>OU343124.1:10000000-20000000 GCA_910594945.2 Amphipyra berbera
CGTCGGCGGTAATATCGTTATGAATATGCTGAGCTCTGCTCGCCCATTGGTTTACAGCATATCCGCCTCGATTGCGAGGGAACGCCTCTGGTGGCCTTTTTTATTCCTGTATTGACATTCAGTTATGCACATTGCGAGTGGCGATGCACAAACTGTAATATTTTGCCTGGTACAGAGATAAGTCGAGCGAACGAGCGGTCCGCCCGAACATTTGGGATGCAAATACGTCTGACTGTCGTATGTAAACGAACTTATGCTACTCATGCGGTATAGGCTCCCGCTATGAGGCCCACTCAGACGTTTCCTGCATTATATCAATTTGCATTTCAGCTGCAATACCTACACGAATTGAATATGTAGTCATGATGTTTGTTATCATATTGGTAGCAACGTGTTCATTTGTTTCACAATGACTGAATCCATATCTAGATAGTAAAGCGTTGCTTTTATAACACTACTGTTTTGAACAATACCTATCTAGTTTTTATATCGGGATATCTATCTTATTAATTAGTTTCATAATACTTACCCATAAATTTTCATCTAAGTAAATTCTTATTAGACTAATTTGAAGCATAAACACGGTCTGCCTTATGTAACATGAAGTTTTTTATAGAAATTTTCTAATTATCAGTAAATAGGTATTCAATTAGGTTTAGCTGTGGCACGTTGTTATAATATAAATTCAGCCATTGCAGATTTGCGCAAATCTGTCTTTCTTCTTAGTATCCAACTACGATGAATAGGATGCGCTGAATCAGCGTGTGATATTTTTCAGGCGTCGTTTAGTAGAGTCGCTTCGATTTCGCTATTCTATCAACTACTTATACAACATTACGCCTTTTTTCCATGGTTGTAAACAGAAACTTGAGCCACGTGTTATCTCCTTCCTAATAAGACATGAAACCATGATAGTAACATAACATTTCCGCGATACAACATACAATTATTGTGCTCTAGAAATCGTTACGTAGTAGTACAATGAACTCTAAAATTCAGTGCCAACGTGTGATCGCGTTGATCCGGTTACTCAGGAATTGCACAGTTGCCGGCAAACTTCCAAAATGAACCGCGGTACGCACAAGCACTGATGTATGGTGCCAAATTGCAATCTTGGATTGTTATCTTATTTGGTATTTGGGTAATCTATTAATCTTTTTATTAGTTTTTATGTTTGGAATTGATCTATCATGAAAAAACATCTTGATGGAATGTTTGAATCTTTGTTATAGCTTAGTTCTCTTATAGGCAGGAAAATGCACACTTTTTGACAAAAACGATGATCTACACAGAAAGGAGCTTATAGAGTAAATAAAGGTTTTACTACAGCTCTCTCTCATTCAATAGAAATGGTCGATGTTAATCCCAATTAGTAATAAAGAAAACTTTTATTTTTCAGTGAGCGGCGTGTACAGTTTATCGATGTTTTTAAGGTTTTTTTCAGCTATGATAGATAAACAAGTGCGACATATTTATCATTCATTACAACAAAGAATCTGTGAACAGTAAAAGTGAACGTGTTAAACAACACGACGATTGCAAGTTTGTACAAATAAACGAACCCGAAATAAAATCAAACGCTATTTATTTCGTCAATGTCATTGCCAAACGGACGATTTAAGCACGTAACAACACTGTAAGTAGGATGAGCACGATTTCGTAAATAACGTCGTATTTCCCAAATAGAAATAACCATTAACAATATTTCTAGCAAGAACTAAATTCTAATTGTATAAGCCGTTGCAAGATTGTTTCTACATTAGAATCAGAAATTGAATTTATGGTAGGGAAACCGAAATAGAATAGTCAGGGCAAGCAAATGTTTGAGATAATTTCCACGATATTTAGGTAGAGACATCTAGTTACTCTAGTTGCTGTAAACCGCGCCATGTTTTCCCATATTTCGTCGGTATCGATATCGTAACGTTATCGTGCTGTGTGAAAATACTCGAACAGCGCTAAAACCTCCTGTAGCAAGTGTTTCTAGCGGACAACAGCGCTAAGATGCCACGAGTGCCGCGGTATGACTAGATAAGCGGACATTATGGTATCGAGGGCAGGATATATTTCCGTGTGTTGGGTAAAGTGGGTTGCTCGACCCGATGCGTGGCTCGTGGCATTCACCTTGTTGGCATGGGGCCAATCAGCCCCGCGGCTGGTCGCCACCCGTGTCCCTGCTACCGGTGTGCCACACGCTGGAATTAAGAAGCGTGTTTATTGGATTGCTATGTGCTTGTTCGCTTCTAATACATTAGTCAGCGTGTGAGTGTCCTAATTTCGCCTTTAATAAATCACGGATTGTTTGTAAAACGTTTGCGGGAAACTTTTAAATATTGTGTTACGTCTGATGATTTATACAATGAGTCTTATTAGTGTCGGTATAAGATTTTTATTGACACGTTTTACACATTTTACCCGTTTTTGGGTCAAACAGAGTTGCCTATGTGTCAATCACTGCTATAAGGCTTGGCACGATGCATCAGTGCACATTGTGCCAATATTTCCAGACGATGTTTTCCTTATCATTATTCAGTTACAGAATATTTAATTTGGTGGATACATGCTGGATTAAACTTGCGACACTACAATATCATGTATATGTTCAATATTGGACACATCAAAGCTATCGCCGCTCCCATCCCAACAGCAAGTTTTCATTCTAATTAGATTTCTCGAAACATCCAACATGTAATGAGTATAATATATTAATTGCGCTGGAATAGTTTCTCAGTAAAGTTGGCAAGCTTTAACTAGTCCAAACTAGACTATATAGTTACCTAAGCGGGGTATACAAGTGAATAACTTAATGAATCTCAGTGCCCATGGGCATCCACCATGACGAACAAATTACATGGCACGTAACAAATTTTGATTCGATAAACACTATCTACCACTACAGGCAGTTAACTCTGTTATTTACTACAAAAGCTCTGGTAATTAATTAGAGGCTAAGTATATAAAACAAAGTAGTTGTGTGCGCCTATGAATATAAAAACAATGTTACTTTCTTATTAGAATGAATTTGTCGGTCTATCTAAGTGAGATTTGGTTGGCTAGCGACTTTCATGTGAAACATGGGAATTTGTCAAAATTAAAATACAAAGGCGTCATTGAGGGGTGTAATTAATAAAAAGCATTGCGGTGAAAATAATTAGCCATTGTTGGGTCTCCGCTGAGACCAGCCCGGTTGCTCGGGTGCTCGGGTGCATGCTCTCAGTTTGGCAAGCTATTAATTAACCGACTACTTGTAATCTTTCCAAGAAGTAATTATGCATATTATTTTTATTGCTCCATACAAATAATCCGGTTTAATGGAGTATTGTTTTTAATTAATAAAATTTTATTTTACTGTTACGTAAGATGTCTGAAATTGTTTTTGTATTATGTAATCAGTTTACTTCGTTAAAATGATAAAGTCATAAGTAGTTTATGTTCAAAATGAAAAGTGTAAATGTAAAATAAAGTTGAAATACTTACATAATTTTCTATCTTTTAATCAAGATCGACAGAATTCCAAAAAAATACTTAGGTATATTGTAGCGAATTTAAAGAGACGAAGGCTAAATCAAATTGACATCAATTTAAAAGTAGTCATTTAGTTTTGTTAAAGTTTCCAACGGTGCTACGAACACACTACTCATTGAAATTTTATAGCCGTGCATGTCGAAAGTCCTTTTAAAAGCGAATAATTTCAGCATGCAAAACAAAATAGGGATAATTATACAAAGTAGGCTTAAATAGATGCGATTAGATAATACATGTTGTTGTTGTATCTCTGTTGATCCATTGCCGGACGTAATGAATGTTTTCATGTGACCGAGTGTCGTTTAATGCAATGTAATTAATTTTACCGTAATCATAGTTCTCGCTTCTTTACGGTGAAAAACAGTACACGCACCTACGCTTATATATAAAAATAGTTTTTGATAGAGAACAATAGTGGACAAGAATTCCTTTTGATAGGGAACAAATTGTGATGGGCTGATAAGAGATCAGTTATAAGTACGCAATCAACCTATTAGCCCAAGTAAACAGCTACATGTTGCACACCAAGATTAACAGCTGATACTCAATAATTTTCAGATCAGCATGGTATTTAATTCAACGCAGCAAAAATGTCGTTAATTTAATTAATGTAATGTAACAGCTGCAAATTGTTTTTGTTACAAGCCTCGTTTATACGACGTGAGCATGTGGACCAACACCTTATTGTACTAATTTTAAATAAGTAAAGAAATAGATACAATAACAAGGCATGTATTCAATAGTGAGCTTGCTTCATTATGTTACTCGGTTTCGAATTTGTAATTTTATGTGGCAAGTGTTCAGAACGATTCAACTAGGGCGATGTTCTGTCGGAAGTTAGCAAATTATCACTCGCTCGTAAAATTAACGCTTCTTATCGATCGAGAAATGATTTCAGAATATAAGGCTACGCACGAAATTATACACATTGTGTGAGTGAGGAAGGATCAAAGTCGCGTGGCACAGCAGTCGACATCACGAAACTTATTTAAAAGGTAACAAAATGTTTTCAATTTTATTGCTGATTTTATGTTGAATTCTTTAAACATGTACAGTAGGGTGCGTGCGTACGTGTCCATACTCACACCAGTTCCGCGCGCGTTACGTTAAGCGGTAAGTTGCTTTCGGCTAAACGCAGTAGAGTGCAAAACCGGCGACGACTCACGGGGAATCTGAAATTTGCCTGCTGGAAGTGGCAGTTCCGAGATAAGATCTCACGATGCCGCAATAAAAAGCGTTCGTACCTCGTCCGTTGTGTAATGTGCATTCAAATTGCATTGTGCGAGAACTAATTCGCCTTAGGCCGATTCGCATGTTACGATAAACACATGTTTCGATTAAGTGTTACGCTAATGTCCCGTGCTTATTACCTACTCGACTCATGCGCCCCCACAACAATTGCGTTACACTTCTGTTGATATCATGTGCCTACCCACCTGACTATTCACCCCCTTCGAGTTAAAAACTAAAGTTAAACTAAACGAAATAACAGGTAAATTCTTTTATTTTACTCCGAGTAATTTTTGAAGCTTTCAGGAACATATAAGTCCAAGAAGTAGAAATATGTGGACAATTTAGATAAGGTTGATGTGAACGTTATTGTGCTTACGAGGGCATTTTGAAGAGAGACAAACGTGGCGCACAAGATAAGGGTATGACAAAAGCTATTGTTCTCTACACCAATTACTCGCGGCTCGCGAATTACCTAAGCCTCATATATAAATTAAGCAGCGGCAAACAGCGGAAAGATTTCTCTAGTTATACGCCAACACAACAATTATTCGTAAATCACTTTACTATATGTTGAAATTTACGAGAGCTCGTTCGCTGAACCGCCGACCCCGACTTTACCGTTCTATTCCCCGCATGCGAATACTAACTGATGGTCGTCAGGGTAAGGTTTACTTTGTTATTGTTCCGGCCGCGACTCTACGGAACATGAAATTCTGTAGCAAAAGAGAATATGCATGGCGATTTCGTGATGAATATTCATTTCCTACGGGGCATGAAATTTATTGTGTTTTACATTTATATTCAACTCAGCTGTCTTATGTAACGGTAGCGACGCGGGATTAGCGAATTGTGAACGTTCACATTACGATTGTGTCGCACGATTCTCATTCGTGAGCGGTTAATTTTAACCGTCCTTAATAAATTAATGAAAACTCCGCGTGACTTTCTAATGACGTATATTTGCAATTGTTTACCGTTATCGGATAACAGTAGCGAAATAATTATTTACTGACCGCGCGTACATGCTAATGTACTGCATAAAGTTGTGGGTGCTACATGTTTGAAGATATCTTGTGCCTATGTTCTTGATTAGTCAGAGCTGCATAGTGATTGATGTGCGGTTATAACTCGTGTGTCGGCGCAGTGTCGCGTCCCGCACGGCGCGCGGCGCGTCGGGCTAGGCCGGTCTGGGCGCAGGGCAGGTGCTCAAATTATTTGACATTTGAAATAAAATTTAGGGCGTAGTTAGTCATCGGCGATCGAACTCTACGATCGACACACTTGGCACCTGTCGAATATTTAGCGCATAAATCCATAGCAACGGTTCGATCGCGCCGTTCGCTTGATGGATTCTGAGCTATATTTAATCAACGCGGGCGCGACACGCCGCCGCATTGTTCTCTCGATTGGATTGCTGAAGCGTCTATGGATACTTCTTTTATGAGGTGTCGACGGAGATTCATTATAGCTAACGCAATAAAATAATTATTGAATCATTCGATTAATGTTAAACGGCTCGAGCGCTTGACTTATGCATGATGGCTGTGAGAAGTGAAGGGCTATGTGGCGATATTCATGTTACATTATGACCGTTTGGTGTAGAGGTATCGGCGCGTAACTAGCGGCGTGGGGTGGGCGGCGCGGAGGGCGGGCGGGCGGCGCGTGATTGCAGTGGTCGCGTCAAACAATTGATTAGTCGCATAAACTCGGTTTGGCGCGCGCTAACGATGCATCATCCCGACTGATAATTAAATTGTAAATTAGCTAAGCCGATGCTAGCTCACCGCCACCCGCGCTGTGCTGCCGGCAGTGCGGTCACCACCACACGCCTAATCCACACTCGCGGTTTGACGTTTATTGATATTATATTTATTGATAACTTTTCATGTATGTTGTATTATTAGTTTTGATTTCCTACCACAAACATACCTAGCAACTACTAGAGATATTTTTTTCACTCCAATACCTTACACAAACTATAAATAAATCTATGTATCCATAAAGACACAAATTCGTTTGGAGCAAGCTTCGCACGCGTTGATTGCGAAAAATTCAATCTTGTTTCATGGAAATTTAATTTAACATACAAAATGAAAAGCTCGCTCGTTGGATATGAATCGATGTCGGCTCACTGACTGCTCGCCTGTGTTTGTGGACGATACTGCTTTGTGTGCATATTGTAATCAATTGTCGAATTGTATCAATTTGAATTCACAATTTGCAATTTTGACGCGAATTTCATTAATTTGTTAACGGAATATAATTATAGATTGTTCAGGTGGTTATGTTGATATGTATGTTTTGGTTTTTGTATGTGACAATGTTGGACATGAAATAAATTAAATCGTGCCAACTACCTACCTACCTTTATATCCGTAGCAAGTTCGCATCATGAGATTCGACAGTATAATGTGTTACTTTATCTTAACAACTCTCGTTGATTCTTAACCAGGTCGGTAAATATTGTAGCAACGATTAAGTTACACAAATAAGCTCGCCGTGCAAATCGGTGGTGTTCGTGCAGCTATCCGTCACATACCTGCATCGGGCGTCGCTGCATCGCACATAAAATATATTTATAGCAGTTCGTCGCACCTACCGCGGGGAGAATTCGCGTGCCGATGCCTTGTCAATAATCGTTAATAGATATTTCAGAAGACAATGCAATCGGCTAAGTATAGCCGCCGTGACTAACGTCCCGTCAACCGAGCGGTACACGCATGCTCGGCTCTGTTAATCTTATTATGGCAACAGAATTTATTTGCTATGCCATGGAATTTGTTTGACACCTAACGTTTCATTTCAGTGTCTATTTGTATAGGTTTCGGAAAATAGTTTCTAGGGGACAAGAATAGGTGCCTATTACTCTCTGCAGGTGCTAATAATAATAATAATAAGATGAGACTTAAGGATTCTATCGGTAGAATGGACAGTATTCATCTGTATACTGATAACAATATAGCAAGCATTACAGTTTGTGGAACTAGTGGAGGCTAGTCGACCGTCTCTTCAGTTCAAACCAGTATCTTGCCTTTATGAAAATACTGTTGGAGGGGTTTCTCTAGTGTTGACCTTATATAGTTTTTTAATACTGAAATGGACCCTGGGAACATGCCAATGCCATGCAATGAATGTCTTTACATATTGAAGATCAGGTAGTCTTTAAATTTAATTATCTATTTTTAGATTAAGATAAGTCGCATTACAAAAAATTGCGCACAGGACCCATATGCTGGCAGCCGTCGGAAGTCGTAACTCACAGTTATGAAGCGAACGACACCAGTTTCATAAACATTGTTTTTCTTCGTTTCGTCCCTAATATTTATATTTATCAATCCATCTACACATTTATTTATAGTCCAAAATAGCGAGCACCCGAGGGTGCCCTGGGGGCGCGCCGTCATTACGATTTATTGTTTTCTTTGGTCATAGTTTGGGGTCTTCCTTACAAGAGCCCTTAGACGGATTTTAAGATTACTTATTGTTGACCAAAAACTGGCTAAGGTCCCCCACGAGTGTATTGTAGAAGCTTCAAAATTTATTGTTTTCCTCTTACGCTACCGCGTTTTTCATAAAAAATGTTCGATGAGAGTAAAATAAACAGCGGTGGTTTAATTGAAACTTTATTTACTGTTCTTGTAAACTACGCTGGTATTTGCGTGGGCATTCAATAACAAAATCGAATCAATATCAAAGACTAAAATATTCATAATCTATTTTACGGTCACCTGTCCGCCTCTATTTTGGAAGCAATATTTCACCTGTATTTTATTTTTATAAGCTTGCTGCGCGAGTGTCAGTTATTTTTAAAGTTTGCGCATGTGGACGCGATTGTCAAAATATTCTTAGGATTATATATTGCTGTACCGGAGTGAGGGTGGGAACAAATAATATTATTATTTATAATCTGTAAAGGTGTATGTTTAGTACTAAAGATCGCATGGCCTTACTACGACATCTGGTGTTAGGTGCGCGTGCGCAGATAGATCGCTGCCGACCTTTACTTTGCTGAACTTTGGAGGTGTTAGATATGGAAATCTGATCCAGCTGAGTAACTAAATTAGGAAATATAACATACCGATGGCATATTGATCGAATGAAAAAGTGATACTTATGAGACTAAGGCTACTTATACATTAATAGCAACTTATTTGATAGGATCTGTTCGAAGGATAAAATCAACAGCAAGACAACAAGAACAACAACACAAGATTATCAGGGTGCGGTGCAATCAGAGAGAGACCACACTCAAAATCCAGCAGTGGACTGGCTGCGTTAATTGATTATTTCGTAGTTCAGAAAACAGACCGACACATCTTGTTAGCAATACACATACAAACACACACCGCATACCAATTTTCATAATAATATTTCACGTGCACTTATCGTTATATGTAGGGCCCAAATCTCTATTATTTAGTGTACACTATTTTAGTCTCTCCACAAACAAATCCCCGGAAACGCAAAATTGTTGGTGTCAAAAATTCTATTTGACTCGTGCTGCTGTGTCTGCACCTCAGTGCACTGACGTGTGTGCCGACTTGCGATCTTGATACTATTTAATGTTTTATTTTTTTTATTCGTTTTTAATAGAAAAGAGTATTAAGTTATCCTAGGGCTGTTATAAAAAGTAGAATTACAGATAGGTTATGATGCATTTTATAATAAGAATCCGATTATTGTATATTCTAATCCTCAGAAAAGCCTTGTAAGTTAGAAAAACCCGAATGTAAATAAGTCAATATATGTAACTACTATCCTCATGTTAATAGCAAAGTGCGTCATCAAATATCAAGAACCCCAATCACGTTATAATACAGCAGCAGTTTTCTCAATACTTGACATATTTATGTACACAGTAGGTGCAACGCACGGCACATATGGCGCACCAATTTATGAACCCGAGGGCCCATTACCATTTTAAATATTATTTTTAGGGAATTTCGTGTCAGATCTCACTCGTCGGCGGCCCGTATATTAAGAGATGTGATCCTCTGATTAAGTCGCCCTGATATTTGTGAAGGCGAGTGCGTTAGGATTTTCTGTTAATTAAGGAAACACATAACATGACTTCATTATGTCATAGATGTTAGTTTATATTTAACGTCGTCCAAAAATAACGTCAATTTAATTATGTAAAACATATACCTACCTACAATTTGAAGACTCTGTAACATTTGCAAATGTTAATGCAATGTCTACGTATTATATTCTAATTTATCACCAAAAAAGAGAATCGTGCGCAATACTTCATATTTATTATGTATTTGGTATAAGAGTGTCTAAACTTGTTCCCATTTCATACTCAATGTGTAACTCATGTTCTATGTGTTATTGGGTAACGTGTCAGACCAAACGTCCCGATATAGTCATAGACCATAGCCTCGTAGCATGCAAAGAGTAGTGCAAAAATTCTGATTTAATAGAAGCTCTATCTATCTCTCTAATCATGGGTCACCCTTCTAAATATGTACTGTTGTCATGCGTATGAGTTTTGTTCAGTTTCAATGTTGACGCTTCACAAGCAATTAATAGTTTAACAGAATGGGTATGAATGGTGTAGTTGTGGAGTCATGTAAAACAAACAAAGCTGGGTCAACCACGCCATTAAAGTTTATGAAACGGAAGCCGTCACCCGGCGCATGTGCAGCCGCCACTCGTTCTCCGATCTGTCAATACCAACCATCGGCGCGTGCGCACACCTCCCATACAACGTAGATCCGTCACTAAATAGTAATTTATCTCGCATTTAATTCCAAATTTGGTTACGTTCAGACTAATAGCTTATAACTTTACCTCTCCAAGTTTACACTTTTGTAATGTAGGTACTGTGCCTGAAATATAAGGGCGTACTTTACATTTAATGTATATATCTACACAGTATCATTTTATGGCTATTGTTTGCATATTGAAATCGTTTGCCAAATACAACGGTCTATTTCTATAGTATTTATAACTTAAATGAGGTCATTTCATCATTCGAATTTTATTTTTACGATCTGATCGACTAAGAAATGTCGAATTAAGGTGAATAATCTGTTTTGTTAGTTGATTTCTTTATTCTAAAATATGATAAAGCACCTGAATCCAATCGTGGTATTGTGAGGTGGTGTGCAGTGGGTCGTAACGCTGCGCACTGCCACCGGACATTGTGGTAGTACCGACACCTTGTACACTCATTGTACACTCCCGACAAAAACCGTCACAATGTTGTTCCAAGTTTACATTATGATAAATTGTTTGTAACCATTATTTTTTGAGTGACTCGTAACATCTTATTGGAATTTTGTTATTTAAGTAGTGGAATTTTGTTAACCTGTTTCCTTGTATTATCGTAGCATTATGAGAATATTTTTATCTTATGAGAATTTATGAGTACACTCACGTATTACGTTCTCAAATTTGTCGTTCGGTACGGTGTCGTATCGAATGACTTCATAAGCACGTTGTAATCGATTGTACTTAACGAATAATAAACAAGCACAATATCAACGGAAATATCGGGTTCGTCGCCGCCATTATATTCATAATAAAAAGGTCACAGTGTCATATCGTTTATTTTAACCAATGAAGCCACATTAGGTAGGGTTTTATTATTTAGTAGGTAAGCGACTGATGAAGAAACTTAAATTACATTAAAACATAATCGGCGCGTTTGTGAATCCGAAAGGGTCAAGCAGAGGTGTACAGTTTTACACCCACAGTCGGCGATGAGGGAATCTGGTCCCAAGTGATAGAGGGCGAGCCAATTGCCCTTTAGCGGCCGTAATTCCAATCCCTGTTGTAACTGAGATTTTTCTAACAGAAAAATTCAATTACTTTTGCCTCAACACATGGTTAGGAATCAAACTTAGGTCTTTTATGTCCGTAGCAACAATGCTAATAAGAACACAATGTAGCTACATAGGTACCTACTTATGGTGACTTAATTATACCTATCATTTGTGGTTAATACACATTTGGCCATAATAAGTATTTTAAGAAAAAAATACTATAATAACTTTAAATTTTAGTTAAAAATTCCAAAAAAAGGAGAGGTTTTAGTTATAAACGTCAAGCTTGTCGCACTTTATCGCTGTACATCGTGATGGGAAGACACATCAAACGCATTGTCCCATCGCTATGAAATAATCTAATGAAATTCGCAGTTACCCCATATAACGCATACAAAAACCTTTTTATAAATAAATGATAACATATACCACTAGAAAAATAAATCTCAAATACGAAATTCCCTTTTGACGGAATGCTGAGTATAACCGTAGCCAAAGGAAATATAAATGCTGTCCAAAGGCGAATATGCGGCAATCCCTCACACAAGTGGGTAAGACGACTTGAATTTTTAATGTTACACTCAGACCGTTGCAAACCGTAACAGTTTTCTTGTCATTGGTGGAGTGGAGATGTGAGATAAATTTTGCAGAGTGGCCCCATCTTTTCGTCTGACATCAATCTTTAATGTGAACACGGGGTTCACTCTATACGTGGCGTGTCTAATACTATTTGTGTACAAAGTATGAAGCTTTTACTTTGAGAGCCGATATAATATAGTCCGCTGGTCCACACCAAAATAAAATTGGAATTTAATAAGCGTGCTCGAAGGGTAGCTGCATGAATTGATAGACGGCAACCAACTGTTTGCAACGTAAATTAGAGTCTTCAAAACAAGATGTAGGTAGAAACCGCTCACCTTGAATGCGTCAATTAACTTCCTTATAGCCGGCGATAATAATGACAACACTAAAACAATAGTTCTATTAGTTTTTATTTTTCGCCTCTATTGAAGGCCATGTTCAACAATACACAAAACAAAGTTGGAGCGATTCGTCTCGCCATATAATTTCAGTAATCAAACGCCACGTCACTACGAGGCGCGGTCCGGAATCGATTAAGCGTTCCATTTCCGGTGTTTTTATAGGGAATAATTATTGGAAAACTGATCAAACAATCAAGGACTGCTAGTTTCCGTCGTTCTACTAAGATATTATAAAGAAAGAAATCAACTCATAGAGCTGTGGATAATCTGTGGATACAGTCAACTGTGACCGCTTCCTCGATAGATTTTTATTTTTTCTTTGATAATTTGTTTTTACATTCAACGTGACGGTATAGTTTTTCCTTATCGCTGAGCTGAGCGTGGTCGTCGTCTTGTTGGAGCTCGGAGCACGGAGCACGGCGCGGCGGCGCGGGCGCACCTGTTCACTACTCCAATGAAAGCACCGGTGGTTTAATTATTATCTTGTTTTTGTAAGATTTAATATTGCGACTAGGGAAGTAGATCACCTCGTTGATTACGAAAATCTTTTTGCTATCGTTTTTAAACAGTACTCAGTGGAGCGTTTCGTTATTTTTTTGATCCGTCATTTATGTTGATTCGTCATCGATATGAAAGCATTTCATAAACTAATAAAATTATGAAACCTGGTTTTGTATTCGTTGCACAGGTACAATAAGCTTATGTCATTCATAAACTAATAAAATTATGAAACCTGGTTTTGTATTCGTTGCACAGGTACAATAAGCTTATGTCATCAGGTGTCTAAACTCTTTTATGCTATGATAGAGTGGTTTTAGTTGGTTGCCTAATATATAATTTATCATTATGTTATAATAAAAGTCTGAATGTAAGTGGCAGTGGTAGAGACGCGCGCGAGACTGGCGCGGTATAAGGGTCGACACTCATATGTTGACTCTCATTTCTTTTAAACGTTAAGTTTTGCACTTTTATACATTTCCCGTCAAAATACGACCTTTTATTATTGCATTGAAATGGGTAACTAATTAAACCGTGAAGCGTAGCATTATCTCACTCACACAGGATGTTCTCCCATTGAATCGTCAATAGTCCTGTCATAGGCAATTAACATAATATTATTCAAGCCTATTTAACAGAAAGTCATAATTGCATTTATGGCGACTTGGCGACATGTAGACGGCGCAAGCAGGCGACGCGCAACGCAATGCGATGCGAGGCGATGTTTACGCGGTGCTGATGAGGTTATTGAGTGACGACCACGGCCGAACACGCTGCTAATGGACTATTAACCTCCTGCCGCTAATTATTAATATTTTATTTTTATGGTCGCCTCTGTCCAAATTTAACGACCACTTTCCGGTTCTCGTATACAGTTGATATTTTGAAACGCTAATATTTGCTTAGCGTTGATTGAAAGGTCAACGGTTTTGTCAACGGTATTGCTTTAACAGGCCCTATTAGCTCGGCGCGATATAGAGTTACAAAATCATCTCGTATTATGTTTCGATGGAGATATGACGATGTGAGATTTTTTGTTATTAATATTAATTTTCATACGTATAATGTGTGTGAAATATGATATTATCTGACACATTCAAATTTTTAAACAAATATTAATGTTGTCATAACATGATTAATAAATTGATATGTAAATATATATGATATATAAATGTCTTTCTAGAAATAGATGGGACGATCAGGAAACATATTTGTTATTCACTGTTAAACATAAATATGTCCTAAATCATTTTCGTGCATGATCCGTCAAACTTATCCCGAATGTCAAGGGTTGACAGCAGTTCGTGGCATCCGCTCCGGACGACGGATAAACCATCACAATATGGGGCAACTCTAACGAATACATGCAAACTATGTTCTGTGACGACCGCATAGAGCTCGATTTGCTCATAACATATTAGTTTCACATATTGCTTTTCAAGTAGCGGATTATTTCACTGAAACTTTTCAAAAAGCTTAAACTGGTAGATTGTTAGTCTAGATCGCGACTTCGTACGTTGCGATTAGAGTTGCTTTTTGTTTGCATATGATATCATAACTCTAACAACGGAAGGAATAGCTCAGTGTGTGGCTGTGCATTTGTGTTATTAAATGATTTATGAAGCAGGATTACCGGGAGTATGGCTTGTTGAACAATTTTGGGGGTTATTAGTATAGATATTGAGTATGAAGTTGTTTGTTGAATATGCTTGTTAATCATGCACGGTAGCCGTGTGTTGATCTCGATGTAATTGAGTTAACTGACGCACTGATGACTTATTTGACAGAGTGAGTCGTCTGTTTTACCGTTGTGTGTTATTATAATCTACGAGGGATTAGTTATGTGTTTATTATTTGTACGCAACGGTTTATTAACTGGGATTTTAATTAGGTGCTCACTATTAACTGTGAAATTGAGCTGATCGAGTCTTTTTCGCATGCATCATTGATTATTGTTAATTAATCATTTGTGATTTGATTATTTCAGCTTGTTTACTATTTGGTTGTAAACGTTAATTACCTGATTAATTACTTTAGCAATTCTAACTCTACAGTGAGAGGATAAGATTTTTCTTAAAAAACAATGTCAAAGTGATATTAATAACATCCGATATTGGTTTCCATACATCCCGCTATCGATTCATCTGTGGCGCATTATGTTTCCACATCGAGATATCAAATTGATAAGTGAGGCACATTCGCAGCGGGCGCTGGCGCAGGCGCGGGGGCGAGCGCGGGCGGGCGGTCGAAGCATTATGAAATTGGCCGTACGTTAGAAGCCGTTACTTCCGATAAAATATAACCTACTCGCCCGGTCATATCTGTCGGATGAACCTCCTAACGTTTCCAAGTGTACTCACGTCCGAAACAACCATCATTTTAGCTTATTAGACAATCAATAACACGTCAATAGCTTAACGTGTTTAATAGTTATGACACAACAGGTTTAACCGTTTGTGATTTATTTAAACAGATAAGATACAGAAAATATGTTTTAACTGAAATGCGACGTGGAGCTATACGAGGTGAAAGTTGGCGGTATTCAAATTAGAAAATGATGTGTCCATGTGTGTTGCATATAAACCCATTTAACATGTCATCTTCATGGGAACCGAATATGTTTGTTGCGACATTTTTATCAATGAACGTTTATATATAAACTTATGAATGTTTGTCAAGTTTTCCATATTGAATCAGCTGTTCGTATTGTATGAGGTGACCTTAATAGCACAGGGTTAGAGCGGATGATTTGGGTTGCACGTTCGATCCCCTGACCGAAATGTTTGTTAACCCTATAGACAACTATTTGTTTCATGTGATTTGTGAATGTAATAGTACCTACGACACGAGGAACTTTAGTGTGTGTCACACTCATTAGTGTGAAGTATTTATTATTTTTATTATTGAGCAAGCTGTTAGAATCTTACTATGGCGCCATATCATTAATAAAAGTCTTGCGTAGTAACAACACATAATATCACGCTCGTATTCCCCGACGGGTTCGGCAGAGGTGTTTTTAGACCCTCGTTTCATCAGTTATGTTTATGTCCCACGTAATAGGGGGCGAGCCTATTGCCATTAACTGGGCACAAATCCAGACTCCGGGCTGCTACTGAGAAATTCCTGCTGGTAGACCCTCGTTTCATCAGTTATGTTTATGTCCCATGTAATAGGGGGCGAGCCTATTGCCATTAACTGGGCACAAATCCAGACTCCGGGCTGCTGCTGGGAAATTCCTGCTGGACAAACCCAACAACACTTTGCCCTACGTGGGGATCGAAACCCAAGACCCCATGCTCAACAGTCGTGCTTGCGACCACTAGACCAACAAGACAAATGATTTATTCAATAATGTAAAAATTCTATTCTTGCATTCATGGAGCATCACACAACATTTAACCACATAGAGCATTAATTGTATGTTTTAGAAGTGCGATAAACGTGAAAAGATGATGTAGTGAAATAAATTGAAAGGAGTATGCTTAGGTGGTTTAGTAATGTTGAGAGAATGAGTGAACGGCGATTAACAAAAGGAATTTATAAGGCGGGTGTCAATGGAAACGCCGGTAGAGGACGTCCTAGAAGGACATACATCGATGTTATTGGTGATGTTCTTCACAAAGGTTAGGTGCGTAGTACTCTAAACCGGCGTGCGTGTATGACAAGATGTATGAATGTGGATGAAGCGAAAGGGGTATTTACCTAAGGGTCGTGGCATGAGGCGTTCTATAGTTTCTGCCTACCCCCGTGGGAAAAAGGCGTGAGTTTATGTATGTATGTATAAACGTGAATCAAACGTTAAATTATGTCTAATCTCTAATGTCAAGTATATTATGTGATCCATTTTCCTATTACAATTCCAGTTAACTGATGTAGCTAATTAGTTTGATCTAGTAGATGTAAATAAACAGAGTGTATCGTAGAATGCTTACCCTCGCTCACAGGAAGGCTTGCACAACACTATCTCGTAATGAATAAGACTCAATTCAGTGGGCTGAGTGGTTATCTCTCACAACATCAGATGTGGTGCACTATATCGTAGGGTAGCTGGGGGGAGGGGGGCAGATACTCGGCGTAAGGTCAGAGATTTATGTTCTCATAACGCGCCGTTCCTCGCCAGCCAAACGTTCAAACGTATTGATTTCATTTCCAACATTCATTTTTAAATAGCTCTTTTAACCGCTACCAAGTACCTCTACAAGTAATGTTTACTTAGCTAAGCTACACAGCTAAGCACAAACATTGCTATAATCTTACAAGATACCAATAACGACGCTAGAGTCGCGTTAAAAATAATATATTTTACAAGATTTAAGAGAATGGAGTAATACTTATGTTAATGCTTAATAGGTAGTAAAAATACAAATCTGACCCGAAATCAAGGCAATAAATAATATTAAATTAATATAAAGTGGGCTATAAAACAAAAATGTATTCATTTCATGTATTTTTCTTGGAATGCGGCTATGAGATAAGAGATGTAGCTCAGATGCCAATAAGAGATTAAAAATATGAATTATTTAAACAAATATGACGATGGATTTTTAATTAATAGAAGACTTAATTAGGCAGTTACTTGTCAAAGTAAAAGGGCAGGGCTATACGGCTAATTTATGGCTATTTTGTTTGATTTTAATGCAATAAAACGTAGGTGCTTAAATCTGTTAATAGGTTGAATAATTAGATTTATAATACTGTAGTCACCTTATATTAAAACGACAGATATCAAGATACACACATAACATCACGCCTTGTATTCCCCGAAGGGTTAGGCAGAGGTGTATACTAGCACCCTCATTTCGCTGTTATGTTTAAGTCCCATGTAATAGGGGGCGAGCCTGTTGTCATCAACCGAGCACAAATCCAAACTCCGGGTTGCCATTGAAGAATTCCACACGGAAAACCCAATAACACATTGCCCGACCTGGGGATCGAACCCAGGACCTCACGATCAGCAGGCGAGATACACGTAGGTATATATATATTTTTGCAACGTAGATAATGTCACGGAGACTAGAAAAGGGTTTGCTTTAATTTTGGATTAGGAATAAGGATATTGTTAACAGTCAAGTTTCTATAAACGACTTAGTTGAACCTTAGAGCCTGCAGTTTCTGAATTACCACGTTAATGTTTCTAGACATTATTTCGGAGCTTTTGCCATCAAAAACTGTCACTGTCTCTGCTTACTGCAACATGAGTTATATCATGTTTTAGAATCAAGTAGATTTATGTTTGTGATACTGTGTTCATAAACAAATGTTTGCAAATTCTTCTTCTTTTCCTGTGGTTAGTGACTAACCTGGTGTCAGAGTGTATGCCGCACATGGGCCTCTGACTTGACTTCACATGACGTCAAGAAATTTCTCTCAAGCATGCTTTCTCACGTTATTTTCCTTCACCGATTTTAATCAAGCGATAATTATACAATACGCACATGAATCCGAAAAGTCAGACGTGCGTGTCTTGGGTTCGAACTTGAGACCTGTGACTTGGCAGTCCGACGGTCACACCAATAGGCTATCACTGCTTAAACAAATTAATACACGGTTTTTAAGTTCAAGTGCACGCAATTACAGATAAGTCTGTTACTCATAATCTTATTTGTTATTACGTTACTAACATTACTAGTTGTTCATAAGTCGGGCCGCACAGGTGCCGTTGACACGAAAGCGTTTTGTCTTCCAGCCATTGGTGGGCTGCTATCGCAAGTAACTAAAAAGGTGTCGTTAGTAATGGTTTTTGAAACATCATAAAGATGTCATGGTGGCTGTTACCTGATTGTGGCTATCGCTACGGCGTAATAGGGCGCGCGTAAAGTTAGCCGCGAGATACCGTGGACGCGGCTTGAGGAATCTTTACGTCGGACTCACACTTAGAATATGCAGACAAATAATTAACTACTACTTTTAACAAGGTTTTTTAAATCTAGTTATTTTCGTGTCCAGTAAAAAACCTTCTCAAAATAAACGGGAAAAACAGCAAAGAAATTGGATCTTAGTAAAGGGTATTTTGCACTGGACAGTGTGTGTGGTGTAGGTATAAGATCCATAATATTTTTCTCACAATTATTGTTTGCGATTTTTATGAACATTTTATCGTAAAAAAATCGCCGTTACGGCCGTCGCTCAGATTTTAATGTACGCATGAACGACTTTGAAAGCAGTAAAATATAATCTGTGTACCCAAGTTGTCAGTTCTCCGTGTACAATATTTCAACATTTTGTTCGGTGGTTAACGTGCTGTTTTTGGATCATCAGCGAAAAATAACATATACTTACTTTTTGATATTAAATTCGCGTAGCCTTTGAATGAGAACTCGTATTTTATATTTATTACTCTACTTGTCTGTACTTGATTATCTTTTTTTAGTCTTCAATTGTTTTATTACCTCATTTAAAATTTAATTATGAGCCGAAATTACAAAACTCGTGAAAACAATTGAACCAAATGCGAATTATAACGATTTGATGTATATTCTTTGAAGTATGACATATTTTGTGCTTTTTGTACGACATAAAAACAGGTAACAATGATAGTTCTTCATTTTGTTCGCAACGAGCTGAAAAAATATTATTGTCATGTACCGATAAAAATATTCTTTGACTCAATAGTGGTGCTGACTGTACACAACTTTTTAATCACTTCATAAGTCACCAGCCGAGCATTGTCGAGGCTTATCTGGTAATTTTTGATAGCCACCACACACTTAACACTTGGAATTGTTTCGGATAGTTGTTTATTTATTTTAATGGCACCTTGGCCCTTAAAGAGCATTCCACTAATCAAGGGAAGTGCACTCTCAAATGAATATGATGTGCAGTAAAACTAATTGATAGTTATTTACCGGATCGACCTACCATAGTTACCTATACAACATAGGTTATGGACTTCTAATGAAGAATGTATCAACATCGGTTAAAACAAGAGTAGATTGTGAAACGAAAAACAAACATCAATATCTAAATGTCCCTAAATATTACAAACAATATTTGCAATAACAGAATATTGATCGCTCGGATCCCCCAGTAATATTTATGCTTGATTGGCCATTATTACCAGCAAGCGGAAATTTTAATTTATGCGCTACAGAGATTGTTTGTTTTTATGTCATAGCTTCTTTTTATGCAGCAAAAAACATCACTTCAAATGATCACGGAAGTTACGAAAAATTTGCTTTCGACGGAATAATAGACCACTGTGATCGATGAACGGTGATTCGAAGATCAAAAGGTTTTTTTTTAGACAATTATCTTTCGACAGTTGGCATGATCGGTGGCTGGATGTTACCACATAATCTATATAAGTGGATCACTAGTGATTTGAAAAACGTCATTCAACCTGATACCCGAAACCAATAAATTTCATACTGCAATAATTGGCTACGCCCGGAATTCTAATCTGCGCGGAGTGACTGAGCAGAATCCAAACACTGTATTGCAGACTTTTTTCTTTCAATTAAAGCCTTTTATCTTCCGGATGATTTACGATGCTTTCGATAACATTCGGTTTAGGGAAATGAAACATGCTTAATTTGTTATCGATGTCGTTATTAAAACGTGAATGCGTAGGTACCAGACAATTTTTTGTCATTCCAACGTTTCGTATAATTATTTTTGTTTGGTTTATAATGAAGAGTCGGCGATAACAATATCGATTGTTCATGGATCGGGCGGAAGTGGAAATTTGAACCTTGTCATGGCGAGGCTCCGACAACCGTGACTGAGCCCACAAGCGTTTCACCTCACATTTGCTTTTTATATTGTTCTCTGGTTCTATAGTTGACCTAGCAATTGACTTAGCTTATTGAAGTTTTATAAGAAATCTCATTGTTGAGCTGATGATCGTTTTCAGTTTATTTCAGTCGCAAATTTTACTTATTTTAATTAACATAACATCACGCCTTGTATTCACTGAAGGATTCGGCAGAGGTATTTTTTACTACATCCTCGTTTTGCTAGTTATGTTTAAGTCCCATAGGTATAATAGGGGCATAAACCGGGCACAAATCCAGACTCCGTGTTGCTACTGAGAAATCCCTAATGGAAGAATCGAATAACACTTTGCCCGACCTGGGCAAACCACCAGGACCAGGACCCCATGATCAGCAGTCGCGTTTGTGACAACTAGACCAACAAGGCTGTCCTATTTTAATGATTTATTGATAAAATGTTTTTCCCAACATTTGTTACAAAGTCGTATCTTAATGTTCTTGGAGTACATACACATAGTTGACGCTTGTCAATGCAGTCATCGTTGTAGTAAAATGAGCGGAGAGCAAGCGTGTCGGCGCAACTGTTATCGAGATCTGAGTGTTCCGAGAACAGAGAGTCTGCTACCAAATATCATGACTGTCGTCTTACAAATGAGAAAATTTCGCTCTAATTATTTATGAATGTGTTATCGTCATATCTCTGGAGCTCACGATCCGGCCTCCGTGCGCACGACACGAGCAAAACCGCAATTAGCAAATGTGGCTTTCTTTGTTCTCGCTCGCACGTTTCGCCATCGTTTTGTATCTATTACTATAAGTATGTATTGCGAGAAGAGTAGTCGACGATCGTTAATAAACCTCCATTACTTTCATTAAGGGATATCTGTGGACAGTCGCCGTATCGAGATGTCGGCCGGCCGTCATGCCATCGACACATAACGAAATTAAACGCGATGACGCTATCGAAGCGCGCGCATCGAGCGTTCGCTGCTCGTTCTTCGCCGCTATCCGCGCGCGCACTTAATTGCAAAATGCCAATGAATGTCGATAATATATTTTAATCGCGACACTGAGCACTGAACGCGACGTCATCTACGTAATCCTAAATCTCGTTATGGACACGACTCGAATACCTAGGCATCTGTTATAAATTACGTTTCAGATTATCGTATGATCCAATCGTAAATTAAGACAAGATACATAATTAAGGCGAATAAATAAAATGGTTGGCATTTCGACGGGAGCACGTTCGATTCTGCCTTGCGATATACTCTCCATTTTGAGCTATCAGCCCTTTTAATAAAGTGTAGTTTGATTCGTTACATTTAATTGCGATTCAATCGCCAACAATATTGAAGGAGCCCGAGGAGTGCGGGGGCGAGACGGGGCTCTGAATGTCACGACAAGATTTTTAATTACGTAGAAGATATCATCTAAGAACTGCGGCCCATACTATACGAGAGACATCGCGAAATTACAATTCAATAATTATATCTGCGGCAGAGGTTAAAGAAGTATTTTTAATTAGTGACAGCTTTACTACACGTTAACACGAAAATATCGGACAGTGAGTAAGGTGAGTAGGAGCGTGGTGTCGCGCACGTGCGGCGGGCACGCCGCGCGCCGCCGGCGCGGGCGCGGCCGGTGCGGCTGCCGGTTCGCCCGCCGCGCCGGTCCCGGCTCGGGCCTGTCCAATATGATCCCTGGTTTATTTTCGTTCATCTAATGCGTCTTCGCTGTCGTCCGGAGGACAATTAAAAATACAAAAAGTGAAACGTTTGTTTTAGACGTTCATTGTCTCCGTTATTAATAAATTCATTTTACTGAGTTGAAGTCGACGTGTATTTTATACGCTTTAAGTGGTTTCACATTGTTTTATATTTATGTGCGGTTATTTTTGGTACAGACATTATAATGCAGTTTGTGGGGGAAGATGTAAAACGGCTCACTCTTGCTCCATTAGGGATATTTGAAACTTTGAGAGTGCACTCATAAATTCGCTTTTGTTGGTAATAACACGTGCACTAAGAATAGAACCTATTGTTATTATATTTTACTTTACTTAACTGACTAAATATGTCACTTAGTAATGGAACGCCATTGGATAAAAATAGGTTTATGGAACGAAGCGTCAAAATGCATTGACGCATCTTAAATTTCTTACAGTTTGTTTAAATTGTTATTCATTAATTTTATTTTACATACACAAGGTAGTACCCGTTTATATGAATGCTGAATAATCACGTTCTTCAAATAATTCAAAACACGCAGAGGTATATGCCTACATATAGGTACTCTTATTCTCACCGTCATCCTTGCATTTCCCTCTATCCTTTATTAATGCGGGCAAATTTTAATTTAACATAACAGCATCACGCTTTGTATTTCCCGAAGGGTTCGGCAGAGGTGTTTTAGTGCCCTGGTTTTGCCAGTTATGTTTAAGTCCCATGTAATAGGGGGTGAGCCTATTACCATTTTCCGGGCACAAATCCAGACTGCGGACTGCTACTGAGAAAATCCAAATGGGAAAAACCTAATAACAGTTTGTCCGAGCTGGGGATCAAACCCAGGACCCCATGGTCAGCAGTCGCACTTGTGACCACCAGTCTAACAAGGCAGTTTAATTTAAATACATATACCTATATTATCATCACCCACTGCTGGGCAGTTCTGAGATGAAGTATGGCGTTTAGGCCTTAGTCCACTATGCTGGCCTGGTGCGGGTTGGAGGACTAAACACACCATCAATATCTTTTTGGAGCCTTCTCAGGTGTGAAGGTTTTCTTACGATGTTTTCCTTGACCGTTAACGTAAGTGATAACCAAATTCTGATCCTCACAAGAATTCAAAAAGTCTATTCGGTCTCTCCAGCTTGGACTGCGTGCAACAAGCACTCAACCGCTAGGTTATCATACATAAACTCACGCCTTTTTCCCATGGGGGTTGGCAGAAACTATAGAACGCCACATGCTACGATCCTTACATACTCCTTTCTCTTCAACCACATTCATATATCTTGTCATACAACCACGCCGGTTTAGAGTAGGTACTACGCACCTGTCCTTTCAGAAGAACATCACCAATAACATCGATGTATGTCCTTCTAGGGCGTCTTCTACCGGCGTTTCCATTGACATCCGCCTTATAAATTCCTTTTGTTAATGTTTGTTCAAGGCTAACTGCTTTTCTATTTTGTATTTACATTTCAATTTTATTTGTAGCTACTGTAAAGCCCAAGTCTGAGAAAGAAATCAAGCTATGTTTCAATCAGACACGCTTTCAGGAAGTTGAGTAACTGAGGAAATGTGTCAGGTTACTTAAACGTAGCTACGCTTGATGACGACAAATACCCATAAATATACATTTTTTCAATTTCAGATTTAAAAATCCAGTATTCAATCTAAACGTGTGTAACGTAAGCATATAAAAAAATACTTAAGATCACTTTGTATAATAAAAATTACACAAGTAGTAAAAACAATTATTTTTTGTAACATTTCCCCATACTCGGAATTCTCCTGTATCGTGGATGCGTTTACAGACAAAAATATTCATATGCATAAACATCCAGACCCGGAACAAATATCGGTAGGCCATACAAATATTTGTTCCGTGCGGGAACAGAGTTTTTGTATTATAACTTTCGTGAGACACATTCATATTTATGATTAGTTACGGTTTACTCACGTGCATTTTCGGGATTGCCCGACTAGTTTCGGACCCAAACGGAGCCCTTAATCATGAGCTGATCACGCGGCGAGAAATCCCGAAAATGCACGTGAGTAAACCGTAACTAATCATAAATGGGAACAGAGTTGCGCAGAAAAGAGATCTTGTAAGATCTGATATATTAGACTAATGTTGCAGCTGTACATATTTCAGCTCGGTTCAGGCCACTTTTCTAATTGGAAGTTTAACTTGAGACGCTTTTATTTCATAAGCTATTAGGTTTAATATGTGTTGGAATAACGGCTTTTCGAATGGAATTCCATCTACTCATTTCTTCCGAGCCCTTATCCAGTGTGGTGACTACGGGTATTGCCTTCCTATTTAGTAGAAGACAAGGCCGAGATGCATAGTACTTAGAAATAGGTCGAATATACCTATAGATACTATCTTACATTCCTGAATTTTCTAATTGTGAACCTACGACCACCCGCATACGGTCTACTCGTCACAGCCTCAAGTGGCCTGCCACACCTTAAGTTACACATAACTATAATTAGGGCTTAGGCACAAGGGTCATTAAAAACTGTTTCCTTGAACGTGAAATTTTCCAACATTACTACCTACGAAAAGAAAATGTAAAAGTGTGTCACGATGAAATATGAGGGTATTCTGTCTTAAACAGACGGTAAGTGTACGAGGCACGTCCTCTGTCTCACTAGCACTGCATTTACTTTACTGCTCTGATATTTTACAGGTAGTGCTCTTAACATACTCGTACGTCCCGCTTTTATAGTGCGCACTACGCCTTATGGTCTAATGTCACGTGATTCACTGATTTCGCTGACCACTTCTGAAATGTTCCCATTTCTGTACTAAAAGGAAATTTACGACGAAAATGGAGATATTCATTTTAAATACTTGATTTAATTGCACCAAAAACATATTACTTGTACCTTTTACGAGTTTATTTCCATATATGATGCACGTGAATTACCAAGTTCAGAACATGACTCATTTACACACATGACTTATTTGGACTTAACATTTGTTTACATACCGTCATATTATGTGCACATACACAGAATGTTTTGAATTGAACACAGCCTATATTCACACATAAAGCCCATAGAAATTCCTCATAAATTTTCCATTATAAAAGATAGAGAGGCTACGCAACAAAGTGAAACAAGATCCACTCTACTAATCCGACAAAAGCGAGCCTTGTTACCCTTCAAATTTATTTATAAGAAAACTCTCGGACAAGTCGTTAATACCTATAAAGTAGGGGCGAGAGAGGCGCGAGCGAGTTTATAACTCACGTACCGAACTTTACTCGCCGACACATAAAATAATAGGTGTAAAAACTTACACGGGAATGTACTCAGTGAGCGGACGAGCCGCGAGATGGACGGCGCCGCGCGGATACTCGCCGGACCTCGCTACACATTCATGTACCCACCACCTAATACCGCGAAATATTATCCGACCACCAACCTTTAGCTATGCACTTACCTATTTTATGAAAACGCTTTATCGATATCAGTGGAATACAGCAGAACAGCAACCTTGCGATTACGCGACTATTGATGTCTTTCTATTAATTCAGAAGTAGGTACAAGCACCATCTTCGTGCTATGTATTTTTAAAATTTTCTTAACAGGTAGGTAGGTAGGCTCGTTTCATTTGTTCAAATGTTTTACATTTTCTTTTGTTATAATAATACATCTTTCTATCGTTATCATGGTGCTTTACCAAAGTTTATTATGTTCTAACGGGGTGTCCTGCGTAAGCGACAAACGCGACGCGACGCGATGCTACGAACGCAAAGAACGCGATCAAAACAACGGCATTCCCTACTGGCGGCCTATGTAGCAGTCTGCGGTGAAACGCGACGAAACGCGTACTTTTCATCGCATTCTTTCGCGTCGCGTCGCATCGCATCGCGTTTGTCGCTTACGCAGAACACCCCGTAAGTCTTCTTCGTTCTCCTTGTGTAGTTGTTCCATTTCATTATTATTTATGTGGCCATGTCATTGCCTTCCAGCATCCTTCTGACTTTTTGGATATTTCATGGTCTTCAAGGCAAGCATTACAAAGTCATTTCTCCTCGGTTGTGCAAGGCATCTGTTCACCTCCGGTATTCTTACTTTTCTAACCTTTGTCTATTTTTTCATCTTCTGAATTCTTCTTGTTTACTTATAATGTTGCATTTTCTAAATCCGCCGTTGATATTTGCTTATGGTAGATATTAAAATTTGCTAATAAATATTTTAATAATAACAGCATTCTTCGATATCACGTTGTTGTGCGAGCTTTCTTAAACAAAATCGAACTCAACGAACTATGAAAAACAATGAAAGAAAAAAAAACTATACGTGCGTGTCGTGGACTACTTTGAATATCAAATTTTAATACAGCGTAGATCACATACAATAATATTATAACTCAAGGAGATATCAGTGACCAAAAAAACTTATCAATTTGTGGACGAGAGCCTCCGACCCGGGTTCGTTTCGAAACTTTAATCAGTACAATAGGGCCTGCATAAGAAACATATTATCTTGCATAAATCATGTTAATGAGCACCTTTCGAGCATTTCGTATCGCCATTAATTCAGATATCACTGCGGAAACAAACGTCGGTTTATCCCGCCATCTGTGGCGCATGCGCGCACCGGTAATCGTTAACCCCGAGGTGATATTATTTTGAATATCCATTTCCTTTTACATTATTATTCAAATCATCCTTAAGCGGGGGTTCTAGAGTTCAGTTTACATAATTTTGTGTTGTTGTTATTGTTACCTAAACATAAGATGTATGACACGAATTTGAATTCGGAACAGATATTGTAGTGGAGCCGCGGGCGACGGGCACGTGCGTACGCGCACCTTGCACAACATTCGGCCTTTGGACATAAAATTAAGTAGTATTTTATTTATAGTACATTGTTGTACGCTATTTATAGTGATATCATGAGCTTGGGAACTTGTTGGCATCTTCTTAATGCCCTATTTACTTAAGTAAACACCTTTTTCGCACCTCTGATCTTGAAACATGTCTCCGCGTTTTATACGGTGTTCAATAACGAAAGCATTACACTAAAGATATCTTTATTTTACTGTCTTTATTTTGGTGAATCAAAGTTGACGATATTATTTAAATAAACAACTTCGATTCAGTGTACTGGTATGTGTGAAGCTGGAGCTTCTTTATTTATGTACATATTGTACATGTGTAAATATTATGTAGAAAAGCTCATTTTTAGCATTCATGCGAACCTGTTATCCTTCCAGTGACCGAGGTCAATCAGCAACTATATCCAAACTATAAATTTCATTTAATAAGACACAAATACAACTTTGTGCTCCTTTTTGAATCGCCAACCAAAGAAATTTAAATAAAACACTTTTATCAGATTCGACAGGTGGAGGCAGAGTGCCTCTTGTTCTTTTTAACTTCGCTGTAGGTTAAGGATTAGCTAGTAACTAATCGATTCTCGATACGGAAGGGGAAGTCTTTTATTCGTTCCATGATCTATGACTAGACGATGCAATTCCTCATTCGGCTATTAATATTCGGAACGTTCACGAACATTTTAATTTTCCTTTTGATGTTCTAAATGGTATCCGTGTTAATTAGCTAGAACATAAAATAGGTTTTCTTTTTAAGTGGTTTTAAAAGTTTTATTGCTTTTGATATGTCGTAAGAACGTTTTTCGATATGAAACTAATCATATAATTTTGTAAAATTGCTATTTTTCCTGGCTCTTTTGCATCGTGCGTAAGGTTCTCGATTGGAGTCCCAAGCCGGCAAAATGTTAGCATAATTTGGTTTAGCAATACCTACGCCCCATTTAACAATATCAGCCAACTATGAGGGTGCCGCCAACATCTCTGGCTGTCTATGCATATGGTCAATACAGGCGTGATATTACAAAGACCTTTGATATTATTGCAGAACTGTAGGTTGGTTTTCAAAATAATTTATTTACTTAAAACTAATTATACTAATAGAGAATAGTACAAAGTATAAAGGTACATCCTTATTGACACCTCCTCAATTATGGCGTACCATTTCCAATATTCCCACCGCCGTATAACCTTTTCCTCATAATCAGCATAACCGAAGGTGACAGAAGCGCTGCATTTCATATAGAACAGCTACGACTATCACAGCGACGCAGGCGCAGATTAATATTCATCGTGTCTTAATCAGGAGCTGGCAGCCCACCCACGTCTGAACGACGCTTACCATTTTCACCACCATCGGCGTACCATCGTCATACTAATTTAACAAACCTCCTGCCAATACACTATGTGCAATAAATATTTAAGATTAATCTGATTGGACCGCTACAACTTGTTAGAATACTAATGTTGCCAGTGCACAAAGCAATGTCTAATTGTGTTGGAATTTCTCTTTTAATTTGCTGTGGGTATGCTGGTTTTTAGATTTTAGTTACGGGTTAATTACTGTCATTTGCATGGACGTGAGGAACTTGCATGATTTAGACGATAGGTGTGAACTAATATCGATGACTTGAAATCGGATTTCTATAAAGAACTATCTATTATGACCACAAATAATTGCTGATTTTGTTTGTACAGTCATACATAGAACATTAATGTACTTATAGCTTTTTATAAGCAGCCCTAATTTTGTCTGTATCATTCGTAAGATAATTCAAATCCCATGACTGTCTTCAATCCCGTCGTTGTAAAAACTGCAATAATAAATTTAATTTTTATTTCAATTTTTAATCTAAATGTCCATCTACCTACCTTTCACCAAATTTCGCAGTAGGTACCTACGCAAATGCTGTTCCTAATTCCCTTTAACAAGGGGTATTAACAAGAGATTCGTTAGACTTATGCACCTATCGAGTTACAAATTGTATATCTAAGATCGATACCGTCGTAATGAAGAGGGCTTAACATTTAAATACATTTGCATATTAGACTGCGTTCGCTCTATCACAGACCTAGCTATGGGTTGCAATGCACTATGTAGTGCTGACCATCCGACTGACTAGTTATGTTACCATTCGCCGATAAGCCCGGAATAATAAATAGCATTGTGCTCTTCAAAGACAGTGTAATAAATATTTTTTCCATACGTACATAGGTGTATGACGCACATAACCTACGCCCTTTTTTGTACTATTATTGAAAACAATACAATACATATGATTTTTAATAATGTAGTTACCTACTAGAAAAATTACTTGGTGAAGACCAGGAAAGAATACCTTGAAGTAGAGAGAAAATAGATCCGATTGCAGTTGGCAGAAAAAAACGGATGATGATGATGAAACATAAATAAGTATTAAGAAGGTAATTAATTATAATTTAAATAAGATAAATCGAGCATTTAATGATGTGCCTGTTAGACTGTATCGTATACTATTAATTATACAGTTTCCAGTTTGAGAGACGTTTGCATGCATATATTGCTGACATTTCCCGACCTTTCAGCTCGAGGAAAGTGGAAAGTTTCAAGTTTTGAAAGACATGCATAAATAAAGGTCTTTATTTATGACAATTGAAATAAATCTTTCCTGGCTTAAGAACCTAATTATAAATTGTTTAGAACCGGTTGTTTTTATAAAATTGATGCAGTACTGACCTACCTCTACGCCATTAAGCATAGTGACCATATAACCAGACGGGCCATTTCTTCCCCAGTAAATCAGAACAATACGTATCTACCGCATATATTTCGATAAACTACACGTATCCATATGGTAAATTGTCCGTACAGATAGGTGGTGGAAGCTAGGTCGCAGCCGATGCGCGGCTCGATAGCGACACCAATTAATATGCAATGTCGTAGCACTCGTAAACTAGTCACGAACATATGCCAATACGTTGGTGCAGTTAGGCAAACGCTATTTGTATAATTCGGACGATTTACTTGCCGAGCGCCATCTTGCCCGACGTAAACCGCCATGTGTTTATGTCATTTTCGGATTTCTTGCTTCTAATCCAAAAGGAAATACAGAAAGTTACATCGTATGTGAGTTGGAATAATATTAACATTAATATAAATAATAAAGCAGTTTAGTGGCCTTGTTATATTAGAATCTCTTTAAAAATGTAGTAGTAGGTGATTTAGAAGATTAATAGACAAAAGATGTTAGAGGTATCAATATATCAACGCGCACGTAAATATTCAGTACACACGAAATTCTCGGAACATTTGTTAATCCATCCATACATTATAACTATTTTGTGCACTATGTATTTGCTGTAATTTATGTATGTAAAAAATATGTTTTGAAGGAAAAAGGCCACATACTCAACCCGTGTACCGGGTGCGTCCCACTAAGTACCCACCGGGAATTTCAACAAGAATAGGTACATTTTCCAACAATGTTCGGTGGAAAATCCTTTTGTCATATAGCGGTATGTATAAATAAAATACGATAAACATATATTATAACGTAACATATTGTCCAATTACAAGTAGGTACCAACCTATACCAATTTATAAGGTTTTCCTTGTAGATGAATACTTCTATGAAGACTATCCAACAAATAATTTACAAGGACCTAATATAATACATTAGCGCTTGTAATCACAGATAGAGCGAAGAAACAGTGTGCGAGCGTTATGGTAATGCCGTATCACACATCGGCGCTGTCGCCGACGTCGCCCTCTATCGGCGTCATCGCGCAGGCGCCGGCGCCGGTCGACGCACGACTATAAGCTACCGTCATAAGCAGCTTAACTTCATTATCAATTACAAATTATTCATGCCCATATCGGTGATCGGAACTTACCATTCGATAGAAGCCTCTTATGCGAAACCTAGGCGCCAGGCATAATAATTTTCAATTAAAACTACATTAACGTTGTTTTAGCGGAAGGAATTCTTTCATAAGAATCAATGTATTCAAATGAATAAACAAACACAATAAAACTGATTACCAAACTTTTGTCTTTGCTGTATAAAACATTGATTGAGTAGACTTGGAAACAAAATTAATTTTCTGCAAAAACACAGAAAAAGTAAAAGAAAAGCGTCAAGTAAAGGTATGCTTGTATAGATAAACGAAGTCGTGGCACAAAGTGTAGCCAAGTATAAGCAGGTAGGCTTCACTCGCTGACGTTAAAGCTCGGAACGCACAGCATAATAATTAGTCATTAGAAAGTAGGCAGCGAGGGAGAGTGGTGGGGGGCGGGAGGCAGGGGGCGGGGCTCGTCTGTTTCAGCTTATCTGAAATTACATCTTTTATGGGTATCCGCGATTATTCCGCGCTGCAGCGACTTGCGGCGCGTTAGTACCGCCTGGAAAACAACTCGGTATTACCATTGGTGTTCTACATAATCCCTACTATTGCTTTTTATTAGATTGTCTCTACTTTCGCTCCTCATTTATCCTTTTTTCCAAACATTAGATTTAATGATAATGTTACCATTCAACCTCAGTTTTCGTCAACCGCTTCTTCTTTAAACTTGCTCATTTGCAAAACTTCTTACAATTTCTCTGGTTCGTCTCTACATATAAACTGAAATTTATTCGCGGTACTATAAGACAAGAATCTGGTAAATTCTAATATCCTTGTTTGTTACACAAAAGCGCTGCTTACAACAACAGACAAACAATTCAGTGGAGCTAACTTGAATTCATAATCAAGTAATTTATGTGCACGGCGAATAAATTAGCCGCTCGAGCCCGCGCGCCGCCCATAACTTACCCCAATAAATTGCCCAAAGCGGGCCAACTTCATTTTATCTCCAAATACTAATAAGTACTCGTACTACCTACGTACGCGGTTACGCGGCTGAAACGGCCTTTATTACGATTTTATTTTTTAAGCATTCAGTATATTTCAACCCCGATATGAGCGTTTTATGATGGCGATACGCGATCGACACCCGATAAGGGTCGGATCGGTTTTAAACCGCTGTAAGTACACGGGAAACTTAACGAAAATGTGACTTACGAGCGCTTAAAATAGAATTACCATTATTGTATTACATTTTAAGTGCTTTAAATATTCGAAACAGATGGAGCGACTGAAATATTATTGAAACAAAACTGTTCCTTGTATACGGTGAGCATTGAACAAATTTTCGTGAGCCTCCCTGGCGAGGCTTACACCGTTTCTAACCCTGCACGTGAACTCACGTATCAGGTAGCACCTGCTTTGCATAAGGCGTCATGTCGAGAACCCCACGTTTAAAGTGTAAATTTTGCGATTAAAGTATAAAATTGTGCATAAACACTTTGAACAAAATGCGTCTCGATAAGAATAATAAATATGCGATGGTAATTTATGTTACAGAAGGTCGATTCAAGGTGACCTTATTTTAATGCCGAATCTATTTCAGCGAGTTACCTACATATTTTTAACTACTCATTGCCACTTATCTATACTGCACGAGCTACCTACACGATGACAAATTGCTATTGTGAATATATTTGTTCCGAACATCGAGATCGAATGTCTAATGCATAGTTAATGCACTTCTGTTGGGTTAGCAAATAGCACTGAAGATTCTAAATTCTGAAGAGAGCTGTGAGCGCACTATCCACTATTTTAGAAATCTTCTGGCGTTTATTTATACACATGATGCATGACAAATAATAAATTAAACATTTCTTGTACGTCCAAAAGTTAAAAATAAAAAGGGCGATTTATATTTACATTATTCAAGCACTTTCCACCCCAACAAAAGTTGTCACGGTGTCCAAATCGTCCAATAGAGTCGACAATAAAATTAACATACGCTTCGGCGAGGTGTCACGCCGCAGGAAGTATAGTGTAATTTGTAAGCTTTGTGATTAATAAAGTGTACTAAGTGCGGCCCCAATAGGACAGATTAGCGGCCACTTTATCACATCTATTCCGAGTTAACGTCGCGTGACGGATCTCGTTTGAAACTCATAAAGAGTCCAAAGCAAAATATACTCGTAGATAACGCTTACTTTACGTCTCGGGCCCTTTTCCACTTGCCAAGTTTACGTCAAGTCGGCCGGAGGGTAAACTCACAAGTTTATTTAAGTTTACTACTATTTTATAATTAAATTTTCACTTTATAATCGAGTCAGTGAACGAGTTACGATACCTTTCAGTGTTAGTCAAGGAAATCCTTTTCGATCATCATTTCCATAACTTCACCATCTCGTAAATGCTCATTTTTCAATCATGTACATACAAAGATTTATTGAAACTTACGTTAAATGTGTAGTCAGTGTAATTTCACATGAGGTAAGTAATCCTTGTGACAAAGAGCATTTGTTATGAGTCGTGAACAGTGGAAAACACTCTTGTCTAGCTCACATTTGGACAGATTGATGGAATTGCGTCGGTCGTATACGTAGAACAAATGCTTATAAAATAGCTTTTATCAGATTTAGCTTGTGACCTTTCGGTACTAATAACAACGTTAAAAAAATGTATGCAGACGTCTGCAAACTGTTAATTATCCGCTTAATTATATTCAGTCGGACATTGTATCTGATATTTAGATCAAACTGCTATAGACGCTTGTGTTGTACCTACTTAAAAATGTATTTGTATTATGGTAACATATTTCATTTATAAAAAGCCATAATACTTAGTCTAGACAAAGTATTATTTTATCAGCGGGAATAAGTCACGTTCCCGCCGATATCTCCCGCAGGCTCACATTATGAAGGTGTTTACTAAGGATTATGGATACTTTGAATTTACATAACATTTTCTGTCATTTGCTTATCGCTCACGTGACAATTCTCGTGCATTATACATGAATATATTTGACAAGTTTTAGCAAAAGACGGCGTGGAATAGGAATCCAAGAATGTGTGCGCGAAAGCCGGCTGCGAGGAAAACGAAGCGCGCGGCTCGAGTATTGCGATGAGCATTTGAATAATCGCGCTGTGTTCAAAGCCCGGGGTATTATATGATAATAATTTCACGCGCGAGTGCCTCCCGGCGGGTGCCAGCCCCCCACCCCCCGCCACGCCGCGTCGCCTCCCTGGAATGTGTGAAAAAAATTACCAGCACCATAGATAATAACTGAATACAATTCATCGGCCATCCGACTCGACGCAACAAATTAAACGCCGATATCGACTGCATTTATTAGTAGCTGCGATAGTAGCCCTCTGTTATTCTGTAATTAATTGACTCTACAAAAGTTAAAAAATTGGTGAAGTGTTAAAATTAGTTAGGGTTGCGTCGTCCGGTCAGCCCTACGTTACCTATAACATAGGTATGACATATTGTGGTGTAACCAAATTTTATTTTAATCTTGAACCCTGACATTTCGTTATCATACAATGTTTAATACATTCGTTAATATTAAAATGAGGAAAATGAAAAAGAAATGAAAAGAGCTATTATTCCTTCGTCTGCGTCTGACAACAATGAGTAAGTTACACAAGTACCTACATATGTAAAATGGTAAGAAACATGCATAAATTGACTTACGATTACTGTAGCGTTTAAAAGGCGGTAAGTGAAATGTGTTAAGTTGTTAAATGAACGTATCATAAAATTATAACGCATAATTACATTACATAATGAGCGTCGTAAAATTAGTAATTCATAACAGTGTTGTTTTTAGATCGTGTATCGGACGCGGAGTGTGTGTTTGATAATATTAATATGTTTATTAAACGAACTTACCACGGTGAGTGAGCACTACGTAATGGGAACCCTCGCTACGGGAATGCCTTCACGCATAGTTTTCTGAACATATGTTTAGGAATTGAATTGTATCTGCAAGGCTAGTTACGTCTTACCTGTTAAAAGAAAGAAAGAAACAAAATTATTTATTCTGGACTCACACGGGCAGTTACAGAAACAAAAACAATATAAAAAAAACAAAGGATAAAAATTTAGATTCCCTGCACGAGGCCAAAAAGGGCTCCTATCTCAGCATAATACTGCGACATTTAAAAAAAAAGAAAATGTCGCAACGCTGATTTTCAGATAGGAAAAGAAGATTTATTTCTTACAAAACGTTTACATATTGATAATTATCTTATAACACACCTATCTATTTTAAAGAACGTGCATATAATATCCGGTTTTCCCGGTCAACCTCAATCTCACCTGTACACGGCTAACCCGCCACGGCCCGGAGAGGCTTTGGCGATAGAAAAACAGGGGGTTAACTTCTCAGCCTAAAAGCTCCAGGCCGGAGACAGCACTGCCGGGGTTGCGGTGCATGCTTTTGCGAATCCCGTGACCCCGGCCGAACGGTCCGGAGGAGGAATACCGTTGGTTTTTAGCCGGTAAGAGTCCGGCAGAACCCCTCGCCTTCCCCAGACGAGGGACATCCAAGAGGATTTTCGAAGGACAAAAAAAAATGTCGGAGGCAGCAACGTCGTCCCCAGTGCGAGAAGGTTGACACTGGAGTCATCAAACCAATTGCTCCTCCTTGGTAAAGGCTATTTTCATCAGCGCATTGAGATAAGTTGAAGAAGTTTGAAGAACTTTGAATATCTTACTAACTTATCAATATGACATAACATAACATTACGCCTTGTATTCCCCGAAAGGTTCGGCAGAGGTGCTTTTACTACACCCTTGTTTCACCAGTTAGGTATGTTAAGTCCCATTTAATAGGGGCCGAGCCTATTGCAATTAACCGGGCACAAATCCAGACTCCAGGCTGCTACTGAGTAATCCTTAATGGAAAACCCAATAACACTTTGTCCGACCTGGGGATCGAACCCAGGACCCCATGCTCAGCAGTCGCGCTTGCATCCACTACACCAACAAGGCAATATCAATATCAATATCATGTATTACTTAAACAAATTAATGACAAAAAAGTAACCCTTATAAAATACTGGTGTCATAATAACACTCAAAGCTCACCTGTACATTACAATTTCACGCTTCACAGAGAATACTACTTTAGTTGATAAATATTTGTCTGTCCACTGATAAGCCACTAACTATGGATAATTTATACACTTCCTTTTAAAACGATAATGGTTAGCTTTTGTGGTAGTTATACGCATTTAAAAAAGCGAATAACTATAAACCTATAATTAACTACAAACTTCATGCACCAGTAAATGTAGACATTAATTTCCACACTAGTTTATCTATTTGGGCGCACAACCCGCCTTTATCTGTCATCGTTCTCTACTTTTTCAGTATAAGACAAGCTTAATTGTTAAATTATCTCGAACAGATATTATATTAAAGGTTATCGGCGCAAGGTTTGTTTTCCGATGGCAACAAATGACCGTGCATGGCGTTTCAGAAACAGTCGAATGCGGGTGGAAGGCGACTTACGTATTGCGTTTACTCGAAATTATTTTAATATGCAAATAAGAAAATGTGAAGGAGAATTGTGTTTCGACGTTGTTGGTAAAGTCGGTTACGCAGACGTATTCTTTAAATTAATGGCAGTGCGAGATTAGAGTACTGCTAACTGCTTTACATGGAGCGGGCTTACACGCCGGGGCGCGCTCGTTTGTTCCGAGAAACAGACAAATGAAAGCACATAATTACTAGGCCGCCCCGTTCTAAATGCAACAAGGATTAGAATTTACATGAGCGCGTTAACAAGCACGCGTATGGCATTTATGACTTTGATATTTAAATACTATGTACATAGATATGCTGTATGTAACAGGATACTGCCTGCAAACTGTCTGTGGGCTGCTTTGGGAACATGTGTCCTATTGCTATTGTTACTTGTACTCATTATCTTCAGATCTCGTTCGAAGAATGGATCTAATCCAACGATAATGATTAACAACTTTACATGAACAATAGATAAAGGGCTAGATCTCAACATTAGAGATAGCTGTAGAAATAAATGACAGATTAAATGTTGTCCCGGAAAATATCTACTAAACATTTTCAAAGGATTATTATGATTTGGTAATGGCACTGCACAATGGTCTTTGGGAAAGGGGTTCGTACCCTATACCTACTCAAAGATTAAAGAGGTTATATAAAACAAATAGTAGGTTATGAATAGGTAACTTTAGATATTAAGTAGGTGAATCGGTAACTTTCAGTACTTATTTTAGATTTACCTTACTGAACATACCTTTTACTTTGTAAACAGATCTGCATCACAGGTTGCAGACATTTCTGCATGAGTAACAACACGGATGCCACGAGTACGAAGATGACGAAGAACAAAATTCAGCTCCTAATTCGGATTCGTACGATAATTAAGTGGAGGCATTCTTTCAATGTTGATCCAATTAGTGTGAGTATGGTCAGTAGGGCGGCACGGAGCAATCCCGCGCCGTCAGCAAGCCGCGAATATGAAGTGATGGATGAACTCCAACGCTGCTTTACATACAATGGAAAAATGGTAAAATAAACCCCTCCACCCGACACGTTACTATGAACGCTAATTAAAACAGCTATGTCAGTTTATGCCGTTTTGTTACGACTATCTACTTCCCATTTCTCGATGTATTGTGAAACATTTTTAGTGATATTTATGACCTTGTGAACCGACCGTGTAAATTTTAATAGTTATTCACTTTTATCGGTGAATAAAAAGTATTTTTGCTGTTACTGCGACTTGTATCGGTATCATTAAAGGTAGTATGTATGCAAATCGTTTCAACAATATTATCTGTTCTTTTATTTTTTACATTATAGGTGTTAAGCGGAACTTAGGATAGACGATCATTTAATTAAATTAAGACAATATGCGGCATTCGTAAAGAAAAATAGAGTAAGGAAAACTGTTTACGTAGTCAATTGTAAGCTATGATAATCCATACCATCCTATATTATAGCTTAACACTCAAGATGGCAACTTCGCATTATATTATAATTGTCCTAATAAGGAAATAACATTAACGATAAACAAGGAGGTAGGTATGCTACATATTATATTATTAGGTACCTACATAAAGGTTAAATCTGCGCTGTATCCTGATAGAGGTGCGCTTCAGCGTTTTTCTCGTCAGAAATCGAAGCGTAATTATAGTCGGCGCACCGATTAACATCTGTCGACTATTAAATAAACTCAGATTATAAGGGTTCAATCAATGTAAGTAATTATTCTTATCCGTCGGATGTTCTCAAAGCGGCTGGCTCGTCTGCAGAATAATTTTCTCATGATTCGCGAGGAAATCAAACTGCCCCGCAGCCTACCCGTTTATTAGGCAGTCACATTGACGAGACTGCCTAATGTACATCACTACAACTCTACCATGTAATTTATTGCTCTTATGTAAGCGCTTCGAAGGTTTCCTTTTACACAGCTTTGTGTTCCATAATACGTAACAAAACTGCTTGAATAATGCGGAAATTGTGAAAACATATCGGCTCTACAGACGAAGGTCCACGGGTTTGATTCCACCGCTATTTCCACAAAGCTCTACGTCATGAAATGCTTTGTTGAAATTCTTGATTGTAGTTTACTGTAACGCACTGTGCTAAAAGGTAGTAAAGTTAGGTACGCTATTCCTAGAACATACCTGATCAATCAGTTTCAATCGTAATAGGGTGTTACGGGGATGAGTGTGTGAACGGTGGTACGCTGTCGGCTCCCGGTGCTCTTGCAAAAACCACTGATGCTAACAGAACGATTATAATATATTAGTTGGTCTTTAATTGCGCCGATATAATTACGGCAGTGCGCGGCGTATACGTGACAATATCCTGACCGCTCAGCCACCGTCGGCGCGATATTAAGAGGAATAACTCGAGTGAGTCGATCGAATGTTTCGCGATAATGAGCGGCGGCCGCGATCGAAGTGTCATTAGGAAGTCGTAACCGACGATGTGCGCCCTCAAGTTATGTTAACCTTCGAGCAGCGAGCAGATTAATCTTCATAATTACACGCATTCAGTGGCTCAGTATGGAGAGTGTTAGTTATAATTCATTTGTTTTTGCAAAGCGTATTGGGACGGGTAATGGTCAAAATGAGTTTCTTTCGTCATTGGTAATTTAACTAATGTGCTCTAGCGACATTTTTGTTTTTTATAGAGCACCAGTTTTGGTGAGGTAATCGTCTTTAATTAAGTTTCCCTATTTGTAAAGGTAAACTAAGTTCTAAATCAATCAAGAATCAGCACATCCACGTGTTTGGTTAAGCATCTTCTGATTGAAAATGCTTTTCCATAAAATGCTTCTTTTTTTTTCAATTAATATATATCTACTGTAAATGAGTATTCAATTCAATTAAAAGCTCTATACATTGTTCTCAGCTACGCAATCTTGTTCTCATGGTTAATAATACTTGTGAAACAATTTTGTGTCCGAGGTTCAAAGGAGCGACATTAGACGCGATCAGTCGTTGTCGGCGCGAGGAAACGGGGTAATTTCCTAATGATTCAATGAGGTGATACTTACCCATCGTGGGAATCAACCAATACTTGTGAGGTTAACTTAAAGGGATAGTTACGCCCGTGGCAGCAGCCGACCATTATAATAGACTTTAGAGACATTAGCCTGATAATTGTGTTCGTATAGTAATTAAGATTGACGTATTTAATTGTGTACATTCCGATTCCAAAAACATTGAATACATCAACATACACGGATAAAATTATGAATTAATCCTGATAGGGCGGCACCTCTCAGTCGCGCGACATACTTCGTCCAGATAAGGGAAAAGCGTCGCTGGCTTATAAATGACTCTTTATTAAACGTGAAAGGAGCGACGTCGGCTAATGGGCCGATCATGCGCTCCCATTAAAGATTATTTAATATTCAAAAGCGGCCGACGATAAATCACGATCGCCCGCCATGCTTCTTTGACTACACCCTGCACTTTTGTTCAGACGTATCATTTTGTATTCCGTTTTATCTGTACATATGTATGTACTTAATTATTTTTTTAAATTAATACTTAGTTACATAAAAGGGATTTTATGTGGTGTGGTGTTTATTACCGTTGAAATGAAGGTGGATTGAAGTAAAACACGTCTCGAAATGGCCCTAGCGTAACATAAATGGTATCAGAAGCTGTTATGAGCGTAAAAGTGTCGCAAATTGGCGTCTGGCGTCAGCTAGTTATGCTCGCTGGTTGTTGAGCTGCCGTGTGTGGCCGGCCGCGATAGCCATCGGAATATCTCTCCGGGAATGCCTTCAATCGTATAAGGCAGCGTACGATGCCATAACACTTGTTCCATCTGATGTTAACAGCGATAGCGGTCGCTCGATCGCAGCGCGCTTTAGCGGGACGGTTATTAACTCAACCAATGATCCATTCATGTCTCGTCTTTTATAGTGCAACAGTTTTTCAAGCCTTGTCTGAATTGTTTTTGTATGTAATGCACACTTCGAAACACGCTTCTTTTTGTTGTGTTCAGTCGCATTCTTATAATTAGAATTGCAGAATTGCCTATTTGCCCAACACAATCTTGTTGTGATAAAATCTGCGCAGACGAAGAACGAAGAAAACTAAAGTCTGCATCGAATAAATTGATTGTCATATAAAGTTATACCTTCGTCTGAGAATAGCCTTTTCTATTTTTGGGGACAAATGGTAAAACAATAATTCGTACCCTTGCGCGACTGAGCTAATAACAATAAAATAGAAAGTCGATCACGAAACGCGGCCCGGCGACTGGTTCAATCAACGCGAGTCAGATTTATTTTTATGAAAATTGGCATAAAATCGGGCGGGTCAGCGGGGGCGCAGTGGGCCCGCGGGACCGCACGCCCGACCGTTTACTGCATATCGTTTCCTACGAGCGCTCGGCCGCCTCTCGGAAATATTGCCAGCGGTCATAACTTTTTATATGCACCGATGACATTGCAAAAAGTGGCGGCTGCCTCGACTATAGTTCAGAGCGGTTGAAGCCCCCTAGGTTATATTTTGTTTGATTATCCGGTCTCTCTGTCATAATCTTGCTCCAATTTCGACAAACATTAAGTACCGCTATCCAATATTGATCACGCTTCTCTTTTTTAAAAAATGTATATTTATCTAATCTATACTTGAACGACTATCAATTTAGCTGCACCGCCCACACCTATGGAAGATATTTCCGTTTCCATGTTTGTCACAGTGCCAGCTTCACTGTCACACTTAACTACAACTCCAGTAGCGTGGGGCGCACAATGTCGGTGTTGTGTTGATGTGTCAAGCGGGTGTCGAACTCGTAAAGACGTTTCTCTATTATCGTCCACTCAACTCCAGAGCCCTTACCTTGGGGTCCGCGCAGATCATTTCAATGTGTCGTCAAACGATATACGATTAGATGGACATCAAATCTGGTATCATAAATATCGATGAATTGGTTCATTCGCTTAAAAAATACAAGATACTTTTTCTCGACACACCACGCGAGCGAAGCCGCGGGCGTCAGCTAATTAATAATAAAATAACAGATTGGTATTTATATTTTATAGTAAAGTCCGTCCAGTCTACAATGTAAGGTAGAAACCTACACAATTTTCTTCCAAAAGGACTGGCCAAGAGCGCTGGTGAAAGAAGAGCTTAATTTCTCACAATGTTATAGCCTTAACACGGGCACGGGCACGCTATAGCCCACCATTTGATAGGGTAGTAGGCTAGGTGGTTTGATGGTGGGATGGATGCCCGACATTTGTCGGTCTTCAGAGCCCCTAGCAGGTGAAGTAGCACGCATTTCAAGCGGGTATTGCCTGATATTGCATTATACTCGCAACCTCTTAACCTTAGATAGGGACGTGTTTATTGAGCGGAAAGGACGCTTATGTTTAAAATTGGTTAACATGCTAATTTAGGATGTAGGAATTAGGTATACCTACCAGTGGCGAAGGCTCCATACAAGCCGATTCCTACCGGCTTCCCTTTTGAACAGTCACTACTAGTGTCTACTATTACCAAATAATATACTTAGTCACATTACTTACATGTACTTGATACTTTCTAATACTAGATCTTTAGTTTTATTTTAAACATTATATTTACCTACATGCAGTGCATGCGTCACTTTTGGCCAAGGTAAGTATTTTTTGTACCGGCTTCACTCTTACCAAAAGTGACCCTTCGCCACTGATACCTACTAGGGTAAGGTTGGTACACGTTTTTCAAAATGTTTAGCAACCAAAATCTCATAATCTGTGATATCTAATAAAGTATCAGAAAATTGGAAAACATGTTCCAAAAACTCAAAAAAATTGAAAGTTATATCAAATGACAATTACAAATAATCATAGGAGACTCCCTTTCCCCACTCAGTTGTCGAAAATAGTTGATAACAATAAAATGGCATGCACGAAACAAAGCACGACATAAAGTTTTACGCGGCACATAAATCTGAAAGTTATTCTCACGGGATGATAAGGTGGGGATCGCGGGATCGCCGGGATCGCGGGACTGCGCGTGATGGGCAGGGGGCCGCACTAACTTGTAGCGCTCGGTGTCGCAAATGATAAGTAATATTTTATTGATGGCATCAAATAATGTTTGATAGTTTGGCATGAGGGGTGATCAGTTTGGTGTCTCGTGTTGATTTTTCAATAAATCATAGTCAAAAGTTAATAGCTTAGTTTAGTAACAGCATTAGGCAAAGATGGGTTCATAATCATAATTTACCAATGATGGGTTCTAAGTACCTATTCTACGTTGGATACAATGTCGTCTGTTGAAGAAAATTGCTTTGCAGGACTCGTGTGGATTAATACACAGTAGGCAAGTTGAAGTATTGGAACATATTTAGGTATGCTTACAAGATTTGATAAAGTTCTAACCCTAATCATATCATAAAACATGATGGATGGATTCATTCATAGATAAAATCGCATATTGTGTCAATAGGACAACCGTCATTTGTCAACAAAACGAAAGTTTTTCTCGAGTCAATCGAGTGTAAAATATTCATGCTTATACACAAGGGGTAGAGTGGCGGTGAATCTGCTGGCGGGTGACGGCCACAAAGAGACCTATCAGCTATGTTCAGGAGTGGACTTTAGACTATTCGTATACCTAGATGACGCAGTTGCACCCATAAACCAGACTATTCGACTTAAGCGTTGTGTAATGGTTCAAGTTAAGCCTAAAAGGCAATTCAAGAACCTTGACTTTAAATATTTAACTGAAAATAATTTACTGCATATAAATAAGTAGTTTGCCAACAACTTTGATATAAAAAACCTCTCGTCCTATGAACGTGTCACATATTCAATAATATCTTCCCCTGCCTGGCGGCTAAACCCAAATTTTCAATCTTGACAGTTATCATTTTACCAAAGCAAACTCCCATAATATTTGCTCTTCGGTCTGAGGCGAGACTCTTCGAATTTCATATTTATTCGCGGAAGCAAACAGAGCCCGCACCCACGCCGCCGGAACTGATATTATTGTGCATTCCGTATAATATTGTTTGCTATTTGGCACATTCTCTGTTTGTTTTCGTCTCTTATATGAAAGGGGAGCTATAGACGTGCAAACAGATGGGTGACAAACGCACTCTTCAAGTTTTTGTATCGGGAAATGCTATTAGGTTGAAAGTTGAAATGTAAATTTTAAGTTTATTTTGCGGCTAGTTCTAATTCGTAATAGTAAGATGGCACAAACATGTTGTAGAGGAAGCATAAAGCGTTAAATCACTATACGTGATCATAGGAGCGCAAACATTGTGTACGTTCGGAATATGAAAGCGAGCAATCCATTAAGTCGGAGCGGCCATGAATGGCGGCCGGAGTCTCGGAGACGCGACTGCCTCTGATAACCCATAATACGCTGATATTTTTGCTTTGCTCATATGTTGGAAGTAATGGCTCGTGCCTGTTAGCTGACTGTGGATATGCGACACAGCTTTCTATTATCTAGCTAATATTTTACAAGGATTTAAAACATTTTATCGAAGCAGGTAGAAGAATAATTAGCATCATTATTTTTCAAGATAAACTTATCTTGAACACTAAGAACTCCTCAGTCTATCGCTGTCTATTGCTGGATACACTCTCCCAAAAATCAAAAACCTACTATTCAATAAGAAAAAAAACAAGTAATAATGAAGTATTTTTAACACTACTGTGACTCCGGTACCATAGCCAAAAAAGTTCGCATATCAAAATATAGCGTAGTCTTATCCACGTTAATGTTGAACAAGAATTGTAAACCATAATATATTATATTTGGCATATAAAAGGCTCGCTTATCTAAGGGGTTTGACTGGAAACGAACATAAAGGGTGATCCTCTGTGACAAATACCGTGATATACCGCGCGACAGTCGTAAGGGAAATATTTTTATAAGATGAAACATTATTATTTTTGGGGGCGCACAGGGATCAGAAGTCGCTTCGACGGATTTGGCAATGTTCCTACGCTGTGTCAGCTCAACACTGTGTTGTGGTTTTGATTGCACTACATCACATCTGTAGTTTATTATAAAGGTACTTGTAATGTATGCTAGTACAAATCATTGCTTCATTCGCTTTCATATTGTTAGGCCTATTTTGCGTGGAGTTAGTAACTAACAAAACACACAATCGAATGATACGAACCAGAGCAGTGACGACAGGAAACGGTTAAACGTTTAAAGCCGTTAATAAAACAAATTAATGTGTGTTAACCCTAAAATTGGACAAGTTCAATGCAGAGGTCGTTACCACGATAGGAAATTTATCCCTGGCAAGTATTAACACTGAAATCCGTTCGTTGTATTTGGTGTCATTAAAGTTATGTGGTGGTGGCGGGGAAAAGTGTGTTTTATGCGTTGGCGGGTTAGGGCGGGTTTGTGTTGCGGGGCGAGGCGACAGCCAATCAAAACATACAAGGAGCATATTGATTCCGAGAAGTGTCGCTGTTAACGTGGAGGCTGAAGCTGAATACATTAGCCGGCGGCGTAATGAAGTCTCGTTGCTTGTAAACAAACAGCGGCAGGGAGCGGCGTGGCGCGGCGCGGCGTGGCCCGGGGCGCGCGCGCACCACTCGCTTACAGGAATTCTATTTCCACGACAAGCGTCATGTGTTAATTAACTACTCGCACCTACGATATTGAGATATCGTCGTCGATCCCGCTGTTGTTATTAGCTGACAGAGGCTTATTGCTTACCCACTGTTCCGCTACATGTCTTTATTGAGGCTCTACCTCATGTTTAATATTGTACTTGTTATCTACCTTGAGGTAATCCCTACATTTCCCATATCTTCTGTTAGAAGGTTCTACCCAAGGATTTGCAATCATTATTGTATTTCTTTAGCTATAATATGAACTGATACTGACTATATTATTTTCATTTGGTAACAAAAACAACCTCGTAGCCGGGTTCTCAGATACAATGATGATGATTACGTACTAGCTATAAATAAAAACTTAGTTATCGAATTGCTTTACGCATGTGTTCTTGCTAGATAACATGTAGGTGCTCGTTGTTCTGCATAGTGATTTTTTACTTTAAGAACAGCAGTGATAGCTTTGATGTGTGTCTCGAGTGCGAACCCAAGGCACCCACCTCAGACATTTCAGAGTCATGTGCTTCAATACGCATAATGATGCATAATTATCACTTGCTTAAAAACGGTGAAGGAAAACATCGTGAGGAAACCAGCCGATGCCTGAGAGATATTTCTCGACGGCATGTGAAGCCAAGTCAAAGGCCCTTAGGCGGCATAAACTCTGACACCAAGTTATAGGCACTGACCACATGAAAAGAAACTGACTTTAAGAAAACTTGAGAACTCATATTTTAGTATTTTCGTAGGTGAACCTTTGTGAAAATCAATTGAAACTCATCTCACTAACCAGGGTTACCCTCTGTGGCTCTTTCTGCTGTATCTAACAACTTTTTTCTTAATATCATTCATAAGATTAAAAAAACGAGTCATAATTACAAAGCTGCTACACAGAGTTTCTTGATGTGTATTGAAACCATTTTGGTTATCAAAATTAACTTATCTGTAGTAAACATAGTAACAGATTCGACCCTACCTACATATTCAAATAAACTGATGAACGTGTATTTTAATGCTTTTAGAATAAATGCCTTGTCGGCTTCAAAATGAGCGTGACATGAAATGAAGCGTCCACTCAAGTCAATGACACATGCTCATAGTCATTCAAGTTACGGGTGTTCCACATTCAAAAATAAACAAGATTATTAAAGAGAAGCTGTTCAGAAACCACATAAAGTGAAGCGCCAGCTGCCGCTTACCGCGCCTTTATGATGAAAGAGGTGATCCCGCTACCCGCTACCCGCCGGCCACTGTATCACGTTTCCTGTTATGACTTCAGTTTTTAATGGGCCTTTGTTAAAACCATTTTATTATAAAGAAGCGCTAACAACTCTAAATGCGTGCGTCAAGATTTTTTGTAAATACGCCGCATGGTACGTTGACGTTTTATTGTCTATTCTTATTTTCCTCTTTATGAATGTTCACACATTGTTTATGGATGTCGAGATGGCGGAACGGGATAGGATCGGGTGAATAGGAAAGTAGGCTAGAATTATATATTGCCCGTACTTACTATAGCCGTCTGATAGCCAATATTGTATCTATCACTTGTTACACGATATTTATTTCAATAAACACGCATTGTGTTAGTGTCGTCGTAAAGAAAATAGGCACAAAATATTCACAGCAATTTTTATACAAGACTGGAATTGGAAATTTGACGATGTCTGACAACTGTCCATAACTTTAACATAAACAAATTTATACGAGACGAATAATTTAGTGCGATGACCTGGGATGTCGCCATAACCCGTAGCCGCGTACGATACGTATTTCCTATGACATACTCGTATCATGCAAATGGAAAAGCGCGACGAATGGCTCATAAAGTTTGCTATTTGTTCTGTTTACGATAACCGCGGTTTTATAAAATTTTATTACATGTTGTAGGAATTTCGTGTATGCTGCATGTCGGCGTCGCTGTCGCGTTGTCGTCACGTTGTCGCTTCGTGTCGCGCGACGCCATGCACGAAATCCGTCTGCGGTCTGGATAACAGGTGGCCTTGTTACTATAATATCGGCTATCATATTCTCCAATTTCATTCAGTCAGTGCATGTTTTGTGTTAACTTCATTAATTGTATCTTATATTACTTCTAAGCTGTGCTAAGCCATGTAAAGCCTCTAGTCCCCAGTACTTATTTAGAAATGTAGTAGATTAATCCAATTAGTGCTCACAAATAAAATCGCCACTCAGATCTTAAAGTCGCGTGACATTTAAAAAGCACATCAAATTAGATTAGTAGGCAATCTTCAGCATATTGCTACAAAGTAGAAAATATTCGATAATTAATGATAAACTGGTGATAATTATATGTTTATTTAAATAAATATAACAATTTGCTAGAACACACATAAAAAAATAATTAAAAGGAAGTTTATAGGTGTAAGGACACAAGTGATCGTAATAAAAATGGACGAGCCGTGTTGTGTAGCGTGACGCATTGACATTAATGCGAATCTACACTTACTTTTTTCTGAAATATGCGTGTTTAAGACGGTATTAGCGGTAGATTATTTAATAGTTACTCAACTTCTATTTGAATTGTAACAATTGAGCAGAAAATATTGCAATAATACGAGAGTCACGACATGTTAGCGGGAATTAGTCATTCTGGCAGCGAGTCAAAGAGAGGCAAATTAAATTATAGCTTCATCTTAAGATTTCGACTATTGTTTTAAGATGATCGTCAAGATCCCCTATGTTCTGTTAATTGTGAATTGTCACATTATATGTTTTGAAGGAACGCGATTAAAAAAAATCATTTTCAACAATTTGTTGAGATTAAGATCACACTGAAAAATATTATGTTGTTAACATTCCGTCTGAGATGATGATTTTTGGCACAGTTTTTTTTTATCTGTGGCAATTTTATAGTCGTCAAGACAAGAGTCATATTATGAGGACGCATAATTGATTAGTAGGACAGCTGTTGTGGGTTTTCTTAGTATGCGACCACTTAACATTGTTATAGAATAATAATATATACCTGCGTTATTATGAACTCTTTTGTGAACAAAATACTTACAAAACATTGTGAGGGGTGGCACACGCATGAAGAATGCTCTGAATACGCTTTCGGCAAAAAACTTTTTCCATACACTTCTTCCGATAGATAAATCCGAACCCAGATTACTACTTACATGATAATATACAATTTCCATCGAATTGTTTTATGGGAAAAGAAGAATATTTCCGGCTGCGATGATGAAAAAAATATGCTCATTGAATATGTTCACTCCACAACAATATTTTGTCGGTATTATTGATCTGCAAGATTATCATATGAACCAGAAATATTTTTATGTAAGTATCATTTCTTTCGTCTAGCCAATTTGTAGAACCATGTTTATTTTATCTGAGAATGAAAATTCGAGACACAGAAAATAAGACGAAGAGACTGCATAATATGGAACAATATTATTAGGTACAACTTTTTACGAACTGCAGAATATCTGCTAGAAGTCCCTATGCTGTTTGTGATATAGATACATGTAGCCACTTTAATAGGTCTATGTTGTGACTTGATGTGAATACAGATTTATGACATCACGAGCAAAGTAACTCATGAAGGAAGGACTTGTTTGTATTACGAGCGCTCAGCTAATAAACACGTCTTAATTTCTCGTTGAATAGTGGGCTATTAAAATAAAGTTTTAAAATATGGAACGCCAGATTTTATTTACGTCTTACAATTTATGGCTTATGGATGCGTGACGTGGACGGTGCGCAGGCGCAGGATGGGCGCGAGCGATGCGACCGCGAGGCGACGGCGACGCGACGCGGGCGCAGCGCGTGCGCATCTCCGACACGCGTATGACACAGCGCTGACGGTTATATTTTCCAGACGATTTATTACATTATAAGAGTGGCGGTGCGTGCCGTTAATACGCTCTCAGATACATAAATAGTAGTGATTTTATTTTGATGTCTTACAAGACAAGCGACGACGTGTATAATTGTTGAGACGTGTCTCTTAATACCCCTTACCTATTCTTAGTCAAAACTGTCTTTGAGCGATACTTTATAACTTACCGTTCAAAATTGTGAGCAGTTGTAATTAATGTTTTTCGTTTAATAAACCAGTGCGCTTTCATTTGGGTGTTATTCTGTGAAACTGTTTTATGTGGGTTCGCTCACAAATCAGACGGTTCATTGCGCATTATTTTCTCAACACAATCGTCGACACTTCATTGTTTTGAGTTTTTCCGGCGAAGCTAAATCAGGCACTTAATTGAAATAATATCACGTTAGTGGCCGCATAAAGTCATTACAACGCGTCGAGAACAAAAGCCAAATTTTGTGTTGAAATCACAAAATATTGTAATGTGAGATATAAACGTTTAATTATTGACTTGAGTCATTCTACTGAAAGGGGAACGGTTACATCGGGATGAGCATAACAAGGTTTTACCTGGGATTACATTTTCGTACATTGATAAAAATACATACAGCTTACAACGCAATCTTGTACATGAAATCTAATAAAGGCTTACACCTTCTGATTCAGGTTGATTACCATAAATTCAGCTAATAGCGTTACATATTATCAGATAGTTAGGTTTCTTCTCAACAGATGTACGGTCCTATTCAACAGCCAGGCCGTCCCTTACAACACAAACTTAGTCATCTTAACCCAACGTAGCTTGGCGTATTTTCTTGCATATTGTACCAAATAAAAAAAACCATACTCTATTCATTACATCACCTACATTTAAAAAACTTCACATTATTTGATTAGAAAGAAAGCAGTACACTATAAAACAAAGAATGGACGTCTGATGGATAAGAAATCATAGCAGGCGCTCGTAAACGGCGTACAGGGTGGCAAAGCATATTTCATATCACGTAATGGAGAATTTACAGGCTGTCGGAGCGAAATGACTCCCAACGGCGCGGCCGACGCTACGCCACAATATAGCTGGCGGGAAAGACGGTGTAACTGAAATATTTGTAGGAACTATGCTAAATGTGGGTTTCAGATTGTTGTCTAAAAGTATAACGGGTTTCAAAAAGAGTCAAAATAAAATGCAGGTGTCAGCTGTTGAAATCTATATCTATACTAATATTATAAAGAGGAAAGATTTGGATTTTTGTATGTAACGAATAAACTTAAAAACTACTGGACCGATTTCAGAAATTCTTTTACCGTTAGAAAGCTACATTATCACTGAGTAACATAGGCTACGGGCGGAGCCGTGAGGATACAGCTAGTTATTAATATTAGTAAAATATTTTTATTTCTATAAAAATCGTAGACATCTCGTAGCCGGATTTAAGACTAGTTTAATAATACATAAGTATTGATTATAAGACAAAAAAATGTTTAAATATAAAATAATCATAACAGGATCTTAAATTCAACAGGTACATCTTTGTTTGGTCTGATCAGAAGATAGTTCACTAATGCTACTATGGAGTGTGAGCGTAGTGCAGACACTTCCCCGGGCGTCCGGCGCGCGATCACCATTATTATTTATACCCTCAGAAAAGTACATTTATAACAATATTACGCCGGACCGCACCCGCCCTCGAAAAATGATTTTCCCATTTTCCGAAGATTGCAGGTGTATTATATTTCATGATCGTTATTTATGGTGAGACTTTTATTACAAATGCGTGCAATGTCTCTATCCGTTTTTTATTGCCGCCGAATTATTTGATGGAATTCTTATTTTGTGACAAATACAGATAGGACTATTTATTAGCTATCTTTTGTGATATGTGTATCGGATAAGAACTCGGTTATTGCTTTTCGCCTTTGCGTTTTATTATTGACAGCGCTTTTTATTCTTGTTGCTCTCGTCGTAATAAAATCTGTTTGATGTGAGACAAGAATGTTCGTACTGTTTATTCAGCGTCTATCTTTTGAAAAGGTGTCGAGACAACACCCTTTTGCGATTCATAATTTTGCAAATGGCAGAGTATTCTCAGGAGACGAATATATCCGTCAGACGCGGCACCCTCAGTGAGCACGGCCGAAGTCCGAGGCGTTACGAGGCTCGTGGGACTCACCGGCCGCCGATCAACTCTGTCCATAACCAATAATCGTAAATAAACGCAGCTCGATCCGCGCCTTCCTCTTCCTCCATGTAACTCACAGAAATTATAACGAAAATCGCACAAGGTTTGCTGCAAAACTTTGTAAACCCTGGGGAACTCTGTTCGACGATAGATCCTGTTTCTAGTTATTTTTTTTGTAAATATAGAAATGCCCTCGGTGTACGGTTCAAAGGAATGTTTGTAATAGCAACTTAGCAAGTAATATTTATATTACAGGAGAATAGGATGACTAAAGCCTTATAATAAAATATCTTGCAGCGATTGGTCGAGTTGACTATCGTTTATTTTTACCTGAAGCTCGCGATCCCGCGCATCTCTCCCTATTAAATTTTGTTTGCATTTATTTTAAAGGTGCGACGCTCGAGAAGACGTGGTATGTGAAAAATTACACCTCAGCCCAATATTTATGGGTGATATTCGGCAGCGGTTCCTTTGTGAGATGAGGGTGTATAAATAACACCTCTTATCGCGTGGGAGCCTACCCTTAAATGGGATTTATTTTAATTATATTTATCGGTAATGCTCATTGAAACATTCTGTGTCCTTTGAAATCTAAGTCGAATTATAATGAGATCATTGCTGAGATTTGCAAATACAGTTCGAAGGTTTATTACTAGGAGTTAATTACATTCTTTGTAAAAAGAATTTAGTCGCTGAGATATGCACAAAAATATTTTATTTTTTTAAGTAGCCATATTTTCTTCTACGGTAACGTTAGTTATTCTAGTAAGGAACTGTATAAATTATGGAAACGGGGAGCAACGGCAGTTATTTTTACCAGCACATAATCGCCGAGTATGACCATAAATTAGTTCTATATTTGGTGGCACGTTGTTTTGCATACAGACAAGCCGTCTGCACATGCGTGCGACATCAATCTCAATTCCGAAATATTTTTCCGTCTGCGGCGCAATGAGGCGCGCCTGCGTCGCATTTGTCGCAAGTGCCGCGTGATATGCAAATTTTTCGTAATTTCCTTTTAAGGAAGTGTTTTAAAGAGGAATTGTTTCATTAAAAATCTTGTTTTACACTAACAGATATTAAAAGTTAGAATACATTAAAAAGTTGTGTTTCATCTATATGAATTCTGCTTTCTGTTTGGGAGTACCTAACTACTTATTACTTTAAGATTTTAGTAGTGATAGCCTAGTGGTGTGAGCGTCGGACTGCCAAGTCATAGGTCTCGAGTTCGGACCCAAGGCACGCACCTTTGACTTTTCGGATTCATGTGCGTATTGTATAATTATTATTTGGTTAAAAACGGTGAAGGAAAACATCGTAAGGAATGTACCCAAGTGCGGCAAAAACTTTTCCAACAATATAATAATAGTTTCCACGATCGATAAGTTGTGTGATTATTACCCACTTAGGTGTAGGATGGGAAAAGGCCGTCATGTGAGTAGTTTCCACGTAACATCTTCGAGACGGATGGTCGGGGCTTACGCACCGGAATAATGTCTCGATTACTCTCCCATCACTACGTCACAAGTCATCAGCGAAGAGCGGAATTCACTTCAGTTGTATAAATGCCTGTAATTCTACGGAAAGTTAAAATTATTAATCAGAAATCTTTTTACGTCTAAAACAGTCACTCAAAATTGGCGTTTTATTTATATTTTGCTCATAGCATTGCATGTAGGTATGTAAGATTTATTTTCATAAGATGTGACGTTTGTCGCTTGTGACTTGCAACAGAACTTTATCAGCTGACTAGTGGGGCGACCTCGGCGAGGGGAAAATGATTGACGGCGTCGAGAAATTTCATTTTGCGGCTTGTTGAGGGCCGCTCTGAAGATTCGACGTTTCCACTGTGAAACCTGATTGCCTTTTCAAGTATCTTTGTGTTGTTGCTCTTATGTTACACTTCATTTCATCCATTTTGCGCTATTAACCACGAATGATCGGTCATTTGAGGGTTTCATGCGGTGCGATGGTGAATATTTTATATGATTCAACTCAAATGAATATTAAGTGGAGTACTCACTTCGGATGAATACTTATTTCGCTAGTCCGCTTCAATAAATTGTGACGTAAGTACAGGCTACTTTGTATTTGTTTAAGTTATGCGAATACAATCTTTCAAATACAAATATTCTTTGTAAACAAATCTCAATACTACCTTTTTGTGCTCATTCAAATGTCATATAATTTTGCATACAATATTTTCTTAGGGCGAAATGAGAACAAGCCGGTGACAGGGGAATTTAATAATGACAAAATAATACAAGGTAAGTTTAAGGGCAGCCCTTTCTGCTGTCCATCATACGGAGCGCTATTCATGCACATAATATTTCTGAGATATTTGCCGACCGCCTAACGACTGACTAATTTATTTACGCACAACTATTTTTAACTTTATCCATAAAGATGAGTTAAACGTTTCAGCCACCTATACAATGCCTCGGTGGACACCTGCAAATATACAGGACGTACACTAAACCAAGTGAACCAACGTTTATTATTTTTGTGAATACTTCCTATTGCTTCATATAACCATTCAAATAATAATCGAATTGATTCAATACAATGGAAAGAGTTTCTCCGAGTTAATCGCAGACACGATGACAAATGCATATCGTTTCATCTCGGGCCCGGAGATTAATGTGCGAGAGAGGCCGAGCGCGCTAGACAAAACCTGCCGCCTGCGCGTACGCAACCAACAATTCACTAATTCGACCCGCGACTGCAACGTAAGCGCTCATACGACATCCATACTCTGCTTGTAAGCAATGCCGCTTATTATTTATCTGTCAACTAAATACAAATTAAGAGACACAAGTTAGGCGCCAAATAAAATTTATATTAAACCTTTTGTGGATCTGCTTAGAGTCTCTATCTCTGTAGCTCTATCAGCCATTAGGACGTTATTTAATTTGGTGGTACGACCCGCAGAGACAATAATGATGTGATCTACATGTAAGAACTATAGTTTGATCTAAAATTAAGTGAGATGAAAGAGAATTTATATTTGATACAAAAAATATTACTAAAGTATTGAGCATTGTCTGAGTGCGGTGCTTTGTTGGGGACAGAACTATGTTAACACACAAGCATTCCGCTCGATTAACGTCATAAATGAGAGAAATGTCGGATCAAAAGAATAGCAGGTGTGCCCTATTATTATAATTTGTCATTTTGTTCTCATTCCATTTTAATGTCCTTTTGTCATTTTGTTCACCATAGCGCGCTTATTAACATTGAACGCTGTTTTTCTTCCATTTGGATGACTAATTTAAGGTGTCGTGGTATAATTATCACGGCCTTACCATTCTGTAATGAACATTGTTTGTGCAAATGTGTCAATTAAGTGTAGTTTATGGCGCATCACTGATGAACTTTGTAAAATTGATAATTATAATTGCAAAGCTAAATATGGCGTTTTATTGGTATGTGTATAAACATCCTTTCTATCTTATGTTTAATCACCTCATTGGCCTACAGTTTACATGTATGGCTGTGGACCGATAACACTGCTGAGGCTCCGCGTTCGTTACCGACCTAGGGTAGGAATAGGGCAGAGCTTTTAGCTTCTATAGTTTTTAAGAAGGCTCCAATTCACATGAAAGTCAGGTCAATAAATAATTGGCGTTTTTAAACCGTTTTAATTAGCTTCATTTCGTATATTTGTTTGTTTGATTAAAATTTTGTAACAGATTTTTCAATTAATTTGCTTAACCGATTCTCCTGAAACTTCGCACGAAAATTCAATTCCCATGACGATACATTTTATAATAATTTCAACCTTCAATCCTGAAATCCTGGTGCTGCAAGAATACTGCTAGATAAAACCGTTTAACTTAAAAGTTATTTTAGGGGTTTTTGACAATAGATACAACTATATAGGTATATTACACTTCTACGTACACCTTGCCGATAAAGTTTTGACAATTTCATATTTTTTTCAGGATTTGATGTCACACCATACACCCAGCAGTTAACGTCTTGTAGCTGATAGGATCACAGCCACATCACATTATGGGTGAAGGGGTTCTCCACACCAACAAGTGAGTACGATTTGTATGCTTTTTTTTATCATTTTAAAAAAACATTGCCCCACACTAGGATTTCTCCTGTATCGTGGGTGCGTTTACAGATACAAATCTTCACACGCACAAACATCCAGACCCGGAACAACTATCTGTACGCCACAAATATTTGTTCCGTGCGGGAATCGAACCCACGACCCGTAGCGCAGAAGCCGATCGCTCAGCCACTGCACCAAACGTGTCTCAATTGGTGTGCTTATCCACCAATTGAGGATCGTTCTTAAAGATTTGCTCTACTTGTAAGAATAAAACATTATCATTAAAGATCCCCAAGTGAGTACTGAGATGACGGCTGTTAGAGGAGAATGGAAGAGGAATACTTGTTGTGCCGACCCCACCCAGTGTGAGATAAAGGCAGGGAGATGACGATCCCCAAGCGGAAGATACTTAACCAACTGTCACATAGGTATATCATTCGTCAGACAACATAACAAAAACAAAAAATAAAGTACAACTGACCGCACATCCTATTATAATATTATTATGATATAGGTATCCTTAAGCAATAAAAAGCAACGTCTGATATATTGTTATTAGTTTGGTTTAAATCGTTTTATTATTGTTTCCCAAATGAAACAAACTTTAGGGGCCGTTAACTGAATAACAATGACCAAATATAATCCAAATCTAAACGCCAGAGCTTAGCTGACGGAATATAAATGCGAGGCTTGATCCTGTGCCTTGTGAACCGACGACGTGATGCGTCGTTATTAACGCAAGCCTGCATTAATGAACACATAAATATTATACTTTCACATACCTACGTACACTCTGCACTGTCTAACGTACCACGCGGATCCGTTCGATGGCCCGCGGTCACGTATTCGCGTACTGCCGAATATTTAAAGACCATAATTCGTTTACCCACAACTGTTACATTTTTATGTATATGGCGTAAAATATTCTCGACAGGCGGATCCATAGTTATACCTTATTAGTGACGTTTTATCGTTTAAAATTATACAATTTGATCTGTATGGCGTATATTTTATTGAAATCGAGATAATTAATCGACAATTACGATGCTGGACGTTATAACGCGAGGTATACCGCTGTGCGCGGTGCTCGCAGACGCTGCTTAGGAACTAAATGTTGCTTATAAATCGAACCGTACGCTCCCAGCGCGCTCACTCGCCACAAATATTGACATTTATGCACATATTGCTCCATATACGTTTTTTATGATTGTAAAATATGAAGCTAGAGCGCTACGTTTGTTTGGCTCTTTAAGTCGATACGCTCCGTAAATAGTCATAAACATTAGCATAATTGAATGTTTCTTGTTGTAAATACAAATTATTTGGATGTTTAGTTAAAAGATGTCTTTGTTTATGTTACTTAATTTATAGTTAAATGACATGAGATTCTCGAATACGTATTAAATTACGTAAAATATACTCGTAGCGCAGTAAAGGTGTGTATGAACGCATATTACAGACAAAGTCTGTAACTTTATAATTTGTCAGCGCGCACAAATGACCTTATTTTTAATGAAGTCTAGTATGAAGCTCGCTCACAAGTTACACTCGTATCTACAGCACAAAAAAGGATTGTAGGGACCGTATCTCATTAGCTGCTAGCATTTCTTGTGCCAGATATTTCTCGCAAGTAAGCTTATCTGTGTGGAGATAACATCGATTGAGTTCGTGACTGCGAATCGTCATCTACTCGTCATACAGTATTTTCCTGGAAGCGGCGGAGGTTTCCCACGTGGTGGGCGGCGCGGGCGGCGGCGTGTGCCGGCAGCCGCACACAGATCTGATAACATCCCTCTAGACAACATCCACTCGCTTTATCTGCAGACGTGGAATCAATTCAACTCGCAGAATTATCGCAGCATTGCCTTTGCCTAATTGGACATTTCCTTGTAGACTGTGTACCTCTCGATATTGCATTTTAATTTACTCAGCGACATTTTATTGAACAGGAAAAATATAAAACGCTAAATATAACTACGAAGATATGTTTATGGAAACTATTGTCGCATTTTTATAATGACGCGACGGTATAACAACAGAAATATAAAAGTCTTTATATCACAATTAATCACCACTTAGTGGAAGCTGGATATTTTATTTTGCGGTGTTGAAGTGTGGACTGTAAGATGAGGACTATAAGGTATTGTTTAAATGACGGCCACACGTGTCATATGCGGTAGCAGGAAATACCGCAGTGGAGTCGTGTCAACAAAAAAATCTAAAAGCTCGCATTATGCTGTTAACTGCGATTTAACACATTTCATATTTGAGACGACTGCTGTTGTCTGAGCCACTTAATTTTATCACATAATTTATAGGGTGGCTTAACGGACAGACTTAGAACATGTATTTGAGTGCCAGGATTAATTGACACTATTAAGTACTTTTTAAGTCTATTGTTTTCAAACTATATATAGGTTTTTTGGAATCCCTTTGCTTAATGAGAAGGTTATTAAATTTTTCACAAAATCTCTAAGTTAAATTGAATGCTTTTAAAAGGGGATGTAAAGATGAAATAATACTGATGTTTTGTATTTAGATTACATCAACACAGAAAATAAGTAAGTAGGTAGGCAGTAAGTTTACCTACTCAGTTATTAATCCTTGCAAAGATGACCAGGCAAGCAGCAAGAAGGTATTAATACTACATCTCTAAAATTCTACATAGAAATTCAATGGATAATAAAATATTTATGAAAGTACACACGTATCAATAAATATGAATTTGAAATGACAAACAAGTGACTTGGTAATATTTACAAACTGAATAAATAATATTATGGTGTTGACGCTAGTCGCATTAAAAATGTATAAAGGCGACCTCCTTTAATATTTATAGTTGAACTAACTCGTCATTTGTATCGATATGTAATTCTATCATTTCTTACTAATTCTAGGACTGACGTAGATACTATCTTACTGGTATAAAGGATACTACTCATTCAATTACATATTTGAAACTAGATAAGTTCTTTTCACGTTAGAAGATTTTGCCTTTCTTTAGGGTTTATAAAAATCCATTGCTTTTTCGGAGGACACCTGTGAAGTCGCGATTGGCTTTTGCGCTACGGGTCGTAGGTTCGATTTCCGCACGGATCAAATATTTGTATGACCTACAAATAGTTTTTCCAGATCTGGGCGTCTGTGTATGTGAAGATTTGTGTCTGTAAACGCACCCACGATACAAGAGAAATCCTAGTGTGGGGCAACGATTTAATAAAGAAAAAGAAAGATCTAATGGGGGCTCCTGGCTAATTAACAACCGCACGGATCATATGATTTGCAAGGTTAAACTGCACTTGCCGCGGTCAGTCCGTGGATGAGTGACCGTTTGTTACACATCGAGATCCCTTCGGACTTGGGAGAGCATGTTAAACCGTCGGTCTCGGGTGTCATACGAATACCTACGACAGTCGTTACAGTCAGAAGCCCGAAAGTTTGACCACTGGTCTAACCGTAGGATATCGGCATTGCCCAGCAACTATGTAGGTGGCGGAGGTCTGATGGCAGCCGTTCCATGTAAAAAGCCCGGTGTTCAGCCGCATCGACTGGAAGCTGACCTTAACATAGTTGGGAAAAATCTCGGCAGAGCGGACCTGTATATGTCTAATAGAGAACCGCGAAAGGTTGAGTAGTAAAACGACGTTTTACTAATCTGAGCAATAAACTCATCATCAAGCTACAGCTGCAGCATCAGCAGATCCACTAGCGGTAAACTGGACACTCAAAAGAAGAAAATATTTGGTAGGATTTCACAACTGCGTTATAGCCGAGGTTTTTGGCAAGCGGTCAAAGTTGTAAAGGCTCAGGTGGAGGTGTTGCTGATCAGATATGCGTGCTGGAAACATTGAATGGACGACAACCCTTATCCGAACATGTCAGCTATAGCTATGGGGGTGATATGTGTTGCCATAATTGGCTACGAAAAAAAGAACATACTCCGAGTCGACGGCTCTTCAGTCAACGCAATTTGTTAAAATAAATTCCTTTTACGATGTATTTTTCTTAACGTTTTAATTATCGTTTTAACAATGTTGATCATTAGTTGGCAATTGAAGATTGTAAGACCATTAAAGGGATCAGGGTGTCTACATTCTTTTAGTTATTTGTAGGTATGCCTCAGAACCATAGCACAATTCAAGAATTTCATGATGTCTAAGTATGGCATTGTAAGAGTTTGTAACTGAAGTAGCTAGGTACTTTAACATTTCAGCCCGTAAATGGTCACTGTTGAGAGGGGTTAAGGCTAATTACAAACCGCGCGGATCATATGATTTGCGAAGTTAAGCTGCACGTGCCACGGGCAGTCTGTGGATGGGTGGCCGTTCGTTATACTTCAAGACCCCTCCATGCCTCGGAGAACACATTAAACAGTCGGTCCCAGGTGTCATACGAATACCTATGACAGTGGTTTCGGGTAGTCAAAAGCCCGAAAGTCTGACAACCGGTCTAACTTTAGGATATTGCCCAGTAACTGGGTTGCGGAGGTCTGATGGCAGTCGCTCCGTGTAAAATACTGGTATTCAGCCGCATCTGGTTAGACTGGAAGTTGCCCGCAACATAGTTGGGAAAAGGCTAGGCAGAACAGAAATGGTCACTGTTGAACTATTTGTACTGATAGGTTCTGCTTCTCTTGTGTTGAAATGTTCTAAGTTTATGAGAATAGCTCATGCAGTGGTGAAAAGACTAGCCAGTCAGCAAGATTGGTCGCACTTTGGCACGTTGGTTGACTGCTGCTGGACGTTCACTCGTGGACGCTCTTTTCACGCACCTCTACTGATTGGTTATCGCAATATCATCGCTTAAGTTCTAACACCGCGTAACTCGAAAAATAGTAGTTTTGTGTTGTGCACGTCATTCGATAGGGAATCGAAAAACGCATCGTTTGACCAATCACAATCAATGGTTAGATCCAATAGCAACGCGTTATTTCAAAAACAAAATCCACCGCGTATGTAATATTTTTTCCATCAAGCTCTGTAAACAGCTAAAATAGCGTGTAAGCCAGGTGAGTTCCATGCTGGATCGTGTCGCGAAAGTGCTCCGTCGAAAAAACCAAAATAAAATAGAATATTGTAGATTAAAAACAATTACTTATATGATAAGTAGAAAAAAAACTATTTTTTGCTCTCCTGAAAAGTTAACTATTTCGAGTTATGCGGTGTTAGAACTTAAGCGACGATATGTTATTTTTGTGGTTGTCGACATCAGGAGGATGCTACGGCCCGGTCTCTTGACGTGACTCAGACGCCATTAACGTCATCCACGTATGAAGGAAGATTCAGGTTGCCTATAATGGCGAGATCACAACCAAACTGCTTTATAAACAGGGTAAAATTGAATCTACCCCGAAATGGTGACCTCCTACCACTTGAAAACTTTTCGTATTTCGATTCGATCGTACTTCTTATATTGCTACTAGCTGTTCTCCCGCGGCTGTGCTCGCGTAAATAATTTGACTACAGCGCCACGTATCGGATCCCAGAATAACTACGAACCATCGTCTCGACAAAATAAATATATTGTTTAAATATGACCTCAATCGGTAAAGTCGTTCTCAAGTTATGGCGTGACCAAGGGAAATAGGGATATTTTTTTATATACAGGGTGTAAACACAATCATGTAATTCCTTCAAACCTCGTGATGTACTGCTGACATAGAGTAACCCTGCACGGGATACGTTTGGATTTAGATTTAAAAGAAATATAAAAAGTATACATGTGTTCCTTACGTGAGGCATTTTCGCGCCCCGAGTTAAATGAATGCGCGGCGAGCGATAGCCGCGCAATTCGCTCGTAGCGCTAAAATGCCTCACGTTAAGAAAACAAATGTTTAATTTTTGTAAAAAAAGAAATATTGAATCCAAAAGTATTCCGTGCAGGGTTAATCTATGTCAGCAGTACATCACGAGGTTTGAATTAATTACATGTTTTCATTTACACCCTGTATATAGATATTAATATGGTAGCGGAATGTTTGCATTTCTCTGCTAGGGACTACAGGTGCACGACACGGTAAATGTATTATGTTATTATATTTTTTACTGGCACATTTCATCAACTCTTAAGCATTCGCAATAATTATCATCTGCTAATTAAGTATGTATGTAGAACATTTCTTTTGTAAACATACAAAAGAAATTTTCTACATACTATCTCACCACCGGAATTAATGAAGGGCGCATCAAATACTTACATGACTGGTTTGTCTCTAATGATGATAAATTATAGTTTAAAATATGGCTATTCAAGGTGTCCCTATAAATTAATCTTACTCCTGTCACACTACAGTGAAACGGCAATTAAACTGTCGAGCGAAATTACCACACAATGTGTCGAGTATATCATGAGATGACATCCGTGGAGCATGCTGCAAACTGAGAACTAACCATCCATCATATACAAGTATTTTACTATTCACAGGATGCTCCGGAATATGACAAGGTGTTTGCGAGTCAGAATTGTGTTTGTGAATGCAGCTAATTAAAAGTGCAATTGTAGTAGGTACTTTAAAAAAAAGAATATAAATAAAACACCCTGCGTGACCGTAGACAGACACTACTTTCTCTAACAATACTATAGGCTTGTAATAGGTGAAAACACATGAGTATCAATCTATAGTCCGGCACGTAATTTGGCAAGAATAGAGAAGAGAATTCCTCTCTTTTCTTTCTTCTAAACAGTCATGTTTAAAAATAAATTATGGCAATAACTATAGAATAATGACAAGAGTGACAATCTTTTTGTTGCACTAAGTGTACATACGCAAACTTACTCCTACTACGCCAAAACCTTTCCAAGTTACGTGCCGGCGACTATATTCGCCACGACAGAAGACTAATTGAAGCAGTTTCGGCGTGTGCGCGTGAAAATCCTACTGATATATTCAATTTTCCGATTCTTTACACTACGTAGGTATAAAAAACATGTGACTTTTTCTGAGGTCATTCGAATATAATAAATGCAAATATAAGTAATGTTTCCAAAGCAATAAAAACATTTTTGCTATCCATGTCCAACTTAAATGTTTCTGTCGTAATGATTATTATTACTGAATTATCTTCATAGTTACCTACTCTTATATGACCTGTTAAGGTTTTATTCCGATATACCAATCAGACCATACCCTTATTATATTTAAATCCGCTTGTAATATTTCCAGCTACTACAATGTTCCTTCGTAATTACAACAGTTGAAATTTATAACCGTATTCCGCATTTCGCCATTTTCAAACATAGGAATTCGTTTAAAATTGTTTCAGCCACCTACAAGATTCCTGCGGGTAAAATATGTTATTTGGTTCATGCTTGCCAACAATTGCTGATGCATCAGTTACATTTTAAAACATCAGCACGTTCATATATAGTTAGTCATAATATTATAAAGGTGCTGAAATATTAATGGGCTACTGATTAACATGTGTGATGTCCTGTTCTGCCTACTGATGAAAATAGACGAGCCGTAGCTCTTATTTTGATAAACTGACACAGAATTATATCTCTTTCTTAATAATTTTATAATAACTATTTAGATTGTACAGTAAAATGCAGGTAAAATAAGGTTTTTCCATCAGTAACAATGAGACTGTTGTTTTTTATCGAAATACTAGCTGCCCGGACAGACTTCGTCCTGTCAAAAGTTATTGGCCTGTAGTGGAAAAAGAAAAGTGTTGTTTTTACTATTTTCCACGCAATTTTTATGTTTTTTCTCTCCATAAGAACCTTCCTTGTGCCTTAAGAAACATATAAAAAAAATTGCCGAATTGGTCGACATGTTCTCAAGTTTTGCGCTTAGCAACACATTTGGCGATTTATTTTTATTTATATAGATATGGTACCTTTTTGGCATTAGTGACAAACCACATACAATCCATCACTATACAGATGCAATCTTAGTTTTTGCCTCACTTCATAATGTACTGTACTTCGACTACTGATAAAAGCTTGAATGATAAGTATCGCTTCAGTTAGCATACAATACGTCATAGATCAGCCTGTATCGTGTGCGGCCGCGCAAGTGCGCACGCGCAACACTATGACAGCGGTTATGAAGCCGCGACGGAATGCGTTTAATGAGCTCTGCACTAACTTATACACAACACGTTCATTTACGCTTTTTGGAATTTCATTCACTCCCCCTCGTTTGCTATGAAAAAGAAAGCGTTAAATTAATTAGCGCCAGAATGCCTGCACAATGATCTACGACCGCTGGAAGATTTATATAAACCGCTGACCGTATAGCTTTGTAATTAATTATTATTGTATTTGTGCTTTTTATGTTGTTTTGATAGCTGACAAATAAATAAAAGGTACAAATGGAAATATGAAAGATAAATAAATTGTAGTTTTATCAACCTGTCTGAAGAATGAATTGAGCCGGATGCATGAATACAGTTTTCCATATTATTAACATATAGTCCATAACAAGAAAACAAATCTCTGGCCAAACTATAAAATAATATGTAAGTATGGGAATAATAAAACTATTTTTGATATCTGATTTGTGTTCCTCGAAATTATAACAAAAAAAAACGGTAAACGATACACAAAGCAACAGTAGGTACTGAGCAATTTCTAAAGCCTCAAATCCACTAACAAGTTTTATCGCGCAAGTTGTCTTGTGCAACCGACTTTCACACTGTGGACGCACGCGCAGCAAGACGACTTCTGCAAGTTTCACAAACGAAGTTAAGCAAGCACTTGCGCAGTGAAACTGTGGATTTGGCACAAAATACATTCAGTTCTGAATTTAGATCAGAAAGAGACCTTGTTATATGTGAGAAAAAATCTTTATGGAAATAGGTACCTTTTATCCGAGATCGGTTCAGATTCATAATAAAATAATGTTCATGCATTTGTAAAATAATGGCGTAATATGATTTCCAAGATGTCACGTGGACGTCAACGGGGACAGGCTGTCAGATATTCAACATAAACTTATTTCAATTTCATTAGTCACTATACTGACTCATCGGTCTAGTGGTGGCGAGCGCGACTGCGGATCATGAGGTCCTGGGTACAATCCCCAGGTCGGGCAGTGTTATTGGATTTTCCATGTGGAATTCCTCAGTAGCAGCCCGGAGTTTGGATGTGTGCCCGGTTGATGGCATAAGGCTCGCCCCCTATTACATGGCACTTGAACATAATGGCGACATGAAGGTGTTACTATACACCTCTGCCCAACCCTTTGGGGAATACAGGCGTGATGTTATGTGTTTTGTTAGTTACTATACTCATAAGACCCATTTTAGCAGAAAATGTCTAAAAATAAATAACGTGTTTCCTTTCAGCAGAGATTCAACACAGTATAGTAACGCCTTTATGAACCTTAAGGCTGAGCATCCACCAGAGCTGTGCTAAGCTGCGTAGCGAGGAATGTGTTTTGTAAGCACCGATAGAATCACTTCATTTACCTAGCTTCGCTCTACGCAGCTCTGGTGGATATGGTCTTAGCGGAGCGAGGTTTTTGTTCATACAAAACAAGCAAGAAATTCGAGCGAGAGATGTGTTGCGAGGAATGTGTTACGAGAAATGTGTACCGCTCCCGCCACACCACCCTCATATTCGAAAAGAGTCTGCTACCTATTCTCGCACTGCTCATTTGTACACATTAACACATTACGCCTTACACATTACCCATTCCTCGCACAGCTCTGGTGGGAAGGGTCACACCGTTTTACATCCTCGCTACACATTTTCGCACCGCACATTTCTCTGGTGGATGTCCAGCCTAACGGTCAATCAAGATGAGCTCAGATTTTATTTGAAGAAATCATTCAAAAGATATTCGTGCCTTGGTGGGGGCCACTTTTGTCTAATGTTATGTGAACAAAAAGTTGTCTGAGTTAAATCCCGGCCCGTACCTCTGACTCTTCGAATTCATGTTCGGGTCAGAATTTGATTATCATTTGCGTTCACGGTGAAGGAAAAACATCGTGAGGAAACCTGCACACCTGAGAGGGCTCCATAAAGTCCTCGATGATGGTGTGTAGTCTGTCTACCCGCACAAGGCCAGCGTGGTGGACCAAGGCCTAAAAATCCCTTCTCATTCTGAGAAAAGGCCTGTGCCTAGGAGTGGGACTGTAATGGGCTAATTATGTACCTATGTGGCATATGGAGTATGGTCAATTCTTAGATGTATGGTTTCTGCAAATATTTTTTGACGTCACCCATTCTAGCCACCGTGGTTTTTTTATTTGAATTAAGATAAGAGCTTTTAGTGAAACATGTTATTTTTATGTTATAATATGTAGCTTTTTTAAAAAACAAACTGACCTCGTTATTATGGTTGTAAAAATATTATCGTACGATCGTCCTCAACATAATTTACAACATTTTGGTTACAGAATGTGATAAAGCTTATTAAAAATATTCTTTATTTTTTTCGTTAATGTAATCAACGTTTTTATCAAACTTGTTCTGACTATCAATTAACATTTTCAGTGACCTATAAAATTATTTACAAATTGAATGTAAAAACCTCGGTAGAGTTCTATTTTAGCATAGCTACGGACTGAATTGATTAATTTTGTCCGTCGTCGTCACTCGCAGCGTAACGTAACACGTGAGCTTTAATCAAAATCATTGGATATTTCCATTTATATTTCCAACGTGGTTTAACAATTGGAGCCTTAATTTCAAATATGCATTCGTAACATCTATTCAATGCTATACTACTGAATTAGGTAGGTACAGTCAACATCAAAACTACCAGCGATAGCCTAGTGGTGTGACCGTCGGACTGCCAAGTCATAGGTCTCGAGATCGAACCCAAGGCACGCACCTCTGACTTTTCGGATTCATGTGCGTATTGTATAATTATCACTTGCTTAAAAACGGTTAAGGAAATCATCGTGAGGGAAGGCCTGAGAGATATTTCTCGACTGCATATAAAGCCAAGTCAGAGGCCTATGGGCGGCAGTAACTCTGGCACCAGGTTAGTCACTAACCACACGAAAAGAAAAAGAAAACGAAATAATTATTGAACAGTCTCAAAATTGTTTTATGAATGTAACCTTGTTTTTTTTTATTAATATTATTTTGTACACAAAATAGAATAGACAACACTAAATACTAGTATTATTAAAATGTTCAGTTAATCGTTACCTACATGCACTGATAATTGAATTCAAAGTTTCAAAAAAGTCATCAACTTTTACTGTTGACTGTACTTACATATTACATAGATAGCTATTGTTTCTAAGCAGATTTGGTATTGGGGAAAATCTGAATATTATGTCACCTGCACGTGCTTACGCACTTCATAGAAATTAAGTAAGGGAAAGTTGTTACGATGTACTTGCTAATCCAAAGTCATTCTGCGGGTGAAGCAATTCTAGCAATCGTGTACAATTAAATCTCCATATTAGTCACATCTAGAAATTTGTACTTTTCTTGTGAATATTGTTCCAAGAATTTTTGTTTGGTCAACGTGATGTCTCGACTTGACACAATGACATGATAATTTGCAGTACTTACAATAGACTAACAAGTCCACAGCCCTAGTTGGATAACACACTCGCAATCGCAAAAGCTTTCATTTTAACAATAAAAAAATGTCTATTGCATCGACAATCTGTCTTCTCGACGCTATGTACCATGCAATGAATATTTTCGTATTGTCAAAATGACAGCTATTGCAAGTGTGTTACGCAATTAGGATGCAACTAGCCTTTCAATAAATAATATAATAAATTAATTTAGTAAATATTCAAATAATTGGTGATTACGGCCATTGGGTACCTCTTTATATGGCCCATGTCCGACAGTGCACTGTGAATTGTGATAGGCTGAATAGTGAAGAGAGATACAGTTACCAGTCTATTTTTGGAAACAGACCAATTGTTATTCGTATTACAATACGTAATACCTATTGAATGTGAAATAAAACAAGCTGACAATTTTTACGTAAAATCTTAGATACCTTTTCAAATATTCATAAATAGCTTTGACGAGCCAATAGGTGTCAGGTGACGTCATTATTCATGCGGTAACTATATTAAAATATACGACTACAAAAATAATGTGTTATTTAATTAAACTGTCCTTCTTCATTCTTATGACAATGAAATTCGTTTATTATAAATATTTAATTTCGTAACAATATACTTTTCTAAGTTAAATAAAGAATTACAAATTCTATGTACGTACCTACTTATAATGTAAAAATAAGTTCGAAGTTCGCAGAAAATATTCCTATAGAGGATAATCGTTGAGGTCTCGGACTATTGTAGTTTTAGACAAACTAGTCACACGCATATCTTCGACATGAATAAATGTTCTCATATAGCATCGATGTAGACAAATTATGTGCAATATCAATACGTTATGACGCAAACAAGGATATTGTTGTAGATCGAGCAGTGCCCGCTGCCCGCAGCGCACGTACGTCCATCTACGTCTAGAATGCTAATGACGTTACGATTCGTCCGAACACATCCACGAACGAATTCACGCCGTGACAATGTAACGAGACCTCCCCCTCCCCCTCTCACACACAATACCAAACCTACGGAGCAACCGATCAAGGAACATCCACGGCTCATCATTATCTGGATGCACTGAACGTAGGCCTGCGACCGAGTTTACATGACACGCACTAGTTTTATTACCCTCATGTTTCTAAATAGCCCTCATTTCGTTTCAAACAAATTATTTATATTTTACTACATGGACAGATCGTTTCCCAATCAACTGTTGACCTAAAAAGCATTTGTGTAACGCAGTCAAGCGTTGACAAATTATGTAGACGGTATCGATGCGCTGCGAATTGTCATACAGAGGACGTGCGCACGCACACGCGTAATATTTACACTTATTACAAAAATGTTTGGTTCACTGAATACGAGGCCTACCTTCAGAATAAAACGTAGATATATTTACGCAAATTTATATTTTAAAAAAAACTATGACAAATATCTATGTCGATGGATATTGAATACAATACGCACAATGTCAAGTGACCAAATAAATTATAATAATTAATTATCAAAATTCCTTAAATTGGTAATAGTGTAATTTAAAACAATGACTTCAAATTAAGTAAAAGATATTAGTAAACAATTTTAAATAAGAATACCTACGTTAGTAAAAATAGCCAAGGTACCAGTGTTTGTGTCATATCCAACAAGTTTTAGAACAATGAGGGTATCCACAAAAGGAGCATTGAATTTATCTGCCCACGCGATGCCCAGTGAACCTCATCAATATCAATTAAATTAATAAAATGGTTATAAAATGTTCCAATGACAATAAATATCCACTATTATTGGTCGTACTGTAATTCGAATCTAATTGATTGTTTACTTCAAATAGCTCCAAAACAATGAAGTGAATCATACCATGCACAGGGTGTAACTAAACACGAGTATTTAGCCATAAAAAGTTCTTTTTATATCACGCGAATAATGTATACTTAAAATCTATAGTAAAATAGTCACTAAGCAAAAGAAAATCATAAAATTTTCATTAAATTAGACTATTCATGAAGTGAATGTATTATTAAGAATAAACCAGTCATATATTATGTAGCAACACAATAGATTTGTTAAATCACTTTGTGGTTGTACTATTTTTTTTCTGTAATTTATTACAATGCACAATATGGGCGATTTCAGAGACGATGACTGAAACCATTAACGCATAATATATTCTAGTAGACATTAATGTTGCCAACAGGCGGCGCTGTGTCAGAACGTTCCTACTCAACCGTGATAACGGGTGTCACCTTAATTTTATCATTCACAAATAATTATTTGTTCGACTCAACAAGAACTATGTAAACACATCAACAAAAGTAAAATATCATCTAGATATGACAAAGGTCAAAAAATAAAGTAAAATTTTAATATTTGTTGTGTTTACTCGTGTATTTGGACACTCTGTTGTGCCCGGGAGTTGCCTGCGCTGGCGCAGCTGTTAAGATGTTGATTTACGTGGGTATAGAGCGCGGCCAATTATCTTATTAGTGGCCAATTTATCGTTCGTCACATTAACATATGGATGAGACATGTTAGAGGGAACCAGCTTACAATAGAAAACTTATTTCATCAATAGAACTCTACCTTATCCAAGCTTTGTTTATTTATTTGATTTGAATCTATTATGATTTTATACAATTAACTCTATAGAGAGTTACTTTTTTATTTTCGATTATTTGTGTTTATAAAATCCTTATACACACACAACACAATCATAAAGTTATATCTGTACGGTCTGTACCTGCACAGTAAGTAACCGCACCTTGTATTTTTCATTTAAATAGGGTGACCTAAAAGCAACGCACTCGACCCAATTATTATGTGTTGATCGTCATAATAAAATAATACGTAATGTTGGCAGTGAATAAGTTGGAGTGGTTGGTTCCGTTCCGTGATGGGTATCACCAATAATTCGCTTATTCCACTATCTGCGGGTCAATATTTTCTCATGAAGCGCGACGTTTTGTCACACAAAATAACGTGTTTTATCGCCCTACGCTGCTCGCTAAATGTTTTACGGCAATAACAATAAAGAAAAACAAAAGCATATTGTCTCCTCTTCCCGTGCATATTTTCTTTCGAAAAAGAATGACATTGGTGCTGTTTTATTAATATTTATTCGTCGTGTCCAAAATACTTCAGCCACTCGAATACCACCTCGAGTATTTAGTACTTAGTTTACCAATTTATTAACGGGATTTCCATGGTTGCTCATGGTGTATGTGGCCATAAACCTTGTCAATACGTTGGAGCCTGAACATACCTGGCTTATCTGGTGAGGTTCCACTTAGTTAATGTGCTAGTGAATGGTGAAGGTTCAATCCGACTTAAGTCTATTTTCACACGGAAGTAACAGAAGATCGTAATAAACTGGGATAGTATTGAGTTCGTGGAGGGTGGAGAGAGTGTGAGGGGCTCGGGGCTAATTAATAACCGCGCGGATCGTATAATTTGCAAGGTGAAGCTGCTCTTGCCGCGGTCAGTCTGTGGATGGGTGAACATTCGTTACACATCGAGACACATCCGTACCTCGGAGAGCACGTTAAACCGTCGGTCCCTGGTGTCATACGAATACCTATGACAGTCGTTACGGGTAGTCAGAAGCCCGGAAGTCTGACAACCGGTCTAACCTTAGGATATCGGCATTGCTCGTTAACTGGGTTGCGGTGGTCTGATGGCAGTCTCTCCGTGTAAGATACTGGTATTCAGCCGCATCTGGTTAGCCTGAAAGCTGACCCCAACATAGTTGGGAAAAAGCTAGGCAGAACAGTATTGAGTAGATCAAAACTTTACCAAGATATTAAGTTTGTTTTTAGTTGCAGAAGCTGTTAAAAACATACTCTTGTGTTTTTATGAGCTAACAGGGCAGTAATTCCGCGAAGTCATATGTTTCTAATAATAATTTCATATCGGCGCGGCGCTCAGTGACCGTAATGCGCGGAACAAATGGCCCTCTGTGCACTTCTGTGAACCTTTCCATTTGTATCGAGCCGACCACAACCAACGGTCCTTATTTACTCATAACACGGTAAATAATTCCATATTACTACACTGATTCCACAGAGGCCGAATTAGTTAATCGGTGTTTATTGCATTTAAATATTAACATACAATAGGCATTTATTTGTGCGTATTTTATTTATTCATATCTTGCGACAGGTACTTAGGTATAGATAAATAATTGAATCGTCTAATCAGAATCATATAGCTATTAAACATTCAAAATACCTAATACAATAAGAACTATTCAATTAAGCAAGGTTAAGCAAGTCAATTCAAGCAAGATTGAAATTTAATAGAACTTTGACCATACAAATTAACATAATATTTCTGTTAGCATTAAATACACGTAGGTTCAAAACGTAAAGGAAGCATATCATAACTGTTCTAATGAAATATGACCAAAATATGTTTGATATTCATATAACAGAGGGGGCTTCCGCTGGGAACTCGCTGGGCCCGGTCGGCGCAGCGTCGTCGTCCGCGGACTCTCACAAATACTCGTATTTTACGGCTACAACCGAACTGAATAATAACACGCTACATTAGTTTCCCATTATGCCTTCGAGACAATAAAATTTGCCCAATTTTACGATCACATTAATAATTTTATGAATGGAAGCAAACGGTTTAAATCTTTAAATGCGATGAAATGAATAAAAAGCGTTTCCGACGGGGCGATGGAGGTCGTCTCCTTGTAAATTAAAGGTGTTAAAAAGTAATAAGGTGCTGCTCGATATTCCTACCGCGTTGTTATACTGTGAGGCTATGGTGTCGGGGGTGATGTAAAGGGGTAACGTACGAGTACCAGCGGCTGCGACGGGCGGCGGAAGGCGATCGGTTCCCAGGGTATCGCTTGCACGAACACCGGACGCTGTCCGCTCACTAGGACGTACCTCTACACAGTTTCATTCGATACATATCTTACTTATCGATTGTAGGTACAATTTAATTTTTCTTTCATGATAATTTGCCATACCTACTCGTCGAATTTTCACAAACTAACGAACATAAATGTATTTTAATCAGAATGTGATATAACATACTGATTACAATTCATTATTTAATTTTATTTAAATTCACTGTTACTACATGATACGTGCGTTGCGTGTAAACATAGTTTATTAAATGTAGAATCCACATTTATTTGATTATGCAACAAAAAATATAAACATTCGATTCCAAAATATCGATATCGTCCACCACTGGCTTATCGGTGAACTATAAGGATGTGCAAGTAGAGTATACGTCTCTATCAAGTTACGCGAAATGTAACCACAAAATCAGCGGCGGCCGCAAAACAACGGAAGCCACCGTCGAGGGGTCCCTACTCTCTCACGTACCTGTGACTTATTAACATACACTCAGAAATCACTACGTCTACATTCTGACAGGCCATAAACAATTCAAGTTTCTATCACAAATACTTACAAGTACCTATTCCATTATTCACCCTCCTGAACACATTTTTATAATGGATATTTTTATTTTATTGCTTTTTATAGATTAAATCCAATCTTGCATAAAACAAATACTAATTCAGTATCTGAGCCAAATTGCAGTCATAAAAGTGAAGACCACTTATAGCATTATTCGAAGGCATATCGAAACTGTGCTTTCTGTACCAAATTACACTGCAGTGCAGTGGAATTGACCAACATGCGGGGTGTTATAAATTAGTACAAAAGCAATAGTTTTTAGTTTTTAGCAACTCTGTCGTTTGTACTCTATTATTCCACGTTTAGTAAAGTATTTATTAGGTGTTGTAAAAATCTAAAACAATTTTGAGCTCAGCTTGCTGCGAAAACATAGGTATTTTATATAAAATAGAGAAAGAAGTCCCTTCCCTACTTTCTTAAAAAAACGTTCAGTTCATCATATCCATTAGGCGACGTAACATTTATGCGCTCTCAACTCGCAATGCAATATCCTATCGAAATGTTTACCCACCTTTTTGGCTCCAAGTGTATGTGAGGAGTTATAGGTTTCATTTGCGGGCGATAGACGACAATTTTCAATTTTCTTGCGCGTGCGTCCCATTTGAATATTTTAATTTGGGGGGCGGCGCGACTATTTCAATTTATTTTATGAGTCCCGAACCCAGAAGGGGTTCGCGCGACGCTCTCACCGTTTCAGATTAGTAAATATTTGATAGCTTTATTGCTCGACCTGATATATTTATACTTATACGCGTTTAAAATAAAGTTGGCTTAGAATTGTTTACCTATGTGTGAAGTGCTGTAGGAATTATTGGTTTTGTTAAAGGAAATGTTTCCGTAGTAGATATTGGATAAAACGACTTAAGTATTTACCTACTTATATTTAATGTAGCATAAATACTTTTCAGTAACAATTACTTTAGTTTTTCAATAAAAGTCAGTTCATAGTAATTTTACTTCAGAATCTAATTATACGCGTTGCTGATCATTAAAGGATTAATAGATGGACGTTTGATTGCAACAGTATAACGTAATATAGGCATCAAACGCGGGTGTGCACCGCGGGCCGCGCCGATGCAGCTAGGGGCCGATCCGCCTGTGTTTAACCTCACATAGCTATGTTTCATCTAATAGAATTGCGAGCTCGTTATCTGCTCAGATTAAAATATTCAGTATTTGAGTGATTTCACGTGCGAGTGAGCGGCAAAGGGTTGACTAGTCGTTTCACCCGCTTTGAACACTTGTGGGGAGAGCCGCGCGGGGTTACGCGGCTACCTACCTATTTTGCATATGAGGAAGTGACGTTGTGAAGTTACTACTACAGTTATCAACTTGACACAACATAACGTAGGTAACTAATAACAAATTATTTAATTCGCTTGATTAATTCTTTAATTACAGTTGAGTTATGAACGCACTCAAATGTCACGAGATATCGTTAACTCAATTATCGAAGGTGAAAATAATTCGAAATATTTAATACGGCGTTGCATCAAACGGCAATGAAGCCGCAACACTCGCACAAACAAATGAATTGTCGATTTTCACTGGCTTTTTCCGGCGTCTGGCTCCATGAATAATTCCATTTATATAATGGCATCGACCGCATCAAATATTTCATTCTGAGTTTTGCATATTTAATAGTGACAAAAACAATGTCCGGGGATATTTTACAGGATATTCGAACCACTCGTTTCCTTTGCGAATGTCATTTGTTTTCCATAATAAATCAATTATTTTAATCGGAAAGATTTTAAGTCAATCTTTATAGTACCTAATACAGATACCTACTCATTTGTTACACTATATTTGCTGTAGTAAAAGGTAGAAAGCATGGATTATTTACAGTACCATTTATTTCCGTTTTTTTCCATCTAAACGTGAATGGTTGTGTCACGGCAATACAGTATATAAACAAGCGGATGCTGTCGACAGTTAAATATTGCACTCCACCCATGAAGATCTAATTTTATGAGTGAAATTAGTTATTCACCTGTTGTTGCCATTTATTATAGAGAGCACAATGCGAGCGGCAGCGAAGCGCGCCGGCCGCCTGCCGCACCCACCATTATTTGCGGATAACTACATCAAAATCGCCTCGCCTACTCCACGCCGCGCTAACGCCACGCCACGCCACCGCCGCGCTACATCTAGGAAACACTGCCGTAGTACCACTGGCGATTCCATTCAAAAATGTATTTTAAACATTATGTCTTCTTCAGCTTTATTAGATAACGCTTCGTCATGCCATCCAAATTTTACTAACTGCGTAAAGCGTGCTTAATTTGAACATTCAGTGATTGGATAATAGGCAGATAAGTTTTGAAAACAAAAAAAGCATCTCACCATCGCATCAATTTAGATTTTCGTTTTAGCTTAGATGGGTAACTTTTTATAATTTTTGAAGTGGTCGATTGGTTTCGTCCATATAATTCGTGGGGTACGTGACCATCATTTTTTTTTATTGTATTGATAGTGCGATAGCGCAACGATCCCGCTGCGTGATGATATTCCATTCAAACAGGTTCACTATTTGAAATCGATTTTGGACATCATCGTCACGTACTTAATGGTAGTTAGTGGACACCTCACATAATGCTACCAAATATTTTGAAGTATCTACATTCATTTACCTGTAAGAGTTAACGTAGATAATGAAACAAATAAAGATGCAATAAAATGAAAAAGATGTATTATTGTCTCAGACAAGTTTAATCTTTAATTTAAACCATCGACATATAATCGAACCGCAGGCGATACTCATCCGTGACTAATCGATTACACCGCGCTACTGGGCATCTCGCGCTTCACTCATAAACCATTCTTAAAAACTTTTACAACCGATAACTAACTTTAACATAACATAATAAGAACGTCTTTCTCCTATCAGCTTTTTGAATTATATTATCCATAGTGAACAAGCAATTATAATTTTGCTCTTAAGCTATCGATACTCGATAATTTACAATTAAAAGTAGGATATAAATCGTGTTGAACAAATCGTTAATGTTGTTATGACGCCAGATGAGTGCAAATCGAGAAATTATCATTATTAAGTTGATCTTTTATATAAAAATAGTACCATGGAATTTTCATTGTGACTCACACACACATAGCGCATCGTTTATGGTGCCTGTAATAAATGAATAAGCCTAGTTGTTCATTTAGATTTTTTTATATCACATTTTTAATACTACATGCCATACTTCACAGCAATAAAGAGGATTCTTTGTTTTTAAAATATCACAGTCAGCTACGTTACCAGCATGAAACACATCAGATTTTTTCTATCGTTGAGAGCACAAGACCTGAAATGCATTTTCCAAGAAGAGCAAATCACGGTAGAAGGCTGCGTCGCACAGTAGCACGTATCGCGATGGGCGACACTTTGACGGACGGATCGAATACAGTCAATAACTTGAGCACAATGAGACTAAATGCCGAACTGTCTCGCATCGCCACTACGCGTGACCATTAGTGGAGTCCCCGAACAATCTTGATGCTTTGAGCATTCGAATAGGAAGTTGTTTTTTTTTTGTTTTAAATTAAGGTAATATTTTATTGTTTTCCTCTCAAACGTAGGTACTTACTGTTCTTTACATTTCAGTGCAATGTTCGTTGCCGCCCCATAAATAATAGTTAATTCCATCTCTTCCCGGTTGGCCCTTAAATGGGTTAAGTATTAAGTAGTTGATAACATCTGTTTCAAGTCTGATTTTGCTACGATATGAAGCTGCTGTGGCAGTTTACTCCACAACGTAACAAGTTTTACGTACCTACAGAGCTACGTAAAACTCGCTCCCTTATGGATTCAGGAACTGGGAATATTATTGCTGAAGCAACATATTAATATTAAAATCATTAAATGATAACAACAAGAATTTAATTACAATGCAAAATAAATTGTATTAAAGGTAGTTTTTACCAAAGTGTGAAAGTGTGCTGTTTCAGCTTTTATAGTTTATGTACCTACCTAGGTTTAAATTCCACTGTAAAATAATGTAAGTATCAAATACACTAGATCACTGTCTATGTATTTGTAGCTGAAGAGAAGTTATTATTTTCTGAACTATGGTCATTAAAATTTTTGATTAACAACGTTTGATCCGTGTCGATAAGATGACGGTGCAAGTCCTTCTCATATTGTCCTTTTTCTTCGAGCCGTAACTAAATGTTTTATATATTTTTTAAGGCGTATAGATATTAAAATATTATGCCCTTAAATATCAAGAATGCATCGACACTTCTTTTATTTCACTCGCTTTAATAACTTTTTAAATTATACTTTTTGTGTAGGAGAACAACATTTTTGGAAAAATATTTTTTATGGTGCAGGTGCAAGATACAATTTTAGATGTAACCGATTAGGAAGTAAAATGAATAAGGTATGTTGGCCTTAAACCGAGACACATATTGAGTGCAAACATGCATGTTTACACGTTCATATTAGTATAAGTCTCTAATACTTATTAAATTTCATAGTAGGTAGTCAACCGGATGAACATTCGCTGTCGTCAACCTTACCAGTCTTGTTGATTTTTATCAGGCGTTAATATATCCAAATTACTGCAGCGGAATCCGAGTGATGTAGCCGTAATATAAATAGGTAGGTACATTAAGAACGGTCCACATATCGTGTTTGTGCGTTTAGGGCAACCTTCACAATAAGAGCCCCACCTCGCCGGCATGCGGCACGAGCTCGGTATAGAAACTAACCATTCGTCATCCATTATTCACGGCCTAAATTGCACAACTTTAGAGCGCCATTTCTAAATGACATCTAAATCTGTTACTGTATTAACATTGTGAATAAAATTCATACAATCAATCTACATAAATGTCCGTTAGCGTCCGTCCATTAGTCAGCTGGAGCACAAAGGGCACACGCTCGTCTCGTAAATCAGTCGCATGTACTCGTATTGAGACTGCTTGCCCAAATCGCTCTCAATAACCGATGTGTGCTCGCCGCCCGCGCCCGCGCCGCAACCCGCGCCGCCGCCCGCGCCGCGGACCCGTCGTAGTCGTAGCCGCCAAACTGAACTTTCCAGCCATTAACGACCCCTTACGATCAACATTTGTCATTAGACGGAGGTCACGTCATTGCTTCAATCTTGAATCGCTTTTATTCAAATTTCATTATAGTAAATTACAAACACATCCGGATTTCAATGGATTAGGTACCTAATCACAAAAACAATGAAATTACCTATTTATTCTTAATTAATTCCGGTCATGTGTATTAATATTATTATAGTCTAGCAAGAAGCTATACAATGCATGACCTCCTCACATGCAAGTGACGCGCACAACATGTAATAGCGACGTCCCACTGTGGGCGGAGAGCGTCTGATTTAGTTTGTAAATTAGATAATCTGAGATCGATTTGTTAAAATGAAGTGAATAATTATTCAAAGTGCATACTAAACACACCCTAATCGGTTATTAAGATATTAAATATTAGATGTGTTGTCGCGTCGGAGGAGCGGGTCGGGCGCGTGCCTCGCCGGGGGGCCCAGCGGGGCGCGCTACCGTCCGCGCGCGCCCGCTCCACGCACTGGCCGCATCGTGCCAACTAATTGTTATGCTCGACCCCCGCTACTGCCTGACACCTTACAACACTATGACAAATGTTTGCTAATTCCTCCTGACTCACTCCCCACTACAGAAAAAATATTAATCCTGAAATCTCTGTAAATAACAGCTCAGTTATGATTAACTGACATTGCTGCAGCAGTGCGAAAATATTTAGCTATATTCAATTTAATAAAACTAAAACCAAATAAACATAAATATTCTTCTTTACAGACACATCCTATCCATAAAGCATAAAATAATAGATATAGTAAAGTATCGAGTTACATCAAACCGCTTTAAAAAGAGGCTTATCTCGTTATCTGTTAAATATTGTCGCCACATCTCGGGCGGCGGGCGCACGTACAAGAGGTGACGAAGCCAACTTTGAAACTCAACGTATTAAAATAACGATGGGAATAAAATAAAAGAGTACTTATTTATGCATAATAATGTTTTCGGGTGAATAAAAATGAGGGGATCCGTACAAATATCTAAATAAAAGAGTGTAACATCATAAAGCGGACGGGCCGGGCCGGGCCGGACGGGCCGCTAGATGCCGCCAGCTGATTGTACCGCCGCCGTACCACCGCGCATCATTTATATCATTTCATTGCGGCTGTTTACATTTCATTCATAAGCCAGATTGTCCTATCATAAAAACTAACTTTATATTGCTTTTTATAATTTCTTTGAAGGTGGTTTGCATTTATTTTGAGTTCCTTTGCAATAAGAAAAGTTCCTCTGAGTTGTCGCGCGAGCACTTCAACATCATGTTTCTTTAAGTTACTACTTAAACGGATTTTGCAGGAAACAATAAAAAATATTTACATTTGCAATACAAACAAAGTTGTACAAGTACGTATGTCCATAACAGGTAGTACTCGTATGAACTTAACGACTCGTCCCGACAATTAAAATATGAATATAAAACACAGTGTAATATTGTGAACAGCGATCGTATTGATTATTTTTTATTTTAATAAGCCGTTGGCGTGTATGTGTCGCCGTCCCGCGTCCGCCGAAGCTCGCACGTTGCACCTTATTTATTGACCTATTAGAGATAACATTAAGATCAAGATGCACGGCCAAGGACCTTTGTTATAAAAATGTCTGCTTCATTATTCTTAAAAAAATTAACGCGAGGATTAATGTGGAATGGATACAATAAGGACTTATTTAATTGTGCTATAAATATTTCGAAATGTTATTGTGGTAAGTGTTTTTAATAATACGATGTATAAGAATAAAGAAATTGATGACCAAAAACTAAGTTCATACGAATTGCTATATAACATGGTGGTAATAAAGAAGGTACAAAATGTCAAGTGCATCTTGTGCATACCTTTAAGATTAAAGTAACGATAGAAACGTCCAAAGGTTAAAGAACATCGGAGCTTAATAATCAAATGTGTAACGTTTACTTAATTCACTATTACATAACATGGTCAGGTCCACGTTATTTTCATCGTAGGCAAACAGATGGCGGCGTCCTCTCGTTATAATTTTTCCCAGATTTTTTAATCCACGTAATTTAAATCAATACTCATTATAGCCTTTCAAAGGACCGTCATCACGAATTTTTAACACAGAAACAAAGAACTTGTTTTATAATCTGATTTTTAAAGGCATTTTAAGTTTTATGGCTCTCGTAGCTTGATAAATAATCAGAAATGTCGACACGGTTCCATAACGAAAATCCGTTTTAAATGTGCAGTATATTGAAATAACTTTATCGATAACAATCTATACTTTATATCTGTAAAGGAAAAAGGTCGTAGATTCGACACAATACAATCACGAGCAGATGTTTATGTTTGACTGTTCTAAACTTAGCGCTGCAATTTAGATCTGTTTATTATCGCGGCTGAAGTGTTGAATAAGTTTTGAAGTTGTTACACAAATCAAGTTTCCGTGGCGAACCATTCGTGACTATTGGATAACCGTGCGGCGACGCGGCGCGGAACTTATAGGTAACGGAAGTTGGCAATAAGCCGGGGACGCTTAACACCCGTATAGGACTCGATATCAATCGCTATAAAAATGTAAATAAGCTATTATGAAGAATTTAGGTACAGTTATCAACATCGGCGTCGAACACCGGCAAGTATTCGCGAGCTGGCGACTACTTCTCGTCGGCATTGCTGCTAAATGACAGAGTCTTCGTGGGCGGTCTTTAAGTCTATTTAATTGACCGGCCATAGTCCCATTGATATAATACAACCTTAATTTATTTACGTCGTTATCATAATTTGTGTGGATATGAAAGTGTTCATGAGTATGGGAAATGCGCAGCATAGCTTGACACCTGATTTAGATTGATTAAAATTTTATTACCGAACAAACGTGTTTGAGTCGAGCCGTTATCTCCATAGTATTTAATTAATTAATAGTTAACAGAGAACGAAGCAGGGAGCCGCTGTACGAGCTACCTGTATGGGTTTTAAATCCCATAAAACAGCAATCGGCCACAAAATATTACGAGTAATATGTATACTTACATTATTTTCGCTTAATTTGCAATTCAGCTACATAATGACGCGTGGTAATAATTATAATGAATTAACTGTAAATTCATGTAGGCACGTTAAGGTGATTTTTTATTTAGTTGCCTACTTATAATTAACATAGGATCATTAGTTATATTACTTACTGATATCTTTTCAATGTGGCGGTGTAACTTAGTAAGTAATTGTTAATGATAATTGTGGAGCAGAATATTTACTTCCATTACTTATAGAAATCGCGATCATGAATTTGAAGCATCAGTAGGCTAAATGGCTATTTTACTGTTTTTAATTTAAGCCCCGTGAAGCAAGGTAATAAAAGTAGCGTAATAAATACCCAAGAAAGTTGTTTTAATTTCTTCTTTACACGAAGTACATTAGGTACCAGGCGCAATCGGCAAAACTTCCTTGTTTTTAATTTTCTTTAAAACATTCACTTTTTTTACATTTTATTTTCAGTGAATAGGTGGAAAGCTTTCTCACTTCCAGAAAGGTTATTTTTCTCGAAGGATATAAATCGTAATACCATTTTGAACTTTATACTCTTTGTCTGAAGCTTTATTATCTGGAAACAAAACATTCTTCTTTTTTTACTTTTTTAATTGCTAAGTAGAAGGCTAACTTTATCGACTGCTTCAATTGTTTTTAGGAATTTGTATCCCTAATTCATCTAGACTGTATTTGAAAAGCTTTTATCTTTTATAGAATTCCTCTTTAATTAATTCAGTAACCCAATGGCAGGGGTGATGCATGCGCGCAGACGCATTATAATAATTGCTGAAGTATTTTGACTTTGACAATGATACATTAAATGTTTTTCGAGTCTAGTCAATGTTGGGGTATCGTATGGTTACATTCTCGATCATGGGAAAATTACTGATGGCCGGACAATCGGTCGGTCGGGTCGCGCGCACCGCGGGCAGCGGCCAGCCCGCTCGCCTTATCACTCCGCGGTCCATTGTGCGGTGCCGGCTTATTCCTGACATTCACAATATTCCATGCCGTTCGACAAATACTCTCTAGATTACAGTAGGATGATTAGAATGTTTAGTACCTACCGACAATATTCATTCGTCCCGTGGCAACGCTGTTCACTGATTTATACCGAGATCATTTCGTAGAAAGTTCAGCAATATTACCGACTCATAACTTTGTCGTTATAAAATGAATAAAACTATCGAGATGATCAGGGCCCATTCCTCATCGCGAGGAATTATGACACAAAAAATAAATAATATGAATGATTACAGCCGAGATTCTCGGGACCCCTTTGTGGGTGTATCATAAAAACTGATCCTGTTATAGTTTGCGAAAGCAATTAAGTTGTAAAACTTAGTGGTCTCTACTGTCTTAATGAAATATTCCACTTTGATTATTAATGTCGGCCATTTATTGGAGTGCAATATAAATCGGATAAAATAAATATTATGCTAAGGTATCGTTTTTATTTCGTTTCGATTAAATTCCTAAATAAGTGAAGCGCCAGCTACATGGCTTAAATACTTAGATATATTCTGATATCATTGTTGTAAGGAAACTCATTTACTCTATCCTATCTGAAGGGGAGAGGGCGAATTGGCAACTGCACTCTAAATTAGGATTAGATATTTATTGTTCATTACACGGCGAACTGAAAGGAAGTAATCAAGAGAAGATTCATGTTTATGTGTTTATATTCGTAACTATAATACATTTTATAATAACAGGTTATATATTTTCATAAATATGTATGTTTACTATCTCTAACTTGGACTCGGATCTCAAATTAAGTATCATAAAGACATAATCGAGAACGTAATGAATTCCGTGGACAGTCCAATTTAAACATCCACAAAAACACCATAATAAAATAATCATACACATTAATTAGGTAAGAGAATTAAACGAAAATGATTATCGGCGAAATACAACGGGGGTGGTCCAATTAGCAATTATTTAGAAATAAAATGTAGTATGAAGACAATTCAGTTTGAATTATTGAAAGGTAACGTAATATTAATAAATTTTCCAAGAGAACGCGGCCGTGTATGTATAATGTATGACGAACGAACATGACATGTCTCTCGGCTAATTAATGTAAGCACTGCGCAGGAGTTAATTAATTGTCGGCTACCCATGTAGCGCGCATGAAACATTTATAAAATTCATAACAGAGCTAATTATGAAACATGGACGCGCCTGCGCTTTGCGCCACCCGCGGGGAATCGCCTGCGCGCCGATCTCCACTTTAGTAAAAACTAACAATTCTCCACTGGCTTTTCTTGTTTATTAAATTACTGTTGTACATACTTTATAGATATTCCCACCACGATCATAAATTGACTTTGTACTTGAATTAAATATTAAAATCTTGTGTAAAAACATCACTGCATAGGTAGACTCAGAACACAAGCTTTTTTACCTGTTGCGTTTTATAAAATATTTTATATCAACTTGTAATGTATGATAAACTGATGTAGAATTCATTATTTTCTAAATTCAGAACAATTAAAAATTAAAGTCTTATATAAAAACGTGGGTAAATAATTTATCGCGGCGTAACTGAATGGTCTTTGCGTTAACGTCATTGTAAATAAATGCACATAACTGCCTGTAAGATAGGAAATTCATTACAACATTCATGAAAGAACTAGGTAAGTAATCGCTTACGAACGTCCTATCCCGTTAAGTAAAATCAGGAATCAAGAAATGGTACACGATGATGTTGGTTATTCTTAAGTACCTAATAAAATAGAACGTACATAATGAGGCTTGCAAAGTCGCGGAAAAGCGAACTATAGCCTCGAAAAAGTTTGAAAAAAAAAAAGATGATGTTGAAGCAGATTTTTGTCTATAACAAAATATCTGATGTAGAATTACGTATTTCGCTTTTTTAATCGATTACTAGCGTAGCCTTTGCCTCTACCATTTTCACCCATGCAAGAACGAAAATGTTATGTATCGCGCATTCCAATTTCAGAACAAAAACAAAACCAAATAATTAAGTACACAAATATATCGATGAAAGTAAAAAAATAGGAAGACATCTCGATACCGACTGAGCTAACACAACGCAGTCGAAACCATAAACTTTCCTTGATGTAAAACAAGTAGTTACAAGCCATCTGCAACATTGGCACGTATATGGCGGTTGTTTAATATTAATCAGCAAATTAGTATGACTAAACTAACGAAATCAATTAACTCATTTTTTGCATCAAAACTGGTTTTGTTCAAAGCCGTTCCAGGATTTCGCGGTGACAATCGAGTTCCGCTGTCAGTGATAAAACAATACAATGTCGTGTCGTGTAAATATTTAATTCATTCTTTAAATGTCATTACAATACTTAAACATACTTACATGTGTATATAAGGGTCGGACATAATACGTGTATGGTGTTCTTTTGACGAATTCTTCGTTGCATTTTACGGCAGTGATTCTGTTGAACGAAGAAAGGTCGATCAAAAGTTGTATATGTAAATTTTTCGAACAATACTTGGATCTGTATGCGGGTATTATCAGTGTAGCAATAGAACTACGCCTTTACTATGATATACAAGGTTAGTCGGAAAGGGGGTACTAAGCCGCGGACCACTTAAAGTATCACTGATGACTATTTTAAAGCAAGTGTTAAAATCTCAAAATTCAATTAAAAAATTGCCTGTAAAAAGATTTTTAATTTAGATTTAAAAAAAAAAAAACATCATACCTGCTTTAGTTATGAATTCAGAAAATTACGTTTCTAATCCGTGATCCCTAATATGACCTAAATACACACAGCTGATCATAGCTATGGACAGATAGATTTTAGCATATTTTTTACGAAATCTTTGATAAGCTATTTCTCTTCAACTATCGAGTTTTGGGGAAAGTTGTAGAGCATAAGTTATCCCTTATTATAGGCACATTAACACCCTTTCAGCTTAGTACCCCCTTTCCGACTAATCTTGTATACAAGGTTATTATTATTATTATAGTTACCTACACTAAACCTGAAACTGTTTTCTTCTGAATTACCATGAGGATCGTTTGGTATAGTTTTTACATCACGTTTTATTTTGTTCCAAAGATAAGTTCTAATTTTAACATAATCATACGTAACATCACGCCTGTATTGCCCGATGGGTTGGGCAGAGGTGCATAGTAACACCCTCATTTCGCCGTCAAGTCCCATGTAATAGGGGGAAAGCCTATTCCCATTAACCGAGCACAAATCTAAACTCCGGGCTGCTACTAAAGAATTCCACAGGGAAAAGCCCAATAACACTGCCCGACCTGTGTATCGAACCCAGGACCTCACGATCAGCAGTCGCGCTTGCCATGATTAGACTAACGAGGCTGTTTTTACTATTATCTACTTTTCTTTTGTGTTGTTTTATATACCTAGTGAAATACTTATGAAATGCTTTTTCATACGACGAAAGTGGCTGTAAATTTTAACTTGTATTCAATAGGTGTCTACGCATATCAGTCGACCGCGAATAGTTACTTTGAGGCCTGAAACATTCGGTTCGGTAAGTTTCTGTGTAATAGACCAGTGTTCCGCAAAGTGTGTGCCGCGGCACACTAATGTATCGTGGTCATTAATTGGTGTGCCGCGGGAAAAATCTATTTCTTATAAAATTATAAAGGCGGACGGAAATAATGTATTCTTTGCTATCTTCATATGATTAAAATATGATTTTTTATTTATGGTGTACCTCTGAAATTCCCCGATTTCGTAGGTGTACCTTGAACACAAAAAGTTTGCGGAACACTGTATTAGACAACCCTTGCATGGAACTTAACGCAACATGCATGTAAATAGTGTGACAGGAGATTTAATTAAATATAAAATACAGTTAAAAATCTTTGAAAATCGTGTCTCGGCTTTTGTGTATACTAAAAATAGGGTTTTTAATGGAATTTAACCCGTATATACTCTATTTTGGCAATAAAAACGAGATCGATCCTTACATTATTTGGTCAGTAAATTTATAAAATTCAAGCGTAACTTGACTCGACTGCTTCGTTGTTATGTGAGGTCCTGGGATCGATCCCCGGGTCGGGCAAAGTGTTATTGGGTGTTTCAGTGTGGAATTCCTCAGTAGCAGCCCAGAGTGCGGATTTGTGTCCGGTGGATGGCAATAGGCTCACCCCCTATTACATGGGACTTAAAACATAACGGCTAAATGAGGGTGTTACTATACACCTCTGCCCAACCCTTCAGGGAATACAGGCGTGATGTTATGTTATGTTATATTTTGATCCAAACATAAGTTAAAAATGTAACTTGGATTCAATAGGTAGGTATCTACGCATATCAGTGGACCGCGAATGGGCTTAAGGCCTGAAACATTCGGTTCGGTGATTTGCTATTAGACAACCCTTGCATGGAACTGACTGGGTGTCCTGCGTAAGCGACAAACGCGACGCGATGCGACGCGACGCGACACGACGTGGAACAAATACGCGTTACGTCGCGTCTCGCTACATAGGCCGCTAGTAGGGAATGCCGTTGTCTTGATCGCGTTTGTCATGTTCGTCGCTCACGCAGGACACCCCGTTAACGCAACATAAATTCTGTGCCAGGAGATTTATTAAAAAATAAATACCTCAGGCAGTTAAAAATCTTTGAAAATCGTGTCTCTGCTTTTGTGTATACTAAAAATAGAGTTGTAATAGAATGTAACCCATGAATTCTGCCTAACCTTTTCCCAACTATGTTGGGGTCACCTTCTACCCTAACCAGATGCGGCTGGATATCAGTATTTTACACGGATTGACTGCCATCATACCTCCGCAACGCAGTTATTGGGCAATGCCGATACCCTAAGATTAGACTGGTTGTCAGACATTCGGGCTTCTGACTACCCGTAACGACTGTCATAGGTATCCGTATGACACCCGGGACCGACTGTTTAACGTGCTCTCCGAGGCACGGAGGGGTCTCGATGTGTAACGAGCGGTCACCCATCCACAGACTACCGCGGCAGGCGCAGCTTAACCTTGCAAATAGTATGATACGCGCCGTTGGTAATTAGCCACGAGGCCCTCTCTGGAATGTAAACCATATCTACTCTATCTTGGCAACAAAAACGAGATAGAACCTTACATTACTTGTTCAATAAATTTGTAAAGTTCAAGCGTAACTTGACTTGACTTGACTACCTCGTTGGTCTAGTGGTGGCAAGTGCGACCGCTGATCGTGAGGTCCTGGGTTCGATTCCCGGGTCGGGCAAAGTGTTATTGGGTGTTTCAGTGTGGAATTCCTCAGTAGCAGCCCGGAGCGTCGATTTGTGCCCGGTTGATGGCAATTGGCTCCGCCCCTATTACATGGTACTTAAAACATAACGGCGAAACAAGGGTGTATTACAACACCTCTGCCGTACCCATCGGGGAATATAAGGCGTGATGTTATGTATTATGTTATTTCGGTACCTTAACCGAGTAACTACGAACACATCGGATCTCGGGTATTCCTCAGTAGCAGCCCGGAGTGTGGATTTGTGCCCGGTTGATGGCAATAGGCTCACTCCCTGTTACAAGGGACTTAAAACATAACGGCGAAATGAGGGTGTTACTATAAATGATAAATGATTTTTATTTCTGTAAATAAATCTGTTACAGACACTTTTACAAGTCAATGTAATGTTTTTTTTTAAGACTAGATGGATTTCCTATCTGATTAGCTCTGAGAAGAAAAGCCGAAACAAACTCAGAGGTCAAAGTCTCTTTTAAAGTCCAGACATTGTAGTTCACGAACTATACACCTCTGCCCAACCCTTTAGGGTATACAAGCGTGATTTTATGTTGAATAAGCGTAAGTTTTATATCCGCCTTTGCAGTGGTAACGTAGATGTAAATCAAACGTGACGGAATGGTTCGCAGTGAATCGTATAGGCGGATAAACTGATAAATACTAACGCAGATCACGTAAACAGTAACGGAGTTTTTGATATTACGGTTATTCTGGTTTTGGATGAAATTTGGAAATTTAGAAACCGTAGCAATAGCAAAAAGGCACGCGTGCCGGGTCGCTTGAAGCGTTTATACAAACATCACGTGCTTTTTACTTGAACTTGTCTTTTTTAGTTTAAACCTTATTCTTGTAACGGTTAAATCTATAAAGTACGTAACACATCCAAGAGTAAACCTTGAAACTGGTTGATGGGTAGGGGGTAGGTTAAGTATAACACAATCATACATTTTTTGTCACTATCTAAGCTATTCACCAATTTTTGATAAATGGCAGTGATAGCCTATAATGTGACCATCGGACTGCCAAGTTATAAGAGTTCGAACCCAAGGCACGCACCTCTGAATTTTCGGATTCATGTGCGTATATAATTATCATTTGTTTAAAAACAAATTAGTGAGGAATGAGAGTGTCTGAGAGATATTTCTCGACGTTATGTGAAGCTAAGTCAGAGGCCCATGGGTGGCATAAACTCTGACACCAGGTTAGTCACTAACCACACGAAAAGAAGAAGACCAATTTTTGATTTTTCATAACCTCTCTCAGTTTTGTAGTCGGTTAACATAACTAACATCATTCTACAAGATCAGCTGTACAATCTATTTCAATCTAATCAAGTAAGAAATTAACAATTTCTCAAAATCCTGAGTATCATAGCTTGAACTATGCCCGCGTTTTCACACTGTGTGATAAGTGGATAGCGTGGATAGGGACAAAAAGTTTACGATTGTATTACACTTAACCTACCCATCAACCAGTTAGGAGGTCTGCTCTCCGTTGTGTTACATAGGTACTCCTCTTCTTTTCGTGTGGTTAGTGACTAACCTGGTGTCAGAGTTTATGCCGCCCATGGGCCTCTGACTTGGCTTCACATGCCGTCGAGAAATAGCTCTCAGACATGTTTTCCTTCACCGTTTTTAAGCAAGTGATAATTATACAATACGCACATGAATCCGAAAAGTCAGAGGTGCGTGCCTTGGGTTTGAACTCGAGACCTATGACTTGGCAGTCGACGGTCACACCACTGTAAGGCTATCATTGCTTCAGTAGGTACTGTATATTCATTGCAAAAGAAGTTCAGTTTTCACACATATTTTTTGCGTAATCTATTATAACGTTACATTTGGTGAATTATATAACACTAGCGGCCCGTCCCGGCTTCGCACGGGTGGACATTTTTCCCGTTTTTGCAACATTTTTCATTTATGCTCCGCTCCTATTGGTCGTAGCGTGATATATAGCCTATAACCTTCCTCGATAAATGGACTATTCAACACAAACATATTTTTTCAATTCCAACCAGTAGTTCCTGAGATTAGCGCGTTCAAACAAACAAACAAACTCTTCAGCTTAATAATATTAATATAGATAACATAACATTACGCCTTGTACTCCCCGAAGGGTTCGGTAGAGATGTTTTAGTACACCCTCGCTCGTTGCGCCAGTTATGTTTTTTAAGTCCCATGTAATAGGGGGCGAGCCTATTGCCATTAATCGGGCACAAATCCAAACTCCCGCCTAGACCTTCCTAATGGGAAAACCCAATAACACTTTGCCCGACTTGGGAATTCAACCCAGGACCCCATGCTCAGCAGGTGCACTTGCCACTAGACCAACAAGGCAGTCAATTATTTTAATATATTTCTATTTTATTAATACTTAGGTACTTATATTAATTATATTTCGTTTCATATTCATAATCATAACTCCAAGTGGGCTGCATATCCGTTTATCTATACTAATATTATAAAGAGGAAAGATTTGTATTTTTGTATGTAACGGATAAACTTAAAAACTACTGGACCGATTTTAAAAATTCTTTTGCCGTTACTAAGCTACATTATCACGGAGTAACATAGGCTACGGGCGGAGCCGTGAGGACAGAGGTAGTTTATTATAATGTCGTACCTTATGCGTTTATAGGATATGTCCGTCACTTTACAACCTAAGTACGTACCTACGAACCTACTATTCATCAAGTTAGAAAAAAAAACTTTAGGATCTCATAATAACTTTTGTTCGCACGCTACTTTTGAAAATAAAACCACGATTTTTCTTGTCTATAAGGTGACTGACAGAATTAGTTTGAAGAGAGGTATAGAACGAATTATTTCTACTTTAGATTTTTTAAGGACTTGCTTACACGTTCTTATCAAGTACAATATTTAATATTTGGAATCTAATGCTCGAATACACCAACGAATCCCTAACATTAAGGATTTTTAATAGATGTTTTGAACGTTACATTGGTAAGAATCCATACTATCCATACTATACATACCTACTATAATATTATAAATGCGAAAGTGTGTTTGTTTGTTTGTTTGTCCTTCCTTCACGCCCTAACTAAGCAACCAATCGACTTGATTTTCGGCAGAGAGTTAGTTGAAAGGATAGAGAGTAACATAGGCTACTTTTGGTCCTGGAAAAACATCATGTTAATTCCACGTGAGCGAAGCCGCGGGTAAAAGCTAGTACATTTATAATTAGGTAGGTAGGTATATTAAGTTAGGCTCCCAAAGCAACTATTGCCCATCGACTAAATTTTGGAAAATCTGTTAGATAAGTACTCGGAGGTATAAAGAGACCTTAGTGTAATTAATATGAAATTATTTCAAAACTATTAAATACTAACTACGTAGAGTTACCTAAGTATTTCACAATATATTAATTTGACATAAAAAATTGGTGACTTGTAAGCTAACAAGTCTCTACATTTGATTTAAGTAATAATTCATTGTTCAATGGTCATCAGTCTTAAAACCAACTCATCCAGAATACAAAAGAACTAACAGTACTTAACTAAACTAACGGCCTCTTCAAGCTCAATAAAAAGATGCAGTTGAAGCGTGCGAATTCAAAACTTTATCTTACCTTACAATAACGACAAGGACGGCGAACTTGCCACCTCTCTCGCGAGCCATGAGTTTTGCATAGTGGCCAGTGGACACCTTACATCAAAACAAGTGAGGTCTTGGAGCGAGCGGGTGCGGGGAGCGCGGGGTGCGCGGGGCGGGGGCGTGGGGCGGGCCGGGGGCGTGCGGTGCAGCCTGCCGCGTTGACCTCCCGCCTTGAACGATGCACTCTGCAACACTGCACTACTTGCACTGCACTCATCACAACAGACAACGAACTCGTAGTAGTCAAAAGAAATTCCTAAGACAAACTAGGCACGAATATTATACTTAAGAGTTTTCCATTTAGGTAGATCCAAAAATCTTCAATAAAGTTTACCAGTCGATTAATAATGGTTAATTTATAAAATGTGCTCTTCTTTCTTTTCTTCTTACTTTGAAAACAAATATTTTCTGAATGAAATCTTATAACGCGGGCACTGAAACAACTAGCCGGAATAACTGCGGATGGTTTTGTTATGATACCAGTAGCGCCATCCATCGGTCGATAGCGGAACTTTAAGACACCCGTTCAGTTTACCAGTTACGAGTGTTACGACTACATTATACGTTTGAATTATGTAAATTAATATAATAACATAGTTTTATACGTACCCTATATAACTTTATTTTATAGTTTTTTAATCTATTGTTGAACCTTGTTAAATGTCTATTAACTTTTATTTCCACACTATTTTATTTATTTAGCTGGTTTTATGTTCGAATTGGCCTCTTAAAATCATTAATGGCAATTTTCTAATGCGCCGGAATAGAACAATATGTATTATAATGTAATGTGTGGGCATGCAGTTTGTTTACAACTATGACGATACACGTTTACAATTTGTAATTGTAACATCCGCGGATACCGGCGTCATTTATATGCAAATAAATCGACATTATTACTAAAATGAACATCCTGTCGCTGCGCGATCGATTTGCATATTTTTTAAATAATATCAGGAAAAAATAACAAAAGCGACCTTTGTAAAACGGACGACAGACAATTGTTAGGATTTCCGGAGCAAACGTAAATTATTCATAAAATTTAATCAGCGCGTCCTCATAATCTATCGCTTTGATAATTATATATCATTATGAATACAATGAATTTATGGCTCTGTCACCCATTATTATACGTGACACGCGATAATCATCTTTATGGACAAGTTTCCCAACATTATTGTTATGCAATCATACTCTGGAATACCTGGATATGTGCTGATTAGTACAATTGAAATAAGGATCTGAATATGCATGGTGTACACGCTGCATGCATGACATACCTTGTCTTTTCCCATGTAGGGTAAGTACCAACTTCAGTTCTGAGTAATCATTAAAATACAGATTGGATTAAAGTCTGGCCCGAACTAATTTGAAAAAAAGGTAAACAATTTTTTTAAGTCATTTTGTCTAAAACTGCTGTTAAAAATTAAGGTATTGTTTATGAATCCAAGTTGTTATTCTACATTTGTACTTAGTTTTTATTTTTGTTAAAAAGCGTGATCATTTTAAAACTTTTAAAATTGTAAAAGAGTGGAACTCACTACCTGCGTCTGTGTTCCCGAACGCATTCAACCTGAATCTCTTCAAAGTTAGAGTTTACAGGCTTCTTCTGGGTAAGCTCACTCCATCATAGACTTTGTCTCTGTCTCCTCTGACCTAGACTAGAGTCAAGAGCAAACCCATTTCAAATAAAAAAAAAACCTTTTTCTTTCTTCAATAAATCACCAAAAGTTTGTTTACCTTCTTATCAACTTTATTTGAGCCGGACTATACTTAATGACACTATGATACTGTCTTGACATTCAGGTTGGTGATCGCAGCATGTTGTTATGAGAGCACAAGAGCATGCTCCTAGCCAATCCTGGCCGTACCTACTTTTGATAGAATACCATAGGCATCGTTGACGGCATCCTCTTCAAGAGATGGGTGGCGTATTCTTTGCTAGAGTCCACACTTATTATCGAAACTAAAGGATAAATGATGTTCAACGTCATTCACCAACTACCATTTTTGCGCAATGACGAATGACGGTTTTGGAAGTTTACTTCATAACAAATTCTTCACTAAAAAATCCTTCTAAGTATCTATCTATCGGTCGCAGTAACATAGTTATAGCCACTATATGATTATATTGATATATCGGAAGATGTTTATAAGAAAGCATTTCATAAGCATCTCCCTAGGAATACAAAACAACTCAAAAGTAAAGTAGATAATAGTAAAAACTACCTCGTTGGTCTATCGGTGGCTAGCGCGATTGCTGATAGTGGTGTCCTGGGTTCAATCCCCAGGTCGGGCAGTGTTATTGGGTTTTTCCGTATGAAATTTCTCAGTAGCAGCTCAGAGTTTGGATTTGTGCCCAATTGATGGCAATAAGCTCGCCCCATATTACGTGGGACTTAAACATAACGGCGAAATGAGGGTGTTACTATACACCTCTGCCCAACCCTTCGGGGAATACAGGCGTGATGTTATGTTGATGTTGTTGTTATACCTAATAGTAAAAAAAGTTTTGGTTGAGTTTATTGCGCTACACCAACCGTTGGTCGAAAACTAATGCTTCGTATCGCAAAAACATAATAATGTGGGTACAATATACCTAATAATAGTTTCAGGGTGCTGTTGGGGTTGCCCCGATTCTGCAGTAAATCTAGCATGTTTGCTGCAGCACGGACAGATGACTTCTATGCAATCATAAGGAAGAAGGCCGCATCCTTATTAAGCAGAACGCGGGGTAGTGCCAACAGCATTCTGCATGTCCTGGCCGATAAACACGTTGCACCAATGTGGAGGCATTTTGTTAAGCTACTCGTTCGTCAGGACTAATTACATAGTTATTTCCAATTGATTATTATTAACCATTAGCGAGTAAGTGTTACTAACCACTGGACCAATGTACTAAAATTTTCTAAATAAATTATTAATTATAATTAAACATAAAACGAGGCAGCAAAATTGATTAAGTACCACACATACTGGCGACATTCAAGCGTTAAACATTATCTCTGAAGCGATTAATATTAGGGCCTGAGAACGCGACACACCGCCTGTATAATATATTAAAATATAACATTAACAGAGTAACAAACAGTGTAGCCAGAGTTATATGCAAGTAGATGTTATCGGCGTCGTCACCTGAACGGAAGCGAGACAGTGTCACTAACACAAAAACCACATTAGTACCCCAATTATAATTACATTGTTATTTATGCACGTTGATCTATCAAAGTTTACAAATAAGGGGACTATCTCTAATATCACATTTTGTTGAATGAAAACAGAACCATCGCTTTAACACTACATACTAGGCATACTACAAGTGCGGTTGATTCTTATTTATTTATATTCGGACAATAAAAAATATAGAATATGCGGATTCAGTGCGTTATAAGAATTCTCTGAAGTCGGTATTAAAAATTACATTCCTGAAGATGTTATTGGACGGTAACGAAAGAGCTAGATAAGCAGACCTCGTCCAGATGTTTCAACGCCAAATTATTTCTTGAACAGTAAATCTTATTTGAAATAAAGTATTCGTGTATTATAAACACCTGAGTCTGAATAAACATACATGCAGGTAAATCAGAATGGTAAATGACTAACTGTAATATAAATATCTGAAATAGTAAAACTAGCAACATACGTTTGAATCAAACAATCTTTCAGCCGCTTCCACAAAGCTTAGCATTTTAAAATGAATCCGGTGAAGATCGTAAAATATTCGATAAACAGGGCGTGTAATCGTGTATGTTTGCTTTCGCCGAGTTTAACATTGCTATTAAACAGTCGTGAAATGGACAGAAATAATCGGGTCGATCCGTTATATCGCATCATTCGTATGACGCTGGCGTCTGCAGACGATGCCCATTGCTATGCTGCCCGGTGCGCGTGCGACTCCCGCGATCACACGATTACTTTATTCCTCAAAACTTTTACGCAGATAGGTACATATCGACCATTTATGTAGAACTGAGTAACATCCTAAAATACTATTCGTGTTGTATGCACTCAATGCACACTGCTTCCTATGTAGAGTTTACTCTTCAAGAGACAAAATTATGTAGGTAACGCGTGCGTCATTAACAGGCAATACTAGGTAGTGACGTGGCGGCGGTGGCGGCATGACTCCGCGGAGCTCAATCGCGAACTTTGTGAATGTTTCGTGGCGGTAGCTACGCTGCGTCCGCGCACCAGACGGCTTTGTTTTTGTGAGTCGCGGCGCGCGCCTGCCGGCCGGCCTTTCGCCGCCGATTCTTTAAATCGACCGAAACAATACTGGGAACTAGGACATTTCGCATCAAACACATACCTGCCTACTTTGAAGATGACGTACGTACACGACTACGCCTGCTTTTGTTTGCAAATTGGCATTAATGTAACTAACAGTGTTTGTGCAACGCTACAGCTAGATATAAAGGGATTTGAACGGACGGCTGAGCGTTTCCGCTGGTCGGTGTCATACAAAAAGGACTTCTGCTAAACATGAATGACTCCTGGTAAGATTGATAAAAGCTGGCGGGATGTATCGCATAGTAGTGAACGTTTTAATCGCGTGATTCAGTTGCGCATTAGGTGCGCGGCGGCAGCGGCGGGGCAGGGCGGGCGGTGCGCGGGGTGCGCGAGCGGCTGCGCGGTGCCTCCCGCGGCGCTGCGCCCGCTCCGCAACTTTTTATCCGCGCATGCTCGGCTCGTGTCTTTTTCGCTCTTCCCGATTGGAATTCGTTGAGGGATCGCCGCTGCCGGTGGCAGACGTCTTGTGACATGTCAGCGGCGGTACGTGCACTGCGTACAAGGCAATTAACCAGTCATCTCACTCGAATCCACCAGTCGGGCGGAATCTCCTCGCAACGCGGGGAGATGTTTCTGAGGAGGCTCGTCTTTATTCAAGGAACAACCGTGAAAATACTTCGACACAGAAATCGTTAATTGATCTCGTTAATTGTCCTTTTTTGATACAACATCTTGTATTTAACTTGAAAGATTTTATAAGATTGTTTATTGGACAAACATGATTTTTGATTAAAGTGTTTTTTAAATTATTAGGGTGTACCGATACTAAGCTACATTAAACGCATGAACTTACCTATGTATCTACCTACTCTACTAAACTATATTTGTGTGGTATTAATGCTTGTTTATAACTGCAAATATTTGCTTTTTGTCTCTACTCATATGAAATTCCGACACCATTGCGTGTTTTGAAATACAATCGGAAATTTAAGAAATTTTCCTCGTGAACCAAAAGAGGAGCATTTAAAAAACTGTTCTGTGCTACGTCGAGGTGGTAGCATAACAATGACAGCTCTTACAATAGAAACTTATGTTTGACAAAAGGAAAGGGCAAACTTCGACGGAGCGTGTGAATGAAAATAAAAGAGAAAATAATGGAGACAAATCACGGCAACAAACTTAGATACAGCGAACAAAGTATTTCTAATTCATTGACATGTTTCTACAGTCCGCAGAATGTAAAGTTTAAAAGCTTTAACAAGTACCTGCTTGCATTAATATTGACTGAAATAATGCTATTCATCTACACCCAATGATAGTTTACGATGTTCATTATCAGTTCTGAATAAAATCTAATACTTATCTGTCTAAAGTAAAATTACCTTTTTGTAATTCAAATCTACCTTATAAGTTAACTACCTACTATTCTTAAGTTGCTCTAGCCATATAGAGCAAAATAAGTTCGTAACTACAAACACCTCACTAATTAGATTCGAAAAGTATTGCATAATAGCAAGTAGCATAACAATACAATGAAAAACACAATTTCAGATATGGAATGAATACAATGTTAAATTGTATTTATTAGAGTTTATTATTATCGCTTTTTGAACAATAAGTAGGTACGTATAGACAATTATGGTAAAGTCTGGTAAAGGTGTCGCCGTGGTGCGAAGCCGACTACTACATGTGTTACCGGCTTGCATAATGGATGATTCAGGGCTATCCGTGCGGTACAACTGACTCACTCACTTAAATATACTCTAACTGTGCTGAATTTACCCAAAATTAGGTGTTACTGCTAGATCATTAGGAAAAATGCAACTGTTGTTGATGAGAAATGGGAAGTACCCTGTAGAGCTAAGTATGCAGTAGCATTAATCAAGCGAGAGACAATGATTCAGATTAAAAAAAGGTTATAAGTACAAATTATTTTCTTCCCATTAATACTCTATTGCAACCCGCTGCTAGTCAAGATCTCAAATTAGGCCTGTTGCGAAAACTATTGTATGAAGACACCACGATGGGCAAGCGTGGGATGGTGACATCAGAACAAAGCCAGCAAGTGGCACCGCATCAATTATTAATTTAAAAAAATAACATAGGTCTTAGAGCTACCTATTCAAATTAGTAGAAAGTATTTATTTAGCAAATAATTAAATAATCACTGAATGTGCCAATATATTTGAATACGTAAATGTATGTTTTACTATCACATTGTAAGCATAGTCACGACCTACTTATCATGTTATTAATATTAATAATATGTTATTTGTGAACACAAAAATATGAAGGAATATTTTGGTGAAGTCGCGAATATGCGGCCATATATAATATTAAAAATAATAAAAAATGGGTCCGCCGAATGCCCCGGTGGTAGCCCTTGGAATAACAGAAAGAAGCCGCTTGCCTTTCCATTGAATCAAATTCATATATTTTGAGATTCAGTCGCCAATTTCATTTGTACAGATAGTAAAAAAGTGTTTAAAACATCTATTTTGATGGAATACAATTTTATATAAACTAAGTAGGTAATATTTTTCAAAACTGTTACTTATGTTTAACCAAAACGACGACTCTATTATTATTGTTGCAATCGGGATTTTTTTTACGGTTGTTTTAAATATTGGATACTGATAATGTATTTTTTTCTATTGTGTAGCTACCATAATACAATTAGAAACATAAACCGCATTAAGTCAAAACAAATAATAAAGAACCTATAAGTGCATTAAGCTGGACGTCCAGCTGAGAGCTCGTTGAACATTGTAATAGGTGATGACACATATTGTTCTGACGGTACATTCCGCGGATTGTTTTATTGGATTATGCGGCGAGGCCGCGAAGCAGCTATAACTATTCAGTGTCGTCTTTTGTGTTATGGAAAAACTTGTTCTTGAACCCATGTAGTGTGAAAGTCTCGTTTATTTGTGCAGTTTAATGTTACATATGTACACATATTATCGGGTGCGCGGCGCGGCTGTCAGCCCAGCGCGATGCGCCCGCGCACCGCGCAACGACACTGCGCACACGCTGAGCGCGTTGTTAGCGCGGACAATGCGAAGCTCACACAGATCCTTCATCATTACTGTTTTGAGTTCTCACCTTTTTAACTTTTCATTTTTGGGTGCGTAGTTTGTTCTTTGGACTGTGTAGACACCGAATTGAAAGTCTACACTTTTACGCAATTTGATAGATAAGTAACTGATATTATTATCAAACAGGAATAGAACAGATAGGCTTTATTACAGTTTTTAGTCATAACTAACTTACTATCCGTATAAGATGCCTACCTATAGTTACCTTAACCTAATTGTCTGCTTAGATTGGAAAATTTAATTCTATTTAATTACAAAATAAGTACTTAAGTAAGTACTTATAAATGTTACTATTTAATTGCAAAGCCAACGGAACCCTGCGAAACCTTATTCAGTCGGTCGTCGACTAATGTTTATTTGGACATATTTATGGCTATAGTTCCGCTTTTTGTGCAGATGGAAATATGTGTGGCGGATCGCACGTCTGCGTGAGATTTCGGACACCTCTCCGCTTACTAAATTTAATATCGTCGGCTTTTACGCCGACGACGAACCAAAAAAAAACTATGAAATCGCCATTGTGTCGGCGACACGAACGGCAGTTCGCGCCTACCGGCCACTCATGAAAATTATTTTGTTTTTATCGCAAAATGTATGTTTATGATAACACCTGTTTCGCTGATGCCTCCGCGATCGGTGTCAGTCGAAGCTTGTCTCGATTTTTTGCCAATTTAAGGACTATAAAGACGCCCGCATCGCCAGCTAATTTAACCACTGTTCACCGAATTACGCATTCGTTTGCTCTTGTTCGAGGGACGGAAGTCCCTCCCTGCTTTACTTATGTTACTCGTGACATAAAATAAAGCTGCAGTTATTCGCTACATGATTTTGCATATGCATTTTTATATACCTATTTTTGGGAAAGATGAAGCTAGTTTATTACGGTGATATAAAAGTTTTGATGAAAATAATTCATATTTATTAATAAATCAATCTCATAAATCTTAGTTTATGTCAACTATAATGATGCGGTTGTCAAAGGATAGCCGCCGCGGCCACAGTCCAGCTTTTTGCATAATTATGTCGATGGAATGCCGTCCCTTTAATATGATAACAAAGAAAAATGACCGACTATATGATTGTTGAAATTTATAGCCATCCTCAGCAAGAGATGTTAGCCGCTGATTGTGAGAACTACGGAGTCTTGGGAGCCGTTGGTCCATTCTTGATATTCCACCCGCCTGCCATATTTCTTCAATATTAATAGGTGTTTATATTAACATACAACCTACTACCTGGTTCACGTAGTATAAACCTTACAATATCCTATTTAGTCTTACCTTATAAGGTTTTATTATTAACTTCACGGTAATCGTGGATCTTGTAAAGAGCGCAAACATAGATTAGGCGCGCCAGAGCGAATATGTCTATTGGACTGTTCGAATTGATAAACAACATGAAATCAAAGATAGTGAAACCCTCCTTAGCGTAGCCCACGAGTTATATATTTTCGTAACGCAATCCATAAGAAAACACTACAATAATCGTACATTTCTCTTGACAATGTTCCTTTGAATAAAGAGAGTTAAGGCGAACAGATACAATGTCGAAGATTTGTTTACTCAGCGCTAAGAGGCCAGCATTGCGTGATTACCTCCTCGGTGCGACCGCTTGAAAAATAGACTTTCCTGCATAGAAATATAAGGAGAAATTTTCTGTATTGCAAATACGACTGTATCTATGTGCAGATAGCGCACCGGCTTACAGCCGCTCTTGTGGGGTTAAATTAGTACGTACTCAAATGTCATCGTTCACTATGATATCGCAATCAAAATTGACGTGGGAAATATGCTCGTTTGTGACTGAGGGCACGCAGCTGATGTCTATAAATTTTACAATGAATTATATCAACCGCTCTGCTAGATACCGACGTTGCATAATTCAATCATAATGCTGTCAAAGTATGCACCGCTGCCGTTACTGTACTGGCATGCTCAGGTTATGAGTGAATGCCTTTTAACATTTAATATGGTTTGCGGCTATAATACATTATGGCTCGATACTAGTAAATGAATATGTTCAGTAAAAAGTTGTTTGTACATGTCATAATAACTGGAAAAGCTAAAGCAAACAAACAGGTAACTCACAGTATGCAGTGTCCGGGTGCGCATACGGGATGTGCGCGCTCGATCACCACCACCTTCCTGTTTTAATACCCAGTTTTTATACACTACACTCACCTGCATTCATTTAGCTGAGTAGATCAAATGTCTACTTATAACTTGTCAATAACAATCACTGTGACTGAATGAAACCTTGCCAGTCCTCCAAACGTAGAAGGTAGAGTTCAAATCTAAAAGCAAAAAGTATATTTAAAAGAACCCTGACCACTTCAATCATAGTATAAATTTTGAAGCTTTTTAGAATATGAATCAATTTCATTTGAGTATTTTTCATATAACCAAAACAATCTAACTACAGATTCGTTTAACTCATCCACCAAACCTATCGTATCTGGCACACAAAGTACGTCTACGTTTCTTTGTTTCTTTTACGAAACAAGTGAATTAAGAAGCTTGCATACGACAAGACGTATATTAACTTGGCTGATACAATATATTTGTTATGTATCGAGATCTGAATACATGAACTCTCAGAAGTCACATGATTGTATTCTCTTATAAAGAGCCAGTACTTTCCTTACAAAATTGACATCCAAATCAGATTAATCCAATCAATGGAAATTTATGACGCACCGGAGAGCGAGCTCCGTGCCATTGAGAGATCGGCGCAGGGCTTTGCTAATCAGCTCTCGACCAACAAACTATAACCTACCTGTTGCTCTGCGCCGCATCTTTATCCTGCTCCAAACGGTCTTAAACGAATACATCTTTAAACTAATTAGGTACACATATATACCCATGTGTATTTTGAGTTTTGGAATATCATACTACATTGAACCAAATTAATTACCACCCATGGTACTCCACGCGGTAACGGTACGGACGACATTGTCACACATTGTGCATTTCGGTTTAAAATTATTCGGAAATTTGCCAACGTCTTCGAAAATCACACAATGTGTGTTTTTGCGGCAATTACAGAGACGTGCGGAGCGGTCGCCTTCTTTGCAAACATGCCTTTGATTTATATGTCTGCTTTCGGCTCACGGATGAGATGAGAGTAAAATATGAGCCGACCCATCAAATATTCAGCCTTTTTGGGACGCGGGAGCGACTCTTAATGCTCATTATAATAAAAATACGATAGTTCATACTGAAATATATAACGTACATGTTGCCTACGTTGGTATGTCAGTCCCATTTTGGAAGTTAGCAAATCTTTATATGAAGACCGAACGGATTTGATACTTACCTTTGAAATTTTAATGATGATATTAAGTATTAATATGATAATCTGAACACAAAATACAGGAGAAAGTACAAAATTTTACATGTATCTTAAAATAAATTTAGAAAATGCAAAAACGTATCCTTACAGTCGCTCTCAATATAAAAATACGATAGTATTTTACACTCACACTTCACTTTTTTTTACATTAATGCTAACCCTATAGCCATTAGATTTACAAACAATATAACTATATTTATTAATTTTATTAGCTTATTCCATATTTTTTTTAATCTTATAACAAATATTATTATTTCAAGTATCTAGACACTTCGGTCTGTTGGAGACAAGTTGGTTATATTTCATCAGGACTTGTTGTCACATGATCCGCGGGGAGATTCATCTTTAATTGGGTGAACCGGGCCAAGTTGCTCCTTTACATTGTGGACCTTTATTAGAAGCCTGGCTGGGACACAAATGTCATACCTACCTGTACGAACCTTCGTGAATCAGGTTATACTTAGGATCAGAACATAATAGTATATATTTTTTGCGCGAACTGCGATTAGATGAAGTAACAGTGTTAGATATATGAAAGATTTCAGTTGAAGTGATGGAGTTGTTACAGAAGTGATGATAAGGTAACTATGGCATTTGTCTTTTCCACTCAGGACAATAAGTTTGACTCTCGGATTGAAGTCTGTGCTTGAGGACTAAGGCCACTAAATACCTTTTAAAGATAGGTTGTGTTTTTTTTTCCTAATCGACTGTTTGTACATAGTCTTGCGGACCGTTTCTACGTAACGGGGCAGTTATTGGTGAGACCTGAAGGGTCTCCAACCAAACCCGACGAGAGTAAAATACTTATCCTAAGCTAACTACTATTACTACGTCTACTATACTAACATCATGACTAGATAGCAACAACACCACTAAGGGCGTCTCCTAGGGGGGACTCGAACCTTGGCTTAGGGCGTTGCTTGCGAGAGGACTGGGAGGGAGACAGCTTGATGAGGGCTGAATTAACGGTGTGACTGCGGAGTCAGAAAGAACGACCGGCTCCGCGGCGTCGGCAGGTGAGCACGATGGATCAGGGAGATAGGTTGTGTCCAGCTGTGTACCATGGTGTGTGCTAGGCTAATGGTCAAAACGTATGTACGATATAACGATGTCATTCTTACGGAATTAAACCAGCATGGAAACGCCATAGTTTACAGTTGTAAACTGACAGCACAGTCTTTCTATTTCTACTTGGTCACATTTATCCGATATTCTTCTCAAACTTCGTGTGTTAACTTCTATCAGCATGCTTGTCCATTAACATTGTCACCAATGGTTCGATTATGTTCGGTTTTACTCACGCGCCATATTTTGGGTTTCCCTGACTTGATTCGGACCCAAACGGAGGTTAATAACAAGCTGTCATCGTGGCTAGGTGAAGTCGCGAATCTAAATTTCGATTAAAAATCCGTACATTATTTTATACAGGGTGTAAACGAAATCATGTAATTCCTTCAAACCTCGTGATGTACTGCTGCCATAGATTAACCATGTACGGGATACTTTTGGATCCATTTTTTTTACAAGAAGTATACATTTCTTCTTAAGGTAAGGCATTTTAGGGCCGCGTCATTTGCTCGGGGCGCTAAAATGCCTGACGTTAAGAATAAATGATTACTTCTTGTAATATTTTTTTATTGGATCCTAAAGTATCCCGTACATGGTTAATCTATGGCAGCAGTACATCACGAGGTTTGAAGGAATTACATGATTTCGTTTACACCCTGTATATGAATGATTCTTACGAAAGTAAATATATACAAGGTTAGTCGGAAAGGGGTACTAAGCTGCGGGCCATTTAATGTATCACTGATGATAGTTTTAAAAAAAGTGTTAAAGTTTAAAAATTTGATTTTTTTTTTCCATGAAAAATTATTTTTATTTTAGTTTTTTCAAAAATTCTTCATCCCTGCTTTAGTTATGAATTCAGAAAATGGAGTTTCTTATCCGTGACCCCAAATATGATGTAAAATGTAAACACGTGATCATAGCTGAGGATAGATAGAATTTAGCGTATTTTTTATGAAATCTTTGAACAGCTATTTCTCGTGAACTGTTGACTTTTGGTGAAAGATGTAGAACAAAAGTTATCCATTATTATGGGTACTTTAACACCCTTTCCGTTTAGTACCCCCTTTCCGACTAACCTTGTATAAATTACTAGCTGTGTCTTCACGGTTCCGCCGTAGCCTATGTTACTCAGTGATAACGTAGCTTTCTAACGGCAAAAGATTTTTTGAAATCGGTCCAGTAGTTTTTAAGTTTATTCGTTGCATACAAAAATATAAATCTCTCCTCTTTATAATATTAGTATAGATATAGATCATATCACCAATCATTACTGATTTCGTCGCCAACTTACTGTTTCTGAAAAATAAATAAATCGTTAGGAGCAATCAACACACATCATACATCAAAATAATTGTAATGATAATTATTATCATGGCTCATATTCACATGGGGCATGGTCACAGGCATGGTCACGTCAACCGGCGTCCATTACGGACCTGTCATCGTTGACTCGTTACGCGCAATTAAAATCAATATTTATGGCCTTATTAGAACACATAAATAAGAAGCTGACATTTTTCAACTTGATGGTCGCTGACACTCTTTCAATAAATCATGGCAAGTTATGTAAAGCCAAATGACAACATACGCGTATTTATGTACGTTATGGAATCGAGGTTATTGGAATTTAAAGATTCTTTAACTGATTTTTTTTTATTAAACCTAATAAGCCGTGAACCTAGTAAGCCAGTGTAGTGGACTAAGGCCTATCCCCTTCTCATCCTGAGAAGAGGCCCGTGCCCAGCAGTGGGACAGTAATGGGCTTCTTCTTCTTTTCGTGTGGTTAGTGACTAACCTGGTGTCAGAGTTTATGCCGCCCATGGGCCTCTGACTTCACATGCTGTCGAATAATATTTCTCAGGCATGCCGGTTTCCTCACGATGTTTTCCTTCACCGTTTTTAAGCAAGTGATAATTACAATACGCACATGAATCCGAAAAGTCAGAGGTGCGTGCCTGGGGTTCGAACTCGAGACCTATGACTTGGTAGTCCGACGGTCACACCACTGGGCTATCACTGCTTTTTTAGAATGTTAGTACCTAATGGGCTAATTATGCATTATGTTAATAAGCCGTATGGTATAATTGTATTTTACGACATAGTACATAGACATAGTACTTTGAACAGTTTTATGTTTTTGTTGGTAGGTACTCATTTGAGTTGTTAAAGGTTTATTACTTCATAGTTACAGCAAACTTATAACTTGGGTGCTTAAATAAATGTTCCGAATATGGATCCGTACAAGTCCTTCAATTAGTATGGTATATTAAATTATACATACAACCTTTATGTTTACCGTAGGTATGTCACCAATACAAGTATTCTAACAAGTTTAGCTTTCTAAGTTACTATTATAGCATCAAGTTATTCATCGATATAAAATGGAAAAATTTCCGTGAAAAATTAATTGATACCAAATCTAGTAACGACTGGTGATCAAGACGCGAAGCTTAAAGTGTAGGCTGTGGCCTATTAGATCACTTGTACTAGTTTTTATATACCTACTTAAGCAAAATTACATTTAAGTAGATACTATTACGTATTACTTACATACCTAAAGTTAAACGGCTCGCTTAGAGAGGAGCTTTTATGAAATATGTTAACGTTCCAAATAATAGGTACCTGTAGTACTTCTACGTTATAAAGTATTGCTTGAAGTACGCAATGGTAAATGCTGTTAGAATTAAAAGATTACTAAAACATACTTTGAGCATCTTAAATGAATCTTGTACGTAACGGATTTAAGTGAGGTGCGCGAAAGGCATTTAATTTCGCACGCACTAAAGCGGAACCCCGAAGTTAATGCACGCACACAGCGGAGACGCGCAAAACGTCAAAGATTCTTAACTAGGACGAGTTAAACGTATGACGGTTGTAAATTTCATGTCGCTTATTCAATTAAGAGTCGTGGATTGAATGACATAAAACTTCTGAGATAGTGCAATAAAATACTTGGCAATTACGGGTCAGCAAGCAGCGGCTCAGTGTTTGCCGCGGCCTGCGCACACGCAACCGACACCGCGTTTACTTACCCGCCGCCACTCCGCCAGAACCGCCATTGTGATTTTGAATGTTCACTTACAAAAATATACGACAACCAGCCGCAGATACTTGCATGCCCATCTCGGAATAAACAGGAGAATTGTGTTACGTGCTTTACGCTTCACGAAATACATGTGAGCTTTTTGTTTAAATACCTATAATAGGCGTGTATGTGTTTTCATTTCCAACACACCTATTCAGCAATTAAAACTTTAGCGATATGTAAAAAAATACCTCCACGGATGCTTAAGTACGACCGACGCTCCCTGGGTAGTCAGCCCCGCTACCAACCTCGCTGACTGGTTAATCTTTTGACCACGGTATGAGCTATTTTCGTATAGCTCGTGCCGACACCAGAGAGAAGTAATAAATAACTAACAGAGAGTCGACAATAATAATGTCAGTTCAATGAGAAAAATTCACAAGTTGAGAGTCACACAGTAAAATATTCTTCAAACTACTGAGAATTAATTTAAGAACTCAGTTAATTATTTAATTATACTTTTTCTTACGATTTAATACAATGTGTGGACAAATGAACACATATCCAAAGGACCCGTTACCTATTTCCTTGTAATTCTCAATACTTGGACCATTGTATGGAAATCGCAACATAATAATAATCATTAAATTTCATACATGATGGCTCTCATCAAACTGACGTTAAGTTATGATGGTTCTCGGTATCGACAAAAACATATCGATGGAGCCTCATTATTAAGTTTAATTATGACAGTTCGCCATATATGAATGGTTTACTTGATCGTGTCTGCGGCCAACGGACTCAAAAAACAGGCATTCGTCCCATAAGAGTTCTCCTATATAGAGCAACTTGACAGCTTATAAAAAAGCTTTATAGTAGGAACCCACATTATCTTAGACACGGCGACGTCAACGACTTTTGATAACAATGTAAGATAATGCAACATTTTTGACATACTTACAGATGCGTCTACATTAAAATCGGGCTGAATAAGGACAATCATGTCGTACATAATAGTGCCGTCTTACTATTTTGCAAGGCGTTGCATACATTACATTTCGTCTTGTAGTTTTTATCGATTCTTATATCCAAATGTGTAGTAAGGGCCTGGGCGGCTCGGACGACCATGTTTAATTGCAGCTATTAGAACAGATGGCTTATTCATTTGTAGAGCAGTCGGTCGTTGCGCTCATGTCGTAAACTGGCGATTCGTTCCCGTTCTGATGTTATTGTAGCGTTTTGTCTATGCTCCGCCATTTTATTGGGCCATTTTGTTGTCTCTCTGCTAAAGTTCTAAACGTACATACATCACTGTTTATGTTTTTGTCATAGTTACCATTTGATCTTAGTATAAAATTCGCGTTAAGTACCTACTAGACGATGATGACTGTAAATGCTTAGCTGTTCTTGTTAACACTTTTTTAAAAGTAAAAATAATCACGTATGATGATGTAAATAATGTTTTAGGTCGTAATTCTATTGTCGCAATGGGATAATATGTTAGCTGGTAGACAAGTGACGACACAGTAAGTTTCGTCGTTCAAAACAACACAATTAGCATTTTCATTGTGGTTGATTGTAGTGATAAGGACATGTAACCACTGTCACACCTTGTCAATGTAGAGACACCGACGTAGGGGACAGCATTCAACACTAAATAATCAATCTTTTTAAATTTCCTTTCGTTTTTTTACTGGTATCGAACTTTCCATAAGCTGTCACTTATTTTGAGTAAGTTCCTTAAAATTGTAGATCTATAAATATTTACTTACTCGTAAACAAGTAGAGACGTTCACCCGCTCTGAATAAATGAACTACAACTCAGGAGTGTAGGTTGTCATCATTATACTACATTTAAATGTCAAAACGTACATAATAAGTGTTGCACTTTGCATGAACATGTCCACGACCTATTCGAATTCAATTTTGCTTACGTGAGTGGTAAAAATAAATAAAGGCGAGCGAAGCTATGATACGAGGCGGGTTGCGAGTTATTGGTCCCCGTGCGCCGCGGCGGTCGTTCAATTTCTCTAATTAATTAACGATCCCTTAGATAACACACGCTGACAACCTTATTTGTGGCGAACAAATCTTTCAAACATAAATTTTAGTGTACACGCTCTAAACTTGTAAACTCTATGCACGTCTAGGTATCTACATGTACGAGGCCCGTAAAGATAAATTTATTATCCTACCAGATAGGTAACCGCACTCAACTGTTACCGATATTCACACAAATTATATCACACGATCACGGAACCATATCGTCGCGGATCACACATTTAGGTATTCCCCAAATGTTTACTAATCCACATTGTATGACATTTTTATAGCGTATTCGCAACAATGTATCCGCGATTAGAAAAGTGCGTAATTGAATATTCACACGGCGTGTATCCGAGCGTTCTCGCACTAAATATTCGTGAAAGATTCACCCAACAATTTACATTTGTCACATAAATAAAAGAAGCAAGCGGCCTCATTAGGCGACAGCACGCCGCAACGCGCCGTACCGCGCCGCACCACGCCGCACCGTGCCGTGCACGCCGCCGCTACCGAGTCCCACTCCTCACCAATAACGTGTATTTGTCAGGAAATTTCCACATAATTGCTCAGAGCTCAGGCGACTCTGATTATTTTATTCATTCTTTTCCTTAGGGTTAGAAGGGTTAGCACGACTCGATACTTAGCAAGATGCACTGAGAAATCAGATGAAATACGGAATTAATTCGTTGAACCATTAAATATTTTTTCTGCGGCTTTCTTTATCTTTAGCTTTCTGGTTAAAGTTAAGTGACGAAGGACAAAACTTTAAGAATCTATTAAAGTGTATAATTTATTAAAGGCTTACACTGTCAAGAGGAGAACGAGTCTGTGGGTAGAATCGGGCGCTATCGGGGCTGGTACAGGCATCGGTCAATTTGTTGACCGCTCGCCCCTATCTTTTATGAAGATTTTTTGTCATCCTATTTTTCACTACAGACAAAGTTATGAGGTTTTTAGAGAGGTATACTTTTATTGCAGTAATTAAGATATGAAGTTATATTAGAGCTTTTAACGTGAGCGAGATTTATCCGAACCGTATATTTTTTTATGTTTAATATTGTTCATAACTTTTCTGTCCTGATTGTTGCCTTCTATCTAGGAATTAAATGACTCGCTTGATGAATTTATAGTTGAAATTAAATTAATGCTATTCGCTCGAATACACTGCCTTTACAATATATTAAAGAGTAAATACATACCTCGATGAATGCACGCATATCTTAAGATCTTTTGCAAAAAAGAAAGCTTGTTTGTGCTTATAGTCAAGCGAACGTGACAAATATAAAACACTGGAAATGCGAAAGTTATTCCAATTTCCACATAGTTGGGCGAGCACACTACAACTCATTGCGACGGTCAGTGGATCCCTTCTCATTGTCGCAAACATGTCACAACAGAATTCGTGACATTAAACTACGTTGATCCGTCTTATCAGCATTCAAAGGATGATATTATCGACAGTGGGCAGCATAAATCTGAAACACGGTTAGTTACCATATTATCACGATTCAGTTTACGACCTTGGGAACGGCTGGTCGCGAACATGACCGCGAAGAGAGTCGCACCGTCGACCTGGCTTTAAACGACCCAATCATTACTGAATAGAAATGAGCTAGTAAACGTCAACATCTGCTTCACGTAGGTAACGGGAGCCACTCATATGACTTCAGACTGTCGTGTAAGCAGGCCAATACACAGTAATACACTATTTGTTGGCAGTTGTTTTTGTACCTTTATCTGCTGACCCAATCTCTTTAGCTACTGTAGGCACATGGAGATTCCTAAAAGATGATTGTAAATAAAGATTTGATGATTTTATCTCAAAGATGTACTTACATACCTTTAGGTAGTAAGGTCCAAATACGTAGTTTGAATTCAGAAACATAGTAAAAATAAATGATGTGCTCATATTCTGTTATATTAAAAACATTCCCATGACAATAAAATATGCTTCGAGACAATGATTGAAAATACGCCTCTGGAATAAAAATATGGTCGTTAATAATTCTCATAGCGGTTGACATATCATTGCTTAAATAACTCGACAATAGGTACGAACTAATAAAATATTCTATAAACATTGTGACGGTCGCGCAATACAGACGCCGATCGACGATTCTGTGAAGTCGTTTGGAAAGCAGGCTGTGATTTGCAAGGTCACGCGTATAACACGGATGTTCCCGATATTGAAATGTACAGACGTGCTTTATTCACCTACATATCAACACATGCAATTTGAAAAGATCCAAGCCAAGCACTCATCTCTTTATTAAAATAAACCTTATACGCGGCACGGAAGCTATCGTTTCGTTCGGTGAAAACTCGTCGCTTGAACGTTGCCCAATGCGACAGTAGTATGAGAATCAAATACTCATATTGAATACGAAGCAGACGAACGGTACGACACTTCGTATGGTAAATTCCGTATTGCGAATTATTAAATTATTTATGCCGCATATCGCGGTGCGCCGACTACCGATCGCTGAACCACAATATCGGGAATCCCTGTTCGCTACTAATGCAATAATTTGGCGTATTTTGCAATCGCGTATTGAATATTGAATAGTTGGTAAATAGTTTATGTTCTGAACGAGGATTTCAGAGTACGTGATCCGGCGCGGGCGGCTCGTTGTGAAATTGCACGACACACGGATAACATACGTTAACAAGTGGTCGTTTCGAATAAAATTTTATGTTCTCGTTGTGTTTAGATTTATAACAGATACGCGATGGATCTCTCGATATGCGGTGCATTACGGCACTGCGGCACATACACCGGGTACAACGTAGGTGTTCAAACGGCGCGAGCGCCGAACCACTATAAAGTGCACGATGACGAATAACTACATTATTATTTTAGTGCTGAAATACCTATTATAACTTTATTGCGAATGAGCACGACATGCTGATGCGACCCACGAATTAGTTGAAACGTGCTATTAATGTAGGTATAAGCGTGGATCATAATCAACATTTAAATTTAAGTAAAGGTGTTCATAGACACGAAAATGCCATTTAATCCATGGGCAAACCTAATTTGGTACATAATTTTCAAGCGACCTTACATCAAATCAATCTTTACATGAATGCCAATAAAAGTAGCAGAACTTTAAACATATAAACTTAGTTTCTTTTGCTTATTTCAATAGAGAACCTGCAAATGGGTTTAGAATTTAAGCTTATTTGATCGTTCGTTGCTTAATTGCATAAAAGAAACACTATCTATTTTCATTCTTTATGTGGGCCAATTTAAGATTCCTAAAGCCTCATTATAATGGATCAGTTATATCTTGACCACAATAACTCGACCTCCAAAGAAAGTCTTCTTCAATCTGCAATCGTGTATGTGTCATGCCATATAGGTAATGTCGTTATTACTAGACGATACGTTTGCCAGCGCTGTCGTTGGCTTTGACAACATCCAGTACCTAGGCATTTCAGGAGCGACTAGTCGAACGAAACAAACCAGCAAGAAACTCCATGGATACTGATTTACCATAACATAATATCACGCCTGTATACCGCGAAGGGTTGGGCAGAGGTGTATAGTAACACCCTCATTTCACCGTTATACTTTTATTTTTGACTAGCTGCCCGGACAGACTTCGTTCTGTCAAAAGTTATTGGCCTGTAGTGGGAAAAGAATATTTTCCACGCAATTTTTGTTTTTCTCTCCATAAGAACCTTCCTTGTGCCTTAAGGAATATATAAAAAGAAAAATAGCCGAATTGGTCGAGCCGTTCTCAAGTTTTGCGCTTAGCAACACATTTGGCGATTCATTTTAATTTAATAGATTTAACATAAGAGATTAATAAAATGTTGATCCATCCGGTAAGGAGGGACGATGTTAATTAATGTAAGAATGAAATTAGCCTTTTATAAAGATTGACCAGACCAGAGTATACCACTTGTTCTAGGTATAAAGTAAACACTACCCAACGGCGAAACTAACAATCTCAAACAACAATAAGTCAATAAGTAAGCAATGTCAATTTGATATGTCCTTATAATGATAACGGAGGATATCGCGTGCGTACAATCGCAGACCAAGTAGAAATGATTTAATTTGTTCGTAGAGTGGCTCCGAGGGAGTCGAGTAGTCGCGGTTATAGAGCCGTGCCAGCTATCATTTGTCGTTATTTTGAACACAATAAACAGGTAACAAACAGAACTCTAACTTAAAACGATCAGTGTGGGGTTGTTCTTATGTAAAAAAATACGATGAAATAAAGTAAAAAAAATGTTTACTTACATATTTCGATCAAAATTATAATGTTTAATGTGGAAGTAAACAAACGACAAAATTAAGATAATGAACATTTTCTTCTAAATAACAAATATTTCGAACAAACAAGTCTGGCTTTTTGCCAAGCTAATAAATAAATAATCATGAATCTTCATTTAGGACGAGGAGAGTGTGAAGACAGCCAAATAATACATACGTACTTTCTATAAGAGCCGATTGTATCAGGGTATTGCGTTGAATTTAATAGTGAATCCCGCAACCCCGGTCCATAGGCCCTCGGAGAAACAAGGTTTTACCCTCTACCTTCCCAAGGTTTAAGGGTATCCATGATGATTCATGCGATGCATCCTGTAGCCTATCGAAGCGGCTCAGACAGCCAGTTCATGGCGGGACAACCAATCATCTTATTTGCTAGCCCACTTACCCTAAGCTGGTAGTGGAGTCTTCGATGCGAGAGAACTGCTTTTGCTGATCCAAATGGCTGGTGTCACCGTAGCATGCTTAGAACTCCGTACATCTTCTTTACTAGGTATAATATTTAGAAAACCAGCCTGTTCTCAAAAAAAAAATTTTTCCTGTATATTACAATTTATTCAGTGCCATCTAGTTAGTTACATATTCATAGCTACGTCACCAACATGCAGCAGTGGCTCACTTACCTGCTTATATCACTTTTAACAGAGGAATAATGACTTCCTAATGGACACGTGTCGTATACACCTACTTTAGGTGTCAGAGTTTCATCTTCTTTGTACCGATTTAGTAGTTGTACTCTTACAGTGTTTAGAGGGTTTACAGTGCAAATAAATAATTTAAAAAAAATGTCCATTGACTATCTCTTATGGTGCGTCCAGACCTGACGAACGCGCCGCGAATGCGCCGATCGCGCGCAGCGCGCGACCCGTCGCGAGCCGCTCGCGAGCTGCGCGCGTGCATTTCATGTTCGTACAAAGCTCCGCGCGCCGCTCGCGGCGCGTCTGTCAGGTCTGGACGCACCATTAGGGCGCTTTCAATTTAGACGTTTCGTGTCGGACCGTTGCGGTGCCGAAAAGGTGCGTTTGTCGTATTACGCACAGACGGTTGTTTGTTTTCATACAAAGCACGCGGTGCGGCAGCAGTGCGGCGTCGATACCGCGAACGCTCGACAACACGCACTGTTGCCGCATCGCGTTCTCTGTATGAAATCGACCGTCCGTGCGCATTACGACAAACGCACCGCTTCGGCACCGCAGCGGTACGACACGAAACGTCTAAATTGAAAGCGCCCTTAGACAGAGAAGAAACAATCACTGACCAACACGCGTGCTGACTGCGTGTCGGCTATTTCAGAGCATGAAAGATAAAAGGTTTATTCGGGACTATTGTGTAATACCTGCACGTTGGCGCTGCATCGCGTGACCCGACTCCCCAGTGTTGACTTAATGGAGTGCTCGTGAACAAATTTAAAACACGCCTTGTTATGACTTACATGATTTATAATTACGCTCCTGTGATTGTTAAGAGACAAACACGAAACACTTTAACAGTTACGAGGGTCGCTAACATGCTCAACAACGCCCCTATCCTCAGACTTACTGTTTCACCAATATTTTGTCTTGTCGTTATAACTTTTGTTATAATGTCAGTTTTCCTTGCAACCATGGAAAAATGTTCTGCATTCGTTGGTTATTATAAAAATCATGTTACCACCTTCGCTGTTTAAAGTTATAACGCTGTTTAACGTCAGTGTAATCATACATTTTTTGATCTAATGGTGCGTCCAGATCTGACGAACGCGCCGCGAACGCGCCGCTCACGCGCATCGCGCGAGCCGTTCGCGAGCTGCGCGCGAGCGGCGCGCGGAGCTTTGTACGAACATGAAATGCACGCGCGCAGCTCGCGAGCAGCTCGCGGACGGCTCGCGCGCTGCGCGCGTGCGGCGCATTCGCGGCGCGTTCGTCAGGTCTGGACGCACCATAAAAGCTTGTCATAACTTTACATAACGATTAAGAAGGATATCTATACTATAATATAATATTATAAAGCGAAAAGATTTGTATTTTTGTATGTAACGAATAAACTTAAAAATTACTGGACCGATTTCAAAAATTCTTTTACCTTTAGAAAGCTATATTATCACTGAGTAACATAGGCTATATTTATTACTGGAATAAAACTTCTTACGCGGGCGGAGCCATGAGGACACAGCTAGTAATGTATATTTGAAGAGGTGATTAACCGACTGCAATTCTTTTCCATAATGCTGTATTAAAAACTAACAATTATAACTACGAGTCACCGAATAGAAGTATATTGTTCTATGAATACGAATACCAGAAAAAAAGCAAATATAAATCATAAAAGTAAACAAATGCTGAGAAATAAAAGAATGAAATATCTTGGGGTCTCGCAAAGTTAACCCCGAGGCGACAGCGCGGGCGGCTCGGGGGATCGTAATTGAAAAATAAAAGGCCGTAATAATAGAATTTACATTACGTGCTTTCCAATGACAAAATTTGCCGTCTGTCTGTTTTTGTCAGGAACGGCATTGACTTCAGATCCGTATATCTACAGTTTAGTCACCCACCCTATTGTAGGTACTCTCTTTTTTTGTAACAAATCGAATGAAAGTAGCTACCCTTTCAATGCAGTAATATAATACAGGAACAGAATACCTAGATCAATACTGTAATGGAATTAAGTCTAATCAGAGCTTATAGGTACGTGTTAAGGGGCTCTGAATAATTATCAGATAAGATTTGTCTTATGAAGGCGACTAGGAGAGTTTTAGGAGACTGCCTAAACATTGACTGCATGCAAAGCTTTAAAATCTAATTTTCCAAGAATCTCCCATAGATGCATAGTTGAATTATACTTGTCATACGCAATGCAACGTATGCAAAGCAAAGTAATGCATTGCCTTCTTCTGCATACGTTTGAAATCACTGGGATCACTGAGATCTCAGTCTGTCCGTGTTTGTTACCGTTAATTATATGTGACTATCTTTAATGTTTTTCTTACAATATTCAGCAGTCTTGGAAGGCCCTACATGAAACAGACAAAAGTTACAGGGGATTGTAGGGCGGGCTCGTGGTTGAACGATAAATTGTAAAAAGCAATTTGAAATGTTTGAAAAATATTAGATTGATGCAAAATAACACGAGTGTGACTGGGAAAATCTCGCCGTATTAATTAAATTGAGGCGTGTCTTATGCCTTTAATAAGGTACTGAATGTGGATAGCGAGTATACCTACTCTATAGAACCAAGTACTTAACATGTTTTGGATAATTTATATACTTACACAAAATATTTATATCAATTGATAAAGAACAGATGCCGCGAGCAAAATCAAAGATGGCTAGCATTTGCGATCACATACCGAAACGGAGTTCCCAAACATTTGCATGCAGATATTTACGGTAAAGTTGGATTGTTTCGTGCATCGCCCGACATTTCCGTACAATAGATTGGCCGAGGCGTGGTACAGCTAGTTATCCATAGAGTGAGATGTAAATAGTTATGTGCAGGCGCAAGGGTCACACATTGACTCTGCCGCATTGTGCCGGGAAACGTGCCAGAACATACTAGAAACATTTTCTAGATTTTGATATATTACATTACTCAAAGCCTCACGAACCCTAAGTTATGTCCATAACAGAACTGCTCAGTACGCCACATAGCATGAGGTGAAGAAGTACCTTTCCATTGCGGTCACAGGAATAATCTTAACTCCAAGTGATATAACCTAATCAATACGAACAAGTCGACATAATAAAGTGATTGCAACGTCAATGATCAGAAACAAGTGTTATCTTGGCTGTTTCACTGTCAATTAGTTATTTGTACGGCAATACTTTAGCCGTGGATAGACTCATTAACTCTTACTCATTGGTTTAGTACTCAAATATAATCGTTTACAGGCACATGGCGCGGGAGGCGCTCTTATCCGATCGGGAAAATTGATAAACTTGAATGAAAATCTAAATCGAGAATCTAAGTTTATATTCCGTGCGCTGCTTTACGAGATTCATGAGTACACAGACATAGATTAGCCTAACGACACATAAATAGAAACCACTGTGGCTAGCACCACTATAATAATTGCCTACTCGCATTTTATCCGCGCTATCATCTGCGAATCAATCAAGTCTGATCCGTAGTGTCTTACCGAGAAAATTTATAGCATCTTCTCCTCCAGATATTTGCATATTATCTTAATGATGAAGAACCACCTCTGGGCCACTTATCGCCTTATATTCCAATTAATGTTGGAAGTATGCGGCGGCTCCTCGCGACGCCGTGTTTTATTAACCTTTCATAATGTACGCCCTTTATCGCTCGTATTAAATCGGCTTTAATGTGTAACAGTTTTGTGAAAGATATTTTTTTATAAGTTTCCATTAATCGCTTACATATTATAGTGTCAGTGATGTAGCATCCCCTTTGAACGATTTATGTAAACCAATTTCGGACAGATATGAATATCTTTTAAAGTTGAATTTGTTTATGGGACACCACTTACTATAAAATAAGGTTTTCTAAAATTAACATTGCTTTTTTGCTTTACTTTATTGTAGATATCTAATTATTAGTTATATAATGTAAATCATGTGACAATCGTGGTACGCTGAGATTTGTTAGTTTTACATTAATTCGGATTTTGATTCTTCACTATAATTATCTCCCTGCTCTCATCACACACTAAATTAGGTCTTATCTCCTTGATACTGTACAAAATAGTCAAATGTTAAAGTAAGTACTAGTTTCATTTTAAGACGTTCACCTGAATTCAAATTTGCTTAAGACTTTTAAGTACTATTTCATTAGCGGCTTTATTCGTGGCATTACAAACATTTCAATAAAATATACTTTTATCTGGCAAGTAAGTATGCAAAATGTGTGTAAAGGTGGCGAAGAGGTCCATAATTATTCTGAGCGGCATACGTGTATGCAATGGTGAAAATAATAGGCGCAGACGCATCGTTCGCTCCCGCTACCGCGCACACCTAATTAACCCGGGACGTGACATGCCCGCGTTATAAATTTTAAATCTGCTCGAGGTCTCTGAGAAAAATAAATAGAGAAGCATGTGGAGAACAAAACGAATAAATCAGGCAGACGCAGTCCTAAGAGAATGTGAGTTATGTATATATATTTAAGGTAATCTAATCGAGGCATTTTAGAATATTAATAGCGTGTGTTTATTTTAAGAGAATAGAAACACGCAGTTTTTTATTTAAGATGTTTAAAACTGTTGAAATCAAGAGGCTATTTTGGTTAGAACACGTTTATTTATACACAAAAGCAATAATAACATACACCGACTTTCTGAGTTGAAGGAACAGATTTTGAGTGACAGATTCTTATTTTGAATATTAAAACACTGTCACACTTTCTATGTTGGCATTCCACCTCCATCAAAAACAAATAATAGGTAGATAATAATATACGGTATAACTTTAGCAAAGCAATAAACGTAGAAAACTGAAAAAAGAATCTCTTGCTTTTTGACTTGTGGTGATCGTGGTTAAGCACATAATTGGTAGATATGTATTTTCTGGTAGAAAACAGGTGTAAATTTGGTGGGAAGTTAGATATAAACTGGTATCGGTTTTCTAACCGCAAAAAAAATATTTGTTACCGTTTTCCTCCAAAACTAGAGCGAATTGGCATGGTGTTCTACCCGTGCATTTGAGATACTCAAGACTTACTGTTCAATTTCACTGCCTTTCCGCTGCATAAAATTGTATGTAAGTTTCTCACAGAAAAATATGTTGCCCCATAGAAAGAAGAAAGAAAACCAATTTATTCAGCATGCAAAACAGACCCAATCCGTAATAGAATGCTAAAAGATATAAACAGTTACCTCATCTGTCAATAACTTTCTTAAAACGTGTGCTACGTTTTTCACAATGCACTAATAGGTATTACTTCTATATCTTGCGTGCCTCATTGGTCTAGTTGTGGCAAGCGCTACTGCTGATTCTGAGATCCTGGGTTCGATCCCCAGGTCGGGCTATATGTTATTGGGTTTTTCCGTGTAGAATTCCTCAGTAGCAGCCCGGAGTTTGGATTTGTGCCCTCTATTACATGGGACTTAAACATAACGTTGAAATGAGGGTGTTACTATCCACCTTTGCCCAACCCTTCAGGAAATACAGACGTGATGTTATGTTTTTTTAAATGTGTTCTAAGTTTTTAACAACAAAGACACAAATCTCAAATTCACAAACATCCACACACGAAAAAACTATCTGTAGGACATATAATGTTAAACAAATTTTTTTTAACGTGTTTGATACATACTGTATCCGCGACCGCACATTATCAACTTTATTTTTAATGTCATTGCGTACTTGTAAGCACTGAGTTACTAGTTAATTGATTACAGGAAAGTTATCCATCAAAGCTCCACAGCTAATGTCTATGATTCCATTATTAGATACTAATCAATTATCTGCCCTTTTAAAGTGTGACAACGGACGCATTTCTTTTATGTCGTCGATCTCTCAACCATAAGCGAGGAATCGCGCCCGACTTTATGGCGAGCACTAGATTTTGCATGCAATATCAAGTTATGCACTACAGGTTGTTGTTAAATGTAACTTCTTTAGAAAGCTGGTTTTAATATTTTCGCTGCAACTTACTGCAATATCAATAGACCTATTTTTACATAGTATATAAAACAAAGTCGCTCCCGCTGTCTGTACGCTTAGATCTTTTAAACTGCGCAATGGATTTTAATGCAGTTTTCAGCAATAGGTAGACTGATTCAAGAGAAAGGTTTATATGCCCCACATTGCACCCGTGCGAAGCCGGGGCGGGTCGCTAGTCTTCCATATAAATAAAAATAAATCGCTAAATGTGTTGCTAAGCGCAAAACTTGAGAACGGCTCGACCAATTCGGCTATTTTTTTATAGGTATATTCCTTAAGGCACAAGGAAGGTTCTTATGGAGAGAAAAAACATAAAAAATGCGTGGAAAATAGTAAAAACAACACTTTTCCCATTACAGGCCAATAACTTTTGACAGGACGAAGTCTGTCGGGCAGCTAGTTAGTAATAAAATAGGATTCATGAAATTAATGGAACTTGGTCTTAGACCCATGGTCCAGTGAATGCCATGGGCGTGAAGTTGATTTTCAAATTCATAGTAGAAGCTTGGATTTCCCGCCCTCTATTACATGGGAATTAGCACCGTCATCGAGAACATGTCGGTATACACAGGTATAACATTACACCCCTTAAATATATTTGTGTCACGTTAACGTGTCTACTTTGCATGTAGATACTTAGAAAAGTAACTATATTCGAGCGATCATTAGGTCCTTATTTTTTGTTGCTAAAGCATACTAAGACAATATTATTATTATAGGTATATTCGTTTCTTGTAGACTCGTAGCCGTACACAAGAATTGTATTTTTTTAACTATCAAGAATCTTCGAGCTCGCCACTTTCGCCATCACATGTCTACCTAATACAAAATGTTAGAATAATAACTGTTTTGATATTTGAGTAAATCTGAACTAACTAGATGGCACCCTGTATACGCGAATGCGATCCATTCTGGCAGTTGTATGGTGAACATAGTAGCAGCTACCTATCATCGAGTGAAATATATAAATCGAAGCGTTATCATCTTCGGCGATCACCACAGACGGCTGCCCGCCGCAGCCGAGACGTGAAATAAATATCCATTTCCATACTCAAATGCAAGCAGGGTGCAGCGAGGGCGCGGGCGCTGCGGGCCAGCGCGACCGCTGCGACCGCCGCGTCCGTCGCCAGCTGGCAGCCTCACACGCCTGATCTATAACTCCTTATTATTATTTGAATGAGATCTATTGATCCGCGAGGTGTGGAACCCGCAATCCGTTCCGACGACGATCATTTTGTTCGACTGGAACGACCGCTTTTGAACTAACTTGACGTTACAATGGCGGCCGCTGACGGCAATGATTTAAAATCTGTTAACAGGACGGTTCTCTTTTTAACGATTGGTATACAATTTCCATAAATGGCTTTCCAGATTATCTCTGTGTTTGAAATACATTTCACATAATAAGGCATAACACGTCACTAAGTCTGGTCCCTTACCTAGTTCTAATTCTAACGTGGTCCGAATACGAACAATGATAATTATGAAGGATAAACCGAGCAAGTCTGAAATCCCCGCTATAATGAGGACCCGGTTCGTCGCTCCCCATCACATCTCGAGTAATTATCTCTTAATCTTGCTCGAGCACGATAGGTACCTACTTCATAAACATAATAGACATAATTACATTCGTCTGTCGACTATTCAACAGTCGAAAACATATTACAAATCATTGATACATATATGTAATAAAAATAATAAATGTTGTTACACAAGGTTTACATATTGCTTTTCTTATAATTATGATACCCTGTGGAAACCACATTATGTATGCCTTTATCGTGAATACCAGTGTATATGTTAACAAAATAGATTTGAGGCTTGATAAGTAAACGCTACACAGGAAAATAGATATTAAATAATCTTTACATAGTATAAAACAAAGTCGCTCCCGCTGTCTGTACGCTTAGATCTTTTAAACTACGCAACGGATTTTAATGCAGTTTTTCATCAATAGATAGAGTTATTCAAGAGGAAGGTTTATATGCCCCACATTAGTATCTACATTGCACCCGTGCGAAGCCGGGGCGGGTCGCTAGTCTATACTAATACTAAAAGAATATACCTATATCTTATCTATCTATTCTATATATACTTATAAAAGGAGAAGCTGACTGACTGACTGACTGACTGATCTATCAACGCACAGCCTAAACGGCTGGGGTTAGAAACTTGAAATTTTGACAGTAGGTTCATTTTGTGACGTAAACATCCACTAAGAAGGGATTTCTCGAAATTCAACCCCTAAGGGGGTGAAATAGGGTTTTTAAGTTTGTATGTAAGTCCGTCATTTTTGAAGTAAGAAGCTTGAAATTAAATATTAAGGTTTTTGGTTAGAAATAAACGTATACGTGTTTGAGCATTTTTGGAAATTCAACCCTTAAAGGGGTGAAATAAGTGTTGAAAGTTTGTATGAGAAATCTGGTACTTTTGAAGTAAGAAGCATGGGGAGAAACTGACGGCTGAATAATCTAGCAACGCACAGCCTAAACCGCTGGGGGTGATAAAAGACGGACGTTTTGGATTTTAAAATGGCACTTTAAAATGGGCTTAACGAGGATTTCAAACTTCACGCAAGCGAAGCTGCGGGCAAAAGCTAGTATCTCATATTATAAAGAGGAAAGATTTGCATTTTTGTATGTAACGAATAAACTTAAAAACTACTAGACTGATTTCAAAAATTCTTTTGCCGTTAGATAGATACATTATCACTGAGTAACTGGCTACGGGCGGAGCCGTGAGGACATTTTAGATATATAAGGTTTTTTCAAAAACTTGTGATCATTTTTAAGGCTTGTTCGTGATGTGTTAATAATGACGTCTGTTATAAAAAAATATTTTAACAAAAACAAAACCGACTTCATAAAAAACGAAGAAAAGAATAAAATAATTACCATATTATAAAATTAACAGTTTCAGAAGTCGGTGCTAATCCACGCTGAACCAAATTGAAGGCACCGACTTCTGAAACTGTTAATTTTATAATATAGTAATTATTTTATTCTTTTATTCGTTTTTTTGAAGTCGGTTTTGTTTTTGTTAAAATGTTATTTTTTCTTTTTTTTCATTTTAGTGGCATTATTTAAAACGTGGTTGGACCTACTAAAGACGCTGCTCGTAACAATACATAATAACATCATCACATTATGCGTACTGTTCGTCATTGAGGAGTTCCATTGTCTATCTCCGAAGTTCTTCATCAGATCTTCACCAAATTTAAATGGTACCATTTTGAAAGAATTTTCTTTCAAACAAAAAAATATTTTTTCAAATCGGTTCATAAATGACGGTGTAGTGTGGTAACAAACATTAAAAAAAAAACGACATACAGCCGAATTGAGAACCTCCTCCTTTTTTTGGAAGTTGGTTAAAAAGACAAAACCTTTTAACAACTTAAACACGACAAATGATTACTAATACTACCGCTGAATGCCGTAGGTAGGTAACTACGCGCGCACGGTCGGCGAGATCACTGAACCTTCATCAAATCCCAAAATCTTACTTATTTAGATCACATAATATGAGAGTACGTAGTATTTTGCTTCCTTTAGTGTTACGAGGTTGCTGACCACCTAGTGAGGCACGGTGCCTACCCAAGAATGTACCTACTTTCTTCTTTTGGTACCTACAGCTGCAAATCGAACATTCTACCAGACACATCGATTTAATCAAAACTATAACGATTCGACCTTCGGTATAGCAAGTTGAAGGAGTGTGAGCACTCGAGCCGAGTGTCGAGTCGGCCCGTGCCAATCATCAGTGATAATATAATGGCTCTGGTGCAGGAAGCGCAGTTATCCGCAACGAGCCGCCCGCGCATGGGGGCTTTTAATCAACACTTTATTGTTTAATGACCCCTCGTCCAATTCTAAATTAAAAGGGTGACGGCTCAAACCCTATTGACGGATGCGTAATATGTGCGTGGATTTGCCTGAATATTTGATGATAGATAATAGCGGCGCGTCGAATAACCGAGTCTATCGGCGTTGTTTTCACTCATATTAAGAGCAGTAACAGCGGAAGTAGGTAGGTATCTGGGTACCTAATAAAATTGTAGATAATTGTAATTAAGTTACAGCGGTAATGAGGGATTCTTTTCAATTTCAGTTATACAAGGTTAGTCGGAAAGGGGGTACTAAGCCGAAAGGGTGTTAAAGTACCCATAATAAGGGATAAATTTTGCTCTACAACTTTCCCTAAAACTCGATAGTTTAAGAGTAGCTTTTAAAGATTTCGTAAAAAATATGCTAAAATCTATCTATCCATAGCTATAATCAGCTGTGTTTACAATTTAGGTCATATTTGGGGTCAAGGATTAGAAACTTAATTTTCTGAATTCATAACTAAAGCAGGTATGATTTTTTTTTTGAAAAAACTAAAATGAAAATTTTTTGCACGTAAATAAAAAATATCGAATTTTGAAATTTTAACACTTGCTTTAAAACAGTCATCAGTGATACTTTAAGTGGCCCGTGGCTTAGTACCCCCTTTCCGACTAACCTTGTAGAGAAACTTGTGCAGCATGAAACCACAAAATGTTCTACATAGTTACGTAATACTCATAAATTTTAATAATACCATCACAATTAGAATTTTCCATTTCGTGACTACATTTATGTACCTATTAATTTCATCAACTAGGTATATACCTACATAATGGTGGTGGTGTTTATGGGGTTCAAAACCTGGCATATGTACCAATGTGACTTTCAATGCCATAATGTACTTTTTTAAGTTACTCTTAAGACAACACTGACTTACGGTGCAAACATCGTTAGGAAACCGGGACTATATGGTCTGAAATTACTAACACGCAATGGGCAAGCGAGGTAAACAATGCTTATTCCTTCTGAAAAGATGCATTTGCCCATCAGTTGGACAGTTACTGGCGGTATCTATTATTATTATAGAAATAAAAGAAAAAAAAAATTGTGTTATTATAACACCTGAAGTAAAGGGCTCGATAAGTCAAGCATGTAGGTACATGTGTAATAAGTAAATATGAGTGCAAATTAAAGTAAGTAGTATAAGTAATGTGAGCCGAGGCGGGCGTTCGCGCTGGCGTCGCGTGCGCCCCGCGGGTTTAAACGCCTTGCCTTCCTACGAAAACTTTGGAGGTTATCACATTTTACCACCTCCGATGTTTTATACGTGTGGAGTATATAACGATATCTCTACACACACTACGATATACACTGAATTGGGTTTTTTACGTTCCCATTTAGATAATACTAGCGACCCGCCCCGGCTTCGCACGGGTGCAATGTAGATACCAATGTGAGGCATATAAACCTTCCGCTTGAATCACTGTATCTATTGCTGAAAACTACATTGAAATCCGTTGCGTAGTTTAAAAAATCTAAGCGTAAAGACAGCGGGAGCGACTTTGTTTATACTATGTAAAAATAAATCAGTCACATCCATGTGGAGTTAACAATGTTTCAGATCCAAGTAGCCAACTATTTCTGAAACATCACTCCCTTGTTTTACTTACCAGTACTGTCACCTGACATGCTGAGCTGATGGCCCTTTTGGCACTTACTTTATGTGTACCTAGGTACCTATCGATTGTATTGTGTGCCAATAAATACATTATCTTTATTTCATTCACTCAAATGTTTCTAGAAACAATGTTTCGGAGCTTTTGCCTTCAAAAACTGTCAGTAATAAACAAAGTAGAGGACGCCCTAGAAGGACATACATCGATGTTATTGGTGATTTGGTGATGTTCGTCACAAAGGACAGGTGCGTAGTATTCTCAACCGACGTGCATGTATGACAAGACGTATGAATGTGGATGAAGTGAAAGGAGTATGTAAGGATCATTGCATGTGGCGTTCTATAGTTTCTGCCTACACCCATGGGTAAAAGGCGTGAGTTTATGTATGTATGTAATAAACATGTGCCTATCAATGTTTAAGAAACACGTAGATTCTTGTTTCTAAACAGTGTTTATAAACAAATGTTTACTAGTGAATACATGGCTATAGAGCCCCATGGGGACGATACTTAAATATGTCTGGTGCGCCCTGGGCATATCCTGCTACCAACCTTGCTGCCCGCTAAATCTTTTTACAACGGCATGATCTATTGTCCTATAGCTCGTGTCAATACGAGAGTAGAAGCATCATCCTTCCAAGCTCCAATAACACCATTAGAACTGCGATCATCATAACATTAAAGCAATATTGTTTAATGACCGTTCTTTGAAGTGGTTGTTAGAATACTTGATATTAGTTGACGTCTACAAGCTCATATGCTGATGTTTACACGTCACATAAGTATTATATAGGTAGAGTAGCTACTTACTTATTTTTGTACTACACCTATGTTTCATAAAACACATTCATATTTATGATTATTCACGGCAGTGGCGTAACCATACTATCAGAGGTCCGCGGCAATTTCATTGGATGGGGCCCCAGTAAAAATCGTCACGTTTAATTTAATTTTAATAAATCACTGAAGTAATTACCCAACAGAATTACAAATTTATAATTTTTACTTAATTCTGTTAAAAATGTTAGGTTACTTCTGAGCTCCCGGCCTCTTGGGCCGGGGGCCCCGTCGGGCCCGGGGCCCGTGGCATTTTGCCAGCCCTGCCACCCTATAGTTACGCCACTGATTCATGGCTTACTCACGTGCATTTTTCGGGATAGTCCGACTATCGTGTTCAGCTCATGATTACAGGCTCCGTTTGGGTCCGAAACTAGTCGGGCTATCCCAAAAAAATTAACGTGAGTAAACCTTAAACAATCAGAGTAGGTACTTATTACCTATGACCTACTTTATTTAACCCAAAATGATCTTTACTTTCTTCAATATAATAATCCCAACACTGTTGCTAAACGCGCGGGTCCTGTTATAACTTATAGATCTAATTGACTTTTTTTTTCTTGCAATAAATGTTCTTCATCAAAAGTTGGCGTTGAAGTTCTAACGTAATATTTGAATCATCTTATAAACAGATTTACAAACATTCGTTCAACGTAGCGCCCGCGCACTGTTCAAGCGTGTCTTCGGAGAAATCGGTCACGTTTAAAATCACAAAAATGGAAAGTGACAGATCCCTAACTCATACCCTGATACATAACCATACATATTCCCATAGCCCATCAGGATAGTATTTACAGCTTCTTTTTATTCATCCTTCCGTTAGCCCATAGCCATCTTCTGGTAAACATGGGTTTGTCACGGTTAATGAGGGGTAATCGCGACAATGAATGATCGTAAAAAGATATTTTATTCCACGATAATGCTTAGCAAATATTGGTGATCAAAATAAGTTCTACACATCACACATGTGTTCCCCCAAAAGGAAGGTAACCGGTGACTACAGTTAGTTCTGTATGGACGAGTATATTGACTCTGATCTGCTACTGAGAATGTCGTATCAAAAACCCAATTACGATTTGCGTGACACGGGAATTGACTCCAGGACTTCACGTCGGTGGCCGCACTTGCTACCTACCACATAATACCTACGTTGCCTTATTGCATTTCCAAAAACCATTTGGCTTGTATAATGTATCAATAATATTTACAATGAAGACAACTCCATAGTTTTCACGTACCTATGGTATTAAAGGCATTTGATCCTTGACTTTTAATGCTTCACCCCCCGGCATTAAAATTATGTGTATATTTGTATCACGCTCGCGATTGTAGGGCCTCAACGACTAGAACACAGACTGAGGGAAACGTACACCGTTCGTCAAGGTCTTCGCCGTCCACTTAATGTATTATCATGTATCAAGTTTACAACACTATATCATACTAATTGTCGTTTACATCGTTATTGTGAACTGCAATTCAACAAAACATCAGATAAAACAGATATTTAATGATCACAGTTAATAAACATTTATATTTGATAACAAAAATAGCAATCTGCCCTCGGCGTTAATTACTCGAAACCTGATATCACTCATTAGACGAGCCCTAAATTATTGTGCTCTGCAAAATTCTTAATTATATCTTTTAAATTTCTAAGTAAAATTTAGCCTAGAGCGTCGGCAGGACAGCAAAATGATATGTTTGTAAACAACAAAAATGTTACCGTTAGTTGTTAATTAATACTTTGTGATAACAATCTGCCTGCATGGCGGCATGGGCGCTCTGAATTACTAGTTTTATCATTCATATAGCATGGAATTCAAACGGTTTTTATAACAACACTAAATAAATTCATTCTCACACCCTTCTCAGATTTACTTACCTATCTGTAACTCGGTGAAGTCACTTATGTCATAATATGTTATGTTCTGTGCGCAGGAGCTATGGAAATATTAATTACACAGTTCATAAAAGTCACGTTAAACGCTTAAGTAATGTGTTAAAAGGAGCCCATCACCCCTCCAATTAGTCGGATAATGACGGTGTTCAAGTTATTAAATTAATAAGGGGAGGTCGGGTGACTCGGTGTCAGCCGTGTCAGGTGACTGACTGCTCGCCCGTCTCACACTCACTAACAAAATGAGGAAACGGATTACGTATTTAAGCATTGAAATCCCTCGTCATACAGTTATAGGTACGCAAATCATACAGATGTAAGAAACAACCAAGAGTTCTTTCACAAAATTTTAATTTTCTAATTCACCCTACAGTAAGAACTCTCACAGGGTGAGTAATTACCGTAAAAGGTCTTAAGCATGAATGTTATGACGGCGCTTATGAAAAGTATTTCACTGCTAGCATTACGAACCACCTGAAATTTCCTTTTGAGACTTTGAATGCTCACCACACAATAAATTTTAAGGCAAAAAGGTCTATGAATTTTCGTATTTCGCATGGCCGTTTTGTTTCATACTTCCTGTGTTTGCAAACACGTATTTACTTACTCAGATCCTTTTTGACATGATAATTATTCGGATGGAAGAAGTCGAATTTAATAGCAAGTTAAATGATACGTGTCCTGATTGGAAAATGTATGCTTATTCAGGTCGAGCGAGGCCCGCGCCCTCCCCAACCCTCCGCACGGCTGATTTGAAATGAATGGTAATAATGGCCGAGCATCCCGTTCGCATCGTTTTGTATGATTATTCCAGATTAATTATTTGTTGGAATTTTGCTGGCTAATTTTTCGGAACGAGATTTTTCCGCTTTGAGTGACGTTTTAATTCTAACTCGTCATGGGGGGAAGATTAAATATACATAGGTACATGTAAATTGAGAGGCTCGTGTTCAGCAATGGATGTTTACGGGACGATATGATGTATTGTATGTCTTTGACGGATTGTCGATAGCGTTTCCATTTTGAGGAAATGCATCAACACATATTGTAAATTCGAAAGTGAGTTTCTCAAAGTACTTTCTTATCCATCCAAACACCTGTCAGGGATCGCTATTCGATAAGACTGCCCATTTCAACTACACATCATATTGGTATACGTGTTGGGTTAGTGTATCACAATAAATAGCATTCAATTTTAAAAAAATTGTGCCCGTTATTCCAGGTTAACCGGAAAGGGCGTAGTAATCCGGAAAAGTGTTAAAATACCCACATCAATGAGTAGGTAACTTTTTTTCTTAATTTTCAGCAAAAGTCAATAATTATAGAGAAATTGCTGTTGAAATGTTTCATGAATAATATGCTAAAATCTGTCTATCGTTTGCAATCATTAGCTCTGTTTAATAGCAGTGATAGGCTAGTGGTGTGACCACGTGTGTGTATATGTCGTGTAATAAGTCATCATGACATGACATATGACATTTTATAAAATTTATTTTTCACTTTTTTAAATTTATATAATTTGTGAATTATTTTATCGGTGAGTGCGGTGTGGGTAAATCCTGGGTTGTGGAACTGCAAGTATACTCCACCAAGAAGAACACAGCCAGCTTAGTTGTCGGCAATAAGACTGACAAGCATATCATTTTGGGACCCAGTGCATAATAACAGCAAGCACATTGGATCACCCGCGCGACGGCGCAACGAGTACTCCCTAGGAGGGTTGACGTCAGGCAGGCGGCCGGTCATAAAACAATAAGCCAAAACCTCTAACAACATGGATTTATGAAATACATGTTGTGCCGACCCCACCTAGTGTGGGATAAGGGCAGGAAGAAGAAGAAGAGGCTAGTGACCGTCAGACTACCAAGTCATAGGCCTCGAGTTCGAACCCAAGGTACGCGCCTCTGAATTCTCGAATTCATGTGCGTATTGTATAATTATCACTTGCTTAAAAACGGTGAAGGAAACCATCGTGAGGAAACTGGCATGCCCGGAAAGATATTTCGCGACGGCATGTGAAGCCAAGTCAAGGCAGAGGGCAGCATAAACTCAGACACCAGGTTAGTCACTAACCACACGAAAAGAAGGAGGAGAAGCTGTGTTTATATTTACACCGAGGTGGATCCGCAGTCACAGCTACTATACGATAAAATATAAGCAATCAAAGAAAATAATAGTATCATTAGGGTATTTTTTTATTCAATTTTGTGGTAGATACAACTTTTTTTAAGTCTACATCTACATACTTAGTCTAAAAAGTAGAGCTCTTATCTTTTTGAAGTATAATATATACTGTCTTTTACCAAAAGCAATCACAGCAGGATAATAATAAACAGATCATAGATTTATCTGGGTACATTTTCCATAACTGCACTATCGTTATGTCGATCGTAGGACATCGCTATTGAATCACGTCGCTGCGCGGCCGTGGTCCCGAGGGCCAGCGGCTGATGCGAATATCAAATCGTTGCCACCCCTTGACTCTATAATTTTCATCCATTAGACGACAGGGAAAAGCGACACCTATGTCCATCATGTGTCACTCAATCTTGCAGTCAAATCCTGTGCAAAAACATAACTCGTCATACCGTCACCGTGTTAGCAAATAAATTATTGTGGAACACAGAAGACTAAAAATACCTCATTAACAGTAGCATTTTCTTCATTTGCCATTTATTTCTGCTTTGTTTCACATTTGACAAATGAAACTCGTTCCTATGAAACTACACAAGGTGCTATTTTTGTTCAGCAAGCGAGCGATGTTTGTGCTCTTGGCTGGACTCTCCCAAGGGGCCTGAGCTGGCACATTCTGACGACTGAACTAAGTAGAAAGATAGAACAGAATTAAGCCGGCCAATTATCCCGTATTGGATTTATTGGTAATCTCTGCACGAATGGGCGCGAGGGTGCGAAGCGAACCAACTTTTGATGATGCCTCCATCGGCATTATGAACAAAGTTGTTGCAATTTTTATGTAGGTGGATTTATTGTTTGCCTTCCGCTCTTGTTTCGCCCTCAGTTGTGCGCAGACAGATAAAAGAGAGTCCAGAAGCGTTTTATTACAAATAAATCAATCTTCAATCAAAGTATGCTGTCCGGATTAGCTGACTTATCTTACTAAATAACTTTCTGTTTATTCGGTTTATCGAACTGTTTTATTTCTACAACGTGTTATTGAAATAATTCAAAACCTGAATGTAGTTTGTTCAGTATAGAGAGTAGAATCGATTGCGCAATTTTTTAATGTACGGTCATATTTTTCAAAAAATATTTTTTTAAAATGTCATTTCTCAATTGTCGCAAACCACGCGACCATTTAACTAGACTTACATCCAATATGTAGGTAAGTAGGGGGCAGTCAGCGAGACAAGGCGGGGTAGACGTCCGATCAAAATAATCAGACCAGAAAATTCGAAACAGAATTTTCTGGTCAACAAAAAATACAAATATCTTCTAGAATAATTGATGAAAATAAATGAATTATAGCTAGATCAATTGATTAGAATAAAATTCAGTTGGGGTGTTTTAGGTTTTGCGCTACTTAAATAACACCTTGTATAGTGCTTTAGGGTAATAACGAACATGGAAATATTCTAAAAATTATGAATTTCTACTAAACCAGGCAATATTTTTTGCTCTGGCAACGTAATAATACTAGAATGTGTAATGTAATGTAATGTTGCCAGAGCAAAAAATATTGCCTGGTTTAGTAGTAATTCGTAATTTTCGGAATATTCCCAGGTTCCTAATTACCCTTAAGCACTATACAAGGTTAGTCGAAAAGGGGGTACTAAGCCGAAAAAGTGTTTTAGTACCCATAATAGTGGATAACTTTTGTTCTACAACTTTCCCCAAAAGTCAATAGCTGAAGAGAAATAGCTGTTCAAAGATTTCATTAAAAAGACGCTAAAATCTATCTATCCTCAGCTATGATCAGCTGTGTTTACATTTAAGACCCTATTTGGGGTCATGGATTGGAAGCTCCATTTTCTGAATTCGTAACTGAAACAGAGATGTAGAATTATTGAAGAAACTAAAATAAAAATAATTTTGCTTGGAATGAAAAATTATCGAATTTTGAATTTTTAACACTTGCTTTAAAACAGTCGTCAGTGATACTTCAAGTGGCCCGCGGATTAGTACCCCCTTTCCGGCTAATCTTGTATATCTATGGATACACGTATCAACGGGATATCGTTGCCTATCAAAAATTGTTTGAAGTTTGTTTTTTTATTTTATTGAAGTTATTGCATACAAATATGTCAATGAAGTTCCCAGATTTAATTATTATATTTACTGAGTGTTCTGTGATTGTCGGAATCAGACGCACTATTTTAAAAATATCGACAAATATTATTTTATTTATCCCTTACTGGCCCACTATGGATTTCTATATCTCAATGGTGCCATAAGGGAGGGTCATAGATAGCGAGAGTTATTACCTCAACCCCTGTTGAAGAACAGCTGATAGCATTAAATACGACAGTTCTCATATTCCAAAATATTGTTGCCAATATCAATGTACTTGGCGGTCCATTGTACTTATATTTATCTAAAAAAAATATTATCACATTATTACAAAGCATAGTAAAATTAAGAAAGTTATAAGATAGATAGATATACTTTAATGCACACTAAAATAAATAAAACAGAAGGAATACACATAATTAGGAACAGTACAAAGGGCGGTCTTTCGCTTAAAGCAATTTCTTCCAGACAACCATTGGATGGAAAGAATTGTTAAGAAAAATATAAAGGGCAGTTTGCAGCGTACAAATAAATATGTAACCTACTAAAAATCGGGATTCAACTAAATAATAAGTATAAATACATACTATAACACAAATAATATAAGGTATGGCATGTTATGGTTATTATTTGAAAAAACAAAATGTATCTACTTAGCTACATACATATAGCTAAGTATTTTTCTTCGTGGCACTTTTACCCTTGTCACGAAAGTGTCTGTGAATAAAGTAGTAAATTTTTGAGAAAAAATGTCAAACCGTATAAAAGAAATTGATATATCGATATAAAAGCAAAAATATGTTCTCAGCGTATTGGTAAAAAAATGTTAGTGATACGTCATAGCCGTCACTCTCAAGCATTGCCTCTCGGGTATTGCATAAAAAGTTCGTTACTCACCCCTGCATTGTACTCGTATATTTGTCGACGTAAGATAGCTAGTAGAAACCTAAGTTTGTGCAAAAGTATTGGATAGGAATCACGATTATAGATAATAAATATCTTATAACGCCTTATTTATTTACGCACTTTAATTTTAAAATAAGTATTAAAAAAAACACTCATACTGCCTCGTTGATGCAGTAGTGGCAAGCGCGACTTCTGATTGTGAGGTCCTGCGTTCGATCCTCAGGTTGGGCAAAGTGTTATTAGGCTTTTCTTGATGGCAATAGGCTCGCCCCCTATTACATGGGCCTTAAGTATAATGGCGAAATGAGGGTGTTTTTATACACCTCTGCCCAACCCTACGGGGAATATAGAAGTGATGTTATGTTCTATTATAACATATTCAGCTCATTACTATCCTGCTGGGTTTAGGTCTTAGTCCACCATGCCGACCTGGTGCAGGTTCGTGGACTGTAGACCCTCCATCGATAACTTTTTGAACCTTTCTCTGGTGTGGAGGCTTCAACACAATGTTTTCCGTCACTGTTAACGCAAGAACATTATCAAATTGTCAGAGGTACGAGCCTGAGGAGGAGGAGCTCCTGCATGGAAGGCAAGCGCTCAACCACAAGGCCTTTAAAATTAAGTATTGATTTAAAATCAGGCCCGTATATTAAACGGCTCTCATTTGAGAGATCTCCCAAGAGGAGCTATAATAAAGTAGAATTCCATACATTTAACATTTTTTTAAATTCATCTCGTGTCATTTTAAAACGGCACTTACGAGACCTTATACGATACGGGCCTTAGAATGCTGCTCCATCCCTGATCCACCGTGCTCACCCGCAGCCGCCGCGGTGCCGGTCGCTTTTCTGACTCCGCAGTCACACCGTTAATTCAGCCCTCATCGAGCCGTCTCGCTCCCAGCCCTCCCGCCAGCCGAGTCCCATTAGGGGTCGCCCTTAGTGCTGTTGTTGCTAGCAGTAATGATGTTAGTAGTAGTACCTAATAGTAGTTAGCTTAGGTTAAGTATTTTACTCTCGTCCCCATTGGTTGGAGACCCTTCAGGTCTCGCCAATAACTGCTCGGATACGTAGAAACGGACCGCAAGACGATCTATAAGCAGTCGAATAGAAAAAAAAAGTGCTGCTCCTAGGCCGCCATATTGAGAGGGATTTGTTAAGGTAGGCCTAATACAAGTATTGTATTAGCTATAGCTCAGGATATCATAATTAAAATGACACTCGTGACAAACTGATAACACTGACAAACGTTAGAGATGTGATCGATATCGATTTACCTATCTATGCAATAAATAAAATAAACATTTGAAGAGAATTTGAATTTATTATTTTATGTTTTACCATTTTTTATCACGCGTTAAATAAATTATTTTCTTTTAAGAAACGTTTCTTCTGTATCGTGGGTGCGTTGACAGACACAAATCTTCAAATGCAGAAACGACCAGACCCGGAACAACTATCTGTAGGCCCATACAAATATTTTGTTCCATGCGGGAATCGAACCCTCGACTAGTAGCGCAAAAGCCAATCGCTCAGCCTGGGCACCAAACGTGACGTCAAAAATATTTTTTTAAATCAACTTGTAGTGTGTACGCATTCGAAGTAATGCAACTTGAATCTCTAATTACTCAAAAAATTCAGAATAATATAAACTTCACGTTATTCATTATAATAAATTAATAATATATAATTAATTATAATAATATATACATACTAATAATGTACAGTCCTAAAAATACCCACACCTAACAGTGTTATACAGAGTGTAAAACAATAACTATTTATTTATAATTATGTAATTACCTCCAGCCGTGCGTCGCTGCAGGGTACCAAAAGATCGGCGGTGACCTCTCGCTTCCGGCCGTGGTTCTGTCCATGGTCGGGACCGAGACTGCGTGGAAAGCCATCGCCTCCTTCTGCGAGGAGGTGATGGCGACCAAGGAGGTAGCGGAGAGGGAGAGGGAGGCCGCTTCTTCTCTCCCTTCTCGCGCTAGACACACCGGGCGCCGGAGGGCGCGAGACGATCTCCGGCCACCCTAGTGAGTGGCCTGCGGACGGCGGGTTAGGGGACCCGTCGCCCGACCAGTAACAGGCCCAAGGATGATGGCGCGCCGTGTACCGCGCGCGCCTCTCGGAGGAAGTGGGGCAGGGGAGCGATTGCCCCACCACAGGAGAGGTCCACCAGAGGAAGCCGGTGGACCGAGACCTGCCAGGGTCGCGGTGCATGCATTAGCGAATCCCGCCACCCCGGCCTTAGGTCAAAAGGAGGGACGCCGTGGTGGTTTTAGCCGGTAAGAGTCCGGGGCACACCCCCCCCCGTCTTCCCCAGACGGGGGATAGTCCAAGAGGATTTCCCCATGCTAAAAAAAAAAACAAAAAAAAGAAGGGGGGTACTAAGCCGCGGGCCACTTAAAGTATCACTGATGACTATTTTAAAGCAAGTGTTAAAACAAAATTCGATAACTTATATTTGAACGCAATTTTTTTTTTTTGTTATAAAAAAAAAACATACCTGCTTTAGTTATGAATTCAGAAAGTCAGTCTAATCCGTGACCCCAAATATGACCTAAATAGTAAACACAGCTGTTCATAGCTATGGATAGATAGATTTTAGCATATTTTTTACGAAATCTTTGAAAAACTATTTCTCTTAAACTATCGAGTTTTGGGGAAAGTTGTAGAACAAAAGTTACCCCTTATTATGGTTACTTTAACACCCTTTCGGTTTAGTACCCCCTTTACGACTAACCTTGTATTAGATTATTTTATTTTGAGAAAATTGGAGTAAGTTGCGGACATATTTTTTCAGGAAAATGAGTTTAACAATCTTTAGACGATAAGTACACTTTGCTGTGAAAACGAAATTTTCCGAATAAAAGTTGATTTTATTTTATAAACATTCTTGTATAACAATACTATTGTATTTTCTGTAGTGTTAAGCAGAGGTAAACTGAACTACCATATTTCATCGTAGATGTTATTGAGTCTCATGAAATACGGAACGAGCCTATTGTCATTTACCGAGCACAATTTTAAAGCCTGGACTACAAACAATTTACCTACAGCAGAAACGATTATATTAATGATATTATCTACCATTTTTTTGCTTATATTCTAATACCTAATAGTTGTGAACGTATCAAGATAAATATTTAATGGGACGGAGAAAGTTATTTCCCTAATGCGGCCGTTAGCAAAATATATTGATAATTATCAGTAGATACACTTCGTAAATATTTAGTTCGAAGCGAAATTTATGGATATTGTATTGAAGGTACATCTGTCTCACCCATAAAACTTTCAAATCTGAAAAAATATATTGAAGTATAGAAAAAACATAAATCTATTGATATTATACATGGACAACAGTCACGTGTATATTCTTCGCAGGGGTACTACGCTACAGCGCTATTTTTAGTACCTATTACACAAAAGCTAAGACATATCAAAATGTTTTTCATTGGAAATGCGCGATAGATTTAATAAAAACTCATATTTGGGGTCTTTAGTACAAGATGGCGGAGCGCGCTGAGGTCACTCAAAGGCGAAAATTTGAAATTTTCGTAAGAAAACCTAAATATAACACATCAAAAAATGTGAACTGACAGACCTTTTGCAAGGTAAACTCCTTATTTGCGACTGGCGCTGGGCTAAATACACGGAAAACTACCAAGCCGACCGTTTCAGAGCTCAAAGTATCTATCCGCGGTCCACTGATATGCGGAGATACCTATTGAACTCAAGTTGCAGATTGAACTTACTTTTGGAACAAAATATAACCTGCTATAAAAACTATACTAATTGATTCTATTATTTTCGGTTTAGTGTATAGTAAAAGTAACTTTGTATATACCTGTAGGTCGATAACTATTCTGACAGCGTACAAATTCTTAAAAAAATTAATGATGATGATGAGTTTTATGAAAATTAAATGGATTCTGGGATTTTTGTGTTTCAGGCGCTTGAGGCGTTTGAGTTTCTATAAAATCTTCAATAAATAGCAATAGCCTATTGTATTTATCGAATAAAATGGAACTTCACGCCTAATGTAAGGAGAAATATCGATGTACAGTAGAGGAACGAAAAGGTTCGTCAGTTTTCAAATTCATTCCTTTCCCACATCGCGGGCACATGTTACTTTTTCAAACTGTTGAACGGAACAGACCAATGCATGGAAAATTATGTTTAATTATTTGGTAGCAAAAATCAAAATTGACTTTTGCCTCCATATGACATAGTAATGCCATATAATGTATTTGATTTAAAGAATTTTGTTTTAAAAACCACGACATCAATGAAATCGATGATTAAATAAATTTTCATTACTTGTGTCTGTCACGTCACCATAATATCCTGTCAAAAATTCTGTATTTTCATTTCTATAATGTTGGCAATACGTAGTCTGTAAAATAGTTCGTTTCTTGCACTGTGCAAGCAAAAATAGACCTTAAGGTGTATAACATTTTTATTCCCCTACTGTACCTGTAATAAAATTAGTGGTTGCTATTTACCTACTATTATTAAAAGTAACGTTTTATATGGGAAGGTAGGTATTTCCAAAATTCATAGAACAAAAAGTTGATACTTTTAATGGTAGCAGTAAATGCAACAAAAGCTAGCTAGTGTATTTTTAATAACCCTGTATATTTCAAATAAATCATTTTATTTTATTCACCGTTACTTTAATTTTCTTCATTTTCTTCATTATTTTCTTCGTTATTTTCTTCATTATTTTCTTCATTATTTTCTTCATTATTTTCTTCATTATTTTCTTCATTATTTTCTTCATTATTTTCTTCATTGTTTTCTTCGTTTTCTTCATTGTGTTCTTCGTTTTCTTCAGTTTCTTCATTGTTTTCTTCGTTTTCTTCATTGTTTTCTTCGTTTTCTTCATTGTCTTCATTGTTTTCTTCGTTGCTTTCTTCGTTGTTTTCTTCGTTGTTTTCCTCATCGTTTTCTTCATTCTGTGTTTCACTGGTTGGTTGTATTTCGTCTTCATCTGCCATTGCTATAGTACTAACAACTTCATAATCTGTATTATTCGGATCCAGTGTTGTTTCGTTAATTTCCATTACATCATCATTAGTTTGGTTAATACTGAATAATTCATTTTTAATTTCCTTTGAGTCCTCCAGGCTGTTTTCTTCGCCTGAATAATAATTAATTCCAAGCAATTTTTTTTTTAGAGTTTGACTTGCAGCCCAGGCTGGTATTGAGGTAGTTGGTAACTTCCAAGTGGTTGGTTTATTGAAATACTTATTTTTTACTTTGTCTTTTAAACAAGTACACACACAAAGTTTATTTGCGTACGCAATATCATAACCACGTTCCAGGCATGTCATTATACATATGTAAGCTTTTTTATAGATCTTGCACTCATATGTTCTCTGGTGCCCATAACGTAGTATTGGTTTTTCTATTAAGTCTGTAATGATCAATTAATTATAGTTTTCATTCAAAACGTTCGGACTAAGATAAACAAGAATGGTTAATGAAACAGCATGTTCCACATGTTCTATACGAGAGATCTAGTAGAAAGAGTACTAGTTTGAAGCTGAAAATCCACCAGGCAGCGCCACTTTGGATCACGGTAAAAGAATGAAAAACCTGTCAAATTCCTCGGGGTTTGCCGTCTTCATATGTGTAGACCATACAAATAATTGTTCCGTGCGGGAATCGAACCCATAACCCGCGGCGCATAAGCCAAGCACTCGGGCAGTGCGCCAACCGTGTCGTCAATACCGTACCGGCCCGGATTACTATATCTCTTGATGTAGTATAAAAATTACGTAAATATATCCCCCTCCCTTATTCCTTAAGTTATTGGTCCAGAAAATTTTAAATTATCGTGAATGATTTTATAATAAACTAAAATAACAGGAAACCTGCAAATTCGTGCTACCAACAAACTTAATAATGCGGTTGATAAAATGTCGCGGAATACCGCGTCTTTCAGATCTAAAGAATACTTTAGATCTGAAAGCTCTTAATAGGTATGGAACCCTCTGGGCATGGCTCTTTGTGGACGAGTCCAACTCGCACTTAACTATAGATTATATTGAAATGTCACACATACCTTTATAAACTGTTTCATTAAAAATTGGAAACGTCACTGAAATATTAAATAATATTATTAGTTTTCCATAGCCTATTACCACGAAAATAACGAAAATGGGATCAGTTTCGGTACATATTCCTGAAGAGTTCAAGGGTTTTAATAAATAAATACATAGGTACAATATTATTTAAAAAAAGGTTGAAAAATGAGGTAATTGTTTGGAGTACACACAGGAAAAAACTACTTTTTTTTAAATATTTTCATATATTTTGCTAGGCAGATGAACCTGAATGGTATAATAATAGGGTTGGTTTTTCATCTGTCATTTTACTGACTGATCATCGTGATTAGACTCCGAGTCGCTTAACAGCAAAAATAAGCGGTCAAATAAATCCTTCCACGGTCACAAAGATTTGGATTGACATAACTTGAAGATAAAGGTTCACTGTACGTGTGCAGTGTACTGTATGATATGCAGACGCATATCATAATTTGACTTTTTACCTACGATTTCTGCAAAAGCGTCTCTCCAATGCGGTCGATCTAAATACGACAAACCGGTGTCGGAATCATCGATCGATGCAAGACTGGCTTTGCGGTCATCCACCCGCTTGCCCAGCGAGGTGACCACTGGCATTACCTCAAATGAATGCCATTAAAGTGGCTCCCAGTCCAGGTACTCCTGCTATTCCCGGCTACGTTAGCGGTTACAGTATCGTAGGGAAGTTGAGCATGAACTTTGGTTCTAAGAATGCCTGGATTACGATGGCTACCAAACCCGACGACCCCGCAGTGTTGTATCTTCTTGGGTGACAGATTGAAGAGACTCGGAGCTCTGTGGTAATTTTGTCATTGCCTGGTGCCTGGTTGTTCTTAAGCTCCTCGAAAGATACAGGGTCCTCGTAGAAGTGTCCAAACGCTCGAATTCATTGAGTATCTCGGCGTAAAGATTTTGTCATCCATAGTTTAAAATGTTCGGCACGTAGGACCTTTAGGGCGGGGCTTGGTAAAAGGCCTCCCAGTCTGATGAAAATGACAGCGTGGATGGCTCGCCTTTTTCTCACTAGTTCTAGAGTCTCGGAGGAAAGTTATCTTGTTCCCCCGTTGCGATGGAAAAGTTGCGACATTTCTTGCATAGTTTTAACTACTGATTCACTTTTCTCGTCAACGTTGCATGTGGTGTGCAGGATTTAAATCGATTTTTAGGTTTCAATTGAAACTTTAGGGATCCTAGAGTGATTTGAGGTAGCGTAGGTCAAATAGCTGAGCTCTCATCAGCTCTCCAACCTGAGTCTCAAGCAAATTCCCTCAGTTTGAAAATTGGTATTTTGAATGCCGCGGCGGACGAGTCCTTGAGCACAGCCGTATTTAACCCGTTGATAACTGAGGAGACGTGTTATCTAACTAAATATGCTTTTTTCCCGCATGATAAAATCTATCTCGTTCTTTGTCACACTATCGGGGCTCTGCCTAGTCCACTTACACCGGGGCTACTTCTAAAATAATTAATGAATTATTAAGAGCCCCTTGCCGCCACTGTGATTTGTTTTTGTGAGCCTTAAAGGCCAACCTTTGGTTCGCCGCGTTTTTGTACCGACTCTGGCATTAAATTTGTAGTAATATAATATATAATACAATTGTAGTCGGTAATGGTCATATTATTACATAGAGTAGATACATACACAGTACATGGCCTTGACTTATTTCGTTGTCAGAATATATCATGGTCGGCGCATATCTGTAACACCTTCCGGTGATACCTACCGCGCAGTGATATCATGCGATGCACGCGGCGACACACTACCCGTATCAACACTCCCCCGAAGTCCTTGTCAACAAGGAAACCAATACTACCTTGGGAGAGCTGATCACCCTCGCAGTGTGGAGTGTTTACCTGACTCCATGGTTATAATGTCCTCCTCCTGTCTTCGGACTTTATATAACCCCAAATTATGCCGGTTAATGCGGTTTAACTCTACCTCCAGTTCTGCGGGGTCTGTCAAACCATTATAAGTAGCCAACTCTAGTCATCGATACGACAACAATAATACCCGTAATAAAGGAATGGCTATAGAGGCGACAGACGCCCTCGCATTCCGGCTGACACAGATACTCTCGGGACACAGTTGTTCCGGGAAGTATCTGTGTCGCATAGGCCGGAAGCAATCGTCCCGGTGTCATTACTGCGGGAGCTGCCTGAAGGACACGGCGCAGCGAACCCTGGTGGAGTGCCCAGCTTGGGCAGCGCAGTGCCGTGAGCTCATCGTAACAGTAGGCGATAGCGATCTCTCACTTCCGCTCATGGTTCTACGTGTAGTTGGGAGCGCGAACACTTGGGAAGGCGTCGCCGCGTTGTCTCCTTTTGCGAGGAGGTGATGTTCACAAAGGAGGCGGCGGACAGGGAGAGAGAGGCAACCACCTCTCTCCACCCTTAGTAAGTGCACCGGGCGTCAGAGAGCGCTCAACGACCTCCACCCACAGTAGTTGTGGGCCTGTGCGCGGCGGACTTGGGACAATCCGTTGCCTTACCACATGCAGGCCCGAGAGGCGCCGCTCTGTGATGTAGTTAATAGTGTGGCCGAATTCAAAAGCCGTACAGAGGGAAACGGGCCCGCCTGAAAAGGTCGGCCAAGACTTGCCGGCAGGTCAGGGAATGCGCGAGGGAATCCTGCGACCCCCGCTAAAGGTAGTAGGAGGAGCACTGTGTTGATTTTAGTATAAAAGAGCTCGAAATAACCCTTCGTTTTCTCAAAGCGGAGAGTATCCACGAGGATTCCGCCACATAAAAAGAAGCTATAATTTGCGGGAAGTACCATCATAGACACAGTTTGCGACGGTCCTCGAATGGACATCCCGATACGGCCTCAATCGATTTAAGCAATCTGAGCCTGCTTCTTAGGCCTTACAGCGGTAGTTGGGCGCCAAACAGAAGATAATTATTATATTGCTTTGATTATACCTATACTTTTATATAGGTAATCAGAAATGTCTTGTATTCGACTCGTGTTTTTCCAGTTCAGTAATTTAACGTTGTCATGTTAAACTAATAATTCTTCAAACTGAACCTAAAATCAGTCTATCAAATTAATAGTTAAACGATTCTTACTACAAAGTCTAATCATGACTCATTTTCCAGACAAAAAGATATTTAGGTGTTTAGTCTAAAAAACTGTTACACGATTTTGTGATAAGACAGTGGGTATTTTATTTATTAACTCGTTACTTACTTGTACTATTGGTTTCCTTTCCAAATATAACGGACCATTGCATTAAAATAAAAGACAAAAAAAGTAGTCTCTCCATTTTTACGTCACTGAATTGTGATAGCTGGACATTAAATTGTTATTTTTTTATTATTGCATATAAAATTTATGCACCGTAAAATTAATTAGTTAATTAAATTAGCATGTAAAACCTTTACAACGAACTACTGATGCCTTATCAGTAATTAAATATACTATTCATACCTAAATATTATACTGGTTGTTAAAATGGCTCTTTTGAGATTTTAGAGAGGAATGAATATTAATATAATTATGATTTAATAGAATGCCTAGAATTGGGTTTGAACCACAATGCGCCTGCACGGCCACATTGGGCAACGCACACACTTGATTTATCACTGGGCGTCTTACATACGGACGGCCTGCGCCTGTGTGCCATGGGGAAAGCACTGCGCGGGCGCGCTTGTCAGCGACGTAGGTAGCCGATCCGTTCCTAGCTGCGGAAAGGTCCGTGGTTTCAAAGTTAATAAACCAATTTTGATTATGTACATGTGTTATGTAAATCAATTCCTATTTTTTACATAGAGACCCACCAACTGTTCTGTGAAATTTTAACTCTGTGAAAAACTACTTAAAGAAATTATACACACGTTGTGGGAATCGTTGATCATTATTTAGATCAGACTTTATAAGTGACAATGAGAGTAAGCGATTGCGATAGCGACAGCTAGCATTGATTCAGATGTCTTAAATAAGGATTAGGATTAAGTATAACAGGCAGCGGTCTGTTATAAATTATTACAGATGCCTAGCTGTTAGTTTTCAACTGAATCCGAAAAGGAGGAGATTATCAACTCGATGCGAATCGTCGTTTTTTTTTTGTTTTTTTAATTCTATACTTATTCACCGATTTCTTCCAGATTTGTGGACCGATTTGGTTAATTGTTTTCTATATTTGGTGCAAAATATTCTCGAATTGGTCCCATATGGATTTTATCAAATTTGGTTGAATAGGTTTTTTTTAAACAATATTATTAGTATAATTTGAAAACGAATTACCTATGTATCTATAGACGGGTATCGACGACGTTCTAGTAGTAGTAGTGGTCCATGAATTTATACACTATTGTAATTGGAATTTGTGGCACTAAAAAGTATTAAATAAAAACTTTTCTACGTCTTAATTTTATTTAAGATTCCTGAATCAGATGCGGGGACATCCAAAAACTGTGGCGCCGCAGATCAATTAATTCCGAGTAATAAACAAAGCAAATACGTTCGTTATGAAAAGAATTCGGCTGCCGGCAAATTTCTTTTGCCTCATCAATCAAAATCATACTGATAATTAAATCATCATTTGGGTGGCCATAGAGAAGTTAGTTCCGAGAAATTCGTCTCAGAGTCTCTCTCCAAAGTCGTCCCACTCCGATGTGACCGATGTCATTATCACATTCCTGATTTATTAATTAGTTGCTGAATGCCAAGCCATACAAATTCTTAAATATAATATTGTTGCTAGATTATATTCTGAAAAAAATAGGCCATAGCGATATTAATTTTAATAGTGGCAATTGGAGATTAGTTAAATAAGGTCAGTTTGTAATATTCATATTCAGTTTAAGTAGAAAAGCCATTGATAACTTGATTATTAGGACAGAGATCAATATAATTTTATTATATCAGGGGCCCGGCAGTGGGCCCCGCCAGCGTCGAGCAAGCGCGGCCGTACCCTTTTCTCGAAGCAACTCAACGCACTTTTAAGCCTTTTGTACTTTGTACTACATGAGAACTAAAACCTGAAAATTATATTACAGAGAGTACTTAATGTATTTGCAAATTGCCAAATTACAAGTTTCAAAGATTTGTTTCAGACTTGGCAATCACGCAGCATGAGAACGTACTGGGATGCAAGATACCTTGTTATTTTTTTAAAACAATCTGTACCACGGTAACAAGTAGTCTAATATATCCTTATGCTGCGTGATTTCCAAGAATATATTTTTATGAATTAAATACCAGACTTGTCTCTACGCTGTCTCAGAACTTTTTATGACAAAAGAGTCACGAGGCATCGTTTTTTTTACATGAATGTTTTAGATTTACATCAAATAATTTGTTTTATTTTAATTCAATTGTCTAGAATGCTAATAAATAGGTAGATTAAGTGTATGTACATTTCATTAATTATTTTTATTCTGGTTGAACTGAAAGGCACCGATATCGTGAAGGGGCTAAATGGATCTGGTTGAGCTGCACCTTGACCATTAGATCAACTGGACGCAAATAAGCAATACTGTATCACCCCACACGACAACCATATTGAGAAAATTGTGTTTGAATATGTTACACTTCATCTATTTAATCTAAAAAAAAAAACAATTGTGTTATTAGTCTTAAGATAATGTTTATTTATCAAACGCCTTAAATAACATCATAGTTATTTAGGAAAATAAGAAAATGATTATTGCATAATTCCATGTCTCAGATTAAAAATAATAAAACGGTGACATAAAAATGTTTATTGCTAATTACAAAATTATTATTGGCCATTTATTGGTAATATAATTAGGTCCCTACCTACATTTGAACATTAATAAAAACACTGAATACTATAGTATTTTAGAATTACAATGATCTTAAAATGGTATTGACTAACACAGTGTTCAGTTCAGTACTTTTGTTGTATCAGTAGGTACTATAATCTGCGAAAGCAAGCTGTAATTTAACAAAACTCTACTTATTATGCTAGCTCCAGACTCTCGTGCGAGGCGCTTGATGGACGAATACTGCCGAGGCAAGTTCCTATGAACGCATCCACCTACACCCTTGTTGTACTAGGTTTTTGCTCAAACTTCTAACATGCAGGTTACCGCAATTACTCCTGCAGCTTTGTGCGTTCTGGCTCACTACAATTATATGCGCGCGTATTGCCCTAAATAATACTGACTATATAAATGCTTTATTGTACCTAAGATGACTCTCTTATTTTTAAGAATATGTGTAGTAATATTAGTAGCATTATTTTCTTTTTTTTATCCTCACGATACCCGTCCTTTGGGTCCCTTATTGGAGTCATTTTGGTAGCATTCATAGAAAAATATTGTAATTTCATTAGATCACTCAGTGTATTTTTCCTTTTCGTTCACGTGCGACGACAAGTAAAAGATGTGAAACGAGAAGTACACATGGATCGTCAACAAACTTTCAATGCACTCCGACAATAAACGGAAGAGACTGTGATTGGCGCTTGTTCCTTTGATCATTGCACAAAATACCAACATGAAATCAAACGCAGGGGTGGCGAGGCGAGGCGAAACGAGCGGATCATCTTCATTCCCGCGCTCGTGAGCACTTGCGTTGACTAGACGAAAGTGTGGCACTAGCATTAGATGAGTTTGATTGCTAACAGCTGCGTAAGTATGCATTTTCACGCTAAAGCTGAATCGATGCGAAAAGCTGAAAGGATGCGTGCGCAAACTTATACAAAAACGTAATTTTATATGAGTAAGAAGCGATGCTCATAAATGTGTATAGTCCCTAATCTTCAATAACTGGATCCAGAAAATGTTCACGTTGGCGTTTTTAATTTTGATGGCGTGCGTGCCTTAAATATCATAGCACAGAAATAACGTGTCCATAGTAAATTAACTATCTGTCATTTCCAATTTTAATTGCATTCCTCTACTTGTATTTAAAATAAAATATAATCCTCTAATTACGCAATTCTGGTCAATGAATCGCGGATTCGATTCTACATGGGAATCGAATCGGGAATGTCTCGAAGATAGAGTTTTGATTCAAGATGTAAGTGATTTTTATATGTAATCGCACGCACAGCCAGCAATACAGGGAAACCTCGTGCACGACAACTTTGATGCATTAATATTTTAAAATAATAATTTACTGTTTAATCTTATCTATAGGCCAGAGCATCTTCCACGAAAACCGCGGAAGTGAATTAAAAGAAAACCATACTGAAACGATCCACGCCATCAAACGCCCATACGCTTTTATTACGTTTCATCCCACGTACCTACCATTAACTATACTAAAGCAAGTACCTAAACAGCGCGCTTTTGTATTGCTTTCCAAACTACCCCATCCTTCGTGCCAAATTGCGCGATTCTACAACGATGAGGAGTACCCAAAGCTTTTGATGAGTAAGCCAGTAACAAAATAAGCGATTTTTTAAAGGCCTACCTTTAATGACCTAATTAAGGGTTGTCTGTGTAATACTATTGGTGAATGGACTGTGGGTACTATTTACAGAAATCATAGATATTTTAAGAAACCAGCAGACTTAGCATGACCACAAGAATAGACAAAATGACATACCTACTTATACACATTACATAACATCACGCCTTGTATTCCCCGAAGGGTTCAGCAGAGTTGTTTTACTACACCCTCGTTTCGCCAGTTATGTTCAAGTCCCATGTAATAGGGGGCGAGCCTATTGCCATTAACCAGGCACAAATCCAGACTCCGGACTGCTACTGAAAAATTCCTAATGGAAAAACCCAATATCACTTTGCTCGAACTGGGGATCGAACACAGGACCCCAAGATCAGCAGTCGCGCTTGCGACCACTAAACCAACAAAGCAATCATATTTATACACAATGGCTATACGTCATGTGGTCTATTCTTCCGTCGACAAACCCTTTTCTACGGTGGTCATGCTAAGCCTGTTGGTTACATAATATTGTCGATAACAAAAACTAATATAGGAACGAAATATCCGCGATAATTATAAAAAATAATAATAATAATAGAATTCAATTTCATTCCAATTTAAGTACTTTAGTAGCGTTTATCTTTTAATGATTTTTCTTTTCATGTCGGTAAACACTCACAGACTTTGTTAATATTCTTTTGCGAATACTTCGTTTACCTACTGATTTTTGTAGAATCGGTAAAGTTTATTTTATTTTTTTAATTTTATGGGTTGAATATTAAAATGAAAGGCCAGATCTCATTTGCTTTGTTGTTGACTATTGTATATACAGTTGACGTCGTCGGTGACGGTTAGTATTAAAAGTTTATTTCAGCTGAAGTAGCTTAAATTATTATCTACCTTTTATTTTTTTTTAGCGTGGGGAAATCCTCATGGACTATCCCCCGTCTGGGGAAGACGGGGGGGTGTGCCAGACTCTTACTGGCTAAAACCACCACGGTGTCCCTCCTTCTGACCTAAGGCCGGGGTCACGGGATTCGCTGTTGCATGCACCGCGACCCCGGCAGGTCTCGGTCCACCAGCTTCTTCTGGTGGACCTCTCCTGTGGTGGGGCAGTTGCTCCCCTGCCCCACATCCTTCCGAGAGGCGCGCGCAGGACACGACGCGCCATCCTCCCTGGGCCCGTTACTAGTCGGGCGACGGGTTCCCCAACCCGCCGCCCGCAGGCCACTCACTAGGGTGGCCGGAGATCGTCACGCGCCCTCCGGCGCCCGGTGCGTCTAGCGCGAGAAGGGAGAGAAGAAGCGGCCTCCCTCTCCCTCTCCGCTACCTCCTTGGTCGCCATCACCCCCTCGCAAAAGGAGGCGATGGCTTCCCACGCAGTCTCGCTCCTCGACCATGGACAGAACCACGGCCGGAAGCGAGAGGTCACCGCCGATCGCCGCGACTAGCTCGCGGCGCTGCGACCCCCATGCTGGACACGCCTGCAAAGTGTGCAGCGCCGTGTCCTCGGGGCAGTCGCAGTGGTGACAACCGGGCGTCTGCTCCCGGCCTATACGACACAGGTACTTCCCGAAACAGCCGTGTCCCGAGAGTACCTGCGTCAGCCGGAAGCTGAGGGCGCCGTGACGCCTCTCCAGCCACTCCTCCATCACGGGTCTTACCGCCGCTATCGCGGCGTGCCCCAAATTATTATCTACCTACTTATATTGTAAGTAAGTCTGTTTAGACTGTTTAGTCGTTTATTCATTTACCACACATACTATTTAGAATTTTAGATATTACTATAAAAAAACATTTAAAAATATAAAAAATAGTAGCTTACCGGCACCGGGAACCGGGTCCAAGCTACCGGTGGTTAGGGCTTCAGAGAGAGGAACCTCCTAACAATAAGCGCTGTGTCCAGAAGTATCCAGCCGCCCAACGAGAGCCTCATCAAATGTTGGTCGACGCTCTTGGCTATTAAGCCATTGGCCGTTACAACTATCGGCACAACGACTGCTGAGTCAACCTCCTACATGTCTTAGTCGTTTTATTATTAGATTTATTTTTTATTACAATTCTTTTCTAGGTAACACTGATTTTCGGAAACATTATGGTATGAGTTTTCAAGGCCGTTGCAAAGATTATAAAAAAACCTTTACGTGTATGAGTGAATGCAAAAGTATTGGTTTTCAAATATTTAGGATGGACTTTAATTGTAAATGTAGTTGTCATAAAATTAAGACCACACCTTTAATTCCGTTCTTTACATGGGGGACTAATGGCACTACAAAGACTATGCCAATAACTCAAAGTGTATCCCTATATCACATCATTGGGACCCTGTCACCTCACCCCGATTATAGCAGATCCAACGATAAGACAATGCCAAACATGCTAAATGAATCTCAAGCCGCATGTGCTAATACCACAATGAAAATTCCCGAAATTAGTAATACCAAAGATACTGATACCATAGATACTAATAGCACCGACATTGGTGAAAATCCAGATATAAATCATACAGACGGCAACAAAATTACGGACAGTACAATTTTAGACGATGCAACTACGGTCGGTGAATCTCCGGACAAGACAACTTCGGACGACACAGCGACAACAAAGCACAGCGACGTGTTGAGCGATAGTGAACCTCAGGACGCTGCAGCTGCCGACAACAAAGAAACTACAACCGGTGGATCTGAGGACACACCTACGGTCGCCGAAGCTGAAGCCGCTGAGACTGAAGCTGCTGAGACTGAAGCCGCTGAGACTGAAGCTGAAGTTACATAGAGCACAACGTTGGTGTCCACTCCAGCTCCGTCCACCGCTTACCTGCATCTGTAAAATTACGCAAAATTAGATTTTATTTTTATTATATTTGACAGGTGCGGCCATGGTATAATAAAACAAAGTATAGTACGATACAACTAAGAAGTCGCATCGGTAGTCTTCGTAAAACCGATCACTTCCGAACTGAGTGCGACTTCAAAATCACGAATGTTTGTTAGTATTGCAGTAAAAAATAATCGTTACGCTTACGCCATAAGTGTGAGTGGCGCGAAAATAATCGAATGCCATTGGTTGTTTGATTAAGTTTGCCGATGGAACTTCTTAGTTGTGTCATACTGTAGTCTCTTCTTGTGACAGCTAGATCACGTAACTGTATGTTACTACGTCATAGCTACTGATGAACCAATAAGCTTCGGCTTCTGTTATAAAACTTTGTAATACGGTTCATCGTCAGAAAAAAAATACCTTATCTTCTTATACCCAAAGACTACAATAGTATACCTGAAAATTATCTCTGTACTTTCGTGATTTCGTATGATGATATCAAGACGGTCCCTTACGTACAAAGCAACATGTCCAAAACAGCACTTTACAGAAGAGCTAATTGTAGTATAAACGTGACTTTAATAAAAATGTTATGATAAAGTGAATTATTTTTCTTTGTAATCACAAAACTTTAGTAGTTTACAATGGTATTGAAGCCAATTCATATGTTTATATTTTGGTTTTCTTTGAAAATCTACAAGACAACCGTTTATATATCGATTTTTAAAAACATAAAAACCGGTCAAGACTGATATGTCTGTGGTAAACACAGACATACCACTTTTTATGAGCATTGGTCTTGATTACCAAATGGATATTTTTGGGATATTTTATTAAAGCAGTATTCTTGGTTTTTCCTACTTAAATACGGTTTACTAATGAATTATCGACAAACTTTTAATCCAATATTATTTCGCAGATGTCTCCCATAATTTCAATTCGCCGACAATAGCATTGAATGTCGCTGTTCTTATGTAGACCTATCAATGTCAAATACTCAATCCACATGTCAATGTCTAATACATTAGCCAGTAATGTACGGTATGTTGTAAAGCTAATTAATTTACAATATACCTAATATTGTAACATAATTGTGTTCATTCAGCGAAGACTCCTGTTGCTGACTGTACAAAACAAAGTTTTAGCAGGCCTATAATTCGCAGCGGCACCAACTGTTGTCGATTTTAGCACTACTCAAAAAATTCTGCCACTGAGTTTGCCAAACATTCATTTCACAGACGTACAATTGACACATTTTGTTTTGTTAGAAATTTATAAAAAAATAATTACGTGTATTTTTTGATTTTTTAATTGTAAACGTTTTCGAATACGGATTACGAGCGGGACAGGAGCGATACATGTTGACATCAAGTATACTCCACCAAGAAGAACATAGTCTGCTTAGTTGTCGGCAATAAGATTGACAAGCATGCAGCACCCGCAAGCCCGAGATGGAATAAGATCGTAGGTGGTGCTTGCCACCAGCAAAAGCATTCCCAAGGAGGGTTGACGTCAGGCAGGCGGCCGGTCATAAAATATAGCCGAAACATTTGTGCAGTATGATATGAGACATACTGCGCCGACCCCAAATAAGTTGGGATAAGGGCAGGAGGATGATGATGATGTTTTGTTAGAAATTTTAAATAGGCAGTAACTAATTTGTCACACCAACAAATCGTCGTTTCTTAGTAGGGGAGGGCGGGACTAGTTGTGATTTTTTTGTAAAAACAGTGAGTGTCAATTTTTTATTTACTTTTTTCATTTTAATTGGTACATTATCTATTTAAGTATCGTAACCAAAATCAAAGATATTGATTTCATTTTTACTTTTCATACTATCATTATTATTCTAGAAAAGGAGTACGGTCACAACTTACCCCACTTTTGGGGCAAGTTGTTACACGCCTGGGGCAAATTGTGGCGGCATACCTATGTATTTAATCAGCCTATGAATTATTCCAAGCTTTTTTAATAAAAATCGCATTATTATGAAATATTTAACATTAGGTACTTATACAAGGTTAGTCGGAAAGAGGGTACTAAGCCGAAAGGGTGTTAAAGTACCCATAATAAGGGATAACTTTTGTTCTACAACTTTCCCCAAAACTCGATAGTTTAAGAGAGCTTTTCAAAGATTTCGTAAAAAATATGCTAAAATCTATCTGTCCATAGCTATGATCAGCTGTTTTTACAATTTAGGCCATATTTGGGATCACGGATTAGAAAATTAATTTTCAAAATTCATAACTAAAGCAGGTATGTTTATTTTTTTGAATGAAACTAAATTAAAAATTTAGATCTTACATGATGTCATCTTTATAAAAACAAACTCAACATAATTTTTTCCTTGTGTCCTCTTAAACTTGCGTTTTTACCAAAATTTATTTTGCTTGTAGTTCATAGAACTCTAAACTCTTTAAGGTTCTATTAGTTTTTTTTTATAGTGCCTCATCCTACAACAAAGTTAAACTAAGCTGTGACAAAATTACATACAAATATTATAAGTAGAATGATGCTAGTTACAGTTCGGGCGACGAGTCGTAGCCGCTCTGAACATCGTGCAGGTGATTGCGGAATAGTTTTTTTAACAACAAAATAGCTTTTAGTTAACATTTAATTACTACGATCTTAGGATTGCCCATTAGTTAAGTAAAGTTTATTTAATAGTTTATACAGTAACCGTTTTCTTCACGAGTGTACATGCGCGAAAGTTCGCAAAGCCTATGTTCAGAGCGGCCACGACTCGTTGCCCGAACTGTACAAAACATTAAAACTGCATTTATGATATATTAGGGTTGGGGGCAAGTTGTTACAAGTCACAACGTGCCCCAATATTTCCTAACTAACCCCAATGTCCCGCAAGTGGCCTTGAGTGTCTCATCTGCGGCCAATCTTAGGGCCTACCTTGGTTACCGTACAAAATATTGCATAATATGAGGAGCTTTTAAATATCGACAGCAGACGGGACGAAGACGGCACGCGTCACAGGGGCGACGTCGGCGAGAAAAAACTGGCTATTATCATGAATGCCAGCCAATACGGAGAACATTTATGACGGAGACATAATTTTGTCATCGGACGTCACCGAGCTCATCAATCAGGCTCAAACAGAGATTTATAATCATTCTTTATTACTGATACTGTCGATCTTTAATCTTCATTTAATAATTAGTTTATTACTCCCCTTGACCGATTTCTTAATGTAAAAACGGTTGTAAACTTTAGTTGTTTATGTGTAAGCGAGCAATAAACTAGGCATTGAACAGAAAAAGACGGCCCGTCGTCGGAGAGTAAAGGTGACAGGTCCCCTCGGCTTACGCCAACTACGGTACAAATTGCGATATTAAGCACAAGGCGTGATGAAAAAACACTAGCTGAATATAAATTAGGCAAAAGGAGCGCCATAATCAATATAAACGATGCTAAAGGAGATTAGAAAAATCCTGTAACAAAACAAATTTCACAAGATCGTAAGAACACATGGAACTACAGCGATAAGCGCTTTTAATTTCAGGTTTTCTTAACACTCATTTCGACGTCATAATATAACATCACGCCTGTATTCCCCGAAGGGTTGGGCAGAGATGTATAGTAACACCCTCATTTCGCCGATATGTTTAAGTCCCATGTAACAGGGGGCGAGCCTATTGCCATCAACCGGGCACACATCCAAACTAAGGGCTGCTACTGAAGAATTCCACATGGAAAAACCCAATAACACTTTGCCCGACCTGTGGATCGAACTCAGGATCTCACAATCAAAAGTCACGCTTGCCACCTCTAGACCAACGACGCAGTCGACGTAATATTATGTTTCAAGTACCTATAATACATATTTATTTGACATTAAAACCTATTAAAATTGTTTTAGTAGATGCATACTAACACAACAGCACTACTGCTAATGATAATTATTATTGAAGCAGGCTGTGAATCGTAAACTTGATTGACTTAAAAAATGGTTCTGTAGAAAAACCGACTATTTTGACAGATTTATAGAAATATTGTATTGGCTCCGTACAAACTGTTCATAGGCACTGCACAAATTACTTTGTAATGTGTTACTTTAAAATCTCGTTTGCGAATTTTATTATGTAAGTAATTACGCAATTAATCAATTAACTCTTGTTTTGTCATGTCCATCTATCTATCTGTCCAACACTGAAATACAACTCGTTTTTTTTAAACAAACATTGTTTAATTAGAACAGACGATTATGACTGCTTTGTAAGATTCTTATAAATTTTGAGTTTTAGAGATATATTTTCATGTGTTACTTAGAAAGTAGTTAGAAAGAAAGTTTGTATTGTGTACCTAGTTACATTTAATACAATTCGTTAAACAAACATTTTCGAAAAATGACGGTGTTGTTTCAATATTACGTCAATGTGTTTGTTCACGTATTACTAGATATAGTGATATATATTGAGACAATAAATGATCGCTATATTAAATATTTACAGAAACACAGGGCGTATCCTCTTTAGCCTTTCACTACGCACGGTAAAGTAAAACGGTCCTAAAAAATCGTGTAAAAAATGCAAAGACGAAATTGAATTTGATTCCGATACATAAATTTTACTTAGACTATTTGTCTCTCTCGGATCAAGCGGGGAAATAAACGAATGTTAATTAAATTTGTTTGTTCGAAACAAAGTCGCCAACTGCCCTTTTAATTGTTTGTTTACTTACTCACCTCGACATTACATAAGCAATGAAATTTATTATTAACGAACTTCTAAAAATCCGGATGAAAAAGTTTTTAAATCGATATTTTTATTTTTTCTATGTGTACCTACATACCGATTACTTGGAAATATCTCAATCGATTGAATTAGTTCTAACTGTAATAAGCCTAAGGGCCTATTCAGATATAAGCGATACCTATTCGCTACCGCTGTGAATAGTGAAAAATACCGAGCGATATTCCGGCGGGTATTGGTATAAATTTCCGCGGCTAGCATTGTACTCGGTTTTCGCTGCCCACAACGGTAGCGAATACCGCTTATATCTGAAGAGGCCTTAAGTCTGGCTTTTTAGTTGTAATATTTTGTTAGTCAATTTGTTATTTCAAGTGTATGACAAGATGTAGGTATGAATGTGGATGAAGCGAAAGGGGTATGTAAGGGTCGTAGCTTGTGGCGTTCTATAGTTTCTGCCTACCCCCATGGGAAAAAGGCGTGAATTTATGTATGTATGTATGTATTTGTTATTTCATGTGATATTATTATACTTTTCGTGATTTTTTTATTTGGTTTTTTCTATAGTGATTAGCATGTATTCTATTTTTTTTATTTACAACCTTATTTTACGAATAATGAAGTAATAAATAGTATCTAGCATCCCAAGTTGTTCCAGCGCTGCTTATGGTAGGCGTAGAGCAGTTTCTTTGAGCATGTCGGTACGAGCTATACAACATGTAACATAACGCACACCCTCAAACACCCCAATTAGAATATTATGTTATAATCATAATACATACACTTATTTACTAAATTAACGTTCCTGAAATAAGGTTTATTTTTCTTTATTTTGTATTGAATGACGCAATTTGTATTAATACAATTAAAAATGCACTTTTAAAAGTCTTTTTGTCTTGATTTACGGTCCATTTCAGTTTGTTTTGACTGTACAGGGGTAATGTGACTAATTTCCGTAGTTTTAATTATTTTTGGAATAAAAAATTACCTATATTAAAAATAATAGAAATCGATTCAGTAAAAGGTTCTGAACAAACTACTTTCAGAATGTGCGTTAATTATGTTACATATCGTATGAGAATAGCTCACGCCGTGGTGAAAAGATTAGCCAGTCAGCAAGGTTGGTAGCGAGGCTGACTGCCCAGAGTGTGCCAGATGTACCTCTTCCAGGTTATTTTAATGCATAACAGATATTGGCGAAGACGTTTCCTAAAGGTACTAAGATTTAAAAAAAAACTGTCAAAACTGTTTTATTTTATTATTTATTTATAAATATTTTTATTATTTTTAATACAGTACCTAGGTACTACGTATAATCATATTAGGCTCCAAATAATGATAAACAGTTTCGTTGGTTTGCGTAAGGGTATTTACCTAGAGACAATGTGTAATAAAATCTTATAATAGTTACAATACAAGCGAAGCAATACAATGCATCGTAATGAATGACTTTTGAAATGAGTTAAAACAACAGATATAACGTTTTTTATGTTTGTTATGTTTACATAAAGATTCTTTGTGTGGGGTGTTTTACGGTTTTCTGTTCAACCGATTTGTATACGAATGAAAATAGATTATAGCTAGTTTTTCCCGTTATTAGTAGCTATAAATCATTGTACATCCGTAGCAACTGATCACTGATCCTTTAAATAAGATCTGAAGTGAAGAAAACCAAAAATGCTTATTATGTGTTATGTTTGTGTATGTTTACATAAGCTGATGACGATAACTCAAAAAGTGCGAGAAATCGTGTTGAAGTGTGGCTAAGGTCGCGCTCGGGAACAAACAACAGCCCCTCCGCGCCCCGCATTACCCGTAGAGCGGACCTAGCTGAACGTACCAATCTAACTTAATGCTCTGAATTCAAATCTTCCGTATCGCATTAATCCGGCCGGGGGTCGGGGCCGTAATAAATTCCGTATTATACGCACGACACGCGTATTAAAATAAACATATAAACATGTTACACCCTCGCGATGTGTGCACACCGGCAGGCGACGGAAGCACCCCTACCTTGAAGTTAAATCTGAATGATCATTAAAATAAAAGTCAAATATTAGCAGTTTTTAACTGTAAAAAAGATAGTATAATCATATTTTTATAAATATGATCAATGCCTTAAAAAAGCCAAGTGTGAGTCGAATTCGCGCACTAAGGGTTCCAACTCACATGTCTACGAAATAACTGTTTTTATTTTTTTGTTGTTTAACTATAGAGTGTTCACTACAATCATACCAAGTGTCACGTTTGTATATATTACCGTTTTTAAGAAAGAGCAGGAACAAAAAACATTGAAGAAATGCATTTTTTTCAAAGCTTCTTGTATTGAGATCCCTTTGGGTTTAGTAAGACTTTTATTTGAATATTTACCATGGTACAGGCCATAGTAATACATATTCTGTAAAAAAATCAACTGGCTACCTATTACGGTTAAAAAAATAGAGCCCTGTGACAGACAGGCGATCGAACGGACGGACAGCATAAACTTAGTAATAAGGTTCCGTTGGCACCCTTTGGATACAGAACCCTAAAAAAGTAAGTAAAGGATTCCAACTCCAATGCAATGATAAGCGAGCGCGTAAAGATTGCTGTTATTAAATACTAGCTCTGTCCTCACGGCTCCGCCCGTAGCCTATGTTACTCAGTGATAATGTAGCTTTCTAACGACAAAAGAATTTTAGAAATCGGTCCAGTAGTTTTTAAGTTTATTCGTTACATACAAAAATCCAAAAAACAAATCTTTCCTCTTTATAATATTAGTATAGATTTGTATCGCAAAGTAGGTAGGTAGCTTGCACAGAATAAGGACAGTGAATATCTATTAGGTATATATTATTTGTTTGTATTTGAAGATCTAATGGGCCTGTGCCTGTACTGGCGCACAGTGAGATGGCATTTTATTATAACAATAGTCGCAGCTCCCGGAGCCCCGAAGTCCCGGCGGAGCGGAGCGGTACAGCTCTAGGGTGCAAGTGTATAATTTGGATGACACATTGTCGCCAAATGCACTCACTTTCTTTCGCTACATCAATTATCTAACAACTCTGGTATCTGTCACGGACATTAAATTAAATTAAATTGCATACCTAATATATGTTTTCGACTTGTTTCAATTGCATATTTTACCAAAATGTTTTTTAACTTCGTCTAAGTACTATTTGTGTTCGTTTCATAATTTATTATTAAATACCTACTAAAGTTGGCGTAAAGAAAATGCATTGTAAGTAAGTTTAACGTTAATAACTAAAAACCGTTAAAATAAATTATTCTGACAATCGTTGTAACCTAAGAATATCGGTGTTCCCCTACATAGGAATTACGGAGGTCAGGTCATTTAGCAGCGTATGAGAAGACTGGAATCTGAACCTTACATAGTAGGAAAAAGTCTAGTCAAATATCACCCATTGATGTGTCTTTTTAGAGTTCCGTACCCAAAGGGTAAAACGGGACCCTATTACTTAGACTCCGCTATTTATCCGTCCGTCCGTCTGTCACCAGGCTGTATCTCATGAACCGTGACAGACAGTTGAAATTTTCACAGATGATGTATTTCTGTTGCCGCTATAACAACAAATACTAAAAAACAGAATAAAATAAATATTTAAGGGGGGCTCCCATACAATAAACGTGATTTTTATAGATAATGGTACGGAACTCTTCGTGCGCGAGTCCGACTCGCACTTTGCCGGGTTTTTTTCTATTCAATAGTTAGGTTTGAAATCCATTTTCGTGAACACACTCAGAGTTTCGAATAATTTCGCGAAACTACAAACTGAATCTAGCAATTACTCAAAACCGGAGAATAACAATAGTTTATTTTGCTGGGAATACAGGATGTTACCAGGTATAATAATGGCATTATAGTGTACAATGCCGTAATCTGCCTTGAACTAAGTCTAGTGATTTCGTGAAATTACTAAACTAGTTTACTTCGTGTCATAGTAGCTTTTTGGTTTCGGAATGACCATTCCATTAGAACTTCTCCTCAGGTCTTTCACCGTGTGTTTTTCCGCTTTATTCTTCTGTATACTCTTTCACACATACAACGCTATTTTTAATGTAGGTACAGCTATCGCAATATTTCTTAAGATTAATCCCCATCAATATACATATTTATACATAATTAACTTATTCGCATGAAACAACAAAATGTTCTGAATAACCCCGCCCACTTCTCTAAGAACCGTTTAATTCCAGACAATTCCCAAATCGCGCTTATAATTTATAATAACAGGGAGGTCCCTTAACGAAGAGACCGTTTTGTAGATAGGTATCTATCAAATTACGCCACCTTCCCCTTCGCAGGCGCCCATTGTTGTCTAACACGGAAAATATTCATTTGAATATTTACTTAACATGGATAATATTTTAATCTTCCCCTTTGAATTATACATTTTCCAACGGAGACAATTTCACGCCCTTTTTGTCGAAACAGTGTAACTCCTACGTTTTGTGCAATCAATTATGTGCCTTTCGTCGGTACAAACGTAATGATTTAGGGTTTAGATTCTTGCGGCAGAATCAGCAATATCAATTTAACAAGATATTCCTTTTGTTAATATTCGCACACGCTTTATCAAATTCTCTAGCGGGGGTGACAATAAGCCGCTGTAAGTACTCTCTCTGACATATGGATAAAAGCTTTCATTTCACTCTTAGCTCTTTGGAGTGTGTTATAAGTAGATAAGTAAATATAGATAGGTATTAATGTATTTGTTGTAAAGAAAATTGAAATTGTGAAGCGAAATAAAGGTGTTTCGTCACGGAAAATACCTGATAATAGTTACAATAAAATAATAAATAAAGTGCAATGTTGTCTGTACACTACGTATACTAAAGAATATTCTATTCTTATAAAATTTAACAAATTGTTCCATGCAGGATTACACTAATTACCAATACCATGTTGACTATTGAACAAAAAATAATAATTGCTTTTATAAAAAAATTATACCTATCTATACAAGGTTAGTCGGAAAGGGGGTACTAAGCCGAAAGGGTGTTAGAGTACCTATAATAATGGATAACTTTTGTTCTACAACTTTCCCCAAAAGTCATTAGTTTAAAAGAAATAGCTGTTCAAAGATTGCATAAAAAATACGCTAAATTCCCTTAAATTAAATCCTCAGCTATGATCAGCTGTCATATTTGGAGTCACGGATTAGAAGCTCCATTTTCTGATTTCGTAACTAAAGCAGGGATGAAGAATTTTTGAATAAACTAAAATATAATCATTTTACATTCAAATAAAAATAATCGAATTTTGAAATTTTAACACTTGCTTTAAAATAGTCATCAGTGATACTTTAAGTGGCACGCGGCTTAGTACCCCCTTTCCGACTAACCTTGTATACTTTAAAAAAACCATTATTTTTACTGCTTATGACAGTTTTAATATAACCTTAATAAGCTTCTTTTTAATATGCTTAATTTAATCATATTGAATCATATTAATTTGTTCTTAATAAAACACAAAGCGCAAGTGTAACTTGATTAAAACAAATTTAGTTCTTCAGACTTCATTGCACGGCTGCCGGGCACCACTGTTGTGTCAAATTATATCATAACTCTATTGTAAAAACTGTTAACTGGCTCCGAGACGCCCTTCTCGCAAAAAAATATCTGGCACGGGGTCCTGCCCTCGCCTGTTTAATAACATAATAGCACAATTCCCTCGCCGCATGATTCAATTTGGATTTCCTCCAGCCTCCCCCGTGTAGTCTAAAAAATGACAACTTCATTATATTGTTCGCGCTCCCGAGGGCGACTTGTTTGCCAGAAGGATTATAATGATTAATTCCGTAAAATATTAATACGCATCACACCCGCGCTGCACATTGCAGCCTTTTATAAACGGCTTATTGAAATTATAACACAAGTGCGCTTTTGTTCACGGCTATTTGTCGGCTAGTTGTGTCTATCTGCATGATATAGGTAGAGTTGGGCAAATATTTAAAAAGTTGGAACTTATAATAATAGATAATATATTTACCAATGGGTATAATCAAGCTGCGACCCAAATGATTTACTATAACCATGAAATTCGCATTATAAGATATGAAGTATGAGCGAAAGTAAGCAAGTAGATATCCCTGATTGCATGGCCAGTTGTCTTCCGGGCCTTTGTGTGCACTGAATAAAAACTTCATCTCTCTCCCCGAGGAATTTAATTTGGAGTAATGGAAGTGTTATATTGACTTAACAGGCCAGAACCTCCCCTCGCGCACAGTTACAGTTATTAAAATGGAGAAATTTATTATTAGCATTTCTACGTTCCACTATTTACATTTTAATTTTATTTGTTCTGTGATTCCATTAGTCACGACTTAATGCGTTTATTCAATAAAGCTTCCTACTCATAATTAATCAAACGGAGATGTTCTTAGGGCTTTGCAATATACCGGGTGCCCCATTTCAATAATTAATGACGGGAAAATATTTTATTTTAAGAAAATTAGCGAAGTAGATATAAACAAAAAAGTAACGATCTCAATAATGATTATGGTTTAGATGTCACAAACAATCTTTAACAGTAGATCTACACCTAAAAATATGAAATTAAAATAAATAACAAACATTTAACTATAAATCCGATAAAATTTCCTACATAAGTAATTATGCTTGCTAGGTCCTAGGTCTGATCACCCCAAAACACAAGGGGATAATTTTAAAAATTCGTGTAACTAGAAGCGCGACACACTTGCACTGCGACCCTGAGTATATCATTTGTAGACCTTTTGTCGCCGAAATTATATTTACAAAAGTGAGCAGACAATTTCACGGTCTCTTCCCCGCACCCCTCACTTTGGACTCTAATCAACAACGCATTGATTCTAATATAGATACGACTAAGAACTTTAAACATTATAAACAATTGCAAGTCAATTAAATAGTGACATTCAAAAGAATCCTTACCCATCGTTTATAACTAAGTATAAAACATGTACTCTCCAGGTACCAGACTTTTTTTTTTAAATATCTTTCCAATGTGCATACTTTAAGTTGCAAACATGTATGTATGTAGATGTATAAAACACTTGTTTGAAAAATTTTACATATCTTCAGTGGAAAGGTAAAAAGACTAAAGCACGAATATACCTACTTTACAAGAGAGAGATTCAAAGTATTTTTTAAAGAAAATTAACATAGTTATTTTTCTTAGAGTATACATATTAAATAGATAATTAAATTATCTATTTAACTATGTTAATTTTCATAAAAAAATACTTTGTATCTCTCTACTGTAAAGTAGGTATATTCGCGCTTTAGTCTTTTTACCTTTCCACTGACGATATGATCATTAAGTGTTAAGACCAAGTAGTTTCTTTTAAAAAGACCTTTACACAAATTGTGTTTATAACTTGCTTTTCGGTGTAAACGAGAGGTTACAAAACCTATTCTGTAAGGCATGATGCAGTCAAGCCGCGTATTTGTTTTAAACATTTGTTTATAAACACTGTTTCAGAAGCATATAGGTACGAGTCCCAGAAACATTGTTGCGGTATACACTACTGACAGTTATTCAAAAGAAAAGTTCCGAAACATTTACGTGATGTTTCAGAAACTGCTAGCAAATTGTATCTGAAACGTTATTTACAAATGAAACGAGTACAATGCACCTAGAACTCTCTGCCGGCACTTATTTCTATGATTTTAAAACCGAAAAAAAATCGCAGCAATGTCCATACGTTTCTCGCAATTTACCCCTCGGACAATAAAAGGGTGAGCACACATGAGCGTGAAAGATTGTCCACATGTTCAGCGGGGACCCTACGGCGTGATGAGCCCAGCATCGTTCACTTCCCGACCAGCTTATCTGCAGCTCATCAAATTATATAATCTTCGCGCCTGTCATTTCATTAACACGTTTAATGTATCACACTGATTGTTCGTCGTTATCACAGTTTGTCTATCGACATTTTCGAATTTACTGTCTAACCCCTGATTCCTATTATTTACCGAGCGTTATTGGTTAAAATTAAGATTCTTGAATCTTTACCAACAATGTAGCAAATCCCCCACAGCGTTGCATAGTAGACCCTTCCATAGGTTAGCAGCTATCAAGGGTAAAGTTAACTTACGAATCTGTTTATGTGCTCAGTTTGGCAATTAAAAATGCTACCATTAGCAAGCAAAATTATTCATTTTGAGCCATAGAAACCGGGCATAAGAGGTCGTATAGGAATAAAAATATACTTATAGAACAAAAAACAAGTTTCTACTATGTATGTCATAGGTCTCGAGTTCGAACCCAAGACACGCACCTCTGACTTTTCGGATTCATGTGCGTATTGTATAATTATCACTTGCTTAAAAAAACGGTGAAAGAAAACATCGTGAGGAAACCGGCATGGCTGAGAGATATTTCTCAACGGCATGTGAAGCCAAGTCAGAGGCCCATGGGCGGCATAAACTCTGACACCAGGTTAGTCACTAACCACATGAAAAGAAGAAAACTATGTATGTCTGACATATTATTATAAAATATCTATTGTAGATATCTATGACTCCAAAACTGATTGCAATCAGGTGCTTAGCAAAATATGAACTAAATTCGCATGAAACTAATCGAGCCTACAGCCATAAGAGTCACGTGACCTTTTCCTGATATTGACAAGCTAATAAATTGTGAAATCAAAGCTCAGTACGAAGAAAATGTTCCGACAGGGGCGGGCCTACGCCATGAGTAGCAGACATGATCGTGCGGAAACGGAAACAGTGACAGTCGGCGAGAGGAAACGATGCATGACGCCGGACGTGCCCACTTCCTGTGCGCGTTGCCTTCACTTATCCCAGCGGGGCGCGAAAAAATTGCCCCCTGTTATGTCATAATATACAATAACTTAATCATCAGTCTTCTTGTAGGTATGATGCAGGGTAAGCTTTGGGCCAAACAAGTGACTCGCGCATACCGGCTGCGTTCCTGCGTTCTGTAAACCGCGATCAAATTTTGAATTGTTCACGTTGTTCTTCGAGCCAATAGAAACACAGAACATAGATCGCTTGTCTAGACTCTGTCTGCACAAACTACATTGGCATGACTGGACTTGAGAAAACAGTTCTACATTATAACTTTAATATATCTAAATAGTACCATACGACACTTTAGCCACTTAGGTACTTCAGTAGGTAATGCCCGGTTCTGCCGGGGTTGCGGTGCATGCTCCCGCGACCCCAGCCGGCGACGGCGACGGTCAGGAGGAGGAATACCGTAGGTTTTTAGCCGGTAAGGATCTGGCAGACCCCCTCGCCTTTCCCGGGTGAGGGAAATCCAAGACGATATACCTAACCACAAAAAAAAAGATATAGCCCGGTTCCTATGGCCACAATCGAATCGTTTTGGTTTCCAATGGCAGCATTTTTCATTGTCAAACTGGGCATACAAATAGACTTGTAAGCTAATTTTCCCTGTTATATCTACTAACGTATGGGAGGGTCTACTATGCAAAGGGGTCTTTGCTTCATTATTGATAAATATACCAAGAGTCTGAATTTCAACCAATAACGCTCGGTTAATCATAGAAGTCGGTCATAACACATACTGAAGCAAGTAGATCTTAGTATAATATACATTGGTGTAGATCCTGGAGACCAATTCTACTAACAAAATTATTGCCAAATCGCATACGAACCTCAACCGTCAGTCAGTTTTCGTTTACGAAAAATTTTTTTTTTTTAGTTTTTGTTATCATAATTTGACAGTTTTTGTAAATGACAACTGTACTGTTTAATTGAACGGTTCGGCTTCGCTTCGATTGTAAATGATCAATGTTGACGTTAGTAGAATTAATTGACCCCCAGTGTACATAGCTCCGACTTAAGCAACCAAAAATATTGCTAATAGTGACGATTCTGTCGTACACAAACTAAAATTGGTTTAGGCTATTGCCATCTTTTTCACTCTGATGAAATAAAAAAGAAACGGGCGTAATTAAGAGCTGTCCAATTTAGTTGAACTAAAAGGTCATTGGTCACTTTAGTTTGGAAACCTTACCCACGGCGGACACAAATGAAATATAGCAGAATGTATTGATATATGGCTCTGATTTACTATGATATTAGTCGCATTAATGTGGGTCGTGGGAATCTTGAAAAAATTAAAAGTATCGTAATATAACTTTAGTATGTTGTTGTCGATGTACTAAAGTTAATGTTACTAAAGTGATGTAGGGAACTGGGGTACTTAACCAGAGGGTCGCAAGTTCGAATCCTTGCTCGCGAATCAATTTTTACGTTTTACCTAAAACCAAAAAAGTTGATTTTTTCGTCGAAGATTTATTTAAAAAATATATTCGGTTCGTTTTTCTCCCATTGATTTTTAATCTAACAATTATATACAATGAAAGGACACATTATATTCTTTATTTTAAAATAATTTTGGTTAATGTCCGCCACTCTTCGCAAAGCGGGTCAGATATGACCAATGACCTTTCCGTACAAATGTATGTGTTAAACACGGTCAAGTTCAAGGCGTAAAACAGTTTGACATAATTATCTAATTTAGTTCTAATCTATCACTGTCCTTTTCTCGCGCTGTCTGTTAGTAAATGATAGGAATTATATAATTTTAGTTTAGTTGGTGAACATAAGAATCGACACCAATGTTAACTTTTATTTGCGGGTAAAACAAGAAAGATAAATGTGAATATTAGTTTGATTTGTAAAATTAGATTTAACCAAAAATTCCGAACAGATTTACATGAACACAATGATACAAGCCGAAGTTATGCATGTGAACTAATTTCACAGCTCAAACATCGAGTTTCTTGTTTTCTCAGCTAGTAAAAGATGAACGTTATGTAAAATAGTGAATTATAAAATAGGTGGATTTTGTTGAACATTGCAACATACGTTCAAAGACCCAAACTATCGTTATCTGTAACATCACCATCAGGACTTCTTCGACTTATTTTGGTTTTTATCCAATTTTGTGATAACCATCTGAACAAAGATTGATAACAGATCTAATAATTGTAACTGACATAAAAACCACAAAAACGTTCTTGTTGGAAATTATCAAGAAAGCAATTTCAAAACTAAATCGTTTGTTTCATCGCGTGTTCCCAAAATTAATTTATTTTCAAGTTGATTTATTTTTAGGGGTCTTGACTGCGATATTTGTAAACAGATAAACCCTTAGGGATTATTATGTAGTTTTCGTTTTCCAAACAAACTTGCCGTAATATGATTAAAAATTCAATTAAGGATATCGTCACACAGATAGTTCATCTCCTGAAATACTTTTTATCAAGGTACATAAGTAGTTTACACCTAGGTATAAAACATGTTTTCTACATATAGGTACTTAACTAAGATTTTTTACGAAAAAATTATTGCTATTGAAGTATAAGTGGAAAGCAGGTATGTAGCTCTTTAAAACACTTGTTTTGAATATTCTATACATGTTCATTACGTTTTAAAAACAAGTAACTACTATTAAAGAGACCTTTATACAGTTTGTTTACAACTTGTATCACAACTTGTTTTTAGGTGTAAACGAGGGGATAGGATGCAAGTGAATCCGCGGGCAACAGTTAGTAAATATATAAACATACACCAAAGATTCAATAGTAGATGGATTAATTAAGGGAATTTAAAAAAAATCAAGATTTGCAGTAATAAGTTACGGCACAGATTTGCATAAGGAACAAGTATGGCATGTTGGACCAGTCTTACGCTAGAATGTACACAAGAACCACTCGACGAAAATGAATAGATAATGTTCCAATTTTCCGAATACTTAGTTTGTGACCGGTGCAGGAACACAATTATGCAATGCAATGAGCAGAACTGACGGACTGACGGACACAGCGACCGGACAGCGCGTCCGACTGACGCCGCCTGAGGGCCCGACGCAAAATAACAGCAATTTTTATCTACACACATAACAATGGCTACGTTAGTTTCATTTTATTTGATTTTGCGTACATTAACTTTTAATTGTAGATAAAAAAGACTCCCTAGTCGCTAAATTATTGTCACTGGTTATACAAAATTTTATCCATGTAGCCACATAAGTACCTACCTACACAGGCTGTTAAAAATGTACTCAAGAATTTTGTTGGGTTACTCGATATCGGAAATTGAACAAGTTTTCGAAATTCACGTATTTATTTTATTACTTTCAATACAAACGAAATAAAATTTATTTTAAATGTACGGGCTTTTCAAAACCATGCGCACTATTTATTTGTGTACACAATACAAATGCATGTGGTACGAATTTCCTTCTTAGATTATATCAAAAGATACGGGCGGGCGGGTCACGACTATACGCAGATAAAATTAGAGGAAACATCATTACAGGCCACTATTATTATTGTTTTATTTGCAAAATTGCTCGCTCCACTTAATGCCGGGGTTCGCTATTCACACGGCTCCGGAGCCATTGGCGTGTACTTAACGACGACTCTTTGACGTGACAAGCCCCACTTCTAATGTACGTTGGTACGTAATTGTTTAGTCAATCGTAAATTATACAAATCGTATGTCTTATAAGAGTGCAACTGTAATACGAAGCACGTTATTCAGTTTAATATGGTTTTAAATCTGATGTGCAGTTTTAAATCTTCGTAGAACTATGCAGCGCTGTATTCAAGTTTTGTGTTTCAAAGATTTATTTCAAATAACCGTCTACAGGCTCTTATGAAAGTCGGATTATAGTACCTCTCGCTTCGTTTTCTATTAAGAAGAACCGGCAAGGAATTCCATGGTTACTTTTAAAAGATTTTATTTTAGAAGATTCGATTCCACTCAACGTGATTTAAAATCGTGCCTGAGTTTTGCAAAAAATGGCTATCTATAAAATTAACTTTACTATATCTAGGCAGCTTAATAGTTTTAAAGAAATTATCAGTACGGGCGCCGAAGGACTACAAGGATATAGAGTTCAAATTGGCTTTTTATATTCATTGTAATGGAATTTAAATTGCTGCATGGAATAGCTTCCTTTAAACCATTCTAGTCTCGTTTACAGTGAACTCTTCTATAGTCACGACGGTTAATTATATTTATTTATAATTCGTGGCTGTTTGGATTCGATAGGTACCTACCGCGAACAATCAAAACTATAATTTTTATTTTTATTTTTGGTATGTTCTAGGTAGCAGGTATTGGAAAGTAGGGTGCGAATATGAGGGCTCGGGTGTCAGGCAGGTGGCGGCAGGGCGCAGGGCTCCGCTGGCGGCATCACAACATAGATAACACGGTGCACGCGCCACGCAACTCAATGAGTTCTGAAACGGGCGAAACATTCAAATTGCAAACCGCCCGCGCCCGCCCGTATCAAATGTTGTTTTATAGCTAATTCCCAAATTCGGTTATGGCCTATAAACGATCCGCTGGAATAATTTAAATGCGAACCCGCCTGTATAATGTGCGTACTTTACTCCGAAATTAGGTATTTGTATGTGAAATGCGTTTTAAAATAGGATTCTATGACGACTTTTATTTCTTGTGCGCGGTGATGGAGTAGCGAAAGTTCGCTCCAATATTGAACCATGATCTGGTGAACCACCCCAAATAACATTAGAAATGTTTGATTTTAAATGTGTAACTTATGTAATCCATTGCCGTTTATCAAGCAGGCACCTAGGTATACTTACTGTACCTACTCATATTATAAACTTTAATGAATAAAATATCATTTTGTCTGTCTTGTTGGTCTAGTGGTCGCAAGCCCGACTGCTGACCATAGGGTCCTGGGTTCGATGTTCGATCCTCAAGGCGTGCAAAGTGTAATTGGATTTTCAATTAGGAATTTCTCAGTAGCAGCCTGGAGTCTGGATTTGTGCCCGGTTAATGGCAATAGGCTCGCCCCCTATTAAATGGGACTTAAACATAACTGACGAAACGAGGGTGTACTAAAACACCTCTGCCAAACCCTTTGGGGAATACAAGGCGTGATGTTGTTATGTTGTATTATAATTTTGTTTAAAAACTTTAATGTTATGAAATCCTTGTACAAACAAACTTCTACTAACACTTAGGACACATTGGTAATAACTTCATAAAAATGCGAAAGCTTTTGTGTGGAAACTACGACGAACAAGTGAAACACATTAGTGGTGGTCGAGTACCTTTCTTCAATTTAAAACGGTTTAAATATAATAAACGAGTTGCTTTTAAAGGTTTTCTCTTGTTTCCGAGCTAATTTCAGGGCGGACATTTCCGGCCATTCAATATGAGCGATTGTTTATTGAGTGACTCCATTTTGCAAGACAATTGAGTAAATTACTTAGTTTAACGGGACTGTATAATGTCTGAGTACATTTGTTTGCTCAATATTTATTCTAGTTTAAAATTCACTCTTGTAGTTATCCGTTACTTCATCAATAGTGGGATTAGAATCGCAGCGTACACACCGGGTTCGATATCGCTAAAAAACGAATGAAGCCAGATTCGTGGTATACAAAGTTAGGTCAAATACAACAAATATTTAACGTACGTTCGTTGGCCTTCGTTGGCTAGGTCTATACGCTGCATATCACTGTTGTCATAGACACCTTCTTAATTTAAGAACCTTCCAGATATGAGTATGTAATTGAATTTAGAATGCAAAGTTATGAAAACACATGTAACCACGGACGGTCACATTAATTATGTATTAGTTGGGATACAGAACCAGAGCACCGTAGCTGCAACTGAACAACATTAAATTATTATCAGATAACAGCGCGGACGAGTGATATCACATCCCAAATTCTATTTGCCGGATTATTAGACACATTATCCGTATACATTCACCGATCGGTATAACGGTGTTCTAATGGACGAAATTTAATCACGACAAATCGAATGCCACCTATTTATGAAGTCGAATGACTAAACAGCTTTTTAATACGATTCACACGTTAGCAGTTATAGTTAGTTAAGTTTTTGTATCGACACATTTCACGGTGAGATGTATTGAACTCTTATTATATTAAATGTGATGCCACATACCGACCGCTGATGGGATCTATTATTGTTGATCTACGGATGAATATTCAATCATCACGCTACTTCACTTCCACTTGATGGATTTTGTGTGGTTATAAAAAACACGGCATTAGTAACACTATTTAGCGCTTATAACATTTTTGAAATTGGATCGTACAAACATTGGTAACATAGCAGAATTTCTTTGTGTCTGTTAATCGGCAGTAACGATGTAGACTGGTGCCTCTACCTTTCTTTAAACAAAAGACTTTGAAAACAATGTGATTGTACTCACTGAAACAAAAGAAAAGAAACTTAAAGAATAATCACAGAACGAAAGCACCTTAATTACAAGGCGCCTTTGACTAATCTATACAAAACACAGAAAATCAATGTATCGGTAGAGAAGCCGGTACCTTCCACACAGGATAAAATGAGTGCAAAGTGCATACAAAATCGTGATGTGGCCTTTTAATCGGTTTCACGTTCGTACCCGCGCGCGTTAGTTTTTGTATTCGGATTTCACTTCGCCAATCTGTGGGCTTACTGTCCGACCGGGACTCCTCGCCTTTCAAACGTATAAAAATATGCCATCGGTCACTAGCATAGAATTCATTTCCGAAGATATGTTAGGAGGCTCGGTCACGGCAAATACTGCAGTAATAAGATAAAGAGGCGGACCCATTTAGTTTTGCAGCAAGCTCACTCCAATTTACGCGGCCCGGTGGCCATTAGCATAAGTCCGGAGCGAAGCGTGATGTGCGCGCGATTCGCCGTCGGTCGGCGTGACGCCGCGCAGGCGCAGTGCCCGCGCAGCGCCGCCGACGGTGTAATTGCGCCCGCGCGACACATTTGTTTACTATTGTAAGCCGTGAAGATGCCATCGCTTGCAACACTCCCGCCGACTCCTTCAAATTAGCTCGCTAAACGCTTCCACTTAGTTTCTTTTGCTATATCCTGTTTTTACCAACTCAAGCCAATTCTATTTTGTATGTCAAGCAAAATATTTTATGCAAATCGTTTACCCATGTAATTATACTTAGTGATCTATGTAAATATTTAGATATTCAACATCTGGAATTAATTTACATAAGAATTTCTTAAGTTGGTAGTCAATATGGTTACAGACGCATATCAAAATCCAACCGCGATTGTACATAATTACACTTATGCGAACATGGCCGATTCATGTCCTAATAAAATACATCGACAAGGCAACTGCTACCTTATAGATTAATCTAATAAACTCAGTGAGTGACGCAAATCATAAACTGTGAATAGTGGTCGGTCTAGTTATTTTCTTGTTATATGGTAGTGGCAGGTCGTCGTGTGGATGTCGGCAGCCTCGAGCTGCGTTTCAATTTTTTTAATTGATTCACATAGAGGCAAATATCTTAACACAAATGCGCTACTCTCAACTACCTGGCTACATGTGCATACTTTACCACAACATTAACTAAGTATTCTACTAAGTTTCACCGGATGAGCATCTGGTCAGACTTGACACTGCAATGAGAATGGAAATTGAAACACTACACATGCATTTGTCATAACTTTTGCCTAGAGTAAAGGCTGGTTCATTATTCACATTATAAAGTACTAGCTGTGTCCTCACGGCTCCGCCCGCGTAAGAAGTTTTATTCCAGTAATAAATATAGCCTATGTTACTCAGTGATAATGTAGCTTTCTAACGGCAAAAGATTTTTTGACATCGGTCCAGTAGTATTTAAGTTTATTCATTACATACAAAAATACAAATCTTTCCTCTTTATAATATTAGTATAGAAAAGTACCTTAATTTACAAACATTACCTACTTACTTTATTTTCGTAATACATAGGTACGTAGGTACTGTTACGTATCTTCAAAATGCACTTTACTTTAAAATGTTAGTAAATCATACAATAAACAGTTAAAACATTGTCTGCACAAGTTCAGTAGTGTAAGTACTTACTTAAGGCGCAAAGTACAAACATAGTAGCATTAATATTGATTTATACCTCTCCATTCTCGATACCTAGAGTCATTTGTACTATGTGTTATATCTCTAAGGTGTGGTGGCAGGTTGCCTAGGGTTAACGTGAATCATTAGTGCATTACCTATATAAAAATATCACGTCTCGAATTATTAACTCCAATTATAGTTACGCCATTCAACAAAGTCTACTTAAATATAATCGGTGTATTCATTTTCATATTTTATAAGAAATCTATAAAAATTAACATTAAAAAAATAACTTCCTTGTTGCTCTAGTGGTGGCAAGCGCGACTGCAGATCGTGAGGTCCTAGGTTGGATCCCCAGGTCGGCCAAAGTATTATTGGGTCTTTACGTATGGAATTCCTCAGTAGCAGCCCAGTATTTGGATCTGTGCCCGGTTGATGGCAATAGGCTCGCCCCCTATTACTTGGGCCTTAAACATAAAGGTGAAATGAGAGTTTTACTATACACCACTGCCCAATCCCACGAGGAATACAGGCGTGATGTTATGTTATGTTAAAAAATAAAACTTTAAAATTTAAAACTAACTCACAGTGTCTGTCACACACAATCTCGCAATGTAAAATAGCATAAAGCAAGCTGAAAAAGTACAAAGGTTTTACAATGGTAAAAAAATTGAAATATTATGTAGACATAATCGCATTGGACAACCCTGCGGCTACGTCGAGAGTACCGGCGCACGCGCTCACTTGCGAGCCATCATTAGAATGTAGCATCTCGAGCGATTTTCCTACTTTAGATACGGTAATGGTCGTAAAAACAACCACTAAGGAAAAACGTACCGCATAAAAATATTGTATCCTTACTGCCTATAAGCCGTAGCCATTTCTGAAAATCATACGGAGCGAATAGCAAAAGCAAGTCGGTGCACATATTTTGCCATACACAGCCGCGGTTAACGAATGCAAGGAGGATTTTAATGCTTCTAATGTGATTCTCGCAATATACACTTATGTACCGCTTATGTTTGCATAAACAACTCGTTTATTTTACAACTAAGCGCTAAATTAATGCGCGATATTATTGTTCGGTAGGTACCGTTGATAGGTACTATTTTAATACACGCGCACAAACAAGCATGACATAAGTCTAATAATTGTCGTAGATACAAGCACATCATTTTTTTATCACGTTACTTCATAAAGTACCTACCTGTCTGAAGTGCGTTTTTTAATCTTGGAGGCTGAATTTACAGGCACAAAATATCAAACACGAAAATAATATTCCTAAAATGTTCAAGTAGGTATGACATTTATGCCTGTCAACTCAGTGTCTGGGATTAAAAAACGCATTATAGATATCAGGTAGGTACTTACCTACTACATTAGTAGAATTGCGACAATAAACTCAAAAAACGGTCAAGAGCGAGTTGAACTCGTGCAATTAGGGTTGCGCTAACACAATTTGTTTTTAATCAATTTTGACGTGACGAAGAAAGCGGTATATTTCATGCCTGTTACCTATATCTTTATAACCGAATCACCACTTAATCCTTAAAAGTAGCCGTTTCAAACAATACCGTTAATGATTTTTTTTGTGAATTCGCCAAATTGTAAAAATTCAAAAAAAGACATCATTGACAGTCGAAATAAATGCCCGTCACGAAGACCTAACATTAATTTATACCAAAATTCAAACTTTTACGTAACGTCGTATTCGAAAAATACGCATAGAACAGATGGATGCAAGAGTGATCTTATAAGGGTTCCGTTTTTCTTTTGGAGTTAAGGAACTCTGAAAAAGAACCCAATTAACATTAAGGAACCAAGGAACGTTATAATTAAGTATACCGTATTCATAACGGCGTGCCATAACTAGACAACACAAACTCATTACCTACTAGCACAATTGTAAAACTATGCTAGTTACTAGCGTTTTTATAAGACGCACGAACAACATATGCAACGAAACAGAGAAAAAATACTTTTTTTAAGAAAAGCTTTTATTTGATATATTATGCTAAAAAAGAAAATATAACTTGAACTAAAAATTTAAAAAATGATTTTGTACACCTGAAATGTAAAAGCTTCGGGGATATAACACAGTTACTTTGATCAATTCGTCGCCCCAAAAGCTTTTTCAGCTTGTTCAGATAACAGGAACTGGCTCAAAATCAACTTCCAAGATTTGTAGACAGACAGACAGACTACAGAGACAAACAGACCACCACTTTTAAAATAAATATGATTTTAACATTGAATACCAGTTATCGCCGTTATATGACGTCCCGTTTGCGGACAGCCACATCGGATGCAAGAAAAACGACAAAAAGTCGTATTTCGAAGTACCTCCAAATCGGGATACGATCATTAGATCGATACCATAACCGACACATCCTGAATAGGTAGGTGGTGAAGCGTGCCTGCTGTGGCGCGTCTCTCACCCGCTATACGCAATTTTTGTTTCATTCATCTTCTGACTTAACTCACTTGATACATTTTTTCAGTCGCATTCAAAAGCTAGCCGCTCTTATTCCAACGCTGTCAAGACTAAGCACATATGTGGCACAAAATACACTGAACGTGAAAAGTTCCCTTGAATAGATGATAATGGGCTGTAATGGCTTCACCTTATACGACTTGCCAAGCACTTTGCTTTTTTAATACCACCTCGAGAGGCAACCGTCTTTTGTTTAAGAACCTCTAAAAAATGTGAAGGAAATTGTGCTAATTATAGCACCTTTACGTAAGAAAGTGTCGAAGCTACTATTTACAATTAACACATTAACAAAATATCAATTACATTACTTCCAACATGCCTCACATGATTAAAGCTCTTTGTATTAAAGTCACGGCGGACGATTTACGATTGTTAACAGTCCAACATGTGTAAGTTGTTAAAAACTAAAATAATAATTAGTTGAAATGAAGAAGTGGCGTGAGAACGTGCGGGGTGGCCGGCGCGGGCGCGATGGTGGTCGGCATACAAATTGAAACTGTCAGATCGGCCGATCGGTGGCCGCCGCACCACCACCGCACCACCGCCGTCGTACTCTCACGGAAGTGATTACCCTGGCTAAAACAATGGCCGACAAGACATGCATCTATTACCGTTTTTTAATTTGTGACAAAGTGGTTGCCCTTTGTAAAACTCTCGATATCAATGATACTAGATGATTAAAATGCATAGCATGTAGATACAACGTACCTCTTTGTTTTTTGATTGAAAATCTTTCATTGATATAAACCCAATAACGTCATATCTTTTAACCCCGCCGTGCCGCATTAACCTGCGAGACTATTTGTGTGATATTTTTGCCTTATTCAACTTTTATCCCATTATAATTAATACTTTTTTCTAAAATGTCTTAGTAAGTAGTACCTACCAATCTTTATAATTATTACCAAATCAAATCACCACGGCACGGCTAAACAGATTTAAATATTATATACTACCTACAGAAGTAGATTACCTATGATGTACGAATACATTGAGTTTACTTTTCTATATGAAAAACCTCAGGCAGGAGGAGCCGTAAACGCAGCTTAACTGGATGATTTTATATGATTTAACCACTAGGTTAGGTATATGATCGACCATAATAATTATTCGAGTAAAAATACTTTGGTTTATGCTACTGAACTCCTACGTTGTGTCTAGCCCAACAAGACACTAGATATTCCCACATCTGATGTGACCTATTGAAAAGTTACATTATTGCCTACATTTACACTTTGAAGCTTTTAAAAGCACACAATCGTGCGCAATCAAAATATCATTTGATATTCTGTCAGCAATAAGTGCAATATTTGGGTGCAAGATTCGCGGTGCCTACGACAAACAAATGACGTACATAGAAATGTACTCGCGCACCCCCGCGTCTGTGCCCGCGCCACGCTAAACCCTATGCAAAATAAAACACTCAATTGACATCTCTTTGAAATTTATTAAATATTCAGGCGGCTTAAACTTTAAATGGGGGGTTAAACGCTCAAGTGAAAGGATTACATTACGTTATTATTAATGTCGTTGGCTTTGGCTAAAACGTTAGAATATTTAAGTTAAACTTGGTACAAAAAATAAGACAGGTCTCTATTTTTATTATTAGATACTTACTTAATTAAGTTTGTAAAGATCTAGTAAGAACTATTTCCAAGATTCTATCATTATCGTGCAGATAACTTTACGTTGGCATCCACTAAGGAAAGATTTTTCAAAAGTCGGCCCCTAAGGGTGTCAAAAAATGACGCAATCGAAGCTGCGGGTAAAAGCTAGTGTGACAATATGAGACAAGATAATAGGTACATTATCACTTAGAAGTTTTATAGTTTCAACCCTTTAAAGTAAAACATTGTAATTATTTACTTTAAAAGGTTACGACACGTTTGGTGCAGTGGCTGAGCGATCGGCTTCTGCGCTATGGGTCGTGGTTTCGATTCCCGTAAGGAACATAATATATTTGTTTGGCTTACAGATAGTTGTTCCGGGTCTGGATGTTTGTGCATGTGAAGATTTGTGTCTGTAAATGCACCCAAGATACAGGAGAAATCCTAGTGTGGGGCAACGTTTTTTAAATAACGATTGATTTGGAACAAAGGGTTATCATCAATTTGATAACAAAAATAATCATATTGTTGATCTTTATCAAAGATGGCGGGTTTATCTGTTTATGATGATTAGGTACCGGGCGGTTGCCTGGCAACGGGGTGGCAGTGGTCAGCCGGGGAGGGCAGCGTTCCTCATACTCGAGTCATTGGTGCGAGCACGGGACCCCCGGCCCGGCAATTATTCTCCTCGTACTAGACCGTGTTAACTTTAATGTTACTTTACATGTTTCAGCTGCTTCACAATGCTTTACATACCTACATCTGTCCACTTTAATTGTGTTCATTTTCGCAAAACTTGATAAACGCTAAAGTTTTTATTGTTCATTGTACCTACTTAATTAGTCACTCTTTTTTTTCAATTATGCGCTAAGTGTATCTTATACAGCGTATAATTGGAAGTGACACAAATAATTATCTTCGTTCGCTTACATTTTTAATAGATTATATGAGCCTTAAGTGGGTTACCTTTTGATAGCATCTTAGGAAGATTCGCAACAATATAAAAACCAATGTCTTTCTAAACATCTATTATGTATTGTTTGAGTAGGTATCTAAGTTAAAAACTTTATTTGGTTTAAACTTTGACACAAGGGGTATATTTAGTTCTTAAAAAATCATAATAATTCATCATAATACATAAAATAAAAACAACTCAGCGGTCAATTGTCAGTTACAATTACTCACCTCTGCATTAATATTAACATACACTTAACATGAGGGTATTGCAGTGTTAACAAAATGATACAATTTTTAAATAAAATTCAACTGTTCATACGTCCATACGATAACAGACAAATGTTACTTGAATAAAAGATATATATTTTAACAAAATGCATAATAATACATACATTACAATTTTATTTGCGCCGTCGAATGTACACTGAAGGGTGAATTAAATGAAAGTACGTGCGAGGAACACAGCATTCGCTTTCTCAACGAGATTTTTCACCAATTCCGACTCATTTATGCTTTAAATGAACGAATTCACTGAGCAGATCTCTATCGGACGCCACGGTCAAGGGGACTCATCCGATTCTATTCCGACACTAAATAGCCATGGTTTATTTTGTGGTAGCGAGCTTTTTAAAAATGGCATCCAATTCTCTGAGACATTTTCTCGTTATAAGGATCAGAGCTTTAATTAAATGCTTTTATACTTTTAAGCAACTGCGATACATTATCCTAGTGAATACTGCCTTAGGTCTTAATCATTATAAGACATAAAAAAACGTATTTGTATAGAAAATAATATATTCAATAGTCGATGATACTTCAATATCCAGTAGATAACTAACAATAGTAAGTAGTGAGTAACAATTTTTTATTTGTTTTATTTCGTTTTGTGTTTTAAATTGGCACCTATTTACGAGATTATTTTTCGCCCAAATGAAAATTGTTTAAGAGAACATTAGATCCATTATAAAAGCAAGACACTATTGTACTGTATTTTTTATCACTTTGTTGAATTTGTATTAAGTAACAACCAAAAGGAAATTTAAATATTTCTGGTATTATATATTAAAATATATTGGATTAGCATCGTATAAACCCTAGTATGAACATTGGTATGAAGTGTATTCAATGTTTATTTATAATACCCAGTTAACTGTCGTTAACTAGTAAAATGTTCCAAAATTATAATAACTATCACAACGTTTAAAATACAATAAACTATCGCACTATCAAGAGTGCATTCAACTCTAACGCAGTACTATTATTAAACGGAATTCGATTTAAAGCCGAACCCTCCTCGTCGTTTGTGAAATTGACATTTATTCTTCGTTTTTCATTGTTGCTGCAGTCGGTTTCGATCTATTGTTAATTAGCTTAAACGGCCCATGCGCTGTGCCATGCCAAACAAAACCTGCCGATTGCTAGTACAACGCCAGATCGCGATACTACTACCACAGATATTATAATAGACAACAACACTAATTTCTCACTTACAGTCGTGTAATTCACATCATACAATACATTTTTAAATAAATTATTTGATCTGTTATGAAAATAATTCATATTCAAACAATGATGTAGGTCAGAATGTGGCGCTACAGTGTTGCGGCAAAACGTAGTACTAAAGTTCGTAGAGCTGCAGCAGATACTTCTAGCGCCATCTGTTGTCGAATAGATGAATATTCCTTTTAAAAGAAACCTTATTTCTTTTGGGAATTAGTTCTTTTGTATTTTCAAATATTGTTTGAGAATGTCACGTCTTTATTGATAATAATATGTAACATCTAATTATTAGTGAATCTTCTTTAAAAAAATATAAGTTTTACACATTTCATTGTTTATAAACACAGTGTAGGTAGTACTGTTTCAGTTGACACAATTCCACTTTTGCAGAAGGTGGTATTTCAATCTTCGAATTCATTTTGGAAATAGGAAATCAGATGGAACGGAGTATGCTTACTTAGGTAGGTATATGAAATTTGCTATAACTAGGTATTAATAAAAACGTATAAGTATACGTTGCAGATAGACAGACGAAAACAGGAGTTTAAGTTTAGATAACGCTGGTGCTCTCTTATCTTTGGTGGCATATACCTACCCCTAAATTAATAAATAAAACGGCAGTGATCATACGTTCGTACTGCCTAGCCTTTTCTCAACTATGTTGGGGTCAGCTTCCAGTCTAACCAGACGCGGCTGAATACGTATTTTACACGGAACGACTGCCATCAGACCTCCGCAACCCAGTTATTGGGCAATGCCGATATCCTAAGGTTAGACCGGTCTTCAGATTCCGGGCCTCTGACTACCCGTAACGACTGTCATAGGTATTCTTATAACCCCCGGGACCGACGGTTGAACGTGCTCCCCGAGACACGGAGAAGTCTCGATGGGTAACGAATGATCACCCATCCACGGACTGACCGCAGCAAGCGCAGCTTAACCTTGCAAATCATATGATTCGCGCGGTTGTTAATTAGCCACGAGCCCCTCACAGCAGTGTCATACATCGTAGTAAAATAATAGATATATCTATGGGAGTGATCATACTTATAAGGATGTCTATTTTTTCCCTCTTAATTTACGGAACCTTAAAAATAGACGTACCTATGTATAAAGGTAGTAAACTAAATGCAGTATAGGTAGGTACAAGGAACATACATAACATAACAAATATTATAAATTAATACACTTTTTTTTCAGATCCGTACATCCACACATTGGCATCGGGTTCCAGTGATCCTATGACCGTATGTACAAAAACAAGATTGCTAGTTAAAAAAACAAATATAACCAAATAACACACAAATAATATTTACTAATTAAAAAACAGCTATCAGTATACAATGTAGATAGACGTATCGACATAGTAGGCAACGTTATTACATACGCGAGTTATTCGCTCCCCATCAGGCGGGAGTGCCTCGATTAAAGCAGTAAATACTTTGAGATTAATTATCTCGTAAACAGTCGCAAGCGCGTCGAGTCGCGACTCAAATCGCTCACCTACGCCGTGAGCGCGATACAAATTCAACTTTTCCAATTAAATTTCGTGAGGCATTAATAATTATTTGGGTACATCAATTTGTTTCGTCGCGCGAGGCGCCGCTCTACTGCCGCCTCCTGAAAGTCGCTACACACTGCTAGCAGTGTCGAGATGCTTCTTGAGATATTTTATCAACTCATAAGGGAAGCAAGAGTCACTTTATAAAAGTACCTAATATTTTTTATGTAGCAAGAAAATACAATTCTGCAACATGATATTATAATTATAGTGTGTCTGATTCAGATGAATAGTCCGCCTAATGGTGGAGACTTATTAGAAGTCGAAGAACTCGATTTTCCATTTATAATCATACTATCTATGTTCTTCAAACAAATATCCTTCCCCGTTCTATAGAACAAATCTCAATAAACTTTCAACCGAATCCATTCATTGTATGTACTTAACAATGACTCCATCAGCATTAATAAGTAACATATCTTAAGAAATATCACCGAACTCAATCCACGCTGTCGCCATTCCAACGAATTCTAACTTTGGAATTAATTAAATTAAACTTGAAAATGAAATATTAACACTTTAACGTATAAAATTTAATACCGTTAAGTTATAACGTGATTATTCAACTCCTCGGCAATTTCCAAAAACATCTAGAAAATTAAATTCGCGAGCGGAGGCGCTGGCTCCTTTGAGCCGAGCTTCCGCTTTTGTGCGAGCGAGGCGCGGCGCGCGGCGCGCTCGCCACTTCGCACTGTGAAATTAATTTTCTTCGTCTTTATGTAATTTAATTATAAACATTTCAATATGGCGCTCGGGGAATTTCCGCCCGGGAGAGAAGTTAAATAGAAACGTTTGATACTTATCTCCTAATACACTTCTGGGATGATTGCGCGATTTGAACGAAATTAATTATTTTATTTGCTAAAGAGAATGATTACAGCAGCAATATATCCGCTAAATGTATTCTTTGGCAGCTAGTAGCTATCAATGTTATTCTGACGAAATATTTTTTTTGTCTGTGACTTTGAGCAAGACGATATCAAACGTAAAGTGGCCTCTGACAGTAACAAGGTGTACAAACTGATTCGTGAAATCTTTGTAAAAGTCCTAAGTATGCTTAGTCAGTTGAAGGAGGTACTATAGATTTTGATAAACACTATAAATTATTATTATCATTTTGAACATAATACGGTCAATGGATAATTGTGGGTGTACGATAACACTTCTGCCCACCTCTTAGAGAATTAATACCTATAGCAAATATACTTAGCAAGATTATCAAAACTAGTTTATCTGTTCCAATGCTTTTATCATAGCAACTAAACATTCCCTTGGCAAATTATGGTCAATAATCAAGTACATTTTTGCCTCATTAAATACGTGTATTTCTTTTCATTACTCATACCTTGCTGTGTTTAATTGTCATTAAATTTAAGACAGCAAACACTTAATTTTTTATTAAATATTTTTTTTCATCTAGCCCAGTGGCTGCTCGTTCAATTTTTTTTATTGAATAACTGTCGTTCAATGACATTCCATCTGCAAAATTAAAAGTATCTATTTGTGTGGAGTGCACAGTTAACAGATGCCACTAGCGTTCGTGCAATTTTGCTCTTAAACCGTTCACGCTCCGGCGACGAGAGGCGACATCAAACATACGCGGTGCCTGCAAACCTTTTGCCAGCTTATCTCCCATTCACTATCTTCGCAAAATATCTACAACCAGTCCCATTGTTCGATGTTTATTAAATTTCATTTTACGTTTATACAACAACACTTTTGTCGGCCGCTTTTTGTACCGATTTGGGACATTTTACGGGTGGATTAGCTTGTGACGTCTACTTTTGTTGAGGCCGGCAGCGATGTCTTTTTATGCGCCTCCCGTATTACGGTTTGGTATTGCGCGTATTATGTCATAACAGTGAGGTACTCGACGCACTCGCTCATACTTTTTTTGTCGCTCTATTTTATTCCAAATTGAATTCTGAGTTGACAATAACACTGTAAACATCCTGTCTTTTTGTACAATATTAATACATAATATGGACAACTTCAGATTAAACCCAGTGAAGTATAGGCACTCTTAAAGGTAGAATTTAAAAAGAAAAAGCAGGTACCATGTCATAGTTGTATTTTATGTTAAACATGGCTAGGTATGTAATTATTATTATAGATAAAATATTATTAGTAGCATTAAACAGTGCCACAAATTCTTTGGCTTAACACTAGTTTTACGTAATGTTACCTCTTTGATTTCTTCGAAAATAGAAAAAGACCTTCATCCTTAAAAAACACAATCCAACCCCAAAACAACACCTTAGATTAAACAATCCAGCCCTACGCTGGCACTAAAAGCAATAAGACTTACAACTCCGCCCCTACCAAAACAATCCTGTATCTCGGTGTCTTCACTAATGGCGCAAGTTCGACAGTCGAAGTTAGTTGGAGTGTTCTACGGCTGCAATAAAGATAAATCCAGCAATAATATGTTCGGTTGGCCTTACGTGTAGGATTGCTTGGGCACGAAATTGAATTTGCATGGAGTCTTAAGTCGACACCGATTGAGACGCGCGCCGCGCTCGCCTATCTCATCCAGTGGACAATTACGAGTTCACCAACTGTTAGGGTACGGCGCGATTACGCACCGAAGCCTGTTGAGCCCCGCTCTCTAATTGTTTAGGTAGACCTAACAGCACTTCGATACGTACGTGATTTCGGAGTTTGGAGCGTATTCTCCGGATCTCCTTGCCGTCATTCTACGAAATACACTATGAAACCAAACCAGCATAGTAACAATTTTATGGTGAACATGTGAAATCTGGACAAAGAGATACACACATTCGCGTAAAATGTAATACGTACGCGGCAATCTTCGTCAGTGGAAGGCGCACTAATCCAGACGCCAGAGGGCCAGTACCGTATGAAAGGACGTTCCTTATCCCTTGATCCCGTTGTTTACCAGACATTAAACAGATAACAAGTCCGCGCCCTGATACCGTCTGAGCAGATTAAAGCCCCGGTGGCCGTAATCCGAACTTCGATTAATTTCATCCAATACTTAGTCAGGGAATGCTTAATTGCTCGTACTGTAAATTGTTATTTATGTAGGTACATGTACTTAAAACCTACAAAAAAAGATTCAGCTTTCTGCTTCAGTTGCAACAGGATGCGACGCTTGGAAGCTAGAGGCTGATCTTGAAGAATTGTCACTGTTTTCGACCTGCTTTCCAAATCACAACACTTCACGCAGTTTCGATTTCGACAAACTGATACCGTGAGTAACGTAGAAATACTATGACCTTAAACTTGACCTCAAGCGTTGTTCGTTCTCTTGCAGCCAACAAAGATGCCAAGAAGAAAGAGTTTGCTGCAACCACATGAATTGGCGATGCCATTAAATATTGTTAACATTATGAACAGCGCTGTTACTACGCTAATTTTTACAAATAATCGGTACGAGTGATGTAACTGTAACAATAGTTAAATCCACACGTATTATATCTATAGACGAGTATATAAAAATCAATTGCCGTTCCTTAGTATCGCAAAAACTCGAAAATGGCTCGATCGATTTGTTTTTTTTTTTCGTTTTGTTCACTCCTATACTGTGTTGGTTCAAGAGAAAAGAAAATTAGGAAAATTAAAAAAATGCGTCGTGTGTCTGCCATCGCGAGCGTCGCCACGCAACAGCCGCTCTTACACCCGTACCGCCGCATTAGATGTTTCACATCAAAATTTTAGGTGGTAAGAACTTCGCCGGGCGGCTAGTCCACAATATTTATTTAGTTTACCAACAGCGTGCACTCAATCTAATAATTATGTAGGTATGATACCGCACGTGCATTTAATACGTAATTCAAATCAGTGCGTGTGACATCTGGATGAGTATATTTTGTGTAGCGAGGGATTGTAGCTCGTAGAGAGAGATCAGTGTATCAATAGAGTGCGTTGCGCGTTCTACAAACACTGCCAGCCGTGCATGAAATGACGCCGCAATGATACCCCTGCACCCTAAGCGAGTTTAATAAATCATGGACATGCGATCTATTTAAATTACACGTTTTAAATAATTATTTACTTGCATACTTTTAGTTGGGTCAAAGAATTGACGAAGGCATAGACAAAGTTATTTACGGCAATATTTTGTAAAGAAAACAAAATGACGTAACAACAGTGATTAAAAATAAGTGTTAAATTGTTGTTATTTTGGCCGAGATGACACGGCAAGTGAATATTATTTCGGCAAGCTAACTATATTTTGAACATTATATTTTGAAAAAAAAAAACATTAACTTAGCCGTAGGAAAAACCGTTTACTGAGAAGCTTTCAACTGCAACAACACGCCGAAATTAGTACTGGTTCTCTTAGCACGTGTATATTCAATGCCTATTCTGTAAAAACTGCGTCTGCGCAAGCGATAGCCGCGGATATAGAGGATGGAGCGAATAAAGTAGAGACTGAATACCGAGTTCCAACATAACACCACTAAGAGCTGATGGGGCCTCGAATTATTATGGAGCAGGTGCGAACCTTCGTCCAGCATATTGCGTACAAGCACTAATTACTTAACATTTACAGACAGATTATTTATCGAAATACTGACTTATTATGTTTGTTAAATTAGATTCTACATAAGAGAAATATTGGAATCTAGTATTACAAGTATAACAAAAAGAGTCGTGTCGGTCACAATTTCCTACACTTCTCGTATAGAACGAGTCTAATAGTAAGTAAATATCGTCAGTGGAAAGGTAAAAAGACTAAAGCGCCAATATACCTACTTTACAGTAGAGAGATTAAAAGTATTTATTTAAGAAAATAATCATAGTTATTTTTCTTAGAGTATACATATTAAATAGATAATTAAACTATTTAAAATGTATACTCTAAGAAAAATAATAATTATACCTACTTTACAGTAGAGAGATACACAGTATTTTTTTAAGAAAATAATCATAATTATTTTTCTTAGAGTATACATTTTAAATAGTTTAATTATCTATTTAATATGTATACTCTAAGAAAAATAACTATGATTATTTTCTTAAATAAATACTTTTAATCTCTCTACTGTAAAATAGGTATATTGGCGCTTTAGTCCTTTTACCTTTCCACTGACGATATAAAATGCACTCATGACCTAAAACTGTAGTGAATTTACTCATAATAAGTATTCTATCTAATTTATGGCCAAATACTCAATTAAGTCTCGTGCTGTCACTGTCACGTTAAGGCGCAGTGACAGTGACAACACCAAATTAACGGCAACTTAAAATTGAGTAGCGTCTGAGTATTTGGTCATTAGTATGTCAAACACGCAGTGCTGCGACAGTTGTCATCAAAACTCGCCCTCTGCGGAGCAAACATTGAATTAGGTACATCAATTGATATAAAAACCTCTAGTCAATTTGGGCCCTGTTTAGTTTTTAGCTAACATTCCACATGGCATCATTCTTTATAGACGGGAGGAACCTACATACACAGTTTCAGTTTAGTACTAAGGCCTTTATCAATAAACCTCTCTCAACATGGCGTCCTAAACAACGCCGCACCATCGTAATTACATTTTTTTAAATTAATCTGTCCCACCTCTTCTGTGCTAACGAAACGACACATGAGGAAATCCCCAAATAAGAGATATTTATTAAAAACGGGCCTTTTTGATAATTGAATTGATTTGTGAAAATTCATTGTTTGTTTCGGTAATAATTTTATTTCCCACTAGCGGCCCGTCCCGGCTTCGCACGGGTGGACATTTTTCCCGTTTTTGCAATATTTTTCATTTATGCTCCACTCCTATTGGTCGTAGCGTGATGTTATGCAGCCTATAAACCTTCCTCGATAAATGGACTATCCAACACAAAAATATTTTTTCTATTCCAACCAGCAGTTCCTGAGATTAGCGCGTTCAAACAAACAAACAATTTGTTCAGCTTTATAATATTAGTATAGATAAGTCACTTTATTTTCCCATCATAATTTGGTAAGTGCTTTCTTATTTGAAACCAATACAAAACTATTTTATAATATATGCTTCGGTTAAAACCCAAACAATGTATCAATTCTATTAAGAATGTACTGGTTTCACTATTTCCTGTCACGAAGCCGAATACTAGATAAAGATTAAAATTTCATTGATTAATGTATTAAGATGCCTTTACTAAATATTTGAGTTCCTACAAACCTCTAATTGGTATTGATTCATTAATATTCAGTTTGTATATAGTCCAGGCCTATCTAATTAGTACGGTACAAACCAACAAGACGTATTCCAATATTTGTGTTGAACGTCTTAAATCACATTTGCGTACCGCTGTAACAAGAGGCCAGGTATGTTTGTGGACCGATAAAATGTAGTTTGGTCTCATCGGATTCAAGTCATGCACTCGGCGACGAACAACGGTAACCACACACGATACTCGGCCGCTCCACATACAAATGTAACACAATTCCCTTTGCATATTACTTACGTCACAATATTGTGTTTACAACTCCTCTTTTTATATCAACTTATTGGCAAGATTTTACTTGGAGCCTAGCCTAATTGATTGACCAACTGATAGCATAAAATTTATTGTATTTAATTAAATGTTTGTGGTTTTATTAAACAACAAAGTAAACAACACCTTAATTAAGATTTTTTATAAAATTGTTTTCTGGATATTGAATACAGTTTAGCTTAGACATGGATCATTTCCAGTCTTGTCTCAAGATTTTTATTATAAAAAGTGCCTCGAGAATGCAAGCAACGACTTAATATTTTTTTAATTAATTTACCAAAACACACATAAAGTTAGTTGAGAAAAAAGTGTTTACAGAACATCATGTAAAAGCCTCTTTGACAGTATTATTAATAATGTAACTTCTAAACCGCAGTCACCCGAATGACTAACTGAGAGGCGAAGTCTCAATCTGCAAACACAAATATAAAGCTAATTAAAAAGTTTCAAACTAAATTATGAGAGGGGTTGCGCCGATGGACTCCGTACCAAGATTGTCTGTAAGATTTAATCAAAGGGGTGTTTGTCGTCAGAAATGTGAACTGGTAAGGCAAATCATGTCGCGTACGCGGAGCCGCGCCGCGAGAGCAAGTCTCGTGGTACCGGAACCAGTGTTTGTTCGAAACGGTTGTGGCAACAAACATCGGTGTCACACTCGGAGAATTACAAATTTATATTAGATATTCATAACAGGCGCCAAGGATTTGTTCATTTCGTAAATCCCAGCACAATAACAGTTACCTAATACTGGCACGCGAAACAGTTATAAGAAATTTCAAGTAGGCGAGCTACATGCAATGATTTGTCCGGCTTCGACCTTAGAGGGGTCAGTGGCGGTACATTTTTATGGATCGGTCATATATTTTTGAGTTGAATTGAAGTGGAGCTATAAAAACAAAGAGCATACGGTCCCTTCGGACTATTAATTCAAGTCAAAGCTAAAATGCGACAAAGGCGAGTCAGCTCATAAAATTTATAGGCGATCGAATGAGATAATATGGTCGACGTTAAGAGCAGCTTAGACAGTTTGGAAATTTAAATGTGAAGTAAGTTTTGCGAGATTGCGCGGTATAAATCAGCGCGAGCGGCGGCCGGCGGGCGGAGCGGCGTGGCGCGGCGAGGCGCGGGCGCTCGTCAGCCCGCTGCGGCGATAAATCCGCGACTCCCTCGGGCTTCTTAACCGTTCTCCATCTTCATGTACACACCAACACCGACGCTCCGTATGCCCCGACTTACTACCTAAGTACACATCTTTTATGCAACGTCCACAGTTCGCGCTTTTATATCACGAGATTTCAATTGCAGACAATGTTTGCAACTGTTCGTCGGAAAATATCATGCTAATGACGAAACTGAGACGCTTGTAATACGACATTAGTAAAACATGCCCAATAATACAAGTAGACAAAGATACTCTTGTTTTAAATTGTTTTGCGACATTAAGTTAAATAGCAAACAAGTTTTTAACATTTCTCACTTATCCCATCTGTCAGCTTGTAGCGTCCAAAGTATTTTCCGCGAACTTCGCCCTCATTCTTTTTCACGCTACATTTCAAGAATCTTATTTTTGTAATTACAAAAATGTCTAGTACGCCGACGTTATCCTTAATTGCTGGACATAAAAATTCCATTTAAATTTCCCTTTTAACGATCAGGGAGAAGTGTCTAATTGTATAATACACTCGTTTGCGTATTTTTATTGTTGGTACAATAATTAGAACATAACGCGACTTCGCCCTTTTTAAGCAGGTTTGTAATTAAACTTTTCTTAGGAGTTTTAAAAGAATATTGCGAGATGCGAGCGTACCTTTTAGCAGGGGTGCTAGTGTAGGCGAGGGGCGGGGGTGGGCCTGTTATTTAAGAAATGGAAAGAAAAGCAATTTACTGCTTATCAGCGGGAGTAGCGACCCGCGGGTCACTCGGATAAAAAAGTACCTACCTCCTAATGTCGAGACTGAGACCCGACCAACTTGAGCACGGATGCTTCGGCAATCAACTTCCTGTTTAGTTAAACACGCTCACAATAACACTGTTTATGTATATAATTTATATTTTAATCTCTTGACTGAAGTTGTTGGAGTGTATCTTAGAATGAAAAATAGATTAATCTATAAAGTTACTCTATTATAAGTTGTTGGACGAGTTAAAGTAAAATTAGCTTAAGTCGACAAATTCCTCTCGTAGCTTAACGACTACGCGACTCTCGAGTAACTTCTCCTTGGGTCTAAGACTCACGGCAGTGTGTGTGTATTTATGTTTGTAGAACCATCAACGAAACTAGGTAAATAAAACCAGCTAAGTATTGGTTCACGATTTATAATATTTTAAACAGGTTTAGTGCGTTATATCGAAATATCGAACGTTACATGAATGTTTTGCCTAGCCTTTTTCCTAACTATGTTGGGGTCAGCTTCCAGTCTAACCAGATGCGGCTGAGTACCAGTATTTTACACCGAGCGACTGCCATCAGAACTCCGCAACCCAGTTCCTGGGCAATGCCGATATCCTAAGGTTAGACAGGTTATCAGAGTTTCGGGCTTCTGACTACCCGTAACGACTGTCATAGGTATTCGTATGACACCCGGGACCGACTGTTTAACGTGCTCTCCGAGGCACGGAGGGGTTTCGATGTGTAACGAACGGTCACCCATCCACGGACTGACCGCGGCAAGCGCAGCTTAACCTCGCAAATCGTATGATCCGCGCGGGTAGTAATTAGCCACGACACCCTCACGTCGTTACATGAACATCAAAATAATATTGTTGACATCAATTTCTGTCGTCCTGGTCGTATCATACGATTTTATTTTTAAATACAATTTCTCAGATAAGTGTTTCAAATATTACAAGCAAGGCCTAGGTTGAGTGTATAAGGTACATACAGTCATATCATAATTTCATAACCAGCTAACGAAAAACACGGAATATAGGTATTTGGAATGATGTATAAATACCTTCATAATCCATCAGAGATAGATTTGTTTTTATACATTACATAACATCACGCCTGTATTCCGCGAAGGATTGGGCAGAGGTGTATAGTAACATCCTCATTTCGCCGTTATGTTTTAAGTCCCATGTAATTGGAGGTGAGCCTATTGCCATCTACCGGGCACGAATGCAAACTCCAAACTGCTACTGAGGAATTCCATGGCAAAACCCAATATCACTTTGCCCGACCTGGAGATCGAACCCAGGACCTCAGGATCAGCAGTCGCGCTTGCTACCACTAGACCAACGAAGCAGTTTGTTTTTACTACATTACAGTGAATCAATCTACATCGAGAACACACATAAATAAAAACTTTTGTTTCAAATAAATCTACACATTATCGTTAATTTTCGCACAACAATAGTTCAAAATGTGTCCCTCAATATAACACAATGGTTTATTGTAACGGTGCGTCAAAAATTTGCAATGATTAGTTAGGGTGAATCTATTTTTACTCCAGGGTGGGGTGACGGGGTGACAGGTCGTGACCCGGCCAAATATTTGGGTATCGATGACCGTCCGCCTATTATTATAATCGATGTACCGACACTACTTGTGCACGCACATTATTTTTATTTGAGTTTGCGCACTTTTATCACTTTTTCTTTATAAATATGTTATTACATCTTAAATCTATACTAATATTATAAAGCTGAAGAGTTTGTTTGTTTGAACGTGCTAATCTCAGAAACTACTGGTTGGAATTGAAAAATTATTTTTGTGTTGGATAGTCCATTTATCGAGGAAGGTTATAGGCTATATAACATCACGCTACGACCAATAGGAGCGAAGCATAAATGAAAAATGTTGCAAAAACGGGAAAAATGTCCACCCGTGCGAAGCCGGGACGGGCCGCTAGTTATATTATAATTCTTCTGCACGTGTGATTGTCACCTAACTCCTCCGAAACGGCTGGACCGATTTGGATGAAATTTTTTGTGTATATTTCAATAAGTTCCTGGATAGTTTGAAAATACAATTGGAGACGGTAGGTGACGCTGCTTTTCCGGGCAGAACGACGTCTGCCGGGTCCGCTAGTTATTTATATATTTTCATTATAGAACACGTTAATATCCATTTTAAACGGTATTAATAATAAGCTTCACTTCGTTTGTGTGATTCAAAACCTTGCGACAGATTTTTCAACTACTTCTGCTTAACCGATTCTCCTGAAACTTCGCACCCAATTTCAATTCCCATGACTTTCAGCCTTTGATTTTGAAGTCCTTGTGCTACAGGGTACAGAGTACGGCATGATAAAACCGAAGTTTTTTTAAGGGATTATTATTTTAAATAATACCATTTAAACCTTATCCGTCTTATTCCATAACGCGATCTAAATTAAGTACTGGGATTATTACTAGGTTTAAACCATGACTGAGTTTGAGTGTGGCACTTACTATTCATCCTCGTATTAGTACATTAGTATAGGTAATAGGAATCAGGTGTTATTTGTATTAAGAACATTATAATGTATTGTTTTAAACAGTATAATATACAAAAGTTCGGCAATGTTCAATGGTCATATCCATGTTCTAAAATTCTGAACAAAAAAAAAAAAACAATAACATAAAAAATCCCCGAGAAATCGGAAAATATATTAAAAGCTACTTACGCGTCGAATATAGAACCTTCAACTTTTTTGAAATCGGTTACAAAGAGTAATTGTGTTATGATTATGAATATGAATAGACACTCATGTCATGGAATGCTTGAACACGTTAAATCGTCGGTCCCGGGTGACAGACGCCCGGAAGTCTGGCAACCGGTCTAACCTTAGAATATAGGCATTGCTCAATTACAGGGTTGCGGAGGTCTCTCTCTACTACATACTTTTAAGTACGTAGTTTTTTTTTAACATTCTATTATTATATATTAATTTTTCTTGCTTTGGTTTTATTGTTACAAGCTTTTAACATCACTTCGTTCGTTCTACCTACCCTTTTCTCAAGCATGTTGGTGTCAGCTTCCAGTCTAATCAGATGCGGCTGAATACCAGTATTTTACACGGAGCGACTGCCATCAGACCTCCGCAACCCAGTTACTGGGCAATTCCTATATCCTAAGGTTAAACCGGTTATCAGACTTTTGGGCTTCTGACTACCCGTAACGACTGCCATATGTATTTGTATGAAATCCGGGACCGACGGTTTAAATCACTCGGTTTTAATATTACTTAAGATTTTAATACCATTTCGACCTTGACAACGTCCATGACAGAATCTTTAGATCTTTCTCAAACTCCTTGGTTTGGTAAATACCATGATAACCATTAAATGTTTATCAAACAGTGCCAAAATGATCAATCGGTTCATCTCGAACAAAATAAGAACTTTGTCCAAACCTAAACAAAAAGTTTGTCGTAACTGCCTCATTGGTCTAGTGGTGGCAAGCGTGACTGCTGATCATGAGATCTTGGGTTCGATTCCCAGGTCGGGCAAAGTGTTATTTGGTTTTTCCGTGTTGAATTCCGCAGTAACAGCCCGGAGTTTGGATTTATACCGATGGCAATAGGCTTGCCTTTATTGCATGGTACAAATATAACGGTGAAATGAGTGTTACTATACACATCTGCTTAACCTTTCGGGGAATACAGGCGTGATGTTATGTTAGGTATCTATTGGAGTTAAAGTCGGTTCAGCGTTTAAACATTTTCAAGACTATAATAGAGTAATATTAGGTCCCCACCTATGAAATCAGCGTTTTGTATGGAATTTTTTAAAGAAGTTGCATTTTTCATACTAACATTTTCTTAATTTATTTAACAACTATGAACACTAATGTTTTAAAACTTTTATGTACTAATGTTTAAAAACTAAGATAACGTATGCCACTTAGATTATGCGACAAAAATAAGTTTTGGCTAAGTTAAAACAAAAATAGTGGTCATTTCTGCTAACAAAAAAAGGAGTCATTTTTAAGGTATTGTTTATGTTTAGAAAACTATAAGTAAGAAGGTTTTTTTACTATTGGTAGTTGTCTATGATGGTCATTATTCGATATAATACCAAGCAATTGATGAATATTTTAAATCATAGAAGTGACGAGGTTCTCTATTTGTGAGAAAAAAACGCCAATTTCATAGGTGGGGACCTAATATTATAATCTAACTATTGCAAATCAAAGTCACATCACCAAATCATTCTATCGGAACCGCCATCGTGCATCGATAAACTATCAGATATAAACTAGAAGCAAAACCCTGATTGATCTGATCGAGGGAGGTCTCAGCTAATGTTTATAAACTGTATAAATTATACAACAGCCAAATTTGCGCTCAATCACTTATACCCAATATAAATTCCGGCAATGTTCCTTGAAACGCTGTGTCAACCTATCCATCAGTGTAAAAATTCCCTGTTGATCCCCTTAATTTAATCAAAAGATCGCTTTAGCTGGTCATGGACAAGAAAAAACGGGATGACGTAACGTAACGACGACACGGTGATATAAAATTTTCATCGAACGGAAGACGGGAGGGAGGAGGCAGGTGGGGGGGACGGGGTGGACCTCCTGGTGTAATATCCAAGTCGATCCGGGTAACCAATAAATTACAATTTGACATAAACAAAACCCCACTGGTGCACGTAGCTGCGAATTATTTATTAGAAATACACGACGATCAAACGCTGGTTTTATCTAAATAATATAAGCAAGACGTGATTTGTTGTATTTAATAAAAGTGAACTTATACGATACTATTTTGACTAACTTTATAAATCTTATCTGAAATGAAGGGATAAAACACACCGTCATAGAATACCTGTAATTAAATTAATTTTCACATTTTCATTTTAGGTCTGTGCGTTTGTGCATGTGGATATTTGTGTTTGTAAACGCAACCACGATACAGGAGAAATCCTAGTGTGGGGCAACGTTTTTTTTATAAAAACAGATAAAAATACTATCAAAATGAGATCAAAGCCTCAAGATGTGTAAAATTATTGTCATGCGAGTGATCCGGACGGAGTGAGCGTAGCGGTGACCTCCGCGGCTCTCCCTCTCCATGTAATAAAATTTGCATACTTTTAATCAAGGCCCGTGTTGTGGAGAAGTTTCCCAATAACGGAACGCCGTGATCGATTCGATGCCCAGTCTAGGCATCGTTTTTGCATTTATAATGCTCTTCGTTACGCAACGCGGACGTTAACCGAACAGTAAGACAAATGTGTGCTTAGAAAGTTGATAAGTTTTATTATCAATAGACCACAAAAATATTTTGAAACTGATACTTAGTTTATTTTGATAAAGTTATAAGTTAATTATATAATTAACAATGGACATAACATAAACATCACACCTTGTATTCCCCGAAGGGTACAGCAGAGGTGTTTTTAGTACACCCTCGTTTCGCCAGTCATATGTTTAAGTCCCGTGGAATAGGGGGCGAGCCTATTGCCATTAAGCGGGCACAAATCCAGACTCCGAGCTGCTACTGACAAATTCCTAATAGAAAAACCCAATAACACTTTGCCCGACCTGAGAATCATACCTAGGACCCCATGCTCAGCAGTCGCGCTTGCGACCACTAGACCAACAAGGCTGTCACAACAACACACTAGATAAACAATGAAAAATAATAAATATTTTCATCTCTGCCTATAAATTGCTTTTCATTCAATTGTTTTAAATCAATTATATCTAACCTATGTATAGGTACTATAAATATGCTATAAGAAAGTAACTTGTGGAATACACAAATTCTTTTATATCTTGCACTCTCAATTGGAGTTGTGTAAATAATGTTACTAATACCGACTCGCCTTCAATGTTGTAAGAGGATTCCCGTAGCGCAGTTTGCAATAAATTAGCTGGCTTCTAATATAAAACGACAAAACCCCGACAGAGCCTCACGGCCCCGCCGCCGCGTCGCTCCGCCGCCGCGCCGCTGCCTCCGCCTGTCCATCTCCGCTCCGCATTAATCGTGTTTAGTTAGCGGATATTGGCGGCGGAAATTCAAATGCAATCAAATGAAAATAGAATTCGTAAAAAAGCAAAGAAAACAAACCGACAGGCGTCAGTCTAGCGGGAGCGCGCCGCCCGCCCTCGGCCGCCGCCCGCCCAGCGCCGCGCACCGCACGCTGACCGTACTTACACGATTTTAAATTGTACATATCTGAAATTCCGATCTGTCGCGCACCCACCCTGCGCTATGAAATGAAACAAAATAAAAGTGGAGCGACACGGCGCGCTCGGAAAAAATCAAAATCGAAATTAAAATAAAAGGTTTTTCCGACCGACGCGGCGAGGGAGGCGGATGCAATGTTTGCGGCCGTCATTCGATGCAGTCCGCAATAAAAACACGCGCCCGACTTCTACATATAAATATGTGCGGCAGGATTGATTGGAATTGAATATGTGTGGGTGGGGGGGTGGTGCAGGAATCGAAGGTGAGCGCCGCTAAGACTGTAATCGGTTTTGCCCGGGGCCGCCGAGCGCCGCCGAGCGCCGCACCACCACCGCTCACAATTAAACTTTGTTTGTACATGTGTCGCTCGAGATTAGCCGCAATGCTCTTTTTAAGTGGACCAGCTGCAGTCCCGCATGCAATTTAAGAATCTAGAACACAATTTCGGCAATTAGACGGCTAAACGGTACCTACGGTTTATTTTCGCACTTCAGTTGTTATAAAAGTCATTGAGTGAAGAATATTAGTGGTCCCTATTAATAACGGCCTCCTCCGGCACCGCAACAGAGTACATGTAGCAATCGCGGCAAATGTTCGAAAGATGTAAATGCGGAGGCAGGGCGACGCGGCGCGGCGGCGGAGCGGCGGCACATAAATCATAGGGAGGGGCGCTGATTACCTTCAATTATGGCATTAACTTTCATGCCTAATTCTATATTGCTAGTTATTACCTTGCTCCCCCGTTGCGGTCAAGTATTACGATATTTATTGCGTCACCAACTCATTTTATAGAAGCAGTAATAGTTAAATTAATTTGTTACTTTGTAGGTTCTTTGTCCTTTGTATTTCTGAATATTTATGTGCTATTCCACCTGTTGTAATTTGTAACATACCTGCAACAACGCTCGTAAAGTCTTGGCAGAATTTTAGTTTTCTTCCTTCCTTTCATCTACTTTATCTAATTTTAAACACTACACCTCTGTTCAAAGCCTTACCGTCCTTGGTATGAGGAAACGTGCGCAAATCATCAAAACAATCACAAGTATATACGTAACTGATATACTCGTAACAACCTCAACAAATCTAAACACACAATAACGACCTCCTTAACACGTGTAGTATACACGGCTTCATTTTTTCACCCCTCGAAGTTTTCTACTAAGTAGGCACCCGAGTACCTACCCAACGGAAGGAGTTTCAATCGATCAATCACTCCCAGCATAACAGTTACAACCGTGAAATCTTCAGGGGCAAGACAAAGATAATTCCCGTTTAACTTCCGTTTCCAACTTATCGAATAATTTAACTGAACATTTATTTTTGCGCGCTCATCAATCAAGCGAGCTCGCGCTTCGCCGATAAGCCGCGCCTCGACGCCGAGAAATGACTAGGCATTACATAAATCCCCTCGGATGATGAAAAGTGAAGTGTAACAGATAAGAACCTACAAAAAGTTACGATGAGAAATGAATCGCGATTTATATCCGGCGCTCGCAACTCCCGCAGTCGCGCGCGCCGCGCTGCGGTCGCGATCGTCCTTCCGAGATGTTTTACAGTCTACCCTTAGTAATCGCTAATATGCATCGCTAAAATGGGATTACTAATTTGATTTGACTAATATTAAAATTCACAGCAATTACTATTTTATCGTCACATCGGCCAGCAGATGTTCAGTTGTCCCGAGTACGTCGGCCTGCTACCGACAGCAAATGAATTTTACCTAATTGTAGAAGTCGCAAAGCAATTTTATAATTCCATATTTCTCATAATATTGTGATCATAAGGTTTAAAGTATTTCTTGAAATATTAGTCATATATAAAATGCTTTGATAATAAGTACCTTGTCTATATCTGTTTTATCGTCTACGTTAAAAACACTGGCAAAAAAGCTTCGCAAAAAGCCAAAGTTTAATCGAAACTTTTCTCCGGGCGGCCATTATTAAGATAAACAGTACAATACATAAGCCTATCTCGACATTTATTTTATCACGGGTTCACATCACGCGCCGCTATTCCCTGTTATGATACGGCCCGTACCTGAGTGGAGCTGAAAGAAAAGCTATAAACCTGTTCGAAGCGTTTCTTCCGGCGCGCCGGAGCGTCGCGTACGCGCGCCGACTGGCAAGCAGCCCCCCCGCGCCCGCGCCTCCACCCTCGCTCGCCCGCGATCACCCCCCACATCTGCCGACCATATTTTCCACTTTATGTGTGACAGTTGAGGTAATATCGAGACTCTCGCCGCTCTCTGATTGGACGAAAAATACACATTAAAGGAACCTGCCGGTTGCGAGCGAGCGATTCGAAGCTGTATTCTCGTGGAAAATGTCGGAAAATATTGTATTATGGGGGTGGAAAATTGCCACCCTCCCGCCCGCTCGCTCGACTCCGACAAAAACTGTCGAGTATTTGTTTTTGATGAAAACGATTTATTATTCTACGTGGGTTGGAGGCAATAAAGATAAGCCGGCGAGGTGCCGGAGCCTTATTACGGCTAACCCTCGCCTTTGTTTCCTTATAAAGAATAATAAATGAGGCCGCACGCTTATTTACCAACTTCCTTAATTATTTATTTATGCGGAAACGTTGTTGATATTTGTTAAATGCATAAATTGTGTTCATGAAATTCAGAAAATGGTTTACTGAAATCAAATTATTTTGCCAGTAAAATGTCGAGTTTTAGTGACTTAGCGTAATTTATACTTGTTTAATTTTGTATAGTAGATAATAAATCATGAAGTGGTAAATCCCGGTTGCGACGCGCCGGCAGATAGCAATCGCCATAACGCTAAATCCGCAATTTGCATTAACACCCCAATGCACGGGGACACACACTCTCACGGTGTTTGGGCAATAATGGCGATTGTGCGATACAAGATTTCTATGACGCTAAGTATAATTATTATCGGTACCTAGAACATCAGGACGAATATACAAACAAACAAAAAATCATAAATCGACGGTCCCTACGTATACCTACTATCGAAACTACAAAATCTCAGTTTTTATTTTATTATGTATATACACCGATTACGCTGAGATTTATGATCCGATTTACACGATTCTTCTTTAGTTTAATGCGGAATAGTTGCCATTTGGTCCCATAAAAAAATATTATTTTATAACCTTTAAGATAACATAATTTCACACATTTTAAGCAGCTAAAATATAAACTGAGATTTTGTAGTTTCGATAGTATACGTAGGGACCGTCGAAATATGAAATAAACTTTACAAAATAAATTCATGAAATAAAATCAAGAAGAAATAAAAAAATAAAACAAAATTATATTCATTCATATTTGTACATATTAATTTACTACCAGAAACAAAATTGTCACGCGTAAAATGTATTAATGCAGTAATAATCAAACATCCGTGCTCGCTACGAACCCCCCGCTGTGCGCACGCGCCGCTAAACAAGCCATTTAGTCAGATTTATTAATTTCATCGTGGACATGTGGCCACCGTGTCAGACATTTTGCTTGTTTATATCATCTGTCGTGTTTATTAACCACGCTCTTTTAGGGTTATAAAACAGTTTTTATGTGTCGTTTTTATGTTAAGTTCTCTATTGTACAACTTTTTTTTCCTGTGGTTAGTTATTAACCTGGTGTCACAGTTTATGCCGCTCATGGTCTGACTTCGCTTCACATGCCGGCGAGAAATATCTCTCAGGTTTGCAGTTTCCTCGCGATATTTTCCTTCACCGTTTTTAAGAAAGTGATAATTATACAATACGCACATAAATCTGAAAAGTCAGAGATGCGTGCCTGGGTTCAAACTCGAGACCTATGACTTGGCAGGCCGACGGTCACACCACTAGGCTCTCACTGCTATAAGACTTACTAAAAATCATTAACTAATTGTATAACTAAGAATCATCTATTTTTTTTTTATATGTCTAATAACTAATATCTATAAATAAATACCTATTAAAATAGTCATTTCAAATTTGATGACCGCTGCTAAACGAGCGGTGCGACTTATGAAGTAACCTCTGAGAGTTTCTGTTTGAAAAGTGTCATCATTTTTTACCGACTTCCAAAAAAGGAGGAGGTTCTCAACTCGACTGTATGTTTTTTTCTGTATGTTTGTTCCGCGATATCTTTGCTAATTGTGAACCGATTTTAATGAATCTTTTTTTTTTTAAAGAGTATTCTTTCGAAGTGGTCCCATTTAAATTTGGTGAAGATCTGATGAAGAACTTCGGAGATAGACAATTTGAAGTCGGTTTTATTTTTGTTAAAAAGTTTTTAAGAAACTGATACTACTTAAAAATATTATGATATTATTCTCTATATTGTCTACATCCATCCACCATCATACCTAATAACTGAGTTAACATTACTGTGCTGACAAATTGGTCGTACAGCGCATCCCGTGTCCCCGTCTGGGCGACGTTTAAAAATTTAAATATCGACAGCCGACCCCTCCTAAATTAAATGAACGCACATCTGAAAAATGCCCCACCGGCCTTGGATACAAAACGCACATTTTCCATACTTTTTCGTTCCATTTAAGACGTTTCGGTTGTGGGGTGGTATCTATGAGGATGTTTTATGCTATACCTACGAAACACATTTTTTTAATAAACTTGTTTTTAATAGATTTCAGAACGTATTTTTAGTGCCACTAGTAAAACAGTTTTAAAATTATACTATACAATTGAATATATTTAAATGTTTATATAAAATAAATGCTTGATTTCAATATAATAACAATTTTCCCATATTTTTTAATTACGTCATACTGATATAAACAATATGACAGCTTATCACATAATTATCGATTTAAATTATATTACGCTGATAATCAACACACGTAACACGTAATAAATTACAAATAATTTTATAACTCAAATGGCACATAAGTTACAAAAGTTCACTGTATCAAATGGATTATTGCGTAGCTCGTAGCCGATTGTGTAGCAAGTTAGGCTTCAAATAATCTGTTAAGTATACACAAACTCAGTTCATGTTAGTAACACACAAAGGGTATACGCACTATAACCATTTTCTCTAAACTAAAATATATTATTTAGCAATTAGCATTAGCACATAAAGCGGTCCACAGCACCCCTAAATGACGCGTAGCGGATGCGGTGTAAGTTAACTCGTACTATTTAACCATCCGTTCATACAGCCGCGATGAAACAACACCCTCGCCGCCCTACGACATGAAAGAGACAAAAATATGGAAAAAATAAAGAAAGAAAGAGATAATCGCATACTCATCGGGGCATAACTCATAAATAAAATACAATATGGTGAGCAAAACATTGAATTATGCCGGTATTATGTCACATTTGGCCTTTGTGAATTAGTCACTGCATATCGGCAGGGGTGTATTAGATTGGATGTTTGTCACTGATGTTAACCGACCGTGCAGATGTATGGATTTATTACTTTTGTATCTGTTCAAAATATTAATCATCATAAATATTATTACGAAAAGTGATCATGAAGTCACATAAAAAAAAACTATATACAGATAGCTTTAAGTAATGTTCTCAGATGTTGTAAAAACTCCTAAACAATAACTATAGTAGTTACTAAAATATTATTAGTAGCAATCTCTAAACATTCACTTCAAATCAAACTCCGATGATGAAACAAAAATAAAGTCGTGAACTTCCCAACCTCGATATTTTAACGTGAGTTGGATAGCGATATTGGAAACACTTCAATTTATAAACAAAATGCTCGGCTGCTAAGCTATAAAGGGGAAAACGGCGCGCCCGATTCAGCGAAATCATAGAAAAGCACATAAATTGGTGCGCATTAACATTTCCTTTATCCTACGTGTCGGCGTATGACGGGGGCACCGCGCCACGCCGCGCCGCGCCGCGCGGGGCCGCCCAAGACAATAAATTTACATATTTCACCCCTCAAACAGACCTTTTTTGCCATTCCGCAGAATTACGCACATATGGGAATATTCTGTTGAATACATCAGCAGTAAGGAGAGATACTCTCAGAATAAAATTATCTTCCACGATGCCACATTTGGAGATAAAGAGCGCTACACTTTGACGCCTTTGATAGAGAGGACTGCTTTTTCGAGCTACGCCAAAATAGACCTACCTGACATTTATGCATCTGATTTAAGTGAACTCATTATTTTTCTTCAATATTCCTGTGTAAATAGATATATTACAGTAAGACGAACAATGTGTAGGGCTGTACAATTTATAGAGATATGTGTTCTCTCTTAAATCAATTACTGGCTACATAATATTATAGGGTGTCAGGTACATACGCAAATTCACATATGGAAATGTAATTTTGCGGTGGAAGCACCCTTCAAAGGGTCAAATCAAAATCATTTTCACAGTCCAGTGAAGCAACGTACGGTCGGCAACGTAGCGCTAGGCGCGTGTACTTTGCGTTCACCGAGTTTGATTCTGTTGTAATTTACTCTTGTATTATTTGTTGGGTAAATATGTATTACATGTAAGTTTTGCCTAGCTTTCTCCCAACTATGTAGGGGTCAGCTTCCAGAATTACCACATGCGATTGACTACCAGTATTTTACACGGAGCGACTACCGTCAGACCTCCGCAACCCAGTTATTGGGCAATGCCGATATCCTAAGGTTAGACCGGTTGTCAGAATTATCGGACTTCTGAATTCCTGTAACGCTTATCGTAGATATTCGTATTACACCCGAGACCGACTGTTTAAGGCCCGTACATGTAAGTATTCACCTACAAATTATTTAATTAAACAGTTACTTTTTATTATATTTAACCACTTTCTCGTAAAGTTTTTTTTAAATTCTTTGACATGATACATTCAAAGCTATTTCTTCTATTCCACATTATAAATAAATACTACCATGATATTATTAGAATAAAACATCTCTTCTAATAGCTTTATACCAAACATTTTTTTTTTGACAAATCCAAATTCTAGATCCATAGACTACGCAGAAGAGTTGAAGGCCATGCAGAAGGCCAACGAATACTCAATAGAAATACATAGAAAATTCAATACTCATTCAAACTCAATAGATAGAAAATTCAATCGGGAACCAACAAATAAGCCATCGATTATGCACAAAATCTTGTAATTGAAAATTCTAGTCAGTCTCGCCGTGGTGCTAAACTACGACAGCACTATGAAGAGAATTAGCTTGAAATAGTCATAATATAGTCATGTTAATGACAAAAGATCCGCATTGCTACACCCTTTACATAAATAGGTAGGTACTTGAATACGACTACAGTTTGACCCGCACTTAGGTATTATGCACAATCGTATTACCTACCAACGCCGAAATAGGAGCTTGCTTTATAGAATGTAGCGAGAGAGTGGACGGTACGAGGTAGACGGACGACACTAATACTCATTAGAATTACATGGCGGAACGGTCCGGCCGGCCGGCGGCAGTGCCGCGCCGCGCCGCGCCGCCGCACAGCCGAGCTCCTGCCGCGTCCGAGCCGTACCCACACACACACCGATGCAGTACCGTTTAGATTTGTCTCACCCATTGCCTCATGTGTGGATAATCAACGTGTAGGTAGGTACAAGAATTAATTGTAACTACGATGAGATGAATTGCCTGTGTGACAATAATAGATAGTAAATTATAATATTATATTGATACTGGTAGCAGGAAAACATACTGACTTTAAACTTTCCTGTTCATTATTAGAAGGCGGTACTTACATTTTTTTTTAATTATAGCATTCATTTCGATTAGTAAATTAAACTAGATGCTTTAATGGATGGTTTAATGAATGGTTTATATGGAGTGGACTGACTCTTGCAGACCAGCGTATAAATCACACAACCTTCTCACAGTTCCTTGTATTTATATATACGAAATCGCTAAATTTGTTAAAACCAATCCTTCACTATTTGAAATAAAAAACAATAATAATAAACGAAAAGTTACACACTACCAATTAAAAATGCCTGTACCTAAAATTGAATTATTTAGACGTAGTTGTGTATATATGGCCCCACTTATTTATAACTCGATACCAAATTTTATAGTTGATCTTCCTTACAGAAAGTTCTGCAAAGTCCTTAAAAAGTGGCTCATCTCACATAGTTTTTATTCTATAACCGAATTTCTTAAAAAAGGTTCTTGCCAATCCTATCATTACAGGAATGTGTTATAAATAATATCTAATAATAAAATAATATCTAATATAATATCTAACTGTTGCAGGACCCACTGCGTTTTGTGTTGTGACAAGTTTAATTTATATTTTATGTTGTGTGTCTCTAAATCTAAAGTATGTTATTTAATTTTATGGTTTAATTAAAACATTTAATTGTATTAATTTGTGTAGACTTTATATTGTTGTGAAACTTATATTTTAATATTTGCATGCCAATTTATGGCGAAATGTGTCATTGTACTAAAAAATTATTTATATACCATCTTTTGTTCCACATTTATTGCAAATAAATGACTTTGACTTTGACTAAGTACACAAGGTAGGTAATCAAACATGGATGCAAAATATCGTATCTCCATAGTGGTCATATAATGTAGATGATAAAGTAAATAACAGCAGGAAACTAGGACGCCAGGCCATCAATATTCATAGATGAGCTAACTACACGTCTGACTAAATAACACAAACGGATACATTGGCATACATGTGTGCATGTATGTATGTATACAGAATGTATACATTTATGTATATGATTACCTCAAATACATATTGTATAATCCCTAGCTAGCTCTATGAATGTTATAGTCGGCACGTAATTTGGCAATGTTTTGGCGTAGTGGGAGTAAGCTTGCACTTGTACACTAAGGGCTGATTTTTCAATCGTCACAATTATAACTTTAATCTAAGGAATAAATATGGCCGTTTGACATATTTCCTATACAAAAGCTGTCAAAACGCCAAACTTATTCCCCATATAAAAGTTATATGACGATTGAAAAACCGCCACTTAGGCCCGATTTTACCAACGTCGGGTAGCGTTTATCTGAGGAATAAGCTAGACGTATTGACAGAATTTCTATACAAAAGCTGTCAAAATGACAAATTTATTCCTAGGATAAAAGTTATCCGACGTTGGTAAAATCGGCCCTTAGTACAACAAAAAAATTGACACTTTTATTGATTGTCATTATTCTATGGTTGGTGCCTTAATTTATTTTTAAACATGTCTGTTTAGAAGAATGAAAGAAAGGAGAGGAATTCTCTTCTCTACTCTTGGCAAGTTATGCGCGACTATACTATCCCATATCATACATACATATATATTAAGCCCAATTTTTTGTCACATAGATTGATTTCAGTTGAGCGTCAAGACTGAGTACAAACTAGTTATGCCCAACATTTGATGAAAATGATTGCAGCAATTTTGAAGATATGTTTTTTTAGCCTGTTGGTCTAATACGAATGCTGTCTAGTTACTATACTATACTGTCTAGTTATTAAGCAGTGATAACCTAGTGGTGTGACCGTCGGACTGCCAAGCCATAGGTCTCGAGTTCGAACCCAAGGCACCTCTGACTTTTCGGATTCGTGTGCGTATTGCATAATTATCACTTGCTTAAAAACGGTGAAGGAAAACATCGTGAGGAAACCGGCGGCATGTCTGAGAGATATTTCTCGACGGCATGTGAAGCCAAGTCAGAGGCCCATGGGCGGCATAAACTCTGACACCAGGTTAGTCACTATCCACACGAAAAGAAGAAGACTGACGTAAAAGTAACATTAATGTAAATTAATTTGAAATCGGAAATACATACCTACTCGTTTCGCACATACTATTTAAATAAATTGAAAACTGTACCTATTCATATAATAACTGCCTCGTTGGTCTAGTGGTGGCAAGCGCTACTACTGATCGTGAGGTCCTAGGTTCGATCCCCAGGTCGGGTAAAATGTTATTGGGTTTTTCCGTGTGGAATTTCTCAGTAGCAGCCCGGTTAATGGCAATAGGCTCGCCTCCTATTACATGGGAGTTAATCATAACTGGCGAAACGAGGGTGTACTACCTCTGCCGAACCCTTCAGAGAATACAGGTGTGATTTTATGTTACTATGTTTATTCATATCTATGTATGATACAAATTGTGCATGTCGCAAAATACATAATGAACCTAAATGTTATAGGAAATTTGTATAGGTATTTTCGATTCAAAATTCCTTTACATTAGCGATACGATTACGATACTTATACGTCAATCGTTCGTACTAGGCGTACTGGAGATTTGATGACAAAGCACGCACTTAGTGGTTTTATTTATTTTATCACTAGACTATTACCCGCGGTTTCACCCGCTTCCTAGGGGAACTACTTGATGTACCCGGATAAAAAGTATCCTATGTGTTAATCCAGGGCATAGTCTATCTATCTGTGTGCCAAATCTCGTCCAAATCCGTTTAGCCGTTTTTGCGTGAAAGAGTAACAAACATCCATACATCCATACATCCATACATCCATACATCCATACATACAAACTTTCGCGTTTATTTTTTTATGCTCTTTAAAGCTTCAAATCTTAGTTTTCATCAAAATCTATACATCGACTCTGGAAAAGTGAATACCTAATTCTCCATTTCGTTGCGGTCTAGTTTCCGATCTCTTGTCCAACTCGTCCAGTACCTACTTAAAATTCTAAATCTAGACTTGAAATTAGTAAATGACCACAATTTAGGTTTTCCTTCTCAGTTGCTTGGAAGCAATAGTGAAGTACTCTTTACACCTGAACGTAACGCCTAACATCGGTCCAACAGTTGTAGTTTAGAACAATGTAGTGATATTTCTTTAGGCGCAAGGTGCGTACGACAAACTTGTATTAGAGAAGATTGGCAACCTAACATCTTTCTTAACTTTGTCCGACAACTTAAGACGGAAGAGAACAATATTTCCTGTTGTGTGTCTTACAATATATAGATTGTTGGGAAATATCGTCATTCTGTGCACGAATTCCACCACAATCGATAAGAGAGATGACCGCTGGCCGCGAGGAGAAGCGCGGGGCGAGGTCCACCGATGGGGAGACTGTTATTTGATTAGTCTTACCGAGAATGAGCTCGCCTCTACTTAATGGGGTGAGGGCTTGTAACCGGACCACGTATAATTTTCACTACTCCGCGTTAACACTGCTTGTAGGAAGACAAAAGCTCAAAACCACTTATCTAGAAACAATAAAACGATTCACGGCGGAACGTAAGAGCAGACCCAAAAGGCGTTCATCCCATCATCGCTTAATAGACACGCATTTCGACATAAATGAGTTTCGCTTTAAATTAATTAGTAGCACATTTTCCATTATAAGGACAAATGTAAAAGCGACCGCTTAATAGCGCGGTGGAAAACTCGCTAGTTTTCGCTCGCGAGAATAGGGCCGGAGAGAAATTGCGGATAGACATAATCAGTCTTCTGGCTTTGAGGCCGCCTCAGCCCCCTAATGTGCCACACACCTCTCCAACTGATGAATACGCTTTAGACATACGCCTCACGACTGATTGAATTCAATATCAACATTGTAATTAAAGTTCCCTACTATTTTGTTTATGACAGCGTCTACGACGGATTCAAAAGTTTGTTTCTAAAATGTATTCAGAGCCTTTAGTTTACTTTAAACCTCAACCTGGCTCAAGTTAGCAACCAAATGTCTATAGTTAACTACTACAAGGAAAGTTTTGAAGCAAAACGGGAGGTCGGTTTGTGAGGACGGTCCGTAATGACCCTGTCCGATCTTACAAAAGGCAATTACAATAAAGTTCCATTCGCACATGGTCGTTAACTGGACGATATATCTTGGATTCCCTCAGTCAAGTCGGCTTTCGCACTCGTTTCATCTTACCGCCTTGACACACGACCTCACATGACAATTTTAATTTTTAATTGCCCTTTAACTATTCTGAACTACTAAACTCCACTGAGTTTTACAACTCGAAAATTTACATACCTACTCAAGAATGATTTACCTATGATTTATCACAATTAGTTACCTAATAGTTTAAAATGTTGACGTAAATATTATAATAGTGTCACTATTAATAAGACAGTGGTGAGCACGTGTGCGGGTAGGTACTGGAGGTGTGCCGGTAGGTGTGCGGCCGCAGCCCCGCGCACGTAACTGCCTCGGAGCGCACACTTTACGAGCGGGGGATTAACCCGTGTAACGAGATTCATTAATTCTTGTCGTTAAAATTTGTCGTTCTCGATTAATAAGGAAGTCCCAGGCGGCGGGACGTTATTATCACTGGACCGCAGCCGGGTGTCGCCGGCGTCGCCAGGGGCTGCCTCGCCGCGAAACTTCCCACTCCGCCCGCTTTATTTACACTATCGAGTAAATTAAACTCGCGCTCGAGTGTCGGAGAAAACTTTAACAGAACTTTGTGTGTAATAAGTGGTGCAACAACACGAGTGGAAGAGCAAACGTCGGACGCGGTCTCCGCTCCGCACTTCTCTCCCACTTAACTCTTTGGGACATATTTATTCGACCCTCCGGCGACCACTGCGGAGCTTACCCTCCCGGGCCCCTCTGAAATTAACCTAACGAATCAAAGCAGCCATTAAATAGTACCTGAACCATTCTTACGTACAATCTGAGCCAATTACGTTATGAATGCTCGCCGCAACCTCGATCGATCGGGTACGTGCGCTTATAAATTTTTGATCGGTCTCGGAAACGAATCGAAACAAAGAAAGTACACAGGTCCGTTATTAGCGTCCGTTTCCTCTATCTGTTTGTATGTAATTTTTAATGCGGGGTCAATCAGGGGGCTATATCGTAGATCTCCGTCGGGCCGAGACCGTAACGATAATGAATCGGCACTGTAAGAGCGCCGGACCGCACTCACGAATTATTAATAGCTGTGTACGCGCACAACAATGTACTCCTATTATTAAATACCGTCTTATCCATGGTTTTCAATATACACAACTCGTAGGCGAATAACCACGGTATGGTTGTCATTAATAATAATTAAATGGACAATTTGATTCAATCCTTAGAAAGGATTTAAATTTAAGATTAAGGCATGGTCAAAGTTGTAAGCGGTTTCAATTACATGACATTACTAATGCATAAAGAACATGCTCTGTGTTCACACCAGCCGCATTTCCTTGTCCTTTAAGATGACCCTCCCCTTGTGGAGGCAGAGTGGGCTTGTCCACTATTTGTTTTACCTACCTGCGACCCTCGTACAACTGTCCACTAAGTGTTGATTGCTTGTAAACAGCGTTTGTAAGCATTTAACTGTTTACTTTTAACGAAATCTTACAGTACATAATATTACGCTATTTTTGGTGTCGTCGTGAACCCCATGCTATTTTTAGATAACAGAAGTTAGAAGCTTGCGTCATAAGTTTATTGTGCGATTCGAATCCCGTGCGTGGAAGGAATTGATAAGGCGCGCTCGAACCTTTGCGTCTATTGCTTGAAATTTATTGCTGTTTTGGGTTTTTATTGTTCCGTTTTACGGCCTCCTCGTGTATAAATCGTACAGATAGAAGATGAATTCCACGCTAAAGCGACCGCTACCGACGTATACCATACATTTGGGCGATACCTTACGTCCTCGTATAAATACAAACACATAAAGTCTCTATACAGGTTAGTTTATTTTTGTGACACTGCCCATATTGAAGGCGAGCTGTTTGAACAGAGCCTTTATCTTTGTCTAAATGCCGCTCAGTAGTTTCCACGGACGAGGACGATTTTCATAGAGGTCCATCACGACGACCCAAGCGTGAGCCGTATATCACACGAAATTATGCTTGGGCTGCGTTCCTACGCCGAGCGCGACAGAGACGGCGTACGAGACTCGCTGACCCTCAGCTCATAATGTACGGTCCGGTTAGGTACACGACTTACGGGAAATAGGTACGTATGTAACCCCGGAGCCCGCGCCCGCACCCCGTGCATGAAATGCTTATTATACGCGGCACGTAGGCCGCCACCCCGCGCGCCCGGCTTGCTCGCTCGCGCCACCTGCCTGCCCGTCCAGACAGGGACGCACGACCGATATTATAGCAAATCGAGGATTGTTATGTCCGGTCCGCCAGAGGTCGGCGTAATATATGGCCACGGTATTCCGGGCACATATATTAACACAGAACTCGCCTCATACGAAAAGATCTTACGCGATGGAAACAAATGGCAAGGAAAATTTTGTCGGTGAAATTCATTGAGATGGAAGAAGCAAAAACGGAAGGAAAAATTACTGTAATTTTTCTGACTGATCTGACTACTGCTTGTGCGAAAATTGGAAGCGGGTGAATCACCTTAAATGCTCAAATAACATAGGTATTAAACATGATGTACTTATGCTTATTTTTGTCAAAAAAATTATAGTCTTGGTAGAAAAATTTACCCTCACAAAAGTATATTAGGTAGAGTCGTAAGGTAATCTATTAAATAATAATGGGGATGTGTGGTCAAGTGGATGATCGAGCCGGGAGGTTGGGCAAATGAAGAATGATGAGCAGTTGCAGCGAGGGGCGGTGCAGTGCAGCCGCGCGCTATGACACGTCGCGCTAAGTGACTGATGACGATACTGAAGGTACCTTTTCCTACCTACTGTTTAAGCTTTCAAACTTTAGTTTAAGATCTAAGTAGGTATGTATTATAGATAAGAAAAAGTTTTCTTAATGGTTATAGTAAGCACGTTTTCTTTTTTTTGTGTTTTAAAAAACGAAAATAAATCGTATTCACGCGAGCTCACAACTCAATTTAAAATATTAAGTACTTCTAATAGCTACAATGTTTGTTGCGGAATACTTTCTGCTTATAAGTACAATCACGCCCTCACGATAAATGTCTAGGGGCGCCGTCACCCGCACCGCCTAAACGAATTTAAATAAAATCGGGTATTAAAATCTCCAGGCGATCTCACAAAAATATACCTATGTCAGGAGAGATTTGAGCGGAATAAAAATTCCTCAAGCTCGTCGCATTATCGAGGGGCGGGTCTCCTGTTTTCTTTTATGGCTGTCGTAAGGTATAATCTTCAAGAAAAATGCGATATTTAAATGAAGTGAATTCCTCGAAGGGGATTTCCTTAATACCCAAATTTTTCAGTTGCAATTTCATTTGTTAATTCAGTGAGGTTGGCTGTAATCGCGTTGGGGTGACAAGGAAACATCCTGTCATTTTAATTTCCGTTTTGCCAATTTTAATACGACGAGGATTACACAATACGGTGAGGATTTAAGTAGAAAAATAACTATTTGGTTTTATCTTTTGATACGTCGCCCCGGTGTTACCTCTTGTCGCATACAGTATAAACATTGGGTCTTAATGAGGGCAGTGTGGTGGTGCGGCGCGTGCGCGTGATCCCTCGTGCGCCCTGCTGCAGGATCCAGCGCCACGTGGCTGACACGCGCAACACGTCTCTAATTGCCCTACTATAGAGATTGTGACAATATTGGACAATCCAGTGAAAATAACACCCGAATATTGTATAGCATATCGTTTGAGCCGACAATAATCTCTCATTTTAATAGATAAGTGGAGGCGGAGTCATGTGATTTGTTACTGACTACTCTCATAATACCTCCGGCTTTGTTTCCGTTTATTTAACCCTCCAAAAAATATTTGACGCACAATAGATGTAACTTAAATTGTTTTTATATTCAAAAGATGTTATCTGTAAAGTTTCAAAGTAAAATAACATGAAAAAAATAAAGTCAAGGCGTCCTCGGTCGGTGGCCATTTCATTAAAATTAAAAGAAGTTAAGTCGCGACACAAGACAAACTGCCGCCTAGAGAAATAAAGAGAGCAAAGCAAATGAGAAGAACTCATTTGGGCGGCCGCTGAATTGTGTTCGAGAGGATAATAAAAAGGGAAGCCATCAGTGACACGCACAATAAGCATCAACCTCAAGAATATCATAGATAACGGCGCGGAGCCGCCGCCGCAGGGACCTCATTAGGAGGCCGCAGGGAAATTAAAAAGAAAGCAAGATCTCGGACTCGATTGCGACCCGAGAAAAACGACCGGCCTTCCTCTCATAACATTACATACAGCCTCCGTCGATTTTCCGGACGATTATTATTTTGTGGTGCGTAAGACTTGGCCGGAAAAGTAGTTAATGACAGAACAGAGGGCGAAGGCGCACAGGCGCAGCATAAATCAGTCTGGAGCAGAGATGAATGTAATTACCGTGCCGGACGGGACAAATCGGATCTGCGCGGAGCGAGGCTCGTTTGCCGCCTCGCGCCGTACGTACACGTGACTCATATTCAAATCGTTATCATCCAGTCTATTGACATATAATACATTAACAAATATGCATGCTTAGAATGCGGCCTATAAAAAGTAAATATATTGCTTGCAAAAAAATCTCTGTTTTTTTGTATTTAAAGATCTTTAAATCTTTTTACCTTCAAACACTTAAAACGTATAGAAAAGGAACAAAAATAACAATTAATTGCCCCTTTCGAGAACAAATTCAAAGTCTTTCGAACTGACTCGATTTGCTAGGAAGAAATCTATAGAAATCTTACATTTATGCAAAACAAAGGCAATCAAGGCCCGGACGAACAGAAGAAATGAGCTTCATTAAACGACGGAATGAAAACTTTAATAATGTAAGATGCAAAAAAACTCGACAAAAAATACTTAAGAAAATCTGACGACATAAAGGCTGTTGTAACCGGGGACTCGCCGTAAAATCATTAAGATGCTAATAAAAACTTCCTTTTGTAGCACAGAGACGAACTCGGGGAGCGACGAGAAAAAATATTCAAATAAAAACTCAATCGAGAGAGTGGAATGGGAAGCGGTACCCATGATTATTCTTCAAAACATAATGAAGAGAATTAATGTAAATATTCTTTTTGCTTGGAACTTTCCGCCCTCCGGAAAGTTTTATTTTACGGCGCGTCGTTTAACAGCCGTCCCTACTTATTGACATTCAATTCGGGGGAAATTGATTTATGAAGATTGTCGCCTTAATTGTAGAAAGATTTTTTTCTGAATCGATTGTAAATCGGGAAAATGTTTGGGGAGTGTAAATAAATCATTGATTGTGAAGTGAACTTACATAGATTTATTCATGCTGGTATTAGCATGTTTATGTGTAGCAGACTGTTTTAGTAGAACAATGGGTGTACATTGTTGCATTATTGAGTAGGTCGTGACAGGTCGGGGCAGGGCCGAAGTTGGCCGAGGGCTGCAGCTGCAGTGTCATTACACTGTCATGCCAGGCGCACTCACTGCACGACAAGCGGAACAAATGTACACAATTTTATTCATTACCTTTATTAAATATCAATGTCTTCATGCTTCATTTTTTATTCTGTTTTATGAATGAAGTTTATAGGGCGAATTGAGATCTTTTTAAGTTTCGAATATACATTAATAATTCGTTTAATTGAGTACAAACATAACTAAATATCATTCGTCGATATATTTCTTTTATACTATTATCTGTGCTTAATTAAACTTGAAGTACATCCCAAAGGATTTCAAACATATAGGCCCTACTCAAGCATAAAGTAAGCACCATCCCTTTTACTGGTCAGTATTTTTCGGGATTTGGAACAAAATATCCGTAAATAATTGGAATCTCTCCAGAGGAGTCGTCGTGGAAGGGTCCACACAAGGTCCGGCACCTTTTTACGGTCGATAAAAATAATAAGTCGGTGCTCCCGCCTAGCCTCCCCCCCCTCACCCTACCTCCGGACTGACGTACGGACCCCGATCCGCCCACATTCGGACACCGCTCATTTTTTGTTCGTAACACTTTTCATTTGTCTCCAAGAACTGAACAGAACAATATGTACAAACAAACGTTTTATTTCTGGGACCACAACAATACACATTTATTTATCTCACTCGTCGAAGCCATGTCGTAGACACAACCTACCAACAGACATTAGGCCAAGTTACACACATTAAAAGTTCCCGAATCGACACCTAATATGCAATCACATACTTTATACAAAATTTATCGTACCTATTACAAGATTCGCATTAAACTACCCAGAAAATCTTTAACCTAAGCTTTAAGCTTATAAAAGCTCGGCGCTAATGGCCGGATACCGGAAATTGCGCTCTCATATATCTCCCAACAGATTTATGAAAGTACCCACACATGAGCCGATGTCTCTTGGGCGCACACGCGTCACACCAGTAAGAAGTAACGTAAACTCCACACACACAATCAAACTCCGACACCGTTAAACTTTGACACTTATTAATTTAAAGGATCCTTAATTCTGGAGGGTCCAAAGTAACGATATGAAACTAAACTAAATCAAAGTATAGATCGAAAAACTATTTAGTTTATTTTAGTTTTAAATATATAGTCTGAAGGTTTCTATTTGAATTCAAGAACAAGTAAATTTTTCCTGTTGTCCCCATGATAATCTGACATTATATTTATGAAATAAAAAAAACATCGTGACAATCTTCGGTGAACGGCTAATGCTACGCGCGTAGCAACTGTGCGCTACATCGTAGCCGCGTAGCGGATAATCCGCGTCCAGCAGCGTAGTCTCACGCCTCCTCCCGTAGCCGCTGATATGACTCTGATGGTCTTTCCCTGTCATGTTTAATGCATCTGTCAGATCTGCATACATATTTAACAATAATGAGCTTTACAGCCTGCCTTGTTTTGACACTCAACAACACGATTCAAAAACAAACTGTAAATGTTTGTTTAGCAATATTTTTCGATTGATACAACATATTTTAGTGATACATTATTTAGTAATCTCATGACATTTTATGCAACGTTGAATTACTAAGTATACATTGAAACATTATTAACAGTTCAAACAATGAGAGAAAGAAATACTAAACAGCTATCTCGACACCCTAAGTCAATTGTGAAAAGAATATTAGGTATATTCGCGAGTGGGGGCTGTTTTTTTAGGATCGTAATCTTTTCCGCGTATCCCGTCTCAGCCCTTGCCGACACGTACCGGCCATTGTGACGCGGAATACGTCTTCCGCGGCGCTTCTTATATGAGCGTTACAAGTGCTTTCTAAATAATCTAAGTCCAGTCGAAGAGAGCGTATTGTATTGACACAGTGGAGTGGTGGCCGGCCGTATAATGCCTGCTGTGTGTGTGCGTCGTGTCGGTGCACGGTTGTGTGTGTGTGCGTCCACGCTTGATAGAATAAGCAAGTCGTCCGGCGCCGTGGGGGGTGGAGGGACCGCCGCCCCCTTAAGTATCTTCAAGACTGGACCTCCACCACCCCCTGCCCACTACACGTCTTCTGTAGCACTTCCCGTAGCCACATCGGACTCTAATGGGCCTTTATGTTATGTTGTAAACTTACTTTTATCATAATATAAAGATGTTCACTATTTACCATCATTACGTGATTACTTAAAGTCATGATTTCTTTTATGAGATGTACTTGCGGATCGCAGAGCTTTTAATGTAGCTGTGCTCTAAAAAGATTCATCAATAGCTATAGAAAGTATTAGATATTAATAACAAAAGAGTTTCATTCTAAGAATTAAAATTAGTTATAAGTCCCAAGATAAATCATATAGCGAATAAACACGCTTGCAAATGTTTTTAAACAGCAACTAAACCATTTTAAAGCTTCTCTACGTCTCTACTAAGTTATGTTACAACTAAATTTAAAATCAAACTACTACTTATGCCTAAAAGTGCAACTAGATTCGGTCAATCGATGACATCGATCGTCCATATCAATCGATGGTCGGTCGTTCATCGATCAAGCAGCGATCGATATAGTCGGTCGATTGTGTTTTGAGGCGAACATTGTCGACATCGATCAACCGCAAACTAGTTGCACCTTTATATAGTAAAATGACTTTAAAATTCGTGCCATAGTCGAGTAAAAATAAGCAGGATGCACGAGTACGAGGCACTAGTTTATTAAGTTGCTTAAAATGTCAGCAAAAGCGTGCAAGCGCCGGAGAGCGGCGTGCGAGCAAATCATATTAACTGGCACTGGCGGCACCGGCGGCACCGGCGCGGCTCGGCGCTGCCTCCACTTCACTATTCCGTCGCTAATTCTCAACAACCTGGACGCACATATAGTTACATTTCCATTTTGATCAGGAACACGTTACTTTGCACTTTTAGAACTTTGTGAACGTTAGTTTAGACTGACGTTTCTTAAAGTTTGTTTAAAACAGTTTATTTTATACTATCAGAAAATGCCGAACAATATTCAAAATTGTGACCATAAAGCTAGTTATCTCCAAAATCATCTCCACAACTAACACGTGTTGACCGTCAGCGTCGACCGAAACGAGCCAAAACTAGCAAAATATCAACAAAAAAGTTCACAGTGAAATACGTAAACCGTGTACAGAAAAAACAGAAAAATAAAAGCATTAAAACGGTACGTTACCAACAGTAGGTACATAAGGTGCTCGAGCCAAAAGTTATGTCGGAATACTTCTAACGGGCGGGCGGCTGCTATGAGTAGATTTACAATAAATACACCAAACAAAGAAAAAGGAATCTCGCTGCGGGGAAAACTTCGGCTTTGTACTCCAGTACACTGTTACGGTGAAGTGCTCGCTTTATAGGTAAAATATGTGGGTATCTGTGTACTATCTGTGCCATGTACTGTTGGAGTGCCATTATAAATTTATATTTACAGCACATGCTTTTTAAAATTTAACAAACCTACATGATATCGATAAATCATACAAGAATTTAGTAACTTTCTGTATTCACATTAGATTACATAATAAAACAAGTTATTTGTTCTGTACGCTGATTTAATTGACTTGTAAACACGTTTTTTTAACGGTTCAATAATTGTAGTATCTCAAGATAACAAAGAACAGCATTATTTATTCATCAAGCAATCTGAAGGATTTTCCTCAAATCACACTAACCGTTTAATAAAAGCAGTACAGAACCTGTCGGATCCAGGTGACTAATTGAACATCTTCAAAGAGCGTCGACGTCTGCAGTGATTCTTGAGCTGAAGGGTTGAGCACCGTCGGCAGGATACTTGCCGGAGGCTGCCACCTGCCTGCGATATAATTGGACTTCAAAACTGCGCGGCGGTAGCAGATCCCCAATACTTCCGCCTGGCTGGATCGCTGCCGCCCTCCTATTTATTTTGTCTGCGTTGTCTTTGCCGCTGTCACGGCTCTGCCTTTTGAACGGTTTTCAATCCAACGCATTATATTGACGATATCAATTCCCCTCACATAATGTACTGATCAGTCACCAGCGTATAGCTGCTTACATAACATGTTTCGTTTATTTTTATTGTAGTGTCTTAAGTTTTGTTATGTTCTCTTTTTTTCCAATCGTGTACTGGTCCACTGGTGGACCCGCTTTTGATTGATGGTCTTAATGTAATCATCGTGATCTCAGCGGTGGTATCAGAATACTCACGTTCTCCGGATGCAGACTTACAGGAAAAGTGGAATGACCAAATCCCGAGATCTCGGGTCAGTGACCTTTGACCGCACGTTACTTTGTGTATAAATACGTTTATAGTAACTAGACACTCAGCATACGATAGAGCTCTCATTTGATTGGTAATCGATCACAGTTATCTCTAAAAAATCTCCTATTACTTCTACTTATGTTATTACTTATTAATCCCTAAAGTAAAGAGAGAAATCAGAGGTATTTTTCACTAACGCAATCAGGAACTTCCAGGTCTCTAGGAAAAGCTCAACTTACATTAGTACAACCTACTATTAGCATTTCTATATTCCAAAACAACGCGATCCTTTATACAAATACACCTGAAAGACATTGCATTACGAATTCTCAGTCTTAGCATCATCTTGATTTAAAACGAAATACCCAAAATCAGCTCATGCAAATAGAAGTGTCGTTTCGGCCACTCGAGTAGCAAATCAAGAAAGAAACCCCGACCGGCGGTCGAGCGTCGTTCACGCCTCAATCAACTGCCAGTTACGAGCCTTTGTACAACGAGTGCCCCTCAGCTTTACCACACAAACTTCAGCATCTCAAAAACATTGTCGTCATACAATAGAATAAGGCGATTTAACATAATATTATTTTTAATTGATGTACCTATGATAATGTCATCAATTAACTTACTAAATTAAAGAGGATTGCCATGTTAATATAGATAAAAAGCATTGTGTAAACATATAACATATATTACACATATGCGACAACATATAAATCATCAAGTGGTGGGGTATACCCACTTCGTACGTCTAGAGAAGAAACGTCAGACGTGCACGACGGACTGCAAGCGACTTGAGACCGACATTCCAAATATGAAAATAAAAAGAAAATAAGCTCTCCCTGACCGTTCCTCCAATCGCGCACCTCGCTTTTATTACATCCATAAATTCATCATATCGCAGCGGCGGCGGCGCTCGCCATTGGCCGCGTGAGAGGGACGGAGCATGCCTCTCGCTCGCACCTCCTTCATATTAATATTGAATTTTTCTCGACCCCCGCCCGCCACCCTCGCGGGAGGCTCTACACTCGCTCGCCCCCGTATTGTTGTTATCTTTAATGTTGTGGAAAACGCGTTTTCTTGTGTCGTTAACTTTTATATTGCACGAGTGATACTTTTACGGGTTTGATACATAACTTATACCGGAGCTTTTAGCGGTATACATTACGCACATAGAGTGTTCATTTTTGACATAGCATAATCACTTATACATTACATTTTATTACAATTTACAGACAAAGAAACTACCTGTAGTTAATCAAATTGATTTAAATTTTTAATCAATCAAATTGATTAGATATTTATTTAAATTTTAATAATAACTACTTAAACACATATTACTTGAAAATAAAAATACAATATATTCATGCTATAAAAGTAAAAGGCTCATTGTAACCATTCTTATTGTTTCATGTTACCAAAATCAAAACAGAAACAAAGAACATAATAAATTAATCACTTCTGAAAGGGGTTGGAGTTCTCCCCTTTAATGTTTTCCTTTGGTGCATTGTCTGCCTGCCAAAATTAAAAAAGAGGAAACAACCCGTCTCCGTATTTAAACGACGACGATGACCTTTCTCTATTAGTCTGACTTTTTAAACTCATTATAAATTGTATTATGCATCGTTTTCACGAATTGCACCAAAACTTTCAGGATTTTGTGTACAATCTTTGAATTATGAAGTTCTAAGTCGATTATAACGATCAAGATAAAAATCTTTAAAAAAAAATGCACGGAAAAGTTGTTTAAGTTGAATGGAAAATCTAATTTTGTTTTTGCTTGCTATCCCGATCAGCATTCACTAACGTATATTATGAAACAAAACACATCGATACCCCACACAAGATCATTTAAAACTTTCCACATTCTATAAGTAGTAAAGTACTACCCCTAAGTAACAAATACTCAACTCAGTAAGTTTTTATTTCTATGTAGAAAAGAAAATACATGGAATCTCTTTAAATTCCCTCCCTTATATTTCAAAGCTCAAAAGAAATCGCTAGCAATATCTGTCTGAAAAATATATCGGATTGCTTTGTCGCAGCTTTGGAAATCGAAATCTATTTTCCTTCAAATCTAAGTGAATCCCGTGCGGATTGGAAATGTACCCTTTACCTACCGCCGGGCGAGGCAATTGATATTCCAACAATACAATGTATGAATAAAATATAAACTGAGTTCCTATCAGGCGTGTTCGTCGCGATCGCCGTATGGATTTTGAAGAAATCTCTACATCATTTGCCGTAAACAGCACTGGAGATTTAAATAACACAAGCATTTGTTAATAGTTAATACATACAGGTTTAGGTTTCCTTTCGCCTAGACAAATAATATTACTATACACAATTTATTGGATACCTTTTGTGACAAGGCTTTGAGAAGACTGTTCGGTTCGTATACTAAACAATGACATTGTTTACCTACCGAGATTGAAGACGGGGGGTCTGATATGTTTTAATCACATCCCCTATTTAAGAACTAACTGAAATACTCACTGAAAGACTGCCTTATCGATATAGGGTATTAAATAATAAGGGCAATTTTTTTTGTTATGTTTTTTAATCAATACATGATAACATGAAGTAATTTCTAAAAGTCATATCCGCAGCACATCTCCACCTCACATTCTACCATAATTATTCAGGCCGCACATAGCACATAGGGCCCACATATGTGTATATACCTACCTACTGAGTAATTATAATCGTAATTAATTAATTAATAGATAAATTGTATCATGCAAATTATATTTAGTGTTATAAGTATATTAAGTAAATTATTGTAACTTGTTTGTAGACGCTTTGGGTTTACCTGTTATGTCTACAAATTTTTGAATAAATAAATAAAGGACTGAACGCGTCTTGAAATTTTATTCTGAAGCTTAGTTAAATGTGTATGGGTAAAACATATCAAGATTAATGCACCACTAGGACGAGCCGATAGTTAACTTCACCGACACAGGTGGCGCTATACTTTGCTGTTCACAGAGCATTATACTCGTTCGCTTTTATTATGGGACTGTTAGTTTCCTGCTGATTTTCATACCGGACAAAGCTATTGCTTATTAGTTTTTAATTGATTTTATTTTAACTGGCTTCTTCTATCTTCTTCTTTTCGTGAGGTTAGTAACTAACCTGGTGTCAGAGTTTATGCCGCCCATGCGATTCCCTCACGATGTTTTCCTTCACCGTTTTTAAGCAAGTAATAGTTATACAATACGCACACGAATCCGAAAAGTCAGAGGTGCGTGCCTTGGGTTCGAACTCGAGACGTATGACTTGGCAGTCCGACGGTCACACCACTAGACTATCACTGCTACGGCTTCTTCTATAATATAAGCCTTTATCTTTTAAACATCAAGTTACTATTTATCAATCAACTATAACTCAGTATGCATATTAGACTAGACAAGTTAAGACTAGACAGGTTTGTACTTTTTTTCTGAGATATTTATTTGTCAAATCAATAATTATCTATTACTCAAGGGATGTACAATTAAATTGTATGATTGAAAAAATATATGATTCTGACATTGTATAAGTCGCCGGCACGTAACTTGACAAGGTTTTGGCGTAGTGGGAGTAAGTTTACGCATTTACACTGCAACAAAAAATGGTCACTTTTATTGCTTCTTATTATTCTATGGTTATTGTCATAATTTATTTTTAAACATGTCTGTTTAGAAGAAAGAAAGAAAGGAGAGGAATTCTCTCTCAAAAAATGTACGGAGGTACATTCATATTTTAAGTAAGTTGGTCTAGTGGTCGCAAGATCGACTGCTGAGCATGGTTTCCTGGGTTCGATCCCCAGGTCAGGCAAAGTGTTATAGGGTTTTTCCATTAGGAATTTCTCAGTAGCAGCCTCGAGTCTGGATTTGTGCCCGGTTAATGGTAATAGGCTCGCCCCCTATTATATGGAACTTAAACATAACTGGCGAAACGAGGGTGTTTTATAACACCTCTGCCGAACCCTTCGGGGAATGTAAAGCGTGATGTTATGTACATGGCATAGTATCGTACGTATTTATCTAAAAATAACTTCAATAAGATACGACGTACTAATAAAGGTGGTGTAGGTAGGTCGGTATCGTAATTTTCTTTATTGTTCCTTACCGCGACGGGTAGTAACAAATCCAGCGGGTTATTCTGAGTTCCGGCACTATTTCTGGAGCACTGCACTTAATAAGTGTCGTGCTGCCAAAATGTACTGTAAATAGATACCTACATACTTTAATAATCTCTACACTACATAATAAAAATGAGAACTGCACATTGAAAATATTTTCCAAAAAAAATATTATAATAACAATGCACATGGCTCTACCCGCGTATATGATTTTAACGTACATATTTTTTATTTTTCTATGAGGATGGGCAGTAACTACAGAATGCCGCCTTCTTTTACTTCTTTAACATTTATGCATCTGGTCATACAAGCTTAAGACTGCATGTCCACTAGAGCGGAGAGGAGCGGAGCTGTGCGGAGCTAACCAATAGAATTGCATAAAATTCACATCTTCGCTCTGCTCTGTAAAGATTGTGCATTTCTATTGATTAGATCCGCACCGCTCCGCTCCTCTCTGCTCCAGTGGACAGGCAGCCTTAGGCTGGCATTTCATCAGAGCTATGCCAGGAAGCGGAGAGGTAAGCGAGGAAAAAAATCACTAATAGATTTGCTTCATTTTTCTACCTTGGCACAGTGCAGCAATCCTATAGATGGATTTACATAACTTTCATCATGTAAGTACAATATAAGTTATGCCCACGGCTCAGGTTGCGTAGAAATTCCTTTGTGTTTTGGGGATCAAAAGTGCCCTATGTGTGTTTAATCTGTGGGCTGCTAATTCAGAATACACTCTACCTCTGAACCTAATATCATGGAATTCCGTTTAATCGTTATGGCATGTTTGAGAAACAAACATCTGGTTAGACTTCTTAGTTTAAGGATAAGCCTCAGATCGCAAAATACCAGAAAAACTTGAAAAGAGAGAACGGAGGTCATTGCCCTGCCGCGGAACATCAAAGGCTCATAATACAAATTAATTTTTTGGGCCACAGATTATTCAACATATTAAAGTCACCGCGTATGACTTAACAGATGCTTTTTATAACAATCAACTTTCAATATCAAATAAGAATATATTTCATTAAACACATTAACTATCTACACTTAAATTCAAGTGTAGAAATATTGCGAAAACGTTCGGAATAATCCTGCGTGGAGGTTATTCGCGTCCCCTACTCATTTAGCTGTCGGAGAGTTATTTAATACAGCTAGTGACCCCCGGCCCTTCTCGCCTGGACTCTAAATGTATTGAACACATCTGCCGGACACAAGACGCACTGCCGCTAAGATAAATTAAATAATTTGAATTTATTTCCTTCCCATTACGTTTACACATTGTAGGTTTGTTGGTTTTATTCGTTACTTTGCTTGCAGATTATTAAAATTGTTAATTGCTTATTAGTAAATTTGTTAACAGCAGTGATAGCCTAGTGGTGTGATCGTCGGACTGCCATAGTCTCGTCATAGGTCTCGAGTTCGAACCCAAGGAACGCACCTCTGACTTTTCGGATTCATGTGCATATTGTATAATTATCACTTTCTTAAAAACGGTGAAGGAAAACATCGAGAGGAAACCGGCCTGAGAGATATTTCTCGACGGCATGTGAAGCCAAGTCAGAGACCCATGGGCGTCATAATAAACTCTGACACCAGGTTAGTCACTAGCCACACGATAAGAAGAAGAATTAAAATTGTCATCTTACATGTGTCCCACAGCTGGGCAAGGGCCTTTTCTAAGAATGAGAAGTGTTTTGGACCTTAGTTCACCACGCTGGTCTGGTGTGTGTTGGTGGACTACACACACCATCAAGAATTTTATGAAACACTCTCTTTTCTCTCAGCTTTTCTCACGATGTTTTCCTTCACCGTTAACGCAAGTGATAATCAAATTATGATCCGCACATGAATTGAAAAGTCAGAGGTGTGGGCTGGGATTTAAGTCAGACTCTCCTATGATCATTTAATAAATTTTAAATATTCAAAAATTCGCCAATCTATACGCTTAAATATTTTTTCGCATAATATATCTAACTGAACTCAAACTCAAACTATTTATTTGCACACTAAGATAAAATAATACAGATCTTATTATATAGAGTAGGTACAGCTTAGCAACTGATACTTTCTTACTTGTAATATTGTAACATTAGAGTCCGAAAGCTGAGATATCAAAGTACTGAAGTATCTTTTACCATAACATATTGAAAACAACGTCAAACGTCCAACGTCGCAATATTATGCAAGATTGATAGAGTCAGAAGTTGGTCGAGGGTACTGCTTAGAATAAGCACGCATCCAGTATCCGTAATCTTTCAACATCTTAAATAAAATAGTCCGGAGTAGTGTTGTATGGCCGGTATCTTATGAATTAAATATGAGCGCTTTATTCGATTCCCGAGTCCCTCGATATCTGATAATAAAAAAGAAATTTATCGCGCACATACGAGAAGCAGAGGCCGAGTCTCATCGGCCGCTATTTTTTACGGTGCCGGCGTCCTTCCATCGACAATCACTTCATAGCGACCCCTGTCCGAACGTTCGATGACAGAATTATTTATCAGTTTGAAAAATGACGGGAAATTGAATGTAGTCGCAATGTTTACAACGCATTTTCTGTCCAGTGTCCTCGGGGGCTCCTTCCCTCGCGTTCCGATGTCCACTTTTCAAAGAGACCGCTCGGACGAGGGTCGAAAAAGTGTCCCCAGAGTAAAAATAAAAAATATATAAATTGTATCTTCGTTCAACAAATGTTACATTACGCGAATACAGCAGATTACAAAGAAAACGTCGTTGGAGATGAAACGACAGCGAGTTGTGGAGGTGGACGGCGATACTTTATTCATTTCGTGTCTATAATTGTTTTGCGCTTGGGGAGGACATTACGCTATGACGCAATCTATTTGAGTGAGTCGAGCCATGTGTCCACTCGCGGCCCGTGGCACTCGTGGCACCCGTGCGGCCGTGCAACGAGCCGTCACCGCGGGGACTAACACAGCTTCCGACTCCTATTATACATAATTCAATTGAACTTTTTAGAGGTCGTAACAAAGAGTAATATTGCCCTCGCTCTCATTCATTGTAGCGGTCTATTTAGAGGCCTACGTATCGCGATGTACGTCTACGGGCTGTTATGAACACTGAACAATTGACATTAAAGGTTAATTTATTGACAGACGACTAACTTTACGATATAAATTTTATTGCTACACATAGAAACATTTACGTGGTGTTTGCGAACTATTGAACGTCTTTGACCTACACATTTGTTGGTAACACTGTTTCTAAAATGTTGATACATGTATGTACAAGCATCGTTCCTAGAAACATTTACGTAGTGTTTGCGAAACTGCTGGCAACTTGTATCCGAAACATTGTTTACTAGTGAAATATGGCTTTAGGTTAACATCAAAATGCAAAATTAACTAACTCAATTTGACAAAGACTGCTTTAATATTTCTATTGCCATAAGTTTTAATATACAAGGTTAGTCGGAAAGGGGGTACTAAGCCGAAAGGGTTAAAGTACCCATAATAATGGATAACTTTTGTTCTACAACTTTCCCCAGAAGTCAATAGTTCAAGAGAAATAGCTGTTCAAAGATTTCATAAAAAATACGCTAAATTCTATCTATCCTCAGCTATGATCAGACGTGTTTACATTTTACGTCATATTTGGGATCATGGATTAGAAACTCCATTTTCTGAATTCATAACTAAAGCAGGGGTGAAGAATTTTTGAAAAAAATATAATAAAATAAAATATATGGAAAAAAATTAAGCGAATTTTTAAATTTTAACACTTTCTTTAAAACGATCATCTATACTAATATTATAAAGAGGAAAGATTTTTATTTTTGGATTTTTGTATGTAATGAATAAACTTAAAAACTACTGGACAGATTTCAAAAATTCTTTTGCCGTTAGAAAGCTACATTATCACTGAGTAACATAAGCTACGGGCGGAGCCGTGAGGACACAGCTAGTCAGTGATACAATAAGTGGCCCGCGGCTTAGTACCCCCTTTCCGACTAACATCGTATACAAGTTTATCGTGGTATAAAAAAAACAACTGCCTTATTGGTGTATTGTGGACAAGCGCGACTGCTGATCGTGACATCCTGGGTTCGATCCCCAGGTCGGGCAAAGTGTTATTGGGTTTTTTTTGTGTGGAATTCCGCAGTAGCAGCCCGAAGTTTGGACTTATGGCCGGTTGATGGCAATAGGTTCGCCCCCTATTACATGGGACTTAAACATAACGGCGAAATGAGGGTGTTACTATACACCTCTGCTCAACCCTTCGGGGAATACAGGTGTGATGTTATGATATGGTATGTTAAAAAAACACACAAATAATGAAACAAACTAATAACAATTTTAATTCTAATTCAATTGACAACACGTTTGGTGCAGTGGCTGAGCAATCGGCTTCTGCGCTACGGGTCGTGGGTTCGATTCCCGCACGGAACAAATATTTATATGGCCTACAGATAGTTGTTCCGGGTCTGATGTTTTATATGTGAAGATTTGTGTCAGTAAACGCACCCACCCACGATACAGGAGAAATCCTAGAGTGGGGCAACGTTTAATTTTAAAAAAAACTGAAAAGAATAAGGCTTAGTTGCACCAACTAACTATAACCGTTTAACCGTAAACTTGCCACATTTATATCACACTAGCGGACCTGGCAGACGTCGTCCTGCACTAAAAATTTGGTGAAATACTGACAGCAGCGCCACCTACCGGGTCCAATTGTGAATCTAACCCATCCAGGGCGCCACCCAAACGCATACAAAAAATTCATTCAAATCGGTCCAGCCGTTTGCCAGAGGAGCTCAGTGACATACACACGTACAGTCGAATTATATATTATATAAAGATTTGTATTGATTTGACAGAAATTTTAGTAAGGTTACGGTTATATTTAATTGGTGCAACTGACACTAACTGCCTTACTAATAATCTCTATATAAAGTTACAACTCTGTTGAACGTCAGTGTAACCATACATTTTTTTCTCTCCGTGTCTTGGAGAGCACATTAAACAGTCGGTCCCGGGTGTCATACGAATACCTACGACAATCGTTACGAGAAGTCAGAAACCCAAAAGTCTGACAACTGATCTAACTTTAGGATATCGGTATTGCCCAGTAAATGGGTTGCGGAGGTCTGATGGCAGTCGCTTCGTGTAAAATACTGGTATTCAGCCGCATCTGGTTAGACTGGAAGCTGACTCCAACATAGTTGGGAAAAAAATAGGCAGAACAACATTACTAACAACTGCCTCGTTGTTCTAGTGTTGGCAAGCGCAACCGCTGATCGTGAGGTCCTGGGTACAATCCCCAGGCCAGGTCGGGCAAAGTGTTATTGAGTTTTTCCATTAAGAATTTCTCAGTAGCAGCCTTGAGTCTGGATTTGTGCCCGGTTAATAGCAATAGGCTCGCCCCCTATTACATGGGACTTAAAACGTAACTGACGAAACGAGGGTATACTAAAAACACCACTGCCGAACCCTTCGGGGAACACAAGGCGTGATGTAACAACATAACCATACATTTATTGATGAATACCTAAGCTTGTCATAACTTTACACAACGATTGGTAAAGGGGCCCGAGTGGGTGTTCCCCGACAGTTACAATCTGGGTGTCTTCAAGCCACGAGTGAATCGGTTTCTTCTCGGCAAGCGTGCTCCATCGTAGACCGCATCATCGCTTAACATCAGGCGAGATGGCGGCCAAACGCAGGCCTAGTAACAAATAAAAAAGAAAAAAGAAAAGGGGTAAGTGTTTAATACCTACGCATAATGTATACTGTCGGTACGTTCAAATACCCCATTGTCTTATTAAAATGAAGCTCTTATATCGCCTCACGATCGCGACACATAAGGGACAGGTACAAATGTGTGTATATTGAGTTTATACTTTATTACCTGTAGGCATGTACCTAGCCATGTGTGTGCGTGTATGTATTATAGCACCCATGGCCGCTCGTAAAAATGTTTTATTCACCCCATACGGCGTCGTAAAAGGCGTAATAACGCGAGGAGGTATCGTGGAAGCAATTACCGATCTGTTATAGTTTGTTACAAAGGCGCTTGTTTATTATCGTTTTATTATCAACTCATTTGCTGAACAAGGACGCTGTTTAATTCAATACGCTTTTATTACAACAAATTCTGAACAATTAGAAAGTAAATGTGTTCTTTTCTATGTACAGTCTAATTTTATAGTTTACTAGATTTGTGTTGACGCAGACTATTAATTCTGTGTAAACAATGAAAGAAAAATAGCTAGCAGACTACATGACAACGAAATTTGTACATAAAAGATTATATACATCTGCCTAGCCTTTACCCAACTATGTTGGCGTTAACTTCCAGTCTCACCAGATGCAGCTGAATACCAGTATTTTGCATGGAACGACTACCATCAGACCTCCGCAACCCAGTTACTAGGCAATGATGATACTCTAAGGTCAGACCGGTTGTCAGACTTTCGGGCTTCTGACTTCCCGTTTCCGTGTTTAACGTGCTCTCCGAAGCACGAAGGGGTCTTGATGTGTAACGAACGGTCACCCATCTACGGACCGACCGCGGCAATCGCAGCTTAACTTCGCAAATCATATAATGCGCGCGGTTGGTAATTAGCCACGAGCCCCTTAGAAGATTACTCCTTCTTTTCGTGTGGTTAGTGTCTAACCTGGTGTCAGAGTTTATGCCGCCCGACTGACTTGGCTTCACATGCCGTCGACAAATATCTCTCAGGCATGCCGGTTTCCTCACGATGGTTTCCGTCACCGTTTGAGGCAAGTGATAATTATACAATACACACATGGACCCGAAAAGTCAGAGGTGCGTGCCTTAGGTTCGAACTCGAGACCTATGCTTTGGCAGTCCGACGGTCACACCACTAGGCTATCACTGCTTAGAAGATTACTTAGAAGGTTGAATGGTATTAAATCAGAATTATCGCTAGGCTCGACAAAGTCACAGATGAAAGTTGCGCAACAAATCCCTATCTTCGTTTCAGGTCACGATTCTGCAAAATCGACGAAAATAAAATCAAACGTTCCTCCGCTCACAGTCGAAATGGAGAATGTGATATTGGATAGACAGCGCCGTTGAAATGTCATCATAAGACTCACTCGGCTGACGACCAGCGCTGCGATGCCATCTTGTTCATGTTGTGCTGTTGTGTAATTTTTACTCAGCTTTCTAGCTTTTATGATACTTGTTTCATAATTTTAGGCCCGTATACGACTCTCATTAGAGAGCTCCCATCCTAAGGCCAGCATTAATAAATAGCTCTCATTTGAGAGATCATCTTAAGTGTAGTTTTAACAAGCCTTGAGAGGTGTTTAGAAAAAAATTGTCAAATGTATGAAATTCTACTTTATGATAGCTGCTGTTGGAAGATCTCCCAAATGAAAGCTGTTTATAATACGGACCTAAGTGTCGTTTATAGCGGGTTCACACGGTTCGATTTTAGTTGATCAACATTTGTTAATGAACTAAAGTTGAAACATTTTGTTCCTTCAAATTGATTCAATTTGATTGAAAGTCTGTTCAGACGGTTCAAATCGCATGCGATTTGGCAGTTGATCAACTAGAATCGAATCGTGTGAACTTGATATTAGATATGACACGAGCAGCAGATTTAAAAAAAATCTTGTCAATTGTATAAAGTTATACTGTATGGCAACGCCTTTTGAGAGCCAGCTCCCAGGTCACCATGTTGGGAGTTGTTTATTAATAGGGGCCTTAGTAAACAAGAAATAGAATCTGTGCCAATAAAATAGTATTTGTACGAGTACTTGTCCCATTTAGCATAAACAAGGTTAGATAAAATTTTACTAATTTGTTAGTAACTAGTATAGTTACAGTACAAACTGTTGCATCTAGATAGTGGAAAAGGGTCTTTTTTTCAAACGTTTTACCTTAGGTTTCCTCTTGTATCGTGGGTGCGTTAACAGACACAAATTTTCACACGCACAAACGCCCAGACCCGAAACAACTATATGTAGGCCATACAAATATTTGTTCCATACGGGAATCGAACCCTCGTAGCGCAGAAACCAATCGCTCAGCCACTGCACCAAACGTGTCGTCAAACCTGCATACCTTTTATTAATACCTATATACCATATTTAAGGATTTCCGATTTTGTTCACATACTATTCAATATTTTGTAGCGTATATTCCCTTGTGATATTATCACACTGTGCATCCCACGAAATTCTATAAGACCGAACTCATAGAGAAACAAATATCTAAATATATTTTTGTTTCTAACTTCGATCCCATGGGTGTAATACCCTATGACTATCTTACGAGTATAGTAAAGGTTTTCAATCAGACAAACCGTTTTTATGTACAACCTTAGTTTATAAATAAGCAAAACTTTTCTTTGTACAGTTGGTAAGATATTTTCTGTATTATTTGTTAGGGTTACTATTGATCCATAGTGGGTTTATACAAGTGATATATACCTTTAGACGGCCATTAAAATAAAAGTATAATTTGATATAAGTACCTATCTACTCCATACATAGGTAGGTACTTATATAAAAACTGTGTTGTACCTGATACCCAAACGCGCACCCCATTATATTCATAACCGTAGATCATAAAACCGCCCGCCCAACCCGGAAAACTGTCGGCTGCACTTCCCTGCCCGCCTACAATATCATAACGAACAGGGATTGGCCGATATGAGTTGATATAATATCATAACGCGTTAGGATTGGGTGAGGAGTCGTGGCGCTCGCCCCTCCGCCCTCGCGGCGCCCTACGCCTCTCATTAAAGGTTAGTGCACTGTAGTAGATGGTCTGCGTCGTTATAATAAGTTTTACGTCGTGTGCCGTCCCGCGCGCCTCAATAAATATGCCGGGCGGCGGCCAGCACCCCCGCCCGCCCGAGTATGAGCGGTAGGAAATGCCGACCGCCGACCGCCCGAGCCGGATCAATAATAATACTCGCCCATATCTGCAGTGGACTGGATCTGCTTGAGAAACCGTCCCCCCACACCCCCCGCGCCGCCGCTACACAAACAATATAAATCATTTTCTCGAGCTGAAGCCGCGGCCACACGCAACCCGCATCCGGCCCGCTCCTGCCGCCGCCGCCGCACCGCACTCCCGCCGCTCACTTCCCGCTACGATATTGTTTTTCCTTTTCTGCCGACAGTACAAAGTCATTATTATGAAAACTAAACAAACTTGTTTTCAGAATTATTCTGGTAGGTTCGTCGTTCGTTACATTAATTGCAAAGATTAGAGATCTATATTCGTTGCAAAATAGTCAAAGACAATATTCGAGGGACAATAACACGGTCTGGTCTTCCATCTTAGCCCCAAAACTCAAGACTATAACAGCAACTAATAAATCTTAATTAATCAATTTGCTATCCCTTCAAGGAAAACGGACTTTATGTAATTGTTATTGCTCTAATAGATAACAGTCAAACATGTTGATATACCAAAAAAGTTTGTTAAGAAAAGTGCATAGATTACAAATAGTTCAGTCTAATCACAAAAATACATGAATTAATTCAAAGTTTTTATCTGTTTACATACACAAGTGAATGTCTGGCAATACATAAACTTCTTTACGGCCCGTACTTTTTTACGTAGAGCAGCAACGGGTTAAAAGTTTGTAGCTGTTCGCAAATAGTAACAGGTGGTTAAGCCGTCGCTTTCGACGCCATTAATTTAACTAGGTGAAACCCAAAACTACTTACGAGTATTAACAATACTAAGTATTTGTTTAATTTCCAATCGAACTGTTCTGTTAATTCTTGAAATAGCTGAGTCAATGTGTATAGTTCCTTGTTTTATGCGGAGTGACTGCTGCATCCTCAACCTTCAGGAAAATTAACTCTATTCTAAAAACATTAGAGATGATGATGTATGGACTAGTTAAATACAAACTTGACCATAATCATAACTAGATTTACCATCAATAACTAAAGTTTTTGAATGATTTCTAATCGATTACGACTTCTCCGTAATAGTCTAAAAGTCTGGCACAAAAAAATTACCAGTTGGAACGAAAACGTTAAAGCTTGTTGTAGTGCGGGCCGCGTGCTCGTAAAGACATAATTTTGTGGTGGCCGCTATACACATAACTTGCGCCCGGTGTCGCCCGCACCGATATTACCCGCTTCCTGTATATTGCTGGTTTTATTTTTTATGCCCGAAAAGTCTGTTGGACAAAAACGCAGGAGGTACTTCAAAGCCTAAGGGACACAATACTGTTATAGGTGAAATCCACACGTTAGAGTAAAAATTTAACATAATTCCCGTAAAAAATAGGAAACTTAAGTATTATTTGCATACAAAGAAAAATAAAACTGATTTCAGTAGTTTCTTTCTGTGTCATGTATAGTGTATGTATGTAGGTAGGTATGTGATTCTCATTCGGTATCTCTACAATGGATATTTTACACAAAACATTATTTATTATATTCATATTTTTTATGCTTACGCATTCATAATCTCGTGTGTATTAGATATCTAAATGCATGTGTGCATTATGTGTGCGGTAAATGTCGATCAAGTCGATGGCAATACTGAGCAAGCGAACTTTGTACAATTTATCAAATTGAGTTACCGAGGGGCAATATCGCAGAGCGAACGCAATATTGCAGCGCGTGACCGCGTCTGCAATACGCGCTCAATACATCGGCCGGCGCCGGGCCGGCACGTCCGCCGCCCGCCCCCGCCCGTCTTCAGCCGCCCAAGCCCCCGCCCGCCCAACTGACCACCTAGATATTTAGCTAACAATGCCTCGCCGCGAGCGACGGCAACCTACCAGCGTGCGCCGTCCCGCTCGGGCGGCGGCGTGGCGCGCGGGTCCGACAGGGACCTCGCCTCCGGTCATCGCTATATTTATTGGCGACGCTCATAAGTACGCGGGTCAGGTTATAAGTTTCTACGAAATGAATGGCCGAGGCACGTAGGAGGCGAGCGCCCGCCGCCGCGCTTAACAAGAAAGCACCTCCACCAGAAACTTGGCAGGGGGGCCGTCACCCCACGGACGCTGGCGTTATAATTAAAAAACAAAAGAATACAGAGCCACTCATCCTCTTGCCTGCCGACGCTGCTCGTTCGACTTTCATGCGAAAAAATGCAACGACTGACAATTAAATACAAAAGAAGAATGGAGAATTCTACAAAATTAGGAACTTTCTTTATCGGAGACGCCTGAACTGTAATTGGGTTTTATGAATTCCTTGAGAGTTGTTTTAAGTGTCTTGCTGATCACAAATAAAATGCATTCGTTTGCATTATTCATGATACGTACTTAGAATCTACAGCTTATAAATCCATGTAGACGTTTATGGAAATTGAATTATAACATAATTTATCATTTATGAAAAGCTTAAACATTTAGTTTTCTTACACGCGTGAGAGACGGTTCTTTTTTAACTCCAAACATTACGTTTATTTTACTTAAATAAAATTCAATTTTAATCATCTTAAATTAATTGAATCTCATATGGTAATACATATATTCATTCACCTAAGAGTTGGGGCCCTAGCGCAGGCATCGGACATGGAACAAATTAATCTTATAAATAAAGCATCAGACCCATATGTTGTGAGGCGGTCATCACAGCTCATGCGAACCGCTCCTATTACAAATACCATTACGGAGTTCGCAGATGACCGCACGGTTTTATAATGCGAAGGCACCGTCGTCCGACCTCCCCCGCACCGCGCCCTCTGCCCCGCGCCCCTCGCTCGCTCCCTTGACCATCGACCGACAATTGTAAATGGCACATAAAATAAATGAATGTGCAGCGGGACTCGCCTCTGCAGCAGACAATATAAATTACGACCGGACGATTATATTCCGGCGGGAATGAAACGTTTTCCTTCAGATATACACTTTACATTGCGCGCTGCGCCGGGAAGCCTCTCCGTATAAATTCACGGCTGCCCACCGCCCGCTCTCGTTAGCCGTGCGTGTAATTACCAACTGTTTTTAGGAACTACTTTGATTAGACATATTACTGTACACAAATGGGTTTTGTTCACTTCTTTATTTATTAGCTCTTGGAATCGAGAATCTAAAGTTGAAATATTTACAGCAATTTTTGGAATAGCTTTTACAAAAAGTACCATAACCAAAGCAGTCTAACACGGGCTCCTGCTGGATATTATTATTGGAATAGTGAAAACTGAATGAGAAACTTTATATTATCCGGGTAGATGTTATTTACCCCATAGTTTTAGAAATCCAATTGATACGCAAGCAGTTAATGACAAACTTCGAATAACATATCTTTGATCTAGCTAATTTAAATTTATGGTATGATTAGGGCGGCTGATCGCGAGGCGATCGCGGCAAGCGCTGCCGTTAATTATATTTAATCTTATCAGATATTTACCAACTAATTTAATACTCACTGATCATGCACAGTATGCAGTGAAAGAAAATAATCATAAGGTGAACAATTTCTTATCTCTACAATCATACAAAGTCGGGAAAAGTAAGTTCTCCGTTACTTATGAAACAAAATAGAAACTTGTTGCTAAACATATTTACAGAGCATTCAAAAATTGTTATACATAGTTTGCGATGACAAATAACATCAAGTACAACAGGTAAAACCGTAACTAGATCTACAAATTACCTTTCTACAGACATTACTACTACGACTAATCACGAACGGAATGAGTCATCCGATATCGCAGACCAGTCATTTGGTCAGTGTCGCAAAACTAATGACACATAATGACGGGCGGCCGTCGACCGGGGGGTGGCGGCCAGGCAACCCGACGCTACCACCACGTCGCACAATTGTAGCTCGTAATGCTGGCGGTAGAACGCTTCGTCGACTGTACTTGGCACAGTCAAGGTCTGTTAGTTGTCTCCCCGGGAGGTCTTGCCGTCCCTGCAGTCGCGACCGACGATGACCACCTGACTACCCTGGCCACAGCTAATTGGGGTCGTCTACCAACCGCACACGCATAATTTTGATATTTTAAGGTGTACCTTCATAGAAACGACGTATTAAGTTTTGAGGGCAAATCTGACTGTATCACATTATCACATTGATATTATGGCTAACTATAAGGTATCCTGTGGTAGGTACTATGACTTAGATAAAAACTTCGAAAAAGAGATCGATACTTCGAGACATTATATACTGGCCTGCAAAAATAAGTATCACACTTTTAAAATTGCAATAACTTTTTAAGTACACAAGATATATTTTCGAAACAAAAAGGACTCAAAAAAGAGTTTAACTTGGTTACTATAGTTTCAAAGAAAGCTGATAAAAATTGCTATAAAACGTTTTTTATTTTAAATCTCTAACTTCTATAGTTTAGAAAAAATTGAAATTTTAAAAGTGTGATACTTATTTTTGCAGGCCAGTGTATTAAGGCAATATTTACTATTATATAGCTATAAACGGTGTAAATAGACCCTTAACGAAGCCGAAAGGCACTTATTCTCCACTTCATTGCGATAATTTTTTTGTTCTGGACTATGCCCGGGAACCTTCTAGTTACGGAGATATTGGAGGTCAAAGTTCCAACTTTTTCACAACATTTTTTTAAATACTAGTTTTGAAGGTTGCAAATGTACTTGAAATACCTTCATTACCCGTTTACTACTCATTGCATCTATCAGCACAGTGTTTTGAGTGCGTTACAACGAGCTTTACAGTAAAACCGGAGTTATTCACCCAAAAAAAAAGTCGTTTCCCAGCGACAATTTTTGCGTAGGATTACTTAGTTTGATGTACTGAATGCATGGTTGACGGCTTCGTGAAGGGTCTTTTTACACCTTGTATGTACTAGGTACGTGATACCTCTACATAGTGCAAGGTTACGAAGTCAATTCAATTTCTTTGTACATGAACATTTCCGTCAAGATCCACAAGATATCAATTGGAATATTATTTTTTATCTGGGTCTGTGGATACACAAATCCAGTTTATATGGTGGAAGTGAGCCATCTGCCCCACTGCACCGATTAGGTACAGAATTATACATGTGCAAGTGCACGTACGCAGAAAATAACACATAATAGTACCTTATTGTAACGAACCGTTAGGAGTTACGTCCGCGGAAAATAGAGTCCGGCTTACTAACATCGATCACTAAATTGTTTTACATTACAAATGTATGACAGTGATCGTAACTTAGACATAAAAGGCAAATTTAGCTTCCCTTTGAAATATCATTGAAGCTAGACACGAAAGAATACTGTTTAAATGTCATACAAAATTTAATTAACCGATTTAAAAAAATTGTGAATGACTAATTTCACACAATCTACTCGAAATACATAGACACGTACCTACATATCAATAAACTCATATTCACTGGAAAATTAGAAAGTTCCAGTTTACTGAGCAATTTAAAATGCACTTAGATTTCAATAATTCCATTAACAATTGAACGCGTGCACAAGCACTTACTTTCACTCCGCTAGATTTTCCACACAACACATAAATATCACTCTCCAAACGTGCAGCACAAAAATAATTAATTAGTCTTATCTATACATAACGGATATTTTGCAAAATGACATGTATTTATTACAAATGATATTAAATGATATGAAAATTATATTAAAAATGCCTCGTTGGTCTAGTGGTGGCAAGCGCGACTGCTGATCGTGAGGTCCTGTGTTCGATCCCCAGGTCGGACAAATTGTTATTGGGTTTTTCCGTGTGGAATTACTCAGTAGCAGCACGGAGTTTGGCTTTGTGCCCGGTTGATGGCAATAGGCTCGCCCCCTATTACATGGGACCTAAACACAACGGCGAAATGAGGGTGTTACTATACACCTCTGCCCAATCCTTCGGGGAATACAGGCGTGATGTTATGTTATGTTATTAAAAATATACCATTATTATAGATACTTAAATTACTATGAATGATCCGGATAAACACCTCGACTACAAGTTTTATCCAAATTATAGTCGGTATTAATAATCCGAATGGGACCTTCAATGAGGCTCATATAAGAGATCAATCGAGTGTATTTTTTACTGTCACTGCATGGAGATGCTTTTATAGAACTGAGCTGATAGAGAGAGTTAACAGTTACGGGGAACCAGTTAGCTATGAGGTTACGGGCCCGGATCGCGCTCCGCGTACGTGCATGGGGCCAGAAATGAAATTGATGAACTTTTCTCGCAGCAATAATGGCTTTGGCACGTACCGACATAATTCCCGGCAAAACTTCCTCACATAACCCCCCACCCACCGCCAGGGTTGTTCAACACATATCCAATATCTAATCAAACCACCGTCGATTCAAATTCAATCAGAATTACCAAAGAAAGCTATCGCATCAAATTTCTTCACTGTGTTAGTATAAGATAGAAAACCAACGAAAGTATACGAAGTGGTAATCCGATATCTGCACATAGTATCAGGAGTAACACGAGTCGAGCAAACCGTAACAGAGCGAAAGTGTCTTCTATAATGTGCGCGGATTAGACCAGCTCATTAACGGGAATATGTGCTGCAGGCCTGCCAGGCTCGTCTGACAACCACACAGTTTTATTAAGCAAAGTAACAGCTGAAAATAAAATAATTTGGTACAACTCAAAGAAAATAATTATTTTAGAGGCTGTGATATTCGCCGTATTTTTTTTATTCCAATGTTACTTCTTCTGATAAATATTACATAATAATATATTGCCAAAAAAGTGTCACCGTATCAATTATTTTATACACACATTACTATATAGCTGTATGTATGGTTCAAAATTTTAAGGTAAATACAAAAGTTACAAAAATAAATAAAAGTCGTTAATTTAACATTTTGTAGGACAGGAGCAACCCTACAGCACTGGACAGCGGCAGCGGGTGAAGGCGAAGAAGGGAGCGCACATCCAATATAAGAAGAGAACAAAATAGGTTTATGTCGAATACTTTGACCATTCGCCCGTAAAGTAACTTCGCTGTACGAGTGACGCCCGCAGCCTCGCTGCTGTATTTACCTTGACAAACCTATGAACATCGACAAAATGCATTACGTAGATTGTTATATGCTCTGAAATGTTGAAACTTTGCTACGAAATTCAATTATTAATTCTATTTATACATCTTATAGAAGCTAGTATGTACATACATACATAATAATTATGTGCATTTAGCTAGCTTCCATTTAGCACACAATTTGCATTAGAACCTAAATCAGTAATCTATGGAGACATCACATGAATTGTTAGCCTAATTCGAGATGTAGACAGCCATCAAGTATTGAGTGATGGGCAGATGGGTGGTCGACAGCGACACCTGAGTCCTGAACTGACTGCTAAGGTAAGTAAGCAGATAATATTAGCTCACTCGGCGGCAATTGCTAGCCGAGTGAGGTCCCTCGAGGATCACTGACCTGTCAGCTGTTACATTGATCATGCATGTTGCAGATACAAACATATCTTAGTCTCTCCTGTGTTTGTATATATGGAGGTGCATACGTGCAAATTGAAATCATTTGCTAGTTTCATTTGGACAAGTAACTCGTCGTGTAACCCATTGAGTTTGACAAATAAACATACAAGCTAAAAACTAATCAAGTGAGGCTCACAATTCCTGATACAGAAATGAAGCGAGCGCTACCGCCGCTGCACCGCTTAATCAGCGTTGGTCCGCCCGCCCTATATTTGCGTATGCAAAGAGACGCCAGCCGCATTAACGATGCCATATAGCCAGCGTAGCGTGCAGCGATTGGGCAAACACATATCTGCATTATAAACAGCGTCCGGGCTCACAAACGTGCACTGTGGTCGGCCTTTACCGGCGCACGGCTAATCAACGAGCTGACCTTCCGCAGCCGAACAAACGCCACACCACACTCCACTGTGCCTCTCCGTGTAAAATGCTCGACTATCTAGCTAGTTAGCTGCATGTACACACGGGCCTCGTCATTCATTAACAGATTATTTATTCAGCTCTAATGAACTAATCGATCATGTAAGTAGCGCACGTAGCCCCAATAAATACATGCTACGATACAGAGAAGATGATAATAAAATAGCTATGCACTGTAACAGTATTCGTGCATCGTGCATGTGCAGTGAATCGATTAAAACTTTCTACTTTCCACGTTCATGGCCGTAGCGCCCACATTAACGGAAAATCTCGACACATTTCTCGGACTGTTCTCCACTAGAGCGTGTAAAGAAAGCGGCCTGTAGCAATAATTAAATCATCATGTATGTATGAAATGCATATTAATTTGTGCAAACCATATCAACATCTCGTTAACATCAAATCAATCATACAGCATTTATAATATAGCACAGCGTGGACATTTCATACTTGTGGTTGTACGTCTACTAAAATGTAATTTGTACTACGTCAACCTGAGATACTGAAAAAAGATTAATTTTCACTAAATAATAGACTTTTCAGATCAATTATTTTGCTATATAAAATTTTATGCCAGATTGCTAATCTTCAGATCAAGATAAACCTTGATTGGGTAGGTTTGTAAAATGAAACTAAATTGAGTGTAACATTTTTTATTATTAACTCTTACATCACTCTAATAAATTAATTAACATTAAACACACAACTGTAGTCACAAATAAATAAATTACATTAAATAATTTACTGACATAGATTTGAAATCGAGATGGACGACCGTTACGTCTCAGAAGGATGTCCGTAAAGGACGGTACTTTGGTTTGAGGTTATTTTGTATGTTGGCGCGGTGGAGTCGCCTGGCGGTGGTGAGCTGGGGCTGGCGGGGCCGGCGGGGGCCTGTGGGGGCCGAGGCTCCCGACGTGTTGACGAGGGCTACACGCTCGCCGTCGTCTGCTCGCCGTAGAAGTACGGATCCACCGCGCCTGCTTTCGCTGGCCTCACCACATACAGATTCCGCCTTCGAATTAAAGACTAGAATTAAAATATTTTGAATTAAAACATGAAGCAGAAGCCACTCATTCAAAGGTTATGCATAAGATATCTTATCATTTTTTAACATTATCTCTATAACCAAAATAGACGCAGAAATAAATCAATTTATGTATCTAAATAAAAAAAGTAAAGCTATAAAAGCTATTGATTATTCTTTATTAACATGGTAACATCAACAGTCTAGTATTTTCCTCACCTATGGTGTCCGTCTGCATGCACTTGGAAGGTAGTTTCAGCGGGAGCTCCGTCGTGACTGAACAATTTCTTCAGGGCGATGATACCAGCAATAGTCAGAGCAACCTTACTGGCGATGAGTGCTTTACCGGCAATCGCTGCTAGAGTCTTAAGTGCCATTCCTCCCACAATCGTTACGGTAGTAAAAATACCGAGTAAAAGGTAAGGTAATACCTTCTTACCTAAAATCATAGTATTTAAAACATATTATTACTAAAGGTGAGTCTTTAAAATATTACATGAATCCTAGGATACAAAATATTTACCTCTACCCCTGCCTTCCGATGCCAAATCCATAGAAATTGTATGTGTGCTCATCAATTGCTCGAACCTTGTGCGCAACATGACGTCGAGCTTGTCTTCTGTGGACATACCAGGGAAGAAGCGCGGCTCCGCAACCGCGGAGGGTGCGTCAGCTTGCTTCACCAACGTCAGCCCATCGGCGAGCTGAACGCTCTCCTGTACAGCACAAGTAAAACATCATTACACTATTGGTATCACTCAAATTGTTGGTACAACCTATAACACTAAACACATGACTGCATCACCTGTTCCACTGCTCTTGTGAGTGCCACTAAAGCCTTTCCCTTCAAGCACATTGACATTTGCTTCTGCGCACTGCAATCGTCGTAAAGTTTCTGTAAAACAGAGAGCTCAGCTGTCCACCACCACGAGCTATCCTCGGCTCGCCCACTGTCAATTTCGTTCTGTGCAAAATCGTCGACCTCCATCCTACGGGATCTTCGAGGTCCGTGCACATTGCCCGCGGCTACTACCACACAGATAACTGATACGACGTATATCCGGAAAGCGGTACACATGTTCGTTTTTTCACACACAGCACTAAAACTAAAAATCAACGTGTATGAGGGTGGTCCAGCAGCAACTGACAGGCGGTGGAGCGGGTGAGAGCTTATAACCGTGCGCCACTTCGCCGTCGAGCACCACCAAACATCCGCTATTCCGCACTAATTCTCCGCACGCGCACTTACGTAACTGAACTTGAAAATGATCGAGAACCATTTTCCAAGCCAATTTCTCCGATAAAATGCACGGCAAAAAGCAAGACACATATCTGTTACCAATTGCAACGAGTGTTGTACCTACTTCACGTTCACGTGTGTGAAAAAGTGTAATTACGAACGACTTGCGTGCGCTATGAACACCATTCAGTCCCACATTTCATTCGCAAGAGACCGATTTCAGTTGATTAGTTGCCGTCCAACCTGAGCTTGTGGAAAATATTTCAGTCTTTATGAGCGCATGCGCAGGGTGCAAGGTTGCGTTGTGCTAGCCTCGTGTGAACTGTATCGGCCTTGCACTCTACTGCCGAGGGTGTACATTGTAAACTAACGTATAAGTCACTACATTTATAAGGAACCGCGACTATATACGATTTACAGGAAAGTAAAAGCGGTGCCGAGTCGTGTCGGTATACTTGTGATTTATTGTTTTCTTAATAAGTATACGTTAATTTATATGAAAACTTAAAATAAATATAATATTTTTATATTATGGAATGGTGATGACGAACTGGAAAGCGAAGCATTAGACGGCTCCCCAACAGGCGGACTGACGACTACCGCTTGTAGCCGTTGGATGCAAGCGTTCCAGACCGTCCAGAACCGTTATGGAAGTATATGGATGTTGCCTTTATCCAGCAGTGGGCGTCTTCTGGCTGATTTAACGAAGATAATGATATAGTTTATTTAATGTTCTCGTTAATGAATATTCAATGTCAAAAATCATGTTAAAAGTCTGCAATCCCCAATATGACCCAAAAAGTTTATCCTCAATGCTTTGAAACTAGCTTTGATTATAGATAGGTACAGCTTCTAGCACCTATTTCTTCTGTATCTAACGCCTTCTTGAGCAATGATGAAGAACTAACTAGGATTTTTCCATTTAAATCTTAAGTTATAGGTCATTAGCATTTCCTAGAATACAGAAGTTTGGACTACTTAGTACTTAAAATTAACTTTTTAACTATCAGTGATAGCTTAGTGGTGTGACCGTGGGACTGCCAAGTTATAGGTCTCGGGTTCGAATCCAAGGCACGCACCTCTGATTTTCGGATTCATGTGCGTACCTATTGTATAATTATCACTTGCTTAAAAACGGTGAAGGAAAACATCGTGAGAAAACCGGCATGCCTGAGAGATATTTCTCGACGGCATGTGAAGCCAAGTCAGAGGTCCATGGGCGGCATAAACTGTGACACCAGGTTAGTCACTAACCACAGGAAATGAATGAAGTACTTAAAAAAAACTCGAGCAAAAATGACGATACTTACTCCATATAAACACGTCAGTGAAATGCCCATGTGTTTATACTTCTATTTACTACGATATCTTAGTACCTACACAGTGTCGTATCTTGGCACTCAGCTTAGTAATTAAGACGCGTATAACTCTCATTTGATATCCGTCCTAAGTGTAGTTTTAATATGACCTGAGAAGTTTTTTTTTTAAATGTTGTCTAGTCTATGGAATTCTACTTTATGGTTTGATCATGTTGGAAGATCTCGCAAATGAAAGCTATTTATTAATACGGGCCTAAATATATTTCAACTTTAAGTAGGCATTGGAGAGAGACCTCCAAATATTGGAGCCGGCTTTAAATTTTAGTCATCCAGATCCGGCAGAAAATTGGTTTTATTTAGGGGCGAAAGCTAATGACCTCTGCAATACAACTAGTGAGATTGTACTGATATATACAACTCGTAACAGAAATAACCAGAAACCTCAGACACCCCAATTAGAATATTCAGTTAAAAGCACGATTATAATAGTAAATACTATGTACTTCACCATACATTTTTGCAAAAATAGTATTGCTTTTTATTGCTAACTGCATTTCAAATTCAGTCTAATTGCCAGGACATACATTTTAATTTTCTTAATCTCGTCTGACTGACTGATTTATAAAATCGCTTTTTTATTACATATTTCATAAATTGCTGAAATCGATTAAGTAGTCGATTCTAAACAATCTAGTGATAAATAAATGATAAATGATTTTTATTTCTTTAAATAATTCTGTTACAGACACTTTTACAAGTGAATGTAGTGAGTCCGCTACGTGACCTCGAAATATGAAACAACGAATAACACGCCCCCGAAAGTTTGCAATAACGAATAATGAAACAACGAAAGTACGAAGCAACGAATATCCTTACAACGAATGCACGTTACAACGAAAAACTTCACCCCTAAACTACGCGATCTCAATAAAACGAATTAACTGACGAGTCTTACGGTTACGAAAAATCAATGTAACCGGAAAATTTACATAAAAAATTGTACACTTCATTATCAATTACCAATTATTATATTTATATAACCATTGTTTAAAATAGCACAAGTATACGAGGCCATTTAAAAACGAAGTTAAGTCGATGCTTCCTTTCTTTTCGAGATAGTTCTTAATCATGTGTTCCCTCTTCTACTTTTTTGTTGCACTTTCGGTGAACTGAGAATGTGAATTGAATTTTTCTAATATTGTTTCTGTATTTTTTTGTTCTTTATAGAACTGGACTGATTTTGTACAAATTCCATTTTCTTTTCACTAGCAGACCGTTCCAGCGGTGATGCCACTACTCAATCTCATTTGAGTTATAGGAACGCAAGGTACCGATTGAGTCGTGTAACGAGCAGATTTAAGGTGGAAACAGCGGTGGCACTTTTCGAAATTTTGGCCTTAGTGGTAAAAATGTATTACCTCAAGAATGAACGGTAGTATCTGCCTGGTTTTCAAAGTATTACGTCGATGGAACTCATGAACATTGTACAACCAGCAAAACCCAGGAACCACTCTGAGAAGAAGAGTCGAATCAAACTTAGCGATCAAGGTATCTTCATTGTGGTCTAAAAACTATGCGAGTGTAACAATGTAGGGCAACGTCTGGAATGACTTTTTGAGGAAAGTGCCATAGAAGGTTTGAGTTGACTTGTCCTAACTGATGACCCGCATGTATCAGCCATCGCGTAGCTCAAACCTTATTTTAGGGAGCTTTACAACCCGACGCACGACGCTACCAATCAGCCGGACATTTGCGTAGGTCACAAAAAATACTCAAAACCGCCAATCAGTTACAAAATTCGTGTATAAAGCTAGCTTACATGTTACTCACTGGCTTACACTCACAATTTAATAAATATAAATATAAAAAAATTCAATGGATGTCAAAAAAAAAAATTATAGATAATATAATATAATACTTCTCCAAAGCCAACGCGAGGATGCATCGAGATAATTATAGTCGCTGTGGACAAAGGATTCACCCCGCTCTCCTTGGCTAAAGAGAACTGGCGCAAGCCTGTAGTACTGGACACTAATGTCCGCAGGGAAGTATGGCAGAGTAAGGAGCTTCACGGACGCTTTTACCGGGCCCTTCATGGGCCTGATGTAGACTTCCTAGCGTCCGCAGCCTGGCTATGTTTCGGTGACCTCTTCGGGGAAACCACAGAACAGATAAAAGACGGCACGGTTGACATCTGTCGGGAATGCCACTGTCCCGGTGAATCCATTCGACATATTATATCTGGTTGTTCTCGTCTTGCTAACGGCGAGTATTTGCACAGGCACAACCTAGTGGCTAGGATTATCCACCAGCAACTTGCTCTGAAACACAACCTGTGCACGCAGAAGTACCATACTACATGTATGTGCCCGACCCAGTTCTCGAGTATGGTCATGTCACATTGTACTGGGATCGATCTATCATCACCGAAAGGACTATTGTTGCCAATAAGCCTGACATAGTGGTGATAGATCGATCATTGCATCTCACAATGATTGTTGATATCACTGTCCGAACTGACGAAAACCTTGTGAAAGCCGAGAAAGATAAAGAAATTAAGTATCAAGACTTGGCACACGAGATTGTCGACATGTGGGGATTGACTCAGCAGTCGTTGTGCCGATAGTCATTACGGCCAATGGCTTAATAGCCAAGAGCCTCGACCAACGTCTAATAAGACACTCGCTAGGCGACTGGGTCAAGGGCCTGATAAAGAAAGCGGTAAGTTCCTCTCTCTGAGGCCCTGATCACCGGTAGCTTGGACCCTGTTCCCGATGCCGGTGGGCTACTATTTTTTTATATTTTTAAATGTTTTTATAGAATATTTAAAAATGTTAATAATATGTATTGAAATGAATAAAGGATATAATATTATAAAAACAATTTCAATTATTACAATGATGTGTGTGTGATAACAACGAGCGGCTTAATTCCAAGTATTTTTATCGTCCATATAATCTTTATCTTTATAGAAACCCTTTTTGCATAGTTTCTGCTTTTCATAGGACTTCAATTTATTTAAACTTAAGTCTTGAATATTGCTTGGAAATTTAGTTTTTGGTTAATTATGTTACACCTCGTATATTAAAGAACCAGTAGCTAGAAATATTTGATGGTCTGATTGCCTGCAACGACTGCTACAGATATGCGCTAGCCATGGGCTTAACGTGATTTCCGATGCCCGGAGATGCCTCAATGTGTTAAGAGCGGTCACTCATCTAAGACAACACCTCTACTGAACTTCGAACAATGATCGAGCTGCACTCCTGAACGTGTAGCTGTTGATAATTACGAGAAGACAAGTTAATAATAAAGCTGTAGGCGCCTCGAGGATCTTGCTAGATAAAGTAGTAGTATCTGCAAAACGTAGATATTTAGATAGACATAAGATATGCGCCTCGGCAATCTTCGTGTTTCCGAATTTGTGCGAATTATGTTACCTATTACCTTCCACAATAGATCCAAAGAGGACGAAGCCCGAAGCCGGAATTATATTCTATTATAACAAACACACAAAGAAAGATTGACCCGATCGCATAATTCGAACAAAATCGTAAACACATTGATTACCAAGACGCACAACTTACTCGTACTTATGTCGCATAGTACCTACCTACTGTAGGTACATCATTGTAGTCTGACATGGACCAATAATACAATACTATTATTTGATGGAACATTATATTAACAATTTCCTCAGTTATATAAATAGGATCCGCAATAATACAAATTACAAGGGACCGACTTCCGTTGTTGCATTACTTAGTAGGAAAAAGAAAGTCTAAGCGTGTACACGCATTAGTATTTGACACGAATGGGCAAAACAAATCGGCTTTTCCAATACTAATTTCTTGAGAGTTTATTATCTACCTATTTCAGATAGTTTCCTTTTTTGTTATTGTTTGTAGCTTATGAGGGTATTTCTTTCTTTTTGTGTGATTAGTCACTAACTTGGTGTCAGAGTTTATGCCGCCCATGAGTCTGACTTGGCTTCACATGCCGTCGAGAAATATCTCTCAGGTATGCCGCTTCCTCACGATGTTTTCCTTCACCGTTGAGCAAGTGATAATTATACAATACGCACATGAATCCGAAAAGTCAGAGGTGCGTGCCTTGGGTGCGAACTCCAGACCTATGACTTGGCAGTCCGAGGGTCATACCACTAGGCTATCACTGCTAATAATATGATTAATATAGAGGTTTCTATAGGTACCGTAAGCCTTTGGCCAGACTGCAAACGCGGGCGCGGTGCGGCGAGCTCAAACAGAAGAATTTCATTTGAGTGTCCATAGTGGGCACGCGGGCGCGGGAAGCGGCGCGGGCTACTTTGCGCGGGGAGCGCGCGGGTAGCTCACGCCATAGGTCGTTCATACAAGTGGCCGCAGTGAGAGCGCGGGCGGGAAGCGACAACCCGCGCGGGAACGGGGGTTCTCAAACTAGTTCGAGCTGTCTTCAAAATTAAATGTTGAAGAATTAATAAGTGCTATTCAAGCACAATCTGCACTGTGGATGTCGAAACAACGTTTTTTTTATAAGACAATTTTCTAATATGTAGTCAAACGTATCCATTGAAATTCTTATATATTCAAAAAACATTTGCGGTTGTTCTTGCAATTTTTCATACAGGGTGTGAAATTCTCCTTCATTTTCTCTGGTTAAATTAATTTTATTAATTCCATTTTTCACTTTTAGCATATTTTGCCATTTAAAGTAAGAATTTTCCAGTAAAAATAAGTCTTCTTCATCCATATTATATTTTGACAAACACTGGACACGACAACGCTAGACGTGAGACGCATTCGGTTTATCGTCACAGATAAAAATAACAGATATTTGAAAATAACAAATAACTATTGTTCCTTCCCATCTAAATTATCTGATACTACAAATAACAGACCCAAATTCATTCATTCACATCGGCAAATAACAACGCGACGCCCTGTTATTCTGAGTAAATGAGTTAAATATATATTCGTAATCACAATCTAAGGCAATTACGAATATATATTTAACTCATTTTTGACCAAAATGTTACTTACTGCGCTTATGAATCGCGCGGCAGTATTGCTGTTATTAAAATAACAGCTTCACTCTCATTCTTACCTACGGGAATCATTTGTGCTTAAAAGAAAAGCAGTTATTATCTGATATCTGTCTCATTCTTACTAACAGAACTTAACCTTGCTAAACAAGGAGGCACCTATTTAATACTAAAAAATATAGTTAGTGATATATTATTTTAATCGCTATGTCAGACTTACCTATATTATGGTATTAAAAAAAGAATATCGTATATTATTGTATGCTATAAAATTATATTACTTATTAAAAAAAGTTTATTCATCATACATTCATATTAATTGCTTTTAAAATGATCATAAACCAACATCTTCACTTTTTTTTAAATGTGCGCGCGTATCGGAACCTTTTTGATTAACTTCGACGGGATTGGTTGAAATTTGAAGCCGGTTCTAGACATAATATAGTATATAGAATACAAAATATTTTTACAAATGTTATCGATGTAATTTGCATAATTATGACCTTCCTAAATATGTATGGTAGATCAAAAGCTACAGCTTTTGAGCTTTAATAGACTTTTGAGAATCTTTACAAAGATCTTCACACAAATGTCTGGGGCCGGCTTAACAGTTCATAGTCATAGGCAATTTGTCTTTGGTTTTACAGACCAAATACGTACGATAAGGATACGCGTACTCGTTGTTAGGGCCCATTCAAGTATTACGTAAGCACCAAACGGGGGTGGGGGGCTCTTAGGTTAGGTTAGGTTAGGGACGGAGGGGTCTGGATGGTGATTACGTCAGCAATATTTATTTATTTACTTATTTTTCTAGACTTGAAAACTGCCACTCGTGAATAACAATAAAGAAATCTGAACAGATTTAAAACAATATATACCAATGTTTACTTAAGCATATGAGGCCGGGTAAGAGCTTTGTTTACTTTTGCTGACTAGGGGGAGGGTAGGGTCAAAAATTACCAAAATTCTGCTTACGTAATACTTGAATGGCCTCTTATGTGATTGTGTGGTAGTATGAAAATAACATGCTGTTATTTTATAACAGATATTCAGACCTGCGATTTATCTGTAACAGTAACAGACATAACAGATATCTTATTTGACCTGTTATTATCCACCTCTAGACAATGCTCGGAACGAAGCCGCGCTCCACTGCGGACAAGCAAATCGCGCGCGTTCCCGCACCCGCGCCGCTCCCCGCACCGCGCTGCCACTCTGGCCAAGCACTAAGAGGAAGGCCAATTTCTGGAAAAAAATGTTTTTAAAGTTTTCCATAAAGAGTTTACTCTATAAATCCGGCCTAAAGCAATAATAATTGTCTATGTAGATTCTCGTGGCCCAATTTAAAACTAAGGTAGGTACCTACTGCTCATTACCACTTCGTTGCCCAATCTTGCACTGAACTGATACCATCACAACGATAGATATAAGTACCTATGCCATTTTGAAGAAGAGCGCTTAGCCATAACGGTAGTTTAAATTAAATTCGCTTTTATTTCGATTTATTCAAAATTAGGTATATGGTTGTTCAACCAGAGAACATAATCACTGTAAGGACGCTGTACATGGCTAGAACTCCTGCCTCCATGGGCGTAGCCAGGGTGGGGCGGATGAGGCGCGACGCAACGCTCACTCTAAGTAGATACAGCATCAGATTTTGCTGTCAAGCGTCCAGCCGGCACTGCCAAGGTTTTGAAAGTCGATAGTCAAAAGCTTTCTTGTAGTAAGTAGGTACCTACCAAGTACTATCAAATCAAATTACATAATGAGCTTATTATTATAATTTCTCATACTTCAGTACAATCTACTGAATCTACTGTACGGGTGAGTTTTTTTGTACGAACATTAGTGACAACTATTGCACAAGGCTTATTAGATACGTGGGTGACGAGAAAGTGGGGTTCTCTAACAAACTTTTGAAACCTTTTTTGTACTTAATCGGATGACGGAATTTAGATTTCCGCTTAAGGTGTCATCCTATATGGTAAGCGGTCGCGCGATCAGGCAATGCGGTGGTGCGAATGCTCAATCAAATATTATTAAATATTATTTGAGCGAGCACTTGCAATAATTTGCACAGTAAAACTTGCTGGTGGATCGCTATAGAGCAGAGGTCCCCAAACTTTTTTGTCTCATAGACCACTTGCCGTGTTTTTCAGTTTTGGGTAGACCCCCTGCTTAGCTAATATTGCATTTTGAAAATTCATTGCCTTCAAATGTGTTTTTGACTGATTTCGAACTATAGTGAGGTGTAGAACGAAAAACAATAAAAAAACACACGTTAAGTTTTATAAATTGATTAAACCTACGACAGTATCTACAATAGTACTATCGTCGTCGGTCTGTTTGTTACATTTTCGGGTAAAAACTAAGCAACAAATCATCTGTGTATGTGGGTTATTCCATTAATGAACAGTCAAAATTAAACTCACGACCTGCTTAAATGAAATCCACTATCGTGGACCCCCGTTTACATTTCACGGACCACTGATTATTTTTTTCACCCACATAGACACCTTGTAGGTTATAGGTCGTCGTCGACCTCTGGGGATCGATATAGACCACTTTGGGTATCACTGCTTTAGAGTATCGAAAAAAACGAATATTATTTCCAACATGGCCAGCATAAAAAATCCAGATAGCTCGTTACTGTCACTGTCATATTGACATTGACATTTGACAGTAGAGTCAATCATCATCAGTAAACGAAAGTTGTAATATTTTATTTTATTCGATTCCTGACTGTAATAATAACGTAATAAAATAAAATGAAAGGTGAAGGTGAAAAAACGAACGATCTCAATTTTTACGGAAGTGACCCAGGAGCTGTAAAATTTGGAAACTTTATAAACTATTATTCATTCCACGATGTGAAGGAAAGGATAAACAATCTTCATCCACAGATGTTTCCAACGCCAGCAGACAATCAGCTTGTATGCCTAGACGTCGGGTGTAATACAGGAGATCTGTCTAAAGCCCTATATATGTATTTAAAAACAGTTTACCCAGACTGTGACATACATATGTTAGCAATAGACATTGACTCAACATTAATAGAGAGAGCTAAGGAATCAAATGAATGCCCTAATATTAAGTTCATTACTTGTAACATTATGGATCTAAATGATCGAATACTTATACGAAATTATATGGAGTCTTGTAAACACATAGCTTTTGATTTAACATTTTGTTTTTCAGTAACTATGTGGATTCATCTGAACAATGGAGATGATGGGTTACTAGAATTTTTGAAGCTCATAAAAACTATTTCTAAAACGATAATAATTGAGCCACAACCATGGAAATGCTATAGAAATGCCCAAAGAAGGGTCAAGAAATCTGGCAATGCCTTTGATCATTACGAGTCTTTGAAAATAAAAAGTGATGTAGACTCTGTAATTGAGAAAAATTTAACAGAAGGTTCTCACTTCAAAACATATGAATCTCAAAACTCCTCTTGGAATAGAAGAGTTTTAAGCTTCCATTCTTCAGACCTATCTGTAAACACATAATTTTTTTGTTAGAGAATCTTATTCTCTGTTATTACTATTAATTATCTAAGATTAAAATTGGAGTATTGTTAAGAGCAGTTAGTTAATTACAGTTGTTAATTATGAAATGTTAGGTATATATTTTTGCCTTTACAGTAAGATGATCATGGCTGAATAATAAAAAATGATTAATAATAATTCATTGTCACTCAAAACCCCAAACTAAATGTATTATAATTACTTACATTTCTGGTGTAAGATCCTTATGTTCAGTCCTACTCATTAGTTTATTAGCAAAATTCTAGAGAAATTAGATTGAATCTCCAGTTTTTTTTTCACTCTTACCATTACCTTTTAAGTGCATATCAGACAAAGTGTAAATAAGGATTGGTTATCTATTGTATGACTATAATGAAAATCCAATTAATAGAAAATCCTATTTATTTCATAAACTTAATTACAACAGTTTTTGTGCAGTTACCTAGGAACTGTTTGTATGGAGCTAACTGACTTATAACTTTATATTATATCTAAAACATTTACAGGAGTTTGATCAAACAATTAAAATCGAAAGTTTTAGGTCCGTATTACAGAACATTCCTCAAGTCCAGTTTGATCTGTAATCAGTTGATCACAGTTTAAGTATAGAATCAGTACTTGAGGAATGGTCTTATTTCAGAACGGCAATCAATCTATACTCAGATGAAACAAGACTCAAATCGAGCCGATTGATTGATTGATCACAGATCAAATCACTGCTTGGGGTCGAATCTACGATCTAGAATAATGCCATACTCAGCTGAACTATGATCAATGAATCTATGCTTGAGGAACATTCTAAAATTAAAAGTCTACTCAAAACTAACTAGTTTTGAACTTTAAAACTTTAAACAGAGATTAATGCTTGAGTTTCGTTCTGAAATACAGACCTTGGAGAGTGTAATTATGCATGTTTCCAAATTTTTCGAACATTGTTGGCAGCATAGGTTTATTCACACACTTTCGTGGAACTATCACAATAAGTTGCTTGTTATTACTAAAGGACTTGTGCTTATTACTAAAGAACACATTGTTTGAAACAGTCCATATTATGTCATTAAACATATTATTTAGTATGAAAGCACATATGCCTAATATTTGTAATGGTTATTATATTTACATTAACAAGTGCAAATATTTTCTAAAAACAGTTACCACCTTAGACATAATAATTACACTTATTTACTAATAAGCAGCTAGTTTTACTTATCCACACACAATTTCCTAGAATAGTGTCTTAAATCAATTTAAGACACTAATATTTGATGTTTACCTACTTGTATGTACAAAATCTTTTATTTTTAATTAACAGTTTTATTAGACTTGAATAGTGTAGATTTTCTACACTTTGCATTTTGATTGCTAAGCAAAACATTTATTTTGATATCAGATGAATATTCGAATATCCTTTATATTTTTTAGCAAATTATAAGTTTGTTTTTTTTTTATTCTTGTCTCATTGCTTGATGGCAATGGTATAATTTGGGTTTTCATTATCATAATAACTGGAGTTTTAAAAGCCTACATTTATAACTTTGGGATGATGATAATAATGTTCTTAATTTTAGTTAAGGTTCTTCAAATATTCACTCTATCACAGATTTAAAAAAATCAAACTAACACCATCTTGTGTCTTCAGCAAGAGCGTAAATTTGATATGCCTTATTAATAATCAGTGTACAAAATAGAAAACATCTATTTTAAATAAAAGTATTAAGTATTTTTTCTTGTTTTATTCTAAGCTGTCACTTCTTCTGTGCTGGATTCAAACTCCAGCTTGACATCGCCGCCTAGTTCATCTGTGTCCATTTCTGTTTCTTGAGCATTTAACATATTGAGTGTCACCTGAAATCAAGTTAGTTAGCATTAGCATTTGGTTTTGTTTATAGGTACAAAGTGTACAGGGGACACTGTCAAACAGTTTTGAGATTATTGAAAAAAAAATCCTTCCTTCCTTTATTTCCTACAGGTATAGTAACCTTATTTGAGTCCTATTACAACATTGTTCTTATTATAGCGTTTTCTGGATTTTCAGTTCAATAGCTTTTGTATTTTTCTATAGATAGCAATGTTAACTAAATATTGAAAATAATTTTACTATGATTCTTCTACCCCTGTACCCTTCCACATGATTATACAACATAAAAGTATTAAATTGTGGGATAAAACAGTATTGCATCTTTAAATAAACTACCTACTTACTGAATTAATTATAATAGTAACTTGATAGTCTCACAACACTTACCAACCAATAGGTTATTGAGGTTAAAAAGTTACAAAAGAATAGTTTTGTAAGATTTTATGATAAATAAGGTAAAATGCCACTCGCTCTAAATTTTAATGAAAAAATAGCTATCAATATAAAGTGCATCATGCTAGGATCACAAATAAATAAAGTAACAACATTCATAAGTTATTACAGTTGATATTATTATTTCCAGATTGAGACACTGCTCACATACCGCTACATTGAGAGGGGTTTATAACTATGAGCTTGACCTTAGTACCCTATCAACACCATGCTGTTGTGGTAGGTAAGATATGAAATACAAAGACAGAGTTCATAAGATTAACCTTTTGAATGCCATGCTATAGACATATTAGCACTTCCCTCTATGCCATGATACAAATTCATCGTGCTTTTTCAATGGCTATTGACGTTGTTCGCGTCCCAGGCACATTTTCATTTGACATCTATAGCCGTTAATGGTGTTCAAAAGGTTAAAATTAGTATTATATATTATAGCTAACAAAGACCTGTTGAGATAAAGGTGCAGTGTGGATATTATGCTGAGTGTGGGCCGGTAAACTGCTTATTGCTATAGTCCTTTCTTCTGATAACTTCTTCTTTACAGGAGTTTTGGACTGCTGGCTGGAAATATATAACAGAAAACTATGTTAGAAGTTTAATAAAAGAACATGTTACAGGTATTGTTAATATTAAATATTATTGATATAAACATATTTAAAAGCAATATTAAAACATTGTTACTAAAAAAAGCATATTATTTTGTAACTGAATATTTACAGAATAAACTTATGTAACTTTACTTTTACTGTCTTTTCTTTTATAATTGGTAGTTTTATGGGTATTTATTTTGTAATTTTGCCTCATGGGTAGGATATGGCTAATAGTCACTATTATTTGTATAAGAGCTTTTGTGCCCATATTTGTAAATGAATAAATGATTTGATTTAATTTGATTACACATACAGTACAGATTATCCACAAAGGAGTGATACAAAACATTACATTGTACAGTACAATTCATTTTCAAGCTGTGTGCTATTTTTATTAATAATTAATTGTTAAATTCTAGGTTATCATATACTTATACTCTCTAATTTGTTGATATAATTAAGATTTTGTTATTGCTAAAAAGCAAATCGGCTATTGTTCATGGGGTGAATTTAGGTCGTTAGGGTGGATCCTAAAGACTAGCGACCTAGGATTCTGTGCAGCAAATAACTCTCAATCAAAACAGTCAATGAAGCTCTTCTAATAGCTGCAGATACTGTGCATGTAAATTCAATTATATCTTACCTAAGGGTTGGCTCTCCCATCGGATGTAATGACATAGCTAAATCTGCCAATTTATTGAACGCAGCACCAGCCTCAGTAAATATTTCTCCAACCTGAAACCATTTATTTAACCACATTAGAAATTTATACAGGTACAAAAATTGTACTCGATTTTATTCGTTGGTTACCTTGGCAGCAGAATTTGCGGCAGAGTTGTTCATAGTTTTAGCTTTTAAATGTAAGCACGTACTTTCAAATCAAAGGTTGTGGTTGTGATCGTATTTATTTTTGTCAACAACAAACGTTTGTCGTATTGGTAAACAAAAACGCTTAGAGTAGCGATGGGCGAGACCGAGATGTTGTAGTCGATTGTTTCGATTGTCAAAACATCTCGATGGTTCTCGATGATTTTCTCTCGGAGTCGACTTGAACTGACTTGAAGACGGTCACGACTTACGAATGGGTAAAATAGTGGTATAGGTAGGCAAAATAATCATTTCAAAAAATCATTTTTATTAGCCTGCTCATAGTATCAAATACAAGCAAAACTAATAAACTACATAAACAAAATCAACATTAAATATAACCGTTTTAGATGGTCATGCAAATAGGTAGTATCGCCAAAATATTTATAATTGGCTTTGCATAGTTTGCAATTGCTTGTCATTATTTTCCCGCCCTCTGTCAATTTAAAAAAAACTCCCAAACTATAGATTTTTTAAAACCCGAGTCATTTTATAGGCAATAACACTCACAAGTCACAACTCAAGTATCATAGAAATAAATACGTAAATTTGCGTAATGAGAGACTTATAATTACTGAGTACGCTAATCGCAATCGCGCGAGTCAGTCAACGACGAGTCCATTACGACTCGAGTCCATAAATGCGAGCGATAACGAGCGCACGGTCGCGTCGCTGCGACCGGGCGAGTCAGTCGACTCGGAGCAATCGAAAAACATCTCGATATATACTGAGTGCGCGAGTCAGCTGCAACGAGTAACAACTTGACGAGTCCATTACGACTCGAGTTGATAAGTGCGAGTGAGAACGAGCGAGCGGTCGCGTCGCGTCGCTGCGACCGGGCGAGTCAGTCGACTCGGAACAATCGAAAAACATCTCGATTGTTAAAACGGAGACCGAGATAATCGTGGACTCGATTGTAATTTTACAACGACTGCGATTCTTTCGATTGTTTAAACATCTCGGACTCGCCCATCGCTAGCTTAGAGTATCATTAATCTGTGGCTTAGAAACTGAGACACTTGAAGCCGAAGCTTTGAACTTAAAAGTTTGAAAAATGACAGAAGACATGACAGTAGAGTATGAATGAAGACCTTTGAAGACACTAGTCACACACGCGGGTTCACACGGTTCGATTTTAGTTGATCAACAAAAGTTGAAACGTTATGTTCCTTCAAATTGATTCAATTTGATTGAAAGTCTGTTCAGACGGTTCAAATCGCATGCGATTTGGCAGTTGATCAACTAGAATCGAATCATGTGAACCTGGTATTAATTAAAATTGCGGTCTGGCAACACGGCTGGTTGTTATGTCATTAAAGATTGTCGAGGTTACAAAGTTACTCTATGGTTGCCGTCAGCGCTGCCAATTGCGGGGAAAATCCCCGATTTGCAGGGTTTTTTGGGTTAGCGCGGGGAGAACGCGGGGAATGATAAAAATCAGGGAATTCAGTGTTTTCGGTCAATTAATAGGTCTCCTGCTGATATTACACCTAGGGTGGCAAATTTTTTGTGTTTGTAAATGGGCCCAAGATACAGGAGAAATCGAAGATTGAGGGGAACGTCTAAAAAAAAAGGACGTCCAACTATCGCTTGGTCTGAAGCGGGGAATTGACAACACTGACCCGGGGTATCGAAAAGAATTTTTTATTGGCAGCACTGGTTGCCGTTACCGGTTACCGCCATCACCGCCATGTGAGTGTGACACCTTTGTGTGACACTTGCTATTCCTGTTTTGACAGTGTGATATGTTTGTTTCTAAACTTCCTAAATAGCGAAAGTTCGCAAAGTTTTCTACGAGATTAGACAATCTATTTTTCAACTTTAAAGTTATTACTGGAGTATAAAATGAATAGACCTCCACGTCCACGTATGATGAACAATATTTATCAAAACTCTCGGCCCAACAACTATCAATGGAGGCCAACCCGTGCCCCATCTGCACCATTTCCATGGAGAGACAATTCACATTTCGGAGCACCTGATATGCAAACTCTAAATAGCCAAGAGCACTGGTGTGAGACCTGCGACAGAGGCTTCCCTTCGACAGAACTTCTTCATAAACATAACCAACAGCACCAGGTAAACCAATATTCATTACATGTTTTCAACATCTTAACCCTTCGTTTACACCTAAGTATTGTATATGTAAAGGCAATTCTTTCAAAAACATAATTGCAAATACATACACTATAAGTATCAAACATCTATTATTATTATTCAGCCCTGATCATCCCACTGCAGAGCAACAGCCTCCCTACCCTCCTTCCACTCCTCTCGGTTTAAGGTTTTCTGCAGCCAATCCTTCCAATAAGGGGCCATTCAAGTATTACGTAAGCACAAAAGGGGGATGAGGGGGTCTTTGCTTAGCTTATTTTTGATGAAATGGGACCGGGAGTGTCTAGATAATGATTACGTTAGCAATTTTTATTTATTTACTTATTTTTCTAGACTTGAAAACTGCTGCTCATGAATAATAAAGAAATCTGATCAGTTTAAAAAATATATATAACAATGTTTATGTAAGCATAGGAGGGGGGGTAAAAGCATTGCTTACTTTTGCTGACAAGGGGGAGGGGTGGGTCAAAAATTACTAAAATTCTGTTTATGTAATACTTGAATGGCCCTTAACTGTCTAGTTTGTAGATCTTTAAATGCTTGTATTAAATATTTTATATAATTATGGTCATGATGCGTTAGAAACAAGTAACTACTTATTTTAAAACAACCTGTACACAATTTGTTTACAACTTGTATCACAACTTGTGTTTAGGTGTAAATTTGTTTTTTTACTTGTAACTATTCTGTGTAATTTCTGGCCTTTCTGTGAATTAATACTTAGCTACTGTCTTTGGCAAAAACTGAACTGAAAAATGGAATTATTTAGGTACTTAATGTTTATAGACCAATGTTCAAATGACACCTGCTAAGAAAATTTGCTAATAATTGATCAATATTTGTTTTCAGAAATGTAACATAGATGGCTGTCAGTTTGTTGCACATCCAAAAGTAATTACAAAACACATTCAAATGCAACACTCAACTGGCTTGTATAAAAAAATTGCAAATTTAAACAATCCTGAAGATATACAAAGATGGCGAGATGAAAGGAAAATGAAATACCCAACCAAATGTAACATAGAAAAGAAAGCAGCTGAATATAAAGAAAAAGTAGAAAGGGGTGAAAAAATTGCTTTAGAACATGGGCGTTGGAATCACAGGCATACACCAAGAGGTATGTATTTTTTAAACATATTTTTTATTTAAGTACTCTTAAGTTTTTATATAAATTTATTACCCACTTACAAAAAAATATCAACATTTTTTTAAATTTCTTATTTACAGATCAAGGGCTTAAAAGAAAACCTAGTTTTGATAAAAGGAATCAAAATCATAGGACGAACAGACAGAATTTCAAAAGTAATTCTTTAACCCCATTATGTAACAATAATACCCCACCGGCAAAGAAAATACCAAAAATTATACCTAGTGCTCCTCTTACTGCTGAAAAGAATAAACTTAAACCATTTACTGGAATCCTCAGTATAGAGATGGATAGTAAAACAGAAGATAGTACTGAAACATCTGATAGCAGTCATGGATTATTTGAAGAAGATGGTTATGAAGAATTACTAGATGTTCCTAAAGAAACAACAAATACTCAAGAGCCAGTAGTATGCGGAGCCTTATCTTTACTAATGTGTGATTATGGTTCTTCTGAAGAAGAAATGGACACAAAAGAAAATGAAGTGCTTGATAAATTATCAGTTACATCAAACCAAAAATCTGTAGAACCTCTAATAAGTGAAAGTAACAAGGTAGAATCTCCGGTGGTGAATAAACCTGAAATAATAGAAAACAAAGCTAATGAAAGCGATGATGATGGTCCAGAAGAAATAAAGATTGTTAAAACAAATGTTGAACATGAAACTGCTCAAGAAGCAGTCACTAAAAATAAAGAAAAACCTGTAAAAAAGGTAATCCCACCTAGAAATAAAGTAAAACAAAATTTTACATTAAAGCGTAAAATACCTTCAACACTACTCCAAAAATTATTGCATAAAGAAATTACACAAGAACGTAATATAGTGCTGCAATGTATTAGGTATATTAAACAACATAATTATTTTGATAAGACCAACCAATTATAATGTTGATATTTCTAGTACCTACATAATGTTTTAAACAATTTTTCATATCTTATGAATATAACATTACATTATGTGGAAAAAGGTTTTGTTTCAAATAGTCATTTAAATTCATGACCGGTGAATACAAAAGTATGCATTTGACTTGGGGTATCATTTTCATCTATCAGATCATGAATTTAAGTGCACAGCTCCCAAAAGAAAAGCTAGTAACAAACTCCCATATTTTATCTTTTCTAAAGATAAAATGTCTTCTTTGCTACAATATTGGAGAAGAAAGTTCAAATAAGGAAGAGAGATCTCAAGATTATCACGCTCATGCAGGACATTTTGCTTATTAAAGATACAGCAATGGATTTGGAATGGATTGTCATGTCTAGTTTATACAATTTTATTTCCGTTATCATTATTTTTATATTGATTGTGAGAAAGGATAAGCTCGAACAACCGTCTGATCACTAATAGACGGCAATGCCGCGTGGTATATAAAGTACTTTTTTCTTTTAAACTTTTGTGTTTTGTATGACCAGCTGCAGCTGCCTCTTGCGCATAAAATAATCAAACCATGACTGTCTCAATGCATGGCATGGGCCTCTTTTCAGAATGAGAAATGTTTATGCCTTATTCCATCAAGCTGTTCTTGTGCAGGTTAGGACTAACCACACCATCGTGAACTTTTTGGAACCCTCTCACGTGTGCAAATTTCCTCACGATGTTTTCCTTCACCGTTATCGCAAGTGATAATTAAATTCTGATCCGCAAGTGAATCCGAAAAATCCGAAGTCCGGGTTGGAATCGAACTCAGACCCTCCTGCATGGAGCCAGGCGTTCAACCGCATTAAGGAGTCTGTTTATTAAAACGTATCATACTAGAACCGTAATAGGAACTTGTAAAAAAACGCTACGCTCACTATTAGGCTGATTTCACAGCTGTCCGGGAGACGCGTACGGGCTAGACGTGAGGCACTAGAACATCGTTTCACAGCGATGCGGATTGGTCTGTACGTGACCATCATACTACATCTCCCGTGTACGGTCGGCCCGTACGGGTCTCCCGGACAGATGTGAAACCAGTCTTATGCACACTGCAACGGATCAACCGCGTTCTATACAGGTATAAACCGCGGTTATACGGGTATACAACGGGCGTACAATGGTCGTATCATCTCCATTTAGTGCCCGTTCTTATCGGTTGTTATACATTTTCTTTCGTATTTACGATTACGAACACAATCTATTAGATTTTCGTCTTCCATATTTTTTGCGTACGTGCATTCGTTCAAAGGCTAGCAAATAATTACAACGCGGAGCATACGGATAGCACATAATATAATTATTATACTCTTTGGGTAGCATACGCATATACGCGGTGCATACCTACCCGTCGAGTGTCCGGCAGGGAGCGTTCAGTCAACTGAAAAATATTCTCATGATGAATTTTTGCCGGTCTGTGCATGACACTACGGTATCGGTCGATGACGGAACGGTGTGGGCAGTGTCTCTTAAAAGCGTCTACACACGGCCCTAATATCAGAGGCAATATTGGGAGAGTGATGGCGGGGATGAAATCGCCTACTACTCTAACACACGTTCCTGTCAGTTAGTACGTAACCCACCGTGCAGCAAAGCGGTCGTCGATCCAAGATGCCTCCTACACACTCAAAACATAAAAAAATAGGCATCGCTCTGGCACTTGCTATGGTGCGACCAAAATAGAGACAAAAGAGGAATACCTGGGTTAAGAGGTGGTTGATGAACACTGATGAACACACACACTGCGGGGAAATCGGTCCCGATTTCGCTACATACGCACTGACAACGGTCCCTAGACGATGGTCGGCCCTAAATCGTGAGCTCGCCCGAACCGATTTCTGAGTTAGGGGTAATAATAATAATACTGATTACGATTTGCCTACACACGAGGCGATCATGGGAGCGATCTAGGGCGCTCCCCACCACTCCCCTGATATTGCCTCTGATTTTAAGGCCGTGTGTAGGCGCTTTAAGGCTTACGCAGACTGGGACGGCATGGCAAGGGATTTTGCCGTCAGTCAGCGCACACTAGCCGCTTAGATACCGCGGCATTCCAGCGCTTTGCCACGGTGTGCCGGAGTCCTTGGCATGCCGTTGCCTACCGCAGGACGCCACGGTATCTCGCTGCAGGAGCCCGTAGCGCGTCTTTCAATGCCGTGCAATGAAATCCCTTTCGATGCCACGGCATCATTTTAAAGCATAGCAATTTATGTCGTTTTTCTATATCGATACGTTTGAATGTCCATTGGTAAAATTTAAATCCCTTGCCATGACGTCCCGGTCTGCGTAGGCTTTTACTAATCCATACAAAGAATATTTTTTTGCCTGTGCCGGTACGCAGTGGCGTAGCGTAGTGGGGGCGGCCCGCCCCGGGCGGCACTTTTTATAGGGGGACAATAAAAGACATTATTTAAAATCTAACCTGGACAATGCAAAATAATGATGACTGTTCTTGCCGAAAAGTTCTCTATAATTAATGTATAGTACCTATACATTAAATTGAAATAGGTACCTAAATAAGAGGGCGGCAAAATTTTCTTCCGGCCCAGGCAGCCGACACCCACGCTACGCCACTGCCGCCGGTGCGGTACGATTACGGTCCTAATATGGCACGGTTTAGTAGGCAGAGCCCTTAAATAACAAAATTATCTGTGATCACCAACCCATTTGGCCAGGGCCGACTTGGACCTGAACTTTTTAGACGCTCCCCTCACTCTTTCTCCTGTATCTTGAGTGCATTTACAAACACAAACAATTTTGCGGCTTCTTTTTAAAGCGATAGGCGATAGTTGGAAGACTTTTTTTTCTTTACTTTCCCCTCACTCGTTCGATTTCTCCGACTACGTAACCGGCCCATCGGGCATTTGCCATATGGTCAGTCCGGGCCTGCATTTGGCAAGAGCATTATAGCAATATTCTCTTAAGACGACGAATTGAAAATATTGGCGGCAGGGATTTTAATATTTCTCAGCAATTACAAAACATTCTGAACTTATATTTATACACTTCATTTATCATGTCTTTAAGATCAATTTTATAATTGCTTTACATGATTGGATAACTTTTACAGCACAGAAAAAAATATCAAAAACTGCTCTTCAAAGACATAAATTTTCATTTTACAGGGAAACGAGACAGATTTCAACCTCAATATTTTGTATATAGTTTAGTCTAAGCATACACTTTAAAATAATAATTCGATTTTATAAAATTAGCTATAGTCTTTGTTTTAAACGAAAATACTGTTTTGGCGGTTACGACCTTACGGCATAAGCTAGTTCGCGTGCGTTTTTGTATGCAATCAATTCCCCCTCAGTCCGCTGCTGACTAGTGTCAGCGACGGGTCTGTGTCATTGGATTTCCCGCGCGCTATCGACAGTAATTGTATCTTGATCTGAGTGATATTTAGTTATTAAAAATGGGGAAAAAAAACTATAAAAATTATGGCTACGTATGTGTGTATAGCTACAAAATAAAAATAAAAACATACAATGTAAATAATATTTTACAAAATAGTCGTCAGAACAGAGACAATCCATGGAGTCGTCTTTGGACTTAAGTAAAAATAAAGCAATGTCAGTCGATTCTTTGGAAGGGTATTTATGTGTACATGGTATGAATCTAGTACTAGTCTAAATAACGCATCCTAATAACGCATCTGTTATATACATAGGCACTGACCGCTATAGCTTTGTCGAAATTTCCCAGCGGCGCAGCGGTATGTCGGCTACTTTAAGTGAGCGAGATAGTAGACAAAGTAGTAGCGCTAGTTCAGTGACTAGTGCCTACTGTAATGCGGTATCCTCGGCTCGTGAACTTTAGCAAAATAGCTGATCGGGAGCACTTTTTAAGTTTGATTTTCATTGCTGTTTTAGGTGATATTTATGTGTTTTATTATCGCATTGGGATAGGTAACAATAATGATTTTATCTATACTAATATTATAAAGAGGAAAGATTTGTATTTTTGTATGTAACAAATAAACTTAAAAACTTCTGGATCGATTTCAAAAATTCTTTTGCGGTTAGAAAGCTACATTATTACTGAGTAGCGTAGGCTGTATTTATTACTGGAATAAAACTTCTTACTCGGGCGGAGCCGTGAGGACACAGCTAGTACACTATAAAGTAAAAATATCTGCAAAAAAAATTAATATTAAAACAATTTTTTTATAAACAAGCTTTTATTTAAATTCTCTATTAACAAGAAAACCTTTAAATTAAATCAAACCCATCAATTTGTTACATTATACAATCAATTTATTATGATACAAAAGTTTGTCGCGAGATTTACAATTTCATGAAATACATACATTTTTTCTTAGAATTACTTGTGTCAAGGTCAAGTTATTGTATTCTTGTTTATTTAGTATCTCACGACAAGCTTTAATATCATATAAATAAATGTATTGTATAATGTAATAAATTGATGGGTTTGATTTAATTTAAAGATTATTTTCTTGTTTTTAGAGAATTTAAATAAAAGCTTGTTTATAATTTTTTTTTTACTATTAATTTTATTTTTTAGTATTTCATGGTGAAACTTAGCACGGCCTTTCACAATTGAATGCGCATACAAAATTTCATGTCTGTGCTGCTATCCATTGAGGAGTTCCCTTGTCAGGACCCAACCCTGAGTGCAGCAACCATGTCACGGTAAAACTTAAAACCGACTATCATAATAAAACGCGCACACAAAATTTCGTGTCTGTGCTGTTAACCGTTTAATACTAGATCAATGGTACACGCATACATTATGATGTCCCTTTCACCCAGTAGATAATTTTACACATTGTGAACACCAGTTCTTTTTTTCATTCATTCAATCATCAAATTCTTATCTAGGCAGTGTATCCGCCAAGTTCTGTCCACAGAGTCTAAGCTTAATTTAACTAAATACTATAGAAGTATTGACAAAAAGAAAGCTTCGTTTAACAATATATTAGGAAAATATTGAAATATTTTCATAACATACATACAATTTCTATCTCCCTATTGGGAGATGTTCGATTTTTGGGTCATTCACGCTATGTCAAATCGATAAACTCCAATAACATAACTCAGAAAATATTAGGCCTGCACAATAATTGCAATTTTGAATGTCTAATAAAGCCTCCTTGAACACCTATACTAGTATACGTAGGTATATCAGCATCAGCCCATTAGTGTCCCACAGCACTGTAGAGCAAGTGCTTTCTTTCAAGAGGGCTTAGGTACATGAAGCCGTTGCCAACAGCATCAGCCTTCGGACCATGAATATTATAGGCAGTTATATCTATTTAATTATATCTCCAATAACTTACTTACATAACCTCGTTTCTGCCTACCCCCATGGGAAAAAGCCGGTGACATTATGAATGTACTTATGTATATATTGTGACATTTTCCCCATATTAAATATCCTAAAATCTGAATACACTTCTTAAAAAATATTTAAAATAATATTTCTACAAAAAAAACGAAAGGAGACTCTATGACGTCTATGTTCCCGAACGTGGCTGACAAGCGCGCGAGTTAGGGCGGTCGCCCACGGCGACATTTAGCAACACAAAAACACGATACTTATACAATCGCTCACGTAATTATGATTCTGCATCGCGACGAACGCAATACAGCAGCGATACAGACGCGATACAGCATTGCCACAGTCGCGATTCGACACGCTGTAGTGACGGCCTGTGAATGCCTGTGGACGCTACAGTTGTTAGATGGACTCATATCAGTCGACACAACATTGGTCGCATTGTCTTTGTTGCTGCTTTTACGGAAGCAATCAGAGCGTAACCGTGGACAACATAATACAGAAGTGATGCTTAATCGACACCGTTGCGCGTTTGCATTGATAATGTCGCGCGTATGCATCGATGCAGACGTGATGCTTAATCGATACAATCGCGTGTTGCAAATGCAACCAACGGCCAAAAGTAGCGATGCAGAGGCGCGCTCACAAAACGCGCGTCTGTATTGCTGCAAAAAGTCACCGTGAGCGATCGCCCTTAGACTGCGCGGGCTGCCTTGCGCCGGTCCATCGCACTACGTAAAGATTATCGGTGTGTGCGAGGATTGCGGGGCGCGGGGGCCGATTTGAAATTATTTGTTTATCACTGCGTCGCCTTAAGCAGTATTTTTTTACAGTAGGGAGAATTTCTCTACCGTAAAAAAGGGTTGGGTCTTGGAAGACTGGCATGGAAATTGTAGGGTACCTACCCAACTACATTGAATACCCGTCAGTACGTTAGTGTATATTATGTTCTATAACTCGGTTTCATATTGGCTTTAGGGATGCTAGATAACACATTCGACTACGTAGGGACCTACCTACCTAGTTATGATACTGCTATCTTACAAAATTAAGGTAGATACAGCCTATGGTTCTAGGATTTATTACCGCTACCCAGTTGCGCAATGCGATTTAGGATCTACACCCAATATTGTTGCTTACTGCCCTGCATACAGTGCCAGCCTGTATTGCTACTGGGCATACCTACCTACAGTGCCGTAACTAGCAATTTGTACACCCGGTGAATTTCTATTACTGCGCCCTCTAAATTGCTCTCGAACGCAGGAATGACCAAGGTTGTGCTGGCTGTGTAATATATGGCATAATAACAGATATCTAGTACCTTTAATATCACTTATGTTATATTTCATATAACCTTCTTTTGCTTAACGTTTAGTATAATGTTCATATCATTTTATGATTTCGTAACTAAAGCAGGTATGATTTTATTTTGAAAAAACTAAAATAAAAATCTTTTTGCATACAAATAAAAATTATCGAATTTTGAAATTTTAACACTTGCTTTAAAATAGTCATCAGTGATACTTTAGGTGGCCCGCGGCTTAGTAGGTTCCCCCTTTCCGACTAACCTTGTATAGGTAACGTTGACCTAATTTTTCATATTTACTCATTTTCCCCCAAAATTCTGTAATGAATAAGTAAATATCGGGAAACATCATACTGTTATAACCTCGGTCTATTCACCAACATTAGAAGGGATCTGGAGTATTAGCCAATCTGAATTGGTAAAGCGGCTGGGGTTCAGGGTGCTCCGGACGTAGGTACCTACTTTAGTATCCTCACTCGTAGGCTTTTTTAATGCACCCGAAAACACTTATTCTGTCCCTAAATATATGTACAGAAAAACATTCATCTGTTTCGACTAGGTAGGATAGCTAGAGCGGACCCTATCTAAAACTAGATGACAGAAAAGCATACAGTATTTACTGAAATAAAACAAAAAGGTAGAGGTTTATCTTTTTTTTATTAGTCCATACAGATGTTTAAGACTGGGCAGGAGCCGCTGGCGCCGTAGTAGCAGCAGCTTCTTCACGGATACGATCCTTCTTGAGTGTTCCCATGAACGCAGCCTTGTCAGCCGGCGTCTGGAAGCGACCATGACCGAACTTGGAGGATGTATCAATGAACTTGAGATTGATCTTCTCAAGAGCCGCCCTCTTGGTGTGCACGCGCAGGGACTGAAATAAACAACAAAATTAGAGCAAACTATATTTATGCTAAACTTAGTCAAGTACAGATTACACAGTATTATTGATATACATACCTTCCTCAAAGTAATGACTCGCTTCTTGGGTCCCATACAACAACCCTTTAGCATCACAAAGTCATTGTTGACTTCACCATAGTGGGGGAAACCTCCCATGGGGGTGATAGACTTCTCGGACAAGTCATATTCAGTGGAAGCATTGTTTTTGATAACCTTGCCATCCTTTGTGTGGATTCCTGTAAGCAAAATTTTAAATATAGTTCTCACATAGTAAAATACGTTGAAATATTTAAGTGATGAAAATGATTACTTAGTACATACCTTGTCCAAGGCGGTAAATCTTCTTGTTCATTTCTGTACGGTGGTGGTAACCCTTCTGACCAGCACGGGCAACAGTGAATGAAACTCTTGACGGATGCCACGCTCCAATACAAGCAACCTTGCGCAGACCCTTGTGCGTCTTGCGAGGCAGCTTCTTTGTGTGCCAACGTGAGGTCACACCTAAAAATTATAAATGAAAGTGAATTTTGATGTTGGAAGTTGAAAGTAAGTACATAATACAACCAAACTGAATAAAAATAATATGTACCTTTGTATCCTTTACCCTTGGTGACTCCGATGCAGTCAATCATCTCATCTTGAGCAAACACAGAGTCAATAGGAATAGGCTTCTCTAGATGTTCCCTAGCCCATTGGACTTTGTCTTCAATGGATCCACCATTGACTTGGATTTCCATAATGTGAGCTTTCTTTTGACGCTGTTTCAACAGCTTCATCTGAGTGTGGGCAATAACCCTAACTACACTACAGTAGCGGATCATTTTCTTAAAGTCCTTCTCAATGGACTTGCGTCCAAGCTCATCTTGCCATTTCTTGCTGGACTTTGTGAATGCCTTCTTCTTGCATTTGTACCTGATTAAATCATAACATGCCTGCTGTAAGAAAAACCAAATGGCCTCATCGTTGAGCGGAGACCAATTGGTAGCAATATGCTCCAGGCATATTTAACTTCAGACTCTCATTATTAAGAGGAGAGCTATTGGTAATGATTAGAATAGTTGAACAATACATACTAAAAACTTAGCTAGTATAAAATTATGGTAGACAGGGAAAGAGAATTGTACTAGTAGAACTAGGGCCACATGTGCAAGATAGTTTAACCCAGAGCTAAAGTGATAGTGATAGCCCAGTGAAGTTTGTATAGCAGTGACAAGGAAATATTTGGGAACCCTTGATATAATGATGATGCACCATTCGGCCTTAAAGGAATTGATAGTCTCAAATATATTGTTGACATAGAAGAAATATTTACCAGTTCTTGTAGAAGCGACGGCGGCAGTCCTCTGACATGTGCTCGGCCCAGACAGTAAGCAGAGCACGGAGACCATGTGGAGTTTCGATGTAACCAACTACACCAACGCACACCATGGGAGGGGTCTCGATGATTGTCACCGCCTCTACAATCTCCTTCTTGTTGATCTCTGGGAAACAACAAAAATTTTACAATACCTACTTTGGACAAACTACTTTTATTAACCAACTCTCGGGGATCATTCGTCAATGAAAGTGGCAAATATTCACTTAAGACAACTTACTTGATCCAGGACGGTCGGGTTCACGAACCACGTGGGTCATACCCGCCTTGTAGCCAATGAAGGCAGTAAGGTGGACAGGCTTGCTAGCGTCATCTCTGGGGAACGCCTTCACCTTTCCACGATGACGGCGGGACCTCTTCTTGGGGTAGAATCCCATAGATCCATGACGAGGCGCCGAAAACTTCCTATGCGACTGGAAACAAACTCAGGTTACTTACACTGCATAATAAAACACATTTCAAGATGTTAAGATGTAAACATCAGTCCGCCCTAGAAAAATCTTCACATAGAACTCAGGTTCTAACCGTATATTTAAAGATAGGATATCATCATTTGAATTGTCCCTATACCACGACACGAGTTTATATTTCTACACATACCCAAATATTGAATTTACTTTCACAATATAGTCAGGAATTGTAACCAAAAATCATCATGGATATTTCACTATTGATTAATTGAATCAAGAGAGCGAGATTTAAGTAGAATTATCGGATTTAACAATTGCACTTTAAAATACTAACCATGTTCGAAGACAGTCGCGACAAAAATGGCCGATTGAAAACGACTTTATCGATTAACTGTCATCACAAAAAGTTGCTATCACTATTATTAAAATACCCAAAAATTATGGGAGATCTAGCGCAATACGAAAAAGCGAAAATAGATGCAGTAATTAGTATAGTAGTAGGTTTTTGATGCAGTGGATTTGGTTGGCCAGGGAATAGGTAGCTGGGAGAGGTATTTAACCCCCGACAAAAAAGAGGAGTGTTATAAGTATAACGTGTGTATCTGTGTGTCTGTCTGTGATACCATACATCATAGCTCCCAAACGGATGGACCGATTTTGATGCGGTTTTTTCTGTTTGAAAGCTGATGTGACCGAGATGGTGTGATCCTCTGACCCATTTCAAATTAAAAAAAAAAGATGGTACTTAGCTATAACTTATGAAGATCTGTTCAGGCTTTTAAAGATCATTAGCTCATTTCCTACTTGACAAACAGGATCTACTAACTTTCACAGGTCTGATTGATTTGAAATTTGGTATACTGTTACTTCGGTGGTATTTCCAAGACATGGCAAACTTGTGCTAAGCCAGCATCAAGTAGTCTGCGGGATACCCAACCTCTTAGCAACTTACAGCAGATGTAGCGTGTTTAGGCTCACAAGAATGTTCCTAATGAGTAGGTGTTACATAGATGATGATGTCTACTAGTAATGTGAAAGGTTGAAATAAAAATTAAATTAAAAATTTAATTAACCCCCGACATCGACATCCAAGTGTCGTTGCGTCGGGGGACCGCTAAGTAAATTATCATTACCGAGCTTCTTTTTTTGTATTCTGTTTTTTTATTTTATTTACTTAGCGGTCTCCCGACGCGACGACGCTTGGATCAAAATATTACTAGGTAAAGTTAAAAGGCCAACATATACATTTTATTTTTTACTTCTTAGAGGTTTTTTTTTTGTGTCGGGGGTTATTTAAATTTTATTTTTATTTTTTTTACCTTATGTTTAAGTATTTTGAAAGACTTAAGTATTTTGGGTTTGCCGATATCCACACGTTTCAATTATTAAATTCAAAATAAAATTATTATAAATCAGTTAAAAAATTCCCGAAATCTAGGGAACTAAAAAACTGGCAACGTTCATTACTAGAGCAGTGTTATAAAAATCGACTAAAGTTTTGTTAGATGACCAGAACCAGCCAGACATACGTGATTTTATCTGCGGTGTAAGGCTAAGCGCGCACTACGAAAATAAATCGTTGCGAAGAAAATTCGTCAATCTGTGAACAACAGAAATGTACTACAATCCGCGCACTGTGAAAATAAATCGTTAGCGAAATAAAATAGCAGATGCGAAATCATGCGTATATTTTGTACCCTATGAAGCGGTACTGAGATTCGCGCATTGCGGAAAAAATCGCAAGCACAGCGGTCAGTTGACTTGTGATTTTTGAGGGAAATATATAAATAAAATAAAATTAAGAAGTATATAATGGTTATTTTCGTTTGTAAATCCATTTTTCGATGTACACTCCCGTCCTTGGTGGCACAGTGACTGTCTTTGGCCCTGCTATTTCGCAGGCGATAATAAATCGTAGTGTGCATAGGAATTATTGTCGTTTGCGATTTTATTTCGCACTTTAAAAGTCACAACGAATTTATTTCGTAATGCGCGCATACCCTAATAGGGAATGAAAAAGTAATACAAAACTTAACTTACAATAATTATGGGAGACGCAAGGAGGTAACATGTTACATGGTAACATACCTCGCACAACTTCCCACTACAATAATCATTACACGGCATTTACTGATATGGTTTTATAAGACTGAGTTTTAAATAATCGTTTGGTTCATCCAAATGCTAGCTGATATAAAAATAATATATCCTAGATGCACGTTTCATACTAATCTTTGTAAGTTATATTATATTATAATATAGATATTATCAATGGATATGGCGATCGATTATGATTATAGTCCGACCGGATAACTCAGTCTTCGCCCGCGACGTTACAGGGACGCGGGGGATGATGACTACAAGATGATTTCCAACAAACGGCTCGCATCCGTCCGTATCCTTTCCGATCCGATGTGATGCGAGCCGTTTGTTGGAAATCATCTTTTAGTCGTCATCCCCCGCGTCCATGTAACGTCGCGGGCGAGGACTGAGTTATCCGGTCGGACTATAGTATCTATGGACGTATGATGACAGGTCACAACACTAGCGGTAACATAATATAGAAGACTATGACGTGTGTAAGCACTCCTTTAATTTATATCTTTAATACTAATATTATATAGCTGAAGAGTTTGTTTGTTTGAACGCGCTAATCTCAGGAACTACTAGTTGGAATTGAAAAATTATTTTGTATTGGATAGTCCATTTATTGAGGAAGGTTATAGGCTATATAACATCAAGCTACGACCAATAGGAGCGGAGCATAAATGAAAAATGTTGCAAAAACGGGATAAATGTCCACCCGTGCGAAGCCGGGATGGGCCGCTATTTATAATATCTATGGTATAATTTAATTCGTTTCATGTAATTAAATATGGACACGAGCTTAAATTTTTAAGGTATAAAAACACACACAAAAGTAATGGTTTAATAGTTTATTTCGTGTTACGGTGCACCATATTTTTGTCACATTTATTTGTGATGTTGGCGTACAGAGTAAGCTTTCGTTTGTCACATATAAAATGTGACTATGGCATCCAAAAGGTTAATAATAATTCAATGGGGAGACGTGATAGAATAGAATGATTTGAATTGCTGTCAACAAGCACGTCTATAAAAAAAACAAATACATAATACGCAGTATTACGCTTGCCAAACAAACAACGGCAAGCGCCTACAAGTACAGACGTGTGGATATGGTATTTGGCTTGGCTTGCAGGTGTTTGTCGCCAATCTGGTCTAGTGTCGCTTGTTGTGCACAAATAAAAGGAAAGGACATGTTATGAAATGGGCTTAAAATATTTTTATTTTTGAACCACTTACATGTGCAGTTTTTCTGATAGGGAAAACTGTCTAGGATGTGGTTACAAAAATATTTTTTTTTAAAGCACCATTATTTAATTTAAAAATATTTAAAATCCTGATATTTTCTTTTGATAAAAACTGATAAAAAACTTAGAAAAAAACTGATATATATCATTTTTGAAAGCATAATATTTATCCTAGTATTAAAATAATATTAAACGGCTTAAATTAAAATAAAATCAATGAATTAACTCAATGACTTGGATGTATGGCATTGATTCCTTTGTCTCAATAGAATAAATGAAAAGATTTACAGTCTGTCAGCAAGGTTGTCACTTGTCATTGTCAGTAATGTCATCAATGTCTGGTCATGTCAAAGTTGTCAAACAAAATAACTATCTATTGTGGTTGTTTACTGAATTTGTAATTTTTGTTGTACTTGATAATTGCGAAATTGTGCTAATTTATGCAGAAACGCCATAATACAACAGTTGAATAAGTTGAATTGAATTTGACATTTTTGACAGTGACAATAAATGTCATCCAATAGAAGTGTTGCCAGAATTAATAATTACTGTGGGTTGCAACTTTTTTTAAATTCTAATTATTTAAAAAAAAACAATAGAAGGGTGCTTTAAAAAAAAAATATACGAAAGCTCCATATTTGATGTAACTTTCATAAAAATGTAATATCTTCTCTGTTCACAGCCAAAGCCCAGCTTCCATACAAAAATATAACATGTCCTTTGCGGCATACGCTTGCGATGCATCCACACGTTTGTGCATGATTGATTATTTGCAGACATTTGGGACTTGCGGCAAGTGGCAAGCGTGTAAAGCCGCTTTTATATTCTCTTTGGTGTCGCTATCAAACTCATAGATTAAACCATGAAGATTTTATAAATTATGCATCGAAAAGATTTTTGTCATCCTGGCAACTGAATTAAACTGTCAATGTCACAAGTTTCGTTAATTGACAATTCGTCGCGTCAGTTCAATAATTTGCCATTTTCCTTGAGCACTGTAGTATTCATTATTGTTAAACTAATCAAATTCAAAGCAAAAAAAAAAGTAAAACCCGTGCGTAAAACTGATTGATTACATCCTATACATACGGTTAAATATTTAATTCATAATATAATTCGTTCATTTCCTTCGATCCGTATATGAATGAATATAATATTGAAAATGACTGCGCCTATGGAAAGAATTCAAATTCTTGATGACATTGAAAAAGATATTATAACATGTCTTCAATGCGCAGGTAAGATCTTCAGATAACTCTTCGGTCTTCTTGGGCCTTGTCCTACTTGCGAAAAAAAAAATCTCTTAACATTACTTAGTTAAGGTTAAGTTACCTATGTTTTCGAGTCAAACAGTTTGTGTAGTTGTGCTTTGTTTACTTAACTTATCTGAAACAGTAATTTGACCCAATGACCAAGTCCGAGTCTAACCCTCCTACTAATTTAAAATTAACTTTGCTTATTTTCAGCTCAAGCACTTTTGGAATTAAGTAAAGAAAAGTCTGGCCAAAAACAAGCAGAAACAAACACTTCGCAATTTCTCAGAACATTGAGTCAAGTGGAAACAAAACTCAGTGATCAGATAAACTACTTGACACAAGTATCTACTGGTCAGCCACATGAAGGATCAGGTTATGCATCACAAAAAGTATTACAGATGGCATGGCACCGATTAGAGCATGTCCGCTCCTGGGTTAATGAATTAGACCGTCTAAAAGCTTCTCATCTGGCTGCTTCTAGATCAGTATCAGGAAATGTTCAGAATGGCAATATGACATCTTCAGGCACCAGCACTTGATACTAAATATCTGTCCCTCTCTGATACTTGTACTTGTGACTGTTTAACACAGTTTGAGTGTTATGACACTATACTTTTTAACATACACAGAACTATCATTATAATTTGTAGTTGTAAGATGAATGTCTTTAGTCATTTAAGATACATGTAAAAATTGGTATACAGGTAGTTGACAATTTTGTGAATATTGAAGCGCAGGCCACACCGCCAGCTGCCGAGCACTTTTACTGAGCCTAGCTACTTTAGTGATTCAAATGATGAGAGCTGAAGTATGAAAAGGCCAGCTCACCTGCCCGCCAGCTTGCAATGTGGCCTGTGCTTTAAAAGCAGAAAGACAAAAAATTTGGTATCAACATTTTCACCAACTCCATTGGTCCTCTTCCTGTATGTGTAGTATGACCACCAAAGACAAAGACTTTTGTCGAAGGAACAATAGAACCAAACGGCATATTCACAATGGTCATGCCATGCCTGTTGGTGTTAATTCTTAGTGCTGTATTTCTCTTTTAGTTTCTTAGTGATATGTTTATATGTCTACTAGAATGAATATTGACTGGTTAACTACCAGATTAGAATAGAATTGATTAGCTAAAAGTAATAATATTGCTGTCTGTTTAACAGTTTTCTTAACATACATTTGGTTTTTTTATTACAGTAGATATTATAATACTTGTACCCATCAAATACACAGTAACTAAAGAATTAAAAGAAAGTACTATGTAGTGATATGATTTTTATTTCTGAAAATAAATCTGTTACAGACACTTGCCAGTCAATATAATGTTTTTTTAAGACTAGATGGCGCTGCCATTTCCTGTCTGACTAGCTCTAAGAAAAAAAGCTGAAACAAACTTGGAGATGAAGGTCTCTTAAAGTCCAAACATTGTGGTATAAAAACTATGCAAATGTAACAATGTAGGGTAACGTCTGGAATGGCCTTTTGAGGAAAGTCCCATGACAGGTTTGAGTTAACCTGTCATGGCATCATAGTAAGTTACAAGTGATGAAACCTCGTGATGTACTGCTGACATAGATTAACCCTGCACGGGATACTTTTTAATTCAATAAAAAAAAAATATTAACGTGAGGCAGTTTAGCGCCCCTAGTTAAATGACCGGGCGGTGAGCGATAGCCGCGCAATTCGCTCGGGGCGCTAAAATGCCTCTATAATTCCTTATAGAGGCATTTTTTTCCTCTCTCTATATTACTGAACTCGACTGTACCTACCTGGCTGGCAACGAAACGCAACTGTTCTCTTTCCACCAGAGCACACGCATATTATAGAGCCTCAATAAGTCCCAAGATGGTGCGCGTGCAAGCTGCCGCTTTCGATACCTACAAACATCAGCACTTCAGCAGATAAACCCCACACCGCTTGAGAGACCTGTGTCGGTCGATCATTTGTCGAGACCAGGGTCGATCATGACCCACTCATATAGTGATCGGGTTGAAAAGATTCGATCATTTGGGTCGCAGTTCGTTCGTATAACCGAATGACAAAAGCTGAACTGTGCACTTTGCAACTGATTGGATCTCAAACAAAATTCGATCACGCGATCTTCAGGTCCCGACACAAGATAGCCGCGCCGCGCGTGCGACCCCCACAAACTGGTTTCTTTTGGATTACATTGGATTAGAGTGCAGGAACGAACGTGGCTGTATGTAAACGATAAAAACATTTTGTTTGTTACTTCGTTGTGTGATTGAATGCACGACTCTATTGATTGTATGAGCAAGCGATTAGTTACGGTAAACATAATGTAAATAAAGTCCAATTTGGTTTGTCTTGTCCCTGATAATCGGGTGAAATAAGATCGAATATTTTAGAGATCCATGATTCGATCACTCGTGTACAGGTTGCGATCGAATCAAAAAGATACAGCCGCGATCGACACAGGTCGAGCAGCGCTGCGGCAATCCGAAGCACAGAGTATATCGATGATATAACGCTTGAAGATAACAACGGAAGAGACCGCGCACAGGAAGCTACTATGTGCATTGATATTTACTAGCCAACCAGCCTATTGTAACACCCGGCGAGTGGATTCGTCATTGCAAACGATCAGCTACTTAATACGTACGATTGGTTGCTTTTGCAATATTCAGATTACTTTCATCGTGGCAGAGCGAATATAACGCAAGTTGGCATCGCTCGATTACAGAATTTCTCTTGGCGTGGACAAGAGCTCTAAAGGTCATGGCTCACTTACACGACACGCACGCCTCCACCTCAAATCGAGTTGACCACTCGCTGTCCACGCGGCGACAACTAGCAGTAAGCTCGCTATCCTCGCGGCGACGGCTCCCTCCAACGCACCGTCAGCGCTCATGCCCACGAGAGTTTTTCGCCGGCTCACCTAGCGCCTGCGTTGTGTGATTGGCTGACGATCCGACATAGACCCACCCGGTTTGACGCCGTGCGTAGCCCCGGCAAAAAACCGTCTCGTGGGCATGAGCGCTTATACAACTTGCTATAGCCGAGTGGCATGCGGGCCGCTCGCTTGAAAAGCGCGGTAAGCGAGACTGCCCTAGAGCGGCTAGGTCGTGGCAAGCGAGCTAGGCGCGTCTGCTATTTTAGGTTGTAACTATGAAGTGTATCTACAGAGCACGAATTTTAACCCATATTTGAATGTTCCTTCTTTTGCCGTGCGGGAGCGGTGAGCTATGACCAAACAAACTAATTTTGGTCAAGAATGATGCTTATCATAATAGATCTTGATAAAACAGAATGAAAATTACTGATACTTCATCAAAAATTTATTGCAAATACATAATATGAAATTAAAAAATGTACTGATGTTGGAAAATTATTTTTTTATTCAATACCAAGAGTTCTCTGGATTCATGTTTGGTTAAGTGTACAGTAGGTAACTATGTGAATTTGCTATTATTGCTAACTTTAAAATAGGTTATTTTTGTTTATTATTCCATTAATTCATTGACAAAAACAATAATCTAAAAAAAATGAAATTGAACAGATAATTACAATGTTATTGCCGCTCAGGACTTGGAATTTTATTTTTTGCAACACGATAATTCAGCTTTTATTCTCTTTGGTCACCAGTGAGGGCTAGTATCAACTCAACACAAAAAACCAACATTACCATGGAATGCAAAATTTGCCATTAACTCGATGATAACCAATGGAGAATGGCTGCTCATAGCAGTTTTGCATACATACATACAATGTCAAATACCATCAATTAATTATAAACTTATAAGTGTGAATCAGTCTTCTGTGCATTGTTATTTCTTGGCATCAATTTGAAAGTAAAATATCCTTGCCAACTTGATTTTTCTCTTGCATAAATTACCTTTTATCACAAAATGTTGTCATATTAAATTTAATAAACATTATATAATTCAAATAAGTAATACAACAGGAAGAATTTTACACGACCATTAAACATCCAATAAAGCTATATTTCAAGTAATTTTTGTTATACTACAATACTTAAAATCATTACTCTTTTACTACAATAATATTATGTTTGTTTCACAACTCATCAAGTACTACACAACAACACATATTTTGACGATGCAATAATCCATTTGTCATATGAGGTAATTTATATCCTTTCAGAAAACAATCCTATTCGAAAACCAAATATTATGTAATGCAAGTACCAATAATACTTTAAAGATGAGTTATTGCACATTGAAAAATGTCATTATTATATCAATCTTTCAGATATCAATACAGTTGATAACATAATCATTTTTCTTATATGCAAAAACTGACTTTAGATATCCTAGATAACCGTGCCTTTATCTGAATTCACTTAATAAGCACGCTATTAAGCATTTTTGCTATTAAGACTATTAGAAAATAAATAAATTACAATGTTACAGCAATACATAACTAATAGTTATAATTAGACATTTAGTGCAGGTCATGAGTTGTGTGGCACAACAGTTTAATCACTCCTCTTTTCAGCTCCTTTGGTTTGCATTTGCTTTTGCGAATTTTTCTATATCATCAAGTGACCGTTTTGCCTTTGTTGATATATCATCCATTGATCTCCTTGCTGTGGAAGTTATGTCATCGATAGATTTCTTTGTTTGTGATAATAGCTCATCGGTACTTTTACATGCTGTACTTGCAAGTTCTTTTATTTCAGAGTCTAGTTTTCCTATGACCCATTCTATAGCTTGTCGACCTTTACCAGCATTCAGAGATATTTTGTTGGTTAATAAATCCTCCATATAGCTACTTAGTGGTACACCCTGAAAATAATAATACAATTTATTATATTGCTGCAGCTTGGTTCCTGTTATTCTTCATCATAATTATTAAAAATCTAATATAGAAACTAAACAATAGAATAATAACCTCTTGTAATATTTTGCTATTTATTACAATCTGCCTGTACATGATTGATAATTAGTCTATTAAATGAGGTTTTTAAACCAAAGTCAGTAGGTAATGTAACACAAACCTTGCAACAGATTATATTAAAAGGATTAACATGCAAGATTGCAGCACAACTATATTGTTTGCATCATAATTAGGGTATTGTGAAATACATTTAATATTTAAATAAATAAAAAAATAATCAACCACAATATAAGGATAAAGCTCTATTAACATAACAATGGCACAGAAAACCACCCTTGTTACATCCGTCCATGCCCTGCCATTGAAATATGAATAGAGCTTAAGGCTAGCAAGTGCTTCTACTTACTTGTACAGTGACTACAGCTTCTTGCGTCAGTAGAGTTTTGGAGGTATCGGAGGGATGTGGTGTATACCGTACTGTCTCATCAACAGCTATGTAACGGCAAAATGTCAAGTTTGAGGTTTTTAAAGTCATCTGTCGTTCATCAGGGTTTACTTCCGACTTTTCGCTTGCATAGCATATTTTCGCTGTTCCAATAAGCTGTTAATAAAAATATAAAATTTGTTAAGTAATTTTTATATATTTATTTACGTACATATTTTTGTAAATTATTGTATATCTTAAAAAACTTACTGCTTGCGCCCATCTCGGGAAAAACCACTTCGAACTGACAAGTCTGTGTGTGACTAAAACTCCATCCACTACCTTCCTTTCAATTACATCTGTTCCAATAACTGCTGGATTCATAGGATTGGGATATTTCCGCCATGCTGCTTGAGCAACCGTCTCCCACGGATGGCTGTAATTAACGAACAGAGACAAAGATTAATTGACTGATAATATTATGAGGCTGGTAATTCAAGGTTGCGTCATAATGTCAATCGTCATAACTTACTTGAAAGTGTGTTCTGAAGTCCAAATCTTCATTTTATTTTCTAAATATCTACGAAATAAATTTGAGATAATACAAAATTATCTCATTAGAAACCTGTTTTTTTTCCTTGAACTTCAGTTACTTTAACATAGTAGTCACACTCACACTGACGTAGACACAGACGACCTTTATCCTCTCACTGGAGGTTTGAAGTGACCATTTTTTCATCAGTGATTCTACTAACAGCACTAACCACCCTCCATACCTGAAAACTACTAAAAATATCATGTTACATATTATAAAATAATGAAGGTATACGTAAAAATGGAAACCACATTACGAACACAAAAACAGGGGTAGATTTCCAAACTAAATATTTTTTCTCTTTAATAATAACAAGGTATACATATACAAGGTATTTAGAAAGAGATTGACCACCAAAGTCAATATTTAAGGCCAAATGTTTCGACTTTCAGTAGGTATTCTATCTCCATCTTTACGTATACCTTCATGGTTACAATAGATTTTATTAGTTATAACTTCACTTTTATTTTGTTTTTGTTCCTAGAAAGGTAAAGGGCACTATGGTCAGTATGGCGAATAAAATTCCCCACTTGCTATCACACTTCGTAGAATTGCAGATATTATTGAAAGTTATTTCGTTATTTTTACAAAAAATATGACGGTCTTGTTTTGCCGGAGATTGTGTTTATCGAATACTATTATTAGTTAACTGTGAAACCGGCTATCAATGTCGATATCTTCTACGATTTCACAAGGCCATGGGCAGGTAGCAGACGACCAGCGATATTAACAAAATTGTGCGATCGCAAGTCTTTTCACGCGGCCTAGTGGTGATTATGGCGATATTTCCTCAAAAAATACAAGTCATGCATTCACGCATGTATTCTCCATAGATCTACTGTTATTAATTGGCCTATTGCTATTAATTGGGCTCAATCCCTTGTTTTAGGCTGCACCTGAGAATAACACTGTCCGATGTGGGAATCGAACCTAAGAGGTCGGCAATCGCGCGTGCGACCATTACACAAATGAGACAGTTCTCCGCTAATTAAACACATGGAACGTATTGAGCTGATATGAAAAAAACATTACCTTTTAGTTTCTTCACTCCATTCACTTCGGAGCATACCTTGGAGTGCTCCTATGAATAAATAAAATGTATCGTGTCTAAAATATAAACTACCAAATATTAAAGTTATTCAATATGGCAACTCTTTTAATCCTTTATCAATGAGTTCATGGAATTGAAACCCTGCCTTTTAATCTCATAAATAGATTGGATAATTCCTTTAATGACCCGTATCTTAGTTCAATTTAATATTTACAGGTTGTCAACGTATGAAATTACCATGGAAATAAGAGCCCGGGTAAAAACTGTCTTTCTGAAAGGGCAGCCTCAGGCATATTTTTGATTTTCAGTACTGGCTCCATAAAGATAACATATGTGTGAATCAGGCTTTAAGTTCATTTGAAGGTTGATTGACTGATTGACGTTCTATTGTTGACAGCTCATATTTAAGTTTGACAGATATTTTTTTCAATTTGGTGCTTGATTTTGGTTGATATGAGATTACTTTTAAATAACTAAATATTATTTTAATAAGTAAAAGAATACCTATTCAGAAAATCTGATTATGCTCCTACTGACTCAGTAATTTGGTAAATTTTCTTAAAGTTGTTATTGTTCTAATCTACCGATTAGTTTAAAAAAATCTTTATCTCTAACTTTATTAATCCATTTGTAAGTTATTACCGCTAATCCTTTTGTAAGTGTAATATATATATTAAATAGGTAATAATAATTCAATTATTGTTTTAGATGCTTTAAGTTTGTCATGTTGTAGGCATTTTATTGACTACCCACAGAAATACAAAATCATAATAGGCTGATATAGACTTTCTAATTATACAGAGTGCAGAACTAGAAATAAGTAAAAATGACTACGGAATCAGAAGAAAAAGCGCTTCGCTATAGGCGAGCCCAGAGTGTTTCAAAGGCTGAGGAAATTACAGAACAGGAGAAGAAAGTAAGAAAATTGCAAACAGATAAGCCGTAAGTATCATAAGTCAGAAAATACCCATCTATTAGCCATGTAACTGGGTTGCAGAGGTTTGATGGCAGTCGCTCTGTGTAAAATACTGGTATTCAGCCACATCTGGTTGCACTGGAAGCCAACCCCAATATACTTGGGAAAAGGCTAGGCCGAACTATTAGTTACGTGAAGTGATTATGGCAATTATCAATGTTCAGCAATAAGATGATGATGTCTAAGTCTGAGTGTTCGTGCTGCTATTTGCTAACTATAACACGGCTAAGTGTCGAAACCCAGTGGAGATGCGAGCCATGTGGACAAAAAACAGTTTTTTGTTTATATTTAAAATCTTGGTTTTGTTGCTTAGCCGCTATTTATCTAGAGCAGTGTTCCGCAAAGTGTGTGCCACGGCACACTGGTGTACCGTGTTCATTAATTGGTGTGCCATGGGAAAAACTTTTTCTTATAAAATTATAAAGGCGGACAGAAATGATGTATTTTTTGCTATCTTTATATGATTAAAATATGTTTTTTTATGTATGGTGTACCTCTGAAATTCCCCGATTTCGTAGGTGTACCTTGAACACAAAAAGTTTGCAGAACACTGATCTAGAGACCTAATAGTATGGTCAAACAGTCGGACGGCATATGCTAATCCACCTTTTGAAATGATAGAAAAGCCAGACCAAGTAAAAAATTGGTATGCACTGTGCAATAAGGTACTTCACTTCTTGTATGGTATGGTACCAATATATTAAAGATATTAATATCTCATTTCAGTGTTCACAGACCAAGAGATTCTCTGTTCTCATGGAGCTCAGAATTTAACAACTTTACTGGCCTGGTCAACTGGGGCTTCTTGATGCTGTCCATCGGTGGTGTCCGTTTAGGTCTTGAAAATTTCTTAAAGTGAGTAGATTATTTTGACACTCTTATAGATTAAAATAGGTAACATATGAATTAAATATGTACTTTTGTAGTGTACTAAATGGTAAACGATGGCCACCAGCTTATTGCCCAGGCCTTCTTTGAAGAAGTTAAATGAGTGGAAGTCAGTGGCGGTCTGAGGGGTCATGACCCCCCCCCCCCTAAATCGTACAAGTCAAATTGACAAACCTCTTTAAAATAGATAGTATACAAAAAAATAATTGTGCAATAAATTCTAATGTGCTCAACTTGGCTGCAACTGTGCCTGGTGGAAGTGTTATTATTATACTTCTGAAGATGAGTTAGTGAATAAGCATTAGGTACTACATATTCTGCGTGTATCACCTTTGAAGCTGGATTAAAAGATTGCTTTTCTTGAATGGTTCCAAGTAGTGCAGAGTGATCATTGTGACTGTTTACGTTTTCAAGGCTTATTGGGGTACATCGTGTATAGACCCTCTCATTTAAACTGAGATACAATGTAATATCATCCCTATTAACTTCACTTAAAGTTTAATGTAATTTAGCAATGAGTTACTTTTCCTAAATTGTCTAATGATTATTTGAACTTACAACTGTCTTCTAGTCCTAGGCCTCGTTTTTAATTTTCGTTGTTTTTTCTTTTGCTCAGAATTACCAATCAGGTATGTAATTATTTTCACTAATTAAAAACTTAAAATAAGTAGCTGTAAAGTTGCCTGAAATCTTGATTTTATAAATACACTTAATTATTATAAATACTTGACATAACTAACCTACTGCCATTCTTGTAAAACAAACAAATAATGTAATCTACATAGTTATTTTCCACTGCATTATACATGAACCATTAATAGTAATTATGTATGTTCATTGTTTTACTAGAGCATGACAGTAATAATCCATGGTGCTGTTTTAAGTAAGCAAGCTTTCACTTACCATTGCGGCATTGTGCTGCAACCATACAAATAATGCCATGTGCAAAAGCAGGGCCGCAGCTAAAGCGTTTGCAGCCCTGAGGCAGCAAACGATTGGGACGACTTAAGGTCCTTTATCTACTTGATATGGGGGCCCCGCGCATGGCCCCCGCTTCCCCGGTGCACAGCCCCGTTTTCCCGGCGCGAGCCCTAGCTACGGCCCTGGGCATAGCCTCTTATACAAGGTTAGTCGGAAAGGGGGTACTAAGCCGAAAGGGGGTTAAAGTACCTATAATAAGGGATAACTTTTGTTCTACAACTTTCCCCAAAACTTTATAATGTAAGAGAAATAGCTTTTCAAACATTTCGTAAAAAAAAATATGCTAAAATCTATCTGCCCATAGCTATGATCAGCTGTAATTACTATTTAGGTCATATTTGGGGTCACGGATTAGAAACTTAATTTTCCGAATTCATAACTAAAGCAGGTATGATTGTTTTTTTGAAAAAACTAGAATAAAAATCTTGGAATTTTGGAATTTTATCAATAGCTTTTAAATAGTCATCAGTGATACTTTAAGAGGCCCGCGGCTTAGTACCCCCTTTCCGACTAACCTTGTATTTGCTTCGATTAAACGCCTGGAAGTTTTGAAAGTTAATACACCGTGATAAGGTCATAACACTACTTTTATTTCAGCACATAATCGATATTTTATTACCTGTAATAGTTGTAAAATTTTACGATTATTTGTATAGTTTGATCGGTCAATATCACTACTTACGTCAGTTTTTTTATTTAGGTCCAATTTAATGTAGAAATACAATAATCTTAATTTACAGATATGGATTACGTGTTAACCCTCTTGAATGGATCATAGTGTTAACAGGTTACAATGAAGGTGATAAAAGTCAATATCCATCCGTTATATTGATCGTCTGTGAGTATTATAATGTTTTAAAACTATCTCAAAAGCTAAATTGATTTTGGATTATATCCTAATATTATTGTTATGAGCACCTATCTAATTTATTAATGATTTAACTTTTTCAGTTAGCGTTGTGCCTATTGTTACCGGTTTACTAATCGAAAAGGGTATAGCAGTTGTAAGTGTAATCAAAATTATTTGACAATCATTTTATAAGTATATAATTTGTTTGATGATGACATTGATAACTGGCATGATAATAATATCTTTCTTTTTATTTTAGGATTTAATGCCAGAGAAATTTGGTGTCTCATTACAGATATTTAACATGTTTTTCATGGTCTCATTGCCTATAGCAGTTCTACATTTTAGGGGCAACGATTTTAGTTTCGGTAATAATGTTCCATATACAGGGTATAAACGAAATCATGTAATTCCTTCAAACCTCGTGATGTACTGCTGACATAGATTAACGCTGCACGGGATACATTTGGATTCAATAAAATAAAAAACTACAAGAAGAAAACATGTGTTTTGAACGTGAGGCATTTTAGCGCCCATGGTGTATTGCGCGGCTATCGCTCGCCGCGCGGTTATCGCACGCCGCGCGGTTATCGCTCGCCGCGCGATTATTTAACACGGCGCTAAAATGTCTCACGTTCAGAACACATGTTTACTTCTTGTAGTTATTTTTTTTGTTGAATCCAAAAGTATCCCGTGCAGCGTTAATCTATGTCAGCAGTACATCAGGATGTTTGAAGGAATTACATGATTTCGTTTACACCCTGTATACACCATGTTCTTGCATTGATACACACTAAGCCTCGGCTAAAGTACAAGAAGTTTACTATATAAGTGGTTTTTTAGTGGGAATAACATCAGTCTGTATGATCTATTTAATAATTTTCCTGAAACTCTGGAGTTATACACAAACCAATCATTGGTGTCGCAATGGTTTGAAGAAAAAGTATTTGGATAATAAACTAAGGCGACAGAGCTTATCAGCACCTAATTGGAGTAAGTGTTAATAATTTAATGTCAACTGAATTCATAAAAAAATATAAAGTCGGTATCACACTAAAGGCTACGCTTACATAGGGCTGTTATCCGTGCGGATTTGAAGGCGTCTGCGAGGATTTTTTATCGATCTTCCGGGTTTTACGGACTGCCGAATCCGTTTATCAAAAAGGTCCACAACCTTCGGTACCTACACGAATTAAACTCTAATCGCATTTTTAGCGCGATAAAAGGCCCGGGCTTGCGAACTTCTTGTATTCGGAAAAAATTGAGATTTCGTACGCTTAGGTACGCTACAGTTGTATGCAACAGATAACACATTGTCTGTACAACACCACGTTGCAGCACTAGACGCGCAGCTGACGCGTAAAAGCAGACGAAATGGAAATGCGTCATTTATGAAGACGCGGCGTAATGCGCGTCGCGTGGTGTGTTGAGACGTACGGTGCGTCACGCGATTCTCCGTTCATGGAGAGGCGGCATGTGAAACGTCGCGATACCCGTGACGGAGCCCGCGTCGGTGCTTGCGGCGTCACACGCGTAAATACAAACATATAGCGATATGTGGTCTTGTTTACGGTCGCCTTTCCTTGCAAAGCCGCGTGCGCTACAGTGATGCCCGCCGCGAGCGGCGCTATATATCAAGCAAACGCTTCTGCGTGAACGCTCTCATACATGCCTAAATGTTCGAGTTGACAGCGCGACGCGACGCACCAAGCGACGCGCAACGCGTCGTTTCCATAAACGAGCCCTAAGGTGTATCGGAGTATTTTCACGACCGATGCAGTCTTGATTGATGATTGAACGTGATTGAAAGATGCATTTTAATTGAAATGTAAGATCTTTGACAAAAGCCAATAGTGTCATAGCGGCTTTATACTTCTGGATCATTACGATGATTTAACAGACAATGAGTAATATTTTTATAGAATATTGAGTCTAAAGGTTACTGTTAAATTACAGATAAACTTATTACGGCTGAACACGAGCGTAAGTTTAATAGAATTACTGCGTGCTTTTTTTCTTTCTGTCTGTCTGTTTGTTAACTCGCTTTTTCAGCATTTGTATTATATGTGTGTCTAACTTTTTAATTTTTATCATCATTATTGTTCGCCAACCCACACCAGCCCAGTGTGGTGGACTAAGACCTATACTCTTCTCATTTTGAGAAGAGGCCCGTGCCCAGCAGTGGGCCAGTAAAGGGCTGAATATGCTATGCTATATAAGAGGATATATTCTATATATACCCTTACAAATGCTTTGGTTGCGGCATATAAAAATGTCTGACTCAATATGGTTTTTATGTTTGGGTTAGTTTAACCCTTTATTAAATAATAGTGTATAAAAAAGTGATAGGTACTATGTTACATTATTATATTAAATAGTGTTACGTTATCTTCTTCTTTCAAAGAAAACCAGCGCTTATATTATTTATCGCATCCTTGTTTTATCAATAATCGTTTATCTGTTAATCAGAGTATTGCGTGAAAAGCTTGTGTGAACTAATCGCATTGTAAATAAATAGCAGTTGCGTCTTAACTCAAAATGACCAATGACTGAATATCCTTTCCCAACAGAGAGTAAAGAAGATCTTATAAATGATACTCCGGCTGCAGCGAGGCTGACCAAGTATCCCGACAACCTGAACCTAAAAGATTTGTTCTACTTTATGTTGGCCCCTACCCTTTGTTATGAGTTGAATTTCCCCCGCACTGAACGGTTAGTTTTGAATGCATGTGTTTTACTTGTAAAGTACTAATTTTAGTAATTCATTGCTAGGTGCTACAGTTAGTGCCATTCACGAAGACGCGCCCCACTCTTCGCCTAAATCGCGTGTTCTCTTTCACTCTGATGAAGAGTGAGATAGAACACGTGATTTAGATGCAGAGATGGGCGCCTCTTTGTGGAGGGCACTATCTGTACTGTTAAGTACACAAAATTCGAGTAACAAGTGTCAAACAGGGGCAATAAACTCACGTTTTATTCTTGTTCACGTGTTTCATAATCACGTTATCTCTATATGAATATGTATAGGTACTGCTATCTGCATATATCTTTATGAAGCACGTGCGAGTTTGTTGTGTGAATGCCAAAATTTGACTGATCGCTACAAAAAATGTGGAATTGCGTATTAAACTTTGGTTATTTAATATTATCTAATATTCATAACTTATGTTATGAATATCATACGTCACGCCTGTATTCTCCGAAGGATTAGGCAGAGGTGTATTACACCCTCATTTCGCCGTTATGTTTAAGTCCCATGTAATGCTCGCTATTGCCGTCGATTGGGAACAAATCCAAACTCCGGACTGCTACTGAGGAATTCCACACGGAAAAACCCAATAACACTTTTGCCAACCTGGGGAAGAAATATCCTGGAATAAGACACAGACTCCTTCTCCGTCCGAGGGTGTCGTAAGAAGGCGACTAAGGAGATTTCGAGTATTGTATGTTCGCTTTATAACATCTTGTTGCGTTCAGTAGCCCGCTTGCCAAGGATCGTATTATTGCGATCTATGACAGGAGAGAATGTCGTCGCATTAATATAATGATGATAAAAGAATTCTACATTTTTTGAAACTACAATGCGTCCGTCTTAATTTGCTTAATGCATGTACTCTTTCTATCAATAATGTAGCTTTCTGTAGTAATATTTTTGAAAATGATTATTATATAGGTATATTAAAATTATCATTCCTTGCGTAAAAAGCAGACAACAAAATCCATGATGTTTAAATTTCAGAATCAGGAAGAGGTTTGTAATAAAAAGGGTGCTGGAGTTGTTCTTCGGAATAAATCTTGTTTTGGCGTTGTTCCAACAATGGATGATACCTACTATCACCAATTCTGTGGAGACTTTCTCTAAGATGGACCCCATAAGGATCACAGAAAGATTACTGAAGTTAGCTGTGAGTACATCATACGTCTGGCTACCTATAGTGATACAGATAGTGCCATCCAAGAAGAAGCAATCTACTCTTCACCTAAATCGCGTGTTCTCTCTCACTCGAAGGTGAAGAGTGAGAGAGAACACGTGATTTGGCCGAAGAGTGGGGCGCGTCTTTCTGGATGGCACTATCTGTACCCGACGAGGGCCTGTCCCAAACTGCGCTATTTAACCTTTTGAACGCCATCGACGGCTATAGACGTCAAACGAAAATATGCTCGGGCCGCCAACGACGTCAATAGCCGTCAATAAAGTGCGATGAAAGTAGCGTGGCGTCTATAGACGACCCGTCTATAGACGTATAGCGCTATAGCGTGGCGTTCAAACGGTTAAAATTTAATTTGTTTTAATTTCCACCTACGGTAGTTTACGGACACCGTATTAGGGCGCGTTCCCACTATGTCGTGACGATAAATTGATCGTTGGACGACTGTCGTCTCTAGCTGTTCCCATTTTACCTAACGACTGTCTGTTTGTCGTCAATTTTTTTTATCGTTTAGCGACTATCGTATTTAGCTGTTCCCATTGGATCGCGACGACATTCTATCGGTTCACGACAGTCGCTTTGTCGTTTGCAAATCAGTAGCAAGCTACGACGAGACGATATTTTTATCGTGGCCACGACAGATAGTCGTATCAACGACATATTACGATGTCGTGACGATAAATTTACCGTTGGACGACTGTCGTGCTAGCCGTTCCCATTGATTCGACAATCTGTCGTCACTGCAAAAACAAATCGTGAACGACAGTTTATCGTGTCGTCTTATATGTGAACACCTCCATTTAAATATATAAGCCACGACACGAACGCGGCCCACGATAACTTAAAGAATGTCATTGAAACTGCGGGATTTACTATTTGCCTTTCGCTCATAGAGAACGTATTTGAGCTAGATGCAAATAACGACAACAATAGAAGCGCCACCACTTTCAAACCTTATTAATTATGTATTCGAGTTGTACAAGAATGTTAGATGATCTGGCACGTTGACAAACAAACGATGAACGTTAATACATAGTTAGGAATTTTAAGAATTGGCGCCGTTTCATAAATTCTTAGTCGCATCACGATCTCTTGGCTAACAATGCTTAATTTGCGATTATAAATAACAGCTATGATATCACAAAACACGTCATTATAATAAAAAAAATCCTTAAGGACGTATTTACAAATTTGTTAAAAAAACTGTTTTTTAGTACATTTTCGCCTATTATTTTCAGGTGCCAAACCATCTACTATGGTTGTGTTTCTTCTACCTAACCTTCCATTCGTTCCTGAACCTGATGAGTGAGTTGCTGCAGTTCGCTGACCGCAAGTTCTACTGCGATTGGTGGAATGCCAACAATATATCCGTGTTCTGGAGTACCTGGAACATGCCAGTACACATGTGGGCTGTAAGACATGTGTATAAACCCATCACCGAATTGGGGTATACCAAATTTTTCGCTGGAATTGTTGTTTTTGCCATATCTGCATTGTTCCATGAATATTTGGTAAGTTGTATTTGTAAGTTCTACTCTCTACAGCATATTGTAGTCCACTACTGGACAAGGTCTCATTACAGAAAGCGGATTCGTGACTACCTTTTCTACACTGGTAACGCTGATGCTGGTAAGCAGCCTATTATTTAGTCTGTATAGTTTGGTTTAGTCTATGCCTTGATCAGTATCTTCCATTACGTGGGTTTCGATAGTAGGACGGCAGTCGCTCCCTGCAAAATATTGGTTATCCTAGAAGCTAAATCACAAATACTTGAGAATGTTAGGATAGATTTGTTTTATATACTAACGGCTACTTAAAACTGTTACAGGTAAGTGTACCACTGCAAATGTTCAGGATTTGGGCGTTCTTGGGTATGATGGCTCAACCACCGTTGGCGGTCATCTCTCGTCACGCCGAAGTAAGACTTGGGCCTCGCTGGGGCAACATAATGGTGTGGAGCTCCTTGATCCTCGGCCAGCCTCTTGCCATCATGATGTACTACCATGACTACGCTATGCTGCATTTTAAACCGACACAGACAGCGCCATAATATCGTAAACTTATAGGGAATAGTTATATCTGGGTTCTTTAGAATTTTACAAATATAGTATATGCAGGATAATTGGATAATACTAACAAATTTTCCAAAAATAAAAATAGAAACTTAGCCATTAAGAATATTAATTTAAACCAAATATATAATATGAATTGAGTTATTAATTTGAAATTAATTAGATTTTATTACTTGTAGTGTAGGTGGTCGGTGCATTAGTGAGTAGAATTTGGGGCTTTTAATTGTACCATGACTGTATCAGTTCTACCTGCAACTCTTCCGTGAATTTATAGCATTTTATGAAGACTGAATGCGCCTCTCTGGTGTAATACATTGTGATATGTAGCCATGTCTCGAAAAAATAATCCAATGGAATTTCTTGTATTCAGATAAATATTTATAGAAATATTTATATTTTGTATTTAATAAGTTTTTATCTCCATATTCCGCATTTTTTTATGTATACGGTATAATTTAAACAATCAAGAGCATTTTTCAAGTAGGTACAAGAATCCATGTGGATAGTATTTATATAATTTTGAGAGAATGTTTTACAACTATTTATTTTTGTTATTGTACAGGGATATTTATATTTCTTTTTATTTATAGTATTTAGTTTTTAAAATCACAAATCATATTTATCGTATAAAAAGCATTTATTTGAATTTCATATTATTGGATTTTATAATACGATATTTACTATTAGGTATACGCGTATATATTTTATAATTATAATTTATAGTAAATATTTTCTACTTTTATAAAAATAAAGTAATTTTGAATATTATCCAGTGTTTTATTATACCTAAACGACTAAATAGTTCACAGTGTATTATATGTATATATATTAATTCTGTGGTTCAGCAGAGTTCTTTTGTGCAGAAAATCTTCTTGAACCTGCGTTTGGCACATTATCATAGAGATGTTCGTAACGGGTACAAAAACACCCACGCTTTGTTCTTCTAATTGACGCAAGAAATCTTAAAATAACTCACATGCGCGTGAGCACGTGAGAAGTACTACACGTTCTCCAACAAATATAATTTGACCTTGATTAGTGTACCGGGCATAGATTGTGTACGAGCCGCGGTGATTACACTGATAACAAAATAGTTCCGACGCGACTTGAGTTCATACTTCAACCTTTCGCGCGACGGGCATGCGTAGAGTCCGATGAACCTTTATCAGTTTGCCTTGAACATCAATATGTATTAGTGTGATCTAAACACGGCTCACTTTCATGACTACGCTACTTTGTCATAGGGTCAACTCATACTAGAACAGAGTCGAAGCGCATCGAAGCGTCAATCTGAAACTTAACATAGCATATTCACCCTTATCTCCACAATATAATACACATTTCTACTAAGGCAAAAAGAAGATCGCGCGAATTCCACAGAATTCGCACGGCTTTATAGATGATATGATAAGGGTGAATATGCTATGTTAAGTTTCAGATTGACGCTTCGATGCGCTTCGACTCTGTTCTAGTATGTATTGACCCTAACTAGTATTTCAAAGGTTACAAATAAAATAAAATTACATAGGTATCTATTTAATTACATAATTACCTCCTATAATCATTATTTTTAAAAGATCAATCCAAAGGTAACACCTATTAAAATTGGTGTTAGGCTATTCTAGTCTGGGAATTTGAAAGAAACATGATTTTAAGGGACTTATGTACCTATAGGTGGTTTTCAAACATGTTAGGAAACCTCAGATAATAATTAATATAATACGTATTTTAGTCTAAACCTCATGTTTATTAATAAAAGCGTTTAATATTTGTCAGACTAAGACCAATCTCAAACGAAATCGGTTTACGATATAATTACCTATTTATTGTAAGTATGAACTGCCGAGTAAAGATAATAAAAATTATAACACCTGCAGTGCCACCTGTGATATTGTGTATGAACTAGAAGCTCGGATGCTTGCCACACTGACTAGGTAAACTTACATAACGCCCCACGCGTTTTTCTTGTCTCAATTTTGGGGCGATGATATCCTATGTCCTTGGTAGGTGTCACTACTAAAGACAAGCGCAATATTTTATGAGGCGAATTTTAAATTCACGACCCAAAGGTGAAGTAAGGCCGCGTTCCCACTTTGTCGTGACGACAGATAGTCGTGTAGTTTAAGTGTCGTGACTTATATATTTAAATGGAGGTGTTCACATATAAGACGACACGATTAACTGTCGTTCACGACTTGTTTTTGCAATGACGACAGATTGTCGAGTCAATGGGAACGGCTAGCACGACAGTCGTCCAACGATAAATTTATCGTCACGACATCGTAATGTGTCGTTGTTACGACTATCTGTCGTGGCCACGATAAAAATATCGTCTCGTTTTGTAGCTTGCTACTTATCTGTGCAAACGACAAAGCGACTGTCGTGAAACGATAAAATGTCGTCGCGATCCAATGGGAACAGCTAGAAACGATAGTCGCTAAACGATAAAAAATTGTGACGACAAACTGTCGTTATAATGGGAACAGCTAGAGACGACAGTCATCCAACGATAAATTTATCGTAACGACATAATGGGAACGCGCACTTACACTGATACCACATGATGTGCTGATACTCCGCTGTACGCTATATTGATAGATAATAAGACTTGTTATCTAGGTCTATCTTTTGCATTTAGTGCAAAATACAAGGTGTACCTATCTATAAAGATAACACTTAAGCTTAAAGAATGTAAGGGCAGAGATACACAGACTTATTAGGATTAGTGGCCAGTCGGGTAGACTACAACACAAATTGAAATAAAGTTTACTGCAAAAGTTAAAGGTAGGTAGGTAGGTACTACATACATTTTTAATTCGCAATAATAGTACATTATGATATAGGTGTGCTATGTTAAGTCATTACGGTCGAGGCGGTAATGTGCGCGCGAGCCGCAGGCGTGTGCGATGAGTGAGCCGAGACTGTAGGTACCTAATGAATTAACGATCAAGGCATTTCTCTCTAGATTTTGGTGGCAACAGGCTATCACATGCGCTCCGTGCCTCGATTAATATTTCCGGCGGCGTTAAATCTACGTATTGCTCTTCTTCCCTGCTTAAAGTCGACATTTTTGATAATAATCAACCACACAGCGAAAATGTTAACAAATATTATGGAAAATGTCGCCAGCGATGCGCGCGCAATTTGGAGCAAAGGCACGAACAACATCGACATAGGTAGGTACAGCCAATATTAAAAATATAATACAGCGAATATTTTCGTATTTATAACATAACTTATTGTGAATCTATACTTCTATACTAATATTATAAAGAGGAAAGATTTGTATTTTTGTATGTAACGAATAAACTTATAAACTACAGGACCGATTTCAAAAAATCTTTTGCCGTTAGAAAGCTATATTATCACTGAGAGATATACTATCGCTTCTTAAGCGGGCGGAGCCGTGAGGACACAGCTAGTTATGAATAATTTGATAAAATTAAATGTTTATCGTCATATTTTAATTAACATAGTTTATTTATTCTTTTTTTAACAAAAACATTTACTATTTTTGAGGCATAAAAACGATTTGCTAAGATTGAAAAAAAAAGTAAAGTAAAATTCGTAGACATAAGTACATTTTACCGGACTAGTCCGCAATAAGCTACATTACGGACCTAAAAGCGGTCCAATAAGAGCCACTTTATGAGCTAGAGTGTTGAAAAAGAGTTTAATTCGCGAGCGGGCTGCATGCTTATGTATATATGACGGAAGGCGGCCCGAGGGCCCCGTTCTGTGCATCCTTGCTTTAGGGATTACCAACCACCCATGAAGATGTTCAATAACTTATAGTGAGGAAGAAACCAAGAATTTGAAAAAAAAACAATCTGTTCTATATAAACTTCGTACACCTTTACCTCTCTGTAATAGCTGCCCTTTAAGTTTATAAGTTGTAGGGAGAGGGACGCGTTTTCTGCTAAAGGAGATTACTGAACATTTAACGGGGTTCGAATCAAGTTTGTTAATCAAGCAATAACCATCCAAATGCGCCAGGTCAGATTGGAGAGCATCCATGTCATCATCTGACGATATTGCAGAAAATATCTTCATATCATCAGCAAAACAAAGCAAATTTGAGTTGTGGAAACATGAGTCGATGTCACTTACATAAATGATAAAAAGTAACGGCCCCATCAAGAAACCTTGAGGAACACCACTAGGAGCTGAAACCCAGCTGGACATGTAGTTGCTGATAACGACAGCTTGAGATCTGATTTCAAGGTATGAAGTAAACCAACGAAGTAGATCTCCTCTGATACCATTGTTAAAAAGCTTTGTTTTAAGAATATTGTGGTCAATTCTATCAAAAGCCTTACTGTAATCCGTGTAAACGACGTCGACCTGTGCCCCATTGTCCATACTGTCCGTTAGGAAGTCATATAGCATATAGTGGCCAAAGCCTCGAAGTCACTGGGTTTTGTTATGAGACTTGCAGGGTGTTTCAAGAAAGCTAAAACCCTTAAGATTCTTTATTGCTCTTTTGTTAGAAGTCATCTTGAATATGCGTCACAAATTTGGAACCCGTGTTATGGCAAATATATTGATCGTATTGAGAATATACAAAAAAGATTTCTATGTTTTCGGCTACGTGTGCCTTATCATTCTGATAATTACATAAATCTTTGCAAGAAATTTCACTTACAACCACTTGTAAATCGTCGTAGGCTAGCAGATTGTACATTTCTTTTAAAAATGATATCTAATGAGATTGACTGTTCTGAACTCCTGCATAAACTGCGTTTCAATGATCCCCAGAGATCAATTAGATTTAACCCGCCTATTTCTATTCCTCTTTCCTCTTCAAACTACAGGCAAAACTCATACATGGTGCGAGCGAGTACGGACTTTAATGTTATCTGTAAAGAGTTCTCATTTGACCCATTTACCTACCACCAAAACCTATTCTGCACGCACTCGACTTAACGCTGACTTTTTTAAAAGTGCATAGTGCTTATTGTTTTTTAAATTTATAAATGTATAATTTTTTATCGTGCTTGTTAGTGATCCTAAGATTTCTACTATTTTTCGTGTTTTTACCCGTGGGAACTTGTAATTAGCTCTATGTTTCATATTCAATTGTTATTCATCTGTTATAGCTGTTGGTTCTCCTATAAATAAATAAATTTCTATGTACCTACCTATCAGTATACTCTTCATCTTTCGAAAGTATCTAAACAAGAGTTTTATGTTGCATAATATATTTACTTAAGTGCAAGCATTTTAGTTTCAGAGTGAAAATTATATTAGAATATTTGTTTTTTTTTCTAAAAGGTAAACTATTAACCTAAAGAAGTCTCTATTAAAGATGATTTCCACCAAATGGCTCACATCCCATCGGATCGGAACGGATTTTCCAATCTTTAAACGATATTAAATCGTGTACACAGTATTTAAATCTAGTTCGCGGTCAAGCTGCGCACAGCAGCTTGACCGCGAACGTCTTCCGCGACACGCAATCGTAGCCGAAAGTACCTATGCTGCGACGCGCGACTGGCTCGCCTGTCGTCGTATCCGATCGGATCCTTTCAAAAATTAGTACACGTCAACACGGTAGGAATGAAATTATTTGAATAAGTGCAGAAACGGATATGTTCGCAAGCGACGGTACGGAGCCGATCGTATGCGTCGACATCCTGCCGGACGCGATCGGCTGTCGCCGCTTTCGTTCGTATCCTTTCCGATCCGATGCGATGCGAGCCGTTTGGTGGAAATCATCCCTTATTCTGTCATAATTAGCATAGAGCAACGCGGCCAGTGATGACTCGCGTCGACCACTTTGCTCTAATTCTTAAATACTTTCGGACTTTGTAACCCGATTATTTATTTTCGATGCTGAATTTGTCTACCTCGAGCTAAATAGGTAGGTAGGTAACTAGAATATACTCCTGTTCCACATTTCTTTTACAAATCCGAATTAAGAACGTTTGTATAGTTTCGTGGAAAGCGGATCGTCGTCCTATTGAGCCGCCGAGGGCGAGGAATCAATTGATGAAGAGGTTCTGATAGCGGGTCGCGAACGTGTCCCGCCCCTGGGAGCTAAAACCTCTCACCGCCGCCCGCGCCGCACGCGGCTCAAATCTTATCACTCTTCCTGCTGCTACAACGATAACAATGCTAGGTGGTACTTACGATTTTATACTTGAATATTGATTTCGTTGATTGATTTTCACAGACACATATTTTCTTCGCTACATGTATTTAAATATCAGTAGTTACCCCTAGTATCTAGTATGTAGGTAAATTTCAAAACAACAATTTTTGTGGTGACTACCTCGTTGGTCTAGTGGTGGCAAGCGCAACTGCTGATCCTGATTCGATCCCCAGGTCGAGTAAAGTGGTTATTGGGTTTTTCCGTGTGGAATTCCTCAGTAGCAGCCCGGAGTTTGGATTAGTGCCCGGGTGATGGCAATAGGCTCGCCTCCTATTACATGGGACTTAAATACAAACGGTGAAATGAGGGTGTCACTAATATAGGTACCTCTGCCCAACCCCTCCTGGAACACAGGCGTGATGTTATGTTTTTTTGTCTCGTTTTCTTGCGCATGTGTAAGAGAGATAGAGTTTAGCGAGCTCATGGTATCTATTTCCCGTGTGGTTCCCGGCAAAGAACAGGCCACACCTACCCCAACCGTGGGTGTTGGTTTCGCTACGGAGGATAAGCAGCAGCGTCTTCCTGCCTGCTAATGATAATACACTAAGATCATCAATCCACCTGCCAAACGTGATGATTATGATAATTTCCACTTTGATCGTTCATTGTAGCGGTCATTGGGAGGCCCATGTTCTGGAGTGGACGTTTACGGGCTGATATGATGATGATATGAACAAATCTATTGCCGTTTCCGTAATTCTCAAACTCGTTCGTACTGAACGTTCTGTACGGGTACAGAGCTTTATTGCAGAGCTTCATCATTGCCTTTGATAAAGTTTTTTGAGTCATAAAATATGATTCAAAGAACTAAAAAAAAATGTACGGCTTTTTCATTCCATACATTTTCTCAAATCTCAGACTGGTCTACCTAGACTGGTAAGTAGACTTCTAGTTCAGGTGTAGTTCAACCAGGTGAGTTGCATCCGCCCTAGAAATCAATGTGTTTCAATCACATTGAATATTATTAACAAAATGTAGATGTAGCAATCGAATAGATGTGGATAGGTATGTATCTACTCAGATATTCTTCCTCTTAGCCTTTTCCCAATTATCTTGGGGTCACCTGTCAGTCTAACCAGATGCGGCTTAATACCAGTATTTTACACGGAGCGACTGCCATCAGACCTCCGCAACCCAGTAACTGGGCAATGCCGATATCCTAAGGTTAAACCGTTTGTCAGACTTTCGGGCTTCTGACTACCCGTAACGACTGTCATAGGTATTCGTATGACACCCGGGACCGACGGCTTAACGTGCTCTCCGTGGCACGGAGGGGTCACGATGTGTAACAAATGGTCATCCATCCACGGACTGACCGCGGCAAGCGCAGCTTAACCTCGCAAATCGTACGATCGGCGCGGTTGTTATTTAGCCACGAGCCCCTCTGTATCTACTCAGATATGTTCTTATAAAATCACCGATCAGGCATTACAAATCTAGGTGTTATGTGACGAAGTGACGACACAACCTAGAACTGTTTAACACACTGGTAGGTATATTAAAATATATAATACTTCACCATAATATCCTAAAAACTTAGGTACGACTTACAAAAGTCAGCGAAACCATCACAATGAACCTTAGATGTCAGTGCTTTCACGGGCTTGTTTGATTCGATGAAATAATTGATGTACGCAGTTTCAAAGTGGGCAATTAACAAAGCTAGGCCAAACAGAAGTGGGATACGTGTTAGCTTCGGGTTAATCATGTAATAACATTTGCGGGAGCGGGCGGAACGGGCGGCGGGAGCGACTAACAATGTTGACCGTGGAGAGCAAACAGCGGCGGCACCGTCAGCTCACGGCCCGCCGCACCCGCGCGCCGCACTGCCGCAACCCTATCGCTCTATACATTATATCATCTATCTAGCTATTGCAAAAATGGTACCGTACTCATATTTTTTATAAATTATAATAACAAGGTAGTATGGTTGTATGGTAGGTAGGTACCTTTTTCTCTTATAAATAAAAATTATTGCATTTTATAATTTATTAGGCAGTGGAAATTGATAAACTTATCTTTAATTATTTCTGCCGACACATGACATAACATCACGCCTGTATTCCCCGAAGGGTTGGGCAGACCTGTATAGTAACACCATTTCGCCGTTATGTTTAAGTAAGTCCCATCTAATAGAGGGCGAGCCTATTGCCATCAACCGGCCACAAATCCAAGCTCCGGGCTGCTACTGAGGAATTCCACACGGAATAACCCAATAACGCTCTGTCCGAACTGGGGATCGAACCCAAGACCTCACGTTCAGCAGTCGCGCTTGCGACCACTAGACCAACGAGGCATCCTGTTGTGACGAAATGAATGGAAATGCAAGTTTCTGGACGTAAAGGGTCACGCACGGTGATCACGCTTTTGGGTTCCATAATATAATAAATAAAAAGGATTTTAATTTAATAACTTCATTAGCAGCTTCGATTTTTAGAACAACGATAATACTTATTTCCTTCATTGTAACGTAAACTGATATATTGATACCTATTCGTATTCGTACACGGTAATAGTGATAACAGGGGTCTAACATGCGCAATGACTGCAAGTTGTTTACTGATAGCAACTATACTAAGTAACTTGCGTACGCGCAGGTAGCTATTAGATATCGATAACAGATGAAAATAGCTGGGATGAACTTTGTTGTAAATACTATTGTATTTTACTTCAGAATTTGGAAAAAGTTTGCTTTTATAACCATCAGGTAAATCAACAGTAACAAGAATTTATAATATAATTTGCCCATTACCGTCTCACTGCTGGGCACGGGCTTCTTTTCAGAATGAGAAGGGTTTAACCCTCAAACTACCACGCTGGCTTGGTGCGGATTGGCGGACTACACAAACCATCGAGAACTTTATAGAGCCCTCTTACACCCATATTCTAAGATGTTCCTCCAAAACTTACTCGACTCAACTCCACCTCGACTTGACATAAACGTCCTCGACTCGAGATTTTTCCTCAGTCGAGGTAAGGAATCATCTGTCAAATTCAAGGTACCTCGGAACCTATCTTAAGGAAGGAAGTGTCAAAGTTCGTATGTGATAAAAATTAATTTTGAAGACTATCGAATATGCTTACGATAATCCTAAATGCTTATGATAATTCAAATTATGACGTATAGACTCCGTCGAGGAACCTCAAAGTTCATTCGAAATTGCGACTAAGAATACAATTTTGAAGGTGTTTTCGAGGCCGTTCTGAGTCGAGTTTGAGTCGAGTGACTTTTGGAGGAACGTCTTAGAATATGGGTGTTAGTGTTTTCTTGTGATGTTTTCCGTCACCGTTAACGCAATCAAATTCTGATTCACACATAAATGCGAAAATTCAGAGGTGCGGCTCGGGACCTAACACGGATCCCCCTGCATGGAAGGCAAGCGTTTAACCGCTAGGATATCAGTGCTTTACAATAAGAAATGAATAAAGATATAAAAACTTTTTAACAAAATAAAATCTCCGAAGTTCTTCATCAGATCTTCACCAAATTTAAATGGGACCACTTCGAAAGAATACTCTTTCAAACAAAAAATAATCATTAAAATCGGTTCACAATCAGCAAAGATATCGCGGAACAAACATACAAAAAAAAACATACAGTCGAATTGAGAACCTCCTCCTTTTTTTGGAAGTCGGTTAATAAAACAAAAACTCTTATTTCCCCATGTACCTACTTACGTTATTTTTCTATTGATTTAGTGTCGTTGACTTTTTTATTCTGACCTATGTAGGTACCTAATTTTATACTGTAGCTAACTCAAGTTATTTCCAGATAAAAAAACCTTACTCAAATTATCTCCTTGTAAGCATTTAACCTTGTAATTCGAATACAAATCATAACCCATTGTCTTGCAATAACAAGCACATCGTTTCAATTATTTGGGGATAATAAGGAAGGGGTTGAATGTTTAGAGTGGCAGGTCACGCTTGCTCGGTGATTAAATGTAATTCGCGATTATGCTCGACTCGACTCCTCACCCCTCGCCCCTCGCGGTCTGCCACGCGTGAAATCACTTTGTTCTACAGTTAGCCTCCTTGCTGCCCTGCTGGATATTATAGCGTTGTAGCCAGATATTAATTAAATGGGTATGATAATTAATACAACAAGTACCTAGCTATACAGTTCATATTTTAGATATTGTTTCAGATATTTTTTAGACGGAGTAGTTTATAAGTTTTATTAAGAGTATTTACTCGACAAAATGTTTTACAAAAGACCTATAAAATGAAATTGTTGTACCCTTTGAAGTGATTTAAAAATCTGTAATGAGTTATTCTCAACGAAAACCAATATTCAGTAACAATTCTTTAATAACATTTAAAAGTAATCTTACAGGATTGATATTCGGAGACAACTACCAATTTTCACCAGGTGACATAAAAACAAAAGACGACACTTATTCTAAATTTTAAACCACGCGGCCTGTAGAGTGGTCTATTATAAAGGAGGTCTTTATGTTGATTAAATACTCGTTACAAATCTTATTTAGTATAACACCTACGTAAACTACTTATAATAATGATATGAAACTTTAACACAACACAAGACATGGCGCGATAAGTCTGTGTAGCTTTGTAGCTGTAGACTGCTACGTAAAAATATACGGTGTAGCACAGGTGCAATATCCGTGACGAAGGACCAATTTTTTAACACGTTTTATCAAAATTATTGAACCAGATTTAAATATTTACATGTCTTTCTTAGTATACCTACTACTATGATAATATCTCTATTTGGAACTTCTTCTTATTTTAAGTCTTTAAGTACATACACCATATCTACATACGTGATATTCATACTGTTCGGAACTATACAATACCTACTCAAGTACACGTATATTTCGTAATGTATGTCATGTTATTATTATATTATGTTATGATATTATCCTAGTATTAGCGAACTTATGTCAGTGAAAATAAAGGCTGTACGTGTATGCGCGCGTCGCGAAACGTCATTGGGTCGGAGGGCGGAGTCTCGCGCCGCCCTGTGTCGCGGCGGCAGTCCGCTCCAGGCCGGCGTGCGCCCCGCACGGCCCCATGGTGGAACACGCGCTCGTCGATTGCTCCCAGGCGAGCGCCATGCAGACCCTGCCCCCGCAGCCGCACCGCGACGGCGAAGACGACCAGCTCGCCGACGAGTACGTGCAGAACTTTGAATTAGACCACCTCGAGGACCATAATGTTGTGAAGCGTGAACCCCTGCGTACAGGGTGGCAAGAGATGGTAGAACCTCCGCCAGCTTGTGCCCGCGCGTGCCGTCCTTGGCCTGACGCGGGACCGTATCCCCAGCCTCATGTAGCTATCGCTGTTGACCCCAGCACACCCCCGGAGACTCCCCCGGCCCCCGTCGGCCGAAGTCCGTGTCGCGCGGCTCTAGTCGAAGACGTCCTCTGGCTACCGCACATGCGAGAACCTCTCGACATGCGTACAGTTCCTTGTGGCAGTTTTGAAGAATGGGATCGTCGTGAGTGGCGGGAGCAGGATCACCACATGCAACAGGTCGGGATGCGCCCGACTAGCTCCTGCTCAGCGATGTCACCGAGAACAGGACCTCATCCATCCTATCAGCCTTCCTCCTGTGGAGATGATCTCATAAGCGATGATTTGCTCATGACGTTAAGTGTGCGAGAACTCAACAAACGCCTCCATGGTTTTCCCCGAGAAGATGTAACGCGACTTAAACAGAAACGACGCACACTAAAAAACCGCGGCTATGCGCAAAACTGTCGCAGTAAAAGACTACAGCAGAGGCAAGAGCTGGAGCTGACAAATCGGTCGCTGCAAGACGAGCTGCACGTGCTGCAGCTGCAGGTGGCGCGCGTGACGCACGAGCGTGACGTGCTAAAGCAGCGGCTGGCGCTGGTGGGGCGCGAGCACGCCGTGCCGCAGCACGCACCGCCCACGCCTCACTCCTCCCCTGAGTTCTTCTCGGAACTGTGACGGCAGGGCGCGGCGCCGCGGCCCGGCGCCTCCGCCGCCGCCTCGTCCTGCGCCTGGCAGCGCTACTGAGCCGCCAGCCCCGGCCTCCGCACGACCGCGCGCCTCGTCGCCGATAAACTCGTGCTTTTGTTAAGTTTGAAATGTAATTATCATCAGTTCCAGTTTTATAGTTTCTTTTTATTAAGGTGGAACAATGTAGCCGTCGATCCCGTCGGGAGCGGTTTTCAAACACCGTGTTAAATATATGGTTGTGTCGTAAGATATGCATAGCTTCGTTAATCTATATGTATTATTAAAATTAAAATTTATGCATAAGTTAAATGAGTCAAGACAACTGATTAATCGAATAATTGTAAATAGATACATAAATGACGAATATTAACTATAGGAGGATTTGTGTTTTCCTAATAAAATATTCCAGAAAATATTCTTTTGTTTATCTATTAACATAATTATAATAAGATACAAATATTGTACAGAACCGTAAATCCAGTGAAAGGAGCATAAAATGTTGGTGCTTACTCTATCATGTATCGTATAATATTAATTGAATTTATAATATAACGACTTTATACACATTAAAGTGACTATTTTACTCTAAAACAAATTAAATATTTAAGACATAAGAAACACTGTCTTAATTATGTCAACTTGTTAAGATAAACACAAGTATACCAAGTGTTACAACAATATAATTTCATCTGTACATTTTCACTGTCTGCTAATATCTGTTTTTAAAAGTTCGTAAAAGCGTCTCTAAAATAAGGTGAACTACAAGAGACGTGTTTGTAATCAAACTTCTTTATTGGGCTAGAATAAAAACAACATTTGAATGTATTCTCTGAGAACTTTAATCAAATTTTAATTTACGCTGTAAGACTTATTCTCCGTTAGGTACTATATTTTTTTTATTAATAAACCCACATTATGGAAACGAACTCCACTTACGTCTTTAAATAGGTAAATCTTGTTTGGGGACGGGTAGGTACGAGTACCTTCAGTTGTAGTACAGGCAGGAACACGTAGCTACGGCTATAAATATACGATATAAATTAAGTATATCTTTATGAAGTTTTATTTTCCGTTAACGGACTTATAGCAAAACCTAAATAAAATATTAACGGCGAAATAAGGGTGCTATTATACACCTCTGCCCAACCCTTCGGGGAATACAGGCGTGGTGTTATGTTATGTAAATTAAATAAATGCCTTAATGAGCAGTCAGATAAAAACTTAATTCAAAAGCTTTAAAGTATCTAATTTTATTGGGGACTAGCTGTGTCCTCACGGCTCCACCCGTAGCCTATGTCACGCAGTGATAATGTAGCTTTCTAGCGGCAAAAGAATTTTTGAAATCGGTCCAGTAGTTTTTAAGTTTATTCGTTACATACAAAAATATAAAAATACAAATCTTTCCTCTTTATAATATTAGTATCTATAGATATAGATATCAAAAGTTTATCTCGAACGTTGTACAAGTCAGGTTAAAATCTGCAGCGAGTATACTTACCTAATATTCCTTGGATTTCAGTGAAAATGTAGATAAGTACCTATGGGTATATTTAGAAAAACCTATTAATAATTCAATTTTGATAACTTGATTTCCTAGCATAATACAACGGAGACAAAAACAGGATTGCTACGACTTTAAAATTATTATGCCAAATTTTTAAGTTCCGACGGAAGCTGTTTTGCTAAGAATTGAAGACAGATCTGTTTAAACTAGCATCTGGTGAATAAAATCTTGTCTTAGCATTTAATTTTAGTATTCAATTTCTAGATTACGAAGTTAAGATTAGATTTAGACCTATACCAAGATTCAAGATAAAATGAATTATGTTTTTTAAAAGGAGCTGCTTTTCTTAAACACCTACATAATTTACATACTGAAGTAGGTAAAGGAAAATTTTATGTCAATCGTAAGTACGAGTCCAATGACACTTGGTGGTGGCGATTTTGCAATATTTAAAGTTTGCAACGACATCAATCGCAAACATCGATTGCCCAAGAGTTGAGAGTAATTGAGGTCGGCCGCCAACGGTAGGTACCTAGTAAGTATTGTTTATATTAAAATATAATGCATCACGTTAGTTATCGATATTCATTATTTATTTGATTAAACTTAACCGTAAGAAAACCCTACGTATGGTTTTAAAAGATTAATTTGCAAAGTAATAATGTAAGGTCTAGAAATTCATCAATGTTTCCAACTAATCATTTTCTTTTTTTAATAGATTTTTTTTTCCTCTTAATTTAATTCTTCTCATAGTAGGTACTACATCGCTCAGGATAGGTACTGAGCGATGTAGTACCTACTATGAGAAGAATTAAATTAAGAGGAGAAAGATTTTAATCATAGTGAAAATTTCACATATTTTGGAATAGAATTCCGTTTTGCAAAGTAAAATCCGTTTTGAGTAGGTTAACTAGTTTTTTGTTTTGGATTGCGCTTAATCAAGGCTTTCGATATTTTCCACTTATTATAAGTACATCATGTACCCACGTGCTGGATGCAAGTAAACATACATTTTCTGTAAAGTTTGAAGTAGATAAACCTAATATCAATTTAATCGTTTAAAATTACTAATTGGGTATACTATTAATATAAATGAATCATACTTATGTAAAGTAATGTTAATCATGTATTGAACAAGAGACATTGTTGCAGCTTGCAATACAAACTAATATACCTAACTCTAATTGCAATTTTAATTACAACTTATAATTTATGTAGAACCTTTTGTGTAGAACCATATAACTGCAGAGTTTTCTTTCTTTAAGAAATTCTAGCTCTATGAGCAGAGAACATAAATAAATCTTATTCTGCCTGACTGAGAAAAATTGATAATTTATAAACTAAATGAAAGAATTGATATTTATTAGGTTTTTGCTACTTCATTTTGACTTTTCCTTATAAAATTGAAAGTTAGATGAAAGTTACAGGGTATTTTTATATAAACATAACATCACGCCTGTATTCTCCGAAGGGTTAGGCAGAAGTGTATAGTAACACCCTCATTTCGCCGTTATATGTTTGAGCCTATTGCCATCAACCGGTCATAAATCCAAAGTCCGGGCTGCTACTGAGGAATTCCACACGGAAAAACAATAAAACTTTGCCCTACCTGGGGATCGAGCCCAGGACCTCAAGATCAGCAGTCTCGCTTGCCACCACTAGACCAACGAGGCAGTGCAATAACCAAGTACTTTCAATTTACAGCTTAAAATCATGGGAGACTTGGAGACACATTGATCTCTTACTTTATTCAGAAATTCTCATGTTGAACATGGGGTCGATTGTATTATGGGGTCGAGTATAATTTCAATTGGGTGGTCCTATCTATACTTAATATTATAAAGGGGAAAGATTTGTATTTTTGTATGTAACGAATAAACTTAAAAAGTACTGGATCGATTTCAAAAAATATTTTGCCGTTCGAAAGCTAAATTATCACTGAGTAACATAGGCTATATTTATTACTGGAATAAAACTTAGTACGCGGGCGGAGCCGTGAGGACACAGCTAGTTAGTCATAAATTACATGGTCATTAAGTTCACAAACGGTAGTTACTACTACACGAATACACAGATGATAAAAGTGTGATCAAGAAAACAAACATCACTTTTTGCAGCGTCCCAAAGGACCAGTAGGTACCACAGCATCTATGTTTTCAATCGGTTACGAGAATTAGATCACGACAAAACTGTTTATACCTAATAGTTCCGGCGCTTGTATTAATCGAGATAACAACTTAGTTGCAAGTATTTAGGTACTTGCTATAGTTAGCATACACAATAGCGTCACACGGCGATCTTAGTAACTTGAAACTAAAGTGTTATTAGAAATGAAGGCGTCATGTTCTTTGATAGCGAAGCTAAATACCAATAAATGAGACGGATATAATGTCAGTTTATTTGTAATAAAGAACAAAAGTTATTGTTATTTAAATATCGTCGAATAAAACTTGTGCGGCCCTTTGAAATAAGTATTTGTTTTATGCTTTGTTCCTATAGCAGATAGATATAGATAGTTTTGGTAGTATATTATTTATATAGACAAATTGTAGACACGTGAGATTTTTTTACCTGCGAATGGTACCCGTAAGTGCCTATGTATTTATGGGTGGAGGGATCCACCACGCTTTGAAAACTATGCTTCATTACAATTTTATTATTTAGTTTTCTGTGGTCGATACAATAAGGGAATGAGGCAAAAGGCATTGACGTAAATAACATTGACGTAAATAAATAAGAAAGAAGAAATTAATAAGTAAGAAATTTTTCAGATGTCCGCCATCTTTTACGCTATTTTAAACGCGGTTCATTAATTTTCTGGTCTTTTTCTTATCATGTGGTTAGTGGCTAACCTGGCGTCAGAGTTTATGCCACCCATGGGCATCTGAATTAGCTTCACATGCCGTCCAGAAATATCTCTCGGGCGTGCCGGTTTCCTCACGATGTTTTCCTTTACTGTTTTTAAGGAAGTGATAATAATAATACATTTCGCACATGAATCTGAAAAGTCAGAGGTATGTGCCTTGGGTTCGAACTCGAGACCTGTGACTTAGCAGTCCAACGGTCACACCACTAGGCTATCACTGCTGTTGTATCTCTGGTTACACAACCGTAACCTAACATTCTCGTAAAATTTTCAAGTAAACGGTTGTTTAACCAGAGAACTTATGATGGTAAACACCAGCCTTAGTTGTCTTATTGTAACTGCTTCACCCGACAGACTTTAATTGCTTAACTCGTGGTACAAGATAAACTGTTTCAGGATTAATAATTAAACAAAATATCAGCAAATTTTGAGAATTTTCACGCCTAGAAAATAATGACATCCCTGCGAGCTATACAAGGTTAGTCGGAAAGGGGGTACTAAGCCAAAAGGGTTTTAAAGTACCCATATTAATGGATAACTTTTGTTCTACAACTTTCCCCAAAAGTCAATAGTTCAAGAGAAATAGCTATTTAAAGATTACATAAAAAATTCGCTAAATTCTATCTATCCTCAGCTATGATCAGACGTGTTTACATTTTACGTCATATTTGGGGTCACAGATTAGAAACTCCATTTTCTGAATTCATAACTAAAGCAGGAATGAAGGATTTTTGAAAAAACTTTTTGTTTATGAAATTTTTAATTTTAACACTTTCTTTATAACAATCATCAGCGATACATTAAGTGGCCCGCGGCTTGGCACCCCCTTTCCGACTAACCTTGTATACAATTGCTTTTTTATAAGTTGGAACAGGCCGACGTGAGCCCCACATGATGGAAAATGGTAACAGTGGCCTTTGGACACCTTTTTTATTTTTTTATTTTTTTTTAACGTGGGGATATCCTCATGGACTATCCCCCGTCTGGGGCAGACGGGGGGGTGTGCCGGACTTTTACCGGCTAAAACCACCACGGTGTCCCTCCTTCTGACCTAAGGCCGGGGTCGCGGGATTCGCTATTGCATGCACCGCAACCCCGGCAGGTCTTGGTCCACCAATTGCTGGTGGACCTCTCCACTGTAGGGCCCCACCCCACAACCTCCTGAGAGGCGCGGGGGGCACCCCACATCACTGGCGCACCAGAACACATGGTACACCGTGACCACCCCGGGGACCAAACAAGTACATGGGTGCCAGACTACCCCGTGTCTGGGCACCCCTGGTCCCCCTTCTACGGGTCAGATTAGTGGCCCCGCCGCCTACCACTGGCCTATGGACACCTAGAGAATTGTTAATGCGTTGACAACTTTAGCAACAAATTTGGAAAACTCATGTGCATGAGGTTTTACCACCACCCATTCCTTTCCAACTGAAACACAACAATGCTGCTCGGCGACTGTAATGGGTATTGTGGTAGCACTTCTCTGGATGAACTCGTTCACGAGTAGCACTACTAGGTACTATTCACATGGAATTGCTTGTCGAAGGTTGGTATTATGATTTCCCTCATTTTGGTTCGTGAGTTAGTGTCCGATCATAACGTTAATATCACAAAGCGAATTCAACAGGAATGCAATTACATAGTAGGTACTGTAAAAACAGTTCTAATTAGTAATAGTAAGTAGTAGATTATTTGTATAGAGCGTATTATTATTTGTGTAAAAGTCCTTACATATTATACGTCAAACATATGAAATATGCCATAAGGCATCACTAGCAAATAAAAAAAAAAAACGTGATGAATTATTTACTTATGGGCGAATACTCAAACGCTACTCAATTTTAAATGGCTGTTCAATGATAAATGATTTTTATTTCTGGAAATTCATCTATAACAGATACTTTTACAAGGCTATGTAATGTTTTTTTAAGACTTAGTCGATGGCGCCGGCATTTCCTATCTGACTATTTCTGAGAAGCCGAAACAAACTCAGAGATCAAGGTCTAAGTCTCAGTTAAGTTACGTATTGCCTTAAAATAACAGCGATAACACTAGACTTGACGGCAACTTAAAACTGATTACTTTGAATGTCATACAATGTCTTAAGCCAAGGGCCATTTAAACTAAAAGCGAACAAAGACGGATTAAATTTAGGCCATTTCTGGCTACAAGTGCGGGCTACCAAAAAAGCATGCAGTTAGATCAACTGCAGTATTGCAAGTTGCAAATAAATGTAAGTACTTAATTGAATAGAGATTGGTGGATTGCAGCTACGATCCAGTCCTTTCGACTGCATGCTAACTGCACTTTTGTGGTCTGTAGACATTACGAATATAGAACGTCATAAAATATTTCAGAGCTATGCCGTTAAGAAGATCAAGCGATTAAACACTTAATACCTGTATTATAAATTATATCAGTCAACCAATACCTACCGTCGTCGGTTCTAGATAAATAAAAATAAATTCCCGTAATTAGGACGAAAAACAGGTTTTTTTTCTTGTCGTTATTCTATTTAACGTGTTACATAATTCTCCATGAAAAATGTAAATAATCAAGTAGTCTTTTGTGGTTGTTGTCAACTTTCTGGTTAGTCTACTCTTTAGTTTTATGTTTCCAGGGTTGCGTTTCAATGATGATTATTTTAGGTTTTATCCAATTTCTTTTTTTGTGGGTCATACTATGGTTTTCAAATATTGCCAATAGACCCTTTACAAGGGACCTTTTAACCCCCTTTCGGCTTTAGGGGTATTTTTGTAACACGTTGTATACTAAGCTCAAACTTTATTAAGTACTAGCTGTCTCCTCACGGCTCCGCCCGTAGCCTAGGTATGTTACTCAGTGATAATGTAGCTTTCTAACGGTAAAAGAATTTTTGAAATCGTCCAGTAGTTTTTAAGTTTATTCGTTACATACAAAAATACAAATCTTTCCTCTTTATAATGTTAGTATAGAAATACTTCAAAGTACTTGTTTAATAATTAATTAAATTCAAATGTATGTTCAGGAAAAAGTAAAACGATATTAATATTAATATTCACTCTAAATAATATTAATCACCACTGTAAAATCATCAATTGAATAATAATTTATGTGCAAACTTAGTTGAGATATGAAACCATATTTTAGTTGTACATTTATCAAACTACGTCTGAAGTCAACATAGTCCGTCCATATCTCGTAGCAGGGCTACGGGCTACGAGAGACGCGGCGTGGAGGGACGCGAGGGGCGTGTCCTGTGCCGCCACGCCCCGCCAGAGCGAGACGACCACCGCGCCGCCTACCAGCCTAGCCGTCCACAACGATACATGTTCCTCTGATCAACATCCCAGATTTACCTATCACTTGCTAGTAAGGTGCAGATTTGAATGGTAAAATGTTGTGTGAACGAAAATGTTGGTGTATGTATGGACTTGTAATGGTATGTTCTGAGGGTACAACCACCTCCGCTCCTCTCGTACCATCGGCCGCTTATTACGAACCTATAGCGGTACGTAAGTAGAGGCTGTCATGCAAATGGAGGCCTGTTAATGAAGTCGAGGAGAATTATGGGCATTGTTACTGCGGCCCCGGCCATTGTAATGGCCCATTTGGTAGGCGTACATCATAATAATATATGGGACAATTATTTCTACGATGCCATTGGACTGCATTTCTGACCAAGGATTTTTGGTGACTGCTATTTATTTGGACTATCGTACATACATATCCCAAACCACAGTGAAGAACGTAAAATATTATTAGTAAATTCACTTAAGTTTTTTATGGAATTACGTTAGTAATCCGAGTTTTATGTATGTGTTTTATTTTAGCCAATAACTAATATTGTTTAAATACGTTTAGGTTTACATCATAATCTGATATTCCACGAACTGGGCAGACCCAACTCCAAGCCAACAACACATTGCGTGTATAACAACAACGTAATTTTTTTGTTGATACAATTTGAGAAAGTATACAGTTTGCTCAAATCACTTGGAGAATCAATTACAATATTCTAATACAAACTCATTTTAATGTTTTTCTACTCTCATGTCCAGGTTGTATAACATCTGATGATGTTCCCTTGCAGCGAGTGCGATGTCCGGGCGGGCGCCGGGCGCGGGCGGCGGCGGCGCTCCGTTGTGATGAGCCAGCAGCCTCCGCGACCGACGCGGCACATTTTTCTAGTGGCAAGGTCGGCTGCTAGCGGTGACGTCACCATTCCATACTTTCCATTTTCAGACTAAACTAAAATAACACCATTTTGGTTGTGGCTTTTTGTAAGTTTGAGGTTTTGACCATACCATGTACTTAGTACAATTATTTTATTTAATAGTTCCATTTAAACCATTGAGATGTAGAATCATACTCATTTTAAGATCACTTTTAAGATCATATATACCGTTATTTGCATGACGTACCTATGACTGTGAAGGATATCTAAATTCTCCCTTCTCATAATTTTCTATGTTGTTTCACCAGCACTTATTGCAGCTAATCTTGATCACAGTTTCGGCTAAAATTGAGCAAAACTTTACTTTAATATGTACAAATAAAAGTATTCCAATATCATGTACATTTAATAGACCACAAAGCGGAATACAGAGCCTAGGCCAGCCACCAAATAGATGAACAGATGACCTGGTGAAAGTCGTATGAAGCCTCTAAGTTCAAAAGACTTAAAACCGCTCATTATGGAAGTCTACTCGTATCAAGCATCGACTGTTATAATGATGATGACATTCTTAGGAAATATTTGTTTAGCTAAATGTAAAAAGAATAGAATCAACTTTAAATAATTTCTTAAAAACGTTGATAACATAGATGAGCGCATCTATGAAAAGCAATTTTTAATCCAATGAATAATGATGGATTACGTATATTTACAAGTTTATAAGTTTATAGATGTCCAAATAATATTGATGTTTACACGTTTGTATATTTCTAAGACACCTGTTATGAGAATATAGCGGGAAATATGTGAAAAGCGCTGATGGAGTGTGCGAGTAAGCGGGGAGCGGAGGAGCGCTTACGCGAAGCTGAGCCAGCACTCTGCCGGCAGGGTCGCCCGCGGTCGATACTCCCGCACTAGGTCGAACGAACTACACTCCTACTGATGCCTGCTATTCATTTAGGACAATTCTTATGCACTCAGGTATTTTTAAAATCCATAGACAAACATTTAAAAAAGAAGATTTAATGTAAATTATGTTTTTTTTTGTCTTGGGTATTTGTAAAAGTTTTAATAAATCAGTCAGGTTATCCTTTTTTATGTGTGATAGACAGTCCTAGACAAACAGAACATTCATGAAGTCAATGAAGCTGATGTATATTGTTTTTTCGAAAGACATTGACTGCTATGTTATAAGTGTGTTCGTTTGTACTGCTGAAAGTCACGTAACTAGCTTGAGACTTTCTGTAGTAAAAGGAAAAGAAAGGATCTAAGATATCAAGTTTCTATATAAAACTTACTCCTACTGCATTTAGCTGTTATTTTTACAGTTAAAAATAGTTTGTTTGCGTATACAGAACATATTTCTGATTGATGGAACGAAAGACATTACGATTCTACATGATACGAATATTCTGTATTCGCAACTTCATAACGCAGGAAGCTAGCTGTTTATCTGAGACGTACGACATAGTAAAGTCGCAGAACAGCTGTGCGGGTGAACACACCCAGTGCTGACGAGAGCTGACGAGTGCTGACGAGGGCTGACGGCGCAGAGCGATGCCGTCGCTGCAGGGTCGTCACCAGGCGACGCGACACGCGACTTACTACCACGTATTACGATATATATTATATCTGATGTATATGTGTGATAGTTACTAGTATTTTTTTGATTGCGACTGAAAGTAGATACGATTTTTTCATTACAAACCCTGCTTCAATTCTGATAATTTTTAATCAGTGAATCGAACTCATTCACATTCATTTCTATTGTTATAGACATTGTTATTGTTATATATATTTTGAAATCATTATTTTTCGTTCCATTGTTTTGTATGCATCTTCTTCCATTCCTGTTCTTTTTTCTATCTTTAATTATTGTAATTGGTCTAAGACCGTTTTAATTAAAGTAAAATAAATAAATAAATGAATAAAGACGGTTCTTCATGAATAAATTAGAAAAACCAGTGTATTGAACATAGAGAGATCTAGATGAAGTGTACGGGGCGGGAGAGGGCGCGGTGCGAGGGCGGGGGCGCGCGTGGATCGCTAACTAGGCACTATTGCCAATCGATAGGTCGTTACTTGAGCTGGCGAGCCGCGCCGCCGCCGCCCGCCGGACACGCGCGACTCATCACTTTAGATGCTGCTACGTCAGGTCACTCTCCTTTTCTCGATGTCCTTCAAATTAGCTTTGTAGGTCAGGTTTTCGTTGGTTGAACTCCACGTGGTGTTGTTGACGTGATCACAGTTCTGTTGTGTCATGTTGATACACACACGACTCATCAAACAATTTATAATTAATCCTAAGTTACCTTTTAAGTGTAAAATACTGGTATTCAGTTACTTATTTACAATAGTAACACAAAAGTGAATTTCTTGAAAAAAAATGCTTATGAAAAAACATACGATAATAAATACGTTTTTTAAACTTTTCGACTAAGTTGCTATACAAACACATTTTCGTAATCACAATAACAACATGTAAGTATTCCGTAATATCTATGTTGTGAATAGGTAGTATCCACTCAGCAAAAGTCTTTGTTTACGTGTCTATACTTAGACATCGAGCTACTTACTTGCTAATTCTATAATCTTATCAACTGCAATGGGTTCATGGAAACGACCTGCTAGACGTAAATAAGTAGCAGACTGCAGACTCAGCAGACTTTCACTTCTCCAAGCTCAAGCGTGCAAGTAATTGTGTCAATATGATGATAGGAGCCGATGAACCGGATGTTTGAAAGTAATTTGATAGCCACAGGTTCTTTTCATCTGAATTTTATTCTGATAACTTTTCTTTGAAAAAGAGGCAGGTGGCTGAGACAGTAGCTAGCTGTGTGCGTTTCGTTTTGGGAATTTTTAGGTAAAAGATTGCTTTTTCTAAAGCCCGTGTTCTAAAATTACAGTTCCATTTCAAGGGATGTAAATGATGTTTCTTTATAATGTCACAATACTTCATTGTTCGATATTACTTTGCGAAATATTTCCGTGTGCAGATAACAAATATTTGACTAGAGTCAGCCCACGATACCGACCACGAAAAGGGTGATGCTTATGTTTACTTATGCAAAATCTTGACGAGTACATTTTGCATTCGTCTTCCCGCATGTGTTTTATATTCGTTTACTTCGGTCGGTCGAGCTCGTAATCGGCGCCGTGTTTGCGAGGGGAACTCTGCTGACTGAGCCCCACAAATATATGTCGTAAGATTTAATAGACATGTAATGGATATCTGGATGACATTTTAAGGATTTGTGCAAACCGAATATGTCATTTCATTTCTGTGTAATTGGAATTTTATTTGCGGGATTTTTGGATCATGCCCTCGTCCTTTCAATTTCTTTTATAATAAAGTCGCCACCGCAATAAGAATGTATTGTTATGACTCCCGTGTACGATGGCCTATGTTACATTGAATGTTTTTTACCATGTACCTAGATATGAATTGTGGTGGTCTTTCTTGTGGACGTTGAAGTTTGTTTATCATGAGTGTTATTTGCAGGATACGTGATACTTATTTTTATTACAGGTTTATCTGTGTTTCCGCACCTCGGAGAGCACGTTAAACAATCGGTCCCGGGTGTCATACGAATACCTATGACAGTCGTTACAGGAAGTCAGAAGCCCAAAAGTCTAACAACCGGTCTAACGTTAGGATATCGGCATTGCTCAGTAACTGGGTTGCGGAGGTCTGATGGCAGTCGTTCTGTGTAAAATGCTGGTGTTCAGCCGCACCTGGTTAGACTGGAAGCTGACCCCAACATAGTTGGAAAAGGCTAGGCGGAACGATTATTTTTCTGGTATTTTAAATAGAGTATATTTTGACGCAAAAGCCAACGTATAGCTTCGAAAATATCTGTAACACTATTTTAAAGCGTCAAGTAAAGGTATTAAATGTGCGAGGTGTGACGTTAAAGCCGCAAGTGAAGCTCTTTTGAGACCGTACGTGATTTAAGCATGATTTAAGTGAATTATGCCGCCCTTCAGCCGCGCCGGAGCCCTGCACTCTTTCGAGTCTTGTTTAACGCGTCGCGGGAGCCGCATCAAAGACACTGCCTCCCATCATGTTAAATAGTATGGAAGCTACTTTGATGCTGTAAGCGTTTTTCTTAATACGCACCTGGGTATTTGTAAATCATATAGAAAGGAGCGAGATTTTTGCTCTTGAGACATATACTGGATGATAAAAAATAATGCTTTTTCAAATAATTAAGTTAGGTAGGATATGATTCTATGGTTAGATACCTATTTGTATGAATGTACAGCTTCGCTTTATTGTAAAAAACACATTCGTGTAATAAATCATATCAGTGCAGTCCTAATTTTGGCCTACAGAAACAAATTGTGGGCTTAAAATACTACAACTGAATGTTTTATTGTTTTATTCGTTATTACTATTAATACAATCTTCATAAAAGATCTGTTTCCACATTCAGTACAGGGTGTGTTGGGCGCGTGATGGGCTCACGCCGTCGGCGCCACAGGGATTCGCCGCAAACACGATTGTCGTCAAACGAACCGGCAGACCGCGCCTGTCGCACACCTGTCGACTATTTCCATAGATTACACTCTATACTGATGCATGACTTCCTAAATTCGTCGCTTGACACACGCACACAAATGCACAGCTCGCTTTTACGAAATTCTAAGTGAACTTCATGGATTCCCCGTTACTTCCCTGTTGATTTCGTGTAAATAAGCATTGCATATGAGTGCGTGCGCTGGGTAACAAATTTGGAGTTCTACTAGCACAACGACGTCAAGAGTAGATGCCTAGAGCTCCCTGATCTATGCAAATATGTTCACAACTGTTCAGATAACGGTTCAAGTTGTGTACAATCACTGATATCTCTGCAGGAGGTTTGAATGGAGTGCTTGATTATTTGAAATGATTTTTACGTTTCAGACGTAATTCAAACAATAGGAAATGTACTCTACTTGATGCTATTGTCCACAAAAGACCAGCATTCCGGAAAGTCAACTTAGGCTCAGTTGCACCACCTAACTATAATTGTTAACTTGCCATATTTATGTCAAATTTGTACTGATTTAACAGAAATTTTGATAAGGTTATGGTTAGGATAGTTAATTGGTGCAACTTAGCCTTAAAACCACATACCGTTAGTTAAAGTTAAAACATATCTTTACATTCTATTTGTATGCAAGAAAACTTATGAAGGTCCAAATGTGTATGGATATGATTGAATCAAGTCGTTAAAATGATAAACCAATGGAAAGGTTTTATTGTAGGAACTTTCTTGCTTAGAGCTTGAAAAGCAAGGAGATGGAGGTGATTTCGGATACCGTGAGTAGCTTTTATGCAGCGTAGCACGTGAAACTTTCAAATTCTTCATCATTTATCAAAGTACGAGATACATAACCTTTTTGAATATTAAAATTATAATTAATACATCTTCGGAAACAAGAGAACAATATTAATAAACAAAGCATTCAATATCTATGTGAAACAATGTAACGTATTTACATATTGGCCGGCACGACGAGATCAAATTGCAGGCGACATCCTGTTCGCGGTACTACCTGAAATACTATTCCGAGAAGCGTGACCGAGTTTCGAAACTATTCTAATATAACTATAAATAATTGTTGGTTCTTTTTGTTTGTTAGTAGCTTGACCATTTTAAGGGTTAGTTGTGAAATAAGAGCTTACTTACAGCGTTGGTATCACTCAAAATCTCGTTAAATAGCAAGTGAAGGCTTAACATAACATAAACATCACGCTTGTATTTTATTGTTCGGCAGAGGGGTATAGTAACATCCTCAATTCGCCGTTATGTTTAAGTCTCATGTAATAGATGGCGAGTCTATTGCCATCAACCGGGTACAAATCCAAACGCCGGGCTGCTACTGAGGAATTGCACACGGAAAAACTCAATAACACTTTGCCCGACCTGAGGATCGAACCCAGGACCTTACGGTCAGCAGTCGCGTTTGCCAACACTAGACCAACAAGGCAGTGAAGGCTTAGTCATCATAATTATGATTGTAGCAGTGCTTAAAAGACAGTGACAGGTTGTTAGAATGTTCTAAAGATTTCTACACAATTTTTTTACAACTTGTATCACTACTTTTGAGTCCAAACGATAACATTGAGTGAAACATGTAGAATACGTGTTGAATACCTTGGTTTAAACGAGGTGTAAAAAAGCTGAAAGATGGTTAAAACCAAGAGATCAATAAGCCTTAACATAGCTATAACCAAAATAAAATTGATGTCTACGTCTTCATTACAGACTTTAAGCAAGCAGACGTAATTAATAAGAAATACTTACTTGATTGACTTTACTATTTTTATAACACGACTGCTTCAATGTTCGTATCGTCACCGGAAAGCCTACTTAAGCGCCATTTTGGCTAAAATAAGTTATATAATTATGTCGTTGGATTGGATTTTGTTTCGCGTCGATTAGTTGGGATTTCGTATTTTATTCTATTATATTAGGTAATCCCAACTGACCGGCGCAGAAAAGATCCCATCCAACGGTATAATATATAACTCATTTTAGCTAAAATGGCGCTTAAGTAGTATTGGCTTTCCGGTGACGGTATGTTGTATTTTTATTAAACGCTGCACAACTATAGGTTCGTCTGATCGGAACCTGTGTTAGGGGCTGCAAAATTCTTAAAAAGCAAGCTATCAAGATTATAATCAACCCAATCTCGCATAATTAAGTACTCAGAAGTTTCTTACCAGATCCTCACTAGGAGGTTTATTCTAGGACACCATATTATGGTAAACTCTAAACCACCGTAGTGTTAAAACTGCGATCGTAGCTTACAACTGGCTTTACCTATTGCTAAAGCATTGTTTTTGTGTACTACTCTTTTTTTTTCTTTTTTTATAATAAATCGTTGCCCCACACTAGGATTTCTCCTGTGTCGTGAGTGCGTTTACAGACACAAATCTTCACATGCACAAACACCCAGACCCGGAACAACTATCTGTAGGCCATACAAATATTTGTTCCGTGTGGGAATCGAACCCACGACCCGCAGCGCAGAAGCCAATCGCTTAACCACTGCACCAAACGTGTCGTCGTATTTACGACTGGTTCCTACATATAAACAAAAACGAACCGTTTTGCTTACCAATGGTAGCATTTTTTTTGCCAAAACTGGGCATATAAATATACTCGTAAGAAAATTTTACCTGTGATAGCTATTTCGATATGCGATGGTCTACTATGCAAAGCCTTGGGGTCTTCATTATTGTTAAAGATACAACAGTCTCAATTTTAACCATTAACGCTTCGTAAATTATAGGAATCGGACATTATTCAACCGTATAGTAACTAGATAAACTTTTGTTTTTTGCATGACGCTTTTTAGGAATTCAGCTAAATAAAAAACGAAGACATATTCATTCTATGGAGGTCCAACATGTTTCAGCCGGATGGTTATTAGTTGTTTATAATTATTTTCCAAATCTATTCATATTACCACCACACGTGTAAGTACTTACTTGTAAGTATATCTACTAACATGTGCCCAGTGTTGGGTCATTCTAATTTTGCTTGACGTGACAATTTGTTCGTCCATCTTCCGGAAGCGCGGCCTCGGCGCGTTGCGAAAGTGTGGCAGCACTCGTAGGCACCACCGATTTACGTACGACTTGATTTATTTATCCTATTGTAACCACGTATTGTCATACTTTTAACAATCGAACGTTTTGCTTCCATCGATCATGCATCCGTAGTGTGATTCCTATAACCTTTTTTGTAAGTTTTGTCGTTGTGAACGTAAAGCGCCAAATCGACTAGCGATCTTTATGGCGCAAGTTATTGCAGGCAAGTGCTCGCGTAGTTTGTGAAACTTGCAGAAGTCGACTTGCTGCGAGGTCCACAGTTTGAAAGTCTGTTGCAGAAGTCATCTTGCATGGTAAAATTTGCTGGTGGCTTTGACGGTTCAGATTAAGAGTCTTCATCGTTCTGCTCGTTTTTTTCCTTTTCCCAACTATTTTGAGGTCAGCTTCCTGTCTAACCAGATACGGCTGAATACCAGTATTTTACACGGAGTAACTGCCATCAGACCTCCGCAACCCAGTTAATGGGCAATGACGATGTCCTAAGGTTAGACTGATTGTTACACTTTCGGGTTTCTGACTACCCGTAACGACTGTCATAGGTTTTCGTATGAAACCCGTATGAAGCCGACGGTTTAACGTGCTCTCCAAGACACGGAAGGGTCTTGATGTGTAACGAAGGGTCACCCCCATCCACGGACGGACCGCGGCAAGTGCAGCTTAACCTTACAAATCATACGATCCGCGCGGTGGTTAATTAGCCACGAGCCCCTCGTTAAGGGTCTTTATCCATGTTCAAATGACCCAAAGGTTGACTGGTAGATAATGCCTTGTGGCATTAAGTCCGCCTTATGTAGCACCATTGTGCATTGAAGTATTAAATAAATAAATAAAAGGAGCAGTGAAAGAGAAGAGTTTAAATTAGAAATATTATTATGCGGTAAAATAGGTATACTTGTTTTGTAATCACGTGTAACATAACAAACTAAAACAAAGATCGTCACACGGTGTGGATAAAGCCCGGCGCGAGCGGTGTCGGGTTCGTAAAAACACGGTGTCGGCGCTATCACGTTGCACAAGCTCAAGGTGAACGTTTCATAACATTGACAGTGTGACACCGCTGGAATCCCTGCACCAACCCGTGTTACTTACAATGTAATAGTAATCGCACTTTATCAATACGTATCCGGTGCGCTACGCCGCAAATAGTATAAATATTTTTAGATCGCACCTTGTAGGTATGCTTTTATGGAATGAAAGACAAATATACGACTATAGTATGTATGTATCTAGAAACCGAAAAGAAAAGGAACCTATACGACGACGACACGTTTGGTGCAGTGGCTGAGCTATCGGCTTCTGCGCTACGGGTCGTGGGTTGGATTCCCGCACGGAATAAATATTTGTATGGCGTACAGATAGTTTTTCCGGGTCTGGATGTTTGTGCGTGTGAAGATTTGTGTCTGTAAACGCATCTACGATACAGGAGAAATCTTAGTGCAGGGACAACGTTTTTCAAACTTTTTTTTATTTGACATGGGTTTGCTCTCGTCTCTACTTTAGGTTTGAGACGAGAGAGACCAAGTTTACGATGAAGTGAGCCTACCCAGAAGAAGCCTGTTCACTCTAACTTTGAAGAGATATGGTATAATTTAAAAAAAAGTAGTGAAGTACAGCTGCAGTTCAGTACATTTTAGTCGTGCAGTCGATATTGAACTTTTTCTTGTAACAGCTGATTGTTTAAACAAAATCCCTATAAATTTCTCATTTATTCCAACATAACTGGTACTTTTACTGAAAACAGCATACTCAGTAAAATGGTTAAACAAATCGAAATGGCTGAGTGATAAATGATCGCGAAACAAGTGTTCAATCAGCGTGCGGTCAGGCCTAGGGCGGAGGGCACACCTACCGCGCGGTAATCGCGCCGGGCCTCATTGGGCACCACGGCGCAAAACAATTGGGCCCTAATGACCCTCCGTGGAACAGCGTCGACAAAACTATGCGTGTAACGATCAATTAACGTTACCGGTTAAAAGGTAATTTGATTGTTAGTTATAGGTCCTTAGATATGTGCCATTTAGCGGGTGTTTGTATTCTTGAACTTAATTTACATACATACATATACGTTCAAGAGAGGCTGGTGGCTAATTACCAACCGCGCAGATCATACGATTTGTGAAGTTAAGCTGCGCTTGCCGTGGTCAGCTTGTGGATGGGTGACCGTTCGTTACACATCGAGAGCCCACAGTGCCTCGGTTCTGGGTGTCATACGAATATCTATGACAGTCGTTATGGGAAGTCAGGAGCCCGAAAGTCTGACAACCGGTCTAATCTTAGGATATCGGCATTGCCCTGTAACTGGGTTGCGGAGGTCTGATAGCAGTTGCTCCGTGTAAAGTATTATTTAGCCGCATCTGGGTAGACTGGAAGCTGACCCCAACATAGTTGGGAAAACGGCTAGGCAAAACGAACACACGTTTATTAAATCACACTTGAGCTAAAACACAAACATTGTTGATTTTAGTATTTAACATATATTCTCTCGCGACCGTTCTGCAAACATATTGGTGATAGCGGAATTTCATTATGTTATTATGCTAAAAGAGAATTTGACTATCCATACTCTTAAAATATTTCATTAATCGCTTTTTCAGAAACCCACTCGAAGAAGGAGGCATGTATTTGCCGAGACCACAAGATAGATTATAGGTAACATTAGACATCTTATGTAAATCGATGGGATTTTTTTAATGGTAGTCAAGACTATAAAATAACTTCAGTCTTCAGTCTGGTGCAGCCAGCTGTTTGTGATGGTTTGATAATGGAACCGTTATTTAGAAATACGTAGACACGATGGTAAACCATTTTCTTATAGAAAACACATTTCGACAAGGTAATGCGTTTTTGTATTAATTTCATCTTGTATCGATTGATCTAATTGAGTTATGGTGACCCAAGACCATGTTCCTTGCTATTGTATTCCTACCGAATTTCTTCTGGGAGTAGAGTTGGTGCTCATCATCATGCCATTGGACACGCTAGGAAAATGAGCGTCATTATTAAGTAACGTCTGGCAAGACTTAAGACCTAGATAAAGATTCTCAAAACTCGATAAAAAACAACACGCTGTCTCATTATAGGATTGCTTATTTCAGTTTTTCAGCAGCTTAAGTTTGCTGAAAATTATAGTTAATTAGGAAACTCAAGAGAGGTAATTGCAGGAAGATTGAACGCGAAATATGTATACCTATAGTATTAATATAATAAACGCTACGTATGCACAGTTTTATGTATTAAAATGATTATAAATTGCGTATTTTGCTTACAGTTTATGTGAAAAGTTAACGTCGACAAAATCAACTGCAATGTTTTTCTTCGTAATTGCAAAATATTAATTTCTTAATTAGGTAAGTGTGCCTCGGGGGCATTCACCTCAGTTGCCAAGGTATAAATTGAGACAGTATTATTATTTACCTAGTTTATATTAAATATATGTTTTTCAGAAATTTCCGAAGGAATATTGGCGTAAAAAGAATAGGAGAACATTTTATAAAGAATATAAGTTTAGCTACTATACCTAATGTTATTAGGAATTGCTTTTGCTACATCTTCCGGTTTCCATGGCAAGATATGAAATTGTTGATTTTTTATTCTTAGCTACGAATCAAAGAGTAGGTATTCGCAGCCACAAGATTATTTCAAGTTTACCTATTACCACCTAAAAGGAATACCTTCAGCAGCGATAGCCTAGTGGTGTGATCGTCAGACTGCAAAGTCATAGGTCTCGAGTTCGAACCCGGGGCACGCACCTCTGACTTTTCGTATTCATGTGCGTATTATATAATTATCACTTGCTTAAAAAACGGTGAAGGAAAACATCGTGAGGAAACCGCCATGCCTGAGAGATATTTCTCGACGGCATGTGAAGCCAAGTCAGAGGCTCATGGGCGGCATAAACTCTGACACCAGGTTAGTCACTAACTACACGAAAAGAAGAAGAAAGGAACACCTACCTCTTCTGTTCCCATGGCAATTTTTTAAAATTCTTAGCCAAGAATGACAGCTTTCGCAGACACAAGTTGTGTTTTGTTACGTTACTTTATCGATATTTCCATTGACTGCAGTCGTGGTTTACCGTGTGCATAGTTTCTAGAAATTACATGTACCTAAATAACAAGAATCGCAATAATGGAACAACTATCTATCTGCGAACCTTGTCTTTTGAGACTGCAATGAGTTCTAGCGGTTGTACACTACTTAACATAGAGTTCTGTACCTACTCATCCTTAAAGAAAGCAATTATATTATGCACCTTTCTAGTATTTAACATGATATAACATCACGCCTGTATTCCCTGAAGGGTTGGGCAGAGGTGTATAATAACACCCTCATTTCACCGTTATGTTTAAGTCCCATGTAATAGGGGGTGAGCCTATTGCCATCAATCGGGCACAAATCCAAACTCCGGGCTGCTACTGAGGAATTCCACACAGAAAAACCCAATAAAACTGCCCGATCTGGGGATCGAACCCAAGACCTCACGATCAGCAGTCGCGCTTGCCACCATAAACCCACGAAGCAGTTAAATTAATTTGTATTTAAAAAAAGTATTACCTATTACTTGACTGCCTTGTTGGTCTAGTGATGTAGTGACAAAAATTGAAAGGAGTATGCTTAGGTGGTTTGGTTATGTTGAGAGAATGAGTCAACGGCGATTAACAAAAGGAATTTATAAGGCGGATGTCAATGGAAACGCCGGTAGAGGACGTCCTAGAAGGACATACATCGATGTTATTGGTGATGTTCTTCACAAAGGTCAGGTGCGTAGTACTCTCATACGGCGTGCGTGTAAGACAAGATGTATGAATGTGGATGAAGCGAAAGGGGTATGTAAGGGTCGTAGCATGTGGCGATCTATAGTTTCTGCCTACCCCCATGAGAAAAAGGCGTGAGTTTATGTATGTATGTACTTATCATGCTTTAGTGTTCTAGCTGTCAGCTTTTTACACAAGTCGACTTCCAATCTGCCGCTGAAACCAGTAAGCCTAGCACGAACGTTTGACATATACAAGGTTAGTCGGAAAGGGGGTACTAAGCCGCAGACCACTTAATGTATCACTGATGGTTCTAAAGAAAGTGTTAAAATTTAAAAATTCGATTAATTTTTTTTCCATCAATTTTTTTTTTTATTTTAGTTATTTCAATAAATCTTCATCCCTGTTTTAGTTATGAATTCAGAAAATGGAGTTAGGTACCCGTGACCCCAAATATTACCTAAATAGTTAACGCAGCTGATCATAGCTATGGACAGATAGATTTTAGCATATTTTTTACGAAATCTTTGAAAAGCTATTTCTCTTATACGTAGGCAGAGTGATAAGTCTGGTAAAAATTAAACAAGGAATATATATTTTGTAAAAGTTATTATTTATTTTTCAATATAGTCTCCCCCTAGCTACATACACTTCATCCAACGTTTCTCCAACTTCTCGATCCCTTGAGTATAATACGATTTTGTAAACCCTTTAAAATAGGCATTAGTTTTGTGCATGATATCTTCATTGGAGCAATTTTCTTTCCACCCAGTCATTTTTTTAAATTCGGGAACAGAAAATAGTCGCAGGGGGTTAAATCCGAAGAATATGGTGGGTGAGAAAGTAACTCATAGTGTAACTCATGGAATTTGGCCATGGTGATCGCGCAGGTGTGCACTCGTGCATTGTCTTGATGGAAAAGGATTTTCTTCTGAGACTTTTTGCATTAAAACTTTGTTGAAATGGTCCAATAAATTGACATAATATTCGCTGGTAATCATTTTACCCTTCTGTAGATACTCAATGTGGACTATACCACGTGCATCTCAAAAAATTGTGGCCATTACTTTGTTGGCCGATAAAACTGCTTTGGCCTTCTTCAGCGCAGATTCGCCACAAGCAATCCACTGTTTTGACTGTTTCTTGGTTTCTGGTGTATAGTGATGGATCCACGTTTCGTCTACTGTTATGAAACGACGCACAAATTTCATTTTATCCCGTTGAAACAACGCCAAACCTGCCTCTGAAGTGGTCACACGCGTGTGTTTTTGTTCCACAGTGAGTAAACGCGGCACCCAATACGCGGAGAGCTTCTTCATACTTAAACATTGATGTAAGATATTGCGCACACGTTCGTCTGAGATGCCTACTATCTCGACTATCTCACACACTTTTACTCGTCGGTCATTCAATACGATGTTATGGATTTTGGCGATCATCTCTGGTGTCGTGACCTAAACAGGGCGTCCTGGACGTTCAGCATCACTTGTGTTCGTACGACCACAACGAAAATCGGAAAACCAGTTGTGAATCATTTTGATCGACGGAGCGGAGTCCCCATATTATTTGTCAAGCTTTTGTTTCGTTTCCGTAATAGTTTTTTTACGCAAAAAATAATGTTTAATCAACATACGAAATTCACTTTTCTCCATGTTTGCGAAAACTCAAGTAATTGTTTTTATTTTCTAGCTGTCAAAAAAAAGATAACCGACATAACTGACTAAAAGTTATCATTTAGATTCTCAAAAGAGTGTTAAATAAAAAGACTATGTGCAATTTGCGATAACTTTATTCCTAAGTTGATTTTTACCAGACTTATCACTCTGCCCTCATACTATCGAGTTTTGGGGAAAGTTGTAGAACAAAAGTTATCCCTTATTATGGTTACTTTAACACCCTTTCGGCTTAGTACCCCCTTTCCGACTAACCTTGTAATATCGTAAACCTTTCGCGAATATAATCGAATGCTAAATCGAAAATACAACTGTCCTATAACATTTTGGTTAATTGTTTTGCGACATGCACAATTTATATCATACATAGATATGAATAAAGTTTTCAATTGAATGAAATAGTATATGCAAAACGAGTATTTCTGATTCAAAATTCACTCACATTAACGTTACTAACTCGACAGCGTTCGTGCTAAGCCTACACAGTATTTAATGGTATGTACACACCAAGCCAACGAAGTCCAATGAACAGGATTTGTAACTGCTTACATCCGAATGAAACCGATTTCGTTCTATACAAAGTTTGATCAAATTATCAAATGATGAATGTTTGTTGGCGTTCGTTGGCTTCGTGTGTACGTAGCATTATACGGGGTGATCCTTCCTCCTAGCCTTTCCCCAACTATGTTGGGGTCAGCTTCCAGTCTAACCAGATGCGGCTGAATACCAGTATTTTACACGAACGACAGCCATCAGACCTCCGTAACCCAGTTACTGGGTAATGCCAATATCCTAAGGTTATACCAGTTGTCAGACTTTCGGGCTTCAAACATCCCGTAACGACTATCATAGATATTCGTATGACACCCGGGACCGACTGTTTAACGTGTTCTCCGAGGCACGAAGGTGTCTCGATGTGTAACGAACAGTCACCCATCCACGGACTGACCGCGGCAAGCGCAGCTTAACCTCGCAAATCGTATGACCCGCGCGGTTGGTAATTAGCCATAAACCCCTCATGAGCCCCTTATGTGATCATTCCATCCGAGTACGTACCTGAATAACACATGAACTGCGATTCCGGGCATTGAGCTCTAAATTATCTTATTAGTATTCAAGCGCGACTGCTGATCGTGAGGTCCTGGGTTCGATCCCCAGGTCGGGCAAAGTGTTATTGGGTTTTTCCGTGTGGAATTCCTCAGTAGCAGCCCGGAGTTTGGATTTGTGCCCAGTTGATGGCAATAGGCTCGCCCCCTATTACATGGGACAAACATAACGGCGAAATGAGGGTGTTACTATACACCTCTGCCCAACCCTTCGAGGAATACAGACGTGATGTTATGTAGTATTCCAGATATCCTAGGTTATGTAAAAATATGTTAGTTAATTGATAATTACGTGTCCTAAGTACTTGAGTTAGGTGACAGGCGCTGAACCAACGCAGCCGATGGCTAATCCAATCACGTAATTGGACTTAGCTTTATTCATTGACCGGGTAATGATAGCTACGACTGGCTTCTACCGGATATTAACTATACTCTAGTACTCTACTGTTACCTGTTATATTTTAAATGTTGTAGACAATCGGTCATGTTTATTGAACCATACTTTACGATATCTTCCGTCGGATAACATTCGGGCGATAAAATAGTCGCAAGACTTTGTTTACTGTTTACATGCTGAAATTGAAATTATGCTGTTATTGTAAATTGAACTCCAATTCTAGCATTGGTATTGTTTTTGCCACAAATTGAAAACATTTTAACAAAAAATAAAACCGACTTCAAAAAAACGATGAAAAGAATAAAATAATTACCATATTATAAAATTTACAGTTTTAGACGACGGTGCTAATCCACGCTGAACCAAATTGAAGGCACCGCACACTTTTATAATATGGTAATTATTTTATTGTTTTCATCGTTTTTTTGAAGTCGGTTTTATTTTTGTAATTTTTTTTTAATTTTTTTCGTTTTAGTGACCTTAATTAAAATATGGTTGGACCTACTAAAGACGCTGCTCGTAACATAATCACATCATCACATTATGCGTACTGTTCGCCATTGAGGAGTTCTATTGTCTATCTCCGAAGTTCTTCATCAGATCTTCACCAAATTTAAATGGGACCAATCTGGAAGTATATCCTTTCAAATAACAAAAAGTAATCTAAATCGGTTTATAAATGGCGGAGATACGAGGTAACAAACATGAAAAAAAAAAAAAGAACATACAGACGAATTGAGAACCTCCTCCTTTTTTGGAAGTCGGTTAAAAATATAAAAATAACTACATTTTTACATAGTTAAGTAGAGTTAGTTATCAAGCAGTGATAGCCTTTCTTTTTTTCGTTGGAAAATCCTCATGGATGTCCCTCGCCCGGGGAAGGCGAGGGGGTCTGCTGGACTCTTACCGGCTAAAAACCAACGGTGTTCCGTCTCCTGACCGTTCGGCCGGGGTCGCGGGTTTCGTAAGAGCATCCACCGCAACCCCGGCAAAGCAATGATAGCCTACCGGTCAACGATTTACCTTCTATGTAGTAGGGTCTGAGTTCGGTCCCGGCCCACACCTCTGACTTTTCGAATTCATGTATGGACCAGTTTTTTCTTTTTTTGTTTTGAAAAACGTTGCCTCACACTAGAACTTCTCCTGTATCGTGGGTGCGTTTACAGACACAAATCTTCACATGCACAAACGCCCAGACCCAGAACAACAATTTGTAGGCCATACAAATATTTGATCCGTGCGGGAATCGAATCCACGATCCGTAGCACAGAAGCCAATCGCTCAGCCACTGCACCAAACGTGTCGTCATTTGAGTATCTCTTGCGTCAACGGTAAAGGAAAAAGATCGTGAGGAAAACTGCACACCTGAGAGGGCTCCAAAATGATCTCGGTGGTGTGTGAAGTCCGCCAACCCGCACCAGGCCAGCGTGGTGGACTAAGGCCTTAAACCTTCTCATTTTGAGAAGAGGCCCGTGCCCAGTGGGGCGGTATGGGACGGTAATGGCTGATTTTATTATATTATTATGTAAGTATAGTTAATGCTTGTGTACAGTGTGGACCAAACGAAACTACCATTCCATTGTAACTAAACGAAAAGATCTACATTAAAATGCAAGAAAGAAAAATGATGATCGAAATTAGATAAATTAAAGAAATTAAGGTTGTTCCGTCAATCAGTGCCAGGAGGCGAGTTGATCACCGTGCGCGGGGCGGGCTCTCGTGACAGTGACGACTCATTAGCACTGGCGTCGTGTGCCGGGGGCCTACATCACTCATCAGCTGAGTTTGACAACCATTCCGACTTACACTTCGAACTCTTTGCTGAACTGAAACGTTATCTAATAGAGTCGCTATAGTTATATGTAGTTTTTTAACATTTACTGCAGTTAAGACGAGTATACAGATTTCTAAAGGTACGTCGATCAATAAACTTAGTTGTAGTAAAATAGATGGCATTAGAGTCATGTTTATTGGGGCTTTCGTTGTGTACCTTTAGTTACCTAGAATTCAGAAGCACTATTACAAAATATTTCAATCAATATTTGTTTGCGCAATAAGCATTTTAATTTTATTATGTAACATGTTGGCTCCAAATTCTCTATCTTTTAAATACCTACCAAATTTTTAAACAACATGTACCAATATTATAATCACTTCCGATACAAAATAATCGGTGTAATATTACATATGATAATAGGTTGGGATCAGTATTAGAAAAGGGTGATCCGTCCGTGTTTTACGCACTGCCTCCAGCGTAGTGCAGTGACGGGCCAATTGGCTTCGTTTAGAGTCGCTGTCACACTTTACATACAGTTATGATGTGAATATCCGTGATTAATTGGGAGCAGTTCCACGCAGGTTCTAAATTCCAAATGAGCGTTAACCTGTCCTCTTTGAAATTCGTTGAATAGAAAGAAGCACGAATAAAATATTCATAAAGAAAAATATGCATAAAACAAAGTAAACCTAACAGCTACCCAGTAGCATAAATCGTCTTGTTAGCAATAAAATATTTACAGAATAAAACTGTAATGATCCCAATCCATTACTAAATTATCTTACAAAGTAGCGTAATAAATATAGATATCTGTCTGTATTGATGCAGTGAGCGGAGACAATATTTACTGGGCTACTCCCCTGGTCCTGCCGAACGGAAACTTATAGTTTTCTTGAGGCGCCCGCCGAATAAAATACTGCTGGTCGGGACATAAATCAGATCGTGTCGTGGTCGCAGCCGGCGCGGAGACGCCGCGCGCCCGCTCCGCTCCGCCCCGAGCCGTTGCGATCTGACGCCCCGCTACATTTTAATAACAGGACTTCGCCGTAAATGGTCACTGACAGATTTTATTTCAACTCATATATTATCTCTCCAGCCGTGCAAGCGGACTTCTTTTTATTAATATTTGTTCTGTTAGATCCTTTCTACCTTTGCTAAACTGTAACTTTTAGGGTAGGTACACAAACTGATATTGCCAAAGAAAAATGAAAATTATAAATTTATGAGACACGAAAAGTTAAGCTGTTAATTTTATGCTGTACACTGGGTAACTAGAATGTGTCTAGTTTCAGACTCAAGCCGTTGATTTGAAAAAGCTCAGAGCTTTCTTTGTCCGTCATAAACTTTAAACCAACGATTTTTTGTGATAGTATGACTAAAACAAAAAGAAAAACATTTATTTAAGGCAAACGTCGCAGACTTTACGGATAATTCTGAGCAAAAAAGAAAGAAACAACGGAAGTTTCTCATATGTTACAATCTGAACTCTAAAATTATTAATATCGGAAATGGAAAGTTTCAATAAGTGTAGATATGTATCGGCGGTCCGGCGGGTGTTTTATGGGCAGTTTTAGTGCTCTGGCCGTCGCCAACAATAATGGTGACCGCAAGGGAGTCGCGGGGGGCAAGCCACAGCTGTTTTTTACACGTTCTTATACAACCTTTACCTTTGAACGCAGGAACTGTGAAAAACTTTGGAGACTTTTCTGGATAACTTATGTCATAAGTTGGTGGTTGTTATGAACATGATTATCTTAAGTATAGACATTTAATTTCATCTCGGGGGTTATCTGATCGTGTTTACAAACAGTTGCTTCATTAATAAATCGAAGCGAGTCTATTTTTTACAAAACCCGTTAGTCGGTATGAATATAAGTTATTGAATTTGCAATAGTAAATAATGACTCTGAACGCAGAATTAATTATTGTTTGTATTTTGAAAGATTTATAAGATGATTTTACTAGGTACAACGATTAATATAAATCTTATACAACAAGATGAATCCATGCCTTTTTGTTCTGAAGTGACCGCAGCTATTACAATAAAAATATTAAAAACCGCATAAGTAAGAGGCGGAGGTCGTCGGCAGTTCGGTGCAAATGTCGCCCCGGACACTTACATTATTCCTTAGTGGCCCTGGAGGCCGGCAGCCGGTGGCCGGCGGGGTTGCCGATCAGCCCCTGCACCTATTATCTCGATACTTTAGATAGTCACCGGGACATTCACGGTCTCCGATCGTTCGCACAAATGACCGGCCATTTGTCCAGATCCGATTAATCATGATTGTGTTTGTGTTGTACCAGTACTATAAAAATATAATCCCTTCTGGACTTTAATATGCGCAACTCAACCGGAAACTGATGAGATTCCGTATCGAAGACGTTGAAAAGGATTGAATTTCATCAAAGGAAGTCATTATAAACGTCTTATAGATTTGGTCTAAAGGATTTTCTAGGAATTATATCGGACTGTTTGGTAGTTCTTGAAAATTAATCTAACGGATTATTTTACTTCAATGGCTATGAATCACATGGAACATAAACTTGGAATATTGGATATCTGCAAAAACCTACAAAGGCGGTCTCGATGGACGTCTGTCAGGTTACATATAGTGAGAGGCTATAAAAATGAAATTGTGATCGAACTACATACAAAAAAAAAATACAATGATAGGAAATCTTCTTAGGTCACTACGCTTATGGTAATGCATCATATTAAAGATATAGCAGAATGAAACTCTATCTCATATTATTATAGGTAGTCGGTGTTTTTAGAACAACTTCAGGAACACGAGGAGTTGATAGAGATTGCCCATTTCCATAGACAGCTTGGGTCCCAAAAAATATTGTTGTCAGTGTGGTTTTAATTTTATTTTGTAGACAAAGAATTATCTTTTCATATTCTACAAACGATTTCCATTTACCCACCCTGGTTTAAAAGTAAGCTTATTTTTTAATGGTACGCTTTGGTTGGCGGGTGTACTGCTTAGATTAAATTAAATAAATACCTATTTATTAGGTTTTTCAATGCTAGGATGAAATAAGTATTGATAAAAAATAAATAAACAAGACGTAATTTTTTAATAACTTATAGTTATCACACGGCTCCAAAAGTGAGCCCGTTTGCGGACTCCGGACTTTCCTTTGGCATTGAATGAAAAAAAAAATTGTTTCTATTTTTAATAATTAGTGGAGTAGATAATAACGTCATATCACCTGTATTCCCGGAAGGGTTAGGCAGAGGTGTATAGTAACACCCTCATTTCGCCGTTATGTTTAACGGGTATCTACCGAGCACAAATCCAAACTCTGGGCTGCTACTGAGAAGTTCCACACGGAAAACCCAATAACACTTTGCCCGACCTGGGGATCGAACCCAGCACCTCACGATTAGCAGTCGCGCTTGCCACCACTAGACCAACGAGGCACTTAGGTTAGTAACGAGTAGGTAATACTAAAAAACAACATAACGTGTATAAATAAATGCAGGAGTGTGCAACTGGAGAAGACATACGCGAAGTGCTGACTTAAATGTTATATGATACCTTAGTACTTCGACGGTAATAAACAATGTAATTCACAGTATTGTTTTGTTGCAATGCTAACTGTTATACCTACTGTTAACCTGAGTGTTAAGGCTAAGTTTTGTTATTATTATCAGCGACTATTGCAAGACCTCCTTTTTGATCCATAATTGAGGAGTTTTTAGTATAGATAACTGCGTCGTTGGTCTAGTGGTGGCAAGTGCAACTGCTGATCGTGGGGCAGGTCCTCACGATCAGCAGTCGCTTTGGTAACAGTTATAAAGATAGGTAGGTACAACTTACTATGAAATTTTAGAAAAAACGTATTTATTATAATAGTTCTGTAAGACTGCCTTGTTGGTTTACTAGTCGCAACCGCGAATGCTGATCGTAAGGACCTGGTTTCGATCCCCAGGTCGGGCAAAGTGTTATTACTGAGTTTTTCTATTAGTAATTTCTCCGTAGCAGCCTGAAGTCTGTATTTGTGTCTGACTAATGGCACTAGGCTCGTTCCTATTACATGGAACTTAAACATAGCTGGCGAAACGAGAGTGTACTAAAACACCTCTGTCGAACCCTTCGTACAAGGCTTGATGTTATGTTTATGTTAGCTACAAATGTTTTCTCCTTTTAAGAATTGTTTTTTTACTTACTTTTATTTATAAACTGCAAGAAACTGAGCAATGTGACCACCGATCGTCGACAGCGTTGCTCTAAGGTAAGAAATGATTGCGGGTTAGGTTAGATTTCTTGTAAAAGCAAGACATTCAATGTAATCAATATCACCAATCCGTTTGGGTGGTTTAGACATGTTTTCTCACATACGGTTCTGCCTAGCCTTTTTCTAACTATGTTGGGGTCAGCTTCCAGTCAAACCAGATGTGGCTGAATACCAGAACCAGAATACCACTACCAGAATACCACTACCAGAATACCACTACCTGAATACCAGTATTTTACCCGGAGCGACTGCCATCAGATCCCCGCAACCCAGTTTCTAGGAAATGCCGATATCCTAAGGTTAGACCAGTTGTTAGACTTTCGGGCTTCTGACTTCCCGTAACGACTGTCATAGGCATTCGTATGACACCCGGGACCGACTGTTTAACGTACTCTCTCGTCTCTCCAGTTACTGGGCAATGCCGATATCCTATTAACGTTAGACCGGTCTATGTTTCTTCACATATATTGTACTTATTGGTGTTAACGTTTTACGGGTGTGATAGTTTGATTTGATACACAGATGCAAGCCCTCATAGCTCGCAGATTTCAATAGATTGAGATGAATCTCGTAGTCGTCGTTAGTTTTAAGCGTTATCAACTGGGTTAGTTATATAATTTATAATATCTTACAACTCATAACTGATGGTAAAATTAGCAGTGGCTGGGCTCTTGGCTGCTACACAACATGTCTTGGGTTCGAGCCCGCACGGAACAAGTATTTGTATGGTAATACAGATAATTTCCGGTTCGGGGTGTTTGTGCATGTGATGATTTGTGCCTGCAAACCCATTCACGATACAAATGAAAACAGCAATAAAAAAAAAACTCGCATCGATGCTTATGGAACTGGCTGGTAAATTTTCAAATAATTACAGAATATTCTTCAATAAGCAGTTTATTTTTAACATACGAAGAAGATCACGGAGCACATGAGAGAAGATGAAAAAATATATTCTACATCCCTGATTGAAATGCACGCTATAGGTTTTCAGTGACAATCAATAGTGCGACTGTCGATTGATGCGTGCAGGGGAGTCCGTTCCGGTCGGTTGTGTATATCGGATGAGCCGATTGGGGAAGATGCCGTTCTGCTCCATTATACCTTGCAATAATCCTCAGAGCAGTGCACATTGGCTTGTACTAGCTTTACTTGAGAACGGATATAAATAAATGTGAAACAAAATTGCTTTATTATTATCTGGTGTTTAAAGATATCTGGTTATAGATAGTACGGAGGTTTGAACAAAATCTGTCAGAATACTAGAACAGAACGTTTCTGAGTTGAGATCTATACAAAAAAATAAAATTGACTGTCTGTCTATTGTCTGTGTGTCTATTTGTAATGTCGAAATAACAGCTTTTTATTTAATGCATAATTATGAAAGTATATACGGTACTTACTTATAAAAAAAAACAATTTTTGTCTGTTTGTTTCGGTTAATCTCCGAACCGGCTGGACCAATTTTGATTGGACTTCCACTGGCAGATAGATGATGTTTTATGGACTCATTTAGGCTACCTACGTTTATTTTAGAAAAAGAAAAAGTGTTAATCTTACGCGCTAAAAAATTAAAGCTCTTCCGACTTCTATGCAGACGAAGTCGCGTGCACATCTAGTTTCTAATATAAGCAGAACTTAAGTAACATTTGAGCATGGATTGTGTTGTGTTGGAATAAAATAATATAGATATTTCTGTCCAAGATCAAGAGCTTGTATCTCATACGAATGCCTCTCTTAATATTTCCTGCCTAGTTGCATTAGTTTCAAGCTGATTACAAAAGATAAAATAAAGGACAAGTAAAAACCCTGTGTTTTGGAATCACAGATATATTTTAATTTCTTGACATCAACGTCTTCGAAGTATAAAAGATCAGTAAGAGTTCACCACACGTAAAATGACATTAACATCATACAGTAACGTGTTCTGGGAGTTGCTTGGAGCGCCTCTCTCACGGGCCACGCTCCACTGAACCCTGATCCTATCATAACGCAATCGCATATCGCCCGCCTTCCTAATACGACACAGTTCCATCTCCATACGTCACATCAAATATCAACCTTACGCAGTACGCACTAGATCGATATTTCGCAAAATAGGAAACTTAGTACCTTGTGTCAGAGAGGTAGTAAAAATCTGCAGATATTTACGTTGATAGCCTTCCAGCAAAGAAGTGGAGTAGATACGTGAACTCGATCAGGGACCATAATAACCTAAAGCTCACGTTATTCCTTCGATAAATGTAACGTATGTATCCGCAGATTGAAAACAATCTTTTCGTGAGTTATTAGATTTCTGGGTATGCATGGAGCTGTTAGAATTTTATTTTAGGTTGAAGGCTGTGCTGTTTTTGATAGATTCCTACATATTTATGTTTTCTGTGTACCTTATTGGGTATTTGTAGGCTAAAAATCATTATTTGAACTATCAACTTCAAAAGATTTAGAAAATCTACAACTTACGATTCTTATTAATTAATTACACATCTGCACCGTGTCTTGCTGGGATTGAATGCTAAGAAGTTTTTGATTATTTTCTGCAAGGCTTTTGACATACTCGTACATCGTGTGGGTAAGAGTTTCCTATATTTTCGTTATGCCAGTGTAAACGAGTAACCGGTGATTCTTCAAAGAATCGATTAAATTAAATATTTTTAAATTCTTAATGTCTAAAAGTTTTTGGACGTTATACAAAATATTCGAAAACATGTGCTGTGAATTTTCTACGTACAAGTGACCGTATTAAGAAAAAATATAAGGAAGTCCACAAAAACCATAAAATATCCCCCTAAGCTTCCGCTCACCGATAATCCCTTTAGCGAGGGAAAAAACTTCAAAAGTTTGTGCGGGCTTGTGGGGTCCTGAATTTTTGATCTCTATTAAATTGTTTCAAATCGTTTAACTTGTCGCGGCTCAATCAGTGCGCGCCGCGTGCCGCGCCTTGCCACGCCGTGTCGCGCCGCTCCTCTGTTTCACGGTTGCTGCTCCGAATAGCGATGCTGAGATTGCGTTCAGCTCACGCCTCACGCGTACTACGCCGCCTCCGCGTGTGTGCATTGGCCGTGACCAACTATAATTTTGCAATTTCTGAAAATCTAAGACTGAATGTGGTTTACGTTTGTATTTAATTTCCCAAACTTGAATAGGGCTCTCTTTCTCCTACCAAGGTAAAAATACATAGTGACAGATTAGATTTGTGAAAACCTGGTTTTTTTAGGCTTGCAGGAGGACACACGGTACTTACGGAAGCGATACGCGATTACATGGACGAAAGAACTGGTCCTACGTTACTATAAGCGTGGATCAGTGGGAATTAGGCAGCAGGAAAACCGTAATTCCGTGTTCAGTATGTTGTTTCTTTTGGAACACCATAAATACACAAGTAATTTTAGTACCGAATATTTATAAGCGTTTAATCAAACGAAACAGCAGTTACAGAAATTTTACAATGTACCTAAATTATTTAAGCCAATCAATTACGTCAAAGTCAGGCTTTGTTTTTAGATCCGGACAATTATTATTTTATCTGTTATACAATATCGTATGACCATAAATCGTTGATAGTAACGGTAGGTGGAGGGTCGCCGGTCGGCGCATCACGGCAAAACTGATTTATTCACTGGTGATATTTTATAGCGCAGTTTGTGCCGCCCGTTATTGTATTAGGGCGGCTGTTTGTTACATCGCCTTTGCCCTCGCCCCCTGACGTATAACTAGAAAGCTTTCTTTTAAAGTCTTTAATTGTTTTCTTTGTAAATTTTCGGTGTAGCTAAACGTAAAGCGCTAAGCGCTCAATAAGAGGTTTTGATTTGTAAAACAAAGATAATGTTTAAAGGCTTTTGGTTTTTATTCATAAGTCATTGACATAGTAGCGATTGATAATACCTACTTATTGAAATACGTTTTTTTTCATGTGTTAAAAGGGGAAGGCACTGTAGTATAATTAAGAGTAAGCTGAATAAGGGGTTACTTACAGATGGACGGAAGCGGCACTTCTCTCTTGAGATTAGATGCTATCACTCTTTTTTTGGTTTCAAAGAGCATTTAGCTGCGTATGTACACACGACGACAAACCAAACTGGAAATGTATAGCTTGATATGTCGTCATGTGTACCTGCTGTATTCATAAATACACGTCTCCTTTGATTTTGTTTGACTCCCCTTTCACAAGTTGCCTTAAAATCGTTTTAAACTTCATAACTGGCGCTCAATAAAAAATAACGTTACTGACTGTCCCCCAATTTTTTAAATTGCGTGAAATTAAATTTAGAATATACTCTTTATCCCTTCGGAGTCTGACAAATAGCCGAGAGCAGCGACGGCGCGATTTAGCTACGCTGTAATTGGTTTTTTAATGCAGCACTCGCGAAGTACCACCTTCCGCTTTATCAAGTGAATACATTATCAAATTGTTAGGCGGTCGACGCGTCCCCCGCACCATGAATAAGAATCAAATGCGTTCGTCGTTCACACCGCGCCGACCGCACTAGAGGGGTTGCAAATTAGTGATTCCGCTTTACCAATCCGCATTTTAACGGTTGATAAATACAAATTAAACCATAATACTTATTGTTATAGTTTTGGGGAGTCAATCAAATTGTTTATTATTGCTTTATGTTTATTGAAATTATGTTTTTTTTTCTTACATAATCAGCCCATTGCTGGGCATGGGCTTGGTCTCAGAATGAAGAAGGTTTAAGCCTTAGTCCAACATGCTGGCCTGGTGCGGGACTACGTTCTCCATCGAGAACTTTTTGGAGCCCATTCAGTTGAGCAGGTTTCCTCACGATGTCTTCCTTTACCGTTAACAAAAGTGATTATCTAATTTTGATCCGCACAAGAATTCGAAAAGTCAGAGATGCGGGCCTGGTTCGAACTCAGACCCTTCTGCATGGAAGGCAGGCGTTCAACCAGTAGGCTATCACTACTTTTTTGCGGATTGTTTCCTTGATAGATACGAAATAAGAAAATAGAATGCTCTACAGTTTCGCGTATTTTTATTTTTTAACATATAAAGAACACTACCGTGAGTGATATCGACAGGGGTTCGACTGATAGTGCAGATGGAGGGCGCATTAAATTTGACAAGCGAAGGTATTCAAAAGGCATCTCTATCGGCGTGCGTTTCCATTGTGGAACCACAAACTGATGACATTCTTTTGGACGCAATTTATATTTAACAAAAATATATTACGATATTTTTTTTAAAACTTCCTTTTTTTGGGACTTATTCATGATAATATTTTTATATAGTGGACATAAATATATGGGAAAATTGATTGCCGTGACGTCTCTTGTTTGAGAATGGAGCTGTGTTCTACTTTCGCGGGAGGAACATCTCGTGAATCCGGTCACGTTCCATGTTAAGTCCGATCCTATGTCTGACACTGTGCCTATTGCAGAGAGCTTTGATAACGAGTCTATTGCCAGCCGACTATCATTCGCCCTCGTAAACTTACTCCGTCCATTTTATTAAACGTTAACATTATAGCAATATTGTCGCGACAAAGCCTTCATAGCTTTATTGAGTGCGTATTTGTATGTTTATAGTTAAAACCTTCGGGTCGAATTTTACTATCGTTCTGAAAAAAAAAACATGTAAAAAGCGTGGCGGAACTGTTATCCCTAACATAAAGATGGCTAATGCAGTTAGTATAGGAAATCTACGCACACAACCGGGAGCTTGTCTCCGTGGTTAAGTGGCCCATTCGCGTGCAAACGAGCGCGCACTTTAAAAATAATAAAACCCCTTCAATATCTATGGCGATACTAGAGTTCTTTCAGAGAACGTGCACCATGACGTACCTATTTTGGGGTTACAATGGATCATGGGACGATATTTCCGGTTTTTAAGATTTTTTAAACGTAAACTGCCTCGTTGGTGTAGTGGTAGCAAGCGCGACTGCTGATCGTGAGGTCTTGTGTTCAATCCCCAGGTCGGGCAAAGTGTTTTTCGGTTTTTCTGTGTAGAATTCCTCAGTAGCAGCCCGGAGTTTGGATTTGTGCCCGGTTGATGGCAATAGGCTCGCTCCCTATTACACGGACTTAAACATAACGGCGAAATGTGGGTGTTACTATATACCTCTGCCCAACCCGTCGGGGAATACAGGCGTGATGTTATGTTTTAAACGTAAGTACTTACATACATATATAGGTATTTTGCAAATGATACCGCAAAAACTAACGTTATGCACATTGCTCAGTATCCAATGGTGTCTCGCATTTGTGATTGTATAACAGTGGTTACACACGGGGCGCCAGATGTGTGCACAAGTGATCAACTGACCAAGGAGGTCGCGCAGTGTAAACGCTGCCTAACTAACCGTCACTTCACACCTTCGTAGTGATTTTAACGTGATTTGAAATGTTCTATTGGATTTATTTAATGTTTGAAGTGGGTGGAGATACTTGACTTTTTCCATGAAAGTAATATACCTACTACTTACGTAAAATTTTGTCTCGTTTAAAATTACAGTTATGAATATAACTAAACGAGATATTATCACGAGATTTCCTCAAAAAAGAATATTCTAAATTCATAATCCTACGGCCCAGTTTAAAAGGCTGACCAATAAAAAATATATAATGTTAGCATTTTATTTATGTGTAAATTCGAATAAACTCTTTTACAACATCAAGCGGAGACACCTGATTTAAACGGCACGAACAGGAAATAGAATTGTACAAAACCTTGTTACAGAAGAAACAGACCCGCATTTCCCTTATTCGTTCATGTGACGCGGCACCTCTATCTAGTTAGAGCGGTGCACACGGGGAAAAATGAAATATAGAGGCAATCCAAATAGATTGTTATCTACCCGCGTGTTTACCGGCGACGCCGAGCACGTTCGCGCTAACAAGCGACCCTCTCGCCTTAAAACACGCCGAGCGGTGACAGACACCCTTAGCACCATCCCTAAACTGCACGACGCAAGTTGACAGCAGTGGTCCTGACAGGTGGAAGCTGACGCTTTTATTCTATCCCGGTAACACAATAAAACAATTTGTTGACCACACAACAAAATAAGTGTTCGTAAAAAAATGTTTTCAGCAAATAATGATGCTCACCTGTAGAAGTGGTTTAAAATATACTATCAATTAAAGCGCCTGTAAAACGTATGGGTTCCTATCAACAACCATAAAAATTAATGTGGCAGATAACACGCACCTCTACGGTATTAATTCGTTGACCGCAGCTGAAACTATAAATGTCGGTTAATCCCATGTATCATAGCAGGGTGGTCATTGATTTGCTACTATCGGATGGTCGCGGTGACTTATTGTCGGTCCCCTCGCGTCTCGCGCCCATTACCTTCGTGACCGGCCTCCGTGGACGAATCAACTCCTCTAATAACTGCACCTCTAATACACCTCATCTTCCCTTAACGTCTCACTATTCGTTTCGTGACTAATTGAGCGTAGGTGTTGTAGATTTGGGCTTATTGCCAGTACTTTATCAACTTGCTACAGTTACGTAGGTGTACTTTTCCACCATTTATTCAATATTACCCCAGAATTAGACTTGATGTTAAATTCAATTATTATATTGTAGCAAACCTGTAGGTAGACAAAGCGCGATAACAGAATTACAAGTCATCATTAGCATAATCCGGCGCGGGCGCAAAACAGATAGCGGTAAGGTGCTTAGGTAAATTAACTAAGCGCGTCTACGACTCCGCTACGCTCGTAGCGCGTAGTCCTCGCTCGTAGACTCGAGCTTTATCAGCTTTATTGACGCGCCAGTTAAATATTTTCACTCAATTTAGGTGCATAATTTGGGTGATATTTTTTTATTTGCTAATAATAATAATGAGTATGATTTAATTTTCCAGTGTTTACTTGTAAATATCAGTTGTAGTGGTTATAATAAAAAACCGAAGTTGTCATCAATATTGTTATTTGTGCTGAAATACATGTGTAAGTGAACGTGGGCGTGTGCAGTCGTGATTGGATTAGGTTCGTCGTGTGTTGACGAGCCCCGCGGGACTGGTGCCCACGGCGATGCACTGACACCTCGGCCACGTTCCTAATACCACTGTCCAACTCAATACAAATAAAACCCACTAGTGAAGGTCATTCACTCGTGTCTCGTAAAACTTAACGAAATTGCCTTTTTTATTTTTCTTTATAGATGATGTCCGTCGTAAAGCATGCTACGTTTGGATTTTACTACCGTATCAGAGAAAAAAGTCATAGAATTAAAGATTTGCCAGGGTAGTAAGATGTCCAGCGGTATTGTAGCTATTTAAAGAAATTATTAGGTGCAATTACGCAGCTTGTTGTGCGTGATTGGAATGCTTACGGAGTAGGGCGCCGGGGCGAGGGTCCGACGACAAATTCTTACAAATTAATACATCTATCTGGGAGCCTCCTCGCGACCGACCGCGATACGTGTGGAATACTTTATTATCCCATCTTAACACAATTCTCTTGAGACAGAGTAAAGATAAGTAAGTGTTGCCGGACAGCTTATTGACAGATTTAAGTTTTTCTGTAAAAAATTTAATGAGCCTCGTTGACGTCATAAAAGGTATTAACAGACCATCGGCTAGTTTTTGGGATAAAGAAATACCTGGATGCAAATACGGTCAGTATAAATCCATGTTTGCTGTTTCCGTTACCTTCATCAGAAACTGAACAATAGTCGCCTCAGTTGCAAGAAAGACACGACTTCATTATTATTTATGTAGAAAAGGGTACAGAAGAATAAGGAACATGTGGCAGATGTAAACGTAGACTTAAAAAATCGAATAAGACGATAGAACGATTGAGGATAAGTGTGTTGTAGCAGACAATGCCGCAACATCGCGGGGAATTCTATTTCTAATCTGTGAGTATAATCTGCAGCGTCAGCACGACACTGCAATATGCGTCGGCGTCCCGCGTCCCGCTTCACACTCGTTGTTTCGAGAGCAATCGAGGCGCCAATAAAAAAGGCGATCGTCGCCCCGAGCCCGGGCATCGACTTATTTACAGAACACCCTGCCGTCGCTATTTATTTTATTGACTGCCATTTGCCCTGACTTTTATCGCTGCCCACTTCCCGGATAAAACAACAGCAGCAGGTAAAGATTGTCCAGTAGTTACTGCCTCAGTCAGACGGGGTCATCGTAGTAATCACGATAACTTTACTCGGGTCAATTCTAATAAAAAAGTTCACATTTGTTCAACGATTTTGCAATAAAATGCGTTGCCATTATGTTTGTTCTCTTGCAAAGGGGAATAATGGGATTATTAAAAGGGTATTTTGAACTAACAATGACATTGGACATTAAGGCTGTAAAAAATATTTTATAGGTATTATTTATTATAAATCAATTTTCAATTTAGTTTAAAATCAATGATATTATTAATTTAATGGACTGCTATTACTTTTTTCCTAATACAAAACAAACATGTACTTATAAGTATAACAAAATTAAATATCATCATGTCATTCTTGCTGATGACACTGATTTGCATAATTTAATTACATAAAAAAGTAAAATATATCATTAAAAAAATACAAATTATGAGCAATTTGTTTTATTACTATGGGCAAAATATCAATACAAGAGCGCGAGCAGGCCACCAGGGCAGGCTCGGTCGCCGCGGCAAGGGGTGACTCCCATTTTCCACACATCATTGCATTGGGCCGCAGATTTATTTGCATGCGGGCCGCTGACCAGGATCCATTACAGCCATTATCATGCTATCTGATCAACCGGCACGAGAGTTATGGCGCTCTTGTTTTTCTTAACTACATGAAAAAATGCCAACAAAGGAAAAACTGAATATTTAGGAAACAGGACAAAGGGAATTGGTAATAGGACGGGTTATAGTTTCCGGTATATTTCTTTTATTTGGGGTAGTCATGTTGTAAGCGGCGATTGAGTTAGCTAACAAATGTACATATGTTCTTTTAGAGTAAAATAAAATTAGAATAATAGACATCGTTACTAAAACAAATCCAATTTATCACAATCGAAGTAATGACTGCACTTATCTAATACAGATTAGTTAACGTATCAGATACTCGTAAGAAAAGTTGTGCGAGACGAACTTCCTAAAGTTAACATAAGTCGAGGAAAGTTCGTAGGGCGGGAGGCTATTTACTGCGTTACATTCAGATTTATGCCGCGCGTCGACCATGGCCACTACTTGCTCAATACAGATAATGAACAGGGCGGAAACTATAAATCTACTAAACTTGGTAATAGAGAAAAATCGGGAAAGTAAAGTAAACATAATAAAGTGTTTAAGCTGGTTAGTTTAGTCGTTCATGTTCACAGTTCATCCGTGACGGGCCGGTCTTCCGCGTGCCATTTGAACCTGCTTAGTGAGGTTTCCGCTTAAGCGTATTAATCTGAAATTAGGTCGCAGTTAACACCGTCATGTTAAGTATCTAAGGGTCAGTGTTCCCTCGTACGTACTTGACGAATATTCTGTTGAATAAACATACAAATCGTTTAGTTTTAACAAAATATAATAAGTATTATTGTTAAGTAAATGATTTGTACTTACCTAAGTATTTTTGTTGAGTCAGAATTTTATTAAAAGTTTTTGAGTAGGGATAATTCTACTCAAAAAAAAAACCTGTATGAAATAATATAAAAAATATTTAAAGAATTCTTACCCTTTGTTTTTCTATTATATTTTTTTTTTAATAAAATTATGTTACGTTAGGTTATCACGTCGCGTGTGTATCGTACAATGGTGATTATGCAAGCGGGTCACAATAGATAGTAGTAGTAGACGTTTGACCGCGTGTGGGGGGCGATTTTATTTTACAGAGCGCTTTATTGGTTCCATATCAATGGCCTAGTGCAGATCTATCGATATTGATGGTTAGCAGCATGTCGATATTATTTCGAGGTTATTTCTTTACTGAAACCAAAGATTACTTACTAGTTACTACGTAAGTCGTAACTGTAATTGTGATGTTCATTGAAAGTACTTTTTGGCTTAAAAATATATGTTTCATTTGTCATAACAGGTCTAACCGTAACATTTTGTGTGATGAATATATTGATGTGCGGATCAGAATTTGATTATCACTTGTGTTAACGGTGAATGAAAAACATCGTGAGGAACCCTGCACACCTGAGAGGGCTCCATAAAGTTCTCGATGGAGTGTGTAGCCAACGCCCACCAGGCCAGCGTGGTGGACTAAGTCCTAAACCCTTCTCATTCTGAGAAGAGGTCCGTGCCCAGTAGTGGAACAATAATGGGCTAATTATGTTAGTATATTTAGGTTGTTTTAAAAGTTACTGACAGCGTCTTTACTTTTCTTTGTATGTTCGAGATAACTTTGAAAATAAGTTTCCATAGCTGCTCACGCAAGTTAAGAGCGTTTTTTCGTTTGGGGTCCTTCATAATTGTAATATTTATCGATACAGCGACTACAACAACACTAGAGCTCATAGATTCGCGTGGGATGGACGCGACAAATCAAGCCGCGAGCTGCAATGGGGCGGCTCCGCATCGACAGTGCTGATTTATAGCGGAGCCGCGTTATCGTACCCGCGTCTCTGTTCTACTGTGTAGCTACACCACGCTACACTGTGCTACACTAGGCTACACTGGGCTACATGCCTGCGACACCTATCACAAACTATGCATTTACTCAAAACAACAAGCACTTGTAACTAAAATTATGTTGGAAGGTTTATAAGACCTACTAAACTGATCTACAAACTTCAGTCAGTCGTGTGAATGTAGCACCATTAGAGGTTAAACGGGTGTTGGGTAAAGTCGAAAGGATTTTACAGAAACAATGTAGGTACCTACCTATGTTATTAATTTATTATAATGTGAATTTAAATAGCCGCTGCACGTTATCGCAACAAAACCCAAAAGCATTTATGAAACTTTTCATAAATGTTTTAAAATTCAAGCGGTCACGTGTTGCATTAAATTTAACTTGTATTTGTAGAGGACGTTTAATCGCATGTTAACGGTCGGTGACCGTGGTAAATCTCTGGTAATCCGGTGTAGAACAAATATAGTTGAGAGGCAGATAAGGTGCGTCCGGCGTGCGGACGGTTCGGACGCGGGCCGCTAATGTGCCATTTGTATGATGATGTCGACCCGCGGCCGAAAGTCGCCTCCCTATGGTATCCTCAATATTTCGTCGCGTGAAAGTGACGTTGCTTACCGCAATTGCTCCTTGTAAGTAATGGTATTATGGTAGGGCTTGCAGCTTTACGACTATCGTAAGTACCTGCTACTGGCCTGCTGCAGTGAATAATGTTAATCGTGATGTATATTATAATACCTAATTTCACTGATTTCAGCCCTTAGTTAATAGGAATAATGATGATGCTGACTAAATAATTATACCAAACGCTTACGCAAACGCAAACCTATAATACTTTATTACCTTGAAGTGTAGTTAGGGTTACCAGATGAAAAAATCAAAAGTCCGGAGAAAAGGCCTGATTTCAATTAAAAATCCTGAGATTTATTACAGTTTGAAAATTTTCTCTCAAACGTATCTTAAAAAGGTATCACATATTACGTATGATAAAACTGATTAAGTACCTACTTGGATAAATAAGTATTGATTTTAATTATGCAATTATGTATTACCAAAGGTAGATTATTTTTAGTATGTTCAATTTTTATTAAAGAGATCTTTAAAATGTAGGCTGTATTTTATTGAAAATTCTAAAAATCCTGAGATTTCATGAGATTTGCAAAATCCAGCCGTAATCCTGAAAAGAGTCCAAAAATCCTAATATCTCAGGATAAATCCTGAGATATGGTAACCCTAAGTGTAGGTATTGTCCAGAATTCACAAAAAAAAAACAAAATTAGGTACTAATCAATAGTTACAAGAATTTTGAATACGGACGGAAAGGGAATACTTGTCAAAGACACAAGACTTGACAAAAATCATAACAAAATTAGGAGGCCACTCATTGTAACATATCACGAATAGGTACGGACTGTGATAGACCCTCACTATGAGAAAGTAAGCAACCTAAATTTTGCTTACTTTCTCACGTGTACCTCTGACCCCAGACCCTCACTATTAGTGAGGGTCTGGGGTCAGAGGTACACGTAGGTAAAACAACAAATAGTAAATCCTCACTTCAAGGTTTTCTTTACACTACGTTCCTTCTTTCAAGGCACAGGCACTTTGACCCACCGAAGTATACCTTAGTGAACGCTGATTCACTAAAAAAACCACCAATGGATACCTAAATATCATTTTTGTTCATTTTTTGCGGTTGCCGATCCTGGTAATCAAACCTAGGACAGGCCATCAGGACTTAAATAATAAACATAAACATAACATCATGCCTTGTATTCCCCAAAGGGTTCGGCAGAGGTGTTTTTAGTACACTCTCGTTTCGCCAGTTATGTTTAAGGCCCATGTAATAGGGGGCGAGCCTATTGCCATGAACCGGGCACAAATCCAGACTCCGGGCTGCTACTGAAAAAATCCTAATGGAAAGACCCAATAACAGTTTGCCCGACCTGGGGATCGAACCCAGGACCCCATGCTCAGCAGTCGCGCTTTCGACTACTAAACCAACAAGGCAGTCAACTACAGACCAACAAGGCAGACTTAAATAATATGCCGCAATAACCACTGTAGTCATAATAAATACTGTTACCATAATGTTAAGATAATAATTAATGTAACGAAGGCTTAAAAATCTTATTCTACACCTTCGAACGACAATAGTAGGCACCAGCCCCTACTCCTCCGGGGATTCCTAGCTATATGTTCAGAAAATAAAAACGCATCGTGCATTTTTAGTGACTACGAAAATAATTAGCCCACATACCTACCTACTTACATAAAATTGTTGAGAAAATCGTACAGAAAAAAATTTAAAGTTCTGATCTAGGTTTTTGTTATACCTAACGTCAAGAATCCTCAACCCTAATAGAATTCCTCGTCACAGTACCTACAACTAACATCCCTACTACCATTTAAAAGTTCTAATTATTATTGGTGAAATTATATGTGGGAAAATCACAGTCAAGGAAAAGGTTAACCTTTAAAACGCTACGCACTACAGCGATGTGGACGTGTAGCTAAAACCGGTCGCCAGAGTAAACACCAGCGACAATATTTGCTTTTTCTGCTAAAAAAATGACCGGCGGAGGTCAGTTAATTTACATGGTAAACGTGCGCTTAGAATGGATCGTCACGCGCGGTCAGTCGCTCACAAGACCGGCTATCAAGGACAGGACGGTGGACCGCGCTGAAAATAATTTACTGCCTTTTAATTTTGAATTTTACAGAAACAATTTTAGTTAATAAAATCTTGTCGTTTACTTACATGGGATGACACTCGTGTTGTCCACGTAGCCAAAAGATACCGACTGTGTTTTTAGGCAGTATTCACACGTATTTGAGGAATCTTTGTACTTCAGCTCTTTTTGCAGAACCGGAAAATTTCGGAAAACGTAGCTACCTAAGCAGTTTTTTTTTCAATCATTGTTGGTCCTGGTTTTATTTGTATTATGCGTGTGAAGCTAAAAGCTAAATTCAAGGTTAGAACGTGACGTAACAAACTAAACGAGTGTCCTTGCAGTAGTATTGAAATTGAATAGCCTCTCCATGAAACTTGTGCATAATTTCATAACACTAACCTACTGCGGGATCTGGTGATTGGTAAGTTCGCCTATTTTGCAAGGTGAAGCAGAAATATCCGGACAGGCAAATAGAAAAGTTATGGATCAACGACATCAATGTACCTACTTACTTAAGTAATTAGCTACTTACTTACCTGTACCTATCTATTTTTAGATCACGACACACGTGTTTTATACTTAGGCACCTACCTAACTAAACTAGATTTTTCATCTCGTTAGTATATACTTAGTTCAATGCTCATAACGGCTCATCATGCAGTCTATACGGCTCATAATGATGTCTGATGGCGATAATTTAATTTAGCCTTGATGGTGTAGCGGATGAGTCGGCGGTAAGAGTGCGTCATTAGCGGTTATCACTTCATTCCGGATGAAAAAACTTCAACAGCCCCCGGCGCCTCTCACGTGCGCTTATGATTTATTAATTTTCACCTTCATAAATATGGTGCACGTCTGTATAATGAGTCGACAATATACAAATTATATACAAAACTGGGACTAGTGGGACTCAGGGTCTATGAAACTACGAATACTGTTTGAGTGGTTTGCCACAGCAGTTGTTCTACAGAAAAGAAGAAACTAGGCTTGGGGCGTGCGCTTGATGTTTTAATTGGCTTATGCCAATGTTGTCTTATGACAACAGGCGAAACCACAAAAAAAAAATGCGCGTCGAATAGAAAACCTCCTCCTTTTCGGAATCGGTTAAAAATGTTAGTTAGTTTGGCAAATAAACCCTTCATATTCATAGTCTTCATAGACTATGAATATGAAGGCTTTATAAATGAACTTCACTATTCAGTTTTGAAGGAAGGCAGCAGCATATAACAGCATGCAGTGTATAGATATGCATCTACAGTACGGTGGCACGCTGCGAGGATTGCGGAGTCAGCAGCTCGCGCGATCGATAGGCACGCATCTCCGCCTGCCTACCGAATAGAATCTTGTTCTAGCAGCCTTTCATTGATGTCCAATGATTGGTAAAATACAATATTTAAAGAAAATATACATTGCACTTGTTTAATTTTCCGCTTAGGTACCTACCTACTTATTTACCTAAGTTTTGTCAGTCTTTAGCGCTAAATCCACTAGTAAGTTAAATTGCGCTAGTTAACTTCTACAACCGACTTTCACTGTTGACACACCCAAAGCAAGTCGACTTCTGAAAGTTTTACTGACTAAGCAAGTAGTTGCTTCAATAACTTGCGCAATTTAATGTACAGTGGGTTTGTCTAGAATTGATTGAATTACTAATTATTGTGTCGCAATCGGTACATAAACTCCAGAACACCTTGTAAATGTGTTTCAAGAATGAGATGGGACGGTAGTTCCGTCTGCCTGATGTGATGGTAAATTAAAGACTTGCTACTTTTTCAGGACCCAAGCCTCATTTGCTATTGGCAGATCTGTGGTAATTTCGCCGTCACCCGAAGACTTATTCTTCTTCACTTGCTCTCAAAAGCCGTCTGAATATCGACTTATAAACTTCTGGAAGATCTTTAGGGGCGGTTTTTCAGTCGTCATATAACATTTATCTAAAGAATAAATTTAACATTTTGACATATTTTCCATATAAAAGCTGTAAAACGTCAAACTTATTCCTCAGATATAAGATATCTGACGATTGAAAAATCGACCCTTAGAGCAAAGAGATTAAATATGAGTAATTATTGGGCTGAACAAAACAAACAGATTGAAAAAATATTTCAAAAATTATTGCTTCAGCTTTTGCTTAGATAGATACATACCTATACGATATAAATCCCGTGAAATGAATTTGAAAAAAAATTAAGTGTACGAGACCCGAATCATCTTATATCAGCTGGATCAGCCCGTGAACGTTTACTGCTTATTAAGTGCCTGATAATTAACAGTCATGTGAAGTGGCGGACCGATTGGTCACCGCAATCTCAGGAAACTTATATTGTGTTTCATTGGTGGTAGTGATGAATAGGTACTTACGGTGGTGCTGCCATCTGCTTTCGTTCTGCAAGGATCTCTCATTACGCCGCGCTGTAAACCGTTTCGACTACGAATTCGAAGGGATAATTATTGAGAACTAAGATGAACACTGGTGGTAGTAAGATGGACCTTTTTGCCCTGGATTAGTACACACACATGGATTATTTTACATCCTAAAATTATCTAAGTACTTTTCACGAAGGTGGAGCAGCGTGAACATATATTTTAAGGACAAAAAATTTAGATAGGACCTTTTTCATAATCATGCCTGGATTGGATTACCAACACCATCTAATGTAGTAACGGAAAGTGCACTCATGTTAAATTCATAGATATACTCTCATTAAAATTGTTACCACTTCATTTAACAGTCTTGCTCTTGTAAGGTACATTTATTTAATGCTATAAACAAATATAAAAATAAAGGCATAGTCATCATTAATTTTGTGTCAATAACTTTTTTTACTGATTAAAATACTACTTTTTAATCGATTTATTAATTGTTTTATTTTAGATAATGGTCACTCTCTCTCTTTTACGTCAAATGAAGTCAAATGTCAAAATACTGTGATGGATCTGTGAATTGTTTGTTTGTAAGAAAAACTCGTTAGAAAGTATTTCCCAGCCAATAAAAACAAGGATTAAATGCAAATATCACACAAGAGCTATATCTTTATTTATCCATATCAAAAGTTTTGTATGCCTTTGTGGCATTATTCATCTAAGTGGTTAGCCTTGAAGTAGATGTCACCTATTAACTTATATGAGTGTTGTTTATTCTATATTTTAGCTATATTAGTCGCAAATTCACGATTATATGGCTTTGATATTTGACTTATGTCTTACGACGATCCGGAAGAGGCATGTTTTATCTAAGTGTACGGGAGAAAGGTGCTGGTTTAGTTGTAATCAGCTGGATTTGCCTGGCTGTACTGTGCGCCGCTTCCACAGCGCCTTGTGACAAGACTCGCAGGGTGTTCACCGATCAAAGCGGGATCATCACCGATGGACCAACTAATTCTAACTACACACAAGTCAGTTACATGTCTAAAAAAAACTTGACAGAGTAGTGAGTGAAGTGCTAATGAATAATCTTGTTTTAGGACTCGCACTGTGAATGGCTCATCAAAGCAGCAAATAAAAGCCAATACATTACATTGAGTTTTCTTCGTATGGGTACTGAATGTTCCTATGACTATGTTTTTGTGTATGACGGTGACTCGTTTGATGCACCTTTGCTTGGAAGTTTTAGTGGAAAAACTGAACCACAAAATGTTACCGCTTCTAGTGGATTTGTAAGTATGATGTCAATGAAGTCTGCACCTTAATTACAATAAATCTGAAAGAGACTAAGAACTAAGTAATTACTAAGCATTTTCCTTTGTAATTAGGAATCAAAATCACATTAAAAGAATTACAAGGAAAATTACTAATTTTATTACAATATAATAATCTAGGTAATTATTATCTTTTTGTTGTAGATGTTAATACTACTGTACAGTGACACAAACTATGTACTAGATGGATTCCGAGCAACATATGCCATACACAACTGTCCCAACAACTGCACAGGGCGAGGACTCTGTGTGTCCAACAAATGCTTTTGCGTTGGCAACTGGGGTGGTCAGGATTGCAGTGTAGAACTATGTCCTAATGTTTGCTCTAATAATGGACATTGTAAAGGAGATAGATGTGTATGCAAAAAAGGGTAAGCATTTTTAACAATCAAACATTTGTTTACATAACATCACATCACGCCTGTACTCCCTGAAGGGTTGGGCAGTGGTGTAGAGTGACATCCTCATTTTGCCATCTTGTTAAGTCTCATGTAATAAGGGGCGAGCCTATTGCCTACAAATTCAAACTCTTGGCTGCTACTGAGAAATTTTCCATGCGGAAATCCCCAATAACACTTTACCAACGTGGAGATCCAACCCAGGACCTCACGATCAGCAGTTGCGGTTCTCACCACTAGATCAACGAGGCAGTTTGTTTATGTTTATATAATTTTTCTCCAGTGCTATAAACTAAGTATATGCTGCTATAAAATAAGTAACTTTTTTAAATTAATATTACATTGATATTGTATGGCACATGCCATTATTAAAATTAATGATAAAAGCTGTGCATACTACTAAACAATCAAATTGGGTTCAATACATTTTGCTTTCTTCTAACTTAACAATAATTATGATCATTAACTTAGTTGTTAATAGTTTTAATATTATTAAGTTATCTTTTGTTTTTGACAAAACAACATACTTACTGATAACTTTATTTTATGTTTAACTTGGAATTTGCAGTGTTAAAATTTTCTTAGAACTTATTTTGTTAAGGTATTTACTTTCCTTAAATTCACTGGAGTCTGCTTATAACATTAACATAGGGACCCCGAGATTTCATTGTACTATGTGTTTCCAAAAGTGTCAGTAGATATTTGCCAATATTCAAACACCATGTTTAATAAATTAATTAAGAATAAATTACAGTATTCTGAATTGTATTTCTAAAAATTGAATGACATTCAACATAGTGCTGACTTATTCAAAAGTTATACATCATAAATAGTGTTCATTTTGTAACAAAATTAAGGATGTGTCGTTATAACCAGTACAATATAAAATAAATGGTGGTGTAGTCCCTATATCTAGAGTGTTCTAATCATTGTAAACTGCCTTTTCTCTTAACAAATTTAATAAACCTAAACAAAAGGGTGTCCGTAACTTGCTGTAATATAAGCGGTTGGTAATGAGTAAACTTATAATAAACAGATTACACTGCACTTACATTTACTCTGTACGAGAAAACATGCACAGCAATGGACTGTGGTAGGCTGATTTGATTGATTAATGTACAGCAGAAGCATTTTATGTAAACCACACCATACAGGTATTCGGGTGAATCATGTTCATTGAAGAAAAATGACAAGGAAGGCAATAGCTGGCACTGGCTGTCGCATACGGAGAGTGGAATGACCAAGAGAGCAGCTCATACAGCAGTCTATGTCAACCATACTGATTCACTTTATATATTTGGAGGATATGATCTGAACAAAGTACTGGGTTTATTGGAGGTATACAGGTTAGTTAAATACTTGTAAACATAGGTAAGGGAACTACCCATACTACGTGACCCATTTTTTACAACTTTTTACCCCCCCTCCCCCCCTCGGTGACCACCCGTAGTACATGCGCTAAACGCTGCGCGCCATATTTGAATATAGCTGGAAAAAGCGCAAGATTTCCCTAGAGGATATTGACCACGTGACGAAAACCTAAGCCCCCCCACGCCTGTGACCAAGCGTGGCATTTTGAAGACTCCCCTCCCCCCCCTGAATGGGTCACGTAGTATGGGTACGTTCCCTAACATAAATGTCAAATAATAAATAAATAATTTTAATATTAATGAGTGTGTTACGTTGCTACAGTACACAAAACAAGCACTAATCAATTTTCGGAGCACCAATAAACCTGTAAATGATAAACACATTACCCTCCTTTGCGTCGCGTAGTCGGGTAAAAAGATTAGTTAAACTAATTTCTTTTTAATCTTAAGAAAGATTGTGGTTCTTTACTAATTTGATTGTTTTTATTAAATTCAACTGAAACAATAATAATTAAGTAAATGGAAATACCTACAGATTAATGATTACCTCCATTCTGATGACCTGTGCCATTTAAAATGTTTTTTTAATTACAGTGATTTATCATATTAATCTTTTAATTATTATTGTTAGATTTAATAAACAAATTGCTTTGTAGGTTTTCAACTAGTCAGTGGTATGATGAAAATGGAAAAGTGTTACGGAGGTACCCTACAAACGAGGAGATTGATAAATCTCTGCTGACTTTATTTACTAAGGTAAGCATCACTGAAAAATGCCAATAGTCTTTAATCATGTCCACATTTTACTTAATATTTAAATATTTTTAGGGAAATATTGATGGTAGCTGGCAAATAGGCAACAGGAGTTCATTATTTAATTTACTACTATCGTCGTTTTCGAATCATGATAAGACCACACTACCACTCATGTATTCTCATGCTCCCACTCCATATTCAGAGAGTTATTTGCATTTCACGGAGCAACCGGAGGTAGTAAGTAGTTATATGAAACCAAACACAACAAAACCTGAGCCAAGGTATGGTCACTCTGCATGTGCATTTGGCAGTGGTTTCGTTTTGTATGGAGGTAAACTCTCTGATGGAAGTTTGTCATCGGAACTATGGATGTATGACGCTGTATTAAATATTTGGACTCTGCGGGCTATGAACGCCACTTTGACCCCCCCTGGGTTGACTCGCCATACTTTGACCGCCGTCAGAGAGGAATTGTATCTGTTTGGCGGAAGTACAGTGGATGGGGAGTTTTCCTCAAGGTAAATAATTCAATGCAATTAATTGACTTTGCTCTGTTTACCTTTGAATAATCAAGTAACCATTTGTTTCCTTCCTTCTGTTGTTTGCAGTATGTACAAAATAAAACTGAGTGATGTAAACACAGAAACTTGGGAAAGAGTGCAAGTGAGAGGTGGTAAAGAACTGGATGTGCGAGTGGTGGCTCACACTGCAGTGTATCATTCGTATTCTAATTCAATTTTGGTTTATGGTGGGGTAGTCGCCAGCGTGGCACGGTAAGCAAAATTTCTAACTTTTTACTACTCTGTTTTTGAAGAATCAAAACTGAGTTATTTTTGGTGAATTTTCATATATTTGAGATTTATGAATTGAGGTATATTGATAAAGAAATTTAACACTGTTTACAGGTTTTCTAAGCTCTCAGATAGAATGTTTGCCTTCGACATCGACTACAAACACTGGAGCGAAATACACTATCCTAGAGCTCATTTACGAGACACGTATGTACCACGAGAGAGGGCTTTTCACACTTCCACTGTTATTGGTATGTTATTACAATTTCCTGCAGTAAAGTTTTTAATATATATACAATATACAGGATTACTTCAAATAAACTGGCAAAACTTGGCAGAGTGACTAGGTAGTAGGTATCATTAATGGAACACATTCAAATAAAAAAAAAACCATAAACTTAAGTTGATTTAATAACAAGATTCCTAACTAATACAAGAGAAGATTGCGAAGAGCGCGCACGTTGTAGATATCTGGTTATCTAATTAACTTTTAGTATTTTGTTATTTGAATGTGTTTATTATTGATACCTAGTAACCATGTGAAGTTTCGCCAGTTATTTTGAAGTAATAATCGAAAAAGGTCTGTTATTAATTAAATGAAATCTCCTTTATTTTTCTATGAAATCATAAAATCCAAATATTTGCAGGAAATTACCTGGTCGTATTTGGCGGATATTCTCATCGTCATAACAGAGAAGAAATCTGTTACGATGGCCAAATGTACATCTATCATCTGGGCTGCCATTCTTGGATCCCTTTGGACGTGTTGGGTAAAGTGCGTCGGTTCTATCCTAAGAAGCAAGGCGTGTTCGCGCATGCCGCAGCGTTAAGGCCCCCGTCTACTTTGTTAATCGCTGGTGGATATCATGGAAACGTCAATGGTGAGAACTGTTAATAATTTTTAGGTTAAAAAAGTCTATTGCAGTATACATTTAAACTCCGAACTTAAAAAATCATTCAAAATTGGATGTGCCTTCTACAAAGCTATGAAAAAAAATATCTATCAATATCTATTATATTTTTATTTCAGGTGATCTATTAGCATACATGGTACCCAGTTGGCAAGCGGGGATCACTAACAACGATCCAGAGTCTGCTTGTCGACGACATCGCTCTCAACCAGAGTGCCTCGCAGACCCTGAGTGTGGCTGGTGCTCTGCTGATGATGTATGTAAATATTACTTTGTTTCAGTCGACTCTAACACTTGCATGGGATGCAATTTTTCGGGTTTTATTATTTAACCCCAATGTAGAGTCGAAGTAAAATAGGGCTAAACTTTAATAACTTTTGCAGACTTGCTACGGCAGAAGGATAGGTGCTAATTGTACGACGAACCTGCAATCGATCCGATGCGGCGGTATATGTCCAGCGCTGGGCGACTGTCACTCGTGCCTCATACACGGGCCCCCGCCCGGCAGACGAAACAGTAGCCGCACGCCACTACCATCCGTCAGCACCAAACTCGGCCTAGACCAATGCAATTGGTGCGTGCAAAATGCAAGATGCCATCACAAAGACGGTATGCAAATCCATCACTAAATTCAATGAAATATTGTAAAAGCGTAAGTTACGTTAATAATTTCTGTTTTCAGATAACTATGGTGTCTGTGGAGAAGACACACCCTCAGAAAATCCTGGCTGGTGGGGCACCACCGGCACAGAAGTGACGACCCCTGATGAATGTAAAATTCTAGACAAACGACCCGGCCTAACATTTCTTAGATATCAGCAACCGGCAGATTGGAATCATCCAGATGGAGTATCTGTAGTTAATGCGACGACTGTCGACTGGGGTACTGGAGGGGGAAGCAACCAGATATTTAGTGGGCCGAGTGAGGCGCGCCTTAGAGGCTGGCTCCATATACCGCAATACTGGAATGGCACGGGCGAAACGTTGCACATTTGCGCGGGATATTCGAACATATCACTAGCGTTAGGCGACACCGGAGGTCCGGTGGCTAACTTGACAGCGCAGCCGTCGGCTTGCTCCCTCGTGGACTGGCCGGCGTTGTTTCCCGGTCGCCTCGCCGTTGACATGCACGCTAACGATTCTTTACATACTGGCTTATATCCATCACATCATCACGCAAAAATGGAACTACTTCACAACAAGTCACAGGAAACTGCTAAGGTACGATCTTCTATTTGTTATTGGCATAATTTGCTTGATGGTGTCATCAAAGCTGGCCCAACATTTATTTTTCAAATAACGAAAACGTTCCTGGCCACTCAGTCCATCACAAATTTTGTAATGTAATGCTAATAACTAAATCGAAACGTGTTGTTTTAGGTATTCACATTCGAATTTTTGGAGCCTTTCTCAGACGGTCAGTGCAAGTACGATAACTGTCTGTTATGTCTTTCGGACGCCGCATGCGGCTGGTGTGAGCTGACGAACCGCTGTGAACCGAGGAACACGGACGAGACCATCTCGTGCGTGGCTGACGGCGAGTGGAGGTACCTGACGCTGCAGCCGGCTGCCTGCCCCAACTGCTCGAACTATATCAGCTGCGAGCGCTGCGTGAATGGCAACTACTGCGAGTGGTGGGCGGACGAGGCGCGGTGCGCGCGGCGCGGGCGGGCGGGCGGCGCCATCGCCGATGTGGCGCTGTGCCCCGCGCCCTGCCGCCTGCGCGCCGACTGCGAGCACTGCCTGGACGAGCGCGGCCGCTGCGTGTGGTGCGAGGCCACGCGGCAGTGCTTCAGCTTCAGCGTCTACACCAGCGAGTACCAGTTCGGTCTGTGCCGCGAGTGGCTCGACCGCGCCTCCTCGCCGCCCGACGACACGGCGCGCAAGTCCGGCCAGTGCAAGTCGTGTCGCCGCCACGTGCAGTGCTCAGCCTGCCTGCGCAGCATGGGTTGCGGCTGGTGCTATTCCCACGAGAACCCCATCAATGGTGCATGCACTGAAGGTGATTTCACGCGCTCTCACGCTGACTGCGCTGCTGTGTTGAACGTCACCTCTTTGGACGCTGGCTGGGCGTATGCACAGTGCCCCGACGTGGACGAGTGCGGCCTCGGCCTGCACGACTGTAACGAACACGCTATCTGTAATAACACTCACGGCTCGTACACGTGTAAATGTAAACAAGGTTATATCGGAGACGGTAAAAAGAGCTGCATGCGTACTTGCTACAATAACTGCATCCACGGTTACTGCCTCGGAGCTCCTCAATACAAGTGCCACTGTGATTTGGGTTGGACGGGTGCGGACTGTTCCATAAACTGTGGTTGTCACAATCACTCAACCTGTAGAACCGGCGTGGGTCGGTGTGACGAGTGTCAGGATTGGACAGAGGGAGAGTTTTGTGAGTCATGTAAGCCCGGTAGTCACGGCAACGCGACCACAGGACAAGGTTGTCGCAGGTGCGACTGCAATGACCACGGTGATGAGACGCGCGGTGTTTGTGATGTTGCAACGGGAGAGTGCATATGCAAGGATAACACCGAAGGCTTGAATTGTGAACGGTGTAAACCTAAATTTTACGGTGATCCTAGACATGGAGGCAGATGCTACTATCAGTGTGAACCTAGAGGAATGTTAAATGCAACACAAACCGAAGGAATCGGGTCTTATAAAACTGATCCGGATATTAAATCGATTGGACCTTCGAAAGAATGTCTATGGATAATATCTGCAGAAGATATAAAAGATGCTATTATTCAGTTTACTATAAATTCTTCCACCTTCGACGTTCCCTGTGATGAGAATGCAGTATATGTGTACGACGGGCTCGGGGGTGTGCCTGATCTAAGTAACAACCAGCAGAGTCAGCTATTAGGTGTATTTTGTAACGGCGCTTCTTCGGGTGTCATAGAGGCTCGCAGTGGTAATCTAACGGTTCATTACAAGCAGGGGCAACCGGAACAGGGTTTCGAAGGAAGTTACAAGGTGCTCGCTTGCGAGGGCTATTGTTCGTGGCCGAGAATTTGCAACAAAAGGCACTGTGTTTGCCGCGAAGGTTACGGGGGTCCAAACTGTGAAGTTGAAATCTGTCGAAACAACTGCAGCATGGCGGCCAGTGCTGGTATATGTGACGCCAGCTATGGGAGATGTTTATGTAATGAGGGTTTTGGTGGAGATGATTGCTCAATAAGACTGGATAAAACACAACTTGTATTTACAGAACTTTTCAACTCGGAATATTTATCAGACGGTTTAGATCACTTAAGGAAAACTCTTCCCAGATTCGGACACACTTTGGTAGCTGACAGACGCGGACTATGGATGTTTGGCGGATATTCCCTTTCTCACGGTCCATTGAACGACATAAGATTTTTTGACACAAAAAATAATACATGGATGCAAGTTACTGTAGAAGCTACCCCCGACGCTAAAATGCCAGAAGGTCGGTATTTTCATGCTGCTGAGATCTATCACTCTAAGCAAAATATTTATATTTACGGAGGCTTGAGTTTACAAGAGAAGAGTGGCCAAAACAAAACGCTCGGAGATTTTTGGCAATTCAGCTTAAAAGACCAGAGGTGGAGTAACATCCGTAACAAAGATAAAGATGGTCAACCGCCCTCCCTCGCCGGACACACGTTGACCTTACAGAAATATTTGGATTATGAAAGTTTAGTTTTAATAGGAGGGTTTTCATTAGAAGAGGGTTTCATGTTTGACGTCTGGGAGTTCGATCTTGACAATGAGAAATGGATCAAATTGAAAGATGAAGGCGCAAAACCATCTGGAATAATTGGTCATAGTACAGTGTACCACGCGCCTTCACAGAGCCTCTATGTGTATGGAGGAGTTCTATATGCATACAACGGGACTATACTTTCTAATAAACTGTTTTCATTTCATTATCCTACCAAACAATGGAGTGAACTACCTACATTTCCAATTTTGAATAACTTTTATGATAATTTGCCACAAGCAACATACCTACATTCAGCAGTGACGACAAATGATTACATGATTATTTTCGGTGGAAGAACTGACCCTGAAAATAGATCGGATTCTCTTATAGCATACGTCTATAGCTGCAACCAATGGGTCCGGCTTGTGAAAGGTTTGTACAACTATTCGTAAATATGTATTAGAGCCCTGTATAATTTTATTATTACTATTAAAACCCTATGTTTTTAGGTGTAAGTATCGTAGGTCATCCGCCGCCACCTACAATAGCCCATGCAATGGCAATCGACATAGAAACCGAGAACGAGGGATACATATACATAATAGGTGGTTGGACAGGCAGCGCGCATTGTCAAGTCACCCGGATTTCACTCCCCGAAGACCTTTGTTCACTATGGAGTTCCAATAAGTTTGAGTGTCGCAGTCACATGGGCTGCAGCTTCTGCAGTACTGGGAATTACACCAAATGTTTTTCGGTGGATAAGCCGGGCTGTGAGGGTAGTGACAGTGTGTCGGTAAACCCGGGTGCGGCGTGCGACTCCGAGCTCGTGTCCACGCGCGCTTGTGAGAACTTCACCACGTGCACGTCGTGCCTGGCCGCGTGGCCCATGTACCCGGAGGAAAAACCCGCTTGTCGCTGGTGCGAGTCCTGTGCTGCTGCTGTCGGTATGTACCTTTATAGATGTTTTACTTCTCCTGAATATTCCTTGTAATAAATATCAATAATTTAAACCTTTCATGTTTTAGGCGAATGCGTGCCTACGGACGAGTCCTGTACTAGTATGAAATGTAACGCTGGCACCACCTACATCAGTGATGTTGACAATTGTCCCGAACTTAGGTGTGCGTCATCCGACTGTGAGAAATGTGTCTCTAAAGAGTGCACGTGGACGAGACACGCCGTTAGAGAAGGTAAATTTTAAATTATATGCGTAAGTAGAGTGTAAATTTTAAATAAAATATTAAAAATGAAAATACTAACGTCATTTATTTACAGGCCAACTAACACGAATAGCAGAAGAATCTGCAGAACTTTTCAATTGGACGTGCGCATTGATAGAAGAGCCAGGTCGAACGAGTCTTCGTGCAACAAAGAGCGAGGAGTGTCCGAGCAGATGTACGATGTTCGACGATTGTCAGTCATGTCTCAGTACAGATGGAGGCGAGGGGGGTTTCTCGGAGTGTCGCTGGGCAACGTACCTCGGCAAGTGCATATCGCCGGCGTACCAGCCGGTGTATTGCGCGGGTGGCGTTTGCGGCCTCGTGCTCACCAAGGCCGACAAGAGCAAGTGTCCGGCGCCGTGCGGCACGTTCGAGCAGTGCTCGGAGTGCCTGCACCACTCGCACTGCGGCTGGTGCGCGCTAGGGGGCGCCAACGGGCAGGGCGTGTGCTCCGAGGGCTCCATCGACGCGCCGCTCGACTACTCCGCGCGCACCACCTGCGCCGCCGTCTACGACAGCGTGCACCAGCACAACAACACCAATGACACCTTCTCGTGGCACTACACGCGCTGCCCGCCTGAGAACGAGTGCGAGAACAATCATCATCAGTGCAAGGCGGAATCAGAGGTTAGATATTTCGCTTCGGGACGCTGATAACTATATTATTTTGCGCTTTCAATACAATATTGAAAATACATAGTAATCAGTTGTGTAATTAGTATAGCGTTTGGTTGATTACAGGTGTGTCGTGACCTGCCGGAGGGATACGAGTGCGCGTGCGGGCCGGGGCACAAGCGTGCGGGGGCGGCGGGGGCAGTGGGGGCCGGGGGCGCGGGCGGCTGCGTGGCCGTGTGCTCGCAGGGCTGCGTGCGCGGCGCCTGCGTGCAGCCCGACGTGTGTCGCTGCGAGTTTGGCTACGTCGGCGCCAATTGCACCATTCAGTGCCAGTGCAATGGACACTCCGACTGCGAGGGGCCCGATAAACTCGACAAGTGCATAGAGTGTTATAATAATACAATGGTATGTGGTTCATTCCTGAGATCGTATTCGTTCCATCTAGCTAACATACTAATATCGGTTTCCGTTGATGCAGGGTGACCAGTGCGAGAAATGTAAACCGAACTTTGTAGGCGACCCTGTCAACAACGTGCAGTGCGTGCCGTGCTCGACGTACTGCCACGGACACACATCTATCTGCACGAGCGAGGTGGACGCGGCGCCGACGTCGCGCGACGTGGGCGGGCCGGCCGACCCCGACGACTACCGGGACGGCGCCGCCGCTAAGGCACGCTGCGTGCGCTGCGCTAACTACACCGACGGGCCGCGCTGCGAACGATGCATCGAGGGATACTTCAGGGGCTCAGACGATTTTAGAGACCCCTGTAGACCGTGAGTGTAACTCCACCATCATCAGCCTATAGCAGTCTAACTTAGTATGGACGAAATTTAATATGCAATGCAATAAAATAATATTATGTATCTTTCATATTAACATTGTTACAGATGCGAGTGCCACGGTCACGGAGACACTTGTGATCCAGTAACAGGAGAAAAGTGTAACTGTGGAAATAACACAGAGAGCGACATCTCGTGTCAGACGACCAGCTCTAGCAAAAACTCTGCGCAGGAGTGCTGGCGATACCAGTGTGTCAAGTGCAAGGACCTCTACATGGGCGACCCCAGGAATGGACACCAGTGCTACAAGACCATTAATATAGAAAATAAACTATGCTTTGATGGAAAATCTATTGGTATGAGTCTTATATGAGATTAACTAAATAATATTAATATTTCATGTTTAACATGTTTAAATCTTATTATTTTCAGATGAGTGTAAAATAAAGCCGCGACCCCTTTATCCCGGGCAAACAGTTTTTGTAGCAGTTAATCCAAGATATATGAACGTTGACATAAGAGTGATAGTAGACGTCACTCAGGGGGCGGTGGATTTGTATCTAAGCCCGAATGACAGTTCGTTTGTTGTGTCTGTGAACTCCAGTAACGGCGACCATGCGGTGGAGTTAGACCCCACGTACCATAAACATGAGCCGAGCCGCCGGATGCCATCGTTTGACGAACACGTGCCGGAGGAGCCACGTGTCACCTGGTATTATGATAAAATCGAGTATACCCTCGCTGATTACACTGCAAAGGACCTAGCAACATACGTAACCGTAGATAGGAGAAACATTCTGCTCCGCGTGAGGAACCTCCGCAACCGGCTAGTGCTCACTCTTCCGCAGAACGTTCATGATCTGACGCACACCAAATTCTACATCGTGATTCGCGCACGACACACCGAGGATGGTGCGGCCAGCTTTGGGGTGATATTTTTCCGTCAGGATCAGCTGCACATAGATCTGTTCGTCTTCTTCTCCGTGTTCTTCTCGTGCTTCTTTCTGTTCCTCGCGGCGTGCGTAGTCGCGTGGAAGGCAAAACAAGCCGCCGACGTGCGCCGCGCCAGGCGGAGACATGTCGTCGAGGTGAGGTCTTCAGCATTACTTATTATTGTTTTTTAATTTTTTCCTTAATCACTGATTAGTTGTCGCGACTGGAGTCTTTTAAGAATACAAATTTCGTGCGTTTGCTTCTTATTATTCAAACATACAATGACGCGCTGCAAGGTCGTGTGTGAAGTGGAGTGGTGACTAATAAAGTGTCCCCCCCAGATGCTGCACATGGCGAAGCGTCCGTTCGCGGCGGTGACGGTGATGCTGAGCGGTGGCGTGACGTCAGCGGGCGTGCGGCGGCGGCGCGTGCCCGACCTGCGGCCCGTGGCCATCGAGCCCACCGGAGATGGACGCGCCGCGGTTACCACCGTGCTCGTCAAGTAAGTAACGCCTTCTCCACACGAGGCCAAATCTTACTGTTCTTCAAAAGGTTTAGTAGTTGTGGACATTTGTGAATATAAATGTAGGGTACAATATTCATGCCAGACCATTACGAAACAGTTATCAGTGTCGCTGAACATGCTCCTCATATATGTAATAGATTGGCAAACAGGTCGAAGGCCTACCTGGTGGAAAGTGGTTAGTGACAGCCTATACACACCTACAACAGAAAGGATTGCTGATGCTTTGCCAACCTTAGAAAGGAAGTTGAAGTAATTTTACCGGCACTCTTCAAACCGGAACACAACAATGCTTCTTTGCGGCAGAAATAGGTGGGACATACTCTGCCGGGCGAACTTTCATAAAAAGTTCTACTAGTATTGCTGCCCCGGCTCGAGTTTATGTCAAACACTGAGAAACCGGCCAATGTGGACGGCCCACAAACGTTTGCTGCAAGACGTTTATACCTTAACACAAAAATCTGCGTCGGCAAAACAAACCGAGATAAAGCGAGCATATACCTAGTCTTGCCATAAATATTGTCACGAAAAACAATATGTTTTTATTGCAATTAATATTTATTACTTTTACAGTGTGTTAGTTTAATACATAAATATAAAACAATTTAAAATATAAAAGCTTATTCGAAGTGGTCTCCATTGGCTGCAATACAGTCCTTTAAACGTTGAGGCCAGTTATCAATAGAAGCTCTTTCCATGGGAAAATTCTTCACTGCCAATCGTATGGATTGTTTTAGGGACTCCAAATTATCATGGCGTTTAAAGCAAGCCGTACTCTCTATAACTGACCATAAATCATAATCCAGCGGATTAAGATCGGGACTAGACGACGGCCAGTCTTCAGCTCTGATGAAAGAAAGAAAGAAAGAAAGGTTATTTATTCGCGCCAACATGACGCACAAAATAAAATAAAAGTAACAAAACTGAATACAAGCTTGGGGAAAAATATGCGTCACATCCGCGCAAAACGGCCATCGCTAAGCATAATTAATGAAGTCCGAAACGTTCACTTCCAACTAAGACTGCGTGGACCGAGCTTTATGACCCGGCGCCGTCTTGTTGGAAGGACCATACTTGGTTATTGAACATGGTGTTGTTAAGGGGCTTAACTACCTTTTCAAGAATGGTATCTTGATACACTTGTGCCGATGTTTTGATACCTTTTTCACAAAAATATGGCTCAGTCACTCCTTCATAGCTAACACCCCACCAAACCATCACTGAAGTCGGATAATGCCCACGTTGCACTCTGTCGACTAATTGGGAAGTTTCCTTAGAGCTTTGAGCATAAATACGGTCATTTTGTTTGTTAAAATGTTGCTCAATTGTAAAGATTTTCTCATCTGTAAACAAAATTTTTCTGTGACCTCCCTTTGCGTACCGCTTCAGTAGTTGTTTCGATTTTACCACCCTATTCTGTTTTAAATTATCAGTTAAAAAATGAGCAGTGCGTCTCTTATAGGCTGCAAGTCCTAAGTCATCTTTTAAAATACGCGACATGGTTCTGGGTGCTATCTTCATCTCCCGAGATAAAATCTTTTGCTTTCGGACAGGATTTCTTCGAATTCTTTCCCTTACTGCTTTGACCACCTTTTTCGTACGAACACTACGTGGACGGCCAGATCTTTTTCTGTCACAAACAGAGGACGTCTCATTGTACCTATTAATAGCCCGGTACACAAACATTTGACTAATACCAAGCGTATGGAGAGTTTTAAAAATTGCATTTGGCTCCATACCAACTTTGTGTAATGCAATCACAGCGATTCGGTTCTCTTTATCACCCCACTCCATTTTAATATCGCAAAATATTGTACAATGTATTGGCGCCAAAATTAGAAAACTCAATGAACAATCGTATAAAAATTAGATTCCAAATTCAAATGTAATATCTTTCTTATTTTTAATTGTAACAGTATTTATGGCCAGACTAGGTACAGTGAGATTGATTTAATTGGAACTGTTTGGGGAAATCTTAAACCAAAAGAGCTACAAGAAAACTTTATTTGGGGACATTTGCTCATTTTTTTATGAAAACAATATTGGTATATTAAGTTTTTTGGTCAAGCGTGAACTTTCCATGGAAATTAATAAAATTGGCAACTTTTTAGGGTCCCGTAGTCAAATGGCAAAAAAGGTACCCCTATAAATGTGTGTGTCACAGCCGTTTTACTTGGAGACTATTGGGACTACGTGGTTAGAATTTGGCAGGGAGATGCCTATTGTGTACCGCCATACAGGCGGATAGTGAAACTACAAAAATAAACGTTTTGGGATGGCACTCTGCACACGGAATAGAGGAATGACAAAAAAAATATTTTCTCTGGCTTAAATATGAATTCATATTCACAATAAAAATATGATTTTGCAGGTTACCAGGCGGGTCCCGCGTGCCCGTGCGACTGGCGCTGGCGTCGTCGCTGGTGCTGGTGGCGCGCGTGCCCGCAGCGCGCACGCGGCGCGCGCCCCCGCTGGCCCGCCTGGCCGCGCACACCTAGCCGCCGCCAGCGTGACACGAATTGCCCGCTTTCTGACTTTGAGTTCGTGACGGTGCACGTTAAGATGGGCGCACAGTAAGCTCTAGACTAGGTAGCCCAGGACGGACGCGAGGCGAGGTGCAATCGGACGCTCTGTCGATGTTCTCGTGTAAAATGTACGTATTTCCGGCTGCGACTGATTTATGTCATTGACGGCCGTATCGATGTAAGTTAATTTTCAACCTATTTAGGACGGGTGTTATAGATTTTTACAATTATGTATATATCGATCGGTGAGTGGTGAGATTGGTCTCCACTTACACAATTGTGTCGAGGATCTGCTATTTATCTTCGCTAATTATTGAATCTCGTGACTGTGCCGTCTCGATCCGAGCGAAGAGCCAAAGGTATCAAAATTGAGCGCATGTTATGCGCGGGTTGTGAATAGCCGATATCCGCTGAACTGTTGTGTTGTTTATCTCGAAATTTTATTATGTAATGTTGACGCGACATTTTGTTAATGGAATGTTATTGAATGTCTATTATATATGAGTTAGCTTCAGATCTTTATTTACAAGTTTTTAGTAGATGAGTAGGTAATTATTGCAGCTGACTATTTCTAAGGTACATTAGAAAACTATGTTCCTAAGGATAGATGAATCTCTTAAAATAAAAGATATTATTAGTTATTTAAATTACATATCTATGGGCAGTTATTTTCTAAATTGATTATATTTTATTTGTATTGTAGATAAATCATGAAAAGTAGTTTAATTTCTGAAGTAAACTTGAAACTGTAAAATATACTACATAATTATTATTTACTTGCACTTGCTATTTCTTGTGTCTCAATCTTAACTTGCCAGATAGTATAAATACTTGTCATAAACCGTAAATATCTTAACGGTAAAAATAAATAACTGAGATTATTTTAAGTACGTAAGTACCTACCTACCAAATAAAAATGCCTATATTAATGTATCTTACAAAAATGCAATAAATTACGTAACTGCTAATAAGTATTACACATATTACTATTTAATCTTATTATGTATTATTATTATTTGTCTATTTGCAAAGATACAAGTTATAGTACCACTTCAAGATCGGCCGACCGATACGTAAGCCCAAGGCCGTAGCCAGAATAAAATCTTTGGAGGGGGGCGGTGTAAGAGATATTTATTATAAAAGTAAAACCTAAAGAAACAAACAAACCCTCGGTGTTAATATACAGGGTGTTTGGTGCATCGTGTGCCAAATTGAAATGGTCGACTGGGGGGGTCATTTGCTATCATTTTAGACCCCTAAACACTTCTCATGCCCTATGGATTTTTTTTCATCGACTTTTTATTATTTTATTAAAAAAATACCCAAATTTTACATTCAAATACAAATTTTAAAAAACGTATAAGTCGTAGACTCTGAATTTTAATTTCATTTAGATGTGTATTGTATTAAAGTACTTTTAAATTCAAAATTGGTGAAATTAGCCATCTAGTTTTTTTTTAATTTACTCGCAAAGTTTCGGACTTCAATTAAAGATGTCCATGTTAGAGCTATTTACATGGCTATAAAAAAAAACCAAAAGCGACCGGGATCTTCGAACTCCCTCAAAAATTCTCTAGTCTATCCTCTTGCTAGTGATGTGCCACATGCCATAAAAATCTTTTTACAACTTTGTGAATTCGCTATAATTGTGAATCGAGTCACAAAATACTACAATTCCAAATTATGATTTAAAAAAAATATTCTTGCTTAAATGATACCTGAAATACTTATTAAATCTGTTATCTCACGTCCCCAGACATAAAAGACTAGCGGAGTTAGGTCTGGGGAACGTGCCGGCCATGCAATAGGGCCATCGCGACCAATCCACGCATTGGGGAACACATCGTCGAGATATTCCCTCACAGTCAAACTCTAATGCGCGGGACAGCCGTCATGCTGGAATACTTTGTGCACATTTTCATTAAATACGGGCACCTCAGACACTAATTCGGGCAGGTCATTTTGAAGGAACTCCAAATAGTTATCGCCATTGAGGTTATCGGGCAGATAATGCGGTCCAACTACCTGATTCCCAATCACTCCTGCCCAAACGTTTACACTAAACGTTTACACTGCCCAAACGTTTACCTCCTTTGAAATGATTTCTGTCTTTTAACACGTGGGTTTTCCGTTTTGTTTGTCCAGTGGTGCAGATTGTGAAGATTGAGAATTCCTTCTTTGGTAAATTTGGATTCATCCGTCCACAGTATTCTTTTTAAAAAATTAGGATCATCCACATCCGTGTGTAACATAAAGCGACAGAATTCCACTCGTCTCTCAAAGTCGCCACCCTCAAGACCTACAAACAAAGAACTCTTAAATTTCTGTTGAGCAGTAAATAATTGCACAATAAGATTTCTAAGGACCGCCTGTATGGGCTAAATGATTCACTACCTGGAAGTGACGTCATACTATACCCATTACCTGCTAAACAAAGGCATCGTCAAACAAAGCGTGTACAGGTTTAAAGTTAGTTTAAAATTACGTACCTTGCACCGGAGTGTAATGGAATGGATGCTTTTCGTTTTGCTGAAGAACTTTCCACACTTTCCATATTGAAATATCAAGATGTGCTGCCATATTTCTAATACTTCTTGTAGGGTCTTCCTCAAAAAGTGCCAGTATTCTCTCGTCCACTTCAACATTATGTCGCACAATATGGCCCCTTGGTTCATGAAAAGTGACACTGCCAGTCTCGCGTATGCGTCGGTATGTGTCTTGGAAGACTGCGGCCAGGTAATCGTCTACCAGGAAAGCGTTCCTGGTAAAGTCGTTGCGCTGCACGAGCGACACCATGGGCGACTCCATAAGCCATCATGATGTCAGCATATTCTTCGTTAGAAAACGTCGCCATTGCAGCAACAAAAAGTCAACAAAGTTTAACAATAACACCAAAAGTTAAAACGTAACAAAAACCAACAAAACAAAGTAACAAAATGAAAAAAACGCGGAGTACGGTGAACTAAGCACACACGTCAGGTAGCAGAGGCAGTGATGTCTCGACTAAAATTATGACGGATTAACGGCGTCGGCGGCAGTTCGTCGTTTGTTCAAACTAGTTTACGCTATGCAAGAAAGAGATAGAAGATAGATTTTACTTTGCGAGAGTGAGAAAACAAATTTTACATGTGTCTCAATTAACAATTATGCAAAAAGACTTTTTTTCTTTAGAATTTGGAATTTAGTATTTTGTGACTCGATTCACAATTCTAGCGAATTCACAAAGTTGTAAAAAGATTTTTATGGCATGTGGCACATCACTAGCAAGAGGATAGACTAGAGAATTTTTGAGGGAGTTCGAAGATCCCGGTCGCTTTTGTTTTTTTTTTTTATAGCCATGTAAATAGCTCTAACATGGACATCTATAATTAAAGGCCGAAACTTTGCGAGTAAATTAAAAAAAAACTAGATAGCTAATGTCACTAATTTTGATATCAAAAATACTGTCATACAATACACATCTAAACAAAATTAAAATTCAGAGTCTACGACTTATACTTTTTTAAAATTTGTATTTGAATGTAAAATTTGGGTATTTTTTTAATAAAATAATAAAAAGTCGATGAAAAAAAATCGACAGGGCATGAATAGTGTTTAGGGGTCTGAAAGGATAGCAGATGACCCCCCCAGTCGACCATTTCAATTTGGCACACGATGCACCAAACACCCTGTATATATATTTTGCGGTGGATCGACATCATCGCCAACACAGTCAGTCCTTTTATGTAGTTTGGAACCAAGCTACACATTATTTTTTTTCTTTTTCTCAACTTGATGACTTTTCATGCAATATTAGCAGTTGATTTACGAAATAGTGTATTCTGTTTTAAGGGAGTCCACTGACATAATTTTATTTAATAGATTTCCATTCCTTGTGAAAACTAATATTATCTAAAAGAGTGGCGTGAAGATATAACATATTCACTATTTTAAACTATACCTACAAGCTTGTTTCTTTCATCAATTATTTATTTGTATCTGTCTACCGCCGAAATTACGGGGGGATTTGAACCCTGTTGATCGCCCCCTGGCTACGGCCTTAAATAAGCCAGACGTGCAGTAGGATAAAGAGGTGAATATTTTCTTAAATACGTAAATTTTCTTTAATTCAATGATGTCCCGAACCGTCGTTAGAAACAAAATTAAAATAATAACGATAGACTATCTGATGGTACATAGGCGATGTTAATTATTGCATCGGTCGGCTTTATTGTAGTCAAGTTGTTAAGGAATAAAAATAAAACAGTATCCTATTAAACTATTAAAAAGTTGTTGAATATTTTAGAACACGGCATTACAACATTCGCCTCGTATGAGATACTTTACTAACACAAGGTACTATGTACAATATTGTACATACTGTAAGTAATTTTTTGTGAATAGCTCCAATCTTAAATGCTTGTACAGGCATTAAAGCAATTAATTTTGATTATTAAATTGCTCATTAGTAATCAGCAGTATTGTGTAAATGGATTGATCAATTATTTGATGTGTAAGTAGAATTATATTAAATGATTAGGTAGTTTTAACTTTTAAATATTAAGAGAGTACTGAATATTGTTATGGCTACATTATTAAGTTATACATAATCATATGAATTGTACTTGATCAAAGGTATAAACTGAGTCCAAAATACATTCCATTTGTATAACTTTGTACATAAAATAATGTGTAATAATTGTGTATTACCAAATTTTAGATCAGGTATCAAAGAGCTTTAAGGATATTTATACTAAGAAAATTTATTGCTCATAACCTTCGATTAGATGTTTCTTGATATACATTTAAATGCATTTATATATTATTTTCTCCTCATGCTGTATACTTTTTTTGAACTGAAATGGGATTTCTATAAAATGACTAGTTATCATGTAAGTTCTAGCCAGATGTTTGCGGATTTAGAAATAATTTGTGGCCTGTGCTGCTGAAATGGTGATGGAAACAATGCAGCATAATGATAATGATGGTTAATGCTATTAGATTGGTAGTGTTAACTCAAATGTTATACAATGCTAGCAGTAGTATTTTTCAATACATAACGTATTAAGTACCTAATTTCGTCCTATTTTATGCTCAACGATATAAACCCTATTAAAATTATGTCTAATATTATATGGATTGCCAAAATGACAATGAGGCGTTTTCATCACAAATGCTATGTTAATATGAGTACATTTAGCACTTTCTTCGCTCTCACAGTAACAGTGATGTCCATTTCTAAATAAAGTTAGTAGTTTATATTAATTATTGAATTTTATGATAGGTATTGGGTTTACATTAGAAAAATAAGCATAATTTTATTTGCTCAAAATATTTTTTTATTGAACTATGACAGCTCTGTAATGCATTTTTATGAAGGTATATCCTTTGTCCTTTGTATCTATCAATCCTTTCTTGGTCTCCCTTACTGATGAACATGTTTAGCTAAGTTATAGCCATCCTTGCTTTTCTTCAGGTGTGATATTATTTTAAGTGTTTACATTAAACAAAAAAGATGCCCTTTTATATAATGTTAAGTAAGCAATCTGTGGAAATCATTTTTTTAAATAATTGTATGTATATATTTGGTACATTCGATTGTATTAAGGTAATTTATCTGTAAAGAAAATATCTGGGCAGCTTTATAATTAATTAAGTTTTGGGTGTGTAATAAAACATGGTCTCTTTTACAAAATTTAAAGATCTTAAAACCCACACCACTGTTGTAATAAATGTCCATGACAAGATTTTCAAGGCAATATTTTATTTTATGTAAATGGAATCTTATGGCAGTATTATGTATAAGCAATATATATTTTTGTTTAACCTGAATGTATAATAAATGTTTATAAAATAAAATATACTGTTGGTTGTAAATCAAGTTTTTTTATTATGTTATTTCAAACATAAAATTAAACAAGTATTGTAATTATAGTAGCATCATTATCAATACTAATCAAAAGTCAAGAATGTGACTTTAGTTAAATTTGACAAAATAAATTATACCTTACTAATTACAAAAAAACTAAGCAAAGACAAACAACCTTAATATGTTTAGATCACTGAGAAGAGCAACTTATTATTTCATGATAGACTATTGATAGACCTATTGATCTTTTTGAGTAAGCAGATGTGTTTTGATTTTTTGAAGCAGTTCTTTCTTCACTGTATCTGGAACTAGTGCTCGGGCGCGAGGAGTAACTTTTGTAGCTAACATATCAAATGTAATATTATTGCTTTCATTTTCTTTAACAGCATCTCTACAAAGCATTCTAACTTGATCTCTCCAACCACATTCTATTAACCGTCTTCTCAAAAGTTCCTTAAACCTGCAAAAAGTTAAGAAAGATTGTAGATTAGTAGTTCTGTCATGAAATAATAATAAAATAGACCATGGACATCTGAACAGGCGTTGAAAGGTGATGGAGCACTTGTGTTGGAAAATTGTAAGTAAAAAGCTAAGAAAACATTGGCCAATGGACATGTATGAATTAATACCTAAGGTCCTATACAAATGTTTAAGGGCTAACAATGATCCAGAAATGAAATATCATCACACTTTATGAAAAAAATTGGATAAACCTCAAACTATACTTTAAAATCAATACATACTAAATCCAAGTTTGGGAGCATTCAAGTATTACATAACGCAATTTTTGGACTTTTTTGACCCTCTCTCCCCCCCATGTAACGCGTCGTAACGTTTTTCTTTAGCCCCCCTCCACCCTTTGTGGGGAAATCCTCATGGACTATCCCCCGTCTGGGGAAGACGGGGGGTGTGCCAGACTCTTACCGGGTAAAACCACCACGGTGTCCCTCCTTCAGACCTAAGGCCGGGGTCGCGGGATTCGCTATTGCATGCACCGCAACCCCGGCAGGTCTCGGCCCACCAGCTTTTCTGGTGGACCTCTCCTGTGGTGGGGCAGTTGCTCCCCTGCCCCACATCCTTCCGAGAGGCGCGCGCAGGACACGACGCGCCATCCTCCCTGGGCCCGTTACTGGTCGGGCGACGGGCTCCCAACCCGTCGCCCGCAGGCCACTCACTAGGGTGGCCGGAGATCGTCACGCGCCCTCCGGCGCCCGGTGCGTCTAGCTCGAGAAGGGAGAGAAGCGGCCTCCCTCTCCACTACCTCCTTGTGCCCCCCTCCCCCCTTTTTTTTTTTTTTTTTATCGTGGCTAAATCCTCATGGACTATCCCCCGTCTGTGGAAGACGGGGGGGTGTGCCGGACTCTTACCGGCTAAAACCACCACGGTGTCCCTCCTTCTGACCTAAGGCCGGGGTCGCGGGATTCGCTATTGCATGCACCGCAACCCCGGCAGGTCTTGGTCCACCAATTGCTGGTGGACCTCTCCACTGTAGGGCCCCACCACACGACCTCCTGAGAGGCGCGGGGGGCACCCCACATCACCGGCGCACCAGAACACATGGTACGCCGTGACCACCCCGGGGACCAAACAAGTACATGGGCGCCAGACTACCCCGTGTCTGGACCCCTGGTCCCCCTGCGACGGGTCAGGTTAGTGGCCCCGCCGCCTACCACTTTCCGGCCGCAGAGGATAGGGAGAGCGGCCAACTAAACACCGACACTCCTCTCCCCCTGCGGCCCCACCGCGTCCGCCATCTGACGGTGGCGGCCCCGTCAGGCCGCGGAAGGTAGGGAGAACGGCGCACCGTAATACCGGCACTCCTCTCCCGCCGCGGCCTCCACCCTTCAGCCGCAATGCCTCCCATAAGACATCGCGGCCCTCCTCAGTTGCGATGTCGCCCAGGCGACACCGCAACCTACTTGGCCGCTACGTCGAGGGCTTCCAGGCCCAAGCCCCGACGAGCAGCCCCTCCTCGGGTTCCTCTTCGCTTCACCGTGGGGCTCGAAGCCACGGCTACTAAGCCCCCCCGCAACGACAATGCGGGAACCCACCGGGGGGGGGGGCCTCCCCCCTAGTAAAACGTTACGTAACCACCACCAAGTGACCATTTTTACCAGCAAGTCACAATTAAGTGGTCATTCCATTTGAAATTTTGAGAAAAAAAACGTTTTAAAAAATACGTGAGAAAAAAAATCTCTATGCGACCATTCAGAAGGGTTAAAACAATGTTACGTAACGCATAGTTCAACCCCCCCCTCACCCCAATTTCGTTACATAATACTTGAACACTCCTTTTGACATGTGATAGAGAAACTATTGTGGTGATCTCCAAAAAACGTATACCAACTCAAAACCCTGTAGCTGAGCATCACAAACAGGGATGATGTGTTTAAACCCTATATAGGGATCTTAATGAGCAAGATCAATGACCAGCAATGGGTGTAAAGTTCAAATTTGAGTAACATGCTCTAAATAACTCAAAAAAGATTATGCCAATGTTGCTGAAATGTATAACATATTATGTTAGATTATAAAGCATTTGCCACACCAAACTCTGAAAATGTTGATTTAATTTTAAAAAAACAGAGGCTTATTAACTAATGCATGCTGGAGCATCTCTTGTATAGGGTTGCCAGGCCCAAAAATAGAAAAGCCAGTTACAGATTCATATTTAGCCGGACATTTTGCCCTGAAATCCTAACAAATTGGTATTTAAGAGAAAAAAATATTCGCTCGCTTGCTTTGGTTCGGCATCTTTTGGCGGGGCGGGGTTGACCAAAAGCCTAACAAAAGCCGGACAGGCTGGACTTATATATATTTGGCTGAACACGACTGTAAAAAGCCGGACATGTCCGGCTTTAGCAACCCTACTCTTGTAGGGACAATGAGAGAGAATGTCAGCCAGACAGTAATCGCTATGTACACGTCCCTTTGCTACACAAATCTTATCAAGTCTTGAAAACTCTATGAGTATGATTGACTATGTAGTAAGTAGATAGTGTAAAATTTAAGGTAGGTAGTGATAAATTTAAGTTAAGTTTGTACCTTTCTCTATCTCCGGTTAAAACCAAACGCTGATGCGCTATTGTGTTATTTACAGTCATATTAACCTGAAAAATAAGAACAAAATAAAATTCTTAATAAACGTAGGTACGTTTTTTTGTAAGCTTATAATTTATTAACTGACAAGTTTAAAAAAATATCATGACAGTTGAATACTCGCCTATTACGTTTATATTTTGTGCACAACAACAAATAATTATACCTGACAATTAAAAAATCGATCGTTTGAAATTCAGTCAACAACCATGAACCATCAACAAAAAATAACAACTATTTGACTTTGACGTCTTCGATTGACATTGACAATTGAATGAAATGAATGAAAATTAAAACTGACTGGCCACACCATTGAGATAGAAATATGTTATATGTCTATGGGCCACACCATCACCACAGATAATTAAATATTGTGCGAAGCTCTGTTTACAGATAGTCTAAACAGTCTAGTTCTAGCTGTTCATTATTTTAAAAAGAATAGAAATCAAATAGAGTCCGCACCGCGAGAGAAGTCTCTTGGGCGCTATGTTGGCACCGCTGATTTCTCATTGTAAAAAATGCTAATCCACGCTGAACCAAATTTTATACTTTTTAGTTTTTGAAGTCGGTTGTTCGCGCCTGATGCTATTTTTATAGCATCACACTGCGCGCCAAGTCATTGCTAATCTTGACTTTTGATTTTTGTGTAATGTCGGTACTTAGAACAACTTAGGTTCCGGTGAAAATGTTTTACCTTCAATTCTTTGGGATTGTATTCAGCTAAAATCAGAGCTAGCATCTAGCTCCGCTAATTATTATAAGAAAATTAATATTTTGTAAAAACATATAACCAGATTGTCTTGAATCTATTGGTTTCATTTTGAGCGCCCTAAAGCTCCAGTGTCTCAGTATTAGACATATTGGCGACCGTGACAGGACACGAATTGTCCAAGAAGAATCGAAGTAGTATCGAAGTCCCGCTTCTGTAATTGGTCAGCAACAGCGCCGCAGCAATCAGCCGGTGAGCATCGCGTGTCAACCAGCCTAGCCTTTGGATCAAACTATATCAAGAAGATGCAGGAATCACTTAGTACTTACCGCCGGACAATAACACAATACTAGTGGTGTTAACATTCCGCAGCGCAGCAGTACCGAATATTGCAGCTAAGTGCCTTTTTTCCCTAATTTTCCCTTCTGCCTTCCTTTAATCCACGTACCTATCCTATATACTTTTTCATAAGTTTACTTGTGCAAACACATTTTTGTTCACCTTTGTCAAGGTCATAATATATTGTTTTTTTTTCCGATATATTAATTAATGATCTGTTTGGAAATCCTCACATTTATCGTTACGTTTCCGACGCACGAAATATTTTATTGGGAGCTATATTCTGATTTTTGTAATATAATTTTGTAAAAGTATGTACCTACGTACAAGTTCTATCTCATATAAATATTTCTCCTTGCTTTAATTCCCACTTTAGGTTGCCGTACCTACTAGTCATTTCCGTGTTGGGATTATTTCGAAGTTTCCAGATTGTATCAGTGTTCTCCGTTCATTGCTCAGCCCGCGCAGTGCCCGCGCTGCTTACAGCTGCCGTGCTGAGCTGCTATCCCGATTTCCAACGAGGGGCGTGAGCATAAACTTTTATTAATTTTAGTAACGTTAACGTTTTGCGACGTTTATGATTAGGATTGCAAATTGATTTTGTTTACGTAGGTATAGGTACCTACCTACTTAACTTTAATTTCTTCTTTGTGTTATTTTTATTGAATTTCACTTACTGTTTTCGTTGCAATTAAAGATTAACGTTAAAAATAAGCTTAGCAGAATTGAATACTAGGCGTAGTTCTGTAAAAGGCCAAGTAACAAAATTTAGGAACTAGGAACTACTTAGATAAATTATCACGTTTTGAAACTTTTACTGCAACACAAAAGGCGGAACCCTGCCCGAATAGCGCCCAAGAGACTTCTCTCGTGGCGCGGACTCTCGTGAAGTTAGCCAAGGACTAGTATTCACAGCCATTAAATTTGAAAAAAGAAAACTTGGCTGAAAGTTGACGTTGACATTGTTGACAATGTTGACAGTTGATTGACTGGCTGTTTGAAGTTTGATTAAAATTGAAGTTTTCTGTAGGTATAAATTCTGTGATTGAAGTATTCGATTTGATTTAATTCATTTAATTGACGATTGACGATGACGACGACTTGTTTATTACGTTTATAGATTAACCTAATGTAGTACCTTGTTTTATTATACCACGAGTTTATAGAAGAAAATAATTATGTACTTTAGCTATTACCTACTGTACCCTGTGATTATAAGTTATTGAATGATTATTTGATCAATCAACAATCATAATATTCGTAATCATAATCATAGAATAATATAATCACCATCGAAGTTTATTTGAAAAGCTAATGAATAGTTTGCTGTAAATAAATTAGTAGCTCCACGGATCAGTGTCATTTACTGAGTACTTTCTAAAAAGAGAATTTATAAAAATGGCCCACGTTATGGTATTGGATTCAATTGATGAAGATATATTTGTTTGCGGTAAATGTAAAGCTGTGTTTAACTCCTTACAAGTATTCTTAGATCACAAAAGGTTAAAATGTAGCAATAATGTTTTGGAAGAAAGGTATACAAATGCTAATGTCGTGCAAACAACAGTTGTAAGTGATCCCTTATCTGGGAGCATTGCAACATTACATCAAGGCGGTGAGCTACCTGATACTATGACGGAACAGATATGGTCAGAAGACCTTACTTGTTCAACATGCAAGAAAAAATTCAAAAAGATGAAAAGCTTGCTAGCTCATTTGAAAACTCACAGTGATAAACCTTATCAGTGTCCTATATGTGGTCGCTGTTTTATTCAAAATTCTCACCTGCAGAGGCATATATTATCCCATAGAATGTGGCCTGATGGTCTTAAGGAAACTACAGCAAGGACTCTAGAAGAAGAACTTTTAAGCTACTCATGCCCATATTGTAACTTGATTTTGCCTAATTACAATCAATACAGAGGACATCTAAAAAATCATTTATCACTTAAGAAATTTAAATGCATACAAGGTGAATGTATGGAGTTTTGTGATACAGTTGATAGTTTATTTCATCATGTGTCTGTTTCTCATGAGTGCCCAGTTTATTCTTGCCATATATGTAATTCAACTTTCAATAGCTTAGAAGATATTGCAACACATCTACAGAGTCATAATGATCTTTGCAAAGACAGACAAACCAAATTAAAAGTATACAAGTGTTCACAATGTGATGCGAGATTTCGCAAATCAGAAAAACTAAACCTTCATATGCTCACAGAGAATCATAAGAAAATGTGTATTCATTGTAACAAAACGTTTGCTAGTGATAAGAGATTACGTCTGCACTTACAGATACACAGGAAATTGAAACCGTTTCAGTGTAATATTTGTAACAGTAGTTTCCATATGAAGAAATATTTGTCAACACATATGCTGAAACACGGTAACAGGCAGTTTAAATGTTCCGTTTGCAAATATATGTTTAAAAGACAAGATTTACTTCAAAGGCACATGAAGTTACATCAGCCCAAGAAAATGTTTAAGTGTCCTTTCAAAGACAGTTTGGATTGTAAAAAGGAGTTCAGCCGCAGTGACAAACTGAAATTACACATAAAATGTCATACAAAACATATGACCCTCCATACAAGTGGCAAATCTAAAGTATCACAGACAAATCTTGCTGTAGAGATTTGTGAGGTCCCAAAAACAAATGATAAATGATGTGAATGGAGCAGTTCTATGTATTAAAGAAGGTTGTTTACTGGTAAAAGTTATCATTAATTTGGAAAACAAACAATTAAGATAAAGGAACAATAATGAATAACGATGATAGATAAAGGAACAATAATGAATAACGATGATTGCTAAAGAAACATGAAAATAAAGAATATCTAATTTTAACAGTATGAATGTACTATATAATATTTTTTCATCGTAACAGCTTATTATATGAATTTAAACCGCTCATAATAATACTGACCCAAAAGTCATGAACAGGGTTGAGCCATAGCACATGAAGGGCTTCTTTCATAGACAGCTAGTTATATCTAATTAACTAGTAAGTCAGTGGTGAAGTCGGGCTCCTATCTACTGGACACAAGTAAAAGTGACAAGAATAACATTGTGAAATGGATTTTCACAATTCATTGGTGTTTCTAATTATTGTATCAACTCATCTTGTTTTCTCTGATGTGAGTTATTGTTTCTTCTGAAAACTAATATATTATTATATCTAAAAACCTTAACAGTTTTCTAATTTGTATTAATATTCCTAAGTTAATTAATTTAGCTTGTGTTTTAATCTGTGTTTTCAGGCCCGACAGTTCCGTGTTACAGATCAGGTGTATTTTGATATTAAAAGTGAAGACAAACTTTTGGGCCGAGTAGTAATAGGTTTATTTGGAGATTTAGCACCAAACGCTGTAAAAAACTTTAAAGTTTTAGCCACGAAAGGCATCAAGGGGAAGTCTTATAAGGGCACCTCATTTAACCGCATAATTAAAAGGTTTATGGTTCAAGGTGAGCTAAATATTGGATTTTTGTTTGCATCAAAATACACATTCTAAAATGATCTTGCCCTTTTGTAAACACTAATGAAAATTTCATTTGCAGGTGGTGATGTAGTTGCAGACGACGGTACAGGCTCCATCAGCATATATGGCGATACATTCGATGATGAGAACTTGGAAACGCAGCATAGCATAGCGGGGTTTGTGTCCATGGCTAATAAAGGTATCTGTCGTTTTTAAAATCCTGTCAATTATTGTATTATAATGTGATGTGTTCATAATGTTAACATATTACTTTAATACTTACATTAACTTCCAGGTCCCAACACAAATGGCTGTCAATTTCTTATAACAACCAATGGTACACCCTGGTTGGATAATTTACATACTGTTGTTGGAAAGGTAATTGGACTTTATAAAATTATCTATAATACCTTTACCATTCCCACACCAAAAGCGGTTCAGGACCCTGAACCGAAGCCACGTGGGCAGCCTGTACCCTCGCTTTCGGTGTGTCGAAGGTTTAAATTATAACTGTCTCATATTCCCTGAAGGGATAGGGTTACAGGGGTCCTGTCAAATATCCACAGTTCGATGATAACCATAAACAATCTAAACGTTTATTGTATAACTTGCTCTATAGTTGTTAGCAAACTTGCTTACAGTTTGAATATGCTAAGTACTAATAATAATGACATTTTCATAGGTGGTGGAAGGTCAGAATGTGGTGCACATGTTGGAGCACACCCAGACGGACGTTGACGACCGGCCCACGTTGCACGTGTATATCGCTGACTGCGGACTGCTGCCTACCTCACAACCTTACTACATTTCAGATGACCCTTACGAGTAAGTTGTCCTTGTAAGCAACATTCTAATACATTTGTTACGTCATCATCTTCATGCCCTGGTCCCAATATATATATTGTGTGGTATGTATACCACAGATAATATAATAATATATAAAATTATGTCGAAAAACAAGGCTTAAGCTAATTGGCCTGCTATGGATGGCGAAGAATAAGTGTCTATGGGCAATGACTATAGCGAGTTTTCAGTCTAGTCTTTTGCATGTGTAGTGTTAAGTACCCTACCTTTTTGTTCGGCGTTGTTTCGTGATTATAAGGATCAAGCCACATCTGACGGAAGATACGTCACCGATCTTTCGCCGGTACACAAAAAGATGCGTTACTAAAATTCCTCGAGTAAATTACGCGACGGAAGATCGACGACGTATCTTCCGTCAGATGTGGCTTGGCCCTAAAAGCCATTGTATTGTTCGCAGTCTATGGGCATGGATCAAAGCGTCGGCAGTGCCGCTAACAATGTCGTTCTCAATCCTCGCCTTCTTTCATTGGATGATGAGGAAAATGGAAATATAACCAACTGTGTTTGGACCAGGTGTGAAAAGCACTCTATAAAGTACTTTGTGGTGAAAAGGGTAATTCAAAGTTTAATGAAATTCTATTGATATTTTAGATTTGCTACTGAACCACTCCCTAAATTCTTGTACCTTACTAATTTAAAAAAAACTAATCAATCGTGGTCCCACAGTTCTTATATTTTGTTTAAATATACGAAGATTTTAAATGTACCTATCAAAGTGTATAGAGTTGACGTTTGGAATAAAATGATCCATAAAACCATAGTCTGTATTATTATAAAATCATCTTCAGGTGATGGTCCCGGACGTTAAGACTCTTTATCAGGAATAGCGCAATAAAACATAACGTGATCCTTTGTCAAATTTTATTATTTTGTGTGGTTTATTGTTTAAAATACATAATTTGTACGATCACTCCGTGTTCTAAATATTAGCGAAGTATTTAATTATAATATAATTCTTTGTTTAAAAACCTTATATTAACTTATTAAATTACAATTAACAGTACCTACCTACCTACATAATTTCATGTAATGCGATATAATAACAACAGTCGGTAAGTATATATTTTCTTTATAATAATTAAATGTGTTGTATAAATCTGGTAAAGTTTAAGATAAATTGCAAAATTATCTACTATATCTACTTTCGTATGTTAGTTTATTACAACAAAGTTCACAGTATCGAACTAGATCAGGAAACTAAGCCAAAACCCGAACGAAGAAGCCAAATATCGTGAAGCCACATTAATGTCTACGGGCGGTCAGATTATAGGATACATTATAACACAACGTCTCCTCAGTCGGCATGACAAACTCTGCTTATAAAAATGAGCCTCCATCTAATAATAATATAATATCACTAGTCGGCGGTGGGCGTCGTCGTGGTGAACTGCATCACACGATGACCACGATCAACGATCACGATGCCACGGGTTAGCGCTTACAACAGTGATCAAATATTTAATCCTTTGATGTTTGAAAGCCCTCAGGCAGAATCTGAGATTGATGAATTAGTTCCTGTACAACATGCACTGCACACAATACAATTAGTACTCTATCTAAAATTGTTAGTCCTAGGTGTTCAATATCGGCTATAGTAAGAGCAGTGCCGTGGCGAGCAACATCACGACAGGTGCTAGAATATGTTGGTGAGCAGCATCTGGGGTCACGCTAGCGCTGGCGTCCGCCACTTGCAGCGCGGCCGCGCCGCATGCGCGTGCGCACGACTCCCACACGCGGCACACGTCGCACGCGCTCGCGGGGTAAGGGGAGAAGAACACGCGGGCGCGGTGACCTGGTGTATACGTATAGGTTCTTAGTTTTACATACACAAATAGGAAGGCATGTCGTACGTATAACTTGTCCGACGTTTGACCATGCTCTTCGAGCCATACAGGGATCTCAACAATGTGTATAGAAACGATAACCATCAAATATCAAAATAACATTGATTAATTTCCGCTTGGTAGCCGGTAGTCATTTATGCAACTGTGATCTCTCGGGCACAGGTTATGTGGGGTGCAAGAAATGTCTTGATGAGTGATGGCACTTAGTACGTCCGTCGGCACTCGGGGCAGTCAGTCTCGCTAACTGCCAATACTTTGAGGTATTCTCGTATATTAGGTACTCACTGGAATCGTACAGGTCCTGCAGCGTGGCCCAGGCCGGCCGCTGCCGCGCTACCGGCAGCGCGCGCGGCGCCGCCAGCGTGGCGCAGCGCTCGGAGCGTGCGGCGCGCACCGCCGCCAGCACGCGCGAGCCGCTGCCCGCCACGCGCGCCCACACCACGTGCCGCACCGACTGCACGGCCATAATTATCATGTTACAGGTTATGGCCATCATCATAATATCGACTCGCATACGTCGGTTCAAATGTTTCAATGTCCGCTACAATAATTGTAGCGGACATTAATGGTCAATAAGAGGATGTCTATAACAGCACTAAAAACTAAGCTGTAGATACATCAGCATCATATTATATATCTATATAGGTACTATTATAAATCTCTATTCTGCTTACCGTCAATTCCGTAAGCGTGTTTATGTCAGCTAAATATCCTGATGGCAGCTGAACGGTAAGTAGCGTCAGTCCGCTTTCAGTCTCGTTGCCTTGCGCCACGAATCTATAAATAGGATTACGTTTATTAATTTGTCATAATTCATAAATAGTCTAAAGGTCAGTTAGTAAATTTTTTGTCCAGACGGAAATAATTAATCGCTTCTCATACCACCGAACATGGGGCTAAGGTAATCAGGTTTTTTGTCATATCGACTTTTCAACACAAAACATCGGGCAAGTTCGTTCATGCCACCACCGCATACACAGCCCTTGAACCGGCATAGTGTTGCCATACTCACCACGGAATAAAGAACCTTTCTGATATCCCATGATGCTCATACATTTTTAAACAACCCTACATATCACGCTGCATAGGTTTTCGACCAACCGGCCTTATACAGGGTGTTTGGTGCATCGTGTGCCAAATTGAAATGGTCGACTGGGGGGGGCCATCTGCTATCCTTTCAGACCCCTAAACACTATTCATGCCCTGTCGATTTTTTTATCGACTTTTTATTATTTTATTAAAAAAATACCCAAATTTTACATTCAAATACAAATTAAAAAAAAAGTATAAGTCGTAGACTCTGAATTTTGATTTTGTTTAGATGTGTATTGTATGACAGTATTTTTGATATCAAAATTAGTGACATTAGCCATCTAGTTTTTTTTTTAATTTACTCGCAATGTTTCGGACTTCAATTAAAGATGTCCACGTTAGTGCTATTTACATGGCTATAAAAAAAAAACCAAAAGCGACCGGGATCTTCGAACTCCCTCAAAAATTCTCTAGTCTATCCTCTTGCTAGTGATGTGCCACATGCCATAAAAATCTTTTTACAACTTTGTGAATTCGCTAGAATTGTGAATAGAGTCACAAAATACTAAATTCCAAATTCTAAAGAAAAAAAGTCTTTTTGCGTAATTGTTAATTGAGACACATGTAAAATTTGTTTTCTCACTCTCGCAAAGTAAAATCTATCTTCTATCTCTTTCTTGTATAGCGTAAACTAGTTTGAACAAACGACGAACTGCCGCCGACGCCGTTAATCCGTCATAATTTTAGTCGAGACATCACTGCCTCTGCTACCTGACGTGTGTGCTTAGTTCACCGTACTCCGCGTTTTTTTCATTTTGTTACTTTGTTTTGTTGGTTTTTGTTACGTTTTAACTTTTGGTGTTATTGTTAAACTTTGTTGACTTTATGTTGCTGCAATGGCGACGTTTTCTAACGATTCTAACGAAAAATATGCTGACATCATGATGGCTTATGGAGCCGCCCATGGTGTCGCCCGTGCAGCGCAACGACTTTACCAGGAACGCTTTCCTGGTAGACGATTACCTGGCCGCAGTCTTCCAAGACACATACCGACGCATACGCGAGACTGGCAGTGTCACTTTTCATGAACCAAGGGGCCATATTGTGCGACATAATGTTGAAGTGGACGAGAGAATACTGGCACTTTTTGAGGAAGACCCTACAAGAAGTATTAGAAATGTGGCAGCACATCTTGATATTTCAATATGGAAAGTGTGGAAAGTTCTTCAGCAAAACGAAAAGCATCCATTCCATTACACTCCGGTGCAAGGTACGTAATTTTAAACTAACTTTAAACCCGTACACGCTTTGTTTGACGATGCCTTTGTTTAGCAGGTAATGGGTATAGTATGACGTCACTTCCAGGTAGTGAATCATTTAGCCCATACAGGCGGTCTTTAAAAATCTTATTGTGCAATTATTTACTGCTCAACAGATATTTAACCTTTTGGACGCCAGAGCATAAATGCATCTTCGTACCCCCCACGCCAAGGTAACTGTAATCCCATCGTTTTTGTCACATATTGGTGACGTTGGCGTACAGGGTAAACTTTCGTTTGTCACATATGTGTGACAATGGCGTTCAAAAGGTTAAGAGTTCTTTGTTTGTAGGTCTTGAGGGTGGCGACTTTGAGAGACCGAGTGGAATTCTGTCGCTTTATGTTACACACGGATGTGGATGATCCTAATTTTTTAAAAAGAATACTGTGGACGGATGAATCCAAATTTACCAAAGAAGGAATTCTCAATCTTCACAATCTGCACCACTGGACAAACAAAACGGAAAACCCACGTGTTAAAAGACAGAAATCATTTCAAAGGAGGTTTAGTGTAAACGTTTGGGCAGGAGTGATTGGGAATCAGGTAGTTGGACCGCATTACCTGCCCGATAACCTCAATGGCGATAACTATTTGGAGTTCCTTCAAAATGACCTGCCCGAATTAGTGTCTGAGGTGCCCGTATTTAATGAAAATGTGCCCAAAGTATTCCAGCATGACGGCTGTCCCGCGCATTGGAGTTTGACTGTGAGGGAATATCTCGACGATGTGTTCCCCAATGCGTGGTTTGGTCGCGATGGCCCTATTGCATGGCCGGCACGTTCCCCAGACCTAACTCCGCTAGACTTTTATGTCTGGGGACGTGTCAAAGAGCTGGTATACGCCACGGAGGTTCCGACTAGAGAGGTACTACTTCAACGCATTGAAACGGCGTTCAATAAAATTAAGGAGGAAATGCGACTTCGTACAACAACTGTGGAAATACGAAATAGATGTCGGGCCTGCATTCGCATTAGAGGCCAACAATTTGAGCAGAATATGTGAAAAATAAATAAATATTAACGATGCTTTTTTTTTAAATTTCTATTAACCCCCCCCCCCCCCCCCCCCAAGAGTGATACGAGACAGATTTTAACCTTATAAGAGTGAGATAACAGATTTAATAAGTATTTCAGGTATCATTTAAGCAAGAATATTTTTTTAAATCATAATTTGTAATTGTAGTATTTTGTGACTCGATTCACAATTCTAGCGAATTCACAAAGTTGTAAAAAGATTTTTATGGCATGTGGCACATCACTAGCAAGAGGATAGACTAGAGAATTTTTGAGGCAGTTCGAAGATCCCGGTCGCTTTCAGTTTTTTTTTATAGCCATGTAAATAGCTGTAACATGGACAGCTTTAATTGAAGTCTGAAACTTTGCGAGTAAATTAAAAAAAAACTAGATTGCTAATGTCACTAATTTTGATATCAAAAATACTGTCATACAATACACATCTAAACAAAATTAAAATTCAGAGTCTACGACTTATACTTTTTTAAAATTTGTATTTGAATGTAAAATTTGGGTATTTTTTTAATAAAATAATAAAAAGTCGATGAAAAAAAATCCATAGGGCATGAGAAGTGTTTAGGGGTCTAAAATGATAGCAAATGACCCCCCCAGTCGACCATTTCAATTTGGCACACGATGCACCAAACACCCTGTATAGAAGGTTAGTCGGAAAGGGGATACTAAGCCGAAAGGGTGTTAAAGTACTCATAATAAGGGATAACTTTTGTTCTACAACTTTCCCCAAAACTCGATAGCTTAAGAGAAATAGCTTTTCAAAGATTCCGTAAAAAATATCCTAAAATCTATCTGTCCATAGCTATGATCAGCTGTTTTTATAATTTAGGTCATATTTGGGGTCACGGATTAGAAAATAAATTTTTTGGTTTCATAACAAAAGCAGGTCATTTAAAAAAAAACTAAAATAAACTATATGCATGCAAATAAAAATTATCGAATTTTGAAATTTTAACATTTGCTTTAAAATAGTCATCAGTAATACTTTAGGTGGCCCGCGTCTTAGTACCCCCTTTCCGACTAACCTTGTAGATAGGTATATTGGACTCACCCTATGCAGACGGACAGTTGCAGGCGGTCCTTGGTGGACACCAGGTCGACCCGCGGGTCCAGCGTGTAGCGCGGCCACGGCGCCGTCACGTTGGTGGCGCCGCGCGCTGACAGACCCACTAAACCTAGGCCGCGACCCTCCGTTACAGCGCTAACGGAACGGCTGCTGCGGATCTGCTCATCAAAGGAAATTATTACTTTAGATTTTTACCTACAGAATACGTAATTCGCCTCCGGAATCTGTCATCTCTGTCTCAAATTCTTCGTTACACCTCAAACATATTCGTCGGTATACTGGCTCAAATATATCACCATTGAATTTCTTCCAGTTTGCTAAATCGATCTACGATAACAATGCTTGACTAGTGTATATACTGTCTGTCGTCTTGATAAAATTCCTCTCAGAACACCTACAGGATGTGACGGGATGATCTTTTTGTACCTAAAACATGAATTGTGTAGATTACAATATTGTAAGCAGCGATTGTTTACCGATTTCGTTTGAATGACGAGTGCATTATTCTCTCCGATTTGGAACTGTCTCGTCTCTTCAGATCCTGTTACGTTTACCGACATTCGGAGTTTCGACGACGTTTTCACCGTTTCGGCGTACTGTGCCAACGAGTCCATCTGGAAAATATCATTTTAGTGTCAGGATATTGGAAACATGATCACATAAACAATCGTCATCCAAATCTTCTGGTAGACTTCCTATTTTATAGTCCATCATTATACTAGGCTCCACCGCAGAAAATAAACCTTGGTATCTATTTTTAGGAGGTTTGTCAATCTGACGTGTACAATTTTGGAGGGGGTCATGAACCCTACGACCCCCCCTTGGACCGCCACTGATACGGACTCTATTATCTCCTATATTACCAATGATTATTATCCTCACTTCACAGCCAGGGTAAAGTATTCGAGAGGTTGCACCAGGATCATGATGGTCAAGGAGACCTACATTCTCCACAGCGCCATGATCTTTAAGACTATCTCTTTCATTTCCACTGGTACTCACCACTTCTGGATCGGGGTCGTGCGGTAGATACGCCTGCAGCAGGTACCTGATGACGGGCGTGGCTTCCTCTACGAGGCGCGCCCCCAGCATGGCCCGCAGGCCCCAAGAGGCTGTGGTGGCCTCCAGACTGTTGCCCTTCAGCCACGGGTTACGCCACTCGTTACCTGTCAGAGTACGCGACCAGAATAGGGTGGATCCTGCAGGAAATATTTTATAATTAGTATTTTATAGCTTTTGAAGATAAACTCTTACGTAGTTATACTTACAATTAGGCCAGAATGGAAATATAGATGACATATTATTATTATATAGGTATCTTACACTAAGATGATTTCAGAATGACAAAACCTATGAAAAAGGTAACAAAACAATTTTAGTTGCGATAAGCTTTTTGGTTGCAATATAAATTACACCATGTCTAATAGAATTAAGGTTTCTTATAATGTTAATTACCAATAGCAGTAGCATTTTTTATTGCCAAACTGGGCATATAAATGGACTCTTAAGCAATTTTTATGTACACCTGTGATAGCAATAGATACTAACGTACGTATGTGAGGGTCTACTATGCAAATACTTATGCATCGGGTCTTTGATTTATTATTAGTAAAAATACAAGTTTTAATTTTAACGAATAATGCTCGGTAAGTCATAGGAATGGCCATCGGTCGCCTTCCACCCACAGGTAAAGATGGGAAGGTGAATTATTTGCTGGGAATCACACGATCAAAAAAAACGTAAAAGGTTACTAAGGGACAAAAGATCGACAAATTAGACTTCATGTCAATAAGTAAACTTGCCTGTTGTGTTCGCGTATTTGTCCATCATTTCTAATGTCTGTGTGAGTTGCGGGTGCCTTGCAACGGCTAGAGCTCCTCCGATGATGGCCAGCGAGTACGCGTCCAGCTCCGGAGACAAGCCTCGCGCCAGGTAGTCCACTGCCTTGTTTATGTTGTTCTTGTACAGAACATCACTGCCCTAAAAGGTCCAGGTGTTTCTTTAATAAATTACATCTTACAGTTTATGAGGGGGTTTAAGGATATTGTAGGTAGGACATAATGCAACGTGCGGTCACTGAGCGTCATACCATTTCGGTTTGTTACTGCGGTCTATCATTATGATCAGGCATCGATACTAATCGAAAGCAATACAGATTTTTTTGTGGGGCTTACCCCAGAAGTAAATAAATAATGCAAAGCTGAATGTTAACTTTCGTTATTTCTGGGTCAGGGACCAAAGGTGGATCTTGGCCTTCGATAATAACAAGGCGTTATAGTAGTAGTTCTTGGAAATTGCGGCCACAATGACATTATCACGCACCTTGGTCTGCCGTCAGCGCTCTGCGCGCCCGCCAGCCACACGGCCGCGCGGGTCGCCGCCACCGCCTCCACCGACACATTATCACGCACCTTGGTCTGCTGCAGCGCGACAAGCGCGTACGCAGCTAGCGGCATGGGCGCCTGCGCGTGCGGGTCGGTGCGCGCGCTGGGCGCGGGCGCGGGCCAGCTGCCGTCAGCGCTCTGCGCGCCCGCCAGCCACACGGCCGCGCGGGTCGCCGCCACCGCCTCCACCGACACATTATCACGCACCTTGGTCTGCTGCAGCGCGACAAGCGCGTACGCAGCTAGCGGCATGGGCGCCTGCGCGTGCGGGTCGGTGCGCGCGCTGGGCGCGGGCGCGGGCCAGCTGCCGTCAGCGCTCTGCGCGCCCGCCAGCCACACGGCCGCGCGGGTCGCCGCCACCGCCTCCACCGACACATTATCACGCACCTTGGTCTGCTGCAGCGCGACAAGCGCGTACGCAGCTAGCGGCATGGGCGCCTGCGCGTGCGGGTCGGTGCGCGCGCTGGGCGCGGGCGCGGGCCAGCTGCCGTCAGCGCTCTGCGCGCCCGCCAGCCACACGGCCGCGCGGGTCGCCGCCACCGCCTCCACCGACACATTATCACGCACCTTGGTCTGCTGCAGCGCGACAAGCGCGTACGCAGCTAGCGGCATGGGCGCCAGCGCGTGCGGGTCGGTGCGCGCGCTGGGCGCGGGCGCGGGCCAGCTGCCGTCAGCGCTCTGCGCGCCCGCCAGCCACACGGCCGCGCGGGTCGCCGCCACCGCCTCCACCGACACATTATCACGCACCTTGGTCTGCTGCAGCGCGACAAGCGCGTACGCAGCTAGCGGCATGGGCGCCTGCGCGTGCGGGTCGGTGCGCGCGCTGGGCGCGGGCGCGGGCCAGCTGCCGTCAGCGCTCTGCGCGCCCGCCAGCCACACGGCCGCGCGGGTCGCCGCCACCGCCTCCACCGACACATTATCACGCACCTTGGTCTGCTGCAGCGCGACAAGCGCGTACGCAGCTAGCGGCATGGGCGCCAGCGCGTGCGGGTCGGTGCGCGCGCTGGGCGCGGGCGCGGGCCAGCTGCCGTCAGCGCTCTGCGCGCCCGCCAGCCACACGGCCGCGCGGGTCGCCGCCACCGCCTCCACCGACACATTATCACGCACCTTGGTCTGCTGCAGCGCGACAAGCGCGTACGCAGCTAGCGGCATGGGCGCCTGCGCGTGCGGGTCGGTGCGCGCGCTGGGCGCGGGCGCGGGCCAGCTGCCGTCAGCGCTCTGCGCGCCCGCCAGCCACACGGCCGCGCGGGTCGCCGCCACCGCCTCCACCGACACATTATCACGCACCTTGGTCTGCTGCAGCGCGACAAGCGCGTACGCAGCTAGCGGCATGGGCGCCTGCGCGTGCGGGTCGGTGCGCGCGCTGGGCGCGGGCGCGGGCCAGCTGCCGTCAGCGCTCTGCGCGCCCGCCAGCCACACGGCCGCGCGGGTCGCCGCCACCGCCTCCACCGACACATTATCACGCACCTTGGTCTGCTGCAGCGCGACAAGCGCGTACGCAGCTAGCGGCATGGGCGCCTGCGCGTGCGGGTCGGTGCGCGCGCTGGGCGCGGGCGCGGGCCAGCTGCCGTCAGCGCTCTGCGCGCCTGCCAGCCACACGGCCGCGCGGGTCGCCGCCACTGCCTCCACCGACACGTAGCGTGAGCAGCGGGACAGCCAACGTGTCGCTACTGCCGTCATCCTGTCAAATATCAAACATTACAACGCTGGACCTGCTTACGTGCTGTTCTGAACAACGCATAGTCTTTGTCTGTTAACGTGCATCATTACTCCAAGATACTCCGGACCATGCTATGCAATGCAATACAACATCTATTCCTTACCAGACATCTCCTTCGGCGTCTGCATCAATCTCTGCTGCAAATGACCCATCGGGTCGGCGGAACGCCATCAGACGTTGATAGCCGATGGCCGCCAGTTCTCGCGCTTCCTTTGTCGTCGCTACCTCCTCTTGGTCAGACGCCTGGATGTGGGAGATTTATTTAACTTCTTTGTCTTCACATTGAGGTTTTCTAGCCATCATTTCGACAGGTATTACAAAAATTTTGAAAGACAATAGCGAATCAGTTCACTACAAACCTGCAAATAATCGAGTAGCACACAAGCTAGCGCGAGCGGTCTCACGGCGTGCGCCGGGTCTGTGGCAGGAGCAGGAGGCTCGCGCACCGCCTGCAGGGCTCCCGACAACAGGTCCCCGGTAGCCTGCAGTGACGTAGCACCGGCCTTAACTCCGGCGCGCACGTCGAGTGTCACGTTGGCACGAGCAACCACGCGACGCGCGTCTAGCAGACTCCACGCGAATAAATCTTCTTCGTAACCATCCTGTGTTACACGTTGAAAATTAAAGAAAGTACTGCGAGATAGTACAATAGTATATATTCGTTTCTGAGACGTATAAAGCGACGTCAATATTTCCCGAAAGTCAACCTAATACAGTACCAAGATGACTGGTTCTACCTGCACTTGATTACTCATGCGCGGGTCTTTATGGGAGAGGTCTCGACGACGAACCTAATAGTCCTTATACAGTCCACTGTGATAAGCTGAGTATGTAACATGTCGTCGTTGTGAAGAGTGCAGTAATTTGTTTTTATATAGAAGGTTGAACTAAGCAGTAATATATAGGTAGACTGATTGAACCTTGGCGTTGGTTTATACTCAAACGTATAAGGTTCAATAATTCGATTAGTTACTGCATTTTAGGCTCGTACGGTAGTAATGAAAACAGCCATGATTAGCAGCTAAAAATAAGGGTCTTCGAGTTTGTCGGTACCTTGACTTGTATGGTTCTGAAGAGCGAGTCTGAGACACCGTTGCCGCTGGCTTCTACGATGACGGGCGCTTCGCCGGTGCGGACCACGGTCACTAAGAACGCCGTGCTCACGGAGCCGCGCGCTGGGACCGTCACACGCACGCGACGGAATAGCTCGATCTCTGGGGAAGGACGTGCTTTAAATAAGATCTGCCTAAAAACATGGGCAAGGTAAATAAATGTGTATTTGATAAACCGGAAAGCAAGGAAGGGAGTGATGAAAAAAAATACGAAGGATAGAGAGAGATTTTGGCTCTCGATTTCCTTAATAACGAAGACAAATGAACAGACCAATATGGAGATTGCTGATGAATAGATGAGTACTCACTTTTCGCTGAATCGAGTTCGTTATCAAGAGGTTCGAATTCGAAATATTGGTCGCTGTTGTAGAAAGTGACCTCGACGGACGTGTCCACAGCCAGCGTAGTTTTCAAGATGATCACTGCTGCCACTGTTTCTCCTATTTGCAGTGTTGCAGGAAGTTCCGCAGTAATCGATAAAGGAACAGAAGTAATGAACTTTTGAGGAGAAGCCAAGCCAAGACCTAGGGTTGGATGCACAGAAAACGCGCCGATCGCGAATTCGCCAGGAGTTACTGATGTCCAACGTTCCTTAGCTCCCTTTCCATCGTTGCTGTAATATAAGAATACTAGGTAAGTAAATAACATTGCCGGCAAATGGTGAGTTGCATTAGGTTGTGAATTATGATCCGGTTCCCCCAACAATGGATGTGGTGTAAAATGAATAAGGGTATATTATCTATACAAGTCTTTATGTAGTATGAGTAGCGGGAGTTGTCTGTTAAGCAGATAACTCGGGTAATATTTTACTAGCAGCTTTGGCAATAGGTCTGTGGTTTCCCATTGCCAGGACTCGTATTCAGAAGTGGACACTGGGGGACTGGAATTTCGATTTCGATGAAGTACTCGCGACAGAGAGGTCTTTTGTTGAAAGTCAAGTCATAAGTAACCACTCGTTAGTTAATTAGTCGTTGATTAGGAAGTCAACTTACTCGATGGTAAGATTAGCGAGCATCCATGTAGGCTGCGGTGTGACGGTGAGGTAGTACCGCGGAGACGGCGGTGGTGGTAGACGACTGAAGGCGTACGGGCCAGCTTGAGGGGCGCGCGTGCCTGTTTCTAGAGGAGCTTGCGTCGGGAGCGAGCCTGGAAGATTGAGCGTTTGTTAATCATGATAAATGTGAAATTTTGTATAGATGGATGGATGGATATTTGTTACACGATCACGCATAAACGGCTAAACGAATTTGGATAAAATTTGGCACACAGATAGAACATGTCCTGAATTAATACCTAAGATAGGTATTTTTATACGAATACCTATGGCAGTCGTTACGGGAAGTCAGAAGCCCGAAAGTCTGACAACAGGTCTAACCTTAGGATATCGGAATTACCCGGTAACCGGGTTGCGGAGGTCTGATGGCAGTCGCTTCGTGTAAAATACTGGTATTCATACGACATATACGTTAAACAGTCTGTCCCGGGTGTTATACCTATGACAGACGTATCGGGAAGTCAGAAGCCCGAAAGTCTGACCTTAGGATATCGGCATTGCCCTTTAACTGGATTGCGGAGATCTGATGGCAGTAGCTCTGTGTAAAAAACTACTCGTATTCAGCCGCATCTGGTTAGACTGGAAGCTGACCCCAACATAGTTGAGAAAAAAGCTAGGCAGAACAATAGGTACTTTTTATCCAGGTAACTGAAGTAGTTCCCGTAGGATACGAGTGAAACTGCAGGCAACAGCTAGTTACTAATAAAGTTGTAGGTAATATGGCTTGTAAGCGACTTACCATCTGGGTTACTTCTGACCACTACGCCGTCTGTTAGAATGACAACACCTGCATTCTGAAAGTAAGGATCTATTATTTAATACCACACAATTATACACCAAAATTATCTGGACAAAACTTGTGACACCTACTTTGAAAACATCTGAAGCAGTGTAGCCCCCCAAATCCAAGCCCATTCCTGGCAGATGATCTTCATTTTTTAATAACGAATGCGACAAACCGCTGAAGCTTTCTACTTCGCGATCAACCTGGAACAAAAAATAAATTTTAAACCACTGATGCCATTATCATTGTGTATCTAAATCTGGACCATTGTCCATAGTCACAAGTAGGTAGTTGGTACTTACCGTGTGCATGTCAAGTCCGTTGCCTAGTCCATTTTGGCTAGCGAGTCCGGCTTGTATGGCGTTGATGTCTTCGGCCAGCAGCGCTACGTATGCGCCCGCGTCGCCCGTCACGCGCAGCTCCACCAAAGTGTTAGGTTTCGCGCCCGCGCCGCCGCTTGATACAGGAGATACGGAGATCTGTGAAGTTGTTACGGATTAGTCCATTACAAGATAGGTGACAAGTGTCCTTCAAACTTCCGATAGTACATTCTATAGTTTCTTCCAAAAAGGCTGTCGAAAAGAGGACCCTGTTTAAGGTATCTTGCTGTGCCTTGGAAGTTTCAGAAAATATTTGAATTTGATCAGAAAAGGTATTCTTATGGTTTGAAGCACGCAGCCCGTAGGCACGATGACATGAGAACAGCTTTTTGTAGTCGACGCGAAGGGTACTACGCTACCATTACGCAGCCCGGCAACATTCGTGACGTCACACACACTATCACGAGTGCTGCACTTTACTGTATGCACCTCGTTCTGTAGCAAGTTGGTGTGTGGCGCGTACACGGCGGCGGAGAGCAGGTTGTTGACGTCGAGGCGCGGGTACCACGCCACCAGCACGCAGCCCGGAGACATGCGTGACGTCACTGACACCGTCACGTCCACGCTGCGACGGGCTGGACTCAACTGCAAATAAATCACGTGATATCTCGTAATGTTTTCTTGCACTAGGTTCATTATTTTTTGCAAGGCAGGAGAAAAAGGTTTTTCTTGAAGCTTTTACTTTCCGTCATTAATAAAGCAAAATAAGGTGTGCCGTAATGCCAACGAAGGATATGTCACAATACAATTCAAACTGACCTCCACAGTTTTAGCGACAATAATGTCTCCTCGTCCAATAACAGCGTAGTGCACCAGATCCATGGGTTCAGTGGCGGTGATGCGCGCACGCATCTCGCCGCCTACTCCAGTGCCGCGCGTCAGTATCTCCGCAGTCAGGAATTGTCCGTACGAATACTCGCTCCTTTGAACATTTACCACGCGTTCTGTGACCTCCTTGTATTTTACCTATTGGTGAAAAATTACGTTTAACTTTTTAAATAGGTACCTATTTTTATTGTTTGGTTTTAGTTTCATAGATCGGTTTATCGAAGTAAAGTTGATTTTGGTGTTTGTGTCCTTACAGACCTGGTATTACTGTGTTGCAAAAACATAACATGTACCTTGGTTAAATCTTCATTCTACTATATTTCATTGGCATATAGCAAGGATCAAGTGGACAATTAATTGACCCTTATCAAGTTTTCTGATAAAGCATACTAACAAAAGCGAAGGAACATCTCATACTTAGAAGTTGGAGTATGAAGGTAAGTTTAAAAGTTAAAGAATTGTTGAAACAAAAAGAAAATCCATTGACGAAGCAGACATAACAGAGACGATTAATTTCAGAGAAACACCTGCCTATACGAAGAAAAGAGTTAAATCTTACCACTAAGTTGAGCGTCGAGTTGACGTGTGCGGTGTCGGGTACAAGGGTGTAAGAAGCGATGCCTTTGCTCAACGCCACCGTGGTGACGTTGACCGGAGCTCCGTCATCCCACAGTCGCTCCACTGTCACGTCCCCATCCGTGGACATCACTTGTCCCGAAGGATCCACTAATTCGATCTGTCAAGAGATTTGTTAGTTTGTTTTTGTCCGAAATAATTATGCCTTGAATGGATTGTATATTAGAGAGAATCAAGTAAAATAAACAGCTAACAGGTCACTAGGATTCCCAGAGTTCTTCTAAGTGCGTCATTTGTAAATAATGACACATACGACAAATACGTTAAACAGTCTGTCCCGGGTGTCATACCTATGACAGTCGTTACGGGGAGTCAGAAGCCTGAAAGTTGACCTTAGGATATCGGCATTGCCCTTTAACTGGATTGCGGAGATTTGATGGCAGTAGCTCTGTGTAAAAAACTGGTATTCAGCCGCATCTGGTTAGACTGGAAGATGACCTCAACATAGTTGGGAAAAGGCTAAGCAGAGATACATACGACAAATATGAAAATTTGATATACAAAAACATAGCACTTGGAACAAGTATCTGTAGATCACAGCATAGGAATATTGGTTCCAATGAGGGATACGAGAACCACAGGTGCTTCTTTATCTACGTTATATTCGATCGCTATCACAGACTATCACAGACTATCACTATAGTGATCTTATCCAGCTTCAAGAATACATCTTGTTTTCTCATATTAAAGCCCTTAGGGTCTTATTCTTAGTATATTCTACATAACATCACGTCTGTATTCCCCGAAGAGTTGGGCAGAGGTGTATAGTAACACCCTCATGTCGCCGTTATGTTTAAGTCTCATGTAATAGGGGGCGAGCCTTCGCCATCAACTGGGCACGAATTCCACACGGAAAAACCCAATAATGCTTTACCCGACCTGGGGATCGAACCCAAGACCTCACGATCAGCAGTCGCGCTTGCGACCACTAGACCAACGATGCAGTTACAGTAGTATATTCTATTGTAGTTGAATAGCAGAAATACAGTGATTACTTCCAACTTCTAAGTTACCTGTACAATGTAAGGCAGAGTAGGCTTGAAGTATTCAGGCGCTGACACTTTCAATCTATACGGTGTTCTCAACAGCAGTATTCTAGACGTAACATTCTGTCTTATCAATGTATCTTTCTCTTCAATTACAGCTTCCACGACGAGCGGCCTCGCGGCATCCTCAGCGAGGTCAAGGTCAGTTTTGAGGTCAAACGTTGCTTGCGCTTGACCGTTAATGTCGATCACTTTCCGAGTAGGTGATGCGACCACCGGTTGTAAGACCCCGGAGAAGAATACTGGGTACGCAGATATGGTTAGTTCCCCATGAACTGGTAGCCCGTTGAAGTGCCTAAAAGTTATGTTAAATGAGTTATTTATAGATATTACACTCGAAATACAGAGGTCGCGGATTCTAATTAGATTCTGCGAAGCAGGTAACGGAGCTTACATTCAGATTTACTTCAAACAAGTATGGTAAGTAGGCAAACAAATATTTTATCACGCTAATGCTTAAGAGGAAATGCAGTCGTCATTTAGTCCATACAAACGTATTCCTCAGTTTCCTCCTTGGATAATGTCACTAGAGCAAATATTTTTTACCGTATGATATATATTTACCACCAGTATGTCCCTATGTTTTGTTTTTGTCAATAAATTAATTATTAAAAGAACTAGAAACGTTTAAATTTTACAAAAATCGACCGGTTTTACCACCGTTTTCAAACATCTGACAAACAACTTTGACAAGTATAAAAAATAAAAGAAAAAAATACACACATAACCAAAGTCTTTCTTAAATTATTACAGAAAAAAATATTTAAATCGGTCCAGATTTGAAGAAGGAGACAGGGAAATACGAAAGTACGATTTCGCTAATATTGCACAGGAGAAATCAGTCTGAGATGCAGGTGTCTCTTTCGCGCTCAATTGGGAAGGTTTGCGGGAGGGGTAGGACGGACATAGAGATCGCAAAAACCTATTAAAATTATTAATATTTTGCAGTCCACGTTTCCTCTTAAATGTGAATTAAAAATAGCTATGTATAGCTATTTTTAATTCACATTTATTCGGTTACAATTATTCGGTTGTAACCGATGCTTATACAATAATTTGTGTTCAATGTTGTTTTTATGAAATTATTGCTGCTTGATCGGATTGTATTGATAAAAACTGACAACGCGTTGCGTCTACAAACGGTTCTTGCTTATTTACGTAATGATTAGTTATTCTATTGAATTCGAGTGATGAGTTTTTCTGTAATGTAATCAGAAACGGCAGCTTTCGCTGTGGAAATTCCTTTGTTTAGAGCAACGATGAGAAAAGTTCATTCCAGTTTATTACAGAACTCTGTGTTGTTTTTCGCAGAAAATCGAATTACCTACCTATTATTAGAAAGAAGAATAATAATTCTTGATAATCAAGTTTGAGTACCTAATGTTAAAATTATAATAAATCTCGTATATCAGAACATTTTAAGTACGTGATTTGTGGTTAACAACTTTACCGATGTCAGATTCTTTAATAGGCAACCTGTTTTCGTTAGAGACGTTCTTAGAAATAAATGACTTGTTTTCGTTGTTGCTTGAATTCATTAAAATATTCACATTGAAAATAAAGTAGGTATCTCTACATAACAAAATAATATTACGTACAGTAAATTTTTCTAAAAAAACATAAATACTGGTTCTGAAATGTCATAAATGCTTGCATACTTAGCGGTGACGTTGATATCGAATCTGCCGTCTGTGAAGAGTACTTCTTTGGGCAAGTGCATCTCCATGTGGAACCGTGGCTGCACGTAGTCTGCCACCAGTATCCGGCGCGAGTACTTCTGCCCACGGGCCTCCACCTGAACATATGATGCAAACATTCCAGCTATCTGCTAAGGTCATCGACGAGTGGGCGATCAGTATTTCGAATTATGATTTCGAGGCTAATTGCAATTTCCGGTGTTATTCTAGCAAAATCTTTTAGATGCACTATTGAATGTCTTTAGTTGCCTAACAGTTAATTAAGAATGATTTTCTAGAAACAAAACAAAAATAACTGAGGTGATGTGGATTCCGGTATTTCTTGAGTTTTGAATTAGGATTCTACCTTACATTGAAGATATTAACTCAAACTCAAACTATTTATTTGCACACTAAGGGAAAATAATACAGGTCTTATTATATAGAGTAGGTACAGCTTAGCAACCTTTTCCAGGTGTTGCAATATTTGAGGGCTCTAATTAGATAAAAGTATTTATTTATTAAAAGAAACGAAACACTTTTGTTTAAAATACAACAGGCTTAATTTAAAAATAAAATAATTGATAACATTGACTAAGACAATATGAGGAAGTGACAACAAGATACAGCGTAATTGTTGTTTTCCTTCTCAGCTAGAGCAATTACATATTAATTTATACATGATTTGCTAGCAATGACTTCGCATGTGATTTGAAATTAGGGAAGAAATTATATTCCTTTGCTCGTACTCTTAGGTCAGACGCAATATACGCCCACATCTTTAAAAATATGAATGCGACGTAACCATTGCGTTAAGTATTTTTATGCAATACCTAGATATTTTAATTAAAATACATAAGTACTCATTAAGAAATATTAAGCATACATAAAAGCCTGCCTCTGCACTTTTTTAGTTAAAGTAAGAGGTGATCGTGATTTAAAAAATATGCAAATTAATCCCATCACGATTTTTGTTTAACTAAAAGTCTAAAGATTTTTCTAATTCAGTAGGTAGTAAATAACCAAAGAGGTAGTAAATAACCAAAGAGGTAGTAGTAATTGGATCACCAGATATTAAAATTCGAGATGGCAGGCTGTGTCTGTATTTCAGGTTCATCTCAGGCAGTGTCTAGGTACTATATTTCTTTTGGAAACGTTTGAATGTATGTAGTAACTCCTTTGGCTCTGCCTACTATAGCTGCTATAGTTGGTCCTTAGTCGATAAGTTATAATTTCCTTTCACCTGTATCGTCCATTCTCCGAGTGCAGGTTCGTCAGCTAGGAGTAACTCCTCCGTAAGTACTCCTCGGTCGAGCTCTGCGCCTGCCCACTGTCGTATAGGCGAGCCTCCAGTGTCCAGCACATTGACGTCCACAGTCGTCGACAGCGGCAGCAGGTACCTGCGTAAGCGCACAGGTCAACGACCGCCTCGTAATCACACGTAATCTTACGCGCACGAGCTCTCGTACAGAAAACTCGATGGTACAGAAAATGAAAGTTTTTTGGGTTTACTACCAAATTCTTAGTTAATGCTTCTTGGATATAATTTTCCTCGTTAAGTGGAACAAGGACACAGGTGTTCTGTGATAGTCGGTGCTCAAACAATCGATTGATGTGTTACGCATTAACAGTTGCGTTAATGTTTTGTTTTACTATAAAGATAATTATACTCGTGACCTCAGATTATAGTAAGTAATTGTTATGTCATGGAGTCAGTCAAGCTTGAATAGTATTTGATATGAACATCGCTAATGAAGACTAGTTTCTACATGTTAGCAGCTTCACCGAAGGAAAGATTTCATATTTCTTGGTCTATCAGTAATCTTTCAGTTTCCTAATAATTTAGTAGTGTAATTATACAAACATAATGTAATTTAAGTAGAGTATTCCCTTGACTGAGGTTTACATTCACTAAATACATCGTAGTAGTGTGCAGTTTAGCGTTGTTGATGTTACCTAACTTTAAAATAGCTTTACAAATAATAGTAAAACTACTGATAAAATCGATCAATTATTAGAAATCGGTTCAGTAATTCCCGGTGTTAGAGCAATTATTGATACGTTAAATGATAAAGATTTCCTGTTACAGCATATGGTACAGCTATAAATAAAGCGACATTATTCTTACTTGTCTAAGGCGATGACCCTAAAGTGGATAGTGTCTCCGGGTTGGTAGACACGTTTGTCGGTCTGCACGAAGACGGCGAAACTGCGCGGTTGGTAGAGCAACGGTGACGACGACGAGAATAGCGGGCCTGAGGTTGACCGCGCCACCAGCGAGTACTGCCCCGGTCCAGGGTCAGCGATCTACATCAGGTGCAACAGATTTGGTCACGTTTTCTTGTGGGAAAATCGTTTGATTTATTGTGAACGTGATCAGATTAGTTGTGTGATCAGGTAGGTTGGTGAAATTGATGTAACATACAATACTGATTTTGGTTGACCTATTGAGCTATAAATATCCAAAATGATTGTAAATTGTAAATGATGCTCACATCCATAATGTAGGTTACATCAATTTTTACTTTCGAAATCTGTTCTGCATTTCACGAAACATTTCTCATGTTACTGCAATAATATCTTATTTCAGTTACCTTCTATTTTATAAGAAATGCAATAAATACTCACTTCAAGTTCTATGAGCCTGGTGGCAGCAGCAGGGACCTGTACCTCTCGTCCCTTGGTGAACTGCTCTCCGTTGGCGCGGCGGCCCTCCACTGCTACATAAAGGGTGTAGGCCCGGGAGCCGCCCGCGATCGCCACCGTGTATGAACCGTAAGGACGCAGCACCCGTGGTCCTACCACTGATATACTGCGGATTATAATGAACAGATTAGATAGGTACAGATTCTTTACGAAAACACTGACACACTATCGTGACTATTGGACATTGGCGTCAATGTTCAGTGAGTGTATGGTGCCATAAAATATGATTTTATGATTAAAACATGCTACCTTCTTTTAAACCGTAATTTCTTAAATAAATTACTTGATGAGAGGAAGAAACTATTATAGGTTCCTAACTAGGCTACTTGTCGCTTTGATTGACTACACCAATAAAGTCGTACATAACATAAAACTAAGCTTTCTTTTATTCTAAGAGCAGACATGAATACCACACATGATCTGAAAAACGCGCGCTTGTGTGAATGTCAATTTCTGGGTACAGAACCAATCAACAATGAATTGATAGGTAATGAAATATTTATGACGCATTGAAGGAATGGATTTGTATGCATTCTGCACCTTTTCACATGAATTGACGTCTGTACAAACCTAAGATTTTAACTACAACCAAGTCCTAAGAATTAAACAAACCCGATGGAGTTTGTAGTGTATGATCGACTACGAGAGGTCCGCCAACTGTTAAGGGATAAAAGTAAATCTTATACCAAATTAATTACCTAATCTAATACTACAATTATGGTATTACTAAATAGTAAAACCACAGTGTGCCTACTACATATTATAGTCGTTCAACGCGTATATATTTGTCAGGTCTTAATAAATGTCTGCCGGGGTTACGGTGCATGCTTTTGCGAATCCTGCGACCCCGGCCGAACGGTCAGGAGGAGGAACACTGTTGGTTTTTAGCCGGTAAGAGTCCGGCAGACCCCCTCGCCTTCCCCGGGAGAGGGACATCCATGAGGATTTTCCAAAGATAAAAAAAGGTCTTAAGAAATGTCAAAATTGGTCTGTGACAATTTTTTACGTTGACCGACTGTAAAGAGTAATATATGGGTAGACTGTGGTACAACTATACAGGGACTGAGATTACCTATACTTAGTAGAAATGTTATTATGTGCAAGTAAGTGTTGATGTTGAATCACGTAACGATTTGAGTCACGTCTTTGAAATTAATATTAACATAAAATAATACGTAAAACTTACCATTGTACGAGAAGAGGTGCTGTCAACACTACGACGAAGTAGTATAGAGTAATTTTATGAGTCATCATACTGAAATAAAATTATTAACATAATGAATAAGAATGATGGTGATTAAACATTAATTTATGTTTCTTATATCTTGCTGCAGTTTTTGTTTCACGGTATGTTCGTAATTATCAAGAGTCCCAAAAAAATAACGTAGGTTACAGGAAACTTAGGTATAGTTTATGTTACGACTTGTTAAGTATTTTCTTCTAAGTAAATCTCAATACTAGGGTAAGGGAATGTCTACGTTGAGTATCTACACTCAGGGGCATTGAATCCGGGTCACCAACATAAACCATAATATTTCGGAAAATATTGTTTTGTTTATGTTGGTGATTCAGATTCATTGTTCCCGAGTGTAGTATAACAACAAGTGCTTTTCCTCTTTCTTTTCTATTTCAAACTATATTTGCACTATTTCCCTCTCATATAAAAAATATGCAACAGAATCTCGTATGGGTGAATCTATCATTACAGTTATAGCTAATATCAGTATGTCAGGATTGGGAGCATGGTATATATACAAGGTTAGTCGGAAAGGGGGTACTAAGCCGCAAACCACTTAATGTATCACTGATGATTGTTCTAAAGAAAGTGTTAAAATTTAAAAATTCGATGATTTTTTTTTCCATCTTAAATTATTTTTATTTTAGTTTTTTCAAAAATTCTTCATCCCTGACTTAGTTATGAATTCAGAAAATGCAGTTTCTAATCCGTGACCCCAAATATGACCTAAATAGTAAACACAGCTGATCATAGCTATGGACAAATAGATTTTAGCATATTTTTTACGGAATCTTTGAAAAGCTATTTCTCTTAAACTATCGAGTTTTGGGGAAAGTTGTAGAACAAAAGTTATCCCTTATTATGGGTTCTTTAACACCCTTTCGGCTTAGTACCCCCTTTCCGACTAACCTTGTATATAAAGTACCTATATTAAACCAACATAGACGCTCCACCACTGAGAGTACTTTTAATTAGGTTAGTGATTAGTTGCAAAAGCTAGTTCACAATAGGATATCACAATATAATAATTAACACAAAATCAGAAAATGAGGACAAGCAAACCAGATATAAAAGGTCAGACTTCTTCAGCTGTTCGACATGGAATCCTCTGCTCCGTCGAATGACCACCGTTTTTATAACTTCGGGTACGTTGATTAATCTTGGCGGTTACCCTCCTATGTCAACATTGTCCAGTGTTACCAGCTACCGATAACACTCACAACAGTAATGTTTTTCTAGCATTTCATTTATTTAATCTAAGAGATGAGCTTTTAATGTAGTGAAAGCTATTACAATTGCCTACGGCATCGTTTATGTAATTTCTTATATGAATTCTTTCTTTGGCTTTAAGAAACAAAACATGTTTATTATGGATATGCAAATAATTTAAATTTGTTATTAACTTCCTACATTACGTTGCCATGAAGGGAATCTTAACAGCCTTCTAAATGGTCACGCTCTATATGGTCAACATTAAATTGGACTCCATTCATGTAACTTTTAAACATAACTTTTATATTCGTATAATCATAATGATGTTTTTGTTATTCAAGTTATTTTAAACATAACATCACGCCTTGTATTCCCTGAAGGGTTGCGCAGAGGTGTTTTTAGCGCACTCTCGTTTCGCCAGTTATGTTTAAGTCCCATATAATAACATGGGATTTAAACATGTTGGGAGCGAGTCTATTGCCATTAACCGGGCACAAATCCGGACTCCGGGCTGCTCCTGAGAAATTCCTAATGGGAAACCCCAATAACACTGCTCGACCTGAGGATCGAACCCAGGAGCCCATGCTCAGTAGTTGCGCTTGCGACCACTAGACCAACAAGGCAGACAACTTATTTTATGTAATAATTATTATATTGGTGTGTATTAAAAGAGCCTCCACAAGTGACGATACATAAATTTACCCAACGCACCCTGGGCTGTCAGCCCAACTACCAACCTTGATGACTGGCTAATCTTTTTACCACGGCATGAGCTATTCTCCCTCGTATCAATTAAGAATATTCGCTATTTTATAATAGATAAATAATTCAGGGATTGTTAGGGATTCTATCCTTATTGTTCATTCTGCTAATTTAAAATCCGTTTCTTATTTTTTTATTCAAATGTGTGTTCAGTGTGCATATTGGTTATGTCATACAGGTAAAGCTCCTTGCATGTCATTAGCACAAGGTGTAGTGTAGTAGATGTGTCCGAGAGTCGTAGGTGAGCTGTTCGTTACTTGTATTGAATTCACATATTTGTCATATGTATGTACATGTAGAACTAGTGTCCTTGCGTCGTTTCTGACTCATTATGTCAACACTTGCGTGGGCAGACCAGTCTTTTCGACCGATATGGTATAACATTGCTTATTTCTGCGAAGAATACGCCGTCAAACTGTGGGAGATTATTTTATTTATTCACATTTAAAATGGTAAACTGTCGTTTAACATTTTAGATACGGTACTAAATCTCTACAAAGACACAACATGAGAAATGAGTGTATTGTGGTAAGAAACTTTCTCTAGGCCCACGACATCGCTCCGAGTTGTGCAGTGTTTACCTCCACAGGCAACAAAACAATCGCTACAATAACGCTAGAGAAGTGCGTGACTCTACATCGTGTCCACTAACTTACTTTTAAGTAATTGCTTACAATAAACGTTCTTATGTAATAATATATTTTTATTTACCATTTAACTCAGTAAACACAAAAATGTTTTAACTTAATGTCACTTAAAATCTCGACATTCAACTTTTATAAAAATAGAGATTACGCACACACCAAGTTAAATGCAATTTAGGGAAGTTGAAATGAGCTCACCTTTTGTGCACTAGCGTCACTTGTATCACTTAATTAAATATAACTTATCACTATATCACAGATCGTTTGATTCCGGTGCACATAGTTTGTGTGGTAGCGTGACGGCGCGACACAGGTCGGCGCGGGGTGCACTGTACAACTAACAATAAGTGTTGTAGAGTGAGGCAGCGGCGCCTACGCACACAGGTGGGGCGCCGCGAAGCCTTGCGAAAATTCACCGCCGCACAGTACCTGCGACTGTGCAGTGCACCTACTTGCACTACGCAGCGTAGCTGGAGGTTTCTTTATACGTTGCTTAACAAAATCGATCTAATCTGTACGTTTATTAGAAGATTTATTATGTCCATTGACTGTCTTACTCTACCCACTAATGGAAGTACAAAATTCGCAATGGATTGTTATTATGAGTTTTATACCTCCATTAGATAGTATAGCAATTATGAGAACGGTTATCTAGATTTAACTAACAAGGTCTTAAATTGGTTCCAACAGTAGTGAGGCTAATGTATAAGCTAGATAATTTATTTAACTTAAAGATCGTACTATTTACAAAATCAAATATTACATAAACCGCTACGGTTAGTGGGTTTTATTAAAAAAACAACAGGTTGTTTATCACGTACGGGGCGCGTACATCTGAGATGGTCGATGATATGTTAGGGGCTCGATGCTAGTTGAGCGCAGTGCATTCCTCGGAACCAGTTTTAGTGCAACACTCCATAATAATCGCTTAGACAGACAGAGTTAGAAATAGCATTCAGACATATTAATGCTTTTATTTTTTGAGACTATGTACAATACCATGAGTCGCTAAATGCGTATGAATGGTCTATGCATAATAAAATGTGTATTGGCAACAGTTTGAGTTTAATTTAACCACCGAGATACCTACATTTACGTCTCATTGCGGGTCAGCTAATTAAACATGAATATTGATTGAAATGTTTATGAACGTTATCTTTGCTGCCACCAAAGTACGTTCTTACCGCAAGTTTTCAATCTGTCGCCAGGACTATCCATTTAAATAATAAGTGTATTTTTTAATCCCAAAGAGGGTTGATGTCAGGCAGGCGGCCGGTCATAAAACAATAAGCCAAAACCTCTAACAACATGGATTTATGAAATACATGTTTTGCCGACCCCGCCTAGTGTGGGATAAGGGCAGGAAGAAGAAGATTTTTTAATTGCCGAAAGAGTGTATTAATATTCTTATCAGTTTCTTCTATTTAAAAATTCAATTAATCTTAATATAAATAGCGTTCTATTTAAACCAATCTTCCACCACCTACCTACTTGTTTTGTTTAAAAATATTACTATTTCTATTCATGGAATCCAAATGAGATTCGGGCAGAAAATATTGGTAGGTACTTACTCATATACAAATAAGACAGCAGGCCCCCCGAAGAATTTCTCAATATACCTAATGCTTAAAAGCTCATTCAAGTTATTATGAGCAAAATATAGACAATATTTTTAGGTTTAAAGCCTAAAAACGTTTCATAAGCATAGAACTGCGTGGTATAATATACAGGTTGAATCGGAAGCATATTTTAAACATTCGTGGAAAGGACGATATTATGACCTCTAAGTTTTGGACATCGCGATTATAAAACCTGTTCGTAATATAAATGGTAGCTTCTCCCACATCATTGTTTTCTAACGAAGTCTGGCTGAGTATACTTGTATCGTAATATAATATAGAGGTATCCTACACACGTTTTTATGTATGTCTGACTAATAAATCATCCTTGCGTATCCAAGCAATGATGACATATTCTTGTTACGTAATTCACTAGGTAGTTCGACTAGGCTTGACGAAGGAGTTACGTAAAACATTGAAAGAAATATTATTTGTTACTCACGAGTTATTTAATAAAACAGTAATGCCTAGGATAATCGGAAAAATCGAAACTTTGCGTTCACCTAGGACGATTGCAAAGGACCGGATATTTGGAATCTTAGACAGATTTTGTAATCATTCGCGCTATCTTTATACTCATTGCAAAAATTCCAGTTTATTCAGGAGGATTGGAAACATGAACGCTGATTGGCTAATCTAAGAATTTATTTATATCATCTTTATTTATTTAAACTTCATGTACAATTGGTGGTACATAAGGCGGACTTAATGCCAATGGCATTCTCTACCAGTCCACCTTTGGGTCAAAAATTAAGCACTCCGATAAATATTTATTCTGGTTGGTCAGAACATGGCCCTTCACAAAGATCTATAGACATAGAAAACTGATAATGATCATATCAGCCAACTAGCGCTCATAACGTGAGCGGTATTCGCGACTTATCTAAGATAAGCTGGATTTTTGCAATGATTCTGAAAATAGCTCGGATAGTTACGAAAATCTGTCTTAGATTCCAAATATCCGTTCCTTTGCAATTGTCCTAGGATTATCGCAAAATTAGATTTTGCCGATTATCCTACGACACATACATAATGTAAATATTCATTCGGCTAGAAATGAATCAATTGGACAAATATTAGTAGACGTAGATTCTGGCGGTGTCGAAGCTTTGTTTGTCCCGTCAGTGTTATTATCTGCAGCGTGCAAGCGCGCAGCTAAGGTCGCATTATCTGCTAATGCGGCTGCCAAGGCTCTTTCAAGCTTCTCTGCTCCAGCTCGCTCAGCTTCTAGAGCAGCCCGTGTCTCAGCTAGAGCTTCAACATCAGGATCAGCTGTTTTCTTTGACGATTTATTATTATTCAGTTCAGACAAATGGAGTTGAAGTTCGGCTACTGTAGCTCTGAGTTTGCCTATTTCCGCTGTGAATAATAAAAAAGTATAAATCACAGTCTGCCTGAAAGTATCTACCTATACACGGAGTAACTGCTTTACAGTTTCTCATTACCATTAGCAGCTAGCAGTTCACTGTTAGTGTGTTGCAGTTCTGCAGTTGCAAGTCGTCTCTCCCGGGCATGCGCTGCTGCGGCTAGACGTGCGCGCTCTCGAATTTCTGAACCAGCAGATGCGCACTTTTCCACTCTCCGTAGCTCGCTCTCCAGTCGACTCGATTCTCTGTAGTATTTAGATTTATATTCTTTCTGCCTTGCTTTTTACCAATTGTGTTGAGCTCAGTTTCCAGTCTAACCAAATGCGGCTGAATACCAGTATTTTACACGGAGCGACTGGCGACTGCCATCACACCCCCGCAACCCAGTTGCTGGGTAATGCCGATAACCTAAGGTTAGACTAGTTGTCAGACTTTCGGGCTTCTGACTACCTGTAACGACTGTCATAGGTATTCGTATGACACCCGGGACCGACTGTTTAACGTGCTCGCCGAGGCCCGGAGGGGTCTCAATGTCTAACGAATGTTCACACATCCACGAACTGACCGCGGGAAGCGTTGCTTAATCCGCGCGGTCGTTAATAAGCCACGAGCCCTTTCATATTTATATTAATATTGTATAGGTATATTTTTAGCTTCACAATACATAAGAGTTAACAACAAAATAATGTACCTAGATATCTAAATAAGTTTTAGACGTACTTATAAGCTTAATTTTTCACAATTCACCTGTAACCGATTGTGTGGCATCACGTTTTCAGCTTTGCAAGCAAGTAAAAGAAGAAATTATTAAAAATAATCCATATACCTGCGAGCTTCTTCAGTTGCTTTGCAGATTCGCTCCTGCAGTTCTGTATATTGTCGCTGGAGGGTGGTGTGCGCCGATTGCACCGGTTTTAGCTGCTGAACTTGCCTCTCCAAAGAACTGACCTGTGCTGACATTTCGCTGCATCGTTCTTCTAAAAGCTTCCGTTGCCTTTCCTAATAAAGAGGTTTGCGTAGGTCGTATTCATTAACATAATTTGGAATATTGACATCTTGACGTAATGCTTCTTAGGTTTAATATTACATCATCATTGTCATCACCACTTCCTCAGCTTTAATGAAGCCAAAGCTATTAGTAGGTATAAGCTTCTCTCCGTTACTATATCTTTGCTCTTTCTGCCTGCTTAACCTTATCCCGGCCAAAATTTAATCCACATAAGACCTAGTTCCTAGATATTATATTTAGCTACTTATTATCAGCTATGCCACTAGTAAGATCCTTGAAAATATGTTATACATACATACATAAAATCACATCTTTTTCCCATGGGGGTAGGCAGAAATTATAGAACGCCACATGCTATGATCCTTACATACTCCTTTCATATTTTATCATTTATTTTATTTACAGTTTAATATATTTAATGTTGTTTAAGACATAGATATTTCTAAACACTACCCAAAATACTGACCATAGCAAAGCAAGTTGTGTTCGTCGACATAGTTTGTCAGACTTTTCTATTAAATAAATATAAAATAATATTAGGTACCTATTAAATATTAAAATAAATAATAATAATTAAAATAAATGTATACATGTACACTATCACAATAGTTTACCCTGTAATGATAGGTGTAAGACGGAAAAAAAAAAAATTGGAGATAAACGCTCGATAAGTTTTAAGTAGGTAAGTTAGCATCAATTATAACTGATATATGATCAAAAGAGCTACATTGCATATGTATCAGCCTTTTGTAATTTCCCACGTCACAAAAGAAAGTGTTATCGTTGCACTGACAATCTGTCACGTCCACTTCTTTCCATTTGATCTACTTCTAAATCACAAAAACTATATCGTACGAGGCAAACCCTGGTTCATGAAAAACTGAAACTCACTTAAAATCCGTCTGGGGTTATGATAGATTGTTATTACCTAGTACCTAATCGATATGTTAATGGTTTCTACATTATAATGTAGGTAAGTATCTATGTTACGAATTTTAGAATATCGTTGAGGGTATACCGTTAGGTCCAGGTGTATTTTGAGACCAGTGAGGTTTTCCTGAGCATTAGCGAGTGTGGTGGTGGCCTTGCTGACGGCGGCGGTGGCAGCGGCCGCTCCGCTTTGGGCCTCCGTCGCAGCACGCTCTGCTGTCGCCCGCGCTGCCTCCGCTGCTTCGGCCCGTGTTGACTCAGTGCGTAACGACTCCCGCAGACGACTCCCGGAAATCTATGTATAGAACTCAGGGTAATTACAGACTTCTTTATTTACTTGCTTTGTATTTAATTAAGTAGGGACCTTGATTTCTGTAACTAATAAAGTAGACCTAAAAACTTTTTAAGTCTTGTCGAAAAAGTTGTGGTTGTAATTACATACTTACAGTTAAAGTCCGAAATTCTGCAATAAGTTCTAAAAATTGTTGTTCCAGTGTTTCAAATTCTGACGTAGAAACCATTATTAACGTATAATATTTTTTTAAATTAGAGCATATCAGATATTTTTATTTTCAAGTCTAAAAGCGCGGGATTGAAATAAAAAGAATGTTGGATTAATTACGTTTTTTTTAGACGATGATTGATGCCAGTCTGCCAAATCTGTCATAGTAAATTATTAAAAAAAGTTTTTTTATGTAGTCTATTTAACTTTGTAGGTACTTACTTTTTTTTGTACAAAAATAACAAAACCAATGATAATACAATTGTGATTGCGTGTGGGTTTATTTTAATTCTACAAAAATATTCATTTATTTATTGTAAAATGCGTGGTACGTGGTATGTAGGTACCCTGGTACCTAAGAAAAAGGAAAATTGTGAAAATATTTCCATAGCAGTAATGGGATCAATTTATACGGTTATAATAATTGAAATGTGTCAATTACTATTTTATAAGAGCAGACAGGCTCTGAGGGGAATATTAAAAAAGGGGGAGTGATGTTTTCCAGCGGGAGCCCTTGGTATATAAAAGACGGTACTGTTTTTACCCATTCATTCTGCTACTTAGCGTGCTCAATCTGGTAAGTAAAAACCATAGTAGGGACAAGTATTTGCTTTTATTCTTGTTCTTGTCTCGTGTCGGCACGAGCTATGTGAGAGTAGCTCATACCGTGTTAAAAAGATTTCTTTCTTTTATTGCTTGATGATTATACTTAGTTACCTAATTTATTCGGTACAATCGATAATGGTAGTTTGTATGCAGGCAGCGCTTTAACTGACTTGCATAATTTGATGTAGGCCAGATTTCTATATTAGGATGTCTGGTATCACCTGTCATCTCTAATGCCCCAGAATTCTCAAGCAACCAAGCATCCAGCAAGACATAGAAATCCATTCATATGTCTTGCTTGATATTGACTTGAGTTATGACGACTCGTGCTGTTCCCAATAATGAAGCTTAGAGTCGATAGAGTATTATGTATTTTTGACATTGCAAGGCCTTAGGTACCATTAGTAAGGAAATTAATTGAATTTTTACATTGTATTGAATATTACCGAATTTAAGTTTGGGAACGTTTTGGGAACTACGTTAAGAGTTTGAAGTCGCCTATTCTAGCCAATATTCAAAAACTTTTTAATCGATTGTTGGAAACAGCGGTACCTAGTGGTCATACTTACCTATGTTACCTATGTAGATAAGGTAGTTTTACTGCAGATATTATTGTAAACAGTGCATTGATTAACATATTATTGTTATTTTATAGAGTCATCTAATTCTGCAAAATGCAACTTGTAACGATAGTTGCGATGGCGATCACGGTGGCGTTGGCGATGTTGGTGCGGTGCTGCGAGGGCGCCAACCTTCGCGGCTTTGCCCTACCTGAGGAAGACGAGGAATTCAGACCCCGACCTTTGTACAGAGACTACAGCTTGATCCGGAGGGCCGCCCGTGCCGACGACGCTTTTGACGATTACGGGCACTTGCGATTCGGCCGATCTGCTGACTGACGCAAGCGCACCTCTCACAAAAGACATCAGCCCACGCTCCAGCATAGAGAATGCTCGCCAGACAAATTGTGTACTTAATTCCTAGTCATTTATATAAGCGGATTCTGCTTCCTACTTACAAATTAATAATTAAAGTATTTAAGAGTCTTATAAATATCTATAGGTACCTGCCAAACGTCTAATAGAACAATATTATTGCTGAAAGCATTTTTACTTTTACGGTCATAGGCTCTTATCAAGTAGAAGATTTCTTATTAAGAAATCTTGTTGTGTTAAAATTATAATGATATGATTTTTTAGCCAGACAACAGAGAAAATAATTTTATGAACAGATTCTATTTGAAATATTAAGGGCTGGTTAAATATTTCATGTCATATAGATTTTAAAATGGTAGAAAAATGTATTATTTTTATTTATATAAAGTCAAATATTTGTATAAAACTAATTATCCACCGATGTATGTTTTGAGCTTGGAATTTAATAATGAGAACTAGAATTATCGTACCTACCAATTACCTATTATTAGTTAAGTAGTATAGCTAAGTAGAAATAAAACACATGAGATTATTTCCATGAGTATATTATTACCCAATAAATACATTTTACAACAGTTATTACTTATTACAATAAAATGTTACAATGTTTAATAGCATCACGAACTGGGCACGATGACGAACATTAAAGTACCTACCTTAGGTATGCTTTTGTTGTAGTCCGTTCACTGTTAAGGCATTTTACATCTTATAAATGGAAATTGTTTAATTTCTAACCAAATAGCCAACAATTTTAATATCTCAGCATTAAGTATTAAGGCAATGATTTCATTTTTCTTATAAGTAATAAAAGCTAGTTGTAAATAATGCATGAATGATAAAACTCATTTAGATGTATTACAGCTGCCTTCGATTTTACAATTTGTACACATGGCAGTAGCTGGTGAAACAATACCCTTTAAAAGTTTAGCTAGAAGCCTTGTACCTATACCATTTAATTTCGTTGTACTGGTTACAATGCATTCGTTCATAAGTATTACATTGCTGTTAAATTTCTCTTGTTAATTGACTGTGTTATCTACTTATGGTGGGGCTTCATCGTAGCATGCATTGGATTTAGTTTTAATAATCTATATTCATTAGGCACACGTAATATCACTACTCTATATTAAATAATATGAGACTAGTTAGTTCCTTCCCTAAGCTAAGTTATAATTTATGTTTATATTATGTATGTAGTTTATCCCAACATACATTTTATGGTTAATTGTACTTGGTGAAAAATGAAGCGTATCGTGGAGAAAAATCTTCGGAAATATTTTTTATTTAAAAATAAAAATCCTTAATAACCAAGTTCCTTAAACAATTTTACAATAATATAAAATGCGACAGATAAATAAAACATGTATCTTTTATATTAAACTCATATGTTACAACGATGATGACACCATCCTATACTTCTCTCTTAGTTTTTGTGTTTTACACTTATCAGTTTGTGAGTATTTCATTAATGCCAATATTCATACTTTAAAACTGTCGTCATTTCACTTAGATAATATCCTTTTTCTGCGAGCTGCCTAGTAGAGCCTGCAAAAGAAAAACTCAATTGTAAGAACCTTTAGAAGCAACTATGTATATAAAATAATTATAAGAACAACCTGATACACATTTAATGAAACAGGTAAGCAAAGTGTCAGGCACGTTTAAAAAGAAAAAGAAAATTGCTATTTGAAACTAATTTTGGAAGAAAGTATTTAGGTAGGTACTTACGTCTATTAGGGGTTAACCTAAAAAATGTATGGCTGCTTATTAGTAATAATTAATACCTTGTTGACGAAGTTAACGATGGCAGTAGCAGGTTGTTCGGGCTCCAGCTCTGCGAACACGTGACACTGGTTGTCGGCACTTGACGACGCTCGAGCCACGAATGCAAAAATCCGTCTGCAAAATAAGAAATCGATTGTTGTAGTATGCATTACACAAATCTCGTAAAGAGAGTTGGACGGATAATATGGGGAGTTTTTTTTTTAATTACGTGAATGTATCACAACACCTGTTGGGAAGTCTGATTGATAATAAACAAGATCACGCCTTGTATCCCCCGAAGGGATCGGCAGAGGTGTTTTAGTACACCCTCGTTTCGCCAGTTATGTTTAAGTCCCATGTTATAGGGGGCGAGCCTATTGCAATTAACCAGGCACAAATCCAGACTCCGAGTTGCTACTGAGAAATTCCTAATGGAAAATCCTAAAAACACTTTGCCTGACCTGGGGATCGAAACCAGGACTCCATGCTCAGCAGTCGCGCTTGCGACCACTAAACCAACAAGGCAGTCAAATAATAAAATTATTTGATTGATAATTTTAGTGAAAAAAACGTTTAAAACACAAATTCTGGAACCAGATATACAAGGTGTAAAAAGACCCTTCACGAAGCCGTCAACCATGCATTCAGTACATCAAACTAAGTAACCCTACGCAAAAATTGCCGCGGGGTAACGACTTTTTTTTTGGGTGAAAAATTTCGTTTTACTGTAAAGCTCAATGTAACGCACTCAATACACTGTGCTGATAGATGCAATGAGTAGTAAACGGGTAATGGAGGTATTTCAAGTTCATTTGTAACCTTCAAAACTAGTATTTTTAAAAAAGTTGTGAAAAAGTTGGAACTTTGACCTCCAATATCTCCGTAACTAGAAGGTTCCCAGGCATAGTCCAGAACAAAAAAAATATCGCTATGACATGGAGAATAAGTGCCTTTCGGCTTCGTTAAGGGTCTATTTACACCGTTTATTTGGAGCCACATATAGCCAGATGTTTGGCTGTAATCATCAGCCATACAAGGCATGTACGACCAGCTACCCTGTGGCTTTGAAATCACTAAGTTAAAAAAAGAAGTTAGATATGTTCACTGACTTTTCCAGCTGCGTATTGTTGTCGTGGTGCGTGTACCGTCGCTCGTCGGGGTCGACGCCCGCGTACGACACGCCGGCGGCGGGGTAGTGGCGCCGGAAGAACAGCTTGCGCGCCGCGTCCGTCAGCGTGATGCCGCCGCCGAACACCTTGAAGTGCACCACGTGCGCCGGGCCCTGCGCACAAACCAGATTATACGTTACAACCGTATAAGGTACCTAGTTTAATGTATTAGACATACAAATTCATATGTGGTTCTTGGTACAGCCTATCCATAGTCGGCGCAAGGTATTCATTGTATATCTGCATTACGCGCAGTTACTCGTAATAACGAATTTCTAAAGCCGACCGATTTCTCCTCCACAAAATTTGGTATGGTCAGGGCACGAAAGGCCAGGAACACATCAGAGACATGTCTGGTGATGCTAAAGCTCAGCACAAAAAACAAAAGAGTCGGCTCAGTATAAGTAGGTAGGTAAAACACACGGTGGTGTTTTTCAGCACTTGCCAGTTGGCCTCATTCTTCGACCCACGAGAAGTATCGTAACCACAAAAGCACATGAATTTGACTGACCTTCTTGGTAAGTATGTTGGTGACGGCCCTCTTGACAGCAGCAGGTCCGGTTAACGCCTCCGTGTTTTCGGAGCCGAGCAATAGTACGTGACACGCAGCTCCTGTCGCAAGAAGCGCACGCGCTGCTGCATTCGCACTACCGCCCGTCCATGGATCTCTGTGGGTTTGCCGTAAATTACTATCGTAGCCCTTTTGATTACATTTGTTATAGGATCATTTTATTATTATCATTAAAATGAACTGTTGAACTTAGGCATGATGGACGGAGAAAATACCAGTTGAAGACTTGTATGCCACAAGGGGAAAAGGTGAACCTCCCGGTTCTGTTTCAGTCACTAAACTTAATTGTTTATGGACAGTTCTATTTCTGGCGAGTAGTGGTTAAGGAAACTCACCTATCGGGTAATCTGAGCGGCACGGGCAGCGCTAAAGGCGTCACAGTATGCTGGTACACGAGTGCGGAAAGCGAACTGAAGACAGGCTCGTCGGGGCAGCCGCGCAAGCGCACGCCGCGTGCGGTGGGCTCGATGAGGAAGTGCCGCACGCCGCCCGCGCCTCCTGCGCGTACCGCAAGCCCGAACGCGCCCGGGAACGAGTTCGAGTCCCGCACGATGAACGCGCCCTCTTCTAGTTGGAGTAACGCTGACACAGCTGTTGACAATCAACATTGGTTATGCATGTGCCATAAAATACAGAATCCCCATCATTTTCATGTGTTTCGAGGACATCATAACGTCAGGAGATGCAACCGCATTCTCCTGTGAATCCCTCGGAGATACTGACTGTGTTAGGTAGCTTAAAGCAGCACCTACAGACCCAATCCGTCGGCTGAACAAATATGATTGATGAGAGTGATTTATTTTTTGATAACTGTGTTGGTATATCCTGAACCTTTTAACAAATGTGACGATTATGATATTAAGTTCACAGAATCATTTATCTGATGCCACGTGATACCATATGCTGCCACTAACACTGTAGGGAAGCGTACTGCTGTTGTTGCACTTCAATAGTTTGGCGGGCTTCGCCTTGTAGTACTAACCGTCGTCTCTGGAGATGTTGGGCTTGTACCAGTAGTGGCTGGTATCTCTCGCGAAGCGCACGCGGTCTGGAGCCACGTGCTGCGGCTCAGCGGTGCCGCTCACACTTGAGCGACGAGATCCGCTGCTACCGTTGTACGTACGGTACTCTGACTCAGGGCTGACTTCGCGTTCTTTTCTATAGTACGAAGAAACGTTGCGTTAGTGACATGAATGATGATATTCTCAACGGTGCTTGCGGTTCAAGTTAGAGGTGAAGTATTCACCGAATTTGAATCGCTATGTTCTTTAATTTTGAAAGATCTTTTGAAAGTGGCAAAGAAAGTTCATTTGGTGTATGACACTTGATCATTTTAGATCGATTGTGATGAAAATGCGTGTGTTAAGACAGTTGCACAGTTTGTGCATTGTGTGTTGCATTCATGGACACAGCCTAGTTTTGAACCATGAAACGATCCATATATAATGGCTGGGGCGTTGGCTTGCTATGTCCATGATTGCGTCAGTTGTTGTTCTGTACCTCAAGTCCTCCAGGTCAAACATATTGTACCTGGTAACAGAGGGCGACCGCGGGGGGCGCGCGGACAGCGAGGGCGTGGGTGTGGGCGGGTAGGGCGTGCGCGGGTGCGTTGGGAATGCCGGCGTGCCTGCGCGAGACTCCGTGCGGGACTCCGCGCGAGACCAGCTCTCGGCACGATCCTGGAATAACATTACATTATAATATCTTCTAATTAATGTTGCACCCGTCTTATGTCCAGTGGAACAGGGATTTTTATTCTGCAAAATTTATTGCTTAGACGAAAAAGAAGACTTACGACAGTATCAGTGCTGACAGGCTCCGCTAGTGACAGTAATCCAGGCGCGGGAGTACTGTTCGGTGTGCTGGTCGTACTCCACTCGCGCATCGTCATCTTTTCATACATGAACTTTCTAGATGAGGTTCTGTAAACATAACAATACCCATTCTTCAAACAGAAAATTGTGCAAAGCTGCCAACATGCACTAAGTATCTGGAGATACACTTAAAGCAGAAGAAAAAGAAAATACGTTAAACATTAATGCAATTGGAGCTCAGAGAATATGTTCCCTGGTCTCTGATGAAATGCCCGTGGCTTGCAAAGAAACTACGAAGCGTTTCCATGATAAGTAAATCGTGATATGGCACATTTATTAGGCATGGTTAAGTAAAAAGCCAAATGTTAAAAATGTTATACAGAAGTTAAAGTACATCATGAAAAATAATAGGTATTATATACCTGTCTGGAGCTTGCGGACTGGTGTGGTCAGTCCTGAGAGGGGTGCGCGTGTTTACATGAAGGGGGACGCTGAAGTCATCGTCATCATCAGCAAAGGCCGTTGTGTCACTCGTGTAGCCATCCACTCTGCAATCATATTCAGTGTTACAAGGTTTGAAAATAAAAGCCTGTTGACATGCAATTATATGTAATTTCGTGAATGATACGTAGAAAATTATGTAACGCAGTTGGTGGCAGTATTTTAATGAAAGGGGGACAGTAGGGAACACATCAAAAACTAGACACGCTTCTCAGATCCAACGTTGTGCGAAAAGAGTACTACGTGTACCAAGTTTGAGGAATTTAAAGATAGTCCGGAATTTGAGCAAAGTTGTGGTCCCTGGTGGTGGAATACAGCGCCAAGTGCGTAAGTTGATGTCGTGGTTTGTAGCATTAGGATAGTCAATGAAGAGATCGCCTCACCGATGGCTGGCGGAGCGGCGCACATGTCGGGAGGAAGCAGTATCCCACTCGAGCGGTAGTCGAGCGACTCTTTCCCTGGCCTCCTTCCTCTCGCGTAGTTTCTGTTGCTGTCGCTGCAGCCACGTGAGCCCCGAGCTTCCTTCGACACTGCTCTCGGAGCGCCGTGGCTCCCGGGCACGGGAAGTCTCGTGCCAGCCCAGGGTACTCGCTGATCGCCATGTTCCATTCTCCGGTGGTGTTTTCCGTGCAGTTGCACTTGCGCTCGCAGGCCGTTCCGCCCACTCTACTTCGCCGTTTAACCATCTGCTGACAAAATCAATAAAGATAATAATTAGTTTAATTCTTCTGATAAAAATATAATTTTTTTTAAGCAATTTTTCTTTATGTTTTTTACCTATAACGGTTTTCGAATAGAATAAAAACGATTAACAACTTGAGAGCGACAGCCTTGCATCCTATACATAGGATAGCTACAATTAGATCTGAACCTAGGCTAAATTCTTAGGAAAATCACAGGCGCGACTGTTTTAAAATTTTATAAAAGCTGTATACAAAACAAAAAACATAATAATAATAATTTTATTATGACTCATGGTCCGGCTGTTATCTTTGTAGGTTTTTTTATTTGTGTGTAGGACTTGAAGGTCCAATTGATCTTATTATGGCAATGGGAAACCTTGTATCCGCGTGCTAAGAATCTCTAGATAGTGGGTGTTTGTTGAGTAGGTATGGATAACTAATGTTATACTAAATGAATTTTATTTGAATATTAATCGTATTCCGTTCAGATTGGAATACTATTAAATCTGCATGTGTTTTATTTATCTATTCATTAAAATCGTAGTAATCCCGGACTGACAAGTATACAAACGGAGCAAACAGACAGTTAAACGACATGTTTTTAACAGAAAGTTAAACTGTTTTAACTAACAGGGATGTAAAAGAGCTTAACAAAGCGGTCTTTATTAGAAAGTAAATAGTGTATCGGGCAGTGTGAGGCGGTCTGGCGGTGAGGCGTCGCAGTGTCGTGGCCCGGTCGACACCCGCCCGTTTATGGCCACGTTTATCTCGAAATAGTAACTTGTTTGGGTCATGGCGCGACGCAATCACACACCATCGCTCCAAATCAAATCGAGAATTGCGACTCGACAGTCGACATCTTTCCGACGTGCATCTATGTATGGCGACGTGTTTAACTACTCGATTACATTTGTTGATCATTACATAAAGCTGACGTGAGCAATTACACATTGACGAGATGTTATTAAAGAAATAACGCGAGCAATCTAATACCAAATATGGTTAGATTAGAAAGGACTTTTCAAATGCAGCTTAGAAGCTATAAGTTATTCGTTTTGTTAACTCAAGTCTGTTCCAAGAATGGATATCGGTCAGTTATTTGACTGGAAACTTAAGAAGCTATTCATTGAGCGGGCGTCGCATTAATAATTTGCAGTAGGCAGCCCGACCGAGCCGAGCTGAGGCTGAGTAGTACTGATACTGAGTACGTTATGTGCGCCGGGCAATGTTGCGGAACGAGCGGATTGATAGTTAGTTCGGTTTCAGCCCACGCCTATCGCCGACTCAATTAATGTGACGAACGCTTCCGTTTCTTAATGTACTGCAAATGGTTCTAGACAATCTGTTAAATACTAAATGAATAAAAAAACAAAATTGTTAATGTTGTTTATTTCGTTTGCCGCGAAGGCCTGAGTATATTTATGTTCTGCTAATGCACAGAGTTTCGGTTTTTTATTCATGTGCTAGAGCGCTAGGTAGGGCAGTCTTTTCGGTTTTTTATTAATTATTATTTTTTAACCCTCTATGTCCTGATGAAGGATAGTGCTTATATTCGTATAAAAACAATGCTGCACGATAGTCTGCCTTATTATATTATAATTCCAAAACAACAACAAAAAATTGCCCTAATTTGGAATCACAAATAGGTATCAATTAAGGCTATGTCTTAATCTATAGACGCCTAGACATGTCGAATAATGCAAGTCATGGTCAAAGCCTTTTTGAGTATGGTCATCTTTTTAGCGTCTTTATATGTTAAATAAGGTCTAAATCTAAAGCTTCATTCTGAGAAGAGGCCCGTGTCCAGCAGTGGGACAGTAATGGGCTGATTACATTGTTCTATGTTGATATTGATATTATCACAAAACGTTCTGTCTGTCATTATAAAAAAATAGACCGGTGCAAGAAGACTCAATTAATGAATTCCTTTATCTCGTATCTTGGCTATATGGGTATTATGCCTACACCTTATTTCACAGTATTTTTATAAAGTAGGTACAGTTCTACGGTAGTAACTAGTGATACTATTCTGAATTCATGTGGGAAAGTAGGTAGGTAGGTACCTAGAATGTAACTAAACACGAACCTTATCTCAACGTATGAGTAGAGCTTTTATACGTTTACCATAACAAAAGACCAGTTCACATTAAGTGCTGTGATTACAATGCATTACAGCGATGTGATTGACAACACAGATATCTGTATCGTGTCATTTATCAAAATGTCGATCAATTCGATGTCAATCGTAACACCGACGTATGCCATTGTTTGCTATAAACAGGTATAATTTACATAGCGAAATACTACTTCTAAGGCCAAAAATGAAACTTGTCTCCTCTACAGTTAAAACTTGCGATGTGTATTTCGACGGTCCCTACGTAAACTACCGAAAGTCGAAAATGGCTACTTTTGAGGAAAGCGTTTTGAAGTTTGTTCTTTGAATATTTTCAACTTTACGTTTTGAAAAACACGAAATAATATGATATTTTAACTTTTTTATTTTATAACTTTTAAGATAACATTATTTCACACATTTTAATCAAATAAAATATAAAATGTGATTTTGTAGTTTCGATAGTATACGTAGGGACCATCGATTTGATAAGTGTCCGCGTCATGTAAACAAAACATTCTAAGAATACATCGGATAATAATCAGTACTCTCGCAAGTATTTTAAGAATGTCTGTGTTGATTCAGTGAAAATTGCATAACTTCAGGCTAAGAATTCGTACTGTCTATCGGACTAAGACATTAAACATAGTCAGGCTCAGATATTCGTACAATGGAGGGTTTATGCTGTAGTGCGCCACACACAGTGCTTATGATAATAACCGTAATTTACTCCTTATATCTGTTGTCACACCGCATCGTTATTTATTGCACAATTTATTGTTACCGCGTGTCATGGCTGGAATATGGATATTAGACCATTTTGCGAAGGTTTGGACGATATTAAAGGTTGTGTATTATTTTATTACGCCTGCGATGAAATTCTTTTAAATTTAAAGGTCGCGTTTACTGCATGTTTTTTAATTTATTGTTACGTATAATCTATAAGCTTCTGAATAGCTATAATATATTATGATGAAGTAGTGTTAATTACTGCTAAATTATTATTAAACCACGCTCTACTTGAAAGAATTTCGATCGTATTCAATAAATAAATCGTAACAATGCACACAAAAAACATGTTAATGCAAGTATTTTTTTTGTAATCATTGTATATTTACACCACGCCCACAGAGGCTCCTACGCTTCAATCTATAAATTAATGTTCAACTACGTCTTTTGTTCTGACTAAAGTTTTTATAAAATACTTTTATGCCAGCTTGACATTTCAATGTAATAGTGCAATGTCGCAGACTTAATTACAAGTGTAAATTATTCAGATAAGTACCCTGTGCTTATTTTGCAGTTTCAATAATAATTAGTTAAGTAAACCTTTAGTAGATGATCTTCTCGTGACTTATAACAAAGAAGCGCATTTATGATCGTGTGCAGTATAACATAATATCAGCAATGTCAATATTTTCCTTGGCGAGTTAATGGAAAGATGTATAAGTACTTACTATTCATTCATACATATGGATAGAGCAGCATTTACTTTATTATGGGCTGCAATAAACTCATGGTTCTAGACTCTGTCGAGTAAGTAGAGTCAAATAGGTCCTGTGAATTAGCTTATTAATTTCAGCGAAAGTTTTGGTTAACACATTTACTTCGGCGAAAGTAGGTATGGGTAAGTTAATGTTAACAATATTGCACTATGAAGTAACAGGTTTCTAATTAATTGCTAATTTTCTATTGCAACTAACAAGAAAATCTTCCCTAAGCATACTAAAACGACGTTCGCAAAAATATCGGTATACTAAGGTTTTTCTTCTACTTCTAGTTAAGCTTGGTGGAATGAATGAAATTGATTGAAAATAATAAACTGACGAAAACTAGCGACCACGGCGTCCTTTTGGCACGTTACTCATAAATATCAGTAGAGACGTCTTTGATGCAGATACCCTCATTTACGAAATTAATCAAGGCTCCATAAATATATTATTAGACAATGCTGATAAGGTCGTGATTGGTTCTGCTAATATTTTATTGCTCCTCTTCATTGACAGTGAAGTGGGTCGAGCGGAACGCGGCTAAATAAATTAAGAGGACGCCCGACGGTACTCTGATACAGTTTGGTTACAAACAATTTGTTACTGATTACCTACGTTGACAGATACAAGCTGTGCGGTGTTGTTCCCACGGATGTAACAAATGTTCAGCAGTCGGTTCACGCTACATGTTTACTGTATCTGAGGTTTGATAATATTGGTGTTTGGAATATCCGTTGAAAAACTAGGTTTTGCTAAAAATAATCAGATCGGTGAGGTTGTGAATGTAAACAGTGTCCAAAGCGTGCGGTGTAGGCGGCGGTGGCGACCTCCACGCCTACAGTTACAGGAACACATGTTTACATCTGCCACCAGATCCCCTTCTTTTAATTACACTAATATAAATTTAATGTTTTGCCTTTGACCCCAGTAAGAAAAACAAACGATAGATTCAAAATACGGATGTTCAGTTTTGTGTACCACGCGTTATTACAACCCGTTCCTTATTTCAACCTTTAATTAAATCGTCAAATATAATATTACAGATAATTCGACTTTGAAAGCAGAGGATTTTCTTAAGATACATGCAGTTAAAGCGAAGGGAAAACTGGTTTTGAAAGGTTGTCTTTATTTATGTAGTTGTTATACAAACATTTATACGTTTAATTAACCCGACTCTACATTTGTTTACATGCATTTAAATATTTATTTGGATAGGTATAATATTTTTGGGATAAAGGCGACTAACCTGCCATTCCGTATGGGAGAAGCCGGTGGCGGTACTGTAACAGCGGTGGTGGTGACATCCTCGTGCGTCAGCTTCCGTAGGGTGCGCGGTGACAGTGGTGTGCGCGGCGATGGTGGTTCTGGAGTAACCGTGCGCTCGTCGTCGTCGTCCTCTATGGGGCGGTAATTGCGGTCACCCCCGAGGGCGCGCCTCACCAGCTCGGGGCTCGCGAGGCGGTTAGGCGCGCGCAGCATTCCTGGGCGCAGGCCGGGCGCTCCGTAGGTAAAAGGCGCGGAGTCTGCACGCGCGTGGTACGGTATGTCTGGCGGTCGGTCGGCGTGCGACTGCGGCTGCGGCGTGTGCGGCGCCGGCGGCGGGTCGGGCAGCGCGCTTACTGTGCGCATCATGTCGCCCAGCAGCGCGTCAAGTTCATCGGGCGGGCTGGGCGCGGCGCGACGGCCCGCCGAAGAGATGCCCGAGTCCATAGAAGCGCTGAGCGGCGAGGATGGCCCGCCGCCGCCCGCGCGCACCACCGTCGCGTAGATGGACCCGTCGAGGGGTCCGAACGTGTGCACCGCTTCGTTCCCGTCGCCAGCCTCGCCTCCCGAGCCGGACCCTTCTGCGCTGCCGTTGTTCTCACCTGCATCGAATTGCAACACCTCAGACGATCGAATTCTTATATTCGTTTGTTACACATTGAAATTTTCTCACATAACTTCGGCGTGATTACGCCCACCGCGGGGCGATGTGTTTAGAGACGGTTTAATTACGAATAGCTTTTAAATTGGATTCGATTCGCTCCAATAAACTGGCGGGGCCTCTTCGCAACGATGTAGTATCTATCTGGTGGGGCACGTGTATAATTTTCTACTGCACTTTGTACGAGGACAGAATTAATTAACATGTAGGTAACTTACGCGACGAGTTCTGTATTATTATCATATTCACACGTAATAGATCAATAGAGAGCAAGGAGCAGGTCTTTAATTAGCCGTGTGCCACCTGGTACAGTAGCGGGTGCAGTTAATGTCGCTCCGGCAGGGCCAGCACCTCCTAAAAAGGACTAAGTTTGCTTCCCGTTATTCCAGCAGCGGGATGACACCGTTAAGTGTTGTTTGATGAAGTGCCGGTACACCGTCCTACTTATAGATAAGTGTAAATACTCCTATACGGAAATCATATAAAGAATCGTGTTGTCGGAGTCGGCAACCGAACGGTATACATTAGAACAAATTAAGATTTAAGTAATAAGGTAATGACATAGCAGGTCATTTATGTATCTAAATTTAAACTTTAAAGTTGTCTTTGTTATTAATGTAGTAACTCACTTGCGTCTGATCTCAACGTTAGATAAAATATAGTCTGATCATTGTATGGAGACAAATTGTACGGATAGCGAAAAATACCCCAGCAGTGACCTGCAGTGATAACCCTATGGTATCATAAGGTCAAAAAATATTCTTAGAAGATCCTACCAGTATATTGGCGGTTCAAGGTTTTAATGCCAAACGAAGAAACGACTTCTACGCAAGTATCTATCTACACCTGTCTAAATTAGGTTTGATAGGTTTAAGTTGATTGATACTATAGGTAATCGACAATAATACTTAGTTGTTCTGCATAGCCTTTTCGCAACTATGTTGGGGTCAGTTTCCAGTCTAACCAAATGCGGCTGAATACCAGTGTTTTACACGAAGCGACTGCCAACACACCTCCACAACCCAGTTAAGTACTGGGCAATGCCGATATCCTAAGGTTAGACCGGATGTCAGACTATCGGGCTTTTGAATACCCGCAACGAAAGATGAAAAAAAATCTTTATTAAATTGAGATCGAAACAACTCACACAATATTCTGATAAACAACCGCTTACGAGATAGTTAAAGTGTTAAACCTCATAAATACTGAATGCAAATAAAGAGGAACGACACTATTACTCGGCTAATTTACATAACGAGCGTATCTTGTTCACGTAGCTAACGTTTAGTACAATTTTGTGATTTTTCCGTTGTAACTGCGAAATGTCTGGAGCGCCGGCGCCGCGTCTCGTTTGCGATGTTCGATTTCGAAACTGAACTAAATGTGAGGTTGTCAATAACGCAATTAGTGTAAAGATATCAACGTCTGCGACTGGTGACCGTTACGGTTTGTGTCGGCCGCTGTTAAGGAAGATGCGGTTATTTTTGTGTTGTCAACGAAAATAACGCGACGGGCTTGGAGCGAGGGCTAGTGTTACGAAATGTGCAGCGCGCAGGAAGAGGATGTGCGCCCTAGCGTCGCGGCAAGTCGCCTGCGCCGGTGTCGCTTGCATCCCACGATATAGATAAAGAAATCAGTTTTCATTAATTCGATGCACATGGAACATACTATCGTAATTGATTGATTAATAGAATCACGCGGAGTTGTGATCTTATCTCGCCCGGTTCCTGTCTACAGAAATAGCAGTCGGGAAACGATGGTACAAAAAATCCATTCCCTAATGTGAATAAAATTGATGAAAATTTAATGCTCAATTTATCTCCAATTATCAAGAGTGAAGAAGAACTGCTCATAAGTCACAACGATTAAGTTTTGCTACAATAGAGCTACGCGATACAATGTTTATGTCAGCTAAATCTATTAAAGTCATTGGAACATCACACTAACTCGTGTCCAACAAGATTTGAGTTCGTTAGCAATTGAAAATGAGCGTGACCGCGATGCGACGGTGAGCTTCGATTTGGAAATGTGTGCGTGTCACACCCACCGTTCATATATCAAACACTGCTGGAAGGAAAAACATAGTATTTGTATAGTGGTGGTTGGTATGTTTTAACATTGTTGCGATAACCGTCGTTACCTATGAAGGCGAACGTGTGTTCGTGAGCCCGCAGTGATGTCATCAGGCACCACCTTGTGTTTCTGCGAAACTCTAAGCTCTACCGCATTATTATTCGACGCTGGCCGTTTGGCTATCTACGCTCGTTATCCGAAGTTAGCTCCGAATTCTAACCAGTTTGTATCTTTTACCTTTTTTCTAAGTGTGGAATGTGGTTTATTTTGAACAACATTTGCATATTAATTTGCTTATTTTGATTTCAAAATGAATAACTTCGCGAAATATTAAGGTGTTGAAGCTGATTGCATGATAAGTAAATTGAAATAGAAATTCTAGGTATCGTCGATGTTCTTATTTTAAGGAGCACAGAAACATTACACTTAGTAACACTTCACATTTACTGAATCTTTTAATTGAAATGAAGCCAAAACTGTAATTAGCTACGAATAAGCACTAAACAAGCACACGTCCGTCACGAGTACGTCGGTTGTATCGACTGTTTATCAAAACTGAAAGCTCTGGCGATAAAATAATACTGATAGCTATCGCGGCAGGCGGCAGGACATGTGTGTGTAATGTCAGGGTAAGCAAGCGCGGATAAACTCCCATCCGATCGATACTACTATGTACATAAGTTCGTACAATCTTTACCGTGCACAATGATCAGACGGCCACAGAGTGGATCGGCTAATGGATCGACAGTTTAAACAAACAAATGTTCAATGATTCAGATCTTTAAATGAACCATGTAACGCTCAAACAAATCTGCTGCTTAAAAATACTCAAGTGTCTTAAACATATCACTGTAAAATTCAAACAGCGATCTGTACATTGCAGATTGATGAATTTGACATGAGTTCGACAGAATCGCGACGTATTAAATATTTTTTGCACAGCTGGGGATGACGTCAGTGTAAACATAGCCTTGCGTGTGAATATAAAATTCATTAGGTATGGCCCGGCACGGCTGACACAAGTACGAATCTTTGACCTCACTACGTATATACGGGCACTTGTAATCTTATTAGCGCAACTTTTTTGTTTAGTTTACCAACCTAATAATATCTCATACCAACAACTTTTTGTGTCCTTTAACGATTACGTACTATCGTATCGTCGGTTATTGAGAAAAGAAATCAGGATAAAAAAACACGACTTAATGGGATCAAATACTGCGATCACGATTATTTATTGCTTGAAGACCCGTATGTGTCAGTGCGTTCGATTCTCGAATCTAATTAAATTGATGTGTGACGAATGGTGGCCCTAAGGGCAGCCTGTCGTTCTCGAGAGCAGTGGACATACATCAGCGATTCACCACGCTGGTCAATTAGCGGCCAGGCGCCGCGGACGAAGCGACTCCAATCTCATTTGTCGTTTGCACTAACATAGCCTATTGTTATCTTTACTCGAGAGCTCCTATTGTTAAAGATGAAAAGCCGACTCTGTAGACACTTTCAATTTATTTCGACACACTCTTGTAAAGATTTTGACACACACAATCAATCATCGCCTCTGTATATGAAACGGAACACTGTTTTAATTAAATTACATTCACTAATTTTGAAGTCATAAAACGGCTTCACTAGCAGCGAAATTAATGTCACACTCACCTCGATTGTGATTTTGTTAGCCAGCCTCGAAATATCCGAAAGAAATTTTTAACTAATTTTCTTTATAGTTTTTCAAGGAACATTAATATATTTAAAACTTCGAACGAATTTGGGATTTCTTTTTATATTTTAGGTGCGTTTACGAATTTTTTTACTGATGTAAAAAGTTTGTATCGCAAGTTGTTCGTAGGGATGTGCGCGTGCGTGCCGGCTCGCAAGGCGGTTGTGGACGGACTGGGCGGGCGGGCGGCACGTCGTCGTCGGTCGCGTCGGGCGGCAGACACACATCACTAAAATAGCTCGACACCTGCACGCCGCAACCGCGACCTCTCGCTAACCGGTGTAGTTAGGTCGCTTTGTCAACACACATGACACATTTAACTTTCATCTAGGGGGACTTCTAGTTTCTAGTATTATCTAGCACTCTACAAAAAGTAACCTAGTTTCTTAATTGATAATTTGAAAGTAACTACAGCTTTTAGCGAGAAGTCGAAGTGGCGATATTGACTATAATTTGTGTGTTTACATATTACGTATCCAAATAGACATGAAGAGTATTTCTTTTGTTTTTCGATACATTGAAAATACACCTTGAGTGTATCGTACTGAATAGATATTATTATAATATCAATGAATGTATACAGGATGTGCGGACTAGCTCCCATTTCGCCCAGTTCCTGTCAAAAGGGCTATTACGCAAGTTAGTTAAAGTAACTTAGTCACATTGTTGCCAGTAATGGTAGACGGATGTTCTGGTTGACTTGGCATTGGCCACATGTGGGGACCCCTCATACAAATGGTTAGACAAGCTTTTAATGCTTTACCAGAATAGATCAGAACTTGCGGATGTTGAACTAATAAAACGCAGTTAGGCGAATCTTGTAAGTTTCCTTATTCTGTGTAGTCAGTTAAAGAGATTTAGTTATAGTGTTGTACTTAAGTTGGCTGCCTCGTTCGTCTCGTGGTGTTAAGCGCGACTGTTGGTCGTGAGGTCTTAGGTTCGATCCCCAGCTCGGGCAAAGCGTTATTGGGTTTTTCCATTTCTCAGTAGCATCCGGAGTCTGAATTAGTCCCCGGTTAATGGCAATAGGTTCGCCCCCTATTACATGGAACTTAAACATAACTGGCGAAACGAAGGTGTATTAAAACACCTCTGCCAAACCCTTCGGGAGATACAAGGCGTATATTATGTTAAACAGTTCAATGTAATACTTTACTGTAACCGATAAACATAGACACCTACTCGTTAACTTTGACCGACACACTGGTCAGGTCAGTCAGTCAAGGTTGAGAGCCTTTTACTGGATTAGCGCTCACGTTATTAATGTATGCTTCCCATCCGCGAAATTGCCTCGTGGCCACTCCCCTTAGCTCGTACACAAACCTGCATTACTAAGACAGGTTATCGGATATAGGTATGATCGCAAACTTCTACAAGCTTTTTTAAGTTTAGTTTTTTTATATACGTGGTCAATGAATATGTATACTTAGAATATCAATTAGTTTTCAAATGCGCACAAATCGCACGTTAAAATCGTTTATACGCAAATTCTTTGCTTTGAACACGTAAAAGTAGTAGGTAGAAAAAAATAACAATAAGCTATCGAATGCTCTCCTGTTTTCAAATTAGAATGAAAGTTTTTTAGCTGCAGGACCTGTTTATTTAACTACGTGCTACGGATGTCTACGGGCGCCTACGCGCAATACTACGTTTTCAAGAAAAGTTTATTTATGTCTAGCACGGGGCCGGAAATCGAACTGTTGGTAATAGCGTTGTTATACCTACTTAGTATAAAAGAGTGTTTTTACGATTACTAAAGGTAGTCTTTTGTAATTCATTAAATAAGTAACCTACGGGCTGGATATATGCTGTTACGCTTATTATTGCTCGAAACTAACATTACATAACATAACCCCACGCCTATATTCCCCGAAGGGTTGGGCAGAGGTGTATGGTAACATCCTTATTTCGCCGTTATGTTTAAGTCCCATGTAATAGGGGGCGAGCCTATTGCCATCAACCAGGCACATATTCAAACTCCGGTTTGCTGCTGAGGATTCCCACACGGAAACCCAATAGCACTTTGTCCGACGTGGGGATCGAATCCAGGATCTCACGATCAGCAGTCGCGCTTGCGACCACCAGACCAATAAGGCAGTTAACTAACTAACATTATTACATACAAAATTAACGATAGGCTTGTCGAGTCGAGTTTGTATGAGAGATGTTTTATGTAGGTATTTCCAAAAGTCATAGAATAAAAGTCGTTATTTTCAATAATAATAAATAGCAGCCAAATGATTGCGTGTATTTTCAATAACCCGGTATTTGTGTTTATGATTTAAAAATACAAAGTATACCTATTTTGAAAACTAAAGATAATGGAATCGTTCAGGACCGTAGTCTTAAAATGACGAAAGCAAGAAATATAAAATGTTTGCCTACCTACATCATATAAAGACCTATATAACAATACAGAACGGAGAGCCCTAAGGTACCACCTTCCCGCGTAATCACCAGGTACCTATGCTATTCATCAATAGACTGTGGCTATTTATCACTGGACATAGGGCTCTTCTGAATAACAGGTGATGCCCGTAGTCACCTTGCAAGGCAACCAGGTTAGTGATGGTAATGATTCAGCGCTCTCACGCGGGTGACGCTGCTCCTAGTCACTGGCGTGAGTGAATATTGAAACTATACTTGTAGTACCTATTGTTAAATATTGTTTATCAAGTTAAATTACTTGATCAACGTATTATCTCAAGTGCTGAAAAAACTCAAATGGTAGATACATATATGTAGGAAATTTTACTGCTAGTCGACGTATTACATAAAAGTTATCTATGCTTGGCCTTATTCAGTAACCTGTAAAGCCAGAATACACGAAATTATGAATATATTGTATGCTTACCAGGGTCGTCATCGGTGAGTGTCGACAGCGGTCGCAGATGTTCGAGCGAGTCTGCGCGTGCGAGTGCGTCGGGGGCGGCGCGGAGGGGAGCGGCAGGCGTCGGCGCAGGCGCAGCGCCGCCACCCCCCTCCCCGCGCAGGAACACCAGCTCTACAGCGCCGTCGCTCGGGAATGATGGATCTGGTTATACAACCTAACGTCAGCATATACTGTCCTTATATCTTGAATGGGTGTTAGCGTACCTTCTCCTCTTCTTCCGTTTGGAATTATTAGAGGCGTTCACTAAATGAATTTTATTCCTCGGACATGTTACTTCAAAAGCGGTTTCTAATCGAGTACCGGGTATTAGGTTCTACACACTTGCCGATTCAGTTCTAGACATTTCCCAAAGTGGAAGAATGTAATAAAAGGATTTCGAAATAGAAGATCTGTAGGGTCTTCTGGATTCCGGTTTCGGAAGGTTCAACATTTTTGAAATTTCTTTAAAACTATGGTTTCGTAGTTCCTAAAAATATAAAGCAAATTTCCTCTCACAGACGTTGAGAATCCTCGTTGGCCTGTAAACGGCCTTACCATATAAAAGTGTGATTATTATGTTCTGCATCCGAGGACAAGTTATATTATGTAGTTTGGACTTCATTCAAAACATACATGAAGTTATTATTTTCCTTACCCACTGGTACCTAAATTTATTACTTTGACCTCACATTTATTTTAATGGTTGAAGCAATTTTCCTGATAACAAAATCACGTTGGCGTAATTGCATTCAATTGTCGACAAGACTCATTGAAATAAATATCTAGTATGGAATATACCTACTATTATTATCTTATGTACTTGTAGATATTACAATCACATCTTATTTTTAAAGGATAGGCAGCTTTCGAAGCGACATACACGTTAGCGTACAGCAAGTATTTTTTTAGTGCAGAGAGAACAAAAATGAGGTTTTATATGGTACGCAGTAAAGAAAAGACATTGAACATTGCACTGTGGCGGAAGGAAGTGTACAGTTAAAAAATAACATCGCAAAACATAAAGATGCGTTCAGACGAATGTAACGTGTAACATAATTTATAAAGCCGGGTACTGCCCGGCGTTACAGGGCGTAATGTAACGTGTTACACAGCGAGCATTCGTGCAGTCAGTACGGGGAAACAAGGCGCTTGTAACGAGCATTTACACGGAGTTTAGAACACGGCGTAACGTAACATGCTCGCCGCAAATGTTACATTACGGCCCGTAACACCGGTCAGTACCCAGTTTTAAGTTACAAGTAAGATTATTCATTACATTTATCCGAAAGCCTGAAAAAGTGGTGCTGGTGATTACCGTGCACAGCATGATCGAGCTGCTGTTTAGTGAAGGATAGTGTGTGGTCGGCGACCGCGCACGTGTGGAACTGACACGCGAACACGAGGCGGCGCTGCGCCGCGTGCGCCTGCGCGTGCGCCGGGCGGCGGTAGGCGCGCACCACCACGTCGCCGCGCAGCGCCAGCCGCCCCACGCCCACCGTCCAGCCGCCGCCGTTCACCATGTACAGACCTGGACAAACATTCATTTTATTGTATTTTCAGGGATTACATTTCAAATTTTCTAGCGGATATTCGGGGTTAAAGCGACAATAACACCCAGCTTCTTCAAACGTCCATCTTGCCTGCAGTAGGTTGCGCTTGTCCCATGGGGGACTCTACCAATTCAAATATCGTTGGGCAGCTTGGTCGCCGCTATAAAAGGGAGGGTAACAAACACAAACCGAGGCATAAGCAACTTTTTCCTCAATGACACTCTTCATTGCAAGAGACACTTTTGGGTCAATATTTTAAATTTATATTTTTTAATCAACGAGTGGATCAAAATTTTCAATGTCCAGCAAACATTCGTGACTGGAGCGTTGCGATTCGTTGGATCTGATTTTGGTGGCGATCCGAGTGGCCCACAATTTGTACCTTTGCCATGATTGAACAGCGATTTAGCGTTCGTAATATATTATTCTCATAAAGTATGGTGATGCTGTTCAGGTACCTGACGTGTACACGCAGACGAAGTTCTCGTATATCTTGAGGAAGGCGATGGTTGGTGTTGCAGGTGATGCGAGGGAACCGGCCACGCTCACGTGCGTCAGGTGCAGCGGCGCAGCGTTCACTCGGATCTGGCCCGCCAGCAGGCCAGCGAACGTGTCGATGTATCTGTCCACAAGAAACAAAAGTTAATTATACGGTAAGGATGTATCTACAAGGAACCATCCGTCCTAAGATTTTATATTGACGTTCGTGGCAAAAAGAAATTTTAGCAACCAACTTCTCACCTTTACTTTTCATATAAAGTTCAGCAATAAAATTATACACAAAAGGGGGATTGGGAATTTTCATGGTAGGTATAAAGTCCATGATATTACATGGCTCCCCTATATTTCAATTATGGAGAGTCAACATGTAATTTTAGTATACTGGTCGCGCACTATGTAGGCTAAGACAAAGAGCACTGGCCGCATAGTCCATAGAAGTTACACATATTATCAAATATTTCCATCGCCACGGTCAAACTAGGTGTGTTGTCCAGTAGATTGTTACTTATATGCGACCAGAAATGACTAGCTTTTAGTGCGTTACTGTCGGTCGTGCACTACTTGCGGCCAAGCATAGACTAAGTTTAAGCCAGCCCTGGACAGTATTGTATGAATAAGGCCGAACTGTCGACAGGCGACCAGCCGTAGTTTGGAATATTAGTTTAAGCTCACACGCATCTACGTCAAAAGGGCGTCTATAGTGTTCTTGAACTTGGACTATAAGAGCGTGACTGCCCTTTAGTAAGCCATAATTACCGTTTATTGCTGGGTAGTTGGAAGACGGGCACTCTATCGTCAAGGTACCGTCTCATGGCGTATCTGTCGAGGGCAAGCTCTGGTGCACCGCAGATCGCAGAGTAGTGCATGTATGCTGCCACCAATACGCCCAGGCGTTCGCGGTTGCCCCTGGAAATAAGAAAAACCATAGTATGAGGTATGTATCGATTAGCAAGTATATGTATGATAATTAAGGGCCCAGCTGATAGGGTAAAATAACTCTATGTATTTTCACATAGTTCAGCCAGTAAGTAAAAACTATGAAATCATTGTTAGTATATCCTGTTGGGTGCACCGTGCAGCACAGTTAAACAGAAGAAGGAAAAAACTTTTTAACAAAAATAAAACCGACTTCAAATTGTCTATCTCCGAAGTTCTTCATCAAATCTTCACCAAATTTAAATGGGACCACTTCGAAAGAATACTCTTTCAAACAAAAAAACAATCATTAAAATCGGTTCACAATTAGCAAAGATATCTCCTCCTTTTTTGGAAGTCGGTTAAAAAATATGTTTGTTGAAAATCAATATCATAATATCAATATTGATGAGGAAGTTATGTATAATGCCGTAAACGAAAGAATACGGAAAACCATTTTATTGCTCTATTTAGTTATCTATTTTAAAATGTATTTAGGAATTTTGCTATCATTATCAACTATGGTAATAATATCAACACCCGGAAAACGTAATCTGAAAAAACTTATGTCTTCTTTACAATATAGACCGCCCCAACACGAACAGATGGCAGCCGGATTAATAGATTGATTGATCTAATGATGTCTATGTCGAATGATTAGTAAACACGTACGTCGCAATATCTTTATATCTATTCTAGCTGCATTGATATTATTGGTTATAATGTGGCCTTTCCTTAGTTTCCGTATCTAGAAGCCACACTAGGTACAAGACCTATGACATAACCCGTTCTCGTATAAATACTATTCTCTAGACGCGGTATGGACTATGAATCATATATTTTTTTCTAGAACAGCGATAGTCTTTTGTCATCATTGTCAAACCGCCCGAACAACTCCTGTTCGACAAACCGCAAGCGAAAAATATCTTTTCATGTCTTCCCTGCCCACATTTGCCTTCATCCTTTCTAATTACTTGTTTTATCAGATATTTACCATGCGAGCAGTATGGCGACGTTCTTGGGATGCGCAGCGAGCCAGCTCTCGATGTGCTTACAAGCGGCACAGAGGCGCTCGAGCGGCGGCGCGAGGTCGCCGGCCCAGCCGAGCGAGCGAGCGCGCCCGAACACGCCACGCGCCGCTCCGACTCCGCCTGCGCCTGCGCTGTCGCCACCACTCACCTCGAACACCTGGAAGAGATGCAAACAAAAATATTATTATAACTGTCTCTTTGGTCGCAAACGTAGTGGCTACGTGAGTCGTATCATCATCATATCATTCCAGGTTTGTTAGGGTGGACTTTCTACTCTAAACCCTAATAATATTGTTGACAATTAAGTTATTTCCTAAAAAAACGCAGTTAGAAGTTAATTCTACCCTAGAAATTACTTATAACGTAAGACCCTGGGACGTATAAAACATAATACAAGACAATAACATATACATATAAACATAATAACATCATCATCCTCCTGTACTTATCCCAACTTACTTGGGGTCGGTGCAGTATGTCTTCTTCTTCCATACATCTCTATTAGCCGTCATTTCAGTAGTCACCCCCTTTCTAGCCATATCACCTTTCACACTATCTATCCATCGCTTCTTTGACTTCCTCTACTCTTATAACGATCCACATTCATACTCAATACTTTCCAATAAACATAATAACAAATAATAAACCGATTTTTGATAAGCAGCTTACATGCCTATTAATAATTTTTGTACAACCCGGAAGCTTATAAAGTTGTAGTCTGTCTCCCAACAAGCTGCTGCCGAAGTTACGCAGAGCCGACGCGACACTGATTAACGATATTGACGAGTAGCGAAACATTAGAGAATAATAATAAACTACGTAACTTAGTACTACCATTAATTTAATGCTAGTTTACGGCACTTTTTAAAGTAAAAGTAAAGGTCAAGCGACTAATATAACCTAGGAGACCTTTAAGGCAGACCGACTCTTATTTGTAGCATTAGGGTTACGAAACATGTGCCATATAAGGGTGCAGCTCAAATTTACATTAGATTTTGTAGCTCCAATATAGTACTAGTGTGAACTACGCTAGTTGCTACAGCCAATAGGTTAGTTGAAGTAGTTCCTACTCGTATAATTACGATGAAGCTTTCTTTAGGTTTTCCAATTGTTTCTCCAAATGTGGTGGAGTATTATTATTGTTACCGGTAATTTGTAGACAGATGTAAAAGATACTTCAAACTTACTCTACCACCTTAGACCACCGTTATCTATTACTTAATTATTGTAAAATTAGTACCAATTAAACGGCCGTCTTATTAAATTATGTTTCAAATAAAATATTTCTTCAAAGCTGCCGCTCTTATTAGACTGCGGCGCTCCCAGCATGTGGGCAGCACTTCCTCTAATTAAAATATTGTAAAATATAAAATTAAACTTCTACAATTCTACGCCATCAGAGTGATAGAAAAATATAGAAAGTACATAATTTTCTACTATCTCCGTTATTATAATTGGCCGACAAAGGCAAAAAGGTTGTCATTGATTGTTGAACGATGGTTTAGCTACTTTTCTCTAGGTTATGAACAGCCTATTACGGTCCACTATCAGACACATGCCTCACAATATTAAAGCAAAACCTGCATTCACCAAGCTAGAATAAAATTATGACTGCAGAGCCATTGGACATGTGGTAAAGCCTTCTCGACACCCCACGATATAGTGTTATCATATAATGCACTTACAAAAAGACATTATTGTGTCTCGACATAACCTTAACTTAGTGAACTTAGTCTATGTACAGTAATAAACCTCACCATGAAATGTTCTCCATGTTTATTGGTGAGCATATGCGCGGCCTGGGCCTCCGCATGTGCGTCTCGCTCGGGTAGGTGTAATGCTAGCATGCGTTCCGCCACGTAGCATAGGTCCAGCCTGCTGCCGGGCCCGCCGGGGAAACTCGCCGACCGTGACCCACCCTGGGGAATGATACAAGAGTTATACAATATGTATACATACAAAAAAACACAAGACACACGTGTAAGTGGACATAAATTGGTTTCTTCCTATCTTTATTTTTAGTCCGTAACAGTCTTGGGAAGTAAGCAAGGATACTAATTGAGCTACGGACGTCAGGCGACGGCAGGTCAAGGAGGCCACTAAATACTGCTATTAAGATGCATCTGGTGAGATCGTAAGCTAACCCCAACTAGCAAAGGCTAGCAAGATGATATGCAGTTGGTAAACAAAGCCGTGTGATCGATAATAATTTGAACAAATCGTTTTTTGCATCTATCGTCGTTTAATATTAATTGTGCTCATTTGGTTATAAATATAATATTGGAGTCAGTGATCCACCAGAATATCGCATTTCCACCCGATGTGCATAACAGAAATTCAACACTACAATGATCACGCTTTGAGATAAAAACAAAACAAAATTAAACATTACGTAAGAAAAATGGGTATACAATGGGCTTTTATTTTCCATTACCTTTTATAATATTAAGTATAAAAAGATCATTAAGTAGAAAAACTATTAACTACTACTCATTCTATTCTCTGGCGACGAGCTACCGGTTTTGTGCAATAACTGTTACTTCAAGTGTAGGTGTAAGCTATAATCAAGTATCATGCTATTACAATTTCCATAATTCAGTCACACAATCCCAAGGTCAGTAGGTATGAACTAATCTACCCAGCTATTACAGCGTTCACAAAGAGTTATTTTTGGACCCCTCTTGTAGATTAAGCTATAACACGTGTTCCCCCGGCCGGGTGTGCAGTGTGAAGAACTTGTAAATATTTGTCGGATCTTCAAAACAAATTCGAGACAGCTAATCTCGTCATAATGTCCGCTTTATGAAATTAAACCGGACGTGTGGAAAAGTATGTAAGGCATTATGCTGTTGTTACGGTAAACTAGAATAGAAAGGTGACAGCGAAGAGAAAAGCCCTGATTTGTCTTGCTTTTAAGTGTTTATGTCAGAGCCAACATAAGGTCGTAGGCGCGCCATAATACTGTGAAAGTGTCTCGAGCGGTGTGTAGGCGCAGGCCGCGCAGGCGACGCGAAGCGTACTCTGCGAGCTTCGCCTTCAATGCATTTAATCCGATTAGAGTAGTCGATGCGTAAGCTCCGCTTCTATGTAATGTAAATTAAGGCTATTTGAGCACGAGACGTTTATTTTATCGATGGCCTATTAAATTGCTTATTATGGTTCATTAAAGATAATTGCGAAAATTGTTGAGAATTAAGCTTAGTTTCCTTTTGCAATGAAATGTAAAATGAGTACCTTATTCAGAGAAACTATTGCCAACGGAAAGTAAAGTATCTAGTACTTCCTCGGACGACAATTTCTTTAAGTACCTACCATAAAATATGGGAACTTAAAAGCCATTGATACTTATATAAAATAGGTACTCGTACATAACACTGGGTATCTGTTACAAGTTCTCGCATAAAAAACCTAATAAATGTACGAAGGTGGAGTATTATAGAGTATTAGTAGAAAAACTTACAAACTGTAAAGTAGCTACCCTTATCTTATTTTATGGTCACGATAAAGAAAACATATCGTTATTCGTTCAAGTGGTTTGGGTTCTTGCCAACAAAAGACATGATAGAATGTTATGATTATATTAAGTAAAACATACTATTGAATGTCTCTGCGTAACACATACTGATTTCAGATTCGTTGTAGTAGGGAAACTGATGATGTAGATATAATCAATTAGGTTCCAGTTTGTGCACAAACGTGGTTACATGGTAACTAACAATCACTTACTTGAATATTATCGCTTAGATCAGAAATGTTAAATGAATACCGTTTAGAAACAGCAGATTTATAAAGATACATTTTATCTTAACGTACCTATTATAGTACCGTATAATAGCAGTGATAACCTAGTGGTGCGACCGTCGGACTGCCAAGTCATAGGTCTTAAGTGTGAACCCATGGCACGCACCTCTGACTTTTCGGATTCATGTGCGTATTGTATAATTATCACTTGCTTAAAAACGGTGAGAAAACATCGTGAGGAAACCGGCATGCCTGAGAGATATTTCTCGACGGAATGTGAAGCCAAGTCAGAGGCCCATGGGCGGCATAAACTCTGAGACCAGGTTAATCACTAACCACACGATAAGAAGAAGAACGTACCTATTAATTCTCTAATGGCCAAATACTAAAACGCTACTCAATTTTAAAGTTACCGTTAATTTCGTGCTGTCACTGTCACTTCGCCTTATAGTGACAGTATATAGCACGAGGCTCAACGGCATGTTAAAATTTAATAGCGTTCGAGTATTTGGTCATAAATGTTTCAGAATTATCGTTAAAAACATTAAAAAAACTATTAAAAGAAATAAGACATTTACTTAACTAAAACTTTTGTAAATAATGCTTTTATAACTAATCTATATATTATATAAAAATCACTTGCTGTGCGTAAGTCTCGCAAAAACTCTAAAATGGATCGACGTTTTTTTTATTTGTTCGTCTCAAAAAACAACGAGAAACAAAAACATTTGATTTAGGAAAAAAGAAAACGAGAAAAATGAAAAAAAGAAATTGTACGAAATTCACCGGGCAGCTAGTTTTAAATAAAAATATAATGTAGGTATTTACCTGTTCTCTGGAAAAAGTTGTCGAAGCAGGGGTGGCGGGTGCACTCACGGCTCGACTCTGTAACAAAAGAACAAAATTATGTTAAAACAACCATTACAGATTACTGCCAAGTTTTTATTACTTCTACTATTGCAAAATAAACCTTTGAAAAGCTCCGCGAGGTCGAGCTGTCATTAAAATGAAATCAAAAGTAGTAATTTAATCCTTGTCATTTTTTCTCAATGTTGGCGCGTCAAGTTGATGGGATTTCGTTTCACAGTAATATTATTGTACAGTGTAGCGATGTGGCGTTGAGGAATGCGTTAATTTCACTATCTAATGTGGTTGAGTAAGGCGAGCTTTGTGCGATAAATGATTTCATTTCATACGAAGGTTTTAGTATGTAGTTTGTGGCTTAGTACAATTTAGTTGTCGTGACAGTTCAATTGTCAACAGTTGATGAACGTTTCTTTGTCATCTGAAATCTGTTTAGACGATATTGTATTATGTACACTCGAGAGCAATGAATCCGGCTCACCAACATAAACAAAACAATGTTTAAAATGTTAAATTGTTGTAACTGCCTCGTTGGTCTCGCAACTCTCGCGTGGCAAGCGCGACTTCTGATCGTTAGTTCCTGGGTTCGATTCCCAGGTCGCGCAAAGTGTTATTGGGTAGACGTGATGTTGTATTATGTTTAACAATGTTTTCCGGTAAATTAAGGTTTCAATTGGTGACCCGGATTCACTGCTCCCGAGTGTAGTTGTGTGGATTACAAGTACATAGATAAAATAGCAAAATATCGTCTTCTTTATTAGGGGGTACATAACGCTTAAAAAGCCTGATCCAAGAACGACAAGCTCTACGTTTGCTATTGTCACAGGGTTATGAACCAGGTTCTACAGAAGAATTGTTTTTGCTAATCAGCATTATATTAGGTACAGAATCTCTAGGTCACTTCACGTACATAGCACGACAATCTAGCCTTTTTAGTCTTAACCATATGGTAACAAGATTATGCAACATCGTCATAGTGAGGTCAGAATAGGAACAGAACAGGCATTTATGATACTTTCTTCCAAACTTTAACCGTAGTGAGTAAGAGTTACCGCGCAATCAGCTACGACTTTTTAAAAAAATAGTATTGAAGCACGGTAGATATCGAAGTTAAAAAAAACTACTTTTTGAAAATATCAGAAACCTTTATTTCTTACTTTAAAAAATAAAATGAAGTCTCCCTTTAAATAAAATTTGCATTTTGTTTAAAGTACCTAATTTTCCTCCATGCATTTTGGGACACCCCGTATAAGCGCAACCCACTACGGTTTTCTCGGAACAATATATAATATATAAAGTAGTTACCTATTATTGTTACCGTGAGACGTAGTTGGTCAAAGTTTACCAGCTGTCCATCTCGAGCGAGTAGGTGTATGTGTATCGCGATCGGATGGACGGATCGCTTCAATAAAGCTGACAAATGATCACCCCCCCCCCCCTCACTAGGCGCGGCTTAAGTGATTACTGCAGCTTTTATCGCTTTACATTATAGCTAGCTGATTAATAGAGGACTATATTGTAATTATTTAAACTTAACTACGTAGGTATCTGTCGTTGTTATTAATATTCAAAAATGTAATGGTAATATTACCTATCAATTGAGCTATTAATTGTACCTACGTTCGATTCTAAAATGACGATTCCTATAAACTAATCGAAATCAGCCAAAATTATGTTACTGTATTATCTATAGGAATCATCATTTTCGAATCGTATGATAGAACCCTAATTACAAGTATTCTTCATACCTGCAAAAAAATTATGCAAGAAAATGTTATTATGTGTTTGCAAGTATTGTATAAACTCATTACGTGTTTCTACGCAGTGTCTTAAAATTTTGTCGAACAGCTTAAAAAGGTGCAGCAAAAAATTATATTAGATACCTCCTGTTTATCTGAAAACAATATTTTTTATGATATGTCTGTGCCGATGTAGACACTGGTAGATACAATAGTTAACAGTAGGTTTGTGCGTGTGCGTATATTACGGCCATATTTTTATCGCTCTAAAACGGATATTTAAATTTGTAAAAATAGGTCGCGTTGTTTTTATGATTGACGTAGTATCACAGACCGCAGTAGTAGCGCGTGTGTGCGCTGCAAGGCTGCGTGAGCGGCGTGCTGCCCGCGCCGGCGCACGTTGCAGGTAAAACACGGCGCGCCACAACGCGAACGCCAGCCGATGCAGCGCGCGTGCAGCATCCGCTCCCCTGCTGCAGCGACCCCGCATCTTCACCCTTATGCACACACTTCGCCCAGTCCATCAATTCGTTACAATTTTTCGATGACATTTATCTTGTGTCGCTCACTATGTGTGCTCAATCTTCAAAATTACTTCATCACATTTGAAACAATCTTCAGACCTTTCAGATAATTAAAATTATCGAAAAAAATATCTTTACCTGGGGAATAAAGCGCGTCAATCGCATTTAATGCTAAAATAAAAGGAAAAAATGTTTAAAAAAGATAATTCTAAATTGATACTATGTCTGTGTGGACAAAAACAAAGGATGTTGTGAAAGGAACGTGCGGTTTGTAGCACACATGGAGTGGCGGCGGGACCGGCGCGGCGCCCGGGGGCATGCGCCCCGAACGCTGCACTGCGACAACCACGCACACACGCTGCACGCTACGTCACTAGCATATTTTCAATTTCCCGGATGACACGTGTGCTAATCAGGACACAATAATATTAAAACTTCCCGCTCTATGACTTATATTTTTATTAATTTACGGTAGAGCTGTACTGTTAAAGTTTACCATCGTAAACTAAGAAATAACATTTAATTTAACGAAGGACATTTAACGGGAGTCATTGGGGAGTGGTTGCATCGTTTCGTCACCGCAATAACCCTGACCTTCCTCATAAAGCGCGTGGCTACTGCGCGGGGGTGAATAACCTCGGGGGTGCGCCTCATCTAAATAAAAGACCGTCATATGACGGGAATCAGCGGTCACTGAGACGCCGAGCCGCCGACGACTCTTTTCATTGCGCTAGCTTTTTTGCTTTCAATAGCCGTGATTACAAACGGTACGGGCGATTGAAACGTTTCTTTGAACATCGCGCAAGTAAGAATTCTCTTTCTAATGCGTACGTAAAATATAACTGCTTCTTGAATTTTCTAGACGCAGCAGCCTGGTATTTTGAATAATTTACTATCCAGCGCTCTTATCTGCTTTATCGTTAATTTGCAAAGCGGTTATCAAGGTAATATAATCCTTGTATTGTGCTCTTTTATCTTATTTGACAATGTTAAACATGTGAATTAATGAGATACGAAAAGATTTTAATTAAATCCTTTTACATCGAAGTAATTATAAATTTGAAGTAACTTTCTAAAGTTCAATTTTATCATCTACGTCATGAAATGGTTAAAGAAAAACCAAAATTGAAAAAAGTATCCAAACGTTAACTTTTCCACTTATCACTGCCACGAAATATGTACATATCACTGCACTTTTTAAACTTTTAAAATATCAAAATTGGAACCCGGACCGTGTTTTTTTTTTATTGGCACTGGTACAAAATAATTGTCGAGCCAAGTTGCACAAGAAGTACATACTACATCTATTTAGTTTGAGTGTCGTGTGGGGTACACGCGTGAGGCGACGTCGGGAGCGGCACTGACGGCCCTCCGCCGCAGCGTCCCGGCGCTCCTCTCGGCGGCACTCTGGCGTCGCCACGTTGCTAAGCAACCGACGAGCTAGACAACCACGTACACTACACACTACGTTGTTATCTTATAGAACTGTAGGTGCAGACAGAAGATAAGCGTTACATGACATTTAAAACGAACGTCTTTAGTACCTAGAATTATCATCATCCCATCCAATTACAGAGTATGATGGGCACGGATTTTAATCAAGTCAGAGGTAGCTGAATTGCAGTAGCGATGTCTAATCTGTCTAGTTTAGGATGATGCATTTCAATCAGACCCACATTACCTATTTTGAAAACGGAAAAAATACGCATCATAACAAAAAGAGAACTGTCATCTGAGTAAGTATAATACAGAGTGATACAAAAAAATACTTAGAAATTAAAGTCGACATAAAAACTATTTAGAACAGGGAGCACTGTCCGGATCCCGCTGCGCTTTTATTTTTATTTGAACTCACTAATCACTGGTAATTACAGTCGCAAGCGCACTTTAAGTCGCACTTTCCAATGTTTCAATTAAAACAACACCATAAAAGCTAAATGAAAATCAATAAAATCATTTTCCCGTCACCCAGTTAAATGAACCGCCTAGTTTTATGAATATACGTTGGAATATCCATCGTCATTAAACTACGCTTAAGTTAATTGGCTTGCGAACTGGTCTTAAACCTCAATATACCGACAACGATATAATTTAATTAACACGAGTTAGTTAAAATATCAGTTAACAAAATTAGAAACAAAAACTGTAAAGTAAAAGTTTCAAAAGTGAATGTATGCAGTGAGAGCCGTTTTCATATAAAAGCTGGTGTAATGCGCATGACGCAATGACTACCGGTTCATTCATATGTTTGTGCGGCACTGGGCGGCAGGGCGGGCGGGCCGGGGCGGGCGGATCGCTTCCGTAAACAAACGCGCGTGCGACCGCGCTATCCCGCGCGATAACTAACTCCAATTGAAAAACATGTTCCTACTCAGTTTACAATATAATTATGTTTACACGAAGTTTTTCGGGTTCTGAAGTACTTTGTACAATGTTTTAATTTTTATTTAAGTTTTTAGTCCAGCAAAATGTATTAGTTTATTTCTCGTTAATTAGTTAAATAAAAGGTTTATATTCGCCCCGTCTGTTTACTTTTTAAATCAAACATTAAAATGCAAATTTATTTTTTATTTTATGAGTTAATCCTAAAATGAAATGGCAAGTATAACAACAATATTACTGACTTCTACATTAATTTACTTTAACATTTTGGCACGACTCTTACCCAATTATACCGTGTACTGACATATTAACTGACGGACGTGACGTCACCGGAAGTAGACAGCGGCCCTTATTATGAACTTATCTGGATGTATGCTGATCGACAATGCGACATTCTCACGGACCACGACAGGCACAAAGTTAAGGGGCAACTCGTGAATGCCAATCACGTACAATCATTTCGTCGCCGATATTAAACAACACCGACGAATGTAACTCCATATAAATGGTATTTTAGGACTCATTGACAATCGTCTTGACAACAGTTAAGACAATTTATTAAACCTCCCGTGGCGTATCTTGAGCTAACTGACTCTTTATACGTTTGACGAAGGCCGAAATAAATATAATGAAATCTATTCTAATAGTTGAATTATAGGCTCTACATTAAATGGGCCGGTGAGATTGGTTGTACCTTTTTAAACAAATTGACATAAAACACATTCATTATCCCCCATGATTAGATTCTTCATACATTTCCATATCGAACAAGGCGAGATAAAAACTAAATAAATGTGTGTAAAAACAAGTATATTTTAATTCCAAAAGGTTAACAAATCGTTTTATCTTTTCTCCAAGTATCTGAGTAAGTATATAAAATACTTAGAGAGTTAATCAGATTAAGGATCAGATAGCACTTCTTTAAAAAACACAAATAATATTTTGTTTGTTAACATCAGTTCGTAAATAGGAAGTATTTTTATACGTTTATATGTATGATAAATTGTATAAAAACGTTAAAACCTCTCGTTTAACCGGTTTTCAACACTAAACGTTTAATTATTCCATTTTTTAACACTTCTGGATTTAACCGATTATTTTTATAACTATATTAAGGCGAATGTTCGTTAAGAGTTAAGGTGACGACGTGCCTGCTAGTTAACCCAATTCCTTCGGTGCATCGCTGCACCTTAAGGAAAATAAATAGTGACTCCATTTAAATTGAGTTTCTGCTGCGTGAAAATACAAGTGCAGTGATCACTAACAAGCCTTTGAAAGTGGTCCACCAAAGTAAATATTACTTTAAAAAGCAACTAATGCAAGCGTAACGTCCTCCAACGAGTTGGAGCCCAAATATTTACACTGAGACTTAATATTTACATAACATTTCATTTCTATGGAATAAACTTTCTATTTCTACCATTTGCTTCTTTACGTCGCTGCTGATAATTACACACGCGGGTCAAACCGAAAAAAGTATGGAGTAATTATACTAACTACTTATAAGAAAAAGCTTTAACTTGATACCGTTGTATTTATGTTTTATTGGTATTACGAAAATAATGACTAGAGTTTTAATTGCCAATTAACAAATTTGGCAACGCCATTTGAAATAAAATTTATTTCCCTACGGGCAAATTACAAAAGGCAACAAACCAGAGCTACTAAATTACCAAAGTGTATAATATCAGTTCGCAATGGTCCGAGTAAACAGCATTATCTCGCACTGTAAAAGGAACTACAATATTTTGTCGGTATTCCCGTAAGCCAGGAAGATACGTCGCCGCGGGCCTCGCTCCTATCGCAATAGCTATCGTGAGAAAGTTTCGCGATCCGCCGCCCAATCACTTATCTAACATTAATCCCGGCCCGCGGCCTCTTTGACAGCCACTTACGGCCGAAAGCAATTTGTATTAATTACACCACACCGACCTATATCGATAGCTATTTATTTTAGTTTTGCTCAATTTCATAAATTGATATTATGTTGTGATGTTCACAAATATTTATTACATGCAGCATGAGCCGATAGAGATAATTGTGATGTATGTGTAAGTAATGTTGTGTCGAGAGGTGTGACGGTACTTGACTGTCGAGGCGGCAGCCGGCAGCCAGAACAGGTTGTCTAATACTAGTGTTGTGATTGCGGCGGAGGAGCGGGTCGTATCGCTCGATCTCCGGGTCTGTGGGTCGGGTCGGCCGGTCTATTGTTTAAGTGTCGAATTTTATTTATGGCGACGTCGGGAACGAGCGCGCTGGCCTGTGCGCCGACACCTGATGCTGTGATCAGTATCTCGTTGTTCGCCGGGTGGTCCGGTCTCAGGCCACGGCAAACAATCTATGTATACTCATACATACTAGTTTACAACGAGGTGTCACAATTTGGAATACTACTTACTATTCTTTTCGCACATCTGTATTGGTATTTCATTCATTATTTGTTTACACAGACTGCTATTTTTCTTAGATGAATATCACCGGTAATTGCGTTGGATAATTACACGTTATTTGGCACAGACAAACATTAGAATAATGATTGCGATATAATGGAGGTTATTCATATAATGACATCATGGAAACAACAGTATACCTATATAAGTAAATATTAACATTCCAAACCTGTGACGCGACCCTATAAGATAATTTTCTATATTTTCAGCAATTTCTTACTAAGCAGTGGTCGTCTGTGGGCTGATATACCTATATATCTGCCTTGCCTTTTCCCAACTATGTTGGGGTCAGCTTCCAGTCTAAATAGATGCGACTGAATTCCAGTATTTTACACGGAGCGACTGCCATCAGACCTCCGCAACCCAGTTACTAGGCAATGCCGATACTCTAAGGTTAGACCGGTTGTCAGACTTTTGGGCTTCTGACTTCCCGTAACGACTGTCATATGTATTTGTATGGCACCCGGGACCGATTGTTTAACCTGCTTTTCGAGGCACGGAGGGGTCTCGATGTGTAATTCACAGGCTGACCGCGGCAAGCGCAGTTTAACCTCGTAAATCGTATGATAATATGAGTGTATAAATATAATACATACAATTATTAATGAATATAATTGTTTTTATTGAAAACCATTTTCTGCATTATTGTGCGATAGAGCAGTCACATTATGCAGAGTCCAATCTTTTGCGTAAAATAGTGATCTTAAATTTTCCCAAACATATTCAAACGTAGTAAGTACCTAGTTAAAATCCTTAACTAAATAGGGACACTAATCATGAACAGTACTGTTAATACATAAGTCATACTCATCCATCCATATAAATAACCTGCAGTACGTGTCAAGCCCACACGAAAACACATTACGTAACAGTTTTCTCTGTCCTACGCCTAGAAAACTATTTAGCATTGTATTGTCAGTCAGAACTCAGATTAGATCATTGTATTTGCAATGCTAAATGTTCAACCGTCAACTTTACTGGCACATAAGGCATTAGAATTCCATAAACTCTTCCCGCCGCTAGCTGTTGTTCTCTCGCTGAATAGATAAATATAACACGTTGTGTAATGAGTATTTCAATACTATTGTTATATACTTTAAACCTTAGAAAGTCACGTTGAGTTTGCCACGCTTACACTTTTACAAGAAATTCGATGTATAGACACCGACTGGGTATAAAATTGCTAATAGGTACCTATGCCTACAGTTGGTATAGCTTAAAACGTTTTTTATCATATCGACGGATCCAACTTAAGCCACGGGAGATCATTAGTTTCACAGGATTGGGGATGCTTTCTTCGATCATTCTGCGATTTACAAAATTAAATTCTTCGAATCCCAATTAATGCTTTCTTTTAGTATGATGAATGTTTAATTCATTATTATTTAATTTTATGAATTATCGTTGCTGACTTATGACTTATCAACACCCGTTACTTACAAGGGGCAGAGAACGATGACGATAATGAAAAATTTTCGTCGTGAGTCGTTTATATCTAAAAATTATAGTACTGCCTCGTTGGTCTCGTGCTGGCAAGCGCGACTTATGATTGTAAGGGCCTGGGTTTGATCCCCAGGTCGAGTAAAGTGTTATTGAGTTTTTCCATGTGGAATTCCTCAGTTGCAGCCCAGAGTTTGGACTTGTGCCCGGTTGATGATAATAGGCTCGCCCCCTATTACATGGGAGTTAAACATAATGGCGAAATTAGGGTGTTACTTACACCCCTGCCCAATCCTTCGGGGAATACAGGCGTGATGTTATGTTATTATAGAACAACGTTTGCAATATTTTGCAGATATCTATATACCTATAAAAAAACAATTGCCGTGAGTTAGCCTCGCAAAAACTCGAAAATGGCTCGACCGATTTCATTATTATGATTGTATTGTCAACTGGGATGGTTTAGGAAAAAGAAAATAAGGAAAATATTTAAAAAATAAATGTTGGTGGTACGAAGTGTACCGGGCAGCTAATTAATTTATAAATAGTGAATAAAATAGATCTTATTTTTAAAAAAAAAGCGGAGATGACGAAAAGAGGTCATTAGTTCCACAGAACTTAAATATTAATGTATTTAGACATTGTGCCACGTAGTAATCCCGCAGATATATTCTTTTCAAAAGTCCCGTGAATTCTGTAATATCTGTCTTCACAATCTAAAACAGTTTCTCGGCAGTCTCAATTATTTATTCCAGGCTTCAGCAGCTAAAATACGGTCTCATCTGCGTATCCCTTTCTTTGAATGTATACATTATTCATGCGGCCGATGTGATTTTCTTCGCGAGTTAATTCTTCGCAAGTAACTTATTCCGACCAAGAATTTCACTATTTAATACTTATTCCAGAACTGTATTGTTCAGTTCTTTGCCTATGCGCTAGATTTAAAGTTAATTGAGTAAATTCATTACTCTGGTACAAAGAACAGACGTCTGCTTGCAAGGGTAGTATTTAAATATTTTAAGCTTATCAATTCGTGTTAGCAACTTTTAGAACAGTGCGAACTTAATAAGACACAGCCCTCGCTGCGATGCATATTTTATATCCAATGGTCTTAAAACAATGGTGATAGTCAATGTGATTAGGTGCATATAAAAAAAAACTAATACATAACATCACGCCTTATACTCCCCGAAGGGTTCGGCAGAGGTGTTTACACCCTCGTTTCGCTAATTATGTTTAAGTCCCATGTATGCGAGCCTATTGCCATTAACCGGGCACAAATCCAGACTCCAGACTGCTACTGAGAAATTCCTAATGGAAAAACCCAATAACACTTTGCCCGACCTGGGGATTGAACCCAGGACCCCATGCTCAGCAGTCGCATTTGCGACCACTAGACCAACAAGGCAGTCGTTGTAATACATTTTAATTACATAGATATTATATTCCTATTTACAAGCTCAAAAGGGGTAAATGATAGAGGCATCTAAGATAACATCACGCCTGTATTCCACGAAGGGTTGGGCAGAGGTGTATAGTAACATCCTCATGTAGCCGTTATGGTTAAGTCCCATGTAACAGGGGGCGAGCCTATTATCATCAACCGGGCACAAGTCCAAACTCTGGGCTGCAACTGAGGAATTCCACATGGAAAAACTCAATAACACCTATCCAATATATATCATCAAGCTATTAAGTATTGTAGCGTCGCGTATTCTGTACTTGGAGTAAATCAACGCCACTTTAAATCGACTTTTTATAAGTTCTTAGTAGCTATAAAATTGTAATGTTATAAAGAAGATACCTAGCACGTGGAAATATGCAGTAAACTACAATTCCTACCATCTACGTACTTGTATTTTCTACTCATTCATATGGAAAAGAGATCTCTATAAATGTTAAAGCACGTTCAATATGCGTACACGCAGTAAAACGTAATTTCATAACATTTTCAACCGTTTTCGCAATTTTAAGAATATTGTATTAGCTCTAAATATGCCAGATAACGAACCAGATCCCAGCTCGTATTCTGTGAAATGGTTCTAGGATAAAACGTGTATTAGAAAAAGAATGAACTCCGTTTCCCTGGAATATTATGAAGCTGAAGGACAATCGTCCTGAATTTCATAGTAAGCGACCGTGAAAAGGTAAGCTTATTGAAATAAGGCCGTTTTGTACGCCTGTGCATATAAAGAGAATACTTTATTCTTGAAGAGAAACTCTTCTATTATTGCATAGGGTATTGCTACCTGGATTCTTCGATACAAAATCATTTACATAAACTTGGTGATCCATCCATGAAACAGCCATTTCACTGGGACGTTGTCTTGTGTGGTCTTAGATCTTCATTAGATTAGATTTTTATTTATTATTAAACTTACACACACCATCTTTACAGGTTGATCCCAATACAATAGTCACTATAGTGGATTGGAAACACACACCAGATATATTGAAAATTAACTTACGGCTAATACTTTAAAAAAAACTAAACTTTAAAAAAATAAAAATAAAATGTAGAAAGCAACACTTAACTCTATTAAAACACAATCTAAAGTCAGACTACAGAAATAAAAACGAAAATTAAACGAAATCTATCATTAATTCTGTAATATCAAATTTTAGTATCTTTCTCATTTAGCAGCTATTGTCTTATTTTATTTTTATTTTATTATGGTACTCCCACGACTAGTTCACAAAAACATTTAAGGAAATCTTTGGAAACATTTAAGGAATTGAAGTCAAAAATACAACATACTTAACTATATTATAAACCGCTAATTTGAACAATTAACAATAAAGGATACTTCATTATGTTCACATGTACAAGTTAAAAGGAAGAATACCATTAACGAGACGGAAGGTGACAACGATTGGTTCATCAATTATTGGCGAGCACAATTACCCCATTAGTGGAGGACTAGGGGAACTACCCCGAGGTCACACCACTTAATACGCCGGAAATTGTCATAAACGACCTTAGCGACGGTTTGTATACATAGGACCAGTCATCGCAACCCTTGAACTTTTACAATCACGAATCTGAACTATAAAACATTTTATTATTGAAGATGAACGAAGAAGTGCGAGAGTCTACTTAATAAGAAGTGCGAGAGTCTACATAATAAAGTTATGTCATGCAAAGTTCTATTCCCCAACCGTTATATTATTAATGCTGCCGTCCGATTTCTAAAAGACCGTTAAATGACATTTTGTAAAATTTGAGTTTTATATACTAGGTACATAAAAACGCAACTTTTTCTCTATCTATCAGTCCGGTACATATCTTCCTAAACCTTGTCAGTTCTTTAATATTGTAGCTGGTCACATTTGAGTACAGAAATGCATGACTAGAAAACAAAAATTGAAATTTCAGAAACAATATTAGTCCTGTAACTCGTTTAAAATTATGCAATGTGAGCCAATACTTTAGTATAACAAATCACCTGTATAGCATCATAATTTCTAAAATCAATTTATTCCACGTTTTTGCTCATTACTCAAAATTATATTTATTCGCTTAATTCGCTTTTTAGAAATCGGACGACAGAATGGCTCACTACGAAAAATATGCGTCGTCGATGTAGCAATGACATCAAAACGAATAAACTGTATCTAAACAACTTAATTAAAATATCCAATGCTTGTGTTAAATTACATTCACAATTATAACTAGTTCTATGATAATAGCAAGACTGGCACATGGTTTACACAAATACTTCAATATGCAATAAATAGCATGGAGTGATGGAATTATGGCCACGAAACACACTCGGGAGATATCCGTAAATTGTGAGTCACTGACTATTGCTAAATAACATTATTCGCTGTTTGTATTTATTATAATCGATAATATTGGTTTATGAATACAATTATATTTAATTACATGTATAACGCAAAAACATGATTTTGCCTTTGTGTCTAACAATTATTTACAGCCTGCTTAGACCGAATGCCTTCTGCGGTTTACACAATTTATACTTATCCTAATTTTCGCTTTCCATGTAACTACCACTTAAATTATCTGAACAATACTAAAGAGTAAGTGAAAATTGTTTAGTGCGGAATACGAGCCGCGTGGGCGCAGGCGGTTGAGAAGAAACAAATAGCCATGCTCTATGGTGTCCCTAAAGCACTCGTAATATTAATGGTGTCTACATCCGGCCCAGTTCTCCCGCCATTGGCGACCCTTTGCGCACTAACATTTGTAATGTCACAAACAATAATCATTTCTATATTTTCTAACGATGTTTGCCAGTTTGAGAAATATTGATGGTTTTCATTCACAAGTATTTGGCATGCAATCGTTACTTCCTTATAGCTTTTAACTTTAGGTCTGTTAGTACACACTTGCTTTGTGTTGTCACAGGTATAACATTCCTATAATGGACATAAGTATTGGGTGTTACAGTGTACATAATGGCACGCTGAATGCCCGTCTAACTGAAAATAAAATGCTGGTAACATATAACAGTGGAGTTTAGTGACAGCAGGCGGCGGTCTCCGGCCACTAACCCTCATTTTACGAGCGTGCGAGCACAAAGGTACATTAGCGAAACAACAGGAACTCGCGGCTCGTGAGTACGCCTCTAAGCCGCCGGAGCCCTGGGCCGGCAGATTATGATTTATGACCAGTTAATGCAAATCTATAGTTCGAAAGCCGAGGTTCAGTTTCTATGTCGCCGTCGTGTACGAGCGTGCGCGTGCGCAGGCCTCGCCGCGCGCTGCGGTGCCATTTGACGGGTTAATACCACGTCCGCATACCCGCTTATTCGATTCAATTTTCTATCTTATAAAATTGCCCCCACATTCATTCGTCAACGCGGTCTTATGACTTGTTAATTACCAGAATATGATGTCAAAAGAAAATAAATACACGTTAACCCGCGAACTATTGATTTATAGCTAGAAATTTCCTCAATTACTTGCCTCTCGAGATAATTGCAGATAAATATGTAGTAACATGACACACGGCTCTCTACTCGAGACAGATAAGCATTAAATAAACAAACATTAGACAGATAATAAGCATGAATATTATACTGATATTCTCGTAATAAAATTATATGTACTTCCAACAGCTAACGAATAGCTACATCTTCTATACCATTAATGTTAAAGTCTGATCTCTTTATCGGTGTGATTATTATTATAAATTACCTTTGATAAAAGTCGTATACAAATGTTAAGAGATAAAATTAAATTAGAGGATCACTGGTCAATCAACCCTGATGCTGTTACTGAAGAATTTTAAGTCTTTCGCCCGGTTTCTGAGTTGAGTGAAGAGATAAGCGAGGTTTGAGCATGAATTTAAGTAAAACTCTATACAATACGATTCTCAGATACTACTTATTTTGTACTTATCTTGAAATTTAAAATCAGAAACCGGCCGTTTGATTTTTAATAATGATTCGAGGAATTACAAAACCTAAACCTTAGTTTTAAACCTTAACACATTTCATGAAACTTTTCGCGCTACATAATAAAAATATAGATTCATCCATAACTTAAAATTTACAAGAAAATCATCCAAAATATTATTTACATGTTAAATTTTGTTTGTAAAGACTTACTTAACGGATTATCAAAATAATGTTCACCTATAAGTACGGACGTGCATTGTTTCCTGTGGGAAAAGTAAGAGCTACAGCAGGCGGGTCGAGCTGAGAGCATAGCTAGTATTTCATACTACATTTTACTACTTAGCTTAAAACTAGGTAAATAATATTAGATGCGCAGTTAGATGTTGTGCCTCATTCTACGTATGATTAAGTTCTATTGTTCATACTGCATTTATAATTATAATTGTAATAGACGCACTTTAAATATTGATGAGTGATGGCTTACCGAGATGGTGTCATAGATGCCGTTTTGTTCGGACCGTAAGGTTACGGTCGCAGTGGCGGCTGGAGCGGGCGGCGGAGCGACGAGCGGAGCGGGCAGCGAGCGCGATGGGGTTGGCGACAGCGGTAGAGTGTCGCCATTGCGCGTCCATGTGCGGTGGATTTGCCAGCTCGTGTCCGAAAATCTTGCTCTGTCCTGTTAAAAAATGCATACGGAATAATTTATCGGGACTTTGATCGGCACAATAGGTAGAAACATTTAGGAAAAATAGAATAGCAAATGTTATCACAATTCTACGGTATCATAGAGGAAAAGTTTTTCTGTAGCACTGTATTAAATTTTCATGAAAATTGGGGTAAATGCAGTGAGTCGTATTCTTTAATGTGTCGATATTTCAGTCACGTCACCATCGAAGTCTATGCTAAGCGTTTTTCTCAGGATTGTTTATTGTTGTGATTTATAGATGCAACCCTCGCGAAAGATTGGCTTTAAATAATTATAGGGAACAACGCGAAAAAAACTTGAAAGTGATAGTTGTCGCGAGTGAGTTATTGTAAGAGCAGAAATAAGCCTTTAGACACGCTAGCACGCGACGTCGCGGTATTGTCATCAGCCTAGCAAAGCCTTGTGATGCCGTGTCGGTGAACAAAAGCTTTCAAATCCGGGTTGTAGCCCAAACCATAACTGCTACTGTTGCAATTCTATTCAAACTTTAGGTATGCTTGATTTTATTTGAGACGCTGTGTATTCATTTTGAAAATCTAGTTTCGAGCTATGGGTTACTGAATACAAGCTAGAAAAATTGTTATGAAACTATTTGAAAACTAGGGTCATTATGGAATTTCTGCTATTTTGCGTATTCCCAACAGAATCTTCTATATTTTGATCAGATTCGGTCGTATATATTCGAAGGTGAGACTGATCAGATTTCAGATTCTCGACGATATAAATTAATACAACATTTAATGACTGTCTGTCACAAATAGCATGAAATTATACAGAGCCAAGAAGCTAATCATATCTGAGATAGCAACGTTGCGTCAGCGATTGTGATTAAGTTGTAAACAAAGGCCGGTGCATAATAGGATTGGTTTTATTATATTTACAGATTGGTTCCGGACCAGCTATGAGCACCTACATATTCTAATCACGTCCGAGGTTTCTCAGCTGGACATCTTTGTAATACAAACCGCACTCGTACAGGATATTGGCTATAACTAATCTAAAAAGGCGCTAGGCACGTCGTAACCTAACCTCATGACACACTACTGAAGTTTATAACTGAACCTTTTAACTGTCAGGTTAATTTTCTTACACAGCCTATTATTTTTGAGTTGAATACTAATTATTGGCTACAGAATCAGACAATCAAACTTACATACTTAATCACTACACACGTGTTGGTTTAATGCTATGGTTTCAGAGCGATTGATTTATGTGGCAAACGTTCCGAGACCCCATCCAGTTAATTGGGGTGAAATTGAATAATGATTGGTTGATAACTTTGAAGGCGACGCCTTTCATTCCCAAAGCAAAATTACTCGGAATATTGATAAATCGCCTTTAGTTTATTTAAAATCCCTTTTAAAAACTTGGAAATTACGTCTATAAAGAAACAATATTTTAAGAACGTGATGTTAAAGTGTGTGTTAAGTAAATCGTTTTCACGTAAACAGAGTGTTAATTAAATAGAATATCTCTAACAAGTCGTGCATCGCGCGTTTATGTGCATTTGTAAACTCGGTATCCGTCGACGAGCTGCGTTCGACATACGCGATATAAAAATAACCGCCAAGTAGATATAGCGAATGGCGCTGTTTTGTAACAGGCCACAAACAATGTGTAATTTATAAGAAGATGCTACAAATTGCTTGTATTTCAAAATCTCTGCTCTACATTGTGTGAAAATAGCACAACGGATTAACTAGCAGGTAGATAAGATAATAAACATCCCACGTGAGGTGATGCTAGTGTTGTGTCTGTATGCAGCGGCCGCGATACTGGGCCCATGTTCACGGGCCTGCGTGGGCGCATGCACTTAACATTTCGTTACTACTTTCAACACGTATCGGCTAGATAGGCCAACTAGAGGAATTAATAAATTTATCCACGCTTCCAGTTAACCTCTCACTCGATCTTTAATAAAAGTTAGTACATTTTTAATTTGATGAATCGCATCTTATGGTGACTTAGTTTTTCTCTCCTTTTATAGGTCAATCTTTACATTCGATGTAAATTGTATGTTGGCTGACTATCGCTTCTTAATCCGTTTATCAAGTGACCATCGTCGTTATCAAAACATGTTATTAGATATCATAACATTCTTAGGTAAATATAGATAATTATAAAGTTTCGTTAATACTTTTCAGATAATACCGTAAATATTATATGGAATAAGGAAGCACAAAAGCATGAGATATCATTGGCTATCAGCCAAATTAGTAATGTATTAATAGATTAAGAAATTTGGCTTTGTTATAAACAGCTGTTTACTAAAAAGGCAATTTAACTGCATTTACATTACCAAGTATTGGTACACAAGTACAAATGTTGACTCGTTTTCTTTCTTCGGAGAAATCCTAAGTACGTACGTAGCTACGTAGTACGTGGGTATTAGAAATGGTTAAAAATTCTAAATGACGTTGCGCCCACGCTTATACATAAAAGGTAGGTTGCATTGATTGATTGTACTAAACAAGCAACAATGTTTCTTTGAAAACACGTTAGAATGTGCATACAATAACATTCTTCTTAAAATAAGACAATGCTGCAAACATTTATTCGACATGAACCTAGGTACTTAAATCTACAAAGCATATCAATTGGTATTTCCTTATTGTCCTACCACACTTCAAGGGCCGAAATGTGGTATGAAAGAATAACTCATAAATCACAAAATTTAATATCATCTGACAGATTATTTTGTCCATGTTAGAATTTTGTCTGATTTTGCAATAGGTAGATACGGATACAGGGCCAGCGGAGAAAAGAGCAAAATGTTTTTTTTTTATCTATGGTCACACAACACCTAATATAACTGCTAGAACTAAAAACTGACATAAACAAGACGAAAAGTTAATAAATCAGCGTGGATATTTTGTCAATTGTCAAAATACAGTTAGTTTATCTGTTAGTCTGCGACTGCTGATCTGGAAGACCTGGGTTCGATCCCCAGGTCGGGCAAAGTGTTATTTTGTTTTACATGCGGAATTCCTCAGTAGCGGCTCGGAGTTTGAATTTGTGTCCGGTTGATGGCAATATGCTCGCCCCTATTACATGGGTCTTAAACACAACGGCGAAATGAGGGTGTTACTATACACCTCTGCAAAACCCTTCGGGGAATACAGGCGTGATGTTATGTTATGTTTATCTAATAATGATTTTACTATATTTTGTAAGTCTTACAACCTAGGTCGAGAATTTCAAAGATATCATATTGTATCTCTTCACTTGAGATTATACATAGGTACATATTATTTTAAAATGTTATAACTTTATTGGATAATAATCATAGTACTGTTTTCCTATAACGATTTCATTAAGTTTGGGTGTAAACAAACTCATTAAACATAGGAGTTGACTCTAAAACGTTTGAATTATCTCCTTTCGCCATTTATTACTGCTAATAGACAGAAAACCGTAATATACAGTAGCAAGTACGGAATATCTGTAGTAGTTATTTAATGTTAAACCTGCTATAAACTCCAAGTAACTTTAAAAATTCGCTACCGTTTTATCATATTAGAAATTCAAATTAGGTTAAGTGAGAATAAATTAAAATGTCCGAGGCATGTTCTAAGTGAAACAGTAATAAAAACTTAAATATATTTAAAACCTTATAATGTAACATTTGAGCACTTTGTCTTTTAGACACAGTGAATAATCGTCATCAGTCTGAAGACGTAATCATTTAGTAAATTTTTAATATGCAGAATAAAAAAAAATCGTGAATATTTTAGCTTTACATTGTTTCCTAACATCACGCCTTGTATTCCCCGAAGGGTTCGGCAGAGATGTTTTTAGAGACCCTCGTATCGCCAGTTATTTTTTAAGTCCCATGTAATAGAGGGCGAGCCTATTGCCATTAACCGAGCACAAATCCAGACTCCGGGCTGCTACTGATAAAATCCTAATACTAAAACCCAATAACACTTTGCCTGACCCGGGGATCGAACTCAGGCCCTCATACTCAGCAGTCACGGTTTGCGACCACTAGACCAACGGCAACAAGGCAGTCCTTATTTGTTTCCTTCCTCTTCTTTTTCAGCTTTTTTTACCTTGACTTTACCATTCCTCGCAAAACCATTATACACTTAAATAGTTAACACAGATCTAGAAACATAAACTCTTATTACTCTGATACCAATACAATTTGATCACGTAACAGAACAGAGGCCAAGGACAAATGGTCATAGCATATTAGCAGTGCGATTGCGCACGCTGATTGCAGCGCTACAAATGCTACAATACAAACACCACGTTTCTCTACTGCCTGCTTCTCTTATCCTTTCATGCCATCTACGGCCTTTAAGTTTAAGTACTTCAGGTCAAACAAAACCTCATTAAGGTCGTACAGCTCGTTGGCTGCGTCAATCGTGCACAATAGCTAGTAATAGTTAGTGTGATGCTAAGAGCTCATATGACTTGTATTTTATTAACGTTTGGCATTGACGAGCGGATTTAAACATCTGTATAAATAGCTTCCAGTGTATGTAGGTATGTGCTCGTGAGATCATAAATGCCTATTAGGCATAACATTAGCATTACAAAGATCTGAGATAAAGGAAAACGAAAAATATTCGTCTGTTTTGGTATAAATTCATGGAAGGTTAAAATAATTGTTTATTTTGTTTTATAGCCACTGACTGCTCTCAGTGGTTCGCAAAAAATTCGCTGTCTTTCATTAGTAATAATTAACGAAGATGTAGGTATCATTGTGGAATTCTTAACCGTGACTTTATAGTCTGTCTGATGTTGATGGATGTAACGTTCACGACTTCATTTGTATGCATATTATAAGATAAAAGAGGCCTCTCTATATTTAGTTGTGTTCGATAAAATATGTATTAGATTTCTATTATTTAGTTTTAGCATCACGTATCAGCCAGTTTTAAACTATTGAGAGCGGACGCTAGAAGCCATATATTTTCAATTCGCAGAATTGAATCGCAAGTGGCTAAACGCGATGGAGCGCTACGACTACGACGCGTAGCGAGCTCGTGGCTCGCGTCGGCCTCCGTCTGATAAGATAACCTTGCCTTTCAATTTACTTTGCTAAAGCGTACCTACTTCTAGCCCAGAAAAACACGCCAATACAACGCTTATCAATTACACTCAGGTTATTTGAAACCATTTTATTATAAGTAACTTGAGAAACACGATGTATTCCACTCAAAACTTCCGGTCCGCTATCGTTATCAACAAAGAACGAGACTATTATAACGAAGGTAAAATGTTTACGTAAGAATTAATAAAGTTTTGAATCAAGTTTTGTGCTATTTAATTATTCTACAAGGATGTTGCCTGTTCGTTATGATGTCAGCTGTTAATATGAATATTTACCTACATGTACGCAAATAGATACTAAGTGATATCTACAAGATGTAGAGTCATGAGACATGGGTCTATTAAGTACCTCGTGTTCAAAGGGATCGTCAGTACGGGGAACCTGTTTCTGTTTATCTGCGCTGAACGACAGCTTCCTCTTGAACAACTTCATCTTAGCGCAGTGGAAGCTGTGGGTCTGCTAAAATCACTTCGCGTCTCGTACGCGTAACTAACTCATTACGGGTAAGCTACGTGACCACAACTTAAGCCTTTTTTCACGAAAACCGAAAGGGAACTATAACAAATTCTCTTTGACTATGCAAAGAAAATAGTCATCACTGCAACACTTGGGCTAGTTAGCCGCGATTTTTGGACAAAACCGCGTAAACTGCCTATTTTCGCGCCATTTAGACGTGCGTGGATAGGTCCAGTGATCGGGCGCGGGGCTTCAATAGCGCATGTCCGTGCTCTGCGGTGCGGCCTGGTCGCGGGCACGTCGCGCACTGTCCGCGGCCGCGCGCTGAGCTGCGTCGCGCGGGCGCGCCCGCCGGCACCGCGCGTCACCTTCACACCGTGACACACGTGTGAACCCGCCCCCCAATGTTTACACATTTATCTCCATCAGTACCCATTAAGACCTTTCATAAATCAAAGATCACAAAGCACCTTGCTTATTCTGATTTTACAAAAACGCGACTTATCTTATGCAAGGATAGCCACTGGGCAAATAGCACACAAATCGATAAAGTTTTATCGTAAACTGACCTACAAACTTCTAAGATAAAGTCAATCAAAATCGTAAATTTTTATTTCATATAAATCAATACAGGTGCTTATGAAAAGTCGAATTTAGATGCACGGTTCCAATTAGTTGTTTTCTATGGAGAAGAGCCGGCAAGAAACTCCATGGTTACTCTTTTAAAAATAATATCTTTAACAATTTCAGTGGATACAGTACAATAATTTAGGATAGTGAGAGAACAATGAAGTCCTGACCACAGACCAATGAGTAATGAAGTACTAAAGGACTTGAGTACAAAAATTAACAAAGTAGCAATGATATATCTCTATAAAACATTTTGACCGCCATAGAAATGAATTGCGCATGGAAATGGACGAACAACATCCGTTGTTGCTATAAACAATTTACTAAAATAGGAACGAATAAGCTGGTTCTGTTTGACACATGTCAATTACATGGAACATACTGGTACAATACCCCTGCCCTGGTACTATAATAAAATTATAAGTTAAGTAAATCTAAGTATTATATTTCGCTATAAATATATTTGACAAACATAACCTGTTTGCAAACAGCCTATGTTAATAACACGGTTTACTTATGGTAAACCATTAGGATGTTGTTTGATGGACAATAATAATTCACATTTTTACTACGAGCACAGTTATAATAATACTAGCTGTGTCCTCACGGCTTCGCCCGTAGCCTATGTTACTCAGTGATAATGTAGCTTTCTAACGGCAAAAGAATTTTTGAAATCGCTCCAATAGTTTTTAAGTTTATTCGTTACATACAAAAATACAAATCTTTCCACTTACAATATTAGTATAGATAACATACGAATATAGATCGAATGTTATTAAAAACATATGTAATGTCATTAGAATCATATTCCCCGACTTCGATCTCGGGCCTTATCGGGAGAGATGTCTAGCAGTAATACCAAAAAAACGTCTAAGGTTAGACGAGCAACAACATCACACTGCAAAAGTCTACTTCCTGTAAAATTACAGCGGTCAAATGGCACTTCAACCTCAAATTCTTCACATTATCTCACTGCAATTACAAAAGACACCAAACGACTAAACACGAATGTTCAAAGTCCATACCACAAAACCTCAGATCCGGTAAAAAAATAACCAAGTACAATTTTTCATTTATAGTCAACTTATCCAAGCCTATCGTAATGATGACAAAAAGGTGCCTGTAATACTTTGTCCTGTAGACCTCAATACGGATCTCTCTATTGTATTATTAAACGTCCCAGGAATGCACTAACATTTAGTAACGTTATATTCCAAGTACAATAGGTACTTGTACAAGCTATAATTCAGGAATACTCGGCTAATTGACATTTAGCGAGGCTGGAGATATTTCATTATGAACGGCAAATAATACTTAATCGATTTCAAGAGCTGAGGCCCCGAGCGACTCGGCAATTTATTTCACTTAATATTTAACAACTGCAATAACAGCTAAAACGATTTCAAATTGGGTTCCTCGATGTAAATTTGTTCAATGTTAAAATATCGAAAGCACTTTGCCCTAATACCGACTCGTTGATGAAACGTTTTCTCTGACTGTCGAACTCGATTGTCTGATTTATTCTGCTAAAACATTGCTCTCATTTTGATGCTCTGTTGTAATCTCTATCGTTTTTCAGCGTATTACAGAACTCTATATCAAACTTTAATGGTAATATCTACACTTTTAATGTTGGTAATATTATGCAACATGCTCCCATCTATTCACATAAGATTATTACGTCAAACATAATAAAAAATATATCTATACTAATATTATAAAGAGGAAAGATTTGTATTTTTGTATGTAACGAATAAACTTAAAAACTACCTACTGAACCGATTTCAAAAATTGTTCGGGCGGAACCGTGATGACACAGCTAGTAGCATATAAAGTATGTTTTTCAAATGAACTTAATTAATAGTTCGAGGAATTTCTTAATATATTATGCATTATTATCCAGAAACCGAATTTAGAGGTGATTGATCCCTAAATATGATTTAAATGTCACTGTTCCCATGACCTCGTCGAGTAATCCTTAAAAAATGTAGCTTTAGTGGCCGTTCGTGTTTGTACAAAAATCAAACAGGAAGAGGAATGTAGAGTCCGGAATGTAGCGTTAGCCTGAACTTGTCAATGTTTGATCTGTCGTTAGAGCTTTCTAAATCCTTGCTCTGGACGCTTGAGTAACAATTTTGTTTTTCATTCACGACTAAAATAAGTAGCAAGAGAGCAATCATTTTTGATGTTTTTCCTGACCTTGGTAAACGAAACTAATACATTCCTAAGAACTACTAAATACATATTAATTTTATTGGCTGCTATACGTGTTCATGTAGGTACTGCAATAGCAGAACATTCCACTTTCAAAGCTACGTATAAGCAGCGCACCACATATCTTCAATACCGAAAATTTGCCAAATGGCGTGAAAATGAAGTCGATGGCGGCGTGAGCCACGTTTTGACCCGTCGTCGGTCGTGCCACTTTCTTGTTCACGTCCCATAATCATAATGGGAAGTAATATCAGCAATTTCCAGCTCCAAACAGGCCCTTATATCAACCATATCTCGCAGCTCGTATCCATTGAGAGCTAAATATGCGAAAGTTAATGATCGAACTCTTTGAAGATGCCTCCCGAAATAATTATAGCGGATTCATTTATACTCCATGTTTCCAGCAATTATCAGTTAAACGTACCATACACGGGAACATTTAACGTTACACGCGATATGATTTTTATATTATTACGGTTATAAAATTTCAATAGGGGCTGATAAGACATTTTTATGTTAATAACGCCGTTGAAAATATGGAATCAGTTTACGGATAAGGAGATGCAGTATTCATTACAGCGGTGCGGTAAATCAAAAAGTTTCGTACAATGAAGGTTGAGTACTTACAGAGTTTTGTACTTGCGCCAATATCTGTGCGGTATTGGCGGAGTCGCTGAGCTCCACGGCACCGGCCACCTGAAACAAACAAACGTTCCTCGTGCTACATTAAGTGGGTCAATTGTTCCCGAGGGACACACAGACTCCGCGCGGACCATCGCGAATGACCGTATTTCATTTGCTTGTATTGTGCCTTAGAATTGGGAGGGCACAATTAAAAAAAAATATGGCCAATTATAATATATGAAATGTTTATTTCATTTCCTTGAACGTGTTTTTGGATCACTAACAAAGAGAAGTGTATATAAATAGTATTGCCCGGTTCCTATAAACAAAAAACGAATCGTTTTACTTACCAATGGTAGCAATTTTGTATACAAACTATCTAAATAGATTCGTAAGCAAATTTTAGCTGTGACAGCTACTTTCATATGGTAGCGTCTACTACACAAAGCTATGAGATCTTTGTTTCATTATTGGTAAAGATATAAATCTCAATTTTAACCAATAACGCTTCGTAAATTATAGGAATTGGCCATAAATAGGTTTAACCGAAAGTTAAGTCATGCATATAAAAAACCATGACATTGTAGACCGAGGTCGGAAATGAGGTAGGAACAAAATCTACATTCCATCTTAACCACGTAGGTATAAGTAATAGAAAGAACTGCCTACGCCTGAGGCAGGGCGCATCGACCTTGTGCCACTACGTATTCGCAACTCGCGAGTCGGACTCACCTTGCCAAAACATTATGTGCCACTGCAGTGTAATAAATTATTGTATAACTCGCGGGTTCGATCCCCGCTCTGAACTACTAATATTTGTATGGCCTACAGATTATTGTTTTTACTTTAAGTGTTTATTTTGTAGGAAATGTACAGGTACATTGGAATTTGATCTATTCCTTAAAAGGGGTTACACTAGCGCTTATTTGCAACAAATACGATCCCGTAAACCAGAAGTAGGAGTCATATATTAGCTTTCAAAAGAATGTCAGCCGAGTGCCCAGAGTAGAGTAGATTTTTCACGCTGAAGAACCTATGTTAGTAAACTACACCTACAATTCATGAGAAATCCAATATTGGGAATCAATGTCAACTTTTACGGCAGCAAAAAGTTAAACAAAAGGTTACCAGAAACAATTCCTGAAATGAAAATAGTGCATTTGTACTGATTAATTTACACTGTTTTCGCTGTCAAATCGAACCCAATGTTGCTATTTAATTTCCGTGACAAGGGTGAAGAAACAAAAGCAACTCGGGAAAACAAGTCCAAGAAACCCCCCCACAGACAAAATGCTGTTATACAGAATAAGATAAGACAATGGGTTTTACAAATGAACAATACCGCCTGCCAGTGAAAATGTTGCCTATTCACGATACACAAATTACTCAAACGCAGTAAAATCAAGTGAAAGTGGTAAATAGTTCATAAATAGACGTACAACTGGGTTTACTTGTTTCGTATGAAGCTGTATGCGAATCTAAACGCCCCGAGGGGGTAATTTGTGGGTATTGTCTGGTAAGGCGATATCTCCGCATTGGTCACGGGACTGAAGTGCTGTATGGTGCATTGTGATGATATTGCGTAGTTTCCTGCTCCACATCTCACACATTAAATGTTACTTCACACATTTACAATTCATATTATACACGCTGTTGGGCTAGAATTTAGGGATCATACATATAATTTGTGTTTTTATGCCTGCCTATCAAATGGTTCAATAGATAATCAAAAGAATTTTAAAACGCGTCAAGTTTAGTAACGGGTAGGGATACCAAATTACCATAGGAGTTCAGTAAGTACATTCAGAGCAAATCATAGTATTCGTTAAAGCTTTGGATCGATAGGCAGGAATTGAAGGATCAAATACGTAAATGGCATACTTATTCTGTGATTGATGAAGCCAATTTAAGCTCGCTGTTTAAATTAATACATCTAACTCAGACTGCTACATCACCAAAAATATGGGTGCACTACTTACTACCTCTGATAACTAAGCAAATCTTAATCTATACTAATATTGTAAAGAGGAAAGATTTATATTTTTGGATTTTTGTATGTAACGAATAAACTTAAAAACTACTGGACCGATTTCAAAAATTCTTTTGCCGTTAGAAAGCTACATTATCACTGAGTAACATAGGCTACGGGCGGAGCCGTGAAGATACATCATGGTATAAAGTGAAAATAAAAATGATTGAAACTATAAATAATTATTCATAAAACTAACACATAATAGTAAACACATGTTTACAGAGTATTTATAGATTCCCATTACATAAGAAAAACTTTACAGCGACGAAATACGCATAATAACTTAACGGGCGCATATTTTAACTACCAATGCTTTAACAACGAAGGAAGCCAGTGAATAATAATTTGTGTAATTGTTTTCCGTGAAAACACATCGACGTTTCAAGAGACCCGAGGCTAATGATATAATGATGGATGGTATGGTGAAAACCTCATGTAACACTTAATAATTCATAAAGTAGGCAGAGAAATCCACGCTAAATTATAGGGATGCCAACTTGACAACACAATCTTGTCGAGAGGAAGGATGCCGCCGCGCCGACGCAATTATAAAACTCATCTTCGAAAGTGTTAACGCATTCTTTGGCCAAAGAGTGTATAAGTGATAAGTGTGATAACTCCTTAAAAGAGACCGACACCATATCTGCGATAATAACTTAAATATTTTACGTCGTTTTTTATACATTTTATAAGTTTTGCCATGTACTCGTATATTCGATAAGAAGTGGATGTAAAAAAATGAATATAACCCCAATACTTTACCAATATTGTAGAGTACTTACTTATAATACATTATCGTTAGATTATTAAATACCTATATCTTTACACACTATTTTACGGTATGATCTACTTATAACTCTGTTTGAATAACAGACAAAGTGGTTCTTCTATCTTCGCATTACAATAGAGCGATAACTGATCGCAAGTCTACCATAAGTCGTATTTTACTACATTTTATAGGAGGAACAATAACTAATAATCGATCCGCAGAATTCACAGTTATTTCACATGCTTATAACCATTACCTAAGTAGATAATGTTACGTACAAAACACAAGTACATCAAGAATTTTCTATAACAAAGCGCAGAACAATACAAAAACACACTTCTATTTAAAAAATACAGTAATTCTAATCTCTGCATTTAAAGTAAATGACCGCAATACAATCTGTTCTCGATATGAACGCTTCCGGACTTTAAAATAGCTTTTGACCCTTTCTCTAGTTGCGATAAGGTTAATTTCCTCAAGCCAGCGGCGAGCCCATCGCCCATTACTTTCCATTAGCTTAGGAAATTCATCACATGTGCGGTAAATAACGTGGAAGGAGGACACCCGCAGCTCTACGTAACGTATAACCGGCCATCGGTCACCACACACAAACATATTTTACTCAAGCAACTAATGAGATTCTCTTACAACGGATGTCTGTTCGTTACGTAGCATTGTTCTTCGTTGTTACATGTGAAATTAACAAAACCATACCGTAACATAGGAAAATAAAGTACCCAACCATAAAACCGATTCGTTAAGAAAGTGGGTGCGAACGAAACGTAATAGGACAGGTCTGGTGCATCAATCTCATTAGACGCGTTTGTTATGAATACGTCTTTAACTATTTATGATGTAGGTAACTTATAAGGCGAAAATTTATCTGGTTAAACGTCTTTGTTTTAGCAAAGAACATATAACTGGCTAAGTGAAAATGCAATGCTATGCCGTGTGTTAACCACTTCACATGCCGCATTGCTGTAAAAATAAACCTTAGCAGCACTCCCGTCCCGGAGGAGACGTTCGACCCGGTTTATGTTGCTTGATCGACTCCAGAACCTCACTTACCTATGTTTATTAGGTCGATCAGGAAATGGCGAGGTTGTAATACAGTTTATTTTCATTCGAAGCTCTCAGATGTTCTGTGGTTACGCATCATCTATTCAAAATTAGAACTCTATTGACGAATGATGAATCAAAGAGCTGCCACCAATAAGTCTGTGCGGTTTGTAAAGGGAAAGGGATTCAGAGTTACCTTTGATGTGACTTTATGTAACAGGTATACGTACATCACTCCTTTCAACAAAATTTACTGTGTAGTTATTTGATACATAGTTTGAAGATGCATAAACCTACCTTTTAAGATCAACACTGATCCCAACGCAAAGTAAAGTGGAAAAAGATTTTTAAAGTATATTATTTTAAAAATAAAATAACAACAGTCCTTCACACAATCGGTATTTACGGCAGGCTATAATTTTGAGTGTTCACTGGTGGGCAAGGGTGTCCTATTACCGGCGTGTGTCAGTGAGGCCGCAATTTGTAAGCATGCTGTTATTAATTACGACGCGCGGTGGTCCTGTCTCAGGGGGCGCAGGCAGACACTCGTGCGCTCTTCTGACAAACCAATTTCGAAACATGTTTACGGACTCTCTTGTGAGTTTACCTGAAAATATTGTTGCTTGATTGTGGAAATGCAAACCTACAGCAATGTGGTTTATAATTTGATACTATTACAAAAACATATACACTCGTAATGGGTGGTGTTGTTATGCAGATTTGTTATAAATATTTCTTTATCCATAAGGAGCTCAATGTGTTATTCATGTGTATAAAACACGTATTCCCGTTTCCTAACCGCGCCATTTACATAATTTTTCATTTTTATGATATGTTTTCAATTGCTTTGCGTATCTGTTGCGACACTTCAAATTACGTTAAAGTCCCCCTTATAAGGCAACCAGCGACGTAAAGTATAATTTAAGGGACAATTTAAAGGGAAATGCATGAGATTAAATAAGTGTTTAAGTTGTTTGCGTGCAGTGACCGACGTGAACGTCTCAATTCGCTGAGATGACAACGACTGTCTCTACAAATTAAGGTGTAAGCCGTAACGGAATACAGACAGAGCCGAACTTTCGTACGTTCACTTGATACGACGCGATAAATTGTGAAGGGATCGACCAAAATATTTGGGTGAAAACAAAATACGAAAAAACTCGCTCTGCATACTTTGTCATTCGATATCAGGACAATAAAGTCTGACATAATATATTTTCTTCGTAGATCCTTCTGATCGTTTTTCTCGAGTCATTACGCCCACAGTCTATGCAATTCTACATTGTGAAAGCCGTAAATTTTAGTCATGGGAATTGTAAATGTACTTTTACGAAATAGTATGTAATTCTATTGTCATTTACGTTATTATACTATTTACTCAGATTTGTGCCGCTCTGCTGCATCGCCTAATGTTTTATAAACCTCATCAAACTGAGTACATGTGTAGATTACATGTAATAATCTACATAATATAGGTTCCCGTCTTTGAGTGATTACGTAACTGTGGTGGAATTATTTTCGCATTAGCATGATCATAATATTAGGCTGTATTAACATGTTATCAATATTTTTCCAGCAACATCATTTTAAGTTGTGATTAGCCTATTAAATAAGTATTAAGTATTAGAAATTAAACATAGGTAACTATTTAACATCTCTTCATCTAAATTGAATATTATTATGTAAGGAATGTTAACAAAATGCGAACAATAGGAAACTAAATACATTTGTAAATAAATCTCGTAGTATCCTTCTAAGATTAAATAAAAAAACAATCAGTTAAATAATAATTTGGACGTTATGAATGTGATTTTATAACAGCATCTTAACAGTCGTTTGAAGTTAGAATGGATGCTAACAAGAAATCGATTATACTTAATATTTTTTCATTCGAACCGAATCACGGTTTAAACCTAACACCAGCAGGCAAAAAATGTGCTCGTCATAAGGCGATTAGCAAACGGACACAAACGGCATGCGATGCTTAATTCAAACTATTCGAAGTCCGAACGTATTACAGTGCCCAATATAACTTGGAACGCGGCGAAGTAGAGAACTAAAGTTCAATTTACTGAATTTGACATATTGTTGACATTTTGCCCGTGCTAGCAGCGCCGTGCCGCGCCATTATGAACTGCCAAGTTATACTGGGCACCCGTAAATGTTAGTTTCGCTCGTGTTTCGTTCGGAATTCATACGGTCAGTGTGATAGACTGGTAGTTCCGGGTCATTCTGCGTCCATTGATGTTTTTGTACCACTGTTATAATTATGACACACGTGCTCTAGAATATAAAGCGGCATAGAGAACTGCATAAGATAAAAATGATAACTATTGACATTCGATTGAATGGATATTTTACTTTCGTTATATGTAAGAACAACTAAAATCAGGACACCAAATACACTTTTGGCAATAAAAAATAAAATTGCATTTGATACACGGTGTTTTAGACCTATGCAGCAAGAATGATTCAAAAAATATAATAACAACTAAAATTCCAACAAAATATTGTAGCTTTTATATACATATACAAGTCAGTGGTTACCAGAAAACAAACAATTATATATAATACCAGTATATAAAGTCGTATTAAACGATTATTTGTGTTCATTTATCTGTGAAGCCAAACACCGGATTTACCCATTTACCATTAATTCAAATAGAAACCCGTAACGACTGTTTGTAAAGATAATGAGCAACGGAGAAAGCCATGCCTCTTAAACTTAACTTAATCTAATTAAACTGCCTACTGTTATTACTCAGTACATACCTACATGCAGTAGGTACATGCACGGCTTTCTTATTAAGTTAATGTATTCTAAAACGATTCTTAACTTCGTTTCCACGAAGAAGTTGGAGATATTGGACCTATTAAGAAATATACAAACAGGAAAATTGTGGTAGTATAAAATGACTCAACATCTTCGCTAACTAAAAAAATTGTTCTATAACTTGATCACAATCTAAGCAAATGCCAAGTTTAATTCGTTCTAGATACAAACATCCGATATTCAATTATAACGGTTATTCTTTATTAAAGTGAGTTATACTTGTCTATTTTATTTTACATAAGAAAATTACAGATTTTCATACAAACTTCCATCCCCTGTTTCAACCCCTTAGGGTTATAATTTCCAAGAATCCATTCTTAGTGGATGCCCACGTCTCAAAAGGAACCTACTGTCCAAATTTCAAGTTTGTAGCCCCAGCGGTTTAGGCTCTGCGTCGATGAATCAGTCAGTCAGGACAAGTAGGTAATTGTATAGATTATTAAAACTGTCGTGTGTAATATTTTGAAGTGAACCTCTCAGTCATGCTCATGAAGTTTACCTAAGCAAAAATTTCAACAATGTTGCTATTTAGTGTGGTTGACCGTCCATAAACACGGCACCGCAATCATGCAAACAGACTAACACAATCAACGAATACCACAGACGGCCGTAAACTATAGCGGCAGATATAAATAAGTACGCCTGTAGCCTGCCTCACCGATCTTACCAACTTATCTCGGAAATATGTCCCGTATCTCTTTCTCCGAACTTTCATCTTTACCAAAGAAGCTTTTGTATTAAATATGCCTCAAGACATTATTTTTCAAAAATGCACCTCTATATTAAATTCTCATCTTACATCGCGCGGCTCGCAAAATTCCGCAAACAACCGAAACGACCTTGCATTGTTAGTGTTCCAGACTCTTTTGGCATGAATGATTACATGGACTCGATAAAAGATTGTCCATATATTACACGAGTAACTGGCAAGAGACTCGAACGTGAAGATGCGGCCTGACAACGCTCCGGAACGGTTTTAAGACAAATGTTTGTTGCACTGCGGTTGAGTTAACGGAGCTAAACAAAGTCACTTTGCATAAACTGAACAAACAAAGCAGATTACTTTAAGAGTTCACACAGTTAAAACTTTCTATAATAATAATAATAAAAATCTTTATTTCCAAATTTACAATTTTACATAATAGCTCAAGGTTAAAACCTAATTTAAAAATTGCTTATATCACTGATATCTATAGATTAATGTTAAATGGAAATGGCCATCATTATTCAGTGTTCTGCTATACATTTTCATATTGCACCTGTCAATTAAATTGAAGCTTATGCACGCATAAATAATCTAGACGGCGAATTACGGCTATTCGTGATTTTCAGTTTAATTGATATTGTTTATGTTTTTGAGTTAGTATTAATTTAATTCTGCTGTTAAACTGGCGATACGTCATGTTTGGCTCCGGGTCTATTCCTTACTAAGGGATAAGAACGTTAATAAAAATAAAGCTGACGGCTACTAGAGAGCGTAAACATCACGGGAAGCCTCAAAATTTTATATTTCATGGGCTTTATTTTTTGCTTATATGGACCTAAACTATGTACATGGAAATAGCTTAATTAATGAGTGGTATCTTTATGCTAAACTTTTTTTAGTAAAACGATGGTAATTAAAGAACAATACTTTTCTTGATACTGAAATGCAAGCAATTCCCACACTTTCTTAACAATATTAATGGAGATAAATGTATCTAGTTGCAAGTTGCAAAACTGGAGCTAATAACATTAGCATTGCTTCGTGTCGCTCAGACCGGTCGCCGTCGTATTTAATCTTCCCGGGTAGAAGGCAATGTACCCGGAAACTGGGTGACATTTAAAATATCGAGCGACCTACCGGAAGAGGTATTAGATCCACCACACCCCAATACAAGCCGTGCCGAGTGCCGACGACCTAATAACTGTGCCGTAAGTAGGCTGACGAGATCCTCACTCGGATTTAAGAGGGATGCTTTTTGCCAATCTCATGCAACATAATGTTCATCAAATCTCAGTACATACACCTTATTTTAGAAGAATGCTATTTCAATTCAGTTTATAAATCAATTAAGTACCTATAATTATGAAGCAATTAGTAATAATTGCGTTTCTGAAATTTTTGGTCAATATTATTTGATCAAGATAATTCAATTTACTACGTTGTATAAAAATTTTTGTTGGGATTTTACTAATAAGTATAATTTTGTATATTATTATCGACGAGAGTGCCCCACTTAACACAAAAATGTACGAGCAGTTGCCCGTACACTATAGTTGTAGATGTTGTATGTTGTGGTAGGGTTTTGCAGGAAAACGGGATGTTTACAGTAAGTAAAAACCACTGTTTTGTGTCCGTTTTGGTGCGGTGAGTTTAATGAACTGACGTATAAAATGTTATTCTAAATTACATTGACTGCACGTGTAAGGCGTGATTGTTGATTCAGCACATAATGAATACAGCACAATCAGGTAAAACGTAAAACTATACAAATTATGTGGCGATGCTCGTACATCCTGCCAACTACAAAAATTAAACAAAACAAAGTAAAACCAATGTAGATACAAATTTGTAAAGTAAAAAATAAATAAACCAAGTTAAAAATATAAAAACATTAAAATATTCTTCGTTCGGCGCTGAGCGGAATTGGAGATGTTCCGCAGTCCACCTTGTTGTCGCTGGGGTACGCTCTAAGAGGGTGCTCGGTGATCTCTTCTATCGCCTGTTCATCTTCCTTCGGTTTTCTGCCCATCTGGGTTACTACCATGTGGATTTCTTCCTGGTGTTCTGGCGTAGTTACCGTCTTCATTTGAGGTGGACAAAAGCGTCGCCCCTTCACCTTGTATAATACCCATAAGCAGAATATAATTCCACAGACTGTTATGAAACCATACAGCACGTAATGGTGTTGTTCCGCGTCAGGTGACATGATAGTTTGTATGTCTTGTTGTTCCTTGATCTGGTCTATTTTCCTCTTTAAACTATTTAGTTGCTCTTCATGTGTTTCTATCTTCATGTCAGTTAAGTTTGCAACTTTGCTATTATAGCTTGTTACTAAATTGTTTATATTTGTCTCCGGTATGTAGACTTCGTCATCTTTTCCTAATTCCATTTTGCTCTGCAAGTTGTAGTGCGAGTGAATAATGTGATTATCACCGCGCATCATGCATCCTGCTGCTAAGGTGATTGTGCCTGTATTACGTAGTGTCTGTGACGTAATTGCAGTTGGGCAAAAAATGCGCATAGTGCATTCCTCGCAACATGTAAACAGCCAAGCGTCCTTGCTGTGTAGTTTAATCCATTCATTCATGCAACTTGATATCTCTGTGCGGCAACTAGATGCTCTTCGATTGTTTATAATATCAGCTTCGCAAATGTTAGTGGATGTTTTTATTTCATAAATAGGTAGGTCGAAGTTGCATAACAGCTGATGTTCATTGACTTGTAGGCATGATAAAAGTTGTTGTTGATTCAAAGGTATTATCATGTCCTTCCTCAAGTTCACAGCCATGTATTTAGCTGTCGGTATTATGTTCGTCATAGAGCCTCCCTTTACATTTCGAATTGGTATAACTTCCATTAATTCATACTGTTCATCCGTTACCAGAGGGATCTTCATTTCAAAAATAAGGAAGTCTTCGACAAGCTTTCCGTGGACACTTGATAGTTTATACATCTTTTGGATGCATTTGAGGCTGTTAGTGCAGGGTAGAGATAATCCTTTCGGCACTTGTCCTGATATAATATTCAGTTGTTTTTCAAACGCATCGGGTTTCAACAAGTGTATGTCGACCTTTCCGTTGCGAATATCTGTCACTAGGTCAATCAATGTGTCTTGTATTCTTCGCAAGTTAGCAATCATCATATTTGCGGCCAGTGCTGTCGCTGTGATAAAAGTTGCTTTCTCTTGGTTTGTCTTCAGTTGTTGCATTGAATCTCTTAGTTGTTTGTTGATGACAATGAACTGTCGGTTCATTACTTGTTCGTTTCTCTTCAGTAAGTTGTATTCGCCTTCAATGACCGAAGTTTGATTTTTGTAGAGATCCAGCAAGTGATTCTCGTTGCTCTGAATCATTTTTATGTCCTTGTGGTACTTTTCAGCGAATTTATCATCGAGCACGCCAAAGAGAGCATTGGCAATGTTACCAATCCCGTTTACAAAACCTCGCTTGCTGCGTTTTCCGTGTTCATATTGTAGGACTGTATGGTAGTGCTTCAGTTCGTTCAATTCGTGCTCAAATTGTGTTGATATAGAAAAGCAAGCCATATTTTGCTGATCTAGGTTTCGTAGTTGGTTTATGTATTGTTCAACGGCGGAAACACTTCTCCAGTATGTTGACATATTGTAATAGATCACAAGTCTCCATTTGTCTTGTACTATCTGTAAGTCTGCAGTTTTGTCGAAGTATACCAGATGAGATGGGTCGAGAACAGTGACGTTGAAAAGTTGTTGTACAGACGGTGTCACGCATGTAACTATGAATAATAGTAGTGTCTTCCAGCAAGCTGCAACAACACCTTTCTCCGCTGATCCAAGTCCATGTTTACGTCGTAGAAGTGGCGTGGTTGGAGCCATCTCTTCGTGTTTATCTTTAGACCCTTGTGTTGGCTGATGTTCAGTATGACTTCCTGTTTCAATGGGTAAACGAGATAGTTTTGTTATGGGTCTCTTCATAATGTTCGACTTGGTTTTCAATGTTACGACTCGTACTAAGTTATCGGGTCCAGGATGTGTTTCTATAACTCGTCCCAATAACCATCTGGCAGGTGGCACATGCTCTTCCTTGACAAGGACGACATCACCCACCGCGATGTTCTCAGTCGGAGATTTCCACTTTCCTCGCAGCTGCAATGTTTGTAGGTAATCTTTGGACCATTTCTTCCAAAATTCCTTGTACATATTTTCTGTCTGCCGCCATCGTATAGTTAAGCAGGTATTGTCACCTTCTGAAGTCATTGGAGGGGCCAGAATCGAGCTGCCGACTAAAAAGTGACCTGGTGTCAAATAATCTACGTCATAGGGGTCATTCGTTAGTGCGACAAGTGGCCGAGAGTTGAGGCAGGCTTCAATTTGCACTAGCAAAGTTGTGAATTCCTCGTACGTCAGCTTTTGTTCGCCAAGAACGCGTTTGAGGTGATGCTTCATGCTCTTGACTGCAGCTTCCCATAAACCTCCAGCCGTTGGCCAAGATGGAGCATTAAAATGCCATTCAATGCCACATTCGGAAATTTTGTTAAGGAGGTCGTCATTGGCTATGATTTGCAGTGCCTCCTTGCGTTCCTTTGCTAGCGCTCTTGCTGCGCCGACAAAGTTGGTACCATTGTCGCTGTAGACATGTTTTGGTGTCCCTCGGCGTGCGCAGAGACGCTTTAGTGCAGCCAAAAATGTAACGGTGCTGAGATCTGACACCAGCTCAAGATGAACAGCTTTGGTACATAGGCAAACGAAGATTGCAATATATGCCTTTACTGTTTTGATGCCTCGACCTTTGTTGGCCTTTATTTCAACGTGTCCCGTAAAATCCACACCTGTATGGGTGAACGGCTGAGACGGCGTAACACGAGGCGTAGGTAGGTCAGCCATCAGCTGAGTGCTGCGTTGCGTTTTGTAGCGATGACATATGACGCATTTTATTATTTGTTTCTTGATTGTGTTCATTCCACCAAGAATCCAATATTTGTTTCGAAGATAACCCAAAGTGAGTCTGGCTCCGCCGTGAAGGGTGTTCTTGTGGGCTTGCTCAATCAAGAGTTCTGATAACTTGTGGTTGCTAGGTAATATCATCGGATGCTTTTGGGAGTTGTTTAAATTGGCATGTTCAAGCCTTCCGCCCACTCGTAGAATGCCTTGTGCGTCTAGTCTTGGGCTTAAGCTCAATAGTTTGCTTGTGGTCCGTACTTTTTTGTGCTTGTGTAGGCAAGCAATATCATCTCCAAAACTATTGTTCTGTACGGTTTTGATGATTAAGTTCTGAGCCAGTTCTAGGTCTTCAGTAGTCAAGTATGACATTCGCTTGGACTTTGTTGCGTCACGGGAATTGTTTATGAATCGAAGTATCCAACTAACGACTCGTGTTGCCTTAGTCATTGAACTGTATTCTTGCAACAGATTCTCAATAAGTGGCGTGTGAGTTGCTTGAGTGGCACAATTTTGTTCCCGTTTCTTTTGTTCTTCAGTAGTGGTGAAGGCCTCTTGATTAGGTATATTATTGTTCTGAAGCCAAGACGGGGCATTCCACCACAATGTGTGACTCATTAAGTCGGATGGAAAGAGTCCTCTGCTTGCGCAGTCCGCAGGATTTTCTTGCGACTTGACGTGTCTCCAAAAGTTAGGCGGGATTATCTGTTTTATCTGTGCTACTCTGTTGGCTACAAAACTCTTCCAACGCTTTTCATCACCCTGCAGCCATCCAAGTACCACCATCGAGTCGGTCCAGGAATATGTGGTAATATGTGGTTCGTTTATTGACTCCTTGACCTTGTTGACGAGTTGAGCTAATAGAGCCGCGCCGCATAACTCCAAGCGAGGTAGAGAGATAGGTTTTTTCAGCGGAGCTAGTTTTGTTTTCGCTGCCACCAGTCTGATCAGCTGTTTTCCTTCCTTATCAGTAGACTTGCAGTATACGACACATCCGTACGCTCGTTCAGATGCATCAGAGAAGCCGTGAAGTTCAAAGGATTTTCTTGTGTTGCCGATCCAACGTGGAATAGCTATGTCGTGAATGTTGACCATCTGTTGGCGGAATTGTTCCCATTCTTGTCGTATGTTCGATGGAAGAATATCATCCCAGCCCGTTGATGACGTCCAAGCTTGTTGAAAAATCAGCTTTGCCTTGAGTGTGATTGGTGACAACCAGCCGAGCGGGTCATAAAGCTTCGATATATCAGACAATAGTGTGCGCTTAGTGTTGACGTCACGCTTGTTACTAAGCGATATTTGTTTGTATGTAAACTGATCCGTGTGCGGATTCCATGTTATGCCTAATGTTTTATTCGTTTCTGCGTCTTTGAAATCAAACATTCCTTGACTAATTTGTTCTTTAGGCAAGTTTTCAAGTAGGAATGCATTGTTGCTAGCCCACTTTCGAAGGTTGAATCCGCCGCCCTTCAACATGGTTATAAGTTCGTTTTGAGCCTTCTGTGCTGTGAAAATGTCATAGCAGCCTCCGAGTAAGTCATCCACATACAATTGACTGGACAGAATGTTCGCCGCCAGAGGAAATTTCGCACCGTCATCTTCGATCAATTGCTTTATCGTTCGCATTGCCAAAAATGGGGCAGATTTGGTGCCATACGTCACAGTAGTTAGTTGAAATACTTGTAGTGGTTTTGTGTCAGAGTCTCGCCAAACAATTTTCTGCAAATGTTGATCTGATTCTTGAATTCGAATTTGTCGATAAAATTTCTCTATGTCAGCTGTATACACGTATTCGAACGCTCTCCATCGTAGAATCATAGCTTGTAAGTCTTTTTGCAAATTGGGACCGCATTCCATGAGTTGATTCAGACTGCGACCCGTGCTAGTGGTTGCAGATGCGTTAAATACCACGCGCAGCTTAGTTGTTGTTGAGTCAGGCCTTAATACTCCGTGATGAGGCAAAAAACAGCTTGAAGTTGTCGGCGTTGTGCAAGGTTTCATGTGGTTGAGAGTTATGTATTCGTTGATGAAGGCCTTGTAGCTTGAAGCGAGGATTTCATCTCGATCAAACCGTTTTTCTAGTTGCTTGAATTGTGCGACGGCTTGAGGTTTTGAACGTCCCAAATGTTGTTCAAAGTCTTGTTTCATGGGAATCCTGACTTCGTATCGCCCATCTTCAAGTCGTTTCGTGGTTTGAGTATACAGTGACTCACAGTACTCTTCTTCGACTGTCGAGGATTCGTTGTGAGATGATGTTATCTCTTCCACCTCCCAAAAACGAGAGATATCATCAGTGTGCACCACTACATGGCAGTTGAATGTCTTTGTGTTTCCAACTAACACCCATCCGAGTTTGGTTTGTTGCGCAATCGGTGCGTGTATGTTTCCCCGAAGGATGTTGCTCATGATAATGTCAGCGTATACTCCAGCATCAAGTAGAATGTCAACTGGCCGAGATAAGTTGAACTGTGGATCGGCCAAGTTTATGTTCTGTGTGTGAGGCCAATCTTGTCTCTCGAAAGAATAATTAGGCAAATTGTTCAGTAATTTTGCCATAACCAGTGCTTGTGTTGTAAACTGGTAATCACCATAGAGTGACTCACAGTTCAACTGAACTGTTCCGTTGCTAAGACTGGCAGATGTACCAATCCCAGACACCGTTGAGTTTTGTTTGTATCTCCGAAGGCCAAGTCGTTGAACAGCAGATTCGCTTATAAGATTCAGCTGGGAGCCTTGGTCTAAAAGACATCGTAATGTTATGTGAGTTCCATCTGCAGCTTTTACTTTGAGCATAACTGTCGACAATAGAACTTCGTTAAAGTTTGCTGATACGTGATTTGCTTTTCCTTGAGTATTCGAGGATTTGTTGTTAGCAACATGGTTGGGTCGTTGACCGGTCGCTAAAGTCATTGGCTCGGTATCGCGTGTCATGTCATGTAGTGTAGTGTGATGTGAATTGTTGCACACTCTACATCTTTTTTGCGAATTGCATTTCTTTCCGTTGTGTGAGTACATGCAATTCTTGCAAATGTCCAATTGCTCAAGTGTCCTCAATTTTACGTCCGGAGTCATTTCTTGAAACGCTTGACAATGAAGTAAAATGTGATTTGTTTTGCAAATAGGACAATTTCTTTCGCAGCTAGTATGATTCGCTTTGGGATAACGTTTGTATTTGTTGTACGTATCTTTCTGGAATATTGTCGTAGGCTCCTTGTTTTGTGACGAATTGGGTTGTTTGTTGTAGTTAATTGGACTCCTTTTCTTCGTTACTGATTCCAGCGCAGTGAACTTGTTCTCGACGAACTTAATGAATTCGCTAAATACAGGTAGCTCTCTGGGATGATTTCTCGCCTCAATGTAGTCTGAGTATGTCTGAGAATCAAGTCTTCCCGCAAGGATATGCACCAGAATAGGGTCCCACGTTGAAGTGTCGATGCCCAGGTTGCGACAAGCGTGCACGGTTTCGAGACTGGTGTCATGTAGGCGCTTCAACTCGTAAGCATTTTGATGTTGAATTGTAGGCTGACTCATCAAAGTTTGCATTTGTTTCGTAAAGAGCAACTGCAAATTGTTGTACCTGTGATTTAGAATTTCCCAACAGGAATTGTAATTGTTTTCGGAAACTGGTAAATGCTGCACTAGACGCTCAGCCTCTCCCTTTAGCTTCCCCTTTAGATGCTGCATCTTCTGACCCTTAGAGAAGGTCGGGTTGTTGTGAATAGCAGCGGTGTACAAGTCAAGAAATGTAGGCCACTGTGAGTAGTTTCCCGAAAATACAGGAATCTCGATCTTCGGAGCACTATCGCGTTGCTGTACAGCGAGGTTGAGTTTGCGGTTGAGATCTCGCTTAGTGGACTCGTATGTTTCTTCATACTTCGAGAACTCGAGCTCGTAGTTTACGTCACTGCCGACGAGAATGTTGTCAAGCTCCCAATGTACCTGGTCAATCACCTTCCATCGGGATTCGAGAGTCTTGAGTTTGTCCTCGATGTCCCATTTCTCGGTTATGTCAGCAGTACCTAAGTTGCGAGTGAAGCGAGAGAAAGCTCTGAAGTTGGTGTCTTGTTGAGTTTTGAGCTCGTCTGACTTAGATGGAACTCCAGTGTTCTTGCTGTTCTCTCCTTGATTCCCAGAATCCTTGTCTCCAGCGGTATAAGTGGGCCAGGCTTGCAACTTCTGTTGTATGTTTAAGTATTCAGCCCTTACAACTTCATACGCCTTTGTAGAGTAGTACTTATTAGTCTGGTCATCAGCGGTCAGCAACACGCCATGATTCATCTCAAACTCGTTCCAGTGGGCCTTGAGATTATCCATTCTAACCTTGATGTAAGCTGCGTTCTTGCGGTCAGGACCATCCTTTCCAAAGTTGACACCGATTTTCCTGATGCCTTCAGCGATGATCTCCTGTCGCTTGAGAAGTTCTTGTTGCTTAGTGTCCATTGTAGTTGTGGGGCACTAACTTTGTTTACTTCAATAACTTCCGAATCACCGACTGGTGAGTTTGCAGAGCTGTTGTTCCAGTGGCGGACGATCCGGCTCGAAGGACCAAAAATGTACGAGCAGTTGCCCGTACACTATAGTTGTAGATGTTGTATGTTGTGGTAGGGTTTTGCAGGAAAACGGGATGTTTACAGTAAGTAAAAACCACTGTTTTGTGTCCGTTTTGGTGCGGTGAGTTTAATGAACTGACGTATAAAATGTTATTCTAAATTACATTGACTGCACGTGTAAGGCGTGATTGTTGATTCAGCACATAATGAATACAGCACAATCAGGTAAAACGTAAAACTATACAAATTATGTGGCGATGCTCGTACAACACCAAATACACTTTTGGCAATAAAAAATAAAATTGCATTTGATACACGGTGTTTTAGACCTATGCAGCAAGAATGATTCAAAAAATATAATAACAACTAAAATTCCAACAAAATATTGTAGCTTTTATATACATATACAAGTCAGTGGTTACCAGAAAACAAACAATTATATATAATACCAGTATATAAAGTCGTATTAAACGATTATTTGTGTTCATTTATCTGTGAAGCCAAACACCGGATTTACCCATTTACCATTAATTCAAATAGAAACCCGTAACGACTGTTTGTAAAGATAATGAGCAACGGAGAAAGCCATGCCTCTTAAACTTAACTTAATCTAATTAAACTGCCTACTGTTATTACTCAGTACATACCTACATGCAGTAGGTACATGCACGGCTTTCTTATTAAGTTAATGTATTCTAAAACGATTCTTAACTTCGTTTCCACGAAGAAGTTGGAGATATTGGACCTATTAAGAAATATACAAACAGGAAAATTGTGGTAGTATAAAATGACTCAACATCTTCGCTAACTAAAAAAATTGTTCTATAACTTGATCACAATCTAAGCAAATGCCAAGTTTAATTCGTTCTAGATACAAACATCCGATATTCAATTATAACGGTTATTCTTTATTAAAGTGAGTTATACTTGTCTATTTTATTTTACATAAGAAAATTACAGATTTTCATACAAACTTCCATCCCCTGTTTCAACCCCTTAGGGTTATAATTTCCAAGAATCCATTCTTAGTGGATGCCCACGTCTCAAAAGGAACCTACTGTCCAAATTTCAAGTTTGTAGCCCCAGCGGTTTAGGCTCTGCGTCGATGAATCAGTCAGTCAGGACAAGTAGGTAATTGTATAGATTATTAAAACTGTCGTGTGTAATATTTTGAAGTGAACCTCTCAGTCATGCTCATGAAGTTTACCTAAGCAAAAATTTCAACAATGTTGCTATTTAGTGTGGTTGACCGTCCATAAACACGGCACCGCAATCATGCAAACAGACTAACACAATCAACGAATACCACAGACGGCCGTAAACTATAGCGGCAGATATAAATAAGTACGCCTGTAGCCTGCCTCACCGATCTTACCAACTTATCTCGGAAATATGTCCCGTATCTCTTTCTCCGAACTTTCATCTTTACCAAAGAAGCTTTTGTATTAAATATGCCTCAAGACATTATTTTTCAAAAATGCACCTCTATATTAAATTCTCATCTTACATCGCGCGGCTCGCAAAATTCCGCAAACAACCGAAACGACCTTGCATTGTTAGTGTTCCAGACTCTTTTGGCATGAATGATTACATGGACTCGATAAAAGATTGTCCATATATTACACGAGTAACTGGCAAGAGACTCGAACGTGAAGATGCGGCCTGACAACGCTCCGGAACGGTTTTAAGACAAATGTTTGTTGCACTGCGGTTGAGTTAACGGAGCTAAACAAAGTCACTTTGCATAAACTGAACAAACAAAGCAGATTACTTTAAGAGTTCACACAGTTAAAACTTTCTATAATAATAATAATAAAAATCTTTATTTCCAAATTTACAATTTTACATAATAGCTCAAGGTTAAAACCTAATTTAAAAATTGCTTATATCACTGATATCTATAGATTAATGTTAAATGGAAATGGCCATCATTATTCAGTGTTCTGCTATACATTTTCATATTGCACCTGTCAATTAAATTGAAGCTTATGCACGCATAAATAATCTAGACGGCGAATTACGGCTATTCGTGATTTTCAGTTTAATTGATATTGTTTATGTTTTTGAGTTAGTATTAATTTAATTCTGCTGTTAAACTGGCGATACGTCATGTTTGGCTCCGGGTCTATTCCTTACTAAGGGATAAGAACGTTAATAAAAATAAAGCTGACGGCTACTAGAGAGCGTAAACATCACGGGAAGCCTCAAAATTTTATATTTCATGGGCTTTATTTTTTGCTTATATGGACCTAAACTATGTACATGGAAATAGCTTAATTAATGAGTGGTATCTTTATGCTAAACTTTTTTTAGTAAAACGATGGTAATTAAAGAACAATACTTTTCTTGATACTGAAATGCAAGCAATTCCCACACTTTCTTAACAATATTAATGGAGATAAATGTATCTAGTTGCAAGTTGCAAAACTGGAGCTAATAACATTAGCATTGCTTCGTGTCGCTCAGACCGGTCGCCGTCGTATTTAATCTTCCCGGGTAGAAGGCAATGTACCCGGAAACTGGGTGACATTTAAAATATCGAGCGACCTACCGGAAGAGGTATTAGATCCACCACACCCCAATACAAGCCGTGCCGAGTGCCGACGACCTAATAACTGTGCCGTAAGTAGGCTGACGAGATCCTCACTCGGATTTAAGAGGGATGCTTTTTGCCAATCTCATGCAACATAATGTTCATCAAATCTCAGTACATACACCTTATTTTAGAAGAATGCTATTTCAATTCAGTTTATAAATCAATTAAGTACCTATAATTATGAAGCAATTAGTAATAATTGCGTTTCTGAAATTTTTGGTCAATATTATTTGATCAAGATAATTCAATTTACTACGTTGTATAAAAATTTTTGTTGGGATTTTACTAATAAGTATAATTTTGTATATTATTATCGACGAGAGTGCCCCACTTAACCTTATTTTATAACATCATTTTGAAGATATATCCGATACTGAGAATCAGATTGTCAGAGACGCTACGATTGTTAAGTACCCTGGGCCATCCACCCGGGGTCATATCGAGATGACCTATCGAACAAAACCCTTTTAAAATTAACATACTTGGATACAACTTATGTATGTATTGTCACGCATTTTTCCTTTACAAAGTAAAGAGAAGTTTAAGAGGTATATAACTCCAAGTGCGTGGGTTGTACTTATAACTTATAAGCTTATAACTGTCAACAATGAGGTGTTGAATTTAAATTGCAATATATATAATGATTAACGACACAGAGATGACAAGCATTTTCATGATTTGTATGTAGCATGTTGCAACTATTGCAGGACAATGAGAGCTCTAATGGCCTGCCCGCACTGAATGCAGTTGCACTACGTGTAGTACGTCGGCGTTAAGCAGCAGGAGTCTACAATGTATGGAATTGTATACGAAATGTTATACTGTATCCCGTATGTATTCTTAGTTTACGTTAGGTATGCATTGCTGCGCGCTGAAAACGTGCTGTACCGATTCAGTTGAATTATCCTGTTTATTACAAAGTCAATTATCTTATCATAGCTGGCAAACGAACGTTTTTTTATAAAACAAACGGTGGATGATGTTGGCCATCCTCTTGATCCATCCTTAATCGCCTTTGACCTAAAGGCGCCTCACACCTAAACCGAGAGGTAGTCCAGTACTCTGCCGGGAACCACACAGCCAAAAGTCAATTGAAATGTTTAAAAGTTTTTACATTTCTAAGTTGTTCAGTATCGATCACAAGTGGAGGCGAGCCGCGAGCCGAGTTGGAGGAAAGTCGCCGACGAATCGGAACGTGCGGCGATTTTCCCGGGATTGGTTACGTAAAACCGCCGTAACGACATTCCTACGCGGTGTCAATCTACATTCTAGGCAAATAGGAAAAGGTGTTATATTAAACACTACGTCTAAGCAAGTACTAGCCACTAGAACATTACTATTATGCGGCACTTTCTTGTAATAATAATAAATAAATGTATGTATGTCACGCTTGTATTCCCCGAATATGAAGAAGGTGAACTGTCGTATACTCAGTTTTCGCCAATTATAGTATTCAATTCGATGTATAGGGCGACCAGCCTCGTTGATCTAGTGGTGGCAAGCGCGGCTGCTGATCGTGATGTCCTGGGATCGATCCCCAGGTCGGGCAAAGTTTTATTGGGTTTTTCCGTGTGGAACTCCTCAGTAGCAGCCTGGAGTTTGGGTTCGTGCCCGGTTGATGGCAATAGGCTCGCCCCCTACACGGGACTTAAATATAACGGCGAAATGAGGTAATTACTATAAACCTCTGCTCAACCCTTCGGGGAATACAGGCGTGATGCTATGTTATGTTTAGGATGACCCTATTGCCAATAACAAACAAACTCCGAACTGCTACCGAATATTTCCGAATCCAAAAATCTTATCACACTCTGCCCGACCACAACTTTGCACACTGAACCCAGAACTTAGCACCCTCCTGCTGTTTTCCAATTTATTTGGATTCGGCGCAGCGTACCTCTCTTTTTCTTCCTTACATCTCAATCTAGTGTTCACTTCCTTTCTAGCCATGACATCTGCAGTCGGACTTGTGATCAGTATACCAAAAAGGCAGTTTATTGTGAATATTTCTATCATTATTATGTATTTGCTAGTGATAGACTAGCGGTCGAACGCATGCCATTCTTGCAGGAGGGTCTAGGTTCCAAACCGGCCCGCACCTCTGACTTTTCAAATTCATGAGCGGTTCGTTATTTGAATAACGGCAAAGGAAAACATCGTGAGGAAATCTGCACACCTAAGAAGGCTTCAGAAACTTCTCGATGGTGTGTGTAGTCCACCAACACGCACCAGGACAGTACAGTACAGTACCCATACTACGTGACCCGTTCAGGGGGGAGGGGGGTCTTCAAAATACCACGCTTGGTCATAGGGGCACTTGAAAATGTACTACGGGTGGTCACAGAAGGGGGGGAGGGGGGTACAAAATTGTAAAAAAAATAGGTCACGTAGTATGGGTACGTTCCCTATACCTATATTGAACGAAGGCTTAAAACCCTCTCACTCTAAGAAGAGGCCCATGCCCAGCAGTGGGACAGGAAAGGGGTTGATTATGCTTATGTATACTTACATAAATACTCAATCGAAAAATTTAAGCGACTAGCAATAAATAAACAAATTATAGTATTGGCAAAAACGTATTTTAAATTTTGGTACGTTGTACGAAGGAAGCAGCAATTTAGTCAAAACAAGTCGATTACTTCCCAATTGATGGGGCACCGATTTGGCAGGCAAGAATTAATCGTATGAAACTGATGGTCATCCGGTGGGGTCAGCAGATTTATATTTATCCAAGTTAATTTGTATGTATTAAAGTAATGTAACTATAGGTATAGTATATTTAAATTTTCATAATGTAATGATATTACTTGAGTTATACGTAAGCTACCAAGAAAAATTAGACACCGGTCACATTTTATATTTAAATGGTTTTTGTAATACTTACTCCAAAATAGGGAATAACAACAAAATCTTATTCGGTTATGGTAAATAGGCTGTTTAACGAACTATACCATAATGAGGCAGTTATTATTCAACCTGTACAGTAAGTAGGCACAAGTACCTACAACTTTATCAACGTGCCTGATCTTTTGAAAGCTATTAATTAATTATTTTGAAATTGTTACTTGAGCCCCATTATTAGTGCAACGGTAAATAGAGATATAATGTGCGTTTAGCTGGTATTGCACCGTAGAGTCGTTGCCGCCGCCTCGGGCATACACTACGGCCGCGCAGGCGCATACCCGGTCTGCGCAATGTTTATCAGAATCATAATTTCCATTTGTGCATAATTGTACCGTTTAAGTAATATACATAGTTGAGATTGAGGTAACTAGCGTTAAACAGAGTGAAATGTAGTGGTGGGACCAAGAAGCGGTGGTTTGGTGTTGGCCAGGTTAATATCACATGAGAGGTAAGAACATGACCGGCGAGAATGGTTAACAAGAAGAAGTTGAGAAGACTCAGTCGTAATGCTGGCTAACGGGCCAGGATAATGCTAGAAAGAAACAGAAGTTGACCTTGAAGTTAGGTAAACAATACGGCATTTGAATGTCGTGAAATGACGAATCGTATTTTTAAGCTGGGTATCAGCGGCTACCGATAAAGTCCCAGGTTAACAATCTGACTGATAAAGTATCAATTAATGGATCAGTCAGATAACGACTGCTAAACAAAAGCTATCCGGAAACTAAGAAATGGAAGAAGATTCTTCTGAAATGGTGATCTTAGGATTGTATCTATAAGTTCCGTATGGTAAATGTGTTGGTTATTGCAGTGAACTGAGGTTGTCGAAGTGCGCAGGCGGCGCGGGTGACATGGCCGCGAGCCGGTAACGTACGCCTGCCTGCCCGCTGCCCATACCAACCTATCATTGTATGCAATCTTTGACCCGCAGACCGCGGTTACAGCGCACAATCACTGCTGCTTCTATTAAATATTCTTCGAGATGGTCATTCATCACTATAATGCCTCATAAACTATAAAAGACAATATTGCAAATGCGAGGCCAAATTCATAAAGATCTACAGAACAAAAATTAAATAAGAAGCTTTTATTATTGACTTACCCGTAGATCAGAACTACCCGATGACGTAGATGTACTACTACTGTCCAACCTTCCGTTGTAATACATTTCCAGTTTTCAAATAATGTCGAATTAACACACAAAAATTCTTCAAATTTACTTACTAAACTCTACGCACTCACGGATTCAAACAGAGTACAGTCCCGTTCTTAATTTTTATGGAGTTATCTTGTTTCTATATTTACAACACAGTTAGTAACAATTAAGGAGTTGCGATACACATTGTTCCAAGTGACCGATTAAATCGCCGTCTTCATCTTAATAAACACTTGACACCATTAAAACCGGCTCTTGCGACGAAGTAGAGCACTTCACGACTACTTCGCGATCATATACACTTCTGGGAAATTAGAATATAATATTTAATCAGTCGGATTATATAACGTGGTATATTTACTAATAGCTATGTTAATCAGTCGGCTAACAGAGTTACAGTCGCTCACAACACCAGCTGTATATTGAGCAATGGCTACGTGACTCAAGGAGTTAGTTTATCGATAAAACTGAAACACAACATTGTTATCGCACATGATCGTCATTCGCGGTAATATTTGGTACTATTTTTGTCTGATAACAAAAAATCGCTTTTACCTTGAACGATTGTATTAAACGATTGTTGCATATCCGATTGATGTTGTAGGGTTTCAAAATGTTACTGTTTAGAAGAATTTGAGAAAACTTAAGGCATTTAATATTGTTGCAAATAGCGCTGAATTTAGCATTCGTGTTTCTAAAATGATTCCGTGAATTCGGGAGATAACATTTTTTTTTGTTGCGATATCTGTTCGTAAAGATAATATTGGATAAATTGATTATACTATCTACATTACAAAGATATGTCAGTTACCAATCTCATTAGAATAAGTTCTTTTTCAAGGTTACTATAAAGTTTTATAAAAGAAAGCTTGATTTTCATTGCGTTCATAATGATATATTAAAAGCTGTTCCATTTTAGTAGCATTTTCAAAATACCAACTTCATAAAAGAAAATGTTAATGATTATACGTTCACTCTTTTTTTTTTTGGAAACTTTACAAACTATACTGTTATAAGTACAATATTGATTCAATATTTATGGAAATATCATAATCACCAAAAATGCCTAGCGTTCAGCTCTCCTTATTCGGTTTAGAGTTGTTAAAATAGTCCAATATCTCAAGTTTATAACGTAAGAACATTTGCACAGATTTCGCGAACTCGCTAGAGCACATCGGCCCACCGGTTGGCGTTATTTATAGAGCAGCCGAGCTTTGCGACTATAAAAGGATTTTGTTTGAAAATGGGAAGCTGTTTGCATTTGTGCGAATGTGTATCGCGAAACGCAGATTTGGCGTGCGCGTGGGCCAGTCAACGCGCGCGGTGGCACTGGTCGCGTCGCCGGGCTGCGCGCGCGCCGCGTGCGTTGCACCTGACTCGGCCCGCGCCCGCGGCCGCCTCAGCCACCAGCTTCCACGCCACTTCCACCTACCTATTACGGGAGATAATATCCTGTATGTCGCACCAATACACTCTCATTCACACTGCTTTCTTTACGATTAGCAATAGCTGTCAATCATTACTCCCGTCTTGAAATAAGGGTGCGCACAGCTGAAAGCTGCAATTTACCGCAATTCAAATTTCAATTGATAGCAAGTAAACTGAACTGTAGCAGTTGTATAATATAATTTGCTAGTAAACAAATATGAATCATAGGAGAGTTAAGTAGAGCCATCAGTACAATTAATAAGATTTTTCAAGTAGGTAGGTATAATATTTGATTCATTCTAAGAAATAATCGACGGGTAAGAAAGTAGGTACTTAAGTAGGTAACGATAACAACACTCTTACTAAAACTTCCGATCTCAAGTTTTCCCAGTAAAGTGAGTAAGCAGTGAACATTGTTCATTTGCATGCTGCGCCCGCGCACCCGCGCGTTTCACTCACGCCTCCAACCTGTCGCTTCGCAAAAGCTCTCGCCACATGTGCTCATGCTTTATCGTCTACATTTCAAACGCTGTACGTGCTTACTAATATAAAAACTCAGAGTTCAAATATAATGTAAGTATATATGTCAATTCACAAACGTGTTTATTACCGGAAGGACTCAATCAATCGAAGTGACCATATCTTTCATCGAATGGCGTTCCACAAAACTCAGTCGATGGACTACTGGTGATTGTGGAGCATGAAATATTAGCTATAAGTATGCCAAAACAAGTTTGTTTGCACAAGTGCTTCAATGAGCGGTGACGTCACACGTCACGCGTGCGCAGAACGTTGACACCGACTTAACGGCACCGCACACAATGACACCCTTATACCCCAACGCCTTTTTGAAATATGAACACTTGTTTGTGTCACAAACTCCATCAATATAATAAATATTTATTTTGTACATACTTGACGTTATAAATTATATTTCGGATAAGATCTTTAAAGAAAAATGTGAGGGCACTGGACTTGAAAATAAAGAAAGAAACCGATTACAACAAGAAGTCGGTTAAAAAAAAGAAAACGTTCATCCTTATAACTATTGAATAACACTCTTTTCTCGGTTAAAAGAAGTATTTTTATTTAGCAAACTGCTGGGACCATTCCTGTCTCGATCCAAGAAAGTCGATACATATTGTATTTCAATATTTTATCGATACCCCATTTATCAAAGCCGGATTTGCAGCAATTACAGCTACTTTACACCCAGTGGTGTTAAAAATACGCTTAATTAATAAACGTATTTAAAGAAATACATTACTGCCTCTTTCGCGATAGTGTTGTAAGGTTTGATTATCTCGACGAAAACCGTGCCTGTTCCACTGTTAATTAAAATGTTAAAATAAATTAAATAGGGGTGAACGATATTCATAGTTACAATATCGCAAATAGATATTTACCTAGTCTCCTAGTGCTAAGTTTGATGGTCAGAACAGTAAATGAAAAGGATTAGGTACATGATCTGAGCTTCTGTAGATACACTAAATGCTAGGTGCTGAATATAGATTGTAAATAAACTATGAATTCAACATTGTAATTTGAAAAACTGATAATCAAGTTAAATTGAAAGACGCACACTTTAAAAGCTGCTGCTTTCAAAATTCCAGTGCCTGAACTTATGAATATCTCGGTATTTTTATCTTACAAGTATCATCCACATTAAAATGTATCGCACATGGAATCAATGTTCCGGTGAGTGTTGAACCCTCAAACACGGGTGGACACGAGCGTAAAATAAAACGGTTATTGCTGATTGTGGCTGATACGGATGCTAACAGTCGCGCGCGCAGCACTGTCACACCATCGACGCTACCTTTGTCACTTACTCACTTATTCCACAATCACAATATTTTCACCCACCGATACCGGCGGTCACTTATATTTATAATTTTATTTAACTGCTACATACGTTACATTAAATCTAACTTTATGTGGTGCCTATTGTCACAATACAATTTACTCGGACGCACAAATGTAGCTTGTGTCTGAGAATCCGTTTGCGTGTCTATACACCTACGTTGTGCAGTAAAATTTACGAGCATTTTACGATTCAATTTACATTTAAAAAGCACATGTAACGGGTTTTCAAGTGATCTCTGTGTTTCGGTAATAGCAGTACAGAATGTTCGAAAATTTCTTTACGTATTGGTATTACTAATAGCGGTTGAGCTTGGATGGTATGTGGATACAGATTTTATTGCCATTGAAGATTTATTTTTATATATGGTTGTTATATTTTTAATGGCGCAGGTATATTTCTAACTGAATTATGAAAACTATTGCGAGAATTATTTTGGAAGATCCGATTTGACTGATAGCTGTGACTTACAACATGATTGAGCAATTTGAGTTGAACTTGACAGGAGTTTAATTGAGTTTTGGGTAACGTCTTTAACCTTCACACAACCATATCCTCCAAGTATCTACCAAACAAGTTTTATATAAAACCTTTGAGAATAAGGAAACTTCATTCAATTTCAAGGTTCAACTCAACATTGTGCCGGTAGGTATATAAATAACTATTGATACCGGTACACGGGCACGATTCATTAGCATTGCAGATTTACGATACGCGAGAAAATGCCTGTCTTCAGAATAACACTGAAAATGTTAGCGTATTGTACTGTTTCCACAATGTCAAATGTCCCACGTTGAGACAATTTCAGCATAATTAAGTTCAGTAGGTATTAGTATAATTTACTTTCAAGTTTAGCTTCAGTTGGTACAGTCACGTGTACTAATATGTATACACATAGCGATATTTAAAGGCGATTTTCTTTTTAAAATATCTATTAGAATTATGAAATATTACACACTTAGTTTCTACAAATACATACGAATCATGGTATCGCATATTTCTTAAATACAAACTATTATCTAAAAGAAATTCGCTTTTTAAGTTCGCTATGTGTATACATATTATTACACGTGACTATACGTACTTGATATTCGGGATGCTAACTCTATTTTCCTGGTATGTAAATGACCACTAAATCTAGGTAAATATGATGTAGGTACCTGCTCAGATTATCCTCAAGATTTATGGTCACGGAACTGATAAGTGCCTTTTATCTCCTTTATTATTTCTAGTTAGTTATTGGCAAATATAATTACATTTTAATGAAAAATTACATTACTGTGCAGGTCAAAAATCAAAATGGCTGCCATTCGGAGAAGATGGGGGTTGGTATTACAAAGGAGGGCTATTTTTGTCGATAAAATTAAGGGTTTAACATGTCGTTAAACTTCAAACCTCTTTTCAAATTAGACTAGAATTACGTACTTAGTTCTTTTTGAACGTCCATATTACAAAATATAGCCCCCAAAAAGCCCGCCCTTCACCACTTCCTAGTGTTTATACTGTATAAATTTTCGGTAGTTTAATACCTAACACACTCCATAGTTTTGACTTTGAGAGAACTTGTAGAACAAAAGTTATTCAATATTATGGGTAGGTATTATAATACCCTTTCTGATTAGTACCCACACTAACATTGTGTTATCCAAAACTTAAACGTTAGTGCGAAAACTAATATACAATTATATGGAATTCAGGAAAATTTCTAACACCTTTTATCCAGTTTATACTCAATTATTTTCATAACACGTGTGACATAAGCTTGTCACAATTGCGGAAAAAATACATAAGACCCGTACCTACCCTTTTAAGAGTATGCGGTCTACCCTCTAAAACCCTTCTGTCATGCGTTTTCTTTATATGAAAAAAGAAAACATCCCGACTCTGAACTACCAAATAATTTTCTCAACAACCCGATCTAACAGATATATAGGTACCTATATTACGTAAACCATGTTTTACTTTCCTCTTACCAACATAGGTGTAATTATAACTGAAACAAATGACCAGTAGAAGCTATTGCATTCCTGCGCTCCACGATATACAACTTCTACAGCATTATTAAACACCTAATTTATTTTTCTTCCTTCCCTTCCTACGGCAATAAAATGTAATGTACAAATTGCCTTAACATAATCCAATCACCTTGGAACGTCGGATGCCTGAACAAATAATTTGTATGTACAACTCTGTACAAACATCTGCTTACAATATTAAATTCCTCGACATATTTTGAGCAACATTAATAACACATTTGAATCAGATGAGCCGACTTTCTTCGCTTGACATCTAGCCCTGTAGGTAACACTGTCTATCCCGTCGTGGGAGACACCGTAAAGATATAATCACAGGTCTCCTATTCACGAAGAATAAAAGCCGCAGGGCATCAGCTTCACCCAGTGCCTGTGCATGCCTTCCTAGATAGGTACCTTGTTTAATACCTTCGTGCATTATAAGATAGGTACTCAGTCTTATTACCGTATACGCTATTTTTACTCGAATTCAATAAAGTTTTAAACTGTATTAACACTAAATAAATATAAATGGTTAAAGTTAGTTTGCGTGTTTGTGGTCTACGTCGAATTCGGTGTCGTTGCACCGAACTTGTGAACTTTGTTTTCGTATTTTTCTACAAATAAAGTAAAAACATGGGATACAAATTAAATCTGTGGTTATTTTCTTTTTAACTTATTAACATATTTTTTTGTTGAATCTTGATTAAACAACGTTTCCTAGAATGTAAATAGTGTAATTACGAAACTTTCGCAATAAAATAACTGTACACATAATAACATACAACTGCCTCGATGGTCTAGTTATGGCCAGCGCGACCGCTGATCGTGAGGTCCTGGGTTCGATCCCTAGCACGGCCAAAATGTTATTAGGCTTTTCCGTGTGGAATTCCTCTGTAGCAATCCGGCGTTCGGATTTGTGCCCGGTTGACGACAATAGGCTCGCCCCTATTATATGGGACTTAAACATAACGGCGAAATGAGGGTGTTACTATACATATGTATAGTATACACCTCTGCACAACCCTTCGGGGAACACAGGCATGATGTTATGTTACATAATAACGTAACAATGAGCGTACAACTATTTAAATACAGACAATTAAACATTCGACATAATTACTTTTCATTGTTTTATTTTCAGCATTAACATTTAATTTAAATGGTCCGCCGTGGACGGTACGAGAGTTTGTGTTGACAAACAGAAAACGACTACTAATATAAAACTGTAATTAAAAAATCGAATAAACATGGGCATTATATTGTAATTAATGTTTAATTTTAGCAGTGACACGCCAGGGAGTTTAATTACAAGCTTCGGGAGCTAACGACGGTTCAGCGACGACGACTTCAAATTAAACGGAAAATTGTAACTTCAAAACGGAGTAAAAACATTTTTTTTACCACATTCCAGAGAAAATGCACATAGGTTAGTCGGAAAGGGGGTACTAAGCCGCGGGCCACTTAAAGTATCACTGATGACTATTTTAAAGCAAGTGTTAAAATTTCAAAATTCGATATTTTTTATTTGCATGCAAATAGATTTTTATTTTAGTTTTTTTTAAACATATCTGCTTTAGTTATGTATTCAGAAAATTAAGTTTCTAATCCGTGACCCCAAATATGACCTAAATAGTAAACACAGCTGATCATAGCTATGGACAGATAGATTTTAGCATATTTTTTACGAAATCTTTGAAAAGCTATTTCTCTTAGACTATCAAGTTTTGGGAAAAGTTGTAGAACAAAAGTTATCCCTTATTATAGGTACTTTAACACCCTTTCGGCTTAGTACCCCCTTTCCGACTAACGTTGTATATCCACCACTTCAGAATTCTTTAAGCGTCTCAATGCAGTCTTGTTCAATGCCGTACCAGTTTATAACAAGAACAAACAACAACTTAGTTTCCAAACACAAACAACGAAGCCTTATTGTTTGTTTGGTGTACGTACCTACGACCAAAAGCAATTTCTGCATACATAAAAGTAGGAGAACTTTACAACTGAACGTAATCCTATTGCCTACGTACTTCATAAACAACTGCAAGAAACAGTCGTGGACAGTCCACGATTTTTGATTTAAAGGTGGATGGGTGATCGTAGTAATTATATTAGTTTTAAAATGTACAATTTCCTACCCTGGAGAAAAGGAGAAATTTTCAAATAGTCCAATAAAACATACGTATAAATAATAATACAGTTGATAAAATTACGTTAGAATGATACCGTGACAAAATATTTACTTTACCAATTACCACTGGTACCTACTTCGTTACGTATTGACAATTTCTAACATCACGTTATTATAACGGTGTAGGTACATTGTTTGCTCAGCATCCAATTTCGGTAAGACGTGGAACAATGGAAGCGTGACCGGCGGCAACCAGCTGATTGCCATCAAATGCTCATTGCTCGCTAAACATGGACAGGCAGAGAAACAAAACCGGACTATTATCTAGCATATGAATAAATTTAAGTAGGTAAGCTCGGATAAGCCCACGGTATGCCCAGCAACCGTCGCGTCGGGTCACGAACATCAATGATATCACCAAGATACTAATAGCTGCGCTTGCACATGAAATTGTAATAATAATCAAGTCTTCATGCAATCATACAAAATGGAATAATATAGTCGAGATTAGTCGATAGAGTCGTTGCGAGATTAAAACATTCAATGAATCATCATCATAAGTACATAAAGAAATATTAAAACCAAAAAAATATTATGAATAAAATTATGTACTAATTCTTATTTTAAATAATTCTCAGTATAGTTCTACTCGAGCGCCATCTTTCGACAGCTTTACAGAGTTACAACTTGGAAAAACCATAATCGCGCTGCGCATGCGACTATGCGTATGCGTGGTTGTCATAATAATGAAGCATCTTAATGTTACAAGAGGGCGCCACCATACATTTTACGCACTAAGTTTAAATAGATTGTAGAATAAATATAATTTATGTATACGGACAAATAACTTTATCTGTAACAAACACAATGTATCGAATAAAAAAATCTTGAGTATAGTTCTGAAGAAAATTAAAACATCCTAATTATCTACAATAGGTGTAAAAGATATGACGGTGCTTTAATTAATATAATTATGTAGAGTCCCTAAAGCGCCTGCGTGTGTGCATTATTAGATAATTATATATTTATATATAGGTACTGTAGACTGAGCCTTGGCACCGATCGCACTTATTCTAGAGATAATTCTAATTGCATGCACGTTTTCAGCTAAGTAAATGCATGAGCATGATTCTATATTTTATTATACATAACGCTATATATATATATATAATATTATAGTACGTACCTTTCTCTCGCACGCCGTGTGACAGACATATTTGCACACTGAAACAAACAGGAGGTTAATTAGCATATTGTTTTGTAAAACTTTTTGTAGTCTTATTCATTTGCATCCAAATTGTCATAAATTCAAGGCTGAAAATTAATATTACTTTGAGATAATTCAAAGAATATATAGATATAATTTACAGCGTGTACTTTACAGGAGGAATTAATTTGAAGGACATAACTATTCATTCACCTACTAATCTAGTTCGTGGTCTACGTTTTTACACCATGTTAGCTAGCGGATACGTTTAATTTCTATGAAGGAAATGGGCTGAATTAGACTAGACTAGTCTGGATCAAATGATGTACAAAAATATGTCGTTAATTCTACAGAAACTTAAAAGTTTAAACTAACTATTTATCTACATATATGATCGCGCCGCATAAATAAGTATTGCTATTTCGATTCAAGTATGGATAGAACTAACATTTTGTATGCATAAATCGTTTCGAAAAATGCTACGTTCGGGTCGTTATCCGTGATATTTACAGCTATAACAATACCTAACATTTTGCAGGTTGTTTTGCTCAAATCGCGACAAGCAATTGAATTTTGAGCGTGACATTTGACTTGAACATGCATCTTGAAGCATTGATTCTGTCGTCAATGACCTTTGAATGTCAACCTGTCGAATTTAGAATTGCATGTCGTCTCTACGACTAGACATTAAAGTGATGACTTCATAAATCGGTCAAGATAAAAACTTTCGAATACTTCAAGTATATGAGGCCTTATACGTGTAGTACAGTATGGACATACCTCTGCAGCAGGAGCCTGTGTTGTGCACCGGCTGATGGCACCAGTGACACGGTCGAGGCTTCCTGAACGATTTGCTGCGGAATGCGTGAGCCTGACCCACTCCCTCTTTCTGTGAACAAAATATCAAAATTGTAGGTATTGTTACATAACATAACATCACGGTTGTATTCCCCGAAGGGTAGGGCAGAGGTGTATAGTAACACCCTCACTATGTTGAGCCTATTGCCATCAACCGGGCACGAATCCAAACTCCGAGCTGCTATTGAGGAGTTCCACACGGAAAAACCCAATAACACTTTGCCCGACCTGGGTTCGAACCCAGGACCTCACGATCAGCAGTCGCACTTGCCACCACCAGATCAACGAGGCAGGACCTTTATTTTTCCGACGTTTCGACCAGGATGCACTGATCGTGGTCACGAGCAAAGGAATCTGGTCGAAACGTCAATTCACGTTAACTCCCGTTTAATAATTATTATCATGCAACGCGAAGAGTTAAAAGTTAATGTAGATATTATTGTTTCTACCTTGTAACGCACGTCTTCCAAAGGTACTATTACTATGATGTCTTTATCCTACCCAGTCGTTGTTTACACGAGGCGATATTTTCCCATAGACTAACAAGAACAAATAGCTTCAAGCGAACTACGAGACTAGAAAACGTTTAACACAAGCGCGTGAAATGACAGGGACATTGTTGATAGTGCAAGCTTGGGAAATGCATGCCGGCGGATATTTATGACGGTGCCCATTCGGCCGCCGGACAGCCCTTACCTGCCTACCTAGCGTGCCCAAGCTTGCCCTTCGTAAGACGGACAATGGACTAGAGGAGGACGCGAGCTCATTCAATTATAGACTCGCTCTACTATTACGAAATAAATGTTTGTTCCTTCGTTTATTATTAAGCCTTATTATTATTATCCTCTTACAGTTATCTAACCTTAACTAAGTCCTTATACACAGATGTAGACGCAACTTTCATAGCTTTCCTACCGTTTTATTTATGACTCTAGGCAAGTCAATTCATACAAAACTAAAGGGATTTTCTCTATTTACCAACACAACACCGACCGCAGTCGTTGACAGGACAATGCGTGAGTAAATAATTAGTTTCTATTCAATCTATCTCCAATACGATACTTGTCGTTTCAGTTCGCAATTTGCATTCAATAATACGAGTGGGCCATGATCTTTATCTTAAAGCCCTGACATGTTTTACACTCGTTAGCAAATTGTAACTGACAGCTGTAAATCAGATCTCATTTTATCTAGCTAGGTTATACCTAAATACTTCACATGAAAGGAATCGGTTATTTTGTTTGAGTCACGCCCATTCTAACTGTATACAAGAACCTAATTTAATTATCTTACAGAATTAGATTTAATTAACTTTCGTTGGTGAGAAAAAAAGATCAAGTAAAAATCGATCAATATGTCAGGTTCCGTTCGCACGCAATTTGCTTCAACAATGTTCTTTGTATGGGGTCAGAGTGTTAGTGACGTCATCGATTCCTGCGCAGACGCCGGCCGACGCTCCAGGCGCCACATTTGCAGCGCACATGATACACGGACGATGTACTTGAATCGGTGTTTGAAATAAATCACTCCTTTGTGTTATCAGCCTGAGCCACCAGCAGGCACTCTCGAGTGCTTTTAATGCTTGCTAGCTTGCTACTATGTCGGTAGTGTTTATAAGTAAAGTTTGATTTAATATTTTATTGTAATCAGTCCTAACTGTTCAATATTAACTGTGTCAATGAATTTATAGACCTTTATTTACTCCGGGTGTTATTATGTCACTAGATACATAAAAGTTTAATACAGCCCAATATCACAAAACATACAGAATTTAATGTGTAGCTTTTATAAATCTCCTATTACAACTTATACGGCCGATACCCACATGCATACAAAACAGATACCGCCACGCATTCAAAAATATATCGACAGACACGTGCGACTGAAAATCACCTGCTTAAAATGGCAGCCAATCCAACTGCGGCCCAGCCGGCGCAGGCGGCGCCCTGCCCGTGCCAAGCAAATCACAACAAAAAACACATTCTCACAAAAGCTGCACGGTGGTAGTAGGATCGAACAGATTGACACGAACCTCACAATACACCTATTACACGCGCCCCATTAAATAACTGAATCAAATTTCATTGAACAGCTGGACAATATTGTAATATACAGTCAAAGAGCGACCCAACTTTCGAGACAAATGATATCTCTATTCTCAGATAGCTCTCGAACAGAAACGTGCGAGTATATAGAATCGAAACTTGCTCTAGTAATAAATAAGATAGGTAAGCTTTGCATGGTCCGCAGTAAATAACGGCCAAGTACCGATAGTCTTGGTCGATATGGTGCAGTGTTACATTTCTAGTAGATACTTAGTAAAAATGTTGAATCACGTGTGGTGAACCAAGTCGTCCCTAGTTCTCGGAAATGTATTCATCACAGAAGTAATTCGCTATATCCCGGCGGTAATTGCTTGGGCCCGGTGGCGCGCGATCCCGTCCGGGCTCGGCCCCCGCAGAACGAGGTAGCAAGCACCCTCCACAAAACAAAACAACATTAATATTACACTGCCATTTGTTTTTACAGCCAGAATCTGTAAAAATGCCGCATTGCTGATACATTGAAGTAGCGCCATGATGACACTTCTTGTTTCCTGTTCCAAACTTGTAACAACAAACGTTTTTTTGACCCCTCTTTGGGATTTGAGTTATTTCTTCCGACGAACTTGTAGCAATCAAAGCCTACGCCTTTTGTGTTAAAAAAACTGGATAAAAAATCCAGTTGGGGTAGATCCTTTATAATCCTCGTGCCGATGTCGATGTAGACATCCGATGCTGCTTTTACTTTTCGGAGTTTAATGTTTTAAGACTCTAAAATAACCTTATACATATTTTGTTTTGAAGTTTGCCAGCTTTTGTCCAACTGTAGATATGATATTATAGGTCTCTTCTTTTCGTGTGGTTAGCGACTAACCTGATATCAGAGTTTATGCCGCCCATGGGTATATTTATATGTAGATATTATAAGTATGATTTAGGGATTAAACACATTAGTTAGCATCAATTTGTATAAATGCTGTATGGTTTTAGACACACTTATCTGCATCACCTGTGAAATCGTGTGCTGAAGCATTCTACAGAATTTGCTGAAACACGTGAAAACTGAATCGATGCTAAAAGTTGAACCCTTGCATACGCTACGTATATTCATACAAATGCCGATATTCTATGAGTGAAATGGGAATTCATGCTCATTAGTTGGTTTAGTACCTACTTTAAGTTTAGGGACTCGAATAGACACCAGTCGACAGATGCTTTAAACTTTTATCTATTCGTGTTTACTGAATTGTAACTATTGCTCGGAAGGAATGTTTAATGTCTATGAAATTAAAATTAATATTCTTTTTGGATGTGGGCCGCCGAACTTTTGACCGCGCTACATTGACGGAACTTGATGGAAGCCGCCGTAGTCCGTGGAAGAAAACAAAGGGCTCAGTGTCGGAATGATAAATCAACCGAACGCCCTGCCCTTTGATATTAAACTCCATTGTTTTGTAATGAATAACTACTGCGGGAACGCCGATAACACCAAAGCTTACTAAATTACTGTCTTTTATTAAAACTCGAATTTAAATAGATATGAATGTTACTGGATTAAAGACTGGTTATACAAGGTTGTTTTGTTACGGTTATCTTTGATACAAATGCGCATACCTCATTAAACATTAACTGTTCATTGAAGATTATAAACAAGAAATATTGCATTGATGGTACGCTTAGATTCGGTGTTACGACAGGAATCATGATTATTTGTTGAATATACAAATTAATGGACGGTTAACATGCACATAATAGATAAGTAGGTAACTAGTAGCATGGATTAAAGATTGTTCTTTTATAGCAGATAAAAGTTAAGGTAGTGCTGATAACGAAGTTATCACCGCATAAAGTACAACGATGTTCCAATTTCATGGTTATCTGTTTGCTCTAGCGAAACTTTCGTAAGCTGCGCACGTGCAACACTCTTGTCAAATTAAACCAGTAAACTGTACTATTTATCTGAAGGCGGATGAACGAATAACGTTAACAATGCAAGTTTCATGTTTTCATTCGTCGAATATCAATAATATTTGGGCAAGTAGCCATCTGTCAGAACGAGCGGTGCTTTCTCAAGTCCTTTGTACGTGACATCCGTTTAATATCGAGGCGTTATAAGCCATAGAAAATTGTCTCACGCATTGAACAACTCGCGGCGACCCGGCTGTGAGCGGCAGTGCACAGCGATGGCCGGCACTTGGCATCGGCTACACTGTCACTCACATTAACATACTGTTTCTGGTTACTTATGTACATTAATTCCAAGTTCGTGAACAAAATACTGTATGCGTTTAATCGATTAGAAACTCATTAAATTGTTAAACCGGAAAGTGACGTCATCGAATGTCAATAGAGAACGTAAATCGACTGGCTTTGGGAGGTGATAATTGCAGTGAACGCCATCGATAAATATGGAGATGTTAATTTTGCGCTCTGGAGCAAAATAATGGTACTAAAATACAACGCTATACCTAATTCCTCATTTCATGGTAATCAAAGCTATTAATTTGGATAAATAAACCAGAACTGGTTTATCAATAGTGTACCTACAGTCAGGCAGATATTATTAGATACCATTAAAATCTGAAATCAGCACGAAAATACTTAAGTACTATGCGTGCCAAATAAGAATAGGACCGCGCTTGCTACAACTTCACACGATAGCTGTCAAATTAGTACCGCCAGCAAAAAAACACTATGAAAATAAAAATGTTATTTTTTTTATTCATAGATTTCATTATTATTTATATTCATTTTTATAAAATGTTATTTCTTGAATTCCATAAATAGATCATTTTGGATAAATTAATAACATTTGGAAGCAGTATTCATTAAAAAATGAGCCAATATATATAGTTAACTTCACGAAATGCTACTGGTCACCCTAATATGTCGCCATAATAATAATATAATTACTATGTAATTAATTTGGCGTAAAATTGATTAGAAATACCAAAAAAGTGAACAAAAAATAATTAAACTGAGTATAATTTCTTTATTTACTTTTTTGCACACCTTACGCTTCCGTAATGAAGTTCACGAGTATTGCGGAACAAAATGGCGTCTTGATAGTACTATTCTTATTTGGCACGCATAGTAAGCACTTAATTCAACGGAGGAAAACGTCTTTAGAGCAAAATAATATGCAACTTCTGTCGCACTGAACGTTCAAGAAATATTTGTTACTAAATAGTACTTTATTCTAGTGACCCTTAGCTACGCATATATACATACCTACTTACGTATTTCGAACTCATTCTTTCTGCACTATAATAGATCTTTTCTTTCGGTTTCTGGCAAATTATTAAGCATCAAAGAGACTACATTTTCCTTTCCAAAGGAAATCTTCATTCTTCGACATAGCAACTAAATCTTCATTGCCAAAACAGAAATGAAAATCATAATTGTAATCTCTAACGCCCGGTTCCTATAAAAAATACGAATCGTTTTGTTTACCAATGGTAGCATTTTTAATGGGCTTATAAAATTAGACTCGTAAGCTAATTTTACCTGTGATTGCTACTTCCATAAGAGAGAGTTTACTATGTAAAGCTATGAGGTATTTGCTTCATTGTTGGTAAAGATACAAAAATCTAAATTTTAACCCATAATTATAGCCACAAACAGATAAACTTACATAACTATAGGTAGGACCTATTTTTAATGATATTAATGTGCAACCTTTATTTTTATTACCTAGTATATGCCTTATCTTTATTGTTTAGTTATTGGTGCGCGTGTTCTGCTGCGCTGATAAAAAAGTAATAAATACCACAACCAACATGTTTTCATACCACTGAGGAAATTCACAGCATACGCAGCCAGTGTATTTCAAGGAGACAGATCGTAGGTTAGAACTTTTGAAACAATAGTCGGCCGCTGTTCGGTCAATGACTTTAATTAATTACGAGTAGGTACCAATTAAAGTAGGTCGGACCCTTTTTAAACATTTATACGCGCGTTACGGATAAAATTCCTTTTCATTGTAACAATGTAATGGTACAAGCATTTTTTGTAACCTAAATAAACGTATAAGGACTTCAGATTTGGCTCTACGAATTAATCATGACTAGCTAGAAATCGGGTTTTTAGATTTCTTTCTAAGTAGGTAGGTACCAACATTATAATATAAAATGGCATTGTTAATAGAATTCAATGTAAACAGTCGTCAATTAATTGGCATTGTTATATAAATCACTGTCAATTGTTTTCCTACTTAGTAATCCTAATCAATGCTAAAATCAGAGTTAATGATTATTTATTGTCGTATTCAACCAGCAGCACTGGAATACAAACAAAATTCTAAGTAATTCCTAATCACATGGAGGTAGTGGGTAATTTCGCAAGTGCAAATAAGAGCAGAGTGGCGCAGTGGAAGCGTGCTGGGCCCATAACCCAGAGGTCCGTGGATCGAAACCACGCTCTGCTATAAATCACTTTTTGTGTTTTTTTAAATTGTTTTATTAACATCATCCATCACTTAAATGACTTTTCTCAATCATTCACTTTATTGTCCTTGCAAAACTAATAATTAACCAGAGCCAAAGCTTGCGTGACTAGCATAGATAGCGCTACGCTATTTTAAATTATCGCATGAGGCAACAGACCGGTTATAAACTAATATTGTCTTCTTCACCCCAGTGAGTGATGATGATGACCGGCCACTCCCTTACTTTACGTTAATATAAGGGACGGACCCTCACCTATCACAGGGGTGGCTAAGTAATGGCTTACGGCAAAGGTAAAGTATGTTACGTAACTTTTCATCGTTCTCGATTAACTTAAAATTAAACAATAGTTGTAATCATATTATTGATAAACTATTGAACCCGTTTTATCGGTGCACGCGTTCCGTGGCCAATAATATAGTTGTCGATAGTTGCAATATCATGCATGCAATGATTCTGGGTGGTTCCAACGGTATCTTTGTGGATAACTATGTTTATTTGTCGTAAATTTTAATATGTAACAGTATACTCCCAGTAATCTTATTTACATAGATGAAGATTAGGTCATCGTTAGGTATTATATATATAATTATGTATTTTAAATATCAAAAGTTTATAAAATTCTATCATAAATTATCTTCAGTAAGTATTTATTTCATTCATTATTTTAATGCAGTGAAGTTCGAGGCATAACGTTATATGGACCTTTTTATAGCTACATTAATTCTTTCCGCTTTATGATTTTAACGGTCAAATGGGTTTTTAATATCCAAATGTTTCAAAACATAAATCAAACCACATTAAGTAAAAAAGTACAAATACTTTTAATATGATATTAGAAATTATTCGTAAATAATTAAATTTGGATTTAAATCCTCTTGGGTTTTTTCTGGGATTTTTCCGTGTGGAATTCCTAAGTAGCAGCCCGAAGTTTGGATTTGTGCCCGGTCGATGGCAATAGGCTCGCCCCCTATTACATGGGACTTAAACACTACGGCAAAATGAGGGTGTTATTATACAACTCTGCCCCACCCTTCGGGGAAAACAGCTGTGATAAAACTATGTATGTTTACTATCCTCTTGGAATGAAAATAGCACCATTATACTAGTCGATAAAAATCTTTCACGTAGGCGACTAAGTTTGAGATATTGCTTCTACTATGATTGATTGTCAAACACACTCGACTGCTTCCATATAAAGTATCGTAGAGAAAGTCTAGATCACGATTATGCTCATGAAAGTGGTACATATGATGTTAAACTTTGCTACTAATAAATCCGCTCGTCTTATTGACTCCGGAGTCGATTTGACGTGCGTGGGTACGAGTACGATCTCAGAGGGGTCCACAAACGGGCCATTAATGTAATTTGATTATGCAGTAGGAACCAATACGGGTCTGCGGTTACACCGCACGATTTCAGATGGAATGTGCGCTGGACTACACTCATATATCAGCCAGCCGCACCAACGGCCATTTCGTAAGGTTCATAATTTCTTTATTTATAGCCACAGATAGCTCTGCTCTCACTAATGTAACAGATACCGATATTTGAAACACTACAGTTTTGTTGCTGCCTCTAAATTTGAATCATAACATGAACACAAGTGCAAAAACACAATAGACATTAGCTGTGACAATGTACAACGCAAAATAATCTAAAGGGCCCAAATTATGTAAGACTTGTTCAATATTCATTACTTACTTAAAAGGAGATTGATAATTTCTCAGTACTCGCCAGATTCCGGGAGACCACCCGGGTCGGTTATGGCGGGACGGCGCGTATAATAGTACAACTGATATTTGTGTCGGTGAGCTTACAGCTTTGTATGACGCGGAAATTGCCGCAGAGTACGTAAACCACACGTCCATGACGTATGAACCTACATTTGAATGTGTTTCAGCAACCCCTTACCACCGTAACTCTTTGTTTAATACCCTGAAGTTGTACGAGTATGTAGTGGTTTATAGTTTGTTACCAATTCAATTTGGTGTTCATTATTCTTTTCTCACTATTTTTATTCTATTATTCTTTTTTCATTATTTTGTATGCCAGTAGGAACACTAATTCAAATCTTCAACCACATTTCAATCGTGTCCCTAAATCTTTATCTAATCAAAATTCTATTCGTCTTCGTTAAAAAGTACTTAACGCAAGGGGCTTCAATTAAATTAAATTTTCTCTTATACGGGTTAAGTAATAATAACTGAAGATCATCATTCGATCATCTGTGACGATTGAGAGAAGAACAGTTCACAGACACCAGATTAATAAAAGCTGTCATTAACAAAAATCGTTATTGAAGACCTCCCGCTGTTGATGTTGTATGTAAATTTATTTCCCAAATAATTCATTGTTTGTCCTGGAAATGAGCACACAATGTGTGCCAGAGGCTGGCTTGCGGCTTTGTTTGTACAGTGTTGAAACTCCGATATGACGTCATATAGGTACAGTAATACAGTTCACACTCAGCCGAACTTGCGCAACGCTATGATTACAGGAAACTTACATTTCATGCGACTTTACAGCCTCACATGTCTTTGCTTCAAAGTACTCTCGTTTAAACACAAAAGGAACTGTTGATAACATACATGTTAATAGGCCAAACACGGTACTAACAACATTAAGCGAAAACCTTGCGAGGATGACGTAACCCAATTAGTTTTCGGTACCAACTCATTATTGTCTAAACGATCTCGCCATTTTCAGAAAAGAAAACAATATAGGATGCCTTTTTTGTACATTGACGAAACGGCGAGCGCTCTACCAGAACCAAAATTAAACCTACTGTCATTAAAGATTGCCTTGTAAGTGTAAATCGTATAGCAGTTGACTTGAGATATCATCTAATGAAATATTTACTTCAACGCTCAAAAGTTAACGATAATGCTGCGCAATGACAACTTAATTGCAGGAGGTGTCAGCACGACGAGTGAAAGGAATGACGTGACGAGGGGATGACGTCTGGCTCGACCCCACGACTAAATAACCATTAGAATACTGATGACAAACAATTCATTTAATTACACGTTAAAACAATAATTGTGCTAGAATAATCAATCACTTTCTTTTTATTTTATACCACATGCAATACGCAATCGTTGGTTACAACTTACAATAGTTGTTCAACTCGTATTCTTCTCTATTTTATTAGTTTTTTTATACTTAACTTGTGTGTTACATTGATCTTGACAATGGTGTCAGTGTGGCCGGATCTAAGCGTCGTTTTCTTTTTTCAATTGCCTTTAATCATTTTGTGAGCTTAACATTTTTGGGTTCGAGAATAAAAAGATAGGGACGTGAAAGTATTTGAGGCGCAGCGATTACTTATTATTTTAGAAAATCGGCATTTCTATATAATTTCAAAGCTTTTTTATTCAGCTTTAGTTATTATTTGTTGTTTCCCACACTTGATGAATATTTTATGAAATAACTTCTTAATACATATTTGTATTTATAGTCTTCAATTTCAATTCTGTAGAAATAATGGGACCTCCCACGTCGTTCAAGAAACGATCACACCGTCACACATCTACTCCTCAGTACCGATTGCATCGATGCGGTCATTTGGGATAACTGGTCACCATTCAGCCGTGAATAATTTACAAATGAACAATTACACATTAAGCTCTTAGTATCGGAATGTAGATCGCAATTCGTGTTCAAATCTAAATTACAATACAATACTTGTATCTAACAAAAATATCAAAGCAACCAGTCCATACAATAGCAAATAATTGGTTAAGTTAGTTGACTAAACGAATTAATTCATTACCTTTCGTTATTGTCATAGGGGTAATACCAATATGCGTATAATAAGTATTTGTACCAGTAACACTCGCAACCACTTAAAATATCTGCCCAGGGACAATTTGTTCTCTAGAAAAATAGTCAAGGGTTATATTTGCGGTTGCATTGTGTGGCTTAAATACCCATAAATCAAGTTCCCTGCACTCGAAGTTGGGAGCAGAGTGCACCAGGTGGTCCCAACTATTTTTAAACTGTGTTTATGTACCAATAAGGGAATAAAATTTATTTTACGAGTTCCTTTCATATGATTTTTGATTCATGGGTAAGAATTACAATTACTTTTACTATCGGGTTCGTTAGGACCATGTGTTGATAAGTGCATGGGCTCATGTGTGGAACCTCTGTAGTAATGTAAGCACTGAGTTTTTTCCCCGACCGTACGACACGTCTGGTTGACAGCTGTCGAGCATGCTTCGCGAACCGTGATGTTTTTTGCAGAGACCTTGTTCTGAACGAGTATTTGAATTTCAGCAACGAAATTTGATACTACTAGGACACTCTACACCCACTTTAAATTACGCACGCTATTGTAATCCTTTAAATCTTTCCTGAATGTTAGCATTCGTAACGCGTAAAATAATTTTCTAAGGTGTCCAAAGTGATATACGATTAACTACAGAAATTCCTAGCGTTCTCGAGTGTCGCGTAATGTGTAGACCTTAGACATTTAGGAGAATTTATTATTAATAGTACGTAATAAATCGAGCCCCGCACTTTAAATTCCATAAATTTCCTGGTAATACCTCCATCATAGTTACGATTTCTCAAGTACGAGTAGATACTAGGTACTACATGATTTACGAAACACGCCCAAAGCGTGCGGCAATTACCTACCTACTGCCGACTACCGCACTAATTGTGCGTAATGTATTGCGCATTACCAATAATAAGGTTCGATGCCGTGCCGCTGTGCCGCTCCTGTGCTGTTCATTAGAGGCATCATTAAGTACCTGTGAACTGCCCGCGTCCCGCGCCCCGCCGGAGCGCACTTCCGGTCAAGCGCTTGAGTTGGGCAGTTCCAACGCACTTGCGTAACATCCGCTTGGAATTACGAATATAAACATGAAAACATTTGTAAAGCTTGCACCGTGCTTATTGCGTATTAATCCGAGTTCTAATTTCAATACTTCGTAACCCGGATAAACTTTGATAAAATATTTCTGACGTAACAAAATAGAGTACCTACCTATCGTAATAGGCAACTTTTATTGTGTGTTTAAATTTCTATAGGCAAGATCCGGGAAGTTCTATATAAGTACTTGCACGTAAAATAACGTAAGCTTAGTAACATAACGACACAATATAAAACTATAAGAGCCTCGCATAGGTTTGCACAGATGTAAAATTATTGCGGTAAATGACAATTGAAAAGAATAATAGCAATAAATATTTCAAGACTTAAACTTATTTATTCATTACTTGTTTGCTTATAGATACCTAAATTTATTTCATATGGTACGGCCGCGATGACTAATCCGCGGTTCAAGCGAGCGCTTAGCCAGACATCACAGAAGTGCTCCGAACAATGATGCCACAAAGAGCTTTGTCTGTCACCAGACGAATATGTGAGAAGTAATCTTGTTCCCATCGGTCTGCGCAGGCGCACTGATGAATCCTTGTCGCGCTCTGCGCAGGAATGTGTCGTAAATCATAGCCTATAGGCACTTATAACCCTTAGCGGCGGACACGTCTTCTGACACCGCTAGCCGCCTGTCAGTGGCGTTAATTTATAAGCTGATAATATGTACGGGCTACCATTTAAATAAACAATTATTGTTTCAAGATAATACTAATAAGTAGTGTTATTTACAATAACTTTACAAATAAATTTTCTTTCTGAAGACTTTATGACTAACGTAGATACCTACTTAAGAAGAGGCCTATATCCAGTAGTGGGTGGGTTAAGGGCTGATGATGATAATTGTGTTCAGTTTCAAAGCATCTGTCTCAGTAATTGATTTGCCATAAGATTTACTCGAACATCTACACAATGACCCGTCTACTCAATAATGGTTACGAATACTTATATTAAAGTCCTGTATAGAGTTTATTTAAAATCGAATGTTCAAAGCTACAAAATGTTTTAACATGGCCGGCATTGGCGTAAGACCGTTTCTCTACAAGCCAACAATATTTGACAAGTTCTACCAATCAATCGGTCAACTGTCCACCCGGAATGCGTTGAAATTGAGCTACTGTGAGCACTCAAAAACTATTACGTCACACAGATAAAAAAGATCGCAAAATATACCGTGACAACATCAAAGTCAAACAGATTATAGAAGAATGAGCGAGCAATGACCGACGAAACGATAGCGATGAAAATGCTCGCTACGCTTGTTACTTACGTTATCTTATGAGCCTGTTGTGCCCCACTGCAGGGCAAAGGCCTCCCTTTCTTCTTTCCGGTTTTCCCAATCTTTTTCAATCTAAGGCTGGCAATCCTAAGACTGCCTATCCACTGGAGCGGAGAGGAGCTGAGCGGTGCGGAGCTAATCAATAGAATTGCATAAAATTCACGTCCCCGCTCTGCTCTGTGAATATTGTGCATTTCTATTGGTTAGTTCCGCACCGCTCCGCTCCTCTCCGCTTGCAGCCTTAAGGTAGAAGTCTAGCTCATCTCACCATCTCTTTCTGGGCCTATCACGTTTACGTATACTGCTGTTCGGGACCCACTCTATGATTAAAACGGCGTTTTCTTTTTAACAGAGGGAGGCTATTTTTGCGCACACACGACTACAACGTAAACTTCTTGAACATAAGTAATTAATACTATATAATAGTAATAATTCTATCAATGAAATCCGTTTGGCAGGAGTTCACTTTAAATAAACGAAAAGTCTGACTGAAGAGATTTAACGTCTAGTTTTCATCCCGTTACTAGACAATCTGATATTAAAATCTAAATAAATAGTCATTAACTGTTACAAGGATAAATATTATCTGTGTTACATAAATCGTGTCTAACAATTGTTTAGACTATATAGGGTTTAAGCACCTTTTTTAGGTACCTAATAAAAACTCAGATTTTAAAATAACCCCGTGACTTTTTGTTCTATGACGTTAGAAAGTGATGGGTAGATTTAAAATCTGGGTTTCCCTTAGTATAAGGTGGTTGTAGTATGATTCTATATTCCCGATAAATAGAAGAATACAATAATAGAAGATACTCAACAATATCTATAGTAGACGGTCGCTTGCTACATGTGCTACGCTTTGTAGCAAGCGTAGAGAGTAGATAGGTATATAATTACAGAAAGTCTTCTGTAGAGGCTTCCGTAGTTTTACTTATCCTACTTTTCTTTGTCTCTATAATCCTATTTGTGTGATGTAAAGGAGTACAGAAAGGAAACTCGCGTCTCCCTACATACGAGTACATACACTCGTCTGAACTTTGTAGTACAAAGTCTCAAACCTAATACAAATTAATTCAGTAACTATATACTTTTTGATGCGGTCAGAGAAGCAAATAGAGGTTGTTATTTATTAATTATATTATAATAGTGGGTTCCACAACAAGTAAAACTTTGGTCTTTTACCGCAGAATACAAGAAAGTTTATCTCTCGTATGTTGTATGGAAGAACTGGTGTGTATTCTACTCATAAATTTTAATTTTGTTTAGTTTTTCTGTTTTCGTCCTGTTTTACTCGTGTTAATTAAATTTAATAAACAATTATTTAATAAACAATACCTATAATAATAAGAACAATACACCTACTTTACGCATGCAACCCTAGTTTTGCCGGTGTCCTACTTCTTAACTACATTAAAAATACGCTGAGTATACTATACAATAAGAACTGATAATTACATAATCGGACTAATAACGTGAAAGCTCAAAGGTACCGCCCGCTGAAAGGCTTTATTGTCCATCGGGATGCGCGAGCGCAGCCCCACATGCTCCTAATTAACTTATAAACGTTAGATAGATATAACACGGATGGATATATTCGACACAATCGGCTCGTTTTCGAACTCTATGCATAGCACTGCAGCTGCCTATACAATTACAAAAACATACTACTTACTAACTATATTATATTGTACTGTGCAACACAATATATGAAACGACTCTATCTCAATCTCTTTATAAGCTTTAAACTGATTTACCATGTAGATTGTATATTATTACTGTAAAAATATTTTCGTTTAGATAAGTTATATATAACTTTATTATCATACCTCGGTTAACTTTCACAAGTGTCTTTGCGCAGTAGTTACATATTTTAAGTATAATTTATTCGAATGGGTCGACAATGAACTTGTCTGGAGTTATTTGCTTGGAGAGGCGACCGGCCGGTGACGGCGCTGTCGCCGGCGCCCAGCCCGTGGGCGGTGTACTTGCGCTTGCGCAACCTTTTGGGAAGCTAGTCCCAACACATGCGAGTTCATGCGACAATGCTACGAACTCGTCTCAACGCATTAGCATTCTACCGTTAACTCTACTACCTGCCAAGGTAACCTAATGAAACGATGTCACAACAATAAAATTATTATAGCATCTATATCGTTTCATTGTAACCTGCGCCGTATGTTAATTACAGAGGCTAATAAATTTCGCTAGAGTACATGTCTTATGGACTGACTAGAATAATTAAATTGGTTTTATTAGAAATGAGTTCATATTTGATCGATGATTAATAACAAGTTTACGATTAATTAGTTTCTTGTTTTGCAGAAAGGTCATTGAAGTCATAGACACAACATATTAGCATTAAAAGTATATCTAGCCTAACCTTAATACCTATATGAATCTCATTCGTTTTTAATAACGGAATGTTTACAGTTGTAGACAGAAAAATCTTTCGAAACGTCATGGAAATGTAACCATTGTACGTTGAAGGGCTCCAATTATACAGAACGTTGAAAGTTACTTTAGTAGGTCATCCAAACAAAAGATTCTTATTGTATTCTGAAAGTAGAAGTAATAAAAACTCATTGAACACTGTCTCTGTATTGTGTCAAAGGTTTTTCGAACACGTCTTTTTAACAAATAAAGTATAAATATTCAGTAACAACAAAATAAATAAAGGGACTTTTCATTTACTTCAGTAGGTATGTAATTTTACGAAATCTACTAACATACAGTGATAACTAATACATAATCTATATATTTTTTCCTAAAATATGTTTAAGTTTAAGGATCATTTCAAAATTCTGGTCATACTAAACCGATAACCGTTAGGTCTTCTCTATGCAAACGCTGTTCCTTTAACAAACGATAAGGTAATAGTAGCTATAATAGGCTATTGAAGATATTATAATTGGCAAACCTATAAATTATATTCATTCAATTATAAATCCAGTATCAATCTAAGTTAATAGATGAATCAAGGCCAATCAGGCGCTAAGTAAAAGGTAAAATAATATAATTAAACTTTTTAAGAAATAAAAACCGACTTTAAACTATTGTCTATCTCCGAAGTTCTTCATCAATCTTCACCAAATTTAAATGGGACCACTTCGAAAGAATACTCTTTCAAACAAAAAAAAACATTAAAATCGGTTCACAATTAGCAAAGATATCGCGGAACAAACATACAAAAAAAAACACAGTCGAATTGAGAACCTCCTCCTTTTTTGGAAGTCGGTTAATTATTTAAATGAGTTAAGTTACTGGGTGGATTTAATGGACCATTCTATGTTTTAAATTCAATCCTTAAAAGCTTATTATCCGACTTAATAACTTAACTAAATTAAATATTAAAAATGTCTCCTACGCAAACCAAAAGCAAGCATAGTCCCAAAAGCTAACGCTTTAAAATATAAAAAAGTAGTTTTATACAAATGAAGCTAAACTAAGTGCCCGACTATAATAGCCACCTATTACAATAAAAACCAGCCATGTGGGAATCGTACTCGCGCACGTAGGGTTCCGTACCTCTGGAGGTATTTTTTTATATTTTCGAAATTAAATTCTCATTTTTTTGGAACCACACCTAAGTTTGTTTGTAAAATATTATTGCTGATTTTTAAAAAACAGTGCTAGTTTAGAAATCGTTTTATATCGTTTTTTTCATCGTTTTACCTGTAATATTTACAAAAACTTCCATCAACCCAATTTATTTCAGATTTTTCGCTTTGCAAACTTCGGAGATAAGGTGGGGAATGGTATTTTTTCAGATGTTTTTCCTCGAAAGTCAAAAACTATGTGGCAAAAATAATAATATGTTTTATAATGTACAAATGAAACCCTTTCATATGATACCCCAATTTAAAATTCCAACCCCCCATTTCGGCCCTTTTTTCAATGAAAACATTTTTTTTCCTTTCTTTCACTTGCGATATAGATGGGTAAACATTCCAAATTCCAAATATTCCAAATTTACGGAACGGAACCCTGAAAATAGGCATTTACAATAGCTCTAGAACTTTCAACTGAACATTTAGACCCACTACATTTAAAAGTTAAATTATTTTTGAACAATTGTATTTAAGTCTGTATGTACTTAGTCTTGGTTTTGTCAAATCATGTTTATTTAATAAGCCGAAACAAGCGTTCGGTACGTTAGCATTAATTTATTGTAGTACCTACCATTAAAAATATTCCATTACCTATGTACTGAGGTAATAATTTAATTATACGCAATTAGTCACATACATGGGTTATATTATATATACCTATTTGATAGTAACTACCTGTAACTAATCTACATTAAAACTTAACTACTTAATAAGAAAAAACAAAAAAACCTGTTTTCTTCTACTAATATTGACATGTAAAAAATCCAGAATAACAATTAAGTTATTAAGTACTTAAGTAGTTATTAGTACCTACCTGCAGTATTAAGTGCAGCGGTCCACTAACTCTGCAGGCCGGTGCGGGTGCCTGGTATCCCCACAGGCAATTCCAAGGCATTTTATATTCTCATTTTAATCTTATATATATTTAGTGCCATAATTTCATTATTATATTATCATCATCACATTTCACATTGCCATAACTGTTCAGAAAATTTGAATATTTTCTTTATAGGTCATATTTATGAAAAGATATTTAATTAATAGTCACTAAGTATTAAAAAAAAATCGTCAACAAATGCACGTCGGTGTGAGAGTATCCGGTGGCTGCACACGCGGGCAGCCGCGGGCACAAGTAACTTGTGACTGAGGCGCGGGCCCAGCTGATTGCACTTCAGAACCTCATCACTAGTTCATGGATTGTTCTCACACTTGTAGTCCACATACCTAAATACAAGTAAGGATTACTTCAAATTAACTGACGAAACGTCACAGGGTTACAGGTAGGTATTATTAATAACACATAGAAATTAACAAATACCTAATCTTTAGTTAATTAGGTAGGTAAAACAAAATGCCTAGACCTACTATGTGCGCGCTCTCCACTACTGTATTAGTTAGGTATCTTATTAACTAAAGATCAGGTATTTTTTATTAGAACATTGTGCTCTATTAATGATACATAATAACTATGAATACTAGGTATGTTTTGCCGAACCCACCTAGTGTGGGATAAGGGCAGGGAGATGATGAATAACCCTGTGAAATTTCGGTACCTACTTATTTCGAAATACGTAACCCTGTATAATATGCTCATATTTAAGTACGTGGGCTACATAATTACCTGAGAACAATCAACAACATAACTAGGTATTTCATGTACAATTAGATAAAAATCTATGGGGTTCTATAAAATATAAAATTGAGAAGTCAAATAACTAAATTATTTTCAACACATCGGAATACTCAGGTATGTCAGGTAAGTCAGCAACACAATCATACTATTATTGGGTAAAGTTAACCATTTTGGTACTTCCGCCAGTCTTAGTTCTTTCATAAGTAACGTTCTATTATTGTATTCACATACCTTTGTTACAATAGTATAAAAACCGACTTTGTATTGAATTTACATTGAAAAACGTAACTTTGTATAAGTATTTCTTAAACAGATACTTTATTAGAGAGTACATAATTAGGTAGAGACAAGAACAACATAAAATTAACATTAAAATATGTTCCTATCATCACCAAAAATTTAAGTATGGCCGTTATGCATAGAGTCCATCTCTACATTTTATGGACATGATATTAACACGCATACAGCACTTTAAATCCATTAAAACATTCCCGGGATAACGTCTGCCTTGCTACCATTAGGTATCCCAGTAGGATTGTCCTCCCATAACTTTCCAATCGGTTAAACAGGCATCAAGCTGTCACTTATGAATTTCGTAATGAGTTCATTGACTATCACTATCTTCAAATTCTTCTAATAAAAATATAGAGCATGCGACACTGAACGCTCAGTAACTCTCTACGAAGAGATTTTTAATTCAACTTCTATGGAACAAGGCTTTATAAGTGTTAAATATTGACCTCTACAAAGTCATTGGTATCCACTATCCGCACCTAGTTTAAAAGAAGCAATTTCTCATAATTCCACTGAAGACCTTAATGGAGTATATATAATTGATATAAATAGTGATTTTAGAACAAATGTAAGTTAAACAAACCTTCAACAATAAGTGCAGAGGCGGACTGACCGCAAGTGGTTGCTGGCGGTCGCGCGACCACGGACAACTCCAAGACATGCTTCTGATCTTGCAATTGTTTTTGCACTGCTGACCTTACCACATAACTCCAGATATGTAATTCACCGCAACAATTGACGTAATACAAGAGATAATAGATAGTCAATTCATGTTTAACTGCTAATATATTTGAATTTAATAACGGATAATTTTATTGATGTTGATGAATACGCTTTCGTTATCTAACATAGCGTAAACATATTCGCGGTTGTGAAGGTGCTAGGACTACGTAATGCGTGCAACAGGATACGGGAGCGTACGCATGCGTGCGGACGACCGGGCGCGCGCCTCCTGACTACGCCACAGGGCTCAGCCAGCTCGCCTCTCCAGGATACTAATACGAAATCCCAAACACTCCCGACATTCGGGCGCACGCCCCCCGCCGGGATTGCGGGAATGAAATACGAAAGGGCGAGCCGGTACGGTGCGGTACCTAAATACCGCGAAGATCATGCGTGCCACAGATATTTTGGAATTCGATTGAAGTACAAATATACAAGGTTAGTCGAAAAGGGGGTACTAAGCCGAAATGGTGTTAAAGTACCCATAATAATGAATAGCTTTTGTTCTACAACTTTCCCCAAAAGTCAATAGTTCAAGAGAAATTGCTGTTCAAAGATTTCATAAAAAATGAGCAAAATTCTATCTATCCTTAGCTATGATCAGACGTGTTTACATTTTACGTCATATTTGCGGTCACGGATTAGAAACTCCATTTTCTGAATTCATAACTAAAGCAGGGATCATGAATTTTTGAAAAAAAGTAAAATAAAAATATTTTTTCATGGCAAAAAAAATAATCGAATTTTTAATTTTTAACACTTTCTTTAAAACAATCATCAGTGATACTTTAAGTGGCCCGCGGCTTAGTACCCCCTTTCCGACTAACCTTGTATAAACGCATTGGATATACTTAAATTATAAATAGACTTGCTCAGCTTTTGTTGTTAAAACGATACTCCCTTTAATACGCTTAAAAGTAGGTAAGTAGGTATTATTACAGACAGTGCGTTTTGACAAAAAACACAGAAATGCTTACAAATATGAATGTATTTTATATTTATTAATGTAGGTATTTAAATTATAGAGAACGCGACTGTTGTGTTGCCTCAGCATCATGTAGCAGGTATCGTACGACCCGCTCATCTGGCAAATTTAAAGCAATTTACGTTTTGTGCTATTTCAACTGACCTCATCAATTAATTTACTTTATCGACGGTGAATGCGTTAATTAGACTAAATTAGCATTTGCGTAAGCCTTTGAGGCCATCATTGCTATAGATAGATAGACGAATCTTTAATGATAAATAACGATAGTAACATCTACGTACAAAGCCCGGTCGCTTGAAATAAGGGAATAACAGACCTTCATATTTGACAAAGCAAAATTTGGTTCTTCGCAAAGCCACTGCTATCTGACCTGTATCATCCTTGGAGACATCAGATATTCACACTAAAATGTTCTCTGTCAGTACACAAGTTGACTCTACTCCTGTCTAACTTCCATGCCTTTTGGTTACCTAGGATGCGCAGGGCATGGAGCAGGGCGTAGCGAATAAATAATTTATAAAAAAAAAATACAAATTACCCACGTGAAGTAGTCACGTGGGTAATTTGTATTTTTTTTTTATTATTGTTGCCCTATTTAACATGTACCAATAGATTGCAAGAAGCTTGCGTAGATTTTTCTTTCTTATTATTATTGGAAAAACCGGACAAGTGCGAGTCAGACTCGCGCATTAAGGGTTCTGTACCACCACACATGTCTGTGAAATACCTAACTATTTATATTATTTGTTGTTTAATTATAGAGTATGCACTACAATCGTACCAAATATCACTCTCGTATGTATTATCGTTTTAAGATAGAGCAGGAACAAACATTTTTGATGTAACGCATTATTTTTGATGTTTCTTTTATGGATTTACCTCCCTTGGGTTTCGAGTTTTTATATTTACCTACCATGACAGAAGCCATATTAAAATCAAATTCTGTGGAAATTTAAACAGGTAACCTACCAATTATGATTAAAAAGATACAGCCTTGTGACAGTTAGACTGACGGACGGAAGGATGGACGGGTAATAGGGTTCCATTGGCACCCTTTGGGTACGGAAAACTACTATAATTATAAATACATAGATCTTGGTTTCAAAAACGGACCTCTTACTAAATATGTACATGGTATATGTATGTTGGTGTTGCACATTATTTCAATTGACCCGCCATGCAAGCAGTCGTCATTATTATTATAATCAGCTCAAAAAGTCGTATTAAGGTGCAAGTACTTAATTTATAACGTAGATAGATTCTGTATATGACTTCTATAAAACTATCGTTTATTAGGGTTTTTTATCAATTATAAAAAGGAACAAGATTATCTCTCCATAGAAGTGCCTACGTCGCAGTAAATCAATAATAAATATATTTAATAAGTACTAACTGATTAAATAAATAAAGTTTAAAAAATAACTTACCCCTGTAAATGTTATTAGAGACTTATCTCTATTTCGAAACCACTGCACCCAACTCATTATTTCTGTAACACTTACAATTTTGTATAGAAATACTAGACTAACGGTTAATAAAAAAAAAATTAACCAAGTAGAAGCATCTAATAATTGCTCTAACATGTCCGAGATACTAATCATTAAAAAAATGGATAATAGAGGAAAACCGATGTGGGAAAATCTAAGTAACAATATTGTGCTCAATATGAATCTCTCGAATATAATGAATGGTTTGCAGCGCACACTCCGCGCGGTACAACACGTTCAGTAGGTAGTTGTTAATTGCCCACTAAAATTACCTACGACGGCTACGAGTGAACTTCCTCCCTGCGTTGAATACAAAATTAAATAGGCGCGCATAGGTATAGTACCTACCCCTAGTAAGAGTTTCCAAATTACGAAAACGGCAATAAATTTCGTAAGCTCGTAAACTCTATTGGAATAGGTCCAAAATTTTATTTTTTTATAACAACACGTAACATAACATCACACCTGTATGCCTCCGGGTTAGGCAGAGGTGTATAGTAATACCCTCACTTCGCTGTTATGTTTAAGTACCATGTATCTAACAGGGGGCAAGCCTATTGCCAGGCACAAACCTAATCTCCGCACTGCATTTAATAGTACATTATGATATAAGTGTTGGTCATTACGATCGAGGCGGTATTGAGCGCGCGAGCCGCAGGGGAGTGCGATAAGTGAGCCGAGACTGTAATGATCAATGCACACGCGTATCATACGACGTTTTTCAACACACTTGCGAGGAAAAAACAGACTTGTATTGTTATTAACTTTTAATTATCGAAACAATTAGTGAAAGTACAATTCTCAAAATGATACCGAACAGTTTTTATTGGCATTTTTACAGTTTGCGTTATGGTATTGGTATATCAATATCATTTCTTACTGTGAATTATGAATAATTTGATAAAATTAAATGTTTATTATCATAATTATTTTAATTAACACAGTTTATTTATTCTTTTTTTGTTTAACAAAAAGTTTACTATTTTTAGGCATAAAAAGCTTTATTAATCTGAGTTTACTTAAAGTAAAATTCATAGACATGATATCATTAATCTGTGGTACATTTTACCGGACTAGTCCGCAATAAGCTACATTACGAACCTAAAAGCGGTCCAATAAGAGCCACTTTACGAGCAAGTGTGTTGAAAAATATATTATTTTTTGTAGTCATTTCAGTTTGTTGAAGCACAGTCCAAGGCGGTTTAAATGGCAATTATATCGGGTGTAAAAATACCCTTAACGAAGTCGAGAGCCACGTATTCTTCCCATCATTACGAAGATTTTTTGGTATTGGGCCATACCTGGGAACCAATTGGTTACGGAGATATTGAAGGTCAAAGTATATTAAGTCATATTTATGAACGTTTTTCACGAAAACTAAGTTTAAAAGTTATTACTAAACCTTCTTCTATACAAACATTATCAACATTTTCGAAATGTAGGCACAGTCTGCTGCGCGCGCGCTTACATTGCGCGCTACAATTAAAAGCAGTTTTTTAATACCAAAAAATAAAAGTCGTTTCCCGGCAATTATTTGTGCTGTAGGTATGTTACTTAGTTTGATGTATAGTATGCGTAGACTTCGGCTTCGTTAAGGCTATTTTAACACCCAGTAAAAAGCAACCAAGCCCTTAAAAATGCACTTAAAATGATGCCGTATTTACAAAAAATCCGAAAGTGTACTCACACAAAAGAGGATGCTTCTGTCCATCTTATTGTCTCTTGCCTTCTTAGTTAGTCCCCCATAATACACCCTTGAGAAAAAGGAAATACACCACATGTGCCACAGCTATTAAAATAAGTTAAGTAATAGGTACCTACCTTTTTTTTTTTTTTCGTGGGGAAATCCTCTTGGATGTCCCTCGCCCGGGGTAGGCGAGGGGGTCTGCCGGCCTCTTACCGGCTAAAAACCCACGGTGTTCCTCCTCGTGACCGTCGGCCAGGGTCGCGGGATTCGCCTTTTAAGCATGCACCGCAACCCCGGCAGGTAAGTAATAGGTACCTACTAATCTTATTCCACACAAAATTAAACGGAATGAATAAAAATGCTACTCGTTCCAAATTCTGTTAGTACTTCTTTATACTGTGCTGTTAGGATAGGACCTTTTGGAATGGAGCGCCGTTTGACGTCAACTTAACGTTAAATTCACCCGATTGTTTGTCTGACACTACACGTGATCGTGTCGAATCTGTTGCGCACTTTGACAGGACTAAACTAATGGTGTTTGTCTCTTTCTGTTTCAATAGAAAAAGAAAGTGACAGTTGCGTTTAGTCTAGTTTAGTACTGTCAAAATGTGCAACAGAATCAACACCACTGTGTCGCGTAAATCAGTTCAAAAAGTTTCTATCCTAACAGCATTTGAAACAGAAAATACATTTTTCACTTCAGTAGCTCAAACATCTAGGTTGTGCTGCCTGAAATCAGAGAGCAAAATGCGATTTTGCTTACTGAGTGAGACCAAGTAACATTTTTTTTTTCAGAAAGCCGCGAATATCTTATTCAGCCTTGGGTTAATCATACAATTCGAAACATTCACACTCTGTCTCTTTCCCGCCATTAGAAAGAGAGAGAGACAAAGACCAGCCCTTTCGAAGTTCCGATTTTGAATTCGACCTCAGAGACAAACACGTTCGGAATTTCGTACTAACTAAAGAAATTTTGCAAAAAGATAATGATGTCTTTTAATGTAATTTATTGAATTTTTAACTTATTGTTGTATTTAAACGAAAATAAGTATTTACTGCAAATAAAACTGATATTTAACCTGTAAATATTTATTTCTAGTTTTTTTTTTTTTCAAAGTCAAAGTCAAAGCCATTTATTTGCAATAAATGTGGAACAAAAGATGGTATATAAATAAATTTTTAGTGCAATAACACATTTCGGCATAAATTGGCATACAAATATTAAAATATAAGTTTCACAACAATATAAAATTATAAACTCTACACAAATTAATACAATTAAATGTTTTAATTAAACCATAAAATTAAATAACAGACTAGATTTAGAGACACACAACATAAAATATAAATTTAACTTGTCACAACACAAAATGCAGTGGGTCCTGCAACAGTTAGATATTAGGATAGGTAACGATTTATAACACATTCCTGTAATGATAGGATTGGCAAGAACCTTTTTTGAGAAATTCGGTTATAGAATAAAAACTATGTGAGATGAGCCACTTTTTAAGGACTTTGCAGAACTTTCTGTAAGGAAGGTCAACTATAAAATTTGGTATCGAGTTATAAATAAGTGGGGCCATATATACACAACTACGTCTAAATAATTCAATTTTAGGTACAGGCATTTTTAATTGGTAGTGTGTAACTTTTCGTTTATTGTTATTGTTTTTTATTTCAAATAGTGACGGATTGGTTTTAACAAATTTAGCGATTTCGTATATATAAATACAACGAACTGTGAGAAGGTTGTGTGATTTATACGCTGGTCTGCAGAGTCAGTCCACTCCATGTTGAAGATTGCGCGAATGCATTTTTTCTGTGCTAGTAGGACTCTAGAAACTTCGAGAGAGTTTCCCCAGACAATGATACCATATCGGATGACGGAGCAAACATAGGCATGATACACCATTAGCGCAGTTGGACGGGATGTCTCGTCTTTAACCTTTTTTAAAGCAAAAACAAATCTATTTATTTTCATGCATATTTCATCAATATGATACCTCCACGTGAAATGTTCATCAAGTGTTATACCCAGAAATTTTGTTTTATATATCTGTTCAACTATTTGATCCCTATGTGTTATTTTAAGATGGATGTGTTTACTCTTTTGTGTTTTAAAATTTAATATTTTAGTTTTTTCTACGTTTACTTTCAAGGCGTTTATATCCAACCATGTAATTATTTTATTTAAACTGGCATTTATATTAAACTCGTGCGACTCATTATTTTTACCATCTAGGATAACTGTTGTGTCATCAGCAAACAGAACACAATCTTCATCTATTGCTTGGGGAAGACATTCACGTATACCAGGAATAATGGTGGCCCTGAAATGCGTCCCTGTGGAACTCCAAAGTAATTTTGTAGAGGCTGAGAGTTGAAGTTGATGAGACTGTTCACTTTGTCATCAAATTTTGTAATTCTCGTGATCTGCGTTCTATTTGTTAAATATGATTTGAACCATTCCAGTGCTGGGCCTCTAATGCCAATTTTACATCATTTATTGATAAGAATGGAATGATTCACGAAGTCGAAGGCTTTACTAAGGTCTAAAAACAGAGCTGAGGTTACACTTTTAGAGTTGATGTTATTTATTATGGATTTTACTAAGTTATAGGCTGCTAGTGAGGTGGACTTATTTTTCCTAAAACCGTATTGCTCTTTTGTAACCATATCATATTTGTCTAAGAAGGAGAGGATTCTATTGTACATTACTCTTTCAAAGATCTTAGATAGAATTGGAATCAGAGCAATAGGTCGGTAGTTGTTTTTATCTGATTTAGAGCCTTTTTTATGCAACGGTTTTATTATAGTTTCAATAATGTTACGTAATATATAAAAAACAACGCAACGTAACGTCGTATGTTAACTTTTAAAATGTTACATTTTATTCAATTGGTACCTCTACCTACAATGTTAATTATTTTGATTCACAATAAACAGTTATTTCAATATATTCCTGTTTATTATTTTATCTCCTAAAGTGTTCTCGCTGCTGAAGTGAAAAGTTATGTGTGTTACACGAGAGCAAAGTTTTTTGCATCTCGTGCCTTTGAATCCCTCGCCACACTCAGGATTCAACTTTAGAATCACTCGCTACGCTCGTGATTCAATCGTTGACTCCTCGGCACTCGCAGCAAAAAACGACTTTGCTCTCTTGTTGCACAAATAACTATTTCATCCCCCCATCTCGGACAGAGTAATTTTGTTCTTCGATATCTGAGTGCAAAAGTCGTTTTTATCCGCTAGAGGATAAAGTAAATTTGAATTTAGAACATCGTGTGCACTAAGTTTGTGAATTCAAAACATCATTAAACCTATTTACTTCTACCTCCATGGTGCCGAATTTATCATACAACTTTTTTTAATTTGCTAAAATCTCAGACTCGGAACCTCCTTGGTGTACTTTTTTTAATTTGCTTTGCGTGCGCAATTTTCATTTCGCGTCATATTGTTAAAACCTTAGGTTAAAAACAAGAAACTTGAAAACAAGTGAAAAACCTAAAATAAGTGATTCTAGCGACGGAGAAGTTTATTTGAAGCCAACAGAATTGACTGAAACTGTTAATAATGCGCAAATGAGCTTTCTCCCTGAACAATCACGCGAGAAGTATTTGAAACAGTACGATATGCTTAACACGTGGCGACTAGCTAAAGGAGCCAAAACTTTCGCAGAAAACGTTTTGCTGGCATATTTTATTGAATTATCCGAGACCAAGAAATCAAGCACTCTATGGAGTACCTACGTATTCAATGCTAAAAGCAACAATAAAGATGAAAAAAGACATACATACATATCGACACCTATCCTAAATTAGTGGCATTTTTAAAAAGAGCCTCATCTAGTCATCAACCAAAAAAATCGAAGTTTTTCACAGCATCTGAAATTGAAAAGTTTCTTAACGAAGCTCCAGATTCCGTATATTTGGCGGCAAAAGTAAGTCAATTGCACATTCAGTATCTACTTAAGTACCTATATTAATCAACTACTTAACATAATCTAATACGTACTTAGTAGATGTTGACAGGCATAATAATGCATTCATATCAATTTTATTAATTTATCTACTACAATACCTACTCTTTACGTTACAGGTTGTTCTTATTAATATTATTGGTATAAACGGAGCATGTCGAACTAATGAACTAACACAACTTAATGTCAAAAAAAAACATTGAGAAACATTCAGATGACATATTATTAATTAATTTACCTAATACAAAGACAAAAAGAGACCACAACTTCGTCATTCACAAGGAATACGTAACAATTGTTGAGAAATATCAAGCCTTACCCCGCCTAACACTCCAATCAATCGATTTTTTGTACAATATCGCAACGGAAAGTATGTCAGACAGCCTATGGGTGCTAATAAAATTGGCAGTATCCCACGAGAAATAGCAACTTTTCTTGAACTTCCAGAACCCCCGTTGTACACGGGTCATTGTTTCCGACGAACTTCAGCCACACTTTTGGCCGATTCAGGAGCTGATCTCCTGTCGGCGAGTTACTGCCCTGTCGGCGAGGTTAAGTTCTGCTGCATATGCAGTTAGGAAAATTAGGCAGCTGACTGATGTGGCTACAGCTAGGTTAGTGTACTTCGCGTATTTTCACAGCATTATGTCCTACGGCATTCTGTTGTGGGGCTCAGCAGCTGACGTTGATTCGGTTTTTATTTTACAAAAGAGAGCAATCCGTGTGATTTATAACCTGGGTTCCCGCGAGTCCCTTAGAAACGTGTTTAAAGATATTAGCATACTAACTTTGCCGTCACTCTACATCTTGGAAAATATATTGTAGGTATGTTAGAAAAAATTTGCATTTCTTTAATGTTAGGAGTGATTTTCATAATATAAACACACGGCATAAACATAAAATTGTGGTACCTAAATTTAGATTAGGTAAAACTAGTAAGTCATTTTTAGGTAATGGCGTACGTTTTTATAATAAGCTGACGAAATCTATAACAGATCTTACCGAAGGAAAATTCAAAACCCATATTAAACGTGTCCTCACTCAAAAAGCATACTACAAGACTAAGGACTACGTTGACGGCAGGGATGTTTGGTAGGTATTAGTTCTTGCACATGTGGCTTCCCTGGAACCTCATTAACAACATTGTGTATGTCTATTAACTATCCTCAATTATGTTTTTTTTTTTTTTATTTGTATCATTACTTCCAATATATCTTTATCTATTTTACAATAATTTTTTAGCTAAGTTTTGATGACATTTAATTATGTCAATTGTTTTATATAATTTAGCTTCCTTTTCTCTTTTGTAAATGTGAAAACTTTGTGGACCTGCATCTATAAATCTGTAAATTACTGTTATTCATATAGTTTTTATTTTGTTTGTTAATTTTCAATCAATCAATCAATCAATATCTTTATTGTGGATCATAGGTAGGTACATAATACAGGTCTTAAATAATTAAATTGAGCTCAGCTATGTCCCGCCCATAGGGCATACAATAGTCACTTACATGAAAGTTAAATGAAATACATTAAAAATACATTATTAAATTTAAGTTACAAATTATTTAAAATTTCAAATTTTTGTACTACATTACTCATTGGTCTGTGGTCAGGACTCCATTGTTCTCTCAATATCCTAAATCATTGTACTGTATCCACTGAAATTGTTAAAGATATTATTTTTAAAAGAGTAACCATGGAGTTTCTTGCCGGCTCTTCTCCATAGGAAACGACTAATTGGAACCGTGCATCTAAATTTGACTTTTCATAAGCACCTGTATGTGATTTTTTTTTTATGTGATTTATCCCTTAAGCGCCATGGAGGCTGGAAGTCCAATGCGGTTGTAGAGGGATACATAGAGGATTCCATCCAAAATAAGTCTAAAATATGTAAAGGCATCGTAGGAGCCATTACACTGAAAGACCCTCAGTCAGATCCTTGGACTGGCCCTTCTACATCAATAATGAGCCGTTACGAAACACCTAACCATCCCTTTCTTTCGCCAACATTTACGCCAAGAGAATCCGCGGAATCGGTACAACTATTAAGTATGACAGATAGTTTACCAAAAAACAGTACAAAAGTCACTAACACCAACATTACAGTACCTAACAAAAATATTACAATTTAATTCAATTCATTTATTCAATAACAATTTACATTGTGTCTGAATTTCTATAACTATGCATGGAATCTATATTTATATAATTACAATTATCCAATTTACATTAGTCAGAATAATAATAAAAAAATAAAAACAAAATGAAATAAAATATGTCAAATAAACGATACTGGGAATGAAAAAATAAAAAATAATAGAATACAAAAGTAAATGTCATAAGTCAAGTCATAAAACTCAATAAACATAATAACTGACTAATTATCTGACTGGCTGACTAACTGACTTTTGTATTCATCTATAATTAATTCATCAACAGAATAAAGACACTTATTTAACAAGAACCGTTTAAGCTTACTCTGAAACCCACTTGTATATACTAGACTTTTTATTTCTGTTGGCAGTTTATTGAACATTTTCAATGACTTGTGGTGGGCGCTATGCTTAACAACGTTCAGGTGAGGCACTTACTTCATTTGGAGATCTTTTCTTCTTGTACTCTCCCTTTTTTGCTTTTCATCTTCAGTCTCATATTCAAAGATATATTTAGATAAGTGACTAAGTAGGACCAAAATGTAGAAGCTTGGGACTGTCAATACATTCAAGTCATTAAAGTGTGGCTTGCATGATTCTTGCTGTTGAATTCTAGCCATGGTTCTGACTGCTCTTTTCTGAATTACAAAAGCTTTTTGAGTATTGTAATCATAACTTCCTCCCCTGAAAAGTATGCTGTGTCTCAGTTTTGACTCAACTAATGCGTAATAGACCATTTTTAACTGTTTTATGGTTACCTCGTTTCTTAGACTGTTTAGTACGTAGCAGGCAGAGCTGATAGCTTTCTCTAGGTGTGTTAGCTCCTGTTTCCACTTCAACTGGCTATCGATATGAACTCCCAGAAACTTAACCACTGGAACCACGTTCACTGTATCACCATTAATGACGCAGTTAATGCTATCTTTATTTTTGGAAGTAGAATGAAAAAGCATTACATTGGTTTTACTGGCATTGACTTTAAGGCTATTAACAGCAAACCAGCTGGAACATGTCTAAGATTTGATTAACTATCGTATTAAGAGCGTGTATATTATCAGCCGAGACCACTGCATTGGTATCGTCGGCAAACACCACAAGCTGGATAGATCCCGCAGCTTTTTTCTCATGTGTTGTATAAGGTCATTAACAACCGCGATAAAAAGTATTGGACCCAGTATGGAGCCTTGTAGCACGCCAGTGTACACAGGAAACAATACATACACATACATTCAAGTAACTGTAGCAACGTTACTTTCAATTTTTCTTAATTATACCTAAGTATTATTTGTTATAATTTAAAGATTATTCTGTAATACTTACCTATCATAATGTAGTAGGTAGTTAATACCTAAACTGTAATAAAAGTATCTTGTGATTGTAAATGATTTTTTTGCATTTAGTAATTTCGTCGCTGAGGTGGGATGAAAAGTTACGTGTTGCACTCGAGTGCAAAGATTTTTCACCTCGTGCTCTTTTGATTCCCTCGCTAACACTCAGGATTCTTATTTTTGAATCACTCGCTGCCTTCGCTTGCTCGGTCATCACAATTGAGCACGCGGTTAAAAAGCAACTTTGCACTCTTGTATAACAAATAACTATTATCCTTCCTGTTCGTATTTCAAACTTTTTCAGTTTTTGATTATTATATCTGCTAACTAATGGGTTTTTTATTGATTAAAATCCTGGGCTTGTTGAGAAATCGAATCTCACCCCTTTTTAGTTTTTTTTTATCGTGGGAAGAATATACGAAAAATTTATATTATTGTAAAATAGTCAAATATAAAGAAATAGTTGCCTTTTATAGACAAAGGAGTAGGATAGTCTATCTGTAGCTATCCATTAGATTTGACCAAGTTTCACAAATTCATCAAAAAATGTACCGAAAAACAGCTTATTTAAAACAATTTCTTAATTTCGTTATAGACAAGTAGATAAAATATAAGTTTTGGGTATAAAGAAAGGTGCAAAAAATAAAAACACCACTTATTTAGATATTAATATATTTTCGAATCTAAAATGTACAAAAAAATACAACTTAAATGTTATGTACTCATAACGCCTGATTTCATCAATGAATAAAATATTACAGTTCAAACATTTTGAAGGTATTAGTATGTGACGTGTATGTTTTATTAATTGACAGTTACTAATGGTAAATGACCCGGAGTAAGCTACTAGGAACAAAAGGAGCATAAGCTATTTTCAACTCCTTTTCATTGTTGATTAAATTTAGTTTTTTGATTTTGCTTCTCGTTAATAGTTTTGTGCCAAAAATAACAATTTCATTATTCCTAATACCAGGGCGGTTGTTGAAAACGCTAAGACAAGACATTGGATGTACTGAAATTGCAACTGTACAGATTAATTTGTATCTCTTCTAAAATAAACATAACGACCTATATTTAAATTTCTTATTTAATCAACCATCACTTCATAACAACTTTGGTTGTGTATGCTAATCGTAAAAATATATGTATTTTAGCTATTTACAATATATAAACATACATAGGTACATACAATGCGTAGAAATGCACAGCAACACAAAAGGCCTTAACTAACATCTGAAGAACTAAGTAACACAGACTTAACGGCCACTCACAAAAAGGACCATTGTAGAAACAAGGACTAGGTTTCTATATTTTTACAACAGTTTTCTTTAAAATCTGCTTGACATTTAAATATAATGATTAAAATATAATAGTTGGAATTAATGACTGAAGGAAACCTACCGTTGAGCTTATTCCTACAAATAGAAACACACCGCTCTACCATACAACTAATAAAGCACACATCCCCAAAAAATCAATTCTGTGAGCGACCAGATCTAAAATCACTTTGCAATGTTTTAGAAAAACATAATTAGTTTAGTTATAACACTATAACAGAATATTAAACCTAAGCAATATTCACAATATAAAAATACCCTTGTACGCAGACGACAGGCCAAGACAAGAGGCATGATTTTATACAAAAAATAAAATCAGTAATGTACGGGAATGCCTCCTTGTGTTAGCGACTGTCATCCTACTATTATAAATATTTTATCACACAATCTTACCTCAAGTAGAGGAATTTTAAAAAACCCTTTGTTAATTATATCAGGAAAAAACAATAACTATAAAATAAATTGATTCATCATGTAACATAAGACTGAAAAATAAAATTCTTTAAACTAATTATGTTTTCCTGCAGAATCAAAGACTCCCGTACCCGTCTATGTTTCTCATATAATAATGCATAGTGATAGTGTTTATTAGGCCCCAGAGCCGCAGAGTAATTTTATGAATGATAAAAAAATATTTCTATTACACATCGATATATCACATTTGTTAATGCAGTCCAATTGTATTTTTTCTGCAAGATTGGATGGAATTTTGGACCCAATTAATTATATTTTAATTAATTAAATTTACTCTGCGACAATGGGTCATGTTTTCTTAAATACAAAATGAAAATGTTATTTCAATCTTCTTATATAGAATTCCAAATTATACGTAACATTTCAATATATACCAATTTCTCCAAAATGTAATTATTTATTGTAAATCTATCATGCTCTTACGATTTATGTTCGACATAATCATTTATTCCGAATATTCCATAGATTTTAAAACAATATCTGAATCGGGTTTCCCAATTCGCAAATCAAATATATTCTAAAGTAAGTAATTAGAAAAAAAGACTTAAAGGTATATCAGCACACACTAGCGTTTTTTTTTTTCTCAAATGTATCTTTCGTCAACCTATCTATGTTTTAAACAGTATTGTAGCAGTTTGTACAATGTTGTTAAGTATGAACTACAAAGTTCGAATTGATTCTTACAATGAGGTATTCATTCATTACACCAAGACGAATATCTTTCTAACCATTATACCTAGACGATTTCCATACAAATGTTATATTCATTTATAAAGCCCATTTTAAAATTTAAATTTTCAGTTATCAAAATATTTATTTATATTATAGGAATACTTATTTTCGTTGATGATTGACACGGTGCAATGATGTCTGAACATAGATTTACGTCTAGGTAGTTGTTATAAATGACAACAGCACAATTGATTGCCCGTCTGTTTTTAACTAGAGGATTCAATTACATATTCTAGAATTTAGAAGATAGGAAATAGTAATTTATTAGCTTATTGAGCGTTTTATATGGTGAATTTGAACGTCATTTCGTCGTTGGACAAATTATAATTTCGATTTCTACCAACTATTGGTAGCAGTCATCGTAAAAAAACCGACGGAGTGAAGTCACATAATGGCAGCATTGATTATAGCTGTTCTTATGTAGACCTATCAATGTCCAATACTCAATCTAAATGTCTTATGGTATGTTGTTAATCTAATTAAATTACAATATTGTAATTTAATTGTGTTCATTATGAGACTCCTGTTGCCGGCTGTACTGTACAAAACAAAGTTTTAACAGGTCTACATTCGCAGTAGTGCCAATTGGTGAGGATTTTAGAACTGCTCATAAAATGCTGCCGTTGCCTGAACAAGGGCAATACTACAATATATTATGTAGGTATAGGTCCTATACCTAAGCTACGTTTTTTTAGAATACGGTAAGAATGAATAGTACATACTGATGTCATGATTAAAATTTAATAGTTTCGGCATAATTTTCAAACCATGTATAATGAAAATTGAAAGGTGTCTCAGTTCCTATGATTTTGTACTTTCGCTTAAAGACACTAAAGAAGTCCAATGACTGGAATACAGGGAACATAACAATAAACGTCAGAAGAGGTAGCCCCATCAGGGGGCACTCCCGTGCCTCCGTCAATTATGTTTATAAATTATAATTAAAAACAGGTTAGTCATGCCAAAGCACTACTATATTCCGGCCCAGATCAATTTGTACAAAGGGTTAAATATTTTTGGAATTTATTAAAAAAAATGTAATAAAAAAATCATGTTTTCAAATATACTACAAACGTAGAATATAGGTAATTGGAAATGAATTTGAATTGATTAAAACAAGACGTTAATTTTTACTAGCTTTATCAGTAGTTTCAATGATGCCATTTAATAAAGGCGTCGTGGAACAAACGTATTGGAAATAATGTGGTGTTTACCATCTTATTGGTAAATATTTCCTTTACAGCAACAAATATTTTTGGTTCTCTCTTTAGTTGTCTCAAATGTTTGCAACTAGTAAAATGAGGTAAAATTTTAAGCATTATTTTTGACCAAAAAGATGCGTAAAATTATGAGAAAAGGACGTATTAGGCCCGTTTTAATAAACCATATTCCAAGGGAATCGCTGACAAAATGTCAACGACATCTTTAATGCATAAATGTGTCGACTTATGATATCTATATTACAAATCTATGCAGTGTATCATCTCTACAGTTGTAAATTGTACTCTTATGACAAACTTGAAACCTACTAGCTGTTTATTTTATTAACGCGGGCCTAAATGCGATAATCACCTAAGCTACAGTCCAGAATGCGTTTAGTTTTGGAAGACTAAAATTCACCAATAAAATTCCACTGTATAATATATTATATTATAGACCTAGTCGTAGGTTCAGTATGAAGGTAAGTAAATTTTCAAAGGCATATAAGTCGGCTAATTTATCATCTCATGATTAGTATCAGTACATGTAATGTGGTAAATACATCTTATACGAATGCATCAGCTCTAAATTCGATGTAGTTTATTTACAATGATTCTCATCTAGGGAAGGAATATGCTATAATCATACTATGTGGTTGCAGACTTATGACTTTATTCGATATTTTATGCATATTATTACTAAAATCTATTTCAATTTCAATATTATTAATAATCGTATTACTTTTTTTAAAAGGTGGCATTGTAAAAATATTCTTTATCTATAATTTTCAGGCACCGATGCTTTATTACGGCATGACATTAATATTAACATTGAACTGAAAATTAAACGGTTTAAACATGCAATGGACGTGTTTTCAAACGTTATAATATAGTCTTGATTACATAAACTAGTTATGTTACCGTAAATCTGCAAAAAATATAACATTTGTGTACATTTATTCTCGTCGAGATGTCGTAAACTAAGTGACGGCATTATATGCTGTTTCATCTAGCGACCAGTTACGAATAAATAAATTTTGTTACCATATATTTATGTATTATGAATGTATTTAGAAACGACTACTTCCTTGCCTATTTGCTTAAATTTCCATGTTACAAGGCCATCACTTGTACTTTATTGGTTTGAAATTTACCTATTAACACAGGACTCGCATCTCTGAAACCATCGTGTGGAATGAATTATGTTGCTATGGTCATCAGATTGCGTAAAGCTTAGTTATCTCACTATTTATAAACGTCAACTGAGCCGAAGTATTAAGTTCTTCAATTTCATCAACAACATGACAAATTAAATTGGTCAGTGGCCTACACTTCATACTATTTATTTCGTATGGTATAAAAATATTTTTTTATATTATATTTCATAGTCAGATTACTCGTTTAACTTCATTTGTGGATTATCTATACATATTTTGTACGTTCATTATTTAGTTATAGCACATCACAATTTACTTCTTTAATGTATCTACGTCCTATACGTTATGGTTGTTGTTTAGAAAAAAATGTTTTTAGAAAGTAATTAATAACACATAAGGAAACTTACTTATATTATGATCTAAATTGAGTGAACCCCCTGAACTCTTTTAAGTACTTTATATCGCTTAAATTGTTGTCACTCGCCAACAAAATATAACGACGACACGGAAAGTGCAAACAGGTATCAATCAGTAAGATGTAACAATTCCTGATCAGAAAACATAAATGTCGGCGGCGGCGGTAGCATGTACCCTAGTATCAAAGATCGACGTGAAGACCAGCAAGCAGGTCATTAACGTTTGTTATTATTCTGATTTGCACTGTTTATAACATTCAGGCTAAGTTATGCTCCCGAATACAAAAATTAGGGAGAAACGAGACTTTTAACAACTTTGCTAAATGACCAGTGGATAATATTAAATTTCAAGTTACACATATTAGACCGTTATTAGGATACACACCACACCCAAGAGGTCTTACAGTCATATTTAATTAATATTACACTTTAAAGTTAACATATATTAATTAGTATTAGGTAATATTGTGCAATTCTAGTACGCTTAATTTTTAACGTCAAAAGTACATGCCACTTCAAGCAGTAATAACTTTTTAAGTCATATGTTTTCAACAATCAGATCCAAAAGAAAATACGTTTAAACAAGTACGTTGCTGACGTCATATCCAAAACTTGCGTCATTGTTTATTTTCTTGCATTTCATTTTCCAAAACTCGGTTAATCAAGCAATTATGCAATTCAACATTGTACTGCCTGAAATGGCAAAGTAAATACTGCTAAATTTCGTGCCTAAAATTTAATACATAGTTACTAATAATGACATTCAACATTGATGTTATTCACATTGACATATTTAGGTCGTGATCTTCCACCGTAGTACTTAGTATTATAATCACACAGTTTGTAACATTTTATGCACTTAATTATAAACATCATTTTTTATGAAACCATCAACTTTACTACAGTTAATAACTTAAAAAAACCATTCAAAAGGAATTTATATTCATTTCAAATTTAAATAACGTTTATAATTCAGACTGTGTGATGTACGATAAGTGTTCTTACCATAATGTCGACTTTTTTATCAGCAGCGAAGAACGACATGCATATACACGGTTTTACGTTTATACATGTATGAGAGTTAAGAATGCATAATATATTCTAAGCGCTCAGACATTTCTATACGACGAATATATTGTAATGATCATCAAATGCACTAATCATCTCGTTGTTAGCACTATTTGCAACGTATTACACGACTCTTATTGTAGATACCGTTAAATTATCTTAAAATAAAACAACGCAACAGACTCATTTTGATAATTTCGTAATAATTCAATGATCTAAAAGTAAACAGTAGAATTTAAATTGAAAGTAGGTACATTTTTTTTTAATTTTAATGTTTCGCGTGTCGTCTACACAAAAAATTTAAATGCGACACCTTACTTGAAATTGTCGTACGAAAAACAGGCTAGTTTCGATAGTCAGGGCGTTGCAAATAGTCTCTACGGTAGCAATCGTGCTACCGTAGAGACGTGATGTGTAACTATTTTGATTTTTGATTTTGATTTTTTTACCATCGGGTAGCAACATCAAAATAGTTACACATTTGCGTCAATTACATGTGTATGGCCTGTGCAATGTGTACAATTTATACGACACATTAAAATTTAGATCATTAAATATTATGCTATTCATCAAATCCAAGATATGCACAGTGCAGTATGCAAAAAAGCGATACATTGAATCGATAAAAATATAACTAAGATTTTATCAATTCATTATTTCTCTTTTTTTTTATTAACAACAAATCCGCGCCTTTGTATTAGGGTAATTTCATCGACCAAACAAGTGGGGGGCTTACTCTATTATTAGGACATGATAAATGTTATAATCACAGATATACATCAGTATAAAAATATATGATAAATAAATCATAAAAACCAAAAAAGATAACGCATTAAAATGTATATCATCATGTATTTCTTAAATATATGACATATTTGTATAAAATATAATATCTTTAGGTACTTGCAATACTAATCCGAATATTAAAATTGTTAAACTGATGACAACTATGGTCGTAATATATTATATTTTGTTCAATCAGAAGATCCAACAATACAATGACTGTGATTACAACATTATACAAGCCAATCATAAAAAAAAATTGAAAACAGGTAAGTATTGGAAACAACATAAAAAAAATTGTAATTATTTAATCAATATCATAAATGGGTTGAAATTAAAAGAATATTGTACCATACACGAAACACAATGAAATATTTTAACAAAATATTTACAATAAAGCAACAGCTATAATTTAACAACATATTATTTACACGTAAAAATAATATTCTCCATAAGAGAAACCATTTCACTCGACGTCTCGTGATCATATTCTATAATACAAATTACTTTGTCATAACAGGTAACATCTGACTTTCATACTATAATACATAACGTTCACAACGCCAAATATGTGTTTATTTCTATACAATATTGCACGCAGTATATTTCTATTGTACATTGTGTATGTGTACTGGGCGTACGAGTCAATAAGATATTTTATAAATCACTATTTTTTTTCCATCACAGGAAGCTACGAATTTCGCATCGATTCGTTTTTCGTTAAAATTAGAGCATAATTAAATATACATACATACATATTTATATAAGACCATACCTAAACTTTCTCAAAGAACTTAGAAGTAAATATATCATCAACGAAACGATTTATACAACTCGGAAACATCACTAGCACTACTAGACTACATTAAAGATGTCTATAAATACGCGTATGTACTATATTATTCTCACGAGAGTGAGATTTACAGCCGCAGAGGTACCACGTAGACCGTAACTCGGAACAACGACGTTCGTTACGCTGGAATCTAAGGATCGTCAATTAACGTCCATCCGATGAAGCGAGAAATTAATAAATGCAAACTTCAGCGACACCCAGAGCGCGCGGACGGCGCTGGCGGCGCTGAGGGCGCAGGGCGCGCGGGGGTGCAGCACGGCGGGGTGCGGGGGCGCTCACTGCGACAGCAGCTTTTGCAGCAGCGACGCCTTAGTGGCCGCGCCCGCGCCGCCCGCCCCGCCCGCCCCGCCCGCCGGGGCCGCGCGCGCCTCATCACCGCCCGCCGCCGGGGCCGCCGACCCCGCTTCCGCCGAGCCCGCCTCCGTAGTATTCTGTACGAAAATCAAACATGCTAGCGTCACAAACACTCTTCAAACTTACATTTTCTACCGCTTTGGTCGCTGTGCTCGTGATAACATACGCGATAACATACATAGTGTGCAAATTCCATATTTTTAGTTATGCCTGCGAGGGCCTAAGCTGTTACTTTTAACTTTTCTGTAATATTGAATATTTGACATACTTATACATTAGGTAGAAAACTGATTTTTACTGCACCTGTGTTCTTAACTGGAAAACAATTTGTTACTTGTACCAATATTACATTTGTATATCACATTTCCCGTATAGCAGTCATTCGTCATGGCGTTACAAGTATTATATAAAATTGTCATAGATATACGAAATATTACGTCCTTTATAATGATATTATAATCTAATTGAAGCGAGTAGGACTGTATCCGGTCTTGTGTCTGATCTATTTGAACAACTATAACCTAAATAAAACGAATTTAAATAACTATAATATATATAAAAAAAATCAACTGTACTTATATTCCTTTTAATTAAAAATATAATTTTCACTATAGTATTTTGTAAGTAATTGATAGCGTTTTTTTAGAAAGCCAAAGAGAAATGTATTTACTATACACGAGGAACGATCAAAATATAATTATACTTTTTGCTTGACGATCTACTTGTCCTTGTGAAAAAGTATCATATGACATTTACGCATAGTGTAGGTACCGCGTACTAAAATTGCAGTAAAACTACATTAAAACATAACCCTGAAACTATGTGCTTCGTAATGAAAATACGGCGTCTGCTGTACAACCATTTATTTTATGAGATACTTATATAATTGATAAAATTGAATACCAAATCGATTTAATGTAATTCAAAAAATAAACATTAAATTCCGATTTAATCAAGAGTTTTGTAAGACTTATCAAAATCCATAATTATAGCAATTATTTTTTAATATGATTTTGATCGCTACTCGTATAAGGAATTTCTAATAGTATAAACCGATTCTTCTCAAATACCGCCATGCAATCGTTTCTTGTAAATCTACGAAAACTCAATCAACGAAAAATGTTCTAAAACATTTTTATAAGCGGACAATAAGCGAACTATTGCAAAAATATAATGCTGTTGTTTTATTACTACAACGTCACAAAACCTTCACCACACTTTATAGTCTGCGCATGCGATTTTCTCCCCGATTTTATCATAAGCTTAACCTTTTGAAAGTTAAATCCTAAAAGCCGGTGAAATTATGGTAAATAAACGTTCAAAACAAGATTTCTAATAAAAAAGATTTATGATAATTAATATTGCTTTTTTTATTATAGTTAATAATAGTTTTTACTAGTACAAGAGACATTATTAGACATCACATCACAAAAGCTTATTCAAAATTCAGGAATGTACCAATTTAAGCTCTTCTAACCCTCATACAATATAATCAGTTGATTTTCAGTTTTGATTCCAAAGCAAAATCAAAACGCGTCAATACGATGCTAGTGAAGATAGCTAACTTTGGTACATTTCTCTAAATCAGCTTCTAGTATCAAGATGATCGACTCGACAACACACGCAGCAGAGCAGACGTAATAATTATAAGTAGGTCTACAGAATAATGAAAACCTATAAAGTAGTGAAGTGACTAGATGATATTTTATATTCGCTGAACGCGTCCCAAGCTTACCGGGGTGCTCTGTTGCGAATCCCACGAATTTGTCGACGCCGAGGACGCTCGGCCCCCCACCACACTGCCGCCACCTACGTACGTACACACGTATACATTGGCAGTGGTTATCCCCTACACTGTCAATGTTTCAAGGAAACGCGCTACCGAGAGCAACGTTTCTTTATTATGACCCCAAATATTTTGGACATGATGGGTTATATTCGAGTACTTATGAACAGCATTGTCTTAAAGACACATAATCAGTTCCCATTTTCTAAATTGATTATGTATTTATCTTGTAATTTTTAATAACAAAATAAATAAAAAATCTGGTTAAATATATTATGGAATCTTACAAGATAATGTTGTTAACCTTAAAAACATACATTACCATTTTAAAATAAATGATTGATTATAATATAAAACAAAGGGCTTAGTTAGGGACCTCGCGCACTACGTGGCCACGACTACAAACAGTGGGCGCACAGACCAGAGTAAACTATAGAAAACCAATGCACATCACGCGCCCAGTCGATACAGCCAACTGGTCGCACACGGGGGCGCAAGACTACCCCTAATACGAGTTTACGAATTAATTGGAGTTTTCGTGAGCTCTGTAAACTGAATAGTGTATAATGTGCTTCTTTTTCTTGTGCATGTATAAGAGAGATGAAGATAGGCGAGATCACGAAATTACTGTCGTCTTCTTAATTTGCAAACTCTAGGAGTACCGGTCGCTGCAGCCAAACTACGTGAAGTTTGCTACGAGCGTTCGCGCACTTTCTAACAAAGGATTTATCCAAAAACTTCTTTCTCCAGCAAGACGTTTTCTTTGCCTGAAATATAGCAATGCGATTTCTTGGCCCATCATGAACGAGCTCAGTACTATAAATGGCGGAATAGAGCTTGGTCGGAGCTTGTGTGACCAAGCTTAAGGCAACGACCACGACTGGCCGTGGTCGTGGCCGCGTTGTGCGCGAGGTATCATAATGACCCAAACAGGTTAGATTTAACAAATCAGGCGGACTGCGAAATGGAATTATTGAAAAATTAAACAGCACCAATTGGTAGATTTCAGTGTTAAGTGTCTGGTGAATGCTTTTTTAATCATCGCATTAATACAGTTTTAAGGTGTAATTTTAATTTTGTGTATGTACATTTATAATTAATCAAAGAACTTTATAAATAAAATGGACTTTTATGCCTCATAGATCAGTATTTACTTGCTAATACTGGGATACTGGGAATTTTCTGTCTTTTCTGTCTGACCGAAAGGTATCATGAGGTACACAAAGAAAATCTTAAGGTTCATACTATAGCGTATGCCTGGCGATCATCTATAAATAAATACGGTCAAAACAAATAAGTAGCAGCAGCACACTTTAACTTGGGCCTGGGGATCAGAGCTTGAAAGAGGCGAAAATAACACATGGTATATTTTGACAGCCGCTGATATAAAAATGAGTTGAGGACCATATATCTAAACAGTGATACCTACCGAGTGTACGTCTATACAATAAGGTGTATACCAACCGGGTGGGGTCATATCGAAGCTCATGAGCGAGTCCATGTCCGGCGGCTGCAGCGGGTGCAGGTCGGGGCGGGCCGAGCGCGCGCCCACCACGGCGCGCAGCTCGTTGCGCACGTACTCCGACGTGCCGCCCGCGCCGCCCGCGCCGCCCGCACCGCCCGCACCGCCGCCCGCTGTCCCCGTGCCGCTCACGCCACCGCCACCGTTGCCCGCACCTACAAAATCATCATTATTCGACTGTGGCCTCACCTCAACCTGATACACGCATCACATGTCACGGGAACTGGATTTTACGTTTTTTTTCCTACCTTAATCTGACCCTACTGCGATGCATCCAGAGATGTACGAGGGCTCGGATCGATGGATCCGCACCAGGGTCGACCATAACGTGTTCCATAATCATATCAGTCAAGCGAAGGATGTTTAAGCGCAGAATGCCAAAGATTATTATTAATCATGCAGAGCGATAGGTATTGGAAGAAAGAATTCCTGCAACGTTTGAGCAGATTCGACCACTACTCGAAGCCTTACCTCGCACGAGGCCGTGACGATCGTTGAACCGATCAATTCCACGTACGTACATAACGCACACCTCCGCAATAATTTCAGTGCTGCTTGACATTTAATCGGTGGATATTTTTTTTGTATCGGCCGGTGAAGTTTGTCACTCGGATAAAATGACAGGACGTTCAGCGGCGACAGCGGTCTGGATACTCACATGCGTGTTGGTGGTCGAGAGATGGGTGCGGCGCGTGCGGCGGGTGCGGCGCGTGAGGCGCGTGCGGCGGCAGCGGCGTGCAGCGCGCGTACTCGCCGCAGTAGCCGGCCGCGCCCGTGCCGCCCTCCTCGTAGTAGCCTCCCACTGCCACACACGCCGCGTTAAGTGCTACGGGCAACGGGCACGGCGCCGTGAGCGCTGCCCGACCTACCTAATTCGATGCGCCAGCCCGCCTCTACGACGTAATCGGGGAGTAAGGGAGTCGAGGATGAGAGGTCGAAAGCGCGGATTTCGTGTCGATCGAACGCTAGGCGCATGAACGTCGTCGACGATACGATGATCGGTGGGCGAAGGTCACCCTGCTGAAATTTTGCGCTTTCAACAGCGGTAACTAACTCTGAGTATATGACCGCGAAGGTTTAACTCGTCGTACTGCTACTGACTTGCATTCTTAAGATTTTTAGAGATACCGGATAGTGAAGCCATGGTCATGCAATTAGGTTATTTTTTGTCTAAGATTTCAGGAAACATAATCCATAGAATCTGGCAGGACACGCTATTTCTAATGTTCTACGGGGCATGCGGTTCTTTTATTAATTATCATGCTCTGAAGTAAAATAAAATCGATCGGCAAATGTCTAATCTATAATATCTACCTTACAAAATGTAATGTCTGATTACTAGTTATACAGAAAAGCCGTACAAAAAAACAACCGTTGGATCTATAAATCCATAGACAAATTTTAATTATATAAATATCTGATCACCTTATATTATTAAGATAAGCAAAACTACGTCTCAAAACATAAATAAAATATAACCACAAGACCACCCTTTTAAATGTAATATTTTATAGAAATAAATACCGTTTAAAGATTTTAAAGCACTCGTTAGTTTCATTGTTAAAGTAGTCATACTACTTTGAGATAATTTTAACTATACTTACTCTAATATTTAGATTAATAAGTCAGAAACTGTGTATTTCAATATTATTTCTTAAAAAAATGTAAAGGCATGTATTTACATGCCAATGCGTATAAATTTACAATCTGTGGATGGAATTGATATTTGGGGCAAAACTGATGATATCATTATCAGAATATAGATTTGTAAAAAGATTGTCAACAGTCAATAATCCGAATACCCAAATGACATGTAAATTATTTAAAATGTGTTTACCTCAATTTCTACATTCGTAAGCGCATCAAAGTGGATTTAATGTATGGGATTCTAATTTAGGGTCACGTGTCTATGTGAGACCTATAAATCCCGTACATTCCGGCAAGTTCTGGCCAACGATTGCAGAGGTGAGTGTGTGTGAAGGTCGTGGCGCAGTGTGGTGTAGTTACTGTTGTTACCTAGGTGCGGGCGCGCCGGGCGGTGGTAGGGCTGCGGCGCGGGGGACATGGGCGTCAGCGGCGTGTGCAGCGCGGCCGCCGAGTGCGCCGAGTGCGCCGAGTGCGCCGAGTGCGCCGGGTGCGCCGAGTGCGTCGAGTGCGTCGACACGCCGCCGCTGTGCGAGTACGCGCTTGAACCCGACACCTATAACCGCAATAAAATACCTTATCATAAACATTCGCGACCCGACGTACTAACACACAGACCATTTATAAAAAGGGAGGTAATGTCCAGTCATAACGAGGGAGGTTACCACCAAGCTACTGTCCAGCCATCACGGAGTAAGATACTGAGTTGTTGCATGCCAGTCAACGGCAGCGTATTTGGCGGACTGGTGAGGTAGACTACGTTACAGCAGGCTGGATTCTGCGCTCTTTCGCCCTAACATTCCCAATACAGATTTGGTATTAATGAATGAAAACCTGTAATCGTAATCAATTCTTTTAATAAAACTAAAATACATAATTATCAATACTCACACTTAATTGTCGGCTCAGCATCGGATTTTGCTGCGACGTAGTTATTTTATTTGTACCGTAATTTGGACCCATTTGATCTGAAAACAAATAAACGAAATGTGAACAAAACTCTCGATATTGTGATCGTTGTTTATTTAAAGTTGATACTGCAGGTTGGAACTTACTGTTCTGGTGATATATCTGATGGTGATAGTCCGTGCGTGTTAAAGCTACATTAGGGGGAGTGGCTGAAACTAAGGCGTTGATAGTAGAGCCTAAATCAGCCTGAGGTTGCTCTGCAGCCTGTGGACGAACATGAGTTGTTTGCATTATTTAAAGAATATGTTATTCAACCGGTTGTTGAAAGCCATTTGGTTAGTAGCAGCTCTTCACTTTCGCGATATACCCGGTCGAGGCGTTCGAAGCTGAGGCAAATCGAGCCGTCAACGTCTACGCGTTTATTTAACCAGCAACTTTAAAATCCATTGAGCAGTTCAGTATTTGTAATTAGTATTATATCGTCACTGGAAAGCAAATACTACTTAAGCGCCATTTTTGGTCAAAATGAGTAATATATATCGTTGGATTGGGTTTCTTAAATCCAATCCAACGATATATATAACAAATTTTGGCCAAAAGTGGCGCTTAAGTAGTATTGGCTTTCCGGTGACGATATGTAATGTTTGTTAGAGAGATCATCATCTCTCGAACGTACACTCATGATCACCTTATCTCAAATCAGCCCACAGAGAAGAGGCAATATCAAATAATTTAGAGTAAGTCGACGTGAAAAGCATAAACGCTTTGATTAGTGGTACCTCGGGCGATACCAGCATCTGCTGCGAGCGTTGTAGCTGCAGCAGGCGCGCGCGCTGCTGCTCGACGAGTGCGCGTGCGCGTGCCGGGTCAGCGTAGAGCGCGCCCGCGGCCGCGCCCAGCCCGCACGTCTGCAGCGTGCGCCAGCGCTCGCGCGGCTCGGGCGAGCCGGGGCTCACGGGCCGAGGCGCCGAGTACGAGCCGCCCGCGCCCCCTGCGGCCCCCGGACTCGGGCTCGAACCTCCGGGGCTCTTGCCTACCGTCTCGTATTGCATCAAACTTTGTCTGATCGCATTGATCATCGCGTTTTTCTCCTTCATCCCCTGAAATAAATTTCGAAGCACACATCATTACATGAAATAAATTTCAGGTTGACGGTGTCGGGCTCGATCGAACGTGCCGTATGCCAGTCACGACGATTTTGCCAGTGATCAACGCCCGGTTTGAGCGCTGGCAAAATCTATAGTTAGGTTTATCGTGTGATAAAACTAGCTAGTAATGTTTAACTCTATAATATACCTACAGAAGCGCCTCTGCGCAGGCAAAACTCAGGTCGTTTATGACGTGACTTCAGTCTGTCTAACAAGCGCGTGTCTAAGATTAAAAAAACAAATATTTTACATCATCGATAAATTATGAATATTTGTAAGGGTATAAATTAACGGTATGGCGACAAAGATAGTTGAATTCCATGTGCTTCATTTTTACCTGTCGCTGTCGCACATTAACTTCGGGCGCAGGTCGGTCCGCGTCGGGCATGTTATCGATCACTTCGTCCAAAATGTCTGAGAGCGTCTGGTCACTGGGCACCTCACTGTCGCCACCGCCTCCTCCTTGCGCTCGCGTACTACCGCTTCTATAATTAGATTAGTTAACGTAGAGCACAAGAATCAGAAGTCATTAGGATAACCACCGATCAGGAGAATGGGGAAGGCAAAGCAAAACGAAAGCAGATGGCAGCACCTCCATACTTAGTTATTTGAACCAATCAGAACCATCATATTCATATTAGCAATAACGTCAAACACATTGTAACCAATAAGATGGCATAGGTACAATCGAAAGTGGCGCCATTAGTTCCACAGTTGCCTACCCCATTCGCATTTGCCAAAGCGCGATTTCACACCGTTGTATTGTATAAAATTTGTTACTAACTGTCGAAATATATCGTGCAACAATATTACGCTTGAATTCGAAGTTACATTACTCACGACTGCTCTAAATAACGTCGGGCCCGTATTTTGGACTCGGTTATCCTATAGTTCTGATCAGACTATGTGAAGGTGCCGTACAAAAGACTCGGTCTTGCAATCATACAACACACTTCAGATACAAATAACTATACCAATACAAAGTATAAAGCAAACTATCATAATATGTTAGTGTTCAGATCCAACACTGAAAATTATATTGAAAGAGTAAAGGAATAAAGGTTAAAGATCATCATAACGTCGCAGCACCGTCACCTCAAACTAGAGCACAAGATTTTAAGTTGTGCTACGTACCATTTCATTTTGTGAAGCTGTACTGACAATTATTGTATTGAGGCCGCGCCGCGCCGTCCTCTATCTTTAACTCGAATTTAAAAAATGTACTGTGAACAGCACAATTTTCAATGATCTATTTTGAGATGAGAACTGCTGCGGTGTTCGATGAGCGATAAGTTTAAGGCTAGGACTGGGTAGGTAGGTGGTGTGTGGTGTGTTGTACAGTTGTACAGTATACTGACGGCGGCTGGTTGTTGTAGACGTGCGCGGGCGCAGTGGTGGCGTAGTGCAGCGCGTGCGCGGAGGGCGCGGGCGGCGGGTAGCGCGCGCCGCCGGCCAGCCCGCCCGACTGCAGCACCATCTGCAGGTGGCTGGCGTGCGCCATGCTCACGGGCGGACACTCGCCGGACCCGCCGTTCATGTTGTTGGCTCGGCTGCAAAGTTATGTCTTGGCTAACTCAACTGTTTGCGACGCAGACGGTGCAACTTGCGCTTGCCTCATGTTTTGAATAGATAGATGACCCTCCATGTCTTAATGAGAATGTTAAGCAGTTGGACAATACGGCACGCAAGTAGCTGCGTGTAGCCAGCCGGACCATGGCAGACGTCGTTACAGAAAGTCAACAACCGAAAAATTACAGAATCAGTCTATCCGAATAATATCACTCAATAACTAGGTTACGGTTACGAGTAAAATACTGATAATCAGGTTCATCTGGAAAGAAGGTACTTCCCACTAATTAGGTTCCAGATGGAAGTGATTATATGTTAAATTAAGGCTATATCTGTTCAGACTGAGACAGCGAAGCAGCGTCGAAGCAGACCGCGAAAACGATTGCAGGACGAGCTGGACATATTTAATATAAACTGTTCAACATTAGTGCAAAATCGTGCGGTTTGGAAATCACGGGGACAAGACTTTGCCCAGCAGTGGGGTATGGCAGGCTAACAGTTAACTCACTGGTTAACGCCGGTGAGTATATTGGAGAGCGTGGAATGGTGGTGTCTCTGCGGCGGCAGCTGCGGGGGCTGCGGGGGGCGCGGGCGCGCGGTGGGCCCGTAGGCGCGCAGGTTGGGGTTGGGCAGCGGCAGCGGCGTGGTGGGCGTGGTCTGCTGCCGCGCCAGCAGCGACACCAGGATCTGGTTCTTCTGGCACAGCGGGCTCATGCCGGCGCTGCTGCTGCTGGCCGGGCTGCTGGCCGTGGGCGACACTGTGGACGACGCCGCGGGAGGGGCGCTCGACGTGACCTGACATTCAATTACACGTATAATGTATAATATAAAACAAAGCCGTTCTCAAATAAGATGTGAGAGTATGTATCACACCTACTAAATATTGTTAACATGCGGTTTGCTAATTCCAGTCAAGTCTTATATTCCGAGTCTATAGTCATGTACCGAGCACAATTTCTAACTCTGGGTTGTATCTGAGAGAATAAGACACTAAGTAACTCTTCTTTTTTATAACTTCCGAGAGTGATATTCATGTGTAAGAGTATGCGCAGGGACAAAACTCTTCTGTCAACCTCTCAGTCCCATTCGGGAATTGCACCTATAAACTAGATTAGCTGACAATCTAAGTACCTACGTGGACATGTGTGCGTACCTGTTGGTTTTCAGGCGTAGCTCTTTTAGAATTACTGGCCACTCCTTTAGCTTCTTCAAATTTGCGTTTCACTCCGGCGATTCTTTCGAGGTAGTTGTCGCTGTTATCTTGCTGTCGCCCGTTGCCAGACGGTCCGTTACTACTTGAGAGCAGTTGGGAAAGCAGAGCGCTAGGTTGTGACACCCCTCTGTTTCCGTCTGCAGAATTTCGTCTGCTCTCGTCCGCATCCTCGTCAGACTTGTCGTTTAATATCTGGGACATCCAACGGAGTTCATAAACTTCGTCAAAGCAAATATAGCAATACAAGTGTTCAGAACTAGTTGATTATAAAACTTACCCTTAACAAGACGTCGGAGTTGTTATGATGTGCCTGCTGCATAGTATGCGTCGCGTTGGACACGTGCGAGGCGTGTGACACGTGCGGGGGATGCGGGGGATGCGGGGCATGCGGCGGATGCGGCGTGTGCGGCGGGTGCGGCTGGTGCGGCGGGGGCCGCGCGTGCGCCTGCGCCGTGTGCAGCGGCGACAGCGCCGCGCTCGGCGTGTGCGGCGTGTGAGGCGTATGCGGCGTCATTGGAGTGTGAGGTGTGTGCGGTGTGTGCGGCGCTGACGTTTCACTGCCCGTACCCTCCTCATCTTCTTGCTTAAGCAAATCTTTTAGGATGCGGTTGTTTGAATTTACCGCGCCGTCATTACCCGGCATTGGCTTCTTACTAAGAAGCGAACGAAGTCTATTGGGCTCTTCTGCAGGCTGATTCGAGGGTGGCCCTTCGCCTGGTGTCGGAGGTGCGCGCGGAGTTAAGGGCTGCGAGGGTCCTTCTGCGGCGCTCTCTTTGCGCTCTTTCATTTCCTCGCTAGACATATCGCCGAGCAAGGAAGATGCCCAGGGTTCGAGGTCAAAATCATTAAGAAACGGACCTTCATTGGGACTTATGGGGGACCGATATCGGGATTCACAAGTTGACGATTCTCCGTTAGCAACGGATGTCATAAGTGGTCCACCGACAGGAGGACGAGGGCCGTCCGTTTCGAGGATATCCATATCCTCGTCGCCGAGAACGGTATGCGTGGACATTATAAAATCTGGCTCGCCTGATGACGGTTTCGCTCGAAACAGACGGGATCGAGCTACAACTCTGAAGCAAGGCCGATCAGGAGCGATACGCAACCGAAAGGGTTCACTGATCGCTGGCGGCGCGGGGAGACACACAGCCTCTTGTAGGTGCGCGGCTACACGAATACGATCACTATTCTCAACAAGTTCCAAATAACGAGTACCCACAAGAGGTATAGAAGTGTTTATTAAGTTTTCCACTCCACTTAAATCACAAACTGTAATGAAAAAAAGGTAACATTATAAAACTATTCAAATAGCAGCAAATATTTTCATGAATTTTAAACCTAAACTAATGCTTGAATGCAAGTCTGCCGACACACATATATATTATTATAACTATGGCGTGATTGCCGTGTAATGATGACTTACATAAAATAATGAAGTTGCAATCCAATCTGAAGACGATGTGATCGGAGTGTTTGGCGGTGATGGCGGGTGGGCCGCCGTCGCCGGGGAGAAGTGCGGCCGACGCGTCCTCGCAGCGCCGGATGACGCACATGACGGAGCCGGCCTCCTCCGAGGACGAGCCGCGCACTGGCGCAGCGTGGATCACGCACTCCGCGTACCTACAAGCGAAGGACATCCATGTCATTACACATTTCTACGTAGCACTTGCCAATCAAGTGTCATTGTCTCTGGAGGACATGCGAGTAGAAGCAATAGCCGGATTATAAGAAAAAAATTACTACGATTTTAATGGTCACTCTTTACGATAAACCAATATTCGCTAGAGGGTAGGTAGTAACTGTACATCAAGGGGTCAGGAATAAGTTTTCCATCTACTGTGAATGCACCCATGAATTTTAATCTTAACTGTACAATAAACAATCGATATTTTAAAAACTTCACAAATTATCCCGGTTATTATGTAAGAGTAGTAACTATACTAGTAAATGATGCTGCACGTTCTAATAATCTTCTCACCGTGGTCTATTCGTAACCCGAACTTGGAGCACACGGTATTCATATAAAATGTATAAAATACATCTATTACGTAGCTTATTTCTCAATATCAATTGTGTAGAGTTGCTCTCCAACGACGATAAACAGTATTGTTTAATATTATACGCTTATAAAGAAAATATTTAAAATAAGTACCTGCTACTGCGTAATATTCAAGATTGTTATTCACAGCATTGCCCTTATTTGTGAAATAGATTCATACAGTAGTTTTGCATTACTCGACGTTAATACGTATTAGTTACATGTAATCGGCCTCTTATCGTTCGACCGTCACCATCTACTATCACAATGAAATAGCAAAACACGTTCTCATATCAATAGTGTAACACGATGTGTCGATGTCTTTAACACCTTGTGAATATTGTTTTATGAAATTCTTTTTTGAATCGTATGCGAATAAAAGTAGTCGGTTTAAAAAACTTACCCAGTACTGTCAGTCCCATTGGAATTTTTGATAATAAGACGAGCTTGTATAGCTTGAAATTTGTCGATTTCTCCTGAACCCCAATTAAAGGTTTGTATATTTCTTAACAATGGCCTTAATTTTGCATGATCTTTGACATGCAAAAGCGAGAATATCGATTTCTTGTACAGCTCAGTTCTGTCCTGCAGAGTGAGCTCCTTAATATTTTCGGTTATACATTCTATTTCAGCCTTTGAGTTTATTTCCAATAAAACCCATCCGAGGGTGCCGGTGTAATGCTTGAGAGCCTAAAAACAGGTGAATGTAATTAAATTCTAAATACTTCAAACAGCTTCCTACATTTTATGGATTTTGAAAACTTAGCAGTTATTTTTGGTGATTGCAAAGAATCATGTCACAGATAGAGCCAAAGACAATAATATAAAATATTTTGTGAGAAAAATGTTTGAATGTAATGCAACAGCCCATGATCTAGGAGACGAAAGGCCCAAATAGGCCCCCATTGGCTCAGTCACGAAGATAAGTAATTTATACGTCTCTTCTATATTCAATACTGATTATGCCATCGCTTTCATTTGCATGATAGACATTTAGATATAATCATATTAATTAAAAAATATACAATATCTTCCGTTAATGCAATTCATAAAAAAATAGGTCTCATTCGTGGACTTGTGCTCCTACAACATTTTGTACACTATCCAAAGATGCTTCACTGATCTTTATCTGTATACCTACAGTTTTCTTACAACATGTGTATTTATCAACAAACGCAATTTCACAAACAGGATAAAACTTATTAAAATGAATGAAACGAAATACCTCAATAAGTGAGGTGAGCTCCGAGTAATGTAATCCAGCGCAGGATGGCTGGGTGGAGCTGACCTCGCCGGCCTGCACTGGCGAGAGGCACTGGGCGGCGCGCAGGGGACACTCGTCGGGGCACTCCCGCCTGCGCCGCAGCACCTCCTGGATCTGACGAGTAGCCTCCCGTACGATGCCGTTCTTATCTGGCTGCTTTACCTCAGCAAGACAGGTGCCTAGAAGCTCTTCAAGTTGATTTATGGTTTCGTTTTCGAGTTCCCGTCGTTTCTTCTCGTTGTGACACTTATTTCTGAAATTAAAAAAAAGCATATTGTTAGAAGTTTCTCTATGTAAATATTAATTGGATAAACACAAAAAGTATTTAAAAATACATAGAAAACAAATAATACCAAAGCATCCCATAGACAAAGAGAAATACACATTATTTGGAGTGTGCGAGCGTTTTAGACAATTAACTACGTTATACGCAATGTTAACTACGTGACATGTTTGTATTTTAAGGGATATGGCTATGTTGCATCGTAGAAATTTACATTGAAGTTCGACATGTTTATTGATTGTTTGTCAAACATGTGTAAATCTACGTAGTTTTTGATAAACATGTTTGATGGCTTAAGAACAAGCATTGGTTTTAGAGTAAATCCCGGAACAAAATACAATACAAACAAGTACGTACAATTTTCAATAGCTTAGACAGCCTCAAAGTAAGAATTGTTACCGGTTTTGCTTAATAAAATACTAGTGTAAGTATTATAATATAAAACATGCATACGCGCCGAATTAAGATCCTACTTTTACTATCCTGTAGATGCAAATATGTTACCTATGATAGGTTGAGGTAAATTGGTATCAGAATGGTTTAAATCAAAATTAAGATCAACTAATATGAACGGCACGTGAGTTTTAACATTTATCTGAAAACTGACCACCAATAGTCAGATAACTACAAATAATTCCCGACTAAAGTCCATGCGTTAATTTTAACAACTTGCATTTCAACCCATCATATAAAGTGCCCTGAAACGTACCAAGATAAAGATTACCATTTTGCAAAAGACCTAAACATTTAAATTATCCAACCATACTGAAGAAAATACGTTATATTATTAAACCAAGTTCCGTTAATATTTAACCAATAAAACTTGCACAATACTAATATTAGTATCAATATTGGAGATACAGTAAAAAAATGTTTTATACATTACTAGCTGTGCCCTCGCGGCTCCGCCCGCGTAAGAAGGTTTTTTTCCATATAAATTATACTCCCCCTGCATATTATCTGATACGACTCGCGCGCCACCTATTGTACGTTGATAGTACTATGTCAGACACTTTCGCAAAGTGCCAACAACAACTGTACAAACTCAATCGGATGAACCATGCGCGAACACAAAGAAGACGAACACACATACAAACATACATTTTTATATATGAGATATTATGTTATACTCTAAACACTTTACTACGGTATTCATTAATCATTTATTACACAAATTGCGCATTTCACCTGCGTGTAATACGGTATATTGTTTTTCATATACTATCCACCCCTTTTCACCTACTCAGGGGTGATATTCGGAAAATCCTTAAACTCGTTTTTATTATTTGCTTTGGTGATTATTTATACTAAGTTACAAATAAATTGGGCCAGGCTATGCCATAAGACTCTCTCCTAGAAACTAACAATCTGTTGCACCCAATTTTAGGTGTTAATTTTCGAAAATTGATTTAATAACTATAAAGATTAATAATTGTGCTGTTTCAAGTTTTCAGTATTATAACACCAATCGATAATGTTTTGATAGGGATCATATCCTGTAAAATTATGTGATAAATCAAAGGTAAAAACAAAAAAAAAATACCTCTATTTTCATACACGATGTACGGAAATTAAGGAAAATTTTAAATTTGTCAGTTAGAAATTAAATCTGGATTTATTTTATGTATTAATGAATGAAACAACTTAAAAGCTCGCATGAAATTAAATTTGGATTTATTTTATGTATTAATGAATGAAACAACTTAAAAGCTCGCATGAAATTAAATCTGGATTTATTTTATGTATTAATGAATGAAACAACTTAAAAGCTCGCATGAAATTAAATCTGGATTTATTTTATGTATTAATGAATGAAACAACTTAAAAGCTCGCATGAAATTCAGACATAAATAAATCTGACGTTAATGTCGTGGTGTCACAATTGACCCTACAAAACTATCCCTGGTTATACTGTAACCCAGAGAACATCAAAATTACCTAACTAATCTGCTGTCAACTGATCAATCAGTAACGTCGGTTGACATAAGATTTTACTAGAGATTTATTTGATTAGTCTTTCAAAAACCGGGATTTAGAGTTGGCAAGAAGTAATATTCTGATAGAGCTGAATATTTAAAGAGTTTAAAAAAAATCGAATGTGTACGCGGAGGTATCAGCACAATTATCATTTTATCTCTTTTGTCAATAAACTGGTACAACGCCTATCACCTTGGGCATGAACTACATGCAGAATGTGGGTACCTACCTCACGCGTCAATCATTCACCGCGATTATAGATAGACACTCGAATACTTATCTCTGCTTACCCCACAGGCTAAATATGAACGTGAATATGTAAGGTATGTGTTCAGTCAATTTACCATGCATACATACATACATAAACTCACGCCTTCTTCCCAAGGGGATAGGCAGAAACTATAGAATGCCACATATTACGATCCTTACATACTCGGTTCGTTTCATCCACATTCATACATCTTGTCATACACGCACGCCGGTTAAGAGTATCTACTACGCATCGGTCCTCTTTGAAGAAGATCATCAATGTATGTTTGTATGCCCTTTTAGGGCGTCTTGTAACGGCGTTTCCACTGGCATCCGCCTTACAAATTCAATTTGTTAATCGCCATTCACTCATTCTCTCAACATGACCAAACCACCTAAGCATACTCCTATCAATTTTTATCACTACATCATCTTTTAAACCACAACTTTGTCTTATCACATCATTCCTCAATCACCAGTATTACCATGCAATACTTGTTAAAACGAATAAATTATGACGAAATATTCTACAATAAAATTGAGAAAGTACCAATGCGTGTCATATGTTTATGTACATATAAACGTATATCAAATTAGCCTATCAAAATTAACTGCTGGATATAGACCTCTATGGAGCTAGGCTATACAACCCGTTTCCATCATCCGCATCTAATCCGCTGCTCCACAATACTTTTGTTGATTCGCGATTTGCACACAAGGACTTGTCTCCCGCAACGTCCATCAGTCTTCAGACAGTCATGGTCAGCCAGCCCACTGGCACTACGGCTTGCCGTTTTTGCAAGCTATGTGGCTCCATTTCTTTTCCAGATTATCTGGTTTCGGATAAAACGTTTTGAACGTATACATTTTATGAAGCCTATAAATCGACTTTCAGAACCGAAAGACCGCGCATACGATTAACTACACATTACTTACACATGACAAAGGCGCAACTGATATTGTTATGCAAAACGGCAGATTAGTTGATTCTAACGTGTGGCATAAGAGCATTAAACGTTTGATGCAGTTTTAACCACCGACTGCTTAGTAACACTTATTTTTTAAAACCAGCCAAGTGTGAGTTAGACGCTCACTGAGGGTTTCGTACAACATTCTATTTAAAAAAGTTATTTTATTTAAGTATTTCACAACACTAATAAATTAATAGTTAATTAGGACTGTAGCGTACAAAGTTACTGCTTTTATTCTTATTATCTATTGTACAATAATACAAAAAAACATTAACACTTGGCTAATAATAACGAAAGATAAGGAGTTGCCCGAATACATGCAGTTGCAAGAACAAAAATATATACAGAATGGTTGGAAATTCGATCTATTCCTTGAAGCGGGTTACACTAAAGCTTGTTTTGATTAAATTATAATCCCGTAAACCAGGGGTCGGCTCTGCTAATAGTAAAAAAACCTACTCGACATCCTTCTTTTCTGAAAGTATGAGAATGAGTGACTCCTATAAAAGTTATAATATTATAGTAATAATAAATTAACAACCGAGTGCAAACCAGTAAGCTAGTATCACCCCTTTTAAGGAATAGGTCGAATTTCTAATTAACCCGTATTACTACTACTAGCACGATAAGTCCTATTAACATTCACTTAAATATTATGCGGAGCATCGCCAATACGCGGTTAGAGCCCTAAGGCTCGATTTTACCAACGTCGAATAGCTTTAATCGAGGAATAAATTTGACGTTTTGACAGCTTTCGTATAGAAATTCTGTCAACACGTCTGTCTTATTCCTTGGATAAACGCTACACGACGTTGGTAAAATCGAGCCTTAGACATACTACGATATATTTTCTATAACAATCTTTGTATGACCACACACACGCAGCTATAATAATTATGATATATCTTTAAACTTATATTAAAAGCGCAATATATTTTGGCATAATTATTATAGCTACGTGTGACAGGCTTTAATTATGTTGTTTTATGTTTACTTTTACTTTCAAAACTAAGTTACCTACAAGAAATTTATAAGTTTTTAATATTCAAAACAGGCTTATTAAATAGACTGACACCGCTAACAGACTCGTAAGCATTTAGATGTTTTTAATAAATTCGCAATAGAACTTTGCAAGTTGAATCTGATCATTTTCTTTGTTGCGTTGCCGCCTTTTTAATAAAGAATCATAAAACATTTTTCCGAAAGTTTTCAATTTAAATGTTTTATCTGGTCAGAAAAAAGATATAGATATAATGTACGTATAACGTTATAAAAAGTATTTATTACTCAATTAATCATTTTATTTTAGATTGCACGGGTCTTGTGCATCAATTGTATCGTATGTCTTTCTTGTCAACTTAAGTGGACCATAATGATAATGAATATTCCTATCATGAATAATAATTAGTCCTGAAGCACTGCAAATTTTACTTGTAACACATTTTTCTTCAAACCAATTTGACGCCAAACATTATTAAAAACAATCTACAAAAAAAAACTTTTTTTTTTATTTCAACTTGTTCGCATTTGGCCCTAGTCTCAGCTGATGGTAAGCGCAGACAGGGCTATGATGGAGCACACGATCCAAGGAACAGAGATATAGAGGGATTTCCCTATCCCCTCTGAACACAGTAAACTGCTTGGCCGCACTTTAATGTGATTGAAAAATGTGCATACTAAAAAGTAAAAAATAATTTGGAACATCTGAAAATTAATAGTTTTGATCAGTTATTAGTACTGTTCTGCACAGTTACTTTGATCCATTAGCCGTCCCAAAAGCTTTGTTTCCAGATTTCTATTTTTTTTTATTTTATAATACATTTTCTGTTATATTTTAGTAGTTTATTTAAATAAAATCTTTTGTATATTTTATTTAAGAAATTATATTTTTTTACTGTTTAGTCATTGCTCAGCAGTGGGACGGTTTAGGCAGACATCATCTTTTTTGTTTAATTAAAAATAAAACAATGCTATTGCCATCAAGTTACACGTATGTGCAAATTTACAGCATTATTGGATATTGTTAAGTGGTCCAAGCAGTGATAGCCTAGTGGTTGAACGCTTACCTTTCAAGTAGGAGGGTATGAGTTGGATCCCGGCCCCATCTCTGGACTTTTCAAATTCAATTATTATGTGGATCAGAATTTGATTACCACTTGCATTAACAAAAAAGGATAACATCGTTACGAAAACAGCACAAGGCTTAAAATAAATATTATTTTTGAGGAAAAATAGGTAAATGTCTAATTATACAAAATAAATCAATTCTTGGAGACTAATATATTGATCAACTTATCAGTATTACATGTTTTCCTCCGACATGTTGACCTACTGATTGACTATTGATAATAATATTAAACTATCGATATTGCAGATAACGATACATGTGAGCGTAACCTTCGACGCAGTCATAGACATGTTCTAACGACTTTTTGAATTCATACCGATACTTAGTGGACCAAATACCTATACACTGCGATCTTTGAGACTGCGAGTATACCACCTGCAGTTGAACCTCAATAAGATTTCATCTAAAGTGCTTATTACAGTATTCAATTTGTAGGAAATCTAAATATGAATACTCTAAGTTGGAAGCTAGTGATCACACTACACTAAATTGAATTCTAAATCGGACCGACGACTAGGGTTGCCACCTTTTTTTTGAACAAATGTAAGTATTTTTCCCAAAAATGATGCAGAAATATAGTACTTTTGAGAAATTCAGGGAAAAAAATGTACACATTTATTTTTTATCATTATGTACCTACTTTTCCATATATACTTGTTATTGCTCTTCGCTTCGCTCTTAACTTTATGATATACCGTATTTTTATACCAAAATACTGTAAGTATATGTATACTCAAATCGCTGTAAATTTACAAATCCGATCTGCCAACACTGCTCTAAATCGTAGCGATGCGATTACACTCGCCTAAATCGTAAACAATTTAGGAACCTTCGGTCGGGACCTTCTAATCGCACTAAATCGGAATCTAAGTGTTCCAACTTCATCTACACTTTCGATTTCCTAATTAGATTTCCTACAAATTGAATAGTGTAATAAGCACTTAAGTACGTTTTACCTATTTATTTATCAGAAACATAACATCACGTTTATATTCCCCGAAGGGTTGGGCAGAGGTGTATAGTAATACCATCATGTCGAATTGTATCAAAAAATAGGACAGAAATGTTAAATGGAAATGTAACGTGCAAAAATACTAGTTATTAATATTATTAACATTAGTTATTGAAAATACTCAATCATGCTTTTGGCTGCTTGGTGTTTTTTCAATAACCCTGAATATAAATATGTACTTTTATTTTTCCCTTCAATTTCCATGTCACTTTTAGGGTGATAATATCTTCCCTATCAACACGTTAAACGAGTGAGGGATAAACCAAAAATACTACTGACTACACCCGAATGCAGAAAGGGATAAAACTGAAATGCATAAAGTCTATTTCCGTTTAGTTTTAATATTTTTGTTTATTTATAGTAAATGTAGAGTATCATCATCAAATCATTAATATATTACCCGATTGTTCATCACACAAATAACTCCATTCTTTAAATACATAGTATAAGTAAGATAAGTTAAGAAATAAACAACAATTATAATTTTGCCAATGCCTAAGGGCCCGCACACACATCACTACGAAAGTACTTCGTTGTGTATATTACATTCCTCTAATTTATTCAGAACTCTCCAGTTTAATTGAGTCGGTCGTGTTAGCGAACAACAGCATTAAACTATACTACGATATAACCATCTAATGACATAACTGTTCGATTTAATAATCCAAAAACAATCTTTTTTTTAATATTTTGAAACGTCAACGTTAAATACGGAACAAATGCAAGCATCGTACTTACACTACATTAAGGAGAATAGGCTTTTATGGTATGTATTGTAAATTTCAAAAACCCAGACATTTCCACCAATGTATACACATTTCAAGCGTATTATACGTACATTTGAGATTGTGGCTTATTGTCTGACTTTTTTCTTATCTTCTTAACCGGCGCTGTCACGCTCATCTTGCCTTGCATCCCCCTCCATGTGTCTCCCAGTTGGAGGTCACAGGATTCAATTCTACAGAAGCAGCAAACAAAATAAACTATTATTAAAGTAGGATGATTTGTAACAATTACAAAAAAAATGTGTTGCGATGATGATTGATGAATGGTGATTTTATAGACATTCGTTTTTGTGAAAAAATAAACATGTTCTATTTTACATACCTACGTATGTAATCTAAAGTAGTGTAACAGTGGTGGTGGAAATCTACTTAAATTCTACTTCTAAAACAAATAATAACAAAGGAAGCATTCTCTTAAAGTACTATACAGACGATTCCCCAATCAATTTATAATTATAATAGTGCAGAGTATGACTCATTTTTGCTACTAAGCGAGTATTGTAGGTATTGTATTTATTCAGGTTTTTAAAATAGGTATTTATATAATATCAAAACTTTAACCAGGTGAGGATGTACACTATCGTAATGGACTGACTATCAAGGAATAGTTATGTTAACATTGACGCGGCTCATATCAAATGCCAAGTACAGAGTAAGCTGAACCTTAATGCAAAAGAGGGACAGAGATACCAGTTGAACGACGCCTACCGAGGAGCCCCACTACGCAACCTCACTGCGACGGCCGCGCAACCTTGAAATAATAATGTTCGGAATAACAACAACGCGCCACAAGCGTGACCAGAAATAGTATAATAATTCTCGAAAATGTTTGAAGCCTCTATCTAGTTCCTAGTACATACTCATATCCTGTCTGTATTTGAGAGATACCTACGTAATTTAGTCGACATTCAGCAATGATAAACACACAGGTGTTTCATATCTCTATCACTTACACAGTAAAATTTTAAAATATCGCCGCAATTAATTGAACAAGGCCCGAATCGTATTGTCCTTATGGCATTAGCATAACTCAATATTTATTTTAAGTTTTAGTTAAGTTGACACTTAAATTCGAATAGGTGAAAGTTGGTAAGTATTGTCAGCGCTCCGCGGTCGAAGGTTTCGCTTTTTCAATCGTTACTCAACAGGTATTCGTCATCGAGACAACTACTTGACTACCAACATAAGCAACTTTATTATAAGCTCTCGTGTCTGATTTTATTACATCGAGTAAGGTCGTGTTGCTTAGACTTTACTGCACTAGTTCTTGTTCCGACATAAAATACAATGCAAACAAATTGCAAATTCTGGGGCAAATGCAAATTATTTTTTTGCAAAATGTTTTTAGTCCTGGATCTTAGTTTTGTTTGAACGTCATGTTGAATTTATATAACAAGTAGAAAGTTATAAAATGACGTCAGATCATTGCGACTATACATTACGTAATTATAGGCCTGAAAATCTCATAGGTAAAATACAATTTTACTTACTTTCTATTTACTATTAGACTGTATACTTACTATCAACTTGAAATTTTTGGCTACATAGTCATAATAAATGTAGTTTTGCAAGAAAAATTATAACAATATTCACAAAGCAAAAATATAATAATATTTTTAATGATTAAATATAAAGTGAAATATGTATAAATATTTTAGTCGTTACACCAATCGGCAAATTAATCACCGAACTCGATGTTAATATAGGTATATGTAATTTATTTTAATACTAAATATTATTACACAACTACGTAAGTAATTTTAATTCGCATTATACATACTAGCTGTGGTCGCGCGGATCTGCCTGATTATACGTTATACATATTACCCAACTTTACGACGAATACTGAGCCCGTGAGAGTAATTAAAGAAATCCTTAAGTAATTACTTTTTATTATTTGCTTATGATATTATTTATACTAAGTTTGGAATCGGTTCACGCATTAAGAATTGCCCATACAAACTTGAACATCCTGTTGTACCCCTATTGGAGAATCGATGGGCACATTTTTCAAGTTTCAAGTTTATAAAACCAGGAAATAAGATTTTACAAATAACGTTAACACCCAATTTCACCCCCTATGAGTTTTATTTTCGGAAAAACGTTTCTTAGTGTGCGATTACGGTATAGAATCCAAATTTCAAGTTCCTAGTAGTGAGTTTATCGCTAATTTGGCGGTTTAGGCTGTGAAAATCCTACACGAGGACAATTTTTTTTAAACAACTTCAAAAGGGGAGAAGTTTTCTATGCAAGAAAAGAAGATTGCATGTAGGTAACTGTGTCTTTGTTCAAGTCCATCAAAATTAACCAAAAAAACTTAAAAAAACCTATTTAAAAAAACTGAATAGCATCAAATAATGGTCATAATTGTAACAAAATATACATTTTCTGAAGTCAGTGCTTTCAATTTCACTTAGATTTCAATTCTTCCTTGCCTGTTTGGCTTAGCACTGACTTCAGAAAGTGTTAATGTTATTAACTTTTCAGTTTTTTGAAGTCATTGTTATTTTATTTAGTAATGCTTATAATATATTTTAAAAATATCGCGTTATTATTATACTGTTATTTTTATGTTTGTATCAGATTAATAAAATTCAGACAATTATTCAGTTCTTATTCTTCTTCCTAGCATTATCCTGGCCTAAAAGTACTAGGGTCCACATTATTTACGAAAGTTCTGCAATTATAAATGTTTAAAATTACATCTTCAACCATTATAGCAACATACAGCATTAGAAGTTGTAAGCCCTATCGGTGTTTTTACTTCGAGTCAAGCCATGTATAGTAATAACATACTGAGTTAAGATCGCAAGAATGCTTGGTGATATAATCGACCAGTCATTCGTTATTATTTTCACTAACTTCAGTGAATATTTCAATTCGCAGCTAAGGAAAAACCCCAGCGCAGTTTTTATAACCAATAGTTAACTGTTAGATCTGTAACAGGTATATGTTAAGGTTATTGCGTCAAAGCAAGCGAACAAATTTCCTTAAAATAAGGATTCATTACCGTGACCCCGAAATTAATAGAATAATGCCAACATTCCTAAATCAAATCAAAATTATGAAAACCCACATTTTTACTTAACTATAATACCAAAATGAGAAAAATAGAAGCACTCTAAAAACCAGTGACGGAAATAAATAAACCTAGGCATCTTGCGGGGTCCTTTTTAACTTTAGATCCTCCCTTTATTTTGACGGTCACGACGTCGTCATCAAAGCAATGCCATATTTGGACTATTTAGAAATAACGTATTGTATAAATCTTCTAATAGCAACAAAGTAAAGAACTCTAAATAATCATTATATTAATACGTAAACATCGAAAATGGTCGTACTTTTTTAGTATTTATTATAAAAAGAGGAGAATGAAACTTATATCATTCGAAAGGCACTGTGATGTAAATGTACACAAAAAAACATGTGTGTATGTTGCCGTTAGGGCAAGTAAAATAATGCTCGAATTTCGACCACAAGCGATACTATTAAAAATTATACTATACACTAGATAGAAAGAAAACGGCTAAGTGAATACATAATATAGAGAACTCATTTATTTGCTCAGTACTTTTTTTCTAGCATTTGCGTTGTTGACAGGTTCTACATACTTGTTGTGTAATGTAGGTACTCAGCATACCTATGCATAAAGAATTTAATCATAAATCATGATATTTGTTTCTGTATAATATTTATGCATTATTACCATAATTCCGTAAATATTATAACTTACCCAAAAAGTCGAAATACTAGGCAAAGCGGCATTTGAACCCCGTTTAATTGCTTAAATGGCAAGACTACTCATGTATTGAAAAACAATGTTAGTTTGGACGTATCACCTGTTTGTCTATCACTTAGAGCGTCACGCAAAAAATACTAGGCCGATTTTGAAGACTTTCACTTTTTGAAAGTTGAGGGTGCTGTACTATGAATACGTTGTGGTTGCGTCAACTGGGGTTTCATCTTCTTTAAAATGTAATTTCTAATGCTTCTGAGATAAAAACGCAATATGCGCAGGATAATAGTTTACAATATAAAAACATTTATTCAGAACTACTATTTAATAGTTACTCACAAGATTCAAGTATGTACGAACGTAGTTTTTGTTTCAGTGGATTTAAGATCTTCGACAGGCATGCTGATACAAATTGGATCCTCAATAGATGGTTTAACCTTTAACTACATGTTTAACTGCAAATTTTCAGAATAAATCCTGGGAAAGGTCTTTATGCAACAGTCAAGATCTGCGAAAAGCGGAGTTCATGATTGTTTAGCATAACAAAATCAAATTTCAGATAAACCGGATGTAGCGATTTATAATACTGATCATCATCCTTGCCTTTCCCTAACAATGTTGGGAACAGCTATAACCGGCTTCGAAGTCTAGCCAGATGCAGCTGGATATAAGAGTATATTAGTAAAAGAATACAAATATTTTATTATTGTTGATTGCTATGTCAGTTTTATGGATTCAATATAAATCATTGAATCTTGCGGAAAGGAAATTACTTTGTCTTTCAAGGAGATCTTCATTTTCAAAACCTTGAAATACAAAACAAGTCAAACAAGCACTACACACGTGTTAACAGAACCATAGATAATAGTTAAATGTAAATTCTTAAAGAAATTTGTATCACGAAAAGAACATTATTACGTTTATAATAGCAAAAATCAATATAAAAGTACCATTTGATGAATACATAGCAGATAATTAGTATCTACAAACCAGTCTTTCAATTGAGATAAAGAAAATTTAGCTTATGTCAAGGCTATTAGACTGAATTTCAAATGCAGTTAACAATGAAAAAGTAATTTAATTCTGTTTTTGTTAAATCCTATTTAAGTTAAATTTTAACTAAATATTGTATTGTGCTTTGAACTTGAATTCTAATTGGGGTGTCTGAGGTTTTAGGTTATTTTTGTTACGTGTACATTGTACCTGGTTATAATTACCTACATAAGGTGGATGCTGCTAGGATTACTAGAATGGGATTTTCTGTTCTTTTGGTTCTAAGACCGAAACATTTTCGTCCTGCAATTATTCCTTTTGTAAATTTCGTTTTTGTGGCCACAAAAGTGAATTTTGTTTATTTTGATGGAGGTTTTAGCAATTTGGCTGGCTGTAACTTATCTTTTTTTTATTTCGGCTGTTCGAAAGAGAATAAATTAATTTACTATCCTTGGCTTTATACAAATTTTCTTTAATAAATAACCTAACCTAACCTAACGACGCAGAAAAATTTACATTGTCAAGTTTTCCAAACATGGAAGAGTTGCCGTCTCGTTGAATACATGAGTCATGGATTCCTGTCTTGAAACGATAGTCTATATGGAATTATAAACTTAAGTAATAGATACTCTGCACTTTAAAAAATGATATTTTAATCAGCGATCATGTTAACTTATCAATCAACCTTTAATTTTTCTAACACCCTTACCTATTCAAAATTCAATTGGAATAGGTTACCTACCTATGTTGTTTCTAAGGTATCTTAAAATTATGAATTAGACACACTACTAACAGTTAGTTAGTTAATAAAATATTAATTTTATTTTGAGTTATGTAACGACACGATAGCGAAATTTCACTTGGTTTTACAACACTCATTTTTCGCTTCTTATTACGCAATATTTTTTTTACTTTTTCCATCAGCCCCTTGAATTCATTCTCAAACATAGATCAAGCTTAAATGGATTAGCATAATTATATTGTTGGTTTAATAATTTCTTATCATTCGTAATTACTAATTTTATCTTCATTATGTGACCCGCAATCATTCTGGGTCTCGGTATTGTATGTCATTGGTCCGGTGTTGTGACTTGACTGATTACAATACCTATCGTTTTGAATCATAGGGTAAACTTGATGAAGCAAACATTTCAGCATGAAATCAACAAAACTGAAGTTCTAGTAGATGATACCTAGGTACGGTACCACTCGCATTGTTACGCAGTTAATACACTTACAGTTATGTTCAGTGGTAAATGTTAGGTATACGTTAAACAACATTATAAGGCTATAAAGATCTGTTTACCATATACAAATAAGACGAAATTTTGATCCATGTTTAATTGTATTTTAATTAAATTATTAATATATTGTTTAACAAATTACCTCGGCAACGTGTTGACAGCAACATCAACGTCGAAGAAGATATCGACTAGTTCATCCACATCCGAATCCGGTGTTAGCGAGGGTGGCAATGTGGCTGGAGGAGAAGCGGCCACATTGACTGAGTGGACCCCGCAATTGAAAAGCACAGGTTCTGTTTGTACCATAGGCAGCATGGCTAAGACACACTCAAGCGTTCACTGCCACTGTTAGAGAAACGTATGTCTCCCAGGATCAATTTTAAACAGCACAATACGTATCCGCATCCAAACATACACTGCATTGCGCCACGACCGCCGCGACGCTATTTTTTAATACTACGAAGGTTTCTAAATCCACACTCTTAATTCGACAACTAAACCAATTAACCGAAAACTGCTGAAGTTTGTATTACGTCTCGTTAAATTTTAATATCTGCCGACTACAACGTGCAATAACTTTATTACGTAGTGATAGTGCAATTTCCTATCGATATCCGTGCGAAACGTTCGCTACAAAACGACGATGAAAGTCAACTGAAAGGCGAGACGTAGATATACACACATCCTTTTCGTTCGCCGCTTTACAAATTATCAACACGGCGGGCGGCGCGGCGCGACACGACGCAGAACGTCGACGGCGACGACGACGGTGACGACGACAGCGATGGCTAAGAGCAAGAGCGTGAGAAGGTGGACTGACGGACTGAACAGTATCGCTATTATAGTCACACCAACGTCACTCTTAACTAAACGAAGTCTCCTGCGATCTCGCTCACCGACACGACTATGTTGAACTTGCCGAATAAAACCGAGTATGTACGAATTAGTACGACGTATAAATACATACAAAAAATTGTTTGCTATTTCATTAGCCATCTATTTGTTGCGAAACACGACCGAAATATAATAAACAATCAACTCCAAGGTATCGGTAAATGTTTTATAACTTAATTATGTGACAAATAAAGTGCAAATGGGGCTAAATGGTGCATATAAAATAATCTGAAATTCTAATAACGATTTAACTAGGAACAATTTCACAAGTTACACACGTGTAAGAGTTTTAAAATAAGGAATTTATCTCAACACGCCACCCAAATGCTACACAGATTTAGAGATGATATTGCAATTAGCTTTTTTTGTCCACCCAAAAGAAAAAAACAGCTTAACTATCATAGAATCTAACAAAAATGATTTTTTTTAAGTATTTGTTTTTAATGCATATATGTGAAAAGATACCTGCAGGCCATTAACATAGCGTTACAAAAAAATAATGCGTTAATGAAAAAAAAACCAAGAAGAAAAAAAGGTAATTTATTACGACGTAAGTATTTCGTTAAGTATAATATGTAATTTAATACTGAAATTTAAGAGAGGAAGTTCCACTTAAGAACATTCAATGTTCTTAAAAATTAAAATATCTATACAAATTTTACTTATTCATCCATTATAAATAACGATTGTCATGTTATGACAGCACAAAAAAATTTGAGCGACTTATTTTTTTTACGGTTTTATCGTTTAAGTGAATTCGTAAGATGGCAATTTAATTCAGATTTTAGAATCATGTTTTCACGAAATAGATGGATAAACTCGCGCCACGAACAACGATACGTTGTCGGCCGTGACGTAGGCACTCGTACCTACATGAAAGTGAAATGGAACAGTATTTGTGTCAAGTGCACAATTTAGATAACAAGGTCATCCATTGCATAACTCAATCGCAAGATTTTTATTAAACTCTACGATAGACTTACAAAAACTGGAAACAAGTTAATAACATATTTTTCAAGTACCAACACCTGATCTAGTATTTAAACTGTTGAATAGTGGCTATTTTATTAAAAATACTAAAGTATTAGCCTATTTCTGCATAATTCTAAAACTAATTAAATATATTTAAACAAAGAATAACTATAATTATCACAGTAGATAAGATTAGAAGATATTAATTAAAAAGCACGTTTCCCACTTACACATCACCTAAATATCATAAATTCTCCTCGTAACAATGAATAAATTATAATTCAAATTCATTGAAATACAAATTATAGGTAAAAGAGTAAAGGGGCAGTAGAGGAAGAGCGCGGCGCGTGCAGATATCGGTGCAGGCGGCCCCGCGGATCTATGTCAGTGGGTCACGGCAATGACGTGGCACACGGCCGCCGCGACTCGCGCCGCGCACTTCATTCTAATTCCGCTTCACCGGTATCTTCGTGTTGACTAGAGGGCTATTTATTTATTTACATGTGTATTAGTGCGTTAATCTGTCGCATTCATTCAATTCATATTTAAGATCTGTATTTGAGACATAATCAAAATATTAATGAAATCCTGCACTTCCAAATATAAATTATGTACTAAATACCAGTAGGTTTACTTAATGTTGACATTGACCGACTGAAATGATTCACGTCAGAATGAGAAATACTACTTGATTAATTCGCAATTCGGGTAATAGCTTAATAGGTGGGTTTTCCTTTGTGCAAATAGCTAGTTATGTTCAATATAATGCGTAGAAGAAGTCTATCATAGTAACTATTCAACAATATATTGTTTAATGATGAATGGTGTGACAGATATTAGCCAGAACACCTCCTTAATTACAACAATCCTAAAACAACCCTAAAATAATCAACCAATAAATTAGCATCTTACCAAACCAATTATGAATTATTATAAAACCTTATTTAATTAGAGAGTCCAGCTTACCCCAACTTCCATATTTAGGTTATACACTAAACAGGTATACATAAAGCTGTTTTGTGTTTATTATATTTAAAGTCAAAGTATTTATTTCAATTAGGCACATACAAGGCACTCTTGAACGTGAAAATTTACAAAAAAAAATTGAATTGATTCTAGTCGCCCCTTCCAAAAAGTAGTTTCGTATGGAGAAGAATGGGCAAGAAACTCCACTCCACTTAAGTTTACATGTTATGATAGTATACATCAGATTCCTACCCTAAAATGTGAAAATAAAAGGTATGGTATGCTGCAGACTGGGATTTGCTACAGCAAAGTAAAACTTTTGATAACATTTAGAATTGTAGTACAATACTACACAGTGAAATTAATACAGAAATATCAATTACTTACAGGTTTAATTGCGCGCCTTGCTTACTTGATTCAAACAGTTACCTAGCAGAAAAATCTCTCAAAAAAAAAATTATGCTAAATTTACCATTATCACAGGTCCATCATCCATAAAATATTGTATACCTACTAGCAACCCGCCCCAGCTTCGCACGGGTGCAATGTAGATACTAATGTAGGGAATATAAACCTTCCTCTTGAATCACTCTATCTATTGCTGAAAACTGCACAAAATCCGTTGCGTAATTTAAAAGTTCTAAGCGTACAGACAGCGGGTGCGACTTTGTTTTATACTATGTAAAGAAGTACAATGCTAATTTGCTGTAAGTAATAGAAATGGATCCTAAAAAATAGAAACTATTTAATCGCAGTGATAAAACATAATGTACATGGAAGAAAAAAGTTTCTAACAGTACCTAACATACCAAACTTTACAATGTACCATGGGATTTTCTTTTAATTTCGGCAGCTCTAACTCATAGAATTTTTCACAGGTTTAAAAAGTGACAGCGAGATCTCGAGACGACTCTCTTCAGATCAAAAGTTAAAGGTAAATTTTCTACTGATGACTTTATTTTGCTAATTGGGTAAGAGACTGTGGAACTAATGGCGCCGCTATCGTATATTTATATCTCACGCCCGGTTAATATTAGATGGATGGATAAAGCTAAGTTTATCCAAATAAACCTAGTTCTATCTAAGCTAGTTCTATCTAGTTATTATTGGATAATATTGGGTTATCCAGACTAGCTGGATAAAGTTAGGATTACCTAAAATTAATAGTTAATGTTATGCATTATATTAAAGAAAAGACGGATTTATATTAGGAACTGCCTCCATTTCACATTAATAAAAATAGGTCGAAACATAAATATATTATGTTAAACCAAATCAGAGCACCACGACATCATCTGCTCATGATGCAGAACGTTTCGATAAGTTAGTTGTCGAAGGATTTGGTTTAGTTATCTTTTTTTGTCTCGTCACGAGAATCATAGACAAAACGAGATAACAAACCGAATCAGGGAGCTGGTCAGACTCTGTCCTACCCCCAGTGTTATTTTTTATCGTGGAGCCAGAAGCTCGCTAATGATGTCCTCAGAAGAACGAACCCTTGAGGAGAAAGCGTAGCGAGTGAGTGCTGGTAGCGAGCGAAGCGAGCCGTCGACTTCCCGAGCGGAGCGCTGAGAGTGCGAGTGAAACGAAGGGCCGAGTCTTCTGGCGAAACATATTGAGGAAAACTTGCAAAATTAGACAATAGTTTGAATGAAAACGTTAACGTTTGATAAAGGGTTCAAATCAAAGCACATTTTGTGCAAAATATTAAAAGAAAACCCCTTAGCCATTTTAGGGGTCTATGTGCACAGTGGACATCCACGTGTTTATACGAGAATAATTTATATTTGCATAAAATTATTTATTTATTGCAACAAAATGGTGATCCAGAGGCACATAACTTTCCTCATCATACTCAGATGTCTTTACAGTCTGTTAACTTTAAATGAAACTCAACCAATATCATGTTTACAAGAAATGATGAGCTTCAACCTCAAGGGAGCGTAGATAATCTCATCAAATGAAACAACTAATGAGAATATAAATGGCGTAATATATTGGTTGGGGACCGGGAGGACTGTCGTCTTGTCCCCGTCGCGTAGCCCATCATATAAATCACTTGATTTATATGATGCTCCTCCTCCTCCTCTATAAAGGTTATAACTTTACCTACGATTTATGGATCTACTTCTTCGAAGTCGTAGGACATCAGCCCTTCACGAATGGTAAACGGACCAAAAAGAATGTAGTACACGATAGGTACGTTTCTAATTTACATGAGTCATGTGAAATTTCTTGCATAATCTACTCGGACTATCAAACACAGTCCTCTGCTGGGGAAAGAAAGTTACTGAAATAATCAACGCATGAAAAATTGCTTATTGGACTTAAATTATTATTGTTGGAGATGCCAAGATTGAAGGAATCCTTGCAAAAAAGTAGGTATTTTAGACTCTGAACCTATGATTTATATCGCTATAGACAGTTGTAATGCATACATAACCTTGGACTGACCCGGGTAGCCAATCGGATGACGGCAACTTGGCAGTGTTAGGAAACCAGCTAAGAAATACTTTGCTGCCTAGTGCGTAACTTTTAATTCTACCTTAATATTTTCACCATGTTGTGTAATAATGAAAGAAATACAAAGACCGATGACGCATTTATCGTCATCTCCTTTATTTCGTTTTTGTTATATTATGTATGATGTATTTTATCATCGTTGGATCACAACGCAATACAATATAAAGGGATCTTTAAAAAAATATCAGATAAATCTAAGAGCACTTGCCAAGTTACATATTTTGTAGCAAGAAACATAGCAATTTTCTTTTAAAGCAATTGAAGATCGTTGTATGAGTACATTCCTGTAGCTATGATTTAAGGAATTTCTATAAAGCTTGACAACCATTTTGATCTCAAATCTTTTATCAGCGAAGCCGACAATTCTGATTTTTTCCTTCGTATACGCTCAATGACGTACGTCGATGCCAAATTTCAAGTTCCTAGATCACCTGGAAGCAGTGGCGTGCATTGCATATAGGCAATTAAGCAGTGCCTACCTCATAAGATTTAATTAACAACTCTATCTTTAACTATCACTATAAATAAAATAAGCGTGTATGGCTATGATTTCTTTTGGTCAGATTCGTACTGAAATGGGCTTAAGCGTACAATTGAGAGGCAACATCGCTAGTGCTTGCCTACCTATTCGGAAAACCAATGCACGCCACTGCCTGGAAGTGATCTAGGTTTTTGATGAAGCAGTCATTGAGTGATAAAAATGATGCTTTCGTACATCAATATCTCAAGAAATATATGAGGTTCGTTCATAAAATTTGGGTTTCTATGTAATCGAGGGGGCTTAATATACGCACAACGTGTGTAAGCCAAATAGATTTTAAGTTATGAGGGGGGGGTCAAAAGTTGCTCGAAATGGTTCGTGGAATAAACACGGCTGGTGAGTCGCCCTTTTCTTTTGCAAACTAAGCTTGACATACTGTCGTGTGTCTAGATCAGAACTGAAGATCACAATCGAATCATTTTACGTACAAGTAGCTGTCTTAATGTTTATTGCAATAAAAACGGAAAAAATATACTTAACTTTTAAAAACCGACTTCTAAAACACTAAATTTATTTAAATTAATATTATTATCAAAATTTGCATGCCGCTGTGCCGGCGAAACATGTAGATCTGTACCTGCATTATTGTAAGACTCATGTACATGTACGTATCGTGTTTCTAGCAAATAAATCTCTGTTACTAAAAAGTATCAAATTTTTTGAAGTTAGTTTGTATTAATATTTAGAGAACTTTCGCTCCATTAACACGTGTTTTGGGACACTCGGTATATTTGGATATGTACCTTGAAAGCAACTTTTATTGTAATAGAGTAGAGTTAATAAAATGTTACATTGTATCCCAAAATGCAAAAAATAATAAAAGGTTAACTCAATTTCCCTAAAAATGTTACTTAGATCAGTCGGCTACAAAGGTCCCCATTTAAAAAAGAATTCGCTCGTGAAGAAATATAATTATTCATACATTTTCGTATATTTATTATAGTCAATTAATTAAATGTTATTATGGTGACACATTTGATCTTTCACAGAATCAAGTGTGAACTCGTAGTATAAAGACGGAGGTGTCCGCAAAGAATCCCTGCAAATGCGTTGCGTCACGTGGGCGGACAAATCGATTGGGTGAGCGGGAATGTTAGCGCTTGCGCGATCCCCATCTTATAATATATCGACCGCCAACTTTTAACTGAACGCTTTTGGGGCAGGTTAGGCCTATGCTCTGGGGTCAAGGTCACGTGCCTCACTCACCACTGAAATATTACAGGCTGTAGTATCCAAAACTAGGTAGGATTTGAGTTAAAATATACACATGTTTTCAGCGAATTGGATTTAAAATATACACACACTTTTACTTAGTAACACAATTGAACCATTTTTTTCACATTATGAATCAGATCATAAATTAATTGTTATATCATATTTGCAGTATTACGAAAACAACTAAATTCAATTCAATTGAATTTCGACGCATAAGTACATGCATTTCAAATAATGTTGTCAGATAATTAACAGGTAAGAAGTTTAATAATGTGTGTAACTTAATATTATGTGATGTATTTCGAAATTCCTATTTAATTTTAAGCTTTACCATTTGTAGCAGATAGGCGATGGGCTAGCAACTTCTTGTTGTTCTTGGATTCAAGATCTACTACAACGTGTCTAACCCAACTGCTTGTTACAAAGATAAAAGATCAACGAGAAGATTTAATGGTAGGTGATATAATGTTGGTGTTCGTGTAATCATTGTTACCGTAACTGGCCATAGCAATAAATTATTATAATATAAGAAATTGTTATAATATGTATGTGTTTAAAGTAATCTCTTAGTACAGCCAGATAACATATCAAAGAATATTTAAAAACTACAAAATTTTTCTTAACAGCTTATGAGTAATGATTGCTCTATCATAATAATCTCGTCAGCTCGTAGTCGTCACTTGTTGGACAGAATACCTACACAAAATTGTTTTCATGCAATTATTTACATCAAGAAATATCTTAGAAATAATTTAATTAATTCATAAGTGTATTTACGGGGCATGCTCTCGTGATTTGCTACAAGTAAATCTACTACTAACTTCAAACCTCAGTACATGATAATATTGACCAACATTAAGTTACTAATATTTCTTAGTACGTAATAAATGTTTTTTTTTTTCAATATTGTACTTGCTTTTACGTGCCTTCATTTAAAACCTCACACAATAATATTGAAAGTTTTTTTTCAGGATCCGCCAAAACAAATCCAACTTATAAAACTTCACGTCTGTTATTGGGCCCCTCAGTTCCTATACATACATAAAGTCACGCCTTTTCCCATGGGGGAAGCAGAAACTATAGAACGTCACATGCTACGATCCTTTCATACTCTTTTCGCTTCATCCACATTCATAGATCTTGTCATACACGCACGCCGGTTGAGAGTACTACGCACCTATTCTTCGTGATGAACATCATCAATAACATCGATGTATGTCCTTCTGTGGCGTCCTCTACCGGCGTTTCCATTTCAGTTCCTATCTCTGTGCCAAAACGAACTATGTTAATAGTATCAGTCTTTCAAAATCACCAGTAACAGACAGAGGACGGGCGGACAATTAGAAGCGATTCCATTTTCGATTTCCCATTTTTGCAACAGAACTCAAACTGTATAATAATAATATTATTATTTTCTACGAAGAAGAGACGAAATGCATCACCATAAAGTCTCCAAGACTTGGATACGCAGTATCTTCAATAACGGATAAAAGGACATACTTCTTCGAAAACAATCAAATTAAAATAAAAGTACATACGAACCAGTGGACTATGACATTTATAATAAATAGAAAGTATTCTTACCATCGATTTGTAATTTAAACATGATACGAACAAAGCAGGACCAATGCCAAGATCAGGAAAAACCGACGAAGCGTTGCCAGTACCTACATGTTGCGTTACGTTTATTGTGTAAGTTACATCGCCAAGTTACGACGAATAAGCGATGTTATCGTAACAAGCTCAAGACAGAAAAAATATTTTTATTTGTTTGTCCTGCAGTCAATCTGACTCATTCGCTACTCGTTGTTGAAAAATAAATACCATTTTATAAAAACTTTTCAAACTCAGTTTTTTACTACTACTGAATATTATAATTGTGATGTGATTATAAACAAGAGTAGCACGATAAGACCGTGAAAGCTGGAGAAATCCCTTCGAGATGGTGGCATCTCCCACGACCAAATCTGGTCTGAAGTTCTAAACCGCAATCCTGGCCGAAAAGCGCTAACGTTGCCCTAGCGTAACCCGTGCAGACCGTCTGACTTATAAGTAACACGAACAAAGGTGGTCATTTATAAAAAAACTCAATCTTCAAGGTGATGATGAAAAAACTGACATGTGAATTATCTTAAAGATACTACTACCAATTTTAAAGAACAGGCGTAGTTTAGATACCTGACCTGACCTTTCAATACAGTAAACCTGAAAGAAAATGGAAAGCCTACTGTGAGTTATCAATACTGGAATCCCGAATAACCATCTCGTGTCCGTCTTTAAATGCTATCGCTACCTATCTATTTGCTATGGCAAATCTTCTAATTTCAAGGGGAAAATGTTAAATGTGTGCGCGAGAAGAGTGCGCGTTGACCGCAGCGTAAGCGACGGGGAGGCACAGTGGCGACGGCGGCGGCGGCGGTGGCGGCGGGGTGGGCGCAGGCTTCCTCCGCCCGGGATTGATCGTACCCGTACCTACTCCGCGGTTGGAGGCATGCGAAGTCTCCGGTGTCGTCATGGAGACCGTCTGCCGCTATCGCCGTCATAGCGTCGCCATGAGAACCAGGCCGTTTCAATAGCTCTTAACACACAAATATGCTACTAATTACTAGGTATCTAGTAAATTTTAACATAATGCCCCTTTCTTAGAAACATTCCTTCCGCTGACTAAAAGATTCTACTTTGATTAAGGAAATTATAAATTATTGCTAATTTGATGTACCGACAAAAACATTTTCTTTCATAAATATCAACCTAAATTAACTCGCAGCTAATATGAACTGCTATGAATACGCTATACACGTTCATAAGACCACAGTGTCACTACAAACGGCCTAATGGCTAGTGGTTTGCCTTATGCCACAAGCAGCAAGATTGAAGAGCAGATTGGTCCATAATAGCTCCTAGACGTATAATTGCAGATTATCTAATACGATGCTTCTCCAGCCGGTGGTTGGTGTCGTAAAAAGCGACTAAGGGATCATGTCGAGAGTATGGGCTGCAGCATCCTCCTGTCTGCTAATAACAACTTATTGCGATCACCAATCCGATTAAGGCTCATATTCAGCAGTGGATGTTTACGGGCTGATATGATTATAATGATACAATGCTGACCTTCTCCCATATTCTACATAAACTATCATGGGAACATTATAACAAGAACTATCATAGGAACATTATAATTCGGTAATTACCACGCCTTTGGAAAGCTAAAGATGTGGAGAATGCATATAATCCTTATCGCTAATCCAATGCCGTAGCATCGAACCGCCTTGCCTCAACATAGAGCACTGAAAAATCTACTTTTACGTTGTGCTCCATCCATACGGTTTATTTTTCAAAACTAATCCGCGATGATCGAGTTAATGACTTGAAGGAGCACCGTTCTATATTCTAGCTTGAATCTTTAAAATAGTACTGCAGACAGGCAGCCCTATCCAATCCTGACTCTACGCTTAACGACATAATATACATAACCGAGACACCTGTGATCTCTACAAGTTTAACCAGAGGTAGATATGTCTTGTATGGCAATGTCATAGTTCGCTTAGGAGAATATTATGTCCTATGTGACGGGGAAGGAGAAGCCTAGCGCCATTTATCGGCCACAATTTCAACCCGGGCGGCAACTGTAAACCTCCTAAACGTAAATCTTAACCGTAAAAATAAAAAACACTGCCCTCCTTGGGAGCTAAGTCAGTCTAAGAACCTCATGATCAGCAGCGGCTTTATATAAGAGCTGCGCTCAAGTAGAAATGACGGTTCAGCAGTATGTACTTGTATCTCAATTGTTGAATTATATGAATTGTAGTACACGCAGAAAATCGATTAACCTGATATTATGTCGTGTCAATATTATTTATATGGACAAATCAAGTTTAATGCAAAATAACAGGTTCGCTCATTTGGTACAACGACAGAAAATCAAATTCAACTATTCGTCCATTTCTAGTTTCAAAACAGTTTAGTCGTGTGTCCGGAGCATACTTATGATTACTTCTTCATACTTCCAGGAAAGGAACTGTGAAAGATGTACTAAGCAAACTATAGAAGTGACTCTTCTTAATAAAGCTTTTGGCGTTAAGTAATATACTAGTATTAGGTTTCAGTTGAAATATACTTTTTATATTAGAATGTTAATCTGTTTAGTTTGCAACGTTTTATTCAATCAAAAACCACCACTGTTTGACGAGGCAATTTCAGAAAACTAAATATTAAGAAAATGAATAAATAAAATGGATGATAGTCTAATATTAATTATCACGTACGATTTGTATCCTACAAAATATTTATCAAAACTAGACATTTTTACAACGACTATATTGGAGGTGGTAATGAAATTGTGATGAAATATTCTATGTTTAAGCATACATACAGAATTTCCTTGCACACAGAAACCAGGAACCTCCATATTGTCGGTCGGTTTTTAATTAAGATGAACTAAGGAAGGACAAAAATGATCTTACCTTGCATCTTCAGTAGCCAGTACTGGCATATATGGTTCATTGAAGTGATTGGCGCCGGTCAGCGCCGGGTTCTGACGCTCCGTGGCGATGTTACGTTGATGATAGTTGTTCAATAAAATGAATCATCTGCAACAAAGAAGTATTAAAAGTTAAGCCATATATTCACTTGTAAATAATGGTTCGCATACAAGTTGCCAGCAGAGAGCAGGAGAGACTCGTGGCTATTAACAACCACGCGGATCATACGATTAACGAGGTTAAGCTGCGCTTGCCGCGGTCAGTGCGTGGACGGGTGTCCGTTCGTTACACACCGAGAGACCCCTCCGTGCCTCAGAGAGCACGTTACACCGTCGGTCTCGGATGTCAAATAAATGTCTATGACAGTCGTTGCGGGTAGTCAGAAGCCCGAAAGTCTGACAATCGGTTTAATCTTAGGATACCGGCAATACCCAGTAACTGAGTTGCGGAGGTCTGATGGCAGTCGCTCCGTGAAAAATACTGGTATTCAGCCGCATCTGGTTAGGCTGGAAGCTGACCCCAACACAGTTGGGAAAAGGCTAGGCAGAACGATACAAGTTGCTAGCAGTTTCTGTAATTAAGCGATATATTTACTTGTAAACATGTTTCGGATACGAATTGCCCGCAGTTTCTGTAACATGACCATGACGTAGGTGTTTCTGACCTTCTAACGTCAACATAGCTGTTGCTGTCCTCATATAGATGTAATCTATTTCGTTGTCACACTATTTCCACATGTTTATAAACAAGTCAAACACACGTCCACGCTTGTAGGAATCTGTTGCAAAACTGATGTTTCAGTTTGCTTCCCAGGAGCATCGCAACAAACCGTGAAACAAAATGCAACATTCAATGTTTACCGCAACATTGTCTATATTTCGGAAAACACGTCGATTCTTGTGTCTGATAGTGTTTATAAACAAATATTTATAAATGATACATGGTTTAAGTATACAACTTAAACTTTATGAGGATGCTCGCGCTTGCTTAAGGTTCACGCAAACGAATGCATGTTGACGCAGCTCATCGCCTAAGCGCGTTGAAGCAGATGGCAGCACCTCCTTACTTAGTAATTTCAACCATTCAGAACCATGAATTTGGTATTAGCAATAATGTCAAACACATTGCAACCAATAAGAGCGCATTGATACAATGGAAAGTGGCACCCTTAGTTCCACAGTTCCCTGTCCCAGGCAACTGTGGAAGAAATGGTCCTCAACAAATATGTGGCAGATCCGCGAGGCAAGCAGTTGGTACTAAATGACAGATGAGATATTTTACAGCTGATAACATGCGAAAGTATTCTTATGTACATATGCTGTCGAATATTTTTGCGTCTGAATCATTCAATCACTAACTTTTAGGAACTATAATTAATTATTATTTCAAAGCTGGCACCGTTACACACACTGCTCTATGCCGTTTGTCGCCTAGTTTATGCCGCAATAACAGTTCCAGTATCTGTTCGAAATCATACAACCGCTCTAACCTTAGAAGACCAGTGCCGCTAACTAGCAGGGGACAGGGTTGCGGATTGCAGAGGACAGAGAGTTGCCGCTGCGTGTAAAATACATGCTGTATCTACTGACATTATTTTTGGGAAGGTTGGTACTTGGTATTTTATTTAGGGAATTTATAATGATTTTAAGGACGCATTTGCAGAAAGCATAGGTAAAAAGTCTAATTACTATATGCGAACACACAGCATACCTTAATCATAAAGTTAAGTCAGTTCCAGGGCCGCCTCGGGTGCTGAGGTTTTGAGAGCGCAGAGGCCCGAAAATCAACAATCACCTAAAACTAACATAGGCCACATGTAATGGCTGCTACACACAGCACTGTCGGGGGGCTAGTGGCTAAGGGGCGCCCTGAGCTAGGTCCGCACCCCGGCGCCAGGTCAAGCTACTCGAGTCCACTCGCGATGATGACCGACAGTTAAATTAAAGATTGAAAACCAACCTTTTTTACAAGCTTTTATTATTTCACATCTTACAATGTTTCGTACCAATATTATAGTGAGAAGACAAAATTAAACTTTGAAATCAGGGTTGTTAAAATTAATTACGTTTTAAAAAAAACCGGCCAAGTGCGAGTCGGACTCGCGCATGAAGGTTTCCATACCATTATCTATAAAAACGGCAAAAATATCACGTTTGTTGTATGGGAGCTCACCTTAAATATTTGTTTTATTTTAATTTAATTATTTATTTTTAAAGTGAATATATAACTAAATATTCTGTGAATATTTCAAAGCATCTACCTGTTGCCGTTATCAATATCGAGCAAAAAAATCACGTTTGTTGTATGGGAGCCCCCTTAAATATTTATTTTATTCTGTTTTTTAGTATTTGTTGTTATAGCGGCAACAGAAATACATCATCTGTGAAAATTTCAACTGTGTATCACAGTTCACGAGATACAGCCTGGTGACAGATGGACGGACAGCGGAGTCTTAGTAATAGGGTCCCGTTTTACCCTTTGGGTATGGAACCCTAAAAAAAAAAGGTTGGTTTTAATTTTATTTAAGTCAGACTTTTTTCATTTAAATCAGACTTATTTGATTTAAATAATAATTTAAACGTTTTTATTTGTTATTCAGTTTTTAGTAGTACAGCTTATGAAAAAACACTTTATTATTATGGTTTATAATTATTTACTAATAATTAACAAAAAATCGATGTAAAAGAACAGAAGCTTAACCATTTCAGTTTCCATTTCACCACAGTAGAACTTAGAAGTACTTAATTTTTATTTCTTATTAGATTTAGGTATATGAGTTAAGATTTTTTAGAAGAAATACCAATTTGGCAGCCTTTTCTGTGCCTAATTTGTTTCTTGTTTTATTGTGAACCAGGACCGGACTGGCCATACGGGCAAATCGGACAAACGCCCGATGGGCCGGTGTGGCCTGATGGGCCGGTCACACAGTCTGAGAAATCGAAAGAGTGAGGAGAACGTCAAAAAAAAAGTCATCCAACTATCGCACATTGCTTGAAAATGAAGCTGCAAAATTGTTTGCATTTGTAAATGCACCCAAGATACAGGAGAAAGAGTGTGGGTAGGGTCTAAAAAAAAAGACGTCTGTCAATTTTTTTTGCCAGCACTGGGCCGACCGTCTCTCAAATGCCTGGACCGATTTCAGGTGCCAGTCCGGCTCTGCTGTGAACTAATTTGAAAGCTGAAAATATTTGTTCCACTCCTGCAGAGGAAGGAATATGTGGAAGGAAGTGAGCAGTGGTTTAATTATTTCCAACTCTTCTTGGGTTATTAATTATTATACATGTTCACTTAAACATTCACTTACGGGATAACTTCCGTGATTACAGTTTGATTTGAGTTCCCGATATTTCGACGCTGTTACAATCGAAAAAAAAAAAAAAAATTTGATGAACAAACAATTGATTAAAATCATCTCAACCCTGTTTTAAACAAGTATAATCTTTAAAAAAAACTGTCGCCAAAACCTATAGTTTTTCAGTAATCTATTACTCAATATCTACTAACTCTTACCAAATCTAAATTAAAGCATTAAATAAATTGTCAAATTTAAAAATGTTTTCTCCACCTTTTTTAGACAGGAGTAGTTTATCTGTAGGTTACCCTAACATCTAGCTAAGTTTCACGGATTGATCGGAAAATGTACACAAAACAACTTATTTATATCAGTTGTGTAAATACATCTAGAAATCTAAAGATTCACCATATTATTAAAGTTATTAATTCACATTGATGTAGCAATTTACTAAATTGTGTGTTTGAACTTCGAACACAGGAATGTTTCCCAAATCACGTTTTTGGTATCTACAAATGGTTGTTTATCAAATGAATAACATTTATCATGTAATCAGGGCTAGATCCAGGTGGCTTTTGAACAGCTTAAAATACGAATTTGGGTGTGGATGGAGTTTCTTAACAGAGCTGGTAACCTATGTATTTAATTCTGTTAGTCTACAAGGCTCTTTTTGACTGCTCAATGCACGATGGTCTTCTAATGAGGGTATTCTAACTTCCGAAATTGGCAGAATTTTCAAGCAGGCTGCTGCCGTATTGCAAACTGCAGTGTATATTTTTCTTCTAGTTTTATTTGATAAACAATTTATACGACTTACTGGTGACCAAAGACAGTTGATTGATAGGGTTGGAAAATCATTGAATGAACTACTAAACAAATATAGTCTGAAATCAATAAATAGATGACTTTAATGTGGAAGTAATTGGCAGCCAGATCTGCCAACGGTTTTGTAATTTTTTGAATTTTTTTTATATTTTATGTGAAAGATGAAAATCTTTAACACTGTTTTATTATTTGCGCATACCAAATATTGCATTGTATACATATATGTGTGTATTTATTTACATTTAAGGATTAATTTTAAAAAAAGTTCAAAGTCATTAATTAAATTCTTTCATCACTAGTCTGGTGTACGAAAAAATTATGCATCCAAGATCAAGAGCCGCCTATCTACTGCTTAAAATTCCTAGAATTTTAAGTTCAAAGTGTGAAGAGTATGTTACTAACAATTCAAACTACACTCATAGCTTCATTCCTACTGTCTTAAATTTTCTATGAATATCGATTGCCTAAATGACCTTCAACAGACATTACACCAGATAAAGTAGGTTTCATATCACAATTTTTTATTGAAAGTTTTGCAGCATATACCAATGAATAGCAGGTCACTTGCAAGATTGATAGATGACATGACATTAGCTAAACATTGGGATATAGACAGAACAAGGTAAAGCTCAAGAGGTTTGAAGTTCCAACCTCAGCTTGAGTTTTAAATGAAGCAGATGTTTTTTGTTATTAAATTATTCCTGAATAAAGCACAACAATGGATTGTGTAGGTTCCAATCCTGGAACTTGTTGGAGTCTAATGATTTTTATGATATCACCATCTAAAGTTATCAATCTATTTTCTCATTTCCTATATAAATAGTTACTAATGTTGAATAGAAGGATTTTGTTTTTCTAATATCATCTTATTTACAAAAGAAATGAAAAGCAAATGGTAAAACTGTACAATTGTAGAAATTATAGCCTAAAGCCAAAATTTATTACTCCTGCACTGCTGGTTATCACAGCAAATATGTGGTAGAAAATTATTATCTTCTACAATACAATACAATACAATACTCTTTATTGTACACAAAACAAACAAGAAACATTACTATAAAAATAGAGATGTACAATGGGCGGTCTTATCGCACTAGGCGATTTCTTCCAGACAACCTTTGGATGGTCCTTCTACATACCCCTTCTTTTATTAATATGGTCATTGTGACGAAATGAATTATTATATATTTCTGAAAGTCTATAATATGACATGATCCATTAGCTATAGTTACCATGTAACATATATTACTGGAAAAACAATAAATTCCCCTTACTTCCCGACATGGACAAAATATTTGTTATCTATATATTTTCATTCTTTACTAGACAAAACGCTGCTTTTGTCATTGAATAAACTATTTAGTGATTGTTAATGGAACAAAAAATAACCTAGCAAAATGATGTGATCAAGGCTAGAGAGACCTTGAAAGAACTTCATAGAAGAGACAATGCTGAAAATATGTGTTTTGTTTGTTCAGACATCGAAATCGTATCTGTGTCCACTTTTTGCAATTAATTAAACAATCAGTAACCACTTCACATAATGACGTCATTACATTGACAGTCAATACACCACAGTAAACAAAATACGTAAACTTACACTATCATAATTAATCTTTTATGAAATATGTGAAAACTAATAAAAGCGTTGCACTGTTTATGTTTACTTACAGATCTTCAGGAATAAAAATAAATCCTCCAACTGTATCAGGGCTAACCGCGATTCGTAGTTGACAGCGAAACTGCGAATCCTAAATAACATGGCGGCATCTTGTCGCAGCCGGTGTATGTACGTTTACACTCATTTCAGACGTTTTACACTTGATAAGAATGCTCACAGCATCAAACACTTTTTAAGTTAAAAACATGTCTCAATACAGAAACAAAATATGTAAGTTTATATCACACACTAAAAGCAAAATGACGTAACATTCTCAACCTTCACGGTCGCACAGTAGGTATAAATGGTAGTAAAAGAAATGGTGTTATTCTAAACATTAATAATTAGTATGGTTTGTTTATCACTGCTCTTATAAAAGTCACTATTTACAAACGACTCATTCCAATGCAGAGTTCCTGTCTGTTTGGAAAATAAAAATCAAACGCGATAGATTATTATGCCTATGAACAAACGTGACACGCAGTCAAGCAAACTCGCTGTTAAACTCTTTATTTTTTTTAGTTAGTGATACCCACTAATAATATTATAAATCTACCTCTAGTATATCTGTATAATCTATGATCTACTCTTATCAAAATCCAGAACAGACAGTTTTCTATTAGTTAAACTTTAACTTTAACTGTACAGACGGCTTATTGAGTCAGGAATATTACATATTTATATTAGATAACTCAAAACTGTTATACATTTCAAAATCATTTTTTGTCGTTTGGATCTGTTTGCGTAGTACTTTTACTAGAGCGCTTTTCACAAAAGAAGTCCCGCGACAATTAATGGAACTATATTTGACAGATCGGCAAATAACAAATGAAATGATAATACCTAATTATTATGATATTGTTGATGATCCAACCATGAACCTACGGCAACTTTTTTTTTATATCTATGGATCTAATACATGTTAATGAAGTTGCGTTATTTTTGGGATTCAAAAACAATATATTCTGGCAACATTTCGTCTCACGACTATAACCACGGAGCAATATGCAGAAAGCGACTAACCCCGATTTTTGCGAAAATGAGTTTGAACGCCCATGACATAAGATTTTCTTTGCTTTACATATTCCAGAGACACTTATTTTTTAAACCACATCTAAACTCGAGATATTAAATTGTCAAATGAGACCATATACCATTATCACCCATTTTTTGTGTTAAAAACGACCATTTTTGGTTTTGGTCTAACAAAATATCCAAAAACGTGTTATTAGTGGTAAGCAGAATACGACCATCAAAGTTGGCTGGTTTCAGCCAATTTCGTTTATAATATATTAATTTGATTGTTTTATTTGCAGAAGCCGACCATCGCAATGGTCTAGTTCTGCAAAATTATTTTCATTGATTAATGATATTTTTGCAGGATACGACTGTAAGCCACTCATAGTGGTCTACTTTTGTCATACAAAATGCCACTTATCTATCTGAAATTTCTTATTTGCAGAAACAGACCATTCCATTATTACTGTTGTAGATTGATAAAGTAAACACCATTTAGTGCACCAAGTCCATGTCCAAATATTAAGGGTAGTGACCCTCTTATCATAACTCAGTTGTTTCACGATTTAGAAGAAGTTGAGCAAGCTAGTTTACAGTTTAGTTTAGTGTTTTTATACAGTAGGTATAATTCAAGAACCATTAGACCCAACTTACAATAACATAACTGAAACAGATTATACAAGGTTAGTTGGATAGGTTGTACTAAGCCGCGGACCACTTAATGTATCACTGATGATTGTTATAGAGGAAGTGTTAAAATTAAAAAATTCTATGAATTTTTTTTCCATTAAAAATGATTATTATTTTATTTTTTTCAAAAATTCTTCATCCCTGCTTTAGTTATGAATTCAGATAATGGAGTTTCTAATCCATAACCCCAAATATGACCTAAATAGTAAACACAGCTGATCATAGCTATGGACAGATAGATTTTAGCATATTTTTTACGGAATCTTTGAAAAGCTATTTCTCTTAAACTATCGATTTTTGGGGAAAGTTGTAGAACAAAAGTTATCCCTTATTATAGGTACTTTAACACCCTTTCGGCTTAGTACCCCCTTTCCAACTAACCTTGTTTAATACCACTGAATGTTATTATACTAAAAATTAAGAGTTTGTAAAAGTAGTTTTTGATTTGAGTTTGTTTAAGAAAGAATTTTGAGATTAAAACCATTATTTTGACTTTCAATTTTATTTCTTTTTTGGCCATACCTCAAAAAGCAGAATAAGACCATCCCGATAGACGCGTTCTGCAAAAATACTTTTCTTAAATTGTTTGATAAAGCAGAAAGCGACTACAAGTTTAACTCGATAATTTACTAGCAAAACAAAGTATTTTGGTAGTTTCAAATAGCTTATTTTGTAGTTAGCTTAGTTTGTATGCTTTGAGATAAATATAGCTTTTTAATCATTTTTGTATTGTATACAAAATAGCAGCGATAATACCTTAAAACGGCCGTATCTCATAACTCGTTTTTCGTCGATGGTCGCTTTCTGTTTAACTACGCTCAATGACAAGTACAACTTACTCCGTGACCACAAGTCTTCAGTTCGACCAAGTTTTACAAACTCTTCTGTGAAATGGCAAATTAACGAAACTTGTGACATTGACAGTTTAATTCAGTTGCCAGGATGACAAAAATCTTTTCCATGCATTTATTAAATATTTACGGGAATTTGTGCCTTTTACAATATTGCTTGAAAATGATATTATTATCTCAACAATCGGGACATGATTTTGTTACGACCTGCGAGTGTAGTGTACGGAAAGAATGAAGAATAGTTTTGTTTCTTTTTCCAAAATAGAATATAATGATCGCCACCACAGGCTGCACCTGTCCGTGATACCTTTAGTAAAAATAGTATTCCTTTATTCAAGCATATCAGTTTTGGACCCAGTGCATAATATCAACAAGCAGATTGGGTCACCCGCGCGACGGCGCAACGAATATTCCCAAGGAGGGTTGATGTCAGGCAGGCGGCCGGTCATAAAATAATAAGCCAAAACCTCTAACAACATTATTGTATTTATGAAATAGGTACATGTTGTGCCGACCCCACCTAGTGTGGGATAAGGGCAGGAAGAAGAAGAAGTATTCCTTTATTCCAATTTTATTGTCATTAGTAATTTTCAAACATTTTACAACGAACTACCTAATAATAAATGTGTATCATGTCAGATTAAATATCCGTCATGTTGACTCATCTATACTTAATATACTTAATGATATAATAATAATAATAATAATCTGTGGTAAGTCCGGCCGTCAACAAGACAAAAAAATTACTGAATTATATATTTTTGAAAATATTTTATAAAATTAGTTTTGCGGGTTACGCATAAAACAAAATAATAAATCAAAATGAAAAAAAAGGAGAAAACGCTAGATCCTGTAATAGAACCGGAAAATACAATACCATAAAATGTTGACAAGAAGCCGGACCAGAATAACAGAACAACGAAGCACACGCCCAACAACCTCGGCCTCGTCGCTCAGCTCCGCCTCGCAGCCTCAATCCCGCCGGAACTCGGATTACCAGTGACACCGGCAGCTGCAGCCTCGTCGAGCTCAAGTGACGAGTACTTCTCCCCGCCGACGTCGCCAAGACCTGTACGTCGCCAAGACCTGTACGTCGGCAAGACCTGTATGTCGGCAGGAGAGAGGCCGGCCACCGAACAGCCAAACAGTTTGGGGCCTAGGGGCCCTCCGGCCCCGAGCCGGGTCCTCGCTACCGGTGGTTATGTGTAGCGCATGAAATGGACTCAAAGTACAAATGAGAACGTCATGCGCGCATATTACGGGTCTGCAGAGGTGGGAACTAACCTCACTGCCTACCGTGTTAGGATGCTGACTCTGTTTCAGGAACTTGAGCCAGCCATTAACGTCTCTGCCCAACGATTATCGGACCAGGTGCGGGTTATACAACGCAATCATAGACTGGATGACGCCGCACTTGATAGGCTTCGCTTAGAGCTACAGAACAGCCGTGCCATCCCTGTCCCCTCATAGACCGCGGTACACCAACTTCTGAATGTAACCCCGCCGCGGTCCGATCGTGTAGATGGGGATGAGGATGATGGGGCTGTTACAGTAAGTAGCCAATACAACGACCGATTGAGGAGTGCATTGGAGGAAGCGATTCGGGAGTGTAGAGCTAATCCCGAATCACGGCCACGATTACCACGCTTGCCCATGCACAATAAAAACAGGGCGCTGCTGGTGTGTGCCTTGGATTCGCTGCTTGCTAGCTATTTTGAAAGCAGTGAAGATCTCGGCGATACACACTCAATCCTGTACTGTGCGGCTGTTGCGGCATGTCGTGTAGCCAACGTCAAATTTAATAATAGTGAACGAGCTACACTACCAAAACCAGCCGAACCAGCCTGGCAATGCAGGATTGAGCGTCGTATTGACGAGACCAGGGCACTCATCGGCAAGCTAATCTGCTTCAGGGAGGGCAATACTCGACCAAGAGTTATGCGCTTTGTGAGACGGGCATTCTCGGTGACTGGTATCAGCCCTCGAGAATATAAATCCCGAGCCACAGAGCGCATCGACTTCCTGAGGCAGAAAGTTTGTGCATGAGCGAGCCGTATTCGTAGGTATAAACGCCACGTTGAGCGATATACCCAGAATCGCATGTTCCAATGCGACCAAAGGTGGGTGTATAGAGCTTGGGAGCGGCCTGACCAAGGTGTGAGTGGTGGGCGCCTGCCGGATGATGATGCCATGAGCTCATTCTGGCGCAGCATCTGGTCGGTCCCCGTCACTCACACTGAGGGTGATTGGATGCGCGATATTGAGCGAACGTGTGAGTCTATAGAAGAAATGGGGGAAATTCTCATCAGCCCCCAAGACGTAGCCGATGCAGCCCGTCCGTTACATAACTGGAAATCTCCAGGGCTGGATGGACTGCACAATTTTTGGATAAAATGGCTGCGTAGCTCACACGCTCGCCTGGCGGCCCAATTCGTCCTTAGAGTCAGGGTCGCTTCCACAGTTCCTTACGACCGGAGTTACCCACCTGCTCCATAAATCAGGTAGTACTGCGGAACCCAAGAATTATAGACCGATCACGTGTTTGCCGACGGTCTATAAGCTTCTTACATCCATTTTGAGATACAAAATTAACACTCATATTGAAAATCATTCTGTATTGTCTTCTTCTCAAAATGGATGTAGGAAGTGCCGCGATACTAAGGAGCAACTCCTCATTGATACGGCCATTAGCCAACAGGTTCGTCGCTCCCAAAAGAGTATGTCGACATGCTGGATAGACTATAAGAAGGCCTATGACTCGGTGTCACATACATGGCTCATGAGGGTGCTAGAGCTGTATAAAATAAATACAACACTACGCACCTTCCTGAGGTCATGTATGGGGCAATGGAGGGCGGTCCTTCGCTATCCAGGGTGTCAACCGATTCGGGGGAGCGGCAAACCGATTAGGATTGAGCGGGGAATATTCCAGGGCGACAGTCTGATCCCACTATGGTTTTGTTTAGCCTTTAACCCTCTTAGCACATTGCTCGAGGGGTTGGGGCTAGGCTATCCGCTGCGGAAAGGAGGTCAGGTAGTATCCCACCTTCTCTACATGGATGACCTAAAGCTCTTTGCCCCCACTAAATTGCAACTGGTGGATTTACTGAAGGTAACTGAAACTTTCAGTAATTCTATCAGGATGGAATTTGGTGTGGACAAATGTGCAGTCATGCATGTAAGACGAGGGAGGATTATGGAATCCGAGGGACTACAACTTTCGGATTCCATACACCTCAGTCCGCTCTCCGCAAACGATACCTACAAATACCTTGGTATGTCGGAGGGGCTGGGTATCAGCGAGGCCGACATGAAACAATCGTTGAGGGAGCGCTTCTTTGGCCGCCTGAAAAAAGTCCTAAAGTCTTTTGTCAGGCGGAAACAAGGTGCGCGCCTTTAACGGTTGGGTCATGCCGGTCTTGATGTACTCCTTCGGCATACTGAAGTGGACTCAGACTGAATTAGATGCTTTGGATAGGAGAGTCCGGACTTTGCTGACCGCAAATCGGATGCATCACCCGCGATCATCAGTAATGAGGCTGTACAGCCCGCGAAAGTGTGGAGGCTTATTAAATGCTAAGAGCCTCCACAATCGTGAGATGTGCAGCCTACGGGAGATTTTCCTCCATGCTGACGCGGGGATGCACCGAGATGTAGTCGCAGTAGATAAAGGACTCACCCCACTATCCTTGGCTAGAGAGAACTGGCGCAAGCCTGTGGTACTTAGTATTAATGACCGCAGGGAGATATGGCAGAGCAAGGATCTACACGGACGCTTTTACCGGGCCCTCCATGGGCCCGATGTAGATTTCCTCGCATCCGTGTCCTGGCTACGGTTCGGTAACCTATTTGGGGAAACCGAAGGTTTTGTCTGTGCGATTATGGACGAGGTTATCATGACGAGTAACTACCGAAAGTATATTGTGAAGGACGGGACGGTTGACATAAATGTCGGGCATGCCACTGTCCCGGTGAGTCCCTCAGGCATATTATTTCCGGATGTTCTCGTCTTGCTGACGGCGAGTACTTGCATAGGCATAACCAAGTGGCCAGGATTATCCACCAGCAACTTGCTTTGAAGTATAACCTTGTGGAATCGGAGGAACCGTATTACAGGTATGTGCCCGACCCAGTTCTCGAAAATGATCGTATCACGTTGCATTGGGATCGATCTATCATCAGGTCATCACTATATCAGGTTTATTGTTGCCAATAAACCTGATATAGTGGTGATAGATCGATCAGAGCACCGCACAATGATTGTTGATGTTACCATCCCGTATAATGGGAATCTCGTGAAAGCTGAGAAAGATAAACAAATCAAATATCTTGACTTAGTTAGCACATGAGGTTGTCAACATGTGGGATATGGAATCGGCAACCATTGTGCCGATAGTCGTAACGGCCAATGGCCTAATGGCCAAGAGCCTCGACAATCATCTCATGAGGCTCTCGTTGGGTGGCTGGATCAAGGGCCTGATACAGAAAGCAGTCCTCCTCAATACGGCGCGTATTGTAAGGAGGTTCCTGTCTCTAGAGCCCTAACTGCCGGTAGCCTGGACCCTGTTCCCGCTGCCGGTGGAACCCTATTTTTTATATTTTTAAATATATATTTGTTTTTTTTATATGGATTTAAAAATGTAAATAATATGAGAAAACATGAATAAAGGAGATAAAAATCTATACTAATATTACAAAGAGGAAAGATTTGTATTTTTGTATGTAACGAATAAACTTAAAAACTACTGGACCGATTTCAAAAATTCTTTTGCCGTTAGATAGCTACATTATCACTGAGTAACTTAGGCTATAAAAGTACTTATATAAAAGTATATATAAAAGTACTCTGTGGTAACAGGCTACGGGCGGAATCGTGAGGACACTGCTAGTTACTATAAAATGGTAACGCGGAGCGAACAGAGCGTCGTCGCTCTCGCTCCTGACCTCCTCAGACCTGCTAATCCGAAATTGGGCATACTATTATAGTTAAATTGTGTTTAAAAGGACACGAAGGAAAAAAATAGAAAGCAGTGAAATACAATCGTACTTTCTCGGTTGCATGATTATTAAAATAGTTATTTGCGGTTGGTAAACTAAGTGTCCATACAAAATCTTATGGAAGTTCATTTTGCAAAAGTTAAACCGTTTTTAGTATATGATACTTTTATTTGTACAAAAAGAAATGAGATTGTATCACAAAATTCATGTAAAAAGGGTTGACCTTTGCGACGAGACTTGAGTCTTGAGTCTCGAGACTCTTTTACGGTAAAAAGTTCAGAGATCTCATGTTGAGCCAAGTCTGGCATTTCATTTATAAACTTCGATCAATAACTATTCTTGATCGAAGTTTATAAATAAACATATTTTTCGGACTTTGCATCCACGCAACATGAGGATAATATACTGTGCTGCTAGACAAATTGTATTTTGAATACTACATTGTCATGTTTTTAAACAAATCTACACCAAGGGAAAATAGTATACTAGTGGCACAGTATTTCTATAAAAATGAAATGCCAGTACTCAAGTAGGTATGTCAGAACTTTTCGGCAAGAGTCGTGAGACTTGGCCTTTTTTGCATAAATGTTTTGGATGGGATTTCTTATACAGGGTACTTAACGAAGGGCATATAATTATAATAAAAAGAACAGGTACGCGTAAATACTTTAAGTAATATATAAAGAATTCATATCCCTCCCGTAGTCGGGTAAAAACTCTAATAACTTCATAATTTGGATTGTAAACTGAAAATTACTCTACGACTACCGGATTGCGGCCACTCGCATACAAAAGTCTAACACAATCGCAATATCCTACGCCACGTCGTGAACCCGTTATTAAAACATAAGCATCGCCAGCTCGCAAAATACGCTTTGCTTTGCAATAATCGAGTGCAGCTTGTACTCGTGATTCCACTTCAGCCATCCACGTTCCTCTTGAAACTTCAAAGTAATGCATAGCACGAACTCCTCGCCAAAATCTTAACTGGCGTGCTGTATGGCAGGCTCTGGTTACAGCCACAACAGGACAATGTGGTTTCGCATGAGAAATTTGTTTGGCTGTTCGACCAGAGTTTGTTAAGCATATAATAACAACTGCACGAGCTCTCAAGGCAAGTTCAACTGCATTTATACTTATAGCTTTAGTTGGTTCTTCGAGAGGACTTTGCATTAACTCAGTATTTCCATAAACATATGGTTGCCAAATTATTCCTTCGGCCTGCCTACAAACAACAGCTGCAGCAGCAAGGCAATGTTCTGCCATTTTTAAAACGTCATAAGTAGTTGAAAATTTCTTTAAAGGTGAATCATAATGCAATTCCAAACATATTACGTCCACGCCATCAAGAACTAAATTTGCAATATCTGTGACGCAAAGTGTAGGAATCTGCTCATTAATTACTGCTTTACATATACATGGCTTTCCGACTTCATTGCACTTCGCTAGAATAACTTTTTGAGCAATAAATATTTTCTCTACAGGCAAATCAGTACTTAAAACGCAACGGTCAATGAAAATACCATCTGCTTCAGCTATTATGAGATCAATATTATCAAATCCTAATACTGAATCGATACAAGCAAAAATAAGAATATGTTTTCCTTTCTCCGTTAACAATTCTCTTACTCCACGAATATCATTTGCCTTTTGAGTGTTTGGAACCAATACACCATCTACATCAGATCCAATTGCCCAAGCTATTTGTTCTTCCATATGTTCAAAGGGCTGTTGTGATGTTTCACTACAAGATATTGATTCTGCACTACCCTTTTTTTTAGGGAGTTGAACTTCACGAGGGACCTGATAGATTCGGACGGTCATTTTAGCACCAATAGTTCCGCCAACAGCAATTGAGCATTCTACTGAGTCATCTCCAACTTCAGATATGACAAGCTTAATATTACCAGGACATAGGCTATCAATAAATATTATATCGTTGGGCTGTAGATCTGTTAAATGATCATAGCCAACGTATAAACAATCGGAGGTTCCACTCTCACGCCAACTCACATCAGTAGTTAAACGGATTGTATTGAACTGAATAAGATCAATATTTGCTTGCGGACCAGCTTTCAGGTCTCCTGTTACAATCTCAGGTCCTCTTACGTCTACCAATAGGGCCAATGGATATACGTATTCTAATTCGGCACTATAATTATATACAGCTTGTCTTATACTTTGAACCAATTGTCCGCAAGCTTCAGGTTCCAAGTCTCGCATATTGAGTCGGGCGATGGTCATTCCCGAAGCGATTAATCTTTGAATGGTAGCAGGATCTCGATTTATTGCGCCAATATCGCACATCAGTCCTGTTTGCACTTCTTCACATGTACCTTGATGAATGTCTATATTACAGTAATGTTTTAATAAAGATGGTTGTGGTGTAATATCTTTTTTACCCTTAGGGCTTTGTACTGATTCCAGAGGAATATGCCATGGTAATGCCATAGCATATTTTTTTTTATAGGTAATTATTAAAAAATATAAACAATTAATATTTGACTCTGATTAATATGATTAAAAAGAGAGTAACTCGTAGTCCGTACTTATATTACTGAGTACTCTCTCTCTCTCTCTCTGTGTTTGTGTGGAACCCAGATTATTATATTCTTTGGTAGAATAGAAGTTATAAATTGTTATAAATAATGTACTCTGTGAATAGAATATACCTTCTCTCTGTCATGTAGAAATTTCAAAATATTGAAAATGGTTGATGTGATGGTTGACACCTCGGAACAAGTTGACACGGGTGGTTGGTTGAAAATTCGTTTTTTGGTGAAAATATCGTTGGCCTGTTACAAGACAAGTATTAGAACAAGGAGGTTTAAAATTTCTAGTCTGTAGGTACCTAAATACAGGGTGGCCCAGAAAGAAATTCACTTTTGAAACCACACTAATTTTAAAAAGTTAAATGGGAGGGTTTCTTGGCGGGTATCGATGCATAGCACGGCCATTGCAATTTTAGTAATCATGAGTCACTACACAGGAGAACTTACAGCGCACCTTCTGCGTCCGAGCCTATTACAAGAACTTACGATCTTATGTGACTGTTCGACGCCTTTATCGTGTTAAATTCCAATTACGGCGTATCTGTGATTGTCCGAGTATTCATTTAATTAAGCAGTGGGTTAAGAGATTCGAAAGAACAGGATCGACACAAAAAACGCGGCCTCAGGGTCGCAAAAGAGAGAGACGCACCGACGAAACCATCCAGCAAGTTCGAGAATCTCGTAAATTCAAATCGTAACATGGCTAAGCTGATTGATTTTCTTGCTCCAAAGTTGCAAGAATCGCGAGGTTGCAATCGAAACACATGGTTTCAGCCGGTTGGAGCCATTTGTCACACTTGGAATGGGAGCATGCGCATGATAAGGGATATTTTTCCTCAGAAACTGATTTCACGGAGGGGTGACGTATCCTGGCCTCTGAGGAGCCCCAATTTAAGTCCAGCAGACTTATTTTTATGAGGACACCTTAAAAGCACGGTATACGCTAATAATCCGACAAAATTGCGGCAATTGAAGCTGAATATTCAGCAAGAAACGGAAACCATTAAAAAAAACGTTTCGAAATATTAGTGCCCGTTTGGAATAGTGTCGTAGCCGCCAAGGACATTATCTTGATGATTTAATTTTCAAAAACTAAAATCACCTTTAATAAACTTTAATTGTATTTAATTAAACACTTTTAAATAATATATAATAGTTTTGTTTTCTTTCTATTTTCAAAAATGAATTTCTTTCTAGGCTAACCTGTATAACTTCGTGGTTTATATCGTGGTATAATCATATTATTATACCATGGTTTATACTCGAACCAATATTTTTTTGATATGACACATCTAAAGGCTTTGTCAAACAGAACGCGTTATTATCGCGCGTCAGAGTGCTAACCTAACGCGACGCTATGACGCCGAGGTGTGTTGTACTGCGATGGTGATGTACTGCCAAACAGAGCGCCAGCGCTAGCATTACGCAGCGCCTTTGCTCTGTTTGGCGGTACATCACCATCGCAGTACAACACAGCTCGGCGTCATAGCGTCGCGTTAGGTTAGCGCCCTGACGCGCGATAATAACGCGTTCTGTCTCTGTCTCTTTGGTGTCGACGCTCACGATGGCAGACCTTCGTAACTCATCGGCTCTCTTCGGTTTGATTCGGCCAGTGTTTTTTTTAACAAAATGAGTTTCGATGTTTCACATCTGCCAGGCGTCCCGCGACGGTATAATTTTTTTTTTTAGGCTGTTTGTTTATATTATCGTTTGATTAATATATAGAATGATTAAAATCTTTGATTAAAGGCTAAAATCGATAATTTACTAGGTATTAAAGTTACTCTATGCCAATATAATCAATCTCAATCCAAAATCTTTTTGGATTGTTGAGATCAGTTACATGATCTAAGGCAAGTCTAAGGTTTACACCTCGGACCAATAATACTATTTACACTACACTAATACTATTTACACTGACCAAAGACATTCAATACTTTTTGACTAAGACCAAGTTATCTGCCCCCGGTGGGTTCCTGCATTGTCGTTACGGGGGGCTCAGTAGCCGTGGAGTGAATGCCCACGGTCAAGCGAAGAGGAACCCGAGGAGGGCCTGCTCGTCTGGGCTTGGGCCTGGAATCCCTCGACGTAGCGGCGAAGTAGGTTGCGGTGTTCCTGGGCGACATCGCAAGTGAGGTGGGCCGCGATGTCTTATAGGAGGTATCGCGGCTGAAGGGTGGAGACCGCGGCGGGAAAAGAGTGCCGGTATTGCGGTGCGCCGTTCTCCCTACCTTCCGCGGCCTTGACGGGGCCGCCACCGTCAGATGGCGGACGCGGTAGGGCCGCAGGGGGAGAGGAGTGTCGGTGTATAGTTGGCCGCTCTCCCTATCCTCTGCGGTCGAAAAGTGGTAGGCAGCGGGGCCACTAATCTGGACCCGTCGCAGCGGGATCAAGGGAGCCCAGACATGGGGTTGTCTGGCGCCCATGTGCTCGTTTGGTCCCCGGGGTGGTCATGGTGTGCCATGTGTTCTGGTGCGCCGGTGATGTGGTGCTCCCCGCGCCTCTCAGGAAGTCGTGGGGTGGGGCCCCACTGAGGAGAGGTCCACCTGCAGTTGGTGGACCAAGACCTGCCGGGGTTGCGGTGCATGCTTAGGCGAATCCTGTGACCCCGGCCGACGGTCAGAAGGAGGAACACCGTGGGATTTTAGCCGGTAAGATTCCGGCAGACTCCCTCGCCTACCCCGGGTGAGGGACATCCATGAGGATTTTCCCACGATAAAAAAAGGACCAAGTTATTTGTGAATTAAAGAGCGTCGCTCTGTTTAGCTCTTTTTGCTCCTGCTGTGTTGCCATTCTATGAATAATAATTCGTTTTGAGATATAATTCTAATCTGACATGACACACAATATATTTTGTATTATGTCCCATTTTCTACCATTTTACAGAAGACTTGGTAGTTCTCATAGCTCTTTACGTATATTGCACTCGCAAGTCGTAACAAAATTATCGTTTGTTGCTAGATACGGGACATTTTGACAAGACAGGCATTGACAAGGCCGACTACACACATTTGAGCCGTTATTTTCCCGATTATTTAAATAATATCATGTTCGAGCATTATTGTGAAGGTACAAATTCCCTATTAAATACTTAATAAATGCATGTAAAAGATTTTTGTCATCCGGGCAACTGAATTAAACTGTTACTGTCACAAGTCTCGTCAATTTGCCATTTCACAAAAAAATTGGTCGCATAGTGATACGCACAGTATGCTCGACCGACGCGACGTTGACCGCTAACGTCAGTCGAGCATAGTTCGTGGTCGAGCACTAATAATTCCACGCTTAAAGCCGGGTATCCTGCGATCATGTTTTACTAAGAATATTGGGGTGTGGCCAAACCGTTTTACTGTGCTCTCATCGCAGTGTTCACTAAACATGTTTAGTTAGTTTGTTTTGTTAGATCTTTGTAGCAGGAGACCCGGCTAGCTAAGGCTTAAACCTGTTTGTCTCGGCCCGGTGAGGGATAGACGAGTGACTCGAGTTCAATACGGTTTTTGCAATATCGCTCGATTCGAGACACTCGAGTAAAAGTGGACTTGAATCGTATCACAACACTATTTCACTCAGCGTGACCAGATCTAGTATAATACTATTTAACATATTTAACGATTTTTTGACCATCAATATTTTTGTAGGTTCATTACCTACTGAAATTTAGTGTTTATTGGTATATTTTGGATAAAATAACATTTTATGGTAACACTATAAGCGATCTTCCCGCGAACATCGATCTTCTACCGAACATCGGCATTATAAAGGTAGACGCACACTTATCAGAGCCGAACGCGCCGAACGTGCCGAAAGAATCGAATTTTAGAATTAGTTGTATGAAATCCCATGAAACCTCGCACACCTATCCGAATCGGCCGAATCGGACGATTCGGCGCGTTCGGCTCTGATAAGTGTGCGTCCACCTTAAGAGGGAGGTTCTCGAAATATTATTTTCTATTCATACCTATATCATTTAATAGTAGCATACCAATTTTCCAAAAGAATGTTAAAATACGATTTTAACACTTACTTTGATGATAATGACGAATAAAACACGTTCTGAAAAACAGTATTTTTATTGGTATATTTGACTTGTCGCGGTTGGTGTATTTTAGTAGTATTTCTTCAAAGTGACAACTGTATGTATTTTCGTAAAATTTTATCTGGTCACACCACCGATTTCACTAACAGGAGAGAAGTCTGAAATGAATTAAATAAATTGGAAAATCAACAAACAACTGAAAACAGCAACCCCTACGCCCGCAAACTACTTTAGGGATAATCTATGGGGAAACAACTAACAACCCTACTATATTACTATTGTGATTAATAGACTCTTTGTAAGAACACCGGCCCCGGTGCCCCCGGTGTTATATATTCCTAATCTAATCTCACCATAACCCGGTGCTAACTAATTAAAGTATTTATAAGTATAGCAGTATACACATAAATATACTAAATATAATCTTCAGGATAATTAATTTAATGGTGTTATATGATATTGTGTAATGGAATTGGAAACGACTATTAAAGAAGCCAGTAATGGCCTTAAAGCTGTGCGAGTCACAGAAAGGAAGAAAAACGCGGAAATTATAAAAGAATTACTTACAGGAAAAGCAGTGCCTTCCCTTTTATCTGAAAATACTTTAAAAAGGAGAGGATATACCTGGAATAATCTGTTTGATGACATTAATGACTATATTTTTAAGGTAACTTTTACTGCTCCTAATTACTTTTTATGAAAGAGTGCATTCCTCTAAGACCACAAACTATTATACGCTCTAAGACACTTTAAAATGTTGGATGATTATGGTTTCTTATTTAAATCCATTTCTAGAATCTATGTGGGTCAAGCCAGCCATGGAAAATAGCCTTTTTGAATCAACTACAGATGGTCACCTGTCAAAACTATGCAGATGACTATCTAGTGGAGCCACCATGCAAAACTATAGCAGTCTTGCTTTCTAATTCATGCAAAATAATGTTTAATGTATCATAATGAAATGAATATTTTATAGAATATCAAGTGTTATAAAAATAATAATAATCTGCAATTCATAATTATCGGCATTGGGAAATAATAATTTATTTGATAATAATAGATTGTTGTATCCCTATTTTTTATTTATTATGGTACTTATTTTATTTAGCAAACAGGAGGACTGCCGTCCATTCCACATCATTTTACTAAATCCTTTTATTCACCTATAATGACAGCCATGGGTGGAAAGGTGTAGTTGCTTACTCTTGGGAACCACATGTTAAAATCCAGTAAAAAGTTAAATTATTAAAGGCGGATGGCGAGATTGTATGTAATTTGGGACCCAGTCTTTCTGAGAGCATGCATTAAAGAAACTGGTCAATAGTTGTAGAACACAATAAGACTCAAAAAAGCAAATTGGAAGGGACTTGTACAAGTTGGTTGAAAAAAAGTTATATTAATATAACAAACATAACATCACACCCGTATTCCCCAAAGAGTAGGGCAGAGGTGTATAGTAACACCCATATTTCACCGTTATTTTTAAGTCCCATGTAATAGGGGGCAAGCCTATTGACATCAACCAAGCACATATCCAAACTCCGGGCTGCTACTGAAGAATTCCACATGAAAAAACTCAATAACACTGACCAACCTGGGGATCGAACCCAGGACCTCACAATCCGCATTCATATAAGTTTTATTATTTAACATTAAGTGAACAAGGATGATTACAATGATATTACAACCTTGTGAAATGAACAATACTTGGCTGTCTTAGAACACTAGTATTTCAAATAATAAAACAAGGATAACTCAAAACATTCCTTTTGAATTAAACAGAAAAATAGTTCCATTTGTTAAGGTTTTCTACCTTGCAGGTATGTGTTTTAATATTTAATTATATTGATTTTGGTATAAATATTGTCACAAAGTTTTTTTTAATTGCAAATAATATTTATTACTTTTACAGTGTGTTAGTTTAATACATAAATATAAAACAATTCAAAATATAAAAAGCTTATTCGAAGTGGTCTCCATTGGCTGCATTACAGTCCTTTAAACGTTGAGGCCAGTTATCAATAGAAGCACGCACTCTTTCCATGGGAAAATTATTCACTGCCAATCATATGGATTGTTTTAGGGACTCCAAATTATCATGGCGTTTAGAGCAAGCCATACTCTCTAAAACTGACCATAAATCATAATCCAGCGGATTAAGATCGGGACTAAACGACGGCCAGTCTTCAGCTCTGATGAAGTCCGAAACGTTCACTGCCAACCAAGACTGCATGGACCGAGCTTTATGACCCGGTGCCGAGTCTTGTTGGAAGGACCATACTTGGTTATTGAACTTGGTTAAGGGGCTTAACTACCTTCTCAAGAATGGTATCTTGATACACTTGTGCCGATGTTTTGATACCTTTTTCACAAAAATATGGCTCAGTCACTCCTTCATAGCTAACACCCCACCAAACCATCACTGAAGTCGGATAATGCCCACGTTGCGCTCTGTCGACTAATTGGGAAGCTTCCTTAGAGCTTTGAGCATAAATACGGTCATTTTCTTTGTTAAAATGTTGCTCAATTGTAAAGATTTTCTCATCCGTAAACAATTTTTTTCTGTGACCTCCCTTTGCATACCGCTTCAGTAGTTGTTTCGATTTTACCACCCTATTCTTTTTTAAATTATCTGTTAAAAAATGACCAGTGCATCTCTTATAGGCAGCAAGTCCTAAGTCATCTGTTAAAATACGCGACATGGTTCTGGGTGCTATCTTCATCTCCCGAGATAAAATCTTTTGCTTTCGGACAGGATTTCTTCGAATTTTTTCCCTTACTGCCTTGACCACCTTTTTCGTACGAACACTATGTGGACGGCCAGATCTTTTTCTGTCACAACAGAGGAGGTCTCATTGTACAGTCAGCATCTAAAGTTGATGACCACATTTAGATTTTCAAAATCGCTGTACACCGTATTATACCTAAATCGCCCAACATGACAAGCGCCAGAAATGAATGATTATCATAAAAGGCCATAAAGTAGGTGACCATCACTTTTCAAAAGTCGCTAAACAAAATTATAGTAAAAAAAGCATAACATTCTTCATCTCTAAAGTCTCTGAACAAATTTTTGACAAAAATAGCATACCATCGTTTATTTCTAACGTCCCTGAACAAAATGAAATGTTTTTTGGGTTTAATATGTGTGTGTATTTTTTTTCGGTATGTGTTTGGTATATAAATTAAGTAGACACATGCACATGTACATCACCACCCTTTTATTTATTATAAACAAAATTAAATTCTCAATGAACAATCTCAATGAAAAAAAACTCAATGAACAATCGTATAAAAACGACAGATTCCAAATTCAAATTCAAATGTGATATCTTTCTTATTTTTAATTGTAACAGTATTTATGGCCAGACTAGGTATTTATGCAATAGGCTTGCCCCGTATTAGATGGGACTTAAACATAACGGCAAAATGAGGGTGTTACTTTACACTTCTGCCCAACCCTTCATGGAATATAGACATGATGTTATGTTTGTTTATGATTTTGTTATATTAGGCTATTTTGATTTTTTGCATTATCATAATAAGTAAGACGTACCTAACTATACTTTTAAGCAAAAACTACCATTTCATTCTGTGGATTGAAACATAATCTGAATGATGTTCCATTTTGTAAGAGCAGCATGAATTAATTCCCATCTATAAATTTGACATATTTTTAGATAAAGGCCGTATTAACTTGCCATTATAATGATTATACAGATTGGGACAATAAAAGGTGGTCAGTGGACGGAAAGAACCTTAAATATTGATGACAGCAAATTATACAAATATACTTCTTTTTAAATATAAGGGAATGTTTCCTTTGAGCAAAATTTGCTATCATCAATGTTGAAGGTACTTTCCCTCCACTGACCACCTTTTTTTATCACCTTGTAGGCACCCAGGCATGGCACTTCTTTAATTTTGGGTCAAATCTAACCATTCTCCTTTGTAGACTGCTTGTCACATAAAATCACAAATGTCACCTGAATATGATACAAGCATTTTACTTTGAGCTCTACTCGACTTTGAAAAGTATTATAAAATGTGCCTTTGTTTGTAGTAATAAAACTATAAAGGCGGCATATACATTAAATTTTACGGACAAAAGTACCCGACATGTAGGGTCGTTTTCCCACTGATAATTACCCACCCCCCAAATAGAAACATGATAGTATTTGGCTCAGATTTTTCGACCTCTATATATTCAAACACTCACAGCTTATAACCTAGGTCTCACAGAGGCGTGATTTTTGTTTTGTTTTATAAAACAACTCAAAGACTAATAAAAGAAAACAATATAAGACATGTGTTAGTAGTAGTAGTTTTTGTAGAATTTAAGAAAAAGTAAAAAATATGTGTAATTTTGTAATTTCACGTCTTCTTACGATAATGGTTTACCTATGTATGACACTGATATCAATTCTTTAGGTTGTAGAAAACCTAAAGAATTAGTATCAGTGCCAGTGTAATATCAATTAATACAGCATAGATGTTCTACCCTTTCAAATGACATTAAATTTACGCCTCCGTGAGGCCTAGGTCTTAAGTTGTGTTTGATTATGTACAGGTCGAAATAGGTAAGTCAAATACTAAAATTGCTCTACCTTTGGGGGTTAGGGAATTGACCCTACAAGTGGGGTGTTTTTGTCGATGAAATTGAGTGTATACCGCCCTTAAAGTTTTATTACTACATACCCGGACATAGTGTTTATCTAATTAGGTATAAAACATAGTTCTTTGTGCATTTTACAGGAAGTTGAAAAATATGAGACATCTAAAACTTATGAAAACATCACTAGACCACTTTGTACTAGTTTATTACATCAATGTCTTAATGGCTCCAATAGAGGTAATTTCATTTATATTACACAAAGCATTAATTAAATTAAGGTTAGGAATTTATTGCATAAACATATTTAAAAAAACCGATTAAGTGCGAGTCAGACTCGCGCACCGAGGGTTCCGTACAATATAATATTAAAAAAAGACTTACCTATTTATTCCGGAAACTGTAAATGTCTAAGACTAAATGTCTAATTTTTCCTGCCTGTCGTTTTATTTTTCCTGTAAAATAAAGCAGACCTATGATATTATTAGGATGCAATAAAGTTCGATCACGAAAAAGTTTCCCATCGGCTCACGTGATTGGATGCGACTACAAAATGATACAATTATATTCCCAACAAATCACATGGTCCGTTCCAATTACTTTGTTATATAAAAAAAATCCCTAATGGATTATGATTAATTTAAAGCAGAGGTCCCCAAACTTTTTTGTCTCATAGACCACTTGCCATGTTTTTCAGTTTTGGGTCGAACCCGCGGGCGCGACTAAATCCGCACGACTCTAAAATCGCCCTAAGGCTTATGTTCTCCGAGGACCAGGTAGAACTGTACCAGAACTGCACACCAACATTTTTATTTTTGTGTTTTAAAACAAAAAAAGTTTATCTTGCAGGCAAAGCATATATTAAATGTAACAAAATAATGGAGATATGTTTATATATACTAAAAGATAATCGTCTAGCAAAAGCAATTGGTGACAGTTATTTGAATTTACTGTTTAAACATGTCCTGCCCTATGAACACTACCTGGGTCACATAACACCAAGCACATGGAAAGGTGAGTTAACACATTAGAGTCCTTCACACTTTACATAGAGCTCATACGCCATGCCGCCATACATTTTGCTGGTGGACCTTCCAGGAGGGACATTTATTATTGGCCCTCGATATTAGATTTGCGCTAAGAGTGAACTCTCAAGGAGGGTTCTTGGCATTAGGTTTGAAAGCCTATCGTAAAACACACTAGTATGTAGTAAAATTATTTTAACATTTTATAACGTTAAGAAAAACGTACATTTGAAATGAGCCCTCCACGAGGCATCCCAAATGCGACTAGACATGAGACATGAGCGCACCCGGCACTGAATGTATTAAATACAGAAATGTGATATTTGTTATTTGTATTATGTTTACTAAAAGATGTGGTAATGTTCCAGAGTTGCTGGATGTCTGTACTGCTGCATGTTTTTCTACTGATTACAAAATGGACAACTTCACTAAACTAAGACTAGTGCTGCTTGTAATTAAAAGTGGAAAGGAAAATTGCCAGTTTGTGACACCACTCATGGAATCTTTATCCTTGTTAGAACAACATTTTTCTAACATTACCAATGACAAAAAAGTACAAGATGTAGTTATAGAAATAATTATATTGCTGTTAGAAACGGTACAAGCATGATATACTATGATTTATATTTGTTATTATTTGTTTCAAATATTTTAATTGCAGTATTATTTTTTAGTTATCTTCTGAGTATCGGTTAACAATGTGTCATTTTACTGAAAATGTTTTATCATTATTATTAAAATGCTACGATCAAAATAAGGATCAAAAGAAAAAGGTAATATTTATAATGGAAATAATAATAGCTATATGGTATAAGTTCAGGTACTCTGGAGTCAATAATACATTTTTGCTTGTGGAGTAATATTTTAAATGTTGGCCGGGAAAGTACTATCACCATAACTATTTCTGTTACCAAGCAGCATTGCTGTTCTAGTTTGAAATTACAGGTACCATGAGATTTTCTAACTTTGACTCTAAGGTTGGCAATGCATCAGCAATCCCCTTGTTGTTGTAAGTGTAACTAAGCGGCGGTAAAAAAGAATACATCAGGTGGGCAGCGGACTTATTTGCCAATCTATTACATAAAATAAATAAAAACTACTTATACCGATTTCCACAGAACGTTCTCGCTTTTGATTAAAAGAACATCAAAATCGTTTTATTCGTTTCGGCGATAGGCGGACACAAACGGACTAAAGTCGGGTCTGATGCGACCATTCATGATTTCAGACTTTCATGATTTTTTAACAAAATTAGGGCTTTGCCTAACTGTTTACTGTGTTATAATTGGTCGGAGAGTTCACAAAAAAAAATTATAGGTGTTTTGATAGATTTTTATCTAGTCTTCAAACTTTGAGCTTTTCGTTGGCAGTTTCTTATTAGGGGTCTTTTGCAAAACGAGGAACCCTTATTGTTTTGGTCAACTGGTCCGTCCGTCTGTCACAGTATTTATGGAATATGAGTTTCAATAAGTGTCCAACAGAACTGTATGTAAATATTGTTATTAATACTGTTCATTGGCTTCTTTTATTTTTTCACTCAAACAATGCGTTTGCAACTTTGTGCATAGCCCACGCCGCACCAGCATCTTGCAGGTTTTGTTGATAGTTCATAACAAGGGTGTACATAAGATTTGATTACAGGTCAGTCACTTAGAAATTCCATTCGAGCTGAGTCCCTGATTAATTGTGTTAATTGCTAAGGCATTGAGTTTCAAAAACTATTATCTTTTTCCTAGTGTGCTCAGTTTCACCTACTGCTGAGAATGTAACATCTATGCGTATTAGTTGCCAGAATAAAAAAGAACCCCTTTAATTCCAGACATCATTATTCAATTTATTCAATCTTACGGTGGCACTTCATCACCCAATGGGAAGACGCCAACATGAAGAAGGTAGCCTCGCAAATAACTGGGACCTTTGGAACAAATACCTGAACAGCATTACAGAAATAATATGTTTAGAAGTGACATATTTGCAAAAGAATCGTAAGCACAACGATAGAACACTTCAGCAATGCTCTCATTTTTATAATTTAGCTGCATCGGTGCATTACCAGGTAAGGATCACTTTGTAGATGTTAAAAAGATGTAAACCTTTTTCATTTTGATGTCACATGTTTTGTATTAGGTCATTCTAAATATGACTTGCGTTTTAAATTATTATAATCTTATATCATTACAACAGAGATAAGTAAATAAATAAATTATACCAAGCAGAGTTGTCTAAAGCATCCACTAAAATACATAATTTTTTACATTCCATATCAGCAGCTAGTGCATTTAAGTTGGTTTATTGATAGTTTTTATACACAAATTGCTACACAATATATAGCTGTAATTGAATAAATGTGTTGGATAAAAGATATTATAGCAATCAAGAATCATGAGTAAGCAATAGGCAAAGCTTATTACTTATTATTATTCAATGTCAAGCAAACCCATTCCCTTATATTACAAAAGATGGTCTTGATAAAATCCAGGTTTTAAAATAGACCTGTCTCTTTTTGTTATATAATGTTGGAAAGTGATTGGCATATTTTGAATCTGAGCAAGTATATTAGTCTTTGTTTAAACCATCACTAATTGTAAGAATGGGGGACACAATACCATAATTTTTCATCAACGTATACAGGGTTATTGGTAAAACACTAACAACCTCTCAGGACCATATTACTGACATCATAAACAACAACTTTTGTTCTATGACTTTTAAAAATTCATCATATTTTAGTTCATCAGATTTTCATACAAAAATAAAAATATTTAAATTGAACGGTCTAAATGTTACGAAGTGTATGCGAAGCAAAAGAAAGCGATAGTAAAATAGCGAGGGGAGCGGGGTTAGGGCGGCGGGGGCGCTTTAGACCGTTCAATTTATAATTTTTATTTTTGTATGAAAATCTGATGAACTAAAATATGATGAATTTTTAAAAGTCATAGAACAAAAGTTGTTGTTTATGATGTTATATGGGCCTGAGAGGTTGTTAGTGTTTTACGAATAACCCTGTATAAGTATTTTCTTTTCCTAATTACAGATATTTAAACAGTCCGAAAGAAGCGACAGTGACACGGAAAATATAACAAAAAGATTAAGATTAAGTTTTAACAAGAACAAAACATTTGGTGACCTTGTCAACGAATTGCAACAAAATCATATACCATGGTAGGTTATATAATGATCTCGTTTCCTGTGTCTTTATGATTGTGTGAATTATACTTTTTATAAAACATATTTCTGTTAGTTTTTAAAATGTTAATTCAGGTGCTTTATGAATATTGTCGGTAAAGATTAGTGGAGTTAAGTCACTATTTATTATTTTGTGTAAATGTACCTAATGCAAATTATTTTTGCAATTATCATGCTCTATATTGAGTATACTTATAGTCTGTTTGGTATTGCATTACAGATTTAACGATATGTTAAACACTTAATTCTATCGACAAGAATACCCTCTTTTGTAATATCAACGTCTCCTTTCCGAACGGCAGCCATTTCGATTTTTAGCTACCCAGTAATTTGTGTGTTCATTAAAAATGTAACTAACATCTTTGGATCTGGGAGTGCTAAAGGCTTAAATTATTTTTTATTTGCAAGCTGACAATCCCTTCCTTCTGCGTTGTAAAAAATGATCTCTGTTTAGTGACTATTTTAAACCATCTGGCAAGCCAAGAAGTTAGTTAAAAGATAAATATATGAAAAGCAAAGATTTTTTTAAATTGCAATTTTATTGAGTTTTGCCAATAACTGAGATCATATTTTAGAAGTCTTATTTTATTATTCTAGCACATAATGCCATTTCAGGTTGGGAATTATACACGCGTATGTCAAAAGGTATAGTGCTACCATATCTCCAGATGATTACCTTTCATTGTTGAATTGTCTCCAAATGCTGCTTACAAATAACAGCAGTAATTTAGAATGGGACGTTTTTCAAGAATTAGTTAGTCTGGTGCTGGAAAACTCCCATGGTTTGATGAGCAAAAATGATGAATATAAAAACACATCAGTGTCATTGTGGAACTCGTGTGTTAGGTAAGCTCTTTTATTCATTTCTATACATATTAATTTACATTTTTAAATATTTCTATAAATAAATAAATAACATTTAAAAATATAAAAAATAGTAGCTTACCGGGAAGTGGGTCCAAGCTACTGATGGTCAGGGCTCCAGAGAAAGGAACCTTCTCAAAAGACGTGCAGTATCAAGAAGAACCGCTCTCTGTATAAAGCCCTTGATCCAGCAACCTAACGAGAGCTTTTAAATTATTATTCGTTTATTATACGTTTATTTCTAAATATATTTAAGAAACCACTATGTTGGCCATGATTAAAGTAAGTAATAATTAAAATATCGGTTTCAGATATTGCACATCTTTAAATGCGTCACACAAAGCCGTACATACAATAATACAAAATTTATTAAAGTACAGCATGCTGGAGTACCCGCAGACACAACATCTACTAAAACTGTACCTTGAAAGAGATATGCCAGTAACCAACAATAGTATTATAACATTAAGTAACATCTTTCACAAATTCTTCAGCAAATGTAGCTTTGAAGATTTTAGAGTTAAATGTTTTCTATGGCTTATTTCAAATGATACTGCATCTATATATGTGGCTGGAGTAACAGAATTATTATTTCGAATAATCGTGAATGAAAATATTAGCTTCACTTCTATCGGTACTGTTGATTCGGAATACGAGAAGTTACGTGATATATTATTTAACTCTATAGAAAAGTGTATATTATTCAGTGAATTTGAATTACAAAATGTAATAAAACCAATCGCCCAAGAAAAGGTATACGAACATGTTGGAACTGTTTTCGATGTAGAAAATCGAGTGAAAGAATACTTGAAAACAATTTTAGTTGAAAATAATTCAAAATTATTCCAAAAAGATGAAGATTTGTTAGAGTGTATCAAGTTGATTAGTGTAATTTTGTCATATCTTGATAAAGTCATAAAATATAACTTAAAAACTCGAGAAGAAATAAAAAATACGGAGATATACACTTTATTGACAACAGCGTTGTCAATAATGTATACATCCCTGAATCGTTTGCTAGCCAGCAACACTCGGATACCAGCTAAAATTAAACCTCTTCAACTAATTAGAGAACTTATGATCATTGAATTTGATCCCTTATTGACGTCTATGTTACGGGCGAATATTGACGCAGATTTGTTTCATGCTATTAATAATATATTGAATACAGAAGTTCAATCTGACGATAATGACATGATTATTGATGGAGACGAAGATGACATGAATATTGATACTTTGAAGCACAATTGCTTCTTGTTACTTGCTGCATACTGCAGGAAACGTGCAGAATATCGGGATGATGTACTGAAACTAATATTAGACGAATGTATCTACAGTTTTACATCTGATACTCAGTGTGTTTTTCAGTGTTTAGACCTACTAACAGATACAAATGTAGAAGATCCACCTCTAGGTAATAGTTATAATTTTATCTCTACAGATACCTACAATGTTTACCATAATTAAATAGAAACCATAAGTAGTTTATTTAGAATTGACTACTTAATTACTTCAGCATGATAAAAAAATGCAAAAATAAAAATGCTCATTTACATGATATCAGTCCATCAATCGAGATTAAGAAAATTAAGACTTATGTCAATGTGACAGAATTTTAAACGCAGTTTGCAATGTTAGCAGCAATACAAATTCCATTACAAAAATGGTTCAATTCATTAAAGTAAAATTTTAGTTATAATTGTATTGTGTTTTAACCTAATATTTGAATAGGGTGACTGAAGTTTCTGGTTATTTCTGTTACGTGCTGTATATTAATTTTGCAATGTATCTAAATCAAGCAATATTTTGCAGGTTTGATTTTCAAACTGATGCAGTGTATGTGTCAGAAATTGTATAGAAATTCTAAAGCATCTTATGGAATACTTAAAATATTGCTGGACATAATGGATCCTCTATGTTCAGATGATAGTGCCATGAAACAGAACTGTTTTATAATTGTCAAAATTTATTTGCAACAATGTCAAGATATGTATTACCCACCGAGGGTGGCCTCTTTGATATATGAATGCGTAGCTAAGATTATCATAATGAATCGTAAGCAAAATATGAACAATGAAGAAATTTTTGATGATGCAATCATGAAGAAAATTAACGGCAATGTCCATAACATGCGTCTCCATTGCTGTTACTTAATTAAATCGATTATCAATTTTTCTGAAGATGACATTGATACATTTGCAACTGAATTGCTGAACATCTTTTTAATTGACGTAAGTCCTTGTGTTTTTAAGTTAATGGTCAAAATTTGTTCGGGGTGCTCCTAGATAGATGATCGGCTACTGTGCATGTTAAAATGGTTAAAGAGCTTTGCGTATATCTGGGGGGCTAATAACCTCACATTTGGTATATCAAATATCTTTTCATATTCGTAATCATAACTGCAAGCGGGCTGCACATCCAGTCGGCAGTTGTCACGAAGTTGCACTGATTGCACCCTAATTGCCTTCAAGCTGCATTTGGCAGTTGCATAGTTTCCGGTTGCGACTGGATGTGCGGCCCACTTGCAGTTATGATTACGAATAGTGGGCTACCCTAGGTCCTTAACGAGATTCGTATTACCACATCGGGAACTCCTCGTAATGCGGAGAGCACATTACGCTAAAACCCAGGCTCTCATGCTAAATCTACGAGGAAGTCTAGGACAGTCAGTTTTCCGGAAGTCTAACACTTGGTCTAATATTATGAAATCAGTGTCTCCTAAAGTCCGTTTACAAAGGTCAGGTGGCTGTCAGAGAATTTAAAATACTGATGTCCAGCCGCAAAGAGCCTCATCTGGTAACCACGAAGCCGATCCGACAAAGTTACGGTCAAGGGTGACAAATTGGATGCAATTTTTATTCTTTTGTTGTTTTAGGTATCAACCAGAAAAGAATCTATACTTAAAGACGAATCTGCCAACAGAACTTTCACAGTTCTCCATTCCTTCGTTGCGTTAGCGCAAATAAAAAAATCTGCAATACTAAGTATAATACTTCAAGTAATTCATTTGCAAAAATTGAAATCATTAGATAACCACACTGTTATGAAAGTTTTGAATCGGATGATCGATTCTGTTGGCATAGAAGATCTCAAGACTTATTTAAATAACAACATTTTATCAATACTACATTTTTGGTTTAAAAAAAACAATGCAGTGGAGGACTTGCCGCTCTACTTATTTGGGTTTGACGCCATTGAGATATTTATAGAAAAACATATGAAATGGCTTATTGCTGGAGATATATTGTGGCGACAAGAAGGAAACGTAAGAAAGAGCAAACTCATGAAACAAGTCGCAAACAAACAGAACAAGCCCATCGAACACATCCTTGAGGTATGTTAAGAGTATGTAGATATAGTTTTATATTTGACACTAAAGCTATTACGAGCGTAGGTAATGTTATATTTAATTAAAGATGCAGAAATATGAACTGCTCAAAGAAATGAAAGCTGTTGTTTTATATTCCAGGTGTGTTTTCCTAATATCGTGGCTTTATGTTTGCCTTATATTGTCAGCGCAAAATATAATATTGACTATTGTGAGCCTCATAAACGCGACGTATTTAAGAAGTCAACGAAAAATGCAACAGAAATGTTTCAATTGACTGGTGAGATGTTAGAAAACGATAGATGGAGTAGTCTCTTTGCAGAGAATGTTGGGGAACTACTGTTACTAACATATACTCACATGAGGGACCGAGAAGACGCAAAACAACTATTTCAAGTGAAATTGCCGCAGCAGAATCAAGAGTATTATTATCCAAGAAGGGTTTTATCCGCAATTCTAGATTATTTTGAAGTAAGTCTGCTACAAATATAGAACTATGAAACATTTTTAAGATCTTAGAATATTATCGTATCGTATATCGTATCATATTATTATGATATGATATGCAGCAAATAAATGATTTATGATTATGAGTATTCTCAACGAGGGTTGATGTCTGGCAGGCGGCCGGTCATAAAACAATAAGCCAAAACCTTTAACAACATGGATTTACGAATTACATGTCGTGCCGACTCCAACTAGTGTGGGATAAGGGCAGGGAGATGATGATATTGTAACATCTTAAAAAGATTTAAGTAATTTATGTCTTATTCATTAAGACGACGAATTGAAAATATTGGCGGCAGGGATTTTAATATTTCTCAGCAATTACAAAACATTCTGAACTTATATTTATACACTTCATTTATCATATATTTAAGATCAATTTTATAATTGCTTTACATGATTGGATAACTTTTACAGCACAGAAAAAAATATCAAAAACTGCTCTTCAAAGACATAAACTTTCATTTTACAGGGAAACGAGACAGATTTCAACCTCAATATTTTGTATATAGTTTAGTCTAAGCATACACTTCAAAATAATAATTCGATTTTATAAAATTAGCTATAGACTTTGTTTTAAACGAAAAATACTGTTTTGGCGGTTACGACCTTACGGCATAAGCTAGTTCGCGTGCGTTTTTGTATGCAATCAATTCCCCCTCAGTCCGCTGCTGACTAGTGTCAGCGACGGGTCTGTGTCATTGGATTTCCCGCGCGCTATCGACAGTAATTGTATCTTGATCTGAGTGATATTTAGTTATTAAAAATGGTGAAAAAAAACTATTAAAATTATGGCTACGTATGTGTGTATAGCTACAAAATAAAAATAAAAACATACAATGTAAATAATATTTTAGAAAATAGTCGTCAGAACAGAGACAATCCATGGAGTCGTCTTTGGACTTAGGTAAAAATAAAGCAATGTCAGTCGATTCTTTGGAAGGGTATTTATGTGTAAATGGTATGAATCTAGTACTAGTCTAAATAACGCATCCTAATAACGCATCTGTTATATACATAGGCACTGGCCGCTATAGCTTTGTCGAAATTTCCCAGCGGCGCAGCGGTATGTCGGCTACTTTGAGTGAGCGAGATAGTAGACAAAGTAGTAGCGCTAGTTCAGTGACTAGTGCCTACTGTAATGCGGTATCCTCGGCTCGTGAACTTTAGCAAAATAGCTGATCGGGAGCACTTTTTAAGTTTGATTTTCATTGCTGTTTTAGGTGATATTTATGTGTTTTTTTATCGCATTGAGATAGGCAACAATAATGATTTTATCTATACTAATATTATAAAGAGGAAAGATTTGTATTTTTGTATGTAACAAATAAACTTAAAAACTTCTGGATAGATTTCAAAAATTCTTTTGCAGTTAGAAAGCTACATTATTACTGAGTAGCATAGGCTGTATTTATTACTGGAATAAAACTTCTTACTCGGGCGGAGCCGTGAGGACACAGCTAGTACACTATAAAGTAAAATTATCTGCAAAAAAAATTAATAGTAAAACATTTTTTTTTATAAACAAGCTTTTATTTAAATTCTCTTTTAACAAGAAAACCTTTAAATTAAATCAAACCCATCAATTTGTTACATTATACAATCAATTTATTATGATACAAAAGTTTGTCGCGAGATTTACAATTTCATGAAACACATACATTTTTTCTTAGAATTACTTGTGTCAAGGTCAAGTTATTGTATTCTTGTTTATTTGGTATCTCACGACAAGCTTTAATATCATATAAATAAATTTATTGTATAATGTAATAAATTGATGGGTTTGATTTAATTTAAAGATTATTTTCTTGTTTTTAGAGAATTTAAATAAAAGCTTGTTTATAATATTTTTTTTTACTATTAATTTTATTTTTTAGTATTTCATGGTGAAACTTAGCACGGACTTTCACAATTGAATGCGCATACAAAATTTCATGTCTGTGCTGCTATCCATTGAGGAGTTCCCTTGTCAGGACCCAACCCTGAGTGCAGCAACCATGTCACGGTAAAACTTAAAACCGACTATCATAATAAAATGCGTACACAAAATTTCGTGTCTGTGCTGTTAACCGTTTAATACTAGATCAATGGTACACGCATACATTATGATGTCCCTTTCACCCAGTAGATAATTTTACACATTGTGAACACCAGTTTTTTTTTTCATTCATTCAATCATCAAATTCTTATCTAGGCAGTGTATCCGCCAAGTTCTGTCCACAGAGTCTAAGCTTAATTTTACTAAATACTATAGAAGTATTGACAAAAAGAAAGCTTCGTTTAACAATATATTATGAAAATACTGAAATATTTTCATAACATACATACAATTTCTATCTCCCTATTGGGAGATGTTCGATTTTTGGGTCATTCACGCTATGTAAAATCGATAAACTCCAATAACATAACTCAGAAAATATTAGGCCTGCACAATAATTGCAATTTTGAATGTCTAATAAAGCCTCCTTGAACACCTATACTAGTATACGTAGGTATATCAGCATCAGCCCATTAGAGTCCCACAGCACTGTAGAGCAAGTGCTTTCTCTCAAGAGGGCTTAGGTACATGAAGCCGTTGCCGACAGCATCAGCCTTCGGACCATGAATATTATAGGCAGTTATATCTATTTAATTATATCTCCAATAACTTACTTACATAACCTCGTTTCTGCCTACCCCCATGGGAAAAAACCGGTGACATTATGAATGTACTTATGTATATATTGTGACATTTTCCCCATATTAAATATCCTAAAACCTGAATACACTTCTTAAAAAATATTTAAAATAATATTTCTACAAAAAAAACGAAAGGAGACTCTATGACGTCTATGTTCCCGAACGTGGCTGACAAGCGCGCGAGTTAGGGCGGTCGCCCACGGCGACATTTAGCAACACAAAAACGCGATACTTATACAATCGCTCACGTAATTATGATTCTGCATCGCGACTAACGCAATACAGCAGCGATACAGACGCGATACAGCATTGCCACAGTCGCCTTTCGACACGCTGTAGTGACGGCCTGTGAATGCCTGTGAATGCCTGTGGACGCTACAGTTGTTAGATGGACTCATATCAGTCGACACAACATTGGTCGCATTGTCTTTGTTGCTGCTTTTACGGAAGCAATCAGAGCGTAACCGTGGACAACATAATACAGAAGTGACGCTTAATCGACACCGTTGCGCGTTTGCATTGATAATGTCGCGCGTATGCATCGATGCAGACGTGATGCTTAATCGATACAATCGCGTGTTGCAAATGCAACCAACGGCCAAAAGTAGCGATGCAGAGGCGCGCTCACAAAACGCGCGTCTGTATTGCTGCAAAAAGTCACCGTGAGCGACCGCCCTTAGACTGCGCGGGCTGCCTTGCGCCGGTCCATCGCACTACGTAAAGATTATCGATGTGTGCGAGGATTGCGGGGCGCGGGGGCCGATTTGAAATTATTTGTTTATCACTGCGTCGCCTTAATTATGCTTTTTTACTCTTTTTCAGCACCTTATAGATGGAAGCGTCCTTCAATATCTTTGTAAAAATCAAACAATAACAGTATTCAAAATATCGTTTGAACTATGGAAAGCTGTTACTCAAGAAAATATATTTGAACTGAAAATATTGGCCCTTCATACATATGTTACGTTTATAAAAAATATACCTTTGGGCCATCCTTCTGATGCATTTATGTGTAATTTTGCTTGTAACAGTTTTACGCAAGTTATCAGAAACTGTTGCGACAAAAATCAAATTAAGGCATACATTGATAGTTTGAAACTCATCCTCGATTATTTGTTACCGGATACAGCTGGACTTATGCGAAAGTCACTCTTAGAATTATTACCTGTCTTGATTATCAAGAAAGAAGCAGGCTACGAACGAGAGTGTGCTGCATTTTTAGATGATTTAGTTGATAATATGAAGGATTACTTGAAGGAGAGTGAAGATGTGGTTGACTTTCTTAATTCTATGTCTCAAGGTGTCGCTGATAACATGCATTGCTCTAACTACACAATATTTAAAGAAAAATTAAAGGCTCATAAAATAAGTTTAATTCGTCCTAAGTATGTATAGCCATTTTATTTCATCTGCATTATTAAATTTATGAAATTAGGTTAATTTTTTGTTTTTTTTTATTTTCAGCCATGACACATTACTGAACTTTCGTCAATTTTTGTCTTGTAATAGAGATTATATACACAATTTGTATTGTGATTTGGATTCTAAAACATTTTCCGAGGACTGTGAGACGAGTATAATACATCAAATCGTCCAGTTGCTTTGTAATATTCTAAAATCAACTTACGATGATAAGGTATACTTTTCTTTGTAATATTTTGGTATGACACTGTGATTGAATAAAGAATAATTAAATCTTAATTAATTTTCAGACTATCGTTGAAGCTTGCAACTGCTTGTCGGAGATAAGCTCGTATGATTTAAAGACATTAGTCACTGTGCCCCCAGCTGATACACAAAGTGTTAGGAACGTTAACCCAACTCGTTACTTTATGCAAGTTGTTGGAAAATCTCTTCTGGAAGTGTTCTTTGATGAAGATCCTAATGTCACAGACGAAATTGCTGAAACTATGAACGATTTGTTAAAATTCCTTGATATTGAAGATATTCCGGGTACGTGGCACTGGTATTTTCATAAAATCATAATTTATTCTAAGAAAAGCCGTATAATATTTTAATATAAATATTTCAGATTTGGAGACGATCGATAAAGAAATATTAAGGCCATTTTCGTGTACAACTTCAATTACAACTGACACTCTTACTGATAGTATTAAGTTTGAAGAGTATTGCGAAATGTTTCCTGACGGAATCTTTTTAAATGTTTTACTGACTGAGGATAACGCCGATTGGTTGAAAAAAGTCACATGTACTCTTTTGAAGTTAATTCATTCATCAACAAATTATGTAACTAATTTGCGAGAAGTTTGCGCTTTGAAGGTAAGTTATCCAACATAGTTTTTATCGTTACAACATCATCACCGTATCTCAATTTTACTTAAGACAAATTCGATATGAAAATTTAATCAAACCACTCATACGCTGTCGTGTTATCACTTGACAAAAGTAAAGGACATGTTATGAAATGGGCTTAAAATAATTTTATTTTTGAACCGCTTACATGTGCGGTTTTTCTGATAGGGAAAACTGTCTAAGACGTGCTTACAAAAACATTTTTTTAAAAGCACCATTATTTAATTATAAAACATTTAAAATCCTGATATTTTTGTGTTAAAAAACTAATAAACTGATAAAAATCTTAGAAATAAAAATGATATATATCATTTTTGAAAGCATAGTATTTATCCTAATATTAAAATAATATTAAACGGCTTAAATTAAAATAAAATCAATGAATTAACTTAATGGTTTGGATGTATGGCATTGATTCCCTTGTCTCAATAGAATAAAAGAAAATATTTATTGTATGTAAGCAAGGTTGTCACTTGTCATTGTCAGTAATGTCATCAATGTCTAATCCTGTCAAAGTTGTCACACAAAATCGCTATCTATTGTTGTTAAAAGCCAGGTCAAATAAAAAAAAACTCAAAACAATGGTACATAGTCAAATACACAGGAACCACAGTCACAATAACAGACACCAGTTGAATAAGTTGAATTGAATTTGACTTTTTGACAATGACTGATGTTGACAATGACAATAAATGTCATCCAATAGAAGTGTTGCCAGAATTAATAATTATGGGTTAACAACTGTGGGTTGCAACTTTATTTTTTAATTCTAATGATTTAAATAAAAAAAAACAATAGAAGGGTGCTTATAAAAAATATATATATATACGAAAGCTCCATATTTTATGTACTTTCATAAAAAAAATCTCTTCTCTGTTCACAGCCAAAGCCCAGCTTCCATACAAAAATATAACATGTCCTTTAGAACAAAATTAAAAAAATGTTAGGTTTGTTAGCTTGTATTTAAATTGATATTTGGCATAATCGGCCCATTATTGTCCCACTGCAGGGGAGGGTTTATGCCTTAGTCCACCACGCTCTGGCCGGGTGCGGGTTGGCGGACTACACACGCCACCGCAAACTTTATTCAGCCCTCAGGTGTGCGCAAGTGATAATCTAATTTTGATCTGCACATGAATTCATAAAGTCAGAGGTGCAGGCCGGTTTCGATTTAATTGATATTATTTATCCATTTGAAACTATAATGCATGATTAACAATAATCCACAATGCCTCAAAGTTTCTTTACATTTTCATATTGAATTTGGCTCAAGTTGAGGCTTAGGTTGAGTTGACGTATGGTGCAGGCGGCAGTATCAGCATCTTTAAAGACAATTGCAAAGATGCTTCCACACTTGTCGAGAAACTATTTTGAATACCAATATTCTGAATACCAATATTCTGAATACCAATATTCTGAATATCAATATTCTGAATAGATTTTATCACCCTAATGATGCTTACGGTTATATATATACGTACGAATATCGACCACCACAGACCACGACGTGATGGCCTTACAAGACGACTCTCAGATACAAGAAAGGGTTTTGATGTGAGTAGTTGTTGCATTTTACGGTGACGCATCATGTGACATAACAGAACAGACACAAAGTTCAAATTAGAATGATTCATGAGGCATCGTGCAATGTACGATCTAAGTAGGACGGTCATTATCCCAAGATTAGACTTTCTTTTTGTCTTTGGAAAATCCTCATGGATGTCCCTCGCCCGGGGAAGGCGAGGGGTCTACCGGACTCCTACTAGCTAAAAACCAACGGTGTCTCGCTGTCTAACCTATGGCCGGGGTCACGAGATTCCCTATTGCATACACCGCAACCCCGGCAGGTCTCTGTCCACCAGCTGCTGGTGGACCTCTCCATTGTTGGGGCAATTTTCCCCTGCCCCACTTCCTTCTGAAAGGTGCGCGCGGAACCCGGCGCGCCATCCTACCGGGCTTGTTACTGGTCGGGCGGCGGGTCCCCTAACCCGCCACCCGCAGGCCACTCGTTAGGGTGGCCGGAGCTCGTCGCGCGCCCTCCGGCGCATCCCAAGATTAGACTGCGGCATCGCTGTTTAACCTAGTAGAACATTTGATCTGATTGATTCTGATCTATGACTGTGTTTGAACCAAGCATTTAACTTTTCAGTCTCGTGTTTGCCGCAAAATACTACCCGCCCTTGTAGGATTATTACTACAAGGTTTATCTGAAAGGCACGTCAAATCTCTTAGTGAAAACATTAACAGATTTTTCAATAACATTTGGGAAAAAACTTTTGACGATAAATTAGACAGTAGTGCAGACAGTAACATTAAATCTAGAACATCTGAAATAGTGACGCATGGATACAAAACTATTATTCGACATATGCTCGATATTGTGGATTTTATTCGCATACAAAGAAACTATTATCGGATGCGGTAAGTACTATTTAAATACTTATATTTTACTGAATTATTTCATCAACTTTTTTAAACCACTACGTAATCAATCGCATAATTGGACGTAGTTAAGCAGAAAGGACTCTACCCACACAGTCACTTTTGAGTTATTGACGTTTTAAGTTCAGAGTGGTTTTCTTCAGTGATGCTATATTCAGATTTTGTTACGTAATTACACATCCTTGGTAAAATCAATCTTATTTTTATATCTATTAGTTGGTTGATGGTTATATTGTGTATTTCTGGACTTATTTAGGAAAATATAGGGTTGGATGATTTAAGCGGGTTGGGTTTTTATAGGTAATAAAAAGAAAATACCTGCCTAATATTATGTGGTTTGGTTCCCTGTCACAAAAAACGTATTTCCTTTGTTTATTTCTTGGATCTTTTTTGCTGAATGAAAGGCCATATAAACCATTTTGGTGCCAATAACTCAGTTTTGACAATTTTGTGGATTAAGTCCTTTCTGCTAAACTACGTCTAATTGTAAAACTTAATTTGCATTTTAGGCCCGGCAGTGCGTTTAAGACATTAAATTATCTAGAACTTGATTACGACAAGGTAGCGTGGGCTGCGGCGGTAGTCGATCAGAACTGGGCTGCTGTGTACTACGGCGAGTTATGGGCCGTGTTCCAGAATGACGGTGTATCGCCATCGTCACCAGAATGCACCACGAGTTTAGTTGGCGGGGAGAATCTACAACGAATTTTTAGAACAGTAAGGTTTTTCTCGGAGAAACAGTGATTTATTAAAAAGTTATTTAAAAAACAGAGTTTGTGAAAGATTAAAATTTATTTTTTAATCATCAGTGCTACGTTTCGATCGGAGAAATAGACGCTATAGAAGGCTGCGGCACCGCACACCTGACGATGGAGAACGAAAAGCGCAAACATCTGATAAACACGGGCCAGTTCACGGACGCGTTGCTGTTGCATGACATCGCGTTGTCTTGCGGCAGTCAGCCGGATCAAGACCTCCACTATGGCGTAGTTAGATCACTGCACAAGTCTGGCATGCATCACCTCGCACTACGGTATATTAAATCTCTGCCAGAGAACGACCAGATGAATGACGTAAAATATGAGTGCTTGGCATTCTTAGGTGAGTTTTAGTTACACTTTCAAACTCAGGTTTACTACTACTACTACTAGGTATACTTCGGTAATAAAATACAGTAGTTTTTGGGTTTTATCGCAATTTTTAGGTAACTTAAAATTATTGGCAAAATTAAGTTTTGATTATTTCTTTAATCCCCTTATAAAGTTATATTTTACATTACTTTTAGGTGACTGGAGCAATTTTGTGGACACACGAGAATTAGAAGAAAAGTATAAACAAACAAATTGCAATCAAAATTCAGTAGTCAAAGCATTCCAATACGCTTGTCTAAAAAATTGTCTGAACATCCAAACTACACCTGAGTATGAAAATAAACTGTTGCTACCTCTAAATAAGGCAAAGCTAGCAGTATCCAGATTGTGCCAAAATCTGAATATGGAAAACTGTCAAAACATTTATAAAGTTTTAGAAAAACTGCACTTATTCAATGATATAGAGGATTATTATTCAGTAAGAACAAATCGTTCGCAAGTATCAGAACTGCTTCAGAGATGGGATATAGAAAACTTGCCGCAGTTCATTGACTTCAAACATATTGAGGCGTTATCATCACAGCGTGTGTTGATACTTGAGCATGCTGCGAAATCTCATAGCAATATGTTAAATGAAATAGTGTCTTTGCAGATACAATATGCTAGTAAGTTTACATTCATTCAGTTTAATAAAACTTGTCACCGCACGCTGGGAATAGACGCGTGTTGTAAGATTCAACAAAACCCAGCACGCTTGGTGGTAGGATCTATACGGTCCGCCTGACTAGCTACCACCCTCGCATTAAAGTCCGGCGCCAAGCAGTTTCCTGTGTTCCGTAGTGTGTATGTGAGAACCAGAGGGGTATAGGGGAATCTCTCTATATCTCTGTTCCTTGGCTTCGTGTGTTCCATCTTAGACACTGTCTGCGCTTACCACCAAGCCAAGCGAACAAGAAAAGTATAAAAAAATAAAAATAAACATTTTAGATATGTTGTTAGTTGTACCCATTTCAGATCAACTAAATGTGATAGGGCCAGAATTTAAAAAACATGACTATAATTACCTATAATGGTTTTTTTTTCTTAATCCTTTTTCAGAAATGGCCCTAAATAATCGTCGTGTCCAGATGGCACAACGCTTGTTGGCCGTTGCTAAGAAATCTCAGTTGTCGGAAGATATAACCCTGGTGGAAAGCGAGATCGCGTGGGCTAAAGGGCACAAAGAAATAGCCCTGTCTTTGCTTCGTAATATTGTTACCAATCAGGAACTGGACGCAAAACTTACAGCGATTTCGTTACGGTAAATAATATTTCATATTGGTTTCAGATTTTTTAATACTCATGCTATACTGTACTGGAGAGGTTAATAACGCTATTACTCTCTGCATTATGGCGCATTTTTCGGTTTTGTCTAACCAATATACATGACAGTAAAAATTCATTCATCGAGTTTTAAAAACTGATAATCAATTATTAATTTTAGACGGTATGCTCTCTGGATGGCGGACTCAAAACGCGACAACCCCCGAGAAATTATACATAAATATTTACAAAAAAGTCTTGATGTAGTGAAAAGTGAGCATATGGATGTTAGACTAAAAGTATATCACGATATTGCAATGTTTGCCGATGCAGAGTACAAGCAGGTAACTTCATTAAACTACAGTAATCGTATAACTAAGAAGCGCACTGAAAATCCAGAATAATCTTCTAATGGTGCGTCCAGACCTGACGAACGCGCCGCGAATGCGCCGCTCGCGAGCCGCTCGCGAGCTGAGCGCGAGCGGCGCGCGGACGTCGCTCGAGCTTTTGTACGAACATGAAATGCACGCGCGCAGCTCGTGAGCGGCTCGCGAGCGGCGCATTCGCGGCGCGTTCGTCAGGTCTGGACGCACCATTACACAATACCTTTTGTTTATAGGTAGTTGCTTACATTAATTCGTCTATATATGAAAACAGAGTAAAATGCTTAGAAAATATGAAAGGCACTGCTTCATCGTTGGGCACCAAATCTACGAAGTCATTGACAAAGTAAGTTATTTCATGATAAAATCATTATTTTTATATTTAGTTTTCTCTGTGCTAATGAGTATTAAATCCGTTTCAGAGAGGAGGGAAGGGCCTTATCTACAAATAGAAAATTCAAAGAGCTTGATGAAGCAGAAATTGCGAACACACAAGTTGAAAAAGATAACTTTTTACACTTAGCTATGAGGTATGTATTGATGTGATTAAATAAAATAATTCTTACAGAAAATAGGCGTATATGTATGTATTAAGAAGCAAGTTCCCGGTACAGATAAGTCGGTACCGATGGGTGCGGGTAAAGTAGCCGTGTTATTTTATGTGTTTACACATAAACAGGCTGAACTTGTCGGTACCGACTACATGGACCGAGATTTACCTGATTCTTTATGTAGGTTGACCCGCACCGATCAGTACCGATCTGCACCGACAAGTCAGGACTGGAAAACCTGATTCTTTATGCATGCACGGCAGTGCTGATCTATGTGCTAAGAGTATTTGTACCATACCAGTCTATTTGGTCACTGGTCAAGATGATTGTCATCCTGATATTCCGTCTTTGGATCGACTATTGTATGTAGAACGATCTATGTTCAGTAGTGGACAATGGGATTAGGATCTTTCATTATTTGAATAGCCAGTTTAAAAAAAGATGTTTCTTTGCAGATATTATTTGCTGTCTTTAAAACAGTGCGACGAGAACAACTTATCAGTGTTCCGAGTGATATCATTGTGGTTGGCTAACCAAAACTTTGAGTTCCAAGATGGCAGTGGAGATTCATTTGAAGATCTGTTGAATACGATACCTTCTTGGAAATTTGTAACTGTACTGCCACAGCTTGCACCACGATTAACGGATGAAGATACGCCGTTCATCAAAAATTTAAAGAAACTAATAAGTAATTGTTTAGCTTTGCAGCTTTACTTATTCTATAGTTATAGTAATTAATCAATCAAAGTCAAAGTAATTATTTCAATTAGGCACATAAAAGGCATTTTTGAACGTTAATCTTAAAGGAAACCAATACCTAGTGATAGATATATTGAATTCGCAATAAAAAATTGCGTGTCTTGTTAAATCTGATGTAGGTTTAAAGAAACACATTACCACTGTTTTATGTCGCGCAATTATCTATGTAGAACGGTGCACGATTGACCATCCACACCACACGCTGCCCATCCTCTTCGGGTTGAAGAACTCTGACAAAGACAATGTGATAATGAACTCGAGTGGACGGATCGGCGCGAGCTCATGTAGCCGCGAACAACAACCTCGCGTCGTTGCTGCGCAGGCGCTGGTGGCACAACTGCGTGGACACAGCGATGAACTCGCGTCTATTGTTGCACAAATGGAGAAAATGTGTGATGGTTAGTTCAGTGTAGATAGTAATATTACAGGAAACATCCCCAAGAAAGGTAGTCTATTCTTTGCCGGCAACAACACGACTAAACTGTGTTTTTGTTTGCTAACAAGGCCAAGTGGGAAGTTACCGTGTATATCAATTGAATAATTATCATAAAATAATATTTAAACTATTTTTTTTATTTTAACTTTAAGTATGTGCCTCGTTGGTCTAGTGGTGGCAAGCGCGACTGCTGATCGTGAGGTCTTGGGTTCGATTCCCAGGTCGAGCAAAGTATTATTCGGTTTTTCTGTGTGGAATTCCTCAGCAGCAGCCCGGCGTTTGGATTTGTGCCCAGTTGATGGCAATAGGCTCGCCCCCTATTACATGGGACTTAAACATAACGGCGAACAGAGGGTTTAGGTACACCTCTGCCCAACTCTTCGGGGAATACAGGCGTGATGTTATATTACGTAGTATCATAAAAAACGTAGCTTCATTTATCGCCAGAAATTGGCTATTACTCACAAGAACACATTATTAATTCTGGCAAACTTTAAAAGCAATAAATAACTAAATGATAAAAATCTTTTTTAGCAATCATAAGTTTCGCAAATTTCGTTCCAACGTCGACTGAAAATAAGAAGCAAAAGATACCTGACGCAGAAAAAATCCACAAGCTTCGAGGTTTGTCCACTATCCCTGTACCCACTGTGACGTTGCCGATCAGGAAAGACTCTAAATATACATATATACATAGTAAGTAATAATGTTTGTACGTCATGCTACGTTATCTTACCTACTTGTTTTCTTGGTGCTCAAACATTTTTCAGGATAATTTTACAAAGTTATTTTTACTGTACACTAAAACTGTTCAGAATTACCAGAAGAAGAATCGATTGATATAGTTTTATTCCAAAAATAAGTTGAAATATTTAACTTTGGTTCAATAGGTTTCTACGCATACATTTGAACTGCGAATATCCATTCACGTTCCAAAATTCTTTAGGAATATGTACCGAGACTCACGCCGTTTTCATTATTTTTGTGGGAATAGGCTATGGAAAATTAATATTATTGAACTGTAAATTGTCTTTAAAAATGTTTTCTCCACCTTCTTTAGACAAAGGAGTATTCTATCTGTAGCATATCATAACATCTGGTTAAGTTTCACGGATTGATTGAAAAAATTACCGAAAACAGCGTACTGCTAGCAGATTTGTAAATACGTCCTTAAACAGAGTAAGGCTGGAGATCCACCAGAGCTATGCGAGGAAAATGTGCAGTGCGAAAATGTGTAGCGAGGATGTGAAACGGTGTGACCCTTTCCACCAGAGCTGTGCGAGGAATGTGTAATGCGTAATGTGTTAATGTGTACAAATGAGTGGTGCGAGGATAGGTAGCGGACTCTTTTCGAATATGAGGGTGGTGTGGCGGGAGCGGTACACATTCCTCGCAACACATCCCTCGCTCGCATTTCTTGCTTGTTTTGTATGAACAAAAACCTCACGCCGCTAAGCCCATATACACCAGAGCTGCGCAGAGTGAAACTAGGTAAATAAAGTGATTCTATTGGTGCTTACAAAACACATTCCTCGCTACGCAGCTTAGCACAGCTCTGGTAGATGCTCAGCCTAATTGCCGCCTCACCTCCCTAACCGTTAGAGAATTAAACTATGGTAGTAATATGTTAACAATATAGAGGCGGCTCCCTTTGACAAACTGCCTTTCACATTCAGTAAATTAAATTCTTTTTTTTTAGCTTTTCATTCATTTGATACATTCTACGAACTGGTTGGTGGTGTCAACTGTCCGAAGAAGATTAATTGCAAAGATTCTTCCGGAAAAGTCAACGTATTGTTAATAAAGGTAATTTTTTTTATCGAATATTGCTGCTTGGCTTACTTAATGTATTATAAAAAAATGCAAATGACAAATGGTATTTCTTCGTTCTAGGGTGGGGATGACTTAAAACAAGACGCAGTGATGCAGCAAGTGTTCAATATCGTGAATACCTTGCTGGAGAAAGAGCCCGTGACCAATAAAAATAAACTACTTATTCGAACATACAAGGTAAGTTTTCTTAAAATCATAATCATTTCTTTTTAGTTATGAAAAGTCGAAATTATGTTTACGGTTCCAATAAGTTCACGTTTCCTATGCAGAAAAGCCGGCAAGAAACACCATGGTTACCTACTCTTTTAAAATCAATAGGTATCTTTAACAATTTGAATAAATACAGTAATAATAATTCTCCTATCAGCGGTCAATTGGGAGGACTATGTTCAGCCGTTCACTGCTGAACAAAGTTCTCCCAACAGAATGGTACGCACGTGCGATCACCACATTTGACCGATGACTCATTTGCTACTTACTATAATCGATTTAGCCGTATTATAATACGGCTAAATCACAATTAATATTCACGATTTTGTATACAAAATCGTGAATATTTTAATATTTCATAATTATTTATAATTATTTTTAATATTTCACGTTGCAGGTCGTCCCAATGTCTCGCTTGTCGGGAGTGCTGGAATGGTGCGAGGGCACTATCCCCATGGGCTTGTATCTTGTCGGACCTAACAATACCGGTGCCCATAGTCGCTATCGTCCTCAGGTAAAACAACGTCGCAACACCGCGAACGTGCATTGTCGAAACTTTACAGGGGAGACAAGAAACATTGTCACAGACAAACCAATGATGACTCTGGTGGTGACACAATTTTTAAATCACAACATATGAGCATAGCTGATTGGCTAAGTTTCTTGAATTCGTGCGAAAAAGCGTAAATAAATTCTCTATCCAATTTTAAAAAGTACCAACATTTCGAAAAAAAAAAAATCGCTATCGTGTAAGAAGGGGTTAGCTATGTTCAGCGATGGACTGCAACAGTCTTACCTACTAACTAGTAGTAAGCTAACCAAATGATCTAATGACTGACGACCATATTGCTCATAAATTATGACGCGTATCAAATTTTCTTGGTTTAAACATGGGCCCGCACACACGCGACGTCCTTTCTGCTCCACGGCGATGTCCAGCGTCAATCCAGTTATTTTCTCAGCTGTTCAAACTGCCCCAAATATCTTATAACAAACGTAGCGTCAGGTGAGAGCTTGTGCAAGTTTATCAAAACGTAAAAGTGCGCGCAATTTTGCCATGTAACCGCACTCGTGTCCCCACGCGCACCTAACTCATAGCGGCCAAGATGTTTGGCGTGGACTATATATACATCTCGGAACATGTCACATTTTCGTTATATCTGTGAATTCAAGAGTTTCACGTCTTTCCATTTTACAGGATATTTCATGTGCGACTGCTCGTAAGAAAATGATTGAGAGCTGTAATGATAGTCACGAGGCAAAGTTGAACATATTTAATAGAATACAGAATGAATTCAAACCGGTGTTTCACTATTTCTTTACTGAGCATTACCTAGATCCCGTTACGTGGTATGAGAGAAGATTGGCGTATACTAAGAGGTATGCATTTAATTTTTTTTTTATCCTTGGTTAATATACCTGCTAAAATAAATATAAATAATTTTGTTCTATTTTAGTGTTGCTACCTCATCGATGGTTGGCTATATTCTCGGATTAGGCGATAGACATGTGTACAACATTTTAATTGACAAGAGGACTGCTGAAGTGATTCATATAGATTTAGGTAATGAAAATACACATTTTTATTACAATTATTCTGATGTTATAATATATAATTTTCTAATATTTAAAAAATATACTGCAGGTATTGCTTTCGACCAAGGCAAAACACTGCGGACTCCAGAAACAGTGCCATTCCGTTTGACGCGAGACATTATTGCTGGCTTTGGTTCCAGTGGCACCGAAGGAATATTTAGACGGTAAACATTTTTATTGAACACTTTATAATTACAAGTTTGGCAGTTTATTCATACATTGTAATAACTTTGCTAGTTTCACATAACATAACATCACGCCTTATATTCCCCGAAGGGCTCTGCAGAGGTGTTTTTAGTACACCCTCGTTTCGCCAATTATGTTTAAGTCCCATGTAGTAGAGGGCGAGCCTATTGCCATTAATCGGGCGCAAATCCAGACTCCAGGCTGCTACTGAGAAAAGTCCTAATGGAAAAACCCAAAAACACTTTGCCCGACCTGGAGATTGAACCCAGGACCCCATGCTCAGCAGTCGCGCTTGCGACCACTAGACCAACGAGGCAGTCAAGTTGTTAGTTTTAATACACCCAATTATACAAGGTGTAAAAAGACCCTTCACTAAGCGATCAACCATGCATTCAGTACATCAAACTAAGTAACCCTACGCAAAAATTGTCGCTGGGAAACGAGTTTTTTGTTTGGGTGAAAAATTTCGTTTTATTGTAAAGCTCAATGTAACGCACTCAAAACACTGCTGATAGATGCAATGAGTAGTAAACGGTTAATGGAGGTATTTCAAGTACATATGCAACCTAAAAAACTAGTATTTTTAAAAAAAGTTATGAAAAAGTTGGAACTTTGACCTCCAATATCTCCGTAACTAGAAGTTTCCCAGGCATAGTCCAGAACAAAAAAAAATCGCAATGACGTGGAGAATAAGTGCCTTTCGGCTTCGTTAAGGGTCTATTTACACCGTTTATTTTTTCAATTGCAGGTGCTCCGAAAAGACAATGCAGCTTCTCCGTGACAATCAAGAGACTTTATTGACAATATTAGAAGTATTACTGTGTGATCCCCTGTATTCTTGGTCAGTGAAAACTGCGCAACAGAATGCTCCCACTTCAAGCAGAAATACAAGTGCTGTCTGTAAGTAATTGCGTACCCGAATGCAATGGTCACAAACAAAGTATAAGAACTCTGATATTTTATTGATTATAACAAGCTACAATCGACCGACAATCTGTTTGTCAAAACATCACTGTTAGTATGCTATTGATTTGCTGGATCTTGCCTGGCAGTAAACGCCCCGTTTCTAAAAACAAGCATCTCTGCTGCACCCTCGTCTCGATTTCCGATCAGTAGGCGCCGACACATCGTTGGTGGCAACGCTCTATATGAATTTCGTCGACTGTTAATTGTTAAAAACATACTTATATAAACTCACGTCTTTTTCTCATGGGGGTAGGCAGAAACTATAGAACGCCACCTGCTACGATCCTTACATACTCCTTTCGCTTCATCCACATGTTAAAAGCACCAAAATGATAAAATGCTGTCTATCCAGGTAAAACCGGTACACCCAGCGGCCTCGCCAAGCGCGCGCTTCTGGTGGTGACGAGCAAGCTGAGCGGCACGGAGGATGGAGTGGCTGGTGGCGTGGCAGTGGCCGGTCAAGTCGCACGCTTGCTGCACATCGCCACCGACCCCTTCAACTTGTGCCGGGTGTACCACGGCTGGCAGCCCTATTTGTAAAATGTGCCATTCGTTGTTTATGATTATCTAGTTTTTACTGACATTCTATTTTGATACATCTCCAAATAAATGTTTTTTATTTTTTTGTCTTTTATGTTCGTTAGCGTCGGCTTCCAATTTCCAGTCTATATTTGGGTCGCTAACTATTGCAAAAAGAGATCCGTAAAACGTACACCTTTTATTTTGGTATAGTAAAATAACGAATAGTCATCAATCTAAAACGTAAACGCTGCTACGCTGCTCAATGTCGTAGAATTACTTCATCTATAGAACTGCGGTACCAATAATATGCATTCTGAGCTGGTGCATTTAAAGCATTTTAATAGCACGAAGGAGGCGAGTTTTAACTGTTTACAGTGAAAACATTTCTGAATGTTAGCTGAGCTTCCAGAAACGTGAAAAAGGTAGGGATGTGAAAAAATAATCGATTATGGAAATAATCTTTTTTTTAAAGTAAAAATCGTTTTTAATACGTGGTTTTAATATTACAAATGATCGATTTATAATCGATTTTTTTTATAATCAAAATGATCATAACCGATTTTTCGTCTGCCACCCCCCGACATTAACGCCATCTGTGCATCTCCGATGACGCTTATAAAAGCTTTACAGCTTGAATTCATTGATATAAAAAAATATCAATGCTAGAATTCTATAAACGGTACTATTTTTTGTTGTCAGTGCTACTTTAGGTTATTTTTAAAGGTGGACGCGCACCTGTCCACTCTGTACGCGCTGCAATCGCCGCGCCGCAGTCATTGCTTTTGTTGACAGTAATGCGCCGAGCACGGCTATATTACATGCGCTTTGAGCACGGCTCGAATGGGTATGTGAGGTTGGTTGCATAGAACTTCATACAGAGAATTCAAATGCCGGACAGGTACCCGTCCACCTTTATCAGGCGATAAAAATGTGTTAACTATCCAAAGGTATTATTATTATTATATCATGAAGTCTACCAAAGAATAAATAACACCTATTTTTTACCCGACTGCTAAGGAAGGGTTATTTGTACCTACCTACTCTTTTGTGCACACTTGTTCATACATTTGGGAAAGTTGAATCTATTTAATAAACTTCAGAATACAGAAATGTAAACCTAAAGGAGTCTACACACCAAACCCGCCGACCCGCCGACACAGCCCGGCGGCTTGGTGTCGGCGACTTTGCTTCAAGAATCATGTCGGCGACTCGTACCCGCGCGTGCAAGTCGGCGGCATGGCCGGCGACTTGCGTACGCGCACGCTCAGTTGCCCGCCGACACTCCAGCGATAGTGACGTGCTTGTGTTTTTTTTGCGATTTTCTGCAATAATGGAATGGGACGAAGAAACCACTCTAAAGTTAATAAATTTGTATCATATAAAGGAATTATTATGGAATCCAAAACACTTGGATCACAAATGTAGACCTAAACGTTTTGATGCACTAAATGAGATGGCAAACGAATTAAATACAAATGTCACAGAAATAGAACGGAAGATAAAAAATTTGACGAGCCAATATTATAGAGAAAGAAAAAAGACGATTGAATCAAAAAAGTCTGGAACCAGCGCAGATTCTGTTCATGAGAGCAAGTGGTTTGCCTTTAAATCTTTGAATTTCTTGCTCAATAAAAATAAACCTACTGGAACAATCGATACGGTATGTAACATTTCAGTGATGTTGTATTATTTTATTTCTAACCTAATTATTAGAGCACACAAGAATAATATGTAAGCTTGGCCCGAGTGAAGAGAGGCGCGCGGTAAATAAAGACATAGGTACTTATTTTATCTGCCTTTGTTGTTGCGCTGCCGCTATTGTTATTGCACCGAAATATTTCCTAAACAAATTATTTCTTGGAATGGCATGTGCACAGATATAATAGTCATTGCAAATGTATTTTTTAAAAACTAACAACTCTTTTCTCAACAATCTTTTAATTTCGCCGAATTTCTATTATAAACCGAGAGATTCCGTACCATTTTCTTTTTTTTTTCTTTTTAGGTTGTTTTAGAAATATTATTATTAATTATTATTTACATTGATAACAATTATCAATGTAAATAATAATTAATAATAATATTTATCAATAATAATAATTATCAATGTAAATAATAATTAATAATAATATTTCTAAAACAATTAGCATTAGGTATGATTTATGACCATTGTCTTTTTTTTCATATATTCCGTGCGGTGTACCTACTCGCGGGTAAAAGCTAGTGTATAATACATTTCATAAGTAAACTGTTGGTGATTCAAATAAAATATTATTTCAGGAGATAACAGCAACTGACAATAATGCCCAACATGCGGACAATGATGCTCAACATGGGAAAACGATTCACCTCAAACGTCAAACATCATTCCCCAAGCGAATAAACGTTATAAACCTAATCCAAGTAATGAGATGGTGTCGGAAGCATTAAATTTAATGAGAACAGTCAGTCAACGGACAAATCAAAAAATAAAAGATGAGGACGATTTGTTTGGCGAATATATTGCGACACAACTTAGAAAATTTGATAAAACAACAAAGGCAATAATAAAACATCGGATTAACAATATCTTTTTTGAAACCGAAACTGGATATCGTTCAGACATGTTCGAAGCTTCGCCAAGACCTTCTACTTCCCATAGTCATCCAGGATATTATACAATGGATCAATGTGCTGTAAATTCCTACTACTCATCATCCAACTCTGCCGTAACAAACCCTGTTTCACCGCCTCTTGGTGAACCTTCAACATCTTCAATTGAACCTTCGTTACGTGTGTCGCTTCAAGAGAGTGGTGATATTGAGAACATATTATCATCTATTGAGTCAGATAAATAGGTTTATTCCACAAATCCCCACCGTATGCACTCTGAGAATAACCCTATCACCTGATGCGAGATAACGTTATGTAGGCACAAGTATTTCGTCTTAATGTTGTTGTCATAGAATCGTCATAGTATACTCAAAATGCATAAAAACATCAGTGGGGATTTCGCGGTGGGGATTTATAGAATAACTCGGTAAATAAAACCACTTATAAATGAACAAAAACAAGTGATTTACGAAGTTTTTAATACAAATTATAATAAAAATACAAGTACTAATACAAGTATGAGTTTCATTAAAACTTACGAGTTAGTCATTGATCATTCTGCCATGGTAATCTCCCGACATCGGAAAGAAAATATTGAACCAATTCTGTCCTTATAACCTCAGGAGATTGTGTCCTTGTAACCTCAAGGGAATGTGTATTGTCTTGTCTAGGCAAGTCAGCAAACAAATTATTTTCACGTGGTTCCCTGCGCCAATCTCCTGGATTGATTTCTCCCCTACTATTTTCAGTATCATATTCATTTTGTTGTATTATACCATGTCGTTTTACATAATTGAACAAATGAATACATGCCAATGTTACAATAGTAACTTTTTGTGGATTTAGCTGGATGGGTTTGTTAAATATCTTAAATTGTTTTGTTAACTGTCCAAATACGTTTTCAACTACTCTTCGACCTCGACACATGCGATAGTTGTACACTCTCTTGGGAGACCCTTTCGCATGATTACCATCATAAGGTTTTAAAATATTGGTTTGTAAAGGAAACGCATCGTCGCCCAAAAAAAAATAGGGTACTGGCATAATTCTTCCAGGTAGAGGTTTTTTATCTGGCAAATTTAAATCATTATTATATAACATTCTGCATAATGAAGAGTTAGCAAATACACCACCATCGGAAATGCGACCCTGGCACCCCACATTAGCGTATAAAAACTTATAATCTGCATCCACTAATGCAAACAGTACAATACTGAAATACATTTTATAATTAAAATAATCGCTTCCACTTCGTGCTGGACATTCAATTCTAATGTGCTTTCCATCCATAGATCCAACACAATTAGGTACATTCCATCTACTCAGATATCCATCTGCAACTTTTGTCCATTCGTTTGATGTTCGTGGAATCTGAAATCGGAAATGTGCTCGGTGATAGGATAGCCATTTGCCTACTTATATAGTAATTTTTCGGAACATAGTTTTTCTGGAAGATTAAAGAAAGTTAAACGCCCATATATGTACATACCTTCACATAATCCGAAAGTCCATCTACGATAGCTTGGCACACTTCTGGAATAATGTAGGAAATAAGTTGAGGAGATACTTTAAAGGTGTCACAAAGACTGTTGAATGAATCTCCCGTAGTCAGGTATTTTAATGTTAATGATAATCTGTCCGTTGGTGAAATTGCACTTCTGTAATTTGTATTTTTTTTAACTATTGTGGGTCCAACAATGCTTAGTAAATATTCAAAGTCGGTAAACGTTAACGACATAAATGTCTTAAAATGTAAGGGTCTTTTTACAATCAAATCGTCTGTTCTTAAATCTTTTATTCTATCACTGTTACTGTAACGACTGCGACTCATTAAGCTTGGTCTAACCCAACACTGTCGTTTTCTCTTCAGGGACCCAGCTAAAATTATTCCACATGCTGCTATTATTAGATCAGTATCAGTATCCATGTTTATTGTAGGCTGCAATATTCGAGAAAAACAACACGTCACGTTCGTACACACTGCAATCACTAACTAAAAAAGTTGTACTGATTTCTTGCCGCCGACTAACTCACCGACACAGCCCCATGACACATGTTGGCGGGTTGGCGGGTTTGGGTCGCCGACACCAAGCCGCCGGGCTGTGTCGGCGGGTCGGCGGGTTTGGTGTGTAGACTCCTTTACGGAGAGCCTCAGAGCAATTATTTATTGCTTTGAGATGTAAACAAAAGCTTAGTGTGTGTAGAGCATGCTTTAATACAACAACATAATTAAATAATATAATGAAGTGACAGGAGTCGGGACACTTGACACAGTGACATTAGGCGCCCCGTACACAGTCAATCTCGATCGCGATCCGCAATCAAAATCAATGATCGCGATCCAGATTGTTTTGTGATCAGATCAATCCGTCAATCTAATCCGCACATTATCAATCTGGATCGCGATCATTGATTTTGATTGCGGATCGCGATTGAGATTGACTGTATACGGGGCGCCTTACTAGTTAATTATTATCTTCTAACTTGGCAACATCGATAATTTATATCAGTCAGTCTTCTGTCTGACTGACGTCTGCCCCGATCCGTTGCGGGCGTTGTCTGTGGTTGCGGGTTACCATGGTTACGACGCTAACAACAAAAAATATAAACATTTTCTTTTCATTGAAAAAGCGTAACATTATGTGAATGGTTACTCTATTTTGATATTATTATTGTTATCCCATGGCAGAATTGCATATATTAGGGCAACTGCATTGTGCTTTTAACGTTCAAGATAAATCTTCCTTATTTTGTCGATATTCATTTCAAGCCGGTATGTTGTTGCAATAAGTAATTAGAAACTGTTTCTACGGCTACCTACCTATAACTTTGAAAATGGCTAACTAGGTATAGTGCATTTATTATTTTCATTGAATTTATTTACAGTATAATTTCGTTTTAGGCCCAAACTGGACAGTTGTCTCAGGCTGCCCTGAGGGGCAGACAGTATCTGGTAAATTAGAATACGACAAAACTGTTGTCTGGGCTCATCCACTTGATATTCACTACGTAACTAAAGGCATCCAAGGTATGTATTTTTACACGTTTTTTTTACACTTACCTACCCACTACATCTCATATTTTATGCATGACTTTTTATTACTTTTTGATTGAGCAACAGGCTGGCCGAAATTAATTCTGCAAGTCAGTTGCCTCGATTCTATTGGGCGCTCCTGGATAGTGGGATATGGTTGCTGCAGTTTGCCTGCGGTGCCAGGACCTCACATGGTTCAAGTGAACTGCTGGGTACCATCCACAACTACAATAACTGATAAAATTCGTCAATATTTCCTTGGTGGATCCCATCAACTTATTCAAAGTGATATAATTAATTTAGGATTAAACCGGTAAGCTATTGATATGTCTATCTTGTGCATTCAAGATGAACCAAAATATATTGTTAGCAATATTTATAAAAATCTTTTCTTTACAGATTTAAGTTAAGGACCCAATCAAAGGGGACCATTCAGCTGCAAGTGAATTTACTGCTTAGGAATTTTAGTCAATTTGGTGTAGAGTATAAGTGAAACCATGAAAGTCATTACTTATTTAGCTTTTACTGTTCTATCAATACTCATTCAATTTTGTGTTATGGATTACATTCAAGAGAAAATTAAACAACCCATTAATCGCAATGCTACTAGCCAGAAAGAAACTTTAAGTGATTTATTGATGAATATAAGCAGTAAACCTCATGCTCTTTACTACAGAACACATATGAGTAGATCATTGAAAACCAACTCCCTGTCAAAGATTTATAATAACTCCTCTATGCCACAAGTAGCCTTAGGAACAACAGATGCAACCACCACTATATTTGATGTCCTGTATGATGACAATACTTCTGATACAGAAGCAACTTCTACAACAGAAACATATTTCACAAGCACTGAATTTGACAATATCACAGAAATAACATTCTTTGAAATCAAAAACAAATCATCAAATGCACCAAGTACTCCAAAGATTGGTTTTAATAGGCATTGTGATTGCAATTTATTGGTAAGTGGATTTATACTTTGCATCCCACTGGACCTAATAATTTCTTTACATATGAGTACCTCTACCTATGATTTCTTGTTGCAGTACAATGTTTGTGATATAGATTGCTGTTGTGATCAAGATTGTACTGATTTTGAACACGAAATATTCCAATGTAAAGGAACTGGTAAGACTGAAAATCAACACAGAGCAGCAATTGATGGCTGTATTTCTCATATATTTGATGAACAGAGATATGGGAGCAGTATGCTTGATGAACTGTTTTGTGTTGTAAAAACTAATTTGCCTAATAAGCGCAATAAGGTATAGTACTTTAATTAAAACATTGAACTATTACATACTTAAGATATACCTACTTATTAAGCGCTTTTAATCTTTCTTATATTTTTCAGTATAATCAGGCATCAATAGATCAATATTATAAATGGCGAAATGTCAATCCGAAACAATCAAAATATGAATTCAAAAAAACCTTGTATAAACAAGCTGATCCTATTTGGCTATTAAAAAACGAAATAATTTATTACCTAGGTTGGTATTTTTATATTTTATGAAAAAAACTGTTCAAAAGGATTTTCTGAATAAACTGTGTTTGTTAATAAACACTCAGAATTAGAACAAATATCTGAAAGTCATGTAAATATTTCATCAATGTCTGACTCTGTGACACTGAAGTGACCAAATACTTAGATATCCACTACACTATACTAATGGTTGTCAATTAAAATTATGTAGTTTATTTTCCATGTTCTCTATAATTTATCTGATCATAACGATGGCAGCAAAGTAAAAGAAGACATCTATAAAATTACAATTTTACAGGAGAGCACATTTAGTAAAAAAACAGAGGCCATTTTGCGGCTATGTTTTTTAGAAATCGAGTGTAGATGTCTTCATTTACATGCCAGATTTTCTTCATTATTTTAATAGAGACTTGTAGATAGGGTTGATTTAAGCTCATTTTTGTAATAAATGCATTTTGGTAAAAATGTAGATGTCCGTATCTACTTTGCTGCCATCAATAAGCTTTTATGTCATTTTGTTATATTTTACAGACTTTCCAGCTCCCATGATAAACAATTATTGTACTGATAGAGTACCAATTGCATTTCTTAAAGAAGAAAAAATCATATGTAATGTGAAACTCGAGGATCTAGAAATGTTTAATATTTTAAAAACTTCTGAAGAAGCTCTAGTTATAAGTGCTACTAATAATACGTTTAACAGTACTGCTTTGGTATTTATTTATTTATTTTTCACATCATTTACTTAATTCATTTTTATAATTAACTCCAAGACTTAAGTTTTTTTTTTTTGCAGAACTGCTCTAATCTCCATTGTATCAATTTGACTATTCTGGCATGTGATAATGATATTTGTTTGAATTACAACAAGAGTTTCAATGAAGCTTCATGCACAGAGACAGTTTGTACTAATATAGCACTGAAAATTGATTACAACTTCTATTATTACGATTCGAAAATCATAAATGCGACCATAAAATTACACGTTCAAAATATATCTCATGTATTGCCATTTATGACGCAAGAAGTTAATGTAAATTTTTATATGGTTAATAACTCCATAGACCACGTTATAAAGTTTAGTGGGAATCCAGGATATATTAGCAATCTACCGGTAATAGTGTCGTATGTTAAGAATAATCATACAGAAAACTTTTACAATATCACTTCAGAAAGACGTCGAATGGTATTTCCCGAAAACAAAAATGGACTTTGTATGTCGTCAAATACATCAAATAATATTGTAAAATTTGGAATGAACAAAAGAACAAAATGCCGTTATGTGCATCCACTCGCAACGTTAACGAAGAATAACATTAAGATGTGCAACAATATACAAAATGATATTATTGAACTATTAACACTAAACAAAAACATATCGGTTTCTCCATTTGGAAATCCTCATGATATTACTGATGATAATTGGATAAACTTGCATATAGACATGAATACGCAAGAACCTGTTTATGGAGAATATAATGAAAACACTTCGAAACTATACTGTTATAATTTAATTAACAGAGTTTCCGTAATGTTCATGTTCGCTAATGTCGACGAAGAGACATTTAAAGGGCAGAATAAAATTCTGTCGGCAAAGTATGAAGTAACTAGTAAAAACTTAAGTTTTAATATTGACGATATCTCTATCGTCATTACTATTGATATTAATTTCGTGGACCTGACAAAGCCAAGTTTAATTGAATATGCTGGAAGTCCACATTTAAACATTCATTTACCCAAAGATTTCTTCTTCCCTTTTCCAGCAAATAGCTGTTTTCACATGTCTAACACGTGTATTGGAACAATATGCTGTTGCGTCATATTATTTTTTGCAAATAAAATAACTCTTGAATAATAACTAATAATTTTTATTTTGAAATAATTTAAATACTTTTGTTACTTCTATCACTTCTAACTTGGCATCCCCTTCAAGGACTTAACGATCTTGAGTTTGTGGTGGCCTGAAAATAAAACCCATTTTAGGTTCAATTAGACCATTTCGACCCCTTATGAGCTCAAAGTATTAGCGAAATTTAAGAGGCAAGAGAGAATTTAATAAAACATTGTGTTATAAAGGAAGTTTTTAATATAGCCGCATCAAGGAAACGAGGTAAACTATCATAGTACATGACGTAAGGTACTAGAGCTATATTGGTATTTACAATATTTTTACATAATTAATCTTCAAAGAATCTTTTAGTCTAATAAAATATAATGAAAAGCAAAGAAGACAGTAAATATAAACTGAAGCTGCTTTTACACAAGTCGATCGGAGCAATGCTGAGATGTCGCTACAAACCTATGCGACGTAAGTGTAGACTTTGCGGTCGTCAGGGGTGCGAGCGAGATATTCTCGTTCAATAAGCCCTTCGATGCGTTTCTTGATAACCACTGGCGATGGGAGGAAACGTGCACGCAATTGCTCCGTCACTTCGGCAACCAAAAGCGTATGCTGTGGAGAAGTAAATTATACAAAATATTTTCTATATAAACATTCTGTAATATTTCTAGGAGACCTCTTATAAGAATTTGATATTTTTGTCTCGAAAATGTAGACTCAATAATATTGACATTAAATAAAACTACGTATATTTGACTTACCGCCATTTTCTTCCTGGCTTTCATGATACGCACGATGGCCGCTTCAATTTCATGTTTACGGTCTTCATCGACTTTGTTACGTGTTTCGCGTCGCTCCGGTTCTGACTCGCCTTTAGCTGCTACCGTCTGGATCTTAACTCTGTCGAAGTGGAAGACTAAGATAAAAAAAATACCCTAGACATATTGGTACTAATCCTTCGGAGGATATCGGCACCTACCTATGTAACTTAGATGTAAACGCGTCGTTCACGTAAAATTGATGAGATGGCTCTATCTCTTTAGTCTTCGGCTGCTTGATGAGCACTCTCTGGGTGGGCTTTCCCATTGCCAACGACTGTAGGGCGCGGACAAGATCCTTCTCCGGAATATCAGTCTCGTTGAGTATCTCCTGCAAGAATAAAGGTTGCGGTGAAGGCGACTTCATTATGGAAACGGATAAAACTTTGAAAATATGATGGAGCAGCGTACCTCATATGTGAGTCGTTCACGTTTGTTGAAAAGCAGCAGGACGCACATCTGGAAGGTGGAGACTTGTATGATGTGCCGGCGCGGCGCAGCTGGCGCGGGCGGTGAGCGCGGCGGGGACGTGGCCGACGCGCGGAACGTCGCGTTCAGGTCCGCGCTGCCCAGCTGCGGCTGCAGCGACAACTGCCGCCCCGAGTGCTTCGCGAGGTAGAAGCTAACACAAAAGATCTCATACGTTTAGACGATTAACTCACTGGCTACAGCCTACATGAAACCTCAAAGATTTGTAAAATTAGAGTGGCTAGCTTATACTCTACATCCTCATGATTCCAATCCTCTCCTCAGTAATTGCATAATCTTGTATAATTTAATTTTAGAGTCTGATTTACCTTCTGAAGACCTCAAATGCATTTCGTGGAGCTGTAGGTATATTGCATTTGGGCGTCGCGCTTTGTGTGGGCCAGAAGCCGGTGGTTAGTACACGCACTGACAGATCCACGCCGTGAAGGTTGATCTGGAATTACAATACTTCTTTATAGAAAAGTATTGAAAGAAAGCAACCTCTATTATAAAGAACCTGCAAGACAGGTTGCGACTTACAATCAGTTTGAATAATACTATAACACTAATAACAGCTACATAAATGTAATAAATAACAAACATTCACCCCGGATGACAGCACATGTTCCTTGAACTCTTCCATTATGGTGTTCGAGACAGTCATGTCTTTGAACATTCCTTCCAGCTTTGATGTGAACTGACAACCGCATTCAGTCTGAAATAATGTAGATTTTTGTAAAAATTCAATTATATGTCGTGATTTTAAAATACTTGCAGGACACAGCAATAGAATTCAGTAAGCAGGCAACTAAAAAATCTATGCACTGCCAAACTCATTGTTATTGTGTGCGTATCATTACACAACTTATGCACAAATCACACTTAGGCCCATATTACACTATCATAGAAATATGATCGTAGATGTATGAGTCATTTTTATATGAAGAACCTATGACGGTGTAATAACTATATGTGATTCATAATCTATGATCATAGTTATGGGATCCTATTTGATAGCAAGCGTACAAATATGATCATATCATATACGTCTAATCTCAAAAATGGCGTCAAAATGCAAGAATTTCGACTGGAATATCGAAACAACAAAAATAGTAATTAATATTATTATTACATTTTTATCTTCCAATCTAAGTTCTTCGAGTAAGTTGTTATGTTGATCGCCTTGCTACCTATGATCTAACCCAAATACGTCTTTTATTTTTTGTGTTTTTCTTAACCGTTTTATCTTCAATTTTAATGCAATTAATAAAATTGCACTCATAGCAACAGAAAACATGGCTAAATCGTTATCCATTTTGATTAAGTATGACGTTTATATGATCATAAGTGTATTAGGTAGATATGAAGTATCATATAACTATGATCATAGAATTTGACAGATATGACATCATATTTATATGATGAATATAATATGATAGTGTAATATGGGCCTTAGACGAGTGATGACATGGCCTTTCAGCATATGGATAATCTCTGTTAAAATGCATATATCGTATGTTGCGTGCATACTTATTGCTTTCGTCTTTAGTACAAGTTTATAACTAATGTATGAACGTAAATTTACTGGTAAAAAATTCACTAGAAAATGGGTATAATGGATTAAATCTAAGACTAATTTAATCCTGCTTAAAGTCTTAATTCTCTGCAAAATTCTTTACCTAAACTGTTTGATGGAAATATGTTACTTAATTTTGGAAAAAGTTAGCAAAGAACAAATTTTAACCTGAAATCCCAAGACTTTAAGCAGACTTTTTACCATAGAAGAACTACCAGGGGTATATGAGACACACAGGACACTTACGAAAAATGTCCATCTATAAATGGTAAAGAATTTTGCAGAAATATGTGGACAGGATGGGGAGGTCGGATGGATTGTTCATTTAATCACTTATTGAATTCTCTATTTGCGAGACATCTCCGATTATACAATGAAAGTCTCGCGGTTCGACATCCTTAAGTAAACCTTCTTTCTGGGAAAGGTTAAAAACCAAATATGTATAAACAAAGTGTTTAATCTTCGGCAGCTAATAAATAATAACGAATTTTATGTTATAATATAATTAATGATCCAAATACTAACCTTCAGTTTAGAGATCATATTTTTCTCGCTGTCATCAGAGACTGATTTGTTGAGCAATAATCGTTTAGCTAAGTGCTGCTTGTAGTAACGCTCAAACACATCCTTCTCTTGTAAGAATCTGAACAGTACCATAGTTTTGTCCAACACAGCTTCAATTTCTTGTTCACTCATCTGAAAACATCCTAGTTTTTAAAACCATAATATGTAATAGCTTAATAAGTTCGAAGAAGCATATACTTACGCCTTTTTCGCCCTTCTTCAGCTTCCCATCAATAAACAGCGATAAAAACTCTGGAGATTTGCTGTTTAAGTTTAGGAAATATTCAAAGTCTGATGCAATCATGTGTTTGAAAATCTTGTCATTGTTGAAAGAATTTTGAAGGAAATGGTCAAATCTGTCCTTCAGGTCAAGGAGATTCTGTAAAACAATGATTGAATAAACTAATCACTCTTTATCACAGAGAGAGTGCTGACTTTTATTTAGTAACCTAAATCATAGAGCAAAATAATTTTATCAATATAAAGATTTTGCAGAAGGAAGTCTGGAATAATAGTGACTATACTCTAAAGGTTTAGGTAGTTAAAAAAGGGTAAACAAATCGTAAAAAGGGTTTTTATAGTTGACATTTTCTTGTTTAAAAATGCGTTCTAACAAAATTAAATTTATTTTCGATCACACGATAGTTTCCTCTTTTATTATAGTATGTTCAACTTTATCATTTATTCTTAAAGTACTCTTCGTAGATGTAACTGCTTGAGCACAATTATTTAGTTAGATTTATAATAATAATATAATATTTTGTAATCTGTCTATTGTAAAGAGCCCAAAAAGACAGGTTTCCCAAATCTTTTAGAAAATACAACGAATTAGATAACTTTGCTAAATTGAAGAGTACAACTATGACGTAGTCTGCCAACTGAAGTGGCAGGTATTACGTTTAGTCGGTTAACCAGACGCCTTTGTTGACAGTGCTCTCGACATTTGCGAATATATGCGTGTGTTTCGGGTCGATTTTGTTGAAAAGCACTACTATTAATAAAAGTTAAATATGAAAAACACAAATACCAATCCTATGTTGTGGATGAATTAGCCAAGGAAAATGGTGTTACAGTATTGCGCCTGCCGCCATATCACTGTGAGCTCAATCCAATTGAGTTAATATGGGCTCAAGTTAAGGAGTTTGTAGCCGAGAAAAATAAAACTTTTAAAATGGCTGTCCTAAAAATTCTTTTGCCAGAGGCTTTAACTAATGTAACAGCAGAGAATTGGAAAAATTGCGAGGGTCACGTAATAAAAGAAGAACAGAAAATGTTTAAATTAGACAAAATAATAGATGTTACCACTGAACGCTTTATTATTAATGTGACAGTTCATCAAATTCTGATTCAGAATAGAGCCTGTTAATATGTATAAATAATATGATTTTAACATTTGTAATAAAAGGTTTTGCATCTATGAGTCACGTGGCTTTTTTTGTTTACCCTTTTTTAACTACCTAAACCTATGGAGTATAGTATTCAATTATGGACCAGCAGCAACCTAACTGATATGTACACATCACAGTGCTGAAGTACAGTCTTTACTCACTACTGCATAATGTTTATAGTGAAATGATTAAGAAAAAAAAACAAAAGTATAGTCAAAGGTTTGTTATGTTATGAGCCATTCGTCCAAGTGACATGAGACACTTTCCGTGAATTGGTTTTACATTTCGATAACGCGATTGTTCAGAGTGATAAACGACTAATGAATATGTGGATGAGCGATTGAGAATGGAGGCCATAGGGTCAGTAAGCTTTATGTTCTAGCACAAACATATCTCTAATATTGGGCAGGTTGTATCTATATGTCAGTATCTTATAGGCCTCAATAAGATCACCTCTCATTCTTAAATCTACAAAATGTTGGGAAAAATAATTATTTCATAAACACTCATATTAATGCGAAATTATACTTCCATACTAGGGAAACCCTGAATTACGCCCGTGTGATCACCATAAGCTCTTCTCATCCTGAATTTATAGATTGTAATTACAAAACTCTGTTGCATTGCCCTTCACATGAAAAAAAGGCTTATGATTGTAGGCAGACTGTCGAAAAATCAAGTTCCTATAAATGTAGGTATATAAGGTAATGGAAGAACACTGTAGACTAGTATACCTGCACGAATGTGATGGCGTTAGTGTTGTGGTGCGTGTCGGTGACGAGGGCGCGGCCCTGCTCGCGCAGGTGCGCCGACACGGCGTCGGCCACGGTGCGTAGGCCCTCGCCCACGCGCGACAGCAGCTTGTACACGCACGCCAGCTCCAGCGTGCGCGTGTGCATCAGCATGTGTACCACGCCAGAGTTCTCCATCTGTTGGGGAATATCATTTATTTGTAGTTGGGTACACAACTGCCTCGTTGGTCTTGTGGTGGCAAGCGCGACTGCTGACCGTGAGGTTCTGGGTTCGATCCCCAGATCGGGCAGTGTTATTGGGTTTTTACGTGTGAAATTCCTCAGTAGCAGCCCGGAGTTTGAATTTGTGGCCGGTTGAGTAGGCTCGCCCCCTATTGCACGGGACTTAACGGCGAAATAAGGGTGTTACCTTTCGCGGAATATAGGCGTGATGAGTACACGATGGATGCATAAGTTTGTCTGTTTATCTGAATGACTTTATGCTCATACACGATTTGTTTTGCCTGTTCTTCTTCGAAGGAGTGGCATTACCCCGGTCACATTCGCACGAATATATGAACCCACAAGTACGGGACTGACATTCGCAATGACTATGCGAACATTTTTCACACAAAACAGAAAACATTCGTACATTGCGCGCATGTGAAAACCCGAGGTAAGAAACATGACGATAAGTTCATCTCTATTTACAAGCACTCGAAAGTGGTGTATATGAAAACAAAAAATTGGGCTGAAAATCCGAAGGGTTGAGATAGTTACGCGCTCACTCCACTTGCTTCAGCAGTGGTCATTATACGAGTGTGTTACCTCAACAATGGTCTTCATATGTCTCTCGATGAGCTCGTGCTCAAGTACTGCGACGACGCGTGGCTCGGTGCTCTCGTCGAGATAGTGACGCGCTCGCTCCGCTTCCTCGGCGATGCGCGCCTCCACACGGTTGATGTACACCGCTGCGCTGTTCTCTGCCAGGAACTTTTGAGATTCCATCTAAACAAATAGTAAAAGGAATTAGTATTGCTGCATGTATAAGTCCTTTGATCGTCTATTATAGTAGCCACTCAGAGGTCCGCCGGTCCTCTAACGCTCGGAATTGATGATGATGCTGCATGTAGAACAAATTAGTAATTATATTGGCATTTTAAACATGTTAGATTTCAATCTGGATACAGCCACGGATTTATCATAGTTTTGGTAATGTTTTTAGAGCTCCGAAACATAACTAAATCATATTATCGAGTGACACAGCTGTGGAATGCACTTGTCTACTAAAAACATAATTGAAATGAAGCATGATAATCATGGCAGTATGCCCAGGAAGTTTATTATGCCGATTGCCAATTTTGTTAAGCTATTTGAACATGAGTTGACTGTGTTTGTATAATAAATGATGTACCCTATAAAACTCTGAAGACTGGTGCAGGAATGGCTTCTCGAAGTCTTCCTCATAGACTGCACGCGAGTTGATCCCGAGCACCATGAGCATTTGGCAAGCGTTGCGGATGGCCAGGCGGTCTACCACCTCCCCGCGACGCTCGCGGGCCACTAGCTCCAGCAGCGTTTGACGAAGGTGGTCACGGATACACCCGTAGCGTACAACCTTGTGATTCAATAATTATTAGATTAATATTAATAATTTTTAAGGTTTTTAATTCATTTGTTTCTCTCAATGAAAGACACTCAAAAGCTACATAGGTTAGTATTAATAAACCCCTCTCAACATGGCTAGGAGCCATGGGTTTAAGAGGGATCTTTTAAATGAGAGCCGTTTATTAATATGGGCCTTAATGCCTTAGTCTTTGCATGAGAAATTATCACTGTACATCCAAACTTAATTAAATTTAACAACTCCACAATTCAAAAACAGTTTCAACATAAATTAATGGTTAATAATTGTATAAGACCCCAGCATAAACAGTAAACTTCGTTATATTTAACTAAACTACATACCAAACCAAGAACCAAGGAATGATTTCATCAAATACATATTTTTTTAGTCTACTCTTCATTCACACTCTATACTTTTAGCATCAACTAAAAATATACTTGTTAAACATTGTATACAAACAAAATTTTTGTTTGCATTTATAAGGTATAATGTTTTGTTACTAACCTGATCTCTAAAAATAATAAGTCCCAGATTATAGACATTGTCCACTTCATTCTGTTGTACATATACTCGGTCCATGTACATAAGTATGTCTCGAATCATAACCATACTAGTTTGATGGTCTGTCCAAGCATTATTGAGGGTCTGAAGGAATCCATTGTGTAATGAGTGCAAAACATCTTCCCTCACCTGGAAAAACACATAATGGATTGTAAACATGCACTTATTTTACACAATATATTTTACCTATATACAAATGTTTTTTTAAATTATTGTACCTTTGTTTCAAGATGCTGAGTGACCACTTCCTTCAACCCAGTGTAAAGTCTTTCACCATGTTTGTGGAGAACCATGGTATAAGCATTGCGATAAAGTTCTTCAAAGGAAAGACCTGAATTGTTCTTCTTTTGAATCTCTTGTATCGCATTCTTAAGTAAACTCCATATGCTCTCCACATACTTCTCATCCATAGTCATCTGCAATGTTAATACATTTATTGTTTTGTTGTTTGGTTCATATAAAACTGGTGATGTAAGTCTGAAAAGTTCTCATTGTCATATGTTGGTATTAATTTCATACAATACAGACCCAAGTGTCCGGATACATTTGGTAATATGGTTCAGAATAGTTCCACACTTGAAATTTTCTTGTCATCTTGAAATTAATAACTTTGGGTGTTAAACAAACATTGTACAAAATTAAAATAGAAGTTCAAAAACATTTAATATGTATAATATAAAAAAATACGAATGTTTATCTTTTGATTGATTTTCACTCCTGTCATCAAAAATATAATTATGACATATTGGATACAAAAATTTTGTTCTAAAGGAAAATAAATTAGTTTCTATTTTTAAATCATATTGACAGTTGAGTTTAATTTCAAGTGTTACCATATTACCCAGTTTGGTATGTTAACTCTTTTGTTTAAAAACAAAAAGATGTGATTCAGTAACAATAAATACCGTCACTGCACCTGCAAAATATTCATGTGTTTTTTTTTAATCTGTCTTTGATGCTATTTTATAATAGTTCTCAAGCCACGTGCACCTGTAAAATCTGTTATTACATTTATTTGGTTAAGAAGATAGTAAAGTAAATTAGTATTTTACAGTTGCACGTGGCTTGAGAACTATTATAAAATAGCAGCAAAGACAGATTTAAAAAAAAAACACAGTGGATTTTGCAGGCGCAGCGACAATAATGTCTTTTGGATAAATGTGTTTACATGAAGGTTGTATAGATAAGTTTAAAAATTGCAGTCTGCCTATATGGTTGGTTGCCAAATATGACTGTTGTGTAGGGCAACCATTATTGCTAATACATCTTCTTAAAGAATACTATTTATAATGTTCATAATGTGTTTTATTTTAATACAGATATAAGAATTATTTTTATATCGTAACACAGTATGTAACAAAAACCCTGCTAGATCCGAAAGGTGCATATTTAATTTTATACTTCAATAGCAATACTAAAGCTTTATCCAGTAATGTGAAACAACTATCAAAACATATTGATCATAATATATTATTTTCATGGTGTGGCAATATATTTATAGATTAGGAAGTCCCTTTTATTTTCTATTTTAACACATTTATCCGAAACAATATCAGTTTAGCAGCAGTATCAAGCACACAAATCACATTCAATTGTTGCAATTGCATACCCATTTTCAAAGATTGTAGTTATTTTATTAGTTAATAAATTATAGGCAACCATATTTAATATTACACATATTGGTTGTATAAGAATGTTTAACACTCAAAATAATATATTATGTAGCGTCCATGAAACACTAAAATCCTTTAGGTACTACAGCATTTTAAATAAATGCCATAAACCATATGAATAACATGCTTAAATTACTTATTAGATTGTTTAATTAATAGGCAAATTATTGGTGATACAGATTGGGTTGAACTTGAATTAGTAAACCTCTAAGATGACTACTGACCAAATTACATAGATACATTTACATCAATGGTTCTAAGAAAAAAGTCCTGACGAATAGTATGAAATTTTGGATATTTTCTGTATGTTGTAAAATTGCACAATTATTTTGGAGACAAACAATGATGCTTTGTTGATGGTTATCCAAGTCATATAAATAAATGAAATATTTTGAGTAAAGGGTTTATATTGATGATAAAACGTAGGTAGTGCGTAACGATTGGCAGAGCAAAAAACTTACTGGGAAAGCTCGGATCCTCATTTTGCCAGGTTTGTCCTTAGGTAACGTACTCTTCATCATTGCGGCTACGATATTTTGTACCAACGAAACACTATACAATTAAAGAAGATTTGTTCACTGTTCATTTGTTGTCGCGATAACACATCGTTACTCTCATTTACACCTGCAAAGAGAGTAGTAAACACAGTGAATAAAAAAAGAACTCGTCCCGAACGAATCTACTGTTCAATGTTTCTCTACCATTTTGTCGTTGGGATATTGGAAAGGATTGTTATAAACGCATTAACAAATATTTACAACAAACGATTACAGGATTTAGTTCTAGTAGGTGTCAATTAAAAATAATAAATTCTGAGACTCGGTCATAATTGTGAATAGTATAATGACATTGACAGGTAAAATAATTTGTGCATCTCTTTCTCTCTCGTACAAAACCTCGTATACAATAGCGCCACCTCACGTTTTGTGTGTGACGTTCTTTTTTGATTTCCTTTTTCTCTGCAATGGCTATTATTCAGATATGTGCAAACACAATAAGCAAGAACACAACAACTTACAAGTAATGAGATTATTCACTGCTAGTTTGGTCACAAGTATTTCACTATCGCAATATTTATAGTACATGTATTTTTCTGCTATAGCATGCCTATTATTTCTTCAATTGTTTCAGCTTTCTGACGAGACCATAAACAAATCTATTTTATTTTTAAATACGTTTTGATTGTTTGATCATGTACCTTTTTGATTTTGATAAATTCGCTTTGTCGATGGTTTTACTGTAAAAAGACCTTTGTTCATGTAAACGATAATTAAACCACCGATTCCGAATCAGAATAGGTCGCTAAGAATTTTTAAAACGCTTTTTATAATCAAAAGCGAGTCAAATTACAGAAAAAACATATTCTAAAAATTATAAACGGAAATAAATATTTTGTCAGTTCTGTGGCAGGCAGTATTTTATCAGGCGATACATGTGTATCAAATTGATCTAAAATCTAAGCCTACAAGAGAAGCTACTTTTAGAGTTTTAGAATGTATGACTAGTGGCGCCCCCATTTTTATACGACTATCTTCTGAATTTTGCCTTATACTATATGGTTGCTATAGCGAGGCGCTTGAATGAATTAGTTGCTGTGGTGGCAAACGAACTGTAGTGAATGGGTTAGTTATTATTCTGAGGTTACGACCTCATGCTGTACGAAATATACCCAAAGCCAAATGTCAAGGCCAGTATTAATAAATCAAACTTATTTGCCTTTATTTAGACAGTTGCGCTAGAGTGCGCGCAAGTTAACTCTGCGCGCGGCCAAAATCGGAACTAATCATGTTCCGCCATAGTTTTGCCGTTTTATTAACTTTGTCACTAGATCTGCCTGATTTTAGATATAAAAGAAAATATAATAATAAAGATTATAGTAGACCTTATCAGACGATAATAATCAGAATGCATTATTTTTCACTCACGGCACATTTATAAGCTTAGTTCTTTTATTTTGCAAATTACGTAAAAATACTAATTAATTTAATTGATAGGTAGTAAATTTAAACGTAGATAACTTAGCTCAATTAAAATATAATAAACCGCAAGAGGGCTGCCCAATTTTAATGCTCACGAATATATTACTTTTCCTTAAAAAGTAGGACTTTGTATTTTTGCGATCATGGCAACATTTAGCACGCCCTCCGTCGCGCGCAGACTTATCTTGCGCGCACTCTACCGTCCAATTTCTAAAAGACCGTTAAGTGACATTTTGTCAAAAACGACTATAACAATTTAACAACTAAATAAAGTAACTTAGACAAGTATGTATTACTTAAGAATAGATATTAAATATTTATTAATTTGGTATGTCCTATCATGAAAGATATTGATATCAGTGTGCAGAGTGAGTAATAAGTTCAGCAGTGTGACTGGTCAGGCAGTGGGTGCGGCAGCAGATCGACGTGTATGCAGGCCCGGAGACGCCGTGAACAGTTTCCTCCGTCGACGAGGACCCTCAACGCCTTCATCTCCCATTAAAAACCGATTCGGAACGTCTGCCTCTATACCTGTTATACCTGTCGTCCTGTAAGATATGATTGTGTTAGATTGCTGTTGATGGTGAGCGGTTCTTTAAATCTGCAGAACTGAGCTACGTCCTCCTTCGCAGACTTCCATAAGTAGTTACTGTAATGTAATAAACCGAGTTTTATCGAGTTTTGAACGGGATTCTGTTTATTGTAAACTAGCGACCCGCCCCGGCTTCGCACGGGTGCAATGTACATACTAATGTGGGGCATATAAACCTTCCTCTTGAATCATTAAAATCCGTTGCGTAGTTTAAAATATCTATGCGTATAGACAGTTGGAGCGACTTTGTTTTGTACTATGTAAAAATTGTGAAATAATTCTATTTATAAAGTTATTCTAGATTCTTGGTTTGCAGAAACTGTACAGTAGTGTCTAGCTCCGCACAAAATGGCGCCACTAGTCATACATTATTTAAACTCTAAAAATAACTTCTCTGTTAGAGCTTTGGTTGGATAATCTTATTATTAATTTTAAATCAACCTGTACGTTTTATCCATAGAAGCTTAATCATATTACTTGCCCCTGGTCTTAATACATACATACATACATGAATACATAAGTTTATCGTCTGATAAAACACTGACCGACAATACTAACAAGTATAAAAAATTAGTTCCGTTTTTATAGACTTTTATGTCAAGCTGTAGAAAGCCTGTTTAAACTTTATTTTGATTTTGAATAAGAAAGATGGCGCTACCTGTTATCATTATAAGGAACAAAAACTTTAGAGGTACTTTCTTGTATTATATTAGTTATACTCGAGATAGGGACAGTATCTTTATACTTACATCCTCACTTTATACCTACCTAACTACTTAGATATTTTTGTTGTTTCTAATAGCGATGTCATCCTCTCTAGAGGGTCGGCACGGCACGTAGGGGAAGTCTGGCGTGCCACCGTCCAAATACTTAAGCCCCTAGGCGTATTATTTCCGGCTGCCTTCGTCTTGTTGACGACGAATGCTTGCTCGACACAATCAAGTAGCCAGGATTACCCGACGACTGCTTGCATTGCGGATTGCGTTTTGCAGGAATACTCTTTTTATTTGACCTACCTATCTAATTGGATTTTGATAACGAAACGACTTACGAGAATATATGTGGCCTCAGATATCCTAGGTATCGCTTATCGAGATCGTTTTTAAATTGCACCATTCTTTGATTTTATTATGGAAAAAGTCACCATCAACCTGTCACAAATTCTGCTTGGAATTGCATTGATCATTGATTGATGCATTTTTTAACCGACTTCAAAAAAGGAGTAGGTTCTCATTTAAGTACCGAGGTCTTGTCGAATGAAAGTTCCTTCAGTGTCAGACACCTTAGGCACATAAGGCCATGTGTGTTTTCTCACTCCTCAACGGCTTTATCAATTAAACCATGAAGATGACTCTAAATACCTTGATCAACAATTGGCAGTCTATCTATCCTAGGTATTCCTCTTGCAGCAGGGTACCGGACAGGCATGCTGGTGTCCATTATAGAGCCAGCCTCTTGGCGTTAGCGACGCTGAAGACAATCTCTGGCTATATCTTGGTAGCCCCGGTATTTAGGCAGGTAAATTAACAATTATTTGCGTGAGTATGTAGCTAGTCTGTCTGTAGCTTTGTCGGTCAGTGGTGAGATGTACAGAGTGAAAATTGACGTTTGGAAAAGTTGCATATTGACAGCTTTCTGTTGTTAGGTATAACAAACATAAATTCTCTGGTTAAACAACTGTTTACTCGAAAAATGTTCTAGAATCTTAGATTAAATCAGAGTTTTGATGTTGCTAAACATCAGCCACAGAAGTTACAGATAGTGCCATCCACGAAGACGCGCCCCATTCTTGGTCTAAAACGAATTTTCTCTCTCACTCTAAGATGAAAAGTAAGAGAGAACACGCGTTAACGCGAAGAGTGGGGCGCGTCTTCGTGGATGGCACTAACGTCTTTATTATCAAATAATAATTACCGTACCTTTGGGTATCTTTCCAGGTTCCAGGGTAAGTAGGAGCAATAATTAGCCATAACATCAAAATAAATATTTTATTCTTGCCAGCCTACTAATATTTATAATTTATTTATTATAATTCATTTCTTTTGGTTATGGTAGGCAATAAATAATTTAGACAATATGGCTGACGTGTTTAATAATTTAAAGGTTTAAATCTTTGGATAGTTATAATTATCTTATATTTATAAGTTTTTGCGGTACAAATTATTTTACCTGTAATCACCTTGTACAAATTATGGTTAATTAATTCGCAATTATATTAAATAATATAGAACTAACGAGGAACTGCCTCCAAACACGTAATTACACAGATAACTACTACCTGGTAGTACAGGCAAATTAACTTGATTAGTGATTATAGTTGGTAGTACCTACCTGGTTGAGGAGAGATAAAGCTGCACATAAAACCTAATTAGGAATTTGAACAAGTTCATAATTAGTAATATGTAGGTATAAAAAGGTGTTCTCAATCACAACCAATATTAGGGAAATTGAGGCAAACGGATCCATTTGCCTGACACAGTTGATCGTTATGAAAGAAGTTCAGCGCCCGTTCTATTTATACATGTATGAAATGTTTTATACCTACTAATACGTAAGTATCGTAAAATGTTCCTATTGTAATAAAAAGATAAACAGTCCGGCCGTAACCAATAAAAAAAAGAGAAAACAGTCTTTTGGTGATTTATTAAAAAAAATAGTATTTAAAAATAGTCACGTTTTTTAACGAAAAAATTAAAAACGTAGAATACAATGATTTAATTTAAATAAAATTTAAATTTTTAATAACATTTTTAGAAAAAAAAACACACAAATGTTGTTTACCTTTTTTTCAAATTAGTTCGGCCCAGACTTTACATGAATCTAACTTTTTAACGATGTAGGTACCTATGTAGATATTTTGACAGGATGTTGGTACTAATTACTAACTGCAGTTATACCTACATGAGTTTACAAGAGGTTGTTTCAACGACAAATGAATGCATGATCATTTTATTATAAAATAAGTACATTAAATTATTGTACTTTCAATAGAATCGTCCTGCTAATTGCTAATATTGTGCACTACTAGGCTAGGCGCGCATCACAAAAACCAACCAGAAATGACATAGGAGGTTAATTTATACGTGCGAGGGATAGCTCAAAGATTGCCTATTTAAAAGTAACGAGATCCAAATTGCTCAAATCACAATCGGCTGACTTCCATGCGCAACCAATTTCAGGTTCCATGCGGTTGATTTTGTATATGCGCGCCTTAGTCTCTTGCTAAAAGAAGCAGCATTTCACCTAAAGTAAAACTAAACACCGCCAACGGCAACGTTACGTCACAAATTGTTACTAAAACTATTAGTATGTCTAGAGGAGGAAGTCTACTCGTTGTACGCGGGATGTGCATGGAGGACCCATCGAAACAGTAACAAAATCAGGCACGCTAATACGAAGAAGGACACCATCACTCGAAGGTTCTTTTCTGATCTCTGGTCTCTTTCGCTGGCGTGAAGTCGTTCTACTAAACCGTTCTGAAAAAAAAAGATTGTGATTAGTGTTTATCCTTTCTTAATAATTTTTCAACACACTTGCTCGTAAACTGGCTCTTATTGTACCGCTTTTAGGTACTTTGTAGTTTCATTACCGCTCTAGTGCATTTTACTTTACTTTTTTTTTAAATCTTAGTAAAGCGTTTTTATGTCTAAAAAACAGTAAACTTTTTGTGAATAAATTAACTGTATTAATTAAAATGTGATAAATAAACATTTCATTTCATTAAATTATTTATTTTTGTCAGCAAATTAACTTTAATTAATGTAGGCGACGCATAAAATTCTATTGTTTAATGTGTAACGATGGGCGACCAGGGAGGTTGCATATGGCGACGGTCGCGCCACCCCGCAGCATTGTTGTCACATTTCGTAGGTACTGTTATTAAATATTGTTCACTGTCATTTTTTTTGCACGCACATTTTCTTTCGCTTGCCTATTTTCTACCATTCATTGCACCCTGCTGTTTTTCTTATCCCTAACTTACTATTAATTTGTGTTATAAACAAAAATATTGAGTTTTTTTAATATTAGGTTATTTGCCGTGGTCTTTCACCTGCGCGCGCATAGCTAACTCGGCCACAGGCACCACAGATTAATTATAAATACCTATAGGTATTTACAAAGATATATCCACGCGCCATTTTTCACAAATACTTTTGTATTAGTTAGAGACATAGAGTCTGTTATTTTCCTCGCAAGTGTGATGAAAAACGTCGTATGAAACGCGTGTGCCTTGATCATTACACTCTCGGCTCGTTTATCGCGCTCGCCTTCGGCTCGCGCGCTTTATACGTATCGCCCTCGTTCGCACGAAAGCTTTTACAACGCGCGTTGAAAAAGCGTCCAACGCGCCCAATAGATAAGCTGCATGTGAACACAAACATATACAGCTTGCTATTTGTTGTACCTATTAGAACGCTTTTTTAACGCGCGTTGAAAAAGCTCTCGTGCGAACGAGGGCTTCCAGTGTGACTTATGACAAACATAGCACACTTGTATCATAATGTACTATTATGGTTACGAAGTTTTTTCCTTTTTTTAATGTTTTTTTTTTTCAAATTTAAGCCTCATACGTACGTCAAGCGTGTGTTAGTAATACCCTTAGTCTTTAAAAATAACCTGCTTATACTTAGACATTTAATTTTATATTCATAGGTTGGCTGAATAGTGCCTGCGGCGTGGTGAAACTTCACACATTGTTAAAACAACTTACAGAATATTAAATTATGTGATAACAAAACTCACGAATATGAAAAGCTACTGGAATAATATTAGATTACAACTTAAATAACCCTTCCTTGGCACTTGGTATTTTTAATACTTGTAATATAGGTAGGTACCTAATTGTTGTATACGTATATCTAATGCAAAAATGGTAAATCGAAATAACTACCTATACCTACTTCATTTATTGTCACATTAGACTCACCAAGGAACCAAAGCTTCTTTTGAACCATTTCTTTAAGTAGAGTTTCAGCTCTACTGATCGTTAAGGTTCATAAAAGTATAATACTGTGTCGAATCCCTGCTGGAAGCAAACATGTTGCTTATAGTCATACATTTCCTTGCTAAAATGGATTTTATATTTTTCTAATATTATATTAGATAGAGTATAGAAGTAACGCATCTGAAAGTTTACAAATCTTAAAAAAATGTTGTCGATTGCAATTTTTTTCATAGGGTTTTTACCAAGTTTTATGCTAATCAAACATTTCTAAGAATCTATTATTAATAATAACTTGTAATTTAATTTAATTAATCAAACGGATCATGTGAGACTTTTTAATATTTGCCCTTGCTTTTAATCAATGTCCGATTTAAAAAGTTTAAAAGCTTCAACTAAAAGCTCAAAACATGTTACATTGTGCATTCATGTGGTGAATATGCGCTCAGGATTTGCGCTCATCATCGTAACAGATAGCCTGTCTTATACTAGAACAATAGACGTTATAAAGAGCTCTAATCGTCGACACCGCAAATAGTGCGTAAAGCAATTTTATTTCAATCAAAATAGTTAATTCAGCCACATGTGGTTGTACTGAAAACGGATTCTAACACCACATTGAAAAAGGTTCATGCCGACTATTTCATCAAATTTCTGAAGAGTAAGCGTCGAGACTAGGAAACTATAGTTTCTGAAACATTTCTAGTTTGAAACAAAGTGGTAAAGGTATTACAGTTCACGGGTTCACTTTGCAATGTGTAGAGCTAGAACACGCTATCGAATTATAAATCGAATGGATTTCGGAATCTTTTTTTCCTTAACAGGAAGTAAATGATGCGTACCCATCCACCATGCGACGCGATCCAGGAGCCGGGGTCTTCATGCAGCAGGTCGGCGATGGCAGCGGCAGGTGCGGACACCAGCTCGAGGGCTGGTTCGCCGTCCGCAGCCTCTGCTGCTTCTCTCGCCAGCGCCCCACAAACACAGTACACAGCTGCTATCTGAAAGCATCATGTTTTATTAATCGTAGGTAGGTATGAATGGAAAAACCCAATAACACTTTGCCCGACTTTGGAATCGGACCAAGGACCCCATGCTCAGCACTCGCAATCAACCAACAAGGTAGAATACAGAGCTTAATATGAGGTTTATAAAAAATATAGGTATGCACCCGACTATACGACGAAAGACTTCTCAGTAGACTGCTAGATTCACGACATTTGGCGTCTTATTGTTTGGTTTCAACCTCCAAGCCCGACTCTTGTGTTTATTTCTGCATTGGAACGAACATTTGGATAGCCTTCACCTAAAGTTTGGTTTTCCGTTGCTGAATAACATAAATAACAAGCTCTGTAAATACTTTAATGTAGTTTGTTGTAACTTATACAATCTATGACACAAAAACATAAATGTCATGTGTTTAACATCGAGCCAATTCTTAGTCATCATGGAAAGAAATGGAATCTATTCGTAGGCGAGGCAAACTATCACGGCTGTCTGGAATACATCTCATTTTATACTTTTGTTTATTTAGCTAGATCTTAATAGTGGCGAACGCTAGGGTAATTATTGCTAGACTGGAATCTGGAATTGCCCCCTGTAGTTTATTTTATATATAGGCTCAGCTAGGAATTAAAAGTTGTACAGGCACGGCGAAAACTAGTTTTAATCTTTGTATTGAATGTTTACCTTTTCTTATTTTTATCAGGCTTCAAATACGGTACCAATAACTAACTGTACACTTTTTTATTATTAATCTGAACGCTTTTTAAAAACTTTGCCAAGCTCATAAAGCGGGTTTCTTGTACTATATTTTTTAGTAAGAAAATGAAGTTTAGCTTGAGGCACTTTGTAAGTTTATTTATTTATTTATTCATGATTAATTACAACGGCTTGCGCCAATAACAGTAATTAACTGGTAACACTACACAAACATAAAACTAAACATATTACATAATTCAGAAACAAATAACAAGTCAGAGATCAAACATACTTAAAAACAACTTTAAGAAGAGAAAAAAAAAATCGAGTAAAGTGATAACAACAACATATAACTTATTTACCTAACAAACATAACTTTCACAAAACATAAGATAATTTGACATTATCACCCTGAGTGTGTCATTAAAAATGTCACATTCCGGGACAGTCTCTATAAAAGAGTATAAAGCACTATGCATGCGACACAACGGGGATTGCGCGCGCGACACAGTGCGGCACTGGGATGTGGCGAACAGTCGGTGTCGTCGAGTAGGCCTATGACGCAGGTAGTTATCAGGTACATAAAGTGTACACAAGGTATTGTGTAGCTCTGGGGAATCTACCATGCTCCTTAAAATTTTTATGGCTATTAGTATCTGATCTCTACTCTACGCACTGAAAGGGAATTATATCCTAACATTCCCAGCAGGAAATGAGTAGGAGGAAATAAGTTGTATTACTAAAACAATAATTAATCATAAAGTGATGTTTATAGGAATGTGAGAGGGTTTAGGGCAGGCATGCACAGACCGCGGCCCACGGGCTGCATGGGGTCTTTCGTCAATATACGTGCGGCCCGCCCGCGAATTACTCTTGCGTTCGTATGAAAATACTGCAATATTTTAACAATAGGGGCCCACTTAATATCACAAACATTTTTTTTAAAGCCCTGTCTGCTTTTTTTTACGTTAAACTTTATTTCAGCTTTTTTGGTAGTTTTTAATCATGTTGGCCCGCTTTTAGCTCATAGTCTGCCCAAGTGACCACTAGTCCTAATAAGTCTGTGCATCCCTGTTTTAGGGTAATCAATTTGTAGGACGGGACTTGCCCTTATGTTTATAAAATAATAAGGAATACGAAACATGTAACTTTTAGGTTACCTACAAAAGTTACATAAATTTCATATACGGATATTTCAAAATAGCCTTTTTTCAATTTATTGTTCTCTGTAATTATTATTTGTTGTAGATAGTTAAATGTTTTATTTTGATCTCTAATGAAAACATTCAGTTTGCAATTGAATGATGTATGATTTACATATCTCATCTCAATTGAGCATACATAATGTTTCTGATTCGAAACAAGAATTACATTAGTTTAGCAAAAATGTTATAACAGCCGGCTGTAAGAAGTTTATAGCTATAATTTAAATGTGCGTCATTACGGCATGGAGCATGGAGACTAAACAGGAGATACAATCATTTAAACGTATCTACATCTTTTTACACAGATGTGCTCCATTAGTCGAGTGGCAGCAAGCACGGAGGTTTTGAGGTCTTTACTTCGGTTCCCAAAATGGGCAACATTATTGGATGTTTCTGTTAGAATATTCTCAGCAGCAGACTGGAGGTTGAAATTGTGCATGATAGATGCCAATAGGCCCGCCTCATATTGGGTACTTTGAACTTAATACCGTGAACCGTATAATAAGGAACATACTGTTTCTACCCGTTCAGGGACATACTCAGAATTATAGTAAGTGTACCATTTATTGAAGTATTTAATTACTTAAGAACGTAGATACCTATCTAGAATAGATCTGGTACTACATAGTTATTTGAAGAATGAGCAAAGCTTTTAGGTACTATTGAAACTGGATTGTCTGATTAAACTAAACTCATTGTTACGTTTGTTTGAGCTATCCACCTAATGTGAAGACCTACAATTGAGTCGGGTCTTCAATTGTTGAGTCTACTAAAACTTGACTAATAATATCTAATAATAGTTGGCATCTTAGAACTATCAATAAAGGAAATTACACTTAATGAAATGAGCAGGACCGATTTCATTAAAGGAAAAGTTATAATTTCATGGCTGAGATTGACGTAGGTAAGCTACGAAAAATCACATCGAAAGCACAGACTTTGACCACAGTCCTGATAGGTATTGTCATTACCTTAGACCACGTAATATTTTCTCTAGTGATGCGCCTGGCTAACGCAAGTGCCAATTCCGCGAGGGCCGTGTCTGAGCGGAGCATGGCAAATGGCGCCCGAGTCGCCTGTCGCGCAACGTGCCGAAACGCGTCCGGCTGCTTCCTTTCCAACGCAGCGCACAGCGCGCGCAGTCCTACCAGCACTCCGGACTCCGTGTTGCTCACAGCCTCTTCCCCACATTCAGTCTCAACCATTCGTTGTAAACGCTTCATAACTATTTTCTGCACAAAAATCATAACTGTTAAGAGATAAGTATCGTAAACAAATACTTTTTTATTTTACATATTACAGTTTGATAATTCAGATTACCTTTTTCACACATAAAGTAGATCTCCTAATCTGAGTCTTTATGTATTGTAGGCATAGGGCGCGGCCCTGGCGGACTATTTGTGGCTTGACTTGTGTAGGGCTAGCGAGACACCAGCCGATAGTCGCCGAGAGCCGCCGGGACACTGCTGCGGCGGCCGCGCTGGATACCATCGTGCTGAAACGGCGCTTCGTTCGATCCAACGGCGACAGTGCCCGCGTTGGAGAAGCGCGAAGATCTATGGAAAGCCGAAATAAGACTCTGTAAATAATTTCTTTCCTTTGTCAAAGTAAAGAGGTCTCGCAAGACATTTTAACAATAGTTTAGGGTTTCTAGAGATAATAAAGACCTCGTGCGGACTCGTGCGTCACAAGCTCCGAGTTTCGTCAGTTCACCACAGATTTTAATTAAATTTCACAGAAGCTTGAGTCGCGTTTATTTTCTACGAAAATTATTTCATGTAACCTAAGATAGTTGAAACTACAAAGTATGTAAACCTTAACTCATTACTTACTTTATAAGGTATTTATTAGCTGCGAAGTACCTAAAACAAATGTGTTTAATCTCTTTGAAATAATCTTTTGATGAATAATTGATGAAAATCCGACTTAACCTTACTAAGGACTGATAGTAGATTGCGATAGGTGTTTATTGGAAATCCTTTGAAACAATGTTTAAATTATACAATTCGATTTTCCCGCAATTTTAGTAATAATGATTAACGTAGGTAGCTTTGGCTGACGGACTTTTGAAATGTATATTTTCTATATCTACATTTTAACCCTGTCATCCAGATCGCCAATAAAATTATGATATATGATATCCTTTAAGCGAGGGGCGATATTATCGATATTTATTATCGGGCATAACGCAAAATCCTAACCTGACATCTAGACTACGCAACGATAAGAACAAAGAGGAGATTTTGTTCAAGGCTTTTCTTAATTACTATAGATATGACTACTAATACAAATTATATCGTAACACTAGTAAAGGCATACTTTAATTAAAGATATTACAGAAGGAGACACAGTGCTTACACAACAGTTAATGAATAATTTCCAGTTTCTTGTAGACCTTACAAAACTTCCAGAAAATTAAACAGAAAATAGTAGTAAGTAGAGGTATATGTATAGATTATCTCTATTTAACTGCCTTGTTCGTCCAGTAGCAAGCGCGACTGCTGATCGTGACGTCATGGGTTTGATCCCCAGGTCGGGCAAAGTGTTATTGTGGTTTTTCCATTAGAAATTTATTAGTAGCAGCCTGGAGTATGGATTTGTGCCTGGTTGATGACAGTATCCTAGCCCCCTATTACATGGGATTTAAACATAATTCGCGAAACGAGGTTGTACTAAAAACACCTTTTCCGAACCCTTCGGGGAATACAAGGCGTGATGTTGTTATCTCTATTTTCATAATTGTTTGTTTTGTGTACAATAAAGAGTATTGTATGGATATTGTACCTATAGATATAGAAATTAATTCATTTTAAGACACAACACGTTCTTTATCTTATACCTTTAAACGAGCAATTCTTGTATATATATATATATAATCTGAATCTCGGAAACGGCTCCAACGATTTTCATGAAATTTAGTATGCAGGGGGTTTCAGGGGCGATAAATCGATTTAGGTAGATTTCATTTTTAGAAAACGTCGTTTTATCCGTGTTTTCAGGCAATGAAAAACTGCTACAATATCATTAGAATATGAATGTAAATTTCACCACCATTTTAAGGTTGTAATAGCTCAGGTGGGAAATAGGGCGGCCCCGAAACCAGAAAATCTCGGTTCGAATCCAGACGATTATTCCCTTCTTTTTCTAATTCCCCTCTTTTTCTATTTCCCCTTTCCCCAGACCTTCTTTTTCTATTTCCCCTTTTTTTCTTTCCAAAAACACGATTTACCAAAAAAAAACCGTGCAAGGCTCGGTCATCCAGGTACTTGTTAAGTAACAGACTCGACAAGATAAGGTTTGGTTAGTAGATAGCAGAGCGTTTGTTCGGAGCTTAAAGTCGGAAGGAATTAAACGTTCATATTGTAAAGTCTTTTGCCTTACTTTTGATAATTAATGATTCAGGGTCTCAAGGATGGCATGTGACCAAATAAAATAGGTTTCGGTTTAATTTAATACCAACTCTGAAATCTAAGAAAAACTTCTATTCGTGTGCTGAACTAAAATAGGTTACTAAGTCGTTTTTCGCTGATTGAAACAATTTGTCTAACTTTGTAGGTATTTCGTTCCTTATTGATTTAGGTTCAGATTAGGACCTGGATTTAGTTCGACTTAAATAATTTACGATTTAAAAGGTGTTTCGCATACCTTTGTTTTATTTAAGTATATCTAATAGTTAGATAATGATGTTTTCATGATATTAATTGCCTTACTTGGTAAGCTAATCAGTCCATCAGTTACTCCCGGCAGCGCGCTGAGTGGCGTGCTAAGCTTCCGTCGCATGCGCAGCGCGGGCACAAACTCGTCATCTTCTTCGCCATCGGGTGGAGTGACTTGTATAGCGATGTTGTTTGCCTCTTGACCTTTTGCCCCACCCAGTTGCCATTTTGACTCGGTTAGTGGCCCTATCTGAAAACAAAAACCACAACTTTATCTTCTTCTAATAATAACCATAAATAATTTATTGTACCCGTTTTGTTTACATACGTTGTTTCAGAGGGCAATAAACTATAGAAGATATATTCCCTGATGCAAAGATTCATGAGATACAAATATAATGTAACAAAGAACAGGTAACAACAGAAATCTTGATAATAAAACGCATTCCTAATTTTATAGTAAACAAGCACACGATTTGAAATCTTGTTTTGTAACAATAATAGTACCTACGTTATAAATAAAGCGACACATATAGAGAAACAACACATTGCAAAACCAACGAATTGTGAAGGCAAAGTCAAAGGAAGCCCTTGTGGTATTGTGTACCGTAGTACTAGGGTTCCCAACTACCTATATCTACTATTAATAAAAACAGTATAATATTGGGTATCACTACATTATACTTTTAGTGTTGAACAAAAATAAAGTATAGAAAATACTGTTTTCAGCATCAAAATGCCTAACGCTAAGAGTCTATTTTAATCTTTTAAAAATTACACTAAATTGATAAGTTGTGCGAGGAGCACTAAAAATATGCCTTAAAAAAACATTAAAAAAATAAAATACTGTTCATTTTTCTAAAATACTGTTTATTTTCCTTCTCCGACATAAATATACTTTAATTCTTGTAAAAAAAGTTGGCAGCCCTACGTAGTACCTACATGTTTGAAATCGTAGTACCGTATACATTCACAATAATTGAGTGCCTCAGTTGCTAAAGCGTGGCGATATTGCCATCAGCAAATGTCAGTAATTTTCCCACGGGATCTCAGGTTTATTACACTTTCCTATTAAATATATACAATCAACTCTGTACGTATAAAAAAAAAATTGGTTGACTTAAAATTAATAGAAGGAGGTTATAAGGTTTTTATATGTCAACTATGTCTAGACAGCTTTATGAACAACGGAGATATTAATGAAATGTAGTTTCAATTTAATGAGTAAAAATCAATACACGAATATACAAGGTTAGTCGGAAAGGGGGTACTAACCCGAAAGGGTGTTAAAGTAACCATAATAAGGGATAACTTTTGTTCTACAACTTTCCCCAAAACTCGATAGTTTAAGAGAAATAGCTATTCAAACATTTCGAAAAAAATATGCTAAAATCTATCTGTCCATAGCTATGATCGGCTGTGTTTATAATTTAGGTTATATTTGGGGTCACGGATTAGAGACTTAATTTTCTGAATTCATAACTAAAGCATAAATGTTTTTTTTTTTAAAAACTAAAATAAAAATCTTTTGGCATGCAAATAAAAATTATCGAATTTTGAAATTTTAACACTTGCTTTCAAATAGTCATCAGTGATACTTTAAGTGGCCCGCGGCTTAGTACCCCCTTTCCGACTAACCTTGTATAAATTGTTGACCGAAATAATGAACGCTGTTGCGACTAAAAACAAGTTGTGATAAAAATTGTAAACAAATTGTTACTGTAATGGACATGTGTATGAAATATTTAGAACTAGTGTTTTAAACATCTACAATATGTTTGCCACTTATAGTACCTATGTAGATACAAGCAATATATTTTTTGAAAAAATTTACTAATACTTGTAGAATATATGTTTTAAACTTATAATACTGGTTGGTATTCAGTCATATCTGGATAGATTGGAAACTGACTCCAACATAGTTTGGGAAAAGGCTAGGAAGAGGAAGAAAACTTAAACGAGGGCTAATGTCTCAGAGTTACGTGACTTCTATCTTAAACAGAAATCATAAACTATTTCTTTTTGTTTGGTAGTGGTTGTTAGTGGATAAATTTCCTTATAAGTACCTCTACAAATAATCTGATTTGTTGTGTTATATAGGTATTTTGTATATCAGGTGTAAAAATACCCTCAACGAAGCCGAGAGCCACGTATTCTTCTCATCATTACGAAGATTTTTTGGTATTGGGCCATACCTGGGAACCGACTGGTTATGGAGATATTGAAGGTTAAAGTCACCATATTTTTGTACGTTTTTCACGAAAACTAAGTTTAAATGTTATTACTAAACATTCTTCTATACAAACATTATTAAAATTTTTGAAATGTAGGCACAGTCTGCGGCGCGCGCGCTTACATTGCGCGCTACAATTAAAAGCTGTTTTTTTAATACCAAAAAACAAAAGTCGTTCCCCAGCAATTATTTTTGCTGTATGTTACTTAGTTTTATGTACAGTATGCGTAGACTTCGGCTTCGTTAAGGGTATTTTTACACCCAGTATAGCATTATTCATAAAAACTCACATTAAGGTGCCAGATGTGCTTTTATGTGCCTTTGTAATTACTCGTAAAGCTTCCTTGATAACATTTTTCTATCTGGAAATGATTCTCCCTATTGGTTTGCTATATACCAATTAACTTCACCCTATTTTTGTAGTCGACCGCTTGTCATTGAATTCCAAGACAACATTATTTTCTTGAAGATCCTTTCAGCCTTTGAACTCCTTGGTCCGGGTAATACCTTTTTGCTGACCTAAGCAAGTGGCACTGGCGCGATGTAGTTAATACTACCTTATCTAACAGAGCTTATTGTTTGTGGTAAATGTCTGCTGTGGTTCCTATTGTACTATTCGTTCCAAATGCTGTTAGGACAGGACTTTTTGGAATGGAGCGCCGTTTGACGTCAACTTTACGTTAAATTCACCCGATTGTATTTCTGCCGCGTAACGCAGTTCAACAAGGCCCTATCCTAATAGGATTTGGAACGGATAACGTTGTCTGATCATAGGAAATTGTTTTACATTCTTGAAGGTAGATACGTGTCTGTCATGATTGATTATAGAAGTACATAATAACTCAAGTTTAAAAGGAAAAACTTAAATGAAAGTGTTTATTTTTTATGTTTATTTAGTTTAAAAAGTTTTATCTAGAGGATAATTATGCCAGTCGTATTGTAATAAAGTCGTATTCTACCAGCTAGGTACCTAAATACGGATATTATACATAATTTATATAAATAATTTACTGCTTTCGTGTTGGGGACAGCTAAAATGCTATGGAATAGACCTACATCGGGTCTATTTATGTGCAGGAAATCAAAAAAGTGTTCTCTATCTCTACGATTCAGTTTACATTCCATCAATCAATGTTGGACATTATGAACTATACCGCAAATCTCAAAATTGAGCGAATCGTAGGTAATTTTTTATCAGGTGATCAAACTTTCAACAATGGGATTTGTCCGCAACGCAGTCTAAGTGCTGTTACTAAAACATTTCTTTTTAAATTACAATTTGTAAACCAAGGGTCATGAGGTTCACTTTGAATAATTTTGTACCAGATTTCTTTATCTTTTGATCATTTTCCAAAAAACTCCTTCCGTATATCAATTATATATTTTGTTTTTCCTAAAAATATTCAGATGCTGCAAAGAGCGGTTCTCGTATTGTATAACTTGAATATATCTGCGTAGGTGGTAACTAAACAAGACTACAAGATAAACTAGACAGGTGTACAAACAAGATTTTCGGTCTCGAATACGTTTACGAAACTATTGAGCTGTGAACTGTAATTCAGGTTGAAGCGAAACCTAATTTGACCTGGAATTAGTACCCAACTCTTTACAGACTCTTTACTCCGTATTTCTGACAGAATTTGTGTGTTCAGAAACTTGTAACAACTTTCTAACAACTGCGACTTTGAAATTTTGTATGTAGGAAACAGGAAATGTTGTATATTTAATTCATTTAATTAAGATAAGATAAGATAAGATAATTTTTATTTGCTCAAACATGAGTGTACATACATACAAAAACAATAACAATTGAGTGGGAAATAAGTCACGCAACTTGTGTTTAGGTTTTATTTACATATGCCCGTATTAATAAACAACTCTCAACGAGGCAGCCTGGATGCTGGCTCCCAAAATGAGCTACCATAGAGTAGAATATCAAACAAAAAAGAACCACAAGCTGAGTAGATTAATTGATTGAAAGCAACCACGATTGTACATTAGTCATAAATGTACACATCATTTCAGCACGCAGCTATTGACATTCGTAACAATATCAAAGCTATTCTGTGATGTAGATACTATATTTTCGTCAATAGCACATAACAATAACTCTTCATTGATTAAAAACAATCAAACAACTTATTGAAACCATTCATGCTAATATGCAATAGCGCAGATATAATAACAATGTCTACGGACGTTGTAACACATTCTATTTTATTCTTAAGTGGAGCAGACCTAGAAAACCAGGTAAATGAAAAAAAAGTTCCATCTCGTATGTCTCGCGAGATCTCGAGCCATAATTCGAGCGAGATCTCCGCAGATTAACGAGATTGTGTGACAGCATACATAATATCCTACGTGCGCGTGGCGGAGTAACAGCTAGTTCACACAGAACCTGTTTACAGGACCCGTTTTAGCGGATCCTTTTTTATTTTGGCCTATAGTTGTATGAGCGAGTTTACATACACGACACTGTTCCGAATCCAGTAAAAAATACTGGTCCGACATTTTTACATGTTCCGTTTTGTCAACAAAAATTGGATGCCGGAACAGTATAAAAAACGGATCCGTACATGAAGATGTATGGAGAAGTATGGGTGCGTTCACACACGATCCATTATTTTTATCGTATCCTGCCTGCCAGATGCGACGCAGCTGGCATTTGTTTCACTGATCCGTCAGCACAGATGTGAATAACACATCTAGTACCGATGAATCCGTTAAAAACGGATCCGTTAAAACGTAGCCGCTGTGTGAACGGGCAGTTACTAGAATGACTAACAAAAAAGAGATTAATCTGTATGAATGTGGTTGAACAAATTGTCTGGCCTCCAGACAATTTGCCTATAACAGTGGAAACTGAAAAGGAATTTTCAGCTACTGGGTACTTAGCGGGTGAAATAAGGTGCCTTTATCTGACAGCACAACGACTCTCTGTGCTTCTTGGTAAGCTATTTCCAAAAACACCTCTAAAGTAAATGGGTAACTTTAGAAATAGACTTCTCATGTATTTTTTTATACCTAATTTATGATTTGGTAATTATTGTTTTCAATCCGTTTCAGGTAGTTTAATATTGGTTTTAATAATTAAACAATGTTCTATCTAGCTTTTTCCCAACTATGTTGGGGTCAGCTTCTAGTCTAACCAAATGCGGCTGAATACCAGTATTTCACACGGAGCGGCTGTCATCAGACCTCCAAAACCCAGTTACTGGGCCACGCCGATATCCTAAGGTTAGACCAGTTGTCAGACTTTCGGACATCTGACTTCCTTCTGATAGATATTCGTATGACACCCGGGATCGACTGTTTAACGTGCTTTCCGAGGCACGGAGGGGTCTCGATTAGTAACGAACGGTCACCGTTGGTCATTAGCCACGAGCCTCTCAAAGAGTTTATTATTATTATTATTCTTTATTATTTCAACTTTATTATATTATCCCTTATTTCAACAATATTGTGTTTTATTCACTAACTGTACTTAATACCCCAAGCAAACATTGCGTTTTTAGTGTTCTGATAAATGCATTATTTTAAAAACTTTGCAATATCTCGAAATTTCTGAGATCTTGCGAGATTGACATTTCTATATTCACGAGATTGCGAAATTAAGATCTCGCCTCGAGTTTACATTCCGTAGTAGGTAGTCACATTACATATTTTAATTTGCGACTCTTGTTTGTGAAGCTACATTAAACAACTGGACTATAAAAGTGCTCAGTAACTGGCACACGCTCAAGATCAATCCATTTGTTTGTTTTTCATGTCTCCGGTACATATGATGTGGATTTGAATACCGTACGTCAGCTGCTGTCAGATATGCCAATAACTCGTGGCCTGCAACATGGCGCAGATTGTGAACATGTTTCATATTTTCAACCTTTGTAAAATTGGTACAGAAGGATTAAGGGGCTGATGTTTGCGTATTTACTTCACATTAATAAATTAAAAAATCTTAATTATTTTTTTAGTTCAACCATCTCTCGACCAATCTCAAATCAATAAACAAATATTTTTTATTATCAAAACGAGATCTCATACATCCTGTATACTTATAAACCATAAACAATCTTATTAAAGTCCATAGGTAGCTAATTGCACCTTAATGATTGTTCGATGTACCTCTAACATGTCGATATTAAACATATATACGTTTTTATCTAAAGGAAAAACAACCTACTAGACTATATAGTTTAATTTTCCCAAATTAATTAATTAAGCGTCAGCTAAGTTTAAGTTTCGCAGTAAATAAAACTCGTTTGTTTTCTTTTTGTACAGACGGTACAATATATGTACGAGTACCTATGCTAATAATATCCCGTACTGTAGTAGTTATAATAAATGGTATTACGTTTTGCCGCAGAATTGCTAATACAAGGGTCCCCCAAGATTTATGACTATGTGTCTGTATTAGCATCTGAACTACACATCTCTTATTCAGAGCCGACCTACGTCAAAGTCGGTTAATTTAAAAAACAAGGAAGATTTATCTTCTTAATCAGTGCAACTTTTGTATGACGTCAAGAGAATAATTTTGTTTCGTCCAAAGTTATTCACTGCGAACATTTTGTTAATAGCAGCGATGAAATGCAAATAAGTGTAACATAAAACCCGGCTGAGGCAATTCAAGTAACTGCGACACGTTTGGGTTCTGTATATTTTGACCTTTGTCTAGTAAGGAGTACTTGCAAGAGCATATCTACTATGATTCAAAGGCATTCAACGCCTCAATGGTGAAGGACAAAAGGCAAACGAGCTGTGAACATTTGCCATTCGGTAACCTACTTATAATTTTTTCCTTTGCTTTGGTCAATCATAATCATTCAAAAGCCTCATACATTAACACCAACTTGTGAGTTATGTCAATGACCTACCAGATGGATTTCAGACCTCTCAATTTTTTTTTATATGCTATTGAATTCTAAAAGTGTATGACTACTTAGCGGCTGTTTGTAGTAATGTACAATTAACACAGTACTTATCTGCGAAGACGTCCGACTAATTAGAATGAAATGAAAGCCTTTGCCCCGAGACGAGTCACGCGTCAAATTGTCAAATATAACTACAGATTGTACCAGAATTGGGTACTTACGAGTCGTTACTATGTACTAGAGATTGTTGCTTTTAATGTTTAATTTGATCATTAATTTAGCAAGACGGCTTTTGTTACTTGAATAAGTAGTAGAAGTATGGAAATCGTTTACAATGTAATTGAATTTAGCATCTTCAGCTCCTCATTGTAGTCGAGTTTCTTGTAGAATTTAATTTAACCTCGGTTGTCATATGTCTATAAATTAAAACGGCAGATGACTCACGCAGAGTTTGGGAATGTTGAAGATTTTATAATAATATTATACTTTAACATACCTGCAAGCTTATAAGTTAATTTTAAAACATTGTCAAAGATGAAAGTCCTGTCGAAATCTAGTAAAGCCGAAAAATTAAATCAAGATCTAATAAAGTTATAACGAACATTATATTCTTAATTTATGTAAATATTACGTGTAATACAAGTCCGATATAATACCTTAAGGGCTCAGAAAAAAATGAGCTGTTGTCTACATTTTGTCGAGTTATGCGAACACAAATGTACCTATGGAGCAGTAGTTTTTTTTCGCGATTTCAGGGTTGGTCCCTAGTAAAAGTTTTTCATAATGATGAGTACAATGAGCCCTTAAAGTATTATTCGGACTTCTGTTACACGTGTATACGTGTGTAGTTTGACTTATTCATTGATGTCTGGCTTGTAACCAAAGAGTTCTGATGGGCTAATAACGTCACATTTGGCAAATCATATTTCGTTTAATATTCGTAATCATAACTGCAAGTGGACTGTGGACTGCACATCCAGTCGGTAGTTGTCACGTAGTATCACTGACTGCATATTAACTGCGTTCAACCTGCATTTGGCAGTTGCGACTGGATGTGCAGTTCACTTGCAGCTTTGATTACTAATATGAAAAGAAATATGATTCACCAAATGTGACGTTATAAGCCCTTCCCTATTAATGTACCTACTAGAAAAATGTACTAAAGTTTTAGGCAAAGATAATTAATATTGGTGCACACGAGCCTAAGAAGTGGAATTTGACACGCAACCTTGACCTTAAAGTACATAATATACGGACGCTGTTAGAACATACATAGTTTATACCTTGTTAGATTTTTGAATGTTTTATGTTACTAGTAAAACCTGCTGAAAGTGCTGAAACTAGAGTTGTTATATATTTATCGCACTAGAACCCTCATCTTTTAGGAATATAGGTATAGGCACTTAGCTAAATGTTGTCGTAAAATTAAAAAATACTAGGTTACTTCCAATTAGATGGCGTAACTTCACAGCTGGTTACTAGGTATCATTAATAGAGCAATTTCAAATAAAAAAATAATTATCGAAACTAACAAGATCTAACTAATACAGTAGCGAAGAGTCCGCATGTTAGTAGGTGTCTTGTTATCTGATTAACTAAAGTTAATTTGAAGTAACTCTACCTATATATACCTAAATTGATTTTACTTAACATAATTTTTTTTAATTTGAACACGGGTTGGCGTATTAATCGCGTTTACGTGTGAGCTAGGCTTACATGGTAGTATTTATATAATGTATCAGAAAAGACACCGACAAATAAACATCGATTTTATATCGTCGTTTATACATAAACACTGTTTTTGAATGATTAAGGAGTACCTTAAGGAAGTACCCATATTATGATTAAATATGTGTTGTGATTCATTTATCTATACTAGTCTATACTAATATTATAAAGAGGAAAGATTTGTATTTTTGTATGTAACGAATAAACTTAAAAAATACTGGACCGATTTCAAAAATTCTTTTGCCGTTATAAAGCTACGTTATCACTGAGTAACATAGGCTATATTTATTACTAGAATAAAACTTCTTAATCGAGGGGAGCCGTGAGAACACAGCTAGTTTATCCATAAATTATAAATCTTAGTCATATTGGTAAAGGGACTGATAAATATAAAGTAGGTAGTTTTAACTATGATTATTTGATTAAACACGTACGAAGATAGTGTTCCACAAGACAGACCTAACTAGGTACATGTCGATGTCTAATATAACTACTAAAACGTATTCGCAGTGTATATTAATTTATTTGTTGGACCTTAGATCGTTACCATTTAGATTCGAATGCTCAGAACATAAATAAAAAAGCATCATGAACAAAACCCATAACAGAATGAAATTGTATTATCTCGGTACGTACACGCGAGACAATGATGTGTGAAATGCCAATAAAGCGACGTTCATATCGATTTCAATGTCGATTATGTGCGCGATCGGTCACTTATTTAGCTTATCGCAAGCTGATATTAATAACATTAGCGTGTACAGCCTTACAGAGACGCCGTTGAGTGTTTATTTTACTGATATAAAATCTGTAAAAAATTAAAATGTTTCTTTGACAGTTCAAAAAACGTTGAAGATGGTTTGATGTAATGTCAGATTTACTAAAAAAAGCCTGTATTTTGTGATAGTATTAAAATAAATTTCCATTTCATAACCTTAAAATTCGGAACTAAAATCTTTGTGTATGAGGCACGTTGAGGCTGGTTTTATAATAAGATAAAAATTATGATAACAAGAATATTTATATCCAATTCTTTCGTAATTAGATGCTGGATTAATACTTAAAAATACTTCAAGACTCTTTTCTAAATCCTTTCTCATGACTACAATAATATGTACCAACCTAATTGTACCTATCTTCTAACATAAGGGAAACAACAAACAATACTTTATCTATCTAGTAATATATTTTATACATATAAGAATTATTTATTTATATGGGAAAATATAGGTACATTTATGTATATTTTCCCATATGAATACAGTTACCAAGTTTTTTCACAGAAACTGTTTCTATGAGTTTCTGCGAATCCTCTACGTTACCAATGTGGGCTCCAACTTTATAAGACGAAGATAAATCGGAAAAAGAAGATCATGTCCATAATAAATGTATATTTTTTGTTGATATTATTTTTCTGTATTTATAGGGCTCCGCAGTCAAACTAGGAACCCTTACAGCTCCGCCATGTTCATCTGTATCTTACAGTCATTTTACTCGCAAACTATACTGGCCTGCAAAAATAAGTATCACACTTTTAAAATTGCAATAACTTTTTAGGTACACAAGATATATTTTCGAAACAAAAAGGACTCAAAAAAGAGTTTAACTTTGTTACTATAGTTTCAAAGAAAGTTGATAAAAATTGCTATAAAACATTTTTTATTTTAAATCTCTAATTTCTATAGTTTAGAAAAATTTGAGATTTTAAAAGTGTGATACTTATTTTTGCAGGCCAGTGTATTAATGATATATAGATGAAATTAGGCATGGCTATAATACATATTTATAATACCTATAACGTTATGCAATGAAATCATTGACAAAATATTTGTGCAAGGTAATGTAAAGTGGGGGTGATGTTTTTTATTTGCCTACCCCATGGTGTATGGTATCGTTGATAGGTTTTTCAAAAATATATTGCGGGATGTCATAAACACATTTGATACAGGGATCCGTTTGGGAAACATGTTTAAAATCGTTTAAAGTGATTTTTGTGTTTTTTCTATTCGACTGCTTATAGGTGGTCTTGCGGATCGTTTTTACGTAACCGGGCAGTTATTGGCGAGACCTGAAGGGTGTCTAATCAAGCTTTAAAGTGGTAATTTTGGTTAGAGTTATGTTTCCCCACCCCACACAATCACAAGCTAAACAGCTATTTCTGAATTTCTGAAAAGTATTCACAATTGTAGTAATTATTACGAATTTAGAGGGAAAACTATCAAAGTTAAGTAGGCTTTACTAGTTTACTTGTAATAGTCGACCAACTTATCATAATATGTAGTTGGGTCTGAAGTAGACAGAAGCTCTTTGCAAAATAAATAAACAGCCAATATAACTTTGTATCTTATTCATATTTAATATTTATCTTTTAATCTGAATTGTATACCTACCAGTCATTAAGCTATATCCGTACTGACTACGGAACCGTACACAGTGTGCTATCAGGCACTTGGTCGGTTTTTTTTAAATATTGTTTTGATGGTTTGAAGGTAAATATGAAATGAATTTATCAGAATTACAAGAAAGTATCCAAAGGTATCAACTTAAAAGGATTTCTGGGTAGTTTCTCAAATATAAGTATTAGGAATTAGGTATCGCGAATAGGGAACTCAAAAAGAAAAATCATTGATGAAAAATTTCATATTCCAATAACTATGATAATAAGGTAAACTACGATGTATTGAATAAAATATACACAATTCTACGCAGATGGACGAAATCGAAATGAGATCGAAAGGACGTTTAATAATGCTAGCCAGACACCGATGGTGTAAGTACGGCTCGGGGACGACCATGACTGCGGCGACGTCGGCAATGTTAATGCAGAATTCAATGTTATACTGACATAGGTATATGATGGCAACGGAATACCAAATTAGATTACTTGAGGAAAGACTAAAAAATATTCAAATACCCTGTGAAAAAGAAATATTAGGCGAGAAATGTACGAGTGGATATTTTTATTGTACTTTGAGTTGAATAATGGGACAAAGTTGAGCGTAAACATGGCAGTTAGAGTTTAGGGCACGACAATATTTATAGGAAAAACTGAAATGTAAGCTTATCGTTTGTGACGAAAAAGGATAACAACAAATCTAAAACAATAAAATTAATATATACATGCTTAAGTACATTAATATATGCCTTAACTTGTTTGTTTAGCTCGTAAACATAAACTAGCCCATTACTGTCTCACTGCTGGGCACGGGTCACTTCTCAGAATGTGAAGGGTTTAGACTTTAGTCCACCACGCTAGCCGGGTGCGGGTTGGTAGACTACACACATCATCGAGAACTTTATGGAGCTTTCTCAGGTGTGCAGGTTTTCTCACGATGTTTTTGCTTCACCGTTAACGCAAGTGATATTTAAATTCTGATCCGCACATGAATTCGAAAAGTCAGAGGTACGGGCCGGTGTCGAACTCAGGTCCTCCTTCATGGAAGGTAGGCTTCGCTAGGCTATCAGTACAGTTCGACATAGACAATAATAATATATAATTATACAATATCTCTACTAGCTTTTTAGAGATTGGCCTTGTCCAGATCCGAAGGAAGATTTTGCTCTTCGGCGCTTCTAAAAAGGGTTCATGTACCTAACTGTAATCGAAAAGTTGATAGTTATCACAGCATTTAAGCTTGTTTAGTTTCAAATATAGACCAATGCCATATCAGTGCAATAGACCAGTGTTCCGCAAAGTGTGTGCCGCGGCACACTGGTGTACCGTGGTCATTAATTGGTGTGCCGCGGGAAAAATCTATTTCTTATACAATTGTAAAGGTGGACGGAAATAATGTATTCTTTGCTATCTTTATATGATTAAAATATGATTTTTTATTTATGGTGTACCTCTGAAATTCCCCGATTTCGTAGGTGTACCTTGAACACAAAAAGATTGCGGAACACTGCAATAGACAATAATAAGAAGATATCTCAGTTCATCCATGACCAACTGTACACGGATTAAAATCTCGAGAAATAAATATGCATTGTATTAAACGACATTCAAATTCCTTTGAAAGTTCGTAATTTGCTATTATTTGGCTTTTATTCGAAGAGCGTAGATTACATAAATCCTTTTATAATGGTTAAAACACTAATTAATTATTTGAATGAGCATTTTGAGCTAGTTTATGTTTTCTTAATTAATTTCTCTGGAAATCTTGTGTCTGTAGGTTTCCACGTAATGGCAAGTCCAATTACCTTCAAAGAAACTTTAAAATGATTAATTAGAAAGACATTTGGTGCAGTCCCAATGTTTTTGATATTTAACTTCGCGGAAGGTAGTGAATGATTTTCTATAATATATGTTTCTGAAGAGCAAGGAGCGTTGAAGGTTGATTTTGTTTTTTCTTCCAAAGGGAAAACATCCAATCCATCATATAACAGCTTTTATCGTCTCATGTTAGTTATTAAGGGTAAAGGAGTTTTATGAAGCCCATAGGCGGGGGCATAGTACATAACATCACGCCTTGTAGTCCCCGAAGGGCTCGGCAGAGGTGTTTTTTTTATACACCCTCGTTTCGCCAATCATGTTTCAGTCCCATGTAATAGGGGGCGAGCCTATTGCCATTAACCGGGCACAATTCCAGACTCCGGGCATGCACTGAGAATTTCCTAATGGAAAAACCCAATAACACTTTGTCCGACCTGGGGATCGAACCCAGGACCCCTTGCTCAGCAATTGCGCTTGCGACCACTAGACCGACAAGGCAGTCAAGGCATAGTAATCCATCATTACTCATTGCATTTTTCATCTTAAACGAATTTTCTAAAAAAGTAGTCAATATTTTCCTTATTGTACAATAAAGAACTACTCTTAGCTTTTTATTTTGCTCATTTTAGATCAGAAACGTGTAATATTAAGTTCACTTTATTTGTAAAATAACTTCGCTAGTTTATTACGTTTAAGTACACATACAAGTTTTATAGTATATTTTGAATGATCAAACATAATTACATATGTTTTGGGTATTGATAAAACGGCCAGGCGACGCAGGGGGCCTACTCCGAAAAACGAACGTCGAAGTTTTGGATTGAAACGAAACAACGACGAACATCGAACTAGTAAATATACGATCAAAGTATTGTCAAACAACGAACTACTAGATGTTGATTAACATTTTGGAGTAGGTAGGGTGAATGGAAGACAAAATGTCAAATCGCGAAAATGGATTCTATCGTCGGATTGGAAGAAACACTTTCGTGGTTGACAAAGGCTAGATTTGTCAGCCGAAACTTCGTAGTTCGGTTTTCAGAGTACCCCCTTTAACGACGGATACGATTCCTTTAATTTTATAGTTCCCACCACAGGTACTCTATATCTTTCGTACCCACCGTACACACAGGGATGTGTTTTCACAGACCTTTCATGGACCCAATGTTGTTTTACTTACTTTACTGTGTCTGTTTTGGCCACTTATTTGGTTCATGTTATTGACTTATAAAGGTTCGCGGTACTGAAGGTACCTTAGGCCTGTATTCATGGTGGTATTATATCCGCAAATAATCTATACTAATATTATAAAGAGGAAAGATTTGTATTTTTGGATTTTTGTATGTAACGAATAAACTTAAAAACTACTGGACCGATTTCAAAAATTCTTTTGCCGTTAGAAAGCAACATTATCACTGAGTAACATAGGCTACGGGCGGAGCCGTGAGGACACAGCTAGTTAATAATATAAGGAGTAGTATATGAACACTAGCGGCCCGTCCCGGCTTGGCACGGGTGGACATTTTTCCCGTTTTTGCAACATTTTTCATTTATGCTCTGCTCCTATTGGTCGTAGCGTGATATTATATAGCCTATAACCTTCCTTGATAAATGGACTATCCAACAAAAAAGGATTTTTAAATTCCAACCAGTAGTTCCTGAGATTAGCGCGTTCAAACAAACAAACAAACTCTTCAGCTTTATAATATTAGTATAGATAATAGCAAAATATTTAATCGCAAGATGTAGGATTGCTTTTCTTCTATTGAACATGCTGGCCTATAACCGATATTATAAAAGATTTAGTATATGAACCCCCGAAATTGGGAGATAATAATTAATTCGTTTTCTGGAGTGTTATAGTCCTTTTAGTTATATCTTGTTGTAACAATATCGTAAATACTTCTAATCGTAAGTCAGATAAATCCTTTGTAAACCCAGTGTTGAGAAAAAATAAAACTGTTGTTTATGGTAATGCCTGACCCACGAAGTCACGACACGACGCGACGTCATAATAATTGTAATATCCATAATTATGACGTGGCCTACCGGTTGAGCAGTCACAATGTTACTATACAGAAAATAAAAGAAGAGATTTGTCGCTTCAAGCCTAGATTATCGAATCGGGTTTACCAAAATGTATTAACATTTCCTTGAATGCTGTCAAAACACAGGTCACTAGCGGAAACGAGAAAATCAAGTAGATTACCTGTGCAATTTAGCTTCACTAACGCGGCGCGTAAACACATCGATTGTTACACTCCGTGGTTGTGTGGGTGTAACTCAATTTCTTATCATCCTTGTCTCCTGTAGAGACTGCCTTCTTAGTCGATGCTATACAACGGAACTTTACACTTTTATGTAATCTATGTACCCTATATAACAGCAAGGCCGTAGCCAAGAATTTTGTTCGGGGAGGTCGAATCTGAACAAGAAAATGAATCATAATAACGAGTACATTTTAAAAGTAATTCAACTGTCTGAGGTTTCGGGGGGGGGGGGGGGGGTTTGAACTCCCAAACTCCCCCCCTGGCTACGGCCTTGGACAACAGTCATATCAAATACCACAGTACCACAGAGTACATTATATAGACGGACATTAGTACTTACATAGTTAATCCAGCTGATACACGTTAATCTCTCCATACACCTGGATTTGGGCGTTATTTCGAAACTTTCCAGTGTCCTGTTTGTCCTAATGGCTACTTATCATTTGCGTTGTTAAGCGTTTATCAACGATAGTCTGATAAGCGCACTTTAGTGTGTTATGATGTAAAAGTTATTAACCCGTGGAATTGCGGTCCAATTCCGTTGATTCTCCCTATGTTGACGAAACCCCTGTCATGGAGAGCGGGTTTCTGTTTTGATATTTTTTTGTTACTTGTTAAAAAATATGCTACGTATTGCTTTTATGTAACTACTTATATGGATTAAGGCTTAGCCCGCACAACGAAATCTCACCGCGCGATTATTCTCGCAGGATCCTGCAACGTATGTAAATTGAATGAAGCTGCACGCACTTGCGAAATAAAATACGGCGTGAAAATAATCCCGCAACCAAATCTGTGTTTTCCGCAGAACAAACCGAGCCGCGGTGCGATTTAAATTCGCGCGAATGTTTTGTGCACTATGGAGGTTTAGAAACTGACAAAAATCTTGAGACATTTTATTCGCCGTGCGTGTAAAATTGTAAGTTAAGCTTCAGTACGCGGATTATACACGGCGAGATTTCGCTGTGCAGGCTAAGCCTAAAATAATTCGAAAAATTGTATGGTAAAATAGAGTGTCATCACTATAGATCAGATACTTAATGAATTTTGCGTAAGTGAGGTTGCTATTTTTATTGTGTGGTTTCTGACTAAGAATAACTCACCCATCATTTTACAATACAATAGTGAGGCGAGTTTAGAGTAAAATTAGCTAAATTATAAGTTTAATGCAGACCTTGATTTACCTTCAAAATAAGATGGATATAGTGGCTTGTTTAAAGCATGACTGGTTAGTCGCTTTACATCCGAAAACCATGAATTCTGCTCATCATTCTGTATAACTTTTACTATGGGACAAACTCTGAAGTCGTGGAAAAAAAATCAGCTGTTCCATACATTTTGTTAAGCAACATTGATTATTTTGTATACGAGCAGAGTTCATGGTTTTCGGATGTAAAGCGACTAACCAGCCAAGCTGTATAATGCTGGCTATACTATAGACCAGAGTTCCGGAAACATTTTGTGTTCAAGGTACACCTACGAAATCGGGGAATTTCAGAGGTACACCATTAATAAAAAAAAACATATTTTATTCATATAAAGATAGCAAAGAATACATAATTTCCGTCCGCCTTTATAATTTTACAAGAAATTGATTTTTCCCGCGGCACACCATTTAATGACCACGGTACACCAGTGTGCCGCGGCACACACTTTGCGGAACACTGCTATAGACAAGCTCTGTGACTATACTTATAGGCTTTATCACGGATGTTAAAGGCGAAAATGCCAATTTTATATTCTAAAAATATTTATTTATTCATAAGGTTATTAGGTTGTACTTATCCGGTGCCCCGATATCGCTCCTATGTCATGGTTGATCTCCCTCATATTATATTTTACCGGATAATTCCGCTCTAGTATTGATTTTTTATCAGCCGTCGCTCTAATATGCCACGGTAGAATTGCTGAATGATTTTCGTAACACCGCATTGTGTTAGCTGTATTATACAGGGTGATTCATTGAGATGGATCAGTTGGGAGAAGTTTTAAACTTTAAGAGATATAGATATCTCTTCTAAATAACAATGGCGTCGATTTTGGAGTAAAGAAAACCTGCATCGAAAGATCTCCAATATAACTCAGACACCGCTCGGGAATCGAATCCTATAATTTTCTTCAAATTTTTCGAGTTTATTTATAGTTTAGGTTGTAAGAAATAAATATAACCAAAGAACCTAATATATCACTCTAATACTATGTTAGCTATAAATCTTTATTGAAAATTGCTACAACCCGGGTTAGCGATAATAAGGGCTTATTTTGTCCTATTAATTTATTCATAGATAATTTTGGTACAAACTCTTCCTTTCACTATTCCAAATGAGAGGAACTTTACCCTTTTACCATTAAAATATCCATTCCAATTCACAAGATAGTAATGTGTAGGTAAGTACCTAAAAAGATAACATTATTTTCTCATAGGTGTATCACTGCCACAACGATTATCAAGTAGTTAATAAAATCTTAAAAGCAAACAGTTCACTTAGTAATTTCACATAAGAACTAGTTACTCGTTCTAATTTTATATATAAAGTCCGCCTCTAAGAGTGGATGAAGTAAAAGTTGGCAACTACTCCGGAAAGAAATTCAATACAGCGAAGAGCTGACATGGTGCAGGAACTAGGTGCCTAGGTACATGCAAGTACGAGCAGGTAATCGAGAGAGCACTCGGAGAGCACGATATAACTACGAGCACAGAATGGATAGGCACAGAAGGTCCACTTTAAATAGGGTTTCCAACGTTCGTGGGAAATATAGTGTTTTGCGTGGAGAGAACTGAAAGTATAGCGTATGCTAAGTAAACATATGATATTTTTTTAGGGAATAGTATGAATTTAAAACCATGTTCTAATTAGATTGGAGTGACAAGAATGGATAAGATAAGGAATGAGCGTGTCAGAGGAAGTTTGAAAGTAGCGCCAGTTATGCGGAGGGAAGAAAGTCATGTTACTAGAAGAGTGTTAAATATTTATGTGGATGGATATACAAATAGAGGTAGGCCAAAGAAAAGATGGATGAATTGTGTGAAGCATGACGTGGGTAAGAAAGGAGTGAGTACATAGATGACGGCTCATATAGGAGATTTGAAGGAAGGCTCATATAGGAATACGTGTTGTGCCGACCCCACCTAGTGTGGGATAAGGGTAGGGAGATGATGATGATGTTCTAATTATTTTTAAATGCGTGCTATATAATTCTTTAACACATAGTAGGTACATTGTATATATTATTTCAATTTCATTGTACTACGAAGAGGCTTATGATTATGATAATCATGAAAGCAACTGTAGCGTAGCCATAACAAGCATAAGCATATATATATAGTCGAAACGAAAAAAAAGCATCGAAGCACGGAACAAACTGACAGCGACAGTACACGAGCTAGTACCTTATCGCGCATTAATTCCTATCTGACGTTGATTTCTGTCGGTCTGACTCACTTTTGTGCGCCTTCTGTTTCTTATTATAATGTGACATCCCGCTGCACCGGTTTAGAGACCTACACATTGGCCATCGGAGTTAATTTGTCAGGTAAAAGTTTGGAATCGAAATAAGTTGAATAGCGTTCGACAGAATAATTTCTTTGTCTCTAGACCATTTGGGCAGAGAGGAAATATACTACTTAGCTAATCGTTCTCCCAAGCAATTTGTGGTCAATTGAAGGAAATAGGTTATTATTGTGAATAGGCGATGTATGTACAAGCTACTTGTGTCCATTTGTGGTGCTTGAATCCAACAGTACATTACAATCTAGTATCAATATTGGATGCGTTGAGTTAGTACCACAGACAACACGTACAGTATTGATACTGTTTAGTGTTTAGATCGATCAGAAGAACCGAACAATTGATGTCTATTATTTGTACGTTTAAAAAAATAATGATTAATGGAAGGTCGCCGCCCGTTTTGCTGCGGAAGAGTTCTGCTCTTTGCATACGTAATGTGTTCGTCATTTGTAACACACTAACGTACCCAAAACAGCTGTTTAATTTGACAATCATAATCAGCTAACATAACGTTAATCTGAATAGAAAAGTAGTTTTCATCGAGGTCAATTAACCACCTAATCGTTTTACAATACGGGATCTTAAGAAATCTTATTTCCTTCATGGCATTACATTTTAGTAGGCATAACAAACAACTTTCGGAATGTTGCGATGAGAACAGTTTATGGGCCAAGGGCTTTGCCCCGTTATAATGCCAGTCAGGTATTTATGCGTTTCTGATAAGAGAACCACTCGACTAACTAATGAAGGAGACATGCGTTTATCTGTTTATGACTAACATCGGAACTTCTATCAGGAAAATAATACGAACAAATGGGGTATGACGCATCCAGTTCCTATATATTGTTTGGTCCATTGAAAAATGACATTGAATTTTGTATTGTATTGCATCGCAGGTAGATAATATACTTACATAGTTGTGAGGTTTGTATGACCGACCGAGAATGGTGCACTGCGGTATGGACCAGATGTTGTAAACTTGAGATGAAATCTGCATGTTTTCATTGTCCGTGGACCCATTTTGTTTTATTATCTACAAGTACTTACTTATTTGGAATGTTTCGTTTGAATCCGTTTTGGGTCAAAGTCATACATAATTCTAAGGTTCAGAGTACATTTAATTAATATTTAAGCAAGAAGTTTTGTACAAAACCGTCTTGAATATCTATGACGGCAGACTTTTTTCATAGACACTATGAATTCATTTCCTATACGTGAGAAGCAACACAACAAAAAGTAAACAGAAAAGAATAAAGTGAGCTATTGTAAATAGGAATGAGAGTACGCATACACATGTGATAGAGCTGTCACGTATTCTTTGTAGTTCTTGCATAAATCATATGCTTAGTGCGGAACAATGGGCGCTAATAATGTCACCATCTACATAACAAAACAGGGGTTGTAAACTGTGTTACATAAATGGAAATGTTAAGAACGCACGCCCATCTACGTGTATCTTATCTAAACAAACATTGAAGTTTCCATAACAATAGCCCTTAAAACTACTTTGTATGCAATTTGCTTATTATCTGTTTAAACTCTAAAGGGAAAGTTTAAATTCATATCGAGGCCTTTCCCACAACTGTTCGTACCAGTGAATCTAAATACAATTAGTTTGTTGCAAAACTCTGCTGGTGCTTTATTTTAATTATAATTGTTTAATTTTTGTAAAATAACGAATTAACACATTGTTTTAAGTTTACCTTCTATTATAAATTGTAACACATAAAACTGATTAAATCGCGCCTGTCCAATATTTCGTATAACATTAAACTTTCGAATTGTTTACCAGTAATTTCGATATTCCATTATGTTCGAGGTTTTTTTACGTTGGTATTTTTATTTGAAGTTGGATACTATTAAAAAGATTCCAAAATGTGGACGCATTATCTAGCTCATTGCCTGAAGGAATATTTTCCATTTTAGAATTATAACAAAATAAAATTATAGACTGTTTTCCTTTAATTTAATTTCATGATGAAATGTTATTCGTTATTGATGGGCACACGACAACTGCATCTTATCTCTAAGTACAGGTTTTTTTGTCCTAGTTTTTCCTGTCCTTTTTACCTTACCTAAGAAGTCAGCTCACGTCAGCCACAAATCACTTGGGCTAGCCCAAGTGATTTGTTAGGGGTGACATTGTTTTTTTTTCGTAAATGGAATATATGCGTTTACGTTGTAAAAAATGTCCTCGAATCAGATGCTATCTAGATATTTGATAGGCATCTATGTTTTTGTTATTCAGCAAGTTTTAGCAAATTGTATGGGCAATATTTATAATATAAGTAAGCAAGTATATAATAATGTGATTGCCTAATGTTTTAGCACGTATGGCGTACCTATAGGTAGGAATAATTATGTTTTCGAAGTTTGATCATCAAATCTAAGTTAGCTAATATTAAATATTGAAGGAATCAATTTTATCTCTGTGCTAGACTTGCCTAACGGTTAGAACTTTAATATCCTAAAAGAAAAAAAGAACTGATGGAAAAGTTTGGCGTTTGTCAGTTTCGGAAAGACAAGTTAAGGCTTCCTTTTTTTTTCTAACTCCAAACTTGTTGTGTTTCAAAACGTTAGCAAACATACATATTTAGCTATTTATTTTTGGACCATTAAAACAATGCCTCGTTTAAAAGCCATTACAATGTTGATAAAACTTAATATTTCCATACATGTGTATTTCTTTTAGTTTCTAAGAAAACTTTCGGAAGTGATATTTTTTTTTATTTAACGACTTTTGGATAGACTACAAAAATATTTTCACAAAAAATCCTCAAGCTGATCGTTTATTTTGTATTTTCGATGACTTTGTTTTTTCTAAAGTAGGTACAACTTTTTCTTATTCATTAAAAAAGATCGAAGTGTAGTAATATAATCATGGATTTTATAAGGTATTTATATTACTAGGAATGTAACAAGTACTTCTACTAGACGCTATAGATATACCTAGATAACGAAAAGGAAAGTCAAGATCGTATCAATTACAATAATGTATCTTTTTCGAGTTTGTATGGGAAGACGATTTATTTTTAGGTGTTTTTGTTTATATTTAAGTTACGACTTCAAGCAGAATTGTGGTTACATCTAGGTTTACTCGGCCACAACTAGATGCGGCCGGTTGCAGTTGTATTCCGTAAGACGTCTTTGGCTGACAGCGGTGAACAATTTCTACATAAGGAATTCTACGGATTCTACCACAAAGAGCTTTTCTTCGAATATAAGATAATTTGATAAATTCTTTTATTTTTTATTCTGAGCAGTGTTGCGTACAAAAGCTTGTTTATAAAACGTATTTGTATTTCTTCTTTTCCTTATTTTTTCCATAAAGATATTAATTCTGAGCTATACCTACAAGAACTCACTACGAAATCATACACTTCTTTAAAAAAAATACATTAAATACCTGATTTTGATTACTAAATTCACGAATTATCTGCAATTCATCATCACTGTCACTTGAATCGTCAAACTCGTAGTATTTTTGATGATACATTATAAGGATATTTTATGCACAAACACTTCACGATTCCGACACAAATTATAAGTAGTGAGTTTACCAATTATTTATACAGACTGTGGTCCTAAATTAACTTAAATCGTTTTGCCGTTGTGTTAAATACATTATTAATTAATTAATTGATAAGTACCTAATGTTTTTTTAATGTCTCATTTGTGATTTAGCGCTCTATTCCTACTATGCAAGTAGCTTGCTTGCATGTATGACGTCATCATGTACGCATAAGCCACAATTCAATGTAATTTTGCTTGCAAACTAATCTTACCATTATAAAAGCTATTTGCAATTTGCGTGCATGTTACTTGCACGATGAAAAAAACTCTGCTTAAACGATGCGAGTGACTAAGTAATAAATGGTAACGAACAAACCAATAAAAATGTTTGCTTACCTTTGTGATGGAAAATAAGAAAATAAATTGTAATTGCGTAGTTACAACTCAAACACAAAACGATTATTGAAATAATTGTACACATTCAAGGGGAATAGGTACTTATGTATAACGCACCTTTAGAATTATAGAGACCTATCTAAAAAAGATAGTTTTTGGAAAACGTCGAATAAAGGTTCATATTTTTATGAATTTTGTAGAAAACAGAGATTATTCGGTTGTACTTTCATAAAACTCATTATGATTTTAATTTTATACCATTACTTTTAATAAGAATCGATGAAGATGGTCATTCAACGTCATTTTATGAGTAAAACTTAAAATTTTGAAATAGATCTCTATAATTCTAAAGGTGCGATAATATCAGAAACGTTCCTACGGTTTGTAAGGCCTCGGGCCAGATTGGAATGGGTATCAAATATATATCGTTGAAATTGGAAGATAGCAACGTGTACGTAATATTCTAGCGTTTATGTTACCATGCGATACCTAACTTGAGTGGTTTATACCTCAGATCACAGGAACAAGTTTATACCTACGTCCATATTTAAATTTATTTGACATCACAATTTTTTCTAGTGTTGCCGAACAATCGATAGTTTCACTATCGATAGTTTAAATTGAAAATCAGCTAGTCCATCGATAGGACTATCGATAGTATCGACACTATCGATACTATCGATAGCATGGTTCACGTCAATACTATTGACATGCATCAATAGTATCGATAACATCGATACTATCGAAGCTTCTAAAGATAATACTATCAATCGTATCGATACTATCGATAGTATTGTTATTTGGGAGCTTCAATAGTATTCGATTGTGGCTTGTATTTCGATAATATTGCTTTTCTGAATTTTGATACTATCGATAGTATTGCTTTTCTGAACTTCAATACTATCGATAGTATCGATACTACCGATAGTATCGATAGTATAATCGATAGTCATACTATCGTTGAACTATCGATAGACTATCGTACTGCTATCGATATTCGCCTATCGATCGGCAACACTAATTTTTTCCATCATTGGCCGGCGCGGGCGGGGTTCCCTGTCTGGTTTCATGTGTCTTATTCTAGAGAAAATTGAGGAAAATATTTGATTCCATTTTACAATTTCGTTCAATCCTAGTTCCCCATCCAGTTTTTAATCCGGTAGTCATGCTGACTGGGCTTACATATGCGGGGCATCAGTTTACCTGCCCTAGTGCTATTGTATGTGTGATTTGTTCAGAAGTGATTTTTAGATTTTGTTCCTTGACATATTTGGTACACTTTACCTAGAATCCCGTAGAATAGTGTCCTTTTGTTCAGATTATACCACAACACTATATCGACATCATTATGATAACATAAGCATAACATTATGCCTGTATTCCCGAAGGGTTGGGTAGAGGTGTATACAGTAACACCCTCATTTCGCCGTCATGTTTAAGTCCCATGTAGTAGGGAGCGAGCCTTTTGTCATTATCGACACAAATCCAAAGTTCGGGATGCTACTAAGGAATTCCACACGGAAAAACCCAATAACACTTAGCTCAACCTGGGGATCGAACCCGGGTTTTCACGATGAGCAGTCGCGCTTGCCACCACCAAACCAACGAGGCAGTTCATTATAAATTCATCATCACCATTATTTCTATATCATCATCATCATATTATCAGCCCATAAATGCATGATTAAATCCTGGGCATGATTGCAGGCAAATTAGATTGCTGTCTTTTGAATCGTTGTTCCAGAATTTCTGCTGGAATTCTGAAGCAGTAATTCAAGGCTTTATTATTAACTAGCTGTGTCCTCACGGCTCCGCCCGTAGCCTATGTAGACCAGGGTCGATAATTTTTGAAACCAAAAAAAATAATAGTAGGATGAGACCCATTGGAAAAGGAAGAGAATATAACAAAAATTAAAGGAAAAATAAATTACGGGCGATCTGAGGTCGGGAAGTGGATGGGGGTGCGTTTTAAAGGGTAAAAAATGGTTTATCTCGATTTCTGGCAAAACTACAAGTCCTATGGAAAAAAGTTGAATGGGAAAGTTGTAGGTAATAAACTGATCTACAACTTTTGTATTTACACTTTTTTCACATAACCTTAAAATTTACGTAAAAAATTCAAATAACCAAGTTTTTGGTTTTTTATTTTTATCTTTTACAAAAAAAATTTTTTTTCACGAAATTTGGTGAAAACTTACCTTTTTATGTCCCAAACACACTGTATTTTTTTTTATTTAAAATATTTATTTTTTCACCTTATTTCTTATTATTATATTCCTTATTTCTTTGCATTTTCTGAGAACATTTACCATAGTAATGTATATTTTTTTACACCATCAGAAAGTAGAGATTTCAACGAACATAAAGCCCACTGACTTTTTTTAAAAAAGCTGATATTTTGACGCGAGAATTTTCGATTGAAAATTAGGGTGCTTGGGGTGAAAATTGGGGTGAAAAAATAAATATTTTAAATCAAAAAAATTGTGTTTTCACTGTAATTTTTTGATTTAAAATATTTATTTTTTCACCTTATTTTAACTTAATATCGAAAAAGCACCCTAATTTTCAATCGAAAATTTATTATTTGAATTTTTCACGTAAATTTTAAGGTTATGTGAAAAAAGTGTAAATACAAAAGTTGTAGATCTTTTTATTACCTACAACTTTGCCATTCAACTTTTTTCCATAGGACTTGTAGTTTTACCAGAAATCGAGATAAACCGTTTTTACCCTTAAAAACGCACCCCCATCCACTTCCCGACCTTAGATCGCCCGTAATTTATTTTTCCTTTAATTTTTGTTATATTCTCTTCCTTTTCCAATGGGTTTCATCCTACTATTTTTTTTTTCATTTTTTACCATTTTCAAAGGCTTCAGCCCCGGTCTAATGTTACTCAGTGATAATGTAGCTGCATAACGGCGAAAGAATTTTTGAAATCGGTCCAGTAGTTTTAAGTCTATTCGTTACATACAAAAATACAAATCTTTTCTCTTTATAATATTAGTATATTTTTAAGTTTATTCGTTACATACAAACATACAAATATTTTCTCTTTATAATATTAGTATAGAAGTATAGATATAGAATTTGTATGTAATTTAAATTGAATTTTATTATTTGCAATTGAATTGTATTTTAATATTACTATGCCTCGTTGGTCTAGCGGTGGCAAGCGCGACTGCTGATCATGAGGTCCTGGGTTCGATCCCTAGGTCGGGCAAAGAGTTATTGGGGTTTTCCATGTGGAATTCCTCAGTAGCAGCCTGGAGTTTGGATTTGTGCTCGGTTCATGGCAATAGGCTCGCCCCTTATTACATGAGACTTAAAACATAACGGCGTAATGAGGGTGCTACTATACACCTCTCCCCAACCCTTCGCTCCCCAACCCTTCGCTCCCCAACCCTTCGGGGAATACAGGCGTGATGTTATGTTATGTTTATTACTAACAAAGTTTCTAAGTAAAGAATGTTATTAACCTTTATGAGTCCTGGTTACTCGAGACAAATAAATAAATAAAGTTCAACTGGTGTACACGAGCCTCCCAATGACTACTTCAATGAACGTCAACAAACTACGATTAACAAAACATCTGCCAATCATGGTGATTATGGCAATTTTCCTTTTGACAGTCTAATATTTCCATACTGATACCTATCTCAATTATTGTTTCTTGATATTGTAGGTACATAACGAGCACGTACCTACGTTCGTTCTGCCTAGCATTTTCTCAATTGTGTTGGGGTCAGCTTCCAGTCTTACCCGATGCGGGTGAATACCAATATTTTACACGGAGCGACTGCCATCCAATTACTGGGCAATGCTGATATTCTAAGGTTAGACCGGTTGTCAGACTTACGGGCTTCTCACTACCAGTGACGACTGTCATAGGTATTCGTATGACACCCAGGACCAATGTTTTACCGTGCTCTCCGAGCACGGAGGGGTCTCAATGTGTAACGAATGGTCACCCATCTACGGACTGACCGCGGCAAGCGTTGCTTAACCTCGAAAATCGTATGATCCGCGCGGTCGTTAAAAAGCCACGAGCCCCCTAAGTAGGTAGGTATGGGCACGTACCTACCTCATCTTTAAACGCACTTACATAACATAATACAAAATGATTGTTTTAATAAAATGAGTCTGTGTACCGTCGTAATTGATGACCTGTGTCCATGTAAATGGTTTGTTAAGTATGATTATATGTATTTTTCTGAGGTAACAATACATTGTTGGTCTAGAGTACTCTAGAGTTATATAGTAATTGTAAACGTTTATGTATGCATACTCCTCCATTCCATTGTACTAGATACAGAACAGTATAGCGAGTCAATTCTACTAACAGCTAGTTCACACATAAACTGTTTACAGGATCCGTTATTGCGGATCCATTTTTATTTTGGTGATGTTGCTTGTAGTTGTATGAGCGAGTCTACACACACGACAGTATTCCGAATCCAGTAAAAAATACTGGATCCGTTATTTTTATCGTATCCTGTCTGCCAGATGTGACGTAGCTGCCATTTGTTTAACTGATCCGTCGGTACAGATGTGAACAACACATCCAGTATCGAAGGATCCGTTAAAAGGGATCCGCTGGGGCAGTTACGCAAACGTTGATCAATCCCAACCGAACCGAAGCTTCAAACAGTTTTCGTTGGTAAAAACTGTCAAATTGTTTAACAACAACATTTTAAAGCAAAACCAAGTACCGGTAAACCGGGGTTACTTTGAATCCTGGGGCAACTTTGATAAAAAAATCGTTTCGTAATAAAACTCAAATTGTACGAATTCTGAACGCATTCTTTCTATTATTTTTTTGCGATTGGCAGCATTAAACGTCACTGTTAGCGTGTGATAAGTCGCAGTGGGTGGAATTTCATTTCTCAAAAAGGAATAAGAGAAATTATAATTATATTCTAGAAGTAGTTATCATAAACAAAATCGATATTTGCATTTTTATTTAATTTTTTTTTGCTCTCATATTTCAAGAGAAAAATACATTTCAATTTTGAAACTGACTGACGGTTGTGGTTCGTTTGCGGTTTGGAAACAGTTTTGTTAGTAGAGTTGGCCTCCAGATATTTCTCATATCTAAAATACTGCTACGATAAATTGTAAAAGCTGGTTCACAAGTTACTAAAGTCAGGGCAAGCTAACTCTGCAGAGGATTTATGGCAACACTGCTAACCATTACTGTTAAAATCTTAGCAGTGTCGTCATTATTCCAATTTGAGTTGGTTTTGCCATATCCATACCTACGTATCTAGCCCAGCAGAGCAAACTTTGCATTGGAAAATATCGATTTGTGTAAAGATTTTAGTTGCATTTTACACGCTTTATTAATGCACAGTTAGTTTGCCCTGACTCTAAAATAAACTTTTTTTGTGTAATAATAAATGGTATTTCGTTGCAATGTATTTTAAAATATGTCAATATAAATATATATAGATGACTTTGTTTCCTGTGTGTTAATTAATCGAGGAATCCAGGGTTGAGTTGATCATTGTTACCAATCTACTTGCCGAGTGTCGTGACTAGGAAGGCTATTAATTACCTGCTTAATGGGAGATTAATATCCCCGACAGTGGGCAGACTTAGTTCATGTTATAATTTTAATGAAATTCCAAAAATCCCTTTAGAAGTTAATAGTACGTAATTAATGATGTCATTGTATAAATGACTCATAAACGATAATGAGCATTTAAATGAGGGCCTTATGAGATTAATTCTAAATAAACAATTTGGTAAGTACCTAGAAACTTGTGCGATAATTTGAACACAAGCCTATTATTAAAAAGTTACTTCTCGGTTCGAAACATTTTATATATTCTTTTCAAAAACTAAAAAAAAATACAAAAATCAGTTTGTAGGTACCAAAAATCTCTGTTAAAAGCCCCATTTGAAACTTTTGACGCTTGTAAATTGTATCATTTAGTAAATTTACGCCGTAGACCGTAATTTGACTTTAATAATACTTTCTGGTATTCCAATCAGGATAAAATTATACAGAGTGTAAATAATAAGCAATTATGAACAAAATGTTTGTCGCAAATAATAATTACAATTATATAGTCTACTGGCGTTGTGGTATGTAGTTTAATTAACCTTTTAGTTTATCGTTTTACAAAATACGTGGGTAGGTTCTGAAAACTGTATCAATGTTCAACCAGCAGCCTGAGAATTAGGCCAAACTACTGCGCTAAAAACACATTATATCAATAGCTAAAATAATGCTGTAAATACTAGGTGATTCATATATTTTATCTCTGGGAACTTTGGACTGCTTCCACACCAATGATTCTGTCTACAGCGAATCTGGTAAAAAAACAGCGAGTGTTCTATTTCTGTCAACTCAAATAGAAACCATAATTATACAGGGTTATTTGTAAAACACCGACAACCTCTCAGGAATATGTTACTAACATCATAATCAACAACTTTTGTTCTATGACTTTTAAAAATTCATCATATTTTAGTTCATCAGATTTCCATACAAAAATAAAAATATTAGTAATAGAACGCCCTAAAGCGCCCCCGCCGCCCTAACCCCGCTCCCCTCGCTATTTTACTATCGCTTTCTTTTGCTTCGCATACACTTCGTAACATTTAGACCGTTTAATTTTTATTTTTTTTATTTTTGTATGAAAATCTGATGAACTAATATGTGATGAATTTTTCAAATTCATAAAACAAAAGTTGTTGATTATGATGTTATTAACATAGTCCTGAGAGGTTGTCGGTGTTTTACAAATCACCCTGTATAAACTGCAAAATTAATAATAGGAAATACTTCCTTCTAGCCTTTTCCCACTTGTGTTGGGGTGAGCTTCCAGTCTCCAGTCTAACCAGATGCCGCTGAAAACCAGTATTTTACACGGAGCGACTGCTATCAACTTGATTTAAGAATTAAATATCTTAAAATTAATAATAGGAAATAAGATATTTATAATATTTATTAATAAGGCATTTAAAAGGAATATATGGCCCAAAAGCGCTACAACTGGTCGATGACGATAGGTATTTGTTTTATTACGGTCCCACGTGATACTCAAGGCTATATCGCCATTCGCCGGGCACAGTTTCAAGCCCATGACTGCTACTAAGAATTTCCTCAGAAAATACCCCATCTCCTGCCAAATTCTTAAAAGGAAAAAACCTTCCACTAGACTTTTTAGACCAATGAGGCGTTGAGAAAAAGTAATCGCGCTACGATACCGCCTGTAAGAAATTCAAACTCGTTATTTTGGGTCTGAAACTTTGCGCAGAGTTGATAAAATATCTATTGTATGATATTATACTTAACGTTAGATGGAAAAATAAGTATTTATAATGGGAGTTCAAAACTTTTTGCTAAATTCCTTGACCTTTCATACAGAATAACAGACAAAAACAATACAATTATCTTAAACAAATATAATTTTATAAAATTGTATTTATAAACAACTATTATAGTTAGTAGTTTATCCAAAGCTAAATAATTATTCAGTGCTTAGAATAAAGATATTGGAATTTGTTGTCGAGGTCCATAAATTCTGTTTAATTTGTACCATTACGATTTAGGAATCCAGATAGATGGTCTTTTAAAGAAATATAGTCGCCTTTTTTAAACGAAACGTTAATTCTTTTAATTTTTCTTTAAAGGAGAATGGGCCTTTTGGTGTCTACCCCTCCTCTAGCAATGAGTGATATATCAATAGAAAGGTTATTTTAATTAGAACATTTTTTTGTAATACAGCTACTGTCAATTATTAGTATTTATGGAGTTAAAGCTCATTAAATGTAACCATTTTAAAACGATGTTAATGCTCAAATATTGCTATTTCTTATCTTTATTACACGTTTTGCCATAGAATCTTTGTCTTAATAATTATTTAAGATACCTACCACAAGTAACACACGTAACATTGAATTTCCCGAAGGGGTAGGCAGAGGTGTGTAATGCACCCACGTTTCGCCAGTTATGTTTAAGTTCTTTTTCTTTACACATTATTTGCAAATAATATGATAAGAACGTAGCGATACTTTAGTATAAGTGACAAAAAAAGAAGAAATTGTGATAGTATGGATATAAACAATTTTTCACTTTAAAGGTGTTATAACTCCGAAAATACTAACAGTTGACTTTAGCTGTGTAAGTACCAAATGTTTCGCTTAAAAAGACCTTTCTTATAACATATCACTCATTGCTAGAGGAGGAGTAGACCAATTTCTAAACATTTCGCCATTCTCCTTTAATACTTCAGAAGTTTTTATACCAGACAATGTTTATTTAATTTACTTACAGGAAGGAGGAATTCACAAAAAAAGAACCATGTTATTATAATCCTAAAGGCGTTGCTGTGAAGAGTCAAATACATAGTTAATTTTCACTGAAAACAATTATTATTAATCAAAACGATCATTCTACTTTGTTAAAATACTTACTTATTACTTAAGTACCTTAATTGTTTCATGAAATCAAAATAATCTAGTGTACTACATATTCCTTGATACAACTTTTTAATAAAGTGTGAAGATTTAAGGAACACTAGATCTTTGTGTAGTGTTTGGCCTTCAATTTTTATGTGTTAACAAGTCTTTTAGTTTGGTACACTAACAGCATCAAACACATTTTTTTAATTATCGACATTCAAAATACGTGGTATTCTTTGTTCTCAGTTTAATGTGATAATTGTTTACGCGGTGCGCAGGAGTTGGTGATCGTTAACGGAAACTGATGCGTTGTATCTGTGCGTGCGCACACAGCGATAACTCGGTGTAAACGGAACTGCTATCTAATGATGACACCAATTTTACATTTTACTTTACTCTCCTTGTGTTTTTAAAACGAAAATGTATCTAACCTCATTCGCAATATTTGAAGCATTTGTTAATATTAGGTTTTGTTTTTAAAACATTTAATTTATGAGAGAACTTTATATTCATAAATGCCGAGTACAATCATTTAAAAGTTTTGCAGGCGATCGTACTTGGTACCTACTCAAGGAATAATTTTAATTATACCTACAAAATTTCTTTGGATGGTGCGTTGAATTGGCCAAAATGCCCAAGGGTCTGTTCGGCGTAGCCACGCTTTACGCTGTTTTAATTATTCTCCGTATCTTTTATAATTTTGTTGTGGATTTGTTGAAATCGGATTTAAATATACCGACCTACTGCGTTTAGTTTTGGAGTAGGTATTACCTAAATAAATACAATCTATGTAGTAATAAACCTTTAAGGGTGGGATATACACTCAAATTTATCAACAAAAACACTAGTAGGGCCGATTCCCCCCCCCCCCCCCAAAAGATAAAGTAATTTTAATATTAGACTTCGAACTCTACATACTACACAATTTAAGACCTAGGCATCACAGTGGCGTAAATTTAGTGTCATTTGAAAGGCTACAGCATACAACATAAAGAAGTATCAAACTGCCCTACGTAGAGTCAAGCAATTATTGTACTGAGACATGAATATTTTTTATACATTATTTTCACATTTTCTAAAATACTACAATAATTACAAGGGGTAACACGTGTCTTTTATGTTTTTATAGTCTTTGAGTTGTTCTGCAAAACGAAACAAAAATCACGTCCCCGTGAGATCTAGGTTTTGAGTTGTGAGTGTTTGAATATCTTCTTCCTCTTAGCCTTTTCCCGATTAACTTGGGGTCAGCTTCCAGTCTAACCAGATGCGGCTGAATACCAATATTTTATACGGAGCGACTGCCATCAGACCTCCGCAACCCAGTACCTGGGCAATGCCGATATCCTAGGTTAAACCGTTTGTCAGACTTTCGGGCTTCTGACTACCCGTAACGACTGTCATAGTGTTTGAATATGTATAGATCGAAATATCTGAGCTAAATACTAATATTTTTCTATCTTTGGGGAAGTTATTTTGTAAGTAGGTTTTCGATCCCATATGTCAAGTGCTTTTGTTGATAAAATAGTGTATATTATTTTTTTATTACTACATGCTTTTTTATGTAATCCTCCCGTCACATTGTTTGAAAATGTGTATGGCGAGTTTTTTTTAGTTTTTTTTTATATCGTTGCCCCACACTAGGATTTCTCCTGTATCGTGGGTGCGTTTACAAACACAAATCTTCACACGCACAAACATCCAGACCCGGAACAACTATCTGTAGGCCATACAAATATTTGTTCCGTGCGGGAATCGAACCCACGACCCGTAGCGCAGAAGCCGATCGCTCAGCCACTGCACCAAACGTGTCGTCAAATTGATTGTCGATTGTACATGAGTAATATGACTTTCACCTTGTTTCATTAATCTGTCAACCTAACTGGATCTCAAGTCAGAGTATACATATTTCATTATCTATGTTACCATTAATGCCTTATGTGGTTTAATGTTCGCAACTCTAAGCACGACTCTGAAAGTCCTATTATAGTACAACGCACGGCGCGTGAGGGCCAAAGTTTGATAGAGCTATAGTTTGATTGAAATTTAGATATTTTAAGCCTGGTTTTAGAGGTTTACACGATAAATTGTGGTTTACGTGCGGTATATGATTGTACACCACTGCTTGCCTTCTCGGGAATCACGGGGTGCCGGTTATACAATCTTGACAAGCTTCTCGTTAATTTTGTATGCGAAGATGATTATTTTTAGGTATTTCCAAAAGTCATAGGACTACAGTCGTTAGTTTTAATGATGGTAAATAGCAGTAATGAGCGTGTGAGTATATTTTCAATAACCCTGTATGAGATATTAGGTATTTAAAGCGCATTTAAAACAATTAGTATGTTGTATGTGTATTATCATCTGAGACCGCGTGGGAATCGGCGATTTAAATGTTACACATACGAAAATGGCAAATAATGATCTTTTTTCGATTTTCAAATTAGTGGGAAGTGGAAGGTGAATAAATATTTTTAATGAGGCATGTAATTTATACCAGACCATTCATTATGCTGAAATAAGACGGTCCTTTCTGTTCTTCAATTATTTAATGAATAACTTATTAATAACGAGATTTCAACCTTATTAGTGACTGTATCGATTGATAGCATAAATATACAGGGTGATATTTTTTTGCGTGAGCGTTGGTTAGACACCGAACCCGTTTAAAAAAAGGGACAAAAAAATTGAATGCAGTATTTCTGTATCTCGCTTTAGTGATGGCTTATTTTCCGTGGAAGAAGTCTGCTCCTTTGGAAGGCATACGGGGGACACAGATCCAACGAGCAGAAGACCCGCCCCTTTGAGAACTGTAAACTAAAATAGTATGGTGAACTAACCGGGGATTATCTACGGCTGCACTATTTGGGTATAGTCATAGATCGTCCCGGGTGGATGCAAGACTATCTGTTGTAAAATACGGTAAATAATATATGGTCAATGGAACGGAGTGTTCAGTGGAATGGTTATTTATATTGTCGGAACAAAATAGCACCTGCCTTTCAAATTTAAACGTCTTGGCAGACATTAAAATTGTTATTAGTTATTAAAAATAAAATCAAGCCTCTTTTAGGTAAAATTAGCTATTTACAATATTAGGTACTTTCCTTTTATGACCCACTGAAATGGAACACCACCCGGTATATTATTTTCATTTAAGGAATACGTATTACGTAGGTACAGACGTCCGCCAATTTCAGCGAAAAGGACGCATTTCTTATTATATAAAGCATTGCTCAATTACGAAAAGGGATGTAATGAGCCGTGAGTTAATTAATTACGTTCCAATTGTTACAGTACCTATGTATGTTAACTCAAGACGAGAACTTTATATGAGACATTCCTTGTTCCATTTAATTTTCGTTTATTCATTTATATGTACATATTATTTACATTTTTAAATATTTCTATAAAAAATATAAAAAAACATTTAAAAATATAAAAAATAGTAGCCCACCGGCATCGGGAACAGGGTCCAAGCTACCGGTGGTCAGGGCCTCAGAGAGAGGAACTTCCTGACAATACGTGCCGTGTCCAGAAGTACCGCTTTCTGTATCAGGCCTTTGACCCAGCTGCCCAACGAGAGCCTCGTCAGATGATGGTCGAGGCTCTTGGCTATTAAGCCATTGGCCGTAACGACTATCGGCACAATGACTGCTGAGTCAACCTCCCACATGTCGACAACCTCGTGTGCCAAGTCTTGATACTTAATTTCCTTATCTTTCTCGGCTTTCACAAGGTTCTCGTCATGTGGGACAGTGATATCAACAATCATTGTGAGACGCTCTGTTCGATCTATCACCACTATGTCAGGCTTATTGGCAACAATAGTCCTGTCGGTGATGATAGATCGGTCCTAGTACAATGTGATATGGCCATTCTCGAGAACTGGGTCGGGCACATACTTGTAGTATGGTACTTCTGCGTTCACAAGGTTGTATTTCAGAGCAAGTTGCTGGTGGATAATCCTAGCTACTAGGTTGTGTCTGTGTAAATACTCGCCGTTAGCAAGACGAGAACAACCGGAAATAATATGTCGAATGGATTCACCGGGACAGTGACATGCCCGACAGATGTCAACCGTGCCGTCCTTCACAATATATTTCCGGTAGTTGTTCGTCATCATAACTTCGTCCATAATTGCACAGACAAAACCTTCGGTTTCCCCAAAGAGATCACCGAAACGTAGCCAGGCTACGGACGCTAGGAAGTCTACATCGGGCCCATGAAGGGCCCGGTAAAAGCGTCCGTGAAGCTCCTTGCTCTGCCATACCTCCCTGCGGCCATTAGTATCCAGTACTACAGGCTTGCGCCAGTTCTCTTTAGCCAAGGAGAGTGGGGTGAATCCTTTGTCCACTGCGACTACATCTCGATGCATCCCCACGTCTGCTTGGAGGAAGTACTCCCTGAGGCTGCACACCTCGCGGTTGTGGAGGGTCTTAGCATTTAAAAAGCCTCGACCCCCACACTTCCTCGGAATGTACAGCCTCATCACCGATGAACGTGGGTGATGCATTCGGTATGCAGTCAGCAGCGTACGGACCCTCCTATCCAGGGCGTCAAGTTCAGTCTGAGTCCACTTGAGTATGCCGAAGGAGTACATCAAGACCGGCATGACCCAACCGTTAAAGGCGCGCACCTTATTTCCGCCTGATAAAAGACTTTTAAGTACCTTTTTCAGGCGGCCATAGAAGCGCTCCCGTAACGATTGCTTCATGTCGGTCTCATTGATGCCTAATGCCTCCGACATGCCCAAGTATTTGTAGGTTTCGGTTGAGGAGAGGGATCTGAGGTGTATGGAATCCGAGAGTTGTATTCCCACGGATTCCATAATCCCTCCTCGCTTTACATGCATGACTGCACACTTGTCCACACCAAATTCCATCCTGATGGAATTACTGAAAGTTTCAGTTACTTTCAGTAACTTCATCAGTTGCAAGTTGTTGGGGGCAAAGAGTTTCAGATCGTCCATGTAAAGGAGGTGGGATATTACCTGACCACCTCTTCTCAACCGGTAGCCTAACCCTGAACCCTCAAGCAACGTGCTCAGAGGGTTCAAGGCTAAACAAAACCACAGCGGGCTCAGACTATCGCCCTGGAATATACCTCGCTCAATCCTTATTGGTTCTCCTCTCCCTTGAATTTGTCGACATCCTGGATAGTGAAGAACTGTCCTCCATTGCCCCATACATGACGTCAGGAAGGCGCATAGAGTTGTATTTACTTTATACAACTCCAGCACCCTCATGAGCCATGTATGTGGTACCGAGTCGTAGGCCTTCTTATAATCTATCCAACATGTCGACAGATCCTTTCGGGATCGGCGAACTTGTTGGCTAATGGCCATATCAATGAGGAGTAGCTCCTTAGTACCGCGGGACCCATTCTTACATCCATTTTGAGAAGCAGACATGATAGAATTATTTATAATGTGAGTATTAATTTTGGCTCTCAAAATGGACGTAAGAAGCTTATAGATGGTCGGTAAGCATGTAATGGGTCTATAATTTTTTGGTTCCGCAGTACTACCTGATTTATGGAGCAGATGGGTAATTCCAGTCGTTAAAAACTGTGGAAGCGACCCAGATTCCAAAGACGACTGGAATTGTGAGGCCAAACGAGCATGTGAACTGCGTAACCATTTTAGCCAGAAGTTGTGCAGTCCGTCTGGGCCAGGGAATTTCCAATTCGCCATTGGACGGACTGCACTGGTTACGTCTTGGGGGACAATAATAATGTCCCCCATTTCCTCAATCGGTTCACATGCTCGCTGGACCTCCTGCATCCAGTCACCTTCAGTGTGAGTGACAGGCATCGACCAGATATTGCGCCAGAATGTATTCATGACATCATTATCCGGTAGATGTGTGTCACTCACATCGTGCTCAGGTCGCTCCCAGGTTCTGTATACCCATCTTTCATCGCTATGAAACATGCGATTCTGGGTATATCGCTCCACTCGCCGCTTATACCTCCGGATACGGTTTGCCCATGCATAAACCTTCTGCTTCAGGAAGTCGATGCGCTCTGTGACACGGGACATGTACTCTCGGGGATTGATATCAGTCCCCGAGAACGCCCGCCTCACAAAGCGCATCACTCTAGGACGAGTATTGCCCTCCCTGAAGCAGATTAGTTTGCCAATGAGCGCTCTAGCCTCGTTAATACGACGTTCAATCCTGCACTGCCAGGCTGGTACGGCGGGTTTTGGTCGTGTAGCTCTGTCATTATTATCAAATTTGACGTGAGCTACACGACATGCCGCAACAGCCGCGCAGTACAGGATTGAATGAGTATCCTCGAGGCCTTCGCTGTCATCAAAATAATTTGATAACAGCGAATCTAGAGCACACATTAGCGCCCTATTTTGTCTGTTCATGGGCAAACGAGGTATGCGTGGTCTAAGGTTTGGCGGAGTGAATCGATACTCTCGAATCGCAAGCTCCAAAGCGCTCCTCAGTTGTTCATTGCACTGGGCACTTACAATCGTAACCCTATCATCGCTCTCCTCGTCAGCGCGGATAGGCTGCGGCGGAACCATTGGTGGGACTTGCGGTTGGGCCGCAGTCTGCGACTGGAGAGAGATGATACAGTTACTCTGTACCTCAGAGCGTAGCCTATCAAGTGCGTCGTCAGTCAACCTGTGATCACGTTGGATGACTCGCACCTGATCCGACAATCGTTCGTGAGAGCCTAAAGTTGCAATGTTGCACTTTAGGGTGGGCTGTTTTTAGAGCTAAGTCAGATAAGACTATTGTTTAAGGTATTAGATGATATTGTTTTAACTAATGTATTTTTAATTCAATATAAGAGAGCATGAGCTTCTGCTCACACGTATTCACTAGTTTTATTTTTAAAAACATATTTTACGCTCCCTAAAATCTGACTACATTGTTAATGTTTTGATCACCACAAAATGGTAATAAAATACTCTGTTTATAAAAAGAGTCCATCCCATTACAATTTGTCATACGGCTGCAACTTCTGCTCAGCTCTAACTGATTATTTGTTTTCCTATTTCGATTTCTCATTGTCTGATCGGGCTGGTAGATAATTTTATATCATGATAAATATATGAAAAGGCTACTAAGATTTTGCGCAAACAATAATTTTCATGTGACGACGTTGTTGACCCTCTCCTTACCGTCAGACAAACAAATTACATACACATGTAATGGCAAGCGATTTACATTAAGTACCTATTATTTTCTGTAAGGCATCTTAAATATCGTTTTATTACAACTTAAATATAATTAGAGTTATTAAAACTTGTTAACTGTAAACAAAGAAAATTGCCTATTCTGTTACTTAAATGTGAAATAATGGCGGATTCATAAAATTTAAAATGTATTTTATTAACGACAATCATCTTGTGATTTCTTGTTCCGTACGAAAATCTTTTTTTAGAAACAAGGCTCAGTTCTGAATATTAAACAGACATTTTGATTTGTGAACATTTTGCGAAGAGGATTAAGGGGTGCGGCACCTCATTTGTTGTGTAATGTAGAAGCCAAGACCGCGATCTGGTGTCAGTTGGGATTTTACCAATTATGGTCTTGAGTTATTTTACAATCTACAGCGTGTACCTACAGGAATTATATAAATTATTTCTTATACTTTTGTCTCGAAAGGTACTACTACATATATTTTTATTCTTATCTATATATATAAAACGAGAAGCTGACTGACTGACTGATCTATCAACGCACAGCGTAAACGGCTGGGGTTAGAAACTTGAAATTTTGACAGTAGGTTCATTTTGTGACGTAAACATCCACTAAGAAGGGATTTCTCGATATTCAACTCCTAAGGGGTTGAAAAAAAATCACGTAAGCGAAGCTGCGGGCAAAAGCTAGTTTAATATAATAATTTGCAAGCTGCACGAAATCAAAATAGTTTATATTCAATTATTCATTATTAAATAAGTACTTACTTTAGATGGCATTTTAATTAACTAGATATTCATCAAAATGAAATCCAATTTCAATTCTGATGCCAAAATAAAGTTTATTATTTTACGAGAGATTCTTAATAGAAGTACTTATATCGAGACCGAGCCAGGCCAGGTTATATATAAACGTATGTATACATATATTCTTGCAATGATTTATACGTTTTCTAGTATGTTCAAGGCTAAAATATGCATTAGTCACAAAATCCGGTTAAGTAAGAAAACTGTTTTCCAGTTACTAGTGTAATTTGAACCTACTTTAAACCTTTCGGTTTAAAAATAGGAATTGCGGCATTGGGTCACACAAAGCATTAATTAAAAATAAACTTTTGTAGACTTCTTACTAAGTTAATTTCGTTATCGAAAAAGCGTTTCCCTTAGATATTATCACAAACGATCTTTGGAGTTCACTTTGTTCCGGTATCAGGTCCCAAAATTGTTTGCAAATAAATATTTGTACATTTATAACTTTACCCATTTTCATGATAAAGATGAGCAGTACGTAAAGTTAAATAACAAGATGTATTCTTTGAATTCTCACTGATTGGGTTGAAAAACATTTACACGCTGTTTTTATTTCTTATATTATTTTACATTTATACAAGGTTAGTTGGAAAGGGGGTACTAAGCCAAAATGGTGTTAAATTACTTAATTACGGATAACTTTTGTTCTACAACTATTCCCAAAACTCATTAGTTTAAGAGAAATAGCTGTTCAAAGATTTCATAAAAAATACGTTAAATTCTATCTATCTCAGCTATAATCAGCTGTGTTTACATTTAAGGTCATAATTGGAGTCACGGACTAGAAGCTCCATTTTCTGAATTCGTGACTAAAGCAGGGGGGTGAAGAATTTTTGAAAAAACTAAAATAATAATTATTTTGAATGTTTTTTAAATTAATTTTAAAATTTTAACACTTTCTTTAAAACAGTCATCAGTGATACATTAAGTGGCCCGCGGCTTAGTACCCCCTTTCCGACTAACTTTGTATACATTTTTATTCGAATATAGGTAGGTACATATACAATGTAGCTGTTGCCCGCGGTGTCACTCGCATCCTAGGGGAACTAGTTCATGTACCCAGATAAAAAGTATCGTATACCCCGGACATGCTCTATCTCATCCAAATCCCATACGTGATTGAATAACAAACATCCAAACATCTTCACGAACTTTTCTATTCTATTCTATTCTTAAATAAAACGTTGCCCCACACTAGAATTTCTCCTGTATCGTGGGTGCGTTTACAGACACAAATCTTCACATGCACAAACGCTCAGACCCGGAACAACTATTTGTAGGCCATACAAATATTTGATCCGTGCGGGAGTCGAACCCACGACGCGTAGCGCACTAGCCAATCAATCGCTCAGCCATTGCATCAAACGTGTCGTCAAAAAATCACATTTTAAAATCTTGAATCTCTGTATTAAAATTGACAGATTTATGAACCTTTAATAAAAATAAATGTAGGCTATTTAAATGTAACGTATTGATGCGGCAGTATTGTGAGTTCGATTCCCGCCTTCAGAATTTATGTATTTAAGTCTGAAACATATTATATTATATTTTTCATGAAATAGTGGACTCTTTTGGAACTCGTGGCTTATTAACGACCACGCGGATCATACGATTTGCAAGGTCAAGCAACACTTGCCGCGGTCAGTCCGTGAATGGGTGACCGTTTGTTACACATCGAGACCCCTCCGTGCCTCGGAGAGCACGTTAAACAGTCGGTCCCGGATGTCATACGACTACTATGACAGTCGTTACGGGAAGTCAGAAGCCCGAAAGTCTGACAACTGGTCTAACCTTAGGATATCGGCATGGCCCTGTATCAGGGTTGCGGAGGTTTGATAGCAGGACTCGCTCCGTGTAAAATACTGGTATTCAGCCGCATCTGGTTAGACTGGAAGCCGACCCTAACATAGTTGGGTAAAGGCTAGGCAAAACACAGTGAACCCTATTGCTCACAAACAGTGAGAGCTGACTGAGCGAGACTAATTTCAGTGGTCATGAGCGATAAGCCAGTTGTACCTACCCTAACCGTGGTTTATTGTGCTCTTTACACTGTTAGTAGAACTATTTGTTTCTAAGCGGTAAACACATTACTTTTCTATTGTTATCGGCTTTGTTCACCCTATTGAGGAAAGAAGGACGGTTTCTAGAAATATTTAAAAGGAAACATTAATTGTTTTCGGTCTATAAAAAACAGTGAAACTTGATGTGAATCATGCTTTATTCAGAATGTACCTATACCTACCTATTAATGGCAAAGTTTCACGAAACCAATGTTCATTGAAAGTAAAGGATGATATCCACCAAACGGCTCGCATCGCATCGGATCGGAACGGATTTTACAATCTTTAAACGATATTAAATCGTGTACACAGTATGGTATTTAAAGTCTATATTACCAAGCCGCGCACAGCAGCTTGACCGCGGGCGTCTTCCGCGACGCGCGATCGTAGCTGAAAATATGCTGCGACGCGCGATCGGCTCTGTTCGCCTGCCGTCGTATCCGATCGGATCCATTCAAAAATTAGTACACGTTAACACGGTAGGAATGAAACTATTTGACTAGGCGCAGAAACGGATACGTTCGCAAGCGACGGTACGAAGCCGATCGTATGCATCGACATCCTGCCGGACGCGATCGGCTGTCAACGCACCCGTTCGTATCCTTTCCGATCCGATATGATGCGAACCGGTTGGTGGAAATTATTCATTAGGTAACATCGAGATCTTTATTAGTTCCACGCGTGAGATTCTTTTATTTACTGACTACTGATTAATTAAAAAAGTTTATTCATTCTACTTTTATTAAATTATCTCTTAATTGCTTTTTCTCTTTGTTTTAGTTAATTTAATAAATATTAATTTAAAAAATCTGTTTATTATAATTCCTCAATTAATTAGAATTTCTAATTGAAATTCTGAGTGACTTCATTCTTAAACATTTAATTATAGTTATTAAGGAATGTCTTCAATGAGATTTAGTTCTACTTTTAAGTAAAAGATAGTAACATAGCTGCAATTTTTAATTTTGATAAAGATTAAGGAAAGTACAAGGAGGTAACAGACAAATTACACTAGGAAAGATTTATAAGCGGGAATTATTCCTAATAATATATAGGCATTGACTTGTATAATAGTACGTTATGATATAAGTGTGCTATGTTGGTAATTACGGTCGAGGCAGTATTGTGCGCGCGAGCCGCAGGCGAGTGCGATAAGTGAGCCGAGACTGTAATGATCAATGCACACGCGTATCATACGACGTTTTTCAACACACTTGCGAGGAAAAAACAGACTTATATTGTTATTAACTTTTAATTATTGAAAGTACAATTCTCAAAATGATACCGAACAGTTTGTGTTATGGTATTGGTATACCAATATCATTTTTGGTCTTAACTGTGCTTTTTAACATGGAATAGATACACCAAAGCGAGTTGGGCTTGTATTTATTTGCCAGTTTAGTGAATTAAGCCAAAAATGCGTTTTCAGAAAATGACATTTTTGAAAAGGGCATTTTTGCTGATTTTCCATTGTATGAAAGTTTCGTAAGCCGCCAGGTATTTCTCTCTAGATTTTGGTGGCAACAGGCTATCACATGCGCTCCGTGCCTCGATTAGTATTTCCAGCGGCGTCAAATGTACGTATTGCTCTTCTTCCCTACTTAAAGTCGACATTTTTGATAATAATCAACCACACATCGAAAACGTTAACAAATATTTATGGAAAATGGCGTGCAAGTTTCTTGAGTTCCTTTTTCTTTTCGTGCCGCGCCAGCGACGTTTGCGCTGTTTGGAGCAAGGGCACAAACAACATCGACATACAGCCAATATTAAAAATATAATACAGCGAATATTTTCGTATTTATAACATAACTTATTGTGAATTATGAATAATTTGATAAAATTAAATGTTTATTATCATATTTTAATTAACACAGTTTATTTATTCTTTTTTTAACAAAAAGCTTTACTATTTTTTAGTCATAAAAACGCTTTGCTAAGATTGAAAATGTAAAGTAAAATTCGTAGACATATATCATTAATCTGTGGTACATTTTACCGGACTAGTCCGCAATAAGCTACATTACGGACCTAAAAGCGATCCAATAAGAGCTACTTTATGCGCAAGTGTGTTGAAAAGTCTTTATTAGGTATATTAATATGTAGGTATTCTTGTTGTCTTCAATGAGAAATTAATTTGCTATGAACTTGAATAAGTTCGCTGTTACATAATAGTTTTATAGTCTATAATAGGTATATTATGCGACGCATCCGCAGTGTTTTCATTAGTAGTATTTTACAAAACAAAACATTCATTTTTTTAAAGTACCTAGGTCCAAGATATCGCTGATAACAGTTGAGAGTCATAAATTTATCCCCTTTTGCTTAACAAAAAGCTTAATTAGTACAGCTTTAAAAAAGCTGTGAAAAACAACAACACAAAGTTTCCGCGCTTTACGCTTAAACCCACTTATAAAAGTTAGCACGTTGAAAAGTTATACGTCCCTCAGCTGGATTTTGTATAACTACTTAATTGCATCTCTTTATGTTCTAATAATGAAAATTGACTGCGATGTACACACATCAAAAAAAGTTTGCGATCACTAGCATAAGCTGATATAATTTTTTAAATTGAACTTTATCAAGAAAAAATCTTTGTTGTGTGTTTTCTTTAAATAGAAAGACCCAGTTTGAAATTAAAAAATAAAACTATTTCTTATTTTTTATAAAAAAAATTGAGTAATTAATCATAATGTAATTGTAACAGAAATTTGATAGAAAGAAAAAGACTGTTTAACCAAACTTAAACAACAATTTATTAATAAAAGGTTTATATTCAATATAATATAACTCCTCCCCTGGCTCGAACACATGCGAAGATCCTCCTGGGCATGCTGAGAATCAAGTTATCCAGCATTTCTTGGGGTAACCTGTCCCATTCTTGAATAGCGGCTTCCCTGAGCTCTGGCACTGTCTGGGGACGTGGCTGACGGTTCCAAACAGCTCGCTTAAGAGCATCCCACGCGTGCTCTATTGGGTTTAAGTCAGGCGAGCCAGCAGGCCAGTCTAACCTTGTGATGTCGTATTCTCGGAGAGCAGCATTGACTCGTTGAGCTCGATGGGCGGGCGCATTATCATCGACCAGTACAAATTGGTGCCCATGGTTTACTCGGAATTGTCTGACAGTTCCATCAATAGCAACTGCTCTGTACATGTCTGCTGTCATGAAGCCTCGATACGGGATCAAAGGCGTTCTAGCTCCAATCATAATACCACCCCAAAAGGACACCGATTTCCCGCCTTGCTGAACTGTTCCAGTGGCAGTTCTTTGCTTTTCACGGTCTCCTGGTCTTCTCCAGACACGGACACGTCGGTTATCTGGATCAGTACTGATTCGCGATTCGTCAACGAAGAGACAGTTTTGCCAATGTTTTTTTCTTCATTTTGCCGAAGCCTAGGCCACTGTAATCTCCGTCGTTGACGTTGCCGGGAATTCAGAGGAGCTCGCCAAGACCTCTGTGCTCGTAATCCAGCCTGGTGCAAGCAATTCCGAATGGTCTGAGTGCTAACCTCAAGCCCAGACGCGGCCCGAACTTCTGCTTTTATTTTAGTGGCGTTGATTGTTGGGTCACGGACTGCCAGCAATCTAATATAGCGCTTTTGGGCAGCAGTCAAAACAGTTGGGTGACCACTGCGGGGTCGGTCAGCTAAATTGCCCATCCCGTGGTACCTATGCAAAGTGGTCACGACACAGGATTGGGATATAGCAACTCTGCGTGCTATTTCTCTCGTGGTGTATCCTTCTTCCCTCAAAGTTACTATTCTTGCTCGTAAAACTTCTGATAATCCTCTTGGCATTTTTCAATCACAACTTTCCGCGAAATCTATTTTAAATCCGTTAAAATTGACTAAATCAGATTTCTGAATGAGCGTAAGCTAGGACTGAAAGCCTTTTTATATGGAAAAACAATTGAACTGTTTTATTGTTTTATATTCTAAATCTATATGTTTAAATAAAGAATCTAAAAAGAAGAAGAAATCATAATTATAATCTACCGTAACAAAAAAAAACGATTTTTCAAAGTGATCGCAAACTTTTTTTGATGTGTGTATGTTGATAATCTTATTACTATTAAAAGGGAAATGTGTGGAAAACAAAGGGAAATCTTTAGCCGCGGTGTAACTGAATATTTTAAGGAGCAAGACTGAACCAACAAGCTCTTACTGTAAGTTTTTATTTATATTTTTATTATAATTGCATTTAAGTATGTAAGTCATTATGACTATGAGTTCGTAGCCTCAGAGAGCACGTCAAACAGTCGGTCTTGGGTGTCATATGAATACCTATGATGACAGTCGTTAAGGGAAGTCAGAAGCCCGAAAGTCTGATAACCGATCTAACTTTAGGATATCGGCATCGCCCAGTAACTGGGTTGTGGAGGTGTGATCACAGTCGCTCCGTGTAAAATACTGGTATTCAGCCGCATCTGGTTAGACTGGAAGTTGACCCCGACATAGTTGGGAAAAGGCTAGAGAGAACAAGTTATAGTTCGTAGAACTGATGGCTGTTGGAGCAGAAAGGTTCTCGAGTGGACACAACGCACTGGAAAACGCAGCGTGGCACGGCCTCCAGCTAGATGGAGAGATGACGTGGTAAAGGTCGTGGTGTCCTTGGATGCAGGCGACATGTTACCGGCCAATGTGGAAACCTATAGGGGTGGGTCATTTGTTCAGCAGCGGACGTCTTTCGGCTGACATGATGATGAGGTTAAGTCACATAAAAGAGGCAGTTGATCATTTTGTTTAACTTAGGTTACGTGTGGATCCTAGCAAAGAATAAGGCATCCCTCTCCACACGTGGGTTGTAGTAAATGACGATTAATAGCCGATTCCTATAATCATATACCAATATCGTTATCGGATAAAATTAAGACTTGTATCTTGTAGCTTTGCATAGTAGACCCTCCCATACTTTATTAGATATAACAGGTAAAAATAGCTTACGAGTTTCTTTATATACCCAGTTTGGCAAAAAATGCTTCCATTAGTAGGTAAGCAAAACGAAACATTTTTGGCCATACGAACCAGGCATAAGATATTATGTGAAGAGGATGGACAGCAGCGTCCTCGTGTCTGCTAATTGCAACATACTGAGATCATCGTCTGCCAAACGTGGTGACTATGGCAAAATAACCGTAGCGGTCACTAGGAGGGCCATGAAGCCATGTTCAGCAGTGGACGTTTACGGGTTAATGACAGATCAGGTTCTGAGAAAACACAGTGCAACTTGCTTTAATAGCGGATTAATTTTAACAGGGACTTGTTTATATTACATAAAGCTTCCGCCCACGACTTCGTCCGCGTAAACTTTTAAGCCCCTTCGAGCTCTCTGCGATCCCTTTCGAGCTTGAAATTTAAATAACCCTTCCTTAGTGCTATCTTACATTATGTAAGGAAACTTTGTGGTTTTTTTTAGTTTCTAGAGCCAGCGCATAGCGGTTTGGGCTGTCCGTTGTCTGACAGTCAATCCGTCAATCGGCCACGGAGCAGTAAGATATTTTAGAGATATATGTAAGACTATACAGGGTGTAAACGAAATCATGTAATTCCTTCAAACCTCGTGATGTACTGCTGACATAGATTAACCCTGAACGGCATAATTTAGAATTCAATAAAAAAAATACAAGAAGTAGGTAAACATGTGTTCCTAACGTGAGGTATTTTAACGCCCCGAGCGAATTGCGCGGCTATCGCTAGTCGCGCGGTCATTTAACTCGGGGCGCTAAAATGCCTCACATTAAGAACAGATGTTAAGTTCTTGTAATTTTTTTTATTGAATTCTAAATTATCCCGTTCAGGGTTAATCTATGTCAGCAGTACATCACGAGGTTTGAAGGAATTACATGATTTCGTTTACACCCTGTATAAATGCTACTGCTACGGTAGCCATTGTTTTGGCTTCTTACGAACGCTGTTAATCTTCTTGTATAAAGCAAAGGCAACGCGAAAAAGGGTATTTAGTTAATCCCATTAAATAAACTCTATTCAAAAGAGAAATATTATCTCAGACATTAAATATTTTACGAAGAGATATTTTAAAGAGAATTGAAGCTATCGAAATCATTATTTCTTAAGGTAAATCCGTTTATAAACAACAAAGAAAACTCTAAAGCCGGGTCGGCGGCGACAAAATCCTAACAAAACATGTTTAGTCAACACTCGGACCAATTACAACACACTAAACTGTTAGGCCACGCCTCAATTTTGTTAGGATAACATGTTAGGAGCTATTTCTAACAAAAATATATTATGGTCGTGGCAAACCCGGCTCCTAGAGGGTTATACAGGGTGTAAACGAAATCATGTAATTTGTTCAAACCTCGTGATGTACTGCTGATATAGATTATCAGCAGTACATCACGAGGTTTGAAAAAATTACATGATTTCGTTTATAGATTAACCCTGAACGCGATACTTTTGGATTCAATAAGAAAAAAAATGACAAGAAGTAAACATGTGTTCTTAACGTGAGCTATTTTAGCGCCGCGAGTTAAATGACCGCGCGGCGAGCGATAGCCGCGCAATTCGCTCGGGGCGCTAAAACGCCTCACGTTGAGAACACATGTTTACTACTTATAATTTTGTTGTTATTGAATCCAGAAGTATCCCGTGCAGGATTAATCTATGTTAGCAGTACATCACAAGGTTTGAATGAATTACATGATTTCGGTTACAGCCTGTATTTGTGAGTGAGTAGGTAACTAGTAGGATTCTTAAATATTAATTTAATGTTTAATTGGGTCCCAAGGAGGGTTGACGTCAGGCAGGCGGCCGGTCATAAAACAATAAGCCAAAACCTCTAACAACATGGATTTATGAAATACATGTTGTGCCGACCCCACCTAGTGTGGGATAAGGCCAGGAAGAAGAAGAAGAATGTTTTATTGGGTCAACTAATTTATAGACTAGAATCATATATTAGGTAAATACTTTGCTACTTAGGTTTTCAATGACGTGTGTAAAATATCTTTTTTTTACATGAGTATATTCATGACAGAACAGAACAATATACAATTTAATAAATTACTTTACTTTTTGTTATTGTTAAAACCGTATCTAATTTTGTTTACTATACATTTAAACCAGTTCTCTATTTTAATTCCTACGATTTTATGTCATAATTTAACATTGCATAATGTTACTAGTCCTAACATTAGTTACGCATAATACTCATTTGCCATAACTTTTTAATCATAATTTTTTAATCCTATTTACTATAAGCATAATATTTAATAAGCATACTATCCAAAAGCATAAGTTTACTTAAGCATAACGACGCATAACCATAACTATTATAAGCATAAAATAACATAAACCTAACCTAATATAAATACATAAATATTCGTAAAGTACGTTTCCTTTATGCTTTTTGATCATTATCACAAATAACTATTAGACAAATAAACAATATGCTTTACAACTTTATGCATGTCAAAGTTATGAATATAAACAATAGGATATACAATATTTATACTTAATAACACAATATGCTAAAAGCAATTATGGCACACTATTATTATGACAAAGAAAATTATGCCTAACTTATTATGACAATTTAAATTAGAACAAAAACCATTATGAGAAAAAAAGGGATCCCATTTAAACCATGTCTAGCCATGTTTAGCTCTAAACCACTGCTGACCGCAACTTTGTGGTAAGACTGGTAAAAATTTGGTAAGCAATACTACAAGTTTAAGTAGTTTAAGCAAATATATACAGGGTGTAAACGAAATCATGTAATTCCTTCAAACCTTGTGATGTACTGCTGACATAGATTAACCCTGCACGGGACACTTTTGGATTCAATATGAAAAAAATTACAAAAAGTAAACATGTGTTCTTAAAGTGAGGCAGTAAGTGCACCGAGCGAATTGCACGGCTATCGCTCGCCGCGCGGTCATTTAACTAGGGGCGCTAAAATGCCTCACGTTAAGAACACATGTTATCTTTTTGTAATTTATTTTTTATTGAATTTAAAAGTATCCCGGTCAGGGTGGATCTATGTCAGTAGTACATCACGAGGTTTGAAGGAATTACATGATTTTGTTTAAACTCTGTATATATATTATGTAGGTAACTATCACACCGAAATCGGCAAACATTTTTAAGATCTCACTCTATAAACATTGATTACATTGTTTATACTGATTCAGCGATTATGATAACCTGATAAGGCTAGTAAGACTTAAATAAACAAAAGAACCACTTTTCTTTTCTTTTTTTTGTACCATTTTTCCTATACTATCTTGGACGGTCAACAGAAAAAGAAAAATCCCACCCCAATTCGCGTCAAAGATAACTTACCACAGAACTTGTCTGTGTATCTTTGACTCATCAGTTTTATATTAACTTAACTGAAGAGACAAAGGTACATAGATAATAAACCTTAACTAGGACCTATCTATAGTCAAGACCTAATTTGAGCTTCAGTTGGTAACACTTTGACGAGAGAAGTGTTGAGTATAACTAAGTAACAATCTGAGAAAGCAAATCTGCAAGATACAACTTACGGTTTGACATCTCAAATAGTTGTTGTACAACGTTCCCAGAATCTCAGTTCAGTTGTTTCTTAATTAGCAAGTCGAGTTGAACTATCGGCCTGATGAAGTGGAAGCTTGAAATAATGAGGCGCACAAGGAAACCTTTGTCGTATGTGTGATCAAGCAAGAATCCCATGGATTACTGTGAGGACATGCTAAACCTTTGACAAGTAGGCGAAACGACGAGGTAGTCCCCTAAGGGACAAATACTAATATTTAGAATTGAGTCCACATTACGAGGATATTTGAAACAATATACCTAACAATTTAACGTCAATTGGAGTATAAAATTACCTACAATTAATTTGGATCATAAGTCATAACTATCCCTTTTCAGGATTCATTAAAACAAAAGGCTAAGTCATAATTAATAACCATTTTCACTGAAAACAATATCCAAGTTATTTGTAAATATAAATACGATTCAATAACTTGACTTTCCATACTATAATTATAGTTCTGGGTCGGTGAGTTTGTAGGATATTTTAATAACTAGGCGACAGATACTTTTTTGTTTCACCTCCTAATTTACCATTCCTTCCTTCATTTATAACAATATATATTTTAATAAGTAAAGTTAAGTTTGGGCTATTTATTTTCATGTAGTTGTGATTATATTTTACTCGCCCTCTTTTTATTTCTATTAAATTCTTAAATTAATAGATAAGTTAATAGCTGAAGATATAAAAAGATGTCTAAACTAACGCAATACAAGTAGGTACCTAAATATCATTTGACCTTTGTTTTATATGAAATCTTATAAAAGGAATACAAGAAAATTGAAGAATTCTAACTATATAAATTTATTTTTCTCATATCAACTTACGTAAGTGTACATTATAACTATTTTGGTCATCCTTTAGCGTCTGTTGCACAGATACAAACTGGTGTATCAAGGAGAAAGGAGAGGGACCAACTAACCGACATGATCATTTTCTTGCTGGTACTTAATAAAAACTATTACACAAGCAAAAGTTACTTTGCTTGCTTTTACTATCATCATATACTCGTAATGTGTTATTATACGAAGATGTAATCTTAGATTCATTAATTTTTATAATTATATTTGTAGTTCTTGATAACATTGCCTTTATTATTGTATTATCTATGCAATATCTTAGATCATCCTTCACTAGAGTATTCAAGAAAATACATTTCCATTGGGTTTTGACATATAAATTAAATGAATTGTTCAAAAATAGAGCAGGATCTGCATAAATAACTCTACAACGTCTAAAAAATGTCCCTACATGCTTACCGATTTTACCAAAACGTGATGAGGTGGATTTTTTTTCACAGAGAACCTTTTATTCTTTAACCCTAGCACATATATTCACAGATTATCAGATTAAGTATTACATTATGTCACTTTGAGAAAACAATATAATTTATTTTCGCGAGCCCATAATTAATACAGCACAACGAGTTTTAAGTGAACCGTTTAATTTTAATACCATTGTTGCTTTTTCAACATTACCTACCGTATTTTATGCTTAACCTAAATATTTAAAATTTTAATTTATTTATTCTATTTTCTAGATGTTTTTTTTTTCATGAACACTAACAATGTCAAAGCTAAAATAATTTGCCTACAGAAGGTTCTGGGATAAAGGGTTGTGGGTCGTATATTAGGTACCTAACAGCCAAACAGAATTACTCTCAAAAATGGAGTGACGCAAAATGTCTAAAAATAAGATGTTTCGTGAAAGCCAAGAGACCAAGGGACGTTATATTCAGGGAAACAAATAATGTAAGATTGATCACAAATGAAAATAAAAATGGTTTCTTACCGTGAAAATGGTAGACACAGACAAGGTCGTAAGCATTCACGATTTTAACAACCGTTCAACAGTCAAAAGAATTTCGAGACACCTAGAAGTAATGAATAGTAATAAACATATTTACCGTATGAATACTAAATGGTAATGAATGGGCCTTCACAAGTTTCTACTAATTTTGGGGAAGTCAGATTTTAATGAGTTCAACACGATTCGACGGAATTAGGTTCTTAATAGTACTAGCGACAAACTTATTATACTGTGTAAATAATTTCTGATAATCAAAATCGCGTAACGAGTTATGTTAAACGTCATATTGAATCTAGGTTTTCACAGGTTAACTACTCTGGAACACATGATTGTTCTGGCACTCTATTATGTTCACAAACTAAAGAGGGCAATGGAGAAGACATGACAATAACAGATGAGCTAAGAAAAAAAAAACTACTGTAGTTACAAATTCGATTTGTCTTAGTAGACCACAAAAACTGTTCCTAACATCAAATAGGTACATAGTATACTCATTCTTCTAAATTTACTCGTACTATGTAGGTACATGAATAAGTATATGATGTGTAATATCTATGGTTTGAATTTTAAAGCTGTGTGAGCAAAAAGCAACTTATGGTGTGCGTAATCTTTTCTTGACCTTTTTTGTTGAACCTTTTTGTGTCATCTATACTAATATTATAAAGAGGAAAGATTTGTATTTTTGTATGTAACGAATAAACTTAAAAACTACTGGACCTATTTCAAAATTTATTTTGCCGTTAGAAAGCTGCATTATCACTGAGTAACATAGGCTACGGGCGAAGCCGTGAGGACACAACTAGTTGTAAATAAGCGGCACTGCGGCAACCGCGACTGTAAATGTAACCCTCTGAAATTCGCATACAGTAAATTCTGCACACTGATCTAAACACTCAATAAAAAGCTCGATCCAGTGTCCTGGACAATAATAATAATAGAAATAAGTAATAATAGAGCTATCGCTCTTTTTTTTCTGTTGGACTGCTTGTAGATGGTCTTGTGGACCGTTTCTACTTAACCGGGCAGTTATTGCGAGACCTGCAGGGTCACCAACCAATGAGGACGAGTAAAATACTTAACCTAAACTAACTATTACTACTAACATCATGACTACTAGCAACAACAGCATTAAGGGCGACCCCCAATGGGACTCGGACCTCGGCTTAGGGCGTTGCTGGCGGGAGGACTGGAAGGGAGACAGCTTGATGAGGGCTGAATTATCGATGTCTTGGATTGCGATCCTAATATCGTGATAAATATAGAGCGTGTAGCATTCGCCTTATACTTAGTGTAAATTTACAACAAAAATAGAGCTTTAACGTTTTACAAGAAATTGTAGAGAAACTTCCTCAAAGAGCTCAAACATTGTCTGTAAAACTAATGAATAAAATGGGACTTCATTATCTTGCATGCTAAGAGCGTGTTCACATGAGCGTTAGAGTAAATTGCACCGTGTGAATGATTTTAAACGCTAACATAGAAAATTAAGCGTCTGTGTTGGCGTTAATGCTAACGCCCGGGCGCCCGTGTGAACAGGTTGTTGTTGTATTTTTTTTTGTTTAAAGTTTAAAACGATTATGTGATTTGATTGCTTGATAAGTAGGTATTCGAATAAAACTATTGTTTTCATCTGTTGAAATTTTTATACCAGTTCTGGCAGACGATTGAGATTGTGTTACACGATGATTATAACTTAGCCGTAACTGTATTTGTCATAATCTAGACAAGACTAAGTAAAACAAGGTATAAATAAAGCCGTGTTGCCATTTCCGTTTATAAAAGGTATTCGTGCAGTGCGGTGTGACCTACCTATTATATTTTTTGTATTCATGACGATGTTGCTAAACTCTACACAAATTGTCTAAAGAAATATAAATTTCGTACCTCGTCGCACACACACTTGACTAACTCGCTTAGTGCGCGGTTGCTTGGTAGAATGGTATTATTATGTACATTTCTTAAGATCTTTATATGAAGTTTTGTCTGTTGTTATTGTTACTGTTAAACGCATTTCATAGTCGCATAAATCCATCTTATCAACTTAGATGCATCCATATTCGAGTAATGTACTCGTCCCTTGTCTCCAATACATTATTTATTTATGTAAATAATAGAGAATAGATGGTTGTTTGATATACCTTGAGTCAATTGTAATCACTGTTTCTCGTGATATGTGGACCGGCTTCCTTTGGATCGCTCGTTGTCAGTTGATTGTAGTCTCGTTGAATTACGAGTGTCTTCGTACTGCACTTAGTCACTGTTGGTCAGTATTGGACCCACTTTTTGGGGGAATAACAGTGAAAACACGAATAAAACTGGTATGTGATAAGAGGTGTAGCGCGCGTGGAGGTCGGAGGTGGTCGTGCGAGATGCGCGTAGGCACGAGCGTCGCGCGCGGCTCGCGGTTATCAACTAAACACATTAAAAATGCCGGTTGGTACACAACCAGTGAGCACTTTTCTCAACGTGTATCTTACCAGTGAGCTGCATTGTTGATTCGACAAGCTGCCATCTCGACAATGTTTCCTATTCGATTCTGTTTAACTATAATAGATTTACTGGCGTGTTTAACATTATCTCAAGGTTAGGTTGATTTCGATCGATGTTTGATTGTAGTGATATCACTATACGTTCACTGTAACGAATCGTTTTTACGTTTGCTACGCAGGTAGCAGAACAGGTACTGGCTCTGTAATATTCCGTTTATTTTTGATTTTTTGTTGTTTGACACAGTATCAACTTCAACTACTTAGTACACGCATTTTTTTTCTTTTTTTTAACTTAGTAGGTACGGCCACTGGAAAAAGCAAAAGTAAAAAGCTGAAGTAGACAAACTAATATTAGGTACAATTCCGTTATCAAACTACAATTTAATAATAGCTATCCGTAGGGTTAGCTTTACACCCAACTAACCGACCCATGTTATCAACTAAACTACCAGAACTTCCACAGGGGCCTAGCAATATAATTATATAAGGTTTTTAGTGAAATGAATTAGGGTAGTAAAGTGGAGTAAATCACAAGGGATCACGGGCCGCGTGGACAGAATAAAAATTTGATATTAATATAAAACGGACAGGAAAAAAATAAGGATTTTATGAACCATATATTATTTTCCCTATTACTATATCGTATTCGTTTTTGAAGGACTTTATACATGTTCAAAGATACATAATAGCATCTACTACAGGAGAATGCAAATCAGACTTAAACTTAGGTCTTAGGTAGGTACTAATTATTATGCTGTTGTGATGTAGAGACACAAAACATTGCCTTAAACAGCCTGTAGAGAACCATAGCTAAATATGGGCAACCCCTTATAGCTTTAACAAACGATTAAAGGATAATGTTGCCAATTCATCACACGTAGTACCGCGAATGTGTGAATTGAAGAAGGATTGGAAGCAATCCTACAGTCAAATTGCAAATGTTGATGATACCACGCACCCTTTTTTTATTTGGAGAAATTCACTTGGATATCTTCCGCCTAGGGAAGACGAAGAATTATGTCGGACTCTTAGGCCGGTCGCACTTTGGACGCGTTTTCGTACGAATTAGACTCGTGCGAACATATAAGGGAACGTACATACTACGTGACCCATTTTTCACTATTTTTTATCCCCCTCCCCCCCTCAGTAACCAACCGTAGTATACGCCAATACCCCCTCCCCCTCTAGTTTTCACGTAGTAATATACCTAGTCTGGTCGTAAATACTGTTACAATTAAAAATAAGAAAGATATTACATTTGAATTTGGAATCTGTCATTTTTATACGATTGTTCATTGAGTTTTCTAATTTTGGCGCCAATACATTGTACAATATTTTGCGATATTAAAATGGAGTGGGGTGATAAAGAGAACCGAATCGCTGTGATTGCATTACACAAAGTTGGTATGGAGCCAAATGCAATTTTTAAAACTCTCCATACGCTTGGTATTAGTCAAATGTTTGTGTACCGGGCTGTTAATAGGTACAATGAGACCTCCTCTGTTTGTGACAGAAAAAGATCTGGCCGTCCACGTAGTATTCGTACGAAAAAGGTGGTCAAAGCAGTAAGGGAAAAATTCGAAGAAATCCTGTCCGAAAGCAAAAGATTTTATCTCGGGAGATGAAGATAGCACCCAGAACCATGTCGCGTATTTTAAAAGATGACTTAGGACTTGCAGCCTATAAGAGACGCACTGGTCATTTTTTAACTGATAATTTAAAAAGAATAGGGTGGTAAAATCGAAACACCTACTGAAGCGATACACAAAAGGAGGTCACAGAAAAAACTTGTTTACGGATGAGAAAATCTTTACAGATGAGCAACATTTTAACAAACAAAATGACCGTATTTATGCTCGAAGCTTCCCAATTAGTCGACAGAGTGCAACGTGGGCATTATCCGACTTCAGCGATGGTTTGGTGGGGTGTTAGCTATGAAGGAGTGACTGAGCCATGTTTTTGTGAAAAAGGTATCAAAACATCGGCACAAGTGTATCAAGATACCATTTTTGAGAAGGTAGTTAAGCCCTTTAACAACACCATGTTCAATTACCAAGTATGGTCCTTCCAACAAGACTCGGCGCCGGGTCATAAAGCTCGGTCCACGCAGTCTTGGTTGGAAGTGAACGTTTCGGACTTCATCAGAGCTGAAGACTGGCCGTCGTCTAGTCCCGATCTTAATCCGCTGGATTATGATTTATGGTCAGTTTTAGAGATTACGGCTTGCTCTAAACGCCATGATAATTTGGAGTCCCTAAAACAATCCATACGATTGGCAGTGAAGAATTTTCCCATGGAAAGAGTGCGTGCTTCTATTGATAACTGGCCTCAACGTTTAAAGGACTGTATTGCAGCCAATGGAGACCACTTCGAATAAGCTTTTTATATTTTAAATTGTTTTATATTTATGTATTAACCTAACACACTGTAAAAGTAATAAATATTATATGCAATAAAATAAAATTTCTTCGTGACAATATTTATGCCGATGTTTTGATATCTTTTTCACAAAAATATGGCTCTGTCACTCCTTCATAGCTAACACCCCACCAAACCATCGCTGAAGTCGGATAATGCCCACGTTGCACTCTGTCGACTAATTGGGAAGCTTCCTTAGAGCTTTGAGCATAAATACGGTCATTTTGTTTGTTAAAATGTTGCTCAATTGTAAAGATTTTCTCATCCGTAAACAATTTTTTTCTGTGACCTCCCTTTGCGTACCGCTTCAGTAGTTGTTTCGATTTTACCATCCTATTCTTTTTTAAATTATCAGTTAAAAAATGACCAGTGCATCTCTTATAGGCTGCAAGTCCTAAGTCATCTTTTAAAATACGCGACATGGTTCTGGGTGCTATCTTCATCTCCCGAGATAAAATCTTTTGCTTTCGGACAGGATTTCTTCGAATTCTTTCCCTTACTGCTTTGACCACCTTTTTCGTTCGAACACTACATGGACGGCCAGATCTTTTTCTGTCACAAACAGAGGAGGTCTCATTGTACATATTAATAGCCCGGTACACAAACATTTGACTAATACCAAGCGTATGGAGAGTTTTAAAAATTGCATTTGGCTCCATACCAACTTTGTGTAATGCAATCACTGCGATTCGGTTCTCTTTATCACCCCACTCCATTTTAATATCGCAAAATATTGTACAATGTATTGGCGCCAAAATTAGAAAACACAATGAACAATCGTATAAAAATGACAGATTCCAAATTCAATTGTAATATCTTTCTTATTTTTAAATGTAACAGTATTTATGGCCAGACTAGGTATATACAATACAAATTCGCATCCAAAGTGCAGCCGGCCTTACCGACTAAAACACGGTGTTTCTCCTACTACTTTTGGCCCGGGCGCGGGATTCGCTCGCACGTTCACTGCCTGCAAGCAATAGCTCACGTTACTAGATTATTCTCGAGTCTCCTTTGACTACACAAAGGAAATAATGGATCCATTTCCGAGTATGCGATAAAGCATGATGCTAAATCAAATTTTATTCCAACTGAAATTTTCATTCATGGTCCGGTACAAGACAGAAAATAAATGTGCCTCTGCACTAAAGCCTGTACTAACTGAGGTTAATACAGTAACGTTGACCGCTATATTATCACTATTTCGAGATCTTTAAATATTATAGTTCGATGTAGTTCACAAAATGTTGACTGATCAACATGTAGACCCAGAAATGGTTCGTTAGCCATTGATTAATTGCCTCTAGTAATTGGAACTCTAAATCACTGCTCTTTACAACTTTGGCTTGAATTGTTGAACCAGGTGTATTTATCGCCTGGAACCTGTTCACCTTTATAGGAAACAATATAAACATAGTCTTATCATATCAGTTCATAAATTATCAATGCTTAACATGGGCCACCCCATAGAACATAACATACGGTCCTTTGGGAATATTGCTTCCGCGATGATACTCATATAGCGAAGGATACGGCTGCCCATTTTCTGGATATAATCCTGTAGTCGATTTTCATGGCACCATATATTATATTATGCTGTGGGCAGGATTATTATTTATAAATGAGAGGGATAGACGCAGATAAACCCAGATTATTATTACCATTTATGTAAAGACTCATAATTAGAGGGAACAAAATATGAAAACGCCAAGGGTTACTAATGACGAAACAGATTAGGATGAGCGCCTGCGAAGATTTTGTCTTTACGAGAAGAATTTTGTAGAACGTTTGTACAATTTGTGAGATAACTTTTACTGCCGGCTGGGAATCTTGAACAAGTTATTTTGTGAAGTAGACATTGTTCCGTATTGCGACTGTTTATTCTGTTAGAACAGTCGACAACAAACATGACCTGTAGCTCCAAAAACAAAGTGTGCAGTTCATAAAGTTTCCTAAAGTTTATTACCAATTTTTTTTGTATTTTGTTTCAATTCAATGTGATTAATGTGACTAACATGGTTTATACTTATGTTTTTGATCTGAGTTTAAAGTATTCTATCATTCGGGACTTTTTTCATGTGAAATGAAATTGGACTATTCGAAAATTGAGGTTTTTAATTCGAAGTTCACATCGATCGAATTAGCAAGTTTTCGGTTCAAATCTGTTCAAATGAGTTTGGCACAGCATCGAAATAAATATATCAATCTACTCAAAGTAGACGTTATTGGAGTTCGAAGCCTGTCTTCTCAGTTTAAGTTAGATACGAGTGCCTACCTATTCGAATTTCATTTCTGAGTGCGCCAGAGTACCTACATGAGGCCTCGGACATAAATTGTTATTTCCGATAGCTGCCTCGGCTAAAGGATGAACGGGGTGTAGGCATAACTGACAAAGTAATATTATATGTACCAATATATCGCCCGCACCAAAGCAGAAAAAAATTGCCAGACTGGGATAATGATTATTTTTATTTATTGGTACTGGCCTGGCTGAGCCTGTATGTGGCTGGATACTCTGAAAGTTATTTGACCGAAATGTTATCAACCAGCTATGTTATGAGTTTCATAACGGGGAATGGGCTCTCATTTTTATCAGGATGTTAATCTGAAAAATATAATTACCATCAGTTATTTATTACACCACTATACATATTTGGGCATATTTATAGGTCTCTAGAATCTATAAATATTTAAAAAAAAATATTATAGTTATTTTAGGAGATTGTAGCTCTTTTTCCGTTTTTTTTATATCAGTAATCTTTCACCCGCTCCTTCTCTATCGTTTATCTATTAGGTACACCCAAATAGATTGAAACCAAAATATTTGTTGGATCAGTCTGTCATTGTAATGAGTTATTTAATTATGATTCAGATACTAATGAATAAATAATACTATACGCGTAATTGTAGGATATTTGTTGAAAGATTAAACATACCTACGTACAAAATGGATTTCCAAAGTTTGAATTGATTCTAGTTTTACAATTATTAATAACAATGGGGATATTTAATGACGTATACGCACGTTTTGTTAGAATTAGACAATACAAGGTTTTTCTAAAATAATTTCACGAAAAGGTTCCAGCCTGAAATTAATTCTCTTTTTCCGAAACTTTCTATAAAGACATAAAAATTGGATTTACAATGGGAACAAGCATTTATCTCTAGAATAATATCAATGAAAGTTGGAATGTTTTAAAAAAGTTGAACACGCTGTCGTTGCTAAACGGATTCAAGTTTGGTACCTATAGAGGTAGAATGAGCTTTTATACGGAAAATCTTAACAAGAAATACTTACTGTATTAGTTTCCGATTGGTTTTGATTCTTACCTTGTTGCTTGACTTCAGTGATAAAGTTTAGATGTTTTTGTAAATTATAAATTGAGTGTAATCTATACTAATATTATAAAGCTGAAGAGTTTGTTTGTTTGTTTGAACGCGCTAATCTCAGGCACTACTGATTGGAATTGAAAATATATTTTTGTGTTGAATAGTCCATTTATCGAGGAAGGTTATAGGCTATAAACATCACGCTACGACCAATAGAAGCGGAGCATAAATAAAAAATGTTGCAAAAACGGGAAAAATGTCCACCCGTGCGAAGCCGGTACGGGCCGCTAGTATATGCGTAATCCGTGGGGGGAATTCCTCTGCCTCATTGGGCAAGCGAGTTGTAAGAGGAACCTGGCATCATAATTGTGCCCGAAAATGGCAATAGGCTTGCCACCTATTACATGGGACTTAGTACAAGAGGCGTAACACGTACAGACTCCTGTAATAGGAGACTACCTCTGCTTACCCCTTTGTGATTACAGGCGTGAGTATAATGCGGTTCGGGGTTTCTTAATTTTTATTTAGTTTAAAAAATTGTATTGCGTCCCGAAAGCTTAATTAATAAATAATCAACTTAGCCTATCGTAGCTTACTGCTGAATGCATCTCACCACACGGAAATATGAGAACTATCCACGCGGGCAGACGCGCAGGCGCAGCTAGTTTTAGTGTAATTTCAAACCACTGCGTGATTACCAAGAGAGAGAGAACATTTTCACGCAATGGCAAAGATCCATTTTCCTCTTATAACTTCCTAATGTGAATCATTTCATTCATAATTTTAATATGTTATTTTGTAGTTTTATTCAATTTACTCACACAAAACAAACTGATAGGTATTTCCAATATCATAATAACGTAGGTACCTACACATTACTCATATTGTTCAGCTAATGGAATTAAGGAAATTATGGATATTTTCCTCAACACTATTAGACCATAAAGTTAACTGGGGTCTTGTATAGTGTGTCGAATAAATAAATGTGTTTATATGAGAAAATAAAAGGAAATTTAATATTATATAAAAGTGGCTTATAGATCGTATCGACGGTCCCTACGAATAACCCCCTAACTACAAATGACAAATTTTACAAGAGAGCGCTTCAAATTTTCAAACACGTGTAGGTATATCATGTTCTACTTAACGTAATGTCGTTTGGTATAAAGATTCAATATGTAATTTGTTTTATATAAAATAAAAACATAGGTCATTAAATTCACTTTTAGTGTATTATTCGTCACTTACTTACTTATACATCGGAATCATTCATATTGCAAATACCTTAAGTGGTACTTATGACTTTTACGTGGTAGTCTTTAAATTAATCAAGGCGTAATTGCCATTTATGAAATTGTACGTGGAGTATATGTATACCATGTACCCACCACTTAAATACTGCTTACAACATTAGTGTAAGTGATTGATACACTTACAAAACTGAGCAACTTCCCCACAAGAGCATGGGTATGGAAATGTTAAAACAATCTGGTTATCCCATATAAAACGAAGCAGCAGTGTAGGTAATTATCTAGTCTAGCCATAAATATTGTCACGAAGAAAAACAATTTTTTTTATTGCAAATAATATTTATTAGGTACTTTTACAGTGTGTTAGTTTAATACATAAATATAAAACAATTTAAAACATAAAAAGCTTATTCGGAGTGGTCTCCATTGGCTGCAATAAGTCCTTTAAACGTTGAGGCCAGTTATCAATAGAAGCACGAACTCTTTCCATGGGAAAATTCTTCACTGCCAATCGTATGGATTGTTTTAGGGACTCCAAATTATCATGGCGTTTAGAGCAACCCGTACTCTCTAAAACTGACCATAAATCATAATCCAGCGGATTAAGATCGAGACTAGACGACGGCCAGTCTTCAGCTCTGATGAAGTCCGAAACGTTCACTTCCAACCAAGACTGCGTGGACCGAGCTTTATGACCCGGCGCCGAGTCTTGTTGGAAGGACCATATTTGGTTATTGAACATGGTGTTGTTAAGGGGCTTAACTACCTTCTCAAGAATGGTATCTTGATACACTTGTGCCGATGTTTTGATACCTTTTTCACAAAAATATGGCTCAGTCACTCCTTTATAGCTAACACCCCACCAAACCATCACTGAAGTCGGATAATGCCCACGTTGCACTCTGTCGACTAATTGGGAAGCTTCCTTAGAGCTTTCAGCATAAATAAGGTCATTTTGTTTGTTAAAATGTTGCTCAATTGTAAAGATTTTCTCATCCGTAAACAATTTTTTTCTGTGACCTCCCCTTGCGTACCGCTTCAGTAGTTGTTTCGATTTTACCACCCTATTCTTTTTTAAATTATCAGTTAAAAAATGACCAGTGCATCTCTTATAGGTTGCAAGTCCTAAGTCATCTTTTAAAATACGCGACATGGTTCTGGGTGCTATCTTCATCTCCCGAGATAAAATCTTTTGCTTTCGGACAGGATTTCTTCGAATTCTTTCCCTTACTGCTTTGACCACCTTTTTCGTACGAACACTACTTACGTGGACGGCCAGATCTTTTCTGTCACAAACAGAGGAGGTCTCATTGTACCTATTAATAGCCCGGTACACAAACATTTGACTAATACCAAGCGTATGGAGAGTTTTAAAAATTGCATTTGGGTCCATACCAACTTTGTGTAATGCAATCACAGCGATTCGGTTCTCTTTATCACCCCACTCCATTTTAATAACGCAAAATATTGTACAATGTATTGGCGCCAAAATTAGAAAACTCAATGAACAATCGTATAAAAATGACAGATTCCAAATTCAAATGTAATATCTTTCTTATTTTTAACTGTAACAGTATTTATGACCAGACTAGGTAGTATGAAAAAGTATAATCTGAAGTAAAATTACTGGACTACCACCACTGTGGTTCTACGCCAGAAATTTTTGTTCATTTTGTAGTTATGGGATATATCGTGTGTGGTTTTAAAGTGCAATTTACCAAATTAGACTTATTTTTGTTAAACTAAACGATAGTCTAGGGTAGCCTGAAGGTCAAGAAAACAAAACATGCAAATCACGTATCTACCACATAGGGGATTGTACGTAGGGACCGTCGCTCTGATCCTTGTTTCAAATGACTGGGTAAAACTTTAGTATCCCCACCAAATTACTAATACGCTCTTTTTTGGTATAACAGGTCTTGTTATATATACTTTTGACTGCCTTGTTGGTTTAGTGGTCGCAAGCGCGACTGCTGAGCACGGGGTCCTGGGTTCGATCCCCAGGTCGGGCAAAGTGTTATTGGGTTTTTCCATTAGGAATTTCTCTGTAGCAGCTCGGAGTCTGGGTTTGTGCCCGGTTGATGTCAATAGGCTCGCCCCCTATTACATGGGACTTAAACATAACTGGCGAAACGAGGGTGTACGAAAACACCTCTGCCGAACCCTTCGGGGAATACGAGGTGTGATGTTATGTTATATATCGTATAACCAAATAAAAAGTTTATTGGCAGGTCGCGATTTTAAGTTTTTACTATATCATCATAGTAGCCCGTAAACGTTCACTGCTGAACATGGACCTAGCTCCTAATGACCACTACAATGAACGGTCAAAGGGGAAATTGCCATAATCACCACGCTTGCCGGACGGATTGGTGATCACATACATAACATCACGCCTGTATTCCCGAAGGGTTAGGCAGAGGTGTACTAACACCCTCATTTAGCCGCTGTTTAAATCGCATGTAATAGGGGGCAAGCCTATTGCCATCAACGGGGCACAGATCCAAACTCCGGGCTGCTACTGAGGAATTCCACACGGAAAAACCAATAACACTTTACCCGACTTGGGGATCGAACCCAGGAGCTCACGATCAGCAGTCGCGCTTGCCACCACTAGACCAACGAGGCAGTGATCACAGTGATTATTATTAGTAGGTAGGAAGACGCTGTTGCTCATCCTCCGTAGGTAAAACCTTAGTCGCCCGTTACGACATCCATGGGTAGGGAAAGGTGGCCTATTCTTTGCGGGAACCACACGGAACCACTACTAAGTACCTATACATTACTAAACAAATCTCATCGCTCGTAGCTAATTACCAACCCTGCGGATCATACGATTTGCGAACTTAAGCTGCGCTTGCCGCGGTCAACCGTGGATGGGTGACCTTCGTTACACATGAGACTCCTCCGTGCTTCGGAGAACACGTTAAACAGTCGGTCCCGGGTGTCATACGAATACCTATGACAGTCGTTACTGGTAGTCAGAAGCCCGAAAGTCTGACAACTGGTTGAACCATAAGATATCGGCATTACCCAGTTACTGGGTTGCGGAGGTCTGATGGCAGTCGCTCCGTGTAAAATACTGGTATTCAGCCGCATCTGGTTAGACTAGAAACTAACCCCAACATAATTGGGAAAAAGCTAGACAGAACAACCAAAAATATTCAACATGAAAAATTTAATTGACAGACTATAATTATAAATGTGAACTGCATATATAGGTACACACATCAAAAAAAGTTTGCGATCACTTTGAAAAATCGTAATTTTTTTTGTTAGGTACTTACGGTAGATTATATTATGATTTCTTCTTTTTTTTAGATTCTTTATTTAAAAATATAGATTTAGAATATAAAACAGTTCAATTATTTTTCCATATAAAAAGGCTTTCAGTCCTAGCTTACGCTCATTCAGAAATCTGATTTAGTCAATTTTAACGGATTTAAAATAGATTTCCCGGAAAGTTGTGATTGAAAAATGCCAAGAGGATTATCAGAAGTTTTACAAGCAAGAATAGTAACTTTGAGGGAAGAAGGATACACCACGAGAGAAATAGCACGCAGAGTTGCTATATCCCAATCCTGTGTCGTGACCACGTTGCAGAGGTACCACGGGATGGGTAATTTAGCTGACCGACCCCGCAGTGGTCGCCCAACTGTTTTGACTGCTGCCCAAAAGCGCTATATTAGATTGCTGGCAGCCCGTGACCCAACAATCAACGCCAGTAAAATAAAAGCAGAAGTTCGGGCCGCCTCTGGGCTTGAAGTTAGCACTCAGACCATTCGGAATTGCTTGCCGAGCACGGAGGTCTTGGCGAGCTCCTCTGAATTCCCGGCAACGTCAACGACGGAGATTACAGTGGGCTAGGCTTCGGCAAAATGAAGAAGAAAACATTTGGCAAAACTGTCTCTTCGTTGACGAATCGCGAATCAGTACTCATCCAGATAACCAACGTGTCCGTGTCTGGAGAAGACCAGGAGACCGTGAAAGGCAAAGAACTGCCACTGGAACAGTTCAGCAAGGCGGGAAATCGGTGTCCTTTTGGGGTGGTATTATGATTGGAGCTAGAACGCCTTTGATCCCGTATCGAGGCTTCATGACAGCAGACAGAGTGTACAGAGCAGTTGCTATTGATGGAATTGTCAGACCATTCCGAGTAAACCATGGGCACTAATTTGTACTGGTCGATGATAATGCGGCCGCTCATCGAGCTCAACGAGTCAATGCTGCTCTCCGAGAATACGAAATCACAAGGTTAGACTGGCCTGCTGGCTCGCCTGACTTAAACCCAATAGAGCACGCGTGGGATGCTCTTAAGCGAGCTGTTTGGAAGCGTCAGCCACGTCCCCAGACAGTGCCAGAGCTCAGGGAAGCCGCTATTCAAGAATGGGACAGGCTACCCCAAGAAATGCTGGATAACTTGATTCTCAGCATGCCCAGGAGGATCTTCGCATGTGTTCGAGCCAGGGGAGGAGTTATATTATATTTTTAATAATAATAAATAAATAATAAATTTATTTTTCAGAAAAGTTGTACAAAAACACTTCTTACAGGTAGTATTGGACATAACACAATATAACTTGAAATAGGAATGTTTCGATGAACTCTGGTACCCAATGTAAGATTTAACTTGTGTTATGGGTACCAGCGTTCTCGCGTTCGGGTTATTACACTAATAGTTACATTGTAGGACGAACACAGTATTAGAATTAAGAAATACAGTTAATGAGACTAAAGCTAAAGCAGCCTCCAGACGTACATAAGTGATCGTGTGTAGTATGATAGAATATTATGTATGTGAGAGAGTATAAGCGTGTGTATATGTGCGGATATATTTGTGTTATGTATGTGTAGTCATGTTATGAAATCGACAACTTCATCAGAGTTTCTATCTCATCATAATCTTGAGTCAGTAGCTAATATTATATTGAATATAAACCTTTTATTAATAAATTGTTGTTTAAGTTTGGTTAAACATTTCTTCTTTCTATCAAATTTCTGTTACAATTACATTATGATTAATTACTCATTTTTTTTTTATAAAAAATAAGAAATAGTTTTATTTTTTAATTTCAAACTGGGTCTGTCTATTTAAAGAAATCACACAATAAAGACTTTTTCTTGAAAAAGTTCAATTAAAAAAAAAATATCAGCTTATGCTAGTGATCGCAAACTTTTTTTGATGTATGTACATTGTTTTATGTTGGATGAGACTAAGTTGTCATTACGTAAATCGTAACTTCTGCATTTTTCTGCGTTTTGTTGTTTTTCAATATTTCATATTCCTCATATGGTAACATTCTATAGAAAAATCCCAGGACACATTCTAGGTATTTGGAACAGAATAAATTGTTCATGTTTAATTATTATTTGTTTGGGGTGAGTAGGGGTAGCCGCTCGCTTCAACTTTAAATCTAATACTTGACAGTCGCAAATCATTGGTACGAGTATAACGTCAAAGTCTACGTAACATAATATCACTAGGTAGACGAGTCGTTGCGTCATAGGCTTTCAGTATTGACACAGTCGATTAATTGGCTTTCCGTTAACAGTTCTGGTACAATGGTTTATAATACACCTAGGAGCAATTAATCCGGGTCACCAACATAAACAAATATTACATTATGATATAATAAGTGTGCTAGGTTGGTCATTACAGTCGAGGCGGTGTTAAGCGCGCGAGCCGCAGGCTAGTGCGATAAGGGAGCCGAGAGTGTAATGATCAATACACACGCGTTTCATACGACGTTTTTCAACACACTTGCGAGGAAAATAACAGACTTTAATATAAAAGTATTTGTGAAAAATGGCGCATGGATTTCTTGTAAACATATACCTAGCCTGGCCATAAATACTGTTACAATTAAAAATAAGAAAGATATTACATTTGAATTTGAAATCTGTAATTTTTATACGATTGTTCATTGAGTTTTAAGTTTGGCGCCAATACATTGTACAATATTTTGCGGTATTAAAATGGAGTGGGGTGATAAAGAGAACCGAATCGCTGTGATTGCATTACACAAAGTTGGTATAGAGCCAAATGCAATTTTTAAAACTCTCCATACGCTTGGTATTAGTCAAATGTTTGTGTACCGGGCTGTTAATAGGTACAATGAGACCTCCTCTGTTTGTGACAGAAAAAGATCTGGCCGTCCACGTAGTGTTCGTACGAAAAAGGTGGTCAAATCAGTAAGGGAAAGAATTCGAAGAAATCCTGTCCGAAAGCAAAAGATTTTGTCTTGGGAGATGAAGATAGCACCCAGAACCATATCGCGGATTTTAAAAGATGACTTAGGACTTGCAGCCTATAAGAGACGCACTGGTCATTTTTTAACTGTTAATTTTAAAAAGAATAGGGTGGTAAAATCGAAACAACTACTAAAGCGGTAGGCAAAGGGAGGTCACAGAAAAAAATTGTTTACGGATGAGAAAATCTTTACAATTGAGCAACATTTTAACAAACAAAATGACCGTATTTATGCTCAAAGCTCTAAGGAAGCTTCCCAATTAGTCGACAGAGTGCAACGTGGGCATTATCCGACTTCAGTGGTGGTTTGGTGGGGTGTTAGCTATGAAGGAGTGACTGAGCCATATTTTTGTGAAAAAGGTATCAAAACATCGGCACAAGTGTATCAAGATACCATTCTTGAGAAGGTAGTTAAGCCCCTTAACAACACCATGTTCAATAACCAAGTATGGTCCTTCCAACAAGACTCGGCGCCGGGTCATAAAGCTCGGTCCACGCAGTCTTGGTTGGAAGTGAACGTTTCGGACTTCATCAGAGCTGAAGACTGGCCGTCGTCTAGTCCCGATCTTAATCCGCTGGATTATGATTTATGGTCAGTTTTAGAGAGTACGGGTTGCTCTAAACGCCATGATAATTCGGAATCCCTAAAACAATCCATACGACTGGCAGTGAAGAATTTTCCCATGGAAAGAGTGCGTGCTTCTATTGATAACTGGCCTCAACGTTTAAAGGACTGTATTGCAGCCAATGGAGACCACTCCGAATAAGCTTTTTATATTTTAAATTGTTTTATATTTATGTATTAAACTAACACACTGTAAAAGTAATAAATATTATTTGCAATAAAAAATCATTTTTTTTCTTCGTGACAATATTTATGGCAAGACTAGGTATGTATGAATGTATGAAAATCTGATGAACTAATATATGATGAATTTTTAAAAGCCATAGGACAAAAGTTGTTCATTTGGAGGGGGTTGTGCTTGCGTCTCTCTGGAGCGTGTGAGGAGCATAAGGTACCTAGGTATCACAATAGATAGTCATCTTAGTTTTACAGATCATATTAAACACCTGTGTGCCCGGGTGCGGAAACACATTTATGTTTTTAAAAATCTTAGGCACGTTGCTGACCCGATTTTGCTAAAGCAGATTTATTTTGCATTGTGCCAGTCGCTTATCACGTACTGTATTCCATGCTGGGGAGGAGCTGCGAAGACTATAATGAAAAACTTAGAAATAGCCCAACGCGCTATTTTAAAAATAATTACTTTCAGACCTATCCTATATCCCACTGCACAGCTTTACCAGTCATGTCAAGTCCTCACCGTACGTCAATTGTTTATCGAAAATATTATACTGAAACAACATGCTGAGCTCACATACAATCCTAATATCTTACAAAAACGCAGAAAACATGCTGTATGTACACGTAATCATTTCCCAAAAACATATTTTATTAGAAGATTTTATATTTTCATCGGTCATACATATATAACAAAATTAACAAAATTATTGATATATATTCTTTAAATAAGCCCCCGCTGCAAGATGAAAGTACATGAATACCTTTTATGCCTCTCATATGAGAAGACTGAGGAAATATTTGATATACTCAATTAGTTTAACACAATATTGGTAGTTACGGACACGAAGTCGATCGCACACTTACTACTCTCACATAAACACACACACCACACAACACACCCTCATACACCAGACACATACGAGTACATCACGCACCAATGCTTGCACATATTCTATGTAAAACTAAAGCCCCCACTAAACACACAGTAGCAATTTTACATTATAATGGATTAATAATGGCTTCTAAATTGTATAATTTTTTAAAGGGGATGGACTGTATTCCGAGATACAGGTTACCAACTAGTTCGGATGCAGAGGTTCCCAAATCAAGTTACGATGTACTGTTAGTCTTGTAATTGAGTCTCCAATTGTAATTTGCTTTGTAATTGTATGTGTAATTTTTTTGTGAAATAAATTTTGTGTTTGAAAAAGAAAAAAAAATTATGATGTTAGTAACATATTCCTGAGAGGTTGTCAGTGTTTTACAAATAACCCTGTATAATTAATCTGTGGCGCCCGTGGCCGAGTCAACTATGCGCGCGCAGGTGAAAGACAACAGGGCAAACAGACTAATATTTAGAAAAAAAACTGATTATTCTTGTGTTTATAACACAAATTAATTGTAAGCGAGGGATATGGAAAACAGCAGGATGCAATGAATGGTAGAAAATAAACGAGCAAAATAAAACATGGGTGCAAAAAAAACTGAAAAAATATGACAGTACCAAATGTGACAACAACGCCGCGGGGTAGTGCGACGGTCGCCCATCGTCACACATTAAACAATATAATTTTATGCGTCGCCTATATTAATTAATGTTAATTAGCTGACAAAAATAAATAATTTAATGAAATGAAATGTTTATTTATGATATTTTAATTAACACAGTTTATTTATTCTATTTTTATAATAAAAAAGTTTACGATGTTTTAGGCGTAAAAACGCTTAAGTAACTAAAATTAAATAAAAAATGTAAAGTGAAATTCGTAGAGTCCGTAATAAGCTACATTAATAACCTAAAACCTTTTTAGTGCTTAAACTTTAAATTCTAATAATAGGTTGTCTAAACCATTTTTTTTAATGTATTAAATCATAATTACACAAATATTGTTTTATTAAATAAACAAATATGGTTTATGTTGGTGACGCGGATTCATTACCCCTGAGTATACCTATATATTCCGAAATATACACGTCTCGTTTGCTTATGGGCAGAAGAACGATTGCGTGCTTATGCTATTGTATTATTTTCTTTTACAACTTCTTTTATACAGACAGTCCGAATAACAAATGTAGTAAACTAAGTTCCTATAGTTAAGTTCGTTAAGGACCGTTGATCTCCGTTAAACGGATCGTTTTTTCGAGCGCCTATCGTAACTAATCTATCGTCCGAAAGATTAAGCGCCCTTAAAAGGTGTTCTATATCCAATCACGTAACGTATTCAGGCAGCTTCTATATATGGTGTTACATCCAAAAGCTTTTAACTGCCTGCTTGCCAACATAAAGAATACAGAAGTAGTGTATAAACAAGCTACAAAAATAAACAAGAATGGAATTAATTAGGTTGACACCTGATCGTATTCACTGCCATTTCTTATAAAGGAAGGACTTTCTTCCCGAACTTCCTTACTAATGTTCGTAGAACTAAGCCTGCTAATTAATCGGCTCTGACAAGCTCCCGGGAATTAGCGTAATTCGAAGCTTTCGGTCCAAATCTGTAATTGATCGGTCATTTTGATGTAAACGATCTTCTGCTTTGTCCTGGTATTTCCCTGGAATTTTGCTTGGCTTCGTTTTGATTAACTATACGTACGTTTTATGGCATAGTAACTGCTGCCTGATATTCGACATGCAACGAGGTTTATGCAGTAGGTATGTTGATATTAGCAGAGTCTTACATCTTTACGTCCTATACACCCATTCTTACACAGTATAGACCTACTAAAATAAAGGAATATTATTAAAAAAAATACTAAATATTATGCTCATGGGAAGGCCGGACCTACCATTTGATCCAATCTAAATATCCTATGCAAAAGGTCTCCGATCATTCCCATTAATGTGAGTGACCTTTTGAATGGTTTATTTCATCAAAGAGTTACTTGATGGATTACTATGTTTGGGGTTATATCCCTACACAGATGTAGTATTAATTAATGAAATCACACCTTGTATTGATTAATTGTGTTTATTGATGCGTGGATGCGGACAGGTACAGTCAGCAACGAAACTATCTAACACTTCAGTTTTTTAAATCATAACTGAACACAATAATATTAAAATTTAATCGGAACGCATGTGTAACAATAAAATAACACAAACTCTTGACTATTATATGAAATTCTGAAAAGCAGTGTATCGAATATTTTTTTATCTTTTAGATGTTATGTAAAAGTAACAGTGTTAACCAACTTTCGTTGTTGACCGTACCTACTAATAAGTCAATTTATGTATGTACATGTCCTGTCATCAGTTGCAACGTCCACGGTGCGAGTCTATTAGTAAACACAAACGTAGACTGATTCGTTCATTAAACTTGAATGACTGACTGCAGGTCGTATCTTATCATGCATAAACTATATCTAGTGACAAATGGTTCGAGCAATGTTCAGGTCAGTTCAATATATTATGGCAGTCCATGACTGAACCTAGTATTTTTCCAAGTGACGCCCAACACTAAGACCCCGTTCACACAGCGGATCCGGTTTAACGGATCAGTTAAACAAATGGCAGCTGCGTCGCATCTGGTAGGCAGGATACGATAAAATTAACAGTGCCAGTATTTTTTACTGGATCCGGAATACTCTGGTGTATGTGAACTCGCTCATACAACTACAGGTGCCATCACCAAAATAAAAATGGATCCGCTAAAACGGGTCCTGTAAACAGTTTTTTTGTGAACTAGCTGTAAGTAGGAATGTTTTAGGTAGATAAATAATATAAAAAATAAACAAAAAATCTTCAGGCTTACAAGTAACATACAATACAATATTCCGGTGCTTTCATTTTAAAAGCAAAATATGTTTTTAGTAACTCCATTGAAACATTAAAATTGTTTGCTACGTTTTTATTAATTCAGTTCATGCCAATTAATTATTCCTACAATACATCAAACAATTTATGAAAATATATGTTTAGACTTCATAAATATTCAATAAATAATCATAAATCAGTAAAATATAATTCGGACAAATTTCCATTAAAAAGTTCCTTTTATCAAGCAGTTGCTGGCCATCCGATTGAGCGGAAATTTGGCAAACCTATGTAACATGGTTACAACAATGTGGTACCATGGAGCTGGTCTGATGATGGAGCCGGAAGATAAAAGGTTGTCTTTAAAAAGCTTTTTATTAATGTAATATTTTCTAAAGTCGCAAACTAATTTGTAACGTCCATATCGAATGATGACATATTCGTGGCTCAAATATTTTGTACAGGCTCCTATTGGCATGATTCATCATAAGAATATCTGCTGGTACTTTTAAATTGTTTCGTAATTAAATGAATTAATAGTTAAATCTTGTTTAATACTTAAGTCATTACCGGTAAACCGGTGTTACTTTGAATCCTGGGGTAACTTTGATAAAAAAATCGTTTCGTAGTAAAACTCAAATTGTACGAATTCTGAACGCATTCTTCCTATTTTTTTTTTTACGATTGGCAGCATTAAATGTTACTGTTAGCGTGTGACTAGTCGCAGTGGGTGGATCCTTGCCGGTTGATGAAAAATTATTAAAAATATGTCAGTAAAAGTTTTGTGTAATTATTTATTCCTTATTGGGGTTACTTTCGAATTCCTTAGCAAAAAAGGGAGGTATCAAAGTAATCATAGTTTAACATTTTATTACCAACATTTTTTTTTCTCAAAAAGTAATAAGAAGAATTATAATTTTATTCAAGAAATAGTTACTTATCATAAACAAAATCGATATTTGCATTTTTTTTTGCTCTCATATTTCAAGAGAAAAATTTATTTCAATTTTGAAATTGATCAAAGTAACCCCGGTTTGCAGTACTTAATTTTATTACATTAGATTTTATTTAGGGTTCTAGGAATAGCTTTTATTTAGGTAGGGACTCTAGCCACTTATTACGCGAAGAATAAATATACCAAACCCGTCCTCTAGTGTACCTACTTAGTTACATAACATAACATCACGCCTGTATTCCCCAAAGGGTTGTGCAGATGTGTATAGTAACACCTTAATTTCGCCGTTATGTTTAAAGTCCCACGTAATAGGGGGCGAGCCTCTTGCCATCAACCAGGCACAAATCCAAACACCGGGCTGCTATTGAGGAATTCCATATGGAAAAACCACCCAATAACACTTTGTCCGACCTGGGGATCGAACTCAGGACCTCACAATCAGCAGTCGCGCTTGCCACCACTAGACCAACAAGGCAGTTACCTACTTAGTATCTTTTGAAATTAACCCAAAGACATAAAAGTTGGTAGGAATTTTGATTAATGTAAAGAAGTATAATATTACTTTGGGCCTCAAGCAATAAAATCCTTTAAATAAAGATAATTGAATTTCCGTCAATTATGGCGCCACTCACAATAAACCTTTCCCGGACTGCTGGTCTTACATTTTATTTCAGAAGGAAAACTAATTCCGAATCCCTCTGTGTAAGCGGTGCCAATTAATCTTATCAAAATAATCTTGAGACTTAAATTATTAATGTCTAATGTTTGGTGTATAATTTCTATTCGTCGGAAACGTTAAAATAAAGTTTTAGCAGTACATAAGGTAGATTTATGTAGGTAAGGTACAACTGCCTCGATGGTCTAGTGGTGGGAAGCGCGACTGTTGATCGTGAGGTCCTGGGTTCGATCCCCAATCGGGCAAAGTGCAATTGGGTTTTTCAGTGTGGAATTCCTCACTAGCAGCCCGGTGTTTGGATTTGTGCCCGGATGATGGCAATAGGCTCGCCCCCTATTACATGGGACATATTCATAACGGCCGAAATGAGGGTGTTACTATACACCTCTGCCCAACCCTTCCGGGAATACAGGCGTGATTAGGTATAACATTTCGTGATATTGGTGTCGGTATTAACCAATAATTAGGCGTATGAAATGTAATGTACATCATAATGAAGGGCATAAGTCGACGGGATATCATTTACATTACTTAACTAATCAATTATGCGGTAGGTGAGCCATATTAATAATACGCTAACCCATCCCAAATAATTATTTTTGCGGTAACCCCAATATTAATTATGGTGGTCCTAAGGAAAATGTGGTAATAATTTCCCACACTCTGTTACTTGACAATATACAATGGTGTTTTTGTCAATATACCATATTATTATCAGTATTGGATGACCGAGCTTTGCTCGGTTTTTTTTGGTAAATCGACGTTTTCTAAAAATGAAATCTAGCTAGATCAATTTATCACCCACGAAACCCCCTCCCTGCATACAAAAGTTAATGAAAATCGTTGGAGCCGTTTCCGAGATTCAGATTATATATACATATATACCAGAATTGCTCGTTTAAAGGTATTAGATTAGATGTATATTGATGTCTAGGTAACTACTACTTTCAGCGGAATTCAATAGCTTCACAAGCATTTTTTTTTGGTTTAAATCATTTATTCTCAAAAAGACAATAAAGCCACTTACATGAGAATACAAAATAACATTTAGTTTAATTATCAAATTAACCGCCACCGAGATAAGTAAGTAAAAAAAAACTGTTTACGTAACACAATCGTAACATCATTAGAGACTTAATAAGTAATATCATTAGGCATCACAAGCATTTGACCTATTTTTGTGGGTTGAGAAGTTCAATAAACTTAAAACGGGAAATTTGCGTATCGTGTCAACCTGTTAAACATTCAGTTCCCGCGACCGTACATCATAATATTATTATTTAATTAAAATACCTACTTACATATAAATAGAAGGCGGAATTGGAGTGTTCCGTAAATTAATTCACCGGTGGAATTACGTTTTAAGGTTGTATTTTCTGCTATAAATAAGCGGTTTTTTGGTACATTTGTCGAACAATCCGTGAAACTAAGCCAGAACTAGACCCCTTTGTCAATAAAAGGTGGCGAGAATATTTTTATATTTGACATTTTTATAATTCAATAACGTAAATTTTCCGTAGCGTCCTTCCACGAAAATAACGAAAATGGAGTGAGTTTCGGTACATATTCATATAAAGTCCAGGGTTTTAATAAATAAAAAGAATACCATTAGTTAGCAGACATACATTTTAAAAAGGGTGAGAAAAAAAATACGATAATGTTTGGAATACGCACAGCAAAAGTGTTTTTTTAAATGTTTTTGATGGGTTTATGGGAATAAATAAATAGAGTATTCGGATTTAACAAGATTATATTTAGAGAGCGTATGGTTACACGTGTACGCGTCCACGACCGTAGGCAGAGAGAGAGAGAGAGTGTGAGACATATACGTCAATGTCAAACTTGACATTGACAGATGACAGGTGACAATTGTATTGGTTTATTGATGAACGCTCCAATAGTTTTCATATATTTTGCTAAACAGATGAACCTTGACCGTGTGCCGTGTGGTAATAAGGTTGTAATTTTTTTGTTATTTTACCGTCGGCCACCGTCATGAGTGGACCCGTATGGGTTAACAGCAGCAATACGCGGTCAAATAGATCCCTCCATGGTCACAATGGTTTGGATTGTCCTAACTTGAAGATAACGGTTCACTGTGTGTATTTGTGAGCCGACCGAATTTAGTAACTGACATTAGGTACAAAGGCTTTCTGTAAATGCATCCTTAATAAAATATTTATATTTTGAACCCGTAAATAAGAAAATTCACTGAGATAAGTAGGTACCTACAGTCCCTAAACATATTTTTATCGGGCAGCGTAATAGTACTTACCGGTGAAAAAAAATATTGTTATTCTTTTTGATTAGTTTCAGGAATCGTTTTTGCAGCACGGTCGTTAACATTTTTCCATGTTAATTTCAACGAAAGAAGCATTCAGCGCGTGTTTCCTTTATTCCTTACAATGTTTAAACTGTTCACACACGTTTGCGTGCGCTCTATAGCTTGCTTATGTATACTCTGTAAATCCAATTGAAAAAAATCATTACCATGTTTATTCATATACGTATTGATGGAGGTCTCCGTCATCTACATACAAGGTCATAAAGAAAGCTAACCTACAAAATTAATGTGACTAACAAGGCAGCTAGTCTACATATAATTATGTAGTCTAAGAACCGAATGTTTTGAACCCTATCTCCAGCAGGGGACTAAGGTGATAGGTATAAGCCACAGAAATCTAAATAATAAGACGTATACAAGGTTAGTCGGAAAGGGGGTACTAAGCCGCGAGCCACTTAACGTATCACTGATGAATGTTTTAAAAAATGTGTTAATATTTCAAAATTCGATAAAAAAACATGAAAAATAATTTTTATTTTAGTTTTTTCAAAAAATATTTTCCCTGTTTTAGTTGCGAATTCAGAAAATGGAGCTTCTAATCGGTGACCCCAAACATGATCTACAATGTAAACACAGCTGATCATAGTTGAGGATAAATAGAATTTAGAGTATTTTTTATGAAATCTTTGAACAATATTTCTCTTAAACTAATGCCTTTTGGGGAAAATTGTAGAATAAAAGTTATCCATTATTATGGATACTTTATCACCCTTTTGGCTTAGTACCCCCTTTTCGACCAACCTTGTATAACCGATAGACGGAGTTGCTATATCAATATGCTCTTAAAATGTTACCCTAACTTATTGTTCACCTGTGTTTCGAAAACTAGGCTTTTTCGTTAACGTACCTAAGTTCTACATGTTATGTCACTTTGCGTTAAAAGCTTAGATAGGATAATAAATAACCATAATATTTCGTCATTACCTAATAAGTGCTATTGTAACTCAAGCCACATTCTGCCACGTAGTGCTCAGGATTGTTCATGACGGATTTTATTATGTAACCGAGTTTGAGTAGCACTGTATAAATACCAACCAACTAATCCCACTTATCAAACATGATGTTGATTAGACAATCTCCCAAGAGGAGCCATTGCAACGTTCTACAAAAGAAACCATCTTACATCAACCAGCGAGATTTTTCCTGTGAAACCTATTGTTGAAAAAAATAATTTTATTTCGATAGTTATATTATTTTTATCCTATGTAGGAATTGCAACGGTGAATTCAGACAAAAAAACATCTTCTCAATAAGCTTGACGAGTTTATATGGGCTGATATTTTTTTGGTATTTGCATAAGTCGTAGAATAAAAGATATACCAGACAAGAGCGTGCTAGTGAATTTCCAATAACCTTGTATGCCTATTAATGTTATGTAGGTACCTAATATTTATAAAATCCTTTTGAGCATGTCACATTACGATACATCCCAAAAGGGATGTTTGGAGCTTATATAAGCCGAATATTTGCAAAATAGGGTTAGATATTTTCCAAAGTTATCGGTAGAGATCTTAAGAAGGCATATATTTTCGTAAGTTTTTCTCCTTCGATTACACTTATTTCCTACAAACGACAGAAGTTTGAAGTCTACAACGTAGGTTGAATCAGAAAGTGGCAGTGATTGGACCATTACCTCTTAATTCTTAATCGGGTAAAAAAAATTAACCTGTTGTGCGTACAATGAGTTCTTTTTAGATATCTTTTTCTTAGGCATTTGAGAGACTATTAGTAGATAAAGGGTAGTGATATACTTTTATTGAAATACTGTAATTGTTTTATAAAGCGTTGCTCCAAACTATGATTCTGCATCGTACCTTTGTACATCTAACAACATCCAGACCCAACCATCTGTAGTTATAAATAACAATATTTGTTCCGTGCGGAAATTGAAAGTTATTCGTAACGCGGAGCCTACCGTGTCCTCAAATCAATGGAGCATTTTCTAGTCGTAGAGCAAAATCTTAATAATTCTTAGTTTAACATAACATCACGCCTGTATTCCCCGAAGGGTTGGCAGAGTTATATAGTAACACCCTCAATTCGTCGTTATGTTTCAGTCCCATGTAATAGGGGGCGCAGTGGCGTATTTTAAGATTCAGCGCCCCGGGCTTGTATGATTTGCCGCCCCATAAATGAACAGAAAAACAGCAAAACATTTAATCATAAAATAAAATCCAGCAGTGTGTTGATGTGCGCTGAGAATGATGATATAGAATGAAAAAAATTAAAAGGCCATACAAAGAAATAAACACCATTTATTCAATATTTACATTTTCTTCCGATGGACAGATTGGTTAACAAATTCGTCAATGACACTGTCATAATTGACGGATTTTGTCAAGTCAGCTTCTACACATCAATACTGTCTAGGGATATTTCAGCTTTAGTATCATAACTTTAAAAGTACTGGCCATATAAAAAAGATTTTAACGACAATTTGTTCCTGGAACATTTCTTTTCTGTATTCTAAACTCAAAATAAAAATAAAGAATAACAGAGGCAGTAAAATTAAATTAACTTTATCACGAAAAAATTTCGTCTGTGTGTGTTTTAAAGACTAAATTGTTTTTAATCGAAATTTTAATTTTCTCACAAGTTTGATAATTGAATTCATACTGTTTGTTTTTCCTATACCATGGGACGCCGACATTTAACCAGAGAAGAGATGTTGAGAGCAATAAGTATGCTGGAAGCGGACGCGATCCAGTGCAATGTTGCTGATGCCATTGGCATTAGTCAAAGCGTCATATCAAGATTGTGGTCTCGCTACCAGGACACTGGCGAGGTGGCTGAGCGGCACACTGGGAATATTCAAATTATCACCGCAAGACAAGACCGATTTTTACAAATAACGGTGAAAAGACAACCTACCGCTACAGCTAGGCAATTGGTTTTGAAGTTACAGTCGGTGCACCAGGTGCTGGTGAGCGATCAAACTGTTAGGAGGAGACTGCACGAAGTCAACCTTCATGCTCGTAGACCACTTCGGATTCCAGCACTACGACGAGGCAATCGCGGACGATGATTACAATGGGCAAATGAACATTTGGCTTGGGAAGATCACCGATGGGCTAGAGTGTTATTCTCTGATGAATCTAGGTTCGGCTTTCATCCAGATTCACGAAGAATACGTGTTTGGCAAACACCTGGACTTGAGAGCCGCCTGCGAAATCCCCAGGAAGTCCATCCCTACCAAGGTGGAACAATAATGGTATAAGCGGGAATAGACCTAGACGGGAGAACCGACCTCGTTTGGGTTCACGGCAACATAACTGCTGCAAAATACCGTGACGAGGTACTGGAACCTATGGTCCGACCACACAGGTTGCAAATGGGTCAAGATTTTATGCTTATGCATGATAATGCCCGCCCACACACGGCTAAACAAAACCTAATAATTTGATGCGCTGATTAGAGACAACTTAGCTGATTAGAGAGGAGAAATCCTAGTGTAGGGCAAAGTTTTAAAAAAAAAAAAAACTTCCAACAACTGAAGCACAAATTGCGTCACCCCTCCGCCGCCTGCGGCCTTTTGTCTCTCTCCTATGGATATGAACGAAAACGACACATGCAAATCCCAACTAACCCGGAACTCCCGAGTTGCGATGCGCGACGTACAAACTTACAACCAAATGAGTTGTAGTTTTTGTTAATTAGGTAGGCTTTTTTTAAATTTCTTCAGGCATGTAAAGCCAAAAAAGCTGAGCGAGGTGCGGCTTGTGCCGCCCCTCGCAGCGTACCGCCCCGGGCCATGGCCTTTTTGGCCCTAGGGTAAATACGCCCTTGGGGGAGCGAGTCTATTGCCATTAACCAAGCACAAATCCAAACTCCGGGCTTCTACTGAGGAATTCCACACGGAAAAACCCAATAACACTTTGCCCGACCTGGGGATCGGACCCAGGACCTCACGATCCGCAGTCGCGCTTGCCACCACTAGAGCAACGAGGCAGTAATTCTTAGTTTATATGTAAATATTATGATCAGTGTGTGATTTCTCGTAGGAAGTTGTTGGAAGTTTGGTAATTAGAAACATACTATCTACTCCCATGTTTGTCCGTCAAGTTCTAATAGAAATAAGAGATTAGTTTAATCCCCGACTTAAAATAGACAGCCTTGTCTCTTGTGTCATAAAACGTTACGAAATTACCGAAATTACGGTAATAACTAAAGTTTACATCAGGTTGATAAGCCACAATATTATTTTATACTCTGACATAAACTGTTTAGTAAAGTAATAACAATGACTTAGCAGCAATCTCGTAGTATGGGGGTGTTACATTTTTTATGTTGGATATTTTTGGTTGTTCTGCCTAGCCTTTTCCCAACTATGTTGGGGTCAATTTCCAGTCTAACCAGATGCGGCTGACTACCAGTATTTTACACGGAGCGACTGCCATCAGACCTTCGCAACCCAGTTACAGCTAGTTCACACAGAAACTGTTTACAGCCCCGTTTTAGCGGATCCATTTTTATTTTGGTGATGGCGCCTGTAGTTGTATGAGCGAGTTCAAATACACGACAGTATTCCGAATCCAGTAAAAAATAATGGATCCGTTATTTTTATCGTATCCTGCCTGCCAGATCCGGCGCAGCTGCCATTTGTTTAACTGATCCGTCGGTACAGATGTGAACAACACATCTAGTACCGACGGATCCGTCAAAACAGATCCGCTGTGTGAACGGGCTCTTATTGGGTAATGCCAATATCCTATGGTTAGACCAGTTGTCAGACTTTCGAGCTTCTGACTACCATTAACGACTGTCATAGGTATTCGTATGACACCCGGGACCGCCTGTTTAACGTGCTCTTCGAGGCACGTTGGATATTTTTGGTATCAACACAAATCCTGTTAGGCTGCATTCAGACGACACGCTCCCGCCAAGCGCCACCCGTATCTAACACGCTTTGAATTTTTTTGTATCTAATTTGAGTCTTATGACACATCAATAGATCTCAAATCGCATTTAACGAAGCATGGCATGAGGCGGGCGCGAGGCGGGCGCATGGCGGGCGCGAGGAGGGCGCGAGGCGGGCGCCAGGCGGGCGCGAGGCGGGCGCATGGCGGGCGCGAGGCGGGCGCGAGGCGGGCGCCAGGCGGGCGCGAGGCGGGCGCTTGGCGTGTGCGGTTAGACTTCGATAAATGCAATTTGAGATCTATTGATGTGTCATAAGACTCAAATTATTTACAAAAAAAATCAAAGCGAGTTAGACGCGCGTGGCGTGCGCTTAGCGGGCGCGTGTCGTCTGAACGCAGCATTACAGTTCCACTCATGCTACTGGCTTTTAAACGATTTAAATTCGCTTCACTTCTTTTGTTAAACCTTGGATTGACATTGATTGTTCACACGATCGACATATTGGCTTGTAATTACTCATTTATTAGTATTGTATGTAGTCACGCGTGGTTCTCTTTCAGTTAACACGGGTTCTCTTTTTGATTTGTAGTTAACGTTTTATTTGAAAGCCTTGCTAATTGCGCTTAGTTAGGATTCTTTATTTTATTTTAGAATTTATTTAGTGCAAATCGTATCAAGATGTAATTCATTTAAATAATTAGTCCCGATTTTATGACAGTAAACTATAGCTGTCAGTATACACACTACCTAGTTGCATAAAACTTTATTTATTCGACTTTATTAATCGTGTCTTGTCAGGGTCTGCCTCTATGTGACCCGCCGCCCGACCAGTAACAGGTCCGAGAAGGCGGCGCGCAGTGTTCCGTGCGCGCTTCTCAGGAGAATGTGGAGTAAGGCCCCACGTAGGAAAGGTCTGCCAAGGGTTGGCGGACCGGGATCTGCCGGGGTTGCGGTGGGTTGCGACCCCGGCCGAACGGTCAGGAGGAGGAACACCGTTGGTTTTTAGCCGGTAAGAGTCCAGCAGACCCCCTCGCCTTCTCCGGGCGAGGGACATCCATAAGGATTTTCCAACGATAAAAAAAGGGTCTGCCTCTATTTATCTACGTCTTCTTATAACGTAGCATACTTAACACAAATATGACAAAGTAATACCGAAGCGAGCTCATACTTTAACGTAATAATATATTTGATTATGTCCCACCAGTTGCAACACAATTCTCATTTTATCAATTTTCGTTCATGTAATAACTCTGAATTTTTTATACTTATCTGTACAAAACGGCACCTTTAAAACCCGGAATGATTAAATTGGTATGAGTTGTGCCACCAAGGCCACCAACTCTGATTGCTTGGCAAAAATTTAACCTCATAAAGAGGGGGAGGCGCGCTCTCCAATTTTTTTAATCATTGGTGGCTCAATGGGGCTGCATCCAATTAACTTTATTTGGTAAGCATACGTGTTATATTTAATATGGTGTGTTGTATTCTTTATACAGAATGGATCTTAGCTGAAGGCCGTGCTGTTAATGTTTTAATTATGGTTTTGTTTTGTATCTTACTAGAGTTTATGTCATATTTTTTTTTTACCAAATGTATGTATACGATATCTAATACAGGATCAGGAATCTGTCACAGTAAACGATATTTTCTTTTCTTTTTATAATTATTCATTTATTTACAATGTGAAATTTCGTCTTCTTCTTTGCCTTCGGCTTTACTCGGAGTCTGGCAACATCTTTTCCTCAGGCTGGCCAGAAAAGTGAGGTGAAGAAAGAAAATTTTGAAGCCTCATATAAAGGGCAATCCAAAACACCCCATCTATGTTTTACGATTTTTTATAGTTTAGAAGATAGATATCTTTTTATTATATTCAAATTACAAATGTCTGTAACTAAACATTTAAATTCAAACTCAACAAACCGAGCGACATTGGTCGAACACAGTTGTGACGTCATATGACATGACGAGAGTTTTGTTGATATGTTTCACGACGGTAGTATGTCCGCTCGAATATTGTAATTAAATAATACATAATATTGCATAATTAATAAACAATATAAATTATAATTTTTTTGAGAAACATATTTTTATGTATGAACCTAATTTAATAATGTGACCGATCGATTAGAAAACATAAAAAAATATACATGCATATTATCACTGACCTCTTCTAGTATCATAGACGTCAGTGAATATACCCCATTAGGTCGTGCTCAACCTCTTATATTCTCAAATATATCTTCATTTCGATACAGCCAGTAGCAGCAGTTAGGTCACACTCACAAAGCCTTTATTAACATTTTCGTATTTCGGTAACAACTGTTGGTCAGGCACTGAACAATAAATATATTGTGTCTGGTCTCCCAATAATAAATTATTGACACAATGTGTGAGATATTCTATTGCAGAAAAATTAACGTTGCATCTGTTATTTATTTATTACATTTGGGAAAACAAACAGTAGTATATTAAGCATAAACAGTGTTGTCTTAAAATTAAACTTATCAAATATACTACCTGTACAATTACGATACAAAGTCCCTTGAACCTGTGTAAACCGAATAAAACACGTATCCCACAGAGCAAGACAATTTAATCCATCGCTTTCAGTTTGGGTAGTCAAATTGATGTAACGAAACCATATCGTGATGTAAATCGATCCCAACACCATCTAGTTACAAAAAATTAACTAATTTATATAAATACTAAACATTCCGCCCATCAAAAGGAATATTTCCTTTTCCTGCCGCCCGCCATGAACAAACTCAGTATAATAACAAGAACAATGGACTGTATGAAAATCAAAACAAGTATTAAATAGTGGGCCTTGGCTCTACAAATCTTAAGGCAGATTACTAGATGGCTTATGAACTAGTCTTAACAAAACAATAACAATATAGTTTGAACCATAAATTCATAAAACAACTTATTAAATGAAATTTAACCTTCAATAATAACAAACTAAAAGTGCATTCTGTTTCCTTTGTCATATAAAACACAATAAAAATATCAAATAAACTTGATAACTTTCAAACTTTTAGCTCATAGAAATCTTTAACAAGATGTATTAATTATAAACTTATGTATTTAAAACATGTAATGTAAAAGCTTAAAACAAAACAAGACTACAACTCATATATTTGAAAACATCTATGTATAAAATATGCCAATCCCATAACAAAAAAGTGTGTGTTAAAACTAAACCAAACCTTATAGTCTATTCTGCCACGGGAAGCAAACATAACTTTGAAGTTGAACGCTTGATTGTAGTGCCTTTACAACGAAGAGTGACAACGCGCGTAACATTGTCCTTTCCCGGATGAACCTGGACGATTCTACCATACAACCATTTTGCTGGAGGTAAGTTATCTTCTTTAATTAGTACTATACTACCAAGCTTAAAGTCAGGAATTCGAGCAGCCCATTTATGCCTTTGAAAGAAATGCGTTAGATATTCCTGATTCCACCTGCGCCAGAAGCTCTGCACCATACGTTGTACTAACTGGCATCGACGTAGCGTGCTCATCGTAGAATATTCATAATTATAGTCAGGCGGTACTACTAACGGATGACCTACTAAGAAATGTCCAGGAGTTAAAGGTGCGGAATCTTCTGGATCGCTGCTACCTTGAGACAAGGGCCTAGAATTTAAGCATGCCTCTATTTGTGACAGCACCGTGGACATCTCTTCGTACGTGAGCGTGGAATCTCCGATGATGCGTTTCAGATGGTGCTTTACACTTTTTATCCCTGCTTCCCACAACCCTCCAAAATTGGGAGCGTGGGGAGGAATAAAGTGCCATTCTGTGTGTGAGTTTGCTAAAGCAGCAGCAATGTCTTTTAACATTGAGCTTTTTTGAGCAAAAAGCACTTGCAGCTCCTTGGCGGCACCAACGAAATTTGTGCCATTGTCACTCCAGATATGTTGACAATGACCACGTCTGGAGACAAACCGCTTGAAAGCTGCCAGGAAACCCTCCATCGTCAAATCTGAAACGGCTTCAATATGTACGGCGCGTGTGGCCATACACACGAACAAACAAATGTATCCCTTGTACGATCGCTGACCACGACCCTTAGAGACTCTTAAGTTAATGGGACCTGCATAATCAACACCGGAGTTTAAAAACGGCTTGCTAGGGGTTACCCTGCAAACTGGAAGTTCTCCCATTAACTGGTGTTTAGTTGTGGCTGCGTATCGAATACAAGGTACACAGCTGTGTATATGTGCTCGAACTATATTTTTTAATCTAGCTATCCAATATATACTGCGTATGAAATTAAGTACCAGTTGTTGACCTCCGTGAAAACTCTTTTCATGTGCATCAGCTAATATCAACTTAGCCAACCTGGAATCATGAGAAATAACAACTGGATGCTTTGCATTATCAGATAGTTGAGAATGTCGAATTCTTCCTCCAATTCGCAATAATCCGCAGTCGTCAATAAAAGGAGTTAATTTAATTAATGGACTCTTTTTGCTTAAAGGCTGATTCTGTTGTAGAGATTGAAATTCTTCACTGTACCACTGCTGTTGACTTCTTAGAATGCAAAGATTTAACGCCTTTTTAATCTCTGCAACTGACAAATAAGGTCTAACTACAAGGTTAGCTTTGCGATGTTTTGTCAACAATAAAAACCTTCTGCAGAACGCGATTACTCTTACTAACTTTCGCAGTGAAGAAAACTTGGACCAAAGGTTCTCATCATAATCAGATTCTACTTTAGTTGTATGGACCTTCACCGTTTTCTTCTCCATGGTGGTACATATAGAGCTGGGTCTTAAATATTCTATAGAACTACTTCGTAACCAACTTGGATCTCGTTTAGAGGTAACAATACAAGGCGCTATCCAACCTAAAAGCTCATATAAACGCGATATTTCGGATATTACTGTTCTTTTTGTTTCAGGTGCAGCCGCTGGTGACATCTTGACGGAATAGTCAAACTCGTCAGTTTTCCGGTTCCAGGTAAGTCCTAACACCTTTGTAATCTTGTTCTTATTTATTTCCAAGTCTGTACCCGATTCTTCCTTTAAGTCCTCTAATAACTGAACCCTATTACTTGTCCATTTTTGTAGCTTAAAACCTCCTTTTTCTAACAATTCATTCATTTCATTATATATTTTTATAGCTTGTGTTTCAGATTGGCAGCCAGTCATAAGATCGTCCATGTAGAAATCCGACATTATTCTCTCAGCAGCTAGTGGATATAATTTGCTTTCGTCACAAGCAACTTGTTGTAACGACTTGACCGCCAGGTACGGTGCGCATGAAGTACCAAATGTGACTCGTAAATGTCGGAAATTTTGAATTTCATCGGAAGGATTATCTCTCCAGACAATCCTTTGGAAATCTACATGCTCGTCTGCCACCTTGATTTGACGATACATTTTAATGATGTCTGCCACTAGACACACGGGATGTTGTCGCCATCTCAACACAATATGACGCAGGTCTGCCTGGAGAGTGGGTCCTACCATTAAGGTGTCGTTTAAGGAAACACCATTCGTTCCCTTACACGATGCATCATAAACCACTCTAAACTTGGTAGTCAACCTGTCTTCTTTGACCACGGCATGATGAGGCAAGTAGACTACGTCATTCCGGTTACTTTCAGACTCCTCTGTAATTTTCTGCAAATGACCAAGCAATAAATATTCTTTTATTACCTCAGCATACTGTTGTTTTAATTCAATATTCCTTGCCAATTTCCTTTCTAAACCTTCTAATCTTTTTATAGCTATAGATTTAGAATTGTCATACTTACATGGCGGATCTTCACTACGAAAGGGTAGCTTAACGATGTATCGTCCACTAGCATCCCTTTGCGTAGTAGCATTAAAATACTGTTCACAAGCCTGCTCTTCAGGCGTGAAGGGCTTTTTAATTAAAGAAGGTTCAGAGTCAAGTTCCCATAATCGTTTCAACATATCATTTTCTGCAATTTGTGCATGCATAGTAATAACAACGTTATGCTGATTATGTGAACTTTCTTCTCTGTCTACATGGCCAGACACAATCCACCCTAAGTAAGTGTCTTGTGCGACCGGAGAGCCCTTTGGACTCTTGATCAAACCCTCCTTTAATATTTGACTATATATTTCCGCTCCTAACAATATGTCTATTTTGTTGGGTGAGTTAAACTCGGGATCGGCTAACCTAATGCTATTAATTTCTGACCAATCCTGAAGTTTAAACTTGCTATCAGGCATAACTGAAGTCAGTGAGCTTAATACATGCGCGGTGACTTCGATGGTGAAAGAAGGGTCATGCAACGACTGTATATTTATTCTTACGACACGTCTAGAGACAACGCCGCCATGACTACCTCCTATACCAGCTATTACAGTTTTAGTTGCTATCTTTTTCAAACGAAGTAACTGCGCTGCTGCTTCAGTTATGAAGGATGCTTGCGATCCTTGGTCTAACAATGCTCTCAAAATTTGAGAGGACCCATCTTCTGACTCAACTTTTATGAGAGCTGTGGCTAAAAGGACCTGTCCCTTTGCATTTCCTGACAGAAAATGGGTTGCTATATTTGAGGTGATCTCCTGCTGTGGGGAATCTATACGGTTTTCATGTGCGGATGCGGGTTCCGTCGGACTAGCAACCGCACTTGTTACACTAGGGTTCTTAGGATGCAATAATGTGTGATGCTTACGCTGGCAAATGCGGCATTTTGTGAACACTCGGCAAACTTTGGCTGTATGGTTGTTTCCTAGACAATTAAAACATACACCCAAAGACTGGACAATATCACGGCGCTGATCAATATCTTCCTTAGAGAATTGTTTGCAATTGTACAATTTATGATCCTCGGAACAATGCGGACATGACAACTTGGTATGGCTATGCATGACTTTAGGATGAGATGTGTTACTGTGACTTATCTTTGGCTTAACCTTAGGTTCAACAAATTCAAGAGCGCGAAAACGAGTCTCTAAGAACTGTCTGAATTGTTGAAAAGACGGCAAATCTTCGGATGATTGGCTGACCTGCAGTTCCCACTGCTTCCGAGATTCATCGTCCAACTTCAAACTTACCACATAAATAACAATGACATCCCATTTATTTATGTCTATACCAAGGTTTGACAGTTCATGTAAACAATCAGTTGTTACATCTAGAAGTTCCTTTAGTGCACTAGATGACTCTACTAACATATTGCGCTGGCTGAACATACGTTTTAATATGCAAGTTGACATAAACTTTTTATTATTATAGCGATTTTCTAACATACCCCAACACTGCTTATAATTATTTTGCGTAATAGGCACATGTCTGATAAGTTGCTCGGCCTCACCTGACAACTGAGTTTTTAAATAATGCAAACGCTGAACATCATCTAAACTTGAATTATTATGGATGAGGGATGTGAAAAGATCTCGAAATGACGTCCATTCTAAATACTTGCCCGAGAATATTGGTATTTTAATTTTAGGTAATTTGACTAAAGAATCTCCCTTTGATTTGTCAGATGAAACTTCACTACTGACATTAGATTTAACATTTTTAAATTTGGACATAGCTTTTTTAAGTTCCACCTTATAGGTCAAATACGTTTCAGACACCCGTTCAAAGACGTCTTCTTGAAAATAAGTTGTTAACTTGCCACTCCCGAAGTCGCCTATTAGTAATTCATATTTACCCGTGAAGTTATTATATAATTTTTCTAAAATTTCCAATCTTGAATCTATGTAGTGTTCATCAACTCTTTCTTTTGGAGACTTCTTGAAATTTGTCAATCCTTTTTCTATTTGTAGTTTTATGTCTTCCAATATTCTTAAGTCTTTATCCATTTTTCAAGTCAATAATAATTCAATTAAAATTCTATCTGATGTTTACTGATGTTTAACTTGTAATTTTTTACAAGTCCTGTGGTGAGAAATTTTCTAAGTGTTTGACAATCGCTCAGAAATCGGGCATGGATTCCCCGTATGAACCAATTTGAGCCGATTATTCTAAGTTCTAAATCAATCGCGAAATTTTACAAGTCCACTTGACACTTAGCACAATACAGACAATGTACTTACAGTTTGCACTTCACTACTCACTCGGTCCACTGCGTATTTCTTTTATAATAGCCAGCCAGCAATGTTCTCTAAACAGCTCCAGCGATTACAGCGCCATTCCTTTGTGATACACCAAAAACGCCATCCGGCTCGAAGGACCATGTACACTTACGATACAAAGTCCCTTGAACCTGTGTAAACCGAATAAAACACGTATCCCACAGAGCAAGACAATTTAATCCATCGCTTTCAGTTTGGGTAGTCAAATTGATGTAACGAAACCATATCGTGATGTAAATCGATCCCAACACCATCTAGTTACAAAAAATTAACTAATTTATATAAATACTACCCACAACAGTTTCCACAGATTACTATATCTATGTAAATAAAAATTAATCGTCAAATGTGTTGCTAAGCGCTAAACTTGAGAACGGCTCGACCAATTCTGCTATTTTTTTTAAAATATATTCCTTAAGGCACAAGGAAGGTTCTTATGGAGAGAAAAAACATAAAAATCACGCGGAAAATAGTAAAAACAACACTTTTCTTTTCCCACTACAGGCCAATAACTTTTGACAGAGCGAAGCCTGTCCGGGCAGCTAGTTATATAATAAAAACAAGCTGTTAGCAAACATTAACTATAGGAGGGCTAACTCAATGAAAAATTAGTTAAAAGAGATTTATACAATCAACTTAAAAAGATGTAACAAACAAAATAGAAAATTAGAAAAAGAATGCGTGATGTACAATATGATACAGGTCCTTAGCCTATCAATAATGATACCTACATCTGTAAAGCCAGAAACCTATGGAGCCTAGCCTATCCTTTATACAATCAGAGCTACATTATGTTCCAACTATTTCACCGCACAGTTGAGTAATGTTTTCAGTATTTTACGATGTGGAAATGCATTAATATGAAGATGGAGTGCTTCAAATTAGTTTTTTTATTAGTTTGTAAGACATTTTTGGGACGGCACCTCGTGTGAACAACGACTTCATTTATTAAGTACATGCTTTCGAGACCAAACATTGTTCCAAATAACTGCCAAAAATAGTATGAACAAGAGGACCGTTCGAGTGCCTGCACCACAACGAAGTAGAAATATAATAATAATATTCTAATGTTCAAAACGGCGGCGGCGCAAGAGCTTGAGCGCAACATACACATTTATATTACCAACCTACCTATGAAAATAAAAATAAAAATTTATCGATGTTATTTATTGTCGAGGAAATAAAAAGTCGGCCTAGTGAGCTTTATGAACCTCGCTCAAATAATACTTAGAAGTAATGTAGCTTAGCAATATCAAAGTATCGTTATAAAGTGTTCGAACAATGAAAATCGAAGTAATGGTTTTTGCGCTGGAACTCCTTCTTTTAAGTGTAACTTAAGTTTATTTTTCTACCTTACAAAAGTAAGTAGGTAATATAAGTCGCATCGGCAAGCTTGATCGAACAACCAATGGCAGCCGCTCATTTTCGTGCCACTCACACTTATTGCGACAGTATAAAGATTATTCTTCACTGCAGTAGGTACTAATAAACATTCATGGTCTTAAACTAAGTACGACTAGTTCGGAAGTGATCGGTTTTACGAAGTTTACCAATGCGATATCTTATTTGTGTTCTACTATACATACGTATTAAGTAAGGGCTCATACGCACTGTGCGGATAACCGCAATGTCAGCCGCAAGGTTGACCGCAAGCACAATTATGTACCTACGTAGTATTAATTTCTATGCGCACTGCGATGCGGCTACCCGCAGACCGCTCCGGTCGCTCGGAGAGCTACGGTCCGAGTGACGGCCAGCCGGACGATTGCTATACGCATTGTGCGGCTCAGTCTGCGGCTGCCCGCCATTGAGAAAAATATTAAAAAATGCTTGCTTTCATCTCGTGTTTGCAAATAACGATGCACCTATTTCTTTCTTTGTTTTTTCTTCTTTACGTAACGTGTGTAAATGTAGTAAATAGCTGCAACTTCTTCCGCGTCCATCTTTGAAATGGCTCGATTCAACCGCAAATCGCAACGGTTCTTCAACCGCACGTTGCGCTTGCGAATGCGGCTGCCCGCGATCCGGCTGGCCGCATTCGCAACCACATCCTGCGGCCAGCCGCACGGCTAGCTGCACGGCTAGCCGCATTGCGGCTACCCGCATAATGCGTATGAACCTTAAAAGATCCATTTAGGATGTGCTGATAAACGCATTCAACTTCAAAACAATTCTCTTTTAACTTTAGTCTTTTAACTTTGTTTATTTTTTTCGGTAATAGCTTTACGAAAAAAACGTATTCTAAACAAAAAAAAAGCAACATAACATCGTAGGGTTCCTGACTAATCGGGTGATTTAATAATAGAAATCGTCAAGTTACACCCGTCAAACTTATTTTTGCTGTGATTTAGGATCAATTTTTTGAAGTTTAAGGGTAAACATATTTTCTCACTTTCGATGCTCATTCAAGTGTAAATTACCTTTCAGTATAGATCATCAATAATTTACGATCAACTCAGTATTGAATTTTCAACCTAGTTTTGTACAAACCAAACCTTCAACAAGCGGATTTTCGTCTAAACATGACCTTATATTGGTGAACTTCGTTCGTCGAATCGTTTTTGCGACATTGTTTTACTGCAGAATAGCCAACGCTGTCATTAAAACTTTCGACGGAAACCTTTCACCATCTTCAATTTGGGAGATTTATCCTTGATGTGCATCCCCAATAAAATAGTGTAACATGCCCCTTATATATTTATGTGACTCATGGACGGATGGAAATGACGGTTCGTTCTTTGATTTATAATGGAACTCTAGTAAAATAGTAAACGGTGCCGTATCCATGAAAGTCGCCTGTATCCCTAGTACGAGTTTGCATATTACGAAAACGGATAGTTTTTGTAAGCTTGCTAAACTCGTATCTCTCTTACACATCCACAAGAAGAGTCAAATATATTATTCAGTTTAGTGAGCTCATGGAAACTATTACCGTGATCGTAATTTGCAAATTCGTACTAGGGGCAGTTAGTATTCTTTGCTAGGGGTACTGGATGGTCAATTTCATTCGTTTCGCGCGTGGATCGATTTCGGGAGACAAGCTCATTTCATAACTGACCGAGCTTTGGAGCGTTTAGTTTATAATCGGACGCAGTTGTCTCGCACAATCCGCGACATCTATTTCAGCATCGGTAAAGATGATGAATAAATAATTGTTGTTGCGGTTAATTCCATCGTTCCCATTTATTTGGTTCTCATTAGGAATCTACAATAATTTATTCAGTACCCACTGTCAACGCATTGTGCGCGTTTTCCATTGGGAGTTCTATACTTATCTATATTTTGCATTTAAAAACAATTGTCACAATCGGCAGCCTGTATAATATTGGGTAAGTACTATATTCGCTTGCCTATGTCTACTTCTCGCCGTTCTTCCGTACCTACTATTGAACATTGGCAACCAAAATTGCATACTTAAACTGAAATAATACACCGCACTCGGCGAAATTCAGGAAACTAGGAAAGTAATATTAAATTGAATTGTCCTTTTGTTTTTAAAGTGGAAAGTGGTAAAAAAGTGAAAAGAAAAGTGGAAAGTGGTATTGCAATTTATCTAAAATAAATATTTTCTTTCTACAATATCGAGCTAGAGTCAATACGTCACAAATCAATAATTTTGCGGCGACATTTTATGGGAGTAATCATGGTTCTCATAGGTCACGGTCTCTTATGGTCTCTATAAAATTAAAATCGAACATGCAGGTTCAAATGGCCAGTAACATAATAATACATTTATAGTAAGTACATAAAAAAATAAAAATAAAGAATGATTATATACATATTATAAAAGTACTAATTCGGGTCTAATCTCGTGGAAATTTTATAAGGCAGAAAAATACCTTATTCATCCCGACGTTTCGACCGAATTTCACGGGTAGTCTACCCGTGACCACGACCGGTGAAATTCGGTCGAAACGTCGGGATATATAAGGTATTTTTCTGCCTTATAAAATTTCTATGAGATTAGACCCGAATTAGTACTTTTATAATATGTACAAATCGCGAAAATTTGAATACATTTAATTATATACTTACATACTTGAATGTATGAGTAACTATATTATATATTTTGTTTGGAAAATGACTGCTCGCGACTGGCAACTGGTCGGTAATTAATGCTCATAAAACCTTCAAGATTTAAATAGTGTTAGTTTAATTTACTTCAACTACTTAGTTACCTGAAAAGCTTACCGCAGTTCACCGCTGGACATAATAATATAAGGCTTATACTTATACGAGTTATAAAAGACAGGAATAGGGTTAAGTCCTTAAAATTAACTGGCGATTACTTACCATCTATTGTAATATACCTACATTGACAAATAAACGATATTTGATTTGATTTGATTTTTTGATTTTGGCGAATGTTCACAGGGTTACTAGGTATCTGTTGAAATCAAGAGGCTATTTTGGTTAGAATTAGAACACGTTTATTTATACACAAAAGCAATAATAACATACACCGACTTTCTGAGTTGAAGGAACAGATTTTGAGTGACAGATTCTTATTTTGAATATTAAAACACTGTCACACTTTCTATGTTGGTATTCCACCTCCATCAGTATCATTTATAGAACACATTCAAATGATACCTAGTCATATTTTTATTTGAATGTGTTTTATTAATGATAGTTAGTAACCCTGGAAAGTGTTCTATTAATGATACCTAGTAGCCCTGTGAACCCTGTATTCGAAAATACAAATTGTTACACGTTGTTAGAAGTTAAAAATACCGTTCTTTGGTCAACACGTTTTCTTAGCGAACTTTACTTTCATAATCTGCTTTTGTTGGTTTTATGCTCTGTTAATTAATACTGTCAGGCACTTTCAAACGCGTTGTTCGAAGAGTTATTTTTTGTTTTGTCGCTGGGTTAAAATTCCTTAAATTTGTGGCCAGTATGAGCTGGTTAAGTGCCATGCCAGGCTGGCAAACACATATACATATTGTGCTTGTACCCTGGACTATACACTATACTGACTACGCGTTACCTTCAAAATAAGGCCATATTGGTACGGAAATAAGATATGCAATGCAAAATCCTTAGGTAATGTTCAACCTTCAATGTTTAAAACCAACTAATAAAAATGCTGTAACGTCAGCATAACGACAGCTAAATTAGGCCATTCTCTTTAACATTTATAACTGAATGCTAAAAGTATAAACGTTACTTATACGTTTTAAAATACATGAGGATGTAAAATAAAACAAAATAAACATGTCCCTTGTTTAGAATATAAATAAACAACAAAGAAAATGTATACTATATCGCTATTTATACAGCCTTGATGTCAAAGCAGAGTATTACAAAATGTAGGTATAAAGATTCCGGACGAGAAATGAATGAAATAAACGCAATAATTCGTGGAGTTGAAGAATTCCAATTTCATTAAAGTATTGTTCTTCCAACCGTTTTGAAGAGTACTTCTTTCGAACAATTAATTTAATTTTACGTTATCTCAAGTTTACAATAAATACAATTTTTTGCTTATAATAACATTGTTTTGTATTGTATATAAATAATTTAACTTCAAATAATTTAATTTTACAGTTAAGGTGTATTTCTTTACAGTTAGCGCGTTGATAGGAGTTTAATTAAACCACGACTTCTATAAGGTCATGTCAATAAAGGGTATGACAAGACTTTATTTAATAATTTAGTATGGTACATAGTTTCACTCTTATAAGACAGGAAGAAGAAAAAATATGTGAGTCACGTGTTTTCTTGTATGATTACTGCGGTGTAAAATTGCATTGCAGATGTGCATAAATAAATAGGAGCGTGGGCGTCCAATCTTATGTTGGGATAAACTGGTATGTTTAGACTAACTACTACGACCTAAATATTAAATAGGTACCTACTTTAACACACACATCATTCATAATATACAAGGTTAGTCGGAAACGGGGTAGGTACTAAGGCCACGGGTAATTAAAGTATAATTACTGCAGACCGTTTTGCAGCAAGAGTAAAAATTTCAAAAATCGTTTATTTTTATTTTTGGTTGCCTTAGCGTATTTTTTACAAAACCTTGGAACAGTTATTTCCCTAAAACTATTGACTTATGAGGAAAATTTTTGAATGAAAGTTGTTCATTATTATGAGTAAGTAATTTAATACCCTTTCAGATTGTTCTGACTATTGTATACCGCTATCGTTGACAGAAAAGAACTACGATTGGATTCTATTTGTTCACCGCGGCCATAATAGAACAAGGTATTGAGACTGAAGTCTCAAGAGGCCTAAGTTGCTCCACGAAGTCAAAGTGCACACACTCGCAGCTCAGCCGAGCGGTTATATGCAAACACTCGAGCACTATGCAGTTCCCGCTAACTTTTTTCATTTCATTTTAAATGTAGTTGAATCCGCCATACTTCTATACTTATATAAATTAAAACCTCTATTGTCGTATCTAAAATAGAAGCTTAGAGTAAAATATCGGTAAAACCATTTCTTTGTGATTTTAATGTGTTACCTACTTGAATAGGTAGTAGGTATCTATGTAAATAATGTTTAACTAACTTGATAATTATCTCCTAGAAGATTTCATATTATAGTCTGTTATTGTGCTGACAGTCGTTATATAATTACTTAGAAGCTTTTCCATTTGAAGTGGTGATATTAAACTGATGGGGGTCGTCCTTTGAAGGTCTCTAACCATTACACCAGATTTATGTATGTGTATTAACATTAATGTGGGTATCTATCTTTGTTTGGAATTTTTTCGGAAACCTATGAACCGATTTCAATGGTACCTAATATATACAGGCGAATCATTAGAATGAGTTAGTGGGGCGAAATCTTAAACCAGTTCTTAGAAAACATGGCGTCGATTTTAGAGGAATGGAATACTGCAAATTACGCGTGGGAATCGAACCTGGTCATTTTACTCGAAAAAATCTCAAGTCGTTTTAATGTTGTAATTGATAGTTTAGGCTGCATAGAATAAATTTTATCACGGAACCACTTACCTGTCCCTTACTTTTTCTGTACCTACCTTAGTTCTCCAGTCTGCTAATAACATCAAATTGTAGTCACCATTCGCCTACCAAGCGTGGTGATTATGCCGATCTCCCCTTCGACAATTCATTGTAGAGGTCATTTGGAGGTTTTTCTTCAGCAGTGGACGTTTACGGCCTTGCTTACTTCACTCCTTATTGTCTCTACTTACGGCCTGCTTCAGACGCTTAGGCAAAGGCCCAAATTTCTCACACGGCCCACTTAGTCTGGTTCCAATCACCCGATATGTACCTACTGAGTTCTACACCGCTTGGATGCAAATGTGGCAAGAAAAAAATGATGTTTACCCATCACTAAAATTTAATTTCGACGTAATCGTAGTTTCGTAATGAGTGACAGGCTTAATTTCTCATAAAAATCCTTTCCCTATCACATATCGAGGGGAACATATTGTTATGAGGTGGAGCCCAATAATTTATTCGTATCATTAAAATTCCATGATCCCACCCATCGCTATTTCATAACTTGGTATATATTTTGCGAAGAAGTATCTGCAATAAGAACAAAGTTAGTAAACAGTAGAGCTAATTGCTAGCCATGATTGTGCAATTGTTACACTTATATTTTCATAGCGAAGACCTTGTTTTTCTAGGATTTTATTTAGTTTTATTCCACTGCTCATTTGCCGAACAAATGACTGTCCGAATATTAATTGCTGTAAAGTATTAATTAATTCTCAAGTTTCTTAAGATGTACTTAATTACAAAGCAGATAAACGTAAACATTTTAATTAATCGGGTCTAATAATAGCCTTATTTTTCCGTGCGGAAATTCTCATGGGTAGGTATCCTCCGCCTGCGGGAAGACGAAGGGTTATTTCGTTATTTAGGACTCTTGCCGTCTGAAATCACTACGGTGTTCCTGTTACTACCTTTGGCGGGGGACGCGGGATTCGCTCACGCATTCGCCGTCTAATTTATTTACCATTATTTGCATTATTTACTGTTATTTTACATTTTTATGGAAGCTTTGTAACTTTCCTATTTTTATTTATTTGTTAGTATTCCCCTATCTGAGTAAAACAAAACATGGCCAGATACTTTTGACGTAGGCCTGGGATCTGTTCTTGTTTCCACTGAAGTTTTGGGACCCTTGCGCGGCATTTGATGTCAATTTCACAAAAAGGGATGTACACACCAAGTTTATACGGTTTGTAGACGTTAAAGAAAGTGACAGGCTGTGGTATATTCGTATTGTGCGCAGACCGAATATTCGTTCAGCGCAATTAAGAATGGGATGTTGGGATGTATTTAAAAGTGAGCATTTTTAGAGTGGAAGTTATTACTTTTAAAGTTCATTTATATATATCCCTTTAAGAATTAACTTTTTTTATAGTATACTAGTTGTGTCCTCACGGCTCCGCCCATAGCCTATGTTAGTCAGTGATAATGTGACTTTCTAAAGGCAAAATATTTTTTTAAAAGCGGTCCTGTAGTTTTTAACTTTATTCGTTACATACAAAAATACAAATCGTTCCTCTTTATAATATTAGTACAGATATAGATTACGTCAGAACTCAAATAAAACATTTATTTGTCCAAAAAAACTAACATTTTCTTACTGTCTTTCAAACACAAAGATTGTCTATGAAACCAATAGTTATTTAGACAAATTCTAATAACTTTGTTTCGGCTCGTAACTCTTCGTTAATCATAAAAACAAAACAATATACTTTAGGTGCCCCTACAACGGCCTGGGTTTTGACATGGCGTTATGACACCTAATATGATCCGGGCAAGGGTTAGGCGAATACAACAGATGTATTTATATATGTGTATACTACCTCCCAAATAACATTAGTCAAAAGAGGTTCATTAAAATCTTTTATTCTCAGGGTATACCAGATTTTCCAAATCCAGTGGCCACTGGTCATGGAGGGAAAGTACTTAAAATATAAAAAATACATAGCAAATTTTAATTAAACGGGACCTAACTTTATTTTTAAAACTAAGAATTACTGCATTCAAAGATTTTTAAAAGGTCTATGCTAGAGCTGGAATTCGAACTGACGTAGGTAACTTCGAAAAAGTAAGTACCTACCAACAATCCTCTACGATCCTTTGATGATTTTTTATGAATCTACGAGCTTCTTTTGACTATAATTTTATTTTTCAATTGAAATGGAGTATAACTCATTGACTTTGTACACACCCCTATTTAAGGTTGGGAACAGATGAAAGGTAAAAGGGGTCTTTAATTTATTAAAACGTGGGGAAATGTGAAGTTGAATGAAAGGTGCCACAATACGTAGTCATTTCAATGAAATTCTCGTAAATGACAGACCTGACAGGCTTCGTAGGTACTTTATCCGACGTTGTGGCAGTGGTACCAGGAAAATTGGGTCATTCGAAAACAACGGGGCTAATAGGCACAAACATAAGAGACTTTTCGACGTATTTTTTAAACTATCTACAATTTCAATTATTAAAATAAGTAATAACATTGCAATCATAAATACACAGCAGTTGTGGCCGTAATGGTTTAAGAAGCACGTTCCTTAACTGAATTCTTATTAGCCTCGTGTGGTTCTCGAATGAGCCCATTTTATTGAACGTCGTTTCTAAAATAAATTCTATCTACGTTTGACCTTGACAGTATTGAGGAGGTTAACGATACTCTCTGTTTCCATTTACATTAAAAGTTTAAGGCAAAGTTTTAAAGTTTGTGAAAACAGAATTTTCGCTAAGTCTCTATCTGACTTATAAGTTAGGCTATATTATGCCAGAATCAAAATAAAGATGTAAAAATGTAAAGTTTTTTATTAGAAATACTTTTCGCCCTGATGTAAATATGAAAGCTATGCTTCCTTTTTCGGCCGATAAATTAGGTTTGTTTATACATTTTAATATTCCTGGTAAATTAACTCTTTCGGGAATTCAATTAAGAGGAATATCTTATCTAAATCGTCCTGGTAAAGGATTCCCATGGGTAACTTAACGTCTTATCTGTGATAACTTTTTAAAATATTTAACTTACCTTCGTGTCTACGTGAAACTTACTTAACTGCTTAATGGGCTTCGAGCATAATAAACGAGTTCAATATAGGTACCTACTTCGAAACCACTCCTAACTATTAATTAGGGTTAGTTCCAAGAGAATAGATTTTTAGTTTGAAGTTGGTATAATAAGGATTAATTCTTTTGTACAATAGACTGTTTGCAAACCTTATTTACATTGTTTGGTAAGTACTATTTAGTTGCGGGTTCAAAACTTGACATGTACCTTACCAATGTGACCTTCTCAATGTCATATAAATATATTTAATTTACTGGAACGGAACTGGTTCACACATTGAGGGATGATCAATGATCGATCCTTATCTGTTTAGGAAGGAAGCTGTGCCATTCAGTGGGACATTTATTTATTAGTTACAGATCTCTAAAATTTAAAATGTATTTACGGGCTTTAGTTTGATGATAATGGTAAGTATAACAAAGTAAACATAATAGCATAATCAGACCATTACTGTCCTGCTGCTAGGCATGGACCTCTTCTCAGAATGAAAAGGGAACCCAGTAAAACATACCTAAATATATGAACCACAGATATTGAGTTAAATGGATACCGCAAGTTTGTCAAATTGTATGGAAACAATCGTTTAATTTTTTTGTTCCAACTACCTACGTAACGAGAGCAATTCTGTGATGGGACGTAAGCATGGCGCATGCTCGCGTCTTTGCGGTGAAAGGTCGCGCACGCGCATCCTGTTATCTTTCGCGCTAGCCAAAACAGAAACATTCGAGAGGGAACTAACTAAGCAGCGTAAAATGGCACGCAAAGGAGGTCAACTTGCGTTATCTATTTAACTCTACATCTGTGGTAAGAGTTAATTAAGTATTTATAGACCCTCCTAAGTGGAAGACCTCAACCAAGGCTAAATTGTTATTACACTAATTTAGTAGTAAATGCGCTGTCATCGATCCGTTCGTTAAGAAAGATCTAGGTTTGAGCCTTTTCTTGATTTTGTCTAGCTCGACTTTCAGTCTGACTACGCGTATGCTGAAGATAAAGATTTTTCACGCAGCGAGTGCTGTCTTACCAGTGCTACATAAGTGAGGTAGTCATTAATTTCAGATGATCGATAACTTAATGTGCTGACCCGAGATACACAGAGGTACCTCAGTATGTACATTTAGAGAAAGTAAGTATGGTTCGACGACGTCCACTTTGCTTAAGCTCTAACCCCGCTGATCTGTAAACAAAAAGAATAAATAGAATAGAAGACAGAAATAAAGGAGAAATATAAATAAGGATATGGAAATAGAAATTAATCAACAAAAATAACATATAGAAGAAGAGACAGAAATATATAGATAAATAGAGAATTGGAAATAGACACTACACACTAAATTTGGAAATAGAAATAGACATTATAAATATAGATAAAATTAAACAGCAGAAAATTATTGGGAGTGAAAATACGCAGTCCAATGCAAGATCCCTGCGAAACAAGTAGGTATGGCAGGGGCTCACGCCGAGGCAGGAGTGTGGTTTTAGCCGGTAAGAGTCCGGCACTGCCCAGACTGGCTTGGAAACGAGTCAGTGTGGGTGTCCATGAGGATCTCCCACTCCAGCCTGGACAAAAAAAAACCCGCTGATCATCGTCATCATATCAGCCCGTAATCGTCCATCGACGGGTCGAAACATCGTCGAACCGTGGTGATATTACCATAATCACCACGTTTGACAGGCGGTTTGGTGATGGCAGTATAATTATTGCTATTAGCAGACAGAAGGACGCTGCTGCCCATTTTTTTGGGAATATCTCTGTGACCTTTTACGACACCCACGGGTAAAGAGTGGGATGACTTATTATTGATCGGGCACCACACACGGTCAGTTATACCCCCGATTTATCTTGAATTTAACAAAAAATAATGACTTTTTACTATAATTAAATTGTGTTCATTATGTCAGTTCACGCCAATGTATCCCACGTAACGATAATATGCTCGTTCAAGAAACGGATATTATGCAGGTTCATGTCGAACACGATACCTCCTGACATCGTTATAAACTTAGCCGTATTAAAACTTAAGCGGGGTGTATAACCATATCGCTTGATATATTCCGCTTATGACCTGACTTCAAGTGAAATTAATGTCCCTAAATTATTCGTTGAAAGACGTGTGGTTATGTCCAATCGATACATTGATATAATATGCGACGTTGAATCGATAGAATGGTTTTGACATAATTTATTACACTGCTTTTGAGTAGAAGATTAAACGCAGTTTGATTCTATAATGTGATCCAACTAGGTTAGAATGGCGCCGACGATCGGCATAAAGTCAAAAAACTCTTATCTGTGAAAAGAATAATTTATTCAGGCAATGGACATTAGCTACATTAAAAAAACCCCTGTCACAAAAAATCCTCTAAAAAGTAAAAAATAAAATATATTTGTTGGCCCTTTATTATAGAATAGAATAGAATATACTTTATTGTACACCAAAATTGTAACACAGCTCTTATACAATAACAAACATTAAAGGGTACAATGGCGGTCTTATCGCCGATAGCGATATCTACCAGACAACCTTTGGATGAACAGGAAGTCAATGAATAAGATAGAGGGGGTAGTCCATGGTGTACTGCTGCAAAATATATATTACACACCATACATAAAAAAAATGGTGTACGGTTACTTCGGTGGTATTTCCAAGACATGCCAACCTTGAGCTGATGCTGCAGCAACAAGTAGTCTGCGGGATACCCAAACCCTCAGCAATTTACAGCAGATATAGCGTGTTTGGGCTCATAAGAATGGTCTCAATTAGGAGGTATTAGATAGATGATGATTTCTACTAGTAATTTAAAAGATTGAAATAAATATTAAATTAAAAATTTTAATAACCCCCGACACAAAAAGTAACTCTAACTACCACCGAAGTAAACGTACACCATTTTTCAAATCAATCGGATCTGTGAAAGTTGGTAAAACCCTTGTGTCAAGTAGCAAAAGAGCTGATGATCTTCAAACGCCTGAACAGATCTCCATAAATTATAGCTAAAAATCATCTCGATACATCAGTTTTATACCGAAAAAACCGCATCAAAGTCGGCCCATTCGTTTGGAAGTTACGATGCCACAGTCAGACACACAGATGCACGCGTTAAACTTATAACAGCCACTTTTTTGTTGGGGGTTAAAAAAATACAGTTGATTAAAGTTTTTACAATTTTAGGTATATTAAAATTTATATTTGATTTATATATTTTTTTTGTTAAGTCAGGATTAATACAGTCAAACATAAGCAGAAGATTCAGGTGAACTTTATAATAAAATAAGGTGTAGCTAATCTCTACGTCACGTCAAGCTTTCGCATGTTTCAAGTTCAGTAATTTAAACTGAGTTATGTAATTTGTATTCGAATATTCATATTTTGTATACCTAGTCTTGACATAAATACCTATTGTCACGAAGAAAAAAATTTTTTTTGATTGCAAATTATTTTTACAGTGTGTTAGTTTAATACATAAATATAAAACAATTTAAAATATAAAAAGCTTATTCGAAGTGGTCTCCATTGGCTGCAATACAGTCCTTTAAACGTTGAGGCCAGTTATCAATAGAAGCACGCACTCTTTCCATGGGAAAATTCTTCATTGCCAATCGTATGGATTGTTTTAGGGACTCCAAATTATCATGGCGTTTAGAGCAAGCCGTACTCTCTAAAACTGACCATAAATCATAATCCAGCGGATTAAGATCGGGACTAGACGACGCCCAGTCTTCAGCTCTGATGAAGTCCGAAACGTTCACTTCCAACCAAGACTGCGTGGACCGAGCTTTATGACCCGGCGCCGAGTCTTGTTGGAAGGACCATACTTGGTTATTGAACATGGTGTTGTTAAGGGGCTTAACTACCTTCTCAAGAATGGTATCTTGATACACTTGTGCCGATGTTTTGATACCTTTTTCACAAAAATATGGCTCAGTCACTCCTTCATAGCTAACACCCCACCAAACCATCACTGAAGTCGGATAATGCCCACGTTGCACTCTGTCGACTAATTGGGAAGCTTCCTTAGAGATTTGAGCATAAATACGGTCATTTTGTTTGTTAAAATATTGCTCAATTGTAAAGATTTTCTCATCCGTAAACAAATTTTTTCTGTGAACTCCCTTTGCGTACCGCTTCAGTAGTTGTTTCGATTTTACCACCCTATTCTTTTTTAAATTATCAGTTTAAAAATGACCAGTGCGTCTCTTATAGGCTGCAAGTCCTAAGTCATCTTTTAAAATACGCGACATGGTTCTGGGTGCTATCTTCATCTCCCGAGATAAAATCTTTTGCTTTCGGTCAGGATTTCTTCGAATTCTTTCCCTTACTGCTTTGACCACCTTTTTCGTACGAACACTACGTGGACGGCCAGATCTTTTTCTGTCACAAACAGAGGAGGTCTCATTGTACCTATTAATAGCCCGGTACACAAACATTTGAGTAATACCAAGCGTATGGAGAGTTTTAAAAATTGCATTTGGCTCCATACCAACTTTATGTAATGCAATCACAGCGATTCGGTTCTCTTTATCACCCCACTCCATTTTAATATCGCAAAATATTGTACAATGTATTGGCGCCAAAATTAGAAAACTCAATGAACAATCGTATAAAAATGACAGATTCCAAATTCAAATATAATATCTTTCTTATTTTTAATTGTAACAGTATTTATGGCCAGACTAGATATATACAGAAACGTGTCAGAATAAATAACGAACACCAATGGTTATAAACAAGGGTTAACATTAAAAATAAAATAAAATTCAACGAGGGATACTTATATTTAAAATAAAGATTCAGAGCTTGATATTTCTTCCGGTACCAGTAAATTTCCGACGTTTCCTCGATAAATATCTTTTAAAGGTGAGAATATTTTCATGAAAAAATGCCTTTATGTACCTTGTGAAAAAAACGGTAATGTACAAACTTCTCGAGAAGAATCTCTTTAAGAAACGAGTCGAGTGTTTCGTGTATCATTAGATATCTCCTGAACGACATACGGTTCTAGCTCCGGAATTTATGATCAGTGATTCCGAGCGAGCAGTCCGTACACGTCCGAAAAAGTTTCGTCGTCCCGGTTGTTTGTTTAGTTTACAAGTGCATTATGTTTAAAAATGTAGTACCGTACTGTATCTTCTCCCTGACGTGAATAATCTCCGCCAGTATCCGCCAAATAGAACTGAAACGGGAACCGAAAACACAATCGGGACGGACCCGATGCGCTCGTATAAATCAACGATATTGAGCTTCTAAAAATCGGATCTCATCGTGAATTCCGGGCCGGAATTCCTGATGATGTAGGCGACCGGGCTTTAGTTACGCGCACATAATACGAACGCAGAAACCGAAAAAATCGATTGCGTCTTGATTCCAACGGAATTCACACGTAATGGAGTGGTGAAAAGTACCTACGTAGCACCCGTAGCTACTCAATATTATTGAAAGGCTAATAATTAATAGAAGTACCTATACTATTGTACCTACGTAAATAGAATATAAATATCATTAAACCTTAGATCACAGTCTATGATTATTTTCGAATGGAATGAGCATAATAATAAATAATAATAAAATATTTATTCAGCCATTTTCCAATATACAAAGATGAATAGGTATATAAAAAGCAAGGCTATAAAAAGTAGCAGAAATTGAAGTGCCTCTGACTCTCAAACTAGGTGGGATCCTGTGTTTTGAGTCATCAGTGGTTCTTTGATCCGACTACGAATACAACACGTTAAGTTGCTTAAGACTAGTTAATGGCAAAATTACATAGAATGTGTACAGTGTAGATGTGTTTAGATATGTCTGAGCGTGGGTGAACATGTAGTATGTAAGAGTATTTAGGAGTGGACAGGTGGGTGCAATATTGGTTCAGAGCGTGTGTGTTTGCAGTAGGTGTGCTCAGGAATGAATGAATGCTTGAGTGAAAAAAGTGAGTGAGGGTATGTGACTGTAAAAGTGTGGCCGAAGGGAGAAGAAAACTTATTAAGTGAGGAAGGAGACGAGTCTATTTAAGAAGTGTTTCCGTAGTATCGTAGTCTAAAGATTGCAGCCATTTAAAGAGTTTTTTCTTTGATTCGAACTTATTTAAAGGGTAGATGTTTAGTAGTTTATTTGCTTTATTATATAAGTGATTGGATAGAAAATAAAAGTGTTGTTTGGCTAGTGTTGTTCTACAGCGCCGTATATGGCACACCCTATCATGTCTTCGTTTCTTAGTATGAGTTTTAGGGTCATATTTTAGTTTAGAATGGGTTTTTAGGATAAGATGTAGAACGTACAATTGTCTTACAGTGAGAACGGATAGATCCCTGTACAATTGGGTGGTGGGATATCGGAAAGACTTTTTGGCCATGACCTTAAGGACAGCTCGTTGTGATCTTTCTACTTTCAGAAGATAGGTCTTAGATGCGCCAGACCAGGCCGAGTTACAGTAAGTAATCAGTGACTCACAAAGTGAGTAATAGACCATCATCAGTGTGTTGGTGTCGGCCACTTGCCTTAGGTTTTTGAAGACATAGATTAGTTTCCTGAGTCGAGAAGAAAGAACATCTATATGAAGGTTCCATCTGAGATGTTGATCAATTAGTATCCCCAAGTATTTGACCTTTGAGGCTCTGTGTAAATGTGGACATGCGCAAATTGTATTTGGTATCGTGCATATGTGTGCCCTAATAAGAAATGAATTAGCTGGAGGTAAGCTAGTTGTTCTTATACCAAAGGGAATAAATACTGTTTTTGTTAAATTTAGCGTAAGCAAGTTAGCAGAAAGCCAGTGCATAACCTGGGTGAAAGCTGCCTCAGCATTTATTCGAGCTTTATCCCAATTATGGCCATTTATAAGAAGAGCAGTATCGTCAGCGTAAGTGAAGATCTTGCAATTGGGTAGCTGCATTTGACATAGGTCGTTAAAATAAGTAAATAAATGAGCAATATTAACATTGTCTTTTTATCAAAGTAGTACGAACAAAACCATATTTACTGTTTTATTACTTTCTTATAAAAAACTACAAAGGCGTGGAAACATAAGAAAAACACGAAAAAAAATCATTTCAAAATACCGAGTATTACCTACCGCCTTACTCTTGTTTCACGATAACGAAAATATTTACTTGTTTCTAAAAGCCTGATCAAATCGCTTTTGCCCGTGCCATTGTGTTTTGCTTTAATATCACCAAAAAACAATAACATTTTAATTTTATCGGTCCCCATATTATTACTGTATCCAGAGAAAAGTTCACTACCATGTTGCTGTTTATTTGTTGATATTTCTATCATGCGATGCCCATGAACGAATGGATTATACGTTTGTTTCTTAGATACAAAATTCGTTTTGAAGGTGAATTTAAATGATGTTAGAATCTATACTAAAGATTTGTATTTTTGTATGTAACGAATAAACTTAAAAACTACTGGAGCGATTTCAAAAAATCTTTTGCCGTTAGTAAGTTACATTATCACTGAGTAACATAGGCTACGGGCGGAGCCGTAAGAACACAGCTATTATTTTATATAATTCTAGACAATGATATTATATACTATAGACATGTTACGTTCATGGCATTTATAACCCAATTCTGCGTTATTTTCACTAGTATCTCTAATTAGTAAGACGAAGATAAACGAAAAGAACGACGACGACGAAGATATGCTGTCTGCAAGATCTTCAAATTGGACTGTTTTTGAGTCCTCACTTTTGCACGTCCATGTTATCGTAGTACCTCTTTTTGTATATAATATCATAGTTTGTAGAAATATTCTTACGGAAGGTCTATAAAGACAATAAAGAGGCGACATATTTTATTCTGAAATTTCATTATTTCCACGATACAATTGTTCTCTGAGGCCTGAAAGAAGTGCTTGATATTTTTTGTTCCTTTTTTTGTACAGGTAGGCTTTGACACGTAGATGTTCCTTCATTTTGACAATTCCATCACCTTTACATATATTCGTAACTACCTACAACATACACGAATGGCATAAAAAGTTTTGTAGGTGAAGTTACGTAACTTAAATGGAACAAAGTTATTTCCATATGCAAAGAAGAGGTCCGTTCCCTTCCGAACTTCCTTGGCTTTGGCACGTAGGTTTTATGTATTCACTCCTGAAACCTATTTTAATGAGGTTTGAGGAAGATTCATTTGTACGCATCTTTTTTTATTGTAAGACCTTGGGCGGCCTTAATGATGTGCGTATTTTTGAATAAAAGATGAAGAAATATTCGTACTACATTACTTTGTTTTCTGTCTTGAGTGGCTACGCACGCGAAATAACGATGAAAATGATTTTGATTAATAAAACTGATGTAGAATATTTAACGATCTTCTAAATAAATAATCATGAATGGATTTTTAAGATTCCCGCCTAGTTGTAGGTGTAGGGTAGTTGTTTATGCATACAATTAGGCAAATATACAATTTCCGGAGATGCGATGCATGCTTATGCGAATCCCGCGACCCCGGCCGACGGTAAGAAGGAGGAACACTGTGGGTTTTTAGCCGGTAAGAGTTCGGCAGACATCCTTGCTTTCCCCGAGCGAGGGACATCCACGAGGATGTACAAATGATAAAAAAAAATCGAGTATACATTGATAAAAGAATAGTCACCGTAAAAGAAATTTATCCAGGTATTATTTTCTATGGACTGTGTCCCCTCAATATACAGAGAGATAGTCACAGCATGATCTTATTACCATAATAATTTGTTGTCAGAAACGCAAAAAATGCTTCAATTTATCATAATATTTTTAAATAAGAACCTGCTGTTTAATTATTTTTTCCTTTGTAGACTGAGGATTAAATTACATTAAAATAATCTTATGGTAAAGCTATGAGTTTTTAACCACGAGTGTTCAGGTTATTTGGTCGGTGCCTCGGACCCCGAATCCGGTGTTGTTATTTATTTTGCTTCACCCGTGGGACACGCGTATAATATTGAAGGTTGTTCTGTTCTGCGTAGCTTTTTCCCAACTATGTTAGAGTGAGTATCCAGCCTAAAAAGATGCCGCTGAATACCAGTATTTTACACGGCATACCTCCGCAACTCGGTTACTGGGCAATGCCAATATCCTAAGTTTAGACCGGTTGTCAGACTTTCGGACTTCACGTAATGACTGTCATAGGTATTCGTATGACACCTCGGACCAACTGTTTAACATGCTCTCCGAGGCACGGAGGGGTTTCGATGTGTAACGAACGGTCACCCGTCCACGGACTGACCGCGGCAAGCACAGTTTAACCTCGCAAATCGTTATTGATCGGTTATTGAAGGTATTCTCCTATAATGCGGGGAATAACGCAACCCCCGACCTACTAAATTAATACGATTCCCACGTTTATAATGGCCACAGGATTTAATCACTCATTGTACGAGCAAAGCTCGGCGATAAAATAGTGCCATGCGACACGAGGCGAACGCTATCGGATATCATTTTAAATCTTTGCTATAAACTACTACTAGTACCGTATTTTAGTCCAGTTTTATGTCAGGGGAATAGGCAACAACGTCCTTAAGTCTGTAAAATATAATGCTAATATGATCACCAATTCGTCCGCCAAGCCTGCTGATTATCTCAATTTCCCATATTGTTTGTGTTCATTGTAGCGGTAATTTGGGGCCCACATTCAGCAGTGGACGTTGAAGGATTGATATATAATGATATTAAACTGCTTTTAACACGAAATGAAAATCGTACCCTATAACTATGTACAAGTGCCGTAGCGATGCTTTTGTGTAGCCTCTACGGCGTAGTACAGTTACGCTTTGGTGTAGTCACTACCCCAATGAGATAATTATACAATTTTACGTTATTAAATTAATCCAATGTAATAATTTTATTTTTGCTACATATTAGGTATAGTTCGACCGTTTAACTTTTATATATTAGGTAAACAAAACTTAGTATGCATATTTTTAAACAATTGAAAAATAAGTTATAAGGTTTCCAATAATGTAGAATAGAATAGAATATACTTTATTGTACACCAAAATTGTAACACAGCTCTTATAAAATAACAAACATTAAAGGGTACAATGGCGGTCTTATCGCTGATAGCGATATCTACCAGACAACCTTTGTATGTATTGTACGTACCTATATGTTTAATTGATTCTTTAAGCAACATTAGCAAAGGTTTGTTTATCTTTCATACAAAATTTTAATGGACAGTATAGTTCATTATATTATTTGACATTGCTTATTGAAAGTAAATAAAAGAATTTGCAACAAGTTCATTCGCTTCATTTCTTACTTAGGTACTCTCGTTCAATTTCTCTTGATGGTACTTGTTTCGTTATTAATGTATTAGTTAGGAGGGTTCGTTCTGGAATTTATTAAATATTTCTTATAATGCTAATAGAAGGTTAATCTGAAACCCTCTTCCATTGTGTTTGTCGTCTTTGACCCCGTATTTATTATATTGGGTTTTTGTCCAGTTTAAGTGCTGCCTAACAGTTAATGAGAATTGTTGCAAACATGCTTGTAAGTAGGTAGGTGAGCCGGAATACTCAAAAATGACATGAAACTTTCTTAATCCAACACTTTTGTACAATGGATAGACATCATAGGTGATGAAATTATCATTAAAAAGATAGTTTATTTTTATTTTACGAGTAACAGCTAGTTCACACAGAAACTGTTTACAGGACCGTTTTTAACGGATCCGTTTTTATTTTGGTGATGGCGCCTGTACCTAGTTGTATGAGCGAGTTACATACACGACAGTTGTCCGAATCCAGTAAAAAATACTGGTCCAACATTTTTACACATTCCGTTTTGTCATCAAAAACTGGATGCCTGAACAGTATAAAAAACGGATCCGTACATGAAGATTTATGGAGAAGTCTTCACACACAATCTGTTATTTTTATCGTATCCTGCCTGCCAGATGCGACGCAGCTGCCATTTCCGACGGTACAGATGTGAAAAACACATCCAGTACCGACGGGTCCGTCAAAAACGAATGCGTTAAAATGGATCCGCTGTGTGAACGGGCTCTTACTCGTAAAATTTCACTAATGATTGATTTAGAAATAGACGGACGGCATGACCCAATTACTTACCGCTATTATACTCTATAACCACAGAGTTTACATACATGTCAATTGAGCGTAAACACTAAACCTGCAAACTCGGAGTGCGGCGGAGCGTGCAGCGGGGCGTGTAGCGGGGAGTTCAAACGTTGAAGAAAACAATTTTCTACTATAGTATTTCTTCCCATTTCATAATTAATTTACAATCAACACAGCATAACATCACGCCTGTATTACCCGAAGGTTTGGGCAGAGGTGTATAGTAACATCCTCATTTCGCCGTTATGTTTAAGTCCCATGTAATAGGGGGCGAGCCTGTTGCCATCAACCACACACACAAACACAAATCCAAACTCCGGGCTGCAACTGAGGAATTCCACATGAAAAACCCAATAACACTTTGCCCGACCTGGGGATCGAACTCAGTACCTCACGATTAGCAGTCGCGCTTGCCACCACTAAACCAACGAAGCAGTTCTATATTTAAAAGTTCTATAGATTTATAATATTAACTAGCGACCCGCCCCGGCTATGTACAATGTAGATACTAATGTGGGGCATATAAACCTTCCTCTTGAATCACTTTATCTATTAAAAAAAACCGCATCAAAATCCGTTGCGTAGTTTTAAAGATCTAAGCATACATAGGGACAGGCAGACAGCGGGAGCGACTTTGTTTTATACTATGTAAAGATTAAAATGGCCAGACTATACACATTATTACAAAGTTGCAAAGTCACCATGTCCTGTAACTCAGCGGCACCCTTTCAAACTGGAAACTCAACAACGTTGCTTGACTGCAGTAATAGTGGTGGTAGTACTTTCCCGGACGCACTTTTCACAAGGAGATAAAGATAAAAGATAAAGGATAAAGGTAAAAGATAAAGATAAAAGTAAAAAATAAAGATAAAGGTAAAAGTAAACGATAAAAGATAAAGATAAAAGATAAAGACAAAAGATAAATACAAAAAATAAAGACAAAAGATAACGATAAAAGATAAAGATATTTATTTTGCAAATAAATATCTTTATCTTTTATAATTTTTAAGTTTTTCGTTGATAATTTTTAAGCTTACCCACTCAGTTTTTATAATTATAATTTTTTGTCTTACTTTATTTACGTTTTGTACGCTCGTAGTTAACCTTTATTTTTAGTTTGTAAATAGTTTTCTCAATAAGTGAATTTATGTAATTCTTATGAGAAAATAAAGTTCTTAAACCTCAAATATGGGTGGTACAAACAAATGTGGTGACATAAAAGAGGATACATGATCAGCCATATTTAACCACAGCGGCCCGCCGTAGCTTCGCACGGGTGGACATTTTTCCCGTTTTTGCAACATTTTTCATTTATGCTCCGCTGCTATTGGTCGTAGCGTGATGTTATATAGCCTATAACCTTTCTCGATAAATGGACTATCCAACATAAAAATATTTTTTCAATTCCAACCAGTAGTTCTTGAGATTAGCGCGTTCAAACAAACAAACAAACTCTTCAGCTTTATATATTAGTATAGATTACGTGTGTCTTAGGTTAGGTATCTCTTTCATCCCCCCCCCGGTTGGGTTCCCGCATTGTCGTTGCGGGGGGGCTTAGTAGCCGTGGCATTGAACCCCACGGTGAAGCGAAGAGGAACCCAAGGAGGGGCCGCTCGTCGGGGCTTGGGTCTGGTAGCCCTCGATGTAGCGGCCAAGTAGGTTGTGGTGTCGCTTCGGCGACATCGCAACTGAGGCGGGCCGCGATGTCGTTTGGAACGCATCGCGGCTGAGTGCGGGAGGCCGCGGCGGGAGAGGAGTGCCGGTATTACGGTGCGCCGTTCTCCCTACCTTCCGCGGCCTTGACGGGGCCACCACCGTCAGATGGCGGGCGCGGTGGGGCCGCAGGGGAAGAGGAGTGGCGGTGTGTACCTGGCCGCCCTTTCTATCCTCTGCGGCCGAAAAGTGGTAGGCGGCGGGGCCACTAATCTGACCCGTCGCAGGGGGACCAGGGGTGTCCAGACACGGGGTAGTCTGGCACCCATGTACTTGTTTGGTCCCCGGGGTGGTCACGGCGTACCATGTGTTCTGGTGCGCCGGTGATGTGGGGTGCCCCCCGCGCCTCTCAGGAGGTCGTGGGGTGGGGCCCTACAGTGGAGAGGTCCACAAGCAATTGGTGGACCAAGACCTGCCGGGGTTGCGGTGCATGCAATAGCGGATCCCGCGACCCCGGCCTTAGGTCAGAAGGAGGGACACCGTGGTGGTTTTAGCCGGTAAAAGTCCGGCACACCCCCCCCGTCTGCCCCAGACGGGGGATAGTCCATGGGGATTTCCCCACGTAAAAAAAAAAAAAAAAAAAGGTATCTCTTTCATTAACAAATCTTGGCACAATGTACACGCTCAAACGCTCTATCAAATAAACCTTCATGCATTTCAATACGTTAAGTGAACCAGCGTGCACTGTATTTAAACTAGCATAGAAGTGTCTTCGTAATACCGTTTACAACGTGCAGCTATTTATGCCCGCTCACAACAGCGCTTGAACGCCCGCTGCACGCTCACACGCTATCGCATCAAATGAAGTAACTATTCAAGTTCATGGGTGTGTACGGTTTGCTCACATATTAGCTTATGATTGAGGGTCGAGTCTGAAACTATAGACGTCCCCTTAACACGCGACTAAAACCTTAACCACTGATGAACAAGTTTAATTAAGTTTAATTATTAATTTAAATTCAATGGTTTATTTGTAACACAAATAAGTAGGATTTTTACGATGGTTTATGAAAAGTAAGAACATGTTTAGCTTTTAAATTACTACGTAGGGTGGAATATTTATACTAAACAGAAAAGGCGGGAACGATAATCTTTTATGTAAAATGTTCAAAAATTATTATACCACGTCTTTTTTGTTTTGACCGGTATAATCACCCCTAAAAGCTTTTCTAACATTATTATTATTATTACATTATTATTTTATGTTCACAGCTATGTCCATACTTATTTCGCTAAAATTAGGCTGTAGTAGAACTAAACCAACTTTTTACGCGAGTTATCAAAAACTAAAAAAAAGGTTTCATATTATGCCGAGTGCAGATAATGTCTCGTCTAGGGAAAGTGGAAAGTTCTAGCAGTGTGACGTGAGTTAGTGTGTATATGATACCAATATTAAAACAAAACTGCTGTTGAATGTGATCATATTTGGTACATTTACGGAAAATGCTCTATATTTTCGAACCCTCCCGACCCGACTCGTATAACTTGCACGACACTCGACGCTTGACATTGGACCCAGTTATCTTAACCTCCATTTTGAGCTTAAGGAACATTAAACTAAAAAACTAAACAAGATCAACTACGGTAAAAAACACCGTTTTTTTAATTAAACTTATAATTGAATCGCCTATTTGAGGAAAACAGACAAGGCTGAAAATTCGTACCTTTCTTGCAGAGCGTGGAAAAATGCAAATAAGGTACCTATATACCTACTACCTACTTTTATAAAATTGTATTTATGCAAACCAATGCATGGGGGGCGAATATATATATGTATACTAGCGGACCTGGCAAACGTCGTCCTGCCCTAAAAATTTGGTGACATACCGACAGCTGCGCCACCTACCGGGTCCAATTGTGAATCTAAACCATCCAGGGCGCCACCCAAACGCATACAAAAAAATCATTCAAATCGGTCCAGCCGTTTAGGAGGAGTTCAGTGACATACACACGTACAGTCGAATTATATACCTAACCTAGTCTTGCCATAAATATTGTCACGAAGCAAAAAAATTTTTTTATTGCAAATAATATTTATTACTTTTACAGTGTGTTAGTTTAATACATAAATATAAAACAATTTAAAATATAAAAAGCTTATTCGAAGTGGTCTCCATTGGCTGCAATACAGTCCTTTAAACGTTGAGGCCAGTTATCAATAGAAGCACGCACTCTTTCCATGGGAAAATTCTTCACTGCCAATCGTATGGATTGTTTTAGGGACTCCAAATTATCATGGCGTTTAGAGCAAGCCGTACTCTCTAAAACTGACCATAAATCATAATCCAGCGGATTAAGATCGGGACTAGACGACGGCCAGTCTTCAGCTCTGATGAAGTCCGAAACGTTCACTTCCAACCAAGACTGCGTGGACCGAGTTTTATGACCCGGCGCCGAGTCTTGTTGGAAGGACCATACTTGGTTATTGAACATGGTGTTGTTAAGGGGCTTAACTACCTTCTCAAGAATGGTATCTTGATACACTTGTGCCGATGTTTTGATACCTTTTTCACAAAAATATGGCTCAGTCACTCCTTCATAGCTAACACCCCACCAAACCATCACTGAAGTCGGATAATGCCCACGTTGCACTCTGTAGACTAATTGGGAAGCTTCCTTAGAGCTTTGAGCTTAAATACGGTCATTTTGTTTGTTAAAATGTTGCTCAATTGTAAAGATTTTCTCATCCGTAAACAATTTTTTTCTGTGACCTCCCTTTGCGTACCGCTTCAGTAGTTGTTTCGATTTTACCACCCTATTCTTTTTTTAAATTATCAGTTAAAAAATGACTAGTGCGTCTCTTATAGGCTGCAAGTCTTAAGTCATCTTTTAAAATACGCGACATGGTTCTGGGTGCTATCTTCATCTCCCGAGATAAAATCTTTTGCTTTCGGTCAGGATTTCTTCGAATTCTTTCCCTTACTGCTTTGACCACCTTTTTCGTACGAACACTACGTGGACGGCCAGATCTTTTTCAGTCACAAACAGAGGAGGTCTCATTGTACCTATTAATAGCCCGGTACACAAACATTTGACTAATACCAAGCGTATGGAGAGTTTTAAAAATTGCATTTGGCTCCATACCAACTTTGTGTAATGCAATCACAGCGATTCGGTTCTCTTTATTACCCCACTCCATTTTAATATCGCAAAATATTGTACAATGTATTGGCGCCAGAATTAGAAAACTCAATGAACAATCATATAAAAATGACAGATTCCAAATTCAAATGTAATATCTTTCCTATTTTTAATTGTAACAGTATTTATGGCCAGACTAGGTATAAAGATGTTCCAGAAAAAGAATTCACATCCCTAATATCAATTTGGACGAGATAAGCTGACTGAGAACCTTGCTCCTGAGCTGTCAGCTACAATACAATGTTAATCAGAAAGGGGTACCAATATCCGGAAGGGTATTAAAGTACTCACAATAATTAATAACTTTTGTTTTACAACTTTCCAAAAATTCAATAGTTTCAGAGTGATGAAAAATACGCTGAAACAACCCTATCATCTTATATTTTAGGTCATAGTTTAGGGTCACAGATAGCTCTATTTTATGAATCGTAAATAAAAAAAGTTGTATATTTTTTAAGCTGATAACATCCTTATTTCGAAAAATATAACTTTTTTTGATATTTTAACACTCGCTGTAAAATTGTTTTTAGTGACACTTTAAACTACCCCCGGCTTAGTCCCCCTTTCCGACTCACCTTGTATAGCTTAAGGTTTAATTTGTGTTTGCATGAATTCCCTACTGGCTAGCCTTTTATTGATGGCCTTGATTACCTCTGACGTTGAATAATAGCCGGTGTCTTAGGTGTAGTGTATCACCTAGAAATTGGGCAATCGCCAAATCATCGAGGAGGAAAATGGACTATAGCGAAACTTACCTAACTTTATTGTAATAGACCATAATGTGAAAATACTTCAATGGACACAGAGCGGTCTAATGGCAGTTTACGATCATTTCTTTGGATAGCAAGAATTGTAAATAACACGAAATTGCCAAATTTCGAACGAAACGAGCCTATTGCCAAATTAAAAAAAGTATTATATTAATAAATCCATAGAATGGACACGGACTAATTCAATTAAAAATTAAATCGATATACGCTACAACGACGTACCACGAAGGAAAACTTACCTTCAAGTATAAATACATTATTGTGTGTTATATGCTTTAACTTCACGTGTTTAATTTATTTTGAATAGTGATTGAAGTATGTAAATAAATTTCCAATAGTTTTCCCGAGTAGTGGCGGCTCCACCGCATGTTCGCTCCAACTTTTTCTTTCGAACTGCATATAACTGGCGCACATTTATAGAAAACTTTAAGTGGGAACATTTGTTTCAATTAGGATCCGAGAGCTGTTTATTGGAAAAGTTATATAGGAATCGACCGGAAAAAAAATAAGGGCCTGCCGGAAGGTTGGATAAGTCTTTGTAGTTGTGTTTTTCTCGCTTTGGTTTTTCTGATATTATTTTTAAGCTTTTAAAAGTTGGCTGGTACTTTACGATATGTTGAACTTATATTTCGTCGCCTTAGAGTGAAAACCTCGGGAATGCATTTTTTTTAAATTTATTTTATTACGTTTTTAGGAAGAAAACTTCGCAACGCACATCCTGATCTGACTAATTTGTTCATTCGATACTCGTAGTGCCATTTATGACAGTAAATGAGAACCTCTTAAATACAGTTTGGCGTGAATACTTTACAACGAACTTGTCGTTTCTTTATGCATTTCGGACAATCTTATAGTATCGAACAGTTCTGGATATAAAAGCGGGTTAAATTTCCATATTAATTAATAAAAAAACATAAAAAACGTCGTACAAAAGTATTTTCTTCCTTTTTCTTTTTTCTTCCTCCTGAAAAGTTACTGCTTTTACACTTACGAGGTTTTCACTCTAAGGCGTCGATTTGTATTCTTTTACAGTTGTAGAAGCAGTAACAGTTGGTGCCTTTTCTGAAGGACTAACTGTGGTCGAACTATTCTGTCTTCCTCAAAACAGCTCCACGGCTGAACAGGTATGTAGATATTTTTTGTATGCACCTATAGATTGTTACACCGTTATCATGTTCGTTTGGCGGGTCTCTACTGGACGTCATCCTGATAGAAACTTTTGTCATGTAAGGACACCCATGGGAACAGGTTGTGTTTCCTAAGCTGCGCAGCACCTTTTCCTTTTAGGTTAATTAAATATGTTAAGAAGTTTTCATCACTCGTGCTCTGAAAGTGTGTCATTGTTTACCTCAAAAACGGATAGAAAGTGCTTGTTTCCCTCCTTAGGGAAGAAAAGTAATTTGAAAATCGAACTTAAACTTTCTTTAACCTCTGTCTAAATATTCATGAATGTTTTATTTAATCCTCAATCATTGTATTCGATGGCCTTAGAACTGTATGCAACCTTTTTTTTAAATATTACTAATTGATTGAGGTTTTTATATGAATTACTAAATAAAACTATTTCTTCGGTCGGAATAATAAATAACCATAAAGGAAAATACTTCTATTATATTTTTTCAAAAATAGAACTGGTCAGGACGCTTTCGCTTAAAAAGGGGTTCCCTCTATCTGGCAGAATATTGATGATGCGAAATTTATTTGGCATAACACACTTGGCATACCTAGTCTTCTTTAAACGAATATTTTTAAGGCATAAAAAATATTAATTATTGTTTGGCCGAATGTTTATATGTCCGAATTTACAATGGCATACTTTTAAGATGGCAGAATTTTATTAGACATAATTTTGCAAAGTTAACCTTCCGCATAATTTCGTTTAGCATAACTTTTATTTAGAGCGACGATTATTTGGTACAGTTTCACTTGGCATATTGTGAAAATGGCAGAATTTCATTTGAAATAGTTTTATTAGGCATAATGCCATTTCTATAAAATACGCTGCAGGCCTTTTAAACCTTAATTAAAATTAAAATATTGTCTTAAAAAGTCAATATGTTGTGCTACTAAAGTTAGTGACAGAAACGAATCCTTGTAAAACCGATTCCACGTAGTCTTGTCTGCCATACCCCTAGAGTGCAATTTAAACCCGCGTAGGCGCGGCGGGGCGAGGCGGCCCGCGACCTGAGGAGCAGGTGGTGAGCGTTAAAACCATCTGCGAGCTCGCGTGGGCCCGCCGGTGTCCCGCAGCGCCGTAGCCGTGACAGAAACCGTGCCTGCTGCATGTTGCGTGCTTGCTGCACGCATGGTGTATGCCAAGATTCTGACTGTGAACTTACTGAAATATGATAGTTCATCCTTTTAATGACTATCGATATGAAATGTATGCCAAAAGAAGATTCTGACTGTGAACTTTCTGCGATATGATGGTTCTACTTTTTAAATATTATGGATATGAAGTTTATGCCTAAAAATGATTCTGACTTACAAAATTATGAGTTTTGACTGTATGCTATATGAGTGTGTGCCAAACGATTTACTGCGAAGTGAAGTTTATGCTATTCGCTGTTATGCAAAATAATATTATGACATAAAAAGTTCTGCTATAAAAGATAGACCCCTTAAAAAGATAACCCATGTATTGAGCCCGCAGCCCGAAACTGAATTTAGTTCAGTCGAAGTACAAGGCTGTATGGTTTTAGACCTTTGCCTGCCTACATTGACTAATAATATTACAACAAAAATCAGTCGGAGTATTTTTTGGTATGATTGCATATTATTCTGTATTTTTACTTTTGAAAAGCAGCGTTAATCTCGGGTAAAAGGATCAATTTTCCACTCTTAGGTAGTTACCTACTATTATATAGGCGCCCTCGCTACGCTGGGGCTCCAAAATACCTTATGTGAAATTAATCACTTTCTCCTCTTGGTAAACAATCTACTAAATATCGATTACGTAATAGGTACTTTGAGATTTTTAGTGGATTTGTTTGCTTTTCTGTATTATTTATGAGCACTAGCGTTCGACCAGCGAAGGCGTCCCTAAGCCTTCTGGACTATAATAAATATCATTCAACTAATCCTACTGTAGCTTACTAGGAGAGATACGTATCTCTCAGGTGGTCTATTCAGACTTAAATAATTTTACACAATATACAGAAACCTCTCTGGTATCAGTTTCTGGTGAACACAACAAAAATAATATCTCATTATGACGGCCTAACCAATTAATAGGTATAAAACTTAATATACATTTTAAATGCGTAAAGAGTAATATATTGCAAATATTAAACAAACCGCAGCTTTGTATTTTCGCAAGAAGCTCAAATACCGCGGTCAACCAGAACATGCAACCTTTATTCACCTACGTAGCTGCTGTAAAAAACTTTAACTAAATGTAAATTATATTTTAACAAGATTTATGACACATTTCTGCTGAAGATTTCTTTGCGAAAATATTGTTACTGCTATCGCTGTAGAATCGCATTTTATCAGAATTATTTATAGTAAAACCACACATACAATAATATCGTGTTCATGGAAATACAAATCATGATATTTTACGCTTATCTGATGGGCGGACTGGTAATGTATTCTAGGAAAATCATTTTGGTTGTAGGTATGCTTTCGGTAGGAATATATTTGGTAATTCTTTGGTAGATGCCACGAGCTATATATACACTGTATTTCAATATTATAACAACTAATAATTAAAAATAATTATTAAGCATGTATAACCGGCAGCTTTAACCACAACTTTAAAGTAAATCAAAGACAGCCTTGAAATATTTTAAACTAATAAAAAAAAAACGATCTTCAATCACAAACTTCATTGGAATTGGTCGAACAGGTTAGGCACTAAAATATCGTAGACATTTTTTGAATGTCGAGTTTACCTTTAGACACTAAAGAAACCCATTTCCATCAAAATCTCGAGTTCCATTCTTTGAACGAAGACAAACTTTTGTCCTTACAAGCACTCCAAAGTGAAAAGAGAAATGTCAAGCGTAACAGCTGCCTTTGGCACTCTAGGGCTCATTTTAGGTCACACTTTTGGTCACTGGTTCTGGAACGATTAAAACTAATCTAATTACATTCGGGTTTCGGAGGCCATTAAGTAAAATGTTACGTCTAGCTCAATGGACTGTGATTGATTGATGATACCTACCGGAAAAATGTGGAGGTTTATTTTAAATTCAAGCTTTTAATTGAAAACTTTTACCTGAAATACGTAACTTGAAAGTTTGAAGTTAAATTCCCATTCAAATCGCTGTGCTGGTAACTTAAAATGGTTCAAACATAAAGATTAACTTTTTGTTGGAGTTTTGTTACCCTTGACGAAGGTGAGTTGTTCACCCTTTTATTTATCTGAGTGAGAGATGTAACTCTGAATCTATGGCGTTATTTTATTGTGAGACACGATCTTATCGGATCGCATTAATTTCAGAGGTTAATCTTGGCAGTTCACGGCGGCGCTACTCGCAAAGGCAAATATCTTACTGAATATTAAAACCCGAAAGTTTTTAAGTATGGATGGATGTATGGATGTTTGTTACTCTTTCACGCAAAAACGGCTGAACAGATTTGGATGAGATTTGGCACACAGATAGACTATGCCCTGGATTAACACAGGATATTTTTTATCCGGGTACATCAAGTAGTTCCCCTAGGACGCGGGTGAAACCGCGGGTAATAGTCTAGTTATCAATATTTCTAATTCTATACATTTAAATTTAGTTTGGTATTTCGCCGCATGCCAAGATATATTGGCCGCTCAGTACTTCTATACATTTTATATGATTATCCATCGCACACTTTGTTCTCCTGGAACAGTTTGCCATATTGGGACCGGATATGATCGTGCGACTCGGTTAGATTTACTCCGTCGGGAGTTTGTAACATTTTCATTGTTCCTTCAAACTACTTTTAAAACATTTCTAAATCTGACGAGCAACACAGGCCGTCATGCATATGAAATTATTTAAATAGGTGATTCAGATACCTATTTAATGCTGAATTTCACTAGCTACTTGATCTACGTTTATCTTTATGTAGAGATTGTAATTACTAAGGCTTCCTCTTTGTTAATCACGTAGAAGTACATAAAACCTCGTTCGACAGTCAAGACAAATAATACGAATTATAATAAATCGATACGTAATTACGTATTATGTTTTACTAACTTGAAAAGAGTTACATTGAGGTATTAGTATGACACAGCATACAATGTATTAGAAAAAGTCTGTGCTGAAATTGTTTCATTCGCACCATTTCTAGAAAATATGCAAATCAATACGGCCCACTGTTTCCACTCACGCGGTAATTGTTGAAATTGCAAAACGTTCGCTCTGAGCTTCGGAGGGAGTCTAAATCTCCAATAAATCGTCGTAACACATGAGGACATTGTTCACAACAGATTATATACACACAGCTCTACGTTATGTGAAGCATAAAAGTAACTAGTTACGTGCAAAAGTTAACGAGGTTCGCTAACGAGACTGCAGCAAAAATACTGTTTATTCTCTTTGAAAAGCGTGTCCGATAAACCGATTATAACAATGTTTGGCACAAAGCGCTTTTTCATAGTTACACTTAATTAAAATAGAGATTTACAAGTTCTTCCCTATTGCGAGTTGCACGAAACTCGCTTTAACGAAAAAAAATGAAACGAGCTGTTTCATTAAAATTTACGTAATAATCTGTGAAGGTTTAAATTTTTATTGTTTACCGGGTTCCGGCTCTTTGTATTAAATTAGCGATAGGGATTTCTGTTTAATACCATTGAGTGTCTGAAATAGTCGTTCGACGAATTTTGCGGATGTAAACCTAAGTAAATAACCCTTTCGCACGCAAAAGTGGTACATTTAGTTCAATACAACAAAAGCCCTACTCTGTTCTAGATAACAACCTATTATATATGTATAAACGGATTTGCTTGTTTGGCAATAGGCGTAATTCCGAAATAATTTTGTGAGCGAAATTGGACTGTAGTAAAATCATCGGAGCAAATAATAATATCATTTATTAAGAGAAGGTAAACATCAAAACAAACAATTTCTTTCTTCTTGATAGGTATTACTTGTGACTTTATGTTAAGTTACAAGCAATTTATTAAGTAGCGATTAAGAGATTGCATTGTTCGGAACTTAAATACAATCGAGGATGATAACAAGTTTAATATATTATATTGGATAGAAATGGTAACTGCCTCGTTGGTCTGGTGATGGCTGATCGTTAGGTTAGGTTATTGGGTTTTCGACCAAGGAGGTAGCGGACCCCCCCGGTTGGGTTCCCGCATTGTCGATGCGGGGGGGCTTAGTAGCCGTGGCATTGAACCCCACGGTGAAGCGAAGAGGAACCCAAGGAGGGGCCGCTCGTCGGGGCTTGGGTCTGGTAGCCCTCGATGTAGCGGCCAAGTAGGTGGCGGTGTCGCTTCGGCGACATCGCAACTGAGGCGGGCCGCGATGTCGTTTGGAACGCATCGCGGCTGAGTGCGGGAGGCCGCGGCGGGTGAGGGGTGCCGGTATTACGGTGCGCCGTTCTCCCTAGCTTCCGCGGCCTTGACGGGGCCGCCACCGTCAGATGGCAGACGCGGTGGGGCCGCAGGGGAAGAGGAGTGGCGGTGTGTACCTGGCCGCCCTTTCTATCCTCTGCGGCCGAAAAGTGGTAGGCGGCGGGGCCACTAATCTGACCCGTCGCAGGGGGACCAGGGGTGTCCAGACACGGGGTAGTCTGGCACCCATGTACTTGTTTGGTCCCCGGGGTGGTCACGGCGTACCATGTGTTCTGGTGCGCCGGTGATGTGGGGTGCCCCCCGCGCCTCTCAGGAGGTCGTGGGGTGGGGCCCTACAGTGGAGAGGTCCACCAGCAATTGGTGGACCAAGACCTGCACACCCCCCCCGTCTGCCCCAGACGGGGGATAGTCCATGAGGATTTCCTCAAGTAAAAAAAAAAAAAAAAGGAGGTAGCGGAGGAGGCCACTTCCTCTCTCCCTTCTCGCGCTAGACGCACCGGGCGCCGGAGGGCGCGTGACGATCTCCGGCCACCCTAGTGAGTGGCCTGCGGGCGGCGGGTTAGGGGACCCGTCGCCCGACCAGTAACAGGCCCAGGCAGAATGGCGCGCCGTGTTCCGCGCGCGCCTCTCGGAAGGAAGTGGGGCAGGGTAGCAATTGCCCCACCACTGGAGAGGTCCACCAGAAGAAGCTGGTGGACCGAGACCTGCCGGGGTCGCGGTGCATGCAACAGCCAATCCCGTGACCCCGGTCTTAGGTCAGAAGGAGGGACACCGTTGGTTTTTAGCCGGTAAGAGTCCGGCAGACCCCCTCGCCTTCCCCAGGCGAGGGACATCCATGAGGATTTTACAACGAAAAAAAAAAATTTTATTGGGTTTTTCCGTGTGGGATTCCCGAGTAGCAGCCCGGAGTTTAGACGTGATGATATGTTATGTTAGAATTGGTATAGGTTAGAAGTGGTACCTATCAGTACAATACCACACAACAAATAAGGCGCCTCGTCAAACTTTGTAAGACCGATCTCTTCCGAACTGAGTGCAACTTCACGACCACTTTTTGCGTCAGTGATAGAACACTTTTTACTGCAATACCTACTAATAAACATTCTCGGTCTTGAATTAGCACTCAGTTCGGAAGTTATCGGTTATACAAAGTTTGCCGACTGCTTGTTTGCTGTACTTAATTGAAATTTTCACGTGACTACAAATTTTATATAAGAGATAAATTATTTATGATTTAATGTAGGTACATAAGTTAATTAATTATTTTAATAGCTAGGCAACATTTTATAATGAAGTAAATGTAGGTCATAGTAGGTGTAATATATTAGCAAATTAATTTAATATTAATTAACATGCTATGTTACTAATTGGTAATATGCACAAATTCTGCATAGCTTGCATAGGTGTTCTGCATACAACTGTGATTATCTGCTCTTAGGATATTACATTATTATTATTTTTATCGATTTGGCGGTAGTAACCCTAGTAGCTATGTAGATGTTTTGGGTGGTCAGAATAAAAGAGAGGGCGCTAAATAATAGTTAAAAGCACAGAATGAAATCGCATAAACTCATTCATAATGAACTGATTTTACACCCGTGTCAATAATTTACTTACTTTAATTATGATATAGAACAGTGTTCCGCAAACTTTTTGTGTTCAAGGTGCAACTACGAATTCAGAGGTACACCATAAATAAAAAATCACATTTTAATCATATAAAGATAGCAAAGAATACATTATTTTCGTCCGCCTTTACAATTTTATAAGAAATAGATTTTTCCCGCGGCACACCAATTAATGACTACGGTTCACCAGTGTGCCGCGCCACACACTTTACGGAACACTGATATAGAATGTTGAAATGGTGTTTTTATAAACACTTATTTTTAAATCACAAAAAAGTTCTTGATTGTAACTAGTTAGGTATTGTTAAAACTATGTTACATTGCGTTTCAGCGAGCTTATTTTATGTGACGTAAGGTCAAACTTATCTACTTACATAACTTAAGTACATTACGTAAGCAAAAACTTTAGAAAGTGTAATAATAAAGCAACCGTAGAAATGTGGCTTCTCAAGATCGTGGACGGGTATAAAAATAGTGCTCCAATGTTATTTTGTGTCTTACTTTTAATTGCGTTGTCTTGATACTGGAATTAATTCACGTTTATGTACTGCTGTTTCCATATTATAATTATTATATAATAATCTACTAGTTTTTAAGTGAACTCTATTCATGAAAGTGGAATATTATTGTCTTTAGGACCCAGCCGACTGAAATTTAAAATTCCATTATATAGTAAATTACTGAATGTATCAAAGTCAAAGTCAAAGTATTTATTTCAATTAGGCACATAAAAGGCACTTTTGAACGTTAAAGTTACAAAGATAATAGAATTGATTCTAGTTGCCCCTTCCAAAAGGTAGTTTCGTATGGAGAAGAATGGGCAAGAAACTCCACCGTTACTCTTTTAAAATGTCTTATTTTTTAAATGTCTTATCTATTTGAATATTATACCTACATGTTACATTTAAAGGTAGGTAAGGTACCTATACCTAACAACCATTTAACACGAAATATATATTTTTTTGCAAAACAATCTGGGCTTCTACACATATTTTGCTAACTCAATTGAGCACCGCTTATTCTATCTATCCTACACACTACACAAGTTAATAAAGCTTTTAATAACATTTCTTTCTACCTATTTCCTTTTTTTATCGCGTTTTTACAAATCGTATTTATGCTTGCGGCGCTCCAACTCTTACCCCTGCTGAGGTCATGTCGTCCTGTCAGTCAGTCATACTCACCGAACCGAGTTTATTGCCTATTTTATCAACGTCAGATTTCTTTAATTCGAGGTATGTTACAACAATTTAACAACTTCCGTATAGGAAATCTGTCAGAACGTCAAGATAACCTATGTAAGGTTGGTAAAATCAAACCTTAAACACAAGACCTAAAAATCTAGGTACACAGTAATAAAAAGTATACAATTTCAGCAACAGTCAACGCGCACTGCCGTTATACCTACTAAGTAAAAAAACATACTTTTGAACTGTAGCCTTTTTACAAGACTAAATAAAACCAGGTTTTTTTTGCGATTTGGCCACAACTTCACTAGTTGGCTTTTATAGGTAAATCTTATCGTTAGGTTCGTACTAAAGAAAATAGAAAAAAGGGTATTCCGAAAGATACTTTGTAAAAGACTTTCAGAACGAATGAGCATTGCTCAGGAAGTCACGGCCGCAGATGAACGTGATCAGAAATATTACAGAAATTTAAGCAACGATCGCAAGAAGCGGATATTGTCGCATATCGCAAATTGTATAGACATGGTCCTGCCAAACAATAGGACTCTTTTTCTATAAACGTGGGTTTAAAAAATGAGAGAGGGTTGGTATCTACAGCTTCGAACCAGGGGGCCTACTCCGAAAAACGAACGTCGAAGTTTCGGATGAAAACGAAACAATGACGAACATCGAAGTTATAAATATACGATCAAAATATTGTCATATAACGAACTACTAGATGTCAATCAACATTTCGAAGTAGGGTGAACGAAAGAAAAAATGTTAAATCAGGAAAATCGAATTAATTGTCGGCTCCGAATCACTTTCGTGGTTGGAAAACGTGCAATCCGTCAGCCGAAACTATATAGTTCGATTTTAGAAGTAGACCCCCTTTTTTATCGTGGGGAAATCCTTATGGATGTCCCTCGCCCGGGGTAGGTGAGGGGGTCTGCCGGACTCTTACCGGCTAAAAACCCACGGTGTTCCTCCTCGTGATCGTCGGCCGGGGTCGCGGGATTCGCCTAAGCATGCACCGCAACCCCGGCAGGTCTTGGTCCACCAACTGCTGGTGGCGCTCTCCACTGTGGGGCCCCGTCACACGACCTCCTGAGAGGCGCGGGGAGCACCCCACATCACCGGCGCACCAGAACACACGGCACGCCGTGACCACCCCAGGGACCAAACAAGCACATGGGCGCCAGACTACCCCGTGTCTGGGCACCCTTGGTCCCCCTGCGACGGGTCAGGTTAGTGGCCCCGTCGCCTACCACTTTTCAGCCGCAGAGGATAGGGAGAGCGGCCAACGACATACCGACACTCCTCTCCTCCTGCGGCCCCACCGCGTCCGCCATCTGACGGTGGCGACCCAGTCAAGGCCGCGGAAGGTAGGGAGAGCGGCGCACCGCAATGCCGGCACTCCTCTCCCGCCGCGGCCTCCACCCTTCAGCCGCGATACCACGCATGAGACATCGCCTACTTGGCCGCTACGTCAAGGGCTTTCAGGCCCAAGCCCCGAAGAGCAGCCCCTCCTCGGGTTCCTCTTCGCTTCACCGTGGAGATCTACGCCACAACTACTGAGCCCCCCCGCAACGACAATGCGGGAACCCACCGGGGGGGGGGGGGGGGAGAAGTAGACCCCCTGCTATTAACAACTTACTGTGTTCATAAATCTGTTTACCAAGGGTATTTGTGGTAATATCTTCTATGGCCGTTTATTGGGTCTTGCCCGGTGGTCCGATCGATACTCACATCAATCTGATCAGTGGGAATTTCTTATCACATTTCATACCAGGCTAACCTTTGGGAATCCGGATTTACATTAGTCCCACCAATATTTAAAAATAATAAAAAAATACGTATTTATTTTTATTAAATAAATAATATGAGAATAAAACAAAGTTTAATTCAAACTTGAATTTATGAATAAAAAAAAAATATACGTAACACATGCATTTCTCAAACTACAATATGAACCGTGGGACAGTCGGAAAAACGGGACATACAATTCCCACTGGTCAGATTGATCTGACTATCAATTGGGCCACTGGGAAAAACCTCGTTTATTGTAGCCGTCATTGGGCGACACATGTTCAGCAGCGGAGGTTTACGTGCTGACGAGACTAGATATACATATAGCTCATACAAAGACAAAGTAAAACCGGGGGATCCTTCAAGTTGGGATGCGGATGTCAAATACCAGTTGTGCGACGTTAAATACGTAATTAGCCGGAGCCAACCAAGAGATTAGGAATCACCATAATTCATGTGCGTATAATTTACGAAGTACCCACTTATATTAATATTTAGACATAGCTGAAGGCGGTGTGTCGGATTGTGTTATGTGCTTATTAATCACGATCCTTCAGTTCCTGTTAGTCCAAAAAAGAACACTACACAGGATGTAACAACAAAACCCCTTAGAGAACGATTTGATATCGAGTCTAGAACATCGGAAAAATTTGAAGGAATATCTTAATAACTGAAGACAAACTATATACCGTACTTATTTATTATGGCAATTGAGTAGAATTAAATTCACCAATTCATTCACCATATCTCCAGAATCCACCTTATTTTATTCTTATATTAGGTACTGTTACTAAAATATCGTTTTTCAAAAAGACCCATTAATTAAGTCACCAACATAAACAAAACAATATTAATAAATATGTTAAACAATGTTTAACAGTGTTTTCCGTGATATTAAGGTTTATTATGTTGGTGACCCGGATTTGTTGCTCCCGAGTGTATTTGTGTTGCATCGCACACTTGCAGCCCGCAAGGACCCCACATTTGTACTAGGTAGTTCAAATGTTTGATCTGGCGCATTTATGTGATGTATGTGATGGACTATTTATTTTTGCACTGATATTTAAGTATATTACGATAAATGTATGTCATGTATTTGTACTTTGGTCTGTGATGTGCCTTAACGACAAAATCACAAACGTTTATACACTCTTTATGTATGCATGACACTTTCTTTGTTGTAAACAATAACGTAAAGAATATTCAAGATCAGTTGGAGATCGGAATAAAGAAAAAGAGGATTATGTTTTTTATCCATTCGTATCCTTTTACAGCGTATGGGAATAAGAAAACACTTTGAACCATACCTCTCATGTTGGGTTTCTGCTATCACTGTGAATATTACATAATTTACTTGACTCAAAAAGAGGCCGTGTAATGTTTTTATAACTTAAAAAAAAACAGCGATCTTGTTATTGTAACCTTAAGTGACTCGTACATTGACATTCGGGGGACTAATTCTACTAAAAAATGCTTGCTAAATTGCAAACCAACCACTACCTACTAAACCGAACATACAGACAGTTTTCGTTTACGCAAACAGCCAAAATGTTTGAAAACTAAAACTAAACTAAACGTTTTGACAGTTTACATACACGAAAAATGACAGACGGTTGTGGCTCGTCTGCGATTTAACAAATATGTTTTTATGTATTTTGGTGTTGTCTCATTTAAGTAGATATAGATAAAGTAGAAAAAGAAAATCTTTGTTTAAGTACTAACATCAAATTGTTTTGTCCTTTCAGCCACTAACATAATTCTATCAAAAATCGAAAGTTCGACGGTCGCCTCGTCTGCAGCCCGTCACTACATGACGCTGGCAGAATAGTCGCCATCGGCTCAGTTGCCATAAACCAAAAAAAAAAACAACAATTTTTTTAAAGTAAATTTGGCTCGCCCCTGGCAAATTATTATTTTGACTTATCATTTATTTTTATAACACGATAACACTAAAGTATAAATACCACTTAACTTAAATATGGTTGAACGCAATATAACATAATATCACGCCTATATTCCCCGAGGGGTTGGGCAGAGGTGTAAAGTAACACCCTTATTTCACCGTTATGTTTAAATCCCATGTTATAGGGGGCGAACCTATTGCCATCAAGCGGGCACAAATCCAAACTCCGGGCTGCTACTGAAGAATTACACACGAAAAAACTCAATAACACTTTGCCCGACCGTGGGGTCGGACCCAGGGCCGGTCAGAATATGGTTGAAAAATATTAAACATGTGTTACTAACCTATGTATTGATAAGTTGCCAGTTCGTACTGCATCGCCGCTATACACACTAGTAGTTAATTCTTCACTATTCTTCACCTCATTTAATTTTCAGAACTTCTGCAAAAGTGTCGCATATCTTTCAGTAATTTAGCTAACAGTGAAAAGAAATATAATAATTTTACGAAGGGAAGCTGTACAATTTTCTTTGTTAGTTTTTCCATTTTTTCTGTTTTTTTCCTTGAAAAAGCGTAATTGAGGTGTCCTACTACATTTCACTGGCGGAGATTGTTTCAAAAAAAATTGAGCGTTGTTAACAGGTTTTCTGAGAAATGTGCGCTCGCACCAATACAAAAATGTAATACAAAACAGTATTCAATAACTAATATGTATTTTTAGCGCTGACCCCGTCTTTAGACCTAAAGTTCGGTTATGGAGGTCCTATAACCTGTGAGTATAAAATAATTATATCAACTGGTGGTTAGACTGGAAGCCAATTTTTACACTTTAATCTAATCTTAAATCTTTTTAAAGTCCTGAGCTTCGGCGCAAAGTTGCTAGTCTATCGGTTTTTTATCGGACACATTTCGGAGAGTGTGCTTCAGATCTGCATGATCTAATACCCCCTGGAACTAGGAACCCCTGCCCTTTTTTCTATCGGACGGCCAGAAGCACGAAAAAGCGCCATAGGTTCATGGTTGATATACCAAAAACCCGAACGAAGCGTTTTGATTTCACTTTCATTGTGAAAACCGCCAAACAGTGGACTGCGCTATCCGAGTGGGTGTTCCCCGACAGTTACAATCTGGGTGTCTTCAAGTCACGAGGGAATCGGTTTCTTCTGGGCAAGCGTGCTCCATCGTAGACCGCATCATCGCTTAACATCAGGCGAGATGGCGGCCAAACGCAGGCCTAGTAGCAAATTAAAAAAAAAACCTCTTGTGAAAGGATGGTAGGTAATTAACATACGTAATTATTTTTATTGTAAGTAAATAAATTATAAATGGATCATACACTTGGGAGCAATGAATCCGGGTCACCAACATAAACAAAAAAAAAAACAATTTTTAACACGTTCTCAGAGATATTAAGGTTTATGTTGGTGACTTGAATTCATTGCTTCCGAGTGTTTTTATAGACTATTTTCATTTTGTTATGATTGAAGCATCTTGTTTGGAAGATAATAATATACGCATGGATTCCAGGACCGTTTTACTTTTTTAATTCTAGTGAGCTGCCTCGTTGGTCTAGTAGTGGCAAGAGCGACTGCTGAGTGTTATTGGATTTTTCCGTGTGGAATTCCTCAGTAGCAGCCCGGAGTTTCGATTTGTGTCCGGTGAAAGACAATAACCTCGCCCCCTTATTACATGGGACTTAAACATAACGGCGAAATGAGGGTGTTTACTATACACCTGTGTCCAACCCCTCGGGGAATATAGGCGTGATGTAATGATGATAAGTTTATTAAAGTGAATAATTTAATAATATAATTAGTGTTATTTAACCCTTAAATATTTAGTTTAATATTAATTACATAAAATACTAACCTACTGGGTACTTATATTTTTAATAGAGGTCATCATAGTTTGACCCGACAATTCCGGAGGTCCGAAAATACATAGTAGATATAGGTAACACAATAGTTAAGTAATTCAGGGTATTTGCATAATATCCTTTGTAGTTACAGAAACAAAGCAGTCTTGTCCCGATACAATCATTAGCTAGGTACAAAATAATTAAACGTTGCGGCTGGATATAGGATATTCACGTTCTATTTACTTAACTAATAAAAATAAAGTCGTAACGCGTCTACGTACGTTCAATCGTAGTTTATTACAGTTATTTGAAGCGACATAAAGATACTGCTTAAGTAGGTAAGATCTGTCGCTTAGGTGACTCAAATGTAATAGTACATTTCACACGATAAGTAAGTTTCATATCTGTCCGTTAAGCTCATATGCAACTTTGGCATTGTATTAAATTATGTATTTATAATGCTGATCAGTAATTTATTGAGTGAATTATGGAAATCACAGACTACAATAGAAATCAGCGTTTCCTATCCATTTAATCATTAAAAATTCTACCTAGCTTTTTCCCAACTATATTGGGATCAGCTTCCAGTCTAACCAGATGCGGCTGAATACCAGTATTTTACACGAAGCGACTGCCACCAGACCTCCGCAACCCAGTTACTGGGCAATACCAATATCCTAAGGTTAGACCAGTTGTCAGACTTTCGGGCTTCTGACTTCCTGTAACACGTATGACTCCGAGGCGCGGAGGGGTCTCGATGTTTAACGAACGGTCAGCCATCCACGGACTGGTCGCGACAGGCGCACCTTGCAAATTAAATGATCTGCGTGGTTGTTAATTAGCCACGAGCCCCTCCTTATTTAATCATAAATAATTTTCCATAAATATGGTTAATATGGTATACAAACTGCGGTCAACGTTAAAAGTAAAATGATTTAATTAAATATTATAACATACCTCTTATATATACCTACCTAGTAGGTACCTAAAAAATCCATTGGGACTCGGTATTTCTGAAAGGCGAATAAAAGTGATAACATCGAATAAGTAAATTTTAGGGAGCAAAATCAGTTTTTGATTGCCTATTTCACAGTCAATAAGCAGAATAAACGTAGCTCGGGCGACAAATAATTTGTTCAAATAAAATACAGCAGCTATTTCTGAAATATGAAATGGTATTGTTAAGTTTGTTGCCCGTAATACATATCGATTATAGTTACACTCTAAACATCGATTTGGGTAATACAGTGTAGTAAGTAACACAATATCGATACTCGATCAATATTTTCAGACTAACGACACTTGACTGTAACAATAACAATGCAACACTATTGTTCCGTAATGCGCATTTCTACATTGTAATACCCACCTATGGACTCCACGAGACAGGCTCGACCTAGTGTGGAGTTCATAAGCAAAATGTTTCCTTTGTGTCCTTTAAAATGCATGTAAAATTTGTAATTGATATAGACTTTAAGGAATTGTAAAGCACTGTTTTTGGCAAATAAACAATTATTATTATTATTACTTGATTTTTCTCGTAATGAAGACATCATTGTACGATACGTACCAAACTCCTGCTATCGTCCTTTTTTATCATAGGAGAGTGTATAGTGTTAAGCTTTTCTATTGCGAGCAGTGCAAATATAGATATATTGCGACCCAAATGTAATGCCAACTAAATCTAGCCTAAGTAACACTGAGCAACCGGTGGCAAAATATACCGTAGGCACAAAAAAAAACTACATGACACGTCATAACATCACGCCTGTATTACCCGAAGGGTAGGGCAGAGGTGTATAAATAGTTACACCCGCACCATTTCGCTGTTATGTTTAAGTCCTATGTCATAGGGGGCGAATTCCACACGGAAAAACCCAATAGCACTGTGCCCGACCTGGGGATCGAACCCAGGACCTCACACAATCAGCAATCGCGCTTGCCACCACGGGACCAACGAGGCAGTTTAATAAAAACTCTTTCTTTATGGCACAAAAGTATTTGTCATGGTGCAGTAATTATTATAATATACCAGTCTTGCCATAAATATTGTCACGAAGAAAAATATTTTTTTTTATTGCAAATTGTTTTTACAGTGTCTTAGTTTAATACATAAATATAAAACAATTTAAAATATAAAAAGCTTATTCGAAGTGGTCTCCATTGGCTGCAATACAGTCCTTTAAACGTTGAGGCCAGTTATCAATAGAAGCACGCACTCTTTCCATGGGAAAATTCTTCACTGCCAATCGTATGGATTGTTTTAGGGACTCCAAATTATCATGGCGTTTAGAGCAAGCCGTAATCTCTAAAACTGACCATAAATCATAATCCAGCGGATTAAGATCGGGACTAGACGACGGCCAGTCTTCAGCTCTGATGAAGTCCGAAACGTTCACTTCCAACCAAGACTGCGTGGACCGAGCTTTATGACCCGGCGCCGAGTCTTGTTGGAAGGACCATACTTGGTAATTGAACATGGTGTTGTTAAAGGGCTTAACTACCTTCTCAAAAATGGTATCTTGATACACTTGTGCCGATGTTTTGATACCTTTTTCACAAAAATATGGCTCAGTCACTCCTTCATAGCTAACACCCCACCAAACCATCACTGAAGTCGGATAACGCCCACGTTGCACTCTGTCGACTAATTGGGAAGCTTCCTTAGAGCTTTGAGCATAAATACGGTCATTTTGTTTGTTAAAATGTTGCTCATCTGTAAAGATTTTCTCATCCGTAAACAAGTTTTTTCTGTGACCTCCTTTTGTGTACCGCTTCAGTAGGTGTTTCGATTTTACCACCCTATTCTTTTTAAATTATCAGTTAAAAAATGACCAGTGCGTCTCTTATAGGCTGCAAGTCCTAAGTCATCTTTTAAAATACGCGACATGGTTCTGGGTGCTATCTTCATCTCCCGAGATAAAATCTTTTGCTTTCGGACAGGATTTCTTCGAATTCTTTCCCTTACTGCTTTGACCATCTTTTTCGTACGAATACTACGTGGACGGCCAGATCTTTTTCTGTCACAAACAGAGGAGGTCTCATTGTACCTATTAATAGCCCGGTACACAAACATTTGACTAATACCAAGCGTATGGAGAGTTTGAAAAATTGCATTTGGCTCCATACCAACTTTGTGTAATGCAATCATAGCGATTCGGTTCTCTTTATCACCCCACTCCATTTTAATATCGCAAAATATTGTACAATGTATTGGCGCCAAAATTAGAAAACTCAATGAGCAATCGTATAAAAATGACAGATTCCAAATTCAAATGTAATATCTTTCTTATTTTTAATTGTAACAGTATTTATGGCCAGACTAGGTATAAAATGACGGTAAACAGCATTTTATGCTAGTTTACAAGAACAGGATAATATATTTTAATGTTAGAGTTGTGTTTAGAATGGGACACAAAATACACAGATTTCGCTCATATTTAAAAATCCAAAGCAAAATAGCAAATGGGTTAATTATAAAACCTTATACATTCCAAAGTCCGGATTTATAAAGATGGCAATGGAAATTTTTATATCTTGGCAAAGTAAGTACCTAGGCTAAGGAAGCTTACTTGAAAATCCCCGCAAAGTTGGCAAGGTGAATTTCGCTAGGTAGGTAAGTTTATGTTTCGTTATTACAATGAAGTAACTTTATATCAAGTTATCTACTGTCGAGTACTGTTCCCATTAGTTTGCGATTAATCGCAACTTTTCCAACTCTTCTAAACTGTATTAAGTTGTTTAGAGGAAGCGCGTACTGTGAATAAAATTCGTGCTAAATTAATTCGCAATATCTGCTTACTATGAAACCACATGGAAGCGCGCGCACTGCGAATAGTTCAGCGCATAAAAATTTACTTGTATTTATTTTATTTTATTTATTGGCTGCCTTGTTGGTCTAGTGGTCGCAAGCGTGACGGCTAAGCATAAGGTCCTGGGTTCGATCCCCAGGTCGGGCAAAGTGATATTGGGTTTTTCCGTTAGGAATTTCTCAGTAGCAGCCCGGAGTCTGGATTTGTGCCCGGTTAATGGCAATAGGCTCGCCGCCTATTACATGGGACTAAAACATAACTGGCGAAACGAGGGTGTTATTAAAACACCTCTGCCTAACCCTTCGGGGAATATAAGGCGTGATGTTATGTTATTTTATTAGTCGCGGTGAAAAAAACGCACCGCAACTCGTCGCACCCCAGTGCGCGCTTACTCTTAATCTAATACATCACGACTCCGATACCCCTATAGAATACCTAGTTTGTTTGTGTTGTTGTTGTATAATTCAAATGGAGCAACTTTAAACAAGGTAAATAAATAACTATTGTCTTTATCTCGAATACAAGCAATAAATAAACGGGATCTTTTAATCGAACATTTTAATGGAACGACTTTTCGTTGTCGTTCAGGAAAGTCTTGTCAAGTTAGGCTTAGAAGCTTTTGTGGGATTTACACTTGAGTAGTTACTATACTTAGTTTAAATAGTTTGTCCCAGTGTGTCCCATCTGTTGACTTCGGCCATGTCCACTTCTGCTGATACGGTCTCTTGAATGCATCAATCAACTCATCTAACTACGTTGGTGTCCGCTTATAACGACAACAAAGGGACGGCGATATTTAGTCATACTAAACGGACGTCATTATAAGCACCAGTAAATACCAGATAAGAAAACCTAACTAAAGGGTGTTCTTAAGTCGCTATAAGCGGCTGATCTTTATAAGCGAAGTCGTAATAAACGGATTCCACTGTAATTGTAATCCACCCGTGGACTCTCCGAAGTTACTGTCGTTGCTGTGTGCACATAATAGTGAACAATTCAACATCCTTATCCAACACAGTATTCGAAGAAACGCAATTCTGTAAATCGTTTCAGGATACCCTTTATTTGAAATATCACGTTACACATACAAAAAGTATTTTAGTTTAATTAAATCTAGGTATTTACGCGTAACCTTAGAAGCGCCTATCTTCTGAAAACCATGATAAAATAAAAAGTAAAATCCTATAAACGGGAATATCGGTTTTTCTTCCTATTTTTAACGCCTGTTCACTTTTTTTTGTTTTTTTTTTTCCTAATCGTCTCTTGTAGATGGTCTTGCGGACCTTTTCTACGTAACCGGGCTATTATTGGCGAGACCAGAAGGGTCTCCGAACCAATGAATTTCTACTCTAACTACCTAGCTAACTACTACGTTAACTACTGTAACATCATGACTGACTATTATAGCAGCAACACCTCTAAGGGTGTCCCCAAGGGGGGACTCGAACCTCTTAGGGTGTTGAATGCGAGAGGACTGGGAGGGATACGACAGCTTGATGAGGGCTGTATTAATAGCGGTGTGACTGCGCGGAGTCAGAAGGGACGACCGGCTCGACTCGACCGTGAGCACGGTGGATCGGGGGCGGCGGCGGTGGGACGTCGCGAGGGGCCTCGTCGGCGAGGGCGATACGCCGGTCGGCGGCGGCGGTGTATATGTATAGTGCTAGTCGATTTATTCGCCTCCTGGAGGAGGGTGATTTCGTCATCGGGCTCTAGTAGCGCATGCCTGGGACGGCGTACTATGGTAATTTGGGAGGGTTTATAATCGGACGCGGCGGTCACGAGGGGGTTCCGATGCCTCGGGGCATTATCGAAGTAACGCTTAGACGTGCGTTTGAGGTATTGCCTTACGGTTGGCATTTTTAAATCTAAATGAGCCTGTTCACTGATCCCTGTCTATTTATTTATAGGCTTATTTCTCTAAAGTATTTCAATTTTCGGTTAGTAGGTAATCTAAAAGCGGTACGTTTGGTACTGAAATATTGATTAAATCAATTACGTAAGTATTAATATTCATTGTAAAATAAAAGATAATAACTGGCAATCATCATAATAACATGGTGTTAGTAAACATAGGAAAACAACAATAAACAATGACTTCACTTCAGTGAACCGTTTAGCGTTTGAACGTTATAATTTCAGTATCAAAGATTAAACGCTTTATGCATTATTATGATAATAAAAACCATTGTTGATGTAATTAAATATAATTATCAATTTTATATTACAGTTTGACATCATAAACATATAATTACAAGCATAACACAGGGATATAACAAAAACACATTAGTTACATAAAATATTTTTTTATAAACTAAGTAGGAAGTCTAGGAAGTCAGTATACATTTTATGTAACAATTACGATCTGTATGTTACAAATTCCTTAGGGTGTATATACAGGGTGTAAACGAAATCATGTAATTCCTTCAAACTTCGTGGTGTACTGCTGACATAGTTACAAGAAGTAAACATGTGTTCTTAACATGAGGCATTTTAGCTCCCCGAGCGAATTGCGCGGCTATCGCTCGCCGCGCGGTCATTTAACTCGGGGTGCTAAAATGCCTCACGTTAAGAACACATGTTTACTTCTTGTACCTTTTTTTATTGAATCCAAAAGTATCCCGTTCAGGATTAATCTATGTCAGCAGTACATCACGAGGTTTGAAGGAATTACATGATTTTGTTTACACCCTGTAGAGTCAACACTGCCCGGAGTGCGCCGTCTTTGCACAGACCCCGTAGCAAACAAAAATCGCCAACATTGCCTACCCAGGCTGTGATAAAACTGCACAGTGCATTGAATACTAAGAATAGTGCTTATAAAATATATCTAGTAGTAGGTATATAACATAAAAATAATAGAAAAATTGTCTAAAAACATTTGTATAAAAGATCCAGTTCGAGTGACCATTTGACCGTGATAATAGTAATTTCAATCAAAAACATTCTCATTAATTAATTCGATACCTCAGTTCCAAAGTGTAATAATTCAGAAACAGGTTTCTTTTAAGATAATTTGAAAATTAAATGACTAATGAGTTACCCGTGTATTTTTTAATCATTATTTAATTTATCTGAAGTTTTATATTATTAAGAATGGCATTTCAGATTAATTAAATAGTATTTAAGAAATACAGTGGTATACTTATTAGTTTTTAAATTATTTTAAAGAACCTGTTTTTGAATTATTACACTTTGGAACTGAGGTATCGAATTCAAAAGTATCCATTTACATGGGTACCAACTTTCTTTTTGTTTCAAACAAAATTTTGATTTTACAACAGATCTATGCAAATGACCGTTGCTAAAGCTATCATTGATTCATGACCTATGATAATAAAGATTCCAAGAAATTACTGAGACCGAACTGTTAAGTATCTTACGTACAAACTTTAAATAAATTATTGAGTATAAAGAAAGATTTCACGGGAAATTCTATCTATCCTTTATATTATATTTCGTTACGTTTTTGTTTAAAATGAAAATAATAATGAAGAAAAAGGTTAGGTACTTACGTCATATCAGAACTGAATAAAAGAAAGAAGATTTTCAACAAAATAAAGCTACCCTAAAAAATGGGACATAAACGTGCCCTCCACTATCTACACAAAACCTAATTCCCGTTGGAGTGTTTTTACTATATATTTTACTAAGGAGGATCAACAAACCACCTTCTGTTATCAATTGTATTACCTACGTAAACAAAGGACAATCTAACCGTATAATATTATGTTGGACCATTGTTATTTTATCATTATTCAACCTTCGAAAATTCCAGTAGCTCCAAACCCCAGTTTTTTAAACGACGCTGTTTTTAGCCGGCTTCTTCAAAAAGGAGGAGGTTCTCAATTCGCTTGTATATTTACTTCATTAACATTAATCTATGGTACGCCCGACTGACAGGATGTCAAATTTGGAAAAGAAAATTTGAAATAAAATAATTTTGCAAATATTTTTTCAAGACCTATAAAACAACAATAGTACAATAATAGCAACCAAATATGAAAAAAAGAAAAAAGAAATACGCAACCTCTAATGTCTAATGTCCATCGAATAAAATTGTAAATACTTAACATGTTGACAAGAAGCCGGGCGAAGGCCATTGCCCAGAACACACGCCCAAGACCTTCGGCTTCGTCGCTCGGCTCCGCCTCGCAGCCGCCGGACTCCTCAATCGTGAGTGATGTGACACCGGCCGCTGCAGTTGCGTCGAGCTCGAGCGACGAATACTTCTCGCCGCCGAGTACACCACCACCACCACCACCACGACGGCGAGGAAGAGGCCGACCGCCGGCCAGTTTGGGACCTCGAGGCCCACCGGCCTCTGACAGGGTCCCCGCTCCCGGTGGAAGTGTGCAGCGCATGCGTTGGACTCCAACCATGAACGAGAACTGCATGCGCGCATACTTTGGGGCTACAGAGGGGGGAACTAACCTGACCGCGTACCGTGGTCGGATGCTCTCTCTGTTTCAGGTACTTGAGCCAGCTGTCAACGTCTCGGCGCAACGATTGTCGGATCAGGTGCGAGTCATCCAACGTGATCACAGGTTGACTGACGACGCACTTGATAGGCTACGCTCTGAGGTACAGAGTAACTGTATCATCTCTCTCCAGTCGCAGACTGCGGCCCAACCGCAAGTCCCACCAATGGTTCCGCCGCAGCCCATCCGCGCTGACGAGGAGAGCGATGATAGGGTTACGATTGTAAGTGCCCAGTGCAATGAACAACTGAGGAGCGCTTTGGAGCTTGCGATTCGAGAGTATCGATTCACTCCGCCAAACCTTAGACCACGCATACCTCGTTTGCCCATGAACAGACAAAATAGGGCGCTAATGTGTGCTCTAGATTCGCTGTTATCAAATTATTTTGATAACAGCGAAGGCCTCGAGGATACTCATTCAATCCTGTACTGCGCGGCTGTTGCGGCATGTCGTGTAGCTCACGTCAAATTTGATAATAATGACAGAGCTACACGACCAAAACCCGCCGTACCAGCCTGGCAGTGCAGGATTGAACGTCGTATTAACGAGGCTAGAGCGCTCATTGGCAAACTAATCTGCTTCAGGGAGGGCAATACTCGTCCTAGAGTGATGCGCTTTGTGAGGCGGGCGTTCTCGGGGACTGATATCAATCCCCGAGAGTACATGTCCCGTGTCACAGAGCGCATCGACTTCCTGAAGCAGAAGGTTTATGCATGGGCAAACCGTATCCGGAGGTATAAGCGGCGAGTGGAGCGATATACCCAGAATCGCATGTTTCATAGCGATGAAAGATGGGTATACAGAACCTGGGAGCGACCTGAGCACGATGTGAGTGACACACATCTACCGGATAATGATGTCATGAATACATTCTGGCGCAATATCTGGTCGATGCCTGTCACTCACACTGAAGGTGACTGGATGCAGGAGGTCCAGCGAGCATGTGAACCGATTGAGGAAATGGGGGACATTATTATTGTCCCCCAAGACGTAACCAGTGCAGTCCGTCCAATGGTGAATTGGAAATCCCCTGGCCCAGACGGACTGCACAACTTCTGGCTTAAATGGTTACGCAGTTCACATGCTCGTTTGGCCTCACAATTCCAGTCGTCTTTGGAATCTGGGTCGCTTCCACCGTTTTTAACGACTGGAATTACCCATCTGCTCCACAAATCAGGTAGTACTGTGGAACCAAAAAATTATAGACCCATTACATGCTTACCGACCATCTATAAGCTTCTTACGTCCATTTTGAGAGCCAAAATTAATACTCACATTATAAATAATTCTATCATGTCTGCTTCTCAAAATGGATGTAAGAATGGGTCCCGCGGTACTAAGGAGCTACTCCTCATTGATATGGCCATTAGCCAACAAGTTCGCCGATCCCGAAAGGATCTGTCAACATGTTGGATAGATTATAAGAAGGCCTACGACTCGGTACCACATACATGGCTCATGAGGGTGCTGGAGTTGTATAAAGTAAATACAACTCTATGCGCCTTCCTGACGTCATGTATGGGGCAATGGAGGACAGTCCTTCACTATCCAGGATGTCGGCAAATTCAAGGGAGAGGAGAACCAATAAGGATTGAGCGAGGTATATTCCAGGGCGATAGTCTGAGCCCGCTGTGGTTTTGTTTAGCCTTGAACCCTCTGAGCACATTGCTTGAGGGTTCAGGGTTAGGCTACCGGTTGAGAAGAGGTGGTCAGGTAATATCCCACCTCCTTTACATGGACGATCTGAAACTCTTTGCCCCCAACAACTTGCAACTGATGAAGTTACTGAAAGTAACTGAAACTTTCAGTAATTCCATCAGGATGGAATTTGGTGTGGACAAGTGTGCAGTCATGCATGTAAAGCGAGGAGGGATTATGGAATCCGTGGGAACACAACTCTCGGATTCCATACACCTCAGATCCCTCTCCTCAACCGAAACCTACAAATACTTGGGCATGTCGGAGGCATTAGGCATCAATGAGACCGACATGAAGCAATCGTTACGGGAGCGCTTCTATGGCCGCCTGAAAAAGGTACTTAAAAGTCTTTTATCAGGCGGAAATAAGGTGCGCGCCTTTAACGGTTGGGTCATGCCGGTCTTGATGTACTCCTTCGGCATACTCAAGTGGACTCAGACTGAACTTGACGCCCTGGATAGGAGGGTCCGTACGCTGCTGACTGCATACCGAATGCATCACCCACGTTCATCGGTGATGAGGCTGTACATTCCGAGGAAGTGTGGGGGTCGAGGCTTTTTAAATGCTAAGACCCTCCACAACCGCGAGGTGTGCAGCCTCAGGGAGTACTTCCTCCAAGCAGACGTGGGGATGCATCGAGATGTAGTCGCAGTGGACAAAGGATTCACCCCGCTCTCCTTGGCTAAAGAGAACTGGCGCAAGCCTGTAGTACTGGATACTAATGGCCGCAGGGAGGTATGGCAGAGCAAGGAGCTTCACGGACGCTTTTACCGGGCCCTTCATGGGCCTGATGTAGACTTCCTAGCGTCCGTAGCCTGGCTACGTTTCGGTGATCTCTTTGGGGAAACCGAAGGTTTTGTCTGTGCAATTATGGACGAAGTTATGATGACGAACAACTACCGGAAATATATTGTGAAGGACGGCACGGTTGACATCTGTCGGGCATGTCACTGTCCCGGTGAATCCATTCGACATATTATTTCCGGTTGTTCTCGTCTTGCTAACGGCGAGTATTTACACAGACACAACCTAGTAGCTAGGATTATCCACCAGCAACTTGCTCTGAAATACAACCTTGTGGACGCAGAAGTACCATACTACAAGTATGTGCCCGACCCAGTTCTCGAGAATGGCCATATCACATTGTACTGGGACCGATCTATCATCACCGACAGGACTATTGTTGCCAATAAGCCTGACATAGTGGTGATAGATCGAACAGAGCGTCTCACAATGATTGTTGATATCACTGTTCCACATGACGAGAACCTTGTGAAAGCCGAGAAAGATAAGGAAATTAAGTATCAAGACTTGGCACACGAGGTTGTCGACATGTGGGAGGTTGACTCAGCAGTCATTGTGCCGATAGTCGTTACGGCCAATGGCTTAATAGCCAAGAGCCTCGACCATCATCTGACGAGGCTCTCGTTGGGCAGCTGGGTCAAAGGCCTGATACAGAAAGCGGTACTTCTGGACACGGCACGTATTGTCAGGAAGTTCCTCTCTCTGAGGCCCTGACCACCGGTAGCTTGGACCCTGTTCCCGATGCCGGTGGGCTACTATTTTTTATATTTTTAAATGTTTTTTTATATTTTTTATAGAAATATTTAAAAATGTAAATAATATGTACTTAGAAATGAATAAACGAATAACAAAGAATTAAAAGTAGTCTGAAGGTTTGCCGCCACAATAAACCATGAGGTTATAGTGTTTCGTACCGAAATTGGAAAAGAGGACGGACGTCCGTCAGTCAGACCATCCGCCCGTCTGTCACAGGCGATATTCTGCAAATCTATTTGACGTAGTTTTTTTTAACGCAAATAGAATCGTTCTGAAATTGGAAGAGTAAAGAAAATATATAAGAACATAGCATCACGCCGGTATTCCCCGAAGAGTTGGGCAGAGGTGTGTAGTAACACGCTCATTAACCCCCGACAAAAAAGAGGGATGTTATAAGTTTAACGCGTGTATCTGTGTGTTTGTCTGTGGTATCGTAGCTTCCAAACGAATGGACCGATTTTGATGAGATTTTTTCTGTTTGTAAGCTGATATAATTGAGATGGTTCTTAGCTATAATTTATGAAGATCTGTTCAGGCGTTTGAAGATAATCAGCTCATTTCCTACTTGTAAGGGTCTTATCAACTTTCACTGGTCCGATTGATTTGAAATTTGGTGTATTGTTACTTCGGTGATATTTCCAAAACATGGCAATCTTGAGCTGATGCTGCAGCATCAAGTAGTCTGCGGGATATCCAACCCCTTAGCGACTTACATCAGATATAGCGTGTTTTTGTTTGTGTCGGGGGTTATTAGAATTTTTAATTTAATTTGCCGTTTTGTTTAAGTTATATGTAATAGGGGACGAGGAAAATATTGATATATAAGAACTTCAAATTATATATTGTGTAAAGATGAGGCTTAAAACTAAAACGAGTCGTCCTCTATAGAGCAATAGAGCTTAGAGATTGGTCTAATATACACTGGCATTTCTATGTACACACGTAGAGATTACTTCCACGTTGCTCTCCGACCGTGTCTATTGTAGACTACATAGACTATACATGCCCTAGCTAGACTGGTCTTGGTACTATGTACACATCGTAGATTGCTCTACAAGAGTGAGTAGAGCAATCTACGATGTGTCAAACAGAAAAAATCCATCGTGCACGAACCACTTTAATGATGTTATATAACCACAAAGGACATGTTATGAAATGGGCTTAAAATAATTATATTTTTGAACCGCTTACATGTGCGGGTTTTCTGATAGGGAAAACTGTCTAGGACGTGCTTACAAAAACATTATTTTTTTTAAAGTACCATTATTTAATTATAAAACATTTAAAATCCTGATATTTCTTTTTGTTAAAGCACTAATAAACTGATAAAAAACTTAGAAATAAAAATGATATATATCGTTTTTGAAAGCATAATATTTATCCTAATATTAAAATAATATTAAACGGCTTAAATTAAAATAAAATCAATGAATTAACTTAATGGTTTGGATGTATGGCATTGATTCCCTTGTCTCAATAGAATAAAAGAAAATATTTACTGTATGTCAGCAAGGTTGTCACTTGTCATTGTCAGTAATGTCATCAATGTCTAATCATGTCAAAGTTGTCACGTCACACAAAATCGCTATCTATTGTTGTTAAAAGCCAGGTCAAATAAAAAAAACTCAAAACAATGGTACATAGTCAAAAACACAGGAACCACAGTCACAATAACAGACAACAGTTGAATAAGTTGAATTGAATTTGACTTTTTGACAATGACTGACATTGACAATGACAATAAATGTCATCCAATAGAAGTTTTGCCAGAATTAATAATTATGGGTTAACAACTGTGGGTTGCAACTTTATTTTTTAATTCTAATTATTTAAATAAAAAAAAACAATAGAAGGGTGCTTTTAAAAAAAAATAAAAAATATATACGAAAGCTCCATATTAAATGTACTTTCATAAAAAAAATCTCTTCTCTGTTCACAGCCAAAGCCCAGCTTCCATACAAAAATATAACATGTCCTTTCTTTACTTAAAAGAAAACAATCAAAAATAATATTTAAATAAAAATTATCACATGTTTTACCTTTGTTAATTTCTTTGGTACAAACAAACAAAGACCGAAATTAAACTTTGTTTTAAGGTCCATGGTCACCATGAACCGCAGACATTAATTGAACAAGTTCAACTTGCACTTGTTTCTCCCTATAACCCTTTAGTGGGCACATTTAGTGGCTGGCAAATCTGAATGTTTGCATGTTATGGCACTTGTAGTTCTAGGAAATGGTACAATTGGGATATTACTGTAATATAGTGAACAGTTAACCTAATTGCTTCAAGAGTTCTGTTTATGCATACGTTTGCGATTTAAGAATAGACTTTCATCCTACCATCCGTCGGAAGACGGTCCCAGTTGGCTGTAAAATATAGCTAACAGCTTTCAGAACCTTTTTTACGTAAAAGTATCAAAATTAAATATTTAATAAACTGTATTGTAGCTAATTGAATTGTAGCTTGTGTCATTTTTCTAGCATCTCGCAAGGTTATGCCTAAAATAATTAAGTTTTGCACAAAACCCATGTTTATTTTCAAATCGTTACATAAAACCATTGAACAAAAGGTTATTTTATACACTATAATTGTTTCACCAACCACGTTCAACGTACCGTACCATTTTATAAACAAACAACGCATTTTTCGTACAAAATATATTCGTATTGTTGTAAATTATCAAACAATAGACCTGGGTCGAGATTAGGTTCCCGTTACCTACACATTGTCTAATTGGAGCTATACTTAGATAAACAATTAGTACCAGCACAATTTGAAACCACCTAGGTCAAATGTAATTAGATAAAAGGTTAGAAATGTGAGTAAAATGCTAATTGATTTTTATCTGTAAATACTAAAACTTCTTATGAGCAAAGCGCCAAAAGCTGTTTCAAAGCATTCTAAAAGGTAATAGCAGCTAGATAAGTACGACCACCATTGACTACCTTGCCAATACCATTTTCACTAGAACTAAACACTCGTAAATCATTGATTTGTAAATTGTAGTTCAATGTATTTTATCATTAAACTTTAGAATTCTATCTATTTACTACTACCTAATTAATACTGCGGTTTTTTTTTTACTTCGGGTTTTCGAGAATCATGTCGTGGGTGAGGGGTTGGAACTCACTATCACTTGATCGCCAGTCCACCGATTTTTCATTCTTACTGGACCTTTTTAAAAGTAAATACATATAGGATTAACAAAGTATATTGTAATAAATTCGTAACTAACTAAATACAGTATATTTTGCACACCGTAAATATATGATAAAACTATAATTTATAAACTGTCAGTTATATATAGGTATGTATACAAGTATAGTCGGAAAGAGGGTACTAAGCCGCGAGCCTCTTAATGTATCATTGATGATTGTTTTAAAGAAAGTGTTAAAATTTCAAAATTCAACAAAAATATCCATGCAAAATGAATATAATTTTAGTTTTTTCAAAAATTCTTCAACCCTGCTTTAGTTACGAATTCAGAAAATGGAGCTTCTTATTCGAGACCCCAAAAATGACCTAAAATTAAAACACACCTGATCATAGCTAAGGATAGATAGAATTTAGCGTATTTTTTATGAAATTTTTGAACAGTTATTTCTCTTAAGCTAATGACTTTTGGGGAAAGTTGTATGACAAAAGTTATCCATTATTATGGGTACTTTAACACCCTTTCGGCTTAGTACCCCTTTCCGACTAACCTTGTATATATTTTACTGTGAAAAAGATATTTTACTAAACATTTTACCAATCAGAATGGTATACTGAAATTATCGTAACTTGTATAATATTCTTGTAACTCGCCGAATACATAGTGTGGAAAAATTAAAAGATCTTTGTTCTATATATAATTTACCTAAGAGTGGGTACGGATTTATTGTGCAACATGCAATGTGATTAATGGTATAATTTAATTGAGGGCTGATTTCTCAATCAAATCTTTGACAGATATATAATGTTGATGTTTTTTAATTATCGTACCGCGCGGTTCGAATCGATTCCTTGGTGATCGCAGCGGCCATGATCATGATAACGCGTCGTTTTACACCACTATTATTACATTTCATGTTGCACAAGTCTGTACCAATCATAAAATATCTAACATTGATAACGTCAGGTATTTGGTCGAAATAATAACAATTGGTAGTATAGACCGGGCTCAGTTGCAACAGGTTTGAAACAACACTACTAAATAACTCACGGACAGTGTCAGGGTTAGGCAGGGTCTATAGGGAGAGGCTCGGGTATCTCAACGCATTTATCAGTGTTATTTGTGGCTACAATATCTTGCTTTGCACTCAAGCATTAATATTGTGATTGGGACTGCAATAGATAACTACTGTTGATCGAAGGAATCTTCCCAATCACATGCCAAAATCACATAAAAAAATAATTAAATTAATATATTAAATAGCCTTTTCAAAATTATGTTGGGGTCAGCTTAATTTCATAATTAAATTTTAAATTATATTAATTAAATTGTATTAGTAAAATTAAGAACATAATTCTCTTCGGACAGTCAGGCGAGTTGTAGCAGAGACTTAAATTAGTTTTAACTTGGCACAAGCTTGTGTCAGATTACAATCTTGCCTGATGGCTAGTGGTGACGAAATTCAAAGTAGAACACGCTTGCCTAGAATATGCCTAACGTCTGCAACTGTGGTACTAAAAACTCAAGTTGTTCCCGTTTGAGGACAAATAAACTCATTTTATCGTTCAGAGCTCGGTTTCTTAATGGCCTCGCTGCGAGCGTTACAGTCAACTGTTCCAACTGTACCCGGACTCCTCTAGTAAACTCTCACAACTACTAGTTATATGTATATTTACATAAATTTTATCATTACATAAGGACAACAAGAACAGCGTAGAAATGAGTTTATACAGGTTGCTCTTTTAATTGCTAGTAAAACTTTCAGGGTCCATAACTTTTGTTTTATGACTTTTGGAAATAAGAAAAAATAACAATGTCTGTACAAGAAGGCAAGGTATTTTTTATCTTATTATAGCACAATTTTCTTAGTCACTAAAAGAGCGTAGTTACTGTATATTAGTTTTGTCGAATATTTATGAACTTTAACAGATGAATAATAAATCTGATCTAATTTTGTAATACCTATACATTACAATATGCATTTTTAATGGGTGTAAATAACTACTATTTAGTAAAATTGAGAGAAAATATAATGTAGATTAAATCATTAACCTACATTTGCATGTTTGTACAAGTAAATATATAGGTAGAGCCAATGTTTATGTTTACTTATGTTTAAGGTCATTTTTATGGTTATTTGGCCATCGTTCGCTCTATTTCAGCAATTCCAGCTATTAGGCGGAGCTATTAAAATATCAATATTTATCTCGACTGTATTTAAGTATCTATGTAAGTTACGTATCAAAATGTTCAGATATGTTTACTATTTACATGCAAAAGTTTAACAGCAGAACTTTATGCTTACGTTTATAAATAATATATTTATAGTTAGGTAATAGGTAATAATTATTAATACTTTTCAAACACATTTACATCTTCACATTTAGTTCTCATCGACTAGACTGTATTTTCAATATATTACTAAGTATTCGTATATGTAATATTGAAATTGTTATTTTAATATTGTCAGCTATCACTCCCATCTAGAATTTCAATTTCGTTAAGTCGTAGCCTGCTGTTGCTACTGTGGCGATAACGGCGTAAGCTGTATTACGGAATTGAACATACATATTGCATTTGAACTTCCAGGCCCAAGATGTAGGCACTAAATATACCTTCACCTTGAATCCTTCGAATTAAACTGTATCTTCCGAACTTCATCAATACATAATACTGGTTTGCAATTTAAGTATACATATATTTTTACATCAGTATAAATGACGTGATCATAAACATAACTTCACGCCTTGTATTCCCGAAGGGTTCGGCAGAGGTGTTTTTAGTACACCCTCGTTTCGTCAGGGATTTCTAGTAAATATTCCATTGTTCATATAAATTTGATGAATTTCAATCACATAGGTATTTACATTTTATTAGAGCCATGTTAGATAATAATTATATTATTTATTCACTTACCTACTTGTCGAACGTTTAATAAAAACATTATCTATCTAACAACGTCGTGAACATACAACAAATAAAGTCATGTTCTTTTTTTAAGTATTCAACTAAAAGATAACTGAAAGATATGTAATGTTTGGTCTTAGCTCACTCACTAGTACTAGTTAATCGATCTAATAACAAACATATTCTAAATCTTTAAGCTCGCGAGATCACCAAGTTCACATTCACTCACACTAGTTTGCTTTATGTTGCCAATCGGCGAAGTTTACTAAGAAATCCTTAATATATTGTTTTCATTAATAATCTAAAGCGCTTGTCCATTTCTAGTCGTATAAATCACGCCTAGATACGGTAGAGACAGTATAAAAGCCGCTACTATCCGTTACTTCGTCGGTGCTCTCCGTTAATCAGGAAATATCGATATTTTCCACTTTGTACAGGAAGCGCCGCCGACGCATGTCTCATGACTCTCCATTCGGTGCTATGGTAACAGTGCTGCAGTTGGCGCGGGTGGAGCGGGTTGAACTCCTGCGCAGACCTACGCCGCCCACGGGATTCAATAAAATTAAGTTTTCACTTTTCCTTTTCCCGTGACAGTTGCAGAAGATAAGCTCCTTCATACCTTTCCTAAAATTCTTAGATAAGAAAGCATATAGGAGTGGATTTATACCGGAATTGAAATAGGTTATAAGAAATGTGAGCGGCGTGAGGAGCGTGCTGAAGTCGCTGGAGCCTTCGTAGCCGCTAGACCAGTACTGCCACATCTTGCGTGCGTGGAATGGCAAGTTGCATATGGCGAAGGTGAGCACTACGACTATGAGCATGCGCACGACGCCACGGCGCGCGCGCAGCACGTTTCGCGACAAGTGACTCAGGTGGTGACAGTTGCGTGACTCGTGACCCCGTGTCGCCTTCGACGTGGTGGTCTTGCCTGTCTGACCGCTGCTGCTCATCGTCACCACTTTCTGTATCGAAAATATTATCAGTTAGTTTACAACTATAAGAAAAAAACGGTTTACTTATGATAAGCATAAAATATATTGTCATAATTTACATTGGCATAACGAAATTCAGCATAATGATCATTACGCATAATAATATTAGACATAAATGTTTTGCCATAATATTTATTGCCATAAATACTGTTGGTATAACAATAATGAAGCATAATATTATAAAGCATAATATTATAAACGCATAATGATTTTTACACATAATGTTCTTTGGAATAAACATAATTAACCCTAATAATTAACTCCTAACGGTGTAGATACTATTTCCCATTATTGATATAACTCATATAAAAACAAACTTGTTCGCGGCTCAGGGGTGGCCCAAGGGCCACCCCCGCCGCATCTTAACGGGAGTGATATGAAGATTCGAATGACGTTATTGCGACGCACGCTATTTCGAAAAACTTTACGAGTGGTACGCCATTGTAAACCAAATAATTCAGCAACAATAGAGGGGATCTGTCGCTCCGCGGCCGCTGCCACGACACGCTCGCTTCGCTCGCTCGCCTTCGCGCGTTAATGGCCACTGTTCTAACCTAACCCAAATTATTCTGGCTTACCACTCGTAAAGCTTTTCGAAATAGCGTGCGTCGCAATAACGTCATTCGAATCTTCATATCACTCCTCACCTTAATCTATTGGAAAAGAGTAATTCCCAAATTATAATAAATTATGTAAGAACATATTACACCTATTTTTTTAAATTTAATTTCACATTTGTTTTAATTGCATGATAGTTAATAAAAACATTGAATCATCTATACTGTATTTTATTATACCTATCTAGAAACATATATCATTGACCACAGCTGTATTTCATTACCTAGTACCTAACATTCAACATAAAATTATTGGCTACATACACCCAATTAAGACTTTTTATATTTATGGCTCATGATTATTAGACGAATAAATATTATGCCTTAAAAATGTATGCAACTTCAAATTATGCCAAAACAAATTAGGCCAAATGATAGTTATACTACCTTTGCAATCTGCCAAAGTATTATCATGCCACAGTATTCTTATGCAAGTTATGCGAAAACGTTATGCCAAACAATATTATGCCTTAAAATGTTATGCTAAGAGGAGGATTACCGAAAAAAACACTTAAATGGCCAGGGACCACGGTAGGTTTTAGATACATGTTTTTAAGTGTGATTTCAATTAGTATCTTATTTTTTTAATAAAATCTCAATTATTTACCATGATCAATTGTCTGTAGGTAAAATAATGCCATTTTGGTTATTGACTTTTACACTAAAGTAGGTTTCGTAAATTTTTTTTTATTCTGGATCTAGGAGTACGAAAAGCCTTTTTTTTATTTGCAAGATGACAAGCCCCTCGTCTAATTCTTTAAAAAAACCATCTAGTCACCTAAAAAATTGCAAATAAAAAAAAAGTTGTTTGCCCTAATCGGAGAGATTATATTTGCTCTTTGGTACGGAATTCTAAAAACACGAGTATAGAAAATAGGAAACTCACTTATTTGATCTATTTATTCGTAGACTTTATTATTACACAAATGAAAAATAAATAGTCTGAAGTACAGTTAATTTTTAACTCGATATTGTTATAACTAAGTACATTTCTAAGACCATCAAGGGCTGTCCGTCTCTCACCATAATTTTCTAACAGATATTGGAAACGCTATTCTACTGATCTTAGTCGTTGGATTAGGAGCATAAGAATCAGTTTCTATCACTTATTAAAAAAATTGCCTTAAAATCGAATTTAGCCAACTAAATAAAAATGCAACGTTCAGAAATGTTGTTTTACCTATGCCCTTTGAATTTAGGTTAATATTTATGAATCATCTAACCTTCATTTACATATACAAGGTTAGACAGATAGGGGGTACTAAGCCGAAAGGGTGTTAAAGTACCTATAATAATGGATAACTTTTGTTTTACAACTTCCCCAAAACTCGATAGTTTTAGAGAAATAGCTTTTCAAAGATTTCGTAAAAAATTGCTAAAATATCTCTGTCCATAGCTATAATCAGCTGTGTTTACTATTTAGGTCATATTTGGGGTCACGGATTAGAAACTTAATTTACTGCATTCATAACTAAAGCAGGTATGTTGTTTTTTTGAAAAAACTAAAATAAAAATAGTTTTGCATGCAAATAAAAATTATCGAATTTTGAAATGCACACATGCTTTAAAATAGTCATCAGTGATACTTTAAGTGGCCCTCGGCTTAGTACCCCCTTTCCGACTAACCTTGTATATGTACCTATATACCACAGTTTGTCAGTTTAAGACGCAAGCCTTAGAGTCTTGTCTTTTCATTGACTGAGAGGAAAATGTTTGCAGAGTAAGAAAGTCGGCTTGCCAGGGGAATTTCGTTCTAGCAATCACTACTTTATGGCGATTGAGCGAAAGTATAATATCTAAGTTCAGCCCTGAAATGTAATAAAGAAAGCCGTAGGCGACATACAATAAAGAAATTGAATAAATATTTGCATAGAATATACCTACACATTTAGGTCTGTCGATAATCTGACAGTTTTATTTTATTCTTTAATAGATAAAAATTATGTCCTCTCCGTGCGGACGTAATCTCTCGCATAAAAGCACGTTCACTTGCTAAACGTACCCAGGCCGTCGCAATTCGTACTCATATCCCCAGCCACAAGGATACACAAACATTTTGTAACTCTGCACACAAACTTTATACCTACCTGCCAAATAATTCCGAAACTTGATCCGTAAGATCCGAACTAACAGAGGATTTGAAGATCAAAAGCATTTCCTGGAGTGAACAGGAAGTAGAAAGTTTTCTTATATATTTTTGGGAAGATATTCTTTTGGTTGCATGTTACCAATCGTTATTTTTATAGCAGCAATTAATATTTTTAATGATTACCTAGTTTAATGTAAAACACGAATCGATTGTATCAATTTATGTAAAAAAAGCAACAGCACGGAAGCCTGTATACAGTGATGGTGTTGTATCAATTCGAACGCTATATATAGCCCAGTCTGCGGGTAGTTTTACCTTGCAAAAAGGTCCGTCAGACATAGGCCCCAAACTTATAAAATATCCTCGTTTTGAAATATAGGTTTCAAACGTATAACATACCAGTTTTTGCGTCGCAGGTTAAAAGTAAGATTTTGTAATAATTGTGCATTTTATCTACTTTAAAGCGCACTATGTCGTAAATAATTAGGTATAAAAAATTGCTTCACACAAAAATTGTAGGCAATTTAATTCTCTACAAAATTGAACGGAACTATTCGTGCCGTAAAACTCATAGATAAGGAGTTATTTAATAAAAACTCATTTTTAGGGTCTTAAGTCCAAGATGGCGAAGCGCGCCGAGAACACATATCCAAAAATCAGAACTGATGGACTTTTGGTAAGGTAAGCCCCTTTTTTGCGACTGGGCTAATACCATCAAGCCGCAAAATTATTTGCCAGTTTGTATGTTCTTTTGTTTCTGAAAGTCTTCCTAAAACGGGATTGTAGCACAAAAGACAGAGACTTGTTTCTAACTTAATTAAGTCTTTTGTAATAAAACCTTATCCAGGCATAATGCTTAGAATTCACTAGAAAGCATGAATAGTTAAATTCATAGTTGAGCGGATAATGTAGTAGTAAGTACATAGAAGACATTAATTAGTCGGCTTGTTTTGTTTCAAATTCAAACTGAACGATGATGGTATGAAAAAGCCTAGAGAGCATAAATCATTTATTCATGGAACACATCAACAGTCGTACTCATACCGATATGATTTATCCCAGAAAGTGCTTATAAGACAGCATTTCATAAGTATCTCCCTGGGAATATAATCATAACACTAGTAACATGATCACAACGGTGGATTAAGGATCATTTCACTAGCCTAATATAGTGAAATGCTTATTAAGCGACCGACGCGACGGGTGTTGAAGTGCGATAAACTCAACCGATTATTGCCAGATCTCCCGCTAGATGGACCGACGACATCACCAAAACCGAAAACGACAGAGATTATTATGGAAAGTCATCCATCTTCATTTCATCCACCCACTACATTTAATACTGGCTAGACAAGGAGAAGAGTTCGTTGATAGTTACCTTGTCCTCAGTAGTGCTCGCGATGGTTCGCTGCGGGTCACTGGGGGCTGGACCAGGTTTCTCAGGGCGTGGGTACTGGGTTGCGCAGCACTGAACCCGCTCCATATGTTGCAGCGCGTGAGAACTCTGCCAGAGACCCACTGCGATGCGAGTGTACAGGACCTGGTTGAAAGACAAAAAAATTACAAATGATTGGTAAAAAACTTTTTTTTATTCTAGTTATGAGTTTGTTTACTGTCTCACCTGTTGTTAAGTATATTACAATGCATATCAATGAATTTGGAATGATGGAATAGGATGGAGAAATAGAGAATAGGAGGGATGAAACACATGTGACTAAGAGAGTGATGAATATGAATGTTGATGGATGGAGGGGGAGAGGGAGACCTAAGAAAAGATGGATGGATTGTGTGAGGGAGGATATGAAAGATAAGGGAGTAAATGATAATGAGACGGCTGACAGGGAAGAGTGGAAGAGAAAAACATATTGCGCCGACCCCAAGTAACTTGGGACCAGGGCAGGAAAATGATGATGATCAATGAATTTGGAAAGGTGGGAAGTGAAAATCCGTGTCAGGAAGACCCCTGACACGTTGGCGGACGACATCGTAAAGATCGTGGGAAAACAGGGAGACAAAAATGGCGAAAACGTGACGAGGTATTTACAGTAGATTAATAGATAGATTTAATAAGACGATTTGCAATTTCATTCAACTAAAGCCATGGGTCTGTTGCGACCATGTTTTTGTTAAAATTAGCCTCTAATATGTTTTTCTAACAAAATTGGAGCGTGGCCTGTTTACTGTGTTGTAGTTGGTCTGAGCATTCACTTAACATGTTTTGTTAGATTTTTGTAGCACTGGACCCGGTTAAAGACAAATCAAATAAATATTTTATCTACTAATTGTAAGTTTTTATTAAAATTGCCTTGCCGTACATAATTGGAGACGTTTTGTTATAAGGGTTTAAAATTTTGACAATAAAAAAGTAGTCTCTTAAAAGCAAGTTAGTGTTATGAATACAAAATTATTCATGTTTATGCAAATTGTAAGGCCCACTCAGCGCGTTGGACCGCCTTCGTGGAATAGCAACCATTAAGCACTTTAAGCCGTGATTTTGAATCATCAAGTGAATCAAGATAATTAGCTTTAGCTGCTCGTTGTTTAGGTATGTTTATTTCTATAGGCGACCCCTCCACCTGTGAGTTTCAGCGGTCAACAATATGTCTACCATGAGCATAAGCATAATCAGACCATTGCTATCTCATTGCAGAGCACGAGCCTCTTTTCAGAATACGTTTAGGACATAGTACACAATACTGCCTTGGCGTCGGTTGGCGGAATACACAGTACACGCACTATCGAGAACTTTTCGAAAATCTCTCACATGTGCAGATATCCTCACGATGTATTCCTTCATCTGCACATAAATTCGAAAAGTCAGAAGTGCGAGCCGCCATCGAATTAAGACCCTCCTGCATGGATGGAAGGTAAGCGTTCAATCGGTAGACTATCACTGCCATGTCTGCCATGCGTGTTGATTATGGCAATTTCTCCTTTGAGGATGTAAAGCAGCGCCCTCCTGCCTGTTAACAACATCTACGATCACCAATTTGTCTACCATGCGTGTTGATTCATATGGCAATTTCCTCTTTGACCGTTCAATGAAGTATTTTAGTATAGGATCCCAGTATAGAACGACCTTTACCGAGCTGGTTAATGGATGAAAAGTATTTTATATCAAATTAAATATGTCAATAAATATATTGCAAATGGGTTGACAGAAAAATTTCAGTCCAGAATACGATTATTTCTTTTTTTTTTAAAACATTTCTCTGGTTTGGTTAATAGACAAATTCCATACCAATCGAAAGTATGAAGCCTATAGAATATACAAACGTTAGGTTGACTATTTTCTTCCGTCACAACTCTTGTGTAGGCAGGTATAAATGCTGTGTTTATACCTGCCTACCCAAGAGTCGTGACGGGAAAAAAATAGTCAACCTAACGTTTGTATATTCTATAGGCTTCATACTTTCGATTGGTATGGAATTTGTCTATTAACCAAACCAGAGAAATGTTTTAAAAAAAATAAAAGAAATAATCATATTCTGGACTGAAATTTTTTAGTCAACCCATTTGCAATATATTTAATTTGATATAAAATACTTTTCATCCATTAACCAGCTCGGTGAAGGTCGTTCTATACTGGGATCTTAGACAATTTGGGAAGCTCGTGTTCACCAGTAGACGTTTATGGGCTGATACAATGATATGAGTTAAGGCGGATATATTAATTTCTAATATACTCAATACCTCAAACATAGGAATCATTATTTCTGTAGGTACTCAAACCTTCCTTTTATCCTTTTCCCTAATAATCGCAATTTCGACGTCCTCATCTCTAACGGTAAAAGAGCATGAGAAGTATTTGATATAACGCAAATAGGTATTTTAACAGTGATCCCTTGCAAATTCAATCGAAACCTATCATTCACAATTTGAATTTGAGAAGAATCAATCAAATGAAAGGTTTGACCCAAATCAATCGTAAAAAAATGATGACACAGAATTATATTAAAGAGATAGAATATTCTTATATTCTCCTTTGTATTCCATCAAACATATAAGATGTAATTTAAAAAGATGTAGGTAACATATTAAAAATGTCACATAAAAAAGATGTAACATATTAAAAATGTCACATATAAAAAGATGAAACATATAAAAATATGTAACATAAGTATAAAAATATGTAACACATTAAAAATGTCACATATAAAAAGATGTAACATAATAATACAGGGTGTAAACGAAATCATGTAATTCCTTCAAACCTCGTGATGTATTGCGGTCATAGATTAAACCTGCACGGGATACATTTGGATATCAATAAAAAAATACAAGAAGTAAACATGTCTTCTTAACGTGAAGCATTTAAGCGCCCCGAGCGAATTGCGCGGTATCGCTCGCCGTGCGGTCATTTAACTCGGGGCGCTAAAATGCCTCATGTTAAGAACATAATGTTTACTTGTAAATTTTTTTTATTGTATCAAAATGTATCCCGTGTAGGGTTAATCTATGTCAGAAATACATCAAGAGTTTTGAAAGAAGTACATGATTTCGTTTACACCTTATACATATAAAAAGATGTCACATAAACATATTATGTGACATAATACGTAGGGAGAGTGATAAGTCTGGTAAAAGTTAAACAAGGAATATATATTTTGTGAAAGTTATTATTTATTTTTTAACCCCCAACGCAATAAGAGGGGTGTCATAAGTTTGACCGCTGTGTGTCTGTTTGTCTGTGTGTGTGTCTGTCTGTGGCACCGTAGCTCTTAAACGGGTGAACCGATTTGAGTGCGGTTTTTTTTATTTGAAAGCTGGTTTTTTAGCGAGTGATCCTAGACATGTTTTTATTAAAATCGGTTCAGCCATTTCAAGGTTATCAGCTGTTTTGTTAGCTGCGGTAGGGTTCTTAGACGCCCCCCCCGGTGAGTTCCCGCATTGTCGTTGCGGGGGGGCTTAGTAGCCGTGGCTTCGAGTCCCACGGTGAAGCGAAGAGGAACCCGAGGAGGGGCTGCTCGTCGGGGCTTGGGCCTGGAAGCCCTCGACGTAGCGGCCAAGTAGGTTGCGGTGTCGCCTGGGCGACATCGCAACTGAGGAGGGCCGCGATGTCTTATGGGAGGCATTGCGGCTGAAGGGTGGAGGCCGCGGCGGGAGAGGAGTGCCGGTATTACGGTGCGCCGTTCTCCCTACCTTCCGCGGCCTGACGGGGCCGCCGCCGTCAGATGGTGGACGCGGTGGGGCCGCAGGGGGAGAGGAGTGTCGGTGTTTAGTTGGCCGCTCTCCCTATCCTCTGCGGCCGAAAAGTGGTAGGCGGCGGGGCCACTAACCTGACCCGTCGCAGGGGGACCAGGGGTGTCCAGACACGGGGTAGTCTGGCGCCCATGTACTTGTTTGGTCCCCGGGGTGGTCACGGCGTACCATGTGTACTGGTGCGCCGGTGATGTGGGGTGCCCCCCGCGCCTCTCAGGAGGTCGTGGGGTGGGGCCCTACAGTGGAGAGGTCCACCAGCAATTGGTGGACCAAGACCTGCCGGGGTTGCGGTGCATGCAATAGCGAATCCCGCGACCCCGGCCTTAGGTCAGAAGGAGGGACACCGTGGTGGTTTTAGCCGGTAAGAGTCCGGCACACCCCCCCGTCTTCCCCAGACGGGGGATAGTCCATGAGGATTTCCCCACGATTAAAAAAAAAAAAAAAAAAAGGGTTCTTAGACGCATAATGTGTATTACTTTACTTTCAAACATACGTGTGAAATAAAATTTGAAACACTCATGTATGCTATATAACTATGCAAGATTATGAAATTCTTGGTCTGATGCTGCAGCCCGGATAATCAGTGCACTAGTACACTCTTGAAAAAATAATAGCAGATATGTCGTGTTTGGATTCGTTTTGATCAGTATTTGATTTTACATGCAATTCAATGGTGGCGACATGATGAGCTGATGCTGCAGCCAGGATATCCAGCACACTAGTACACTCTTGAAAAAATAATAGCAGGTATATGTCGTGTTTGGATTCGTTTTGATCAGTAATTGATTCTACATACAATGCAATGGTGGCAATAAGTTTAAAAAGTATAAAATAAAAATAAAATTTAAAATGTAAAAAACCCCCGACGCAAAAAAAAACAAACTTTTAAAAAGTCAAAAATAATAGTATCGTTGAGCCATCAAATTCGATTGAGTAACACCTATATATTTTAATTACAGAAATTGATGGATGGCACGATAAGGTTTGCTCGTTGAAGTGGCGATATAATATCACGTCGGGGTACTGCTAAGTAAATTAGCTAGCTAGTAAATTAATAGATGGTCAATTAAATGAAGCGTCTGACTTACTTTAGCGGTACCTCGACGCGATATTATATCGCCATTTCAACGAGCAAACCTTATCGTGCCATCCATCAATTTCTGATGCGTCGGGGGTTTTTTAATCAACATAGTCTCCCCCTAGCTCCATACACTTCAGCCAACGTTTCTCCAACTTTTCGATCTCTTCAATATAATACGATTTTGTAAATCCTTCAAAATAGGCATTAGTTTTGTGCATGATCTCTTCATTGGAACTATATTTTTTCACCCAGCCATTTTTTTTAAATTCGGGTACAGAAAATAGTCGCAGAGGGTTAAATCCGAAGAATATGGTGGATGAGAAAGTAACTCATAGTGTAACTCATGGAATTTGGCCATGACGATTGCGCAGATGTGCACTCGTGCATTGTCTTGATGGAAAAGGATTTTCGTCTGAGACAAATGCGGCCGTTTTTCCATTTAAACTTTGTTGAAATGGTCCAATAAATTGACATAATATTCGCTCATAATACTCAATGTAGACTATATCACATGCATCCCAAAAAATTGGGGCCAACACTTTGTTGGCCGATAAAACTGCTTTGGCCTTCTTCAGCGCAGGTTCGCCACAAGCAATCCACTGTTTTGACTGTTTCTTGGTTTCTGGTGTATAGTGATGGATCCACGTTTCGTCTACTGTTATGAAACGACGCATAAATTTCTTTTTATCCCGTTGAAACAACGCCAAACCTGCCTCTGAAGTGGTCACACGCGTGTGTTTTTGTTCCACAGTGAGTAAACGCGGCACCCAATACGCGGAGAGCTTCTTCATGCTTAAACATTGGTGTAACATATTGCACACATGTTCTTCTGAGATGCCTACTATCTCAACTATCTCACGAACTTTTACTCATCGGTCATTCAATACAATGTTATGGATTTTTGCGATCATCTCTGGTGTCGTGACCTAAACAGGGCGTCCTGGACGTTCAGCATCACTAGTGTTCGTACGACCACAACGAAAATCGGAAAACCACTTGTGAATCATTTTGATCGACGGAGCGGAGTCCCCATATTATTTGTTTTGTTTCGTTTCCGTAATAGTTTTTTTACGCAAAAAATAATGTTTAATCAACACACGAAATTCACTTTTCTCCATGTTTGCGAAAACTCAAGTAATTGTTTTTATTTAATGGCTGTCAAAAAAAAGATAACCGACATAACTGGTTAAAAGTTATCATTTAGATTCTCAAAAGAGTGTTAAATAAAAAGACTATGCAATTTGCGATAACTTTATTCCTACGTTGATTTTTACCAGACTTATCCTCGTAATATAAAAATATGTAACATATTCCATTCCATACGAAATAAAAATAAAACAACCATTTAAGGGCAGACAGTGTATTGTATGAAAGTGTACCATCCCCTAATTAATTGAAGAATAAATAAATGTTATTAATTTTCAAGTCAGTGAAACATTTTACTGTTAGTTTCAACTATTATTCATTGGCCAATTAATTTGTCGATAGTTCTTCAAGCATGTTTTAAATAATTAACTTATTAAATTAATAGACTAAAAATAAGATGGGTTAAACCCAAATATTTAGATCTAGAACAGTTAGATAATATTTCAGAATAAATTATTTGTTTGCAAAATAATATTGTGTCAGAACAAACATAAATGTTTACTTTTATCAAAATTGTCTGAAGCTAATTATAACTAAAAAGACCATATAAGTTATATACAAAATGTAGAAACCTACTTTTATTTAAATAAGTGTAACTATTCATTGAACCGAAGCTATCTCCAACAACGTGACTGTTAGTTTATTACGATCCTAAATCAATAACAAAGGGTTCAACTATTTACATTCCTGTAGGTTCAACGGAGATTCTTAAACTGAACCATCTTTATTTATTATCTACCTATAGGTACCGATAAGGTTTTTATACTTTCCGAAAAGTAATTTTGGATGACTGTTTCTCAATCACAACGTAACGGCTGATAAGAATGCATGATGTGTCCTGGATTAAGACATAAGGTACTTTACACCTTGATAATCTTAAGCCGTGTACGCACTTTCGAACAAAATTGCGTTTCAATAATACGAAACAACTTTGTTTACATTTGCGTACCACTAAAGAACATCGAACACTGTGTTCGGCGAAAACGTTTGCGGTTATCCAATTTGTACTTTCTGTATGGATGGTGTTTGAAGAATTTTGATACATGATACGTAAGCACATTGTTTTTACAGAACTGAAAGCGGTAGAGCGGGCGGCGGCGAGGCACTTGATCCCGATACTACTGACAGTTACAAGGCGGTAGTTCACGAATCTGAGGTGGTTGTTCATGTTCTCTTTGCTATTTTGCGTCCAGACATACCTACTATCCAAATATTAAATCGATGTTCCTGTTCGCGGTGTTCGTGTTGGAAAGTCCGTACACGGCTTTAGGTTACCTACGCCGGCAGAACAATTGGCAGGGCTAGTAATCTTATAAAAGTAGGGTTGTGAATTCACTTTGTACTCTGTGCAAACTTCACAAATAGAATAATTAATCAAAAGAATGTTTTGTTTCCGTACACCTAGAAACAACATCTAATTACCTCATTGTTCTGTCTTATTTTACTGAAGTAAGGTGAAGACGGAATAGAAAACATAATGTTCTGATTTACTTTATTATTCTTCAATGTTAATATACAAGGTTAGTCGGAAAGGGGGTAGGTACTAAGCCGCGGGCCAGTAAAAGTATCACTGATGACTATTTTAAAGCAAGTGTTAAAATTTCAAAATTCGATCATTTTTATTTGCATGCAAAAAGATTTTTATTTTAGTTTTATCAAAAACAATCACACCTGCTTTAGTTATGAATTCAGAAAATTAAGTTTCTAATCCGTGGCCCCAAATATGACCTAAATAGTGAACACAGCTGATCATAGCTATTAACAGATAGATTTTAGTATATTTTTTACGAAATCTTTAAAAAGCTATTTTTCTTAAACTATCGAGTTTTGGGAAAAGTTGTAGAACAAAATGTATCCCTTATTATAGGTACATTAACACCCTTTCGGCTTAGTACTCCCTTTCCGACTAACCTTGTATATAGATACGTCAATGATGTACATATTTATATTTATTTTTTGCGCCTTATTTATAAACGCTGAATAAAGTTGTCAATAATGTCAATATAACCATACATTTTGAGGTATGCGCTAGTTTGTTAATAAGGTGGTTTATTTTAATTTTAAATAGATAAAACAAACGTAAGCCTATATTATACAGGTTATACAAGGTTAGTCGGAAAGGGGGTACTAAGCCGAAAGGGTGCTAAAGTACCCATAATAAGGGATAACTTTTGTTCTACAACTTTCCCCAAAACTCGATAGTTTAAGAGAAATAACTTTTCAAAGATTTCGTAAAAAATATGCTAAAATCTATCTGTCCCTAGCTATGATCAGCTGTTTTTACAATTTAGGTCATATTTGGGGTCAAGGATTAGAAAATAAATTTTCTGAATTCAAAACTAACGAAGGTATGATTTAAAAAAGAAAACTAAAATAAAAATCTATTTGCATGCAAATAAAAATTATCGAATTTTGAAATTTTAACACTTGCTTTTAAATAGTCATCAGTGATACTTTAAGTGGCCCGCGGCTTAGTACCCCCTTTCCGACTAACCTTGTATTGAATAAAAACATACTTTCATAACAAATCTAAACATTACTAAGTAGGTAGGTTGTTTCGATTTATGTAATAGAAAGCAATGATTTATATTAAAACTTATGGATAAGGTGCGATTGGTGTTGGTCTTATATCAACTTAATCTTTTAGGTCAATAAGAGCTCCTGTAAAGAACTGATAACCTTCCTCCATTAATCTGAAATAAAAACTGAAACAATTTCGCTAGAGATAAATTTTATTATGTTCTCATTTAAATTCATAGTCCTTTTAATTTTACGTATTATCCCGTGGCTGTAGTGAAATTTATTAGTTGAGACTTTTAAATTAACTTGGGCAGATAGCAATTCTTCATGTTATAAAAGGCAGCCCGGCGGTATCCGTGTCGTTTCGTCTTGTACTAATTATATCAAAATTTTCGTTTGAAAAAGTAACCGTTGATTTAAATAATCTGCGTTAAGGATTTAAAATATTTAATTTATTTGTCAGGTATGTAGTAAAATAAAATGATAATTACAGTACCTATTTAATAATATGTATGTATATTGTACAGTGATATTGTAACTTAGCAACACATTTACAATGTTATGCGCAAAATCCTCTAACAAGTTTTACCGTGCAAGTTGACTTCTGCGACCGATTTTCAAGCTGTGGGGACACACCCGCAGCAAGTAGACTTGCAAGTAAAATAAAACTTTCAAGTGAATTTGGCGCTGTAGGACCTGCGCCCACTGGCAGCACAACACGGCAAGGGTTTTTTTTAATATTTTACAAAAACGAACAGTACAACGAAACAAAGCTGTTTTGTACCTACGATGATTATCACTGCCTCGTTGGTCTAGTGGTGACAAGCGTGACTGCTGATTGAGAGGTCTTGGGTTCGATCCCCAGGTCGGGCAGTGTTATTGGGTTTTTTATTAGGAATTTCTCAGTAGCAGTCCGAAGTCTGGATTTGTGCCCGGTTAATGGAAATAGGCTCGCCTCCTATTAAATGGGACTTAAACATAACTGGCGAAACGAGGGTGTACTAAAAACACCTCTGCCGAACCCTTCCAGGAATACAAGCCGTAATGTTATGTATGTTACGTTATGTGATGACTATCATTGATATTTCAATTTTGTTGAAATGCCAATGATATTATACTATTAAGGCTCGATTTTACTAACGTCGAATAGCTTTAATCGAGGAATAAATTTGACGTTTTGACAGCTTTCGTATAGAAATTCTGGCAACACGTCTGTCTTATTCCTTGGATAAACGCTATCCGACGTTGGTAAAATCGAGCCTAAGTTATATTCCTTATTCGTCGCATAAAAGTCCCTTCCGTGCCGTGCCGCCAATGGGCGCAGGCCCTTAAATGAATGTTTCGTAACATTGTTACTGTTAACGTCCAGTCGAACCGAGAATCAACCAAAACTCGTAGATAGTAGCAAAACTTTTTTTTCTTACATGTGTTATGTGTCCTCATAGTTAAAGTTCATATTATGTCTAACAAAACATATGAAAATATTGATAAAACATCTTTTTCTTATCCTGTGCGTATTCCTAACATTTGTGTATTTTTTTCTCCATCTTTTTAAGTTAAATACTTGCTATGAAATTGTTTTTATTTCTTAAAACCCTAGCATTGTAGGTACCAAAACTCACCCTATTTTCGTTATCTTCGTGGAAGGAGGCTACAGTAAAATAATTATTATTATTAAATTATAAAAATGCCCAATTTAAAATGTTTTCTCTACCTTTTTAAGACAAAGAAATATCCGTATACTGTGTAGTTACTATCCGTAACTTACTATAGCATAGATTTTAAATGAATCCGTAAGTCTAACGGGTTGATCGGAAACATTTAATATCACGCCTGAATTCCCCGTAGGGTTTGGCATAGGTGTATAATAACACCCTCATTTCGCCGTTTTGTTTAAGTCCCATGTAATAGGGCACAAATCCAAACTCCGGGCTGCTACTGAAGAATTCTACACGGAAAAACCCAATAGCACTTTGCCCGATCTGGAGATCGAACGCAGGACCTCACGATCAGCAGTCGTGCTTGCCACCACTAGACCAACAAGGCAGTTTGTCGAACCGTGATCGGAAAATGTACCGAAAAACAGCTTACAAACAGATTTGTAAATACCTACGTCCTTAAACCGCCATGTTGGCATGAAATATATTCCCTTCAGAGGCAGATGACCCTTTGTTACATACCAAAATAAAAAGCGCTTTTTGTATCGTGTGTATTTTACATCCGATGACATAGGCCTCAAATATGAATATTTCATCTTGGCTTTGTGATTCTGCAGAGAGGTAGAATAGTTAACACGCATCCGGGGATTCTACAAAAATGATATAAAAGTCTTTTGCGAATAAGTTTTGTACGTAACGTGACGTGTATAACATTTAAAACGACACAATTTACTGGACAACAGAGGCAAAGTTTTTATATTATATTCAATGAAAGGTAGTATCCGCGAATGACGTAATACTCAGAAAATGATGTTTTTCGCGGGCCGACCGAAGGATTCGTCTTAACTCGAGCCATAGAATTTTCGAAGTTACAGACGCCGCGCGCCGGCGGCCACATCCATTTTATTGGTAATCCTCATTATACTGAAATTATAAGGCAAACTTGGTGGACGACCCCATTAGCGTTGACGCAATTACCTACTAAGCTCTTGGCTTTTTGCGGTAAGGTTTGTTTAGTAACTCCAGGTCGTGACTTGCAAATCGTAAAACTGGTCCAGGTAGGTAATGCTATGAAGGGTATTTAATCATCTATATTATCATGATGCATTGCGGGTAGTACTATCACATACTTAGTTTCCTACTCTTGTTTTTCAGACATAACTTGAATGACATAAAAGCTCCCGTAGCGAGTGTAAAATAAGCTCATCCATGCTCAGTCGTATCGCAGATTCTAATTAAACGGTAGTTAAAACTAAGTACACATAATTATCCGAAGGAGCGAGCACGCGTGACGGTGCGGAAAATGTCTAGGAATAGACGCGCTCAGGAGTTGCTCAGTAGAATTAGTCACGTCATGCGCAAGATGAGGGAGTACGTTGAGAAGTGATCTTCAAAGTAGTTCCTTGTACAAAACAAGACTATATGTGACTTGTGGTTTTTCAAAAAAACGTGTGCCGTTGTCATAACAGCCAATGAACTTTCTAATTAGAAGAGAAGTTTATCAAAGAGTGAAATTCATCACAGAAGGGAGCAAAAAGATACCTACTCATAATTCCACTAGGAATTTCTTACAGTAAATATATCTAATTATCTATGGTGTAATCAGATGAAGATATGATGACGATCAGATCAGATCAGATGATGGGACTGCTCGTTATACATCGAGATCCCTCCGTGCCTTGGAGAGCACGTTAAACTGTCAGTCCCGGTTGTCATACGAATACCTGTGACAGTCGTTATAGGAAGTTAGATGCCGGAAAGTCTGACAATCGGCCTAACCTTAGGATATCGGTATTGCCCAGTAACTGGGTTGCGGAGGTCTGATGGCAGTCTCTCCGAGTAAAATACAGCCATACATACATAGTTGGGAAAAAGGCAAGACAGAATCAGATGACGATACTAGATTATAATATAACAATTAGATCTGTTGGATACAAATGTGGATGATATAAGATTTAATTTAAATATACCTACTCTTTTTTATTATATCTGTACCTTACCTACATGATTTTGTAGACTATCGAAAAACATTAAATTCAATTTGCATTTTTACGTTGCTTCAGCAAGTGTGAAACGGCACTCGAACTAAATTCTTGCTGCAAGGCTGCCGCATCCTGTCAGTTGTCGCCACTTACGCGACGTAAGACTCGGTCAAATTTACACAACTTGGGGAATTGAATTTGGTATAAGTACCTACATATTTTAAAGCTTTTGGAAATGTTTTGAATTATGTGCGTCATGGTATAATCACAGGCAAAAGTTGGTAACGCCTGAGAACCCCAGGGCCACGATTTTAGGGCCCATGAAGTATCTACGGGGTCAATGTCGTACACTTACGGCATAGGAACCAACGTGACAGACGTTAGGCATGGAGTGTTCGTTCTACCTAGCCTTTTCCCAACTATGTTGGGGTCAGCTTCCAGTCTAACCAGATGCAGCTGAATACCAGTATTTTACCAGACCAGATTTTATCAGACCTCCGCAACCCAATAATTGGGCAATGCCGATATCATAAGGTTATACCGGTTGTCAGATCTCTTACTACACATAACGACTGTAGGTATTCGTATGACACCCGGGACCGACGGTTTAACGTGCTCTTCGAGGCACGTAGCGGTCTCCATGTGTAACGAATGGTCACTCATCCACGGACTAGCCGCGGCAAGCGCAACGTTAGGCATGGAGTGTGTAGTGTACCTATATAAATGTCCCTAATTACCTATATTACAACTACTGTAAATTGAGGGGCTGGTGGCTAATTACCAACCGCGCGGATCATACGATTTACGAGGTTAAGCTGCGCTTGTCGCGGTCAGTCCGTAGATGGGTGACCGTTTGCTACACATCGAGACCCCTCCGTGCCTCGGAGAGCACGTTAAACAGTCGGTCCCGGGTGTCATACGAATACCTATGACTGTCGTTACTGGAAGTCAGAAGCCCGAAAAGTCTGTCAACTGGTTTAATTAGGCCTCGCTCAGGGAGACGCGGGGCGTTGCACGGCGCGTCTGGCGTCCCGTCTCGCGGTCTAATCAAACATATGGTAATTTATGAGAGCGTTCATGTAGAAGCGTGATCACGCGCGTTTTGTTTGATATTGAGCGCTACTCGCAGCAGAGCACGCGGCGGCCGCCGCCGCGCCGTCGCGTCCACCGCCGCGGACTCCGCGTACGCGCGTGTGTTTGTTTTTGGCATCGAAGGCAAGCGAGCGTGCACGCACCGCACCACGCGCCGCACAATGCCCCGCGTCTTCATAAACAGAACTACACTTTACCATAATAAAGTAACGTAACGCCAGACGTGCCGCACAACGCCCCGCAGCTCCCTGAACGAGGCCTTAGGATATCGGCATTGCCCAGTGTTGGGAGGTCTGATAGCAGTCGCTCCGTGTAAAATACTGGTATTCAGCCGCATCTGGTTAGACTGGAAGCTGACCCCAACATAGTTGGGAAAGGCTAGGCAGAACAGAACAAATACTGTAAATTATTACACTAATGATATACTTTGTTTATTATTCTACTTCCATTAAGTTAACTTTTTGGAGCACTATAATATTTATAAAAAGTAAAAGCGCACGAAAATTAAGCTATAGATAGGAACACGCTTAAAAAAGCCTTTCAGCTGAGAAATTCACTTTTACCTTGGGAATTGAGACGCCCTTTAAAAAAATATAGTAGGCAGGTACCTACCTAAAAGAAATATTTTATAATGTAATCACATTAACCAAAAGCTTTAAAAAATAATAAAGTGTATTTGCGAAATTTTCGAAGCTAATCTCTCGATTAATTAGTAGAGTCAAAAAACTGCTGATCATTTATTTACAATCTGAACAAAGTAGATAAATTACACAGTAGGTTTTGTAGTCCATTCAAAAAACATTTTTTATTGGTGATGAAAAATGTATTCATTTATTTCATACTGATTGAACAGTTCAATTTGATACTACACTACTACGCTTTGATATTTCAGTTTAAGCTCGGGATAATACGGGCGAATTTATTTGCTCCTCAATGTTTACTAACACACTTCATTACCTTAAATTTGAGCCGTGAGCTGTTTTTATTATAACACCTTTCGCCTCAAATTCTAAGTAACGAAGGCGAGAAGAATGCCAGCATACTCTTTGGGTGTAACAAGACTAACAAGTTAAAGGGTAACCTCACCTCTTAGGGGTTTTGGGTGAAAGTAGAAAATTTCATACTTGGTTTGACACGTCATTTGAAGTGAATTGTGAAACCAAGTGGAAAAGTTCTGGAGAGGAGATTGACGGTCATGGTGGCATAAAGAGAATATTCGCTAAGCTGGATCATGTATGAACTTGATAAAACGCGGTTGTGGTGCACTACCGTGATTAAATCATTATAGGAAAACATTTTGCTTGTCACTGTAAAATAAATAATAACCATGCGCGTAATAGAGATTAGAATTGTGGTACGCCGCTTACTAATACATGTGCCTACAAATTGTTTTAAAAAAAGACTAGCTGTGTCCTCATGGCTCCGCCCGTAGCCTATGTTACTCAGTGATAATGTAGCTTTCTAACGGCAAAATTAATTTTTGAAATCGGTCCAGTAGTTTTTAAGTTTATTCGTTACATACAAAAATACAAAAATCCAAAAATACAAATCTTTCCTCTTTATAATATTAGTATAGATATAGATAACAAAAGATTGTGAGGGTTTTATATTCTAACGTTATGAGTGTTTCAGTTCGCTGAACAAATAAATGGCAAGTACAATAGGTAGTCTGGCTTAAAATAGGATTTGGGTAGGTATAATAAATGGGGCGAGGGCGGCTGTTTAGCATTCCAACGGTTAGCAACTCTTCATTATTTCTAGTCCGCATAAGTAACTATAACTTTAATGAAACCCTGCCCGGAATATTTGTAAAGTACGTCGAAAATCGGTTTGGTGTTTTTGTGTAATGATTTTCCCTATGAGTATGTCTGTCAGTCTGTTCGCTATCTTTTCACGCCTAAAAAACCAAACTGATATTGTCGATTTTTGGCCGAGCAGTTATTTAGTACCATGACGAGGACATAGAATACTTTACATTCCAGAGTTTTTTTTTCTTTAACTTCGCCGTTGACTAGTCACACCTGATGGCAAGCACAGATAGGGTCTAAGATGGAGCACAATAATCCAAGTAGCTAAGATATATCTCTCTATATAACTCCCCTATATCCCTCTGGCTCTCGCATACATGAAAGTAATGACGAGGAAGCCTTATCGCTACCCAACGACCCAAGTTTATACTGATTGCAAAGTGCTCACGGTCCGCAAACTGTTTGTGCTCCAATCCATCCTAAGAAAGCATGGCAGCCTGCCTCCATCCGATCCAAATAAACGCAGAAATCTTCCCTCAGGTGTTCCGCACAGCACCTCATTTACCAAGCACCAGTACTTCACTTTGAATTCACACATTTACAAAGCAATCCAGAAAAAACTTAATATGTTAGACCTAAACCGACACCAAGTTAAATCTATAGTCACTCAATGGCTTCAAACACAGGACTACTCAAACACAGAGTCTCTATTAACTTACATCGCATAAACTTACATGCAAATAATGCGTGCAGACACATACAAACATTCACGCACTATATGCACGTACACACACACTTAGACATATACACATAAATATACTTCACATAATTTCCCATTCATTCATATATTATTATCTTTTTTGTCTGTATCTAGACTATTTACTCCTGATGTATTCGTTATGCTTCACTTGTCACTTAAATCTTAGACAATACCTGTAACGATCGAATCACTGTCTCTTAAGATACAGAGGTCCCTCCTAGTTTAAGAGGTAGGGTTTGTAATATTTGTGCATAGATTTTTGCTTTTTAGAGTAAAATTGTACATCTTTTTTTCTACATTGTATCTATGTCTGATTATTGGTAAATAAACGTTTTTATTATTATTATTATATTACATAACGGAACACAGGCAACTGCATGGCGGCGACACCTTGCTCAAATACTATAAAACGGTCAAATGTAACTAGTACAGGTTTGATGACTTGAATAAGTTTGCCTGTGTAATATCAAATCTACTGTGCTGATTTGATATTACACAGGCAAACTCATGTGTATCAAAATTAAATTGCAGAATTTCATTACATGCAAACGTTATGTTTCATTACATGCAAATGTTAATTATAAATGACGAGGAACAGGGGCTTCCATAGCCCATGCCTTCATATGACATAACAAGGAACATTGACGAAGGCAAAACAACGAATGTACCTACGCTTCATCTAAATCCCAAAAGTTATTACGTCTTGTCGTTTCAAGTCGTGTCTTCACCAGTTCAAGAGTGTTCAAAGTTAAACAACCTATTATAAAGTGACATAAGACGTAAATAGGGCTATCACCAAGATAATATTAGGGACCTAAAAGCGGCAGTTTAGGCCAAAATTAATTCAATCAATGCAAAAGAGTAAGTGCCCATTTATCCGTTTAGTGACACCCAATAGTGTTTAAATTATGTAGTTAAAGTTTAATACGTATTGTTGAGTGTAGCTGATAATGGGTGTTTCATTCAGGCCCGGACTGGCCATACCGGTAAATCGGGCATATGCCCGATGGGCCGAAAAGAGTGAGGGGAACGTCAAAAAAAAAGGTCGTCCAACTATCGCCTAACGCTTGAAAAAGAAGCCGCAAATTGTTTGTGTTTGTAAATGTACCCAAGATACAGGAGAAAGAATGAAGGGAGCGTCTAAAAAAAAAACGTCGTCCATCTAATCTCTTGGGCCGACCGTCCCTCAAATGCCCGGGCCGATTTCAGGTCCCAGTCCGGCCCTGGTTTCATTATATAGGTAATTGTTTTAAAACTGAACAGTCAGCCGCAAATATTAGTTAGTCGTTAGTTTGAGTTGAAATACTGCGATCGAAAGTTGTTTAACGACCAATGAACCTTTTATATGTATTTTAAATACTAATTTGTGTCCGATCACTGATCACGAACTTTTTATAGACGAAAATGTTCATTTATATAAAACTTTTTAATTTTTTATCGTTTGTAAATAGAGCTGAAAGAAGGCATCGAAAAGTAAAATATTCAAATTAAACATTCAAACAGAGAGAAGTTTGTCAAATAAATGTAATCTTACCAGTATATTGTAGTAACAATTGTCATCCATAATATTTCGTATATTTAAGTTTTTTTTAAATATTGAGTCTCAAGGTCGAGGCGTCGTGGGCTAATCGTGGAGTCGGTCCCGGGTGTCATACAAATACCTATGACGGTCATTACGGGAAGTCAGAAGCCCGAAAGTCTGACAACCGGTCTAACCTTAGGATATCGGCAGTGCCCTGTAACTGGGTTGCGGAGGTCTGATGGCAGTCGCTCCGTGTAAAATACTGGTATTCGGCCGCATCTGGTTCGGCTGAAAGCTGACCCCAAAACAATTGGGAAAAAGCTAGGCAGACCGAACGTCGTGGGCTAATTACATAATAAATCCGTATTTTACAAGTCTATACTAATATTATAAAGAGGAAAGATTTGTATTTTTGGATTTTTGTATGTAACGAATAAACTTAAAAACTATTGGACCGATTTCAAAAATTCTTTTGCCGTTAGAAAGCTACATTATCACTGAGTAACATAGGCTACGGGCGGAGCCATGAGGACACAGCTAGTAATTGATAAAGTCGGGAATCAATTTAAAATCTGTAAATATAATCTTACTTTCCTAACCGATTTCAGGGCTATTTTAATATGTATAAACTAAGACTATTTTTGTTCGCAGATGTAATGCTGGATAAACCTAGTACCTCTCTGGTTCACAAAATCGTTTTTTTTTCAGATATTGTTCATGAAAAGACTTTGTAGAATTTGTCGGCGTTAGGTATATTAAATCTCTTATTATTTGATTCACACGGATTTTATGTTAACCGTGCGACATTCCTGCTTACTTCCATAATATAACGAAACCGAAATGTCTATGAATATTTTGAATTCCATATTATTCATATCTAATAATTAGGTTGTCTGTCCCGATTCGCACGTGGATAAACTTCTATAAACTTTTGATGCGAATAATTTGGATTTGGAGCAAAAGAGGAGAAGTCTATTATATTAAAAGTGATAATGCCATTACCTTTATGCCGACTAGGATTTAATAGAATTACATGGGTTCGAGTTCGTTCTGTGGACTGATCCCTAACTTCGAATAAATTATGGTCTGGGCCCAAATTGTTTCTATAAATTGAGATTTCAGATTGTTATTGACTGTTAGAATTGAGATGGAAAATTCAATATTGTTTTAATCAAAAAAATTTGTTCTCTGACTTCAATATTGTCCATAGTTCTCGTTTTATTATCTCATTTTACCTTACTTAAGGTAATGTTCTTTAAACCCTATAGATACCCCACCCACACCCTCTACATATTATCTGATGTCTTGTCTGTAAGGAAACTTTATTTACTTCAACTTATACTAAAAAAACATACATCCCTCCCGTATGATCCCTCTAAGCCTAAAAGCAGAAGGAGCTACTTAGTCGCTCCAACTGACAGGGTTAGATCTGCTTTCGCTAAAAGACAATACCCAAGACAATCGTCTTACCTATACAACTTACTGAATAAAGAATTACATATATATTCCATGAAGTTCCGGGACTGTAAAAAAGCTGCAATTGAATGGCTTAAAACTAAATCCTACGACGATATTGAGTCTATTGTATCTACTTTACAATAACCAAAGTGGTTACTATTGGGTTGTCTTTGCGTATGGTTAGTGAATGAAGACTTGTTTCGCTTCTTTCGATCCCAAGACATTGTCGCAGGGCTAACCGCAAATCTAAAAGTTGATTAAGTATCGTTTATTTCAACACGCACACCATACCTCACTACTTACCCTCACACTCGTAGGTACTCACTCACACTTCACTCACACACTCACTCGTCACACACACATCACGCATACTCGCGCGTTTCTTAGCTCATTCTCTAGCAGAGCAGTTTGTGCTCTTTAAACGTCGATTGCACGCCCATGTATTCGGATAACAATAAAAAAAATCTATTTGTGTCTGCAAATTGGCGTGCGACGGGTTAAATGTCTAATGTTAAGTTACCCTTTTATTTTTAGTCTTGCATGTTTACATTGTCTACATCTCGATTGCAATATAAATGATAAGTGGAAGTGCGGAGACTCCTAAGACAAGCAATCCTTTGCTTAAAAGGTGATCTCCAAATATATGTATCTGTAAGCCCATTGTAATCGAAATATACATTTTTATTTTATTTATTTATTTATTATTCTTAACGGGCACAATTTCTGTTGTTTTTTGTAACAAATTAAAATTGAATTTTAAATATTTATTACTATGTGTTTTTGTGCTAAATCACACTTGTTTAATACGTTATTTTTACTATACGCTAAACCTCAAATTAGTTTGTTCAGAATCACCAGAAAAAACGATTGGTATAGTTTTTATATATTTTTTTCCAATAATAAGTTCTAATTTCAACTTTGATTCAACAGGTAACTACGTATATCCCTATGCTGCGGTAAAATACCTTGTGGCCTGAGACTGTCGGCTTGGTATGTTTAGACACCCCCTGCATGGCACACCTCATGTATTTCGCTCCCTGCTGGGGAACTTAACGCAAAATAAACAAGTCTGCTACTTTGAGATTTATTAAAAATATATATGTTACTCCTAGCCTGTTCCCAACTAAGTTGGGGTCAACTTCCAGTCTAACCAGATGCGGCTGAATACCTGAATTTTACACAGAGCGACTGCACTCCATCAGACCTCCGGGCTCTTGTCGATATCTTAAGATTAGACCAGTTGTCAGACTTTCGAGCTTCTGACTAACGACTGTCATAGGTATTCGTATGACACCCGGGACCGACTGTTCAACGTGCTCTCCGAGGCACTCAGGGGCCTTTGATTTGTAACGAACTGTCACCCCCCATCCACGGACTGACCGCGGCAAGCATAGCTTAACCTCTTAAATCGTATGATCTGCGCAGTTGAAAATTAGCCACGCGCCCCTCTTCTATTTACAAAAAAAAAACTGATATCTACTAAAACAATGCATTATGTATAATCTAAAGTTAAAATAGCTATAGGTCAACCAGAATCTCATGGCATTAAAAATTAATAACAAATAGTGGTTTTCATATGGCAATGTCAACATGTCACTTGTCAAAACGAGTATGACTGTAGTTGATACATTTTCCACTTCTGATTAATGTTTTATTGTTCAAACATGTTTAATAAACATACTTATTTTAACAAGGTTTCCTTTTCCATTACAATAAAATTGCAAAAAACCATATATCAGCATATCATTTTGGGACCCAGTGCATAATATCAGCAAGCACATTGGGTCACATAAAACAATAAGCCAAAACCTCTAACAACATGGATTTATGAAATACATGTTGTGCTGGCCCCATCTAGTGTGGGATAAGGGCAGGAAGAAGATGAAGAAGAAATTAAAGAAAAAAAATACTAGTATCAAGACTTTTTATTCAAATTACCCTTGTGTTACCCACAAAAAAGTTTAATTTCCCTATTTGCCATCAGATTCTGGTAGACCTATAACAATTTGATAGGCGACATGCTCACAGATGATCCTACAACATGTAACGTAATTAACGCAGACCCTCATACACCCCAATTACAATATTATGTTATAATCATAAAACATACATTACAAAACATAACATTTTGACAGCAAGAACACTAAAGAAGGTGTAATACGCTTTTATGTAAAAATATGGGATATAATGTAAGTACCTATAAAATGGTATATTTCTTATCACAATAAAACTCGATTGCATCAAACTTTTCCTAATGCTAAATATAATGTTAGTGTCAAATCAACTGTCAAATCCTAAAGAAAATACCATTTTTAGCACTAACATTAGCAGTAGCACAAGCAAGTGCTTGGTGCAACTAAAATACATACATTACATACTGATACATATATTAAATTATTTTGAACTTTTAGTTCTTTTTACTCCCCAGTAATAAAAGCTTGTTTTTAAAAAGTTTTTTTTCTTTATTTTTTTATTGTTAACTGCATTTAAAATTCAGTCTAATGCACTTGACATAAGGCTCAATTTTCTTTATCTCAATTATACGACTTATTAGAGAAAAGCAATTTTATAAAAAAAATACACATTAAAAATGGCTAAAATCGATTCAGTAGCAGATTCTTAACAAACTAATTTCAGGGTGTGCGTTTATTATGTTACACATTGTATATTCTATAGCTTTCATTAAATAAATACCGGACCGAATTCGATCAATATTTTAATGTTATACCTATACCGCTTCGAGCTTTGTTCTTCCGGGTTGACCCGAAAAGGAAAATATATTAAAGCTACGGCAGATTGAATTCAAATAAAATGGTTTCATATATTTTGTAATATAAAAGGTAGGTACATTTAAAACTGCCAAATAAGGATTTACATGTTTTTCACATTAACAAAAAAAACGCCAAAACGTAAAGTGGAAAATCCCGGAGCGGAATTGATTTTCTGTGTGCCCATGTTAACATGTTTGCTCGAAGGCCTAAAAAGATTGGTCTCCAAATCGTGTTTGTCTATCAGACATTGATTCCAGTGTGTTACGGTTTTTATATAGTTAATTTAAAAGAAGATTTAATATGTTCACACCTTTATTTACTTTTGTAAGCCCTGCATGTAGGTAAATACCTAGGTATAAATATATTACATGGGACTTAAACATAACTGGCGAAACAGTGGTATACTAATACCACTTCTGCCGAACCCTTCGGGGAATACAAGGCGTGATGTTATGTTAAAGAGATCAAAGTCCCGTAACACGTACTAAAGGCAGATTATTAGGTAGTTGTTTATCAAAAGTACGGAATATTCATAGTACAGATACCAACGTATCCCTCATCAAACGTAATTATGGAATTAAGTTAGAAAGCCCATCTGTGGCTTGCGATGGACTTTAGCCTCCCAATTAAGATTGAGAGCTTTCATTAAGATTTTATGAACTTACCGCTTCAGACGATTTATTTAAATGTTACAAGCTTCGACTAAAACATCGTTCAACCGCCAGCTTTATGATCACAGATTGAATTTAATTATAATACTGTTTAATATTTACGTTTTTTGGTAATAGATGAATAATATTACTCGCCTCACTCGCACATAATCTTTCAGAATTAAGATTAAGCGATGTGTGTTTAACCAAAACTAATGAAATGTTTTTGAAATAAAAAGTTTTAAATTTTGAAAGCTTTAAATTTGAAAAAATTTGAATATTAATAACAATATCAGCTGTTTGTCGATCCACGTATGTATTTAGTAATTTACCAGGATAGAGGGTGAAGACCTGCTCACCTTCTCTCATCGTGTGCACATCAAAGGTCACTAAGAGATTGTATCACGCCAGTGGCGAGCAATCTAGAAAACTAGCTATTATAAAGAATGCCTAGAAAAGCAGGAATAGTTAAAATGTAGTTAGCTATATCCTGAATAAAATATTGTACTCTACTTAATATAGCGCTGGCTAGTATAAAGAGCCTTACACGACCAACGACTGGACATAAAATTATATTTCCTGTACGTGTAATTCGTGTTATATTTAAACTTTTACATTCCTCGAAAATTCGAGCCCCCGTGGTCATGCATATCCGTGTTGAAGAATCGCGCGAAATTTTTTTTATTTGAATACTTTTATGTACAGAAGTTAACATTCAATGTTCACCGTCAAGATTTTTCTTTTTTAACTTTTTTTTGTATAAATGTTCCTGTTTATTCTCATATTTCGTTTTGTCTAGAGAATTTTGATTTAATGTGGGAATTATGAAAATAAACATGGCTTAGAAGATCATGTATCAACGTTAAAAAAATATGCTATCAATCATTGCGAAAGGTGTTTCACCAGCCGTTAGATGCTGACTGCTGGACAATAATGGACATGAGCCTTCTCTCATAGGTTAATGTTGATAGTAAACAAAAGAAATGCCAACACTCACATTTTGTTGACGGTTCACTATTGATTCGTATAAAATTTCATGTCATAATTTTTATCATGGTATATAGGTACTTTCGTACTAATGATCGTTACACGTAATATTAATTCTGCATAAATGTATTGGCACTATTTTTTTAACCATAATTACTGTTAGCATAACGATTTAGAAGCATATTAATCGAAAGCATAATATTATAAACGCATAACAATATTAAAGCATGAATAAAAACTTTATATGCTACAAAATTACACCGAAAAACTATAGCCAAATGACAGTTATGCCTATCTAAACAGTATATCAAAAAATATTATGTCAAAGTATTCTTATGCCATTAAAAGTTATGCCTAACTCGTTATGCCAGAGTAGATTAGGATTTAAAAAGATATGCTAATCAAAGGAACCCTTCGTGTACATGTCCTACTTATGTACAAAAGTAAAAGCAAACACAACTTCACAGGAAAGAAATTTAAATTCTCTTAAGTTTGTAGCTTCTTTAAATTTGATGAAAAATCTAATGTATTTAATTAGATACAGTATTAGAGTATTGCCACTTCTTCATCTGTGTGTTGGCACTTACATTAGTATATGTAGGACCCGTCGTTACATTTTTATTTCTTTCCAAATATCGATGTTTTATCCGGGTCAGTATTTTTTAACCCAAAGAGAAAATTGAAAAAGTTTTACAGATGTAACATCTTTGGCACTGCAAATGGTTCGCTTGAAAAAGTTGGGGACCAAAAATTATTGTTGGGATACCAAGAACGAAGTCCTGCCAATTTTATCGGATAAATAAGTGTTTTATGTATTTTCTAAATTTCATGGAACTTTATTATGTAATATGTAGGTAACGTTTTAGTGTTATTTTGTATTAAAGTTGAGTATAGCAAAGTTACGATTTCATTAGAAGGTTATTAGCAGTGATAGCCTAATGGTGTGACCGTCGGACTGCCAAGTCATAGGTCTCGAGTTCGAACCCAAGGCACGCATGCACCTACTTTTCGGATTCATGTGCGTATTGTATGATTATCACTTACTTAAAAAGAGTGAAGGAAAACATCGTGAGGAAACCGACATGCCTGAGAAATATTTCTCGACAGCATATGAAGCCAAGTCAGAGGCCCATGGGTGGCATGAACTCTGACACCAGGATAGTCACTAACCACACGAAAAAAAAAAGAAAATTAGAATGTCTACATTTTACTACGCAACTTTTTTTTCCACAGTTGGTGCTTACATTACCTTTACTATGATAAGAATATGCAAGTTATTATTACATCTTAAACACTTTGAAAACATTAACAAAAAAAATATTGTGTTCCTTGTAACGTATACGAGTTTGAAGATGAACCTATCTAAAATAGTAATTTTATTATAACATGAAATGTCAACCGTCAATTTACTGGTTTGGTCCCTCGATTCTTGAATGAGATTTTGAATAATTTTATCGATACAATTCACTACAAATATTTAAAAAAAGTTGAAATATAAATAATATAATATATCAAAAGGTATATTGGATAATTTAAATGTTTTGGAGTAGCGGATATTAAATTTGTATATATAATGGCTCTCTGTATAAATAAAATGTCGTTCATATGAAACCTTATTTTCCAACAAAGGAAATAATAGCTTTCCTCCTGTCCGATATATCAACAAATGGTTTTTTTATTTAGGAGCTTCCGTCCCCAATTTCTATGAGTGTTCGTATGAAAATATTTGTAAGATTGAATCATTTATTCGCCAAACTTTACTGTGTATTTCTTACTACTTATTAACATTTCTGGTATGAAAATTAATATGGTATTCAAATTTAACAATCCATAATAATGAATTATGTAACATTATTTTCTATTAGCAGATAAGTTATAATCAAAACTTATATGATTAAATAAGGGAGTTTTAGTCATAATCGTAATAATGAAGTAGATATTTCATATTACTTAGTTTATTTTTTTTTTCCTAATCGACTCTTGTAGATGGTCTTGCGGACCTTTTCTACGTAACCGGGCTATTTATTATTGGCGAGACCAGAAGGGCCTCCGAACCAATATTACTTCGTCATTCCCAGACGCTACTTATACGAAAGATATGTTATAGTTTACATAACACTTTGTGTCTATATCAAAATAAAAATAATTTTACCGAATTAAAAATACCAAACTCATTTTTATAAACATTTAACATTTTTATTACCCCCCAAAAAAATATCTAGAAGATTTCAAAACAACAGCGCTCGCAGGCTTCATTACGATTTACGATTTGTGTATTTTTCGTCACCTGTCGTACTCGCACGCTTTACCGTGACAAGACATGTGTGAATGTATCACGTAATTGTCTGTGTGTTACCATTCGACTGAATCCGTTATTCATTCATGTGTTTTTGTCATGGCTTTGCCGGTGCCTGCAGTTCGCAGTAAGTCCTACCTTTTTGTCTTCTAACTTTTATCATAGTTGCCAAAATAAATGTTAATCGAATAATTATAGGCCATACAAGCTGACAAGGAATTTTGACTAATTTGTAAAAACATTAACAGATCAGGCAGCCGTGTCTTCCGAGAGCGGCCAACATAATAAAAGGAATTTCAAGCTTGACATAGACCTACTATCACAATACTCTAATCCTTTGTACATTGTTCCACTTTGGGCCTATTTTCATGGGTTAGTCCCGTTATGGTATGGTCCCGGTATGGCACCCTCTTAAAATACCTATCAAAAAGTCCCGCTATGGTACCCATCTTTTAGATCTACGTTAGACAATAGAAGGTACAACTGAAAAGAAAAGTGTATCTATATTTTCATTATGGAGCTGGTCCGCATAATTATCTAGGTACTAAAGATAGCAACCCCTTAACTCTACATCGTGAAGACCCTTAACTACCATAAAAATAAGCCTATCGAGTAGGTACTTATTCAGTGTTCTACAGATATTTATTAGTAGAGGAAAATATACCAAAGAAAATAAAGTGATTAGGTGGTATTTTTGTTCGTGTTGAGGAATGGGAATTAAAATACATTTAACCTATATTATATCAAGGTAAAATATCAATGAATTGTTCTTAATTAATAATTCTGAAAGCTTTGTTACTTACACGTAGCAGTTTGTATGTACACGTACTTTCTTATATCGAAAACAAACTGTAAGTAGCTTTTATAATAAATCAATAGTTGTACCTACATACAAATTTTATTTTCGCTGTATAAAAATGACAGGATATCTACTTAGTACGAAGTTAGATGCAAAAGAAATGTTTGATTAATAGGATAGTACTGCTAGTTAGAAATATGTTCAATAATGTGTGTACGATATGGTGGTAATTGTAGGAACTAATTGGTAAGGGAAGCACACGTCTTACAGAAAACTATACATCGAACGTCGACCACATCATTCGACAATAATTCTTTTTAATGATAGCTCATCTCACCAACGCACGTTCGCCGATTTATTTTATCGATGCACAATTTGCGACGTCGTTTTTATTGCCGGACGTTCTGTTGAAAGCTCGTTTTTCGAATAAACCTAGTGTTCCCATTGGGTACCACTTCAGAGCTACTTGTATCACAGCGCAAATTATAGCTAGGTATATGTGTAAATGGACCCGCACTCGGGACTCAACCAATTGATTGTGTAAATAGAATCACCGCTAAAAGAGGGTAGGCGAGTGTCCAGCGCTGACCGCTGACATTGGCAAGCACGTCCGTCCACTCCCATTCAGGCTCAAAAATTCCTTTACATTTGATATTTTTTGGCAAAATAACATTAAGTATATTCTATATTTTGCGAAATCTTCACCAGTGTCTTTGTGATACTTATCATAAACAAATTCTCCTAATTCAAACCTTGTTTTAATTGAAGTAGTGAAAATATTCATATTTTAAAATTCCATTTATTTCCCTTACGATCAAATTGTTCGATATAGTTTCGTTAAAATAATAAAATAATATGTCAGGGATGAGCAAACATAGCTATAAAAGGGACTTTCTTAAGCTGGTGTTCACCAAAATTAACTCTCTGATTAAACAACCGGTTGATCACCATCGATGCCGCCACCGTGAACGCAGATTGGACGTGTTGGTTGACCTTTACCTAAAATTCAAGTATTTGGTATATTTTTCGAGTAAACAGTTGTTTAACACGAGAATTAATGTTTGGTGAACACTCGCTTTAGTATACAAATTCGATGACAAAAAACCTACCATTTGGTTTGCTCAAGTCATTATTTCGTACAAAAGATGAATAGCAACGCAGTTATGGACGGAAGAACAAATGCCAGTATCGGCAGTTTATATTGTGAATGCGTGGATGAAAAGAAATAGAAACATACATTTATTTTTAATTTGTAACTCAAGAATAGGTCACCTAACTGAGTGGTATCGAGGGAGGTCATTGAAGGATTATATCATTAAATACTTGTAGACTGATAGCATCGTAAGCGAAATCTGGTGTCCATGGACGTTGCGGAGGTCATATAACAAATTAATGATCGAAAGCAGCAATATTTATTGCTGCACCAAATTATTTTCGTCATTTTAAATGTCTTGGAATCTAACTATGACAACAAACAGCCAGTACGTAGTAGGTAAATATGCTGACGTATTATGCAATAATGATTTGTCAGCCCGCATGTCGAGTTGGTCACTGGACAAAACCCTTTCCCACAATTGACCTCAAAACTTTTACAGAATGCTGATTACAATACCAGCTGTGAGGGACGGTGTATCTAAAACTGGAATAGCGAATTCAGCCCATTGTTCTGAATTTAATGAAAATAAAAGCTTGAAATAAGTGGATTTTGCAGCAGTTTTTTTCAAGCAGGTTTTGTGAAGGGCAAAGGCACTCGCGACCAAATTCTTAACATTCGCCAATTGATAGAAAAGTCATATGAGTACAACACACCTGTCTGCCTGTCATCATGTGTTTCATTGACTACAGCAAAGCTTTTGACTGCGTTATCTGGTCACACCTGTGGAAGGTACTAGCAGAGCTGGGTGTGCGCCAACACCTGGTAGCACTTATTCAGTCGCTTTATCTGAGCAGCGAGGGCATAGTGAAGGTCGATAAATACGCTTCAGGACCTATCAGTCGGACGGAATCAGGCGGACCTGTGAAAACTGGGAGGGTGGAGTCAGAATTGGTGGAACGTGACTGCAAGTGAAGCTGAAATGATAACTCTCCTCAAGAAAATGGAAGAGATCAGCATGGAATTGGGTATTTCGAGCAACCATGCCAAAACCAAACTTATGGTAGTAGACCGTTCCAATAAACTACAATTTACGGGCGCTCTTGACCTTGAAGCTGTCCAAGACTTTATCTACCTAGGCGCCAACATAAGCAATACAAGGTCATGCGAAAAAGAAATTAGGAGACGAATAAGGATGGCCAAAAACGCAATGTCTCAACTGCAGCGAATATGGAAAGACCGTAACATCTCACGGAAAACCAAAACCAAATTGGTTAATTCACTCGTGTTTTCCATATTTAATTACGGAGCAGAAACGTGGACACTGAGGAAAGCTGACGGTGACCGAATTGACGCATTTGAGATGTGGTGCTGGAGAAAAATGCTTCATATTCCGTGGACTGCCTTCCGCACCAATGTGTCCACCCTAAAGGAGTTAAATGTTAAAACCAGGCGGTCTACCATCTGTCTGCGTAGGATACTGGAGTTCTTTGGTCACATTGCCCCGAAAGATTGCCATAACCTCGAACAACTAATGGTAACTGGCAAAATCGACGGCAAACATTCCAGATGTCGAAGCCCTATCAGATGGTCTGACCAGATCCGCAAAGCTCTAGACACTAAACTCCACGAGGCATTCCACATCGCCAAAGACAGGCACAGGTGGCGCAAGGTTGTCAGAGAAAAAATGATTCCATGAGGGAATCACGACCCTCAGTAATAAGGAACACGACGCGAGGAGGAATAAGTGGATTTTATCTCGCAATTTCCTTAATTCAATAGATTTAATTATCTAATTTTCGTATAGTTTTATTGTATTTTAATAAATGTTTTAGAAGGTAAATAAACTGTTTATGAAGGACAGTATTCATTTGAATAGAAGATCAGTGGAACATATTATAAAATTATATAAATACTCCATATTATTAGACATAAAAAAACATTTCATTTTTACAAAATACAGTGTATCTTAATAGAATAAGTTATTATACATCGGATTTTTTTTTAATAAAATTAATTAAACTGCCTGCAACTGTCCCACTGCAAATGCCTCTTCTTTATACACGGAATTCAGAGTATAGGTAGGTACAGAGAATTCTTCTTTGCAAATTAGTGGAAAAAAACCGGAGAAGTCGGATAACTATGAGCAAAATTGCCACTTATATTTTTGTTAGCATAATGTGCTGAATTCATTGTTTCAGTTTTCGGTACACCACCATCCCGGTATTTTTTTCTGTTACCCTCCGAGATCGGTATATTATTATAATATCCTAAGTCCCAATTCGTATTACAAGAGTCTGTGATGATCTAGTATTATTCGAATTCCAAGTTCCAACATTTATGTTGGAAAAAGTCCAAATCTTGGCCCCGTATGAACTTTATCTACCCGATAAATAGATATACGATCGGCGATTATTGCATTTGGACGTAATGCCATCATCGTCGGTACCTAGTACACCTCTCTTTTTTTAACCCGATGAGCTTCTACTCTATTAGGATAGTAGAAAATGTTTGTAACTTTTTGTAGACAGATTATTTCTCAAAAAACTTTCACTTTGTGTACTTGAAGGTTTCCTAAACCCGAAGCGCTATACTATAAAAAATTAAGCCTGTCATTCCATTCAAAGGCGGCGTTTTTATTATATTATATTTTATTAACTAGTCTGAAAGATAAAGTTACCGTTCGATGTCATGAGACAAGCTTATACTTTCAACTACCCTCAGGAATATACCCAGAGGAAATATCCCTAGAAAGTTACCAAGTTGCCGGCAATGTTCCCCGAAATTCCCAAGGTTTTAGTTATAATTGTTAAATATCCAATCACGTTCTGATTACTAAAAATAACGGATAGTTTAATTAAGAAGAAGTTAGTATTTATTTTTTTGCTGAATTACAACACTTATTCTGACACGGAAGACAATCAAAAAATATAAATATACAGCGTGTTACATAATTCCCCATGAAAAATGAAAATAATCAAGTACTCTTTCATGGTAGTTGTCATTTACCTCTCAGAGGAAATTAGGTAAGAATGTAAATAACTTTCTGGGTAGTCTACTCTTTAGTTTTATGTTTTCAGGGTTGCGTTTCAATGTTATTTTATGTTTTATCCAATTTTTCTTTTGGCTCATTTTACGGTTTTCACATATTGCCAATAGACTCTTTACAAGGGACCTTTTAACCCCCTTTCGGCTTTAGGGGTATTTTTGTAACACGTTGTATGAAGATCTGAGTAAAATTCCCAGTCGGGAAACATTGCCGGCAGCGTTGCTGGCAATATTAATACTTCTTGGCAATGTTTCGGTGCATGGAACATCACTAGTTAGTACTTAATAAAAACTTAACTAAGTAGGCTTTACTATACTCCATCTTCCTGTAGAGTTATCAAGTACATAGTTATTGTACTTCTGCTGAACTAAGCTTTTACTAGCTTTGAATGCATCATAATAATTACTAGCCGTTATAAACCATGTATTTTGTGGTAACTGGTATGAAAATATTTTATCGATCATTTATAGGTTAATTTATATGATTTAGTTCTGTATTTAACCTACAAATTATCGATAAAATATTTTCATGCCATTTACCAGTCTTCATTCGCACGAATTGTTTGCCCATTTTTTGTTTTATTTATTTGATGTAGGCACACTGCGAGTGAACATAGTTTATACATACCATAAACCCGTTCGCATGTTTCTGCCATCAAAATCTACCACTAATAAGTCTAAACCATTCAAAACATTATGAAACCAATGACAAATTATACGATTCGACTAGAATTGTATTTGTAAAAAAATCTTTATATTGCTCGACCGCAACCGGCGCCGGCGTGCATGAAATGTGCAATGTGGAAGAATCAAAAGGTCTAGGGATCGTAGATCGTAGTACGTTATGTTCTATAGTTTCTACCTACTGCTATGGGGATAAGGTGTAACTTTATTTATGTAAGGTTTTGTTCTACCTAGCCTTTTCTCAACTATGTTGGGTACAGTTTCTAGTCTAACCAGATGCGGCTGAAGACCAGTATTTTACATGGAGCGACAGCCATCAGACCTTCGCAACCCAGTTACTGGGCAATGCCGATATCCTAAGGTTAGACCAGTCCAGTCGTCAGACTTTCGGGCTTCTGACTACCCGTTACGACTGCCATAGGTAATCGTATGACACCCGGGACCGACGGTTTGACGTGTTCTCTGAGGCACGGAGGGGTCTCGATGAATAACGAATGGTCACCCATCCACGGACTGACCGCAGCGAGCGTAGCTTAACCTTGCAAATCATATGATCTGTGCGGTTGTTAATTAGCCACGAGCCCCTTCTATCTTATCTACGTATGTAGCAAAATGTTGTATTTAGATTGGATACTGATACAACACGATCTTTCAATCACCCATAGTTTTTATTTATTAGTCGCAGAGGAAATGTGCCCGCATACACAGTCAGCCCACACGGTCATTAAAATTCTGCTTTACGGATATCCTGTTTTCTATATTAAAATATTCACCAGCTGACGTTAGAATTAAATACAAACGAAGTTCTGATTAAACGCCGAGAGCTGTTAATTTTCTGCCTTCTGTTATAAAGTTTGTGATATCATATTTCATAAATACTCGCCAAGCTACTGAAATTATCTTGCACTTAAAATAGACAATCACTTAGCTATTTATTTTAAGCACAGCTCGTAAACTATGGAATGAAAGTTTTGAAATACTTCTGTGATAAATAAATTACATGGCAAAGTAACGCTCTAGATATTCTTAAAATCTGAAATGTAGGTATTATTTATTTATTTATTTAAACTTCATGTACAATTGGTGGTACATAAGGCGGACTTAATGCCAATGGCATTCTCTACCAGTCAACCTTTGGGTCAAAAATTAAGCACTTCGAAAAAGGTACAAAAAAAGAATTTAAAACAAATATTGAATAGGTAAATAAAAATTATTAAAAACAAAATAATACATAAGTACTAACAAAATATATACTTTATATTACAATAAAAATACATATTAAACCTATATATCTATACATACATACATACACATAAATATTTATAACTATGATGGACAGTTCATTCAGACTAAGGTTGCAGCGATTTTAGGTAATATTCCCGAACTTTACGTTTAAAAATGAATTTACTCGGAGCTTTTTTCATATCAAGGGGTAGCGCGTTCTAGAGTTTGATTGCTGAGACAGCGAACGAATTGGACATGAAACCTGTGCGGTGAGAAGGAATGAGTAGAATTAGATTTTCAGAGGCACGAAGGCTACGACTGTGAGAGCCACCCAAAAGTTGAAAATATGTTTTTAGATAATCAGGAGCACTAGGATCATTAATAATGGTGAAGAGTGAACTGAGAGACCTGAGGGATCTTCTCTGGCGGATAGGAAGCCATTATGTAGGTATGCTCTTAAAGATTTTTTGTATTTCTCTACATACCTACGAAAAATATTTTCTTGCTCGCTTTATTTTAATAGCATTACATAACATAACATCACGCCTGGATTCCCCGAAGGATTGGGCAGAGGTGTATAGTACCTAATACCTTCATTTCGCCGTTATGTTTCAGTCTCATTTAATAGAGGCAAGCCTATTGCCATCAACCGGGCACAAATCGAATCTCCAGATTGTTACTGAAGAATTCCACACGGAAAAACCCAATAACACGTTGCCCGACCTGGGGATCGAACCGAGGACCTCACAATCAACGGTCGCGCTTGCCACCACTAGAGCAACGAGGTATTTTAATAATAGTTTACCCGAAATAAATCCAGTTTAAAGAATATCTTCAGAATGTAATATCAGCGATTTTGGGTACTTTTCATAAGAGATCGGAACGTTGAGTGCAACTTGCTGTATCGGGACGATTTTCACTTGATAAGCTCTTTGCTCCGCAGTCTGGGATTCAATATCTTTCGCAATTTGCGTCCGTCGATTGTCACCCAATTCCTGACGTCGGCAATGGACAGAGAACTACATAACGTTATGTTACCCAGAATTGGAATGAACATAAAGAAAATAGTGTTTTTTTATAATACGATTATGTCCCGTGATATGGTTGCATCTCATACTCGATACATTGTAATTATATTATCACAAGTAAATATTGTAAATTACTGATTCATCTTCAAAAATATATGTTATTTTATTAATTTTGTATCCTAAACTGAATTTAAATAAATTGTTTTAAAAAATAATTCCCATTTTATGATAGAGATTATAACGAAAATTACATTTGGTTTAGATAAGTTTCATTTCAAATTAAATTGAAGCCTCGTGGATAAGTAAATATTTTTTAATAATAATGTACTTATAAGAGATTTAAGCCGGAGCCGAAGAGCTTATTGACAGACAGCGATCCTCTTAAAATAGTAACAATATACATAAACAAATCATGATGTAGGTAATAGTTATTTTCGTGTTACGAAAAATAATGGCGTTACATAGAGTAATAACTGCCACATTTAGTTAGAAATGGCACCCGAACACGCGTTATTGCGCCTGAAGGGATTTGAACGTATTAAAAATTTTAGGGTTCTGTACCCAAAACGGATCAAAGGGGTCAATTGGAACCTTACTTGGAAAATTGGAAATTTACTAAGCCTGTGATGAGTGTCAATTTACGAAGGCTCTGATGATAAGAGTATAGTCGATTAAACTTTTCACAGATTGTGTATTGTAGTGACATCTCTTGGAAAATTATAAAACAAACAAAAAGGCAAATAAAAAAGCTGGTTGTATTTCAAAAACCAAATTAAGTGCTGACCTCATGACCTGATAATAGTTTATAATCTACAGCAACAAAAACTGAACAAGCATCGCACTGCTATAAAAAGCGTGTTACGGAACCCTCTGGTTTTTTTTTACTTACCGTCATGACGCATAATGGGGTCACGTAGAGGAGGCCGAAGTTCACCATATCGAACAGTTCCGAGTTATATTTCCTGCGATGGGGTATGCATATTGTTTCCATGTGGCCATCGCCGAGGTCGTTCGTTATGGTTTCCACCCATATGAACTTTGGAGCGCTGTATGCTGCGCTCGTGATCCACACGCCGAGTATCACCAACTGCGAACGATCAGAGCCTTGTAAGTATACAATATTGTTTTTCAATAAATTGTCGTAGTTGGTTCAGTATCATCAAACTTTTCAACAGTATAATTCAATTTTTATAACTGTGCACCTGTCGACGTAAACACATTACCATGATCTACCATGATGGTAGCATTGGCAGCCGTACTTGGTAGGCGTCGATGAAGAGATGAGGAAGTAAGCGGATGGGTGAATTTTGAAAGCTCTGAGTGCACAGTTATAAAAATCGAGTTATATTCAAAATTAGAACAAAACAAAATTTCGACTTTGAGTCACGTTGACACACCTCGTCAGCAAGTTGTTTTTTTTATCGTTACGGATTTATTACAATACACTCTGGATTCTTTGGACGGGTTAATTAAAAGATACTGATATTTTGGAAAGTCAAAGTACAATAATTCTGAATATGCAGATGCGTAGGTTCCTAAAAGTTAACTTCGATTTGATAAGAGTTCCTAAATGTAGCAAACAAAATTAAATTGAATATTGAAGCACTAATTTTAGCTACGATCGTTTATTTATTAAAAGATTCAGTTTTACAAAACTAGAGCAGGAGTGAAATCAACATAATTTCGGTCTGCTCTCAAGCTGACTGCTGAAGCAAAGGGTTGTGTCTAGCGAACTCTCTAATTATATCATTTCCGCGACAGTGGCGCCACAGAGCAATGCGGTTAATACTTGCACTAGACGTACCAAACAAAATTCCTTTAGCCGCATCACTAGGAGCTGAAATGCTTTCTAGCAACTGAGCTTTATTAGTTATCTCTCTGACTCTGCTTTTACTGTACCTAATGGCTAGGTAGTAAAAGTACATAGAAAATCATATTTTATTATTTGTTAAATTAAAGCACTGATTGTTCTCCTTTTTGTTTCACTAATTATTACACACAAATAGTTATTGCTTTTTTTTTAATTTGTATAAAGAGTATGCACAGTTTTATTAAAACTTATTTAAACCAAAGTGAGGTAGTTATCTCAGTTATGAGTATGTTGAGGAATACAATAGTACTTATAACTGAGCATATGATGAATGATTAGTTATAATAAATATCTAATAATTTCAATAGAATCACGTTTATGACGTTAAGACGAACAGCAACGCGATATCGACGTATTTGTAGACCTGAATAATGTAACGTAAAGCTACATGGTTTTTACAAACAGCCTATTCGGGCTGTATTGAGGAAATCACTTCAAATAAAATCGTTCCCCGCGTCGCGTTCGCCGTCGTCTGTAGCTTACCCTAAGTCTCGTGGAAGTGAGGATTTGTTTGCAAGTGATGGGGTGTATAATAGCGAAATATCTTTCTGTACATATCACTACTAGAATGAATATCGACGCCGTGTAGCTCAGGGAATGGACGAACTGGTACATTTTGCACAAGAAGTCGCCAAACACCCAGCTGAAAATGAAAATACATGTTCACAAATTGCGAAAAGTTTACCACAAGTATTTCTCACTGACAATGCTTTGCAAAATTCAAGTAAAGCTTCATGTGATGTTAAATTAAATATCTATTTGGGCGTCGGTTTTGCCGTGTGGTTTTGAGCTGGGATATATTATTATAGGCTTTTGGCGGGAGAAATGGCAATTAAGGGGTTCATTCAAAAAGTTGACAAGGAGCGTCTTCATATCACTTTGCCAAGCCCGGGAATAATACCTGCCAGAAGACTTAAACAAAATTCGCAATGGCATTGTACGTGCGTCTGTGAGAGGCAAATAACGGGAACAATAATAGTAACACGACCATTACTAATCTCATTATTTAAGTAATCGAGTAGTCCAAAGGTAAAAAGATATTTATAAAACACTTTAGTCCTTATAATGGCACGTACACGACCCATTATTACAAATTGAAGAAAAGGTTCAGAACGGACGTAGTACTTATTCATTCCGTCCAACACTAGTATGTTACCTACTCATGGTGCGTTATATTGGCAATTTCTAAGTAATCTACGTAAGTCTATTTTATAATCTAGTTATAGTTATTAGTAATTTGATTATCACTTGCGTTAACTGAGAGGGCTCCAAATAATTCTGGATGGAGTGCGTGATCCGCCAACGTGCACCAGGCCACCGTGGTAGACTAAGGCCTAAACCCTTCTCATCTGAGAAGAGGTCTGTGCCCAGCAGTGGGACAGCAATCAGCCAATTATGATTTTATAGTTCTAAGAAATTCTGCAAGTGGTCCATGTGCACAACACTCTTCGTTCATCACACATATGAATCGTTTTCTCCACTTAGTTCCCCAGTCATCCGTAATCAATTATCGTATACGCTCTGTTTCACATTAGGTGCGTCCTGGGATATCTACGACCAATATCTCAAATATTCAAGAAGAATATAACGCAGAAAAGTTAACTATTTAACATTGAATGGTCTTTACTTACGTTGTTTAAATTGCAGTAAGACTGGATTGATCCTAGGTGAAACAGGGGATAGGCACTTCATTATGATTGCCCGTCACGTTTTCTTCTTATGATACAAGACCTAATATTTCGAGATCAAGATGAATGACGCCCCAATCTCTCAACGTTACCACAAACTGACAAGATTTGTTTCTACAATTCGTATTGGAAAATAACACTGTGTTCCACTTAGTGAGATTACTTTTTGCTAATGTGGAGGCGAGTGTGAATGCCGGAACTGAGGTCTTGGGTTTGGGTCCTAAGTCGGCAAGAGTAATTAGAATTCTCTATCTTGTTTTTTATTAGTAAAGCGGAGCTTTGGTTTGTGCCAGTTTAAAGTGGCTTATTGCCATTACTCTTGATCATATACAAGGTGTAAAAAGACCCTTTACGAAGCCGTCAACCATGCATTCAGTACATCACTCTAAGTAACCCTACGCAAAACTTGTCGCTGGAAAACGACTTTTTTTTTTGGGTGAAAAATATCGTTTTACGGTAAAGCTCAATGAAACGCACACAAAACATTGTGCTGATGGATGCAATGAATAGTAAACGGGTAATGGAGGTATTTCAAGTACATTTGCAACCTTCAAAACTAGTATTTAAAAAAAAGTTTTGAAAAAGATGGAACTTTGACCTCCAATATCTCCGTAACTAGAAGGTTCCCAGGCATAGTCCAGAACAAAAAAAAAATCGCAATGACGTGGAGAATAAGTGCCTTTCGGCTTCGTTAAGGGTCTATTTACACCGTTTATGTAGCAGTGATAGCCGCTAGCAGTGATAGTGATAGTGATAGCAGTGATAGTGAATGGTGTGACCGTCGGACTGCCAAGTCATAGGTCTCGAGTTCGAACCCAAGGCACACGCCTCTGACTTTTCGGATTCATGTGCGTATTGTATAATTATCAATTGCTTAAAAACGGTGAAGGAAAACATCGTGAGGAAGAAACACCGGCATGCCTGAGGGATATTTCTCGACGACATGTGAAGCCAAGTCAGAGGCCCATGGGCGGCATAAACTCTGACACCAGGTTAGTCACTAACCACAAAAAAAGAAGAAATACTATATGATACCTTAATCGTCTTTGAAAAAATAATGACTACAAAATTATGCCCCAGCCTACCCCTTAGAGTCAAATAGGCGTGATATTATAATGATGATTGCGCGAGTCAATAAACTATTTTCCCGACGCTCTCTGTCTGGCAGTCACATTCGAATGCCATGTTTAAATCGAGTCAATAAACTATTTTCCCGACGCTCTCTGTCTGGCAGTCACATTCGAATGCCATGTTTAAATCGAGTCAATAAACTATTTTCCCGACGCTCTCTGTCTGGCAGTCACATTCGAATTCCATGTTTAAATCGAGTCAATAAACTATTTTCCCGACGCTCTCTGTCTGGCAGTCACATTCGAATGCCATGTTTAAATCGAGTCAATAAACTATTTTCCCGACGCTCTCTCTCTGGCAGTCACATTCGAATGCCATGTTTAAATCGAGTCAATAAACTATTTTCCCGACGCTCTCTGTCTGGCAGTCACATTCGAATTCCATGTTTAAATCGAGTCAATAAACTATTTTCCCGACGCTCTCTGTCTGGCAGTCACATTCGAATGCCATGTTTAAATCGAGTCAATAAACTATTTTCCCGACGCTCTCTAAGTCTGGCAGTCACATTCGAATACCATGTTTAAATTCTTATTTCCTATAACTTTCGGAATATTGAGGAAAATTGATGAATAACTCGGAAGCAGACGGAATATTTCAATTTAGAAAAAGGTTTCAATATTTCGTCGTCTTGTACTATGACGTAGGTACATATAACGATAATTTATTGTACGTTATTTTTAAAAAAGCCCCTTTGTACATCTTTACTCTGAGCTTGACAATACTTATTTACTTACGCAACTATTAATATTCAATTCTATGTAACGTCTAGAAATAAACATGAAAATTAAATTACAAGTTTTTTTTACCTGATTTAATCAACTTTTTACCTTCGCTTATCAAAAGAAAGTAACATAGTCCGAATCATTTAAAAAAATCAACGCTGTTAACGACACGCAAACAAAACGTTCATTTGGGATACGCGGTCGACATTAGCCCTTGTTTACTTATGATTTGGGCGAGTAAAATTATAGTCAAATATAGAATGTGAGTGTACAGGCCACAGGCAAAGGCCACGTATAAACATTACAGAATTCTTCTACTTTTCGTGTGGCTAGTGACTAACCTGGTGTCAGAGTTTATGCCGCCCATGGGCCTCTGACTTGGCTTCACATGCCATCGAGAAATACCTCTTAGGCATGGCCGATTTCCTCACGATGTTTTCCTTCACCGTTTTTAAGCAAGTGATAATTATACAATACGCACATGAATCCGAAAAGTCAGAGGTGCGTGCCTTGGGTTCGAACTTGAGACCTATGACTTGGCAGTCCGACGGTCACACAACTAGGCTATCACTGCTACAAAATTGACATGCCGGCAGAGTAGCAGTACTACCATTTTAACGATTTTGTCGAATCTCTTATACAAAAATAGACATAATTCAATTCGTCACATGTCTAGTGAGTGTAGTGCTTGCTAGACTTGCAGCTGTCGAGATAATGCACCATTTTCGAAACGGGGACAAAGCTTACGATTAACAAGAGTCATGCCTTTTGCGGCACATGACGGCTTCGAACACACAACACTTGGCAGCTACACTCGCCGCCACAATACCTTTCTGTTTAACCAATATTTTTACATTTGACCGCTTTAAACCCTCTCCCGGACATAGTAATTCATTCAACATGTTCAGTTAAATACATGCTGTGTTTACGCACGTAGCTGTTTACCTGATGCTTCGATTCACTCACCTCGGTATAAGATAGATAGTCAAATTTTGGAAGACACAAAACACGCCAACACATAAATCTGCCACAGCGAGGTTCGCCAAAAAGAAGTTGGTTATGGAGCGCAGGCGCCGCGATAAAGTAACCACGAGGATAACAAGCAAGTTCCCTGTAAAAAATACATACATTATTATAGGAATTTTTTGTACATCGATTGTTATTTTTACAAGACAGAAGATTGTTTTTTTTACAAGGGAGAACGACAAACATCTAAAGTTGTTTGATTTAAACGTTAATATTAATAGATTTTGATGGAAAGTAAATTTTCTTATAAAAACATTATGATCGCTCCCAAGCTAATCCACTCTAGTCAAAGAAAAACATCAAACGTATCCATTGCTTATACATCGTCAAATGTCTCATAAAAGTCGTCTGATGTAGGAGTATTATTGTAGTAGATATATAATTAGGCAATGGTTCGTCTACCTGTCACAATGATTAACTATTTATCACCTGTTAATCCATGCCATTTATTTCAAAATGTGGTTTCATTGTTTAAATAGTGCTTCTACGCTAATTAACATTGTGTAGAGATAAGTTTTCAATCACAGCAGTCTGTATTTTTTTTAACTGACTTCCAAAAAAAATATCAATTCGGCTGTATATTTTTTTTAATGTTTGTTTCCTCACAACACCGCCATTTATAAACCGATTTGGAAAATTATTTTTTATTATGAAAGAGTATGCTTTCTATGTGGTCCTATTTAAATTTGGTGAAGATCTGATGAAGAACTTCAGAGATAGACAATGGAACACCTCAATGACAAACAGTAACGCATAATATGATGATGTGATTAGGTTACGAGCTCGAGCAGCGTCTTTAGGCTGATATTCACCAACATTAATTCTCTGATTAAACAACCGTTTACTCGTAAAATGTATTAGAATTTTAGGTAAACAGTTGTTTAACCAGGGAATTAATGTTGGTGAACACCAGCCTTAGTAGGTTTAATTTGCCATGTTTTAATTAAGGCCACTAAAATGAAAAAAATAAAACATTTCAACCTTTTTGCCTTCAATTTGGTTCAGCGTGGATCAGCACCGACTTATGAAACTGTTAATTTTATATGGTAATTATTTTATTCTTTTTTGAAGTCGGTTTAAATTTTTTGTAAAAAAGTTTTTATTTTTTTCATTTTAGTGGCCTTAATTAAAACTTAGTTGGACCTACTAAAGACGCTGCTCGTAACATAATCACATCATCACAATAAGCGTACTTTTCGTCATTGAGGAGTTCCATTGTCTATCTCCGAAGTTCTTCATCAGATCTTCACCAAATTTAAATGGGACCAACTTCGAAGTATACCCTATCCATTAAAAAAAGAATCATTAAAATCGGTTCACAATTGGCGAAAATATCGATGAACATACACAAAAAAAAAAAACATACATACAGACGAACATAGTAACCTCCTCCTTTTTGGAAGTCGGTTAAAAATAAAACCGACTTCAAAAAAACGAAAAAAAAAGAATAAAATAATTACCATATTATAAAATTAACAGTTTCAGAAGTCGGAGCCTTCAATTTGGTTCAGCGTGGATTTGCACCCACTTCTGAAACTGTTAATTTTATAATAACATTATTATGGTAATTATTTTTTTATTCGTTTTTTTGAAGTCGGTTTTATTTTTGTTAAAATGTTTTTTATTTATTAATAAGTAGTAGCATGTGTAGGCATCCTGATAAACTGCTAGAATTAGCACTCGTGAGGGAAAACTATTATCACGGCTCTGTTAACGGATAGGTATTCTTAGAATGTTATTATTAACCCAAAGAAGTTATACTACTGCTCATCCTCTTGACATCATACTCCAAAAGACGCCTTTTACGATACCTAGCCCAAAGACTGGTGCAGCTGCCTAGGATCTCTTGACATAAAACCTTAACCGCCTGTTACGATACCCATAGGAAGAAAAGGGGTGGCTATATTTAATAATATTCAAGTCAATTCGACAACTAAATGCGTAGTCGTTTTAATAGAATAATTTACAAACACGTTGGTACGAATGTGTGCTCTACTAACAATACTAGTGCCACCCAACTGAGAACATAATAGTCTTTTACTTGCATGTGACAGAGCGTCAATTTGAATTTAGAACAGAAAATTCAAATAGGTTCGCTTGTTTTATAAATAGAATCAAATTAACTATTTTACTTCGCTAATTAACATAACGAATAGTGGAACGTTCAGTAAACTATGGATTTACGTTTCAGTGAGGTTAATTTACATTTATTATTTATTTAGTATCAATATCGAACTCATTAACATCGTAAATTAATTACTTTAAAGCAATAATTTAACAGAATTACTAAAATTAACAACCATTAAATGTTGTATTATTATTTATGTTATCCGTTTTGTATTGAATAAATCATCATAATTCATTGCTTGAAATTTGGAATTGGGTGAGCGACGTAATAACATTTAATGTTAATATGACCATTTTAGCTCTTTTATGCGACAACCTGATGCGAGACGGTGATGTATAAGCAGAAACAGAAGTACTTTAATTATTTATTATTTTCACCTACTCTAAATATTTTTGTTATGACGGATATTGTTTAGCAAAATAATAAATTGGGTCCTGAAACATAATTGCATGACCGAGATATTAATTAATGATTAGTATTTAATTTAATGGGCATGCCCACCCATTGACTATACATGGTAATTCCCATTAGTCTAACGATTTTTTTATATTTAATCTGTTGATAAACAGGACGGTGGCCAACGTGATGGTAAGTGGTTACCGCCGCCTATTAGGTACACCTACAACCCCAAGAGTATTGCTGAAGTATGCTACCCCTAGAGAAAAAATTGAAAAGTCTCACGTGCCTGTAATTTCCCCCGGCACCCATACCCTTCAAATCTGAACACAGCAATGCTGCTAGACGACAGAAATAGGTATGGTGGTAGTACTAGTAGTACTTCCCCGGACGAAATCTTTCACAACGAATTACTATTACTAAAGTACAGGGATCTTTGGTAACTTGTAATTATGTATATTTATCGTCATAGATGAGAGTACAAAGGTCTCATTAATATTCAATGAAGTTTATTTACTGCTTGCTATAAGAAAATCAAACCAAAAGTTTGTTTCAAAAGTTATAGGCCCTCATGAAACACGCAAATAGTATTTCATATTGTTGATAAAATACCTATTAAATATGTTATATCTTGTAGTTTGCTTTTCTTTGTATCATTTATTCTTGTTGAAATATTAGTTATTTTAAATATAGTTTTTTGGAATTCGCCTGAAAAAACAAAATGGTTATTCAGGTTTGCAGGAAGGGTGAAACAAATAAAAGCATTATTTTTTTCAAATATTCTTATAACCTTCTATTAAAAACTTTGCCCGGAATAGCGCAAAAAAGAAATAGAAGCCTACAAAGATAAAGTTCACTATCGTTATTTTTGTATTGCTTAAACTTATTATATTAAACATTTTCCCATAAATATAGTCTCAGAATCTCAGTTTTATGACACTCATATGAATGCTCCGTGCAAGTCTGGGAAAAATTGCAAAAGTATACAAACATGTCCTTTTGCTAAAGTTTTAAGAGTCTGTGGAAGGAGAAGTGTAAAGAGCCACTTAATAGTTGCCTGTGGCCATGTTCCGGTTAACTGGTAACTGGTAACTCATTCACTATTACAGACTTTAGCTTAACCGGCAACGTCTGCATATAAATCAGGTGTCGCCCGGAGCAGCTTGTGTCTTCCAACTGCGTGACAAGCAATTCTAAAAGGTATCTCTATAAGAATTATATCTATAAATCAAATAGATATTATTAGATTTAAAATTAATTAAGAAAATCCAAATTATGTTTAATTTTACTTTTTTTAAAGTTTCGAGTAGATCCTAATTAATTTTAAAATTTGTTCAAATTTTATTTCAATTACATTTTAAATACATTTTTTTCAACACACTTGCTCATAAAGTGGCTCTTATTCGACCGCTTTTAGGTTCATAATGTAGGTTATTGCGGACTATCCGGTAAAATGTACCACAGATTAATGATTAATATGTCTATGAATTTCACTTTACATTTTTTTTCAATTTTAGCATATCGTTTTGACGCCTAAACAATAGTATTTTTTTATTATAACAATAGAATAAATAAACTGTGTTAATTAAAATATCATAAATAAACATTTCATTTCATTCAAATATTTATTTTGTCAGCCAATTAACGCACACATAGGCGACGCATAAAATTATATTGTTTAGTGTGTGACGATGGGCGACCGTCGCGCCACCCCACGGCATTGTTGTCACATTTGGTACTGTCATATTTTTTCAGTATTTATTTGCACGCATATTTTGTTTCGCTCGCCTATTTTCTACCATTCATTGCAGCCTGCTGTTTTCATTATCCCTCGCTTACAATTAATTTGTGTTATAAAAACAAAAATAATCAGTTTATTTTTTATTTTTAGCCTGATTACCCTGTGGTCTTACACCTGCGCGCGCATAGCTACTCGGCCGCGGGCACCACAGATTAATTATATATGTTTACAAAGAAATCCACGCGCCATTTTTCACAAATTCTTTTGTATTAAAGACTTAAAGTCTATTATTTTCCTCGCAAGTGTGTTGAAAAACGTCGTATGAAACGCTTGTGCATTGATCATTACACTCTCGGCTCACTTATTACACTCGCCTGCGGATCGCGCGCACAATACCGCCTCGACCGTAATGACCATCATAGCACACTTACACACATCAAAAAAAGTTTGCGATCACTAGCATAAGCTGATATAATTTTTTTAATTGAACTTGATCAAGTAAAATTCTTTGTTGTGTGTTTTCTTTAAATAGAAATACCCAGTTTGAAATTAAAAAATAAAACTATTTCTTATTTTTTATAAAAAAAATTGAGTAATTAATCATAATGTAATTGTAACAGAAATTTGATAGAAAGAAAAAGACTGTTTAACCAAACTTAAACAACAATTTATTAATAAAAGGTTTATATTCAATATAATATAACTCCTCCCCTGGCTCGAACACATGCGAAGATCCTCCTGGGCATGCTGAGAATCAAGTTATCCAGCATTTCTTGGGGTAACCTGTCCCATTCTTGAATAGCGGCTTCCCTGAGCTCTGGCACTGTCTGAGGACGTGGCTGACGGTTCCAAACAGCTCGCTTAAGAGCATCCCACGCGTGCTCTATTGGGTTTAAGTCAGGCGAGCCAGCAGGCCAGTCTAACCTTGTGATGTCGTATTCTCAGAGAGCAGCATTGACTCGTTGAGCTTGATGGATGGGCGCATTATCATCGACCAGTACAAATTGGTGCCCATGGTTTACTCGGAATGGTCTGCCAATTCCATCAATAGCAACTGCTCTGTACATGTCTGCTGTCATGAAGCCTCGATACGGGATCAAAGGCGTTCTAGCTCCAATCATAATACCACCCCAAAAGGACACCGATTTCCCGCCTTGCTGAACTGTTCCAGTGGCAGTTCTTTGCCTTTCACGGTCTCCTGGTCTTCTCTAGACACGGACACGTCGGTTATCTGGATGAGTACTGATTCGCGATTCGTCAACGAAGAGACAGTTTTGCCAAATGTTTTCTTCTTCATTTTGCCGAAGCCTAGCCCACTGTAATCTCCGTCGTTGACGTTGCCGGGAATTCAGAAGAGCTTGCCAAGACCTCCGTGCTCGTAATCCAGCCTGGTGCAAGCAATTCCGAATGGTCTGAGTGCTAACTTCAAGCCCAGAGGCGGCCCGAACTTCTGCTTTTATTTTAGTGGCGTTGATTGTTGAGTCACGGGCTCCCAGCAATCTAATATAGCGCTTTTGGGCAGCAGTCAAAACAGTTGGGCGACCACTGCGGGGTCGGTCAGCTAAATTACCCATCCCGTGGTACCTCTGCAACGTGATCACGACACAGGATTGGGATATAGCAACTCTGCGTGCTATTTCTCTCGTGGTGTATCCTTCTTCCCTCAAAGTTACTATTCTTGCTCGTAAAACTTCTGATAATCCTCTTGGCATTTTTCAATCACAACTTTCCGCGAAATCTATTTTAAATCCGTTAAAATTGACTAAATCAGATTTCTGTATGAGCGTAAGCTAGGACTGAAAGCCTTTTTATATGGAAAAACAATTGAACTGTTTTATTGTTTTATATTCTAAATCTATATTTATAAATAAATAATCTAAAAAGGAGAAGAAATCATAATATAATCTACCGTAACAAAAAATATTTCGATTTTTCAAAGTGATCGCAAACTTTTTTTGATATGTGTATATCATAATGTACTATTATAGTGTAGGTCTGTAGTGCTTTTAAAATAGTACATTATGATATAAGTGTGCTATGTCGGTCATTACGGTCGAGGCGGTATTGTGTGCGCGAGCCGCAGGCGAGTGCGATAAGTGAGCCGAGACTGTAATGATCAATACACACGCGTATCCTACGTTTTTCAACACACTTGCGAGGAAAAAACAGACTTGTATTGTTATTAACTTTTAATTATTGAAACAATCACTGAAAGTACAATTCTCAAAATGATACTGAACATTGTTGGCATTTTTACAATTTGTGTTATGATATTGGTATATCAATATCATTTTTGGTCTTAACTGTGCTTTTTAACATGGAATAGATACACCAAAACTGGGCTTGTATTTATTTACCAGTTCCCTGAAGTAAGCCAAAAATACGTTCTCAGAAAATGACGGCATTTTTGCTGATTTTCCATTGTATGAAAGTTTCGTAAGCTGCTAGGTATTTCTCTCTAGATTTTGGTGGCAACAGGCTGTCACATGCGCTCCGTGCCTTGATTCGGCTTCAAATGTATGTATTGCTCTTCTTCCCTACTTAAAGTCGACATTTTTGATAATAATCAACCACACAGCGAAAACGTTAACAAATATTTATGGAAAATGGCGTGCAAGTTTCTTGAGTTTCTTTTTCTTTTCGCGCCGTGCCAGGGATGCGCGCGCTGTTTGGAGCAAGGGCACGAACAACATCGACATACAGCCAATATTAAAAATATAATACAGTGAATATTTTCGTATTTATAACATAACTTATTGTGAATTATGAATAATTTGATAAAATTAAATGTTTATTATCATAATTATTTTAATTAACACAGTTTATTTATTCTTTTTTTTACAAAAAAAAAATACTATATTCTAGGCATAAAAACGCTTAGCTCAGATTGAAAAAAAAATTTGAAGTAAAATTCGTAGACATATATGCTGATTCGAAGGGTGAGGGGCAGTCCCAACAGCTACCTGAGTGTAATTATTATTGCAGACTACATCCATAGTCCTATTTGGAGGCATTGGATTGGGCTGCACATATTGTAGGCTGACTGGCGTTTTTATTTCTTTTCTTGTTGAATTACTAACATATTAGCTTTATGTCATCTTGATGTACTACTAACACTCTATGGACCGAAAAGTCTGAAATAAATGTTTTGAATTGAATATATTATTAATCTGTGGTAGATTTTACCGGACTAGTCCGTAATAAGTAATAAGCTACATTACGGACCTAAAAGCGGTCCAATAAGAGCTAGTGTTGCCGAACAATCGATAGTTTCACTATCGATAGTTTAAATTGAAAATCAGCTACTCCATCGATAGGAATATCGATAGTATCGACACTATCGATACTATCGATAGCATGGTTCACGTCAATACTATTGACATGCATCAATAGTATCGATACTATCGATAGTATTGTTATTTGGGAGCTTCAATAGTATTCGATAGTGGCTTGTATTTCAATAGTATCGATAATATTGCTTTTCTGAATTTTGATACTATCGATAGTATTGCTTTTCTGAACTTCAATACTATCGATAGTATCGATACTACCGATAGTATCGATAGTATAATCGATAGTCATACTATCGTTGAACTATCGATAGACTATCGTACTGCTAACGATATTCGCCTATCGATCGGCAACACTAATAAGAGCCACTTTATGAGCAAGTGTGTTGAAAAAGACGTCCTACGCAATTAACTTGTTTGCATGAACTTGAAAATCTTTTTCCTTTTATTTCATTGATTTTTATTCTTTAACTGTAGAGGAGAGATTACATTATGGTTTATGTTGCTAAAAAATATTTAACATTACCTTTATTCTTCATATATTAATCATTCTTTTAATAATGTACCGCAAAATAACTTTAATAAATAGGGTAGACTGGGTACGGTTGAATTTGAAACGGTGGACGGTTGAAACAAAGCGAATATCTCGACACCATGCGTGATGAGGTGAGGGGTTACAAGGGGAGAACGAAGCGGGCGACAAGTCGAAACACGAATTTTGGTGTTGCGTCGCGTCACTCTTCGCGCAATGTGCTTGTGTATAGGAGGCCCCGTTGTGTTTTTTGACGGAAAAGTAAGATTTTTTTTCGTATATTTTTGTAATTATTATGGTTTTATTAAAGTTACAGTATTGAGAGTTTTGTATCGTTTTAATTGAAGTTTGTAGAATATGGCTGTATGATTAGTTTTTATTCAAATTTATTACCTATCATTCTTACTGTGAACCGATTTATACCTAGAAGGGGGGTTGGGGATAGTTGAAACCAATTTTGTGGATTCAGTTGAAACAGCTTGTTTATTTAATTTTCTTGTTTCTTAGATGCTAAGGGTACGCCAAAGGGAGACAAAATCAGGCCGAATAATCAACATACAAACAAGCCTATGAAGATGTAAAAGCCGGATCTTCGTTAAGAACAGCGGCGGAAAAGAATGGACTGACCCACTGTTCCCTAAAAGTAAACGAGATGCGACTGGTGGCGATGAAAATCAGTCAAACATTACAAAAAAAAATTGTCACCAACATCTGATTAACTATTATAATTTAAGTTGTACTTAATATAAACCTTTGAAAGCTGATTAAAAATAATGTTAGATTAAGGTAAGTATCGTGAAAGACTTGAATATTAATAAAAAATATTTGTGATGTTCATCATTACGCCATTACGAGTCGTAAAATGTTATTAGACGATGAATAAAATATGTTTATTTATTATATTTTCTATTATTTGCATGTGTTTCAACCGACCCTGGCATGGGGACGGTTGAAACAAATTACATTTTTTTAAATTTGATTTTATACATAAAATACAATACAGTGATCTCAAATAACATTGCCCATTAGTAAACAGATATATTGGTCTTTTATTTAATATATTTCCGTCATCACTCGCTTAACTAATCCCGATGCAATGGACGATTAACGCTAAAATGTTTCAACCGTACCCAGTCTACCCTACTCTGAAACGGCCTTTAGGAATGGGCAAAAGTCAAAACATTAATATTAATTGTTTCAACAGGATTCAATGAGTTATTCATCACACCTTTCTGGCTCTTATATAAATAAACCCACTTTACCTTTTTATTTATTGTTTTCTCTTTATTGTAGGTATTCAATTTCCGTTTAAATGAATGGTTAGATAATTGAAAATGGTTTAATACACTCAGGGAATGGGCAACCGTAATCCTTAATGGTGAAGTTCGTAAATCTGGAAGGATAATGGACACCATTTTGACACGAGAATATTTACCGACGGAACCGTTCCCTTTAATGTAATACGTGTTATGTATTTAAATAAATACCTACTTTGCTATTAAGTAGGTAAGAAATACTTAAGGTAGATACTGGAACACAAAAATGCCAAATTTATTGCCGAACTTAGATATATATATAGGCGAACGTTATTGAAAACTAAAATTCCTTCCCTAAACGGTAGAATAATAAGTAGGCATAAAAAATTTGTAGAAAACATTTTTAGACCAAAATAACAGCCATTTAGGAAAACTGAACTATTCATCATCATTTTTGTGACTTACACGTTTTCCTGAAATGTTTTAAGACAATCCACACGTACACTGCGCACCCGATTTTTCTTCTCTTTTGGCTAAGCTTTCCAGGCAACATGTAGACAGCGATACGAGTATGGCTACCACCTAACATCATGACCCATTTTAGAAAGAAAAGCAAAAAGCGTTCTCGGCAAGTTTCGCTTCATTCATTTTGAATTATACTCGTATGTTTCACAATACCTACTATATTATAAAGCAATCTGCTTATTCTACATTTTATTTAGTTGATCTTAGAAGAGGAGGCCTACCATAACAGGCAGTCTTTATCTAATATAGAATGGATGGAAAACAATTAAATTTTAAATCATATTACTGTCTCGTACCAATCTATAAATGGTTCTAATGTGGGGACTATTTCTGCCTAGTTATAACATTAATCGAACAAAGATATCGGCACTGATGTCTCATTGTCATCGCTAAAGAGCTCTATTATCCAACCTATTATAATGAAGCCCCACGCCAATATGTTTTGATGTTTTCTGATATTCGAGAACATAATTATTTACGAGTACATATTTATTTGACAATGTTAACGATGCGATGTCGGCGTTGATGGACAAAATTAATGAGTGTTTACTTCATTTGCATCGATATAGGTAGATTTATGAAGCCTGCACTGCTAATGTGTGTGCAGAATACACGAAAATGACTAACAATTGAGACTAAACTGCGTAACCGAACGTCATAACGTGTCATGCGTGTATATCTGTCTGCTGTTTATTCATTAAATATTTAAAAATATCTACTTAGTTATCAAAACAGGTCAGTCTGAAAATAGGTACCATTTCTTTAACAAAAACTGCTGAACAAACAATAAAACTAAGTAGAAACGGCGAACAAATAAGCATTTAAAAAGTAATTAATTACAGCCACAAAATAAGAAAATTGCTCTCTCTGTTATACGGTACGTCCGAAATGTCTCGGCCGCCCTGAATTTCTTGCAGGTAGTTGCGCAACAGATTTTTAGGTACAAAAAGGCGTCTACCAATTAATTGCCATTTAACTAACATCATCTTACCCCGGTCGCACACATGTGCGCAAACATTCGTACATTGTACAAATGTTTTCCTTTTTGTATGGAAAATATTCGCATAGTCATTGCGAATGTCAGTCCCATACTTGCGGGTTCGTGTATTCGTGCGAATGTGAGTGACCAGGATTAGGATCGGCCATTTTTTAAGCAAAGTTTATTTCATCGATTTTACAATAACCGTTTTCTGCCTAAATAGGTATCAATGCGAGAAATTTCGAAAAGCCTAAATTATGTTCAGGGCGGCCTGGATAAGTCCGCCATACTGCACTTAGTTGAAATTCTCCAAAATACAGCCAACAATAATTTACATTAAAGTAATTGGAAACATGTTTCATGTTTAACACGTGTTGAGGCAAGAAAGTTTTAATTATTTCTATTGTTCGCGTTGAAGGAGACTGAAGTAACGGTGTAAATATTATTTTTTGTATTAAAACTGGAAGCGATTTCTGATTCATTATTTATTCTGGTAAGTATCCTACTCCTACAGTATTGTTCTTGTAATACAAACGTTTTTCCAGCCAATTACCATTCACTTCGTTTAGGTTTCTAGGCTTTCTAGACGTAAGTTTGGCATTTACGTACAGAAATCTAAATAAAATATATTTTTTATCATTTCGCTAGAAAACGACAATTGTATTTTGGAAAACGTTGTTATAAGGGCACGTGTCTTCGCCACGAAAAATTTCCGCTAACGCGCGGCCACTGTGTCACCACGGCCGTTACAATGTGGTCATCGCCAATCACCTCTCCACTTCTCAGCTTCTTAGGTTCTGTCACGAAGTTCACTAGTGATCAAAACTTGGTTATGAGTATTTTAACCAAAATAATAAAGCAACCAGTTCTATGCTGACTGGTAAAATGCGAAAAAGACGCAGTCATATGAGGCGGCGCGGCATCGAGCGGTATATTGACAAAGTTCATTTTATTAAAATACGGAGCGGTGATGGTGCACGCACGAAAACTTTTGTGTCGTTTACCTACGGCTTAAAGCGTTCAACATTTAGATTAAGATTATCTATCTATCGATCTATAAGATATTCACAGGTAAGTACTAAAGTAAAGTATGTATTAAGTACACAATTTATTAGATAAATGTATTACTCACCAAAGAAACAGCAACAGAACACGATCGTATACAGCGTAATGAATATGGCTCTAACATCAGTTCTATCAAATATGTACTCATCATCGTTAAGAGAGTATATTGTCTGATTTGCTGTTGACACATTGACAGCACTCCCGTCGACGGCCTCCGTCTTGTTAAAAGACGCCCATACATTGTTCTGTTTCAAATCGTTGGTTACGAATAACTTGATACCGTACATATTTTCTGATACAGTGTCAATCATGGCTCATTCATCATTGTATCACGTACTTCGTCAGCCATTTTCTGAAACAATAATAAAATTATAAGACTATGTAGATCTCCTCTATGGGTAGAGACTATAAAGGAAAAGAAAATACACATTTTTTAAAATACGGTACGTGTAATCATAACAAACATGAGAAATCGAGCTAGAACCGTTATCGTAAATAAACAGTCGTATCCTAGTATTTACAGTAATTATACCACATGGAGGTTATTTGTGTTGTGATTTTTCCAACACATTTTTCTTAGACGTGTTTCTATAACAAATAGATACCTATTTATGGATGGATGTAAATGAAATCATGTAATTCCTTCAAACCTCGTGATGTAGGTACTGCTGACTTAGATTAACCCTGCATGGGATACTTTTGGAAACAATAAAAAAATAATTACAAAAAGTAAACATGTGTTCTTAACGTGAGACATTTTAGCGCCCATAGCCAACTGCGCGGCTACCGCTCCCCGCGCGGTCATTTAACTCGGGGCGCTAAAGTGCCTCACGGTAAGAACACATGTTTAGTGATTGTATTTTTTTTATTAAATCCATAATTATCCCGAGGTTTGAAGGAATTACATGATTACGTTTACACCCTGTATACAAATGCAAAAAGAAAAATCAATGAAAATGCGTTACCTTTTGTAGCTGTGTAAACCTGTGTTGGATACCTATTTACTAAACGGGGCTTTTGTTTTTGTGCATCAACAAATATATAAATTGAAATAACATAAAAATCTTATTGCATCAGTTTCGTTCAGCTATTCGTTTTCGGAACGACCCATCTACCAGGATTATGATTGCACGGGCAGAAACAGTTGATAGGATTACATTGAAAATTGAACATGCTGGTATAGTGGGTGAATTGATCATACAAGAGTACCTACGTTTCGGAATGTACATCAATACAGCTAGAACTTTGTGGATCGACCTGCCTCTTTTGTCAAAACTTCCGCCTTCAACATTGTAGGGTTAAATTATAATGATTTATAGGTACTTAGATTAACGATTAGTTTCAATCATTATACCAATAACCAATCATTGATATAAGGATATACCTATATATTAGGTATACATACGGTTAGTGTAATTGTGTAATACATAGATATAGAAATATGTTTTTTGCTACCGTTCATTTTTAGGGTTTCGTACCCAAAGGGTAAAACGGGACCCTATTACTAAGACTCCGCTGTCTGTCCGTCCGTCTGTCACCAGGCTGTATCTTATGAACCGTGATAGTTAGATAGTTGAAATTTTCACAGATGATGTATTTCTGTTGCCACTATAACAACAAATACTAAAAAACAGAATAAAATAAACATTTAAGGGGCTCCCATACAACAAACGTGATTTTTTTGCTCGATATTGATAACGGCAACAGGTAGACGCTTGAAATATTCACAGAATATTTAGATATATATTCACTTTAAAAATAAATAATTAAATTAAAATAAAACAAGTATTTAAGGGGGCTCCCATACAACAAACGTGATTTTTTTGCCGTTTTTATAGATAACGGTACGGAACCCTTCGTGCGCGAGTCCGACTCGCACTTGGCCGGTTTTTTTTAATATTACTATTATTTTTATTAAATTACCGGTTAGTATTAGTAGAGGGGCTCGTGACTAATTAACATCGTATGATTTGCAAGGTTAAGCTACGTCTGCCGCGGTCAGTCCGTGGATGGGTGACCATTCGTTACACATCGAGACCCCTCCGTGCCTCGGAGGGCACGTTAAACCCCTCCCTGGTGTCATAACAATACCTATGACACTCGTTACGAGTACCTAGTCAGAAGCCCGAAAGTCTGACAACCGGTCTAACCTTAGGATATCGGCATTGCCCAATAACCTGGTTGCGGAGGTCTGATGGTAGTCGCTCCGTGTAAAATATTATATACTGTATTCAGTCATATCTAGTTAGACTGGAAGCTAACCCCAACAAAGTTTTCGAAAAGGCTAGCAGGAACGGTTAGTATTCATTCTAACCAAGGTACAACAAAAAAGTTCTAAATAGATCAGATCCAACTCATGGCAGATTTGAACAATTTTCTTGAAATCGGTTCCGAGAATTCAAATATGTAAGAAGTAAATAAAAAAATATTTAAGTATATAAGGTCCCTTTGTCATTTTTCCCATATCGAAACTATTTAATAATAATTATTATTGTTGTAACGATAGTCTACACTAACTATCTTATAAGTTAGGTGAATGCGAGTGAATAAATATATTAAAATTGCCAATTTTACCCAAAACCGCCGAGCGCAAAATGGTAGTTATGCACAGCAATAAATATCAAACTTCCAGAAAGAAAAACATTATTACGTACGTCTGTGTTTCATCAGATCCAGCTCAGAATACTTAAATTCAACCTTGTTTTCAATATTTCCTTTCCCACATGAAATACAACTTTCCGGTCTTAGCCGGGTAATAAAATATTTTTCCTACGTGTTTGTTAACATGTATATAAATAATTCAGTTTGTTGGGACAATGTCTTAATACTATGCAAATAAATAGGTACCTACCTTAAACAGGGAACTTTCACAGCTTTGGATTTATTCTGTCACGGTCGCTCGAGCATTTATCCCTAAAGGGATAACCAAGTTCCGGAAATTACGTTTATCCCGCGATAGATCTCGTTTTGTAAAAACGCAACCAGTTAAGATCTCAACTGACAAATTAACCTTCCATCGCTTTACTTTGCAAAGAGATCTCACTTTCAATAAAAAATAATACGAAAACGATACACAACTGTTATTGCTCGTGTTTTTCTTTTACTACTCGGGATTCCTCGGTTAGTTCCTATTGAGGGTTTTATATCTATGACAATCTGAACACTAATCTCGGTTACGATTACTTACAGATTTTATATTGGATCATCTGTGTTCACGCCAATCTCATACACAATTTTTACCCGAGTGCCAGGGAAGGGTTATGTTTTCCGCGCGTATTTTGTATGTATGCATGTTTGTTTGTAAATTTCTTTATTATCTCGTATCTTCCAAGCGGCTGGATGGATTTCGACAGTTAAGGTATCGTTATATTCGTGTTAAAAACCCAAGTGTCCTTAGATAGGTGTTTGAAAAACAAAACTAAATTGCGGATTTTTGGCTTGAAATTGTAATATGTTAATAAAAAAAATACCAAACCTATCGAGTAAGGTATCAAACTAAAGGAAATTCAAAAGGGGATTACAAATATATATATATATATATAAGTTATATGTTTTAGGAATAAGAAATTGGTTTAAAAAGTTTTTGACAGCGTAAAAATGGGCCATGTTTGTGTCGGACCTCGTGCTATCACAGGACACTAAAAAGTCTAAAATCAAATATGATATAATAATAATAGTATGTAATATTTTATTTTCTGTATGGTTTTCGCGATCGGTAAAAAATTAACGTTTTTGCATGATTAACTTTATTATTTCGGGTAGTAATAAAAACTACAATAAAAATAAATAAAAAATGAGCTTATTCAATAAATTATTATTACTGTGTTATTTACAGTCACCGATATCTTTTGTGCTACTAAAAATACGTAAACAACCGAATGAAATACTGAAATTTCCGAAATAATAATAATACATCAACTGCTGATGTAATACTCTTCTACTAACTATAATAACGATTCCTCGAAAATGACTGTATGTCGATTTTATCGTAATTACCTATTATATCAACTAACCATGTTGGAACCAAACCAGAATCGTTACTTGCCTAATGAAAATTTGTAAGTTATTTTTGGTGAAATAACTGGATACCTTAATTTCATTTTTTTGTTATTATAATGTTTTCGGAAAGTCAGTATTTTATTCGGAAGTTTTGTATAATATTTGGAAGTAAAGTTTTTAATTCATATGATCATAATATAAATGAGGTCTGGTTTGTTTGTTTAATATGGTTAATTTAATTATTTTGTTCAATATTGTGTTTAGTTTTGGCAACTTATTTTAATACAGCTTAGGTAGTATAGCTTACCACAGCTTGCTGCAATTTAATTTTAATTTATTTTTCGGATCCATTATTATTTCCCTTATTAATTTATCTAACCGCACTTGTTTATTGACAATAAAGTCAAAATTATTAAAATCTAAAAAATAAACCTTTCAATTATAATACTATACATTAACTTGTTCAAAATGAACAAGTTATAGTGGATTTATTGTACGAAAAACTTGTTATTGTACGAAAAGCTTAACTAATTTCACTTAATTATTTGATTAAATCGATGATCAAGATAGTTTTATTGTCAGCAAACAAGCAGCTTAAAGTTAATATATAAACTGCCAAAATCCGGCACGAATCTTTTTTTAAGTGCCATCATATAGATATTTATATTTAAGAATTAACATATTTTAGCAAGATAGCAGTGTTCACGTTTGGACTTAATTTTTCATCATAATGCTGAACATCAATTCGTTTATCACGTGTGATTATTAAACCTGGCTTATCCGCGATATTTAATTGATCTTAAATTCACCAAGGCAGTACATGTAAAGCACCTCAGAATAGCTAGATTTTCTGGTATAAAAATACCTATGTATGTATGAGTAAGAATAATACCACCAACGAATAAAAATAAAAAGTGTAGTTTAGATCAGATAGGACCGATACTTTCTTCTACTTGGCATGTCAGCTACATCACTACATGGTATATTCGAGCATTTATCAATCCATCAGTAGTTTACCAAAACAAACGACATTTCTCCTAATTTATTTATATTGTATTATTAAAATTTTAAGTCCCACTCATTTGCTAAGGAAATAAAAAAGAAAAAAGCAAATTCTGGACTAACGTCAAATAGCAAGCGGTCAACATAATCCGCCCCACTGCCAAATCCCCTTACGGAATGGCGAATTCTGGCAATTGAACTTGATAACATTACGTTAAAGAAAAACAAATGATATAAAACGAAAAGCTCTTTATTACAACAATAAGTAAAAACAAAGGTTTTATATTTATAGACTTTATCCGTCATCTATCAACAAGATCAGATGTCAGTAGGTATCTCGATGGATTTATATACTGTTCTCTTGTTTTACTTATTACATTTACATCGAGTGCTTACAGGCTATCATAAATAAGTTGGTATTATGGAGGATATAAAAAATTCCCGGCGATAAAACCTAAATCCCTGGTTAATACCACGAACATGTGTAATTGTCGAATAAATATGTTGTGTATTCCATGTTGCCAACCAAAAACAATGAAAGCGACGAGCAAAACGAACTGACATTCCAAAAATTTATTCTTCCGTGAAACTATACGTGTTATATAAATGTCCGTGTGTATTTTATAGTTTAATAGCCATTTCTGTTATCGTTTAAACGTTTATTATAAACAGATTACCGTGAAAGTTCAAAATAACTGAGATTTGATGGTACCAAGGTCCACGGTAATCGAAAAGTGTTTAAAAAACCGGCCAAGTGCGTGTTTGGACCACGCATAGTGTAGGATTATTATTAGGATTAGGCAATAAATATTTTAGTCAAGTGTAATTTATCGTTAACAATTCAGATTAAAAGATAAAAATATCATGTTATTTTTGAAGGTGATTTATGTCGTTTTTTATGGAGTTGTAACTGCCTCGTTGGTTTAGTGGTGGTAAGCGCGACTGCTGATCGTAAGATCCTGAGTTCGATCCCCAGGTCAGGTAAAGTGTTACTGGGTTTTTCCGTGTGGAATTCCTCAGTAGCAGACCGGAGTTTGAATTTGTGCCCGGTTGATGGCAATAGGCTCGCTCCCTATTACTTGGGACTTTAAACATAACGGCGAAATTAAGGTAATCCTATACACCTCTGTTCTACCCTTCGGCGAATACAGGCGTGATGTTATGTTATGTTGTATGAAGTTTAAATGAACTTTTTACGGTCCCAGCTACATGTCATAAGTTGGTCGACTGTTACTCATAAACGAATAGAGCCTACTTAGCTATGATAGCTTTCCTTTTAATTTAGTTATATATCATATAACTTACTATTGTGAATACTTTTCAGATGTAAATAATATAACGTTTTAACAAAAATAAAACCGACTTCAAATTGTCTATCTCCGAAATTCTTCATCAGATCTTCACCATATTTAAATAGGACCACTTCCAACTGATACTCTTTCAAACAAAAAAATAATCATTAAAATCGGTTTACAATTAGCAAAGACAACGCGGAACAAATATTAAAAAAAAAATTGTTGATTTGAGAACCTCCTCCTTTTTTGGAAGTCGGTTAAAAAATACGTTACGTTTTCCCACCCGCTACGGACAAAACTGACCACTTCAATAATTCCTAAACGGAGCCCTCATATGCCAAACAGCTTTATAGCACTCTGCGAGTAAAACGGCTGTGACACAGACGGACGTGATGGTGGAACTATAAGGGTGCCTAGTTTGGCTACGGAACCTAAAACATGAATCGACAATGCATTGTGACTCTTTATACGCGGACCAGCTGTTACTTCTTCAAAAGTTCATAAAGAAAGATATTAACTAACAAAGGAAATAAGATTCAAGGCGCCATTGAAATAAAAATAAAGCGTTATTTAGTCAGTTACTTTCTTTACGATTGATGATAACGGATAAAAACGCTGTCAAATACGCGTTAGGCTCGGAAGCATCAGATACACCAGAAGCTCCACTTAAAATAATAATATCATTATGTTAATTTTTGACTGCCTTGTTGGTCTAGCGGTCGCAAGCGCGACTGCTGATAATGAGGTCCTGGGTTCGATCCCCAGGTCGGGCAGTGTTATTAGGTTTTTCCACTAGGAATTTCTCAGTAGCAGCCCGGAGTCTGGATTTGTGCCCGGTTAATAGCAATAGGCTGGCCCCCTATTTCATGGGATTTAAACATAACGGCGAAATGAGGGTGTTACTATACATCTCTGCCAACCCTTCGGGGAATACAGGCATGATTTTATGTAATAATTTTAAAACTTATTATAACCATCATAAATTTTTACGCATATAATATACTGTTTACAGAACTTTCGATGAACATCAATTAGGTACTTAAGTATTAAAGTTTCTTTTTTCAACTTGAAAAATATGAAGAAAAATCTGGTTCTGCCTAGTCCTTTTCCGAAAATGATAGGTATTTATGCAATAAATCAGTTACCTACTGTTCAGATTTATAAGAAAATCTTTTTTGTTACAAAGTCTGACTCTGTCAATTGATATCTAATAGCTGATATAAACAGCTGTGACATACATACAGACAGACAGACAGACACCAAAGCTTCACTTAAGCTTAAGCTAAAAGCTTAAACATAAGCTTTCCGATATTATACTTTTTGGTACGGAACCCTAGTAAATATAGGAATCGGAATTTTACAACATCGTGTAAAACTAGCCAGCTAGCAAGAATCCAACCTTAAGATACTTTACTACATTTTACCAACTTTTTGATTTCTTTTAAGGGTCCCGCAGCTACTTGGAACCATAATAACGACACGTACTTACGTCTCTCTGGGGTTACATACCCCACTTCAGTTTTATTGAATAGGTACTGGCTTTTCGCTTCATCCACATTCATACATCTTGTCATACACGCACGCCGGTTGAGAGTACTACGCACCTGACCTTTGTGAAGAACATCACCAATAACATCGATGTATGTCCTTCTAGGACGTCCTCTACCGGCGTTCCCATTCCCTGATGAAGCGAAAGGGGTATGTAAGAGTCGTAGCATGTGGCGTTCTATAGTTTCTGCCTACCCCCATGGGAAAAAGGCGTGAGTTTATGTATGTATGTATGTATGTACTGGCTTTTGCCCGATTTCTCACACATCCAATGGAATAAAATACAGCATCTTATAGTCCGTATTAGTTAGCTTTCCAGCCAAGCATATGCATTTTCAACTATGTTTTTAAAATTGTTGAATCATTTTGGTGCCTATTAATTTAAACCCACCCACAGAGTTATAAAAAGTGTAGCTACATACACGGAAATTATTTATGAAAAATAGATACGAATATTTTTAGAGTAACAGGTAAAAGAATGTAAACAATTTCAACAATACATGTAGTTTATCTTTTATTACCAGAAACAGTTTCGCTTTTATATTTTGTTTTGTGAAAAAGCGCCATCGGTTCATGGTTGATATACCAAAAAACCCGAACGAAGCGTTTTGATTACACTTTCATTGTGAAAACCGCCAAACAGTGGAATGCGCTGCCCGAGTGGGTGTTCCCCGACAGTTACAATCTGGGTGTCTTCAAGTCACGAGTGAATCGGTTTCTTCTGGGCAAGCGTGCTCCATCGTAGACCGCATCATCGCTTAACATCAGGCGAGATGGCGGCCAAATGCAGGCCTAGTAACAAAAAAAAAACAAAGCTCTTTTTTCTACGGAACCGTAGATTATTTTTCGTTGCCCTAACTCTTATTTTCTTTTGGTATTAGGTAACCTTTTGTTGTTAAACTTAGATAATACATTACCCACTTAAAAATCCAATTAAACCCCGAAGGTACCTCTAGTGACTTAAATAAAATTACATCGGCACTGAATACCTATGAAGGAATCCGTTTTAGTCAAGTTCACGTGTTTGCGGGTCCTGTATTTCCAAATAGTCTGGCTCCGAGACATAGCCTACAAATACGTACGATATTTTTTAAATTACCTATGTAAAACTTAATTTAAAAAAATACAATTTTATCGTCTAGGTACTCTTCCTAAAATAAAGTCATTTATATCTAAATAAGCTCTTATACAAACGAAACAGGTACAAAGGCGGTACCTAAAAAGGCCTGTGACAAAGATCCGAGTTCCTTGTTGGTTTAGGAACTTAGAATGCAACTTTGTAAAATTTTCGCTTCGACGGCTTTCTCATTACGAATTTGGGTCCGATCGGACCGTAATCAGACTTTACCCTTTAAAACCACTAAATAAGGGTTATGAAATACTAATAGTACTAACTTAACATTTTATGTTTAACATCCGATTTACGTAGATTTGCTACGTTTTGATAGTTTTTAATTTCTTTATTGCCTTCGCCACTTCCACGTAGGTAGGTACTCGGTTGACTGCCCTAATCTTGGGCGTCATGTTCCGCTGGTAAGCGTCGTCATCATTCAGGCAGATAATGGCCTCCCTCCCTTTTTTGTAGCCATGGAAACGTATATTTTCGCATCAAACAATCGAATTAAAAATTAATAAAAAATACAGCATAATTTTCCAGCGGTTTGGTACTTTCTTTGTGTTGAAAATAAAAACTACTTCATACTGTTGAGGAAAGAATGTAATTACGCATTATAAGTTTGAAAAGTTTTATTCTATAGCGATGCTTTTCATACTTTACGGATAAAAAGAGGAGTGTTGAAAATAACGGCGACATGGCGACATCATTAAGCTTCAGTATCTACGGAAACTAGTAACAACTGAGAGTTATATCTACTGGAACGTAGGAGTACGTCGTGTATGGATACTTTTATACCAGTGAATTTTGTTCATCGTTTTGGCAACGACATTTTCTTTCTCATTAATGTCACGTCGGGACTACGCAGCAGTATGTTTTGAGTATTTATGATAACTACGTTTCTAATTAATTAATTAAAGATAAATATACTTATCGCACCCAGCAGTTGACACTCCTTGCGTGCCGATCTACAAAACATCAAATATCTTGGGCTATACAATGCAATTATCAGTCCATGTTGCGGAATAATTAAGCAGGACTGCAGCGAAATTGAAAAGTTAATCGTTCAATGAATATTTTAAGAGTACTCATACGATTGATTGCAAATTTTATTACAGTAGGAACATGTTTGGACTACTAACAACCTTCTTGTGTGTGGGTGCCTTACTTTATTAAGAAAGAAAATAAATGTGTTTAGGACTCAGGACAGTTGCTACCCTGCCCCTGTCTGGTTAGGTTATAGGTACTTTAGACCGAAATAAATAATACCTACCCAGTCTTTTTACTGAATGTAAATAACTTTTTTGTTTTTGTTATATCAAATTTGTATTTTGTTGAAGTTGTTATACATGTTGTGTAGTTGGTAACTTAGTTATTACAATGCAAAACTTATATCGGAACGTCTATCAAGTTTTAAATATATATTGGCAAGTTAGTACCTACGTCCGCGATTCAACGCACACTCGACCGGTTTTTATCAAGTCAAGAGCCACACTTCACGTTCTAACACATACGTATATACCTATACATTATTATGTAGGTGCAGCACAAGCCTACAGGTTTCTCTTCACTCCACTACACTAAACACTCGGTTTAAGTGGTATCTATTCATTGACACCGACTCAGAAGAGTTGCTTTTTCTGACAAATATACCTAGTTATTTTTTTGGAAGTTTCGTCATCTTTTTGTAAAAAAATATACATAATTTAACATTCCTTGACCAGTTTTAGAGGTAATGTAAGGAAAGATACTACTCGTAGTATATTGAATTATACATAGATAGAAGTAGAAGTATTTGCCAAAGTTAGTGAATAAATGGAAATCTGTATATATTATCTCCAAAAGATAGTTATTCGTGTGGAAGTAAAGACCTGCGTATTTTTCCGGGATCGCATAATCAAGTTACAGTTCCTGCAGAGGTAATTAAGAGAAGTTTTATGTAAAAACTTCACTGAATAATTAATTAAATTAAAGCTTTTACCACTGTTGATCATCTTGAGTAAATAAACTTAATGGAAAACTAAACATTCTTGAATGGTTTTCAATTTTGGCAGTCAGATAGCTACCTACTTAGTAATAATTTAACTATTCATATATGCTAAGGACTTTATTAATTTAGGTATTCGGAATTTCCTAACGCTAGTGATTTTTTGCTGTAGGCCATCTATACCTACATTTTATATACTCTAGCTAGGTGTTATAGCCAGAGGTGGCTGAGAATAATGAAGATTCGGCTCAACCTAAGGCGACAAAGAAAGCAGCGGACTGTTATAGGCAACCTATTACAATGAATTGGGCTATTTTAGGCCCTGAAGAAATTAATATGTATATCCCAACGAAATTTTTTGGGAAATTGGAAGCTAACACCTCTAATTTATTGGAAACTAGAAATGGATTCACGATCGAATATCACTTTCTTTTTCAATATTGTTTAAGAAGTTGGAACTTACCTATATTATATGAGCTGAAAAGCGGCTTTTCCAAAACTTGTGGAATCCGCATAAATATTGGTAGGTTAGGTTACATAATATATTTTAAGAAAATCACAATACAATAAATTCTACCGTTTACAGTTAAAGATTTGTGGAAGATAGATTTCAGCCCCTATAAACCGCCTGGAAGAAAAAATCTACCTATAAATTTTGTAGATCGTTTCTAAGAAATGTTTATTGGTTCATGTGCCAGTGATTTTAACTTGAGTTTTCTCCGGGGCTAGCTACGCAGAATCGGTTAAATTTTCAGCAATAAAGTCCGTAAGGGTATCGTATAAACAGTTGCTAATGGTGTTAATATTATTTACGTTTCCATTTTAATTAGTAACTTTTACGAATTCTCTTTCAACGTATGGATATGGGGTTAAATTTCAATGATGTGACATATTTTTATGGTGACCTAGTATACGGTTAGATACCGTAATAGGTACCGTCAAACCTTACAACTTTGCCTATTGATCTAACTTTGCCCAGCAGGGTATTTTTTATAAAAACTGAAAAATATGGAAATATTTTGTAGTTGTATGTATAATTTAATTCAAATTCAAATTAATAATAGAAATATAGAAATATTTAAAAATGTAATTTGTAAGTATTTTAAAATAAAAAAAAATAATAAAAAAATCATTTATTTAAGACTTTCATCCATAGTAGTAAAATAAAAATAATTAGACAAAAACAGAAAAACAAACACAAGACTAAAAAAAAAATTGGCCTAAGGAAAAACTGTTCCCGATCCCCGCACAGCGTGCAGGGTTATCCAGTGACGCAGCAATGGAGAGTCCCACCTGTCCGCGAACACACTTAGCATGCTGTTGTGGCTGGATCTAACACGATTCAGCAGCGACGCACACTGCTTCCGAATGAGGGCATGAAATCCATCTGTATGCGCTAATGCGAACATAGCCGAAGCACTGCAGAATCGCGGTAGCCCCAACAGCACCCTAAACGCGTTATTGTACTGAACACGCAAGGCGCTGTATGCGGCCAGTGTGTAGTTCACCCACAGGCTGCACGTGTATAGTGATTGGCAGTAAGACTTAAAAAGCGTGACTTTAACTTCATTACTGTAACGCGCAAAACTGCGGGCCAATATGTTACACCGAACAGCCAACGCCCTGCGTGCCCTTTCCACGTCCGTGTTGTCCTTGAGGTCCTCAGAGACCCAGATACTTGAATCGCGTAACTCTGTTTAAGGCGGTACCGGCTAATGTGACTGAAGGCACTGTTGAGTAACTTTTGCCACTCGCCTTAAATACTAGCAATTCGCTTTTCTTTGAATTGTATCTGAGCCCATGGGCCTCCGCATAAGACTCACATATCTGTAGCAATTTACGTAACGCCCCAATCGATGGACTCAACAGCACCATGCCATCAGCATAGCTAATATTACTAACACAAACTCCGTCAACATAGCACCCGACATTGGTGCTGCTGAATTCACCGATTAGTCGGTTTATGTACAGGTTGAAGAGCCTAGGCGAGGTCAGCCCGCCCTGCCCTACCCCGCACTGCAACCTGTACACATCCGAAAACGAGCCTGCCCATCTCACACTGTTCTTTTGGTTGTTGTACCAATACCTGAAAATCGATATAACCTCTGACCTGCAATCCGTCTCATTTTGCAATTTCTGCCACAGTTTCCCGTACGACACAAGGTCGAATGCTTTCGAGAGATCTAGAAAGCAAGCAAAGACAGGTGTTTTCCGATGACTATAATATTGAACAGTCTGCTTGAGACACATGATTGCGCTCTCCGTGGACAAACCAGCACGAAATCTAAATTGTGCGTCATGGAGCTTGATATGCGAACTCAGGTGTTGATCAAGCAGGCTGTCCAATACTTTAGCTACAATAGTGGCTAGTGATATTGGTCTGTAATTTGACAAGTCAGACGCATCTCCAGTTTTATTTTTAGTCATTGGCACAACAACAGTGTACATCAACTTATCAGGTAAGTAATAATGACTCATACAAAGATTATAAAACATGGCCAGTTCTCTTGGCAAGTGACAGCCCGCATGTTGCAAATGCTCGACGCTGAGACCGTCGTGGCCAGGGGATTTACCTCTTACCATATTTTTAATAACTTTTGCCACATTTTTGGCTGAAAACCTGACTTCAGGGGCCCAGTCACCACGGTCCGCATCGAGCATCTGCAACGGCGTACTCAAATGCGACTCAACTTTGAAGTTTTGCTTAAACAAGTTAGCGATTTCTCGTGGTTCGTGTACGCCAGCCACACTCACAGGGTGACCAGGCCTCAGATTCAACTTGTTAGTCTTTTTCCAGAAACCTTTAAAATCCTTTTTTGAGTGGTGGTCCGCAATGATATCCATTTTAATCTGTGGTAGAAATTTGAATATGTTGCTGGCAACATTCAAATTTCTGTAAAAAATACCCTGCTGGGCAAAGTTAGATCAATAGGCAAAGTTGTAAGGTTTGACGGTATGGTAACTATCCAAAATGAATCAACAATCAACAACAAATCAAAAATGCTATATAAGGTACCTAAATTGGATACTAGGTGAGATAAGTTTAATAATAAATACTTTTCAACCACAAAAATGGTAGCTAGAAATTAAACATCTGTTGACATCACACGCCGGGGTACCTACTGGATGATGTCAAAAAAATGCATGTTTATTTATTAATATGCCAGTGTAAATTTTTACGTAGGTAAGTACTTATTGCGGACCGAGTCCAATGTAGTTTACTGAAACTTTAGCCTTATCCTATATGAGGTGGATTGGATTAAAAATCTTTGCATAGGTTCTTCCAGTATACCGATCGGACAAACTTGGAGATAAATAGCACTACATTTTTTAGCTTTATTCGGATAATTATTACATTCTATGTTATCGGAAGCTGGTAACACTGGACAATGTTGATAAAAGAGGGTAGTCGTTAAGATGAATCAACGTACCCAAAGTTATAAAAACAGTAGTCATTCGACGGAGCAGGGGATTCCATGTCGAACAGCTGAAGAAATCTGAACTTTTATATCTGATTAGCTTGTCCTTATTTTCTGATCTTGTGTAAATTATTATTATGATATATTTATTTCCTTCTTTCTTTCTTCTTTTTATTAAAACGTTGCCCCACACTAGGATTTCTCCTGTATCGTGGGTGCGTTTACAGACACAAATCTTCACACGCACAAACACCCAGACCCGGAATAACTATCTATAGGCCATACAAATATGTGTTCCGTGCGGGAATCGAACCCACGACCCGCAGCGCTGAAGCTAATCGCTTAGCCACTGCACCAAACGTGTCGTCAATTATATATTGTAAACTAACTTCTGTAACTAACCACTAACCCAATTAAATGTACGCTCAGTGGTGGAGAGTCTATGTAGGTTTCATTTACTTTATTTACCATGCTCCCAATCCTGACATACCAATATTAGCTATAACTGTAATGTTAGGGCGCTTTCAATTTAGACGTTTCGTGTCGGACCGCTGCGGTGCGGAAGCGGTGCGTATGTCGTAATGCGCACGGACGGTCGTTTGTTTTCATACAGAGAACGCGGTACGGCAACAGTGCGTGTTGTCAAGCGTTCGCGGTACCGATGCCGCACTGCTGCCGCACCGCGTGCTTTGTATGAAAACAAACAACCGTCCGTGCGCAATACGACAAACGACCTTTTCGGCACCGCAATGGTCCGACACGAAACGTCTAAATTGAAAGCGCCCTTAGATTCACCCCTACACGATTCTGATGTACCTATTGTCTTTTACATCTTCGGACTTGTTTTACATTAATATTTCTAAGTTTGATAAAGGAGGATAAATATTTACACAAGATATTATAAAAAACATTTTAACAAAAATAAAACCGACTTCAAAAAAACGATGATAAGAATAAAATAATTACCATATTATAAAATTAACAGTTTTAGAAGTCGCTGCTAATCCACGCTGAACCAAATTGAAGGCACCGACTTCTGAAACTGTTAATTTTATAATATGGTAATTATTTTATTCTTTTCATCGTTTTTTTGAAGTCGGTTTTATTTTTGTTAAAATGTTTTTTATTTTTTTCGTTTTAGTAGCCTTAATTATAAAATATGGTTGGACCTACTAAAGACGCTGCTCGTAACATAATCTCATCATGACATTATGCGTACTGTTCGTCATTGAGGAGTTCTATTGTCTATCTCCAAAGTTCTTCATCAGATCTTCATCAAATTTAAATGGGACCTATCTGGAAGTATATCCTTTCAAATAAAAAAAATATTATCTAAATCGGTTTATAAATGGCGAAGTTATGAGGTAACAAACATTAAAAAAAAACAAAGAAAAGAACATTCAGACGAATTGAGAACCTCCTCCTTTTTTGGAAGCCGGTTAAAAAATATGTGCTCATTGAGGTATTCATTATTGAACTAATAGCAACCATTAACACAAACACAAAATAAATAAGCTGATTTATGTATTAATGTTTATTTTTTCTTTAATCCCAAGCCCTGAAAACGCCGCAGACACAATCACCGTGTGCCTCAGTTTCTTTTATTTCATCCTAATGAACGCAAACAATGTCCCTTAATGTTAAGGGCGCTATTTTGATACAAAAAGGGGTTGTTTTAACGTTTACGTCCCTTCATTGATTTAAATTATATTGTGGAACAGCATTTGGAATTTTAAAAAATCTGGAAGCCTGCAGTATTTTAATTATCAAGATGTGTTGAGAAAATCTCAAGAGGATGGACAACAGCAAACCGTGTGCAAGGTGCGGTGATTATGGAAATAATCCCTCATGACCGGTGAGTAAAATGGGGTATGTCGAGGTGGCCCATATTCAGCAGTATATGACAGGCTGATATGATTATGACTAAACTACAATGAAGGGATGAAAATTAATGTAAGCAAGACGAAAGTAATGGTTTTTGAAAGAGATGCATGATGATTTTTGATAGTGAAGTAGTGTTTATTCATACTTTGTAAATTAATAGTGACCGGCACAGTAGGGTTTACAGCAGAATTCAAAGATACATTTCGTGAAAGATTAAAACAATCATTCAATTTCGTGTTCCCTTTTTGCAAATTGCAGCGCATTACCAAACGCTACTAGCAATTTTAAAGATAATATAATTTTTTAAATAAGACGATGTACTTTTCGGATTTAAATTCGGATTTTTATAGAAATACATCGTGAAATGGATGCATTAAGGCTGACCACACATGGGATAACTTGCTCGAGACACAGAAGACCGTCATGAATGTATTTAGTTTCAAGACCCACACCAAACGGTGACTGTGCCAAACAGCGATTAACTTAGTGACCCATGTGCAGTCAGCCTTACTCCTTATAAATAAAAGAAACGTTTGGTAGTATCACTGCTGATAAATAACTTAAAGAACTAAGTTTCGGCTCTAGAACAACTAAATTATCGCAGTGTATACCTAAAGTATTCAACCTAACGATAAATTGGTAATACGAATCAGTTCACATGCCTGAATGTAGATTGCGAAGCGTGACAAGCGTGTGGCGTTGAAACTGGCAATTTAGTATGCAAGTATTAGTGCACTCAGAGGACCGGAGTAGCCGCACTGATCACTGATAGGCACCACTCCATTTCACTGTGAAGAGCTTTAACTCCTGTTCAAACATTGTATTCAATACAATGATTTGAATTCTGTTAGACACCATACAGAGAAGTCAGCTACATTTTAATTAAAAATAAACACATTTTTATTATAAATCTGGTTATGTTACTACTTTCGGAAAACAAAAATATCATTGATATGTGAATTTTTACTCCTACCGACGAATAATATTGAGAATGGATATGGTTTTGATATTTGTAACAAAATCCGGTGTTTGGTTACGTTAATATAATACTTATACCTAGACTTTTTTTTCGTTATCTACCAAATAGTTTTATCTGATCTATTCAGAAAACTAAAATATATTACCTAGTTAGTAAAAGGGTACTAAAATTGAGATGTTTTGCAGGTCAACTTTTGCCAATTAGGTACTAACATGGAACTACTTAGTTCGTTAACCACAAACAAGATCTATTTATTACCTTTGATTATAATATACCTACTTGTCATAATCAAAAGTTAGTACATATTAAAACAAGGTTTACCACATACCATTTTAGTGAGATTTCTGAAGTGTCTGGGATGTGTGGAATGCTTCCTTTTTAACCCCGACAAAAAAGAGGAGTGTTATAAGTTTAATGCGTGCATCTGTGTGACCCAACCCCTCGTCGAGGTACCGCTAAGTAAATTATCATTACCAAGCTTCTTTTTTTGTATTCTGTTTTTTTTTAATTTATTTAGTTAGCGGTCCCCCGACGTGACGACGCTTGAATTAAAATATTACTAGGTACTTTTAATAAAGTTAAATGGCCAATACACACATTTTATTTTTTACTTTTTAGGGGTACTTTTTTGAGTCGGGGGCTTTTTAAATTTTTAGTTTTATTTAATACTTTTTAAATTATTAGTAGACACCATCATCTATCTAACATCTACTCATTGAGACCATTCTTATGAGCCCAAACATGCTATATCTGCTATAAGTTGCTGAGGGGTTGGGTATCCTGCAGACTACTTGATACTGCAGCATCAGCGTCTTGGAAATACCACCAAAGTAACAGTACACCAAATTTCAAATCAATCGGACCAGTGAAAGTTGGTAAGACCCTTTTGTCAAATAGGAAATGAACTGATGATCTTGAAACGCCTGAACAGATCTTCATGAATTATAGCTAAGAACCATCTCGATTACATCAGCTTTCAAATAGAAAAAACCGCATCAAAATCGGTCCATTCGTTTGGAAGCTACGATGCCACAGACAGACACACACAGACACGTCAAACTTATAACACCCCGTCGTGTTTGCGTCTGGGGTTAAAAACTAAATAATATTAAATGAAAGCCTTGTAATTTCAGAAGGTAGATAAGTTAAATAAGTATAATTAAGTGTGACAGCTGTTATTTAAATTGATTATATTTAACTCCACATCAATCTTGACTGTAATAATGTTTGTTGTACAACAAACATTATTACAGTCAAGATTGATGTAGGTACTTTTATTACAAAGTGTGCCCCTAAAAGAGCCTTTTTTAACTTTTGTCTAATGCTATAGTAAATGGAGTATAAGTATTTATAATAGAGTTAAAGGGTCAGCAAAATCATTTTATTTTTTACTTCTAGAGGTTTTTTTTGTGTCGGGGGTTATTTTTAGAACAATACCTCTCAGTGGCAACAAGAAATAGTCGTCTGTCGTTTATAATAAATGTATAAGCTCATATATCATTCATGATATTTGAACATGGCAAAAGCGACAATTAACTGACATCATAGTAACCCTTTTTGGGACTAGCCCATCACTGGTCGTAAACTCTGTTTTATCTATTTTTATACATGAAAAGACTCGAGTATCTAGTACTTATGTTGCTATATGTATGTAAACCTACAGTGTGTATAAAAGTTACAGTTATAACGTGCATAAAATATATTTTTTTACAGAGATTAGAGATTCATAAAAAAAATAACTTAAAAAATATCTTAAACTAAATCATTGTCGTCAAGTACAAAATGATTAAGGCGGTGTCTAAATTAATTAAATTGTTAAATTTTAACTATTGTGGTTGTGTTTGTAATGAACACTTACCTACTTAGTAATAATTAATTTATTTTCTATCTTATTATTATATTTATGAAGCTAGGTACTGACCAGTGTTACGGGCCGTAATGTAACATTCGCAGCGAGCATGTTACGTTACGCCGTGTTCTAAACTCCATGTAAATGCTCGTTACAAACGCCTTGTTTCCCCGTACTTACTGCACGAACGCTCGCTGTGTAACACGTTACATTACGCCCTGTAACGCCGGTCAGTACCCGGCTTTAGGTTTTAACTGTTCTATAAACATACTAAGTGCAATTATTAATATCACATACATCTTTAATTCCTATTCACCTTCTTAACGACGTAAACTTATCAGTTTGAAATAAAAAGCGAATGTAATTTAAATGGAACCAATTTTTTTAATAGACTTTTTTATATCTATTCTGTCGTGTAGGTACTCATAAAGATTATATCGTATATTTTAAACCGCATTAATAGAGCACATATACAATATGTAACATAATTAACGCAGATCCTGAATGTAGTTTGTTCAGAATCGTTTACTGAATCGACTTCAGCCATTTTAATTGTGTATTTTTTTTTATAAACGTGTTTTTTAATTTATTTTATTTTTTATTTAGTAAATTAGTCTTTTAATTGGCACAACGAAAATTGAGCCTTATGTCAAGGGAATAAGACTGAATTTTAAATGAAGTTAACGATGAAAAGTAATACTATTTTCTTGAATAAACAATATTTAAGCACATAAAAATAAAATTTCAGTGTATGTATTACGATTATAACATAATATTCTAATTGGGGTGTTTGAGAGTGTGCGTTAATTACGTTACATGTTGTATAAGGTTAATCGGGAAAAGGGTACTATGCCGAAAGGGTGTTAAAGTACACATAATAATGGATAACTTTTGTTCTACAACTTTCCCCAAAAGTCATTAGTTTAAGATAAATAGATGGTCAAGGATTTCATAAAAAATACCTACGCTAAATTCTATCTATCCTCAGCTATGATCAGCTGTGTTTACATTTTAGATCATAATTATTTGGGATCACGGATTAGAAGCTCCAATTTCTGAATTCGTAACTAAAACAGGGATGAAGAATTAAAAAAAAAACTAAAGTAAAAATCATTGTGCATGTTTTTTTTATCGATTTTTTAAATTATGACACTTTCTTTAAAACATCCATCGGTGATACATTAAGTGGCCCGCTTAGTACCCCCTTTCCGACTACCCTTGTATAGGTACAGTCAGCATCAAAAGTATGTTAACACTTCAGTTTTTTAAATCATAACTGAACACAATAATATTCAAATTTACTTGGAACACATGTAACAATAAAATAACACAAACTCTTGACTATTACATGAAATGCTGAAAAGTAGTAAATGAATCATTTTGGGTCAATTTAGATGTTATGTAAAAATAACAGTGTTAAGCAACTTTCGATGCTGACCGTACATTTTCCTAGTTGACTGCCGTAAGGAAGATTTCTTTCTTGGAAAGTAAATATGAGCACGTAATAAAGCGTACAACTTCCGCAAGTCATCCTTTTGTCCGCACAATATTAGAATTCCTCATTTCGAATATAATGTTGTAAATATGACCCTTATAAGTAATAAAATAGTCGTATCTTCCGATAGTATTACATGACTTGTAACTAGGTACTATCTTTGATATTTCATACCGAAAGAATTTGTAACATCAAAATATAATAATTTCGTAGTCGTGAAAGAAGAACATAACACATAACATAACATCACGCCTGTATTCCCCGAAGTGTTGGGCAGAGGTGTACAGTAACACCCTCATTTTACCGTTATGTTTAAGTCCCATGTTAGGCTGGACATCCACCAGAGCTCTTGCCTTCAATATATGTGTCTTCAATGCTAAGTTATGGATTAATAATGTGGGGTAATTCGACTGATGCGGACAGAGTTTTCAAACTTCAGAAACGTTGCATCCGGGTTATCAACAAGGCATGGTTCTTAGACAGCTGTAAACCTCTCTTTCACAAACATAATATTCTTCCACTACTTTGTATGTATTTAAGAGACATCTGTATTTTTACAAAGAAACACATTCATTACTTTGAGCAACGCAATGAGGTTTTACCAAGACAAAAAAGGATTAAATTTCGCAACCTATTATACCAACCACCTTGTCGTAAAGAAATTTATAAAAAAAATGTATTTAATATGTGTATTACGATCTATAACAACATGCCAAATGAATTAAAATTATTAGAGGGTAACTTATTAAAAAAAAAGTTAACAGAGTGGCTCCAAATGAGCTGCTTCTATAGCATTGTGGAATATATGGATAATAAAAATGTTATTAATAATTAATGTTTACCAAGTTATTTAATATTTGTAATATGGAATGACAATGTGTAATAATAATGTAATAATAATGTAAAATAATGGATACTAAATATGGACATTTATATTTTAAAATTTTGCACGCTTGCCTGCAGGCAGAATACAGTGACTCTTAGGCTGTAAGATCTTCCTATTTAAAATGTATTTCTGGCAAATAAACGATTTGATTTGATTTGATTTGTGCGAGGAAAATGTGCGGTGCGAAAATGTGTAGCGAGGATGTGAAACGGTGTGACCCTTTCACCAGAGCTGTGCGAGGAATGGGTAATGCGTAATGTGTTAATGTGTACAAATGAGCGGTGCGAGGATAGTTAGAGGACTCTTTTCGAATATGAGGGTGGTGCGGCAGGAGCGGTACACATTCCTCGTAACACATTCCTCGCAACACATTCCTCGGAACAGAGCTGCGCAGAGCGAAGCTAGGTAAATGAAGTGATTCTATTGGTGCTTACAAAACACATTCCTCGCTAGCTTAGTAGATACAGCTCTGGTGGATGCTCAGCCTAATAGGGTGCGAGCCTATTGCCATCAACCGGGCACAAATCCAAACTCCGGGCTGCTACTGAGAAACCAAATAATAGTTTTCCCGACCTTGGGATCGAACCCAGGACCTCACGATCACCAGTCGCTCTTCGGAAATCAGAAATCTCAGTTTTAATATTTTGGCTTACTTTTTTGTCAGTATTCATAAATGTAAACAATACTTCTGAATATCGCACCTAATAAAACATTTATATATAGTAGAACAACACTGTATTTGTCATTAGTGAGGTGCTTGCACGGAAAATTTGAAAGAAGTGTTGCTTACCTCACAATACAAATAAAATCGCGCAGTGCGTCTCTACTGTCTATATTAATATTATAAAGAGAAAAGATTTGTATTTTTGTATGTAACGAATAAACTTAAAAACTACTGGACCGATTTCAAAAATTCTTTTGTCGTTAGAAAGCTACATTATCACTGAGTAACATAGGCTACGGGCGGAGCCGTGAGGACACAGCTAGTATTAGATATAGTCCTTGTTAGAACACCAGCTGCATATATAATCACCTAGACGCATAAAGTCTGCGGTGTTTATGTAAATGAGTACCTAATCTGTAATACTCAGTTACCGCAACACATTGTAATGAACGTTTTCTGAGGAAAATCCCCGTGCAACACCAAACTAATCCTTTTATCGGTATCTGAAAACAGTTTCCGCACCACATAGTTTTTTAGGGTTCCGTAATAAATAACTTGTAAGTAGTTGCGTCATGTGCTCTGAGCCTGTCTTACCGTCTGTCAAAAAAATATGTCGTAAGGTAATAACTTCCCAACCGCCTGTTCAACAATCTAAGAAAATTCAGTTACTAGAGTTTCTAGAGGCAACCTAAATAAGTTTGTCTCATGTATTTCAATAACCCACCATTTTTTTTTTCTCAATTTTGGATCCTTTTCTTTTATTCAAACAAGAATAATGGCTACGAAATTCTTCTTTATGTGTTGGGATCATTAACAGACTTGTGAGGTTTATAAATGAAAAACCACACAAATGTGAGCTTGAATTGTGCGACGAAAGTTTGTGTCAATAAAGCCATGTGCTCACTTGTAAACAATGTTTCAGATACATGTTGGCAACAGTTTCTGAAACATCACGTCGATATTTCTATCAGAGCTCTTGTCATCAAAAACTGTCAGTAATGTTTCAGATACACGTAGTTGTTTCTAAAACAGTGTTTACAAACAAATGTTTACTAATGAATACGTAGCTTTAGTATAATAGCGTCGGACCAATAATAACGACAGCAAGTGTTATAAAGAAACGAATTAGCCGCTATTCTTGTATTTTATAAATTAAATCATAATACATAATAAAGTACACAAAAAATATAATATAAAAAATATAAATATAATTTAAAATTTATTTTTCGCTTTTTTACATTGATATAATTTGTGAATTATTTTATCGGTGAGTGCGGTGTGGGTAAATCCTAGCGTTCACAACGGGAGACTACAATCCATCATTCTCAGCTACAATCGGAGTTGACTACAAATGTAAAGACATGGACGTGAACGGTGAACCAAAGTCCCTAGCAAAACTGAATGAGTGGGTCGTGGAACTGACCCAGTGCATAATATCAGCAAACACATTGGATCACCCGTGCGACGGCGCAACGAGTATTCCCAAGGAGGGTTGACGTCAGGCAGGCGGCCGGTCATAAAACAATAAGCCAAAACCTCTAACAACATGGATTTATGAAATACATGTTGTCCCACCTAGTGTGGGATAAGGAAAGGAAGAAGAAGAAGACATAATAAAGTACACAAATAACAATAAATATTAATAACAGCAGGGGCTGTTATTAATGTTCCTCTTAATTAAGTAGATAACTATTCGTAAATCCAGACGAAAGAAGTAAGTGTCCAAAGTTGAGGAGCAGTCTAACAACCATCTCAACAGGTATAACTTACTAGGTAGGTACTGAGCGGATTCCCGGTAGTCAGATCGATCGTAACAACAACTACATAGGTACAAGGATAAAGTTCGATAATCCGATCTATCCAACTAACGAACTACTGCGAACAAAGTGAATGCATGATCCGGTACTAAAATGAATCTCTATATGTGTTCCCGTTCGTGCTCTTTACCAAAATATGCAAAAAGAATTTTTAGACTTGTTGTCAAAAGCTACAGGTTTTGACGCGTCTATATTTAGATTTTATTTCTTCGTATCCAGTTTAGAAGCAGAATATCAAGTTCCATAAAAAATTTCAGGGATAATTTTTATATAGTGTGATCCATTTCACAATAAACGAAATATCGGCACTTCCCACGTGTATCCTTAAATGCAAAATCATTCTGAAGTAAAATATCTTCGATAGTGTCGTTAGGTATTTCTATTCCATTCTGAATAGAAGAAGATACTGGTACTAAAAATATGTGTGACCTTATGTAGCGATAAAATCATCGACTCACAATTTAAATACTATTGTAGTTTCCTAATTCGGGAATGCCAAATATATTACGAAAATGAAACAATTTTAAAGGAAAACAAAAGTCGTCCAAATATCTTCTACGTTAGTCTTAAAAATCTCTACGTATTAAAAAAACATAATTTCTACAAACATGAACCGTAGCCAAAACTCGCGTCGAACATTCGTCAGGCGTTAAATTTCAGTTATTAATTATCACGTCTTTTTCAACTTCCATAAAATTAATGTTCCGGATGTGCCGAGCTAAAACATTTTGAATTTCCCACACAATTTGCGGAATTTCATTTACAAAATATGTTTTACATATTATCGATCGATGGCTGGTTATTAATCATACTCGCTTTTAGCGTGAGCTGAACGAGACTAAGCAGATAAAGTTATTGTATAAATAAAGAGATGAGTGCAGAAGGAAACATGTCAAATTATTATTGAAAAATATGTTTATTTCAAAATAGCAACAAATAACGATCTCGTTTCGTGAATAAACCTAGCCCACGTTCAATTTTATTCATAAATAGATACGCCAATCTTTTTGTGCTCCAGGTGTAGTGTAGGTGCCCCATTGATTTCCCGGGAAGTGCTAAAGGCATAGCACAAGAAGGGCACCGGGGCGTTCCACCGAAAATCCTGGAGCCCCCCTCTTTTATACTGAGGACAAACACTGGGTGGTTTTAATTGGTAAAAGTCCGACAAACCCCCCGACCCCCGCAGGCGAAGAGTACCAATGAGGATGTCCACTTAAAAAAAAGAATAAAGGTGTCCTATTGATATTTCATTAGACCAACATTATAAAAGTTAATAATTATGTCGAAACAGTTAAACGTATTTGTCAAACAATCACAACTAATATGTCCGTGCAATATTAGATAGAATTGATTTATGTAGATATAGTTAACACACTAAATACTATACCCTTTTTATGTGTGTACAATGTATTATATCTACAAGGTTAGTCGGAAAGGGGGTACTAAGCCGAAAGAGTGTTAAAGTACCTATAATAAGGGATAACTTTTGTTATACAACTTTCCCCAAAACTCGATAGTTTAAGAGAAATAGCGTTTTAAAGATTTCGTAAAAAATATGCTAAAATCTTTCTGTCTATAGCTATGATCAGCTGTTTTTACAATTTAGGTCATATTTAGGGTCACGCATTAGAAAATTAATTTTCTGAATTCATACCTAAAGCAGATATGTTTTTTTTTTGAAAAAACTAAAATAAAAATCTTTTTAAAATTATCGAATTTTAAAATTTTAACACTTGCTTTAAAATAGTCATCAGTGATACATTAGGTGGCCCGCGGCTTAGTACCCCATTTCCGACTAACCTTATAATATGTTACTATAATTTTGAAAAAAGCTTATTAAATAAGCTTAGGCAAAGTTTTGTGGTGTGACTTAGCATGTGAAATCTCACATGCTAAGTCACACCACAAAACTCGGTGTTGAGAGAGCAAATCAAACAAGTAGTTTGGTTGACAGTACAATCTGTAAAGATTGTAAAGTCAGTAAAGATCATAGATAAGAGTGTAAACTCTTATCTATGATCTTTACTGACTAAAATAATATGGTTCATTACAATGACATATATGTACACATATGCACCTACATGCCACATAACAATGTTAATTTAAGAATAATAATGCAGAGATGAATTGCTAGATGTAGTCAAATAATCGTTCTGCCTAGCCTTTTCCCAACCATGTTGGGGTCAACTTCCAGTCTAACAAGATGCGGCTGAATACCAATATTTTACACGGAGCGACTGCCATCAGTCCTCCGCAACCCAGTTACTGCAATGCCGATATCCTTAGGTTAGACCGGTTGTCAGACTTTTTGGGTTTTTGACTTCCCGTACGACTGTCATAGGTATTCGTATGGCAACCGGGACCGACTGTTTAACGTGCTCTCCGAGGCACGGAGGGGTCTCGATGTGTAACGAATGGTCACCCATCCACAGACTGACCACGGCAAGCGCAGCTTAACCTCGCAAATCGTATGATCCGCGCGGTTGGTAATTAGCCACGAGCCCCTCAGATGTAGTCAAATAATATGAAGCTTTAATTAAAATATCCAACCTTGGTCAAGTTCATTAAAACCATCTTTGGTCATTTTATTGACCAAACACTAACTACTTACCTGAGTGTGAACTGAAATGCATTTTGAATTTCTCAAACTCGCTGTTATATCTTATTGAAACAAAATAAAGTATAATGGAATACATTTAAAATTCAATAGACATGCCGAGTTAAGTATTTCAATGTTAGTAGAATCATTAAAAACAACACAAATGCTCTATTCTATTCTTTGCTTAGACTTCATATAAATATAAGCGCTATAATTAGGATATACTAGCTGTCCCCGCGACTTCGTCTGCGTAGAAGTCGAAGAACAACATTACTTGCTTAGCAGAAATTAGGCCGGTATTTTTTAGATCTTTCTTTATTCTAACAACTATGAAAAAATATATAAAAAACGGTGAAATATGTATTATCATCTATATTAATATTATAAAGAGGAAAGATTTGTATTTTTGGATTTTTGTATGTAACGAATAAACTTAAAAACTACTGGACCGATTTTAAAAATTCTTTTGCCGTTAGATAGCTACATTATCACTGAGTAACATAGGCTACGGGCGGAGCCATGAGGACACAGCTAGTATATTTATAAAGAAACCTCACATAGCTTCGGGTGCCGAATGTTTTTGCCAACAGGCTGACTGGATTTTAAGTTGTTAAATTTAATACTTAGTATTTTTACTAAACAAAACAAGTTGTATTTCTATCAGTAATCAGGTCCATTATTATAAGGCTTCCCTGTAAACAATATTAGCAATAGAACCACCCCGTGGTGATGGATGTGTGTCATATGTGCATAAAGATTGCTCAGATATTACACGGGAGTGAGCCAGATAAAGCTGACCGTATTGAGCAAAAATATGGTACAAATAATGCCAATTTCTACTTCATAACTTTAAATTCTAATATCTTTTGATTGAGCGAACCGATTACGATGACACAAAACTAAATGTTACTCCGAGATACGCACAGTATTTGTCTATAAAAGTCAACGGCATTGAGTCAGTATTTTTTACATGTGGTGTGCATAAATATAGGTAAACCGACAGTCCAACAAACAGATAAACAGCAAAAATCCAAAATTGATCGTAATGAATTCCATTGGTTATCCTTTAACACCCCCACTTTTTTTTAATTTTTCCAATTTACAGATGCAGCAAGTCTACAGATTTATTATATGTATAGATTAGATTTATAGGAATACATAAATTCACGCATAAACGTACCTTATAATTATTCTTGCACCAATTTTTTTTTTGTATCACTTTGCCCCACACAAGGATTTCTCCTGTATCGTGGGTGCTTTTACAGATATAAATCTTCACATGCACAAAAACCCAGATCCGGAACAACTATCTGTAGGCCATACAAATATTTGTTCCGTGCGGGAATCGAACCCACGACCCGCAGCGCAGAGGCCAATCGCATAACCACTGCACCAAACGTGTCGTCGAGACAAATCATATTCCTTAAGTTTCTTTAGCCAAAATACATTTCAAACTTAAAATGTGTATATTATCCACATTTATTAGAGCAGTAAAAAGGTATTATTAAAAACTGCAGGAGCTCATACCTCGGATATTTCTGTCAGAAGAATGGAATTGATTTATACTTATTTTCCACCAAAGGTATTTTTCTCATACATTATCTGTGTCCACTTATCCTCAGGGAAGCTTGTATTTTTTTTCATAAAATATCTAAAGCAGTTTTATATGTCTCCTAAATAAATTAGCCACATAAAAAGTAAACGACTACCTGTTTATATTTCACACAAACAAATTGAAAGTATACAATATCATTGTTTGTGAATGTAAGTGCGTAAGGGTTGTTACTCTGAGAAATACATTAGATATGGAATCGATCTTAGGATTTAATTAATATTTTAATATATGACTGAGCTTAAGACCATCTTTTTAAGTGTTCCGGCCTCCCGTTTGGCGAAAATTGTGAGACGCCGCGCGTTGAAATATGTCGACTGAATTATTCAAACAAACTTCCGTTTAAAATGATGAGCTTCTTTGAATTAAACTTCAAATGTATACTTTGTTACCACACTGTATACATATAAACATTTGCATTTCGGTTGTGACTACATAATTAAGTCGATATGGTTTTGTATTATAAGCTAAATGCGATTGCATGAAGCCCTAAACCTAAATGTTATCTTATCGAATTTCCCGGTATAGTGATCCCTCATAAATTGGTAAGCTCGTAGTGATATGTAATTACATGCTTTACGGCTTCCTCGTATATTACTCGGGTAATCTGTCTCCTAAATGTTCCGTCGTCTGCCGACAAAAATAGAACACCGTTTGGACCATTTTGTTCCGTCTACGTTTTAGGCACAATGCACGACAGAATATGAATTGCAACTTTTATTTTTTCTGCTGAAATTCTTAGATCAAAAATAAAGTTTTCAAGACATCACTTATTATAAAATAATGAAATGCCAAATTTTAATACAGTGTTCAGTATCTTTCTAGGAACACTGTGGTGTGTAGAAAGTGCTAAAAAATACATACCTACCTAATAAAAGTAAAGTAAAATATATGTTGCGTTTATGTATACGTGAGTAGTTAGATTTAGGTTTTCTTTTCATTTTTAGTACATAACTCACAAGTATCAAAACCTACTACACTTTATACATTGGGGACACTGATACAGATTACATTTTATAACAATAACATAATAATTACTTTTTTTTAAAGGGCCTAGTTATGTGCCTAGACATTTACTATTGTTTCGGCAAATGAGACACGGCGAAGACTATCCCCGACGCAGTCAAATCTCTGCACACTGGAGTCTGAAGTATTATCACCATAGCATGAAGTTTTCGAAACCAATCCCGAAGAAAACTAGCATTACTGATAATGCTAAATTCCTGATGTAATAGGATTTCCACGCTGTATTCAGATACAGCGTGGAATTCCAATTACATCAGGAATTTTAAATATTTACAATGCACTTAATAAAATTAATATTTATTCATGAATTTAAAAAAATGAATATTGGCAACTAGCATTACGTTTTTTGATCTAGCAAACAATGTGGTATCCATAATGAAACAAATGATTTTTCAACATTCCGCAGATCGTTTACCGTGAAACATAAACAAAATACTCATGATAAAGAACACGTAACCCAGTAATATTCACGTGCTATGGAAAAAATGGTCCCGTACAATAAACAAATGTTGAAGTATAAATAGAAGGAAGAATTTTATCTCTTATGTTTCTCAGACCAAGAGTTGTTAACAATACGGATGTTTGTGCATACCAACCCATATATTTATATTTTTAATTTCAACTTTTGGTTTACATAATTGGCTAGGTACCTAAACTATAAACGTAATATTTTACCTTCATCTGAAAAAATGTGATGGGACTACCAGATATTTTTATCTCGTGTTTTTTTATTGAATCAGCATTATGAATATAATTTAACAATAAGATAACTGCCACATCTGTGATGCCTAAAGGGAACGGTACAGTTGCACCCAGAGAGAGATGATAATTCATGACAGTTTTCCTTCTCGTGACAATGTTGTGTTAAATGAGAACAATATGGTTAATATTGTTCTCAGTAGGTAGGCACACACGCTTTGGTAAACGCGCAATTTATACGTGATATTGTAATAGTAACAGAGGTGGCCTACTTTTTGAACAACTTCTATAATATTCATACAATATTCTCTTATGAACGTTCAATGTAACGATCCAAAGTAAGCCCATTTTCAGCAGTGGAGGTTAACAAACTGAATGATGAATAGAAAAACATACCCATGCCTGCCATGTTTTCCCGAATAAGCTATATGGGCCTGTTCGGAAAAACATTTTCATTAAAATATTATTCTTTCAACGATAAATCCTAGCGATGTGGGGTTGGTTCGTATGGTAATAATATTTTAATTAACTCCACCTCACTGCCTACAAAGTCCTATAAACAAAACGTGACCTTTGTGGACGTTTTGTTCCACGCGGCGGATCTGCCTAAAGTAGGTAAACACTTTTTGGAACACTTTTGTGTCACGAAACACTTTCAACCCGACGATGACGATGCTAGAAGGTGGATGAAATTGAGTTTTTATAGCTCAAACATCATTAATAGTAAATCTGATTTTACAAAACATGATTTAAATATCAGAGACAGAATTTAAATAGTATTCTGTTTGTCTTAAATCTTATTAAGTATACCATAACCAATTCCGCAAAATCTTCTCGACATCTTGACAAGAGAATCCATTCGATTTATCTAAAACCGGAAAAAACGGACATCAAAAGCGCGCCAGAAAATCCGAAGCTTTTGATAAATGAAGTGGAATCCAATTCATCTTGGTCACAAAAATAACAGGCTGTAGACGGCAGTCCAATACTTTCAAGTACTATCACAGAAATCTTAATAGTAATTCAATTCAATTCGTTTATTTCGTCAAGATAAGGTAAATTATTAAGATTTCTGTGAGTACTATAGACAAAGTAATCTTCCAAATTTTTTTTTGTATTTTACAGATAAAACGAAATAAGTACCTATTAATAAAATAGGTTAAAAATATGATCTAGATATGGGCACTATTCTTTAACTAACTAACTTCACGCACTGATCCCCGAAAGCCATTAGCTAACAAAAAATACTACAGTAAAAAAACAAACGCAATACAAAAATAACTGGCCGTTTATAATGTACGAACCATTAATTTGAATTGTATACAATCGTGCAGTCATGTGAAAGATAATTTTATGAGTGTTTTTTAAACATAGAACGTCTGTCGTCTGTTATATTACGGCTCGCACCTAAACTGGATACGGTACGTGGCAACCACCTACTGTACACAACTCACTACAAAGTTCAAAAAGTTACTTCCACACCATTGGCTTATTATACCCACCCCAGTTTTATGGCTTAGGTATAATGTTTAAAGCCATTATGATAAAAAATAACACAGCAGGCGGACGCCAGCGTTGTAAGGACTGGCTCTTGACGTTTAAGTTTAGTTTAGTTTATATAATACCAAAAAAAGGCTCAAATATCTTTTTGTTTAAATAACAACAATGATTGGAATCTCAACAGCTTTTCTCGTGATAGCAAAATTGGAAATTTCAATATCTGAGATTCTTGTAAGATCGATTACTTTGATACGGAGTAAGGCAGCGTCGTGTGTCAAGACAGACAAACTATTTCAGTTTTTCTGTAAGGTCTCGTATTTTTGGGGCGCAACGACCTACATTGATTCAATTTAAAAGTCCCTATAGCATTACCACGAGTTATGGTGACAGTCTTATGACACACAAGTAGCCTGTATTATATCTTCGTGTATCTTGACTGTGTCCAAACGAATCTTTATTGCAGGAAATGCTATAAAGGCCTATTTGGACACAGTAAAATAATTTTACGACCACTTGTTTGTCTGTCAATGCTCTGTAGGAATCTATAGCATTTGAACTTTGGTCTCTTAGAAGGTAGCCTTCTTGATCATCTGATTCACTTATTTCTTATAATTATTTCTATAGTATATTTAAAGTAATTACGCTTAAACGTAAAATAAATATATGCAATGTAATATGAAAATTGGTATACTAAACAAACATGATTATAATATGAATGCTAAAAAGTTCTTATCATGCATTACAAAGAAAGTTATGAGTATTGTTATCATAGGTACTTGATGTGTCATATGTCGTCTGATGGAGCAGACTACTTTACTAGTGTGTTCCATATTTGTTTGCACGCCTTTCTGCGCAAGTTCACGATAAAATTTTACCCACAGCTTTTCCTAATTGTATCATTTATTTATTTAAACTTCATGTACAATTGGTGGTACATAAGGCGGACTTAATGCCAATGGCATTCTCTACCAGTCAACCTTTGGGTCAAAAATTAAGCACTTCGAAAAAGGTACAAAAAAAGAATTTAAAACAAATATTGAAAAGGTAAATAAAAATTATTAAAAACAAAATAATACATAAGTACTAACAAAATATATACTTTATATATATCTATATACAATAAAAATACATATTAAACCTATATATCTATACATACATACATACACATAAATATTTATAACTATGATGGACAGTTCATTCAGACTAAGGTTGCAGCGATTTTAGGTAATATTCCCGAACTTTACGTTTGAAAATGAATTTACTCGGAGCTTTTTTCATATCAAGGGGTAGCGGGTTCCAGAGTTTGATTGCTGAGACAGCGAACGAATTGGTCATGAAACCTGTGCGGTGAGAAGGAATGAGTAGAATTAGATTTTCAGGGGCACGAAGGCTACGACTGTGAGAGCCACCCAAAAGTTGAAAATATGTTTTTAGATAATCTGGAGCACTAGGATCATTCATAATGGTGAAGAGTGAACAGAGAGACCTGAGGGATCTTCTCTGGCAGATAGGAAGCCATTTAAGCTTAGAACGATAAAAAGAAATGTGGTCGTATTTTCGCAACCCAAAAATGAAGCGAATACAATTGTTGAGAAGCCGATCCAGTTTGTTTAGAAGGTCCTGGGACGGATCAGAGCAACAGACATCGGCATAATCAATCACAGGAAGCACAAGGGACTGGACCAGGAGTGATTTAGTGCTAGATGGAAGGAAATGTTTGAATATATAGAGAGATCGCAACATGAATGAGACACTCTGACTTACATGATTCATCTGCTTGTTCCAACTTAGGCTATTATCAATATGCAAGCCCAAATCCTTTACGTGTGGCGACAGTGAGATAATGGTGTTATTAAATACAATCGGCATAAGGTTGCTGATATTGACGGTTTTCAGGTAAAACGAACTGCCTATAAGGATAGCCTGACATTTGCTGACATTAACAGCAACACCGAACTTGCAAGACCAGTCTGCGATGGCAAATAGGTCAGCATTGAGATTTGAAATGCAAGCATTTAAATCAGCAATGCCAGATTGAGCGTATAATTGCAGGTCATCAGCATACAGATGGTAAGAGCATTTGAGAACGTTAGTGATAGAATTTATAAATAAAGAAAATAAGAGAGGAGAGAGTATACCGCCTTGTGGCACGCCAGTTACCAAGTTACACCAATCAGAGAGTTTCTGATCAACGCGTACAGCCTGTTGGCGACCACGAAAATATGATGAAAACCAATTACGTGAAGACGACGAGACCTCTATTTGTGATAAGATGGCTAGGAGAATGTCGTGGTCAACGGTATTAAAAGCATTAGAAAAATCAATCAAGACTAGCACCGTTAACTTCGAATCCTCCATGCCGGATCTTATGTCTTCAGTGACTTTAAGCAATGCAGTGGATGTACTGTGTCCAGGCCGAAAACCGGATTGAAATCGAGACAGGAGGCTATTTTTGAAAATGTAGGAGGAAATTTGTTTGTGGACTACTGCTTCTAGGACCTTGGACTGAATTTGAATTGATGAGCTGAACTGGGGTTGGAAATTTTAGGAAGTGGGATAATGAATGCTTTTCGCCACAAAGTAGGGTAAACCCCAGAATACAGGGAAAAATTTATGATGTGGGTGAGATAATGTCACCAGTAATCATTGATATCATCGTTCTGCTTACTCCATCACAGCCGACAGCATTTGACTTTATAGATTTTATAATTTTAAGGATCTCGAGGTCAGTCACGGGCGAAAAAGAAAATGAATCGGGAGGAAATAACGGCACGGAAGAAATATCAAGCATGGATTTGGTTCTGACATTATCTGCAAGTGTAATGGAAGTCGAGAAATGTTGATTAATAGTATTGAGAGATAAATTTGAAAGTGTAATGTTAGATGGAGACTTACAAATGCCAAGCGATGTAAGGAACTCTAAGCGGTGCATGAGAGTCAATAAGTTTAAGCACGGAACTATTAAAAAGTGAAACTTTCTCATCAACACTAGGAGCTTCAAGAACATCGGTCCAGTCAAGGGATTGTGCATCTCTGGTGAGTTTTTCTTTATCCAACCTCGCAAAACTCCGAAGAAATACTATGGCAGGTCGCTGCTTAGGTGGTTTGATTTTGTAAGAGAGGTATAGCAGGTCATGTCTGGAGAGTCCAGGAGCCACGACCTGGCCATAGTTTGCAACAAGAGCCTCCGACGACGTGAGCATAAGATCAAGCCAGGAATCATCAGAATCAATGTTCTGATGAGTGGGGTTGAGGGAAAGGCAGGAGAGATTCGTCGACTCCAGGATTGACCTCAGCCCACGCGATCTTGGAGTGTTCTTCAAGAGGTCAGTATTAAAGTCACCCATGATTATGAGATGCTTGTACTCGGAAGAAAGAGATTCAAATAGAGCTTCCAGACTCGAAAAGTAATTGATAGCGGGTGGACAGTAAACGACTCCGAGAACGGCTTTAACCCCTTTGACAGCCATTTCCAGCATCAAAAATTCGGGATTGCCGCTAAACAGCGGTGATGAAGTCGATAGGATTTTGTACGGAATGTCACTACGAAGATAAATAGCAACACCCCCAGCTCTTTTACCCGTGCGATCGTTGCGAATCAGAACGTAGCCAGGAAGGCTATAAGAATTAGAAGGAAGTTCAGGTTTGAGCCAACTTTCAGATACTAGAATAGCGTGTACCGAGACATTACAAAAAAACTCCAAAAGCCCAGAGTGGTGTTGGGGAATACTTTGTGCATTAATATGACATGCGTTAAAACAGTTTGGAAAACGCTGACACTCTTCACTTAACCGACTATTAACCGAATAAGATTCGTCAAGGGACGAACACGAGAAAGCCGAAATACTACTGCAAGCCGAATAAAAGGAATCATCGTCTGACATAGTTACAATATACTAATATAATATAAATATAATATAAATACAATACAATATGCAATAATAAAATCAAAGGGTGATCTAATAAATATTTTGCATAACCTGCCGGCCGCTATCATCCGCGTCATTTTAGGCCTGATTAACACACATAAGTAACGAGGACTTGCCGATTTAGTAAACTTAGTTGGGCAAGTTCTAACTTAACTCGCCAATATAGGTATATGTAGTTATATATGTACTAATGACTATTACTTAACTCGCCTTATTGGCAAGTTAACTCGCCTACTTAACTAATGAGTGTATGTTTAAGTGAGGCTTTACATCATATTTTGCATTATCTCCATAAGGGAAAGTTATTATCGTTTTCAAGTAAAGACGGCTAATCCAAGTTGTATGAAATTAAGCCCTCGTTCGCACGAACGCTTTTTCAACGCGCGTTGAATAAGCGTCCAACGCCCGCAATAGATAAATTGCGTTAAAAAAGCGCTATCATGTGAACACATATACGGCTTGCTATTTGTTGTATTAGAACGCTTTTTTAAAGCGCGTTGAAAAAGCTCTCGTGCGAACGAGGGCTGATCGTAACTTCTAAACGGAATTAGAATAAAGCTTCAGTTTTAAATCACGAAACAAAGTCAACGACTTATTAATTATGAAAATGCCTTATACAGTAAATCTTAAAAAAATATACATGTCATTAAACCCTATATACAAAAAGAGCTTTCACGAGTGACGATACTTAAGTACGACCGGCGCACCCTGGGCAGTCAGCCCCGCTACCAACCTTGCTGACTGGTTAATCTTTTCACCACGGCGTGGGCTATTCCCAAACAGCTCGGGTCGACTCGAAAAAAGAATACTACGTATCTTTACAATGAAATTTAATAAAGACGTTACAGGCGCCGCAATATAGCCGCACCGCATGCATGGACATAAGCACAGAATACCACACAATATTAAAGCTAATTTCTAAGTTAATTCAAATGACGTTAATATAATAGTCGTATTGTGTACGTGCAGCACATAATTATCTGTGTATAATGGAACTACAAATCTTTACTAGATGATTCACATAAATCTTGTAAACCTTTATAACTATATTTAGGCAACCCTGTGTGCAGAAACTGGAACGGACATGAAAGGGTTTTCATCTTAGATAATTGAGGTTAACCTCAAAAAGAGGTACACCTTAAAAGGGATGAGCGGGGCACTAAAGAGGGTCAATCGCTTCCCCTTCTCTCAACATATCTCAATTTTCCACAATATATTTCCAAACAGTGAAATAACATTAAATAATTATGCATTATTCTACGTAAAAAAACGTTAAGTTTGAATAAAGATGTATTTTTTTTGTTTTAATTCATGTTATACCTACCAATATAATTATTTTATTTAAATAGAAAAGGCGTTAGGTACGTACGCGAAGATTAATAAATATAACTTAGGCACCTACTATATTTTAAGAATAGAAACACCTTTTTTAATCAAATATTAGACAACTAATTACCAACTGTTTTTTCTTGTCGCTAGACATTTTTAGGGCACATAGAATTAAAATGTTTGAATTCATAGACACCCCCTTAAATATTAACAGTAATTTTTGCACCTGCTATATTTTTGGTACCCATCCAATACGCGTGTTCAAGCGCGCGATAATACAACATGTAACATAATTAACGCACACCCTCAAACACCCCAATTAGAATAATCTGTTATAATCATAATACATACACTGAAATTTAATTTTTATGTGCTTAAATATTGTTTATTCAAGAAAGTACCTAGTATTACTTTTTCATTGTTAACTTCATTTAAAATTCAGTCTTATGTCCTTGACATAATGCTCAATTTTCGTTACGCCAATTAAAAGACTAATTAGTAAAAAACACGTTTATAAAAAAAAATACACAATACAAATGGCTGAGGTCGATTCAGTAAACGATTCTGAATAAACTACTTTCAGGATGTGCGTTAATTATGTTACATATTGTATATAAAGCCGTATATTATATAGTTTTCAGGTAGGTATCATATCATTGTATGTATTATATTGAGTTAGGATCAACTTACCTGTAGAACTGAAACGAATACTTATGAAACTTATTGTTTTTCATATTGTATATTTTATCTTACGTAGCGAGACATTTCACAATTGAATCAAAAAAGAAACAAACTAGAATCTGCCGTTGTTTCCACGGTATCTACCTTTCTGCAATTAATTTATCAAATGTTCAAAACGTGATCGTAATATGTAAAATTCCACGGTGTTCCTTTAATTTAAGATACTATGTTAATAAGAAGGAATTAATTCTTATAATAGACCCTTTCGATCGGCATCATAAAAATACAGGTTGATTTTTTTGACACTTCGTCGGATTAATTCACAGATGAGGCAAGCAACTTTAAAAAAAACTTTGAATGCAGTATTACCTACTTACTTTTAATAATAAAATAATGTCTCCACGAAGCAAAATATCCTATACAATATTTAAAGTACTTTCCCTCCGTGTCCTATAGCCGTGGGACGCCCTGTAGGTATAAATGTGTATTGTGTATTACCTATGCCTAATATTTTATATGCAAATCGACATCAAGTATTACGGTTACGTCAAAGTTTTACAACAAAAATTATGCTCTGCTTGTAATGCTCTTTTCAACAAAAGTAGGTCAAATGTTTTTTTTTTTACAGTAATTTGTCGCCTGATTGTGTGATTTTATTGCCATTTTATAACCTACCGGTCAGACTTATTGTCAGTTTTGATCCTATGATATTGGGCTTGCTTGTCGATCTTTATCGGGCATTATTCCAAATCGAATTTATAACTTAGGAAATTTCCAACAAAAATCCCCTTTTCGTTCAGCCAGGGATCGCACCAGTCGTCTAATGCTGAAACAATGAATCGTTTTCTATATAACCCAACCCGAAAGCTCAATAACATTTTCTTAAAATAAACTTTCATTATTACAAAATGTTATTTATTCCTGCCTGAATCCGATCCAATCCAAAGCATTGTAGTGTAAACTCCATTGATATGAACATTCTACGAGGCACTTATTACAAAACACATGGCGTGTGGATATAAAAACAGTAGTCTGCTAGCTATCACGTCCGGTTCCACCCTAATTTGAATAGAGAAACGGAACAACTATGATAACACCATAAATCAACAACTTTATAGGCGCTTATGTAGTTGAACCAACACACATTTACTTGAGCACACGTTCTGGGTTTGGGTAGCCAAGAATAACCTATTACAGTATCGAGGCCCACAACTTGCGACACTTACAAGTTTGGTATGACATTATTTCAAACTCATCTTTAGCCTATTCATTTAGGTACAGAACTAATTTAAGTTCAGACACAATTTACTTCGTACTTTTGATGAACTTTCTTGGTGTAGTTGAAAATTTAAAGAAGATTATTTCCTCTCACAATCGTTTTTAAGAAAGCTTAATAAACCTACAGCTGCTCGGCGAATATAATCTTGAAATACCTTCATGAAATCCTAGGAGGCATATTAAGCCACTGTCTACTCAATTTAGGTGTAGACGGCGAAAAAACAGCAATTCCCCGGTTCTGAAGTGTATTATATAAAGTGTATATTTGTACCCAAGCAAGCATGAACGAGGTGATTGTATAGCTGATTTAGATCTCCAAATAGGTTGCCCTAATCGCTACTTTATCCTTGAAGGAGTATCTAGTACCTACACTGATAAGGTTGCGAAGATTTTTAGGCTGTCGAAATAGTCGGTAGAAACATTTTAGTTAAAAAGATTTATTATACTTAGATAACTGATATTAAAAAAACATATATCACATTTTGACAATGCTTGTCGACATTTTTAATGTGTATCATGACTTTTACGACCAACGTAGAAATAATTATGGACCACATACGGCCTTTTAAAGATTTATTTAAACCAATGTGGTAATGTTTTTTGTGCAAAAGAATCCACTCCTTTTGGCGATTATTATTATTTACTTACAATAGAAGAAACTGAGATCTATGAGCAACTGATGGTCTAAATCTGTTCATCTGTTTTGCCTACCACGTTCCTCAGCCTGCTGAGTGTTAAGCCTAATTTTCATTACACCAATTTTCCGGTCTTATGCTAGTAGCTAGGTGCGAATCAGTGTGTTTTATACCCGAAAATAAAATAAGTTTGTTTACCTACAGGCCGCCCGGGTAAGGCCATAAAAAATAAGGCTAACTATAATCTTTATAGCGCTCCCTCACTGAGCTCTATAACATTCAACATAATAATATCACAGATACAAAACGACAATATTATAACAAAAAACCTAAACAAAATGTAAAAGTTATCGATACGTTATAAAATGTATAGCACGTTTTTTTTTGCGAAATCTGACGTTACTCTTACTACCTCAGTGAGTCCGGAAGAATCTTATGATCCTTATAATAAATGAATTAATCGATTGGCAACTGACCAATTGGCATCATAAAAATGTTTCGTGAGAAGTGCCCCTTTTCTTGCTGGCTGTACCTGCCATTTTTTTCAAAACATGTGAACGCATTTCGAAATATTAAAAAAATGCACAGTCTCCGAAGAACATTTTCCTGTAGCCACAACGGTTAAAGTACCTAGCTGCCCTTATTTCTCCACCCTGTATAGAATACCTAATTATTATGTTCGAAATAACTTTTAAATCTTGTATTTTTTTCATAGAAGTACCTACATATTGTCACCGGAAAGCCGACTTAAGCGCCATTTTGGCTAGAATGAGTTATATAATATTATATCGTTGGATTGGATATTTTTTTCTGCGTCGATTAGTTTGAATTTCATATTTTATTATATTATATTACGAAATCCCAACTAATCGATGTAGAAAAAGAAATCCAATCCAACAATATAATATATAACTCATTTTAGCCGAAATGGCGCTTAAGTAGGCTTTCCGGTGACGATATGATGTATTTTTTTTTATCAACTTAGATTATGAGTGTCTTATTATTATTCCACACACTGCGTACAGGATGAACAGTTTTAGTTGAATCAACAAGAGTCGGGTGGATATACAGGGTCAGGACACGTACTGCATTATTGAGTTGGTTTATCCGTCCTAATACTCCATAAGTTGTTGGTTAACGGGCTTTTAAGGCACCCTAATAAACGTATTAAAGCCTTCGCTTTCTACAATTAACAAACTGGACGTAATGTCATAGAAAAATTGACTCTACCCGTCTCGGACAGACGTGTAGAGTCTATTTTTCGGCACAGAATAATAAATAGTAGTGCTACGCACAGAAACAATACTCCCGAACAAATGCGTCAAGTCTAGAAAAATATGCTCCGCAAATGCAAAATAAGGTAGCCTTTAGTATTAGGTGAGAGCGCTACCATTCCACTGTGCATTCGGGCTCTTATTACATTTCGGTTCGGTCACACCCTAACCTAACTCGGTTTAGTTTTCTTTTGTATTTCACTCTGGAGGTGAAGCGGCACGTAGTGTTTTCATACTAAACCGCGGCGTGACAGAGGCTTTGTAGGTACTCATACCATCATTTTTATTTTACACGTAATCTGGCATTCCGATCCCTCGAAAATCGTTTTATTTAGCAGTGTCCTTGGAGGCCCATATTTTCACGGACGTTTATAGGCAGTTATGAGCGTGATTAATGCCTATATTCGCCCCTATATGTAAATTTCCAAATACCTACATAAGTGATACAACATTAAAAAAAACTGTGAAGTTATCAGAAAATGCATATTAATATTTGCTGTAAAATATGTCAACTGACAAGTACCTACCTTACAATATTGTCTGGCAATGGGCCAGCAAGTCGTTAATACTTAAGTGGTTTAACCGTATTCATTAAGCTCAGGTTCCTGAAGATGGAATATCGAGACTTGGCGACACTACAAGTTAAGTATGAAAAAAACTTGAGCATCACACAAATGATTTTATTTTCGTTATATCTACTCACATTATGAGGTTATATTAAGTTAGTTAGGTTTCAACTCCATCTGCCGGGGTTGTAGTGCATGATTACGCGAATTCTGCAACCCGGCCGAGTGTCAGGAAGAGAAACACCGTGCGTTTTTGCCGGTAAGCATCCGGCAAACACGCTCGCGGCGAGGGCCTAGCCTTCCCCGGGCGAGGGACATCAATAAGGATTTTCAAAAGATAAAAAAAAGATTTCACCTCCATATTTTCCAAAATATGAAATACAAAAAACGTTCAATTTTTTCTCTATTGATTCATCGTAACAAAAGGCCTTTATATTTTTGTTATAACCACCCCAATTTTTCTGTATAGCCGATTTACAAACGAAAACGTTATAACGAAATTTTGTGACGAAATGTCACAGTTTTAACAAAAGTCGATTTCCGTAATGTTAAATTTTATTATAACATCACCGATTACCGTCGATGTTATTATTACCAGTTACGTGCTTGAGTTTTCAAATCTTTCAAGAAGAAAATCATGCAGGGTTTTTCAAATAATCGGTAGGTAGTTAGGTAGTAAAGAAGTACCTAACAAACAGACACAATAAAGGTGAAATATAAACGTAATCTTATTTTTTAATCAAAAACCAACACTTGAGACTGATGTCAAATATGAGAGCTGTATATTAATACGGACTTTAAGTATCATAAATCTTCACGTTCTTCTTCATTCTGCCTTGAGCAATTTATTTCTCAAAACAACAGTGAAACACAAATCACTACTTAGTAAAAGGAAGGTAAGAAAATTACCTGCTCGCGTTTACATTAAATATATTCGTATACTGTTAGTGTAAAAACGAATACATAATTACATATTATATTCAATCAACATTTCATGGAGTGATGAATGGAGTAAATATACGTTTTTCGAATAAACTATTTCCCTGAGGTTCGGTCTTCAGTTGTGTCATTATTTGCTCTCTTGTCAAAACTTCACAAGTTAGCTGCGCTATTGAGAAACTTGACTTGTTGTATACAAAAATGTAAAGTGAGTGCAGTGCAACCCACTTATTTTTGAATGAGTGGGTGCGGTAACGGATGGGATGTCAGTTCTACCACTAATTGCTTTTGTGGGAAAAATTATCAATTCACGAGAGAAAAGCTAACTGTATCAGTATTGCACTTAAATATAAAATCCGACGCTCGGGTATCCTCGGGCATGCGCGAGGAAACGCTTAATGTCTGCGTCGGATTTTATACTTAAATGCAATACTGATACAATTAGTTCGTTATTCAGTGAAATCAAAAAAGTGCGCGAGGATTTTTCCGTTTGGTGGAAACTGACCCTAATGGGCTGTTATCCTGGTATATTTAATGTGCTGCAGCTGTCGCTATCGGAATCACTCACTGCCCCTTAAGTAAGGCTCATCCAAATAATGGACATTTTGACCTTACACAGTAAAGTTGACGGTTCTGCAGCTCTTACTCAATCCATACAAAATTACTGCAAAAGCTGCCTCTGATATCTCTGATACTGTCTCTGCTATCTATCAACAAGTTGGTCATAGTTGCGAAAATAATGCCCTACGCCAGAGGTCTCCAAACTTTTTAGCCTAAGAGCCGCACTGACTCCTTTCACGAAGTCCCAAAGGGCCAAGACCTAGTTAGTTCATCATACCAACATACTGTAGTCTTAATGAGTACTACCAACCCGGCCTGCTGCCACTGACCGGGTTGGAAATGCTCGCGGCCCAGTTTTGGCCTGTGGACCGTAATTTGGAGACCTCTGCCCTACGCTAACGAAAAAAAAACCCTTGTTGTAAATAAATTTGTTTTGTTTGAAACTAGATTTGTGAAGCTGTTAACATGATTACGCATTTAAAAATATTTATAACCCAACCTTAATGCATCACATGAAAATCTCATAAAATCCGTTGCGTATTCGCGTACACAACATTGCTTTTCATTTGAGTAGCTTTCGAACCACTTAATAATTAGAGCGAGTAATTACGTATTACAACATGAACATTGGCCATACAGTGTCCATTGTGTAGGTTAGTAATATCGGAATAGTCCATCACGTTACAACCGTAATTAATAATGTGATTGAACTAGCGTAAATACGTTTAGTGGTAAGAGCTCTTCAATATTTTGGCTCACTATGCTCACATCATGTTTATGGATCACATTAGTGGATTTAAATCTGTGTGGCACAAGTTTTCTCAAGTCTCATTAAATAAAACTAAAACCATCTGTAATGTTACATATCGTCGAATACCGCTCAAGTTAAATTTGCCAAGTTTTCAGGAGAGACAAAAAACTCATTATTATTTTTAAAATACTTCAGACATGTGTTCTGAATACATAGTTAGGTATATATTAGGTTCAGTTATCATATCTATGTATTCAGAACACATGTATGAAGTATTTTAAAGATAATAATGAGTTTTTTGTCTCTCCTGAAAACTTGTCAAATTTAATTTGAGCGGTATTTTTACCTAAGCGACGATATTATTAATCTAAACTTACGATCTTTAAATAAGAATCACATTAGACAACTTAATGCAAATATTTTAAGTTGAACTTAATTGTGAGGAAGAAAACTGAACCGGTCAGATATAAAAATTTAAAATCGACACCCAATTTTCTCTTTCACTTTCAAAATCAGGTAAAGAAGTATAATACGGCTAATTCGAGGATAGTGGCAACTGGCTCAACGAATAACATAACATCACGCATGTTTTCCCGAAGGGTTGTGCAGAAGTGTATAGTAACACCCTCATTTCGCCGATATGTTTAAGTCACATGTAATAGGGGCGAACCTATTGTTAAACGAATAAATGTAGTATAATGACTGTACTCTTTCGATGCTTTTCTTTTTAACTCAAAGGTTACCTGATTGACAATACCTACCTACACTATTTCATTACGTCAGCCTTATGTACCACCATTGCATAAAAGTATAAATTAAAGGAACTTATAATATAATATCAACAACTTTATTGTTGTTTAGCTTGTTTTCAGAAGTAGTTTAATTTCGAAGCTGACAACAGTTTGTACAAAAGTGATAACAAACTTGAATACAACCAAACAATGACTTCTTCTAATGGGAGAGAAACAAATATTTCACCAGTTTAACGGTTGTATTATCAGGTAGAACAACCATTGTAAACAAAACCAGTAAATATTTATTCCTTTACATAAACAGGACAGTAACGAAAATATATTTAATTGAAGGTTGTGACACCTTTAAATTAATAAATTTTAATATCCGTTCTTAAAAGATTTATATTTATTTACTCTCAGGAAACAAAGGACCTTTAATAAAAAGTTTTGAAGGAATCTATAAGGAATATACAATTATTATATAATTGAGATAAACGCATCTTCAAAATGAGAACATTTTTCAATAACTTCCATTAAATCGATGCTTTTAATATAATTTAAAATACCACAAACTTTCGAAAGTTAAGCAATTAAAGATAATACAAAACATTAATTTTATTTCAGGCTATAAATAGAATCAACAAACGATCATTCATCATTTAATTGACAAATGAATTGATTACTTCCTTACATTTTTTTACTTGTTAGGCCCTGAGCAAACGAAGGACTCTTTGACAAGAATGACAGTGACTGGTAGTTATTGCCCGTCGCGACATTCGGCACATGGTTGATGGTTAGTTTTGACAAAAAGTCCGTCTGTTCGTACGTACATCGTCTGCTCAGGACCTAACAAGTAAATGTATCTAAAAAAAATAGTAATCAATTAATTTTTTACTTAAATATATCTTCGTTCATATTAATAAGATTCTGGATTGTTTAAACTTTCTGGCTAAGTTTTCCTCCACACATTCCTAACACTGTGTCTTCAGAAGTCTGGATCTATAATAGTCACCAACGTAATACCAGGCAATAATGATGGACGTATCCCAGTCGATACCGCATCCAAATTAGTCAGTAAAACGCTAGTAAATAAGGATACCATAAACGAGTGAAACTTAATATTCCCACTTATTTTCGTCGGTCAGCATACATCCAAGTATAATTAGAGCAACCATAAGTACCGATAGCTATCCCACCCCGCTTTTCATTAATGAATCATCTGCTAATTGAGAGTAAAGGTTTGCGCGAATTTCAATTAAGCCCGTTTTTAACGCCCCGTTTTTAAAGCCCGTGTTATAAGTTTCACCGCTATGTGTGTCTGTCTGTCTGTGTGTGTGTCTGTCTGTGGCACCGTAGCTCTTAAACGGGTGAATCGATTTGAGTGCGGTTTTTTTTTATTTGAAAGCTGGTTTTCTAGCGAGTGATCTTAGACATGTTTTATTAAAATCGGTTCAGCCATTTCAAGGTTATGAGCTGTTTTGTTAGCCTACGGTAGGGTTCTTAGGCGCATAATGTGTATTACTTTACTTTCAAACATACGTGTGAAATAAAATTTGAAACACTCATGTATTCAAGATTATGAAATTCTTGGTCTGATGCTGCAGCCAGGATAACCAGTGCACTAGTACACTCTTGAAAAAATAATAGCAGATATGTCATGTTTGGATTCGTTTTGATCAGTATTTGATTCTACATGCAATTCAATGGTGGCGACATGATGAGCTGATGCTGCAGCCAGGATATCCAGCACACTAGTACACTCTTGAAAAAATAATAGCAGATATATGTCGTGTTTGGATTAGTTTTGATCAGTATTTGATTCTACATACAATGCAATGGTGGCAAAAGTAAGTTTAAATTGTTTAACTTAATACTAAGTTTAAAATAAAAATTAAATTAAAAATTTAAAAAACCCCCGACGCAAAAAAAAACGAACTTTTAAAAAGTCAAAAATAATAGTATCGTTGAGCCATCAAATTCGTTTGAGTAACACCTATATATTTTAATTACAGAAATTGATGGATGGCACGATAAGGTTTGCTCGTTGAAATGGCGATATAATATCACGTCGGGGTACCGCTAAGTAAATTAGCTAGCTAGTAAATTAATAGATGGTCAATTAAATGAAGGTTCTGACTTACTTTAACGGTACCCCGACGCGATATTATATCGCCATTTAAACGAGCAAACCTTATCGTGCCATCCATCAATTTCTGTAATTAAAATATATAGGTGTTACTCAATCGAATTTGATGGCTCAACGATACTATTATTTTTGACTTTTTAAAAGTTCGTTTTTTTTTGCGTCGGGGGTTTTTTAAATTTTTAATTTTTGACAGAATGCAGAAGCAGTAGATATCTATAATAGTACATTATGATATAAGTGTGCTATGTTGGTCATTACGGTTGAGGCGGCATTGTGCGCGCGAGCCGCAGGCGAGTGCGATAAGTGAGCCGAGACTGTAATGATCAATGCACACGCGTATCATACGACGTTTTTCAACACACACTTGCGAGGAAAAAAACAGACTTGTATTGTTATTAACTTTTACTTATTGAAACAATTAGTGAAAGTACAATTCTCAAAATGATACTGAACATTGTTGGCATTTTTACAATTTGTGTTATGATATCGGTATATCAATATCATTTTTCGTCTTAACTGTGCTTTTTAACATGGAATAGATACATCAAAGCGAGCTGGGCTTGTATTTATTTGCCAGTTCATTGAAGTAAGCCAAAAATACGTTCTCAGAAAATGACTGGGCATTTTTGCTGATTTTCCATTGTATGAAAGTTTCGTAAGCCGCTAGGTATTTCTCTCTAGATTTTGGTGGCAACAAGCTACCACATGCGCTCCGTGCCTCGATTAGTATTTCCGGCGGCGTCAAATGTACGTATTGCTCTTCTTCCCGACTTAAAGTCGACATTTTTGATAATAATCAACCACACAGCGAAAACGTTAACAAATATTTATGGAAAGTGCAAGTTTCATGATTTTCTGTTTTTTTTTCGCGCCGCGCCTGCGATGCGCGCGCTGTTTGTGGCAAGGGCACGAACAACATCGACATGCAGCCAAAATTAAAAATATAATACAGAGAATATTTTCGTATTTATAACATAACTTATTGTGAGTTATGAACAATTTGATAAAATTAAATGTTTATTATCATATTTTATATAACACAGTTTATTTATTCATTTTTTAACAAAAAAGTTTACTATTTTTAGGCATAAAAATGCTTTGCTAAGATTGTTTTTTTTTTAAGTAAAATTCGTAGATTATATCTTTAATCTGTGACAGATTTTACCAGACTAGTCCGCAATAAGCTACATTACGGACCTAAAAGCGGTCCAATAAGAGCCACATTATGAGTGTGTTGAAAATATGTTTCTATCGATACATTTTATAAAATTTAACTTAGCCATACACTAGGTATAATTCAATTAACCTTACCTTTTGCAATCTACATTCTTTAGGCTGTCGACTGGCCTATGTCACGGACGTGGTTTTGGTATGAAAATATACCTACGCGTCGGTTATAGCCTCCGGAGTGAAATACGAAAGAAAATCGAACCTAATGTTAGAGAGAGACCGAACCGAAATGTACCTTCTAAGTAATATCAACGCGAACGCACAGCGGAATGGGAGCGCTCTCGCTTAAAGCGCCAAATCCACTACCAAGTTATTTGCTAAAGCTCAATTTCAGGCACGGAGCATACTTTTGTAGATGTTTAACGCACGAAATCAAATTTCTGTACGTAGTACCTACCTACTGTTTATTATTCAGTGTTGTCGGTTCATCTGGCTGTGCCGTGTTGGACCGACCCACGCCGCCACTACCAATTAATAGTCCTCATTCAAAGATTGGTCTGCGCTAACGGCTATGTCAAGCCCACACGTAATAATTGCACCCCTAAATATTATTGGGTGAACTACTATCGAACGATTTATCGCAGTTTGCTGTACTTGGTTTTTATGAGGGAGAGTTTAACTTAATATTGGTTAATTGGGACCCCAGCTAGTTGTGGGTTTGACTACTATCCTTTATTCATTTTATATACATATCCATTACATTTTTAAATATTTCTATAAAAATTATAAAAAAAAACATTTAAAAATATAAAAAATAGTAGCCCACCAGCGTCGGGAACAGGGTCCAAGCTACCAGTGGTCAGGGCCTCAGAGAGAGGAGCTTCCTAACAATACGTGCCGTGTTCAGAAGTACCGCTTTCTGTATCAGGCCCTTAACCCAGCTGCCCAGCGAGAGCCACATCAGATGTTGGTCGAGGCTCTTGGCTATTAAGCCATTGGCCGTAACAACAATCGGCACAACGACTGCTGAGTCAACCTCCCACATGTCGACAACCTCGTGTGCCATGTCTTGATACATAATTTCTTTATCTTTCTCGGCTTTCACAAGGTTCTCGTCATGTGGGACAGTGATATCAACAATCATTGTGAGACGCTCCGATCGATCTATCACAACTATGCCAGGCTTATTGGTATAATAGGGGGCGAGCCTATTGCCATTAACCGGGCACAAATACAGATATCGGACTGCTATTTTTTTTTCTCACTCATTTATGAACTCTCTTTTATGAATCGCTTCATGAGTATGAAGCGATTCATAAAAGAGTGTACACAATTGCGTCGGCCGATTAGTACACGAAAATACGTTGTGTGTCTCATTTCCATAAAAAAATGTCTGCTTTGGCAAGGGACCATGTCCCGCTGCGCGACTTGTGAGAGGCCTGTGTCCAGCTGTGAATTGCGATTGGCTGAGTTAATTGATCAATTGATGTCTAATAACACAAGACCCACCTAAGTGTCCCGGGTGTTTAAGTGAACGTAATAGCCCGCACATACTGGCTGCGGGAAAGCCCTGCGGGAAAGCGTTGCGGCGTTCCGTGTTTGTATAGCTTGTGTAGCCTGCGTTCTGGGTCAATATATACGAGAAGCTGGGGCGCACATTACTAGTTAGGATTTTGGACAATAAACAACGCTCTTATCCCCATAGTTACCACGGGCGTCTAAATTACGGTCCAATAGCTAAACGTTACACAAGCTTTGATGAAATGTGTCGAATGTTAGGGTTTATCGTGGCAATGGCGGCCTTGTTTATTGCGTTAATTCAGCTCGACAAATTTATCAGGACCACCGGAATATGTTAAACATACAATATATCGTGTCTATTTAGATCGTCACAACTGCTTTGTTGTTATAGGTATATCATCCTACCTGGTGTATGTTTAATCATCTAAAATCCTCCCTGTTCAACAGTATTCTAGCAAGCATACATTTGTTTGTTTGATAAAATAAATAATGTAATATGAGGAAAACGGAGAAAAACATAAAGAAAAAGGAAATAAAGGCAAATTTCGGATATACAACTGTGACAACTGATCTTGGTTATTGAATTACAGGAAAAATTTGAATATATTATCTGCAATAACAACAAAATAAACATATACGTAGCATATAATTAGATCGATCAAGATTTCCTACTCGTTGAAATAAAATGGAGGCAAACTCCCAACCCTAACTTTGTAGGTGGTATTTGGCCCCATAGTGTCACTCACAAAGAAACGATGAATGACAGCATGATAGCTATCAATATATTTACTGTGTTTATTTAGCTAAACTGCCTATAGTTTAGTTAGACTGCCTTGTTGGTCTAGTGGTCGAAACCGCGACTGCTGAGCATGGGGTCCTGGGTTCGATCCGTAGGTGGGGCAAAGTGCTATTGAATTTTTCCATTAGGAATTTCTCAGTAGCAGCCCGGAGTCTGGATTTGTGTCCGGTTAATGGCAATAGGCTCGCCCCCTATTACATGAGAGTTAAACATAACTGGCGAAACGAGGGTACTTCTTCTTCTTTTCATGTGGTTAGTGACTAACCTGGTGTCAGACTTTATGCCACCCATGGGCCTCTGACTTGGCTTCACATGCCGTCGAGAAATATCTCTCAAGCATGCCGGTTTCATCACGATGTTTTCCTTCACCGTTTTTAAGCAAGTGATAATTATACAATACGCACATGAATCCGAAAAATCAGAGGTGCGTGCCTTAGGTTCGAACTCGAGACCTATGACTTGGCAGTCACGAGGTTACTAAAAACACCTGTGCCGAACCCATCGGGGAAAACAAAGCATGATGTTATGTTACGTAATTTAGCTAAGTTCATCAAACTAAATTATAAGTAGCGCTTAACTTAGTCTACAGCCAGCTGATATGACCCACTCCCACATTTACAGCTTGTATTAAAATAGCATTTTACTGGTAGAAGAATTAGTAGGTTTTCTTACAGTATTTCATTACATTCTATTGTGCACTGCTACAACCAAGATGGCCTTACCCTTTCTAAAACTAAAATGATAGTATCGACCATGGTATAATAATATGCGACGAAGATACCTACTATGTTTACCTTTACGACATCTTGAACACATTATGCCATCTGGGATAAAAAAATGCGTGCTGAAATGAAAACAAAAAGACTGTAGTCACGAGTCAAGTCTAATAATATTCATCATGTTAAAATAATATAAACGATAGGTACCTATTTGATAATTTATTGGCACCCAACAACATATTATCTTGGCAATCGTTTTCGAACGGTTTACCTCACGTCAAAATTGTAAAAGCTATCGATATGTTACAAAACGGTTGCTAGATAATTTAGTAGGTAATGGCCAAATGGAATGGGATAATCTGATCGATACTGAAACTTGGGTGGTTATTGGCTTTAATGCATTTCAATACGATGCTTTGATATTGGTGATTAAAATTCCCGAATTGTAGGCAACACTGGGCAGTGTTGACGTCACGATCACATGAAGCAAAATTGGGCACAGTCACAGAAATTGTATTGAGCGATCTTTTTCTTCTTCCTGCCCTTATCCCACACTAGGTGGGGTCGGCACAACATGTATTTCATAAATCCATGTTGTTAGAGGTTTTGGCTTATTGTTTTATGACCTGCCGCCTGCCTGACGTCAACCCTCCTATATTGAGCGATATGGAGCAAATTACACCAATCCACTCTGTTCACACAACACGATGCGGAAACCCGTAAACTTTCATTGCAGATCATAGAGCTCCACCACAAACTGCTATTTATGAGAAATGAGAAACATTGTAAGGAGATATAGCTTGGCAGATGATCGTAGCCAACCCAGCTTGACCGTCATTGATTCTGTTTAGGTGCTTATCACTTACAAGTACTAAACAAAGGACTAAAGTGAACAACTTGTTGCATCATGTTCACAGTTGTCATTCTAGAGTGATTGCATTCTATCCATTAAGAGGCTTAGGTTCAGCAGTGGACGTAAACAGGCTGTGAGATAATGAGGAGCTCGATATAATGCTTCAGTCGCATATACATTATGATTATACAGACAGAAAGTTGCATTACGTCAGTTGTAGGGCTGCTGCTTGCAAAATCTTAAACCAGGACGAGAAGTTCGAAATCCCCGGTGTTTTAAAGAAACTTGGACGTTTTTCGCATGGTCAGATGCAAATATAACTGCGTGCTGAGGGTTGCGGACAATTTTTAGGCGACGACACCATTTTTACCCGGACTCTTCAAAAACCCCGCCCTCGACATCCGGAAGATTATTGGAATCTTAACAGGACACTGTCCCCTAAACAAGCACCTATTTACTACAGGTGTAATAGACAGTCCCTTGTGCAGAGGATGCATGGAGACAGAAGAAACGCCGCTGCACGTGCTTACAGAATGCAGGAGCGTGGCCGAACAACGGGCACGGACTCTCCAATCTCCAGCATCGCTCCCGGAGGCCTGCAGCAGCCTGAGAAGACTGCTAACCTTCTGGAACGACCTGGGTTGGTTGGAGTAGGAAGGTACGACTAAACACGCACAATGGCCCAATCAAGAGACTAAGTGCGGATACAGCCCAGGTAAACTAAAACCCCGCCCTGACATTTCTCAGACGCCCTCAAAACAAGGACTAATCCAAATCCAACTTAAAACCGACGGGAAACCCGGACTGATGGCAGCCTTTGCTTGCTTATATGATTGATGGTGTTGCTATGTACTCAATAAGTACTAAACGTCAGTAGCGTGCTAAGAACGAAGATGACCTCATTTTTTTTTTCCTAATCGACTCTTGTAGATGGTCCTGCGGACCTTTTCTACGTAACCGGGCTATTATTGGCGAGACCAGAAGAATCTCCGAACCAATATCTAAACTAATTACCTAGCTAACTACGCTAACTACTGTAACATCATGACTATTATAGCAGCAACACCTTTAAGGGTGTCCCCAAGGGGGGACTCGAACCTCTTAGGGTGTTGAATGCGAGAGGACTGGGAGGGATACGACAGCTTGATGAGGGCTGCATTAACAACGGTGTGACTGCGCGGAGTCAGAAGGGACGACCGGCTCCGCGGCTGCGGCGGGTGAGCACGGTGGATCGGGGGCGGCGGCGGTGGGACGTCGCGAGGGGCCTCGTCGGCGAGGGAGATACGCCGGTCGGCGGCGGCGGTGTATGTGTATTGTACTAGTCGATTTATTCGCCTCCTGGAGGAGGGTGATATCGTCATCGGGCTCTAGTAGCACATGCCTGGGACGGCGTACTAAACTGATTTGGGAAAGATGACCTCATGTGTCACGTTGCGTATAAATAAACTGTAAAGACTAACACTCAGTTATAATATGCATACATGTAGCAACGTGGCCACTGATGATCGTCGACCGTGTTGCTCTAAGTCCCATATTAATAAACAGCCTAGCTCTCATTTAAGATATCCCTCTTAAGTGTAACTTTAACATGAATTGCAACGTATTTAAAAAAAATCGTACTATTCATGTTATAACTACACTATTACAAATTTCTCAGTAGCAGCCCGAAGTATAGATTTGTGCACGGTTAATGGCAATATGCTCACCCCCGATTACATGGGACTTAAACAGAACTGACGTAACCAGGATATACCAAAACAGCGCTGCCGAAACCTTCGGGGATTACAAGGTGTGATGTTATGTTATGTATTTAAAAAAAGTTAAACGTATGGAATTTTACTTTATGGTAGCTGCTGTTGGAATATCTCTCAAGTGAGAACTGTTTATTAATACGGGCGTAAGTGTGCTAATATAATATTTTATTTATGGTTATAGTACTTATCTACTTATCTTATTCCCACGGAGGGTTGACGTCAGGCAGGCGGCCGGTCATAAAACAATAAGCCAAAACCTCTAACAATATGAATTTATGAAATAGATGTTGTGCCGACCCCACCTAGTGTGGGATAAGGGCAGGAAGAAGAAGAAGAGTACTTATCTACAGAATTTTCCTATCCATGTTGTATTCTCTTTACATTTGTATCAATATCTGTGGTTCTCTTCTCTGTGTTGGCTTCTGCACTTCGTAAACATCTACATTATTACCTAGGCTACGATGTCATGAAAATTTTCGTGCGTTCTCTCTTATTTTCACTAATGATCCATTTACATTATGGGGTATAATTCCCTTAGTCGTGCCGAGCATCACTTCTCGATGTGTTTTTAAGCAACTGTCTATCTATGGTCCCAATAAATTTCATAACCTCCGAGCTTATTTTATCACTCGCTTTATTATCTACGTTTAAGAAAATACAAATTAATTGCCTATATTGATAACAAGAATTCGATCATTGGATCGAATTCCTCTTGTAAGAACTTCAAAGAAACTACACTATTACTACAATATACCTACGTAGGTACTTTATCTTAATACGACGTCAAACGACGGAATTCGATCCAACTATCAAACTGATCCAATAATCAAATTCCTATCTAAATTAGGCATGATACTCACGACTTCAAAACATACCTACCTATGTATTAAACCAAGTCTCTTGCCACCTCTGTCTATTTGTTTGTGCGCGTTTTTCTCATAACTACTGAACGGATATTGTTCCAGTTTTCACGATTTGATAACCATATTTTCGGGCAAGATATACGTGTATAATTTATAAACTTATTGTTTATATTAGTTGAGCTATCACGATTTTTGTTAAGAAAGTTGAAAAATATCAAAAGTTCGATGAAAACTGTTGAATGAAACCTTAAGCAAGTAACTTTACGAAGTCGTGGCGAGTTGCTATAGGTGTACAAGTGAACAACGTCTTATTAGGTGACGTAAACGAGATCAAATAATTATTTCACCTTACTGCGAAATTTAGAAACTTTACAACAGATTACCTACAACTTACAAGGCGAATACGGACAATAAATTAAAATCGAACCTTTATAAAAGTGGCTTTATCGCAATACTATTTACTTTGTCAATTTGTTTACTACACCATATTGGCTGAAGCTAATTAAAAATTCTTATTGAAAGTATAATTACTGATCCAGCAAAATCAACAAATTGTGTGGTTAATAAATATGTTTTTACTCAAAAATAAGTGAACTCTTATATGCAAGTAGAAACTTTAATTTATTTTTATTCATTTCAGCCATTTCCTATTGTTTGCCTTCACGGCACACAATCTTATCGACTTAAGAATTCTAAATAATGATTACCTAATTGTCCACTGTTTAGTTTACATAAGATAACTTTTCTTAACTAATTCGCACGTTTTTATACGAACGTGCATACCAAATTATGGCCAATATAGGTACTGTGAAACTGGCTACCAATACTGTGCCCAATAGGTATTATGTATATTGGCAGGTGGCAAAATAGGGAACGAACAAATTAGGTGCTTATTTTAACATATCATTTAACCATATTATTATTTGAGTTGGTATGCAGTGCCCGCCACCTGAACTGCAAAGATATACTGACCTTAGTCATTGTATGATAATGGTTAATTAACCTCTCAGTGTGTAGAGATTTATAAGAAAGAAATAGAAATCTCAAGCTAAATTTAATATTCATTAAGCATTGATTGAAGTACAAAGCAAGCGGAAGTGCCTATCTTAAGGTGACTCCCAAAAAATTATTTTACAGATTACATACTTCCATCACTCCTCTTTAAATAAAAATTGAATTCATCGAAATACCCCTCCTATTCATGTGCAAATTATAGCTGTTAATAAAAATTCGTTCGTTTCCTGAACATTTTATTACTTAGGTTTGATCTGATATTATTACCTAATAAGGCTAAATAAATCACAACTGCCTCATTGGTGTAGTGGTGGCAAGCGCGACTGCTGATCGTGAAGTCCTGGGCTCAATCCTCAGGTCGGGCAAAGTGTTATCAGGTTTTCCGTGTGGAATTCCTCAGTACCAGCCCGGAGTTTTGTTTTGTGCCCGGTTGATGGCAATAGGCTCACTCCCTATTACATGGGACTTAAACATAAGGACGAAATGAGGGTGTTACTATACACCTCTGCCCAACCCTTCCGAGAATACAGGCGTGATGTTATGTTATGTTAGGGCTTAATAATATTGTCCATAAAGGCATGTTGCCGTTAATGTTCAAAATCCCTTTTTGTTATATTTCGATACGTTCATCTAAAATCTAACTTTTCCATCTTGCTTCGATTACTTAAACATTTGCACTCTTTCATTTACATCGGTCATAATCCCATCGATCAAATTAGAAATAAAACGATCTACTAATAAATTCAGAATATTTTAGCTGTCTGAAAAGTCACAGTCACAGTCAGAAGTCTACGAAGTTTATTTTTGGCAATAAACTTACGACGAGTATCGAGAATCTTCGGTTTATTATCCCAGTTTTTAGTAATATTGACAGATATATTTTAGGTTCAAATATATTATATTCTACCCGGTCTATGCTAAAATGTAAGTCTACCACCTATCTGTGGTTACTAAAAGTAAGGTAACGTATGTATGCTTAATTAATGTTTACTTACATACCGCACTTATGTATTTCTTTGATATTTACACATTTCTTCGTCTCTAAAGTTCTAAATTTATGAACATCGCTAATAAGTCTTAAAAATTCCATATTGTAAACAAAAAGCTGTTGACTGACTGACACAAATAAGTTTTTTTTTTTTTAATATAAACGTTGCCCCACACTAGGATTTCTCCTGTATCGTGGGTGCGTTTTACAGACACAAATCTTCACACGCACAAACATCCAGACCCGGAACAACTATCTGTAGGCCATACAAATATTTGTTCCGTGCGGGAATCGAACCCACGACCCGTAGCGCAGAAGCCGATCGCTCAGCCACTGCACCAAACGTGTCGTCAAAACCACAACACATATTATATTATGCATGCAACCAATAGGATTTGCATGAATTTGTGCCATCAACTGACAAATAATCGTCAATTTACGAAATATAGCACGACCTTAGTACCAATAAAATAGGCCGGGACTACAACACAAATTCTATTTCCGTCAAGAATCCAACAAAAATGAAAATGGATTCCTATAGAGGGTGGTGATAATTATCGAGCAAATTCCAGACAAAACTCGACAATACAATAAGAATACATACAATGTAAAAAAAATGCTAGTCATTGAAATCTAACCCAATAGGAAAGTATTTTTCGGATTTGGACTCTGGAAACCTGTATAGAATATTTCTCAGAATCCAACTAAAAATAATAACATAACATCACGCCTGTATTCCCCGAAGGGTTGGGCACAGTTGTATAGTAACACCCTCATTTCGCCGTTATGTTTAAGTCCCATGTAATAGGGGGCGAGCCTATTGCCATCAACCGGGCACAAATCCAAACTCCGGGCTGCTACTGAGGAATTCTGCACGGAAAAACCCAATAACACTTTGCCCGACCTGGGGATCGAACCCAAGACCTCACGATCAGCAGTCGCGCTTACCACCACTAGACCAACGAGGCAGTTAAAAATAATCTATGCGAAAGAAATCCTGAAAAAGAATTCTTATGTAACTAAGTACCTATTATAGTTTTAAAATTCTGAAATACAGCACCTCGCCACGCAATAGGAATGTAATAATTATTTAAGATATGGTAATACTTATGGAGTTGGTTTGGCTAAATGTTGTGTAATCAGGTAACCAATTTATATTATTAGGCACCGACCCGTATTTTAAACATTCTACGAAAAAGTACCAAAGTGTAATAAAACCTTTATTAAATTGTAAAGTACTTATAAAGCTTTCGACGAGGACTTACAAGAAAGTCTGACTTAGATAAATTATTTGAAGTAAGAATTAAGTACTAGACTGATTTAGTTCTTGGTGACTTAGCAATAGCTTTCCGAAACGAAGATAAGAAGTCAAGAAGTTGAAAACTTTAAATAACATAATTCCGTGTTTATGTCAAATAATCAAATTTATTACAGAATGTCCGTATATTAGAGAACATAAGCAGCCCGTAAACGTCCAGTCAACACCGCACTACGAACGGAGGTAGAGAGATTACAATATGTGGTAATTACTGCTCATGTGGATACCTAACATTATTACTAAGGGACTAATCACATTAATTAACCTCAATTCGCATAAAGCTGGATGATTGTGGACATACGAGTATTTATCCACATGACCTGCGAAATTGTGCGATTTCAGCTGCGAAAGCGTTCTAAATCGTAAGTGTACTGACGCATTCGAAAGTTGAATCGATGCAAAAAGATTAAAGAACGCATTGAAATGTGAATTGATGTTGTTAAGTGTATTTAGTCCCTTACGACAACCACAGAGAACGGATTTTTTGTCAGATTATTTTACAATAAAATGTAAACAAGAGATAAAATGTGACTTAGGTGTATTGTGTATAATATGTAGTAATTAACATAATCATTTACAATTTAAATCAATCATAACGAGGTATCTCAAACATGAACTCTGCTAGGGCACATTTATTAACACTTATTAAACACATTTGTTTACACTTTAAACTAAGTACTTTATACAACAATACAATTTTGTATGTAGAATCTTTTCAAACAATATTGTATTTAAGAAATCAGATAGATACCTTAAATTTTAGACATTTTGCTCAAATTTTTGCTAAACCTCTCCTAGCCTAAGCGTAGACGATGAATATATTATGTGTGCTCTAGAAACTAAGCAGCCAATCAATGAGGGATATTTAATAGCCCAGATACGAAGTATAAATTAGATACCTATTTATAAACAGAAGGTATATTTTGACAATATCTAGTGTTAGTGTGATGGATGGGTGACCATTCGTTACATATCGAGATACCTCCATGTCTCGGAGAGCACGTTAAACAGTCGGTCCCGAGTGTCTTATGAATACCTATGACAGTCGTTACAGGTAGTCAGAAGCCCAAAAGTCTAACAACCAGTGTATCCTTAGGATATCGGCATTGCCCAGTTTTTGAGGTGTGGCGGTCTGATGGCAGTCGCGCTATGTAAAATAATGGTATTCAGCCGCATCTGGTTAGACTGAAAGCAGACCCCAACATAGATGGGAAAAGGCTAAGAAGAACAGGAAAAATGTGTTTGATTTTAATTAATATAATGTTAGGGTAATCAAGCCTATTAATTGCTACCCATAAAAATAGAAAATAAGCATGATCAACCATGCCGCGTCTTATTTGTTCGTTGACCTTTCACATAAAACGTTCTCTAAATGATATCAAAAGTTTTGAGAGCTTTGCATCTTTTACAATTAAGAGTTTACCCAGTATTTGCTAATGAAGTGTCATTCAAACTTGGACGATAAATAACTAATAAGCAAACTTGTTGCGAACCCTTCGATAGTCGATTATTTGTAGATAATAGAAAATTTGACATAAGCCCGAAACCATTGTGTTAGAAAAATCCTTAGGAAAACATTATTTTTATTGAAAAACCTACCACAAGTAAGTTCGAATAACTATGGTACTCTACAACTCGTAAAAAGTTGACTTGACATCTCATACAATTGTTCACCTCTTAATTAAGCGCCATCCAAACTTGGACTGCAGATTAGTAACATTTTTGAAGAACACTCTTCAGTCAACCATTAACAATAAAAGAAACAAAACCTTAAAATTCTGAAACAATGTGTATTATATTATGGGAGAAGATTTTTTTTTGTGCATGCTCATGAAATAAGCCCTTTACGTGACACAGATTCATTAATTTTTCTAATACAGTTATTCCATACGCACATTATTTTGTATTTTCATATGAGATGTGCATACGCGCATAGAGTTTATCCACACAAATCGACAGCATCGGATCTGACGAAATATCGTTACCGGAACCTAACTCATAAACTCACTCAGGTGTATAGGGCCGACATGTGCAACATCGTTAGCCCAAGGCTAACCAAATAAATTCCAGTCACAGCCATAGCAACTTCGCTATCGCTATTAACTACCGCTTTAGCATTGGGCTAAAAATATTGCGCAAGTGGGCCTTAGTAGACTAGGACTAAGATTTTTTGAAGCATACTTAAGAGTAAACGCGGGCTGCAAAATATTTATAATTAGAATAGGTTTTTAATCGATCAATTTCTGTCACACCCCTCCCGCAAACCTTCCCAATTGAGTGCGAAAGAGACAACTGCATCTCAGATTGATTTCTCTTGTGCAATATTAGCGAAATCGTAGTTTCGTATTTCCCTGTTTCCTTCTTCAAATCTGGACCGATTTGAATATTTTTTCTGTAATTATTTAAATAAGACTTTGGTTATGTCTGTATGTTTTTCTTTTATTTTTTATTTTCGTCAAATTTGTTTGCCAGATGTTTGAAAACGGTGGTAAAACCGGTCGATTTTTGTAAATTTAAACGTTTCTAGTTCCTTTAATAATTAATTTATTGAAAAAAACAAAACATACGAACATAGTGATGGTAGATATTCGCACCCTTAATAAAGTAAAATTAAAAATATCGACTTTCGGGAAAACGTGTTAAAAGATTCAGGGAACCCGATGTTTTCACAGTATTTTTTACAGTATCATTCTCATTCTCATTTCTCATTTTAGAAAAACGTTGCCCCACACTAGGATTTCTCCTGTATCGTGGGTGCGTTTACAGACACAAATCTTCACACGCACAAACATCCAGACCCGGAACAACTATCTGTAGGCCATACAAATATTTAAATAATAGTATAATTACAGTATAATTGCAGTATTTGCTTTAATATTGTCTTTTTTCTCTTTCTGTGAAAGCCAAATGGTAGAACAGTTGATATTGAGACTATCTAACACAAAAACTCAAGATTTCGAGTTGTGCCCTTACATTACTAAGGGTGCGTATATGATATGGTAAAAAATATTTGCTCTAGTGACATTATCCAAGGAGGAAACTGAGGAATACGTTTGTATGGACTAAATGCCGCCCGCATTTCCTCTTAATGTTTTCAGCATTTTTCACGTCGCGTCGTGATTAACTCCCTATGTTAGTCACGTAGAGAGAAGTAGACATTAATGCTGATCAAGGACTTTTTTCTGAACACAAGCTGCTACAACCAACTTTCTTGCAGTACGATCCCATGAATCTATAATAGTCACATCAAATAATTTTATACTTTGAGCATCCCGAGGATTTTTGAAAGATTACTACGAGCTATGAAAAATGACTGCCTAACTGGCACTTCTATTGTGTGTAGTTTCAATTTCCATAAATTTTATTCGACGTGCCTGTCTACCGCTAGTCTACAAAAAGTCACAAGCCTAACTCCTAACTAAAACTCAGTTGAAAAATCTAAATAAAAGTGGAATTCCGGCCGCATGCTGTAGGTAAATTTTTCCGATAGCACGCATAAAGGCAATTTTCTGAAAATATGCCTGTATAATATTCGGGCATATTTGACCTGTAGCCACTAGCAGGGTTCAATAAAACATTGTACTTTATTTAATCACGTGTGAAGACATATCTGAATTAAAATAGACGAATTATAAAAAAACTTATAGGTATTATCGTGCGATATTGAATCATCGGTGTCGACAAATAAGTACTTGAATAGCTTTACCTTTCCAGCCTCGGTTGAGATGTTTTATAGAGCGCACTTTAGTAATAAAACGTTTTTAGGTACAACCTATAAATAAAATAATTATTTTGAATAAAAACGGTATTTAATACATTTTCTGCGGTCTTATCTGGGTTAGGGGTTAGCCCTCCAAGCTCAGCAACACGTTGAATAAATATTGATAGATATAAACTGCTTCTCGGAGATTTCTTAGAGCTTTTTAAATGAGGCGTGAATAGACACTGAAGTAGCAACCTTCGCGCTGTTTATATTAAACCAGTCGGAGGTTACTTATATGATAGTTTACAGGTGGATATATACACCATAATTTTATTTTTACCGCAAAACTGTTTTCTTTTTTATTACCTATAAAGATAAGCCATAAATGCCATAGTTTGTGTATATTTTATCTGTTTGATAAGTACATAACCTGCATAATTACACCTACTTAATAAATATTATAGGGTTTATAAAAAATCGATACGAGTTTAAATTACGCGAAATAATAATGTGTAACTTTAAGACGCTTTCACTTTTTTCATCATAATTAATAACAAAACATTTTTATATATTGAACAAAACACAATTAACTAATGACCAATTGAATTACTTACATATTAATTTATTTTTTTACGTAAAAAAGTTGTAGGTATAATTACTAATTTCTTTGTTAATATTTACAGACGATGCTTACCTCAAAATAATATAAGTAGGTAAATGTTTTATAAACTTAACTTCATAAACTTTTTTTCTTCAACAAATTAAATGTTTAATATTTTTTCAAAAACTATGTTTCACTTAATAACTTTTATTAACATCACAGTATTATATTTGCGAAAGTTTATCGGATACTCCTGTAGGTCTGTGTACGCGACGAACCACGCGGCGGCGGCGGGCGAAAGCACTGAACCGGGGCCTGGCTACACGAACACTGAATGAGAAGTGAGAATCAAAGCGCAGCCCTTTCATAGATGCGCTGAAACACGCGAATATCAACAATTTTAAGTGTTCTAAAACTATAATTCATTCATGGCCAGACATAAACTGGTGATTTAACAGACAATGCTTGATATTAATCACATTTATACGCAGCGTCAAGTAGTTATGCGGAATAACAGGCATGTAATTCTAAAAATATTTAATTGTGTTTTCTTTTCATAATTCAATATTCAATTCTACTGTTATGAGAGCTACTTATTTTTATATAATTATAAAATATAACTATTTCTTAGTGAGTCTGAATTACGGGGTAACTCTTGCAAACCTTTCTCCGGTTCATTTTATAGAACAAACGTTGAAAACCGTATTTTTATACGAGATATGCTCTAGAAATATTACATAAGGAACGAGTCGACACAGAAAATCTAAAACACTCCTTTATTTCGATGTGTAAAAAATTGTTACTAATTTTCACGTATGACGTCATGTCTTTGCCAAAATTTTCTTTTCTAGTATCATAGGTGTACGTCATAATATAAAAACAGGTCAGAAAAAATCCGTCAGGTTTAAAATCATTCACCAATGAAATCAATATTTTATCAGAGTTGGGAAATTAAAGGAACTGCCAGTATGAGCCCAAGACCTTCCTACGGCTGGGTGAACAGGACAACATTTTATGGATTCTCGGAGGCGTCGAACCCTAAAACATTTGTTAACAATGTTAATGTAAATTCCTTTCAACGGAATTTGGTAATAATAGCTAATTTATATAAGTGTAACAAGATCGAATAGCTTATCCAAAATTAATTAGACCGCCCTATTAGTTTAATGTTCATAGACGCGCGACTGCCTAGTATGAGCCCCTGGTTTCGGTTCCGACGTAGTAAAATAGAAACCTACTCAATCCAAGTAATCCCTTTCTAACCCCTTAACTCGAAACTGATAAATATTATGCAAATGAACTTGAGATAATTGCACCGCGGTGGGCAAACATAATAATGACCATACTTCATCAAATACAAATACCCCAATGTTTAGAATAGCCACCTATCTTTGTTCCTCTTCATTCAGCCGGGATCCAATCCTGCTGTTCGCTGAAAGGCTCTCTTGAGGCAACGAATTGGCATACAATATTCTTAACGAACAATCAGTTTGGTATCCTACATATTCTTTGTGAACAGCAAGTCTAATTCTACCTTTATTGTCTTGAGTTATCTCTAACGGGGGTGATTATAACTGGAATGTATGACAACACAAGCGTATATGTTGCTATGAACCACGTGCAGTACTAAATATTGTAGTAATACGTGGTAGAATATTATCACCATACAAAGGTCGAACAAACACCACAATACCTGTTACTCTTCAACTCTTACAAATGTAAATAGCTTAGTACAGTCGCCACTCACGACTTGCTTTCATGATGAGAATGAGGTCAGTATAACACAAATAGTGCAATATTGAATATTTATGTACCTATATCTCTCTCTTCTATGAATCACGGTTTTTCCACCATTTTCTATAATAACATAATTATTCATACAGCATAATAATCTTCCCTAATCGACATACGCCCGGTTTCTGAGTTAAGAATTCCAATGCTAGGCAAAAGATGTGAGGTTTGAGCATGATTTTAAATAAAACTATACAAAAAGAAACGATTCTCATTTGTTACTTATCTTAGAATTTTTAAATCAGAAGTCTTAGTAAACATAGCAGTGGCCCGTATCTCTCGCCGCTTAAAAGTATTGCAACTACATTATTTATTTTGTTTATAGATAATAAGTTGTTAAAATATTGTTTTGTGATTTATTTAAAGCAATTGTTATGTAAAGTTCAGTTCTTCCACTAAGCCACGCTTGATAGCAAACATTGTTAATTACATACATACATACATAAACTCACGCCTTTTTCCCATGGGGGTAGGCAGAAACTATAGAACGCCACATGCTACGACTCTTACATACCCACAAAGGTCAGGTGCGTAGTACTCTCAACCGGCGTGCGTGTATGACAAGATGTATGAATGTGGATGAAGCGAAAGGGGTATTGTTAATTAGTTTATATTTTTTTCTCAGTAAGTGAATTTGTAATTCTTTTGAGAAAATAAATTTCTTTAACCATAGAAACCGGCAATTAGTCCTCTCTAGACAACTCAGCTTGACACGTCACTATTATTTATATTATGCGATCACACCTATATTTTCTTTGTGTTAAAAGTAAGTTGGAAAACAACCCGACGGTTAATGAACCTAGATGCAAAGTGGTTATCGCCGCCTTTGGACATCTGAGACAAAGTTGGAAAATCTCATGAGCCTGAAATATTATCGGCACCCTACCCTTCAAACTAAAACACAGCAGCCGTAGAACTTTCTCGGACGGACTCTCACAAAAGAAGCTACTATAGGTACTATAATTAATATATCCCGACAACTAACCACATTCTTAATTTCAAGATTTATACATTTCCTTCACAGTTCAAAGAAGAACATGATGTCCTTATTTCGTCATTAACCAAAAGGAAGGCGCGTCAGAAATGCGGCGGTGCGGGTCTAGCTGGGTAGTGGCGACGGAATTTTATGAAACCGCTCACCGCAACGCGACCATGTCGGTGTCCTGCCCGACGTATTTCAAACCCAGTCAAACATTACAAAAATCTTGCTTTGTGGCCGCCGACGGCGACGGGAAATATATTATATGTCCCAGTGTAACGGTAACACCTACCTACTCAAAACACAAAACAATGAATATCCAAAACTGTAACTAGGCAATGTTAAGGGTGTAAAGAGTTCATTTTAAAGCGTCAGTAAATTAAACTTTATTCGTAAATTAATAACCAAATCCAAGCTTTTGAATTATTATACTAATGCAGTAGATTTTGTAAAAACCTGAGATCCAAATCCTAGCGGAGTAATATTTACATTATGTCCTTAGAATAAAGTTAAGTAAGAAAAGTTTCCAAAACATTTTAAAGTAGGTACCTATCCTTTCATTTCAAACAAAAGTAGCGATCTCAAACCCGCGAAAAGGGTAGAAGATGTGATAGCGTTGCTACTTCCCTTTCAACATCAAATATTGTCAATGACCTTCTGTTGCTCTTTTAACCGACTTCAAAAAAGAATACTTCAGTTTTTTAAAAGCTGTATTTAGCTTGCTTTGTTGTCTGCATGCAACATGTTCTGATGAAACAACACAAAAAAAATTACTTTTTAGATTTTTCAATAATTAACTAAAAGGTAAAATTAGAATGCAAAAAAGCTTTTATTTAAAAATGTACCTACTTAATATATATAATGTAAAGTTAAAAAATGTTTAGAACATCTAGAAACTAACCGGCCGCCCACAGAGGTTTTAGTTTTCAGGGGGCCTATTATGAACTCTTATTTCTAGGCAGTTTACGCGGTAGTTAACTCGTCAAACAAGCCAGTCAGCGGTCACGTGACACCGGCCGACTTCTACCCAAATATTAGCTGGCAGAATATGCCCCAAATATTTTTTTTCAACACACTTGCTCGTAAAGTGGCTGTTATTGCACCGCTTTTAGGTTCGTAATGTAGGTTATTACGGACTAGTCCAGTAAAATGTACCACAGATGAATGATAATATCTACGAATTTCACTTTACATTGAATAGTTGCGTAATATCGGATAGTGCAGTATCTCGACTTTTTCAATAGTGACATATTTTTTTTATTTTATACACTAATAAGCAATCATAAAATGGCGCCACTGCAGCAAGTTTAACTGTCTATTAATAAAAATGGCGAAACAGTGAACCGACGCAACTTTTTACGAACGGGAAAAAGATTTTTTTGTCTCAAAAAGTGTTCTTTTCATCGTGGTAAGTACAAATTATTGTTGTAATCGCTATATTTCATGAAGTACATTGTTTATTTTATTGGATAAACGATTTTATTATATGGCAATATTTAAAAAATTGTTCTTGTTCATATTCGGCCTTGTCAAATCTTAATATCGGATACCTACGCGAGCCTTATGTTAGATATCCGATTTAAGGATTGAGGTCAATTAAATTATTAAAAACGTGAAGTAAAATGTCCTCTACCTAAGTACACTTATTATATTAAGACTGATTATTTTATAGTTAATTATCACAATATATATTATTAGAGGGTTTGTTTCATTCTCATAATGGCAGTTTCCTAATACCAGATATGAGAAAACATAATTTTTTGCCCTAATATCGGACATCCGATTATAGGAAACCCTTTTAAAAACCATCAATTCTGCCATTTTGTATAAAATATTATATAAATCAAGAATTTTAAATGTAATGTATTAATTTTTTTTGTATCCTGTAGTACATGAAATACAGATCACAAAAACAAAATTTGAAAGTCCAACTCCTTGCTATTTATTTTTAAATTTTAAAAAAAATATCCGATGTTTGGTGTCTTTTACTGTCATATTTTTTCAGTTTTTTTTTGCACGCATATTTCTTTTGCTCGCCTATTTGCTACCACTCATTGCATCCTGCTGTTTTCCTTACAATTAATCCGTCGCTTACAATTAATTTGTGTTATAAACACAAAAATAAAGAGTTTATTTTTTTTTTATATTAGGCTGTTTGCCCTTTGGTCTTTCACCTGCGCGCGCATAGCTAACTCGGCCACGGGCACCACAGATTAATTATATACCTAGTCTTGTCATAAATATTGTCACGAAGAAAAAACATTTTTTTTATTGCAAATAATATTTATTACTTTTACAGTGTGTTAGTTTAATACATAAATATAAAACAATTTAAATATGAAAAGCTTATTCGAAGTGGTCTCCATTGGCTGCAATACAGTCCTTTAAACGTTGAGGCCTTATCAATAGAAGCACGCACTCTTTCCATGAGAAAATTCTTCACTGCCAATCGTATGGATTGTTTTAGGGACTCCAAATTATCATGGCGTTTAGAGCAAGCCGTACTCTCTAAAACTGATCATAAATCATAATCCAGCGGATTAAGATCGGGACTAGACGACGGCCAGTCTTCAGCTCTGATGAAGTCCGAAACGTTCACTTCCAACCAAGACTGCGTGGACCGAGCTTTATGACCCGGCGCCGAGTCTTGTTGGAAGGACCATACTTGGTTATTGAACATGGTGTTGTTAAGGGGCTTAACTACCTTTTCAAGAATGATATCTTGATACACTTGTGCCGATGTTTTGATACCTTTTTCACAAAAATATGGCTCAGTCACTCCTTCATAGCTAACACCCCACCAAACCATCACTGAAGTCGGATAATGCCCACGTTGCACTGTGTCGACTAATTGGGAAGCTTCCTTAGAGCTTTGAGCATAAATACGGTCATTTTGTTTGTTAAAATGTTGCTCAATTGTAAAGATTTTCTCATCCGTAAACAAAATTTTTCTGTGACCTCCCTTTGCGTACCTACCGCTTCAGTAGTTGTTTCGATTTTACCACCCTATTCTTTTTTAAATTATCAGTTAAAAAATTACCAGTGTGTCTCTTATAGGCTGCAAGTCCTAAGTCATCTTTTAAAATACGCGACATGGTTCTGGGTGCTCTATCTTCATCTCCCGAGATAAAATCTTTTGCTTTCGGACAGGATTTCTTCGAATTCTTTCCCTTACTGCTTTGACCACCTTTTTCGTACGAACACTACGTGGACGGCCAGATCTTTTTCTGTCACAAACAGAGGAGGTCTCATTGTACCTATTAATAGCCCAATACACAAACATTTGACTAATACCAAGCGTATGGAGAGTTTTAAAAATTGCATTTGGCTCCATACCAACTTTGTGTAATGCAATCACAGCGATTCGGTTCTCTTTATCACCCCACTCCATTTTAATATCGCAAAATATTGTACAATGTATTGGCGCCAAAATTAGAAAACTCAATGAACAATCGTATAAAAATTACAGATTCCAAATTCAAATGTAATATGTTTCTTATTTTTAATTGTAACAGTATTTATGGCCAGACTAGGTATGTTTACAAAGAAATCCAAGCGCCATTTTTCACAAATACTTTTGATCACAAATAATTTTGTATGAAACGCGTGTGCATTGATCATTACACTCTCAGCTCACTTATCGCACTCGCCTGTGGCTCGCGCGCACAATACCACCTCGAATGTAATGATCAACTTAGCACACTTATATCATAAGGTACTATTACTGTACAGTATGTACCTAAGTACATTTAATTCCTACAAGAATATTAAATAAACTACATTCATATGATGAATTAACGACCGGTCCTTTCGTCGGAAGCGGCTCGGTAAAAGCTTTTTTTTCAATTTAAGGGTTTTATAAAAAATATCCTATCAATTGCAAGTAAAGCACACTTAGTAGGTGCCTACATCCCAGACGATGTGTTATGGAAATGGATTGTGTCACAAGTGTCAAGTATTCGCATTATATGCGATCCTACCAATAACTTCATAGTCCCTAACATAATCTTTGACACTCAGCACCCTTCCTGAAAATAGAACTTTAAAACCATGCAAAATTCAGAAACATTTAATTAACCTAGGTGGCCAACAAACACTTCCTACAGTGGCCCTGAAAAAAAAGTGCATAGGGAACGCCTTCAAAACACATAATGCAACATCTAAAAACCGAAGGGGAGGTTTTATTCAATGCTAAACAATTCAACGAGTACTTTCTAACAACAAGAAAATGTTACAACAGAATAACTGAAATCTCAATTCTCACTAACATTATTGCTTTGCTCTGGATATGTTTTTGTAAAACACAGTGTATGGCATAGCACAAGCATACGCATAATCAGCCCATTACTGTCCTACTGCTGAGCCTCTTCTCAGAATGAGAAGGGAAGACCTTAGTTCACGCTGGCCCGGTGCATTGACGAACTACACACACCATCGATTACTTTTATTTGGAGGCCTCTATGGTGTGTAGGTTTGCTCACAATGTTTTCCTTCGCCGTTAACGCAAGTGATAAGTAGTCAAATACTGATCTGCACATAACTTCGAGAAGTTAGAGGTGCGAGCCGGGATCAGACTCAGACGGCAGACCCTCCTGCATAGAAGTCAAGCGTTAAACCACTAATCTATCACTCCACTCAATGTATAGCATCAAAGCGATACTGAATACGTTATCCGTAGTATAAAGTACCCATTCAAAAACAAGTTCAACAAATAAAACGAACTCGATTTGTTCTTGTGATGGTAGTGGTTACGGATCCGCTTCTTGAGCACCAAGTTGTGGAACCGGGCATGTAGTAAGGTGTATGTGAAGAGACCTTTGCCCTGCATCCTGCAGTGAGACAGTTACAGGCTGGTTTTAAATTATTTAATACGAATTAAATCTATTTAACCGTGCGGTAACCCTATTGATTACCTACCTAGGGAAATATAAAGAGTCACGGTTAGATTAGAAGAGGGAAGCACGGGAAAAGGGTTGTTGCTTGCTTGCTCTTTAAGATAAGGGGTATTTTTCCATAAAAGGTTTCGAAGGCGGTATTATAGTAATAAATATGTATAAAATTGTCTTATTCTTTTACTTAATAAACTAAAGTCTGGTTCTGAGTATACCTATACTTACGCTTAATCCTATAAAATATAAATGTTGAAGAACCCAAAGCCTATAAATTATTACCTACCTATGTTTTTAATGATATTACTTCAGTCGCATTTATTTGATATAAATACAGGACGTGTAAATTCGACGTATTAGTGATTGATGGATCTGAAATGCAACTTAGAACTCCAAATAAACCGTATCCAATATAAAGTAGTATTCAAGAGACTGCAATTTTAAGCTTTTCTGGATTTCCGACCATCCGAATATTTTCATTTTCAAAAAAAGCAAGCTTCCTTCTTTTCCTTTGGCTATCTCTTAAAAATATCACTGATTTTCTAGCTAGCCGGCCTTGGACCTATAAGGCTAACAAGGTATACAGAACAAAGCGAACAGACTTATCTATACCAATATTATAAAGAGGAAAGATTTGAATTTTTGTATGTAACGAGTAAACTTAAAAACTACTGGACCGATTTCAATATTTTTTTTGCCGTTAGTTAGTTACATTATTATTGAGTAACATAGGCTACGGGTGGCGCCGTGAGGACACAGCTAGTTTAAAATAAATACAGTCCGCCGTTTATTCAATTCCATACAAGATTTTCAATTCCATTCCAGAACGTTACTGAGACGCGCACGGACCCCAGTAGCCCACTGGGACTTGGCGTAATATTTTACATTTTCACACAACAACACTTCTGTGTTAGCATTTGTTACGAGGTATAGGTATAACAATATACCTAGCATAATAAAGTCAACGTATTGTAGAACTGATTTCACATACTTTTGAAATTGTGTTAACTACCTATTTAGTCGTATTAGTCCGGTGATAAATTTGGAAACAATAATGGTTCATTTTTATTTTATAACATTACCTAACTTATATAACTTATCTGTAAGTATAGAGATGAATAAATGGAAATAATAATTACCTAATTCAATAATCAACAACACAATTAACTGTCGAATCATTATGACATTCATAAATTCCTAATTACCTCTTAAGTACCATTCTCTTTGATAACTACATACTGGGATTTACGTGGAATATTACAGCTAGGTATATATATATAGCTATACATTTACACGTTATTGGGTATACATCCAATCCCTAATTAACGTGGGTTTGTATATTGCATGAGGTAATCTCCGGTATGACCGTTAGCAGGCGGCAAATGAAGCAGATTCATTTTATGAAACTTGTTACCTCTAAGAAAAATTCGGTCCAACTATTATAATTAAATAACTTTCTTTTTCATTAAGACGACCATAGATAATATCCAGGGCCTTATTATGGGGTGCGTCTCATAACGTAAAAACTCATTTGGTCTAATTTCATTTTATTATCGTTCATAAGATATAATTAACTTGAGATATACCAACTGTTGATATAATTTCTTTACATATAACATTTATTTATTCTAAAAGTTATTTAGTATAACGTTGTTTGATATAACATTTATGTAATCGATAATCATTTGGTCTAACGTTTAATATATATAAAAAACGTCATTATGGTTAACACCCCGACTCAGAGTACCCCGAGTCGGATAGGTTAGGTTAGAAGGCTAAGGCGGGAGCTCCGCTCCGCTTCACTCCCCGCCTTAGCCTTCGTGGTTATTTTTTTTTTAAACCACCCAGAAAAAGCAGCCCCGCAATGCGGGGCTCCGTCGAACTATCTTAGCGCAGGTGGTAATCAGTTACTATTTATGTTTAATATCTACATAGGTTACTATTATAAGTAACTATGATAGAACTTACAAAGAATAAAACAAAGAAAAATAGTTTTATATCTTTTGAGTGGTATGTCAAACAATTTTATATTTAATGTATAATACGTCAAACGATTTTATATGTAATGTATAATACGTCAAACGATTTTATATGTAATGTATGTTATGCTTATAAAAACTTGTTATTTTAAAATTATATCAGTCGTTTATTATATTAACTAATCGTTATATTAAATAAAATTATAGCTTGCGTTGTTATATGTTGTAAATATTAGAGATTTTGTTGTTATATCATCTATTACTTACCCCTTATTATGAGCTCTACTTAATTTCCAGACAGACGCAAACTGCTAGTATGAAGACAACATTACAGCTTAGGACTGACAATTGGCTGGCGACAATTAGAACTTATATTTATTAAGACCCGTGTATAGTGTGTATGTGTATCCAGTGCATCAAATAAAAACAAATCTCAAACAGCTAACCATGCGTAGTTACATAATTATGCAGCATGGATTGTTATGTTGCGATCTAAGTACAAAAGTATATGGTAACAATCAGTTTCATCGCTTTCAAATATACGAAGCTTAGTATGCCACCACCACCAAACATTCCTACTTTTTTATAACCACTGATCTAATTTTGGGCCAATATGTAGGTAGGTACAGAACAAAAATTATTGCATTTATGATAATGCGAACAAATACAAAATATCTGTTAACATCTAAATGAAACAATAGGATAGTAGGCTTAGCAATTTACCTATATTCGGAACACACACTTACACAATATGTTAGGAGGTAGATCGGCCTGCGGGCGGCGGATCTGGGGACTCGCCGCCCGACCATTAACAGGCCCGAGAAGGCGGCGCGCCGTGTTCCGTGCGCGCTTCTCAGGAGGACGTGGGGCAAGGCCCCACAGAGGAGAGGTCCGCCATGGGTTGGCGGACCGGGACCTGCCGGGGTTGCAGTGCATGCTTTTACGAATCCCGCGACCCCGGCCGTACGGTCAGGAGAAGGAACACCGTTGGTTTTTAGCCGGTAAGAGTCCGGCAGACCCCCTCGCCTTCCCCGGGCGAGGGATATCCATGAGGATTTTCCAACGAGAAGAAGAAAAAAAAAAAAAAGAAGGTAGATCGGAGTGTAGGTACGCAATAGGGATGTTGCGGAGCTTCGATTCCAACTCCGAAAGGTCGGAACTTCCAATTGATTTTACACCCCCGACCAGGCCCGAACTGGCCATACGGGCAAATCGGGCAAATGCCCGATGGGCCGGTGTGGCCTGATGGGCCGCCGGCCGGTCACACGGTCGGAGAAATCGAAAGAGTGAGGGGAACGTCAAAATAAAAAAATGGTCGTCCAACCTATCGCTTGAAAAAGAAGCCGCAAATTGTTTGTGTTTGTAAATGCACCCAAGATACCTGTATCTTGAAAAGAAAGATTGAGGGAGTGGCTAAAAAAAAACGTCGCCAGTCTAATCGCTTGGGAATAAACATTTTTTTGCCAGCACCGGGCCGACCGTCTCTCAAATGCCCGGGCCGATTTCAGGTCCCATTCCGGCCCTGCCTCCGACTTCGGTTTCAGTTCCGATAATTTTGAATCGGAGGTTATAACGAAGATCGAAACGCAGCGAGTGGCTGCGGCCAGAACGCGTTTGTACAAGATTTGACTTGTTTTGGCTCTCGTTCGCTTTTCCCGTTTATCTGTTCTGTCGCTTGTGTGTCAGATGCGTTTTGTCGAGCCTCCGTTTAACTTATGAGTTGTGAATTAAAAACTATTAGCAGCGTCTTCAATATTTATGACGTGACAATTTAATTTAAAGACTAAACAATGAAGCCGAAATCTAGTGTTATATGGAACTACTTTAGTGAAGTTGGCGTGAATACGGCAAAGTGTAAAATTTGTGAGAAAACATATTCTAGAAAAGGAGGCCTGCCCTTAAGTTAACACACGCTGTCTTCTATTCCACCTCCGCCTCCGCCTCCAACTCCGGCTCCGACTCCGACTTCGATAAATCAGATTTAAAACCGGATCCGACTTCGGTTCCGGTATACCCAACACCGTAACATCCCTAGTAGGTACGCAATACCCAATGTTCACTTTGTACATAAAATTGTTTAACAAGCTTTGTTTCCAGACTTTGAACAAAAGCACAGGAGAGAATAATTATTTCATACTAACAATCTGTAGGTGACAGTTCTCGGCGTTGTATTTTACTGAATATACAGGGTGTAAACGAAATCATGTAATTCCTTCAAACCTCGTGATGTACTGCTGACATAGATTAATCCTGAACGGGATACCTTTGACTTCAATAAAAAAAAAAACAAAAAGTAAACATCTGTTCTTAACATGAGGCATTTTAACGCCCCGAGTTAAATGACCGCGCGGCGAGCGATACCGCGCACGCAATTCGCTCGGGACGCCAAAATGCTTCACGTTAAGAAAACAAGTTTACTTATTGTAATTTTTTTTTATTGAATCCTACATTATCCCGTCATGTGAATCTATGCCAGCAGTATATAATGAGGTTTGAAGGAATTACATGATTTCGTTTACACCCTGTAGTCACACTTGAGACGTATATATTTTTATACGATAATTAAATACGAGATGAATCTCACGTAATCCAATAAATATAGGTGTGTACCATTTTTCATAATCACCCATACGCTTATAATAAACTACGTATATTCAAAAATAAAATTAGAATTGAGGTTTTCGGTGAACGTTGATGGTCTAAGGTTGATTCAAGTATTTTTTTTTCTTTTTTGTTGTTTTACATTTTAGTTGCAGTAGTTTAATACCCTAGTTATCCTCATTAATTTTATCTTTGATGATTAGTTCAGCTCATGTCCCATTGGTGGTTTACGTACTGCTGCTCCGCAAATAGAGGTGAGCGGCTGTCGGCCGTGAAAAACTGTCAGTTTTTCGTGACTGACCGTTGTTTGGTTTAGTTGGTGGAGTGGTATAGGATTATTATTATTGTGATTATGGGCTCTTCATGTTACAACCAGTATGTTTTAATTGTTTTCTTTTTTTTATCGTGCTATGTACGCCGTTATTGTCATGTAGATCAGACAAAATGCTTCTTATCAAATTGTTTTTACCGTGTTAAATGTATGTGATGTGGCAGTACTTAAATAAATAAAATAAATAGGCTAACTAATAAGCTGAACTCACTGTCTGTTCCTTTGTAATAACACAAATTAGGGACTAGGAAACAATTTAATCCAACTCTAATCAATCTAATTTAAAAAAAGCAGTAATTCCTAGCTGTACCTAATTAGACAATAAGAGGGGCTCCTGGCTAATTACCAACCGCGCGGATCATACGATTAGCGGGGTAAAGCTGCGCTTGCCGCGGTCAGTCTGTGGATGTGTTCTTAACCATCGAGACTCCTCCGTGCCTCGAAGAGCACGTTAACCAGTCGGTCCCGGGTGTCATGTGAATACCTGACAGTCGTTAGGGGTAGTCATAAGACGACGGCCTGACAACCGGTCTAACCTTAGAATATCGGCATTGCTTAGGTACTGGGCTGTGGAGGTCTGATGGCAGTCGCTCCGGGTAAAATAGGTACTGGTAATCAGCCGGATCTGGTTAGACTGGAAGCTGACCCCAACATAGTTGTGAAAAGGCTAGGGGGAACAATGCCTAGCAATACCTAGGTACGTTTGTACATTACGAGACCGATGATAAGATATCACATGTTTTTTTATACAAAAACGTTTCACCGCTGTAACTGACATTCAATTAATATCTTGAGGAACTTCGCCCACAAAACATACAAGCCTTCACTCAGACGACGAAATAAATGATGCCATTTTTCATAAATGTCAACTTTTATATCACATGTGTTCAACCCTATTTTAGCTCTAAAATACGTACTTTTAGCGCGCAATTACAATAAAAGCTCACAGCAGCGCGACTCCAAACGTCACTGCCTCTTAGCTTTCATGTGCGCAGTTTGAGAGTTAAGACGACAAAATGCGACATTGCTTCATTTCACTCACATTCCAAATCATTAAAATCTACTAGGTGGATATGCAACTATTTTTAAAACCGTGTAAGCTTCTCCATTGTATTCTTGCCGAATATTACAATGTGATTACGCCTCTTCTTCTCTCGTGTCAGCACGAGCTATACGAGAATATTTGAGGACACGGTTGGCGCAATACGTGTTTGTATGGCCTACAGATAATTTTTCCGGGCCTGGGTGTTTGTGCAAGTGAGATCGACGGTCCCTACGTATATTCTCGAAACTACAAAATCTCAGTTTTTATTTTATCTGCTTAAAATGTGTGAAATTATGTTATCTTAAAGGTTCTGAAATAATATTTTTTTATGGGACCAAATGGCAACTATTCCGCATGAAACTAAAGAAGAATCACGTAAATTCGATCATAAATCTCAGCGTAATCGGTGTACATACATAATAAAATAAAAACTGAGATTTTGTAGTTTCGATAGTATACGTAGGAACCGTCGAGATTTGTGTCTGTAAACGCACCCACGATACAGGGTTAATCCCAGTGCGGGGCAACGTTTTTTTAAAACCAAAAAAGAATTCAAAATAGGAAATATCTCATGCCATGGTGATAAGATTAACTAGTCAGCAAAGTTGATAACGGGGCTGACTGTTCAGGGTGCGCCGGACGTACTTGAGTATCATCACTCATCGAGACTCTTTTCATGCACCCCTACGGTGAGATTTCGTAACTAAACCACATGATACGACTTATTTTTAATTTAAAGCCGACCTCTCCTTCGCCTAAAAACTAAACGGTCACTCCGGGCATTATACCCGGCGCCGGGAAAACCTCATAGGATTTCATTAACATAGATATTTATTTATTTAGGCTAAGCTGTCCCCAATGACATGGTATTTTCCGCTGTCTTCGGTGAACAGTACCTACCATCAGGTAACCAAAGTACACTTAAACCCTTCGGGGATTACAGGCGTGGTGTTATTTATTTCCATAAATAATACCTTTTCTCTATGTATCCTTTTATTTATACATATTATATCTATATACATAAAAATGAATCGCCAAATGTGGTGCTAAGCGCAAAACTTGAGAACGGCTCGACCAATTCGGCTATTTTTCTTTTTATATATTCTTTAAGGCACAAGGAAGGTTCTTATGGAGAGAAAAACATAAAAAATGCGTGGTAAATAGTAAAAACAACACTTTTCTTTTCCCACTACAGGCCAATAACTTTTGACAGAACGAAGTCTGTCCGGGCAGCTAGTTATTATAAAGATAAGACAAACAAAAAAATATTTTACTGTATACACATTGTGCAGGTGTGACATGCGACAGCTTCGGATAATATTATGACAAATAAATCATTCTGCTCTAGACATCTGTACACGGTAAGGTTACCTAATATTGCAATAAATATACGACAGCTTACGACTGGATCCAGCGTAGCGTAGCGCGTAGTAAACAGCTGCGAAAAGATAGTAGCGTTCGTAGGGTGCGCTTTATTAGTGTCAGTCAAGCGTAAACGCGAACGCACATGAAGTAGAAAGTATTTCCAACCCCAAATCATAACACTTACTTATTGACGTGGCTTGGTCCTTGTTTACAACGGGTTATAAAAGAACACTCAAAGCGTCTCGTCGCCAGTTCAAGGTTCAACAACTTTTTGTTTTACAACTTTGCGAAAATCGTGACAATATTTACATTAGACCGTTTTGTTTAAAATATTACTTCTACGTGAGACAGAAAGGAAACCTTTGATTTTAATTACGTGTAAGTACCTATGTAATGAAATATAGATAAAGTAGGTACCCATTTATAGGACAATGAGGTATATTTAATTATATTTAGTCTCAATGGCGAGTCTTCCACTCCCTCATTATGCGTAGCTGCGTAAGACCTCGTTAATGGAGACGCGGAGCTCAGCGCAGCGCGTTCATGACGATGTGGATATATGAGACCGTTTATGGTGACGCGTTTATCCGCGTATATTGTTTGAGATAGTTGTATGTATACAAAAACAATATTATATGTATACGCGGCGGAAAACGCGGCAGAGTGCGTGGTGGATATCGCGGTTCCATAAACGAGGCATAAGCGAGAATTTTTAACCTTTTGGACGCCATTGTCACACATATGTGACAAAAGAAAGTTTACCCTGTATGTCAACGTCACAAATATGTGACAAAAACGATGGGATTACAGTTACCTTGGCGTGGGGGGTACGACGATGCATTTATGCTCTGGCGTTCAAAAAGTTAAAGCAGTGCACGGATCACCGTATTGTACGTTATTCAGTTTAGGAGTTGTAATCATTCGATGGTCTCACACACACCATCTTCGTCACAATTATACCTTTTGTTATAATTAATGCAATTTTACTCACTAAATATTTATAATTTCTTATTCGAACTTCCATAATAAGTTTATTTATTTATTTATTTATTAATCACCAAGTGTTATGTTATAATATAATGTAACCTACTAATTATATTGGTTTTGATGTCTCGCGGTTATTCATTCCTTAGGCTGATGTCTGTTCGATCGTAAAGCAATCTACATGAAAATTACTATGTAATAAAAAATAATCTTTTAATATAATGTTGAATACTGCTTACTTCTGTTATCACCATTGGAAAGGCAAAATTATGTATATCCAAATCAATTTAAGCAGTACCAAGGAGGGCAAAACAAAAAAATAATAAGATATACCATAACCATGATCTCACTAAAACCGTCTAAACCAGTGATACCCAAAGTGGTCTACATCGACCCCTAGGGGTCGACGACGACCTACAAGGGGTCCATGTGGGTGAAAAATGTAATCGGGGGTCCGTGAGATGTAAACGGGGGTCCACGATAGTGGATCTCATTTAAGCAGGTCGTGACTTTAATTTTTATTTTATATTAATGGAATAGCCCACATACACAGATGATTTGTTGTTTAGTTTATACCTTGAAAACGTAACAAACAGACCGACGACTATAGTAGGTAGGTATCTATTGTCGTAGGTTTAATAAATGTATAAAACTAAACGTGTGTTTTTTTATCAATTTTTCGCTCTACGGCTCACTACTGTTAGAAATCGGTCAAAAATACATTTGCAGTCAATGAATTTGCAAAATGCAACATTAGTTATGCACCCGTCTACCCAAAACTTATAAACATGGTAAGTGGTCTATGAGACAAAAACGTTTGGGAATCTGGTCTAAACAAATCAAATAATAATATAACCGAGTGTGGTGATACTAATAATTATGATGTCGTGCGTAAGCAACAAACGCTACGCGACGCGATGCTGCGAACGCGATAAAAACAACGGCTGCATTGGTGGCCTATGTAGCAGTCTGCGGCAAGACGCGATGTGACGCGTATTTTTCGTCGCGTCGTGTCGAATTACGTCGCATCGCGTCCAGTTTGTCGCTTACGCAGGAAGACCATTTTAGAGCAACGCAGTCGACATCCGTGTCATTGGTGGTAACGTTGCTCTATTATGATAGTATTAATTTACATACAGCCCTGCACAAAAAAGTTAAAAGAATGAGGGCGCCACTTGTCATACATTATAAAACGTTAATTTTAAAAATAACTTCTTTGAGTAGGTAATCCTAATTATTTTAAATCAATTTGGAATGAGACTCTTTAGATACCAAGCATCATTTATGGCCTAGTGACGATACGTCAGTACGTCCGGCGCATCCTGGGCACTGGGCAGTCAACTCCGCGACCAACTTTGCTAACTGGCTAATCTTTTCAGTTTCACCACATATAGAGTGCGCGCCACGAAAGATGGCCCGCGGAAAGTCGTGGAACTACATTATTTTTATGCAATGTGCAGCAATGACATAGACACTAGCGCCGCGTCAAAGGGATTTCAGTGGTGGCGCGGACTCTAGTTCGTGTCGACACTAGAGAAGAAGATTTATGGTCTGATAAAACACTGCTTAGAACGGTCACAACCACAGCAGCACAGCAGCACTGACAAATATTTAAAAAAACGATTATGACTTTTATGTCGAGCTATACCTACACCAAAGACATTCAAACCTACACCCCTACACCTATTCAAGCTGTAAGTCCTGTACACTAATTTAATTATGCTTTCATCAAGAAGGTTGCTAAATCTAAAAAAAAATGTATTAAAATTAAATTGCTAGTACCGAAGTAGTCGATTGATCGTAAATTATTATGTAGTCGTTACATCTCTACTACTTACTCGACCACGACACGTCTCAATTTCTTTATGTTGTGTAGCATCAATATTTTCTGTATCTCGCTCTTTTTTACTCTTAGTAAAACTGTATTAAGCTATCTCACATTAATGATAAACATGCCTGTTTTCAACTTTTAGGCACCAATTGTCACATCGCAAGGCAACAAAACGCAATACAACGCAATTTTACCAATTTGTGTTTGTGTTCAGCCGTAAGTAATTGAATAATTTTGTTATTTTATTAATTTTGTACTGAGACAGTATACGAAATAAGTGCAATATTATCCGTAATCAATGCCCTACATCCTGATTAGAGGTAATCTAGCGTCTTATGGACATAAAAACCCTTGGCGTGTTTTAGTATCCGGCTTGAAAGGTAGATGTTGACAATAAATAAAAATTACGAAAGTAAAATGAGAAATAGGAGAGAAATATTTACTGAATAATGTGAATTATCTAATTGAATATAAGGCTTATTAAGTAGATTTTAAGCATATTCCTCTTCTCATTTTATCTAACTACTTTATCATTTGTGTCATTTTGTGTAATTTTATTGAAAATGATTTTTTGTATTTAGCTGGTGATATAGAACAGCTCAAGAGGTTCGCATGTGGCGGCTACTGCGACGATTCTACGATTGTTTATTTACAACATCCTTGTGTTATTCTTAGCGCACTTGAGGTTTGTGACAAATCATTTATCTAATTAATTAGGTACATACCAGTTACAAATTATTTAAGAAATGAGTCATGCCATTGTCATGATGTTAATTTGATCAATAACATTACAGGTATTAGGTTACAAGGTTGTAGCATCTAGCTCAACAGCTGTCAAACAAGATTATAATGAGTATATGTGGACTATGAGAAAAGAATTTTCAGAACCAGAACCTTCAATAATTGTGGAACAAGATAATATCAACAACTTCAGCAAGGAGGCTATGCACTTGGGCAACTACCAACAACAAACAAAAGACGACGAAGTTTAAGCTGGTAGCATAATATCGACAAATATATCTTGACCAGTTTATTTTGTTTTGTACTATGGACACAAAGGGTAGTCAAAACCTGTGTACAAGCAACTTAGCAACAATACCTTTAACTGAAGAAGACTCTGTTGTTTATATTGCTATCAAAGGGTCCCTACATGCAAATGATTGCTCTGTTTTTGGACTAGGGCAAGAGGAGATTAGAGCTATCTCTAAAAAGTTTCCAGGATCAGGAGAAGTGGTGAATGGTATTTCAATAAAATCAAATGTTCTTGATGCTCTAAATGCACTGGGTCAGCTTGGTTACAAAATAATTTCAAGCACCGGTGAAGCAGAGATTACTTGGACTCTTCAACGCATTATATAAATATACAAAAACCTAACTTCTATGCTATTCTCTGTATTAATCAATTATTGTCTCCAAATAAAATATGGATCATGATAACAATTGTGACCACACAAACTGCACTCATGCTAATGCGTCTGTTAGCCAAACATTATCTGAAATGCATTGGGAGAGAGGCTTGTGGTATGCAGGTAATTAGTTACAATGTTATATTTTATTGTATATAAAAATTAGTATATTATCAGGTGTGAGTTATACAATCATGTTAGTATCTCATACTTTATGTTTACTGATAAGATTGCTTAACAATACATCTGCATGAAGCACGAAATTAATATTTTCTTATTACAGCCTTCTATGGTGATGAAGAAAGAGTTAGATCACTGATTGCTAAAGCTGGCAATGCGAAAGGAGTAGTGAATACACCAGATAATGGTGGATACACTCCATTACACTATGCTGCACGTAAAGGATATGTAGAGATTTGTAAGATATTACTTCAAAATGGAGCACTTATTGATGCAAAGACCAAGAGTGGACAAGCTACACCCTTACACAAAGCTGCTGCGGCAGGTATTAGTGCACTTTTATTGCATAAAATTATATTGATGAAAACACTTTTTTTGTAATTCTATCTCATCTGCTGCAAATATGACAGTTAAGTCCTATACATATACTTACCTACTTATATACACTTTTTATTACTTATTGTTCCATTTCACTTACCAATCATTTGAAAGAAATGCTACAGTGCAAAATGCATTTTGAGATAAGAATGGATTGATTTATACTACCATGTCTTAATGATTATAATCATTTGTATTGATAGACTATTAAGAGATGGTTGATCTTTAACACCCAATACTGTTGTTTTAGGTAAAATTGAAACAATAAAATTCCTAATCGATTCTGGAGCTTGCGTTGACATGCAAGATGCTGATGGCCAAACAGCTCTACATAAAGCTGTTGAAAACAAACACTTTGACTTGGTACATTTTTTTAAGGAGTCATATCCTAATCTCACCACTATGAAGGACATTAAAGGTCATTGTGCCTCTGATTACAAGTCAAATCCAAAGAACTAATTTGAGTCCAGCCAGAAATATAATGAAAAGCGACTATTCCATTACCTTAGAGAAATTATTAACTATTTGATGTTGATTGTCAAGTTGCTATTAATATTCTAATGCACCTTCATGCCAGATAATATTTAGACATTTTTTTGCTTGATGCTTCAGTTGTTATTTATTATGATTAGTAATTATTTATGTTGTTTCATTTGCATGATTTTAAGCCTGCAAAGATGGTGTTACCTTATTTATGTATATTAGTTTGTTAATGTGCTATATCTTTTAATGCTGTTATTTTATGTATAAAAATGTTTATTTTATGTTAACATTCCCTATGTTGCTTTTATTTTGTGAAATTGTCTGTCTACAAGCTAATATTTTATTGTGATTTTACATTGTAATTGTTGCCAATAGAGATATATATTATAAAAAGAACTAATATATAAATAATATAATATTTTTAATATCACATAATCAAGTAAATGCAATTTTACATCTCACATAATTATTATGTGTTAATTGTAAAGTTTCTAAAGTTTGTAGTGTTGGGTCTCCTATGTAAAATCGGCTTTGTTCTTCTTAATTAAACAAAATACAACCATAAAAACTATCCAACTTCTGAACACATGATAAAAAATTGGTAAATACAAATTAGAATTCTGATGTGAATGTGGTAATAAATTAAAACACTTGTATTTTCATATGTGTGTACATTGTATTATTAACAGTATAGGTAGGTACATTTTAATTTACTCACCCTGTGTAAGTAGGCATAAAGACAACTCGAAGTTGCTTTAATCTATGTATTATTATATCTGAATTCATATCATTTATTTTAATTACTAAGTGTATTATTAATACATGTATTAATTAGTTTAAGACTAGATTCTTATTTTAAACAATTCACATTACTTGGACATTTTTTACAAAATATTACTAATGAGAATGAGTTTACTAGATTCTCATTTTTTCTCTACTAATAATTATAGCTACCTTGTATCATAGATTTAATAACAAATATAAATAATCAACATTAAACTGTATACAACAAAATATAGAACAAACTTGTACCTTTTAATTTGTAAATGATCCATCACCTGGAGTTCCTCTTATCTGGCAAACTAATAATGGATACCTTGGAAGCTAACCGATACAAGTAAAATTTCTTTTTTAAATTGTTTTATAGGGTTGAAATATTAAATAGTCTCAAAAGGCCAAAAATAACTGTTCACTCAATTTCACCAAAAATGATACTTTTATCAGGTGGCTTCCAAGGTATAAATCTAAACATCATAACAACAACTCATATGTTTAGTAACAAAAGATTTAATCTGCCCATTCTATACTAAAAGTTTAATGTATTTACATAATTAAATAGTGATGAATCTTTTTTGTTAGGTGTTTCAAAACAATTCAACTCATTTTGAAGATTTTTATTGATAAACAATTATTGAGTCACTTAAGTATAGATGTTCTAATCAACAAATATTTTATATTTTACCATAAGTACATCTTTGTACTATTGTATAATTTTACTCAATAACTACTAAATAAAAATGCATAAAGATATTTCATTTTATTTCTTAATAACCCAGATTACTAAATCACAAAATTAGTACAGACCTTCGTCTTCCATCATAAGGTATTCTTTTAAGCTTTTTGGTAGAGGGAGGGATGATACAAAGCGAAATAATATCATACTCGTGGTGGCACCTATGCATCTAATTTTAATTCTACAGAGATCAGAGAGACTAAGTGGTTGTTTGCAAGCATGATATAACCAATTTGCCGTGCATCCTGGTTGAGGAACAGTGGCACTCTGGTCTGGAACCGTGACGTAATGTCCTGCCTTTAATAACATTGACGCTAAACTGCACGATCGTCTTCTACTTGCTATAGATAGGTTGTCTAGACCGTACGAATGTAAATCGCAAGTGTTAACATCTGCTCCATAACGAATTAGCAGAACTGCAGCATGATCTCTGAAACAAGAAAATCATCAATTAACTTATATGAAACAAGAATACTTCTTATGTAGGTACCAATGAAACCTTAACAATGGAGCAGCTAGCAAATGTGTGATGATGCGGGCGTCGATTACCGTGAGCGTCATATAAGATAACTAAAAGTATAATGTTTAGAGCAGCGGTCCCCAAACTTTTTTGTCTCGTAGACCACTTGCTATGTTTTACGGTTTTGGGTAGACCCCCCCCCTCCCCCCATACTTAGCTAATTTTACATTTTTGCAAATACATCAACTTCAAATGTGCTTTTGACTGATTTCTAACTGTAGTGAGGTGAAGAACGAAAAGACACGTTAATTTTTATACATTTATAATGAAATTCAAATTAAAATGAACCAAAATATTTAGTATGTACCTATTACATAAAATCACTAAGAAAAAATAAATGCTTTTTAATGAGAAGGATGGCCCTGATGCTTTAATAATTTTTCAATATTTAGCATCAATTTAGTAAGATTTAATCTTAAATCTCCTCTGTTAGTGATATCCAGTTTGTTTCTTTCTTTTAAGATATACTAATTCGCTACTAATATTATAAAATTGCGAAAATAAGTGTGTTTAAAAAAGTACTATCGTCGTCGTCGGTCAGTTTGTTACATTTTCAGGTAAAAACTACGCAACAAATTATCTGTGTGCCCCCATTAATGGAAAGCTGAAATTAAAGTCACGACTTGCTTAAATGAAATCCACTATCGTGGCCCCCGTATACATCACACGGAACCCCAATTATTTTTTTCACTCCCATGGTCCCCTTGTCGGGTCGTCACCACAGATATTGTAGATATAGACCACTTTAGGTATCACTGGTTTAGAGGATAGAAAACTACGATCGCCAAGCCTGGTGATAATGGCAATATTACCTTACAGCCATGAATTACAGCAATCTATTAGAATGTTTATCAATGGAACATCACCAAGCATTTTTATCAAGCCGATGTACCTACCTACTTCTTAAGCTGGGTACTGACCGGCGTTACGAGGCGTAATGTAACGTGTTACACAGCAAGCGTTCGTGCAGTCAATACGGGGAAACAAGGCGCTTGTGACGTACTGACTGCACGAACGCTCGCTGTGTAACACGTTACATTATGCCTCGTAACGCCGGTCAGTACCCAGTTTTAAGACGTCCCAAATCGGAACTACACCGAACCAATAAATAATTCAATACAGAAGAACTTACTTGTGTAATAGTAGAGCCCTGTTTAACGGAGTATCACCCGTTATCGCAATGGCGTTCATATCAATCTTATAGTCAATTAAACATTTTAACAATTCCTCAAATTCCTCGTGGACAGCTACACTTTCAACAGCGATGTGTAACGCATTAGCACCTGTTATATTGTTACACAAATTTGCATTCGCACCTGCAACCGAATTATTAATAATACAATAATCTTTACATAGTATAAAACAAAGTCGCTCCCGCTGTCTGCCTGTCCCTATGTATGCTTAGATCTTTAAAACTACGCAACGGATTTTGATGCAGTTTTTTTTAATAGATAGAGTGATTCAAGAGGAAGGTTTATATGCCCCACATTAGTATCTACATTGCACCCGTGCGAAGCCGGGGCGGGTCGCTAGTACAATATAAAGTAGAATTACCACAATCAGTAGGAACACCTGGCAAATCAACATAGAGAAAACCTGAATTAGTTTGAGGTGTAAGGAGAAAGCGCAGAATAGTCAAATCGTTAACCATACTTGCACGCGGTGGCAGACTCACCGACGAGGCTCTGATAACCGACAGATTGCAGAATAGCAAGCCGGAACTTGTCAAATTCCAGTGAGAGTGACCAACAGCAGTCACCATACCTCTTTGCTGGAAAAGGCCGATACTGGGCTAAGCTGCTATGGATGTTGTATTTTACGGTTAATGTCGAAATCTGACTAGAAGTATATTTTAATTTAACTCAACTAAGCATAGAGAATCGAGCACAAGTCTTATCTTTCTTACTTTTTGGAATCGAACTTCAGCCGAATCCCGGCCGTTCGACCGTTATCTCCATAAGAAAAAAAGTCATATAGCCGTAGTTCCAATTTTGTTAGTAGTAAATTTGCCTCCACAATATTCGGTTTTTACCTCGTTTACTCTCGTTACGAGAATCGTACACAAAACGAGAATAAATCAAATTGGTTTACAACTGACTTATCGAACCGTTCAGGGGGCCGGGAAAAACGGTATAATTTTTTTTTTTTTGGAATATGCCCTACTCATTAAAAACATGAAGGTTTGGATGTTTGTTAATCAATCACACGGCTGAAAGGATGTGAATAAAATTTGGCACACAGGTAGACCATGATCTGGATTAGCACTTAAAATACTTTTTATCCGAAGTAATTTCCCTAGGATGCCAGTGAAACCACGGGAAACAGCTAATTGATAATAGGTGAGAGAAAATAGGCAAACAGTTTTATTACCTACCTTTAATTAGTAATATTTTAGCGATAGCAGGCTGTAATAGTCTTGCCGCTAAAAGCAGTGGCGTGTCACCGTTATCGTTATACAAGTTTATGCCCGCACCGTAAGCAGTGAGCATTTCCACTATTTCTACCTGAAATTAAAACCTAATTTAGCTTCATTTAGCAACTGTCATTTTTGTACACCTTTGATACTTATTAAGTCTATTCAGGTTTATCGGCTTTACACACTAATCAGCAGCAATCTGCATTTCATTTTAACAATAGGGACCAGCTTAAGATTTGTGTGTTTTATTTTTCAGTAAACTTTTATTTCAACATTTTCGGTTGTTTTAATTGTGGTGGCCCGCTTTTAGCTGACAGTCTGCCCGAGTGGCCCCTAATCCTAAAAGGTCTGTGCATCCCTGGTCTAAAGGCATCCAGCTCCTTGTGAATTGATGTGATTAGCCTCTAAACTTACAAATACACGTCAGGCCCCCAAATTTTTACGGTTGTGCAGACACAGTTCACCGATGACGGTATTTAGTCTATGCCATATAAGAATATTGCCATTTAGCAGGCGTAAGTTCAAACCCTGGGCTGCTACTTAGACTTTCCCAGCATATGAATCCAATTACTCTGCGGTCAAGCCGTGCTTGCGTCGTCGATACCACAGAGGCGTCACGCGTCTTAAAAGCACTTAAAGACACGGTACCCCGAGGCCCAGATCCTTTAGCTGAGGTCCTGGTTAAAATGATCGGTTGATAAGTTAAATATTTAACTATAAGGTAGGGTTCTGAGACAAGGATCGCACGGGGGTTTTGCGTGGTTGCGTATCTCGAGGGTGCGCGCTGTGTGTGATGCTTGCGCGACATTCTCGCATGGTACGTCGTGTGATAGGAGATTAAAATATGCATACCTGTCTTTGTATAATTGCATTGTGTAAAAGCCTATGAGAATGAGTGATCCTAGCACCAGATGACAATAAAAGTTCTACACCCACTGCATACTTTTGCCAAACAGCTTCACAAAGTGGTGTGTATCCTGAAAAATAATGTTAATACAATATTATGATTTATTTTATCTATTGTTCGAACCGCAACCAATAGTATTTATTATATTTATGAGATTCTAGGCTAGGCCCCTATCACATAAGCGTTTATCGTCCGTGTCCATCTCTTGAAAAAGCGCGCCACATTACACATTGAGACATAGGGAGGTTGGGAGATTTCGGAATACTTGTTCTTTAGGCTTTATCCATTAATACAAAAAATTATGCATATTGATTGGGATCAATATGAAATAATATGGTAGTGTGGGCCATACCATCTCAGTTAATACTCATGTTAGATAATTCCGTTATAAAGGTAACCATACACACTCGGGTACACCTGTCGAGTATGCCACCTTTACTGCCAAATTAAAAGTGTATCTTCAAAATGTTGTTAGGTAATTTCGCTCTCAATAATTTCTTTACAAGCTTCCTAAACAGACTACCTGAGCGTGTATGGCTACCTTAATAAATCTCTTCTTCTTCCTAACCTTTTCCCAATTATCTTGGGGTCAGCTTCCAGTTTAACCAAATGCAGCTGAATACCAGTATTTTACATAGAGCGACTGCCATCAGACCTCCGCAACTGGGCAATGCCGATATCGTAAGGGCGATGCCTCATTAGTGCGTTGCGTTGCGTCGTCGCAACGGATCAACGCATTGTAAGCCAAACCTGCGTTGCGACGACGCACGACGTCGCAGCGAGTTTGCCCCTCTAGCAGTGGAACACTGTCCGTCGTCGCACCGGAGCTCCGACAGCGCAGCGCATCACCCTCCCCCCGCTTCGTCTCTCGTCCGCTGATCCGTTGAAACGTCGCGCGCGACGACGCAACGCCTTAATGTAGCATGTCATTGAAAATATATGGAAAACGACGCAGCGTTGACGCTGCAACGACGCAACGCAACGCACTAATGAAGCAGAGCTCTAAGTGGTTGTCAGACTATTGGGCTTCTGACTGTCCATAACAACTGTCATAGGTATTCTTATGACACCAGGGACCGACGGTTTAACGTGCTCTAAGGGGCACGGAGGGGACTCGATATGTCACAAACGGTCACCCATCCACGGACCGACCGCAGTTTAACCTCGCAAAATCGTATGATCGGTGCAGTTATTAATTAGCAATGGGCCACCTTAATAAATACACAATTATATTATTTACCATGGATCTCTTCACTGTTAACATTGGCACCAGCATCAATAAGATACTTGATCACATCCATATGACATCGACCAGCGGCTATATACAATGCTGTTCTCTCGTTTGCATCTCTAGCTTCTAAACTAGCTCCATTACTGACTAGAATTTTTACCTGGAAGTTTGAGATTTTTTATTATGCATATATTAACAACAGCAAACTACCTTCCTACTGCAATCCAACTGCAAATGCAGTTAAAGCCCGTGTCGACAGCTTGTCAGCTATCGTACGGAAGAAAAGTGCGTCTCTGCTCGCCAGATTGCGTGACAGTGGCAACAGCCTCCTGAAGGTGATAGCTGACAGACATGATGAGAGCCCCATAATGCGACATCTCATCAAAACAACACTGTCTGTCGTAGTGTATAAGTATTAACATAGATCTGCCACATTGTTACAAACATCTTTTAACCTTTCGAACACCAGAGCATAAATGCATCGTCGTACCCCCCACGCCAAGGTAACTGTAATCACATCGTTTTTGTCACATATTTGTGACGTTGGCGTACAGGGTAAATTTTCGTTTGTCACATATGTGTGACAATGGCGTCCAAAAGGTTAAGTATTTCTGTTTTTCTGTCAGTGTGGACCTTTTGATGTTACCTTATAGCTGAGTTCAACTAAAAACTGTTCTAGTGTTCATTATTTCAATTTATAGTAGGATAGTTGGGTTTTTTATGTTTATTTGAAGGGTGGGTGTTTTTGAAGACTGGTTTTATTGTTTGACGTTCAAAAACCGCGAATTGATTCCTAGTCTAATTTGAACAAGTTAGATTTTTATTTTTATACAAAAAGAGTTATTTTGACGTACTCACCAAATCCAAGAAACCTCTCGATGTTGCAAAATGCAGAGGTGTCATACTATCATATGTTTTATGGTTGACATTGCCCCCGGCCTTTATAAGTAATTTGACAATATCAACATAATTTTTTATTACTGCTACATGTAAAGCTGTCACACCATCTCCAGTTTCAGAATCTATTTTACAGCCTATAAATAAATGATTACGTTTATACTAGTGGCTAGGTGGCTCATATACATAAAAAGATTTTAAAAAACTGATGTGATATCTTCTTCTTCTCTTGTGTCCGCACAAGCTATACGTGAATTGCTCATGCCGTGATGAAAAGATTAGCCAGTCAGTGAGGTTGATAGCAGGGCTGACTGCCTATATAGGTACTAGTGGAGGTACTTAACCTTTTAACCACTTGAGTCGCATTTCTGCGACAAATATTTCCGTGCCCCTACCGCGCGTGTCGTATTTCTGCGACAGAGATCATGCATGGTTTTTTTTTGTTCTATTTTCGTCCTATGAACTGCGTGGTACAACTAAAACGATTATTCAATAGAGATATGATTTACAATAATTACTTAAAATTGTTTCATAGCTCTAAGTATTGAAAAAGCTTAATATATTGTCACTGGAAAGCCAATAATACTTAAGCGCCATTTTTGGCCAAAATGAGTTATATATATTGTTGGAAGAAGTTGAAGTTATATATAAGGTCAGGTGCGTAGTACTCTCCCCCCCGGTGGGTTCCCGCATTGTCGTTGCGGGGGGGCTTAGTAGCCGTGGCTTCGAGCCCCACGGTGAAGCGAAGAGGAACCCGAGGAGGGGCTGCTCGTCGGGGCTTGGGCCTGGAAGCCCTCGACGTAGCGGCCAAGTAGGTTGCGGTGTCGCCTGGGCGACATCGCAACTGAGGAGGGCCGCGATGTCTTATGGGAGGCATTGCGGCTGAAGGGTGGAGGCCGCGGCGGGAGAGGAGTGCCGGTATTACGGTGCGCCGTTCTCCCTACCTTCCGCGGCCTGACGGGGCCGCCACCGTCAGATGGCGGACGCGGTGGGGCCGCAGGGGGAGAGGAGTGTCGGTGTTTAGTTGGCCGCTCTCCCTATCCTCTGCGGCCGGAAAGTGGTAGGCGGCGGGGCCACTAACCTGACCCGTCGCAGGGGGACCAGGGGTCCAGACACGGGGTAGTCTGGCGCCCATGTACTTGTTTGGTCCCCGGGGTGGTCACGGCGTACCATGTGTTCTGGTGCGCCGGTGATGTGGGGTGCCCCCCGCGCCTCTCAGGAGGTCGTGGGGTGGGGCCCTACAGTGGAGAGGTCCACCAGCAATTGGTGGACCAAGACCTGCCGGGGTTGCGGTGCATGCAATAGCGAATCCCGCGACCCCGGCCTTAGGTCAGAAGGAGGGACACCGTGGTGGTTTTAGCCGGTAAGAGTCCGGCACACCCCCCGTCTTCCCCAGACGGGGGATAGACCATGAGGATTTCCAAGGTGCGTAGTACTCTCAACCAGCGTGCGTGTATGACAAGATGTATGAATGTGGATGAAGCGAAAGGGGTATGTAAGGGTTGTAGCATGTGGCGTTCTATAGTTTCTGCCTACCCCCATGGGAAATAGGCGTGAGTTTATGTATGTATGTATGTGTATATCGTTGGATTGGATTTTTAAAATCCTATCCAACGATATATATAACTCATTTTGACCAAAAATGGCGCTTGAGTAGTATTGGCTTTCCGGTGACGTATTTATTGTAGGTATTATTTTATCGATTCGTAGTCGCGCGCTAAGTGCACGGCAATTGATATGTAGCCACGCGCTTAAAAGGTTAATTAAACATTGCCACTGGTGGAGGCACTTTTAATGCACATCTATCAAATATCAATAAAGTAGTATACAATTATTACCAGCTTCTATCAACAATTTGACAACACCAACATGACCTTGTTCTGCAGCATAATGTAGCGCAGTTTGCATGAATACATCATGTTGGTCAATTCCATTAGTAACCATAGATGCTGATGCTATAGCTGCTCCTGTAGATTCCAATATCGCCGCATACCACCTGAATAGAACATTATCTAGTTAGACTCAATTGGAAATATTAAACTGTCTATAATAAAGAAAAGAATGAGACTATATCAGTAATATTATTGACTGTTTGATTCTTCATCACATTTTAATGCCTGAATATAATTATTTGGATGAGATTTGGCACAATGATAGATGTGGATAATAAATACAAGGGTTACTTTCATTTTAAAAGCAGGTGCAGTCGCACCCAGTGTACATAATTATATATTTGGTTACATTCACATAAATTTATTGTCTACCTGGCCATAAAGTCAATTAAGATAAAAAGAAATAACTGACTTATACATAGAAGACCAGGTTTCATCTTCACTTGTAGTTGGTGCAACATTTCCTATGTCTTCATCCCATTCTAAATCGGCCTGAGGTGATGGTGTCAACGGTGATGGAGTTATTGGTGATTTCAGACTATTAATTTTGCTCTCATCACTACTAGATCCTTCACTGTGTGTGAAAACAAAGTATCCCTGGTTTCTGTCTGCTTTTGAACCACTGTCTTTTACTCTTATTGTCTCATATTGTCCAAAATGAAACTCTTTAAAAGTTCTGTCATTCAAATTCTTGCATTTAACAACGGTCTCATCATGCTGTCCATGGTGTCTAAGCTTGCGTTTGTGACATTTGACTTGCCTTTTTTTCGGAGAACCTGTATATGGCACAGGTATGTGTGATTTAGTTTCAGTGGCATTAATTAATAGTTTAACAATGTCAATGCTTCCATTATTTGCCGCTTCTCCTAAACTAGTTTTACCCTGGCTAGCAGTCTTGTTTGGATTAGCACCTGAAATTGTCCAATAATTATGTTATTTTCTAGTATAAGTATGGATAGTAAAGTAATTTTAGTGTTATAGAACCATGTTAAGATATTCAAATTCAAATTCATTTATTGCAAATATGGGTAGTTATACAGGTGGGTTTTTGAAGAACAGGAAAGTTGTTAGTGTCACCATTTTTTGCACTAGGCATGCAACATTTAGTTCGGAACGTGGTTAGTCCCTAAATTAAAAATTTAAATACATTAAAGTTCAAACTATTAAATTGTAAATTAAAGTCAAAGTAAATAATGTCAAAGTAATAACATATCACTAGCAGATAGAACATATAAATAAATCTTACCTTTAGAAAGCGCACGCGAAACAGCATCCTGATCCTCTGCTAACACTGCATGATATAAACTCTCCTCAAGTGAGATTTCCATGTTATAATTTGTTGCCTTATCACAAACTTGTCATTATTAAGCGATCACATACTTATCTAGAAAATCTTGCTTATCCTACCAAACCGAATTATTGCTGAAAATCTCAAATTTACATCCTCAATTATTATTTTAATTGTAGCTCTCGTTTAAATGTGATTTCCTTAGTCTATCAATTTTGGCCACATAATTAAGTACTTCAATAATTGTACAGCCTCCATGGCTTTACCAGATATTATTACAGCCGCAGCCGAAGTCTAACTTTTGCTTTCTATTTCTAGTTTTCAGTGCAGACAGGAAAGCAGTTTGTTATTTTTTGTTTACTCAATATTCAATGCCAAACCAACCAATGTGTCATTTTTTTTTATTGTTATTAACTTAGTGTAATTTTTTTTGTCAATATATTTACTGGCTTGGATGGTGTGTCTTTTTAGTCAATCTAAATGTCAATATGGTGAATGAATGAAATGAAAATGACAAATGACTACAGATTATAATACTGACAATGTTAATGATGCCCGTCCCTAGACACACGAGGCTAGTTATTCATAGCTAGGATAGCAAGCTAGTAATCTTACAGTAGTAGTAGGTAGCAGTAATAGGCTTACTGTCCTGACTTGGCACATGTAAAGTGGTTTGAAATTTTAAACCAGTATTATTGCAATAACAAAGGTAACAACATGTCCATAGGGAAAAATGAACAACATTCGTAAAACAAAAACAATTCGTCTGAAAAAGTTAGATGCCACGTATTTTTTGTAGTATTGAACCACGCATAGCATAGCAAATTAAAAAGCAATACAAAAAAAGAAACTTAGTAATGATAATTTACTAACGGTCATACTGCACATAGATTATCATGGGTTCTAGCGTGGCTATAACGTGCTACATACATATCTGTTGAGTCTGTTCCTGGCTTGAGGTACTTAATTATGGAATCATGTTCAATAAACTGTGTAAAATAATATTAAAATTTAAATAATGTAGGATTTTTACTCGAGTCTTTGGCAGATTTCAAACCAAACTATGGCAAACTATTTTTATAAATTAGGGCAGTATCGATAATTTTAAGATGGTCACACTGATAATTTGATACACCTCATACGACGCGCTGGCCGTTAAATTAATCATCGTTATTGATATCTTTTATTCCATACAATAAAGTGGAAGCTTGTTACATTTTATCAAGATTATTGTGTGTTATTTTGAAAACGAAAAACAAGTTATACATCCAAAATGTCTAGTACATCGCAGAAACATAGAAATTTCGTTGCAGAGCCCATGGGTGAAAAACCTGTAACCGAATTAGCGGGCGTTGGTGAAGTATTAGGAAAGAGACTGGAAGGCGCGGGATTCGATAAGGTTAGTGATCAGTGCATGATTGTTTATATAGGATTTCGAAGCTAATTATGAATAATCTAATTATTTGTTTGATCAATACTAAACTTAACATCAAAAATATATCCATGTTTATCTAGAATTAAAAGAATAACAGATATAGCTGTTTCTTATCCCATGCAAGTCATATAAGGCGACTGACGGTAAAGGGTACTGTTTGACTAGTGTTAATTCATTTACCATACATAATATTTAACCAAAGCTTTGCAAACAAGTTACTGCCAAATCTATACATCTATACTTCTACTTCTTCCTGGCCTTATCCCACACTAGGTGGGGTCGGCACAACATGTTATTCATAAATCCATGATGTTAGATGTTTTGGCTTATTGTTTTATATCTATAGAAATAAATAAAATTGAAGTGTCTGTTTGTAATTTCAAAATAACTGCTTTTTACTTAATACATATGAAAGTATATAAGGGACTTATAACAGAAAAACAATATATAAAATATCTGTCTGTCTGTTTGTTTCGGCTAATCTCCTAAACGGCTGGACCGATATTAACGGGACTTCACTGGCGGATAGCCGATGTTATAAGGAGTAACTGAGGCTACTCTTATTTTAGAAAAAGAATTAGGGTTCTGTACAAAATAATCAAAATTCAATCAACTTCTAAGCAGCCGAAGTCGCAGGCACAGATAGTGCCAATTATGGTTTCTGTAAATATAAGGTTTCCAAGTGTTCATGCACTAATGAGGTTGATGTAACTTTAGCATGTACAGTCACGTGTAATAATATGTATACACATAGCGAAATTAAAAAGCGATTTCCTTCTAAAATATCTATTAGAATTATGAAATATTCTACAAATAGTTTTTACAATTACACACAAATTACTGTTTCTAATATTTCTTAATTACACTTTATTCTCTAAAACAAATTCGCTTTTTAAGTTCGCTACGTGTATACATATTATTACACGTGACTGTACACCCTTGATTTATTTATTTGTGAAAATAAGCATGACTAACATGATATTTCCACCTCTTTCTCTTAGCATTGTCATAAAATGCGGCCAAAGGTCCTCTTGCTAAAATTATTTTAAATTAAGTGATAATAGTTATGTACCACCTAATTGGAATAATTTAATATGAACTATTTTGTTATTGAATAATCTTTCATGTATCCTCATTGTTATCAGTTATAGTTGTTTTTACATTATTTATCATAATATGAAGTAGGACCTTGTTATTACGAGTTTAGAGTTTAGTTTCTTTTATATTAAGAGGAAAATTATTAGTTTTAAGTTTAGCCAGGATACAACTTTGTTAATATTAATTGGAAACAGGAATTGTGCATAAAAAAAGTGCTCCAGTATTATAATAAACTGTGTGAGCTTAACTTAAGAAAAAATGTTATGTTAACATTCCCATATAGCAACAACTTGCCACAAGAAGAAAATAATATAATATTAGATATAAACTTAACATATTGTTACAATGTGGACATGTAATAATAGTCAGGTTCATTTGATTGACACCAACAATTATGTTAGTAAATATTTATATTTGACAAAAGATAGTTACTATCTTTCAAAATATTGTAAGAAACAAATAGCCGAGTCAGTATCCTATTTTTTTGATATTTCAGCCAAAAATTTGGCTAGATACCGTTGCTTCTTAGTAGAAATGTTAGGCAATTGCTGCTGCGCAATTGCCTGACATTTGCAATGATTCAGCTAATAATTTGGCTCAAAATCTGACAATGAATATAATTTAAATTACAAATTGAGACAATAGAGGCAACCTCTTGCTTAAATATTATTAATGATAAACCTATTTCCGAAATAAATAATAAAACCTGGTGCACCAAAATATTCAAGGAATTTTTAGTAAAGACTTTGAAATTGAATTGTTTATGAACTGCAACAACATTGTAATTTTTTGCATTACAGAACATTGGCTAAAAAGCTATCAGTTCATATTCAATTTCAATAATTACCAAGTTGGTAGTTTGTTCAGCAGAGAAATGCTATAGCATGGTGGCTCATTATTAATTTTAATAAATAAACACTTTAAATATAAAGAATGTAAGGATTTTATGAGCCTCTCTGTTGAGCGGACAATTGAAATAACCTGTGTGGAGCTGGAGCGGTTTGTTGTATTGAGTGTGTACAGACCACCATCATCATTACGATTAAAAACACATTACTATTTATTTACTTAACAATTTATGTGTTTACAGGCTTACACGGTCTTGGGACAGTTTCTGGTGTTAAAGAAGGACAAAGAATTATTCCAGGAATGGTTAAAGGACACATGCAATGCCAATTCTAAACAATCAGCAGACTGTTATCAGTGTTTGAAAGATTGGTGCGATGAATTTTTGTAATTAATAATCTTAGTAATAATTTTAAATAACATTCTTACATATAAGATAATGTAAATAATATATCTAATAATTTTTAATTACACATAAGCAATAGGTGTTACCTATATTTTTTATGTAATTTTTCATTTATTAAAATTTGTACAAGAATTTGATGTCTTTTATTTTAACTGATGCTGGATGTGCAGGATTATCAAAATGAATGAATGGTTACATTGTACATAAGCAATACGTAACAAAGGCAGCATTTTTTGAGTAGTTCTAAAATCAATACCAGTCGGCGCCACTGCAAATGTAGACCTGTTAAAACTTTCGTTTTGTACAGTCAGCAACAGGCGTCGCTGAATGAACACAATGAAGTTACAATATTAGGTATATTGTAATTTAATTGATTTTTACAACATACCACTGACTAAAGGTGGACGCACACTTATCAGAGCCGAAAGAAGCGAAGGAGTCGAAAGAATCGAATTTTAGAATTACTTGTATGAAACCTAGCACACTTATCCGCGTCGAATCGGGAAGAACCCCAGAAATCCTAGAAGAATTCGGATGATGTCATCAGATTCGGCGCGGGCTGATGCGGTCGACTCGTCCGAAGCGCTCGCATTCTATCAGTTGCGTTAGAGGTGGGTTATAACAGGTCAAATAAGATAGGTATCTGTTATCTCTGTTACTATTACTACTTACTGTTACTCTGTGATGTAATAACAGTGCGACAGGTGTAATGGAAGTAGGTAGAAACGATTTCTTCGGCGCGTTCGATTCTTTCGGCGCGGTCGATTCTTTCAATGCGGATAGGTGTGCGAGGCCTCCTTGACTTCGATTCGTTCGGCTCTGATAAGTGTGCGTCTACCTTAATACATTGACATTTTGATTTATTTGAAATTGATAGGTCAATATAAGAACAGCGCCATTCAATGCTGCTATTATTGTTATTGGTGTCGATTCTGTTACACATTTTGACAGTACTAAACTAGACTAAACGCAACTGTCACTTTCTTTTTCTATTGAAACAGAAAGAGACAATTGACAAACACCCTTAGTTTAGTCGTTTAGTCCTGTCGAAGTGCGCTATAGAATCGACACTATTATCTTAAGCTCTACTCGAAGGGCTTTTTAGCATGGACTATAGCTAGTGCGCACGGGTGACTTGTCACAGTGACAATGGCGTCATTCTTACCAAATGTTCCGTAGGTACATTTCTTTTCGGTCTGAGATGGAGGTGGCCAGTGCACCCGGTTGTCATGTCATAACGAAACGAACGCGCATCTTCATACCTACATAGGTACCCCTACCCATACTTGATAAGAGTAATGAAATTAACACGGTAACAAGTCACCCGACCGCGCCAATTTATTTTCTGGAATTATTATGAAAAATCAAAATCTTCACAATTCATTTGCATTTTGTTGTGTAATTATTCTGAGTAAAGGATCATTTGACTTTCCGCCATATTTGTATGGCAATCGAAAAATAATACTTAGTAGTCTGTGAATAAAACTAGATTACTATTAGATTTAGAGGTGCGCTAGGTAGGTACTCACATCAACTCGAAACCCACAGCTCATGCGTCAATCGATTCGATTAACGTAAAGCCTAAACCTTATCGTATTCCATTGTTGATCCTAGTACCTACTTTTCGAAAATGGGCGGACACACGCTAGCCAGCGAAACAACAGCACTCGCACGAGTGCGGTGCGGGATGACCTCAAAACAAACCAAAGTGCCAAATCCACTAGCAAGCAAGATTTACTGCTTAGGTTGACTTGCGCAACCGACTTTGACACATCTACCACAAGTCGACTTTTTTACGAACTAAACGAGCATTGAAGTGCAATATCTTGCGCAGTCGAATTTACTACTTGCTAGTGGATTTGGCGGTATAGTAGAGTCCACCATAAAATAAGAAACCTTTATATATAGGCAACATTCTTCATTCATTGACACTATAAATGTGAAAGAAAGGGATAAACATATTCCTATGTTCCTGTTATGAAAATGCGAGTGAAGAGACAAGTGCGAGTACGACTCGTGCCTTGAGGGTTCCGTAAGTACTGTTTTATAACCGTAAAGTGGGATTATTACGTGATAAAGGACTGTGGACAAAATACACCCAGCTCCGCCAGCCACATAGGTATATTAATTATAATTCGAAACACCTAACAAAGATGAGCATTTTTAATTATGACGCATTAAAAAATATCCCAGAGGTCATTACACATATAATATAAAACTGTGTACGTACCTAAACTGAGTAAAATATGGTTTTTGAGCCTGGCATGATATGAAGAGAATATCCACAGACCGGATCTTTTCTTGGATTCAATAATAATACACCATGATATTAATTAAAAACTGTTTAATTAGGTATTACATTGAGATTTATTTGTTAACCATAAAATAAATGTTTGATACACATTGTCACAGAGAAACATGGCTGTGATACCTTCCAAACAAAGACATTCAATACTATATCTCTTTGCTTCCAAACAAAAGTAGTCTAAGCTGTGGCGGACGTCAGTGTGTCGTCCACACAATCAGTCGGTTAATTTCCATTTGACTTAAATCAAAATATGTAGTTTAAAAAACTATAAACACGCTTTAGTCGCGCACTAAAAATTATAAAATAATTCTTTTATACCTAGTCTGGCCATAGGTAAATACTGTTACAATTAAAACTACGCAAGATATTACATTTGAATTTGGAATCTGTCATTTTTATACTATTGTTCATTGAGTTTTCTAATTTTGGCGCCAATACATTGTACAATATTTTGCGATATTAAAATGGAGTGGGGTGATAAAGAGAACCGAATCGCTGTGATTGCATTACATTAAGTTGGTATGGAGCCAAATGCAATTTTTAAAACTCTCCATACGCTTGGTATTAGTCAAATGTTTGTGTACCGGGCTATTAATATGTACAATGAGACCTCCCCTGTTTGTGACAAAAAAAGATCTGGCCGTCCATGTAGTGTTCGTACGAAAAAGGTGGTCAAAGCAGTAAGGGAAAGAATTCGAAGAAATCCTGTCCGAAAGCAAGTTTTTATCTCGGGAGATGAAGATAGCACCCAGAACCATGTCGCGTATTTTAAAAGATGACTTAGGACTTGCAGCCTATAAGAGACACACTGGTCATTTTTTAACTGATAATTTAAAAAAGAATAGGGTGGTAAAATCGAAACAACTACTGAAGCGGTACGCAAAGGGAGGTCACAGAAAAAAATTGTTTACGGATGAGAAAATCTTTACAATTGAGCAACATTTTAACAAACAAAATGACCGTATTTATGCTCAAAGCTCTAAGGAAGCTTCCCAATTAGTCGACAGAGTGCAACGTGGGCATTATCCGACTTCAGTGATGGTTTGGTGGGGTGTTAGCTATGAAGGAGTGACTGAGCCATATTTTTGTGAAAAAGGTATCAAAACATCGGCACAAGTGTATCAAGATATCATTCTTGAGAAGGTAGTTAAGCCCCTTAACAACACCATGTTCAATAACCAAGTATGGTCCTTCCAACAAGACTCGGCGCCGGGTCATATACCTCGGTCCACGCAGTCTTGGTTGGAAGTGAACGTTTCGGACTTCATCAGAGCTGAAGACTGGCCGTCGTCTAGTCCCGATCTTAATCCGCTGGATTATGATTTATGATCAGTTTTAGAGAGTACGGCTTGCTCTAAACGCCATGATAATTTGGAGTCCCTAAAACAATCCATACGATTGGTAGTGAAGAATTTTCCCATGGAAAGAGTGCGTGCTTCTATTGATAACTGGCCTCAACGTTTAAAAGACTGTATTGCAGCCAATGGAGAGCACTTCGAATAAGCTTTTTATATTTTAAATTGTTTTATATTTATGTATTAAACTAACACACTGTAAAAGTAATAAATATTATTTGCAATAAAAATTTTTTTTTATTCTTCTTGACAATATTTTTGGCAAGACTAGGTACCTACTTACTTACTTAAGTTATAATATTTTCGAGGGGATTACTAATAGCCACTGAAAATTTCCACCATCCACCTCCTGGCTCCATCATCAGACCTTCGTTAACAAGCCCATTCTATTGGATTCGTCAAGACGAATCATATGCCCCGAAACTCTAGGGTTCACTAGTAGCCACTGAAGAGTTCCACTATCCATCTCCTGGCTCCATCATCAGACCCTCGTTAACAAGCCCAATCTATTGGACTCGTCAAGACGAATCATATCACCCGAAACTCGAGGGGTTCACTAGTAGCCACTGAAGAGTTCCACTATCCACCTCCTGGCTCCATCATCAGACCTTCGTTACCAAGCCCTATCTATTGGACTCATTGAGACGAATCTTAAGAGCCCAAACTCGAGGGTTCACTAGTAGCCACTGAAGAGTTCCGCTATCCACCTCTTGTCTCCATCATCAGATCCTCAACACCAAGTGCAATCTATTGGACTCATCAAAAAAATCATATGACCTGAAACTCGTGGGGTTTACTAGTAGCCACTGAAGAGTTCCACTATCCACTTCCTGGCTCCATCATCAGACCCTCATTACCGAGCCCAATCTATTGGACTCATTGAGACGAATTATATGAGCCCAAACTCGAGGGTGCACTAATAGCCATTGTAGAGTTCCACTATCCACCTCCTGTCTCCATCATCAGATCCTCAACACCAAGTGCAATCTATTGAACTCATCAAAAAAATCATATGACCCCGAAACTCGAGGGGTTTACTAGTAGCCACTGAAGAGTTCCGCTATCCACCTCCTGGCTACATAATCAGATCAGCTCCAAGATACCAAATTATAGTATTGTCATCCGAACTACATATACATACAAATTTTCATTTCGATACGACAGTTGGAAGTAGGTTAAAATTGACTTTCAAGATTTATTTACATTGTTAGTTTCTTAGTTAGTTACAACCTACAAGTGAAGCTAATATAAAGCGTGTAAAAAAAGAGAACCCTCGGACAGAATTTGATGCACATAGGCATAGAGAAATATGGCTGTGATACCTTCCAAACAAAAGTACCTAGTCTAAGCTGTGGCGGACGTGCGTGTGTCGTCCATACATTTTTGCCCACTATCCTTTAATTTTTAACCGACTTCCAAAAAAGGAGGAGGTTCTCAATTCGCCTGTTTTTTTTTTTTTTTAATGTTGTTACCTCATAACTCCGCCGCTTATAAACCGATTTAGATAAAAAAAAAAGTTATTTGAAAGGATATACTTCCAGATTGGTCCCATTTAAATTTGGTGAAGATCTGATGAAGAACTTCGGAGATAGACAATAGAACTCCTCAATGACGAACAGTACGCATAATGTGATGATGTGATTATGTTACAAGCAGCGTCTTTAGTAGGTCCAACCATATTTTAATTAAGGCCTCTAAAACGAAAAAAATAAAAAACATTTTAATAAAAATAAGACAGACTTCAAAAAAACGATGAAAAGAATAAAATAATTACCATATTATAAAATTGACAGTAGGGTGCCTTCAATTTGGTTCAGCGTGGATTAGCACCGACTTCTGAAACTGTTAATTTTATAATATGGTAATTATTTTATTCGTTTCATCGTTTTTTTGAAGTCGGCTTTATTGCTTATTAAAGATTTTTTTTTACAAGATTGAAAACGGATTGTTTATGTCTAATGATTATATCGTCACACTTTACTTCTCGTTTTGATATCCTGTCCCCCCACAATCCTTGAAAAGACCAATTTTACCATGGTTAAATACGTACGTACATACTTAGGTAATAAAACGTAATATGGAACTGGTTCCCGATACCGGTGGCCACTTCGATCAATAAAGGTGGCCACCATGCTGTGCCAACTCTTAGTACTTATATTGTACTCTTAGGTTGCCACTGGGCTACTATCTTTACATAGTATAAAACAAAGTCGCTCCAGCTGTCTGTCTGTCTGTCGGGCCAGTCCCAACGTTGTACTGCGTATAGTATATACAAAGACATTCAATACTATAAAGACAGGACATCAGTCAAAATTCGTGTTCCTTGTTAGAGGACCATTGGTCCTAGTTTAGCTTCCAATAATTCCCCGTGAGAGGTCGCATTGTCATTGCTCAAAAAAAATGTTTTTGTTCCTTTATTATATAAAAAATGCCGACTTGCGTACTTAGGTACTGTAAATCTCCAACCAGTCTAGCAACGGAACGTGTCTGCAGCTTTTTTTCGTAAGTAATATGTTTATAATTACAATAAAATATTAATAAGTCGTTGAACATTCTGGAAAATGTCAATTTTGTAATGAACTATTCAACAACAGATGTCGTTGTTTTCAAACGAGAACAGTTTGGGTACCTATTATAGAGATGTGTATCCTATCGATTAGTACTATCGACAGAAAAATAGGGAAATAATAAAGGAACACTGAAAACAGTCGAGTGCAAATATAATCATGTTTATTTAGCTGTCAGTAGAGCAATTTTTGATTGTTTTGTTTAAATTTGTATTTGTGATTTTAGGTTTCCGCTAATCAATATTCCAAGAGAAAAATAGATAAAATTCGTCCAGAATGAACGCAAAGAAAAAAAATTGTATCCATCCGCTGCGTTTCATACATTATTTTATTTATTTTATTTTATTCCTCCACATTATTTTCACTTTTTCTAAATTAATACAAAAACTGAAGAATATAACAAGCGTCTTTTATATGTTACTTTTTTGGTGTTTAAGTTGTTCTACACACCTGTAAAAAAATCACACCTCTGTGCGACGAGTGTTTGAATATGTAGAGGTCGAAATATCTGAGCCAAATACTACTATTTCTCTATACTTGGGGGGGAGATTATTATTAAGTGGGTATTCAACCCCCATGTTGGGTGCTTTTGTCGATAAAATTAAGTAAAAATAGCGTCTTTAAAGTACTGTTACTACATACCCGGGCACATTGCATATCAACCTCTGAAACCCCCATCGATATCATTATCGATAAATGTTAAACATCCCTACAAAGTAAAAATAAATAGCACGCTACTTACCGTTCGAAAGATTGAAACGTCTTCTAACTATCAAAGTTACGTACTTTTGCTACTTAACACTAGATGGCTGTACTGTAGAATGGGAATATTTTTTTTCTATGAAAATGTCTCCATTAGCCCCTCTATACCTATTAAATCTCTTTGAGTATATCCCTATATAGTTTGTGACTGCGCTGTATAGCGCGCAGGCTTGACTGCTTGTATGTGAACCGCTGCTGCAAGCTTTTGTACCTCGGGAATGAGCTTGTAGCAGGGATTGTTAGTAGGGGGTGTTACATGCTCAAGTCCCACTAGCTTGCAGAAGCACTGGTAAAATAAAAACGATTTAAATAAAAGCTGAGATTAAACTTATATTTTATATTCGTCTTTTATTTCACGTTGACAGAATGTAGAAAAATAAATTTGCATACAACAAAAAGGTTCTATATCTTAAACATAGACTCTTTTTATTCTAACACTCCTCCTTAAATTCATTTCTCTACTTTTATCCATCACACAATCACACAACACCCATACCTAGCGTACACCAGTTGAACTACCCTTTCAACAGAGGTTTCGTTAAAACATCCGCAACCATACGACTCGTCTCTACATACTCTAATTCAATATGGCCATACTCAACTGCCTCTCTCACAAAGTGGTGTCGCACATCTATGTGCTTTGTGCGTTGATGGTGTACAGGGTTCTGCGTAATAGCAACAGCAGATTGACTGTCACTGAAGATCTTCATTGGCATCTCAACTTGACCAGAGACCTCCGAAATCAATCTCTTGAAGAAAATTGCCTCTCTAGCAGCTTCTGACATAGCTACATATTCAGCCTCCGCTGTGGATAGGGCAATTGTCCTTTGTTTTCTGCTTTCCCAACATATTGCAGCTCCCATATGCAGAAAAACCATTCCCGAGTATGATCTCCTATCATGACAAGCGGCATGACTAGCATCTGCATAGCCCTGTACCTTATGCATTCCTGTCTTTTTATACTGTAGCCCAAAGCATTTAGTACCCTTTAAATATCTAAGCACTCTTTTTGCGGCTATCTAATGCTCTTCAGCATAGCAAGCGTTGAACTGGCTCAGATAATTAACTGCATGTGCAATATCTGGCCTCGTGCAAACAGATATGTACATCAGCGAACCAATTAGATTTTGATACGGAATCATCGGATCAGGTTTATGGTTTAGTCCAGGTTTCACAAGCTTCTGCCCAGGAACTAATGGGGTTGAAGCAACTTTGCAATCAGCCATCCCAAAAACCTTCAAAACTTTTCCGACATACTTCTCTTGGTCAACTTTGATTCCAATATCGTTCTGCGTTATGTGCATTCCCAAAAAATACTCTGCCTTCCCAAGATCCTTCATATCAAATTTTGACATATGGTCTTTCTTTACTTTACGCAGCTCCTCCGCGTTATTCCAAAAAATCAGGACATCATCCACATACACCGCTAAAATGATGACCTTCTTACCCTGGGATCTCATGTAAATACACGGCTCATTTTTGGGTCGTTTAAACGACAATTTCAATAACTCATTGTTCAGTTTATTGTTCCAAGCTCTGGGAGATTGCTTTAAGCCGTAAAGCGAACGTTTAAGGAGACACACGTAATCTTCTTTTCCTTTTTCTTCGTAACCATCCGGCTGTTTCATGTAGACAGTCTCAGACAATTCTCCATTCAGGAACGCTGTTTTTACGTCCATTTGGTCAACGTTTAGGCCACTCTTAGCTGCCATCGCCAGGAGGACTCTTAGAGAGCTATGTCTCACCACTGGAGAGAAAAGGTCATAATCGATGCCCCATCTTTGGTTAAAACCTCTGGCAACAAGCCGAGCTTTGTATCTTCGCTTATTTCCCGCCTCTTCTTTAATTCGAAAAATCCATTTCGAATCTACAACGTTGCTCGCTTGTCCAGGTTTTACTAAAGTCCAAGTTCCATTTTTCTTTAAAGCATCAAGCTCCTCCTGAGTTGCAGCTTTCCATTCTCTACTGTCAGGCCTTGACAGTGCATCTTGAACCGTAGTAGGTGTTGTATATGTAAGTCATTGTTCTTAGCTGTCAGTCTCAACATATGGTTGTACCGAGCGCACGTGTTTGATTCTTACAAGAGGCGACGAGGATAAAAAAAAAAAAAACGAAAAATATCAGTGTCAGTGGACTCAATTTAATGATTACAATGTCGGTCGGAAAGATACGGGAGTTTGTGTTAAAAACAGGGAACTGGACTGGCTAAGTGGAACGAGTAGAAATGTACTTTCTAGTTGAACAAAGTCGCGAGTGATTTAAAACTACCTACGTTAATTTCGGTAATGGGCGAGGAAGCCTACGAGTTACTATCTACGTTGGCTAGTCCTCTAAAGCCATCAGAATTAACGTATAATAGGGCGGTAGAACTGCTGACTGCCCATCTGCAGCCCAAGCCTTCATCAATGGCGGAAAGATATAAGTTCAGGCAACGACGTCAGCTCATCGGGGAAACAATCGCGGACTCCATCGCAGAATTAAAAAAATTAGCAAAACATTGCGAATTCAAAACCAGTTTGGATGATAACCTGCGCGATCAGCTAGTGTGTGGCCTGAAAAGTGAAACCTTAAGGCAGAGATTATTTTCGGAGATAGATTTGCAATACAACAAGGCGGTCACATTAGCTTTATCGTTAGAAGCGGCGGAGCGCGATGCGAATGCTGTGGAAGGCGGCAGTCAGGAGCTGACAGAAGGTATGCATAAACTGATTGACGGCGAGTGTCCAAAATGCGGAGATAAAAGACATAAGGCGAAAGATTGCCCATACAAAGAATATGTGTGCAGTGGTTGTCAACAAATTGGTCATCTGAGAAGAATGTGCCCGATAATGTCCAGGAGTATGGAGTATAACCAAACAAGAGGCTCGGAGCCGGCGGTGTATGCCGGCGGTCATAGATCATCACGCGGAGGGTGCGTGAGCGTGAGCGGACGCGGTGGCGGCGGCCGGCGCGGGCGCGGCTGGAGGCGCGGAGAGCGCGAGCACCGCGACGCAGAGCGCGGGGACCGAGGTCGGGCTCCAGTGCACTTGCTGGGTCAGCAAGACAACATCAATGATAACAATAACTCAGTGGAGTACGAAGAAGACGAGGAAGAACCTATGTACCAGATGTCCTTGAACAATTATAAACCAGTGTGTATAAAAATTAAGGTTCAAAGTCATTTACTAAGCATGGAAATAGACACGGGGTCGGCCTTATCGTGTATTAGTGAAAAGAAGCACACAGACGAGGTAATAATATCAAGTTTGAGTGAACATAGGATTTCTACGCAAGATATGTCAGATCACGTTGTGAAGTACTTTGGGTTCTCCAAGGCCCAAGTAGAGGACCTCTTGGGTAGTCTCAGGAGAGGAGATGAGGAGGACGGGCTACTAGAAGAAACTTACTTCTTGAAGGTTAATGCTGCACAGTGGAATTCTGTGGATGCAATAAGGGATGCAGTGGCTTACCTTGGGTTTGATCCACGGAAAATTGCTCAGGAGTTCTTGGTAAAGGCTAGGAGCAATATGAAATTGCCAGATGACGTCCCCAAAACGTACACCACTCCAGGAGGGGGACAGTTCACTCTATGTGAGAAGAATCATGCTCCAACTGACCTATTGTTCTTTGTCACACTATTCTTGGAAAGAGGCAACAACATCACCAAGATATTGTTGAAGTGTGATAGAGATATTGGGGACTTGATACGCAGAAAGGCAGCTGCATATGGAATTGTCATGGAAAGGAGGCAAGGGGCCAATATACTTGGTACAAGCTCTCTAACTTTGGCCAGGATCACTCAGGCTTTCCCAGTGGCCACATCAGCAGTGATCTTAAACCACGGTATACCTGTAAAGCTCAAGACGAGAGCATTGGCTGGTGTTGTCCAACTACCTTTGATCATGCAACACACCATCTTCCCCAGCCTTATACCTAGCTCGCTGGATGAAGACATTACAGACGGCTTAAAAGCAGTGGCTCTGGTACTCAACATGGAAACATCCATCCTTCTTGCCACTCCAAAAGAAAAGCGCAAGCTTGAAGGTAGGGATGTTGAAGACCTAACTGGCCAGGCAGAACAATTCGTTTCTGCTGCCATCAATGGGTCTTTAATGTCTGATGACGTACGCATTGCCATACTCAAAAAGGCTAACATCCTGGAATCTCCTCCTGCTCTCACTGCTTCGGCTCAAGGTTGTGTGGCTGCAGCACGGGCCTTCCTGCAGTTGGGTAGCAAGACATTTACCAAGGCAGTCCGTCAGAGATCTGAAGAGGTGGCAGCAGCAGCACATGCCCTCCCAAAATAGATCGGGGAATTCAAGGCAACCGGGAATCCACCACAGATAATGTCCTGACTATGGCTAGGGAAATTGCCAGGATACTTATGAGTGATGGAACCTTGTTCCTCCGGACTCAGCAAGGTGATGAGTCCCGGTGCCCAAAGGTGGGACCACAATTCCTAGCGCCTCCACCACCACCTTCACCACCACTTCCATCTCATATGGCTCCACCACCACCACCACCACCTACTGTGCCTGTGAGTCCACAAGAACAGTTGATGGCTCACACAGCCACGTACATAGATGAACTTATGGAGGTGTTGTCTAGGAGGCGAAAGGAACGGAGATTGGAGTAAGTCCACTTCGACATGTCCGCGGAATCGGTGCTAACAGTAGATGCAAGCGCGCGCGGGATCGGCGCGGTGTTGGCGCAGCGCGCACCCGGCACGGGCGGTGCGGGCGCCGAGCGTGTGGTGGCGTGCGTGTCGAGGGTTCTAACTGCACACGAGTTGCATTACAGTCAAATTCACAAAGAAGCACTGGCCATTGTTTTCGCGCTAGAGAAGTTTCACCAATATTTATACAGCAGAAAGTTTGTGTTACGTACTGACCATAAGCCACTCGTCAGTATTTTCGGGCCTAATATCGGTATTCCAAGCACAGCAGCTAGCCGACTTCTGCGCTGGGCTATAAAATTATCGGCTTATGACTTGTTACAACCGATAGAAATACAGCTGATGTTCTATCCCGATTAATTGAGTCACAGAAAAATGAACTAGGTACATCGGAGGAAAAAGAATTACCTGAGCAAACTTATTTGCATTTCGCAACGGAGGCGTTTTTATTAGATTATACTATTCTTAAGAAAGAAACCCGTTCCGATCCAATTTTAAGCCGGGTGTTAAGTTATTTAGTTGATGGCTGGCCCGCCGAAGTCGTAATAAAAGAATTAGGTCCGTATTTTAATAGGAAAAATGAATTGTACTGTGAACTAGGTTGTATCATGTGGGGTCATAGAGTAATTATACCGTCATCATGTAGACGGCAAGTGATATTAGAATTGCACGACCCACATATGGGAATGGTAAAAACAAAAGCACTCTCCCGTAATTACGTGTGGTGGCCAGGAATTGATGAAGCGGTGGAGGCCGATTGTCCAGCGTGCGCCGTGTGCGCCGCAGTGGCAACGGCGCCACCCGCGCACGCCCCAAGCGCCTGGCCTTGGCCCTCACGACCTTGGTCTAGGCTTCATTTGGATTTTCTTGGACCCATAGAAGGGATAACGTATCTGGTTGTTGTAGATTCCTGTTCGAAGTGGATAGAAATCACTAGGAAGAATAGAACTACGGCTCAGTCCATTATAACCGTGTTAAGAGATATGTGGGCTAAATTCGGTATTCCAAAGCAAACAGTAAGTGCTAATGGACCGCCGTTCTCAAGCTCAGAATTTCAAAATTTCCTATCACATAACGGCATAAAACATATTTTTACAGCACCATACCATCCAGCTTCTAATGGTGCTGCAGAAAATGCTGTTAAAATCTGTAAACGCGTCATCAAAAAGGCAATAAAGCAAAATTTAGATGTTAATACAGCTTTATGCAGGTTTTTATTAGCTTATAGAAATACTGAACATTACACTACTGGGGAGAGCCCAGCTAATATTCTGCTTGGTCGCCTATGTATGAGATTAGATAATCTTAAACCAGCAAGGGAATCTCGAGTCACTGAGCATCAAGCACAGAGCGAGCGAGCGGCGGGCGGGGTGCACCGCCGACTCGAGCTGGGGGCACCGGTGTGGTACGCGAGTATAGGGGCTCGGACAAGTATGTAGCGGGCTCAGTTATCAAACAGATAGGTAATACAGACTATCGTATTAGGTCACTTTCGGGAATGGAAACTCATAGACATGTCGATCAGTTAAGGTCGAGGGTTACAGACCGCGTATTAGATACAGATTCAGCCACAACTAAGTCAATTGTTAACCAGCAATCTAGAAAGTCACTAGGGCTGGCCACGCCGAGAGGTGAGGAAGCAGACTGCAGTGAAAACCGTGCGGTGGAGAGTAACAGCTCACCGACGCGGGCCAGTGGATCGGTGGCTACAGTCCAGGTGGATGCAGCCCCTTTGTTAAATAGTATAGAACATGATCCGGGAACTCTGTGGGTTTCCTGTCTCTTAGTGGGTACCTCCGTTCCACCCGTGGTCGATCCTGAGTTACGTCTGACTCACAATCTTGAAACTCCACATCCTCTGGTTCATGAATAACTAAATGATAAATGATTTTTATTTCTGTAAATAAATCTGTTACAGACACTTTTACAAGTCAAGGTAATGTTTTTTTTAAGACTAGATGGCGCCGGCATTTCCTATCTGACTAGCTCTGAGAAGAAAAGCCGAAACAAACTCAGAGGTCAAAGTCTCTTTTAAAGTCCAGACATTGTAGTATACAAACTATGCGAGTGAAACGATGTAGGGCAACGTTTGGAATGGCCTTTTGAGGAAAGTGCCATAGCAGGTTCGAGTTGACCTGTCCTAACTGACGGCACATCTGCATCAATCATCGCGGAGCTCAAACCTTATTTTAGGGAGCTCTACAACCCGACCGCTGCACGACGCTATCAATCAGCTGGACATTTGTGTGGGTCACGAAAAAAAACCCAAGAATCGCCAAACGTTTACAAAATTCGTGTATAAAGCTACCCTACATGGTACTCACATTCACAATTTATTAAAAAAAAACTACTTCATGTTCAACAAGATTTTCAGAAGAACTCTCTTGTTCTTGTTCCACTCTAGGAACATTGCTAACATCATCATTTTCTTGTTGAGGTTGCAAAACATCTGGTTCTACTCTATGCCTGACAATTGGTTCATCTTGTAGAAGTATTATTTCTGGTTCCTCTTGCAATTTTTCTTCTAGCTGTTTGCATTTTTGATTCTCCAAAAACACAACATTTTTGGCCTTAAATATTTTTCCGGAATAGGATGCACAAGACGATACGCTTTGGCGTTGTCATCGAAGCCCGTGTGGATAAGTTCTCTGCTTTTTACATTCCACTTGGTCCTATTTTGATCAGGAATGTGCATAAATGCTTTGCACCCAAAAATTTTTAGCATGCTTAGGTCACACTTCCTCCCTGACCATTTCTCATCCGGAGTCATATTCTTAACCGCAATCGTTGGTGACTTGTTCTTTAGAAACACGGCGTGATGGACAGCTTCAGCCCAAAAACGTTTTTCTAATCCGGACTTATGTAGCATGGTTCTTGCTTTATCGCAGATGGTGCGATTGGCCCGTTCAGCTACGCCATTCTGTTCTGGTGTATACTCTACCGTCAGTTGATGCTGGATTCCGCAATTCTTCAGCAAGTAACGTACTCGGCCCCGTTGTTAGTGCGCAGAATCTTCATTTTCTTGTCACGTTGATTTTCAGCAAACGCCTTAAAATCTATAAAACTTTTTTCGCTTTTATATTTCTAAAAATAAATAAAAGTTTTTCGCGAAAAATCGTCAATAAACGTCAAAAAATATCTGAACCCGCTAATAGAAGGTATACTCATGGGTCCACACACGTCTGAGTGCACTAAACCTAATGTTTCAGTAGCTCTCATTGCACCAGTTTTGCAAAAAGGCTGTTTCGTTTGTTTTCCCATAATGCAAGATATACACTCCAGCTTGGAAGAAATATCAGGAAAACTTACCCCTATTGCCATCTTATCTCTCAGTAGTTTGAGGTTTCGAATACCAAGATGTCCCATCCTCCGATGTCATAACACCCGTTGGTCATGCTCTGCTGTTGCTAGCGCAGAACCCAGTGAACAGCACTTGATTTTATAAATGCCTCGTTCTTCCACACCTTTCACAACAGGCTTACCTCGCACCTCACATTCATTTCTTTTGTAGATGTCACAACATTTATCTGTAAATACTACCACGTTACCCTTTTTTTGCAATTGCATTCACACTCAATAAATTAGAAGCTAACTTAGGTACATATGTAACGTTGCTGACTGTCAATCCTGACTCACATACTACAGTACCTTCACCTGCACCGAACACCTCATTACCATCTGCACAAGTCACTCTCAAAGACTTAGGAGTATCCTATAAGCTCGTAAACCATGATTTGCGATTCGTCATGTGTGTCAATGCTCCAGAATTGATGATCCAGTCTTCTGCCTGTGGAATCGACGTGCCAATCCTCTTCCCTTTTGGGTTATCAGGACACTCATGTGCCTTATGTGGTCCTTCACAAATAAAGCACTTGATCTTTTGTTTGATCTTTTTCGGTGTACTCTTATCCTTATGCTTTTTTGACAATAGTGCTGAAGTCGATTGGCTTGCACTTGTACTTCTCGCTTCTCGCAAAAAGCTTCATCTTTACATAGTCGGTAGAAAGAACAACGTTACTATTTTCTATGGCAAGGCAGCCAACAGTTCATCGTCAACCTCCTTTCCTAAGTCATGAAGTTCCTGAGATACCATCATCACAGATGTGACATATTCCCTAACCGACGGGAATTGCTCTAACTTCATGCTCACCAGCTTTGCAAGTAGCCGGCAGCCGTTATTTAGACTTTTGTCCTCGAACGCACTCATTAATGCTTCCCAAGCATCTTTCGCTGTTTTGGCTTTGCGTACATGCACCAAGCAATGAGGTTTAATCATCAAGCAAATCTTTGCTCTAGCTTTCTGGTCTTTTCTCATACCTTGCAAATCGGTCGTTTCAGGTGTAACTCTTGTATACTCCCACAAGTCATCGTGAACAAGAAGTAATTCCATCAAAAACTTCCATGTGGCGTAATTACTGTTACCATCTAATTTCTCTATAGAGGGCAACCCACTACTTCCTGAAGACTCCGTATTTTGTGCCATTGTTGAGTTCTGCTCTCTATGAGAACTCTTGTTATCAATAGACATGTCTCCTTGTAATCTGGTGGGCCCATAACCTGTTAGTAGGGGGTGTTACATGCTCAAGTCCCACTAGCTTGCAGATAGAAGCACTGGTAAAATTAAAACGATTTAAATAAAAGCTGAGATTAACTTATATTTTATATTCGTCTTTTATTTCACGTTGACAGAATGTAGAAAAATAAATTTGCATACAACAAAAAGGTTGTGTATCTTAAACATAGACTCTTTTTATTCTTGTACGTGAACCGCTGCTGCAAGCTTTTGTACCTCGGGAATGAGCTTGTAGCAGGGATTCATATACTAGACAGTGCGCCTAGGTTAAGTGTTATTATTATATTGTATATATATATATTTATAACTATATTAAACATAGTTATTAAGTACCTAGTATTGTTATTAACTTATTGAGTCTTTGTTACTTGAATTAAAGTTTTATTATTCCGTTTATTCATTTATATACACATATTATGTACATTTTTAAATATTGCTATAAAACATATAAAAAAACATTTAAAAATCTAAAAAATAGTAGCCCACCGGCATCGGGAACAGGGTCCAAGCTACCGGTGGTCAGGGCCTCGGAGAGAGGAACTTCCTGACAATACGTGCCGTGTCCAGAAGTACCGCTTTCTGTATCAGGCCCTTAACCCAGCTACCCAACGAGAGCCTCGTCAGATGTTGGTCGAGGCTCATGGCTATTAAGCCATTGGCCGTAACGACTATCGGCACAATGACTGCTGAGTCAATCTCCCACATGTCGACAACCTCGTGTGCCAAGTCTTGATACTTAATTTCTTTATCTTTCTTGGCTTTCACAAGGTTCTCGTCATGCGGGACAGTGATATCAACAATCATTGTGAGACGCTCTGATCGATCTATCACCACTATGTCAGGATTATTAGCAACAATAGTCCTGTCGGTGATGATAGATCGATCCCAGTACAATGTGATATGACCATCTTCGAGAACTGGGTCGGGCACATACTTGTAGTATGGTACTTCTGCGTCCACAAGGTTGTATTTCAGAGCAAGTTGCTGGTGGATAATCCTAGCCACTAGGTTGTGTCTGTGTAAATACTCGCCGTTAGCAAGACGAGAACAACCAGAAATAATATGTCGAATGGATTCGCCGGGACAGTGGCATGCCCGACAGATGTCAACGTTACGTTTATGTGTTTTGTTATTATTATTACCTACCTATTATTATTGTACGCTTAGATCTTTTAAACTACGCAACGGATTTTAATGTAGTTTTCAGCAATAGATAGACTGATTCAAGAGGAAGGTTTATTGCCCCACATTAGTACATTGCACCCGTGCGAAGCTGGGGTGGGCCGCTAGTGTTTTATATTTTTAACCATTCAAAACTGAAGAGCATAAAACATAAATAATCATTTAAACTTTGTTTTGAGATTCAGATTAATGATTTTTTAAATCTTTAATCTATACTTATAAAAGGAGAAGCTGACTGACTGACTGATCTATCAACGCACAGCCTAAACGGCTGGGGTTAGAAACTTGAAATTTTGACAGTAGGTTTATTTTGTGACGTAAACATCCACTAAGAAGGGATTTCTCGAAATTCAACCCCTAAGGGGGTGAAAAAAAATCACGCAAGCGAAGCTGCGGGCAAAAGCTAGTTTACCATAGACGTTCTTCTTTTTTTCCTCTGTCAATTTAAGTTTGGTAGATTCGGTAGATTGTATCCCTATTTATTTTGTGTTTGGTAATATCTCGTAGTATCAATGACTTCATAAACCTATTTCCTATCTCAATGGGTAGTTTAATGAAGTGACAGTAGTCTACAGCGTGCCCAGTACAACTTGATAGGTGGCGAAATAGAGAACTAAATAAAAATGTACTGAATTTGATATATTTTTGACATTAGTCTTTGCAAGCAGCGTCACCATGAACGGCGAACATATATTGAGTATATTATAGTTCATCTAGAATAGAGATGGGCAAAGTACGGCCCGCGGGTCAGTTCTAGCCCGCGAATCGTTTTGATCCGGCTCGCCAACAACCGTAGTCGTAGGAATCTTTCATAGTTCCGAAAATTTATACACTATAGATAACTGCGTTTGTGTTGACTTGACACTACTAAGTTTGTTATTATTATCATATCATGTCGCCTTAAATGTTGATACTCTTGATATTTTTTTGGGTCTTAGTGAGAATAATTTACCCATCCCTGGTCTAGTCTAGAGTATGTCATGTATCTTTCTCTCTCTACTCTAGTCTAGTGTCTGTGGTCTATTTATTTTTGGAACTGGAAGTCCGTGAAAATTGTGGATTTTACGTTTTTGTACGTTGCTAGTCAGCTATTGAATGCACAAACCTTCTTATTATATCATGATTATAGTGCAATGAAGTGCCTAATATTAAAATATCTTGATATATCCAATACTTTGTGTGTAATGTAACTCTTTGATTTGACACCAACACTTCCTGTTATTCATATGAGCTGTCCAAAATATATTTCAACAATATAAAACAAATCATGTATCATATAAAAATGTTAACTCATACGTTGTAATCGTAGTCATCTTTAAGAAGCCGCTTAGACCTGATATAGCTGCATTTTACTACGCACAAAGCGCTCTATAATTTCCTTTTGCCTATGTAGGTACCTATTCTGATTCAGAGTTATTTTTCTAGAATTCTTAACATGGTGCCAGGAAATAAGTAAAATGTCAACCGAAAATTGCTTGGTCAAAGCAATATATTCGTTTAAGGGTAAAAACAATGACGAGCTATGTTTCAAAAAAGGTGATATTATTACTGTTACCCAAAAAGAAGAAGGTGGATGGTGGGAGGGAACTTTGGGTGAGACTACAGGCTGGTTCCCTAGTAATTATGTGACTGAACATAAAGGTATATCCATTTGAAGTTTTCTTTATAATAATTATACGAAAATACAATAACACATTTTCTTGATACAAAAAAAATAATATTTAATACAGATCCGTCAGGAAGTGTCACAACATCACCAATACGGGCGGCATCAGAAATACAAGCATTCAGAAATGTAGTTCTCAAAGATATTATAGACTCTGAAAAGGCTCATGTGGCTGAAATGCAGGGACTTGTCAGTAATTTCTTACAGCCTTTGGAGAAAAGTGACATGTAAGTAGTTGATTTTAATAGACTAATTGTATTTTTCAGTTTTTAATTGATCAACTTGTAAATATTTACTATTCAACATGGGCCTCCAAATTACTGCTACAATGAAAGTATTAGTGATCATAGTCTTTTTTTATAAGTAGAAAAGAGGATGCTAGTTCCATCTCTGCCCATTTTCTTAGAATAATCCCTTAGGCATTTAGAACATCCATCAAAGAATTGAAGTCATCTCTTCTAAAATTTTTATACCTAGTGACCTTTTGAGCTCTATATACATGTCTTAAAAGTATTTTGGTAATATTGAAGAAGTGGACTTTGAAAAGCAAAAACCTTTTATTTTTCTATAACTTTCATTATTAATATATTAGGAAGCATTGTTTTATGTTATAAAAATATACCATACATACATACAACATAATATTATATAGAAAACATAATTAAATTCAGTCTTGCACACATTAAATTATGAAATCTTTTAGGCTTAGCAGGGATGAATTCAGGCAGTTGACAGGGAATATTAATGAGGTGCTACAAGTACATGAACAGTTTCTGGCACTGTTAGATGAATGTGCAACAAAAACAGGGCCTGACCAGCGAGTGGGTGGTCTGTTTTTACAATGGGCCCCTAAAATTAAGACTGTTCACCAAACTTATTGTGCTGGCCATCCAAAAGCTGTCTGCATTCTTGATAAGTACAAGTAAGTGCATATTTTACGTCAATTAACTTTTTGATAAAAAAAAAACAAAGTATTAATCTTGTGGCTGGGCTAATATTATTTCAAATTCAAATGTCCTTATACTGTGCTAATTTTATCTACATCTCATTTTCAAAGGAATTATAATAACATAACGCCTGTATTCCCCGAAGGGTTAGGCAGAGGTGTATAGCAACACCCTCATTACGCTGTTATGTTTAATTTCCATGTAATAGGGGGTGGGGCATTCTTCCAAAAATATTAACAAAAATTGAGAATGTCATTAGCATCATCCCAAAGTTAAGAATGCAGATGTTTAATACTATGATTATGATAATGGAAACTCAAACTATACCGCTGCGGTCAAGCGATAAGACAAGAATAAAAACAATCTGACAATACTATAACGTTAACAACCCCGGCAGAAGAATGATTTGTTAAAATAATGTTAAAAAATTTCGAATATTCACCCGGGTGAGCCTATTGCCATCAACTAGGGCAGGGATGATGAACCAATGGCACGCATGCCATTAATGGTGCGCGATACAATATTTTGGGTATACCACTGATCACAAATTGATGGCACGTCTATGACCTCATTAAACATTTCTTTAGAAAAACGGCATGTTGATACGTAAAGGTTCGCCATCCCTGAACTAGGGCATACATCCAAACTCTGGGCTGCTACTGAGGAATTCCACATGGAAAACCCAATAACACTGCCCGACCTGGGAATCAAACCCAGGACCTAATGATCAGCAGTCCCGCTTGCCACCACTAGAACAATGAGGCAGTTTAAGAAATTATAATATTATATTATCACTTTAGGGAAAATCTGAATACATGGATGGAGGAAGCTGGTGCTGTTTGTCCAGGGGTGCTTGTATTAACGGCTGGCTTATCAAAGCCATTCCGCAGATTGGGAAAGTATCCTGCAATGCTGCAGGAACTGGCGAGGCATGTCCACGAGGCACACCCTGATAGGGGTGACACTCACAGGGCCTCCGTTGTGTACAAGGATATTGCTGTAAGTTTTATTTTGTTTAATATTCTGTATTTGTTGTTGGGACTACCTGTTAAAAAGTATTGCAAGCTTTGTTGAATGCAGTTAGTGTAAGTTAACTTATGTCTTGAATTGTTTTTTTGGAAAGACACAAGAAGTCAAAAAGCCTTGTCAATGAATATTTCACAAAGGCATATCTCTTACAAGCTCATACTTTCAGAGTGGTTGTGCAGCATTACGTCGACAAAAAGAATTAGAGCTTCAGGTGGTAACTGGTGAGGTTCGCGGCTGGCCTGGCGGCGAACTCGCGTCTCTCGGTGACGTGTTGCATATGGGCAGTGTAGCAGTCGGCCCTTCTCATCAAGATCGCTATCTCGTTCTTTTCCCTTCTGCATTACTGTTACTGTCCGTAAGCAAGAGAGTGTCTGCTTTTGTATACGAAGTAAGTTCCTTTTAAAACATGAAAAGATGAAAAAATGAAACATCAAAAGGTTAAATATTTTCTCATAATAACTGTTTTTTAGGGTTGTCTCCCATTAACTGGCATCACAGTTTCCAAATTAGATGATACAGATACCAGAAAGAATGCATTTGAAATAGGTGGTCCAATGATAGATACAATTGTAGCGGTATGTCAAACAAGAGCTGAAGCTGATAATTGGGTGAGCCTGTTACAGAAGCACTCCAATACCAGTAGTCCTGCTCATGAACCTGGACAGCCTCAATCATTACCACATGTGAGTATCTGCCTTTAATATGTTCCTCCATTTTGCTTAAAAGATAAAGAACTCTTAAACGTGTCTAATAACCAGTCGACGTACCTAGTTTTTTTTTGTTTAAACATAAGACTAAGTTTTATTTTTGTAATTTTGGTTGTATAGCTGACCCGCTCTCCTTCTGAAGGGGCGTTGTCTAGCATCAACTCTAGTCGTCGCAGCCTTTATCACGTGACGCTGCCGCCGCCTAGCTACCCTTCTGCATCACCATATTACTCTTTGACCAAATATTTCGCGAGACTCGTTAAGAAAAAAGTTATTACAAGACAAATGTTACGCAAACTTTTACATGAAAGAACATGGGCTAAGGCTTTCGAATTAACTGGATTACCAGTTAGAAGAAGATATAAAAATCATATTCATCTTAAAATAGAGAATGATGTCGCAATAGGCGCAGACACAGAATATTCTGATAGTGATAGGAATTCTGATGATAGTGATAGAGAAACCGAAGAGACGGAATCTTATACAAGCTCTAGCTGTACTGATGCAGAAGCTGTTAGCTGCTCAAAAATACTGAGACAAGATGCGATGGACAGCCCAAGAACAATATCATCATGTAGTAGTTGGGCTAGTAATTTTGGTTACGTACGTTATTTTGACAACTCTTCTGAGATGCATTTGGATGAAATTCAATCAATGGTAAGAGCAGATTGTACACGAGATATATTTGAAGGAGTCACTGGCAGTAAGATAAATTATGACACTATTAGCACTATTGATTGTGGCCAACAATACCAAAAATCTGCCCTAGGAGGTATAAACAATTTGCATCCATTTGCTCTACATTCCGAAAGTACTGAGAATTCCAGCTTCGAAGTAAGACCTTACATGGGCTGTGAAGATTTAGTTAATATGGATCAAAATACACAAATGAATATACTTGGCAATGAAGAAAAAGATTTTATACCAACAAGACGGAGTTTCCCAAATGTTAGTGCAAAGAATGAAGCAGTAACCAAACTTTGGAAATCAACAGAAGAAAATTATACGCATGAAGAAGAAAATGCTGACGAAACATTATCATCTGATGTATTACATCATTTAGCTCCTCCATCACCAAAACAAAGTTACAGTCCTATAGAATCTATTATATTAGATCCGCCGCCAATGTTCAGGAACGAGGAAGAAAACATGAAGATAATTAACGTTAATCTGAACACAAACGTGCCTTTCCGGAAGCATTCGCTTAACTCGGACAAAAGAATAAGGCGATCTATGTCTAGGTCGATGGTTGAAACTGAGAATTACCACAGAAATGAAGACGCCAGGATTCATAGAATGAGTTCTCAGTCTGAAAACCACAAAGTGCATAGGAAATGCGAATGTTGTAATAGATCTGTGTGTCCTAGCCCTCGATCTTCAGATTCCGGTGTTGTAGGAAGTTGTAATTTAGCATCGCCAGAGTTGAACATGCACGAATATTCGAGTTCTGGTAATACAGGCAATGAATCAGATACCCACGACAAAGGTTCTGATAATTCGAAAGGGTCTTTAACTAATTTATCTCAAGGCAGTTTTGATGCTGATCATCGAAAGAAAGTAACGTTGTCTGAAATAGAAGCGGCTACCTATGAAGATCAATGCAGGTGTACGTCACCTTTTGGATCCACAGCTAGAACATCTTGTGTAACAAGTGTAACTTCAGAGAATAGTCTAGATGTTATGGATTCATCAAATATAAATGTAACATCTACTTTTGCAGCGGTACCACCTGTATCGACAACACAAATCAAACGAACTTCTATTAGACGAAACATCGAACGTTATGTGCCAGAGATAAAACTGAAACCAGAACCTCCGCCAAGAGTATACAGGAAACCCAGCACTCACATAGAGATTCCCAAGAACGTGCGTCAACCACTACCATGCCAGTGGAGCACACTAAATATAACTGAACGATCAAAGCCTAGCCTGCACTATCATATGCGTATTTATCGTGAAACTCCTGAAGGCAATAATATTCAAAGGCAATCTCGTGCTAACGCTACACGCAATCGCGATGTATTTAACAAAGAAAATATACAAAACATTGATGCAGATAATACGCAAATGCGTAAAACGAGATCTCGCAGTGAAGACTTGTCAAAATTGCAGAAGGGTTTAGCTGAAGCCCAAAGTGGTTTCATGGTGTATCGGTCAGATTTGTATGCACACTGGTGGATGAAAGCAAAATTACCCATTACCGTGGTCACCGACTCAGGCAAGGATTATTCTTTTGTAAAGAGCTACTGATTTGTGTCACTGGTTTGAAGATAATATTGCCTTGAGGATTTGTAACCATTAGATTAATACTGTCATTAGAGTTACCCCAGTGTTGCAGTGCTTTACTTGATCATCCTTGCCTGTGTTTATTCATCATACTAACTTCAAAACAATCACTGCAAGTAGATATCATGTAATTATACTAACCAATTAAGATGAAAATAATGCATGATAAGGCTTAATGACCTGTTCCTCACACCAATATTTGGACATATAGATAGAACAGCGAAATGTTTGGAAACGTTATTTTTTTAAACCCATTTTGTACTGGAATTTGTAGTTTTATCGCCATAGGCAGACAAGTACATACAAATATAGTACAATGATTATGTTAAAATGAAGAAAATAAAAAAACATCATAATAATTATAACACTTTGTACCCGATGTTTGAAATGCTGCAACGATGAGGCAGTAAGGGAATGTCCGCTATTATATCCTTGCTTACATAAAATATATATGTTTGAACAAGTGCTGCTACTGAAATTTGATAAGTATTCATAAAACGACTTGCACAAATGTATCTATATTTTGCTAACTTTAAAAAAGGTAATACCTATAACAAGTTCTCTATTAGTAACAAGTCAATTCTGAAAATTTTATAACAACTTTTATTTTTCAACAGATGGCCATGAGCGACAGCAATAATTTTGATTTATCGTCTGGTCTAACAAACCACAAAAGATCACATTCATTCAACAATCATCAAAGCTACACTCAACATACGCAACAAACGCAAAAAAATAAACAAAAGAATCAGTCTGCGCGATGGCTATTAAATTCATGCGACTCTCTTGACCAATCACCTGCCAAGCCAAATAAAAGTCCTATCGGCAAAAAGTTTTCATCTGTTGATTTCATCGACACTGCTGGCTCAAACTACAGCAATAAAGGTAATATTCTCATTTACTTAGCACACATGTTTGATTTAAACAGGGAGATGACTGCATTAAAATTATCGTGAAATTCATAGCAATGACATCTGGATGATACCACATTTATTAGTTTCAATTAGGTAATAATAAGTCTTGTACGGAAAAATGTTGGGCTGAGTTCTAATCTGGGCGGTTGTTTCATGAAATGATTGTTTTAAACCGTTCATGCTACTTTTATCCGATTATACGTATGTCATGTAAGATAATTATTTCTTCTGCATGTTGGTAACAAATAAGATTTGACTACTTACAGCAATATTTTCTTCTATGTGCACGTAGGGTGGAGCATAACATGTTTACGGCCGGCGCCGCCTCTCCGGCCGCAATCATTCACGGTCGGTTCGGACGAAAACATTGGACCGACGCACCCTTATGCGCCGCATCAACGAAAGTCAAATTCTTATGAAGAGGACGCCCTAATATTAAAAGTTATCGAAGCATATTGCACGTCGGCGCGTTGCAGGAATGCTGTAAGTTCAGGTGAGTACCTTTGATTGGTTTTTCCAAACCTCATGACAGGCAAGCCTTGTTTCAATACTGTACAAAGAAACTACTATTGATTATATTTTAAATTAGCTATTATTTGCTTCGGCGGAATTAATATAGTATCATTGCTGAGTATAAGAATTGAATCTTTCGTGCCTCTGAAATACATCGAACCATAAAAAGTAGACCGACATCACTAAACTGAGATTAATGCATAATAGATTTCAATTGCAGAATAGCATAAATTATAGCGTAATGAATGTAGTAATTGAATAATCAACATAAAAAAGTAGAAGGTATCCACTAACACAGCGTATTTATTATGCAGTACCCAATATTCCGCTGGAGATTTTCGAGTCGACAAGGAGGAGACATGCGAAGTCAAGAAACCGTATTATCAGTTGGTTCTTAGAATGAAAGATCTGTATTTAAACATGAAACCAAATTTTTCGCTAGTCATAAAAGTAGCGCTTAAAAATAATATTTGTTCAAGTTTGCTGTTGTTGGTGTAATGACGTTAATAGTTATTAATTAAGCACTTCGTGTATCACTCTATTAATTTATTACAATACTCAGTATCTCTCTCATATTTATATCGGTATTTATATAGGCACACATCTCTAAGTGCATGTGCAGCATGCTTTGATAATCTCTTGTTCACTGTATTAGTTCTAGTAGATCTGATGTCGTTAGTATTAATTTATTCTCAAATGCGAAGATACGGTACCAATTTATAGAAATTTTATTTATTGTATCTTTAGTTCGTATGAGTACAAAGTAGCTAGTCGTAGTAGAGGTTACTTATTTATTTTATATCAGTGTCGATTATAAACTTGGTTATATCAAGTAAAATATTTTAAGCATTTTCTTACTTGCTGTCATCCCCAAAATATACCTTGTCACTAACAAATCGCAAGAATCTCTTCAATCTGCGCTTGATGTGTATAAACATTAAACAAAGGCCGGAGTATCTAATCTAATAAGGATGCATTATCAAGCTCAATAGTTTCTTCATCTGGTAGTCTGAATCTTTCTATTTTGTTACATGCGGCTGCCTTTATATCGCACCTGCAGTGGACTGCGGCCACTTATCTCTCGGTAAAGTACAATATCACGCACCCGCTACTAACATACCTCACTATAACTACACTAAACTTCCGACCGTCCAGCGAAGTAACACGCCCGAATATTCCGGCTGTAGTAAAACGACAAAAGTAAAACGTAACAAAAGCTCCTCTGCGGCGGACGCATACTTGTATCGAGGGCCGGACACAAGGAGGCTGTTATCGGACCGAAAATTCGACATGAACCGCTCTAATCCTAATCTGTGGGAGTGTTCAGAAGAGCGTAGACAGAAGTTAATGTGCGGCCGGGAGCGACGCAGCGGCTCTCACCCCAGCTTGGCGGCGCCCCTGAGGGCTGTGCTGTCCGTTCCTTCGCCTTCCACGGCTTCTCGCTCCGCGCGCTCCTCCACTTGGTGTTGTGGCACTTTTGTCAAACAGCTCACGAAATCTCATCATTTCGATTGACATAAGTAGAAAAAATTGTTTTATGCTCAATTGTTGTTCCTACATATCACTCTTTTCGCTGTTCGCTCGGATTACCTTTAGTATTTAACCACGTCATGTAATCACATGACAGGTGTGACCATTGAAAATATGTTTCACTTTCAAATTTTACATTTAACCAAAGCTGATCCCATTGACTAATGTTATAATTGTTTGTTTTTCTTTATTAAATAATCGCATCTTCATTTCATTGTAGCTCATCATTTTAGAAACTAAATAACCTAAATGCAAAAAATATATTGTAAACAAAGCGAATGTTTTGTGGGAAACTATTCGCTTTGATTTCAATTTTGTGCTAGTGCCATGGATGTAGGCTTAATGTAACGGTCGATCAAGCGTGTTATCTATGTTAACATAGATTTTTCATATACAAAATGCATGTGTGCAGTATTATTTAGTTATTAGAGAGAATAATTTTAAATATTGCTTGTAAGTATATTTTATTTATATAAACTTTTTTTGTGGTGCATTAAATTATAGCATAATTTGCATGGTTATGCTTATAGCAAGTAATAGATTGTAAGAATATAATATATTAAATGTATAAACGTAATTTCTATAATCATGAATTAGCGAGTTTAGTAATAGAAAGATGCCAATGACACAATTTTTTTCTTTCAAGTTTGTATCTATGATTGAAATCCGTTAAATACCAAATGGTGCTTTTTATACGCAGACGTCTACTACGAGTCATTAAAAATGTTGTTACTATATTCAATAAAGTTTATTGAATATATATTAAGAATATATAAAATGGTTCACGTAGATATTACTTGCTCCTCATTATAAACTTTTTACGTTGAAAATTTTGTTTCATAGATTCGCTGATTTGTCCTTGAAATCTACTTAGGTACACAATCACTGGTGTTATTTTAAAAATAAATATAATTTTGACCAAAAGTAACTGTGGTTTTACCAGAAACGAATTATTTGTTAAAATTAAAACATCTTTGATGTTGCTGCGCAATAATAAGAGCTTGCCTGCATTATATTTTATTTGCTTACCTATGCTAAAATTGATGATGAATTTACGTCAGAACAGTGAATTTAATACTTTGACCAAAAAACATATGTATATTTGTAGGTGCTTAGGGCTAATAGAGACAAGTGAGAAAACTTATTAGATTGTGCGGCGCGTAATCACAGCGGGCAGCAGCGCCCGCCGCGTGCCATTCATTTAATATTGAACAGGATAGCGCAATGCACTACATACAACATTTACATACGAACGTTACTGTACCAGTGCCAACTGCAATACTGCCTACGCTTTGACTTGTTTCATTGTATCACTTATCTAATATAACATGTATCTGTCCTTCACCACACATTTTTGTCTCGAAAGATTAATCTCAGTGTGATAAGTATTTAATTTGTTTGCGATAGGTGTTGTCTCTATAATAATTACTTTACGGAGTCATATTGTTGTATTTGACTATCTATATATTATTACTACAGATTGCATTACACATAATATTTGCGTCACCAACACGCATATTATAAGAACTGATTCAGCGAAGCGCTATTCCCACAGCCCATTAGGGAAAAGAGCTGAAAATAGTGAAGCTTGTCAAGCATATATGCTGGCACTGATTAATGGAAATGGAAACTGGAAATCCGCCTTTTGCTGTTCGCACATATCGGCTCTATTACTGATTACTATTTAATTTTAATATTAAATTCTGTAAATATTTGTAGATTTTCAGACTGTGCTGTTCGATTTGAAATTTCAAAATCTTCATTCAAAAACGTTAAAATGCGACGATTTTGTTGAAATTCCTAAAGCACTGAATGATTGTAGGCTTTTTTGGAATGCGTAGTGAACTTGTGTTGTTTCGTCTAAACAATAGTAACGTGTGGTTGTAAAGCTTTGACATTGCACGGCTTTCACTAGGCAAGATCATTGACACGGCGCTATCGATTTATTGTTGGTCGCGCAAAATGTACAATGCCTAGGTGACTAAAGACGTCTGTTCTCATCTGCAATCGTTAAAGTAGGTATACTCTAGACTATATTGAAATAGCCTTTTGGCTTCATTTAGTATGTAATTGGCACGTAATGAGTAGAAAATTGTTATAATACCTACTTATTGGTGAACGGTATCTGCAGTTTTTTTCTACTTATTTAACGGTAGGGATGAAATAAACTTATCGATAACTTGTGTTTTGCAGGTTGTAAATATATTTTTGTTAAGTTTAAAACAACTGTTAACCGATTTGAAAATTTATCTTTGATACGTAACTATACTGGGTGTAAAAATAACCTTAAGGAAGCCGAAGTCTACGCATACCTACTGTACCTACATAAAACTAAGTAACATACAACAAATATAATTTCTGGGAAAAGACTTATTTTTTGGTATCAAAAAACAATTTTTATTTGTAGCGCGCAGTGTAAGCGCGCGCGCAGCAGACTGTGCCTACATTTCGAAAATGTTGATAATGTTTGTATAGAAGAATGTTTAGTAATAACATTTAAACTTAGTTTACGTGAAAAACGTTCAAAAATATGGTGACTTTGACCTTCAATATCTTCATAACCAGTCGGTTCCCAGGTATGAACCGATACCAAAAAATCTTCATAATGATGGGAACAATACGTGGCTCTCGGCTTCGTTAAGGGTATTTTTACACCCGATATTATTTGAAATATGTATCTGTTAATTAAACGTATTTGATTTTTGTAGTTTATTATCAAAAATATAGTGTGTAATTTCTATTTGTGTACCTATGTATAATAAAACTATATAACTAACATATTGATGCCTTTTAAGAGTTGGATTTAATCCATTCATTTCTATTAATATACTTTTTGTGTTTGTCAGATATTGTATTATATTAGTGAAAATAGACTTCTACGTAGTACATTATTATGTATTTACTTTGTAGACAAAATGAAATATATGTATGTTAATAATTATAATAACCTTAATGTTATTGTATGAGTTCTTGTTGCTTTTGTGCCCATTTTTAGGGGTAAAATATCTAGCATATGTAATAACAAACAATTTGATATTATTAAAAGTTTGAACTACATTCTGAATGTCTGTATAATCGTTTTAAGGATCATATTGTACAACTTGTTCCTCATCTAGTTTTAATGTTTGTAATTTGTCCCTGAAATGAATATATTGATTCCACTTTTTAAATACGAATGCACTTAGCACTAGTCTTATTTTTACATGGATGAGGTATAAGTTATTCGAAAATATCCATCTATCCTATTATGTATAACGATTCTAATAATCTATTCATCTATATACGTTTACGAAATTGTGTGGTACAATATTATATTTATTTTTCTATGGAACTGTAGTTATTATTAACATCTTGAAATCAATTCTACAATTAATAAGCACTCCATAATATGCCTGAAATGCTACTATAATATGAACTATTCGTTAATGTTCTATTGATTTCCAATACCAGTAATAGCTGCACTAACATGATATCTGATAACGTGACTTGCCTCGCGATGTAATTACCTACAATCCCTACAACTAGAAAAATATATGATACATACCATAGTAGCTAGTCTTAAAACTTAAACAAGGGTTTATAAAAGGTGGGTATCAGTAAAATATCCATCGGAAGCTAACTGTAAGATAATACATTTTATACCTCCATATAATTCTATTTTCAGAATGCGACGACGAGAACTCGGCGTTAGAGGCTTTGGTGAGATCACCGTCGCTGCCGATACATTCTTCTTCGAGCCAGAGCTCGCCAAGCTTGTGGACAATAGTCATGCGGCTGCAGAATGAAGTGAAAACATTGAAAATGGAAGTTAAGAACTTACATTTACAGTTGAGCGAAGAAAAACACGACCGTACTCTTGCCATTGCTACTTTACAGTCAAGAAATATATTAATGGACGCAAAAGAAAGTAAATGTTAACTTTTTTTTAACAAGTATTAAAACTTTAATGTATGGATAATTTACCTAATCTTTTATTTCTGACTATTATACTTACATTACTTGATTTTTAGTAGAAATCTGTTTGTTCGGTTAGCAAAATGGTATTATTCTATTCAGTACGATGCGTCACTAACCAATAGCTGTTATGACTGCGTTACGATCCTTTTAGGATATTTGTGAATGTGGTATTTATATGTATTAATTAATATCAACATCATTATCCTATGGTACATGCTCAAAACGATGAGAATTTAAAATATAATTTTGAAGAATTATCCGCTTCATTCCTGACTCTAGGTTTAGATATAGTACGGGAAAGAATGGCCCATTTAGTGTTTGAGTAGGTGTACGTACATTACATAGAAACATTATTTACATTTTGTTGTGCATGTCGCAGTCTCAATGCCAAGACAATGTATCACGTCAGAAGCATGGATATTATGTGTTTCAATGTTTTATATCCTTTTATTTTCCTACATGTTGATGTAAACACAAAAGGATAGATTTGTATTGAAAATAAAGAAAAAATTATAAACGACGGCTCTATCTAAACTGGTGCAAACGAAACCTATCTGACCTATAAATTACCTAGGTACAGCATACTTATCACCACCAAATCAAAGGTTAAATTAGACATACTGGCCATTATATTATGACCGTTTGGTTTGAGCTGGCTCTGGATCTTTTCATCCATCCTCATTTAACCTCTGAAGCATCTAGGTACCTACCTACTTTTTCGGCGTATAATGTGGCCTTTGATTAACCGTTTTTTCTCCCCCCCCCTAGCCTTTTCCATACTATGTTTGGGGTCAGCTGCGAGTCTAACCAGATGCGGCTGAATACCAGTATTTTACACGGAGCGACTGCCATCAGACCTCCGCAACCCAGTCATTGGTCAATGCCGATATCCTCCTAAAGTGAGACCGGTTGTCAGATTTTTAACGTTAGGTATTCGTATGACACCCGGGACCGACAGTTTAACGTGGTCTCCGAGGCACGGAGGGGTCTCGATGTGTAACCAACGGTCAGCCATCCACGGACTGACCGCGGCAAGCGCAGCTTAACGTCGCAAATCTTATATGATCCGCGCGGTTGTTAATTGTCCACAAACCCCTCACCGATTTATTTCTATAGACGTAGAATTCATGGGTAAGTCCGGAAGTTTGTCCAGGTTTTTATGTCGTCGTAATTTTTTCTACGATATAGGACTGGGAATAAAGGAAAGGAATTAGAACCGGCGTTATATGAAACTATTTTCAAAGAAATTCGGGGCCATTCAAGAATTACGTAAGCACGAAAGGGGGGTGAGGGGGTCTTTGCTTAGCTTATTTTTGATGACATGGGGGACGGGGGTGTCTAGATGATGATTACGTCAGCAATTTTTATTTATTTACTTATTTTTCTAGACTCAAAAACTGCTGCTCATGAATAACAATAAAGAAACCTGATCAGTTTAAAAATAAAATATACCAATGTTTACGTAAGCATAGGGGGGGGGGGGGGTAAAAGCTTCGCTTACTTTTGGGAGTGGTGGGACAAAAATTAGTAAAATTCTGCTAACGTAATACTTGAATGGCCCCTTAATGCAGTTTGACTTAAATTATGTAGACCAAGGTACTTTCATTACGACCTGTCATTAATTATGCATATATTGACGACTGATATACCTACGTGCTCCTAACTATTCTAAACTGCTTAGGTACATACATAGGTTAGAGTGGTGACGGGTGACTCGGTTCAACGAGCACTCATCGAGGTGAATCGCCGACGCGGCGACGTAGGTGTAAAGCGCATTGCCACGAAGTAGTGCCTGTGATATAAAACACCTATACTCTTAGATTAGCTTCCCTTTAAGTTCACTGGATCTTAATAATAGTTTAATTAAACACGCATAAAATTTTTTAATTGACCCAGTTATTTTCAATAGCAATACCGTGCTCGTGGTTCATGTAAGTATTAGGTAATATTGTAATAACATGAGATTTTAGTATCATGATGTGCAATGACCATCCACGATTACCTATAGGTAAGTATTATCTATATTATATTTATATTTGACTGCCTTGTTGGTCTAGTGGTCGCAAGCGCGACTGCTGAGCATGAGGTCCTGGGTTCGATCCCCGGGTCGGGCAGTGTTATTGGGTTTTCCATTAGGAATTTCTCAGTAGCAGCCCGGAGTCTAGATTTGTGCCCGGTTAATGGCAATAGGCTCACCCCTTATTACATGGGACTTAAACATAACTGGCGAAATGAGGGTGTACTAAATACACCTCTGCCGAACCCTTATGGGAATACAGGGCGTGATGTTATGTTAAGTATAACCTAAATTTCTTTGAGCGTAGATAATAATACTGATTTTAAACGCAAAATGTTTTACCTACTTATTACATTTCAGTTAATTACATTACTACTTTTGAAAATTGAGAGCAAGCATTGCAATGAAACTCACGATAATAATATGTGAAGTGCCTTGAAAACAGTTATGAAATACATGAACCGGGCCGAATGTCAAGCGTTCACTGCAATTAGTTATGGGTCAATTAAACAAAGGCCAATGATATATGATTAGGTTTTTTCTATTACAAACTGTCCATTGTCCAGCCTGTTAACTCCGATAGGTATGTAGGTAAGGTAGAGTAATATTTAGTACTATGCCGAGTAAGTAATAGCTATTAGGCAATCTGTGCCAAAGTGTTGGAGTTCCAGTTGGTCACTCTCAGTAGGTACCCACTTATCGGGCACGATTTCAACCCCAAACTGTCATTGTGAATTTACTTAAAAATCTTGAGGCAATCGGCAAGTCAGGCAATTGCCAGTCTTAGTTGGAAATCAAACCAGCCACTCGCTCATAACTAAAATAAATTATGTTCTACGGTACATAACTAGTACGGGTAGATTTTACAAAGGTGAAATTAAATGAAAATTCAAATCTCAAGAGAAAAAACGAGTGACCTTGTTACCGAGAGGTAGCGTATCTCTGTACCTACATACTTCAAGATAAAAGACGTCGATCGAATTACTCGGCCATTCCTCCTGCTCTAGCTGATAAAATGCCGGAATGTTTTTATTTCTTCTGTAGCAACTGGAAATTTGGAGCGTCGTCGTCGCTTCGGCAACTCGGCATGACCAACAACAAATGTTTCCGTTTTTAATTTCATTTTCAATTTACTGTTGGAGGCGGCACCTTCCCACTTCTCAGCATACTTACCTTTCCGTAGGTACATAAATAACGACGTGTTTGAAGTTACAATTAAAAAATCGCTACATTTGAAACGGCTGTTTATTCTGGACGGGAACTTATCGCTTATGAATGGTGTACAAATGATGTGCATTTCAGCAAGTCATTGACAGTATATTAATAACATTTTATCGATGATGTTTATTAATACCTACTTACTGAATTATTAGTGGCATTAACGCCAACTGCAGGCTAGATACCCAGGCTCATTAGTAACTAATATTCTTTTCGGTTCGACTATTCCTATTCAGAATAATAATGCTATTTGTTATAAATCGGTGTAATTTTCACTAGTAGGTATTGCATAAATAGATTGTTTATACTCCAGGCTTTTAAAAAACCGGCCAAGTGCGAGTCGGACTCACGCACGAAGGGTTCCGTACCATTATCTATAAAAACGGCAAAAATAAACACGTTTGTTGGATGGGAGCCCCCCTTAAATATTTGTTTTATTTTAATTTAATTATTTATTTTTAAATTGAATATATAACTAATTATTCTGTGAATATTTCAAGCGTCTACCTGTTGCCGTTATCAATATCGAGCAAAAAAATCACGTTTGTTGTATGGGAGCCCCCTTAAATATTTATTTTATTCTGTTTTTTAGTATTTGTTGTTATACCGGCAACAGAAATACATCATCTGTGAAAATTTCAACTGTCTAACTATCACGGTTCATAAGATACAGCCTGGTGACAGACGGACGGACGGATAGCGGAGTCTTCGTAATAGGGTCCCGTTTTACCCTTTGGGTACGGAACCCTAAAAAACAAGATCATATTAAAAAAATATAGGACTCGCGGATTTTTTTATTGGGAGCCATGGGAGGACGGTCGAGCGGAGCGTGTTGATATGATCCGATTTGACCTAGTAAATCAAAGAGTTGAGTTCAATGAATTTATAAATAATTACTCTACCGCGTACGTCTCGTACACGATTGTTCTAAGTGATAAATTATTTTTATTTCTTAAATAAATCTGTTACAGACACTTTTACAAGTCAATGTAATGATTTTTTTTAGACTAGATGGCGGTGGCATTTTCTGTCTGACTAGCTATGAGAACAAAAGCTGAAACAAACTCAGAGAGGTCTCTTAAAGTCCAGACATTGTGGTATAAAAACTATGCGAGTGTAAGAATGTAGGGCAACGTCTGGAAAGGCCTTTTAAGGAAAGTGCCATAGCAGGTTTGAGTTGACCTGTCCTAACTGACGGCACGCATGCATAAGTCATCGCGTAGCTCAAACCTTATTTTAGGTTCTCTAACACCAGCTCATTTACCGGAGACGGATATCAGCCTGTTAACGTCTTACTACTGAACAAAGGCCTCTCATTGACCGCTATAATGAACGATCAAAGAGCAATTGCTAAATTACCACACCACGCCTGGCAGACAAACTGGTGATTGCTGCATCTTGTTATTTGCAGACATGAGGACTACCTATCCTCTAATCCCTTATTCGCCTTCTCGACACCAACGGGTAAAGAGGGGATGGCGTATTCTTTGCCAGAATCACACAGTTTGCGGAAAACCCGTTACAGGGTCTGACAATTGGTTCTAAAGTGTATCAACTTGGACCATTGTGCGAGCTCAACTTTGAAGATTTTTGTGTTTACTTTGAAGTGATCTTTTCAATTTCACGTAATGTACGTACCTACCTAGTGAAATAACCTGACGATATAGGTTACAAATTCCGTCATTATGGCACCTAAAACGAAGGGTTATGATTTTGGCAGATTTTTATCAATGATAATTATTATATTATCATATAGGAAGACGTCTTATGTCGTACTTTAGCCTACTAATATAGCAACAATAACTCTATCAAGATTTCATTAAAAAGTGTCGATATTTTGTAAAGGAATAACTTTGAATAACACTGGCACTGGTGTGCGGCCGAACATCTGTGGGTGGATGCTGGTTCTTCCGAGAAGGTAATCTATAGATACATGATATACCTACTTATTTATTTAATAGGTGGACGCTGCTGCATGTACAGAGTGTAAACGAAATCATGTTATTCCTTCAAACCTCGTGATGTACTGCTGACATAGATTAACTCTACACGGTATACATTTGGATAACTAAAAAAAAATTACAAGAAGTAAACATGTGCTCTTAACGTGAGGCATTTTAGCGCCCCGAGTTAAATGATCGCGCGACGAGCGATAGCCGCGCATTTCAATGTCAGCAGCACATCACGAGGTTTGAAAGAATTACATGATTTCGTTTACACCCTGTATGATGGGCCTAAGATATTTTAAGTCTTTCAAAATTAATTCATTGGATCATTTTTTTGCGGAGATCGCTCTCTGCTCGATTTCTCCCAAGACCGCGATCGTACGCTGTTTTTTTTTCGTTGTAGGTAAGTACGGAGGTAGGTACTGGTCTCTATTAAACTTGCTGAAAAATAAAGAGCTCTCTTTATCTATCTATGGACATCATGCACCATGTGGCGGTCGACAGACAGCATGTACCGCGTGTATGTAAGATTAGCATTTGTAGAAGCAGGTTGTTGTGAGTAGGGATGGGCCGAATATTCGTTTTATGTTCGGTATTCGGCATATTCGATAGGCTTTCCGAACATTCGTATTCAGCCGATTATTCGGCTATAGTGCCAAACATTCTACCGAATAATCTTGAGTTATAAAGTTGCCTCTATGCTTGTATGAAGTAGTATAATTACGCAATTGTATCCATATCAAGTGTGTCTTGTCAATCATCGTTAGTTTTACAGAAACAATCCAAATTTTCGACCTTTGCCTTCCACTCATTTCATTTTTATTTTGGCAATTTACTGAGTTTTAACGAGTTGGAAGCTGACCCCAACATAGTTGGAATAAAGGCTATGTACCTAGAACAAGTGAGTTTTAACGATGTTGTACACAGAAATAAATACACGTGCCAATATTTTGTCGCTAACCAGATGACCCAATAACAATCCGGGGGTAGCGGCGTTAGCCGTCGTAAGGGTCGCGCAATTCAATGCATTCGATAAGAACAGACTTAATTTTTGCAATGCACGATAAAGCGCGCTATATCCTGCCCAATATTCGGCCGAATGTTCGGTTCGGTAAACTTTAAGCCTTATTCGGCCCATCACTGGTTGTGAGGTTTCTCCATCCAAACATTCATTCATGGCAAAGCCGTTTTCTAGGAAGGGACCCCCCTTTACCTGAAAATGGCTTATCCAGGTAGCTTGGATTCGGAATGTGGAATAGACAAATTTTAAATATAACTACCTAGGTATACTTTTGAATAAAAATATTATATATACGTTTGTAATTTATTCAAAAATAAGTATACATAATACACTCGTAAATTACTTACAATTAAGGTAATGGCACATACAATTTTTAAATAATATTTATAGACATAGGTAGGTAGTTCTTAAACAGGTAGTCAAATACATTTTTACATGCTTTGTGCCTGATGTTCCGGTTAGGTCATGGGTTGGGTTGCATCGTTAAATGTATTCGAGAAGAAAATCTAATTTTTGGTTCGACATAGTTTCTGTTCATAGAATTAGATATTAATAACTGACATTAAAAAATAGAATTTTGTCTTAATAACCAAACAGCGGTACACAAATTATGTTATGTAATAAACCGCCAAGGAACCATGAACTGTTCACTAGAGTTTACTCAGCGTTGTTGTTCTGCGCGTCGGGGTATTTAGCCTGGAAGCGCCACCGGTCGCGCCAGCAGTGCACCTGGTTGCGGATGCGCGACACGTCAGCGGCGTACGTGCGACAACAACCGCCCACATACCGCACGCCCAGATCCAGCCATTCTTGGACGAACACCTCGACTGCCTCGCACTTGTCACGGTCTATCCATCTGTTAGACACAAAGAATAGATAAGTATATAGTAAGTCGTAAAAGCTGTCAGGAACCGTTTCCAAGTAAATATACAGGGTGTAAACGAAATTATGTAATTCCTTCTAACCTCGTGATGTAGGTACTGCTGAAGTAGATTAACCCTGAACGGGACACTATTGCATAAAATAAACAAAAAATATAGGAAGTAAATATGTGTTCTTAACGTGAGGCATTTTAGCGCCCTGAGTTAAATAACAGCGCGGCGAGCGATACCGCGCAATTCGCTCGGGGCGCTAAAATGCCCCACGTTAAGAACACATGTTTACTTCTTGTATTTTTTTTCTTATTGAATCCAAAAGTATCACTTTAACGGTTAATTCATGTCAGCAGTACATCACGAGGTTCGAAGGAATGACATGATTTCGTTTATATCGTATAATATAGAATATTAGCCTGTAATGACAGACACAGGAAACCACATGGATTCGGATTTATTCACAATCAGTAGGTAATTTGGCCAATTTGTAGCCTAGACAGGTAGTTTACGTAGCACATAGGTATCGATATGCTACGTAAACTCTGGTACGAATGCGCCATTTGCACAGGCATAATATTATGCGACAATCGTATTATTAGTGATTTATACTTTCTAATATGAAGAATCTTGTTAGTAAGTCAGTTCCATAAGCTGCAGCTTTGCAGCTAACTTAACTTAAGTTTACGTCTTAACGTAGCCATTAGCAGTTTTACTATATTAGATTAGAAAAAGAAATCTTGTCAATTACATTCACTTCGGATATACAAACTAAACTATAGATAACTTATCCTACTTGGAAATCTTACCCTATTTGAGGGTTGTATTTTTCGCCCGAATTGGGGTAAACGATAAGCGGAATGGGGTCGTGTGGCCGGTCGTCGTTGAAGCCTTTCACGAGGCTCGACACAAAGGACGGCGCGCAGCAGTTCACTCCCACGGCAACTAGCTGGTCAGGGTTTGCTTCCCAACATTTCTTTGCTACTTTTTGGAAACTTTCGCCGTGAGCTATGCTTTGACTGTCCTGTAAGAAAAATATAACAACTGTCAAATGAGAATGACACGATATAAATAATAGGTAGGTATATAAGGTAATGAACCCTGAAAATTCTGCTGTCTGGCAATGGACACGAAACAGTACCTATCTGCTATTGGTAAGTACATAAAATGTTTAGAAAGTGCTTATCGTTTCGTGAAAGTTGTAAAAGTTAGGTAAATGAAGAATCTTACGACGGTTCGTAGGTACTCAAAGGTATGCCTGACTGGCAAATAGTGATAGGGTTATAGGTATCTATTCTATTCTAGCGCGGCAGCCGTGATCTTTTTGAAGGAAATTAAAACGAATAGTTGGATAATTAAGCGTTAGTTTTTAGAATGCGGGTACATTGTGCAGCTCTGTTTATCCCACAAGGTAAAATGATTTTGAGGAAATCATATTGTGATTAGGTACCTATAATTCCGGTTTTACGCAGATAATTAGAAATGTCAACATAATAACACGAGCACATTATTTTTAGATGAAAGATAATAAAGTTTTGACATACGAGTAGGTAGTATTCAGATATCGACGCTCGGCAGTGAAAACCTCGTAAAACAAATTTTCTTCAAAAGCGTTTTATTTGTTCTTTACATTGATAAACTCGTCATACACGTACTGGTTCAACAAACTTTCAATTCAAATACTTCTAAGGTATCTATGACGTATGATGACAAACTTGTATAACATTTGATCGGCCAATTTTTTTGCAGGAGTCAGTTATTTCTGTCTTTTAAAAATTCATATTTTTCACATACGTGGTTTTCATTGCCGACCGTCGATATGTACAAAAAGTTTTGTTCAAGCAAAGTGTAGGGACTAGGTTCGTAAATTGAGAGCAAATTGTTTCTTTCGCACCGAAAATTTTCTACAAAATCTAATTAACAACCTATCTGAGGTGATCGGCTTTTTGTTCCCAATTCATGCTATCCGTACGAACAGAATAACAAACTCCATTTGAATATTTTCGTGGCTACTAGGTATTCACGGTGTGCCAACCCGTCGTATCCAGGTGTACGAAAATAAATAACCCTTCCGCAGAGCTCCAAGCCCTAACAGAACACCAGTAACGCAGGATGTCAATATCAAAAATCATCGATTTGTGTGAGCGTGGGCTCACACAAATCGATGATTTTTGTTATTTTAGAGTTTCAAAATTGGTGTGGTGCAGGGAGGAGAATTTATAGGAGCTATTACGTAACTCATCGATCCAAAGCTTTTGAATAGACGAGTCTGGTTACGGTTAGCAAGGTTACTTTATGCTTTTATACGACCAATATTCCAGAAAATTGCAGGAATTTGAAATGATGCAGTATAAGTTAATAATAATAATACCTAAGTTTATTTCATATCATTTTGGCTATCATTGCATGTTGAGGACTCTCCATTTAGGCATAGAAAATGTCTGTAAGTATATAATAACATAACATTAAGTATATAATAGTTAAATTATTATACGCTTACCTTACAACTGAATGCGATCCAAGCCTTTATGTGTGGGAACTCCCGAAGAAGGTCGCATAACATTTCGGCTTCTTCTTGACAAGGGATCGTTTCCAACGCCAGGAGGTCGACTCCCGCTTCAACTAGCGCCTGGATTCGAGGTCTGTGCCAAGCTTTCATAGTCTGTGAAAAATATAATCGTAATTAGTAACTGTGCATAATTCAATTCCTCAAGCTCTTATTATGTGGAAGGTCCATTATAATTCTAAACTAAAACATGACATTTATAAAAACAATAAAAGAGCTCCAAATTAATTAAGGCGCATTTTTGTTACTTCATGTTTTGTTTCAGATAGCCATTTGTTCTAGGTTTTGTTAATTAACTGTCCACCCCAGTCAAATGCTGTCGGTACAGGAAAAAAAACAAGAGAAATGGAGTGGAGTTTTTCATATTGCCGATGTAAATTTTAATTTGCAGGCAACTTTACGGCCCTCTTTACGATTTAGCCGCCGCTTTCAATGGCCTTTATTAGGCTATGCATTCATGGCTCTCGGGGTTCTGTAGAAATGATCGAGCACTTGATTTAATAGTTATTACAGACGCTTTACCTACTATTTATTAATCTGATGATAGTTATTAGATATTACTTTAGGTAGAGGTAGGTTACTATCTATTACGGTAGAGATTTCCTTGCTACGAATGTTTATGTAATAAAAATGCATTGCGTCTGCAGATTCATGAAAAATCGTCTCAATTTAGCCGCCTAAGAATAGGTTACTTTATATCTGACATGGGGAAGTGGAGGGGTGGAGAAAAATAAGTATTTCGCTATACTTAAACTCAAATGGCTACAGGTTAGAAACAAGTTGGCAAATACATTGCAATTTGGAGAAAGATGACGACCATAGTAAGTGGAGCTCAGAAGATAATAATCCCGTGGATCTTCAAATACTCGATAAAGAGAATTAGTAATTAAATAGACAAATAATCTGTACCTACTACCTACACAGTTTATTACCGTACTGTAAATAATACAGCTTGGCACTTCTGTTAATAAAATGTGACCACACAACGCTCAGATAGTAAAACTAATTTTTAGGCATAAATGTGTTTCTTGAGTGTTTAGATGTTCAAAAATAATTAATTTATGTCTCAATGAGCGAGCAACCCTGACGATAGTTCAGAAATACTAAGAAAAATAATGAAACAGTATCTATGCATCAATATAACTCCACATAATTATATTATAGAAATTTTCAAAACGACAAGGAACCCTAAAATCGAACACCATAGTTAATGTAGAATAATAAAAATACTCACTCAGTAAATTTGGAGCTTTTAGTTAGAAAGCTTTACCTTAACATTTGAACAAGATCGATTCAACCGATTGCCTTAAAAGCACTTTCAATGACAATATATAGAAACAGACAAAGAACCAATTTAGCGCTGGCCAAATTCATTAATTATTGACTACATCTAAGCGACTAGTTTTATATAGAAATAACTTTAGTTACGATGTCTACGATATGTACGTAGAGAGCTATACATCTTCATTTTATAGGTGTTTTTATATAATTTATAATAAATTGCAAACGGGTTTTAGGCAAGCATATTCGTTGGACAAGTATATGCTTACCAATCAGGCAACATTCAAAACATAGGATAATAACAAAATATGCGCTTGTAGATTTCAGTAAAAATAATTTTATGCTTTCACTAAACAAAACTGTATCGCTCAGATATAAATTATGCTTTAGATACCTATTTTTTCGTTTTATTTTATCTTTGGCCCACTCTAGTATTTCTCGTGTATAGTGGGTGCGTTTACAAACACAAATCTTCATATGCACAAACACCTAGACCTGGAACAACTGTTTGATCTGTGCGGGAATCGAATCCACGACCCGTAGAACAGAAGCCAATCTCTTAGCCACTGCACCAACCGTGTCAGACGTGTAATTTAGCGTGGTACAATCAGAAATTGGGTACCTCAACAGTTGTAGTATCTGCATAGCTGCCATCGTACTCCGAGCCATCGTGCAGGTGAGCCCCGTACGGACCCACGGACCCCACGACCAGCGGGACACGGTCTAAAGGAACAAGTAACATAAATATACCAACTTCATGTTTATAATATCACCGGCACTATGCTTTAACATTATCTACGCGAATACACATAACTTTCAACCCTTGCAAAGTGTAATTAATGCGTGCTTGCACCCGACCCTTGCGGGCGCGGACCCGACAATCTTTGTTTACAGCAAAACACAAACATTCTTGAAATTTTATAAATTTAAATAATAAATTACATCTGTTAGGTATCTTTGACTTTACTGTTTCAAGAATGTCTATGCTTAGTTTAGTACCAAAATCTTATTTAAAAAATAAGTGGAAGTTGTATTACATTTTAAATAGGTACTTGTCATTCTAAAAAGTTATACTGAACATAAAGTACATGGGATATAAACCCGCGATAAAGATTTAAAAGCGTATTCTCGAGTGGCTTTATAGCCTATTTACACGTTTACTAGAAAATGAACGAGGACTCGAGAAATGAATGTTAAAATTAGATGTTTGCTCTGAGGGCACTTTCATTACATTGCTTTTCGTTAGGCAGTTTGGTCGATATTTAAAAAAATCTTATCTCTTTTATATTTTACTTATTTAGTAGTTTATATTATTAAACTGCTAGGGTTGTCTTAGCATGCTAATCACTTGCTTGAATGAAACCACCTCGCGTGTAGTGACATTCCCATTTTATTTTTATTTTTTTGTCTCATATTTTTAACTTTAAAGTTTATATTTTATGTCTTTTCTATTGAATGATATTCTAATATCTATTGGTATGTTATTTAAAAGTTGAGGTATCATAAATTATATTATATATTACGCCTTCCATAGTTATTATTTTCTATGGAACTTGCAGTTTTTTATTAGCTGCTTACCGTGTACAAATTTGTGGCTAAGTACCTACTCGTAAGTATATCCTTGTTGTCAAATTGTTCTATTAACAACATAAACTCGGCACGAAGATGCATAGGACACACCTTGGAATGCTTGGACAAACCTCAGTACCTACATAGTTTTCTGTTTGTTTTTTATATTAGTTGGTGCTTCTCATTATAAAATTATCTAAATGTTTGTAGGTTTTGTATATTATTAAGATAACTTTTAAAAGTACGGCAGTAGCTAGTTAATCCAAATGATATAATAGATTCTGCAAAAGCTGTATAAATCCGTAAAAGTACTTATATCATATGAAACATTGCGCTTAATTATCTAATAATTATTATAGCCTCTTATAAGTTAAATATAAACGTAAATTTAGTAGCTATATAGGTCATACACTTGCAACTTATAGGTACATAACGTTTTCACTTCCATATTCTCGATGTTTAATTATGAACATCCATAGGTATACAGAAATGTAATTTCACTGGCCGCGAAGCCATTTGTCATTTTCATTTGATCTTTTAAAGTCTTCCATTAGCTTCGGAGGCCGCCCTGCCCCTGTATATTCATTTACAAAATATATGTCACACGATTCAAGCGCCGCCGTATATTGTAATACATTGTTGTCTGAATAGAGGATGTAGGTACTTACCGTTCTGTAGGTAGTCCTGGTACTCCTCGAGGTAGAGCGAGCGCGCGCGCTTGGCAAGCTCGACGGCTCGCGTGATCAGCTCGAAGGCCTGCTCCTCCGTCACGGCCAGATGTTGCACGAACCCCTCCACTGATGCCTGGTAAGTGTTCGTTATTACTAAATCTGCCCCCGCTGCAAAGTAACCATAATACACATTTTATAGCCCGCAAACAGTCATAACGTTGGACGCATTAATCACATCTAACCACAGGTTGGCATTTAATGAAAACAAATGAATCCCAAGATTAATGTATCTAACCATGTTACCGATATCTCTATGCTTTTCCTGTCAACGCTAATTAATAGTCTACATACTCCGAAGTTGGTACTACGAAACTAGTTCGATAAATATGGCTAAAGTTGAACTTTGTTAGTATTACGGACTGTGAGCGGGGTGCGGCTAAGAGGCGTAAACAATTAATATTATTAAAACTTAGTAATGCAACACGAGCCCGGCTTGTTCAATATTACGGAAGCGAGGTCGGCAAAAGGAACCGTTCTCTGTCGAAGAAAATAATTATGTAATAAATAGAAGACGGCGCACGGCTTGCGAATGGAAAGGTATTAGACAGACAAGGTGATTAATGGCAACAACGCTGTGTATCCGGAGTTGTAGTTTGTATACAAGGCGCCAGCGTTACAGTACGGCGGGAGTCGCGCCTCCTGCCGCCTGCCGCCTGCCTCCTGCCGCCTGCCGAGCCTGTACTATGCAAATGTGAAGTAGTTAGTAGATGAGGGAGAAATAGCGGCATCACTTGCCAACTTGCTACAGCGTCAATCATAATAATCACAGCGAAACAGCTGGGACTTACCTACCGGGAAAATATGTGTGCTTGCGACTTTATGGACTACATTGTAAATAATCTAACTACAGTTTACATAATACTCTATAATATATGATATACTCTGATAATAAATGTTAATACTCTGATACTGTTATAATATGGCTACGTAAGTATATTAAATTAAGTAGTTGACACTAGTGCCTTATGTTGTGTCCGGCGTTTGTCAACGAGTCGGGAGCGTTTATGATTCTACAAAGTACGCGGTCATATTTTATATTTTTTGTCATTATATCTTCTATAAGAGGCAGCAAAGCAAGGCAGTAGGCTTTTCCCTCCAGGGAGTTATTTGCTTGCAGACACTTTTCAGCTTTTCCTTATGAAAAGAAACGGTCCGTTTTGTGGCGAAGAAAAGCGCTTTCAGAGGACGATGACACGAGACGGGGTCGCACTCTCGCCGTCAGATGCATCAACATGACGGGCTAAAAGCGACCTAACGTGTAATTCGTCAAAACACGCATGTACACTTGTTCTTAGCCGCAACATTTTGCGAGTCTATGTTAGTATTTGTGTAACTTCGCATTCGTTTGAGGTTTTTGTTGAACGGTGTTTCAATTTATTTAATATTTATTTCTATTTCTTTCAAGTATTATGTATACTTACTTAATTACTTATAACTTAGTGTAGCGGGTTTTTTATTTTTATGTATCTTCCTGGGTATATTGCCCCCCAGACAGTTCCATTGAGAAAACGTTTAAATTTAGCATAGCATTGCACAATCACAATGCATGCACTTAGACATAAAGTTATTCTTAAGTGGGTGTTTATCCAATCCAGCACGTCCACGTGTCCGCCCACCACCCTAGCAAGACGTGCGATGATGTGCAAAAGCTATTTTCTACTACCACGTGGTATAATAATGCACTAAGTTATTATGATAATGATAGAGTATATCTATTATTAAATTCTGATCAACGAAGAACTTTCTTAGAGAACATGAACCTTTGAAGCAAACGCAAGCTGCTCTATCTCTGTATAGGTAAGTAACATAACTATGTACACGCACGAGTTTTGGTGTTTGCCTGCACAACGCACGTCTCATTAGGTAATTTATCTCTCGTAAAGGAAAATCTGTTCAAAAATGTAGCTCAAAAATCACTTTTGATACAAAAAACGAGTAGTATGTTGGTTTACCTCTTAAAAAGTCTAGGTGGGTATTAACGACCTCATCCGGGTGTGTGTAGAGGAAGCGAGCGCTCCATAGCGGGTCCCCGTCGATGACGTGGCCGACGTGGCAGGACAGCTGCGTGGAGAAACCGCCGTCCAGCACCACGATCTGCGGTGGCTCTGGACCCTCGCCGTTCGTCGGAGTCATTCTTCAAAGATGCTTAACTGAAACTGTATCAATGTTCGAATGTGAGGACAAAACATATTAAAAAATTTAATGTCGAAATGGACAACAATTATAACTAAACAGAATCTATCAAAGATTCGTAAGGAAAATGTAATATATGTACAGTAAAAGTAAAATTAATCTCCGATTGCATGCTGAAGCTGAATTGCAAAAATTTACGCAAAGCGCTTCGGGCTTTGGGTAAAGGGCGTACTGTCCAGCGCTCTTTGAAACTTGCTGGAATCCACTGAGCCGTGCATCCAGATAGGAAATGTATTCGTAAAACAGCCATATCAGTATTCCAAGCGGATATGGTGCTTGTCACTTCGTTCTAGATGTAATGTTTCGTGTGCATTGGACTGCCACAGCGTATAGACGTAGATTACGTCCATCACTCCGTTCGTATACAAAAGAGTTCATCACAGTAGATATTGAGAAATTGGAACGTGTAAAGACAGCATCGGCCGCGATAATGTAATAACAGCGCTAATGCACCTGGTTAAGGTTCACGTCACACGAAAACTACTACGTATAGAGTACCTTTGAATGAGCATTATTAATGGTCAAATAAATAAAGGAAAAATAATGCTCTAGATATATACAATGGTGATCCTACTAGTGTTTCTATAAAATATATTTTTTTACCAAGAGGTAGATAGGTGGAAAGGGGGGCTCGTGGCTAAATAACAACCGCGCCGATCGTACGATATGCGGGGTTAAGCTGCGTTTGCCGCGGTCAGTCCGTGGATGGGTGACCATTTGTTACACATCGAGACCCCTCCGTGCCTCGGAGAGCACGTTAAGCTGTCGGTCCCGGGTGTCATACGAATACCTATGACAGTCGTTACGGGTAGTCAGAAGCCTGAAAGTCTGACAAACGGTTTAACCTTAGGATATCGGCATTGCCCAGTTACTGGGTTGCGGAGGTCTGATGGCAGTCGCTCCGTGTAAAATACTGGTATTCAGCCGCATCTGGTTAGACTGGAAGCTGACCCCAAGATAATTGGGAAAAGGCTAAGAGGAAGATAGGTGGAAAGGAAAGTGATATTCGTACGACACTAGCGAATGTGCGTGTTGTTTGATTTTATCGCTTGAAAAACGAAAGAGAAAAGCTTTGAGTTAATAATAAATTCTTAACGCGTTCTCACAAAACAGGAATAGACAGTTGCCACCTGTCAGTCATAGGCACAAAAAACTATGTCAAGCATTTTATAGATATGTACGATTACTGGAATCACTACGAAACAAAATAAGTACCATTTACAATGCAGCAATGCTCGGTTCAATTAATTTATTTTGTAGAAACGGCTATAGAAATCGTAATTAACATGTAGTATGCAAAACAATATGAGCTTGTTTGTTAATTATATAATCTGTATCTATTCGCATAAATTATTAACTAGTGACCCATTTAGGGTAGCCAGGTGTCCGGCTTTTTTTACAGTAGTGTCCGGCCAAATATACAAGGTTAGTCGGGAAGGGGGTACTAAGCCGAAAGGGTGTTAAGGTACCCAAAATAATGGATAACTTTTGTTCTGCAACTTTCCCCAAACTCGATAGTTTATTAGAAATAGCTTTTCAAAGATTTCGTAAAAAATATGCTAAAAGCTATCTGTCCATAGCTATGATCAGCTGTTTTTTCAATTTAGTTCTTATTCTGGGTCACGGATTAGAAAATTAATTTTCTGCATTCATAACTAAAGCAGGTGTGATTTTTTTGGAAAACCTAAAATAAAAATCTTTTTGCATACAAATAAAAATATTCGAATTTTTAAATTTTAACACTTTCTTTAAAACAGTCATCAGTGATACTTTAGATGGCCCGCGGCTTAGTACTCCATTTCCGACTAACCTTGTATACAAGACCGGCCTGTCCGGCCGATTTGGTTAGGGTTTTGGTCAACCCCGCCACGCCAAAAGATGCCGAACGAAAGCGAACGAATGATTTCTTTTTTCTTTTAAAAACCAAAGTGTTAGGCTTTCAGGGCAAAATGTCCGGCTAAATAAGAATCTGTGTCCGGCTTTTCCTTTTTTGGGCCTGGCAATCCTAGACCCATTAGCAGTGGCGGTCGATATTATATTAACCGATAATAAAGGTTTTTATACTAACCAGATAGGAAGTTCCGTTCTTACGAACATGCTTAACAAACATGGCAAGCATAACTTCCCTCTTTAAAATTCTGCTAACTTTTTCCCGCCCTATTGCTAAAGTTCACCTGCCAATGCCATACAGAAGGTTCGTTTATTGAACTTTAGCGGTTTCACTCAGGCAATGAAATCACTTACGACCCCAATTTAAATTACTTTACAACTTAATTACCTATCAAAAGATTCACATTATTGTAATGTAGACTATCTATAATGAAGTGTGTATAGCCTCAAAACATAATACACATAAACTCACGCCTTTTTCCCATGGGGGTAGGCGGAAACTGTAGGACGCCACATGCTACGATCCTTACATACTCCTTTCGCTTCATCCACATTCAAACATCTTGTCATACACGTTGAGAGTAATAAGTACGCACCTGTCCTTTGTGAAGAAGATCACCAATCACCATTAATCTCATAATACATTTACATATAGTGATAACATGAGTAAAACCAAAATAATGCCATTTAAGTGTCAAATATCCCTAACAAATAAAATTTGTTTTAAGTTGGTTTAAACTTTATGTTTGGGGTCCCAATAGATTTTAAACTGGCACAGTAGGAACAGACAGTAAGACATATTATTATGGTTGCAGCTGCCATGTCCACGAGCTCATGACGTAACCACATGATATAGGTAGATCTAGATTTAATACAATTTATTATATTAATACAAGTAAGTATTTGTTTAGCTTTCGAGATTTCCAGCTGCGAATAGGCTAACTCGTAATTTTCCGTGGGTTTCATTTGACGCAATAAATGTCTTAGGTATCAATAATAAATGTCTCGTTGGTCTCGTGATGGCAAGCGCGACTGCTGATCGTGAGGTCCTGGGTTCGATCCCCAGGTTAGGCAAAGTGTTATTGGGTTTTTCCGTCTGGAATTCCTCAGTAGCAGCCCGGAATTTGAATTTGCGCTCGGTTGATGGCAATATGCTCGCCCGCTATTACATGGGACTTAAACATAACGGCGAAATGAGGGTGTTACCATGCACCTCTGCTCAGCCCTTCGGGGAATACAGACGTGATGTTATGATGTTATCAATAATGATATACTAAATCGCCTTCTATCAAGCTGTGATTCTTGCATTATAGGGATACTCGTATCTATTACGATGACCACCAAGCTTACACAAGGGCGGTTCATTGTAGTGATTGTAGGAGAGGTCTAAATGAAGCGTGCACTGGTCTACCTAGCCTTATTCCAACTATGCTTATTTGAGGTCGGAAATCAGTATTTTACACAGACTGGAGCAAAGTGTACGGGGTGCAATGGAGGAAACCTACACTCAGCATTATAGATACGGATTGAAAAAGAGACAGACAGCGAGCAAAGTTTACACGCTAAATATGATATACCGATTTTAGTTATCTATTTAAATTATTATCATAATAAAACGGCTTACATTACCCAGTATCACGTCTTGTTTGTATTTTTACCTACATATCCATATGTAATTAAATAGATAAATGTTAACACAATACCCAACAATACTGTTATCTGTCTGTAATAGATAGTAAATATTAATTGCTCCCTATTGCTCTTAGGAGCTCTTATTGTTTGTTCAAATCAAAGGGTTTAGATCTGAGAGACTTATCGAGAGCGTGTCCATTCTGAACATAATGCGATCAATATCATTAGGATTTGGGAATTGAACGGTAGAGAGGTGGAGAGAGCCATGCATTGACAAAGATACTGCCACTTGATTGTGTCTAGATACCTACCGCAGTAGCTAGGAAGCTACCTAGCTACTTATACTGCTTGCTTGTGTTTTTATACACGTGGCACATTATCTTAAGTAAGTGCTTACTACGTTTCTACACGTACTTTTATTTAGATATGTGGAATTATGGATGCGTTAAACGTAATATCATTATGTATGCGAAGATAAAGCTATATGTTTTTCTATAATATCTGCAGCTTAAAGATAAAATTCAGAAGAATAAATTTATTATAGCAATGTCATATCAAAACATCATTGCTCTAAACAAAAATATAAAAGACATAACAACGAACATACTTATGTTATTATAAGACAAAATAACGCAATGATAAATAAGTTCAGAGATATAACTTCAAATTATAATAAATCAAATGGTCACAGACCTCAGTACAATCAATAACGAGTGTTTATGTAGTCTCAAGTCGCGACTATGCTTTATCTCTGAAGAAAAACAATAAACATCGTCCTACGATAAATAAGAAAAACTATTATTTTTATTTTATTATTCATAATTTTTCGTTTATTCATTTATATGTACATATTATTTACATTTTTAAATATTTCTATAAAAATATAAAAAAACATTTAAAAATATAAAAGATAGTAGCCCACCGGCATCAGGAACAGGGTCCAAGCTACCGGTGGTCAGGGCCTCAGAGAGAGGAACTTCCTGACAATACGTGCCGTGTCCAGAAGTACCGCTTTCTGTATCAGGCCTTTGACCCAGCTGCCCAACGAGAGCCTCGTCAGATGATGGTCGAGGCTCTTGGCTATTAAGTCATTGGCCGTAATGACTATCGGCACAATGACTGCTGAGTCAACCTCCCACATGTCGACAACCTCGTGTGCCAAGTCTTGATACTTAATTTCCTTATCTTTCTCGGCTTTCACAAGGTTCTCGTCATGTGGGACAGTGATATCAACAATCATTGTGAGACGCTCTGTTCGATCTATCACCACTATGTCAAGCTTATTGGCAACAATAGTCCTGTCGGTGATGATAGATCGGTCCCAGTACAATGTGATAATCCTAGCTACTAGGTTGTGTCTGTGTAAATACTCGCCGTTAGCAAGACGAGAACAACCGGAAATAATATGTCGAATGGATTCACCGGGAGTGACATGCCCGACATATGTCAACCGTGCCGTCCTTCACAATATATTTCCGGTAGTTGTTCGTCATCATAACTTCGTCCATAATTGCACAGACAAAACCTTCGGTTTCCCCAAAGAGATCACCGAAACGTAGCCAGGCTACGGACGCTAGGAAGTCTACATCGGGCCCATGAAGGGCCCGGTAAAAGCGTCCGTGAAGCTCCTTGCTCTGCCATACCTCCCTGCGGCCATTAGTATCCAGTACTACAGGCTTGCGCCAGTTCTCTTTAGCCAAGGAGAGCGGGGTGAATCCTTTGTCCACTGCGACTACATCTCGATGCATCCCCACGTCTGCTTGGAGGAAGTACTTCCTGAGGCTGCACACCTCGCGGTTGTGGAGGGTCTTAGCATTTAAAAAGCCTCGACTCCCACACTTCCTCGGAATGTACAGCCTCATCACCGATGAACGTGGGTGATGCATTCGGTATGCAGTCAGCAGCGTACGGACCCTCCTATCCAGAGCGTCAAGTTCAGTCTGAGTCCACTTGAGTATGCCGAAGGAGTACATCAAGACCGTGACCCAACCGTTAAAGGCGCGCACCTTATTTCCGCCTGACAAAAGACTTTTAAGTACTTTTTTCAGGCGGCCATAGAAGCGCTCCCGTAACGATTGCTTCATGTCGGTCTCATTGATGCCTAACGCCTCCGACATGCCCAAGTATTTGTAGGTTTCGGTTGAGGAGAGGGATCTGAGGTGTATGGAATCCGAGAGTTGTGTTCCCACGGATTCCATAATCCCTCCTCGCTTTACATGCATGACTGCACATTTGTCCACACCAAATTCCATCCTGATGGAATTACTGAAAGTTTCAGTTACTTTCAGTAACTTCACCAGTTGCAAATTGTTGGGGGCAAAGAGTTTCAGATCGTCCATGTAAGGAGGTGGGATATTACCTGACCACCTCTTCTCAACCGGTGGCCTAACCCTGAACCCTCCAATAATGTGCTCAGAGGGTTCAAGGCTAAACAAACCACAGCGGACTCAGACTATCGCCCTGGAATATACCTCGCTCAATCCTTATTGGTTCACCTCTCCCTTGGATTTGCCGACATCCTGGATAGTGAAGGACTGTCCTCCATTGCCCCATACATGACGTCAGGAAAGCGCATAGAGTTGTATTCACTTTATACAACTCCAGCACCCTCATGAGCCATGTATGTGGTACTGAGTCGTAGGCCTTCTTATAATCTATCCAACATGTCGACAGATCCTTTCGAGATCGGCGAACTTGTTGGCTAATGGCCATATCTATGAGGAGTAGCTCCTTAGTACCGCGGGACCCATTCTTACATCCATTTTGAGAGACGGACATAATAGAATTATTTATAATATGAGAATTAATTTTAGCTCTCAAAATGGACGTAAGAAGTTTATAGACCGTCGGCAAACATGTAATTGGTCTATAATTCTTGGGTTCCGCAGTACTACCTGATTTATGGAGCAGGTGGGTAACTCCTGTTGTAAGGAACTCTGGAAGCGACCCAGATTCCAAAGACGACTGGAATTGTGAGGCCAAACGAGCATGTGAACTGCGTAACCATTTTAGCCAGAAGTTGTGCAGTCCGTCTGGGCCAGGGGATTTCCAATTCGCCATTGGACGGACTGCACTGGTTACGTCTTGGGGGACAATAGTAATGTCCCCCATTTCCTCAATCGGTTCACACGCTCGCTGGACCTCCTGCATCCAGTCACCTTCAGTGTGAGTGACAGGCATCGACCAGATATTGCACCAGAATGTATTCATGACATCATTATCCGGTAGATGCGTGTCACTCACATCGTGATCAGGTCGCTCCCAGGTTCTGTTTACCCACCTTTCATCGCTATGAAACATGCGATTCTGGGTATATCGCTCCACTCGTCGCTTATACCTCCGAATACGGTTTGCCCATGCATAAACCTTCTGCTTCAGGAAGTCGATGCGCTCTGTGACACGGGACAAGTAATCTCGAGGATTGATATCAGTCCCCGAGAACGCCCGCCTCACAAAGCGCATCACTCTAGGGCGAGTATTGCCCTCCCTGAAGCAGATTAGTTTGCCAATGAGTGCTCTAGCCTCGTTAATACGACGTCCAATCCTGCACTGCCAGGCCGGTACGGCGGGTTTTGGTCGTGTAGCTCTGTCATTATTATCAAATTTGGCGTGAGCTACACGACATGACGCAACAGCCGCGCAGTACAGGATTGAATGAGTATCTTCGAGGTTTTCGCTGTTATCAAAATAACTAGATAACAGCGAATCTAGAGCACACATTAGCGCCCTATTTTTTCTATGCATCGGCAAACGGGGTATTCGTGATCTAATGTTTGGCGGAGTGAACCGATACTCTCGTTATTCATAATTATTATTACCAGTTAAATCACAATAAAAATATATTGCAGAGAGATTGACGAATTAAAAACGTTATTAAATATTATATTGTTAAAACAGGTCCGTTTTCCGTTTCCGTTTATTAAATGCATCGTAAAAGAACATCGCATTAGGTACATTTATTTCACTTAAAAATAGAGATCGGTCGAATAAAGTTGAACTGAATGTATAGTCGGCGCTCTATCGACAGTACGTGCCAACAAAGGAAAACTTTTATTATTTTATATCATCCATCTATATCAATATCAATCACTGTATCTCGTATTATCCCGGATATTATTATTTAATAAATTACTTCGTGGGTCGTGTGATCGTGAGAACGCAGTTTATTAAAAGAATCATAGATATTTTTTTTATTAGTTTTTTGTGTGCGATCTATACCTACATTAATTTAGGGGGAAGAGGGAAGGGGAAAATTATTAAATGAATTAACACTTGCCATAGGTACATTGGATGATAGAGTTCGCATAGCAAAATAACGACAAGACTGACACTAGATTCAGACTTCAAACTAAACGCACAAGTGGTTTTCCTAGACCGAAATGCGATATTTAATAGATAGAGGCATTGTTGATTCTAAATGGAAATACTATGTTCTGCGGTTGCAGTGTGTTTTGATCTACTATTTGCGTGAGTAGTTAAAATTAACTGGCGATATTTCACAGGATTAATGTTCAAATAAAAAAATACTTAAACTGTCGTTAATTAGATAACAAGATACCTACCACTTGCGCGCTTTTCGCTACTGTATTAGTAAGGTACTTTGTTATCTAATTAACGAAAGTTTAAGTATTTTTTTATTTGAATGTGGCCTATTAATGATACCAAGTACCTAACCCTGTAAAATTCATCAGTCGATTTGAAGTTAATATACATATAAAAATCAATTTCCGTACGTTAGTCTCACAAAAACTCGAAAATGCCTTAACCAATTTGTTTTTTTTGGTTTTGTTCGCCTGAACACTGAGGTTGTTTAGGAAAAAAGAAAACTAAGAGAAATTAACAAAAAAATGTTGGTCGTACAAAGTTCACCGGGCAGCTAATCTTATAATAAAGATAGCTTGACAATTCGACATGCGCTTCGTTCCTTTTCTGATAGAATAGTAAAATAATTTTCCATACCTTCATCGTAGAAACACAACTAGCCAGAACAACAATCACATGTATTCAAACTAATCTACGTACCTACGTATAATTATTAGTACTGTAGGTAGGTAGGTAACTTGGTAGAAGGACTTGGTTTGCATAAAGCCTCAAACTAGACATGCGTTTGCTAAACGTTTTCATGTGTTCTTAGGACCTTTTCTATATAATAGGCTCAACAAGGTACTAAGCTTCTATAGTGTAAGGTTTAAAAAATGTAGCAAAATGTTATCAGAATATTTAGCGATACTCGATTACACAGACACAGAACAACTTCTAGAAATTTTGGCATGATGATATTTAATCCCCTCGTAAGTGTTTACTTTTGTATAATTACATAGGCTTAGTTTTAGGTATTAATGTACTATTAAGCTTTTTCTCGTAGTTATAGTTTAACTTTAAATTTTACTGTCCCAAAGTAATTGCAGTATAAAGTGATGGCCTGAAACACAGGTTTAAATTAACCTAGATCGGGCTGGTCGCTATCTAACGTTGCAATTCCGAACCACCATTACTTCCACCTATAATAATAATATCTTAGTTTTAGTTTATTTTTAAGCACTATAGTTGTATGGAAAATCTTTTACTGTTGGCTAAATGTACACTTTTTATGAACGTTTTTATTTGAATAAATTATTATTATATTATAACTGATACCCATATCTCTGGGAGCTTGTTCTCATGGCGACCGATGGGTCGTTATATACGATATCCGCTTTACCAGTTTTTCTATTCCGTGTATGCAAGTGTTCATTCATTCCTAGAACCGTAAAAATTACAGTGCGGTGACCGATCTTGTCAATAAAAATCTTTTACAGAAACAGCAAGCTGTAAGAAGTGTCTCGGTTTAGTACGAAGCTGTGAATAAGTTCACACGAGCGAGTGTTTTGTTGGATCCAGTAAAAAATAACAGCCCCTACTTTATTCTAGATTGTCAACCAGTTTTTATTAACTGTTTTGACGGTCGCTGTGTGTATACCAGGACTTTTCCTAGATTCAGATATAAGAGTGAACCCTTGAAACATACCAAAAAAAGTAGGAACTGACTTGAAAACTGATTATTATTTAACGCCAATAACACCTTTATTTGTCACCTATATTCTTTACAAAAAATGATTCTGATTAAAAAACTGAAATGCATAAAATAATGATTATACAGGGTTACTGGTAACTCGACGTATTCCTTGCAGGACGTCATAATAGGTTAAAATGCAACAAATTAAGCCACCAAATGTTCTACCGAAATTCAGTAGTTTTCGAGTTTTTTATGTTTTTTGAAATATGCCATTTTCAACCATTTGAAGCATATTTAAAAATAATGTACGGCGCGAATGTATTGTTTAAGTTTTTATCATAGCTGATGTCATAGCAGACCTACGTTAATAATTAAAAGTTCAAATATACCAAACACATCTGCAAATATGGTTGAATCTGGAATTTTTCGATAAAAACCTAAAATAATTAATATCTCAAAAACTACTGAACTTCGGTAGAACATTTGGTGGCTTCATTTGTTGCATTGCAACTCTACTTTAATGTCCTGCAAGGAATACGTCGAGTTACCAGTAACCCTGTATACTAAAATTTACATTTCCTGAAGTCGTTGCTAAGCAGTTCTGTAGCGAAAAATGTAAATCTTAGTGAAACAGGAAATATGTGCGAACATAAATAAAAAAATACAGACGATCTGAGAAACATTTCCATTTTTTAAGTCGGTTTAAAACGGATCTCCGTGTGAACGAGCTCTTGGTAGTCACATGAAGAACTAACGATGCTTAAATTCATAACTATCGTCTTATAGGTAGGTATGTATACAGTTTTATTACATATTGAGAAGATTGAGACAAGTTTAAGCAAATGATAAATCTCTTCGACCTGCCTATCAGTAATTACGTGACTCGGAGACGAAAGGGAGGTCACAGCGTTCTCATCCGATACTAGTTGGTTATCTCCTACAATTAAACAACGATCTATACCTACTGAGTAATGCAAACGTCTGAATAACATTGTTTCATGTACAGTGTCTCATGGAACGAGAGGAATTTACGTATCATAACCTCTCCTTGACAAACTCATAATTGTTTTAAAAGTTTCGCCGAGCTTTCCCGAAACCCTCTTCCCGAAGTTCTTAAATTATTTTGGAATGACATAAAAATGTGAAGGACACTCTAATTAAACATAAATCACTACAAGAATAACTTGGGGAGCCTCCTATAAAAGCGGTTGAGACATTTTTGCAGCTAAAGAAATATCGTTTTTGGTGACAACAATATTTTAAGCGTCTCGACATACACCTGAGCGCGAAGGGCGCCGAAATGAGTTATTGTGGACCCTGGTAGCTTGCAGAGACACAGCCTTTTCGAAACTCTTCGCACAGTAATTGCCGAGGTTGAAATGTACAGAGAAAATTAACAAACTATACGTTTCACATAATTTTAAACAGTCGAAGAACTCTGCTTATGAAAAACAATAAGGTGTTAAGTTCATGTTGGGGACTTGTGCACTGTTGGCTTTGTATAGCAAAATTAAAAACTTTAACACAATATAAAAACTTGTGCATTATGACGTGTTGTTATTGAATGAAGATTAATTAAGCCGGGTCTTCTGCGACCATGTTTTTTTTTAACAAAATTGGGGGCGTGGCCTCACCGTTTACTGTGTTGTAATTAGTCTACATGTTCACTAAACATGTTAGTTTGTTTTGTTAGATTTTTGTAGTAGGAGACCCGGTTTTATTAGAGAAATAAATGTTTGTATTAAATGTATTAAATGTTTGTGAATACATTTTCATGTCCTACTGTTCTTTAAAGTTACTATGCGATAACATATTTTTTAACAACATTAATGTAGGTGCTGATACCAGATGTAGTGTACCCGTACCTACTTGGAACACTAATTGAAAAACAAACGTTTTGTTGTTTGTGAGTTACGAAGGTTACCTACTATGTGTGTATTTCTGGTAGAGTAAATTGGACCTTGAATCGATAAATATGTGGAAATATTATGATGTTGATAAAACTTCTTTCATAATGTTCAGCAAAATTTGGTCCAGCTGATAGACCTATCTATTGAATGATAAAACCGTAGGAAAATTACAAATTTATTGAAATACGGAACTGTTTTTAACTAAGAACCGAGACAATTGCTTCGAATAAATTATTAAATAGGTACCTACCTGCCTCACTTATAAGGAAGTAAGATCATTTAAATTCCAAATTAATATTGTTTATGGCGCTTCTTATAGGTTCCCATCTACTGAACACACGTACAGACGACAGACGAAAACAATATTACCTACCTACCTATTCTATAGGTAAACTTTATGATTTTTACAAAACAATTAGACTTTCGTTTTTTTTTAATTTCTATAAAATTATAAAGTAATTTAAAATTATTACAGAACTCTGTATAGATTTAATTCGAAATAAAGAGATTGTTACCTAGTTTTAAGAAATACTCACGTTACTTGATGTTATTATTCGAGTGATCCACTCTATTTTGACCTAAGTAGAAAGTTCACGAAAAGTTAAACTAAATACTTTTTTTTATTTAGAAAAACATGATTACTAAGCGACGCGCAAACAAGCACTATCATGAACACACGCGCGATGCTCGTATCTACGGCGTGATGCCCACACAATGGGACAAAACAATAAAAGTGTAGAAACAAAATATTAATCGTTTAAAATATTTTACGATTTATATTCACGATAAACTAAACACACGATTTGACGACAGGATGAAGACTGAATGTTGAACGTTATCCGAGGGTTTACTAGGAGAATAAATTAACATAAATAAATACTTAATCACAAAGCTGAGTTATCCGTTATCTTTGTGTTATTATTTGTTAATCGTTCGACATTAATTATTTAGCTTCCTCGGAAAATAAATGATGGAATCAGGCGTTACTTTGCGGAAATCCATGATCTATAAATATAAAATAAAATAATCGTTAAAGTTATTAATTAATAAATAAGTTATTAATCGCATCTTCTGCATTTGCATATATTTGCGGGCTGGAGGGCGGTGCTGCATACTGCAGTCAGGCTTGATCAACTGTTTTTTCGCGGAATTAACACAATATTTTGTTGTATATTTATATTCCTCGGAAGAGCTAATCGAGATCAAAGGTCACCTCATTCCACAAACATCTAATTAGGATAGGGATAGGCAATATAAATTAAAACCTAGTTGCCATTTATCTAGACAAGGCAATACATGGCTTTAAAATTGTAAATTTAGAGTAACTATTTGCATTATTCTCTCCCTCCATTCCATTTCTTATCACTCTATTTTGTTTGTAGAAATGGTCTCTGGGAGATATTTGTCGATCGATTGTGGAATGTACATAATATTATATATTTAAGTAGGTACCTACCAGTTTCACGTAGGATACATCGTAGGATTTTTCCATAGAACGTTCTGGTTACATTGAATGTCAAATATATAAGAAGAACAAACCAAAGAAAAGTTATCTACTTTACGTTGTTTCAGTAACAGTCATTTTTAAGGTTTGCAGAATGACAACAGCTATCCTGATGGACAGTTATAATTTTGATGAATTCTGACTAATCCTACGTGAAACAGAGTACCTATAATAATAATTAAATAAGTTCCTATTCTCAATAAGTAATTGATACGAATTTTTCCAGTGGTCGATACACTGGGTGCACTGTGCGTGGAGAGGGCCGCTGATTGGCTGGTGGAGCACATTTCGAGACACTAAATAGATATTAATAGAATTATCAACATGGAGCAATGTACCCGCGACTCGCTTGCCCCGCAACCGGCAACCAAAACGCGAATCTTTTATATTATTATAGAAATACATAATGCATCATAGTAACTACAACAAATTACAACGATATTGTTGCCACTATACGAGAAAGGTGATAGTTGTTATTACATCCAGCAAGCACTTACGTATTAATTAATTTATGCTTCAGTATAGGAGCAAGCAGATCCAAAGAAAACAAAGTTTAGACAAACATAAATTGATAAAAAAGTACTTTATATTCCTTTCTTTCTAAAGTTCTTTTTCCTGGAATACCAAATACTCGGAAGCCTTATGCTTCGAGCATTATGGTAATGAAAACAAAATGTCGTGTGTAAAAAGTACATATAAAATTAAGTGCAAACAGCCGTGGTCCTGTTGTAAAAAGTCAGGCGGCAGGTAGCGACCCGAGTCAATGAAAGGGCTTTACCCACATCGTTTAACGACGATACCATGAATCTACCTCGTGGTAAAGGTAATATTCCTTGTCCATGTAGCAGCTGTTGAACCTTTATCGGTCATTCACCACGCGTCGGCTCTATATTTGAAAAATCAGAACGTGCATAGCTACTACCTACGTTCTTAATAACAATATTTGCTGGCAAGTTTTCAACACTCAATACTTTCACACACAATGTCTAGTAGATGCAATGTTCTACTAGATTACAGGTCTCGTTTCTGTTGTCATTGTTACAGTGTTTATACAGATAGAGCTATATTAATTTTCCAGTTGATAAAGGAGATCACCCATTCTGGAATAAAAAAAATGCACGATGGCCATTAATATTAAATACTTACTAGGTTATTTTTAATAATTATACAAAAAAAAATTTTGTTTCAACAATAATGCCTAAATCAATTTGGGTCTAGAGATATGAAATAAACAAAATAATTGTTATTATTTTAAGAATATAAGTTAGTTCTCATTGATATAACCAATACACGCATCATCACCGTACATGCATCTGCGTGGCACGGGTTTCCTCTAAACGATTGTGTAAAGGAGACAGACGAAACTCCATCAGCAGAATTAAAGCGAATTTTAAATGAAATTTATTCGAATTATAGATATTTCCCAATGCTTTAACAGCTAGTAATTACATTGTATCTTCGTTCTTAAATTAATTTTGCGTTCTTGACCATCGTTCAAACAAAATATATTTAATTCCTGCCCGCCAACATTTTTTTATATCCCAAACCCCCGTACAAAACTGGGTGATTTCTTTTAAATGATACTACGTTTCTGCCAGACACATTGGTTGTCTGATAGCAGAAGTAATTGTATTACCTACATAGATATCTAGTCAAATCACAATAGCTGTCTCATGCAAGTCAATTACGTCTATCTGCCGCCTGGTTAGTTATCTGAACACACTGATACAATATGAATTCAGTACAAGCGAGTAACAGTTGCTCAAAACTATTAAACATGATTATTTCGTTGGGAAATTGAATTAAAATTCAATTCTGTTATCTAAAGTAGGTGCGGTTGAAAGTCTAGCTCTAGGCGGACAGATATAAGATACGCCAGACGTCGCTACTAGCTACATCCACGCTTGTTTTATCTATTCAATTAAATACTCCGAGAATGGCATCGTAACATTATGATAACAAATATGTAGTTTGCAACAAGACCTCTCTATGTCTTAGATGAAAAGGATGTCTATGTAAGTTATGTAAGTACTTAGTTTTGTTCGAATACATTAATCTGTAGTCAAGTAGTAAAATAAACGAGCAATGCTGGGTTTTCGATAAGAAATATTATTATATAAAAGGTAGGTATTTGATTTTGTTAGTGAAGGTATTATTTATTTGGCAACCTTCGCGGGTAATCTTGTATGTCCACCATTAATTGTATTAGTGCCTTTGTCATATTATTTTATTAAGTCATTATTGGTTTGCAATAGGTCTAGTTATTAACTGCAATATTACATGTATTAGGACGCTCGATTACCCCGTAGCCCCGTACTGTACGCCTTAATAAGAGAGACTGAATACAGATGTACTTATCTTAGTAACAAAGAAAAAAGAAATTATCCTAATATATTACAATGTAAATCTAACTTATCTTATTATTTTGTATCGAGTTTTTGGGCCAATATTAACAAACGTTATCTTGTTTACGAGTGGGTACTTTATTATCTAACAATATATTCAATATTCATCATGTTCGATGTTGCCCTTCTTTTTTCCTATAACACGGCAAACAATGGATTATTTTGATCCAAGGCATGTTTGTACCTAATGCCACTTCACTTCTAAACAATGTTTCAGACACAAGTTGCTAGCACTTTCTGAAACGTCACGTAAATGTTTCTAGAAACAACTTTTCTGAGCTTTTGCCGTCTACAGTCAGCTGTCGCTGTGTCTCATACAGTTCTATATTTAAAAATGTTTTCTTTGTCACAATATCCCACATCCACACTATTAAAAATCTTTAGCGAAACTGATGTTTCAGCTTACTTTCCATGAGCTTTACAATAAACCGCGCAACAAAATACAACACGTAGTATTTACTACAACATGTGTCAATGATTTTGAAACACGTAGATTCTTGTTTCTGATACAGTGTTTAAGTATATAAATGTTTACAAATGAATACTACCTTTCCTATTTTCATGTGAGTAGGTATGTTTTCAAGTTGGAGCCCTGTGTCTGTCAACTGTTATTCGCCTGTTGTATGTAATGCATAGTTAATCAAAGAACATGCATGGAAATATTTAGGTTCGTATAATTTATTGTAAGTTATTAATTATTAATTTTGACTTATAAAAACATATTGAGACATCAATAGGTACATAGTACCTATACCTCTATAGTACCTAATGAGATGTCTCTAATTGTTTGTTGTGTTCCTTGGAAGTTTCTATATTGGAGACTATAGATATTTTGTGTCAACTGGAGGAATATAAAACCATTTTCCACTAGAAATTGGCACACGTATAATAAGTTACGTCATAACTTCATCAATAATTCAAATTGCAAGATTTTGCTGCACAGGTATAATCGTTTCCTACAATCCAATTTCTTTGTTTAAACAACGAAATTGAATATTGAGAAAGCACTGCAAAAGTCCATTCCGGAATATAAGTTTTAGGTTTGTATAGTATGGTCGTGGTGAATAATATATTATTATTTACGGTGGTGATCGGGGGCTACGTACCGATGGAATCCCAGAGCGCTGCGCATACTGCAGGCGGCGATCGTGTCCTTACCCTACAAACATAATGTATTTTCTTATATATTTCGTTTATTGAACTAAAATTCCCACTCGCCTTTCTCGACAAACTTGATCATATTTAAAATAAATACACATCACTTCTGTACTCTAAAGGGATAGGCAGCGGTGTACATGAGTGTACGTCTTCAGGTAACATGAACCGTAAGGCCGTATTTTCGCAAGCCGTGGAAAACGGCCTAATAGTGAGCCAGCCTATTGCCACTTATATTATTATAATCCTAAAGTCTAGGTTGCTACAGAGAATTCCCGAGCAGAAAAATCCCAGTAATACCTTGTCCAACCCGGGAATCTAATGCTCTTTCGTTCAGTTTGATTTTAAATGTAGTTCTACGCAGGTGGTTCATTGTCGAACCTATTAATACTCATTATAGATATTATGTTCAGTCAATTAGTATTCAGACCAATAATCTAATTATGAATCGATTTCCCTGAGATTCTCAGATATAACACGTGGATACCCACACATCTACCTGTCTAATCAAGCTGTCCCGTTGGGAGGTGGGGAGGAGCCATCTAAATAATAAAAACATTCGCCAGAAAAAACATTTCAGCGCCGAATCCCCGATCCATCGATTGATAAAATGGAAATGCAATTTAATCGTGATTTAACGATATTCGGGGTGTACCTATCTACATAATATTGACCTAATTAGTCCTAATAGTGATTGGCAATATGATTGCACTTTTTAAAATCAATAACGTTTTTCAGATTATTATATAGTGTACGTGGACCACAGGAATCTAAACAATAAGTAGGTATTATTTAAATTTTGTGATGTAGGCGGACCACATTCGTATGCATTCTGCTCAATTTCGTGGTACATATAAATCTCTTCCTCTTTTAAGCCAACGTAAAAAATCTTTTTGCAGCTCCACTTTTCATCCGCCTGTGATATTTCATAAAAATTGGTGACAAATTGAAGGAATCATGAGTTTGTGATATAAGGTCGGATAAGACAGACGAATGGAGGGCATGACGAAATTATAAGGGTTCTTTGTGACTACGGAACCCTGTCGTCAAGAATTCACGTTCGCTATCGCAGAGTGGCAGTGGAAAAAGATTTAGAATCTTTCCTTTGAAGAATTTTGTATCTGCATTGTTTAGGGTTTTGGTTTTGACTGTTGTATTGAATCCTATGATATAATATGTTTAATGACCAGAATCATCGTGAAGTTTTTTTTTAATACATAAAATTATTAAGTATTAAGAACTATTTATAAGAACTATTATGCTTTTTAAACTATTATTATGGCCACAGGAGCTACATTTCGATGTTTTTATTTATTTCAACATACCTAAAGGCATCATATTATATTTGATATCATAGATAATAAAAATGGCAAATATCCCCCTATCATGTTCACGCCAATTAGCTCCATAGTTCTTAAACAGCTAACTTTACCGGTTTCTACAAGAAACATTGTTTACAAATATTGTTTCGTGGGTTTGATTCCCAACCCAGAAACAATATAAAATAGCCAGCTAGGTATTTAGGTAGGTATTACTATACCTACACCCCTGTGTACCTTTCGGTTAAAATAATAGGCATGAAATGCATGTAATAATAATGTTATAAGTAGGTAATACAATGTAGGCCTTTCTTGTCTAAGCTTTTATGTACCTACTCGTTTAAAGGTTAGCAATTTTTCTCTATTTCTTAAGTTCCTGGCATCAGTTCAAAACGAAGCATACCTCAATTTCTCTTTTAGACTCCAAGCAATTTATATTTAAACCTTATGTAAAACGGCCATACATAAAAGTAAACAATCCTTGAATTAAACAAAACTATTTTTTAAATGTAGAACTGCGTATCATATCATATCATACCTCACCCACTGGTATGCTGGGGGTCCCATTATCAGCCTAGACTTTTACCAACTACGTGGGATCAGCTTCCGATCTAACCGGACGCGGCATAGTATAAGATTTATTCACAGGCGACTGAAATCATACCTTTGAAACTCAATTACCGGAGTATCGATATCCTAAGGTTAAACCGGTTGACAAAATTCTGACTTTGGACGGCCCTCAAGTGCCATAGGAGTTCTTATTACAACTGGGACCGACTGCCAACGATAGTCTCGATGTGCAAAAGACTAGTCACCACCATCAACCATGCAAGGCTTAACCTTGGCAAGCGCGGCTTATCCTCTCAGATCGAGTGCACAAAAGGTATTAACCTATTCCTAAAGTGTATTAATATGGATTGGTGGATATTTGGGAATAGTCGATCCGGTTCACAAATATTATAATCCTTACTAATATTATAAACGCGAAAGTTTGTATGTATGGATGTTTGTTACTCTTTCACGCAAAAACGGCTGAACGGGTTTGGATGAGATTTGGCACACAGATAGACTATGAGCTGGATTAACACATAGGATACTTTTTATCCGGGTACATCAAGTAGTTCCCCTAGGATGCGGGTGAAACCGCGGGTAATAGTCTAGTATGATTATAATTCGACCAACTATAGGTAAGCACCCAGATTTACTTAAAGTTGTTCAAGAATGGACATCTGGAAATCTACGGGGTGATTACATGAATAGAATATATCCTACTTAGTTTAATTTAAGTTATGCATAACCTGAAAGCTTTACTTCAACTTATACCTATCTAGAACATAAACGGAATCTTCGAGATGAAAATTTATCATTGATTTAGTAATTAGGCGCATACGGTCAGGTTTACAACTGGATTAAATAAATATATTTGGAATACCTACAGTTTCATCTGAAATGGGAGAATGAAGTCTCGAATTTCTCAGAACTTCTCTCGTTCGGTACTTCCTAGAGACCAGGTGACGTGGTTTACGACTTGCAGTCGAGAAGGAATGTTTAGTGCAAATTGCACAGAAGACATTCAGTTGTGCAGGTAATAAATATAATGTCAAATGATACCGACAGAATAACGAGTTCTTTGAAACGAATAAATAAATTTCACGTTCAATAAACACGTACCTACGCAAATGTAAGTAGGTATTATAACAAAATGTGAAACATGGTACTGTAAATTACACATTTGTTAAATTACGAACGGAATTGATATTAACTAGTTGATAATTCTAGGTATTGGACAAACACAACAGCAGTTATATATTTATTTTCCTAAAACTTATTGTGATTTATATGTAGTTGAGTAGTGAGTAAGCCTGTTGCAATGTATTATTTATTATTCACATCGGATATTGAAGAATATTTTGAATTCCTGTACTTTCCACATAATTTGATCTGTTTGATTAAACAAAGAGTAGATGAGTAGAAGAAATTTAAATGATATTACAATTTTTATATTTTTATTACGTGAGTAAATAGACAATAATAACATTGAACAAAAACATGGTAGCAAATTAATAAGTCCGTAGACTGAAGTCTACGGTGCTACGATACTACGGCAGCAGTACTACTACGGCAAAACAGTATGGTTTTTGTGTAGGTAACTAACTACCTGACGCTTTCTTTTTTGTAATTTACTTTCCAATATTCAAATTAATATAAAATTACAATCGTGGTTACGGTGACGGTATTTCTGGTTTAGGGCGGGTCCTATAAACACATTTTGTTTGTACTACTTAACATATTAATCGGTGAACTATAACAAATGTCATTAGTCAGTCAAGTCATATCTTTTATACGCGTATATCTATTCTGAAATATTTTAGGTACTTACAGAAATTAATTATAATCCTTTGTCCAATCTACGGAAGGTTAACGCTAGAGTTATTTCACATAACATAACATCACGCCTTGTATTCCCCGAAGGGTTCAGCAGAGGTGTTTTTTTGTACACCTTCGCTTCACCAGATTTGTTTAAGTCCCATGTAATAGGGGGCAAGCCTATTGCCATTAACCCTTAATAAGGCAAAGGGAATATACTTACCACCAACTTTTTTGGATGATGTCGCGAAAGCCTCCTTGTTATATTTTTATTTTTAAATCTAGCAATATTACAATTCTTTACATTTTTTTTGATGGGAAATAAAAATAATAATTAAACATAATAAAAAACATTTTGTTATTATTTATAAAAAATTGCCAAATTGTTTGTTATTTACTTTTCCTAAACCTTATGTCTTATTAAGGGTTAACCGGGCACAAATCCAGAGTCCGGGCTGCTACTGAGAAATTCCTAATGGAAAACCCAATAACATTTTGCCTGACCTGCGGATCGAACCCAAAACCCCATTCTCAGCAGTCGCGCTTGCGACCACTAGACCAACAAGGCAGTCAGCAGGTAAGCAGTAGAGTTATTTCATAAACAAATAATGCTTATGCAAATACGAATTAAATAATTGGTGCGCAATATAATTTGTATTGTCTGCGAACTTACTGAATCTATGACCTGGCTTGCTATATAAAGCCGTGAGCGTAAACAACAAAGTGAAATTACCAACCGAACGGTAACAGCACAATGTTTACGTGCACGTGGATATTTGGAATAGTTTTGTTTGGTGCAGTGGCGTGGTTGGGCGGGGTGCAGGCCCAGCCGAGTGGGTACCCACAAAACATCACGACCTGCGAGCAATTTGAACGCGGCGCCCGATTCAATCCATACGCAATTATTGACTCAGTTTGGAAGATAGTTTACTTTTGGTCGAATAATACGGAACTTTACCCGATTGTTTTCTCTATAGCAGCGAAAAACGTAAGTTTTTTTGTGTAGTGTAGTATACATTTTTCTTTCAGCAAAAGTTACCCTTGCAACGCATTGGAAGTACGCAGGTTAGGTCACTCAACGACCTACGACACAAATATTCTTGACAATCGTAGCTAGATATTTCTTCCTGTGTATTGAGATCCCAATTTTTCTATCTTGCTTACATAATATTGTTCTCGAACATACCAACAATTCTTCTTTTTGTTATGTATTAAGGTATTTTTCTGTGAATTTTTTACGAAGCAACTGAAAGAGCTGTGAGTTTGCGACATATTTGCTTTTGTGCAGCTTATACCTATAGCGATAGGTGATGAATATGTTGACCCCTGTGTATTTAAAAGAACACACAAACAAGCATTTTAGAATTTCCTATGTATTATCAAAGAATAATAAGAATAAATAATAAAAAGCAGGCAGTGATAGCCTAGCAGTTGAACGCTTGTCTACCATGCAGGAGGGTCTGAGTTCGATCCCGGCCCGTTCCTCTGACTTTACCAATTCATATGCGGATCTAAATTTGATTTATCAATTGCGTTAACGGTGAAAGAAAAACACAAAAACATCCTGAGGAAACCTGCACACCTAAGAGGGCTCCATAAAGTACTCGATGATATTTGTAGTCTGCCAACCCGCACCAGGCCAGCGTGGTGGACTAAGGCCTGAACTCTTCTCACTCTGAGAAGAGACCCGTGCCCAGCAGTGGAACAGTAATGGGCTAATTATATATTATCAAAGACACTTCAAAAAACAATAAGACTTTAAAAAAATCTCATCATAAACTTGCAATGCCTCCCAGTGAACAGTAAATGATCAAGCTCCCTTAATAATTAAATACTCATTGCCATGCCTATCAGACGGATTGGTTATCACAGATTGTGTTATTAGTAGACAAGAAGACGCTGCTGCCCACCCTCTTGACGTAATTACATAGTCAGCTTTTACGACACCCACGGATGGGAACAGGTTGGCCTATTCTTTGCCGGGAATCACACGGAACAAAATACCACTAGTAATAATTTAAAAAAATTATGGTAACTATTTCTGTATATTTTCTCATCATCGGAAATAACAAAAAAGTTACTTTGGGTCTTATCTCTTGAAATCCTTTAAGTTTCATGATCCGGGCTCCGGTTGTTGCTAGGTCTAGATTGTCACAGTAATATAAAATAAATTCAAACCAGTAATTGATATTTTTCCTCATTTTGATTGCATGTAGAGGGTAAAAAAGTTCAGAGATATTTTCGAAGCTTCGAACCCATATATGGGAGTGGAGTGGGACAAGGCAACGTTGTTCATGAACCCGAGGCCTGGCGTCGAGGTGATGTTCCTGTACGCTGGTACGCCGGGGGCCTTCCGCGCAGTCGTCAAAAAAGAACAGCGCACTAAAGGTGCGCAATATTGCTCCCGCTCCCTGCCACCCCCCCTGCCGCCATTTCCGCTCCTAACTTTTCCCGCCCGACTTGACTCATAACGATAATAAACAGGTCGCATTTCAAACATTTTTTTTAACGTTTTTTCATGTTCTTCTCCTAATGACCTTTACTGTTTTAGTCGTTAACCGTGTAGTAACCGCTTTTTACATTTCATGAAAAGAAAGAAACCAATTTTCTACTGCAAACAATTCTTATTTAGATTTTTTAAAATAAATTATGTCTTTTCATTCTCATGTTCTCGGAATTTATAAATACCTATATAATAATAACTTTGGTTGCAATAAGCACCTACTTTAATTCGCCAGCACTGACAGCGGCATAATAAACAGAATAAATAGCATAAACTTAAGTTTAATGTGTAAGTAAGTAGAGGTTTTATATTACAGCGCGACCGTACCCGCCGCCGCTGATAAAGTTTGCAGACGTGAGGATGAAACTTGTTGAACGGTCCTTAGGCATGATGTGCTGCGAGGATCTGACGGCATACGCTTTGGTGAGAGTGGATGAGTTGCCCAGGACAGAGACAATGTGCCTGAAAGTGGCTAACATGATTGGCTATCAAGGGTATGAAGGACGTTCGTACTTGTATCTCACAAGAGCTGAAAAAGAAGAGGAACTTTAAATTTGAAACTTTGGTTTAGATTTGATGAACGATGACGTACTGTCATTTATGTATATTACGCAGTAGATCAGATGTTAAATAAAAATATTGTATTATACTAACTTAATTTAATATTTTTGACATTCTCATACTAGATTACAAAGAAACTACCTAACTACTAGATTTTTTGGCTAGATGATTTTTTTTAATGGATGGTACAAAAAGCTGGATGTTGTATAGATAACATCCAGCTTTTTGTACTCTTTCATTTTTCAAAGCTTTGAAGACGGTATAATTCCGAAATCATCTAATTTATCAGCTCAAATACCTTCGACCAGACGCGGGATGCTTCCCGTCTCATTTCCTGTATGTAGGTGCAAAGAAATGATCCTGCGCCCATCGACCGCCTACGGAACAATGAGACAGTAACTAGTTCAACCATTGAATTTTTTTATTAAAAAAAAGTAAACCTAAGTACCTAAACAAATTTTGATCATAAATAACATTTAGTGTTCTCTAAAAATCCGTTAAATAGAAACTGAAATTATTGAAGTTTTCTAAAAATGGTGTATGTTCTAATACTGGATCCGTTATTTTTATCGTATCCTGTCTATCAGATGCGATGCAGCTGCCATTTGTTTAACTGATCCGTCGGTACAGATGTGAACAACACATCCAGTACCGACGGATCCGTTAAAACGGATCCGTTAAAACGGATCCGCTGTGTGAACGGACGCTTATACAAAAATGAATGGCTGGACTATATAATAATATGTCTAGCAATGGACTGCGTAAAGTGGAGTACTATCTTAACTGCGTAAGCCGAACTAATCATATTATGAAGAAAGACTTGTATGTAACTGTACATTTCAACACTGCACTTACTTAACTGCGAACTGCAAATCATTTAATTACCTACAATGGAAGAATGGATGCAAGAAGCTCGATGACAAAACAGCGTTACAGGCGGCCGATTAAATCAAATTACTATTTATGTTTTAATGTCATCATAAAAAGAGAATTGTGTGGTACCGAGATTCAAAACAAACTCAAAAGAAATGACGCAGCAGTACAAAAGAAAACGCCCAACAATTTTATTCCTACATCTTGTAGTGTATTAGTATGCCTTAGTTTTGCAATCTTGAAAGCATTCCTAACTTTTATCGTAACTACAGCAGCACACACGAATTGTATCGTTTCCGTCAAACAACCTGTTAACTCCAAACGTCTACTATTTCATATATTATTTTTATATCAAAAGCAGCCTAACCGATCACTGAGGCTGGAACGAGAGTTTAAAAAAATAAATCTGAATTCACAGAGGTAAACCTATCCGCAGCACTAACGTACATTTTATGTAAGCTTCAAAAATATTTGCGAATACTTGCAATATATTCCTATTTCCGGATGGTGCTCCCATAATATTTGTATGATGTGTTTAGTGAATAATGTGGGAAGCGGGACATCTCATAGTCCCGATTTACCGATAAATCAATTGCCAACACGCAATACTTTACGGTTACCATAAATAAAATATGTTGTTATTTACACACACATATCTATAGAGAACGGACCTGATATTCTGTTACCGGAATAGAATTTGGGAGAGCTGGTAATTAATATTGTATGAGGTTTCTAATAAAAATTGCCTGCTTACTACATTGCATTTTGGTCACGGGCTAATGAACTGTGCTGTCTTTATACGTAGATGTTATTAAGATGACAAGGAGAAAGGTGTATGAAAAAAAAGTCTATCCATACGATGCTACCTGAAATTGTGAGGTCAATGGTACACTGGTCCTTGCGAATTTATGGTTACCTACCTATTTGAAAAGTTGCATTCCAACCCCCGTCGCGTAATTCAAGAAATCGCCGATACTTTATAGAAATTACTTGTTCTTTTTCTTTAACTTGTTGAAAATAAATAATGATTGTCGCAAATTGTAAACTAGAAAATTCCATAAAGATCGAGATAGCTCTGAGAATGAATATTGAGTTCTTTGCATTATTTTTTTAGGACAAGTAACAGTCATTTGTACTCTATAGAATACAAATAATTATTTTTTATTTAGGAACTGACTAAAAAGCATAAAAACGCTATAGAATACACCACATAACTGGCTGTATTATTAACAAACTGATAACAATGCAAATAAATAGGTGAGTATCAAGTCGGCGATCTGCATTCAATAAGATGTCGTTGGCGAATACCCCGAGCTCCCTATATCCAACAGAGCAAATTTATTTTTCTCCCAAGCATACTAGACGTCAACAAATAAGGTTATTTTTCAATATAGAGGTTTTATTCGTTCTTTAACAGTAAGTGAGGTCAACTCAACATGGCTTTAACTTTGAGAACTACATTTGCAATAATGTTTGTATTTAATTTATGTTTTGCAGCTGATCTTTAATATGTGATAAATTTATCTTCGAATGTTTGAATCCAGTAACGGCCGATATTTTTTACATTACTTCTATTGAATTTTTGTCAAAAACCTACATCAATCCAGAGATTATGGATTGAGATATCAGCCGTAAATAGATCTCGCTTGACATTAAGTAGGTGTACACCAACATATGTATGTTGGTGTACACCTACTTAATGTCAAGCGTTAAGATACAACACACAACATACATGTATGTATGTACATACATGTATGTTGTGTGTTGTATCTTAGCAACGTCAGTTGAATAGTAGATAGGATATTGGAGGTCAGTTCGGGCTGACAGCTCAGACGTAAAGAGGGGATTCTGACAGGATATTAGCAGACTACAGTGATAATAACCCTATAGCCCGCACACTTATTATGTATAGGGAAATATCTTGGTACTGATGCTTATATAAAACCTTGGCAAATGAGAAATTAGATTAATTATACTGGTATAATAACTATTGTAGTAGTTCTAGTTAGGTATGTTCTGTTGAACTCTGAGTGAATTTACGAAACAGCATTGCTTGTTATTTGTTTATTTTGTATGCACTGTTACATTGGGTTAATGAAATGATGATAACATTATATGTAAATTATGTTGTACCTAGTCAATATCTTGTACTTGGAATTACCTACAACGGAAATGGGAATAGGTACAATGTGAAAAAACAACTCATGTATCGGTATTATGCTAAATACACCTGTTTAAATTGTGTACTAAGTAAGTAACATTGCTGTGATGTAAGTGGGATAATATAACAAACACACAATCACACAACATATTGTCCAGTACAAAAATATATTAACAGTAGTGAGCCCGAAAATCTTCAACTACATTATATTGTATGTGGATCCACATTCCGTACAGTCCTTTAATACCCAATAATACTAACATAAAAACAGGTTTTCCACTAAAGCCGAAAGTGAAGTCCGAGTCCGAGAAAAATATTATGAGTCCAGATAACACTGCTCCCCCTGCACGTCTTCCTATTTACAGTATCCGAAGGAATTTCTATTAGTAAAGGTTGTTTTCTTTCTGACGGAACCATAAAAAGTTCTTTGTTAAATTAATGTTCTCTCAACCCTCGAAAACAAAATGTTCAACTTACAATGTTTCTACACTATAATAAAAACAATCGTGGAGCTTATATTGTTGTTGCAAGAAAGCAATTAAAACTGTAATATAAGGTAGTGTAGCTAAATAATGTTATAAGACGACAGCGTCAAGGTATCGCGGGGTGATTTTAAATTTTAATTCTACTGATCACATTCTTGTCTTGGGGTACAGAAACTCCTCCGTACGTTTACTTAGCGAGTCAAAGAATACATTTTGTCTTGTTTAATATTACTCTGGAAGTACCATGATTAATGTTTGCGTGGTGTTGGTGTTTACAAATAAAATAAAATTAACAAACCTGGTTTTGCTGAATAGAATAGAATAGAATATACTTTATTGTACACCCAAAATTGTAACACAGTGAATATATTGACGACACGTTTGGTGCAGTGGCTAAGCGATTGGCTTCTGCGCTGCGGGTCGTGGGTTCGATTCCCGCACGGAACAAATATTTGTATGGCCTACAGATAATTGTTCCGGGTCTGGGTGTTTGTGCATGTGAAGATTTGTGTCTGTAAACGCACCCACGATACAGGAGAAATCCCAGTGTGGGGCAACGTTTTTAAAAAAAAAAAAAAAAAATAACATAATATATAGATTTTGCCTAGCTTTTTCTCAACTATGTTGAGGTCAGCTTCCAGTCTACCTAACCAGGTGCGGTTGAATACCAGTATTTTACCCGGAGCGACTGCTATCAGACCTCCTCAACCCAGTTACTGGGTAATGCCGATATCTTAAGGTTAATTAGACCAGTTGTCAGACTTTCGGGCTTCTGACTTCCCGTAACGATTGTCATAGGTATTCGTATGTCACGGAGCAGGGGTTTCGATGTGTAACGAACGGTCACCCATCCACCATCCAGCGCAGCTTAACCTCGCAAATCGTATGATCCGCGCGGTTGATAATTAGCCACGAGCCCCTCACACAATATAATCAATAATTAATATTCTAAATACCGAAATAGATGTTTGATACTCAGTACTGGGTGGAAGAATGTGGATAAAATACGGTGCAGAGACAGATAGTATCGTAGATTAACACTAAGGTTGGTCGTAAATCATAAAGGCAACATGATTAAAGTCACAACATCCAGTTACGAATATGGGGTGTATTTTTAAACAAGCCTAAGTAACTAATTATCGTTTGTGAGGAACTGAATAACTACTACAAGTTAATTCTAAACATAAAAGAAACTCTCCATAACGTTGATAGAAAAACTTGTCTAGAATGTAGGTTCAATAGCAGTAGGTACGTTGTTAGGGTTGTTGTCGAGTAGGGCTGGTGTACCCGCTGGGTGCGCGTGAACAACATGTGCTTACACGACTGTTTCCTAGTCGTTTTCGGATACGATATTACACTTGTACGACATCCGAAAAGCCGTTGTGCTTTATCTGACATATTCGACGAGGCTGCCGGTCAAGGTGATGGTGCTTGGAAAGGTATACAGTTAATTGTTAAAATTTTATGAACAATGGATTAAAATACACAATAACGGTATTTACAATGTAAAAAATTCACGAAGAATATCTATGCTGAGTAATAAAATAGAAGCCTTCTTATATCTCGCATTCGCCATTTAGTGATAGCTATCAAGATTCAATATCTATATGAGACCTCTGTGGAATGGGCTGATTGGGCTGGATTTTTGCGCAGTGTACCCACACTAATCCTCAGAACTTGCCGCGACCCTAAACTTGCCACTGTTATTGTTACTACACGACGATAACAAAGTTTGGAAGAGGAACATCGATTCGGTACAATATAAACATTTACTTTTACGTTAAGTATTTACACGAGTTAAGTGCAGTAGGTGTACCTCGTGTGTGCTGAGCAATCTCATTCGTTATCCCCCTCATTATTGACCTCACACACGGCTGGCATGTACCCAGCCTATTTATATTAAGTAATATATTTATATATTAATCACATAATAATATGTACGTTCACATTTTTAGCATTCCATTCCATTTGTAGAATGAATCACTAATGGAATCACAGAGGTGTCTGACTGTCTGACTGACGTCTTCTGTGACGGTTCCTTTAACTCTGGCCCGTTTGTGATATTTGTATTGTTATACTTGGTACACCGAAAGTATAAAAAATATATTTCGCAACCTACTAATATAATGCGATCCTTAATAATAATTATGGGAATTGGACAAATCCTTATCGATCCAAGTTCCATTCTGGATTCTGGGTGTGGGACATGTTTTTTGTCCAATACCTATAAGACAATTTTTGGGACCAAGACCTTAAAGGTCAAAAATCAAAAACTTAAAGAACTCAACTTAAAGATCAAAAACATTGTGAAGTATCGACTGACTTATAATCGCTTCAGCCATGACCACTAGCGGCTGGAGTAGCGAGCAGCGGGCAGCGTGCGGCGTGCTGGCATTACACTGACCGCGCCGCTCTATCGCATACATGCGGAAACATGGAGAGAACATTAGCTTTGCACTTTTGTTCTTATTTTCTACTCACAAAATATTCAATAATTAAGACAATCTACCTTAAAAAAATATTTTTTGCTTGGTTGCGATTCCAGGATTTGCATATCCTTGTTCCAAGTCTACGGTGTACATTTTTAATCTGAAACCCTGCAGGAGCTCGCAATATTAACCTACGATATTAAGTTCCATAAGTATACCAAAAATTCTTTAAAATAACATAGTTAAGAGCGTCTGCCGGTTGGATGTTCACACCGTACAATATTCCCCTGGTAAATTTACTGTTAGGTAGGCTTACGGTGGATTAAGGTTAACTATACTCCATAAACGCCCCTTCTAATAGAGTTACTGTGTTTAGTAACAGCGGATAACAAGCTACGATGTTTGTTCACACGATATTCAATATGTATTGTACACTAATGAGGTAGAGTGCTAGGAGGTTGTACTAGAATGTGAAGCGAATACTGTGAATGTTTATAAAATAAATGTACCTACTGTAATACTCAATTAAACGTGTGATAGTAGGTACTGATATTATCTCGGAGATATTATAGTCATCCTGGTGACACTTTCGCAATTCCCAGTATTGAATACCTACCGCAAATTGACAGACCTGCTGCGTTCTTTATTTAAAAAGAATAAAAAAGAAAAACAACCATAAAGAAAATGATAGGCAAGTAAAGTTGTAAGTAAATAAAATAATAAATGTGTAACGTCATGTAAGACGTATATTCAAGTCTATGCTCGTATAAGTAAATCAATGCCAACAATACACGCAAAAATGCTATTAGAATAACAATAACATTTGGTTACAGAAGAAGTATCAACGTGTAAAATCTTTTGGTGCCGGTATTGAAAAGGGTGTGAAGCATTCATAAGCGTACACGTCAGAGACGCGACCCAAACATCTTTCACCGTACTCTCAAGAGGCAGAAATGCCCTTCGTGTCATACACTTTACTCCTTACCTTACCTTTCCAACGTTTCCTACAAGAGTTGCCAGAAAAATATTTCTCAGAAAATATTCCCTTCTGCAATAAAACTTAATGTTTTACGAGCTAGCGTTACTCTTTATCCCAAAGTTTTAGATTGATCAGAAATCAGAATATAAAATATTTTGTGTTCGTTGTATGAAAACATTTCGTACCGTAACATAAAAATAAACATTTTAGATTTTGCTAAAGGTTATTGTTTGCGGTTATGAATAAAAATTGTACGAAACGGACCAGCCCGGGAGTGCGAGGGCATTAAATCATTCTCAAAAGCCATTTGGACACAAAGGATATGGTCAATAAACAAACAGGACTCGGCACTGATAGCCGCGATTGGAGCGAAGTAACTGGCCGCAAAATTTATATTTTACGCTATTTTGTTGGCATATTTTTCCAGATGTCCCATTTAAGGAGTTCTATCTGCAGGAAGGAGCGCGTCCGAAACCCGAAATCTCATTTGTTCGTAGAGCTCACCTACCTAACCTAATGCAGCTACTAATAAACCGGTCACGTCAACGTTATTTATTGTTATAGGAACAACAAAGAACAAGAAACTCACCCCGCTGGACTTATTTTGTTGCTCCACCCCTTTTCGACTTTGTGTAAAGTTAAGCTTTGAAAAAGTCTTGAAATTAAGCATTGATTTTAAGAATTAGAATTATTTAATTGATATATTTTTTATCCTGTAATAACTTACAAATACGAGGTTTAGCTCAAAATTAAAACCATTATGCCCCATGAGATACAAAGGTTTATGCAGAAGCGTGCTATCCACACTGCCACTTGTGATATAATAATTATGTATTAGGATCCATGTGATAGTTGAAAGAGTGAGATGAGTTCGTACAGGGAAGTACTACCACCATACCAATTTCTGTCGCTAAGCGGCAATCCTGTGTTCCGGTTTAAAAGTAAGAGCGCCGGTGAAATTATAGGTAAAAAATGAGACTTTCCAACTTTTTCTCTAAGTTTGGCAACACATCAGCAATCCTAGTGGTGTTGTAAATGGGTGCAAAAACAACCCCGACAAACAAAAAATTACAATCACATAGTACATCAAAAATCAGCTATCTTAAGTCAGACAAATCGATTATCCTCCAAATAATTCCAATATTAAAAGAGCTAATGATGAATTTGGTAAATTACAAGAGGAGGCAATAAAAACGATATTACCGATCGCATCTTTATGATTTACCTTAACCGTGCGTGTGATTTATGTTAGCTTCACCCTCCTATAATATTCATATGTATAATAATATTATGTATAGCAGCCGTGATTATGGTGTTGCCTATGTCTAATATTGTATAAAGAAATAAGACAGACATGCGAGTATGAGCACAGTGAAAATGACAGAGGAGCTTGTGGCTAATTACGAACCGTGCGGATCATACGATTTGCGAGGTTAAGGTGCGCTTGCCGCAGTCAGTTCGTGGATGGGTGACCGTTCGTTACACATCGAGTCCCCTCCGTGCCTCGGAGAGCACGTTAAACAGTCGGTTCCGGGAGTCGTACGAATACCTATGACAGTCGTTACGGGAAGTCAGAAGCCCGAAAGTCTGACAACTGGTTTAACGTTAGGATATCGGCATTATACAGTAACTGGGTTGCGGCGGTCTGATGGCAGTCACTCCGTGGAAAATACTGGCATTCAGCCGCTTCTGATTAGACTGGAATCTAACCCCAACAAAGTTGGAAAAAGCTAGGCAGAATAATATATGTGCACAATGAGTATGTAATAAACTTCTTATAAATAAGTGTTACAGTTATTCTATTTTTATTTATGAATTTAGCTATTTTAATATTATGTCATAATATGTATCTTAATGTATGTAAATTATACATACCAAATAGATAAATCTAAATTATTATTTCAAAAAGTCGACGATAGATAGAATATGATCGTTGTAAATTGTAATAAACTGAACTAAACTAAAATAATGTTACACTAGCCACAAATGCTATTTTTTAAATTTATCCTCAGATGTCGCTTATCTCAGGTGGTAAAACATGACTTTTAAACTTGCAAATTCAACTTTTCTCAACTCTTTGTAAGTTAGATAAGCACGCAGTCAGGTATCTACCTCTTTTTACCGTATTTTTTCTAGTTTAAGACTTATCTCTTTGCTAATTTAACATTGCTTCTTATCCTAATAGTCATTGTTTAACGTCATAGTCCAAATTATTTATACATTTGGTCTAAACTGATATAGTATCGATTTTAGTATACAAGACTAATGAACATTGTGATTTCGAATTAATTTGTAATTACTATTTGAGTTCGTTCAAAGTTACATTAGTTTTGAAACCCAATTAAGAAAATCAACGTCAAAAATGGGGTCGTTAAATTTTTGACAGAATCCATCGATAGGGTCTTTCTTTACGTAACCGTCACGAAGCGCAATCAGAGTACGGACCCTAAATTATGTGACATTATTTGAAATTGTGTCAACATGAAGGAACGCGGCGTGCAACGCAGCCGTGGTGGGCGGCTGCGGCGCGGCGGCGGCGGCGGGAGCAGTCGGAGCTCGCTCGCCCGACCGCCCTTCGGTCCGGTAAATACAGCCTCCTCGCCTCTCGGGTATGGATTATTCGCAGCGAACAGCGAGCGGAGCCAGTCCGAGCCTCGCGCCTCCCGCGGCCGCTCGTGCCCGGCGTCCTAGCCTGCACTCGCGTTGTCCTCGTAGCCTTATAACCACGCGTAGCACGTCCGTACCTCGCTGGCTCGTACCGCGCGCCTAATGTAACCTACCACCCGTAGCACCGGGCTCGGCTACACCGACGCTTTTAAAAGTATGCCGATGTTAAATACGGGCACCATTGTGTTCAAATGACGAGACTAATGTCACATTAAAATATCATGGGGAGCACCTGTGGAACAATTAATTTCTGTGAAACTTTCACGTGATTTGTTCGTTAATGTTTCATTTACGTGTAAGTATAAAATAAATAACAGAAGTTTACTAAAACTGTATTTTTACAAGCTGTTCTTGTATAATTTCTCAAAACAATACTTTGAAACAAAAGTTAGAGATAAGTCTGAATGTTATTTTAACATTTATTGGATAATAGCATGGAAGTAAATAAATTCACGTTTATACCAAGGTAAACATAAACTTCAATAAGTAAGAGCCCTTTTAGTTCCAGTAATGCAAGTGTGTACAATAACATTAAAGTTTTTATAAGTTAAAATAATTCGATTTTATGTAAGATTTAGGTATGGTTAATTAAGTTAGGCAAGTTAAAATACAATATGTTGATATTCGGTTATATTTTAGTGTCAACTTTGAATTAAACTATAAATAATATGATTTAAATAGCTCACTCAGTTATTTTCTATTATGTATTCCTTGGTTAAATAATATAGTAGCATGAAAAGCTTTTTAGCTAAGTTTGGTAACTACTGCTTCGTAAATATTAGAACAGTGTTTTAGTTGTTTTGCACCTTATGTCCAGTATAAATAATTATACCTATATAATATTTTATTTAAATTAAAATAACTGTTTCTGGAGGTTTGCTGATATTAAAATTTATCTTAAACCGTTAGTTACAAATATTCGGTATACTCGCAGAGGATGAATAAGTATTTATTTTAAAATTATATATGTATAAACGTGCCTTTTAATATTTAAATATAAAATAAAATACCTTACCTATAAAAATTACCTGTATTTTTATTTAAGTTCAGTTTTAAAATAATTGCATTTACTTAAGATAGTGATGTGTTTTCATTAAGTTTTCTTTACATAGGTATTACATAATTATTTAGTCGAGTTACGAAATAAAAGTAAATAATGTATTACGTGGAATAATAAAAGATAAAATTGTTGGCATATCCGTCGATGTGCTTTTATGAAACGGTAGCTGAAAGATAATGAAACATTGGTATTAATTTAATGGTACGTCCCAATTTCCCTGCAAATCAGATTACAGATACCGTTAAGTCACTAATATACCTACGTAAAACGGAACAATACATTCTGCATTTTACGTTATGTATTTATTAAATTAAAAGAACACATTTGTTATGTGTAATCAAAATTACATAAATCCTATATAAAGTTTGATTTTCCAATTTCATGATCACCTCTCGTCTCCGCTTTCTATTATTGGATTAAACAGTAACATAAATGAGTACCAACAGCGGAGAATGATTGCCAATCAGTAGACTAGCGTAAGCTGCCAATCAGTGTATTGTACCTCAATAATTATTTAATTAATCAAAGTGGTTAGACATTTAAAATTCAGAGTCGATTGTTTTAGCTTGATTGTGTAATTGAGAAGGCTCGCACTCAGGTTTTAGAGACCGCAATGGGTAGATACATCGTCGTCGTTCACTCGATTATTTTTTCTGGACGAGTGAGCATTTTTCTCGACCGCTTACAAATGACCGCTTAGTTACCTGCAGAGAAATCTTTCTCCGCATTTTATTTTCTCTCCCGTAGATATTTCCATTATTCTGTTAATGGGACGGTGTTCAGAGATGATCAAACAATGTAAGCCTGTCTAAAGATGTGGGTATTTGTACCACATGTGGACAAATCTCGTGTTTTTTGTCCTGCGAAATATACGTAAGTAATTAAGATGGATAATGTACCTATATATATATATGTGATGGCCTTATTTATGAGTGTGTCACAACGGCGAGCAGCTTTAGCTTTCAGTGCTAGTTTTGTGCCGTTAGTATTTATTAGAATTTGAATAGTTTTAACATTTCCGTTATTTAAAATGTAGCTGACTAATTTTATTACATAAATTAACACGGGTCTCAAACTTACACCTATCGCTCTTTTCAAATTAATCAATACCTTAAACAATATGGTCATTGTCTGTAAAAATAATGGAAGAGCCTTAAGTTTGCAAAATGTGTTAATTATGTTTTATGTTGGGAATGAACGATAAGCAAAGCACAATATTGGTAAACAATTTCCGTTTTTTTATGTCAGGATAAACGTTACCGTAAAACAATCTTATTAATCCCGCAACGCCGTCGGTATCATATTGTAGGTACTAAACTTTTGAATATTAAAATCATTGGGTCATTTTCTTGTTCAACATGCAAGTATGTACATAGGTAATCTGTTGATAAATGAATGTTAAAAGGTGCACTCGACATAAAAGCGGTATTGTCGTGGCAGAGCATTACAAACATAAAAAAGAAATGGCTTATTCCAGTCGTCCGTCGTCGACGCTGTGTCTCGTCTCGTAGAGATCTTCCATTCACCTCGTTGTCGGCAGTAGTCGCTTGTCGCGGATCGCGAGCTTCGTGAATGTCATCACTATCGTATTGGAAAAGAGGTATACGACTATTGAAATTTAGGACACGATTTTCACATGAAATAACTTGATTTTATTCAAGTTTTATGTAATACTAGCTGTGTACTCACGGCTCCGCCCGTAGCCTATGTTACTCAGTGATAATGTAGCTTTATAACGGCAAAAGATTTTTTGAAATCGGTCCAGTAGTTTTGAAGTTGATTCGTTACATACAAAAATAAAAATCTTTCCTCTTTATAATATTAGTATAGACTAGCTTTTACCCGCGGCTTCGCTCGCGTGGAATTAACATGATGTTTTTCCAGGACCAAAAGTAGCCTATGTTACTCTCCATCCTTTCAACTAACTCTATGTAGAAAATCAAGTCGATTGGTTGCTTAGTTAGGGCGTGAAGGAAGGACAAACAAACACACTTTCGCATTTATAATATTAAGTATGGATAGATGATTACTTAATTTAACTTATGCATTATCCTTTTTTATTATATATATCCAGTTAGCTATCTATCTATTACATTTAAGTTCAAATACGAATGACGATCCTATCCTCTTTCCTCCTCTTATCCTATCCTTTTTTATTATATATATCCAGTTAGCTATCTATCTATTACATTTAAGTTCAAATACGATGTTTTTAAACAGCCTAGTGAAAAGTTAATCTTTTTTATTTATAAACTATTTCATCAAACAAACGCAGAAGTTGATGATTATAACATAATCAGCCCATTACTGTCCCCCACAGCTGGGCAAGGGCCTCCTCTCAGAATAAGAAGGGCTTAACCCATTGTCGACCACGCCGCCGTAGTGCGGGTTGGCGGACTAAACACACCATCGAGAACTTGTTTATTTTTTGAAGCCCCCTTAGTTGTGTCTCAGGTTTCCTCACGATGTTTTCTTTCACCGTTAACACAAGTGATAATCAAATTCTGATGCACACATAAATTCGAAAGTCAGAGGTGGGGGCCAAGTTCGAACTCAGACTTTCCTTCATAAAAAGCAAGCATTCAACCGTTAGGCAGTCACGTTCCTTTCTTGAAGTTGATGATTGAATAATGAATACATTAATTAATTTCTTCTTCTGTCATGTCGACTCGAGCTATACTTTATTTGACCACAAAGCAACTACATCGGTAAAACTCTTCCTCGATTAAAAATTCCTGAACAAGATTAGATTCCAGTCGGAGAAGCGGCATCAGTACCAAATGATGTTGCATCGACAGCAGAGACATCAATTGCGAATGCGACACATTCCCCCAAATAATGTCGCATCTTCTAAACTATACCATACGCAACTTCCTGTAAATGAAAAATAAATTAAATAACGCAATTGGGAGTCCACAAAATCTACAAGAAAAAAAGTCATTTATTCTATTTCGCCAAATTTCATGCTAATACCATCGAAAAAGACGTCAAAGTATCCATCAGCCATTCTTTTGTGCTTTCGATTGCAAAGAAAACTGATTAGAGTTTGAAGCATATATTTTTTTAGTTTTCCACGTTGAGATAAGTTAACCACGGGATGTATAATTCAAAATTAAGTTGATAGTTATTTATATAGTCAGTCTTGTTCATTACAAGAATCAAGGGATGTTTGTTGAGCGCGATCGGACCCGCAAAAGTGGTCAGCCAACATACTCAAAAGAAAAAGTTACTCAAGTTACTGTATCGTACTCGCACATTGCGTGGTTTGAAACACACCACAAAATGGAAAATGTCTGTTTACGTACTGTTACGCCACAGCGTATCCTCTCGCAGTTGCAACAAGTTTTTTTTTTTATCTTGTATAGCAATATACACTATAGTACGGATCAATACGGATGAGTACCCATGAGGCAGTTTAAGAACATTTGATGTTTTATTTTATATAACTAAATTGCAATATTGAAACTTGTAGTTAATATGTTTATTTTGAATTAAAAAGTGTTCAGTTTTCACATCCACGTTCGGAAATAATTGGTTCTGCAATTTTTGGGATCGCGAAAATGTGCCAATTACTACAATTAAATAAAGTCGCCCACCGCGTCTGTCTGTCTGTGCGTGCGCGATTTTCTCTGTAAATACTGGACGGATTTTGTTCCGGGTTTTACGATTGATAGAGATTGATTCTCGGGGAAGGGTTATGTGTATAATTTATAAACGTGTTGTTTATATTAGCTAAGCAAGCTCATTTTTGTCAAGTAAGTCGAAAGAAAAAACAAATATTTGATGAAAACTGATAAAAATAGTCTCATTCAAGTAGCGGTACCCATACGAAGTCGGAGCGGTTCGCTAGTAATATCTCAACTTAAGTGGCACTATTGTTATAGTAAAATATTGTATTGTATTTCAGGTTTTTAAACATACTCCATGATATAATTTTAAAAACCACGCTTAATCAAAACGATGCCACGTACACAAAGAAATTTCCGTAGGTATCATTAGGCTAACTGCCGAAACTTACACGGTAGAGTAGACGCTAAAAACACAAAATCGAGGGGTCGGCAGTCAGAGTTCGGGTCATTTAAAACAGAAATAAATTTACACTGAGTTCAGCTGGAGGCAGCTGCCTACAATATTGTGCAGCAATTAGAATAGAATATAATTTTTATTTGCATATATTGTAGGTACATAAAAAAATAGTTGTTAAAGATAAACATAGTGATCCTTGTACAATCTACCTTAAATTAGGCATGCAAAAATTACAATAATAAGGGCGTGAATCTATAATTACATATCTTTTATCTTTAAATTATCAATTTATATCTACATCTGTGAACATTATTTATTTGAATTAGTTAATTACCTATATGTAATTACCAATTGTAGCTGTAGTTAAGCAAACCGCACTGTAAAAGTGTAACAATGAAATGTAGGTAGGTATTGTAAACTTGAAACAATCACAAAAGTGACGTAGACATGCAGTTCTTTAAAATTATTGGTGAACTAATTATTATTGTTCTTGGTTGTCAACATCTTTAATATTTGTTTCTGATTGTTTCATTTTGTTATAATTTTAGTATTTATAAACATTTGAAGCAGGGTGAACCGACTTATTAGGACTAGGGGCCACACGAGCAGACTATGACACCAAAATTAAAAACAACCAAAAAAAGGTGAAATAAAGTTTACTTAAAAAATAAAACGTATAATAGTTTTTAGGTCACATAAATGACTTTAATTCGCTGATGCGCCGCACGTGTGTTGACCGAAGGGCCCCTGGGCCCCTGGGCCGCGGTCTGTGCATCCCTGATTTAAAGATATTAATTAATGCTTCCTAGGTTCTCCAATTATTTGATAGACTTGATTTATAATCGCATATTTTGCTACTTAGGTACGTCCCCTAACTCTACATGACTGTGTCACGCTCAATATTATGCTAAACTTGTAAACTAATAGCCCAAGTACGTGTACGACATAATTAGAAACGTTTTTCGTCCTAAACTTCTCAACTTCGGGACACATTCCAACATGGATCAACATTATAACCTCTACAGACTAAATATTAGTACGAAATAACGTATTCCCCTTTGTCCTATATTTCATAAAATGAAAATTTGAGTATTTATTGCGTACCATACTAAGCCAATCATCTAAATTGTATTGGGGATTATCCGTGCCCTCAAATGTTTGGTATGTTACAGAATAAACAATTAAACTCCGCTTTGGAATTCACAGATCGTTATGATATTCAATGCCGTTAATGGCCTTTTCCATATACCTAGTTATACTCGTATATACATACCCATATAATTATGAAATTTTACATATATATGTTGTAAATGTTAACTGTGACTAAAATGTATTCTTTGTTTATACATACTTATATATTATTTAGAGAAGAATAGAATGATAGCTTTCCGTGCTAGCTTTAGCAGTATTTTCATTGTTACCGCTCCTAAAGTTTGGGTATAATATTTGTGTAACACAACACTCTTTGTGTCATCACTCATTAAGCTGTGACTACACGCGTTTATTATTCTCCCCCAAACCGAAAGCTTCCAAGTAAAGTTACAAGAGTTATGTGGGGGATTGTTTATGAATGCGGATATCCACAAGTATACCACGTATTATGGAGTATTGAATTATTAATCTAACAGGCCGACTGATAAGATATTTTATTTATTTTGTATTCTGATTTTAATAAAAATCCACATCACGTTCCATACGCAGTGTTTATCAGTAATCTTTAAACTGGCAGACTCGGCTTTCAATAACTTATGTAAGTTGGATACCCAAAACACTTTTAGAGTTGATCATACGCTGATATAAAAAAGTGTATTGATTCGTTCACGTTTACCTTTTTGCCAGAACGGAAAATTATTTTAATTAAATATTTGAACAAGTCACCCGTGGGTGTCGTACAAGGCGACTCAGAGCTTATCTTAGGAGGATGGGCAGCGTTGTCGTCCGTCTTCATCTAATAACCCTGCGGTCATGAATTCGTCAGCCAATTTCCCCTCTGACTATCATCATTGTTGCGGTCATTGGGAGGCCCATGTGTAGCAGTGATCGTTTATGGGCTGATCTGATATGATGAAATATTTTACGTCACATACAACATAATATAAAATAACATCACGCCTGTATTTCCCGAAGGATTGGGCAGCGGTGTATAGTAACGTAGCATGTTTAAAGTCCCATGTAACAGGGGGCGAGCCTAATGCCATCAATCGGGCGCAAATCCAAACTCCGGTGTGCTACTGAGGAATTCCACACGGACAAACCCAATAACATTTTGCCCGACCTGGGGATCGAAATTCGGATCTCACGATCAGTAGTCGTGCTTACCACCACTAGACCAACGAGGCAGTTTTATACGTTACATACAAGTAATGAGTAATAACATTATACCTATTAATGTTGTTAAGTTTAAATATCTAAGTGTACCTAATTGTTTGTTACAGTGCCGTATTATCGCCACATCGTTTACAATAAACAAGTGTAAGAGATGATTCAAGTCGAGAGCTTTAAGCGTCCATCGCCGTCGCCGTCGCGAAGTTCTGTGAGAAGCGACAGCAGAGTGTTCCGACAGCCGCGAGTGATCACGGTGAACCGCGATGCCGCCACCATGGTGGATGGTGAGGCCAGCGGGCCGGCCGCGGCCGCAGCAGCGCCCACCGACTGGGAAACACGTCTTACACAAAATGCTGCTCACTTCCGCTCACGCACATTCAGCGACGGCTTCATTAGAAATACCAGTCTCGAACTTCTACTCGGTGTTGATTGCGAAGCTTGCCTCGCTCTAGCCGCTCAACGACAATGTCTAGATGAACACATATCAAAACATGATTTTGATCTAGTTTGCAACTGTAATGTTCAACAAAACAATTTTGTTAACTGTCATCGAAATGTCGATCAGAGAGGCCACACTCTTAACATCTACGATTTAGAAAGAATTAAACGGGACTCAAGCCGGAATCAGCTCACAATCGGGTCACACCGCAGTCTCGACAGAAAATATAACAAAAGTAGGACTATCGGTGTGTCAAACTATATTTCAAAACAGCTCATATCATACGATCCTAGAAACACACTCGTGCAAAAGATAAAAAGGAAGTTATCTAACTTAAAAAAGATGGGCGGCGAAGCAATATCAAAAAAACATCAAAACGCTGTCCAACTGGCCGAAATAACATCAGGGTCGACGAGCTCTCTCAAGAAGGCATCGATGTTGTCACTGGCAGACAAGTCGCAAAGGAGAGTTAACAGCCAAAGTTGTATTTTTACGTCGTCAGGCTATCAAGCAAAGGATGACATGAAAACTAACGCTTCTACTTATGCTAATTTTTCTGGAAATGTGGACCAATGTTTTGATAAATTGAGAGATTATAATGTAAGTTCTGATATAAATAGACGAACCTCGCAAAAAATGGTGAAAATGAGGAGCTTTGATAATAATGATATACTCGTCACTAGAAACTCACCGGCTTCAGAAAGAACGAAATTTTCTACTCTAGATAATCGTAGTCGGTGTAAAAGTATTAAAAGACAAATGTCATACAACGATTTTCCCAGTGAACGATTTAGAGATAGATTATCAGAGTCATGGACGCGGGACGAGAGCACAATGGAGTCAAGAAGTACTCGCAGTGATTTAGTGGATGACGATGCACAAACGTTTATAGAGGGCGATGTGATGGCGATGGGCGGGCCGCGCACCGCACACGCACTCTGCACGTGTGACGCGTCCCATGATACCAGATTACCATCAATTTTCTACGACACACACGTAAGTAGCATATCACTATTATTATTTTTTTCTTACTAAGTCTATGCAAACATGTTTGATACAGTGATTTTTTAGTCTTGAAAGATACTTTAGTTTATAGAATAATCTTATAGTTTAATGGAGGTTGGCGAAACCCACGGAGCCTACTCGTAAAAATAATTGATTTCCGGAATGATATGTTCTAGTTTAAAGTGCCTAAATTAAGCAACCGACCATTTTTTATTTTTAATGTTTGCCCCACATTTTGGTTTCTCCTGTAACGTGGATGCGTTTGCAGACACAAATCTCCACATAACCTAGACCTGGAACAACTATCGGTAGGCCATACAAATATTTGTACCGTGTAGGAATCGAACCCACAACCTGTAGCGCAGAAAGCCATCACCACTGCGCTAAACGTGACGTCAATTGATTACACAAATTTGTTTATATATCCTGGTCAACGAGATGACAGAAGTGCGAGGGGTTGTGCGTGTTGAGTGGGCGGCAGGCAGGCACTCTGTCGTCTGATTTTCGCGCAAAGCCTACGACCCCACACCTCGCAACTACTGTACGTCGCGGCCGATCACTGAATCACTTTAAATTGAACAGATGTAGCAGCGTGTTAATAAAACTAAAATATGGCGTAGGGAAAGAAGCGGGCAACGCCAGCACCAGACGTGACAGAGCGCGGGCAGGGGGGACGCGTGACGTCTTGCAACGCGTGCAAATCGCCGCAGTGGCTGTCAACGGGAACCACATCCACGACCAGTCACAGTTCCACCACAACTGGAAACTCTTCTCGTTAGTGCATATTTTGTTATTATTACCCATACTTCTACCAGTAAGTGCCCGTTCAACGGATCCGTTTTTAACGGGTCCGTCAGTACTGGATGTGTTGTTCACATCAGTACTGACGGATCAGTTAAACAAATGGTAGCTGCGTCGCAGCTGGCAGACAGGATACGATAAAAATAACTGATCGTGTGTGAAGGCACCCATACTTCTCCATACATCTTCATGTACGGATCCGTTTTTTATACTGTTCCGGCATCCAGTTTTTGATGACAAAACGGAACTGTCGTGTACCTATGTGAACTCGCTCATTCAACTACAGGCGCCATCACCAAAATAAAAAAGAATCCGCTAAAACGGGTCCTGTAAACAGTTTCTTTGTGAATCAGCTGTAACGTGTGCCTTTCACTACACCACGCAGTTTAATGTTGTTGTAGCTAAAATCTCTCGTTATTTAGCCCAGGTACAAAATGCCCAATAATGCAGCGATATATTTATTGGTAAGGGTGCAAAACATTTGTCAATTAGAAAGAACATATTTTTAAAACGGAAATATACGAGTACGTTGAAGTTGAAATGAGATTTTAGTAAAAGAAGAGCTGCTCCAAGTACAATAAAATTATTTGTCGCTAAAAGGTATCTGTAGCAAATAATACTGCAGTGACATATTTTTATTTCACATCATATTCTCAATACTGTTTCTAAACATGTAGTTAAGCTGCATCCGCCACCGGAGGGGGGAGGGTGATCGAGTAAGTTTGCTTCTGACACGAAGATTATAGGAAGCTTCGTAAAAACCGATCGTTATGACCCAAATTGATTGTTATAGGTATTTTCACAAAGTATGCTTTTGTTTTTAAGTTTGATCTTTTAGTTTAAAAAGTAGAGTGTTGAATTGCACATAACAATTATGAGGCCCAAATTATAATGGTTTTAGTTCATTGTTGGCTGAAAATAGCTAGTGCTCTTTATACCCAACACTTGAATAATGCAGTTTTCCTGCAATTTCACTAAAAGGAAAGTAACTGGATTTATAAAAATATTTCCGTTCTTTCAGGTTTTGATCCAATACCTACCATTTTCAAAGCAAATGCTGGAATGTATGAGTAGCCATTTCAATATTATAATCCGATTAAGTCGCAGTATATTCAGTGTTTAGTGTTTAAAGAATGTGTAGGATTGTCAGTGTGGCATCGGCGTTGGTGCTGCGTGGCGATTCTAGTGCTGGTGGCGGGCACGGCGTGCGTAGCCGGGCCGCTGGCGCTGCGGGCCCCACCCGGGGCACCCCTGCACGAGAGACTGCGTCTTGCCGAGCGGCTCCTACACGACTCCCCGCTCATAGACGGACACAACGATCTACCATGGAACATAAGGAAGTTTCTACACAATAGAATTAAGGATTTTAAGTACGTATAACTCTTTCACATATTATTTTATTTCATTTTTAGTAATTCGTTCATTCTTGATCTCTTAATAAATCACAAATTCATTTTACTGACATGGTTAGGGTGAAAATTTTGTGCTATGGGATAAACGCTACCTATCAATTTTCCAATAATAGCTGGATAATGACCGAAGTTTGGAATAATTAAAAATTTTGATCAGGCCTTTGATGAAACTAGGTTTATCTGGATAAAGTTAGCTTTATCCATTCACCTAACATTAACAGTGACATATACACACAACAAGGCTTGAAGGTTGGCCGGCCGTTTTTGTGAACGTATCATAACGTCATTCCGGCTGAACGTCAATTAGTAGCAATAGAAAACAGCGCTGTTTTGTATTGCGGCTAAACGTTATGTAATACGTCAAATTCTAGAATTCGGCTGCGACATCCTACACATGCTTACCTGTTCCCATAACAACTCGTTATCTTTTAATTTTGACAAAGATGGAACGCGGATCGACTCTTCGTTTGATTTCCAACTTCAAACAAATGAGACAAACTCGTAATGATGACGTGCGACTTCGGCTATACAAGGTTAGTCGGAAAGGGGGTACTAAGCCGAAAGGGTGTTAAAGTACACATAATAAGGGATAACTTTTGTTCTACAACTTTCCCCAAAACTCGATAGTTTAAGAGATTAAGCTATTCAAAGATTTCGTAAAAAATATGCTAAAATCTATCTGTCCATAGCTAGGTATGATCAGCTGTGTTTACTATTTAGGTCATATTTGGGGTCACGGATTAGAAACTTAATTTTCTGAATTCATAACTAAAGCAGGTATGTTTATATTATGAAAAAACTTAAATAAAAATCTTTTTGCAAGCAAATAAAAATAATCGGATTATGAAATTTTAACAATTGCTGTAAAATAGTCATCAGTGATACTTTAAGTGGCCCGCGGCTTAGTACCCCCTTTCCGACTAACCTTGTATACGCACATTTAAAAGCTAAGTACAAAATATAAGAAGTATATGTATCAGGATTTTAAACAAAGAGAGGAACAGACCCAACTAAAACTAATGTTTACACATTACGGTAACCAGTACAGTGCACATAAAAGATGAGCGGGGAATCAATCCACTTAGTGCACCGTACAAGCCTTTGAACCCCGCGCTGTTTTAAACTAGCTAACGAAATCTGTGAAGCGTAATGGCGCCCTGGTTACTAGCAAGGAATAAAGGTGAACTTTATTTTATACACCCTTCGTTCTTCTGTTGCCATTAATGTGCATAGTCTGTAATGTGCAGAGTTTCGTAGCTAATCACCACTTTGCTGAAACTAAGTAAAAGCACACTTAAACGGATCGAAGCAAGATCTTCTTTTACACTTATTGTTCTGCACTTTACTTTACTTTACTGTAAAAATCACAAAGTTAAGTCACTGTAGGGATGTACCTACTTATGGGCGGATTGGATAAGAGCCTACACAAAAAATCCAAAAAAAATGTATAAAAGATTAGCAAGTTGAACGCGGATGTTATTCTTGGACATACCAAAACATCCAAATCGGATTTGGTCCCAGTTGATTAGTCACGGTACCGATCTTACGGTTAACATAATACCATAGTGATTATATCGTAACATTACGAAATCGTCTCGAAAAGACTGTTGTGAAAAACACGAATTGTATAATAATTACGATCATATAAATTAAAAAAATATTTATAAAATCACACTACATATACATTTGACTCTAAACAATGAGTTGGAAGAAAATGTTCACTCTTTTTACAAGGTTAATCGGAAAGGGGGTACTAAGCCGAAAGGGTGTTAAAGTACCCATAATAATGGATAACTTTTGTTACACAACTTTCCCCAAAACTCGATAGTTTAAGAGAAATAGCTGTTCAAAGATTTCATAAAAATACGCTAAATTCTATCTATCCTCAGCTACGATCAGCTGTGTTTACATTTTAGGTCATATTTGGGGTCACGGATTAGAAACCCCATTTTCTGAATTCATAACTAAAGCAGGGATGAAGAATTTTCGAAAAAACTAAAGTAAAAATTATTCTTCATGGAATTTTTTTATCGAATTTTGAAATTTTAACAGTTGCTTTAAAATATTTATCAGTGATACTGTAAGTGGCCCGCGGCTTAGTACCAGACTAACCTTGTATACACAGATCTGTCAAGATAAAGTTCTAAAAAGTCACTAAGGTAATCTGTACGTTACGGTACGTATTCTAATAACGGCATTAGACCAATAGCATTTACAACGAAATTGTAGTTCACACGTAACGGAAAGAATTGAAATCATGTTTCTTTTAGCGGTTAAAGTTGACGGACTTATTGGCGCAATGCCAAATCTTCGGTGACGCGTGTGGTGCGAGATTTGATTCTGCTTCCAGTGTTTGCTAGATTTTTCTGGTTTTACGTTTAGGTAACCGGATTCGCTTGCATGTCCACACGCAAGCATGTGTAAATAAAAATATGATCTATTGTTGTATTCTATTTTATCTGAATGTAAACTGTTTACGACCTTTTTATGAAGTGCTTCAAAACAATTTCTTCAAATGAATCATTATATAGGTAGAATTAATTTTCTATTTTAAAGATTTTGTTAGTTTGCGTTTATAATGTCAGTAGGGAAAAAACGAGTCATAATTTACAAAACTTATAAATCCAATCTATTCCGCGTCTACTTATATCAAAATGCAAGTTACGTTTGAGAACACCATTTTGCCCTGCATTAGTTGGGCAGGCGCGTCTCCAGGACGTGCGTGCAACGTGAACGTAGCGTGCACGCCACCTGATGCTGAACATTCCACCACCACACACCTTCCACATGGCAAACACGCTGCGTCATCGTCGCGCACTTCAAAAATTACAAAAAAAGATGCACTGTAAAAAAAAATCATTAAAAAGAAGAAAAAAGTGAATAATGTAAGATTTACCGGCGAAAATTAATAACAGGTATCACCCACAGGTCGCACTAAACGACTAGGTAATTTACTCCCTAAATGTTTACTAAACAACTTTTCAACCAATTTATTAACTTATAATAATTAACATACATTAATGAGGCCGACATGAAGCAATCGTTATGACAGCGCTTCTATGGCCGCCTGAAAAAAGTACTTAAAAGTCTTTTATCAGGCGGAAATAAGGTGCGCGCCTTTACCGGTTGGGTCATGCCGGTCTTGATGTACTTCTTCAGCATACTCAAGTGGACTCAGACTGAACTTGACGCCCTGGATAGGAGGGTCCGTACGCTGCCGACTGCATACCGAATGCATCAACCACGTTCATCGGTGATGAGGCTGTACATTCCGAGGAAGTGTGAGAGTCGAGGCTTTTTAAATGCTAAGACCCTCCACAACCGTGAGGTGTGCAGTCTCGGGGAGTACTTCCGCCAAACCGACGTGGGGATGCATCGAGATGTAGTCGCAGTAGGCAAAGGATTCACCCCGCTCTCCTTGGCTAAAGAGAACTGGCGCAAGCCTGTAGTACTGGATACTAATGGCCGCAGGGACGTATGGCAGAGCAAGGAGCTTGACGGACGCTTTTACCGGGCCCTTCATGGGCCCTATATAGAATGCCTAGCGTCCGTAGCCTGGCTACGTTTCGGTGATCTCTTTGGGGAAACCGAGGGTTTTGTCTGTGCAATTATGGATGTAGTTATGGTGACGAACAACTACCGGAAATATATTGTGAAGGACGGCACAGTTGACATCTGTCGGGCATGTCACTGTCCCGGTGAATGCATTCGACATAATATTTCTAGTTGTTCTTGTCTTGCAAACGGCGGCACAGACACAACCTAGTGGCTAGGATTATCCAACAGCAACTTGCTCTGAATTACCACCTTGTTTGTGGACGCAGAAGTACTATACTACTAGAATGTGCCCGACCCAGTTCTCGAGAATGGTCATATCACATTGTACTGGGATCGATCTATCATCACCGACAGGACTATTGTTGCCAATAAGCCTGACATATAAGTCTCACAATGATTGTTGATATCACTGTCCCACATGACGAGAACCTTGTGAAAGCCGAGAAAGATAAAGAAATTAAATATCAAGACTTGGTACACGAGGTTGTCGACATGTGGGAGGTTGACTCAGCAGTCGTAATTTTTATTGAAATATTTAAAAATGTAATAAAATATGTATATGGAATAAATAAACGAATAACATACTTGACATACAACTACATAATTGAAAACATATATGTATGTATATATATATATATATATATATACCTCTACTTATACGCTTGTAACATAATTTTAAGCGGCAAAAATATCTGCATAGTTTCGACGAGGATTTGCGGACGATCTCCCCCTGGGCAACAAGTTCGTGGAGCCACACCGACCTACCTCGACTGAAACAAGGCAGGGTCGCCGCACAGGTGAGTGGAATTCCTCAAACCGCACGATTTAATTAATTGTGCATTTAATAAAGTGGGTCATTTCGACGTAATCCCCCGTCAAGATTAATATGTGCCGCGTGGATCATAACGCCCACATTATTGTGTTGTGCCATCAAAAGATATAGGCAGATACTTAAACATAAATTATGTAACAGACTGATAATGTTTTGCACATATATTAGTTTTTTTATTTAACAAGTACTTTCCTGAAGTAGAAACACGTTGGTGTGTGATACAAGCGATTTCAATCCACCAATCAATTGTTATATTTTTAGGACCGGTTGTGGTACCTTTTCATGTAACAGTTTTGGGGTTGTAAACACCATGGGATAAAGTTATACTGATTGCAAGGAACTACATTACCGAATGAACAACATCAGAAATAGGCTACTCATCTGAGAAAAAAATAGCGCAGCAAGATGTACTTCAAAGTTGTAACTGTAGCAATCAACATAGACATACGATTACGGTGAAACTCTTGGCTATGACCAAGTAAGGTAGCTTGAAATTAAAATAATCTAATAAAACATTAGTGGTTATGAATTTACGTACGTCCGTAAAAAAATATGATTTATTGGAGGAACGCGTTTCTAGGGAACTTATTTGATATTTTGTATTTCGAAATTTAGAGTACCTATTTGAATTGATATAAGTACATAATTATGTGTATAGACCTAACATTAGTTGACCCCGACATTAGTTAAAAAGAGGCTAGGCAAAACGTACAATAGTACTTATTCAGGTATTTTTTTGAAGCGGGATAAGTGTAGGTAACCTGCAGGTTTCTTTAATAGTGCCATTTTCGTTTAAGTACAATAACTCTCAAATTTTTTGACAAGAAAACAAAACCTAACATTTTGACAGTTTAAGAAAAAGAAAACTCCCTGATGTTTATATAAAAAAAATGCCACATCCGAATTTTATCGTTTAAAGGGTTTGTTTTTATTAAGTAGTTAAGTACCATTGAAAGGGTTGTTTTTAATAGTTACCATTTAAGTAATTGAAAGTGGAATAATTGATTAAATAATCAGTAATTCCACTTTTAATCAAAAATCGTAAGCCTATTTTGTTTTGAACAGGTACAACACCTGCTTGTGATATGATAATAATATACCTAGATTACTGCTTAACATTTTTTAATTGATCTTTAGGATCATAATAATATATATCCTATTATATTTCCATAACATTCCCAGAAGTATATAAATTATGTCAACTGCCTCGTCAGACATCTGATCGTTATTTAAAAAAGAAATATATTCGACAGTTAAAACATAATAATATTATGATGAGCAATAACAGTGCAAGTAATTCAAACCCAAGGGTAAATATCATTGTGTCATAATTAATCCAATTATAATTATAACATGGCTACGGTACAATAAACAGAAACAGAAATGATAGTGAACTAATTGTTTCAACTCCATCGCACAATTCCACGAGATTGATGTGATCTGTTTGTGTTACGTACATAGTTACATACATATAGTATACATACATAGGTATATACCTATATACGTGTGGTGCCGCCCGATGCCTCACGTTTGCCATCACTGATTCCATCATGAAATCTTTCTCGGTTCGCTATATCTGGATTTCATATTCCGAGCGCAGTTCTCAAGTCGTGCGTGATATTTAATCAGCCATATGTCAAAGTGATACTCTGTCGGCAGTTCTGGGCGGCGTACGTGCCCTGCGACGCGCAACACCGGGACGCTGTGCAGCTCACTTTTGAGCAGATTGACTTGATACAAAGACTCACAGACAAGTACCATCCACAGCTGACGCTGTGCACCTCCGCTGAAGGTAAGCATTATTAACTGGTCACGCGATGTATTCACTAAGTACTAAACACCATGATTTGTGTAAAGCATGTCTACTTAAAGACATTTCAATTATATAAGTCAGTGACGAGTTTATAAATTACAGCAAATCTGTTAAAGGACAAATGTAAATGAGTAAGGTGTATTAGCATGAGAAACCCATTGTTTTCACTTCGTAGCCTTTAAAAAATTTAACTGTCTAAATTAATTCGTGCTTTTCCTTTAGCTTCATTGTTTTTTTGTAATTCAAATAAACTCAATTATAATAAACTGCTTTTAGCCTTATTCCGCGTATTGTTCGCAAACAAAAATGTGATTTTTATTTTAGTTCTTTTCGGCAAAACTGGTCCTTCAATTAACACACAACTAAGCAGTTAATAATTATATCGCATTTAGATGAAAGCTTGTATGTTACGAGTATAATTATATAGACTTACATCTTTATCAGTACATTACTGCAATGCAGACAGCATTCAATGAACAATTATATAAATAATAGAGTCAACTCTAAATTAAATCATAATAAATTCAGTAACATGAAGTCCCGTTAAGGCTTTTGAATGTGAATTTCGGATGAATTAATTTGTACGTTAAATAAGTAAAATTTTATGTTTGCAAACTACTAAAACTATATCATAACGCTATTTAAAGCAAACATATTGAGTAGAAATAGGTTTATGTATGAGTGATCAAGATAAACACTTGGCTGTAGCACATCTATTGGCATTGCTTATCGCTTTCAGGCCGTTAATCACGTTAAGTTTATTATTAACAGTGGTGGAACTATGTTATGTGGCGCCTAACTTTTTTGAAGAAAGTGGGAAATTGTTCAATTTGTGTACAATATTGAAACTGATAGAAAAACACCAGTAGAAATAATTTTTCATTTGGATAAGAGCTCTCTCTGTTTGCTGATTTGTTTAAGTTGGATTATAAGATTAAGAAAAATTTAATTCAAAAAATAGTTTCATAAACGTGCCCTTTATTTAATGCTTCCTAAAAATCAGACGACCTTTCTTCATGTTTTTTTTACTATTAATTCGACAAAACGGATGAACTTGCGGGGACAATTTGTATCAGAAATATAGTCTTTGACAAAGCATTCACCATACTTGGCGAGATTTCATTTCTGATTCTGTTAATACAATGAAAGCACACAACACAGTGCAATCAGACGACACGTTTGGTGCAGTGGCTAAGCGATTGGCTTCTGCGCTACGGGTCGTGGGTTCGATTCCCGCACGGAATAAATATTTGTATGGCCTACAGATAGTTGTTCCGGGTCTGGGTGTTTGTGCATGTGAAGATTTGTGTCTGTAAACGCACCCACGATACAGGAGAAATCCCAGTGTGGGGCAACGTTTTTTAAAAAAAAAAAACTCTTCAAGAAATAAAACTAGTTCAAAGTATATTATAAAGATTAAAACAAAATGTAAAACAATCAATTTTTCAAATTACAATTATACTTTTTCTTGTAAGACCAGTGAGGTTATTATGGATTAAAGACTAAGGCATGTCATTCTCTTACTTGCTGTCAAATTACTTAAAAAGTTAAGTTCATCAGTAATTAATTCATAACTCACGTGGAATGTCTATAACAAGCAATTTCTTTGTCTGCGGATTTTCAGTTTTACACTACACATTACACTATAAACTTTGATAATTTAAAAGTTAGTTTAATGCCAATGTCGATTGTCTATTGTCACAGATATAGTTTCAGCGCACGCCAACCACAGGTTATGTTCATTAGTGGGGGTGGAGGGTGGCCATGCTATCGGGGGTTCTCTTGGCGTCCTGAGAACATTGTACCAAGTGGGCGTTCGTTACCTGACGCTCACTTCCACATGCGACACTCCGTGGGCTGAATGTGCGTCCGCAGACAAACCTGAACCATCGCCGCGAGGTGGACTCACGCCATTCGGGAAGGTAAGTCCTGCTACATTAAATGCTACGGCCAGCTACGCTCTGCTACGATCGGCTACGATGCTACGCTTGATGTGTAAGTTCGGTTATTGAACCTGAAACTGTACTAGTCGACGTAAGTACGTGCTTAAGAGGAATGTTACCTTAACCTAGCTACCTGTAAACTACTTACTGAATTCACTGCCTTATACTAACGATTGTATTTGAATATTCGATACATAATTTATGTAGTTACGTAAATATCATTTTTTTATAAATCTGTATGTCCAAATGTATAGCCACGACATATTTTACGAATCATAAATTCATAATCAGATATGTACATTATTATATTCCTATTGGTACGTGGGTACGTGTACAATATTTCATAATTTCCGATTCTTAATATATGTTTATTAGTTTTGTGTTTATTTATTTTTAAACGTGATTGTACTTAATGAATTCAACGCGTAATAAGAAACGTAAAAATTCAGATTGAAAGGAAGTAAAACATTTAAACTTTAATTATTCTTACGGGTTTAAATTGTGAGTTATCTCCCCTTAATTCTTTTTTAAATCTCTTAAGTTTAGATGAAGTTATAATCCTCTTCTCTTTGCAGACTATACAACGGTAGCTCGTTAGGAGTGAATTTACTGTCTTAGGCATACTGTCTGGTCGCTGTCGCTGTTATTAAGAGATTGTAACAATCTGACATAGCTTAAAAATCTCTTTATTAAATATTTACAAACCAATTTGCATAGAAGATGGGTAACATATGTGCTCGTAAAGAGCAATCTTGCAATATACGAAGGAATATTAAAATACGTGTAGCTAAGTAGTCAGAACGCAACCGTAAAGATTGAGACGTCGAGTAGAGTGAGTGTGCCATAATCATAAACATCCTGGCGCACCGCAATATTTCTCTTTGTATGAACTCGGGCTGCTCGCGAAAGCAGTTCTTTGTTTACCTTCAACGATACTTTTCGAAATATTTTCTTTTGTTTAAACTGCACACTGCGTGTAACGTTGGCTGCGTCGCACGTTAAAACATACTATCTCTATACATATATATATAAAAGGTATAGGTACTTACCAATACTTGCACAGTTCTTAGCAGTTCATATTTATTGTTTTGATTCATTCAACTGGATATTATCTGCTGACGGGTTTCCAAGTATGGCAATACAAGTTGCCTATCCACTTCCCTCACGTAAGAAACAAGTAACAGCCCAAAGCGGTATTTATCTTAATAGGAGAGACCACTGTAGCGCAGGACTTCGGAATTTAAGATGGCTATAAAGTATAAATAGTGGTTCGTTGTCGGTCCATCGTTTACGATCACTGAGTACCTCTTTTGTTAGTGTAGACTCTTATAACTGGTGCTGGAATTAGGATGATACGGTAGCAAGTAAAACATTTTTTTCCCTTTATTCTATGAGAACAGTTCTTACTCAAATTGTATCTTATTGACATCTATGTAGGATGTATGTACTGTTTTTATGATTCTATCTATCGCACAGGTATCGATCGGATACTAATCCACTAAATCATTTAGGCCAGCAGATTATGTAATTAAAACATTTCCATGCGGTACTAGGTCCGAAGGATATATAAAACTAGATAGTTACTATTTGACCAAACAGCTGACACTGACGTCAGAAACTATAAAACTAATTACGACAATTTGTCGCTTACGAAATTTGTGGGCTAACGTTCTGAATTCACAACCACAAAGGTTCCAAGAAGTTAGCAATTAATTTAAAGCAACGCAAACTCACACGATCTTCAAAGCGGCTGGAACAATAGTGTACTTACTTTATGATAAATATGCCAACGGCCAGGACCAGCCGGAACTGTTTGCAATTCATTTCAATAGCTTATACCGACGTGTTTTGAAACACTTTTTGTCGTCTTTTATGTAACAAACAGCATATGTACTACATATAAATGTACTTGAACTATAAATTCCCCAATAAAATAAAACAAAACTGCATTAAAATGTATAAGTACAGAAAATCACGCTGTTTTTTAGGTACCCGTATTTTCCGCTCATCAATCTTATCTTCACAAATTGTTGTTGATCGGTCGGACAGATTGTGGTGAAGGAAATGAATCGACTGGGAATGTTGGTGGACTTGTCCCACGTGTCTGAGCGTACGATGCGCGATGCCCTGGCGGTGTCGCGCGCGCCCGTGCTGTTCTCGCACTCGTCTGCGCGCGCCCTGTGCAACGTGACCCGCAACGTGCCCGACGCCGTGCTGCGTCTCCTCGCCGCCAACAAGGGCCTCATCATGGTCAACTTCTACACATCGTTCCTTACTTGTAAGGATACTGCAACCGTTCAAGATGCTATTGGTAAGGAAGCATATGCTAAACCCTAGATTTTTTTTTGAGATTGTCCAAGCAAAGTAAAACGTGTCCTAATTAATATTCTTAATCAGTATAACGATTGGTGTCAATTCTGCAGCACATTTTGACAGTACTAAACTACCCTAAACGCAACTATCACTTTCTTTTTCTATTGAAACAGAAAGAGACAAACACCCTTAGTTTAGTTTAAAGTGCGCAACAGAATCTACACAATCGTATAAAAACAGGTTTCTCAACTGTAACCATACTAATTATATTTTAATTGAAGGCCGTTATATAACTGATACTATGTTCTTACAGCACACATTAATCATATAAGGGATGTAGCCGGTGTGGACAGTGTAGGCCTTGGCGCTGGCTACGACGGCATTAATTAGTGAGTACATATTGCGATATGTAGCTACCTCCGATATACCTGCACAGACACACTGTGGGAAAAATAATTAATTTCAACCTCTTGTTACTAAATATATAAAATTACTCATTGAATATGAAGAAGGCTCTCTAGTGTCTTAGGCACTTACTGTTGAAAGTTATATTTTTAAATTCCATATGCATCTAGTACATGTATTATTAAAACAGGCTATCTTTCCTAAAAAGGTTTAAAATACGAAAAGTACCTAAAATTAATAAAAAAATTCACCCATATGCTATACGGATCCAACTTTAAATAAAAGTTTAATAGTTCTGTAAGTTATGATTACACAAAACTGTTCCTTTTAAAAACAAATTTTTAAATTTTTTTTCATAAACACTGTGACGTTTTTTTACCCATGTGTACATTCAACATGGTCTTGTCATGTAGAAACGCTTTGTACTTATATACGTGCCTTACATTAATCTTACAAACCATGGTCATTATACAGCACACCTCAAGGATTAGAGGACGTGTCGTCGTATCCACTGCTATTCGCCGAGTTGATGGAGGAAGGGTGGAGTATAGAGGAACTTAGGAAGTTAGCGGGACTGAACCTACTCCGTGTGATGGGGGCAGCAGAGCGCGTGGCCCGCGACCTCGCGTCCGCACACGTGGCGCCCTACGAGGACGTCGCGCCGAAACTTTACGATGCACACAACTGTTCGAGCCAGGACCTTTAAAACTCAAACGAAAACGCAGTTACCAACCATACAAAAAATAACATTAGGCAATATCTAAAAATATTACAAAACAATGGTTGATTCCTATAGCAGCAGTAAAAAAAATAACAACTAGGTATATTTCTTAAGAAATCTTATACTTGATATAATTTATCAGGTTAAGATAATTCTTGAACAGACTTTATTACATTCTACAAATTACGGTTTCGTTAATTGTTAAAACGATTTCATAATTCTGAACATCGAACCTGGTGTTGCGTGATTGCCACGAGGTGCTACGCCGAATACATTATGTGCCCGGACTGAGAAAAATGCTGTTATGTGTTATGTGCCTCGCGTCGTTCGGTGCCTTCCGCTTGAGGCTTTCTTTACAAACAAGCACCGCAATACTAAAATATATTTGAAAACTAATGTAGGTACTCTTTTAGCTCCCAATAAAAAATAGTTTAAAGTCAATTAGGTACCTATAGTTTCAAAAAGGATAATACAACTAAAATAAGATTTTAAAAAATCCTAAACTTATACACATTATATTGTATTCATGATAAATTAATAGTTATCTTAATAGCATAGGTTATACCTAGTTACTTATTTCGTAAACTTATTCTATTATTTGCTTTCGCAATAACAACGCAAGGGTTACCGTTTTGATTGTCCATTAGCCACATCAGGGTGTAATAAATAATAGTCATCTATCTCACTCCGCCGGGACACATCAATACTCACACATTCCTTGCCTACTGTATTAAATCAATTCATAAACACATTGTGTGCAGTGTGATTTTTTTTTTACGTACATTAATTATCGGTAAAAATACATAATTAATGCGTACAACCCAGTTTTTTCGACATCAGAAATGCAACACATCATTTTAATCCGTTATCTTCAACCCTCAGCTACACTTCAGTGCTACACTACGTATGTGTTTGTTTCAATAAAGACACGGTTGCTACCATATGTTGCTACCTTACGAAGCACTTTAGAATAAGGCACGAATCCGTTTTATAAATGCGTTCGCTTTAAATTTTAGTTCTACAATACGACAGGTTATTCAAATTTATAGATCCACCTTTTGTCACAGGTATTCGTACCACAGGCACTTTTCACTCCCGAAGTAAAAAGTAGATATCGGTTTGAACTTCGGCGGACAATGCTTCTACGGAATAAACTTCGGGACGCAAACCGATAAATTAGGTGCAGTCACGTCTGAAGGGATGTAGAATACACATAACGAAATACAAAAGTATATAATATAAAATCTTAGTTCCACAAATCGAATAGGTATTCATGTTCAGTAGCATATACTATGAGTACCTACAATAAAATTCTAATATTTACCTCACTTCTCCTCCTAATTCACCCTTGATTTTCGTGCAAATGTATATCTTTTTGAGTTTGACTGTATTTACCTACATCTTTATTAAGTGGGGAAATCCTCATGGAAACCCTCCACTCTGGGGAAGGCGGAGGTTTATGTCGGACTCTTACTGACTAAAACAACCACGATGCTTTTCTAAGGACTACTATCGCTAGGATCCCGGTATTCGCTATTGCATTTACCGTAACCTAGGTCATGGTCCCGCCACCAGATTTGGCTAATCCTTCCAATTTGTGAGGCCTAGCCCCTCGTCCTCCTGTGAATGTGGAACACGGCGCGTCGCCTTCTCGGGCCTGTAACTAGTCGGACGATGGGCCCCCAAGCCCGCTGCCCACAGGCCACCAGTGGCCGGAAGACCTTTATGCGCCCTCCGATGCGTCTGCTGCAAGGTGAGAGGAGAGAGGTACTGGTCTCGAGATCTCCCTTTCCGCCGCCTCCTTAGTGACAATCACCTCCTCGCATAAAGAAATTACTGCTTCCTACGCACACTTGCTCTCAAAATCCAAGATGAGGTCACGGCCCTGCACTGCCCAAGCTGAAAACTCCACTGGTGTGTTCTTTAACATGTCCTCGAGGCAGCTCCCGCAATGACGCAGTAGCGGCATGCCCTGCGCTAAGAGGACTTTGCCTACCTACCTACTTCGATTACCAGTGTCCCAAATCCTGATATTACAAAATATATTACTAAAATTAAAAAAGTGGTAAATAGCACATATCTCTTTAATTTGTAGTGTAATTTAAATAGGTAGGTACTCTCTGTGGGCAGATAAAACAACGCAGCCTCTGACATCACACGGCACCGAGTTCGTTGGATTCAATTTCTAAATTATATTGGATTATTCCCAACATCTAACATAACTGCGGTCATCAATCTAAATATTATTGTTATCAAGCTTTAATAAATTAGTCTAAATATTACTTAGGAACCTACGTATAATTTTACCCTGTAATATTATTGTCGTCCGATTAGATGTGATTTGATATTTTTGTCTTAAAAAAATAGAAGAATTTCTTTAGATGTGAGACTAAGTACATATTTTATGCATTTACACATACATTTGTACCTATCCTCAATGCTTATAAAATATTGATTTTTATCCAATCAATTTAAAAATGCGATTATAACGTTTAGCAATAAGGCATTATACATAAATTAATTAAATAGGTAGTGGGATTATTATCTAAGTACATACCTTTGAGAATGACAAGAGTCATTATAATAAAGTAACTTATTATAAAATTGATTAATGTTATACAGTGTGTTTTTATTTAAATGTTTTATTACCTACCAATTAATAATGTGCATTAGGTACCAATAATGTGCACTTTTTTAACAGAACAACAGCCTTCGTAATGTTAAAGAAGTTCGATAAGTATTCGTATAACCGAACGAAAGTCGGGCCTCCTCAGAAACCCAAATTTTCCACTGGCCATTTAGAAAGCTTTTGTTGATAACGTTAAAGAAAAGTGCAATGGCCAAACTGAAAAACAAACCAATAAATGTTGATCAAAATAGTACTAAGATAAAAACGCACTGCATAATTAAATAGCTTTACCTAATCAACGACCAATAATAGTTAATCGTAGTATTAGAGACCTTAGAACTGACCCTATTAAAAATCGAATAAGTATCGCTACGTCAAGATAACGTCTAAAAAGAAACTAGAATAAATCAAACAATCTAATCAACTAAGTTTACAGCTGTTTTTACAGCGACGTTTTACAGAGTCAAACTAGACCTACTTACATACAGTAACATTTTAACGGGAAAAAACAGTTCAAGATTATGTTGATGCATGCGATACTTACTTGTCATATTAATTGTACCTCCTAACGCAATATTAGTTAGTAATGTAAATAGTTATATGTGTCAGTACACTGGTAATAATAGACGGATCTTAAGACTGACGTGTTTCAGAAATAAATTAGTGTACGTTTGCTACAGTGTTAATAAGTCTAAACAATTAATGTTACGTACTACATTATAATATCTTAAGATGTGTTTATTATTCCTTTCGGGAAGACTTACGCTAATGTCCTTGCGTATTTGCTAGTATTTTAATTTTTTTCTCAATTAATGAGAAAGATTAATTAAATTATTCGTGAGACATATCTCATTAAAATACCTGAACATAGGCGTTATAATAAATTGCTAAGCAGAATCCTCGTCTTCGATTAATATTTGATCATTTTTATAAAAACAATATAAAAATATTTAGATACCAATTTTCGTAAATTCATCGCGTTAGGGAAACAGTACATTTATAATAGTATTGCTTTTAGGATTTTTCTCATAGTTTTATAAAGAAATCTAGTGCGAACCATTTCAAGTATTAATTTGTATAAAACTCTTTGAACATCACGAAGATCGTCGCCCACGGTCGTGTTTGGCTGCTACACAATCAGTGAAAGCAGCTGTCTACAACGCGTCTATGATACCAGGCATGCAAATGTGTCGTCGTTTTAAAAGACTCATGATTTAGTAACTACGATTTAGCTTGACACTGTGTATTGACACTGACTATTATTTTATGTTTACCTACTGCTCACTAAAAGCTAAACAAAATGGCGTAAGTACGAATAAATTACTCGTACGGGTTTTGTGATATTTAAAGAGTTTTAGGCTTATACAAATTTATAATATTTTATTATTTTACTATAGTGGTTTCATATTTGATATGTCATGTATAACTGGTATAAACAATTAGAAGTTTTTTTGTTTTTATTAGCTTATGTAATAAACACCTATTTTTAACATGATTTTGTTTCTTTTATTAAAATTAATTAAATTACTATTCATTGGCATGACATTGATGCTCGAGAGGGGCTCGTGGGTAATTAACATCCGCGCCGATCATACAATTTGCGACGATAAGCTGCGCGATCCGTGGACAGTTCGTGGATGGGTGACCGTCTGTTACACATCGAGAGACCTCTCCGTGCTTCGGAGAACACGTTAAACCGTCGGTCTCGGGTCTCATAAGAATACCAATGACAGTCGTTACGACCCGAAAGTCTGACAACCGGTCTAACCTTAGGATAGCGGCAATGCTTAGGTGCTGGGTTGTGGAGGTCTGATGGCAGTCGCTCCGGGTAAAATAGGTACTGGTATTCAGTCGCATCTGGTTAGACTGGAAGCTGACTCCAAGATAATTGGGAAAAGGCTAGGGGGAAGTAAATCATTGGCGTGAGTATTTATTGTTTTCCTGATAACAGAAGTAAGTTACATAATACCTATATGTAATAATTCCCCAGTTTACATAAAATCTACTTGAATGGCGTGCAAAGGTCATCCATCACGCACACTTACAAACTTATACAAGGCTGAAGCTCAAGTTTACGTCTTGTCATACTTAACAAGTTTACTTCCGAATTTCCGATGGATTCTTGCAGAAACGTGTATTGCCGAATATTAAGAAACAATATCTTCGAACAATAGCTTAATATGTTACGTGCAGACATCAGTTAAGAAGTTTAAGTATGCTCTCCAATATACAAATAGTTACTCTTTGGTTCTAAGATAGGAAAATCCAGACGTTGTAAGGTAAATACTCAGAATATTTAATGACTAAAGACTCTGTGATGACAACGCCACTTCGCAGCTCCGTCGTCAAATCGTAAACCTCCACAAATCAAAGGAGTTCAAAGGTTTTAGTTCGGTATGTTTCACAGTGGCTTCATGCAGAATTTTGCACTTTCTCTGAGTAGTTTGCCACCTCAAGCAAACTCAGAGCGAGATCGAATGCCTTCGCAACACTTTATTTTTCAAACGTCTTGTAGCGCTACGGTGCTACGCAAGTGCTACAAGCGTAGCGCGTAGGTTGTTGGTAATTAACGCATACAAAGTTATGCATGGAAATCGTTTTGTATTTCATGTCAGGCTATACTGCCCCACTGGACAGAGGCCTTTTGTGTTTTTTTTTAGCGTGGGTAAATCCTCATGGACTATCCCCCGTCTGGGGAAGACGGGGGGGTGTGCCAGACTCTTACTGGCTAAAACCACCACGGTGTCCCTCCTTCTGACCTAAGGCCGGGGTCACGGGATTCGCTGTTGCATGCACCGCGACCCCGGCAGGTCTCGGTCCACCAGCTTCTTCTGGTGGACCTCTCCTGTGGTGGGGCAGTTGCTCCCCTGCCCCACATCCTTCCGAGAGGCGCGCGCAGGACACGACGCGCCATCCTCCCTGGGCCCGTTACTGGTGGGGCGACGGGTTCCCCAACCCGCCGCCCGCAGGCCACTCACTAGGGTGGCCGGAGATCGTCACGCGCCCCCCGGCGCCCGGTGCGTCTAGCGCGAGAAGGGAGAGAAGAAGCGGCCTCCCTCTCCCTCTCCGCTACCTCCTTGGTCGCCATCACCTCCTCGCAAAGAGGCGATGGCTTCCCACGCAGTCTCGCCCCCGACCATGGACAAAACCACGGCCGGAAGCGAGAGGTCACCGCCGATCGCCGCGACTAGCTCGCGGCGCTGCGACCCCCATGCTGGACACGCCTGCAAACTGTGCAGCGCCGTGTCCTCGGGGCAGTCGCAGTGGTGATAACCGGGCGACTGGACAGAGGCCTTTTTTTTTTTTTTTTTTATCGTGGGGAAATCCTCATGGACTATCCCCCGTCTGGGGAAGACGGGGGGGTGTGCCGGACTCTTACCAGCTAAAACCACCACGGTGTCCCTCCTTCTGACCTAAGGCCGGGGTCGCGGGATTCGCTATTGCATGCACCGCAACCCCGGCAGGTCTTGGTCCACCAATTGCTGGTGGACCTCTCCACTGTAGGGCCCCACCCCACGACCTCCTGAGAGGCGCGGGGGGCACCCCACATCACCGGCGCACCAGAACACATGGTACGCCGTGACCACCCCGGGGACCAAACAAGTACATGGGCGCCAGACTACCCCGTGTCTGGACCCCTGGTCCCCCTGCGACGGGTCAGGTTAGTGGCCCCGCCGCCTACCACTTTTCGGCCGCAGAGGATAGGGAGAGCGGCCAACTAAACACCGACACTCCTCTCCCCCTGCGGCCCCACCGCGTCCGCCATCTGACGGTGGCGGCCCTGTCAGGCCGCGGAAGGTAGGGAGAACGGCGCACCGTAATACCGGCACTCCTCTCCCGCCGCGGCCTCCACCCTTCAGCCGCAATGCCTCCCATAAGACATCGCGGCCCTCCTCAGTTGCGATGTCGCCCAGGCGACACCGCAACCTACTTGGCCGCTACGTCGAGGGCTTCCAGGCCCAAGCCCCGACGAGCAGCGACTGGACAGAGGCCTCCCGCAAGTTCTTCCATGTATTCTTTTCCTGTGCCACCTCAAACCAGCCCTCTAAAACCAGAAATCGTATAAAAGTTTTTTTTTATAGTAGCTTAACATATACGAGTATAATTAAGATGATTTTTATTATTTATTAGCATACCTCGTCGTGTTGCGTGTTCTAGAATAGGTCATTCAAAAATATTAGGGGATATTCTAAACACTTTTGCAATACAGCAAAAGTTCAATACATTAGTTAAGTTAGTATTGTGTTTTATTAGTACCGATTCTCTAAGTAATTTTTATTACGTTTTAGCTTTCTGAACAAAAAGAGACGCATTATTTTAAATGGTAGGATGCGAGATGTTGAAATTGTCGAAATCTCGCTAGAATGCGCGAGATCTTGAAATTGCGGTCTCGCCTCGAGATTGCATTCCCTAGTTAAGAGATCAATTAGTTTCAGCAACATATCTCATAGTATAACTGGATACACATAGTGCACTAGGGTATTAATCAATTGGCTCTCCAAACAAACAAACTGAAAAAAAAAGCGATTGAAAAACTAAGTAGGTACGACATGATATTTGAGTATCTCATTCTCCAAACAATTCAAACAATGGATAAAGACAATAGAACTATACTAACTACCTATATCTGTCTATTTCAAGAGTGGTTCGCCACGTGCTAGACTAGTTTTTATATCATAACTTAAGTATTTCATTTAAATACCTCTTGTCACTTTCAAAATGTACTACACAAACCCCAGAGGCTTTTGCAACTGAAATTATAACACTAACAGTAGGTTACCACGAAACTATGAACATATTGACACCATTTTTATGTTTATTAAAGGAAAATATATAGAACATAGAACGGCGTCCATACATTTTACTGCACTTTCCTTTTTTATTTTTTATTCATTCAAATACACATTCTTATTTCATACTTTTTATTTATGATGCGAATTTAATATCATGTCTAATGGACAGGAAATCTATTATGAACTAGCTAGAGCATATTTATCAGCTTTTTTCTAACACGAATCCGTAATCATATTGTTCTAACTGGCCGCACTACTGATTAGGCTATCGGGAAACAAATGATCAGAGCATTGTATACTAAAATTATTATAACAATATTTATTTATATCCAAAACAAAAGTTACCCTATAATTTGGGAAAAAAGTCCCCACTAAGATAGGCCACACCAAAATATCGAACATAAAAATAAGTGTTTTTTTTTTGAAATCATGAGGTTTCAAAACTTAGGGATGCATAGTTATCTTCGTATTGAATTTTAATTTCTCCGCACGGTTGCGACTCAATTTAAGGGCACAAACCGGCATAATAATTTTAATTTTATTAGCATAATGTCGTTAATTCATTTTTCAACACACTTGCTCATAAAGTGGCTCTTATTGGACCGCTTTTAGATTCGTAATGTAGCTTATTGTGGACTAGGTACTCCAGTAAAATGTACCACAGATTAATGATATATTATGTCTACGAATTTTACTTTACATTTTTTTATTCAATCTTAGCAAAGCGTTTTTATGCCTAAAAAATAGGAAACATTATTGTTAAAAAAAACTGTGTTAATTACAATCTGATAATAAACATTTAATTTTATCAAATTATTTATAATTCACAATAAGTTATGTTATAAATACGAAAATATTCGCTGTATTATATTTTTAATATTGGTTGTATGTCGATGTTGTTCGTGCCTTTGTTCCAAACTGTGCGCGCATCGCTGGCGCGGCGCGAAAACAAACAGAAACTCAAGAAACTTGCACGCTATTTTCCATAAATATTTGTTAACGTTTTCTCTGTGTGATTGATTGTTATCAAAAATGTCGACTTTAAGTAGGGAAGAAGAGCAATACGTCGATTTGACGCCGCCGGAAACTTTGTGATAGCCTGTTGCCACCGAAATCTAGAGAGAAATACCTAGCGGCTTACGAAAATTTCATACAATGAAAAATCAGCAAAATCGCCCTGTCGTTTACTGATAATGATAACGTATTTTTGGCTTACTTCAATAAACTGGCAAATAAATACAAGCCCAGCTCGCTTTGGAGTATCTATTCCATGTTAAAAAGCACAGTTAAGACCAAAAATGATATTGATATACCAATACCATAACACAAACTGTAAAAATGCTAACAAAAACTGTTCGGTATCATTTTGAGAATTGTACTTTCACTAATTGTTTCGATAATTAAAAGTTAACAACAATACAAGTCTGTTTTTTTCCTCGCAAGTGTGTTGAAAAGCGTCGTATGATACGCGTGTGCATTGATCATTACAGTCTCGGCTTATTTATCGCACTCGCCTGCGGCTCGCGCGCACAATACCGCCTCGACCGAAATGACCAACATTGTACACTTAGGTATATCATAATGTACTATTCTATAGGGTTAGTCGGAAAGGGGGTACTAAGCCGAAAGGGTGTTAAAGTACCCATAATAAGGGACAACTTTTGTTCTACAACTTTCCCCAAAACTCGATAGTTTCAGAGAAATAGCTTTTCAAATATTTCGTAAATAGTATGCTAAAATCTATTTGTCCATAGCTATGATCAGCTGTGTTTACAATTTAGGTCATATTTGGGGTCACGGATTAGAAACTTAATTTTCAGAATTCATAATTAAAGCAAGTATGTTTTTTTTTGAAAGAACTAAAATAAAAATCTTTTTGCATGCAAATAAAATTTATCGAATTTTGAAATTTTAACACTTGCTTTAATATAGTCATCAGTGATACTTTAAGTGGTCCGCGGCTTAGTACCCCCTTACCGACTAACCTTGTATACATATCTGATTACATTTTTAAATATTTCTATAATAAATAAAAAAAAACATTTAAAAATATAAAAAATAGTAGCCCACCAGCATCGGGAACAGGGTCCAAGCTACCGGTGGTCAGGGCCTCAGAAAGAGGAACTTCCTGACAATACGTGCCGTGACCAGAAGTACCTCTTTCTGTATCAGGCCCCTGACCAAGCTGCCCAACGAGAGCCTCATTAGATGTTGGTCGAGGCTCTTGGCTATTAAGCCATTGGCCGTAACGACTATCGGCACAACAACTGCTGAGTCAACCTCCCACATGTCGACAACCTCGTGTGCCAAGTCTTGATACTCAACCGTTCTCGTCATGTAGGACAGTGATTGTTGGTATAGTATAATCCTAACTATACCTAAACAGATAAAACCTCATTCTGTTTTTGTTTTTTTTTCACTCCACGCGTTCTTCTAGAACGCGTTTGATTTATTCATTCAAATAAATGTCGTTGTCACGAGCGGTTGTTTTTTCTTTTCCAATAGTGATATCAACAATCATTGTAAGACGCTCTGATCGATCTATCACCACTATGTCAGGCTTATTGGCAATAATAGTCCTGTCGGTGATGATAGATCGATCCCAGTACAATGTGATTTGGACTGAGTTGGGCACATACTTGTAGTATGGTACTTCTGCGTCCACAAGGTTGTATTTCAGAGCAAGTTGCTGGTGGATAATCCTAGCCACTAGGTTGTGTCTGTGCAAATACTCGCCGTTAGCAAGACGATAACAGCCAGAAATAATATGTCGAATGGATTCACCGGGACAGTGACATGCCCGACAGATGTCAACCGTGCCGTCTTTCACAATATATTTCCGGTAGTTATTCATCACCATAACTACATCCATAATTGCACAGACAAAACCTTCGGTTTCCCCAAAGAGATCACCGAAACGTAGCCAGGCTACGGACGCTAGGAATTCTATATAGGGCCCATGAAGGGCCCGGTAAAAGCGTCCGTCAAGCACCTTGCTCTGCCATACCTCCCTGCGGCCATTAGTATCCAGTACTACAGGCTTGCGCCAGTTCTCTTTAGCCAAGGAAAGCAGGGTGAATCCTTTGTCCACTGCGACTACATCTCGATGCATTCCCACGACGGCTTGGAGGAAGTACTCCCTGAGGCTGCACACCTCGCGGTTGTGAAGGGTCATAGCATTTAAAAAGCCTCGACCCTCACACTTCCTCGGAATGTACAACCTCATCAACGATGAACGTGGGTGCTGCATTCGGTATGCAGTCAGCAGCGTACAGACCCTCCTATCCAGGGCGTCAAGTTCAGTCTGAGTCCACTTGAGTATGTCGAAGGAGTACATCAAGCAAGACCGGCATGACCCAACCGTTAAGGGCGCGCACCTTATTTCCGCCTGATAAAAGACTTTTAAGTACTTTTTTCACTCTATGGTCAAATTAGTCTGGCCAACGAAGACTATCCACGAGAAACGGTGCTAATTCAAAAAAATCTTCAGCTATCAACACTGACTATACACTAAATTAACGGTATAATTTTCCAGAGAACATTTTTAGGTACATACATTAGTGTAGATTCATATGTAGAAACAGTTAGTACTTATAAATAAGTAAATAGGTGTCGAGATTGTTTTAAATTGTCACTGTTCTCGTGGACAGCTTTCGTTAGCCAGACTCTATCCCTTTTGGGCGCGCCTATACACAAAACGAATTGTTTTCTTTACTCTTTGCTCTTTCTTTTTCTTATCTAAGAATTTAATCACATTTCTCACTAAAAGTATCAGGAATAAAAAAATATTTAATTACGTTTATTTAAAAAAAAACCGTAGGACCCCTATATCCATATTGCGGCTTGATGTCGGTTTCATAAACACCTTGTATATTTTATTGAAGTTTTTTATTATTTTTATTAAATACATGCTTTATAAAATGTTTGCCTACTTTTGGTCACTGTTGCCTAATCAGTCATATTTGACAACTAAAACACATTTATCCAACACCATATTTTTGTAATGTATGTTGGATTATGGTGTTGTGTTGTGAGTGTGACCCCTAGACTCTTTGCCCGAACAAGAGAAAATGCAAGCAAATGCTCTCCACTTAAGTTCACTGTTGTACACACAAGTACCAGCCATAGAGTAAGCTTAAAATAACTGACGTCTCAGTAACTGTCATAAGTGTCATCTGTCACGGCTGATGTCAGTAATTTACTTACACACAGAGTAGTTTTATAAAATACGTGTGTGTTGAGTCGCGTCCACAGAGTACACTATAATATACTGTAAATTAGAATTACAAGAAAAATAGCAACAAAACAATAAATAAATACAACTGTTATACTTATATGTGATCACTATTATATGTGAAAGTGAAGGACAGTCAGCTTTAAAATGGGAGAAAAGAATACTCCTCTTTTAGCTGTACTACAGCTACTTAGAAAGTATAATCTTAAGGTAATCATTTAACAATTATACATAGTTCAAAATATGCATCTCACTAAGGCGATATTTTACCACGTTACCAAATTTTCAGGGTACAGAAGATATACTAAGAAAAGAAGCTAGCTTAGGTGATGTAGAGTTTGAAAACTTAGATCTTCCCGAGGTCGAGTTAGCTAGCATTCTTACTTCCCACCACACAGAAAGTGATCCATACAGCTACGAATTTGCGTATGATAACCTAAAGAAGTTTGTCGAAAACTCGCTAGATGTTTACAAGGTAATAATGGCTTCTACGGGGAATCTATTAGGGGGTAATCTGTGCATAATACAAATTATATGACATAAAAAAGTACACATTAATCGGCATATCCTTAAAAAAAAAGACAATAGAATCAATATTTAATATCCCTATCCCATCACTACACCAAGTGCACAATCAAATGTCTATTTGAAATAGCCAACATATTGCACTTGTCATTCCCCATGCAACCCGTGCTTTCCGCCAAATTTGGCGAACTCTAAACAAAACAAAATGTTCAATATGCGGTATCTATAGCGGGCAATCTATGGTACCTACACAGAAACATCGTCGCACATAATAATTGTACCTAATGAAATATTGGTTTTATAGTCCGATCAATATTAGAATATTAGTTATTTGGTTAACTGTTTGTAGTAAATGACCATATGGTTCAGGGTTGTAGCTACCGCCGTATCAGCTGGATCAATGTTACGGGGCCCCCAGGCTACAGCGGCCCTGACGTGTGTAAGCAAAAATTCCTAAAATCCATAATCTCACTCAAGCTCTTAGGCCATACGCCAAACTCTTAAACGCTAAACTCAGCAAACCCCAGACATTCCATACAACCATGAAACATGGTTTTTGGTTTGGTTTTTTCCATTTTGGCTTTGCCGCAGTCGGGTAGAAGTTTGACCCTGACAATTTTGATACGGGGCCCGTCTAGGGCAAGCTATGCCACTGATATGGTTATAATGGCTTATAATATTTGTCAATTGATCATAATATAAATTTTATTTTATTTTATTTATTTGGGACAAAAAACAGTTATACATTACAGCATTTACAAAAAGTAGTTAAATTACAGTCGAAAAAACGTATAACCCACACTATTGTCCACGAAATGACATCTGAGTACGATAGCGATATAAATGGGATATAAATGGGATATAAATAAGAAAATGTTTCAATTAAATCTGTATGTATTTAAATCTGATCTGGATGCTTGATTAATGATCAGTTGTCAATGTATAACAATGGAGATACACTCATTTTTAATAAAAATTGTCTGTATAAAATAAATAAAATGTTGTATCGGTTGCTTCTATTTGAGCTTTCAATAATAAACTAAAACTATGATAAATCTACTGGGGCAATCTATGGCTGTACTTAGAGACTGAAAACAGTAACCTTTATTCTATAAATATTCTAGAGAAATACTGGTATTTCTATAGAATAAAAGTTACCGCTTTCGGTCCCAGGCTGTTTCCGTTACATTTCATTTTTAGATTCAAGATGAATGAGTGAATAATCATGTCAGTATTTTGTTATTATTGATGTTAAATGAATCATTTCAGTATTTTCTGTTTATTGGTAGTTGACTAAGAACTAATAAATTCGTATTTCTAGCATGAATTATCCACACTTTTGTATCCTGTGTTTGTTCATATGTATCTGGTACTGATATTATATGACCATAATGAACATGCTGTTAATTTCTTGGACAAATTTGGACCTGAGCAAGAAGATTATTATCAGGAGGATTTGAAAAGATTGTCTGTAGTTAAACATAAGGATCAAATCAAGGGGAATGAATTGGCTGAAATTTACAGGTACTAATTACCTCATTGTTAATTATATGTATGTCTAGTACCTGGATGACCGAGCTTAGCTCGGTTTTTTTTTTTGGTAAATCTTGTTTTATGGTTAGAAAAAAAAGGAATTAAATGGTCTAAAAAGAAGAAAATAAACTTTAAATTAAATCGATCCCATCAATTTATTACATTATACAACTAATTTATTAAAACAATATAAAAGTTTGTCGCGAGAAATACAATTTTATGAAGTACATAGGTACATTTTTTCTTAGAATTACTACACTTTACATTTATTAGTTATTGTACATACATATTGCATTCTTGTTTATTTAGTATCTCCCGACAAGCTTTTATAATATTTAAATAAATTAGTTGTATAATGTAATAAATTGATGGGATAGATTTAATTTAAAGTTTATTTTCTTCTTTTTAGACCATTTAAATAATAACTTGTTTTTAAAAATGTTTTTTGTACTATTCATTTATTTATTTTTTAGTCGGTATATCATGTTGAAATTTAGAACGGTCTTTCATAATTGAACGCGTATACAACATTTCATGTCTGTACTGCTAACCATTGAGGAGTTCTCTAGTCAGGACCCAATCCTGAGTGCAGCAACCATGTCACGGTAAAACTTAAAACCGGCTATCATAATAAAACGCGTACACAAAATTTCGTGTCTGTGCTGCTAAACATTGAGGAGTTTCCTAGTCAGGACCCAACCCTGAGAGCAGCAACCATGTCACGGCAAAACTTAAAACCAGCTATCACAATAAAATGCGTACCCAAAATTCGTGTCTGTGCTGCTAACCATTGAAGAGTTCCCTAGTCAGGACCAAACCCTGAGTGCAGCAACCATGTCACGGTAAAACTTAAAACCGGCTATCATAATACAATGCGTACACAACATTTCGTGTCTGTGCTGTTGAGCGTTGAAGAGTTCCTTTATCTGGAGCTAATCCTGGATTTCGATTCAGGTCATGCTTACCAAAAAATGTATTGTCATCGGAAATGAACCAACATTTTTAAATTCAACTCCTTTGGATAAGAGGAAGTGATTCAAAATTCAGTTGCAAGATTTCAACCGAACATACATACATACAAACATTGCAAGTTAAATAAAAGCGTATAAAAAGAAAAATAAATTATAAAAGCTTGTAAAAAAAAAGAAGGAACTTATAAAAAAGGGAAAAAAATAATCAGCAGGACTCGAACCAGGGTTTTCAGGTTTTCGTGACCACCTGTTTTCCCACCTGAGGTATTATAACATTGTAAACGGTGGCGAAATTTACTTTCGTATTCTAATGATATTGTAGCAGCTTTTCATTGCCTAAAAACACGGATAAAACGACATTTTTTTTTAAATGAAACCTAGCTAGATCGATTTATCGCCCCCGAAACCCCCGGCATACTAAATTTCATGAAAATCGTTGGAGCCGTTTCCGAGATTCAGATTATATATATATATACAAGAATTGCTCGTATAAAGGTATAAGATTCCAGCTAAATTGAGAAGTTATTGAGATTTAAATACTATGTATACAGCATAGTACATGAACAATTTCTTTAAATATTTATCAACGATTTATTTCAATGTCTTGTGACAGCAAGTGGTTGTTACATGTACAAGTGTGACCATATTTTATTTAGCTTAAAGGCAAATAGATATTTAATACAAGTTAAAATGATTATTGCCATTATTTCTAAAAATTTTATAATAAATCAAACTTGTGTAATACAATTTATTTTTTACAGCAGCAACAAGTTCGTCGTACAACTATCAAGAGATGCTTCCTCTCAGCTCAAACGCTTTTTGCAAGAACAAAAGAGCTCAACGGTTATAATTAACATTATAAACAACCATATTCAAGTTGATGTGCATGATGGCCCAGGTAGAACACAAGCGCAAGTACGGTCTACCACTGGGGGACTGCTTGGAGAAGCTACTAGAAATGGTACAAATGATTTAGTATTGTACGGTTCTCAGATCATTTAACTAACTTTCAATTATTAAAAAAGGGTATACATGTATTGAGATTTACATAATAGTTATTTTATTAGTTTACTAGCTATTCTCCCGCGGATGTGCCCGCGTAAATAATTTGACTACAGCGTCACCTATCGGATCCCAGCATATAGCTACGAACCATCGTCTCGACAAAACAAATATATTTTGTAAATATTTACTTTACTACTACTTTACCAATTGAAGTCTTATGACCTCAATAGGTAAAGTCGTTCTCAAGTTATGGCGTGACCAAGGGAAATAGGGATTCTTTTTTTTATTGTATAGATAGCGAGGTAGACAAAACATAATTATCTTAAGGCTGGTCAAAATTACTTATGTTTTTGCATGTGCAGTTTTGATTGTCTTTCAAATTCCATAATTAAGTAGTTTGCAATGCAATCACATCACGAGATATGCTTATTATGCTTGCCGAATGGCTGGTATAAAGGTCTCCCTAAACAATTAAAACTGTTTGTCAAGCACGCCTAGGCACGCCTTTGCGAAGAGATAATGTGAGTTTAATAAATAGGTAAACATTTACGTAATAATACTTATTTCCCTAAAGTAAAAATCAAACTCGCTGTCTACTAAAGTATATATATATGTGTACATTTAGATGTCTTTTAAATTTTTTTTACAGAAAATCGTACAAAGGTTTACTATGGACTGTTGAAAGAGCCTGATATACAAGTCCTTCCTGCACCTGTGGAAGATGAGGAAGAAGTGGAGGAAACGCCTGATAAACCAAAAAAGAAAAAAGCGAAAAAGGAACATATTTTTATGAAAAAACCTAAGTCTGATCCCAATGCTCCCCCAAATGACAGAATTCCTTTACCAGAATTGTAAGTGTATGTTATGACAAAAAAACTAGAATATAACCAAGATCTTGTTTTACAATTTTTTATTTATTTATAGAAAAGAAACTGATAAAATAGAAAAAGGCAAAGCCTTGCGAGAAGCCTCGAAGCGTATCCAACTAGGACCAGACAGTTTGCCATCTATTTGTTTCTACACACTGCTCAATAGCGGTCATACTGCTATTTGCTCTGATATTTGTGATGACTCTACACTACTGGCTGTTGGCTTCAGTAACTCGAATATAAAGGTATAAAAAGTGACCATGTTCTTACTCTGTAATCCCCAAAAGAAGTACTTAGATATATTATACACTATTCAGCTATGATGGTCTGGATGTTGGATGGACTTCAGATTATAATGTAATCACAGAGAGAGGCGATTGGAGCAGTATCTATTCTGTATAAATTACAATCTTGTGCTGTACAATGAATCTACACTTTGGTACACAGCAGCACAGATAATATGCAACAGTAACTGCTTAATTTTTTCAACAATCCAAAAGTGCCTGTAAATGATCTAATTGAAATAAATGCTTTGTCTTTGTCTAATGGGCCTGAAGAACCCAGATATTAACATTCATTTAGCCTTCCTTATCTAAAACTTAGTAGTATCGTTTAGTAATGAAGTGAAGCAAGGCAGCTTAAGCTAATGTTTTATAACAAAAATGTGTAAATTTTCAGGTGTGGACATTGACTCCAGTAAAATTACGTGGGATGAAATCTGCAGAAAAATTACAAGACATTGACAGGGAGGCAGGTGTGTATTTAAAACTTATTCATTCTCTTAATTAACAAATTACACTTTCTTTACACACAACCAAAATAATTAAATATACCAATATTGTCTGCATAAAAAAATTGCAAATGTCTCCAAAGTAAGTTTTTCTGTAAGTCCTTTGGGTTAGGTTTTCCCTATATAGTCCCAGTTAATTAAAACTCTGTAAGGGTCAGTTTCCACCAAACGGAAAAATCCTCGCGGATGCTCGAGCACTTTATTGATGTCACTGAATAAAGAATTGTATCAGTATTGCCTGTAGTATAACATCCGACGCAGACATCAAGCGTTTCTTCACGCATGCCCGACCATACACGAGCGTCGGATTTTATACTTAAAGGCAATACTGATACAGTTCTTTATTCAGTGACATAAAAAAGTGCGCGAGGATTTTTCTGCTTGGTGGAAATGACACTTTTAAATCATCTTTTCTGAAATTAAATCTGGGACACTGTATAGACATTGACAGAAACACTAGGACAATAAAATTATTAACATGTTTGTAATAATTAAAATTATACTGATTTTATATTTTATGGGATTTTTTATCTTATTTTCATGAAACTTTATTTCTAGGTGACGTACTCGTCAGAATGATGGAAGAAAGGGATAGAGACACATGTCGCACTCTGTTTGGACATTCCGGTCCAGTTTATAAAGTAGCATTTGATCCCTTCAAAACTATGCTGCTCTCGTCTTCTGAAGATTCCACTGGTATGTAACTTCCTAATAATCTCCCTAATCCTTGCGGTATACATAGCATCTCGTGTATTCTAAACAAACGAAATCATTCACTTTTCACATTTGTTGACCAAATGTGCAAAGATCGAAACATTTTTTTTGGATATTTATGTTTTAGAGCGAAAAAAATATTTTTCGTTATGTTGGAACAAAACTTGCAACTATCTAACTTTCAGTTAAGCCGGGCTTACTGCGACCATATTTATGTTAGAAAAAAACCCTAACATACTTTTCTAATAAAATGGAGGCGTGACCTAATTGTTTACTGTGTTGTAATTGGTCAGTGTTTATTAAACATGTTTTGTTAGATTTTTGTTGCAGCAGACCAGCTTTATACTTATGTGTTTTATTAACTTTTATCTGAATTGTGTCTGGTATAAAATACACAAGTTCTTAATTAATTTCCCATTGGTGAGAAAAACCGTAATTTTACTCCCTACAACCATTGTTACAACATATTTGTTACAGTGAGATTGTGGTCTCTACAATGCTGGACGTGTCTGGTAGTATACCGCGGCCACGTGTGGCCAGTGTGGGACGTGCGCTGGTCCCCTCACGGCCACTACTTCGTGACTTCTGGACACGACCGTACCACCCGCTTGTGGGCCACTGATCATCATCAACCCCTGAGAATGTTTTCAGGACATTTGTCAGATGTCGATGTAATGTTTTTATCGATCTATCGCTCTATTACATTTTATTCAAATAAATAAAATTAGTACTAACTAAACATTTCTACATTTCAGTGTGTCCAATTTCATCCAAATTCAAATTATGTAGCCACAGGATCTAGTGACAGAACAGTTCGCTTATGGGATTGTTTGACAGGAACACAAGTCCGAATTATGACCGGACATAAGGTAACACAGGGTTACTTATTTCGAATTAACAGGCGAAACTAACTTCACAGGGTTACTAGGTATAATGAATAGAACAAGTTAAATAGAAAAAAAAAACTTTATTTTTATTGGATAACATGATACCTAACTAATACAGTAGCAAAGAGCGCAAAGGTATCTTGTTATCTAGTCAACCAAGTTATCGGTATTTTTTTTTAAATTGAATGTGTTTTATTACACCTAGTAACCCTGTGAATTTTCACCAGTTAATTTGAAGTAACCATATATTATATAAGTGAAACGAACAGCTTGCGATTTCAATTCGTTGTTTTTGTGTACTTTGAAGGTTTTTTAATTACCTATTAATTTTAATTTGTCTTTTCAGTCTACCATATTTACTCTAGCGTTTTCGGTTTGTGGGAGATGGCTGGCGTCGGGTGGTAATGGAGAGCTCATAGTGTGGGACCTTTCGACAGGATCTCCGGCTGCCTTGCTGCCGCCATTGCATACTGCACCTATACATGCATTAGCTTTCAGTCGCGATGGCACTATTTTATCATCAGGTAATACATGCGCGCTTCCTTCCTCGGCTCCCGGAAAAGCGGAAGGCGGAATTACATTGATGCAGTAACGGAATCAAGCGTCGCTGGATTGCAACACTGCACTGGCATTGGACCAGTGGAAATTTGTTAATAGAATGTTGGTCTAATCCAATATTTAAAAAAATCAACCCAGTAACTAGATCTATATAAATCCGCCTTTAATATCGACTGACTAAATAGGTTTTATGATTCTGTCCTTACTATTTTGTTTCAGCTCGATCCCTCTATGTATACATGCAACATGTAATAATTGTAGATTACTAGCTAGCGAGGGTGCCGCCTATAGCTTGAAATTGGCCATGTGGTCCTTTACAATACCTACATATTATTATATGCTAATAGAAAAATGAGATTTATTTATTTTCTTTTTTAGGTTCCTTGGATTGCAGCATAAAATTATGGGATTTTAATGCTATAACAGAAGAAGCCAATGGTGAGGAAGCGGGACCCAACAATACAGTACAAAAAGAAGATAAATTCTTGTTGCGTTCATTTGCAACAAAAAATTCCCCGATAAAGGGTTTACATTTTACACGACGTAATCTGTTGCTTGCTGTAGGTTCCTACGAGGGTAGTTCATAATGACAATCACGAACTTCAAAAACTTAACAATTAAAATTTTTTGAAATATTTTGTAGCTGGTAAAGATCAATAAAATCATATTAGACAAATTTATTTCGTTTATTATTAACATACACATCATAAACGTAAACAACCACTTACTTACTTAATAAGTAGTTAAATGTTCCATTAATATTTCTTATAATATCTGCAAAAAGTAAGATCTCTCAGAGGTGATAAATTGTATCATTAAATTTAATACAGATTCATTACTTCTGGCCACTTGTGCTTTCATTGCTTGTTTGAAATCTTCTTTCACACCTTTATCAGCACCACGAGTACCAATTCGTCTTTGTCCCAAATGCTGCTGAGAATTTGGTATAATATCGAGCACAACATTGTTTCCTTGTTCATTCCATATGAAACTTAGCTCTTCTAATATATCTATATGAATAATATATGTAGAGAAGAGATGATAATGAAACACACCTTTTTGTCTTATCACATCTAGTATGTGAATGAATATTGTTTCTTCTTGTGGCCAACCAAGTTGCATTAATACAAGCATATGGCCATATGTCAAATCAGTGTTATTTCCTGTATTCAAAAGAATTCTAATAAGCAGAGTGCAGAAATAATGCATTATGGCAACTTTAGTAAGAGGCAAGAAATGTAAGTGCCTATGTTTTCCTCCTACAATTAATTCAGGTTCTAGAACACCTTCTACATTTGGTAACTGAGGTAGGGCAATCAGTATATTTTCTATACAAGCTGCATAATTTTTTTGGAAATAATTTATAGACACTCTGACTATGCTAGCTGTTAGACTGGTTACAGTAGCTTGAGGCATAGCCTCTTCATATTTTCCTCGGTACTGGGCAAATTCTTCAGCAAATCCCTCAGACCATGGTTTAACTTGTAATTGATTTGCTAATTTTGTGAATTCCCTTGATATAAGTTCATTACTGTGCAGCAACTCCCAACAATTAGCGGCTGCTTGGAATTGATGTGATGATATACCAGTGACCTCCAAGTCACCTTTCCTCCTTTTTGATGGTGATATTTCAGGATCGGACAGTGCTTCCACAAGAATATGATTGCCTTTTAATGACTTCTGTTCATAAAGAGATCTTAAGAAAAAGGTTGTGCCACAATATAAAAGCTGGCGACAGTCATCATTACTCCTCAATGTCAATAATTTTTGGAAGTATGTCTCCTTGTTAAGACTATTACTATAATTGACAAAAAAAGAATCCCATCCCAATTGTCTGCCCATCAAATCTAAAACTCCAAAAAGTCTTTGCCAAGGATCTGTGATATCATGTTCAGTTTCATCATATACATAAGAGTTATAAAAGTCAATAGCCTTGATTACCAGACGTTGTAGCAATCTTGGTGATTCCAAAGAGCTAAGAAGGGGTAGTGTTTCCACCACTAGAAGTCTAGCATAACGATTATCGTAAAAGAATTTTTCTGCATTTATTAATGTCTTCACTAGACTGTCTACTCCAAGTTGGGGAAATTTCTTCAACAGCAATACTAATAAACGACAATGTTCCATTGTATCATCACTGTTCTCAACACTTGTCTTAAGAATTGTTAATTGTATATCTGAACAAATGTTATCAAACATTTGACTTAGAAAACTACCTTCAGGTGATCTTAAAGCATTAGCAATAGATGATATTTCAGGCAATAAAGATGGTAAGTTCTGTCTTGATTTCATTAAGGAACTAAAACATTCGGCAGCTTCTTGCACATTTCCTGATTGCTTTTCCATTAAATAAGCTTCAAACTGAATTTTAAAATTTGTAGGAAATAAGGTTTTTGCTGTTAGCATCCATGCTTTAGCAGAGTGAATATTGTACTTCTGTGCGTCTTTAGCTTTCGCTATAATATAGTCCTCATCACTTAATGTTGTATCAACTCCTGGCATTTTGTACCGATGACTTTGTTTACAACTGTAAAGTAGTAAGAACTTTAAGTTAAAAAAACAAAGGTGTTACGAATGTAGTTCATACACTTGATTGTAATGTTACTTATTTTACATTAGTGTGTTTGACCTCAATTAAGACGGCGACAAAAGATTAAAGGAATTAAGAAATAATATCTTATTATATAGGTACCTTCCTACTATAACAAACAACAATTCTAATAAGTTATTTAATGTATACAAAAACCAAATGTCACCATCGCACTTGGCAGAATTTATCCTCACTGGTTTTATTTGACAGCCAAGCATAGATGTATTATACTAACGTTTTACGTTAGTATTAATAATAGGTCCATGCAGCCTAGCCAACAGTCAGAGACAACCAGTGACCCAGTGTTGTGAATTGCAAACCTTGGGTGTGCTGTAATAGGGAGTAAAATCCGTCCAGAGTTAGGGTCTTAATAATTCCGTTATGTCCTCCGTCTACGGTTAAGTCCTATTTAAGAGAAAATCCGTATAAAATCTGTATACCATAACTAGCTTTTGCCTGCGGCGCCAAATGCAAAACAAGTATTCTTTACTCAAAAGTGCTTGTAATGTGGTCGTTAATTTGACAACCTTCTTTGAGCAAAGCAAAGAGTATAGTACAGTAGAAACTCGATTAACCGGCCCTCAGTTATACGGATTCGCGATTATCCGGACTACCAACCGCGACCAATTAAATAATTAAGTCATATTAAGCCAAGTTACAAAATGTTTAACATGTATGCATGTTAAACATAACAAAATAAAAAATTGCATGCAGCTGAGATGAGAATGGTAAGAGGGATGTGTGGTATTAATGGATAGAATTAGAAATGAGTATGTAAGAGGAAGCCTGAAAGTGCTGGTGACTGAGAAGTTGTGTGGAAACCGGTTTTCATGGTATGTATGGGCATGTGATGCGGAGGAACAAGGAACATGTCGTGAGGAAAGTTTTGAGTATGAATGTGGATGGTTATAAGAGTAGAGGAAGACCAAAGAAGCGATGGATGGATAGTGTGAAAGATGATATGGCTAGAAAGGGGGTGACTACTGAGATGACGACTAATAGAGATGTATGGAAGAAGACATACTGCACCGACCCCAAATAAGTTGGGATAAGAGCAGGAGTATGATAATGTTACTGTGACGTGCGTGTCACGTCTACATATTTAAAAATGTCAAAGCGTAAGAGAGTGGTGTTATCGCTTATGTTCATACATTCGATTATCCGAATGCCTAACGACAACAATTAGTCCGGTTAATCGAGTTTCCACTGTAATAATATGAGCAAAGTCCACCATTCCGCGCTACTTGAACAGGCGCCAGCAAAGTTGTATGTAATTTCATTGCTGGTGAGTTTTAGCCACCAGCAATATTCTTTGAAAAGCCATTATTGTCGAGTTTTGTTTAAAAAATAGTAAGGTGCAAAAATATTTTATTCAGAATTTGGCTGTATAGGTAAAGGCAGTACAATTATTATTGCCTAATTTAAAAAAAAAAACTCTGGTAAGGCGATCCACAGTTGTTACTTTAAATAAATATATATATATAATAAATTCTTACTTTACTAAGCTGGTTTTATTTAAATTACTCGCATTGTTTGAGTAAAGCACTGTACAAGCCTTGATCCGCAATGACTGCGCTGCTGGCCACTGGAATAAAGACTGATACCGAAGGTTGAGGCCTTCATAGCGCGGACAGCAGGGACTGCAATGATGACCAAGCTTAGCTTCTTGAGGCCATAGCTCTCGGCTTTCATGCTTGGTCATCATTGCAGCCCCTGCTGTCCGCGCTATGAAGGCCTCGACCTTCGGTATCGGTCTTTATTCCACCTTGTCCATCAAGTCATTGTGTTGGCCTGGAGCTGCGCTTTCGGCCATCATCAGCGCTGCCAGCAACGCGGTCATCACAGACCGCCGCAGTAATGTCTACTATTAAATACGTACATCGCAAAAGCTACTAATTAAAACACAACATTATACCTGTTCTTTACAGTTTTTTTAATATAATGGTAGACCTAGACAGACATGAGAAATTATACAAAAATATATGACAAAATTGTTTTATTTAGAATACCTAGGATTTGTTTATTATAACAATAATATAATTAACGAATCAATGTCAAAATCGACACTTAGTATTGAACTATATAACCAGTTAGGCTTATCATGAAATGGTGTTTTTTAACCGACTTCTTTACAGAATACCCAGATCCAGATACATCATAATGCGCTTAATGGCAACATTTTTTGAGTAGTTCTAAAACCGACACCAGTTGGCGCCATTGCGAATGTAGACCTGTTTAAACTTTGTTCTGTACAGTCAGCAAGAGAAGTTGCTGACTGAAGAAAATTAAATTACAATATTAGGTATATTGTAATTTAATTAGCTTTACAACGTACCATAAATTATTGGATAATGTATAGGTCTGCATAACAACAGCGCCATTCAATGCTGCCATTCTACGATTGGATATCACTGGTACAGCTCTTATATTCAGATTATAAGCGTTAAGCGCGCGTTTTGTTAATACGCGTATAAGTGAACTATCTACCGTCTGACTGACCGATTTTAGTCTAAAATCATCAATAGATAAGTAGGATTTACACCAGCAAGCCTAATGTGCAGCGCCATATAATTTTGTCGTCACATAATCTCGTGCCGAAACGGTAATGCGAAGGCAAAATTATTATTATGTTGCGTTAATTAAGCTTGCGAAATCGTGTAGCTAACGTAGGAGTTCGTTTCGTCATCGGCAAATATATAAGAATTTTACTAGCGCCACGTGTGAGTATTTGGAATTATACGTAAATACGTTACGATATCGCATTGATATGTATAGAAAGATTCAAGAGTTTTTGAAATATCGATACATATCGATCATCCCTAAATTATAATTGAAATTGACATTAGAAATTGACTTTACTAATTGACTTTAATGTTTACGTTAATGCGATACGTTTGAGGTTTCGTTTCGTTTTCGTCAGTTTTGAGCTAAGCAGCTTCTGTACATATTATCAGTGTTTAGTTTTGGCAATAATATTGTACAGTTTAATAAGAGTAAATAGGTTGATCCGTGAATAAAATATTATATTATGATTTTATGCAAAATTTAGTTTTGCATTCGTCTTCCTAAATGTTGATAATGAATGCATTCGACATATATGATGACTATGCAATTGCAGAGGTCGTTCCTGATCACATCCTAGAAAATATTTTTTCATATCTCTGTTTACAAGACCTCCGCAATTGTGCTTTAGTATGTAAAAGTTGGTATAGAATTCTCAGTGATGAAAATAATGATGTTTGGCGACTACATTGTATTAAAAGATTAGCAGAAGAAGTTATGAAATCTGATTTACTTTCCACTGTTAATACTTACAAATCAAAACTGAGGGCTTTTTACCATGCATGGAACCCACATGATTGTTCAAGAAACATATATGTTAAACCAAATGGATTTACATTACACAGGTGTGTTTTTGAAAATGATTGTTATTTGCTTGTATATTCTTAAAACTTGTTAATTTATTGCTTTGTTATTATACATAACCAACAGGAATCCTGTAGCTCAAAGTACTGACGCATGCAGGGGCAAAGTTGGATTTTATCATGGAAGACACGCTTGGGAAGTGATATGGGAAGGGCCCTTAGGTACGGTAGCTGTAGTAGGTATATCAACCAAAGATGCGCCCCTGCAATGCCATGGATATGTTGGCCTATTGGGGTCAGATGAACAGAGCTGGGGATGGAATTTAGTTGATAATCATTTGTTGCACAATGGAGATACTCAAGGACATTATCCTCTGCTAAATAATTGTCCAAAATACCAGGTAATTATTTTTTCTGTAATATTTGTAGCTTTTGGAATGTGAAGTTATGAACATGGTCAAGCCATGGTAATATTTTAACCTTCCACAAAGAAATAAACTATCTGTTTCTTATTTGTTGTGGCTTGGCCCTATTACCATTGTGAATAATTATTATTATTTCCTGAAATAAAATGCTTGACATCTTTATTCAATCTAGGTACACTAAAGTCCCTCACAATAGAAAGTTTATAATTTATAACTTATAACATAATATGTAGCAAGCATCTAAAAGTATATGGTCCCATAATGTAATTCAGTTTTTGCCTTTAACTTATGCTGTAGAGATAAACTACGATAACATATATATGCTTCAATGTATTTGTGAAAGTATTTATAAAGCACCACCAATACTCCCAATGCATGTGTGCGTGTTGAGACAGCCGTCAAACAAAAACGACAACTACATACTACAGATTTGACTAAACACATTGAAATAATAATTTGGAGGGGCGGGACATGTTATCAAAGTTTATCTCTACTGGTGTAAATTCTGTAGCACATTTTGACAGTACTAAACTAGACTAAACACAACTATCACTTTCTTTTTCTATTGAAACAGAAAGAGTCAAACAAAAACGACAACTACATACTACAGATGTGACTAAACACATTGAAATAATAATTTGGAGGGGCGGGACATGTTATCAAAGTTTATCTCTACTGGTGTAAATTCTGTAGCACATTTTGACAGTACTAAACTAGACTAAACACAACTGTCACTTTCTTTTTCTATTGAAACAGAAAGAGACAAGCACCCTTAGTTTAGTTGAGTCCTGTCAAAGTGCACAACAGAATCTACACCAATGTTTGTTCTGCCTAGCCTTTTCCCAACTAAATATATTGAGGTCAGCTTGCAGTCTAACCAGATGCGGCTGAATACCAGTATTTTACACGGAGTGAGTGCCATCAAACCTCTGCAATCCATGCAGTACTGTTTCTGATAATGATAGAAAAATTAAATATATTAGGCCCGTATTAATAAACAGCTCTTATTTGAGAGATCTCCCAAGAGGAGCTATCATTAAGTAGAAATCCATATCTACATTTAACAACTTTCTTTTTTAAATTCTTCTCAAGTCATATCTAAACGAGACTTAAAATGGATCTCTCAACAAATTTCAATCTTGACGTTGGCAGGATCATCAAATAACAATAGAGCCATCAAAAATTAATTGGAATTGGAAATTAGAGCTGTTCATTAATATGGACCTTAGTCTTATGCAAAGGAGCAATACTGCTAAGTTTTATTGTCTTTCAATATTACCTCTAGCTCTTTCTGCTGTATTCCTTATTAAATATTATGACTATTGGGTACATCTTGACAATATGTATAAACATTCACATGCATTTTAACCATACATATTTGTTATGGTGTTTAATATAGTCATCCATGTAGTGTTTTGATTTTTATGTTTCCTCTGTATTTCAGGTTGGTGAGCGCATTAGAGTGATTCTAGATTGTGAAGATAACACCTTATCATTTGAAAGAAATTATGAATTTTTAGGAGTTGCATTTAGAGGTAATTGTCCATAAATAAAATACATTATTATAATGTCCACTCCCAAAAAATAAAATTCTTTTGGATGTCTAATTCAAGAACAGCTCAGGCTAGCAAATGCAAATATCTAAGAGCTGTTGTGACAATGAACAATATACAATCTGGGCCGATGGCTAAAAGGGGGGTGCTTTTATCTCTTCTCCATACAAATTGATATTCTTGAATCTCAGTATGACATAATTATGTATTTTTTTCAATAAACGAATTTAAATACTTAATAAATAATTGTTGCGGGAAATGCAAGTAGAAATTACTATAAACAAAGTATTTAAAAAAAATATCATACCCATATTATGACGATAGCTTAATTCTACCATATTACTACATGCCAAAATAGTTATCCATAAACAGTAAATTAACTAGGTTTTTAGTTTTTAAAAATGTGTAGGTATGTATTAATATTTAAACCCCTTTACTAATAAACGCTGAATAAAGTTATGACAAGCTTATCCATTTAAAAATGTATGGATAAACTGACATTATTCATGACATAACTTTATACAGCATTTATTAGTAACTAGCTGTGTGCTCACGGCTCCGCCCGTAGCCAATGTTACTCAGTGATAATGTAGCTATCTAACAGTAAAATATTTTTTTAAATTGGTCCAGTAGTTTTTAAGTTTATTTATTACATACAAAAATACAAATATACTATAGATGGGGCAAGACTTCATTTGTGAGGAAAGAAGTAAAATAAAATGCATCACTTTAGTAAATGCTCTGGATGCTATTGATACTTAAACTATGTTAATATTGTGTGACAATTTGTTAAATTCCTTCTCAAGAGAAAAAAGGCGCTATCCCATAGACCAGTCATCATAATTGTACAGGACTTAACTAGCGCCTCGTATAGCTTTCTTACCTAGATATTATTCCCACGCACGCAAAATACGCGCTTTCCCGTGGAGCTGCGGAAACCTACCCATTAAACCTAAACCCACCAGGATATCCTTACTTATTAAATAACTTGTTATCTATTTAACTAAAATTTTGGTATTTTTTTTATTTGAATTCACCTTCACCTTACAATATTGTAATGAATTGTATATGTTTGCTTACAGGCCTTCCAAATAAGAAATTGTACCCAACAGTTTCAGCCGTATATGGTAACACCGAAGTGTCCATGATATACTTGGGTCCACCAGTGGATGGCTGATAGTAAATAAGTATGTCTAGAAAATTAACAGTTTCTAGTCAAAACGCAATAATGTGATATAATTTACTGTTTCGATTCTGTTATTATTTTATTATGATACCTACTGTAAAAGCTCGAATAGTGGTGGATGACATTACTTACTTCTGATTTAAGAGTTGGTGAATGCTAAGATTTAAAGAAATTCGGATATTAACAATGTTTAAAGACTGGATGGATCACTTCCATCCTTTAAACATTGGTTGGGATAAACATTGTTAAAAATCTGAATTTCCTTAAATCTTAGTGAATCATTACCATCCATTATTTTTGCTCCCGACCGACTCGCTTGCTTGTAGGTACTTACTATTATTTGTTGTGCAATTTTTCAACATTCATACAGTCTCCTCAGGATTTAAACCTAAATTAAAATTTTACTACAATTTACTGCAATATCTTTTGTTTTTGCCATCGTTTGAGCGTTTACAGTAATATACAGGTTGACTTTTGAACGAGGGACGAATCCGACCAATTCAAGCCCATTGTAGTTTTTGATTTGTGTGAAGGCCGGGGTAGCAAATTGTCCTGTGAATGCTTTCAACGGCTGCGCGTGCATTTCATCCGACGATACCTGTTGACTTTGAATTATTGTTTATTTTTGCGTCTAGAAATCGTGTGCTCAGTATGTCATAATTTTGTTTGGGAAAACATGCATAAACTCGCGCCTTATTCCCATAGGGGTAGGCAGAAGCTATAGAACGCCACATGCTACGACCCTTATTACCCTATTTTTGGAAAAATATGGCCAAAATATCATACATATTATAATAGGTATTATATTTTCATAAATTTGGAATGAGCACACTTGGCATATTTTATATACCTTGTACAAAACGTTGGCCTGCATAATTAAATATGCCTACTTGATAATTACAGAACATCAACTTCGATTTCTATGTGATTATACAATGTTTTATTAAATATTGCTGCGCACTGAAGATGTCGGACCAGCAGAAACGTCTAAAAACAATTTCATTTTTGTCAGTCCGTGTTTTATCTGACAATAAATCTGTCTGAATACGTAAGCTTATTGATTTTTTAAAAATTAATAAGGTTTCAAAGTTCTGGCAGATAATGATGTCGATTCTGTAGCACATTTTGACAGTACTAAACTAGACTAAACGTAACTGTCACTTTCTTTTTTTATTGAAACAGAAAGAGACAAGCACCCTTAGTTTAGTCCTGTCAAAGTGAGCAACAGAATCGACACCATTAAGTGGTTTTTAAGTTAAAATTTTATTATGTAATGACTAGTGGCATTTTTTGCACCCTTTTATGTTAAACTTTACTTTCTCAGTAAGAGGAATTAAGTTTTTTCTATGTTTAAATCCACCTTGTTGTTATTAAAAGCTTTTATTAAACTCGCCGTGTTATAGTCTGTTGGCAGTGCCGTAACTAGCTTTTTGTTCGGGCTGTGCGTATTTATATTATTGCGCCCTTGAAAATGCTCTAACGCAGGAATGACCCAAGATTTCTGCGCCTCCTTAGCCTAGGCGTATACGGAGACGCAGGCCGCGCTGTCAACACAGTTCAGTCACAGTTTTACAATTCATATAGTTGGGCAACGCCTACACTAGCGGTGGCATCGCCCGACATCAAAGGCGTTGCCCAACTGTATGGACTATAAAACTGTGACTGAACTGTGTTGCCTGCGCAGCTATGGTGCCGGAGATCTTTGAATTTTTCAACATAACCCTTATAAATAATCCCGATGGGAAATAACTGTTCTCTATTGCGCCACATGACAGGAAAGTGCGTAGATTTGTCTTCGACTGCCACATAAGGCGTGTTGCTATGTATGTGGCAAATGTGGTAATAAGCCTTTCTACTTCTTATATTTTATCCAACATGTCTACATCCTTTCGGGATCTTCGCAACTGTTGACTACTGACCATATTTATGTAGCTCGTTAGTGTTGCGGAGCCTTTTCCAACATCCTTTTTGAGGCCCAGAAATAATTGAATTGTTATCATAATCAGATGGACTGCACCGGGTACTTGGGGTGTTGAACCCTCACGCTGCGGTTTGCGAGCTAACTGGCTCAGGAAAATGTGCTCGCAGATACGATGGACGAGAAAACTCGTTTTCAATTAACTATTTGTAACCAGACGCGGCGCTAGCGAAACGGGAAACTCCTATACTATTACATGGACTCATCGAAGGTACCTTGTATCTAATATAGGCGAATTAGCGCGTGGTACTTTCTGGCCGCGCCACAGTCGCATTTCGAATCGGGGTTAATAAGAATAAATGTACATAATATGTTCATTATTGTACATAATAATAAAAAAATGTACTATAAAGATTCGCGAGAAATTTAACAAAGTCGGTGGCGCGGCTAGGAAGCACACTTTCTGGCCGCGCCACCGCGTACACTGCAATAAATTGGCAATTTATGTACAAACTCAATGGTAAACAATTGTACGTCAATTGTTTGTTCTATTGATAATGAGAAATTGTGCAAAAAGTCATTACCTACATGATAAATTTAATATTGAAATTAAAACGACTATGGCAGAACTGTCACGACATTTGTGCCATGAATTTTATTCGGAGGTTATATTCATTTAAGTACTTAGGTACTCTGTTTCTATACAGCGTTAGTTTTTAATGACCAGATTAAAATTAAGATTTAATTAAGATCGTTGTTCTTAAATATTATAATATATATTGTCGAATTAAAAATAATATGTTGTAAAAACATGCATTTCAAATTAATGTCCAAATAATTTCTATCTTTCATACTTTACGGGCCGTCATAATTAATAAAATCTTATACATTTTTTTTTCATTTCACATATCGAAAATATTATCGATTCTATACCTTCCTTTAAAATTTGGCTGACCATTGAAAACTAATACGGGGTAATTTGTTCCATAAAAGACTTGTATAGATAGTTACAAAATGTTTATCCAAAAGGGCAAATTATAATTACCTATTTAACAATTTACTAGTGCAATGCTTTGTTTGTTCAATGTACCTATATACCTCACGAATTTATTAACAGGATCCAATGTACCTCAACTATTGTGATAGAAATTACAATAAATCGCCTCATCCATCCAGCGGGGCCCACGGTTTTATTACGCTCGGAATAGATAAAAATAATACTGATCGTAACTTGCGCCAATGTACCTCTCGATTCATGTATTAACTCCAAGGGATTTTTAACAGAACAGAAGAAATTCAGCAAGAACATTTTGTCTGCCCAGCAGCTGGGCCCTTTGTAATTTGCATTCATACGTGCAAATAAAGCACACCATTGTTATGTATTACCAATGGAATTATCTGAGAAAATTTTGGAATTATCTCTATATCCAAAATTTTCATACAATTATCAATATATTCTTTCGTTGTACTAAATTTCGTAAAACTTTTTACTATTGCTCCAATTAGTCCTGCAGAATCATCACAAATGACTTCTTTGGGTTTTTCCATTGTTCCTATCCAACTGTGCAGCCACTGGTGTATTGTTTCAAGCTTTTGACTGCCAGATATCATTTGTGCTACAGGCACTGAAGTAGATTTTATTTTGAGCATTACAACATATAAAAATAAATGTTTGGAATCATATGAATTAGTAGAATCATTAGGTGGAATAATCTTTTTAAATATTGACCCCGTTGCATCTATACTCAAGACAGTATAAATTGCCTTAGACATTTATTTATAAAATAATTGTTGCATTTCAGTCCAGTAATAAACAAAAAATGGCACAACAGATACAGATCGTACTACATTATCAAAAGGTTTTGTAAAAGACATAATCCATAGAGCAATAACCACGATTTTGTGATAGTATTTGTTTTTGTTTCGGGTGTTATGTAATGATTTTAACGTAGGTATGAAAGGAGGTTCTTGCACATCATTGTCTTTCATATTTTCATGAAGCATTTTATTTCGTAAGACCACTGGGAACTTGTTCTCTAATTTCTGTGCTAAACACTTCTTCGAAAAAGATGTCAATTTTTTTTTCGAATGTATCAAGTTTTCATCGACTTTTCGAAAAAGACAATCTATTTTAATTGAACTGTCGTTTTTTCTTGTAACTACAGTTACCTCTCCACTGCATTCTTTACATTTGCCCGTACATTTAATATTATAATCATCGCTGACATAATTGTGTTTGAAACACCACACGCAACGATTATTCGTGTACTTCCAAATCCATTCACTAAAGATATTTGTCCATTTAGACTTTGGCAGTAGTTTTCTAGAATGAGTGTGTATGCTAGGTTTTTTTGGGTCATTTCGTTTATGTATTACTATTTTCGGTCGAACGTCTTGCCAACATTCATCACTTACATCAAACGATTCTATCTCTTTATTATTTTTAACATCTAATTCTGAACTAGAATCATGGGCACTAAAACTGTTAAGTAAGTCATCATCAGTACTGCAGCTAGTCGTTTCTGATAAACCCGGAACATTTTTATTACACACTGAGAAGATTTCACCAAATAATTTAAGAAAATTTCGTTTTGCCGACAGATATAATGCTTTTGCCGACATACGCGAAGAAAGCTTTCTGCTCACATCTTTGTATACATTACTTTCGCTAGTCGGTAATGTGTCGATGCTGAAAAATTGTTCCTTATACTCTTGAAAGGCAGATTTCTGTTTTTCTAGACTCACAGACAGCCGTCTTCCACGCTTCATTCTGAAGAACTGATAAGAAGACTAATTGCAAAACCAGGCATAACACTTTATTTATAAAAACTGATAACACGCACTGACGTTAACCAATGCAGTAGTTTAGGATTCATAGAAAAAAACAATACTTACATTTATTATGTAGGTAGTTGCAAAAAATACTTAGTATTGATAGTAAAGGTGGACGCACACTTGTCAGAGCCGAACGCGCCGAAAGAATCGAATTTTAGAATTAGTTGTATGAAATCCTATGAAACCTCGCACACCTATCCGAATCGGCCGAATCGGACGATTCGGCGCGGATAAGTGTGCGAGGTTTCATAGGATTTCATACAACTAATTCTAAAGTTCGATTCTTTCGGCGCGTTCGGCTCTGATAAGTGTGCGTCCACCTTAAAGTACCTACGAAAGCCTTGTATTTTCTTTTTTACGAATGAGTACCTACTATACTAATAAAGTATTGGCATAACCGATTTTGAAGTTTCGATATTTATCATAGATAATGACTTTTTGCACAATTTCTCATTATCAATAGAACAAACAATTGACGTACAATTGTTTACCATTGAGTTTGTACATAAATTGCCTATTTATTGCAGTGTACGCGGTGGCGCGGCCAGAAAGTGTGCTTCCTAGCCGCGCCACCGACTTTGTTAAATTTCTCGCGAATCTTTATAGTACATTTTTTTTATTATTATGCACAATAATGAACATATTATGTACATTTATTCTTATCAACCCCGATTCGAAATGAGACTGGCGCGGCCAGAAAGTACCACGCGAATTAGCTCGTCTTGTTTAATTGGAACTAAGTGCGGCAGGCGTATCAGCTAGGTACCTAGTCATATTTTTTATAATAATCGTTAGGGGTCTGTAAACTAGTATATAACGTACTTAAAAGAAAATTTATAAAATTATTATAATGACATTGTTCATATAAAATTATAAAATAACTAAATAATATGTAATTACATTGATCTCAGTTCGGGGCGGACCACTATTTCAAGTGTTGTAATAACAGGAATTCTCAGCACCTTAACTGCCATGTTTGTTTTCTTTATAGATAGCTACGGAACCCATAGCAAAAAAAAACTTCATACTTATCCGATTTGTGTGTGGTAACTTTTGCTTTCGTTATGACGATATTAACTAGGTATATACCTACCTACATAATTGTAAGACGAGTTAACTTGCCAGGCGTGTGGAGGGTTCCTCAAACTAGACTCCTTCAGTATCTCGAAGCACCATAACTATTAACAAGTAAAGGTACTTGTCTTCAGTACTTCGTTACAGTAAAAGGAAACCTTCATATCAGGTACGACCGACGGGCACGGATCGGATGTTGCGCTAAAATGAACTCTGGGAGCACTCTGAAGATGCGCGTCGCTCAACACCTTGATCATAACCCCTAGTACGAGTTTGTAAATTACGTAAACGGTAGGTAATATTTTTCGTGAGCTCGCTAATCTCTAACTCTCTTACCCCCCGCAAGAAATTCAGTATAGCGAGCTCACGAAAACTTTTTGTAAAATTTGCAAACTTGTAATAGGGGTATCAATCGCTCCTTATCTCTGTATTTAGTATTTACCCAACCTTTGGTTGATGGCATTCCATAAGTAGGTACCTACCTATTTACTTCATGTTTGTCTTATGGTGTCAAAATATAGAAGCGCTCCCTCCATAATGCGTAATTTGATGTAGATACTTTCGAACGTTTTTGAAAAGCCGTTATATAATTTCCATAATATACCTACATATTTATATTTTAAAAAGCTACCTTGGGTCATAAAGGAGATAGGTACTTCTCGAAAATCGTTCCTTATCAAGTGTGGAAAGAACGATAGACCTAACTCTAGGACTTAAAAATCTCACCTATTGTTAATTTAGGTAGGTTTGTACCTACTGTTTACACACTGTTAGCGTGTTCTTGTAATATATGTATATATAATTTGAATTAATGCACTAGATAAATTAAATCGTAAAATAATGTGGGTACCTACTTACATCTTAGTATAATGATTTACAATCTATTTGTATATTTCTGTTATTATAGTAATAAAACACTTTTGTTAATTATTTATATTTTATTGTTTTATTTTAGCAATACATTTCCCTTAAATTATAATAGGCTATTACGATATTGCACAATTTTGCTTCGATGTTTCTATAAAGGAACTCGTCCACGTATCCGCATCGTACGTATCGGTCGGCTCGCATTCAACAGATTATATTATTCTTTGTATAAGTAGTCATACAAGTTCGTTCGCTTATCGGCAACGGATGGAACGCACGCATCGTATCGTCGGCAATACCGCGCGTGACAATACCGATATTTGAATTGCCGAATGACAATGCAAAAAATGCGATTGCTCATCTCGCGTCTTGCGCATACTCGGCATTCCGAATGCTGCAAACGCAGTGGACGCACTACACTTTACGAATCAGTTTGGTGCGATCATTCCGATGTGTTCGGTGCGGACAGGGTGGACGCTTACCTTAAAAAACGGTTTTAAAGGTAACAGCGGGACTGCTTATTCCGAACGGATCCCACAATCTGATCGTATTTGTGGATTTCGTTAGGAATGAAGATAAAAGTTATCTATTTCATTCCGAACAGATCGTTATCCTTATATGCAACCGATCCCAGTAAGGCATTCTTAACCGATCCTTGTGAAACAGCAAATGAAAACTCGCATAAAACGGTTAACCGTGGTGACCAGTGATGAAAGTTATGATAACTTACTCATAAAAATAATCCAGTATTGTATCCAGCAATAAGTACCTATTTATCGACGCTCGGCAGTGAAAACCTCTTACCTAAATTTTCTTCAAAAGCGTTTTACTTGTTCTTTAGATTGATAAACTCGTCATACACGTACTAGTTCAACAAACTTTAATTTCAAATACTTCTAAGCCATCATCTATACCGTACGATGACAAACTTGTATTTTCTTCAGGAGACAGTTTTTGCATTTTACACATACAGTGGAATCTGTTTATTACGACTTCGCTTATAAAGACCAGCCGCTTATAGCGACTTAAGAAGACCCTTTAGTTAGGTTTTCTTATCTGGTATTTACCGACTCTTATAGCGACGTCCGTTTAGTACGACCAAATATCGCCGTCCCTTTGATTTCGTTATAAGCGGACTCCACTGTACTTGGTTACTGCCGACCGTCGCTATACTTATCTATCACAGCTCGACACTCTTATGGGCCACCCCTAGTACATTTCGTAGAGATCCTTTGGTTAATCAATTCAAATGTAGGTACCTTAATAGAATTTATATGTTGAACTCTATAATAGGTATTTCGTAGGTATTATTCTAATATAAAAATGAATCCCTATTTCCCTTGGTCATGCTATAACTTGAGAACGACTTTACCTATTGAGATCATATTTACACAATATATTTGTTTTATCGAGACAATGGTTCGTAGCTATGCTGGGATCCGATAGGTGGCGCTGTAGTGAAATTATTTATGCGGGCACAGCCGCGGGAGAACAGCTAGTATAAAATATTTATACATTTCAAGTCTCTGAAAAAATCGTGGTGCAAGTAATTGAATTATTCTACAATAAAGCTAGGACTAGAATTGAAGATCGTGGTCTGATGTACATTAGGTACAGCAGCGTATCTACGGTTCAAACAATGCAATGAATTGCTTTAATAAGGCTCATTTACACAAGTATAGTTTCTCGAAGCGAGACTTGTTCAGACTGTTGGTCTTTCTCGGCGGTGAAAACAACATGAGACTCGCTTCGAAAAACTATGCTCGTGTAAATCAGCCTTTATTCTCTACTTATTCCTATAAACGAAAGATCTACAAAGAAGGTCAGGTAGTCATGGATAGCCATTGCCCAACAGGCCCAATTAAACTTGCACAAGCTTGCGTGTAGCCGTAGTGCCTAGATACTATGCGCAAATTCCCACACGTAACTGCATAGGTACTTTTAAAAGCCTAAACTTGTGAAAATAAATAGTTTTAACATTGTTACGACTTTATTATATGTATAGATATAATCTAAGGTCGAATCCCATTTGGAAGCAAACATGTTGCTTAATTATACATTTCATTGACAAAATGGGTAGGTATTATTTGTCTAATGTTATATTGTATTTAGTATAAGTAATATAGAATACTGTATGGTAGGTACTGTACGAAATGATAGCACAAACTGACATGATTAATTTTTTTTGACGAGCTCAATATTTCGTAATGGTTCAAGTGATACTGACAATGGTGAGAAGCTAGTCTTCTACATAAAAACGTAGGTAGTAATTTTTTGCCCTTTTCTTGCGATCAATGCTCCATCTAGACAGGTAAAATTAAAGTAAAGTTAATTAAGGTATTTTACTTTGTATGAATACTTACTTTTTTTTTTTTTTTGTATTATAGTTATTATTTTAATAATATCGCTTTACAATACTTCATTCCAAACTGTAAAGTATGAGCATCATGCAGCTATTAGTGATACGCTTATAATCATATCATATTACTGCCTATTGTCTAGTAATATGAGTCTGTCATGCTCACTTAAATGTCTTGCTGATGGTGGCGTTGTTTGTCCGGTCGTTGAGTTCCCTATAATATGGTTGAGCTGACCGATGCGGATGTGCACGTCATGCTCGTGAACGGGTGCCGTCTGTCGGGACTGGTCAGCTCTTAACTGCTATGGCAATCATAGAAGGCATATTTTTCTATTTGTTACTCTTATGTGAGTTTATTTGTTACATTAACCTGCATTATTCTCATTCTATTTCTCATACTACTGTAATGGAATTGTAATGAACTACTATTTTAAAAAGAGTATTCATGGAGTTTCTTGCCGGCTCTTCTCCATAGAACCTACCTTTTGGAACCGTGCACCTAGTCGTGACGTTTTAAAAGTGCCTGAAATCTGGTCTATTTGAAATAAAAAACTTTGACTTTGACTTTGACTTTGACTACTTTAATTTTCCTATGAATCTCATTGTACAAAAAACCTTAACTTGAACTGTAAAATTAAGCACAATAACTACCTACTTACTAACTGTATGCTGTCAACTGTGATGTGTACCTAAGTAGGTACGTACTTACTGATTAATGTTAAATACATTTATGTGATTAATATATGAATTATTTCATAGGATAGGATGGGCATGGTACCTACAATGTAATAGGTATTTTATTTACAGCGTATATTCTGACTAGTTAGACGAGTTAGATCTCTCTCTAACAAAATTATATAAAAAAGTGTATACTGTATACCTAAGAGAATACCACGATATCTTAGGCCGAAAGCAAAAAGTTAACGTAAGTTTATTCGTTGCGGCCATCGAAATGTTATCGCCTACCCGGCCTGCTCTATAAAGGTATAGCACATAATAAAATCATTAAGCTCGTCACCGTACCACCGGCCTACTCCGAACATCGAACTGCGAAGTTTCGACTGACGAATCGCACGTTTGCCAACCACGAAACTTTTTCAGATCCGACGACCAATTAGATTTTGGCGACCTGACATTTTGTCTTTCGTTCAACCTAACTACTTACCTTATAATATACTAATGTACTGTGTCCTTTGTACTTGCTCCGTGACTGTGATCCTACTCCCAAATGTTAATTGACATCTAGTATTTAGTTTGTTTTTTTACAATACTTTGATCGTTTATTTATAAGTTAGATGTTTGTCGTTGTTTCGTTTCGATCCGAAACTTCGAGGTTCGTTTTTCCCCAGCTACCTAGCCATTCAGATTTTTTGTTAAAAAGTTCTATAGAGAAACGCTAATTATCATGACCGTATCATTTTCTTTTATCTACCTATAAATCTCATGAATAATAATTACTTATTAGTAAAAACGTCTATTCGGTGGCAATTATTAACTTACTTAGACTTTAGATTTTCGATGCAATATAGAAGTATCAATTCATAGGTTTAATGATTTTCGTACAAAGGTGTTTTAAAGATTTAGTCTATTTAATAAGGTTTCACATTGGGAAACTAGATGAAACGTGTTCGATGTAGTGAAAATGGGATAAACTGCTCTCGATCTAGAATAGGACACCCGATTAATCACATCGCTTAGCAACAAGCTTGTGAACGTCAATACGATCAGGCGTGGTGACGCTGATACGGTGCTGAGGTAGTTCCTAAACTAGGATAAGAAGATCAAAAACCACATTCGGACTTATCTCGCTCTAAAGTGCTTTGCTAGTTTACCTAACATCTACACACGCAGAGGGATACCGCCCTTTTTAAACCTGGACGTTTTATAAAAACCCGCTCTGCGCTTACTACACGCTCTCAAAACTAGGACAAATCCAGGAAAACACGGACGGGTTGAGCTCTGGACTCCATTGGTGTGTTTAACCTTATAATATCTACCACGGTTACATTCATGTAGTTCGGGATTACAGGAGCACGGCTATTTTGTATTATTATCGTAATAACAGCCTTTATTTTTTTATATTATTAAAACCCGTTGCCTCACACTAGGATTTATCCTATATCATTAACAGACAAAGTAGTCACATAAACAAACACCCAGACAGAACAATTATATTTGTAAGAGATATAAATATTTGTTCCGTACCGGGATAGATTCCACGACCCCGTACCGCAGAAAGCCACTCAACCACTGCGCCATCGGGTCGTCTAAGATAGGAAAATAGAATAATTGAAAAATTATCCATTAATCCAATTAATTGACACGATCATTGCATAAACAAGATAAAATTACGAAACACGTATCTAGACAGATGTATGAAAACTCATTTCAACTCTGTTGGTAGGTTGGAGGAACAGCTTTCAAACAAAAATCCCGATCCTTAGTTGGAGTCAGCGATTGAGTGCAGTATCGCCAGGCAAGGGGGAAATTTGGATTTCGCGTTAATATAAGTAATGGAATGTAAAATATATTTCCGTAGGTACCGAACATATACATGTATCGAAGCATTTCGGAGATCGCCTTAGCTCATACGTCATAAATATTTGCTTTTAATTTCAAAAAAATAAAATCAGGCTGAACGAGTCAAGTATTAAATATGTATTTATACTAGAAACTCATGAATTTGACTTCTGCACATCGAAGTATTTTAATAAACGCAAGGTAGGTACAGAATATTTGGCTAAACGACACATTCAGAATTCGTGATGTGAAAAAAGTAGTCTATTTTTTATGTGTTAAGAAAATACCACAACCACAACGCATTTTATCCCTCGATTCAGAACATTTTCAATAAGTCAGTAAGGGGTCATTCAAGTATTACGTAAGCACGAAAGGGGGGTGAGGGGATCTTTGCTTCATTGCTTGGCTTATTTTTGATGACATGGGGGTCGGGGGTGTCTAGATAAACTGCTGCTCGTGAATAACAATAAAGAATCCTGATGAGCTTTTAAAAAAAATTATACCGATGTTCACGTAAGCATAGGAGGGGCGGGGGGGTAAAAGCTTTGCTTACTTTTGCTGACATGGGGGAGGGGTGGGTCAAAAATTACTAAAATTCTGCTTACGTAATACTTGAATGGCCCCTAACCGACTGATTAAAAAAAAACGAACTCAAAACAAGATATCAAACGGTCGACAGCTGACTTATTAAAAATGTTCTGAATCGGGAGGCTGGACGGTTTTCATGTAGCGATGAAAATTGCCTTGTGTTGTGTACCTTACCTACCTAAGCCGAAACTCGACTGTCAACAAACTACATGTACCTATCCACGCTAGTACTACAAATGTAAAAAGTAGGAGACTGCAGTTAATATGCAGTCTTCTATACTTCTTGTCAGTAAGCATGAACGTATGGGACCTAAATATGCACCACTTGAAAATTCGGGACCGAATAGCAATCGATGTGCACGAAAGAAAGATCGATAAGTAACTACTTACATATAATTATTTTACAAGAAACAAGGGTTTCTGGACCGGGCACATAATGAATGATTTATATTTGAATTATAAATGTTAATGCTAGGATTCACCTAGCATTAACCGTAACATTAACAAAGCGAATAAAGCTAACTTTATCTAGATAACACTAGTTCTATCCAAGATCTTTGGATAAAGTTTCAAATTATTGCAAACTGGACATATTTTATCCAGCTATTTATTGAATAGTTCTGGCTTTATCCAGATGCAGGTAGTTTTCTCCTATTCTGTAGTTATTAGGTGATAATTTCAAGTCTAAATGTGGAGTTTCTGCGTTTCACAACTTAAGCCGCAGCATAAAATGGAGGTAGGTACAATCATGTTAATTACCTACACATGTAAATTATAAGTTTAATTTGATCAGTTTCCTCTTAAGCTAAGGTCGTTGAACCTGCTCACTTGTTAAAGTCCACTATTCCGTAAAAATAACCACCCCCAAAGCATTTAGTTTCCAAATGTTCTAAATTGATTTTAACTTTTTAGTTGGTACATTTTATATGAGTACCATTTTTTTAATAACTCTTAATTTTTTACTGTTGAATACCACCTAGGACCAGAAAACTCATCGAGCCAAATTAAATGAGCCCAAACTCTAAGGGGTTTCAACATTTGATTGTTGGGTTCCTGTCACTATCTTCTGACTTTATTATCAGACCCTGGATGCCGCCTAAGACCAGAGAACTCATCGAAACAAATGAAACGAGCCCAAATCGAATGGGTTTTTATTTCTGATTGGTGTGTTCTGGCCCATGATCAGAACAGCTCAATGATACTATAGTATTGTATTGTTATCAGAATTAGACTTGTGTGGAAAAGTTTAATTCATTGAACGTCGCCAAAGAACATAACACACTAACGACGTCGTTAAGTGGTTCAAAATTGACTTTGGTTTGACAACGGTTTTAATTATAACAATATTCTTTTTGCGTTAAGGGATAATAAAGTAGAAGTGAATACTAAATACAAAAACCGGCCAAGTGCGTGTCGGACACCTACAGTGTAGTGTTCCGTAGTCAATATACTTACGGCTATAAGATGTTTTAGTCAAACGTAGGTAATATATATGGTAAACAATTCAAGTTAAACAGTAAAAGAAATATGTTACCTACCCTTAAAACTAACTTCCAGTAAAAACGCATTTTACGTATTAAAAACCTGTACTGACTGAACGCCTTTGTTACTAGTTTTGACTAGTTAAAAGCAGTTGTAGCAATGAATTTGTATGTTCACCAAGGTGAGGGCAGAGAGGAAGAGGGAGGAGACTACTTCTTTCCCCCTTCGCAGCACACGCACGTGTGCCGGAGGCCGCGTGACGATTTCTGGCTACCGTAGGCAGTGGCTTGCAGGCGGCGGTCTTAGGGGCCCTTAGCCCGACCAGTTACACACCCTGAGAAGGTGGCACGTCATGTGCCGTGCGCGTCTCTCGGAAGAACGTGAGGTAAGCTCCCCCAAACATAAGAGGTTCGCCAATAGAGGCGGACCAAGACCTGGGTTGCGGTGCGTGTAATAGCGAATCCCGCGACCCCGGCCATAGGTCCACCGATGAATAAAGTAAGGTTTTCGATGGTAAGAGTCAGAGCATATTTGCCTGCCCCAGGGAGAAGTATCCACGAGGATGTCCACACGCGGAAAAAAATGAATTCCAGCATAATTTGGTTCTGGTCAAACTGGGCTCTACGTTGTCGTCAATGTTCTAACCAGCGTTGCCAATTGCGGGGAAAATCCCCGATTTGCGGGGAATTGGAGGTCCGTGCGGGGAATGAACAAAATCGGGTAATTTCGGTGATTTGGGAGCAGTTCCAATATTTCCGGTATTGGCAGCACTGGTTCTAACCTGACCGGCCATGACATAATTTGAATTGAACATGATATTTTCACATGGATGCCTATTGAATTGATTTTTTTATTTCATGTTTCATAACATTCGCCAATTCGGATTGTTGTACATGCGCATCAGTTATTATTAATACTTATTTGACCAACATGGAACAAAATTCGTTATCAATCATTTTGTTAGAACTAGCATGCGCATATTTTTAGCGTGCATTAGTAGTTAAAAAGCGTTTTAACTAAAAGTCAAATCAATTTATCAGTAAATCCTACTTATTGTAGCCACAGCCTAATTATGCTAACATTTTTTTTTTATTACAAGGTCAAAACTAGTTGTAACTATAAACTAAGGCTTTCAGTCAGAACAGTTTTTCACTAGTCAAATCGCGGTTTAGCGGTAACATTTATGTACACAAGGTGATATTTAAATAACGCAAAACCCCAAAGCAGACACCCCAATAGATTTTTATTTTATTAGTTTTGATCGATATCATTTCACGGACAACGATTTGCAGGCGTTTCAATTGAGATACTTTATTTTGTATATATAATATAGATATTATAACTATATATATATATTATACTATACGTTGTAAAACCGAGTTACTATGGCCTGTCCTTCGTAGGTATAAGGGAATACGTCCTCTTTGTGTCGAGCCCCCTTCACTCTCGTCTATGCGTGTTGGAGTAGGTACACTTTATTTTTAGAAAAAACTAAAATATAAATCTTTTTGCATACAAATAAAAAATATCGAATTTTGAAATTTTAACACTTGCTTTAAAATAGTCATCAGTGATACTTTAGATGGCCCGCTACTTAGTACCCCCTTTCCGACTTACCTTGTATATATATATACGACTATTACCCGCGGTTTCACCCGCTTCCTAGGGGAACTACTTGATGTACCCGGATAAAAAGTATCCTATGTGTTAATCCAGGTCATAGTCTATCTGTGTGCCAAATCTCATCCAAATCCGTTCAACCGCTTTTGCGTGAAAAAGTAACAAACATCCATACATACATCCATACATACAAACTTTCGCGTTTATAATATTAGTAAGGATTAATTGATAAATTAACAACATTGTTGTTATGTTAAATTTTCAATTTGTCGACATAAATACTAAAGAAATAAAACGTAAGATATATGAATGTCGTGAGAAATTAATGAGCTACCACCATTCTTTTACCACGACATTTATTAAAATAGGTCAAAGGACATGTTATGAAATGGGCTTAAAATATTTTTATTTTTGAACCACTTACATGTGCTGGTTTTCCGATAGGGAAAACTGTCTAGGATGTGCTCACAGAAACATTTTTTTTTTTGAAAGCAAGATTTGGATGTATGGCATCGATTCCCTTGTCTCAATAGAATAAATGAAAATATTTACTGTATATCAGCAAGGTTGTCATTTGTCATTGTCAGTAATGTCATCAATGTCTAATCATGTCAAAGTTGTCACACAAAATCGCTATCTATTGTTGTTAAAAGCCAGGTCAAAACAATGCTGCACAGTCAAAAACACAGGAACCACAATCACAACAACAGACAACAGTTGAATAAGTTGAATTGAATTTGACTCTTTGACAATGACAATAAATGTCATCCAATAGAAGTGTTGCCAGAATTAATAATTATGGGTTAACAACTGTGGGTTGCAACTTTATTTTTTAATTCTAATTATTTAAATTAAAAAAAAACAACAGAAGGGTGCTTTTAAAAAAAATATACAAGGTTAGTCGGAAAGGGGGTACTAACCCGAAAGCCACTTATAGTATCACTGATGACTGTTTTATTGCAGGTGTTAAAATTTCTAAATACGCATATTTTTATTTCCATACAAAAGTAAATAAATATTATTTATTTCAAAAACTCCACAACCCTGACTTTTTTATCTATTCATAAATGGCCGCGCACGTGGTCGTCGGTGTCTAGCCGCTTGGCGGTAAAACACAAAGCACCGGTAGGTGCCTACGAACGCCGCGCCGGCGCCGAAATCGTAGGTAACTATGGTACTGTGTATGAGGGTGTGTGCATGTGTGTGTCGTGTGTCGGAACATATCATTATCATCTAGGAACTTACCATTTCTGATGTTGACGCTGTTCTCGGCCAACGAAAACGTCACACACGTGTCGTCTTAATATCAAATAGGTACTTAAAAACACAAGAAGCACTTTTGTTTATTAACTACTACTGTATGTACGTAGGTAACCTACCTACGAATGAAACAATCACCAGTTTTATGTACTTATGTTAACACTTAATTAATCTATCACCACGGACACTACAAGAAAGGTTAATTTCGAATTGAAACACAAGAAGCACTTGATATCACTGTTTCAAGGCATAGCCACCACAAATGGATCTCCACCGCTACAAAAAAGGTTCAATCTGCCACACTTATCGCTCGATTTACAAGGTCGCGCGCCGATGTCCCTACGAATGCGATCGCGTTATCTACCATAACATCTACGGATTGCTCATGATGCTCTCAAACGGAGATGCTACTCTTAGCCGCATCTAGTCTTCATTGTTCGTCAGCGTAAACCATAATAATTATCCTTAACGTGACTCCACAAGCAAAAGTCCAGCGGAGTCAAGTCCGGTGAGCGAGGTCTGGCTACAGGATCGCCACGACCGATCCACACGGGGAATCGCTCATCCCAGTACGCTCTGCAGCTGCTGCTGCGAGCATAATGAGCCGGAGCGCCACGCGGCCCGTCGTACTGGAACACAGTCCTCGAACTCGATGAAAGGGAGGACGGTTACAATCATCACGGTACAAATCACGGCCCGCCAAGAGCACACCATCACAACAACCAATAAACATCACCATGTCGTAATACTTCGTACCTATCCCTATACGTACTCAATCGATATTTTAGAAACAACAAGAAATAATACCACCACTCGCGTAAACAATCAAAACATCGACTGTTTCCCGGGAAGCGTTGCAAGTGACTAAAAAATCTTAGAATAATAAATAACGGAAATAAAATGTTTAGGCTAACATTGCATTTTAGAGATGCGCAATGTTAATCCCCTAAATTAAATCCCGGAGAATTTAACAACTGATTTGAATTTAGTAACTTTTTGGGATCTACCCCTACGTCATACGGGATTCGAACACACATAAGCGTTGGGTCTTGGGTTAGCAATAGGAAGCTGATGAAACTGGTTTACTTTAAGTTTGAGAGGATGAAACCTCAAATGGTCGCAATGTTTTTCTTTTGTAGTACTCCATAACTGTAAGCAGCATCTTACATGTCAAAATGTAAACAAAGTTATGAAATACGATACCACAAATTAATAAATCTATCTCGTTGAGTTCATGTGTTTTCAAAACTTAGTGCATACATTTCTTAGTACCTACACACAAACTAAGTACGTACGTTAATAATCATTAACTTGTTAGTCTTGTGGCGGCATCTATCACCCCTATCTTCCATAGTTTAACTAAATGACTGACATACATTTTACACTATACTTACAATATTCACGCATTTAAAAAAAAATGTATTGAACCCACCTCTAAAGCGGCAAGCAGACGAAATACAGACAAGCCTAGTACCTACGTACTTTAATAATCATTAACTTGTTAGTTTAACTAAATGACTGACATACATTTTACAATAAACTTACAATATTCACGCATTTCCAAAAAAACAATGTACTGAACCCACCTCTAAAGCGGCAAACAGCCGAAATACAAAAGAGTCTAGGCAAAAGCGCGCCACGTGCCGCGCTGTCTCGGCGGCATCTCTTTGATAATGTTTTCACTACATTTCGGCGAATTGTGACGTCATATGATGATTTATTGCAGAAGCGACATCGTGCTGTAAGTTTATTTTTGACGGTTTGTTTTATTCGAATTGTTTGTGATAATAACTTACTTATTGTACTGCAAGGCTGCTAATTTATCGGGATAGTTTTCAGTGTAGATCATATGGAATTACGTGCTTTTGTGATCAACACCTTTGATATCCAAGTTGAAGGTTCTTCATTGCCTGTTATTACAGATATTCTAGGTAGGTAGGTAGGTAGGTACAGGGAACTAAAATATCAGGTTAATCAGTTTTTAACAAAAATAACCCGATAAAATTGGTCTAACAGAGAAATGGAAAATACTCTGAGGTGCAAAACATTATTAGGTATAATACGCGATTGCGAATCGTCGTGTCTGCGCTTTATTTAGTCACGATTACCTATAATTCTGAGAAATGTTTCGAAAATGCGAGGGGAAAATCGGCCTTTTTGTATTTAAAATTTGACCTCAAATGTAAACACAGCTGATGATAGGGTTGGCGTAGCGTATTTTTAATGAAATCTTTGAACAGCTATATCTCTAAATTTATTGACTTTTGGGGAAAGTTGTAGAACAAAAGTTATCCCTTATTATGGGTACTTTAACACCCTTTCGGCTTAGTACCCCCTTTCCGACTAACCTTGTATAAGAAAGCTCCATATTTTATGCACTTTCATGAAATAATAATTTCTTCTCTGTTCACAGCCAAAGCCCAGCTTCCATACAAAAATATAACATGTCCTGTAATGTTAATCCGAGTTAGCGCACCTCGATTACATTCGGACCTACCCCTAGTGTTATTTAAAAGCGTGGAGCCAAGCTCGCGAAGGGAGCCCTGTCCTGAGTGGAACGAGTGCAAGAGTCCGAAACGTAGCGCTGGTTGAGTGTGCGAAAGAAGCGACGGGGCGATAAAGCGAGTCGTCTAGCGGAGCACACTCGGAAACACATGCGTGCTTGCTGCAAGCAAGCAAGCAAGCTGTTCTGTTAAAACAATAAGGTAGGTAAGGTAATGTGTGCGAAACAAACCATAGCAAAATTATATTCTAGACTAAGTATAATTATTATGTTAATAGAAAATTTGTTGGTCTGACAAATTAGTTAGCGACCATTTAAAATTTCTAACAAAACAAAATATGTGTTTTGTATGTCTGGTTACCTCAATTGTCGGCGAATTGAAATTATAGGAAACGTCGTCCGTGAAATAATATTCGATTAAGTTTGTCTATATTTCATTAGTAGGTAAACCCTGATTATTTTGATCGGACGACGTGACTTTTCCCGCTAACCACCCCTTACTTACCTAAGTAGGTATTGAATTTTAGTTTTGGTTTACGATAACTGAGAAATTATGATGTGTTTTTTTTTAATATTATCTACCCAGATTACATTAAAATTAGTTGATTCTATTCTACTCTCGATACTGAACAAACCAGGTACTTTCAAGTTTTGCATTATTTCAGTAACCTGTTGTATTCGGTATTCTATTACCGACTTATAATTAAGTACCTACTATACTTAAAGTTAACCTAATAGTTCCGCAGTTGTTTCGTATTTACTATGAAAACCAGCCATTCTAGGATAGGCGTGTAGCTAATGGTTCATAATGATCATAATTATCGTATTTATTAACTGATTTCTTCCAGTTTAATGGTAAAACATTTAATTATATTTCTAATCTCGCATTTACCTAATTTGTTCAAACAAACAGCTAAACATTCATATTATGATAACGCCTGCGACATATCATACGAGGGTACCTATTTTACTTCAATCTATTCACAACCTTAACGGCTCAATCGATTTGGGTAACTTAATCGCGCGGCGCGACGTGTCGTTAAACCTCGTGGCGTTAAATGAATGGCGGTTGAAGTTTTAGATCCAAGCATAATATTGGAATGAAAGGTTTACCTGCTGTATAAGCGATTGGGTTACAACCTAGCCTCGGCAATGGCTTGTCTGAATAGGTAAAAACCCTAGTACAGGCTTAATTTGCTTGTTTCTTAATTCGCAAATAGTAAAATTATCCACAGAATTTTTGCTGCGTACGTATAATTGCAAGGAAATAGGTCGGGCTGCACCACGTTGGCCGTCAAATGCTACATGGATACATCGAGAGGTATACGTGGTAATAATTCTACATATAACTGTTTGCCCATCAGGCTACTGAGGCATAAATCATATTTTCTTAATTTAATGTTTCTAGTTACAAATATTATTTATAACTATATTGTACTCGGTATGTATTGTGGTTAATAAGGTGGTATTGTAAATTATTTTCACGTTTCGGCGATTTATAAATTTGTAACCATGTTTATGGTATTGTTAATAATAATAATAATTGTACCAGCCTGGCAGTGCAGGATTGAACGTCGTATTAACGAGGCTAGAGCACTCATTGGCAAACTAATCTGCTTCAGGGAGGGCAATACTCGCCCTAGAGTGATGCGCTTTGTGAGGCGGGCGTTCTCGGGGACTGATATCAATCCTCGAGATTACATGTCCCGTGTCATATAGCGCATCGACTTCCTGAAGCAGAAGGTTTATGCATGGGCAAACCGTATTCGAAGGTACAAGCGGCGAGTGGAGCGATATACCCAGAATCGCATGTTTCATAGCGATGAAAGGTGGGTATATAGAACCTGGGAGCGGCCTGATCACGATGTGAGTGACACGCATCTACCAGATAATGATGTCATGAATACATTCTGGCGCAATATCGGGTCGATGCCTGTCACTCACACTGAAGGTGACTGGATGCAGGAGGTCCAGCGAGCGTGTGAACCGATTGAGGAAATGGGGGACATAATTATTGTCCCCCAAGACGTAACCAGTGCAGTCCGTCCAATGGCGAATTGGAAATCCCCTGGCCCAGACGGACTGCACAACTTCTGGCTAAAATGGTTACGCAGTTCACATGCTCGTTTGGCCTCACAATTCCAGTCCTCTTTGGAATCTGGGTCGCTTCCACAGTTTCTAACGACTGGAGTTACCCACCTGCTCCATAAATCAGGTAGTACTGCGGAACCAAAAAATTATAGACCGATCACATGTTTACCGACGGTCTATAAGCTTCTTACGTCCATTTTGAGAGCCAAAATTAATTCTCATATTATAAATAATTCTATAATGTCGGCTTCTCAAAATGGATGTAAGAATGGGTCCCGCGGTACTAAGGAGCTACTCCTCATAGATATGGCCATTAGCCAACAAGTTCGCCGATCCCGAAAGGATCTGTCGACATGTTGGATAGATTATAAGAAGGCCTACGACTCGGTGCCACATACATGGCTCATGAGGGTACTAGAGTTGTATAAAGTAAATACAACTCTATGTGCCTTCTTGACGTCATGTATGGGGCAATGGAGGACAGTCCTTCACTATCCAGGATGTCGGCAAATTCAAGGGAGAGGAGAACCAATAAGGATTGAGCGAGGTATATTCCAGGGCGATAGTCTGAGCCCGCTGTGGTTTTGTTTGGCCTTGAATCGTCTGAGCACATTGCTGGAGGGTTCAGGGTTAGGCTACCGGTTGAGAAGAGGTGGTCAGGTAACATCCCACCTCCTTTACATGGACGATTTGAAACTCTTTGCCCCCAACAATTTGCAACTGGTGAAGTTACTGAAAGTAACTGAAACTTTTAGTAATTCCATCAGTATGGAATTAGGTGTGGACAAATGTGCAGTCATGCATGTAAAGCGAGGAGGGATTATGGAATCCGTGGGAACACAACTCTCGGATTCCATACACCTCAGATCCCTCTCCTCAACCGAAACCTACAAATACTTGGGCATGTCGGAGGCGTTAGGCATCAATGAGACCGACATGAAGCAATCGTTACGGGAGCGCTTCTATGGCCGCCTGAAAAAAGTACTTAAGTATTTTGTCAGGCGGAAATAAGGTGCGCGCCTTTAACGGTTGGGTCATGCCGGTCTTGATGTACTCCTTCGGCATACTCAAGTGGACACAGACTGAACTTGACGCCCTGGATAGGAGGGTCCGTACGCTGCTGACTGCATACCGAATGCATCACCCACGTTCATCGGTGATGAGGCTGTACATTCCGAGGAAGTGTGGCGGTCGAGGCTTTTTAAATGCTAAGACCCTCCACAACCGCGAGGTGTGCAGCCTCAGGGAGTACTTCCTCCAAGCCGACGTGGGGATGCATCGAGATGTAGTCGCAGTGGACAAAGGATTCACCCCGCTCTCCTTGGCTAAAGAGAACTGGCGCAAGCCTGTAGTACTGGATACTAATGGTCGCAGGGAGGTATGGCAGAGCAAGGAGCTTCACGGACACTTTTACCTGGCCCTCCATGGGCCCGATGTAGATTTCCAAGCGTCCGTAGCCTGGCTACGTTTTGGTGATCTCTTTGGGGAAACCGAAGGTTTTGTCTGTGCAATTATGGACGAAGTTATGATGACGAACAACTACCGGAAATATATTGTGAAGGACGGCACGGTTGACATCTGTCGGGCATGCCACTGTCCCGGCGAATCCATTCGACATATTATTTCTGGTTGTTCTCGTCTTGCTAACGGCGAGTATTTACACAGACACAACCTAGTGGCTGGGATTATCCACCAGCAACTTGCTCTGAAATACAACCTTGTGGACACAGAAGTACCATACTACAAGTATGTGCCCGACCCAGTTCTCGAGAATGGTCATATCACATTATACTGGGATCGATCTATCATCACCGACAGGACTATTGTTGCCAATAAGCCTGACATAGTGGTGATAGATCGATCAGAGCGTATCACAATGATTGTTGATATCACTGTCCCACATGACGAGAACCTTGTGAAAGCCGAGAAAGATAAAGAAATTAAGTATCAAGACTTGGCACACGAGGTTGTCGACATGTGGGAGATTGACTCAGCAGTCATTGTGCCGATAGTCGTTACGGCCAATGGCTTATTAGCCAAGAGCCTCGACCAACATCTGACGAGGCTCTCGTTGGGCAGCTGGGTCAAAGGCCTGATACAGAAAGCGGTACTTCTGGACACGGCACGTATTGTCAGGAAGTTCCTCTCTCTGAGGCCCTGACCACCGGTAGCTTGGACCCTGTTCCCGATGCCGGTGGGCTACTATTTTTTATATTTTTAAATGTTTTTTTATATGTTTTATAGAAATATTTAAAAATGTAAATAATATGTGTATATAAATGAATAAACGGAATAATAATTGAGTTATTAGCACTTTTATATCACAAAAAATTATTGATAAGTACGTTTAATCATCTAAAACACTTATAAATTATATTTTTAAATACATATATTATAAAAATGAATATACATTTAAAAATACAACAAATAGTGTAGCCCACCAGCATCGTGAACATGGTCCAAGCTGCTGATTGGTCAGGGCTCTAGAGAAAGCAACCTCTTCACATGCGTGCCGTGTCGAGGAGTAGGTACGGTCAGCAACGAAAGTTGCTTAACACTGTTATTTTTACATAACTTCTAAATATACCCAAAATTATTCTTTGCACTGGTTTTCAGCATTTCATGTAATAGTCAAGAGTTTGTGTTATTTTATTGTTACATGTGGTCCGATTAAATTTGAATATTATGATGTTCAGTTATGATTTAAAAAACTGAAGTGTTAACATACTTTTGTTGCTGAGTGTACCTACCTATCGCTATCTGTTTCAAGACCTTCACAGACTTTGATCCAGCGGCTTAGAGAGCCTCTTAATGTGTTCACTAAGGGGGAACTAACCCCGCTTTTTTTCGAGTTTATTTTTTGAGCGTCATCGTTTATCGACTGATCAAAACCATCAAAAACATACGATTATCAATTCAATCGGCTTCAGAGTGAAGTAAAAGTTCATATTCAATTCAAACAATGTCGTAATCCAATGGTCGGATAGGTTAAAACTGTGAACCACAACATAAGAGTCAAATTATCCATGAAAACGTTGTTTTCAGGTGTCCTCCGAACTCCTTGTCGGGTCCACGGACACCCGCTTAGTTACCCTAATGTAGTGGCTAAATATTGTTCAGCCTGTAGGTTTAATGTTCTATTTAACATGTTGGCTGAACGTCATTTAGGAAGTTGATTGAATGGCGTTGTTTAGTTAGCAGACTAGCCTTTTTTTTATCGTTGGAAAATCCTTATGGATGTCCCTCGCCCGGGGAAGGCGAGTGGGTCTGCCGGGCTCTTACCGGCTAAAAACCAACGGTGTTCCTCCTACTGACCGTTCGGCCGGGGTCACGGGATCCGCCAAAGCATATACCGCAACCCCGGCAGGTCCCGGTTCGCCAGCCCCTGGCGAACCTTTCCTCTGTGGGGCTTTGCCCCACATCCTCCCGAGAAGCGCGCACGGAACACTGCGCACCGTAGCAGACTAGCCTGCTAACACGACCTGAATAGCTAATTTAAATGGATGGCTGCGACAGATATATAATTACTCTTTTCGATGCCACTGCCGAACTTTTGTTACCTTTTTACCCGACTGCGCGACAACAAAGGCAGGGTTCTGTTTTGTATGTATCATTTGTGAATAATAATTAGAAAGGCAGCAATATTCACGTGCTATGGGGTTATATGGCTTCGATTTAGAAATTCAAACTAGGCCAAACATGTGCATGATGATGCGCGCTATAATTAAAAGTATCCTATCTATGCTAATCATTTTAGAAATAATCTATTTTTGTCAATATTATCCGAGTATGTTTGACTTGTTTCTCTAAACAGATGTAAAGATAATACTATGTTTCCTAAAAAAGTAAGGCTTTTAATCTAACCCACACAAAAACAGAAACAAAATCTTTGGTAGATACCTCAGATCACAGAAATCAGGTAGATACTCAACACCCTAAATTTTATGTTACACAATCACAATAGCTTTGATTTTGACAGCTCACCAATCTCCATTGCTCTGTATGTTTTAAATAATACGTCTTTTCGACAACTACTTTATACCTATACATCGCACAATGAATTGTGTTATTGTAAAAACGAAAGCTATTGTGGATTGCGAGTATGTTACGCAATTAGGGTGCTGGTCGTCCTTCGCGATAAAGTTTAACAAATGATTTACATTCCTTTAATTTAGTAACACGAAACGTAAGCCGTCACTTAAACTAATAAATATAAAGTTAAGTATTCAAAATATTTGTGTAGGTATTTGCAAAGTAAATAATGTTTTTTAAGGTACTATCAAAGTTACTGAAATTGTTAATTTTTATTGCGAATTGACCTACAGGTACAGTCATCAGCAAAAGTCTTTGAATATTTCGGTATTCTAAAATAGATTAGGTACTGTAGGTGTTAACCATTCTTTAAAATACTAGTTTTTAAAGTATTATACTTACACTCTTATCTTTTCTTTACAAATTAATTTTCATTTGCAAGTTTTCATTCATAAACACTCTTGAAACAGTTATCACTTAATTTTGATGCTGACTGTACAACAGTTTTGTCGTTTTGGATTATAAATCCAAGATACAATGCTTAAAGTTAACGAAGGCGTGCGTTCACGTTTAATTGAGATTATTGGTACCAATAATACAGTATAGACATGCACGTCATGTCATACAGTTTATAATCTATAATAATTTTTACCTTATTAATATATTAACCACCAAAACCAAATGGACGCGATGAAATATTGTTCTTCAACTCAAAAGGCAATTCGTATTATAGTTTTTACCTACCCTGAGAGGGATTACAGCCATGAATTGTTCCATCTGCAACAGCTACTAGTCCTTATGGTGATCGTCAATTGGTTCGGCAACAGTACGGCTGCGGCTCTCCGTAAGAGAATCCCCCATATGTGGCTTGACTTTTGTAGGCGGAAATTTCGTTAGGCAGAAGTCAGAAATAAGACAAAAAACTTTGCAAAGCAAAGGACACAGCAGTGCCTGGTGAACAACCGCTGCTACTCTGAACCATGGCCCATCAAACGGATCCAGTATAGCTGGGCAGAGCATGTGATTCAAATTCACTTGAGCAGGCTGAAAAAAGAAACATTAAAATAACATTAATTTTAATAAAAAAAACCGCCAAATGCGTGTCGTACCACGCCCAGTCTAGGGTTCCGTAGCAAGCGTACTAAGCAGCAAGGAATACATTTTATAATATTTTACAATGATATTGTCTTCTCTCGTGTCGGCACGAGCTATATGAAAATAACTCATGCCGCCGCGCCGTAGTAAAGAGATAAGCCAGTCAGCAAGGCTGGTCGCAAAGCTGACTGCCCAGGGTGCGCCGGACGAACTTAAGTATCGTCACTCGTGAAGACTCTTTTCATGCACCCTAATAAAAATATGATATTGTGTAATGCAGTTATTTTTGCGATCAATAAACTCAAAACAGCATTCAACAGAAAATAACGGATATTTATATCTTGTTCAATACATATAGTATTGGTTGAAAGTATCCATTAGTTCCTATATTATGCTTGATTCCTTTCCGATTTTTGATGACACGGTTGATAAGTCACACATTGACTTTCGGAGCTAATATCTCACCAAATATTCACCTAAACAAAAAGTTACTTCCGAAACAACATGATTTAAAAACCTATCTGAAAATACCCCATACGAATAAGGGCGCGAATTTCTTTTTTCATCCCTCTGTTTCATGAATGGAATGCCACCCCTCAATAATTTTTACAAGCGACCCGCCCTCGCTTCGCATGGGTGCAATGTAGATACTAATGTGGGGCATATAAACCATCTTGTCGAATCACTCTATCTATTGCTGAAAACTGCATTAAAATCCGTTGCGTAGTATAAAAGATTTGAGCGTACAGACAGCGGGAGCGACTTTGTTTTATATTATGTTAAGATTGTAAATTTGAATACGCCTTTATGGCGGTTTACAGAACACACCTACCTGCCAAATTTCTACTATGTAGCCCCATTAGACTCCAAGTAAAATGGCTGTGACGAACGGACGGACGTGATGAAACCTAAACTATAAGAGTTAATAGGTAGTATGACTACGGAATCCAAAAAACCGAACTAAAGCAAGTCGAACTTGCAGGACTAGTGATGGCTTCACGTAGTTTTCGCGGCAGGAAATATTTCTCCTTCGCTAGTATGGAGCCTAGTATGGGCCTTATCGAAACGAATGAAGTGACTAATCATTAACGATTTAACTAGTCATAAATATATTAATGTGTCTCACGAAAATTATAATACAAAAATATAATTAAGTATTTTTTTAAATAAAACTTCCTTACTTCATTAGTTAAAAGGTCTTCATTTCATGGTATCATATTATTAATGTTAGATTTGACGGATTTACTTTAATTTCAGACACAATGTTTACAAGACAGATTCGTATTGACCCTAACAATCAGTTGCATACAAATACAGAGTGATATTGTTTTCGCGTTTTTGTTGGTGTGATCTTCCTTTGGCGCGTATGTTGCGAGTAAAATTGGGAGCAGCGCGCGCACTCTGTCGTCTCGTTACGTTTCATGTTGACATAAACCTCTTTCCCATGAAGTTAGTTGTTGATATAAACCCTCAAGGATGTCTAAAGCTCTGCAAAAAAGAGCACGAAAAATGGGGGCGCCACACGTTATAAAATGTTAACTTCGAAAATAAGCTTTCTGGTACAAAGTCGAAGTATAACTTCTACCGTGCGTACATGAATACACGCACCTTTTTTTCTTACTTTTCAAAATACAATAAACTCTCTTTTGGGTAAAATTTGTTATCTTCATTTGAGGTACTTTAACTCCAAGTGGCGTAATTTTTGCCACCCGGTATACAGGCTGAACTAAAATTCGACGTATTCCTTTTATGGTGTGTTAATTTATAATTAACAAATTAGCACCGTAGTAGCCGGAAGTCAGTAGATTTCGAGAAATTGCAATTTTTTTTAAAATGCTCATTATTCTTTATTTAATATTATTTATCTTTAAGCTGATTAACTTTAATTTCATTAACTTGTCGCTGATACTATTAACAAAGCTTTCTACGTAATCGAATGTTCAAAAATACCAACCAGTTGAAAGAAATCGTTAAAAATAATATTAATTTAATGTTTTAGAAAACCATCCACGTACATCTTACAGAAAGATGTTTATCTCAAAAATATGACACTAATGGTCAGATTCTCAAACGCTACTCAATTTAAATTCTCGTGTTGTCACAGTCACTTCGTCTTAAAGTGACACCAAGACACTTAGCGACAACTTAAAATTGAGTAGCGTAAGATTAAAACATCCTCTAAACCAAAGAGTGCGAATAGTTAAAAAATATTTTAAAATTATTGTAGTAACTTTTGTAGGTATGTACATGTTTACCTAATAACACTTTTCTATTCCACATTTTATTCTTACATTGCCCGATAAGATCCCTAATTATTTATGACAGTTCTCTTGTCGTGACTCTTTTATTGGCTGCCTCAAACTTAACATTTCTACTGAGGCCACCTGCGCCAATGTGGGGTAAACTATCTTTAATTTGGCCCCAAATATAGAGGTCTGGGAGAGTCTCTCAGGTCATTTTGAGGGCCACAGTACACTGTATTGGTAATCTCTCAAGGAGGGTTGATTTCAGGCAGGCGGCCGGTCATGAAACAATAAGCCAAAACCTTTAACAACACGGATTTACGAATTACATGTTGTGCCGACCCCACCTAGTGTGGGATAAGGGCAGGGAGAAGAAGAGTACACTGTATTGGCCCTCTCTCTATCAGATGTAAAGATTAAGGAGTCATGTGTGCCAACATCATAACTGCTTGTCAAGCATTTCTGCTAATTCACAAAATATCTGACCACATTTTCGCACACAGTGACTAAAGCGATCACTACACCAAACGCGGGACGCGAGCGGTATCATCTACGGGCATGAGTTGTATTCAAGGGATTATTACTATGAACTTAGTGTGTGGCCTGCTGCTGGGTTAGGGGACCCGCCGCCTGAACAGTAACAGGCCTGAGAGGGCAGCGCGCTGTGTTCCGTGCGCACTTCTCAGCAGAATGTGGGGCGAGGCCCCACAGAGGAGAGGTCCACAAGGGGATGGTGGACCGGGACCTGCCGTGGTTGCGGTGCATGCTTTTGCGAATCCCTCGACCGCGGACGATTGGTCAGGAGGAGGAACACCGTTAGTTTTTAGCTGGTAAGAGTCCGGCAGACCCCCTCGCCTTCTCCGGGCGAGGGACGTCCATGAGTCCATGATGATTTCCAAAGAAATAGCATTTATTGAATTCAGTTAAATAAGAGACTATTCATTTTTCGAAACTACTCTAAAATAAACCTTTTCATCGATTTATATATATATGAACAAGATGTTTTTTTTAAATGTTTTCTTATATCCTGATGATCTTGCGTGAATTATATTGTGACTTAGCTGTAACTAACAACTAACCCAAATACAAGCACTCTCAGTGGTGGAGAGTCTATGTTGGTTTTATTTACCAAAGACCCGCTTTACCTTCTGATAAGCAGACACTGGTCTGAACTGTGACGCAACACTCACATCCATCCAATTCTATAATCGGTGTGTCTACGACATACAATATGTATTGGAGTGAATAAATGAAATAAAATGAATTAGTATCATAACATAACATCACGCCTTGTATTCCCCGTTCGGCAGAGGTGTTTTTAATACACCCTCGTTACGCCAGTCATGTTTAAGTCCCTTGTAATAGGAGGCGAGCCTATTGCCATTAATCGGGCACAAATTCAGACTCCGGGCTGCTACTGAGAAATTCCTAATGGAAAAACCCAATAACACTGCCCGACCTGGGGATCGAACCCAAGACCTCACGATCAACAGTCACGCTTGCCACCACTAGACCAACGAGGCAATCAGTGAATTATTATTTTATTTATTTTCCCTACATCAACTTTTTTGTTTTTAGAAAACGTAAAAATTGATTCGCGAGCAAGGATTCGATCTTGCGACGCTCTGGTTAAGTACACCAGTTTCCTACATCACCTTAGTAGCATTTGTACATCGATGACACACTAATGTTGTAAATACGATATTTTTAATTTTTTCAAGGTTCCCACGACCCACAATAATGCGACTAATATCATAGTAAATCAGAGCCATATATCAATACATTCTGCTATATTTTATTTGTGTCCGCCGTGGGTAAGGCTCCCATACTAAACTGCCCAATGACCTTTATAAAAAAATATATTAACTATGTATGGATTAAGTTTATTGAAGCAGAATTTTTTTTTTCCTAGGCGTTAAATTTTTTGTAGTGTCTTAAACATTGTTAGTTGTTATTTTCATTAATTTTGAAGAGCTTTTAAATACATCCCTTAAACTGAACTAAAAATATTGCTATCTTTTATTAACAGGCAAAACAAGAGGCGAAACATTTTTAGAGCTGTCAAAGTAACTACTAACTAGGTATACTACTTGTTGAACATAATCATGTTTTTAGGCGGCAAATGCCGAGGTGTCGTCTTCTGTTTGGAAAGGACAATGCGTAAAAATGCCTGGACGGTGTCCTAAGTAAAAATTTTTGACCTACAAACATAAAAATGGTGTCGATGTGTTCGGAATAACCTACTGTTATTGTTATAGCCAATTTTAGTTCAAAAAGCGACGGGACTTTTTAACTTGCTATGTTAAAGAAAGTGTCAAGTAACAATAAAAAGTTTATATTAGATTGAAATTCGTTCTTACATTTAACACTGAATTATTGTTTCCTTTTTTCCTGTTTTCTGAGGTTAACCTGGGGCTTTGTAATTTTTGGCCATACAATTATTTTTTCTACGTAATAAGAGCTTTTGATTGAGGTATCATAACTCTGCTCTAAAATATTAATAATTTAGGACGCCATTACGCATTGTCCTTTAAGTTTAAACTAATTTACGACGACACGTTTGGTGCAGTGGCTGAGCCATCGGCTTCTGCGCTACGGATCGTGGGTTCGATTCCCACACGGAACAAATATTTGTATGGCCTACAGATAGTTGTTCCGGTTCTGGATGTTTGTGCATGTGAAGATTTGTGTCTGTAAACACACCCACGATACAGGAGCAATCCTAGTGTGGGGGCAACGTTTATTTTAAAGGAAAAAAAAATTGAGGCTCTAATATACTTCAATCTCTTTCTTGCTTTATCTGTAAGTAAACGGTAGCTATATTTTTTTGCAAAGTTTAATTGGTGCTCAACAGAATCGGGGCCATAATCATTTTGAAAACAACTTAGTTCCAATGTACTTTAAGTCGACATTAGTGTATTCGCAGAGAGGCGTGTGATTTGCTTGACAATCACATCTGTAAACGGTCAAAACTTAATGATGAGCATATTTTAATAATTTAAAATTTCGCCGAGCAACTGCCAACACATAATTTGCTAGTCAAGCAAGCTAGCTGTCAAGCAAAGCTCTAGCTAGATGGTCAAACTGCTTGCCAAGCAGGCTTGGCTTCTAGAAAGTCCATTAGACACTAGTTTCATTTGAGATTATGTTTTATTCCTTCCGACATTTAGGTGGTTAGATTACATAATTAGCCCATTACTGTACCACTGCTGGGCATGAGTCTCTTTTCAGAATTAGAAGGGTTTAGGCTTTAGTCCACTACCCTGGCCTAGTGCGGATTGGTGGACTACATACACCATCGAGCACTTTATAGAGCCCTCCGAGTTGTGCTGATTATATGGTTAATGAAACTAAATACTGTTATTTTCAAGTGGTGCAACATTTTTTGAACATTGATTGGTGTATCAAGCATGTTGGTGGCCAAAATACAATGCAAAGAGTTTACTTACAATTGCAATTACTTGTAACACAATGAAGTGATATATCAAGTTTAGACAATAGCTGAATATTGCCCAATTAAAATCCCAAAAAGGTTCAATGTTGTAGGGACCTAGAAAAAAATAATCAATAACAATTATTAAGAAACGAAGTATTTAAAATATTTATATAATTTAACGCACCACCAATCCTTAGTAGATAATATGGTATGACAAACATCATTCCATGTTGAATCCAGTAAAGAGCAGCCTCAGCAAAAATCTAATATCAAAATATAGTTTAGTAACATTAAAGATTCAACATTATAAAATTATTTAAAGAACACTTTATTACCTGCCTCGAAGCTGTTTCAGGGAACAAAAATGCTAATAGAGGTCCATTTAATAAATTCAAGTGAACTCGAAATAATGCAGTTACTGTTTTGCTAGGTGGTGCCGCCAGTAAGTAGATCTAAAATAGTAAAAGTGTCTTATATTTCTAAACAAGCACCTATTTATATTTTCATGTCAATGTTTTTGGTAAAACTAAGACATGTATTCGCTTTAATCTACTACAAAGCTCAATAATACACCACTACAATGAATTATTGTTTTTTTACCAATAGCTATCTGATGAACAGTATTGTTAATTTGGATAGTTTATGTGCACATGATACTAATAACAGCATTAAATGAATTCAATTGTTAGGTTAGGGTAAAATTGCAGAGTGTATAGAGAGTTCTATATCTGGAATGAAGATAAGAATGACAATGTGCAAAGTGAGATGTTAGTTATGTTTTAGTGACCAATTGCTTCTATTACATGTATGATACTTATTGCAATTTACTTTGCAATGACAATTTCTGAGAAACAACAAAACAACATTGCATTTATTATTTTTATACTAACAAACCACACTTCTTATATCCAGAATGTATTATATTTTGCAAAAAATATTTTATACTGTGAAGATTTGTATTTTAATACTTTACCTTATTATTACATGACTATAGTGAAGATAAAATACATCAAAGTTCTTTGTCTATTTTGGGCCTTTGTCATTGTATTTTATATCATTTTCAGTTTAGGAGTTCCAAAGTGGAAAATATGAATGTAAATAATAATAAATAATTAATTTAAAATACTCACTTGTATCAATGTTGTCACATGACAAGGATTTAACAGATATATTACGGTGCGTGAAGCAAATTTGAAACCAATTTCCATACCCCATAGTAAAGCCAAGAGAATTACTAACAATCTTTTACCCCCTCTATCACTTTTCACATAATTTGTATCTTGAGGTATGCACAATTTCGGAAATGTCTTAACCTGAAACAATTGTTTCAATGATAATAATTCTAATAAGTTCTTTAGATACCTAATTATATTATAATGAGTAAAGGACGAAAGGCCATGTAGGTACTAATTTAATTTAGTTAGGATAGTATATAGCTAACAGTTTTTACACGTCATCCAAATATTTCACACTAACTACCTAAATTTAATTTAACTACTTACAATAATAAAATCAGCGTACTTACTAAAATATATACACAAATCGTAGTCACAATTATGGTTTCAATTATTTGCCTTTGAGTGGATAAAAAATAGGCGCATTCTGGACCCACATTTCTAGGGACAGCTTTATTTGCACCACTGTAAGCCCACTCAAACATTTTGTGCTACGTAAAATAACTAAACTGGAATTAATTTTTCATCGATTAAATTATATTTTTTTTAGAAATGCCCGTTTTCAATGTTTCAATTCCCGCTACGTTGACAGTTGACATTGACAGCAAGCATTATTATAGGGAACTCGTTTTTAAAAAAAATGTTTAACGGACTTGGATACATGTCCTTAAGGCCTAACTTATTGTTTGTTTACCGGATTATTTAAAAGCACTTTCAAATTAATGAAAATACCAACAAAAAATGTTTAAGATACACTTCAAAAATAATGCTTTCCACAACAAAATAATAGCTGCACTTTAATTTTAATACTAATTTTTTAAAGTTGAAGTATTCAAATTATAGTACAAATTGTTATTTTTAAAGCTAGAGCCATAAAAAGTGGGAACTATTATTTTTGAAGTTCGTTTCCCTTTGTTTTCTATTATTTTTAAAGTAATGAAATACTGGTGTAATATATTTCGTTGCTTTTTGGAGTTTTTGGTGACAAATCTATACAGTTATTTCATAAAAGAAGGCACAATGAGGTGGCCTAGTCCATATGGGCGCACTTATGATAATTATGCCATCATATTCTTATTCTTATCTATCAGATTTAGTATTAGAAGAGAGAGTAGAGAGAGTAGAGTATTTAGTATTCTAGACTACATAAAAGATAGCTTGATCTCATAATTATGTCAAACTGTCATTCCTAGGTCGGCATTCCTATTCATTAGGTTGGCATGCCCATAAAGTACGACATTGACCGGTACTGTCAGGTCTGTACTAAATGAAATGAAATAGAAAAATATGACATAGACATAGCCGAAAGGGTGTTCCCTTCGGCTTAGTACCTTGTATACAAGGTTAGTCGGAAAGGGGATAACATTTAATTGCATAACTTTTATTCTACAACTTTCCCCAAAAGTCAATAGTTTAGGAGAAATAGCTGTTCAAAGATTTCATAAAATACGCTAAATTCTATCTATCCTCAGCTATGATCAGACGTGTTTACATTTTACGTCATATTTTGGGTCACGGAATAGGAAATCCATTTTCTGAATTCATAACTAAAGCAGAGATGAAGAATTTTAGAAAAAACTAAAATAAAAATAATTTTTCATGGATTTTTTTTTATCGAATTTTTAATTTTAATACTTTTTTAAAACAATCATCAGTGATACATTAAGTGCCCGCGGCTTAGTACCCCCTTTCCACAGCCCCTTTCCGACTAACCTTGTATACTATCTGCGTGTCAAATTTTGATATCGCGATGGAGTATTTGTGACGTCATATTTGAGAGTTGTCATTGTTGCTGTGGTCTGCTAGACAATCTTCGTTCTGCGTAGTTCGCAGGTGGCGTGATAGATGTCACCCTAGTCACATTAGAGGCTTCTTACCGAATTTTAAACGAATTGTTTGTTGCACAAACATCCATAACAGATCATGACTGTGTCACACTTTTCCTAGAAAGCAAACTAAAATATCAGAGTCAGACGTCTCAAAAACGGGTAAACGTGGAAGGGTTAAACGACAGTATAAAAACCATTGATTTTACTCCCTTATTCAGCATGGTGGATGTAAATGTGGCCACAGATTTCTTTATTACTTCGGTTTCTCAGGCTATAAATCAAAACACAAAAATAGTTACAACGCCGAGACGGAAAAAAATCTTAAAGCCATGGATAACACCTGAACTGTTAAGGTGTATGCGTAACCGTGACAAGTTATACGTTAAATAAAAAAAAAATCCTTCTTGCGAAATTACTCAGTGCACATATAAACGACACAGACTGTTCTGTAACAATCTTCTAAAAAAAATTAAAATCAATTATGAAAAAGACTTAATTAAGAAAGCAGGTAATAATAACAAAAAACTTTGGGAAGTTATTAAAAATATAACGTATACAAAAAAACCCAAAGAACATTCTTCACAATTAATTTGTAATAACAATCCCATTGATTCCATTAATAAAATAATTTATTTTTTGCAAATATGGGTAAAAATTGGCTGAAAAAAATGTGTTGCATATGAGTATTCCCCATACAACAAACTCTTTTCATAAATCAATAGTACTTTTACCAACCACTGAACGTGAAATCAAATCCCTTATTCTAAACTTAAAGAATAATTGTGCAGTTGGCTTAACAACATATCAGAAGCTTTCTTAAAACAGTATATTGAGGTTGTGGTCTCACCACTAACCTTTATTTGCAACCTGTCTTTTGAAACGGGAGTATTTCCTCTTGCATTTAAAAATTCAAGAATAACACCCATATTTAAGAGTGGGGACAGATGCTGTGTCAACAACTATCGACCTATTTCTATTCTTCCAACTATATCCAAAATTTTGGAACGCCTAATAACTCGAGACTTATAGAATTTTTAGAAAATAATGAGTTGTTATCGCCGTCTCAATTTGGCTTTCGCTCTGGAAGATCAACTTCAGACGCTCTGCACCTACTCACTGAATACATTGTCTCAAACATGGACAAGAAATCAGAGAATTACCACTTCAGTTATTTACAGATTTTCTCAAAGGGCGAAGACAGGTTGTAAAAGTTGAAAATTGGGTAAGTGATGAGCTTCCTAACGAATATGGTGTTCCGCAGGGCAGTATCCTTGGCCCAACATTGTTCTTGGTGTACATAAATGATTTATGTTATATCAGGCTCACGAACGGTAAAATTATAACATTCGCCGATGATACTGCACTGCTATTTCATGCTGATAATTGGGAGGAAGTAAATCACCTTGCTCAAAAAGGATTTGATCAAGTATCCAAATGGCTCTATGAAAACATTAACCATCAACGTTGATAAAACTAAGTTTATGTCATACAGCTATAGGAAAAATAAACAACCTGATTTAACCTACTTTTTGAATTTGGAACGCGCTCAGAGGGCTATACTTCAGACGATGAATTGAAAATATTGGTGGCAGGGATTTTAATATTTCTCAGCAATTACAAAACATTCTGAACTTATATTTATACACTTCATTTATCATGTCTTTAAGATCAATTTTATAATTGCTTTACATGATTGGATAACTTTTACAGCACAGAAAAAAATATCAAAAACTGCTCTTCAAAGACATACATTTTCATTTTACAGGGAAACGAGACAGATTTAACCTCAATATTTTGTATATAGTTTAGTCTAAGCATGCACTTCAAAATAATAATTCGATTTTATAAAATTAGCTATAGTCTTTGTTTTAAACGAAAAATACTGTTTTAGCGGTTACGACCTTACGGCATAAGCTAGTTCGCGTGCCTTTTTGTATGCAATCAATTCCCCCTCAGTCCGCTGCTGACTAGTGTCAGCGACGGGTCTGTGTCATTGGATTTCCCGCGCGCTATTGACAGTAATTGTATCTTGATCTGAGTGATATTTAGTTATTAAAAATGGGGAAAAAAAACTATTAAAATTATGGCTACGTACGTGTGTATAGCTACAAAATAAAAATAAAAACATACAATGTAAATAATATTTTAGAAAATAGTCGTCAGAACAGAGACAATCCATGGAGTCGTCTTTGGACTTAGGTAAAAATAAAGCAGTGTCAGTCGATTCTTTGGAAGGGTATTTATGTGTACATGGTATGAATCTAGTACTAGTCTAAATAACGCATCTGTTATATACATAGGCACTGGCCGCTATAACTTTGTCGAAATTTCCCAGCGGCGCAGCGGTATGTCGGCTACTTTGAGTGAGCGAGATAGTAGACAAAGTAGTAGCGCTAGTTCAGTGACTAGTGCCTACTGTAATGCGGTATCCTCGGCTCGTGAACTTTAGCAAAATAGCTGATCGGGAGCACTTTTTAAGTTTGATTTTCATTGCTGTTTTAGGTGATATTTATGTGTTTTTTTATCGCATTGGGATAGGCAACAATAATGATTTTATCTATACTAATATTATAAAGAGGAACGATTTGTATTTTTGTATGTAACAAATAAACTTAAAAACTTCTGGATCGATTTCAAAAATTATTTTGCAGTTAGAAAGCTACATTATTACTGAGTAGCGTAGGCTGTATTTATTACTGGAATAAAACTTCTTACTCGGGCGGAGCCGTGAGGACACAGCTAGTACACTATAAAGTAAAAATATCTGCAAAAAAAATTAATAGTAAAACATTCATTTTTTTTTATAAACAAGCTTTTATTTAAATTCTCTATTAACAAGAAAACCTTTAAATTAAATCAAACCCATCAATTTGTTACATTATACAATCAATTTATTATGATACAAAAGTTTGTCGCTTAATTTAACTAAATACTATAGAAGTATTGACAAAAAGAAAGCTTCGTTTATATATTATGAAAATATTGAAATATTTCCATAACATACATACAATTTCTATCTCCCTATTGGGAGATGTTCGATTTTTGGGTCATTCACGCTATGTCAAATCGATAAACTCCAATAACATAACTCAGAAAATATTAGGCCTGCACAATAATTGCAATTTTGAATGTCTAATAAAGCCTCCTTGAACACCTATACTAGTATATGTAGGTATATCAGCATCAGCCCATTAGTGTCCCACAGCACTGTAGAGCAAGTGCTTTCTCTCAAGAGGGGTTAGGTACATGAAGCCGTTGCCGACAGCATCAGCCTTCGGACCATGAATATTATAGGCAGTTATACCTATTTAATTATATCTCCAATAACTTACTTACATAACCTCGTTTCTGCCTACCCCCATGGGAAAAAGCCGTGTCATTATGAATGTACTTATGTATATATTGTGACATTTTGCTCATATTAAATATCCTAAAATCTGAATACACTTCTTAAAAAATATTTAAAATAATATTTCTACAAAAAAAAACGAAAGGAGACTCTATGACGTCTATGTTCTCGAACGTGGCTGACAAGCGCGCGAGTTAGGGCGGTCGCCCACGGCGACATTTAGCAACACAAAAACGCGATACTTATACAATCGCTCACGTAATTATGATTCTGCATCGCGACTAACGCAATACAGCAGCGATACAGTCGCGATTCGACACGCTGTAGTGACGGCCTGTGAATGCCTGTGGACGCTACAGTTGTTAGATGGACTCATATCAGTCGACACAACATTGGTCGCATTGTCTTTGTTGTTGCTTTTACGGAAGCAATCAGAGCGTAACCGTGGACAACATAATACAGAAGTGACGCTTAATCGACACCGTTGCGCGTTTGCATTGATAATGTCGCGCGTATGCATCGATGCAGACGATGCTTAATCAATCGCGTGTTGCAAATGCAACCAACGGCCAAAAGTAGCGACGCAGAGGCGCGCTCACAAAACGCGCGTCTGTATTTCTGCAAAAAGTTGCCGTGAGCGACCGCCCTTAGACTGCGCGGGCTGCCTTGTGCCGGTCCATCGCACTACGTAAAGATTATCGGTGTGTGCGAGGATTGCGGGGCGCGGGGGCCGATTTGAAATTATTTGTTTATCACTGCGTCGCCTTAAAGTTTGCCTATTTCTCCCCATTCGTTACCCGACATTTGAACTATATCAACGCTAAAAATACTTACAGTACGCCAACTTTTTATCCTCGTAATTATTCTTAAAAAGCACTCAGATTTAAAATTCGACCCAAAAACACTCTCAGATATGAGAAGAAACACTGCTGTATGTACACAAATTCGTTGTAATAATAGCCTATCCCAAAATTTTTTTGCCTTCTTGCGCCCATATTTATATAATAGAATAAATAAAGAATTATTATTTGTTTTGTAACAATATCCGGAATCCATCTTGAGTCAAGCACCAGTCTTTCTGCCTCTTGTCAGCGATTTCCGTTTCCTCTCCACTCGTGGCGCCCCCTATACTTACGTTTTTGTACTAGACACAGAGCGCACGGCAGGTGATGGTCTGATTTTATGTCATTATAGCGTCGTTTTTCGCGCCATACAGTTGTCAGTGTTATTTAAACTTCGCGAAAAATAGCTACCTAACTACCTACTTATTTTAAATTAAATATTGTAAAATTTATTTAAGTTGTAGCTTAGTAAAAATTTCTCCTCTCCCTTAAAAGTATGGAAAATATTAGTAATAATTTTGAGTCCGAGTGTGTTAATGACGATTCAATATCGCGTAAACGAATGTGTTCTCCAACGCCAAGTTCAGAAGATTGTGATAGCAGTTCCTCTGCGAGTAGTGGGCCCAGCCCAGAGAAACGGAAAAGAAGAAAGGACTCGCAAACCGTGAGTTACGCACACTTTGAGTTTTTATCGCAACAAGTGGCATTTTTAACTAACCTTATATCAAAAAATACCGACATTGAAAATTCAGTTGCTAAAAATAATGTGCCCGTTACTACAAACGAGTTAAACCTACGACGTCCTGAAGATATCAGTAAAAATAACCAACTTCAAATTCTGTCGGAAGTGAGTACAACAGTAAAAGATCCAATTTATCCCAAAGCAAATGATCAATTTCTTAACAAATTAACAGAATTACAGCGTTTTAAGTGTGAGGATTGGTATGCGATTCGTTTTTCGGATGCACAAAAGAAATATTTATCTACCCCCGGTTTTGTGGAGCTAAGTGTTAATGACGAATTGAAGCGTTTTGAATCTGTAATGTTAAAGGAGGATTCACGTTCATATTTATTTGAACGATCTTTTGCTGGATTAACGAATGCTTTACTTTGTCAAAAAGACGAATTACATAAAACATTACAATCATTGGTGGATTGGGCAAATGACTGCAAAGATACATTGACCCCTAACTTATTATTCGAAAAAGTAGAGACTTTATTTTCGAAAGAATCTGCATATAGTAAGGTGACGGATGACTTGTTGCAAATAGTGTGTGGTAGAAGAGCTGATCTTATAAATATACGTCGTGAAGCTATATTACGCCAAATTTCTGAAGGCTTTCATCGTGATGTATTGCATAAAATTCCTCCCAGTTCAGAGTCGCTTTTTAATGATGAGGCAGTTTAAATCTACCTTCAAAAAATTGGGGGGGTGGATAAACTAAAATCAACAAAACTATTCCCTCAATCTAATCAATATTCGAAAGACAATTTCTATCAAAATCAAAAACCGTCTACTAGTAAACAAGCTGATGATAGGTTTTTTCGTCGAGACAACTCTACAAAAGGACAAAAACATGCCTCGAATACGTCACACCAAAACAAAAGAAGACCAACCAACCACCGCGCTAAACCAAGAGGAAAGAAATCTCAATCGCATGCTTCCTCTAAAAATAAGCGTCGCGAATGACTGTCGGACATTTCACGGCGGCTGTCTAAAGCAATTTCAGTGTGCTTGGAGCAATCTAGGTGCACCAGACAAAATTTGCAAACTATTGAACGGTGCACGCATACCCTTTATACTGAAGCCGCCACTAATATTCCCGAGTGCCACAGTTATGAAATGTTACAGAACAAAAACTTCCCTCGATATGACCATGCAGATCCAAACTATGTTAAAGTCAGGGGTACTGGAACCTGCAGAGCGGTCTCCAAGTTACCTTTCAACGTTCTTTCTGGTACCCAAATCGGACCAGACCTTCCGGCCTATCTTCAATTTAAAACAATTAAATCAGTTCGTAATAGCCAAACCATTTCAACTATTCAGTCATTTCCGTGTACCAAATTTTTTGCAACAACAAGATTGGATGACCAAGCTAGACCTAAGCCAAGCCTATTTTCACGTTGCCATCGCACAGCAGCATCGCAGGTTTCTGAGATTAAATTATCATCACGATCCACATCAGCATCGGCTACTCCAGATGACCTGTTTGCCATTTGGCCTCTCATCGGCACCCAGAACATTTGCCTCCATAACCAATTGGGTGGCAGAGTTTCTGAGGAGTCTCAAGATCAGGTGTGTAGTCTATTTAGACGATTTTTTACTAGCAAACCAGTCAAAATTGCAGTTGAAAGACGACATAACATTCACAATAAAGATACTGCGATTACTAGGGTGGACAATCAACTTCGAGAAATCTGTTCTGACTCCGACGCAATGCCTCGAGTTCCTCGGCATAACATGGGACACAAAACGCAACGCAAAGTCCCTGTCGGAGTCGAAGTGCCTATCGCTACGCAAAGCACTTCACCAACAGCTGCAGAAATGCAAGTGGTCCCTCAAACAGTATCAAACTCTAATGGGGAGACTCAACTTTGCAACGTTTGTGACACCAAGGGGTCGACTTCATTGTCACACACTGCAATACTTCAGTCGACAGCTGTCGAAGAAACATCCGTACCGGCAAGTGAGTATACCTCAAGCAGTGCGCTCAGAGATGGAGTGGTGGTGCCAAACTATAGGAAAGTCTATGCCAATTCACTTGAGCTCAGTGACTCACCTATTGACCACAGACGCATCAGACATCGGATGGGGTGCCCAGCTCGGCGATACAAACATCATGGGAACCTGGACGAAACCACAATATTCCTGGCATGCCAACAAGAAAGAAATGTTCGCCGTTTACGCAGCTATACACCAGAACCAACATCAACTTCAAAATGCACAAGTACTGCTGCAAACCGACAATAGGACAGTAGTGTCATACATAAACAAGGAAGGCGGTACAAAATCCAAGAAACTTCTCGAACAAACTCGACAACTTCTTGCAGTTCTGGACAAGCAGAATATTCATCTAACAGCGCATTACTTTCCAGGCAGATTCAACGCCGAGGTAGATGCTCTCTCTCGGCAAAAAGCTTGTCCAGAGTGGCATCTAACGAGGAAGACAGCTACAGAAATCTTTCAAATGTGGGGGACACCAGATATAGACCTGTTCGCATCGAAAACGGCTCACATAGTACCCAAGTATGTATCATTGGACATGGACGATCAGGAAGCACATTACCACAACGCGTTTTGTCATCAGTGGCACTACAACCTAGCGTGGTTGTTTCCACCGCCAAATCTAATTCCCAGAGTTCTCAGACACCTGAATCAAGCCAGCGGAGACTACATATTGATTGCCCCGAAGTGGAACAAAGTATTTTGGCAAGCAGATGTTCAACGGCGAGCACGTCATCCTCCTTATCTAATTCCAGACTTAGCGCACGCTCTCATAGACACGCGAACGGGGATGCACCCACCGCAGATTCAAGACCTACACCTGGAGGCATGGCTGATTTCGGGTGGCAAGATATTTTGACAGAGTGGACTGATCAAGAACAGAAGCTTCTGATGTCAAGTTGGAGAGGCTCTACAATCAATACCTACAGGCCAGCGTGGAACAGATGGAGGCGATGGTGTGAGTCTCATTTAGTAAATTACAAAAACCCTAATGCGGATCAAGTAGCTCGATATTTAGCGCATTTACACTGTGATATAGGTCTTGCATATAGAACTGTTTTGGTTCATAAATCTGTTATTTCAACATTCACTCACCTAATATCTAATATTGATTTGTCTTCTAATTTCTTTATAAAACATATTTTAAAGGCTATTTCTGTCTCGCGGGAGAAACCTGTTAAACCACCTATTTGGAACCCGAAAGTTTTATTAGAATACATGAGTACTTACAACTTAGACAAAAATAATATCTATCAAGTATCGAGACATGTTGCTGCTCTTCTACTGTTAGCATCAGGCCGCAGGGTTCACGACCTTACATTGTTACGAATTGATAGCAATAATTTAATTATTGAAGATACTTCGATTGTTTTGTGGCCAGTTTTCGGTCCTAAAACCGACAACCATAACCACAGACAGTCTGGATGGAGGCTCAGAGAACATCATGATAAAAATTTAAATTTGGTATTTTGGTTGAAACAATTATTACAAATAACTATAAATCGTAGAGGAAATATACATCATTTGTTTATTACAGCTATAGGGGATGTTAAGCCTGCATCTAGAACTGTTATTGGTGGTTGGGTGAAGTCTCTCTTACGAGCTGCTGGTATTGATGCAACTCCGGGTTCAGTAAGATCAGCAGTAGCTTCTCTCAATTTCGTGGAAAATTTTCCAATTGATCAAATTCTTGAAACTGGTAACTGGAAAATGATTCATACCTTTCAAAATTATTATCAAAGGGAATTGATAAATAATGATTTTAATATTTCTAATAATTCAATATCTTTATCAAATTATTTTGATCCTGTCCGTTGACAATATAATATTTTTGTTGATAAGTTTAGTAATTATTTTAGATGGTATAGCTACATAAAGCATGTCGTGATTTGCATAAATACATTTACATAAATATTACATATGGTTTCTTTTGTTACATTAACCAAGTGATTTATCACCACTACACATTATAGCGTCTTTGCGTTAAGCACACCAGGTGATAACAAACACATCACTCAAGATGGATTCCGGATATTGATACAAAACAAATAATAGAGAGTTTTACCATAAAATAAAACTTACCTATTATTTTTTCATCAATATCCGGAATCCAGGTAAGGGCTACCTGGTGCATCATGAGTTCCATAATGACATAAAATCAGACCATCACCTGCCGTGCGCTCTGTGTCTAGTACAAAAACGTAAGTATAGGGGGCGCCACCAGTGGAGAGGAAACGGAAATCGCTGACAAGAGGCAGAAAGACTGGTGCTTGACTCAAGATGGATTCCGGATATTGATGAAAAAATAATAGGTAAGTTTTATTTTATGGTAAAACTCTCTATTAATCTATCCACTTCCCAAAGCCAAATGTAAAGAAAAGGTCGGTTCATGGCTCCAAAGCCAAGCGTGATTATACTACCACGGAATGTTTATTAAAACCGCAGTCGTAAATTATTGTGTTTTACATGTCTTCCAACTCATCAAATCAACATTTACACTCACAATCACACATTCACACTCACTTATATTACTACTCATTCAAACTCATAGATCACTCTTATCACTTACATTATATCCATATTATGTCCAACATTCTTAATATATTAAAATTCACAATTAATAATTGTTAATCTCTTTTGTTTTCTTTGTCTAATATTTGTATTCAATGAATAAACTACGAAACGTCAATATAGTACCTAATGTAATTCGTCTCGTCAGAGGGCAGCCTGGTGATCTGTAACACAGGTTACCTAACTCAGACACCAGTCTCTATTTAAAATGTATTTATTTACTGTTACTCTGTGATGTGATGACGAGAAAAATAAATATTATTATTATGCCGTTTATTCATTTATATACATATTATTTATATTTTTAAATATTTCTATAAAAAATATAAAAAAAACATTTAAAAATATAAAAAATAGTAGCCCACCGGCATCGGGAACAGGGTCCAAGCTACCGGTGGTCAGGGCCTCAGAGAGGAACTTCCTGACAATACGTGTCGTGTCTAGAAGTACCGCTTTCTGTATCAGGCCCCAGACCCAGCTGCCCAACGAGAGCCTCATCAGGTGTTGGTCGAGGCTCTTGGCTATTAAGCCATTGGCCGTAACGACTATCGGCACAATGACTGCTGTGTCAACCTCCCACATATCGACAACCTCTCGGCTTTCACAAGGTTCTCGTCATGTGGGACAGTGATATCAACAATCATTGTGAGACGCTCTGATCGATCTATCACCACTATGTCAGGCTTATTGGCAACAATAGTCCTGTCGGTGACGATAGATCGATCCCAGTACAATGTGATATGACCATTCTCGAGAACTGGGTCGGGCACATACTTGTAGTATGGTACTTCTGCGTCCACAAGGTTGTATTTCAGAGCAAGTTGCTGGTGGATAATCCCAGCCACTAGGTTGTGTCTGTGCAAATACTCGCCGTTAGCAAGACGAGAACAACCAGAAATAATATTTCGAATGGATTCCTTCACAATATATTTCCGGTAGTTGTTCGTCATCATAATTTCGTCCATAATTGCACAGACAAAACCTTCGGTTTCCCCAAAGAGATCACCGAAACGTAGCCAGGCTACGGACGCTTGGAAATCTACATCGGGCCCATGAAGGGCCCAGTAGAAGCGTCCGTGAAGCTCCTTGCTCTGCCATACCTCCCTGCGGCCATTAGTATCCAGTACTACAGGCTTGCGCCAGTTCTCTTTAGCCAAGGAGAGCGGGGTGAATCCTTTGTCCACTGCTACTACATCACGATGCATCCCCACGTCAGCTTGGAGGAAGTACTCCCTGAGGCTGCACACCTCGCGGTTGTGGAGGGTCTTAGCATTTAGAAAGCCTCGACCCCCACACTTCCTCGGAATGTACAGCCTCATCACCGATGAACGTGGGTGATGCATTCGGTATGCAGTCAGCAGCGTACGGACCCTCCTATCCAGGGCGTCAAGTTCAGTCTGAGTCCACTTGAGTATGCCGAAGGAGTACATCAAGACCGGCATGACCGTTGGGTCATGCCGGTGCGCGCCTTTAACGGTTGGGTTAAAGGCGCGCACCTTATTTCCGCCTGATAAAAGACTTTTAAGAACTTTTTTCAGGCGGCCATAGAAGCGCTCTCGCAACGATTGCTTCATGTCGGCCTCATTGATGCCTAAAGCCTCCGACATGCCCAAGTATTTGTAGGTTTCGGTTGAGGAGAGGGATTTGAGGTGTATGGAATCCGAGAGTTGTGTTCCCACGGATTCCATAATCCCTCCTCGCTTTACATGCATGACTGCACAGTTGTCCACATCAAATTCCATCCTGATGGAATTACTAAAAGTTTCAGTTACTTTCAGTAACTTCACCAGTTGCAATTTGTTGGGGGCAAAGAGTTTCAAATCGTCCATGTAAAGGAGGTGGGATATTACCTGACCACCTCTTCTCAACCGGTAGCTTAACCCTGAACCCTCCAGCAATGTGCTCAGAGGATTCAAAGCCAAACAAAACCACAGCGGGCTCAGACTATCGCCCTGGAATATACCTCGCTCAATCCTTATTGGTTCTCCTCTCTCTTGGATTTGCCGACATCCTGGATAGTGAAGGACTGTCCTCCATTGCCCCATACATGACGTCAGGAAGGCGCATAGAGTTGTATACAACTCCAGCAACCTCATGAGTCATGTATGGGGTACTGAGTCGTAGGCCTTCTTATAATCTATCCAACATGTCGACAGATCCTTTCGAGATCGGCGAACTTGTTGGCTAATGGCCATATCAATGAAATGTAGCTCCTTGGTACCGCGGGACCCATTCTTACATCCATTTTGAGAGACGGACACTATAGAATTATTTGCAATATGTTTACTAATTTTTGATCTCAAAATGGACGTAAGAAGCTTATAGACCGTCGGTAAACATGTGATTGGTCTATAATTTTTGGGTTCCGTAGTACTACCTGATTTATGGAGCAGGTGGGTAACTTCTGTCGTAAGGAACTGTGGAAGCGACCCAGATTCCAAAGACGACTGGAATTGTGAGGCCAAACGAGCATGTGAACTGCGTAACCATTTTAGCCAGAAGTAGTGCAGTCCGTCTGGGCCAGGGGATTTCCAATTTGACATTGGACGGACTGCACAGGTTACGTCTTGGAGGACAATTGTTATGTCCCCCATTTCCTCAATCGGTTCACATGCTCGCTGGACCTCCTGCATCCAGTCACCTTCAGTGTGAGAAACAGGCATCGACCAGATATTGCGCCAGAATGTATTCATGGCATCACTATCCGGTAGATGCGTGTCAGAGTGTCCGAACATGCGATTCTGGGTATACCGCTCCACTCGCCGCTTATACCTTCGAATACGGTTTGCCCATGCATAAACCTTCTGCTTCAGGAAGTCAATGCGCTCTGTGACACAGGACATGTAATCTCGGGGATTGATTTCAGTCCCCGAGAACGCCCGTCTCACAAAGCGCATCACTCTAGAGCGAGTATTGCCCTCCTTGAAGCAGATTAGTTTGCCAATGAGTGCTCTAGCCCCGTTAATACGACGTTCAATCCTGCACTGCCAGGCTGGTGCGACGGGTTTTGGTCGTGTAGCTCTGTCATTATTATCAAACTTGACGTGAGCTACACGACATGCCGCAACAGCCGCGCAGTACAGGATTGAGTGGGTATCTGCGAGGTCTTCGCTGCTATCAAAATAACTTGATAGCAGCGAATCCAGAGCACACATTAGCGCCCTATTTTTTTTATTCATGGGCAAACGGGGTATGCGTGGTCTAAGATGCGGAGTGGACCGATACTCCCGAATCGCAAGCTCCAAAGCGCTCCTCAGTTGTTCATTGCACTGGGTACTTACATTTGTAACCCTATCATCGCTCTTCTCGTCAGCGTGGATGGGCGACGGCGGAACCACAGTTGGGGCTTGCGGTTGGGCCGCAGTCTGCGACTGGGGAGAAATGATACGGTTACTCTATACTTCAGAGCGTAGCCTATCAAGTGCGGCGTCAGTCAACCTGTGATCACGTTGAATGACTCGCAACTGATCCGATAATCGTTGTACCGAAACGTTGACAGAAGGCTCAAGTACCTGAAACAGACGAGAGCATCCGACCACGGTACGCGGTCAGGTTAGTTCCCCCCTCTTCTGTAGCCCCACAGTATGCGCGCATGCAGTTCTCGTTCATCGTTGGAGTCCAACGCATGCGCTGCACACTTCCACCGGGAGCGGGCACCCTGTCAGAGGCCGGTGGGCCTCAAGGTCCCAAGCTGGCCGGCGGTCCGCCTCTTCCTCACCGTCGTGGTGGTGGTGGAGGTGGCGGTGACGACGGCGGCGAGTAGAATTCGTCGCTCGAGCTCGACGCAACTGCAGCGGCCGATGTGACATCACTCACGATTGAGGAGTCCGGCGGCTGCGAGGCGGAGCTTAGCGACGAAACCGAAGATGTTGGGCGTGTGGTTTCAGTTGCGGCCTTTGCTCGACTTCTTGTCAACATGTCTTTACTGTATTTTTGGGTCCAGATTGAATGTTGTATTTGTGCATTTCTTTCTTTTTTTCATTTTATTTACTATTATTTATTTCGTATTATGTATTTATAGATATATGGTTTATATTTGTCTTGAATGTCTTGTTTAAAATTAATTCAAAAAATTAATTCAAAATTTTCTTTTGGCGTTGTCAGTCGGCTTACAGGCCATAGAGTATTATCGTTTATTCATTTATATGTACATATTATTTACATTTTTAAATATTTCTATAAAAAATATAAAAAAACATTTAAAAATATAAAAAATAGTAGCCCACCGGCATCGGGAACAGGGTCCAAGCTACCGGTGGTCAGGGCCTCAGAGAGAGGAACTTCCTGACAATACGTGCCGTGTCCAGAAGTACCGCTTTCTGTATCAGGCCCTTGACCCAGCTGCCCAACGAGAGCCTCATCAGGTGTTGGTCGAGGCTCTTGGCTATTAAGCCATTGGCCGTAACGACTATCGGCACAATGACTGCTGAGTCAACCTCCCACATGTCGACAACCTCGTGTGCCAAGTATTGATACTTAATTTCTTTATCTTTCTCGGCTTTCACAAGGTTCTCGTCATGTGGGACAGTGATATCAACAATCATTGCGAGACGCTCTGATCGATCTATCACCACTATGTCAGGCTTATTGGCAACAATAGTCCTGTCGGTGATGATAGATCGGTCCCAGTACAATGTGATATGACCATTCTCGAGAACTGGGTCGGGCACATACTTGTAGTATGGTACTTCTGCGTCCACAAGGTTGTATTTCAGAGCAAGTTGCTGGTGGATAATCCTAGCCACTAGGTTGTGTCTGTGCAAATACTCGCCGTTAGCAAGACGAGAACAACCAGAAATAATATGTCGAATGGATTCACCGGGACAGTGGCATGCCCGACAGATGTCAACCGTGCCGTCCTTCACAATATATTTCCGGTAGTTGTTCGTCATCATAACTTCGTCCATAATTGCACAGACAAAACCTTCGGTTTCCCCAAAGAGATCACCGAAACGTAGCCAGGCTACGGACGCTAGGAAATCTACATCGGGCCCATAAAGAGCCCGGTAAAAGCGTCCGTGAAGCTCCTTGCTCTGCCATACCTCCCTGCGGCCATTAGTATCCAGTACTACAGGCTTGCGCCAGTTCTCTTTAGCCAAGGAGAGCGGGGTGAATCCTTTGTCCACTGCGACTACATCACGATGCATCCCCACGTCGGCTTGGAGGAAGTACTCCCTGAGGCTGCACACCTCGCGGTTGTGGAGGGTCTTAGCATTTAAAAAGCCTCGACCCCCACACTTCCTCGGAATGTACAGCCTCATCACCGATGAACGTGGGTGATGCATTCGGTATGCAGTCAGCAGCGTACGGACCCTCCTATCCAGGGCGTCAAGTTCGGTCTGAGTCCACTTGAGTATGCCGAAGGAGTACATCAAGACCGGCATGACCCAACCGTTAAAGGCGCGCACCTTATTTCCGCCTGATAAAAGACTTTTAAGTACTTTTTTCAGGCGGCCATAGAAGCGCTCCCGTAACGATTGCTTCATGTCGGTCTCATTGATGCCTAACGCCTCCGACATGCCCAAGTATTTGTAGGTTTCGGTTGAGGAGAGGGATCTGAGGTGTATGGAGTCCGAGAGTTGTGTTCCCACGGATTCCATAATCCCTCCTCGCTTTACATGCATGACTGCACATTTGTCCACACCAAATTCCATCCTGATGGAATTACTGAAAGTTTCAGTTACTTTCAGTAACTTCATCAGTTGCAAATTGTTGGGGGCAAAGAGTTTCAAATCGTCCATGTAAAGGAGGTGGGATATTACCTGACCACCTCTTCTCAACCGGTAGCCTAACCCTGAACCCTCCAACAATGTGCTCAGAGGGTTCAAGGCTAGACAAAACCACAGTGGGCTCAGACCATCGCCCTGGAATATACCTCGCTCAATCCTTATTGGTTCTCCTCTCCCTTGAATTTGCCGACATCCTGGATAGTGAAGGACTGTCCTCCATTGCCCCATACATGACGTCAGGAAGGCGCATAGAGTTGTATTCACTTTATACAACTCTAGCACCCTCATGAGCCATGTATGTGGCACCGAGTCGTAGGCCTTCTTATAATCTATCCAACATGTCGACAGATTCTTTCGGGATCGGCGAACTTGTTGGCTAATGGCCATATCTATGAGGAGTAGCTCCTTAGTACCGCGGGACCCATTCTTACATCCATTTTGAGAGAATGACATTATAGAATTATTTGCAATATGTTTACTAATTTTTGATCTCAAAATGGACGTAAGAAGCTTTTAGACCGTCGGCAAACATGTGATCGGTCTATAATTTTTGGGTTCCGTAGTACTACCCGATTTATGGAGCAGGTGGGTAACTCCTGTCGTAAGGAACTGTGGAAGCGACCCAGATTCCAAAGACGACTGGAATTGTGAGGCCAAACGAGCATGTGAACTGCGTAACCATTAGAGTATTATTATTATATTATTATTATTTTTTAGGTATTTATTTTTCTTCTCTTTGTGAGAGAGTTTAAGAAACCTCACATGCGGGCCGGAGCCAAGCTTGTGAGGTGAAATTTATATCGAGTATGTGGATGCTAGTGTAGAGGATGTCAGAAACTTACGGGTGATACGACAGGTGTTAAGTATAGTGGCTTTTTGCAGCATGTGGAGTGTGTAGGTAGGCATATGTAAGGTGTTTAGGCTTTGTGTGAGGGACTTCGGTATGATACCGGTGGATGACAGGACTACAGGCACAATGTGAACAGTTTGTGCTTTCCACTGTGTTTTTATTTCTATGGCGAGATCTTGGTATTTACTAAGCTTGTCCGATATTGTGGTTTGAATGTTATGAGAGTTAGGTATGGCTATATCTATTAAGTAAACAGTTTTATTAGTTTTATCGTGTACTGTGATATCGGGCCTGTTGTAATGAATAGTTTTGTCAGTAATGATTGTTCTGTCCCAGTAGATTTTGTGATTTTTGTTTTCTAATATGGTTTCGGGTTTATATTTATAGTAAGGATTCATCTCGCTAATGAGTTTATTTTTATACGCTAAATTTTGATGTATGATTGCGGCAACTTGGTCATGTCGATGTTTATAATCAGTTTGTGCTAGAGATTTACAAGCTCCTGTTATGTGCTGAATAGTTTCAGAGGCAGTGTTGCAATGTCTGCATAAGTCAGTAGGCTGATTGGGATCTTTAATAATGTACTTTCTGTAATTACGAGTTGCTATAATTTGGTCTTGGATCGCAAGCATGAAACCTTCGGTCTCCGGGAACAGTTCCCCTCGTCTGAGCCATTCGTTCGATTTTTCTTTGTCGACATGTGATAGGCTCAGATAGGCTCGGTGTCGTCCGTGTAAAGCTTTGTCAGCCCATGCAGTAATTTTTTGTTGTGTGCTTGTAATGTGTTCATTTGTTTGCGTGTTTCTATCCTGTAGGTTTAGTGGTGTTAGTTTTTTGTCTAAATTTGTTGTATGTTTGTGTAGTGGTGAATGTTCAGATTTGTCATGGAAGTAAGCTCTGAGTGAAAGTATTTGTTTGTTGTGCAAATTGTGTATATCTATCAATCCTCTGCCTCCTTCTTGGCGTGGTAGCGTGAGTCTCTGTATGCATGATTTAGGGTGGTGTTTCCTGTGTTTAGTAAAGTGTGTATTGATAGTGCGTTGTAGTTTTTTGATATCTGTTTTGGACCATTGTATGATTCCAAAAGAGTATGTGAGAATGGGTATTGCGAATGTATTGATTGCTTTAATTGTGTTTCTGGAGTTAAGGTGTGTTTTTAAAATCAGATTTAGGCGATATGAGAACTTTTTGAGCAGTTCTTGTTTTGTTATCTTCTGTTGTATCTGTCTAGACTGTTTAAAACCTAGGTATTTATACGTGCTTTGTTCATCCATAGGCTCAATCGATTCACCAGATCCGAGTGTGTAACTATTATTTTGGATTTTACCTTTTGTAATTGACAAAATTTTGCATTTATCAACTCCAAACTGCATATGAATATCTTGAGAAAATTGTTGTGTTGTGTCTGCTAATTTGAATATTGAAGTTTTGTCAGCTGCGTAAAGCTTTATATCATCCATGTACATTAGGTGTGTTAAGGTGTATTGTGTGTCGTTATTTTTTAATGTAAATCCTACGTCCGTTTTATCTAATAGGTCTGAGAGAGGATTGAGTGCCAGACAGAACCACAAAGGGCTCAAAGCATCCCCTTGGAAAATTCCGCGTTGAATACTAATTGGTTCAGTAGTTAGTGTTGCTGATGCCTGATTTATTTTAAGTACAGTTTGCCAATTTTGCATGGAAGTGTGTAGGAACGATATGAGTGTTGGGTGAATTTTGTACAGATGTAGAACATGTAACAGCCAGCTATGCGGGACGGAATCAAAGGCTTTTTGATAATCAATAAACATTGTATGGATATCTTTTTTGTTTTTAACTGCGGTATTCATAACAATTGCATCAATAGTCAGTTGCTCTTTACATCCTTGACTATTCTTACGACATCCTTTTTGTTGTTCTGCTAATATGTTATGTTCGGTTAAATGTTTGTAGACTACTTCACTTATGCAAGCTGTTAGGATTTTATATAGAGTTTGTAAGCAAGTAATTGGTCGATACTTGGCTGGGTTTATGGTATCATTGATGTCCTTGGGTATCATGTATGTGATTCCATGTGTTATGTATGTTGGTAGTAAGTGTGGTGATCGAATGAATGTATTTATGTGATTGTGTATGTATGGGTGTATGCTAGTGAACTTTTTATACCAATAGTTGTGAATGTTGTCTGTGCCTGGTGATTTCCAATTGTGTGTGCGTTTGATGACGTCTATGAATGTGTCTATTGGTATTAATTCAAACTCCATTTCTGGGATTTGTGAAGGTGTTTCGTTAATCCAGTCTGCATGAGTATTATGATGTACAGGGATTTCCCAAATGTTAGCCCAAAATTCTCGAAGTGATTCAGGAGAAGGTGTCTCTATGTTTTGATTGCTGCTGGCGTCCTTGTTCATAGATGTTAAATTTCTATAGAAGATCTTTTCATTATTGATAAATTTTGTGTTTTGTACTTTGCGGTCTGTGCACGTTTTATATCTTTTGAGTCTACTGGATGCTGCATTTAGTTTTTGTTTTAAAGTGTCCAAAAAATGATCGATTTGTGTGTTTGAGTTTTCATGCTGTGCGTGTAGTTGATATTTTATCTTTATTGCTTCTACTGCTGCTACTACTTTTCGATTTCTGTTGCCCCTGATAAATTGTGTTAGTCTGCCTATATTCGCTCTTAGATTTCCTATTTTCATTTCTAATCTTATCTGCCAGTTTGGTTTCCTATGTGGTCGTGTTCGATGCTCACTTTGTGCAAGGTGTGATAATTTTGCTCCATTACATTTAGCTGCCGTCCAGGCTGCGCAGTAAATTGCGTTCTGCAGGGTATTGAAGTCGGTATCTACATTTACGTATTTGGGAAGAATGATAGTATTTATATATTTTACTGTGGCAGAAAACTTTCTGGACGTTTTTTGTTTAGGGATGTATGGCCTATTAGTGGGGTGTGTATCAGTAAAGTATTGTTGGGCTTGTTGAAAGGTGTCGTCTATTTCTGGATTGGATTCTGGGGCAACATCAAGATTCGTTTGCGTGGGGTCAGTTTGTTCAATATGTATGTTGTTCAAGAGATTCTCTTCACTTGTATTTTGGGGGTCTGTGAGTGTTTGAGTTATGAGGTCAGTATATGCGCTGTTGTTTAGGGGTACATCTGTTGTAAGAGTGTTTGTTAGTGTGTAAGAGTTTATTGTATTTATATGTGAAGTGCTTGGTGTATAACTGTATTCATCAGGATATTCTATGTTACTCTCTGGTTGTATGTTCAACGGTTCATTGTTTGTGTTTTCTGTCTGGGTGTTTGTATGCCGCAATTCTTCTGCGACCTGTTTTTTTATTTCTGCTAATCTATCGTTTTTAATATACTTATTATTTATAATTGCTCTTCTTTGATCAGCTAATCGTTGCTCTGTTATATGTGAAAGGTCGGGATATTGATTAATAAATTCTTCATATAAATATTTTCTATAAGCTGTTTTATTGGTTTCCAGTTGTGTTATCCTGTAATATATTCTGATTATAGATTCATTGCATTCGTTTGTCCATTTCATGCGTGTTCCTGATTGTGTGTTGACTGGTGTTGTATATTGTGTGGGGTGTTGTTGTATTTGAGTTTGTATGATTTGTAATTCTGATCTTACTTCGTCGTAAATTTGATCTATTGTCTTCTGTGGTAATAATTTCTTTTGAATTATCGCTCTACGCTGATCACCTACTCTCTGTCGGCTTACTTGCATATTAGGGTATTTTTCTAAAAATTTTGTGTGAAGCGGTGGAAGATATGCGTTGGTGTCTGTTTCCATATTGGTAAGATGAAGGTAAGTACGTAGGATGAATTTATTCATTTCAATACTCCATTTCCTACGAGCTGTTGCAGTACTAGTGGTGGGCACAGGTTCGTTGACAGAGTTTGTCTCCTGTGCAACATCCGCTGACTGTATACTGGTTGATGATGATGGTGATGGAGAGATGCAGAATGGTGGTGATGATGATGGAATAGATGGAAAAAGAGATTTCGTGGAGGATGACAAAGAAACTTGAGTAGTTTCATCATCAATATATGGCAAATTTGCCTGAATAGTTTTTTTTATTTTGGATCTAGTAATCATTTTATTCCCACGAGTAGCTAGGGACCTAATAAGTCGACCACGGCAGAGCCCTGCGTTCACCGTGGCAAGGGTATATAAAACTGGAGGTCCCCCGTTGTCCAGAGTTCGCATACTAGTGACTAAGCTCTCCCCTAGCCATGGAGCCCTGGCGTATGCTGTTCCACCTTGGCTTGGATTGTATCCCTCTTGGTTCGTCTCCTCAACTTAGACCTTTCCGGCATGAATAGCCGGAATAGTCCTAAGAATCATTGGAGCACGCAAGCCCCATCACGACGTCAACGTAGGGATACGACGATGGGGTTATTATTATTATTATTATTATACCACCAGAGTATTATTATTATTATTGCCTTTATTCATTTTAAAATACTTATAAATTAAATTTTTAAATATTTCTATAAAACACAAAAACATTATGGAACATTAGTAAACATTACATTATTATTTTTGTGTATATTTTTTTTCCTCGGCTAGCCGGGAGCATTGTAATGGTACGGGCCTAGGCCAAGTACACATCAGTAGAGTTAAGAAGTAGAGTTAAGGTTGTATGAAAGATGAGAATGTAATTCGTGGGTGTATTGGTGTGGATTGTCGGGTTCACATTGCAGGAACTTTCTTACCAGTCTGCATGTGTTCAGTATCACTGCCTTTTGCATTAGGTGGTAAGTGTTTGAAGGCAGGTTTAAGGATTTGAGGGACTGATGAAGTTGTTTGGGTATTACTCCTGTTGTAGATAGCACTATAGGGACTATTGTTACTTTTTGTAAATGCCAAAGTCGGGTTATTTCGTCCTTTAGTTCGGTATATTTAGATAGTTTCTCTGCTATTGTGGTCTGTAAGTTGTGTGTATTTGGTACTGCAATGTCTATTAGATACCCAGTTTTGCTAGTTTTGTTTATTAATGTTATGTCTGGTCTATTGAAGTGAATTGTTCGGTCTACAAACAATAAAAGTAAAATAAGAAAGTAAAATAAGAAAAAAGTAAAATACAGTTTTGTTGAAAGATTTTCTAGCACAGTTTCAGGGTTGTATTTATAATATGGTACTATGGAGTCTATGAGTTTGTACTGGTAAGCTAATTTCTGGTGGATGACGTTGGCTACTTGATCATGTCTATGTTTGTAGTCTGACTGGGCTATTGATTTGCACGCACCTGTTATATGTTGGATTGTTTCCGGGGAGCTATTGCATTTTCTGCATGTGTCAGTGGCTAAATTCTTTATAATAAACTTTCTATAGTTTTTTGTCTCAATTACTTGATCCTGTATCGCGATCATGAAGCCTTCAGTCTCCGGAAAGAGTTCCCCTCGGTTAAGCCATCTGTTCGACGCCTCTTTGTCGACATTTAATTGGCATAAATGTTGGCGATGTCTTCCGTGTAGAGACTTCTGGGTCCATTCTAGGAGTTTTGTTGTATCATGTGTCAGTTTTTCGTTCTTCTGTTCTGATGTGTCTTTTAAATTTAGAGGTGTTAACTGCTGATCGTTTTGTGCTATTAATTTGTGGAGTGTAGAAGACTGAGTTTTGGTAAAGAAATACTGTCTAAGAGTTGTGATCTGTTTGTTGTGTAGGTTTAAAATGTCGATTAGGCCCCTCCCTCCTTCTTTTCTCGGTAGTGTTAGTCTTTGTAAACACGATCTGGGATGGTGTTTGCGAAATTTGGTCATCGTTGTGTTGATTTTTCGTTGCAGGTTTTTTAGGTCTGTTTTGGTCCAGTTTATTATTCCGAAGGAATAGGTGAGTACAGGTATCGCAAAGGTGTTGATTGCTTTTATAGTGTTTCGTGAATAGAGTTGTGTTTTGAGAATTGTGTTAAGTCGGTGTTGAAATTGTTGTTTTAGTTTTTGTTTAGTCTTTGTAATGTATCTGAAGTGATTGATTGTACCCTAAGTATTTATAAGTATCTTGTTCATCTAATAGTTCTATTTGTTGTCCTGTTTCTAAAGTATATTGGTGTTGGTAGTTCTGCCCTGCTCTAACTGAGTTTATTTTGCATTTATCTATGCCAAATTCCATTTTAATATCGTTTGTGAATTGTTCTGTCAGGTTAGCTAATTCATAAAGTTGACTTTCACTTTTTGCATATAGTTTAATGTCATCCATATACAGCAGATGATTTAACGTATTATTTTGTGCCTCAGTCTGCTCTTCGGTATCTGTAGCTTTTAAAGGGATTCCTACTGATGTTGAATTTAATATATTAGAGAGGGGATTCAGAGCAAGACAGAACCACAGTGGGCTGAGTGCATCTCCCTGGAAGATGCCTCTCTGTATTTTGATTGGGCTGGTTTCTACTGTTTTGGTTGGGGTAGTTAATCTAAGTACGGTTTTCCAGGTTGTCATCGTGGTCTCCAGGAATGTTACTATCGCTGGGTGTATTTTGTAAATTTCTAAAACTTTAACAAGCCATGAATGAGGAACAGAGTCGTATGCTTTCTTGTAATCAATGTACATGCTAAAGAGGTCGGTTTTGGTTTTCTGAACTTTTTTAAGTATAACCGAATCTATGATTAACTGTTCCTTGCAGCCTTGACTAAATTTTCGACAGCCTTTCTGTTGTTCAGCTAAGATGTTATTGGCATCCATGTCTTGGTATATTATTTCTGATATACAGGCTGTGATAATCTTATACAAGGTCTGTAAACATGTGATAGGCCTATACTTTGCTGGGTTAGAGAGGTCATTGCGGTCTTTTGGTATCATGAAAGTTGTACCTAATGTTAAATAGCATGGTATTGAACTAGGGTCCTGGATAAAGATATTAATATAATTATGTAGATAACTGTGAACTGCTGTAAATTTTTTGTACCAATAACTATGAATATGATCTGATCCGGGTGCTTTCCAATTATGTAAACGGTGGAGTACTTTTTGAAATATTTCTGGGGAAATGTGCTCAAATGTCATTGCCTGAATGTTTGTGCTGTGTCTTGTCGATTCTGTCTGTATCCACTCAGCTTGGGCGTTATGCTCAGTTGGGTCTTCCCAAATTCCTGCCCAAAAGTTTTGCAAGGTCTCTGGGTCCGGGCTGTCATTACCTTCGTGATTTGCGCTATTTTCTTGAACATTTGTTGTTGCGTGTCTGATATTGCGGTAGAAAAGTTTTTCATTGTTGGTGAATTGAGTGTTTTGTTATTTTCGTAGGGTACATGCTTTATATCTTTGTAGACGACCTGATACAACTGAGAGTTTTTGTTTAAGTGTGTCTAATGTGTGTGCTGCTTGTGTATTTGGTTCTTCATGTATAGTGTGTATTTTATATTGTTCTATAATATTGTTAACATGTTTAATTACTTTTCTGCTTCTATTGCCATTGATAAATTGGGTCAGTCTACCTATTTTTGTTCGTAAATCGGCTAGTTTCCGTTCAAGACGTCTTTGCCAGTTTGGCTTAAATTCTTTTTTTGCATTTGGGAGACTTTCCGCTAGTTGAAGTGTTATCTTTGCTCCATTAACCTTAGCAACAGTCCATGCCGCACAGTATATAACGGTCTGTAATGTGCAAAAGTCGGTGTCTTTGTTAACATTTTCACGGAGGGTTATTTGATTCAAATAATTAACTATTCTCGCTAGACTTTTGGATGGTTTTTGTTTGGGAATGTAAACTCTATTTGTAGGAAAAGTATTATTATTATTATATTAATTATCGTACAATAATCCAAGATGGCCGCCATAAATTTTCCAGGCGTTTTGACTATTGATGACGACTTTCTTAACTTCTACTTAGTGTACTACAATTACTTCATGCATTTATTGAAAGCTGCCATAATTATGGTGAGCTCAGCTTCAAAATTGTCTGTAAACTCCGGCACCATTTTGACGCTCCACTCCATTATTTAGACAGAGCGTCCAATCAGTCCAAGAACAAGCATTGCATTGTGAACTGGTCGTTTAAGATAGAAACTTTGTCCGTAAGTACACCCATATTATTTTACCCCACGGTCTGTCACACTTTTTTATGTTGTAAATATATTAAAAGGCTGACAGTTAATTTTATTAAGCACCAACTATAATTCGCGGTTTAATTTTTAAATTTTCTGTATAATAATAACGCTAAATGCAGAGACAAACTGCTCCCACGTATGCAACGTATGCGATGCATTATAACATCTGGACAACTGACATTGTAAACAATTTCTATGAAAATATAATAATATGATTTAGAAACACCTTGTCATATGCAAATGCAACGCTATGTGTAACAAGTGTGTTTCTAAATCATGTACTTTCATAGAAAATGTTTACAATGCAAAATGTTTAAATTGCAAAGAGTAATTAACTATATGGCCACTGCCAGATGTCATAATGCATCGCATACGTTGCATACGTGGGATCAATAATTGTGTGTGAGCATTGAAGGTTTAAGCTTTCTGGTTAATTCTGTTACGCATATTAATATTCTGTTCGTATATTATGTACCGTTCGTATAGTCTGCTTAGTTGTCAACAATAAAATTAACAAACATATCATTTTGGGACCCAGTGCATAATATCAGCAAGCACATAGGGTCACCAGCGCGACGGCGCAATGAGTATTCCCAAGGAGGGTTGATGTCAGGCAGGCGGCCGGTCATAAAACAATAAGCCAAAACCTCTAACAACATAGATTTATGAAATACATGTTGTGCCGACCCCACCTGGTGTGGGATAAGGGTAGGAAGAAGAAGAAATTCGTATATTATGTACCATTTCCATAACTCGTAACCCGAACGTATCTACATCGTATGTGGATCGTATAAATCTTATATATATGATTCCAATTGGCTGGCAGCACTCGAAGCTAAGCGCCGTGCGTAGCAGTGCATACACTAGATACATCCAGCCGGCCACGCAGCTCACGTGGGCAGCGTGGGCGTGGGTTTCGTGCGCAGCAAAGGAGTCCCGCCTTTTGTTAAGAATAATTTATAAAATATTTGTAATGTGTTTTATTTCAATATACAATACATAAAGTATGTAGTAATAAAACTTTAAGGGCAGTATATATGTTGCAGTCAAAACTCTTAACCAGTCAAAAATACTAATGACTAGCAAGATCAGTCAAAAGTACTTTTGACCGTATGCTTTAGTCAATAATACTTTTGACTAAAATAACAGTTAAAAGTACTTTTGCCCAATGGAGCTGGTTAAAAGTACTTTTGACTAAGTGATTCCGTCAAAAGTGGTTTTGACTGGTCGTATCAGTCAAAACTCTTAAAAAGTTAAGGTGGTCGATAAAAATAACGACAAACGCACATATAAACTTTTTAAGTGTACCTATGTTTTCTTTGTATTGATTGTAATGCCAAATTTTTCGTAATAAACGATTTCACATTTAATAAACATCTATTTTATTGACACCTAACGAGTTAATAATGCTTTTGACTGATGCTTTATTGTAGTTAAAACTACTTTTGACGAAGAGCGTCAGTCAAAAGTACTTTTAACCGCAAATTTGCAGTCAAAAGTACTAATAACCAATAATTTTCAGTCAAAACCACTTTTGACCAACCTATTCAGTCAAAAGTAATGTTGACTGATTTTGCTAGTCAATAGTACTTTTGACTGGTTAAGAGTTTTGACTGCAACATATACACTCATTTCTATTGACAAAAACGCCCCACTTGTATATTTTTATTTCGTTATAGGTACGGTTTGTAACAAAAACCCTGCTAGATCCAAAAGGTGCGTACCTATAAATATTTCGATAGAGATACGAAAAAAACTACAGGTACATGGTGTAAATCCCGACATAGTTTATTCTACTAACGTCAATAACCATGGAAATTTAAAACAATACAGAGATACGAAAGTTTTACCCAGTAATTTGAAACAATTATCAGTAACTACTATTATTTTCTTGGTATGGCTATCCTTCTCGACTTAGGTACCTTGTATATTATAATAAACACAAACATTAAGGTTAGTCTAGCCTTTTCTCAATCATGTTAGGGTCAGCTTCCAGTCTAATGGTTTGTCCAGACCTGACGAACGCGCCGCGAATGCGCCGCTTGCGAGCCGCTCGCGAGCTGCGCGCGTGCATTTCATGTTCGTACAAAAGCTCGCGCGCCGTCCGCGCACCGCTCACGCGCAGCTCGCAAGCGGCTCGCGAGCGGCGCGTTCGTCAGGTCTGGACGCACCATAACCAGATGCGGCTAAATTCCAGTATTTTACACGGAGTGACTACCACCAGACCTCCCGCAACCCAGCTACAGGTTAATGCCGATATCCTTGGTTAGACCGGTTGTCAGACTTACGGGCTTCTGACTACCCGTAACAACTGTCATAAATATTCATCCAGGATCGACTGTTTAACGTGCTCTCCGAGGCACGGATGTGTAACGAACGGTCACCCATCCACAAACTGACCGCAGTAAGCGTAGCTTAACCTCGCAAAAAGTATGATCTACGCGGTTGGTAATTAGCCACGAGCCCCTTACAAACAACAAGGTTAGCTAATATAAGTAATTTTGGGTTAAGTACTGGGCTAGATTGAAAACAAATTTAACTTTTAAAGTTATTTATTGTGTACGAATTCTTAAATTCATTAACATTAATCTATCTACAGTATGGCAGTGTTGTCAAAATGTGTTTAATAACTCACATTTTTTAGCAGATAATAGGCAGTAATTATAAGGTATAGTGTGAAGAAATAGTTTTCAATTTCGGGAAGTATCTTCACTATTTTTTATGTTATTCATACTTTATAGGTACCATTTTTGTTTTATAATATGACGAAATTTAATAATCTAGACAGGAAACTAAATAATTAAAGTTGCTAAATAGGTAAACGGTAAATCTTTAAAATCTAATTAATTTTTATTCAATAATCATTTATTATATACAATTAGGCAAATCTAAATTATCACAAATCGAGTGTATCTGTGTATGAGGATTTTAACTTTCAAAGTCAGATCTTTAGCTTTGACTAGTAAAATTGTATAACACACAATATTCAGCATAAAAAGAAAGGTATACTTAATATCTGTTTAGGTATATTACCAGCAGGGTTCGCCTGTGCGGAACCTTGATTTTGTGAAAATGTTAGTCCAGACAAAGTTATAATAATATGGACATTACACTACTTGGAGGGTAGATTTGATGCATTATTTCGTAGACAGGTAAATAAAAGAATCAAGAACTTTAAGTAACAATGCAATAACATACTTTGTAAGTATTTAAAAAATAATTAAATAAAATACCTTAAGTTAAATTGCTTTGGTGTGTTATTGATGATGAGGAACTCAGTTATTTAGTGACTTTGTTTACAAAATGATAAATTAGACACCTACTCTTTTCAGCCTCTTCAGACCTTATCAATTAGTATTTTCAAATAGAAAATCGCGTTTAGACCAAATCTATTGAGTAATTGTTAATAATTACAAAACAAAACCTGATCGGCGGTGTCTACTTAATATAATTTCATTAGGTACACTATTTAGTGTTTTTCATGCAAACTGCACATCGAGCCACACGCTCAAGAAGATTTCCTGATTTTAATGTCTGTCGCTGTGGCATAGCAAACTGTTCTTCATCCCTGATGGTTGTGAGCCAAAAGCTGAGTTTATTCGCAAACTTGTTGCATGTACCGCCCTCACCGTTACATTCTATGAATGGTACAGTACGGAAGCTTTCTAAACACGATCCAGGACTCTCCAAAGCCTGACCGCCACCTTGGCCTCCCGCTCCAGTGTGCTGTAAGGTAATGTCATAAATATTAGTACCTACCTGACTATCTACCGTACTTATTGTCATTATTGAACTAGGTATCTTAGTAATGTAATTTAATTATGAATGCTACTAACTTATACATACCGTTAGGTAGGTATTACTCAAGGTACACATATTCAAGAAACATAAAAAGTAAATGTAAACAACCTTTGACTTTTTCTTAATAAAAAGGTTTTCTGTAAAATATTTCAAAGCATTAATTTTTACCAAAAAGAAATGGTGTGATATTAATTTACTTAAAACAATTTTCTGTAGTGGGTAAGTTTTGAATTTTTCATTGATTAGTTTCGTAGTTATTTCACTTAAACAGGATATGGGAAGATTGTTTATATTTCGTTTTTCGTTCCTTGAATAGGGTATATATTATACGAACACTTTACCCGACCTCAGTCATTGGGCATGAGATCCAGTGCTTCTTATTAAGTATGCTAGGACAAAGACGCGTGTTTTTTAATTAAGTGTTTATTGATATAAAGGACTTACCATAACAAAACTGTATCCGATCCAAAGTTCAGCCCACCCTGCAGGACAGTCTGGAACGCTGTTCGATTGACTGTGAACAGCTATGACATTGGCTGGTGCCTCACAGACAACACACCTTGAGATATACCTCATAATATCATTTCCTTCAACGGGTGCCATGGGGGTTTCTTCATTCGTTGATAGCCAGTAACTTCGGTCATTTCGACTAGCATAATTACACACTTCATTTAGGTCACAGAAAAGGAATGGCATCGTACTGAATTTTCTTACACATGAGCCAGCATGTCCTAAGTCTTGATTATGTGCTTTTTCGTTTCCATCTATATATAGTAAAGAATATCCGTCCCAGAGCTTTATCAATCCGTTAGGACATTCGTGGACATAATCACCTTGACTATGACGCACAACAAGAATTCCTGTTAGGTAATCTGTTTCAACACATGGAGCTCCGGCAGGTCCAGGTAATCCTTGTTGTCCCGTTAAACCGATTAAACCTCGTTCACCTTGTAATCCTTGCAGACCTGGTGGTCCAACTGGTCCTGGTAGACCAACTTGGCCTTGAAAACCGCGATCACCTTTCATGCCTGGCAAACCGTTCAATCCTGGAGAACCGGGTGGCCCGTCCCTTCCCGGCATTCCGTCTGCTCCAGATAAACCAGGAAGCCCGGGCTCTCCTTTTGGTCCATATATAAAACGAGCAGATTCGCCTTTATCACCCTTTGAACCTTGTTCTCCTGTTAAACCAGTCCTTCCGGGGAATCCTCGTTCACCTTTTTCACCTTGAGGACCCATAGGGCCGGGCTGTCCATCAATTCCATCATATCCACGATCACCCTTATCACCCTTTTGTCCAATAAGACCTGGAACGCCAGGGAATCCTTGATCTCCTTTTTCTCCTGGGTAACCAAGTCCAGTTGCTCCTTTGTCACCTCTATCGCCCTTTTCTCCTGGTGTTCCTGGGAGTCCTGAAGGACCCGGTCTTCCTTCATAGCCTGGAGGGCCAGCTACTCCTTCCCGGCCTTGATCACCCTTTTCTCCTTGGGGTCCCACACTACCTGGTACACCTGCTGGACCGATCTGTCCAGGAAGTCCAGTAAGACCTACCTCTCCTTTTTCTCCGATAGATCCAGGGGGTCCTGGACGACCGTGTTTGCCGGGGATACCGGGTAATCCTTTTTCACCCACCATTGTTAATCCTGGTACTCCTGTTGGACCAGCAGGACCTCGCTCACCTGGAATTTGTTTTAATAAAAATTATGTTTGTATAACCCGATTTGTGCAACAGTTCTATTTCTATCAGGAACCAATATAATTATAAATAGAATATAAATTAAATAATAATAATTAATGCTATTGCTACACAGCGGGCTATCCTGTTTTTTTTGAGGTTATACGTCTTTTGGCGCGTTTGTTGTGAATAAATAGGGGAGCTGCGCGCGCACACCGCCACTAAAATTGGACAGTATGAAGTTGGCCGTCAAAGTCGGTCAAAGACACCATGCAACTTAGATTAAATTATACCTCTAGATGTAACCATGATTACAGTGGAAGTGTGAAAGTGAGCAGCATATATACAAAATTACTAAGAAAAGTGAGACAAAGCATCATATTATACTATCTTCTGTTTCATATGATATTTATGAGAAATAGACTCTATTAGTTAAGTGTTTAATGTATATTGTATAGTCTACGATGGGAGGATGCAGTAATTTAGCCTTATATTGCTGTATCATGAGCGGCCACGCGGTGGCTCTATCTAGAGGTATATAATCTAAGCCATGCAACGATTGCGATGAATGAATGGTCCAACCTCCAAAAAGGTTTATACGTTTAAAGGTATAAACTTTTACGCTTGACTAAAACATCTTATAGCCATATTGATTACGAAACCCAACACTGTGTGGTAATTGACCGGTTTTTATGCAAGTAAAATCATTAGGATTGTGACCAATGTCAACCCCTTTAGAATACGATGTGGTGACATCCCTAGCATAAATGTTATGACGTTAGACGTTAATGTGAGTGAGTTTTGAATTGGAAATTATACTCGTTTCGCAAATACTATTTAATAATTAAATTAAAAACTTTATATCTATGTATGAGACAAATAGTGCATGTCACAAAAAAAACTGAAATGTTATAGGAGAGTTGTATTTTCGATTTAAAATTCGCTTATACTAGCGATACGAATTTACGATACTATATTTCCAAAGACATTACATACGTCAAATGTTCGTGCAGGACTTTTCCTGCGTTTATAGACCTTAATCTCATATGTACAAATACCCAGTCCCGGAAAAATATTACTATTAGGACATTGAAAAAAATTGTTCTATGCAGAGAATTGAATAGAAAATATAACGAAATACAAAATTACCTTTTCCTCCCATAATGCCAATCAATCCCATTTCTCCCTTTTGGCCCATAAAACCACGATCACCTTTATCTCCTTGTATACCTTGAGCACCAGCAGGGCCTCTTTCACCCTTTAGTCCTCTCATGCCAGCGATACCAGGTAAACCAATGTCTCCCTTTTCTCCTTTTTCATTAATTGATACTCCAGGGAGACCTCTGTCTCCTTTAAGACCTGGTAGCCCTTGTGGACCTGAGGGTCCTTCCGGACCGGTTAGACCTCGTTCACCCGGTATTCCATCAAAACCATCTCTTCCAGACAAACCTATGTCACCTTTATCGCCTTTAGCACCCTCTGGGCCAGGAAAACCAGTATCTCCTATTTTACCAGAAGCACCGTTCATTCCAGGAATACCGGGTTGCCCAGGTTCACCTGGCACACCCATAAATCCTTTGTCACCTCTAAGACCACGTAAACCTCGGTCTCCTTTTTCACCTGTCGCTCCCGGCATTCCATCTATTCCAGGCATACCAAGATCACCTTTTTCTCCTCGAACACCGGGAATACCATAACCAGGCGTCCCAGATACACCTCTGTCACCTTTGTCTCCTGGTGTACCCGGCCTACCATCTAATCCTCGAAGGCCTGGAATACCTGGCTCACCTTTATCACCCTTATCTGACGCCATGCCAGGTTCTCCTTTCATTCCTATTAATCCTGGAAAACCTCTATCTCCCTTTTCACCAGTTAATCCCATTTTTCCAGGTGTTCCAGACTGACCAGGGTAACCTTGATTCCCTTTAAGGCCAGGTTGACCTACAGGGCCAATAAGACCATCCAAACCAGGTAAACCTCTTTCTCCGGGGAGGCCATATTCTCCTTTGTCTCCCTTTTCTCCAGGTGCACCTGCTATACCTTTAGGGCCATTTCGACCCGGGCGCCCCCGGCTACCAGGGAATCCCTTTTGGCCAGGCCCTCCTTGCATTCCTGGCTCTCCCTTTTTGCCAGGTAACCCTATAACTCCTGGTCTTCCTACAGATCCTGGATATCCTTGTTGGCCTTTAGATCCTTCTCTTCCGGGTATACCAGGTTTTCCAGATATTCCAGGTGGTCCAACAGGGCCAGGTTCACCTTTTTGTCCTGCCGCACCCGGGTAACCTGGTCTTCCAGAGACACCCTGATCTCCTTTTTCTCCAGATATACCAATAGCACCAGGAGGACCGTCAGAGCCTGGCGTTCCAGGAGTTCCTCTATCACCTTTGTCACCCCTAACTCCATATAAGCCAGGAGGACCAGGTGGACCAGGCATAGATGGCCCAAGTTCACCTTTATCACCTTTCGTGCCTGGTGTGCCTGGATAACCTTTTTGTCCCATTTCTCCAGGAGTTCCTGGGAACCCGATTGAACCCATTTCACCACTGTCTCCTCTTTCCCCAGCGATTCCTCGAGGTCCTACAGGGCCTGGTTTTCCAGGTAAACCCATGTCACCTTTAGCTCCTGGGCGTCCTGAATAGCCTCTGTCACCCTTTTCTCCTTGTTCACCTACCGAAAAAATTTGACAGAACAGATTAACAGTGTGTCGACCCTATTGGCTACACAAACATTAAATTAACAATGACGTGACGTTGTGGCGTGGCGTAACGTGATGAAATGTATCTAGATAACTTTAAAGTTTTTAGAAATATAAACATTTATCCAAGTTAATAAATTGCATAATAGATTATTTTTCAAAAAGAGCGTCTCGCAACTCGTAGTCTTGTCACACCATCAGGCTCACCTTTCAAACATATTCCTCTTCTAATCTAAATTAAATTAAACAATAATGAAGATATACCTGGAGATCCTTGAGGACCGGGTGCTCCTGGCGCACCTCGGTCACCTCTTGTTAGTTCGGCCAGATTTGCTGGACATTGGCCAGGTTCACCTTTTATACCCAGCCTACCGGGGAATCCTTTGTCTCCCTTCTGTCCCAGATTTCCTGGTGTACCTTTTTGTCCCTTAATTGACATTCCATCCATACCAGCAGCTCCTGGATTTCCATCTGATCCAGAAGTCCCATCATTTCCAGGGGGGCCCATGAGACCATGGTCACCCTTCTGTCCAGGCATGCCAACTTGACCTTGATTTCCTTTCGATCCTAAGCTTCCTTTTTCACCCTTTGGACCAGCAGGGCCTGGAAGCCCTCGTTCACCCCTTTCTCCGGGTGAACCCTTAACAAGGTTTAATGCTGTAAATGTGGCATCTGCTCCTCTTTCGCCAGGTGGTCCAATCGGTCCATCATCACCTCGTTCACCCTATTAATTAAACAATTTAAAACAATGAAAAAATAAATGCTAGAATAAGCATTACATTACTGAAATAAAATAATATTCATAATATTAAAAATGTACTAACCGGGACACCTGCTGTACCGGGCATACCGTTCATGCCATCAGCACCTCTCTCGCCTGTTAGTCCAGGAGGTCCAGGTGGTCCTTGATCTCCAACTAAACCAGAATAACCGTCCGTGCCGCGGTCTCCTTTCGGCCCTGGTCCTCCAGGACGGCAGTCATTGCATCGTCCGCCTATGTCTCCTTTTGCTCCTGGGCTACCTGGTATGCCATCATAGCCCGGGCTGCCTTTTTCACCTCTTTCTCCTGGCGGTCCAATCTCTCCAGGACTACCGGGAGTTCCTAAACTGGAGTTACCAGGAGAGCCTCGCAATCCAAGGTACCCCCTTTCACCTTTTTGACCTTTTGAACCAGGAAGTCCATTAAATCCACTTTCACCTTTTTGGCCCTAAAATGATAAAGGTAATAAAAAATTGTGTTTGATCGAGGGTCATCCCCCTTAACAATGTAAATCCGATTAATTGGGGATATTAATATTCTGTAGTTAAATAGGTTGAAGAATTTCGGTTTTCTGAATGCCCGTAATACAGAGTAGTAAACAAATGAAGTGATAAAGTAAAGGCGAACGTTTGCATACAACACAAACGCCGCATAATAATTATATGCGAGAGTCTTCAAGATGAACTATATCGTACGACATACTGTCAGCAATCGTCTTGTCTAATCACACACGTATTTTCTTCCCCCAAATATCACACTGAGCTATTTCGATTATAGACAAGGCAGTGCGTATGTGTAACGATGTTGTCATTTGTTTTACTGTATAGCCCGTGACGACTGTCATAGATATTCTCATGAGAGGAAGGGGGACATACCGGGACGGAAGGTACTTGACTGCAGCAACGTTGGTCAACTGCGGAAACGGCTCGATCTACTAGGTAACTGCAGATAAGATCTCCTCATTTATTATTTAGGTTATCATCCCAAGAAACTTTATGTAACACAAGCTAAAAACCATGCCGAAAGTAAACTGACCACCATGTTGCACCGACTATTATAGATTGTAGATTTTTTTAAAAAACTTACAGGAATTGTGAGACCATCTTCACCCTTGGGACCTCTGAGACCAACTGGTCCTTGAGGTCCATCAAAACCACGGGGTCCAGCTTCACCTTGGTTTCCGTCACGACCTGGTTGACCCTTCTCGCCTTTGGGGCCAGCCATGCCTTCAATACCAGGAGCGCCAGGTTCACCTTGACCTCCTGATGGTCCCATCGGACCCATTTCACCCTTATCTCCTGGCATGCCGTCGGTTCCTTTAGGTCCAGGCCTACCCTGATAACCTCTTTGACCTTGTGGTCCTGGTGGCCCACGTGATCCAGTACGACCACCTGCTGGACCAGGAATTCCTTTTATACCTCTGGGTCCCGCTAATCCATCTTTACCAGATTCTCCTTTTCCTCCAGGTCTTCCGTCCAATCCAGGTAATCCATCATTTCCTCTATCTCCTTTTTGTCCTCTAGGTCCGGTATTACCATACGGTCCATCACGGCCCTTAAAACACACAAAGAAATACACTCATAAAAATATAATCATATTCCCTTTACTAGAAAATATAAGTGACTAGCTGTGTCCTCACGGCTCCGCCCGTAGCCTATGTTACTCAGTGATAATGTCGTTTTCTAACGGCAAAAGAATTTTTCAAATCGGTCCAGTAGTTTTTAAGTTTATTCGTTACATACAAAAATACAAATCTTTCCTCTTTATAATATTAGTATAGATATACGTACTCTTTCACCGGGGTTGCCTATTATTCCTTTTTCTCCTTTAATACCCATTTGCCCTGGACGTCCAGGTTCACCCATAAGCCCAGTATCGCCTTTATCGCCCATGGGACCAGGTTCACCTTTGTCACCCTTCGATCCCATATCACCTTGTATTCCCTTGATAGCTCCTTTATCTCCTTGCGAAGGCAATGTAACAGGAGGACAACTAGGACCCCTGTCACCTGGATCACCTCGGTCTCCTTTATCTCCTTGAATTGCTAATCCTTTAGAACCTTTGAAACCCTTGTCACCCTTAGGACCAGGTGGACCCTGAAAAAAAAAACTTGTTTAGAATGTCTTTATAAAATACATAACTCTGCCTTTGCCGTCGCACGGTCGAGTAAATAGAAATATTTATTTGCCAGAAAACATGGTCACAATCACAAGTTAGTAGAGTATCGTCATAGTACATGATTCGCAGATGAGGCAAAAATAAATAAAAAATATACATGACAAAATTAATAATACTGGCTATGAAAAGAAATAATGAAATAATCGAATAAAGAAATAATCTACAGGCTGGAAATTTACCTTATGATGGGGCACTAAGCAGCAACCAGCTCTCATATAGTTTTAAAACAACATGATATGTATTAAAAAATATATGTTTTCTAATATATGGAGTTCTACTTTATAGTACCTAACTGCTGTTGGAAGATCTCTCAAATGTAAGCTGTTTATTAAATACGCACCTAAGAGCTACTAGAAATGTCAGAAAACGCAATAATAATTTTTCATACCTACATAATATAACATCACGCCTATATTCCCTGAAGGGTTGGGCAGAGGTGTATAGTAACATCCTCATAATGTTTAAGTTCCATGTAATAGGGGCACAAATCCAAACTTGAGGAATTCCACACGGAAAAAACCCAATAACACTTTGTCTGACCTGGGGATCAAACCCAGGACCTCACGATCAGCAGTCGCGCTTGTCACCACTAGACCAACAAAGCAGTACATGTCATGTTACATTTCATGTTCATACATTTCTTCAGATAAAGTTAAATCTTACGTTAATACTCATAAAACTTTTTAAAGTGAGTGACAGGACTACGATAAAGACTGATCACAAAAAAAAATTAAAAAAATGAAATTGTTTTATTTTAAATCTTAAAAAAAAATTGGATTTATATTTTTCTATTTGCTTCGACAACAAAAACTAGATAGTTTTTACTTGTGAGTTTAAAATAACCTCAAATCTAACTAGATTTAGATTTAGAAAAAAAAAGGTATTTAGCTTGTCAAAATCACACTAGATTAACTATCTAGTGTGATTTTGACAAGCTAAATACCTTTTTTTTTCTACAACAACGTACCTACATTATCATGCCAATATTGTTCATACCTGAGGTTGTCTGGCAGTATTTGCCAAACTAGAGCGATGAGACCTCAGAACAAGGACTAAAGCAGATGAGACGCTTATTGTACATACTTGTAAATACAATTTTTTTAAATGTTTCTTTGTTTTTAAATAAAAAACGTTAAAAACGTTGCCTCACTAGAGTAAAGTAATAAGAAATAGATTTCTACTATATCGTGGATGCATTTACAGACAAATCTTCACATGCACAAACACCCAGACCCGGAACAACTATACAAATATTTATTCCGTGGGGGAATCGAACCCGCGACCCGTAGCGCAGGAAGCCAATCGTTTAGCTGCTGCGCCAAACGTGTCAGTCGTTTCTGGCTTGTTTTCGTGTACCTACTTGCAGTAAAGAGTTGTTATATTGAAAAGCGTTAACATAAACGGCATCAGTCGAAACGGCCACCATTTTAAATAATTATCACCTATTATATCGTATGGCGTTATACGTGAAACTGTCGCTTTACAAATATGTTATGCTCTTATTTTGAAATAAATAATACATACATTGTCAGTTTGTTATTTCTTTAGTATGCTGTAAATGGTTCTTCTACGTTTAACAAGGTCATTGAAATCATGATGGTTGATTGATTTCCGTACAAAATGTAACGGAAAAGTTTTATGTATTTTTTGACATTTATTTAGTACCTACTCTAACATCAGTTGGTCCGAAAGAGTAGTTTTATGCTTTAAAAAAAGGATAGAATGGCGTCAAAAATTATTTGTAAGAAATGCCACTTCTCTCGCTCAAAATACCTACCATTTCTTCAAAAACAAAACTAAAACGTTTGCCTGTACCTAGAACGGTTATGATAGCTCCCGTACTGCCCCACCTCAAATTTTAACTATGTAGATAGGTATAGCAATAGATTTTAATGGGACCGATTTTTTTTTTCAATTAATGTAATTGTAACTTGTGGAGAGCCACAGATATTATAGACTATAAAATTGGTCTGAAATAAAATCATTTCTTATATTGTTATTATTATGACAGCTAATCGCAAGAAATTGTCATTTTTTTGCCTCGGTTCTTAGAGACGCCACGCAGACCGCGCGCCGCCCGGGTGGCAAAAAAAATGGATACCCACATTAAGTAAGGCCTTCAAAATGCGTGCTTACCATAGGACCACCGCTGCCTTTGGGTCCTTGCAGACCATGAGGCCCAGACGGCCCAACAGGACCTGCTCTTCCTTGCATTCCATCTGCACCTGGTTCACCTTTTTGGCCTTTGGGATATCTTCCAGTGTAAGCAGCTTCTCCTTTATCTCCTTTAAAGCCTTTCGTACCAGGAAAACCGCGAGGACCCTGCATTCCTTGAGGCCCTGTCATTCCAGGCTCCCCCTTGAAAATAAAACAGACAAGGCTTATAGGTAGTACGATATACTTGTGTCTATGGCCTGCTTTAAGATGAATGAAATAAATGTTTTCAAATTACTAGATAATATTTGTCATAAAAATCGGAAAAAATAATTTCAAAGTTACCATTACCAAAATGTAATTTAAAAAAAACTCAGCAAAGTTAATCAATAGGTATTCTAATTCGCACAACATTGGTTAAAGAATTATTATCAGATTCATAATTATTACTTACATCTGTACCGTTACAACCGTCTCTGCCGGGGATACCTGGTAAACCTGGTTCGCCTTGAGGACCATTTGGACCAATTCTTCCAACGAAACCTCGATCACCGGGTTTTCCTCTATCGCCTTTTGGTCCTCGTGGTCCTGGATTTCCCATCTGTCCCTTTTGTCCTTTTGTACCTTGTGGCCCTTCTGGACCATCGTGACCCTGTAAACCAGGACTGCCTGAAGGTCCAGACATGCCCGGGAAACCCTGCAAAAATATTGTTTTGAATTCTTTAAATGATTCTATTTCCCACGTATATAGAACGGATAAAAATTTGTAGATATATTTACCCGATTTCCCTTTTCGGCGAAGCATTTTGGTACGCAACATCCGGGTGCCGTACAGTTGCGGTCAATGGGAGCAACGCGTTGCCTTGTCACGGGGTCATACACGGCAAAGTTAAGGCCTCTGCTGCTTGGTGGCGGAGGTGGCGGGATGTCTAGCCGGTTAGACAAACCGTATGTGGGACGTTGGGGTGGTGGGTATGGGCTTTGTTCTTGCCTGTCGTCTGATCGCCATTGATTTGGCACAGCATTATTCCATTCAGCGTATCCATCATATTGCTGCAATATTACAAAATAATGTTCAAAAAAATCATTTACATGAAATAAAAACATTAATATACAAAAAGTAGAATGACAAGATTATTGCCGCCAATAAGCCTGATATAGTGGTGATAGATCGATCAGAACGCCGCACAATGATTGAGAATCTTGTAAAAACTAAGAAAGATAAAAAGAAAAAATATCTTGATATATTTAACACTAGGTTATCGACATGTGGGACATGGATTCAGCAGTTATAGTTCCGATATTCATTGGGGCCGAAGGCATTAGGCTTACTAGAGCCGAGAGCCTCGTCCATCATCTGGATAGGCTCCCGATAGGCAGCTGGATCAAGGGCTTGATACAGAAAGTAGTAACGGCGCGTATTGTTAGGGGATTCCTCTCTGGAGCCCTGATCACCGATAGCTTTGACCGTTTCCATAAATATAAAATATAAAAATATATTAATATTATAAACATTTTTACACATTACTGCGCGACGGCAAAAGCAGGATTATTTTATTTAGTATGGCAATGTTTAAAAATAACTGCTCTGCACAAGAGTATAAGAATGGAGGCGCCCGCGCCGCGCGGCTAGACATGAGTCAAAAAATTAAACTTTAACAAAAGTACTCTCTGGGTGAACTTTAGATACCTACGTCTTATCATTTAAAATCAGTTTGAACGTTTTATTAATACATATTTACCTATTGCCTGATAAAAAAGTTGTGATATTGAAATATACTGATAGTTCCTAATTTCTGTTACCCTACTTAATTATATTCTGAGATAAAAAAAACAGTGGATCATATTTTTCAATTCATATTCCATTGTAAGCATAATCTAACGCACTTTGACCTAAGCCTGATACACGATCTATCGTTGTATCAGCTTTTTAGCAGTAAGTTGATACTTTTTGTCACTAATGGTTGCGCCACTGTCATTGACACGAAATTCGTCTACTATAATTTTAAACTAAGTATGTCTGATTACAACCGTAAATGGAAAAATACTACAGATGTTGATAGCACTTTATAGGTCACATAACTCGATAATCATGCTTGGCAAAAGCTTACGCAGTAATATAGTATATTATTTTCAATCTCCGCATACCTACCTACTACAATTTCAATAAAAGCGTTATCTCTTAAATTATTTTAATTTTTCATATCAAAATAAATAAGATCGAGAATTACACTTAACAAAACCAAAAACATTGACATAAAAAGGTTTTATGTAGGACTTACAAAAAATAAATAATGTCATTAACAAATGGTTTCCAATACATATTATACAATCTATGTAAAAAAAAACACAATGTAAAGTTTTTTGCAGTGTGTCTACGCTAATAAATTATTTGGTTTTTATTGCTTTATCGTAAAATCTTTCTTTTCCACTGCGGAACTGTGGTTACCTTTTATAGAGTCCCAATCTCTAATTAAGTACCACCGATAGGCAGCGTGTTTGTATTAAAGAAATTACTTTATTTTATTTTTACCACTCTCGGCTAATCGATTTTTTGTCAACAAATAGAGACTTGATTAATCTTGGGATCCTCTTTAATTGTGGACAACAAGCCTGCACCACCTGCGCCGTCCATCCCTCGTGCATTCAAAGTTTTATCAATTACTAGCGACCCGCCCCGGCTTCGCACGGGTGCAATGTAGATACTAATGTGGGACATATAAACCATCCTCTTGAATCACTCTATCTATTAAAAAAACCGCATTATAATCCGTTGCATAGTTCTAAAGATCTAAGCATACATAGGGACAGACAGACAGCGGGGGTGTCTTTGTTTTATACTATGTAAAGAAGATAAGATTATTTTGTAAATCGACCTGTGTATTCGATATTTCTACTCAAACGGAAAAACGATGCCATACAGTGATATAGTTAAAATTTTGACGACATCCAGGTAAGAATTAAACAAAACCTTTGAAGTAGGTAGCGCTTAAAAAGGTTTATCTAGATAGAACTTGGTCACTTTTGTCATAAAATTTAAATAATCTAAAAAATCTATTTATATTTAATTTCTTAAAATTTTGATTTATTTTTAATACCATACCAGTTCAAATGTTGAAACGAACCTGACTTTGTCCAAAGTTTCAGTTCTATCGGTTACGAAATTATAGCATAAACACAAATTTCGTGAATATTATTTATATATGCATTTTTTTTATTTTTTTTTTATTTTTTTATTTTATACATTATAGTGTGTTATACACTTAACATCTGGAGATCTTGATTGGTACCTATAGGATCTACCTATATAGGTACTCAAACCAACCCGAAAATCAAGAGATTCCGATCCCGTTCGTTCGGTACTTTTTCTTGAAAATTTTCCTAAAATCGTAAAAAATCGTAAAAGTCGTAAAATCGTAAAAGCTAAGTAACCGGTATACAATATACAGAATTTATGGTTACCAGTGAACATTAGATAAACCAAATTGGGCCACATAGGTACACTTTTTTGTTTTTATTTTGTAATTTATTTGTAAGTTCAGTCTAACTTATTATTAAATATTTTAAAATAATTGTAAGTATTGTATAAATCTACTATAAAACGAACTTTAAAAAATATTATAATCTTAAAATGTGAAATATCAACTTTAGAAACAGTTTTTCTCATAAATAAATACCTATTAGTTAAAAAATTAATTACGTCATTTAAATGTATGATTTACGCTTTATAGTTCACAAAAACAACGTTTGTCATATAGTTATAGGAAACAGTAGGTTTGCGCAACACCGACGAACTGCATCCGAACGATGATAAACTTTGTCGGTCTTCCATTTTGCTATGTATACATATTTATGTAATATCTTACATTAAGAAGTCGTACAGTCATTGAAAATCATAAGTTATATTATTTTATCCACTTATATCACTTGTCATTAAATTTGTAGTAAATAAATATCAATATATTATTACTTCTGTCGACTTCGCAAATGTTAGATATCGTTAGCATTTTGGAGAAATTGCAAAAAGACGAGTGCAAGCGGACAGGCGGGTCAACCCGCCCGCCGCCGCGCACCGTCGCAACTCCGTCGTCGCTCGCAACATTCCCGAATTCCACTTTGTTTTGTCTATACATTTTAATCATTTTCAAATAATAAAATTAGGGTTGTACAATTTTTAATATGGTAAAAAGAAATGGGTATGTAAGTACTTACTTGTGCATTCACTCTTAGGAGCGGTGCTAACGCAGCTACCAACCTATTTAGTAGGTAAAATAAAATTAAGTTCAAGAAAAATATAACATTACAAAAAATTATTGACTGATAAATTAATAGTACTTAAACTCAGACTGTACATAAATTCTTTAAAAAAATCGTTCAGTTTATTAATTTGAGTTATAAATTTTTAAGACTATCAAGAAATTCGGATTATTGTTAGTTATTTCAAACTTACCATAGCACGTATATCGCCATAGCCCGGAGCGCGCTGCGCCAGATTCCCGTGCGCGCGCGCCGTTTGTGCCGGGCCGGGATACTAAAGGATAGAGGAGTGCTCGGGCGGCAGTCTGGTCACCCCCGCCCCGCGGAGGCGCGGGCGCCGGGCGCGGTGCCTGCGGCCCCGGGCTGGTCGTGAGGGCGCGCATCCAGTAGTGGCGGCGCAGCCATGTCAGGCCCGGCGCGTGCGCGATTCATCGCGCTCCACCTCGTGCCCGCCACACTTCTACTCCTGTCATGGACTCCTGCTCCTTCTTCAGCGGTAAGTACGATAGCTGTATTAAGAACTCAAATTTTCACATAGGTATAATGGAAATAAAATTGGGTACCTACCTAACATTTTACACCGCCGAAAAAGACATCAACGCGTTAGCTCAAATAAGAAATACTTACTTACATAATGTATTATATATATTATAGAATGTATTAAGACCACCATTCGTCGAGTTTAATTAAAAAATTAACCTCAAAATGTTACCACCATGAAAAATAAGCCTATGTAGCAGTTGTTTCGTTTTAATTCGTATTGTTGCTAATCAAAATGTAGTCAACCAGTACATAAAACATTATTGTTAAGTGAATATTTAAATATTTATTTACATAGAGTCATTAGTGTCATTACTGAGGAAACTATTGAAAATAAGTAACTAAAGTAAGTTAAAGTTCTTGAAAGCGTTTTAACAATTTGAAACATGAGTACCTAAAGCTAAGCTCCAGTTAATGCAAGAGAATAACTAATAATATACCTAAGTGATTTAGAACAATGTGCATAATTTGTATGTGAACGTAATTATGCGTTCAGTTCATGGACCCACAATTCTGATAACACTAAAGCAGAATAGAAAAAAATAAAAACCGGCCAAGTACGAGTCGTACTCATGCACGAAGGGTTCCGTACCATTATCTATAAAAGCGGCAATAAAATCATGTCTGTTGTTCCCCCTTAAATATTTGTTTTATTTTAATTTAATTATTTATTCTTAAAGTGAATAAATAACTAAATATTCTGTGAATATTTCAAGCGTCTACCTGTTGCCGTTATCAATATCGAGCAAAAAATTCACGTTTGTTGTATGGGAGCCCCCTATTTTATTCTGTTTTTTAGTATTTGTTGTTATAGCGGCAACAGAAAATCATCTGTGAAAATTTCAACTGTCTATCACGGTACATGAGATACAGCCTGGTGACAGACGGACGGACAGCGTCGTCTTAGTAATAGGGTCTCGTTTTACCCTTTGGGTGCGGAACCCTAAAAATGTTAGAAGGCAATTATTTTCTTATTTTATCTATTTCTTAGTTTGTGTCGACACGGGAGAAGGAAAATACCTAAACTCTTAATCTTTGTAAATCAATATCTGATTTTCCAATGATCCCTGTGGTTTTTACTGACGTTAGACTATGATAGAAACTTTTAAGAAGTTTCACGCTGATCATGTTAGAAATGAAAGTGTAATTAGCTGTCTCTTACGTTTTGTATGCAACTTGTAGGCAGAGGGTGTGAGGTGATTGGGTTGACATCTTCTAATTTATTAACGGTTGGTTAAACTTAATTTACCATATCTTAACGCAACGTTGTTTCAAGATGTTATTTGGCACCAGGTGTAAGTAAAACTCGTCTACAGATTACCATAAGAGGCTCTGCTTACCAATCAGTGCATCTACTGCATCCTGTATTCTTATGATGTAATCAAATTTCAAAAATAATTGTTAAATAAATATTATCAAATGTACTGAAGATAGGATCTCCATAAGTATATTGACCAAGTAAACCATAACCGAATTTAGGATAGCCCCATAATGACAACTTTTGGTATGCGGAATGGTGATCTGGGTTTAATATTATCTTCTTCTTTTCGTGTGGTTAGTGACTAATCCAATGTCAGATTTTATGCCGCCCATGGGCCTCTGACTTCACATGCCGTCGAGAAATATCTCTCAGGAATGCCGGTTTCCTCACGATGTCTTTTTTTATATCAACCTTCTAAGGGGAGGAAATACATTTTAATCATGTAGGTACGTATTATTTACACTCATAAAACAGTAAAAAAGTTAATAAAGAATTACCTTTATAGATAAAACAATTAGTAAACAATATATTGCAATTTTTATACTGCATGTACTAATGACATTGACACTTGACTATTTTCATGAATAGGTAAATGCTGCAAAAGTATAAAAATGTAAGACAATATTTTAAAAAAACTTCGATGCTTATAGAAAAATATACCTATAATAGCTCCCGCATGAATCTTAATAAAGCAATAATTAGAGTATTTGATACTTCTTTTTATATTCTTGTACTCATATAATTGCGGGGTACCTACCTACCTTCCGATCTCTAAGATCGCTTGTAATAGCGTCGAAATATCGGAAGCTCAATACTATAGCAACACTTCGAGTATAGTAAAACAAGTACCTATAATAATAAACCGTAAAAGCATAACTACGCTTAGGACGTCATCTATTAGGTAAAGACTGATATGATGAATTTTGTAATTCCAGAAAACTCAAGGAATGTAAACTAAAAATTGTTTATTTTGTTCTCTCGTTAGATTAACATGCCAGACACAGCGAAACATAGGTACCTACTACCTACTTTGCTACGTTACGTCACAGCAGTAAACTTATAATAGACAAAGTTTTTTTTGAGTTTGTCAGGCAGTTAGCTGCTTGTAGGTATACAAGTATCGTATAATTTTCTACTGTGCTTAGTTTTTTAGAAGTTTATTTAGAAAAAGAGATAAATAAATGCGATGAATTTCCGAATTATCATACAAAATGCACCAACGTTCTTAATCTCTTCCTTCACTGTTTTTAATGACTTTGGAAACGTATCGTCAATGTTGAGGTTACACGTATTGATTATTTCGATAATATTATTTATTAATTTCTTGTAGATTGAATTAATGGCACTTTAAAAATCCATACTTCCTCTTAATTTTTTTCCATATCTGTTAGAAAAAATCACAAATAAAGAAAAATAAATACCTACGAACCTTATTTACCTATTCTTTAATTGAGAAAATAAGATCAAAAGAATTGTAATTTGATTAAAATTTTGTATAATAGAAACCTTCGCTCCCAAAACACGGCATAACTGAAGCAGTTGCCTTTAGAAAATAAAGCTCTCCTTCTAGCACCATTTGGGTCGAGGTGCAGGCAAGTACCTACCTGACACAGATACATTGGCCACCGGCCGCGGCGCGGCGGTTCCGCTGAAGTTCATATTTCATAGTAAACGTCCACTGGTGGACAAACAGAATTATTGACTTGTTTACAGAACAGAATATTATTATCTAAGTAGATCTTTTACTATGCGTGCCAAATAAGAATATCACTGTCAAGACGCCATTTTGTTCCGCAATACTCGTGAACTTCATTACCAAAGTGTAAGGTGTGCAAAAAAGTAAATAAAGAAATTATATTCAGTTTAATTATTTTTGTTCACTTTTTTGGTATTTCTTATCAATTTTACGCCAAATTAATTACACAGTAATTATATTATTATTATGGCGACATATTAGGGTGACCAGTAGCATTTCGTGAAGTTAACTATATATATATTGGTTCATTTCTTTAATGAATACTGTTTTCAAATATTATTAAATTATCTAAAATTATCTATTTATGGAAATCAATAAATAACATTTTATAAAAATGAATGTAAATAATAATGAAATCTATGACTAAAAAAATATAACTTTTTTTTTTCATAGTATTTTTTTGCTGGCAGTACCAATTTGACAGCTATCGTGTGAAGTTGTAGCAAGCGCGATCCTATTCTTATTTCGCACGCATAGTAAGTATATGTAGGTATTAGGTACTGGGTTTGCGTAATCAATGTGTCATGGAAGGGATTTTTAAAAGTAAGAAATACTGCGTTCCAATATTTTTTTAAAGTTTCTATATGAACTACAACAAATAATAAATGTGTTTATTAGCATTTTGCAGATAGCATTATTTAAGTTAATGTTAGATTTTATGGTCTTCCCTCAATTTAAGTCACGCTTAGGGTCAACTCATACTAGAGCAGAGTCGAAGCGCATCGAAGCGTCAATCCGAAACTTAACATAGCATATTCACCCTTATCTCCACAACATAACACACATATTTCTTCTAAGATAAAAAATGACACGCGAATTCGCGCGCTTTCCACAGAATTCGCGCGCTTTCCACAGAATTCGCGCGTCGGAGCACAACCAACGCTGATTGGTTCTTCGCTTTATTTGTGAAGAATTTGACGCTTCGATGCGCTTCGACTCTGCTCTAGTATGAGTTGACCCTTAGGGCATGATTTCCGTATATCCGAATTATCAGCTAGATCTTATATCCGGATAGTCTGCATTAGACTGTATGAAATGCAAATCTGAAGATTATAATAAATTATTATCCTGGTACCTAATGTCTAACCTTACTAAGTTTATATTTAAACGATTAAAGTTATTTAAACGCATGAATTAAGACTTCGCAAACGGAAAGTTTCTTTGAAACAATTGTTAATGTTATTTCTTCTAACAGTGTCATACAGAATTATTTATTAAATACAGATCCCCCACATGACCTCAGACTCGATTATCCGCTTCTGAACAAAAAATAACGGTTTGTTAAATTAAACTTTGATAAAGTGCCTTCTTCCATACAGAGGCTATCGTATATTCAAAACAATGATGTCATCATTTGATACCTAATTATAAAACTTTAAATAATAATTACTTACTGTCATTGTAGGATAACGCACATTAAAAGTCCGTGCTTATGTGACCTATGTGCTTATGCCGCTCAATTGAATATTTTCTCAATTCAAGATACCTACCTACCTAATTACAGATATTTTACAAACATATTAAAATTTTAAAAAACTCATGTTGATAATATAGCAAAATCACTTTTTGACGGCAGACCTTTTCTAAGAAATATTTAGAAATATAAAATTTATTCATGAGCGTAGACCGTAATACATAATAGACATCCCCTGCGGCGCAATTTTTCAATAAAGCTTTATACTTCTCTTTTCCTGTTTATTACATAATGCCCATTATAGATACATGATACCGGTAATATATGTTAGACAGTGGTGTCGATTCTGTAGCGCACTTTGACAGGACTAAACTAAACTAAGGGTGTTTGTCTCTTTCTGTTTCAATAGAATAAGAAAGTGACAGTTGCGTTTAATCTAGTTTAGTAGTGTCAAAACGTATAACAGAATCGACACCAATGTATACACATTTACTACGTTAAGTATAGGAAGTTCATCATTCTCATATAGGTTTGATGATAAATCAAGCCGAGGTATACAAACCATATAAATACATGAATGGCAAAATTTACTTTAAAAGACTAGCAATGATGTAATTCTGTTATTATTTACTTAATTTGAGGGGTCAATTGAAATACAAACGATTGATAAATTATTTTTAATTGGTAAGCAGTTGATTTTATAATTATTATTTGGCTTATGTTCGATACTCATTATACTTTATTATCAGATACAAAGACACTAGTATAATAAAATACGTAAAAAACATTACATGTATTACGAAGATAAAACTTAATTGTATTAATTTTATTAGTACCTACTAGTGTACTTTATTTACAAGTAAAATGACTCTTTGGTTGGGAACTTGAGAGTGAGAGAAATTTCAATTTGAGGCACGTTTATTCATTTCATTTCATCATGTGAAAAGATGTCAAAAAAACCATAAAAAACACGACATGTCCTTTACCTGAGATCGATTTCGTATGTAGGAAGCCCGCGTATTTCTAAATCATTCTACATAGCACTTAAATAAAATCCCAAGAGGAGCTTTAAAAATGTAAATGTCATTTGAATCTGAATTTCATACATTTGACAACATAAAATAATATGGTTATTATTTAATTAATTCTGCATCTCAAAAGATATCAAAACGATTTTTAAGATCGTGGATCTGAAGAGTCGTTTTGACATCTTTTAAATTTGCTCCCATGGGAGACCGATATAGTATCAATTATACCTTTGTTTAATAACTGCCTAATTTTTGGAGGCTGCACATCCACTCGGCAGTTGTTACGCAGTTGCACTGACTACATCATAATTGCCTTCAAGCTGCATTTGGCAGTTGCATATTTTACAGTTGCAACTGGATGTGCAGTCCACTTGCAGTTAATAGGATTACAAATATGAAACGAAATAGGTATGTTTCACCAAACGTGGCGTTATTGGCCCCCCCAGAACTTAAATTGGCCTTCTACTCCGTTTTACACTTACACACATGAGTTTACTACCTACTGACTACACGTAAGTACAAATAATGTGAAGAACAAAGTTGTCGTATTCAGGTTATCCTCAAACTCAAACGTATTATTTCAGGCACTTACCCGTGACCAGCAATATTATAAAGACCGACACCTCGCAAAATTGTGGGAAATACATTATTTTGTCATGGTGCAAGGGACTGCTTATCGAAAATTTAAACAGGCAATTCAGCCCAGTATTCTAAATCTTTACATTTTATTTTATTTTACATAGTATAAAACAAAGTCGCTGCCGCTGTCTGTACGCTTAGATCTATACTATCCAACGGATTTTAATGCAGTTTTCAGCAATAGATAGAGTGATTCAAAAGAAAGGTTTATATATATGCCCCACATTTGTATCTACATTGCACTCTTGCGAAGCCGGGGCGGGTCGCTAGTTGAAAATGAATGGAAAAATTATTACTCTAATTTTTTTTATTTTGCAATAAGCGAGGGTCTATCCCTAGGATATCATCAGACCTCCGCAGCCCAGTAACTGGGCAATACCACTGGTCTGATGGCAGTCGCTCCGTGTAAAATACTGATACCTATTCAGCATCTGGTTAGACTGAAAGCTGACCCCAACATAGTCGGGAAAAAGCTAGGTAGAACAATAAGTGAGGTATCCTGCCTACTAGTTACAATACGTTTCTTAACATCATGCAAATCTTAAATTATTCAAAATACAATTGAAAAATCGGAAAATTCCGGGGATAAATTCCACTGATTTTTAATTAAGAATAAGGGTCGATTTGATTTTTTGAAATTTTCGGTGGATAAGATGACGCTTTAAGCCTGTTCATTTTCAGTAGCCTTAGGGGCACAATGTAAAATAGGTAAGTAGCTGCGCAGATAATTTTGTTTTAAGATACATTTTAAGTAAGTAGGTCTTCCGTTGAATTCCTTTAAAGATATCGAATTTTAAAAGATTTTTTGTATACTCTAAAGTCTAAATTAAGGTCATTGCCCGCACACGATATGACTGCCATTCTGTAAAAGGCCAATGTCCTGCAGTGGATCAAGATTTTTCGTATAGTTTGATATTATAGGAAGTTAAATGATGCGCAAAGAACTAGGAGATAATATTTACATTCCACCGAGAAAGGTTCAAACAACCCATACTTTCTTAGAATTTTATCAATTGGTCCTTGACCGACATAGGTAGGTACTCGGTGTCTTGGTCAAGGTTATAAGCATTTCTTCAATTTGACTGCCCTCAATATTTTCTATTTACGCGAATCATAGGTACCTACCTATGCATTGATACAGGAACGTGATATAGGTAATCCGTAAAGTTGTTTGTAATTTTGCTACAACTTAGACTTTTTCTTTTAAATAAAATAAGATTTCAATTTTTTATTTTATTAGTCTACTTACTAGTTACTAGGTGTAAAATGATTTAAATGCATAATTTAACTTTATGGTTAATCAGTATTAAACAGATATTTATTTCATTCGGATCAGCGATACCTACAAAATAACAATAGGTACTTACCTACCGGTTGGAACTCTGATAAAGTGACGACTTCATGAGCCATATACTTAACTGAAACTATTAGGTATCTATTAGGTTTTATTTAATCTCCAATTAGGTATATAGTCAATTAATTTAGTTGATGCTGGATGATGGATTCATCACCCTGGAAATTAAACATTATGGGGTAAAAAGAGTCTGGAGTAAGAGATGTTTTTTTTTAAATAATCTTATTTACTTTAAACTTAATTTTAACCCTTAACTACTGCATTTACAGTCAGCTACAAAAAGATGTACCTACTTTTTACGAAATTAATAAGTGAATTTTAATATTGTACAAATCACATCTGCCATCACATACGAATCTTGGTTCGGTCATATGTTTTCAACTGACTGTACCTACTTACAAGCAAAAGTGCTTAATTCTCCCATGAAGTGGAAACAAAACATTAATATTATTTACGTGTACATTATTCAAACATTACTCTGGCATCGTGGCCGGTGGGTACCTACGTCTACAGACACAAATCCTATATGCGCAACACTAAAAACTATGACTACCTATAGTCGGAACGTTAATTCGATGCAGTAACTTGACAGTTCAAAAGCAAAATAATGATACCATACTAAAACTAATAGTGTTGGGTAGTGAACGAATTTACAAAAAGAATGAATATGAAAAATAGTTAAATTTAAACAAATCTCTACAAATTCTTTGTAACTCTTAACGATGCTGTTCTCTTAGACCCAAATTGACTGATAGAGAATGCCATAAGACATTAAGTGCGCATTATGTACCACAATTGTGCATTGAAGTCTATACTAATATTAGGTCCTTACCTATGAAATTGGCGTTTTTTTCTCACAAATAGAGAACCTCGTCACTTCTATGATTTAAAATATATATCAATTGCTTGATATTATATCGAATAATGACCATCATAGACAACTACCAATAGTAAAAAAATCTTATTACTTATAGTTTTCTAAACATAAACAATACCTTAAAAATGACTCTTCTTTTTGTTAGCAGAAATGACCACTATTTTTGTTTTAACTTTGCCAAAACTTATTTTTGTCGCATAATCTAAGTGGCATACGTTATCTTAGTTTTTAAACATTAGTGCATAAAAGTTTTAAAACATTAGTGTTCATAGTTGTTAAATAAATTAAGAAAATGTTAGTATGAAAAATGCAACTTCTTTAAAATTTTCCATACAAAACGCTGATTTCATAGGTAATAACCTAGTATTTGAAAGAGGAAAGATTTGTATTTTTGTATGTAACGAATAAACTTAAAAACGAATGGACCGATTTCAAAATTCTTTTGCCGTTCGAAAGCTACATTATCATTGAGTAACATAGGCTACGGGCGGAGACGTGAGGACACAGCTAGTATTAAATAATAAAGAATTAACCTATGTTCAGTTATTTGACGCTTGAAAAACGGGATATCAGTAGTTAATAGTGGTTACGGCTATTTTTAATAGTGATATATCGTGTTTTGATCCTCAAGTTATTAAATTCAATAAAAAATATGGCTATAAGGACATTATTAAGTTCATACGATTTCATTCATTCTTTTTTTCACCTCACTACCTTTGTTTTGTCATAAACTGGTATCCCTCTAACTGTCAAGTTGCTGCATCGAATTAACGGTCCGACGATAGCAACTAGATTTGTTTTAGCGGAAAGGCAGTATCTATCTGCTGATCATTTGGCCGTTGAAACAATCAAGCCTTATACATTCTTGACTTGGTGACCGTATCGGATGCTGCGTCATACGAGCAAAGTACCTACTCCCGTTTATGAGTCCGCAAGACCTACATAGTTGTCATTGACCGCGTGGCGGGTGTGATTCTACATCAACCCCCCAATGAATACATCGATCTCTGGCTTGAACAATACATACTAACGTGAATACCTCAACATAAATATACTTAGATAACATTTGAAGTAAAGAATTTAGTAAGTAGGTAATGTAATTGTTGTATGCATAGCATAGGTAGGTACTCATTATAGAGTCAACTTGTTTTTATCTACCTACACCTAATATATTAAAGTTGTGAATTGAATATTGCTTAATACAAATACATAATTTAAAATAAATTTACTCCAATAATCAGATGTTACGGTAACCTTTGCACTATTATCATTATAAGTTTTTATTTGGTACGTTATATCAACTGGCAACAACATCGTTTATCATTTCGTAGCCTCGTGACCTAAAAAATGCTATTTAATTATTTAAAAATCTTTTGTTCCGAGCTTGTGGATAAAGTTAAAATACCTTTATCAATAGTTCTTCGTATCTACTTGTTAATATCAGTTAATTTACTTTAAGCTTTGGTGAATAATAGTATGCACGTACCCACCTACTAAGTGAACATTTCCGCTAAGTAAAACGTCCTATAATATGTGTCGTATTATTTCATGTTTAAAAGGAGCTCCGTATTATCTTATCTTGAAATAATTAAACTAATTTTGATTTTTAAGGTTATAACCCTCGATAAACTGTCGGATGAATGACGCATAATTATAACATGAAATCCTACTTATTTTAAAGATTCGACCTAGTTACTGTACTTATCCGTACTAATTATAGACATAATCAAGTATCAACGGACTTTCGCAGAAAACGCTCGATTGTTAGCATTCACACACTTGTTGAAGTTAAAGTAGATACCTATAGCAAATAAATAATATCTCACGCTTTCATTGGTCGAGCAAGACGTATAATACACATATACCTACATAATTATAATAGTGATAGAAGCTGTTGAATACACGAATATTACATACCTATGAATATTAGAATTTTCTTATTGCATAGTTTTTTTATATTGGGAGACCTTCAAAACGGACGTCTCACTGAGGGCGAGGCCCGGCTGATATTTTTTGTGTGGTCCATGACAGTCTTGAAGAAAGATGCCACTGCCCCGTATGCCAAATGCCAAGCAGTCTGCTAGCTTAACCGACACTACATTAAAATTTGGCAGAGACAGATCTTGCTCTATGCGACGAACCAGCCTGTAGGTAACACGCGCCGCGAAAGTTATGATTTAATTTAATTTTGTGTGCTGAGCAGATGAAAGGGGAGTGTGACATGGACTACCAACTCCAAGCGGCTTGTATTCGAAAACGATGCTTAAGTAGAGCTCATTAGACTAGAGATTTCCATTCAAATTAAGTAAATTAAGGTTAGTGTCAATATCGTTAGAGCTCGATACCTCTGCTCGCAAGAAACAGTTAACTCATGTAGGTACCTATTCCTAAAATGTATACAAGGTTAGTCGGAAAGGGGGTACTAAGCTGAAAGGGTGTCAAAGTACCCATAATAACGGACAACTTTTGTTCTACAACTTTCCCCAAAACTCGATAGTTTAAGAGAAATAGCTTTTCAAAGATTTCGTAAAAAATATGCTAAAATCTATCTGTCCATAGCTATGATCAGCTGTTTTTACATTTAAGTCATATTTGGGGTCACGGATTAGAAAATTAATTTTCTGAATTCATACCTAACTAAAGTAGGTACAATTAAAAAAAAAAACAAAAATAAAAATGTTTTTGCATGCAAATAAAAATTATCGAATTTTGAAATTTTAACACTTGTTTTAAAATAGTCATCAATGATACTTTAGGTGGCCCGCGGCTTAGTACCCCCTTTCCGACTAACCTTGTATAAAAAATTCTTCATTGTTGCTTGTTATATTCCGGTGCAGAACAAGGGCCTTTCGCTATTTTTTCTGCTTTTGTATCAGCCAATTCATTCAATAGGAACCGAGAAGTTGGTCCTACCGCGGTGTCGTCGTGTAACTTTTTGCTGGATCCACTTGGCTTGGCTTATTTTAGGCTATAGTTCTTTCAACGAGCAGCAGATATCTCCAACCCAAACTAGCTTGATTAAACGTGATACATATCGAATAGACTTCTTTCAATAATAATGATACATACACTGGAGCCATTTCATTATCATGCCCTGCTTCGTAATATGCCCCGTACCCCAGGTAAAGGAATACCTCGTTATACTCATGCGCACCCCCTCTACATACATAGGCTACGTCCAATTTTGAGGCTTTTCTAGACCAGATGTCATCGAGCCTTCTATCTAACAGCTGAGAAAGCGAACATGAAAATGGCAGTAAAAGCTTCGAAGAGAGCGGGTGTTCTTGTTTGGTACGCTTTTGAGTACTTTTTAAATATCTAACATTTGATATAATTCTGTCCTATTATGAAATACTGATACAATAATTATAGAGATCCACAATAAACTCTTTAGGTATCTAACTTGACCATGTTAAAAGCTGATAATAGCCGTGTACATTATCTATGGCTCATATCCCGTTAGGAAGCGCTAATTCCGTGAATTACGGACAGCAAATCGGCAACATGCGCAAAATTTAGATTGGTGCCGCGGTCTATCAAACGGTTATAAATTAGGTCAAAATCAGCTTCCATTGACAAAGCTTTAAAAACGAGGCCGCGACACAAACAGCAGCATCTGTTATCAAAGTGACAGGAAACTGCTGCTATCAACTTGTCGTTATGTATAAAACACAATTTTTGCAATTATTGCCGAAATAATAACGTGACTCCCACAATTTCGTACTGTGACTGATAATATAAGGCTTTGTGTGCCGCGATAAAACTTCACGACAGCAGATAAAGGAAAACCTACCAAGCTGGGGAAATATACTTCAACTTAGTTCTTGTGAAAAGAAAAACCTGAAAACGTTAATTATAATACAAGAATGACTTGAATTCTACCAATGAACCTGTCTTATTTTATCAACCCTATGAAAGGTGGGGCACTTGCTTACATTATATAAATATAACATTTATAAATATATATATAATATATATAATATATATATATATATATATAAATATATATATAAATATAATATTTATAAAGTCGGTAGTGTCGGTCAACGTTTAGTTATGTTATTCCGGGGTGAGTCGCCCTGTCAATGCACGAGCTCATTCATGAGTCGCTCTTTTATCACCGTGACGTAGACTGGTACAGAACGTTGAACCCAAAGGGAAGTATTCTATATTCCTCATTTTTTTTACGTTTTGTCGATATCGCTTCATACGCATGTAACAAGTTTATAAATAGCGAACTTAATAATTGATGTTGACTCTATGGTCCTATAATTCGTACATCTTAGACACAAAGTGATAAGTTCATACTTAGAGGTTGTTTACATGTTTTGACACTTAATAGAAATTATTATAATTATGTATGACGATGAATAGATTTAGTTTTCTTAGAAATCTGTTACATTAGATTTTAGTCCCGTTTGTACTGCTGTCGTTATTAGTATCTGTAGCTCTTGTATTGACGCACTACCTCGACACTATATAAAATGCAGTATTCATTTCTGGGATCAAGATGCAATTACAATACTTAGGAGATATAAATTATAGCCAATGGATACAACAACTTGACTAAGAAAAAGAACAATATCGCTGCAGCGTTCTTAAAAAGTAGTAGGTACTTCTAATACAGTCAACAAGAGAGTTAGGTATACCGGCAAACAACGAATATCAATTCACTATGCAGGCAATTTTCATTGTAATTGTGGATGTAATAACTATTCATGCAAGACTTGCTCAGACAAGCGATGAAAAAAACTTAGCCACTCAACACACGTATAACTCTGTTTAAATACGAATTTGGAATTTGGTTGACTGTACAAAAAGTTGTAATTCAGTAGGTATCTAACAGCAAGGAATTTTAGAATCAGTAAATGTAATGAATTGGCTCCAGACTAGGATTATGATAGAGCCAACTTTACAGTTATTTTGCTATACTAAGTTAATAACAAGAATTATAGAACACAGGGTTATGAAATCAAGCTAAATGTGTGTGCAAGGAAGTTAACAGAATCCGCCTAATACACAGTTGAAAAAATTCTACAAAGGGTCGATTGTCTCCGTGAAGATATTAGAAACTCTTTATCTACCCGACTACTGTTAATATTATTATGTATGCTCATCTGTTTTCTTTTAGCTGTTAGACCGTTCATAAAGTACTTTTTGAATGAACTGTCATTAGAGTTCTTTTGATGACCATAAGGATACCGTGACACCTGTGTGCAAGCTACTAACATAGTTGGTCTCCTTCCGCCTACCGCCGTCATCAGTAATGGCAGCATTTTTTGAGTAATTCTAAAATCGACACCAGTTGACTCCACTGCAAATGTAGACCTGTTAAAACTTTGTCTTCTACAGTCAGCAACAGGAATCGCTAAATAAACACAATTAAATTACATTATTAGGTATATTGTAATTTAATTAGCTTTACCTACTACATACCATAAATAATTGGCTATGTATTAGACATTGACATTTTGATAGAGTATTTGACATTGATAGGTCTACAAAACAACCGCTCCATTCAATGCTGCCATTATGGGTGCCCGTGGTGTACCATATCCGTAATACACCTGCACCTAACATTTCGGTTGTTGAGTGTTGCTTAGGGTACCGCGCTTCTGTAGTGCATCATCAATGTTTGCTGAAGCACACGCAGGTGGATTTGATGCTGTCTGGTGCAAGAAGTCCGCCTCATTGCTTAGCAGATTGAGGGACAGTAACAGTTTCATCCTATTCGCTGTTGCGAATAGACTCGATAGCCCGCTGCTTCGGAAAATGATTCAAATAACAAAGTCTGTACTTCGCATCGTGTTCTAAATTTGATTAAAAGCACTCTCTACGTACTTGACCTTTGTTTTTTCATAAATGATTTAATGTAACTTAATTTCGGGATTCATAGACCAGAGCGTCTCGTTATGCTATAGCTCTTAATTAAATTTTCCATTATGTTTTCATTTAGGATTTACCTCAATGAGGATTTCTAGTAGGTACTTACCTTTTTTACAATTATCATAATGTAGTTCCGGAATCCGGAAACATTTAACCGCAGCTGAGCAGAAGACAAAGAATTGCTACAGTTTCCAACGGGTATTACGTCCGCGGTTCGATTACTCACGAGTCGGTTTTATGGTGCGAGCGTTGCACTGAAAGTTATTGCTTACTTCCAGTAAAGTGAAATAGGTCAATAGTTTCAGTACTGTAACAAAAGCCAGTTGAATGTGCAGCTATATTCCTAGCGTATATTTAGCACATAGGTCGCTGACAGTACGATGCCAGTTAAAAGCCACTATACAATGATTTATATTACAACTTCAATACAATTGACTGCTTATCCGTTATTCTCTGATAATAATCCAAATAAATAAACATTAGATATCCGTCACATTGATGATATCTGATCTATTGATTATAATTTTGCCAACGATGACTTAATAATAACGTCATAACAAATTATTTAATATAAGAGATTTGTAATTTACATTAAAAAGTTCTTTCTCCAATGATGAGAGAGTACCTGTCTACACACTAATGAGTATTCGCACAAGTAATTGATTAGAAATAATATAAGTAATTAATTATGTATTACATGGAAACAAAAAACATACTTGGGTGGGCTGCTGCTTCAAAGCAGTTCGCAGCAGTTACTTCAAAGCATCGAATTATTGTAGTAAAGCTACGTATGCTACACGGGCGGCCCCGGCTAGGATCTACATCTATACAACACTGTTGCACTGTCAGGTTACGGGTATGGTTACGATGACAGATTTTGATCATTGCTTTTCGTGCATTGATGCTTATGCTGTACCTATCAACAAGAAGTCACAATCCTCACTAGAGTTAACTAGAACTTATTAGAACTCTAAATTCAAAATATTGGTGTACTACAATTTTGAATTCGTTACTCATGGTATACAAAGCTTAACCACGCAAGCGTGTCGCGCGCCGCGTGCTCTGCAGGCGTAGGTATATCGGGAACGCGTTTATGAGCCGACGGGGTCACCAGATTCCGGTAAATGCTCGTAAATCTCCTCAGTACGCTCCGTTTTTTTAACTTTTGACATAGTTACAATAATAATTAATAATAGCTTGTTTATTAATAGCTACCTAGGTACCTACACACATTGTTATTCAAGACACATAAGACATTCTTTCTAATAAATTCGGTAAATCACATTGGCAAGGATTCTTTTACGAAATCACTATAAATCACGAAATCGCCTGTTGTGACAGTACCGGAGTTGCGGGAAGTAATGAGGTGGTCTATCCGCAGTAGAGACCACACGATACTTGTTATTAATGTGATTTATAACTCATAAATTGAGTAATAAATTATATGAATACAACAACAACAACATTTTACGAAAATCTGTTGTATGCAAATTCTTATACATTTTCTTTTATAATGAGTGTAGCCGAGCTGTTCTGTGAGATCAGCTCTACATAATACCAATACCAAGACCTATAATAATAGGTATTAAATTTAAAATACTACAGAATTTCACTAACTTCTCAAAAATACTTCAGTTACATAAAGTATGCAGTAAATAAATAAATGATACTGGTATAAATTAATATTACAGTATTATTATATTGTAGTAATATGTGATTCTCATACACGTGGATGCAGGGTGTGCGAGGGTCTGAGGGGCGCGGGGGCACGGGTCGCGGGCTGCGGGATGTGCGAATGGCCGTTATCGCCTTGGACACTGCAATGATTGTTTATCCAGCCTGTTCCTTGAATTGCAACCAATGACTCACCCTATAATCGCGTGCTGCCATAATATTAGGTATTATGTTGTCATGTAATTAATAGCGCATCAATATAGCACCAATATAAAAGAAAAACAAAACAAGTTGGAATTAGAACTCTTCTCTTGACAATATAAAAGCGCTTTTAAATACTCTAATTGAAATTAATGCTTTGACTTTGAAGCCAGAAAATCTGATTCCCGGCTAGACCAGTCTATCACTATCACTAGATGTAGTTAGTTATATCGAAAATGCAGATTTATCGCCGCCACTAGATATATTTTGGATATACTGGAATACCCTACCGACATATTTGGGAAAAAATATGGATACCTACTTAACTATTGACTAGCTTGTTATCTTTGACGAAATAGTAGAGTTATGAAATGTTAAAATATTATTTAGATTTCTGTGGCTAAGTTTGGATTATTTAAATGATTTTCAGTATATATAATTATTAAGTAGCGATCGATTTTCTCCCTTGATTTCGAATTCTACCTTGTTAGATTTAAGTAGAGATTACAATTTATTTAATGAACTATAGTAATTTTTAATTTGTAAAATAATATTAGAAAAACAGGCCGTATAACTTATAGTAAGCTCCTTCTCTAAGAACTGGAGTTTTCACGACCTTCCTAGTACAAACAGCGAGTCGCACGTACAACTGCTCCAACTGGTAAAGACATGGGTTAGTTAGTCGTTTCAAGTCGCGTGCGCATACGGTGCGGGTGCGGCTGACAACATGCGCACGATTCGCCCACGCGTTCCTTCCGGAAGCTGCCGCCCGCGCCCGCGCCATCAGCATCACATTACTCAAGCGCGCAGCTTAATCTGCACAACTAAGTATGTACGTATTTCGCGATTACAACATACAACATAACACAAGGCCTAAACGTAATTTGTTTACCTAACATTCAGATCGTAGTACCTAAAACCATAAACATAACGTCACGCCTTGTATTCCCTGAAGGGTTCGGCAGAGATGTTTTTAGTACACCCTCGTTTCGCCAGTTATGTTTAAGTCCCATGTAATAGGGGGCGAGTTTATTGTCCTTAACCGGGCAGAAATCCAGACACCGGGCTGCTACTGAGAAATTCCTAATGGAAAAACCCAATAACACTGCCCGACCTGGGGATCGAACCCAGGACCTCACGATCAGCAGTTGCGCTTGCGACCACTCATTATTATTACTCATTATTAGACCAACAAGGCAACCAATCATTGGAAATTGGAAACCATTGCTACAAGCAAGCTCTACTTTATTATGCAAGCAGCTTGCGTAGAGAAAGCAGAGATAGGTGAATATTAAAAATCTTAATAAAAATTAAGAAAACATTATGGTTTTTCTTACGACGTGTCAAATAGAGGTGCGTTGTACATTGTTGTTGGCACTTGCTTGAAAGTTTCTGATATAGTACAAAAAAAAGACAAACGCGGCCGCGAGAGCACAGCTAGTGAAAAATAATTTAAAACAATCTAAATTATAACAATATATCATTCATTTCTCAGGCACTAAAAATTTGCTCTAACAGACATCGCAATAAACTACTAATTTAAAAGTAGTACGACACTGAGCTATATTGCATTGCGCCGTCATGCAAATTAAGCAATGTTGACCACTGTAAATTGATAGGTACCTACGTTTAAAATGGCGACTTAATAAACTGAGACCGTGGTGTATTGTATATCTATGTCTAATTCCACGTATAACAGAACATATATGGCCACGACTAATGAGCGGAATTAAACAAAATGTTTCGACCAACTAATAAATATAGCCTTAAGTAAGCCCAATTTACAATGTTAATAAAGGTTCTACAACAGAAGAAAGAAAGTTCATGAAAAATTTAAATGAAGAAATTTTACATTAGCTCGCCGATCACAATGGTGTACCTGGTACCTGGATGTAGGCAATACAATAAAATATCATGCCAAATATTCTGCAAGTAGGAAGTATTGTGGCTAATCGAGGGAATACTTGTAAGTCTCATAACTGTAAAGATTTCCTTTACGGAAACGTGCAGTAACAAGATCTATGAACCGGTTAACGAATGCTTAACTTGAGTAAGACGTATAAACATTGACAGTTTACCTTAATTTGAGTTTTTCGATCAACCATTACAAACACAGCTGCAAATGGGTGATAGAGATATTTTGAAATTTTATGTTGGTACTTGTACGTACGTAAAACTACTTTTGACTTTGACTGAATGAATGACTATAACAGTTACACATGTTGCTAAAGGATACAATTCCATTTGACTGCAATAAAACTAAAACTGGAGAAGCTGTGGTTAATAACGTCTGGTTTGTTCAAAAGATGATGTAATACAAAACGCTGACATCATCCTACCATAAACCACACTGCTAAATCCATTTCGGCTTGTTGTAACTGTGAACGGTAGAGTAGTTGAGCTTTTTACAATACCTATACGATGCTATGCAAATCTCATTACTTATAGATAATTACAAACTTGAACCATTATGTCATAGGATGTACATACAAATTATGTAGGTACAAATTTAAAATGTGTAATTATAAGTCAGTGACACATAAACAGTCTGTGATCATAAACATACGTTAATTGAAGATACAAATAACTAGTCGATAACACCGTTGAGGTTTTGGCAGTGATTTCCAAACTAGACGAGTGTTTCTTGGGAACCGAACCGCATCTCAACCACGGCTATTTAACTTTTTTTGTTTTGAAGATAACACTCAAATGGCCGTGGTTGAGGTAAAGTTCGATTGCGATTTAATTTTTTTTTTTTAGTAGAATGACCTTATGTATTTTATTTAACAAAACCTTAAAGAATCAAACTTTCTATTAACTGTGAGGCTAAACAGATAATACTTAAAAAGTTTATGACTAAGATTATATTATAATAAGCTCATTTTCATGCTCTATTATAAAGTAGGAAGTGCAACGGTCTTACACTTGCTCTACGTCGAATGTATGTCAGAGGTCCCGACGATAAGGCACGTTCTTTGTTACCTACTCTATTAAACAGTATTTTTAATTAATGCACTTATGGAGCTGTGACAACAGATTGAATATATTATAAAAAACAGAATGATGGACACAATATATTACGAAGTAAAGAGTTTAATGTGTCAGATTATAAAAAATGTTCAGCTGAACAGATGACATGTTTGAGTAAATCATGTAAAACACTATCAATCATTAACTGTTACCGCGTTGCGTTGATGAAAACGTTATTCGCATTCATCTTTTCAAATATGTACCTATTGCACAGCTGAATATAAGTAAGCTTTCTTTCTTACGAAAGTAAACAATCTTACTAAATAAGCGATATTAAAAGAGCCTCCACGAGTGTTACGTCCAGTGCACCCTGGGCTGTCATCCCCACTACCAACCTTGCTGACTAGCTAATCTGTTCATCACAGCATGAGCTATTCTCATATAGCTTGTGATGACGAATAAAGAAGAAACAACATTCACACAATGACTCGCTTGCTCCAAGGCTGTATTATATTATCTGTGCCCAAGGGGAATCATTCTTAAGAAATACATGATCAACAATAAATCAAAGCCACATCAGTCCGATTAGGGGTCTAACAAAGGTTGCGGTGCATGCTTTTGCGAATCCCGCGACCCCGGCCGTACGGTCAGGAGAAGGAACACCGTTGGTTTTTAGCCGGTAAGAGTCCGGCAGATCCCCTCGCCTTCCCCGGGCGAGGGACATCCATGAGGATTTTCCAACGAGAAAAAAAAAAAAAAAAAGGGGTCTAACAAAGTCACATTTGGTGAATCATATTTTGTTTCATATTCGTATAACTGCAAGTAGACTGTTCAAGTGTCCATCCAGTCGTAACTCGCAACTGTAAACTATGCAACGCCAAAAGCAGCTTGAAGGCCATTAGGATGTAGCCAAGTGCAACTGCATAACAACTGCCGACTGGATGTGCAGCCCACTTGCAGTTATGATTACGAATATGTTTCACCAAATGTGATGTTATTAAGTTATGTATTTTAACAGAAAATAATATTTTTCTTCTTTCGTTTATACAGGTGGTATGCAATCAAACAGTATGCGACTGTGCTGGTATCAAAGGCGATCGGGGGGACAATGGACCTCCCGGAGTTCCTGGCGTTCAAGGTGAATACGGTGAAGATGGAACTCTCGGCCGTGCCGGTCGACAGGGCGAGCCAGGAGACATGGGTGAGAGGGGCGATTACGGCGATAAGGGTACACATGTACGTATAAAAATTATAGTGAATTGTCTGGTTTTTATTGCGCAATGCTACGAATACTAATGGCCATTTATATTTTTAGGGTATCAATGGACCTTACGGACCAAGAGGAGACACAGGGCCGCAAGTATGAATATATTGTCATCTACAATTAAAATTATACTAACGGATTTTTGAACATTACTATTAAGACTTTCTATTGGACACGTGAGTAAGATAAAATTACACTCATCTTTTTTCTTATGTAGGGCCCATTTGGATTGGAAGGTGTCATTGGGTTACCTGGCTTGGACGGTTGCAGCGGTGTTGACGGTATTATGGGACCACCTGGGCAGATAGGTTTTCCTGGTTTAAGAGGTTTACCTGGACCTGCAGGAGAAAAGGGATCTCAAGGTATGGCTGGTGAAGGAGGTGTAAATTCAAGAGGTGCAAAAGGAGATCTTGGAGAACTAGGTCGGCCGGGAACTTCTGGACCTCGTGGAGTCATGGGTTGGAGAGGCGATAGTGGTATTCCAGGAGAAGTAGGTGATCAGGTAAGAAAAAATTACATATTTATTTACTTATATGTACTTAGATATAATTTTTCAAATCCATATAATGATAGAGTACATAGATACCTAGTTTAAAAAAACAACTATAAGATAACTTGTACCTTTAACTTATTATTTAGATTCTGCGAGCTTTAAAGTGTATGATGAGATACATATTAACTCAGTTAAAGTATTAATTATAAGTACTTAGGTCGTTTTTTTGCACTCAAGTTTTACAAGAGGCAAAAGGCAAGCAATGTTGTCTGTACATTATAATAGAATAACTAATCTTAAATGTTTACTAGACAAGAAAAAGTATTCCACTGAAAATTAGCAACTTGACTTGACTATGCTTTGTATAACCAACACTAATTACCTCCAGGGTGTTTCGGGTATTCGAGGCGAACCAGGAGATAGAGGAAATATCGGTGACGATACCGTCGGACCACCCGGTGTAAAAGGAGACCAAGGACAAATTGGTGAACCGGGGAGACCGGCATCTATAGTAATTACCAGCGAAGTTCGACAGAATATTACCGTGATAACGAAGGGTAACAAAGGTGAAAAAGGATTGCTGGGACAACGAGGCGTGAAAGGTCTTAAAGGAATGCCTGGGTCAAGGGGTCAGACAGTAAGTTAATTTTTATTTATAAAAGACAAGTAGAATTTAATATTATCATGAAATAGAAACTATACTTAGTTCAGGTAACGGAACAATCTAAACGTAAGTTCTGAATCCTATTGAGGTTTCTACTGTATCGTGTACCACGTGACTGTACAAGCCAGATCAATGGGAAATTCTAAGGTATTCCAATAAATTAGGATTTATTGTTTCAATTCGTAAACCCTAGGGGGTTGAAACTGTCACTGAAAATAACATTTTTATCTGTGCTTGGAACACAAAACTGGTTAGAGAAAAATAATTAACAACGAAAATAATAAAATTAATTCAGCTTTGGTGAATATTCCAAGTATTCCCATCTAATATATAAATAAAAGTAGCCTGGAGGTAGGGTCCGACCGAGGGCCAATTTCTGGCCGTGGCCGAAGCCGAATCCGATTAATCGGCAATCGCCATAATCTTCGGCCAAAGCCGAAGCCGAAGGTTTAATAACTAAGAAATTAGTTCAAAATTGGCTAAAAGTGAATAAAATAATAATTGTTTAAAAGTTTATGTTGAATGTATATAAACAACTTAACAAGATGATTATTACCTTGCTACTTGTCAAAAATAATAACACTTCGAAAAAATTACAATTATAATATTTATTTACTTAAAAAGTAATTTAACAATCACAATCAGTCTCAGTTTTCTCAACTAGTGTGAAACTAGACTAGCAAATTACATCGCGCTGTCGCGCCTTTCTAACAGTTCATTCAATTTCGGCGTTTGTTAGAAAACTTCGGCTTCGGCCAGAACTTCGGTGCATTTTGAGTCAAGTGTTTGGCCGAAGGTGATTTTTTTGGCCGAAGGTGGCCGAATCCGACGGTCGGACACTACCTGGAGGGTTTAACGTTTTCTGTTTCTGTGAAGGAAAACTTCAATGTAAAGAATCGTGTACGAAAAAACTATATATGTACATATCTCATAACAGCTTAGCTAGCCATTAATCGGGCTCACGCAATACTGAGCACACCGTTGAATAACGATTTATCGAGATGATTCGTGATGGTGATTTATTGGAGAGACCGAGCTTAAACAATGGATGTCTACGGTGCTTTTTCGATAGCTGTGTAGTTTTTTAAAGTAGGCCAGTACTTTTACAAATGCTGAAAATGTCAACTAAAGGATTTTTATCACGTAGAGCTATATAGTTAACAACATCCTCTGCAGTGGTGGAATTCTTTAAGAAGGAGCGAATTCTTCAAGTGACGCAATAATGGGCCAATTTTTAAACAATTAATTTTGCCCCTATACATTACTAATATTTTAGATAAATTCTTAAACCAAGCTGAAAAAAATAATTTTAATTAATTTAATTAACTGCACTGTGCAAAAAATCGGTAATAAACTTTATCGTAAAAAGACACTATTTTTTAACATGGTTTTGGTAACCACGCATTATCAAAGTACCACTCTCTGCATTTCTTTTCTTGTATTGTTTTACAGCCCCTAAAATACTAACTAAATAACTTTACTAATACAATATTGTTCCCGTTTTGAATAAAGACTAGTTTTTTTTTTAACCAGGGTCCTTACGGTCTTAATGGCCCACAAGGGTACAAAGGTGATCAAGGTCACGATGGACCTAGAGGAAAGATGGGTCATCATGGTCGAGATGGCAATCCAGGTCCTAAAGGGGATAAAGGTGCACCAGGATTTGCAGGTCCAGACGGAGCAGACGGATGGAAAGGAGAAAGAGGTGAAGATGGAATGCCTGGCAATCCTGGACTGCAAGGTTTTACTGGAGAACCCGGAATTTACGATGAAAAGTTGGATGCGCCACAAGTACCAGGTCCTATGGGACCTCAAGGACCAGAGGGCCCTCTGGGCCCGGTTGGAGCTTCAGGCCTACACGGCCAACGAGGCTTACCTGGTATTATAGGGCCACCAGGATTGCCTGGAATCAAAGGAACTCAAGGCAGGCAAGGAGTCCCAGGGACATCTACTAAAGGAGAACCTGGAAATGACGGATTTAAAGGACTCCCCGGATTTAAAGGACCTTCAGGATTCCAAGGTATGCCTGGGGTTACAGGTCCTAAAGGATTCAAAGGAACAAAAGTTATTGGTCCAGATGGCGAAGAAGGAGTACCTGGAACAGAAGGAATACCGGGCCAACGAGGAGATCGTGGTAATTCAGGCGATATCGGACCACAAGGCTATCCAGGAAGAGGTGTACACGGGGTTGGTCCTCCAGGACCGCCGGGGCCACCAGGAATTCCTGGACGCGTTGGTGACCTAGGTGATAACGGCCGTCCAGGATTCCTGGGGCCAAAAGGAGAACGTGGAGATGATTGCCCGTTTTGTAAATCAGGTAATAAATGCTCAATATTATTCGTATAATCTCGGCTAAAAATAATTAAAAAAAAAAGCGTAATTCCCGTGATTTTCTATAGAATTTACTGAAAGATCAAGCAAGATACGCAACAGCATTCACCTGTGTACAAATAACATTATTGTCAATCTTCCTTACATAGTACTACTGATTATAAGCCAAAGTAGTGTTCAAGCCTAGCTTAGTGTTCTGTACACCGTACACATTTACGGTTTGTTATACGTAATAAGAGTTGCTTCTTTATCTCTTCTATTACGTTTATAAGAATTGTAAGTAATACGCGTTGTTTATCTCGTTCAATGCTTCGGTTTAGCTAGGATTCAAACGATTTTGGCCATGGAAATCTAAATAATTAGCCATCATACAATACAAGTCGTTAGAACGACAGTATTATATGTTATAGTAATGTATTACTGTTATATTTTTAAATATTCTAATATTTTTTTATCTGCAAAATTATGTTATTGCTTATCAAATTCACAAGTGATTCTTTAATCACCTACATAAGCAGATTCAGGAAGATCCTCCATAGGGTAATAAAGGTTAATTCTTACATTTCTTTGTGCACAGGCTCAGATGGACCAAAAGGGCAGAGAGGAGATGACGGCTTTCCAGGTCAAAAAGGCTACCCAGGACCTGAAGGTCTATCAGGACCTACAGGAATTAAAGGTTATGCTGGTATACCTGGTATGTCTGGACCAAATGGGCCCAAAGGCAACAAAGGCATAGCAGGTGGAGCAGGACCACAAGGACCTAAAGGGCCCAAAGGACGTGTAGTTTTTGATCCTCCACTGTCACTGATCAAAGCCGAAGTTGGACCCCCAGGCGACAGAGGTTAGAAATTCAAAAACAAATCAATAATAATGTGTATTTAGGGATTTAGGAGTGTAATTAGGGAATGATAATGACTATCTTTTTCATGATTTGAATAAATTTTGGGGCAAAATCTTTTCTTACAATTTCCATCCTCTTTTACGGAGACGCAGAGTATAGCGCGGCCCGTAATGCGAGGCCTAATCCAATATGACTCCTTGGTGGCCATCACCTTCTCGCAAAACGAAGCGATGGCCCCCACGCACTCTCGCTCCCGACCTTGGGCAGAACCACGGCCGGAAGCGAGAGGTAAGACAAAATACCCAACAACAATAAAACATTTGTGAAAATTTCTAATTCTAACTCATTTTAATTCCCTAATTCCCCATAATACGATTCCCAAGAAATTAATTTGACGCCGTTTAGGGAGACCATTAACAAAGACGTTCATTATATAACAGAGATAATCTCTCATAAAAATCATCAAAGGCGTTTGCCGTTCCCAAACTTGGGACGTGTCTAACCTGATTCATAAAGGTACTGTACATTAAACGCATGATTTCTTTTTAGGTTTCATAGGCCTTCCAGGTCTTCCGGGAGATGCAGGATGGCCAGGATTTACAGGAGACTCTGGATTCAAGGGTATAAAGGGCCAAATGGGTGACGACGGGTACCCTGGTAGGCCAGGTAGAAACGGTACAAGCGGACGAGACGGACAGCCAGGTTATCCTGGCCGGCCAGCCACAGTTCCTATGCAGTTCCTTGTTGGACAAAAAGGAGAAGCTGGACTTAAGTAATTATGAGTTTTATATCTATAAATACGAAGAGGAAAGTTCTGAAAAATATAATTAGAATTGATTCATTATGTATCCAAAGGTCAAATAAGCACAAAATTGAATAGAATATTTGCTTAGAGCTGACTAGAGACTAAATCGGTGTTGATCAACAATCCGTTTGCTAAGCATGATGAATATTTACTCTGTAATGAATTATAATCAAAGGAATTATACTCATTGAACTGTTTTATTAAGAGGAATTTATTAATTGAATTTAGGAGTTCAAGACATTCCGCCTTTCTTAGACCAGCCTCAAAGTGGGTATCCACTCTACCTACATTCGCGTATCAACTGTTTATTTAATTTCTTGGTTGACTGTGTCTGCTTGTAAGGGATCTAAATAATTATGTAATTATAAGAATGACACACTAAACACGTTTTACAGGGGAGAAACTGGCGAGTCTGGTGAAGATGGTCTTCCTGGTGAAGTCGGAGAATCGCTAGATCACGGAATTAACGCTAAAGGTCCCAAAGGCATCACCGGGGTTCCCGGACTAAAAGGTACCATTTATTTTCTAAATCCGTCTGTCTAAATCTTCATCATCTTAGCCTTATCACAATTTATTTGGGGTCGGCGCAGTATATCTTTTTCGTCCATACATCTCTCTCTGTCAATCTTGTCTCAGTGTTCCTTCTGAGCCATAACAAAAATCCGTGTACCTATATTTTGTATACTTACCTCACTTCAGAGACTATTTTTGACTATTGAATACCGGTACAAGTCATACATTTGTTAGATCATTGAAATTAGACAATGATTATAGTCAAATAGCCCATACTTTATCTCTCAGCTCTAAGCTGCGAGCCAAACAGTATACAAATAGAAGGCAGTTCTTAACTTACTTAAATCATGATACTTTCACAGGTATTTCTGGATTGAAAGGAGAAAGAGGTGAATTGGGCTACGACGGTAGCCCTGGTATACATGGTGATCAAGGTCTTCCAGGCAGATCTATATCAGGCCTAAAAGGTTTTAAAGGCTTTGTTGGAAGAAAAGGTAGTATAGGGCCTTACGGAATTCGTGGCAGTCAAGGGCAATTAGGACCTGTGGGTGATATGGGAAATAAAGGAAAAAAAGGAACGCGTGGCAACGCTGGCTATTCTATTATAGCGGGTGAAAGAGGTATTGATGGTTTGCCTGGTGAACGAGGAGAAAATGGTGAGCCAGGTTATCCTGGCATGCAAGGAAGAATTGGATCTATGGGAATTAAGGGACAACAGGGTTTCCCTGGAGATGCGGGTCCAAATGGACCAGAAGGACCTCAGGTAATATATTTCTATACTTTCCTATATTTTAGATGAATAGGTCTTAAAGATAACCACAAAACTCTTAAGTATTTTCTAGAATCTACCCAAGCTACGCAGCTTGGGTAGATTCAAAGAAAGGCGTAGGAACAAGTGCTATCACGCGATAGTACTTGTTCCTATGCCTTTCGGATCCGAGACTGGATCTGGAACCCCAATAAAGTCATCAGTCAAAGGTTAGGAATGTTCCGACTACATTTACTGACTCACATTACATTCTCCACTTAAAGACTTGCTGCACCATCGACCATCAGTCCCTTCGACAGACATGGCCCGCCGATACCCACTTTACCTTGCTGACCTAGCTATATAGGTGACTCTGGTTTTTCTTCGGATAATCTTGCTGCGGACTATCTTTCATGGAAACTCCAAGCAATCTTCATTTGCCCGCATCTCCCATCTCTTACCCATAAGATCGGGCGAAAATCAAAGTCTCCGTTCAAAAAGTTCAAATTATTTAAAGTTTTGTTCTTAATTCTTGCAACGCTTTGATTAACTTCCCAACAAATTTCTTAACGAACCTATTGAAGTTCATGGCTATAAGGACAATGAATATAAGTACCTACTACTGAAATAGTTATTCAGAAAAACATAGTAAGGAGTCTATTTTCTGCCCCTCGTACCAGTTTTATATTGTAATTCATTAATAGCCGTAGCAGATAGGTATGGATTGCGGTGATCGCAGTTTGCTGTCATTTTCTTGGACATTGGGTACATACACAATTGTGTACGCGGTGTCCGTTTGTAGGGGCGCGGTCGGGGTGAAGTTGTGGTTGGTGGATGGAGCTCTGACCTACTTTAGTTTGAATTTTATTCATTGGTCACGGCTTTGCCCAACCAATTTTTAATTATATTATATATATTATTATTAACATAGTTTTGTAAGTACCTACATTGTAACTAACCGAAATATGGATGTACCTTGTCCGAATTTAATATATTGAATTGAAAAAATTTAAAATTTAACAGACGTTGCTGCTTTCTTTTGTATATTATATGTATAGTCGATTTTTACGACACTCATGAGTGGGGAATGTGGGTTGCCTACTCTTTGCTTGATTTAGTATATTTCCATTACGAAAGGCTCCCGGTTCCCTTGTTAATATTTTTTTCTTATCATCAAAATATTATTTGGTTTTGTAGCCTTCAATTGATACCAATACCTTTACAACGTGTTATTGAAATAACTCAAAACCTGAAAGTAGTTTTTTCAGTTTCGAGAGTAGAATCGATTCAACAGGTTTTTTAACATACATAAGTAATTTTTTCCAAAAAAATATTCATTCCTGTCATTTCCCAATTAGGTACCGCAAACCTCGCGCACCTTTTACCTAGAGTAAAATTCAATACGAGGCGGGGTTGTCGTGCCATAAAAATAATCAGTCCAGAAAATTCGAAACAGAATTTTCCGGTCAACAAAAACAAAAATCTTCTACAATAATTGATGAAAATAAATAAATTATAGCTAGTGCTATAGATCAATTGATAAGAATAAAAATCTGATGGGGTGTCTGAGGTTTAGCTTTATTTAAATAACACCTTGCAGGTATAGTACTACAGTACTATAGTCATTTCAATTCTTCCCTTAGAGCTGAGCAGAGCTGGGCTGAGTCGCTCGACCTCTTAACAAGGTTAGTCGGCAAGGGGTACTAATTCGCGGGCAAGTGGACGAAGTCACTGATGACTGTTTTATAGCAAGTGTTACACTTTCAAAATTCGTTTGTTTTTATTAGCCTACAGAAACAAAATTGTCTTAATTAATTAATTTCTTAATTACTTATTTCTAAATATCGTCAACCCTGATTTTATTACGAACTAGCGACCCGCCCCGGCTTCGCATGGGTGCAATTATAGATACTAATGTGGGGCATATAAACGTTCCTCTTGTATCAATCACTCTATCTATTGCTGAAAACTGTATTAAAATCCGTTGCGTAGTTTAAACTTTAAAAGATCTAAGCGTACAGACAGCGGGAGCAACTTTATACTATGTAAAGATTCAGAAAATGGAGCTACTAATTGGTGTTCCTATATGACCTAAAATGTAAATTATGTAGCTTTGAAACACTGCGTAGCTGACTTAGTTTTTAAAGAATTTTTTTTTTAATCTTTGAACAGCAATTCCTGGAAAATTTTGGGGAAAATTGTAGAACAAAAGTTATTTATTATTATGGGAATATTAATATTCGGATTAGTACCCCTTTTCCGACTAACCTATTCCGTTGTTTTTTTACAAAAATTATTAACCTTCTATAATTTCTTTCTTTACTATAGGGAAGAAAGGGAATCCCGGGTATTGAAATACGAGGTGCACCTGGTTTAGCTGGTCAGCCCGGCTGGCCTGGACGCTTTGGAATAATCGGAGAACCTGGGTTACAAGGTTCTAATGGCATACCTGGTGATATTGGTCCCAAAGGAATGAAGGGAAACACAGGACCCGATGGCATTCGTGGCAAGCAGGGAGAAGATGGTGCAATGGGCCAAAGCGGATTTCCAGGATTGGCGGGGATTGTCGGAAACTCAGGCGACCAGGGAGATCGAGGAGACACGGGTGTCTTAGGAATGGATGGAGAGCCTGGTAGAATGGGACCAGAAGGACGTCCGGGTGAACAAGGTATATCCGGTGACCAAGGTCTTCCAGGTTTCCCTGGCAATGATGGTAGACCCGGTTTCAAGGGAGGAAGAGGGGATTTGGGTATTCCCGGATTGCAGGGTATTAGAGGCGATGATTCTGATAAAGCCATGAAAGGTGATGAAGGCGTACCTGGTTATAACGGTATCAATGGAAGATCAGGTTTGAAAGGTTTTAAAGGCATGATAGGTGAATCAGGATCACCAGGCCTTAGCATTGTAGGAGCCCCAGGATTAAAAGGTGATAAAGGAAATACTGGATATCCGGGGATATTTGGAAGTGTGGGAAGAAAAGGAGAAATAGGTGATATCGGTTTTATTGGAGAACGCGGTGAAGCAGGTGACAAAGGGTTCCCTGGAACGTTTGGTCGTCCAGGACGGCCTGGAGCGGTCGGAAACAAAGGTCAACAAGGGTTGACAGGAGTTGCTGGTTATCCTGGTATGAAAGGAGATCAGGGCATGAGCGGTAGACCTGGACGCATGGGTTCTCCTGGACTCCCTGGCGAAATAGGTTTTGAAGGTCCAAGTGGTCGCCCAGGTATTCCTGGAACTAAGGGGGAACAAGGCGATATTGGAATTACCCAGTACGTGGCCCCTACCAACGGTGACATGGGTGAAATGGGCATGGAAGGATTATCTGGTTTACCTGGAGAAATTGGGGAACCAGGTTTCACAGGACTTGTAGGTGACAAAGGTGAGCGCGGAGATGAAGGTTACCAAGGAGAAATTGGTGATATCGGTTTACCTGGGTATAGAGGATTATCAGGTGATCAAGGACCACCTGGTCTATCTGGCATAAACGGCGAAAATGCCCCACGGGGTGAACCAGGAAAGCCTGGTTTTGATGGCCTTCCTGGATGGCCTGGTGCTAGGGGTCAAAAGGGTAAACCTGGTGAATATGGTATCAATGGTCCTGATGGGTTACCGGGTCCTCCTGGTCTTTCATTTGAGGGACCTAAAGGTATGACCGGAATGGATGGAGCACCAGGGCCCCGAGGTATTTCTGGACGCCCAGGAAATCCAGGATTGGTAGGTAGCTTTGGTTTGCGCGGTTTTAAAGGAGATACTGGAGAAACAGGTGACGCATACAGCCCTAAAGGGGATCGGGGAGACCTAGGTCAGCCAGGCTTCGAAGGCGCTAGTGGACAAAAAGGGGACGGAGGTGATTATGGTATATCTGGACGGCAGGGAGCTGAAGGTTCGCTAGGTTTACAAGGATTGAGGGGTGATGAAGGTGAAGAAGGATTGTATGGATTACCTGGCCTAAAAGGTTTAAAAGGTGATGCAGGAGATTTAGTAGCTGCTTCTGAAATTAAACCTGGATTGACTGGTGAAGTGGGCCAGCGTGGCTTCGATGGACGGCCAGGACTAGATGGAAATCCAGGTCGACCAGGTGTTAATGGTGTATCAGGAAACAAAGGAGAAAGAGGTGATTTAGGTTTACATGGGCAAACCGGAGCTCCAGGTCTTATGGGACAAGAAGGTTTAAAAGGCATTCAAGGTTTACAGGGCTTTGAAGGATACCGCGGAAATCCGGGACCTGCTGGCACTCCGGCAGTACAGCCAGTACCAAAATCCAGAGGCTTTTATTTCACTGTACACTCACAAAAAAGAATGATTCCACAATGTCCGTCAGGAACCTCACCCCTTTGGAGCGGATATTCTCTTATTCACATTATTGCTAACGGGAAAGCACATGGACAAGATTTAGGTAAATTATTAAACATATCTCTACAATAATGATAATGAAATTGGTATGATTTGTTCATCAAAACTAATTTTATTTCTTACAGGTGCCTCAGGGAGCTGCTTGCGGAAATTTTCCACTATGCCTTACATGTTCTGTAACTTTAACGAAATTTGCAATTTCGCCCAGCGTGAAGATTACAGTTTCTGGTTATCAACCCCAGAGCCTATGCCTATGTCCATGACACCCATACAAGCAAAAGATGTAGGAAATTATATATCCAGGTAAACTTTTTTAATATTTTCATCCTTTTTATGCGCACAGCCACAGATGTAGGTATTATCACTGCGTACCGTAGTAAAATAATATATCTATGCGCACAGCCAAAGTGTGGAACTACTTGTCAGCGGCTGAGTTCCTTTCTACCTATAACTCATAAACCTTTAAAGTTAGAGTGAATAGGCATCTTCTAGAACCGCTCGTTCCATAGTAGACCTCATCCATCGATTTCCATCAAGTGAGATCGAGGTCAACGGCGAAACCATTCATTAATAAAATAAAAAATAACATTACAACACCGTCATCAGCTTATTGGATGATAATGGGCCTCCTACTCCTCCGCTACAATCAATGATCTAGAGCAGAGGTCCCCAAACTTTTTTGTCTCGTAGACCACTTGCCATTTTTTTCGGTTGAGGGTAGACCCCCTGCTGCTTAGCGAATATTGCATGTTTGCAAATTCATGGACTATGGATGTGTTTTTAAGGAAAGCTAAAATTAAAGTCACGATCTGCTTAAATGAGATCCACTATCGTGGACTCCCATTTACATTTCACGGACCCCCAATATTTTTTTTCGCCCACGTGGATCCCTCCTAGGTCGCCATCGACCCCTGGGGGTCGATATAGCGATATAGACCACTTTGGGTATCACTGATCTAGAGGAATTTTGTTATAATTATTATTATTATACATACCTACTTGGCAAACGAAATCGGTAAACGCAGAATGTTGTTATTGTTCTTTGGTGCAGTGGCTGAGCGATTGGCTTCTGCACTACGGGTCGTGGGTTCGATTCCCGCACGGAAGAAATATTTGTATGGCCTACAGATAGTTGTACCGAGTCTGGGTGTTTGTGCATGTGAAGATTTGTGTCGTGTCTGTAAACGCACCCACGATACAGGAGAAATCCAAGTGTGAGGCAACGTATCCTTGAAAAAAAAAGAAAAACTTATCTTAACAACCACACAATTGTGTGTCATTATGATATTAAAGTCGTGCACCCATGCGCCATTGTAACATTTTCCTCTTCAATCATTTTACAGGTGCCAGGTATGTGAAGCACCCACACGAACTATTGCCATACACAGCCAAAGCAACTTAGTACCCGCATGTCCTAATGGCTGGAGGGAATTGTGGCAAGGTTATAGTTTCTTAATGGTAAGAATTACTGTAAATATATTATTATTACATATTAGGAGTTAATCTTAAAAAACTAATCTAAACTATAAAACTAAACTATAGAAAAATAATAAAAGTTCGCTGTGTACTTACGAGTTATTTATTCTTACGAGTTTGTGTTTAGACGATGCAGCAATACATTCGCCTGAGTTACACATGCTATGATTTGTTTGGTTGCTATACTAGACAACGTTTACTCGCAAGTAGTAAAATACTCCACTTGGTGTACATATTACAGGCCACATTATTAAAATACATATTATAAAGTTTCGTGTTAATGTTTACAGCACACCGCTGGTGCAGATGCAACAGGTCAAAGCCTCATATCACCCGGATCGTGCATGAGAGAGTTCCGGACGCGTCCTTTCATCGAATGTAACGGACTCGGTCGTTGCAACTACTTTGCAACGGCAATTTCCTATTGGCTTTCAGTCATAGATGATAATAGAATGTTCCAAAAACCAGAACAACAAACCTTAAAAGCCGATCTAGTTTCTAAAGTTAGCAGGTACGCCAACAACTTCTGTTATACAAGGATTATATTATTTATTTTGAACCAAATTCCTGCCTTTTATCTTTGCCTAGAAGCAACGAGAGCGGTTCCAATATAAAGAGTACCTACTGGGTTCGATTCCCAGATCAGACAAAGTGCAGGTAATCGGATTTTATCTAAAAAGCGATAGCCTCGCCCTCTGTCAAACTTTTTACCCATAACTCTAAAATCAGTCGTCGGAAAACTGCGAGTCCTTTTATGAAAATGCACGACACGTTTGACAGCGAAATTGTAGCCACAGATTAGCGATACCTTTGTTGATACTTACAAGTATTTTGTTATCCAGGTGTGCTGTTTGCATAAGAGACTGGCCGGTGCCGCACAAGAGCTCCGTACGCGTGCCTACAGTAGGCGATTTGAACTCTGTGCCCAACGCGGCCATACGTCGACCACATCGCCCATATTATTCTCGCCGACCATACGCGCGCCGCGGGGTGCGTGGAAGACGCCGACAATGAAGAGACTTGTCAATCTTTCTGAGATTCAACTAAAACCTTATTTCTAGGACTAAAATATTGTGATGTGTTTCTATAAAAGAATAAAAAGAAGCAATAAAATGTGGATAGAATATAATATCACTGCCAAATTTAAATTTAACTATGTATAACTACGTAACTATCTAGTATTTAATTTAATTAATTTTGTTCAAGTAGTCAATATTATTGCAATCCTACCTACTATCACAAATCAGATACAGCCGATTAACAATGTACTTAATATTTTTTCAATACTAGTAAAACCCAAGTGTTTTGAACAATAAAGTTTACAATATCTTTACTTATTACTAAGTCTAACTGGTAATTTTACAACCCATTATTCTACATGTCTTCAGTTTACTATAATTATTGTAACCTTGAAATTCAAAGTCAATATTTTGTTTATTAATTTAATATTCACTAGGACTTAGTCCTAACAATAAATAGCACATTATTATAGTGTTGTAAATATAATTATCGACCTAGTTGCGAATAGTCTAATAATAAAACATAGAAATCATCTCATTGTTTTTTTTTTCTAAAATTATATAAATATCATTATCATTAACTAGCTGTGCTCGTGACTTCGTCTGCGGAGAATACGGACAACAACATAGGTAGGTACTTGCTTAACTGAAATTAGGTAGGTATTTTTTTAAATCAGAAAAATAAAGTGACCGTTGCGTTTAGTCTAGTTTAGTACTGTCAAAATGTGTTACACCAATTTAAAACCTAAGATTTTTACCAAACACAATATGTTGTATTTCTGTCAGTGATCAGGTCCATTATAATAAGGCTTCCCATGTAAACAATGTTAGCAGTAGAACCATCAGGTATTATGCATGGGGCACGCCGCAACAACGGCGGTAAGATCCGTGATGGAGGAGTGGCTGGAAAGGCGTCACCGCGACCTCAGCTTCTGGCTGACGCAGGTACTCTCGGGACATGGCTGTTTCGGGAAGTACCTGTGTCCTATAGGCCGGGAGCAGTCAGTCAGAGGCGCAGCAAAAGCTGCAAGTGTGCGCTGCGTGGACAGCGCAGCGCCGTGACCTGGTTGCGGCAGTGGGTGGAGACCTCTCGCTTCCGGCTGTGGTTCTGTCCATGGTAGGGAGCGAAATTGCGTGGGAGGCCGTCGCTTCCTTTTGCGAGGAGATGATAGTCACCAAGGAGGTAGCGGAGAGGGAGAGGGAGGCGTCTTCCTCCCTCCCTTCTCGCGCTAGACGCACCGGGCGCCGGATGGCGCGTGACGATCTCCGGCCACCCTAGTGAGTGGCCTGCGGACGGCGGATTAGAGGACCCGTCGCCTGACCAGTAACAGGCCCGGGAGGATGGCGCGCCGTGTTCCGCGCGCGCCTCTCGGAAAGAAGTGGGGCAGGGGAGAAATTGCCCCACCACTGGAGAGGTCCACCAGAAAAAGCTGGTGGACCGAGACCTGCCGGGGTTGCGGTGCATGCAATAGCGAATCCCGTGACCCCGGCCTTAGGTCAGAAGGAGGGACACCGTTGGTTTTTAGCCGGTAAGAGTCCGGCAGACCCCCTCTCCTTCCCCGGGCGAGGGACACAAGGGAGAGAACTACGTAGAGCTGACTGTGCGAGAAGCAGCTGACACTAAGGTTTACAACCGCAATGTGTAGTGTCTGGCTCTGTACCTTGTTAATGGCCATAGCATAACATAAAGCTGACCGGAAACTGTACACGTTTAAAACTTAACAAAATAGAACAATTTTACCTGAAAATAAAATTGATATTAAGCGTACTTACCTTTCTCTAAGCCATAAATTGAGATAGGCGCTTCCGTTTTCCTGTCCGGTGCAGTAGTTTTGCCCCTAAACAGCATCGTTTCCGTTCTAATCCAGCAGGTAGTGGGGATTAGTAGCGCGCTTGCGCAGCGACACTATCCTTCTCCTCATTGCGACTCAATTTATGGTGATTGTAAATAAGAATGCACATGAAGAATGTGTGTGTATAATAAATCCGCAGGCAGATATATAAATTGGCTTAGAGAAAGGTAAGTACGCTTATTGTTGTCGATTCTGTTGCGCACTTTGACACGACTAAACTAAGCTAAGGGTGTTTGTCTCTTTCTGTTTCAATAGAAAAAGAAAGAGACAGTTGCGTTAAGTCTAGTTTAGTACTGTCAAAATGTGCTATAGAATCGACACCAATATCAATTTTATTTTCAGGTAAGATTGTTCTATTAAGCTTTGACTGTAACTTTCTCTAAGCCATAAATTGAGAAGTGTTTGCTATCGACTGCTGGATAAGAATTAAATTATAACGCCAATGTGACTACAAATAAATTATTTATTCATGGATTTTTAAATAACGTATAAACAGAAATAATTACACAAAAGAAAAAGTCAAACAAATCATCCAAAATAATAAATACTCCTGATTACTACACGCTTTATATTAGCTTCACTTGTAACTAACTAACAATGTAAAAAAGCTTGGAAGTCAATTTTAACTTACTTCCAATTGTCGTATCGAAATGAAACTTTGTATGTATATGTAGTTCGGATGACAATACTATAATTTGGTATTTTGGAGCTGATCTGATGATGGAGCCAGGAGGTGGATAGCGGAACTCTTCAGTGGCTACTATTTAACCCTCGAGTTTGGGCTCATATGATGCGTCTCAATGAATCCAATACATTGGGCTTGGTAACGAGGGTCTGACGATGGAGCCAGGAGGTGGATAGTGGAACTCTTCAGTAGCTACTAGCGAACCCTCGAGTTTGGGCTCATATGATTCGCCTCAATGAATCCAATAGATTGGGTTTGGTAACGAGGGTCTGACGATAGAGCCAGGAGGTGAATGGTGGAATTCTTCAGTGGCTACTTAGTGAACCCTCGAGTTTGGGCTCATATGATTCACCTCAATGAGTCCAATAGATTTGGCTAGATAACGAGGGTCTGATGATGGATCCAGGAGTATGTTAAAAGTTATTTTAAGGCTAAAAATAAAAAATAAAAATATGTAGTTTAAAAAACTATAAACACGCTTTAATCACGCACTAAAAATTAAAAATTAATTCTTTTATATCCAATGGTTAATACAAAAAGCGTGGAGCGCTTTGTTTAGATTGATTAAAAGTACACACAACCAAAAAGCGCTCCACGCTTTTTGTATTAACCATTGGATATAAAAGAATTAATTTTTAATTTTTAGTGCGTGATTTAAGCGTGTTTATAGTTTTTTTAAACTACATCGTTTTATTATGAATAAATCCACCCAGTTTACACTTAACTTATAGATTGGAATAAATTATTAATATTCAATGAATTGCGTGTCGATCTGCAGTCACTAATTTCTCTTTTGTAAAATTTATGAAATGTTAAAGCAGAGCGCCAATTTCCTCTTGCAAGAATATCATCAATTGGTAAATTTTCTAACCAACTAGCAGAAGCGACTGCAGATCGCACACTACCTGGACTACAGTTAATTCCAGCGTCCTTCAGCACAGATTTGACCCAACCTCCTATAACAGTACGGCTAGCTGGTCTAGGCGTACCACATGTACTTATAAATAAATTATTTATATTACCTCTTCTGGAATTTGAGGACTCTACTAATTTATTTACCCAATAGACTGGGTCTATATTTATTTGAATTGGACTCACATTTAAATAATCGCCATCCTGATTGTCTGTATTGTGTGCTATCTGTCTTAGAACCATAAGTAGATTATAAAAATACTAAATCTGACTGCGTCTACCCGTGACCACGGCCGGTGAAATTCGGTCGAAACGTCGGGATAAATAAGGTATTTTTCTGCTTTATAAAATTTTCTACGCGTTTAGACCCGATTTAGTATCTTTATAATGTATACAAATCGCGAAAGTTTGAAAACATTTAACCATAAGTAGGCCAAAAAACGATTGACTCACTATTAGTTATAAAATTATCTTTATTAATATTTAATAATGTGAGATCATGAACTCTTCGACCTGAACAGAGCAAAAGAAGAATACCTAGCTGTTCTTCTAGAAATTTCAAATAACGACATATTAGATGGTGAATTAGTCATTAAAAATCTAGTCAGTACCTTAATATCCCAAATTGGGCCTTTATTCTTTGGTGGTTGTTTTAATGCTATACCTTTTAGTACCTGCTTAATAATAATATAAGAACTTAACGCGTATCCAGTATTGGGACGACAATATGTACAAACAACAAACTTGTGTAAGGCAATTGTACTGTATGAAAGTTTAAATTTTAAATGTAAATCAGTTCAAAATCGAGCCACACAATCAGATGGGTTAAATGTGCTCACATTGTTATTTCTAGACGTCTAACGTTCTAACGTCGATTTCCTCCAACTGCTATCTAAGATTTCTATTTGATCTTTTTCCCAAGTTCCTAACAGCGAGACCCACCCTGTATCAGCCACACTTTTAAATTCATTCGATGCTCTTGTAGTGGTGAGACACTGGTTTTCGTATCTATCAAAACTTGTTCTAGATTCTTTACCTGATATGGAGGGCTTAGTGAGCGCGTCACCAGATCTGGTCTCCAAAACACCATCTCCCAATCTGGAACCACCATCAGATATGTGCCAGTCGCCTGGTTTAGGTGCGCCAGGACTCTGGGTATTAGTGATGGCGGTGGGAATACCTACGCTAACCTGTAGTACCATGTCTGGCTGAAGGCATTGTGAAAGGCAGCATTCTGATCGTGTATATCGAGACTTACGTACGTTGACACTACGTGAGCAATTTGAGACGCGAAGAGGTCTATCTCGGGAACGCCGAAATGATGGAAAATCATTAACGTTGCACGGGGAACCAAGTGCCATTCTGACGATGCTGCCGTCCTCGAGAGCCGATCTGCTACGTAATTGTAACGACCGGGTAGGTAATACACGGTAATTTTGATGTAACAACGATCTAACTCATCTAAGACGTCGTGAGGTTTAATAGAGCTTGTGACTTCGTGCGTCCTTCGTTGCGTAGGTACCTATGAGACGACAGTTCGATTGTCGCTCTGAATCAGCAAACTTGCATTGATCATTGTTCGGCCTTTTACCTGAATAACTCGCAGAATGGCCATCATCTCCAAAATATTGCCGTGATGATCTCTTTCTTGCATCGACCAACGGCCAGATAAAACCTCGCTGTTGAGCTGCGCGCCCCAACCTACCTTGGATGAATCGGTCGAGAGGAAGTAAGTCGGAGGCGGAAGATGCAGTTGAGAAACTGTAGTGCGATTCCGTATCCACCACTGTAGGCTCGGGACAACATTGCGAGGGAGATCTGTGCGACCTCCGATATTTTTCAGCAACAGCGTGTTGCTGAACGTCAGCAGTAGCCGTGAATTTAAGTTTTTTTTGCGTTGGAAAATCCTCATGGATGTCCCTCACCCGGGGAAGGCGAGGGGGTCTGCCGGACTCTTACCGGCTAAAAACCAACGGTGTTCCTCCTTCTGACCGTCGGCCGGGGTCGCGGGATTCGCCTAAGCATGCACCGCAACCCCGGCAGGTCTTGGTTCACCAATTGCTGGAGGACCTCTCCACTGTAGGGCCCCACCCCACGACCTCCTGAGAGGCGCGGGGGGCACCCCACATCACCGGCGCACCAGAACACATGGTACGCCGTGACCACCCCGGGGACCAAACAAGTACATGGGCGCCAGACTACCCCGTGTCTGGGCACCCCTGGTCCCCCTGCGACGGGTCAGATTTATGGCCCCGCCGCCTACCACTTTTCGGCCGCAGAGGATAGAAAGGGCAGCCAGGTACACACCGCCACTCCTCTTCCCCTGCGGCCCCACCGCGTCCGCCATCTGACGGTGGCGGCCCCGTCAAGGCCGCGGAAGGTAGGGAGAACGGCGCACCGTAATACCGGCACTCCTCTCCCGCCGCGGCCTCCCGCACTTAGCCGCGATGCGTTCCAAACGACATCGCGGCCCGCCTCAGTTGCGATGTCGCCGAAGCGACACCGCAACCTAATTGGCCGCTACATCGAGGGCTACCAGACCCAAGCCCCGACGAGCGGCCCCTCCTTGGGTTCCTCTTCTTCACTTCACCGTGGCACCGTAGGGGATCAATGCCACGGCTACTAAGCCCCCCCGCAACGACAATGCGAGAACCCAACAGGGGGGGTATTTAAGCGCCCCCTGGGCACTACGAAACTGGCAAACTTCCATAGCCCTAAAAGACTGAACTTCCTTGAGACATGCTTTTCTTGCATGAGCCAACTTACTCAAGCTGACCATTTAAAGATTTTTTTCGAAGACATACCAAAGCTTCCTTCACATTATTGCAGAAGCACGTCGTCAAAACTTTATTTAGAACCCGTTTTTAAGAGCAAGAGTCATCTGTATGAAGTATATAGACAAATATGTAATGAATAATCTGTGCGACCCGTTTAAAGTTGCTATTTCAACAATAAATTTGAGGATCTAAATTTAAGTATTTGTAAACCAAAGAAGGATAGATGTGATGTATGTTGCGGTTTCGAAACAAAAAATGTGTCTCAAGAATACTATGATAGACATATTGAAAAGAAAAATACTGCTAGATTAGAAAAAGAAGCTGATGAGAAATTAGCTATGGATAATAAAATAACAGTTTTGTGTATGGATGTTCAAAGCGTAAAAGTCTGCCCTAAAGTACAAGCCAGCGCGGTTTATTATAAGACGAAATTATGTTGCCATAATTTTACTATTTACAACATGGCTAGTAATGAAGTTGTTTGCTATTGGTGGCATGAGTGTGAAGGAGAACTTCAAGCATCAAATTTTGCATCCTGTCTAATAGACTACATTCTCGTAAAAGTCACAACATCTATTCCCCTTGTCATTTATAGTGATGGCTGTACGAGCCAAAATAGAAACGCAACCATGGCTAATGCTTTGCTAGATCTGGCTATTAAAGAGAACATGCTGATTACGCAAAAATATTTGGAGAAGGGTCACACTCAAATAGAGTGTGATTCCGTACATTCAGTAATTGAAATAAAATTAAAAAATACAGATAAGTATTCATTTGCCAATCCAGTACGCAACATTAACCGAAGAAGCCAAAAAGAAAAACCCGAAATATGAAGTTAAATATCATTCTCATTTAACTTTTTCAAAGACTTTTCACAACTGCTAGGATATCAATCCTTTCGACCTTGTAAAAAGACTGGAGATCCGATAGTTACTGACATAAGACAGTTAAATTATGAACCAACAGGCAAAATAAGGTACAAACTACACTGACGGACTCATAAACTGCATCAAAGTTCAGGATTACTTTCGAATTAATATTTTTGATAACTAGGTATGCATTTTTTTTAGATTAAACTGAATGAAAATGTCGAGACTATCCATCAATCATTAAAAAAACTCAAAAATTAAAAATAGAGCTGTAGTAATTACTAAATTATAGCCGGGAACATAACATGTATGCAGTCTCAAATTCGTGTGTTATTAGAGTAAAGTTTGAAATTAATTCTTTTTGTTTTTTTTTCATTTGCGATTTAAATTATTGTTACCAATAGTATTGATTATTAGTCTTTTTAATTGAACAAAAGTTTCGTAACCATAAATATGGATACTTCGTCCGAACAAGCCGCTCAAATTGTGGCATTGGTGCGGGAAGGCTTGGATTAACGAACGATTGCTAGAAATTTAAATTTAAACCAGTCTACGGTTTCTAGCGTATACCTAAGGTTTGTAGGGACAAATTCTTATAAAAGGAGACCCGGTACCGGCAGAACTCGAGCAACCACCCGTCGTGACGACCGATTTATTGTTTCAACTTTCCTACGAAATCGTTTCCTCACGTCAGTAAACATCAAAGCAGAGCTGAATGAAGTGCGTGGAGTAAACGTGAGGGCACGAACAATAAGAAGGAGGCTTAAGGTAGCGGCAATCACCTCTTTTAGACCAGCAAATGGTCCAAAGCTGTCTGCAGCTCACAGACAAGCTCGTTTAAGATTTGCGCGTGAATATCTTAATTGGACTGAATAGCAACGGGCCTCCGTATTGCTCACCGATGAGTGTAGGACATGTTTAAATGGTGCAGACGGTCGCAGAAGAGTCTATCGTCGACGTGGGGAGAGATATACTCAAAGTTGCATTGAGGAGCGTGTTCCTTTTGGAGGCGGTTCATGTATGGTGTGGGGTGGCATTTCGATGAATGGGCGAACGGAACTTTGTTCATCGACATGGTTCGCCAAAACTGTAGAAGAGGAGGTTTGACGGCACAACTCTATATAACAGAGGTTTAAGAAGCTCACGTGGTACCTTACATGGGATTAATAGGCGAAAAATTTACTCTAATGCAAGATAATGCCCGACCCCCCGCGCACATGTTCGACAATATTGCGAAGAGGTTGGGATACGTACCATGAATTGGCCAGCACGCAGCCCGGATCTTAATCCCATTGAGCATGTTTGGGACAGTTTAAAAAAAGCTGTATATGCAAAAAACCCTGTGCCCACAACAGTGTCAGCACTAAGAACAGCGATTTCACAAGAATGGAACAATATTCCGCAAGACTGTTGAATAACCCTAATCAGATCTATGCGGAACCGATTAGAATCTGTAATAAGGGCAAGTGGAGGCTATACACCTTATTAAAAGAAAAAAAACCCGTGCTTCAACTTTTTTTTAAATTGTAAAAACAAATTTTTCAGTAAAACCAATTTTTGTTACATTTAACGTTTTTGTTCAAACAAATTGAATGGTCCTTTCCAGTATACAAACATACACTTAAGGATATGATACTACGCTGTAATGAAGTTAACGAACCAAACTATAGGTTTCAATTTAAATTTGTATAAAAAGTTTGAATACTTGGTTAAAATGTTTATTTCAAAGGCGTCTTGAACATTGATGCAGTTTATGAGTCCGTCAGTGTATTATTTTCCGAAGAGCTCCAAGACCAAAATTGAATAATAATTGTGAATTGAAACCAATGTACCTACACAGAAAGAATTCCATTGAAACAGAGAAAATGAAAAGATTTACAAGATCTCAAAGCTATTTTATCAAAAGACTCACTCTTTTTATGATAACCTGCTTAAGACTGAATAACTACTTAATTATTTAATTGCGAAGCATAATTAATAAGGTACCTACTTACCTGTTGAACAAGTTTGTTGTTGATTATTTTTTTAAAAAGGACTGTTCTATTGTTATAGAAAGTACAGTTGATATTATTTTATTTGAGCAATATTTTTTGTGAGCTGTGTTTATTTTGTTTTGTTAGAGATTTTTTTTTATTTTCTATGTATGAGGTTTTAGTACCTATTATTAGTAAGAATTCTTCGATCAATAATAGTACTAGATTAAGGATCAGGAACCAAAATAAGTCGCTGAAGTGGCCACGTTTGCACACATTTATACATTTATATTTCTTACTACGAAATATAGAAAAACGTTTAATAATATTAACAACTTGTTTATTATAAACCTTAACACTCAAACATAAAGTTTAATTACGATTGCAAAATATTTATATTTAAGTCCAACTGTCATCAGAGAAAAGTAAAAACAAAAAAATTTTGTATAACACTTGAAAATAAAAAGTAGTTTTTAAATAAGTACAAAAATATGTATTCTAAATTGAAACTTAAAATCCAAGCAATTAGGTTTAAACCATTATGTAGACAATTTCGTGCTTACCTACTCTATTTTGGAACTAGACGTAGTTCTTGGTATTATATTTCAAATTCAGAAACTCAGAACACAGTCCTCAGAACACAGTAAGTATAGAAAGACATAGAGTTGCAGAATACATTTGTTAGGCAACAGTTATATTAGACCGATTTAAAAAAATTGTAGTACAAAAATAGTACAACAGTTATTTTGCTATTAATTATGTGCGGGTTGGCTTATTGTAATCAAAACATATAATGAAATGGGTGTGTTTACTTATGTACGCGATTTAGAAGTTCATCATCATTTTCCTGCCGTTACCCCACACTAGGTGGGATCGGCACAATATTTATTTCGTAAATCCATGTTGTTAGAGATTTTGACTTATTGTTTTATGACCGGCCATCTGCTTGACATCAACCCTCGTTGCGCGGGTGATCCAATGTGCTTGCTGATATTATGCACTGGGTCCCAAAATGATATGCTTGTCAATCTTATTGTCGACAACTAGCAGACTATGTTCTTCTTGGTGGAGTATATTTGAAGTCCCTCGACCCACTCATTCAGTTTTGCTAGGGACTTTGGTTTTGACATATCGTAAACTAATACGGTATAGCACTGTGAGCGTCTCTGTAAGAATTTGACGTCAATGTTCTGTATCGCTCCTGTCCCGCTGTACGCGATTTAGAAGTTATAAAAAAATATTTGTATTAAATCAATTTGATTGAAATGAAATTATTTTTTTCATTTAAATTCAATTGCAAATAAGAGTGTATGGTAAACAATGATGAAAGTGCGTGCGAGGTGGATTCTTTAAATATTGTGTCTGGACAATCGTAATCTGTCTGTTTAAACGGAATGTATGTTTAATTACCTTTAAACAGATTCAGCTTGTTATAAAGCTATCTTTTAGAATCAATTTTTATTTGAGCGGTTTCTTTTTACAAATATAATGTTATCTTACATCAATTAATTTTTCTATAATTAGTTTCATGAAGCTTATTTTATGGTTGTGTTCGTTTCGCCCAGAAAACACATCTTTTTAAATTTATGCGTTTAAATACACAGCGAAATGGGTCGCAAAAAAATCTACAAACAAAAATAACATATAAAATAACAACACTACTCCATGCACTCCCTGTTCCAGAACAGTCGATGTTTGTCAGAATAGTTTGCGAGTTGTCACAAACATTGGTCAAACAATCATAACATTTGCTAATTGATTTATATTTACTATTTAATTCTGTTTTTATTTTATGAAAAACACTTAATGATATAAACATATCGAAAATAAGATATTCCTTTCAAAAACCTTGGTGTTACGGTGGTTGTTTACACAATTTTTGAACACGCACTACGGAATTCTGACGTCTTTTAACGTTGGATAACATTGGAACATACTAATTTGAGATAAGAGCACAAAAATATTTGTGCTCTTATTTTTCGGGCCGTTTTTGAAGCGCTTATCGGGAATCTAGTAGGTACGATTCTTGATCGAAGTAAGAATTACTTAAATTTTATTTTCATAAAGTTCCTATGATTAAGGATAGTAGATCTCACTGGGCTGTGTGTTAAGACAATTGAAGAAGAATTTATTATTGCAAATAAGCGTTGAATCCTTTTGATTTTGTAAGTTTTCTTTTTGTTAACTAGGTATTTAAATAAAAGTATTTTACTGAGTATTTTCTTTTTTATTTTAGTTCCAATAAACAGTAAGTCGCACAAAAGTTAATGATATTATGGCATAACTAAGTCCGATTTAGCTGAATCTAAAGTGTTATATCTAAGTAATAAAACCTTAAAAATAAAAAGCAGATTTGGTTAATCAAATTTTCATTAGAACATTAATTTTAGGTTTCCTAAGAACTTCATAGAAACAAATAGTTTTTTTCGTCAATCTTTTGACTTACGCCATATTAGAATTAGGTCGACGCATGGTACTGTGCTTTCCTGCAAATAATAAGCTACCTCCCCCCCCCCCCTCCATCCAAGGGTGTCGTAAAAAGCGACTAGAGATTACGTCGAGAGGATGGGCACCAGCATCCTTTTGTCAGCCAGCAACAATATACTGACTGCAAACACCAATCTATCTGACAAGAATGGTGATTGTGGCAAATTACCCTAAGGTTCATTGCAGTGGTTATGGTAGGATCCAAGTTTATCAATGTATGTTTACATGCCACTATGATTAATACAAAACAGATAAATATAAAAGCAAAAGGTTCGGGACCCCTCATATAAGTATAACATCTACTAAATGAAAAGCTGGGCAAATTATTAAGATATAAAAGAACAGGTTGAATAAAATTCAATTGTTTTAATTTTTTATTATCTTATGTTATAAATAAGAACATTAAAATGTAGATTTCATGTAAGAACAACATTATTTACACTTCAAGATTATGTAGTTGTACAATTTTGCTGGTAATTCATAGTTTTATATTCTTACTTAAATCTCTCACTGCTGATATACAATTTATTTGTGTCTAATCATGTTACTCATCAATTTGTTTAGATACAGAATCTATATTTTTTACTTTATGGTCATCAAGATTTGGCCTAACTTCATATGTGCATATAGTCACCCCATGTCTGTGGCCAGGAGTCCATTCACCCTTTAATCCAATGTAGTCAATCTTTGTATTTTCTGCACCAAAATTGGCAGGAAAATGCATTGTTAAGTGAGACACTGATGAGAATGTTACGATCCTGAAAAATGTAAATACCAATCATTGTGAAGTCATTCTCTTAAAGGATCAAAAACAAATTACTTTATCTGTTGAAAACTCACTTTGGAGAATATTCCAAAACACCTTCGCTATCTTTTTGGAGTTCAAAAACTTGATCTGGTTCCATTGATACATCATCAAATGTCATGTTTGGTTTATTTTTAAACCTTAAAATAATAACAATTACATATAATCAACCCAATATTCTTATTAATTTTGTTATTTTGTGAGAAATATTTATGTTTATGATTATATAGTATTCAAGGATGCAAGACTTACACCCATATTCTAAGACGTTCCTCCAAAACATACTCGACTCAGGATGGCCTCGAAAACACCTTCCAAAATTGTATTCTTAGTCACAATTATGAGTGAACTTTGAGGTTCCTCGACTGAAGGGTCCTCAAATGAGTCCAGGTAGAGTGGAGTCATCACGTCATAATTTTGTTTATCTGCATCATGCAAATAAAGCCACGATAAATAGTTAAAAGGGTTATCGTAAGCATATTCAATAGTCTACAGTCATTTGACACTTCTTTCCTTAAGATAGGTTCCGAGGTACCTTGAGTTTGACAGATGATTCCTTACCTCGACTGAGCAAAAATCTCGAATCGAGGACGTTTATGTTAACTACAACTACTGCTGGTAGTGAGAAAGGTTGAGTCGAGGTGGAGTCGAGTCCAGTAAGTTTTGGAGGAATGTCTTAGAATATGGGTGTTAATATAAACTAATACTCCCAACTTTACAGTTATCGCTATTGTTTCCTGTAGTTGACCTCCTAACAAAGGAATTATTTGAAAAGTAGGTGGTTGTATGTTATTTTGAACTTGTTGCATAAAGGGCTCATGATTAAGGGCATCATTCGAGTCTGAACTAATCAGGCAAACCTGGAATATATAATCATAAACCCATATTCTTGCACTCACAATCTTAACTTTGCAGGATGAGAATCAGAGTCTTCAGCGGAAACTTTTATTCCTTTTAGTTTCACATTCCCTGTAAATGGTATATTGAATAGTAATTCTTCATCAGCATCACTTTCAACAAACTGAAAGTTTAAGTAGGTATATTAGTTGCCCAAGTAATTTCTACTATATGATCATATTATCATCTTTTTTATGACAAGCATACATACTGATGTTCTTTCTTTGTAAGAAAGTAAAAGGCTGTAAGAAAAAATGTTTGAAACATTATAATATATGATACATATGCACATAATAATCTGATACTCACTTGAGTTCTATCAAGTCGTTTCTCCCAAGGCTTGAAGACAGTTTTACCAGAACCTTCGATGGTTTCATTTAGACATTGTAGATTTTCCTTATCAATTTTTTCATAAAGGTTATACTGTATGCCAAGTTCATCAGCATTGCCGTGATCATGATCATGACCATGACAGTGATGGTGTGACATTGTTGTTGTACTGACTAATGTATTTACACGGTTAAAATATATCAACAGAGCCTATTCGGATTAAGTCTGGGCATCGTCCACCCCAGGCATTTATTATTTATATCACAGATTAATATATTAGTATAAGTACTGATTAGTATCCTAATTTTGACTAATATATTATACAAAGAGGTTACATGTACCACTTTTATTGTAGAATTTGCATAAACATAACGCAGTGATTAAAATACAGAAAATAAACTGGCATCTATAGTCGGACCGTTAATTCCACAGAACATTAAAATTTGTATAAATTATTATCCTCTATGATATAAATACTGTTTGTATACCCTGACGTGACGGGGTTAATTCCACAAACTATATAGGGTTATACCTAGTTAATTCGATGCAGTAACTGAGTAACTTGACAGTTAGAGGGATACCAGTTTTTGACAAAAAAAAAGGTAGTGAGGTGTAAAAAAGAATGAATGAAATCGAATGAACTTAATAATGTACTTATATGCATATGTTATTGAATTTAATAACTAGAGGTGTTGGTGCCAGCTTGGGGATGCTTGTTTAAATGATAGAAAATTTACGGTAACTCAGAGTCTGGATTTCACGTTCTACAAATTGTTCTTAACTGTTAAAATGTTATCCTAGACGAATGTCGAATTTTAATGAGCGCTCCCGGTAACGGCGAAATATGCACTGAAGCTACTTGGTAGTAATAAGATAAAAGTGCAATACGGCGGCGGCCAATGGCCTAATTACCGCATCGCGCATGTTAGGAATTGCTTACATAGATAATATAAATGTTCGTACCGAACAAGAGGATCAATACACGATACCTATATCACTGTTAAAAATAGCCGTAACCACTAGTAACTACTGATATGACGTTTTTGAAGCGTCAAATAACTGAACATAAGGTTAATTATTTATTTATTTAATACTTCAATGCACAATTGTGGTACATAATTCGCACTTAATGTCTTATGGCATTCTCTATCAGTCAATTTGGGTCTAAGAGAACAGCATCGTGAAGAGGTACAAAGAATTTGTAGAGATTTGTTTAAATTGAACTCTTTTCGTAAAATCGTTCACTATGAGTTATAATGTGGTATTATTATTTTGTTTTGAACTGTCAAGTTACTGCATCGAATTAACGGTCCGACTATAATTCTAAAGCCGAATTTACATTACGAAACTAGTTTCATGCATGATGAAATTAATTTCACGACACTACTTTCAGTACCTGTGAAACTAGTTTCATGCATGATGAAATTAATTTCACGACACTACTTTCAATACCTGTGAAACTAAAAATCACACGTCCTCTCAGCGCAGGCATTTTCGCGACACTAGTTTCGCGTCGCGTTTATAAGATGACATTAGTTGCATGACACTAGTTTCATCCAAAAATCGCGCTAGACACGAAACTAATTCAGTGTCGTAAAATCGATGCGTGCATTGTAAAACTTGACGTTTACATGTGAAAAAATTGTTAATGAAATTAATGTCACGAAACTAGTTGCATGCCACTAGTTTCGTAATGTAAATTCGGCTATCTGGCATTACAATTTTTCCCAATAAATACTTTAGTTTATGTTACAATTTACAATACAACAAAATGCAGTAAGACTGTAAGACTATAGACATAGATTATTGATATACAACACGGGCGACTTAACTCGACACCTGCCTCGGAATTTGACACCCCTCCCGTTTTCCGCCACGGGACCTGCCGTCGCCGTGCGAGTAGCGATAGCATCACCCACAGAACATAATACTCAAGAGAAGAACGACAACTTCATACAATTGTGAAGCTTACACGAGAGCACACTAGCGCGCCAGTTTATGCCATAGGAAACTCGTGAGGCGCGGGAATTACGAATAGATAGGTACTATGCGTGCCAAATAAGAATAGGATCGCGTTTGCTACAACTTCACACGATAGCTGTCAAATTGGTACTGCCAGCAAAAAAATACTATGAAAAAAAATGTTATATTTTTTTATTCATAGATTTCATTATAATTTACATTCATTTTTATAAAATGTTATTTATTGAATTCCATAAATAGATAATTTTGGATAATTTAATAATATTTGAAAACAGTATTCATTAAAGAAATGAACCAATATATAATGTAGTTAACTTCACGAAATGCTACTGGTCACCCTAATATGTCGCCATAATAATAATATAATTACTGTGTAATTAATTTGGCGTAAAATTGATAAGAAATACCAAAAAAGTGAACAAACTGAATATAATTTCTTTATTTACTTTTTTGCACACCTTACACTTTGGTAATGAAGTTCACGAGTATTGCGGAACAAAATGGCGTCTTGACAGTGCTATTCTTATTTGGCACGCATAGTACATACCTACTATTTATATTTATTTATACCTATACTGCCGCGCGATTCATAAACGCAGTAAGTAACATTTTGGGCAAAAATGAGTTAAATATATATTCGTAATCAATCCTATGCTGATTACGAATATATATTTAACTCATTTTTGTCCAAAATGTTACTTACTGCGTTTATGAATCGCGCGGCAGTATAACGAATTCTCATTTTGCAGTTTATTTAACACATATTCGTTTGCCAAAAACTGCAAAATGAAAATTCGCTGTACTTAATAGAACTCAAAGAAAACAAAGTTTTTAAACATGTTTCAATATATTTAATTTTCATTTTATTGGTTGTTTGGAGGCTTCTTCAACAAACTTGTGTTTTTTTAATTTACAAAACCGTTTCAGGCAATAGTAATTGTGCTAAGTACTTATAGTTTTTTAACATATAAGCTGTAAAGTTCTTCACACTTCTTCAGCCAATGCCATGGTCGGAAAACACAACACTAAAGCGTTAATATCGCACAAATAGGATGAGTCTATCTCGTAAATACAAAATCGTCAATTTTGCACTGGAGTCTCTCTTTAGGTATTTGTTGGTTTCACAACACAACACGGACGCGTCAATTTCGCTCTGTAGAGTCTATCTCGTAGTGGTTAAGGCAACAATTCTTCACACACAATGCAGAACCGGCAAAAAATACGATTTGGAAACAATCACAACAAAACAAATGTTCAGACAACAGAAAATTATTATTATTATTTATTTTTTTCTTCTTGGCAAGTCGCTATGTGCGCAATGCCACAAACAAAAACGGGGAAACTTTTAGTAGGAAAATAGTATTAATTTTGGATACGGGGTTTGGAATAATGTTAGGAAGGATTAGGATTAAATAGTATACATAATAATATAACACTAAATAAATATCATACACGTATATTGTTAAGAGTAATAAATAAACCTAAATATTTATATATATTAGGATCGTTGGAAGAGAGCAAAACAGAAATAGATGTAGGGAAGGGAGTACGATATGTAAGCAGCGAGTCGAGAAAGGAAGCTCGATCATGTAGACAGCAAGAAAAGAAAATGTGGTTCAAATCTCCCACATCTTCACCACACTCACAAACATCACTATCCAAAATCTTAAGACGGGCAAGATGAGACGGGGTACTAACATGACCCAATCTCATGCGTATGAGGCAACTAGTAATAGTTTTACCAAAGTTTAATTTGAAGAACCAAGGCTTTTTAGTGATAAATGGTTGGATATGTGAATATCCTTTACCTTTGGATAAACTGCTAGCCTCCCATAAAACCCTCCAGGAATACCAAAGAAATCTCATGGGCAGACTCGCTAGATCGTGGCAATAATTAATATAAGGAAAACAATCTCCACAGTCTACAGCTTCATTAGCCAGATGATCGGCTTTAACGTTCCCTGTGATGTCGCTATGCCCCGGGATCCATACAAAAGAGACTTTTTGTTCAGATTGGGAACATTTGTACAATAAGTTCCATATAGACATTATGATGGGATAGACCGTTTTACATTTGAATGGATTCTTTTTAATGGCTTGTAATGCACTTAAAGCATCAGAAAATATGACCGTTTTTTTCAATTTCATAATATGTATATACTCCATAGCTTTATATATTCCAAAACATTCCCCAGTGAATACTGATGATTCAGGCGGAAGTTTAACTTTTTGCACAATATTATACTGAGAATGAAATACTCCAACTCCCACACTTCCTGAAGCAGAATGCTTAGAAGCATCAGTATAAATATGATGCCATTTCTCCCAATTATTACAATCTTTAATAAAATTAAATGAAACATTTGCTGAATTATCTTTTTTAAGTATACCTAGGTTAAAGTGAATATCTGGACAGGACACCAATGATTCATAATGACTGGAAAAAAGTGGAAAAGACATTGAATGATAAGTTGGGGCTTGTAAAGCAATAAACTTTTTATAGCTTTGAACAAGACAAGGAGGACTTTTGTGAGACCAATAATTTGAAGAATTAATATGATCAAGAAGAGATTGCAGTTTGGAACGTAGTGGGTGTTTGGAAAATTGTAGGGATCGGAATAAAAAATTATCAGATAGATACTGGCGGCGGAGGGATAGAGGTGGGTCTACACATTCGACTTGTAGAGCATTCATTGGACTTGACTTCATAGCACCCGATACTATTCTCAATGCTTTTGATTGAATATTATCTAATTTTTTAAATGCAGCTATACTTCCAGGAATTAACAAAAAGGTACCATAGTCTAGAACGCTTCTCACTAATGCATTATATAAGAGCTTTAAAGAAAATGGATGGGCACCCCACCAAACTCCTGACAAACATCTTAACATATTTAATCGTTTTTCACACTTTGCAGCAATATACTCGCAATGAGGAATCCCAGTAAGCTTACTATCTAAAAACACTCCTAAAAATTTAACTGTCGATTTTACAGGAATCACATTATCATTATAGTACACAAAAATGGGAGGGGGAAGGCGCATTCTAGAAAATAGTACCACAGAACTTTTAGAGGTGGACAGCTCGAGACCATTACGATCAAGCCAATTTTTTAGAAGATTAAGAGAGGAAGTTAATGAAGAGCATGCTGTAGCAATAGAACGGTGAGGGCAATATAAAAGAAGATCATCTGCATACTGAAGTACTTTCACTTCACTATCTAAAGACGAATCAAGATCATAAGTGTAAATGTTATACAATAAAGGGCTGAGGACTGATCCTTGAGGAAGACCTTTCCATACGAGTCTACATTCATAACTAGAATCCTCGAGTGAAAGATTAATGCACCTCTCGGATAAAATATTTAAAATGAAATTGGAAAGTAACATAGGAACTTCTAATCGTTGAAGTTTATATTTTAATGTGGGGATAACAACATTGTCATAAGCGGAAGTTATATCGAGGAAGGCTGCGACTACAGAATGATTATCAGAAAAAGCTAATCTGATATCAGTGACAAAAATACTAATACTGTCTATGGTATTTTTACCGCGCCTAAAACCAAACTGACTCTCACTCAATAATCTACGATTTTCTAAATACCATTCCAGCCGATTTTTAACCAGATGTTCTGAAATTTTTAACAGTACTGATGAAAGAGCTATTGGCCGATAAGCCAGGCTATTCCAAGGACTTTTATTAGGTTTTAAGATCGGAATAACTATTTAAGATTTCCAAGACATAGGTATATTACCACTAATCATAACAGAATTAATTATATTTAAAAAGTACGAAAGTTATAGCTCACTGAGATTAGACAGGAAAGAATAAGGAATTCCATCAGCACCTGGAGCAGAGTCTTTAATATGACATACTACTCCTTTAAGTTCTGAAAGAGTGAATGGGCTATTGAGGCCAGTAAGGTTATCCACTATCGCGACAGGAATAGAATATGGAAACGGTTCCTGTGGAACATAGGAAGGAGCAATTTTATCTAAAAACTGATTTTTTAGCGAAGGTGGAAGAAATGTAGTTGATGTTTCTCTGAATGCTGATCTAAACCTTCTAATGTTGCGCCATACAACGGACGGCTGAACATTAGGAGAAATAGCTAGACAAAAAGATCTCCAGCTTTCAAATTTTTTTCGTTTAAATAATTTTCGTGTGTCAGACATAACATTACTTAAAATATCAAAATTTTCTACGGTAGAAAATTCATAGTTGTCTTTTTCTGCTTGTTTCCTACTTTCGATTGCATCTGTGCAATCTTTATCCCACCATGGTGGAGATGGAATTTTGCCTTGAAATGATTTTTTTATTGGAAAAAGTTTATCTGCAGTTTTAATCAAGACTTTAGTGAGAGCATCAGCACAAGCTTGTTCATTACCAAATTTAATTTCAGGAAGTTCAGAAACATTTTTATCTAATTCTTCTTTGAATAAAGACCAATTAACATCCGTTAATCTATATTTTAGCCGGGGAGGACTCTTAAGATTAGGATTATAATTAAAGGGAAATGTAATGGCTAAAGGGAAATGGTCACTGCCATAGGTGGAAGACATAACTTCCCAAGATAATGAGGAGGCCAGTCTAGAAGAACATATTGATAAGTCAGGAGCACTGACTCCTTCATTAGGAGCCGTGCGTCGAGTCGGAGAATCAGTATTTAGAATACAAAGGTTGTACGTGTCTATGATATCCAGAATAGTATTCCCAAAACTATTAGAAGAGGAACTGCCCCAGGATCGAAGCTGGGAGTTAAAGTCGCCTAAAACTAAATATGGTCTAGGAAGAATGTTAAAAATATTTACAATTTCATTAAAAATAACAGAAGATGGACGAGGAATATATACAGAAACAAAACAAATATTATCTACAACAGCAGCAATAATAGAAAAATAATTACTGTGAACAGGAATAGGAAAATGTGAAAAAGTACGAGGATGTTTGATAAGTAAGGCGACACCGCCATACCCATCAGAACGATCTTCTCTGAGACAGGCATAACCAGGAATCTTAAACAAAGAATCTGGTTTAAGCCAGGTCTCTTGAAGAGCAAAAACAAAAGGTTTAAACTTATTTACAAGAAAGGAAATATCAGATTTTTTAGAAGTTGCACTGCGGCAGTTCCATTGAAACACCTTGGCTGAACTGTCCATTAAAGTTGTTTGAAAATCGAGAAACTGCATCTAATACAGGGGCAGCGTTGGATGGTGAGATTAAATTTGATTGGGACAAAGAGTTAATTAAAGCAATTATTAAATCAGAAATAGATATGTTAGATAAATTATCTTTGGGAATGAGAGCACAGCCATCCATTATATTTGAATTATTATGATCCTTAATAAGATCTTTATGGGCTTGCTGATCATAGCCTTTTGAAAAACTGGGAGGAGGACGGGGTTTAATAAAAACTGTTTTCTTATATGAAGTTTTATTTTGTTTAGATGGTGAATAATCTTGTGGCAATGAAGTGGTGATATTGTTGGAGATTTTAGGGGAAGAAAGTAAGGCATCAGCATAAGAAATTTTAGAAATGGTTGGATGTAATTTGGATGCCTCAGCATAGGAGATACATGATTTGGCCATTGATTCTTTAATGCATTTTTGCCGCTCAAATTCTAGGCATTTCTTACTAGTAGCTTCATGGAAGCCCTTGCACAATATACAAGAAAGTGACTCTTCAGAGACTGAGCAACTATCCCCAGAGTGGCCTTGACCACATTTAAAACACCTAGGTTTGGACCTACATAGGTTTTTAACATGACCATATCTACAGCAATTGTAACATTGAATAGTGGGGAAAATATATAAATCAACTGATAATGCAGAATAACACATAAAAATGCGCTTGGGCAAAATTTGACCATCAAAAGTTAAAATTACAGTTTCTGTGTTCTTCAGTTCAAATTTACCATCTAATGTAACCTTCCGTTTTATCCTTCTAGCTTTTAAAATATTTCCACACCCTATTGGGACAGAGATATTATCAAGCACCTCCTCTTCTGACCAATCTGCAGGTACACCTCTTACCACACCCATACGGGTAATAGAATGAGTTGGAATGAATGCTTTATATTTTTCATTCTCTAAATACTTACTATTTATAAATAAATTAGCATCCTGATGGTGCGAAAACGATAAAGAAAGTCGATTTCGACCAATTTTTTTCAAACTACCATTATTATTAGGCTATTAAAAATATTTATTTTTAAAAAACGGCCAAAAGAAATAGCATTCAAAAATACATTATCAGACTCTGAACTTTGTTCTCGTTTTACATGGACAACATACGGACTAGCGTCTGTAGAATTATATAAAAGTCTAGCTACTGAAGACTGTGGATATATATTTTGCCTTTCAGTTTGTTTATTTTGGTGAGTGGATAAATTATGTGGGGGATCAGACATCTCTATTTCCTGCGCACAATTGCAGTCTCTGACTTTCTTCCCGCCATTTTTGCGTCTCTTTTTATTACAGTGTTTACAGATCGTAGAACGAGCAGATAATCTTTTTCTTTTGCCATTATTCACATTAACTGACCCATCAGTATCCACACTGGTGTCATTATTTGAAATTGTGACGAAATGAGCAATGTTATCAGGGATAGACCCCCCAGGGTCCTCTGGAGGGTCCATCGTCAAGGAGCATAAAAACTAAAAACTTACCTAGTATTAGATGAAAACACTACAAATAACTAAATACTAAATATATACACACACTAACACTAAATATTTACATAAAACACATCCAAACCAATTAATTAAAAATAAACTTTCAAAAACACGACCGCCAAATTGAAAGATTCCCGCGCTTTTTTCCTTCGTCAGATTGTCGTAAAAAACAATAAACAAATCCGCCATACCACAAATGAGTGTGGCCATTTCATAAAAAAAACACCATAAATCATTATTTGATTTTTAATTTTTTAATTCTAGTCAGCATTTTAAGACAAATGAAACACAAAATAAGGATTTTAAGTGGTTTAAATTATTGTTTTATATTATTTTAATGAACATTAAAATCATCACAGCTCATTATCTTTAATCTGCAGGTACCGAAATTATGGGTATCTATTCAATCGGGCATGTGACATCACTGATCGTGTTATCACTTTCTTTTGTATTGCGCTATCTCGTTTTTGCTTTTCATGCCACTGTTTGCATTGGCCGCTAAGAAAGCTGACTCCCCCTGGCATCACCGTTCTGCATGCCGATTCATAAACGCAGTAAGTAATATTTTGGTCAAAACGAGTTGATCACATATTCGTAATCACCGAAATGAGTTCTATAAGAATCAAAGACCCGTTTCTTTTCTATTTAATTTAGAAGACCGAAAATCAAAACACATAAACGCAATAACTATAATTATTATTTTGTCCTTGCCCCTTTAACATATCCACAGTAAGTATACATATTATAACTTTTTAAGAATAACGACTAGCTACTTTTACTAAAAACTTAACATAAACACAATATGCACACCAGCGGCAATACTTACAAGTAATCTGAAAAATACGAAGTTACAGTAAAAAAAAAACGAAGTTTTGTATCGATTTATTTCCGTTATCCTTCCTGTCTATATTTTAACTGTAATATTCCTTGCAAAGCCGCAATTATGTACAATAAGACAAGTGCTGTTGCTGCATTGACAGTTGAGAGAAGACGAAGGGAAGTCAAGATTTTTAAATAAGTACCAAAATCAGGACTCGTTAAAGTGCATCAAGCTGAAACATTTACGGGGCTCGAATTTCCAATGCAGAACTAATACCAAGAGCCACAGTCTACCAGTAGCTCTTATTGTGATCATAGCACGGTCTTTCAATCATCATTATAAAGTCCGTAGGAGGGCAGGAAGGAGAGAGCAAACAAGTGCTGGTGAAATAATTGGTGAGTGCTACCTACCATTGAGTAAGAATGAATAATAAACACCACCAACCTTATTTGTATTTTTAAATAAAATGCCTTAATAATTAAAATTATATTTAAATAAAGTTCAAGATTCAATTATATTGTGAACGAGAAGCATGTGTAGGAACATAATTATGTAAAATACTGTACATAATAGAATAAACATAATTAATTACTTATTCTTTTTTGTCTCAGATGTTGTTGTAATGAATGATCATTCATTTATTATAATTTGACCCACCACACCTGATACATGGAATTCGAAATCATTTTCTCACAAAAAACATAATAATCAAATTTCCAATAATTAGACGGTGGATGTACTGTATACAACTATTAAAATTCCTGAAAAATACAAAAAGATGAAGGTATGTACTAAGTATTTATTTCCTGCAGAAAAAAACCAATAGCTTGAGTCAAGAGAAAATAGTCTCAGTCAGTTGCAACGCTATGAGGTCCGATAATATAAAATGTTCAATAATATGATAACTTTCAATGCTTAACAGCATCACTTTTCATGGCTAGTTCATACAAGTATCTGCATTATTTACCCAATAGCCAATACAAATAAATCATCAAACAACTATGATATAGATTTAAAGCTGGTTTTCATTCTTCTTTCCACTCCTCTTCACATAACAGTATTAATAATATATTAACGGTGATTTACTTTGTTTTAGGTGAAGAACTGCATCCGAGTATTCAGTAAAACAGTATCAACCACCTTATCCTACATGGCTCAGTTTTGTATGTATGTAAAATTTGAAAATAAAATTTTTAACCATTACCTATTTTTGTATATTTTATTATTCCTTTTCCTGAAATAATACAGTAAACCAATAAGGAGCTACGTATATCAATAATATAGGGCTCAAAAGACCAGTACTCCAATCTGAAATTCACGAATATTTAACTTCGCTTAAAAGACTTGTATTTACGCCAGTTTACCCAAAACTGAACCTCTACAAAAGAAGTATAAAATTCGCGAGTTTATGTGAGGTCCACAGATAAGAAAAATGTTAGTTTTCTTATTCGATAGTGCTCCGTCTGATAGTTTATCCCTATATAGTTTGTGGTATATCCCTTATCGATGGGCGAGTCCGAGATGTTTAAACAATTGAAAGAATCGCAGTCGTTGTAAAATTACAATCGAGTTCATGATTATCTCGGTCTCCGTTTTAACAATCGAGATGTTTTTCGATTGTTCTGAGTCGACTGACTCGCCCGGTCGCAGCGACGCGACGCGACCGCTCGCTCGTTCTCACTCGCACTTATCGACTCGAGTCGTAATGGACTCGTCGTTGACTGACTCGCGCGCTCGCGCGATTGCGATTTGCGTACTTAGTAATTATAAGTCTCTCATTACGCAAATTTACGTATTTATTTCTATGATACTTGAGTTGTGACTTGTGAGTGTTATTGCCTATAAAATGCCTCGGGTTTAAAAAAAATCTATAGCTTGGGAGTTTTTTTAAATTGACAGAGCGCGGGAAAATAACGACAAGCAATTGCATAGTTTGCAAAGCCAATTATAAATATTTTGGCGATACTACCTATTTGCATGACCATCTAAAACGGTTATATTTAATGTTGATTTTGATTATGTAGTTTATTAGTTTTGCTTGTATTTCATACTATGAGCAGGCTAATAAAAATGATTTTTATGAAATGGTTATTTTGCCTACCTATACCACTATTTTACCCATTTGTAAGTCGTGACCGTCTTCAAGTCGGCTCGAGTCAACTCCGAGAGAAAATCATTGAGAACCATCGAGATGTTTTGACAATCGAAACAATCGACTACAACATCTCGGACTCGCCCATCACTAATATCCCTATATATTTTGTGCTCATATCTCTCTAGTTTGTATGTCTATCAGTGTGATATTCTAATTCTACTTTAACGTTATTGAATATTATCTTAATACGTATACTTACGCTGCGCTAAATGTATTTTAATTGCTGTGTAACAGTAGTATAAAAAAGGCAACAACATTTTATTCATTCCTTAGTGAAGATAAGACAATAATGTCTTTGACAACTAATTTCTGTATTTCAATAAGTTTTCTATCGATAGTCATTACATGTATTGTTTTATCTAGCAATAATTATGCGCAAGCTAGTGAAAATGATGCCGAAAGCATTACAAAAATTGGACAAGGTGTAGGTCACATTATGAACATTTATTACTGGTAAGGTTACATTATCACAACCAATTACGTTGTGTTCGTTACGTGGTGTATTTATATTATAATTAATCACACATCATGTGTTTGCAGTTATTCTTGCGGATATAGAAAAGTGTTTGAAGACTATGCAGGAATAATACAACAAAAATATCCAGAAATATCAGTCATTGGAGCAAACTATGATCCCCCTGGCTTAAACATGTATCTATCCAGATTAATTGTAAGTGAAACTAATTCAACACTTTAAAATCTTTATTTTAGTTAAAATATTGTGTGTAACAATCTGTGACTACAGTTAAATGAGAATAGACATAGCTACTGTGATCTGTTGGCTCTCAGGCAACCAGATACATGTGTGTAACCAACAGCAACAAACTTCTTGGTTCATCCTGTGTGTTGTAAAAGGTGACTTAGGCAATATTGCCCTTAACCCTGTGTCATAAGAAGTAAAGAATTCTTTTCTGGAATTCACACTTCCATAAGAATTAAAACTTTGGCATGGCTGCTGCAGTGGCTGACCGATTGGCTTCTACACTACAAGTCATAGGCTCAATTCCCATATGGAACAAATATTTGTATGACCTACAGATAGTTGGTCCAGGTAAAAATTTTTGTTGGAGGTCACTCCCCAAAGGAGAGGTCCACCAGTAGTTGGTGGACTAAAACCTACCGGGGTTGCAGTTCATGGTTACGCGCATCCCGTGACCCCCGGCTGACAGTCAGGAGGAGGAACAGGAGTCCAGAAGATAAACCAAGAGGGTTCTCCCAATTTAAAAAAATTCTAGGTTTTTGTGCTTGTGAGATTTGTATCTGTAAATGCACCCACGGTACTGGAGAAATCCTAGAGTGGGGCAACATTTTTAGTAATAAAAAAAATAAATAAAAAGAAATACAGTGGAGTCCGCTTATAACAACATCAAAGGGATGGCAATATTTGGTCGTACTAAACGGACATCTCTATAAGAGTCAATAAATACCAGATAAGAAAACCTAACTAATGGGTGTTCTTAAGTCGCTGTAAGCGGCTGGTCTTTATAAGCGAAGTCGTAATAAACAGATTCCACTGAGTGATATGAATCTCCAAAAAAATTGTAGATATATAAATTTATTTCATTACAATTTAATATTGCAGGGTTTTGGCAAGATGATATTAATAATGTGCATACTGAGTGGAGTCAACATATTTGCCTGGTTAAACAAACCACAGCCTGCATGGTGGAGCTGGTGCCTCGAGAACAAACTGTATGCATGCATGATGATGTTTTTCTTAGCTAATATGATTGAAGGCCAACTAGTATCATCTGGTGCATTTGAAATTTCTCTGAACAACATTCCGTTGTGGTCAAAATTGGAGACTGGAAGGATTCCGCAGCCACCAGAGCTGTTTCAGATAATTGACAATACATTGCAGTTCTCAAAAATGGACCTGCCCAATAATAACTTTGTGCAATAATATTTTTGAGTTGCATTTTTTGCATACTGTTTATAAGAGGGACTGAGGTTTATAAGATTAATAGGGTGAAATATAGGTAAAAACTAAATTTGATGTTGAATAAAGGATGAAACCTATGTATATGATTAATTGCATACAGAATAACCACGTTCAAAGGTGTCATGAGGAATATAGGTAAACAAACATTAGACCAATAGAAATCAATTTATTCTGCAAGTTATGTCCATTCATTACCGCATCCGCCGCGAATATGCCATAAGACCGTCTGCTGCCTTTCTGGCAGCTCTGTGAGTGCATGCACGGCATGCAGTTAGACAAGGTGCGATTGCGGCTCCCCGCATAAAATTTATTACGATCCTGATGTTGCTTCTTTCCTTGTCATACACGCTCACAATTACCACTATTGCTAATCAACTTTTACCCATTACCAAACACCACCACACGTTACCAATCAGCACCACTCATTACCAATCACCATAACTAATAATTATCACCTTTAACGTATCACTAATCACCATAATGCACTACCTATCCGCTTTCGCCTATCACCAATCACATTAACAGTAACCAATCATATCAACAATAACTAAATCATCACCAATCACCACAATACACCATCTACCTGCAGGCTGCTGTCTTCTATCACCAATCATCACCACCCAGTGCTTTAATCACTAAATCCATTAGCAAATTAAATTGCGCAAGTTGACTTTGCAACCGATTCTCTGTGGATACATCGCAGAATGTCAATTTCTTAAGTCAGTTTTACCGACTAATAAAGCACTTGCTCCAATAACTTACGCAATTTGTTAGGGGATTAGCGCTAAGCACCAATCACGTGTCAGTAATCTATTTCCAATCGCTTATAGTCAATAACTTGACATAATCACGTGTGAAATTCGGAAAACAACATTATTTCGGACAACCATTTATGATCACTGCTTAAAACTTACGCTGAACTTGAGCTGTGTCTTAAAACATACCTACGCAAGCAATCAAGATAGGTTGTACCTCAGTTTTTATAAGCTTTTTAACTTCACAACAGTTACAAGTTTAATTGAAATCCGTCCAGCTATTCTCACGTGAGGAGATAACAGACAGACATAAATTCAAATAAACAAATTGTGCTTAGTACCAGTAGTACCTACGAGTTTGCAAATTATGAAAACGGCTAGTTTTCGTGAGCTCGCTAAACTGTATTTAATGTTTGTCTCTTTCTTGCGGGTGTGTAAGAGAGATAGGAGTTTAGCGAGTTCACAAAAACTACTGCTAATTTCGCAATTTGCAAACTCGTACTAGGGATAGGTACTGTTGCTTATTTCTAGCGTCCCTGGCCGGTTTCCGTGAAAATATTTCCAATGTAGGTACAGATTTTCCCTTTAGGATTTTAATATACAGAGTATAGATACAGCCAATAATACAGATAATGAAGATCCACATTTACGTCACGATACATAAGGCGCAATTAAACTTAGACGTTACCCCAAATTCGGATGCGGCTAACGACCAAGGGTACCCTAAATGAAAGAAGTCGAGTACGCCAGTCTTTGGAGAAGTTCAACTGGCTTGGTCGTTGTTTCATTCACATCGACCAGTGCTAACGAGCGTGTAATTAATCTGTCGGGTGCCCAAATTCGGGTAAAATAATTCGGATACCGAAGGCTTGCTAATTATAAAGAGAGCAGCTTTACCCAAAAAAAAGTTAAATATTTTTTTACCATTCTTGCTAGTCACATGTCGTTAAACGTAACTTTAGACCAACGGGTCTAATCTCCAATCCAACACTCATTTAATTAAGGAAAAAATATTATGATACCAGTTTGACGACCTAATTGGCAGATAAAGTAACGAGAAAGTTACAGGCTACTTTAATAATTTTGGTTTAGTGCTACTCAGCTGTTGTGAAATAACAATTACTAAACTTTAATCGACAATTGGCCTACTCTAGACTACTTGAAGATGGTAAGAGGCCCTCAGCATACTGCAATTACCATTCGTTTTACTAAAATTTTCGATTGCACCTTCAAACGTGGTTGACATGGTATCTTATCTTTATAGTATTTTAATAAATCGAATAATTCCTGTTATTGTTATATAGTGCAAAATGTTATCACAGTTTAGTTACCTTCCTATTCTGTGGTTAATCAGCATAGTCTTTTTCAAACTATATTGGGGTTTGTTTACACGAGATTATGCTGAATGTTATTATTTTACACTGAACGTAAGGCCTCTGAACATCTGACCTCTGTAACCTAATTGCTGGGCGGGCTTCTTGGATTGTCAATCATTGTCAGTCATAGGTCCTGTATTCGCATATCTGTAGCTGTAACTACGTCTTAAACGGTGTACAAATATCGGGCACTCATCATTAGATTGACTAAAAGCTTGATTGTATTGTACCTCGCAGATCACTTCATGATACAGTGTTGTTCTACAATGGATCACTTGACAATTGATCTGCGCGGTAACAATTAACCATGAGCCCCTTATATCTAAAATTCTTTTAAGCAATAATATCAATGAATGTTTTGTTAGTTTCTTTTTGTGAAAATGAAATTAAATATATAATTGTTGCGCTATTTTGTCAAGGCCCCCGCAAACATCCAACTAAACTATCGAACGACAGTTTAGTTGCATTCCTACCCCTTAACCAATAATCGCTGCGTAAAGTTATAACTCTGTTTAACGTCAGTGTAACCATATATTTTTCGATGTATAAGCTTGTCTTAACTTTACACAACGATTAATTATTAGTAAGGCGCTCCACCCACTGCACCGCGCCCCGTCGCGTAGCGCGGGATGGCCAACTGCGCGCGGGGCGCCTTCCCACACATTTCCGCGTCGGCAGTGTGTTGTGCTAGGCGTGATTTCTATATAAATTGAGATACTTGCATACAATGGTAAAATCTGCCTTCCCGCGCTACGCGACGGGGCGCGGTGCAGTGGGTGGAGCGCCTTAGGCGGCTAATGTCTATGGCGATGCATGGAAGTGCGCACACTAGCTCGACTCGATTTAAATATAAAAATAAAATCGTCCTACTATCGCATAAGCCTTTGGCCAGACTGCAAACGCGGGCGCGGTGCGGCGAGTTCAAACAGAAGAACTTCATTTGAGTGTCCATAGTGAGAGCGCGGGCGGCAAGGGACAACCCGCGCGGGAGCGGGTCTCAAATTAGTTCGAGCTGACCACGCGCGTTGTTGTGATGGCGTCTTCAAAATTAAATGTTGAAGAATTAATAAGTGCTATTCAAGCACGATCTGCACTGTGGATGTCGAAACATCGGTTTTTAGTAAGAATTTTCCAGTAAAAATAAGTCTTCTTCATCCATATTATATTTTGACAAACACTGGACACGACAACGCTCAGAACGAAGCCACGCTCCACTGCGGACAGGTAAATCGCGCGCGTACCCGCACCCGCGCCGCTCCCCGCACCGCGCTGCCAGTCTGGCCAAACACTAACTGTTTAGTTGGATGTATGCGCCTCCACTAAATGTTACATTTCCCTCAGTACAAATAATTTAATATGCTCAAACTGTTCTAAGAAATTGGGTAATTCAAACAAAATCACTTGGTAATGTTTGTAATGCTTTTTTTATTTATCTAGTCAGGATGATTATTTTCAGTAATGTTCAAGATAAAGAAAACATGTTCTTACTCTGTGAAACCCTATTTAATTAAAGATTTAGATTACATAATAAATATTTGTCTTTTCATTTATAGTCTTATATCGTTAACATAAATTAGAATAAGAGAATGGTTCCTTTATACAGAAATTATTTATTCTGCGCTCTTTAAATACACAAATCTGCCAATAGTATCTATTATGTGCATAGACAATTTCTGTAAAAATAGAAAAATCCTCGTTTTGTAGACGGAAATTTAATATACTTACAAGCCTCACGAGACACGAGCTGTGTATCTAAAATCAGCTCATATCTGGTAACAAGGACTGTAACACGGTAAACAACGGTGCCGATTCTCTTGTTCACTTGTTTTACTAACAAACAGCGAGAGAAAAGGACGGTAATAGACAAGAACTAAGTTAGAGGTGTCAAACTGGTTTACGCCTTAGGGTCAACTCATACTAGAGCAGAGTCGTAGCGCATCGAAGCGTCAAATTCTTCACAAGTAAAGCGAAGAACCAATCGGCGTCGGTTGCGCTCTGACGCGCGAATTTTGTGGAATGCGCGCGTATTCGCGCGTCTTTTTATCATAGAAGAAATATGTATGTATAATTGCACAAAAAGGTATGTCGGAACGCACGCAGTGAATAATCGACCGCTCCCGAGATTTTATTGTTTAAATTAGTTTATTTGGACTTTTAAGTGTTACAAATGTCTCTAAACTGAACCTTGGACGTTAATACATATAGTGAATATGGAGTACAGTGTTAAATTTGTGTATTTCGGTCAAATTCAAACAATATAAGTTGTGAATTAACAAGTGCATTGACAATAAAATTTGTGGGTGGCGTGAAGACGCTAGTCGGCAGCCGCGCACCGCGCTCTGTCGCTCGTGTACGGACGAGTATCGTACTATCTCGCTCTTGCATCTAGCTGTCGGTTTGTGGTTCGAAATGAACTGCATAATTTGTGATTTAAAAATAAATTCGGGGGAAATTATTGAATGCAATGACTGTAAGGGAAATTATCATTATAAATGTGTGAACATTACCTCAGTTGCATTTAAAGAGGGGCAGGCACAATTGAAACGTACTTTCAAGTGTAACTCGTGTTCCAATATAACCCGGCGAGTACGCTCAACGGATGAAACTCCAGTACGTGGTGTCTGCTCAGGTCCAGGTTTGATGGATACGGAAGAAGACCCCTGGTCTTCTAAAGATACGGGGGGAAATAATTGTCGATCACCCAAGGGGTCATCGGCCTTGAAGGAGCCCGACAATTTTGCACAGATGATGGAAAAAGTCAATAGCATAATTATGACAAAGTTATGTGATTTTGAAACAAGACTTATGAAAGAAATACAAGCTACGGTAAAGGTGTTAGCTTTAGAAAATACTAAGTTAAGGCAAGAATTAAAGGAAGTCAACGAAAAATGTAGTTCTTATGAGAAACAGATTGCAATAATAGATAGTGAGAAACAGGTTGTTATAGAAAACAGTAATGCCATCGGTCATACTCAACAAAAATGTGCCATAATTACGCCAGGAGCTACTAGCGTAGACACATCGTCAGCCAACAACACGACGAACAGCGCTCGGGCGCCGGCCGCGGCCGCGCCTGCGCGTACGAGAGCTCGCAACCCGCCGCGCGAGACCCCCCCGCGCCGTGACGTCACAGCGACGATACCCGCGACCGCACCGGAGTCCGAGCCGTCGCAGCGGGGACCTGACAACAACTACGCGTCGGTGGCTAGGAGACCAGCGAATTTTCAGGAGGATGGACAGAGCAATAGCCAATGGATAGAAGTTACAAGGAAAAAGAGAAGCAACCCGATAATAAAAGGTGGCAATTCGTCAGTTGTATTGTTAAAAGCTGTCGAACGGAAAAAGTATTTACATATTTGGAGATTAGATAAAACTACTACGGAAGATATATTAAAAGAACATATTATAGGAATACTGGGCAGTGAGTCGGAAATTTCTATTGAAAAGTTAAGACCTAAGATTGAGCGGGATTATGCATCGTTTAAGATTGGCGTTACTGTAACTGACTTTGACAAGCTTTGCGACCCGAAATTGTGGCCATTAAATATAGAAATATGTGAATGGATTAATTGGTTTCGTCGACCAACCAAACCAAACCAAATACAAACATAACATTTTGAACTGTTATATATTATACCAGAACGTGAGAGGAATTCGGACAAAAACTACCCAATTTTTATCATTTCTGGAATCCTCGGGATGTGACTTGTTTGCAATCACAGAAACCGGTCTCAATGCAGCAATAAAAGATTCGGAGTTTGTTGTGCCAGGGTACCAAATATTGCGATGCGATCGCGCTGACGGCCGCAAACAAGGGGGAGCACTTTTAGTGGCCACACCACGATTTGAGTTACGACGAGTGGCGATTCCAGGTAATGTTAACGTAGACGATCACAAGTTTGAATTAGTGTGTGCTAGTGTGTATAAAGGGAATCGGTTTCTATTTACGTGTTGTACGGTATATATTCCTCCGCAGACAGACGAGAATGAGTATATGGTGTTGTTTCAAATATTGGAAAATATATGTGTAATGTATAAAAATAAGTTAGTAGTTCTAGGTGATTTTAATTTGCATTCCTGTAATAGTAACATTGTTAACTATTTTGAATATTTTATGGCATTCTGTGAATTCGTTCAGTGTAACGAGATACCGAACTGTAGTGGGAGACAGCTGGATCTTGTGTTGGGCGCGCGCGGCGCCTGCGTGAGCGTGCGCGGTGCGGACGAGGCGTTGCAGCCCGTCGACGCCTACCACCCCGCGCTGCACGTGCGCCTCGCACTCACTGCTGCCCGCTCCGCGCTCCACGAGCATCCCGTACCCGACTATATTCATGAGCCGAACGTGCCACATACGTATGCGCAATCAATATGCCGCGAAAAATGGAATTTCAACAAAACCAATTTTAATAGTATGTATCAATCTTTAAGTGAAATAGACTGGACTGATTTATATTGTTGCACAGAGCCGGACGTAATATTAAATTTATTTTATGATAAAATCTATGAAGTATTTAGCATGCATGTGCCCCTAAAAAAGACAGGTTCGAGGAGCAGTAGGTACGTATACCCAGTATGGTATACGAGTGCGATCATTAGGGACATACAACTCAAATATGCGCTACATAAAAAGTATAAATCTAGTAGGTCGAACGAGGACTATGAAGCGTTTTCTCAGTGCAGGGCGAGGGTTAAAGCCGAGACCACCCGAGTTCACGACGAATACCGGAACCGCGTCCAGAGTCACCTGGCAAAAGAACCGCGAGCATTTTGGAATTTCATGAGGTCCAAAACACGAAATTCGTGCAATCGCAAAATAATAAAGGACGGTAAAGTATTGTCCGAGTTTGAGTGTGCGAGAGAGTTCGCCCGCTACTTCGAGTCTGTATACAACCAGGAGCCGGCCACGCTGAGCGTGGAGGCGGCCAGCGCTGACACAGAACGCGTGGCGGAGGCGCCGGGAGCGCGCGTGCATCTTGAGCGCTTACGCGCCGCTGACGTGCGCCGCGCGCTCGCGCGCTGTCCGTCCAAGCGCTCGGCGGGGCCTGACGGGATACCGGCGTTTGTGTTTAGGGATTGTAGGGCAGTATTAGACGAGCCGTTGCTTCATTTGTTTAACATCTGTATAGAGACCGCGAGGTTCCCGGAACGCTGGAAACTTACTCGTGTGGTGCCAGTACCGAAGGGCAGTGGAGGATCGGAGCCCGCTAACTACAGACCTGTGGCGATCTTGTGTACTCCGGCGAAGGTATTCGAGGCGGCCATCCACGGTTGTCTTTATCCGCAGGTGAGCGCTCAGTTGTCCAACGCTCAGCACGGGTTCCGACCTGGGCGGGGGACGACTGGGAACTTACTGGATCTGATGACACACCTGGTACCCGTGGTGGATGCTGGGCTGCAGGTGGACGTCGCTTACTTTGATTTCCGAAAGGCGTTCGACACAGTCGACAATGACATCCTACTGGCCAAGCTGGCTGGTATGGGGTGCACCCCACATACGTTAACCTTCTTCGCTTGTTACTTACGGGACAGATGTCAATACGTCGACTGTGGCGGACATCTTTCGGATCCCTACCCGACAAGATCTGGGGTGAGTCAGGGGAGTAATTTAGGGCCTCTTTTGTTCATTTTGACAGTTAACGACTTACCGAAGGTAGCCAGCAAGTCTACGCCCTTACTTTTCGCGGATGACCTAAAACTGGTCCATAAAATTGAGCATAACCTAGACCACGCCACATTACAGCGAGATATAGATAGCATAGTAAGTTGGAGCTTAAAACATAGACTTTATTTTAATGTGACTAAGTGTTCCGTGCTGTCTTTCAGTCGCGCAAGAACTCCGAGCCATTACCAATACCTAATGGACGGGGCGCCGATACAGCGTGTGACAGAGATACGGGACTTAGGTGTACGCTTCACCGCTGATCTACAGTTTCGGCAGCATATCACTGATGTGTGCAAGAAAGCTTACCGGAATTTGGGACTAATATTGCGCCAAGCAAACAACTTTACAAATATAGCAGCTTTGAAAGCACTGTACGAGGCGCTGGTGAAGAGTCACCTGGAGTGCAATGCCGTAATATGGTCACCACACGAGGAGAAGTACAGATTGATGCTGGAACGTATTCAGAACAAATTTGTTAGGTTCGTGTATTTGAAGCAATACGGGATATACCCAGGCTATCCGCTCCTATATCCTACTTTATTTGTTCTGGGTATGGTGGGGTATTACAGGCTTGAAGTAAGAAGGGAGGTCGCTCTCACCGTCTACCTATTTAAGGTAATGCGCGGAAAAATTAATAATCCAAACGTGTTGGAGGTACTCCAGCTGTGCGTCCCGAACGAGTACGTGGGGCGGCGGCGGCGGCCGGAGCTGCTGGCCGTGCCACGTGCGCGCACATGCCTCCTGCAGCGCGCACCGCTTACGCGTGCGCTGCGTGCGCTCAACACGTTGGCTCACAGAATTGATCTCTTTTCGTGTGCACTGAACGAATTCACACGGGCCGCTTATTGTGCAATTTGTTTAGTTTAGTTATTTTGTTTTTGTTTTCTAATATTTATGTACATAGACTATTGCATTAGGCAGCAAGTACCTGTAATAATAGTTTTATGTTTGGGAGAAATAAATAAATAAATAAATAAATAAAATAAATAAATGTGTATTATGTTGTGGAGATAAGGGTGAATATGCTATGTTAAGTTTCAGATTGACCCTAAAACAGTACGAGTTGACCCTAAAACTTCACCGTGTTTTTAGTCTACGAGTTCTGACGTGTCATCAAACTTTTGGAAATTTTAGTTCAACTAAATTTGACAGCTCTTATTTACATCTGATTCTTACTTGTTTTACCAGAGTGAAAAAGATGGCAATGGCCTAAATTAAGGTTAGTTTGTGCACAACACAATCTGCACCAATAATTATCTTATTTTAAAAAATCTGACTGAATGCATTGTGATGCAGCTAGGGTTGCCAGGTGTCCGGCCAAATATGTACAAGTCCGGCCTGTCCGGCTTTTGGTTAACCCCGCCCCACCAAAAGATGCCAAACGAAACCGAGCGAGCGAATTAGTTTTTCTTTTAAAAACCAATTTGTCAGGCTTTCAGGGCAAAATGTCCAGCTAAATATGAATCTGTGTCCGGCTTTTCTATTTTTGGACCTGGCAACACTAGATACAGCGCCATCTCATGAAAGACTGTGCTATTGAATGACTGGATGAATACAATGTCTGTCAATTCGCCAAGTGTTGTGTAGTCATCCAGGGGGAGTCAGCTTTCTTAGCTGCCAATGCCAACAGTGGCATGATTTGCAAAAACGAGATAGTGTTATACAAAAGAAAGTGATAACAAGATCAGTGATGTCACATGCCCGATTGAATAGATACCCATCATTTCGGTAACTGCAGATTAAAGATAATGAGCTGTGATGATTTTAATGTTCATTAAAATATTATAAAACAATAATTTAAACTAAATAAATAATGATGTATTGTGTTTTTTTATGAAATGACCACACTCATTTGTGGTATGGCGAATTTGTTTATTGTTTTTTTCGACAATCTGACCAAGACAGTATTATTTTCTGTGAATCTAACACTTGTTTTGTTATGATAGTTTCCAAATCGTATTTTTTGTCGGCTCTGCATTGTGTGTGAAGAATTGTTGCCTTAACCACTACGAGATAGACTCTACAGTGCGAAATTAAAGCGTTTTGTGAAATCAACAAATACCATAAGAGATAGAGACTCCAGTGCGAAATTGACGATTTTGTATTTACGAGATAGACTCATCCTATTTGTGCGATATTGACGCTTTAGTGTTGTGTTTTCCGACCATGGCATTGGCTGAATAGGTGTGAAGAACGTTACAGCATAAATGTTAAAAAACTATAAGTACTTTTAGTACAATAACTATATGCCTGAAACGGTTTTGTAAATTAAAAAACCACAAGTTTGTTAAAGAAGAAGCCTCCAAACAAGCAATAAAATGAAAAATAAATAAATTAAAACATGTTTAAAAACTTTATTATACTTGTTTTCTTTGATTTCTATTACAGCGAATTTTCATTTTGCAGTTTTTGCCAAATGTAATTAAGTAATGCATAATCGTTAAATAAACTACAAAATGAGAATTCATTGTATGTATAAATTAAACTACTATGCGTGCCAAATAAGAATAGTACTGTCAAGACGCCATTTTGTTCCGCAACACTCGTGAACTTCATTACCGAAGCGTAAGGTGTGCAAAAAAGTAAATAAAGAAATTATACTCAGTTTAATTATTTTTTGTTCACTTTTTTGGTATCTCTAATCAATTTTACGCCAAATTAATTACACAGTAATTGTATTACTATTATGGCGACATATTACGGTGACCAGTAGCATTTCGTGAAGTTAACTATATACAAGGTTAGTCGGAAAGGGGGTACTAAGCCGCAGACCACTTAATGTATCACTGATGATTGTTCTAAAGAAAGTGTTAAAATTTAAAAATTCGATGAATTTTTATTCCTTCAAAAATTATTTTTATTTTAGTTATTTCATAAATTCTTCATCCCTGCTTTAGTTATGAATTCAGAAAATGAAGTTTCTAATCCGCGACTTCAAATATGACCTAAATAGTAAACACAGCTGATCATAGCTATGAACAGATAGATTTTAGCATATTTTTTACGGAATCTTTGAAAAGCTATTTCTCTTAAACTATCGAGTTTTGGGGGAAGTTGTAGAACAAAAGTTGTCCCTTATTATGTGTACTTTAACACTCTTTCGGCACCCTTTCCGACTAATTGGGTCATTTTTTTAATGAATACTGCTTCCAAATATTATTAATTTATCCAAAATTATCTATTTATGCAATTCAAGAAATAACATTTTATAAAAATGAATATAAATAGTAATGAAATAGCTATGAATAAAAAAAATAACATTTTTATTTTTATAGTTTTTTGCTGGCGGTACTAATTTGACAGATATCGTGTGAAGTTGTAGCAAGCGCGATCCTATTCTTATTTGGCACACATAGTAAAAATAAATAGTAGGTATGAACCTATCTGTTCGTAATTCCCGCGCCTCACGAGTTTCTGGAGGCATAAACTGGAGCGCTAGTGTGCTCTCGTGTAAGCTTTATGATTGTATGAAGTTGTCGTTCTTCTCTTGAGTAATATGTTCTGCGGTAGTCATATCATAATGTTAAATAGCTGAGGATTTGCCACGTCATGATATGATGTGAACAATACACACGGCCACGGAAAGATAATTATAATCCACGCCACTAGTGGTTTTGTTGTCGTATGTTACTCAAAAGTACTTAGGCAAAACTTTGGTTAAAACTGGTTTTTACTAACCCCCTTACTAATAAACGGTGAATAAAGTTATGACAAGCTTATACATCAGTCGTCATCATCATAAAACTTCAGAAAATGTTAATTTTGGTATATGACCATTATTTGATGCTTTTCAGTTTTTTGAAGTCTGTTTTTTTTATTATTTTGTACTAGAGACCCGCCCCGGCTTCGCACGGGTGCAATGTAGATACTAATGTGGGGCATATAAACCATCTTATCGAATCACTCTATCTATTGCTGAAAACTGCATTAAAATCCGTTGCGTAGTTTAAAAGATCTAAGCGTACAGACAGCGGGAGAGACTTTGTTTTATACTATGTAATAAAGAAGCTATTTCGTAGGCGGCACACCGTTTATTTAACAGGCCAGCTTGGGTCTGAGTAGCTAATTAAATTAGATTCCGATTAATCCGACCGAATAACTAGGTCCTCGCCCGCGACGTTAGAAAGACGAGGGAGATGACGACAAAAGTAATCGCGCGTGGAGCAGGCGGCAGACGTAATTTTGACTTAGGTCACTTCGCTAGCCACGCGGCAAATCGATAACTAATGTCCATATCAATATCGCTTGCACTTGATTTATCATTCTGCTATGGTTTCGTTTAAATTAATATCTTGTTGATATTCAGCTGAATTCGGGTTCAATTTCCTTGTCTTAAATATTTGTAACTGAGTAGGTAAGTCAAATTTGTGCCTGCTGCTCGCTCCCGACGCGATTCCCTTTATCGTCATTCCCCGCGTCCCTGTAAAGTCGTGGGCGAGGACCGAGTTATCCCGTCGGACTATAGTAACAACTTCCTTAAATGCCTGGGCCGTTTATGATTTGCTGAACTTTAGGATCGACATACATAGGTATTACAAAGTCGTTAATTAAAAACGGAACTGTCTCTCTTGTGTTCGCACGAGCACAAGAATACCTCATGCCGTGGTGAAAATATTAGGCAGTCAGCAAGGTTGGTAGTGGGGCTAACTGCCAAGCGTGCACCGGACGTACGTACCTAAGTATCGTTACTAAAAAAGTACCTACTCAGGCAGCTTAGACTTAAAGCGCCTACACACGGCCCTAATATCAGATGCAATATCAGGGGAGTGGTGGGGAGCGCCCTAGATCGCTCTCTTGATCGCCTCGTGTGTAGGCAAATCGTAACCAGTATTATTATTATTACCCCTAACTCAGAAATCGGTTCGGGCGAGCTCACGATTTAGGGCCGACTATCGTCTAGGGAGCGTTGTCAGTGCGTGTGTAGCGAAATCGGGACTGATTTCCCCGCAGTGTGCGTGTTCATCAGTATTCCGCAGTGTTCATCAACCACCTCTTAACTCAGGTCTTCCTCTTTTGTCTCTATTTTGGTCGCACCGTAGCAAGTGCCAGAGCGATGCCTATTTTTTCATGTTTTGAGAGTGTAGGCGGCATCTTGGATCGACGAGCGCTTTGCTGCACGGTAGGTTACGTACTAACTGGCAGGGGCGTGTGTAGAGTATTAGCCGATTTCATCCCCACCATCACTCTCCTGATATTGCCTCTGATATTAGGGCCGTATGTAGACGCTTTTAGACCCAAATTCTTTGTGACATCTTACGACAGTTGAGCATGACACATAGGACACGAGTGACGCAATACTAGTTCATGTTGTTGAGCGCGCGCTCCGCAGGTAGCACACGTCCACACGGTGTGCGGCGCCATTAGTGCGCGACCCGACACCGCACACTCGGGAAACTGACTCCCGCATCCAGGGCAAGTCGACATCCTAAGGGCAAACGTCATACATTTTAAAACCAGATCAATTCGACTAAAGATATTATGTGTAGCAAAAGTGAAAAGTTATGCTTGTATGTAGGTGCAATTTGCAAACAAAGATTTCACCTATATTAAGTTTGCTAATGACGTATGTTAATTATTTGAAATAAAGTTGATACTTACATTGGCTATTGCAAAATAAACTGTTTTGTCTATATTTCAGTATGTGTTATTTTGTAAAGTAAGGCCTGAATTAAACATGCTCGTTAGCAAATTATGAGCTTAGTAAGGCCGACTGAAATAGTTCAGTGACTAAGTACTTTAAACCATAAGCCTCTAAATAAAACTGTCCCGGTGAAATAAACACAAAAATATATATTCGTATACTTACCATTCAGGCATGCTGACGTCACAGTTTGGGCATTCAACCTTGTTTCCTTTCGCGTCTTTAGGTTTATATCTTGTAAATATTTCTATAGCTAAATTTTCAAAGGTATCAGGCTGAAAATGAAAATTGTTTTATTTGAATTAAGTCCTTCATGTTTTTTCTAATACAAAGTCGTTCATTGGGAACACGAGTAATCTTTAAATTGTTTTATACATAGGTGTACAGGCCCGCCGCTAGCAGTTTCGCCGCCCGCGTGCAATACCGAATGAAAAAATTACAATGACTAGAATTATGTGATGAGCAGTGCTGCCAATAAAAATGTCTCGATTCCCCGCTTCTTTTTGATTAATTGCCAAGCGATACTTGGACGAGCTTCTTTTTTCTTTTACACGCTCCCCTCACTCTTTCGATTACTCCTGTATCTTGAGTGACACAAAACCGAAGAAAGTTCCAATTGAAATTGGTCTCAATTAGATTAGTCGCTCGATTTGCCGCCCCCTAGGTGTGCCGCCCGGGAGCGGTGCACGCGTTGCACGCCCGCTTACGGCGGCCCTGCATAATAATATGTATGTATAGCACTTGACCAAATTCTTAAATGCTACTCAATTTTACGTTGCCGTTAAGTCTCGTGCTGTCACTGTCACTCTAAGACGAAGTGACAGCGACAGCGCGAAATTCTAATATTTTGCAAGATTCATTTAAGAAACAGTCTTGAAACTTTAAGACTCTTCACATAGTTATGTTTAATAATCGGTATCCCCTTCGGAATCTGCGCTATAAATACTTTGAATAGATATTGAAACTTCGCTACTACTGGATAAAATTAGGATTACTACATTTAATAATTATCCCGATTAAAATCTACACAATGAGTGCAGCACTAATTCGAACATAAAAGTAAAATCTTCTGAAAAATATAGTCGTCGGCCTCAGCCAAGTACTTTGTCCTCACAAAATACCACACGATAACTAACTTACAATTTTAATATTTGCACTCGACTGTTTTCAGTGTTCCTTTATTATTTCCTTCTTATTTATCGTCGATAGTACTAATCAATAGGATACACATCACTATAATAGATACTAACAAACAAAAAACAACAACAAAAAAAATTACTTCTTCACACTTAAAGGCAATATGCTAAAATTAAAAAATAATCACAATTATTTCTATCAAGTGCAAGGACAGTTACACAACTCGTCGAGACTTTTGCTACTTTATTTTGTGGAGTCCTAAAGGTTTGATATACGAAAAAATTTAAAGTTGAACCGATTTTAGAAGCCTTTTACCATGAGTGTTTCTTTCCAGAAATATAATTGATGGTCGCATACCAAGAAATTTACCAGTGAGAGAAAGGAAATAAATGGAAGGGACCGATTTTGATCATATTATTTCGATAAAAGTGTGTGAAATTGCTGTACGGGGATTCCAGTGCTTGTGTTAGGATAAATGGGGTGTTCACAGACTAGTTTGGCATCTCCAGGGATGTGTAGCGTCACCATGTCTGTTCAACCTATACATGGATAGTTGTTTGACAGATCTGAAAGGGGGTGAGTGTGGATTGAAAATGAATGAGTTGCCTGTCAAATGTCTTCTCTACGCAGGTGATCAAGTTTTGCTTGTGTTGTCGGCGGAAGAGTTGCAAGTCATGGTAACTGTGATGCATTGGAGCATATAAGATGAAAGGGATGAAAATTAATGTAAGTAAGACGAAAGTAATGGTTTTTTAAAGGGATGCAAATGTATCTGAGTGTAAAGTAAGGATAGGACATGAAAGTATTAAACAGGTGAATGAGTTTGTTTATTTGGGAAATATGTTTACAAGAAATGGTAAGATTGACGAAGATGTGGAAAGAAGAGGAAATGCGGGAAATTAAGTGAATGGTGATATGCATGCGCTTGTGGCTAACTAGTCGATGTCAAAAAAGGCACGGCTGGCTGGCCATAATGGTGTGTTGGTACCTACGCTTATGGTATGGAAATGAATGTTGGTCGTGGCGGAAGAGGTATGAAAGTAGAATAAATGCCGTGGAAATGCGTTCCTTGCGAAGTATGTGCGGTGTAATTTTGAATGATACATTGAGGAATGATGAGATTAGAAAAAGTTGTGGATTAAAAGATGATGTAGTGACAAACATTGAAAGGAGTATGCTTAGGTGGTTTGGTCATGTTGAGAGAATGAGTGAACGGCGATTAACAAAAGGAATTTATAAGGTGGATGTCAATGGAAACTCCGGTAGAGGACGTCCTAGAAAGACATACATCGATGTGCGTTCGTGTATGAAAAGATGTATGAAACTATAGAACGCCACATGCTACGACCCTTACATACTCCTTTCGCTTCATCCAGTGTATGAATGTGGATGAAGCGAAAGGAGTATGTAAGGGTCGTAGCATGTGGCGTTCTATAGTTTCTGCTTAATCCCACGGGAAAAAGGCGTGAGTTACGTATGTATCTATATATGTAAGTGTGTGAATAAGTTTCCTAACAAACAAGTTTTTGATTTCTTCTTACCTAAAATACTTAATTTATCTACCTACCTACCCCCTACCTATCAAAGATCATAAAAATCGGTCCAGCCGTTCTTGAGTTACAAATGGTGTAACTAACACGACTTTATTCTATTTATTTAGATTCAATGAATAAAGGAAACATAATTCTATTTCTTTTACAATGTACAATGTTGATGTAAATTCAAAATGAACTAAGTAGGTCAAGCTGTTATAAAGAATAGCTAGTTTCTCTTATAATAAAAAAATATAGTATGCTCTACACGCATAGTACACTGTCTAAAGACGTTGCAAGATATCGATATTGACAAACATCACTAGAGTATCGATATAATTATCGACTACGACAAGTCACTTCTCTGACTCTATACGTATTTGTTCGTCGTACACCTCCCGCAACCCACCCCCCCTCCCCCCAATTGAGCGCGAAAGGGACAACTGCAGCTCGGACTGATTTCTCCTGTGCAATATTAGCGAAATTGTACTTTCGTATTACCCTGTTTTCTTCTTCAAATCTGGACCGATTTTAATATTTTTTTCAGTAATAATTTAAGGAAGACTTTGTTTATGTCCCTATGTTTTATTTTTATTTTTTATATACGTCAAATTTGTTTACCAGTTGTCTGAATACGGTGGTAAAATCGGTCGATTTTTGTAAAATTCAAACGGTTGTAGTTCTTTTAATAATTTATGTATTGACAAAAACAAAACATAGGGACATAGTGATGGTAGATATATATCATATTATGGCAAAAAAATATTTGCTCTAGTGACATTATCCAAGGAGGAAACTAAGGAATACGTTTGTATGGACAAAACGCCGACCGCATTTCCTCTTAATGCTTTCAATATCTGTAACATTGGCGAAATAATCGCCCGTTAACACTCAACGCTTCCATCGTATCGTCATGATAGCTGAACAATGATTTTTGTATAAAATAAGTTGCTTACATCCAGTGCTTCCAGTTTGATCAATGCCTTGGAACACAAACCAAATGCTCGGGCTTGAATCGCTATCGATGCTATAGTACACCAAACCTGTATTCATTACAAAAAGAACACATTAAAAGTTAAAAATAAATTACGTTCACTCAACACAAGGCGAGAAAGCGCCCGCCACGGCATCATCTAGCTTCAATATTTTAAATTGGTCTTTCTAGATTCTACAACAAAAAATCTAAAATATCTACATATAGAATTGCAAGGATCTTTGAAAGATGATTACCTAAGTACATAAACTACAATTATTTAACGTTATTATTCCAGCACCGCATAATATTATAAAATATCCCGATAATCACATCAATTAAAAAGTGGAATCTTGTAGTTCTTTTTTTCTTTTCTTTTTACTCTTGCCTACTGCTAAAGGTTCAAATTTATTTTAGGGCATTACACGTTATAATTTATATATATATAATGTCACACAACGTTTTAGATGAATGTTAAAACATTTGAATAGCTCTTTCTAATTAAAAAAACTTAGACACTAATAGATTTTATAATTAAAACAAACATATTTGTTTTACGACTTCTGGAAAATGAAACTTCCATCTTCTAGCTTCATGTGATAACATTAGTTTCGATGTGAACAAAAACCAGCCAAGAGGTTGCTGTTATTATTCAAGAACCCTGTATATTATTTATATCAATAAGGTCTAGTATCAAAAATCAAACAAGTTCATCACCAATACAGGGCGAGAGATTGCAGTTTTAAGAGATTTCACGCGATTGCGACACAAGACTCACATAATAACGGCGCCGCTTCATACAAAAACCGGAGTCCCTCTTTTCCTACGGTGGTCTTGGTTGTCGCGGATAATGGATTCGCCATTTATAACGAAATCATAGGTTAACAAAAGCCCTGAGGCCTACTGTACATTCCGCACGGGAAACAATTTTCGCGAGAAATGTTGCTGTGGTTGCCTGTGTTCTAAAAGTGCGCATGCGTTTTTTTTATTCGCATTGCGTGCACTTTGTATGTTTTCTACATGTTCAGACAGTGCCATCCACGAAGACGCGCCCCACTCTTCGCCTAAGCGCGTGTTCTCTCTCACTTTTCATCTTAGAAGATGTACGAAGGATAAGCTGCGTGATGACCTGCGTTTGTTGGGCGTCGTGTAGCAAGTGGTGGTGTTGCGCGAGGCGCGCGGCGGCGCGGTGTGCGGCGTCGGGCCGCAGCGGCCGCGCCCGCGCGCGCCCCGCCGCCGCCGCCGCCGCCGCCGCCCAGTGCGCCGCTGCGCCCGCGCGCCAGCATCGCGCCGCTTCTCGCGTGCGCGCACCCTCTGCACGGTACAATGATAATACTGCACTAGATGACGTCAATGGCCCATGATTACGACATACGACTAGACACTAAACCAATACGCTTTGACGTGGTTCTCTTTGATTTTATAAGCGCATTCTTATATGTATAGACGTTATACACAAAAATAAATTAGAAAACAATTACGAACCATCGCGGGATTTCACTTAAATTAAATACGAATTACGTGATCCTACGCCGACATTATCAAAGAGTGAGAGAGCAAGTTAAGAAAAATTCACCGACAGTCGAGAGGCCCAAGAAGCTTTTAAATATCCTCTGATTGCCAATCAGTTAAAGCCCGGGGGGGGAGAATAACGTCACGTTCGGTCATAGATTACCCCCTAATAGATTCCGCATAGAAGGCAATTTATGCGCGCCACACATCCGTGTATTTTGACTTATATGACTCGGTGCTTGGATTGACTTGGTTCTTTAGTGTAACCAGACGTTAGACCTGAGGCGACGCACGCAGTTTAGATTTTTAATACTGTTCGAAAATCGATTTGAACAAGAAAGTTCACATAAAAATGACAATTTGTGCTGTGAAATAACATCCAGAATTTCGAGTTATAAAAAAGATGGCATAACATTCCACCGGTAAGTAAAATAATTTAAATTCGTCCAGTGTATCAGATCTCAAGTTATAATGGATAGTAATAGTAAAATTTTGAAAGGTGCAGGACCGCGCGTTGATGTCTTTTTGAAAAGTCTCTTTCACTCATTAGATATTATCCTGTGGCTGTCTTTTTCTCGCAAAAACTATAGTGTTATGAAAAATACGTTTAATGTTTATTGAATAGTATCGATGTTTTATGTTTTTACGGGAACAAAATTAATGATAATAATTATATAAAATAGTGAAAAGGAGACCTGACATGCTTCATACATTTTTGGACCAAAATCCAAAGTAGCCGGTCAAAGAAAAGTATATACATTTTATGATAGTACAAGACTACCTAAACATTTTTTATTATTACGTCATTCCTCTAGGTCTGATATCTGAGTCACTACATAAGGTTAAAATGTTCGATCTTAGTGAAGAAAATTAAAGAATTTAAGCGTTAAGATATTAACTAACAGTACTTGCATAGTATCTTAATGTTTGTAAATAAAATACATATATAGGTACTATATGCTATGTATACCTAGTCTGGCCATAAATACTGTTACAATTAAAAATAAGAAAGATATTACATTTGAATTTGGAATCTGTCATTTTTATACGATTGTTCATTGAGTTTTCTAATTTTGGCGCCAATACATTGTACAATATTTTGCGATATTATAATGGAGTGGGGTGATAAAGAGAACCGAATCGCTGTGATTGCATTACACAAACTTGGAATGGAGCCAAATGCAATTTTTAAAACTCTCCATACGCTTGGTATTAGTCAAATGTTTGTGTACCGGGCTATTAATAGGTACAATGAGACCTCCTCTGTTTGTGACAGAAAAAGATCTGGCCGTCCACATAGTGTTCGTACGAAAAAGGTGGTCAAAGCAGTAAGGGAAAGAATTCGAAGAAATCTTGTCCGAAAGCAAAAGATTTTATCTCGGGAGATGAAGATAGCACCCAGAACCATGTCGCGTATTTTAAAAGATGACTTAGGACTTGCAGCCTATACGAGACGCACTGGTTATTTTTTTGCTAATAATTTAAAAAAGAATAGGGTGGTAAAACCAAAACAACTACTGAAGCGGTACGCAAAGGGAGGTCACAGAAAATTTTTGTTTACGGATGAGAAAATCTTTACAATTGAGCAACATTTTAACAAACAAAATAACCGTATTTATGCTCAAAGCTCTAAGGAAGCTTCCCAATTAGTCGACAGAGTGCAACGTGAACATTATCCGACTTCAGTGATGGTTTGGTGGGGTGTTAGCTTTGAAGGAGTGACTGAGCCATATTTTTGTGAAAAAGGTATCAAAACATCGGCACAAGTGTATCAAGATACCATTCTTGAGAAGGTAATTAAGCCCCTTAACAACGCCATGTTCAATAACCAAGTATGGTCCTTCCAACAAGACGGCGCCGGGTCATAAAGCTCGGTCCACGCAGTCTTGGTTGGAAGTGAAGGTTTCGGACTTCATCAGAGCTGAAGACTGGCCGTCGTCTAGTCCCGATCTTAATCCGCTGGATTATGATTTATGGTCAGTTTTAGAGAGTACGGCTTGCTCTAAACACCATGATAATTTGGAGTCCCTAAAACAATCCATACGATTGGCAGTAAAGAATTTTCCCATAGAAAGAGTGCGTGCTTCTATTGATAACTGACTTCAACGTTTAAAGGACTGTATTGCAGCCAATGGAGACCACTTCAAATAAGCTTTTTATATTTTAAATTGTTTTATATTTATGTATTAAACTAACACACTGTAGAAGTAATAAATATTATTTGCAATAAAAACATTTATTTTTTCTTCGTGACAATATTTATGGCAAGACTAGGTATACTAATACGCTATATATATAGCGTATTAAGATACATAACGCATTTTCATAAATATTAACATTCCTCAACAGGCAAAAATCTCGTTTGAAGCGCCTTTTGACGACTTCAACAACCCATCGGCAATAGTCACAAGTCTAACGTAAACTTTTTTTTACGGTTGGATAATCCTCATGGATGTCCCTCGCTTTTGCCGGACTCTTACTGGCTAAAAACTAACGGTATTCCTTCTCCTGACCGTTCGGCCGGGCTCGCGGGATTCGCAAAAGCATGCACCGCAACCCCGGCAAGGGGGGAGCCAAACCTTTTTTTTTTCTCAATCCTCATGGACTATCCCCCGTCTGGGGAAGACGGGGGGGCGTGCCAGACTCTTACCGGCTAAAACCACCACGGTGTTCCATCTCACACTTGCGTCGGGCGTCGCGGGAATCTACAATACTTCCGCAACCCCCGGCTAGTGCCGGCCCGCCTCTGCAGGCCTCCTCAAGGCAGCGGGGGGAGTGAGGTGTTTGACTCCCCCCACGACGTCTAAGAGGGGCGCGCGTGGAACACCTCGCGCTGCCGCCTCTGGTCCTGATGTATGGATATATATATACGGATATATACGGACTTCCCCAAGTCCGTCGCCCCTGGACCTCTCCCTTTCCGCAGCCTCCTTCTGTGACATGACAGTGTCGCAAAAGGATACCACCGCGTCCCAGGACTCCTCGCTGTCGACCATCGACTCGACCACGGCCGGCAGCGACAGGTCACCTACTCCTGAGATGAGGGCACGGCGCGGCTCCTGAGGGAGCCAAACCTAACCTAACCTTATGTAGTGACTCAGATATCAGACCTAGAGGAATGACGTCATATTAAAAAATCTTTAGGTGTTCATGTACTATCATAATATATGCATAATTTTCTTTGGCCGGCTACTTTACTTTTTGGTCCATTTTGTCAGATGTCCTTTACTAATTACACTTTTGATTAATGCAAGTTTTAGAATTTATATCAATGCTGCTTGTGCCTATTAAACACGACCGGTCAATAATAAAATTTGCGTTGTTTTTCGCATATTTTAACGTGCGTTCCTGTACCTTTTTAAAGTTTACTGTTACTATCCATTATGACTTGAGCTATGCTACACATGACGAATTTAAATTATTTTACATATCAGTGGATGTTATGCCATCTTTTTGTAACTTGAAGTCCTGATTGATTTTCCACACCATTTGCCAGCATAAGTTATCATTTTTACGTAAGCTTTCTTGTTAAAGTCGATTTTTCAAACAGCATTAATACTCTTAAGCTAAACTGCACGCGTTGCCACAGGTCTCTAGTTGACACTAAAGATATCAATCCAAGTGCCGAGTTATATCAGCGCAAATGTATTGATGTGTGGTGCGCATAAATTGCCTTCTATCCGGAATCTACTGTGTATAATACACATTAAATATGACACAAACAACTATACATTATTCTCCATTTCTTTTTAAAAAAATATCGACAACAGAACCGATATTTAATGTCCCTATCCCATCACTACAAGAAGTGCACGATCAAATGTCTATTTGAAATAGCCAATCATATTGTACTTGTCACTCCCCGCGCAACCCGTGCTTTCCGCCAAATTTGGTGAACTCGAAACGAAACATAATGTTCAACATGCGGTATCTATAGGGGGGTAATCTGTGCGTTCGGTGAATCATATTTCTAACATAAGTGTAATCTATAATATAGATTTGAATAGTTACCGCAAGATTGTCAAAAACGAAAAGTCAAGAAACGGAAACGATCAAGGGGGAACTGAGTTAGCAGCTTAAATATTAGAAGCATTGCTCCTACCGGGAGCACGCAAAATAGATCAACTATAGTATATTAACCCTCGTAGAGTGTAATGTCAACTTACCGACGGCGCTTTGGCTGTACAGGTGACCGGCTAGAATATAGAGCTTCTTGATCTTCAGGGGCGATGCCTTCTTAGAAGCTTCTATGTTTGCTAACTGCAAGCAAAAAATTAGGTTCAACAACTCTGCAATATAAAGTTTAAAATCTGTTTTTTAGGGCAATGAAGCCGAATTAATGGTATAGAAATTTATAAGTTGAAATTATTTTAAGCACTGAAATAACATGTATTGGATTGATCCCGCTACAATCAGGATTTAGCACACAGATATTGAGTAAAATAGATACCGCAACTTGACCTACTATGCTTTCCCGAAGTAAAGTGGAGCAATCTTTCAACTTGTTACAATGCTAAGTTACAAATGATCGAAAGATGTGTGCACGCAACCTACCACTGCAAAGACGCGCTCGGGGCATGCGCGATGTTTATTTTTTAATACTTAATTACTATAACTAATAGTAATTACAAAAACTGTGGTGCCAAGCGCACGATTTTCATGCAATTTGACAAAATGTTGTTATCTATTTACCCCAGTTTGTGGTTTAGCTTATAGCATACTCTGTAGGTCGAAGCATAACTTTTGCTTGGTATAACGTTGTTTCGACGCCTCATATGAGAGCGTGCCGTGGCTTGCAAAATAATGCCGCGGAATGTCTATGGATACCTTTCTGTGCTGGACTGTGCCATCCAGATACATTAGAACGCCGATTGTCCGAATCGGTCCTAAGCGTAATATAAAAAATTAAAACCAACTACTAATTTTTGTTTTGTTCAACGTCGAGGCAACTTACTCTGATCGAGATGTTCAAGTGAGCGTTTTTGTAGAACTGTGTTTGTTAAACTTAATAAAGTGTATTCTATGTGTGACAGTTCGTTTTTCTTTATTACCAGTCTATGTCCGATTATCCGAATTTTCGATTATCCGAATCGACCCCGGTCCCAATTAATTCGGATAATCGGCGTTCCACTGTAGTTAACTCCGAGCCTAACTGTTTATAAACGTAGGTACGGTACAATAATCATACTTGCCTGAAATGCCATTTCTGCTGCTTGCGTCATCCTACCGCTTTCCTTTAATTGCATAATACCTTGTATAGATGGCACTTGGCCGATACTATCATTAATGTCCTCTAAAGCATTTTGCTTTGGGACGCCAAGCTCCTGATGAAAAATAAAAGAAATATATTTTTGTATCATAATCAATGAGTTTTTTTTTAAATATCATCACTTCTAATTTATTTTTGTTTGCTTAAAAACTACCTTGGATCTTGGAGAACCTGTATACAATTTGGATAAAGCCTCATTATCTTCGAGCGCCATATAACATTTCTTCAATCCTTCAGTGTTATTTGACATTGTGTAATACTCGACCGCGCTAGTCCTGTAAAAATGTGCATAATACGAACCAATCAGACTGGGGTTCCGTACCAGGAAAACAACAAAATCTGTTAATTTCGGACGTTTTTCCTTTTAGCCACTTTGCAGATTATGATTGTACACACAGACTTTACTTCAAGTTTCCAATCATACTGGAAGCATTCAAACATTTTGATTATATTTCGTCGATACGTTTGTTTAGATGTTTGCAACGTTAAAAGCAGTATTATTGTAAAATGGCACTTAAACTTGTATTGTTTTAACAAACATAATGCGGTAAGTATTTTACTTACTAGGAAATTGGTCCAAGATTTAGTCCTTTCGGCTATATATTTGTATGTAAACTTCACGTCACTATCTTATTTATTTATTAACTACGAGCCTCTGACAGATGGACTGACGGACAGCGTTACCACAGCAAAATAGTTATTTTTCTTTGGGTACAGAACCCGGAAAAGATAAATAATATGATTTTGTAAGTTACCAATTTTGTCTGTCAATGTAATAGTCGCCAATGTTGCTGTATGCCTGTTTGACCTGCGCATCGGTAGTGCTTGCAGACATTTTCAATAATTCTACTACGCGGAACCAATGCCCTAAACGTTTTCGAAGAGCTATAGCCAAGTCACTGAAATATAATAAAAATAAAATGAATCCTTTATATAAATAGATAAAATATATTATTCTATAATTTAATCAATTATTAAATCTATTATAAAAGATAATGTTTATGTATACGATGTTTATGTGTTCGTCTTCTATGTGTTCGCGCATCGTTCATCTGATTGAGTTAAAACTTTGTACAGTTGTTGTTGGCACTTGCGCGAAAGTTTCTGACATAGTACCATCAACGTACAATACCTGTCACGCGAGTCGTATCAGATAATTGAACTCATAACGCGGGCGGCGGGCGGAGCCGCGAGGGCACAGCTATTTATTTAACAAATTATAATTTAATAGCCTAATATAAACCTCACAACAGACACAAAGTATCCTATTTAGGCACCAGATTTCTTAAAACTTGAGTAAAATTGTAAGATTACGTACCGCCTGTCTTCATTATGATATATCTTTTCAGCTGCATCGAAATCTTTAAAGTAAGCTAATATCTCTGCTTTTTTAAGAGCGTTTGAATGCAATGCGTTTAAACGTGAAACAAATTTGATTCCAGCATAATCATTGCGTCTCACAAACGCAGCTTCAGCAGTGTCTAGGGCGGACTCAGACTCGAAATTTTTCAAAGCAGCTTCTGCTAGCAACAACCTGAAGATAGGATATGATTTATTAATTTTTTTATGAAAGAAAATCGTGCTGGCTTGCCTTCTTCATTAGGATCATTAACAACAGGCAATGGAGCCAAAGGTAGTATTTTTATTGGATCTGTTCTCACTCATGTAATAAAAATATTGAAAAAACATACCACAGTTGCGGATGTGGGTTGTCTTTTATAAAGTTTTCCGCTTCCTTTAGACCTACTTTTTCAATCAGTTGGCGCGTATCTCTCAAAGACTTAACTTCTACTCTTACGATATGCTGAGGTGTGCATTTGTCGTCCACATTGTCCAAAAGTGCTGAAGTTATTTCTAATTCCTAAAAAAAACAACATTTTAATATGTAGAAGCTGAGTAGATTACCTTTTGAAGCAATATTTACACGACCAGAAAAGCGTTTATCTGATTTTTAGGAAATTATCCGACCAATAGGCAGCTTCAATCAGACTTGTGATTTCGGATTGTGGGTTGTGTACAGGCATAGAAGTAATAATTGAGCATTGGAAACCAAACTCCTGCAGCAAGCACTCTTAATGGAGCGCTGTTTACTAGAAACTGACCTTGCTCTCTAGGCCACGTTCGTGCTAAATCAGGATTTTATTTTTTGTAATATATTATTATTTAGTAAATACCTGAATTCTACGAATAACATTACAAACTTATGATATGATGATAATGTTAAGATTGTATGTACCTTAAATTTACATAAATACCCTTGCATGGTCAAAGGCTCTTCGGGTTCAGTATCTCTCATTACATAGAGTCTAGCTTTTTCCGCCACCGCCAACATTTGTGGGTTGTCAGACGCCCAAAGAGCGCTCCACACATCTTTACGTAATGCTTGGCCTATGCTTATATTGTTTGCCATGTCAGTGTCCAACAGATATAAAGAGCCAGGCTGATCGATCACAAAGAACTTACTACAAAAAAAGGGTAATTTTATAAGTTATTTGTCTTCTCACAAACAAAACCAGTAGCAATAACATCGTCGGATCAGCTTTGCAAAATGTTACTGAATTGGTCACAACTGAAAGTCTATTTTTCAATGCTCTAGTTTATTCGATTTAATAATATTTATTTCTATTGAGGTGGCGTCGGATTTACGAACTTTTCATCATTAAAATCGATAAATAAAGGTATAATTATCACTTTACGTAATTCAATCACACAAAGATCAATTATTTAATCATAAAATAACATCACGCTGTACATTCCCCGAAGGGTTCGGCTGAGGTGTTTTAGTACTGTACCCTCGTTTCGCCAGTTATATTTAAGTCCCATGTAATAGGGGGCGAGCCTATTGCCATTAACCAGGTACAAATCCAGACTCCAGGCTGCTACTGGCAAATTACTAATGGAAAAACACAATAACACTTTACTCGACCTGGGGATCGAACCCAGGACCCCATGATCAGCAGTCGCGCTTGCGACCACTAGACCAACAAGGCAGTCAATTATTTATTTTTCTATAATTTATAATATGATATTATTCATAACATAACATCATTTCTTTTATTCCCCGAAGGGTTCGGCAAAGGTGTTTTAGTACACCCGCTTTTCGCCAGTTAAGTCCCATGTAATAGGGGGCGAGCCTATAGCCATTAACCGGGCACAAATCCAGATACCGGGCTGCTTCTGAGAAAGTTCTAATGAAAAAACCCAATAACACTTTGCCCGACCTGGGAATCGAACCCATGACCCTATGGTCAGCAGTCGCGCTTGCGACCACAAGACCAACAAGGCAGTCAGTCGACTGTCTTGAAGGTCTAGTGATATTATTCAATATAATAAAATTTAATAATAACACATAATCAGTAAGTACCTGGAGTTCGAGTTGAGCCCCAACTTATAGGGCCGTGAATTCATATTTATAGAAGTGATTTTCTTAAAATTCACAAGTGAAAATAGTAATATAGAGCCTGAATCTCTACCAACTAACAAATGACTATCAGAACTTGCGATACAGCATATCGTATCGTCCGGAAACCCTGCGTCGGTGACCGTCACTGGCGACCCATCGGCTTGGTACAGCTGTTCAGTAGCACCTAGAATATATCTATTAGATTACACAACTATCTACCACAGTAAAAACTATTTTATATTTTTTTCAATTACTTACGAGGTCTAGCTGGCGTAGAGAACTTCCATATTATAAATGACTCTTTAGATGCCACCACTACAATCGCTTTACTGTTGATAGTCACATAAACAACCGGGATACTAACTGCTTTGGCTATGAATTATAAAGAACATCAATCACAGGTTCTCAAATCTTCACTTAACATTGTTATAGGTAGGTAAAACATAATCATACTTTTTCCGATGCACTGTAAGTGGGGGTAAGGGAACATACCCATACTACGTGACCCATTTTTTACCCCCCTCGGTGACCATCCGTAATATATGCCAATACCCCCCCCCCCTCCCCCTCTAGTTTTCACGTAGTAATTCATAAATATGGTTTTAAATCATTTTATGCAAACTAAAAGTTAAAAAAAATATTTGACTCATATGTGCGACAGTGTTGCCACCTGTGAGTTCAAAAAGCGTTAAATTCTGCGCGGCATATTTGAATATAGCTCGAAAAAACTTGAGATTTCCCTAGAGGATATTAACTACGTGACGAAAACCTAAGACCCCCCCCCCCCCCCGCCCCTGTGACCAAGCGTGGTATTTTGAAGACGGGGGTCTCCCCCCCTCCTGAACGGGTCACGTAGTATGGGTACGTTCCCTAATTCGCCTTTACTTTTTATTCGAAATAAAATAAATTGCTGTTTAGAGGACTGTTAATAGAGGTTTCGTGGCTAATTACCAACCGCCCGGATCATACGATTTGCGAAGTTAAAATACGCTTTCCGCGGAAAGTCCGTGGATATCATCGAGACCCCTCCGTGCCTCGGAGAGCACGTAAAACAGTCGGTCCTGGGTGTCATACGAATAGTTATGACAGTCGTTACGGGGATAGTCAGAAGTACGAAAGTTTGACAACCGGTCTAACCGTAACTGGGTTGCGGAGGTCTGAGGGCAGTCGCTCCGTGTAAAATACTGGTATTCAGCCGCATCTGGTTAGACTGGAAGCTGACTCCAACATAGTTGGGAAAAGGCTAGGCAGAACAGGACTGTAAACACAACTTTGCACTAATGCACTTTGACTGACTTTGCAATTCAGAATTTAAACATGAATGCGTCATTTTTTTTCCAGTGACATTAATGTTTACGTTCTAGTTAAGTACAGTAGGAGAATGATAAGGTTCGTCAGTTTTCAAATTCATTCCTTTCCCACTTCGCGGGCACATGTTACCTTTTCAAACTGTTGAACCGAAAAGACCAATGCATAGAAAATTATGTTTAATTATTGGGTAGCAAATATCAAAATTGCCTTTTGCCTCCATTATGACATGTTAGTGCCATGTAATGTCTTTGATTTGGTTTGAGGAGTTTTGTTGTAAAAACCATTACATCAATCAAATCGATGATTAAATAGATTGGCATTACTTGTCTGTCACCATGTCACCATAATATCTTGTCAAAAAATACTAGTATTTTTTTTTCTATAATGTTGGCAATACGTAGTCGGTAAAATAGTTCATTTCTTGCACTGTGCAAGCAAAAATAGACCATAAGGTGTACAAAATTTTCATTCCGCGACTGTACATTCGTTCATATATCCATCAAATGTATGAAACCATAATATACATATTAATTTACTCACCGTCACACTGTATTCCTTGCTGATTTGATATTATTACTTGTCCCAGAGTTGCTATCACGCAGTATTCATCAACTGCGCACATATCGATGACATCAGGTATATGATTTATCCATGACTAAATACATAAAAAACGAGCATTATTGGTTGTTTGAATTATAAAGTATGCCGTAATAACATAAGTCTATAAACCTGATGTGTGACAGTATCCCAAAAGGTAACAGTTTCTGTGCCCGATACATATGCCAATGTATTCCCATAAAAAGCGTACTTGTGATCCATTTTAACGTTTGCAAAATATATAAAGGAATCGATTGCGATAGCAAGCCGCAGAGATTTTTTCTCCCACGACAAGGCCCTCATATTACCGCCTGGTACACGCAACGTACGTATATGCTGGAAAAAAAAGACAAGTATGAAGGCGCCATCAAATTGAGCGCATAATGCAACGCCAGTTTCTTTTGTATCTATAAACATGCACTGTATAGATATACCTAACATACATACCTCCCCATATGCACCAAAAAATTGGACCACGTTTGTTTTGTCTGTAGTACAGCCGGCAGCAGCCAGGATTGTACCATTATGATTCCAGTGACAATCAATGATCATCATGTTTGATTCTATAACTACACTATCTGAAAGGGATTTAAGTATACATAGGTATTATTATTGTATATCCCACCTACAACAAGAGTTTTCATATAATGTAGGGAACATTGAGCATTTTACTTTTCTTGCTATAAATAGGTTCATCTTATGATCTAACTCCTGATAAAATTATTACTTACCTTATCTATGTAACCATACCGTAGGTTATATGTACCATACGTTTAAAAAAAACAGTATTTACCTTCTTCATTGCAATTTTTCATTAACAATATAACACCACTTCTGTAACATATTGCTAGTACGGGTCTGTTAGCTGGAGCACTTCCCGAATACCAGTCCATTGTAACAACATCCATTGACCCTGACACACCGTGAATAGCAACTGGCATCTAAAAGAATATTGTATACATTATGCAAGCTTCTGTCTACGGGAATCTAACTAGGTTGTGTATGATGTATGTGATGCTTCTTTTTCTTCTTCGTCGTGTCGATGGTTCAAATTATGCCAGATTGATAGCAATCAAGCGGTTTAGGTATGCAGCACCCCTGGAGCTAGGGTTGCCAGGCTCAAAAATAGAAAAGCCGGACACAGACTCATATTTAGCCCGACAGACTCATATTTAGCCGGACGCAGACTCATATTTAGCCGGACACAGACTCATATTTAGCCGGAGATTTTGCCCTGAAAGCCTGACACATTGGTTTTTAAAAGAAGAAAAATTTCGCTCGCTTGCTTTCGTTCGGCATCTTTTGGCAGGGCGGGGTTTACCAAAAGCCGGACAGGCCGGACTTGTATATATTTGGCCGGACACGATTGTAAAAAGTCGGACACCTGGCAACCCTACCTGCAGCATCAAAATTTATGGACCGAAGGTTGGATTTATCATATTGTTGTAATGTCATGTGGACTGTATTCATGTGAGAGGTTTCATAAGAAACAGTTAAGTAGTTGAAAAAACCGTTGCAAGATTTGTAACAATAAAATGTATGGAAGTGAAGCTAAATAAAACCGAAGAAACAAAAATATTTAGACTTTTATTTAACGGTTTTAACTAGTTTCACTTGGTATATAAATGTTTGTTTGATTCAAATCTTGCGACTGAATTTGCAACTACTTCTGCTTAATCGATTCTCCTGAAACTTTGCACGAAAATTCAATTCTCGTGACAATACAATATTATAATAATTTTAACCTTCAATCCTCAAATCCTGATGCTGCAGAGGTACTGTAAGATAAAACCGTTTAACTTTAAGCTTATCTAAGGGATCGTATTATTATTTCACACACTATGTCGCAATAGCAATATGAAAACTATTTCGGGTCATCATAATATAATATCACATTTTGAAAAAAAGTGTAAATAAAATAATAATATGAGGAAAGCTAATAATATGAGAAGAGTTAATATTTGCATTAACATATAATACAAACAGTGAAATTTCCTTGATCATCATATATGTGTAGCTCGCCATTAGTCAGCGCAAAAAGTAGTTGAGAGTTATCTGGTGACCATTGAACAGCAGCAAGTCCTGGCCCTTTGATATCTTTGCCCCACACTCGAGAACCATCCACTGAGCCCACAATAACAGCTCCTGTAATAATAAATGTATGACTTGTTATGAGTCAGCCAATCACAAAGAACAACGGCCATAATTGACCTGACCAAATTTGCATAAGACCCGTAACGAGTTATACATCAAAAAATAGTCAATTAAAGGAGCATTAATTTACAACTATTCAATTATTTATTAAAAGCCGGAATAAAATATTGATATTTTAAAAAAAACCTTACTTTTTTAAGACATTTTTACTCATTTTGAACGCACCTTAATACGTTTCATCGTGTACTGGGTACACGTTTAGTTTTAGCACCAGCATTCAAGCGTTTACGATTTTTAAAATACCAGTTTTTTTATAAACATTATAGATTATGTTGATTGTGTCGTTTTTATTCTTACAATGTTGTTATTTAATGGTTAATAACAAATAGATCAATTACTGGGCCAAATTATCAAATACATTTAATGCTTCCAATAGATGGAACGAAACGTATGACATATTGACATCCCGGTAGTTATCAAAGCTTCTCCCGCGCAGTAAATTGAATAGGTATGGCCAAGTCTGAAATAATTCTTTTCATCAAGAAAAACTGTCAATGTTTATTATTTTCGCACAGAAGTGAGACTGTGGGTGACACAGAACACGTAACTAACAATGATTAGCATGATTGTAGTTGTGGTTGTCTAGTTTCCAACTTGTCAAATTCCAACCTCCATAAGAACAAATAAATATTTACATCCGCTTCTTAAAAAAATATTTTCTTTAAAGCATGGATCATTATAAGTAGGTGAACCAATTAAACCATATCCCATCAAAGGTCGCGATACTTTATAGTCAGGTCATAGCATGTATGGACCGTGGCCGACGTTCTTTATGTGTTACTAGCTGTGTCCTCACGGCTCCGCCCGTAGCCGATGTTACTCAGTGATAATGTAGCTTGCTAACGGCCAAATAATTTTTGAAATCGGTCCAATAGTTTTTAAGTTTATTTGTTACATACAAAAATACAAATCTTTCCTCTTTATAATATTAGTATACATGAATTGTCATTGTATTTTGATAGTACCTAACTAACAATATACCGGGTGTCCCAAAACACGTGGTCATCGAAGGAAAGTACTTTAAATAACCGTTACCTTTAAATAACGAGTAACCGTAAGCAGTACGTTCAACTTGCCGGATACAAATCTGAATCCTATTACACAAGATCTGGAGTAAGCCAGGGTAGCACACTGGGGCCTATTCTATTTTTAATTATGATCAACGATCTGCCCCAGGTTGTTAAGAATGCAAAGTGCCTGATGTTTGCGGATGATCTCAAACTGTACATGGGTGTGGGGTCGGTTTGTGACAGCGAAGCTCTGCAGAGAGACATATGTAGTGTAATAGAATGGAGCGCCAGAAATCGTCTTCACTTTAATGAAAATAAGTGCAAAGTGATGACTTTCACCAGAACCAGGACCCCTATTCACTACACTTATATTTTAAAAGACACTGCACTAACAAGAGTCAACGAAATACGCGACCTAGGTGTGAGATTCGACCCTCGCCTCGATTTTAGAGAACACATCGTGTCTATAACTAAAACTGCTAGTAGAACACTAGGTTTTATCATGCGCCAAACCTACATGTTCCACGATTGCAGACCGGCAATCATGCTATACAACGCGTACGTCCGTAGCCGGCTGGAATATAACGCTCTAATTTGGGATCCATACGAGGCAAAGTACAAAGTAATGATAGAAAAACTCCACAAAAAATTCTGCCGATTTATATACAAGAAGAAGTTTGGTTACTATCCATTGCTTTATCCCTCGCTTTTTGTTACGGGTATGATCGGTCTCGATACCTTAGAGCTGCGAAGGAATTACAGGCAATTATCCACTACTACAATTTGCTCGTCAATAAAATTGATAATCCCTCAGCACTGATGGATATAAGCCTGTACGTTCCTAGGGGAGCGATGCGGGGTGCGGCCGGGGAGCGAGGCTTGCGCCGACGGCGTCCTTTGCTGGCCGTGGGCAGTACGCGCACCCGCGCCGCGGGGAACGCAACTACGCGACGCACTCTTATGCTTCTCAACTCACTCATATCTACGCAAGACGTGGACTTGTTCTCAGATAAATTAAATCAAGTCATAAACGCAGCACATGTCCACTTCACATTCTACCATAATTATTCTGGCCGCACATAGCACATAGGGCCCACCTATGTTTATATACCTCACTACTGAGTCATTGTAATTGATTAATCAATAGATAAGTTAAATTAGTATTTTTTAGTACTTTAGTATCATGCAAGTTGTATTTAGTGTTATAAGTATATTAAGTAAATTATTGTAACTTGTTTGTAGACGCTTTGGGTTTACCTGTTATGTCTACAATTTTTTTTGAATAAATAAATAAATAAATGTCAAATATTTAAAATAGCTCATTTTACCTAAATGAGACTTCATTTTATTTTTCAAAATAAGAAAAACTGCATTCAAACGTTTTCAAGGTCTTGTCTGAGTTGGAAATCGAACCAACACAAACGCGAAAAAGTATAATACCGTACTGTATTTTTATTTCACTTATCCACTTCACTGCCTAGTGCGATAAGACCGCCCATTGTACATCTCTATTTTTATAGTAATGTTTCTTGTCTGTTTTGTGTACAATAAAGAGTATTGTATTGTATCCAATAGGGTCGATAATTAGGATCATATCTTTCTTTAAATTAATATAAGACCATGAAATCTAACATTAACTTAGGTACATTTCTATACAATAACATACTCAAAAATACCTTGTTTTATTTGTTGTTAGTTCTTACGTCATGGACTTTCTTTAATTTACAACTCTGATTGTTTGAGAGTTTTGATCCTTGTTATTGTGACCCTATCTAAACCTATCAATAGGTGCCATAAAATAGATAATGATACTATTTCGCAGATTTATCAGCCCGATTCTCGACTCAGGCAAAAAAATTGGATGCAGTATATGTTATTAAAAAAAAAATGTAGTCTCTCATGACCGCGTGTTTAGGAACACCCGGTATATAAGTATATTATTAATAATTACCATCCTCATATGCTATGCAGATTTTTTGACCATCAGAGCCCCAAGCCATGCTTCTTACAGTTGATTTGTTTCTGTTGTTTATCATCTCTTCATACCATGATCCCTGGGAAGCAATAACAATATTTATACTATAGTATAGGGTTGTACACCTTCGACACACCTTAATGTTTATAGCTCAGCTCCTGATCAGTGTTCTTTGCGCCAAGCTATGTTCAGTAATTTGTTACAAAGAAGATATTCCATAGTGCAGTAGCACATAAAGACATACATCCTGCAGGAGTTAACTTGAGACTTCGCTCAGATGACGCACAGTGGTCCGGATTTTCAAAAAGGTGGACATAGGATCAAAAATGCATATTTCACTTAACAAAAAATTGTTTTGTATAGGAAATTTAACGCTAATTAATATTTATTACTAGAACTTTTCAAAAAAATTGCTGCTTCACGTCGAAAAAACATAATGAAAAAAAAATGTATGGGAGAAAATCAATTTTTTTTTTCTCCGTTCAGTATCAAAGTATAGCAAGCAAACCTTATAATCTGGTAAGTAAATGTTGTCCTTAATACGACGACATATAAATTGCTTGCGTATCCCTGCGGCCATGGCGCCTAGGATCCTTCAAAGTTTAAAATTTTAATGTTGAATTATCTTAATATTATTAACGAGTTTTTCAATTGAAATTAATCCAAAATATCATTCTTAATAAAACAAGCCCCCCGTGCTCCCCAACCTTGTATTAGGCTCGCCCCTTATTGCATGGGACTTAAATATAACTGGCGAAATGACAGTATACTAAACACCTTTGCCGAACCCTTCGGGGAATATAAAGCGTGATGTTATGATAAAACAAGCATTCTTGCTTAAATTATTTTTTAAAAAAGGGAATCATCTGATGATTATTCTTTCATCGAGTTAATATTTCCTATTGATAAATCATGGTTGATATTCTTGGTTATAGTACTAGCGTGACTCATCTTATAAGAAACAATTAGAAATAGATGTAGCCCTGGAAAGGGCTATTTTCAGAAGTCCTGGAAAGGACTATTTGAAGTAGTCCTGAAAAGGACTATTTTAAGTAGTCCTGAAAAGGAGTACAACTTAACTACTACTACTAACAAACTCAATTCTAACAATAACAACATCACTAAATCTGTCACGTTTACATTAATGGATCATCTTCAGACTGCAACTCTTAGTAGATCCATATTTTCGGTTTCTTCTGTACCTCAGGCAACAACAAAAGCTCTTTAACATCTGGAAAAAAATCGAATTGCTTCGAGTTGCTGTATTTTGGTCGAATATGGGATAAATATGGGTCTGAACTAATTAAAAAATTATGGAGCAAGTCCTCGTTGGTCTTCATCCTGTTAAATTTTCTTGTGTGATATTCACGAACTTCGAAATTCTTTATTTCTTGCTTCACCCGCTTCTTCGGAAAGTATGCCAATTGGTAGGAGGCTAAAGTGATGACAAATGTCTGTACCGTGTACGAGTAGCTTGTGCACACTTGCGGGCATATAAAACCACGGTATAGATGAACAAAGATCTCAGCTGTTTCTCTGCAATAAGTTCAGAATTTTTCAATATCTATGGCACATCCTAATGAAATCGTTTGAAGAATAACCGCAAAATACTTCAGTAGGTCTTTGTCAATATTGGTTATTTCGGCAGATTTCTCATAATCTCTAGAAAACTTTCGTCGTTTGTGGTTTCAAAGCCTTGCTTCACAAAATGCACTAGTATCCATTTGCTGTTTGAATTATTCTTGTGTCAAATGTTTTTTCGCAGTTTTTAGTTGCTTGTTTGCACCTCGTGCAGTCCACATCTCAAAGTCCATGTTGTAAGATATGTGTAGAATACACTCCATACAACGGATCCACATAATTATGAAGAGTAGAAAGTCCATATTTATAAACATCTTCTCGAACAGGTCTTGAAAATACTTCTGACAGCTTGTTCATCTCAGTCGGCTTAGCAAGGCAAATATTGCAGGCAGATGCAGACGAAGTATCCGATATAATAGTGGCCACTTTTCCGTTGATCATTGTCATATGAAGGTCGTGTCGTGACTAATCTCCAGCCCGGCCCATTTTGTAGAATTGATGTTTTTTATATCTTCTTTCAATGCAGCTTCTTCTTGCTTGATGTATTCTGCTGTCTCTTTACAAAACTCGAACTTAATGGGCCTGCAATAATGTGATGAAGAAGGTGTCACCACATCTTCAACAGCCAATCAGCTTCGTCGATGTCTCCGGTGGTGGGGGTAAATGATTCTTTTATCAGAGGAGCAGTTTTAGTCAGTTACAAATAGGTAACGAATCAGCACGTGTCTTTAATTACATAACTTAAGTTGAAGATTTTTACTACTATTTTTTATTATAATAAAATAAACAAATACTTGCTAAATGCCTGAATGCGTATGTTGTAATTCTTATATTATTAAAAAATTATATTATGGATTGATTGCAATTGAAAAACTCGTTAATAACATTAAGATAATTCAACATTAAAATTTTAAACTTTGAAGCATTGTAGGCGCCAAGGCCGCAGGGATACGCAAGCAATTTATATGTCGTCGTATTAAGGCCAACAGGTACTTACCAGAATATAAGGTTTGCTTGCTATACTTTGATACTGAACGGAGAAAAAAAAATAGATTTTCTACCATACATTTTTTTTCAATATTTTTTTTTGACGTGAAGGAGCAATTTTTGAAAAGTTGTAGTAATAAGTATTAATCAGCGTTAAATTCCCTATACGACACATTTTTTGTTAAGTGAAATATGCATTTTTGATCCTATGTCCACCTTTTTGAAAATCCGGACCACTGTGTGACGTAGGCGCGCGGTACTGACGCGTCGATGGCGAGAGCGGTAAGCACCGCGGGGGTAGGGGGGGGGGGGAGGGGAGCGCGCATTCCGCTCGGATCTCAAGTTAACCTTTGCGTGTTGTATTTGTAATCACCTATAATTATGCATGTATCTAATAAATTACTTATTTCTTTCATTTCCCTTTGTATTAAAAATGAAAATATATTTAGTAGTGATAGAATAAGTAGAATATACCTTATAAAGCATCCAAACAATTATGACACCATGCTCATCGCTAGTGGTCAACTTCTGAAAGACCTCATTCCATATAGCCACACACAACTGACCAGTGTGGCCTTCCAAGCTAAGATTCATTGATAGATTCCCTCCACCTCCTGTAATTAAATTTAATATTATTTTATTAAATAATAATTTAAAAAGCAAGTTAATAAAATTATGTTCGCCAAATTATATAATTAAGGAATTTCACTCATTCCCTTGTAAATATATTATTATTTTTAATAATGATCCAATTTAAGAAAAATGTGATATACTTTATTGCCACAAGATAGAATTTTCTTCATACTTCATTGCCACAGTTTTATAATCTTAGCATAATAATTTTTTTAAGTGAAAACTGCTATATGCACAAATAAATACATACATATATTTTATATATTCCTAGAAAATCCTAGGAACTGTATAAAATTTAGTAACTATTCAATTTCATTAGTAAAAGAAGATTTTACTTTAGTTCTACACAGAAAACCATATAAAAGTAAGAGTTTTTAATTTAATGCAAAGTATATTTGAGTGATAACAAAAAAACAATAACCACATTGAAATATTACCAGATTCCAATTTCAAAACTTTTAACATGCCATCTTCCCCACCAACAGCAATGTATCCTGATGAGTGGTTCCATGATATGCAAGTTACATTTGATTGTTTGGGTATTGCAATCTGAAAATAGATTTGTATTACTTAGATATTATTAACTGCTACATAAAAACCGGCCAAGTGGTGTCCCCACATGTTAAAATGTGGGACTTTTTATATTGTTCCTTAGTTTCATGTTTGGGGTGCAACCCTAAAATATTTTATAATTGAAAATCTCACTACATGCCTGTGTGGCGGTTTACAGAAAACACCTACCTGCGAAGTTTCATACAAATTGGTTAAGAACTATAGATTTTACAAGGATGTGACAGACACATATGGACATGATGAAACTATTTGGGTTCCTAGTTAGACTACAGAACTCAAAAAAGAGTTTTATAGTTATCATCCCCCCTAATATGAAAGATGGTCCCCATCTCTTTTTGGTATAGGACATTAGAAAGTGATGGGTATATTTAAAACCTAGGTTCAACTTAGTTGTGGTTTAAACCATCTTTTTTTAATAAGGGAGCATGTGTTTTTAAATACATTAAGTAATAGAAATATATATTTATTTAGATGATGTAGTGTCAAAAATTTAAAGGAGTATGCTTAGGTGGTTTGGTCATCAGTGGTAACGCAGGTAGAGGACAATTGAGAAGAGGACCCGATGTTATTGGTGATGTTCTTCACAAAGAATAGATGCATAGTACTGTATTCTCAACCGTGCGGCATGTGGGTATGACAAAATGTATGAATATGGATGAAGCTAAGGAGTATATAATACTGATTGTAGCAGGTGGCATTCTATAATTTCTGCCTACCCCCATGGGAAAAAGGCGTCAGTTTATGTGTGTATGTATATTTATTTGGTAAACAAAAACATGTGATAGTCACTAGTATAGTTTTTCATAAACATTTTATATTAAACAACTGCTTAAATACTGGCTCTGCTAGTCTCCAGTTGTTTATAAAATTTTGTCGAAACACCAGGTATCGTTTTGATATCAAATATTATTGCAATGAACTTCCTCCCTTGTTACTATGGAACCCAGTAAAGTATGATTGGTACTCGAAATCACAATAGAAAAACTTGATAACAAAATATATAATTATTACCTTCTTACTCATGTATATAAACATTTTTAATGTGTACCTATTCTTTTGTCTTATAGCAGAATTATTTGGATTTTTAGGAATGGTTTAAATAAGGCAGCAAGTTATTTTATCATAACAAAACAGTAGCTTTAACCAGTCCGAATACAATAAATTACACAGAAAACCTATGAGGAATACAACCACCTAATTCAATTGATTATCACTTCGTACGGTAACTTTTTAACAATATCAATTAATTGATAGGCATTCAATTAGTATTGTGTACTTCTAAAGTAAAGTATAATGTTCTCCGTAACCCGTAACCACAACAAACAAATGTCATTGATGATCAAAAATTCAAAATTGAACTGACATTATTGACATTGGGAGAGAAGCAAGAGATGACTTTTAAGTTGACACTTGACAGTCATAACAAAGAGAAATAATCACATCACTACGTTATAAGGGCTGGACCCACAGAGCGCGGAATGGATGCGGATCGGAACGGCAATGGACTCGATCCGCAGCCATTCTGCATTTTGTGGGGCCCAGCTTTTTTTATACTAGTGTAAAGCCAGGTCTGCTGCGACAAAATGTAACAAAACACTTTGCGCATAAGCCAAGTTCTTTGTCATAATATATAATATATTACACTTTGTCTATAACACGTTATTAGCCTAAACGTTCCCAACTGTATGGATTGTAAAACTGTGGCTGAACTGAGCCCCTAGCACGAGTTTATAGCAAAATCGAGTAGCTATCGTAACGTGTTTATCAGACGGAAACGATTTCGATACTATAGTAAAGTATTTCGGCAGCACGAGTTCTTATAAACGTCTTACGTTAACTCGATACTATAACTCGATTCACAATTCTAGCGAATTCACAAAGTTGTAAAAAGATTTTTTATGGCATGTGGCACATCACTAGCAAGAGGATAGACTAGAGAATTTTTGAGGGAGTTCGAAGATCCCGGTCGCTTTTGGTTTTTTTTTATAGCCATGTAAATAGCTCTATCATGGACATCTTTAATTGAAGTCCGAAACTTTGCGAGTAAATTAAAAAAAAAACTAGATGGCTAATGTCACTAATTTTGATATCAAAAATACTGTCATACAATACACATCTAAACAAAATAAAATTCAGAGTCTACGACTTATACTTTTTTTAAAATTTGTATTTGAATGTAAAATTTGGGTATTTTTTTAATAAAATAATAAAAAGTCGATGAAAAAAAATTGACAGGGCATGAATAGTGTTTAGGGGTCTGAAAGGGTAGCAGATGACCCCCCCAGTCGACCATTTCAATTTGGCACACAATGCACCAAACATCCTGTATACTCTCCTTTGTTGGTTTTTATAATGGCGATGTTTTAGATTGTATATTTCTTCATACCTTTCGACTAAACTGATTAAAACTTCTTCGTTCATCGTGAAATGCAAGTGTAGGTATGCACAATAGCGTCGCAAACACGTCAGAGGTTGAGGCTATCGGGATCTGAATGGCCCGTTCACTGTGGATGACGTCATCGGCAGAAATACCGATCAGAAATGCCGATCCAGTGCACGCAGTACTATAGAAATCAATACAAAGCAACAAATCCGTACGCTACGTACGCTCCGATTCCGACCCAGTGGACGTGAAGCTTTTGTATTGCTATAAATATTAAGAAGTGGATAAATATTATGCAGTTTGTAACTCCACCATATAAAATATTTAAATGCGCCTTTTTAAAATGAAATTTGAACTCGCCGTTAGGTCCACTTTTGGCCACCGGGCCGGATAAGAAAGAAAGAAAGAAAGAAAAGTTATTTATTCGCGCCAACATGACGCACAAAATAAAATAAAAGTAACAAAACTGAATAGAAGCTTGGGGAAAAATATGCGTCACATCCGCGCAAAACGGCCATCGCTCAGCATAATGCTGTGTCTCACGTGCGAGACAAAGCCACAGCACTGGTTTTCAGCGACAGCCGGCGTTGACATGATGACGTCCACCGGTGCAGCAAGTAAAAAGATATAAATAAACTCAATATATGAAAATAGATAAAATACACATTAAATAGAATCATGTGAAAGTGTATGATATATAATATTTAAATATAGCAACATTTCGTGGCGTCAACATCGTCGCTCACGCAGACTTTCGTTATCTGTGCATGCAGCTAAGTAAGTAGATAAGTTTGTGGCACTATATCAGTGTTTTGATAAGCACTAAAAAATATTGTTTGAATCGATTTTAGGTCCAAACCTCAGATTAATAACCTAAACCCAAGGGTCCAAACTTGGCAAGATTGGCCAGTAAAATCAATTCACACAATGTTTTTGTGCGTTTCAAATATATTACTAATACTCGATTTGCCTGTAGTGGCATATTTTGACTGGCATTGGCATAGCAGCACTGCTGTAGTACAAAAATCAATCACATCTATGTCTACGACTGAAAGACTTGTATCTATGGTCATGAACACAAAAATCAATAATATTTACCCTTTACCCGATCGAACTGAACATGGTCAAATAATTTTATTAATTGTTTTCGTTTCGTTCGCTTTCTTCATGAAATAAGTCAGTATTCTTTTGTATTACGTAATTTTCATTTCGTTAATTAATTAAACTCTCCTTTACAATTTCGTACCGTTTGTTTATTTTAAAGTTCGGCTTAAATAGCCGATAGTTTTAACGCAAGATTTCAAATAAAATAATTATTAAGTTCATGAAAATGTTGGGTCGAAAACAAAGCTTAAAAGGGGAGCCGGTACTTGCAGACTACGGTCCAGAAGAATCTTTAAATGAAAGCGCCGATATTGAATGGGTCAACAAGGTATTAATATGTTTTACTAAAATACTATTTATTTCCTCTTTCACTTACTATATTATTATGTTGGTCGAATAATTGAAAGTGAAACTATTGGAACCGTATTGAATGAAAGTACAAATATTCAACACCAAATCACCCGCGACACTTGTAATATGACTACAAAGTGCTATGAAATAACTCCATAATCTATCACCATCATCTTCCTGCCCTTATCCTACATTTTATCCAACTTATAATTTGTGTGCTAATCAAAATGTAACATAGATCATAAGTTTAATGTGTGTGTACCAACAATATTGAAATAAATTGTGTATATACATCAGTGTGATTCAGATGGCCAAAGGTCCTGGATATATATTATCAATGATATACAATCAATGTAATTTGACCTGATTTATGATTATCATAATAAAATTGATAAACATCATGATTATAAATTATTTTATTGGTCATAGAAGCTAGAGCCAAACTATGCTTGACAATATATCTTTATTAATTTCAGCCTAACATGCACCCCTGCATGCCCAAAGCACAACTTTTTAATATTATGTTGTTATTACACTCGACTATTTTTAAAATGAATCAAATATGTTTGTCTGATTTGTTCAAAATATCTTTACCTATAAAAATATTTAAAATACAATTGATAAATTTAATTAAATCTTGTTATACTAGTATAATAGGCGACCATTTTTGTTCTCTCCACTAAAGGAATCTGCTCAGTACACCGTACCATACTAGGACTGTAACCATGTTGACACATGCAAAAAAATATTCTTTGTATGGATTAGTATCAGACAAAGCCCACTAAACCGTTCCATCAACAGCCAACATCGAAACGTGCTATGACCGGACTGCCAACAATTTAATGGCGAGAATATTTTGCAGGTGACTGAACGCTCCGTGTATGACAAGGAACATTGCTAGACTGATGTACACCGTGTTGATACCGCCTATGCTCCGCATTGTTATCTGTATATGGGAATAGCACGCTGTTGATCCGTTGCAGTGGGCATTGTAGTGTTTGGAGCACTTTTTTTGTGCCAGACACGTTTCTATCATGGTCATGGTATGATACGTTGTAGTGGGCAGAATCCTTAATCATGCATGCGTTGCTAAATATTTAATAATTTTTGCTTATTAAGTTATAAAGGCCAATAAAAAAACAATTTTACTGCTGATCAGTTAAACCATATCCTTTGTTTTATTCCAGCTATGGGTTAGAAGAATTCTGAGATTATGTGCTTTATTAAGTTTAATGTCAGTGTCACTGAATACTCCAAAATCATTTGAGAAGTATCCTTATTTGCAAACAATAACATTTGCTGTGGATTGCAGTGTTACTCTTTTATTTACTGCAGAGATGATTGCTAAAATGCATATAAGAGGGATACTTAAGGTTTGTGCTACATAGTTATTTGAATAATAAGTAATATAGGTTTATTTTAATTTTACAAATTGTACTTAATTAGTTAGGAATGTATGTTTGGTATAATTATAACATTCTGAAATCTCCTCATTTTATTGATAGAGTACAAGAGGCTGCTGCCCAAGCAGTAACATAATAAGCCCTTAGTTGCCTTTAAAGACACATAATTATGGAAACAATTATAATGGCCTGGTTTTCAACAGTTATGCCTTAATTTTATTACTTTAACAGCACATACTGCATTTGTTTTATACTTAATTTAATTAATATTTCCAGGGTGATGTAGCCTACCTAAAAGACCACTGGTGCCAGTTTGATGCTTCAATGGTTTTTTTTCTTTGGGTATCGGTTTTATTACAAATGTTTGAGCTAACTGGCATAGTACCAAGATACAGTTACTTAAGTATATTAAGAGCACCCAGACCATTGATAATGATTCGATTTTTGAGAGTATTTTTGAAATTCTCCATGCCAAAATCTAGAATCAATCAGATATTCAAGTAAGTGGATCTAATAAAACTATTTTGCTTAACTCATTTGTATACTTTTAGCTAACTATATATACATATTTATAAGCTTGTCATTTCCAAGTAATGCAGATAAAGTCATGTGTAAAAATATATCCTTGTAAAATCCTAATTGAAATTACTGAGATATTAGGAATTGAAAAAACAATAATAGTGTTCTTCTGTTTTTCTTAATCACGTGAGTTTCGTTTAAGCTACACAAGATAAACAGGGCTTCAGCGCCAAATCCACTAGTAAGTTTAATTGCACAAATATATTGCAGAAAAAGTGCTTGCTAAGTTCGTAAAACTTGCAGAAGTTGACTTGCTGCGGGTGTATCCACAGTTTGAAAGTTGGTTGCAGTAGTCACCTTGCTCAGTAGTCAACTTGCTATAACATTTGGTACTTTTTATAGTAACATGTACAGTACGCGCGCGAACTGAATGCAGAGCTGAGGAATGAGTGTGGGAATGTGCTAGTGCTGTTATAATGACAAGGACAGCACTACAATTGCGGGCGTATGAGGCGAGGTGTGCGGATGTTGGGGGAGCTTCAACCCAGGCACCGAATGCATTCAGTTCGCGCGCGTACTGTGAATGGTAAAGCTCTCTAATAAAGTGCACAAAATACACATCAAAATTTAATTTAAATATTAAATAGATTGCAAGTTTAATTCAAACATAGGTTCAGATAGGTTCTTTATAACCAAACAATTACTGTCCAATTGCCAGACACTGGACTCTTTTTAGAATGAGATGAGAATGGTTAATATTACCTATAGTACTTGTATGAATAATGATTACCCTGCAAAATTTCGACAAGGTTCCTCTCTTATTATTTACCTTCATCAAGAAATCTCTAAACAATATAAATGAAGTTATCACTAGTTAGTAATATCATCTTACTTATTGCATAAGAATAACTAATAACAGAGTATAGAATCGAAATTCGCGCTCTAGACGCGTTCAAAGTCACGATAATAGCCTACCGTCTCGCGTTGGTTTAACCAACAAGTCGGAAAAGGCCGCCGCCCGCTTCGCGCTCTTACACGTCCCTCCGATGTCAGCTCATTAAGAAGCTTTTCAATTTCTTGTTTGTTACTCAATCACACATAAACGGCTTAATGGATTTAGATTAAATTTGGCACACAGATAGACCATATTCTGGATTAACACATATGACATTTTATCCGAGTACATGAAGTAGTTCCCCTAGAATGCGAGTGAAACCGCGGGCAACATCTAGTATTAAGTAAATAACAGCCATAAGTACCAGTACTGGCGGTATCAGTGGGCGATAGCGGGTGTTGAGGGCTGAGGGGGAAGGAAGTGTTTATGACGCGGCATTTAGGGAACGCTCAAAGGAAACTCCATTCTATACTCGTATTATTAGTTATTTTTATGCTTATTGTTTAATTTTCTTATATTTAATTTCCTAAATATTATGTCATCTCATAACACTGTATAATTTGTGTTTTACAGGAGATCAAGTCAACAGATTTATAATGTGACATTATTCTTCCTTTTCTTCATGTCATTGTACAGCTTGCTAGGTGTACAGTTTTTTGGAGAATTAACTCATCATTGTGTCAGAAATTACACCAATCCCTAGTTAGTACTTTATATTGATAAAATATTGTGATAAAAAGATTCTAACACATTACAATAAACATTCGTTTTTTTCAGTGAAATCACTATAAATTCATTAGCTATCCCTGACACGTTTTGCTCTCCTGACCCCGACTCTGGGTATCAATGTCCTCCCGGCATGAAGTGCATGAAACTTAACTTATCTAAGTATATCATGGGGTTCAATGGTTTTGAAGAGTTCAGTAAGTAAAAGAACAGTCAAAATATTATTAGGCTGTTAATTTAGTTAACTTATTTATGTTATTTTTATTTCTGTTTAGCCACAAGCTTGTTCACTGTATACCAGGCATCTTCTCAGGAAGGTTGGGTCTTCATAATGTATCGGGCTATTGACTCCCTGCCAACTTGGAGATCAGCTTTATACTTTAGGTAAATAACTTCTTTACTCCATTCTAGTTTCTACTAACTCAATTATATTTATTATAACCTATGTTACTCAGTGATAATGTAGCATTCTAACGGCAACAGAATTTTTGAAATCGGTCCAGTAGTTTTTAAGTTTATTCGTTACATACAAAAAACACAATACACATTTAACAATATAAAATATTGTAGCCCACCGGCTTTGAGAAAAGGGTCCAAGATGCCAATGGTGAAGGTTCCAAAGAGGTGAACGTTCTAAAATACGCGCCGTGTCCAGGAGTACCGGTTTCTGTATCAAGTCCTGTCTAGGCCGCCTAACGTGAGCCTCGTTAAATATTGGTCGAAGTTCTTGGCTAACACCATAGGCTGTAACAACTATCGGCACAATGTCTGCTGAGTTGACATCCCACATATCGCAACCTCATGCGCCAAGTTAAAATATTTAATTTCTTTATCCTTCTCGGCTTTCACGACATTTTCGTCATGCGGGATAGTAACATCAACAAAATTTGTACGGCGCCCTAATCGATCTATCTCCACTATATCAGGCTTGTTTGCAACACTAGTCCTATCTATCAGTAATTGTATAGATCGATCCTAGCACCTTTGCTCGACGCGACCATTCTTGAGAACTTCTTCTGTCGTGTCAGCACGAGCCATACGAGAATAGCTCATGCTGTGGTGAAACGATTAGCCAGTCAGCAAGGTTGGTAGCGGGGCTGACTGCCCAGGGAACGCTGGAACTACTTGAGTATTGTCACTCATGAAGGCTCTTTTAATGCACCTCTTTCTTAATTCTTGAGAACTGGGTCGGACACAAACATGCAATGCTTTGGTATTTGTAATGTAGTCTGAGTCCACAAAATTGTATTTGAAAGGAAATTGCTGGTGGATTATCCTGCCCATAAGGTTGTGCATGTGCAAGTACTCACCGTTAGAAAGAATGATCGGATCCGTCATGACAGACATCCGTCTGGCCGTGCCATCCTTCACAATATATTTTATGGTTATCATATTTTTTTTACAGTACAATGATATTCTTTTTGGCCTGGCTGGTCAAGAACGTTTTCATAGCTGTAATAACTGAAACATTCAATGAAATAAGGGTGCAATTCCAACAAATGTGGGGTGTCAGGAACCCCATTACCAAAGGCAGCACAACCCAGTTTTTCACTGGTGATGATAATGGATGGAAGTTAGTTACTATTGATGAAAACAAACATTCAGGTAATCATATTTCTTATTACATGTATTCTGGATTTAAAAATACATAGTAAAAGCCTTGAATTATTTATGTCATGTATTTATTGTGTTAAAAACTTTCAGGCAGTGCACCAGAAATATTCCATAAATTATTAAGGTCTGCATATTTCCGGTTACTAGTCATGGGGGTTGTATTGGCAAATGGAATAATAACAGCTACAATGAACTTCAAGCATGATGACAATCCTAGAGAATTCTTCTACGAGAAATATTATTACATAGAGGTAGTAGAGAATAATTATTTCCATATTTAAATTATAATAATAGTAATACCAAAATGCTACTATATTAAGTTTAGTGGGCATTACATTAGGTTCATTTAAAACACCAATAATGTACTTTACTAATTCGCCTCAGTTTTTTGTACCTACCTGGCGATTTTTTTGTACATCTTGTACCTACTTATAGTTTTTTTTACTTACATTTACAATCAATGGTCAATATTTTCAGATTGCATTCACCATTTTCTTGGATTTGGAGGCATTAATAAAAATATGGTGTTTGGGACTAAAAGGTTACTTCAAGCACTCGGTTCACAAGTTTGAACTGCTCTTAGCGATAGGCACAACTATTCATATAATACCCCAGCTATACATGTCAGGGTTTACGTATTTTCAGGTAAAATTGCATCAGCTATTAACATAATTAAACATAGTGTTAACATAATGTTACTGTAAAATCCTGATCGATGGTAAATCTTAGAATAAACCAAAACAGGTACAAGTGAGAAATAAAAAAAAACGAGCTTAACAAAATATAATAATTCGTGTGTTTAACCCTGAACGAATAAGCGAATGTAGGCCTAACATAACTACGATTCACACATACCTGACGGAGCGCGTTTGAACGCATCTTTGCTTTACGCGAACAAGTAGAAAGGAACCAAGAATGTTGTTAAATTTTATTGAATACTTTCAGGTTTCTGAATTATGTTCACCAAATATTTTATAAAATTCCGAACTTATACCGGTAACCTTTTTAAATCATACGATTTTCTGGATTTTTAGAGATCAGGCTTTATGCAGTAACAATTATTAAGTAAAAAGTATAATACATCATACACTACTCTACTCTACTCTGTACAAAAATCTGTAATTAATCAATATTAATATCTAGAATTATTTAAAATCTAACTAGGAAAAATTGCCTATTTCTTACAAACAAAATTAATAAATACACAGGAAAAAAAATTTGGCCTAAATTAGCTTCACTTCGTATGTTTGTTTATGTGATTACTTGTTGTTTGATTCAAATCTTGCGACAGATTTTTCAAGTACTTCTGCTTAACCGATGTTCCTGAAATTTCGCACACAAATTTCGCACACAAATTCAATTTCCATGACAAGTATTTATAACTTTATAATAATTTCAACCTCAAATCCTGATGCTGCAGGCGTACTAGATAAAATCGTTTAACTTAAAAGTTTGTTTATTATACTCTTATTTTTTATTAAGATTTCGCATATTGTTGATATTTCTTGTACAGAGTAAGAACATGTCGTTTGGCAGACCACTAAACTAATAATTTAACGTGTATACATTTGTTGATCTTGTTTTAGGTTCTTCGAATAGTAAGGTTGATAAAAGCATCACCTTTATTGGAGGGATTCGTCTACAAAATCTTTGGACCAGGAAAGAAACTTGGCAGCCTGATTATATTCACAATGTGTTTACTCATCATCAGTTCTTCTATTTCGATGCAACTGTTCTGTTTTCTGTGCGAATTCACAAAATTTGAAACTTTTGATGAGGTAACTTCATGATGCGTCGTAAGGATATTTTTAGTAGAGCAATCGTCCAAGGCCTGCTAGGGATCGGGAACTCACTTTGGGCATTTGAGTTGGCACTTTCTGATTTTTAAATCGCCTTTGTCATATCAAGTTCGTTTTTGGGTTCAACTAGGAACCCTTATTGTTTCGCCACGTTCGTCTGTCTGTCTGTCTATCGGTCCGTCCGTCTGTATATCATAACCATTTTACTCTCAGACTATTAGTGCTATAAGATGAAATTTGGCATGGATATACATATTTATAACACCTACAAAGTAAATCAATGAAATCAGCTATATATATTTTTTTAGTCTAGTTCCCCTATACTTATGTAAAGTGGGGGTAATGTTTTTTGATCAGCCTAGCACATCACGTGGGGTATCATTGAATAGGTCAGGATATAATAACACTTTTTCGATACGGGGATATTGCTGTCTGAATATCTAAAAAGTATTCACAATAGTAGTATAAATAAACGAAATTGAAAGGAAAATTATCGCAGCTAAGTAGGCTTTACTAGTTTACATGTTTACACTCGACCAAATTATGCCATATAGTTGGATCTGTAAAAAGTTCATAGAAACTTCATACAAAATAACTTAAATCAACTGCAAAAATTACTTTGTATTTAAAATAAAAATAATAATAAAATTATCTGTTAACCTGAATTGTTTACCATATATATTACTCGTGATTAAAACATCTTATAGCCGTACTGACTATGGATTGGAACCCTACACAGCACGACGAGCACATGTTTATTATTTATCATGTCACAAATACGTGAAAATATCTCTATATCAAAAGGGATCAGCCACTGACTGGATTAGTTACAAATTAATGATGGAGATTATTATGAATAATCTTTGTTTATAAATATGTTGTATTCCAGGCATTCATGTCTATGTTCCAAATTCTAACGCAAGAAGCCTGGGTAGAGGTAATGGATGAAACCATGGTACGAACGAGCCAAACATTAACTCCTCTAGTTGCCATTTACTTCATACTGTACCATCTGTTCGTTACTCTGGTAAGAGAGAGTATCTTTACCATTTAAAATATTTCCATATTACACGTTTTATAAAGTTATTCATAATTTCTTTGTATCAAATTCCAGATTGTGTTGTCACTTTTCGTAGCAGTTATTTTAGACAACTTAGAACTGGACGAGGATATTAAAAAACTGAAGCAACTAAGATATCGCCAACAAAGCGCCGAAATCAAGGAGAGCCTGCCATTCAGGTTGAGAATATTCGAGAAATTTCCCGATAGCCCGCAGATGACCAAGCTGCACAAGGTCCCCGGAGATTTCAATCTGCCTAAGGTTACGAATATAACTATTAAATATTTTGAATTCTGGTTAAGAACGGCAATAACACACCGCGTTACATGTAAGGGGATAAGATATTACAAAACATACCCAAACGTCAAACCCTCTTTAAATTGTAGGTTTCCGTACCCAAAGATTTCGGTCTGAATGGAATTCTATTGCTGTGGCAACGCTGTGCGTCCACTTGTCAAATGCTTACTTACAGTGCTTATACCACATTAGATAGAGAGGGACTTTTCATTTGAATGGAAACATAATGTCTAGTTCAGTGGCCCATAAAGGTCAATTTTATTTTTATTTCCCTGTGATGATTATGCAGATTTAATTTTATTTCCTCATTTATTTGGACTTTTTAAGTAGTACGGATATAATTATATTATTTCACAAAAAGATGGCGATCTGGGAGACCAGCAAAATTACCGTTTTAGACATTCTTTGTTACCAGCTAGTTCTATGTCAAATCGTAATAACTTAAAAAGTTCTAATTTATCTCAATTACTTTTTGTACTTAAATAATACTGAAAATACCGCAGATGCTAATGGTTGCAGGATGCGTGAGTACGAGCTACCGACGTTAGGTTACCGCAGAGTTAGCGCGATGTTTATTCCCCATCACTAAATTGCTCTCATGACGTATACTTAGCTGTAGCTAGTACAATAAAATATGACGCTTGTATTCATACAATTTTACAACGTTTTGTTACCTATGTATTTAAGTTAATATTTGCGTTTATAAGTACAGGTCCGCGAGTCGTTCATGCGCCAGTTCGTGTGCGAGGTGGAGGGCGAGGAGGAGGTGGGGGCGGCGAGCGGCGGCGACGTATCGCGGCGCGCCTTCGAGTACATCGGCGTGGCCAAGATCGCCTTCCCTTACCGCAAGCGGTGCCTCGTCAAGACGCTGGTGGTGGCGCCGCCCTCGCAGCGGCCCAGCTCCGCGCTCAGGCGACACGTCGTCAGCTCCATCATTGAGTTAGTACTCAACACGCCTTGGCGGGAACATCTCTGGAATTCTGGTCGCGGTAACTGCATACTTGTCTCAGAAATGAGGAGCGGGGTAGCCAGAAGTCCGCTGATACCGTCAAGTAGTATTTTCCGAAATGCTTTTTATTGGTTTAATTTTTTTTTGTTGATCATTTCACAGGTATCGGTTTTGTTGCAGTTAATCGTCTAGTGATTCAGGTTTTTTTTTTGTTTTCCTTTTTAATCTATAAATGGTTATTGGGTTTGTAATTAACCAATAAGGTTATTCTACTATGCCATTACAGGGACTCCAACAATCACAGACCCCTGCTGGGAGATTCAGCAATGTTAGCGACGGGAGGCAAATCTGGTCTCAAGCCGCAGGGGACAATATCAAGCGCGAAGCAATTGCGAGTCGATCAGAAGAAGTATGTATTTAATTCGGTAATATAGCTGGGTCTGCTGGTGATAATAATATAGGCCTGATTAACGAGTGAGCAATAATATGGCTCTCAGGTTTGGCTCGCGCTCCATAAGGCGTTCGGTGCGCAGCGGATCCATCAAGCTGAAGCAGACGTACGAGCACCTGCTGGAGAACGGCGACATAGGCGCGGCGTCGCGCGTCGTGCCGTCGTCGCGCGCGCGACCGCCCTACCTCGACATACGGCTGCTGCAGGCCAAGCGGCAACAAGCTGAAATGAGACGGTATTCCTTCTTTATTACCTAATAGGTGTTCTGCTGATTCATTTTGAACATTTACATAACTCAAAACTTTTCAAAAAGTTTATGCATGATAACGAAGATATAAATCGAATCATGGACGAAATACAAAAAAAAAACAGAATGTAACGAATAATAGGTGTCTTGAAAAGAAAATAAACTCTGAAACCAAGACTAGTTGTAAGTATATTAATTTTAAAAACATTTACATTTTAGACACTGTAACTAATCATATGTATTGATATCGTGTAAAGGAATCAACGAGAAGAGGACTTGCGTGAGAATCATCCATTATTTGACACCCCATTGCTGATAGTTCCCAGAGAATCTCGCTTCAGGAAGATATGTCGCGCCATTGTGGACGCACGGTATGACGCACGTCTGCGAGACCCCGTCACCGGCAATGAAAGAAAAGTACATTATAAAAGTTTTCAGTAAGTATTACTGAGCATTACTGTTTAACTTCTTCGCTTATTCCACTGTCAGGTATATTAGTAATTTTAAATTAAAATTGTTAATGCTATGAACCAAGACTGGTCCTTCAACACCGGCGAGCCGCCCGGCAAACTGAGCAATTTGTAGCTTGTTTGTGGCAATTGCCTCCCCTCGCATCAAGTACTTCGGTTCTATACTTTATTGGAGCCTTGGTGTTTGAACCTTGAAAGTTTAAATTAATTCGCTTTCATAATTTTATGTGCTATTCTATAACGGCCGGTATATTAATCATAGATTCCAATCCTAAATCTATGAATTGATGTGGGTTTTGTCATAACTTATCAACATATTAGTTTCTATTAAAAAACTACTCCAATCCAGAGATTTTTGATTGAGATTGGTTATCAATATCGGCTGCAAGTCAATATTTAAAAATATTATGTATTTATTTTTAGCAATTTCCTTGGACTAGTAACTTACATGGACTGGGTCATGATTATGGTCACTACTCTATCTTGCTTATCTATGATGTTCGAGACGCCTACATACAGAGTTATGGAAAACTTCGTTTTGCAGGTAATATGTTATAGGTTTTCATAAATCAGATTTCATCTCACGATTGCCTGTTATAATAATAGAATAGAATTAAATTTAAAAATGTATAATAGCTTTCGTAAGACACACATATTTATGTTTCTTGCTAGAATTTATTTCAAAATATAAACATGTGTCAGTATCATACTTAACATGTTTATCTACATATAAAACTTTTTGTTATAAGCAAAATATACTTATCTATACTAATATTATAAATAGGAAAGATTTGTATTTTTGTATGTAACGAATAAACTTAAAAACTACTGGACCGATTTCAAAAATTATTTTGCCGTTAGAAAGCTACATTATCACTGAATAAAATAGGCTACGGGCGGAGCCGTGAGGACACAGCTAGTATTTGATAAGTAACTGATTTGATGTTCAAAAAAGATCGATCGCTTAATTAAGATGGTAATATTAAAAATAACTTATACACGAGTAAATCAATATATTATTATTTTAGATCGCCGAATACGGGTTTGTGGTTTTTATGAGCTTAGAACTGGCTCTGAAAATTCTATCCGACGGCTTGTTCTTCACGCCTAAAGCTTATCTCAAAGACGCTGCCGCAGTGCTCGACGTTTTTATCTATATTGTAAGTATGCCAACAAAAGTTCTCGCACCAAAATGTTTCTTTCTGTAACGTACCACTGATTCGCAAGAAAAAATAATCAAAACCTAACTCCTTACGTTGTGTATTAAAATTACAAGCTACGTAATTTGCAATTTTATTACAAAAAGTGTAAGATAAGACCAGTGGCGTAGCTACCGGAGGGCTAGACGGGGCAGTGCCCCGGGGCCCCCAAGCTCAGGGGGCCCCTCGGACTCTGACTTACAAACTATAAATTGAAGTAGTGAAAATTTCTCCCACATTCGGAATATAAATAAACCAGATTCCAGGAACGCGTCTTTAAGAGCCATTTCACAAAATTTGAACGCTCGAGTTTAGGTAAAAGATCGTAGCATCGGGTATGTGTGCGTAATTACCCACACGTACACAACGCAAACAGTGCAGCGCAAGTGTCGAGACGGACTAAACAATCTTGAGCCGTTATAATCATAATGCACCTTGGTTTGAGATTTATGTAAAAGGATAATTTATTTATTCAGTCTATTAATCTATTAAAGCTTTCTAGACTAATAAAAAAACACAAATGTATGTTATGTAAAGTATATAATAGAAAAAGAGAAACAGCGGTGAACTTTTTGCTGTGTTCGCTTATATTTATTCATTTACTCCAGGAGTATTGAAAATCAATTATACGCCTGCCATCAACGATGTAATCGTTTTAAGACAAAAGCTATTGATGACAAAAGCGTTTGATATTGAAATTTAAAGAAATACAAGTGAGTAAGTACTAAAAATATTTACGATCGAGTCTGAAAGTTCCATTGATTCGTCAAGTCCAGGGTCTAATGCAACAGGTTTTTTTCATATAAAATTAAAGAAATAATTAAAGTAGTACCTACCTATACCTACTACTAAATAAACTTCTGTTTTAAACATAAAATTGTTACTAAAACATACAATATCTGTTGTCGGATCAGACTTTTCACTTGTACCGGGCACGGCGCCTCTTCTAAAAGTACTACCTTCCTCTACTCGATTCACGCGATTTCTCATAAACAATAAAAAAACATTTTTAAAAACAAGTTTTTATTTAAATTGTCCAAAAAGAAGAAAATAAACTTTAAATTAAATCGATCCCGTCAATTTACTACATTATACAACTAATTTATTTAAATAATATAAAAGCTTGTCGCGGGACATACAATTTTATGAAATACATAGGTATCTACCTATACCTATACATTTTTTCTTAGAATTACTACACTTAATTCTAAGAAAAAATGTATAGGTAGATACCTATGTATTTCATAAAATTGTATGTCCCGCGACAAGCTTTTATTTACTTATTCTACATATTGTATTCTTGTTTATTTAGTATCTCGCGACAAGCTTTTATATTATTTAAATTAATTAGTTGTATAATGTAGTAAATTGATGGGATAGATTTAATTTAAAGTTTATTTTCTTCTTTTTAGACAATTTAAATAAAATCTGGTTTAAAAAAATGTATTTTTACTATTAATTTATTTTGTATTTTTAGTAGGTATATCATGTTGAAACTTAGAACGGTCTTTCATAATTGAACGCGTATGCAACATTTCATGTCCGTGCTGCTAACCATTGAGGAGTTCCCTAGTCAAAACCCAACCCTGAGTGCAGCAACCATGTCACGGTAAAACTTAAAACCGGCTATCATAATAAAAATGCGTACACAAAATTTCGTGTCTGTGCTGCTAACCATTGAGGAGTTCCCTAGTCAGGACTCAACCCTGAGTGCAGCAACCATGTCATGGTAAAACTTAAAACCGGCTATCATAATAAAATGTGTACACAACATTTCGTGTCTGTGCTGTTAAGCATTGAAGAGTTCCTTTATCTGGAGCTCATCCTGGATGTCGATACAGGTCATGCTTACCAAAAAAATGTATTGTCATCGGAAATGAACCAACATTTTAAAATTCAACTCCGTAGGATAAGAGGAAGTGGTTCAAATTCAGTTGCAAAATTTTAACCGAACATACATACATACATACAAACATTGCATGTTAAGTAAAAGCTTGTAAAATAGCTGTAAAATTTCGACACCCACAAATAAATTAATTTGTTACTCAATAATAACTAAATGATTATTAAAATCATCAATACAACCTTCTAAGCTCATTTAATACCATTGAATGACTTTTTCATGAAATAGTCATTGAACAGGGTAAGGTGGGCGGCGTTAGAAAATTTTAATTTCGCGGGCTACCCTGGCGCTTCCACCTTAAGTGATCGATAACTGGGTATATGAATTGCAAATAAAAATAATATCTCCCTCGCTTCTGTTGCTTTCTTTAAGGCTGCAGAATTTTTATTTTTCCTTTTTTTTGACACAATGGTATACACAACCCTTACGCCCCATTGCTAAAACTAATAAAACAGAAATATAATAATTATTCTACAAACTACTTAAATCATACTTTACTTGATAATAAATGAAATTATTACTTCATGAAAAAAAATACAATGAGGATCAAAATGTTGTAGTCGTAGTGTAACAATGCGTTCATGATAGATTTGCTCGAAAATCTGGACGCGGGAAAAAATGACACAGGTCCTACGTCGACGGTGAGTATTATGTTCTGTGGTCGACGGGCGCTCGTGCCGTTCTAAACGGTGCCCGCTTATGCCTCGTAATTTATTCCAATTTAGAGTGATGTTAAAAATTATATTATGTCTAATTAAATGAATTGATTTTAATAAAATTTTGGAATTAGTTTAGTAAAAGATAACAGTTTATTATTACATGATTTTTTTTTGATGTTATTACGCTTTATTCAAACCAAAAAATCACGATAACTGAGCGATATAAAACCTAAAAATTGACCTAAGACTTTGTTTTTTTTAGTAATTAATGTTATTAATTATCGATATTCTAGTACGTAGTGTGTCGACAAAACTATATTATGTCTGATGCTTTATGTATTTTTTTCAGTGAAATTTATAAATATTAATGATAGATATAAGAGTCTGAAATTGACTCTGCGATGATTTTTCAGTAAACTAGTTGTGGGAGATTAATCACTACATAGTAAACAAATAAGTTTTTGTAAATCTGTTACATTAAATGTCAATACGAAAGACTAGTCTATTTTTAGCATGTATTCAACAATGCCAGAGTGTTATCTAAGATGGTTAATTAGGCGATCAAAGTCTTAGATATTTGCGCGAAAACGTGAAATGGCTCTTAATAATGGCAACTTATTTGAAAAAATACAGGGGAATTCCCAGCATGTCTCGAACATCTTTGTTTGAAACTTGCGGGGAACTCCCCTGTATTCTTAGGCTGGTTTCACAGTCGCACCGTCTAACAGCGCGTTTCAACAGCACGTGCTTGACGCAAGGCGGACCTATGAGAAACGCGGCGCGCTTCAACAGTGTGACTATAAAACGCTACCAGTGAGTTTACAAGCGCGCGTGTCTTTTGAATTTACAAGCATAGAAGAATTTGTTTTCATAAAATAGTTTTAATTTGTTCATTAAAATAAGTTATAATTTGTATTTGGATTTTAATTTTATTATGGAGTCGACTGTATTACGACGAATCTGGATTACGACAAATCTGGAGTACTTCGAATTCGGAAAACGACGAATACGGAACAAACGATTTTTAATACTTTAGTTGGGGCCCTAGTTTATTTTTTGCCCCAGGGCCTTTGGTTACCTAGTTACGCCACTGGGTAAGACAGAGAGTTCGACGGCTCGCACGGTTGTCGCAGTGACTGAGCGGTTGATTTGACCCTGATTTGTCCCAACATTTTTACGTACCTTGAATACCTGTTGCCTTTTATCCAAAGCCCCTCTTTGGAGGCCACACCTACACACTGTGTTCCGCAAGTAGTGTGTTTGTTGCGACGCTAGGTGTCGCTGACGTTCCTGTGCTGGATGCCCGTGCGCGTGCCGCCCGGCTCGGCCGCGCAGATGCTCATGATCCTGCGCTGTGTGCGCCCGCTGCGCATTTTTACGCTCGTGCCGCACATGCGCAAGGTGGTCTACGAACTGTGTCGAGGTTTCAAGGAGATACTGCTGGTGAGCACAGTTTTATTAATATTAAATTTGTAACGTTCGTATGTATGTACTCGACTTTTAGCCATTTCTTCTCATCCAATCGAACTGTAAGTTTGTATACATAGTTTTCTTGACCATAGAATATTATACCATTAAGCTGGTCTGAAGATCAAGCCACAGGAACTTAAGAACGGCATGTAAGCCATTCGAGTATAAACTTTTTACGTGATGTCAAGAATAATTTTAGAGTAATCGTTAGTCAGTGGATCTAACTGACTTTCGATTACTCTAAAATTATTCTACCTATAAATAAATTCGTCGTTTTGACAACTTTGATATAGGAAATCTGTCAAAAAGACGAATAATTTCTCAGATAAAGTTATCTTAAGGACTGCCTTGTTAGTCTAGTGGTCGCAAGCTCGACTGCCGAGCACGGGGGGAACCCCGTGCTCAGGAACCCATCAGGAGCCTAGGATCGAACCCAGGAGTGTTCGATCCCCAGGTCGGGCAAATTGTTATTAGGTTTTTCCATTAGGAATTTCTCAGTAGCAGCCCGGAGTCTGGATTTGTGTCCCGTTAATGACAATAGGCTCGCCCCCTATTACATGAGACTAAAACTTAACTGGCGAAACGAGGTTGTACTAAAAACACCTCTGCCGAACTCTTCGGAGAATACAAGACGTGATGTTATGTTATAAAATTATCTGACGTTGGTAAAATCGGTTATTGTCGTTGTTTTAGGTTGTACATTTATTAATAGACTTTTCTAGTCAATATTAATAGCAGTTTTATTTTTCACCAGGTATCGACGCTCTTGATCCTCCTGATGTTCGTGTTCGCGAGTTATGGTGTGCAGCTATACGGTGGCAGGTGAGTGTGATTTTTTGTACGATAGTCGTACGAATTATTTGTAGTCGACATAGATTGAGCCATAACCCGTCATTATTCACACATTATGAACAATATTTAATGATAAGTATTTTGGTAGGATCGTAAATAACATAAGCAAGTTCATGGGCGTAGCCAGGACTTTGCCCAAGGTGGGACAAACTCAGGGAAAGTGCAGAATGAGATTATGGAGCAATCTTGCCCCATAACCTTATTTTTGACAAAAAAGTATAGAAAAGTATGATTGGTCTACCTATTTTGGGTAATTGTTCTGTGGACTTCGGTGGCGCGTTGAATTGAATCTAGACCATTTACCTATTCTTTCCTGTGCCAGGGTGGAGCAAGCGCCCCATCTGCCCCACCCTGAATACGTCTATGGCGCGTTATGTTATTTGCCAATCACATATCACGGTGATGAAGTAGAACTCGATCACATCAATACTACCTGTGCTTTTGCACAGAATTACTTATGAAACTGAGCTAATGTTTCAGGCTGGCCCGCTGTAACGATCCCACAATAACCCGGCGTGAGGACTGTGTAGGCGTGTTCATGCGCCGGGTGTTCGTCACTAAGATGAAGATTCGACCGGGACCTAACGAGACGTTTCCGTCAATGCTTGTGCCCAGAGTGTGGTACGTCCTATATACACTTGTATACAGTGCTATGGTTTTATTCACCTACTAGTCATATTTATTTTTTACGGCAGCTTAATACCTTGAAGAACAATAATTTTTATTCTTATCTGCTTGTACACCAAATGGTTGATTTCATTGAGACACAAAACCTATTTAGTTTTTTTCTTTGTTAAATTATTAACAAAATGTGGATTGAGCTTATGTAGACCTTTATCATATAATTTGGACAGTGGTTGCCAAAGATGGTGGTGTGGGCCTTCCTTGCTTACTAAAGTTTTTGTTTCAGGGCGAATCCCAAACGATTCAACTTTGATAATATCGGCGATGCACTTTTAACATTATTTGAAGTGCTTTCATTCAAAGGCTGGTTGGACGTTCGGGATGTATTGATAAAAGCACTGGGACCGGTTAGTATACATACGTTATTATAGCTTGTAAACATGAACCTCAAATATGTTGTTAGGTACCTATACTTACTAAACTAAACGAGCACTAAACTGAAATGCTTCGTTAGCCTGCACCAGCGATTTATTCTTATTTTCTATTTATCATGGGAGGTCATGTTTATAGTTTTCAAGCTGTGGTTAATTTAATTATATAAGCAATGGTTATAAATGTCATTGTCTGCTACCAGGTACATGCGATCTATATACACGTTTACATATTTCTGGGGTGTATGATTGGACTAACTCTATTCGTCGGTGTGGTGATTGCAAACTACTCTGAAAACAAAGGCACTGCTCTGTTAACTGTCGACCAGCGTCGTTGGTAAGATAATACAAAAGAATTTTTGAAAAAAAAATGTATATTTAATATAAATGTATTTAAATAATTTTACTTTCTTGGCCTTGGCCAATAACTACAATGATATAGTCGCCGGCACGTAACTTGGCAAGAATAGAGAAGAGAACTCCTCTCCTTTCTTTCTTTCTCATAAGAGGCATGACATGACACGTTTAAAAATAAATTATGGTAATAACCATAGAATAATGACAAGCAATAAAAGTGACCACATTTTTGTTGCACTAAATGTACATGCGCAAACTTTCTCCCACTACGCCAAAACCTTGCCAAGTTACGTGCCGGCGACTTCACTGGTGGAGGATTTCAAACATCACGATAATCTTGTTGGTGTCGCAATGACCTTCAGGAGCTTCAGTCAACCTCTTTCTATAGATAAAATATAAAACCTCTTTTTATAAAATTGTGCCGGTTTATTTTCAGGTGTGACCTGAAGAAGAGATTGAAAATTGCTCAGCCGCTACACTTACCGCCTCGCCCTAACAAACGCAAAGTCCGCGCCTTTGCCTATGACGTCACCCAAAACTTAAGCTTCAAAAGAGTGATTGCGATTGTTGTGCTCATTAACAGTGGATTATTGGCAGTAACGGTTAGTGTCATAGATTTTGTTATTGTTTTATTGGATAGGTGTTGTAATACAGTAAGGCCACGATATAGGCCTGTGTCAACAGGCTCGCCGAACAGACTAAAATTCCTACCATGTACAGTAGGTCGCAGCGATTATAATGATTTTTAGTTGGGTTACGATTTTAACTTAGGCTATAATATAGCTGTGTTTTATGCATAACACATTCAGCCCATTATTGTCCCACTGCCGGGGACGGGTCTCTTCTCAGAATGAGAAGGGTTAACACGAAGTCGACCGCACTAACGCGATGAAGTTTGGACAGCTATCTTCCATAACTTAATTAATTGGACCCATTTGCAAAATTATGTAATGAAACAGCTTAGTAAATGCGTTCTTTAACTTGGGCCTTTTGCGTTCTAGTGGTCTCGCTACTCTCCTTACACCGAGCAACTAGCTCTGACATCAGCTCTCCTAACACTAGTGTTTGTAGTGGAAGTGCTACTCAAGACCATAGCCTTCACGCCCCGCGGGTACTGGCAGAGTCGCCGCAACCGATACGACTTGCTCGTCACCGTCGCTGGCTGTATATGGATTTTTATGCATTTCACTTTAAAGGTAACGAAAAGTTCAATTTCAGCATGACAACTACACTCATTTGCAAAAATACGGACGGCTTTGGTTTTTTTCTGCCTGAAAAAAAATCAATACGTAAAAGGTTATAATCATTTAAACATGTTACTGGCCGGTTATAAAAATGCCATGGTGTTTAAAAAAGTACGTTCCAAATTCAAATTTTTGACTGAGGCTGGTTTTTAAAAAAACAAAAGAAAAAACAAAAAATAAACTTTTTATTACATTTTGTGGCGCGAATTCCCGAAAGTTAATATCGGCTCTAAATAACTTTTAATCAATTTTTATTGAATTATCTAATCTATCTATCTAATATCCTTCACATTTTGAAGTATTGTTATTGCTGTTTAGCCGTCTCGAAAATGGTAGATAAAGTGATAAGAGCCAGCAAAATTATTGCGCTGCTTGATGAGAGTTGCAGCCAATGCTTCGTGGCTCAGAGGCTAAATGTGAATCGCTCGACAGTCCAAAGGACCTGGCAGCGCTATCACGAAACCGGTTCCGTCAAGAGAAGGTCTGGTTCTGGAAGAAAGCCATGTCCCGAACCACGGGATGATCGTTTTCTGGTGAGTCAAGCGTTGAGAAATCGCAAATCTTCTTAAATGGACCTCAAAAACAACCTCGAAGAAATAAGAAATGTGCAAATTAATCTATGGATGGTCAGGGGGAGGCTTCTCGCTGCCAATATACGCAGTCGTCGCCCGGCCCGCGGCCTTAAATTACTCCGTGAGCACCGAGTTGCTAGGCTTAGCTTCGCTCGAAATTGTGTGTCATGGACTCAAGACAACTGGGATATGGTATTGTTCTCCGATGAAGCCAGGATATCTCTGTATGGTGAAGAACGACGTCGGCGAGTGCTACGAAGACGAGAAGAACGCTTTGCAGAGGCATGTTTTGAAGAAATCACACCTTATGGTGGGGGCTCAGTTATGTTTTGGGCAGGAATAAATTCGTTGGATCGTACGGAGTGAGTCTTCATCGAAAACGGCACACTGACTGCACACCGATACATAACGGAAGTTCTAATTCCTCATGAACAACCCGCATTGGCAGCTCTTGGCGAAAACTCAATTTTTATGGACGACAACGCACGCGCCCACCGGTCTGGCGATGTGGAAGCGTATATGCTAGAGATCGAGATTCGTCGTTTGGATTGGTCAGTTCGAAGTCCCGACCTCAATCACATAGAGCATGTCTGGGACATTCTGAAGCGACGAGTGAGATTAGTGCAGCCGGCTCCGCGGACCATCTGAGAGCTATAAAACGTGATTACCGCAGAGTGGGAACATATTCCGCAAGAAACTATAGGAGATATTCTCGCTAGCATGCCCAGACGAATGCAAGCTGTGATTTCAGCAAGAGGAGGTCACACTCCATACTTTTACAACGTTTACAACCTTTATTTGCTTTTACTTTATTAAATAAAAAACAACAAAAAAATCGTGTTTCATTTTTACTTAGCGAGCAGGTACACTACTAGCGTTTGGAACTTTAACATTATTTCTCATTAATTTAACCAAAATTTTGTGATAAAACTGACTACAACCATTCCTTGCTAATTAATTTACAAAACTCTTGAGGGTAAAACTACCTAAAATTATCAAACAAACTAATAGTAACAATAAAATTGATTCTTTGCTTAGGTGCCCGTTTTTTTGCAAAAGAGTGTCTAAGTGGTCACGGTAAATGTTTTGGTGATCGCATTATATGTCATATTATCGCACATGATGATGTTATCGACTTGGGATTATCCCATTATCGCCTTTAACGGCGCCCCTCAGAAGAGAGTGAGGGGATAAATCTTGGCCGGAAGTCACCCGGCATGAAAAATATTTGTGCATAATTTGTGCTGTTTTGATAATATGTATTACAAAAACCATTTTTTTATGAATTTGGTCATAATTCATTTAATTTTCATTCTAGAACGACCTGTCATATTTCGTGGGCTTCATGGTGGTTATTCTTCGTTTCTTTACCATAACCGGCAAGCACACCACACTGAAGATGTTAATGCTGACCGTCGGTGTGAGCGTGTGCAAGAGTTTCTTCATCATATTCGGCATGTTTCTACTCGTTTTCTTTTACGCACTCGCTGGTACCATCGTTTTTGGCAACGTGAAATACGGCGAAGGCATTGGAAGGTAAACATTTTTGTTCCAATAATAAATGTACTACTTTCTTAAATTTTTTACTTTTGGACGTACATATTTACAATTCTGCTATAAATAAGTTGTTTTTGGTAAATTTTTGGATTAAACCGTGAAACTTAGCCAGATGCCATGGTGAGCTACGGATAAACTCCTTTCACTGTAAAAGGTAAATATTTGTCTATTTGACAATTTATAATTCAACTAGCGACCCGCCCCGGCTTCGCACGGGTGCAATGTAGATACTAAAGTGTGGTATATAAACTTTCCTCTTGAATCACTCTCTATTGCTGAAAACTGCATTAAAATCCGTTGCGTAGTTTAAAAGATCTAAGCGTACAGACAGCGGGAGCGACTTTGTTTTATACTATGTAAAGATAATATAAAATATCCGTAGCCTCCTCCCACGAGTATTTTACTAGACAGATGAATCTTAAATATGTGGATATAGGGTTGGTTTTCCTTTGGTAGTAATATGACAACCAAACATAACCTACCTAAGCATCCTGCCAAGTTTGACTATATGTATTGTTTATATCGGTTTATCACCTTTGTATTTATGGACCATTGGACCAAATCACAGTTCACAAGGTCGTCACAGGATACGAATAATATCAAATTGAAATAGTACATTATGATATAAGTGTGCTATGTTGGTCATTACGTTCGAGTGCGATAAGTGAGCCGAGAGTGTAATGATCAATGCACACGTGTTTCATACGACGTTTTCCAACACACTTGCGAGGAAAATAACAGACTTTAATACAAAAGAATTTGTGAAAAATGGCGCGTGGATTCCTTTGTAAACATATATAATTAATCTGTGGTGCCCGTGGCCGAGTTAGATATGCGCGTGCAGGTGAAAGACCACAGGGCAAACAACCTAATATTAAAAAAAACTGATTATTTTTGTGTTTATAACACAAATTATTTTGTAAGCGAGGTATAAGGTAAACAGGAGGATGCAATGAATGGTAGAAAATAGACGGGTGAAAGAAAATACGCGTGCAAAAAAAAATACTGAAAAAATATGACAGTACCAAATGTGGCAACAATGCCGCGGGGTGGCGCGACGGTCGCCAATCGTCACACATTAAACAATTTTTTTTTTTGCGTCACCTACATTTATTAATGTTAAATTGCTGACAAAAATAAATAATTTAATGAAATGAAATGTTTATTCATGATATTTTAATTAACACAGTTTATTTATTCTATTTTTATAATAAAAAGTTTACTATTTTTAAGGCGTAAATCGAATTGCTAAAATTAAAAAAAATGTAAAGTGAAATTCGTAGACATTAAATTAAATCGTAATCATTAATCTGTGGTACATTTTACCGGACTAGTCCCTAAGAACGTAAAAGCGAACCTAAAAGCGGTCCAATAAGAGCCACTTTATGAGCAAGTCTGTTGAAAACAATTTTATATCTCCAATGTCACAAAATGTATTTCAAATCAAGTACCAAAGCTTAAATGTGATGTCCCGAGCTGCACGCGCCAACTCAGGACTTGCACCGATTATCCTGCAAAAACTCACAAGTGTCGGCTGTGAGTCAGACTGTTGTTAGTAAGCTAATGCCGTTGAACTGAAGAATAATAAAAACTTGTATATTTATTTTTTGTAGGCGAGCGAATTTCAACTCGCCGATACACAGCGTAGCAATGTTATTCCGCATAGTGACGGGCGAGGACTGGAACAAGATAATGCACGACTGCATGGTGGCGCCGCCATATTGCACGCCTGCCGACAACTACTGGGAGACCGACTGCGGCAATTTCACCGCCTCGCTCGCGTACTTCTGCACCTTCTACGTCATCATTACGTACATCGTACTCAATTTGCTTGTGGGTCAGTGTTTTAAGCCCGATTTACAATGTTCTAGTACTAAGTGCAATTTATTAATTAGTGGGGTTATTAGTGCTTCCTGTCACTACAGTTTAGTAATCAAAGTCACGCACTATACTAAAGACAAATGATGCATAAAAATCTGTTTACTAATGATAAGCATAAAATATATTGTCATAATTTACATTGGCATAACGAAATTCAGCATAATGATCATTACGCATAATATTACTAGGCATAAATGTTTTATCATAATGTTTATTGCCATAAATACTGTTAGCATAATAATTATGAAACATAATTTTATAAAGCATAATATTATAAACGCATAATGATATTTACACATAGAATAAACATAATAAACCCTATTGAATAACTCCTAACGGTTGTAAACACTCTTTCGCATTATTGATTATTGCTTCAATGTAATGCGTAAAAACAAATACCAAATCACAACCATGAACCTAATGCTTCTCGAGAACAGGTAATATTTTCATTTTTACTGATTGCGTTGATATAACTCATATAAAAACAAACATGTTCGCGGCTCAGCCGCGCCGCACCTTAACCTATAAATCGTAACTGGATATAAATCTTCAACTCTGGACTGCCGACACTAGCCCTAATCCCAATTAAAATATCTGGCTCTGCAGTCACAAGCCTGCTTGCCGAGCGAGGCAGTATTGTTCTTAAAAAAGTGAGGATGAGACCTATTTCCAGCAGTGGTCCAAAAGGCTGTTGATTTTGATTGATATACGTACATATTATCTGTATTCGTATCGTAAAGATGTATAATGTTTAATTTTTTATTTAAGATACATAATTTAACTGTAACATCATCTTTATTTGTCTTTTTTGCAGCTATTATAATGGAGAACTTTTCACTGTTCTATTCAAACGAAGAAGACGCTCTACTGTCTTATGCTGATATAAGAAACTTTCAAAATACTTGGAACGTTGTAGATGTACATCAAAAAGGTGTAATACCAGTTAGAAAGGTAACATTTTTAATTAATATAATCAAAAGTACAAAGCATTTTCAGTTTTTTTTTTTTGTAATTTCGTTGAAAACTTTATAAAATAAAATGTATGACGTTTTAGGTAAAATTCATACTACGGCTACTAAAAGGTCGTCTAGAATGCGACACCCACAAGGAGAGGTTGTTGTTTAAATACATGTGTTACGAGCTCGAGCGACTTCACAACGGCGAAGATGTAACTTTCCATGATGTCATCAAGTAAGTACTCATTATGTGTTTCAACTTTGTTGCGAATATTTAACACAATTTCTTGACTTATAACAGGTTTCTGGGTTAAGAAATCTATAAGCAGACCTTAAGTAATATTTGAGCGTAGATTATAAAAACCAATCCATGCTCAAATTATACTTAAGGTCTGTTTATCTTAGAATTCGCAACTCAGCAACCGGGTATTACTTATTAAAGTACCTACTACAATTAGTACTTAAGTTTACGTTGTGGTGGTGGTAGTAAATAATTATCTACCTCGTGATGATCGCGGGTGCTAACGTGGCGATATTTCCCGAACTTGTTGTTGTTTGTCGAACGGTTTGTTTTTGTTTTGTTTATATCAATTTTTGTGTTATGTATTCTATTTACTACTGTTATTTGTTTCTTTTGTATTTTTGATCATTATTTTACGCTCACTACTTTGTTTCTTTGTTTAACATATTAAAAAACGTTAAAAAAAATATTTTTATATACATATATAAGGTCCAACCAAAATACCTGGACAAACTTTTACACAGTGTTCAGTAAGTGTAACTGAATATATCTATGCAAAAAAAGAGATCCAAGTGTTTTTTTTCTAACCAAAATTTTTTTTTCAACTTGAATTTTACTTTAATACTTTTTTTTTACATTTTTCACTTCGCTGTTTAGGCAAAACACGGCACGGAATTAGCACGCTCCCCAATGGCGGTCGATGCATAAGAAATGGACGAGTTTATTCTTAGAGAGTACAGGCAATTAAAAACATAATTTTTTTTTTGTTAGAAAAAAACACTTGGATCTCGTTTTTTTTTACATAAATGTGATTAGTTAAACGTATTGAACACTGTGTAAAAGTTTGTCCAGGTATTTTGGTTAGACCTTATATAATTCGACTGTACGTGTGTATGTCACTGAACTCCCTAAACGGCTAGATCGATTTGAATGATTTTTTTGTATGCGTTTGGGTGGCGCCCTGGATGGTTTAGATTCCCAATTGGACCCGGTGGGTGGCGCTGCGGTCGGTATGTCACCAAATTTTTAGGGCAGGGCGACGTCTGCCAGGTCCGCTAGTAAAATTATAAAATATCAACTTAAATAGCACGTCAAATTGTCTCATACTGTAATTTACTGTTTGTTGTTTTCTATTTGTTGCATGGTGTGGTCTCCTATAATTGAAGAAGCACCTAGGTTAACGTTTATATCCATGATAAAATATAGTATGTAAGGTTTATTCTTTGTAGAAGATCCTAATAAAATAAATAAATTGAGATAGGTGCTTATAAATACGAAAATCAACACAATAAAAGTGTAATTAAATTAATTGCAATGATAACAGTATGCTGTCGTACCGAACGGTTGACATCCGCAAATCACTGCAAATGGAAGAGTTGCTGGCGAGGGAAGAGTTCGAGTTTCTGATCGAGGAGGAAGTCGCGAAACAAACGATCCGGACATGGCTAGAAGGGTGCCTCAAGAAGATACGCGCCAACAGTAGTGTATGTTATGACTTGTGGAAAATAACCTAATACATACTTTGAGTATTGGCTACAAAACATCGGAAATATCGGCGAACCTGTCGAATAAGGTCATACAAAATAAGGTTCATTCGATCATAATTTATAACAGGGACCGTACAACCCCGGTTAAGAGTTAAGCCTTTCGACAGGGTAACCCGTATATGCGGTAACTTATATCGCGGTGTTACATTTTATTCGAGTTTCATCCTCGGAACCCAGCAAAACGGTTAACACCTTCATTGTGATAACCCCTTGAAGGGGTTAACCCGTTCAATGACTTAAGCCTTTGAAGGGGTTATCTTTATGAAAAGCTTTTATTCGGGTTACCCAAAATTACCCAATAAACTTGAGCTGCATGTGAGTGGGGGGAACCTTGAAACTTGCAGTTTCACCCGAGCCGCGCCTCATTCTTATTATTTTTACTTAGTTATTACAAATTCGGCAACGAGTAAAGAGTTGACGACAGATTAGCGAGCTAGGAGAGAATTTCAAAAAACCCTCAAATACATGTTTGTTTATTTTTCACCAAAAGTCTAAATATTTAATTCTATGTTTCTTACTTTAAAAGTACCAGATTTCTCATAGAAACTTTCAACGCTTATTTCACCCCCTTAGGGATTGTATTACCAAAAACGCTCAAACACGTATACATTTATTTCTAACCAGAAACCTTAATATTTAATTCCATGCTTCTTACTTCAAAAACGACGGACATACATAAAAACATAAAACCCCTATTTCACCCCCTTAAGGGTTGAATTTCGAGAAATTCCTTAGTGGATGCCTACGTCACAAAAGAAACCTACTGTCAAAATTTCAAGTTTCTAACCCTAGCGGTTTAGGCTGTGCGTTAATAGATCAGTCAGTCGGTTAGTCAGTCAGCTTCTCTTTTTATATTATGTACTAGCTTTTGCCCGCAGCTTCGCTTACGTGTTTTTATTTTCACCCCCTTAGGGGTCGAATTTCGAGAAATCCCTTCTTAGTGGATGTTTACGTCACAAAATGAACCTACTGTCAAAATTTCAAGTTTCTAACCCCAGCCGTTCAGGCTGTGCGTTGATAGATCAGTCAGTCAGTCAGTCAGCTTCTCCTTTTATAAGTATAGATAAAAGATAAATAGATAAAGATATCGGATTTTTAACAAAGCCTGCTACTACTATAACGTAGGTAAGCATTTGGTATATTTTCGATATTAGATTTTAGGTAATAAATTGTCAAATTAAGCAATAATTACCTACATCAAAATATCCGTAATAAAAATCTCACTCAATAATCTCAATATTTATACGAACTTTAAAAAAAAATACATTAGTAAAACGAGGAATCACAGTAATTATGGCGCGACACTCGATGCCACGCTCGCGGGCCGCGGCGCCGTGTAAAGACGGCGTATCGGTGTGCGTGTGCCAAATCAAAAAAAAAAGAAAGTTTGCGATCACTAGCATAAGCTGATATAATTTTTTAAATTGAAATTTATCAAGAAAAAAAATCTTTGTTGTGTGTTTTCTTTAAATAGAAATACCCAGTTTGAAATTAAAAAATAAAACTATTCCTTATTTTTTATAAAAAAAATTGAGTAATTAATCATAATGTAATTGTAACAGAAATTTGATAGAAAGAAAAAGACTGTTTAACCAAACTTAAACAACAATTTATTAATAAAAGGTTTATATTCAATATAATATAACTCCTCCCCTGGCTCGAACACATGCGAAAATCCTCCTGGACATGCTGAGAATCAAGTTATCCAGCATTTCTTGGGGTAACCTGTCCCATTCTTGAATAGCGGCTTCCCTGAGCTCTGGCACTGTCTGGGGACGTGGCTGACGGTTCCAAACAGCTCGCTTAAGAGCATCCCACACGTGCTCTATTGGGTTTAAGTCAGGCGAGCCAGCAGGCCAGTCTAACCTTGTGATGTCGTATTCTCGAAGAGCAGCATTGACTCGTTGAGCTCGATGGGCGGGCGCATTATCATCGACCAGTACAAATTGGTGCCCATGGTTTACCCGGAATGGTCTGACAATTTCATCAATAGCAACTGCTCTGTACATGCTGTCTGTCTGAATGAATGAATCTGCATCGGCAGTCATGAAGCCTCGATACGGAATCAAAGGCGTTCTAGCTCCAATCATAATACCACCCCAAAAGGACATCGATTTCCCGCCTTGCTGAACTGTTCCAGTGGCAGTTCTTTGCCTTTCGCGGTCTTCTCCAGACTCGGACACGTCGGTTATCTGGATGAGTACTGATTCGCGATTCGAGAGATAGTTTTGCCAAATGTTTTCTTCTTCATTTTGCCGAAGCCTAGCCCACTTTAATCTCCGTCGTTGACGTTGCCGGGAATTCAGAGGAGCTCGCCAAGACCTCCGTGCTCGTCATCCAGCCTGGTGCAAGCAATTCCGAATGGTCTGAGTGCTAACTTCAAGCCCAGAGGCGGCCCGAACTTCCGCTTTTATTTTGGTGGCGTTGATTGTTGGGTCACGGGCTGCCAGCAATCTAATATAGCGCTTTTGGGCAGCAGTCAAATCAGTTGGGCGACCATTGCGGGGTCGGTCAGCTAAATTACCCATCCCGTGGTACCTCTGCAACGTGGTCACGACACAGGATTGGGATTGCAACTCTGCGTGCTATTTCTCTCGTGGTGTATCCTTCTTCCCTCAAAGTTACTATTCTTGCTCGTAAAACTTCTGATAATCCTCTTGGCATTTTTCAATCACAACTTTCCGCGAAATCTATTTTAAATCCGGTAAAATTGACTAAATCAGATTTCTGAATGAACGTAAGCTAGGACTGAAAGCCTTTTTATATCGAAAAACAATTTAACTGTTTTATTGTTTTATATTCTAAATCTATTTGTTTAAATAAAGAATCTAAAAAGAAGAAGATACCATAATATAATCTACCGTAACAAAAAAAGTCGGTTTTTCAAAGTGATCGCAAACTTTTTTTGATGTGTGTAAACTACATTTGCTTGTATTACTTGATGCATCATAATAATCCATATACCTATATACCCAGTCTGGCCATAAATACTGTTACAATTAAAAATAAGAAAGATATACATTTGAATTTGGAATCTGTCATTTTTATACGATTGTTCATTGAGTTTTCTAATTTTAGCGCCAATACATTGTACAATGTTTTGCGATATTAAAATGGAGTGGGGTGATAAAGAGAACCGAATCGCTGTGATTGCATTACACAAAGTTGGTATGGAGCCAAATGCAATTTTTAAAACTCTCCATACGCTTGGTATTAGTCAAATGTTTGTTTAACGGGCTATTAATAGGTACAATGAGACCTCCTCTGTTTGTGACAGAAAAAGATCTGGCCGTCCACGTAGTGTTCGTACGAAAAAGGTGGTCAAAGCAGTAAGGGAAAGAATTCGAAGAAATCCTGTCCGAAAGCAAAAGATTTTATCTCGGGAGATGAAGATAGCACCCAGAACCATGTCGCGTATTTTAAAAGATGACTTAGGACTTGCAGCCTATAAGAGACGCACTGGTCATTTTTTAACTGATAATTTAAAAAAGAATAGGGTGGTAAAATCGAAACAACTACTGAAGCGGTACGCAAAGGGAGGTCACAGAAAATTTTTGTTTACGGATGAGAAAATCTTTACAATTGAGCAACATTTTAACAAACAAAATGACCGTATTTATGCTCAAAGCTCTAAGGAAGCTACCCAATTAGTCGACAGAGTGCAACGTGGGCATTATCCGACTTCAGTGATGGTTTGGTGGGGTGTTAGCTATGAAGGAGTGACTGAGCCATATTTTTGTGAAAAAGGTATCAAAACATCGGCACAAGTGTATCAAGATACCATTCTTGAGAAGGTAGTTAAGCCCCTTAACAACACCATGTTCAATAACCAAGTATGGTCCTTCCAACAAGACTCGGCGCCGGGTCATAAAGCTCGGTCCACGCAGTCTTGGTTGGAAGTGAACGTTTCGGACTTCATCAGAGCTGAAGACTGGCCGTCGTCTAGTCCCGATCTTAATCCGCTGGATTATGATTTATGGTCAGTTTTAGAGAGTACGGCTTGCTCTAAACGCCATGATAATTTGGAGTCCCTAAAACAATCCATACGATTGGCAGTGAAGAATTTTCCCATGGAAAGAGTGCGTGCTTCTATTGATAACTGGCCTCAACGTTTAAAGGACTGTATTGCAGCCAATGGAGACCACTACGAATAAGCTTTTTATATTTTAAATTGTTTTATATTTATGTATTAAACTAATACACTGTAAAAGTAATAAATATTAATTGCAAAAAAAAATTTTTTTTTTTCTTCTTGACAATATTTATGGCAAGACCAGGTATAAAAGGAGAAGCTGACTGACTGACTGACTGATCTATCAACGCACAGCCTAACGGCTGGGGTTAGAAACTTGAAATTTTGACAGTAGGTTCATTTTGTGACGTAAACATCCACTAAGAAGGGATTTCTCTAAATTCAACCCCTAAGGGGGTGAAATAGGGTTTTTAAGTTTGTATGTAAGTCCGTCATTTTTGAAGTAAGAAGCTTGAAATTAAATATTAAGGTTTTTGGTTAGAAATAAACATACACCTATTTGAGCATTTTTGGAAATTCAACCCTTAAAGGGGTGAAATAAGTGTTGAAAGTTTGTATGAGAAATCTGGTATTTTTGAAGTGAGAAACATGGAATTAAATATTTAGGCTTTTAGTGAGAAATAAACGTATAAGTGTTTGAGGGTTTTTGGAGATTCCACCCCTAAGAGGGTGAAATGGGGGGTTGAAGTTTGTATGTAACTCCGTCTTTTTTGAAGTAAGAAAGATGAAATTAAATATTAAGGTTTCTGGTTAGGAATAAATGTACACATATTTTGAAATTCAACCTCTAAGGGGGTGAAATAAGTGTTGAAAGATTGTATGAGAAATCTATTACTTTTGAAGTAAGAAGCAAGGGGAGAAACTGACCGACTGGCTGACTAATCTAGCAACGCACAGCCTAAAGCGCTGGGGGTGATAAAAGACTGACGTTTGGGATTTTAAAACGTCACTTTAAAATGGGCTTAACGAGGATTTCAAACTTCACGCAAGCGAAGCTGCGGGCAAAAGCTAGTACATAATAACGGTGTACAGCATCTCGCCTCGGCTGTGGCATTTTCACAGATGGAAAGAATAACTAAAATATTTGCTATATAATAGGTAGGTACTACAACATAAACACTTTTTAAAACACCTCTGAAATACTTTTATCACTTCCGTGTTCCGACTTATATGACGAATGATGAGAATAAACAAGTTTTGACACGAAAAAAGAAATTTTTCAATGTTTAGTAGGTATGTGCGAAAATTAAAATTGAACTGTACATACATAAAAATAACAATTATTATTCCACGTTTACAAGTCGCTCGGTACATGCAACAATGGCACCGCCGAGGAGCATGTCATGTGCGGTCGTGGATATGCAATTTTCAAACTAATGTCGATTACTAAGAGTTTATATTACAATGTTTTGAGTCGGAATGGGTTACCCTGTTACCGTGTTACAGGGTTTTGAAAGGGTTACCAGTTCAGAAGCGGTAACATTGCACCCGTTCAAGGGTGTAACACGTACCATAGGGTTTTTTATTTAAGCGCTTAAAAAAACCCCTTCAAAAACCCTTTCAACGACTACCCGGACGGTCCCTGATTTATAATGAGACACATTCCAGCGAGATCCACCGATATTTCCGACGGGTTTGCCAGTAAAATATAATAATTTTTATTTTACGATTAACGTAAGAATAGCATTTTTTTTGGAACACGTTTTAAATCCCTCTACACATTTTCCAAACTATCGTGCATTTTGCTGTCCAGTAAGCCAACGCACTATCGTTTTACGTCGTGTATCGTGCACTGACGGACAGCACGGATGGACGATACGTTGAGGACTTTAGTTACTTTATTGTGACATTTATTATTACAGAAACAGCAGACTAGTTTAATAGCAGGCCTAAGGAAAACAAATGAACAGGCTGTTGATATGAGCAACGAAAAAGTTGACAAAGAAAAACTAGAAACTGAAGCTCAGGTACCAAGCGTTTCTAAAGTGAAGTTTACTATTGTATCGTATGAATTTGTATATTTTTTTTAATGAATTTACAGCAAGTGATCGCTAACACAGGACGCACAGAAATAACAGAGTCCACTTCACAGCCCGTTATATCAAGTAAGTGAGATTGTTTTAACTCTCATGTTAGCACATAATATAATAAACATTTTCTAACACTTGGTATTTGTTATTAAAACGTATTTTAAATTTTATAGATATATCATCATCATTTGATTCGCAACCGAAAAGATCGTCAACTAAAAGTCAATTTAAAAGGCCTGGATTACCATCTGTTACAATTCCAAGGTAATATAAAAAATACATTTACTAAACTTAAGGCGCGGTTTATACAGAAGAGACGTAGCGTTGAAAGACCAGGTGGCGGTGTCGTCACGCGGAGGCGCGGGAGCACTGCTCCTTCGGCAAAAACAACCCTATGCTCCAAACCATTAAGCTTACTTTATGTTTCTTTGATTATCCGTCCGCGCCACGTCGCCTGGAGACTTTTCGTCTGTATAAACCACGCCTTATATACATACTTACTTTTATTTTTGCAAATTAACAACTACGTAATTTGGCGAATGACGTAGGAAGTCCATGCGTTCTTACTTATTTATAATTAATTACTTGTTTTAGACCTGAGAGCCCGATTAAAAAGTACCTCCAGCCAACTCTCAGCGATCCACATCCTGCCCTCATAAAGAAAACTTCCTGTAAGTGTGAGTGTTCTATTTTAATACAAACTATCACTTGTTGTTGCCCAAGGCTGTCTAGGGTAATGTGCTGGAAGTACAACTTTATGTTGCACTTTAATTATCATTTTAGTGATCAAAAATTCCGTTTATATCATTGTTATGCATAATTAATTTCAAGGTTTCTCTTTGCTATCACAAGTATACTTCTGCAATTTTAGGAGGACCCCGGGCATTTAGGGTCCCATAGGGACATGAGAGCAAGTCCAGCGTTTTTTTACCTTTTTGATTATTTATTACTTCACGGACGGGTCACTCTAGTACGTAATTGAACACGAGACACATCTCATGTTAAATATAATTTGTGTGTCGACAGCGACCGTAAAGAGTGGCAGCCGGGTGAGTCACAACAGCGGTGTGGGCGGCGCGCGCGACCAGCCCGCGCTGCACGACGTGCACTCCTGGTGGGGCACGCAGGTCGCACGCCTCGCTCTCATCGACTGTGACTAGACAACCTCACCACCTGTACAGCGCGCGACCAGCCCGCGCTGCACGACGTGCACTCCTGGTGGGGCACGCAGGTCGCACGCCTCGCTCTCATCGACTGTGACTAGACAACCTCACCACCTGTACAGCGCGCGACCAGCCCGCGCTGCACGACGTGCACTCCTGGTGGGGCACGCAGGTCGCACGCCTCGCTCTCATCGACTGTGACTAGACAACCTCACCACCTGTACAGCGCGCGACCAGCCCGCGCTGCACGACGTGCACTCCTGGTGGGGCACGCAGGTCGCACGCCTCGCTCTCATCGACTGTGACTAGACAACCTCACCACCTGTACAGCGCGCGACCAGCCCGCGCTGCACGACGTGCGCTCCTGGTGGGGCACGCAGGTCGCACGCCTCGCTCTCATCGACTGTGACTAGACAACCTCACCACCTGTACAGCGCGCGACCAGCCCGCGCTGCACGACGTGCGCTCCTGGTGGGGCACGCAGGTCGCACGCCTCGCTCTCATCGACTGTGACTAGACAACCTCACCACCTGTACAGCGCGCGACCAGCCCGCGCTGCACGACGTGCACTCCTGGTGGGGCACGCAGGTCGCACGCCTCGCTCTCATCGACTGTGACTAGACAACCTCACCACCTGTACAGCGCGCGACCAGCCCGCGCTGCACGACGTGCACTCCTGGTGGGGCACGCAGGTCGCACGCCTCGCTCTCATCGACTGTGACTAGACAACCTCACCACCTGTACAGCGCGCGACCAGCCCGCGCTGCACGACGTGCGCTCCTGGTGGGGCACGCAGGTCGCACGCCTCGCTCTCATCGACTGTGACTAGACAACCTCACCACCTGTACAGCGCGCGACCAGCCCGCGCTGCACGACGTGCGCTCCTGGTGGGGCACGCAGGTCGCACGCCTCGCTCTCATCGACTGTGACTAGACAACCTCACCACCTGTACAGCGCGCGACCAGCCCGCGCTGCACGACGTGCACTCCTGGTGGGGCACGCAGGTCGCACGCCTCGCTCTCATCGACTGTGACTAGACAACCTCACCACCTGTACAGCGCGCGACCAGCCCGCGCTGCACGACGTGCACTCCTGGTGGGGCACGCAGGTCGCACGCCTCGCTCTCATCGACTGTGACTAGACAACCTCACCACCTGTACAGCGCGCGACCAGCCCGCGCTGCACGACGTGCGCTCCTGGTGGGGCACGCAGGTCGCACGCCTCGCTCTCATCGACTGTGACTAGACAACCTCACCACCTGTACAGCGCGCGACCAGCCCGCGCTGCACGACGTGCGCTCCTGGTGGGGCACGCAGGTCGCACGCCTCGCTCTCATCGACTGTGACTAGACAACCTCACCACCTGTGCAGCGCGCGACCAGCCCGCGCTGCACGACGTGCGCTCCTGGTGGGGCTCGCAGGTCGCACGCCTCTCACTTACGAGGGATCTCTCAAATCAGAGCTGTTTATTAATACAGGGCTAAGGCTGGTGTCCACCAACAGTAATTCTCTGGTTAATCAACCGTTTACCTAGAATTCTAGTAAATTTTTCGAGTAAACGGTTGTTTAACCAGGGAATTAATGGTTGTGAACACCAGCCTCAGTCTACTTATATTAATAAGTTAGTGAGTTACTACTTATATGTATTATTAAGTTAGTGTGTTTTAGTGCCAAACTAGTTGGAAAATAAGAATAAAAATATATAAAAAATCCTTAATATTTTATTCAATAATCTCAATCATATTTTGATGATCATGTTTTTCTATAAACTCATATTACGTTAACTTCCAGGAGACCAAATTAATTTAATTTATTTAGAACAAAACAAGACGTTATTTACAAATCGTAAACTTAATTTATAGTTGCTATATTAAAAATAACAAATTGATATTTAGATTAGAGGATTTATACTTATTGTAATAAGTGACACATGCCCAGTGAGAAGAGTACAATAACAGTGACCGTGAGTACCAGACATATATATCGGCCGGCGATAGGGTAGTGGAAGAGTTTGGCGTGCAGCTGTAGCGTGGACGCGTACATCAGCACCGTAGTGATGTCCTCCTGGGAGGTGTCCTGGTGGAGGAACGGCCGCACACACAGTTCGTGCCCTACTGACTGCGTTCTCCTACATTCTTTTGATAATCGGGCGGCCTATAAAGTAATAACACTGTTAAGGCTGCCTTCAGACGCCACGCGCCCGCTAAGCGCACGCCACGCGCGTCAACACCCGCGTCTAACTTGCTTTGAATTTTTTTGTATATAATTTGAGTCTTATGACACATCAATAGATCTCAAATTGCATTTATCGAAGTCCAACCGCACACGCCAAGCGCCCGCTTCGCGCCCGCCTCATGCCATGCTTCGATAAATGCAATTTGAGATCTATTGATGTGTCATAAGACTCAAGTTTTATACAAAAAAATTCAAAGCGAGTTAGACGCGGGTGTTGACGCGCGTGGCGTACACTTAGCGGACGCGTGGCGTACGCTTAGCGGGCGCGTGCCGTCTGAACGCAGCCTAAAGCTGATACCAACGCCGCAGCACCGCCACGTCTTCAAATAGTATTTAAAAATGGACTTGAATTTCTGCTCCATACAAAACATTTCAAAGGTTTAAATTAAAATTGTGGATAGCGGGCTGGGAATTGGTCGCATCATCTTCTGATCGGCTAAAGCATTGACTTATAAAAACCCTGACAAAACGATTTAACGTGTGACGTCGCCGTCGTTAAACATTCCGGATTAACACAGCGTGCACAAGACTTGCACGCCTACAAGGCATATGACAAAAGTGATAGGATTCTAGGTTCAATATCGAGAAATAGGTTGAGTGTGTTGAGTTAACTAGACATTTTGTCATTACCTGTACAAATGGTACGATGACTGCCGATATCCATAAGAGCTCGTTAAGAATGCTGATACCAATTAATGGTTCTGTTTCAGTGTCCACCTTGTCTAAATTAAGTAGCCACATTATACCAGACGTTGCCCATGAGATGTTCACTATAGTGAACAAACAAACAGCGGGTGCTAGGTCATCGTTCAAATATTTTAATAGTTTACGGAATTCTGCTATTTCCTGTAAAAAGGAATTTAATATTAGCGTTTGACATTTCCGTGTTGAGGGGCTCGTGGTTAATTAACAACCGCGCGGATCATAAGAATGGCGAGGTTAAGCCGCGCTTGCGCGTACAGTCCGTGGATGGGTGACCAGTCATGACACATCGAGACCACTCCGTGCCTCGGAGAGCACGTTAAACTGACGGTCCCGGGTGTCATACGAATACCTATGACAGTCGTTGTGAGTAATCAGAAGCCCGAAAGTCTGACAACAGGTCTAACCTTAAGGTATCGGCCCAATAACTGGGTTGCGGAGATCTGATGGCAGTCGCTCCGTGTAAGATACTGATATTAAGCCGAATCTGGTTAAACTGGAAGCTGACCCCAAACATAGTTGTGAAAAGGGTAGAGGAAAAGAAGTTTGACATTTTCGTGCTTACCAATTAGTAGTGGTCCAATTGCATTTTATCTAAATCTTTATACCATTAAAACTTAAATAACCATGAGGCAAGTATCGCTTTGTCTTTGTACCTACAACTACAACTTTAAAATTAAGCAAATTACCTATGTTACGTATCGAGATAGCGGGAGGTATTAGCTTGACGTCATTACCTACGTGACGAATTATTCGTCCCATAGGCAAGCTGTAGACCGTGGTGTTAGTATGGGTATGGCATAGATCGAATAGTAATTTACGAAAATTGGACAAAGGAAAACTTACTTTCATCCAGTTAAGCGGAGTTATTGTTCGGTTAAGCAGGCGCTCTTTGAGGAACATAAGATGAGCCTGCAACAACTGTGCTTGTAGGCAGTAACTTGTTATGATAGTAGCTTGCACCATGTCATGAATCAATGTGCATATTATAAGTAAAATCTTTAACACCATTCTTACTTCATATGAACTGAAAATAAAATATTAGTAAGATCATACCTACTTAAAAACTTGAAGTAACTATGTACCTAGGATTGAAGGTCTAGGTACCTAAAAGAAAATTTTCTTTACCTTGTTTCCATCCATCTGAAGATGATATTGCCTCTAGCCAACATTAAATTGACTGAACACAATGAAAGACACATCCACAGAACGCTGAGTATTATGAAAAACCACAACATACGTAGAAGGCGTTTTGGCTTAGTTGTGGGCATCCCTTGAGGTGAGTAAGAAGACAATAGAAATACCTAAACAAGAATGTTGAATTTAAATCAAATACACAATAATAATTTGCCTAACCTAGTCTAGGTTGTCGGTACGAGTTTATAAATTACGAAAACGACAATTGTTTTCGTGAGCTCGCTACACTCTAAGTACCTCTCTTACCCATAAGTAATAGAGACAAACAGTTTAGCGAGCTCACTAAAAGTATTGCAGTTTGCGCAAGTGTTATATGAAACGGAGTACCTATAAGATATGTACTGTATATTGTTAATAATGTTTACGCTGCTTCAATAACAATAGTCGTAACGACATCTCGAATTACAAAATAACAATTGTCGCAGGACTCATCCTACCTGATGAATACCACACTGGAAAATAAATTGAAATACTCACTCGTTCCATTAGATTTTGCAACTGTTCATTATCTGAGATTCGGAATAAATATAATGCGTATAAAAATCCCACGAAATGCAATATACTTGGTCCAATGTAGGTGAAGATAACGTTTCCATAACACACTTGTTTATAATTGTCATATTCTAGTGTGGATGTTAGCGCCAGCGGCACCAGTTTGTAACAGAACCCTCTATCCCGCCTGAAACAAATTTTAAAAAAACATAGTTAAGGAAAACGCAATTCTCAGGACAATATACTTATGTGTGTGTGTTATATGTGTGTATGTGTATTAAAAGGAATTACCTGAAACAAGCCATATATTGAAGGACATAGCCTAAAAACATGAGCATCGCAACTTGTATTGAATGAAAGTGTGAGCAACATATAGCACATTTAGAAGAATTTGATACATCGAGTACCGGCCGCAGTCCCATAATTGTTAATAGTTTTAAGTATGGTAGTAATATCTGTAATAAGATATGGTAATATTAACTTCTTGCAGGTAAGAGATGCTGAAAAATACCTATTAGAAGCTTCGTTAGCAAAATATGTTTGTATATTACCTTTGACTTACAATAATGTAATATAGCAGAAGTGCTCATGTATTCAGTATCAGGAGATTCCGTTATTTCTCCAATCTGGAAAGGAGCACCAAGTTAACATTACATAACATAACATCACGCCTGTATTCCCTCAAGGGTTAGGCAGAGGAGTAACACCCTCATTTCGCAGTTATGTTTAAGTCCCATGTAATAGAGGGCGATCCTATTGCCATCAACCGAGCACAAATTCAAACTCCGGGCTACTACTGAGGAATACCACATGGAAAAATTCAGTAACACTGCCCGACCTGGGTCCTGGGATCTGGGACCTGGATCGTTCCCAGGACCTTAAGATTATCAGTCGCGCTTGCCACCACTAGACCAACGAGGCAGTTTAGTCGAGCACCAAGTTGTAGTAATAATATTTAACGGTAAATGTTAGGTGGAGGGATAAAGCTAAGTTTATCCAAAATAACCTAGTTTCTATCCAAGGCATATGGATAAAATCCGAAATTATTACAATCTTTAGTTTTCCTAAATATATGTTTTGCAAGAAGACTCGCTTTGTTGGCCCTTCGCTTCACTTGCACTCGCCAAGCGCTCCGTCGGGAAGTCAGCGGCATAGACAATACACCATTATGGTCAGCGGTTCGCTTCGTTCCCCACCTCCAAGCGCTCGCTACGCTTTGCCCTTGAGCGCTCGCTCCTCTCATGACCCCCTTCTGGCGGAACATATCTAGCAAAACTGCATGCTTGCAAATTTAGTTAATACTTAGTTTTTATGAAAACCGACAGTAAACCGATCTTACCAACGGCGTACCTACGGATAAAATTAACAAAAATTAGACAAAATAAAATTAACGATACCCAATAGCGTCTGGATGAAGTTAACATTATAAAATAATAGCTGGATAATGTCCAAAGTTTGTAATAATTTCAGACTTTATCCAAAGGCCTTAGATAGACCCAGGTTTATCTGGATAAAGTTAGCTTTATCCATTCGCTTAGCACTAACCGTAAAATATATGTATAAGTAATCAGGGCCGTAACTATGTCCGGGGCAGTGCCACGGGCCCTAGAGCACAAGGGAACGAATTAAAGGGGCTCTAATTAGGTACTGCCCTATAAGTAGATAGATGGGTAAATATAGATACTTAATATTTTCACTGCTGCATATAGTAAATTATAATAATTACGTGTTCTACTACATGTTTCGGATAATGTGCTTACCTACCTACTTATATGTTGCAATTACACCTCATTTGTCATGGTATTCAACCAAGTGTAAGCAAATAACTGTGCATTTCCAGTATCAATACGCATCTTGTGTAATGGATATCTACCTACCCCATAACATAACAAAGGAATTAGCTGAATTCGTTTCTGAACATTAGTTTAAAACAAAGGAACATAACAAGATCCCTGACGAAATTATCCAATTCAATGATTGCAAGTAAGTCAGCCCTTTTTTGCACCGCCTGTGTAATTAAACTATTACTAGGTATTTAATTAGAATGCTCAGAGTTTCGCCATTGTAGTGAAAAATATAAAATATTACTCACGTCCACACTATTGGCGTCGAGGCTGGACCTCGTAGATCTCTCCATCGCTGGTTCAGCAAGCTTGTCGTTCCCCAGTACATGGCTGTCCAGTAAATCACTAGCTACATAATAATTTAAAAAATTTACATTATCCAGTTTATTACCCATATCTACACATTAATTACCAATACGCACATTATACGATATGATAATATATTAATAATTGAACATTTATGAAGCAAACAACGTAGATCTCAATAATGACGGTAGGTAGTTAAAAGCTTATTGTACTTACCACTACCGTACGATGCGTTGTCATTTTGCATTTTTTTAAATTACATGTAGGTAATTATTACGAATAAATAGAGCAACTAACCAAATTAAGTTTATACTTTCGAGAAGAGTTAAAAGGATACACTGACAACAACAGATAACGATTCACTGCATGTTTTTTTTATATGTAATAACATCATTGTGTATGTAGGTACTTACTTATATTGCACCTCAGTGCATTAACTCTGATAATGGTAATGTCATTGTGTCTACATTACAAGACCCCGAGTTTTTTTAATTAGGAAGAATTTCATGAGGCTTTTTAATACAGATTAAGAAACAGAAATGGTAAGTTGATGTAGGTAAATATGAGCTTAATCTGGTCAAAAATATAATTAACGTTAGAGGACAAAAATAGATTTGCACTAAGCACCCAGTACGTTGAACCTTGATAAACCCAGAAAAGAAAGATAAAAGGTAAAATTATCTAAATGTATTAAATTCTCCTAAATAACCGCATATTGTCAGTGATCAAATTTTTACAAGAGCTGTAGGTACACAGGCATTTAGACTGACTACTTACTTGACTGGCGTATTAGAAATAAAATTAGGTATTTTATTCGTAAAACCTAAGTTGCCAACCTTTAGTAAATGGCAGTAGGATAGTTAGCTCCATATTTATAGGTAGGTATGCAAGTGTACTTGAACAGCGTACCTCTACTCATTCCTTTGAGGAATATTAGCGTGAGTAGTTTATAACGTCACACAAACGATACTTGGGCAGCGTTGGCGACTGCTTCGAATTATGAATATGTAGTTAGAGTGGCCAACTGTGTTTTACAGCCATCATTTTGGCCGAATCCTGTTTTAAATAAGAACAGGGGACCATATTACAATCTTGTTTATTAAAAAATCAGTATGGTGCCCCGTAAATTTTCCCTAAATTTTGTAAATTTTGATCTTATGTACCCACTGTAAAATGAGCACATAGGGTTGGTCACCGTATATGTAACCGAGGCTATATTTTTTTGGTGAATGCAATCAATCGGCGAAATTATGGTGATGGGATAACCCATCAAAAACATAAATGTGAAAATGGGAGCCAAGTTGTTAATCTAAGGGGTTTTAATAAATGAACCAAATTTCATGTGTTTATGTTAAATAGATTTTGAGTTATTAAGGAGTCAAAAGTGGCTTCAAATGGTTTGTGTAATATATATAACACACGGCTGCTGCGTCGCCAGTTCCTTTTTCCTTTAAACTTGGCTTGACACGCTGCCGCGTGTCTAGATTTTAAATATTTTATATAAAATATGAACATCATCACGAATACTTATTATTGCATTGTATTTATTTTTGTCGAACAAAAGAAAATTTGTTTTTATCATGGTCGACAAAAAGACAGTAAAATGTGTCACGTTATAAGGTAAATAAATCCATATATAAATCAAATACAATGCAATCATAGGTATTCGTAATTTATAAAAGATGTTTATATTTTGCGTAAACATAAATAATTAATTTCGCGGGCCGACTGATCGCATTTACCTTACGAGATTCGGGGAAACCAAATTGGTAGTTGTATTTCACAACTCGAAATCCTCCAATCGCAATAAAAAAATCGCCAAGCACTGGTGATATCCGGGTAAATCGTACAACAATAAAAGTTTTATTAGTATTATAACAGTGAACTTTATTATTTATAATTATTAATGTTATCATAATGATTTAGGGAGTTTCTTTTTCATTAAGAATCCCGTTCGTCGTACAAATTGTTTTCTCTCTTGGTGGTGTTTCTTCATTTGTCTATTATTTTCTGATTCCGATTTTTTCCCTCTCATACTGAATTTCATTTCCCGATTTCCTCCACTATTGGTGACCATTGTCGAAAAGCTTTCTTTAGCTAACCGATCTCCTAAACTAGCTTTGTTAACCCGAGTTATACTTTTAATAACAGTTGAAGTGTTTGGGGCTTTATGGAATTCATAAACTTTCTCATTAGATTGCGAGTCGTCTTCTTTATGGGATTTATTTCTAATAATTTTGTGTTGCTTTTTGACTTCTTTAACCCACGATCGATCTTCATCAGAACTATCGCCATCACTAGTTTCATACAGTTCCATATCAGAATCTTTATCTTCAGTTTCTTCCACCTGTAAAATATATAATAAGTGTTGGTTTCAGAGATTACATAAGTATATCTCACGTGCAAATCCAGAATACATTCTAGCTCCATCCTAAAGGAAATTGCGCAAAGTAGAACAAAAACCCAGATCCGGCGAAAACAAAACCACTTTTTTATGTCATAATCCACTTATCTAAACCTAGTAACGATGACATAGGGAAGGTTTAGTATTTTACCCCATAAATGCGACAAATCTGCTTCTTGTCATTTCGAAAATGACAATAGAAAGTAATGCCTCCCAAAGGTCTCCTACGAGAATAATTAGTTAGCTGCCATTTTCATACCCACTTATTGGAGAGAGAAGTTAGAGTTCAAATCGTATCTTATTCTGATATGAAATGAACTTGATCATAGTATTTTTATGACCTCAATACTTGTAACTGCCATAACAAAATCGTCAGTTTTACTACTTCAACCACCAAATTTGGCAATAATAACTATAAAGCATTTTAACAAGTTGGGGTCTCTAACTGATAATTTGAGATAAATTTTGTTTGCGCCCGCGCTGCGTTATTTTTGAGCAGTCTCTATTCGTTCATCTGTCATCAATGGGCATGTATTGCCTGACTAGCTGATTCATTGATTGAGAAAAATTTTAAACTTCCGCATTTATATTGGACAAGATGTTTTTATAATTTTACCTGCATTGGTTCAATTTCCACGTTCTTCTCCTTGTTTTTATCTAGTCTGGATAAAACTGGGTTAAGTAAACGGAATTCTTCAGCTCCTCTATCCACCTCAAAGTCAGGATTTTCAAACAAGGCCTAAAAAACATGTTGAGTTGCATTATATTACCAATAATATTTTTCAAAAGGATATGATAAATATATAGTAACAAACCTTGAACCGGTCATCTTTAAGTAGGTTAGCTGATTGTTTCTTCTTTCTTCCTCCATCATCCATAAGTTTGGATGCCAAATCTCTGTTAACTTTAGGTAAGTTGTCCTCAACTTTAATTCTGGATGGTCTCTCTTGTTCAATCTTTTCTCTTATCTTACGTTTTTTATAATGTTCAAATGCAAATGGATCTGCGATTGACTTGGCTCTCTTGTATAAACGCACATCAACGAAGTATCTGTAATTTCGATATAGATTGTTTGTTGACGAATCTGAGGCTTTAAGACTCACTATCTTAAAAAGTAATCAAGACTTACCCATGCATGTATGCTCTTAATAGATTTGTCCCCAGTAAGTGATCTAGTCCTAGTGACTCCAGTTCTTGTTTAGTGATGAATTTATAATCATCATAAACAGTTTGTGATGCTGAGCTCTCTAATTCTTCAGTTAAATTATCCAAGAATGCACACCACCTAGGTGCAGGACCTTGAAAAAAGTAAAGTGCTTTGTAAGTAAAACAATAAACATACCCTCTGTTTCTGAAAACCTAATCAAATGAATATGTTCTCAAATCTCATGTCAAGTGATGTGATGATTAGTACTATGATAACTGGTCAGTTAACTTTGTGTTGGAATGAGGCCTCAACCCTTCTCAATCTGAGAAGAGACCTGTGATTAGCAGTGGGACAGTAATGATTGATCATGATGACGATAGTTAGTTAGTTGATTCTACATTCATCTTTCTTTCAGAAACCAGGTTAGTAGTTAGTATATTTTATATACAGTGGAGTCCGCTTATAACGACATCAAAGGGATGGCGATATTTGGTTGTACTAAACGGGCGTCGTTATAAGCGTCAGTAAATACCAGATAAGAAAACTTAATTAAAGGGTGTTCTTAAGTTGCTATAAGCGGCTGATCTTTATAAGGGAAGTCGTAATAAACGGATTCCACTGTACTATGATTACAATGTTCAAAAGCTTTGAATAATCAATCATTTGAATAGTTACATACCTAATGAAGGTATATAATATATTTGCATTTTTTGATCTTCAACTGCCATCATATTTAATCCAGTGTTTGGGATAACACATAAATCATTGAAATCAGCCGATGATTCTATACTTGTATATTGCTTTCCCTGTAATAACAACATCATAGTTTCAATTTGTTTATCAATTTCCATATTAAAGTAATAACAAGTCAATAATGTAGGTAAACATACTGTATTTTTATCCCATATCTTTACAACAGTAGAGTCCATGGAATAAACATAATTCATTTGTTTATGAAATTCTAATGCTTTTATAGGTATTTCATTCATGTGGTCTTTAACAAGAAGAGGTTTACTTGATCTAATGTCATACAGCAACACATGACCTGTGGATGTGCCTACACCCATTCTAAGTGGACCATCAAATTTTGCAGCAGTTATAGCAGGTAATCTATTGTTTCTGTAAACATTTTCAAATATTACTAAAGATTGATTAAATTAATAAATTAATTAAATTAAATTAATTAAATTAATTGATTATTAAAGTGAACATTGTATAGTGTGAGATCATACTTGTATTCTGAATCTGTACAATGCAACGCACAATCTAGTGTGCCTTGTCTAGATTTGGTGCGTGGATCCCATGCTTCCACATGGCCAGATTCTGTGCCCAGCATTAATAATCCATGTTCTTCATTCACAGCGCAACAATTGATTTCATTAGCTTTTGTTACATATGGTGCTAAAAACTGACCTATTTCCAAATTCAATCGGTACACTTCCTGTTAACAAATATAAAATTTTCAATAATTATTTATGTAACATCAATAGCATATCACTACAGCTGGTTAGTGTTAGAAAACAGTCAACATACTGATGAGGCACCAACAACAAATAGATCACATGATGGCCGATGGTATGCTATGTCTCTTCCAAACCGGGGCACTCTTAGACGATAATGACGACCATGTCCTACATGGAATTCAATATAGCGATCACATTGCAAAAATACAATCTGAAAAGAAAAAAAGGTTTTTAAATAATATTTTGTTCTGCAATCGACTGGCCGTAAAGTATAAGAGGAGGTTCTATATGGAGTTTTAAGTTTATGTACAATTATTAGTTTACTTACCTTTGAATAGTCTTCACTTAATATTTCAAATTTTATTACTTCAGAGTCAAGACACCGTTCAAACTTCATGGACAAATTATTAACATCATAACATTTAATCCTTGGTTTGTAGATGCCTGAAACCATAATATACTGTCCATCTTTGGAAACCCGCAAACTGGTGCTTACACCTGGCATGTCAAACTCTTGAATCAATTCAATTCTTCGCCGCAAGTCAACATTTTTTTTCAAAAGTGCACGCTTTTTTCTTTCCGTCAGCCACTATAAATTACAAATAAAACTCATAATAACATCATATAAAGGATAAAAAGCCTTCGCTGATAGGTTATGCAGGATAATATTACTTACATCGGGAAGAGACTTTCCAACGCTGAGGTTGTAGATTTTAACATTATCAATTTCTGATAGCTGCATTGTTGTTGAGAGAAGCAGACTACTATTTCTGAGAAGTAGACCGCAATTTAATAAATAACTTTAGATTTCAAAACATCGCTGCACATTGGCCAATGCTCTTCATTTTTGACAGTTAATTTTAATGACGGATGAATTTGACAGTTGACAGTCAGTTTGACGACACTTTGCCACTTTGCACACAGATTAATGATATAATCACAAACTATTTGGCCGTAGATTGCTTGTTATCTGAGCCGTAGACAATAATATTGTGTACACAATACTTATAATTTATTATGTACTTTGTGGCCGTAGACTAGCTTGCTACATATTAGTAATCTGTGCCGTAGACCGTAGACGGAGAATAGAATAGAAATATCTTTATAAATAAAATAATAAATAAAGAATAAATGCCGTGGAAATGCGTTCCTTGCGAAGTATGTGCGGTGTAACTTTGAATGATAGATTGAGAAATGAAGAGATTAGACAAAGTTGCGGTTTAAAAGATGATGTAGTGACAAAAATTGAAAGGAGTATGCTTAGATGGTTTGGCCATGTTGAGAGAATGAGTGAACGGCGATTAACAAAAGAAATTTATAAGGCGGATGTTAATGGGAACGCCGGTAGAGGACGTCCTAGAAGGACATACATCGATGTTATTGGTGATGTTCTTCACAAAGGTCAGGTGCGTAGTACTCTCAACCGGCGTGCGTGTATGACAAGATGTATGAATGTGGATGAAGCGAAAGGGGTATGTAAGAGTCGTAGCATGTGGCGTTCTATAGTTTCTGCATACCCCCATGGGAAAAAGGCGTGAGTTTATGTATGTATGTAAAATAATAAATATTGACTGTACGTGCGTATGTCACTGAACTCCTCCTAAACGGCTGGACCGACTTGAATGATTTTTTTTGTATGCGTTTGGGTGGCGCCCTAGATAGTTTAGATTCACAATTGGACCCGGTAGGTGGCGCTGCTGTCGGTATGTAACCAAATTTTTAGAGCCGGACGACGTCTGCCAGGTTCGATAATATAAATATAAAACTCTATTGATCTATTCTCCGTCTACGACGTAGTAGACAGTTACTCTATTTACGCAGTTGGCTTGAGTTGTTGTTGTAATAGCAATGTAGGCAGACAAAAATCGTTAGACCATACAGCCAATTCATATTACTTTGAGCATATACTGAAATTGTCTTCAAACAAGTGTTCAAATGTTTGCACACACGCCCGGTGCTGGTTTTAGACGTATTTTTTAATCTCTTACTGGTGTTGATTCTGTTGCACATTTTGACAATAATAAACTAGACTAGACGCAACTGTCACTTTCTTTTTCTATTGAAATAGAAAGAGACAAACACCCTTAGTTTAGTTTAGTCCTGTCAAAGTGCCCAACAGAATCGACATTCGACACCATTGTCTTCGGGATACTCGGGTGTTACGAGTGTGTCAGTAGCTAGTGATGATCTGAGCTTGGGACACCGAGAATTTGACACTGAGATTTGACAGTGACAGTGACTACCGGATGTGGTAACCTCAGGTGGATATAATTATCATAATCTGTGGTGGTAAGTTGGTAACCGTGGTTGTGACAGTGACGGATTACATCAAATTAATTTGGTTGAGTTTTTAGGTTAGGTTAACGTCGTGTTTATAAAACTTTATTATCAGTATTGGCAATCCATTCATTGCCAAGAAAAGGTTTATTTAAGGACACATTAGAGCAGTAAAGAAGAGAATTCATTTCGAGTTGTCGGTGATTTTAAAAATATTACAGAAACCGCAATTTTTGTTCAATTAAATCAACCTAAAGCAGCCTCTGCTCGATATAGGGTTGCCTCTGGAACGCTACTAACAAATCTGCTATACTGATTCGTACCAAAACGCTGTAAAAATGGCTGGATTGACCAAGAAATTACAACTACCAAAATCAGTGTTAGATATGAAATTTATGAAAAAAACAAGAGAGAGAATAGAAAAAGAAATAGAAAACACCCAAGACCATGGCAGTCTATACTCTAATATAATTACAAATGAAATGCGAAGCGCATCTGGTAACTTTATATCAGAATCAAGCTTTATATTTTGTGAAACAATGCTGGAAGGCAGATTATCATTCAAAGGTATGAACCCAGAAATAGAAAGGCTTATGGAATTGGAAAATGAAGTTAAAAATGAACAATCCAGTGGTGAAATGGTTAAAGATGTTCCAGATGAAATATTAGCTAAGAAAATGGAAAAGTTTAATAAGATGAAAAGACCAAACGGTAGTCCAGTCAGTGAACTGACTAATAAAAGAAAAAAGAAATAATTGTGGATCTTGGTATCTATATCTGTAAATAATATGTTAAGGGTATGTAGGTATTGCAATTGTTGGGTAGCTCTTTGAGGGATAAATATGGCAGTTTGACAGTTTCTCCAAAGAAAACCTGCAAATATTCATTCCCCAGATAAGAGTTATCTGACATTTGAAATAGACCTTAGGTATATAACATTAAGATTATTGTAATATGTAATATAAAAAATACTCTAACACCTGGAACTACTAAAAAAGTATAAAGTAAAAAAGTAAAGTGAATTTCAATTTAATACCAATTATGTATTAAAAATAGATCCTTTGGGGTAAGATTAAAAACATGGATCACTTGTCTTGTGGTTTATGCACAATGATAAATACATGATTACTTCAAGAATGGGGTTGAAAATGGCGACACTACTACTGTCATTATTTACCTCTCGCTCATCCATGGTGTCTGTGAATGAAAGGCAAATAGTGGATCCACTATTACTAATCCCATTATTTAAGTAATCAGCTTGTACTTCATTCTTGTTTCATAGAGTTGGAACTTTTAATTGAATTCTTATGTTTTCTCTTATTGTTCACAAGGGTTGTTTTGAAATCTCATGTCAACTAATGTAATTGGCTGACCAAAATACTAACAACTAATCACTTCCCTCGACATAGATTTGACAGCTGCTTAGTTAATTTTTGTGTTGATCAGCCTTCGTGGGGGTTAGTGGGTTACCTACTATTTATAAGGAAAGGACAAATGTATGGCGATAAACCTATAGAGAATATGAAAGTTTATTTTGTGGTGTATTTAGATAAAAGCAAAGAAGTTACATATTACATGGTAATATATAGCAGTGCTTACTGTGTTTCAAGTTGTATCTAGAAACAAACTTTATGCATCAGACAGAAAGTTCTTTTGCATTACCAATAGAATGTACGAAAATAATGGTCTAGAAAGGAACACATTTTTAAATAGTGGTGTTCCTCTCGCATATATGGCCACTGTTCATTAATCTACTGAATTAGTAGTATTCAGTCCTTCTTGTACATTGTAAATTCGGAAATCATCTACCTGTGACTATGAAGGTAAACATAACACAAACTATTTTTTTCCTGCTTTCAATATTTATTATAATCTTTATTTTAAACATTGTAAATTAAATTATCTGTATATAAGATAGTCACAGATAATATAATACTATTATAGTGAGACCCCAAAAATAGGCGCTCCTAGTCCTAGGTTAGATTTTGGTTAAAATCTGAACTGTTTTGGAGTTTTTAACATTTGACCATAACAAGTGATGATCAATGTTTTAACAATTTTGTAAGTATAAATAAGAGCATTTAAAAAAAATGTATCCTTTCTGTGTTAATAAATGAATAATGTATGTAGGTACCTAGGTATGTAGTTGTTAATTTATTACCCTGTTTCTAGCCTGTTCTTCACTAAGTTGCAGGTGCCTTCCAGTGTAGGTAATTACTGTAAACTAAAAAAAATGCCAGTAAAAGGGAGGAACCGAAAACCCTTAGAATTACGGTACCTACCTTCCTTCCTTATCTGTATAGAATAATAAAAAGTTACCTTAACAATATGGTTACCTCTATTTTTGGTAACCAATTAATTTATTAAGTACCTATCGTTTTTAATCTGGGTTAAGCTATACGCGTACTATCTTATCGAGTAATATTGAGGATACTTCTAATTCAGTTAGCAGTATAATACCGGTATTGAAGAAAATAAATATTTTATGGTTACCAGTAAATTAAAAAGAGATTTACTTAACAAATACCTATCTATACATAGTATCATACCGGTTTCGGTCCTTTGTAAAAAGTAAAAAAACAGTGATTGTCTGATGCTAATATTTAGCTCATGAAGTTCACATCAGGCTTTGTTGAGCTGAGATGCAGATCAATTCATGTTATTTTGTTTCAAATGGTAGATAGACTAGATCCGTTATAAGAATTTTAGCTGTCTAATGGAACTTTTTAACCTAAGATACACGTAAACAAGTACTGTAATAAACTTATCAATAGCTGGAAACTATACCTGGTTTTATTTTTGTTGTGGCTCTGGCGGTGAAGGCACAACTTATTGTGTCATCCATAGCTAGCTGTGGCGGTCAAAAGGTTAGCTATCTCTTTAGTGTAGTGGTCTTGTATTAACAGTCTCATACATGGAGCGCTGCTACCTGCAACCTGTCAACCTTCCACTATCCACCAAGGCACCTTTAGGTCTGAGCACCCGAATTTGTAGACAATATTTTATTAAATTGTGGAGTAATCGCGCTTCCTATCACATGGGACCGAATGAATTTTAGGTCAACGGCATAATATAGGTAGGTACGTTTGCAACCCCCAACACCTTCAGGTAATACAAGTGTGATGGTTATTGTATCAGAATGAAACAAAAACCCTTTTCATATGACTTTTAATTGTTAATAAATATAAGTAATTGTTGTATGCATTTCAAATGGTAAGTTCTAAGTCAGCCTATGTCAACAGCGAGAAATTTAATGAAAATTATATTTATAAAAATATTAATACTTAGGATGGGAAGGTAATTTGTCAGTTCTTGTTGGTAATTTTACAATACTAATTCAGACAACATATTTTCCAACATGCAGTATTTTAATAATAATATATCAGTCAAGACCCTGTTGCATAAGATTATGAAGATCTCTGAAGGCAGCTCCGAGACGTCCCTGGAGCGTTTGTCGTTTGAGCAAAAATGCCCGTACGTCGAGCAGTAGTCGATGTATCTGCATGCATTTAGCAAAACGCTCCTCACGAGGAATGTCTACACCCAACGTACGCACTGGAGCACTTACATTTGCTCTTACCACAGATGAGAAATTGCGCACTATTAGCCTCAACGCATTGCAACCACACTGCATATATCTATAATAAAAAAGGAGTTTCATTATTGTGAATCTATGAAAAAATATATTTAAACAATTATACATACGATTCATATTTGCTCTGTAATAATTCATATATCTTGGGTAACATTAATAGGCAGATATCTAAATTCCACAATGATCTGAAACAAATAATAGCAACATTAGGTTCCGATTTGTAATGTATAAGGAATTGGGGGCTATTATGTACACAGATATAAGTTATACTTACGGTCTATGGGCCATAACATTAAGAATGTCAAGTATGACGGACGTATCCTCGAGAGCGATTACAGATTCTAGTGCACACCTCAGACTTTTATTAACTCGGACGGAATGAAAGATCTGTAAAGATATAAAAATAGAGTTCGAAGTCAGTCACATGCCCAAAATCATGTTCGCGAGAAAAACCATACATACATACCCTACCTTTCAAATATTTTTAAAAACATATTTTGTTTTTCTAATTACCATGGATACAAGTTCTTCCTACACAACTCGACATAAAAATCTAAAAAACTGAACTTTTTTTTATATTCGTCGGTGCTGCTAGCCAATTTTTATCAGGCGACAAATGTTAAATGATTTTTATTTCTGTAAATAAATCTGTTACAGACACTCTTACAAGTCAATGTAATGTTTTTTTTTAAGACTAGATGGCGCCGGCATTTCCTATCTGACTAGCTCTGAGAAGAAAAGCCGAAACAAACTCAGAGGTCAAAGTCTCTTTTAAAGTCCAGACATTGTAGTATACAAACTATGCGAGTGAAACGATGTAGGGCAACGTCTGGAATGGCCTTTTGAGGAAAGTGCCATAGCAGGTTCGAGTTGACCTGTCCTAACTGACGGCCAGGGGTGGCGAGCAGGGCAACTGCCCGGGGCCTAGCGCACTCGCGTTACAACCCAAGTAGAAAAATATTAATTTCCAATAAAGAATCTTAAAACTTTAAATTCAATAATTTATAACTTTGCATTTCTCGTCAAGCATCATCATTTAAACGAATTCTACAAAGACAAGGTCCTCGCAAAAATCTACCCGCCCGGAGCCTTGCAATGGCTAAGGCCGCCCCTGCTGACGGCACATCTACATCAGTCATTGCAGAACTCAAACCTATTTTAAGGAGCTCAACAACCCGACCGCTGCACGACGCTATCAATCAGCTGGACATTTGTGTGGGTCACAAAAAAAAAACTCAAGAATCGCCAAACGTTTACAAAATTCGTGTATAAAGCTACCCTACAAGGTACTCACATTCACAATTTATTAAAAAAGTAAAATAAAAAATAAAGCGATGATAAAATAATAATAATCATTGAAAAAATAATTCAATTGTAAAATGTTAAAAGGATAAAAAATAATAATATCATGTTATAAAATAATTTCAATAATTACAATGATGTGTCTGTGACAATAGCGAGCGGCTCAATTCCAAGCATTTTTTATCGTCCAAGTAATCTTTAACTTTGTAGAAACCCTTTTCGCATAGTTTCTGCTTTACATAGGACTTGAATTTATTAAGACTTAAGTTTTGAATATTGCTTGGAATTTTGTTATAAAAGTGTATACTTTGGCACCTAAGGAGTTACTAATTTTTTGGAGCCTAGTCATTATTAGGATAAGTTTATTTTTATTTCTAGTATTGACGTTATGGATGTCGCTGTTCTTAGAGAACAAACTGATATTTTCTTTATATAAATCAAATTTTCATAAATATATTGAGATGCGACCGTCATTATACTAACTTCTTTAAATTTATCCCTCAGTGAATGCCTAAAACTAAGGTTATAAATTGCTCGAATAGCTCTCTTCTGCAAACAAAGATAGTTTGATGTCTCTGAAGATCAAGACCCACAAACTGAATTAAAATGAATAAGTCCGGCTAAAGTTCTACTAGAGTTAGGTATATTAGTTTAAATTTTATAATGTATATCACTAGTGGCGCCGCCATTTATTTTAACTCTTGTGCAGAGCTGTAACATTATTTGTAATTATCATAAAAATTCATATGGCCGCAATCTATGTTCTGGTACCCTGGCTCTCTACTCGCGCGGGGATAAATGTTGAGACATTTTCAGACGGGCACGGAAAGCAAAAACATTGTTGATAGTTAGTCACGGTTTAGAAATGTTTGTGTACACGTTTTTGTTGATTGTGTAGAACAAAACACGCGCAAGAGACACGGCCTATCAGGAAACCTGGTAAAGTTGGTCATGTTTATAAATAAATACAGTGCAACCTCGATATAACAAATCGGAAGGGAACAAGTAAATATTCGTTATATCAAGTAATTCGATAAACTGAGTTTAGTTATATTGAGGTTAGGTTGGGCTAAAATTTTTTATAAAGAGGTAGCTACCTACACAAAAAAAAAGTGTAAATACCTCTAATTAACGAATTTTTTCAACCCAAAACGTTTATATAACGTTCCCACCAATATATGACCCTTAATCCCATGGTATGTGATTCATGTCGCGACAGGTTTCGACACGTTTTTTTCGTAAAACAATCAGTTTTGTTTTATGGAAAGTAATGTAAACACTGCTGCTCGTCACTATTGTTAAAGATTCAAGTTGCAATGGCTCAGAAATGTAAAAGGTGTTCCTTATCAGTCACAGAAAAGCGAAACATCATTAATTACGTCGAAGAAAATCCTACGACGAAAAAATCAGACATAAGTAGTTACTTATGTCTGATTTTTTCGTCGTAGGATTCGAAACCTGTCGCGACATGAATCACATACTATGGGATTAAGGGTCATATATTGGTGGGAACGTTATATAAACGTTTTGGGTTGAAAAAATTCGTTAATTAGAGGTATTTACACTTTTTTTTAATAGTTGAAAATTCGTTATAAAGAGGTTGTTCGCGAAATATGTTCGCAAAGTAAAGGTATAATTTACATTGACTCTTATGGAGAATTCAAGGGGATTACGAAGAATTTTAAATCGAGGAAGTCCTTATATTGAGGTAGGTTATATTATAGTAGGGGAGCCCAAGATGCTAAATGGGGACTTACTCGAGCGTCGCGGGGACCTTTTGGATTGTGAAGATTAGATGCTAAAAAGAAAAAAAGGTTATATGAAGTATGTCCTTTCAGTGGTGGGGGGAGCGAGTACAGGTTTTCAAAAATGTAAAAAAAAACAGCGACTACTCGAGCGCGTCAGATATTAATAATGTATGCACCCCATGTGTTTCTGATAACGAAGAAATATTAATCTGCCGGTTTGCATGGTGGGGGTGGCCGTACAAAGGGGTTGAAAATGGGAAGAAAAATATATTCGAGCTCGTCAGATATTCAGAAGGGATGTTAAGTAAACCCTAAAGGAACTCCTATTCATGCAAAAAAGAAATCGTAACATTGAAATACTCGAGCGCGTCAGATTAATATACAGACGGTTCAGCTTGATGTCCTTGTCCGTGCTGACCCATAATCTGACAATTATGTGGAGGAATTTCCTTAATCTGAAGGTTGATTTTTTTTTAACAATAAAGATTAATATAGGCTACGCATAAAATTATATTGTTTAATGTGTGTGTGACGATGGGCGACCGTCGCGCCATCCCGCGACGTTGTTGTCACAATTGGTACTGTCATATTTTTTCAGTCACTTTTCTTTGCACGCATGTTTTCTTTCGCTCGCCTATTTTCTACTATTCATTGCATCCTGCTGTTTTCCTTATCCCTCGCTTACAATTCATTTGTGTTATAAACACAAAAATAATCGGTTCTTTTTTAAATATTAGGCTGTTTGCCCTGTAGTCTTTCACCTGCGCGCGCATAGCTAACATGGCCACGGGCACCACAGATTAGTTATAGTACCTGGATGACTGAGCTTTGCACGGTTTTTTTTTTTGTAGATAGACGTTTTCTAAAAATGAAACCTAGCTAGATCGATTTATCGCCCCCGAAACCCACTGCATACTAAATTTCTTGAAAATCGTTAGAGCTATTTCCGAGATTCAGATTATATATATATATATAGTACCTGGATGACCGAGCCTTGGTCGGTATTTTTTTGTAAATCGACGTTTTCTAAAAATGAAACCTAGCTAGATCGATTTATCGCCCCCGAAACCTCCTGCATACTAAATTTCATGAAAATCGTTGGATCCGTTTCCGAGATTCAGATTATATATATATACAAGAATTGCTCGTTTAAAGGTATTAGATATACAAGAATTGCTCGTTTAAAGGTACTAGATATATGTTTAAAAAGAAATCCACGCGCCATTTTTCACAAATTCTTTTGTATTAAAGACTTAAAGTCTGTTATTTTCTTCGCAAGTGTGTTGAAAAACGTTATATGAAACGCGTGTGCATTGATCATTACAGTCTCGGCTCACTTATCGCACTCGCATGCGGCTCGCGCGCACAATACCGCCTCAACCGCAATGACCAACTTAGCACACTTATATCATAATGTACTATAAAAGCACAATAAACAAACCAAAGCGTTGTACCCATACGAACACGAACGCGTTGTTGTGATCGGCTGTGATGGCATTATGGTTACGGAAAGTAGTATAGGAACAGTGCGAGAGAGTGAGAGATAGAGAAAGAATGAGAAGGGAAGAGAGGTGCGGAGTGGGAAATACATAGTTCTGAGCAGCTGCACGCGCCACACTTTATTGATGATTTTAACTACTTCGGCTTGTGGAAATCGGCAGATTATATTATTCCCGTAATCCATGAATTATTACCATCAAAATAAAAATAAAATTGACCGCGCTCGACAATATCTAGGTGACGTTTTTTTTTGCAACTTTGTGACTCTCCTGTTTCCTTAGGTCACGCGCAAATTGTCAGATTATTGAAATATAGACTTTTATGCATGTAATTAACCCATCTTATCTAAATCTGACGCGCTTGAGTATTTTTAATGATCGATTTTTTTTTACTATTCTGATCGGTTGCTCTAAACGCACGACCCTACATGAAGGGTTCATGTATGGTGGGTGCACTTAATAGGGTGCAAGGTTTCCCCCATATGTTATTCTGCCACGCTCGAGTAAATCCCAAAATCCCCGCATGGGTTCCCCTACCATTAAGGTTGCACTGTAATTCCAAATACATCCTAGAAGTAACAAAATTATGTATCTTAAACCACTTGTTTTAGCGATTTTATACCATGCCTACCAGAACAAAACAGGTATGAAATAAAAACAGTAAAGAAACAAGAGTGCATACCTGTAAGGCGCGTTGCCTGGCGGTGAGCACGGCCATCATGGAGTCGTGCCCGCGCATCATGACGCCCAGCACCTCCTGCTCGCTGGGCTCCGCGCCGCCGCCGCGAGCGCCGCGCCGCGCACACCCGCCCGCCAGCCCGCGCTGTCACACGCACAATACTATTAACATACCAATGCCACACTCTTATATCTACTTAGGACTGCTATTCAGGTTTCCCCGGTTTAGTCATAGTTTTTTCAACACACTTGCTCGTAAAGTGGCTCTTATTGCACCGCTTTTAGGTTCATAATGCAGATTATTAAACACGCGTGCTTTTTACTTTACATTACCGCACTATTGCATTTTACCACAGGTTAATGATTTAAGTCTACGAATTTTAGTTTACTTTTGTTTAATCTGTGCGAAGCGTTTTTATGGCTAAAAAATAGTAAACATTTTTATTATAAAAAATAGAATAAATAAACTGTGTTCATCAAAATATGATAAATAAACATTTTATTTAATTAAATTATTTATTTTTGTCAAAAAATTTACATCAATTAATATGTGTTTTAAACACATAAATATTCATTTTTTATTATTTTACTCTGTTTGCCCTTTGGTCTTTCATCTGCGCGCGCATAGCTAAAACGGCCACAGGCACGGCGCGCGAAAGAAGAAATTCACGCGCCATTTTTCACATTTTTCAAATCAACCAACTTAGCTTGTTAGTATTATTTTATTAGATACCTACCTAAAATCTGTTTATTCCTCGCAAGTGCGTTGAAAAACGTCGTAAGAAACGCGTGTGCATTTATCATTACACTCTCGGCTCCCTTATCGCGCTCGCCTGTGGCTTGCGCGCATAATACCGCCTCGTATGTGATGACCAACATAGCACACTTGTATCATAATATGCTATAAGGGCTTCCGACCCAACAGCTATTTAAACTTTAACAACCGCACGTAACAACACTTTATAAAACCTTCATGCGGGTTTTATAAAGCATCCGAGTTTTCTGGTCCACCGTACACGTTGAACTAAATAAAATATTTTCCGCAACTCCCGGCGTGCGAACGAAACTCTCACTTTATTGCGAGAAAAACAGCCCATAAAATAAGTATAAGTTTAAAAAAATATCAAACAAAACTTGTGCAACAAAACTTGTTGTATACTTGCTGATAAGATAACAAATACCCAGTAACTAATCCAATAGAAATCACTGGAAGTACATCAGAAACCAACCGGTAAAAACTCATCGAAATCGAGTCCAACCGGTCTGTCGGTCGTATAGGGCACGAATTCCGGCTCTGGTTCGGCCTCTGGTGCTTCTACGCTGCAGGACACTGCTACATTTTCTCTACCAACACTCTCTACTCTTCTCCTGGAAACATATTTATAATGATCAAGTATTGATTTGAAAGAAGTACAATGGTGAGATATGTACAGTCGCGGAATGATAATGTTATACACCTTAAGGTCTATTTTTGCTTGCACAGTGCAAGAAATGAACTATTTTACCGACTACGTATTGCCAACATTATAGAAAAGAAAATACTAGTATTTTTTGACAAGATATTATGGTGACATGGTGACAGACAAGTAATGCCAATCTATTTAATCATCGATTTGATTGATGTAATGGTTTTTACAACAAAACTCCTTAAATCAAAGACATTACATGGCACTAATACGTCATAATGGAGGCAAAAGGCAATTTTGATCTTTGCTACCCAATAATTAAACATAATTTTCCATGCATTGGTCTGTTCCGTTCAACAGTTTGAAAAGGTAACATGTGCCCGCGATGTGGGAAAGGAATGAATTTGAAAACTGACGAACCTTATCATTCCCCTACTGTACATTCACAACATTTTAAAATATGTAAGAAAGAGTAAAAATATTTTATCAAAAGTATACTACGAGGAACTATACACTTAATATAAGAACGAGTTAATACCTCGTAGCGTCAGTAGGAGTTCTGGTGAAGGATAGCGATCTAGGTCCTAAAGTTGGTGGACCCAAGGATATCTCACTGTTACTTGGCCGGAGGTTGGTGGTAGCTAGAATACGACATATTTTGATAATTCAGTTAAGCGTGAGTGTAATCAACAAATACATATTTTTCATGAAACTTACATAAATCTGTGGTAGACTTTGTTTCTTTGTATGAGTTATGTCGATTAAGCGAGTTTGCTGTGAGCGGGCTGGCGGCATAATCTCTTAATGTTTGAGCTGTTGTGAATGTACTATTTTCTTTTGTGTTGTCCATCACCCCTGTTTAAGCAAATAGCATAATATAATAGTTTATTAATAAAGTAAACCCTCAATAAATAATGCACACCATAGCAATTTTTGGGACAAGTCCGCCACTCTTTCAGTTTAGCTATTGACAAATCCAAGAAAGACTGGAGAAGCCATAATTATTTTTAATGAAAATAAGGGCATCCCGCAAAGCCACGAGTATCTCCTAGGCTGTGCCTTGGAGCAGGTCCCAAGAACCTGTCCAAATAACGTTTATAAAACTTTACGTCAGCATGTGGAAGGAACGTATTGGCTGCTCACCAACGTGCGTCTCACAAGCACATACGAGGGGAGGTCAAAAAGTTCGCGGAATGGAGAGGAAGGGGCGCGAAATTAAAACCAAATTTATTTTTCCTTTTCGATATATTCTCTCTTAAGCCTAATACACTTCTCAGATCTTTCATGAAGTTTATTAATACCTTAAAAAAAAATGTTTTGTCTAGGCCTTCAAAATACGTAGAAATAGCCGACTTCACTTCTTCATCATCGGTAAATCTTTTTCCTCGAAGCTCTTTTTTCATATTTGGAAATAAATAATAATCTGATGGGGCTAAATCTGGGCTAAATATAGGGAGGGTGGTTCAGTGTTCCGAAGCCGCATCTGTGTAGGGCAGCCATCGCAACATGACTCTTGTGAACAGGTGCATTGTCGTGCAAAAGGAGCACACCTCGAGTTCATTTTCCCCTTCTTTTTTCCTTAATAGCGTCTTTTAATTTTTTTAATAATGTAGCGTAATATTCTCCTATAATATTGACACTTTTTTCTTTATAATCGGTCAATAAAATACCCTCTGCATCCTTAAAGACCGTAGCCATAATCTTGCCGGCCGATTGCGACACTTTAAACTTCTTCGGAGGTGCTGCACCTTTTTTGTGCCACTGCATAGACTCCTGCTTTGACTCAGGTTCATAGTGATGAACCCAAATTTCGTCTCCAGTAACAATTTAGTTCATAAATTCATCCCTGTTCTCACTACACAGACTCAAAAACTCGCTCGAACATTCGACGCGCTGTTATTTCTGAAGCGGTGTGAGCATTCTCGGAACCCATCTTGCACTGACCTTAGACATGCTAAGATGATCATGGAGGATGTTCAAAATGGTACACCAACTATTTCTGCGATTTGTTTCTTCTTTAAACGGGCATCTTCCAGAACAAGTTTTTCAACTTTTTCGACAATGTCTGAGGACGTCGCTTCAATCGGTCGGCCTGAGCGCTCATCGTCTTTAATCGACTCCCGACCTTGCTTGAAAAGACTATGCCACAGTGGCGAAGGCTCCATACAACTCAATTCCTATCGGCTTCCCTTTCGAAATATGGCAAATACTAGTATCTATTATTTTCAATTATCATTTAAACAAATAATTAGGTATTTACGAAGTTACATTGCAGGTATAACATTTGCTTATGAAAGTAACAATCAAAGAAATAAATAAACGCCTACATTTTTTTCGGAGCAAAATGTTGTAATGACGCAAAAGAAAAGCCGGTCAGGCGCGGCAGGAATCCAGTACATTTAATTCATAGTTTCACTTGTAGCGATCGTGACCTTGAGGCAACACAACACCGCTAGATATACGGACGATGGCAAGCCACGATCCATCGAGTTACGATAAGGACAGAGATAGGAAATGCGTACGCCAGAACGAGATGGAAATAATGCTACTGAAGTTCGTAATTTGTTCAGATAGTAATATTTGGATGACAGATTCACAACAGATTTTTTTAGCGCTTGTTTATATTATTGTTTTCACTTGTTCATTTGCATTTGATTTGATATATTCGTATCATAATTTAGAATCTTATAGCATTATTCATGTATTATTATTGAAATTGATTTATTTGTGTAAACTAGTGATAGTTTTGCGAAGTGATAGTGCAGTAAAAATAAGGTTAGTGGCGTTGTATTATTTGGTGATCGTCTATTTAAATAGGTATTTAGGTAAGTAAGGATTACTAAGATAGTTTTTTTAGTTTGTAGTTTTATTAGAAAGTAGTTATTTAAGTAGTGATTTTGTTATTATTGAGTAAATTCGATACCATGGCGGCATTAGTGAACGTAGAATGCTGTCTGACAGATTATTTGTTGACTGAGGAAACATCCTTTTCAAAGTTGAGTTTTGAACATGTAATTCAGTTAGGCCGTGCTCGCCCTGACATGATTATAAATTACAAACGACGCGATGGTTTTTTCAAACATTTTAACAGTTCTTTGTAAGTACCTACGACAAATACCCTTGGCTTACGGGAAGTTGTAAATTAAATAAAATGTTTTGTTTTCCTTGCATATTATTCTCAGATTCCAGTAGCTTATGGAGCCACACGGGATTTAAAGATATTAATAATCTTTCAAATTCGTCCAAAAAACATGTTCAGACCGAAAAACATATCCGAAGTTGTATATCTTTGCATGATTTCGGAAATCGTAGGATATAAACCTTTTTTGCTAATACGTATTAAGTTCATAATAGAAGAAAAGTAGATCGGAATAAAAGTTTAATGAAACGGTTCATCGACACAGTAATTTTGCTAGGTAAAAAAGAATTAGCTTTTCGCGGCCACCACGAAAATCCGGCATCCGATAACCGCGGTAACTACATCGAAACGTTGTTATATTTAAGCAAGTATGATACCGTAATTGATTCGCATTTGGAACAATGTTCCTCAACACAGAATCCCACATTCTCTGGCCTTTCGAGTGATATACAAAATGATTTAATACAAAGTATCGCATTCGTTTTAAATTAAAGTTGGAAATAAATAAGGCTCAGTTTGTATCGGTCATGATTGACGAAACGCCCGATGTTAGTCATAGGGAGCAACTAACGGTAATATTTAGGTATTTATCTGAAACTGGAATCGAAGAACGTTTTCTTGGTTTCTATGACGTTAGCGTTACTGATGACTGCTGATGTTCTTCTCATATCCATCCCCAAACGGCTTTTCTCAAAACCACTTTTATTATACTTGCAAGACACTGTTTCTATGTATCGGTGCTTACATGTATAGTGACAGTGAGCTAAAGCCAATTCATCTGTACAAGATTTCGAAGTCGGCCACAGGGCCACAGCTATACGAGTAGTTACTGGAATTCACGCATCACACTTGAGCAAGGTAAACATTTTTTGGTTCGGCTTCCCTTTTAAGAAAATTCACCCTTCGCCACTGCTATGCCACTTATAAATCATTGTTTTTCCAGGGCAAGAGTCCCCGTAAACAGATGACATTTCTTCCATGATCACTTGTGGTGGTTTTTCTTGCTTAGTGAGGAACTTAATCACGGCACGAAACTCAATTTTCTCCATAGTTGATGTTTTCTTCCCGATTGACTTGTGTATCCAGCGAGCGATATCTCAAAGGTTAATGAAGCGATTGGAATGAAACTTAGTATTTATAGTTGTATTGAGTTGACAAGTAGTGACAGGTAAAAAAAAATACCCCCACCCCTCCATTCCGCGAACTTTTTGACCCGCCCTCGTAACTGCGCATAGACGCGCGTAAATCGTTTAACCCGCAAACAACTTGTACTGCGATAGGGTTTAATTTTTTATTTTTCCGTATTTCGAGGTAGGAATTAAGTGAGAGGAGGAGCTTGGGTAGGGTGCAGATCGCCACGTTTGCGGGAATGATAGATTAATGAATAGTAATAGCGCCGAGTTAGCGCATGAGGCCGCTATGAGGCCATAGTGGATGAAGAGTGTTTGAAGTTTGGGATCGTGCCGATTGTCGTATGAATCTATACTTGAGTGCAAAAAAATCGCGACACCGCACGTTCTATCGTTTGGAGTGCGATAATTAGAAAAATACACTCAAGAAGAAAAAAATACATACCGTTTGAAAGCTGGTAGGGTAAGGTATAATTTATCCTTCCACACCATTTTTACTATGGCATTTTTATACATTGTCCTTCCCAAAAGTAATCGAAACGGATTCTATTGGTTATCCTGTAACACGCTAGTATCCTAGTAGTAGCTAGTATCCTATCCACGCTAGTACCTAGAAGCACGCTAATCTTATTCTTCTATTAGAAGAATAAGATTAGCGTGCTTCTAGGTTTTGGTCTGTACTGTTAAACATTCAATGTCAGATGAATGATGTGGTGGAATAGATTAAAACAAACCCATTCAGGTCTCAAACGGTGCTTTTGTTTCTTTTTCTATATTGTGGTTTTCAAATTATCGGACTTAAAACAGGAAAATGTGGGATGACCGTTTTTTTTGGGTGCAAATGATTATCAAAGCGATGGATTAGCGAAACCAGGGGTTTGCTTAAGTTCAGAAAACTGAATGAGGGCAAAGCGAAGGGCCGGCTGCATCATGGAATGACTGTGTTGACACGAGTTGTTTTGCGTGTTATTCAAAACTTTCACGAAATTCTATTTCCGTTGGTTAGAATACGTATCGGCTTTGCTTGTCTACTGACTTATCTAACCTGATCCAAAAATCAAAACCTTAGCGAATACCTATAATTATAAAAGCCCCGTGAAGCAATATTGGTAGCAAGTATTAGTAATTCTTACTTGTAAAACTATCAGCTTTCTTTTCTACACCAGTGTAATGTTCTTTGGTAGATGTTGGGATGCGCGAGTAGTGTTCTGACCGCTGTCGTTGGGGCGGCGAGGGCTGTGGCAGTGGCCGCGTCAACGTGACTGGTTCGTCCAGCATCAGGTCCCGCAGGGAAGTAGTCGGTTCCGACTTCTCTATTGGCTCTTGTGCTGTGAAACATAAATCGAGATATGAAACTAGTGATCCTTCCTTTATCAAATCTTCAGAGGTCATATAAATTGACGATATACTGAATATAAAAGACTATTACATCGTTAAATATACCTAGTCTTGCCATAAATATTGTCACGAAGAAAAAAAATTTTTTTATTGCAAATAATATTTATTACTTTTACAGTGTGTTAGTTTAATACATAAATATAAAACAATTTAAAATATAAAAAGCTTATTCGAAGTGGTCTCCATTGGCTGCAATACAGTCCTTTAGACGTTGAGGCCAGTTATCAATAGAAGCACGCACTCTTTCCATGGGAAAATTCTTCGCTGCCAATCGTATGTATTGTTTTAGGGACTCCAAATTATCATGGCGTTTAGAGCAAGCCGTACTCTATAACTGACCATAAATCATAATCCAGCGGATTAAGATCGGGACTAGACGACGGCCAGTCTTCAGCTCTGATGAAGTCCGAAACGTTCACTTCCAACCAAGACTGCGTGGACCGAGCTTTATGACCCGGCGCCGAGTCTTGTTGGAAGGACCATACTTGGTTATTGAACGTGGTGTTGTTAAGGGGCTTAACTACCTTCTCAAGAATGGTAGGTATCTTGATACACTAATGCCGATGTTTTGATACCTTTTTCACAAAAATATGGCTCAGTCACTGCTTTATAGCTAACACCCCACCAAACCATCACTGAAGTTGGATAATGCCCACGTTGCACTCTGTCGACTAATTGGGAAGCTTCCTTAGAGCTTTGAGCATAAATACGGTCATTTTGTTTGTTAAAATGTTGCTCAATTGTAAAGATTTTCTCATCCGTAAACAAACATTTTCTGTGACCTCCCTTTGCGTACCGCTTCAGTAGTTGTTTCGATTTTACCACCCTATTCTTTTTTAAATTATCAGTAAAAAATGACCAGTGCGTCTCTTATAGGCTGCAAGTTCTAAGTCATCTTTTAAAATACGCGACATGGTTCTGGGTGCTATCTTCATCTCCCGAGATAAAATCTTTTGCTTTCGGACAGGATTTCTTCGAATTCTTTCCCTTTCTGCTTTGACCGCCTTTTTCGTACGAACACTACGTGGACGGCCAGATCTTTTTCTGTCACAAACAGAGGAGGTCTCATTTTACCTATTAATAGCCCGTTACACAAACATTTGACTAATACCAAGCGCATGGAGAGTTTTAAAAATTGCATTTGGCTCCATACCAACTTTGTGTAATGCAATCACAGCGATTCGGTTCTCTTTATCACCCCACTCCATTTCAATATCGCAAAATATTGTACAATGTATTGGCGCAAAAATTAGAAAACTCAATGAACAATCGTATAAAAATGACAGATTCCAAATTCAAATGTAATATTATCTTTCTTATTTTTAATTGTAACAGTATTTATGGCCAGACTAGATATATGTAATTTCTATATACAGATAAGTGTGTGAAAGTAATACGTGAGAAATATTGTGTAATAACAATTGAATATGAATTGTGTGTAATAAAAATCCTGTCCAATCCGTAAAGGTCATAAACAGTAATAGAAGATAATGTATGTAAAAAAAAATTTTTTTCATAACGGGACAGCTATGAAAGAAAAAAAAACATCATATTTTTAGGGTTCCATAGTCAAACTAGGAACCCTAAGGCCCGGTATCCACCGAAACGGAGAGGAGAGGAGATGTCTCGATCAACCAACAGGACCATGTTATTTTCACATCTCGCCGCTTAGCTTCAACTCAAAACGAAATCCTATTGATTGTTTACGAGACATCTCGTCTCCTCTCCGCTTTGGTGGATACCGGGCCTAAGGCTGCCTGTCCCACTGGAGCGGAGAGAGGAGCGGGGCAGTCCGAAACTAACCTATATAAATGCACAATATTCACAGAACAGAGCGGAGACGTGAATTTTATGCAATTCTATTGGTTTGCTCCCCTACATGTAAAGTGGGGGTGTTTTTATCAACAATAACGATAGCCCTACACAAGTCATTTGACACAAACTATGTTGCAAGACCGCGATTTCATGTAAACACGTTTATCCGACAGACTAACTATACAATTATTGATAAGTTTCTTTAATGCAGTAAATCTTGCCATCCTCCTTTTAAAAATATGCCATTCCTTTGATTTAACCATAAATACCCGAAATATATGGCCCGCCAGTATATTCGCCCCCCGTTCGAGTGTCGCCACTTAATTTGCTAACACGAATACAATTTTCACGCATATCATAAAGAAAGCAGCATCACTAATATATTCATTGATTGCACACGCGCAGAAAGTGGGCGGTGCCGCTTCGACACGCACGACACACGCGCACGCTTAAGGTCTAATCGAGCCTATTAACGGCGACCTTAATATCCGTAGATTTACCCTATAACATTCCTTTGCAGGATTTGATCCTTATCAAGTTACATCATCCATCGGTGCAATAATACAAGATGGTTTTTTTTTTTACAATACCACCTTTTCCTATTTCCGGCTATACAGCTGCTTTTTGAGAAATCTAGAAATGCAAATTTTGGTTTCTCCTAAATCGAGCTCACTACTTTTTTGACGACGTATTGGATTTGGTTCTGCAGCCCTATCTCAGAAACAAATCACTGTAAAATTATCTATAATCCTCATTTCTTTTTGGTATTTTTATTGATGTTTCAATACGTCCCTTTCGGGTTGGGTAGGATTTTATTACAAATGCAGCCTATAACTAAATATAAGTGTCACCTGATATTGAATAATCTTCTGAAGACATACTGTTAGCCGGTGGAGGGGTACGCGTCACTAAAAAACAAAAAAAACGTTGTTAATTTTTATAATGGTGATGTTGAGCATATTTCTGTGGAACAAATAAAATGGAAATGAATGTATAAAATTGAATTATTGTGGACCGGTTGGGATTGTAATACTACTCACATGCTCTAGATGGTCGGAATATCTCAGTGTAGTCATTAAAATTGGGTATAACAGCACCTGAATCCTCATCTGCTTCTGTCCCTGATGTAGATTCTTCAGCAGTCTTTTCGTCAAGAAGTGTTGGTCTATGTATAACTGCAATGAAATTATAAAGATCGAATCAGTTTTATTCAATAATAAATATTGATTATTGGATTTCAAAATGCAAACTCCAACCTTCTTTTGGTGGTTTTTCCTTTGAGAAGCTTTTGCGTACTGAGTGTCCTTTTTGAAAAGGTGAAAGATCCCTAACAACCGGTGGTGATACTGGAGGTGGCCCACCAAATGGATGAACTTTATTGAGATCAACAACCGATAAAACCACATAAGTTGAATGGAATGATCCGGCTATCTGTAATAATAAAAATAAATTATTTATATCATTGTATGCAGAAACAATCTCGTTACACATTAACGTTTTAGGAACATGACAGTAAACTTACTAATTGTGTTTGTGCAACAGTGATATCATGAATTTGACCCCAATGTCCATGAACAGTGTCAAGCACTCTGGCTGGTTCCCATCCAATGACATGCAACCCATCGTTAGCACAACCAAGCAATGTTGCACCATCATCACTAAACACCATGTGTCTAAACAATGAAAATTAATCATTAGGCTTTTTAAAATAAATAATAGTATAAAGTGCAATTTTATCATCAAATTCAGTATCAGAAGATTGCTTCAAATTAACTAGCGAAACTACACAAGGTTCTTAATGTTATTATAAACAACGTAACCAGATATATGTTCCATATTAAGATTAGTAACCTTCATTTTATTACTGTATAAATATAGGATTTTTCCCTAATAAAAATTAGTGTACTCTTAAATAGGTTGTTTTAATTTATCTCTACTCTCAACATCGCAGGGTGCTCTGATTGCTCGATCACTACTTTATCAGGTTTATTGTCGACAACAGTCCTGTCAGTGATAGATTGATCTCAGTACAATGTGACATGACCATTTTCGAGAACTATGTCAGGTACATACTTGTAGCACAGTACCTCCTAGTCCACAAGGTTGTATTTCAAAGCAAGTTGCAGATGAATAATGCTGGCTATTTGGTTGTTTGAACAAATACTGGCCATTAAAAAGACAAGAATAATCGGAATTTATACGCCTGAGTGAGTGACTTGCCTGGACAGTGGCCTGCCTGACATATGTCGACTGTCCCCTCTTTTACAATGTTTCCGGTAGTTGTTCGTCATGATGACTTCATCCATAATTGCACAGGCAAAACCTTCAGTTTCCCCAAATAGGTCACTAAACCTATCCAAGACACGGATGTGTGATATTTATTTAATTGAAAGCAGTTAATGAATTTAATGGAATCCAGTTTATCTTCCCAATCTGCATTATGAATAATAATAAAACAAATAATTATATGTGAATGAACTGAATAACCTTGCGGTTGAACGTTTGCCTTCCATGATGGAATTAATTTAATTATCACTTACACAGTGAAGGAAAACATTGTGAGGAAATCAGCACACAACACAGCAATTCATAATAAAAATGTCCTCTATGGTGTGTGTAGTCGGCCAAACCACACCAGTTGTGTGTTGGACTAACGCATCAAGCATTCTCACTCTGAGAAAAGGCCTGTGCTCAGCAGTGGGAACAGTACTGGGCTGATAATGTATATGGATGAATTCATGCTGTGAATGCAAATCAAACTAATCATCAATATCTTAGTTAAGGTGAAAAAAAAACTAACTGTCTCACTCAGAGATGTTTAAGTTACTTAAGTGACTCCTTAGTAGAGATTTAAAAAAGCTAATTTCTACTAAGGAGTTGCTTTAGCAATGGTTAAACGTCTTTGAGTGCAGCAGTAAGACTCACAGGCCATTTAGTTATTTATAACATACCTAATGGATGTATTATCTTTTTGAAATTTGGAAACTAATTGGAATTTTTCCATATCCCAGAAATTTACAGTTCGATCAGTCCCACAGCTAGCCAACAGGAACTCGTGAGGGTGAAATTTTACACATGTCACTGCCGATGTATGCTCCATAAACTCTTGGAGCACTTTACCAACACGCACATCCCACACTTTAACTAAACCTGTAAGTGAATTACGTTATTATAATTAAGTTTTGATTTCTTGCATATTTGGTTTTTATATCTTCAGAAGTTTTATCAATGACTGTTGTGCTTTCAACATACCATCTTCACAAGCAGATGCAATCCATTGCCCATCAGGGCTAAATTGAAGGCTATTCACAGCAAGGCGGTGGCTTGAGTAAGTCACAATACAACCTCTCTTTCTTGTGTCCCATAACTTTACATTACTGTCACATGAGCCTGTTGTTAAATAATCACCATATGGATGGAAGTCCATACATTTTATAGCCCCTTTGTGGCCTGTGAATGTCCTCAACAATTTAGCTGCTTCCAAGTCCCATATTTTTAAGGCACCAGTTTGTGATCCAGCACATACTAAATCTTCAGAATGTCCAAAACATACACATTCTACAGGAGTTGTATGCCCACTTAAACTCTGCAAGTTTGTGAGAAATATGTCTTGTATTAAAATTTATCATTGTTTTGGAGTAACACAATCTGATAACTTCGCAAATATTGCATTGGATACAAACCATTAAGCAACTCTGCCTTCCTATTGCCCATAAATTGACTTTTTTGTCATCGCCACCAGTCGCCAACACTTGGTTGGATTTATGGCCCATAGCCAGGCAGTTGACATTTGCTTTGTGAGCAACAAATTCTTCTGAAAATGGTCATAAAACATTATTACGATGGTTTAATCGATAGTTAACTATGTAGTATGATACACATTCTACATACGCAATTTCCATGATCGTCGGACACTCTCCATCGTGATTTCGATTCATGTGAATTCCATGTACGGGAAATGTAACCTTGTAGAAGGAAAAAATCTTTAGCCTACATTAAATATTCATACAAATAGTTACTTTTAACTTAGTTACGAATTTTGTTTGATATCTTTAATGCATTTCACTGTTACAATTTACATTCGTTTTATGTAGTTATTTATTTGTCTGATGATTTGGGTGATCTTTCACACAGACACAGACAGAACCACCCACAGACAGATAATAATATTCTCACAAAGTCCGATGATTGGACTCCAATCTTCCTCAAGGTTTTCTGTCACTGTCATTCGCTTTATAGAAACGATGTGATAGTCGATTACTGAAATAATCGATACCAATCGATTACGGAATTCGTTATCGATTAAATAACCAATGGGGTAGGCAACTGTGGAACTAATGGCGCTACTTTCAATTGTTCCTATGCCATCTTATTGGTTGCAATGTGTTTGACATTATTGCTAATATGAATATGATGGTTCTGATTGGTTCAAATAACTAAGTATGGAGGTGCTGCCATCTGCTTTCGTTTTGCGTTGCCTTCCCCATTAATAAAAATTATCGACTACCTGCATGACATTTGGCAGTCTTAAGTTGACGGATTTTTGTTTTTATTATGGACTGTTATTAAACAGTCCCTAATAAACGGTTTACGTTATGACGGCGTACGGGCCTCAGTCAGTAGGAGATAATTCTGCACATAAACCTGTTTATGGTTCTGCAAATTATTTCCTATTATCACGCATGGTGTAAACTCACTGGCGTAGCTTGCCCTAGACGGGCTCTGTATTAAAATTTGTTAAGAGGCCCTTCTACTCAACTGCGGCGAAGCCCAAATGGAGAAAACTAAACCAAAAACAGTGGTCCATGGTTGTATGGAGTATCTGGGGTGTGCTGAAGTTAGCGTTTAAGAATTTAGAGTTTGGCGTACGGCCTAAAAGCCTGGGTGAGATTATGGACATTTTACGAATTTTTGCTTATAACACACGTCAGGCTCCGTATCATTGATACGGTTAATACGGCGGTAGCTACGCCCCTAGGTAAACTGTGGTGTCTCGTGGCCATAACATCATACAAATATCCATCTGTCTAAATATAGGTACTAAATCTGTTGCAAATATTATTGTGAGCATTTGATATTAAATATTTGTTGTGATGAAAATTGTGTTAATTTTTTTTTTTATATTCCTTTTTTTGACACATCATTAAAATTGCAACAAGAAAACTGGCAACTGTGTTAAATTAGCATTTTGAGTTTAGGCAGAGCCAGGCAAAGCTAACTCTACAGAGGAATTATGGCAACATTGCAAACAAATATGTACTGTAAAAATCTTTGCAGTATCGTCATTATTCCAATCAGAGTTGACTTTGCCATATCCATACCTAACTTTATACCTAGCCCGGCAGAGCAAACATTGCATTGTAAAATGTCGATTTTTGTAAAGATTGTAGTTGTTCTTTGCAGTGCTGCCATTACAATTCTAATGTAGAGTTAGCTTGGCCTGACTCTAGATGGCATGCAATGACCAAAGATATTCTTTGGTCATTGCATAGTATATCTTCCATACAAAACTTCAATTACAGTCAAAAGCGCCATCTATCACCCGCACCCAAAACTGTTTGGTCCATAAGATGCGTTCAAACAGACTCATAATTGTAGTATTTTAAAATGTTATGATTATTCTTTCTTAAGTTTATGATAATTATTAATATAAATATTTAATCAAAATTTTAAAATAGTTACGTAATATTGACATGCTTATTTAAACTATTTCTATTGTATTATTCAGAACACAGCCATATCATTTGAAGCTTCTATAAATGTTGCCCTTGTTAGCAAAACTTTTGGGTTTGTGGGAAATTTTAATATTGAAATTCAAAAAGAATATTACTTATTTAAATTAACCCCGGAAAAGAATGAAAAATAAACAAGATAAGATATTTCTTCATCATAATTACAACAAATTAAAATTAATCTACACGAATCATAATTATTACAATAATTCAAAACTTTAATTGGTTTATTTATTGGTAATTATACTTAATGTATGGTAACATCACACAGTTCATGGCCGTCACCGGGTAACTGCGCTGACGTATGTTTCTTGTGTTATTTTTCCTTTTTTCTGCTTTCTTGTGCTATTTGTACTTCCTCCGCCAAGTACGTTGAGTGTGATATTAAAATGTGAAACCCACTGTTTAAAAATATCAAAGTTTATAGTGAAAAACGCATACAATTTCGTATTAAGGACTGTATTTTTTGTAGTTTTATTCGCTTTACCAAAATATAAATGAAATGTATTTATTTTCATTTTCGTTAGTTTTGTTTCCCTTCTAATACAAATGTTTATATTAGAAGGGAAACAAACTATCGAAAATGAAAATAAATGCATTTAATTTACCATTATAATTTAATTATGAACTATAAATAACCCATTAGAACCGGAACCGGAAGCGGAGCGGATCATGAACTTTTGATCGTTAGTAGTACCGGGTTGGGGAACTAGGTGGCAGCGTCAACCGAATATAGCGAGTTGGCCATCTATACCTACTCTTATCTATGCGATCACCCTCACGATCACCGAAGAATTTAACCACAGAATAAAATATGTCAATCAATGTCATGAGTTGTGGTTTTGTTGTTTGTTGTCATTTGCCGTTTTCAATCACATCTAACTGTTCCGCTTCAATTTAGGCAACTAATAACAGCTTAGTGTAATAAAATAATATAGCTACCGTAAAATGTTATTTAAATATTATTTACGTACCATTTCTAAAAAGGTATTAGCATCAGAACATTTCCAAGTGCGATATATTCATTATATTCAAGGCCAGGAACCTGAACCAAAAATAAGAGAATATTTTTATTATATTGATCATCAAGGGATGGTAAGTAACCTTTGGACTTCGTATTCAAATACCTACAGTAGGTAATGAAAAATTGGATCGGATTTTAGATAAAGGATAGAACTTATTAATTGATTTTCTTTTAATATCTAGAAAGCGCAGTTTCGTTAACATTGGGATTAAATTGCATTAGTTTAGGGAACACAACATCATTGAGAAATAATGTATCATAGGCCTGTAAATATCGTAATATTTTGGATCAGAATATGTACTTATATCTCATTTAACCTAAAAAGACCAAAAGTATACCTAATGCTTTTATTCTGTTTAGTTATTTTTAGATGATTCTAAAATGAAAAACTTCACGTCGTGCTTTAAGGAAAAGAAGTTTCTACAGTTTTTTTTCAAGAGGATTCGCCTGAATAATACTGGCAGATATCAAGAGGATTTTCCTTTTATTTCATTATGTGGAAGAGAAAGAAATTTTATACGATGTGATGATGTCCCTATAGTGTACACAAATATTGTTAATATTAACAACAATGATTTTTTAAGTTATGGATATGCTGGTGATTTAATGACTTCAAAATTTATTCCTGAAAAAATATACATGTTACCTAGTACTGGCAGAGTATACCATCCTGCTGACGAGAAGTATGGAGGAGTAGGATTAGTAAAATCAAAGTTAGCCATAGAATTTAGTAAATATTTTGAATTTAATAATAGTGAATCAAATGCACCTACGCACTTTAGATGGCAAAATAAGACATATGAACTAGATCAGAATTGGTTTCAGGAGCAAGTTGAAAAACATAAATTGACCATAAGGTCAGAGGCTGAATAGATATTTTTATGTAATCAAACATTTTCATTGTATGAATAAGCAACATAACTATGATAACAAAGTTCTTAAAAGCTATACATGTAGACAAAATTTAGGTTTCAGGGTGATAAATAAAAATAAAAAGCATGTATACTTAAATTAATCAAATTTATTTGGTGGTCCAAACAATAAATTACATAGCAATATGAAATTATCACAGGATAGTTATGGCAAATTAAAATGAACTTTTGTGATTATATATCTAAGTAAATATGTAGGAAAAAATATAAATTACATTATAATAACTATGTTGTTTCTTCTTTAGAAAATGCTTGAAATGACCCTGGTTGTACCCAAGATATACCTTGATTAGTAGCACCTTCATTTGTTGTAGTCTTAAGCATAATATTTTTTACAGTATCATGAATATCTGGGTCATATGGCTTAAATGTAATAAAATGTTTATCTTCTGTAGGTGGATCATCATAAATGTGGTCTATACTTAACACAACACATTCTCTTATTTTCTCCATGAACAATTTTTTATTGCTTTTGTATCTGAAAGTGTAAAATATTTAATATTTGGATGAAGCGAAAGGGGTATGTAAGAGTCGTAGCATGTGGCGTTCTATAGTTTCTGCCTACCCCCATGGGAAAAAGGCGTGAGTTTATGTATGTATGTAATTAAGTATGTGTCCTAGATAGTTATTTTCGGCATTCAATTAGAAAGTTAAATGTGTTCTATAATTATAAGTTGTGTTATACTTACGCAACCGATGCCTCAACATTTGCAGGAGCTTTAACATTCAAATTATGAAATATTGAATATACATATTTTAATATTTGCCAGATGTGATTCTGTTTTCTGTCCCACTGTGGAAAAACTTCATTCAAATTCAACACACCAGTATGAGCGTCAACTGCTGGGTGGTATATGTTTGATGTGAATGTCAAAACCTGAAAATTTAATTATTTTTGTTTTATTTGATACTTCCCTACTTGGTGATTCACATTTGATTGTATTTCAACCATATGAAATACAATCAAATGTGAATCACCAAGTAAGGTATGTATGGGTTATGTGTTTACAAATTTACTTTAAGGATGTAGGTATAAATTTACAAATCAGTCTCGTTTATAAGCTGTTTTCTATATATTTTCTGATCAATCCATGAAACTTAGCCAGATGTTATGTTTTGCTACTGATAGACTAGACTTTTGTCAGTAAAAGGTGGAGAAATCATTTGATTTAATCATTTAAATTAATTAAGATATTAATTCTCTGGAGCCTGCTTACATGGAAATACCGATAATTAGGTGAGTTTTGGTACATATTTCTCAACAACGCTGGAGTTTAGTTTTAATGAACAAAAAATACCATTAGTTACCAGACATATAAAGGTGGAGAAAAAGAATGGTATGTGTTCGGTGCTGTGTTGCAATCAGATGTTCAACGTGCACCCCAACCACCCCTGACAGGGGTTGTCACGCATAGCATACCAAAAATTAAATGCTGTGGAGTTCTTTGCATGCACAATGCCTTTTTATGTAGGTATACAAGTGCCAGTAACTGGTATCTGCTAGAATCTTGCATGTCATTGTGCAAGCTACAGGCTAATCATATTCTTGGCTTAACTGTGAGTGGAAATAAGGTGGTCACGTAATAGGAGCAAATCACAGTCAAATAAATCCCTCCACATTCACAAATGATTTGGATTGTCCTAACTTGAAGATAAATATGTGCTGTTTGTGTGGGACACCACGTGTAGTAATGACATATTACATTAAGAGAATAGGAAGCAGTCTTCCTATCTACTTATAACAATGTACTGTGTAGTAATTATAGCAATATGTTTACTGTAGCAGTAATTGGGAGGCTATTCTGCTGACACAGGCTGATAATAATACTTACAGGAACTTCTTCATCTGGAAACATTTCCGGTAATGTCAATGAAAATCTGAAAATTCCCCCTTCATAGAAGCCACCTCTCACAAAAATAACTCCAAACCACACTGGAAAAGTCAATACAAAATTATGTATAAGTAACCTGATATAAATCTACAATAAATGTGTATTTTTCATTATATTTTGTACTTACAAAATGAGTTTTCATATGATGGAATTACATAAATTCCTTGTAAGTTTTCTGTTTGTAACATACGGCTAAAAAGATAAAAACAATGTTTTGTTATCATCAATGCATTGAAAACCCCCTAGTCTAATAAGGCCTAGTGTAGTACATGGTCGTAGTTAGGTACTTAAAAGTTTATCAAAATAGAATAAATTGTGTTAAAACTTACTATTCTGCCATAATAACGTATTCTTGATGAAACATGGAATATAATTCTCTAGTTTCTTTAAAATTATTCTTCGTTTCGTCATTCATGTTAAAACAACTAAATCTAATATAAGTAGTAAAATATAATTATAATATGTAACTTAATCCCTGCTCCATATAATATGTAATGAATGATAGTGATATGTACTATTACAGAGTACTTTTTTATATAAAATGAAAGATATTAATGATGCTATCGAATAACTAACATTATTCATTATTGACGTAATTGACATCGTATGCGTCAAAAGTCAAATATTGTCTTGACATGGAAAAGTCCTTATGTAAAGCTGCCACTGTGTAAAAACCGGTCTTGATTCGGTTTTTATTGTATTTATTATAAAATCGACTAAAATAGTTGTAGAGCTCTACCAACTTACCTGTGTAGGTGGACAAAATTGGAACTAAACTGCCTCTTGGAAATAAAGGTCATTTTTAACAGACTTCCAAAAAGGAGGAGGTTACTATGTTCGTCTGTATGTATGTTTTTTTTTTGTGTATGTTCATCGATATTTTCGCCAATTGTGAACCGATTTTAATGATTTTTTTTATAATGGATAGGGTATACTTCGAAGTTGGTCCCATTTAAATTTGGTGAAGATCTGATGAAGAACTTCGGAGATAGACAATGGAACTCCTCAATGACAAACAGTACGCATATTTTGATGATGTGATCATGTTACGAGCAGCGTCTTTAGTAGGTCCAACCAAGTTTTAAATAAGGCCACTAAAATGAAAAAAATAAAAACTTTTTTACAAAAAATTTAAACCGACAAAAAATAATAAAATAATTACCATATAAAATTAACAGTTTCAGAAGTCGGTGCCTTTAATTTGGTTCAGCGTGGATCAGCACCGACTTCTGAAACTGTTAATTTTATATGGTAATTATTTTATTCTTTTTTGAAGACGGTTTAAATTTTTTGTAAAAAAGTTTTTTTAAATGTCATTCCATTGTCACGCTATCATTGAGATAGAAATATGGAGGCGCCGCGATATTCTATACATACATTTGCTTATACAAATATGAGTGAAATACGATACAGATTGTGAAATATCGTTTTGTTTCTTTCTTTCTAATGTAGTAATCGTATTTGTTAGAGACAACAATACTTCAGTTGTTGCTCATAATGGCAACATTTTGCTGTGATGTAGTGACAGTTGTAGGTAAGTGCCGTATCCGCCATATTATGCGCCAAGTTTCGTGGTAGATCTGCTGTCAAATGGTTGTATACTTTTTGTATTATTGAGATTTGTGAGAAAATTACGAAGAGTTTACCTTTTAAACTGCATGTGTTTGTTGGAAAACAGAAATTCAACATGCCTGTGTGTTGTATTGTGAAGTGTGGTGTAAGAAAGAAGGAAAATCAACCTCAGTTGTCTTTGTACAGGTTAGGAGCCGGCTTTCATGCAATAATACAGTTTCGAGTAAGCGATCATGAGTTTATGGATAAAGTGTAAATATTTAAGTGTAAAGTGTTAATATTTGGGTTTATTTCCGTCCAACAGACGATTTTTATTATTTTTAATTTTATTCGTTTGTTTACAATAATACATCATGGTGGAATAGCGTTGCACCGTTGCCGTAACAGTTCCCGATACTAGTTCCTTCGCTGCTCTGAAACGATATTGGTATAATGTGTGGGCTAATCGGTTCGAGTGACCTTGCTAGGTCCGGCAGTAATTCACAGCAAGGAAAGACCGTCCCATAGAGTTTTTTGATGGTTATACGTGATCTGAAAATAAGACGTCAGCATTTTGGTATTTGTTGTAATTACATATTATTAGCAATTGTAACCAAATGATCTAGTTATAAAAATATTAACCTTTTTTATAGGTTTCCTAAAAATGAAGGATTAAGGAAAAAGTGGTTAGAGGCTAATTGCGAAGAAAATATTAATCATCGACATAACGAATGGTACATCTGTTCCCTTCACTTTGAAGAAAGTTGTTTCAATAGAACACTTGATGTAAAGAGATTACATGTTAACTCAGTTCCTACAATATTTTCGGTAAGTGTGTAATAAGATTATTGATAAATAATAGCCTGGCCCTTTGGCCTGAAATAAATTTATAGATTTAATAGTTAGTCAAAGTCAAAGTTTTTTATTTCAAATAGACCAGATTTCAGGCACTTTTAAAACGTCACGACTAGGTGCACGGTTCCAAAAGGTAGGTTCTATGGAGAAGAGCCGGCAAGAAACTCCATGAATACTCTTTTTAAAATAGTAGTTCATTACAATTCCATTACAGTAGTGTGAGAAATAGAACGAGAATAATGCAGGTTAATGTAACAAATAAACTCACATAAGAGTAACAAATAGAAAAATATGCCTTCTATGATTGCCATAGCAGTTAAGAGCTGACCAGTCCCGACAGACGGCACCCGTTCACGAGCATGACGTGCACATCCGCATCGGTCAGCTCAACCATATTATAGGGAACTCAACGACCGGATAAACAACGCTACCATCAGCAAGACATTTAAGTGAGCACGACAGTCTCATATTACCAGACAATAGGCAGTAATATGATATGATTATAAGCGTATCACTAATAGCTGCATGATGCTCATACTTTACAGTTTGGAATGAAGTATTGTAAAGCGATATTATTAAAATAATAACTATAATACAAAAACCTATTTTGCCAGTCCAGACAATAGTCCAGATAAAGTCCAGACATTGTAGTATACAAACTATGCGAGTGAAACGATGTAGGGCAACGTTTGGAATGGTCTTTTGAGGAAAGTGCCATAGCAGTTTCGAGTTGACCTGTCCTAACTGACGGTACATCTGCTTCAATCATCGCGGAGCTCAAACCTTATTTTAGGGAGCTCAACAACCCGACCGCTGCACGACGCTATCAATCAGCTGGACATTTGGGTGGATCACAAAAAAAAAACTCAAGAACCGCCAAACGTTTACAAAATTCGTGTATATAGCTACCCTACATGGTACTCACATTCACAATTTATTAAAAATGTAACGTAAAAAATGAGGCGATGGTAAAATAATAATAATCATTGAAAAAAATAATTCGATTATAAATGTCAAAAGGATAAAATAAAAAATAATAATGTTATGAAATAATTACAATGATGCGTCTGTGACAACAGCGAGCGGCTCAATTCCAAGCATTTTTATCGTCCATATAATCTTTAACGTTATAGAAACCCTTTTCGCATAGTTTCTGCTTTACATAGGACTTGAATTTATTAAGACTTAAGTCTTGAATATTGCTTGGAATCTTGTTGTAAAAGCGTATACTTTGGCACCTAAATGAGTTACTAATTTTTTGGAGCCTAGTCATTGGTAGGATAAGCTTATTTTTATTTCTAGTATTGACGTTATGGATGTCGCTGTTCTTAGAGAACAAACTGATATTTTTCTTTATATAAATCAAATTTTCATAAATATATTGAGATGCGACCGTCATTATACTAACTTCTTTGAATTTATCCCTCAGTGAATGCCTAAAACTAAGGTTATAAATTGCTCGAATAGCTCTCTTCTGCAAAACAAAGATAGTTTGAATGTCGGCAGCATTTCCCCACAACAAAATGCCGTACGACATAACACTATGAAAGTAACTAAAATACACTAATCTGGCTGTCTCTACATCAGTTAGCTGGCGTATCTTGTAGACCGTGTAAGCTGCAGAACTGAGTCTTTTCGACAATTTATCTATATGTGGGCCCCACTGCAGTTTCGAATCTAAAGTTATACCCAAGAACATAGTGGTGTCCACAAGATCCAACTCGTCTCCATTTATTACTACACTGGTTTTCACCGTCTTAACATTAGGTGTCAAAAATCTAATACATTTAGTCTTTTTCTCGTTCAAAAGCAAGTTATTAAAATTAAACCAGTGCACTACTTCAGAGAGAGCGTTATTTACATCGTCCGTAACCGGCTGCTGCCGTTTAAGTTTAAATAATAGTGATGTATCATCTGCAAATAACACAATCTCCTGATTATCTTTTATAAGATAAGGTAGGTCATTTATATAAACGAGAAATAGGAACGGGCCGAGAATTGAGCCCTGCGGAACGCCCATTGTCACAACAGACCCCGGAGATCTCTTCCCATTGATGTCTACTTTCTGGATCCTATTACCCAAATAAGAAATAAGTAGATTCAGAGCAGTATTCCTAACTCCGTAGTGATGTAATTTCCTGACCAATGTATTATGAAAAACGCAATCAAACGCCTTTGACAAGTCACAAAAGATGCCTAAAGCATCATGTGAATCCTCCCAGGCATTAAAAATATTAGCTAAAAGCTCAACACCAGCATCAGTTGTAGAGCGACCTCTTGTGAAACCAAATTGTTTCCTATGTAACAAATTATTTTTATAAAAGTGAGTTTGCAGCTCATCAAGGATTAATTTTTCAAATATTTTACTGAAGGTGGGTAGCACAGAAATAGGTCTAAAGTTAGTGGGATCAGATGTGCTACCCGATTTAAATAAAGGTATAATCTTACTACTTTTCATTAAGTCAGGAAATACACCACATTCAACACATTTATTGTAAATTACAGCTAACTCAGGTGCTACTGTGTTGATAATAGATTTTGTGACCTCAACGGAGTTACCCCAAAGATCGGCGGTCTTTTTGACATTAAGGGTATTGAAAATTTTTACAATATCTTTACCACTTACATATCTAAAATTGAATTCATTGTTGCATATTTTCACATTTTCTTTCAATAGAGATTCGGCAACAGTGGGGGATGACTTCAAGGATTTAGTCGTTGAAACTGGAATGTCCGTGAAGAAGTGTTCAAATGCTGTGGCAACTTCTAAGTCTGATTTAACTGTCTTATTTTCAATTGAAAGGCTATAGTCACTACTTCGATTCTTGACTCTTCCAGTCTCATTGTTGATTATATCCCAAGTCATTTTAATTTTGTTATTACTTTTCTTAATTTTTGAACTTAAGTAACGAATTTTGGCCATAAGACAAACTTTTTTAAATAATTTTGAATAATCTCTAACATACTGACAAAATTCTTCACTATTATTATAGTTTTTTTCTGCATATAACTCATAAAGTGTTTTCCTACTTTTATATATACCTATAGTTGCCCATTCACTGAAGGTTGCAGTACCTTTAACTGAGATCTTCTTGGGGATAAAGGTTGAGTTAAATTCTGTACAAAACATGTTAAAAAATGTATTGTATAACTCGTTAGGATCATCACTATAACACAAGTAAGGCAATTTGTTAATAAGTTTATTTTTAAATCCTTCCAAGCGACCCACAGTTTTAGGTACTACAGTAATATCCTTTTTTACCACTTTCTTATCTTCCTTAAGAAATGTTATCAACTGTCCACAGTGATCAGAGTTAAGTAAATTAATTATTTGTTTACTATTAGGCACAACATCTGTAAATATATTGTCCAAACAAGTAGCTGTAGTGGCAGTTATCCTCGTAGGCTCCAGAAAAAGATTCTCAAGATTATATGATTTAAATAAATTTTTAATTTTGAGGCACATTGAAGAATCTTCCAACAAATGAACATTGAAGTCGCCACATACAAGAACATTTTTATTCAATTTGCAAATTTTTCTTAAAACTTGATCCATAACATTCTCAAAACAATCATATAATGATGACGGTGGTCTGTACACACTCAATACAACAAACCTCTCCAGCTCCACACAGGCTATTTCAATTGTCCGCTCAACAGAGAGGCTCACAATATCCTTACGTTCTTTATAATTCAACTGTTTATTTAATAAAATTAATGAGCCACCATGTATAGCATTTTCTCTGCTGAACGAACTACCAACTTGGTGATTATTGAAATTGAATATGAACTGATAGCTTTTCAGCCAATGTTCTGTAATGCACAAAATGTCAATGTTGTTGCAGTTCACAAACAATTCAATTTCAAGGTCTTTACTAAACATTCCTTGAATATTTTGGTGCACCAGGTTGATGGTTTTATTAGTTATTTTTGAAATAGGTTTATCATTAAACACATCACTAGTAATATTTAAGCTAGAGGTTGACTCCATTGTCTTAATTGCTAATTTAAATTATATTCAATGTCAGGCAATTGCTCAATAGAAGCAACTGTATCAATAGCCAAATTCTTGGCTGAAATATCAAAAAAATAGGATAGCGACTCAGCTATTTGTCGTTTACAATATTTTGTAAGATAGTAACTATCTTTTGTCGTATATAAATATTTACTAACATAGTTGTTAGTGTCAATTAAATGTAATTGGCTATTGTAACATGACCATGTATGTAACAACATGTTAAACTTATATCTAATATTATTTTCTTCCTGTGGCAAGTTGTTGCTATAGGGAAATGTGAACATAACAATTTTTCTTAAGTCAAGCTCACACAGTTTATTATGATACTGGAGCAGCACTTTTTTATTCACATTTCCTCTATTTCCAATTAATATTAACAAAGTAGTATCCTGGCTAAACTTAAAACTAATAATTTTTTCCATAATGTCAATGTAACTCAGTCCAGGCATACAATAATTTGTAATTGAATGTCCCTTGCAATAACTTGATAGCAACGGGCCCATATCTTTACCAATTTCATCACTAAATATCACAAGTTTAGGTTTGAGTGTAGGTGCCACACTGTGGGGGTTATTAACATTTATTGTGGTGAGTTTGAGGCAGCTACTATCATTTTTTTCAATGTCACACAATTGCACTATGGAGCTGTCACAAACAGACATAGAAAGGGCCGGTGAGAGCTTACCGTTGGGTGAGATGTTAGTCACTGAGTGTGAACACTCATGATTACAGGTACATGAGCCCACCAGCTCATTCATAGCCAGCATGTACTCCTTCATTTGCATTTCAGAACTTTTGTATTTAGTAGACATAGAAGTTAATTTTTCATGAAGACCTTCAATCTCTAATTCTAAATTGTGTGAATTTAATTTATATTTTAAATTATTACTTTTTAATTTTTGTGAATACATGTCTAATCTTCCTAGTAACTGAAGTCTTTCTCTATTTAATTTGACATTTTTAATAAAATACTTTTGTCTCTTAACTAATTTTTGTGTTTTTCTAATATATTTATTTATTTTTACATATTTTTTGAACTTGTTTTTGCTGCATTTAACTACCTTGATTGAGTTGTTAGACTTAATGTCATCTACACATGTCAGATCGATTGTGACTATGGGCTTTATGTTAATTGCAGAAGAAACCATACTCGGAGCATTGACTACCAATTCATTGAAGAGACTTTGGTTCAACGAGGCTGTGACATTAAGTGGTTCAGTCTCTAATTGTGAAATTTTTCTGTTTGCCTCGTGTAGCTGGTGTTGTAAAGAATATATGCGATTAAGAGCTTGTTCATACTCGCTGCTACACTGGTTGAAACCGTCCACAATGAGTTGGAGCTTGTCCCGAGCATCTATTGCATCAGTGCATAGATCATGTAACTGAGCCATTTCATGTTTTAACAATTTATTTTTATCCAGAATTTCTAATAGCTCCCTCTCATTGTCATCTCTTTCCCTATTCAGTTGGTCACACAACTCCTTGGATGCCTTCAATTCGCTCAAAGCCTGTTGGAGTTTGGACTCCTCCTGGCGAGCGGAGGCTTTACGAGTCAACATGTTTAATGAGTAGGAAAAAAGAAGTAAAAAGTATAGGTTGAGCGTTAGGAGTTACTGATGAAGGTAAACCAGAGGGGTGATTTTAACAAGAGAATTGAAGTATAAAGAGGAAAGTTAAAAAAAAACAAAAATATGAGAAGTTGTGTCACCCAACTAGAATAAGGTTATGTTTACGTTTTGCAAAGTGTACAAAAAGTACTCGTAGCCACACGTATTTATTATAAATACTTGACTGGTGTAAAAAAATCATGAAACCAATATAATAGTGAGCAGTTAAATACTTTTGTACCTGTTTTTGAGATGACAATTTTACAGTTCACGTGATACACTACCTCAAAGGTGGCGTGGAAACGTGTGCATATTATGACGATTTTATTTTTACTCCACCAGTCAGTATGTTAATCATAATAGAAACATTATCTTCTTCCTAGTAGAAGAACTTGTTTTTCACTGGGATCCGCATACCTACCGGAGGCTACAGACCAGATATAAAAGAAGCGAAAGTGCAAACGTGATGCAATTAAAAAGCGTTTTTTAATTCTGTGCAGGATAAAACGCTTCATTAATTTTATTCTCAGGTATCAGAAAGTAAGTAAACTTACTCATATTTTTCTGTTACAACGGACTGTTCGTATATGAATTATAATTCAAGCGTGATATTTATCGTTTTTTGTGGACTCGTAATACTAGTATCGATACTCGTTACAGTAACACTATGTTCCATGATTGACACAACCCTAGCATTGGCAGCCATTTTATGCGCCAGTCTAGGTTGTAGGTATGCACCTTTTTTTTGTAGGTATTTCCAGTCCATACTATTTATGTCTATGCACGCTATGCACTCCGACGCTGTCAACGGCAGGTACGTTCGCCTTTGTTCCCTCCCAGCTTGGTGGCGTTAGTTTTGTTGGGGGCCATGTCTTTGAATTGAGGTTATGTTCGATCTAGGTAAATAAAAAAAATTGTCTGTGGATTGCCGATTGTTTATTTACACTAATAAATATAACAAATACGCACTATTTACGATTTTCTAGAACAGAATCTAGTGGCATTGCGAAATCTAAGTATTTCAATAAAATGTTGATTGCAAATACGTGCATTTATTGTTGGCATATATTTATCTCTTCTTATGGTTATAAACGACTTTTTTCTCATCTGATTATCTTTGGGAAACCTGTGTCCTGATGTTCTTGATGAGCACAAAGGTACGACACAACACCGAGGCATTATAATTTCACGAAATAAACACCACATTCAGTTTTTACTTGGAAATAGACAGAGTTTTACAGTTAGCATCCCCTCCAACTACACTAGCGCAATCTGCTTTGAGCTTTTGAGATTACCGGCCGCTCACAGCTAAGTTGGTGGCAGTCTACGTTATCGATTTCATAAAGTTAACGTCTCCTAAAAACGTGTAAATGAAATGTACTATGCGTGCCAAATAAGAATAGGATCGCTTTTGCTACAACTTCACACGATAGCTGTCAAATTGGTACTGCCAGCAAAAAAATACTATGAAAAAAAAAATGTTATATTTTTTTATTCATAGATTTCATTATTATTTACATTCATTTTTATAAAATTTTATTTATTGAATTCCATAAATAGATAATTTTGGATAATTTAATAATATTTAAAAACAGTATTCATTAAAGAAATGAACCAATATAAATAGTTAACTTCACGAAATGCTACTGGTCACCGTAATATGTTGCCATAATAATAATATAATTACTGTGTAATTAATTTGACGTAAAATTGATAAGAAATACCAATAAAGTGAACAAAAATAATTAAACTGAATATAATTTCTTTATTTACTTTTTTGCACACCTTACACTTTGGTAATGAAGTTCACGAGTATTGCGGAACAAAATGGCGTCTTGACAGTGCTATTCTTATTTGGCACGCATAGTACACTACTTGACGCTAGATGTTTCTATTGGACGCCATCAGATTTTTATACGCGTATACCATAATACACATGCGTATAGGTACATACGAACCTCTTACGGCGGATGTCAATATTCGATCTCAATTCAAAAACTTTTGGACAGAAATTCAATATAAGTACCTAATGTCAAAAATCAACATCATTGCATAGATTTTGAATTAGGATTTAGGATCGATTATATCGACCGTCCGATCTTGTTAGAGCCTTGAACGTCCGTAACTGTGGAACCCTAGTTTGAACTTACACGAGCTTGATTGTATGTTTTATAAATCGTTAAAGTACGACATATTTATCTTAAAATCATACTATCATCAGTTCGACTAGCGCCTTCCTACTACCTAAGTACCTATTATAAAATATGAGTTCAACGTCATATCGGCAACGGTCCGTCATCGCCGCACCATTAGGCCATCACACATTCACAATTGCTAAGGCGTCTAAGGGGCTCCGTCACCGCTAAGTTTCTTCAAAAGCCAAAGCAAACTCGACACGCGGCAACGTGTCAAGCCAAGTTCAAAGGAAAAAGGAACTGGCGACGCAGCAGCCGTGTGTTATATTACACGAACCATTTGAAGCCACTTTCGACCCTTTAATATCTCAAAATATATATAACACAAACACATGAAATTTGGTTTATTTATTAAAACTCCTTAGATTAAAAAGAACCCCAAATTTCATAAATATCTACAGCTTAAATGGTTATTGAGATATTAACGTCTGAAAATCGGCATTTTTAACACTGACTGACTGACATTCTTCCTCTTTCTCTTAGCCTTTTCCCAATTATCTTGGGGTCAGCTTCCAGTCTAACCAGATGCGACTGAATACCAGTATTTTACACGGAGCGACTGCCATCTGACCTCCGCAACCCAGTAACTGGGCAATGCCGATATCCTAAGGTTAAACCGTTTGTCAGACTTTCGGGCTTCTGACTACCCGTAACGACTGTCATAGGTATTCATATGACACCCGGGACCGACGGCTTAACGTGCTCTCCGAGGCACGGAATTATATTATTATGGCGACATATTAGGGTGACTAGTAGCATTTCGTGAAGTTAACCAGTTAGTTATTGGTTCATTTCTTTAATGAATACTGTTTTCATATATTATTAATTTATCCAAAATTATCTATTTATGGAATTCAATAAATAACATTTTATAAAAATGAATTAAAATAATAATGAAATTATGAATAAAAAAATATAACATTTTTTTATTCATAGTTTTTTTTGCTGGCTGTACTAATTTGACAGCTATCGTGTGAAGTTGTAGCAAGCGCGATCCTATTCTTAGTTGGCACGCATAGTACCTATCGTTGGATAGGTACTATCCTGACTGACTGACATAAAGATCAAAAACCTAACCTAATTCCAGATGACCTAGAAAGTTGAAATTTGGTGTCCAGCTGGGTAATTGTGTGTATACGAAGGAAAAAGTCAGAAAACAGTGAATTTTTACGATTTGAAATATTTTTCAAGCAATCGATTTTTATTACCTAGCGCCTTTCAAAATTATAATAGCAAAATATCCATTCCATGATGAAAGGTCACTTTTACCGTTTTGTATATACCACATTATTTGATTCAAGTGGTAAATAAAAATATAACTAACAGGCAAATGATATAAAAAGTTAAAGGGAGGACTTTCCATATATTTCTAACGTTCAAGAAAATGTAAAAAATTAACACAATAAAGAAAACTATACAGCGTAAACGTTTTACAGATCACTTTTGAATGATGAATAATAATAATTTCTTTACAAAAAGTAATGATATCCCATCAAAAACATAAATGTTAAAATGGGAGCCAAGTTCAATAATAAGAATATGCATAGTTGTCGACTTCGCCGACAAAAGAATTGAGATCTAAATGGGTGCCAAGTTCTGTAGATAATCCTGAAATTTATTTTTCACGATTTGACTTGGCTAGTTTTCACATACAAGTTATCTTATATTTGGCTAATCGACTTGTCTTCTTTATGTTATACGTAAGTTACTGTTTTTATATGTCTAAGGACAACATTATTATCTTACTCTTCTAAAAATTTGGTTTGCTGGTAAAAACTAGCCAAGTCAAACTTGAATAAATAAATTTCAGGATTATCTACAGAACTTGGCACCCATTTAGATCTCAATTCTTTTGTCGGCGAAGTCGACAACTAAGCATATTCTTATTATTGAACTTGGCTCCCATTTTCACATTTATGTTTTTTATGGGATTAGGTAGGTACTATCCAGCGCGGTCACAGCTTCCCAAGAATATCCAGTTTTCCCTCGTAGCGTTAGCAGGTCATCGTCAACTAGCATTCATCCAATAAGTTTTAGTTTTTATCATTCCGTAAGATTGTTAATGTTATCATACCTCATGGAATGTGTAGGAACTGTGGCGAGATTAGCTAGCGCGGAGATCACAGACACTACAAACAGGCGGCGACGTCAATACGCGACAGACGCGGCATTTGTCAGTGGCGACGAATTTACCACACACCACCTGGCTGGGGAGACAGATTCTTTCATCTAAACAAAACACTATCAGTGCGGCTCCAACAAAAACAATAAGCGGCAAACAATATGCCACCCTCGTTATTAAGGCGACGCCGAAGGGATTTAATCAAACATTGACTTAAGATTTTTCGATATTTATGTAATCAAGAGGATATAGGATAGGTAAGAAGCTTCATCCCGCTTACTAAAAAGAACAACCGGCGCTCGCCGATCCGTCTGCCAAGCGTGATGATTATGGCAATTTCCCTTTTGACCATTCATTGCAGTGGTCTTTAGGAGGCTTATGTTTAGAATTTAACATTTACGTGTTGATATGAGAATGTTGATGAAACGAAATAATAAGGCGTATGATATTGTGCACGGATTTAATAGCGATTTACCTTATAGGCTGAAACCTGGGGGCACAAGGCCCTGGAGGGCGTGACGAGGAAACAGACGGACGCGCGAAGAATATTTCGAATGGAGAATTGTAAGCAAAAACTCAGCTCTAGCAGTTTTTTTATGTACCCTCGCTTGGTAAATCAACTTACGAAGAAGATCGTTGATGCGTTGCCAACCTTAGAGACAAAGTTGGAAAATCTATGCCTGTAATTTCACCGGCACCCATACCTTTAACTGGTTCAACACATTGATGAGGAGACTATTCATAGGGTGCTAATGACAGTTTAACGACGAAAAATCGGAATCGAATTAGCATAAGAAAATCAATAAAATCTAATAAATAAAAAATCTACCTATGTCAAAAGGTCATTACTAATGCATAAATATTTTACGCATGGCGTCACTAATCACTAACGATTCGGCGCGCTAAGACCGTCGCGCGGGAGGATGAGCACCTGATGATCAAGGGATCAGCGTGTGCGCCCTCAATTAGTTGGGATTATCCTGCACGTGGCGCAGGATTACATTCTACTATTCTTACGCATTATTGAACTACCTGAATTAATTTCATTTTATTGATTTTTGATTAGTGTTATAATTCTTTTGAAACCATTCCAGTTTGAAACAAGGTTCACTGTATTAGATACCTACATTTGAAAAATTATAGCTATACATGGCTATGTGATAGTTAAGACTTAAGATGTTTCTAATCAAGACGTCATGTACCTTGTAAAGTAACCTAGTTAGCTTGTTATTACCCAAGTTATTTCATGACCTGACAATTCTCACTCATCAAAACTAATTCTAGCGGGTTATCTTTATTCTTCAAGCTTTTTTTATTATTATAAACTAACAGTTAATAATGTTTTATGTACGTAAAATAATAAAATCTATAACGAGTTTTATGACAGTCGTTTTCTTCATGGAAAACAGACGTTAATTCGAGGAAACATATGGATGAAATGGCAGTACTCGGGTTCAAAGTGCCGCTGCCCGCCGGCGCGATGGCGCGATGGCGCGATGGCGGCTATAAAACTCTAACATTTGATGTATCTGCTATGCAGCCCCGTCATTTAGGAACGTTGTATAAATAAACAGCTTTATATGTTTTACAACTTCACATAATAAAAATGCTGAGTTACGTAAATAATGTCTTTATCGGACAAGATACGATCAAATATTAGAATAGGTAGGTAGTTAGTTATCGCAGCATCTTTATACAAGGTTAGTCGGAAAGGGGGTACTAAGCCCCGGGTCACTTAATATATCACTAATGATCGTTCTAAGGAAAGGGTTAAAATTTCAAAATTCGATTTTTTAATCATAAAAAAAATATTTTTGTTTTAGTTTTTTCAAAAATTCTTCATCCCTGCTTTAGTTGTGAATTCAGAAAATGGAGTTTCTGATCCGTGACCCCAAATATGACGTAAAATGTAAACACGTCTGATCAAAGCTGAGGATAGATAGAATTTAGAGTATTTTTTATGAAATCTTTGAACAGCCATTTCTCTTGAACTATTGACTTTTGGGGAAAGTTGTAGAACAAAAGTTATCCATTATTATGGGTAGGTACTTTAACACCCTTTTGGCTTAGTAGGTACCTCCTTTCCAACTAACCTTGTATAGTATAAAACAAAGTCGCTCTCGCTGTGTCTGTACGCTTAGATCTTTTAAACTACGCAACGGATTTAAATGCAGTTTCAACAATAGGATAGTGATTCAAGAGGAAGGTTTATATGCCCCATAATAGTATCTACATTGCACCCGTGCGAAGCCGGGGCGGGTCGCTAGTTTGGAATAAAAATCATTTGGTTCGTTATGTTTATTCATTCAGATTGTTAGCTGCCTGTATTGAATACAAGACAATTTTATTCTGATATAGTTAGGTATAGGTAAAGGTATTCCAAAATGCTAAAAAAAACTGTCGAAATGTTACCTAATTAGGTACAATTTGTTTGTTTTTTGACAATGTTTGTATTCTATTTATTGTATTATATTCGCATCTAAAGTTGTAGGTAGATATGCAATTAACTAATTAGTGACCTCCGTACAATATTAATTCATATTAGTTTCTTTTTTGCAAATGATAGTGGCGTTTGTCTTTCTCTTAAGTTCCACCTCCTTCCCTCTTAATAGCGCGGGGGTGATGATGGCTGATCCTTCAGATCCTTGGGTCATGCTCATGAACTGACTGATCGTCTCGCTGACCCATGGTCAGGATTTGTATTTCTCATAGTAAATACATTACAATTACATATTTTTACGTTTTTGAATTAACCACGATGTCCTATTTAATGACATATATATGACATCAGATATCTACCTACTTTCTTGACTTTTACCTTTGCACAAGTATACTTATTTAAGCGGTTACGCCCTTTATGCCTGTTTCTATTAGAAGGGGAGGGTTTTTATTATTATCTCACGCTGCTGATTGTATATCTATAATACATATGAATACGTTTATATGTTTAAAAAAAAAATATCTATGTTAAAAAAATATACATAATTAAAATACAATAGCTCCCCGACATCGAAAAATTATCTTCTTCCTCCTAGCCTTTTACCAACTATGTTAGGGTCAGCTTTCAGTCTAACCAGATACGGCTGAATACCAGTATTTTACAAGGAGCGACTGCCATCAGACCGCGCCGCAACTCAGTTACTGGGCAATACCGATATCCTAAGGTTAGACCGGTTGCCACACTTTCGTGTTTCTGACTACCCGTAACGACTGTCATAGGTACCTATTCGTATGAAACCCGGGACCGACAGTTTAACGTGCTCTCCGAGGCACGCGCCGACGCGACGTCGGGATGGTATTTACAATAATTTGCTTTTTTTGGTTTCTATATAATAGTGTATAATATAATCTAGTTTGTTGCGCCGCTTCTTCTCGACGGAGAAGAACCTTTAGGGCTGTCTAATTGTAATTATTGTGATGTTTTAAAAGTATTGAACTTCAGTCCATTTTGAATAAATTAATTTTGAATTTGATGTTATTGCCTATGTAGTATCTAGATTATAAGAAGGATTCAAGATTTACGGGCTGTACCTACCTACGATATCTGAGTTGTTTGGTCCTGAGTGTTGCTGTAGGGTCGGGAAGCCTGACACATTCGTGTGCACTCGCGTCAGTCAAGTGTAAGACGAGACTGGTCGACTCACGTGTCTTAGAGAAGCCACACACGTTTCATACTACACATTCATACTACTTACAAGTTATCTCAACTTCTCATAACGAGTAGTTTAGTGTTTTAGTTTTGTTATCTGAAAAAAATAACTGAAATGTCGAATGAAAATGATTTCGTTCGATTTGGCATAAGGCAAATTGCTTGCCTTCGTTTTAGTCGTTATTAGCAGTGTTTTGATAAGCACAGAAAAATATTGTGGGAATTAAGCAACCTTGGCAAGTTTTTTAAGAACTGAGCAATATTGAGAGACCTTTTAGTCACACAATATTTTTGTGTGCATATCAAAACACCGACGGTCACTACGAATAATCCCGTAACTACAAAACACAAATTTTACAGGAGAGCGCTTCAAAGTTTCAACCTACATCATGTTCTACTTAACGTAATGTCATGAAATTTGGTATAGAGGTTTAATATGTGATTTGTATTATAAAAAATAAAAAGATAGGTCATACAAATTACTTTTAGTGTATTATTCGTCACTTACCTACTTACTTATACATCGGAATCATCCGTATTGTGCAAATACCTTAAGTGGTACTTACTAACTTTTATGTTACTTATACATCGGAATTATTCGGAATCTTCCCTATTGCAAGTGGTACTTATTGACTTTTACGTGGTAGTATTTAAATTAATCAAACACGTAATTGCAATTTATGAAATTGTACGTGGAGTATTATGTATACCATGCACCCACCACTTAAATACTGCTGACAACATAGGTAAGTGTAAGTGATCGACGCATTCACAAAATTGAGGAACTTCCCCACCAGAGCATGAATCTGGAAATGTCAAAACAATCTGGTTGTCTCATATAAAACGGGGCAGCAGTGTAGGTAATTAGTATTAAAAAGTATAAAAATTAAAATCAAAAGTAAAAGTACTGGACTGCCACTGCTGTGGTTCTACGTCGGAAATTTTAGAAAATTTTGTAGTTATGGGAAATGTCGTATGTGGATTTAAAGGTCAATTTGCCAAGTTAGACTTATTTTTGTTAAACTAAACGATAGTCCAGGGTAGCCTGAAGGTCACGAAAACAAAACATGCAAATCACGTATCTACCACATATGGGATTGTACGTAGGGACCGTCGACACTGCTATTTAATTTCTACATTTCAGTTAGTATTTTCAGATAACAAAACAGTCTTGACGAGAAGAAGAAGTTGGCCTGTTATCCTACATGTAAGTTTTTGGTGAGATTAGGAAGGTAGATACCTATTTCCTAATGTCCCTTAGGTACAACACATAAAAGAAAATAAAGAAAAGTACTTTCACCAAAATAAAAAAAATACTAGCCTGAAACTGGTCACTGCAGGCAAAGGGCTCTTTTCATAGAGAGAAGGAACGAGCATTGATCACCACGCTTGCTCACTGCGGGTTAGCGATTAGGGGGGCTAATAACGTAACATTTGATGAATCATATTTCGTTTCATATTCGCAAGCATAACAACAAGTGGGCTGCATATCCAGTCGGCAGTTGTCACGCAGTTACACTGGCTGCATCTTAACTGCTTTCAAGCTGCATTTGACAGTTGCATATTTTGCAGTTGTGGCCAGATGTACAACCTGGTGCTTAACAAAGTAATTAGAAGAATTAGGTACTGTGTAAGTAAAATCAGACCTGAAAGTTATGTAGTACATTTGATCGCGAGGTATCAAGGTATCTATCATAATAAGAAAAAATAATAAGTTGAATAAAATAATAAAACTAAACTGCCTCGTTGGTCTAGTGCTGGAAAGCGCGACTGCTGATCGTGAGGTCCTGGGTTCGATTCTCAGGTTGGGCAAAGCGTTATTGGGTTTTTCCGTGTAGAATTCCTCAGTAGCAGCCCGGAGTTTGGATTCATGCCCGATTGATGGCAATAGACTCGCCCCCTATTACATGGGACTTAAAACATAACGGCGAAATGAGCGTGTTACTATACACCTCTGCCCAATCCTTCGGTGAATACAGGCGTGATGGTATGTAATAAAATAAGTTTTTTTTATATTATATGTAATCAAATATCCATATAATAATCCGCGGTGCGTCGTCGTTCCCACGGTTCGCGCGCGGATTACACAAAATGCCCTTTTGGTGCTTCGCTCCGACACTGACCTGAGCTTTTTGCGCAAAAAGAATGCTTCGATAAATCACGGGTTCATTGTGAGCCGCCTCTGGATAGCAGTCTCCGATTTATGCATTGTGTAATACCAAGTTTTTTGTGGCATCGATCAGAGATCATGTCCAATAAAGGAGGTTCTACCTGCTCAATTTTGACGGTCAAGGTGCCGTGCGTCACAATAAAACTCTAAGATTACATCAACGGTGTCGTCCGGATAATACTCAGTTCCGCGTATAATTTTGCAATATCTTACAACATAATCATGATTTGTATGAAGATAAGTAGTAACATTAGCTTAGAACCATAATAAAAAAAAGCATTTATCTAACGTTTGGATCATATTATGTATTTGTTTTCTTTTTTTAGAACCTTTTCAATTTGATGTCCTCGCGTAGCAATCCTTATCCGGTTTTGTTTAATAATTGTATTTCTCTTTAATTTCATCGAATGATACCTACTTGGCGTAAAAATAGTAGGTAAGTACCTTTAAGGTGGCTAATGGTATCATACGATCAGTATAGTTTTGCATCGGTATATACGAAATATTATGAATATAGGTACTACCTCGTTGGTCTATGTGGTGGCAAGCGCGACTGCTGATCGTGAGGTTCGATCCCTAGCAGCCCGGAGTTTGGATTTGTACCCGGTTGATAGGCTTGCCCCCTATTACATGGAACTTAAACATAATGGCGAAATGAGGGTGTAGGTACTACCTATACACCTGCCCAATCCTTCGGGGAATACAGGCGTGAGTGATGTTATGTTATGTATGAATATGAAAGATAGTTATAAAACCCATGCAGCTAGGTACCTACCTACCTATAGCGGGTACACACTACACAGATTACGCACAAGAGTCGTTATACCTACCTAGGCAGGTACGTGTAGGTTACCTACTTTATGTGATGGATTATTACAAAATAATTTCTGCTTATAAAACAAGACTAGCTAGTAGCTACCAAAGAGCAGTAAAAACAAAATTCTTACGAAAGCCTATTTTTTTAGTGTTGTGATATCGATGTTCTGTACCATTTTGCAGAGGCAGTACGAACATTAATTTTGTTTTAAAATAATGTCATGACTTCATTCTAACCAATTCTAGCATAGGTCGCGTCAGTTTTATTGTCTTTTAACTTTAGTCTCGATTTTGATTCAAACTACTTACCTAAGTATATCAGTAAAGCGGTATGTCCACTATCAAGTTTTACTACGCAAGTCATTGCACGCAATTGCTTGCGTAGTTCGTAAAACTTGCAGAAGTTGACTTGCTGCGGGTGTGTTCAGTCTTAAAGTTGGTTGCAGAAGTCAACTTGGGCAGTAAAACTTACTAGTGGAATATACAAAAGAAAGCGGATTAAGTTAGCTTACATACACATACATTATCAGCTTGTAAGTAAATAACAATGAATGCAACTCGTTTTTGTTCTTTAGTTCTGTTAGGTGTGTAAATAAATGTGACTACAAGCGGATATGAATAGGTAATAATAGGTAGTACATATTTGTTAGTTTTAGCATTGCTTGAAGAATTGCTTATTGTGCAGGTAATAAAATTGTTCACTAGATTACCTACTTTCGATTTTCAGGATAGTTACACATATTATTTAAACTGAAAAAATACGTGTGCGAAGAAAAATTCGCACCTACACGTAGGTACCTAATTTTCCGAAGGGACAACGGATTATGTACCTACTTGTCGCAAATTAGTAACGAACACTCTATCATTAAGTTCAACAGCAGCGTTTAAAACAAGCATTCAATGTGTGTTATGTTTATTGAGCATGAATATGAACATTTCCTTAGTCGAGTAAATTGCGTATAATAAGCGAGGGCGGGAAGGGCGGCGCGGGCGCAGGTGCGCCGCGCGTGCTCACTCCGCTCACACGGTGACGTAGCGCCACGCATCATGAACGGCGACTGGCATTTTACTAAACATGCCCCTGACGTCGGCGACGGCTAATTATATTTAATTTCACTAGCTAGCGTGTAACTTTCGAGGGATCGCCACCCTCACATTATAATTAAATGATATCGAAACCTACGTAGTGCTCACGACAGGTAGGTAGTTATTGGATTATAATAAAAAGATATTTAATTTCAGTGCTCACGCCGAAAATAAATATTCAGTCATGCAGAATGCGCAACTTACATGACACTTCTTCTTCCTACCCTGGTCCAAAGTTACTTGGGGTCGGCGCAATATGTTTTTTTCTTCGATTCTTCCCTGTTAATGAGGATTTACTGTAATGCAAGATACCTTGTTAAATTTTTAAACTAATCTGTACCACGGTAAACAAGTAGGTACCTACCTAGTCTATTACATCCTTATGCTGCGTGATTGCCAAGTCCGAAATAGTACATTATGATATTATGGGTGTGCTAAGTTGGTCATTATAGTCGAGGCGGTGTTAAGCGCGCGAGCCGCAGGCGAGTGCGATAAGTGAGCCGAGAGTGTAATGATCAAGGCACACGCGTTTTACACGACGTTTTTCAACACACTTGCGAGAAAAATAACAGACTGTCTTTAATACAAAAGTATTTGTGAAAAATGGCGCGTGGATTTCTTTGTAAACATTAATTAATCTGCGGTGCCCATGACCGAGTTAGCTATGCGCGCGCAGGTGAAAGACAACAGGGCAAACAGCCTAATATTTAAAAAAAATACTGATTATTTTTGTGTTCATAACACAAATTAATTGTAAGCGAAAGGAAAACAGCAGGATGCAATTAATGGTAGAAAATAGGCGAGCGAAAAAATATTGCGTGCAAATAAAAATTACTGAAAAATATGACAGTACCAATTGTGACAATAATGTCGCAGGGTGGCGCGACGGTCGCTTATCGTCACACATTAAACAATATAATTTTATGCCACACCTACATTAATTAATGTTAATTTGCTGACAAAAATAAATAATTTAATGAAATGAAATGTTTATTTATGATATTTTAATTAACACCGTTTATTTATACTATTTTTACATAAAAAAAAATTTACTTACTATTTTTTAGGCGTAAAAACGATTTGCTAAAATTTAAAAAGCAAATGTAAAGTGAAATTCGTAGACATATATCATTAATCTGTGGTACATTTTACCGGACTAGTCCGTAATAAGCTACATTAAGAACCTAAAAGCGATACAATAAGAGCTACTTTACGAGCAAGTGTGTTGAAAAATATCTTAATAAGTAAATGAAATGCCAGTCTTGGCTCCACATTTGATTTCAGAATTTTTTAAGATAAAAGAGTCGCGGGACTGCTTTTTTTTAACATGAATTTTTTTGATGGGATAATGTTATCCGGTATCTCGCTCCTAATATAAGTTTATTTTTTATAATCGGCTGGTGTTGCTTTAGGGCCAATTTTACAACATTGGTCAGATTTTCTATGGGATTGGCATAGGTCTGTTGAAAGTTACCTGAGAATGTTTTTTTTTTACTTTAAAGTAGGTACTTATGCGGCACTCATTATTTGAAAATTATTTCGTAAGTCTTATAACTACCTAATTATCCCGGAGATAAGTTCAAGTTACGACTTTTGTAAAAGAGTTGAACATTTTGACCTTTCCATATAAAATTGCCGATCAGCCTGTCGATGTTGATGGATGGCCAAGGAGACAGCCGCATCTCCAGAAAGCTACTCTGACTGTCAAAGCAACAGCTGCGTATATACAGTCACAGTAGCCGTGACTGGTCATGGTTGTTTTAACCTTTTGGACGCCAGAGCATAAATGCATCGACGTACCCCCCACGCCAAGGTAACTGTAATTCCATCGTTTTTGTCACATATTTGTGACGCTGGCGTACAGGGTAAACTTTCGTTTGTCATGTATATGTGACAATGGCGTCCAAAAGGTTAATAAACATCTCTTTGCCTCTTTGCTATAGGTGTTACAGTCAACCCTCTATCTAGAGCCGGCGTGGAGGATGACTAAACGGTGGCCCACGTGCTACTGAACTGCCCTGAGGTTGCCAACAGGGCGGGGCTCAGTACTTCAGTAACCAGAGTACCTACTCCCAGAGCAATCGTCATCAACATTAAGCCTTTCTCGAGGAGTGGGGGTAGATTAAATAGGTTTGTTACCACCCGCACGCAAAATACGTGCTTGTCGTGGAATTGCGGAAAACAACCCGCTAAATTATGCTATCTATACTATGCACATAATAAAAGCTTTACTAGTCAATTAAAATGTACGGTGAATAAACACTAATAAATGTTGGACCAAGAATTAAGCCCTGCGGAACACCACTATCAATAAAGACCCAGTAGAGGTCTTTTCGTTAACTTGTATGATGCGAATCCTATTCTAGTATAAATAATGAAATTGGGGGCAGCGCTCGCAGCGTTTTGATTGATGCAATTTCTTGACCAATATTCGCGAAGAGTTTAATCAAACCTTAGTCATATCACACCACAGAAGATGTTGAAAGCTTCGTAGTAATACACAAAATATTTTATGTAGTTACCTACCTAAGTAGAAAGAAGGAGCAGCAACAAAATAATGGGATATTAAAATTCAGTAAAGATTTATTTACATTATTATCACAATACTTTATATTTTGTTACAAATAAACTCAACTTAGAAATAAATAACATGTACCACAAACTGAACAAGAACGTTAATTAATAAGAATTACAATTAATGAGAAAAATATCAGTATCTAACGACTGGACTCATCAGAATACTATTAATACAGAATTTTAATATGTTTAAGATTGCTATTCTAGGTGTAGGTACACTTGTTCTTAGGTATGTTTTACGGTAATTGCTACTACCACAGTTTTAGAATCCAGTACTACTACTGAACTAAATTCATTAAAATTACTATTTCCGACTGATTTTGAATGATGCCTTATAGGAATGTTGTAACAAAAGTATTAATAGACGGGTATCAGTAATTTAACGGTAAGTTATTTAAGTGTACTATTTGCTAAATGGCTAAACATTTAATGAGAATATTTTAGTGTTTCTTCTCGGTATTAAAAAACCTAAATAAATTATCAGACTTGATAGTTCTTTCACTGGAAAATTACTGATCGACAAAGAGTCTAGATGCACGTAGGTATTTAAAACAAAGAAAGGGAACGATAAAATTTGCGTAAATTTCAGAAAAATATTAACAGTCAATGTTATTGGATAGTATAGAAAGTATTTGGAGTTCAATCCGAACATTTTTATTGCCAGTTTCTGTATAATTATGTAAAGTCGGTACTGTATCCAAACGATACAGAATCGTTTGTTATAAAAGATTGTGGGAAGCTTATGTCCAGCACCGGACGTTGTCTGGCAAATACTAATGACATTATAGCTATTTTTTGTTTTAACATGGAAATAATTACAAATATCTACATTTACTTACAACTAAGTAGGTACTTAACTAACATTGCATATTTCGTCAATATTTAATCACGACGAGTTTTTACTACTAGGTACCTAAAGTAATGAATGATTGATGAAAGCCGTTTCACAAAATAAAAAGATAAATCACAAATTATTATGAAGGTCTACGTTATTGTGATGTCAAGATGTTACTGACTTTGTAATGTATAAAACCCGTAAATGCCTCTTGCCTCTTAATTTGAACATCCTTCGTCGTCATTACGTTAAGGAGTAAGTGATGTAAGTATTTTCACTGTGTACGCGGCTTATATTTGTACAAAAAGGTTACATGTATATCGCATATGCTCTCCAACAAATTAATTTTCAAAAGGTGGGTATGAAACCCATCTCTTGGCAGAAAGTTGTGTTAAATTAAAAACTCCTTTGTCTGATTTTTACCACAAGCTGACCCTTAAGATCAGTGACACTGACTACTAATTTGCAAGAAAATCACATAACAGTCAGCAGGTAGGTATTTGGTTCATCAACCTTTTCCATCAGCTTAGCACCTCTTCACACGTAAGTTACATTACATGTATGGCAAAAGCATCGTGTTTGTAACTGTAAAGTCTTAGTCGTAACCAGACCGCATTTGGTTTTTGAATATTGATGCGCGAACACGTTACATCTTACAAAGGCCTAGAGGTCCTCTTGGTTACCCTTACTCATACTGTTGATACAATGGTGATATTTATGAGATGAGAGCGCCTTGTGAGTGTGGTTTAATGTGCACAGGGTGCGGCGGGTGCGGGTGCGCAGGGTGAGCAGCGTGCGGAGCCTGGCGCGGTTGGTGGCAGCGTTGGTGCACGTGTGAGTGCGCGCGTAGCTCCTCGCCATGCTCGCGGTATGCGCGTTGTTTGTCCTCGAAGTCGCGCAACCTCTGGTTGTAACGCTCAATTTGATCACGCAGCGCCGCATCCTCGATAGCCGCTCGCTCCTCGTCCAATTCCAGACAGCCGACGCCGTCCAGTCGCTCCAAATCAATCCAGCCCCGCCATCTTACACACACGCCGTTCATTATAAATCGGGATACGATGTGGGCCTGATGACAAAAGTTAACTTTTAAAATGTTGTACAAAAAAATATAAACAAAAACCACGCTGTTGGTGGCAAAAGTTGAAATGCATTAATTACCAGTAACATATGGCTCGGAGTGATCCTTAAAAAAATGTACAGGTAGATGTGTCCATTCTTGGACTATGCCTTAATAGTAGATCTAACGAAATGGGTCAAAATTCGTTTTGTTAAAACCATAACTAATTTATTTTACTACGTGTTGAAACTCGTTGAAAATTATGGACACGTTATAATATTATTAGTATCATGAGGGATTAATGTTTTTAACTATATAGGTACATAGTTATGGAGTAATATGAAATAATATTATATAATAATTTGAAATCGATTTAATACAACTCGATAGGTAATTGAGTCTTGGTAACAAAGCAGAAGGACCAAACGACATAAGGCAGACGTGTGTCGATGCTGATCGCGTGCTGCCTTTGTTCCGACTGCCGGCATCCGCTTCCAACAAACCTTTACTTAATTGTGCCACACATTCGACCAGGATGCAATTTAACTAATAACAAGTTCTCTTCAGGTTTCTTTTAAAAAGGTTATACTGTAATGTAAAACCGACGCCTGCCGTATGTTTCAAAATAACGTTATTCGTTGTTACATCCAGAAATGTTATTTTGCTCAAAAATACCAAGTTGTAGATATCTCTTTAAACCACAGCCTGTTCCACAAAGTTAAATGTGTTTCTTTTTTATGAAAGCTAATAAAACGATGCAAAGAACATATCAGTTTATATGTATTTAGATTGGACAGGATAATGAGGAGGGATACAGTGACGCTGCGCGGCGGCCATGTTGGCAGGGCGGGCGCGGCGTCGGGACGCCCACCAATCGCGACGCTTTTCCACTATTGATTTCAGGGGAAATGCTTTTTCTCCCTTTCCCAAAGGACTCGCACTGATGCCATTTTTTCCCTAATGGGGTCCCCCTACATTGAAGTGCGTGTTATTAATTATTTGAAGGAATTTGCGTGATAAAAATACTAAAATTATCACTTGGGAGAGACTTAAATCGAACTCCATCATAACCTTTTAGCAAGGAGATATAGGTACGCCGTAGAGACAGTTTTGGTGTACTTTCAGTCTAATCAAACAGATGCGTCTCAATTTTTACATTTTTATGTCGAGATATTATAATTATATATTTATCAATCGAATATCTAAAACTCATTTTAGAGCTATTAAATTAAATACGAAATGTAAGTACGAGTAGTTTGAAGCACGCTATAATAAAACATCGTTACAAGACGAGGGCTCGTGCACACTCGAGCGCTTTGTTAAATGAACCGAGTGTAAATAAATATTATAGGTATTCATACAGTAGCGCAGCGGGCGGCCTCGGCACTATGAGGGGGCTAAATTCAATAAATTCGGCACTAAATCGGCTCCTCTTATAGTATAAGAAGTTTCGATATAAAGTCTTTATGAATGCATACAAAGAACGACTGAAAGTATCATGACTTTAAACGGAAATCGATTTTCATTCGTTCTAAAAATTATGATGAAAAGAGATTTGAAATTTGTAAGCGAACTTTTAGTTGTAAAACCTACAAAGTAACTAAAGCATTACGGAGATTTTGAACTAGGTAGTAATGGTTTTTCATAGCATAATAGAAATGAAATATATCAAAAAGAGTAGGAATGTTCTACTGAGGCATTTTCTTTCTAAATCTCCACCAACAAAGTAATTTTCTTTTTCTTCGTTTAAATTGCTATAATTTTTAAATTATTATCTAGATAAAAAATAGACATGGCAGAAAATCAGAAAACACTTCTCAAGCTTCTCATATATGAATGCTACATACTGATTATAAACTTCGTTTTTAATTTGGTACAAATGTTGGCAGAAAGATATTAGTCGTTTTTGAGTAGGTACTATACAAAATGTATATGGATTTAAAATTATTTTAAAGAAGAATTTGAAGCGGGTATTTTCTGCACTTGCCGCGCAAAACAGACATTGTACTGAGTAGTGCAGAGTTCAGCGCTGAATCTACTAGCAAATTAAATTGCGCAACTTACTGAAGCAAGTGCTTGCTTACCTGTTTACACTGAAGTTATTGAATTATTATCTGAGGTTATTGAAGCAAATTTTGTTGTGCAAGTCACTTTAGCAAGTTGTTCCAATTTAACTTGCTTCAATAACTCTTAAATCGTATCAACACAACTTGCAGTCTAGATCTATATACTACTTCGTCTACCGCCGTCCGTAAACATTGTATTGCAAGTTAAAACTACACTTGAGAGCAATATAATCGTACACCCCCTGTTATTGGGTTTATTACTGTTTTTTTTTTCAAATCTAAAGACATTGAACGAAAATTATTTGGCAAAATGAAAGTACACAAACTTAGCTTTTTAATGTCAGAAAATTAACATCATTGACCTTCAAGTAACTTACAAAAACAACCATACACAAAAGTCCCCGAATTTACTCGTTTACACTCGAGCTTGCACTCTCACCCGCAGGTTTAAAAAGGTCGGTTTTTTTAAATGTTTAATCAGTTTCCTACCGAAGGTCAATGTGATAACACCTCTACTGGAATAATAGGTACGGATTTACTGGAAAAACATGGATGCTACGCCTGCAGAAGCCACTCAACTTATTGCCTTGCTTGAAGCAGGACAAAATCAAAGTGAAGTTGCTCGACAGTTAAATTTGAGTCGCTACTCCGTTCGACGTTTATACCAGAGATTTCAAGAGACATGTGGCTACATTCGACGACCAGGACGGGGCCGTCGGCGCACAACATCAGAGCGTAATGACCTCTTTCTTGTGACAAGGTCTTTGAGAAATCCACAGCTGAACGCGGTTGACCTGGGACCCCAGTTTCATGAAGCTCACAATGTCAGTGTAAATCGGTGGACAGTTAGAAGAAGATTGGCTGAAGCAGGATTGACTGCACATCGACCAGAAAATGGTTCAAAATTGACCACAGCTCACCGACAAACCCGACTACAATTTGCCAAGGAACATTTAAATTGGACGTATGGACAGTGGCGTGCTGTTATGTTCTCTGATGAGTGCAATATGACTCTACATTGTCATGATAGAGTCTACATAAGGTCATCAGAGCGATTTGCGCAATTCTGCATAAGCAAACGTGTTGCTTTTGGAGGTGGATCGTGTATGTTTTGGGGTAGCATAATGCTGGACACTAAAACTGACATTGTATTCGTCACTGGGGCGAATACTGGCCCGAGATCGAGAGGACTGACAGCTGTACGATACGTCGAAGGACATGTGAAGCCGCTTAGGTGGTTTCTGGGTGAAGAATTTCCCCTTATGCATGACTACACCAGACCGCATGTTGCCAGAACAGTTAGCGAGTACATGGAAGATGTTGGAATCACCGCAATGGAGTGGCCAGCTCGTAGTCCTGACCTCAATCCGATTAAGCATGTCTGGGATGAGCTTAAAAGAATAGTTCGGGCAAGAAGCCCGGCTCCTACGCGTCTCCAAGAGCTTCAACTTGCCATTGAAGAGGAGTGGAATGCTATACCTCAAGATTTCGTGGTTAAATTAATAGAGTCCATGAAAAACCGATTAAGAGCTGTAATTAGGGCTAAGGGCGAGAATACACCTTATTAATAAACATTTTGAACAATAATTTTATGTTTGATTTTCATTCTCTTAAAAGCGAAATTCAGTCATTTTACGTGTATATTGGATTTTAAGCCCTAAAACCCCTTATGGGTATTTTGTATTCTGTTTTTTGATATCATTAGAAAGGTACTGAAATAAACTTTCAATTAGCGTCACAATTTTTTCAATGTTGCTTAATATTCTTGAAAAAAACAGCCTTAACCGAAAAAAGTCAAGGTGTGCGATTTTATTGCTCTCAAGTGTATATTCAGCCGATTGAATTTAGACGCATGTGTTTGCATAAGTTTCAAAAACCTGTGTAAAATGTACACAGTCAGCTTGCAGCAACGCAGGCAAATTGGTAAAACTTCCAGAAGTCCACTTGCTGCAGGACCTGCTGATGATGTGTCTACATTGAAAGTCGGTTGTAGAAATTAACAAGCACAAGCTAACTTATAGTGGATTCAGCGCTTCAGCCTCTACAATTGCGTAAATGGGTTGTGATTGTGATGTCAGCACATGGTAGTGTTATCGCTGTTTTAAACGCTAATAACAGGTATTTTATTAAAGATTTCATTAGGATTTTCACTGTTACTTAGAATTTTTGTCAAATTAGTTTCGAGACTTACAATAATAAAAAAAAAGTCTTAACACCTGTATTTATTTGACTTCTAACTCAAGAATCTATAAATCATGCGAGGGAGGTAAATCTGAGGGACGCGCGATTCATTTCCAATTCAACACGAGCAAGAGCAGTATCCGAATCTTCAAATTAGAAAGTCTACTATTTTATTCAATTTTTCATTTTTTTTAAAATCTTTTGGCCGCTTTGGTGGTGCAGAGTAAATGGTCTGATAACCACTGGGATGGGTGTCGAGATACGGGCATGATAATAATAATACAACAGCTAGAATCTCGTTTTAAGGGACAGTTCACACCAGCCATCGAAAATTCGGTTTAAGTTCCCACTGCATGCGTACGCTGAGCGGCCGACTATACAAGGTATCTAAGTGGGAAAGGGGGTACTAAGCCGCGGGCCACGTCAAGTATCACCGATGACTATTTTAAAGCAAGTGTTAAAATTTCTAAATTCGATAATATTTATTTGCATGCAAAAAGATTTTTATTTTAGTTTTTTCAAAAACAAAACATAGGTACCTGCTTTAGTTATGAATTCAGAAAATTAATTTTCTAATCCGTGACCCCAAATATGACCTTAATTGTAAAAACAGCTGATCATAGCTATGGACAGATAGATTTTAGCATATTTTTTACGAATTCTTTGAAAAGATATTTATCTTAAACTATCAAGTTTTGGGGAAAGTTGTAGAACAAAAGTTATCCCTTATTATGGGTACTTTAACACCCTTTCGGCTTAGTACCCCCTTTCCGACTAACCTTGTATAAATAGAAATAGAGCTCACGACGGACTGAGAGCGAGCGTTACGTAGGTACGTTTGGTATGAACCGTACCTTAGGAATCAGTTTCATTAAACATATCAGGTGTTTAATGAAACTTTTTTTGAAAACGTCCTGAAAAATATTATAATGAACAAAAGAAGCTTGGCTCATGAACATAGGGAAGTGTGTTAAAGTTTCTAGATGCGCACAAAAGATAGCCGCTATTACTCATATACTTCTATATATTTTTGGTTGGGTGGGTTAGGGTCATCATCATCAATCAACTCCTATAGCAAATCTCTGCTGACGTAGACTACTCCCATATGCTAAACATTTAGACACGAGTTGACTGTTAGTACCATACCTACATAAGATAGTCGTCTACTGTTGTATGATGTATCTACTTCCTTGAATGGTATCAGTAATGATAATGTCAGCTCCTAAATGAATGCGTTCGCATGTCTCATCATGCACATTACATTAAGCGAACCAGAATTATTATTCTTTATAGAAAAGATGTCATTCACTCATCTCGAGAGATTGTATTAAGCTACGGTAGAGCGTGACAGACGCGTTATGTGCGGTGTTACGCCTTTATATTTTATCATTAGCGGCATCAAAGTTATTTATGTCTTAATTTTGGTTATGAGAATGTGGGCCGGAAGCTCCATGCGCTGATGACGCGCGTCCACACAGCACGATGACTGTTGACGAATGAGGCTATTAAGTGTAACCGACTGATACACTGGTACTACTAAACAGTCTGCGTAATAATTATGATTCATACAGTTTTATTGTTGTGTTATATTTTAAGTTTCTACGTGTAGCATTAGTTGGGTGGATTTTATTTAAGTAACTTATAAACACGTCTACGTATTATTGGCTGGGTGGTATGCTGTATTTTAATAATCTACTAGATATCTACATATACCTATCTACAATTAATCATCGAATAATATATTCTACAAGTAAAATATTATTTTAACGTGTAGGTACATAACTTTATTAAATACTAGCTGAGTCCTCACGGCTCCGCCCGTAGCCTATGTTACTCAGGGATAATGTAGCTTTATAACGGCAAAAGAATTTTTGAAATCGGTCCAGTAGTTTTTAAATTTATTAGTTACATACAAAAATCCAAATCTTTCCTCTTTATAATATTAGTCTAAAAGTATACTAAAAAATATTTTACAACTAATATAGTGTGCTAAAGTATGTTTAGAATAATCGGTATTTTTTAGAAGGATTTATGATGATATGATGCTATGATGATAGCAAGGAGGATGTCGTCATGTTTTTTATGGATTTTCCTTATTAATAATTAAATTAATTTAACTTTGTTCGCCTAAACCCTTCTCATTCTGAGAAGAGACCCGTGCCCAGCAGTGAGACAGTAATGGGCTGATTATGTTATGTTAATTTGTTAGTATGTAGGTATTACCCTGTTTATTCCATTGATAAGAACTTAAATTAACATTATTTATTTTACTTTAACTACAACGGTCTTGGAGCAATTACAATAATTAAAGATAGAGTAATAAAACATAAAATAAAACATAGTGAATGAGACATATTTCATGAATCTCTCTCGCAATGCTTCAGGAATACTAATAAAATCTTCTTCCAATCACCCGCAAACAGATCATAGTTCGGATTACAATCCAAAAGTTCGTTGAGTGCGGTGAGAGTACGAGGTATTGGCGATTTAGCTCGCGCAGCAGTGCGACATGGAGGCACAGCAAAAAGCTTGTGCTTCCTGTTGCGGTGGTAATTGTCCGGTGCAAAGAATCGAGATAGCTCATTATGCAGATCTGGTGCATCAATGGATCCGCGAAGAGTTTTAAAAGCTGTTGTAAGCTGATCGCACGCTCTCCTTACCTCGAGTGAGTTGTAACCGAGGCACTCGGGAAAAAATGTGGTTGGGTAGAAGAACGGATAATATTATATCTCTGAGGCCCGATTCGCGTCGGATAGCGTTTATCTCAGGAATAAGTTAGACGATTTGACAGAATTTCTATACAAAAGCTGTCAAAACGTCTAACTTATTCCTTGGATAAACGTTATCAGACGTTGATAAAATAGGGCTTAAATCATGTCAATTGTCAATTATGCAACGTCAGATATAAAATTCTTCTGCAACTCGATGATGCTCAATGCTCCTCCTTTACGGGTAATCTATCATACAAGTACAGCAGTCGAGCTGATCTCGATCCCTACGTATTCTCTCGATCTATATTCCATAGCCAATGACGTCAGGTTTACTAAAAATCCTTTAGTTCTTATAGTACCTAATTAAATACCTCTTCTCATTAATCATTTTAATTTTACCCACTAAGTATTTTGGGTTCGGCTTCTGCCAATCGTTTAACCAGATGCGGCTGAATGTACGAGTTTTACATGGTGCAACTGTATCAGACCCCCACGAGCCAATTACGGAGAAATAGGTACCTACCTATAAGTATATAAGACTAGCGGCCCGTCCCGGCTTCGCACGGGTGGACATTTTTCCCGTTTTTGAAACATTTTTAATTTATGCTCCGCTCCTGTTGGTCGTAGCGTGATATTATATAGCCTATAACCTTCCTCGATAAATAGATTATCCAACAAAAAGATTTTTTCAATTCCATCCAGTAGTTCCTAAGATTAACGCATTCAAATAAACAAACAAACAAACTCTTCAGCTTTAGGTATATATTTGTATAGATTAGGTCGGTTGTCAGACTTTCGGGCTTCTTCTGCCCGTAATGATTGCCATAGATATTCGTATCGCTACCAGGACCGATGGTTTAACGTGCTCTTCGAGGCACAAGGGGCCTGCATGTGTAAAGTCCATCCTTTAAATGTTGGTGCTTCTTCTACCTACTATATATTTTTGTCAGTAGGTATAATTTGTTGTTTATAAAATAGGTACCTACCTACTTAATAAGAACAAAATATACAGTTAGGTAAGTTAATAGGTAGGTAATTGAGGATGTCGCTTTCCTTAAAGTATTACTTCCTTAAATTATAGATACCTTTTTTTTTTTACGTGGGGAAATCCTCATGGACTGTCCCCCGTCTGGGGAAGACGGGGGGGTGTGCCGGACTTTTACCGGCTAAAACCCCACGGTGTCCCTCCTTCTGACCTAAGGCCGGGGTCACGGGATTAGCTGTTGCATGCACCGCGACCCCGGCTAAATTATAGATACCTGCCTGTTTTTCATAGAGTAATGATCAAGGTCAAATTCTTTGATTATTGTTATAGATACATTTCACTACGTATGATTACCCGATTAGGTTTATTCTTGTTCTCAGACTATCTGGACTATACGGAAAATCTTAACTAGAATTAACAAACTCCTTCCCATGATCATTTGGAGTTAAGACCGCGATTGTTTATAACTCAAAGTACCTACTTATACCTATTTTATAATATGATTATGAAACAATAATCAAAATCAATTAGAAATTATATTAACAATCCAGAACACCTAAACTAATTGGACTTTAACATTTTCCATACATTACGTGGCGACAATGCCTTTTTAGAAAAACCCGGCTATTAGGCTACTCAGTATTGTATCATTTGTGTAATATTACGGTTATAACATATTATTTGTGCCTACTAAAAATACAACTTTTATATGTACCTACCTATATCCATATAAGGATTTAATAATCAGCGAATAACGCTCATACGTTTTAGTGTTATCTACATTACGCAGCGATAACAGTTGCGTTGAAAGGAAAATTATGATATTGTGAATAGTTAATAATTAATAATACCTTGCCGCTCTCTTTCTGAAAGTCGCAACCGCGGTTGTTGTACGGCGAGTGGTCGAACACCAGCTGCAGGTTGGTGCCCGTGGCGGTGAAGGCGATTTCCGTGTGACCTTCGCGACAGCCGCTCTGGAACCGCATCTGACGCTCCTCTGGGGGCCGGTCGCGGTACCCCGTGTACCTGACCTGACATCGGGAAAATATCATTTAGTCACGTAGGTCATGTGGTCATATCGACGTATATGGCAGTGACTTAGTTTATTTGTTCGTTGAACTTTAACAAAGCTACAAAAAAAACTACGCACCTGTACAAGCAAACAGTCTTTTTAATTTAAGGCCATCTATAGATACTTATAGCTCTTTAAATATTTTTGAGATTTTAAATACAATAAAATAACAAAATGTGGATAAAATATTGTAAAAGGAAAACAATACGAAAGAAACAATTACTATGTTTCCAAACGGATGACTAATTTAAGTAATTTTCCTGTTCACAAACGATTAAAATTGTTTCAATTAATAATAATGTATTTAATGTGTTAAAGTGCATGTATAAAATAAATATGAATATTTAAATGCATTACATACCTCACTTTCTCTACTTAGTCTTTTAAAGAGATCATCGGATTCAAATTTGGCTTTTTGATCTGGAACTACGCGCGGCATTTTAAAGATGAAACGAGGTTTCGGCTGCTCGTACAGTCCGATGGAATCGAAAGGCAACATGCCTGCCAAAGCAGCTGGATCACTCATGGCGTGCATTACACGAAGGTTAGGAATGCACCTGACTACTGTCCACCATCACACTCAACACGCGCACCACACTAGACTCAGCGACACCGATGATTCAAATGTATTAAGTACTTCGCAATACTCGTATCCGTGCGACGCGACTACCTACCACTGCGACAATCGCTTACCGAATGAACACTCGCACAAAGTTTCTGGGAGAATTTCCACCAGGGCGGAGTCTCCGTCTAGTGGGGAGCCGTGGACCAATGACAGGGCTCTGCGGCACCGCCCGCCGCCTTCTCTACGCGCTTTCGGGAGCTTTCAAGCGAAAAGAGGGTTTTTCCCCCTCGAAACTGATCAAAATAAATACTGTAAACGACAAAACACATGAATTTATAATGATGGGCATTATCCTCTTTCGACGTTAGGAGTGTTTTATGTATTTGTATCAGATTCTTTGTTCCTTTGTAACGAGATAAATGTATACGTTATGTACAGTTTTATAAAAGGGGAGTAGGATCCCAGGATGCGATAGAGCGCGTGAAACGTGATATTTTTGAAAGGCATGAAAGCTGCATTTATTGGACGCCCAGTAGCCTAATTGTATTTCATCATGGCATAAATTTCAATGAAAGGGTCCCATATGTACCTACCTACTAATTATTATTAACACGTAGGTATTTGTCATTGATATGGCGTCAGAACTCGACACACAAGACTAAGTTCAATTTAACCGCACCTTTTAGTCGAGGGAAAATCAGGTAACTATTTAAAATCTATGGACACCTATTATTTTCTTCATAACACGTTTATGTATTAGGTATAATGAATGTTTTCGAAAAAACAATGTTAAGCATATTAATTTTGATCTGCTTTAAAATGTATAATAGTTAATAAAAAAAAAAAAATCAAAGTTTTCAAAGTAGAGTCAAATTTTTCTTCACAACTTCTTTCTTTTTACAATTTATGGAATTTGAACGAAGCATAACTTTACTGTTTAGAGTACGTAGGTACATCTGTTTAGAAGTACCACAAACTGTTGATAAGTCTGTTGTCCGTTTTCTAACAAGTTTCCTCTCTTTGTTCCATATACTTACTTACGTATAACTATTTACTAATGCTTCATTCGATCTTGCCATATCTATCCAAAGAACCCTATCAAATATTGTTCTAAATTGTTTCAATTGAAGTGTACCATTAAAACAGTTTGTCGAGCCTTGTTAGCGATTATTATTAATGCGGTGAGAAACTGCTCTCCAGTCTTACGAGCTCAAACACGATGGGTCTGCAGCTAGTCTTGCCGAGTGTCGATCACCACCTTGAGCTACCTTCAGAGTCCTTGTCTTGTCCGAGGCAAAATCAATGGGTCTGCCTGATTATTAGCAATTTTGGAGTAGTATTAACAAACTTCAGATCCAAACCCTCAATCAGATCAGCTCAATGGTACCCTAATATTGTATTATCACTAGGTTTGCATATTAGAAAGGACGATGTGTAAAAATGTCTGGACGGTGTCCTAAGTAGAAGTTTAAAGCGGGGAATTCACTAGCCGGACATGCCCGCGGGCAGTTTGTACGGGCATGTCTGTCGCCACTATACACTACACAGACTCATCAGTTTGTTGTCTCTGTTTCAACCGGCTACATGGCTTAGTTGTTATGATGTCAACGAGACGAAGAAAAATCATAATTGCTGATGCCGCAATAATACTCTTACATGAAAAGAAAAAGAAAAGAATTTGGTGCAAAGATTGGTTTAAAAAAAGAAATCAGTATAGCCATATTAATTTGCTCTAAGATTTAAAATTTATGAACCAGGAGATTTACCTACTCCACAGTTCGATACATAAATCATAAAAAAACGTCTGTACTGGTTGCTGTCGCTTTCAGGTCTGAGAGCAGGCAGCCCGCGATGAACATTCACGTACGGACATGTGCCCGCGAAGACAAAATGAGATCGCGCGGACGAGCAACAGGCAAGTCTGCCAGATTGACTGCGACGACGGTCCTACACTAGCAAACATTGCACAGACCTATAGCAGCGAGGTCCGGCGGGCATGTCCGAGAAGTGAATTCCCCGCTTTAGACCTAAATATAAACTTAAAATTGGTGTCACTGTGTTCGTAATAACCTACTGATACTGTTATACCCAATTTCAGTTCCAAAACCATCGGGATTTATCACTAGGTATGTTAAAAAAGTGTATTTATCATAAATGGAATACTTAAGTTATGATATAAAAACCTATAAAGTGCGTGACGAATCACTCTTGTCAACGTTGGATTTGTTTGAAGAACGAGATCCTCAAATACTTAACGTTTTTCAGTTTCTCAGGAACAGCTTTTCATTTTGTTTATTTGTAGAGCTAACTGATTAGTACCTACCTTATTACACTTTAGTGCACCCAGTTATAATACGGGATTAGTATGTTTCTGAAAATTTGAAGCCTGTTGAAATATGTTTAATTGAAAGTAGTATCTAATCAGATTTGTCTGATTATTGAAACGGACTACGTCGGTGCGTAGAATTTTTATTTATTTTACTACCTATTTAAAAATCAATAATACTTCCATAATTTACTTAATAAATCAATAAAAAGTTATATTAAACAATTAGGTAGCAATTCGTTCTTACATTAAACAATGAATTATTGTTCCCTTTTTTGCCACTTTCCGAAGTTCATCCAAAGCTTCGACATTATTGGCATTCTTTTTTCTACGTAACAATAGCTTTCGATTGAGGTATATTTTAACCCTGTTAGTGTGATAATTAATAATTAGTTTAGGACGCTATTACGCATTACCTATTCAAGTCAATCGGACGAGCGGAATTGAAATAATGATACATTTTATGGCAGAGATTTCTACACCGGCTGTGAAAAGAGCTGACTATCTTGAAACGGCTGATCCGATAACCACCAAACATTAGCCTTTAACCATTTTGATTAAAATAGCTTACAAAAAAAAACCGTGTTGAAATCGTTCATCCGTTTAGGCGCTACGATGCCATAGACAGACAGACACAGTCTTCAAACTTACAACTTCTTTTTCGCCGGGGTTTAATGATTTGTTTAGAATAGGCCGTAGAAGAAAACATGGAACACAATCACCTACTTAACCAATTATATTGTTCTGCAATGGTTTGCTATTGTCCATGTAGTGCTGGATTAGACAAATATAGTGTCAATTAGCTGATACAAATCTAAACATTTGGACAGAAGTGAAACATCACAACGATCGCAGACAGGCGAACCGTTTAATGTGTCTGTTTGGGCACAAAGGGCGGCGCGCCTTGTGAAATATATCGAGTGCTGTTGAAAGCGTCCGAGAACGATCGGCGCTCGATAATAAACGTTAAGTGTTGGAATTGTTGCTACTTTTTTATGTCGGAACTGTTTTTGTTGTTGCATTTCATAGCTACTTAACGAGACGCCTCAAACATTAGATTCAACATTAGATGTAAACAGATCAAGGTTACTAGGGGAGACTGGATACGAAAGGCGAAGGACCGAGTGTTATGTAAATGTAGCAACTTGTTAGAGGCCAATGTGCAGCAGTGGACTGTCATAGGCTGAAATGATGATGATGAGACGGGATGTACCTATTGTTCAAAGCTAAAGCAAATAGATAATGGAAATACCGCCGTGCTGTGCCGTATCTGCTTTGATTGTTTTTTGTAAGGAGGTAGAATGTATCATAGTTTTGCACAAGATAATTGATTTGGAAAATGTTTACCATAAACAATTACACAAGAACTGAAACTGTTGGAGTTTATATAGATTCTGTTACTAGAAAATCATTACGCGTCAATAATAATATAAAAAATAACGGTTAAGTGCTAGATACTTACATCAAAGAACACACTTATAAATTGTTCTAATAAATGTCGTAGAAATATTTCAATTCGTCACGTATATCTCTATTACGAAGGGATGGCCACGTGGCGAGCGCGTCAACCTTTGATCTTTATGCAAGCTGCTTTGATGAGATGTGGAGAGAACCCCCGCATGTGTCAATAAAATTCATATCAGTGTGTGGAATATTCTAATAACAGAAAATACACACCAATTCAGACTCAGTACGTCCTCCTTACAGAAATGAGCTAAAAAAGTCAAATTAATTAAATTATTAAAAGTTTATTGCGCGTTCGTACACTATAGACACCAAACTACTACCTAATTTTAGACCAGGTTTCTAGATCCTATTCTATCCTAAAAAGAAACAGACAAAAGAAGTGCGTTAGCTAAGTACCTAGCCTGTTTCAAGCTAAACAAAACTGGACGAAACCTAGGCAGGATAAGGAACCTGAGAGTGTAAACTGTCACTAGATATAGGACTTAAGGGCAAGCAAGGGGCTCGTGAAGTCGTGACTCGCATGTATCAACTGATTGGTGACTTGTGTGTGTACCTCGTTGGTCACAGTCACCAATATCAGTTCAACAGATTTTTCGATGCGTCCAGTCCTAATGGTGCGTCCAGACCTGACGAACGCGCCGCGAATGCGCCGCTCGCGCGCAGCTCGCGAACTGCTCGCGCGCTGCGCGCGAGCGGCGCGCGGTCGGCGCATTCGCGGCGCGTTCGTCAGGTCTGGACGCACCATAAAGCTCCGGCCAAACCTACGCATCAGCGACGCTGTATGCATCAGTAACGCGGGAACGTCCACAACGCGAAACTAGACGTGCACACCTGTGCGACTAGGGTGCGAATCGCCAACTTCATCTGACCATAGCCGCATGCATCCCGCTCTGTTGACGCGCTCGTCCTGCGTTGTGTTCGCGTAGGTGTGCATGGCGTTGCGGTGCATGCTTTTGCGAATCCCGCGACCCCGGCCGTATGGTCAGGAGAAGGAACAACGTTGGTTTTTAGCCGGTAAGAGTACGGCAGACCCCGTCGCCATCCCCGGGCGAGGGACATCCATGAGGATTTTCCAACGCAAAAAAAATATCGTCATAAGAGTATCGTGGGTAGCGTCCGCCGCGTAGCCGACGCTCTCGCTTCGCAGTCGTTTTGGTCGCGCAGGTTTGGCTGGAGCTTTATACCTACTCATTATGTCTTCCGCGACTTCCTACGGGATTTAAGATGCTCTTGATATCTGAGAAAAAAAAACTATCTACTTAAAACAACGCTTATTGGTTACTGAATGTGTGCTCTTAATACATAGAGCCAGCGCAGCGCACATTTGAACAGGATTCTAGATATATGATACCTAGGACTTGACTAGATTCATTTGAGTATCGTACGTATTTTAGTGTAAAATACTGGTATCCAGCCGCATCTGGTTAAATTGGAAGCTGACCCCAACATAGTGGGGCAAAGGCTAGGCCGAACAGAAGAAGTATTTTAGTGTATTGGTGACAATTTAATAAAAATGTATCATTGATAACGAGGTTCCCACAAAAATATTCTCACGCCCACTAGTTTTGATATCGTCACAGTTTATATAGGTAGAACCTGATAAGGAATTATATGCTAAACTAGCTAAAATTAAATGATGAGAGATAGAGATTCATGAGATTAATTTCCTGCCTGCCTGGTGGCCTCACGCATTCAACTGCTGGATCCTTACTTATGAACCCTTAGATCTTACTATAATTATGTCACAAGCGACCATGCTTGGTGGTCTTCATCAGCCAAAGCCTGAGTTTACCCACTTCTAAGTGCTTAGTATAGGTACTAGGCCTCTAATCTGATCGAAGATTCCGCGGTAATCACATCCTTATAATAATGTATAATATGACAATACAGGCTTGGTGATTATAGCAATTTGGTATATTAAGAGGAATACGCCAATGCCTAAATCATTCTTGGCTGAGGACCCTTCAGGTCTCGCTAATAATTGCCCAGTTACGTAGAAACGTTCCTCAAGGACCATCTACAAGCAATTCATAAATCCTAAATCATTATCATTATGTTTACTATTCATGTTAGTTAACAGCTGTGAACGTTTGCACATGTCGGGCGGTTATCTACCTACTATAACTAGTACGTAGTTAGATATTAACAAACTTTTATGGTGTAGTTAATGTGATAACGCAACGAAAACCACATCCTTTTAGATAAGTATTTCGCTTTAATGTTTTGTCCTGTAGAAATATGTTGTTTTGTTTTATTCCATATCAGAGCTTACACTTGCTAACATATTGATAAAGATTATAATGATTATGTTTAAAATATACCTACAAATAAAAATGTATGCGGTATTTTTTTATAACGCCTAAATTTGTGTTAGTATATTTTTTGCATTGATTTTTATTACTAACGGTCGATTTTACTTAAAAATATATAATTATAATTATTACTTTTATGTAGGACATCTGTCAAAACGTCCAATGTATTCCTCAGGTAAAAGCTAAACGACGTTGGTAGATATATAAAATCGGTCCTTATTCGTCAAAGCAGGAATTAAAAATTTTGACGTTATAATTATGTCATACATTTTTTGGGCCTCTGCCATGTACTGATTCTGATACCTATTGGTAGTTTTTTTTACGTAAGGCAATATTCGCGTATCTACCGCCAATCCCTGGAGACGATTAGTTTTACGAGCGTAATGCAATCGTAGTGCTACTTGGAAATGTAGCATGCATATTAGGCCTGCAAGTCACCCGCAAAAGACCTTTTAAACTCATTATATTGGATATAAATCAAAAGGTCATCGTATACCTAAGAATGTCCTAGCTAGACGAAAATTACACAAAACCGGTGGTGAAGCATAGATAAGTACCAAAATGGCGTCTTGAAGGCGTGCGCTTTTCTGTAGGAACTTTAAGCTCTCTAGTCACTAAGTTATTTTAGTCATTTTAAACTGTGAATATGTTTTTTATTAAATTTATATCTCTAAAATTATATATCATAACATAAAAATATGCATACCTAGTACTTTTATAAAAAAAATACTGCTAAAATTAAGCACGTATTTACAAAATCTGCTATAAATAAGCTGTTTTTCGGTACATTTTCCAGCCAATCTTTGAAACTTAGCCAGTTATGTTATGGTTGGTGTGGCTACCGCCAAACTAAAAACGTAAAACATGAGAAGATATTTTTATATTGACAATTATTAATTCAATAAGCAATCTTATTTTTCCGTAGTCTCCTCCCACGAAAATGGGGTGAGTTTCAAGTAAGTTGTTGAGAAATAGGCATGTATATTCTCAACAACTTACCACATACACCGAATATTCTTTACTGTGCAAGGTCCGATCTAATCCTGTTTTGTCATTGTAAGCATGTCATTCATATTGTTTATAAGGCAAATTATACACTAAACAAATGTTCCGTAATTCTCACCTCCAATAGGACAAGTTTTTATATGGCCATGACCAATAAATCAAGGGCTTTGTTACTTGCTGACTCATTTACATATTTACACAGTGACAATGACCATGGAGACATTTAATTAATTGATTCATAAACCTTTTCATAGTTGTAGAGCAAAAAGTAAGCATTGACCCCTGAATAAAACAAAAAGTACACAATAAAGAAAAGGGTTACAACGTGTTCCCATTAACATGTATTTTAATGTGAGGCGCATTCGGGCAGTCGAGTCATTTGTTACGATCTTTTATTTTATTGCCACCCTTCCAAATAACGTTTTTTGTTCCTTAATTTCTTTACTAATTCCGTTTTAAAACATTTTAGTGTGTGCTGTTGTTCTTCTGTCACCGTGATGTAGATAGTTAATAAGGTATATTCTATCTAGAGCCTGCTGCTAATTTAGTTTTTATTAAGAAACATTAAAATATGAATGAAAATCCAGAGCACTAAACCTTCTGCGTAGCCAATGTCTCATTTATTTCTGAGGGTTGAGACTTCCAACCCTGTCTACGATGATTAAATTTCTTCAAACTTTTATTTTCTTTATATTGATGAGCCGGATTTTGGACAACCCGAGCCTCGACCTGGTGTTGGCAACTCTCTGTCTCATAGATTGTTCACAGAGATTTGTGATAAGGCGCATGAGCTTTGTGAATTGATCACTTCTCTTTAATAGTCTATAAAACACAACTATCTTCAACTAGGTGGTGTTGAAACTCCTGTAATAAAATGTTGTAATTACTATTAACTACTTTTACTTAAATTCTAAATTAGTAGATATTTACGAGGCATGCATGTGCAAACTCAAAGATTATGGCAGTTTCATTAGAGCAGGCCGCCTGCTGCAAACCAGAGCCCATGGACGATCGTAAACCGGCAAAGAAGCCGTCAGACGTTGTTTATGCGAGCAATTCCGGTCAACGCTTTGTCTTTCACCGCGCGGCCTTCGGACGACACCCTAATAAAAGGCGTGGCAAAAAGTGTCCTAATGGGTGCTGATCCTATTTCAAAGTAATAAAATGCAACAAAATTAGCCTTTGTTAAATTTAGAACTGTAAACGTGTAAAGTGTAAACTGCAGACTTAGTTACGGACAGGTCTGACCGGCTCGCCGTTTATACAGACTATTGTTTTATGGGCGTGTAACTTTCAACTATTGTTAATTTATTTTATAATGAGGGTGCAACGTGTAGCGGTACCTTTTAGAAAATGTTTTGTTTCTGGGATACCTGCCAACAATGCCAACACGTCGATAACAATGTGAATCCTTAGTTGTTACAATATTTTTAAACAACTTTCTCTTTTAGTTCTTGTACCTAACCTACCGCAAAGAATATTGCAGCTACAGATTATTTTAGATATTATTGGTTTAAATAATTGTTAACGTTAATTTGTTGCTAAACGAATGACTATTTGTTATGTTAACTGAGCCTTAATCAGTTCACATTATATTGGGTAAGTCCTTGCAAATCCCAAACAATATGATCATTTCATATTAGTTAGCTATGAGCTTGTGTTGTGTAGTGTATATTGTCTGAGTCACAGAGCGTTCGCATTGAATACTAATGTGTAGTACGAGTAGATTCGAACCGGTTCAGTTAGTTCCGTTTACGTCAGCTATCATCGATTGTCCGATATGACGTGGCCTAACGCGGGAAGTTCCTACGTTATTTTTTTCAAATTAAATAATAGTAGGATAAACCGTCAATTATTTTTACTATTAATAGATTAAAAATTATTTCAAGAAATAACTAAGTATCTGTGACTCTGAATCTGTTTTGCAACTTTTCTTTTGCAACTTTTTGTTTTGTTACTTTCATTTTTTAAATTCTCGACAGGTTACTTAGTCCTATTTATATCTACGTCGAGTAAGTAGAAACGATTGCTTATACTACCATATCATCAATACTTCAACAATAATAAATATGAATGCGAGTTTGCACGTATGTTCGTCAGTCGTCAGTTACGGTGACACAAGTAACATGCAATTTAGTGTGATAATTTAGACAATTAACACAGTTTTGTAAAACTGTGCTTTACGGTTGGGGGAAAATTTTAGATTAACCACTATGCACTTTTGGATTTAGTACACTAACTAGCTTTCCATAACTGTACTATGACTACGCCTATTAATGTCTAGAAATATGATTTATTCTGTGACCTAACTAAAACCAATTTTAATAGAATTTGCCAGGGTTACTTGAAATGCGGAGAATCGAGAACTACATACATATTATCACCTCAGAAAAAACTTTTCACGCAGGCGGAACCGCGGGCCCAGCTTGTACTTCGTATAAGGAAAATGTTGTTTCGTATTTGTTAATTACATATCGTGAAAGTGAATACGTTCACCACAGCGTCCACATTTTGTACATCGCAAGTCGGTGTCGTCGACCACGCGTAGTGGCGGACTAACCATATTCGCGTTTTGGAATTCCCTGCATGTCATGTCCTTGTCAATAAGTAGGTAACGCTTATTCATTGTGCCATTGACACGAGGTATTGTATGTCAATGATCTCGCACAGCACACCATACCATACGTGACGCCTAAAATTATTGCACTGTCTACTGGAACAATCAAACAAATAAAATGAATAGGTCTACATAACAATAAATATCTATTTAAAAATATTTGAATTGAAAGAAAGATGTACTTAGATATCAGAAAAGTTTGAATGTGTGACAAATCCGGTAAAGAACATGGTTTGTAAAAAAATGATCATGCTAAATTGCAAATTACTATACATTGATCTATTTAGGAATAGGGTTGCACAATTTCTATGATATAAAACTGTCGTGTCTGTAATCTCTAATATACCTTCTGCTTATCTTAGAAATCGGTTACAATCTACTAGGAACAGCATATTACTATATAAGTAGATGTTTTTCGAACGCTCGAGCTCCGGAAATACCCGCGTTGGGGGAATACCGGCAATATCTATCTACATAACTGTTCGTGAAGATAGGTATGTCTATGCAAAATATTATCTAATCAAACTTGCTCTTTCAGATTCAATTACGTTCATTTTAAATGTTATTGCATCACAGCATTCATAGCTTATGACGGCCCACTGGTAGACGTAAATATTTTTTTAGCTCTGCTCCAGCGCCGGTCCTTTCGCACAGAACCTGGACCTAGTCAGTTGTGCTATAAAAATTGTTTACAATCGAAATTGAACCGCAGCTGAATCACGGTCGCTATCTCTATAAGAAAAAAATTCAAACGTTCGTAGTACATACAGCTGCAGTTCAATTGCGATTTTAAATAATTTTGTTAGTAGAATTGGTCTCCTGGCATGTTCGATCCATGTCACAAAGCCAAGTCTCGCGACTCTTTAGCCGTAAAAAGTTCTGAGATCTAATGTAGAGTTTTCTGGATGTACCTATCACTTCCGAAATCAATTAAGCTGGCGTATGGCGTTTCCGTAAAGCTAGAGACAAACTGAACCCACATAATTCTGCAATTTATGTATTGCAGAAACACAATTGTCATACGATGAGTTGCGTATGAGTGTGGCAAGTACCTACCTATATTTCTAAATTATCGACTTTCTTAGAACAAGTTTGATGGTGTTTACATTGTGAGTCTTAATAAATTGCATAGTATCGGTTACTTTATGATGGCGTATTTCGAAAATGATAATTTGAAGAAATACCCTAATCCGTGCTCACAACAATTTTCCGTGTATCATCGTGAAATCCCAGTAAGATTGTGTTATTTACATAATTGGATATAATCAAGGCATTAGCGAAATACTGGTTTTGTTCCGGTTGAGTCCGTTTACTGTCAGATGTGGCACTGACTCATAAGGATAGTGATGTTGACCATCAAGTCTTGCACCTATTTGTTTATGTTATAGTTTTACATTTTTGTTTAAATTCAAATGTCACTATGCCAGCTGGTCTAACAATAAAAGTAAATTATAGAATGCTAATCATTCCGTGCAAGTTTCTGTCGGCTGAACATTTGACTATAATAATACTCTAATAACATTTCTTCATAAATCTAAGAATATTCGTCACCAACTCTTCAATCTCTATACCTAACCTAAATACCTATACTAAATTATTAAAAATCGCAATCGAACCGCAGCTCGAGACGACTTTTGAGCAAAAAGCAAAAAAGTTGCAAAAACCGTTGTTGAGCTGCGATTCGAAAACGATTTCGAAAAAAACTGTTAGTAGAATTGGCGTCCTAAAGAATGAACCATACCTACTTACCATTGGCCCTGTGCTTTGGGCTTACATAAGATTATTGAGAATATATTACGCTATGACAATTTAAATACCTAGCCTTTGACTAGCAGCTACGTAGAAAACTAATTTATGATAAATTCAAATAAATCCTATTTAGGCTCTCCTTTTTGGAATCAGACTACAACTGCATTTTTTACTACTAGCTCATAATTATTTAAGTATTATTACCTATTTGAACACAATAAATAATATAGGTATATTGATATAGCGACAGGAAGTTACCATGCTTCATAAAAGTAGATGAGTAAATATCCTACCGTTTAATGTGGGTATAACAAAACGATGACCAGTCAAGTATAAGTTTGTACAGATAGTTATATTCTTTAAATAACTAAGGTAAATAAGGAAAACTGACAATTAATTGGCACGCCGGACTTTACGTGTTTCTTAGAACTAGACGGCGGGTGCGCCAAGCCTCCGGCAGACCTCGGCACTTGGTTACGTCAAGACAAGATCGGAAATTCCTCATCGTGACTGTTTATTTCGGCGCAACGCAGACAGAAACACCTGTGTCGTGCTAAGTGTTATAGTAGTAGGTAACAGTCTGTGGCACAGATAGTAAATAAAACTAGTCGCTCGGCAAGTGTAGTACGCCTTGTATTACGGGTTTTACCGCGCGCCTAGAAAACTCTAGGGACTTAGAATAGGGTTTTCACATTTAAGCAAACAAATAAACTTCTACTTGCCATAAGTAAAAAACATATTTCACAAGGTTAATCGGATTTGTTGTTATCGATAGAGCATAAAATATCATTAATCAACGGTTTTTACGAAAGCATTCGGTTACACGTTATTACATAAAGCTTATTTTGTTGTGAACGGACGGCACCGTTTATAAAACGTTATCTTCAAATGAACACAATAACAAGTTTAATAATAGGAGTGATTAATGTTGCTCACAGGATGACGCGCACTTTGTGCGAGGGTTAAGGGAGGCGCGAACACGACACTGCGCAACATTGCGACTCCTGCCTGCCGATCTGCCTGTCCCAAATGACCAGACATTATTTAATTGAAATGGAAGTGAAAGGGTGACAATTGTAATAGAAAACAAAAAAAGGGTTACGTTTTTGCCGGAACGACGCGATGAAATATTGCGCCAGCCGTGCATTGTAACATTTGTTCTTTACTACCTATTTAGATGAATTGATGATTATGAATTTAATGATATTTATAATATTAATATCACAGTAATATAATAATTTACATATGTAATATTAAAATGTTTTAAAATTATGTATACTTGTAGAGAGAATTAGAAGAGCAATCTCCTATTTATAAAATCCACTGAAAACGGATTTTATTGAAGAAACCTTAACAAGTGTAATACAAATAAAGCATTTAAGATCAATATTAAAAGAAACTATAAATCACGGTTTAACTTGCGAGTTGTTTACCTACTTGTTTGACTTAACGTCTTGTAAGGCTGTTTGTGTAATAAAAGAAGCGAAATCGGGCTTGACGTTTGCTAACTAATGATTTCGTGTGACAAAGCTCCTACTCGCTCCCTGTCAGGCGACTTTAAAAGCCCTTTGTAATCAGAAATTTTTAACACTTCACTGTTTGATTTGTGCGAATTTGCGACATTGACAGAAAAAAAGGCGATTGATATGTCACGTTTTTATTGTTGTTTGTATTGCTACCTGATGCATTTATAGCCAAAAAAAATAAGGGTAGTTCGTATTGATCGCCCGTCGACAGTTTGGAGCCTTTCACGCCGCTCAACGAAAAAATATGACAGTTTCATGCAGAAGTCGTTGACTTTATTGTATTCAAAAGTATCCATGTCGGCGGGATAATTTATGTACATTCGCAGAATACATAATTTAGCTACTCGCACGTAATGCGTTTTTAGTAATAATATTCAACCTACTTATTTCATTAATCATCGACTTAATTCGATTAAATGAAAAACAAAGTTGTAGTAACATTGTATTACTTAATATTTAATATCGTGGCGTTGCAGGGTAGCGAGGGCATAAGGCGTGAAATCAAATTGTCAACGCGGCCTCCAGTGAGCATATTGATATTTTAATTAGATTTACAAAGTCGGTCCTCGCAGTTCCGTGGGCAACACCCAACTCTTTGAGCCGCTCTAATGGCACCCCGCGGACTATATTTAAGGGTTGTCGGACCCCGCTTTGTGCCTCCTCAATATTTACTCCCAAATGCATTAATGCAACAATACTAACTTGGTTTTTTAAGTTTTCGTAGCAGCTTCCGCGTTATCGTTTACAAAAGCTTTGGAAATGTCACTCACGGCGTAATTATAGAGCGGCGCAGCAGGTAGCTTCCAAACTAATAGTAGCGACTCTGAACAAAATCATAATTGCTTTTTCGTCTATACGCGTAAGCTATAAAACATTTTTTGTGCTCTCCTTTTGTTACTATAGTAATAAAATTCGCAGAAAAAATAATTACTCGTCGACACGACGTGCCATGGTGTTAAGAATGTCGCAGGTAAATTCAAGCAAACTTTGGGTGAAAAAGTGTCAATTTAATTTAAGGTTACTAAATTAATTTTACACCTTTTCTTTGTCGCTGATCTAAGAAAAACAGTCGATAAGTAGATCGCTAAGAAACGTTCGTAGTTACTTACTAAGCGGTGAGTTGCTCCAGTTCTTAGATAGTTATTGAAGCGAATGTACTCTTTTACAATGTACGAATATACGATTGTACTGCAAATTAAAGAAATTTAAATAAACGTGTATTTTAACTACAATCCTGGTTATTTGCCATTATTTTAGTTGTTGTATCCTAATTGTTACCCAAACTCAGTTTGTCAAAAATGTTTGTACGGAAACAGACAAAAATATCTCAGCAGGCGCTAAACATGGTGAACCTTTTGGAGTGGAATTGTAGAGAAAACATATGCACATGAAAACAAAACGACACGAACAAACATCTGCAAAATCATTTTTGTTCCAAAACAACACGATCAATTTGTCTGAATACGCAATGAGCAGAGAGCAGGGGGTGGCGGAGCCCTACTGTGTCCCCGGCGCGCGCCGTCACTTCACGCTGTGCCGTCGGTACACAGAACTCTAATTGACACACTAAAATACGACATGGTGCATAAAAGCATTGATTCCGACGAGCCCTTCCATTTTTCTAACATTATTTTATGACAAGCGAAAGGTTAACTTATTTTCTATAGATATATTAAATATTTGTTGCAGATAAATTGTTACAAGATTTGGTGATTAATTAAAAGCGATTAACTGTACTACAGAATAGGATCCTACATATCTTTTGATTAATTACTATGACAAAAATTTTGCATTCTTCACTCTTATTTCCACCCAAAGCAGATTTTTACGGTTTGCTATGTGAAAAACTTGGAGGATGAAATTAATATGCCCTTAATATTTAAGCAATAAAAATTCGTTATTCTTGATCAACAGTTTGACTTTAGGAGGGAACGGTACCGATAGACTAAGAGCAGAAAATTAAATAATATTCAAAAAGCACTGAAAGAGAAAAAAGGTAGGACCACCGAATTTATAACGGCTCATTTCACTAGACTCCAAGATAATTATTATAAAAAAACGTTCAAATTCATATGAGAAAAATAAAAAGTGGAGTTCCTCAAGTATCCTAGGCCCGGGTCCTGTACCTTTACACTTGCTTAACTCAGAATTTAAAAAAGACATATTATATTGTTGATTTGAAGATAGGCAAAAGCTTAGCGCTATTCAGACCAGTTCACAGTATAAAATTAAATAAAAAAACAAAGAAGTAAAAAGAAATATTATAGAAATATACCAACCAATTTAAATTGATCCAAATAGAAATATCCCTCGACAAAAGCGGTCAAAATACCCAAACAAAATGTAAGTCGTGGATTAACTGCTTCAAAGACAGTAATGGCCAGACTTTAATTCCAGTCCTCAGCACACCCAACCTAGCGTCAGTCACTCCTGTCCAGATGATATCCCGTCTATTACCGGCTAGTTGGGTTGCATTAAAAGGTTAAAAGAGTGACGCTACTCAAGTACCTCAGCCGCACCCTGGGCAGCCAGCCTCGCAACCAACCTTGCTGATTGGCTAATATTTTTACCACGGCATTGAGCTATTGTCTTATAGCTCGTACTTAAAAAGATGAAGTACAACAAGGTGCCAGGCGAAGATGGCGTCGGTAGGTACAGAAGCCTTAAAAACAGGAGAACCTACTCTTCTATCTACAATCACAAACTTATTTAATTTTATTTTTAAAACAGGTTATTTTCTAGAACAGTTCTGTTATTCTAACACCATATGCACAAAAATGGCGAAAAATCAAACTTAAACAACTACCGACCCATAAGTTTAATACAAAGACTTTAATTAAATAAAGTCATAGAAAACTGAACTGCCCCACAAATAAACATCAGCCACCTGAGCATGCAGGCTTCCTAAGACGTTCGACCACAGTATCTACCTGCGTCTCGCTTTCTTCAACTATTCGAAAGCGTTTGATAGCATTAAACATACTGCTGTATCCGATGCTCCCAACAAGCAAGAAATCGAATCCATCTACATCAATTTGATCCACAATACTAACTCCTATAGCACAGCTTCTGTAAACTACAAACCTTTGGACCGCCATACTCTATCGATAAAGGCGTTAAGCAAGGAGATCCACTTTCGCCTAAACTCTTTACAAGCCCAGTCCAAGCTGTTTTAAAACTGCGGCAGGTTATATCTCGAACCGTTACTCTCTATGTATTGATTGTATTGTATGCGGTTTCATATAAAGCAGATGTCGTATTTATTATGCTTATATTCATAAATTTATAGCCATATGAGTTTTGTCTAAACTAATATTATAATAAGGAGGAAAGATTTGATTGTTTGCATTGAATAGGCTCTGAAACTATTGGACCGATTTGAAAAATTATTTCACAGTTAGAATCCTACATTATCCCTGATGAACATAGGCGATAGAATATTTATGACAAAAAACTTCTTACGCGGGCGGAGCCGCGAGGGCACAGCTAGTGTTTACTAAAGCGCAACTATGTAGTTGGCGTTAGTAAAAAAATAAAAAGTCGTAATGGTTTTGTTACACATATTTATATGATTATTATTTTAATGAAATACAATATAGTTATTATCCTTATATTTATAGCTAAATAAACCTTTTGGAAAGCGTGTTTTACCCGGACTACTTGTTTACCGTGGTACGGACATGGTGATATATTATAACATATGTAAGTACTGTGGTACAGACTTGTTTAAAAATTAAAGAAGGTGTTACATTTAGAATACAATTTTACGCTCTCATCTCACATAGTACATCCTCATGCTATGTGATTTCAAAGTTCGGAAAATATCTTTATAAACGAAATGCAAGACTTGGCTCTACATGAGGTCTCAGAACTTTTTACGGCAACAGAGTCGCGAGATTTGTCTTTTTTTACATAGATGTTTTTGAAGGGATTGCGCTTATCGAAACTTCAAGATAAAGGTACAAAGATACCTACCAGATATGTACAATATTAAAATTTGCTGTATATTCTAACCTGTTAGAGAATTTCTTCCTATTTTAATATAAACATAATATTAATATAATGTAACCCGAGTAGGTGCATTATTAAATGGAATTATTTAAATACTCTAATATAACGAGATTTTTTATGCAGAAGCCCCCTGCTATACAATCGTCAGTTGCTTTACTCGCCCCACGGATGCCCGAGGCAAATATCTGCAGAATGCGTGTAATTATTTATTTGCCCTCTGAGCCCTCACTGCCCCTACTTCCACTCAGCCTTTCAACAGCCAAACAAATATATTCAAAGAGAACGCAATAAAACAGAAAAATTCAAAGAATGTGGAATGTACTATAATACTGGTATTTTTTTTTAATTTTACCAAATGGCGTTGTAAAGTTTAAAATTTTGCTAGTGCTAGTTGATCCGAATGATAAAAGAACAAAAGTATAGTTTTTGTTTCTGTCTGTCATGAAATACATATTATTTGACATAGTTGTAGTTATTATTGGCCCAGATGTGTAGTTTGAAATAAAATATCTAGTCTCGGTATTATAACTTTCTAGGACCACATTAAAGAGGTGGGTATTCAAATCTTAAATACTATACCTACAGGATGTAAACGAAATCATGTAATTCCTTCAAACCTCGTGATATACTGCTGACATAGATAAACCCTGAACGGGTACCTATTGGATTCAATAAAAAAAATTATAATAAGAAAACATGTGTTCTTAACGTGAAGCATTTTAGCGCTCCGAGTTAAATGACCGCGCGGTGAACGATAGCCGCGCAGTTCGTTCGAGGCGCTAAAATACCTCACGTTAAGAACACATGTTTACCTCTTGTAATTTTGTTTTATTGAAACCAAGAGTATTCCGTTCACGGTTAATCTATATCGGCAGTACCTCCATCACGAGGTTTGAAGGAATTACATGATTTAGTTTACACCCTGTACTGTCTCTCTCTCGATCTTACACTTAAATCATAGGCAAGCAAGAAAAGGTGTGAATTAAAAGTAAATACATAACACTTGGCCAGCTTTTTTATGGGTCCGGCTTCTTGAATTGAAAATTAATAAACCTCTCTGTATTATGTTTAATGGCAAGCTATGTCATATCTCTATAATATTCCCTGTGTCTGCAGGGCTTTAGAATTGAATGAAATCGAATCTATGATTCCATGTATCACACAAAACTATGTCAAAAATAAAAGAAAAGTCTCTTTAAAATTCTCACGGTTTTCTATTTGCAGCTACATGAGTTCAAGTGCCAAATTACAAAAATAATTCTTAAAAGGAGCAATCTGAGGACGTATAAAAAAAACAATGTCCTTTAACACTAACAGATTATTTAAAATAGCACAAATTGTTGTATATTAATTAGATCCAAAAATACTAGATCATGGTCCATTTCATCAATCACAATAAATGTAGAAACAGAATAAGTAGGTATGTACATGACGCTTGTTAATTAGGATCTTTATTAACATGCCGCCATTAAACTGACGATAAAAGACAGGGAATGTACTGGAATGTAATTAATCCCTTGTGTAGATGCTGTGAACGTTGATGTATCCGGCAGCATCGTTTGTTTATAAAATACGGTGTTTAAGATTTTATTACCGACTCAGAACTTAAGGATACATGAATCACTGTGTATAGTAGTGTTTTATTACTTTATTATACTATACAATATAGTGGCAGGTAGGTGCTGAGTTCTTTAACGTTAGTTTTACAGATAATAAAGAGCTTAAACGGTATCGTTTTTCATGCAAGCTTTAGAGAATGAAAAATACACAATAGCGTCTGATAAAGCCGGAGACAAATACAACGCGCCGGGTCGCTACTATTTTGACATTTTAATTTCACCCTTGCTCAAAATCCGTTTTGAATGGCGATAGATGGGGGCGCGACGTGATGTTGAGCTCTCTTGATACATGTATCACAGTCGCAGGAGAGACTTGATTGACGTTTATCGCCGGGATTAAAATACAATTAAATTTAATTTTAAATTGAGCACGAAATTCTGTTTAACCCTTTCCAAGACCCGGGCGTGCTAATAGTAAGTATCCGACGTTCTTAATAACAGCATTATTCGCACTTATAGTTACTTACACAAAAAATGTTTGTTGTAAAGTTGCGCAAAAGTATCGACAATAGCTTCAAATTTATGGATTGGAACGGCCATTTGGTTCGATGTTCTCGATTAGAGGCAATTTGTGTCAATCACTCGTGCATTGTGCCATCACGTCCGCCTGCGCTTTGGACAGGACCATTCGCTCTAATTAAACGCCGAACCCCCATTTACAAAAGTCAATCGCGGGATTAAAGTTTGACGTGAAAGGAACTTTTCGAACTATTTTTATGGTCTTTTGTAGTTTCTACTATTACGAGATCAATCTTAAAGAGATTAACTGGCCTTTTGATATTAGTTTTCGGAAAGAGATTGCTAAATTAATTGGTAGGTACCTTAATGGGGTGCATTAAAAGAGCCTCCATGAGTGACGATACTCAAGTACGTCCGGCGTATCCTGGGCAGTCAGCTCCGCTACCAACTTAGCTGACTGGCTAATTTTTTCACAAAGGCGCGGCGCAGAGCGGCGGCGGCATGCCGACACTAGAGAAGAAGGCACCTTATAATTCTATTGTAATATGTATTTATGTGTCTAGCGAGATTCTTCTTATAATTAAATGGGTACCAAGGTACCTACGTTAATACACAAGGTAAGTGCTATGTTTTATCTGCTTGTCCCATCTTCCATTCGCACTCCCACAGTCCAAGCTTAACTAAAAATCAAAAATTTATTGCTTTCCGCGTATCTAACCCCGTGTCGTAACGGTATTATCGCAAATAACAACTTATTTTATCGCCTACACACAACCGATTTCATGTCCAAATTTGTTTGCATTTTAGATTTGCGCAATTCTTGATTTGCGGTCTACTGAGAACTGCGTATAAAATGGAAATGTTCCGTCCTTTTTCGTTGAACAAACTCTGTCTACGTGACAAAACGAGACAGAATGAATAGTACAGTAGGGTTTAGGAACACAAAGTGTGCAGTGGCTGCAACCCTTTCATTTAGTGTGTGACTGGTAAACGGTAATTTGATTTCACGCTAGTCTAATGATTAATGCCGGTGCCTTATCGCTCCATATTTTACCGATTTAGTGCAATATCGAATTTATTTAGTTATATTTATAACGTGTGAAAAATTAGGTAGGTGCCGTCTGAATAATGCAAACTACTCAATTTGCTCGTAAAATAAGAAATCCAGAACTGGGAGTCGTCACAGAATTTTAAACCGATATAAAATGTATCAAGAAGCTTATAAGATAGCAAAGTTCTGGATGCAAATCTTTACGGTATCTACATAGTATAAAACAAAGTCGCTCACGCTTAGATCTTTAAGGCGCTCCACCCACTGCACCGCGCCCCGTCGCGTAGCGCGGGATGTCAGATTTTACCATTGTATGCAAGTATCTCAATTTATATAGAAATCACGCCTAGTACAACACACTGCCGACGCGGAAATACGCGGGAAATTACATTGGTCAAATCTGCCATCCCGCGCTACGCGACGGGGCGCGGTGCAGTGGGTGGAGCGCCTTAAACTACGCTACAGATTTTAATGCAGTTTTCAGCAATAGATAGAATGATTCAAGAGGAAGGTTTAAATGCCCCACATTAGTATCTACATTGAACCCGTGCGAAGCCGGGGCGGGTCGCTAGTATTAAATAAAATACGTCGGAACGTGTGAGATATCATTCCATAATATTATAATTATCAATGAATGTTAATTGAATAGCGGCACGCGGCCCGTCGCTGCTATTTAAGGAGACAAAGCACTATCTACACTTAGATCACCCTCATTTAGTTTTTAATAGTCTTATTTATTTATTTAATAGGAACGTTGTACCTTCTAATTAACATGGATTAGGTAGATATGGTTAATCATAGATAGGGCTCCAAAGGATTTATTCATTTGTTTCTCGATGAATATCTCATCGGTCATAGGTTTCAATTAAGTGTACCTATACCTAATAATATTGGTATTTAATACTATTTAAGATAATGTAATCATAGTAGGCCCTTACTAAATTAAACCACTCGTACCTACTTATAAGAAAATGTCGGGAGTTGAAGTGTTATAAAAATCATTAATAACTGTACTAATAAGAGGCCAGTCGTCTACCGTTATCCCCTGAGCTTTGCCAAAATAAGCGAGTTCCACCAAGAGTAGCGAAGTACCTAATAAACTTTTTGACAAAATTCTATCGATGGGAGTGGCATGCTGTGATCTAATGTGAAGTAAACAAGTCTAGTTTACAGTATCGATCGTAGACACGCAGGCGTAGCGTAGCATAGCATCTACCGCGCAGGCGTTGAAGGTTTCCACACTACGCTCTACGAATATTATAATTTTGTAATAGTTGAGTAGGCCTAAACCCTTCTCATTCTGAGAAGACGCTCGTGCCCAGCAGTGGGTCAGTAACGGGCTGATATGTGTGGTTTAATAGTTGAGTTACAGCTACATACTCGTATACCTACGCATTTTTAAAGCTTTGAAAATGTGTTTCTTTCTCTATAAATAAATTCTGTTTTAAAGCTTTTTCCATTTTTTTCTAGACTTTTACAGACGAAACATAGAATTTGAAACGTTCAGCAGGCTTCCATTCATAAGAAGAATGTTTGATTATTTAAACAAGTTTTGAGAGTTTTAGGCCTATAACATTTCTTTTAACCTGATGATACTCTTAGGATAACAGTTCACGAAACTAACAAAGATATTGTAACATTTAGTCAGTAGGTTATTATTTAAGATCAGTGATAATAAAAGGTTAGAAGTTTGTTTGTTTAGGCTACTTTACCGTTTAAATCCTCTTAAGTGAACAAGATCGCCTCTTTTTATATTGTGTTAAGAAAAGACTACTCTACTCTAATATTCTCATAGTAGTGTATGTGTCTAAGTAATCAAATAACGTTAATACCCATCCTAATCCTCAGATAATGCTGTTGTTCGTCAGTTTCATGCTCCGCTACGCCCTCGCTCAAATATTTGTTCATCTTTATGCGCCCACTTTTATCGCGATCTAAGCTATTGTTAAACGAATATTTTTTGGACAAAATAGCTTTTTTATCGAAAAACGTTCGATGTGCAAGCACGTGTCGGGTGATCGATCATAGAGTAGGTAGGTACCGTGAACGCTACAGCGCAACACAAAAAAACATATTTTACACATTCAGTCCTTTTTTACGCATCGAACGGAAAATATTCCTCTTATTCTATAATGCATTTTTTAATTCATTAGTTTCAATTTTAAGCTTAAAGGGCTTACATTGATCTACCTATGCACAATTCACGCGGGCCCTAAGTGTGAACATCTGTATTTGTGTATGGCGCTCCCACTCTTATACGTATTGCTATAAAGCCGTATTCAAATAACTTTAATCGCTTAAGTACACAAATCCATTCTCGCTACTAACGAATTATAATTATTCATAGGCAACACCGACATCAATCCTTTCCATCTACATACAATGTTTGCATAATGCTTGCGTAGCACTCGCCGGAACTTTGTTAAGCATAAAATATGGCGAGAGCTAGCTAGTACCTATCCTTTATTTGCTGACTAACAATATTTTACATGATCCTAAATACATCCTTAGCAAAATATAAAGTTAGGATATCATAATATACATCCTGTCACGGATCATAACATGAATTGATGTAACAATACCAGGGTTACTATCCATTAAACCCTTTTATATAGTTTTTTATTGAATTCAGTCGAACGTGTGCATTAGGTAATCAATAAAATTATCTGAACTCACGCTTCTCGAGCGCAATCGGTTGAAAATGTTAAAGCGGGCTCTTCATTTCATGCATGGCGGAGTAGCTCGCCGTGACATGTTCTCGTGTGACATGCTAACGTATAGTCTGACACACACAGTCATGTACGTATTACGCATCAATTCTTTCATACAGACAATTGACATGCATTATTTTCTATCATTGTAAAGCGAACAATGCAAAAAAAGGGTTTTACAATTTCTGGAACATCTCCTTTAAACTAGAATCTAGGCAATTATTAAAGGCATGCAAATAACACTGCTGATTTACATCAATTTTATTACTACATTAATATTAATTTAATTACGGTAAACCTGAGAAACCTAAGAGATAAATGCACATTTATCTAGAGCATCTGCAACATAAATAAGAACAAACCAACCTAGCTGAATCTGCAAAAGTCCAATTAAAAAAAATGGGAATAGGAAATAGTAGTAATATTACATTAACGGATATATACCTATAACAATAGACTTTTCATTTCCACCAGATGTGCGATAAACGTTATCAAGAGGGTTAACCGTGACCTCATAAAAACAGAATTTATTACATCTCACGACCCTTGCCCCGAAACTAAGACAGCGCACAAAATAATAGAAAAATATCGTAATTAAAATCCAACCCTTCCTGTTCTGTGCGTTTTTATGGAGGGATAAAAATGGAGCGAGGCGCGCGTGACCAATGCAATGATATAGTGAGGTCCTGTAGGCCTTTGAGTACCCGGATTAGGCGAGGGCGGGTCGCGGTGCACGGGTTGCACCGCTCGGCCTGAGCGATCTTTAACGACTCTGTTACCTCGTTTATTATAATGTTAACATATGACGGCAACGATTAAGTCCTAACGATAAATGCTCGCTTCCGTCTATTATCTTCACTGATGAAGTAAAACCGTTTGTTTAAAAATTACTAAAAACAACAGGAAGAGTACTTAGAATTAATAATGAACTTGTGTAATTATTAACTGCTAAGATGTGATAGGGGATGATTGTGTAACTGGTCGAATATTACAATTTTGACCATCTTCTTCTTAGCGTGTCGATGGCAATCTGAATTGTCTCAGTTCAGAACTACGCTACGAGTATTGCATTACCATGGCAGTAGTGTCCACGTTCCTCTAACGTGCAGGTATCAGGGCATGCATGATATGATGTTAAGTGGCCCATCGTTTGCGGAAGAGCACCACATTTGCACTTCAGATTTGAATGGTCCATGAATCTCCACCTGAGCACGAGCAGGTAGGTTTTCCTAGCATCGAGCAACCCGAGTCTGAAGCCTGTTTAAAGACTTCCAGATCGGCCAAGATAACTCATGTCCAGGAGGGGTGTTTCTAGAAGGCGGGACGAAACTGGTATGTAGGTAAGCACTATCACGCCACAGTAACCGTTTACCAATGAGTGAAACAACTTTTGCGGCTCTTCAGCCTTTGCGGCTCTCGGATGTTGTCGGGTGTTACTCTCCGTTTTGGCTCTTTTAGGTACTACAGCGTGCCACTGCTCTACGCATTGGTACCGGGGTCTGTACCAATGCAGTTTCCCCCATGAGTGTCCATACTAAAGTAAGTCTGGCGCACCCTGGGCAATCAGCCCCACAACCAACTTGGTTGACTGAGTAATCTTTTTACCACCGCATGAGCTATTCTCGTACAGCTCATGGCGACACGAAAGAAAAAGAGACCGGGTCGGTTTGAGGCAAACAGTAATGATCGTTTCACGTTTCATTAAAAGTTGTTTGAGGGGCACGCGGATTCGCATACAGAAAAAAAAGTGCCAGCCCAGCAGTCCGCGTAACATCAGGTAAAGCACCTCGCTGAAAAGAGACTAGTCGATTTAGAAAAGTGCATTATAGCCGTTATAGCTCTATAGTGAGAAATTAAAGCACATCGCCTCAAAAAACAAAGAAAAGTATGTATTCTGTGTAGCTTGAACTAATTTCCGTTGATATTACCATTGTGGATAATATGAGGGTACTGCTGCTGGCAAATAACAGAAGCTTACGCTGCGGCTCGGCGGACGTGAGGAGGCGGGTCGGTGGTCGTGGACGTGGCACTTGCACGATCACGTTTTATATTGCTCACTAAGATGAGCGTAAACTGGCAGCCGATTACGATTGCCATAATCATTACCTTTATGGAGACGCACATAATTGTCTTTGTCGATACAAAATTCAATCAAACTTGTTGGTAATTTTAAAACAATAATATGTTTCTGCATTTCTAAATCATACAATATAATTATAATTTGTAGAATGTGTATACGCACACAAATCTTAAATGCTTATTACTGCTGATGAACGGTTCAAACGAAAAAATAGTGGAAATATATTTCGATTCTCAATTATGTTTGAAAAGAAACTATTGTACATTGTAAATGTATTCAGAGACGGATTTTCTTTTATCGAATTACTAAAGTAGAGCCAAACATTTCAATAAAAGTTTTTGTAAAGACTTAAAGTTGTACAATGGATTATTGAAGAAAAGGTAACATTACCCTGTGTCATGATACGCCGCCTTCATTTTGCTAATGGTTTTACCAAAACAAGTTCTTATAATACTAAGCATAAGAACGATACTTGAATAAAATTATATCAGCCCTGCGAGAGAGGTGCGATGAGCAAGTTGCAATATTGTTTGGTGTTTGTTAAAGTATGCGTGAATAAGAGATCTTCAGACAAGTATTGATTGGTATTCAATGGCAGTACGATGAATGACTGCTTGACAATGCGATCATTCTGCTACTTATGTGTAAAATTATTTTATTGTGAATGTAATAAACGCAAAATAGCAAAAAAATGTAAACGAGACTATGTTTTTGAAAATTTCAATCGCTGTTATAGGTACCTCATCATCATTTTCCTGCCCTGTTCCCAAGTTTCGTGGGCGCAATATGTCCTTCTCTTCCATTCTTCTCTGGCAGCTGACACCTCATCCTTTGCTCCCTTTTCCTTTATATCCTCCCGGATCACACAATCCATCCATATTTTCTTTGGTCTCCTTCTCCCTCTTCATCCATTAACATTCATCAACATTTGCCGTTATACCTAATTTTCTTTAATATCCATTAAGACAAGATGATATAATTAATTATAACATTTCATTTTAAGTCACTTTGGAATGAGACTTTGTTCAGCCCTTCATCACATTAAGCACTATGATTTTCTTTCAATTCTTTTCAGGGAGGAGTGACGGCGGGACGCTTGTTTTGTTGATATTCGAATTTAGTGACAATAGTTTAACATGGCTACTACTACATTGTGCATTGAACAGTGTAGCGGGAGATCACGCTTCAGCGCGCGGCTTGCTAAGCGCCGCCGCGCCGCCGACGCCGGTGGTCTGCTCGTTCGCTGCCCATCCATGTTCTCCGCTATTCTTATCCATATAAAGCTTTACTCTCCAAAACTTAAGAATCAATGAAAAATATTCATTGTATACACGTTATCCGAGTCTCAATCGAGTGCATTCTACCGTACTGCTTCACTTATTGAGTATGGTAGACATAGCGACGTCACTCTTTTGTTAGATATTGTTAAAATTGTCCATTTAGATACGTTTATAATACCAAGAAATTTCTCTATTTTAAATCCTTTGAGTATTATTTAAGTTAAAGTATTTTTATCTTCTTGTCCTAATTACATTAAATTGACCAACCTAGTCTACATAGATGCGGAAGTATAGTAGGATATTTGGTATTTAAAAAACTAAACGATCTATCATGCCTAAGAAAATTGTGATGTAAAATGTTTTACTCAAAAATGCTTGTTATGTGGTCATTATTTTGACAACCTTCTTTGAGCAAAGTCGACGTTTCCGCGCTACTTGAATAGGCGCCAGCAAAGTTGTATGGAATTTCATTGCTGGTGAGTTTTAGCCACCAGCAATTTCCTTTGAACATCCATTATTGTAGAGTTTTGTTTCAAAAATAGTCAGGTGCAAAAAGATTTTATTCAAAATTTGGCTGTATAGGTACAGGCAGTACAATCATCAGTGCCTAATTTAAAAATAAATATAAATCCTGGAAAGGCGGTACTGCATTTTAGTAACTGTATTTTTAACAATAATTGTTACTTTAAATAAATTTTAGTATACTAAGCTGGTTTTAATTAAATTACTCGCATTGTTAGAGTAAAGCACTATACAAGCCTTGGTCCGCAATGACTACGCTGGCCACGCTGCCCACACTGCTGGCCACGCTATGATGGCCTCTAGCTTGGCTTAGCTACGCTCTCGGCCTTCAAGCTTGGTCATCATTGCAGCCCTTGCTGTCCGCACTATAAAGGCCTCGACCTTCGGTCTTGGCCTTTATTCCAGCTTGTCCATCAAGGCTTGCAATGCTGACCGCGCTGTGTTGGCCTGGAGCTGCGCTATGCTGCGCTCTCGGCCATCATCAGTGCTGCCAGCAACGCAGTCATTACAGACCGCGGCAGTAATGTACTATATTTCGTTATTTGTCTTTAAATTATAGGTACATAACTGGGCTACAGTTTTACAGATTATAATACCGTGACTGGGCTGATTTATCATATAAACTAGAAATAATTTCGCATTTCTGATAATTTTCTACATAATTAAACTCTAACACTGACTGACGGACAACGTAGAGCTTAAACCGGTGGGTCTAGAAGCATGCGAGTTCCTTATACAACGTAGCCACTAAGAAAGGAATTTTGAAAATTCATCCCCTAAGGGGGTTAAATAGGGGATCCCATGGAAAATCCCGTCGGGTACACGGTTAGTCAATTAAGAAATCCAAATATCGATTCAGCCCATACACGCGTCCACCGCTAATCATAGGCTTCCCTTTTTTATTACTGTTGCTACAACCAATAATAGAGGCATGAAACATATTGCTTACCAGTCGGATTGATGAATCGAGCAAGATATTAGAGTGCAGGAGGATCCTAGAGTACTGTTAGTGCACGTCCATCTTATAACATGCTTCAGCGTTGTTTACTACGTCATGATAGGAGTTATAAGGTTATTGTATCAGCCGCGTATTTACTCGTGAAGGTAATTGTAATAATAAAAGATATCATACACAGTGCAGATACTATAATATTATTAATATATCTGCGAGTATCTTGCGCATAAACACTTATAGTATCTGAAGATGTATCACACTCGGAACAGATACAATAATATGTGAAAACCGATAGGTACATTTTAGTCAATAGTATTTGCACATATTATGTTCAACCGTTCGTGCCTTAGTAAACCTTTTGAGTGTACTTTTGATATTTTTTTAGATGCTGAAATGAAATCTTATGTCAATAAAGTGATGACGCATTGATTTTGACAGTGCCTCTTGAGATTTTGTGTTATTTTAATAGGTCTTTAGAGTTCCTCGACATGGACAAAATACTAATCGTTTTTTTTAAGTACGTTTCCCCACACTGGGTTTTCTTCTGTATCGTGGGTGTGTTTACAGACACAAATCACAACAGACCCGGAACAAGTATCTGTAGACCATACAAATATTTGTTCCGTGCGGGAATCGAACCCACGACCCGTAACGCTGAAGCCAATCGCTCAGCCACTGCACCAAACGTGTCGTCAAATCTGATGCTAAATGATTTTTAGTTCTGAGCTCTAGGCATTAATTTTTGTTTTAGAAGTACAGTTTTAGTTTTAAGAATGGGGGAGGGCAGCATTTCGAACAAAGGGTTGCGCGACGCGAGTGGAGTCTCGGGGTTTATGTGCGCACGCGCCACTTAAGCCTCGTTAGTGACTCTCTCGACAATGAACTAAAACAATACGTTACCATTACTCTAATTGCACACGGAATCAGTTTTTTATTCAGAATGCTTTTAAATAATCCATAAAATTGACAGTTTTTTTGAATTAATTTAATATTGCCGGACGTTTTATTTTTATGTCAGACTCGCAGAAGTTTGCATCTGCTGTTTAAATTAATATATGGGTATAAATAATAACTGTTTGGTCAACCGACACGAAAGAAGAAAGTAGGTAGATCTAAAATTTAAGTATAATTAAAAAATATTTTTAAGATTATAATATCGTCCCTGGATGGTATATACCTATCCGGTAAGTAAGAATTTACCGACTTTATTTTTTATTCAAAATCTGAAAGTTTCACGGAGATAACGTATTGTCGCTTTCAGGAAAATAAAAACATTTTCATAATGGTCAGCAACGAATCGAATTATACATGAGTGGAGATAAAAGGCCCTTAAGTACTAGTAAATCAATTAGTCACCGTGTAGACACTTAATTTGTATTTAATCTACAATGGGCATATTGTGAAGAGGACCGACAGACGACACACATCGATGTGTCGGCAATTAAGAACCGGCGCAGGAGCATTTAACTGCTAATGTGTCTATTAACAAATGTATTTGCCGTGTTGAAGCGCGCTCGTAAATTCCTCAGACAACTGAACAGTTGGCTCGTGTCGCCGTTAAACATATATCATTCGGCTCTAAATTGTCTAAACATGATTGTTTTTCTTTTGAACTGAATGCTGAGTCGTAATTTATTCCTTTTATCTTACCCGATACGATACTCGATTACTACGTGATGGCATGAGTTCTTAATTTTTGTAAACTCTATCTTAGTTTTATTGTAGAATTTAAAGTATCTGAATACAGTTGTCTATTGTAGGTACCTTGTGACGTCTTTTTTGTTGTACCTAAACAGTAATACCGTTACAATCACAGAAATCCAAGTTAGTTATGCTACATTAATCTATATTTAGAATCCGGCACTTGAGTGCGTACCCTGTCAGAGCTGCTAAAAACCCTTCTCATTCATAAGGTCATAACTTAGATTACGTTTCTGTTAGCGATAAGAACCTAGCAAATAGTTTCATTTTGTAATAGGATTAAGTTAGTCTGTATTAAAGCTGCATCGTTGATACTACTCTCTCGTTTTCTTTAAAAAAATATCTCCGACGCTCCCCGAAACCTAACTAGTTACAATACAGGATTGTTTAGTAACTTAAGCAAAAAAAATAAGAACTGCGGAGGTCGGAGCCGACTGCTGAAGTAATGAGATAGGCCTAGGTATGCTTCGCAGTACCTATTAATAAAAATAAAAGTTTTATGACAGCTTACTATAATATCGCTGCTTAATTGCCTAACAAAGTGGTCTTAAAATGAAGCACAGCACGAGTCATATTGAGGATCCAGCACTGTCTATACAAGGTAATTAAAAAAAAACCCGAAACCTTTTAGCTCTAACTGCGTATTATAAGATTTATGAGTTTAGACCCTAAACAACGTTTGTTCTACGACTTTTCATTATTCGAAACTTTTTGTTTCATACAAAAATATAAAAATACTCTGTACTTTGCAAATTCTAACTGTGATTGCCGAGGAAACGGATCAAGATCGCGTCGACGCGGGGCCGGGGTTGCGCGGATAGTACAAAGTTACAAACGGCGCAAATGGCAAAACTTGCGCAATATTTTTTGGGTGACCTTTTCGTTTTTGGTCATAGTCTCAACAAATGTTGATCAGGATCGTGATATGAAATTAGTAAGCACTAAGAGATTTCGGGTATTTTTTCAATTGCCTAGCAGGTGTCGGAGTACCAAAGCAAACTTAATAGGGTTCCAAGTTCATTTTTGCACTTGCATAAGATTGAGATTTTAAAATAAACCAACAAACGCAAACTCAGCAGATGCTTAGGAATCTGTCGTGTCAGAAAAGTAACACAGTAAATTGCTACAGAAGGTATTAAAACAACATTCTTCGTTCGCATCATCTGTCTCCGAAAGCAATATATTAGTTGTCAGGCCAGGCGTTCGAGCCGGGCGGCGGGTCACCGTCGCCACCCGCGCCGCCACGCGCCCTCCGAGACAGCTACTACGAGACTAATAACTTAACCCCCTTTTGTTTTTCTATACAAAGCGCTCAGTTTATTTACGAGATCTATTGATTATGCTCTGACACGCGTCTCGGCCTAATCGCTCTCAACAAAATAAAATCTCTTATATTAATCTACTTACTCAAGCTTTTGTTAAACAAAAATTGGGCAAGAAACAAGAATTGATGATTTTATTTGTAAGGGTGCATTGGTTAAGGTTTTAATTGGTGATGGAATGCTAATAGATAAAAGAAAGTTTTTGCACCGAAGTAAAACGGTTTTTTTTCTTGCTACAAATTGAAACATTAACGGAGACAGCTGCTTTTTTTTCAGATTGGTCAGGGCCAAAGTTTACAAAAATGAATTTTCAAAATTACTCACTACTAAAATAAATATGAAGCTACACTGACAAAAGAACTTTCTTTTATCAATGGACAGCTATCATACGCGCGTTGATGTGAACCTGACGGCACTTTGATGATAAACTCAGACCAAGATACTATTTACAATAATACAACTTATACGATTTGCTATTAAAAAGTAGATACTATTTTAGAAATCGGATTCTAAATATTTCAACATTTTGTGACCCTCATTTTGATCACCAATAATGAGATGCTGCCAGTTGAGAATTGAAGAGGCATTCATTGAATTGTCGAAAATATTATGCCTTTCACGTCGAACTGCGCACCAGTGTCGCATTGCTTGTCATTTAAATATGCAATACAATGTAGGGTGACACATCACGAGTGCGCATGGACCATTGTCATTGTCAAGTCAAAACAAAGCTCTCACAGCTCCAAGTGAGCGTTAGCGATATTTTGAAATATTATTATTTTTCTTTTCTACGGCCAATTACTTTCTGTGGTCCACAGTCATAAAATACCGCAACAGCGATGTTTCTAAAGATAATTCAGTTTCTTAGGAATGACGGGATGCCTCGGGACCAAGAGCTTGCGGTTTGGTCCTCGACTGGCGGGTCGTGGTCACCGCTGTCGATGGCCACGTTCAGTTGTAATTTTGCGGTTTCCTTTGAATATGCGGACATTATTCTCTGCAGGCGAAAGCGGTTGTAAATCAAAAATCCCATTAGACCTGTAGATCATCTTAACGGCCTTAATAGCCCTACCAGCTTATAAAGTCATTCCTTGACAAAAATACTAAGAGAAAACCGTAAAGCCGGATTTGCTGCGACCACGGGTATTTTTGTTAGAAATAGCCTCCTATCGATGGTTTTCTAACAAAATTGGGGCGCGGCCTAACTACTGTGTTGTACCTACTTAATTGGTCCGAGTCTGCACTGAACATGATTTGTTAGTTTGTTTTGTTAGATGTTTCTCGCAGCAAACCCGGCGTTACACAATTCATTAATTTATGAGTAATTAATAATTTATTAATAAGTACTAGTAGTACAAGTATTTGCCTGTATTATTTTAAAAAAATTTCAAAGTTACAGGGACTTGCGATTATTCCACGAGGGTTATCGTTTTACCATTGAACCCTTAAAAGGGTTATATAGAGTTTCGCAGTTATGATACACTTCGTAATTATAATATCTAATCACAGAAGCGTTCCACGATGATAGGTCAGAGTGTAACCTGACGCCTGTCGGTAAGTATCGAACAGTAACTCTTGATAGATTGGAGACCACACGTGTTGTGGTTGGGTGATATCCATTTCCTTAGCTATCGTACTCGAGACGTGCACAGTGCACACTCGTCTGGAACGGGAAAAAAACTTTGAAGCGGGCAGAATACATGATGTCAAGTCAATAAATTGAACCGTTTAAAGGCTTTACTACAGGAAACCATTTAGGTAGGTACGGTACCCACTTTTGAAAATCACTGAAACCGTAGTAATTTCTTTGTTGTCACCTATAATGATAATTGTAATAAGAAATTATTTTTTTAGGATTCCATACCTATAGAGCTTATTTATTTATTTTATTGGTTCACCAACAATTGAGAGTTCGACGGATCCCTTTTGCTGTGCCATGTCAACGCTGTCCGTCTACGTAGAATATATCAAATCGACGAGATATAGTAGAGCCAGCACAACGTACGTATACTTTTACTTGTAGTTCCGAAAAGAAATAAGATAGTGACAAAGTTAACACATAAATGCAGTTCTTTGCCTCGTATATAAATTGATGTGCACTTTTAATTCCAGACGACACCTAAATTAGTCATAAGGGCTCTGGTGGAGCTTTATAACAAGGTTTATGTGACGTGATATTACTTGGAAAATGGAAGAGCGCTATTGTTGCTATCATCCACAACAAGGGCGAGATTTCAAGATTGACCAACTATCTTCCAATTCTTACCTGACTATTAGAAGAATTGCTTCGAAAGAAAGTAGCAGACGGCGTATCAAGAGATGCAAATTTAAAATTGTCGTGGGCAGGACACCTTCCCAGAAGAAATGATGACAGGTCGAATACATTACCGAATCGTACTTACCCTAGTACAAGCATAATGTAGCGTGGGACGACCAGTAGCAAGGTGCGAGATGATATCCAAAAAATTGCGAAAGGAAGTTGGATAAAACCAGCACGGGAAAGAGACGGTTAGCGTCAACAGAAGGAGACTTATGTGCAACAGTAGGTAACTTCAAGCTATGGATGATGATGATGATGAATCCATGGTAAAATAAATATTATATTCAAGCTTTCTATGCTGAAAAATAGAAGGCTCTAAATTTTTTAATCCTAGGCGAAGTGACAGTAACTGTTTTTGAGAATTTGGCCATAAGACTTTATCTATACTAATATTATAAAGGGGAAAGATTTGTATTTATGTATATAACGAATAAACTTAAAAACTACTGGACCGATTTCAAAAATTCTTATTCCGTTAGAAAGCTACATTATCACTGAGTAACATAGGCTATAATTATCTTTATTTATCCCAAAATGTTTAAAAAAAATGTCCACCCGTGCGAAGCCGGGACGGGCCGCTAGTGTATAATAAAGCCGTTGTAACCACTGCATACCTACTAGACAAGAATACAAATAAGTAGAGCTAAGTATTTTATTACCATTAAACTATCAACTTTTGTTATACGAGTTTTTGAAATACATAAGAAAAAAAAAACTCATCTACAAAATCGAAGAGTTAATTGTAACTATCGTATGGAAAGATGAAAGTTTTGTTTCGTATTTCCATAAGTTGTTAAGGGGAATAAATAGCAGATGAGAGGTCGCTGGCTTGCTTCTTTAATAAACCCGTAGATAAGTTTATAATTTATAATTCAATATCAGAACACTTGTGCCAACCTACGATTGTATACCTACATACATAAAATATATTTGTTCAGTATATTTATTGCCACGGACAACGTGAACGTGTTTTATTTTTGTAGTAAATGAGCGTAACATAAGCTCTTGAAATCGAGGTCGATTCAGCCGCGGTTACCACAGGAAACCGCAAACTATCCATCTAAATAACTACAGTGCACCAGAGTTGCGTTATTTTTTACTAAGTTGAACAACCAGCACAACTAAAAATAAAAATAATATAATCGAGATCATCACCCTCTGAAGGCTCTCAAATAAATACCTACCTACATTTGGTAGTAAAATTACGCACCTATCATTGCTGAACATAGGCCTCCGAAAAGAACTTAGGAACCTAACTAATAAATTCAGTTCGTAAATATTTTTTATGTTAGGTACCTAAATGAAAAACTTATTTATCTAGGTACATACCACAAATATACCTACAAATATTTACAGCATAAATAAACTTAAATGCTAAAGGTATATCGAAAGAAAAGACGGTCGGACTTCGGGCATATTGCGTAGAGTTCGTAAAAGTACCTACGTAGTACGTACCTATATTATATAGGTACAAAATAAAATAAAATACATGCGTATACGTACTTATATGTCGGACACTTATGGAATGCTTAATCCTTACTTTCATGGAAACGTATTACGTAAAGGTAGGTAGGTAGCTAGTAAAGGTAGGTAGTCCGATATTACTGATAATTTCGCGAAACTACGAACTGAGTCTAGTAAGTAATTTCACGACACCTCGAAAGGAGTCTAGGGTCCTCGTGAAATTCGTGAATCGTCGTAAATCTACTGTAGGTAATAAAAGTAAATCTGGAAGCATTAACAACCAATTGCTGTCCCACTGCTGGGCAGAGGCCTCTTTTCAGAATGAGAAGGCTTTAGTCCACCACGCTGGCCTGGTGCAGGTTGGCAGACTACACACACCATCGAGAACTTTTTTTGTAGCCTGCTCAGATAAGCAAGTTTCCTCACGATGTTTCCTTCACAGTAATCGCAAGTGATAATCAAACTCACATCTGCATATAAATTAGAAAAGTCAGAGGTGCAGGCCGTCCTGCATGGAAAGCAAGCGTTGAACCGCTACCGCTAGGCAATCACTGCTGCTATCGATCTGAAAGCACTGCTACATAATAACAATGCCTCAAACATGATGTTATATTGAAACATTATTGGAACCTCCCTGATTGGAACCAATCAGGAACACAGAATTGATCAGGAAACTATAGATCGAGATTAGGAAGCGCGCTAAAAAAATGGACATGTTTCGCCATCTATGCTTTTAGGATTATACTAAATGAAAGCGAAGAGAAACTTCTAAGTCTTTATGTAAACGGAACTATTTTTTATATTTGTCACAGCTGTGTCAGTCAGTGTTTTATCAGAGGATGAAATTACGACAGACTATCCAAGTTCTACTATTTTTTGAGATTTAATTTTATAATGTAGGTATATGACAAGTGGCGCCTCCATTTTTCGTACTCTTTTTTGCAGACTTGTAGCGGATAAACATTCATAACAAAGGCAAGGAACGCCCTCCGCGCAACCCGTTGTTGTTAAACCTAAGCCTAGCTGGGTGGTGTCTTCGCAAATATCGACATAAGACATAAAGTTTGTCAAATTGACATTGTCATTGCGCTGCTGCCGCGCGCCGTACGGTACCCCTATCCCCAATGGAACAATCAAAGAGATTAAAAAGGTATAGAGGAAAGAGCTGTTTAAATAAATCTTATAACAGCTAATCTTATTATTTAATTTCAGACTCCAAAAGCTTCATCGATATCATTATCGATAAATATTAACATTTCTACAAAACACAAATTATTAGCACGTCACCTACCGTTCGAAAGATTGAAACGCCTTCTAAATATCAAAGTTACGTACTTTTGCTATTAAATACTAGATGGCTTTACTGTAGAATGGGACCATACTTTTTTATATGAAAATGTCTCCATTAGGCCCTCTATACCTTTTTAATATCTTTGGGAACAATCCCTACATTAAATTATTGGTGCACGACCGATTTTTTTTAATGGACTATGTCTTAGCCTTGGTGGCAGACTAATGGTTGAACGCTTGCCTTCCATGCAGTAGGTTTACAGATCGATATCGGCCTGCACTTCGACTTTTATTCTTGTGCGGATCAGAATTTGATTATCACTTGTGTTAACGGTGAAGGGCAACATCGTGAAAAATCCTACATACCTTATAGTTCTCGATGGTGTATGTAGTCCGCCAACCCGTGGTGGACTAAAGTCCAAACCCTTCTCATTCTGGGAAGAGGCCCATGCCCATCAGTGGGACAGTAATGGGTTGATAATCCTATTACACTGAGCATACCTATATCTTTAAAAATTTTAGACGAAGTCGACTAAATTTAGTAATCGATGACAAGAGCGAACTCATTCATTAATACAAAAAACCGTATATATCTATAACAGCGCGTCCAACACTATTATTACAAATCTGTCACTGTCACTTAAGTCAGCGCTGTGTTTGTGACTTGCGTGTCATTCGTCTGGATTTAATCATTTATTTTGTTGTTGTTATTATAACAATTCTTTTCTTTGGTTTTAAATCGAAATTAGAGTTTTATTGGAATTAATTAAAGGTAGTAATAATAACTTTAAACTTTACCATTTTATGCGTAGGTACCATATGATTCTTATACTATTTAATCGTCTTTTTCAGAAAGGCAACGTTGTAGAGAATTTGAAACATATATTGTATTGGTTTGGTATGTACGAAAGACCTTACTAAAATCATGGATAAGCATACACTGCCGAAAATTCCTACTACTCAACACATATTAGAAGATATATTTGATGTTGAGATTGTGCAACCAAAAGATCATCCTATTAAATTAACTGAAGGTAATGAAAGTTTACTAAATGCACATTGTTGTTACAAAAATTTCAAGCAGTTGCAAGAAGATGTAATGAAACAGGATGGATTGAATTCAAAATTAGATGAACTAAACCAAAAGCTAGTAGAAAACATAGCTAATATGAAAAAGCAAACATAGATTTGAGTATTTAATTGGCTAAATATTATTTTACTTGTAAAATTCATATGATAGGATAACAAGTGCTTAGCACTTCATTGTTAAATGAAGAAATAATAAATTAGATAGTAAATTCATTGACTTTGTCTTATATCCTAAAAATTAAAGCATAGCATTTGACACATTTCATTGAAGTAGCTATTAGTATATTGATTTACCAATTACTTTGTCATGGATAAAGTTTTCTTCCTCCAAATATTCATTATGATTGTTGTAATGTAAGAACTCCATTTTTTTGAAATTCATTTTATTATGCTTCCAAATTTAATTAAATCATCTTCTGTCACCAATCCTAAATTAAATAAACAGACTAAGGCTGCACCTTGTTCAGCAAATTTCTTGTTCTTCTCCCAAAACGATGATGTATATTTTTTGCCATTGAAAGTTATTATAGTGCGAAACAACTTTTCTACTTGCTGTGTTTCATACATTGGCAATTTTTGGCCATTTTTTCCTGCCCATGCATGAAGCTTGGATTTGGGCAAATTAAGGTCATTGAAATTAGCTCGAACAAAACATACCTAAAATTACCAAATATAATTAACATTATAATCACCAATGAGATTCCAAACTTAAAAGTCTAAAGACCCATTGAATACTGCTTACCTTCATTTGTAAAACATCAATAAGATCAGTATTAGAGGATTTCATCTTTTTCTGTGGTGGCTCCAGTTCATGGGGACATACTTGCCATCGCCCTTGTATACCCCTCTTTTGATAACTTGATTGCTTTTCCTGACAGTACCCTTCTAAGTCCCAAATTGCACTACAGTAGAATAAATAAAGGGAATTTCATATTAGCAACATTACATTAATCAATTAATTTAATTTTTCTTAAAATGAATATTATATGTACCATATTTGTTCAAGTGTTTGACAATCCAAAAATTTTCTTCCCCTTGGAGTGTCTTGCAAATCTCTTAAAATATTCTGTACACAGTACTTTGAATTGGAAGGTGAATTATCATAATCAACTGCCAGTTTAAGATACTCTTTAATGACAGTATCCATTGGGAGCAAGCCTTCTTTCCTGAAAATGGAACAGTTCCATTCAGCAGCTCGTGCAATCATCACACTAGTACATCCAGTCATATCTTTGAATTTGTAAATGTCAATATGCTTTTCAATTTCTTTAGAACCGCCACTGAAATTTAAGTAGAATTTAGAGTAAATACCAATTTTCACTTAAGACATATTGAGAAGTTAGATTTCTTGTTTTCAGCTTTTGAAACAAAACATACTTTGCTATAACTGGTATAGAAATCCTCTGTGCAATATACTTCATTATGTCTGTGTGTACTGCATGTTGTGGTCGTTCATCCTTTGTCCTGCCATGAATTGCAATTGCCTTGATTCCTGAACTCACCAATTTTTCTACAAGTTTTAATGTGTCTTCTGGTGTTTGAAGTATCCTTATTTTGCAAGTGACAGGTATAGAAAGATTCTCAACTAAAGTAGTTAAAATGTTATGTGCTTTCTCTGGCTGAGCTAGCAAGGCGACACCCATGCCCCCTTTTATAGAAAATTCTTTAGGACATCCCATATTTATGTCTATAGCAGCCACATCATTTTCCCTGAAAACAGAAACAGTGTAGGATTTATATAAATAAATAAATAAGTCAAATAGTATACAACCAAAACTTCAGAACTGCAAGCAATAAATATCTTACACTAGTTTAGCTACTTTTAAAGCTCTTTCTGCATTACATGTTCCTAGTTGTAATATAACTTTATCCTTTTCTTTATCACAAGTCCGAAAGACTATTGTACCATCTGTTTGGTCTACATAGTCAACAGTGTTTAATATTTCTGAAAACAAGTTGTTATTACATAGTATAATATTGGTGTTGATTCTGTTGTGCACTTTGACAGGACTAAACTAAACTAAGGGTGTTTGTCTTGTTCTGTTTCAATAGAAAAAGAAAGTGACTATTGCGTTTATTCTAGTTTAGTACTGTCAAAATTTCAACAGAATTGACACGATTGTGTGTGAACATAATTACCACTAAAAATTAAACTAAATAATTATTTAAAAAAAATTTTTAGTCTTAATAACATTCAATTTTGGTTACAATATTTTTATCTTAAGTACACATAATACATTGTATCTGATACTAATAGTGCACTCTTTGCACATTAACTAAGACAAAAATATGGGTAAGTTACCAATTACCATTTAAGAAACAAATGATAGGTAATTAAACCTTTCATAGATGTAAGTAACATGATTTATATCACATAGAAAAAGGGTTAATTGGACTCTTTAATAACTTAAATTTTAAACTTGATTTCCATCTTCATAGTGAAGGTTCTTAGCCCATAAGAGTCTACTCCTAAACTTGTGCCTCCTATGAGACTTACAAATCATGAGGGAATAAAACCAACATTATGCTCATAACAGATTGGTGATGATCAAGAGAATAGTCACTAACACCTATGTCTATGTGCTAACATGATAGCATCAGGTCAGATTGTAATCATACACTTTAAGCGCAGGTTACACCGTAAGCTGGCTTTTTCATAGTTCGGTTCACATTGTTTGAGTCGCTAAAGTAGCTAGACTCGGTGAAATGTTGCTTGCTCGGTCGCTCGCTAGCTGGTGGCCTGCGCTTTAAACATGGAACTCGGGGATATTCCATAATCATCAAGCATTCCTTAGTCATCTATTTTAACACCCACTGGTGAAGACAAGGGTGTCCTATTCCTTGCCAGAAACTACATGGCCATCTTATATGATTATACACCTTGTAATAACACTTACTTCTTATCTATATTTTTTAATAGGTACATACCGTTGTATTTTCGTTTTGATCTCAAAAACTTCCAATCAATTAATTCCTCGGTATAAACTAAATCGGCACCATATCGTAGTGCCAAAAGACGCATAGGTAAGGTCCCAATACGCACCATAGGTGCAAGTATTAATTTATTTTCATATGATGACATTATAGTATTATCTTTGTCAAGTTTATTTGTTTGGTTATTTTAATACCTATTTGATAATGCAGTCAACAGGATGTGGTGTTTGTCATTGAGGCAAGCACACTATCAATGAATGAATTATCATTTCCAGGCAACCAGGTGTTCTTCGTTCAGAAATCAGCAATAGCAGTTAGCAGTGTCAGTTAACAGTGTAATTGCAAGTTTGCACAGACCGAGCCCCAGACTGATGGTCTATGACACAGACAGTCAGTCCTGTCATGTGTCAGACATCAGTCAGTGTAATTGACAACCATTTTGGGTATTTTTGACATTAAAATTAGTGATGCGACTCGAGTCCACTTTTAGAGTGCGCGCAAGATAACTCTGCGCGCGGCCAAAATCGGAGCTAGTCATGGTCCGCCATAGTGTTGCCGTTTTATTAACTTTGTCACTAGATCTGCCTGATTTTAGGAATAAAAGAAAATATAATAATAAAGATTACCCCATCAGACGATAATAATCATAACGCATTCTTATTCAGTCACGCCACATTTATCAGCTTAGTTCTTTTCCTTTGCAAATTACGTAAAAATACTAATTAATTTAATTGATAGGTAGTAAATTTAAACGAACATAACTTAGCTCAATTAAAATATAATAAACCGCAAGAGGGCTGCCCAATTTTGATGCTCACGAATATATTACTTTTCCTTAAAAAGTAGGACTTTGTATTTTTGCGATCATGGCAACATTTAGCACGCCCTCCGTCGCGCGCAGAGTTATCTTGCGCGCACTCTACTCGAGTGACACTTATGAGGGATCGCTCAAATGAGAGCCGTTTATTAATATGGGCCTAAATTAGTTTGTAGAAATAATACGAAATTATGCAATGTAAGTAGTGTAATGTGTAAAATAAATACGCACAAGGACGTCATTAATCATTTGTTTTCTTTTCATGAAATTACCAAAACATAATTATCATAAGATGAATTCGTCACGTTCACCATTTTTTCCTAATCTTTCTACTTTGTGACGTTGTTATAAGAAATCATGTTCTCACTCGCACGCTTTGATCATCTATGCGGTAGCCTAGGAACAAGTATACCAACTTGCCTAGAAAGGCGGTAGGGTTTTTTTTCTATGTAACTAATAATTGGAATTGACCATTGATATTTACAGTATGACATCAATGGAATTGACATTTTTATTGAAACAGGAAACAAAAGCTTGATATTGGACCATTGACAAAAGAAAAATTATAAAATCTATCGATATAATCGACTCAGCAGTTGCCAAAGGAAGAAAAAACATTTTGATTGACATAATATTTGACATTAACGTTTATTTGATGACACTGACTGAACTGAAGTAAAATCGAATTTGATTGAATTATTATTGAAATTGAAATACTGTAATCTTCAATATATTATTCTTCAAAGCCTTCAAGGTATTATTCGTACGAACGTAACAAAATATTGGCACTTTAAAATTGCGTAAATAATTAAACTAATGTCCGTCATTGATATAATACTGCTTCACTATTAATGCACTTTTTTCAGTGAGTACATAAAAATTTTGAAATGAAACCAACAGTAGCTGCTGATGAAATGTTTCCTGAAGGTGTTGGACCTTACATGGATTTAGAAGAAGTAAGTATTTTCGCTGAGCGTGGTAATTACGGCGAGTCTAAATAGGCTTCTTTAGTACCTACACGCAAAGGAACTGTGCCATGAAGGGTCAGAGGCCGTTCGCCTCTTTCCCAGGCTCTCGCTTTGCGGCCTGCCAAGTGCTTTACATGTTGCCAAGTGTGTATTATTAGGCAAACATCAAGATTCTCTGAACTTAACAGGTCAATCACCAATACAAGGTGATCCATGTATATGATGCTCACACAAAGTTGAGTCAGGTAATCGTGCTCAAAGTTCTCCTAATAGTGGTACTTTCCGTAATTTCAGTATTGGTATGTAAGAAACACGAATTTTGCTTTTGATAGCCGATTGCAAAATATATTTACCATTTTACAGAACTCATACAATTACAAATATAAATTGGTTTAAAAAAATAAAATGCATCATAATATTGATAACGATTGTCTGTTATAATATCTTGTTTGTCAATAGGCTGGTGGACCTTCCAATCTGCTAATGGATTTGGCTGCAAATGAAAAGGCTGTTCATTCAGATTTCTTCAATGGTAAGTTAGGACTGAACCTAGCAATATGATATAAAAGGGTCTGTGCAGTTTAGCAAGGTCCAGCAGACAGCAATTAATCTAATGATGAGATCATGCTGTAAAACTTAAATAACCCCACATTTCAATTGAAATGTTGGCAAATCTTGAAATTGCAATTTTTTTGAAACAAGATTTGTTAGTGGTTTGTTATAGTGTCCATCTGTTAACTAATTATATTCTAATGCCGATTGGAATAGTTAAATTTTCAAAAATTCTGTTGCCTGATTTTATTTACTAGACCTAGAATACTAGACCTGATAATTATCCTAATTCTCTCATATTTTTATTTAACCCATGTCCAATGTCTCTGCATAAGTATTATACGGTGTAGGTTTCTAAAGGCGCTGATAAATCTGAATATTCACTTGTAATGAGCATTCTAGCGAATGTTACATAAGACAAAATATGTATGAATGTTCAGTTTGATAACAGCAAATGCTTGATGTTCTGTTACAATTTTACAAAAGAATACTCAGAGGAGAAACCTAAAGCCCCAAATCCACTATTAAGCTTTACTGCACAAGTTATTGCACACCATTGCTCTCAGATCATTAAACTTTTAGAAGTTGACTTGCTGCTTGCTGCATGTTTTTCCAGGTTGAAAATCAATTCAATTTGAGCAGTAAAACTTGCAAGTGGGTTTGGCGCTTTAGGGTAACTCCAGGAAAGAAACATTTGATGTCCCTAACATACTATTATTCGGCATCTTTCCTGGTGTTATCTCAGCCTTATAAGGCTAAGCAAGCACATATTACATGCTTTTTTTTTGGAGAAATCCTCATGTCTTTACAGTAATTTTATGACACTCATAGACATTCCTAATTCTTGCTATACCAATTGCCCAAAAATTAATCTTGATGTTCTTCACAAAGGCCAGGTGCATAGTACTCTCAATTGGCGTGTGTGTCTGACAAGATGTACGAATGTGGATGAAGCGAAGAGAGTATGTAAAGATTGTAGCATGTGGCGTTCTATATTTTCTGCCTGGGTCTACCTTTTATAGCAGAACTTTTTATGTCATAATATTATTTTGCATAACAGCGAATAGCATAAAATTCATTTCGCAGAAAATCGTTTGGCACACACTCATATAGCATACGTTCAAAACTCGGAATTTCGTAAGTCAGAATCATCTTTAGGCATGTTTCATATCCATAATATTTAAAAAGTAGAACCATCATATGGCAGAAAGTTCAGTCAGAATCGTCTTTTGGAATATATTTCATATCCATAATAATTGAAAGACTTATCATCACATTATACTGCATGCATGCAGCGAGCATGCAACATGCAGCAAGCACGCAAAATGCAACGAGCATGCAGCAAGCATGCAACTTGCAGCAAGCATGCAACATGCAGCAGGTTTTTGTCACGGCTCCGGCGCTGCGGGGCTCCGGCGGTTCCACGCGAGCTTATGCTCCTCAGCTCGCGGGCCGCCTCGCCCCTTCGCACCTACGGCTACGCAGGTTTAAATTGCACTCTAGGGAGTAGGGCAGACAAGACTACGTGGAGTCGATTTTCCAGCAATTCGTTTCTGTCACTAACTTTTGTAGCACAACATATTGACTTTTTAAGGGTCAACTCATACTAGAGCAGAGTCGAAGCACATCGAAGCGTTAAATCCTTCACAAGTAAAGCGAAGAACCAATCAGCGTTGGTTGCGCTCCGACGCGCGAATTTTGTGGAATGCGCGCGAAATTTTTTATCTTAGAAGAAATTATGTGTATTATGTTGTGGAGATAAGGGTGAATATTCTATGTTAAGTTTCAGATTGACGCTTCGACTCTGCTCTAGTACGAGTTGACCCTAAGACAATATTTTAATTTTAAATAAGGTTAAAAGGGCCTGCAGCATATTTTATAGAAATGGCATTATGCCTAATAAAATGATTCCAGATGAAATTCTGCCATATTCACAGTATGCCAAGTGAAACTGTACCAAATAATCGTCGCTTTAAATAAAAGTATGCCATTGTAAATTCGGACATTTAAACATTCGGCCAAACAATAATTATATTAAATAATTTTAATACCTTAAAATATTAGTTTAAAAAAGATTATGCCAAATAAATTTCGGAGCATCAAGATTCTGCCAGATAGAGGGAACCCTTTCTAACCCCATGGGAAAAAGGCGTGATTTTATGTACCTATGTATAAATTAATCTGTTCCTTAATCAATTTATAATTTCCTCTTGTTCCAGATTTCGAAGACTTGTTTGATGATGACGATTTAAAGTGATATCTATTAACTAGCAGATTGTGTTGTAAACGGGTTTGTTAATTAAATACAATAATATAAAATTTTATTGACATTTATTTCACTTATCATTAAAACAATTCCATGTCTAAACAAAATAAAAATATAAGTCAACAAACAGTGCCACTCTTTTCCTATTGATAAGTTGAAAGTACATACTATTATGTAAATAAATAACTTTTTAGTGGCAATACGTATTTATAGTGCGTGACTAAAATATTATAAATTGCGATACATAAACATCCGTAATTTTTTAATTAAAAAAAAGTATTTTGCATCCAATTAGGTAATATGAAATAGGTTTTGAGATCATTCAGCAAACAATGTAACTAGAAATATCAATAAAAGTAACTAATAAAATAAAAAAGTATTTAAAAAGTACTTATTACCTTGAATGTTATTCACACGATACTATGCATTCGCCTGATAAGATTCAAACAAGGCTTATGAAAGGCACATTTAAAAAAAATTGTCTGACTTTGATAGTCAGAATGTTAAAGTTTTTATTGTTACAAATATTAAAATAATATTTGTATCATTGGAATTGTTTTAAATATAGTATTAAATCATTACATTGTGTCAAAATATGTTTTAAGCTAATATAATGTTTGAACTTGTGTGGCATATTATATAAACTTAGCCCACATGCAACAGTAACACCTAGTTAATATAAACAAAATAGATATAAAGGTTGCGGCCACGAGTGCGTGGCGCGTGGTCGCTACACGTCGACGTCGCTGCTGTCGTCGCTATACTCGTTACCCTCCGGTTCCTCTTGCTCCTCATCTACCTCTGCCTCTGCTTCTATTGCGTCTTCCTCCTCACCTGCGTCATCTTCAAGTTCCTCTTCTTCGAGCATAGTTGAAAGTTTTGTTATAACTCCTCTGCCCATTTCTGAAAGTAGTAAGTAGTTAATTAATTTTTATTTTGGTGATAGAACAGAAAGTATTCTTATTTGTTGGAAAGTTTGCTCATATTTTAATTAAATTTTTTTTTAAATTTAAACATGTTATTTTTGCCAGATATGGAAGCAGATTCATTAGGGCCATTATTGCTGTGGTAACCAATGTTCAGCAGTGGACGTACTTAAAGTTGATATTTTGTACAGAACACTGCAGAATCAATCTCAATTGGAACTGCACCATTTGTTTAGTGGTCCCTAGCGCGGTTGACAAGCGTGAATCCTGGGTTTGTTATCCAGGCGAGTAGTGCTATTGATATAGGTATATTATTATAAAAGTAATACTTACGTTCTACGTATGTCTTTAATGATTTTGGAACCATATTTTTTGCTCTCTCTATGTCCTCTTCGGAACATTCACCTTTATCTAAACCTGAGAAAAGATAAAACCAATTTAATACATATTTTATTATTAAGGCAAACAACAGACAACCTTTCAATGTTGTACCACTTAAATGGTATTCTGACACTCTTCAACGGTGTAAATATGTTTTTACATTCAATGTATTAATGATAATCACATGAAATTTTTCATTATAATTCAAGTTCCAGGCTTGGAACATAAAATTTAATAAATAACACGACGCGCGATTTCGCAATGTTGAAAATGGAATGAATTACAGTCGTTTCGATTTACCATTCTAATGAACCGCACACGGGTCACTCTAAAAATGAAGGTAAACCACGTGCTACAGACTTGCAGACTAACCACGTTTCCATACATTTCGCCGGGACTTACCGCGCACGCGTGGTTGGTGGCGACCACTCGAAATGTATGGAAACAACTTGAAGCCGACCAATAATATTTTTTGTCAATACCTACAGCTTCAACATTTATAATCCAAGATTACATTAATAAGACCTATTAATGCGTAATGTCTATGTTAATATTAATACTTACCAAATAAGAGACCCATTCTTTTTAAAATATCAATGTCATCATGTATTTGGAACCTTTTATTGAAATTGAACATATACTCCGTCCTGAAAAAATGAAGGTCAACTTTGGTAAGCTGTTACAGATTTTGGTTAAATATGACCATTCACTATGATATTTTATATAATAGATACCTATGTTATGTTCATGAAACATAGTGTTTAAATTCGATCCTGAATAATTTTCACTTAAGATTTCTACTAAGACGAACATACGGAAGAAGTACGATAGTGCAAGTGACAGCTATCAGCAAGTAGTATTTTAAAATCGTCACTTTTAATGCGTCGTTGAAATATTTATCTATTTTTGTATATGTTACGGTTAGTGTGGTAAATGCGACTAGTATTAATAATTACCGGGCGGCGTCGCGTATAATATGAGTTTGCAAGTTACAATAACAGCGAATAATTAATATATTTTTCTTTCGGGTGTTTAAAAGAGTTTTATAAACGAGCTCGCGAAAACTATTCCTGCTTTCGTAATTTACATATTTTTACTAGAGGTACAGTACCAAGTAAGCTGCCGCTGCAGTCATTTGATCAGCCACTCTCCATTATGTGCTCAATTCAAAAGACTCAGTTTGAGGTCGAAAAAATGTTTTCGATTTACAGAACAACAAAAACAGATATGTTGCGTTGGTAAAAATAAAACTGAGGCATTGTACATCTCTCGCATGATGTTGACGTTTGTAGCATGCTAGAATATGTAGCATACAACATTGTAGGATAATGTTGCTTCGGCTAAATCTGACTAAGTCTAAGACTGTTCAATCAGAGTGCACAACTGACTGTTTTTGATAGCCAAGATGCTTTTTTAATGTTAAAGAATAAGGAACAATTCAATTAAAGTATACTCACTTATCATTTGAAATACTGCAGTCAATTAAAGCTTTATCACTAGTATTCACAACAATGAATGGCAAATGGATTGCTGACGATGGAGATGGTTTAACTCCTTTGGTTTCCGCTTCTTTATTTCTTTCTATCAAACTCTTAAATGAAATGTGCTAAAACAGATTTTATTTTTATTGACTTTGGGTTGAAAAGGCATACCTGTTTTCTAAATGCTAATTTTAGGTTTATCATAGTTAGTACCTGTAAGATGAGTTCTTGTAGTTGCTGTGTCTTCTTTTGTATCTCTTCTAACTTAGACTGTTTTTCCTTTTCTAAGGCTGTACATTCTTGTACACTATTTGTCGGTAGTCCAAGCCATCTTATTTCCTTTTTTTCTTTAGATATTATATTCATTGCCATTAAAACATTTAATGCATCATATACTCTTCTGCGAATATTCTTTTGGTCATATTGCTGTAATGTTAAATTACTCTGAATTACATTTTACTTATTGAACTTGCGTTCATTACGACTTTTATTAAAAAAAATTAATATATGCAACGCATAACATAAATCAACAGAAATGACGCAAAACTACATACTCCCTAATTAGAATATCAAATTAAAAGCAAAAAACATTAGTTAAAATTGAAATGTTTCATAATATATTTTAATAAGAAATTGGGTAGGTATTGGTTTTTCATTGCAAACTGCATTTAAAATTTAGTCTTATTGCGTCAACATAGGGCTTCCTTTTCTGTATCTCGAATTCTCGATTGATTGAAACTAGTAAACAGGTTTGACAAAGCATGATTATAAAATAAAACCACAATTAAAAAATTGTTGAAATCGATTTAGTAAGAAAAGTACTTTCTGGTTTCTGATTGATTATGTTACACATCGTATGATAAGTTCGACATTATCCCATAAAGTATCATGGAACCAATAATCTACATTTTAACTAAAAAAGTATATTTGTAATTGCTTTTTGGTCTAGTGGTACGCGACTGCTGATCGTGAAGTCCTGGGTTCGATCCCCAGGTCGGACAATTGGGTTTTACCATGTGGAATTCCTCAGTAGCAGCCCGGAATTTACATGGGACTTAAACATAACGGCGAAATAAGGGTGTTACTATACCTACACCTCTGCTCTACCCTTCGGGGAATACAGGCGTGATGTTCTTATTTAAAAAAAATTGTAGGTATGTAAGCTACATAAAACGACGACACTTTTGGTGCAGTGGCTGAGCGATTAGTTTCTGCGCTACGGGTCGTGGGTTCGATTTCCGCACGGAACAAATATTTGTATGGCCTACAGATAGTTGTTCTGGGTCTGGGCGTTTGTGCATGTGAGATGTGCGTCTGAAAACGCACCCACCATACAGGAGAAATCCTAGTGTGGGGCAACGTCTTTTTTTTTAAAGTACTAGACTTGTATATACTTACTTGGCTATCTGCTGAACCATGCATTCCCGCTGCGAATTCTAGCACTAACTCATCAGCAACTTCGTTGTAAGAAGTGAAACCTTTATTTCTGACTTTTTCACATACTTTCATTGAAAAATGCCTTAAACCTTTGCCAACTTTGTCGGCGTGTTTACGTCTCTTTGTGGTACTGTAAACAAATGAAGAATTCGTTAAAAAACGTTATCCAGGCTCGCTTTAGGTGTGACTTGCTTCATAGTAATCCCTTGAATACTATAGACGCGGGCCCGCCGCTCGTGACCTGCGTTTGGGAGTGGCGAAGCCTTAATGGTACACGTGACGTCTACAAGTATTATTGAATACATGTGCACTAAGCAGGTAGCTGACACATCTGCCCGCCATAATATAAACCGCTCAAAAATACTGGTCGGCTTGTGGTGAAGCTGTTAAGTCTTTCGCATACAAATGATGATAATGATTTTAATTCTGTAATTACATCTTTTAAAAACATTTTTAGATGATAATATTTTAGGTTTTTTTGAGTCTAGATGGAGCTTTCTGTCAGACTGTCACTGAGAAGAAACACAGAAAAAGAGGTCAAGGTTTCTTTGAGAGTCCAGACATTACAATATAAAATATAATTATGTAGACATGGTATAAAATTATGCAAGTCTAACAACCTGTAGGGCAACCTTCTGAGGAAAGAGCCATAGCAGCTTTAAGATGACCTGCCCCCTGATTCAAAAAATTGGATAAGTCAGATGTCGAACGATTCGAGTTGTTATCTCGTTTTGCTCTCGTTACGAGAATCGTAGACAAAACGAATAGGTAGACAACTGACTTATCGAAACGTTTTGAACCAAGTGGGTGACGCGTGCATCCATCATCGTGTAGCTGAGTAGCTCAACCTTATTTAAGGGCACTCAACGACTTGATTTATGACGCCACCAATCCGCAGGATATTTGCGTATGCTACATGAAATACTTGAAACTGCATGACAGGTATGAATAATATGGTTGAATGATTATTATTTATGTATTTATATATATTTAATTATAATGATTATTATTATATGAATAATATGTTGTATGAATATGGTTAAAATGGAGCAATCATTTAGACAACAAACTAAACAAGGCCTGCATCACCTTCTGGCACTGCAGAAGAATGATAGGTAAGAAATGGGGACTGTCCCCCAAGATTATACTATGGCTGTACAGCGCGGTGATACGCCCCATGATTGCCTACGGGGCTGTGGTCTGGTGGCCTAGAACCAAGCTGAATACAGCTTCAAACAAACTACAGCGCATACAAAGACTTGCCTGCATGGCAATTACGGGCTGCATGAGGACTACACCGACTGCAGCACTGGAAGCCATGCTGGGACTGCCACCGCTTCACCTCTTCATACAACAGGAAGCAGCAGTGGCAGCTATACGCCTAAAAACACTGAATCTTTGGAGCAAAAGCAGCACACAACACACCTCGTTTCTAGAGGAACTCGCTAGCGAGTTCCCTTATAAGAGCTATTAACGACAGGATACCAAAACAGTTCATTTTTGATAAAAAATACAAAATCCAACTGTATGAAAACCACCGATGTGAGGGCCTTTGCCCCGCGGAGCTGCGGATCTTCACGGACGGATCCAAGACAGGTACAGGCACAGGTGCCGGGATCTTCTCGGAGAATCTCAACATACACATAGCCACACCATTGGGGGCCCACAACACGGTGTTCCAGGCTGAATGCTTGGGCATCTCCTTGGCTGCTTCAGCAACCATAGCCAGGAAGGTTGAGGACCACTCAATACGTATACTCTCGGACAGCATGGCGGTCCTGCAAGCACTAAGCAGCCACACAGTTAATTCTGGGCTGGTACAAGAGTGTCACCAAACTCTAAACCAGGTGGGTAACCTCAATAATATAACCATTCAATGGATCAAAGGACACAGCGATTCCCGAGGCAACGATGCAGCGGATGAACTCACTAGAAGGGGATCGAGCATGGATGCGGTGGGTCCTGAACCCATAGTACCACTCCCCTTCGGATACCTACGCACTCTGGTAAGAAAACGCACCAGAGATCAACACAACGAATCATGGATAAACCATGGCGAGTGCAGGCAGGCCAAGGAGGCGCTTCCCGCAATTGACGGTCGCCTAACTATGAAAGCTCTCAGACTATCAAAGCAACAACTGCGTACAGTCACGGCAGCCATCACTGGCCATGGTTCGTTTAACAAACACCTCTCTGTCATTGGAGTTACAGACAGCCCACTGTGCAGAGCATGCATGGAGGAGGACGAGACGGCAGCCCACGTGCTACTAAACTGCCCTGAGGTCTCCACATACAGGGCCAAGTACTTCGGAAACCCAGGTACTCTCCGAGAGATCGTCAGCAACATCAAGGGTGTGCTGGCCTTTTTCGAGAAGTTAGGGTGGATAGAGTGACTACACTTACCACCCGTGACGCAAAATACGCGCTCAGACGTAGAGTTGCGGACACCAGCCCGTTATACCTATATCTATGACAGGTATGAAATTCGTTCACGTATGCTTACTGTACATGGTAAACGAATACAACATTTTTGAATGTTATAAAATACGAAATAACAACACAAATGTTTTCTTGTCATCAAATCAAAGACAGTTAACAAATACTCACTATTCTGCTGGAGGATCATTATCAGAATCATGTCTCCTTCTCGACGCATGCGACATTGTTGAAATTAGGCTATTTGCTGTGCTTGTGCTCGATACTTGGTTCTCAGACTTTGCTGGTATTGAAATTAGTTCCGGCACAGAGTGTAGAAATTTCAGTTCAGTCAGTGGCTCTTGTTTGATCTGGAAATGTATGTTTTACATTTAAGTACATATTTAAATTACTTTAAGGCAATAATATAAATTAATAAAGTTGTGTATAATTGTAATAATTAAGTACCTGAAGTTCTTCAATTTCCTTTGGTTCAACTTTGACTTTTTGTAAAGTTGCTAAAGTATCAACCTGCAAGAATTCTGAAATAGAATTTAATTCAATCAATCAACATAGCCTATTGCAGTGCACTGCTGGACATAGGCCTCTCCCAAGAAGACGTACTCGCCGTTCAAGTTTACGCATTGTCCAGTCCAATCCAAGGTTTTAAAGATGTTCTGTAAGGTATTGGTAAAGACCTCGGGGGATATTGCGCCCCTCGGTATCACTTCTTTGCCATCGTTAATCGTTTGCCATAGTCATCGTTGGAACGTCATACAAGCACCGCAACATTTCAATATATCGCCAATGTGACATTGTTGCTGAGCATCTAGATCTGACTATGTTATTCGTACCACAAACGCCATAAACAGCAGCCGATTGTACTATTTAGTCAATTATACTGTTTGCCAAACAATACTTGTTGCCTTTTTTAAATCAGGATTGTTTTAATGACTACAATTCGTCTAGTCTTCTGGCGATACGATTCTTGAAGACCATCGAGATCAACTTGTACAGTTGGCTCAGGAATCAGGTGGCTCTGTGGTTCTTCAGCAAGGTTCTGTAATCTATTTTGAAAAAAAAAAACAGAACCACCACATTCCCATCCCTTTTGTACCTTGTTGTATAACGGAATTGTTATAGCAATAATAACTAGCAGCTAGCTCTTTCAGGACTTGAATTCCGCCTGGTGCCTATGTGGTAAACCCGTCATTGTCAGGAGGCCTTGTGGTTTCTAAACTGCTTGAAGCGCTAATATAACCCTATCAAGTTTCGGGATGAATCTAATAGGGTTGGCCCACATCTATCAGCACGGAATCGCGTTTTTTATGATCTTTCCTTTTCTGTCGTTCAGGAACGTCATTTAATAGAGCGAAAAAGACAGCGTGTGACCGCACGCGATAGCACTCACGCTGTCTTATACTAACGCGTAAGCTAGGTACCATTGTATTTGCTGCCCGTGTGTGTTTATAAAAAACCTCATCGTCTACGAGAATCTCGGGCTTTGGAAAACTTATTGGATTAGATTAATTGCAGTTAAAAATTTTGTCAGATGGGACTTCTCCAACTGTTGAGCGAACCCTTCGGCCCTCTGTTTTGCTCAATCACAGCATTAATGGCGCTGAAACTGATGCCAAAGTGCATCAGCTTTCTGATTTGCCCCCGATTCAGAACGTTTCGATAAGTAATTTGTCGAACAATCCTGATTTTTATCTCGTTTTCTCTCGTTACGAGAATCGTAGAAAAAATGACACAACAAACCGAAACGTTCGAAAACTGACTTATGGAAACATTCTAAATCAGGGGCTGATAACTTAAAGCCAACATAAGTATACAGAAAAAATTAAAACATTGTATTAACAATATGGGCTACATAGGCTAAATATGCACGCGAAAACCGTATATTATAATTGTAAACTTTAGCCATAAACAAATAGATGCATAGACAGACTAACTCACTTTTACTAAGTTTCTTAAAGGTATTAATTAATGATATAAATGCGAACATTTGTATGGTTAAAACTACTTAAGGAATTAATTTGATAGGTGTGTGGCCTGCGGGCGGTGGGTTAGGGGACCAGCCGCCAGACCAGTAACAGCCCCGAGAAGGCGGCGCGCAGCGTTCAGCACGCACGCCTCTCAGGAGGACGTGAGGCAAGGTCCCACAGAGGAGAGGTCCGCCAGGGGCTGGCGGACGGGATCCTGCGCGGGTTGCAGTGCATGCTTATGCGAAACCCGCGACCCCGGCCGACGGTCAGGAGGAGGAACACCAAGGGTTTTTAGCCGGTAAGATTCTGGCAGACCCCCTCGCCTTCCCAGGGCGAGGGACATCCATGAGAATAGATTTTTGGAAACTAAGCCCTCAATGACAATGAATAAGGTGCTAAAATAATTACATTCAACACAAAATTCTCACACTAAATAGGTAACCTTCATATCAAACCAGCATGTTTGCTAATTATAATTTTTTTAAATCAGTTTCTTACTTGATGCGCATTTGATGCCAGTCAACTTCACTGCTCTGTATACAGATGTCTGCAACAAAAAGAAAAAGAATGCTCATCATAACCTAATTAACGATAAGCTGATGCTGAAAGTTCAGGGCATGTGGAGATAGATTGAGATATAATTGTCACCTGCTTTCTACCAGGCAAATTGCACCTGACCAGGTGGACTGTATAGATCCTACCACCAAGTGTGCTTCCTTCCTAAGCATACTTTCTATGTTAAACCTAGATTTTTTAACCCATACTTTGTCATTGATATTTTCTGTATGAATCAATATTGGGGTTGATCTGCCTGTGTGGTCCTCAGCTATAAATAGTTCATACTAATGCTTCACACAACTGTTGTAACAAACCGATAGCAAAAACCGTATAAGTTTGTGACCCTTGTGATGCTGATATGTTTAATAAAAATAATCAAATATTGTTAAATGTATGAAATAAATTAAGATTATGACAGCCTTATTTACATCTTGACTATTGGGATTCTATTCTCAAGGCGAGGTCTATGATAATGGACATGGATCCTGTTTAGTATTTACTTGGCTTGTTCTTAAGTTTTATGCTAGTATTTTGAGTGTGGTGTGAACCATAGCCGTAACCTGGACCCAGGACCTCCTTGCATAAATTTAACTCTTGATCAAATAGAGTTCAGAATTTTAAATAATAAGTTACTACTGCAATTACCGATTTAGCATCCAAAGACATATTATGGGCTTGTAGCAAAGTAAGCATGTTAAGCATGCAACAAAACTTATTTCATAATTTACACAAATTAGATTCTTGTTCTAAGTTTCAAACAGTTTGGTATTATTAAGAAAAAACTTAAAGGCAGCCACACACAACTGCATGTTGTTACTATCTATAGTTTCAAATAATACAGAACGATAAATCAACCAATGTGTGAAAAAACTGACAGAGGCTTGATCAGATGAATATCTGTCAGTTTTTTCACACGCATGGCTCAATATATCATTCAGTCTTATTTGAAAGAATAAATCCTAGCAATATACAGTTATGTGTATGGCCTTAAACGGTGATATTCAATAGCAGTTTTAAAATATAGCACAGATATGTTCTGGGAGTACCTGGAGGTTACAGTTTTATTTTCTTGCATAGGATGATTAAGATCCATTTCACCTCAAGCAGGTTTATAAGAATTTGAAGAAATACTATCCTATAATACTATAAAATTCCAATACAAAAATCATTGGTCAATAAATTATTGTCTATCAAGAGAAAGGCATAGTTAGTGCAACTGAAGCTAAAATTCTAGGCATAGTTAGTACCTACCCAGATTATGGCATGCATGCCACTTACCTTAATATTTCCTTCAGCTGTAGCTGGCAATTTAATTATTTTCACAGGATTAGGTTTGATTTTGATTTGAGCAACTGACTGATTATTTGTATTTTGAACAACTTTTACCATTTGAGGATGCCCTAAAATTAAACATGATAATTAGACATTAGTTCTAAAGTCTTTTGAGACTACAATCGCGTCGAGTTTCTTGGGTCTTATATAAACCACTCTACAAATTATTTATGAGAAGACTATAACATTATAAGCAAGATTTTATATCAATTTATAAATGAAATAACTATTCAATGAGTATTTAGTAAATGTACAAATAAACTGACACGGGAAACTGCATACGGGCGTCGTATTTCAAATTCTACGGACACTGTAAATTTTTAAAATTGCATGACCATGGAAAGTTACGAGCAGAACTGTAAATATTACTAATAGTGAGAATAACGTAAAAAAATAAGCTTCACGAAGAACAGCTTAGCTACTAACCATTAGCGTCATGTATAAGAAAATTTACAGTACTATTATTCGTCTGAGACATTTTCTCCGTATTCTTCGCAAATGTACATCCATTTACGGAAATCACTAATGTAGTGTTTAAACATTTGTTGATGACCAAACAAAATAAAAATACCTACTAAACTCGATTTGTATGGTCAAAATGGCGACATTATATACTTTTGTTGGGTTAACATCGAAGGTCAGAAAAATCAAATTATATTGTATAATCTTTATATCACTTTGTTAACACTAAGCCCATTTATATCAGTCTTACAAAATATTGTAGTTGTTATCAAAAAGGTATAAACAACGCACGATAAAGCCCAATTTAAAACAACGAAACAAACGAATGAGTAAATACACAGAGGCGGGCGGGCGGGCGGTGTTAAGATTTACCAGCTGATTGGTCAGACACTGATGTTGTGTTCACGTGGTAATCGCGATGGGATGGGATGGCAATGGCATCCACTTTCATTATAGTACACAACACAAGATACTCTGTGGCATCCACCACCGGGAATTTCGATCCTGGAAAAGGCGCCAAATAAATTTGTGAATAGTGCCATCTATTGTACAAAATAAGACCTATTCATATTTTAATTGGCAATTATTTTTTTAAATTATTTTGGTTATGAGCCCTTTTGCCCTTTCACTATAAAGTAGCTAATAACCAATCTTTGTAAGCGATGCGACTACTCAAATCACCGTAATTTTAGTCTCTTTTCGACATGTTTTGATCGATCCTGGCTGCCATGATGCCTACAGTACTGGTTCTGTGATCCAACCTTATGCCTGCTCCACACTCTCGCCGAGACAACCCGAGACGTTATCTCAGTGGCGAAGGCTCCATACAATTCGATTCCTATCGGCTTCCCTTTCGAAATATGGCAAATACTAGTATCTATTATTTTCAAATATCATTTAAACAAATAATTAGGTATTTACGAAGTTACATTGCAGGTATAACATTTGCTTATGAAAGTAACAATCAAAGAAATAAATAAACGCCTACATTTTTTTCGGAGCAACGTAACTTGAAATGACGTTAAAGAAAACCCGGTCAGGCGCGGCAGGAATCCAATACATTTAATTCATAGTTTCACTTGTAGCGATCGTGACCTTGAGGCAACATAACACCGCTAGATATAGGACGATGGCAAGCCGCGATTCATCGAGTTACGATAAGGACAGAGATAAGAAATGCGTACGCCAGAACGAGATGGAAATAATGCTACTGAAGTTCGTAATTTGTTCAGATAGTAATATTTGGATGACAGATTCACAACAGATTTTTTTCGCGCTTATTTATATTATTGTTTTCATTTGTTCATTTGCATTTGATTTGATATATTCGTATCATAATTTAGAATCTTATAGCATTATTCATGTATTATTGTTGAAATTGATTTATTTGTGTAAACTAGTGATAGTTTTGCGAAGTGATAGTGCAGTAAAAATAAGGTTAGTGGCGATGTATTGTTTGGTGGTCGTCTATTTAAACAGGTATTTAGGTAAATAAGGATTACTAAGATAGTTTTTTTAGTTTGTAGTTTTATTAGAAAGTAGTTATTTAAGTAGTGATTTTGTTATTATTGAGTAAATTCGATACCATGGCGGCATTAGTGAACGTAGAATGCTGTCTGACAGATTATTTGTTGACTGAGGAAACATCCTTTTCAAAGTTGAGTTTTGAAAATAAAAAACATGTAATTCAGTTAAGCCGTGCTCGCACTGACATGATTATAAATTACAAACGACGCGATGGTTTTTTCAAACATTTTAACAGTTCTTTGTAAGTACGACAAATACCCTTGGCTTACGGGAAGTTGTAAATTAAATAAAATGTTTTGTTTTCCTTGCATATTATTCTCAGATTCTAGTAGCTTATGGAGCCACACGGGATTTAAAGATATTAATAATCTTTCAAATTTGTCCAAAAAACATGTTCAGACCGAAAAACATATCCGAAGTTGTTAATCTTTGCATGATTTCGGAAATCGTAGGATAGAAACCTTTTTTGCTAATACGTATGAAGTTCATAATAGAAAAGTAGATCGGAATAGAAGTTTAATGAAACGGTTCATCGACACAGTAATTTTGCTAGGTAAAAAAGAATTAGCTTTTCGCGGCCACCACGAAAATCCGGCATCCGATAACCGCGGTATCTATATCGAAACGTTGTTATATTTAAGCAAGTATGATACCGTAATCGATTCGAATTTGGAACAATGTTCCTCAACACAGAATCCCATATTCTCTGGCCTTTCGAGTGATATACAAAATGATTTAATACAAAGTATCGCATTCGTTTTACGCGACCAAATTAAAGTTGGACATAAATAAGGCTCAGTTTGTATCGGTCATAATTGACGAAACGCCCGATGTTAGTCATAGGGAGCAACTAACGTTAATAATTATTTAGGTATTTATCTGAAACTGGAATCGAAGAACGTTTTCTTGGTTTCTATGACGTTAGCGTCAGTCGGACTGCTGATGTTCTTCTCATATCCATCCCCAAACGGCTTTTCTCAAAACCACTTTTATTATACTTGCAAGACACTGTTTCTATGTATCGGTGCTTACATGTATAGTGACAGTGAGCTAAAGCCAATTCATCTGTACAAGATTTCGAAGTCAGCCACAGGGCCACAGCTATACGAGTAGTTACTGGAATTCACGCATCACACTTAAGCAAGGTAAGCATTTTTTGGTTCGGCTTCCCTTTTAAGAAAATTCACCCTTCGCCACTATTCTCTATTCTTTACTTTTAACATCAAATAGCAAAGGACAGGATCTAAGTCTCGGGCTGTCTCGGCAAGAGTGTGAAGCAGGCATTACGCTTATGCGCCACCACTGATGGCGGTAGCTATCTTGCTCTAAAGATTCAAGTGATGAGGTATTATAGTAATCAAAAAAGGAAACAGCGAATGATAAATCGCCAATATTCGATGGATCGATCCTTAAGCTACACTCAAATTCAAGCGAAACCACCACGGGACATGGGACGCGATTCGCACGTGTCGATTGCACCAGGTTTACTCCCTCCATTATAACTTGCTACACGGTGATGTAGGATACTGAATGAAAATGTATTGTATTTGATGTATTATCACGTTTTGCCGTGCAGAAGCAGCGCCGCTCTGAAATGCTAAGTTCTATTGGGTACATTGTAAACTTGTATAGATCAGTGTAGTGCCAGTCGTGCTGCCTAGGACGCCAGAACGTAGAACAAGAGTTAAAAGTACATAAATTTGTAAAAACCGTAGGTACTTACATGAAAAGTTCCTAGATTTACGTAGATACCTATTATTATTGAAAGAGGTGTAAGTATATAACAGGTTAAAGTATTTTTTTAATTATTTATATGTGTAATCTATTGCAAATAATGATTTCAGGTAATTATACATTTTATTGAATAGCTTTAAATGTTCCTGTGTAGGTTTATGGTTTTTAAAGGGATGTATTTAAAAGTACTTTAAAATTAACGAAAATAACTACAAAAGATATTTAAGACACACTTCAAAAATAACGCTTTCTACTACAAAATTAATGGTTCGCACTATAATGCCGGTCACTCACATTCGCACGAATACGCGAACCCACAAGTGTGGGACTGACATTCGCAATGATTATGCGAACATTTTCCATACAAAATGGTAAACATTCGTACAATGTACGAATGTTTACGCGCATGTGAGTGACCGGGGTAACATTAATGGTTTGCACTATAATCAATCAAAAACCATTTGTTTCTGAACACACCCATTAAACGAATACATCCCGTTGTTTTAATATACCCATGAAGGTATACCTACAGTACATACCTACAGTACAGTATACACAGTGGTTCAACCAAAGAGTATAATAATAAGTTCAACGTCCATACATTTGACAGGTCTTAATAAATGTCAAAATTTTTAACACATTACAAATTACAAACCATGGATTTAACACCCGTGACGGCCTATCTGCTTTCACAGCTGTCATCTTGGATTTGAATTTTGACTTTATTTTCGGCTTCAGCCCCTCTGAATTCTATAGAATTGACACCCGTGATGGCTAATTTGCAAATTTTTATAGCCGCTATCTTGGATTTGACATCATTTTCTGCGGAGCCATGAAAATCATGGACATAATACCCATGAAGAATACCTTGAAAATTCACGTAACCAAAAGACCTGGAATTTATGTCTCGCCCGAGCTGCAGTATGGTGGCTTGGAATATCAGCTCCGCCCACTTCCCCCCGTAACTCCCGCTTAATTGCTCTGCGACAATGTTCTACGTTGAGCGACTGTAAGGTTTCCAAATACATATACTAGTCTATGCTGTAAGGTAAGGAGTAATATATGGGTAGACTGGTAGACTGTGATTATATCATGGTATTGAAATGTCATTGGTTGTGTGGTTATGGCAGACTCACACACTCCACTTACTCAAGTCCCGAGACTGAAAAAATATTAACCAAAAAAAAAAGTTCATTTGATTCGACATTTTGGCTTAAAGGATAGGTCCCGAACCAGAAAAAGTTTAAAAAAATGATTTGACAGTTTGACATTTGTGTCGTGCAGCAACAGTAAAGCTTTCAAAGTTTGTTTCTCTATTTTTCTTTAAAACTTTCTTTTTCTAAGTAGAATACTCTTTGACTTTGAAGAATTACAGTGTACTTATTAGGTGTATAAAAACTGTAAATTAAAGTTGTGGAAATGTGGCTGCCGTTATATTTTTTGTATTTTTTTGTATCATCTAATAGTATTTGTTCAATAGGTCTTAATGATCTAAATGTGCCTCCTGAACATGTAACATACGTTTTCAATGCCTTTCCCAGTATTGCTGATACTTGTTTATCAGAACCACAATGTCCACACAAAGAACTAATAGGGGTTAAAGGATGTTGGGGCTATGAACATGAGTGTAATAGAAATGTTTCATACCATGTGCGACCTATCTGCCCCGGGGATCATCGGGGCTGGGTAAAGACGAAGGATGCTCAGTATGATACGTTTTATACTCAAGCCGATTTTGGTAAGTAGGTATGCAAGGGTCAGTGTCATGAAGGTATAATAATCTAGGAGTTTTCAAAACAATATAAAAGCCTGTATAGTAGCCCATCCAACATGTTTGCCGATGTGTGGAATGCAGTACTCTGCCCCACTCTCCTGCCGGACAGCTGTGTGGCCTACTTAGTTTGTTACACTACTGACAGGCGGGTCAAACACATTATAAGTTAAATATTTGTAGAGGAATATTGCTATAATATGCAGTACACCACAATAATAATTGTAAATAGATATTTTGGTTTTAGTAGTTATTATTACCAGATGGATGTTGCTGTCTCTTAAATTATTTCTTAGTCATACCCAGGGAAAAAGATGCGGGTGGTCTATTCCTTGCTAAGAATCAAATAGACATGGCAATATTGCCTTCTGTGTCAAATATGACTATGGATACCGCTCTAGGGAGAATCAACCATACTCTCTACTCAGAACATACTAATTTTAATTAAACAATACAGTGTTGTATTGAAATATTATGGTATTCAAAATTTTACATTCTACTTACAGGTTATGTTAAAGAACAAATAGATGATTTGATGGTAATGTGTGAAGCTACTTATCCTGATGACACGTCATTGGAATGTTCAAAGTATTTAAGGTATTCACTAGTCTTTAAATTGCCTTGAATTTTACATTTATTGCAGTTTACATGGTTACATATATTAGAAGAAATCTCATTTCATTTATAAACTATCTAATAATGTTATCCCAGTCATGGCTGTTTGTTAGAACCTCATCTTTAGCCATCTTGATCCATGATCAGGACACATTTAATTAGTAGAGTAAGTAATCTAGTACTCTACTCCTCACTGCAAATATACTAGTTTTAGAATACTGAGAAATGCATTTTTAGCCTAATGCAAACACTGAACTTGCCTACTGGGAATAGTCTAGTGCGTAAATGTCCCACCTGAATTCTAGAATTCAAATACAAAACAGTATTGTTTTCTAATGTGGCTTATTGACATTCAGCTGAAATGTAATACAGCAATCAATGCTACAATTTGGCATGCCGCCCGCATTGTAATTTTTATGTAGCAGCTGAATCCTAAAATTTGGCTTATTACATAAAGCCTAGCCGCAATAACAATATTCGCGGCATGGGGTTTTCGAGTGGGTTAGTGAATGTTAATACTTCTTAGTTAATGTTAATTATTTATTTGAATTCCAGGTTTTGTCGCGGCAGAAACATGATGTTAAATTTTACGGGCCTTGTGGGACGTGGAGACAACTTGCGCTATAAAATGGATATTCTTGGCCCTGGTCAGATAGGTATGACATGTAACTCTTCCTATTTATGACTGCCTAACGTTTTGGAGCCAAACAGAGCCCTTAATTATGAGCTGAACACGCGGCGAGAACTCGAGTCAAACTGGTGCAGTACCGCGCCGCGTAGTTGCACTTGCGACGAGGGGGGCGCACTAGGTCACGGTACTACTTATACGTCTTCGCACCTGTTGTTCAGGTAATGATTACCAGTGCATACTGCACTTACTGTGTCACACTCTAGGACTCATTTTTTTAGGCCGTGGATTCCAGAGCTGATTTCTAGGCAAACAGCAGTGTCTAATCACTGTTTCTATTGAACGTCGGGTAACGGCTGATTTTATTGTCTACACGTTCTTTCGACATACGAAACCCTTATCGAGCCCTGCCCGTGTTACAAACGTGTTCTGTAACTGCCGACCTATTGCTATCTATACGCTTCATACCTAGGCGAGTTTCCCCTATAATATCATTCAGGCCACACTCACTCACGCACGGTATCATGTATACGCCGGAAACGCATAGCGGATCCTTGTCTTTTGGCACGGCAATAACTGCCGCAGTTGTCTAGAGGGTGGTAGATTGTTCTAATGCTGTATCTTCGGGGTAATAAGTGACCCACCTTGTCGTTAAGTTCCCGCACAAGAGGTAAAAACGTAGGCGCCCGAAACCAGTCATTTACGAGCTGTGTCCACCTAGTGCATTGTCGCCACTGGCAACTATAATATTGCGCTCCAGTACATTTTTTTAATGACGTAATTCACCTCCGCGTGCCACACAAACTGAACCCCTGGTTGATCAGCGTTCTGGATACAGGAGATAAGGTTTGAAGGATGGTAAACGAAGTCTGCGCGTGAGTGTGTGTCGGTTTCCTATAGACGGTACACACATCAAAAAAAGTTTGCGATCACTGGCATAAACTGATATAATTTTTTAAATTGAACTCTATCAAGAATAATTCTTTGTTGTGTGTTTTCTTTAAATAGAAATACCCAGTTTGAAATTAAAAAATAAAACTATTTCTTATTTTTTATAAAAAAAATTGAGTAATTAATCATAATGTAATTGTAACAGGAATTTGATAGAAAGAAAAAGACTGATTAACCAAACTTAAACAACAATTTATTAATAAAAGGTTTATATTCAACTCCTCCCCTGGCTCGAACACATGCGAAGATCCTCCTGGATATGCTGAGAATCAAGTTATCCAGCATTTCTTGGGGTAACCTGTCCCATTCTTGAATAGCGGCTTCCCTGAGCTCTGGCACTGTCTGGGGACGTGGCTGACGGTTCCTAACAGCTCGCTTAAGAGCATCCCACGCGTGCTCTATTGGGTTTAAGTCAGGCGAGCCAGCAGGCCAGTCTAACCTTGTGATATCGTATTCTCGGAGAGCAGCATTGACTCGTTGAGCTCGATGGGCGGGCGCATTATCATCGACCAGTACAAATTGGTGCCCATGGTTTACTCGGAATGGTCTGACAATTCCATCAATAGCAACGGCTCTGTACATGTCTGCTGTCATGAAGCCTCGATACGGGATCAAAGGCGTTCTAGCTCCAATCATAATACCACCCCAAAAGGACACCGATTTCCCGCCTTGCTGAACTGTTCCAGTGGCAGTTCTTTGCCTTTCACGGTCTCCTGGTCTTCTCCAGACACGGACACGTCGGTTATCTGGATGAGTAGGTACTGATTCGCGATTCGTCAACGAAGAGACAGTTTTGCCAAATGTTTCCTTCTTCATTTTGCCGAAGCCTAGCTCACTGTAATCTCCGTCGTTGACGTTGCCGGGAATTCAGAGGAGCTCGCTAAGACCTCCGTGCTCGTAATCCAGCCTGGTGTAAGCAATTCCGAATGGTCTAAGTGCTAACTTCAAGCCCAGAGGCGGCCCGAACTTCTACTTTTATTTTAGTGGCGTTGATTGTTGGGTCACGGGCTGCCAGCAATCTAATATAGCACTTTTGGGCAGCAGTCAAAACAGTTGGGCGACCACTGCGGGGTTGGTCAGCTAAATTACCCATCCCGTGGTACCTCTGCAACGTGGTCACGACACAGGATTGGGATATAGCAACTCTGCGTGCTATTTCTCTCGTGGTGTATCCTTCTTCCCTCAAAGTTACTATTCTTGCTCGTAAAACTTCTGATAATCCTCTTGGCATTTTTCAATTACAACTTTCCGCGAAATCTATTTTAAATCCGTTAAAATTGACTAAATCAGATTTCTGAAAAACAATTGAACTGTTTTATTGTTTTATATTCTAAATCTATATTTTTAAATAAAGAATCTAAAAAAAAGAAGAAATCATAATATAATCTACCGTAACAAAAAAAAAAAACGATTTTTCAAAGAGATCGCAAACTTTTTTTGATGTGTGTATGTGATAACCGATCGCCAGGCTCGGAGATCGTCCAAGAATGGCGGAACTCATTTATTTTCTCTTGGATTGTGAATTCTATACATTCCATTTAAATGTCTCGTAAATTCCACTAGCGCATCCCGTTGGATAATGGCGAAAATGCCATCAACGTCAACGCTTTTGGTATCGAGGTTTCGAATAAGCGGACTCTAAGGTCTGGTGTTCAAACCATTCTATAATGATGGCAGCTATTACCAGCGCAAACGGTGAACCAAGTGACATTCTTGAGTACTTAAAGGTAGAGCTCACTATACGAGGTGTGCAGCCTCAGGGAGTACTTCTTCCAAACCGACGTGGGGATGCATCGAGATGTAGTCGCAGTGGACAAAGGATTCACCCCGCTCTCCTTGCTTAAAGAGAACTGGCGCAAGCCTGAGTACTGGATACTAATGGCCACAGGGAGGTATGGCAGAGCAAAAGGAGCTTCACGGATACTTTTACCGGGCCCTTCATGGGCCTGATCTAGATTTTCTAGCGTCCGTAGCCTTGCTACGTTTCGGTGACCTCTTTGGGGAAACCGAAGGTTTTGTCTGTGCAATTATGGACGAAGTAATGATGACGAACAACTACTGAAAATATATTGTGCAGGACGGCACGGTTTACATCTGTCGGGCATGCCACTGTCTCGGTGAATCCATTCGACATTTATTTCTGGTTGTTCTCGTCTTGCTAACTGCGAGTATTTGCACAGACACAACCTAGTACACACACAGACTTACTTAGCTACTATAATAATAATCATTTAATAAAAGGTGACGAACTGGCATGTAGCACCACCCACCTCTCTAGAATAGGCGAGTCCCACCGCTCAGACAATACTTTTAGGATACCGTTAGTGCTGCGCTTTAAGCGATTTAAGAGCGAGGCACTCCGCTTCCTTATTATGGCAAAAAAGTCATCTGTGTGTGCCTGCGCGAACATGTTAGAAGCGCTGCAAAACTGCGGCAACCCTAACAGTATCCTAAACGCATCAGTGTATTGGACGCGCAAGGCGCTGTATACCCGCTGAGTAAACTTGGCCCATAGGCTGCACGTGTAAAATGACTGACAATAAGCTTTAAATAAGGTCACCTTTATGTCTATATGTTTTTCTTTTGTTTTTTATATTATTCGTAAAATTTGTACCAGATGTCTGAATACGGTGGTATAAAATTCAAACCTTTTTAGTTCTTTTATTAATAATTTATGTATTGACATAAACAAAACATAGGGACATTGTGGTGGTAGATATATCATATGGTAAAAAATATTTGCTCTAGTGACATTATCCAAGGAAGAAACTGAGGAATACGTTTGTATGGACTAAACGCCGACCGCATTTCCTCTTAATATAGCTACTTGATTTCCCGGTGTAGCGGAAGTCGATTTTCTTGGAGATATTATTTCTTTAGTAGCCAAGTGACGCAACAACTTATCAGTACCTACTGTGGTAATTAATAGCCAATTCAGCTTATGGATTTTAGGCAACCCGTAAATCTTGGGTGGTATTGAGTTAGAGTTGTGTGGTCGTTACAGCGTTATCAGCATCATCAGCTCACTGCCATCTAGACTTTGCAGCAACTTGATGACTTGGCGTCAATTGGATGGTGATCACCGTGGCTGTCGGGTTGTAAACAACGGTGTCGCTCATTCACTAGTTGCGTGATTTTTCTGTCATACGCTTCGGTAGCAATGACCACACTTGCATTACCCTTGTCTGTGTGATACAGTAAATCGTGGTATCCACCGGCACACATTCCCTGAACAACCCGGACACGACGAGTGACGAAGACGCACGAACAGTGCCGACACCCAGCGTGTCCTTCTTGTCGCGCGCATCATTACGCCCGGGCTCACCGCGTGTGCAATCACGATTAAGGACTCGTTTGGGTCCGAAACAACTATGGTAATCCTGAAAAATTCTTGTAAGTAAACCGTAAACAATCATAAATAAAAATGTGTCTCACGAAAAAAATGCATCTCTTCCATTTAGATTTCATCAAAGTTATTATAACTTGACTTCTAATAAGCAAAGCATTTGTAATGAGCGTTTATTACTAATACAATTAGTCAACGTGTAATCAAACCATGAAATGTACAGGAATTATTTGATTTCATTAGTTTGAATGAATTATTGAATTGGATGAGCCTGATATTGTTAGGGGTCTCTATTAGTTTAGTGTAAAACAATCTGTGTAGCACGATGTGTAAAGTTACATAATTTTAGCTACTAAGTTATTGTTTTTATTTCAAAATACGACCTTATTAATGTATGATTATATAATTATATTATATGCAAAGCTAAAACTAAACATTTATTTATTATTTCTGACATTTCAGGTGGCTACTGCAATTTTCATTCTGAACGGCTTATGAAAGAAGCAGAGCATATGAGTGCACTTCAATCATGGGCACCTGAACTTGTGCATTTTGTTAAAACCCCTCAGAGGCCCATAGCTGATGGAATGTGTGATATAATTATACAGAAACCAACTTACATAATGAAATTAGATGCAGGTATGTTTGTTTTGCTTTACACATTAAGCTATAATCATCAGTCATTTCATTCGAATCTTGAACTTATCAATAATATGCATTTGTGTTTGTTTCAGCTGTAAACATGTACCACCACTTCTGTGATTTTTTCAATTTGTATGCATCTCTACATGTGAACTCAACACATCCTTCTACTTTTTCTAAAGACAATCACATATTAGTGTGGGAAACCTTCACTTATGATTCTGCATTTAAAGAAACATTCAAAGCATTTACTGATAATCCCATCTGGGACTTAAAAACATTTAGAGGAAAAGTAGTATGTTTCAAAAACGTAGTTTTACCACTTCTGCCTAGAATGATTTTTGGCCTTTATTACAATACTCCTTTGGTAAGTTCGTTTTAGTATTAGAGCATCTATAGAGCATTATAACAAGATAATATGGTAAGGGGTTTGTTTTCACTCCAGCAATATTACATATTAATCACGAAGACATGATATTGTCTAACTCACACCTTGTTATGTCATTGAGACGTTGAACTTGAGTCCCAAGCATACACTTTATTTGGGATTCCATATTAAAAGGGAAATTCATCACTTTAAAGAATACCAGAATTTACCCATATATGACTTCCAAGCCCCAAGCAGTAGTTAGGCCTTTCTTTCGAAGTCCCCATAACAATAATTTAGTTGGCCTTGGTCATACTAAACTTGTCAGTTAGTTTCAGTACAGAGTTCACTGCCCGTGTCGATATACTGCGGACGTTCACAGCGCTGTTACGGGGGTCTTTGTTGTCCGGAAATCTGACACAACCGTGTTACGGCACCTTTGGGATAGTAGACTGATGCTCTTCCTTCTTCTCTGACCTTCTTTAGGTAATACATTTTTACCACTAAGGCCAAAATTTCAAAAAGTGCCACTTCTGTTTCCAACTGAAATCTACTCGTTACACGACTCAATTGGGACCTGTGTTCCTATAACTCAAAATGAGATTGAGTAGTGGCATCACCGCTGGAACGGTCTGCTAGTCAAAAGAAAATGGAATTTGTACAAAATCATTGACCAGTTCTATAAAGAACAAAAAATACAGAAACAATATTAGAAAAACTCAATTCACATTCTCAGTTCACCGAAAGAACAACAAAAAAGTAGAAGAGGGAACACATGATTAAGAACTATCTCGAAAAGAAAGGAAGCATCGACTTAACTTCGTTTTTAAATGGCCTCGTATACTTGTGCTATTTTAAACAATGGTTATATAAATATAATAATTGGTAATTGATAACGAAATACAATTTTTTGTGTAAATTTTTCGGTTACATTGATTTGTCGTAACCGTAAGATTCGTCTGTTAATTCGTTTTATTGAGATCGCGTAGTTTAGGCGTGAAGTTTTTCGTTGTAACGTGCATTCGTTGTAAGGATATTCGTTGCTTCGTACTTTCGTTGTTTCATTATTCGTTATTGCAAACTTTCGGGGGCGTGTTATTCGTTGTTTCATATTTCGAGGTCACGTAGCGGACTCATAATTCATACTTCATTTTCAATAGCATACGGTAATAAGTGTGACATTGGAGCATTACGCATGAAAACTGATTGCCTGTCAAACACATGTGAAACCACTGTGAAAAAATGATTTTTTTCATCAGAAGAAAAGTATCAATCATTTCCATGCCTAATCCTGTTAACCAAAAAGGCTCTGTAGATTGCTCAACCCGCATTACGCATATTCCATTTGAGATGCAAAATTGTTCCATGACAATAAATAAAGTGTCTAAAATTAACCACTATATTTTGTCAGTTTGCAGCGTACAAATATAATAAACCTAATCAAATATCGGAAATCAACGTAGCAACTAAGTATAAATAATATGTATTAATATATTATATAACACAGATATAAACATATTTTATAGTATACAAGGTTAGTCGGAAAGGGGGTACTAAGTCGCGGGCCTATTAATGTATCACTGATGATTGTTTTAAAGAGTGTTAAAATTTCAAAATTCGATAAAAAAGAACCATGCAAAATGAATTTTATGGTCAGTTTAAAAAAAAAAAACATCTTCACTGCTTTAGTTACAAATTCAGAAAATGGACCTTCTAATCCGTGACCCCAAATATGACCTAAAATGTAAACACAACTGATCATGATATGAAATTTTTGTACAGCTATTTCTCTTTACTTTTGGGGAAAGTTGTAGAACAAAAGTTATCCATTATTATGGGTACTTTAACACCCTTTTGGCTTAGTATCCCCTTTCCTTTCCTTGTATAAGATAAAAAATAATTAATACGTACTTATACATACTCAAATAATAAAATTGATTTTACAAAACAGTACCTATCCTAATGATTGTACGTCTATTGCAGATATATGGTTGTGAGCGGAGTGGCTTGTTCCACGCGTTCTCGAAACACATTATCCATTCTTTAAATATAAAATTACATCCTCGGACCAGTGACAAAGTAAGAGTCACTCTACTATCAAGAGGCACAACCTATCGATCAATTTTGAATGAGAAGGCGATAATTGATGCTTTAACGAAAGTGAAGGGCTATGAAGTTAAGCAGGTGGTGTACGACAAAACTGTACCATTTCTGAAGCAGTTGGAAATAACTCATAATACAGACGTGTTCATTGGCATGCACGGTGCTGGTTTAACGCATCTACTCTTCTTGCCTGATTGGGCGGCTGTGTTCGAAGTGTGGGTATGATTTTATTTATAGAGGGCGAGTTAGTTATCGGACGTTAATCTAACTGAAATAAAAAAGGGGTTCTACGTTTTATAAACTAAAATAGAGTGTCTTTTTGAAACCATTCGGTGGTTTTCGCTTGCAAGAGTTTACTCACGAGATGATCCCATTTACATTTTGCTATAATCTGATGAAGCATTTCGGAGATAGAGAATGAACTCTTCAACGACGGTGCTGTTCGTCGTTGAGGAGATCATTCTCTATCGTAATTGGGTTATTGAAATTTGTATTAGAACTGAAGATCACAATTGAATCCTTTTTCGCATAGGTAGCTGTGTTATTGTTTAGTCCACTCAAAAAGGAAAACTTATATAAATATTTTAAATAATCGACAAAAAAAAAAATGAAACGCATCAAATAATGGTCATATAATAAAATTTACGTTTTCTGAATTCGGTGCCTTCAATTTCACTTAGGTTCTTCGTTACAGCGTGGCTTAGCACAGCACCGACTTTAGTAAATGTTAATTTTATTATGGCCATTATTTGATGCGTTTAAGTTTTTTTGAAGTCGGTTTTTTTAAAATATTAATTTTATTTGCCACATAAGTTCATTAAACGTTTATTGTTTTCAGTTACAATTGCGAAGATCCTAATTGTTACTTAGATCTAACGAGACTTCGTGGACTGAAATATGTTACTTGGGAAGACAAAACAAAACTTGTGCAACAAGATCAGGTATATTTGAATCCTCTTTATTTCAAAGGTTACATGTGATATAATATTGGGCCACATACACACAGCCAGTTCATAGTGTGGAATTAAACGCATTGGTTCCGTTGATTTCGTGTTTATATGAAACGACTAAGCTAAGCCACCGAGTCGTTATCTCGAGAGCTATCCGTCAGTTACAAATGCCCCGATCCTATTGACACGTATAAATATGTAAAGCCGCTAGTAACAAAAAAAACACATGCTCGTGTAATTTTATTTGTTGCGCGGAAGCTCTGCCTACCCATTTTTCGAACTATGTTGGGGTCAGCTTCCAGCCTAACCAGACGCAGCTGAATGCCAGTGTTTTACACTGACTAACTCCGTAACTGGGTTTCGGGGCAATGCCGATATCCTAAGGTTAGACCGGTTGTCAGACTTTCGGGCTTTTGACTTCCCATAACGACCGTCATAGGTATTCGTATGACACCCGGGACCGACTGTCCGAGGCACGCGGACGCATTATAAGGAAAGATCTTAATATGATGTGTCTCTCTTTTTCTCTGAATCTGAGCATACTGTGCCATATTCACTCTACTCTTGACAGACTGATTGATGGTAGCAGTTTGTCTGTTCTCTTTACTCATTTTCTTTACATATCTTGTGCGATTTAAAATATTTCTACAAGAAATCAAAAATAACATTTACGAATCTAACATTTAAAAAACCTAAAAGACTGAGACTCTGAGATTGCACAAACTGACAGCAATATTTATAGTCTCCGATCCGACTATATTTTAAGATGTGATAGCATGAATTTTTGAAAGCGTACTAAATACGTCTTGTTAACATCTTTCAGTTCTTTTTAGACGCAGTCAGGTATTATGGTAACGCTATTACCTATTACCTACGCTTTCTGCAAATGCGTCCCTAATATGCCGTGATAGGTTTCTTTAGTTTTAAGACAAATGAATAACAATCAATAAAAATATTAATGTAAGATTTTTATTCACAGGGCCACGGACCCGGTGGCGGTTCACACGCGAAATTCACGAATTATTCGTTCGATGTGCGCGAGTTTTTAAGTTTAGTGGAGAAATGTGCCGAACATGTGCGTAAACATAAAGCCTTCAATGATTTCCTCGAAGCCTCCGGTGTACCGCGACCACACGAAGAGTTGTAAGGCTGTCAACATAGTTTCTATTTTTAACTTGTGATATCTAATTGTTTTTACGGTTTTTTACTGATAATTAAGTCATAATAATTTACCTACATCTCATTTGTGCTGAGAAGGCAAAGTAATCATTCCAATTTTAGTGAAATTAGGTACTAAGTATACATTTGTTACGTATTTTTTCTCTCGTCTCTTTATGAAACGAACGAACTTTATCTAGCCAAATTTTAAGTTTGTATTGTCAATACAGACTAAAAAAAGCAGTGCAGTTGTTTTGTTACAAGATGTCGCTGTATGTACAAAAATTAAAAAATAAAGGCCATACCGGCTGGAAATCTCGCTATTAGAAAGGAGATACATTAAAACAGGCCAGGTCAATGTACACTACCTCTAAATAATCTGAAAAGTCCGTGGAATTCGGGAATAGTACAAATAATACTTGATTTTTTGTCAATACAGCTTACGACGACGTACAAAAGTTTAGATAACAGATAATCCGATCACCCTTCAATAATTTAAAACTGGCTTCACAGCAGTCGTTTTAATATTACCACACCAAGTGTAATTTTACTAGGATTGGTTTACAATATTTTAGAAGTTGTGTTTTATTTTTTAACGAACATTCTAACGTAACCAAGGCTGTCCTGGTATCTTGGATGGCCGTTACACATTCAAATAACAAAAACACACACATAACACAAGCACTGTAAAAATTGTTCTTTCGCGCGAGGATCATACTCGCGAAATTTTTGTGCAGAAAGCTAAAGGCAAAGCTTGGATGGCAGCACAGAATAATAAATAACACTACGTACAGAAACCGCACTCAAATACGTAGAAAAATATGTTCTGCGCATGCGAAATTGAGCTTTAGTGTTAGGCGGGAGCGCTCCCACTCCGCTATGCATTCGCGCTCTTATGACATTTAGGTTCGGTCACACCCAGAGGCGGTCTTTGGGGGTGGCGAGCAGGGCAATCGCCCGGGGCCTCACTCTTGCAGGGGCCTCGCACACTCCCGCAACAACCCAATTAGAAAAATATTAGGTAGTAATTATACTAATGTTTGTATTTCGCACCTTACGCCGTGCTTTATGGAACATTGCACTTCTCGTCAAGCATCATCATTAAAACTAATTCCACAACGACAAGGGCCTCGCAAAGATCTACCCGCCCGGAGCCTCGCAATGGCTAAGGCCGCCCCTGATTACACCCTAACATTCGGTTCGACTTTTTTGTGTTTCACTCCGGAAGCTAAACCGGGCTGCTGACCATGTGGTCCTGAGTTCGATCCCCAGGTCGGGCAAAGTGTTATTGGGTTTTCTATTAAGAATTTCCCAGTAGCAGCCCGGAGTCTGGATTTATGCCCGGTTAATGGCAATAAGCTCGTCCCCTATTACATGGCCCCTTAAACATAACTGGCGAAACAAGGGTGCACTAAAAAACATCGCTGCCGAACTCTTCGGGGTATACAAGGTGTGATGTTATGTTTATCAGAAGATGTGCCTATAAGGGACTAATCACATTAATTAGCATCAATTCGCGAAAACCTGGATGGTGTTTAGCATTACCTGTGAAAGATTGCTCGATCGTGTGCTTGCAGCTGTGAAAGCATTCGATCTGCACTCGTAAGCGTGCAGGCGAAAACTAATTCAATGCGAAAAGGCGAAATAATGCGTACCTACGCATGTTCAATGGAATGCCCATTTTCTATGAGTGACTCGCGAATTGCTGCTGATAAGTGTGTTTAGACCAAATGTCATAAATAACAGAATTGTACAACATACATTGATTTAAATTAAATACTTTTTAAAGGCACAACATTTTACTTTAATATTTTAGACCTCGAAAATGTGCTTATCAAACACCGAAATTGATTGAACATTAATTAAAGTAATGTACCTACCAACATAAACTTATAGTGAAGGTCGACAGTAACTTACAAGTAATAATCGTTGAAAAATAACAATGAATGTTGTTGATGTAATCTGGTTAATTTATTATTTGGCGAAGGCACCGCTAGTTTAATTGTAACAGCGCGCGTCGAACGTTAAGTTCCATAATTACAGTTCGCGATATTCAGATAAATGTTCACAAGATCGGTTGAGAGCCCATGTCCAGTTGAGTTATGTACATGTACGGTTACAGTTAATATTGAGACCTTTTAATTGTAATTCTTACATTGATTTATTTTTAGCTTTTTATTATAGGTATAGGTTGTATTATTGTTCTATGCGTAAAGTAAATAAAATAAAAATATAATGTGTACAATAAAGAACGCAAGGCTTCAGACACTGCAATTAGAAAATCTATAAGTTATATGTTACAAAATGAAAAATAATTGCAGTACAAATAACTTTTGCATTTAAAGTTAAATAAAAAAATGAGTCTTTATTGTTTTTTATCCCGACGGGCTGGAAATTTAATATATCTAATATAAGCAATATTGTTTAAATAGATGTCTATTCTGAACCAACCATGTTAGAGCTAGTTTTTATCACGTGCATCTTTTATAATAAAGTTGGTACATACTACTTGGGATATATATACAATTAAGTGAGTGCTTCTAGTTATCCAAAATTTTGAATTTTCGGTAATTTAAAACTTAATATTTAATGTATTATAATTTGAAAACCCAGTGATAGCAACAGCATGTCAGTATTAGGAATAGTGATGGTCAAATGTGATCGTATTAATTCATATGTAAATAGCTTATTAAATAATTTGTTACTTAATGTAATATAGCGAAAAATTGTTTGATAATTTTCTTATCATTATTGGTGCGGACTCCTAAATCGAAAGGAGGTCGGAGGAGAGAGCATTAAATCGTAAAACAATCGCATAATGTGGAGGCAATATTTACAGAGGGAAATTAATGAACGAAGCTCGGGCGCGCCCTCGGGCCCTCGCGGTCATAACTTTTTGGCATAACCAGATCGTATCGCAAAATAAAAATCAAGAAGTTAATTGAAATAATACAAGTCTTCAAGTGAAATTACGCTGAATAGTGCTATATTAATTATATCTAAAACTAACATGTCTGTGATCTATAGCACCTTTAAGTGGGTAATTTAACAACTTACCTACTTATTTTCAGTGAAGATGGATCTGTTTTGTAAAATTATGTTTGTAGATGTTTTTAACCATACATTATGTGTAACTAATGCATTTACGTGTTCGAGTTTAACAACGATTGTTTTTTATCAGTTAGATTACTTGCTTAGTAATTAAGACATAATGTTTTGTATTTTTTTATAATAAAAGTTATTCAAAAACGGTTTTTAATATGATACCTCCATTTCATATAAATTCAGAAACATGCCATTGTATTTGATGGACATGTGCTGCTTGAAACACCCAAGGCTACAGGAAATAGAACGATAAGATGAATAAAATAATTTAATACTAGCTGTGTCCTCACGGCTCCGCCCACGTAAGAAGTTTTATTCCAGTAATAAATATAGGTAGCATATGTTACTCAGTGATAATGCAGCTTTCTAACGGCCTGTAGGAAATCGGTCCTGTAGTTTTTAAGTTTATTCGTTACATACATAAATACAAATCTTTCCTCTTTATAAATTACTAGCTGTGTCCTCACGGCTCCGCCCGTAGCCTATGTTATTCAGTGATAATGTAGCTTTCAAACGGCAAAAGAATTATTGAAATCGGTCCAGTAGTTTTTAAATTTATTCGTTACATATAAAAATCCAAAAATACAAATCTTTCCTCTTTATAATATTAGTATAGATACCTATAGACTAACTGTGTCCTCACGGCTCCGCCCGTAGCCTATGTTACTCGGTGATAATGTAGCTTTCAAGCGGCAAAATAATTTTTGATATCGGTCCAGTATTTTTAAGTTTATTCATTACATACAAATATACAAATCTTTCCTCTTTATAATATTAGTATAGATTAAAAGATGACATGAGTACCTACTATAATAGTAGGTAGGTACATTATGATATAAGTGTGTTATGTTGGTCATTACGGTCTAGCCGGTATTGTGCGCGCGAGCCGCAGGCGAGTGCGATAAGTGAGCCGAGACTGTAATGATCAATGCACACGCCTATCATACGACGTTTTTCAACACACTTGCGAGGAAAAAAGCAGACTTGTATTGTTATTAACTTTTAATTATTGAAACAATTAGTGAAGTACAATTCTCAAAATGATACCGAACATTGTTGGCATTTTTACAGTTTGTGTTATGGTATTGGTATATCAATATAATTTTTGGTCTTAACTGTGCTTTTTAACATGGAATAGACACCAAAGCGAGCTGGGCTTGTATTTATTTGCCAGTTCATTGAAGTAAGCCAAAAATACGTTCTTAGAAAATGACTGGGCATTTTTGCTGATTTTCCATTGTATGAAAGTTTCGTAAGCCACTAGGTATTTCTCTCTAGATTTAGGTGGCAACAGGCTATCACATGCGCTCCATGCCTCGTTTAGTATTTCCAGCGGTGTCAAATGTACGTATTGCTTTTCTTCCCTACTTAAAGTCGACATTTTTGATAATAATATAATCAATCAACCACACAGCGAAAACGTTAACAAATATTTATGGAAAATGCCGTGCAAGTTTCTTAAGTTTCTTTTTCTTTTCGCGCCGCGCCAACGATGCGCGCACTGTTTGGAGCGAGAGCACGAACAACATCGACATACAGCCAATATTAAAAATATAATACAGCGAATATTTTCGTATTTGTAACATAATTTATTGTGAATTATTAATAATTTGACAAAATTAAATGTTTATTATCATATTTTAATTAACACAGTTTATTTATTCAATTTTTTTATTAACAAAAATGTTTACTATTTTTTAGGCATAAAAACGCATAGCTAAGGTTGAAAAAAAAATGTAAAGTAAAATTCGTAGACATATACCTATATATCATTAATCTGTGATAGATATTACTGGACTAGTCCGAAGTATGCTACTTTACGGACTTAAAACACAGATTAATGATATATGTCTAAACTTAAAAGCGGTCCAATCAGAGCAACTTTATGAGCAAGTGTGTTGAAAAAATATTATGGCTTGCAAATAACTTTTCCAGTTCTGGGTATATGTGAATGTGAGATATTGTCTGTGAACTTTGAAAATCTCTGTTAATTGACGTGAAGCATTTGTTAAACTGTGCTAGGTAAGTTGGTAAAGGTTAATTTTAAATTATACCTAAAGTTCCTATCAGCTACTAACACGATATTATAAACCCCTTTTTGTCAGTGGACTATTCAGTCTTACACGAGGGCTGGTGACTGGCGAGCATCTTTTTGGATCCTAAATAAGAGATGTGATGCAAATAAATGGTTGCTCATAAAGTAGAATATAAATAAATGAGTTTATTATTTTACTTTATTTATCAAATCCAAATATACCCTCAAAGAGAATAATGTTGAGGGCGTGTATAGATATTAGAAGCATTAGGGCAAGGGGCAGGCGAAGTGTAGGCGCAGGCAGGCCGCGGGCTCGAGCCGGCGAGCACGGCGGTGGCGGTGAGCCGGGTGGTCGTCGATGCGACGACGCTGATTCATGTCGCTGATAGCTATCGCAGGCGCCGGCGCCCAGTGCTATTTTCTAAATTTATCACCATTCGTATTCGCCTACCACGCATACTGTGGTTTTGAATAAAGGCATCTATAATTCTAGCCAAAGAAAAGATCTTAGTTCGATCAAGGCCTGGGTCTGATTTATGGATCCATAATATTATTGAATAAAACTCTCCAGAACTACTTTGAATACAACTTAATCAGACGGGAAAACTTGTTTCAATGTAACATGTGTTTTGAAATGAATCTATGGGGTTTTATGGTATTTCTATTTACCTTCTAAATTGTGATATGAGACTACCTCTAAAGCATATTCCGAATTTTCGTGAAACGCCGCGCGTGTTCGCGAAAATACAAATTCCGTCGACGTATAGATACTGTTGGTAGATGTGAGGTAAATCATCTCCGAAACATAAGGGTTGCTCACAGCAGCAAGTGACCACAACGTGTTACTGTCCTCCCCAAAGTCGCTTAATGGCAGCTCCGAGCCCTTTCCGATCGTCTCCGATCCCTAAGGTGTTAGTCATCGCAGCGACAAGCAAGGGTCTACCCCAGCCTAGCTGCCTGTTTCAGGTCTTCGTTTCATCTGATCGGTGAGATCTCTACGATATCTAACTTCGTTTGTTGATGCGCTGTCTTCACTCAAGGACTCGCCTGTTCCAAAGGCAACAGACGTGGCTCACTGCCACTAGTTTGCTTATTCGGCAAGCTACCTATGTTGATGACTCCAGTTTTCAGGATAATCTAATTTTTGATCTTCAAAGAAACTTCGAGTAGGTACCTAAGTATAGGTACCAGAGCAATTCTGAATTTGCGGACTAGCCAAACTGTCTGTGGCCAAATCTCGATACCTACTCAGTGACATAAATACTATCCCGCTTACTAATAAACGCTAAATAAAGTTATGACAAGCTTATCTATCAAAAAATGTGTGGTTTTATTGATGTTATACATGACATAACTCTATTAATGTTTATTAGTAAGGGGGTATAATTATATGTAATTGGGAATAAGTATCCATCGCAGCTGTTTCCTAGCTGAGTTAGGTAAGTAATGCAAAAATAAATTTCCCAATCAAAACAAACGTTTTCGACATTCGTAAATTGAAGCTCCAATGTCCTCGCCTATTACAGGTACAATGAATTGAACCATGTTTCTATCAACTACATCAAGTGGATTAACGGCACCTGAGAATGCAAAATGTACCTACGAGAAAAATAATTAATCTTGGGTCGACGAGCAGTTATTTATATAATAGCAGCGCGAATTAAGGCAACAAGTCTCAGATTAACAATAGCAACAAACAAACAGAAGGTAACAGAACGAAGACAAACATTCGTGGCTCTTTCAAAGGCACACAATAGTCGTCATCAATTACAGGCAATAGATCGCCCAACATCATTTGTCCGTCCGTCCGTTACTCGACTGGGGCATTCCCACGGCTCTCGGGACGATCGTGTTTGTTGTCGGAATATGTCCAACGAGAAATAGTAATAGAAAATTGTTTCTGATTGCCTCGCTCTCTACCTACTTTGATCGCCTACTCGACGTCCACGTTCCTATTTTTTTTATTAGGTAGGTACCTACTACTCATTCTAGTGACTATGTAGTGATATTTTGTTTGTCATCTATACCACATCAAAATCGCTCTAATCTTTATCAGCAGATCAGTATTTATTCCCGAAATTAATTATTTTGGAATCCGATGTAAACAACAATATTAAAGTTCAACGCCAAGCAGTTTCCTGTGTTCCGTCGTGTGTACGACTGTGAGAGCCAGAGGGGTACATATATGGGAGTCTGAGTCCCTCTTTATCTTTGCTACTTGGATTCGTGTGTTCCACCTTAGACCCTGTCTGGGCTTACCATCAGGAGCGACTAGAGAGTAGAGCGTAGAGTCAAACGCGACTAAGTTAAATAATAATAATAACATATCAAAAATATTAACGAATGCGATGAGTATACGTACGGACCTTCTCACATGGTAAAATCACGGAGTAAATTCCTGGTTTATAATTATGCAGAACGATGCAAACCGTTGTTCTCCAGATGTTATCAGACACAAGACCGAAGAGAAATTGCTCCGATCAAAAGATAATCTCGCCGGAACCAAAATTGATCATTGATAGGAGGCGCGCGCGCGTCCTGCCGCCTGCCACCAGTCCACGCCCACGACAATGTTAACTCTTTTTTAATTTCACGAAGTTTGTATCTGAAAATTGGCAATTTATTTTAATACTAATGTAGTACTTAAGTAGGTAGGTACCTACATACTTATTCGGTATTATGATTTAACAAAAATGCCAACATTGATAACCTCAGTGAGAAGTGTAGGTTTTATAGGAGGTAGGTATAGATAGTGCGGGTTATAATGTTAGGTATCTAAGCTACACATATTATTAGCCTGCATATTTAGGTCACCTCTCAGTACAGCCAGCTTCATTCGATCTCTCGGTCAATAAATATCAGATTAAAGTGCCGCTATTGTAGCCTTCACGCACAAACTAGTACCGTGGCTTTCAATAACGGTTCGCACTATGCAGATTATCACTGGGGCGATAACCACGACGTGAAAGCGATAGCGGCGACACGATGCAGTGGAGCGGGTGGCGGCGCTGTCCCGTGGCGCGGGCGCGGGCAAGTGCTCCAAGGCGCATGCGCGAGGGACGCGTGACGTGCCGTGACGTGAAGCCTCACCCACCCACCCAGCACACAGTCAGCTTTAATAACTCATACCTGCTGCTAGACTCCTGTTTCGGTACGTGTCATACCGTGCACGATTTGTGTTTAGTCCAATTAATTAATTTGACAGTTTGCCTTATAACGCTCCTAGCAGGTAATGTTTGGTTCAATCTCCATGTGGAATAGTAGTAACTGTATAAGGAGAAAGATACAGACCAAAAAGAGGGGTTGTTGTAATAAAAAAAAAACAGTTGTCAGATCGGGATCAGAAGCTATTGTATGTTTCTAATAAATAAGGCACTTTCGGGCTGGTTCCTTGAAGAAGAGGCAGTCAGAAATTATGTTTTTACTTTTAAAAATTCAATAAATATTACAAGAGAGTATTAATTTATGTTGTAAGAGGACAGTTTATGGCAAAGTCATGGCTGGTCTTTTGAGGATATACTAAAGCAGTTTTAATTTGACCTGGGTCATCCCTCTCAACAAAATGCCACTCACTGATCAGTCAACGTGAAGTAAATTTATTTATTAGCGACTTTTATTTATTAGCCATTTGATGAAACTAATCTGCAAGTCTGCACTCCATACTTTGGTAGGTACCTACACAGATTCAGCTGATTAGTTCCAAAATATGAAGTGCAAACCTTCTGAGTAGTTTCATCAAATGGGCCCCAGGTCTTGACGGCCAGCGGCTGCGTTTGCTACGATGAGACCACAAATGAGCCGGCTAAGGAATATAATAACTATTTGATTTCCAAACTAATTTAAAAGGTCAATGTTAGTTTTGTTATGAAAAATAAGTTACATACAGGTTTAATTATCAAGAAGTAGCTAGTAATGTCATATCGCAATTATTTGAATTTCACAAGATTCCATGAGATTGACGCTTGACCTCGAACTTGTCGCCTGTCTTCAAAGTTAAATGGCAAACGAACTTTATTGAAAAGCGAATCTTGCAACCAATATCAACTCACCCATTGCGCAAACATGTTTTATTATTCTTGGACGTCAGTGTTGATTTTATTAAGATGAGATTAACCGCCTCGACCGCAATTATGTGATAGATTGTGTTAAATAGTTGGTTCACTTGAGCTTATACCTTTTGTACTGGGCTTTTGAAAATGTTATTTCTTCATATTTCCATAGGGCTCTGTTAAAATCTTATAAACTATAACACCAGAGGAAAGTGAGACAGTTATTAGATAAAATGAGGTATTTTCTGCCCATTCTTTACCTTAGTACAAGTATTTTGCCTAGCTTTTTCCAACTATTTTGGGTTCAGTATCCAGTCTAACCAGATGCGGCTGAATACCGATGTTTTACTCAGAGCGATTGCCATCAGACCTCCGCAACCCAGTTAGGTACTGGGCAATGCCGATATCCTAAGGTTAGACCAGTTATCAGACTTTCGGACTTCTGACTTCCTGTAACGACCCGGGACCGATTGTTTAACGTGCTCTCCGAGACATGGAGGGGTCTCGATGTGTAACGAACAGTCACCCATCCACGGACTGACCGTGGCAAGCGCAACTTAACCTCGCATATCGTATGATGAGCAATCTTAATACAAGTATGCATATATGGAGTTATTGTAAGTACGTATTTTTAGGTTGTTACATGTATTAGAAGAGCCTTTATGAGTGACGATGCCCGACTACCTTTTTTTTTTTTTTTTTTTTTTTATCGTGGGGAAATCCTCATGGACTATCCCCCGTCTGGGTAAGACGGGGGGGTGTGCCGGACTCTTACCGGCTAAAACCACCACGGTGTCCCTCCTTCTGACCTAAGGCCGGGGTCGCGGGATTCGCTATTGCATGCACCGCAACCCCGGCAGGTCTTGGTCCACCAATTGCTGGTGGACCTCTCCACTGTAGGGCTCCACCCCACGACCTCCTGAGAGGCGCGGGGGGCACCCCACATCACCGGCGCACCAGAACACATGGTACGCCGTGACCACCCCGGGGACCAAACAAGTACATGGGCGCCAGACTACCCCGTGTCTGGGCACCCCTGGTCCCCCTGCGACGGGTCAGGTTAGTGGCCCCGCCGCCTACCACTTTTCGGCCGCAGAGGATAGGGAGAGCGGCCAACTAAACACCGACACTCCTCTCCCCCTGCGGCCCCACCGCGTCCGCCATCTGACGGTGGCGGCCCCGTCAGGCCGCGGAAGGTAGGGAGAACGGCGCACCGTAATACCGGCACTCCTCTCCCGCCGCGGCCTTCACCCTTCAGCCGCAATGCCTCCCATAAGACATCGCGGCCCTCCTCAGTTGCGATGTCGCTCAGGCGACACCGCAACCTACTTGGCCGCTACGTCGAGGGCTTCCAGGCCCAAGCCCCGACGAGCAGCCCCTCCTCGGGTTCCTCTTCGCTTCACCGTGGGGCTCCAAGCCACGGCTACTAAGCCCCCCCGCAACGACAATGCGGGAACCCACCGGGGGGGGGGATGCCCGACTACCTACGTCAAGCGCACTCAACCTCACTATCAACCTTGCTGACTGGCTACTGTTTTCACCACGGAATAAGCAATTCACGTTTAGCTCGTGCCGACACGAGAAAAGAAAAAGAAGATGCTCGTTACATCTCAACATACCGTAGCAGATGATAATTACTAAGCAAATCAAAATCTCTTTTTTCTTTAGCAATTTGCATAATTTTATTGTCGCTACAAAAAACCTTTTACTATAATTATCTCGTTGTAATGTGCCTAGGTTGTGTCAAATACCTAAAAGTTTTTCTTTTCTTCCTTCAAACAGTAAAATACTACGTGGGTACAGTCTGCATGAAAATTAAGCAATCATTGTAGGTACCTTTTTATAGTTTCAAAAGTCGTATATACAATATGTCCGGGTTTGTAGTAGTTAATAAAACGTTAAGAGTGGTACCTATAAACATTCAATCTATCGAAAAAAGCGTGCTATATGTTGGGTCGATTACCCACTTATAATTACCCTCTTCCCAAAGTTATAAAAATTATTGTATTTGGCTCAGATATTTCGACCTCTACATATTCAAGCACTCACAACTTCAAACTTAGGTCTTACAGCGGCGTGATTTTGGTTTTGAAAAACAACTCAAAGACTAATAAAAAAAAAACACAAAAGACACGTGTAACCCAAAAACTACAGGTTTTTTAGAAAAAGTGAAAAATATTAATAAAACCTTGTTTAAAATTTGAATTTCATGGCTCATTACGAAAATAGCTTAACTTATGTATAGCACTTTATATTTCTGTAGGTTATCTATGCTGCCTTTCAAACGACATCAAATTTACGCCTCTGCGAGGCCTAGAAGTTGTGGGTGTTTGATTATGTAGAGGTCGAAATAGGTAGGTCAAATACTAAAATTGTTCTATATTTAGGGGGGTGAGGAATCGACCCCACAAGTGGGGGGTTTTTGTCAATAAAATTGAGTGTATACACCGCCCTTAAAGTTTTATTACTACATACCCGGACACAGTGTATATGAATGAATACTAGCAAATATATTATTTTTTTGTAACAAATAACGATAGAGTAGAGAATTCCCCAAAGAATACTTTTATGATAAGTTCACAGCAAACATTAGCTTCTGTGATAATGAGATTCGAAAACCCAACATGTAAATCTGATGTTGACTGTACATTCTATTGTGTCACTAACATTATTATTAAGCATATTTAGATCAATACATACGATGAGGCTGCACGCAGTGTATTTTTAAATAGATACTCTTAAAAGTTTAAAGGTGAATTTATGCTTAGATTTTGCTTCAATCAACGTTAGTACTTATCCCACCTACGCATAAAAGCAAAAAACTCAGTGAATGACCCCTCGTGTCAAGGTATTGGCATATCTATCCAATAAACGTCTGTATGGAAGTAGCACTCAATTAAACAAGCAAGGCTGCTTGCTTGGAAAGTTTCACATAATATATTGCAAGTTGCTCTATTAACAACTATTGTGAATATTTGAATGAGTAATCTTCTTAAGGTGTGATGAAATTTAATACATTACGTTGCTTATAAATATACCAACGTATCACATTAAAGGATTGATATTAGCACATTTACGTTGGAAATCAATTCATGGGATGATGCGTTAGAAATTAAATTAAGACCTCAGACCAGTACCTACAGCAGAACAACCTGTAGGTACCTAATCAGAAAGTAATAAAGAAGTCCGAACAGAATCGAATTTCAATTTGAACTGAATGTAGAGTATTGAATGTCTGCACTAGTTGAAAACACTAAGCACAGCGTGGGTGCTAGTAAACAAAATATAATGAACTGAGTAAAGGTTTCAATGGCACTTAACCTTTTGTCCACGTGCGGCTCTCCAACAAGCTATTGTAATATCTGACTGTTCGTTCTTTTACCACTTTCAAGTGTTTTCTTGGTATACCGAGGCATTGTTAGTATAAGAATCTATCGGGGCCATACGGTGATGTGTGATATGTTTATGTGGTTTCGATCTATGTGATTTATTGTTGAATTGTCAGGTGCTATCGATTTTAGTATCTTGATCGAAATTTGTGCGCCGCTTTCACTCGAGTACATATATGAGTCAGACACATTTTAAGTGTTTGCTCATAGCTATAAGTTTAGTGTCGGTGGTCTATATTAATTATAAACAGTAAAGTTGCTTTACAAGAAATTATAAAGTCAAGCCTTATTAATATAGGAAAATAAGCCAATTATAACCTACCTGCCTCATTCTAGTGGTGGCAAGCGTGACTGCTGGTAATGAGGTCCTGAGTTCGATCCCCAAGTCGGGCAAAGTTTTATTGGGTTTTTCCGTGTGGAATTTCTCAGTACCAGCTCGGAGTTTGGATTTGTACCCGGTTGATGGCAATATTCTTGTCCCCTATTGCATGGAACTTAAACACAACGGCGAAATTTGGGTGTTATTATACATCTCTGCCTAACCCTTGGGGAATACAGTCGTGATGTTATGTTATTTATATCCTACCTACATACCTAATGATTATGGAATAAAAATTAATTGTTATACCATATTAGGTAGGTATACTTACTATTTCATATTTGCTTACTCTTTGCCCATATTTTCTTCATATTTGCCCTCTATCAGTAGTTTAGGTAGGTAGGTAGATAGTACATTAAATAACATACAATAGGTAAAGTTAGTTACGTTTTATTTTAGTAATTTTAAATAAAATATTCATTTAGTTTCAGAGAGTTCACGCTTATTATCAATTTGAGAATGGTAATAACCAGTGCTGCCAATAAAAAATTCTCGATTCCCCGCGTCAGTGTTGTCGATTCCCCGAAATTCCCGCTCTTCTTCTTTTCCATCTCTGGGCGCTAGTCGGACGACCTTTTTTTTTCGATAAATGTACCACTTCTTTTTCCTCCAGCCATAATTGGACGATTTTTTGTTTTAGGAGCTCCCCTAAATGTTTCGCCCTTTCTTTACCGTTTTGTCGTTTTGTCCAGCTCTTTCCTAGTCGGATGACCTTTTTTTTTTGCGGACGCAAAACCTGAAATATGCCAATTCCCCGAAATTCCCCGATTTTGTTCATTCCCCGCGCGGACCCCCAATTCCCCGCAAATCGGGGATTTTCCCCGCAATTGGCAGCACTGGTAATAACATGACATATTGTATGTGATGCGGAACAGATAGCGAGTGCGTGGCGTTTTGCTGTGGACACGTCAGATGCACAAGATAAGGCGGGAGGCAGCGCGTGTCCTGCGAAGCGCCTAATGGCCGACATCGCCGCGGGCGCAACGTGCCTCACAGTTTAAATTGAACGTCAAGCTATCGATTTGCATAAATCACACCGTTACCATTTTCAATTATTTGACTGGCTACATTTAACTCGGACAATCAAAACATATTTGATTCTAAGTGACGTTGATGTTCAGAAGCTCTACCGATGTAGAGCAAGCATGATGTGATCATTTTTATACAATGTGCATTTATTTTTCTAATTTGAACGCTCTAAAATCTAAATACAACTTGATAAAAACGATAAATGGCATTTTGGTAATATTTTTAAGCAAAATTCATATTGTTAAATATGTATGACATGAGTATTAAGGGAAAGCTGACGATGTGAATATTTTTTTATTGCGTCGATTCATTTATTATTCGAAGTTCGACTTCCATAAATTACTTACGTCCTTATATTTTGACAACATACGTTGTAAGTGTATCTTTTGAGTAATACTTACTTTCAATTACTTTGATACTCACGCTTCATTTTCCTCGGTGTGTAACAAGTTGATGTGATTATTTTTGAGAAAGAATGTGGGACAGGTAAAGTTTGTGTTATGGCTAAATATTTAGCGATGGTGTTTGATCAAAGATGATATGTGAGAATCGTCGTTAGCAGTAAATGCAGTGCCGATCCCGACACACGGGGAACAATGGCCTCAGTATAATAGTGTCTCGCGCCGAGCGAGCTGCGGAGCCGTCGACCACGCCTGCCGCTTTCCGCGAACAACTTGACGGCTCTGATAAACGTGTACCTTATTTAAATATTTATGAATGCGACCCATTCGGTACCTCGTCATTGAATGATAACATAATTAAGACACAAATACTTATTATTATGCAGGGAGGGCTTATGAACGTTTTCTACGATGACGATGCAGAATTAATGAGCTCGTAAGAGTCGACAGTAATAAATTTGTATCTACTCAAGACAATACTAAACAGACTATAGTTTATAAGAAACCTAATTGTTTGAAATGTCTTCACATTTATGTAAATAGTATTAACTTTCATTAAAGACAGTTTGTCACGTACATACTTAAATGAAAAGTAGGTAGGTATAAGACGCAGATTGTAGACAGGCATTATTATTAGTAGCGATAATTCTATCTATTGTCTTGAATCCAGAATATACTGTGTGTTTATTATAGATTCAGCATTGAATTGGACATAGCAAACAAACTAAATACTGATCTAGATTTAGGTACTAGTTCATTCGTATAGTTTGAATGACAGTATGCTGCGTGGTGTCACTACGTTCATGTAAACCCTACCAATACCTAGAACCACACTACATATTCCTGAAATGCGGGAGGGTTTTCGGCCACTGATGTCCTTTTAGAATTTGTAATTACTACCCCGGTGTCAGTTTTGTGCAGCGGGACAGTTGACCAACGTACAGATGAAACATTTAATCTCAATGCCTACCGCAGCTGACACTATTTACGAACTGTACGGACTCATAAAAAGATACAAGAAGCGTAAGGAATATGTTCTGCTTAGACTTTTCCCAACTATGTTGGGGTCAGCTTCCAGTCTACCCAGATGCGGCTGAATACCAGTATTTTATACGGAGCGACTGCCATCAGACCTCCGCAACCCAGTAACTGGGCTATGTCGGTATCCTAAGGCTTGTTAGACTTTTTGGGCTTCTGACTTCCCGTAACGACTGTCATAGGTATTCGTATGACACTCGGGACCGACTGTTTAACGAGCTCTCCGTGGCACGGAGGGGTCTCAATGTGTAACGAACGGTCACCCATCCACTGACTGACCGCGACAAGCGCACCTTAACCTCGCAAATCGTATGATCCGCGCAGTCGGTAATTAGCCACGACACCCTCTAGAAGCGTAATGAATACTGTTTCAAATATTATTATGTAGTTATTCATGATGTAGATGTAGACTGTTATGTAGGTACCTATCTATAGAGGAGGATTAAATTTGAGCAAATAAAAATTTCATAATTATGTCAAATAGCAAACTTATCTTAGTTTAGAAATACTTAGCGAGTGAACTGTTTTTGTTGTAGATATGCGATTTTTTGTATTTTTTCCGTCATCGCCAAATTGTTACCAATAGAGCTTCATCTATCGAGAAGGCTGTATAGGCAAGTAGCTGTTTCACAGATTTCTGTAATGTTAAAGAATTCTATTAGATAATAATTAGTCTGCTTCTCTCGTCTCGGTACGAGCTAATCGATAACAGATCATGACGTGTGAAAAGATTAGCCACTTTACGCCGGACGTACTTAAGTCACTCGTGGAGACTCTTTTAATGCACCCCGGAGATAATATTGTAATTATTGAAATCACAACGATCTTTCTATTAAAACTAGTAAAAGGAAAGAATGCATTCTATTCACTTATTCAGATTTATTTTATTTCTATTCTGAATCTGGCGTTGGTAGGTACTTGTCGTGGATATAATCGATTTATTAACGTAGATACAAAGAAGTATTAATTGTCTGTCTAATTATGTGGTGAAGCTTAGGTACTTAGCTTAAAAAGTTATCACAAGGTTTTCCTGAAGCGATTGTGACGACGAACAAGCTTAAGTCTTATCTAGATTTTAAAATAAGTTCTTGGTTGCTATTTATTACCATTTAAGCAACATTAACTACTTTCAATTTGAACTCAACAACACAAAACGTTAATTTTGCTGAGAATATAAAAGTTTTGCTTATTTCCAAAAGTCATAGAACCAAAAAGTTAGTAGGTAACTCGTAGCTACGAGTAAAAGTTAGTAGGTAACTCGTAGCTACGAGTAAAAGCTTGTGGCTATTTTTTCAATAACACTACAAGAAAACAAAATGTTTATTTAAGAGTATTTTAATTTTTCTACTTTCTTGTTGCGGTATCTACTGTAATTGGTAGTCGGCAGTGGGCACGCGACCACTGGCCGCCTCGCGCGCTACACCGCCTGTAACCGATAGAGCGGCACTAGTCATTGACATTTTATGACTCGTTTACTTAGGTAATCCATTTTATCTGTTTATAAGATAGAAAGATGAATTAAAATGTATCTAGTTACCTTGAATTTATTGTTATTTTGAATGTTTATGGTTTTTTATTGAGGTCTACAGTAGGTAGGAAAACGGAAAACACTAACTCCTTTACCAATAATAATCGTTGTGTAAAGATATGACAACCTTATACATACAAAAGAAAGGTTATACTGACGTTAATCAGCGTTATGTGAGTATGGCAACACTGTGACAGTTGTCGTCACATCACTAGTTCTAATCTATGATTCCTGTTCCTTCCTTCATGCTATGGAGATTCCGGTCCTGACACTCCTGACGGTTTTATTTTCTATTGCTCGAGTATTTGATAAATAAAACGAATGTGATTTACATAAATAAGAGCTACAATTTATTATAATTAACCACTAACATGAAACGTTATAACTTTACACAGCGATTATTAGTAAGGCCGTTACATTGAAAAACATTTTCCAACTGTTGCCACCTTGTTTCAAAACAGAGAGATGTAGTTAGATAGTGAAGTACTTCATGGTCAAATAGCAATAAGGAGCCGTTATGTAATTGATGAAGGGACACTACTTATTTCTCACTTTGTGTACCAGTTGTAAGCAAAGGGTAATTTGATAAGGTAATAGGTTTAAATCATATTCTTGTTATCTATTTACCGGGCCAAAGGTCCATTTTCATCAATAGACATTTTCTGGCCTGACGACCATTTCCAAATGCTACGACCTTGATACTGTAGGTACATCGATGACGAATACGTAAGTGTATTTGCATAGTAATTAAAACGCTAGTCAGTATTTGACTGCGATTTTAATATTACGAATAACCATTTCTGAGAACAGGTACCTTTCTCAATTTTTCTTAACCACTGTTATGGTAACTAAAATCGTTTAAAACATTGGGCTCCTTTCAACCGTAATTTGAACACTCAGTAGAATACGAGCCAATTGTTGTTCATCACCCTAAATACTGATCATTTAAAATAGTACAAACAGCTTAACTTTACGTGTCTACGTTAGTCGTAGACCGAAGCGAGAAGGATGGCTCCGTTTAGTTTACACTAGAATTCAAAGTCTGTACGCTCAATAGCAAGAAAATGCTAATAACTACCATGTCTTTTATTTCTGTTAAAGTTTGTAAAGCCATACAATACGGCGTGCATCTCTATTCTATAACTGCTCCGAGACCTGTTGCATTCTCTTTTAATCAAGCACTATTAGCGTACTTGGAAAATTTGCTAAGAAGCATGCGCTAACCGTCGCGCCGGTAGCTCAGAGCCGACAATTAAAGCAATCATAATTTAAACAAAACAAGAATAATGTCTACTTAAACTTAAATACCCTGCTTTAAACGCTACAATATTAATCACTCGACATTTCCGTAAATATTTACAGAGAGTGTTTGATACTTGCGTGCGTTGTTATATGTTACGGACATGTTAAAAGCGAGATATTATCTGTTGGAATTAAATTTAATACACCGCGTCGCTGAGTGTGGCTAATTGATAGTGAGGCAATGAGATTCAAGGCCTACTGACTCAATCGTTGGATAACTCTTATCTGGAAAATAAAGAGTTTCTATAGAGGAACTGTCAAACATATTTATCTCTCAGTTAGTAGTTAACCGACGATTGTGAAACAAGCCCTTACTGTGATAGCTCTGTCTTGTTAGAGCCTTACAGCCTCACATACAAACATTGTTTTACATCCTTACATTTATATGAAAAACTTGTCTAAGAGACAATTGCATATAATACGTGCATATATAAAAATTCTCTCAATTATTTACGTGCTTTCTATCTTGTGTTAGTTATTTACTCTTTTATTACGCGTAGTGTGTTGATTAAAATGGGTCGCGCTGATGCTGGCTAGTCAAGTTGCAGTGACCTACTATTAAGTACTTATGCACTGTTGTTACTTGTACTACTAGTACGTCTTTATGGTAGAATTGCCATAAAGATGACTGCCTGTCGTAAGTATAAAGAAAATAATTAATTAACAAGAAGCAACTTATGAGAGATTAGTTACCTACATTATCTTTTATGGTTCCTTTATGTTTTCCTTCATTCCTTAATACTTAGTTAGATATAATTAAGTGCTGTGATATTTTAGTACAGACAGCTGACACAAATGAATCACAGTTACTATTGTTCAATCGAATCATCATGATCTCAGTTTAATTTGTTGTTGGTTGTAATTCGTTACCGATTCCATTTTGGGAACGGAAATATTTAGTTGACAATTAAATAGAAATCCACTACCTACACGTTCCCCAAAATAGATGTCCATATCATTCTCTCATTAATTATACAACGCAGTGTTACAGACGTTAAATAGGAGAGGCAACGAATTTGAACACGTTTAGATAAAGAATAGTTATGATTTGAATTTCTGTTAAGGCTCGAGTCCCAACCGACCGACCATTGTTTGAGACATTATGGCCCAAATACGGCGTGCACACCTGTTAGTATTGCCCGATACCTTACTAACTTAACCTACTTTATTAACTTAGCAGTCTAATAAATGTATTACTAGTTTACTTAGTTAAGTTAGAAAGTCCACGCGGTATGGTAATTCCATTACTGATTTTAACGAATATGGATGTATGAAAGTAGAGACTTGCTTAGATATAGAATCAAAACAGAATGTTGTGACTGCATAGATGTGTTGCTAATGATGTATTTAATGGCCGTCAATCTTTGATTTATTTAAGTACATACAGTTTATTGAAATAAGATATCTATTGCATTTGTTAGTTGTGGCACTGTTTCTTTGATTTCAAAATCCCAAGTTCAAAATGCATCCGTCGCTGTAGGGTAGACAACGACGGTCCACAAAAGGAGCATTTACACTTGCAGCAGGGCTCCTAAATTGGTTGTGCGTGAAGAGTAGTATTGGATATGTGTTGTAGAGATGTAGATTTGGATGCCGTTACAATATGTATCGGACTGTGTTACGGGACAGCGATGGCCGCTGCCGCGCCGTGGCCGAGGTGCGACAAGGGCGTGCGACGGACCGTTCCAATTTACGGGTCACGAGCGGACCACTCGCGCGCCGACCTATCTGCCTTTCCTCCATAATTGAATCCAATGGCGTGGGAGACTCGACACAACTAAATAAAATATTTCATAAAACCCACACTACTGATTTACCCTGCGACTGACGTTTTAATTATGAGGGTGATCACCACAGAGATAGTTTTCTATCTGAGATGAACACATATTAGAGTTTTATTATTGTTGTTATGAGTTTCTTTATTTACTTAATTCATCCTAAAATAATTGAAACCACACTACCATATTCAATGAGACTATATTTTTTACTATTAAAGTAAACCTATTCCAAGCGAGGAGATACAATTGACACTATTACCTATTGGTTCTAGATGAGTAATTATGCAAACATTCTTCCCTTTCACATATTCATTGAATCTTTTTGTTTACACCTGTTTACATAAATTGAAAATCAGAACAAGCTACAAACGGGTAGTGTTAAGTTACTATGTCCGTACGTACCTAAGCCTTTTTTGAAAGTGCGTCGGTGTCGGCGCCGGCGCGGCGCGGCGCAGGTGCGCGCGATTGTCGGGATCGGTCTCAGATAACGCTACGAGATCAAACTCAGAACACTTGTCTTGTGCACTACGCTATTGCAATTGATTGCTTGTAAAATTACCTGGTGATTTATCAATAAATGTTCCTAGATTCAACGCTTTGGTTTCATATTACGCTCCATCAGATAATATCTTGTACCCAACCATTTGATTACTATAAACATCAAAGACCGTTCGTAATCAGGACATTACTCTAAATATTTTTTTTATGGTTGATAATGGTAACTTTGTTGTTACACGTTAATAAACGTATACCTAATATTTTATTTTAATTGCATGTTAAAATGGCTTGCTTGAGATTTATTTCCGTTTCTGTGTAAATAGCATCGAATGTTATTTTACTTTTGTTAGACCTGTAACGCAAGCTAATGGCAAGTCAAAAATAATAAGATTTCAAACCCATGAATTACAATTTGTCTGGCAAGCGTTTTTATGTAAAGAATTCCATTTAGCGCACCAATTTGAATAGCACCAAAGAAATAGGAATAGGAATACTATTGGTGTGATTCAAATTTGTGCGCTAAATGGAATGCCTCATATAAATTAATTAGATTATTACTTTAGTTATTGGTGCTCTAGTTTATTAATTCAGTAATGTTACTTTTATTCTGTAAAGCAAAATATACCAAGTCCGTAAGAGTTACATTTTTTCCTTAATTGTGTAGTGGTAGCTATTGCTCCAAATTCAGACAAAACTCGCAACCGTATATAGCCTGTAAGGAGAGCGCATTATAAGGCGCATAAACCGCGATACGGCCGTTGCAAAGGTTAAGGGCACAAGACACCACGTGGGAGGTGCCAGTTTAAGAAATCCGAGATCCTGTCTTGTTCACAAATGGCGTCCATTTTCACTGCAACTTTGTCCTGGAAATGCATTAAACAGGTACTATAGTTTACCATGTGGAAATATGGATACAATAAAATGTACTTGAGATAGTTGGTCGGGTAAAATGTGGAATGGGCTATTACAGTATCAATAATATTTCTCAGTGATATTAAAACACTAGGATTAGTATGGTGTAGGTAGCCTAGGAAAGGTGTGAAATTATGCTACCTTTTTTCTACGGTAATTCCGTAATCTTTAATCTTGGAAACAAATTATTAAGAGTTGTTATAAACTTTTACACTACCAGATAGGTATCTATGATTGCTCTAATTTGAAATAACGTTTCAGTATTAGCCTAGCCTTGAATAATTTGTGTTCAGAAATCTACTTATAACAGCAACTTGCAAGTAACATTTGATATTAATTGATAGTATCTACCTCACTTGTAAGGTGTAGTTCAGCCAAATATCATAAGGAGGGTTGTTTTATAAGGTAACGCTGCATCGGTGAGCGTTGCACCGGCACGACTCTGCGAGGTGAGGATAGTGGATTACGTGTGAGTGCGCGAGCGCAGTCGTGCACACGAGTTGGTTCATTATCGCGCGTGATGCATTTGCGCTTGCCGCCCACCGTCGCCGCGTGTCCCATAATGTTCGCTCTCCAATATAGCTTCAACAATCATAGTTGATTACGTATACCTCTATAGGTATATTATATTTATTTGGTTCAATGTATTGTTTGCAGTCACAGAATACAATACATCATGTGTTTTATGGAATATAAATTTACGTTAACTATTCCTACTTTTTATTTCTTTATTATATTCTATTTTGTGTATGTATTTAAGTTTCACATTAACCTAAACTGTGTTAACTTTTACTGTAAGGAATATGAAAGTATTTTAATCTGACAAAAACCCGGGGGCGTGACGCATCCTTTAATGAAAATGTTTTGATGTTCTACATCTATAGTAGAGTCCATAATGCTCAAATTAAAAAATATTTACGTGGTTGTGAGTTCTTCCGGTGCTCGAACAACTAAAACCACTAAGTAGAACGATTTTGGTGAAATACCATATTCTTGATTTATTATTTTAACTCTCTATTAAGATTTATTATTACTCTAGATAGAATAACTCAAAAAAGTAACTCAAAAAGGCTCCACGCATTAATTTTACTTTTCTGTTTTTGATAAAAATCTATGCCCAATAAATAATCTTTGCTCGTTTTTCCAGGATAATCTGAAATAACTAGAAGTTAAGTAGGTATTATTGTTTACTGCCTCGCTGGTCTAGTGGTGGCAAGCGCGACTGCTGATCGTGAGATCCCAAGGTTTGATCCTCAGATCGGGGAAACTGTTATTGGGGGTTTCCGTGTGGAATTCTTCAGTAACAGCCCGGAGTTTGGATTTGTGCCCGGTTGATGGTAATAGGCTCGCCTCCTATTACATAGGACTTAAAAATAAGGGTAAAATGAGCGCGTTTCTATACACCTCTCAACCCTTCGGGGAATACAGGCGTGATGTTATATTGTCTTATTAATTGGCAAGAGCACTCCCGTTCCGCTGTGCGTTCTTATTACGGTTTAGTTTAGGTTCGGTCTTTCACTCCGGAGGCGAAGCAGCGCATACCTAGGCAACTTTAACTACTTAAAACACGTAGTGACACATAGCCTGCCTTAGGACTCTACCGTTAACTGTACAATAATATACAAAAATATTGAATTACCGTAAACACATCTATCTAAGAATAAAGCGCAGTTGAATCAATTGAGACATGCAAGGACGGTAAGTAGGCACCACCACAGCAATACCATTAAATTATATGGACGCAAACATAAATATGTTAGACAGATCAAACGCAATTGTTTAGTATTAGGAGTACTCGTAATTTTCACATCATGCTTCAAGCACAAACATTTGTTATGGTTTACGTTATGTTTTCAATTACTAGATATGCACAGTTGCCACCCGGAACTTCGAAATGACGGAATATTTCACACATACTTTTTTTAAAGAAATTCGTTCATAATTGACATCCATGAATTCGAAAAACATCCCAAACATGATAATTTCCATTGCTGAAATTGAAGGATGGCAATTGATAAGGAAGAAGACACTAAAATATACTATATTATCTATAACTAGCGACCCGCCCCGGCTTCGCCCGGGTGCAATGTAGATACTAATGTGGGGCATATAAACCTTCCTCTTGAATCACTCTATCTATTGCTGAAAAATGCATTAAAATCCGTTGCGTAGTTTAAAAGATCTTAGCGTACAAACAGCGGGAGCGATTTTTTTAATACTATGTAAAGAAGATATTTGCATAAAATTGGCTCACGTGTGAATACATCTTCGCAAAAACACACATATTTCTAAAATTATTACTTCAATTTTTTATGTACTAAGGAATAAGTATATTTTAATTCTTTAAATTATGGTAATAATTTACCATCGTATCGGGGTGAGTTAGTCAAGTATTTCAGCCATATCGACTTCGTCAACAAATCCTGAACAGTCAGTTCAACGTGGTCTTAATTCCGATCAATGATTTACAACTTGTTAATAATACCGCAGGCGCAGGTTTAAACCGCACATCCATAAATCAAGATCCGAACTGTAGCTTAAACGAAAATATTGATTGTAATGCTCCGGTTTACGCGGTTCGATGTTTATATGTAAGAGATTTTTGCTCGAAGTAAACGGATTTATGATGTAACGGTTAAATCGGCCCTCACTTCTCCATTTTTCCTGTAAGTAATGATAAGTAACTATGTATTATTTAAATTGAGCGAAAGGTAAGTTTTTCAGGTAACTTTTTTATTACAATCATCAAGTTGAAGTTTCTCAAACAGGCTAATTGATTGTTTGATGCAGCGAGCAGGTATCACGCAGTAGTCATTACCGCAGTGACAGATGGTGGTAATAAATACAATTTGAACACGGTTAGGAGTAAAGAATTACTCGCGGGAAGATATATCCGTGCCAGACGTATTAGTAACGCAGGTGTAATTTGTGCAGTGATGGGCGTTCTGCCCTATTGGTGTTTCTAATTACTAAAGGTAATTTAAACGCTTCATATCATGCGATCTTTGTATATTCAGATGAAAATCTAATCGGTTTCTTTAATTTACGAGCATTGTATTACCATTACAACAAATTAAACTTTATATAAGAGTGCATTATAAATGTTCCTGTTTATATGATACGTCTGTATGAACTGTAGGATTCTAATTTTGCAATTTCCAATCTGTTAACCCGGCGCGACGTGGACGGACATTGTACAGCTGATTTACTCAACGACTTATGAATATGGAATGACTGGGACGAACGTAGATGACAGTGCGAACCACCGAATAACTCATGGCAATAAATGTGTGCTTATGGCTTTTAGCTCAGTTCATTTATTAGTACAAGTGAAATTTATTGTCCTCGTTAATAAGTAAACTGAATATTCTATTAGGTCTTATTCATAGAAATATAATTATTAAGTTTTAGTTATTCATCTCTACAAATAAATTCAAATGAAAATGTCAAAGGTCTATTGCCCAGCAGTGGGAACCCGCAGGGTTACCAATTGATAACAGTAAGCAGAAACGTACATCATCTAAATATAAAATACATTTTTTTTTGTGGCAAATCATGGAATAATGGTAGACATAGGTGATTAATGTGGCAGGCAGCTAAATACTCTCAGCTACTTGTTTGTGTATCATATCTACTGAGTTACTAGACACGTAACAAGCAGCACTCGTCATAGCTCGGGAGGTGGAACAATGAGGCTGGGGGCATGCAGTAGAGTTGCGCCCGGGCCACCGCCGCCGCCGCTCTGCGCCGCGTGCACCGATGCCGGTGCCGAGGTGAGCTCCGGGGTCACTGCTCTGACCTGCGCGTGGGCGCGCCCGTTTCCGCCCGCGAAACCGAATCATTGCGCCCCACACTCCTAATCTTTAACGATATAGCACATACACACACACGGCCTACAACACTTGCTGTTATTCTTTTATGACGAACATAAAAAGTTATTCAACCGACGCGATTCGTTCAAAAAGGATGTTCAAGTAATGTCACTTGACAGAGTGAAAGTTGTCATTTACTTTGTATGAATTTTATGAAGTTGCATATTATGAAAGTCGTGCGGTTACAGGTGTTCACTTGATCCAAATGAAATTTATGAAATCGGAAGTCATCCTGGAAACAAAACCAAAGACGTTTCTATGCTAAACAGTTAGGATTTAGGATATAGTTATGTTATACAATTCACCATAGAAGAAAAAACTAACGTAGAATCTTAGCTTAAACACATAAGATACCAAAATGGTTGAACCATTGCCTTTGTATATCAACTGTAGCAAGAGACAAGACGCGTAGCCATAACTTATCATATGGTGAGACGTTTAAGAGGCCAAACCTTACATCAGTGCAACAATTTTTCCGGTTTCATTGTTACTTAGTGCGTGTATTGTTCGTGCCACTATCGTTACAATTAATAGTTTAAAACAATTGCATCTACAAAAGCTCCGTTAGTTCACTCTATCTGCGTCAAGAGAGCGCCGTGCCGAAATATGTTTATCGACCATCACCAGATCGAACACTCGAAAGTCCTACGAGATCGCTCGCCAACTATGGAGATGGCTTGTATTTATTATAATTGGACTTCTTACATTACATTCTTCTAATAATTGTAGGAATTCAACTGTTAAAACAGACAGCGAATTACACTTAGCTTTGTAGTACAAGAAGTGTTTATATTCAGAAGTGTAATATGGATAATTCTGTAGGTTGTTTATTTTGCTTCCGGTGGTACAATGAATCGGTTTCCATACTGTTGCATCTGAATCAGATAATAAAAAACACATTTGCATACACACGTAGGAATCACAATGGCCGATTTAATTACGGTTTATTTTTTATATGAATTAATATACAGGTCCAAATGTGAATGGGCCATCTTGGCAGACCTGCTTAATACATTGTATTGCGAATGTAACTATACACTGTTATCAGCAGTTATTCAGGTTCTATTCGTAAGTATGACTTTAATACGTAGGTATCAGGAATAAAGCAGAGTTGCATGTTTACGATTTTGTCAATAATAAAAAAAGAAAAACTGCCTTAAGTTTTTCCAAAGAAAATGTCAATGTATTATAAAACAGAAAGCCTGGCATAGAGTTGAGCTTATAATAAAAAAACTGATTTTATAACTTTATTAACGAAGCTATTAGGTAACTAATCACAAAGTCAGTGTTCATAATGTTTAAAAAACATGTTTTAGATGTCATGATTTTCCATCCGATTTATAGGGTTATTTAGTGGTAAGTAATATAGGTATAGTAGGTACTTATCTATAGATCAACCTCAGCTGTAGTTAAATCCATCTGGATCTGAAAATGCCGAACATCAGGCAATACCTCAAACTCCTTTGGTGGCCACAGCGGCAGATTATAGTCCGTCACTTATCTTATCAGTACAGTACACCGTCTCTTTGAATCCGATGACGATATTACCCTCCTCCAGGAGGCGAGTAAATCGACCAGCACGTTACAGCGCGTCCGCCGCCTCGCCGCCCGGCATGCCGTCCTCACCAGTTAGGCCCGTTACGACGTTCCACCGCCGCGCCGCCGTTCATGATCCACCGTGCTCTCCCGCCACGGGGCCGGTCTTTTCTTCAGACTCCGCAGTCACACCGCTCATTCAGTATTCATCAAGCTGCCAATCCTCCCGCCAGCAACGCCCTAAGCCGAGGTCATAGTCCCATTAGGGGTCACCCTTAGTGCTGTTGTTCCTAATAGTCATGATGTTATAGTACTATAACTAAAATCCATGTTAGTGTGCCGTTACCGTATAACACAAACAGGGTGTATCCGAATTCGAGTGATTGATTTAAACCTTGTGGTCTACTTGTAACACAGATTGACCCTGCATGGGTACCTATTTTTTGGATACAGCAAAAAAAAAACATAATGAAAACATGGTATTCTTAACGTGAGGCATTTTAGCTCCCTGAATTAACTAACTGCGCGTAACGATACCTCGCTCGTTGTGCCCGCAAGCTGTCTTGCCGGGAATCCATTCATTTATGCGTGGATTCAAAATGTTCTATAACATTTGTTTTTAAGTCTCTTATTTTATTTTCAATTAAGGAAAATACCGTGCAGGGTTCGTCTACGCCAGTAATAGATCATGTGGTTTTAAGGAATTACACGAATTTGTTTACACCTTGTATACCTACGCAAATTGTTATAAAGATTTGGTGGTTCGGTAGCGTAATAAAGAGATTTTTTAAACGTCACCGTATATTTTTTAAATATTATTTAAAATATCATAGAACACGCATAAAAATGGTCACATTGAATCAAAATTTAGAGCATTAGCTTTCAAGTACTCTACTTATTTTTATAAAACAAATATTACCCTTACATTATTAACAGTCCATAACTTAATCAGATCAGCGATAGATCTCATCCACTTATTTCAATATTAAAATACTGTCAGTACAACTTGCTTAAATGTCAACCGAAAGCGTTAGTTACATTAATCTTAGTTATACCACAATGATACTAGGTATGTACAACCTACAGTCGGATACATATAACTAGTTTTATGTTGTCACAATATCCATACATATACTTATTCATCATAATAATAAATCTAAAGAGAACTTTCATAAAAGCGTTCGTGGTAAGCGTTTACACTCCAATATTTTTTGGCACCAGACCATTGTATGCAAATGAAGTAATGAATGTTTTCACCGCAACAAAACACGAGTAACGGTTCCCTTAAGTGAAGATTTGTCGGCCAATAATAATTATCACCGGCTTGTAACAAATCCACGCGCGTGTCGGTACCTATCTACTTATCAAGTCAATGATGTGTAGGTTTGTATGGTAATCTTACTTTCGAAAAGTGACAGAAATTAAATAGTTAGTAGACATATGAAACATTAAGTTTCTCAGAATGAAGCTTAAGTTTTCATGAAAAAAGCTTGAGCCTTTCATTTTGATTATAAAAATCATGAGCTTCACAAAACGCTTAAACCGGAAATGCTCTTTTGCGACAAAAGCATAACAATGCTTTTATCGGGTGGGTTGTACTTCAGGTGAGCTTAAGTGCGTCAATAAGACGAAGTCGTAAACTATCGGGTAACAAGAGTCTGTAAATATTGACAATGTTGCTAGTAGTTGTTAGCTTCAGCCTACGTGCGTAAGCAGAGTAATGATGACTGTTACATTACATGCGAAGTGCCATAACACCTGATACCTGCAACATATTATGATTAAGCTTGGAAATAAGTTATTCAAAAAAGATTAAATTTAATTTGGTCATTGCTGACCTATACTTAAATACTGTCTCTTAACTGATGCATTATGTTCCCTTACGACGAGATTCGACTTAAGATGCGCAGATGCCCACAGTTACTTATGGCCTGCCATGGGCTGCTACTTGAGCCGCTTGAGCGCTCATAGCCACGCATTGTCGGCGGTATCGCGGTTTCATCGGGGATTCTTCGAAATCTGTTAGTGTGATAACGCGGAAGAAATCATAATTTCGTCAACTGAAAGTGATATGAAGTTATGGTTACCATGCATATGATTCTGCTAGGACATGGCACGGATGTTAAGGGGCTTGGTGTGCCTAATTTCTCCAAATAACGCTTGGGTCATGGGGTCCTAGTACGCGCTTGCTATTCAAGGAAATCGCTCATAGACTTGTCAACACTTTCCGTGACCACAGAGCTGGCTTGCTCTTGGGCCAAAGAAGTCGCGATGCCATTCGACGTGGCAACTGTGTGTCTCCTGGGCATGCTTCGTTATGACAGCGATGTGTACTTCGATGCCTAAACTTCGCTTTACGTATAGTTTTATTTTTGTATTATAATTTTATACTTATTTTGTACATAGTAAATTTGTAAATATTATGATGAAAGTTACTACATATAATATGTTAGAATCTATCCTTTTAAATACGATTATATTACCTTCACCTGTAATTCTTAATTGCATTATAATCTGCTGCAGTTTACTCTGGGTCGCGTAGCCCGCGCGCCCCGCCGCGCTGCCGCGCCTTCGTAGCAGCCACCAAATAATTGAGTTTAGTGAAAAGTGCGGACTGTCCGGAGCTTGAGCAATGTTTATTTAGTTCAGATGGATGAATTTTTGCACCTCTCTGTAACCTCATCCCCTCAACTTGCATCAGTGATCAGCAGCCTTTCCATCTTCCCCGGGATGCTATGGCATAGCCGACGACGGATATCAAAGTTTAATAGTTGGACACGTAGCGTCTGTTTGTATTATTTTTTAATACAGTAAATCTTATATTTCAAGTCAAAGGAAAAAGTCGTAAATATAGCAAAGTTTACCTAGCTTGTTCTGTGGCTGTGGCGCTCTGTTTTTTTTATTAATTCCAATGGATCCTGCTTAGCTTTTTTTGTATCGTCCAATTTTCATAGAATTTTAAACTAATTCTTTGGTCTTTTGATTAATCTCTTAACGAGTTTTAATATTTTATCGTGGCGTGCCTCGATAAAATACACTTCGATTGTCACTGCTGGAATTAATTTACTGTGATTGTTATAGATACTTGGCCTGCTTTCTTGGAATCATCACAATAATAGGTTTCTAGTTACTGTTCTATATACCTATACAAAATTACATGGATGTTTTGAATTGTAATACCTAATTTTGAATTTTGTCGTTCACAAACTTCATGACATTACATCTTTTAATGTCTCATATTTAGAAACATAGATGGGGGCACTACATGGTGCATGCCGGTGGCGATGACTAGCGACTGATTCAATTAGTGATTGCGTTCACTTGTCGGCGGGCGCGGACGCGGACGCGGACTTGGCGGCGCAAGCGCAGGCGCGGGAGCCTGCCTCGCACTCCGCACTCCACACCACTCACTGATGCAATGATACGATCTACTTTTCAACCGAGACAATGTCGTGATGTTTTAAGCTGTGATCTAAAAAGTAAATGGCCGGTGTTTTTAGGTTGCCATTAGTCGATCTTTATTGTTAGGGTTGTTATTAAAAAGAAAACATCTAAATGATCTAGCGTAAATGTTTGATAGTTATAAACTTTAAATGCCACTTACCAAATATTGTACAAGTGTATTTGATACAAGTAGTTACATTAGGTAATGTAACTTTGTTATTGAAATATTTTACTTTATCTGGTATCCATATTTCATAATTCAGGATGTACATAATTATACAAATACGACTTTAATGACTCATGTTTTGACTTTCGTGAAGAAATTTATTTCTTTTGCACATCGTCATTAAAATTAATACTTTCGAATTTTAAATAGTTCACGCTGCACGTAACCAGAAGATTAAAAGATGTAAAGTATTATAATAAATAATAATTCGCTTCTAGCAGAGACTAATGTCTGCCATTATTATTTTAAAACGCTTAAAATATTTTAACGGTCTCGAGATTATTAGGTATCTGTCATCATTATCCGATTAAATGCTCACTCTAATTGATGGAACTGACTGGAGAGACAGAGCGCGGGGAGGACGCCGCGGCGCGCCACACCGAATACAAGAATGTAAAACTAAATTGCTAAGTGCAATGACTGTTTGTATATTAGATTATGTTTATCTATGAACCAGTAATACGTTTGTATTTTTGCTGGATATGTCAATTACTTAGGAGTTTTTTTAATTGTAAAATCGTTAGGGATTTGGCCAATCCAGTAATAAAAACATGTTGTAGATAAGTATTACTGTTGCCGTATGGCCTTGTTTTTATCTCCGGTATTTGTAATCTATCTGTTTAGAAATTAATGTGCTAGTATTTCGACAAATGAAGTTTTATTAGAGAATTCCAAGTGGAATGAATAGCAAGGTTTGCAGTTGAATTGTTTGTCTATCATCGGTGCAAACGTAAATTTGTCTTGCTAGATATACGCGGAGCGTCGTACACTGGCGCACTACAATGATTGTCTTGTCACTCCACTGGAGTTACGTGCTCCATCCACTAGGTACATTTGCTTTATGTGAGATCACCCATTCTGAGAATGCATGCATCCATGCATGATAATGTTTAAATAAAGACAACACTCATGAAAAACTGATATGGTAACATAATTAAGATAGCCATGCATGATGCAGTGCTCAAATAAGTTATGTAATATATTAATTAATCATTTATATGTTAAGTTTGAAATTACTGTGACCGTAGAGTAAGTATAGATATAATTATTTTAATTTACTAAACTAGTAAAAGATTTTAATGGATTTTACAGGTACTGTGTTTTGTACAGTCTAAATCAAAACTAAAAAAAGCAATGCCTGTTAATGGCTAGCGTAGCTGAGCAAACTAATCGACATAACACAACCGTACGTGTATATTGGCAATATCAACAAAACTGAGCCATTACGTTACAAACCTATAATAAAGATAATAGTCAAAAAGCAGTCCACTAAATATAGTGGTGTAATTTGCTTTTGTGAGCAGGTTGTCAGTGAAGGTGACCTCACGGCGCGTGAGAGCACTCGTGGGCGGGACCATTTTGACTTTTGGTAATTACATTCGGACACCTTAGACGGACATTTGGATGAAATAGGTAATTACATTTCATCATAATGTTGTACTTACGTTTTACCTATTCAACTGGCGCCTTGTGTTTCCATAATTCAATGTCAAGCAGCTCGGGTGGCGGAGATTTATTGGCGTCAACTTTATGTAAAAGCTGATTTGTAATATCGATAACCGCCATTACATTGATTTGTTTCAGACGACACTTAAATTATACTTATATGATGCGCGTAAAGTTACTAAGCACGCCACGTTATTAAGCACTAAAGTATTTGTGGTATGAATATTAGAAGGCTATATTTATCTTTTAAGTTACTGTATCACTAGATTTTCTGTTAAGTTATTCATTCCTAAATGCTAATTCGATGAAATATAAGATAACATCGCAAAACTAAGTATGTGATTCTAAGGCAACAAACGAGATGGTTACAACTTAGTAACATAAATTATTGTTTTAGAAATCATTAATTGCGTGTTTATATAGCGGTTACTTCGATCTCCTTTGTTTCACGAACAATAGGAAAGGTCAGTGGGAAATCGTTTTATTTTCTGTTCTTAAAATACACTTTCACCGATAAAATGTGTTGTCCAAAAGCGCCAATTTGAAGAATGGTGGCCGTTTAAGGCTATATTATAAGGTATGCTTTTGTTGAACAAATATATTTTTTTGAAAGATAATTCATCTTCGTTGCATGTAGGTGCTAGGTATTGTTTTCCAATTTTTGTATTAAATAAATATTAAGTGGCTAATGAGGTGTATTTATTAATGTATATAAGACATTGTATTTACATATCTGCGCCTAAGTACTGTTCCTATTATGGCACAAACGTCTTAATTTTCACAAATTTTATACCGCAGTGTTACAGACCAATTCCACCAATACTTAACATTAAAATGACACGTAACGTTCAAGCAAGTGTATGCCATAGTTCGTATTAGGAACATCATTTTTTGCTTGAACTTTAGCAGAATAGTTAGGAATGTAACGTTGTGTACAGTGAGTGTCGCCGGGGGCCGGGGGCCGGTACGTGGATCGTGCGCGTGCGCTCGTGGACCGATGATCATGCCCCGAAGCCTCCCGATCGCTGACACACGATCTATTTTCAATCGATCTACAATTCACTTCATTTGCATGCTTTACCTATATTGTTTGATTTTAGGAATTAGCCTTGACTACGAACGTGTGTTGTTTCTTTAGATGGTCATGTTACGCGATGCTTGTGATTGCGCAATCTTTATGATGTTTTGTCCCAAAACTAGCCAACATAACCTACTGTTCGTTGCTGGGCAGGTATAAAATAGCCTTTATTTCCAAGGTTTAATAAATATACGTTAATTTTTTTAAAGGTCTCTCTTCAGCTATTTGTACGTCCTTATAGGACCGTAGTACCTACGTATACCTGGTAACTGGTCATAGTTCAACAATATAGTGTTATGTAACAATACTAGTAGGCAGCTATAATGCATTGTCCTTTAAAACATAGTTTCAAAATACATCGTTCGTTAACTATCGTAAAAATGTCACATCCATTATAATTTAGAGCATCTTAACAGAAAATAACTAATTAACATTAATTTAAAAATGAATAACTTCTATTAATTTTAGGATGTTGACAGGCGAATAAGCTTGGCCTATAGCAACATTGTAAAAAACGTGGTATTCTGATTTTATTTCGTTAGAGTTTCTAAGAAGCGAGACAAAGAGTCGTGTTGTTTATGCTCAACGATAGCCTACATTCACAGTCTTGTTTTGATCTCCAAACACCTTCACATACCTGTTGTATAGGTACAGAATTGCCAGTATTTATAGAAAACACGTAACGTATGTTCATTATAAAAATATTTGTTCCAAGTATTTGTGGAACGCCGTCTCAAAAGCGCCGATGTTCGATTGTTGTGCCGGTGCCGGCCCAGCGAAGGTAATTTTTCGATACATATCTATCTAATGTAGGATTTATCACCTTGTTCGATGGGTAGATATCGTGTTGCTACAGATTCAAACGGTGTTACGGTTTATAATATCTAACTACAATTATTTATAAAAGGTTTTAAGGTTGAGCCTACCTCTAAGGTTGAGGGTTTAGAACCTACACATTTTATTGAATTCTGAACTTTTACGTAATGTCTAAAATTTGCAATCTTTTGTCTAATTAATCAATGAAATCAGTCTATTGTCCTCTGCTGGGTATAGTCCTATTTCAAGTTGCACCACAACATATCTAAAGTAGGTACTTCAAATTCGTCACACTCAAATAGGCTATCATTTATGATATGGTACCAAGATCGTGGAGCTACTTGACATGATTAAAGATATTAGGACTAATTTTAAATGATGATGGATTAACACGTAGTAGTGGGTTGTAAGTAGCGGCGAGCGGTGTGGTGCTCAGGTGCACAGAACAGTTAAGTGAGACGTTCACCCCGAGCGGCGCGGGCGCAGCAACACGCGCCGACCCGATCCCGCGCCGGCTAACTATGTAGATCTTCCCACGATTTATGCCGAACCACCTTCGATTTCTTCTAGTACAGACCTCCAACTATGTGGGAAATGGACTAACATCGTAATACACAGTGGACTAGATACTTTTTATAACAATTCCGGACAAATTGTTATAACGGCCAGTGAAATATTATTTCCGTGTAGCTGATTTTGAATCGTTCATATTTTCGATGTCGTTGATGTCTTTTGTTCAATGTTTTGTTTTAGGTTTTAAAATGGATGCAAATAATTGATATTTTAGCATAAATATATCTGGCACATGATTAATATTGTATCTACCTAGGTATATGCTTTCAACCGAATAAAATAAATACATGATTTGTTATACAAACTCAAGCAATATTTAATTTAGGAGTATTGTTGCGCTAGGAGACTCTATGGATTTTTTTCCTTTGTATTCTATTGGAGCACTTCCAACAGCCTTACTGTAACCAAATAATGGATTAACAATGATATTGATGTAACGAAAATTTTGATTTGTTTATCTCTAGAAACTAGACCTGCACGATATATTCTTGGTCTACTGTATTTATAATCTTAACGATAGCTACATCTGATTGGTAGAACATCTAGTTTAAACTAAATTTTAAATGGACAATTCCCGCACAAACTAAACAGGCTTAATAGTGGCTTAGTAACCAATTTAGTAATAATGGGTGATACTTCATACTTAGCGGTGAATTAGTTCAATCTTATGACAATGAGACACAAGTAAACAGAATCAGTGGATCCGTTTGTACGTCTTCTTTACAATCGAAACATGATTGTTTTGTTGTTACGTCATTTTTGCGATGCTGTATCGATAAAGTTAAACGTGACTTACCCAACTTCGTTACTTAACACGATACACGCTTTTAATACAAAAGAAGTTATATATATCTAATCATAATTCATTCGCGTATATCTATATAATTAATTTTAAAATATGCTCTGATGAAAATTAACAAAGCACAAGTGAGTTTACACAATCGAGTTAGTTTTAAAGTGTTATGTACACGTTGCTTTACGTATTACGTAATTAGTAAACTAGGAATTACAGCTAATGTACCTAGTTAAACCAGAACGTGCCTCGGAGAGCTCGTTAAACAGTCGGTCCCGGGTGTCATACGAATACCTATGACAGTCGTTACGGGAAGTCACAAACCCGAAAGTCTGACAACTGGTCTAAACTTAGGATATCAGCATTGCCCAGTAACTGGTTCGCGGAGGTCTGATGGCAGTCGCTCCGTGTAAAATACTGGTATTCAGCCGCATCTGGTTAGACTGGAAGCTGACCCCAACATAGTTGAGAAAAAGCTAGGCAGGATATATATCCTACCTAGTTAAACAACTAAAGAATTTTTTTACGTAGTATAAAATTTTCTTTACTGGTTTATTATTTAATATTAAATAATTTTCTTTATTTTTGTATAAGCTTATCGTATAATAACTGATTATATAAAAAAATTGTTCTATTGGCTCGTAATAAAACTAAACTTGTATCATTAAGGACCACAAGTAATTATTGTAAAACCATTTACGTTTGGCGTCTGTGGTGGTTTCCGATTGTTTTATTCTTGACTCGTCGCTTGATGGCTAACCGTAATTTGAGTTTTATTTCCGCATCGTTAACGTTGGCATGAGGATGGTAATGATTTTGTTAAGCTGTTCTGTAGAATGAGCCAATTGTGGGCAATTATGTGAACACACCAGTAGAGACGTGGACATTTTTCCGAAAGTTTCAGGAAGCGTGTGAGTATTGGCATGTGATCGCAGTAAGGTTGCGGTGTTGCATTACGTTCCGGCGTCCTCGCGGCCGCAGGTAACCGTTGCAGACTGCGGTCGCCACCACCGGCTAGCGGTTGCTCCCGACACCCTACACTAATTAACAACTACGACACGTGTCGGGTTCGCGGCTGACACTATGCGCTGCTTTCTCCTGACACTCGAGTTGCCGCTCCAGTATGACAAGCTTTCTTGTTTTAAAGAAAATGGTTCAGTGTTTAGGTTTTTATTGTTTCTAATAAGCAAATATTGTGAAGCTATTGATAAACAGCAACGGTTGTAACTAAAGCATTTTGCAAAAAACTAAATGTACTAGACATAAGGATATTAAAGATGATTCAAGAATGCTTTTTAAGTAAGTAGCTTGGAATTCAGGTTCATCTTTGAATAATCGAATTACCTAAACAAAACATTCGATTACAAGTTTGCGAATTCCCCAACAGCTTCAGCCGTGCATTCTAAGTCATTTACAAAATAAATTTGCCGATATAAAAAGGCTTTATCAATTGCACGATAAGAACCGGTCTCGTGAGCTATTATCGAAGTAATGTTGTTTGCTATGGACGCTAATGATACGGGGCGTACGAGCCGCGTCCAGCGCGCGGTCTACTAATGGCACCTAATCTGAATCTACGGCTCTATAAACATGGCGAGTCCCGCACTTAATGCCTATTGACACTCGTAAAAATTATCCTTCCATCATTTTAATAGTGACAATAGTACTAACACTTCGAACTATATTTAAGGTAGTGGACCTTTTATCCCAAGGAATAGTATGAACCTGCTGTCGTAGAATATTTCGCCACTACTACATGTTACGGTTTGTTGTGTCTGTTTTACCTCATGTAATTAATTACTAATCATACATTATGTTTTCTTTTTTACGCATAAACACAACAATACCTATCAAAGACAAAGGTCATAAGTATTTGCTTAGCTACAGTTTTGCTATTATATCCATAAGCATCTATTTAGTATTGATTTGAACTCATCATAATGTTAGTCATGAAAAACCAATAATTTAGAAAATTTAGAAAGGTACCTATCATAATATAGTTTAAACCCGAGCTTTGTAGGAGGATTGACCGTGATCTTTATAACGGTTTTAACTAAACTGCGACGGACAGAGTTCACGACTCGTTTTTATTAGACGCTAATATAATAATGGGTGTTTGCTCTGTTCTTAAGTTGGAAACCCAAATAGATGTCGATCAATAACGCTATAACTGAATTCCTCGAGCAACTGGCAATAATAGCTCACGCCGCTGCTACAGTCAATAACGAGGGCGAATATTTTTGAATAACTAACAAATTCTAATATCGAACGAAGCCATCGGCAGAAACTAACGAATGTCTTACTTCTAGGGACCTTCACCATTGGTATTTATATATCACATGTCGGTACTGTTTACTATTCCATGTTATAATATGTATGTGCAGCGCGCGGGTTTCCACAGGCATATTAGTCACACCATAATGACTTCACTGTCTGAATTCATCTTAATAATTACAGGCGTTTGTGATATAAGACGACCATCGATCACAATGCATCACACAGTTATTAAAGGGAAAATATGTATATTAATTTATGCTCATATTTTTATTCGTGGAAGAGATAAAACTACGCATCCATTGATATTTAACGTAAGGACGTTGCGTCACGTCACATGTGGATGTTGAGATGCAACGCTTCACAAAGAGAAAACATTGCATAATTCACGAGGTTATTTTAGGTATGGTAATGTTGCTGTATGTAGAATAATGTAGATTGCTTACTAGATTTCACGAACTGCAGTAAAATGTTATGATGTGGAAAACACTGCTACTTACAACAACAAAATGACTTGGCTTGTTTGTGTTTTGCATTACTTAAAGAGACACTTTAGTAATGTAAACATTTATTAAAATTAATATACAAATTATATAACTCGTAAACTCTAAGTAATTGTTCTGTAAAGTTTGTATGTACAGGGTACTTTAGTATTTAATTATAATCCTATAAATCAGTCTGTACAAAATTTAGGAGGGCATCCACTGTCTTAATTAGTTGTAGAACACAACGTGCAGTTTGTTAGTACCTAGTAGATTAACGCAGATTGATTGATTTATAAGGTTGTATAAAAATGTTACACATTACAAAGACGAGTCCGCTCCCAAGGAATATATTGATTGATTGATGGATGTACACTGTACACCTACTTAGTCAAAAAATTACAAGACTGTTTTACAATAATAACTTCATAACAACTTAAAACAATTAATGTTATAAAAGTCTTTGCTTAGGATGATTTTTGCAACGCTTTCAAATCACGGAAATTATGTTTTATGTGTTTATTTCTGCGCTCGAATGCAAACGTATTGACTTTTTATTAGATTCAGAGTATGTGATTCAAGAATCAAGCGCATAATATGATCGTAGCATATTATCTAGATCTACTCCGCTTTACAAAGTTTGCTTTTACAATCGCTGATTTGCGGCTAGCCCTATAATAGTAATAAAATTAATATGAGCATTACGTTCCAATTTAGTGTGCGCTTTAGGGTTGCTCACCTCACAATCTTTTTATTATTACTTTTTATATTTTTTCATGTTCCATTTACAATTCAATTAGATTTTACATACCTACTATTAGCTTTTTCGACAACAAACTTTTGTTTCTTATTTCTATCTTCTGATCTGAGTGATTCAGCAATTTGGCGAATAAATACTAACCCCCTTAATAATAAATGATGAATAAAGTTATGACAAGCTTATACTTAAAAAATGTATGGTTACTTGACGTTATTCATGACATAGCTTTTATACATCGTTTATTAGTAAGTGGGTAAATAAGTAGGTTTTAACAAATACGAACATAAGAATCGCGTTTTCAAAACTGAAATTAACACAATATCCTATTTGAAATTATGTAGGTACATTCTGATTTTTTTGTAAAGAAAAAGATGCAGCATCACTCAGTTTTTTGTTTGTTATAACATCTATGTTGATTCTATTACCTGTGTTATGATATCTTGTAAACGATTCAAGGCATCGCGTGTAAAACAATTTACGACGGATTACACAAAAATACGACACGTTAAAATATTTCATTCATAAATCATGGTCATAAATATTGTCTCTTTTATAGATGTATTACCTACTCGCGTTCGTTTTTCAATGTGATAATAAAGATAAGATTTTTTTATGTCGATCAGGAGAGCTCGTGCCACCCGTGATTTAACGAGTAGTTATGTTGGTGGAGTCAAACATGTCGGTATTGTTTATGTGTGAGAGGTTGAACGCATCCTAGCTGCGCACTAATAATAATGTGTAATTGAGTGTAAACATTCGAATGATTTTGCGGCTCGCCTATATCTTCCGGCCAGCGACATTGGAATTAATACACTACAAATCTCTGGTGTGTTCAGTAAATCAAGGTGTTTATGAGTCATTCAAGTCACCGGTGCGAGACCGCGCGACCTCCGTACTGATTTGCAATCTTGAGTGCTTATTTCTCAGTCCACCTCTGCTCTTCAATCTACACTTACTATGTAATCCGAAACATTTGTTGACAGAGAAAGTTAGGGCTCTCAAAATGAATCTCCATCGATTAAATTATTGTTCACACTACCTACAGACCTATACCTACATATCCTACTTTAGTTTCTGCTATCGTAGTTGTACCTAATCATGACAGAATTAAGAATATATATAATATGCATTAAGTAATACGTACTTAAGTATTTCCGTGGGATGTGACTAAAAGTAATAAATGATATTTAAAAAAAAACGGATAAGTGTGAGACAACCATATTCTCACGAGTATGATGTCGTCTACCCTAACACAAAATATCAGGAACAAAAACCGTTAAAAATAGCGAATTTTTTTCACCTCTTTGGGATTTAGTTTTTCGTCAACATTCATGTCATAACAACACAACATCTGCGAAAATTTCAACAGGCTGCCTCTTACGGACGGACGGACCGACAAAGTAGGCTACTACCTTTGGGTATGGAAAACGAAAAAAGGTTTTATTAAAGGAAAATCTGACAATTAAAAGCTTTCGCCAATAATTGTGAAAATTTACAAAAGCTTTTAGTTTTAGTAGGTCAATTATTGACTTGAGTAAGTACTTGACTGTGAAAAACCGCTTATTTTTTCTTTTTATTGATTAATCGAAACAAGCTCAAACTAAACTCATCCAGCCAAATCAAATTAGACCAAAATCGACCGAGTTTCATCATTTGATTGTTGGGTTTCTGTAACTACATTCCGGCTCCATCATCAGAATCTGGATACCACCTAAGAACAGAGAGCCCTTCGAAACAAATCAAATGAGTCCTAAATCGAAAGTGTTTCATCATTTGATTGTGGAGGTCCTGTGTCTATCTTTCGGCTCCATCATAAGAACAGCTCAATGATACTATAATTGTATTATCATCATGTGTATGCAAAATTTCAGCCTATTTGGATAAAAGGAACTGGGTTCAAATTGGCTTGCTAGATTTTTGTAGCAGACGGACAGCAAAGAAAGCTAAAGCAAATAAAAGCTTTTATATTAGAAGTTAGAATTTTATTAAGTAGATGAAAAAGCAGTGTCATGGCCATCTCCATACTGCTCCACGTAAAGCGGAAACAAGTATAACTTATAGGATAAACAAACGAAGTCGCACCATAAGGGAACGTACCCATACTACGTGACCCGTTTTTTACAACTTTTTACCCCCCTCCCCCGCTCGGTGACCACCCGTAGTACATGCAAATACCCCCCCTCCCCTCTAGTTTTCACGTAGTTGTTCATAAATATGGTTTTAAATAAAAAAAATTGCAAAAAGAAAATTATTTGGCTCAATGTGTGTCAATGTTGCCACCTGTGAGTTTAAAAAGCGCTAAACGCTGTGCGCCATATTTGAATATAGCTCGAAAAAGCGCGAGATTTCCCTAGGGGATATTGACCACGTAACGAAAACCTAAGTCCCCCCGGCCCTGTGACCAAGCGTGGTATTTTGAAGACCCCTCTCCCCCCCCTGAACGGGTCACGTAGTATGGGTACGTTCCCTAAGGGTATCTTTTTACCATTTCTATACGAAACCCTAAAAAGAAAAATAAAAAAGTAATTATTATATCGGTGCCTGAAGCGGTTATTAAATAATGTCTATGTTGTCTCTCTACACAAATATAATAACAATTACGCATATATGGTATTGCCTTAGAAAGTCTTGGCAATTAAGTAGTGGTTGTTTCTGTCATGTCATGTGTAGGCATCTGTTAGACACGGGCGCATATCCCCGTGGTCCTTTTGTAGAGGGTACTCTACGTGCGTTAATGTTACCTTCCAGTTTTGGGAGCGAGCACGATGACTGGTTTCATGAATATTTAGTTGAGCTTCATTAGCGCACTCACTTGTTCGAAGGAAGCGGGCGTGGCGAGATGTGCAAGCACTGTGTTATGTAGATGTCATAGACCACTGCATCTAATGAACAACATTAAATTATAATTTTTTTTCGTGTGCCAAGAAAGTGACGTCAAGAAGGAAAATTTAGAAGCCTCATATAGCCTACCTAAAAACAAACAAATATTATGCTCTACGATTTTTTGTAGTTTAGGTGATAGGTAGATTTTTTTAACTTTAATTACCTGTTCCTGAGAGATTGTAATGCAGGCTACATAAATTAGGAAAATAAAGTAGCCACTTACTGATCAATACAATAAAATCTTGTTAAGATGTTGTTGTTAAAAGCAGAATAGGAAGAATCTATTTAATCAAGTTATTTCCTGTGGAACTAACACATGAATGAAATTAAATTGAGTAAAAAAAGTTATGGGTTAAAAGCATTACATATGTATAGTCAATTTATTGGAAAACATACATATATAAACTCACGCCTTTTTCCCATGGGGGTAGGTAGGGACACTATAGAACGCCACATGCTACGACTCTTACATACTTTATTGGAAAACATTTGCTAAATATTAAGTAGGTACATTTAAAAAAAAATACAGGTAAAATCCTCAGTCACTTTTCCACGGTGTAATAACTAGTTCATATACAACCTTTACATTTTCCCATGTTTGGATCTACGTACCTGGAAGAAATTAGACACAATCTTGAATGTTGTTTTTAGAAGAACGAGGGGAAGGATAGAATAGTTCTTTCTATTTATGTCATACTAGCTGTGCCCGAGACTTTTTCTGCGTAGAAGTCGGTGAACAACATTATTTGCTTAACTGAAATTATATTAACTTGGTATTTTTTAAATCTTTTTTTATTCTAACAACTATGAAAAAATACATGAAAAACGGTGAAATATGTATTATCATATACCTATTTATAAAGAAACCTCGTACATAGCTTCATAGTTTCGGGTGCCCTATGTTGTATGTGTGCCAAGAGTTTAGGCTAAGTGGATTTTTAGTTGTAATCAGTAGTCAGGTTCATTTAATAAGGCGTCCCTGTAAACAACGTTAGTAGTAGAACCACCAGGGATGTGTACATAACATTGCTCAGGTGGCTTACACGGAAGAGAGCCACATAAACGTGACCGTGAGAGAAGCAGCTGAAACTAAGGTCTACACCCGCAACGCATACTGTCTAGCCCTGCGCCTTGTTCGATCGATCAAATATTTTTGATTAAATAATAAAATGAAATCAAATCCGAAACCAAAACAGTATTGATTCTGAAGAACTTGGTTAGGTATATGCAAAGAAATATAGCTGATTGGGTCTGGAGTTTTTGAGCTTTCCTCTTTACCTGGAATAAAACCGCAAAATAAAACATCAATTGTCGTTCAAAGAATTCGGTATTTATCACTGATAATAATAAAATGTTAAGTGTAAAATTACTGTGCTTTCACACCATTATTATTCATGGTATTATTATCTCCACTGTCAACTAGACAAACCCTCGCGAATACATCACCATTGTTCCGACAACGAAATGAAAGTTCTTTATTTGCATATCTTAAACGCTATAGTTATCATGCCAGCCATCAAAATTATAATATAATAATATCTCTGCGGAGAATGTATTAGTAACTATAAGTAGGTACCTAATTGAGAAAGTCTCGTTGATGTTGATAGATATACTTTATGTTAAAAAAGGCTTTGAGCTTAAGCAATAGGCTTTTGACATTTTTCACTTATTAAATTGTGTTTGATGTCCAAGTTTAATCGACTGTTGAACCAAAATTATGTTTTCCAAAACGACAAAAGCTTATACTTGAATGCAGTTTATTTTCTTATTAGAATAATATATTTTAACATTATTACTAATAATGTTTATTCAAGCAAAATGAGTTCAGTGGATGTAAAAGGCACCGCAGCGATCTTTACAGATGTAAATCGCAGTGCACGTGGCCGACAGAGACGCCGTGCCTTATTGTTGTCCAACATGATGAGTAGGTACTTGATGTTCGCTTATTACAATTGTGAAAGTAAGATATTTAAACGGTTGAGCATCGTACCGTTGACATGGACAAGGCGCTGTTCCTGGCGCGGCGGAGCAGCGTGGGCGCACGGCTCCCGTGCACCGCCCCGACAATATGCCGCCACCGCACGCGCCGACCGCCTCATCCGCGCTCGCCAAAACTAACAGATCTATTGTTCTTCCTAAACATTAGTGTAAACTTCCGAAAACCACCCGCGTATGTCACTACACAATAATGTTTTGACAAGTAACCGTAGTAGGTGTACTACTTTTGCACCAATCATTGATGATTCATCATGCAACATGAATTTGAACTCATATTACATGAAGTTTAGAAGTTTCATGAGTTTATTTTATATCTGTAGACAGATATTATATGACACTCTATATAGAACTTTGTGTTTATTTAGAACACTAAAATTTTAATACACGCAGTAGCTTTGTCATGGGAACGTGGAAACCATGCTTTGTAGCGGTCAACATTCGTATTCGTGAAGTTAAAACAAGAAATATAAAAGAGGATGTTCATCAGACACAAGACCATAAAACGAGTCCTAAAATGTTAAACGACTGCTCAAAATTGTTGGCAAGAAGAAATTACAAAATAAAAGGACGAGATTACGGTACCTTGAATGAATTTTTGAGAGAGAGACCGTCTTAACCTATATTTCACTTTATGGGTGAACGATTTTTACAGCCTTCTCTCGGACAATCCAAATGACTACGGCTCTGTAGAAAGTTTCTGAAATTGTTTCGAAATTATCAGCCAATTCAGAAAGCCAAGTTTTCCTTATTGCTATGACCTTAAGTTCTAACCGACTTTTCATTAAGTAATTAATCCTTTGATGACCAGGAATTGTATAGAGCAAGCGAATAGTACATATGGTTATGTATGCCTGTAGGGTGTATGTGGTTGTATATCAAATATAAACGTTAGTTTATCGGGTGAGATATTTACGCACGCTTGTCAGTGGCTCGGGAGGTGGGCCTCGAGTCTCTCGGCAGTTAACAAATCGGAGCAGGCTGACAAAGCGTGTCGGCCGGTGATCGACGCGTCGTTGTCGCGCTCGCTCTCTATGACAAACGCAACGCTATGAGTGATTGTGTCCGTCCGTCGCTCGGCACTCGATCTCTTTGTGTTCTCAAATAATCCGCCGCGTCGTGATCTGGAGTCTAACGGTGCAGGTCTGCGAGCCTATTGAGTGCGCTCTCTGTAATAGGCACAATTTTTCAAGCTTTCACATAAGTCTACACTAATACCGGTTAAGCCCAAAACCCATGAATGATGTAATAACCAAGATTGCTGATTATTTATTAAATCGCATTTAATTGTTGTACACTTAAGGAATATAAATATCTATCATTGTTGTGTTTTAACTCTTGTAGGCAGTGACCCCCAGCGGTTTCTTGCACGTGTATGTTGTACCTATACCCTGTGACGGATTGGATATCTCAGTGCCCAGGTTGACGGACACATCATGTACTTAACATCTACGGAAACGAAATGCCGCGCGGGCTATCGTTGTATTATAAAATGGCTGTACATATTTTAGTACCTACTCATTTTAGCCATTTTATTTTCAAATCGTATTTTTTAATACTTACCATAGTTCCGTGTGATTTCCGGCAAGCAACAGGCCACCCCTTCTCCACTCATGTGTTTAAAAGGCAACTATGCGTTTATCTCCTTTCGCTTCATCCACATTCATACATCTTGTCATACACGCACGCCGGTTGAGAGTACTACGCACCTGACCTTTGTGAAGAACATCACCAATAACATCGATGTATGTCCTTCTAGGACGTCCTCTACCGGCGTTCCCATTAACATCCGCCTTATAAATTTCTTTTATTAATCGGGGTATGTAAGAGCATGCATGTGGCGTTCTATAGTTTCTGCCTACCCCCATGGGAAAAAGGCGTGAGTTTATGTATGTATGTATGTATGCGCTTATCTCAAGAGGATCGGCAGCCGCGGCCTCCTTTCTGCTACACCACAACAAACTTCGATCACCAATCTGTCTGCCAAGCGTGGCGTGTCTTTTCGAGTGTGTTATGATTTATTAATACATACGGTAGTACACTGTAGTCTACATAGATCGACCAAAGGGTAAACGGGACTTTTGCCATAGAAGTCCAGTTAGGGGTCGAAGTTAGAAAGGTGAAACCAGTCCCTATATATACGACCGTATGGCTCACGAGCTTGACACATATTATCGCGTCCCTGATATACAACAACACCACAATCGTTTGGTGCAGTGGTTGAGCGATTGGCTTCTGCGCTATGGATCTTGGGTTCGATTCCCGCACGGAACAAATATTTGTAAGGCCTAAAGATAGTTGTTCCGGGTCTGGGCATTTGTGCATGTTAAGATTTGTGTCTGTAAACGCACCCACGAAACAGGAGAAACCGCAGTGGGGCGAAACGAATAAAAAAAGCAGGGCTTTTGAGTGAGCCCGACAACATGAAAAACTGAATTTGGAATAACTTATATATTTAATTTTATTACTTGTATGTTGCATTCGACTTTGTAATTGTAAAGGAAAAGAAATGGGCCTAAAAGTCATCAATCCCTATTTTACCTTGTGAACCTACAGTAGTGTCGTTATTAATAGCTATCTAAACTTTTTCTCCGATTCGAGAAATAGGATTTCACAAGATCAATAGTTCTAAGTAATTAAATGTTGTAGCGTTTTACTTTCAGAATGAGTTTCATGTGATTCAGACACTCAAACGCCTCACTCGTAAGGTACCTACATTGTGTGATGGCGTAGTCAATTTTTCTTCAAAGTTTTAGTTAATCTTTCTAATTAGGCATTCTAATAGAAATTAGTCAAGAACGGAAGTATTTTAAGTCCAAAATTCGACCTACCACTAGGAAAGACATAGCTATGTCAAGTTTTTAAAATAAAACAACGTTCTTTTACAATGAAGTGCTCAGAGAGGTACCTATTCGTATTTCCAAAATAAAAGACATTGGGACAGGATTTAAACCTTATCAGCAATATTATCAGTTGGTGCAATTATACAGAATGTTTTTATTGCAACAGAAATCATTGGTTACTGACTAAACTAAAACTTTTGCAATAGTCTGAAATGCAATTTTAGTTCTGACAACTTTTCTGTATTTCTCATAATAGTGATTTTGGTCGTAGGTGCAGTCCAATTCCAAAACCTCAACCTGTATAACTTTCTTCTAAAACAACATTTAACTTTGGAACATAAGTTATTCTATGTATTGATAACTCTTTATATGACACTTGGCTGCTTATGTATATGTATAAATCCCACGGTCCTTTGATAGAAAATATAACAAAAAAGGATAGAGCCTATTAATACCAACCTTAATGTAGCTTTTATTCCAGATAATACCTATGCTAATGCTGGGTTTGTTTTCAGTCAAAAAATTATAATAACGCACGATCAATGCCAATAAATTTGCTAATATATTTACGAAACTTAAGATTTACTGAAGTGTACTGATAAGTTAATAAATGTAATTATTAATTATCCTTTAATTTCATTTCATTGATTATTCTTTCCGTTTTTTTTATAACTAATTAGTAATTAACCGTCCAAATAATATAGTTTCAAAGTAAAATGTTACTGTCTTTTCGGAGGGTAAGCTTGGTGATTCGAATACAGGTTTTACCAACAACAGACACCAGTTTCTGTTGTATTTGTAAATTGCGATGACGCTGTATTGTGATGATGAGAAAATAATAAAGTATTGTATTGTATTATATGTTATTCATAGCCTGTTTTATAATTCACTAATGTAGACAGCCTCCCCTCAGCGACCCACTCTCCTGATTATTCCCTTATCCGTCTCATTTTAACTGTGACGAGTACATTCTGTTAGTTAGAACTTTTTAAATAAAAGGAAACAGGTTTCAGTCAGTCAATTAGGTCATTTCATAATTCACAAGTTAATTATGCAGTTTGTGAAATAATTACTGAATTTCATGCGAATTTCTAATAACGTTAAAAATATTTGAAATTGATTGGAAACGACATATTTGAATTCGGAGAAATTTTGCTGCATAGGTATTGCATATAAGTGTATGTGTCTGCGTATATTTTTAGTATAAAACTACTTAGTGTCTCTAGAAACAATCTGGATTTGACTCTGGAATTGGAATGAGAGTTGTCATCGGTGAACACAGTAACTACAGTTTAATTTGTTAATTTTAAACGGCTTAAATATGTCTAACACCATTTTTAATTATTATAATTTCACTCCTCAATAAAACAAAATACAAGGTATTTATTGGACCATAAACTTTATTAATTGCTATCGGATCAAGTTTCTAAAAACATGTAATTTGATTATCCTTTTTGTAAATAAAAATTTGGAACATGTTAATTGGCCTGGTAGCACGCGTAATTTTTCACACTGAAGTGAACCTGACGCGAGTTAAAATCTCAGGTCTCACCTGCACACGGCCAGCCACCTGTTAACTGCAACTCAGCAATATAAAAAAAGAAAAGGAGCGAGCGCCAGCCAGTGCAAAAAACGAGAATCCAAGACGACACGTTTGGAAAATAAAAAAAGCTCTCGCCCACCAGATGGTCGCCTCGACGCGTCGTGAAACCCGCTTTTGAGCAGGTTGTGACTTACCACGCATATTTATTCGCGCTTTTGAATACAGGGAAAATTGAATAACAAATACGATTAATTGTTACGAACTGTGAACAGCCAAAATGTCTCTTGCACTGTAGGTGGAGAAATTTATTCAAGGTCGTAACTCCTCGTCTGCATATTTCAATTTGCATAGCTCTGCCAGTATATGGCACTCAGTGACTACCAATATTACGTGGTTGTTGTTATATTGATTTAAAAAATAAGTACCTACCTAGTGTATTAAATACCAATAACTCTAGACTCGTGCCATAAGGTTGTGCAGGTCTAACATTTTATTGCACCTTTCAAATTCGTTCCAAATGTGTGTTAATTTAGAAGCTAGCAGAAATTAATTGGCCATATGTTTTCGTTGTTCATTAAACAGTCTATTTTAGAGACGATAAGTCTCCATATGGTGTAATATTTTTTGTGTCGCTGTGCAAAAACAGGATGGAACTACACCGACAAAACAATCAAACAACAAATAAAAAAATCGGACGTGTGGACCTGTTTCAAATTTAAATAACGTGTCAAGTCATCTCATCACCTTAGTTCCTGTTCCTTCTTTTGTATTGATAAACAGTATATTTTTTATTGTAATCCAATTTGACGTCATGCAGAGTAATATGAACTTTAAATTCACGTAATGTAAAAAAAAGTGGTGCTTACTGGTTAACTTAAAATTCTTTGTTACTGAAATTATTGTTATCTGTTTAATTATAACTGAAAAAGGCAACCGAGTGTAGGACATAGATAAATAATATTGTTATTTGTAAATTATCATTGTGTCATCGATCTGTAATGTACAACGAAGAGAGGAACGGCGTTATTGATCACGTTGTTAGTATTAATTGCTTCGGCACTAGCTAGGAAATCGGCCCGCCTCCGCAATTACTCCCTAGTTTACTAATGCTCGTGTAACTTATTGCCGACGATAGCAGCCGTCTCATGTCGCTCATTAATGGATAGTTTCCATTACTAATCGACTTGAAACAACATTTCACATTGTTATTTAAGAGGCTGGTAGGTACCTAATTATCTCATTCGACTATTATTAAATAACCATTTGAAATCAAGCGAGTTAGGTCAGTTCGCACTTACCTATACCCATTTATGGCAAGACGATAATAATTACTTAGATAAAACTAATAATGCACACAGCGGGACCGTTAAAGATCATAATCGTTGTTTTTTTGACACCCTTAGGTTAAAAGTGTTAATCTGCACCATCTGTGGTAGCTTTTTTGTTGATATTTAATTTAAGTGTTGTTGGTCAGTGTTTAGGAACACAGGTGGACAGCAGAGCCTCGGTGTGTGTCGCAAGGGGCTACCTGAGCAAAGTCGGCGCGTGCGCACCTGTGCCCGCATGCTCGCTTCGATATAAATGATGATCACACAAACACGCAGCGTGATACATTCGTCTACTCGCCACATATGTACTTATGTTTAGAATTGCATTTATTATGTCGGTTCGAGCGATATCGTATACACATACATGCACGCCACTTGCAACCTAATGAACCTATTCATCACCATATCAGGTGAGAAGCCTGTTACTTCCAACTCTTCGTTTGTCACGAACACCGACTATGTCGTAATGTACTGTACAGATATTGAAAAAGAAAACATACATATGTAGTTTTAATTCGTGTGATATAACAAAATAAAAGTCAATGATTAAAAAAAAGCATGTAGCATAATAAAGGGCAATGTAACTATAAAAATGTAAGTACGCCGCGCCGTATCCTGCGTTTAATGTTCATGATGAGATGAAGTCATAGACGAACAGATAGATGGACAGCCAGGATGAAATAATAAAGGTTCCTTGTTGTATATAAACTACGAAAAATATTACAAATGTAAAGCGGTATTTTTATATGGTACAAAAACCTGTGAAATTATAATTAATTTCACATAAAACTAAATAAAATATAAGTTTCATTATTTACTAGATTAAAACAATAAAAATAAATATTATGTAGCAATTCGGCACAACATTTAATTTTAAGCGCCAAGTCCACAAGTAAGTTTTACTAAAACTTGCAGAAGTCTACTTGCTGCGGGTGTGTACCTACACAGTTTCAAAGTCGGTTGCAGAAGTCAACTTACTCAGTCAAACTTGCTAATGGATTTGGCACAGAGCACTGAATTATTGAACCCTTATTTTCCTGTTTTCCGAGGTTCATCTAGAGCTTTATCATTTATAAAACCATAACAAAAAGAAACTTCATAACAAGAGCTTTGATTGTGGTATATCTTAACTCTGTTCGAAAATATTACACTTATGGCGCCATACATTAATTCTTTGAAGAACTGTGAAGAACATGATGCATATTATGAATGTACCGTTGCATGTCGAACATACAGCGGAAGGTTATGAGGCTGTATTTTAATCGAATCAGTGTATTTTCAAGAATATCTGAGATATGTCTGTCTGCAACATGAACTGAATCAAAAACAAGATTCAATCATACGATAAAATAATAAATGATCCCACTCCCGCACATCAACACTTAAGTCGTTAAGGGCACTTCACATAACACTGCGCACGCGCTACTGCCATGCACTTACGTCGTACGTATTACGGTGGATTCCAATATTTTTTTTACAAATGTTGAGTCACGATAATTGGTAAATTTGAGAAACGTGAACTTAGTTTTCTTGTGGTTTTAATCTGTTTGTTGGCAGCTTACAACGAAGATATTTAGCAAAGTGCTGAGCTGTATCGATTAAGTAATACAGTAGATATATTTATTATTAATTTAGGTAACCAACAAAGAGACCGAGATATGTAGGTACTGAATAGAAAGAGAGTGTGAACTAACTGAACATTTAATAAAAAAACGAAGTAAAAAAAATAGACAAATACATCCTTGTATAGCACCAGTGTGGCAGATAGTTAAAGGCTTCAGATGAAGACGTCTTTGGGCTAGTTGAGAGGGGGCGGAGGATGAGCAAAGAGGTGCGAGGAGCGCGGAAACGCGCTGCAAAACGACGTCGACGCGGTCGGCCGCGAGGCTGCGTCGGATCTTATCGCACTTATCTGCTATATTGATTGCGCCCGTGTCGAAAGCCTCGCCTGGCCAAAAGCGGCGCAGAGCAGATTGAAACCTGAACGTACACGATGATTGATTATAACGTAATGGACACCGACGCCTGCCTGCGACTCACTCAATACGGTATTTTAAATACGATTGCGACTACACTTTGGAATTTGTAATGTGAGCGAAAATATTTCAGTTAGTAGTAGATACTTGTATCTACATAGTTGACATTTTTAATTTGGATTGGATTGTTGCTCACGTATCCAGAAATGCATATCTCTTAATCATTCATGTATTTTCGAGTGTTTTTTCTATCTCAGTCAAATAAACATAATTGTTTCAGAAGTCTTTATGGTATACGTACGTAATCAAGAGTAAAATATAAGCATTGTCCTGTAAGAACTTTTGGAAGAGGATTCAAGGATGGGAGTTTAAGAATGATTTACACACTTAAACCGTTTAATTGTTTAAACGAGGCAACAAACAGCTACCAATTTTCGCGAACATGGAGTTCATGAGAACATACAGAAAAAATATTAATAAGTTAAACACAAATCACAAACTATGTATTTTTTTTTCACAAATAAGATATCAAAATGAAATTTAGTTAGTTTCAATCATGACATCCGAATGCGTTCAAAATTTTATAGGAACAATAACAAACACATAATAACATTATATTTCGGAATATGCAGACGATGTACGAACATGTGCAGGTACCTCTACATTACCAATTACCAGAATTTCACGCTGTTATCGGCCCATAACGGTGATGTAATGAGTTTTAAAGAGATTTTTCGATCCGTGGAATTCAAAATCTTTGCAAACAGGCAGGATCTTAATCTGAAGATTCAAGATGTACAGACGATGCACTGAACTTGTATATCGTGAGAATCATGTCCTCCGAAACATTCTTCACGACTTGCGATTTATCTTCGTATTCGGAAAACTATTAAGTTGGAAATAACGCTTCGCACTGGATTTAGATATTTATATAAGAAACGCTCTTAGAGGCTATATGTTTTTTATGATTTTCTTCTGCAGTGGAAAGGTAATATAAATTATGATTATGTATAAGAAAAAGCTCACGAATTTCTCGATGTTAATGCGTTGTCGCAGTACCTACAACATGTTATTAAGAATAATAACGGGTGATAAAGCTGTAAATTGTGGTACGTGAGTTCGAAGCACTCTCAAACAGGCACCTCCGTCCCTCGAGCCGCGTGTCCACTCTCAAATGGAAGGATCGGTGGCCGTCAAATAAACCGCCAAAACATGCGACTCATTTGCACTTGTCATGACCGCACGATTGATCCACATCTGGAACATTTAAAAATTGATATTTAAAATTGACATTTACATTAAATGTCGCGTTTGTTATACATGAACATATAGCAACCCGTTAAGTCCACTACAAGGTCGCTTTCAATTAAAACATTTTGTTTGTTATAGGTATGTTACTGCTAATAATTATGTCGTGTATCTCTAGCATCACCTGGATCATCGAGTCAAATTTAAGGAAAAGTGTCCAAAATAATAGTGAGGTCTACCTAGTTGAAATTGGGAAGGTGAATCATCTTGAATAATCGGGTTTTTGCATTTTTATACATTTGTAAATGTTATTGTTTCTTAAGCAGGTATCGTGCACCAGCTGAACAACCGAAAGCTCAACTTTTAAGGAAAGAGAACGATAAATCGCTGTGTAATAAGTTCTGAACACTACGAATTTTTACATTTTAGAAATTGTTTTACAAAAAATGGTGTTTAAAGTTTCCCGCACCGGCTGAACTATGAAGTAAACTTTGAGGAGAAACAGCTAGAAGGCTATAAGTGGGTGTTTCTTCTAACATTACAATTTCTAATAAGTACGAGTTACTATTCAAGTAGTGACACTAGTACATGGGTGTATGTAACGGCGCGTGACGTCCACCTGTCGCGTGCCCGGCGTGTGCGCCAACTGCCGGCGACGCTCAACCGTGGCCGGCGCGGGCGCCTGCACTTGCCGCCACTGCCGGACTCACCCACCGTAGACAACACCTGACGCGCCATCATAGCGTCACCGGACACGTTGCTATGACAATCCATTACCATTCAGAAACATAAACTCAACGGCTACGACTTCGGATTTGCAATTAAGAGGTTGTGTTCGTCCACATGATCAATTAGTGTTGAAAGACTAATTGAAACTTCATTGGACATAGTTCCTTTAAGTCTTGTATGTGTGGATGGTGTCTTATCACGTCATGTCGCGTCAGTGGATGTCCGTATGACGCCCAACCGTGGCTTTCGCCTAATGTAAATGAGAGTCTGTTTCTGTTGCTGCTGGTACTCCACATTCAGCTCAGCCGTAAGCCGTAAATCGTGCGCTGCTGGACATACGTAACTCCGTAAGCTTCAACAACGAACCGTTTTGAGCGTGGAGGAAGACAAGTGCAAACAGCTGAATGATCCAACGGCTTTCCGTGCCATTTACAAGATCATCAGTCCACCTTGTGTATCGTGGGGGCCATTCTGACCTTTGACCTTTTCTCTCTCGGCGATTGTTTCTCTGAGCTATATGACCCGCCCTTTGTCAATACAACTTGTTAATCCTTAGAGATATGTCGGATCTGGGAAGAGGCCCGTGCCCAGCAGTGGGACAGTAATAGGTTGTAAATGCCTGCCTCTCAAACGCATTGTATCAATATTTTAATCGGGTATGGATGATTTTCAGTTACAGACAGTTTGAAATCAAGTTCTGTAAAAAGGTCCCGACGAAGGCCTTAAACATACAAGGTAACATCGGCTTGTGGTTCTGTCGGATTAGTCCTTCGACACTCATTGTAAAGATGTCTGCTAAAAAAGTTATAATTAGTAGGGATCAAGAGATTAGGGAACGTACCCATACTATGTGACCCGTTCAGCGGGGGAGGGGGGTCTTCAAAATACCACGCTTGGTCACAGGGGCGGGGGGGGGGGTTTCTTCACGTTGTCAATATATTCTAGGGAAATCTCGAGTTTGTCGAGATATATTCAAATATGGCGCGCACAGTTTAGCGCTTTTTGGACTCACAGGTGGCAACACTGTCGCAAATGAGTCAATATTTTTTTTAAAACTATATTTACTTGAAACCTAGAGGGGGGGTTATTGACATATACTACGGGTGGTCACCGAGGGGGGGGAGGGGGATAAAAAATAGAAAAGAATGGGTCACGTAGTATGGGTACGTTCCCTTAGTTAAAACTACGGTTGGTATTGAAGAACAAATCCACACCCTAAACGACAACCTCACTACATACAGTGCATCCTTTCGCAGACCGACGAAATGACAGGACTACCGAGCCAATTTGTCTTATCGTGAATATGCTAAGTTAACGGACCCCGGCATCGGCACAAAAGAACAGGATCCGAAGTATAAGCCGCGGTTAACATATTTAAGTATATCGAGATGCTTATGAACTCTACTTTTTTGGTAGAGCGCTTTATGTAGAATGTGGGAGGCTAAGCTGATTCTTACTTTTTCTGGTGCCGCTCTACTAATGGAGGTTAGCCGTCAGCGTTGCGAAACAGGCCCGGACTGGCCATACGGGCAAATGCCCGATGGGCCGGTGTGGCCTGATGGGCCGGTGTGGCCTGATGGGCCGGTGTGGCCTGATGGGCCGGTGTGGCCTGATGGGCCGGTCACTCAGTTGGAAAAATGGAAAGAGTGAGGGGAACGTCAAAAAAAAAGTCGTCCAAGTATCGCCTATCGCTTGAAAAAGAAGCCGCAACTTGTTTGTGTTTGTAAATGCACCCAAGATACAGGAGAAAGAGTGTCTAAAAAAAAAACGTCGTCCATCTAATCGCTTGGGAATTTAAAAAAAATTGCCAGAACTGGGCCGACCGTCTCTCAATTGCCCGGGCCGATTTCAGGTCCCAGTCCAGCCCTGTTGCGAAACCATAATCTATCTCTGTTTCTTGTCAAGCGGAACAGATATTCAGTGTCAGTGTCGTCTTACCACTCCTTAATATTCCCCAGGTTTAGTCACGATTTCTTTCTTCTTCTCTCTTCTCTTCGTCTCTCGCCTTCAATCTTTCGCATCCTAATGAGTAGATTACTTACTGCTGTAGCTAGCATAGTTCGTCTATGAAGGTACAATGGTATTTGTCAGCCGATAATGATATCTCATATGCTTAACATAATCAGCCGATTAGGACCTAGAGTCCTTCTGTTTGGCCCGGGTCTCTTCTCAGAATGTAAAGGGTTTAGGCCTTAGTCCACCGCGCTAGCCTGATGCGGTTTGGTGGACTACACGCACCATCTAAAACTTAAGAGAAAAAAAAAACTTATTTATTGCCATTATAAAGCAACATACAAAAATATAAAAATGTCTACAAATTGGGCATTGTGGCAAAAGGAAATGAACTCGGCTAATGTTGTTTGATTATAGGGTGAGCTGCACGCCATACAACCCTGGAACTTTTTGGAGCCCTCTCAAGTGTGCAGATTTCCTCACGATGTTTTCCTTTACCGTTAACGCAAGTGATTATCAAATTCTGATCCGCACATGTATATGAATCAGAAAGTCAGAGGTGAGGGTTTGGTTCAAACTCAGACCCTCCTGTATGGAAGGAAGCATTCGACCGCTAGGCTATCACTGCTTTTTATATTCACTTGGTGACACAGCCGATAAAACCTGTTTTTAAACTCTGTAGCTTGGAAGTATCGAACATTTAGTACAATGATAACCAGTGCACCGACAAGTGTTCTTACAACAAACTCTGCTATCCTCCACGCTGCATATGTTCTAGAAATCATGCGGGTACCCGCTTAACTGCTACGCATTCACCTGTTTCTAACCAGAAATAGACAAGATGCTAAGAGGATATTGATATCTAACGTGTTTTATACATGTACATACTTTTTGTAACATAACGTATTTAACACTAGCGGCCCGTCCCGGCTTCGCACGGGTGGACATTTTTCCCGTTTTTGAATCATTTTTCATTTATGTTCCGCTCCTATTGGTTGTAGCGTGATGTTATATAGTTTATAACCTTCCTCGATAAATGGACTATCCATACAAAAATAATATTTCAATTAAACAAAAAAAAAACAAACTAAACAAACTCTTCAGCTTTATTACATTAGTATAGATAAATGATATTCTGGCCCGTGTTAGAGTCACTTCTGATGATGTTGGTGACCATTATGTTTATTAACCTAATTAGTCGTCGTATCGTAACGAATCGGTAAGTCGAGAACAGTTAATTTACAATTTGCTTTACGTAAAGAACGTCGGCCACGGTCCATACATGCTATGACCTGACTATAAAGTATCGCGACCTTTGATGGGATATGGTTTAATTGGTTCACCTACTTATAATAATCCATGCTTTAAAGAAAATATTTTTTTAAGAAGCGGAAGATAATATTTATTTGTTCTTATGGAGATTGGAATTTGACAAGTCGGAAACTAGACAACCACAACTACAATCATGCTAATCATTGTTAGTTACGTGTTCTGTGTCACCCACAGTCTCACTTCTGTGCGAAAATAATAAACATTGACAGTTTTTCTTGATGAAAATAATTATTTCAGACTTAGTGTTTGGCCATACCTATTCAATTTATTGCGCGGGAGAAGTTTTGACAGCTACCGGGATGACAATATGTCATACGTTTCGTTCCATCTATTGGAAGCATTAAATGTATTTGATAATTTGGCCCAGTAATTGATCTAATTGTTATTAACTATTAAATAACAATATTGTAAGAATAAAAACGACACAAAATCTATAATGTTTATAAAAAAAACTGGTATTTTAAAAATCGTAAACGCTTGAATGCTGGTGCTAAAACTAAACGTGTACCCAGTACACGATGAAACGTATTAAGGCGCGTTCAAAATTAGTAAAAATGTCGTAAAAAAGTAAGGTTTTTTTTTTAATATCAATATTTTATTCCGGCTTTTAATAAATAATTGAATAGTTGTAAATTAATGCTCCTTTAATTGACTATTTTTTGACGTATAACTCGTTACGGGTCTTATGCAAATTTGGTCAGGTCAATTATGGCCGTTGTTCTTTGTATAACTTCAATACGTATGTAGGTATGTGTCGGCGGTGGTAATTCGTTTTCGTGTAGAAGTAGAGGTTGTAAGAAGTAGAGGTAGTCTCATTAGGCGATCTTACAAAAGATATCTAGTAAGTTCAAGAAACCACGAATTGGAGTTCTCGTGTTTTCGTAAAATTATTAAATTAGTTTAGTAATATGTATGACGAAATCTAAGTATTAAAACAATGCCATGGCCATAGGGGTGATCGTGTCTATTGCAGTCCAGTACAAGTCTATTAGTTTCCATCTAATAAATTACCCATCCATTAGGTATTCATCACACCGACCCTCGCCCTGCCACCCACTTTGAATCGTCATATTAGGTACTGAATTAGTTTAGTAATTTTAAGAAAACACTCAGCCCGTGATTTCGCGAAATTACAAGATTTATTCAGTTAGATCGCGTAATGAGACTACCTCAACATCTTACTCCGAATTTTCTCGAAACTCCGCGTGTGTTCACAATGCACCTACCCGTACTTCCCGATCTAGAATAAAACGTTTTATTTTTGGTAAACAGCGTGGGTTCAATAATGTATATATTTGTAAAAAGACATAAAGAAAACCAATAAAACAAGAAAACATGTAAAGATATGAAGGATAATATCTGCACACTGGGTGGCCGCGGTGAACAAACAACTAGATCGCCTACGCTAACTTCATTGAGCCAAGCGCCAAAGGTTATCAGCGACCACCAGTTACCATGCAAAAGAGTTTACGTAACAACGTTTTAGTCGGCGATCGTTACTTGGCTAGCGTTAACGAGAAACAACGTCCATCAGTTTAGTGTGTGGAAAAAGGGCATGAATTCAGCACGCGCTAGGCGCGTGTCGGCGCGCGCATGTCCTGCGCACGCGCCGCTGGCCACGCTTCGCCGCATCACACCCTCTACCCCTATCTTCCACATTACAACTTTTTACCTTTTTACAAATACTCTTCTAACCGTCATGTGCACGACAGTTGGACTTGGACGCTGATAACTGATAACGCTGTTACAGTATTAACACGTCCGTGTAATTAAAACAACGGGGGATGCATAACTAATGGCTACGCACATTCAAATATATCAACTAGCACGAGACAAGCATAGTTATTGTATGTGGTCGTAGTATCCAATCCCATGTCATGGTTTATTTAACTCCCTTAAATTATTTAACTTAAATCTCGATAACTCATTTAAATTAAATATAAAAGTCTACCAAGAATTAAATAGTAAGAATTAGATAGTAATTAGGTATAACAGTTATCGTCACTATCTAATTCTTGGTTAATTACGTGGAAGACTTTAATTACTAAGAACGAGCAGTAGAATAAAAACTAGCGCACCTAGGTCTAAAGCCTGATTCACTTGAAACCTACATCTTATTTTTTAGCAAGAAAGAATTGAGGATAGGATTCGTATCTTTAAAACCATTTAAAATAGCAAAACTTCTCAAAACACTGACTGCTTCTTGTTTCCTTACTGTTTCGTCAGTACCTGCTGTATTGTAAGCCAAAAATTACCATAAAACGAAATGACCAAGTGACTTTTTATTAAATAACAAAACGTCCAAATAACGCCCGTATTCTTGCATTAGTGGGTGAGCTTGTATTCGTAACAAAATTTGGAATGAGTGTGTATAAAAGTCCAAATAAGGACAATAATGCACTATTGTGCTCTGAAAGCTGTGAGTAAGGTTAGGTGTCGGGATGTGCGCGGCATGGTACGGTATGGCTTGCGATGCGGTGCGGTGCGGCGTTGCTCGGCGCGACGCGCGCGCGTCCGCGCGGGGGCGGCGCGGCCGTACGGTTGCCGTATTTTATTTATAATTACGGACGACGACCCGAGACCCGGACCTGTCGCGATTTCACCTGCTATTATTGCCATTTTATTCATTGTTATTGCATTTATTACGTTGCTTGTTACAGATTTTACTGTCTGTAGGTTTTAACGAATGGCTCTTAATGATGAGACTATATCTCCGTGCTGATTTCTCCTTATAAACGCGCACGTGTAACGATCTCATCTTATAGTGAGCGGTGCCGATTTAATTGATATGATTAAGTTTTTAATGTTCCACCAGTCCAGATACACAATGTAAAAAGAAAGTAAAGGAGAATTTACCATATTAATGTTTAACTTTCATATAATAAATGTTCTTGTTCCTTTGCTTGATATTGATGATCCTTTTCATTAATTATTAATATTCTTGGGATATCAATTTAATGTCGACTCATGTCAGGAGGACATACTTTCTACATACTTAATTGTTTATATAAGCAGCTAACATTGAATAATTATATAATAATACATTTTAGTATCTCTAATACAATATAACAGGTAGGTAACAATATATTTTCCTCCTTCAATAGTGATCCTTCCACTAAACATAAGTAACAACTTAATAAATAGATAGATACGAACGTTAAACGTATTGGGAATTGATTTGTCTTATCGAATACGAGAATAATCACAACTGTTTATTAGAATCTTTCCTGGATGTTTTATTTCGTTAGAGAATAAATACGTAGGTAAAACCTGCATCACGAGCTGTATTTCTTGGCCAATTTTTCAATCGTCGGTTACTTTTTTTTCTGAGAAACAAATTTCACGCTTTGACAGCTTTTGTGTTGAAAATCTGTCAAAACGTTTTTAAAACCGGCAAGTGCATGTCGGACTGCGCACAGTGTAGGGTTCCGTAGTCAGTACGGCTGTCAGATATTTTAGTCAAGCTTAATGTATGATAAATAATTCAGGTTAAAAGACAAATATACATATTAAAATACAATGTGTGTGCAGTTGATCTAAGTAATTTCGAATGAAGTTTCTATGAACTTTTTGCTTGTCATAAGTTGGTCGACAATTAATTATAAGTGGGTAATATACTTTGATAAAAATTAATGTATATAGCGCCCTTAAAGTTTTTTTACTACAATCCCGGACATATTGTGTACCTTCTACTATTGTGGACACTTTTCAGGTATTCAAAAATAGCGTTTCAGCTAGTAGGGGGTTGGGAAATGTAATTCTCTAACAAAAATCACCACTTTAGAGCTTAACGTTTCGTAAACGGATCCCTGTATCTAAAAAGTGTTTATGATAATATGATGGAATCAGGCGTTACTTTGCGGAAATCCATGATCTATAAATATACAATAAAATATCTAGTGTTAATTCCGCGAAAAAACAGTTGATATTGTTGTTGCATTCAGGCTTGATCAACTGTTTTTTCGCGGAATTAACACTAGATATTTTATTGTATATTTATTGTTTATGATAATCCCCAATATTTTTGAAAAACCTATTCAGCGATCGGGTTTTAAAAATAAAAATAAACATAAAAACATGTAGGGGAGGAACTAATTTAAGCTCTGTTAAACCCCTCAAGCAGGTATCATAAGCACGATTTTACGTATGTGGTAAGCTATAAAATGGTGTAATACCGGAATGACATAATTAGTTATAGGTTAACCTCATGTATCATCGCAGTGATCCGTCTTACGAGGCAGGTCGGAGGTGAGGACCGGACGGCGCGGCGGCGGCGTGAGGTGCGCGCCTCCTACGCGCAGTACCGTTACACACCGGTTAATTTTTATGCAGACACCAGATTATTGTATTAACGCCCGCGCCCTCTAGCGTACAAGGAAACCAACCGAGAACAAAAGCCCGCTTCGATTTGATCCGAGTAACTGTCTCGATGTGAAATGTAAAAAATAACTCATGCCTCGAGCGCTTTGTAATAATCATATTAAATTCGTATCACAATTTTACATAAATGTCACGTCACTCAAGAAAATATTGATAGCGTGTTCGATTTGTATGTTGTTGTTCTTTATATGCTAAACTAAAGCGTTATGTGGGACAGCTTAAAAACTGTTAGTAAAATCAAGAAACTCAAAATCTATTAAGACTGATTTTCTTACGAGTTTATACTCTATCCCGTGAATGAACTGAATCCATTCATAGAAAATGCATTTTGGCAGTTGCCAAACGTCATAATATTTACTAGTAAACCTACTTAGTTAAGTAGGTTTTCTAGTAACATATGACATTTAATCATTATATTTATTATTTTCCGATAGCCAACCAGTGAAATACAATTTATTGACAGTTTGAATACTTGCCAAACAAATCATTATAATTTTGGTGTACATATCACAGAATTATATTTACATCACCGATGCTGATTAAAATGGCGGGTAAAAAGTAGGCTGCATATTTTATTATCTGGTTCGCATAACTACAGTGAGAGACGCGGACGGTTCGTAATTAACATTGGATGCTAATGTCTGCAGCGGGTGCTGAACTGCCGACTATTATGCTTAAGTATATTTTTATTGCGAGTCTCGAGATGCTCAACACGTGACTCACACTGCCTACACACTTCCATAATCTTTGTTTATTTATTGGTATCAAATAAAAAATGTCAATGAAAGTTATGAATAGCAGATTATACCTACTTCCGATTTTACATCATTCGTGATAAATTAGAGACTGTTATGTTGAAAACCATTGACGTTATTACGTTTGAAATGTTTGATGTAAACGTTGATGTCTTTTGTTGGCGTAAATCCATAAACCGCTCGTAGTGGCGGGTATTTATGACAATAATGTAAGTTTGTTAGGACGTTGACTTGATGAAATCGGTTTTTTAAGTTAAGCTTTAACAATGTTATATGAATGGTTGAACTAAAGCTTGTGTTCTATTTTCATTTTCTGATTCTCTTCGATAAGATTTAAATTATTATGCATAATTTTACTTATGATTTCGAAACAATTTTAAAGCCGTACCATGATAGAACCGTACCATGTTACGTCGCCATTAATTGATTTCCTATTACCTATAGGTACCATAACAAGCTGTCTCTGGTTGAATCTTATTACAGGACGTGATAGGTACACTTTGCGTATCTCGTCCGCTATCAGATCCCAATCGAATTCCTAGTCGATAAATTAAAATATGTATCTTCGACAATACGATACAGACATCTAAGCTATAAATATTTGCTTTCATTTCACTTCTGTTTATCAAGTTGATACAAAACTAAGATTGCACAATCACAGCCTCCGAGCTTAAGGAAATAAAGCATCAGAATCCATTTACCCGATTCCACAAAGCATCGCTACCGGTGAATAATCTTTTCAGAGTCGTTGAAGCGCGACGTCGCGTCGCCGCCCACGCGGCTTGCAGCGCTATCCATAGCTCACGGGCCGCTGTCTCGAGCTTATTGGCACAGGATCGCGCGATTTATCGCGTCGCCGTCACACCTCTGCCACGACACTCACTCTCTGGACACCACACTACAGAGACTGCAGCAGACACTACGATACTCGCCGACACACCAGTGACACACACGTGGCTTCGCACAATCACACTTCGATCATTACGCGCTAACGACACCATCTGTCTCCTGCGTAATCATAAAACGTACGAGATGGCCGGTTACCTACTGATGCGTGTTTGTTCTTTGATTGTAGTCTGCCGCGACTAGTATTTCATGACACAATGTTTTTATTTATAAAAAAATGAATGATATACAAATTCTGCTTTATTTGTGAGTTTGTATTTTTAGCTGATTTCAAAAAAACTTTTTACAAAAAATGTAAACCGACTTCAAAAAAGAATAAAATAATTACCATATATAATTAACAGTTTCAGAAGTCGGTGCTGATCCACGCTGAACCAAATTGAAGGCACCGACTTCTGAAACTGTTAATTTTATATGGTAATTATTTTATTCTTTTTTTTTGAAGTCGGTTTACATTTTTTGTAAAAAAGTTTTTATTTTTTTCATTTTAGTGGCCTTAATTAAAACTTGGTTGGACCTACTAAAGACGCTGCTCGTAACATAATCACATCATCACAATATGCGTAGGTACTGTTCGTCATTGAGGAGTTCCATTGTCTATCTCCGAAGTTCTTCATCAGATCTTCACCAAATTTAAATGGAACCAACTTCGAAGTATACCCTATCCATTAAAAAAATAATCATCAAAATCGGTTCTCAATTGGCGAAAATATCGATGAACATACCACAAAAAAAAAAAAAAATAACATACATCTGTATGTCTGTCATCTGTATCTGTATGTCGTCTGTACGAACATAGTAACCTCCTCCTTTTTGGAAGTCGGTTAAAAAAGGAGGAGGGTGTCTATTCGGCGCGATTTTTTTAATGATGTTCCTATATACTTAGGTACACAGACTTCTCCGAGATATGTGGGCCCGTTTACGTCATTCTTTTTTAAATTGAAGAGTACTTACTCTCGAGATGGTCCCATTATAAATTTTGTCATAATCTGATAAAGCATTTCAGAGATTGAGAATGGAACTCCTCAACGATAAACAGCACACTTATCATGATAGGGTTATTGTAATTTATATTAGAACTGAAGATCACAATCGAAGCATTTTGGTGTACCTATACGTAAAATTATTTGATTTGCTGTGTTATTGTTTAGTCTACTCAAAACGGTTTTTTTTTAAAAACCGACTTTATAAAACTGAAAAGCATCAAATAATGGGCATATAATAAAATGTACATTTGCTGATGTCAGTATCTTATATTCCACTTAGGTTTCAATTCTTTGTTAAATTACAGTGTGACTGACTTTAGAAAATGTAAATTTTATTTCACTATTATTATATGCTTTTAGTTTTAAGAAGTCCTTTTTTTATTTAATTCTTTTAATGTCGAATATGGAGTTTGAACCCCTTTTTTTGCGTAATAGATGTAAGAGTGCAAAAAGTTCTACAGTATTTTTAATCGCGATAATGGTATTGTTTTTTTATAGGTACATGCTCCGAAACTGATCAGTTTATTAGTAGTTATGAAACTCGGAGCAAAGGATATCAAACTCAATTAACAAAGCTATAAATTATTATTGGCATTGGGACCATAATGTGCTGTGACTTTGTGACATGGCTGTCGTATTGACTGGGGATTATAATAGTTTGTGTACCTGTTACAAGACTAATTATTATTATATTAAGTATGTATTCGTTTATAATTTATGAAACGTTTTATTTGTTACTAATTGTATTTCAATATTATATTTGGTTTCTACAGAGTTACCATTTTATGACAATTATCTACTAGTGGTGACCCGCTCGACTTCGTAAGTTCGTAACCATTAAGTTCTTGCTCGTAAAAACCAAATATTACTGTATAATACCGGTTCTATCACGGATAAACTAAGATTTTTTCATTCGTTGTCACAAAAATCGTGATAAGTCAGCTTAAGTATATTAAAACATGTTTATTAATTATACACATAAACCTTCCCCGAAAATCAATCTATATACATAATCGTGAAAACCGGAACAAAATCAATTCAGTAGTTATGGGGAAAATCGCGCACAGACAGACGCGGCGGGGAACTTTGTTTTATAATAATTATGTAGTGATAGTGAAGTACTGATGGACTTGTCTGGGAAATTTTGTCGTAGATATTACTTGTAAACATTATTTTCAGAGACATGACCTAGCCCATAGCCAGAATTTTATTTGAAGTAGGATTTTTTTTTTTTATTATTATTTATTTATTTATTTCAGGCATCAAGGCCCATATAAACACATACAATACAATATTAATATAACTTATAAATATTATAAATACATACACCATTATAATTATTAAAACTAACATACACGAAGTGTCTGCGCCGTGTTACGCTGACTGGTGTCATGTAGCTGGCCACGAAACCGGAACTCTTCCTTGAGGAACTTGTCGAGGTGATGTGTCGGGACACGCACCACGAACGACTTGAAGTTCGTGTTGAGACGCGACTCCAACTTCACGACCCTCAAAGTCCAGTTAGTCTTCACACGCACGTATTCCATGATCTCCTCAACCTTCGTGGAGTGGTGCAGTCTGGACACGTACAGCAGCGTTGACGGGATTGCTGGACGCAGCAGCATGTCGGGTCCTGCCTGCGCGGTGCCGCACTGGTTCGACAAGGAGGCTTCTTCTTCTTCTTCTTTTCCACCTTGATGAAACCATCCTTGTCGCACGTGTGCTTCTCTGGACCCTGCCTTTTCAACACCTCGTTGGTTTTCGACCGGCTCCGTTTACCCTCTTTAGGTTTTTCCGCTACTTTTACCCGCGAGTTTTGCGGCTCAACAGGCTTGGAAGCGGCTACTATTGCTGCGTAGTATTATTAAAATAAAGTATTTGATAAATGGCACCTTTGGTAAACAAACTTAAGATTTGCCTATCAAAGGTGTCATTAATTTTGCAATGAACCCCATACCCCCTGGCTACGCTCATGTTTTCAAGTACTTATGAGAAATTCATCGATTGGCATCATAAAAATGTTTTGTGAAAACTGTCCTTTTTCTCGCTGACTGTATTTTGTTTTCAAATTCTGTATGTGCGGTGCAAAATATTGTCACACATGGACAGTCTCCCAATAACGTTTTCCTGTAGTTACAACGGTTAAGGTAGCTGCCCTTACTGCTACATATCAAATGTCCATAGGATGACAATTTTATAATATGAAGATAAAAAGATAACTAGGGATAAGGAGAATGTATAGTTTCCATTTGCTCGTGTATGTATGTATGTATAGTGAAATATTGAACCTAATTACAATGTTTTTGCAAAATTCTTGTATAAGTATATTATATATACATAACTTAATCAGTTTGATAGAACTATAATTCAATACATATATTGCTATAGCACAAGCAGTATTAATGTGATTAGTGCATGTAACTGTTACTAACTTTATTGGCCAGGTTCATAGTATTGATTAATCGTACTACGATTATATTATTATTGTGTAATTGCAATGCGCCGTATAGACACGCCGAGTCATATTACACACATTTATTAAAAGTATCAACACTTGAATGATTATGTGACTAAACAACATGATTTAAAATAATCTTCAATATTTGCTCGCGGGGTGTCTCAAAAGATTGATTTGACAGTAAACAACATAATGTTAACGTCACTACATGTTCCAGACAAAGGTTTGCAGGCGGATATCTTCAACATCCAAATGTATCGAGTGTGTGAGGAGATTATAAATCGTTACAATGTCATATCAAGAGTGGGTTAGATAATTTATTGAGAGGTGCGCATTGAAATCACATTTATTTGTGCGCACGCGCCGACGCGCGACGTTACAAATCATGCTTATCGCCGCAGCTTGACTTGGTCCATTGCCGCCGCCAGCCCTAAATCTAGACGGATCTAGATATTTACGTACGACGTGGCCTCTTCAGTGCTACACATAACATAGTATCGAACGGTAACGACGCAACGACGCGCCGAACTGCCTTGCACAACACTGCAAATTGGTATATTTCAACAAGTACATACACACGTTCACGTTATTATCTATCTAAAATCTCCGTACTACATTAATAATGTTTCTAGTTTAAAAGATATAAATAATTAAACATAACAATACCAAAGCTCTTCTCGAACGAGGTCAAATTAGTGTCGAAACCCGTTTGCGTTATCTTTAAGGCGATCACTTATAAGTTATAACTAATAGAAAAGTTCAAAGTTCTATTAGACTATTAGGTGTGAACTCTAATTGGTACCGCATATCAGCGATCGATATCGGATTAGATAATCACGATGCAAATAGGAACAGAATTAATTAATGAGAATGCATTGGATTGGCCGCAGTACGGGGACGCAGCGCACGCGCCGGTGCGGGCGGCCGCGGTGGTCGTCGGTGACCAATCACTGCGACTCGCACACGCATTCGCGCTCTCAACAACATGTCTTCACTGACTACCACTAATTGGCATTCGTATAGGATAATGTGTATTTTCTCCTACTATTGTACCCGTGTGTCCTCGTACAATCATTAACGTAATTTAACTAGGCTCCAAGTAGATTGCTTGGAGTATTTGTATTGATCATAATAAAGAACTAATTCAATGTTATTGTGATCAGGGTCTTTTCCTGAAATGTGTAAACTTGACTGTAATCATTACATATTAATAATTAATAAAGAAACTAACCGTTTCACCTATTGAAATGAGAGTAGATACATTTAATTATAGACTTTGATTTATACATTTTCGTTCTAAAACTATCACTACTCGTCAACAGATGTCGCTACGATTTAAGAATGCCTCGGTTCTTAATTATCACAACATTAGTTGCATAACCGAGCCTCGATAATATCTTAATTTTAAACAATTCGATAGAAAAGTTCCAATAGTAAGTAGGTACCTATCTGAAGTTTAAGAAACGTGCACTTGCCTGACAGGGTCAGAGGTTAACAGAGAGATTAATATCTTATTGGACAACTTTCGTAGTAGTAAGCCACATGATCTGCGTTATGTTCTGATAAATTATTGGATTATATTGTCAATTAAATGTTGAATATTTATTCATTGAATGAGTCAGTGGTTTGCGTAAAGGTTGGGAAACAATGACTTGTGCATGATGATTTGAATTATTACAAAGTTATTATAGGAGATACGGTATCAGCACTGTCGTAGGGTTTATTGTGGCTAGGGTTGCCAACCATACTATATTATAAGCCCTAATACTTTTTTTAAATATATTAGATACTATATTTTCTTATAAACATTCTATTTTTTATAAAACAAGTTCTTGCCCTGGCAGTTTATTTTCCAACAAACAAAAAATATAAAATGTTCGAGCGTAAATAAAAGCTCAGTTATTTGAAAAATACTATAATTTTTTAATTTTATTCCCATGCTGCTATATTTTTATGAGTACTGCGCTCGAAAATTCTGTAAGTACCTATCTGGTCTGAAGAAAGTTGCCAACCCTAATTGTAGCGGTCATTGAGCTTATTGGGAGGTCCATGTGCGGCAGTGGACGTTTACGGGCATGATTATGATTTGGAATAAGGTTACTTATCTGTACAGTCAGTACCTATCGTAAGAAAATAAATATATTGGATTTTTGTAAAATAAATAACAATAAAAAATGTTAACAAAAAATGGCCAAGTTTTTATTCATAAAACATTTCTCGAACTTTGTACAATGGTCACTTACTTTTGAAGCTTACTGTAGGTTCATATTTCCTGCAATGTAGTTCGCATTTAAAACATAAATAAGTATTTTATAAGTTGTCAGTTCTTATTCACAATGTTGGTCTTTTCATCCATCAACATGAGTTTTTGAGATCAAAGGTCCTTTTCTAAGCTCTAACTGCTAATGACATTAAGCTGGGTTCGACCGGGCCTGTTCTAAAACCCAATGAAGCAACTTATTTTTTTCTTCAACCTGCTCCCGTTTTCCTAGGTTGATATCAGGGTTATTTGTAAGGAAATGGGCGATTTTATTTTGAATTTAGTAAACACGAAACGCCAGGTGATAACTTCAACCATTACACTGTTTTTAAAAGATCCAGATTCTATTAATTCTTTAATCAACTCAAGGCTTCTCCCAGAAATAGTATAAGTGTGTTGAGAACAGTTAATTGCTTCTTAAAACGCTCACTTTAAACACCTAGGGACTTTATTTGAACGATTTAATTTATAAGAATAACTACTGTGAGTTGTTTAAAATCTCCCGTCTCGATAGAAAGTCAAGAACTGTACAAAAAAACATTAATTCATGACAAGGGATAAGGGAAGGTGAATTGCTCGGTGCCCCATTATTATAAAATGTAAAGTAGGTACCAACAGACTTAATCTTTTCTTCTTACCGCTTACACGCAGAAAATGGTTATAACGTATAACGGTAGCTTTCATATCTCAAGGATAATTAATACAAATATTTTCTTCCAAGTTCGTTATATAATTCTTTTGTGAGTTACCTAGAATTGTATAAGTGGGTACATCTTTATAAGCATTTAGATTCAAAGAGTCAACCTACACAAAAGTATTCAGCTTAGGACATCAAATACTTACGTGAAAAATTATGACAAAGCTGATGAAAGTTTTGTTACTTTTGACTCTTGAGTAATGTTGGTGTACATTTTAGGTATTTCCATTAATTAGGTATAGGGAAGGTGGCGGCAGTGCGGGCCCCGCTGGTGACCTCGTGGCCGGGTGACCGTCGGCGGCGGCATGGCGCCCACCGTCTAATGCTCGACCCACATCAGACCGGTGCCCCGGTGCTTTGCGCTATTGTCTCGATAAACTCGCTGCCGCTAAATAACCACTTACTGAACCACAAATTGCGTCTAAAGTAGACGCGACGCGAACTTTGTTTGTTGCCTATTAAAACATTGCTTATGGTGTATGACTCGGATTTCGATGTTCCATTATTTATTTAGCAAAAACAGACTGGTTGAATTTTCCATTAAATATGACTAGGTATATGAACTTGGGTAGGTAATAGAACTTAAAGCCAAACTAATAAACTTTTAACCTTTAAGGACTAGACATCGCACGTGGTTGTATTTTTTTTAACATTAATTGTTTCTTAGTTTGCCCAGTAGAAACGAGTCTCATGGTATGTAATAGTATGTATAGCTATGTTTAGCATACCACACGTTGGCAAATGTTTTATCAAAAATTGTGTCGAACAACATGATAAGTTTTTTGGCGTGATGTCACTTAGGTAGGGACACCTACTGGTATCATTATTGACCTCAGCTTTAACTGTTCTGGGCGGGCGGTTTACATCGTACCTACGTCGAATACGGTACATAATATTACATCGAATGCCTTTGATCGAATTTCGTTACATCGAAGACAACTCTGATTTAGACGATAGTGATTAATCTAATATTAGGTAGGTATACACTATCGCAATTGTAAACGAAATTTGATCCTGGACTAGTCAGTTCACACAGTCCATATTAGTCTTCCCAAAATTTTGTTACTTACTTCGAATAAATAAGATAGTATTTTCGTGCTAACGTAGCGATTTCTACACGACGAATTTGTAAAAGCACTTATTTACCCAAATGGAAATCACGCATCATGGTCACGCGCATCGCGCATTCGCGGCGAACTTAGGTACTAACTGTATTATTAGGTAATAGTAATGTAACCATAATTTTGTAGTACCAATGCTACGACTCCAGAGGACTTGTAAAATACTAGGGAAAAATGGGTAACGTGAAAGAATACAATAAGTTCAGATGACATGTTTAATTTTCTGTGTTTGGAGGTAACAGAAAGGAACGCAATTAGACAGTCGGCTTAACTATAGCCTCATTGATAAGTATTATTTTAATACAATTCATTAAAATAATAGCATAATGTTAGGTATACTTTTTTCAGAATATATTAATCATTTATTTATACTTAAGGCACTTTGTACATGGCTTAGAATACGAATATAATTTTAATAAGTGTATGACACCCGGCAAATGCCATATGACTAGCGTAGCCACGGTTGACGCGACTGAATATAACCTTACATTTACTTACATTAACTTATGACAAAAAATCTAAATTTACATTGGTCCCCTACGATACTTAGAAATATAAATTTATACACAACTGAGATTTAAAACATTTACAAAAATAATTTAATTTTAAATACTATACCTAAGTAGGTACTAGAGCGTCGTTCAGCTAGCGCTAACACTTAGACGATGATACAGCTAAATAAGAGATCGAGGATCCTGCTGGGCTCAGTCTTTTTAATAGGCATGGACAGGAGCGGTCGGAGGGAGGGGCTGGTGTGAGTGCGACGTGGACATCGCCTCTGGCCGGTACTCGTAGGGGGACGCACCGGGGACTCCGCAGCCTCCCTCCAAGTGTTTGCTCAACAGTGACATGCGGGAGAATGTCTTACCGCAGCCGGAGCAAGAGTACTTTTTAACATCTGAATGAGTTTGGAGGTGAGCGCGCAAGTTCGACCTGTCGGCGAAAGCACGACGACAATGATGACAAGAAAACGGCTTCTCCCCGGTGTGGGTGCGGATATGTCCCTGCAGCAACCACGGTCTTGAGAACGCTTTTCCGCAGAGGTGACATTTGCAGGGCAACGTGTGAGTTCGGATGTGCATCTTAAGCGCACCGAGAGATGTGTACACCTTAGCGCAGTATTTGCAGCTAAATGATTTCCGTGCGAGGCTTCCTTCAGCCGCCGCGCAGTGGTATTGCTGGTGTTTAGAGAGCCCGGAGTAAGTCGAATAGGACTTGGCACAATCTGGGCACTGGTAGCGTGGGCGTCGCGGAGCTGAGACGGATATTCCGGAGTCCGAGGAAACTGATCCGGGTGAGCGTAAGTCTTCAGGGCAAGGTGGCGGTGAGACTGAAGAGGGTGGTGAGGCGGGTGAGTAGTGATGAGCGTAAAGTTGTGGGTGCGCAGGTGGAGACAGAGAAGGAGCTGCCGGGTAAAGTTCTTCTAGAGGGTAAGGCGCGTACAGTGTCGGCAGGTATGCGTATTGGGGTGTAGGGCGCGCTAGTTCTGCCGGAGCAGGTTCCAGTCGCGCGCGACACACTGCCAGGTACTCGAGCTGCTGTTGAGGCCACTCGCGAGGTTCTATCTTCACTGCGGCCGTTGAGACTGGCGACGAAGCCTTGCTCGGGTAGTTGCCGGTTTTAGATAGATCTTCAGGTTTTGTACTAAGGTTTTGGGGTTCATCGTTTTCTGTATCACCTGTAGGCAAAACGGAGAAAATTGAATAAAGGTTACTTCAAATATATTTTATGCTTATTTTAACATTTGAACCGTTGAAAAAATATTAAAGTTATTAATTAGGAATATTAAAAGATTTTAGTTTTTAGTAAAAATAAACTAAGTAGGTACCTATAAACCGAAATATTGATGCAAATTCTACTTTGTAGACAAGCAGAACTACTTTTATAATAATACAAAGTTACCAAGTAGGTACACTACATTTTAAATATTTCTTTAAGATGTCTTAATTTGATGGTAATTGGAAATTAATTGATCAACATAACATGATACTTACAATGATAATCGTAGTAAAGTCGCGTGGCGAGGTGGGCGGGGTGAGGCGGCGTAGTGGGCGGCGTCGCCGGCCGCTCCTCCCGCACCAGCACCGGCCGCTTCTTCAGTGGACAATGTGCGTACTTCTTCGTCATTAGAGCCCGAGTTGTCTGTGAGTCCTCCACGAGCATCTTGCACAATATTCACTAACACTTCAAAAATGTCTTCAATAATATGTTTATAAAACGTATCACAAATTCACTTATAATCGTAACAGTCCAAACATCACAAGATATCGTCGAATACGCGGTAGTAAGATCGTATTCCGGACGCCACAAACGTGTACGTGCACTCGTCGGCGTCCTGAGCTCGAGTGGTGCGGTGAGGGAAGGTTCGTCGCTTATAAAGTGCTCCCCGTCAGCGGCCCGACCAGGTGGCGGCGGGTAGGCCTCGCACGTGCGCCGTACCCAATCGGCGGAGGGCGCGGGGCCGCGGCCAATGGAGGCGCGGCGCGGCGCGGGGCGGCAGGCACCTGCGCCTCCGCACCCGGCGCGGCGCGGCGGGACCGCTGCCTCTCAGTGCGATATGCCCAGCTTCTCCATGGCACCGGTAGAACGCTCTCGCTGCAAACGAAATTATTTTTTGCACAAAACTTGGGGTTAAGCACCTTTGAACTGAACCAATGCCGTTTGTTGAAATGCCTGTGATACCTTTGTTCGGTTCATCTATTGTAAATTTAACTTGACGACATCAGCGACAGCTGGACGACATTTCTCATACAAAATTAGTTCTGGAAATAAGTATAAGATGAAATGTTCAACAAGTATCAACAATGTTAAAATTAAAATTTTCTTGCAATAGTGAATGGGTGGTTACCTATGTATGGGGACTTGCCCCAACCAACCCCTAGCACTTATATTTATCTATGCGAAGACCTGTTTATCGTCTCAATTATTAGAACGTTCGGAGTTAAGTAAGTAGGTAGGTATATCATCTGACTAATTACGATACATTAGTCCGGTTTCTTATTTTGTTAGTTAAAGATGAGTAGGTATTTAACACTCGTCACACTCTCCGCTCCTACCCCGCACGTCTGCACCGTAACGTGTTAAAATATTCTTTTAAAATCTGTGTATAGGTAAGTAAAATAATGAATTATTATTATTAAATAATCTGTGCTGAATTACTTTTATCTTATTGTAAATGATTAAAATATGTTTATTAATTAACAAAATAAAATAATTTCGATGTCGTGTAATCAGTTACATCGAACCACTAATAATTGAGTAGAGTCGTATTATAAGAAATGTTCTTCATAGAGAGAGTTTTCTAATGATAGTCTAAGATATGTGTCTTATTAATTAGGTACTATTAGGGAGTGAGGCAGATCTGCCTTACTCAAATAGCATTCTTAACAAAAATACGTAAAGAATAAAAGTCTTCATAATTGTTGTATTTGACTATATCTTATTTGACATTAAATTTGTGTGTTTGCCGCCCTACTTCCTAACTTAGATTTAAATATAAGTAGCTACTACAACGATACATACATAGGAAGTAGAAGTAATAGTTCCAACGCCCACGAATGACTACCTATCTTACAACTCGTCAGAGTCAAGACCAACACACTTAAAACTTTACATAGAATGAAAAAGCACTGGAGCACCATAGAATAGCATCTGCTTTAACAAGGCAAAGAAATAAATGCTTGTTTAGTTGAAAATGGGTTGATGTAGGAAATTTTTGTAAAGACCTGATGGTTATCCTTACTTACCTTAAGGAAGTCTCTAGAAACTATAGGTACCTAGTACAATAATAAGAAAGACACCAGGTTAAATATGACGAAATGCAAAAACTTTAAGAAACATAAACAACTAATAAGCGCTGACAACGCATTTGACCATATGACTCAAGTATTACTTAACACCTAAGATTTTATATGAAACAAAGAACGCACTTGCATACGTCACGATCAGGGCTCGCAGATATTGAAACATGATCGAAAAGCTACAGTAATCAAAATCATATACTTGGGTGCTATTAAGGAGGTACCTACGTATCGACCTAGTTAACGCAAAAGGTATGTTATATGAAACCACGATGACACACGACGAGTTATTATTTGAGACGGGACACACTTATCGTTTTATTTGACCTTGTCCTCCTTCCTGTTACGATTTGTCTTCCTTTTACATGTTTGCGCCACAACCAACAAGTAGGTACATAAGAATAACTCTTATCATATCTGACTCTTCAAGTTACACGGAAAGAATTTTATTTGCATATCTCAGTGCCACTTGCCTTTTTAAACGATCAGAACTAAAACATTCAACGGTTAAGTCTGTTGTGTTAACTTGTGTTACAAATGATATTGTTAAAGAGTCGTGTTACTGTGGCAGGAATGCTGGATCAGCATTTCAATACGTCTAGTGAAGCAGGTACAAAGATACAAATGTGTTCATTCAATACGTAGTCAATTCAGTTGTAGTTAATCTATCATTATTATCAAACTCAGAATGATACCTATAAACTAATACAGAAGATTAAAATCAAGTTATAACTTCTTTAAATACGTTAGACTTTATCAACGGGCTCGTGTGAAACTGAATAATAATTGAACTTTAAGTCAACAATACAGAGTTCAGATAAAAATGACTACCGGAACAAGTCACAGAATCATGTTGGAATGTCCACTCTGAAAATCACACGATCCTAACGGATTACTAATTCAATAATAGTAATAAACGGTAACCGGAAGGCTGAGAACCCGTTCATACTGCAGACTGTTAACAAAAACATTTCCTTGTGTGTATCAAACCAAACAAGATATTTTTACAACCCCTTCCCAAACGGCAACGCGGAAATATAACGTCCATAGAGTCTTTGTTATATTTTTTATGCTACCAGTGTTAATTCCCACAGGTCAGACTGTTCACCGGGCAATTTGGGTTTCTCACAGAACAAGTTCACAGATACAAAAGTAAAGTGCCATATTCGCACGTCTGCCATGAGAGCTATTATGCACTAATTCATTGCATTGCATGTATTGGTATGTAACACTGTTTCAGAAGCTAAATGTTGATAAATTATATTCGGAGTGACACTGCTCATGTCTATAAAACACAATACATGAACCTTGACCGTAACGATACCGATTGAGAAGTACCTACTCGTACCTATGTAACAATTTTCTTTGTGCTGTTTTTGATGAACGGAAGTAAATGATCTGTCTAAAAAAAAAACTCTCCGATTTGGCTCGTAACTTAAATGTTATCTCTGCTCTTCCAGTGGTTAACAATGTCAGGTTCTTATAATGTTGGAATATAAAGGGGTCAAATGTATGCATGTAGTATGCATAAAAGTTAACTTTGATATCTATTCTATTAAATGAAATCCGTTATGCTTTTGTTTTTGATAAAATCAACGTTTCATTGTGCGATTTCTATGAATAAGCGAGAAAGGTAATCTTTGTGATATGGTTTCACCGTGCATATTGCTGGCTATGTAAGTTCAACGTTCAAGTTGCTCATCGATATCATGATGACGAGGATCATGGCGCGAGGTGAAATTCACCTCATGACTCAGCTCACATTATGTGTCAAGGGATCGACATGTAATTGACATCAACATCTCGATTGTATTTAATAAAACTGTGACTAATTATTCCGTTTGATCGTCAACAATAATACTGGGTACGGCAAAACGAAACCTCTTCATTATCGTGCCATTACGGGCTTTCGACACTGTAAGTAGGTGAGAATGACTCGTCTATATAACAAACAGACCGTCACTCATTAACTAATAATTTCGGGACCCTGTGAATGAAACGTTATCTCGATTACGCTTGGGAAACGTAAACATAACACCGGAAGATGGTTGATGGTAAACAACATTAGACATATTGTTTTATATTGAAATTAATAGCGTATCGATAATGGACAAGTACTTAGACAACTCGTTAGTAAATATAATTGTTTATCACCATGTTTACCTCATTGACAGAACTAATAACGAATTCGAAGAATCAGTTCAAAATTTTGTAACTATTCCTTATTCTTTTTTACGCACAATTTAGAGTTCAACGTTAAAGTTGATGAAATATTGAAGTTTGGAAAGTAAATAAGGTGGTCGGTAAAGGAATCCACGCTAAAAATATAATAATGGGACATTACAAAAATAATGAATTTTCGAATTAAAAGTATTTTTTTCCTTTTTTGGGGATGGTACTATAGTTATGTTTATATTATGTAATAAGTGTGAAATTCGTTGGTGCCATCGTATCTTCGTCATTACCAAGTGTAATGTGTGTCGGGGCGGCTGCGCGGAGCGGCGGCCAGGTGCTATGTCGCGGGGGCAGGGGCGCGTGCGTAACGGTCGCGGCACGAGCGGCGCAGGCGCAGGGGCCGGGCCGTGCGCTATGGAGTTATGGAGTATGGCGGAAATAGCGATGGACAGGGGCGCCGCGCCAGGGGCAGGTGGTGCAATACAGCGCTTTCAATGTCACACAATTGGCGGTTAATTTCTCGCATACATTACATACAAGGAACGTAATGTATGCGCAGGAATTGATTTTTTTACGTTATTATGTATTCAATTTTAATTACATATCATATATCATTGGTCAAATATTAATAAAAACTCAAGTCTCCATTAGGAGGTCCATGATCAGAAGTGGATATTCTCGAGCTAATATTAATAGAATAATATAAAAGTAAGTCTCTATATGACTTCATTGCGAAAAAAGCTTAGATATTTCAAATTGTGATAAGATTAATATCAGTAAAATCAGCTTCCATTTCATCATTGATCTTGTAAAAATAAACGTTAGGTAATATTTAATGCCTCATTAACTAAGTACTTATTTAAACACTAGCGGCCCGTCCCGGCTTCGCACGGGTGGACATTTTTCCCGTTTCTGCAACATTTTTCATTTATGCTCCGCTCCTATTGGTCGTAGCGTGATGTTGTATACCTATAACCTTCCTCGATAAATGGACTATCCAACACAAAATAATTTTTCAATTCCAACTAGTAGTTCCTGAGATTAGCGCGTTCAAAGAAATAAACAAACTTTTCAGCTTTATAATATTAGTATAGATAAAACAATTTAAATTAACTGCAAAAGTCAGACAATAAGTAAAACATAAAGTTTTATCTGTTATATCTAGACAATTATCTCTTATTATTATTACGACGAACTATCGACGACCCGTGGCACACCTGAACTACAATACCTACCATTATTGTTGTATGGATTTGTATCATTGTTTGTTGAGCTTGCCTACACATCAAATGTTATACAAAGCGTAGGCACCCACGAGCCGAGTCCAACCCTGCTTTGTATTGAATCCTGGCACAGCTATGCCAGCAGCTGGCTGCGCGTGCAGAATCACATGTCTGTACCCGAATCGCACATCTGCATGGAACCACCGGCTTGCAACCAAATGGTCTATACACCATACTAACTCCTACAAAACTGCGATACATTGTACCTTTTGGAAATAAGCATCTCGATTAGGGGCTCCCCATTCATTGTTTCACCAGCTGGTAGCGAAAGGTCTCAAGTACTGCTCTGCTAGTAGCAACGCTGTCATTTTGGAAGTAAACACCTATATTTCGGTTATACGGCCGCGATAGGGGATGGAGCAAATGTAAACTTTAAGGACTTGAAAATATGGTATTTAATTGAAGCAGAAAGGATTCTTTTGTAAAAATATTTCTTTTGTCGTAAGGTCAATTATTGTTTCGAAAAATTTGTTTGACTTACGTCATTTTGTAACCCGCAGCTTTCCCTGCAGGTAGGTGAGTAGTTTAATTTTAAATAATGGCATAGCTGTAGAGTTTTCTATATAAAGCGCACAGGGCCATTCAACGCCTTTATAAACACTTTTAATACAGATGGATTGAGCCTTATACAGGCTGTTTATCAACTGAGGTTTTAATGTAAGTAGGTACTTACCGAATATTTGACATTTTTACTTGTATTTATATGTGAGGTTATTTGGGTTTGCTTTATAATGAATCTGTCATTTACACACTCAAACGCAATCATATTATTAAGATTTTTAAAGTGTAATTAATCAATTCACAATTGGACTGTACCTTCTAATGTAGACTTGCTTCAGTGAAAACAAGAACAATAGATATTCAGGGATGGCATAGTAACAAGCACAAATTTTCATTTAAAAAACATTTTAACAAAAATAAAACCGACTTCAAAAAAACGATGTAAAGAATAAAATAATTACCATATTATAAAATTAACAGTTTCAGGAGTCGGTGCTAATCCACGCTGAACCAAATTTAAGGCGTCGATTTCTGAAACTGTTAATTTTATAATATGGTAATAATTTTTTTATTTTTTTCATCGTTTTTTTGAAGTAGGTTTTATTTTTGTTAAAATATATATATATATTTTTTTAGTGGCCTTAATTAAAACATGGTTGGACCTACTAAAGACGCTGCTCGTAACATAATCACATCATCTCATTATGCGTACTGTTCGTCATTGAGGAGTTCCATTGTCTATCTCCGAAGTTCTTCATCAGATCTTCACCAAATTAAATGGGACCAATCTGGAAGTATATCGTTTCAAATAAAAAAAATCTAAATCGGTTTATAAATCACGGAGTTTTGAGGTAACAAACATTTAATAAAAATACAACCGAATTGAGAACCTCACCTTTTTTGGAAGTCGGTTAAAAATAAAGTAGGTGCTTACGTTACGCCGTAGCAAGAGTTCTATTTAATACAAGGCTCAAAGTGTGTCTGTATTGTTTGTCTTAAACGACTTTATTAATATTTAAAGTAAAGAAATAATAAATTAAATAAAAGGATCACGCTGTATAGTTTGTCGCGGCAACAGCTGAGATTTCGGCACACGCTACGCGGCCGGTGCGTCACCGCGCACCGCACACCAGCCACCTTTCACCCCTCGCGCATTCCCTTGCGATTTTCAGCCTTCTTGCATGCGCAGACATACTATTAATATCTACGCATATGCTTCTATATACTTATGTATAACGATCTTCTGAGATAGACATGTAGATGATGTAGATGTGGAGAATGCGTTTAGGAGGTAACTATTAAAAAGTCAATTTTTTATTGAAAATGTCTTTTTTCAAGTTACATTTAATGAAAATCTATATTATTATTTTTGTAGTTTCTGGTTACGCGGGTTAGGTACCTAAATAATAAATACCAAATGTGAAAATAAATGCGTCATAGCTCCATATTTTTTTACTGTTGTAACATGCCTACGTTTTTGTTTATGTGGCTATAGAATATTATTATTCAGATCGTTAGTCTTTATTCGATTTTTTATTTAAAGGTCGATCTAACTGGTAAATTCTGGAGACAAACAACTAATCGATTGCTAGAAACGGCTAAGGCCTTTCACACACGAGGTGACGGAGGCAACCTAAACTTGTAGACAACGGGCGTTGCCAACTGCGATGCAAGCAATGTTCTCACACGACGCGTCACAAGTTGTAACGATTTCATATCTCGCGGCATCGTTCACCAGGCACACCTTTTTACCTAAGTCAATCAAATCAGCCATTTGTTTCACCTCTAACATAATCCTCTCGCTAACAAATATTTTCTTTTTGTTTTATTAGCAAGATATTTGTACAAGATTTTTGTTGAATTAATTCACACATAGATTAGGCACAGTCAGGAGGTACCTATTGGCGGAATAAAAAAATAATTCGCCATTCATAAAAGATTACGTCATACTCGTAACGTATCTGCGTTATATGTATCACATGCTATTCATACCGTTACAAGGTGTAGGAACAATAACATTGCAATCTAGGGAAACGGGAATCGTCCGTTTCCCACATTCATTTTTTTCTCAAAATCTCACCGGTATACAGATTTTTTGCATTTCTTAGGCCGAAAAGGTATTTATAGTGTTACGGTACGAAGGGGAGAGAAGACCTGGGGTCGCGGGGACAGCTGCATCCAATGCGCCGGAGCAGGCTCCAACAAGTAGATCATTCGGTACAGGATTAACAGAACCGTAAATGATGGGTAACGGTAAATTATTTTTTATTTGCAACAAAATAGAGTATAAGAAACCTATTGTATAAGAATTTGCGAGGTTGTTCTATTTCCACGTGTTTGGTGGAGTTAACGTTTAGAAATAGCTATATCAACTCCAATTTGACTCTCACAAATGGATCTTATTGAAGTCCACAGAAAATAGGTTGAAAATAGGCACCGAAAATGTTTTCCTCTTCCATTCTTCCCTGTCAGCCGTCACATTATCGTCATTAAAGTAGGTATGTGCATCGTAATTAACTAATGATGACTTCGCCTTGTGCGATAAGACCGCCCATTGTACATATTGTGTAAATCTGTGTTCCTTTTATCGCTTACCGATGTACTTATTATGTACAATAAAGTGTATATAAATAAATAAATAAATAATGATGATCATACCTTCTATATTAATGTCCAAAAATAATATATTTAGTTAACTTTACAATAAATTAATTTCATTTTAGGTACTTTGTTTTCCACCATAACAAAGATGCTGTGCAAACCTGTATGTATGTACATATTAGAGCCTGCTAACATTGTACCGATGAAAATTGATTAAATGTGCCGTTGAAACGACATAGTTTGTATGTATTTAGGCACAAATATCAAATGAAATGTAATTACTTTGAGCAACGGACACACCCGTTCCGGGACACCTTTTCATTTAATCAAAACTTGTTTGCACACCCAACAAACGGTGTTTTGTTCGCGGAGGGCGACCGATCCGCGCTGCATAGTTGCACCCGAACACCGGTTGATTTAGAGTCGCCATCTTTTGATAGATCTTTTTTATAGGTACTGAAATTATTAAAAGCGCACCGAGGGTGCGCGTGCGCAGCGACAACTGCCGAGATTGTTGCGCGCACCTGGCCCACGCGTGCGCCTTACTTGCACACAATCACAGCACATGTGATGCGCTTTTACAAACAGTATCCTCTGCCCTAGTCAATTATGTTTATGCATAATGATTTGAATATTAAATATCTATTGAAATCGTTAAATTAATAACATTCCAAGACATTTTTTATCTGATTTGCTATAAATCACAATCGTACGTAGAGGTAATGTACCACCCCATTTATGGCACATTTTACAATATTCTAAAGTGCATGTTTTATTATTTCCTTTGGAGAGTATTTTTTTCTATATTTCGAGTTAATCTGGTACAAAATTTATAATGCCGTTTCACCCCCCTTTTGGTGGAGTTTTTTCAAATCGTTAAATAAGTATTTCAATCATTATTTATTTTGAATAGTCGGTACCTATTTGTGTTCAATCTCATGTTTATAAAACCCAGGAATTAAGATTTTTCATTAAAACTTTCCCACCATTAGGTATTCACCTCCTGAGAGATTGATTTTCAAAAATCCGTTAGTGTGTTTTCGCTATAAAATATAACTAGGTACTCCCCAAATATCAAGGTACCTACTTACTGAGAGAGTCTTACACTAAGACTTCTTCTAGAAGATACAGGGTTAATATAAAAATTACTCGAAAGCTTTCTTTGACCAGTGGACTTCTGGCCAGTGAGTGGTGTCTGAATGGTTGCGACGAATACGATAAGCAAATTGGTAATTTCGTATGAGTGATCGTATTCCATTTTTCTCATTTCCAAATGTCGCAGTAGGTAAAAAAGCTGGTGATTTACAAGCTTTTATGTAGGGTTCGTAAAAATAAGGTACCTATCTATTTATAAAAAATATAAAAATAGCCGATATTTTACATACAATCTCTGATATTTATAAGTACAAAATTCTGCGAATTTAATAAAAAAAGGTTTTACATATTTCAAAATTGGTTATAAAAAAAAATACAACTTTACTAAAATTACCTTTCCGGTAAAGGTAATTAAAATTGTAGTATTTTGTTAATGTTTGCCCGCGAAATGTTGGGTTACAATATAAATTATAGATCTTTATTAAGATTTTCATAATAAATATCAATTGATATTATATCAAAATACATATCAAATCAATCGTGATATGTATATGTAAGCAATAATTTGGCATACTTTTCGTTTTGAACGATTGATGTCAGTTTTCTGAGACGTAGTAGGCACTGTCCTTTATTGATTAAAATTCTTGAATTCTTTTATCTCAATACTTCTTAGCTTTAGGACGATATCGGGTGGTTCGCTAAAGAATGATATCGTAGCAATTGAGGTATAATGTACTATAGTAACGTACACGTTAGTACATGATACCTCAATGATCGTAGCACCTTCATCTTTGTAATAGGTGGCTTCTTTAGATTTGGTATAGAAATTACGTATTATAGAGTTGCGGATACTGCAACAATCCAGTAGACATTATTATGTAGTAACATTAGTAAGCTCTGGGGGCTAACTGCTGAGCGCAGCGTTAAGTGCAGGACCACACGGCTGGCGATCTTGTGCCCATAGTGCAGGCGTCATTTTGTTCAGAGAACATTGCGTGCGCATGCGCTGAACGGTGAGTCGCGACGCTGCGGTCCCCGTGTACGCTAATGTTGATACGTGTCATGTTATCGACCTCCCACCGAGCACTGACTATGTGGTCTCATATCCTACGATGCTTTATCTTTACCTAGCACGCGCGTCCACAACCATAAGGATATTACACTGACCCACAATGACCGTTTTAAGGCAATATCATTAACGAAGAAAGTTACACGAAATCAGAAAGTTTATTTCTCAATTTAAAGCTATTATCGTTTACACGAATATAGGAATGAGTAAAATCATCCAATTTTGTGGCTACGTAAGTATTTATTTACAACTTCATCATCCCGGATACTAAGATGTGGACGTGAGCTGGGCTGAACGGTAAAAAAAATCATTTGCATAATACATGTTGTGGTTTACATTAAAACTCTCGTTACTTGTAACGATTACACAGACGAACTGCCAAATATAATTATGAACGAAGATTATTGAAGATGTTTAGTGTTAATAAAGCATTCAACATATTAGATGATAGATGTTAGTCACATAATTATGTAGTCTATATAGCCGTCGTAAACCGCATTTAAAATAAAAAATTAAAATATACTGCTATGACTCGCTAAGATATGTGCACATTTCTACAAAACATTAGTTGATAGACTTGATATAAAATTGGATCTCACATCAAACTAGCCACAACATAAATCCCTTCTATTCTTTCATGTTGAGGAAGTAGGTATAGTTAGATACCTAAATAGAACTAAATAAACCAAATAGATATTTAGTTTAGTTTTACATATCCAGGAGTCAGAAAATTATGAGTGCAGCAATCAAATCCATTTCACAGAATCGATCTGAATGTCGATGGAGGTCGCCTCGGCGGCTCCGGCGGGTCGGCTGTTGCAATGGGTGCCTTTGTCCGCGAGGCATCAATGTCGTCCTCGTTGCTGGCGGTACGAGTATAATGCGGAAACAATGCGCGGACCACATTCGTGCATCGCGACCGCGACCGTGTCGTGTTCGGCTGCGGCCCGATGTTTGTGCTCATAAAGTGTCATTATGGTAACAGTACCTCATTGTTGTTTTCGGCGATGCCCGTCTCCCTATTTTCTTCGCTCGCCGTGTAAAAGCTCGGCGCGTCACGGCGAATTATAACCAAAATGGGTTACGACCGACTCTTGCGAAACTTTTACGGGCCATCGTCTCCGTTGAAATCTCGTTCGGTTTAATGGCCTTCGAATTTTAAGTGCTAAAGAAAGGTAAATCACTTTGACGTGTCTTGAACTTAAATCCGTGATTTGAGAAGGACTCAATATTTTGGGCTCGTAATAAATGACGACGAGTTGGTAATTTCTCGAAATATTACGGTTTTTACTCAATTTTATAAATAATCATTCTTTGAGATGTACGTTCTCAGATGGAGAATGTTTAAATAATATGTATCTAACTATATGAATTAAAATGTATTAAACCGCGACCGGTAGCTACGGAGGCAAAAGTTGCATCTTGGGCGTGTGAAATAAACAACAAATAGCTTATCCACATTATTGGGTGCGCTTCATTTCATATAATAAATAACGTTAATAACGTTTGGTATATTTTCATTTCAATAACGTTCATGTATAATAAACAATTGGCATAATTTCATTGAATATATCATTCGTGTGTTCTTATCTAATATCCATTTTCTGTAATATCATTTTCCATAACGTAACATAAGGTCTACTATCATATCATATAATACTCTTTGAGTAATACCGATCCTAAGAGATAATTTTGTTAGACATAATAATAATTTTATATAACGTTCATTAAATACATTTATTATCAAACGACAAAATAAACTTCGAAACTTAATTGGTCGACGCATTGATTCGAGAGGTCTATAGGTATTTATACGATTGATAAATAAACATCATTGTTATGTTGAATGATCAATTTGTCGACACAAATAAGAAATAAAATGTAAGACAACTTTAAATGAATGAGCTACGAAACCATTATTTTACCACGACATTAATTACAATAGGTCGAATTTAATGTTAATCCGACACAGCGCACCCGGACTACGCGTGGTCAGACTGTAGGACAATTAAAGTGTTATTTAAAAGCGTGGAGCCAGAAGCTCGCGAAGAAGGTCCTGAGTGGAGTGAGTGCACGAGGCCGAAGCGTAGCGCTGGTCGAGTGTGCAAGCGAAGCGAAGGTGCGACAAAGCGAGTCTTCTGGCGGAACACTCTCAGAATCACTTGCATGCTTGCTTGCATGATGCATACTTGGTTGTTTGCTTGCTTGCCTGTGCAATTTCTGTTAAAGCTATAGGTACCTACCTGAGATAGGGTAGGTACTGTCTGCCAAACATACCATAGCGAAATGTTATTCCAGGTAAAGTAAGTTATTTAGGCGTTTTATGTCTTTTCATTATTGTTTTTTGTTGATTCGATTAAATTAATGTTATATGCAACGAATTTTAAATAATGACAGATTGATGTGAACGTTATATTTAACGTTTTTTATACAAATAGTTTACTATATTATTATAAAAATTATATGTTTAAAATTATATGGTACGCTAATTATATCAAATCATTGGTAGGTAAGTATGTTAAACAAAATTAGAGAAACTGTATTTATTTGATCTAAATCTTATAATTTTTGTTATTATATCATATATTACTTATCTCACATTATCTACGTTACTTTTATCTATAATTATAGTTTAAAAAAGTTATATTGAATTACATAATAAATAGTCAATCCGATTAACACAATAGCAAAGAAACTGGATTATCTGGCCCTTCTTAATTTTCGTTCGTTTACACAACTATGGAAAAAAGCGACACATTATACAAGGTTAGTCGGAAAGGGGGTACTAAGCCGCAGGCCACCTAAAGTATCACTGATGACTATTTTAAAGCAAGTGTTAAAATTTCAAAATTCGATCATTTTTATTTGCATGCAAAAAGATTTTTATTTTAGTTTTTTCAAAAAAAAAGATGCCTGCTTTAGTTATGAATTCAAGAAATTAATTTTCTAATCCGTGACCCCAAATATGACCTAAATTGTAAAAACAGCTGATCATAGCTATGGACAGATAGATTTTAGCATATTTTTTACGCAATCTTTGAAAAGCTATTTCTCTTAAACTATCGAGTTTTGGGGAAAGTTGTAGAACAAAAGTTTTTACTTATTATGGGTACTTTAACACCCTTTCGGCTTAGTACCCCCTTTCCGACTAACCTTGTATAATTAAATAAATAGACTTCAAGTTAACAGTCGGAAAAACAATGCAACTATTATGTAGCACTTACGTACCTACACTTTGCTAAACAAGACTGCTGTTCAATTAATCAAATGTGCCTCGTAAATAAGATATTAAACTCTGGGCATAATTATCGTGATCCCTTCGGTCCATTTCCAAGCATCAAGCATTCCGGTTAACACGGACTTGACGTTCAACCTAATAGTTATCAAAATTAAATAGTATAATCAAAGGATCGATAGAAATTACAATGTAGTAAAGGACTCTGGTTACAACTTGAGCCGTTGTTTATTATTACATAATTCTCCTTTGTACTTTGTCATTGACCTCTTTACTTCGCCTGAGTCAGGAATTTTGTTGCAATATTGAGCGGAGTCAATTACAAAAAAATATGCCAAACTTGTGTTGTTGATCGGTGTCTTATGACTTCGTTAATTGCAACAAAATGCTTCCGAACTGTTACATATTTTATATTATTTATTTAGTAACAAGATTTTTTAATTATAGGTATAATTCTAAAAAAGACATACCTAAATTAAAACGAGCTTAAGTATATTCTGGTCATTAGGACTTGATAGTACGTATTATTGATAAACAGCACAAGCATTATAATCAATTAATGTGAACGTGTGAAACAATAGAAAGTCTCATCTAACCTACTTTCTTTTTACATCCTACGTACCCGGAGCAACCCCGATATCGCTTTCAATTCTGTTTAAGCAAATTATAAAAGAGTCGAGGTTATTATTAGCATTGTGATTACTGCTATTGTTTGTGAATCATAAAACAATGATTATTGAAAATCATTATGAAGATGTCAGCCACTGATCAAAGTTATAATAACAAACGATAAAAGCACGCTTGAACAAGCAAATATAATGGCCTTAATGATATGGGAGACAATGGTATGGTTCCTCTGGGCGCGCGGGCGCAGCGTCGCGCGTCGACTGCGGCGCAAACGCACTTACGCATTGCCACTTGACTGGAACTTGAATGGCTCGAATAGACTTGACGTTTGACACTAAGATATGCCGTCCCTTTGTGTTACTAATATTTATCAAGATATTTATCTACGTACAAATAGTCAACATCCGTCATCATAATATCATATTTAACACACACTTTGTTCTAGATATTTCCTCGGCTCATAGTTTTTGTTTGGAGGAAAGTTGTTCACGTTGTATAATTTGTGTTATGATTATAATAGTGAACATTACACTGAACACATGCGTAATTGAGGAATAAAATATAACATATTTCAGTTGATTTATAGCTTTTCGTATTGAAAGGGACGATGAGGCGTTCAGTTTAGAGCAGCGGAAGTAGCGCTCGGAAGAGTCGCGCGGCGCGTGCGCGCTCTACGCAGCGGAAGCGGATATGGCAATTGCATTCAATAAATCTACAATGTAACTGAATACTTTAAATGGCACTTTAATATTTGCGTTTTTACTATTATGTTCTGTGGCATAAAATGAATCATAATGTAATGTACGTGTGATATAAAAGAGATATTCTTTGTACATACGTCCGATAAAAAGTAATACCTTTGTTTATATTTTTTTAACTGAATAAATATAACATGGTTTATGAATTAAGAAGTCGTTTCTTAACAATGTATAACCAAGGTTTAGGATCGAATGGGTTTACATATTTGATTAAATAAGAGTGATTTATTAATAGGAACAGGTTGTTCGAGTATGGCGCATGTTGAATGGCGGTGTAATCAGCGCTATTGAGCGGCCGTCACCTGCAGGACTCGTTGTTATTGTGACTGCGAGCTCCGAGTGTGGACTCGGAGCTGAACTGAATGACGCCGCGGGCCGCGCCAGCACCGCCGTCGTGTCGCGTCTTGTAATCGCGTCAGGGTGTCCCGCTAGGGTGGGTCTCCTTGAATCACTTATTTTAAGCCATCCCGAAATACCCGTAGGTACACATAGTGATATTTAACGTTATACATATATCATTATTTCTATTTTGTTTTAGCAAATGCAAACATGGTGCATAAATTGTGATAAACATTGCGATTGTGATAAAATAAATAATTTCTATTTCAAAAAGTAAATATGTCGTAAATTTATAATAATACAATATACATAGGCGACAGATAGAGCTTGTAAAATTCAAGAAACGTAGGCCTTACCCAATCTACATTGTATGTACAAGTACCTATTAATATTAGGCGTGTAGTTATCCAGGGACCAGGAGAACGATAAATATTCACACCTAAAGAGTTATCCTATTCTAGCGGTAAGCTAGCGTTGAGGTAACGCAACGGTAACGCTAAGCTTATGTAAGAATGTAATCCCTTGTCGTGCGAACTTAGCAGACCATAAAATAGCCAAAGTTTAAAAAAAAATTGAAAGTACACTTCAGCTCAGCAAAAAATGATATCAAAACGTTCTTGCCTAATCGTGTGGCTTTCTTTAACTTGTTCACAAACCGATAAGCTTAAACGCTTCGCTTACGTTACGCCGACGCTGACGCTACGGTGGCGCTACGCTGACGCTACGCTGACACTACGCATACGCTACGCCAACCCTATGCCAATAAATAGTATATTTAAATAAATATAACAAACTACTACCACTTGGATGTAACGTTCGGACCTGAAAATGTATTTTCCTATCATACCCATACCAGCGCCAAAATCAATTAATCAATCAAGCTCCATTTATTTGAATAAATTGTCTACAAAACTTAACTTATGTACTGACATAAATGCTCTTTCCTTTGTTATCGGTCTTCAATGGCTCTGCAAACGTGGTCGCCCTACATTCAAATCCTATTCAAATTATAATGAAAGCAGACCCCAACCAATACATTTATTAAGAAACCGGTTAGTGTATTTATTTTCAGGTATGTAGGAAACTAGTTTCATCACTGTGATATTTTTGTAACAACTGAATAGAAAAAAACATTCTAATACAAAAGTTGACTTTAGTAACGGCACGTGCACATTAACAGCAGAAAATGAGATCATTAATTTACTCACTTGAATTGATGCTTATTGTAAAACATATTACCTTGTATCAGTTCGACTGAAGGCTTGATGACGTTACCCAACACAAAGTCTGTCAGATGATCAATCTTGTAGAAAACGACATCGTGGAAATGCTATTTTGCTAAACCTAAATGGATTAGATTTTTTTTAGATAAATGACGTGGGTTGCTATAACAATTGCTTTCTCGACCAATAAACGTGTATGCACAAAAAGGGCCATAGATACAGTCGGACATGGCGAAACTATAAGGGTTCGTAGTTTTACTACGGGTAAAACCCTAAAGTCAGTCGCGCAGTTCCGTCACATCTTAATGTATATTTATATATCGTTCTTTGTATTTGTAATGATGACACTCTAACTGAAATAAGATCCGTCGCATAAATCGTAGGATAAGTTGCGCAAGCGCGCCGGATATCGCGCTATGACCGGAAACACTTGTTTGTGCGCTCCGCAGTCGCAGGTACGTTCCCATTGCTGCTACATACACATAAACACGAGAGGAGCTCCGTGGGTATCGTAACATGAACACGTGCAAGCTATGTACTCACATCGTAATCCCCTCACTGAGATCCGGATTTTATTGCGTCGTTCTTCTTTGAATATTTCCAACTCTTTTATATAAGTAGGTACTCACTGTGGCCCTCACAATAATGATAACCGACACATCTAATCATACTCATCCATAAAAATGTACCCATTAATCGTATATAATTCAGAGCTAATAAACAACAAACTTACAAGTAATTTTGCAAAGCAAGCAAACAATTGAGATCTCAGAAATAGTACGAGTTAATTTTTTTTGTTAAAACCACATTAATTAACATAATTATTGAATACCATATTAACATAGATAAACTCTATGCTAAGTACTTAGTTACCTAATGCATTAGGTATTATTCCTGGAAGAAAAAAATCTCTACGTTTGCTTCCGAATAGGTACTACCAACTATGATATATGATTTGTAATATTTACAATAATCATTAATTAGTCTATATGGAATATGTGATATTACTTATTTCATTAAACTTTTATTTTTCACTATAACAAAATATGTCTAGCTAATAAACAATGTAACAAGTTAAGGTCAGAATGAGGGCACACCGACCGATCTACGAACTTCTCGTTACATCACTTACGTTAAGACAAATAATAATATATCAAGTTGTTCACAGATATTATTAATCAAACAATAGGCATTCCGTGAAACAGTGTGTCGGCAAGATGGTCGATAAGGGTCCGGTAGCATAGCGGCGCAAACGACTCCTGGTGCGCCCGCGCCGCACTCGCATTGATTCAGACGCAACGAGTATTTCATGTTTATAGTTGAATGGTTCAGAATAATTGAAGAAGTTATTTATAAGTTTCCTCTTTAGAAGCGAATCGTGTGCGCGATCGGAGCCGGATGCCGCCACCCTACGGAGGGCATGCCTTCACAAAGGCATTTAGTCTATTTAAAGACATCCTGCTTAGTGCGGGGGCCCGAGTCCGCTCTCGCACGTGCGTCAAGTGTCCTGCGCCCGCCGACCTGTCAATTACTGTCACCCTCACCTATCTGTGTGCTCGCTGCGTCTGTCTCTACTGATAAACCGACTGAGTCCATCATTTTGAATAGCGTCGCTTAGCGCAAAGTGCCATTCCACAGGTTTTCACATTCAGTATCAAAAATCAGATTGTTAAGGTATCAACTATTTGCATGTTATGAGGTGAAGATACGTTCGTGAAGATACGTTCTCATAAAAGTTATCCAACAATCAAATCTTCAGGAAATTAACTTGATAGGCCTGTATCCTGTCTCGCTCAATCAAACACAATATTGCTCAACAACGGCTAAATTTATCGAAGGAGTATATCTGACAATATAATGGAGTTGGAAACAATACTGAGCGATTATAAAGAGCAGTGGAGCGAAGATTATGGCGTTCGCATGAGACAAGCGCAGGCGCGGCCGCCGGCCGACCGCGGCGGCTAATGGCTCGGAGCACTGAGCCACTTGTGGCGACGACCACCTTCATCAATAACATCTACATGCCGAACTGATCAAAAACCAAACGTTTTTTAACACTTTCTGTATTTCACATAATTACGCAATAAATGTAAATTATTCTTATTCTTTATTGTACACAAAATAATAATATATACCTAATACAGTTTTGTTGGTAAATTCATGTACTAAGGCGAGCTTAACTCACAAATGAGTTTTCTAACAGCAAACCTTAGAGCGATAGAGAGATTTGATGTTGAGGAGAACAATTACCTAAGTGTACCTACAAGTTTGATAAAATTACAAATTAAATGCATAATAAATATACATATCTACATAAACTAAAAAAAATAAACAATAATCAACATCTAAATAAACTAAACAATTATTCAGTAAAGTACAAGAAATTATACGCCTGTATAATTTTTTCTTCTTGTGAATATTTAATTCTATAAGCTATAGAACATTTAGTTATGATTTTACACCGATGGAGTAAAAAGATTAGCAAAAGGAATAATTATGTTAATGACTTTTCCCTGATGAGTAGGAATCGAAAAATTATAAGCGTCTTCGCAAGATGATATTCGTTAAATCCTGTGCCTAAATTTAAATGTTCGTAGCCACTACAGTGGTGAACAAGTTAATCATTGATTAAAAATAAACATTAAATGCTTTGCTTTGGGATAGTATACGTTATGTTGTGACTAACAAGCGCACGTACCATAAAATTTAAATATCATTGTAAGGAAATCGTACACCGGCTGATATCGCGAACAAGATCGCCCTGCTCGTACATACATCTATCTGTTTATTGTTTATTTTATTGGCAATGTCTCTCTGATCTAACAGGACATCAATACATATCGTAAAATCGGCAAACGTTATAAATCATCATCATAAGCCAGTCACTAAGGTTCGTAAAATACGATAGGTATTGTAACATTATCGCATGTCTTACAATACATCTACTTATATATGAATGAATCACTATGATTTGTTTTATATGTATAAAAATAAAATACTAAGTAATGTACCTACACGTGACGACAAATCAAGCTATACATTTCCATTATAAGCTTACCTCTCATTGTAAGAAAATTTTGTACAACGAGAGGTCGTATTAAATTGGAAATGTATAGTTTGATATGTCGTCGTGTACCTAATATAAAGTGCTTAATTAACTACTTATTATAGCTTCGTTATTTATTTACGTACATTACAGGAAAACTGTTACCTGACAGTATTTATACTTGGGTAATAGACATAAAGTTGTTGTTGTTCGTAAACAATAGGTATTTTATATTTACTTATTACATCACAAAAAAAACTTAAAAGGAATCATATAGTAGTAAGCACTTTTTGTTGAATTCACAGAGGTCGAGGTATAAAATAACAGGTGTGAAAAATAAAGTTACATTGTAAAACGTAACGAATATTTTCATAATGGTTACCACAGCAAAAATCATCATAATTACTTGGATTAAGTTACTAAACCAGAGTGTTCCAATTAAGCAATCAAAATCAAACGTAAAGCGTAAAATTTTATTTAAGCGTAAAGTTCATTAGCGTAAAATTATCGATTGCCATTTTATGTTGCGGAATTCATTGTATTGAACGTTGCATAGAGGAATTGTGAAGATTCTATACAATTTAGTGAAGGAGCTCGTCACCTGCGCGGGCGCTTCCCGAAGCGCGACTCACACAAGGCGACCTCACGTATTATCCCACGTAAGCGTCGCACCGCACCGGTGACAACCCTCCTTTACATCAAACAGAACATTGACCCCGGCGGCGCAGCTTGCTCCCCTCATGAAATTCAAAAATATCGGAACCATATGTTCTTGACCTTTCTCTTAGTTTTACCGAGCTTAGTGAGAATAACGATCTCTTCCGATCCGAATCACATGGCAGCATGGCTCATAAAAAACTCAGGTGTGTCATGTTCTGAAAGCATCTAGGTTTTTCTGACACAGTTTCATGCAACATATATTAACCGTACATACTTATTTAAACAATTCTTGATTTTTTTGTTTTGTTCCAGGTTGGATTGTGGATTTGACGACACGTTTGGTACAGTGGCTGAGCGATTGGGTTCTGCTCTACGGGTCGTGGATTCGATTTCTGCACAGATCAAATATTTGTATGGCCTACAAATATTTGTAACGGGTCTAGGCGTTTGTGAATGTGAAGATTTGTGTCTGTAAACGCATCCACGATACAGGAGAAATCCTAATGTGGGGCAAAATATCAATAAAATAAAAATGTTTACCCTTACACTTAATGATCTTTTGAGATAGCTAATATCTATATCTATACATATAATAAATCTATAGACTTGGCGTGTCTGTACATAGCAAATATTTTTAAAAAACCTGGTTGGGGTGTTAAACGATAACCAATAGAACCCATTTTTAACATTTTTGGAATTTTTGTCTGTTTGTCTGTTTATCTGTTTGTTTGTGCAAGCATCACGTAAAAACAACTGATCCAATGTTGTTGACTTTTATAAACAAATATTGTGCTTATCTCCATGTTAAGTTACATGGAGATACGATATATGGTATACGATATACGATATATGGATGAAACGATAAGTCGTTTTTATTTCATCGCAATCGGTTCACGCAATTAAAAGATATGCAAATTTTAAGTTCCCTAGAAGATGTTAGCATTAGCATGTAGTCGTTTATACCATTTCATTTCAATAGATGGCGTTACGTGTATCAAATCACGTTGTGAGGAAATATATTACAACGAATAAATCCACAAATTACCTAATATTAATTGTTGAGTTGGTACGTATTCTCAGTTTACTGAAGGTCTATCGAAATGATATCCTCATGAAGAAGGTACCAAGCTTTGATAAAAAAAATCGAAGATATTGTTATTTAGAATTTATTAGGTATCTACCTATCTGAATGGCAGTGGAAGAGAAATACACTCAATTTCATAAGTGAGTGTATTCTAAATTGTTAATTGTGCAAGGCAGTACGATATATTAATTTGAAATACTCATATATTTTATTAATATTATCATAAATCTGCAGACTTGCCGTGTTTGAAAATTGAAAATATTTTTAAAATAATAGTGGGGATGGTTAAAAGATAAGAAAAAAAAACCATTTCGATCATTTTTGGACTTTGTGTCTGTTTGTCGGTTTGTTTGACTCAGTGTGATTGACTTTTATAGACAATATTGTGCGTATCTCGGAGTAACATTTAGTTTATGTTTCATCCTAATCGGTTTACTCAATCTAAAGTTATAAAGATTTAGTCATTAAGAAAAAAAATTGCATCATTTGTTGTACCACAATTGCTCAATAGATGGCGTTGCGTGTATACTAAATTACATAATCTATTTTCCGTTCGGTATTAAACGTGTAGGTACAGTTTCCGGATAGCTTATGTTATGCTATGAAGCTGCTTCTCGCACCATTAGCTCTATGTGGCTCTCTCCCGTGTACCTAAGCAACCTGAGCTATCTTTATGCACAAATCCCTTTTTTTCATATATCGTTGGTAAATCCTCATGGATGTCCCTCGCCCGGGGAAGGCGAGGGTGTCTGCCGGACTCTTACCGGCTAAAAACCAACGGTGTACCTCCTTCTAACCTAAGGCCGGGGTCACGGGATTCGCTATTACATGCACCGCAACCCCGGCAGGTCTTGGCCCACCAGCTTCTTCTGGTGGACTTCTCCAGTGGTGGGGCAATTTGTCCCCTGCCCCACTTCCTTCTGAGAGGCGCGCGCGGAACACGGCGCGCCATCCTCCCGGGCCTGGTACTGGTCGGGTGACGGGTCCCTAACCCGCCGCCCGCAGGCCACTCACTAGGGTCGCCGGATATCGTCACGCGCCCTTCGGCAACCGGTGCGTCTAGCGCGATAAGGAAGGGAGGAAAACGCCTCCCTCTCCCTCTCCGCTACCTCCTTGGTGACCATCACCTCCTCGCAAAAGGAAGCGACGGCCTCCCACGCACTCTCGCTCCCCACCATGGACAGAACCACAGCCGGAAGCGAGAGGTCTCACCCACTGCCGCAACTAGGTCACGGCGCTGCGCTGTCCACGCAGTGCACACCTGCAGCGTGTGCTGCGCCGTGTCCTTCTGACAGTCCACACAGTGGTGATACCCGGGTGTCTGCTCCCGGCCTATACGACACAGGTACTTCCCGAAACAGCCATGTCCCGAGAATACCTGCGTCAGCCGGAAGCTGAGGGCGTCATGATGTCTCTCCAGCCACATGCACATAACCCTGGTGTTTCTACTGCTAACATTGTTTACAGGGAAACCTTATTATATTGGACCTGACTACTGATAGAAATACAACATATTTTGTTTAGTAAAAATTCTAATTTTCTAATATAATAACTAAACATCTACTCAGCCTAAAACGTTGGTAAAAACATAGAGCACCCGAAGCTATGTGAGGTTTCCGTTTTTTTATGTATTTTTTCATAGTTGTTAGAACAAACAAAGATTTTATAAAACCCACCTAATCTATACCTATATAATAATAATTTCAGTTAAGCAAGTAATGTTGTTCTACGACTTCTACGCATACGAAGTTGCGGGCACAGCTAGTACGAAATAAAAATGTACCTACCTACTTCTTATTTATGGAAATTACTTCCGTTATATATCTAATGTACATTTACGGTTTTCCTTTTTTTCTGGTCTTTCATTTGTTATTGGTTATTACGGGGGAAGAGTAGTACGAAGAGATAAGAATACAATACTAGTACCTACTAGGTATATTCTTTATTCTTTATTCTTTCGGTAAAGATCCAAAAATTTCATATCATATTATAAGAATTAAAACCACTTAATGATGAAATAAAAAGCACATAAATAACAATAACAGCCATTCTGTAACTACCGGCTAACGACAGAAGCCTTCCATACCAATTACATGGGGGCCAGCCTGTGGTTATATTGTAATTGAAACATACAACACCATAATTTTTTGGTTAAAGTAATGCTAGTTACGTCGTTCATCTCAATTTTCTCACATAGTTAAACTGTTTTCTACCATTCCGATTGATTATGGAATAAATAGATAATTTGACAAAAATTAATCACTCAGTTTTAAAGTAGTTTCATCTTATTGTTCGGGTTTGCACAAAATTACACTTTACAAGAGTTCTGTAAAGCCATATTATAACTTATACTTTATAAGAGATTATTATTAAATTGTGCAATATAAAATTTAATTTAGTCATTTTCGTTTTATACAAGGTTAGTCGAAAAGGGGGTAATAAGCCGCGGGCCACATAAAGTATTACTGATGACTATTTTAAAGCAAGTGTTAAAATTTCGAAATTCGATCATTTTTATTTGCACGCAAAAAGATTTTTATTTTAATTTTTTCAAATAAAAATGTTCTTGCTCTAGTTATGCATTCAGAAAATTATTTTTCGAATTCGTGACCCCAAATATGACCTAAATTGTAAAAACAGCTGATCATAGCTACGGACAGATAGATTTTAGTATATTTTTTATGGAATCTTTGAAAAGCTATTTCTTTTAAACTATCGAGTTTTGGGGAAAGTTGTAGAACAAAAGTAATCCATTATTATGGATACTTTAACACCCTTTTGGCTTAGTACCCCCTTTCTGACTAACCTTGTATATAAACTATGATTGTTTGATGACTCTACCCGCTAAAATGTATGCGAAAGTACATAAATGTACTCTCGCATTTATGTACTTCGTACTTGTATTATGTGGCCGAAATTATCTCTTTTCCATAGTCAGAAGCAAGCTAATTCCCCGGCTAATATGAAATGTTCGTAGAGAATACGTGACCTGCGTGTATGCACATGAGTCTCCGACCGGTTCTCTGCAGATACCTAGGTAGATCATGCGTTTCAAATATATTGTGACATAACAACATTTTAAATACCACACTATGTATATTTTACGGTGGTTATTCTATGGTGGTATCTACATTTCTACAAATTTTATTATTTGGACATATCCCACACTTAGATCTAAACTAAGACAACTCAAAAAAGGTAATGTTTCAGGGGACGAAAAAAACGTATATCTGCAAATTTTGTCAGGGAAGTTATACATTTTTATTTGATTCTAGATTTTTGAGTTGTCTCAGTTTAGATCTAGGTGTGCGATATGTAGATGGAAAAAACAGTTGTAGTTTAACTTCATTATAACATAACATCACGTCTGTATTCCCCGAAGGATTGGGCAGAGGTGTATAGTAATACCTCATTTAATTTATGTTTAAGTCACATGTAACAGGGGGCCAGTCTACTGCCATCAACCGGGCACAAATCCAAACTCCGGGCTGCTATTGAGTCCGGAGTTTGGATTTGTGCCCGGTTGATGGCAGTAGACTGGCCCCCTATTTGAATGTGTGAAAAGTGATGAAAAGTCCACACGGAAAAACCCAATAACACTTTGCCCGACCTGGGGATCGAACCCAGGACCTCACGATCAGTAGTCCTGCTTGCCACCACTATACCAACGAGGCAACTTCATTATAAAATTAAATAGATAATAATTATTTAAATTTTTTAGCTTCCATAGAAATAAATGTTTATACAAATCTGCATAATGCATCAGCATCTCCGAATACAATATACTATGTATAATATGCTGCATCTATTATACTATGACAATTTTGTAACAATACTTAACGATCCTATTCTTAGAATGCAGCTCTGACATTGTTTCCGGCATCCATTACGTAAGTAAATCAATCGAGTTCAAATATCGCACAGGCCATCTCATTTTCTAATCGAGTCACTTGCATAATTGGACCGATTTGCACAGTGGCCGCATCGGGTACGGGCAAGCATCGGCGAGCTGAGCCGCCGCTTGTGCAATCACAATAATCGATGCTCCGCCGATGAAACAGTGAAATCAATGCTTCGACGTCAAGTTACCGCATCACTTGATACACTACTCAACTAAGTCTAGGGAACAAGTCAACTATAGGAATCTATTTAAAAAAACTCTTTAGAAAAAGTACTGGCCACTAAAATTTGTAAATTAAGGTTGAAACTACATTAAATTAATGTTCTAAATTTAAAAAAATATAATTAAAAAGTAAAAGTTTATCGAAATAAGGAGGGAAAACTTTATTTGAGCGCAGCGTACGGAGTTTTTTAACGTGAAAAGTTGAGAGATTATTATAAGATTTCGATTTAATTTCTTGTAGAAAAGGAAATATCGCTGCTTATTCCTATGTTTTGTGATTCTGAGCGTTACGACACGTAGTCATTTAACGCGGGAAGACATGCTTAGGGCTGTGGGATTGTTGGAAGTTGGACGCAGTCAACGCCACATTGCGGACGCTGTTAACACGCAACCAAGCGTAATTTGCCGATTATGGGCACGCTACAGGGCTACAATAGATGTAGCCGAACGTCACCGAGGAATATACAGGGTCACTACTCAGAGACAGAACCGTTTTTTGCAAAATGCTGCAAGGAGGCAGTCCCAGATTACAGCTCACCAGCAGGTAGGAAGACTCCAGTTCCAACGCCAAGTGGTTATTAGTAACCAAACCGCCAGGAGAAGATAACAGGAAGTTAATCTTCACGCTCGCAGGCCGGTAAGAGTTCCAGCTCTGCGACGTGGAAATCGAGGTCGTCGTTTATTGTGGGCCAACGCACATTTGCGCTGGACTGACACTCAGTAGGCACGTGTTCTGTTTTTCGATGAGTTTCGCTTCGGATTTCATCCCGATTCAAGAAGAGTGCGTGTTTGGCGTGTTCCTGGTCGCCGGAGTCGACTCCAGAATCCACAGGAAGTTCATCCTTACCAAAGCGGAATGATTATGGTGTCGGCGGGAATTCGCCTGGGTGGATGAACAGATCTCGTTTGGATACGAGGCAATTTAAATTTGAAGCAATACCGTGACGAGGTTGTACAATCCATGGTTATCCCCCACTGACAGCAGCTCGGCCAAGACTTCGTGTTTATGTAAGATAGTGCACGTGCACATACCGCAAGGCTGGTGATGAATGTGTTCAACCAGTACAATATCACGGTATTATAGTGGCCCGCTCAGTCCGCCGATCTCAATCCCATTGAACATGCATGGGAAATGCTCGGGAGAAGAGCTTTCAGTGATCTTCCCCAAAATTTGAACACGAAAGAAGAGCTTTTTTCACATCTTTCCAAAGTATGGAGCCTTATTTCACAAGTGATAATTAACAACCTCATATTCAGTATGCCACACCGATGTAGAGCCGTCGCTAATGCCTTGGGAGGTCCTACTCATTATTGAAAAGTTCCTAGGAATGTTCTTTTTATTTAATTTTTACTTATGCGTTAGTTATTTTTTTATTTACATAAACTTGTTTTTTCGGTTTTGATACAATTTTGGTTTTTCATAATAAAAAATATATTTTCATTAACACGCCTTTTATAAATAAAAGGCGTGTTAATGAAAAAATATTTTTATATAAATTTAGATAATTAATAAAAATATTAAATTACGCTTCTATTGATGTATAATATCTAAGACAAAAATTGATGAATTAAGATTAATTAATTCTAAATAATTAATTAATTCTAAATAAATTTAGATAATTAATAAGAATATTAAATTACGCTTCTATTAATGTATAATATCTAAGACAAAAATTGATGAATTAAGAAAAAATAACTAAGAGACCCTTGTTCCCTAGACTTTGTTGAGTAGTGTATATATTCACTGACATCATAATTAGCTGTTTAGGTTTGCATTAGGCAATTATAACCTATTGAAAAATTGTTTACTTACTAAGTAACTACAGAATTATACACAGAAGGTAAACTGCATCAAAATATGTTAACCAACGGAATAAGCAAGAGACAGGTTTGATGAATGCCTATTGAATTTTGTCACAAGTGTCGACTGAACGAGCACAAAGACAAAATGCGTAGTTTTTATGACGTATAATAAGATGTTGTTATCCAAATAATATAGTAAACGAAGTTACAAATACATTTGTAAGAAACGTAGGTAGTTATAAACGTCAAGCCGGAGTGGTTAAGTGGTAGAGCGGGGAGAGCGGGCGAGCCGCACCCTCGGGAGCTGCGCAAGCGCTGTAGTTTCTCGTGATTTAATTGTACCACACAGACGGTGACTCGCAACTGGCCTGTTTCGACTCGCTGCACAATTTCTCGCCACTTGGCAGCTACAAGTGTATGCGAACCTATACTATTTGCATGTCACATTCAATCACTTCAATTTGCCTACAGCCGCTTGCTCGTAAAACGCCATTAGCATTAGATAGAGTTAATTAGATCGATATCTTGAGGTGATTAATAGTCTATTTATATTTAAGGTAAATATAACTCAGGTATAATTTGGTACTTTAAATTGAAATTTAAAGTCCCTAAGTACTTAATTATTGACGAATAGAAAACATGTAATTAATAAAAATGTTAAGTTGCAGTAGCGATCAATATTCGCTCGCTATCCCGCTGTAGAGGCGCACTAATTGAGACACAGCTACAATATCCGCCCCATGTTTATGACTGCCATATAGCAAGCTATCAAATAAATTCCGACCATGTAGGAGATATTACCTCGCGTGTAGCGATTATAAGAACCTCATTTTGTTATCTCAGCATCATCCAGATATAATGTTACATTATAGAATAGTTACATCTATCACAGTGGCCGGTAGTCTTAAGAAAACAGTACGTATAAACTAGCATAAAGTTAGTGTGTCAGAGTGTGTCGGGCGCTACGGACAGCGGGTAGGTAGATAACTTATTAGGGTTGGTTCGCAGATTGCGTGAATGCGTTCACTTCACGGTCGCGTTGCCTTTGTTGGTGCACCGCGCTGGGTGGGCCGCTCTATCGCATGCTCCACATTGCTCGCCGCAGGTACCGGTGTACCACCGCTGCACCGCCGCACCGCTCCATCGCTCCATACACCACACACCACGAACATAAACACGCAGACAATACGTTTTGCGCAATTTGTTTCGCTTTCTTAGATCTATTTGCTTAAGGGATTACGACCGATAATCATGAGATTCGCTGTTCTCTTTGTCATTCGTCTTCGTAGAGGCTAGTCTCTAGTCAAGTAAATCTACATGAAGTTACACAGCACCAGCATCTGCCTTGAACATCACATTTACCTACACGTTACACACAAATCTTGCATCGTACCTTCAAAACTGAAAGCAAGAGATAAGGTAACCAACACAGCAACTGTACAAATTGGATGATTTTGAATCACCGTTCATAGCGATTTATGAATCAGCGATAATGTTGTTTAAGCTTTTGAAGTAAGTATAAAACAATGTTAAATTATGCTATCGTAGTAACATGGCGTTTTGTCTGAGAAATAAACTAGACAAAGATTATTTGAGTTGTCTTTATAGCCAACCGGTATTATGAGTCAGCCGTGATTGTTTAATTCAGTGCTTCTAAACGTGTCGTGGCTCGTGGCGCATGCGCCCAGTCACAACTACAACTTTGATTCATAAGCTTTGCAGATATTAGTTCATTTTGCATTTATTTAGTCAATTATAAGATTTTATTACTTTATGGAAATACCACCCTGGAATTTATTGTACATATAGTGGTATTGGTCTCATACGAAACTGTATAAAAATAGTAGGGAGGCAACGGATGTCCGGAAACTATCCGGTATCCAGCCATCTTTTTAGGTTCCGGTATCTGGCCGAAAACTGACTGGTATCCGGCCGGATACCGGAAACTTAATTATGACACAGGTTGCACACCTGTAGGGCGTGAAAACACAGATCTTTCACCGGATATTCGGCGGCCGGATACTTAGTGCTGCGGCCGAGAGCTTTGCCGGGCATCCAGAATTCAATATCTGGCTAAATCACAATTCGTTTCATCTCTAAAAAATAGTATTATTGGTGTTCATATAATTCCTTGGATTCATTCGAAATTATATTCAGCATCAGGTAGATATCTATAGTTCATGTTTATTCAAACGGTTTTTATAAAGGTGGTAGGTTTGTATAATTCAGAAATAAAAATTGAATAGTTTGAAAATTGAAATGAGGCGACCACACGTCACCTCAACTAGTAGATAATCGCGGGGACATGTACCTGTTGCGTTGCGCACTCCATTCATGGAATATTGTTCTTGTTATAGAGAGCACACGACACAAAGCGGGTTTATCTGGACGCATTATGAGAAGCATCTCCGCTCCCAGATCGCGCGATAATACTCGTCGTCGTCGACTCACAAAAGTATAGAGCGAGGCGCACCGTACACCGGCGCGGGCGCACGATCCATAGTGGTACAACGGTGCGGAGGAGCGCGGTGCGGGCGGCTGCGACCGATGTAAGGTGATCTCGAGCCGAGCTGACCTTTGTGCATTACGGGCAACCGCCGTCGATCTTCTTTGTGTCGCGGCTTGCTTGTCAGCGTCCTCGCAAGAAGGAACTTTGTTGTCTTTCTCAAAAAGAAAGTAGGTAGAGATATCGATGTAAGCATTGTTCCGCCTTCTAGTTAATTCAATATAGTGCTGCTGTCTATCGAACGCCATTTTTGTTTAACATTTGAATAGGTCTTATTGTGCTCTCTATTTGGCGTTCTGAATAGAGAGCAGGTGTGTCTTAGGAGGTTTACGGTCGCTGATCTGTGACGTCACGTAACCTTAACTTTAATAATATTTTTAGCACAGTTTCGTTTAAATTTTAAATGATTGAAAGTTCGTGGTCCGGACTCAGATCGGACGGATCAGACTTAACAACACTAAAATACCCAACTGAATAGTTAATTAGTTTATTATCTTGACTTTGATTGTAGCACAAACGGTAGAAACTTGTTTGCATGAATTGTACAAAAGCTAAAAAGCCATTAATATCTAATCGCTTATCTACGTTATTACAACAATCGTATAAATAAATCATGGTTGGAATAATAACACTGCTATCCGATAGAAAGCGATTTGGTGACTAAAATTAAGGGAAGTTAGTGAGCTATTGTGAAATAATAAAACGATAAAATGCCATTGGAGATTATCATGTATATGGTCACCCGCTTCAAATGAGCGATGAGGAACAGAGATGTGTCATCGGATTTTACTATAGAGAGCGACATGTTGTCAAATGCGGGACTTTGTTGCGCGTGAGATCGTCGCCGCATTTCGTGGGCAGGCATTCATATAAAGGCTTACTAACTTCATTCATATGGGAATGAGGAACGGCTTTATTTCTATTGATTATTTTTTTTATCTTAAGAATATCAGTTGTTGAATTTGTTTCTACGATAATCATAAATAATTGTCTGTTCAGTACGCGTAGTCTTGTTACGTCACTAATCTAATGTTGGCTAGCATAATTTACATCACGGAGATATGCTAATGTCGTGAATACTGCATGCACTCTCTATAGTCTATACTATACCCATTGTTAAATTATTAGCATACTAGACAAATAATTAAATAAGTAGGTAAAATCTTTAACTCTGCATAGCTTCTCAATTTCAGAAGTCGTAGCAGCGTAGCATACAAACTAAAGTTGAAGATTTAAGTGAACTAAATTAATATGCCGATATAATTAAAATATTTAAACATGTCTACTTATTAAAACAATACGAGGTAAAAAAGGCTCTTAAAAGAACGTTTACCGTGGTCCGCAGATGACGCCCGTAGCACGGGCCGGGCCGGCTAGGTGAGCAATGACAGATGCGCCAATTTAGTCCGTGTCACCTCGCCCGCCTCCCTACAACAATTAATTTCGTCTATATAGGAAACGGTCAGCTGGCATATTTTTTTAACTAATCTGGATCAGTTGGTCGATGTTTATGCGTCTGCTGACCCATATGTCTCGTAAACGTAACGAATTTCGACACACAAATATAATAATTATACGAGATATAAATTAAAAGAAACCAGGCCATTATAAACATTACATTTAATGAAGAATTTAACGGAACACCTGAGGAACTTATATCTAGGATTAAATGAAAGTACCTACTTACGCTTTGGAGTTTCATTAAAGTAGAGATAAATACATACAACATCCATATATTATTATTATGCTAAGTAAAATATTAAAATATAAATCCCACCAAAAACATTTTCATGTAAAATGTTGCCAAGACCGCCATGCGGCTCGCACTGTCAAAAAGTTATCAGATCTCATGTAGAGCCAAGCTTCTAACTCTACACGCCCTAACTCTACAAGCTCTAACTTCACAAGCTCTACACCTTAGTCAAAATAAGTCGCTTGTTCATTTCGTTACTACCAGAACTATTGTATAACAGAAAAGTAATGAACAGTGAATACATTTGTCACCTTACACCCATGTGAATGTAGCGAAATGGCCAAGCCACATATTTTGAGTAAGATGTAGAGCTTGTGAAGTTAGAGCTTGTAGACTTAAGGCGTGTAGAGTTAGAAGCTTGGCTCTACATGAGATCTGATAACTTTTTGACAGGGCGAGCCGCATGGTCTCGTCTTGGCAACATTTTACATGAAAATGTTTTTGGTGGGATTTCACTTCTTTTTGTAAGTTGCTTATGACATTTTTTTTTCTTTTTAGGGTTGTATTTTATGATTTATAACAAGGAGTCAGAGGAGGAGATATGAATTTTCAGACCTCTAGTATCAAAATTTGCGGAAGTCTCATACTAACTTCCATACCCTAGTTTAAGGGGTTGAGGGGTAAAAGTTCCAAGTTTTAGATTTTTTTTTTGTTGTTTGTGTACTAATACTAGCTTACATACAAAATTTCAGCTTTATAGGACTTCAGAAAGTACCCTAAGAATTTTGATGATCATCAGTGAGTGAGTCAGTGACGAAATCGGGGTTTTTTAGATATCAATAAAATCTAAGAGCTGTGCAATTGAAACTTTATATGTTTAATAAGTCCACTATTGACATCATATCCCGTGAATTTAGTTTATCTGGTATAAACCAAACCCAAGTTATGAGGATTAAATTAAACGACGAAGCGCTTCGAGAAAGGGTAGGTAGTGCCCTTGCGCTTTGCTTGGCTCGTCTTGGCGGGGGCACTACCGTACCCCCAGATTAAGTCAATTTGTATAGTGAACCTATCAATGTACTTCATCATCATGTCAGTCATTTTATATTACACAGTAGACTTACCGGAATGAAAAGTCTCAATATTAAACAATAACATTATTATAAATAACATACAAGTAATATTTTATCTTTAATTAATTCTTAATATTCCACGTTTCCACATATAAAATCCTCTAAAATTTATATAAATAAATACAACAATTTAAGGAAAATCAATTCAGACTACAAACAATAAGGAACATTTATAACAGTTTAAAGAATTACATTCGCTTATATGCATAGCACGACATTACAATGTAAGTAGGTAGTCGTGTACATACGTATGTACATATGCAACACGTTTCAGAGGGACACACCACAAAGTATTCCATGAATGTGTAATCAGAGAGTTTATTGATCGTGGCAAGATTAACACCACTCCGCATTGTCTGAGTTGGCACGTCTTAAATTTTCCCTTTTTGTGCCAATAACTTAAGGAATTCACGAATTAATTTTTTTTCTTCACCTTTATGAATGTCGTCGTTTATCACAACTGGAAAGAAATATTCCTTCTTATGTTGCACTTTCGTAACCGCTTTTCAATTGTAAATTGGAATGTTTTACGACTATCTTTCGTGCCCAAAATAGAATACGTTTACTTAAATATAAATATACCGACCTCGCTGACACGACCAGGAAGTACCACCGAACTTGAGGTTTTTTTTATATAAATTAACATTAATATTATCTGAATATTGAATTGAAATTATGAAGTAGGTACTTCAACTTAAAATTTTAATAACTCCTGACATTGTAATGTAGCTTTCGATCCTTGTTAGTTATTAACGCGGAGAGTAAGTGCTTTCCATGACAAGTCATACGAGCTCAAACACGATGGGTCTGCAACTAGTAATTGCCGACTGCCGATTGCCACCCTGAGCCACCTTCCAAGTCCTTATCAAAATAAGTGACGAGGCAAAATCAATGGGCCTGCCTGATTATTAGCTATTTTGTAGTATTGTTACCAAACTTCAGATCCTAACCCTCAATCAGATCAGCTCAACGGTACCTTAATCTGTATTATCACTAGGTTTGCATATATGTTAGAAATTTCTAGTCAATCGGACGAACGGATTTGAAATAAATACACATTGTATAGCACAAATCTCTACATCGACTGTGAAAAGAGCTGAGTATCTTAAAACGACTGATTCAATATTCATCAAATATAGCCTATAACCATCTCGATTAAACTAGCTTTCAAACAAAAATAATCGGTGCATCCGCTTGGGCGCTGCGACGCCACAGACAGACAGGCTTCAAACTTATAACACCCCTCTATTTTCGTTGAGGGTTTAAAACAGCATTTATTTTGCTACATTACTATGGATTAAAAGGAAGTAATTCGTAATAAGCGACATGAACTTGTAACGTGCAGTAACATAGCAGTGCAATAATGTATCTGTGAAGCTTGAGTGAGATGCTCTATACATAATTGCAGTGCTACGGAAGGGCGTCTCCTGCGCATATGCGCATCCTGCGAGCACGTGCCGTCCACGCGGCCGGAAGTGCCTCGCATCGACCCACTTACCGCGACCTTCGCATATTTATGTACCTACTTCTATCTATCCCACCACTTATACTACAACTTTGTTACTTTCGCTAACCCAATAGAGCACGCGCCAAATACGTTACTAGTGCTTACAACAGAGCCGTGGACGCTGTGGTCGGTCATTCGTAACGAACGGATGTCATTGTCAATACCTGCTGCCGAGATCAGCAACCCCTGTCCACTATAAACAAGTTGAAACGCGATTTGCGATGTAATAACAAACTGAACGTAAACTCTTCATTACATATAGTTCTAAATTATTTAACTAGAGTATTTGATTATTGACCATCCTACCTTTTAGTTGTAAATTGGCTTATAATCGGCATTCTAGCTAATAAGTGGTTGCAATCCAGGATTTTTAACTGTATGTAATGCAATGGGAATTTTATTATCTACATGTGAAAATACACATCGGTAACATATCTGTAAATGATTGACACTTCAGGGTTGCATCAAGTTATTGTGCGTTGTGGTTAATAATAAAAATCGTATCTACGTGCTATTTGCATAGGCACTGTTGACTAAACTTAGGTACATCGATAAGGCTCGGACAGGTTGTGGGGGCTTATCTGTTGGCGAGGACATCCGCACGTTGTTCGGACGTGCGTTATCCAACTAACACAGTTCTATTATCGCGCATGGTCTTCATCGCGATCACATCGACATATCGGTGACCACGTGATAAAATGCTCGTTTAAAATCAACATCACATTTAAAACGCGGAAGATTTGTGTCATATCAAGGGCAGCAGAGACAATGATGTTAACAAAGGTTGAATAAAGCCTGTGTCGCTGTCTTTTTAGTTATGGGTCATGCATAATTTCGAGCGATATCATCATGACGCATGGTACAGTTTTAATGATCGGAATTGCTAAAGCATTAAGTAGTGACAAGTGTTTCATCCATCGTCTAACCGCTCTTTTCAACAATCTATCCGTCGGCGGTTTGCCCTACCAGAGATTGAAATTTGACATTATTTCTATGAAGCTTATGTCTCTCTCTATCTCTAATAGGAGAAACCATCGATAGATAACTTATTGAAAATTCCCTTTACAGCACTTAAATAACCTCCTACTTCAACTGTTTAAATAGTCTAGAGTAAACTTTTAAATATCTGTTTGTTCTATTTGAGTGTCAATTTAGAAGTGGTACCCACTTATAATTTATCGGAATTGGATCTGCGTATAAAAATGTATTTCAACAGAGCCAAGATTCGTATTTCTTTGGTCTCGCGAGTAATACTGCTGGGAAGAAATGCAATATTTAGGTTCTATTAATCGTTGAACTACATGTTACACGTTTAAATTAACGACGTGTTATTGGGTGTAGTAGGTTACTCGTAAAGTGAATCAGCAGGAGGAAGCAACGCAGAATAAGCATTAGCTGCATTTATTGCAAATCTTCACAAATAGACACGTCTGGTGCAGTGGCTGAGCGATCGGTTCCTGCGCTACGGGTCGTGGGTTCGATTCCTGCACGGAACAAATATTTGTATGGCCTACAGATAGTTGTTCAGGGTCTGGATGTTCTTGCATGTGAAGATTTGTGTCTGTAAACGCACCCACGATACAGGAGAAATCCTAGCGTGGGCCAACGTTTTTATTTAAATGAAAGATTTAAAAAAAAGATATGAGATTTTGAGTTTAGAGGACTTTCACCCCGTTTAACCCGGGTAAGAAATGTGTTTATTAGTTTTAATGAACTTAAATAGATAGCAATTAGACCAAATTTTATAAGATATCAATATTAGTTTGAATTAAGGACAAAAAATATCCATCTGACTTAAATCACAAGATAAAACTACCTCTACAGTCAGTGTTATCAAATCACATTTGTAACAATTATGCAACAAGTGAAATAACAAAGAAGTCCACAGGTAAACTAAACAACGCCATTTGTCATGGTTAACTGGAAACACAACAGTGCGATTGTTCCTCTTTAAACCTTGAACAATAACCTGTTCGAATGCAGCGTCGGATTTTTTCCAAAATCTCCTTTTATTCGTATTCAAAAAGTTTAATGGAATTTCGCATTGCGCGAGTCGGCGTATTGTACAACGGCGAGGAATGTGGATAAAATCAACAACGCATTAAATCACACATACCCGATTATTCAATAGTAGGGTAAAAAGAATATTTACGCCTCACGGTAACAAAAATTGTGAAGATAAAATATCTCTTTACAAAGAGAAATTCGGTATAGCTGGGACGCTTTGTGCGTGGGATAGACGGCTAGCAAATTCGTGAGTGGGTTTGAAGCGTTATGCAGTATGTGGCATTGCGCAGTGTGCAGGTAGTGTTGGAGCTGTGCATAAATCTGCAGGTTGAGCGCGACTGCGGCCGGTGCTCAGTGTTCACGCCTACACGGGGAGCACTGCAGCGGCGCTCTCGCCTGCCTCGCCGATCTGCACGTTCTTAGCATATCTGAATCTGTCTACATGCGGCGGCACACCGCCGCTGCCAGATATGGGCAAAAATTGAAACACGGAACGTACATATCTGAGTGGGCCTCTGCCTACACATAAAAGCGTTGCGTTCGTGCTTTCTTTATGTTCCGCCCCTGTATGGTAAAGAAAATAAAATCTTGTCGACGATCTGCATATCACGCAGATTTCACAAGCTTTTACTACTATACTACTATTAAGTGAAAATAGTTTTAAACTGGCATTAAGTACTTATTAAAAATAGTAGACTGGTATGTATTATCTGTTCCAAATGCTATTAGGATAGTACCTACCTTAATAAGGACCTGCGTTCCGCGGCAGTGATTACGTGTAGGTACAGTCAGAAAAACAATCGGGTGAATTTAATATTGACGTCAAAAACGGCGTGGCGGCGCTCCGTTCTAAAAGGTCCTATCCTAACAGCGAACGAGTAGTACTTAAAATTTGAACTCAATCCTTAATTTATACATTTAACATGCCTGCGGTATATCTTAAGAGACAATACTAACAAAATCATTTCAAATTAATCAATCTGTTAGGTATTCGGTGTATGTATACATCCCGTAAGTACAATACATCGGTTTTTGCGCGTCTCCTTACCTGCATGAACCGTATCCCACGGCCTCGGCAGTCGGCGCCTCAACAGGTGTGCACCTGAGACCAGACGCGCTTTTTCATTACGGACATACAATCAGACAAAACGAACTACATGCTCGTTTGAGAATGATGCCCCGATTCATTCATCGTTCGCCGTGGAATTCTTTTATATTTGCTGGCCGAACTCGATCTTATTTTTATTGTCTCGGCTCACTATTACATTGACGATATGACCGGGCTTCGACGTTGGATATGTATGTAAATTTCTTTATTGACCGTATTATATTTTAAGTAGGTATTAGTGGCATTTAGTAAAATCTATGAGTTAATTAGATTTGGATATGATCGTCCAGATCAGTTGCACAGATACTTTCCAAGTTAAATGTCTATTCGAATCAAATAGATTATAAAAATAAAGAGAAGCATAGCAATGAGATACAGGTGTAGCGATTAAACGCGCAGCTAGCTAAAACTAAACTAAAGTTGAGAAATTGATTTCTTTCAACTTATTATATCACGCTTCGAACAATAATATATCTTGTTTTGCTACACGTGACATTTAGGGATGTAATTTGCAGCTCCATAATATTTTAATAGCGCGTGTCACGTGCTCGCGGCAACCTTGATAAAGTGCTGGTCAACACATTGCAGGCAGGGCGTTGTCGCATACCGATGGCCCATTTAAACCCAGCACTTCCACACGACTCGCCTGCGCTTTTAACTTTAATTCATTTACACTTAAATTCACACAAAAAAATAGAAATCCATCCTACTTCATAAATTCGACAAACATAACACCTACTGATCCCTTAACATAGATTTTTTGGTAAGTTTAGATTTATATCTACGTTATATAACGACAATTTTTCCTACACACATAAGAATAACCTTGAATAATTCGGCCGGGACACAGTTAATATTTATTTTATATATTGACATTTGCATAGATATCTTTAGAATATCATAAACAAACAGATCAACAAGTCGCACTGTTAGTTTTATACCATTTTATCGATAAATTTGTTCTTGATTTACAGTGCCCATAAAAGATAAATGCAGCCGTAACCTTGATCTACACACATCTTGATATCGGAAAATGTGAGCAAACAATGGCGGCTAGTGTGTTACTTGCCAGTTTGTATTCCACGAATTATTTAGTTTGTGACAATAATAATATTATATGTTTTAATCTTCGATTTTAACTACGGTTTTGAATGTAGGCTACGCATTTTCTCATAAAACCGATATTATGATTGCAGTGTTGTGATTCTCAAAAGCACTGCCTTCTGCACTGTAATTTTCGCACCTTTACACCTAAAGCACTCTTATAATAATCAAGAGAAAATAAATAAGACAAGAGGTCACCACATTATTAAAGTAAATTATTACATCAGTCTCAAAACACGTGCCAAGAATCTCTTAACTAAATTAATCTCTAGCGTTGTTGGCAATCGACCATCGCGAACTTGGCCCATTTTTTGCAAAATATTCTTGGTTAGACACACATTCTCACACAGTCAGCGGATACCTTCAAATCATCTATACAAACCAATGCTCTTTGAGGAGTAATTTATGTTTACCTGAATCAGCTGATTTTGGGAATTTGAACGGCTTGAATGAACACAGAAAAAAATATTCCACGGCGCAACTACCTGTTGTTAAATTGAAAAAAATTGCATTGAGAAACTTGCACTTTACCACAGTTTTACAATTTACAGTCCACTGTGACCTTGCGGTAGGAAATTATCAATTTTAAACACGTACTTAATACAGTAAGTGCACTGTATCAGCCGACTCGTAACTTTCACAGGTCATCGAGGAGGTCTAGATGTCTTCTGCATCCCTATATCAAGTGAATTGGGTGTAATAGAGGAGTGATTTATTTTCTAATTAAATCGGAACGTGTAGGTTGATTTAGGCGCATATTGTGGTGTCTGGCTCGAACGGTTGCGTAGCGGTGCGCAGGCGCAGCGTGGCATGGCGGCTCGCTATCGATGCCGGCCGATCGCGTCGTGTTAATTACTTTCATTAAGGGCAATTGTCCTGCTCAATCGGTCTGATCAGTCAGTTTGCCGCCGCTCGATATTTCTACTCAATGCCTTTAGCCCGCCTCGTACGACGCAACTCTTGCATGAATTGCATTACATGCGCTTATCTGAACTTTAATTGAAGTTTTGAGATAGTTTATGACTCTTATGACACTAGTTCACAGTAACAAATGTTAGTGTTTGACTTACATTGATAGGCTACTATAGCAGAACTACTGTGATCTTCACGTGATTCTGTTTGGGGCCGATGCATTATATTGGCTGTTACCAACAGTTATTTGACTACACTGAACACAAGTAGGTACTAAACTGATGCTGTATTGATGCTGATGTTGCTGTACACCAACATTATTTATCATTTGTTTTTCGTTTTGCATTAAAATCATGGGCCGTGTTTAGTTGATCTGGCTTGGGTGACGTCTGTATGCAAATAAAGCAATGGTCATCGAAATGAGCTAGCGTACAGTACGAATGAAATAACTTTGTCCCTCTGGAGTAAGGAACAGAACGCTGAAAACCTGGTTTCAGAACGGGAAAATTATTTTACGCGTACTATAGGCCTTCCTCCCTCTATTCATTTTACCCGGTCTATTGCAATCTGTTGCCAATCCCTTATATACGAGTCTAACTAATTCCGCCATCTCCTGAGCCTTCCACGGTTTTGTCTGGTGTTAATGCACTAGAATTTAATAAACCTTGAAAATTAAAACAATGAGTCTATATCGTAATTATAATTATTTATTTATTATTAAACTCACACACACTATCTTTACAGGATGACCCCAATACAATAGTGGGTTGCGAACACACATCAGATAAATTGAAATTCAACTTACGGCTAATACTTAAAAAACTACACTTTAAAAATATGTAGAAAGTAACACTAAACTCTGTAAACTTTTTTTGAATGCTTTAAAAATTTAACCTAAAATACAAAATCAGACTTAACACAGAATATTAATATTTAAATATAACTGGCAAAATTCAAATAAAACTCTTGCGAATTCACTCAGATTACACGAAAATATGTCAATCTTCTCATGAACTTCGTTTAGTACACATATTGTGCGAGTGAGGGGTGTTTTTGACAGCAGGTTGGTTTTGGCAGCAGGCACGGCCAGCAGTAGCGGTCGCCGCCGCCTCCACACGTACCGGTCTGGCACGCACAGCTTCAGGTGACGCAGCACACCCGGGTTATGCGCTACTCCACGCAGGAGCTTTAGCGCATAAGCCGCGAGTGTAAACTCCCTGCGCACTCTGAGTTCGTTGTACCCCACCATACCCAGTACGAACAGTGTCGGATACATCAGCGGGTTAAATGGGTAAACCCCATAAAGTTTAAAATACAAGTGTCTTGTAAATTTATTCTGCACTCGCTCCAGCATGACATTGTACTTCGCTTCATGAGGGGCCCAAATCACCGCACTGTGTTCCAAGTGACTCTTTACCAAAGCGTCATACAGCACCCTGAGCGTGGTAACGTTTGTGAATCCCTGCGACTGTCTCAGCACGAAACCCAGGTTTCTGTACGCCTCCTTGCAAACTATATGATCCCGGAAAGTTAGATCCGGGGTAAGCAGTACTCCTAGATCTCGTACCTGAGACACTCGATGCACCGGCTCTTCCTCTACTTTGTATTCGTAGGCTAAGGTAGTCTTTCGTTGCGGGGGGGCTTAGTAGCCGTGGCTTCGAGCCCCACGGTGAAGCGAAGAGGAACCCGAGGAGGGGCTGCTCGTCGGGGCTTGGGCCTGGAAGCCCTCGACGTAGCGGCCAAGTAGGTTGCGGTGTCGCCTGGGCGACATCGCAACTGAGGAGGGCCGCGATGTCTTATGGGAGGCATTGCGGCTGAAGGGTGGAGGCCGCGGCGGGAGAGGAGTGCCGGTATTATGGTGCGCCGTTCTCCCTACCTTCCGCGGCCTGACGGGGCCGCCACCGTCAGATGGCGGACGCGGTGGGGCCGCAGGGGGAGAGGAGTGTCGGTGTTTAGTTGGCCGCTCTCCCTATCCTCTGCGGCCGAAAAGTGGTAGGCGGCGGGGCCACTAACCTGACCCGTCGCAGGGGGACCAGGGGTGCCCAGACACGGGGTAGTCTGGCGCCCATGTACTTGTTTGGTCCCCGGGGTGGTCACGGCGTACCATGTGTTCTGGTGCGCCGGTGATGTGGGGTGCCCCCTGCGCCTCTCAGGAGGTCGTGGTGTGGGGCCCTACAGTGGAGAGGTCCACCAGTAATTGGTGGACCAAGACCTGCCGGGGTTGCGGTGCATGCAATAGCGAATCCCGCGACCCCGGCCTTAGGTCAGAAGGAGGGACACCGTGGTGGTTTTAGCCGGTAAGAGTCCGGCACACCCCCCCGTCTTCCCCAGACGGGGGATAGTCCATGAGGATTTCCCCACGATAAAAAAAGAAAAAAAAAAAAACGCTAAGGTAGTCTTCGCGCGCGTAAATGTCATCACTGAGCATTTCGCTGTGTTGAAATAGAGTCTATTTTTATGGCTCCATTCTACTACTCTATCTATGTTTTCCTGCAATTTCTCACAGTCTGACTCATCCCTGACCTCGAGCAGCAATTTGAGGTCATCTGCAAACAATAAACATAAACTATGTTTGACTACGTCTGGTAAGTCATTTATCATTAAAATAAATTCGAGAGGACCCAAATTGCTGCCCTGGCTCACGCCTGACCTGGTGTTGTATGGCTCGGATTTGAACCCGTTGTAGTCAACGTACTGCTGTCGGTCTTTCAAGTAGCTGGCGAAGAACTGTAAGAGGTGCGGAGTGCAGCCAATTTTTGCCAGCTTCATTAGCAGTAGGTACATCATTGTCGACGGTATCAAACGCCTTCTCAAAATCAAAATATGCCGCGTCTACCTGCACACCAGCATCGACGGTCGGCACCACCCTCGCCATGAAGTTAAGCAGATTAGTGGCAGTGCTGCGCTCCGGCCGGAACCCGTGTTGCGCGTCCGATAGCTGTGCGCTCACTTGAGCCTGCACGCTGCGATGGATGGCAGACTCGAACACGTTTGCAGGTGTCGACAACACTGCCACCGGTCTGTAGCCAATGACATCCGGACTAGACTTACCCTTGGGAACCGGAATCACTCGTGTGATTTTCCACCTGGGCGGAAACGTTGCTTGTTTTAAACAAGTATTAAAGATATGATATAGGGGCACAGCCAGCACCCTGGCACAGTCTTGGAACAGAAAAGCTGGAATGCCATCGGGGCCAGATGAGCGCTTTGGCTTGAGCTTTATGAGCGCTTCTCTTACGTCTTGAAGATTGAGGGTCGCGATGTGCACTCGCGCACTGTTCGCTTTCGCCTCCGCCCCCGCCGCCCGCGCCTCCAGCCGCGGCCGCTCTTTATTATACACCGACTCAAAAAATGACGCAAATTGTCGAGCACCCTCTTCATCCGAAAGATTTGACCATTCTTTATGATAATTTACCTTTTTAAGCTACTTCGCTTCGACCTAATATACTGCCAGAATGATTTTGGATCTTTTGAAAATTGATTTTGTATTTTACACTTGTGTTCTTTGTGTGCAATTTCTATAGATTTTTTAAAGCGAGATTTCATAAAACTTTCAAAAAAACAAAGCTGAATAGCCATTATTCTGAATGTTCAAAGTACAGCACTTTGAAAATTCAGAATAATGGCTATCCAGCTTTGTTTTTTTGAAAGTTTTATGAAATCTCGCTTTATTCTTTATATCTCTTATAATATCTGCAGTGTAGGTACCATTCGGGATAAACGTATCGAGAGTTAATTAAAGTAATGCCGCCAAATATCTACATGTAAATAACCCTTCCTTAGCAGTCGGGTAAAAAAACAGGGCCACTACTGTATTTTGTGTTGTTCTCTGAAAATAACTGCAATTCATGAATTTTGCCAAGTTCACGACCAAGACGATAACTTGGCAAGGTTTTAAGGGTCTCAATATTGCGGAGTTCTTCATGCCCAAAATTAAGATTATTATACACTCATATTATTTCTGTGTTCCACCTAGTCGTATGAAATATGGAATTCTGCTTCTTTTTGGTAAACTTAACCCCCTTGAAAAAAAAGCAGTTCTGTAACGTGACTAGCTTCGGAGATACAGGGGGGTTGAAAAGGGCTCGAAATAGTGCATGTAAATATTGCATATTGCGCGAACAGTTTTGCGAGAACTTGGTCTGGCCCACTACGCTTAGATGATGATGGGAAAAGACTATGTGGGCTAAGATTGAATAAAACATCTTTAGAGGAATATGGCGAACTTCATAGGCAATCTGGCACTACAAGTCGCCTGTCCCCATGAAAGATCCAGAGGGTAGAGACTTAAACCAGGTATTATAGGCAGTATTTATATAAAGTATTATTGGGTTTTTCCGTGTGGAATCCCTCAGTAGCATCCTGGAGTTTGGATTTGAGCCCGGTTGATGCCAATAGGCTCGCCCCCTATTATATGGGACTTAAACATAACGGCGAAATGAGGGTGTTACTATACATCTCTGCCTATCCTTTCGGGGAATACAGGCGTGATGTTATGTTATTTATATATCTTTGTAGACAATTTTACTACACAAAATAATTGTAGGTACCACAAATCATTAATTGCTTGCAGCGATGTTGAAGTTCCGCCGACGCTTAGTTGGTAGCAGCCGTAGCAGGATGCGCGGTTGAGTTCTGTGAACAATAAACTATATTTCTCGATAGGCCATTAACATATCATTGTGGTGCGCTAATCGAATGGCCGCAAGCAAGGGTGTGCACCGGCGCTGGCGCACTGAGCCAGCTTCAACTACCGAAGCTACTCGTTACAACTTAAACAGTTCAATGAAATAGTATGTACCTATTACCATTTTTCCTTGGTTGTAACTATTTTATATTATTCATATTTTTTCCCTTATTCTTTATTATTGCCATTATCTAAATAAATATCTTAAAAAAATACAATATAGGAATATAATTTAGACAAAAAAGTATAATAAAAATAGCTTGCTGCCGGTGGTTAGGTATCCAGATTGATGAACATGCTCAAAATTCGATCCCGGCCGTGGTTCTGTCCATGATCAGGAGCGAGAATTCGTGGGAAGCTGTCATCTCGGTTTAAAAGGAGGGGATGGCCACCAAGGAGGCGGCGGAGTGGGAGAGGGAGACATCTACCTCTTCCTTCCCGCAGTAGACACACTGGACGAAGGAGGGCGCGCGACTATCACCGGTCACCATAGTGGCCCCTACGCCCTCCGCCCGAGCAGTCTAAGGAGTCTAAAGAGGTCTAAGTCTAAGGAGGACGTGGCGAGCCGTGTTCTACGCACGTCTCTCAGAAGGACGTGAGGCAAGGCCCCACAAAATGAGAGCCAGGAGCTGGCAGACCAAGACATGGGGTTGCGGTGCATGACAATACCACAGGCACTGACTGTACCATATTAGTGTTGTTCTTCAAAACGTACCCATCAGAACAGATCAATGAACATGTGTTCAATAGTAATTAACACGTGAATCATAGGAAATGATAAATGTTTTTTTTTATTTCTGTAAATAAATCTGTTACAGACACTTTTACAAGTCAATGTAATGTTTTTTTAAGACTAGATGGCGCCAGCATTTCCTATCTGACCAGCTCTGAGAAGAAAAGCTCAAGAGATCAAGGTCTCTTTTAAAGTCCAGACACTGTAGTATAAAAACTATGCGAGTGTAACAATGTAAGGCAACGTCTGGAATGGCCTTTTGAGGAAAGTGCCATAGCAGGTTTGAGTTGACCTGTCCTAACTGATGGCACGCATGCATCAGCCATCGTGTAGCTCAAACCTTATTTTAGGGAGCTCAACAACCCGACCGGAAGTTTATAGACACTCGTACACAGATATAAAAACAAACTTTACTGCGGCATCACGCCAGCGAGTTGGAATAAGGCCTAAACCCTCTTGATTCTGGGTAGAGGCTCATGCTCAGAAATGGCGTAGTAATGAACAGATTATACTATGGTTAAGCTAGGAGATTGTTCTAATTCTGGCTTTTATAATTTCAAATATTCACATAATATTGGTAATCTATACTAGGTAATATTATAAAGTTGAAGAGTTTGTTTGTTTGTTTGAACGCGCTAATCTCAGGAAATACTGGTTGGAATTGAAAAAATATTTTTGTGTTGGATAGTCCATTTATCGAGGAAGGTTATAGGCTATATAACATCACGCTATAACCAATAGGAGCGGAGCATAAATGAAAAATGTTGCAAAAACGGGAAAAATGTCCACCCATGCGAAGTCGGGACGGACTAGTCTCTACTTAATATGTTTATTTGTTAAGAAATATGTATTGGTTATGTTAAGTTATTAGTACCTACTTAACTAAAACAAATGAACGGGAACTGCCAGTAGGCAGCCAAAAAATACATTATAAGTGTTTCCTTTCTTTTGTTAATTTGTCATGAAGAAAGGCTAGTAAAATTATAACTATATAGTTATAATTGTATGTTTATGTAGGTATAGAGACCATTATATAATGGAATATATTTATACTATCTATACCTACAATTTATATTTTTCTAATCTTATTAGAAATAAAGTATATGAAAGTAACCGCCTTACTAATAATTGCTGCGTAAAGTAATAACGCTGTTTAACGTCAGTGTAACCATACATTTTTTTGATGTGTATATATTTGTCGTAACTTTACCCAACGATTATTAGTAAGGGGATAAATATATTATTTAAGGAAAATAACACGCTTAGCATTTTGTTTAATCTATCACCATACCCCAAACTTTGTAAACAAACTACAATTAATTCGTTAATTAATTTCTTATTAAGTAATTAGGTACCTATTATATCCAAAAACTTTTTTAAACTGGAATCACATACGAGTAATAATACCTCAAAATTAACAAATATGAAACAGCTATTAAAGTGAAGCCGCGTTTTTATTTGATAAAATCCAACAATTAACAGTAATAATGTGTACGGAATGACTGATATATACGTAGTCATAAGATAACAAAAACGAAATGATTCCATCGGTAACTATTAACAGTGTTTGATATGGTTATTTATCAAACAAGTGTTAAAGACCATGACACGTTACTAAACATATAAAACGGTAATAATTTACATAAATTATGACGCAATCCTTAGTTATTCAACTACTACTTCCTCATGAATGGATCGAGGAGCAAGGGTCGAAGAGCGGGGAAGAGGGGGCACGTGGCAACCATATTGTAATTTGGACTAGTCGACCATCGCTCCAGTGGCGCAATTGGTTAGCGCACGGTACTTATAAGACAGTGTTCGTGAGCAATGCCGGGGTTGTGAGTTCGAGCCTCACCTGGAGCAGTCTTTTTTGTTAGTAATCTTTTTTTAAATTTATCTGGTATAAATTATGTTAATAACTTGTTCAGTATACTTCCCTGTAGTGAATCACATTGTGTTTGCTTCAAACTAAACTAATGTGCCGTGTGGTAGGTATTCTTAATATTCTCGTTTTATTATTTTCCTTGTCCGCAATCAGCTTAGTTATGTCAGATTTACAACGGAATGAAAGAAAATAATTATAAGGGATTCCGTACTAAATCGAAAAAACTATTCCCATAATTTCGATCTCGATGCCTGCGCGTGCGTCTATTACTTCTTCTATATGACAGTAACAAGACTGATCGTAAAGAAATTACCTACACTACAGAAACATGCACCACCTACCTGTCTTAGTTTTAATGCTCAAACATAAAGCTTCATAAAAAGTGTGTTAATCTTAATTTTAAAAAAATGCGGAATATTGTGCGCGTCAGCTGTAATGATTCCTGTCGGTCTGCTAAGTATTGGATTATGTATAATTTACATTGAAGAAGCAATAAAGTTATTGCTCGCAGTCAGTAGGCATAGGCGCTCAGAAGACTATTACTGGAATACTTACCTAAGTTGTTTAAAAAAAACACAAACTAATGATTTTACTTAATTCTGTGCATTTTGTATTTTTATTTTTCCTAGTAGTTACCTTCTTACTGTGCCTAGGAGGCTCTCACTCGTTTTTATTTAGCTGAGCACTGTGATGATACATAGGTACGTAGGTACTTACTCTAATTTATGTAATCAGATAAAACGACTAATTACCCAAATGGAATTATGTTGTGTCATTGTTTAAACTACGATACACAATCTGTCAAGGTAAGTACCCAAATTGCGTGTTTCTTGTCTCAATCCTATCTTACTTGGTCTAGGGCAAGGCTGTTCAATTTTTCAAGTGGGCCATAATCAAATGGCATTCGCAGCCGGTGGGCCATCTAGTAATTTAGTAATAGCACAGTTTTACAACTAGTTTTACTTAGTGGTTTTGGCGGGCAAAAACAAATGCGTTGGTTGGACAACCTTGATCTAGTGCTCGCAGACGCGGTTTTCCGCCCATCATAAAATCTTGTCGTCGGGATCGATTCCCAGTTTGAGTTGAGTGTTTTTAGGATTTTTTTGAACTTTTGGCATAGTGTTGCTATTGCCAAAGTGGGCGTACAATTAGATTGATAATCTCATTTAACCGCCCGTTCACATAGCAGATCCGTTTTAACGGATCCCTTTTAGCGGATCCATCAGTAGGTACTGGATGTGTCGTTCACATCTGTGTCGACGGATCAGTTAAACAAATGGTAACTGCGTTGCATTTGGCAGACAGGATACGATAAAAATAATGGATCCAGTATTTTTACTGGATTCGGAATACTGTCGTGTATGTGTAGGTACTCGCTCATACAACTGCAGGCGCCATGACCAAAATAAAAACGGATCCGCTAAAACGGATACTGTAAACAGTTTCTGTGTGAACTAGCTGTAACCTGTGATAGCTAGTAATGTATGGAAGAGTCTACTGTGCAAAGCTATGGGGTATTTACTTTATTATTGGTAAAGATACAAGTTCTATTTTTAACCAATATCGCTCAGTAGGTAAATCATCGGAATCCAACATTATAGGTTCGCCTCCCGTACATAGACCTAAAAAGGTGCCAATAACTGACACTTCTGTTAACCCTTTTAGGAAAAATAGGCGTGACGCTTATATAACTTCTTACATAGATTCTTTTATTAGTTGTAGTTTTTTGACGTATTTCCGCCATTTCCCGCTGGTTTTATTAGCTTTTGCATCTTTGAAATTGTAGATGTAGGTAGAGTAAGGTATGGGAGAGGGTGCCTACCTAGTAAAATCAATAAATTAGTGGCCCTTACCCTCCAGCTACTGAATTTAAAAGCTACACACAGACAAATCCAAATAAATGGGTTGTCTACTAAGAATTTATTAACATTTCTGTCATAGGGACAGGACAATTAAGAACCTACCTAGACTGTCTTTTTTTTCAATTATATGTATCGTAAGCCTCTCCAAAATTGCGTCATGGTGACGTTCATCGCATTTCACATCGATTTCACATCGATTTCAGCTCTATATGACGCACTTATACCACGATAAGACAGATGTCACGGATATTGTTTATGTCTCCCATACAACATTGAGACGATATGTCTTTTCACTATAGTACGCGCTTCACATGTTGCTACTTTCAGCCGTCAGTGTGTCTGACTCTGGGTTTCCCAAAGCGGAGGTACCCCCTATAGGTACCTGCACGTGTAAGACGGTCGACACCGACCATCAAAGGGAGATTAGGACCCAGTAGTTTATGAGGAAACTCCCTAACCGTCGCGTCGGGATGTTGATGTCGATGATGGCATTTGGCGTGCCAAGTGGTCTCTTCTTCTTAATTGTTCGTAGATAATCATAAACATTCACTGCTGCATACTTACCTATTAGGTACTTTATATTATACAAATAAATAGATCTTCCTTTCTTTGGCCCTCCTCATAGACCTCTAAAATGAATAATTATGTAGGAACATAGCCACATCATCACCACACTGGGCAAAAGGATTGGTGATCACAATACCTATCGTATTATCAGCGCCAAGGAGATGCAGGCAACAATGTAGTTCTGCGCACTTTATACTTAGGCTTCCGTTCGGATACTTCGGGGGTGGAACCTTATAAAAGCAATGGAATGTATTCAAAAGTTTTAAAATTAATGAAAATGACAACAAAAAATGTTTAAGGAACACTTCAAAAATAATGCTTTCTACAACAAAATAATAGACTTTGCACTTTAATTTTAATAAGTACTTCTATCTTTTAAAATTATGGTTCGCACTATAATCAATCAAGAAACACTTATTTCTGAACCATTAAACGAATGGTGGAAAGTGGTCGACGAATCGTTTCTGGCACTCACCGGCCACTGCCGCGGCACCGCTCGCTTCGCGCGCTTGTCTCATGCATTGAGTCATGAGTGTCATGACTCATGAGTGGTCATAGTTCTAATATAACCTAATCTAGCTTTCAGCTACCTGTTTGTCATTTTATTTCTTATTGCGGGGCACTATAGAATATAAATACATACATTAAAATTATAGTGCAAACAATTATTTTTAAAGTTCCTTTATATACATAGGTATATCCCAAAAACTATTTAACAGCGGCATGAATTAAATGTATTTGTTATCGAAAATGTATGTAATCCGTCATTATATATAAATCTATATAATGCCTAAAATTACCGGAATTGTGTGAAATAAATTTTATTATACACATTTCCTAGGAATTTTATACATTTCATAAACAGTAATCGGAAATGTAAATTTTCCGTAACATATACAGGATGTAAACGAAATCATGTAATTCCTTCAAACCTCATGATGTACTGCCGACATAGATTAACCCAGAACGGGATACTTTTGGATTCAATAAAAAAGATTACAAGGAGTAAACATCTGTTCTTAATGTGAAGCATTTTAGCGCCCCGGGTTAAATGACCGCGCGGCGAGCGATAGCCGCGCAATTCGCTCGGGGCACTAAAATGCCTCACGTTAAGAACACATGTTAACTTCTTTTAATTTTTTAAAAAGTGAATCCAAAAGTATCCTTTGCAGGTTTGATGTATGTCAGCAGTACATCACGAGGTTTGAAGGAATTATATGATTTCGTTTACACCCTATATTCACGTCCCTTCACTTACTGAACCAATGTCTCAGCATCATGCAAGCAAGCATTGTGCTAACATGCATCATGCAAGCAAGCAAGCATGCAAGTGTTTCAGAAAACTCGCTTTGTCGCCGCCTCGCTTTAATCGCACACTTGACCAGCGTTACGCCCGTGCCCTCTTTCCACTCAGGGACTGCTCTTTAGGGGTATGACAGAGTCAGACCACGTGAAGTCGTGGTGAATGATCAGACAGTAAATTCGACCTATTTTAATTACGTCGCGGTCATTGTGTGCCCAATGCCAAATAACAATTGCCAAATATTAATATACATTTTTATACATCTTCTGGTAGGTACCATTTAGGAATGTCATACAATGCCTAGGAAATGTATGTATGTATGTGACCTTTGACAAATTATATCACACATTTACGTATTTTTTTTTCCTAAATTGGCTCGGCATTGTATACATTTCCTAGGAAGTGTATATAATTCCTAGGAAATGTATACAATTCCTAGGAAATGTATACAATTCCTAGGAATATATACAGTTCTTTGGTTTAATACATTTCCGGTAACATACGACATTTATGTTAGTACTAACCGTGTGCCCGATGGGATTTCCCATCGGCAACATCTCAGGAACCATCTGACTTCTCTCAAATATTACAGTTTTTGGGTAACCTACTCTGCCCATACCCTTTTTACACTTTGGTCGCAGTGAGGAATGAGTTCCACGTAAACAAATAATGACTAAAGACGTTTATAAACTATCCATGTAACCCTGGAAAGAAAAATGAGACTGCTCACATCAAAGAATCACCTAGGTATAGGAACTTCACGATATACCACATTTTGAGTCCAGACTTAGGAGCCAATCCTTCCTTGACTCACAGAAACTGTCACAAAAACTTTTACGTCTTCAAAGCATCTGACTCGAGAATAGGCGACATAAGTTTGACTCTGAATCTCTTCTTTCCCGACAATTTCTATGAGTGTTCCGTACTTTTCAAAACATTTCCCTTTTGATAAATCAACCCTTAAATCAATTAAATCGTATTTTTTAGGGGTTGAATTTCCAAAAACGCTGATACAACTGACTTTTATTTATAAACAGAAACCTACACATAAATTTCAACATTTCTAACTTCGAAAATGACGAAATTCAATACAAACTTTCAACCTTTTTTAAATTAAATTGATAACTTTACTCATATCTATGTATCATACAAATTGTGCATGTCGTAAAAAATATACCAAAATATTATAGGACAGTTGTATTTTCGATTTAAAATTCGCTTACATCAGCGATACGTTTACGATACTATACCTACCTACGTTGAACGTTCGTGCTAGGCCTATAGAAGCCTAAACACCAATTTCCATATTTATAACTTCAAAAATGACGAAGTTCCATACAAACTTTCATCGCCTATTTATGCCCCTTAGGGGATCAATTTTTTAAAATCCCTTCCTCGTGCTCATCTACGTTATAAGGAACTCGTGCGCAAAATTTAATGCTTCTAGACCCACCAGTTTAAGCTATGCGTTGTTCTTCAGTCCGTCAGTTAGAGTTTCATAACGTAGAAGATTTACATGTGAGAACGTAGGTAAATGTTTTATTTAAAAAACTGCAACGCCTTTCCACACTAACGATGAATAAAAATCAAGAATGCAGTTGTAGCAACGAACTCACAGTGCCTCGGGCTGCTACTGCGACATCACGTCATTAATCCTGCACGAAGCGCAGGAACTCAAATGTATTGCCAAATTTGTCGAGAGTCGATCGCAAGCTAATAGCTCACTTATCTGAGCAAAGTCAATAAACTGAGACAATAGCCTGATGTAACTACTTTCTGCCTGACCGGTATGGGCTATGGCGGGACAATAAGATATTAAAAACGCGGCCAGAAAACACGTTATTATAAGAATCGGACGAGTTTCTAATAAATTAAACTGTTTTACATTATGTAGATACCTAAATGGGCTAATTATTTTACAAATTTGTATCTACCTACTGTTTACCTAATGAAAGTTTTGATTCGCCAAATTCGTTAAATTGTTGGTTAAATATAGTTTACATACCATAAAGTAGGTACTCAATTAAATTATTAACTCTACGAGGTTAAAATTATTAGACCAATTATATAATTAAAAATAATAATAACGTATGCGGCAAGCCACCAATTTATTTTACATAATTATGTAACAGTAAAGCACTATGATAAAGACAGACTACAGTTACCGCTGTGATTCAAACATTGGCCTGTATCGTTTCTACGGTAACATAAGTCTATCAGTAGTCAGGTACGTCCAGTAGTCAGCTCGAGGGTGCACGACGTCGCACTACTACTAAACTACTAACTAATCTGGCAGCCGCTGCTGCACGCTGCGTGACCTCCTGATCCTGCCCGACCGCCGCCGCTCCCGGCGCCCGCAACGCCCCTTTACTCCTAGCTATTTGTTTAACTCGCGCCCTCATCTGATTGGAACAACCGAACAACCTCTCGTGGGTTGAAAATTTATAACCATTTTCACAAAAAATCCTATGATCAATTGAATAATTATTCCGTGGAAACACGCAGGTTTCCGTAAATTCCTAATGATTACTTTTGTCACGATTTTTTATGATCCCGTTTTTATGATCACTTTTACATGTAGAAATCGACCCGACCCCGGTATGCCGACCTCAAGTCGTGAGGAATGTAAATTGGTGACCGTGCGCGAACAACCCCTGACTTAATATTACTTCTTTGATTTTTTCTGTCACCTACGAGAAAATATTTGAGAGGGCAGTGGTACGTGCGTAGCCAACGAGAATGTGGTCACACATTTCAAAAGGACATGCATCGGCCGTTTTGGAAGAATACTTACTTCATTATAAAAAAATCTGATACAATGAAAAGATTAACGTTTAATTACAAATAAATTCGTCAAAGAACAAATTAATTTGAGCTGTAAAGGATTTTTAATAAATGGCATCGAAAAAAAATACATGTTGATTTTTACAAACAAATATATCAAACGAATGTACCTACACTTACCAAAATAATAAATACCTTGAAGAAATATTTCTAGTGCCTAATTACTAGTACCAAACTAAGAACTTATAAATATTTTCTAATGATCTTGAATGTTATTCGAAAATGCGGATAACAAACAAAGTAAACAATTGCCATACAATTGATTCCATCTAATATGCGTATATTTTGATTTTAAATTGACATATAGATAGAAGGCCAACATGAACAGAGATAGAAAGGCAATAAAGATAAGGACTCTGTCCGGATATCACATGATCAGCAATAATATAGTCTAGGCTAGAACTATAAAATATGTACTTTGGGCATATGGCATGGCATTGTATCGAGTTGATATTAATAGAATAGCACTATAAATGTATTGGTTATTACATTTATAACATTGTATTATTTTCTAAATGCATCTTTTTTCTTCGTTATTGATGAGAAATGGAATCAATTCATGTAGAATTCGATGTCCTAGTAGCGAGAAAAATATTGTTTAGACTTAGTTCTACGTAAAAGACGAGGTGGCCGAGAGGTTAAGGCGTTGGATGGCGTCCAATGTGCTCCGCACGCGTGGGTTCGAATCCCATCTTCGTCGTACGGTGGCTTTTTTATTATTATTTTAGATAGCTGTTGGCCGCGGTTTCACTCGTGTCCTAGGGGAACTACTTCATGTAGGTACCCGGATAAAAAGTATCCTATGTCCTAATCCAGGTCGTGGTCTACCTGTGTGCCAATAAAGCCGGTCAGCCGTTAAAGCGTGATTGAAGTATGAACTACAGAGATTCAAAGAATATCCCTACGATTTCGTTATAAAATTATGACAAACTATGTTGGAACACTATCAATTCTTAGATATTAATGTAAAAAAAATGTTTTCTATCCGGTTAAAATTCTTTATGATTCTATAAAATTAAATGGTGTAGGTAGGTACTTGTCTAAGTAGATAATATTTATGTTCCTACTAAGTACAGTATCGGCAGGTAGCGACAGCAAAAGCAATGAATGATAGGTCAAAGGTCACGACTACGCGGAGGGCCGTTTTCTCGCGGCACACGACACGACACGACGAAATGTGGTGATGACTCCGACCGCCATAATTATATTTCTATGAACAGTTTACTCGTGAAACCAACACACTAAACGATACATGTCTTACGTACGACGATGCTGCTATGTCGTCGTTTCATTATGTATCGTTGCCGCCACGTACATTTTTTCCTTTAGTAATCGCATTTTTTTTATTATAAACTACTAATGTTTAATTTACCTAACTCAGCCAGACACATATTTGCTTGTATTTTTTGTTAATTTTATTCTTAGTATGTAAATTATCATCATCAGCCTGAAGCAGTTCTCTGCTGAACATAGGCCAGACCAAGTTCAAGTGCACGTCACTGATCTCGATTTTCGGCTTCTCTCATCCAGCTGCTGCCAGCCGCCTTGCGGAAATTGTCATTCCACTTAGCTTGAAGACGTCCCACACTAGTTTGCCAATTTCCGGCCTACATTGAAGAACATGTCTACCCCAACAGTAACGGTAAATATGGCCACTTCAATTTGCTTATCCTGTAGGCTACGTAAACTACTTTGGTTCAATGTCGGATCTTTTCGTTTCCGATTCGATCCTTCAGGGACACTCCGAGCATAGCCCTTTCCATAACCGAGTGGGCGACTTTAAACTTGTGGACCAGCCGTACCTATCGTGTCCATGTCTCGACTCCGTGCTGAGCGACAGGACGCACTGATCGAAGACCTTAGTCTTCAGGCTCTGTGGTAAAGGCAAAGAAAAGAATCGACGTAGCTTCAGAAATGTGGCCCAACCCAGCTGCAAGTACTCTTCTGTTAGTTTCCCTCTCAAAGTTGTTTTTACCAAACTGCAAAGTTTGCCCATGGTAAACATATTCTCGAACAACTTCGAGAGCATCGTTATAGTGAAAATGTTTCTATTCTATAAAAATATAACCCTAAAGCCGGGTCTGCAGTGACCTCGTTTTTGTTACAATTAGCCCCTAACATGTTTTTCTAACATAATTGGGGCGTGACCTAACTGTTAACTGTGTTGTAATTGGTCCGAGTGTTCACTAAACATTTTCGTTAGCTTGTTTTGTAAACATTTTGTCGCAGCAAAACCGGCTAAAGTTACAACTAAACGATAACAAACTCTAATCAAAACATAAAAAGATTAACTAGAATCGATATGCCTCGAGAATCTAATGACCCATTCCTACAAATATAATTTTTAAAACTATCAAATCAGACGTATTAGATTATTGGTGTTTGTTGAAAATGTCGCTCGTGGAAAAGGTACGGATGTCGTCACTGCAAATCCTGTCGTGTCGTATGCCGTGGAAAAACGGCCAACTCGTAGTGGCGACAGGTAATGAGCCAATCGGTTACTGGCTCCGTAATAACAATTTGCTTGTTTGACTACGTCTACGATCTACTAACAACGTTTCTACGCGTGACAACCTTACAGCTGGAGCTGCCACTGTAGCTATAGTGTTACACTATGTTTTGCTATTCCGTGATCAGCGTGGAAACAATAATGAATTAAACAGATACTCGTCTAATAGTCAGTAAAATTAATTATACTTCGTAACGTGTTATGTAGCGGCGAAGAAGAAGTAACAAAATTAGATTTGGAACAATGTCCGCGTTGTTATAGAAATTTAAAACACGAGTGAACAAAGGCTATGAAAGAAGAAGAACATGGGGTTTTACATACATCAATGGATGTCTGGAATACATTTCCAACGCGCTTCACTGTGCAACTACTTAAACTAAGATGTTTTGATACAGCCTCAATAGGTCAGATAAGATACAAAGAATTCATGACGAATTAAAATTCCGATGTAAGTGGGTACCCATACAATCCAGTCGTAAAGATAAGCTTGGGACAACTGTGTTTAGCATTGATTTTGGAGCACCGTTGATCACGAAGTGGTCTGCTTTCGTCACCGGACAGAAGTCGATCAAATCTTAAATAACAGACTAACGGAGCCTTTTAATTCACGATGTTATTAAATGTTGCATTGTGTTTATAATAATGGTTAATTAAGTCGTTGTTATTGTCCTTTTAGATCCGGTTGTTAAGCGCAGCGTGGCTGGTAACAAAGAGCAATATTATAAAACAGTGATTTATTAAATCCTCCCTTTTCAGTCATAGGTACTTTTAGAGTTCCGTACCCAAAGGGTAAAACGGGACCCTATTACTAAGACTCCGCTGTCCGTCCGTCCGTCTGTCCGTCTGTCCGTCTGTCACCAGGCTGTATCTGATGAACCGTGATAGTTAGACAGTTGAAATTTTCACAGATGATGTATTTCTGTTGCCGCTATAACGACAAATACCAAAAAACAGAATTAAATAAATATTTAAGGGCGCTCCCACACAACAAACGTGAATTTTTTTGCTCGTTTTTGCTCGATATTGATAACGGCAACAGGTAGACGCTTCAAATGTTTACAGGATATTTAGTTATATATTCACTTTAAAAATAAATAATTAAATTAAAATAAAACAAATATTTAAGGGACCATACAACAGACATGATTTTTATTGCCGTTTTTACAGGTGTTTTTTTTTCGTTTTACGGAACCCTTCGTGCGCGAGTCTAACTCGCACTAGGCCGGTTTTTATTGTTTTCGATGTCGTCCTCGTAGCAACATCTTAGTGTTGTGTTAGGTTGGTTAGTTGGTCCCACTAACAGACATATTAAACTATGTGAAGATTTGAACATTCAATTTTTTTTAATCTAGACTGTTTGCAAACTTTTGTGCAGACTCGATGTACGCAAAAAATCCAACCCACTTTCCGATGCTAGTCGCCAATGTCGATGCACAAAATATACTCATAAATATGCAAATCACAGATATAGAGTGAACGCAAGTACTTTTTAACACCACTACTTAGTCATACGAAGATTTTTAAGGCCCTTACCCAATCCTGTAATTGTATTGCCCTTTATTGTTATTAGACTTTAATATTAACCATGGTAAGAATTACACTACAACTTAGAGATATGCAAAGTAGTGACGTATGTATCATTATGCGAATACCGTAATAATCTTCGGCGTTATCCATTCAAACCACAAAAATAAAGTATAAAAAAATGTAAAAACAAATGCTTCGCGCTCGACTTGGCAAGGGCACTGCCGTGCCCCCCGATAATAATCCAGTTTCCTCAATGATACCCAGAATAATACGACGTACCTAATCCGTTTTGAAGGATTCGTATTCAAAACCTCAAAAGCCTTTTTACAGTTACAATTTTTCCAAGTTTAAGTTAATAACAATCCTTCTTCTGATTCATCATCTTGTTGATGATGAAGCATTCACATGTGTGATCGATATATAATTATTAGTATAATGATTTTACTTTCTGTATGCAGTGCTTAATGTTATCGATACCTACCTGAATGGGATCACTATGCACATAGATGAACACCTAAGTTCGTCTCAATTGATAAGTGTACTAAAATGTAACCGGTTAATTGTAATGACTTTTCTTTTTGGCACAGTTCGTGGCTCTCACAATAGAATGGAGCGCTGACAATCGTCGGCACGCGGACGCTGATTGTATCTGTCAAACAGGAGCGTTTGTTTATGAGACGCGGTGCTACCGTGCCGCGTACGCCGCGTCCGCCACGCAGACATGCGGGCATTTCGGGTGCATGCCTTGCACCGCCCCGCACGCTGCCATGCCGCCCCGTCTCGTCCTCACATGTCCGCACTCACCTATCAGCTGTCCATCACTCAAAACAACCCACTATTTTCTTCCAACTTTCTAATAGCACCACGTGCGAGAATTTGCATAAGTATTTAGGTAATTATTCGCATCTCAGATTTATTTGTAAGTAGATACATGATTGACAATTGTCGCAAATCATTCGTGCTTGTCAGATTGGATTACCCTTTGAATTTGAACAAAAAAAACCGAGAAAGTTGTTCTATCAGATGACGCAAAGTGGGTGGGCTGCTGCAACGGCCTGCGACAATTGTTACTTTCATATCAATAAGCCAGGGAATTTCTTTAAGTATTCAAAACACAAGCATCTATCTGTCCTGCATCATAGTCATAACACAAGCATCTATCTGTCCTGCATCATAGTCATCTATCTGTCCTGCATCATAGTCATAATGTTACACGCCGTGTCAGAAACGGTTACAAAATCTTAATTTGTAGTTAAAGGGTGAAAGCCATTTTAAATATAGGTGTATTTGCATGTTATTTACTGTTACATTTAATCATGATTCATGCTGATTTTACGACTCTTGAACACCTACATCACCCGTGGAAATGCGTTGCGAATCGCTAATACTTAAGAGTTTGCCTAAACCGATTTATCAAATTACGGTCAGCCCGAGCTGTGCGGACCGTACTGTCATATGTACCTAATTCATGAGTGGTACAAAGAATTGAATCATAAATATTAATCAAGATCAGTATGCAATAAAATCAGTATGACGCGGCTACGTAGCGTAGTACCTGCGCAGGCGCGCGTCTCGACGTATCAAGCGCCGCCATTTACTAACACTTGCGACGTTGATATTATATAAATTATTTTTAATGAACACAGTCAAGATCTCTGTAATAAATTGCAAGAATGACTAACTTTTAATTGTGACAAATGATCAGGCAAGTGCCAGACTTGGAAACAATATGACGAGTGTGGCGTATGGACTCCGGGCACGGTCGACATTTGCAAAACCGTGTGTGGGTTGTACCTGGTTAACGATCTAAAGGTGATGCTTGTGAGACTGGGGCCACTTATAACGAAATTAACGCAGTGGCTAGCCCGTAAAAGTTGTATTAGCATAATTGAAATCACCTAATAAAATATACATAGAAGCTAGAACCGAAGGCACAGATTTTCACTGTTTGATATGGTTGTAAAATGTCATGAACACAATAAAATTCAAGCTAAAACTTACTCCTGACACTTAGCACTGAATAAATAATAGCACTAGGCGCCCTAAGGTTCATAGTCTTAGGTCAAACTTGATATTTTAAATCAACCACCTGTAGAACTATTTGGTTAGATTATTCTACCGGCGTATAATGTTGTAACTACTTCGTATACTATATACCAGTCGACGAAGATAGAGCTTGTTTATGACGGAGTTGTGGACCAAAGATACTGTCGTATTACAAGAAGTGTTGACTTACGATGTACTTAGTACATAGTATTTACACATAGTACTTACCAAATAATAACCAGATATTCAATTCCATAACGACTCCCGCATGAGCTCTGCAATTATGTATTTTTTGCATTTGGAAACCATATCTTATTTGTAAGATGCGTTTATCTGCGTGCAATATCCATCTGTACTCTACCATCGTCCATCCGTCTGATATGATTCCTTATTCTTTCATTTGTATCTTTAGACGCCCTCCGGAAGAGTTAATAATGTAGTTAACTGGTCAACTGGTAGCTGTCTACACGTTTACTCTATTTATTATTTATTACAGGTATTTCTAGATAAAGTCTCGAAATAAAAGATTGTTCCGGTTGGGGTCAACTGATAACCGAGGGAAAGGATTGCGATCACGTATGACGCTACATAACGTTGAAGATATGATCATTGCCTATGTATTTAAATAGAGTGCCAACGTACACTTTACGAAAATATACTTTAGTAAATATGAATATAATATTCAGAGAACAGTGCACAATGCGCCAGTCGTCGAGATTTAACAACTGTAAATCAACACTGACATTTATCGCCAAACAGTAAGTTCAAAGACAATGCGTTGGCAGATCGTTTGGGCATAATGTTACGGTGATAGTACAGTGGTAGTTGGTACAAAACAGGAATCCATGGGCATGAGTCAGGCGAGTGGCAGTGGCGGCGGCGCGGCGGAGTCGCGTGCTCACCGTGGCGCAACACCAGCGTGCCACCACATCGCCACGCCGTCATGCGCCATGCCACCGAAACCCGCTCCCTCACCTCGTTATCATATCATTAATTAATATTGTACGCGTCTCTTTACCTCTCTTTCTAGAGTGGAAAGTAAAGTTTTTATTCTGTTTCACGTTGCAGATAGCCAATGATTCCATTTTGTGTTTCACCGGGCAATTATAAGCATATTAGACAAGTTATGAAGAGTGCTCCCAACTGAACCCTGAGACTTCCTAACTTCCTACCAACTTTGGGAGGGCCCTTAAGGCTGTGTATCTCCAGAAGTTAATAACTAAGATAATACGTGTCTTACAGCATACTTATCTCAATATTATATATACAATTAACTAAAATACTATTTTATTTTTAGTTATTGACTAAAGTAGCTACCCAAATTATCTCATCAAAGACAGACTACAAGTACGTGCAATTTAATAAATAAATGAGACTATCCTTATCTTCTTATTCATATTGAGGATTAGACATTTATTCTCACAAAGAATTTACAACGTTCACACTACATGAAAAACTTAAAAATTACAAAACACAAAATTATGGCAAGTCGATGATCTTAAGAGTTAATCGAGTGTTAGTTTGGTCTATATAGTATAATATTATTATATTTGTATAATAAAAAGAGAAGTAATTAAATTAATTAACAGCCTTGTTTGTCCAGTGTTGGCAAGCGCGACTGCTGATCGTGAGGTTCGATCCCCAGGTCGGGCAAAGTGTTATTGGGTTTTTCCGTTTGGAATTCCTCAGTAGCAGCCCGTAATTTGGATTTGTGCCCGGTTGATGGCAATCGTCATCAACCGACAAGTCGCCCCCTATTACATGGGACTTAAACATAACAGCGAAATGAGGGTGTTACTATATACCTCTGTCCAATCCCTCGGGGAATACAGGCTTGATGTTATATTTTTGTTTAAGTAATTAAAATAAGGTCTGATGGTTAAGTGAGTGCCAGTCATCACACAGTTCAAATTGAATCTAGGGGTGTCTATTTAATTCTACGGGTCGATACATAGTTGGGTGTTATTACCTAGGAGATATTAATTTAATTTCTTCTTAAATATATTATTCGAAGCAATATCTACAATATTTCTGAGTAGTTTATTACCAGAGATCGGATAATCGGATGCATATTTACCTTAAGTTAATTTTTCGCTATAAAAGTATGGAAACGGCTTCAGAAAATAATTTATTAGAAAAAAAAACAGGTTTTATCACGGGATTACATAATTAATCAATGTATATACTCGTAATTGCTTAAAAGTTAATTTTTAACCCCCGATTCAAATATATGTGTATGTAGGGTGTAAGAAAGTGAGGGGTGCATGTCTGTATTAGTTTAAAAAAAGGTACAACTATTGGTATATAAATAAATAAATATGTATCCAATTCTAGGTACATATGATTCCATTCTACAGAACACTAAGTTTGACGATCCCGGAATTGCGGGATTTTTTCGATACAAAAGTGCATTCCATATTAGCCAACGCCTGAACTTTAGGCAAATATGCATCAGATTATCCGATCTCTGTTTATTACATATTTGTGGCCACTCATACATTAAATTTCTTTTACCATAATCATCTGTTCTTGGAATAGGGAGATTTAGTTAGTTAATTTTTATTTCTTGTATAGTAGCTGTGATTTTTTTAGTAATTTTTTTATCCGTATGTATTGTTTTTGTTGTAACTTTTTTGATGAGAATACATGTTTTACTTATATTTATATACATATTATTATTTGATTAATGTTGAAAAATTTAGTTTTTTATAAAGTTCCGTTGTAGGTGTAAGAGTATCATATTTAAATTGGTTTTTGCGGCACACCCCCAAATCTTAACTAAGTATTCAAGATGTGGTTTTATTAGTGCATTAAATTGTGTGACAGACTGCAACGAGAATACATCCATTTGTTCTGCGAAAAGCGCCAGTCAGTGATATAATGTAAACCTTACATGTTCAATATGTGCTTTCCATGTTAGCTTGCTATCCAATAGAAGTCCGAGATATTTTTCTTGGGGTGTTATTTTAATTATATAATATCTTTAATTATAATAATATCTTTATATTATTTTAATACATTTGAATCTTTTAGTACTTATTTTATCAATACCAGCACTAGTGTTATGATCTAAACCGTCTATGATTTTTCCTATTTCTTCAGATGTGTAAGCTCAAAATCTGAAGGGATTACCTGTATTGTCAGTATTATTATTTCCGAAATTATTAAAATATCTTTATAAATAAAGAAGACGGGAACGACGTAATTGTAACGGAACTAAGACGAGATATCAAAATACTAAAAAATATAAACGAACGAATATGCGAGACATAAAGAAAAGGAAATCTTTAGAAATAAAAACAGTTAAATTGGAATAGGATAGGGTAATAAACCAAGGTAATTCTTGTACATACATCGGTAGGTACATTAAAATTACAGTATCAAGCTGTTAGTGTTCACTACAATAAAAACATCGCTATTTACCTACAGCTGTATTTTCTGCTGCAACTGACTCGTTAATTTGACAGATAGTAGACTAATGCGTAGCGCGTAGCATAGTATGCTACGTAAAATGATTAAAATTTGTGTGAAAAATTATATTAACTTGCAGGTATCTTTATAAATAAAAATATAATAATGAATATTAGCGTTTTCCGGGAGTGAAAGTGAGTTGCTTGAGTATATTCACTAAAAAACAGGCGTTTCAACTATGATATTTTATGTAGTAAATTAACACTTAATCGAAAAATTACTCGTAATAAAAAAATACAAAACAACTAATTGACAAAAAAAATAATTATCGAATTTGTTCAAAATTTTGGCGGCCAGTACACAGTAACATGATATTTATTGATTCCTGCTAGTGCACCTCCCAGTGAATTGGGAGCACATTACATGATTTCTCACGATGGGTTTGGGAACGAGGTTTTTTCTCGTTTCATTTCTCTCGACAAACAATAGATCACCGAGAGCGGATGATGGAGGGTTGGAAATACCTCGCCGCACCGACCAACCAATATTCATGTGCGTAGTTGCGTACTGACAGTGACGACGTTGTGCATTGGCCTAAATAACATAAGTAGTACGAAGAATTTAGTTTAAGAACGGTCAATTATAGTTGTAGACATAAAGCTGTTGTAAAACAAGGTTTTACTGGTTAATGATAAATTATCAGCGTTTATGATAATGCTGAAATTTGCGTAGAAGTGCAAACCGAATAAACGTTATGCATAATTCTATTGCCCTGCCATTTATCTAATATCAATCTAATCGCGAGCAAATAAGTATCGAGTTCCTTTACCAAAACAGAGCAAACTGTTTCACACATTTGCGTGATCTGAAATCAAACATAGAAACGCACCATAAGATCGTAGCCGTGTCTGCTGCTCGACCAACGGTAAAAGAATCCAAAACGTTGTTTATAAAAAACGTCTGTAAAATCAAAATATGACGGCCAAATTATCATGGGTATGTATTTACTTCCTTCAAATAAATACATACCCATGATAAAATATATAAATAGTTTCGTGATACTATATACTTCATATTTATTACTTTCGTGTTCAATTCTCTGCGACTGCACTATACATGTGTAAGTAGCCGGCTCCCCGGCGCTCCCCGTTTCATCTGCGTGACTACAACTTGTTGCTGTGAACCAGTTCCTGTACTAAGGTGACCTGTCTAATTACTTCCTCAATTATTTATGCAATTTATGCACTTTATTTTTTGCATAACACTGCAACTTATCATACTTACATTTTTTTTATATATATTATTACAGTCTGAATATAATTTAAATAAATAATACTTCATTGTTACAGTTTCTAAGAGATTTTGCATATTATAATTTCGTAGGTATAAAAAGATAGTAGGTAGGTACCCCGGAATATGAATTCATAAAATTAAGTAGTTATGATAATTTGATAGGCTGCAACTATTATTATTAGTTAAAAGTTTTATTATTATCTTTTCATAAGCTATTCCCATATAATCAGTGGATGAGATTATAATGTTATTTGTGAAATCCTTCTTACCGATTGAGAAAGCCAGACGCTTCTCATTTAATTTCAATCTCGCCATCTTACATAGACAAAAAAGTAGTAGGTATATACCTATTATATTAATATAAATAAAACATTAAGCTAGTAAAGATGTTCACAATCCTTACTTCCATAATCTTCACATCATACAACCAAAGACCGCGCAACTGCACAGTCACACCTATAAATTCATTTTTTTAACTTGATGCGAACTTTGACCTCTATGTGTCATAATTTCTAAAGCAATACCGTAAGACCGATATCAATATCAAAATAATTCAGCTCGGACATTGAGCCAGATGAAATTGGTCTTGTCTCATTAGCCGTGATACATTTCGCTTGAATCACGAGACGGGAATGTTACCTGACCGGTACAGTTACCCATATCCTACATTGCACATTCTGTAATGATTATCCTCAGTGTGTTTAATAAAAGATTCAACGGAAGCTGCTACCTGTCTCGTGAGAATTGACAGAGGATGTTGCAAAAAGGTGCCCCCGGGTGTTACATTTTGATGAAATGGGATTAAGGGTGATTCCGTCTCCTGTTTGGTGATTACTCAGAACAGCTCTTCAATTTTACGATTTGAACAATATGGTATGTACCTATAATATATGGACCAGTCCATTTCAATGACATAGTGACATTGCTAATATTTAATATAACCTACTCAAGTCCTATTCGTAATATTTTCACGCACTTATTTCATAAAGTCTTTATAAAGAAGGTTAAGCAATGTTTAAGAAGTTACCAAATAGTAGCAAATATGTGCCTACTAAATGTTCATGCCAGTTGTCATTGAAATCCGTGAAATACGTAGTTCCGCGGTCCTGACACTCACCCCAATACAAGTGGTACCTATTTATGTTTTGAAGTGAAGTGTTACCGATTTAGATAATAGCGATTAATACCTACCAACTCTTTCACTTAGTTGACTTTTACGAGTCTCAGGAGATGAGAAACAGCTGACATTGCAAAAATCAAGTAAGTATACTAATGTTAAATGAATATTAGAAAATATTAAAAAAACAATCCGTAAAGCGTGTGAAATTTTATTCCCTTCACCTGCTACAGTGTCGCACTTGAAAAACTCAAAGCAAAAAACACAAAAAGGAAACGTAAATGGTGCCGGTTATGATGAGTACGTACCATCATACAAAAAAGTATTTAGAGCTATGCACTTGTGAGATCCGTTCCCACAGCGCTTTATCGATCACAGGAGCATCATTTGTTACTACAATATCATTTTAAGCCGTAGAAAGTAACCTTTATGTGCTTATCTTTATCATAATAAGGCATTAACAATATAAAAGCAATCTATCATTTGAAATTAATAATATGATCAGTGATCGGCGGCGCGGCGGCGTTGGTGCGGCACGGCTCGCAAGCACTCGATATCTGCATAGCCGGCCGGAATGGCGGTTAATCAGGTGGCCCGTTATATTACATTGTGCTCGCCGTGAGCTCCAACCCGAGAGAACAGGTTGGCCCAATGACAAAGGAGCAGATTCCATCGTCCGCAATCCGCGTCTCCGAGCCCCACATTATAAATAGTCCGTCGAAATAATCCGTTGCTACGTGTCACTCCGGCGCCCACCAACGTCGGCCGGTACACTTCCATACTTAATGATATCTAACACAAAAACAATTCATAAAAATACTGCTAAGAGTGAACATTCCGTTTCCGCGTGCAGCTTTGACCTTATGGTGATTGATGGTCCAAGAATTATTAATAGTTTATCTACGTAATAGATGGTAATAGTTGCGACCGCGATCGAAATTAAAAAACTTACTGTGTCATCTTCTCATTATTTTTTGTTTTGACCTGAACTGCAGTAATCGATTTGATTTAGAACTTTAAAATAATTGTTTCTCCTACAGCTTCCAACATTGTATTTTGACTTCATAGTGGGGAATACTTTTCAGTTTAATAACAGTCACGATTCTGCTGCAAAAGTCAAACCAAATTACCACGGAAAAGAAGTAGGTATATATTATATAATTTTTGGAAATGTGACTGGACTAAACAGGGCTACTTTAATTTAGTTTTCACACACTGTTTGTCTCATTCTAAACAGAAAAGCTCGATTACAGGATTCTAGATTCGTAAGTGATTTGAATCGAAAAGAAAAAGTCAAAACTATAATGATGGGTCTAGAGAAATAGAACGACGTGATGGAACAAATTCCCACCAAAACATTTCTCACAAACGAATAATTAAAAATGCACTGTAAAATCTTGAGTAATAATCGTAAAACACAAACAATCGACTTTCATTTTAAAACAAGGATCTTTGCGCCACCTGCGAGCCAGACCTCGCAGGCGCGGAGCGGGGCGCACCGGCTTTGCTGCCGTGCTTTACTGCCGGAACAATGGACCTAAGGCCAGCCAAACTATTGTCGGCTGCAACACGTGGTGCCTATGTAGTAAACACAATGACTTACGCGACCACCTGATTTAAATTGGTTTAGGTATTACCTAATTTCCGACGTGACATTGTGGCCCATATTAATAAACAGCTCTTATTTTAGAGATCTTCCAACAGCAGCTACCATAAAGTAGAATTCCATAACCTTGATAACTTTTTTTTAAATGTATCTCATATCATGTTAAAACTACACTTAAGAGGGATATCTCATATGAGAGCTATTTATTACAGGCCTCAGACAACGAGGCAATCTTCCGGCTTTCTGTTGTCTCTGAGTTTACCCTACTGACTCAAAATTGTGCACCATTCTCGCACGTTACTTCTCTTAAAAGGTCTAGTTATCATTATCCAAGAAAATAGTCTTTAGTAGTGCCATCCATTGCTGATGAATTGTTTTACCTCCTTTTTAGTCTCCGTAATGGACAGTTGCTGTGGTTTGGTTAACTAAATGTCAAGCTTTGCTTGATGCGCAGTTATCCGTACTTAGGTTCATCCAAGATCTGCACTGAGATATGATCCACGGTGAACTAGATATTTGTTTCCGGAGGAAATTTTTGACTCTCTGAATTATACTAGTGTCGCATGTTAAGCCATAGTTCAATCCTAAACTTTGTTACTGATTGGATTTAACACCGTTTTATAGATGTGTTGTTGGAGACAGCTTGGAGTGTTTTTCCAAGCAGCCAATAGTGTCCTTTGGGTTCTGAGTACGTATTTCTCCCGGTTGGCTTACCTTCGACCGACATTGGCTGAGTCACTTTGTGTTAGCCGTTTATTACGCATTGTACTAAGCTGGCTATACCGCTTACGTAGAGTGAATAGTTACTCTGTGGACTGATGTAAGATTAAGAGACATTAGTTTTTATTCGTAATTAAAAGATATTTAAAAGATAAAAGATATTTATTTTGCAAAATATGGGTGGTACATAAATGTGGTGTCATAAAGGAGGATACACGCTCAGCCATATTTAACCATTAGGCATGTAATCACACAAATAACATATATTATGTACATGTTATTATTATATTTCAAATACTAAATACTAAATGTATAACCAATTCAACAAATGGTTTTCTCCATCAAAAAATCATTTACATTATAATAAACCTCTAATAGAAATTTTCTTAACGTTTTCTTAAACACTAAAATATTTAATTCTTTCCAGTTCTTTGGTATGGTGCCATACAGCAAACACTTTGGCGCATTAGTGTTGTTTTAGCAGTGTGTAGACATAACCTACTATTGTCACGCCTATTTCGTTGGACTACGTCAGCTACTCGCTCAAAGCGATTAGGGTTCGATTTTACAAATCAATCAAATCAATTCAGTCAGTTAATTGTGTTTTTCGCATCGTTGTAAGAGTATAGGACTACTGCTACAAGTAAGAAACACCATGTTATCTGCAAAAGTTGCCACTGACACATTATCATAACAAGTGTAGATGATACACTTATGCACAGGTCCAAGTTCTGTCCCCTACGGCCCTCCAGCCGATATACGGTAAAATGATGTGCATTACGATGTTTTCAGGTTGATGATTCCAGTTATTTGTTGGTGAAACGAAAAATAAACAAGGCAGATGTAACATTATCGTGTTAAATATACCAGTATACCATTCCTCGATCAAATGCCTACTGCACGTCAAGGAACGTGCAGGATAAAACTTTTTATTTTAACAGAATTAAGTACCCACCACTAAACTATAATCATTTGAACCATTCTAAGCGCGTCAAAGCAGGCTATTTTATAATAATTGATACGGTTCTTAAAATCATAACAGCCATCAAGGTGGACCAAAATAGAATTCACGTTAGAATCACAGCTGGTGCGAGCGCCACAGATCATAAGGCGATTACACACTATTATGAAACATAAATGATTGTAACGCCCTCATCAAAAGGGTTAACCCGTGCGGCGGAAATTGATTTAAATTATGCTATTAATAATGGTAATATAATGTTACAGTAGGAGCAGTTTTTTCCTTAAAAAAGCCTCTCTGTATCATTACAAAACATTTAATTATAGACACCTAAATTAATTATACGTTTATTGTAAGTTTATTGAATTTAGGAAAACAAATATTAATTTTCAATATATATTTATGTTTGTACGGATATAAAGAAAGCAGTGATTATTTATTTAATTGGGCTTTGCTCAAACAGGATTTATATCGGTTCTTTAAGCATTTTTTACCCATATATATTATGATATATGTAGAGTTTCGTATTTTGTAAGTGGTTATTCAATAAATATCCAGGTAAGTGCCACTAGATCACTCCTGTGAATCATTAAAATGTTTAACTATTTAATTCTAAACATAACATTTCCGTTACGCAACCATACACAAAGGCTATCAAGGAAATGCTCTCCGTTCTGCTAATATTTAAATCACCTCTCTCCTAGTAGGTACGGGAAGAAAACCGGTAAACCGAAAGCGAATATATGGACCAAATAATAGATAAATATAGCAAAAATATTGTGTATATTTCAAATTACTTAGCAATCGACCCAATTTTAATGATAATTCACTTATTCGTAATCATTTACACACAAAAAAACTTAATATAGAAAACACAATGTCGGCGGTCAATTACTGACCCAGCAGGCGTTATCCTGGCCGCAGTTCAACAGATGGTTGTTTTTTATCAGCGCGGTGATGGGGCGCTGAGCGCTGAGCGTGGAGCGTGGAGCGCGGGGGTGCGCCCTATAACCGTATAATTACACGTTGTAGTTGCGCGCGCGCACGCACAATTGGTTTAAACGAGTGTTTGCTTTGATGTGCCGCCGGCCACGGCGGTTATCCACGTGCGGTCGCCACAACCCGTTCTCATGTTAAGCTTATTAAGAAGAGGCTACCCGTTTTACGGTTGTTTATACGTATGACAAGAAATGCCTTCACGTTGCAGTAAAAGGCATCTGGATAAAAGCACTTGGCGAATTCCACGTACCACGTTATGTCTGTGAGATTATACAATCCTAGGTAGGTACTCCTTAATCAGTAGTTACGCGCTGCGCCTTGGCTCCTCGACTCTCATTATGTATGTATGCTTGCTTTATGATTAATCAATTATTAAACATTGTGTCAATCGAGCAACACTCGTAACTGTGCCGAGTAGGTACTATCTGTGTCATCTGTTTGTTATAAAGTGTACAGTTATGTCGCACAAATGCCAAGGGCTACATCGATCAACCCGGTGTTGTCGCAAGTGATTCTTAATCGACAGCCGTAGTCGAAAGTTGAGTAGCGACATCGTGATGCCGAACTTAGCCTCCTTCTTCGTACCGGTACACATATTATATAGCGCGTTGTGAAAAAGTAACAACTGCGACACCGCATAAAATATTATTAATCTTTAGATCGTGACTAACGGTTTCGGATCATCGTTTACATGAGTGGAGGCTGGGTCGAAAGAAAGACAAATATTGGATCAAACATTTGCACGGCGAGGCTTTCCAAAGTGGACGCATGCGAAAGCCAAAAACACGAGCCCACGCACCTCCTCTACAGAACATTTAATAGGTACACTAATCCGCTGAAGTTCTGTCACACATGAGTGTTAGACACCTAGGTAACTACATCTTTACTTGTTCATAATATAATGACGGAAAACGTCATATCATTAGCAACTAATAAAGGAAATTGTTATTTTAAAACTACTCTAACACAAAGCGTTGTTGCCATATCTACCAACACGCGGAATCATAATTGTCAGGCTTTCCCTCCTCGGTGTTCGGCAACTAGGCTTACTAATGGGTCTTTTTGTCTCCTACTTTTATCAGGAAATGGAAACTTTGATATGTAATATCATTATTATCTAGCTATATCATGTATGGTGAATTGGTACTATTTATAAATATTTAATTAGGTAACTAACTTAGGGCAGATATTTGATTTATTATCGAAGAGACCAAAATTATTACTATTGTTTTTATTTGTAAAACTAACGCTATTAAAAATATGAAACGATTCTGATATCAGTTTTATTTATCTAAATAATGTGTTAGATTGGCTTTTCACCACATCATCAATTCCATCGGTATACGGTTCACAGGATGATGTGCAAAAAAAAATATTTTACTTGAATAAAAGTGAAAAACTCTCCGTCATTCTGTTTATTAGGAACTATTGTCCGTTAACGAAAACACCAAACAGCATTTTCAGTTCTGCTTTGTAATTTTATCAATTTGGTGACATCATAGTCCGACGCATTTAGGATAGGTAGACAGAAGATTACGTTATACTCAAAATTTATTAATTATAAAATGGAATAGATTGGCAATATGTAAAACATGTTTTAACTATAGAAATGGATAACTGGCACTTTTTCCAATATAAAATAACTTTTGTTTTATTTGGTCTCTAACAACTTGTATCAACAAGTGATCATCCTGTGTAGCACTAGCGATGATTTGACGACGCGATGAATACGATCGCCTCATATGTTACGATTGGATATCTGTGGCAGGTGTTCTAGAGCGGGCTTCGATTTAATAAATAGACTCGATGGGTGCCTTGTACCCCAAAAACGCCGATGACTCTACTTAACACCTTGATGGATCGTTTTGACGGTACAGATAGTTTACAACGCTAATGAAACATAATAACTGTTGATAAGTATCATAAAGTGAACATAATGGAATTAATCATAGACCTTAAACGTTTAGCTCGCCGGACTAGGTGAGTATCTTTAATCTGTTAGTGATTTATTTCCACCTGCTACGATATTGCGTTCAGCCACCTTATACTTATATACAATCAGCATTATGCATAGGTATATAGTCATGAAAATACTTACTGTACAATAAAATAAGTACACTGTGCGTTGGGCATTATAGGTAAGTACTAAAATTGCATAATTATTGTCGAACAATTAATGATAAAAGTATTGGGCATTCTAACATTGACCCGCAGTTACACTTTAACAACCTTTCATGACACAACGATCGAAGTTACACAACTTATTAATCCGGTTCAACACAAGAAGTTGCGGTACCTAAGCATTCTCTTTATTAAAAGTTTATTGTTTTACATTTCATATTGCTACATGCGTTATTGAATACGTCTGTATCTAGGCTAACCGAGATAATGATAGATAATACGGCACAATGAAGCACGCGCCGCAACGTGCACCGGTTCGTTAGTGTAACTGTTGAGTCACGGAGTACGAACCCAAAGATCACCTGACGGGGTGCTTTTGACAGCGCGCGATGCAACACGCACGCGCGCGCGCAGCTCGACACACACCAACAACCTAACTGTGAACCGATATACACTCATCTGTGCATACACTACATGCTAACACTAAATACTATGTATCACATACTACATCCGTGCTCAAACAATACCGATTCAAAATAAAAATATAATTGCTGTTAATGATTCATCACTTACATTTATGTAACACGACAACAAACTGCGCGTTTTATTAAATTACGTGTTGAACGATACAACAAAATAACAAAACACAGAAATTAGCACCTTGTTACTGCATCCCGCAGGGTAATGCCTCTATAATCAAAAAGGTAGCATAGCAATTTAGCGTTTACTTTACTCGCTAAAGCAAAAAGTGTGAGCAACAAAAAACGACCAAATGGGTGTAAAGTCCGAAAATATAATTTTATAGATAGAAACTATATGAAACTCAGTTTCGATTTATTATATCCAGCTATTAAACTGTATAAAAAAACACACTTCGCACTCAGCACATATTTTAGGATAAAAAATACACAATTATGTTGATGGATCCTAGTTGAACCCAACAACGCACAGGAGGGTTAGGGCTTCTGTCATGTATTTTTGTATCTTTCATAATCGCTGAAATGCTGCACTTTTGGCAAAAGACATTTAGTAATACCAGTAAGTTACGCACGTGCTGCAGGGTGTTCTTTTCAATAATTAGGTTTTTGGTTTCCCCAGAAAGTCTCTCATTCAATGAAAGGTACCTACAACGGAACTATCCAAGTTAATAAAGTTCAACTGGACATCGGTGCTCACTTGTGATATTTCAATTGTGCAATATTAATTATGTACCTAGCTATTCTGAAGTACCTATACTCTTACATGGGCAGCAGAATGATCACCTTTCTCGAGTCCTCTTTGTAATAGACACCACGCCGACCTTCGACGGCGTGCGGTGACTTCACGACTTTACACAAAGACTGTCAAGAATAATTAAAGTAATTACTGTTTACAGTAATTAATGACCCACATAACGTGATATGGTTTGATTGATCTCGGAACTGTGACGAGATAATTGTGGCTTGCTGGCGTTATTGCCACACGCCACCTTACAGACGGTTTTCAATTAATGAATACGTAGTACCCAATCCGCCATCACTCTTCGCCTATCATCGTGTTGTGAAACAGCGTTTTGTTGAAGAGTCTTTTATATTTCAATTGTTTTAGCGCTTTAACGATAGAGTACCGCCTGACACTAAGTATTATGTTTCGCTTGCAATGTTATGCGATTGCGATTTTTAATAGGTACATTCTATGCAATCATGACTATTCATGAAAGGTAATTTATCATAATTTAAACTGTTCCAATTTTAGCTTCCACAGGTACAAAATATACTTACTTATCTACAATCAAAATCTTTTCCAAACAAGACTTATTGGCATAGCCGTAATTTTCTTGGAACCTCGTAAGGTAGCAAGGGTGATTAGTGAGGCTTTTAAATAAGATCTTCGAAGCATCGTCGTAAGGGTTATCGATTGTAATTCTGTGTGAGTAGCGGCGGTGCGCGGTGTGGCGGCGCGGGCGCGGGCGCAGGCGGCGACGGAGATAGCCGCGAGCTATCCGTGTACATAGACACTGCATTAGGGCTCCTACGCCCGCCCGCCCGGCGGCTCCTTTGCCGCCATAAGCGCATTTAACATGTAATCGCGCTTGCATTTCTCTTTTGCGTGCACAAATAAAGACTAAAAGAATAACTTAAAAGGCAGTTAATTATTTAAACCCCGTCGCAAACAAACACGTATAAATATGGAATACGTTTTAAGCGCCTGCTTTTACATATTACAGATAAGGTCAACTGAAACTTATGTATACTGCCGTACCTACTTTCCTAGATACATATTGTGTACCGTATCAGATGAAAGATTTCTTCCAAGCGAATACGCTAGTCGTAGTAAAATGATTATGACTTTATGAGTTGTTGTAAATAGGCTCTAGGTGGGTAGGTACCTACTTAATTAACATTTTTGACGTGACTTGTACTTCTAGGCCGGGAGACTACTGATAATAAATAAATCTCTTAATCTATACTTACATAATAATGTCGCTAATAAAATGTAGGTAGGTACTTTGTTACCTGTTGCTTACATCTATAATTATCTTCTATATCTATACTTAGGTCTTCTTATATCTATATTCTATATCATATGTTCCGCCTAGCCTTTTACCAACTACGTTGGGGTCAGCTTCCAGAATAACTAGATTCGGCTGAATACCAGTATTTTACACGGAGCGACTTCCTTCAAAACCTCCGCAACCCAGTTACTGGGCAATGCCGATATCCTAAGGTTATACCGGTAGTCAGACTTTCGGGCTTCTGACATCCCATAACGATTGTCATAGGTATTCGAATGACACACGGGATCGACGGTTTAACGTACTCTCCGAGGCACGGAGGGGTCTCGATGTATAACGAACGATCACCCATCTACAGACTGACGGTGGCAAGCGCAGCTTAACCTCGCATATCGTATGATCCGCACGGTTGGTAATTAGCCACAAGCCCCTCCCTATATTCCCCAAACATGGTGTGGTGGTTAAAAGATACCCAATAGAATCCATTTCGATAATTATTGGAATTTTTGTCTGTTTGTCGGTTTGTTTGTGCACGCATCACGTAAAAAGTACATACTCAATGCGGTTGACTTTTATAGACAAATATTGTGCGTATCTCGGAGCAACATTTAGTTTTTGTTTCATCGTAGTTGGTTCGCTCAGTCAAAAGATTAATTAGAATTTAGAGTTATCAAGAAGAAATAAGCATCATTTGTACTATATTTGCTTAAGAGATGGCGTTACGCGTATGTTAAGTGGCGAAGTCAATTTTCCGTTTAATTTTGAAAGTGCACAGTTTCCGGTCAGCTTATGTTATGCTATGACCTAAAACGCAGGGCCTGAGACTACGTGGTGTAGACCTTAATGACAGCTATTTCTTGCACAGTCAGCTCTATGTGACTCTCTCCCATGTAAGCAACTCGAGCAGTTTTGTGCACAAATCCCTGGTGATTCTACTGCTATTGTTTTCAGAAAAGCCTTATTATAATGGACCTGACTACTGGTAGAAATACAATATAGTTATTTTTTTCAGTAACGTAGGAACGTTTCAAAGTGGAATGCCAAGATTTCCTTTACGAATTGGCTAAAGCCGACAAAGATAAAACGAATATTATTAAAAAAGGGTAATATTGTAAAATTTATTACAATACCAACATTTCTGCTGGAAATTCACCTTGAAAAGTTATAGATCGATAATAATATACGATACGATATACTTAGTATACGATGACCATGATTGTTAACCTAGAGAAGAAAAAAGTAATTCGAAAATCGAACTAAGATTTCCTTTTCTTGCTTTTTTTGTGGCTAAGTTTTTCTTTATACTCTGTCTACATTTCATGAATTGGTTTTAAATATATTTCGAATTCTGCCAATGTATATACCTAACACATTTCTCAATGAAGAAGACGTGATAAATAAATAGCTAACTACTTTGATTTGATTTGATGTTTGATATGATACTATTGTGTATGTTTACATACCTAAATATCACATATTGTTTAAGTGTTATAATCGATTTGCAATCGTAATTTTATGATCAATATGTTTTTATTTTCATACTGGAGTTGGCACTACATATTTTTAATTGTAATTATTGTATTGTAAAAAAAAGCGATGAAACTATGAAGTATGACATCAATGGTTGAAACTTACCTACTACGACTTCTAATCCTATACTATTTAAAATGAGAATTTGACGGTGTACTCCCTGAGATTATATTTATATTGCATAAAGTGCATAAATCTTACAAAAAATAAACCCGAATTACTTTAGTATGTCTGTCGGAACTACTCGATACTAGCCGGATCTTGGCATTTCCCTTTTCTAACAATTAAAAATTCATTCAGCCTAAATTGTTGGCAGAAACATACATGGCACCCGAAGCTATGTGAGGATTGTTTATAAATAAATGATAATACATATTTTTCACCGTTTCTTATGTATTGTTTCATAGTTGTTAAAATAATAAAAGATAAAAAAATACCCACCTAATTTCAGTTAAGCAAGTGGGTGATGTTGTTCTCCGACTTCTACGCAGACGAAGTCACGGGCACAGCTAGTACTGAATATAAACAAGCTGATATACATGAGACCAATGTTTTGAGCTATAGGCACTAAGCAATCGTTACTAAAATCTATGACAATTCGAGTGACGCACGAACAATATTAACTAACCCTATTATGCTGCACAAAACTTGAAGAACAATGAAGCTGTTTTAAATTAAATCGTTATAAGGTTTGGTTCGGACTGGGGTACGTTATTAAAGACAGCGGTGGCAACAGTTTGCGTGGGCGCGATTGACTCGTCAGCGGCTATCGGAGCTCACTTAGCGCTAACGTGGCCCTGGCTTTATCGTAACGTTGCGAAGCCGCCGCCTTCGCCTGCGCTTCCAGCATTCACTTAACTCAATCTTGACTAAATTAATATAAAGTATTCAATATATATCCTCGCCAAAAGAATTGCAATTAAATTAATAAGAAAAGTCTACTAAAAGAGAGCTATTTGGTCTGTATCTTGTTTCCATTTTACTAAATCTTTGATATCATCATGATTTGAAACACTATGTTTTCAGTACACGCTCTAAATATTGAATAACAGATTATATACCCCGATCCCGGAGTGGACTTTCAAAAGCAAAGTGGATCTTGGTTTGAAAAATAATATAATGATGAAAACCATCATAGAAAAAATCCTTAGATTACTTTATAAGATTCTAATCCAAATGAAAATTCATCAAAATGCAAGTAATGGAACTAAGTCAGTAAAAAAAGATATAAAAAACAAGTTACCTTTGGATTAATACAATTATTTCCTACATCGCGAAAAACAAACAACCGACACAATAAGACCCAACAATATTCTAACTAGTTGCACGATATAAACGAGTGGTAAATTAGCTCCTTGAATCTATTCTTGTAGTGAAATAAAGCCACTTTCTATCTTTTATTTAGTGTCGCGCTGCCAAGCCCTTTATCTCGCTTGACAAAGAGGCGGGTAATTGCCATTCGTACTGCGCCAGGGATTTCATTAAAACTTGATAAAACTATTTAAATATTAAGGCTAAGTAACTCAACTGGAAATCACCTAAACTTTATTAGGTCGCAGTTCTAATTATTGGGAATAATTTTTATTATTGTTTGGCTTGCCCCTGCATGTTTAATGTAACTATTGTTTCATATTTGTGCTTTTTGAAAAACGCATGGGAAATAATTTACTATGAACCCTTTTAGCGAATCGATTTACGGGCAAATTATAAAACAGCGATATAATAATGGGTGCAATTTCCTTTTGTTCGTCTTGAGTGAATGTTTTGTCGATACCGAATCGCTCTCCCCTGTGAACATGAAATGAAGCAATTCTGAATCTGGTACACACATGAGAATATTTTTATTTGGTGTATTATTATTCAAAATTCCGATTGTTCTTTAATGAGGGGATCAAAATTGTAATAACGGGTAGCGCTTACATTAAATGCATTTTATAATATAAACCTACAATATTAAAACTATTTGGATATTTAACTCTTTAATCTAACCGAGGTAACAAAGGACACATTTTTTTTAATTTTAACCGTTGAGAAAATAAACGTAGTGTTAGAAAAGGTACAATACATTGTACACAACAATACAATGTACACTTACTTACAAGGTTAGCCGGAAGAGGGTAATCCGCGAGCCACTTAAACACTGATGACTGTTTTAAAGCAAGGATTAAAATGACAAAATTGGTATGTTTTTATTATTTTCAAAAAACCAATATCTAACTCTGGTTTAGTTACGAATTCAGAAAATGGAGCTACTAATCCGTGACCCCAAATATGACATAAAATGTAAACACAGCTGATGATCGATTTTAGCATATTTTTATGAAAATTTGAACAGCTATTTTTCGAAAACTATTAGCTTTTGGGGGAAGTAACCTTGTAGTAAACACGTTTGGTGCAGTGGCTGAGCGATAGGCTTCTGCGCTACGGGTCGTGGGTTCGATTCCCGCACGGAACAAATATTTGTATGGCCTACAAATAGTTGTTCCGGGTCTGGGCGTTTGTGCATGTGAAGATTTGTGTCTGTAAACGCACCCACGATACAGGAGAAATCCTAGTGTGGGGCAACGTTTTTGTCTAAAGAAAGAAGAAGAGTAACAACTATTTTAACTAGTTAATATAGACTAGCTGTGGCTGAGGAAAAGTATAACAAAAATAAAACAAAAGCACAATAAATAAAAGCATTTTAATTAAATATTTACTATTAATCCACTAGGAAACTAACTAAATAGCGTAGAATCATCTTAAATTCATTAGGGAACATAAAATTACGGGTATTGGTTAATGAAAATTAATCGAAACTACCACGCATGCGCAGTGAAAGGGTGGTCGCAACAGTGATGTGATGAGCGTTACTAATGCATCTGCGCACAGGTAACACGCGCACCGGTGCGCGGTGGGACTACACGTTATTTATCACTTTAAGTGACTATTCGGTAAATTCTCTACACAATACTAGGTACAAAAATATATTTGAATTCATCTAAAACGGTAGTCCGTTTTAGGGACTAATCATAATAACCTTATCACCTGTGAAGTCGCGTGCTTTCATCAGCGAAAGTATTATATGCACAATCGCACGTAAGCGTGATGAAACATGCTAAAGCATGGGAAAGCTGGATCGATGCGAAAAGGTGAAGGAAAGCTTACGTACGCATGTTCATACAGAATGCCAAATTCTATGAGTGAAATGCGAATTACTTGCTTATACGTGTGTTTAGTTCGTAAGTTATCACCTAAAAGTTAAAGCTCGTTCAATGTGACAATATCTACTAAGTTAATTATCTAAAATATTACCTACTTTGCATACTACTAAACTATGCCTTTTCTCAATTAACTAACTCGAAACAACGAGCTTTATCCTAGTTCTTAGATTAAGGGACGTTACTAATCACACTTGTCAACATAAATTCGCAGAACCTATACCCATAGAAAATAGTACAACATAGATACACATCGGCTTTTGGATCGCCTTTTTTGTAGTATAATTACAGTAATGACGAAGACAGCTTCCAGTCTTATAATATTATATCGATTAATTTAGAAAAAAAGTCAGTTTTCTAAAGGTATATAAGTTGTGAATAAATGCTGACAAAAGTGATCAGTCCCTTATAGAATTTCAGTATGTGCGTATACTCGCAACATTGACGTCACGGCATGTTTGTCTGGGAGCAGCGCACGTGCGTGCGCGCAGGTGACAGTATCAGCACACCGCGCATCTGTGAAGCTTTGTACCTATCTATCGCACTTTTTTCTGCTAGCCATTGATTCATTGTGTTACATAGATATAAATTGTAACTGTCGAGCAGCCTGCTTTGGGGTTGGCTTGCAGGAATGTATGTATGTAGGTATACATGCAAACCTACTATAGTAGGTATAGTACCTACTTATAGTATTTTTATTTTTGCAAACTTCCTTATGTTTAACTTAAAGAATGCTTTATCAAATTGTTATCAATTTTGATTTATTGTAATTATTTTAATACACTACCTGTGTTTCCTTTTTAATTTGAAACTGCCTTGGCCCAACATTGCTTGTTTTTTTTTTCAACACATTGTATTCTGTTTCAAAAAACAAAAATTGTTATTATATTAGTGACAGTGTAGAAATTTATGAAATTAGTCTAGTTTACTTGTAGTACAACAGTACACACTTGCTTACCATTTCGGAAAATACAGGCAAGATGTGAACGGAAAATAAACAAAACAATTAACACATGATTAAATAATGTACATTATTAAAAAAACTACTACGTTGGTAGGACAAGGTATCTTATAACCTATTTAGTACTCCTATTTCAAGAATGTTGTGTAGGTATTGCGTTAGCAAAATTTAACAAAAACAGGTGGTCAATTATCCTACCCTGCTTACAATTATTACAATTACACGAGACACATTTTCTGAACAGTTGTTTACTTGGATTTTGTTTGCGTGACAGTCTATCTGAGAGATAGTTGTGCTAAGGGCCAGTGCAGCAACAATTTCATATTTGCATATGTCACAGGAATGTATCAATCGAATTTGAACCATACGTGGTGGTATTAAAGCATTTCTTATTATAAAAGTTTCGTTTGATAAACAAAGTTATCTGTGTAAAGTGGGAGCGCGAGCTTACTCACCGGCTGGCCGCGCACGTGCGCGCGCGCCGCCTCGTCGCCGTACCGCGGCCGCGGGTTCGCTAATCGTTCCCAGATTAGTGCCTTACCTAACAATCATGTCGATAACTTCTACTGCTGTACATAATAATGATGGACAAGTGCTAATTATATACTAAAACACGTTATTACGACAATGTTGCAACAGCTTTTTGATCAATCAGTTTTATTCCCTTAAAAAGACTTCAACGAGCAAACTTCACATAAAATTATTTTATAAATAAAAAAGTATGCAAAGGTATTATGACTGTTGCAGGCATTGTCAGTAAAATATTTAAATCAAATGGATCTCTGTCATTGAGGAACCGAATCAATTATTGTCCTAAAGTTTGATATTTTGAAAACTTTTTTTTTATATGAAATGGGTTTGCTCTTGACTGTAGTCCAGGTCAGAGAAGACAGAGACAAAGTCTACGATGGAGTGAGCTTACCCAGAAGAAAACTTTCAAGACAAAGTACCTACACTAACAATTACTAAGTACTTACTTAAATAGAATGCCGTGCAGACAATAGATAGTGTAAGTTTGCATTGGTGCATCTATCAATAAGGCTTAATAAAAAGTATCGATATGGCCAATTTTCGAGTGGGTCAAACCGCACTAGAGCCGGCGTCTCAGCTCGTAATCGTAAATATCAGACATTTAACACACAGTGGTCTCGCCGGCCGGTGATTATAAATAGATTGTTGCGATACAGACGACGTGTTTACAGCCGGTATCTGTCGATAGCTGATCCAATACCAACAACTAACGTCATGCAATTAACATCATGGAATGAACGCCGAACAGACAAATACGCTATGAATGAATCTGATAGCCACGATCAATGAATACTTACTGACGCCTGCCGTTTTCCAACGAGATGCCTAAAGCGTAATCAGTTCATTAGTCATGTTCGTTACTACTGTTGGTAGGTACTCATAGTAGTCACTTGTGATTCTTATTTGAATATAAAACCGGCTCTATATTCGAAATGAGGCATTCCATTTAGTGCACCAATTTGAATAGCACCGATTCGAATCACACCAAAGTAATAGGAATAGGAATACTATTCGTGTGATTTGAATTGGTGCTATTCAAATTAGTGCGCTAAATAGAATGCCCCTCAGTGATGACCACAGCGACAGTGACCAGCTCTTTATTGGATAGATACTATCTTGGCGCCTTCGTATTCCGAAGACAGATGAAGAATGCCATGCCATACTGTAATTCCTCATCAAGTAGGTACGGTGTAACAAACAAAGCTACTACTTATTATCTCATAAATATGATTAATTTCGCCTTGTTGTCTCCTCAGTTTTATAGTCTATCAACTGTTGGTCAAGAATTCATATTACATACAAATAGGTACTCACGCCTGGAAGCCCCGAAAAAGTAAGCAGAGGTATTCTCCTATTACAGGATTCTGCAAACACGTTTCGCCTCTAAGTATTAAATCCCATGTAATAAGGTGACGAGCCGATTGCCATTTTTTGGGCACAATTATGGTGCCAGGTTCACCTCCTCTTACAACTCACTTGCCCGGCGACAGAGGGGAAATGTATTCTTAATCCATCCCCACGGACTCGGAGAATTCGTAATATAATCGCTAATTAAAGTTTACTTAGGATATCCAATTTTTTGTGTTACGACAATCTTCAGCATCGGCATCTATAGTATACATCTTAATTTCTCGCTTGACTTCTCAAGTTATTTTCACCGATTAACGTCCATCAAAACAACTGATTGTCAACTTTAAATCACGCAAAAACGGTATAACTAAAATGAAGTGCAGTTTGTAACAATATAATAAGGAGGACGCGTCAGTTAACATCTTCACTCAGTTATCTTCACTGTCAGTAACAAGAAATAATGATGTACGTATAATATTGCGCATTGCGTGCAGGAAACGATTGTAAGCAATACCATAGCACTTAGAGAGTGGTACAAGTGAAGAGCTGGAAATATACTGTCGGATTTTTACGCAGAATTTTTGGGAGACGTGGGTAATTTAATTGTACAGCTCCCCCAAATCTCACCCGCATTGGTACGCGGCGGACCTTGTCGCTGATCAACAAGGTTCAAGGGAGCTAATAACGTCACATCTGGGAAATCATATTTCATTTCATAGATATTTGAAATCATAAATGCAAGTGGGCTGCACATCCTGTCGGCAGTCGTCACGCAGTTCCATTGACTGCATCTTAACTGCCTTCAAGCTGCATTTGGCAGTTACATAGTTTGCACCAGTTTGCCCCTTGATAACTGTCAGATGGTGTGGCAACTTGCCTGCTTTAATCCCGAAAAAGGACGTTAGCAGGGAACAGTTCAAGAGTCTGCGGTCCAAATAGTGCTGTAACTGCTATCTTGGTATAATATATACAAGTTAGTCGGACAGGGAGTACTAAACCGCGGGCCACTTAAAGTATCACTGATAACTATTTTAAAGCAAGTGTTAAAATTTCAAAAAAAATATTTGCATGCAAAAAGATTTTTATTTTAGTTTTTTCAAAAAAAAAATCATACCTGCTTTAGTTATGAATTCAGAAAATTAAGTTTCTAATCCGTGACCCCAAATATGACCTAAATAGTAAACACAGCTGGTCATAGCTATGGACAGATAGATTTTAGCATATATTTTACGAAATCTTTGAAAAGCTATTTCATTTAAACTATCGAGTTTTGGGGAAAGTTGTAGAACAAAAGTTATCCCTTATTATAGGTACTTTAACACCCTTTCGACCCCCTTTCCGACTAACCTTGTATAGATGGTAATTTCACACATACTGAAGTACCGTCGATACGAAGAGAAGAGAGAACTGCTATCTTCAAGACATTTCCGTTTTACCAAAAAGATTTCTACCCAGCAATGGACTTCGATAAGCTATCGATGATAACGAAACGCAGTTTTTATTTCAATACAATCTAAACAGCAATCGAACTGAAAGGATTAGTTTTGGGGTTACGAATATTCTTTCGCTGCTGACTTGCACGGTTTGCACCGCTGCGCAGAAGTGTAGTTCAGATCGGTTGCGCGGGCGCCGCTTGCCGATTGTGCCTCCGTCCGGCCTCCGGCGCGACGAGCGACATGTCATCCACTACTATGTGCTAATAAGATATATTGACATAACTCTCCAGTTTTGACTCGTACTGTATTCAACTAAGGCCTTTATTATCAACTCATGACTCATGAACATTGATCATAGTTACTGCAGACGATTCTAAATTAATTTAATGACAAGTATTTTACTATTATTACTTAGTATTTATAAAATAAGAATAGATCTTAAATAAAAATTCATTTTGTTTTACAAGAATTGGCAAATTAAAATCTAAGTACATATTATAAATGAAGATAGGTCAGAAATCTCAAAAAAAAAACAAAAATGTAAGTTATCCACAAATAAAAGCAGAAAATAAACCAAACACAATCCCGTTATTTTTTTTAAAAAGGTGTTTACGGTCAGTGTTTCTATAATTGATGTATTTGAAGATACTTCCTTTTTTTCTAGACCACATCTGTCTACATTAATGAATCATAATGTGTCATTTCATGCTAATCTTATGTGGTCTAGGCAATTCAGGGAATCAATTTTACATCAGGCTACAGATTTATCTAGTGCCAAAGTGTTATCCGAGGTACTGACGTAACTTGTGAAAAAAAATGTATTGACAAACGGCACGACGCGTGCTCTCCAGCGGTATGCGCTGCGCAGGCGCCATCACGTAGCAGATTTTGAACGAGCAATCACTGACTCCATCCTGGCCACTTGTTTCATTGTTTGTAACCCATGCAAAATTGCGGAAATAGCAGCCAGTTCTATAACAAGTCCTATAACTATCGCAATAAACAATAAATTTTGCTATTATTGGGTTTACGTGGTCGCTACTAAGAATTGATGCCTAGATATAAATACGTGTTTGCAATAGGTTGTTTACAATCAGCACAAATAATAAAATGTTGCAATATTTATTTGTGACATTATGGGTGTCGTTCTCTAAGAAATAAAATAATTTCCCAAATAATAACAACTTTTTTAAAAATTAATGGCTATATTTTATTTATTTACAATGCTTGGTACCTAATAGTCGATATCTATTTGCAACAAATATTACCTAAATGACTTAAAACTTCCTCGTAATGGAACTAGTCCAGCTCCAGCTGTTACGGTAATTGTACAGGATCAATATCTTGACGATTGTGAATTTCGTAACTCGATTGTGAGGTGGTCAAGTTGATCGATGATGTGTGCGCGTGCGCGGGCACCGCTTGTCAATTAGGTTAGCTGAGTTCAGGGCCTGAGCTACGAGCGCGCCTATCTGCGCAATGAATCTGGCGAAGTTTGCGCAACTTCATGTTAATACGAGAAAAACTGGATTTATAGAAAAATATGGACATCATTTATTTTTCCTAAAAATATTTTATTTTAATGTTTCTAATGTGCTGTAGGTATGTCAAAGCGGCACATTGCCATACACAAAGCATTCTTCAACTAAGTATTCGCATAAAAACTGGCATGTGCTAACGCACAGGTAGTACGGGGAGCACAATGCAATAGTTTTTTTTGTGATAAAAACCGTTTTCATATAATACTAGCGATGCAAAAAATGTCGTAAAATAAAATCGGTACGACCTTCATTCAGCTGTTATAAAACATAATAAATATACATATACAACGCTTTAAGCAAAGCGAAACAATAACTAATAATAATTTCTTGAACATGTCGGAGGCATTAGGCATCACATGAAGCAATCGTTACAGGAGCGCTTCTGCAGCCGCCTGAAAAAAATACTTAAGTCTTTTGTCACGCGGAAATAAGGTGCGCACCTTTAACGGTTGGGTCATGCCGGTCTTGATGTACTCCTTCAGTATACTCAAGTGGACTCAGACTAAACTTGACGCCCTGGGTGCCAGGATCCGTACACTGCTGACTGCATTTATGTAATGCATCACCCATGTTTATCGGTGATGAGTCTGTACATCCCGCGGATGTGTGGAGGTCGAGGCTTTTTTAAACGCTAAGACCCTCCACAACCGCGAGGTGTGCAGTCTCAGGGAGTACTTCTCCCAAGCCGTCGTGAAGATGCATCGAGATGTAGTCGCAGTGGACAAAGGACTCACCCTGCTCCTCTTGGCTAAAGAAAACTGGCACAAGCCTGTAGTACTGGATACTAATGGCCGCAGGGAGGTATGGCAGAGCAAGGAGCTTCACGGACGCTTCTACCTAGCCCTTCATGAGCCTGATGTACATTTCCTAGGTGTCCGTAGCCTGGCTACGTTTCAGTGACCTCTTCGAGGAAACCGAAGGTTTTGTATGTGCAATTATGCACGAAGAACTTATGATGACGAACAACTACCGGAAATATAATGCGAAGGTCGGCACGGTTGACATCTGTCGCGCATGTCACTATCCTGGTGAATCCATTCGCCATAGGTATTAATATTTCTGGGTGTTATCGTCTTGCTAACTGAGAGTATTTGCACAGACATAACCTAGTGGCTAGGATTATCCACCAGCAACTTGCTTTGAAATACAACCTTGTGGACACAGAAGTACCATACTACAACAATGTGCCCGACCCAGCTCTCGAGAATGGCCATGGCACATTGCACTGGGATCGATCTGTCATCACTGACAGGACTATTTCTATCTGCCTAGCATTTTCCCAACTATGTTGGGGTCAGCTTCCAGTTTGACCAGATGCAACTGTGCAATGCCGATACTCTAAGGTTAGACCAGTTGTCAGATTTTCAGACATCGGTTGTCAGACATCTTAACGACTGTCATAGGTAATCGTATGACACCCGAGACCGACTGTTTAACGTACTTTCCGAGGCACGAGGGGTCTCGATGTGTAACGAAAGTCATCCATCCACCGACTAACCGCAGCAAGCGCAGCTTAACCTCGCAAATGGTATAATCCGCGCAGTTGGTAATTAGTCACGAGCCCCTCACCGACAGGACTATTGTTGCCCACTAGCCTGAACTAGAGCCTGATCGATCAGAGCGTCTCACAATGATTGTTGATATCACTGTTCCAAATGATGAGAACCTTGTGAAAGCCGAAAAGGATATAGAAATTAAGTATAAAACTTGGCACTCAAAGTTGTCGCCATGTGGGATGTAGATTCAGCAGTCATTGTGCCGTTAGTAGTGACGGCGAATGGTTTAATAGCAAAGAGCCTCGACCAACATCTGATGAGGCTCTCGTTAGGCGGCTAGATCAAGGGCCTGGTACAGAAAGCGATACTTCTGGATACGGTGCGTATTGTTAGAAAGTTCCTCTTTTTGAGGCCCTGACCTGTAACTTGGACCCTGTTCCCGATATAAGTGGACTACTATTTTGTAAATTTTTAAATGATTTTAGTTTTCTATAGAAATATTTAAAAAATAAACTTATATAAGGTGAACGCGAATTCGACGTATGCCCTTTAAGGCGTGATAGTGTCTTATATGCAACAAATTACCACCCCATGTACCCAAGCCGAAAGTCAGTAGATTTCGAGAAATTTCAATTTTAATAGTTTTTTCAAAAATACCTAGAATTCGTTATTAAATGTTATTTAACTTTGAAGTATCAAATTGAATGATTTTGATTTCTATATTAACTTATAGCTGATACTTTATATAACAAAGTTTTTCACGTAGGTATTCAAATGTTCAAGAATACCAACCAGTTGAAAGTACCTAATGATTAAATATTAACGAAATGTATTAGGAAATCGTCCAGAAACACGATAAACAATGACGATTGTCTCAAAAACTTACTATAACACTTAAGGGTAAAAAGTACTATCCTTATTTCATCAGCTTACCAACCTAGTTAGATAGGTACTAAAAAGTCTTAAAACTCATGTGTAAAAAAAATCTGATGAATTATCGATGTAAGTACCTATCACATCAATTGCAGGGTACTTGCTATATCAATGGCAGTTGACGCAAGTGTGCGAGACGGCAGCTGCGCGTCTGACCCTTTCCTGACAATGGATTCTTTGCAGGTTGTTGCAACGCTGCAAATGGTCTCGCTTTCGAAGAAATTCACCTTCGCTTGAACGCATCCCAACACACACAATGTGCGACTACTATTGTTTAACACCCATGTTTTTGTCGGCTATCGTTCAAATAAGTTAACATCGTCAGATTATTTTGGTTGATTTTTAGAAAAGGAATATAAATTAATTTTGTTTTATTGTTTTTTTCTTCTTGACTTGGTCGCGTTTGACCCTAGTCTCACCTGATAGCAAGCGCAAACAGGGTCTAAGATGGAGCACACGAATCCAATATAGAGGGATACCTCTATAACCCTCTAACTCTCATATACAAACGACGGAACACAGTAAACTGCTTGACTTTAATGTGATGCTAACTTTATAAAGTTGGTTATGCATATGTTATAGCCCTCCCTGTGGAAAATGGGGTATTTGTCTCTCCCATTACGTATGCGTATACACCATCCATCCATCCATGCGTATCCACAATGTATCCTTGAGTGGCTTCGAGTAGTATCGATGTACATTGATACTGTAAGGTGTCCAGTTCACCATCTAAGTAAAATGTAGGTAGTAATGAAAATAGATATACTCCTATACTAGATAATACAGATTCTATTAAAAATTCACTTAATTTGTAGGTACAGCAAAAAAATTATAATAATGATGATTCATTTATTTCAAATCTACAGTCAACACAGAAAACATAAGATATTAGCAATGGGAAGACAGGCTGTGGACGACGATGACCAAAATTATTACATAACTACTCATAAGATTTATTTATTTCAATTGAAATACATACTCTATCCTTATTTCAACCGCTTTTTCTACCAACGGCAACAATAAATCTGACTGTAAATACTTGGAGCATTGCGCAAGGCGAAGTCAGGCAATCGTGGTTTAATGTTACTCTTGTGGAAACAGCTGTACGCTCCCCCTTTACCTGAACATCTATGTGCCGGGCACGTGTTGTATGTGCCCTCACTTCTTAGGTAAATACGATTTGTATTTGAAGTCCTCACATCCGGAGTAGGAGCGCGTACCGGGCGAGTTCGGCACCTATAACTTGATTTTATTTGCATAGGTAGGTACATGTGCCGAGGCGCACATTGAATATGGAAGACTTTAGTGTGGGCATTGTACCGATAACGGATGAAACACACTATTCTGGTAAAGTGAAGCAATAGGATATTATACATTAAACACACCTGCCGACAACTTCCGATGATTTATTGACATAGCAATGTGATCTGTCCAATTTAACCGTCTCTGTTTAGTTTGGTAATCTACCGGCTATCGGTAGCAACTATTATACTTGTAACGTCCTAAGTTAAGTGCGGATAAGAAATTTAAAGTCTTTAATATTATTAAAAGTTTGCATGATTCTTCCAAACATAATTAAACCATAAGTTTTGCCCTATCGTCTACAACAGTATTAATAAAACTAATCGGAAAATTAACCTAATATTTATTAATTATGGGTATCTCAAACTTTAAAAGGGGAAAACAAGATTTGCAAGCAGTGTTTAAACTGACTTTTAGAATGACTCAGGTTATCTATAAACAGGAGTCCTGTAACCTGTTGAATTATTACTGTATAAGCATCCGTTCTTTTAGAATATTCATGTGAAGAGAAGAATTAAATGGAATTATTCAATACATAAAAGTTTTATGTAACAAAAACATTTTGATATTTTGACAATGATATTGTTATGTAAACCAAATTATATTCTGACAACATAGTTTGATTTACTTAACAATATCATTGTCTAAAGTATCTAATAATATATCACATTAATTCAGAAGAGAATTTGGTCCGACCAAATCGATCGGTAGATAACAAAAGGATAAAAATGTGGTGCATATTTATATTGAATTAATTATAAACCAGTATACATTGTTTGAGGGAATAACGATGACTGCCTGTCGAGTCGAAAGGGCTCTCCCTTTCAAAGTACTCAATCGGAAGCTGTGAGCAGGTGTGCAGTGAGCCCAATCCGTCTCCAAGATCACACGATGTAGAGCACTTAAAATACGTTACATAACCATTAACACAAATATTCAATAAATCTTTTTTGTTGAATATTTATAAGTAACGTAAAAAGAAAATATTCTCACGTGACAAAGTTTTTATTGATTTAATGCAACGTCAGTGATCATGACGATTGGAATTTTAGAAAAAAAATCAGATTCGGAATATTTGTTTAAAATGGTTTACAAAACTGGACAGAAAAATCCTATGTAGCGTCCAATGGCAGTATTGAATAGCGCTGTTGTTATGCAGAACTGTCAACGGCAAACACCTTCTCAATCAAAATCTCAATATCTAATACATTAGCTAAGAATGTATGGTATGTTGTAAAGCTAAATTACAATATACTTATATTGTGTTCATTCAGTGACTCCTGTTGCTGACTTTACAAAACAATGTATTAACAACGGGTCTACATTCGCTCTGGCGCCAACTGGCGTCGATATTAGGACTACTCAAAAAATGCTGCTATTGTGTAGTTATTACCGAAAGCTAAGTTTCGAATAATCGTATTTTTAACCGACTTCCAAAAAAGGAGGAGGTTCTCAATCCGGTGTTTTTTTTTTAGATGTTTTTTACCTCACTGCACCCTGATTTATAAACCGATTTGAAAAATTATTTTTTTGTTTCAAAGAGTATTCTTTCGAAATGGTCCCATTTAAATGTGGTGAAGATCTGATGAAGAACTTCGGAGATAGACAATGGAACTCCTCAATGACGAATAGTACGCATAATGTGATGATGTGAGTATGTTACGAGCAGTGTCTTTAGTAGGTCCAACCATGGTTTAATTAAGGTCACTAAATGAAAAAAATAAAAACCATTTAAAAAAAAGTAAAACCGACTTCAACAAAACAAAAAAATAATAAGATAATTACCATATTATAAAAGTAACAGATTCAGAAGTCGGTGCCTTCAATTTGGTTCAGCGTGGATTAGCACAGACTTCTGAACCTGTTACTTTTATACTTAATACGGTAATTATTTTATTATTTTTTTGTTTTTTTGAAGTCGGTTTTATTTTTGTTAAAATGTTTTTTATTGTTAGGTTCTCCTTCTCTCGTGTCAGCACAAGCTACAACAGAATAGCTGCAGTACTGCAACGAAGAATTTGACCGGACTGGTAAGTATAAGCCCGGGCTTAATGTTAGGTAGGTATACCTAAATAAATGTAGCACCATACCTTTGAACACGACACTAAACTAACTATACCTTAAAAGCTTAAAATATTATATTATACCTACTTAAAAATGTTAATACAACAGTGTAGAGTGAGGAATCCACTTAGTAGAATCACCTTAGTGAACCAAAGATGTGTTACCCTTACACATTTAAATATAGTATGTCTCCCCTAACTGAAACTTCGCCGATGCCACTCGCTAGACTTTAAACAATACGTTTTATATAACTGTACCAACCTATAGATTCTCATGTCAACATCTTCAAACAAGTGTACTTATAAATAATTCTAACATTAATCAAAGACAGTCAGCATCGTGATGACGTCAAATTACTTAAGAATACTTAGCTTATCGCAGTTCACAGGTGGACAATATCCTCAGCCAAAGAGGAAAGTACTAAATACAGATTTTTGCTTTTATCGAAGCTTCAGCGCACGCTCGGTGCATGTGAATTGTGCAAGCCTGTTCCCACAGCATGGATGACATTGGTACCCTTATTGGACTATAAAAACATTATTTAGGCTGGCAAATTGGATATTTACTCCGCCATCTATCGGTAATAATAGCCGCGTCATGTAGCTGTAGGGTGCATCGTGTGCCGATTGACTGTTCGAGAAGCTGGTTGTGCTCTTCTCGGGTGATCCTTGTTTAGTGATCTTGCGGCATTATCCTTATCTTCCTGTGTAACTTACCTGATACAATACATAGTTTTTTCCAGTTGTGTCGATACTGTAGCGCACTTTGATAGGACTAAACTAAACTAAGAGTGTTTGTCTCTTTCAGTTTCAATAGAAAAAGAAAGTGACAATTGCGTTTAGTCTAGTTTAGTACTGTCAAAATGTACAATAGAATCGACATGATTATTTGATTAACAGACCACTAAGGCCTTGCAGCAGCACTGGTTTCCTTGATCCACTTGATGTTCCGGTGGTTAAGATCCTACCTATCAGAAACTTGCTACGATAGCATGTATAGGATATTTATTTTAGGTACCGTCATTTCAGATAGACATTTGGCAAATATTATTCTCTTATTCATAAAACATTCTTGAAGGTAACTGTTTTAAATAGATGTAAGTAAATCGTTATGAAGATTAATTTTCTGCAATGTAAAATTGACTGCGAGCTTTACTGACATAGCTCGATAGCTTAGTACGTACATTAGCTATTTTAACTTAAAAATGTATAGCAGATATATTTAACTAAACGCAGTTTAGTAAGAAACAGATTTAAAAAAAATGTGTTTCTACGTTATACCATAAAAAATCCGGGTGCTATTTGTGCTTTCAGACTACAGTAGGTATCTTTAGTTACAAAATATTGCAACATACATGGTACCTATCCTTCTATTCCCCAATTTTTATGTCAAAATATAAATACCACCACCTCCTCGGAATGGTGTCAAATGTGCTGCTATGCAAACAGGAGAGCCGTTCAACTTTTCAATCGTTTCACTTAATTACCTCAGGACCCCGCCTTATCTAATCAGGTTCTGAAAGGAGCCGGTGTGAACACTGCCACACTTGTGTTTGCTAGACCGCACGTGTTCATTCACGTAGGTACCACTCGTCCCCCGTCTTGCGAGGGCTCGCACGGCGACTATAGGACATTAAGCAACCCATAGATAAACACTTAATATGTGCGTCCCTTGATAATATGTACAAAGAAAATCTTTATACTACACCGTATACTAAAGCTTACAACTTGTATGTAGAGCGTGGAAATCTGATAGTATAATCGTGGTTTCATGGTTGGGAATGTAAAATATCATACAAATAAACTTTACAATATTTCGTAAATAGGTACCTACCTACTACTGTTATCATGTCTGTTTGTATTAAGAACAAAACTCAGGAATCAGGGCGCAAAAAGTACCTTAAACGGTGACACCTCAAATAAGTAATTACTTACTAATAAAACAGATACACAGTTAAAAGACAATAAAAACATAAATTACTTCGATAGGTAACATTTTCATTTCCGATGTAGTGCAACAAAGCATGCAGGTAATATTAACTGTAGTTTATACGACAACAGAGGGTAGCGTATCAAACAACATAGTAAATTTGTAATTGTTACGTTTTTGTTGGTCATCCCCATCAATATGGCACAGTCGTTAATTTTATTAAGAGCTTATTAAGCGGGCACGCGACCGATGACAGTTGCGCCCTGCACGCGCACGCGCGATCTAATCGAAAAACTTATTGCCCGTAACACTACTCACTTCACTTGTGTATTTATTTACTACATAACTTCTAAGTTATGCTTCTTTTGTTACGGCAGCAACTACATAGTACAAAAGCATGGGAAATATAATCTGAAATTACCATTAAAATGGATCTCGTAATCACCGACTTTCAATAAGATCCTTTTACCTAAATAAAGGCCGTCTTCGTCTTCTTTCGTGACAGCACAATGTCTACGAGAATAGCTCATACTAAGGCATTGAAAAACAGTGAAAATGGATTATTCACAAAAGAAAATGGCCGTGGGACTTTCGACCCTAGACCACCATTTATTAATGAAATGTTGATGATTTCAAAATGCACCATGAATCAAGTGATTAGTTCTAAACTACATATCTACGAACATGGTACTTACAGAGTATTAAATACAAATGATAATATCGTACATGCGCATGCGTTTATTGTGGTCACGCACAGCTCATCACGGGCGTCAGGTGGTGGTGGCCGGCCCCTTCCTACAATGCCGACCTGAATGTATTACGTCATTTAATTAAATAATAGGTATTTTTGGTAGAGAATTTCAAAGTATTAACTTTTATTATACTCGATAATTGTTAACAAAAGGCAAATGATGAAGCTCCGAGCATTAAATTAGATAGGTATTATTTTTACATATAGATACAATGGCTATCGGATAACGGTTTCATACCCTTTATTATGGTTTAGTACCCATCCGAAAAATGTATTACCCATAATTATGAATAACATTTATTTGTTCTACATATTTCCCCAAAAGTCAATAGTTTAAAAAAAATCGGTAGCTTATTATCATCAGTTGTGTTTACATTTTATCATCATATTAGGTATATATTTTATAGTCATATTTGGGGTCACGGATTATTACCTCCATTATCTAAATTCGTAATTAAATAAAAGATGTCGAGTCTTAGAAGAAAGAAATCTATACTGGCCTGCAAAAATAAGTATCACACTTTTAAAATTGCAATATCTTTTTAAGTACACAAGATATATTTTCGAAACAAAAAGGACTCAAAAAAGAGTTTAACTTTGTTACTATAGTTTCAAAGAAAGCTGATAAAAATTGCTATAAAATGTTTTTTATTTTAAATCTCTAACTTCTATAGTTTGGAAAAAATTTAAATTTTAAAAGTGTGATACTTATTTTTGCAGGCCAGTGTATATAAATATTTTTACACACACTCCCGGAAGCAAAAAGAGGAGTGTTTTATAAGTTTGATGCCTAAGTCAGTCTGCTTATTTGTTTGTCTGTCTGTCTGCGGCATCGTAGATCCAAAACGGATGAACCGATTTCAATGCGGTTTCTTTTATTTGAAAGCTGGTTTAATCATGATTCTTAATTTTAAGCTTGCTGTAAAACAATCATCAGTGATTTAAACGGCCGATCCCAATAACTAATCTCAATGCCAAATCTCTGGATTGGTGTAGGTTTTTGACATTACTTCTTTTGAATTTGTCAAAAACAAATCCAAAGATTTTGGATTGGGATCGGTAATTCGGATCAGCCGAGTATCACTGATCACTGTTTTACAGCAAGGTTTAAATTAATTAGTTACTGGGATTGACCGTAAGTGGCCTCACCTACGGATTAGTACCTACCCCCTTTCCGACTAACCTTGTATATTTTTTCCATTATATGTATGTATAGGGGCTCGTGGCTAATTACCAACCGCGCGGATCATACGATTTGCGAGGCTAAGCTGCGCTTGCCGCGGTCAGTCCGTGGATGGGTGACCGTTCGTAACACATCGAGACCCGTCCGTGCCTCGGAAAGCACGTTAAACACGTCAAGTCTGACAACTGGTCTAACCTTAGTATATTGACATTTCCCAGGAACTGACTTGTGGAGGTCTGATGGCAGTTGCTCCGTGTAAAATACTGGTATTCAGCCGCATCTGGTAAAGACTGGAAGCTGACTCGAACATAGTTGGGAAAAAGCTAGGCAGAACATGTATGTATAGGTAGCCTAGTACCTAACTAATCGGTGATTAATACTTACAGGCAGGGTAGCGACCACTTAGGCTATGAGAAAAAGGGTTTTTCTCTTATGCCCCTTCCACACAAGGATAGGGCTGCGAGGCAGAGTAGTGAGCAAAACAGTACTACTACCGTTCAAGTGCATGTCGGACCACGCCCAGTGTAGGGTTCCGTAGTCAGTAAAGCTCTAGGATATTTTAGTCAAGTAGGTATAATGTATGGTAACCTATTGAGGGTAAAAGATAAAAATAATTTTTAAAATACAAAGTTATTAGCATTTGATTTAAGTCATTTTGGGATATTCTGTGAAGTTTACAGATTCATAAGTTACATGTCATGTCATAAGTTGGCCGACTATTACTCGTAAACTATTAGAGCCTACGACAGACAGTTTTCCTTTTAATTTCGTATACTACTATTGTGAATACTTTTCAGAATATTCATAACTAGCGGTTTAGGTTGTAGGAGGTGGGAAAACACAACTGTATCAAAAATGACTACTAAAGCTAAATATTTCATAAAAGATTCCGCTGTATCGGCGATCAACGATATCCTACAAGATGGGGTATACGAATAAAAATAAATCACCCCCACTTTAAACGTAGGGGAAAAAGCCAAAAAAAAATGTTTTAAACGATTTCTTTACCAACTTTGTGAGCGTTGTAAATATGTATAGCCTTTATACTTATAGCATTTATAGTCTGCGAGTAAAATGGCTGTGACATATAGACAGACAGACGGATAAACTGACGGACATAACGAAACTATAAGGATTCCTAGTTTGACTATGGAACCCTAAATATTTTTCAATTTCAATCCCGTTAGGTTACAAGCATATTGTTCAATAAAGCGTCACACATAAAGCTGCTTCCGGTCAGTGTAGATACTTGAATACAAAAGTTTACCCATTATCCCACCCCACATTACACTCGAGTACGGTTTGTTTAGATTTAGATGGGGATTTGCGAATGATATTATTAATTGCGTGGTTCCCACAGCTTCCAGAGGGGTGACCTGCCACGGTCGGCTCGTTGATTTGTGTGTTATTGTTGGCGCGATGGTGCGATCGGTTTCCGCACGCACTCCCACGACAGGGAGCAGATGCCGAGCGCCCGCCGCAGCCACTGTCACTCACAATATTGTCTCACCAGTGACCTCCGTGGGAGCTGTGGGAAATGAAGCCGCCTGTGTGAATAACAATACTCATCATTGTTGCACAATTTTTCTGAATACTTGTCAACCCTTTTGGGGTATTTTATTAAAATTGTTTTGGTAACACAATCTGTACAAACCATTTGCATTAATTATTTACCTATGTGTTAATATTTTGAACGATGATAAATGGCTAATAGGTATTGGGTACCTACAAATTATCAGTCCTTAAATGTTCAATATAAATAAATTATTAAAAAAGTAGAAACCGACTTCAAAATAACTGAAATTCGTAAAATAATGACCATAATTATAATACAATTTTAAGATTAGCTGAAGTTACATTTTTACATGTCTTAAAGTTTTTTTTACTTACAACTAGCATCTTTAAATTCAGAAAATTATGTTATATTTTTTTATTGAATTATTTTTTGCATTTAAATAGTATTTACAAAAAAAATGGTTTTAAGTTAGGTTGAATTGTAGTTGATTGCCTGGGGTACCGTACTTACCTACTGTAAATTTGTGACTGTAAACTGTACTAGAGAAATAAAAGTGACTACATACTAAGACACCTATCGAAAATTTACAGTAGGTACGGCCGAAATAACTTGACCGCCCTGAATTTCACGCATGATTGTGGTTGCGCAATAGATTTTTAAAGAACAAATAGCTATTATAGTTTTTATTAAAATCATCTTTGGACTCATCTTTTTAAAGTTAAGTTTACTTGATAGTTTTTACAGTAAACAGTTTTCTTGCTTGAGTATACAAGCGCAAAAGTTCAGAAAGTCTATATTCAGGGCGGCCAAGTTATTTTGGTCGTAGGTACTGCACATAATAATCCAGGCGCTTAATTACATATTCTGTGTGTTTTATTTAACTAGAATAGTATGGGGTAATCCTTAGCCAAAGGAGCCACAGGAAAACTTTCTTTGGAGACTTTTTCTTAACTTTTTGACTTTTGCTTATGTTTAGTAAAATATTTTGGCATAATACATTTTTTGCCAAGCGTGAATTTTCCATGAAAATGATTAAAAATGCCAATTTCTTTTTTACCCTCTCTAATCTGCTCAGCTTATTATAACCGTGACTTAATATAATTGTATCTAAGCTACAATTCCTTTAATTTAAATTTACATTTCTGCGGTACAACGAACAATTTACTAAGGATCGTCTACGCTAGGCGAGCCGAGCACAAGCGGAGCCGCTCTGCGCGTCGTTGCTCGCGGCGTCAACTGTGGACTTACAACGAGCCTACAACAATCACTGTCTTCAAACATAGTTTTCCCTGAAACAAATCTGTTTGTGTTCGTCAAAAAACCGACAGTTGGCGGAGCGCAGTCGAGCACGAGCCGAACGCTCGTTCGAGGCTCCCACAAGTCGCTACGCGAATTCGTGCTCCGCTCCTGCTTGGCTCGCCTAGCGTAGACCCAGCTTTAGGTATAAGTATTTGCTTTGAAATTAATCATACTGCCTGGATACCAAAGGATTTTTAATAAGATTTTTTAATTAATTAATTTTGTCAATTTTTGAAAAAATATCTTACTTTCATTTATGTTTTTTTTAAGTAATTAGTAGGTACATTTTACCTATAACCTGTTAAGATTACGATAGTGGGTAATATTATAACAATAAAAATCGATTAAAAATAAATGTACAGTCACGTGTAGGAATATGTTTACACATAGCGAACTTCAAAAAAAGAAATATTCGAAACCATGATTCGTATGTAGTAGGTATTTATAGAAACTATGTGTGTAATATTTCATAATTCTAATAGATATTTTAGAAGGTAATCGCTTTTGAATGTCTCTATGTGTATACATATTAGTACACGTGACTGTACTTAGGCAACCAAGCAAAATATTCTGATTGTAATTTTCAAGGATTGTGAAAAAGTACAACATTAAGGGTACCTACCTAGTTAAATGAGTTTGAAAATTGAGCTTGCGATAATTTTTCCCTGTAAATTTTCGTGGAACGTCTTTCGTTGTTTTGTATTTTATATTTACACTCCATTTGATTCCTCGGAGTCACTAAAGTCAAAACTAAGAAGTATTATAAAAAATTAGATATTGTAGGATGTCGGCACTGCCTAGCAACTGGGTTAAACTAGAATCTGATCCCAACCAAGAAAAGGCTAAGTTGGCTAACCTGGAACTAAAGTGGTCTATGATACAAAATAAACATTTTCAGATAACAAACGAAAAATCCACTTTAGAAATTTAAAATATCAAATAAATTCTAAAGTGGTATTTTAATGATAACCTTATTTTGATGACGTAATGACACATAGACCACTTTTGCCCGGATTTATTTATCGTTTTTATGTTCAAAGATGCTCATAGATGGATTTATCCAAAAATGTTACATAGACCACTTCAGTTTCAGGTTAGCCAGTTAAACTATACTTGACCGTAATTCGTTACTGATAGTGTCATGTTGCTCCCCATAAGGTTTACTTTCCAGAAACATGTAAAAGGTATGTACGTATTTTCTTACTTAGGTATGTGTGGAGGAACGAGGAATGGTGTTCCTCCAACGAAAAAGGAGGATCCTCCAACTAGGCGGCTCTTATGCCTATCGGGCATTAACTGCCCCATGGTCCTTTAACTGATCTCGTCCCTCGGGTCGGAGCGATGACCCCATTCCCGTGGTAGCTGGGTCGCAACCCGTGAATATGGGCCGGGCTTTGAGTTAACCCGACGCACCATTGCTGGCGTGCTGGAGACAAATAACAAAAACAAAAAGTTGCCTAGGCCGCGGGATTTCTCCGCAGCAACTGGTGTGTGTTTGCTAAGATTGTTTCTGTAGGGGCAGCTTAAGTATGTGTTGCACGCCAGGCATGCGACCAGATGAGACCCCTAGTTTCCTGGGGAAAGCCACAACGAGGGTGGCGGTTTTTGCCCAACGGTTGATGTTGGGCGGTTGTATATACAGGGTATAAACGAATTCGTGTAATTAAACCACATGATCTATAAACTGGTATAGATTAACCATGCATGAGATATAAGTTGATTAAAAAAAAATTGTCTTACTGAAGGGGAATGTGGTCGTATCTAAACCACAAAACAAGTACCTACGTACTGAATACAAAAATGTGCAAAAAATAATTTTGCTACCTTTTTTTTTCATAGATCATTTCTATGTCACGCACGAGTTAATGAAAGTACGACGAAACAGCTGGCGTGCACCACTAGAGCGATATCGCTTCGCACAGTCAGTTAACTCGGGGCGCTAAATTATTATAATTGACTTGGAATGGAAAAAAGTTTTCTTTATGTTAATTTTTTTGTTGAATCTGAAAGAATCCTTCGCAGGTTCAATCTGTGTCACACATAGATCATGCGGTTTGAAGGAACTACACGAATTCGAATACACCCTGTATAGGTAGGTACCTACTATCTGCGTGTTAGGTACATGTTGATTGCGCGATGCAGGATGCTGTGACATCATCTTTAGTTGAAGCCTAGGCGTATATGGAGGCGCACGCCGCGCTGTCAACACAGTTCAGTCACAGTTTTACAGTCCATACAGTTGAGCAACGCCGGGAGAATATTCGAAAAATATTAACATAAATTGAGAACGTCATTAGCATCATCCCAAAGTTAAGAATGCAGATGTTTAATACTATAATTATAATAATGAAAATTAAAACTATACCGCTGCCGTCAAGCAATAAGACAAGAATAAAAACAATCTGACAATACTATAACGTTAACAACCCGGGAGAAGAATGATTTGTTAAAATACCTATAATGTTAAAAAAAACGAATATTCACCCGCCTACACGAGTGGTGACATCGTCCTACATCAGAGACGCTTGATTCGATGTCAGGCGAAAAAAAAACAATCGCCTTTGATGTAGGGCAATGTCACCTCCCGTGTAGACGTTAGGTACCCAATTATATGGACTGTAAAGCTGTGACTGAACTGTGTTGCCTGCGCAGCCAACGCCACCGTATAAGCCTAGGCTCAGAGTTGTCGTTATTGAAGCTATCGCAGTACTGCGTAGTTCACATGTGGCAAGATAATGTCGCTACATCACACGAGACCTGAGGTCGATCGTCTTGATGAGTCAGCGATCGTTGCGTCTTGAGAGCTTGCTAAGGCCATTGAGAGTTCCAGTGAGTCGGAACCGGAAGGAGCGTAGTTCGCCATGAGTCGCAACTGTGTGCGGTAAGTAGTGGCTGGCTAGTGCCACTGCTACTGCGTCGACCAGGAGGGAAATACCTCTGCTAGTTGACCGGCTGAAGTGTAGTGTCCGGTGCCAAGTTTCTGAAGTAGGCTGAGGGTCTGACCAGGTTTGCGCGTTCGCTGCAGGCCAGTGGTCAGGTCACCCGTTAAAGCTGAGACTGCTGGCCGGGTGTATGATTCGCTGCTTGCTGCTCGATTGAATGCTGAGCTTAAAGAGTGATGAGGGAATGATGATGTTGCTGCCGAACTTCAAAGACTGCGAAGGTTGCATTGATGTTCATGCTGACCGTCACCAGTGTCGAAGAACTGTCTGTGACGTTCGCGTCGGGGTCACCGCTGAGGAGGAACGAGGCATGGTGTTCCTCTTAACGAATAGCGAGGTTGCTGTAACCAGGCCGGTCTTATGCTCGGGCTACTGCCCAAGAGTTGTTTTTTTTCTAATGGACTATTCGTCGATGGTCCTTGCGGATCGCTTTTACGTAACCGGGCAGTTTATTGGCGAGACCTGATGGGTCTCTAGCCAATGCAGGCGTATACTTAACCTTAGCTAGCTACTATTAAGTACTACTCTAACATCATTTATTTATTTATTTATTCATAATTAATTACAACGGCTTGCGCCAATAACAGTAATTAACTGGTAACACTAAACATAAAACTAAACATATTATATAATTAACATAATTCAGAAACAAATAACAAGTCAGAGATCAAACATACTTAAAACCAACTTTAAGAAGAGAAAAAAAAATCGGTAAAGTGATAACAACATATAACTTATTTACCTACCAAACATAACTTTCACAATACATAAGACAATTTGACATGATCACCCTGATTGTGTCATTAAAAATGTCACATTCCGGGACAGTCTTCATTAAAGAGTTTATAGCACTATGCATGCGACACAACGGGGATTGCGCGCGCGACACAGTGCGGCAATGGCGAACAGTCGGTGTCGTCGAGTAGGCCTATGACGCAGGTAGTTATCAGGTACATAAAGTGTACACAAGGTATTGTGTAGCTCTGGGGAATCTACCATGCTCCTTAAAATTTTTATGGCTATTAGTATGTGATCTCTGGCTCTACGCACTGAAAGGGAATTATATCCTAACATTCCCAACAGGAAATGAGTAGGATACATAAATGGATAATATCCGTAAATCTTTTTATATTATAAAAAACGCAGGAAGGCTTTTTGAACTTTTTCAATCAATAATTCATATGTGGATTCATGGGGATTCCAGACGGCTGCAGCAAATTCTAACTTACTTCTAACTAGACAGTTAAATAATAATTTGATGACAATAGTATTATTGAAATCACGGGCATTGCGTAGGACAAAACCTAGGCGTCTGTAAGATTCTGAAGCTAGGGCAGACATGTGTGCATGGAAAGTCAATTTGCAGTCAAATGTCACGCCAAGATCTGTAATGGTTGACACGCGCTTTATTTCAACACCTGCTAAGGTATACGTGGCATGTGTAAGTTGTATCATGACTAGGTACTAGCAACAACAGTAGGTACTAAGGGCGACCCCGAATGAGACTGACCTCTGCGTAGGGCGTTGCTGGCCGGAGCATTGGGAAAGAGACAGATTGGTGAGGTCTGAATTAATGGTGTGACTGCAGAGTCTGAAGAGACGACCAGCTTCGCGGCGAGAGAGTACGGTGGATCATGAACGGCGGCGATGAGATGTCGCAACGGGTCTCGCCGGCGAAGATGGTATGCCGGGCGGCGCGCGGCGGACGCGATGTAGTGTGCTGGTCGATAAACTCGTCTCCTGTACGAAGGTAATATCGTCATAGGGTTTATATTTTCACTTATTTTTGGTACAAGATTCATTATCATCCACCCATACCATTATCATAGACCATATTCATTATTTTTATCATTAAATACGTGATGAAAATAAAACCGTAACTTACCAATAAATATTGAATTGTTTCTGAATGTCACGGCAGAGAATTATAAGCCAGCCATAGAACACTACCCAGCGTTAATTCAGTCAGAATCAGGAATGTGATAATACGAAATTAAACCAACCAGTAAAATGAATTACCGGGAACCTGCATGGTTTATAAAAAGGTCATAATACGACCCCTGGGGCTGGGTGTCGATCTTGAAAAGAGGTGGTGATTTCGAGGGTAATTTCGTCATCTCTCGGAAGTTACACCCTTATCGATCACCGACAGGGTAAATCGCGTATTGGTGTGGTTGATGTTTGAAAAATAAGTTACGTGACGTTAGCACACTTATTTACCGTAAGTAACCTCCTTGTCAGTTCCTAGACAGCCCGTTTTTTAATAAACCCTATTGCTGTTCAGAATCCCCAGTTACGGCAAGCGTCATTAGTCATTACACATTCTGAATAACAGCATATTAAATTTAAAACAAACCATAAAAATCGCATTCAATATAAATGTAGACACTCGATATATTGTATAAGCAGATAAAATGTAAAGTGGGACAATAGATTGATCCAGTGTGTTACCATTTATTTCCACTTACATATTAGCATCACAGACTTCAAAAAAGCTGTTTGTCGATGCAACACATTTTGAATGTAGGTATGGTTCAGGAGCATCCCGTATTGTTGCACATCAATCTCCGTTCGTAGTTGCAAAAACAAAGCATTTGTTACTGAACATATTATGATTCGGTAACCGAAACTGTTATCATGATTTATACCGACCATTCAAATTGGTACATTATACAGAACGAAATGCATAAAAGTTCAACGGCGACTCGGGTGCTTAATTCAGGACGGATGACGCTAATGTTCGCACTGTACCTACCTACCTATTGTAAATATACACACATTCGAATTTTACCTGTGTCGTTCTTTATAGACCTGTTATCTGAAACCATCACACTGAAATATATGTAAATATTGCTATTTTATATAATATAGCTTAATAAGGAAGAAATTAATGTGCGTTTAATTTTAAGTCCATTCAATTTTAAGTCTTGTTAGGTGAATAATGAAACTCAAAAACTGATATAACAATATTCGCCACAATATTTTCCAACAAATACCTACGCATGTACAAGTGAGAGCGTGTTTTGGGAATCATAGATGCATCTTCATAATTTAAAATCGGTTGTTGACTGTATACCAGACGTGTATATGCATTATTTATACGTCCATGTCTAGATTTCCCGTTTAATGAATAGAAAATCTAGGAAGATATTGATGGACACCAGTAGGTACTACATAAATTTCCTTAAATGTTTTCAGGAGTTGATAAATTTCCATATTTCAGTAGACAGATGTGTCGATGAAAAGTTTGACGGTATAGCAACCGGACTGTAAAGTGATGTTTAATGTTATGCCTGATAAAATATTAATGGAGCATCTGCTGGCTGGTGAGGTAGGTGGGGGCAGGCGTCGGGGCGCGGGCCAGCGTCGCATATGCAATGGCGTCTCATGCCGCCATCGGCAGCGATCCATGAATATACGACACACGCTGTATAATATGCCGTTTTGATGGGTCAAGTGTCTGACTGTTGTACATCACAATTTATAACCAAGATAACAAAAACTAATTTTATCCAAAACATCCTTTTTGTTATTTATAAGTATAACTTAAACAGCCAATGATGTCGATTCTGTTGCGCACATTAACAGGACTAAACTTAACTAAGGGTTTTTGTCTCTTTCTTTTTCAATAGAATAAGAAAGTGACAGTTGCGTTTAGTCTAGTTTAGTACCTACTGTCAAAATGTGCTACAGAATCGACGCCAATACATTTCTAATTTAGGATCTCTTCCTATGAAAGTCGTAGAAGGCGACGAGGCGATCGTAATAATATGGCAAGACGATAAGCAGCAGTGAGGGGCTCGTGGCTAATTACCAACCGCGCGGATCATATGATTTGCGAAGTTAAGCTGCGCTTGCCACGGTCAGTCTGTGGATGGATGACCGTTCGTTACACATCGAGACCCCTCCGTGCCTCGGAGAGCACGTTAAACAGTCGGTCCCGGGTGTCATACGTATACCTATGACAGTCGTTACGGGAAGTCAGAAGCCCGAAAGTCTGACAACCGGTCTAACCTTAGAATATCAGCATTTGTCCAGTACTTAACTGGGTTGCGGAGGTCTGATGGCAGTCGCTCCGTGTAAAATACTGGTATTTAGCCGCATCTGGTTAGACTGGAAGCTGACCCCAACATATTTGGGAAAAAGCTATGCAAAACGATAAGCAGCAGTATATTGCAAACGAGGAACCTAGGTAGGTACTATAGGTAGCTACCGTGTTTAACTGCACTCAATATTGCGATCACAAATCGAATCTTTAAAAACTCGCTGCGTCCAAATGAAACAAGAAGCTTTTCTTTTTCTATTTATGTACATCGGAAGATATTATCATTGTCTTGTTATTTAATTTTTATTATACAGGGTGTAAAAATAGCCTTAACTAAGCTGAATTCTACCACATCATAACACCATAAGTACGATCATAAGTACTGTACATCAAATTAAGTAACATTGAGCAAAAATAAAATTACTGGGAAACGACTTATTTTAAAGTAAGTATTACAAAAGAGCTGTTAATTGTAGCGCACAATTTAAGCGCGCGCTCAGCACACTACCTACATTTCAAAAATGTTTAAAATAACATTTTAAACTTAGTTTTCATAAAAAAATATTAAAAAATTGTGACTTTAATCTTCAATATCTCCATAACCAATCCCAGGAATTCGGCTGCTCTGGCTTGAAAACAAGTACTTTACAAGGCAGCATATTGTTTGTTTACTCCGGTTTTCTTTGAAACTTTTGGTAATTTATGCAATATGATAATACAGTTGTGTTCAGAAATGATTAAAACTTTCCTATCGTATACTTTTTTCAAGATATCTGTTCAGTATCTTGATTTTTATTGTATTATTCGACACTTTTTTCTATCCTATTATAAAGTCGATGCTGTCGTTCTTACATTGGGTCAGTAAATTGATGCGTAGGTAGTCCACGTTTCTGTGAGTTAAAAAAAGGTGTACGCGGAAATATTTGGAGGTCGTGGAGTGCGGGTTCCTGTGTCAAGGGCGAGCGGGACGGAGGGCGATGAGGGCAGGAGGCACGACCAGCCATTGTCCGCGCTCGCACGACGAGACGAATCGCAACGCAGGCATCATGACCCATTAAACGCGGTCACGAAATCATTTTACCAAACTCTTTCACTGACACCAGCTACCAACTTGAACTGCCAAAAACCTTGCTTTGTTAATTGTTCCCACGAACTCTCACTATGAAACTATTTTAGTTTTGTTTGAATTTTGTTTTTCTTTGATAAAAACACGGAAGTTTTTTATTACAGAGATTAGGTACGTCACGCTTATGCATAAGTAAGAAAGGTAACTTTAACAAACATAAAGATCCTGCATAAACTATGTTTTATAGAGAAACAATAACTTATTACTTCCTTCCTATGGTCAATAGATTTCCGATATTCTTTAGTAGATCTACATAATATCTCCTACATCATTATTTTTAAGAAGGAAAACGATGTATAACACGAACACCATACCTGTTATCCCCGAACAGGTAGACTGATATGTACTGTAGTACAATCACATTCGGCTGATGACGATAAATTCCGATGTGGTAGGGGACGAACGTATTTTTATTTACCGGGCACATTTCCAATCACCGTGCTGCTAATGAGAATTACCTAATAGGAAAAAGAAATACCCTGCCTGCGCATCGCACCCAGTTCTTCACGTTCGGCAGGCTGCGACTACTAGACTATAATAGGCGGTTTAAACAAATATCAAGAACATAGAACCCTTTGCTTTAAATCATCCACGAGGATAGCGCTCTCGTAACCTTTAATTTCGTGTGATGGCTGCATGATGGAACGTCCTTCAATTGGGATCAGTGATTTCGGTAAGCGCAAAATACTGACGTTAATCACTGTTAAGGATTCGGTTTTAGATAGGTTGCGTTGTTGCCCTTCTCCTTCGTTTCTTTAGATAGCAAGAGCTACCCCATACTCACGTAGGAATAACCCCATGTGTGTATGGGGTTGCTCATTGCCATACCCATACCTATTTCCCATAATTATTATGTGATAGCCTAGTGGTGTGACCGTTGGACTGCCAAGTCATAGGTCTCGAGTTCGAACCCAAGGCACGCACCTCTGAGTTTTCGGATTCATGTGCGTATTGTATAATTATCACTTGTTTAAAAACGGTGAAGGAAAACATCGTGAGGAAATCGGCATGCCTGAGAGATATTTTTCGACAGCATGTGAAGCCAAGTCAGAGGCCCATGGGCGGCATAAACTCTGACACCAGGTTTATAGTTACTAACCACACGAAAAGAAGAAAATAATTACTATGGACAATGGGCATGGTTCGACTGATGATCTCACCGCGTGATCAGCTCATGATTAATAACTCAGTATGAATTCGAAACAAGTCTAAAAAATGCACGTGAGTAAACCGTAAGTCCGTAAACATTCATATATATGGCTCCAGTAAACAAAAAGTTTGCGGGTTTGCGATAGTCTGAGTGTTAAGAGCCCAATACCTACTATTTTAAAAGAAACCTTCACACTGCTTTGGTAGTTTTGGGCGCTAACAGTCTGAAGCAAAATGATAGACTATTAGGACCACGCCCTTGGCCGGGCCGCATTTAGGACCTATAGACCCCTAGGCTAACTTGTGATGAGGGCCCTACGCGGGGTTTTAATGATAAACATAACATACCTAACGTCACACCTTGTATTCCCCGAAGGGTTCTGCAGAGGTGTTTTTAATAATTTCATTCAAAATTCGTTCTTAGAGCAATTTTCTAACTCCAAGCCTATCGCAGTCCACTGCTGGAAATAGGCCGCTCCCGAGTTGCACCACACTCACACTTAGTCCTGCGCCTACCGCATCCAGTCCTACCAAGGTACCTACCATCTTATGGTCGTCGGTCTATCTGGTTGAGGGTGTCTTACGTTGCATTTGCCTATTCACTAGAATCTACCAACAAGCTCGTTAGCTAGTTAGCTTAGTCTTTGAATTTAGGTCATGACAGCCAGCACTGGTTGAAGACTTTCTTTTCTCTGCAAATATTCCAGTACGGGCGACGAGAAGACTGCGAAGTTTGTGCACAACTTCGAGCCCGGCTCCAAAGACCGGTCTCGGCACGATGAACACAGAAGTCTAAATAATAAGACAATAATAGAAATCGTATAGGCGCGAGATCTTGTCGCCGCGAGTGTGTTTTATTATAGGACACAGTTGACGCAGAGCGTTTGAAGTGCTATTTCAGACCTAGAGACGTAAAGTTCGAAGCGCGGAAATTCTTCCAAAAATTGTAATTTTACTAATAAAGGGACACCATTTCATTGGCAAGTATTTATTTTAGTAATAAATCTGTTTTTCAATAAAATATACTTAAATATAATTATTCACCCCACAGTACTACGGTTGTCAAAGTTTATCGAAATGTTCTCTTATTTCAATAACCATTGATGCTTACATTTAGTAATTTCAATGATTACAATTGGTAAAACCAGCAATATAATGGGAGTTATGCGCAATAAACAATATCTCCGCGTATGTAGATTTCCAGTGACACGGTCAGTGAGCGCGAGTTAATGACGTGCCACTATTATTTTGTATCGGTAATTAATTTACCCATATTATGTGATTTTTCGTAAATTTATGCATTTGTTTATTACATGGAAAACCTAACAGCTACATAAACAGGTTTGCCGTTTGTTTATTACATAATATATAGGTACTTATCCATCTGTTTACTTTTATAAAATGATTTGTTTTAGTTTTCCCAAAGATCCGGACATAAAAGAAAAACGGATATCTACGACTGAACAAATTATTTGTGTAGGCACAGATAATATACCTAATACTATTTAGGTAATTTTTTCATGCATAGGTACAATACTCTCGTAATTTAAAATTTTGCAGGTAGAATATAGATATCTAAATAATAACAACTACAAACATTTTTTAATTGCACTTTATTGTTAATTAAATGTGAAATGAAACATTTTGTTTTTGCAATTGTAGCTACTTCAATCACTTCTCTTCGTGAAATAATTACCAGTATTACTCTGTATTACCAAGGCAGTGTAGCTATTTATTTCATAAATTGATTCAACGTCTTTGTAATTGAAAATTGCTCACAAATGAAACAATCATCATAGTTTAATAGACACTTTTTGTTTATGAAAGAGCGAAGTCTCCTAGTACAGACATCTTTTGCTTAAAAGGAGGCTTCAATCTCAAATTTGTAGTACAAATTGGTTATCAAATAAACTATTTTTATTTTTATATATTTTTTATTTAATCATAAATACCAAATAAATGACTGCATTCAAAATCAGAACTAAATCTGCCTGAATTTGTGGCCTGAACTGTAATTAGGCAGCTTGGGAAATAATTTCCGCAGATTTTCCCAGGCAGGCCGCGCTCGACTTTACTGCGAAAAAGCTCACGTTGTCTAAATGTATGAAATTAGATATATAGTTAGGCAGACTGTGATATTTATGTAATAATGCAGTATAATGGCGATGACACCTCATAATTATGGTCAATCAATGCAGATACTTATGTGACAACCGAAAATAATGTAGTAATAAGTAATAATAATTAAAGTTTTACATATGTTCCAAATTATTGTAATAAAATAATAACTAGTTATCTAATTAAAAGCATAATCAACAAAGCTACTTACAGTGTACAACTCTATATTTATTTATAATAAAAATAATAAACATTTTTTTTTAATTGAATCTAGATAATATTATATTATTATCACCTCTATTCTACCATTTTAGATGAATACGTTTGATTACAACAGACAATTTAAAAATAGATTGTAACATTTATGTACTTATTTTAAAATACTTTTAGATAATTAAAAAAAATTAAGGATTCAAATCATGTTATGTATAATAATGTGTAGAAATAATATTATAATTACATTAGTTTGAATCTTATAATACAGTTATATAAGATAATATGCCTTATTATTTACATATTACTTTTCTTTTTCTTTATGATATAATAATTTTAATTAATTCCACCCTACCAATCAAAAATATATCAACAAAAATATATTAGGGTGCCCAACATATTTAGTACCTAACTAAACAGTAACAGGCGCAATATATTTTATCTTTTGAAAGACAGACATTTACATACAACAATAAATTTGGTTAATTATTTTAATTTTATAATACTATTCCATATAAGAATTTTACTCTGACTTACTTTTAACAGTGTATAGGATTTGATTTGTTTGATGTATCAGATATAAAGCACTCACAAACACCGCATTGGCCCTGAAATCATAGAAAAATATTTACCAAAAGTGCAGTGTCAGAAAATTCATATTTTCTTTCATCACTACAAAACTTAGAGTTAGAAAATAGGTGTTGCAGTCTGATTGTAGACTAGAATATAGTAATGCGGCAAGACATTTCATAAAAAAGCACCATTTCAAGAAAAATGGCTAGGAACAAATTGTGACATAGACATTGAAATGATTACATAATACTGAAAAACAGCAGATTTATGTTGGGACAATTTGGAGCATATCATCCATTAACAACTTAATAATATTAAAATAAAATAAAATTCACTTACTGTCCTTCCTTGAAATATTCCTTCAATGTATTAGAGAATCTCTTAGAATATTTTACAAACTCGCGCTTCCTTTGTTCTAACACCTGTTTTCCTGTTCCTGGTGTGTATGTGGATACTTCATTCACAGCATCAAGTAGCTTTTTAATCGCTGAAGCAATTTCTCTGTAGGCACAAATATTTGCATAATATAGTGATGATTTTACTTGTAAATATTATTATTTATATGGGTGATAATTAAATTGCATGAAGTAACCAACAAAAGAAACTGTTGATGATGAGAAAAAATAATACTGTATTGATATGTTCTACAATCAATAAATCAAATTAGCCTATTGTAAGCTACAGAATAACAAATAAAAAAAATTGCCAAGATTAACAATATTTTTTTTACATTTCCTTAAAAATAATAATATAGTCACCAGCACGTAACTCGGCAAGGTATTGGCGTAGTGGGAGTAAGTTTGCACATGTACACTTAGTGCAACAAAAAAATAGTCATTATTGTATGGTTATTGGCATAATTTATTTTTAAACATGTCTGTTTAGAAGAAAGAAAGGAGAGGAATTCTCTTCTCTACTCTTGCCAAGTTACCTGCCGGCGACTATACCAGCCAATTTTCCCAATGCAGGGCAAATGCCAATTCTTAACACAGAAGGAAAATCACCACACTAGCTCTCTGTGTGTTGGTGATTTCAGATCCTAAGAGGATATCATGAGGAATCCTCTCAATATATTAGATGTACTAAATACTTACAGAATTCTGACACTGAAAAAGTCAAATTGGTTCATTCCAGGTTTTGAGTAATATGTTTCTTACACTTACTTAATAGTCTCCAAAAATGTCTTCCTATCAGTAATCTCGTCTGGAATGCGACTCAAGATCTTCTTTAAAGCTGTAGACTTTTTGTTCAATTCCTGAAATGCTTCTTCAGTCCTATTCAGTCTTAAATCTGCACCTGTAATTGCAGTTCAATGCATGCTGTTAGTGCAGTTTAAATAATAAAGCTCATTATAATTATCCTAAAACATCTGATAATGTAGTCTGATACTTTGGTCTAGTTAAAATAGGTCCACAGGTATACAGTTATGATGTGGAGGAATGAGGTATGGTGTTTCTCCAATGAAAAAGGAGGATCCTCCAACCAGGCGGGTCTTATGTCTGGCTACTACTGACTACTGCCCAACGGTTGATGTTGGGAAGTTGTACATATTGAGGGGTGCGAGGTAAAACCCAATAACTACTAAAAAGTCCCTATTCAGAAAATTATATTTATAATTATTATTGCATGTTAAATAAGATGCAAATTCTTAATAATTTAACAATTAAATTATTAAGAATTTGTATCTATTTTAACATAATGACACTTACTTTCACATCATCAAAATTTCAAACTAAATTTTCTGAATAGGGACTTTTTAGTAGTTATTGGGTTATACCTCGCACCCCTCGATATACTATCTGCACGTCAAATCTTGATAATGCAATGCAGGATTTGTGATGTCAGAGATTCGTTGTGCTGCATAGTTCACATGTGGCATGATAGATGCCGCCACAATGACATCAAGCAAAAATATACATTGATTAAAAACACAGAACAGAATTGCCTACTATTGAGATCTCGTGTGACATGTCAAACATGAATCCCTGCAAGTAACTTGTTATTTTAATAATAAAAGGTAAGCAACCTCTTCTAAATAGCACAAATTCAATTAACTACTAGCTGTGTCCTCACGGCTCCGCCCGTAGCCTATGTTACTCAGTGATAATGTAGCTTTCTAACCGTAAAATAATTTTTGAAATCGGTCCAATAGTTTTTAAGTTTATTTGTTACATACAAAAATACAAATCTTTCCTCTTTATAATATTAGTATAGATTATTACCAAAAGTTTTTCAGCACTAATAAAAACACTGTCTAACCCATCAAAGATGTTAAACTATGTATGTTGTTGAATAATTATTACAATAAAAATAATAGGCACAAAAGAGTACAAACATTCAGCTTCTGTTAAGGTTCCTTGAAGCCGTAGCAAGCTCTCATTCATGTTAACAGGTATATCAGCTCTTCTCATGATCCCAGCCACCAAATCATAGTTCAATCCTGGCACAGCTGCTTCTGCCTTTGTTAGAGCTGCACGCAGTGTCTGAGAAGCTCCCAAATCATACTTCTCTAACTGAAAAATAAACAAATGGTATGGGTAATTGGGTATTTAAAACATGCAATTACATTTGCATACTAAGAACACTAAGTAGGTATAACTATAAAATAAAAACAGACGTTATTAAACTTATTAACTATAACAGTAACTTGTACACTATTACAACATTGCATTGTACAAAAATTAAGTATAAGAAGACTAATTGGATTGGCAATACATATCTAAATATGTAAAATTCCGCAACAAGGTTGATTATGATAATCGATGTCACAATCTCTTCCTTCCAACAGTCTTGAACATAAAGAGACATACCTGACAAAAGTATTACTTTCTATCATACATCAACAAAATACTTAGCAAAAAATACATCATGTTACGTTAAAAAATTAAATATTATTTAATAAATATATCATTCACAGCGCAGCAAACATGTACCTACATTATACAATAAAATACATCAAATATCTGAAATACGCAAAAATTGGGGCTAAATACAACATACCTGAGTTAAAACGGGACGTATTAGAACGGGTAAAACTAAAGAGGTAACAGGTAGTTCATCACCCATTGTCATTGTGGTTACAAAAATTTGATTTATCAAAATGCAAAGATAGAGCTCGTAATTCTTTGATAATAAAAAAAATGCAAAAGATATTCACTAAATATTTAGTAATAAGTTCGACACATTGACAGAAAATCGGACAACTGACATGACAGATAAGTTAAGATAGTTACCCAACCATTCATCTATATTCAAATTCCATTCATTCATTACTCACAATTTTTTTTTTAATCGACTTATTTTTCAATTATTATTTTGAAATTAAGCGATTATAATTATGTTAAATTCTCAATTCAAGCGTCATATATAATTGATTTTTCGTAAATCTTCTATGCAATTTTTAGTGTTCACAAAAACCGTGGCACCTCAACAAAGTTTTCATTAGAACTTCCTGAATATATGTTTTTTTTTAAATATATCTCCAAGTGCCACTTAGTTTGTGTTGCTTTAGGTTCCCTGGTAGAGTGTAAAACGCGAGAGATGTTCTATGCTGGTGTTGGCTAAGCGAGATAATAGACGTCCGATACTTGTTTCCGATTGATAGTCGGTTCCGATCAGACTATCGGAAGACCTTCGCGTCATACATTTGTTTGAACAGTCCTTACATATCTGATCGCTTCCGATCCAACTATCGGATCGGACGTCAGACTGAATCTCATTGCACTAAGGCCAAAAAAAACTTACGCTAGAATCGTATGGTGTATTTGGTGAATTCGATCCGATAATCTATTCAGACAATCGGAGTCAAGTATCGGACATCTGTTCTCTCCCATATACACGGAAACTTACCGAGCCGACTGTCTCAAACCTCAACCTCAAGGTATTTATTTGCTCACTGTTGTGCGTAGAAACCTATTGAATTGAATCAGGTTGAATACAATCTCTCATTTTAAGTTCGAGCAGGTTTTGTAGCAGATTTCCAAAATCTATCTTATTAGCAGGATTAAAAAAAAAGCAATAATTTGGCAATATTAATAACACTCTTTTAATTTTATTGTACATTTTAAAACAATACATTTGGCTAGTGCATTCGTTCGTTTCTTTTTACCCCAATTTAGTTAATTTACTATAGTGATCTATCAATCTGGTAAAAGAATTTAATTAAATGTTTAGCATGCAAATATTTATTTTAAATACGATAGTGTGACTAAATATGACTGTGTTATTAATGAAAATAAATTACATTCTAAACGTACTGATGCTTTTTATACAGATTTTGAACTATTGGATAATTTTGCAGGTTTTACCAGGATTTTGTCTTGCAAACTAGCAAGATCGTACATTTAAATCTGATCACACCTACTATTCTTTGGTCATTGGGTATTTGGGTCAGACTAAAGTGCTTATTACACTATTCTATTTGCAGGAAATCTAATTAGGAACACTCTAACTAGGAAGTTGGAAACTAGTGATCACACTACACTAAATTGAATTCTAAATCGGACCGATGACTAGGGCTGCCACCTATTTTTTGAACAAATATAGTATTTTTCCCAAAAATTATGCAGAAATATAGGACTTATGAGAAATTCAGGGAAAAAAATGTACACATTTATTTTTTATCATTATGTACTTTTCCATATATACTTGTTATTGTTCTTCGCTTCGCTCGTAACTTTATGTTATACTGTATTTTTATACCAAAATACTACTCCATTCGCTATAAATTTACAAATCCGATCTGGCAACACTGCTCTAAATCGTTGCAATGCGATTACACTCACTACTGTAAACAATTTAGGGACCTTCGATCGGGACCTTCCAATCGCACTAAATCGGAATCTAACTGTTCTAACTTCATCTACACCTTTCGATTTCCTAATTAGATTTCCTACAAATTGAATAGTGTATTATGCACTTAAATCTGGTGACAGTACAGTACTTGGTATATATTATCTGCGTAATGTAGTCTATGGTTGACAGTTGACACTGCTGCACTGCTGTTGACAGTTTGACAGTCCAAGTTCAGTTCAGTTGTTAAAGGAAGAAAAAGAATTCTAATTCTAACGCTGTAAACAAGAACAACACAAAAATGGCGAAAAATACTTCTAGTTCTGCGTTTCGTAAGATCGATATCGATCAATATAATGAAGATAACTTCAGAGAAGATGAAGCGGAACAGTCAATACCTACCGGGCCGGACGAAGGAGAAGTTTGCGCTTTGCTGAATCAATATCCTTTACAAAACCATAAAATTATTATAGAATTACACTTTCATGTAAAAACATTCATGAAACGTACCATGAGCATAATACCAGTACTTTGCTTTTCTTGAAGATTAATTTTCCTCTCATAACGAATCGTATGAATCACCTTTATAATATCAGTGTGTACGTATGAAAATTTCTTCGTAGCGTTTTCTTAAACCGGAGTTACAGCGACAAAAATCTAACAAAACATATTTAGTGAACACTCACCAAACACAACACAGTAAACATTTGGGCCACGCCCCAATTTTGGCCAATTCTAACGAAAATGTAGTCGCAATGTGGCTTAGCATGTATTTTTAACAAAATTGGGGTGTGGCCTAAAGCCAGGTTTCCTGTGACAAAAATCTAACAAAACAGATAAACAAAACATGTTAAATGAACACTCGGACCAATCACAACGCTACCTAAAAACATGTTAAATGAAGACTCTGACCAATCACGACACTACCTAAACACTTAGGCCACACCCCAATTTTGTTAAAAAAACATGTTAGGGTCGTCTGCAACCTTAGAACCGGTTACATGGTCTTCTAACAAAATTGGGGAGTGTCTTAACTGTTTACTGTTTTATAATTGGTCTGAAAGTTCACTAAACATGTTATTTAGATTTTCATTGCAGGAGACCTGGCTTTATGGTTTACTGTGTTGTGACTTGTGACCAGGCCCGGACTGGCCATAGGGCAAATTGGGCAAATGCCCGATGGGCCAGATGCCCAGATGGGCCGGTGTGGCCTGATGGGCCTGTTACACAGTCTGAGAAATCGAAAGAGTGAAGGGAAAGTAAAAAAAAAAAAGGTTGTCCAATTAAAAAGAAGCCGCAAAATTGTTTGTGTTTGTAAATGCACTCAAGATACAGGAGAAAGACTGAGCAGAGCGACTGTCTAAAAAAAAAAAGAATCACTTTTTTTTTGCCAGCACTGGGCCGACCATCTCTGAAATGCCCGGGCCGATTTCAGGTTCCAGTCAGGCCCTGGTTGTGACTGGTCTGAGTGTTCACTAAACATGTTTTGTTAGATTTTTGTCACTGGAGACCCAGCTTTAGAAGCCAAAAATGTTTGTCTAGTCTTAAACCATTCTTCAAAGACCCACTCTAAATGAAACCGAGTCTGGTTGTTTTCTTTTACCTATATAACTTTTACAAACCCAGAAAAGTAATCATGACAAGCCACATTTAATCCTGAAAATAAATTCAATTAACTACTCTGGGGGAATTTAACTCTAGGAGTTGATGTTAAAAGTAAATAGGAAATTAATGTAATAAAAAACTGGACATGACAGGTACTACTTACAGGTGTTACATTTTTGTAAACCATCAGGAACAATAAAAAATAAAATGACTACAGTTGTATTTTAAACTAGCTGTGCCCGCAACTAGCTGTGCCCACAACTAGCTGTGCCCACAACTTTCTCTGTGTAGAAGATGGTTGGGTTTAAATTTTTTTGCACAGAATCCTAATACTTTTTCTTTTCCTAAAATAAAAGTAGCCTAAAGTACTCCTTATAACATCAGCTATTTGCCAGTGAAAGTCTTGTCAAAATCAGTCCAGCTGTTTCGGAGATTTATAATCAAATCCTTAACTCGATAATACAGGTCGATATATTGATGCACTGAAAACTGTATTGAACACTGCCCCAGTAGGACCAGCCAATCAACAAATCAAAGTAAGTGGATTTATGAAATTCATAATGACTCACATTCATTTCATCGCAGTCATATTAATTTTTAGGAGGAATATTTTCTTTTCTTTCAAGATTAAATAAAAAACTAAATAAACAACATTGGAAGACATGGGTTATAAATATGTTAAATGGCGCATACTTTGGTAATAAATGGTCAGTGTGACAATTACGGATAGTGTTAATAATTACCGGTATGTACATACAGTTATTATCAAATAGCCACGACAATTGGTTAATGTGATAAGTACCAAGAGAATAAGCAATTTCACTGGTTATCATGAATAGTTTCCAAGCAGGTTTGGTTAAAGTAATAATACAAGCTTTTGCCACCAAATACATCCAAGGAATCAGCTAAGCATGTATTAAGAGTGGGCAAAGTTAGTTTGGGACTAGCAACACCCAAACTCAATTGGTTTAGGTTCAAAGGGGATGACAGGAGCTGGTGAGCGAGCAATGCAAAGGAGATAAGCCATCAGGTTTTTCTTGTAAAGATATCACTCAGATATAGGAGCCCTGCCCAGCAGCCAGGATTCTATCAACTTAGTCAAAAAACCTGGCTTGATAATCGAGCTGTGTTATGCAATAATGTGTTAACCGACAAAAATATTAATTCTTTGTTAACGCCATCTAGTTATTGTGGTAAATCTATTTAACGCTTGAAAAAATGCAAACTATGCTCTATTAAATTTACTACAGTTCTGGGCATTTTTTCAAGCGTTGAGTATAGACTTACTACAAGAACTAAATCAAGTTAACAAAAAAAAATGTTTTTATGGGTTGACACATTATTGCATAACACGGCTCAATGGTAACTTTGTTTCAAAAGGAGGTCGAAGATTTTTGTATGGGCCTTGGTCCAAGTGACTGAAGAAGACGCCCATAACCAGCGCAAACTTCGCTTCTTTTCTTAAGCGCGTGAAATGTGTGCCATATGTGTGTACTATGCGTGCCAACTAAGAATAGTACTGTTAAGACGCCATTTTGTTCCGCAATACTCGTGAACTTCATTACCAAAGCGTAAGGTGTGCAAAAAAGTAAATAAAAAAATTATACTCAGTTAAATTATTTTTTGTTCACTTTTTTGGTATTTCTAATCAATTTTAAGCCAAATTAATTACACAGTAATTATATTATTATTACGGCGATATATTGTGGTGACCAGTAGAATTTCGTGAAGTCAACTATATTGGTTAATTTTTTGAATGAATACTGCTTCCAAATATTATTAATTTATCCAAAATTATCTATTTATGGAATTCGAGAAATAACATTTTATAAAAATTAATACAAACAATAATGAAATCTATGAATAAAAAAATATAACATATTTTTTTTCACACTTTTTTTTGCTATGAGTACTAATTTGACAGTTATCGTGTGAAGTTGTAGCAAGCGCGATCCTATTCTTATTATTTTGGCACGCATAGTACTACTCTGGCGACTTAACTTGACACCTGGCTCGAATGACGTTGGTGTAAAGTACAGTTGGCAAAATAGTTTTGGTTTCCATTTCATGTTCTTTTACGAAAATAATTTATATTTATATTTTTTTAAAGTAACATTATTATTTCGAATACATAAATCAGTATTAGGTAGTAACATAGACTTGGATAATATTTTGCAATTCAAATCTTTACATACGATATCGCGATCCGTTATCAAGGAAATATTGATAAACATTAATAATTAGAATTTTTATTATGATTTCAATATCGCGATTGTATTACGATTCTGGGATCAAGATTCAATATTATGTATTAATGTGCAGTTGTAGAAAAGGGATTAAGTGTTAGGTTAGGTACCTACTCAAATTCATATTTACAGGGTTGAGATGGCAGCCTCGAAAAAGCGCGAGATAGAGATGCGCCTCTCTCTTTCTTTGTCACTTTGAGTACGCAAGAGTAAGCGCGCAAGGCCTATGTCTCTCTCTTGTGCTTTGTCTAGGCTGGCATCTTAGGGGTATTGAATTGAACAATTTGATTTAGATGGAAATAAAACAAAGGAGAATGGGCATTTTATATAGGCCCTGGTCCAAGAAGCTAAATAGATACTACTATACCTTAATTAAGTGTTGTATGTTGGGTCCTACAAATCCCGAAGCTTATGAAATACGCCCCATAAAAAATAAGTTATTTTTGATTTTTGTTTCAATTAAAATACTACTTCTTTGCGGTAAAAATACAAAGAGTAGTCAGTATTATAGTTATTTACCAATACCATAATTGGATCTTTTACAATTATATAACACAAACGTAACCTTCACTACTATATCCCCCGAATAGGGTAGGCAGGCGAATGGTTGCAACGCGATCTTATGTTTATCCGCACGGCGTAAATAATTGTCTTGTTTCCATAACAAGATAATAAGTACTCCTGAAAAGCTTTAATAAGACAGGTGCGTAGTACTCAACCAGCATGCGTGTATGACAAGATGTAAGCTTCGTACGTCCATTTTGAGATCCAAAATTAAGATTCATATTGAAAATAATTCTATAATGTCTGCTTCTAAAAATGGATGTAAGAATGGGTCCCGCGGTCCTAAGGAGTTACTCTTCTTTGATATGGCCATTAGCCAACAAGTTTTCCGATCCCGAAAGGATCTGTCGACATGTTGGATAGACTATAAGAACGCCTGCAACTCGGTGCCACATTTATGGCTCATGAGGGTGCTGGAGTTGTATAAAGTAAATACAAGTCATGCACCTTCCTGACGTCATTTATGAGGCAATGGAGGTCAGTCCTTCAATATCCAGGATGTCGACAAATTCAAGTGAGAGGAGAACCAATCAGGACTGACCGAGGTATATTCCAGGGAGATAGTCTGAGTCCACTGTTTAGCCTTGAACCATCTAAGCACATTACTGGAGGGTGACATTTACTGCGTTCATAGTATGCAATGCATAATTTATTCCACAGTTATTCACATGTGATTATCGCAGTTTGTAGTGTTTTACTTCGTTTATACTATGTAATGCTTAATATCAGCCCGAAGTATAACACAGAAATTTTGTAGTACTGTTTCTTACTGCAGTACTATTATGCGACATCCAGCCATCAGCACCCCAAAGGTGATTCTTTATAAAAATACAGTATATTATCTTACTGCTAATAAAATAAGGATGTTTTGATTACTTGTAAGAATTGCCGCTGGTGTGCATACTGTGTATAAGTTAAGTTTTTAGTAAAAGTAGCTAGTCGTTATTCTTAAAAAGTTGTAATATGTATACTTACTGTGGATAATTATGTTAAAGGGCAAGGACAAAATAATAATTATAGTTACTGCGTTTATGTTTTTTGATTTTCGGTCTTCTAAAGTATATAGAAAACAAACGGGTCTTTGATTCTTATAGAACTCATTTCGGTGATTACGAATATATGATCAACTCGTTTTGACCAAAATGTTACTTACTGCGTTTATGAATCGCGCGGCAGAACTGTGATGCTATCGCTACTCCCACGGCGACGGCGGGTCCCGCGGGGGAAAGCGGGAGGGATGTCAAATTCAGAGTCAGGTGTCTAGTTAAGTCGCCCGTGTAGTATATTCAACTGTCGCGCTTTTTTATGTTAACTGTGTCTGGAAGTCTGGAACGCACCCGCAGCGCAGCACGGGGAATTTTAAAAAGAAACACATACGCGTCAACGAAACGTCAACTGTCAATAATTTGTCGATGACATGTCAATTAATTTAATTAAAAATGAATTGTTAATTTATTTAAATATGAATCTAAATTGCTCAGATTCCTATAATTATTTTAAAGGATCATTGATGGCCAGAGCGAAAAGCAATAACAAATATACATGGAAAAATACATGTGTACTTTTTTATTTCCTGAATTTTCCAAATGTACTATATTTTTGGATCTTTTTTGGGAAAAATACTATAATTGTTCAAAAAAAAGGTGGCAACCCTAATCACAGTGTCCAGTGAGGTGCAACTTTTTTTAAGTCTATCGAAAATATCTGAAAATAAAACGTACCTATATTGAGGTTCTATTATGGTACTCAATTTTAACCTTTTAAGCACGTGGCTAAATATCAATTGCCGTGCCCCTAGCGCGCGACTACGAATCGATAAAATAATATCTACAATAAATATATTAAGCTTTTTCAATACTTAGAGCTATGAAACAACTTTATAAACTTTATATATAGTTGTAACTCATATCTCTATTGAATAATCATTTTAGTTGTACCACGCAGTTCATAGGACAAAAATAGAACAAAAAAACCATGCATGTTCTCTGTCGCAAAAATACGACACGCGCGGTAGAGGAAATATTTGTCGCATAAATGCGACACACGCGCTTAAAAGGTTAACGAAAAGCTAAACTAGTTATAACGCCTATAAATAGGCGAAAATTCATAATACCGCGTTTACATTCGGCCCATTGCCGCGGCAACGAGTAGGGTCATGGGGAATAAACTGGGAAACGCGAGAATGTAAATAGGTCATTTTCATTGCCTTTGACGTTGCCGTTCGCATTGCCCGGCTATCCCCCATTTGGCGGTTTTTCTTGCGGACATCAAAGCGCGGCAAACGTGTGTGTACCTACATGTTTACGCATTTTCGGTGGTATGGATAATTGGGTATTCTGAGCTTCGTCTTTTTATTATCAACGGTTCTATTTTGGCCAGCAAAAATTCTAAATCTGTTTGCAACATCCTGCTAAAGTTTGAAAACTCTCCTGTTTCCTCGCAAGTCATATCTTTGAAGAATTTCTCCCTGCTGTTTCTGAAAAAAAAAACATGATATTGTTTAAATTTCTAATTTAACTTACGTCATTTTGATAGACTAAATTAAGAGAAACAAATCTTATTGTTATTTAATGTACCTTCATGGTTAATATTATGCCACTATGTCATATAAGGTTCAAAAGCTTTTAATATCTTTAAAAAAATACTTACATTGTTCTATTACGATGAATTGCTATCATCCACCATCTCCTCTGACGACGACGTCTCTTTTGAATTCTATTTTTTTTAAGCAGTTAAATAATTACCTGGTTAAAGTAATAAGGCAGAGCGCCGACGCCGCAACAATTTCCACGTTATCCATTGCCCAGAGTCGAATTGAAAACACATATGAAGCGGCAATGTAAACACTCATTTCCGTTGACGTTGCCACAGCAATATTTGGGGAAATATGTACGGCAGGGCAAGCGGCAACAGAAATGGCTGAATGTAAACGCGGTATCAGAATGACTGGCCCCTTTCCTCGTAATATTTTTCCCTCTTTAGCGAGGTAGTAATTATTTGCTACCTAGTACCAAATAGGTATAAAAACTTATATTGCTCAAACTCAAACTTCCGAAATCTCTCTAGGTCCAGTCATCCTGACGATCACGTTCAATGTATTCTCGGTATCGACATGAAAAAAATCGGCGTGATCATCAGGATGACTGAACCTTTTTGGACTGGAGTTTTTGTACGTATTTGGTACTATTTAGTACCAGCTAGCAAATGGTGCAACAATTTCTTTCTTGGTTACTTTAGATTCTAATATCTTTTGAGTAAGCGAACCAATTACGATGAAACAAAAACTAAATGTTACTCCGAGATACGCACAATAGTTGCCTACAAAAATCAACCGCATTGACTCGGTACTTTTTACTTGCGGCGTGCATCAACAAACGGACGAACGGCAAACAGAAAAAAAAAAACAAAAATGATTAAAACGGATTCTATCGGTTAGGTATCCTTTAACTTTTTTTTTTTTTTTTTTCGTTGTTATATCTTAATGGATGTCCCTCGCCCGGGGAAGGTGAGGGGGTCTACCGGACTCTTACCGGCTAAAAACCAACGGTGCTCCTTCTCCTGACCGTTCGGCCGGGGCCGCGGGATTCGCAAAAGCATGCACCGCAACCCCGGCAGGTCCCGGTCCGCCAACCCTCGGCGGACCTCTCCTCTGTGGGGCCCTACCCCACACCCTCCTGAGAAGCGCGCACGGAACACAGCGCGCCGCCTTCTCGGGCCTGTTACTGGTCGGGCGGCGGGTACCCTAACCCACCGCCCGCAGGCCCCACACTAGGGTGGCTGGAGGTCGTCGCGTACGCGCGCCCTCCGGCGCCCGGTGCGTCTGGCGTGGGAAGGGAGGAGAGCACACCGCTCCCTCTCCCTCTCCGCTTCCTCCTTGGTCGCCATTACCCCCTCGCAAAAGGAGGCGATGGCTTCGCACGCACTCTCGCTCCCGACCATGGACACAACCACGGCCGGAAGCGAGAGGTCACCACCGACCGCCGCGACTGTGTCGCGGCGCTGCGATCCCCAAGCTGGACACGCCTGCAGCGTGTGCAGTGCCGTGTCCTCGGGGCAGTCGCAGTGGTGACATCCGGGCGTCAGCTCCCGGCCTATACGACACAGGTACTTCCCGAAACAACCGTGTCCCGAGAGTACCTGCGTCAGCCGGAAGCTGCGGGCGCCATGCAGCCTCTCCAGCCACTCCTCCATGACAGGTCTTACCGCCGCTATTGTAGCGTGTCCTGCGCTGGGTTGCGCAAGTCGTTCCCCCCACTCAGCCACTAGGATCTGGCGAAGCTCGCTCCGCTCAGGCGCCACCTCGCGCTGACGATATCTCAGCGCGAGAGCTCTCGCCTCCAGATCCCAGGGCACGGATCCGGCTAAGAGGCTCGCCGCCTCGAAGGAGATCGTACGGTATCCCCTTATCACCCTGACGGCCATCGCCCGTTGCGGTCTCCGCAGGATAGCGGCGTTACGGGCCGTCAGATGGTCCGCCCAAATTTATATCCTTTAACCCTACCGCATTTTTTAAATATTTTCTATGTAAAGACCCGCCATGTCTACAAATGTATTATATGTAGGTATAGATGATACCTATACATATCATACATCTGTAGTATAGATGTTGACGTTGAAGTACTTACATACATTTGTAATTATCATGACTTTCTCTTTTCAGGATAATGCCTTGGCACTTACTTTGAAAGTCCTGCTTGCCATAAAGTCTACTCAAATTGAAGAGGCAGTGGGAAACTTATCTTCGGATGATGTCGACATTCTGATGAAATATATTTACAGAGGATTTGAGTGCCCCACTGAAGGATCAAGTGGGCATCTGTTACTATGGCATGAAAAAGCATTTAATATCGGTGGTTCTGGTGCCATAGTCAGGGTACTGTCTGACAGAATGAGAGTATAACTTTCTTCTACAGTATTTTTATATTTTAAGTTTAATAAATTGTATATGTTTTAAAATATGAAAATTATCTTTTGACTTACTAAATATAATTAATTCATGTTTATCTGCAGACCCTTGTGATCACGGAACGCAACCTCGAGTCATTGCAATTTCAAGGACTTGCATATCTACTTAAAATGAGTTTAAAGCTAAAATTAAATTAAACTTACCTAGTTGGGGTATTAGTACTGTACAGTATGTGAATAAAACAAAACATGGATTACAACAAGCTAACACTGACTAAAAATAATAATCAAGTAACTATTAAGTACTTACCTACTTATGTAAGAAAATGACACATGTGAAGGTTATTTCCAAAATCACTCGTATAATCTCGTGGTAATTATGGAAATAGCTTCTCAAGAAGCATAAGAGTGTCGACATTGGGTCCATATTGGCTCACCTAAAGTTTTTTACCCGAAATTGTTATTCCTACCGATTTGTAATCCGAATTATCACTCTTCCTAAAAATGTTATTCCTAAAGTTTTCAGTCATACAATTTGTAATACTACAGACACTGTTCATAATACTCATGTTTCCGAAAATTGTAATTAATAATATCACTAATGTTAATTTATTTAAACTCCTACTGTTGGTTTTCATAACGTTTTTATGCCCAAACATAATTTCCATAATATTTTTACTCATATTCAGTAAGAAAGTCGACGGAGCCCCGCACAGCGGGGCTCCTACTTTTGGGTGGTTTATAAAAAAAATAACCACGAAGGGGATGGCGGAGTCTATTCGCTCGCTTCGCTCGCTCACACGACCCCGCCTCCCCCTTCTAACCTAACCTGTCCGAGTCGGGGTGCCCTAAAGTCTTATGTAAAAAATAACCAAAACTGTAAATGTTACTCAAAATTAATGTAGATATGTAATGTTGCTTATTATGAACAAAACAAATCTAAATAAAAAAGATATGACTTTGAATAATAGTGTAAAAGACGGTTTTGTTGAGAAAATATAGGAAAACAAATAATAGTTTAATAGATATTATTGCCACTGACATTATGAAATTGAATGATTCGGAATTATGAACATTAGAAACAGAGCAGTTAGGAATTGCGATTGTTAGGATGAAAAATATTAGGAAGAACATTTTCGGAGTTCCAATTATCGGAGTAGAAAATTTAGATGAACTTTGGCGCACCCGTCGACGTTGCTGTCATACATACGGCACCTTATTTCAGCTGCTAAGTGAGTAGATACTAGGGATGGGCCGAATATTCGTTTTATGTTCGGTATTCGGCATATTATGCAGGTTTACCGAACATTGGTACTCGGCAAAAATGCCGAACATTCTACTCAATAAAGTTGCCTCTATGCTTGTATGAAGTAGTATAATCACATAATTGTATTCATATCAAGTGTGTCTTTTCATTCATCGTCAGTTTTACAAAAAAAAATGTCCAAATGTCGGTTTAAAGAAATTTATTTATCATAAGAACTTTACAGTCCGCTTATAATGATATACAAAGTAAACATTGTATAATAATAAATTATAATTGTATTATTATATTGTATAATAAAAGTTAGCTCCAGAGTATTAGAAATTACAATGTGCATACATATTCTTTAAGATTATTTTTAAACGCATTCGCGTTATCGCATTCTTTTACTTCGTCCGGCAATCTATTGAACAGCTGGACTCCTTCAAACAATATGTTTTTTTTTTACCGTAATTAGTGCGACAAATGTTCGACCTCTTAGGCTGGTTTTAGAGTCATGCTGACCGTCGGCGCTGACAGCCGAATCGTATGACTTCCCCGTCAGCGCTGACCACCGCACGCGCTGATTATTCTAAAACGCTTCAAGATACTCGAAGCTCGTGGCCCGCGAAGCTTACTAACCGCGCTGGCGAAAGCGGCCCTGTAAAACCAGCCTTACTTCAATTCATTTTTTGTTTTTTTTGGCAATTTACTGAGTTTTAGCGATTTTGTACACAAAAACAAATGCACGTGTCAATGTTTTGTCGCTAACTAGATGATGCAAATTGGTGAAACCCTTATTCGGCCCATCACTGGTACCTAGTACTACCTAGGTAGGTAGTGCTGGGTAGGTACCCAGCAGCTGAAAATTGACAGAATTACATGATTTCGTTTACACCCTGTAGGTGTAGGTACTTACGCACAATTTATCATGTCCTTTAATACTTATCACTCGTCCAACCAGCAGTGACGTAACTATAGAGTGGCAGGCCTGGCAAAATGCCACGGGCCCACGGCCCGACGACGGGGCCCATGGGCCGAAAGGCCGCGAGCTCAGAAGAAACCTAACATTTTTAACAAACCTAAGTAAAAATTATAAATTTGCAATTCTGTTGGGAAATTACTTCAGTGATTTATTAAAATTAAATTACGTGACGATTTTAACTGGGGCCCCATCCAATGAATTAGCCACGGGCCTCTGATGGTATAGTTACGCTACTGCCAACCAGGTTGGTTCCTCAGTATCGGGTTATTGCATACACCCCGTGCATGTCAAAAGTAACGGATCATAGACTATAGTTCCACAATATTTCGTTTTGAAGCCTACAGCCTACCAGCGACGAGCAGTTTCTGGTACTTACTATGCGTGCCAACTAAGAATAGTACTGTCAAGACGCCATTTTGTTCCGCAATACTCGTGAACTTCATTACCAAAGCGTAAGGTGTGCAAAAAAGTAAATAAAGAAATTATACTCAGTTTAATTATTTTTTGTTCACTTTTTTGATATTTCTAATCAATTTTACGCCAAATTAGTTACACAGTAATTATATTATTAGTATGGCGACATATTATGGTGACCAGTAACATTTCGTGAAGTTAACTATATATATTGGTTAATTTTTTTAATGAACACTGCTTCCAAATATTATTAATTTATCCAAAATTATCTATATATGGAATTCAAAAAATAACATTTTATAAAAATTAATATAAACAATAATGAAATCTATGAATAAAAAAATAAAACATTGTTTTTCACAGTTTTTTTTTGCTGTCAGTACTAATTTGACAGCTATCATGTGAAGTTGTTGCAAGCGCGATTCTATTCTTAGTTGGCACGCTTATTAGCTTGGTTACTGGCTCCCTCTTAAAATGTTGCCAGTAGCGATGGGCATTGTATCAACGGCCTAGTTACCTAATTCAACCGTCGAACTTCTCTCAGCGTACTTAGCGGTCGACCGTCTATCGATTAATGGCCGATTCCTATATTTACGGAGCATTATTCTGCCCTCTTTAGCAAAAGGGCAGGAAGTAGTGAATTTTGCAAAAGCGAGTTAATTATTAAATGCTCTTTTGACATTTCGGTTTCACAGTTCTATGTAAACTACAAGTATGTTTTTTTTAGTTAATAAAAGCTAATTTTAACCGTTCAACTAGGTAATAATAGCTGACAATTTAGATGTCGACTTTTTAATTTCACTAGTGGAAGCACTTCCCGTTCTCTGGGACAAGACAAAGGAGAATTATAAGGATATAAAATTCAAAACAGAAGGATGGAAAGATGTCTGCCGAAATATTTTAACATCTTTCGACGACAAGGACAACAAAGGACATCTAAATTGTCAGCCATTATTATGCTTTATTTAACACGTGCGAACTGAACAACAACAAAACATTAACTAGGTACCGAGCATAGACTACTATTATATATAATCTACCGAGCGGTTCGCCGTATGCCACCGCGGCGCACCGTATACGGCACCGTGCCACGGAACGACGCCGCACAGCGCACAGTGGATCGTCTCCATACAAGAGGTTGGACATAGAATAAAAATTGAAGACTTATTTAATTAAAAAAAAAATACAGTTGCATTCCTCTATTAAAGAACAACAAAAATTGTTACTACGCTTTTTTTATTTGACCAGCACTTTAGGAGCTATTCATAAGTAACCGTGATAATAGTTTTCATTAGTAACAATGCAGTAAACTATTAACATAATTATTGCTCTTACTGCTAGCAAAGCCAGCAAAAATCTTAACTTTTGCAAATCATAAGTGAAGCAATTTAAGAAGCTGTCATAGGGCAGTAACAACGGGAGTTACTGCCCTTTATTGTATCTAATCATTTGTACTAATTTCTTGGAAAAATGCTACAGAAAAATATTTTTTTAATTATTTTATTAGGGTAAATACATAATATTAGAATTCAGATTATTCATTTAAAAAGCGTATAAAGTCTGGCAAACGAAAGTGGGTAGACACTCGAATTATTTGCAAACTTTTTATATGGCAACTATTTTTCAACAAAAACAAATAATTCTGAGGTGTCAAATTAGGTTATTCCTATAATTTGGAGTTGCTCTGCTGATATTTTTTTTAATATGCCGCGCTTTTTCAGTCTCTACTTTCGTTTGCCAGACTATTTTTCTCTATCTATAGATGTATGTAACATAAAGGTAATTTAAATCAGGGCCGGACTGGGACCTTAATCGACCCGGGCATTTGAGAGACAGTCGGCCCACATTTACAAACACAAATAATTTGCGGCTTTTTTTTCAAGCGATAGGCGATAGTTGGACGACCTATTTTTTTTTGACGCTCCCCTCACTCTTTAGATTTCTCCGACTGTGTGACCGGCCCATCAGGCCACACCGGCCCATCGGGCGTTTGCCCGATTTGCGCGTATGGCCAGTCCGGGCCTGATTTACATCTTTACAGACACGAAAAATCGAACTCAAAACTTTAACCGCCGTTTTCTCAGGAATTGATTTTGGGTACATACTGCCTTTTTGCTAAAGAGGGCAGTATTAGTTAAAATTGAGACTCTTTTAACTTTACCAATAATAAAGCAAAGACCTCCTAGCTTTATAATCTTAGTATAGTAGACCCTCCCATATGGAAGTAGCTATCACAGATAAAATTAGCTTACGAATCTATTTATATGCCCAGTTTAGCAATAAAAAATGCTTCCATTGGTAAGCAAAAGGATTCGTTATTTAACCCCCGACACAAAAAGAGGGGTGTTATAAGTTTGACCGCTATGTGTGTCTGTCTGTCTGTCTGTGTGTGTGTGTGTCTGTGGCACCGTAGCTCTTAAACGGGTGCACCGATTTGAGTGCGGTTTTTTATTTGAAAGCTGGTTTTCTAGCGAGTGATCTTAGACATGTTTTATTAAAATCGGTTCAGCCATTTCAAGGTTATCAGCTGTTTTGTTAGCTGCGGTAGGGTTCTTAGACGCAATAATGTGTATTACTTTACTTTCAAACATACGTGTGAAATAAAATTTGAAACACTCATGTATGCTATATAACTATGCAAGATTATGAAATTCTTGGTCTGATGCTGCAGCCAGGATAACCAGTGCACTAGTACACTCTTGAAAACATAATAGTAGATATGTCGTGTTTGGATTCGTTTTGATCAGTATTTGATTCTACATGCAATTCAATGGTGGCGACATGATGAGCTGATGCTGCAGCCAGAATATCCAGCACACTAGTACACTCTTGAAAAATAATAAGTAGCAGATATATGTCGTGTTTGGATTCGTTTTGATCAGTAGGTATTTGATTTAAATTACTATGTTATGTATACATAGAAGTTAACAATAAACATATGAATAATTGTACACGTTAAACAAAGAATGCGAGTTCACACTGAAATCTTAATTTATGAAATATATATTTACTTAACAATTTACGTGCTTTTTTGCCAAAAGTAAGTTTATTTTTTTAACTTAATACTAAGTTTAAAATAAAAATTAAATTTAAAATTTAAAAAACCCCCGACGCAAAAATAAACGAACTTTTAAAAAGTCAAAAATAATAGTATCGTTGAGCCATCAAATTCGATTGAGTAACACCTATATATTTTAATTACAGAAATTGATGGGTGGCACGATAAGGTTTGCTCGTTGAAATGGCGATATAATATCGCGTCGGGGTACCGCTAAAGTAAGTCAGACCCTTCATTTAATTGACCATCTATTAATTTACTAGCTAGCTAATTTACTTAGCATAAATAATAAAGCAAAGACCTCATAGCTTTATAATCTTAGTATAGTAGACCCTCCCATATGGAAGTAGCTATCACAGATAAAATTAGCTTACGAATCTATTTATATGCCCAGTTTAGCAATAAAAAATGCTTCCATTGGTAAGCAAAAGGATTCGTTTTTATTTATAGTAACCGAGCATAACTAGTTGAATTCAACTATGAAGAGTAGAAAGAAACGACACGTCCATTAATGTCGCGCTACGTCGTCGCGTCACGGCACCGTTCAAGGTTATTTTCAACGGACAAACTTAACGACATAGGACTCTAGTTGGTTCATTATCTTTTATGATATTAACTTACGCCTTTATCACACCTCCGCCGCCGCGAAAATAATGATGCAAAACCGCTAAACAAATTCCGGTGCGAAACATTACTACATTATGTCGCGATTCGAGTAGCGGAACATCATGCGAGTCAGTTGAATAATTCAACTATTGTAGCAAACCAAACAAAATGTCGTCGCTTTCGGAGTCGAGAGGAGGAAGAAATATTATGGTGGTCATTAACTTGGAACTAAAAAATAAATCAACATCCATTATACAAAAAAATACTTTTACAACAACGAAACCAAACGTTCAACAAAAACGTGGAAGTTTCGCTTGTCGACTGCTACAGATACGTGCGAAACAAATGTGGCATCGCAACAAAATGGCGGGCTGAGCGCGGACGTGGAAGTGTAACCGGCTTCCGAGCAGATCGGCAAAATCACGCGGCAAAGAGATAGAATCATAATCAACTCTGTTAGTTTCGCTTGTTGTACAATGGACAAGTCATGGCGGACTGTACCTACCGGTTTCACTGGTATGGTTACGTGGTGCAGGTGTGATAAAGGCGTTAAGGTACATACCTATTGCAATGATCGTGTTGAATTCGTAGACGATAAGTAGAAGTACATACTTATTAAAGTTCACTTCAAATATCAACTAACGTTCACTTAACTAGTCAACGAATTCAACTACCTAGTTAATCGACTAGTCGACGAACGAAAACTAACGATCTAGTTACGTAAACAAAAAAATCGTCGACGACCCATCACATCACCAGGTCGTACTTTTTATTACAATTTATATTTTTGTTATACTATATATAGGTACGCATTCTTTCAGTCTTCAATTAACTTTTGCTCAAACCAAGGGTATTTCGAGTAGAATTTGGAAGTGATATCCCAAACAAACCATATTGGGAATATTTTCCGCAAAAGTATTGCATTTTAGAAGGGTTTGCGTAACATAGGTAAACCGATTGCCAAGTTCTCACAGTAAGACAGTTGTTTGTTCTCTGCACGATTTTACGCAGACACTCTTCACTGAGATATGAACTTAATGCTTCCAGAAACCGTAGGTACTATAATGTATGTCCAACACACTATTGTAGAACGGCTCTTGCTCAACGGCATTATAGAATCTTGTCAAATCATCTATATAATAAGATAAATAAAATTTGCAACATATATCCTATGTGTCGACAGGAATGTAAGAGTAAGATCTGTAAATGGCTACTGACACAAGATTATGATGAGATAGAAACTTTGATGAAGTTGTCGATTAACTTTATTTAATTTTATTCTTTAACTTTAGTCTCATTAACTGTAACAATGAATGCGAGAACCCTGGTACCCATAACACAAGTTAAATCTTACATTGGGAACCAGAGTTCATCGATCGTTCATTCAACTTTTCTGAAAAATAAATATATTATTATTTATAGGTACCTACTAAAGACCGTACTTAAAACTAGTATTTTCTTACAATAAAATTTTGTGACCCATTGAATCTTACACAGTTTTAACTTTTTAGCATTTCAATACACCATCAAGTTTATTTTTTACGTTTTACCTAAATAACAAAACTTCAATAAAACTATGGTTACCATCTCATCAGAAGATTTTCAGATCAGCTCTTATTATGTAGGTACATAATGGCGCACAATATACTTACATTGACTGATTACAAATTACTTTAATAAACATCTTCTGTACAAATGGAGCAATGGATATTAAATACGATCAACACGGACAATAACAACTTTTTGAATGTGCCCGCTTAAAATAAGCTTTAAAAAGACAACTGTCTCAATCTCCAAAACTACTTGAATCTCTTCCTTACAATCATTTTCAAAAATAACGTTTTATGATTTAAAACTATTTCCACTGGCGTTTTTTTTTTGTGCTCATAATAAATAGGTAAGTATCCTCTTCAAATAAGCTTTAAAGAACATAGGTATCAATCTCCGACACTCGTTGAATCTCTTCCATCCGATCATTTTATTCCAAACTAGCGACCCGACTCGGCTTCGCACGGGTGCAATGTAGATACTAATGTGGGGCATATACCTAAACCTTCCCTCTATCTATATATCTTCACCCTATCTATTAAAAAAATCCGCATCAAAATCCGTTGCGTAGTTTTAAAGATCTTAGCATACCTACATAGGGACAGACAGACAGCGGGAGCGACTTCGTTCTATACTATGTAAAGATTCAAATGGCCAGACTAATACACACATTATTACAAAGTTACCATGTCCTGTAATTCAGCGGCACCCTTTCAAACTGGAAACTCAACAACGCTGCTCGACTGCAGTAAGCCCTCGTACGCACGAGAGCTTTTTCAACGCGCGTTAAAAAAGCGTTCTAATACAACAAATAGCAAGCCGTATATGTGTTCATAAATATGATAGCGCTTTTTTAACGCAGCTTATCTATTGCGCGCGTTGGACGCTTTTTTAACGCGCGTTGAAAAAGCTCTCGTGCGAACGAGGGCTAATAGTGGTGGTAGTACTTTCCCGGACGAACTTTTTCACAAGGAGATAAAGATAAAGATAAAGAATAAAGATAAAATATAAAGACAAAAGATAAAGATAAACGATATTTATTTTGCAAATATGGGTGGTACAAACAAATGTGGTGACATAAAAGAGGATAGGTACATGATCAGCCATATTTAACCAAAGCGGCCCGTCCCGGCTTCGCACGGGTGGACATTTTCCCCGTTTTTGCAACATTTTTCATTTATGCTCCGCTCCTATTAGTCGTAGCGTGATGTTATATAGCCTATAACCTTCCTCGATAAATGGACTATCCAACACTGTTCCTGAGATTAGCGCGTTCAAACAAACAAACAAACTCTTTCTTTAGCTTTATATATTATTATTAGTATAGAAGTATAGATAATGAATGATGTACTACTTCAAACAGGCTATAGAATCACATAGGTCTCAATCTCCAAGACCACTTAGGACGGCCATACACGGGCTGCTCGATAAGTTAGTCAGTGATCAAAATACACGGACCGCTCGTGCAGTCAACGTCAACTGCTTGAAGCTGCCATTGAGCAGTTGAAACTGACTGCTGCAGCAGTCGGTCTCAACTGCTCGACAAGTCACAATTTCAAATCAGTAGCAACATGGATTCGATGAAATTTCACCGTGCTGCTGACCGCCCGGAGCTGTCGCAACTGGTCGAGCGGTTCTGTGTATGTATGTAAATAGAAGACTGTAGTCACTGTAGTCTATGCAGTCGCAGCTTGAAGCAGTTGATCCTAATTGCTTCAAGCTGTCCGTGTATGGCTAGCCTTACACTTCTTTTAACTATTCATAATATTGATTTTATAAAATGACTCATAACTTTTTTGTACCGGAGTGAATATTTTTGCACCCATAGTGAATTTGATTGCATCCATGGTAAAAAATAACGCGCTTCCAATAAGCTTTAAGGAGACATGGGTCTCATTCGCCCACGGGGTTTGAACCCTATCCGCCCGTTCTCCTTTAAATCTAAACTCCAATCAAGAAATTCGACATTAGGTATTCCGCTGGGATTACGCAGACGACAACGTCAAAAACGTCTCTGAGATACGGAGGATCGACAGACAGATACTGCGACCAAGAAAACCTTTTGTTAAACGGGATACGTTTTGACCAGCGCAGTCACCTAGTCATCCTATTGACTAAAGCCGGCTTATCAGTTACCAGTCGACGCACTGTCCCGTCACGACGCGGAGTGTTTGATTATTTTTACGAAAAGATTATGTCTAAGATTTGTTTATTTTAAACTCTGATATGGTAGATTTTTTTTTTAAATGTGAGCTATTCATGGAAATAATATTTCATATTATGTTCTATTAACGATACAGGTCCACCAAAAATTTATCCGTGTATGCAATACAAAGCGGAATGCCATTTCAATTATTTGTACCGTACAGGGATTGAACCCGCGACCCTTAGCGCATAATACCAAGCGCTTGCTACTGCCACAACCACTGTAATTATCAACGTGTCAAATACTTATTATGTTACGTAATGAAGTGGCATAATGGCTGCATTTTAAAGCTCATCAAAGGCGATGTAGATATCTACCACAGAATGAAACAGTGTCACTGTTTTAACCAATACTACAGAGTGGTAGCTCCAGTGATACCAATGTTAACGATGTAACAGATGAGTGACCTACTAAGAGAAAACTATCACACTATCTGTACTACTCAACATCATCTTAGGCAGATTTTAAAGCTAATTCGCACCTAATACCTACATAGATATCTTCAAACTACATAGGTAGTACTTAATTGGCAGCGTACGAAGTCGAATTTAATATTTTGAATGGAAATCTAAAACATCCCATTCAGTATCTGTAATTGAACAGACGGATGGAAGGGTTCATTCTGTAAGACCAAAACATCTCAGTAATAATGTTTGCACCTCGGAACTTTCATGTTATAAAAATCCCAAATTTCAAAATTTTAATGGTACTGGTACATTCTTAATTGTGCGGAGTGTCTGACCATTACTATACTCTGTTTTATACGTAAGTGACTGCTAAAGAAAGTATTTGGCCGATCGCAGCCTGTCTCTCGCTTAGAGAGAATGTGCGATATATAAGCGACTGAGCAGACTCGCCATTCGGTAGTTTTTTAACTGCGCCGCTGACGCACACTTGTACGCTACAATGGAAATACCGGTTAGTAAACAAATTCAATTGCCCTCATTGCACTATTTACTACGATTGCGCTCCTTTTTATTTTTGTTTTTTTTATCATGTCTCAGAAATGGTCGATTTTATATAACTTCTTACATAATTTTACTTTCTGTTCTTACGCTCGGTATTGCGTAGATCGGGAAATAAATAATTAAAGTTGACAATACAGTTGCCGATTAAATGCAATAAGTAGGTACAGAGATTTTATATATAACTAGGTACCTACTACTATTGACTATCTTTGTTACTATGTACTACATAACTTTTTTTATAGTCAAATATAGTCAACTTTTAGGACTTTATCCTAAGTTGATAGGTAACTAACAATAGCTTAATCAGTTTGTAACACACATTAATGCTTTCAAATTTCAATACCTACCTACATTCTGAGATATAATGATATTTATGTAGGTAAGTATATAAGCTACCGGAAATCTTATACCGGTGTAAACGAAATCATGTAATTCCTTCAAACCTCGTGATGTGCACGGGATCATTATAGATTCAATAAAAGAAAATACAAGAAAACAGGTGTTACACAAAAACATGTGTTGAACAATTTAACGTGAGGCATTTTAGCGCCCCGAGAGCGATAGCCGCACAATTCTCTCGGGGCGCTAAAATGCCTTACGTTAAGAACACAATGATTTTTTTTTATTGAATCCAAAAGTATCCCGTGCAGGGTTAATCTATGTCAGCAAGTACATCACGGTATCAAGGGATTACATAATTTCGTTTACACCCTGTATACTTATACTAACACTTAATATTATAAATGTGAAAGTTTGGATGTTTGCGAGTTTGTGAATTTGGATGTTTGTTAAATAATAATGCTTTAACGGCCGAACGAATTTGGATGAAATTTGGCACACAGGTAGACCATGATCTTGAATAGGTTATAGGATAGAAGCGCGGGCAACAGCATGTCAAATAAATAATAGATTGTCAAATAAACAACAGATGTTGCTAAGCAACGGAGTTTATTATTGCGGACGACTATTTTAACGTAGTTTGTAATTGGTTCTGTAACCTAATGATCTGAAGAGTGGGTGGACTGCCAATAATTTATATTAAGATCAAAGTTAAATCAAATGAGATCAAATCCCGCTAACAAGAAACTTTTTGAATTTAATTTTAACTTAATTTTGCTTATCTTTTTTATTTTGAAGATATCGTTAGAACAAGACTTACGAGACTATAAAGTAATCGAATCAGATGGTAAATTCTGCGATCAGGCCACCAAATTAAACATTTCCGAAAGCTACCTAGGAAATATTATAATTCCTAGGAAACGTGCGAAGTAAAATTAACTTTACACATTTCCTGATGATTTTAGGAAATATACTTAAGTATATAATGACGTATTTGATAAATTTCCGATAACATGTGTAATAATAAAACCTATTTTGTCCTTTTCAGAAATTATTAATATTGCTATGCTGTTCATATTATGGCTATGCATCACATCACGTCCACACTATACCTGTAGAAAACTATGAAACTGAATTACAAAATCTCGGTGAACATGTCGAAATTCCTGAAACCCCCGTCAGACTGGTAAAAATCACGAAAACTGTAGCTGTCAAGGTACCAGTGCCATATCCAGTGAAGGTGATCGAAAAAGTACCTTATCCTGTTCATATTAACAAGCCTTACCCTGTGCCAGTGCCACACATTGTCAAAGTTCCCCACGTCGAGACACCGCAAAGACTGCACGAACATGAAGCTCTCGGTAGCCAAGGTGGCTCACTAAATGTACATAGCCACCATCTTGGCGGTCAGGACAATTCTTACCAGGTACAAGAAGCACATTCACCTGACGCGCCGTCGAACAAAGACTCTTACGGACCAGAAATACAATCTTATAATGGAGGCAACTCTGGTGGCAGTCAACATTTTGCTCCATACAGCGATGAATATTCATCGGAAGGATCCCCTGGTAATTCTTACGAAGCACCGTCTCATAGCTATTATGGAAGCGCCGGTGGAGACGATGCGGAGTCTTTTGAATCTAAAAATTATGATCAAGCTATTAGAAACTATCTTCATAAAATTAACCCAAGCGGAGATACCGCAGGGCTCAATACTTTTAACTACCATTAATTACCTGAGTGGATTGTTTAAATAATAGTTTCACTTTTATTTCCTGTACATATAGTTTTTAAACATGAGTGTGGTTTGTATGAGCGGCGTGTTGAAACAGTACCTAGTAAGTGTTATTGTAAAACCTATTATTGTTATTCTATTGTTGTTGCTAGATGTGTACGGCGTAGTATTGTTAATTTTGTAATAAATTATTAATAAAAGATTTATACAAGATACATTTAATTTCCAAAGTCATTATTATCACATTACTTAATTAAAAATATTTTGAAAATTGTAACCGTTAAGATACTTATGCCAGGACACTATACCTATGTAGATACTTGTTACAGTATGAAAACACGAATTACAAAACATAATTTTAATTCGCTTAAAACTTAGAAATGCGTAAAGTACCTACTAAATGTTTATAACGGAAAGGTGTACCTAAGCAATCCGTTTCTTAGTAAAATGTTACACAATGATTCAATTATATAATAATAACGTTACACCGTCAAACACATATCATTACATTCTTTTGTAAAAATACAAACTAAGGCTGACCACACACTGGCCACTAACTGGCCGGGATACTTTGTGTACCACGACAAAGGACGGTCCCTCTACCGATCAAGACGGTGTACCAAGCCACAGGAGAGTCACTCGTGAGTGTAAGAAGGTGGCAGCCAAGGTGTGAATAGATAATGCACGTTGGTCAAATTGTATGAAAATAATTTCGAAAGGCGAAAGTTATAAAAATCGATTAATTGAATAATATTTCAAATCGTAAAAATTCAGTTTTCTGATTTTTTTACTTTGTATACACACAGTTACCCAGCTGGACGACAAATTTCAACTTTCTAGGTCATCTGGAAGTGGGTTAGGTTTTTGATCTATATGTCAGTGTTACAAATGCTGATTTTTAGACGTTAATATCTCAATAACCGTTTGAGCTGTATTTATGAAATTTGGGGTTTTAGTTAATCTCAGGAGTTTTAATATATAAACCAAATTTCATGTGTTTATGTTAATTCGATTTTGAGTTATTAAGGGGGTCAAAAGTGGCTTGAAATGGTTCGTGTAATATAACACACGGCTGCTGCGTCGCCAGTTCCTTTTACCTTTGAACTTGGCTTGACACGTTGCCGCGTGTCTAGATTACCGATTATTATAATATTCGGACCGCAATAATGATTGAAGTTTGCATGCGGACAATACGAAATTACTAAACTGAACAATTTGAAAAAGTTTGGACTAAATGATGTTTTTTTTTCTTATTTCTTAGAAATTTCGTGCTAAGATGGCGAATTCTTGTGTTCTAAATACCGGTGTAAGCCGGAATTTTATCCAGGTTGTCGAATATATTTCAACAGGCAAGTTTCTTTGAGTAATTGTAAGAAGTGGAACCACATAATTTTATTAGTTTCCAAAAATCCTTAGACTTTTTACTTTATTTCTAACCGAAAGCCTAAAATTATAATTTATGGATTTAATTTTAAAAAATGACCGGTCTTGTAACAATCTTTCATCCCTAATTTTCAAAAATCCTGAAATATGCGTTTCATAGTAACTAAACCAAAATCTCAAATACCAATTTCATAGATTTTACATAAAAAATTACGGATTTCCATACAAATTTTCAACTCGTGAGCATCGCACTGCAGCATAAGCCCGCCCCCGCGCCCCTACAGGGGCTACAGCATCGCGGGCGACGGCTGACTCATGTAGCCCACCTATAGATCAGCTTGCGTTATCTATTCACTCTTTATCTGTGGTGACTTCATACACCAAATCGTCGCTGCATCTGCTGTATATGGAGCAACTTAGTGTCATATCTGCAGTCAGCCTAAATATTATGTTAGATTTACCTAATGTTTATATAATATCTATGTATTAGCAAAACGCAATTAATGGTAACAACAGATAGGTACCCAAATATGTGGAAAACAATTTGAAAATACGGTTCCACATCTCATTTACACCACTAAATAGTAACAGGCAGTTTCGTAATAAACTATTTAAAATGGAGAGAAAAATTGCACTTGAAGGCGTTTCTCTGTATTCTCATCATCCAAATTGCTGGATTGTTCATCAACGATATGTTTTACTTCAATGATAGGTCGCGGCACATCCGGTTTTTCATCTTCGTCGGACACATACATCCGAGTCAGGTCAGAAGCGACTGATGCCGTCTCACACACACTGTGGACAATTGATAAATTTACTAAAAACTGATTTATTGAATTGGATGAGACATGTGTGTAGATATCCTAATTTTAAATATTTGGAACAAAAGCAGTTACACGTTACAATTTCAATGAAAGTTCAGATAGGTAGACATGTTACGTACTTACTGTACACACTTGGTCCAAGTAATGAAATCGTAAATACAGACTCACCTATAATGTTCTGATTCTGCGACGGGTACATTGAAGTGCGTGGTTTCCTGTTTGATGCTCATGATGGTGGGCATCATGAGGGCGGCGGCGGGGAAGGCGGCGCCTGTCACCACGGCGGTCTCGCTGGCACCCAACGGGCCCGCGCCCAGTATTAGCGGAGGCGCTGACACCTCCTTATCCTTCACAGGCATTACAATATCCGACAGCACTTCTTCGTCTTTTTCAATGATACTACTAAAATCGATACAAATAGTTTTTGATATAAATGTTTATGAATTACTAGTGTGCCACCATGTTAAACTGATTTGTGTTAACTTCTGAACATGTTTTTGATCTCGTTATAGTTCAGTTATCTCTCTCTCTCTCTCTCTTGTGTCGGCACGAATTATACGAGAGTAGCACCTGCCTTGATGAAAATAATAGCCAGACAGCAAGATTGTTAGCGGCGCGGACTGCACAGGGTGTGGAGGACGTACAGTAGGGGAATAAATAGGTTCGTCAGTTTTCAAATTTATTCCTTTCCCAAATCGCGGGCACATAATATTGCCTTTTCAAACTGTTGAACGGAACAGACCAATGCATGGAAAATTTTAATTATTTGGTAGCAAAGATCTAAATCGCTTTTTACCTCCATATGACGTAGTAGTGCCATATAATGTATTTGATTTGATTTAAGGAGTTTTGTTGTAAAAACCATTACCAATTCAATGATTAAATAAATTGATACTAGAGTGCGCGCAAGATAACTCTGCGCGCGACGGAGGGCGTGCTAAATGATGCCATGATCGCAAAAATACAAAGTCCTACTTTTTAAGGAAAAGTAATATATTCGTGAGCATTGAAATTGGGCAGCCCTCTTGCGGTTTATTATATTTTAATTGAGCTCAGTTATGTTCGTTTAAATTTACTACCTATCAATTAAATTACTTAGTATTTTTACGTAGTTTGCAAAGGAAAAGAACTAAGCTGATAAATGTGGCATGAGTGAATAAGAATGCATTATGATTATTATCGTCTGATGGGGTAATCTTTATTATTATATTTTCTTTTATTCCTAAAATCAGGTAGATCTAGTGACAAAGTTAATAAAACGGCAACACTATGGCGGACCATGATTAGTTCCGATTTTGGCCGCGCGCAGAGTTATCTTGCGCGCACTCTAGTGGTTGTCATCATGTCACCATTATATTTTTTAATATCCTGTCAAAAATTACTTATATTTTCATTTCTGTAATGTTGGCAATACGTAGTCGGTAAAATATTTTGTTTCTTGCACTATGCAAGCAAAAATAGAAAGGTGTATAACATTTACGTTCCCCTACGGAACTCTACGTCAAGCACTTACAAGGATGCTTCGAAGTAACTATAGTCCGGTCGGATAACTCAGTCCTCGCTCGCGACGTTACAGGGTCACGGGAGATATCGAAAAGGGAATCGCGCGAGGAGGGCTCGGCAGGCGCAATTTTGAATTAGCTCGTTCGCTAGCCACGAGGTTAGCAGTCTCACGTTTTAACAGGTCGCGGTCACTTTGTGAGACATACACACGAGATTACATACCCTAGGTGAGTCGATCTATCATCGGACACAAAATGGGTTGTCAGGGCAAATAATATTAATATTTTAAGAAAAGAAAATTGGACTCGAATTCTGCTGAATATCAACAATAAATTAATAACGAAACCATACCTAGCAGAATAATTAATCAAGTGCAAGAGATATTGATATGGACATTAACATTAGTTATTGAGATGATATCATTTTTGTTTATAAAAAATGTATTTCTGTATGCGTCTCTTTTATAACTATTCTTTGTACCTAACTTTTTGTTGTTTACATCTATACTAATATTATAAAGAGGAAAGATTTATATTTTTGTATGTACAGAATAAACTTAAAAACTACTGGACCGATTTAAAAAATCTTTTTATTACTGAAATAAAACTTGTTACTCGGGCGGAGCCGTGAGCTAGTTATTTTATAAAGTATAATTAAGTATTTTCATCACATACGTTAAATAAATTAGCACACCATTAAACATAACATAATCGTAACGTATCGTAAGAACTGTCCGCAAATATTTTCACCTCGTGTGAAATATTCATCGCGGGCGAGGACCGACTTATGCGGCCCACCTATAATAACTTACTTTTCTTAAAACTTATTTGCCTAATGGAGAAATAAGATTTTGCAAAATACAACTCAACGTGTAAATAAAGCCAACTCGCCTGCTACGCCAACAGTATCACGTGTATATTAGTGTTTCGTCATATTTGACTACGGGAGCATTTGACATAGCAATATAAAGAAAAAAACAATTCTCATTACCTTCCCAAGTTTAAAGCTATTTTGTACTCTTGTGATTTTTGTATCACTTCCAACCAGTTGTGCTTATCCACATCACCATCATCTGAATTAAACGAAGAGCCAGGCCTGAAATATAGTAAATTATTTTTAAAACAATAATTATTACAGACTTAGTTCCCGATGCTGCCTCGTGGGACCCTTCTATTAGTATATTAGCTTATTTCAATAGGAATGTTTAAAACTGTAGCATAATTACAAATCTTCACATTATAAGTTTTCATTCTTGTTATAGGTAATATGCTTTTGTAAGTTATCTACATTATTATTGTTATAAGTCTTCATATAATAAATCGTCAATGAATTAGTAGTCTATAATATCGACGCTTTCCTCTACAAAGGGCGTAACTCCTAATTCCATACTTTTGGCAATGAGCAAAAAAGGAAAAAAAGAAACCTTCTCGTATAACTCTTTTGTTTTTATATTTATAAAATTGAGTTCTACGAAGGAAGTTCATACATTTTGGCGGTCTTTTGCCTCAATTAATTACAATTACGTACGAGATTTAATAACGAAGTTAGCGTGGAGTTACACCCCTTAAAACCTAAAAAAAGATGTACATACAACCCATAATCTTCTTTACATAGTATAAAACAAAGTCGCTCCCGCTGTCTGTACGCTTAGAATTTTTATACTACGCAACGGATTTTAATGCAGTTTTCAGCAATAGATAGAGTGATTCAAGAGGAAGGTTTATATGCCCCACATTAGTATCTACATTGCACCCCTGCGAAGCCGGGGCGGGTCGCTAGTTAAATATATTATAAAGGTACGCTGCGAGTGTGTGGGCCTCCGCATATCGTAATTAGACTTTTTAACTACGCATTCTGCAAATACGTCCTTAACAGAATATTCTATTTGGGGTTGATAGATTCATACAGATTCTGATCCCGTAACCAGACCGAGAAATGCAGCACATTACCGCCAGCGCAGTGCAATTTTGGTCGTCAATCCGATAAGCAACCTGTCAACCAACAAACCTTCATTAAAATGTATAAACCTCCGAGTGTTGTAATACCACAATGCGGCTTACTCGACGACGATTTCGTGTTGAGCTGATAATTACACAATTGTATGCCACCGCGCTATCAACTCAAGGCGTCAATGTCGCATTTATAGCGCTACCCGCAATCATAAAATAGCAAAACTCAATAGAAAACTTTTTTCAGTGACGCCGAGACAATTCAGTGGTAGGTCTGCTAATAGGTTTGATAATACTTAGATGACATAAATCACACGGTAGATACATTACTAATAATTAATGTATTGATATGAATATATTTGTTATGTAAATACTCACATAGGCGTAAAGTTTACCATGGTAGCAAGATGTTTCTGTTTGTGTATTTGGTAGAAATTTTCTGAACTTTCTATCATAGTGATATCTCTTGTGAGATCAGGCGACAATATCAAACTTTCTTGTTGTTTCAATTTTGTAATGCTGTTGTCCGATATATCATTTATTGAGAACTTTAGCTTAGCTGTAAAATAAATAAAACATTATAACCACGTGTCTTTTTTTATATTTCGTACCGTATAAAACATACATTCTCTTTATTATTACTAATTATCTTAGAGTAACAAGATACGAGATCTAGGTGACACATTTGATCTGATAGGACAATAGGCGAAACGTCCCCAGAGTTGTAGCATCTTCTCACATATCTTAAATAAAAGGTCTTATAAATCGTATTATTTTATTCTATGTCAGCAAATTTGCACCGTGTGGAGGAAAAAAGTAGGTAGGTAGCGGGTTGTTGTACAAAATCAACTAAGTTACACTGACATTCCATGTATAGGTTGAACATCCATAGTGACGCTACACAACCTTGTCTAACACCCCTGGAGATGCTAAACCAGTCCGTGAACGCTCCATTTAACCTAATACAAGGACTGGAATCCCTGTGCAGGGATTCCAATGCCTGCACCAAGCGCCAGTCCACCCCGTACCTACATAGATAGTGTCGACCACAATTCTTCCCTCCACACGTTATCATAAGCCTTCATCTTCTTAATGAAAGCGCAAGAATCTGATCCATATAGCCCATTTCCTTTTTAATAAACCCTACCTGAACATCCAGTACTTTCTCATACGTACCCTTCATTGGTAAAATATCATCTCACACTCACAAAAAATGAATCTTGTGTCTATCATCGAATTAAGTTTATACCTTTTGAAGTATATTAAACAACAATTTAATAAAACGCTCATTTGGTGCAACAATGGCATAATTACACATTTTTTGAAATTTTACTGTTGTTTCTCCCGATGTAAATAGTCTTTACTCAAAAATGCTTGTAATGTGGTCATTATTTTGACAACCTTCTTTGAGCAAAGTCGACCTTTCCGCGCTTCTTGAATAGGCGCCAGCAAAGTTGTATGGAATTTCATTGCTGGTGAGTTTTAGCCACCAGCAATTTCCTTTGAAAATCCATTATTGTCGAGTTTTGTTTCAAAAATTGTCTGGTGCAAAAAGTTTTTATTCAGAATTTGGCTGTATAGATACAGGCAGTACAAACATTAAAGACTAATTTAAAAAAATAACTAAGGACCAGGGAAGAAACAAATCGTTACTTTAAATAAATTCTTACTATACTAATCTGGTTTTATTTAAATTACTCGCATTGTTTGAGTAAAGCACTATACAAGCCTTGGTCCGAAATGACTGCGCTGCTGGCCACGCTATGATGGCCTCGAGCTTAGTTTAGCTACGCTCTCAGCCTTCAAACTTGGTCATCATTGCAGCCCTTGCTGTCCGCGCTATAAAGGCCTCGACCTACGGTCTCGGCCTTTATTCCAGCTTGTCCATCAAGAGCTGCAATGCTGACCGCGCTGTGATGGCCTGGAGCTGCGCTACACTGCGCTTTCGGCCATCATCAGTGCTGCCAGCAACGCAGTCATTACTGACCGCGGCAGTTATGTACTATTCCGCACATTTTGACATAATATTTAATTTGCTGTAAAAAAAGCGTTATTACGTCATTGTTGCACCAAATGAGCGAAAGATGGTATAACAACAATGCAGAAACTCACATTTGTCTATCGGCGAAATTTTTCCTGCTACGTCGTATAGAAAATCAGCAGTCCAGAAGTGGGGTATTCGAATAAAAACTTTTCCAGAGTCTACAGGCATGTGAAAACCGAGCTTGTGAAGTAGCTGCAAGAACTTCAGATCCTTACAAATAGATGCTTGCCTGCAGTTCCACGGCACCAATGGCACGGATTGATTGACAACTATGGACATTTAATACATTGTTCACTTGCATTCACACTCCAGATTATGATATCGGTATTTCCCAGTAAATGGGTTGTGCAAGAGTAGCATGACAGTCAGGCCATAAATGATTGGTATATGTAGCGGCATCTAGTTAGACTGCAAGCTGACTTTAACACACTTAAGCAGAGTCTGCTGCAATAAAAATCTAACAAAACATGTTTAGAGAACACTCGGACCACCAAAAAAAAGCGCTGTATTTACCGCAATGTGAAGTATGTCAAAAAATCATAAATAATTAGTACTATAACAATATGTAAGGATATAACGGGAAACCTTGTTGCTGCCCCCGAGATATCCTGATTATTCATACCAGCTTCATACATTTTTTTCGTAAAAAAAAATATTACTCCTCAGTTTTCGAGTCAAATTCGTGTAACATATTTGACCATAGTAATACTAAACACAAGTCATTTCAAGCCCAAAAAACGACATTTCAAACTTAGACTCCCCCAAGTCTTCGAAGCGTGATTTTCGATCCACTCTACCGTACGTCGTTGTAGCACCCAGATGGATGAACCGGTTTCATTAACTTTTTTTTTTGTTTTAAAGCTAGTTTAGTCGAGATGGTGATAGGCTATGTTTGATGGAAATCGGATCAGCAGTTTCAAGATAGTCAGCTCTTTTCACAGTCAGTGTAAATATTTCTGTCGTAAAATATGTATTTATTTCAATTCCGCTCGTGCGATTGACTTGAAAATTTTAACATATATGCAAACCTAGTGATAATACAATATTAGGGTACCATTGAGCTGATCCGATTTGTGGGTTCGGATCAGAAGTTTGGTAACTCTACTCCAAAATAACTAATAAATCAGGCAGACCCATTGATTTTGCTGATTGTCACTTGTTTTGACTTGCCAAAACAAGTGACGTGTAGTGACTTGGACATAGACTTGGAAGGTAGTTCAGGGTGACGATCGGCACTCTGCAATGACTAATTGCAGACCCATCGTGTTTGAGCTCATATGTTATGGAAAGCACTTTCTCATCGCATTCATAATAATGACTAACAAGGATCGACAGAAACATTACAATGTAGGGGGTATTATAAATTAATCTGTAGAATACAAAGTGAAGAACATGAAAGACGTTTTACTTACGAAGGGAATGATATGCGACTGGCGACAGAACATGTAAATCATTAGATTTCTTCAATTTCATTAATTTTGTTTCATTTTCATATAAGGGCTCTTCACTTTCACTTTTTCTGGATAATTTATCCAAGTATATTTTAGCGAAACAAGTTTCCAACAATACTTTTTGCACCCAATCTAAGAATTTTGACTTTCCATCTTGTGCAAGCTGGTCACAAAGTTTACTTATTTCTTCATCTCTCGTCTCTTTATTAACCTGTACAGTTTTCATGTTTCTGTCATTTTCCCCCTTCACATATTTCTCGAATTCTTCTTCGTTTAATAAATTTTGCTTAAAAAGCTCTCGGATTACCGAATCTCTCGATTTAATGATACCATCGTCCTTATACAACTTGATGATTTCCCCTACTATATCCGGCAGAGCACTGCATTGCATGTAATTCCAACTTAATGATGATAGTTCATCCTCCGTCCATCTGAAGCATAATAAAGTGATTATATTAATAATATATGTATAATGTTGTTAATTGGGACAAAAAAATTTGAAGAGGAAATTTACCTTGTAACCATCTTTTCCTTAGAGGTAGTGCTTGCAGTGCTGTTAGCTGACCTTTTCTTAGCGTCAACCACAACGGTATCTTCTGGTTTGGTGTGAGGTCCTAAAGTAAGACTAGGCTTCGGTGCGATCTCGTCACCATCGAAACTCTCAGTATCAAGTCGAAAGTTGGCAGTACTTTGTAGTGTATGAGGTTTTTTGATAAAAGTATTTATCACATACTCAATAAGATCAGACCAATCCTATGTAACATAAAATATTATTAAGACTCGGTTATCACGTCAGAGACAGAAATATAAAGCAAAGAGTTCAATAACTCACATCACAAATTTCGAATTCTGATTTCCAAATAGAAGTGAAAGTCTTCAAAATCTTTGGTTGAAATAAAGTAATCAAGCTTTCCAGCTCTCCTCCCACATGATGCATCAGGGTAAATATGCAATCGTTGACGAATTCTCCGTTATCGGCGTAATCCTCCAGTAACAAACCATACTGATACATAATTTCACATGTGGCAAACCTGTTGTACACAATCGTAATTATTAAGTTCGATATTAGTCCCCGACGGTTGGATTGGCACAGTGGCTAAGCGATTAGATTCTGCGTTACAGGTCGCAGGTTCCATTCCCGCACGAATCAAATATTTGTATGAACTACAGATTGATGTTACAGTGTACAGTTGTTTCAGGTCTCGTTGTTTATGCATGTGAGATTTGAGTCTGTAACCGCGGCCACGATACAGGAGAAATCATGAAGCAGTATAAAAAAAATGCGGGCCGAGATTATTGCCACTTGCCTGTCGCAAATGGCATTTGTATTCAATATTTGGAAATGCGATGAAGGTTGGTTTATTACTGAGAAAATCCCAAAATTAAATTATTAATTGTGCAAGAGGCTCAGGGCCGTATAAGCAAAGCCTTCATAGACTCCAGCTTAGGGGGCCTCCGCACCACAACAAAACTACAATGTTATTTTCATGAAATACCGACTTTTGTATTTCTGAAAATACACATAGTTTACATAGTCTCATAAATAAAATTAATATTAATAAATCATCAATTCGCGAATTTAAACCTCCTCCTTGAGGGCAAATACCACAAGTTAGCTTAGGGGTGTACAGACCGTAAATGCGGCCCTACAGATGATCCGAGGACCCTCAAGCTTAGGACCACTGCACCAATCAGGGTATTCATGAAGTGATTTTATAATAATGTTTTTTGTTAGTTATGTACCCTAAGACCTATATTATGTTTATTTGTCGCAGCGAAATTATGATGGCAGGTATTTCGTAAAATCACAATTAATCGTAAGGGATACCACAAACCACGGATTATATCGAATATTTCAACTAATTACCTCTTCTTATCTACTGAAAAAACCTAGTGATTTGTCAAAAAATTAAACTAGTTTTAGTGCTATAAGTCGTTTCACTAGGCTGTCAAAATAAGTCGATAGCGATCACTAGAGTGCGCGCAAGTTAACTCTGCTCGCGGCCAAAATCGGAACTAATCATGTTCCGCCATAGTGTTGCCGTTTTATTAACTTTGTCACTAGATCTGCCTGATTTTAGGTATAAAAGAAAATATAATAATAAAGATTATAGTAGACCTCATCAGACGATAATAATCAGAATGCATTATTTTTCACTCACTGCACATTTATAAGCTTAGTTCTTTTATTTTGCATATTACGTAAAAATACTAATTAATTTAATTGATAGGTAGTAAATTTAAACGTACATAACTTAGCTCAATTAAAATATAATAAATCGCCAGAGGACTGCCCAATTTTAATGCTCACGAATATACCTATTACTTTTCCTTAAGAAGTAGGACTTTGTATTTTTGCGATCATGGCAACATTTAGCACGCCCTCCGTCGCGCGCAGACTTATCTTGCGCGCACTCTAGTACAATTTTTTTCGGTTATTGTCAATCAATTAAAACATTAATAAGAGGTTTTCATTTATATAATATGTACTTTTGTAAGTATTAAGGTTATATTTTTTGTTGATTTTTTCACAGTTAAAAGTTTTTATGTTTAGTTGAATCCAACTTTCGCACACCCATTATATTTGTTGCTTTAAGTTCTAACATGTTGAATAGGGAGGGATGGTGCTTAAAGGAGTCTGCCCATACAACATATCATAACCATGACCATGCTAGAAATGTGTCAGGCACGGCAAAAAACGCTCCGTACACTTACTATGCCCACTGAACGAATCAACCGCGTTCTATACGCGTATACAACGCGTATGATGACCGTACCATGTCCGTTCAATGAGCCTTCATTGCCCGTTCTACCGGTGTTGTACATTTTTTCGAGTCAGTCAGGACATTTCTGCCTTCCTTGCACAAATAAGGTCGCTTTTGGAATCCAAGATGGCAGCTATGAACATTTATTGACTGTTCTTCACGGATGTCAATGGTTTTCGGGGCTGCCGATGCTGTAAATGAGGTCAAAATCCAAGTCCAAGATGGCGATTATGAAAATTTACTGACTATTTGTCATGGGTGTCATATGCATGGTTTTCGGGGCTGCAGATGGTGAAAATAAAGTCGATTCCTCAATCCAAGATGGCTTTCATGAAAATTTACTGGTTAGGGAACATACCCATAGTACGTGACCTGTTCTGAGGGGGAGGGGAGTCTTCAAAATACCACGCTTGGTCACAGGGGCGCGGGAGGACTTAGGTTTTCGTCACGTAGTCAATATCCTCTAGGGAAATTTCGCGCTTTTCAAACTATATTGAAATACGGCGCGCAGCGTTTAGCGCTTTTTAAACTCACAGGTGGCAACACTGACGCACATATGAGCCAATTTTGTTTTTATCTTTCGGTTTGCAAAAAATGGTTTATAAGCATATTCATGAATTACTACGTGAAAACTAGAGGGGGAGGGGGGGAATAGGCATATAATACGGGTGGTCACCGAGGGGGAGGAGGGGGTAAAAAATTGTAAAAAATGTGTCACGTAGTATGGGTACGTTCCCTTAAGCGATTCTCATAAAGAATAACATAAAAATTTACGCGGCCGCCATCTTGGATTTGAGAATGGATTTTATTTTCGGAAATAGCACACCTAAAAACGGTGGATTTGATACCCATGACGACTATCTAATTTGCAAATTTTTAGAGCCGCCATTTTGGATTTGAATTTGGACCTCATTTCCGACATCAACACACCCGAAAATCGTGAAATTGGCACCTATGATGAATAATCCGCCGTTTTAAGACTAGCAAATAATTAATGTCTAGCATCAGACAGGGATAACAACGCGAAGCATACGCGTAGCCTACGCGGTATAAACGCGATGCATACTATTGTCGCGTGTGACACGGAGCGTTCCGTCACCCGCAAAATATTCTCGCGATAAAATTTTGCCGGTCCGTGCATAACACGCTACGGTGTCGGTTGGACACGGAACGGTCTAGTGGACGTTGTCTCGTGCTAATCCATACAAAGTTTTTTTTTTGCCTGTACTGTGTACTGTTACGTTCCTAGTATGATACGGTGTAGTGGGCAGAGCCCTTTAAGCTTTAAACAATTATTAAATTTGGTATTATTATCAACCAAGTAAAACATCCATAAGAACCTATAAGATTTTAAGTTTTGTATTTTATATTTTTTTACGATGTTCTAATATTAAAATTTTACCACTAGTTTCTAGTTGCCAGAAAAAATTTAAGGCCATGATCAGTTACTGTAATAGAACATAATTATCTAGTTAAAAAGAAAATAAATAATTATGTTCCAAAATTGAACTTCAAAAACATCAATATAATTGGTAAGAAAATTCAACCATATTGACAATGATATTCCTAAACTAGTATTTCCGATTTAAAATTCACTTACATTAACGTTGCGTTTACGTTAGTAACTCGACAAAATTCGTGCTAGGCCCACTATTCACGGTTCGAGAGTACCTACGTGTTAATTATTAGCTGCGTACGTATTTCTTGTCCGGCGAAAACTTGAGTGCATCAATATTAGACAACGTTCCACTGTCTAACTAAAGACGGGTCTCCAACAAAACATGTTTAGAGAACCACCAATTAGAACACTGTACACAACAGTAAACCACGCCCTAATTTTGTTAGAAAACATGTTAGGGGCTATTTCTAAGAAAAACATGGTCGTAGGAGACCCAGCATTACAAGGCTTGTGGAATCACAGAGCGGTGCCAGGGTACATAAACGAGGAGTTCGGGATTCGGTGGATCGGCCGTGGCTACCCAATTGCCTGGCCCGCGCGCTCACCTGACTTCACACCCATGGATTTCTACATGTGGAATGAAATCAAACAAAGTGTATGTAAGTGAGTCGCGAACTTTTAAAACAACGCATCATAGACGCCTTTGGTGAAGTGAAAGGGCAAAGAGACGTCTCCTACGCCCATATTCTAAGACGACAAAACTTACTCGACTCAGGATGGCCTCGAAAACACCTTGAAAATGGTATTCTTAATCGCAATTTCGAGTGAACTTTCGAACTTCCTCGACTGAGGGGTCCTCAAATGAATCGAGGTAGAGTACTCGAGTGGAGTCATTACGTCATAACTTTGTTTATCTGCATTTCGCAAATAACGCCGCGATAAATAGTTGTAAGGATTATCGTAAGCATATTCGATTAAGTCTTCATAATTCATTTTTGTTACATACGAACTTTGACACTTTCTTCCTTAAGGTAGGTTCCGAAGTACCTTGAGTTTGACAGATGATTCCTTACCTCGACTGAGGAAAAATCTCGAGTCGAGGACGTTTATGTCAACTGGAACTACCGATGGTAGTGAAAACGGCTGAGTCGACTAAGTTTTGGAGGAACGTCTTGGAATATGGGTGCTAATATCATGAAAAAGCAAACTTTGAAAACGTGCGCCCGAGTGTGTTTATTTGATTCGAGTACAGATTTCCATAAATCTCTACTCAAACCGAGACTCGTAACTGAACATTGTTTTAGCATACCGGCCATTGTGTTCTACAACTATTGATAAGTTTCGTTAATGCACACTACCGGAAAGACAGGGTGCCAAATTACATGCAATCTCGCAATTGTCCTCTATTCCTTAGATAAAAGTTATCTGGAGACTGAAAAATCAGCCATTAGTCTCGTCAATGACATGTCACTGAAAATAGTTTAGCATTTTGTCAAATCAATCGATTTTTGTTTGGTTATTCGATTTGTGGTTTTGGGGTAACGCTAGGAATTTCACGAAATCCCTGGTATCGTCATTTCCCTGCGATGTAAAACTAAGAAAATTAAACTTCACAATTATTTGTGGATACATACTGTCTGATATGATCAAGCATATTAGTGGGACAATTGTTTTCCGGCAGCTTCATTGCACTGTCCAAAAACATCAGTAATATATGGTTCGTCACTATAACATCCTAAAACACATTTTGAGAAAATCAATAGGTATTATTAACGAGTTAAGTAAATTATCTAAGTAATAAATATTATAATTAAAGATTTAAAACTAAGTATGATGTCCACTTCAAAAATATAACAAAATAGTATTGATATTTGAAATAGTCAAGAGCTCAAGAGATGGATTTCTGGATCACGGATAGGCAGCAGGATCCTCCTGTGCCTGTACTAATAACACAATACTTTATATCTTGATATCCCCGCGATACTGCATATTGCTTATTTTATACAATTGAAGGAGGCACGTAATCAGCAGCAGCGTGTAATGGCCATTTAAGGGCGGTTTTAAATGAGATGAGATGAGCGGAATCATAATATCACTATGACATCAAAATATTCAAATAGAAAAAAGTTATCAAAAAACTAACGAAGTTTTATTCTTAAAAATTGGATTAGTTGAACAACCAGTTTTTTTTGGATTAATCTTTTTTATTTAATCGTAGGTGTAAAAGCTTATGGCTGTAAAATGGTCAAGGAAACATTATATAATTTTAAAAGACCTATTCAAGATACCCCACAAAATATGGTAGAGATAAACTACGATAACATGTCCCGCCCCTCCAAAATTCAAAACGCTTCAATATATTTGTGAAAAAACAGCATGGTGCAAGTGGCCACAAAAGTATGCGGTGTGGCGAAGAGGAAAAATAACAGGAGAACGAATGATTGTTGGATAGATGATGAAGTTAAAGAGGTCGTACGGAAGAAGAAAGAAGCTTGGCTTAATTTATTAGCCTTTAAAGCTAGAATAAGGATGAATCAGGCAACGAGTATGATTGACGATTTGGAAAGAGTGAAGAAAAGATACACCGAAATAAAGGCGGAAGTAAAAGAGATAGTAAAGATGAAGAAGAATGAAATGGAAGATAAGTATAATAGGAAGTTCTCCGACAACTTCAGGGTCAATGTTAAGCTGTTCTGGCAACAAGTAAGATTGGCTCGTGGAGTTTCGGGGACATCAAATATGAATATAGTTAGAGGAAGAGATGGATGCTTGTTAAGTGAAGAATGCAAGGTGTTGGAACGCTGGAAGGTATATTTTGAAAGTTTATTTAGTTGGCAGGATAGTGTGCAAAGAGTGGGTAACTGGGCGGAAGCGAGTGAGTCAGACATTGACTTGGATGAAGATGAGGAACATCTGATTGAAATGGATGAAATTGTGAAAGCGCTGAAATGTATGAAAGTTGGAAAAGCTGCTGGATGTGACAGAGTGTCTGCCGAAATGCTTAAGGGCGGTGACGGGGTGGTAGCAAGCCTGCTGTACCGGGTCTTTAATATGTGTTGGAGATTCGGCCAAGTGCCGGGCGACTGGTGCAAAGCTGTAATCGTACCACTATATAAGGGAAAAGGTTCACAGCAGGAGTGTAAAAACTACCGCGGCATTAGTCTTTTGAGTGTGGTCGGCAAACTATATGAGAAAGTTTTAATTAACAGAGTGATAAGAATAACAGATGAGAAAGTATGGGATGTTCAGGCAGGGTTCAGAGAGGGGATGGGCTGTATGGATCAGATCTTCTCCTTGAGGTGCATAGCCGAAAAACATCTGGCAAAGCACAAGAAAGTGTACTGCGCTTTCATTGATTTGGAGAAGGCCTATGATAGTGTGTGGAGGGAAGAATTGTGGTCGACACTATCTTTGTACGGGGTGGACTGGCGCTTGATACGGGCACTGAAATCGCTGTACAGGGATTCCAGTGCTTGTATTAGGATAAATGGGGCGTTCACAGACTGGTTTGGCATCTCCAGAGGTGTTAGACAGGGTTGTGTAGCGTCTCCATGGCTGTTCAACCTATACATGGATAGTTGTTTGACAGATTTAAAAGGGAGTGAGTGTGGATTGAAAATGAATGAGTTGTCTGTCAAATGTCTTCTCTACGCAGATGATCAAGTTTTGCTTGCATCGTCGGCGGAAGAGTTGCAAGACATGGTAACTATGATGAATGGAGCATATAATATGAAAGGGATGAAAATTAATGTAAGCAAGACGAAAGTAATGGTTTTTGAAAGAGATGCAGATGTATCTGAGTGTAAAGTAAAGATAGGAGATGAAAGTATTGAACAGGTGAATGAGTTTGTTTATTTGGGAAGTATGTTTACAAGAGATGGTAAGATTGACGAAGATGTGGAAAGGAGAGCAAATGCGGGAAATAAAGTAAATGGTGCTTTGCATGCGGTTGTGGCTAGCCGTTCGATGTCCAAAAAGGCACGACTGGCTGTCCATAATGGTGTGTTGGTACCTACGCTTATGTATGGAAGTGAATGTTGGTCGTGGCAGAAGAGGCATGAAAGTAGAATAAATGCCGTGGAAATGCGTTCCTTGCGAAGTATGTGCGGTGTAACTTTGAATGATAGATTGAGAAATGAAGAGATTAGACAAAGCTGCGGTTTAAAAGATGATGTAGTGACAAAAATTGAAAGGAGTATGCTTAGGTGGTTTGGTCATGTTGAGAGAATGAGTGAACGGCGATTAACAAAAGGAATTTATAAGGCGGATGTTAATGGGAACGCCGGTAGAGGACGTCCTAGAAGGACATACATCGATGTTATTGGTGAAGTTCTTCACAAAGGTCAGGTGCGTAGTACTCTCAACCGGCGTGCGTGTATGACAAGATGTATGAATGTGGATGAAGCGAAAGGGGTATGTAAGAGTCGTAGCATGTGGCGTTCTATAGTTTCTGCCTACCCCTATGGGAAAAAGGCGTGAGTTTATGTATGTATGTATGTATATTTGTGAAAGTATTTATAAAGCACCACCAATACTCCCAACGCATGTGGGCGTGTTGAGACAGCCGTCAAACAAGAAACAAACAACTCTTTCGTAAAGATGTGACTAAACACATTGAAATAGTAATTTGGAGGGGCGGGACATGGTATCGTAGTTTAACTCTACGCGTAAATTAGTTTTTTGTCTCTGCCGCCATTTCTTATTTTACGGCTGCTATTTTGATTTTATAAAAACAAAACTTATCATAGAACCATCGTACGGCTTAGAAAACTTAAACAAGGTTGTATTGACAAACTTAGTTTGTGGGCCGAATTAGGCCACCCGCTACTTGTTCACCCCTAAATGGTGATGAATGTGTGAAACTTGGTCACATAATTTGCGGCTCCTTTGTGTATAATCGTTGTTTTATTTTCATTTGACAGTTTTTATATAACTTTTCCGAAGTTTCCTGTCTCGAAAATAACGAAAAAGAGGTGACTTTTGGAACATATTAATTTGTCAACAACTTCGGGCTTTTAACCTATTACTAGTTAGCAGACATATTTCAACTTTATTATAATACTAGCTGCGCTCGCAACTTCGTCTGCGTAGAAGTCGGAGAACATTATTACTTGCTTAACTGAAATTAGGTGGGTATTTTTTAAATCTTCCTTTATTCTAACAACTATGAAAAAATACATAAAAAGCAGTGAAATGTGTATTATTATTTATTTATAAAGAAACCTCTCACATAGCTTCGAGTGCCCTATGTTTTTGCCTACAGTTGTGGATTTGTAGTTGTTAGACAATTTGAAACTTAGAACTTTTACTAAACAAATTCCCTCTTATTACGAGAGATGGACTAAGAATAACCATTTTTTTTTTCTCACGTGGGGAAATCCTCATGGACTATCCCCCGTCTGGGGAAGACGGGGGGGTGTGCCAGACTCTTACTGGCTAAAATCCCACGGTGTCCCTCCTTCTGACCTAAGGCTGGGGTCACGGGATTCGCTGTTGCATGCACCGCGACCCCGGCAGATAGAATAACCTGGGTTTTAAAATAGCTCCATCTCTTTTTGTTATATGACGTTAGCAAGTGATGGGTATATTATAAATCTGGGTTTATATTATTCTTGGTTTAAACCACTTTTTGTAATAAGCGCCAATATGTTGTATTTCTATCAATAGTCAGATCCATTATAATAAGGCTTCCCTGTAAACAATGTTAGCAGTAGATCTATCACGGATGCGTGCATAGATTGCTCAGGTTGCTTACGTGGGAGAGAGCCACATATAGCTAATCGTGCGAGAATCAGCTGACACTAAGGTCTACTACACCCACAACGCGTTGTGTCTAGCCGTCTGTCTTGGTAATGGTCATAGCATAACATTTAAGCTGACCGGAAACTAACACGTTTAATACTAAACGGAAATTTGATTACTTGTTACGCGATTTGACAGACATGTAACGCCATTTATTGATCAGATATGTTACAAACAAATGATAATTTCTTCTTGCTAACTTTAAATTCTAATATCTTTTGATCGAGCGAACCTAGTCTACACAGAGCGAGAGTACAGCGAGTCTACAGATTTATTATATGTATAAATATAGATGACACGAACAAAAAAAAAAACAATTATAATTTATAATGCGCAGAGGAAAAGAACATAATGTTTTTAAAATTTTCATATTTTTGCTAGTTAATGATTACTTTTTGATAAATTGATTTTGTTGGAAAAGCTAAGTGGTACGGATCTCTTTGGGGTTAAGTCAATTTAGAACTTGTCTGATTTATAATTTGTTTTAGTTTTACTTTCTATAAGGATTTTTACGATCTGCAAAAAATATTTTCGAAGTAAATAACTTATACACTACCAGGATAATCTCATTGCTGCCTTGATTCAATATGTCATTAAAGATAATTTGGTTTTGAACGTGTTTACACCTATTAAGTAAAAATATCTTAAAACCAATCTTATTATTCAATCTCCTTTGAAACCTTCATCGATATCACTATCGATAAATGTCAACCACCCCTACAAAATACCACGCTACCTCGAAAGACTGAAGCGTCTTCTTATTTTCAAAGTTACGTACTTTTGCTAATTAACACTAGATGGCTTTACTGCAGAATGGTATCAAAGTTTATTATGAAACTGTCTCCAATAGCCCCTCTATACCTACATATTTAATCTCTTTGCTCTCCATACACTTTGATCACTTACACTATTATTACATATAATTTAAAACTTATCAGATTGATGATAGCTAATATAGCTAAGATAGTTTTACCTGTAGATATTGTTTAGAGTGATACTTCGGATTGTAATGACGCAGAAGCAATACAAGAAGTGACCGGAGTTCTTCAGTCTCACACATTTTAATTTGTAATTTGAGAAGTGCCTCTTGATCATCTTTACATATGTGTGACAACTTTTTATAGACTTCAATGGCTTGGATAATTTCTCTTATGGCCGTAACAACCTGCAAATAGATATTGTTTATTATTTACACTGCACATATAAAAATCTAAACCCTAAATGAAAAGTAATGCAGTAGCAATTCAATAACGAGCCAATATTAGAATCATTATTTAAACGTTCTCATATTTTACGTTGGGATCTGGCTAAATTAGAGGTTGTCCTTCTAATTAAATAAAAAAAAAAACAAATCAGAATATATAAAAATGTACAGTAGGTACTATAACACTGTACCTTTTTTATAGATTCTGATTTGACTTTTTTTATAAACTTATCTTTTTAGACGAAACTGGTTTAAAAAACTTTGTCCACTTACCAAATGAAGTCGTCTTATGTTAGGCTTTAAGTCATTACCATCGAGTTTTATGGCCAGTTCGAACTGTTCACACAAATTGACCCCTTCTGCAGTCAAGTAAGATACAATATCGATAGACAGCACCGAACCAACATGTTCCAAGTCCAGTTCGATTTGCGTTGCAAACTTTAAAAAATAAGTTACTAGCCAGAAGAAGTGAGATGTGTCAATTTCCAATTGAAGATTGGTAAGAATTTGGTTATGAAGTGTCTGAACTAGCGAATTATATCCTTTTAAAAGGAAGTCCACGGTAAACTCTTTCAAAACATTAGATATGTCATCATCCGTTGGTGTCTTATGAGACAGTCCCTGCACGTTGATACTGGAACAACAAACATGATTATAACTCGTAGTCAATCGGTACAGTTTGGTACAGCACTAGTGTTTAATGAGCATACATGTTAGATTTCCCTCTCTTGACAATTTTCTTCCGCTTCCGATCGTGCATAGTGACGCCGGAGCGCGTCTTGTTGACCCTCTGTTTGGGATTATGCGGCTTCTGGTGGACGGGTTTCTTCGCCGGTAACTCATCCTCATTGCTTGATGTAGAAATGGACTCTTGATTTTCGATTTGTGTACCATATCCGCAATCTGAATTTTCCGATATCACAGTCTTCTTTTCATTATTGCTTGGAGGCTGAGCCTGACCGTTTCTTTCGGATCGCACTCCGATACGGCAAGACGTCGCTTTTCCCTTTAATTAATAAAAACATTTTGAAATAAATAGATTGCAGATATTGTAAATTGATATACCAACGATATAATATCAAAAATGCAGCGTACATTATCGGATTTCATAGTATCATCATTGGAACTTTCTATGAAATTATTTTTGCCTCCCGTATCCAACTCCTTCTCCTTAGGTGTCTGAAACGGTTGATTACCATTCTCACTGGTGTTGTTCGCTTGAGAAGAAGCATCCCAACCTTTATTTATAGAATTAGGTTCATCGTTACTCTTGCCGCTGCCACCCGTGTCTGATGAATCCGACGTCGGCTCAGAAGTACACATCGGTGAGGAATCGCTACCTGAAATCAATTTATTATTAAATGTTTAATTTACGTAATACAACAGCAGGTAGTAGGTTGTGACGTTGCAAAATTCAAATATCTTATTTCCACAATTACTGTAGAGATAGCGTTGCCCAAAATGAGTTTACTATTGCAGAATTTCACAAGTGGACGACACTTGAGAATTCTGTCGAGTCTGTAGTCGAAAGGTAGGGTCTCGAAACTTCTCGAAGGGAAAAGAGAAGACATTTTGTGAGATCTTCTTTTATTTTCCCTGCCATGGTTTAAGAAGGCGGTTGTTGGTTGACGCGGTGTGGAGAATGAACAGGTATACTATTTAAGAGGCATCAGTTGTGTGATGACTAGACTGTGTTCAAATAACCCGATAGGTTTGATAGAGATAGGTTGTGTTTCAGCTGATGCTGAACCTGTCTAGCTGGTGTTCATAGCCTGTCTATTACGAGCGAGGGAAGACGTGACACCTTGATGTCGTCCCGTGGTCAAGCACAACTGAGTTTTGGATCCGTCGTGTGCGGGCAGTTATGTTGACCAGAGATCTGACAGGTTGGAGGTTTGTCCTCGACGAGTGGAAGTAGTGTGCCATCCGTTCCTACAGGAAGGCCTTACCTATCCGAATCCTCGTACGAGGAAGTGTCGCCGTTCCAGGTAACGATAGCGTCGGTTTTACTCGGATTGCTCCCGTAGTTCGCGTTTCTTCGTGGGAACCAGGGTTTTCTCCCTGTGTTCCATGCCAAGGGACTTTGTTCAGCCAACTGAAGTTGGGTCAGATTTAGAGAGACATTTTACGTTAACTGAGAGATAGATCCATGTGACCAGTTGTTATAATTTTAAGTGTTTGGTTGTGTCTCGGGTAGTTTTCCCAATAGCTGTTCCTTTTATGAGCACAACCATAATAGGTCACATATTCAATTGACCTAGTAAATTATTAAGCGTTCACCTCACGAACCCTCACAAGCGACTCTGAGCAGTGTGATTTCTCATGATTGTTTTTCCCCTAACACACCTTGTGTTAAAGGCAATACAGAGTTCTAAGAGAGGGAAGACTATGATAGGTAGTTTATGTTTTTTGTTATACAATAAACTTTGTAACGTGTATTGTGCTTGTTTAATTGGTTCTTCCTAAACATAATATACCCTATAAATTTACTTTAGCACGGTTGGGAGTAGTATAACGTAAAAACAATCAACATCTTGTGTTTCTATTAAATTGCTGCAAACTATGAAGAAGTCGGGTTACAAGGTATCTATAAGTTACACGGATTATCTATACTAATACAATATTCTAAAGAGAAAATATTTGGATTTTTGTATATAACGAATAAACTTAAAAACTACTGGACCGATTTCATAATTTCTTTTGCCATTAGAAAGCTACATTATCACTGAGTAACCTAGGCTCGGGCGGAGCTGTGAGGACACAGCTAGTCACTGATAAGACCGCTCAGTCAACCAGATCTTGTTGGAAGTGTAAATATTAATACAGACCTTAAACTTGCTATATGGTTGATTGATATGGTTTAAAATTATCTTGCTCGTATAATCGTTTAAAATCGACAGTTGGACGATGATATGTTATAAAAGATATAATACTACTGTATCCAGCGTGTTTTGTTTTGCAGGACCGAAATTTAACGACATGTTAAACTAATTTATCAACTAATAATCCCCTTTTGTAATACTAGCCCCCTCCTCCCCGAATGGCAGCCATTTTGATTTTTGACCTGCTCCGTAATGTAGGTGTTTATTAAAAATGTAATACCTTTGATTCTAGGAGTAGTACAGGTTTAATTTTTATTTGCAAGTCAACTATGTCCCTCAGTTATTTCTTAAAAAAAATATTTCATCAATCAAAAAATAATTTTGTTTGATTTGTATAGAAAGTAATAAAAAATACGTGAATTACGAAAAGTTGTTCTACGAAAGTTGTTCAATTTCCGATACCGAATAACCTCACAAAATTCTTAGAATTATTTTTTTAAAAGCCTGTATCTAATAGAAAAATACCTCTATCTGGTGGAGATGTATTACTCTCATTATCTTCTGAACTCTCTGATAAAGAAGCTTCAATCCACAAATTCAGAAGTTTATGTAAAGTTACAACATGTTGGTCTTTGTACAATAATGCTATCAGTTGAACCATTGTTACTGCCCATTTATTCTGGAAGGAAAAATAAATACAAAACACACATCTCGTATCTTAAAACTATTACGCATACCTATTTGTAAATACTTAACGCATCACAGGCACACTGTTGCGTCGATTAATAAAAATTAAAGGCATATATTAAAGGAATTAAATAAAAAAAAATCCCCAATTTATTAATGTTAATCACATAGTTTAGCATCACTTACCGCATCAGGAATAATCATCAACTTAATGAGAATTTTATCAACACTTTGGCTAAATATGTTCCACAGAATTTGATTTTGTAAGGTATGAGGAGGTCCATTGTAGTTAGGACTAAGACCACTAGGCTCCTCTGGTATGTGTAAGATGTTCCTCAGTAACAAAAGGCTGTTACTTATATTTGTGCATTGCTCTGACGATAACTTTGCCCTTTGTTCGAAATCAACATTTTTCTTTAAAAACTCTACCACCACTTTAGTCGCGCGGTGATCCGTGAAAGCAACTTTGGTAGATGCAAGCAAATTATTAATTTCAAATATAGTATGTCTCCCAAAATCATTTCTGGAAATTACGTCCACAGACAGCAGACACTCTATAGGAATTGTCAAATTTACTAGTATTCTAATTAAAAGTTCTATCGTAGTATCTTCCTTGGCGTGAATTAATAGAGGTATTAGATCTTTCTTGATATTTTGTCCAAAGCTAATACTTCTACGATATGTACGCAAGTATTTATCTTCTGTTAGGATGTTGTGGAGAATTGTCTCCAAAGCAGCTAAAATAAAAAATAAACAAGAAATCACATATTTTAAAACTGAAATATATTGATACTAAATAGTTGAAGTCAGCAATAGTTAAAAAAATACATACAATTGCAGTTTTCGTTCACGTGATATCCATCTGCATGGAGAAATCCAAGGTTGCTGAACGTGCTGTGAATTTGTGGACTTCGAAGAACCCATTCCATCTTGTATCTGAAACCAAATCAATTCGTTCAATTACTTATATAATTTACTAGCTGTGTCCTCACGGCTCCGCCCGTAGCCTATGTTACTCAGTCATAATGTAGCTTTCTAACGGCAAAAGAATTTTTGAAATCGGTCCAGTAGTTTTTAAGTTTATTCGTTACATAAAAAAATACAAAAATCCAAAAAAATAAATCCTTCCTCTTTATAATATTAGTATAGATATATATTAGTATAGATTATAATGTTCAAATAGTAGGTAATTTAATAGCTGTTGGATAATAGGGGTAAGATTAAAAACCGAGCTATAGACGAGATTTGAAATAGTATTAGGGCCGGTATCCACCAAAGCGAAGAGAAGAGGAGACGTCTCGAACAACCAATAGGATTGCGTTATTTATACATCTCTCCGCTTAGCTTGAACACAATCATAATCCTATTGGTTGTTTACAACACATCTCTTCTCCTCTCCACTTTGGTGGATACCGGCCCTCACATGAGTGTATTAATACCTAGTTATGAGCAGTTTCATACACTACTTTATCTAAACTCGTGCAATAGTAGATTCCTATTTTAAATAAAAGACCAAAGTTAAAACAAAAAAAAAACAATATTGTGGCACCCAAACCCAGCAGCCCACCCGGCACCCCACCGCGCATACGCGCTTTGCGCGCCAGCATAGACAATGAGCAGTTGTTAAAAAATGTAATTGAAAACTCCTTGATCGATCCGAAATGTACTTTAATAGAAAAAAAGTTGTCCCCAATAAAATAAATGTGGCCTCAGACATAAGGTCTGGTGGAGTCTTTCTGGTAATTTTAACGGGCACGGCCCACTTTAAAGGCCCTTATTAACAATTGAGGAAACGTGTGATCTTTATGTCTGGGGCCACATTAAATACAGTCTAGTCCACTCCACACTGGTGCAGGTCGCCTTAGAAGTATTGAGGAGGATAATAAAAGAGTTATGAAAAACGACTTATCATACAGAACTAAGGCTCGTATCGGGCGCAGAGGTGCCAAATAACAATTTAATTCAATTTTCCTTCATGTTTTTTCGATTCCTGACAATCGTCGAATTTCCTCTTTTCTCAGTATAGAATTACTAAATATTTTTTTAACATTCTTAGCTCATTGGATAGCTGATGAAATAAGGATGACTATCACGTATTTTTTTACACTTGGTGTCATAGTAAGTTTTTGAGATAATCGTCTTTGCTTAACGTGTATCTGGATAAGTTCCTAATACATATATTGAATTAATATTTAATCATTGCTTTGAACTGGTTAGTATTCTTGAGCATTTGAATATGTGAAAAGCTTTGTTAAAGTATCAGCTACAAGTTTATATGGAAATCAAAGGCATTAAATTTGATACTTCAAAGTTAAATAACAAACACGTTAATAACGGTTGGTTTTTAGCCGGTAAGAGTCCGGCAGACCCCTCGCCTTCCCCGGGCGAGGGACCTCCATGAGGATTATACAACGAAAAAAAAGGCGGTGAATTAGCACAGACTTCTGAAACTGTTAATTTTATACATATCGGGTGTAAAAATATCCTTAACGAAGCCGAGAGCCACGTATTCTTCCCATCATTACGAAGCTTTTTTGGTATTGGGCCATACCTGGGATGGGAACCGACTGGTTATGGATATATTGAATGTCATTAACGTTTTTCACAAAAACTAAGTTTAAATGTTATTACTTATTACTAAACATTCTTCTATACAAAAATTATCAACATTTTCGAAATGTAGGCACAGTCTACTGCGCGCGCGCTTACATTGCGCGCTACAATTAAAAGCTGTTTTTTAATACCAAAAAATAAAAGTCGTTTCCCAGCAATTATTTTTGCTGTATGTTACTTAGTTTGATATACAGTATGCGTAGACTTCGGCTTCGTTAAGGGTATTTTTACACCCAGTATACAGGGTGTAAATGAAATCATGTAATTCCTCCAACCTTCGTGATGTACTGCTGACATAGATTAACCCTGAACGAAATACATTAGGATTCAATTATAAAAAATAACAAGAAGAAAACATGTGTTCTTAACGTGAGGCATTTTAGCGGCCCGAGCATACTGCGCGGCTATTGTTCGCCGCCTGGTCATTTATCTCGGAGCGCTAAAATGACTCACGTTAATAAAACATATTTACTTTTTGGTTTTTTTTTTGGTGAATCCAAATAAATCCCTTGCAGGGTTAATCTATGTCAGCATCATCATGAGGTTTGAAGGAATTACATGATTTCGTTTACACCCTATAGTAATTATTTTATTCCTTTTTCTTTTTAGTCGCCTTAATTAAAACTTGGTTAGACCTTTTAAAGACGCTCTGCTGACAACCCAATCACTGTATGTGTACAATCGTCAATGAGGAGTTCCATTGTCTATCTCCGAAGATTTTCGTCAAATCGTCACCAAATTAAAATTGAACGATCTCGGGAGAAAACTCTTTCAAAGAAAAAAATAATCATGCAAATCGGTGCATACATTTTATTATTATATCATATGTATTTATATCATATAAATAAATTAATTGTAATAGGTACTTAATTAATAAATTGATGGGCTTGATTTAATTTAAAGTTTATTTTCTTCTTTTTAGAGCATTTAAATAAAAGCGTGTTTTTAATAGTACATTACTGCCGCGGTCTGTAATGACTGCGTTGCTGGCAGCACTGATGATGGCCAAAAGCGCAGTGTAGCGCAGCTCCAGGCCATCACAGCGCGGTCAGCATTGCAGCTCTTGATGGACAAGCTGGAATAAAGGCCGAGACCGTAGGTCGAGGCCTTTATAGCGCGGACAGCAAGGGCTGCAATGATGACCAAGCTTGAAGGCCGAGAGCGTAGCTAACCTAAGCTTGAGGCCATCATAGCGTGGCCAGCAGCGCAGTCATTGCGGACCAAGGCTTGTATAGAGCTTTACTCAAACAATACGAGTAATTTAAATAAAACCAGCTTACTATAGTAAGAATTAGTAACGATTTGTTTCTTCCCCGGGCTTTAGCTTTTTTTTTAATGAGTGTTTAATAATTGTACTGCCTGTACCTATACAGCCAAAATTTGAATAAAAACTTTTTACACCAGATTATTTTTGAAACAAAACTCGACAATAATGGATTTCCAAAGGAAATTGCTGGTAGCTAAAACTCACCAGCAATGAAATTCCATACAACTTTGCTGGCGCCTATTCAAGTAGCGCAGAAACGTCGAATTTGCTCAAAGAAGGTTGTCAAAATAATGACCACATTACAAGCATTTTTGAGTAAACATTTTTTTTTTACTATAAATTTATTAAATAATTGAAACAATGTCATGCGTTCAATCCAGACAGAATCATTCCTCTAATAATAAAATCGGTCGGTTAAGGTGAAAGCGATCAGTCGGCCCGCGAAATTATATTTTTTTAGTTTTATTATTTTACGTAAAAACTAAACATCTTTACGACGTCATTATATTATTAGCGCAAGCTAAATATTCCAGTGTAATTGATGTGTGTATTTGTTTACCTTTTAAAACGATACCTACATTTTTTATTTAACTAGGTATTTTACCTACTATTATAAATGCAAAAGTAACTCTGTCTGTCTGTTTGTCACCTCATCACGACTAAACTACTGAACAGATTTTGATGAAATTTTGGTACAGAGATAGTCTGGAGCCCGGAGAAGGACATAGGCTACTTTTATCCCGACAAACGCGAAATACGCGATAAACGACATCCACGCGGACGACCTCTATTGTGTAATATTGTTTCAAAATAAAATGTTACTGTCTCCTCGGAGGGTAAGCCTGGCGATCTTATAAAGGTTTTACCTACATCAGACACCAGTCTCTATTGTATTTGCAACTTTTTATGACTCTGTATTATTGTGATGATGAGACTATAATAAATTACCTACATATTATTTTGTATTATATAAGGTCCAACCAAAATACCTGGACAAACTTTTAAACGGTGTTCAGTACGTTTAACTAACATATCTATGCAAAAAAACGAGATAAAAGTGTTTCTTTTCTATCCAAAAAATAATAACTTTTTAAATTGCCTGTACTCTCTAAGAATAATTTCATTCATTTTTATGCATCGACCGCCACCGGGGCGCGCGTTAATTCCCTGCAAAATGAAAAATATAAAAAAAGAATTAATTAAATTGAAATTAAAGAAGAAAACAATTTTTTGTTTAGAAAAAAAAACACTTGAATCTCGCTTTTTTTGCATAGATATGTTTAGTTAAACGTACTGAACACTGTGTATAAGTTTGTCCAGGTATTTTGGTTAGGCCTTATATACAAGGTTAGTCGGAAAAGGGGTACTAAGCCGCGGGCTACCTAAAGTATCACTGATGACTATTTTAAAGCAAGTGTTAAAATTTCAAAATTCGATAATTTTTATTTGCATGCAAAAAGATTTTTATTTTAGTTTTTTCAAAAAAGAAACATTCCTGCTTTAGTTAAGAATTCAGAAAATTAATTTTCTAATCCGTGACCCCAAATATGACCTAAATTGTAAAAACTGCTGATCATAGCTATGGACAGATAGATATAAGCATATTTTTTACGAAATATTTGAAAAGCTATTTCTTTTAAACTATCGAGTATTGGGGAAAGTTGTATAACAAAAGTTATCCCTTATTATGGGTACTTTAACACCCTTTCGGCTTAGTATACCCTTCCCGACTAACCTTGTATAGATAATGAATATGATAAACACTTCTCACCAAGAACAAATCTTTTAAAATGTCCATAAACACAAGAACAACATTTGAGTAAATGTATAAGTTTTTCTTAGTTACAGCTGTTGTTAAACCAAAAAACAGTATGCACTCTGTTTGTATGTTTAACACAAACACATTAATTATTATTTACCGACTAAAACTGATATACTTTTATTACGAATAGGATTTAGGTAAGCATATGAACTGAAAACGTGAGCAAAACAACGCTATCCAAAGCGCCAATAGTAGGTCACGCTCACGAGGGTCGCGTGTACACTGCACGTGTTAGTTCGTCATCAACTCATCGTAGTGCCACCTACTACGTATTCCTCCCACTCCCTGCCTCCGCTGACGTCCGCTGTTATGCACGACGGTGACGGCACGGGAAATAATGGATGAGATTCTGCTCCTATTTTTTTTATTTAAATGATATCGAGGAACCTTTAGGTACCTTTAATTAGTAGGTATTATGACTAGTTTACACTATCTATACTTAATATTATAAAGAGGAAAGATTTGTATTATTGTATGTTTGTATTTTTGTATGTAACGAATAAACTTAAAAACTACTGGACCGATTTCAAAAATTCTTTTGCCGTTAGAAAGCTACATTATCACTGAGTAACATAGGCTATATTTATTACTAGAAAAAATTAGAGATCCTTAGAAATCCCTACTAAAATCAACCCAAGGTTTAAAAGAATTTGCCATAAAATGTCTTTCATCGCATGCGCTGCGGAAAGTATTGATGATAGAACAAAAAATGTTCTACAATATTATAGAACATATTAATATCTACAAAAAACATCGTGAGACCATATGTCCAACTAATGTAGTTGTGTTACTATAACTACTTTTTTTACATTTTAAAAGTAAACGTGACCCGTTCAGGGGGTGGGGGGCCTTTAAAATACCACGCTTGGTCACAGGGGCACTTGGTTATTACTACGGATGGTCACTGGGGGGGGGGGGGGGACGAGGGTAAAAAATTGACAAAAATGGGTCACGTAGTATGGGTACGTTCTCTTACTAATAATCGCTGTATGATATTATAACGCTGTTTAACGTTAGTTGTTCTGCCTAGCCGTTTCTCAACTACCTTGGGGTCAGCATCCAGTGTAACCAGATGCGGCTGAGTACCAGTATTTTACACGGAGCGACTGCCATCAGACCTCCGCAACCCAGTTACAGGGTTATGCCGATATCCTAAGATTAGACCGGCTGTTTAACGTTAGTGTAACCATTAATTTTATGATGTATAAGCTGGTCCTAACTTAAAGGTCCCACGCCAACTCGGTGTAAGTGGTCCAATACCGTAGAAACTGACAACTTTGCCCTTGAGCTTCGACTTTGCCCAGTTGTGTATTTTTTGATAAACTCGATACATACCTAACAAATTTGTCTATAGTTAGAAATATTCTTTTGCCTGTGGTATAAAATTGATTATTTTTCTGACAACACTAAGTAACGAAATGTCACCTATGTTACTTCCGTTGGCTGTCAGGAACTTTTAAAAGTTGGTGGTGTTTTTCGAAAGCAAAAACCAGTACAAAAACTTTACCAAAAAGTGATAGTTGCAGTTAGAGTAGGTAAGTAATTTTTTTGCCACCGTTAATATGTATGAAATGAATAATATAAACTGATATTTCACGCAAAACATCGCATAAAATCGTAAAATATATTGATGGGCAAAGTCACATACGTGTTTTTTGAGCATTGTTGACGACCAATATTTTTCCCGTATGGTTGTCACCTGTATTTTTTAAATTTATTACAATGGAGACTGGCGAATCTGGGCCTAACGTTACACAAAAGAAATATTTATTAAAATTTTTTTCAGTTTTTTAGTAGTTAATCGCGAAATATTAAGCAGTTTTGTCATGGCATAAGAAATTACATTTTTAATAATAATATTACTGATTTCCCTCATCTGTACCTCATTTTCACGTTTACGCAATGTTGCCAGATGAAATTAATTAAGTAATCGATTTATAAAATTCATATTTAATTTAATTATTAATTTAATTATTTATATAATTATACATAATTATACGTGTGTCCATTAATACTTTTTATACTACTGTTATATATCTTCTTGTTTAAGATAAATCTTCTCGGTTACCCATTGTCACTTCGTCGTAAAAATAAATTGATATTAAAATCGATTTCACAATTAATAATCATATTATTTTTTACTGGCAACAACTGGAACTCATGTCAATGTCAGGTGCTACTGTCAGGTACTGGGCAAGGCATCAACAGAGCTTAATACCGCCTGCACAGTTTTTAGACGATATTTTAATAATTTATGATGAAGTTGACGATTAATAAATCACTAAAAGAGAAAGTGTTTTTAATTCATACTCCCTCTGCTCTTATATAATTATCTCAAACCTTCATACAGCCTCATCACCGATGAACGTGGGTGATGCATTCGGTATGCAGTCAGCAGCGTACGGACTCTCCTATCCAGGGCGTCATGTTCAGTCTGAGTCCACTTGAGAATGCCGAAGGAGTACATCAAGACCGGCATGACCCAACCGTTAAAGGCGCGCACCTTATTTCCGCCTGATAAAAGACTTAAGTACTTTTTTCAGGCGGCCATAGAAGCGCTCCCGTAACGATTGCTTCATGTCAGCCTCATTGATGCCTAACGCCTCCGACATGCCCAAGTATTTGTAGGTTTCGGTTGAGGAGAGAGATCTAAGGTTCCACACAGACACGGATTCCATAATCCCTCCTCGCCTTACATGCATGACTGCACATTTGTCCACACCAAATTCCATCCTGATGGAATTACTGAAAGTTTCAGTTACTTTCAGTAACTTCACCAGTTGCAAATTGTTGGGGGCAGAGTTTCAGATCGTCCATGTAAAGGAGGTGGGATATTACCTGACCACCTCTTCTCAACTGGTAGCCTAACACTGAACCCTCCTACAATGTGCTCAGAGGGTTCAAGGCTAAACAAAACCACAGCGGGGTCAGACTATCGCCCTGGAATATACCTCGCTCAATCCTTATTGGTTCTCCTCTCCCTTGAATTTGCCGACATCCTGGTTAGTGAAGGACTGTCCTCCATTGCCCCATACATGACGTCAGGAAGGCGCATAGAGTTGTATTTACTTTATACAACTCCAGCACCCTCATGAGCCATGTATATGTCACAGAGTCGTAGGCCTTCTTATAGTCTATCCAAAATGTCGACAGATTCTTTCGGGAACGGCGAACTTGTTGGCTAATGACCATATCAATTAGGAGTAGCTCCTTAGTACTGCGGGACCCGTTCCTACATCCATTTTGAGAAGTGGACATTATAGAGTTATTTTCAATGTGGATATTAATTTTAGATCTCAAAATGGACGTAAGAAGCTTAGAGACCGTCGACAAACATGTGATCGGTCTATAATTCTTGGGTTCCGCAGTACTACCTAATTTATGGAGCAGGTAGGTAACTCCTGTAATAAGAAACTGTGGAAGCGACCCAGATTCCAAAGACGACTGGAATTGTGAGGCCAAACGAGCATGTGAACTGCGTGACCCTTTTAACCAAAAGTTGTGCAGTCCGTCTGGGCCAGGGGATGTCCAATTTGACATTGAACGGACGGCACTGATTACGTCTTGGGGGACAATAGTTATGTCCCCCATTTCCTCAATTCACATGCTCGCTGGACTTTCTGTATCCAGTCACCATCAATGTGAGTAACAGGCATTGTCCAGATATTGCGCCAGTGTATTTATGACATCATTATCCGGTAGATGCGTGTCACTCACACCTTGATCAGGCCGCTCCCAGATTCTATATACGCACTTTTCATCGCTTTGAAACATGCGATTCTGGGTATATCTTATATGTATATTATTATTATTATATCATCTTTTTTTTTTTTTTTATCAAATTTTGAATGTGAGTACCATGTAGGCTAGCTTAATACACGAATTTTCTGACCGTTTGGCGGTTCTTGAATTTTTTTTGTGACCTACCCAAATGTCCAGCTGATTGAAAGTGTCGTGCAGCAATCGGGTTGTTGAGCTCCCTAAAATAAGGTTTGAGCTCCGCGATGACTGATGCAGATATGCCGTCAGTTAGGACACGTCAGCTCAAATTTGCTATGGCACTTTCCTCAAAAGGCCATTCCAGACGTTGCCCTACATTGTTTCACCCGCATAGTTTTTTATTACATTGTCTGGACTTTAAAAGAGCACGTCAGCTCAAACCTGCTATGGCACTTTCCTCAAAAGGCCATTCCAGACGTTGCCCTACATTGTTTCACCCGCATAGTTTTTTATTACAATGTCTGGACTTTAAAAGAGCACGTCAGCTCAAACCTGCTATGGCACTTTCCTCAAAAGGCCATTCCAGACGTTGCCCTACATTGTTTCACCCGCATAGTTTTTTATTACAATGTCTGGACTTTAAAAGAGCACGTCAGCTCAAATTTGCTATGGCACTTTCCTCAAAAGGCCATTCCAGACGTTGCCCTACATTGTTTCACCCGCATAGTTTTTTATTACATTGTCTGGACTTTAAAAGAGCACGTCAGCTCAAACCTGCTATGGCACTTTCCTCAAAAGGCCATTCCAGACGTTGCCCTACATTGTTTCACCCGCATAGTTTTTTATTACATTGTCTGGACTTTAAAAGAGCACGTCAGCTCAAACCTGCTATGGCACTTTCCTCAAAAGGCCATTCCAGACGTTGCCCTACATTGTTTCACCCGCATAGTTTTTTATTACATTGTCTGGACTTTAAAAGAGCACGTCAGCTCAAACCTGCTATGGCACTTTCCTCAAAAGGCCATTCCAGACGTTGCCCTACATTGTTTCACCCGCATAGTTTTTTATTACAATGTCTGGACTTTAAAAGAGCACGTCAGCTCAAACCTGCTATGGCACTTTCCTCAAAAGGCCATTCCAGACGTTGCCCTACATTGTTTCACTCGCATTGTTTTTTACTACAATGTCTGGACTTTAAAAGACACCTTGATTTCTGAGTTTCTTTCGGCTTTTCTTTTCAAAGCTATAATACGAAAGGCGCCATCTAATATTTAAAAAAAACATTACATTGACTTGTAAAAGTGTCTGTAACAGATTTATTTACACAATGATATTATAAGTAAAAAGGTGTAGATAGGTTATAAGCGCTCAGCAAGCGACACGTCAAAATGTGGCTAATTAGCCAGACTTGACCTCAGTGTTGCGTTTCTACTACACTAGACGACCCACTGTCACAAATTACATTTGTCTCTTTTTCGTTCGTGATAATCGAATCGTGCCATCCTATCTTTAGGTCTAATCGTAATGTAGTGTGCTATTGCAATATTTAGTTACCTATTTATGTGTGCGTTAGTGTGCCATTTTTGAAGATCGAATGTTGTGTAGGTAACCTATCTACACCTTTTTACTTCTAATATCATTGTATTTACAGAAATAAAAGTCATTTATCATTTAAATGCATCAGATTTTTGACACCTAATGTTAAGGAGGTAAAAATGCGGTAGGTAATATAATAAATGTGAAAGTTTGGATGTTTGCGAGTTTGTGAATTTGGATGTTTGTTAATCAATCACACCTTAACAGCCGAACGGATTTCGATGTTTGGTACACAGGTAGACCACGATCTGGAATAGGTTATAGGATACGTTTTATCCGGGTACACAAAGTGGTCCCCTAGGATGCGAACAACAGGTGTTACTAAGCAACGCAGTTTATTATTGCGAACGACTATTTTACAGTACTTCGTGAGTGATTCTGTAGCCTGGTGGTCTGAAGGCTGGACTGCCAGTAGTTTATATATTTGAGACCAGTGACGTAGCGTGCGGGGGGCGAACGGGGCCATGGCCCTGGGCGGCGAAGATGTAGGGCTAGTAAGCTGTAGCATCAGGTCATAGTCATCAGATCAGATAACTGTATCGTCATCGGGACTACATAGGTAAGTACTTATTTTCGCAAAATTTCCAGTCTAGTTTTATTTTGTATAAAAATATAAATATGCATAAAATATAAAAATAAAATCAAAAATTTTTTTACGGAGGCAGAGCCGCGTTTTTACCGCTGATGTAGTAATAAAACTTTAAGAGCGCTATAAACTCTCAATTTTAGCGACAAAAACACCCCCCGCCGCAGAGCAATTTTAGTATTTGACTTATCTATTTCACCCTCTACATAATCTAAAAGCCTCACATAGGCGTAAATTTCGTGTGGTTTGAAAGGCTATAGCAAAGACAACCTAAAGAAATCTCAAAATGCCCATACATAATCCTAAAATATATATTAAGCTATTTTTGTAAACTATATAAAAAAAATGAATCACCAAATGTGTTGCTAAGCACAAAACTTGAGAATGGCTCGACCAATTCGGCAACTTTTTTTTTACATATTCCTTAAGGCACAAGGAAGGTTCTTATGGAGAGAAAAAACATAAAAATTGCGTGGAAAATAGTAAAAACAACACTTTTCTTTTCCCACTACAGGCCAATATTTTTTGACAGAACAAAGTCTGTCCGGGCAGCTAGTAAGACATAAAAATGAAATTCTATACTTACATAATTTTACACATTTTTTTTTATAAACTACAAGGTGTACATACCTAACACATTTCTTTTATCTTTTTTTTTATTAGTCTTCAGAGCTGTTTTACATAACAAAATAAAAATCACGGCTATGTGAGATCTAGGTTTTAAGTTGTGAGTGTTTCAATATGTAGAGGTTGAAATATCTGAGCCAAATACTGCCTTTTATAAATGTATATACCGCTCTTAAAGTTTTATTACTACAAATCCGGACACATTGTATAGGTACCTACATATTTCTAATTACTTAATAATTATTCTGTCAGAGAATACTGGATACTTGCCCAGAAGATTATCTGTGACTGCAGTCAATCACCTAACTTCATGACGCTAGGGCCCATTGATTGCATTGGGGGTTTGGTTTGACTAGTTCTATGGTTGACCTACCACACCTCGAAACCTCGCACACTTATCCGAATCGTCCGATTCGGAGCGGATAAGTGTGCGAGGTTTCATAGAATTTCATACAAGTAATTCTAAAATTCGGTTCTATCAGCTACTTCGCTTCTTTCGGCTCTGATAAGTGTGCGTCCACCTTTAATGGTCAATCAAGATGAGCTAAAACTCTACTTGAAGAAATGGTTTAAAATATATGTATACTTAGGTCCGTATTACAGAACATTCCTCAAGTCCAGTTTGATCTTTAATCAGTTAATCACTGTATAGAATCAGTACTTGAGGAACGATCTTATTCCAGAACGGTAATCAATCTATACTCAGATGAAACAAGACTCAAATCGAGCCAATTGATTGGTTGATTACAGATCAAATCACTGCTTGGGGTCGAATCTACGAACTGAGTAACGATCTAGAATAAAGCCAAACTCAGCTGAACTATGATCAATGAATCTATGCTTGAGAAACGTTATAAAATTAAAAGTCGACTCAAAACTAGTTTTAAACAGAGATAGCTCGAGTTTCGTTCTGTAATACGGACCTTAGATAAGAAATTGAGTATAGCTAGGTATAAAATAAATTATTCACCAAGCAACAAAGGTTAAAGCAGTGTGAATCTTTACGAAAATGTTTTAACGTAATTTAAGTAATACACGATACGAGGTATTGTTCTTTGGATAATTTTCCAAAACAGCGGGCTATCGTGTCTATTTGCAATATAGGATAGGATGGAGCTGGAAACTGCGACGGATGTAAAAAACACTGTATACGCTTTATTATGGTAGGTATAAACTACACGGAAAATTGCCAATAATTCATTCGGTAGATATTAACATCATTAAATAAAAAATCTTACCTTTGTATGTATGGCAAGGTAAGCCGCCTCAATTCCCATATATTAACACAGAACTATCACCACAGAACAGAATACTATTTACTGTAGCGAGACCATAACGTACCTATTAATATACCAAACAATTTAGAATAACAGCAACCTTATTGTACTCTGTGACAACAACAAACAGCAACAGCTGGCCTAGAAAAGATCAGGGTCTGTAATCTTGTTCGACAAGATTTTGCTCTTGCACACATGCTCGATCTTTGTGTGTGTGCTCGTGCTAATGTATACCAGTACAAAAAAAATAGATTTGTCAAAAAACAACTGGTCACACCTAAGTCCTAACTGTCATGGTCACCGACCGGCCGGCGGCCATTACAAGTTTCTGTGTCGATCGAGTTATTGTATCCATAAAATAGTTTGTGATCGAGTTGTTTATCTCTCCACATTAATTTGTAATTTAAACTGCATTCAGTGTTTTTCAGTTTCTAGTTCCATAGGTGCCTATTAATTGCGAAAAGACGTTTAAAAACCTAGTGTATAAATTGCAACAGGACGTTTTTAGGTTAAGTTATTTGTTTGTGTTTTCTTTTGCTCTTAGTAAAATGTCTAATTTACATCGAAAGTGTGCCAAGTTTAAGAAATAATTAAAAATTTGAATTGACTTCGTGTTGTTTCAATTGCACTTTATTCTGAATACAGTGTTAAATCTCAAAGATTCAAAGATTTTTCAAAATTAAAACATTAAGGTTGCCTGGGGACGACCGCGGCGAAGGTGGTGTTTATGATGGATATTTATGCAGGGCAGACGTGACCAGATATCGCATACGCCAGAGAAATCTAATTTAGAGAAAAGGGAGGCCTTTGCTCAGCAGTGGAGCATAAAATAGGCTAATAAAAAAACCACTTGCACGAATTCACTTAATTTGATTTAAATGTCTTAAATATGTTTAGCAAATGTCAAAAAGTACAATTTGGCATTTGCTAAATATATTTAGGACATAAATCAAATTAAGTGTATTCGTGCAAGAGCAACTAAATCTATAAATAGGTAGGTACCTAGTTTGAAAGCTCGCGGGCATTTTTGTTTTCGTGTTATTCCGCAATAGCGCTACTAGTTAAAATGTGTAAACCTATGGTCGCATTTTTGTTCTATGAACTTACGATTCTTCTCTTGAGTAGGTACCGTATTCCTTGGCTAATATTATGAAGATAAACATAGACTATACACTAAGCTAAAGATGTGAGACCACAGATTAATGATATACACAAACTATACCGGGTGTAAGGGAAACGCTCCCGAAGCCGAAATGCTATTATTATACTATCTAAACACAATCGAATACCAATAACTATTAGCCGTATACTTGTTGTTTTAGTGATTTGGTAGTTTCCAAATCCGCAATGTAAAGCGTACAAAACTCGGGGTCAACGCCGCGTCAATGTAGCTACAAAATCGTAGCGTAGGTAGAGTGCGCGCAAAATAACTGCGCGCGACGGAGGGCGTGCTAAATGTTGCCATGATCGCAAAAATAGAAAGTCCTACTTTTAAGGAAAAGTAATATATTCGTGAGCATTAAAATTGGCAAATCTTGCGGTTTATTATATTTTAATTGAGCTCAGTTATGTTCGTTTAAATTTACTACCTATCAATTAAATTAATTAGTATTTTTACGTAATTTGCAAAGGAAAAGAACAAAGCTGATAAATGTGGCATGAGTGAATAAGAATGCATTATGATTATTATCGTCTGATGGGGTAATCTTTATTATTATATTTTCTTTTATTCCTAAAATCAGGTAGATCTAGTGACAAAGTTAATAAAACGGCAACACTATGGCGGACCATGATTAGTTCCGATTTTGGCCGCGCGCAGAGTTATCTTGCGCGCACTCTAACTACAGTCCGCGCGCGAGCTACGAGGAATCGGGGGCTGAGGAATCAGCCGGCAAGCGCCGTGCCCGATCGTCACTTCTTAAATCTAATCAATTAACGTTTACTGTTAACCAGGTACTTAATCTTACTTGCTTACTTAATATCGATAATAATAAAGATAAGATTCCTAAAGATTTCTCAGAGCTCGCGCGTGGTAGGTATAAAACCACTTACCCAACTAAATCCTTTGCGATCTAATGAGTTGGGGCTCAAACTGAGCCCCATTCAAGTCCAGGCAAATTCGGGCTTGTCGATATTCACGAGCACTATAAATGTATGCGTCGGGCATTGTTAACCTCAACACAACACAAACACAATAAGGTAACAAACAACAACAAAAGTATAACACAAACTTAACAAACAGCAACAAAAGTAACACTAACTTAACAAGAAACTAAAAGAAATTAGAACAAAATAATAAATACGTGTTATACAAACAATTTTACTCGCGCGCGTTCGAAAAATCTGAGTGAACTGACCATTCACCATAGATAATACAGGAACTGACTTGATTCGGGGATGTCCCGGCGACGTAAAGCTGGCTACACACACACGTAGTTTTAACTGACAAGACCGGTCAGATAAACCGCAGGATGTGTAGAGAAAACTGAACTGTACAGTTTTACTGACAGCCAATCAAATTATCATTAGATACAACTAAATGTAACAGTAAAAACTGAGCAGTTGTCACTTTTGCCATAACGTTCATAGTGAGAACACGTAATTTTTACTCGACTACGCGACTGAATAGATAAGTTTATGTTTTTCACGCGTATCTTATGTTTGTTATTCGGGATGTTTTATACCAACTCTTTACTTTCGAAGTTGCGTGCCTAAGATGTGCGCCACAAGAAAGCCATCTTTGTCGCTTTTTATCGTTGGAAAACTAAAGAGACAAACATATCGACAAAACTGTCTCGTGGTGAGCCGCACATCTTAGGCCCGCTGTAGTAAGTAAGATTACAACTGAAGTAACTAATGATAAATCTCATAGTGTGTAGACAAAAGGGTCGTCAGTTAAAACTGTTCAGTTTTTTATTTTTAATAAAACAACATTACAATGACAAAAGGGAAAACAGAAACAACATAGGTTTGTTCGAAATGCTGAACATTCTGCAAACAACTGTTAAAATTGCGTGTGTAACCCGCTTAAGATCAAGACAGCCAGCAGCGATCGCACTATCCTGCGTCGCGCGCAATTGGCTCAGACGCACTCAAGGTCACGCGGCCGAAATTTATGGATAAACGGAGATTATTAATTAGGAATAACTTCAATTTAAAAAACTAAGATATGATCTTCCTTAATATCATTCAAATGATTTTAGAAGTTGATGATTTTATTAAATTACGAGTTTTCGTAGTATGAGTAAGATTGGCAAATACACGTAAGTAGGTATGTACAACTAACATTTTGTCGTATGAATTTGAAAGAAAACACTGTTTCTCAGTACCTAATGAATTGTGGGCACGCGGATCCGGGCTGGAACCATTGTTACAGCAGTTAGTATTACTTTTATTAACTATTGTGTCAAACAAGTTATCGAACTGGTATTAATATCAAAAACACGGTCCCCATTAAGCTATCCTGATGATTTGGAATTTTTTTGTCGATCTCAGGGATTATTTCAAAGTACAACATTTACCTACTTATTGCTTTTAATTGTCTGAATCTAAATTTGAGTAGTTTATCTTTCAGTCAATGCAATAAGAAAGTAGGAAGTGGAATAGGATTTTATAGCACCGATTGGTCGCCACTTCTGGTACCTACGGGCAGGTGGCGCGCGGGCGCGGGGCGGCGACACAGAGCGTGCGTAGGTATGTAACTAGCTACGCGGCACTGAGTGGTGCGCGCGGACGACCCGGCCGTTGACCCTAGCGTCAGATGATATTTAATTTGAATTACATTGCGATTTTTAACAAATAAAGGAATTAAATGTTTGTTTTTTGCAAAACGTTATTATTTAACTGCCCAAAGCTGGTTATGTAAGAAAATTGCAAAAAAAATATACAAAAATCTAAAAAAAAACACGTTTTTTTTGTGTTATCGTATCAGGAATCACTGGCAGTATCACCTGTTTTCGTTTTCGGAAGCGTTTCCCTGACACCCGGTATAGGGATTGATGATATACATATACAAGGTTAGTCGGAAAGGGAGTACTAACCCGAAAGCCACTTATAGTATCACTGATGACTGTTTTATTGCAGGTGTTAAAATTTCTAAATACGCATATTTTTATTTCCATACAAAAGTAAATAAATATTATTTATTTCAAAAACTCCACAACCCTGACTTTTTTATCTATTCAAAAATGGCCGCGCACGTGGTCGTCGGAGCCTAGCCGCTCGGAGGTAAAACACAAAGCACCGGTAGGTGCCTACGAACGCCGCGCCGCCGGCGCCGAAATCGTAGGTTACTATGGTACTGTGTATGAGGGTGTGTGCATGTGTGTGTCGTGTGTCGGAACATATCATTATCATCTAGGAACTTACCATTTCTGATGTTGACGCTGTTCTCGGCCAACGAAAACGTCACACACGTGTCGTCTTAATATCAAATAGGTACTTAAAAACACAAGAAGCACTTTTGTTTATTAACTACTACTGTATGTACGTAGGTAACCTACCTACGAATGAAACAATCACCAGTTTTATGTACTTATGTTAACACTTAATTAATCTATCACCACGGACACTACAAGAAAGGTTAATTTCGAATTGAAACACAAGAAGCACTTGATATCACTGTTTCAAGGCATAGCCACCACAAATGGATCTCCACCGCTACAAAAAAGGTTCAATCTGCCACACTTATCGCTCGATTTACAAGGTCGCGCGCCGATGTACCTACGAATGCGATCGCGTTATCTACCATAACATCTACGGATTGCTCATGATGCTCTCAAACGGAGATGCTACTCTTAGCCGCATCTAGTCTTCATTGTTCGTCAGCGTAAACCATAATAATTATCCTTAACGTGACTCCACAAGCAAAAGTCCAGCGGAGTCAAGTCCGGTGAGCGAGGTCTGGCTACAGGATCGCCACGACCGATCCACACGGGGAATCGCTCATCCCAGTACGCTCTGCAGCTGCTGCTGCGAGCATAATGAGCCGGAGCGCCACGCGGCCCGTCGTACTGGAACACAGTCCTCGAACTCGATCAAAGGGAGGACGGTTACAATCATCACGGTACAAATCACGGCCCGCCAAGAGCCTTCAATTTGGTTCAGCGTGGATCAGCACCGACTTCTGAAACTGTTAATTTTATATGGTAATTATTTTATTATTTTTTGAAGTCGGTTTAAATTTTTTGTAAAAACGTTTTTATTAAATTTTCAGTTAAAAAATGACCAGTGCGTCTCTTATAGGCTGCAAGTCCTAAGTCATCTTTTAAAATACGCGACATGGTTCTGGGTGCTATCTTCATCTCCCGAGATAAAATCTTTTGCTTTCGGACAGGATTTCTTCGGATTCTTTCCCTTACTGCTTTGACCACCTTTTTCGTACGAACACTACGTGGACGGCCAGATCTTTTTCTGTCACATACAGAGGAGGTCTCATTGTACCTATTAATAGCCCGGTACACAAACATTTCACTAATACCAAGCGTATGGAGAGTTTTAAAAATTGCATTTGGCTTCATACCAACTTTGTGTAATGCAATCACAGCGATTCGGTTCTCTTTATCACCCCACTCCATTTTAATATCGCAAAATATTGTACAATGTATTGGCGCCAAAATTAGAAAACACAATGAATATCAATAGTATAAAAATGTCAGATTCCAATCTTTCTTATTTTAAATTGTAACAGTATTTACTTATGGCCAGACTAGGTATATAGGGATATGACGGCACATTTATAAGCTTAGTTCTTTTCCTTTGCAAATTACGTAAAAATACTAATTAATTTAATTGGTAGGTAGTAAATTTTAACGTACATAACTGAGCTAAATTAAAATATAATAAACCGCAAAAGAGGGCTGTCCAATTTTAATGCTCACGAATATATTACTTTTCCTTAGAAAGTAGTACTTTGTATTTTTTCGATTATGGCAACATTTAGCACGCCTTCCGTCGCGCGCAGAGTTATCGCAGTGGACAAAGGACTCACCCCGTGGTGTGGTTAAAGAGAACTGGCGCAAGCCTGTAGTACTGGATACTAATGGCCGCAGTTAGATATGGCAAAGCAAGGAGCTTCACGGACGCTTTTACCGGGCCCTTCATAGGTCCGATGTAGACTTCCTAGCGACCGTAGCCTGGCTACGTTTCGGTGATCTCTTTAGGGAAACCGAAGGTTTTATCTGTGCAATTATGCACGAAGTTATGATGACGAACAACTAGGTACGGGAAATATATTGTGAAGGACGGCACGGTTGACATCTGTCGGGCATGCCACTGTCCCGGTGAATCCATTCGACATGTTGTTCTGGTTGTTCTAGTCTTGCTAACGGCGAGTATTTGCACAGACATAACCTAGTGGCTAGGATTATCCACCAGCAACTTGCTCTGAAATACAACCTTGTGGACGCAGAAGTACCATACTACAAGTATGTGCCCGACCCAGTTCTTGAGAATGGTCATATCACATTGTACTGGGATCGATCTATCATCACTGACAGGACTATTGTTGCCAATAAGCCTGACATAGTGGTGATAGACCGATCAGCGTCTCATAATGATTGTTGATATCACTGTCCCACATGACGAGAACCTTGTGAAAGCCGAGAAAGATACAGAAATAAAATATCAAGACTTGGCACACGAGGTTGTCGACATGTGGGAGGTTGACTCAGCAGTTGTTGTGCCGATAGTCGTTACGGCCAATGGCTTAATAGCCAAGAGCCTTGACCAACATCTCATGAGGCTCTCGTTGGGCAGCTGGGTCAAGGGCCTGATATAGAAAGCGGTACTTCTGGACACGGCACGTATTGTCAAGAAGTTCCACTCCCTGAGGCCCTGACCACCGGTAGCTTGGACCCTGTTCCCGATGCTGGTGGGCTACTATTTTTTATATTTTTAAATGTTTTTATATATTTTTTTATAGAAATATTTAAAAATGTAAATAATATGAATATAGATGAATAAACGGAATAATAATTAATTTGTGTACATAAAATCAGATAAACCTATAAGTACGCCTGAATACGATATTATAGAAAATTCTATTTAGCCAGTCCTAAGCTGGTAAAGTATGAAGGAAAGTTCATCTATCAATCAATTCAAATAAAATTTAAATATTAAAACTCCACTTTAATTTATGTATAGTTCCTCGAAAGCTTAAAAATAACATAGTAGGAATTCGTTGAGCACGTTATTATGAAACACGTCTAGAATGCTGGTTAACACATTTTATAGACTTAAAAATCTTTTCTATTATACGAGGTGTATCATCGCATGCGTTATAAAAATGCATTAACTATGTGGATCGGAACTCAACGCACTTCGAATATCTGTTCATAAAGCCATTCAGACTACGCTATACTATTTAGTATTTTTGTATAGTTCACACTATATAGTGTGAATGTGTCCATATAAATTGTATGCCGAGCGAAATCGTCGTGCTATATAGTTATAACTTATGACGCAATATGCTATTATACTCTAAGCGAAATAGTATAGCATAGTCTGAACGGTGCATAATGGCAACATTTTTTTATTCTTGCGAATCGAGATTGTTTTGAAGTTTATGTATTTCGATTAGTGCTGAGAATACAAGATTCAAGACTTTTGAGATTTTATAGTACTTAGAGAAAGACCTCGAAACACAAATTCGAACTCGAAAATGTATCTAACTCCTCGCCCCTCGCCTATCGCCAATGTGAATGGTGTCGATTCTCGAGTGACAAAATTCTCTATCAATAATCACTCAAAAGTTAAGTCCTGTTAAACGACGTTTCCTATTCTGAAATAGGTATTAAAATATTTTTAAAATATCTCAAAACCGTGGGAGATTACTACAAACGCATGAACAATGAACACGCGAACAAGTCAAGTACCTAGTTCAATAAACGGACTGTCAGACATTGAAGCAAAGTTCTATTATATTTGTCCGGGTTGAATTAGAACCAATAGAACGAAATGACAGTTCATCTTGTGACAAAACAAAAAAGTAAAACTAAGAGTATATCATTTATCTCATTCCCACATCCTGTTTCATGCTATAAGATAGAACGGGAATAAATTGGAACCAAACTACTTTGTAACAACTTACCTGTATACCTACATTCTATGCAAATAAATTTATTCTATTCTATTCTATTCTAAAGGTAGTTACAGAGTTAGTTTTTTTAGCCCTCCTTCTATGCTTTAGTCATTATTCTGAGGTTGAACCCGTTGACCACTGTATGTAGAAGATACACAGCACTCACAGATTAATGATATATAATGTCTACGAACAGCACTATGCATCTCTAAGCAATCTGTGGTGGCTACCTCATTATCAGTGTGACCATAAGTGGCAGTTTCCTACCTTTTTGGCAGGATTGGCCTCCTATTTTAGCCTCCGGTAGAAAATAAATTTTCCACACTGATTTCTCAAATTGTCGAAAGTGAAAACAGATCTAAGAGATATTCTCTATGTAGTCTGTGCAAGGGATACCCCTGTACTTCTCGTGTTATGTTTGTATCTCATTCAACTAAGAACATTAACATTAGTAGTTATACAGTTGATAATCGCTTCCACGCACAGAAAGCGGCCTCATTACTACAGCGCCTGCATGTTAGTGACAACAGCATTTTGAAGATGATTGCCGCCAGACCCATTGAGATAGTAACATTTATATGTCTATGGCCAGACCGGACCGCCCCTTCCAGAGACACTGGGTGGGGATAGTCATAGGTCTAAATGAATAATAATATTTTTTTTCCTGTAAAAAAAACGTTGCCCCAAACTAGGATTTCTCCTGTGTCGTGGGTGCGTTTAAAACACAAATCTTCACACGCACAAACATCTAGACCCGGAACAACTATCTGTAGGCCATACAAATATTTGTTCCGTGCGGGAATCGAACCCACGACCAGGCCCGGTCAACTTTGTATGGGGCGATGTGATTATACCTATTGGGGATAGCTTTGTGTTGCCAGCAATTGTAAAGTATGATGATAAACCTAAATTAATAGGTCTGTCATCATACTAGTATGGCAACACTGGTCTGTGTTTACCAAATTACATTACAAATGGCCGCCGTTTCTTGTTTACGATAGATGCACTGTTTGCAGTTTTGCGATTTACCATTTCTTTTTTCCGCTTTTTGAGCACGTTCTCCTCCGCAACTGTGTTGAATTAAAAGTGGTGTTGTCGTGACTATTTGTGATAAAGACACTTTGTGACAGAGACTCTGTTTTTCGTTGGTGGTTGAATTTCCAATCATGGGAGTTAATCTGAGACGTAAATGTTTCAAATGTGGGAGCTCACCTTGTGCAGACCCTGAAACAAAAATTGTACCGATTCCCAAAACCTGGGCGAACAAATGCACAGCGGTAAGACCACATAAATCAATCGTAACATAATCTAAAAATCTGTTTGGATAAGAGACCAATCGCTTAACAAGTTTTCATTTATTTTCAGTTGTGAATTGTGGGCCAAATTCTGATTGCCTGACGGAGCATGGTCTTCTGTAGACTTTCAACAGAAGTTGTATGCTGAACATAGAATATTACATTATGAACGTACATTTTCAAATAATATAATTTACTGATTTTGCTAGGAAGAAGCTGAACAGTCATGCAGTTCCTAGTGCTGAACAGGTTGAGGTAATTTCAAGAATTTATCTTTATAAATATTGTCTGTAAACTCTAGTTACTTATTGATTAATAATTGTGTAAATCATCAACATAATTTTATTATAGTGTTATATTTCCCCCAAGTGGTATTTTTTCCATGAAATAGTCTAATCTGCAGGAAATATAACTTAAAGGAATATGTTAATGATTTAATTGTTAAAGATTTAGTATCAGTTAAAGTTGTTAAAAGTTAAGTTAATAAAAATAAGTTAACATAATATTTATAATAAAAAAAGAAAATTAATTTATCATAAAATAATTCTATAATGTCCGTCTAATAATTCTATAAAGTCCGTCTGTCAAAATGGATGTAAGAATGGGTCCCGCGGTACTAAGGAGCTACTCCTCATAGATATGGCCATTAGCCAACAAGTTCGCCGATCTCGAAAGGATCTGTCGACATGTTGGATAGATTATAATAAGGCCTACGACTCAGTACCACATACATGGCTCATGAGGGTGCTAGAGTTGTATAAAGTGAATACAACTCTATGCGCCTTCCTGACGTCGTGTATGGGGCAATGGAGGACAGTCCTTCACTATCCAGGATGTCGGCAAATCCAAGGGAGAGGTGATCCAATAAGGATTGAGCGAGGTATATTCCAGGGCGATAGTCTGAGTCCTCTGTGGTTTTGTTTAGCCTTGAACCCTCTTAGCACATTGTTGGAGGGTTCAGGGTTAGGCTACCGGTTGAGAAGAGGTGGTCAGGTAATATCCCACCTTCTTTACATGGACGATCTGAAACTCTTAGCCCCCAACAATTTGCAACTGGTGAAGTTACTGAAAGTAACTGAAACTTTCAGTAATTCCATCAGGATGGAATTTGGTGTGGACAAATGTGCAGTCATGCATGTAAAACGAGGAGCGATTATGGAGTCCGCGGGAACCCAACTCTCGGATTCCATGCACCTTAGATCCCTCTCCTCAGCCGAAACCTACAAATACTTGGGCATGTCGGAGGCGTTAGGCATCAATGAGGCCGACATGAAGCAATCGTTACGGGAGCGTTTCTATGGCCGCCTGAAAACAGTACTTAAAAGTCTTTTATCAGGAGGAAATAAGGTGCGCGCCTTTAACGGTTGGGTCATGCCGGTCTTGATGTACTCCTTCGGCATTCTTAAGTGGACTCAGACTGAACATGACGCCCTGGATAGGAGGGTCCGTGCGCTGCTGACTGCATACCGAATGCATCACCCACGTTCATCGGTGATGAGGTTGTACATTCTCGATGAAGTTATGATAACGAACAACTACCGGAAATATATTGTGAAGGACGGCACGATTGACATCTATCGGGCATGTCACTGTCCCGGTGAATCCATTCACCATATTATTTCTGGTTGTTCTCGTCTTCCTAACGGCGAGTATTTGCACAGACACAACTTAGTGGCTAGGATTATCCACCAGCAACTTGCTCTGAAATACAACCTTGTGGACGCAGAAGTACCACACTACAAGTATGTGCCCGACCCAGTTCTCGAGAATGGTCATATCACATTGTACTGGGATCGATCTATCATCACCGACAGGACTATTGTTGCCAATAAGCCTGACATAGTGGTGACAGATCGATCAGAGCGTCTCACAATGATTGTTGATGTCACTGTCCCATCGATCCTTGTGAAGCCGAGAAAGATAAAGAAATTAAGTATCAAGACTTGGCACACGAGGTTGTCGACATGTGGGAGGTTGACTCATTCAGTCATTGTGCCGATAGTCGTTACGGCCAATGGCTTAATAGCCAAGAGCCTCAACCAACACCTGATGAGGCTCTCGTTGGGCAGCTGGGTCAAGGGCCTGATACAGAAAGCGGTACTTCTAGACACGGCACGTATTGTCAGGAAGTTCCTCTCTCTGAGGCCCTGACCACCGGTAGCTTGGACCCTGTTCCCGATGCCGGTGGGCTACTATTTTTTATATTTTTAAATGTTTTTTAAATTTTTTGTGGAAATATTTAAAAATATAATTTATATGTATATACAATGAATAAACGATAATAATAATTATTTTTCAGAATCAATCTACTCTGGACGTAATTGATTACTCTACACAACCTGGACCATCACACCATCCCAATACAATACAATACAAGTCCCATTCCTGGGCCATTGCATGGATATCACAAATATTCAGCAGGTAATTGTAATTTTTAACCTAAACATTTGTGACAAAAACCCCATAAACAGTCATAGTACATCCAATTTTGATGGATTTCGATTTGCCAGTGATGTGTGTATTACTCTTTAAATTGTTACTTGCGATCAAGTGTAAAAAGCAGTGACTATTAGAAGCTGTCAGGTTTAAAGACAATAAAGTGTTTTTTTTATTCCTGTGTGTAGTGATTTTAGGGGAAATAAAAACATGCTTGCTGCAACTATACACGCTTAAATTTTGATCGTTTTAATCCCTTGGACTGGTGGTTTAACTTACAAAATACTATTCATCAAAAGCTTGCACAGCATTGTAACTCTTAAAACAAAGAAAATAGCAAGTGATAACATAATACTCGCAAAATGCATGAAACCAGCAGTAGCGCCACGAGTTAGTTACCTACGTCGGCGTCGGTCGTTGCGTACCTAACTACCTAACTCCGCCCGATCAAGTTAAGGTTATTGACTCGCGCTCAGCTGATATTCACGTAAACAAATTAAATGATTTCAAATTTCCCTTTATACTTTTACGGGCTTAGGACCGTCATAATTGCTTTGTGCCTAGGTTTCAGGCCATACCTAATACTATTAAAAGAATTATGCTAAAAGCGGTAGGTACAACATGTAAAAATAAATCCCTACAGGCCTGCTAGTTATGGCGTATTTAATAATGTGGAATCAAAATTATTTACAATGATTTAAAAAAGAAAAAAGTTCTAATTACTTCCACGATTTAAAAAAAGTTCTGTTACATACCTAAATCACCTTTGATTTATTTAACACTAAGCGACACGTAATAATTGTTCATAAAAACGTGTACCTAATCAAATGATTAAAAAAGAATTCTGTTATAAACCTAATAATTAATCACCCCTGAATCATCACTGGCTAATACTTCACGATAGCTTAATAATTGTTCAAAGTGCAAACCATTCCTTTCGAGACATAATTTTGCACGTTTAATTAAATTGTCTTTTAATTTCAATATATAATGTCTCTCTGTCACTTTATAAAACATCGAACGCGTTTACTATCGCACTTTTCATTTGTACACGAGTTTGATGCTCGTTTCTGTACAAAAGATGGCTTCACAAATAAAAATCCAGCGGGGTAAGGTCCGGGCTCCTTGCTGGCCAAACAACTGGACCAACCCGTCCAATCCAGTGATCTCCAAACACGGAAATCAGGTGATTACGTACATTATGCTCGCTTCGCTGTAGACACCGAGCCGCCTGCGCATCAAAACCCGCGATTGCGTAAAATTGCACCATGGCAAGGAACTCCAGGTTGGAGTACGCGTAATTACGAGACGTCATTACTTTCGCGCGACAAGGATAATCTTAACAACAACACACCGATGACGTCTTAGATAAACTGAATTATTTACATGACGTGGTCATGTACAGTCACGTGTAATAATATGTATACACGTAGCGATCTTAAAAACCGAATTTGTTTTAGAGAATAAAGTGTAAGTAATTAAGAAATATTAGAAACGGTAATTCGTGTGTAATTGTAAAAACTGTGTAGAATATTTCATAATTCTAATAGATATTTAGGAAGGAAATCGCTTTTTAATTTCGCTATGTGTATACACGTGACTGTACTCCTGTGCTGCCCTTGGCGCGCGGGGTGCGCGGGGCGCGCGCCTATTGCATTGCCAATCAAATAGGGTTTGGGGGCGGGGTTTGGTCTAGGATTGGCTAATTTTTGTGAGTCCACGTTGACTGTGCGTACGCGTCATTGTTGCTAGAACCGAATGATGCCTACTAATGGTTCGCATAATTTATTCACTCATGCGAAAATTAATTCGAGTTTTTAAAAAAAAAGTACTTTATTTTTTAATTTTATCTTTACAAATCTATAGTGTTTCATGCACCGGATCGACCCTCCACGGGATTAAAACGATCAAAATTTAACCGTGTATTTCAATATTTTGTTTTGTTTTAGCATAAAGTTGTCTGTATTCTTGAAGAACTTGTGAAAAACATTCCTTTGGACACCTCCAAAGACTATGCAGCAATATCTGAGCCCAACCCTTCTTTTTTTTACATTGTAAAATGTATTGTAACCAATTTGTAACATACATCTTGCTAATTTAATAAAACTATTAAAAATACCTATGTTTCATCTCTACTCATATCTTCAAGGAAATGTGGACTAGAAACTATTCTGTCATTTCCAGGTTACTTTGGAAGGACCTTTATATTTCAAAAGTACTCGTGGTCTTTCTGAAGTAATCTGGAAGAGCCAGAATTGTTTCTAGTCTCCAATACTTTTAAAATTATAAATCACATGATCTGGTTCAAATTTTCCGCCGCGATTGTTGCACTGGGGCACCGTAGAGATGGCGGTAGTGTCTAAGAATTTTTCTTTGTATGAAGTTGACATTCTTCCCATCAGGGAATTATGTTCTGTGCACTGCACCAAACGTGTCGTCGTAAAGTCGTAAACACTATGTTGCTTAATAAGTTACATAATAAGTTGTAAACATTAACAATACTAACCTACTTACTTAAGCACCATTGTTACACACTAAAATACTAACAAAACTATGGACTATAGTCTGAAAATAAAGTTTAATTTGTTTATATATTTCAACGCTAAAGAAACTTTGCAATTTTTCGGCATTTTTTACTCGAGTTTTTGGCAAGATTTGGCAGGTTTCAAACCAAACTATCGTCGCTGCGCCTGCAAAATCCGCTGTTTTTTTTTAATCAGTCTTTGATACTATTTTAGAATAGTTCTCAAGCCACGTGCACCTGTAAAATCTGTTTTTTAATCATTTATTTGGTTAAGAAGATAGCAAAATAAATTATTAGAAAACGTATTTTACAGGTGTACGTGGCTTGAGAACTATTATAAATTAACAACATCAAAGAGAGATTTTTAAAAAAAACAGCGGATTTTGCAGGCGTAGCGACGCTGTGGCAGTATCGATAATTTTAAGATGGTCACCCACAAACTATATAGGGATATATTATTGGTCGGCACTGCTCATTATTCACAAACTATAGGATATGTCATTATTGATATAATATCATTGTGAATATCATTAATCTGTGATGCGCCGAGTCGCTGTTTTGGTGGATCGAGTCGACTCAAATCGGTTTACACGGTATTATAATCATGACTTGATTCCACGGTTCGAGCCCAGTACTCGAGTTTCATGTTTGGTATTCGAATGTTGACTCGAGTCTAGAAAATCAAGTCGAGGCTCGAGCCCATTACCAATAATTTTAGAACAAAAAAATCGATTCACCGTCCACTTTTTCAAAACACTTCCATACACCTGAGGCTTTTTTTAGCGCAATAAAGTTAATTACAATAAAATCACTCCACTACTTGTACTAACAAACAGTCAAATTCACTCACAGTATCCGCTTACTGACACAAAACAAAGAAATCAAAACAAAAAGTTGCAAGTTCAAACTTGTATTATTAGGCGTCACTTCATTGCTTAAGTAAACAGAGATCGAGTACGAGCGAGTCAACCTAACTCGAATACTAGATTCGAGTCAGTTGGACTCGCATAATAGAATCGAATCAGCGAGTACAAAATCGATTCTTCCCGACTCGAGTACCGGAATCGAGTCCGGCGTACTCGAATCAAATTAAATTGATATTCGAGAAGCCGAGTCCAAACCAGGAATCGAGTCTGACTCGAGCCAAGCCGTACTCGGCTCATCACTAACACTAATTCCATGTGCCCGGGGTCTGGACACCTCATTAATCTGTGCCGGACACGTTGTTTTTATTTTAAAATAGGCACGAGTGCGCGCAAGATAACTCTGCGCGCGGCCAAAATCGGAACTAATCATGTTCCGCCATAATGTTGTCGTTTTATTAACTTTGTCACTACATCTACCTGATTTTAGGAATAAAAGAAAATATAATAATAAAGATTATAATAGACCTCATCAGCCGATAATAATCATACTGCATTCTTATTCACTCACGGCACATTTATAACCTTAGTTCTTTTCCTTTGCAAATTACGTAAAAATACGAATTAATTTAATTGATAGGTAGTAAATTTAAACGTACACAACTTAGCTCAATTAAAATATAATAAACAGCAAGAGGGCTGCCCAATTTTAATGCTCACGAATATACTACTTTTCCTTGAAAAGTAGGACTTTATATTTTTGCGATCATGGCAACATTTAGCACGCCCTCCGTCGCGCGCAGAGTTATCTTGCGCGCACTCACAGAACATAATACTCAAGAGCATAGATAAAGCGCGCACTCTACGATTGTAATTGTATTATTGTTGGTTTGACATTGATGGATTTTCATAAAAATTGTCAATCATGACGAAGAATTTCAAAGAATTTGATAAAAACTCGTCTGATGAGGACAGCTTTTCATCATACAATGATTCGAGTGAAGATGATGCACTGTCAGCTATTGGTTAGTCCCAGGTTCCAATGCGTACAATATTTTCGTCGTGGTCGTGGACGTCGTGGTTTATCCACATTGGGATGGATTATTCGAAAGGGGTTATGTTGTTATTCCAACCATGATCCATAAGTTCACTAAGAATTTCCTATTTTAATTATGTATTCCATTGCAGTATTTATTATTTTCAGATCCAGATGAAAATGACATGAGTGAAGATGAACCTTTGGATGAAACAAGTGAAAGTAATATTGATGAGAAAGACGATGAAGATGATGTTGTTAAAGCTATAAAAGCAGAAAAAAACAAGCTCAGAGATCATCCTCCATCAATAACATGTGAAGACTTCATAGTTGATATATCACTTCATCCATCCAAGAATCTAATAGCAATTGCCAATATAGTGGGAGATGTGTTATTGTATGAATATAACAATGAAGAGACAAAACTTATAAACACATTAGAATTGCATTTGAAAGCTTGCAGAGATATTGAATTTGATAATGAAGGAAACACTTTATACTCAACAGCTAAAGTTTGTAAAATCTCTTGAAATTTATAGTTTAGGATTATTTCTTATGGTATTAAGGACCTAGTATAGTGGTAAATGCAGTTAACATACTATGACACTAAAAAAACTCACATACACACACACACACATAGACATACTATGATACTTGTGTTATGATACTGCAGGCATCTACCAATTTCCCTAGTGTGATGGATTGTTTTATAACTCCTTTGTTGTAGAAGATAGTCTTGCGCATAGTATTTCGCGACGGAGATCGCTCAATTTCGTTTGTCGCTCCCAAACGAACTAGTTCGCTCTTCTAGTCAGCTCCCAGCTCGAATCAGAGGAAGGCAGATCGTTCGCTCGTTTTGATACTACTGCACGGGCATGTGACAAGATTATGGATTGCTGTATTTTTACACTATAAACAGCAAAAGCCTCTGAATGAATATTCTTAAAAAGTATATCATTATTGTAAATAATACCTAGGCTTATTGGTGAAATAAATAAATACACTCTTTAGTTTAGTTAGTGAATATAAGGTTTCATTTAAAGATTTTTATTAAGTTTTGAAAATAATCAACAATTACCTAAACATATTATTCAGTTCCTTGACAGATTAACACATTACAAAAGCAAAACAAGTTGTAATCAACTTTTAATAATCAAAAAATGTGGGAGCGATCTTACGAACTAGTTCGTTCGCGAACTACATAAGACTAGTAGAAGAGGACCTTGCTCATCAGTGGGATCACATTACAGGCTTATGATGAGGATAAACTATAATTATAGTAATATTTAATATTTTTTAGGATAGGGAAATTATGGCCACTGATGTTGAATCTGGGAAGTTGAAGAGATGTATTGAAAATGCTCATGATGATCCTGTTTACAGACTTCTGAATCTAGATAGAGATAAAATTGTAACAGGTATGTTAACTTGAATGATTTTAAAACAGTAGATACTTGACGATATTGTTTTAAATTTATTTTGACATTAAAATTTTCAACATAATCAGGTGATGATGGGGGAATGGTCAAATTATGGGACATGAGAAAGCCAGATCCTGTGTTTAGTATAAAAATTGGTGAAGAGCATGTTTCTGATATGATTACAAATGATGCTCAGAAGTATTTAGTGTGTGCAAGTGGAGATGGTGTTCTTACTTCTATTGATCTCAAAGGAAGGTAATTATAACATTTTGTTTGTTTGTCAGGTCAAATTGAAAATCGCGGTTCTTGAATGTAGGGTGTATTATGAAGGGATCCCATATTCCAATCAAAAATTAAAAAATAGGTACACATTGGTGTTGATTCTGTAGCACATTTTGACAGAACTAAACTAGACTAAATGCAACTGTCACTTTCTTTTTTTATTGAAACAAAAAGAGACATACACTCTTATTTACTTTAGTCCTGTATTATTTATTCACTACAATTTGAATTATGTTAATTCAACTGTGTGTAATTGTGATAAACTTAGAATGAGCCTGATGCCCATCTCAACTGGCATATCAAGTTTTGGCAATACTGTGGTAACCTGTCAATAGTGTTGATTCTGTTGTGCAGTTTGACAGGACTAAATTAAAACAAGGGTGTTTGTCTCTTTCTGTTTCAATAGAAAAAGAAAGTGACAGTTGCATTTAGTCTAGTTTAGTCCTGTCAAAGTGCACAACAGAATCAACACCAATATCTGTTCTGAATTACAATTTTATTAGATATTATATACATACATACATACATAAACTCACGCCTTTTTCGCATGGGGGTAGGCAGAAACTATAGAACGCCACATGCTACGACTCCTACATACCCCTTTCGCTTCATCCACATTCATACATCTTGTCATACACGCACGCCGGTTGAGAGTACTACGCACCTGACCTTTGTGAAGAACATCACCAATAACATCGATGTATGTCCTTCTAGGACGTCCTCTACCGGCGTTCCCATTAAGTAAAGATAGGAGATGAAAGTATTGAACAGGTGAATGAGTTTGTTTACTTGGGAAGCATGTTTACAAGAGATGGTAAGATTGACGAAGATGTGGAAAGGAGAGCAAATGCGGGAAATAAAGTAAATGGTGCTTTGCATGCGGTTGTGGCTAGCCGGTCGATGTCCAAAAAGGCACGACTGGCTGTCCATAATGGTGTGTTGGTACCTACGCTTATGTATGGAAGTGAATGTTGGTTGTGGCAGAAGAGGCATGAAAGTAGAATAAATGCCGTGGAAATGCGTTCCTTGCGAAGTATGTGCGGTGTAACTTTGAATGATAGATTGAGAAATGAAGAGATTAGACAAAGTTGCGGTTTAAAAGATGATGTAGTGACAAAAATTGAAAGGAGTATGCTTAGGTGGGTTGGTCATGTTGAGAGAATGAGTGAACGGCGATTAACAAAAGGAATTTATAAGGCGGATGTTAATGGGAACGCCGGTAGATATTATATTTTAGATGTATTTAATAATAAAACAGTGTTAGAAGTTGTTATACTTAGGCTCGATTTTACCAACGTCGAATAACTTTAATCGAAGAATAAATTTGACGTTTTGACAGCTTTCGTATATAAATTCTGTCAACACGTCTGTCTTATTCCTTGGATAAACGCTATCCGACGTTGGTAAAATCGAGCCTTAGGAAGATTAAAAAGTTTGTGGCCTGACTATGAAGGAGTATGTATGCTAATGTTCACAAAACTATTTTATTGGTCAGTTTGGTTATCACTAAGCTCAATGCAACCCATTTATCAGGATTTGTAATCTTTTATAATATCAATCTTAAAAAATGCTTTCTGAAGGTCCTCAAAATTAGCATTGACTGCAGGTTGGACAGGTTTATTTTATGAGATTTTCTATTAATGTAAATGCAAGGAAATGGTAATTGAAACTATAAATTAAGGATTTCAGTCATGATTTTGGAGGACTTGAGAGTGTGCGAATTGTCCTATCAAAGCCATTCTGTAGTAGTATTCCTGTTAATTTTTATTGATCTTCATCGTGAAAGGTTTAGTAAAGTTTATGATGGTATCCTTTAAGAGCCAAACAATCATAGTAATCACCTATAAGTTTCCGAAAACTGATGTCGTTACCTTATTTACCAAAAAAAAACACTTTCATCTTGCTTTCAGGCTAATAATTCTGATCTACATCATTCTTTAAAAATTTTTTTGGTACCAAGTTTTATTTTTACAAGAAATCTACCCAAAATTTCTTGTGTATCATCCTCAAACATCACCACAACATACACAACTTGACACGAAATGCTAAGTGTTCACCAACATTAATTCTCCATTAATTGGTCTCCTGAACTACCTGTGGAGGGACGAAACGCGTGTCCTAACGGTTTGGGTTATATGTTGCATTATATTAATCAAACCTTCTTCCTTTGCATATAGTTGCAGATGCGTTATAAACCTCCGAGGTGCTTTTATAGATCGTTACTTTATATTTTAGGGAACATACCCATACTACGTAAACATTTTTGACAATTTTTTACCCCCCTCCCCCCATCGGTGCCTATGACGGTGTATATGACAAGTGCCTCTGTGACCAAGCGTGGTATTTTGAAGACCCCCCCGAACGGGTCACGTAGTATGTAAAAAGGTTTCTATTAATTTTCTTTCTTTCTTTAATCACTAAAAACAAAAGGTCTTATTTAGGTGTCCGAGCTACGCTAGACCCACTTTTGAGATTACCTCTTGGATTTTCGCAAGTGACAACACTAATTCCTCTCCTCCCCCGCTCATCGCGCCCCTCCTCGTCCGCTCGAACGTCATCGTACCGCGCCGGGCGAATGGCTTCGCTCCTCAGTACAATATTGTGCAGATTCTGGATGAAGTATTCCCAGATAATTGGAGAGCTTGGGTTATCAACACACCCTCCTACGATGACCTTTTCGGGGAACATATCTCCTCGGACTTAGAGTGCAGGTTACGATTTGCCATTCCAACGGTCAGACTGGCAAAAGCCTACAGTACCGAAACTACACTGAGTGAACGTCGTTACAAAAAGATTAAGAGAATTCTATTGACTTGGCCATTGGGTCGAGCTTTGATTTATGCTCCTTTAACAATAATGGCAAGAATTCATCCGGTACAAGCTTATAATAAATTCAGCGAAACTATCAATATGATAAAGGCCTTACTCATTTCACGCCAGGAGGCGTCAGAAATTTTGAAGAAAGAGGTTAACATTGAAACATCCTCCAATTCCAACAGCTCAAGGGCTACTAAGCGTAGCCATAGCCCAGAGCCCCTTGCTCCCTCTAAAGAACCTAGAATAAGTGAATTTATGGCACAACAAAACTTAATTTTAGAAAAGCTCTGTTCTATAGCGCAGACCACGAACGAAAACGTGAGACTAATTCTTCAAAAAGATTCCCACTCCTTGAATTTTTCCCAAGGCACTTTAACGCCAAGTCCAGACTCTAACAAAAGTTTTGATGGAGAAACCTCTGCTCCACACTTTGAGGAGGATAACTGGTATGCGCCGCCCCTCATTACTGAACCACAGCAGAACGAGGACTTAGATAGACAAGATGTGGATAAAGAACCCTTGCAAGATTTTAATCCTGGAACGAAAGAAACTGAGGCAAAAATTACGAAAGCAGATGATATGCTGGTAAAACAAGGAGTCGAGTGCCAAAGATTCAACTCTGAAAACTGGCAAAACATACGTTATGCCGAAGTCCAGAAACAATTCCAAGCATCGCCGGCTTTTACTGCTTTGAAAGTTAACGGCAATCCAGCTATAGTGACTCCTTCCTGGCAGCTCGTGTCAGTGCTGGAAAAAATGGACTTATGCCTAGGTGCAGTTACACACGGTCTTTTGCAACAACGTCGAACATTCCAACTGATATATGAAGACGCACCAGCCCCAGTAAAAGCATACATCAGTAAGAAATTTTTAGACCCTCAGTCAGAATTTCGAAAATGTTCTGATTCTCTCTTGCAATACGCCTGTGGTAAACGCGCTGAAGTTATTCAACAAAGAAGAGCTTTATACAAACCACAAAATAAAATTTTGAGGGACCTGCTCCATGTAATACCACCTTCAGAAACTTGTCTTTTTGCTGAACCACAACTTTCGGAACTTGTGAAAGAGCAAGGTGGCATTGCGAAGCTTTTTCCCGGAAAATTTCGAAAACCTACACCTACCTCAGCGACGACAACAAAAGCTTATAGAGACAGACGTCCTCAACCCTCGGCGTCAGAAGCTAAGGAGAGATTTCAACAAAATAACCAAAACAAAACTACGGCAGCTCGAAAACCGGAAAGATCTCGGTACCAAACTAAACGAGCCCCTGATAAGCGGAGCAGAAACAAAAAATACTAAATTTCGCGCAGGGCAGGTCCGTAAAAATCTTAATACCTGGGAAACACTTGGGGCACCTAACAATATCTTATCAATATTATCAGGATACCGGATACCATTTGTTACTCGTCCTCGAACATACAGATTCAGCCATGAAACTTGTTTACGTTATCAAACAGAAACTTCTGTGGCGATGTCCCAAGAAATAGAAAAAATGCTGCAGTCAGGTGCGGCCAGAAACTGTAACAGCAAATCCGGCTTTCTATCTCCTTTATTCTTGCGTCAAAAATCTGACGGTTCCAACCGTCCTATATTTGACTTAAGAAATCTGAATCGCTATTTACGACCGCCAAAGTTCCGTTTGTTTAACCATTTTAGAATACCGCTATGCTTAAATACCTCAGATTTCATGACAAAACTAGACTTATCACAATCCTATTTTCACATACCTATAACCAATGCACACCGCAGATTCTTAGCTTTTGCTTACAAAAACAATATCTATGAGATGACGTGTTTACCCTTTGGTTTGGCTACTGCTCCATGTGCCTTTTCAAACATTTCTAATTGGCTAGCTAATCATTTCAGGAAAGAAGGCATCCGCATCATAGTGTACCTAGACGATTTTTTGATTATGCACACAAATCCATATGTGCTGTCACAGCAGACACAACAGGTACTACAACATCTTGTGAACTTGGGTTGGTGTGTGAATCTAGAAAAATCAATCACGACTCCTACAAAAGTAATAGAATACTTAGGAATCGTATGGAAAACAGACCAAAATCTCAAATGCCTTCCATTGCCCAAAACTCAAAAAATTATCAATCTACTAGAGATTACTCTGAAGAAAAATTGGTGGACATGGCGCAACGCAAAAATCATTTTAGGGAACCTCAACTTTGCGTCATTCGTCGTTCCGTTGGGTCGACTTCATTGCAGACCTATCCAAATAGGAGCAAATGCACTCCCAAAAGACGAGAAAAACAAGAAATTTCGCATCCCAAAAAATGTAACAAAAGAACTCCAGTGGTGGTTACATCACGCCGACCAAACATCACCAATTCACCACAAAGATCCCACAGTATTTATAACAACAGATGCTTCAAACCAAGGGTGGGGAGCCACAGTAAACGACAAGAGCATAAGCGGTACATGGACTGTCTGTCAACAATCGTGGCACAGCAACCAAAAAGAATTGTTGACTCTAAAAGTAGTCCTTCAAGAAGTGGCACACAATTACAGGGGTCAGACAATCCTAGCTCAAACAGGCAACAGATCTGTGGCCACATACATCACCAAAGAAGGGGGGACAAAATCTTTAAAACTGCTGCAGTTAACAATAGATATACTCGAGATGACACAGCAACATCGAATACACTTAATCGTCCGGTACCTACCAGGGAGATACAATCTATTAGCCGACAGCCTCTCGAGATTTCGCCAAGCTCCAGAATGGATATTATCGAAGCAAATAATACAAACATTATTCAAAAAATGGGGCACTCCCTCGATAGACCTCTTTGCCAGCTCACAATCAGCAGTAGTGAAGGAATACGTGAGCGAAGATGCACGAGATCAAACATGTGTATTTGTGAATGCCTTCAGCAAAATATGGCACTACAGACTCGGCTGGCTCTTCCCCCCACCGTCTCTCATACCGCGAGTCTTACGACATCTGGAAAAGAGCACGGGCACATATTTACTTGTCGTACCGAATTGGAAAAAGACCTTCTGGAAAGCAGAATTGAAACAGAGAGCACTGAGCCGTCCCCCTTTCACGATTCACAACGTGTGTCGACATTTGATAGATTTGCAAACCGGGAAACCCCCACCGGCTGCAGAGAAGCTGTGTTTGCAGGTCTGGAGGGTTCGGGCTGGGCCCGTTTAGTGGAGTCTTGGCAGAAAGAAGATTCAATTCTTCTAGAAAGCTCCTGGCGGCAATCTACCATGAAGACATACAAGAACGCCTGGGAAAAGTGCCGATCATGGTCTCGAGGAAAGTGTCCAGTTGATAACCCAGAACCTGGGGATCTATCGAAATTCATTTGCTACCTACACAATTAAGTTAAACTAGCGCCTAGAACGATCGCTGTACACAAATCTGTTGTGGCCACATTCGCAAACCCGGAGAAATCAGACACGATTTCTGGACACCCACTTGTAAAGCAAGTAATGAAAGCTATAGCTATAACAAAACCCCCACCTCACAAGCCTTCGACTTGGGAGGTAGGCACCTTAATTGAATATCTTCAACATTATAATATTAATGTTGACAGTATATTTCAAACATCACGACATGTTGCGGCAATCCTACTACTCTACACAGGAAGAAGGGTACATGACCTTACTTTACTGGACATCAGCCCAGAATTTTTCGATAACAAGGATGATCACGTGACATTATGGCCTAAATTTGGGTCTAAAACTGATTCTGCGACATACCGACAAGCTGGTTGGCGCCTATTAAACGATGGCCCAGAAAGGCTCAACCCGGTGTTGTGGATCAAGAGACTTGTAACTTTATCACAAGAGCGACGAAAAGCGAGGCAAAACCTTACAAACTTGTTTATCACAACAAGAGGTAAAGTAAATGCAGCCTCTAGATCAGTTATTGCTGGATGGATCAAGACTCTTCTCCGAGAGGCCAATATTCAAGATTCCCCCGGCAGCTTTAGAGCGGCAGTTAATTCTGACATGTGGCGCAATAATAATATAGATATCGACGATGTTTTGACAAGAGGCAATTGGAGGAGCAAAGATACATTCCTCAAATATTATTTTAAGGAAATCCGGACCGAAGCCAAGGAATCAGGCGGTCCGAATCTCACGAGGTTATTTTCACCTGTTTGATTAAATGTGGCATTAGAGCTTTTTCGTTTACTAACATACAATCAAGAGTTATTGTTATCTTTTTTTAGATTTGGAAGAAAAATTATGTTGATTATTTCTTATTACATTGTTACAAAAATACAAAAGTATTTTCACTTTTAAGTCATTATCCTCACCAATTCACCCGCACACTCTTATTAGCGAACCGCTCACAGTACGTCATGTGGCGCCGGCAGAGAATAAACACGTCTCAAAAGTGGGTCTAGCGTAGCTCGGACACCTAAATAACACCGTTTTCCTCCCGAAGGGTAGAAAACGGATATTTAGGTTCCAGCGTAGCTAGACCCACTAAATTATCAGGCCTTGCCGGCTTGAGAATGTACTGAGGAGCGAAGCCATTCGCCCGGCGCGGCACGATGACGTTCGAGCGGACGAGGAGGGGCGCGATGAGCGGGGGAGGAGAGGAATTAGTGTTGTCACTTGCGAAAATCCAAGAGGTAATCTCAAAAGTGGGTCTAGCTACGCTGGAACCTAAATATCCGTTTTCTACCCTTCGGGGGGAAAACGGTGTTATTTTAGTACAATGTTAACTCCATTTATTTTTAATATAAAACACTTTATTAAAAACAAAACAAGGTTTTTATTTAATTTCCAGGTAGAATACATGTAAAATACTGTGCATTTTGATATAAGAAATTCTTTATAGTTTCTTTTCAATACATGAATAACTAAATAAAATAAATATCTCTCGATTGTGTTCTGTGTATATCTTATTATCAGGGTAGATCTGCCCGTTTACCTTTCTCTAAAAAATTTGTTTGCATTTTTCCATAAGTTTCAGAAAAAGTGTTCAAATCGAATGATAAAAACTCGTAGCTAAGAGTTTGCAGGTATTTGCAAATTACCCTTTAAATAATGTTATTATTATTAACCATTAATAATTATTTTTTCAGTAAAATTTACACAACATCAGAAGAATATGATGCAGAATTAACTTGCTTAGGGTTGTTCCGATCAGATACTAAGCTACTTGCAGCTTCATCAACAGGAAAATTATATTTATTTAATTGGAAAGAATTTGGGCTACACAGTGATGAATATGTCGGACAAAAACATGCCATTCAGTGCATGGTGCCAATTACCCAGAATATTGTGGTGACTTCCGGTGAAGATGGCGTTTTGAGAGCTGCACATATGTTCCCGCAACGACAGCTAGGTGTTGTAGGTCAACATAGACTACCTGTCGAACACCTTGACATAAGCCATGATGGTCAATACATTGCTTCATGCTCTCATGATAATGATGTAAAATTTTGGAACATATCATATTTTGAATCTATTGATTCCATTATAGATGTTAATCAAAAACAAAATAAAAGACGAGACTTAAGCAATAACTTACCATCAAGTAGTTTAAAGAATGCATCTGATTTTTTTTCGGGATTAGTTTAATTTAATACTTTGTAAAAACCACGTTTGATTATGTATGATTTAAATTTAGTCAAAAGCATCTTATAGCGCGACAACTGCGCGACAGCAGACATTATAAAGCATATTATCAAATACCACTTACACATGACGCGTTTACTGCGCGATTATAGCGTGATAGCGTGCTGCATGCACGTACGTCAGGCTGGCCCAGCCCCGTTGCTTTAGGTTGCGAGATGTATATTATTTGAATATACTCCTCAGCACAAGCATATATACAATGTACTTCATCTATACTAATATTATAAAGAGGAAAGATTTGTATTTTTGTATGTAACGAATAAACTTAAAAACTAGTGGATCGATTTCAAAAAATATTTTGCCCTTAGAAAGCTACACTATCACTGAGTAACATAGGCTATATTTATTACTAGAAAAAATTAGAAATCCTTACTAAAACCAACCCAAGGTGTAAAAAAAATTTGCCATAAAATGTCTTTCATCGCATGCGCTGCGGAAAGTATTGATGATAGAACAAAAAAATGTTCTACAATATTATAGAACATATCAATATCTACAAAAAACTTCGCGAGACCATATGTCCAACTATTGTAGTTATGTCACTATAACTACTTTCTTACATTTTAAAAGTTGATAGAAATGCCGATCAAAATCGGACCATGTTATCCATACCTTTGTATGAATTCTTATCCAAATAAATTATTTCGTATTTAAAACTGTTTCAATATCTGTTGATTTCTTTTTGAATTATTGAAATCGGACATTCCATTCAAAAGATATTACGAAATTAAAAATGTCAATACCTAGTCTTGCCATAAATATTGTCACGAAGAAAACATTTTTTTTTATTGCAAATAATATTTATTACTTTTACAGTGTGTTAGTTTAATACATAAATATAAAACAATTTAAAATATAAAAAGCTTATTCGAAGTGGTCTCCATTGGCTGCAATACAGTCCTTTAAACGTTGAGGCCAGTTATCAATAGAAGCACGCACTATTTCCATGGGAAAATTCTTCACTGCCAATCGTATGGATTGTTTTAGGGACTCCAAATTATCATGGCGTTTAGAGCAAGCCATACTATCTAAAACTTACCATAAATCATAATCCAGCGGATTAAGATCGGGACTAGACGACGGCCAGTCTTCAGCTCTGATGAAGTCCGAAACGTTCACTTCCAACCAAGACTGCGTGGACCGAGCTTTATGACCCGGCTCCGAGTCTTGTTGGAAGGACCATACTTGGTTATTGAACATGGTGTTGTTAAGGGGCTTAACTACCTTCTCAAGAATGGTATCTTGATACACTTGTGCCGATGTTTTGATACCTTTTTCACAAAAATATGGCTCAGTCACTCCTTCATAGCTAACACCCCACCAAACCATCACTGAAGTCGAATAATGCCCACGTTGCACTCTCTCGACTAATTGAAAAGCTTCCTTAGAGCTTTGAGCATAAATACGGTCATTTTGTTTGTTAAAATGTTGCTCAATTGTAAAGATTTTCTCATCCGTAAACAAAATTTTTCTGTGACCTCCCTTTGCGTACCGCTTCAGTAGTTGTTTCGATTTTACCACCCTATTCTTTTTTAAATTATCAGTTAAAAAATGACCAGTGCGTCTCTTATAGGCTGCAAGTCCTAAGTCATCTTTTAAAATACGCGACATGGTTCTGGGTGCTATCTTCATCTCCCGAGATAAAATCTTTTGCTTTCGGACAGGATTTCTTCGAATTCTTTCCCTTACTGCTTTGACCACCTTTTTCGTACGAACACTACGTGGACGGCCAGATCTTTTTCTGTCACAAACAGAGGAGGTCTCATTGTACCTATTAATAGCCCGGTACACAAACATTTGACTAATACCAAGCGTATGGAGAGTTTTAAAAATTGCATTTGGCTCCATACCAACTTTGTGTAATGCAATCACAGCGATTCGGTTCTCTTTATCACCCCACTCCATTTTAATATCGCAAAATATTGTTCAATGTATTGGCGCCAAAATTAGAAAATTTCAATGAACAATCGTATAAAAATGACAGATTCCAAATTCAAATGTAATATCTTTCTTATTTTTAATTGTAACAGTATTTATGGCCAGACTAGGTATAAACAAAAAATACGCGCCGGTGTGGCTCTACGCAGCGCAGCGAGCAACGCGGCGAGAGAGGGCACCGAAGTGCGGGAAAGGGGTGTGGGGTGTTTTTTTTTTTCCTATTCGACTGCTTGTAGATGGTCTTGCGGACCTTTTCTACGTAACTGGGCAGTTATTGGTGAGACCTGATGGGTCTCCAACCAATATATAGACCAGGGCTGAAGCCTTTGAAAATGGTAAAAAGTGAAAAAAAAATACTAGGATGAAACCCATTGGAAAAGGAAGAGAATATAACAAAAATTAAAGGAAAAATAAATTACGGGCGATCTAAGGTCGGGAAGTGGATGGTGGTGCGTTTTTAAGGGTAAAAAACGGTTTATCTCGATTTCTGGCAAAACTACAAGTCCTATGGAAAAAAGTTTAATGGCTAAGTTGTAGGTAATAAAAAGATCTACAACTTTGTATTTACACTTTTTTCACATAACCTCAAACTTTATGTGAAAAATTCAAATCACCAAGTTTTTGGTTTTTTATTTTTATCTTTTACAAAAAAATGTTTTTTTTTCTCGAAATTTGGTGAAAACTTACCTTTTTATGTCCCAAACACACTGCAATTTTTTTGATTTAAAATATTTATTTTTTCACTTTATTCCTTATTTCTTATTATCATATTCCTTATTTCTTTGCATTTTCTGAGAACATTTACCATAGTAATGCATATTTTTTTACACCATCAGAAAGTAGAGATTTCAACGAACATAAAGCCCACTGACTTCTTTAAAAAAGCTGATATTTTGACGCGAGAATTTTCGATTGAAAATTAGGAATTTTTATATTCACTTTTTGTCTTAAAATAACTTTAAATATATTTATTACTAGTACAGAATGCATTTAAAGTTGGCCTAGTTAATATTTTTAAAAGTTATATGTAGGTATATTAATTAAGTTATAATATCTTCGAAGGGTTTACTAGTAGCCACTGAAGACTTCCACCATCCGCCTCCTCGATCCATCATCAGACCCTCGTTACCAAGCCCAATCTATTAGACTCTTCAAGACAAATGATATGAGCCCAAACTAGAGGGGTTTACTAGTAGCCACTGAAGAGTTCCACTATCCACCTTCAGACCCTCGTTAACAAGCCCAATCTATTGGACTCGTCAAAAAGAATCAAATGACCCGTAACTCGAGGGGTTTACTAATAGCCACTGAAAATAACACACAACTTTAAAATGACCCGGCTGCTCTGCAGCGTAGTCTCATTGAGACCCAAACAGTAGTAATAGTCTTCCAGACTCAGCCACCATACAACTAGCCGCGCATTCGACTAGACTGTATAGTTTGTTTAGGAAAGGGTATGGTCTCATAGACCTAGCCACCATACATCTAGCCGCGCATTCGACTAGACTGTACAGTTTGATTAGGAAAGTGTATAGTCTTATAGACCCAGCCACTAGCTACACATTCGACTAGACTGTATAGTTTGTTTAGGAAAGGGTATGGTCTCATAGACCTAGCCACCAGACATCTAGCCGCGCATTCGACTAGACTGTACAGTTTGATTAGGAAAGTGTATAGTCTTATAGACCCAGCCACTAGCTACACATTCGACTAGACTGTATAGTTTGTTTAGGAAAGGGTATGGTCTCATAGACCTAGCCACCAGACATCTAGCCGCGCATTCGACTAGACTGTACAGTTTGATTAGGAAAGTGTATAGTCTTATAGACCCAGCCACTAGCTACACATTCGACTAGACTGTATAGTTTGTTTAGGAAAGGGTATGGTCTCATAGACCTAGCCACCAGACATCTAGCCGCGCATTCGACTAGACTTACAGTTTGATTAGGAAAGTGTATAGTCTTATAGACCCAGCCACTAGCTACACATTCGACTAGACTGTATAGTTTGTTTAGGAAAGGGTATGGTCTCATAGACCTAGCCACCAGACATCTAGCCGCGCATTCGACTAGACTGTACAGTTTGATTAGGAAAGTGTATAGTCTTATAGACCCAGCCACTAGCTACACATTCGACTAGACTGTATAGTTTGTTTAGGAAAGTGTATAGTCTTATAGACCCAGCCACCATACATCTAGCCACACATTCGACTAGACTGTATAGTTTGTTTAGGAAAGGGTATGGTCTCATAGACCTAGCCACCAGACATCTAGCCACATATTGCACCCTGAACGACTCGTAGAATCGCAGTTACAACTACGACCAGAATGTACAGTTTGATTAAGAAAGAGTACCTATAATTACTTAGTCATTTTAGTGTGCGCCATATTCGAACAGTAGCGGAAGTACTTTCACTATTATTATCTGCATTGGATTCTACGTCAACAATCAGTTCAGATGGAACTTCACATTGAGGCATCTTTCTAAGACGATCATGGGCATATTTATAGGTTCTTTACCGGCCAATGATTTCAAAGCGTAGCGATCGCCTTCAAGTAGGTACATCAGTTATTTGAAATGGACCCTTACACTTTGGATCTAATTTTGTTTGGTTTCGCTCTTCGTTTTGAGTGAGAACCAGGTCACCAACATTAAATTTGACTAATTTAGCCTTATTACTGTCAAAACGAGATTTTTCGTAATTAGAGCTTCGTTCAATGTTGTGCGCTGCGTGCTCTCTCGTCTCAAAAATATCTACCTACCTCAAGTTCAGTATTGTCAGCAGTCAAAAGATTCGGTGGTCTAGCTACGCGACAGATCATAAGTTTGAGGGGGCTCGCCTTTGATGCAATTGTCTACGAATTTACGTAAGTACTTAGCCGTGTACCGTCAAATCAGTAATGTTCATACACCTCTAATGGTTTTTCCGCGCCAAGATGCATTATCGACTCGTGTACGTGATTTTTAACGGACCATCGAAACGCACGCGGTACTATCGACAGACAACGCGTGCTGTTATTTCTTTGTACTTTACGATGCAATACACCCGATCGCAGCTCACAGGTCTTGGCAATGTTGGATTTATTTTGTTACGCACTACCTCTCGTTCGCGGGGATTGAGTCGGTAAGGGCGGCGATAAACAGAACGGGCTCTGATATTTTAAATTATGACTTAGGTGTTACCTTATCAAGAGGGCATCTAGTGATAACCAGGGTCTGTCGAAATTGTTCTACGAACTTGATGTAGGTGGGCTAGAAAACAAGAGAGAGACAACGATATCAGAGTAAAAGAGATGGATATATACATTTGTATAATGTTGCCACCAAAAATACAATTTTGTATTCTCCACAATGAGCTTATTAATTGGTTTTTAAAGTAAATTGCCCTTGAAAATACCTTTTGCTATTATTTTGATGCCAAACAAATATATTTTATTAAGAAATATAACGTATTTAATTGATTATTACATATTTAAAAAAAAGATATTGGGGATAATGTGTGGAAACACTAACGTCTGCACGTCATAATAAATATTATGGCGATGACGTCACAGGAAAAATGTTTGCCACCGTTTGCGCACAATAATAACTTGTGCTTATGTTTATTTGTAATAGATAAACTACTTTCATTTAATTCTACATTACATTGATAACGTTGACTCGAGCTTGCTCCTCCGTGGCTGTGTTTTAGTGAAATTAAGTGTGTATTTGTGAGAAGATATAGACTCGGTGTTGAGACAGTGACTCTGGTTTGATTTTGTTTAATTTCGCGATGAGTTCGCAGAAAGAAAATACTAGAATATGTTGCATGTCTGGATCTTCACCTTCTAAAGATCCCAGCATCACTTTGTATCGGTTTCCAAAGCCTGGCTCAAAAAATGCTTTGCGGTATGTATAACTACCTATGTATTTCTCATTTTCCATGCTATTCGTTTTAGACATGAAATACCACAATGATATTATTGTTGATCCAGCTTCTAACTACCACAAACTGACATAACATGTATGTAATGTATACTTAATGTATTCGATACCCTTTGCTATACGTATACTATTATACATATATGTATACTATGATAACTTTTCTTGTCTTCACCATTCCCGTGTTTAATACTATGTACATCTCTTTCAATCAAAGCAAATATAGAAATTTTAAATTTTTACTTAGTTATAGCTTAATTAGGAATATGATTATTATGGTATGTAATTTTGATATTTTTTAATTTCCAGTTGTGAATTATGGCCAAAGAATTGCTACCCAAATAAACCCTGGTCTTCACCAAAGTTCCAGGATGGACTCCATTCTAAACATAAGATCCCTTGCAGCAAACATTTTAAAAGCACATGCTTTAATGAGAAGTTGTTCAGAACAGCTATACCCGGTGTTCAATGCCTTAAGGTTAGTACAATTAACACTTGAAAAGTGTATTTAAAAGACCTGCCTTACGTTGCACATAAATACAGACATTATGTATGACACATGCTATGCATTATATTGCAGCAGAATGATGATGTTGTTAACCTGACATTTAAAGAAATGTTATAAGTAGTTTAATCCTATTAATCTATTCTTATATTATAAATGTGAAAGTAAGTCTGTCTTCTGTTTCGTCACTCTTCTGAATTTCACTCTATCAATTTTTTATAAAATTTGGCAGAGAGCTTACTTGAGGAAGGACGGACTGAGACATAATTAGTTTATCACAGAAGAGCATAATATATTTATCATTTTTTTTGACATATTCATAATATATCATCAAGCTTAATTTAATCATACCAATTTTCGTAACTTATCTATGACTTATTTTAAATTAATTTAAGGATTTAAATTAATCTTTTATTTTCAGGAAATGTAAATCTGCACTGAAAAGAAAAATGAATATAATTATGCATAAATTAACTAGCAGTTTGCCCGCAACCTCGTCTGCATGAATTTTGGACTTTCACCCGAAATGAAAATACAACACCTATTTCTTTATTTGTGTAAAATAAATTTGTGATTCATTATTATGTCATACACATACTTTGGATTTGTGAACAAATTCATGTATTCAATTCAAGTATAATATAATAATATGTTGCCTATGTAAATCTAATAAATTATAATTATTATCATGGTAAATAAAAAAAAAATTATTATACTAATCTTTGTTTTATTGGACTGCTCTTTAAGATTAACTTTAGCATTTAATGCACAAGTACACTTTTTTTTCTCGATAGTGATTCTGTTTAGATGTCATTTATTGCTGACCAAAATTTGCCATCTTGTCGGAAACTATCGAGAAACGCTTTGTACTTGTGCATAAAATGCATTACAAAGTATCTATAAAACGCACTGTAGTTTGAAATTCCCGCCCTATCTTCTACTCTCCAGTTTACGTGGGCGCTCCAGAGATGGCGCTGTACCTCTACCATGAGTTTACACAGTCCAAACTCGCTAGCGTCTCCGTAAATTATTTGTATGAAATATTGTACAGCGCCCCTAGCGGTCACAGAAAGAATTAAAATTCGTACCATGAGCACTATAGATTACGATAGGTTACAAACCTAACGTACTCTATTCGATAGTCACTAACGTTTTTCAGCTGTCACCATACAAAACGGTACCATGACTCACTAATTTCACTGAACCTATCGAATAATACGCTTACGATAGTAGTTACGTAGCTCACTAGCATTTTGACGTGTGAAACATATGTTAACATTAAAGTTATATACGTTTTTGAGTCTACTAAAGTCAAAATAATGTCTGCAAGAGCTTATTGGGCATGGAATATGTTAGTGACCGCGTTTAGAATAATAACTCTACATTTTAAATAACTTAATAGAAACTAAAGTATAGTGTCATCTAATTTTTGCGTCAATGAATAACAAACATCCATCCTCACAAACTTTCACATTAATTTATAATAGTAAGTAATGTTAGAAACGTAAATTACCTGTTAATTTATTTATTTTAAATAACAATCCATACAATAAATTCAATAGAAAGTTGAAACATACATTTCCATGAACTCCACCAACATTTGAAACTGTGAGACACTGGTCCTCATTTTATTAAATAATCTGTTTGAATTTAATTGTACACTTTTAAACCACACAACGCAGCGCTGTGACACAACGTCAACAAACAAAATTACAAATTAAATAAACGACCAAAGATTACAATAGTATACATACTTAATTAAACGACGACAGTGACATATTATAAGGAATACAAATTTAAAAACTACTAAATACTATAAATAATCTATTAACCGTCAACTTTTCTATTTAGTCGGTTTATTTGTGATATTGACTGTCTTAACATTTTTAGCATAGCGATAAGATTACATTTTGAGCTTAAGAGCCGTTCTCTCTTCTTATTAGTGGGAAAGAAAGAAACAAAACATAAGTAGAGTGAAGTTAGCTAGACGACACGATCTATCGAGCTTACCTTAGCGCCTGCGTAAGACTCCGTAAATCTCATGGTGCGAGCATTATCGAAATCTATTTGATCCACGTTAGCACGCTAGCGAGTTCAACGCTAGCGAGTAGTTTTTCGATGACAACTCATGGTAGAGGTACCGGTCGGTAAGGAAAATTTTCCTCCTAGAGTATGGTCGTTATTCTTCTCTCTGAGTATAAGTATTCTGTGGTAATGGTCAGTGCTGCCAATTGCGGGGAAAATCCCCGATTTGCGGGGAATTGGGGGTCCGTGCGGGGAATTAACAAAATCGGGGAATTGGCATATTTCAGGTTTTGCGTCCGCAAATGCTGCCAAGACACAAGAGAGCGCTAAAAAAAAAGGTCACCCGACTAGGAAAGAGCTGGACAAAACGGTAAAGAAAGGGCGAAACATTAAGGGGAGCTCCTAAAAAATAGCTCGAATTATGGCTGGAGGAAAAAGAAGTGGTACATTTATCGAAAAAAAAAGGTCGTCCGACTATCGCCCAGAGATGGAAAAGAAGAAGAGCGGGGAATTTCGGGGAATCGACAACACTGACGCGGGGAATCGAGAAATTTTTATTGGCAGCACTGGTAATGGTATCATTAACCTAAATCATTAATCTGTGATCATTATTTCGCTTTGAACTGTCAAGTTACTGCAACGAATTAGCGGTCCAACTCGTTTACTATAGTTCATAACGTATTAATTCTCTCTGAATCAATAATTTGCTTCACAGATTATTGATCTCTTGCTTTGAGTATTTAGCCATCCTTATGTTTATAAACGAAATGAAGAGTTTCTATACAACATGCTAAATATACCTTATTTCTTCATAACACTGTACACTATTCTAAATATTAAAAGCATTCTCAGTTACGATAAAAATGGTTACATTGTTTTCTGTCCTTGTATGGGTAAGTAACATAATTTTGGTAAAGTATAACTAACTTTCTACTTAACCCTTTATATGGCAAACTGAATATATTTCCCACCAAATTTTTTGGAAGATGTCGCGAAAGCCTCGTTGTAGTATTTTTATTTTTAAACCTAGCATATTTTCTTTACTATTTTCTGTAATAGTTAATAAAAACGAAGAGGCAACTACATAAAATATAAACTATATTTTTATTATTTATAAAAAATGCCAACCTGTTTGTTATTTTCTTTTCTTAAAACCTTTTGCCCGTTATAGGGTTAACTAGTGTAGGTGGTACATACGAAGTGTATACCTATATCTGCCTAGCCTTTTTCCAACTCTTGGGGTCAAATTCTTCCAGTCTAACCAGATGCGGCTGAATACTAGTATTTTACACGGAGCGACTGCCATCATACCTCCGCAACCCAGTTGATACTCTAATGTTAGACCAGTTGTCAGACTTTATATAGTATAGTTATAGTAACGACTGTCATAGGTATTCGTATGACATACAGGACTGACTATCAAACATGCTCTCTGTAGCATGGAGGGGTCTCAATGTGTAATGAATGGTCACCCAACCACGGACCGACAGCGGCAACAGCAGCTTAACTCCGCTAATTGTATGATCCACGCGATCAGTAATTACCTACAATACCCTCACTTACGAAATGTTTCAATGTTTTTATCAAATTTTGTATTGTTTTTAGGTAGATTTGGTAATCAGGCCGATCACTTTTTGGGGGCATTGGCATTTAGTAAAGGTTTGAATAGAACATTGATTCTTCCTCCATGGGTTGAATACAGAGTTGGCGAACCAAGATCTATTCAAGTACCTTTCAACACATATTTTAAAGTCGAAAGTTTAGCAATATATCATAATGTAATCACAATGGAGTATTTCATGAATGACATTGCTCCTATTGTTTGGCCAAGTACTAAACGAACTTCATTTTGTTACACTCAAAGATTGGGTGAACATGAAAATAGTTGCAATGCAAAATCGGGGAATCCATTTGGTCCGTTCTGGGATACTTTCAACATTGATTTTGTTGACTCTGAATTTTATGGACCCTTAAATTATGATGTATATAATAAAGCAATGATAGGCAAATGGAAACAAAAATATCCTCCTAAACAGTGGCCCGTTCTAGCTTTCACTGGTAAGTGCATTTTTTTTATCATAATTTACAGGTACCTACATAAATGCTGTGCCAATAAAGAATGGATATAAAATGGCGTCTTGTAATAAACAATATTAAAAGACACTAATATGTTTTACTTCTCATTTTCACGTAGGTACCTAAGTTTAAAAAATATACATAAGTTATATTCGCTCAAATCTATACTAATATTATAAAGAGTAAAGATTTGTATTATTTTATTTTTGTATGCATCGAATAAACTTAAAAATTACTGGACCAATTTCAAAAATTCTTTTGCCATTAGAAAGCTACATTATCACTGAGTAACATAGGCTACGGGCAGAGCTGTGAGGATGCAGCTAGTATATTATAAAAAGGCATCTAAAGGCACGTCACATGGTGCAGATTCTGTAAAATATCTTTACCTGAGCTCGTATCTTACGATATCACTCTACATAGAAATCCATGAACACACTGTGTAGATAATAATTTTATCATTAGGTACAAGTGACTGTATCTTTTCCATGTATGATACTTTCACGTACTATGCGTGCCAAATAAGAATAGCACTGTCAAGACGCCATTTTGTTCCGCAATACTCGTGAACTTCATTACCAAAGTGTAAGGTGTCCAAAAAAGTAAATAAAGAAATTATATTCAGTTTAATTATTTTTGTTCACTTTTTTGGTACCTATTTCTTATCAATTTTACGCCAAATTAATTACACAGTAATTATATTATTATTATGGCGACATATTAGGGTGACCAGTAGCATTTCGTGAAGTTAACTATATATGTATATTGGTTCATTTCTTTAATGAATACTGTTTTCAAATATTATTAAATTATCCAAAATTATCTATTTATGGAATTCAATTAATAACATTTTATAAAAATGAATGTAAATAATAATGAAAACTATGAATAAAAAAATAAAACATTTTTTTTTCATAGTATTTTTTTGCTGGCAGTACCAATTTGATAGCTATCGTGTGACGTTGTAGCAAGCGCGATCCTATTCTTATTTGGCACGCATATTACTTTAACTTTTTATGGGCAAATCTCTCGAACACTGATTTTGAATGATTAGATTAGACAAAGTGAATTATTTTTCCAACAGTTTTTGTCCACAATGTACTGGAAACAAGATAGAAATACATGTGAGTGAATTTAATAATAATCACTAATCAGCCACCATTTATACAGATTCTTTATTAGCACAGCTTATACAAGGTATAATATAATTAACCAGAAAGTAATTTGTTTAGAATGAACTACTTACCTAAATGACTTCAGTTTTATTTTATGGAGGTAGCTTTTTAACAGAAGTACTTTTTAGTTATCAGTCAGTCAATTGAGATAAAAATAATTAAACCTTATGTCAAGGTAATTAGACCAAATATTAAATGCAGCTAGCAATGAAAGGGTTATCCTTTTTACTGACAAAGGAGTTGCCTATTCGTAGCTAAGCATAACATCAGATCAATTGGAAAATGTACCAAAAAAGCAGCTTATGTATAGCCGATTTTTGAATATGTCCTTATGTAATACATTCGGTTTAAAGACATTTATTTTTAAAAATAAATAATACAGTTCACTAGTCACTTAAGTATATTGAGAACAATACAAACAATCTATTTAAAGGTTTGAAGAATGAAAAGAACTTACCATAAACAAAGTTAAAAAAAATACTATATTTTATTTTAACATAATCCTGTAATTTATTTTCTAAAATACTTACGCTTTTGCTACTTACAGTGCTATATGGTAATTAATGTACATCTGAATTCTAGTTGTGCGTATGTTTCTTGTGTCGTGATTTTTCTAATTAGTGTGCATTTTTTGAGTGTACAGCTGGTTAATACCAGGTGAAAACGAAATCATGTAATTCCTTCAAACCGGGTGATTTACTACTGACATAGATAAACCCTGCACGGGATACGTTTGGATTCAATAAACAAAAAAATTACAAGAAGTAAACATGTGCTCTTAACGTGAGGCACTTTAGCGCCCCGATTTAAGTGACCGCGCAATTTGCTCGGGGCGCTAAAATGCCTCACGTTAAGAACACATCGTCACCGGAAAGCCAATACTACTTAAGCGCCAGTTTTGGCCAAAATTTATAAATCCAATCCAACGATATAATTACCCGACCTACTAGGTGATTTACCACTAAATTTCATTCGTGACATGTGGTTTCAGCATGACGGCTGCCCTGCACACTACAGGAGAAGTGTCAGGGAATGGCTAGACACTAATTATCGTAATTAGTGGATTGGAAGAGGTGGACCCATACCCTGGCCAGCTAGAAGTCCAGACCTGACCCCCATGGATTTTTATGTGTGGGGACACCTGAAGAGTATGGTGTACAACGAACCTAATCCAATCTCATCTGTTGATGTTTTGAGACAGAAAATAATCGATGCGGCAAATGAAATAAGAACTGGTGTAGTAAAAAGTGGATTAAGACACAGAATGAGAGTATGTGTGCGAAACAGAGGCGGACACGTGGAACATGAAATGTAATCGTAGACTTTCTGTAAAAATAGTAATAAACGTAATTTTGTACCTATTTGTATTGTTTTATTTTGTTTTCTGACCCAAGTGATAAATTTAATGCTAAGTACCGTTATTTTTTACTACTACCTGGGAGCCATTCACCAAAGTGTTTTTGTAAGCTTGTTATACCTTGTTGGATAGCTAATGGAACAGAATATTCTAAGCACATCTGCAGCATGGCTATCATAGACATTTACTTAAATATTTCTGAAAGAAAAAAATATTTTTGACGAATTATTTCATTTTCTATCTATCAATCGTCTACTACGACCCAGTTTACTGCAATTTTAGAGTTGAGAATAATAAAGCGACTTATCTACTACACAAAAATCGCAAACACAAATAAATTAGAGGCAAAACACCCAAAAAAGGCCAACAGACAAAAAATCGGCAATTTAAAAAAAAAACTTCAATTTCCAATATCTTGAAACGGTTAGGTTTGGAGTACGCTATTTCATAGTCAAATCAGTCAGGAGTGATGGCAACTACAACCTCTTAAAGGATCTAGGTCGACTTAACGGCGTTTAAGTAGTATTGGCTTTCCGGCGACGACATGTTTATTTCTTGTAATTTTTTAAAATTAATCCAAAAGTAGGCCGTTCTGTGTTAATTTATCAGCAGTACCTACATCACGAGGTTTGAAGGAATTACATGAATTCGTTTACACCCTGTATTAAAAAAGAAAAATTGGTGTAGTTTAGTAGGTATTGGGCAAATATTGGGTAATCAAACTTGTAAAGTATCTTAACTGTTTTATTTTGAATAATATATTGAATAAATTAACATTATTAGTAATATTATATAAATATGGTTTATCTCATATCTCATAATATTTATCTCTTAAAATTTAAAAAAAACTTCATAATAATTATGTAATTGTAGGTACTTATATTACATTTATATTCTTATAAATTACAGGGGCCCCTGCAAGTTTCCCAGTACAAAAAGAAAACGTACATTTACAAAAGTACTTAACATGGAGTGATGATATAGCCAATAAGACTAGATTATTTATAAAGAAAAATATGAGTGGAGGTGGTTTTTTGGGTATCCATCTTAGAAATGGGCAGGATTGGGTCAAGGCTTGTCAGCATGTCCAAGACAGCACTATGTTATTTGCAGCCCCACAATGTGTGGGATATAAAAATGAAAGAGGACCATTAAAATTGTCTATGTGTTTACCACAGCCAGCTGACATTATAAAGTAAGTGAACAAGTACTTTTAACCAACTTCAAAAAGGAGGAGGTTCTCTATTAGGTGCCAATGGTTATATTTTTATGTATGTAATTAACCTTTTCTGAAGTACTTAGGTGCCTTCAATTTCACCACACACTAAGTACCTAGAGATGACTGACGACAATTTTCATAAATAACATAAGTATTTGAGACAGGTTAATAAATAAGTTCAACCGAGCAATGAACAGCGGCACAAGTACAGAGTGCACGAATTTTTCTGTTTCCCGAAAACGGGACGTAGCGCATTTTTAAGAAAGTTAAAAGGCTTTTTTTCTGAATATAATTAATTTTACTAAATATTTGCTTTGAATGTACATTCACAATCTTTACATAGTATAAAACGAAGTCGCTCCCGTTGTCTGCACGCTTAGGTCTTTTAAAGTACGCAATGGATTTTAATGCAGTTTTCAGCAATAGATAGAGTAATTCAAGAGGAAGGTATATACGCCCTACATTATAGTATCTATAATGCATTTTTTTTTTATTGTACGCTTTTCGCCCCACAATCCGTGTCACGCTAAGCCCCGTGTGTCTATAAACGAGGCCTTATAGTTACATATTTTCTGTGTGTTTGTATGTCGAATCTCAATTTATGTCCCTAACCTTTTTAACTATAAAATACAGATTTTTTAAAATAAAGAGTTAATATTTATAGTACTTACATACGCCATAATAAATTTAAATAATTGTTTTTTCATAAACTTTTCTTAAGTGATAACTTTTGGAGATACAGCCAGGACCTGATTTAGGGTTCGAGTCGCCCTTAGGCTAAATAAGCTTTGCGCCCCCATTCATCTTCTATTCCCCTAAAACAAGGCAACAACTTTAGGTACTATTGGCACAAAACTTGAATCAAAAGGAGAATGGGCATTTAAAACCCAGAATTCATTGTAACGACTTATGTTAGTATTTATTATCCTAAATGTTGTAAACATTTTTTTCCCCCTGGGCTTCAGTAATTGAGTTAGATCATTTAAGTAATATAAAGGGATTCGAACATTTTTCTATGGGAGCTAGCATAGCCACCCTGCCGCCTTTTTTTAACGTTACTGTGCACATTGAATCTGGTATTGGGCAGAGGACACTTAAACAAACTAAAAATGTCAGCAATATGGTGCCCTAAAATGTCACGTTGTCGAGATATTTGTAAGTAAAGATCGCCATATGAGAAGAATGGCAATCATTAAAAATGAACTAATTATGTGTATACTATTTAAATTATCGGGAGATTTACTTTTAAGCTAAAAATTCAATACGATTTTGAAATCGTATTTTTATTTTTGACGCATTTTTTCACCACTTGGTCTGGAGTGGCCGCTCCGTTCGTCCTATGGTGCGGCTGGCCCTGTTTTTGTTTTAGCTATTTGAATTTCAAATTTTGGAATGTCTTTCAAAATGTTTTACACCCGACGTCGCGCTCCCGATACCTTGCGCCCCAGGCTTCAGTCTATCTATATCTAGCCTCTAGCGTAAATCAGGACCTGGATACAGCTATATATGGTGTTACAAAATTAACTTTAATTCTTTTGTGGAGTTACTCGGTATCGGAAATAGAAAAACTTTCGTAGAACAACTTTTCGAAAAAAGTTAAAAAACGAACGACGAAAAATCCTAGTAATAAGCACTATTATATTGTATTTCTCATGTAAGTGACTAGTCTTTTATGAGAATAAATTTCTATAAACAAAAATTCGCGTATTTTTTTTATTACTTTCCGTACAAATCAAATGGAATTATTTTTTAATTTCGAAAAGTTGTTCTACGATAGTTCCGATAACGAGTAACCCCAAAAAAGTCTTAGAGTACATTTTTTAACAGCCAGTATAAACTGGTTGCGCCATGTTTTCATTCTAAATGTATGGTGTTAGGGTTTAAGTTAAGGAACATACTTCTTCTTCTTTTCGTGTGGTTAGTGACTAACCTGGTGCCAGAGTTTATACCACCCATAGGCCTCTGACTTGGCTTCACATGCCGCCGAGAAATATCTCTCAGGAATGCCGCTTTCCTCACGGTGTTTAACTTCACCGTTTTTAAGAAAGTGATAATTATACAATACGCACATGAATCCGAAAAGTCAGAGGTGCGTGCCTTGGGTTCGAACTCGAGACCTATGACTTAGTAGTCCGACGGCCACACCACTAGGCTACCACTGCTGCAAGGAATATACTTACTGTTTGTTTTTCACCTACATACATACGTACATAATTATCTTAATTATTTTAACCATCTCTACTTAAATAATTCATAATACTAATATAACAAAAAAACTTACAGGCAAGTCAAGAGGGCCCTCAAGAAACTGGATAACATAAAGTACATCTTTGTGGCATCAGATTCAAATCATATGATTGATGATTTCAACAAAGGACTACATTATGCTCAAGTATCAGTTATCAGGTTACAGCCAATGAATCCACATCTAGACTTAGCTATTCTTGGCCAAGCTAACTATTTTATTGGCAACTGTGTGTCATCATACTCAGCATTTGTAAAAAGAGAAAGAGATTCCAAAGGTTTACCTTCAGAATTTTGGTCATTTCCACATAGAAAAAAAAGTAAACACGAAGAATTGTAATTTTAGTATATATATCTGTTACGAGAAATCTAATAAATAAATACGGTTGGTATCAGAGTATAAGTAGGTACATATTAATAATTACTGGTGCATTTTAAGAATAACTGTAGCAAGTGAAATAGTCACTTACCAGATTTTTGGTTTCCTATGTGTTGGTAATAAGTAGCATTAAATTAAAGTAAGTGTCTACCTATAATAACTATGAACTGTCAAGCTCACTGAGGTATGTATGAACTTCTCTATCCCCTGGTTTACACCATAGTAATTTAATTTCTACAAGTTTCAATGCTTTTTTTTATCGTTTATTTACACTGAAAACAAATTGTGATACTGGCTGTAAACAAGTTTTATAGAAGTCTTGTTAAAAGTGATTATGGTACTGATTTATAACATGTATAAAAGAGCCTGTTACTAAATCCTAATTGTGACATAGCGAGATTGTTTCCAAAAAATAATCTCTTAAGAAATTGCTAGTTGCATTAAGCACCAAATCCATTATACTTTAATCGCTCATTGCTAGCAGTGACGACATAATTTAGGGATGACATTGCATAAAAAATATCCTTATAGGCCTATCCGCAAACATCAGTGCCGAAATGTGACGAGCAGTGCGGTACCGTTCAGTACCATGACGTGCTATTCGCACTCGTCCGTCAGTGCCGTATTATTACTATACTCTTTGGTCAGTGCTGACGCCGCCGCGCCGATGCGTTCCGTGATTGCTAGGTAATTTTGACACATGTAGTAGGTATCAATTTCTTGGTTTCTGATTGAAATCGTCCATGCCGTCAATGAAAATATTCTCAGCTAGAAAATTCACGTCGGATCACGGCGGGCGTCGGAGCAATATCGACATCACTGAACGTCACTGACAATGACAAGTACGGATAGCATCGTACAAAATGTATGGAACAAAATAACTTTTCACTGGTACTGACATACGGCACTGATGTGTGCGGATAGGCCGTTATATTCGGGTGAATATTGTTATGATATTGCGATACGTGAAAGTACTTTTAATGTTTTATTCAGACACAATATACCTAATAATTAAAGATTTGTTAGCAATAAAATTACGAAATATGAGTATCTATAGACTACATAATAGTATTAATATTTATAATAAAACCGCATTGAATCATTTGTAATTTTCACTTTCAAATTAAAAACGGATGTTTCCGTCAATAACGCCTAAAATGAAGATGGCGAGATTGCACGTTATTCGGGACTATTCGTTATTCCGAAGGCATACGTTAAAGAAACTTACCAATAGTTGTAGAACACAATAAGACTAACAAATGGAAGTAAAAATCTTTTAATTTAAACGGTTTTATCCACCCTTGGTAGTTAGTACACCCATGCAGCATCATAATTTAAGATTTTTTCTGCCTAGGAACCGGTGTAACCTTAGGATATCGGTATTGCCAGTAACTGGGTTGCGGAGGTCTGATGGCAGTCGCTCCATGTAAAATACTATGTTGGGGCAACTTCCAGTCTAACCAGAGCTGCATCTGGTTAGACTGGAAGTTGCCCCAACATAGTTGGGAAGGCTAGGCAGAACGAGACCTGTAGTCAGACTTTCTGGCTGCTGACTTCCCGTAACGAATGTCATAGGTATTTGTATGACACCCGAGACCGCCTGTTTAACGTGCTCCCCGAGGCCCGGAGGAGCTTCGATGTGTAACGAACGGTCACCCACCCCCAGGCTGACCGAGACAAGCGCAGCTTAACCTTGCAAATCGTATGATCCGCGCAGCTGATAACTAGCTACATCAGGATTTGAGTATTGAAATTACTATAATGTGAAAATTTGCATTTGTGTGCGAATTTTCAGGAGAATCAGTTAAGGGAACGTACCCATACTACGTGACCTGTTCAGGAGGGAGGGGGGTCTTCAAAATACCACGCTTGGTAACAGGGGGGGGCTTAGGTTTTCGTCACTTAGTCAATATCCTCTAGGAAAATCTCGAGTTTTATCGAGCTACATATATTCAAATATGGCACGCAGAGTTTAGTGCTTTTTGAACTCACAGGTGGCAACACTCGCACCTATGAGTCAAATATTTCTTTTTTTAACTTTCTGTTTGCAAAAAATGATTTTAAACTATATTTATATATTACCACGTGAAAACTAGAGGGGTAGGGGGGTGTATTGGCATATACTACGGGTGGTCATCGAGGGGGGGGGAGGGAAGTAAAAAGTTAGTTTAAAGCTTTGGGTGGCCCGCGGCTTAGTACCCCCTTTCCGACTAACCTTGTATATTGCAGTCTGTGACAAATGTCAGAATGTCTATTGTCTTGTCACATTCACATCACATCTGGCATCTAACATTTCGTTAGGTAATTATAAATCGTTTCCATCATCCGTTTTAACTATGTGTACCGTTAAATAGTTAAGTACCCATAATTAATGTTTTGTTTTACGCATCACAGTAAAGGTTGGAAATAAAGGATTTTCATATAGGTACCTAGTCTTGCCATAAATATTGTCACGAAGAAAAAAAAATGTTTTATTGCAAATAATATTTATTACTTTTACAGTGTGTTAGTTTAATACATAAATATAAAACAATTTAAAATATAAAAAGCTTATTCGAAGTGGTCTCCATTGGCTGCAATACAGTCCTTTAAACGTTGAAGCCAGTTATCAATAGAAGCACGCACTCTTTCCATGGGAAAATTCTTCACTGCCAATCGTATGGATTGTTTTAGGGACTCCAAATTATCATGGCGTTTAGAGCAAGCCGTACTCTCTAAAACTGACCATAAATCATAATCCAGCGGATTAAGATCGGGACTAGACGACGGCCAGTCTTCAGCTCTGATGAAGTCCGACACGTTCAGTTTCAACCAAGACTGCGTGGACCGAGCTTTATGACCCGGCACCGAGTCTTGTTGGAAGGACCATACTTGGTTATTGAACATGGTGTTGTTAAGGGGCTTAACTACCTTCTCAAGAATGGTATCTTGATACACTTGTGCCGATGTTTTGATACCTTTTTCACAAAAATATGGCTCAGTCACTCCGCCATAGCTAACACCCCACCAAACCATCACTGAAGTCGGATAATGCCCACGTTGCACTCTGTCGACTAATTGGGAAGCTTCCTTAGAGCTTTGAGCATAAATACGGTCATTTTGTTTGTTAAAATGTTGCTCAATTGTAAAGATTTTCCTTTGCGTACCGCTTCAGTAGTTGTTTCGATTTTACCACCCTATTCTTTTTTAACCGACTTCCAAAAAGGAGGAGGTTATTATGTTCGTCTGTATGTTTTTTTTTTTGTGTATGTTCATCGATATTTTCGCCAATTGTGAACCGATTTTAATGATTATTTTTTTAATGGATAGGGTATACTTCGAAGTTGGTCCCATTTAAATTTGGTGAAAATCTGATGAAGAACTTCGGAGATAGACAATGTAACTCCTCAATGACGAACAGTACGCATATTGTGATGATGTGATTATGTTACGAGCAGCGTCTTTAATAGGTCCAACCAAGTTTTAATTAAGGCCACTAAAATGAAAAAAATAAAAACTTTTTTACAAAATATTTAAACCTACTTCAAAAAAGAATAAAATAATTACCATATAAAATTAACAGTTTCAGAAGTCGGTGCCTTCAATTTGGTTCAGCGTGGATCAGCACCGTCTTCTGAAACTGTTAATTTTATATGGTAATTATTTTATTATTTTTTGAAGTCGGTTTAAATTTTTTGTAAAAACGTTTTTATTAAATTTTCAGTTAAAAAATGACCAGTGCGTCTCTTATAGGCTGCAAGTCCTAAGTCATCTTTTAAAATACGCGACATGGTTCTGGTGCTATCTTCATCTCCCGAGATAAAATCTTTTGCTTTCGGACAGGATTTCTTCGAATTCTTTTCCTTACTGCTTTGACCACCTTTTTCGTACGAACACTACGTGGACGGCCAGATCTTATTCTGTCACAAACAGAGGAGGTCTCATTGTACCTATTAATAGCCCGGAACACAAACATTTGACTAATACCAAGCGCATGGAGAGTTTTACAAATTGCATTTGGCTCCATACCAACTTTGTGTAATGCAATCACAGCGATTCGGTTCTCTTTATCACCCCACTCCATTTTAATATCGCAAAATATTGTACAATGTATTGGCGCCAAAATTAGAAAACTCAATGAACAATCGTATAAAAATGACAGATTCCAAATTCAAATGTAATATCTTTCTTATTTTTAATTGTAACGGTATTTATGGCCAGACTAGGTACTTTGTTTGCAAAAGTATAATTACCAAAAATAAAGTAGGTTACGTTATTATAAAGTATGGTTGGCAACCCTAGTTATAGAATACTTATACAGGTGTAAAAGAAATCGTGTAATTCCTTCAAACCTCGTGATGTACTGCTGATATAGATTAACCCAGCACAGGATACTTTTGGATTCAACAAAAAAATATTAACAAAAAGTAAACATGTGTTCTTACCGTGAGGCACTTTAGCACCCCGAGTTAAATGACCGCGCGGCGAGCGATAGCCGCACAGTTCGCTATGGGCGCTAAAATGTTTCACGTTAAGAACACATGTTCAATTTTTGTGTTTTTTTTTATTGAATCCAAAAGTATCCCGTGCAGGCTTAATCTATGTCAGCAGTACATCACGAGGTTTGAAGGAATTACATTATTTCGTTTACACCCTGTATAAGTATTTTATAACTAGGGCTGCCAACCATACTTTATAATAACGTACTTTATTTTTGGTAATTATACTTTATACTTTTGCATACAAATAACGTATATGAAAATAGTATAAAATAAAGTATTTGTAATTATAATTTGGTTTAGTTTTACTTTTTATAATCTGTACAAATTATTTTCTAAATAAAATAACTTCTAAACTACCGGGATAATCTCATTGCTGCCTTGTTTCAAAACGTTATTATAGAAAATTTCGTTTTGTCCGTCTTTGCACATATTAAGTAAATAAATCTTATAACCAATTTTATTATTCAATCTCAGACTTTGAAACCTTCATCTATATTACTATCGATAACGGCTAACCATCCCTACAAAATACAAATTATTAGCACGCCATCTATAACCACAGTATAAAGAGAGATACAGTGGGATACCGTACGATCTTTCGAGGCGGGGTGTCTTTTGGTCTGGAGGCGAGAGCCCTCGCGTTGAGATATCGTCAGCGCGAGGAGGTGCCTGAGCGGAGTGAGCTACGCCAGATCCTGGTGGCCGAGTGGAGGGAACGATTTGCGCAATCTAGCGGGTTATTCCTTTTATCCCCTAGTTCTTCGCCCCCACTGGGGGTGAACAGGTTTTTTTTCCTGTTGTCCCCCACTACAATTTATTGGGGGTGAATGCAACTATAATTTCCTGTTGTCCCGGCACTAAAATAAAAGTTTAATTTGTCATTAAAATTAAGATAGATAGTGGTTTGATATCAATATTTAACACGAAAGGCGTGATATTATTATACATTATTAAGATCACAGTACATATGCTTATCTTGTTATAAATATTTATGTAGGTACTACTTTTATGTAGTCCCAAGTACCTATTCAATTTAGCCTTTAACTACCTGCACCTAAAATACAACCTGATAAGTGCCTATTGTTTACTCCTTCTCATGATACAAAAGGGTAAGGAATGCAGCGAATCGTTATCAGTAGTACAGTAGGTACATACCCCGCCATGGCAGAAAACGCTCTACCTAGCTTCTAAAAAGATCTACCTCTTTAGACATAATTAATAAAAAGGTGGCTTTTACCTAATCATCATATTTTAACGGGGACGAATAGGATGAAAATTCCCGTTGACCCCACTGGGGGACAATAGGAAAAAAGGTATTTTACCCCCAGTGGGGACGAAGAACTGAGGATCAAAATGAATAGCCCAACCTAGTGGAGGGTACGCCGCAATAGCGATGACAAGACCCGTTATGGAGTGGCGGCATGGCGCCCTCCTCAGCTTCCGGCTGATGTTTGCAACGTTATAAACCCACGCAGCAGAGGATACTCTATTTTCATACAGAGCGAAGTTGAAAACGTGCGTAGCGTGGTCGTGGGTAACTATGGATCCTCGCATTTATGGTGTTATCTACAGGTGATGACAGTATAATTTTATCACCGCAGACCGTTAAATCTGCGGGGAAACATTACGGGTTTTCAGTCCCTAGGGCATTGCTATAGCAATTTTCTAAAAGGATAGTGGAGTCAAAGGTAATTGAAATTAAAGCCAAAATATAACTTAAATATTTAATTTAAGCCTTGACAGCATATACTCGAGGAGGGAAGAGAGACTTCTTTCTGATCTCTTTCCTGGTCTTGATTTTAGATTCGTGCTTGGTAAGAGCCTTGCGCATAGCACGTGTCTTCTTGGTCCTCAAGTCCAAGGGCTTGTACTTTTTGTTCTTATAATGATTTCGGAGATTAACCTTCATTTTCTGATGGTACACAATATATACTCGTGCAATTGCTTTCCTCACGACACGTCTAAAACAAACAATGATAGATAATTAATAGTCATATTTGAATAAAACATTTATTTCATACTTTTCTATGTGTATTGTGATTGCATCAGGCCATTGGCTTATATGTAGGCCATTCAAATTAGTTGTTACGACTGGTTTTCCCTAGTCAAACTAGTTGTAACAAAGACGTTCATTTAGGACTCAGACCGGATTTAACTCTTCAAAGAAGGCCATCCCCTGAAGACCCGGTGGGTTTCGTAACGACATGCACTGTCCAGGTATGTAGTAATAAAACTTTATATAGGCTCAATATTATCGACAAAAATACTTCGTGTGGGGGGTCAATCCCCCCCCCCCCCCCCCCCAAAGACAGCAATTTTAGTATTTGACTTACCTATTTCGACCTCTACATAATCCAACACACATCTTAACTCTCTCTATAACTCTGTGAGACTTAAATTTTAAGTTGTCTGAATATGTACAGGTCGAAATACCTGAGCCGAATACTATAAATTTTCTATCTTTGGGGAGGGGAAGGGGGGAGAGGTTGAATTATAAGTGGGTAATCGACCCTACCTGTCGGGTACTTTTGTCGATAAAATTGAATGTGCTTAAAGTTTTATTAATACAAACCGGGATACAATTGTATACACCTACAACACTAAAGAGGATTTTTGATGCGTTTTCAACCTTAAGAGACAAAGTTGGAAGTGTCTGTTAATCCTTAATATTATAATTGCGAAAGTAACTCTTTGTGTCTGTTTCTTACTTCTTCACGACTAAACTACTGAACCGATTTTGATGAAACTTTGTATAGCTAGAGATAGTCTAGAACCTGGAGCAGGACATGTAATCCTTACATGGTATAGTTTTCCGAGATTCGGGCTGTGCTACACTATCGGCAGTGCAGAGTAACTTACACATTACAACATTTAGTACTTATACAAGCAATTCAAATGATCAGTACAGTTTTTGTATGAGCAAATACGTTTAAGACAGGTCCCTTAATGCATTAACCTTTTCACCGCCACGGACTTCAATAGAAGTTCCAGATTTTCTTTTTCCAACTTTATTAGAAGCTTTTCATTTTAACTATGTTATAAAAATAAGTTTACTGTATTTAACAGGTCATCAGCTCATCACTACTGTTTACTACACAAGGTTAATCGGAAAGGGGGTACAAAGCCGAAAGGGTGTTAAAGTACCTATAATAAGGGATAACTTTTGCTCTACAACTTTCCCCAAAACTCGATAGTTGAAGAGAAATAGCTTTTCAAAGATTTCGTAAAAACTATGCTAAAATCTCTCTGTCCATAGCTATGATCAGCTGTGTTTACTATTTAGGTCATATTTGGATTCACGGATTAGAAACTTCATTTTCTGAATTCATAACTAAAGCAGGTATGATGTTTTTTTGAAAAAACTAAAATAAAAATCTTTTTACAGGCAAAGAAAATTTGAGATTTTAATACTTGCTTTAAAATAGTCATCAGTGATACTTTAAGTGGCCCGCGGCTTAGTACCTCCTTTCCGACTAACCTTGTATATTTCGTTATACATTTATAGCTTGGCGCCGGCGAGGCATCGCGTTCTGTGTACGTTGGCGGTGAAAAGGATAAAGGAGAATGGGGAAAAAAAAAAACAGAGAATCAACAAAAGCGACTCTATTGCATTCGAGTATTTGGTCATAAGTGTGACAAATACACTGACATATTCCGTCCCAGTAATGTGAGATAAAATAAATAGACCTCTAAGTATAATTATAATAATATCACATGAGAAAAATACAATTCCCAGGTTCCCCAAAACAGCAACTTAGGGCAGACTCCTACAATCATTAATTAACACAACCGTTACCCAAATGCGTCAATAGCAGTACCGTCATAAGGGTAGAGGATTGACTTGCAGTCACTTGTAGTACTCTGGGCAAGCATTCAGTGTTCCTGGTGCCAGTGACGAGATTTGTTTTCTATCATCATAGAGGACGAGACTAGTACTACACTTGTTTTCTATCATCATAGAGGACGAGACTAGTACTACACTTGTTTTCCATCATCATAGAGGACGAGACTAGTACTACACTTGTTTTCCATCATCATAGAGGACGAGACTAGTACTACACTTGTTTTCCATCATCATAGAGGACGAGACTAGTACTACACTTGTTTTCCATCATCATAGAGGATGAGACTAGTACTACACTTGTTTTCCATCATCATAGAGGACGAGACTAGTACTACACTTGTTTTCCATCATCATAGAGGACGAGACTAGTACTACACTTGTTTTCCATCATCATAGAGGACGAGACTAGTACTACACTTGTTTTCCATCATCATAGAGGACGAGACTAGTACTACACTTGTTTTCTATCATCATAGAGGATGAGACTAGTACTACACTTGTTTTCTATCATCATAGAGGACGAGACTAGTACTACACTTGTTTTCCATCATCATAGAGGACGAGACTAGTACCTATCACCATAGAGGATGAGACAACAAGTATAATGAATATTATTGGTATATATTAAGTAATTAGAAATATGTACATAATATCTATTTAAGTTTTAATTCATTTACTAAGCAAGCACCTGGTGTGGTTACAATTTATGGGGCATGCTATACCCAACAGTGCACTACAATATAGTGATAACCATAATTTTTTATTTATTTCTATACTACATGATCAAATATATTTCAAATGTTGTACTCATTTTACTGTTTTCTCTCTGACCCTAGGAAAAGATATGCAGGATTTTTTAGATAACTTTTATTTGATGCATAAACAAGACATTTTGACAGAATTTCTATATGAAAGCTGACAAAACGTCTATTCTTCAGGTAAGACTTATCCCACATTGATAAAATCGAATTAATGTTTGCTTACACAAGTGTTTTATTAGCCTGCATGATAAAAGTTTGCTCACTCAGAACTGTTTAGAAAACTATGTGAAAACATGGCTTTAATATTACTCAATCAGTATACAAATACTTTTAACAGAAGCGACTTCCTAATAATTTTTTTGATTAATTATAGTATGTACATATCGCCATCCCCGGAGAATATAGTGGCATTCACAAAAACACAACTTTTTCAGAACAAAATAAAAACCGATTTTTGACGACTGCTTGCCAAGTACTGCTTGTAACTGGCAAGCAGTCGTCAAAAATCGGTTTTTATTTGGTGCTGAAAAAGTTGTGTTTTAGCAAATGCTATTATATTCTCTGGGGACGGCGATATTACGATAATTACAGTTACATTGATAAGAACCAGTAATTGTATAAGAATGCTTTTTTCATATTGATAATAGTAATAATCTACCCACATAGAATTAAATTATAAATGCTTAAGTATGAATAATACTTAAATTATACAGATACTTATACGACTGAAATGAATTAAAAATCTGTAAGTACTTAATACAGTAATTTAGCTCATAAATACCTATTGCAAGTTAAAAATATTGCTATAACCTATTTATATTCACATAAGGTATTATGAACTAATTAAAAACTTACATTTTGGACAGTTTGGAAGCAACACCTCCAGTCACTTTAGCAACACGGAGATTGGTCAATTCTGTTTTTAACTCTTCGAGCTGCTTGAACAACTCCTTCTTGTCCTTCGTCCGTAATTCGGAACACTTAACCTTACCCTGAAAAAGATGACAATAAATAACAAATCCATTATATTGCTCCACTCGTTAGTATTATACTTCACAATGCTTCAAACACATTGTTAAATAAATTACAAGTTCCACCAAAACTTAAAAACATAAGGGTATGGGTCGGTCTTAAATTGCGCCATCGATTCTAGAGAACGAAATATATTATTTTAAGAACTGAACAAATATCACAGAAACGATTAATTCCTCACAGATTCTTCATTGTTTTAAGATTGGTTTTTATTTCAAAGATGAGAAATTTCACAAACCATTATGAAAACGTCTCGACTCGCGTATTTGACGTATGGAAAAGAAATAAGAATAATATCGTGCAGTGTGACCAGATTAAATTTTATGAAAATACCACAAACTAGAGATAAAATTATTTCGTGTTTTGTTAGTCGTCAGTTTGGTGGCGAGTTCGTTAGACTCAGTTTTAGATCTCAGAATAATATCTAAAGTATTTTTGGGTATTGTCTTGTTTTCCATAAAATCATTTGTACTATTATTGTTTTCCATAATCGTCCCCCCTCATAATATTTACTTGCACTATTATCATATATACTAATTGGCGATGCAAAGATTCTAACTAGCGCCTCAAGTGTCGAAATTGTGAAGCTGTCTAAGAACGACACTTTGACAGTTTTCGATACAATTTACGTCGCGGAAAAATTAATTAATTAAATATAAATCAGATTTATGTGGTTTCTTGCTGGACGAGACCATAATTATGTTGTCAATAGTCGATGTAATTAAAGCGTCTGCAGGATACACAAAAAACAACAGAATAAATAATTAAATTAATTTTATTAATTATTTATAATTTCTGTAATCCACTAAACTGACATGATGATGACTGTTGTTATCAGTTATATTATTGTCCTCAAATCCATCCTCAACGTCAATTTTCTCATTCTCAATAGCCAGTCTAAGATCTTTCTTTGATACAACTATTTTCCTGTGTCTGATATCAGCCCTATTTTCTCGAGCAAATTATTTTATTTTTTGGGCTAATGGTACTTCTGTATCAGAGCTTCTTTTAGGGATATTCTGAGACGGTACGACATTAGGAAACAACTTCTGTCTTTTAGAATCTGGAACAATAAACATAATCTCGTTATCTAACGAGAAACTCGCCTTAGCCTAAACGAAATAAATAACTTATAAAATACATGTGAATATAATATAAGTACAATAAAATAATTAAAACATAATTATACTGTTTGCAAAATAGTTTAAAGCTTGAAAATGATGAGAACAAACTCTCATTGCGGGTGAAATCGGCTTGCCTATTCTTAAAGTAGTCTCCCATTTTTTCTTCATAATTTTGTCTTTTGGAAACAAATTAAAACTTATTCCCGGATCTCCATAAGTACTACATTGAGTAACGCAACAATATTTCGTATTTCTGCTTTTATTAGCAACAGGTTTCTGTATGTAATCGTGATCTATCTGATTGTCTAAACTTAAACTTCAATTACATCTTTCGATTTCCTAATTAGATTTCGTACAAATTGAATAGTGTAATAAGCGCTTAACTTTAATTACATATTTCGATTTCCTAATTAGATTTCGTACAAATTGAATAGTGTAATAAGCGCTTTAACCTAACCTTAACCTCAACTTTAAAGCAGTGTCGTTCCTAAACAACTACTAAAATAGATTAAAATTATTATAACACTTGATCGATTATGAAATAAGTGAAAATGATTTTATGTAATTTCACGATTAAGGCAACTGAAGCGTTATTTCTAATGAAATTATGGCAAATACAAGTATGTATACAAAATTATTGCATTTTAAATTATGGCAAACATTAGTAAATCGTATTTTTGATAATCTTTTTGGTACAATTGTTTAGTTATTGGGTACAATTATTTCTACATTATTTCACCGAGTACATTTTATAATAATTATACTGAAAAAATATTTTACTCTTCAATTTTGTTATTCACTCATCTTTATTTATGTTCCATACTTACTAAAGCGAGCTTCTATGTCTGTGGCATAGAGTAGTAGTATAGTAATAGGGAATCTGTGGTTTGAACTGGTTTGGTCTGTGGTTATATCATTGATCTGTTATTCCGTTCAATTTTACCAACTTAACGGATTTTCCGTCAGATCTAGCGGATTATGAGGAGCTCAAAACGGGAAAAAATATTTCTAATGGCTGACGGATCTTTTCAATGGAAATATTTTATTTGTGTCATGCCTACACTGACGTTATGATTTATACGTCAGTGCATGCCTATGACCACTATTTTTTCGGTCAATTAATAGGTGTCCTGTTGATATTACGCCACCCAAGATACGGGAGAAATAGATTTCGGGGATTTGACGGATTTTTGACGGAAATATACTACAAATTCAGCGGAAATTCTAAATTCTAGTTGGCAGCACTGATTCCGTTCATATAATTATCAATAATCTGTGAACTTCCCCTATTATTACTAGAGTGCGCGCAAGATAAGTCTGCGCGCGGTCAAAATCGCAACTAATCATGGTCTACCACAATGTTGCTGTTTTATTAACTTTGTCACAAGATCTACCTGGTTTTAGAAATAAAAGAAAAAATAATAACAAAGATTATAGTAGACCTCATCAGACGATAATAATCAAAATGCATTCTTATTCATTAGCGGCACATTTATAGTTCTTTTTCTTTACAAATTACGTAAAAATACTTATTAGTTTAATTAGTAGGTAGTAAATTTTAACGTACATAACTTGGCTCTATTAAAATAAATAAACCACAAAAGAGGGCTGCCCAATTTTATTACTCCCGAATTATATTACTTTTCCATAAAAAGTAGTACTTTGTATTTTTGCGATCATGGCAACATTTAGCACGCCCGCCGTCGCGCGCAGAGTTATCTTGCGCGCACTCTACTATGCGTGCCAAATAAGAATAGGATCGCACTTGCTACAACTTCACACGATAGCTGTCAAATTAGTACTGACAGCAAAAAATACTGTGAAAAAAAAAATGTTATATTTTTTATTCACAGATTTCATTATTATTTATATTAATTTTTATAAAATGTTATTTCTTGAATTCTGTAAATAGATAATTTTGGATAAATTATTAATATTTGGAAGCAGTATTCATTAAAAAAATGAACCAATAATATAGTTAACTTCACGAAATGCTACTGGTCACCCTAATATATCGCCATAATAATAATATAATTACTTAGTAATTAATTTGTCGTAAAATTGATTAGAAATACCAAAAAAAGCGAACAAAAAATAATTAAACTGACTACAATTTCTTTATTTACTTTTTTGCACACCTTACGCTTTAGTAATGAAGTTCACGAGTATTGCGGAACAAAATGGCGTCTTGACAGTACTATTCTTAGTTGGCATGCATTAGTATAGTCCACAAACTATATAGGGATATACTATCAGATGGAGCACTCTCGAACAAGAAAACGAACATTTTCTTTATCTGTGGACCTCATATAGACTCGCGAATTTTATACTTCTTTTGTGGAGGTTCAGTTTTGGATAAACTGGCGTGAATACAAGTCTTTTGAGCTCTTTATTTTTGCTGTACATAGCTCCGTATTTACTTTATTATTTCAAGAGTATTTCACGAAAAGGAATATTATAATATACAAAGATAGGTAATTGTTTAAGTTTTTATTTTAAAATTTCACATACATACAAAACTGAGCCATTTAGGATAAGGTAGTTGATACTGTTTTACTGAATACTCGGATGCAGTTCTTCACCTAAAACAAAGTAAATCACCATTAATATATTATTAATACTGTTATGTGAAGAGAAGTGGAACGAAGAATGAAAACCAGCTTTAAATGTAAATCATGGTTGTTCAATGATTTATTTGTATTGGCTATTGGGTAAACAATGCAGATACTTATATGAACTAGCCATGCAAAGTGATGTTGTTAAGCATTGAAAGTTATCATAATATTGAACATTTTATATTATCGGAGCCCATGGCATTGCAATTGACTGAGACTATTGGTTCTCTTGACTCAAGCTATTGGTTTTTGTCTGCAGGAAATAAATACGTACATACCTTCATCTTTTTGGTTTTTTCAAGAATTTTCAGGAATTTTGATAGTTGTATACAGTAAATACATCGTCAAATTATTGGTTTGATTACTTATTATGTTTTTTGTGAGAAAATGATGTCGAATTCCATGTATCAGGTGTGGTGGGTCAAATTATAATAAATGAATAACCATTCATTGCAACAACATCATCTGAAACAAAGAAAAGAATAAGTAATTATGTTTGTTCTATTATGTACAGTATTTTACATAATAATGTTCCTACACATGCTTCTCATTCACAATATAACTGAATCTTGAACTTTATTTAAATATAATTTTAATTATTAAGGCATTTTAGTTAAAATTACAAATAATTGTTGGTGGTGTTTATTATTCATTCTTACTCAATGGTAGGTAGCACTCACCAATTATTTCACCAGCACTTGATTGCTCTCTCCTTCTGTCCTCCTATAGACTTTAAAGGCATGTATTCATTAGGCAACATTTGTTTATAAACAGTGTTTTGCGATGTTTCATCATATCTGTAAACAGTTTATAAACAGTTGGTAAACAGTTTATAAACAAAGGTGATGAAACATTGTTTCAGATATATGTTGCCGTGTTCCCCACTTTGAATGGAGAGCAAGACGAAACATGTAGTTTCAAAACAAAAGTTGACAGGTGTGGACGTGTGTTGCGAGACGATTAAACATGGAAGCAGCACTACCTCTTCGGGCGACATCCTAGCAACAACTGACAAGTGTGGACTGTCAAGTTTCAGAAACAGTGTTTACGGTAAACTTGTATATAATCAACTCTAAAACAGTTTATAAACAAATGTTGCCTAATGAATACATGCCTTGATAATGATGATTGAAAGACCGTGCATTGATCACAATAAGAGCTACTGGTAGGACACTGTAGCTCTTGGTATTAATTCTGCATTAGAAATTCAAACCCCGTAAATGTTTCAGCTTGATGCACTTTAACAACGAGTCCTGATTTTGGTACTTATTTTTAAAAAACTTGACGTCCTTTCGTCTTCGCTCAACTCTCAATGCAGCAACAGCACTTGTCTTATCGTATATAATTGTGGCTTTGCAAGGAACATTACAGTTAAATGTTAAAACATAGAGAGAAAGGATAACGGAAATTAATCGATGCAAAACTTCGTTACCTTTATTATTATTAACTTTTTGATTAACATTGATGACAGTTTGACGGATCAGTCCATAGACAAAAGTGATGTCAAAACATCGTTAGGCATCAAAGGGATGAAGTATGAAACAGAGGGGATGAGGTAACTGTCATTTTCTATATGAGACCCGTAGAGACGAACGTCGAAATAATTTGTTCTAAGATAATTATACCCCTGTGGTTTATTCTTTGTGTGATGTGTTCTGTGTGGTTGTAGGTGGTTTGATTGATAATTGATATCATTAACCTGTGGTGGTTCGGTCCGTGGTCGGTGTTTATGCGGTATAAAATTATACCCATATAATCTTAATCCAAGGTACAAAATAATCATCAGTATGAATGACAACGACGCCTTTAATATTAATTATGAAGAATCCTTAAAATATTGGGCAGACATTCCGCCAACGGTTGATGGAGTACTAGGAGGATTTGGATTTATTTCAAGTGCAGATATTGAGGGTTCCGAACTGTTCTTGAAGTCTCTACTATCTTCTGGAATTGCTCCTACCACGAACACGGCACTCGACTGTGGTGCTGGCATTGGCAGAATAACGAAACAATTATTAATACCACATTTTCAATCGGTAGATGTCGTTGAACCTGATGAAAAATTTATCAATTGCATAAAAGAATATGTGGGAGAACATAAATCGAAAATAGGCTCCATGTATAAAGTTACCTTGCAAGAGTTTATACCTGTAAGAAAATACGATGTCATTTGGAACCAGTGGGTATTGGGATATTTAACAGATGAAGATTTAGAGTTATACCTTATTCGATGCAGGTAGGCAACTTACTTATTTGAAATATAAAATATTGTAGTATAACAATAATAAATACGTTATATAATCCAATCCAATGATTAATTTCAGGAATTCTCTCTCTACTAATGGTGTCATTGTGGTCAAAGAAAATGTAACTTCATCTGGAAAAATTGAAAAGGATACAACTGATTCATCTGTCACTCGATCTTTCAAGCAATATATTAGGATATTTAAAAAGTGTTGCCTAAAGAGAATAAAGCAATGTAAACAAGCCAATTTTCCTAATGGTATATATCCGGTCTATATGTTTGCACTAATACCCAATCACAAAGAACTAGAGATTTCTAATAAGATAAATAATTCAGTTGACAACTCTTGTAATGTTTCACAAAATAAAATGGAGTTATGAAATAAACATGCAAGTCATTTGTATTCACTAAACTAACAGATAATTTCAGATAAATGCTTATTCTATTCCTGCCTGGCCTCTAGTGTCCTACACTATAGAAAATTTATCTCTAATACTGTGCTTGTTCCAGTAATTTCACCTGTGGCAAATCGTGAAAGTGACATCATGATCTTTGTGTTATACAGGTGTAACCAAAATCATGTAATTCCTTCAAACCTTGTGATGTACTGCTGATATAGATTAACCCTGAACATGTGAGGCATTTTAGCGTCCTGAGCGAATTGCGCAGCTAACGCTAGCCACACGGTCATTTAACTGTGGGTGCTAAAATGCCTCTTGTTAAGAACACATTTACTTCTTGTAATTTTTTTTATTGTATCCAAAAGTATCCCATGCTGGGTTAATCTGTATCAGCAGTAGATCAAGAGGTTTGAAAGAATTACATGATTTCATTGTATAGGACTGCATAGTTTAATGAGATTGAGTTTTATAAATGGTCCTACACATTTAATTTAATTTTTAATTCAGAATAATTCCATATAAAATTGTTAGTAAAGCTTAAAAACTATGTTAGTACCTACTTATTCAAGCTTAACCAATTAACCTACATTAAAAAGGGCACCACCAGAACTGTGCACCTTATTCCAGTGCCTCACAATAGGACACTCGACCCTTTCCGTTATGGTGTTTAGAAAGCCATTGGAGCTGCCCCACACACGGCACATCAGGGAGACCACTCTCTTGCGCATTATTGCTCTAAAGCAGTCAGTGTTGGCCTCCGCAAACATCCCCGATAATTTTACGAATTAAAAACTTATAAAAAAAATTGAGGCTTCTACCTATCCATATTTGTAAAAGAAAATGGAACCAACCACAGAAGTGAAAGAATCCAAACCTTTTAGGTTACCTAGTCGCATGTTTGTCACAGCAGATTTTCTCAGAAACCATGTGACAGACACTAAAGAACAATATCATTCACTTAATTGACTTCATACCTACATAATTTGCACCTTGTTAACACTTTAAAATATTCAGTTAAAGGTCACTGAAACCTTGCTGACTGCTCGCGGTCCTCGCAGTCTGCGCACTGTAGGTATGTACAGTCTCTTGCGGCCCATCGTATAACTTCCTAATCTGCGGGCCTAAAGAAAAAATACAATAAGTAAACATGTGCTTTTAACGTGAAGCATTTTAGTGTCACGAATTAAATGACCGTGCAGCGACCGATAACTGCGCAATTCGCTCAGCGCTAAAATGCCTCACGTTAAGGCTGGACATCCACCAGAGCTGTGCGAGGAAAATGTGCAATGCGAAAATGTGTAGCGAGGATGTGAAACGGTGTGACCACCAGAGCTGTGGGAGGAATGCGTAATGTGTAATGAATGCATAATGTGTACAAATGAGCCGTGGCGGGAGCGGTACACATTCCTCGTAACCAGGGGCGTAGCTACCGCCGTATCTGCCGTATCAATTATACGGGGCCCCCGGGCTACGGGGGCCCCCAACGTGCGTAAGCAAACATGAATAAAAACTGTCAGACCTGTCACTAGTGGCGGGGCAAGACCTAAATTTGATGTGGGCGAGGTACATTTCGCGAGGCCCTCTTGTGGCGCAAGAAGGCGGATTTTATAAAATAAAAAACAGTTGAAACTGTCAAAATTTTATTACCCGACGACGGAGGGTAATGTGTTTATCAGCCTATGTATGTATGTTTGTTCATTTGTGGCGCTCTAGAGACCAAACGCGTGGGCCGTTTTTGACGATTCTTACGTCAATCGATTTGTTCTAATCTTGCAAGTGTCACTATCAACGTGACAGTATTCAAAATTCAATATGGCGACAACCACACGCCAAATTGTCAAGTCACCAAGTCGATGAACTATGTTAAATGGGGTATCATATGGGTATCATTAAATCCTATTTGAAAATCATCTTTAGATTTCTCTTATCATTTTAATTTCGAATGATTATTTTAGATCGAACATAACATCATCACGCCTTGTATTCCCCGAAGGGATTCGGCAGAGGTGTTTTAGTACACTATCGTTTCGCCAGTTATTTTTAAGTCCCATGTAATAGGGGGCGAGCCTATTGCCATTAACCGGGCACAAATCCAGACTCCGGGCTGCTACTGAGAAATTCCTAATGGGAAAACCCAATAACATCTTTAGGATCTATAACGATTTAAAGTTGGTTAGCAATCATTCTCAATACATAAAATAAAGCTGTGATAAAGTTATATTGCGAAATTTACCATCTTATAATAGGTACTAGCTAAACAGAGTAAAAAATCAAAAAGCCCGACCGCTTGAAGAGTAACCTTTAAGTAAAAAATCATATGAACTTTAAATAAAAACTGAAATGAAAAAAAACAAGTCCAGTAGTCTAGAATTCTGTTAGGTATACATAAAATAAATAATAAATTCTAATGCGGAACATAAGTAATTAGCGACTTTTAACAGTCGGGGCCCATTATTGGGAAGAATTGAGCTGGTCTAGATTTTGAATGGGTCTCGACTGTTGTCGCTATGTTCCGCATTAGAATGTATTATTTGTTTTATGTGTGGATCGATCATGAAACTAATTCAATGGTGTAGTTATTCAATTATTTAACAGAATTCTAGACTACTGAACTTGTATTTTTCTTTTCAGTTTTTATTTAAAGTTAATTTGTTATTTTTTTAAAGTTTACTTTTTAAGCAGTCGTGTTTTTTGATTTTTTGAATTAACTTTTAGTATTATTAATTTTAGTTCAACGTACCGGACCGATCAATAGACACTATCTATTTATTTAACACCTATTAATCGTTTTCAAATAATGAACCACACTTATTCTCACCAGAAATATAAAATGACATCACATACGCACGGCGCAACACTGCGTGCGATACTTTGATTGGCTTTCTAGCCGTTGAGAAGCGTGAAAGTAACGTACTAAACAGAAAGGGAAATCCACAGATCTGGCCGGCGGGGATTCCCCGCGATAGCAACACAACGCCAGTAAATATTGCTAGACTAAATAAAAACGTCAATAGATATATTTATCGTTTTATGACGAGTAAAATTATTTTGTCGCGTTCACGGCTTTTAAGTAAAGCATAAACCTTCGAGGCGCGAGGCCCTTCGAGGCGCGAGGCCCTTCAAACCGCGAGGCCGTAGGCGGTGGCCCACGTCGCCCACGCCTTACGCCGCCTCTGCCTGTCACGGCTGTCACTATTGTCCATAGAGGCAGAAACTTTAGAAAAACTAAAGTCATCATCAGCTCTAAATGATTTAATAAATCAGTTTGCCGAAAAAAGGCAAGGAGAGTATATATCTAATTTGAATTGTTTGTAAAAATTTTGGAAAAAGTGACATAGATAATTATGATGAATAAATATTTCTTTTAATTTTATGCAAACATTTTTTTTTCTTTTGTGAGAAATCTTTACCCTTCCTAAGGGCCCCCAAACAAATTTTTATACGGGGCCCCGCCAAGGCACGCTACGCCACTGCTCGTAACACATTCCTCGCAACACATTTCTCGCTTGTTTTTTATGAACAAAAACCTCGCACTGCTAGAGCCATATCCTCCAGAGATGCGCAGAGCGAAGCTAGGTACTATGCGTGCCAAATAAGAATAGCACTGTCAAGACGCCATTTTGTTCCGCAATACTCGTGAACTTCATTACCAAAGTGTAAGGTGTGCAAAAAAGTAAATAAAGAAATTATATTCAGTTTAATTATTTTTGTTCACTTTTTTGGTATTTCTTATCAATTTTACGCCAAATTAATTACACAGTAATTATATTATTATTATGGCGACATATTAGGGTGACCAGTAGCATTTCGTGAAGTTAACTATATATATACAATGTGTCAATGGTATGTAGTAATAAAACTTTAATAACTACCCCCCTGATAGAAAAATGATCATATTTGGCTCAGATTGGTATTTCGACCTCTACATATTTAAAACACACAAAACGTAAGATATAGGTCACACATAAAAGACGCATGTTACCCCTGTAGTTTTTGTAGTACCTATTTTATAAAATGTGAAAGTAATGGGTAAAATGATACTTATATAAAATTTCAGTTTCATATCTCATTACAAAAATTGCTTTACTTATGTACATACTTATGGCAGTTTGATATTTCTTTACGTCATCTATGCTGTAGCCTTTCAAACGACATTGAATGTACGCATCTGTGAGGCCTAGATCTTAAGTTGTGGGTGTTTGATTATGTACAGGTCGAAATAAGTAGGTAAGTCTAATATTAAAATTGCTTTATTTTCAGGGAATCGACTTCGAAATCCAGGTGCTAATGGAATTCGTAATTCTTTTCTGTCTAATCTCAGTGAGCTTTGTCTTTCGTACTTTTGAAATCTCTTTCGATGTAACTAACTGACAATGTTGTTACCATATAATTATCCACATCAAAATATAAACTTCAACAATTAGAAGTTCCTGTGATACTTCCCGATTTTAGTTTAAACATTTTATTTGAGAGGTGCATTCATTTCACGCGAGGAATCTAGTTATGAATCTAGACTCGTATGGAAAGGTCTACCACAAGGATCAATCCTCGGCCCTTCATTTTCAAACATTTACAATTATGATCTTGATTCCTCTTTAGATAGTGAAGTGAAAGTACTTACTTACTTCAATATGCAGATGATCTTCTTTTATATTGCCCTCACCTTTCTATTGCTACGACAAGCTTTTCATTGGCTTCTTCCCTTAATCTTTTAAAAAATTGGCGTGGTCGCAATGGTCTCGAACTGATCACTTCTAAAACCTCTGTTGTACTATTTTCTAGAATGCGCCTTCACCCTCCCATTTTTGTATACTATAATGATAAAGTAATTCCTGTAAAATCGACAGTTAATTTTTTAGGAGTTTTTTTAATCGCCGTTCACTCATTCTCTCAACATGACCAAACCACCTAAGCATACTCCTTTCAATTTTTGTCACTACGTCATCTTTTAAACCGCAACTTTGTCTAATCTCTTCATTTCTCAATCTATCATTCAAAGTTACACCGCACATATTTCGCAAGGAACGCATTTCCACGGCATTTATTCTACTTTCATGCCTCTTCTGCCACGAACAACATTAACTTCCATACATAAGCGTAGGTACAAGCACACTATTATGGCCAGCCAGCCGTGCCTTTTTGGACATCGACTGGTTAGCCAAAAGTGCATGCATAGCACCATTCACTTTATTTCCCGCATTTGCTCTCCTTTCCACATCTTCGTCAATCTTACCATTTCTTGTAAACATATTTCCCAAATAAACTCATTCACCTGTTCAATACATTCATCTCCTATCTTTACTTTACACTCAGATATATCTGCATCTCTTTCAAAAACCATTACTTTCGTCTTACTTACATTAATTTTCATCCCTGTCATCTTATATGCTCCACTGCATCACAGTTACCATGACTTGCAACTCTTCCGCCGACAATACAAGCAAAACTTGATCACCTGCGTAGAGAAGACATTTGACAGGCAACTCGTTCATGTTCAATCCACACTCACCCCCTTTTAAATTTGTCTAACAACTATCCATGTATAGGTTGAACAGACATGGTGACGTTGTGTACAACCGTACAAACGTGACAGGGTTATGTACAACCCTATCTAACACCCCTGGAGATGCCAAACCAGTCTGTGAACACCCCATTGACCCCATTTATTCTAACACAAGCACTGGAATCCCTGTACAGCGATTTCACAGACTTTTATCGAAATAATATTATCAAAATCGGTCCCTTCCATTTATTTCCTTTCTCTCACTGGTAAATTTCTTGGTATGCGACCATCAATTATTTCTGGTAAGAAACACTCATGGTAAAAGACTTCTAAAATTGGTTCAATTTTTTGCCGGAATACGTCATCTCTTTTAATTTTTTCGTATATCAAACCTTTAGGACTCCACAAAATAAAGTAGCAAAAGTCTCGACGAGTTATGTGTAAAATTGTTTTTGAGCCTTTTTAACCGACTTCCAAAAAAGGAAGAGGTTCTCAATTCGACTGTATGTTTTTTTTTCTTTTTTTTTCTATGTTTGTTCCGCTATCTTTGCTAATTGTGAACTGATTTTAAAGATTATTTTTTTGTTTCAAAGAGTATTCTTTCGAAGTGGTCCCGTGTAAATTTGGTGAAGATCTGATGAAGAACTTCTGAGATAGACAATTTGAAGTCAGTTTTTTTTGTTAAAAAGTTTAATTTTCTGTAAATTATGTTTATAATTGCAATAAATATGTCAAATTTGTAATAAACCAACAGAGGTCATTGTTTGCAAACGAGAACAGTTTGAGTATCTATTATAGTGATGTGTATCTTATTGATTAGTACTACCGACGAAAAATAAGAGGGAAATAATAAAGGAACACTGAAAACAGTCGAGTGCAAATATAATCATGTTTATTTAGCTATCAGTATAGCAATTTTTACTTAATATAACGTAACATCACGCCTGTATTCCCCGAAGGGTTGGGCAGAGGTGAATAGTAACACCCTCATTTCGCCGTTATGTTAGGGAGCGAGCCTATTGCCATCAACCGGGCACAAATCCAAATTTTTACTTATTTTGTTTAAATTTGTTTTTGTGATTGGAAGTTATCGCTAATCAATATTCCAAGAGAAAAATGGATACAATTTGTCCAGAATGAACACAACGAAAAAATGTATATCCATCCACTGCGTTTTATACATAATCTTACACAATATTTTCACTTTTTCTAAAATAATACAAAAACCACAGAATGTAACACGCGTCTTTTATGTGTTACCTTTTGGTGTTTGAGTTGTTCTATACAAAAGAATCACACCTCTATTCGACCTAGACCGAGTGTTTGAATATGTAGATGTCTAAATATCTGAGCCAAATACTACTATTTCTCTATCCTTGGCAGGTTATTATAAGTGGATATTCAATCCCACATGTCGGATGCATTTGTCGATAAAATTGATGAAATATAGCGCCTACCCGCACACATTACATGTCAACCTCTGAAACCTTCATCGATATCATTATCGATAAATATTAAACATCCCTACAAAGTGACTGGAGAAGGAGAGCCGAAGATCGGGCCCAGTGACATGCTTTGGGAGAGACCCATGTCCAGCAGTGGACTGATTTAGGTTGATGATGATGATCCCTACAAAGGCACTCCACCCACAGTTCAAAATATTGAAACGCCTTCTTATCAACGCACGTATTTTTGCTATTATGGCTGTACTGTGGAATGGGACCAATTTTTTTCTATGAAAATGTCTCCAATAGTCTACATAAGTACATTTAATCTCTTTGGATATTTTATATTTATTAGTTCTTGTATCTCGTATCGTATCTCAAGAAAAGTAGACAGTGTAATTACTTAGGTGATTAGTAGATGCAAAAATCACACATAAGCCGAGTCAGAAACGTTGAAGCGAAGTCCAGTAAACAAAAGCCACGGTCAAAAAAATCTTAGGAGCAACAAAAATTATAGTTGAAACTAGTCAACGAAACACTGAAAACTGCATACGATAATTTTATTAACAATTGCCGACCGCAGAGATAGCATCAACGTCATCAACACTCGACGAACGAAGCGCGCGGGACGCGTAGCGCGTGGCACGCACACATACGCGGTCGGTTCACTCACACACTGGTAGCTTGGTCGTGTGGGCGGGGCACAGCGCGTCGCGCGACAGTAACAGATCGCTAAAAACCTTTTCTTAATAGTAAACTTCACGAAATGCTACTGGTCACCTTAATATTATGTCGCCATTTTGCTACGCAACTAAGAATAAATTATAATCTGATTAAAACTCAACTAATAAAAAAAGTTTTTTTATTAACATGCTTTCTTTTTCTAATCCTCCTACTCATGTATGTATAATTAATTTGACGTAAAATTGATTAGAAAAACCAAAAAAGTGAACAAAAAATAATTAAACAGTATAATTTTTCTTAATTTATTTTTCTGCACACCTTACGCTTTGGTAATGAAGTTCACGACTATTGCGGAACAAAATGTCGTCGACAGTACTATTCTTAATTGGCTCGCATAGTAAGTTTCTTTGAGTAATTTTTAGAAGTGTGCCCATATATTTTTATTTTGTGGGATATAATTTCTCTAAGAACTTACTTTATAAATAAAGACACATGTTACACAGAATTATATTATTTAACTAGCTGTGCCCGCAACTTCGTATGCGTAGAAGTCGTAGGACAAAATTACTTGCTTAACTGAAATTATTATGTAATTATTATTAGGTATAGATTAGATGGGTTTCTTAAAATCTTTCTTTATTCTAACAACTATGAAAAAATACATAAAAAAACGGGAACCTCACATAGCTTCGGGTGCTCTATGTTTTTACCAACGGTTTAGGCTGAGTAGATGTTTAGTTGTTAGATTTGAAAATTAGGATTTTTACTAAACAAAATATGTTGTATTTCTATCAGTAGTCAGGTCCATTATAATAAGGTTTCCATGTGAACAATGTTAGCAGTAGAAACACCTGGGATGAGTGCATGTGGCTGGAGAGGCGTCATGGCGCCCTCAGCTTCCGGCTGACGCAGGTACTCTCGGGACATGGCTGTTTCGGGAAGTACATGTGTCGTATAGACCGGGAGCAGACGCTCGGATGTCACCAGTTTGTGGACTGCCAGGAGGACACGGCGCAGCAGACGCTGTAAGTGTGCGCTGCGTGGACAGTGCAGCGCCGTGACCTGGTAGCAGCAGTGGGTGGTGACCTCTCGCTTCCGGCTGTGGTTCTGTCCATGGCGGGGAGCGAGGGTGTGTGGGAGGCCGTCACTTCCTTTTGTGAAGAGGTGATGGTCAGCAAGGAGGTAGCGGAGAGGGAGAGGGAGGCGTCTTCCTCCCTCCCTTCTCCGGCTAGACGCACCGGGCGTCGGAGGGTGCGTGACGATCTCCGGCCAACCCTAGTGAGTGGCCTGCGGGCGGCGGGTTAGGGGACCCGTCGCCCGACCAGTAACAGGCCCGGGAGGATGGCGCGCCGTGTTCCGCGTGCGCCTCTCAGAAGGAAGTGGGGCAGGGGACAATTTTTTTTTGTTTTTTTTTTGTGTTGTTAGTGACAACCTATAATAATAATAACATTATTCATCAAAAGACATTACAACACTACAACTTTATTCATCAAATTGCCCCACCACTGGAGAGATCCACCAGAAGAAGCTGTTGTACCAAGACTTGCCGGGGTTGCAGTGCATGCAATAGCGAATCCCGTGACCCCGGCCTTAGGTCAGAAGGAGGGACACCGTTGGTATTTAGCCGGTAAGAGTCCAGCAGACCCCCTCGCCTTCCCCGGGCGAGGGACATCGATGAGGATTTTCCAACGATAAAAAAAGGGATGTGTGCATAAAGATAGCTGAGATTGCTTAGGTATACAGGCGAGAGCTAATCGTGCGAGAAGCAGTTTCATAGCATAACATAAGCTAACCGGAAACTGTACACGTTTAAAACTGAACGGAAAATAGATTACGTAATTTAGTATACACGCAACGCCATCTATTGAGCAAATATGTTACATCAAATGATGCTAATTGTTTCTTAATGACTTTAAATTCTAATAACTTTAGATTAAACGAACCGATTAGGATCAAGCAGAAACTAAATGTTACTCCGAGATACGCACAATATTTGTCTATAAAAGTCAATCACACTGAAACAAACAAACCGACAAACAGACAAAAATTCCAAAAATGATCGAAATGGATTTTTTTTCTTATCTTTTAACGACTCCCACTATTATTTAAAAAGTATTTCCAATAGTCAAACACGGCAAGTCCACAGATTTATGATAATAGGTATTAATAAAATATATGAGTATTTCAAATTCTTCTTCTTCATCCTAGCTTTTTCCCAACTATGTTGGGGTCAGCTTCCGGTCTAACCAGATGCGGCTGAATATCAGTATTTTACACGGAGCGACTGCCATCAGACCTCTGCAACCCAGTAACTGGCCAATACCAAACAAACGGAAAACATTCGTGCAATGTACGAATGTTTGCACGCATGTGAGTGACCCGGGTAAGGTTAGACTGGATAATTATTTCAAATTAATCTATCGTATTGCCTTGCACTATTAACAATTATGAATACACTCACTTATGAAATTGAGTGTATTTCTCTTCCACTACCATTCATATAGATAGGTACCTAATAAATTCTAAATAACAATATCTTCGATTTTTTTTTGTAAAAGCTTAGTACCTTTTTCATAAAGATAGCATTTCAATAGACCTTCCGTAGACTGAGAATAGGTACCAATTCAACAATTAATATTAGGTAATCTGTGGATTTATTCGTTGTAATATATTTCCTCACAACGTGATTTGATACACGTAACGCCATCTATTGAAAATAAATGGTATAAACATGCACATGCTAAGTTCTTCTAGAAAACTTAAACTTCGCATATCTTTTGATTGCGTGAACCGATTGCGATGAAACAAAAACGATGTATTACACGGAGATAAGCACAATATTTGTTTATAAAAGTCAACAACATTGGATCAGTTGTTTTTACGTGATGCTTGCACAAACAAACAGATAAACATACAAACAGACAAAAATTCCAAAAATGTTAAAAATGGGTTCTATTGGTTAACGTTTACCACCCCAACCAGGTTTTTTCAAAATATTTGCTATATACAGACACGCCAAGTCTACAGATTTATTATATGTATATAGATTATGTAAAGCTGTGAATCTTAGATTATGTGTAATATAAGCTGTGAACGATGTACCCTACAAACGGCCATATTCTTTACATTTGTAATTTTCTCTCTTACCAACAGGATAAACACTGTCGACAAGTTTCAATAGATACTGTATCTATCAGTGGTTTCTATATTTCCTATTTACCGTTTTTAAAAATCTTATAATTATATTCCATTAACTTAATAGTTTGTGCTTTTCCAACGTGTCCTATTTTTCAAGTAAAATGTATGGTCACTTATTAGAAAAGTAGGTACACCACTGCTTAGAAGTTGTCTCTTTCCAGACCAACTTGTCAGTATTCCAGTTACCTACATTGATAATAATTCTATGCCTTCTTGCCAGTAAATTACATGGTATGAATGAATTTCACGAATTCAGATACATCCTGTATAAGTACCTATACCTACAAATAAAGAAAAATATATCCAAGTATAAAACTAAAAGAGACCACCAAAACATACCTCCGCATCGCTGTCGACTAGCAACGTGCCCAGAGACAGGCAGCGTTGCCACATTGTATGGTAATGCTAATCGTTTGGCCAAAGTAAAGGGCAGCCTTCGCGTCGTCAAGCCGGGCTACGATATCCCTTTATAGGACCTGAGCACTCGGCTCCACGACCCGAGTGTTACGACCCCAAACGGCTCCAAAATATAATAAAGTACTAATAAAGTTATTTATTTTCGCCGCTTGAGGATGTCCGCAGCTGCAGCATCAGCGCCAGCAGGGTCCGCCAAGCTAGGAAGATGGGATAGCGCAAGGGTATCGACGCATATTGTGTCCCACACCAGAGGCCTATCTTACCATCCATGGCAATAACGACATGCGCCACATAATTATGTCGTCGCGTTATCTTGTCCCGAGATGAGATAATGCAACGACGATTAATTATCTCGCGCTGTGCATGTTAGCCCGGCAGGTCTCCTGCCATCGTCACGTGCCAGGCCATTTGGTTCTAATAAAGCTGGAACGCCGGTGGTTACAAGAGCACGACGAATTTCATTTAAAAATTGGCATGCCGCTGCAAGTTTTTTGTTGACTGGAATTTTCTTTGCATTATTGTTGTATTGTTATAGGTATACTTATTGTTGCTGGGGCGGATCTGCCCATTCTCCTTTTTAAATGTTGTTGCACTTCCGGCATCGACTTCGGCCGCAAGGCACAAGGCACGGCGATATCAGAACATCTGCTTCGGCTTCCGCTGAAAAATTGTTTTTTTAAATCTTTACTTGGTCCCGTTTGATCCTAGTCTCACCTGATCAGGCCCGGACTGGCCATACGGGCAAAAGCCCGACGGGCCGGTGTGGCCTGATGGGCCGATCACACAGTCGGAGAAATGGAAAGAGTGAGAGGAATGTCAAAAAAAAAACGTCGTCCGTCTAATCGCTTGGGAATTAATTTTTATTGCCAGCACTGGGCCGACCGTCTCTCAAATGCCCGGGCCGATTTTAGGTCCCAGTCCGGCCCTGCACCTGATTGATGATTAGCGCAGGAGCACACGAATCCAAGTAACGGATATAGAGGGATTCCCGTTTACCTCTCTGCCTCTCGCATACATAAAACAGAACACAGTAAACTGGTTGGCGCCGAACTTTCATGTGAGGGTGGTAGCTAGCCAGGCGTACTGTATAAATCCTACAAGTCTGCTGGGTTTTGTTGAATCTTACAACACGCGTCTATTCCCAGCGTGCGGTGAGGAAGTTTTATATTATAGTCCGTTCCGTCCCCACACGGGATAAAACTTAGTGTTCGGTCGAACACTATTAACGACAGATAAAATGGATTATTTCTTTTGTAATTTGGTGGTTTTTTACCTGCCTGCAGGTACCTAGGTAATGACATTTCAATTCAAATAATTAATGTTACATTTCAATGTTGTGATATAGCGTCCTTTTACGCTTAATAACTATTATAATTAAAGAAGCCATAGACAACAACAAAACCTTTTAATCGAATAACATGTATCACACTTTTAGATAAAAAATAATTACAGTTTTTTCCTTATACGGGTAGGTGCAGCTGAATAAAGATCATTGCCGATGCCACTTTATGACTTATGAGTGCACAGTAAAAATATATGATTTGATAGTCCCATTCCATAATATCTTATCAAACCCTAGCTGCGGTTATGAGTATAAACGATGGTAAAGTTAGTAGCAGGCCTGCTGAGGTAGTAGGTACATAACATGCTGATGCAATTCATACCGGCGTTGCTTGCAAATTTCAAAGGCATAGGAGAATGGTGAGATTGGACCCACGATTAAAGAAGCGTCGTGCCTGGGAAAATATACCGGGTGAACACACGGTCATACGTCTGGCTGTCTGTCTGTCACAGCTGCTTATTTCACAAACTACTAATGCTACGGGCTTCAAATTTGGAATAGTTTTAAATAATGATTACCCATCTATGTTGCAAGTGAAGGAATAGTTTTTTTTTTCATTGCATTAGGGGCCGAAATGGGGGGTAACAATTTTAAAGTGGGGTATCATATGAAAGGGCTACATTTGTACATTTTAAAACACATTTTTATTTTTATTTATGCTGTATAGTTTATGACTTATGAGGAAAACGTTTGAAAAAATACCATCCCCCCCCCCCCTTATCTCCGAAGTTTGCAAAGCGAAAAATCTGGAATAAATAGAGTTGATCTATAACTAGCACAGTTTTTTTAGAAATCAGTAATTTTTTTTTACAAACTAACTTAGTTGTGCAGTTCAATTATTTTTTTATTGAATATGTTAAAGATATTTCCTCCAACGGTACGGAACCTTTGGTACGCGAGAGTGACTCGCAATTGGCCGGTTTTTAATCATGGGCACAAAAAATAAAATGACGCGTGGAAAAGTTTACAGATAATTAAAAAACAATCTTATTAAAAAACAATCTATCTAAAGAGAAGTGAAGAAGTTTAGAAGTCGGCAATGATAGCCTAGCGGTTGTACACTTGCCTTCCATGAATGAGGGTCTGAGAGAATGAGAGTTTGATCCCCGTCCGCACCTTTGACTTTTCGAATTATTGTGCGAATCAGATTTTGATTAACTATCACTTAATCAAATAACGGCGAGGGAAAAACATGATGAGGAAACCTGCATACTGGGCAGGACTCCAATAAATAAAGCCAGTGAGGTGGACTAACCCTAAACCCTTCTCATTCCGAGAAGAGGCGCGTGCCCAGTAGCGCGATAGTAGGTAATGGGCTGATTATGCTTAAGATAAAGGTAATTGAAGTGATGTTGGAGATCGAGACGTATCTTTTTAAAACTTTTTAAGTAGGGCTGCATGATCGCATGTGCGACAAAGCCCTTTATTATTGAATAAAAAAAAAAAAGCTTTTTAAGAGTAGAGGGTATATGCCTATATTTTTTTTTTATAGAAATCTCGAAACTTACTAAAATGATAAGCAACAGTGAAAAAACAAATGAAATATTTAATAAAATGCCCAAGTTATAAACGATTGAAAATTGCTCACTAGACAGAGACAACATGATGCCACAATGACGTCATACCTTGCAAACTTCATAATTATTTGACATCACTCCGTACAATATCCGTTTCGCGCGACAAGGACAGAAAATGCCCCCTCCGCAAACTTCGCAAGCGTGTAGCTCCTTTATTTTTTCATCGTTTTTTTTTTCACATATCAATTTATACCTATACTTTCTTTAAAATAATACTAAATTGTTGTACATTTTTAATAGTAGTCAAATACCCTATTATTTACGCCGCGCCGTGCGAACAAACTAGATCGCGTCGACATTATTCGCCTGCCTACCGTATTGAGGGGATATAATCGTGAAGGTTTTGTTTGAGTTATAATTGTAAAAGACCCAAATATGGTATTGGTAAATAACAATAATACTTTGCGGTAAAAACTCAAAGAGTAGTCACTCTTTGAGTTTTTACCGCAAAACAGCTGTAGTTAGTAGGTAGGTATTTCATTTGAAACTAAAAACAATCTTAGGTAATAACTTTTTTTATGGAGCGATTTTCATAAGCTTCAGAATTTGTAGGTCCCAATATTGTTCTGCCTAGCCAATATACCACACTTAATTAAGGTATAGTAGTATCTATTTACCTTCTAGGACCAAGTTTCATAGAAAGATGGTTCTCCTTTGATAGTTATAACATTTATAGTAGGTATTTTCCCCCCACGACCATGTGTTCTGCTGAGACATCCGGTACCTATACAACGTGTTACATAATTCCCCATGAAAAAGAAAATATTTATTAAATCGACAAAAAGTGCCAACCCTGTCACGCCAATGAAACTCAATTTTCATCGATTATTTTAACAGAAGATTATAACTGTTTATTGCCTACTTTAATAATATTTAAAAAGGTTTGCAATCTCAATAGAAGGAAATCTTTAGTCTACTTTCTTTTTTTCGCTTTAAGTACTGGCGCCTTAAAAAGACAGAAGTAAAAATATGGTGTCAATAATTACAAGTCATATCAATAAATCTTCATCAACATATTACATTTCACAACTTAAAGACTATTTCGTGTTTTTGTTCCAATTCGTCATAAATTGAGAAACATGACCATGCATGTACTCTAACTCGAGTAAGTTTAAAACGAAACCTTTTTTAACCGACTTCAAAAAAAGGAGGATTCTCAATTCGACAGCATATTTTTTATTATTACTGTAAATAATCAACTAGTCTTTTATGGTTGTTGTCATTTACCTCTCAGAGGAAATTATGTAAGAATGTAAATAACTTTCTGGGTAGTCTACTCTCTAGTTTTATGTTTAAAGGGTTGCGTTTCAATGATGATTATTTTATGTTATAGCCAAATTCTTATTTTTTTGGGTCATACTACAATTTTCAAATATTGTCAATAGACTCTTTACGAGGGTACTTTTAACCCCCTTTCGGCTTTAGGGGTATTTTGTAACACCCTGTATATTTAATGACGTTATTATAATGACAAGTTTATAAGGCTTATAACTAAAACCGGCCAAATTTAAGTCGGACTCGCACACTAATGGTTCCGTACCACCACTAGATTTCCTTCTTTTTATTATTTGTAAGTAGTTTAACTATAGGAATCTTGGTATGATTGTAGTGATACTCTACATGTATAGAGTATGCACTACAATCATACCAAGATTCACGCTTGTATTCAAATCAAATCAAATTTATTTCCAAAACAGGTATTTGTACATTATTTATGGGTACCTACTTAATCTATAATATGAAACATGTAGTAGGTATGTTATAACAAATCTGTGGGTGTGGTTCTGTTCTCCTAGGTAAGTTGCAACGCAACCTGTGTTTAGGAGAAACAGTGCCTGCCCCATAATTGGATATCTAATAATGAATAACGTTACAAAGTAAAGTTTATAGAGGTTAAGTAATTTCAAGATTTTTTACAATTTAGAATAATTAAGACTAAATCTAAATTTGAGTATGTGCGTTTAAATGTAGGTATGTATGTGTGTGTTATGTATTTGTGTCTGTTTGTTTGTGTATAGTGTAGTATTACCGCTTATAAAACGTTGAAAAAATGCATTTTTTTCGAGGTCTCTTTTATGAGGACCGGCCCTTTGGATTTAGGCTTTTTATTTTATATTTAAGATTATGAAATGATAATGCCGATATTTTTAGATGTAGGTAGGTACGAAAATCGACACTTTAATATTGTACTTAGGTAATTCATCTTCCTAAACTTAAATAGTAAAATTTCACGGTGTTCCTGTAATTTCAGGTACCTCATAAGTTACTTAGAAGGAATTAATCCTTATGATTGACCTTATCGATCGACATCATAAAAATATAGAATGTTTTTTTTTAATTTTGTTGGTTGGTTTGCCAAACTTCTTGGCAGTATATGATTAGGTATAAATGAGACAAAGTTGTAGTATAGTCTGGTTATAATTATCCAAAGGTGCATCTTATATACTAACGACTACGTGTTGATCACGGATAGTAGAAACATTTAATAGATATTGAACGTGCGATAAAGATCATAAGATTGCGATGTAAATTGTAGATACAGCACAAAGATATTGTACTGTAACAGTACACCCCCCTTTAAAAAAAAATTATTATGGTAATAGTGTTTACAATATAAATTTGACCTAGACCTTACTAGTTATTTGCTGATGTATATAAATAATAATGCTATTGTACGCGGTGGAATTTGATGACGCCTGTTGTGGTGTGATTTGCTGACGTATGTAATTTTGACTTAGCTGTTGCACGAGTGTTTATTATTTTTTTCCGTTAAACTCTTCATTCTTCTGTCCAGTGTTTTCATTATGCCGTAAAGTAGGATCACGCCGATTGTTAAAATAATCTGTCCCATTGCAACATTTCTTGTCCACCGTAAGTCCTCCTGGATCAGGTTACGGAGTTTGTCCGCTTCGTTTTGATTGAGGCAACTGTCCGTATTGTATGTTATCTGGTCCTTAGAACTTTGATTTCCCATTTTAGATGTCTTGTTGTTACGAGTAGTTGTGAATTAATGGTATATGTTAAGATCTATGTTAATATATATACGAATAGCTTGCTTATATCAGCGATTTTTTATAGACGTACTACTGGCTTTACTTTACGTCCCGATCGTGTAGTGTACGTGTGTGAATGTCTGTAGAAATCCTTTGAATCTGGCACGTAGTTTGATTCGTCATTGATCATGAATGCTGGTTTCAATCTATCAATTGATATCACTGTCTCTTTATCCCTAATTCTAATGCAAAATGTTTTATCTGTTTTACTAATTACTGGGTAGGGTCCTTCATACGGCGGTGTCAGGGCTTTCTTAATTCTATCACACCGAACAAATACGTGTGAGCATTCTTTGAGTTCGGGATGCACAAATATAGCTTGGTTGTGGTTTTTTCTTTTCGGAATTGATGTCATTTGTGTGATGTCCTTTTGAATTTGTTTTACAAACTCTTCGTACGTTGATAACTGTGCTGCTGATGACTCAAAAAATCCTCCAGGGAGTCGTATTGGCGTTCCATATGTCATCTCTGCTGAACCTGTGTCTTCTCGCAAGCTACTCCGCAACCCGAGTAAAACTGTTGGAATTTCTCTTAACCAATTTTCGTTGGATTCTCTTGTCATTAACGCCACCTTTAAAGTTCTATGAAATCTCTCTATCATTCCATTGGATTGCGGATGATAAGGTGTTGTCCTAATTTTATGTATTCCCAAAAATTGTGAGAGTGACTCAAATATTCTTGATTCAAACTGTCGGCCTTGATCCGTAGTAATGCGCAATGGACATCCAAAACGAGTAATCCATCCTTCGAAAAGTGTCTTGGCTACTGTTTCTGCAGTTATATCTTCTACCGGAAATATTTCGGGCCATGACGTACAACGATCTATGATTGTGATTAAATATCTCTTCCCTTGTGAAATCGGAAGTGGTCCGACGATGTCAATATGTAAATGTTCAAAACGTTGCGCTGTCATAAATGTACCAGGAGGTGATATCGTATGTCGTTGTATTTTTGATTTTTGGCAGGCTATACATGATCTACACCAATTATTGATATCTTTGTTCATATACGGCCATAAATACCTTTGGGTTATCATTTTTCTCGTAGTTCTTTTTCCTGGATGGCTCATACCATGAATGGTATCGAAAATTTGTTTGCGAAATTGCTTTGGTAAGTAGGGGCGGCTTTTTCCAGTAGACGTGTCGCAGGTGATGTTTATTGTGGAACCCGGAAGCGTAATGTTTTTGAATTTTAATCTTTTATTGTCACGTAATTTACTTAGTTCATTATCTGTTGATTGACATTTTTCCAATTCAGCGTAATCGATAGGTGATGGCACGTATATTTCCTCTATTCGAGATAAGGCATCGGCGGTAATATTGTCACGTCCGCTTATGTGTTGAATGTTGGTACTGTATTGTGAAATGAAATCTAACTGCCGGACCCGTCGCGGTGTATCGTTTGATGATGGTTTTTGGGAGAATGCGTATGTCAAAGGTCGGTGATCCGTAAATATTGTAAATTCTCTTCCCTCGATTAATCTGTGAAAATGTTTGACGGCCATGTATATTCCTAACAGCTCTCTGTCAAACGTAGAATATTTTTGTTGAGTTTCGCTCAATTTTTGTGAAAAAAAACCTAATGGTTCCCAATTGCGTCCGGATTTTTGTTGTAAAACTCCACCAACGCAAGTAGCACTAGCGTCGGTCATGAGCGCTAGTGATGCGTTGCGGGAAGGATGCGCTGTTAACACTGCGTTTTTCATGCTTTCCTTGCATTTTTCGTAAGCTTTGTCTGCTTCCGTTGTCCAAGGAACAGGTGAATTATCGTTCTTTTTTGAACCATGTAGATATTCGTTTAAAATTCTTTGATTTTCCGCTGCGCGTGGAATATTACTTCTGTAGAAATTGACCATGCCCAAAAATCGTCTTAATTCTTGAATTGTTTTCGGTTTGGGAAATTCCATGATTGCTTTGTAATTTTCTTCGGTAGGTTGTATTCCTTGGCTCGTTATATGATAACCTAAGAAATCTATTTCCCTTCTGAGAAATTCGCATTTTTCGAGATTAATGGTTATTCCATTCTCGTGTAAACGTTTGAAAACCGTTTCTAAATGCTGATAATGCAAATCTTCGTTGTCCGATGCGATGAGACAGTCGTCTACAAATATAAATACGAAGTTTAAATCTCTAAATAAGGAATCCATGAATCGTTGAAATGTTTGTGCCGCATTGCGTAATCCGAAAGGCATTCTTAAGTACTCAAAAAGTCCGAAAGGTGTGATGATGGCTGTTTTTTCTATATCTTTAACAGGAATACAGTGGTATGCTTTGCGTATATCTATCTTGCTTAGTATCTTCTTATTTTCTAATATGTATGTAAAGTCAGTTAATCTTGGTAGTGGGTATTTGTCCGGTACTGTCGTGCTATTGAGCATTCGATAGTCTCCGCACGGTCTCCATTCGCCATTTTTCTTTTTTACCATATGTAATGGGCTTGCCCATGGGCTATCTGACGGTCGGCAAATTCCGAGCTCTATCATATTTTGAAATTCCTTTTTGGCTATGTCGTATTTTTCTGGAGGTAATGGTCTTGCCCGAGCTGCGACGGGTGGTCCTGTAGTGATAATGTGGTGTTCAATCTTATGTTTGGGCGCATTGCGTAGAGAGGACTCTTTCGTGATGTCTTCGTATTTGTTTAAAAGTTGCGTAATACGTGAATTCGTTCCCACTGCGATAGTACGAATTGTTTGTTGTGTCGCTTTTTCTGAAGTTACATGCGTTGTCAGCTCTGTAACTTTGTCGATAAGTTTGCGACCTGCTATGTCGACTAATAGTTTATAGTGCTCTAGAAAATCTGCTCCAATTATTGGTTGTGTAACATCGGCGATTATAAAATTCCATTTATAACATCGTTGTAGTCCTAAATTCAAGGTAAGCGTCTTCTCGCCGTAAGTCCTAATTTTAGTCCCATTTGCAGCGTATAGTGTGTATTGTTCATTTTGTAAAATTGAATATCTCTGTTGCTTGCTAATGACTGAAATATTTGCGCCCGTGTCAATCAAAAACTTCATACCACTTTTTCGGTCGGTAATGGTGAGGCGATTGGATGGGTGGATTGCACAGAGTTTCGCCGTTGTCTGTGCTCTTATTCGTTTCCCTGGTTCCGTACGTAAGTCATTGGTTTCCAACCGCATGGTTTAATGCAGTTCCTTGCATATTTTCCGAATCTTTCGTGGTAGTAACAAAATCGATTTGCTCCTCTATAGTTTGTTCTCGGCCTCATAATCGGGAATTGTTGACGTTTCTTGAAATGATTGTGCGTGCTGGGTCGATAGCCAAATTGACCTTGCTGAATTGCGTCAATATCTATCTGTAATTTTGCTAGCTGGGCTAAAATGCATGCTGTATTGTTGTCGTTTGAAGTGTCGTTGCTAACAGCTGATATTTCGGTTACTTTTGAATTAATTATTATTTTGTCTGCAATTTGGCTCAGTTTGTCAATTTCCATGTCTTCCGTAACTGCTAGAACCGTAGTAACTGATGTTGGTAAAAGCCTGAACCATAGTAGTTTAATTGTTTCGTCACTGATTTTTCCTCTCCCGAGGACTCGCATTTGACGTAATAACTGCGAAGGTTTTTGATCACCGAGTTCTGTCTCTGATATTAATTTTTGAAACTGTCGCTGTTCTGTTTCTTCGTAACAATCAATTAAACGTTCCTTGATGTTTTTATATTTATCTGTAGTCGGTGGTGAAGTGATTAGGTCACTAACTTGTAGTATTTCTTCCTTGGATAATTTTGCTATTACTGTACAGTATTTGTATTCGTCTCCTTGCTTCTGTGGTGCTAATATGGCTTCTAGTTGCGTGAACCATAATCTTGGTTGGTCTTTCCAAAATTCCGGAATGCGAGATAAAACCGAGGTGCCAGCAGCTACTTCAAGTGTTCCTTGCTGATTTATGTTCGCCTTGCATGGTGATTGTGCCATGTTTCTTGCTGCGTATTCGTTCGTCGGGGTCACCAATTTGCCAAACTTCTTGGCAGTATATGATTAGGTATAAATGAGACAAAGTTGTAGTATAGTCTGGTTATAATTATCCAAAGGTGCATCTTATATACTAACGACTACGTGTTGATCACGGATAGTAGAAACATTTAATAGATATTGAACGTGCGATAAAGATCATAAGATTGCGATGTAAATTGTAGATACAGCACAAAGATATTGTACTGTAACAGTTGGATTCTCAGAAGAGGAGAGCAACTTTAAAAAAATCTTTGAATGCAGCATTAGGGGATAGGTGTACAAAATGATTCCCCGCGATTCTCAGTGAACAATAAATAGTTCATGGTGCTAATAAGCACAATCTATTATATTTACCCGTCAACGTCCCTCCCGCCACCCGCTCAGTCGTCCAGTGAAGTATCATGGCGGTGTGAGAAGGTACTATGCATTGTCAGCATTGTTCTATGATCAAAAAAATTAAATTGGTGCCATTTTATCTACGGTAAGTCAATTTTCAATGTATGATTATTTTCTTTGTACTAGTTAGGTATTTTTTAAATAACAGTCTTACTCATGGTTTCTATATACGTTGATAACATCTTAAGACACATCTTATAAACACAAAAATAACGTTATTTTTTAAATATTAGGCTGTTTACCCTGAGGTGTTGCACCTGCGCGCGCATAGCTAACTCGGCCATGGACACCACACAAATACTTTTGTATTAAAGTCTGTTATTTTCCTCGCAAGTGTGTTGAAAAACGTCGCATGAAACGCGTGTGCATTGATCATTACACTCTCGGCTCACTTATCGCACTCGCCTGCGGCTCGCGCGCACAGTACCGCTTCGACCGTCATGATCAACATAGCACACATATCATATTGTACTATTAATGCATGCTACCGGAAATACTCGGTCCCAAATTACATGCGATCTCGCCATCTTCGTTGACTGCCAATGTAGTATAGTATAGTAGCTGTAATCAACACGTCGAAATCTAGACACGCGGCAGCGTGTCAAGCCAAGTTCAAGCCAGGAAAAAGGAACTGGCGACGCAGTACCCGTTTCCTATATAATCCTATATTGTCCGTGGATAAATTGAAGCTCAAGTTTGACTTGGCTAGTTTTCACATACACGGAATATTAGTTCTGTATACCATGGGTTCTGATCAGTTTTAGCAGCTTCTGTTTTTTTAGTGACCGTACCTACACGAATGTATAGTTACACAGCCTTCGTTTTAGAAAATCTCAACAAGACCCTAAAGATACGAAAAGAAGAACACTTACTTATATCTTTGTACCAAATGCTGTAGGTAGGTACTAAAAATAAAAATGTATAAGTATTAAGAATCATATCGCCTAATTGGAGATGTGTCAATATTATAATTATTAATTTTTATATAGTTTCTTATATATTCACGGTCATTATCCGTTAGCAGAGACCAACTCTCTAACTCTACCAATATCTCTAAACTCATACAACTTTGTATGATTCTCTCTACGGAAATCATTGTTAAAAAATCGGATTGCATAATACGCAGTTCTTTTAAATAAATGAGAGGATTTTTGTCTAGTATTTTAAACAAAAAGTCGTCAGTGAGTTGTATCGCTGTCCCTAAATGAATAAATTGTATATTTAAGCAATTTGAAAAGATAAATAACAACTGCTCTTCTGTGCAAGCAGATACACAAGTAATTTTTTTAAGATTACGAAATGGCGATATTTCTAGTTTTTTCGTATACAAGGACGTATGCTGTATTAGGGTACAATTGTATAAAGTGAAGGTTTCTAGAAAAGGGCACATTTGACTAATGTACATGAGAGCATTTAAATCAATTTGATCAACATGCTCCAGATGTAAACTTACTATATTACAGCCCTTAACTTGAAGGACTTGTTTTATCTGATCTGCATAAAAGTCGCAAGATAATAATTTAAGTTCTCTAAGGTCTCTTAGACCTATAAGTACCATTAAATCACTTTGCAACGTGTTATGAAAAACGGTCATACTTCTTATAAAGGGACACATTTGTACTGCTAACTGTAACTGATTCAATGTAGCGTACCGACTGACGTATGTTTTTAAATTAAATGTAGTCACTTCAGAGTAATTAAGGTCAATGTGCTCCAAAAGTTTTCCGATTTCGTCACATCTACCTATGTCTTCAATATTTTTACACTTTAAAAGTAATTTAACGAAACCTTCTAAAGAGACGAAGGTTCTATATAATTGGATGCTTCTCAGGTTTTTAATTCTTACCATAATATCCATACTGTCATTGGTAATACATTTCGAACAAGACACGTCCAATTTCTCTATTAATTTACAATTTTCTACGATGCATCGTAATATGTTATCAGTACAGTCATAGTTTATAGTTAAATATTTTAAGCAATGTAATTCCTTTAAAGATTTAATTATAGCATCTTCCATATCTGCAGTTTTCCAACCTCCGGTAAGTGAACCTAAATTTAGGTAGACGAGTCCGTTTAACATGTATAACTTTGAATAAAAAATTGACCGTAACATCTTTGGAATGGTGTCAACGGAGACCACAGTTAAATTTTTTGTAAACAATACCTCTGCCATTTTTACAATTACATTCATTTGACTGACAAATTTTCCCATGCAGCCTCGGAATCCTAATGAATGCTTGGTTTTCTCAAGAAGTTCCGACAATGCTCTGATAGCTTCATTAACTAATAGATCGTGAAGCATCCACGGAACATTAATATCTAAATAAGCCCGTATGTTATCCACATTGCGTGTCAATGTTAATTGGGCTTCGTTAATATCTCGCTGTGAAAGCATTGCGATTGGCAACATTTGCCATTCTGCCTGTTGTCCCACCCAGTCTCCAAGTCTACTTAACGCTAGGGTCTCCAGTTTTTTGGGTTGCTTGTACCTTGCCATATTCACCTGAAAAAGCCAAAAGTATTGTTATATCACCGGTATGTGGTAAGCAAAATAAATAGGTTAAAGAGACGCAACATAATTCGTTCAGTGGCATGGTTTTCTACAGGGTGACTTGCAGTTTGGTGCAAAAAATGAGACTTGAATATGTATGAAACGTGTACCTAGTAGAAATAATGGCGTTTGTTTTGTTTCTACCTACATGTTTTCTTCGACCAACTCTTCTGTGAAATGTTAAATTGATTTGATTGATTGACCCGTGTAGGGTTAATCTATGCCAGTAATAGATCATGTGGTTTTAAGGAATTACACGATTTATTTTATCCCCTGTAGACAATATGTAAAAAATACCTGTCCGATCCGAAAGGGGCACAAAAGCACCGCAATAACATTACTAGAAAGAAATAAAAAAAACACATTATTAATGAACTAATATAGGTACTTAAAAAGGTTATTGTTATTTAAAATGCACATTTTGAGTACCTACCCAAATTACCCCAATTTCCATAAAACACACGTTCAAAGGCACCGTCGCCGACTAGGTGTTGTTAAGTTTTGAGAATTTGCTACGTTTTATGGAAATTGGGGTAATTTGGGTACTTAAAACGTGCATTTTAAATAACAATAACATTTTTATATTCATTAACAATATGTTTTTTATTTATTTTTAGTATTAGTAAGTTTATTGCAGTACCTTTGTGCCCCTTTCGGATCGGACAGGGTTGTTTTTACATATTGTATACTAACTTTACTCATACACAAGTCAATTATTTGAAGTATAAAAATACTTACGACAACTTGCAAAGTTAAATCTTAGTTAACATTAAATGCAATTGATTGACTACATATCAAAACTTTAAAATAAATCTTATCTTCTTCTACACATGTTATTTATATTAGGTTGTAAACCAGGCACGTATCCAGACTTAATTTGGGGAGGGACATTCATTAAAACTACAGTGTGAAAGTAGTCAAATCACTGTAATCATTGTACTATATTAAGATTATCTATACATCTATACATAATAATTATAATAAATCTGTAGACTTGGCGTGTCTGTACATAGCAAATATTTTGGAAAAACCTGGTTGGGGTGTTAAACGATAACTAATAGAACCCATTTTTAACATTTTTGGAATTTTGTTTGTTCGTATGTTTATCTGTTTGTTTGTGCAAGCATCACGTAAAAACAACTGATCCAATGTTGTTGACTTTTATAAACAAATATTGTGCTTATTGCCATGTAGCATATTGTTTTTGTTTCAAGGCAATCGGTTCACGCAATCAAAAGATATGCGAATTTTAAGTTTCCTAGAAGAACTTAGCATGTATTTGTTTATACAATTTCATTTCAATAGATGGCGTGACGTGTATCAAATCACGTTGCGAGGAAATATATTACAACGAATAAATCCACAGATTACCTAATATTAATTGTTGAATTGGTACCTATTCTCAGTCTACGGAAGGTCTATTGAAATGCTATCTTTATGAAAAAGGTACTAAGCTTTTACAAAAAAAAATCGAAGATATTGTTATTTAGAATTGATTAGGTAGGTACCTATCTATCTAAATGGCAGTGGAAGAGAAATACACTCAATTTCATGAGTGAGTGTATTCTAAATACGATAGATTAATTTGAAATACTCATATTTTATTAATATTATCATAAATCTGTAGGCTTGCCGTGTTTGAAAATTGGAAATATTTTTTAAATAATAGTGGAAGTGGTTAAAAGATAAGAAAAAAAATCAATTTCGGTAATTTTTGGAATTTTTGTCTGTTTGTCGGTTTGTTTGACTCACTGTGATTGACTTTTATAGACAAATATTGTGCGTATCTCGGAGTAACATTTAGTTTCTGCTTCATCCTAATCGGTTCGTTCAATCTAAAGTTATTAGAATTTAAAGTCATTAAGAAAAAACTCAGCATCATTTGTTGTAACCTAATTGCTGAAAGATGGCGTTGCGTGTATACTAAATTACGTAATCTATTTTCCGTTCAGTTTTAAACGTGTACAGTTTCCGGTTAGCTTATGTTATGCTATGAAGCTGCTTCTCGCACGATTAGCGCTATGGGGCTCTCTCCCGTGTACCTAAGTAACCAGAGCTATCTTTATGCACACATCACCCTTTTTAGGGTTCCGTACCCAAAGGGTAAAACGGGACCCTATTACTAAGACTCCGCTGTTCGTCCGTCTGTCTGTCACCAGGCTGTATCTCATGAACCGTGATAGTTAGACAGTTGAAATTTTCACAGATGATGTATTTTTGTTGCCACTATAACAGCAAATACTAAAAAACAGAATAAAATAAATATTTAAGGGGGCTCCCATACAACATACGTGATTTTTTTGCTCGTTTTTATAGATAATGGTACGGAACCCTTCGTGCGCGAGTCCTACTCGCACTTGGCCGGTTTTTTTTTTATCGTTGGAAAATCTTCATGGATGTCCCTCTCCCGGGGAAGGCGAGGGGGTCTGCCGGACTCTTACTGGCTAAAAACCAACGGTGTCCCTCCTTCTGACTTAAGGCCGGGGTCACGGGATTCGCTATTGCATGCACCGCAACTCCGGCAGGTCCACCAGGCCCACCAGCTCCTTCTGGTGGACCTCTCCAGTGGTGGGGCAATTTGTACCCTGCCCCATTTCCTTCCGAGAGGCGCGCGCGGAATACGGCGCGCCATCCTCCCGGGCCTGTTACTGGTAGGGCGACGGGTCCCTTAACCCGCCGCTCAGTGTGTTAAAAAGCACTTTTTAGGGACAAAAATCAGTCTCGCCCACAAAGGACATGTTATGAAATGGGCTTAAAATAATTTTATTTTTGTACCGCTTACATGTGCGGTTTTTCTGATAGGGAAAATTGTCTAGGACGTGCTTACAAAAACATTTTTTTTAAAAAGCACTGTTATTTAATTATAAAACATTTAAAATCCTGATATTTTTTCGTTAAAAAACTAATAAACTGATAAAAAACTTAGAAATAAAAATGATATATATAATTTTTGAAAGCATAATATTTATCCTAATATTAAAAGGCTTAAATTAAAATAAAATTAATGAATTAACTTAATGGTTTGGATGTATGGCATTGATTCCCTTGTCTCAATAGAATAAAAGAAAATATTTACTGTATGTCAGCAAGGTTATCACTTGTCATTGTCAGTAATGTTATCAATGTCTAATCATGTCAAAGTTGTCACACAAAATCGCTATCTATTGTTGTTAAAAGCCAGGTCAAATAAAAAAAAAACTCAAAACAATGGTACATAGTCAAAAACACAGGAACCACAGTCACAATAACAGACAACAGTTGAATAAGTTGAATTGAATTTGACTTTTTGACAATGACTGACGTTGACAATGACAGTAAATGTCATCGAATAGAAGTGTTGCCAGAATTAATAATGATGGGTTAACAACTGTGGGTTGCCACTTTATTTTTTAATTCTAATTATTTAAATTTAAAAAAACAATAGAAGGGTGCTTTTAAAAAGAATAAAAAATATATACGAAAGCTCCATATTTTATGTACTTTCATAAAAAAAATATCTCTTCTCTGTTCACAGCCAAAGCCCAGCTTCCATACAAAAATATAACATGTCCTTTAGATCGATTTTAATGTTTTTTTTACATGCTCAGGAGATGACTAGCTTTGAGGTCTCACTGCTACTTTTTTGACATCTGGAGACATAACCTACAAAAAAAACTTTTTACTTCAATCAATAATAAATATATCAGCTCTAGAGAAAAGTTAGGCTATGTGTCTCTAAATCCTTCATCATATTATTTTGAAATTAATATGTATTGATTATTCACGTTGAAATATACGTTATTGGGTAAAGTTAAATCTAAACAAAATGAATAATTTTTCCCTTTTTTTATCATTCATTTCATTATTCTTGAGTAAAAATATTTTTTGGTAGGTTATGTCTCCAGATATCAAAAAAATGGCAGTGAGACCTCAAAGCACTAGCTTTGAGGTCTCACTGCCACTATGCCATCTCCTGAGCATGTAAAAAAAAAACATTAAAATCGATTTAGAGGACATGTTATATTTTTGTATTGGAAGCTGGGCTTCGGCTGTGAACAGAGAAGAGATATTTTTTTTATGAAAGTACATAAAATATGGAGCTTTCGTATATATTTTTTATTTTTTTTAAAAACACCCTTCTATTGTTTTTTTAAATTTAAATAATTAGAATTATAAAATAAAGCTGCAACCCACAGGTGTTAACCCATAATTATTAATTCCGGCAACACTTCTATTGGATGACATTTATTGTCATTGTCAACGTCAGTCATTGTCAAAAAGTCAAATTCACTTCAACTTATTCAACTGTTGTCTGTTATTGTGACTGTGGTTCCTATGTTTTTGACTATGTACCATTGTTTTGAGTTTTTTTTTATTTGACCTGGCTTTAAACAACAATAGATAGCGATTTTGTGTGACAACTTTGACATGATTAGACATTGATGACATTACTGACAATGACAAGTGACAACCTTGCTGACATACAGTAAATATTTTCTTTTATTCTATTGAGACAAGGGAATCAATGCCATACATCCAAACCATTAAGTTAATTCATTAATTTTATTTTAATTTAAGCTGTTTAACATTAGGATAAATATTATGCTTTCAAAAATGATATATATCATTTTTATTTCTAAGTTTTTTATCAGTTTATTAGTTTTTTAACAAAAAAAAATATCAGGATTTTAAATGTTTTATAATTAAATAATAGTGCTTTTTAAAACAAAAATGTTTTTGTAAGCACGTCCTAGACAGTTTTCCCTATCAGAAAAACCGCACATGTAAGCGGTTCAAAAATAAAATTATTTTAAGCCCATTTTATAACATGTCCTTTGTATATTTCCAGCTCGCATATTTTCCCCTCGTCTAAGCATTATGCCAGATTTCGGGGGGGATAAATCCCAACTATCCCCCCCTCTGAATACGTGCTTGATGTAAATGAAATCATGTAATTCCTTCAAAACTCGTGATGTTGTACTTACTGCTGACATAGATTAACCCTAAGCGAGATACTTATGGATTCAATAAATAAAAATACAAGAAATAAACATATTTGTGTTCTTAACGTGAGGCATTTTTGCGCCCCGAGTTAAATGACCGCACGACGAGGGTTACCGCACAATTCGCTCGAGGCGCTAAAATGCCTCACGTTAAGAACACATGTTTACTTCTTGTATTTTTTTAAAATTGAATCAATAAGTTTCCTGTGCAGGGTTTATCTATGTCAGCCTCAGCAGTACATCACGAGGTCTGAAGGAATTACATGAGTTCGTTAACACCCTGTATAGAATTACATAGTAAATCTGTAGACTTGGCGTGTCTGAACATTGGAAATATTGAAACAAATTGCAGGCGGGTTATAGGATAACCAATAGAATCCACTACGATCATTTTTGGATTTTTTGTCTATTTGTTTTTCGGTTTCTCTATTTGTCGGTTTTTTTGTCATTCATTAAATTTTTTCATTCATCATTAAATTTTTCCGTAATACTTATATGTATAAACATCATCTCTATTTATTCCAGATTTTTCGCTTTACAAACTTCGGAGATAAGGAAATAGTATTTTCTCAGACGTTTTTTCTTATAAATCAAAAACTATGCGGCATAAATGAAAATAAAAAAATATTTTATAATTTGCAAATGAAGCCCTTTCATATGATACCCCCTTGACTTAGTAAACTCACTTTAAAATTTCAAACCCCCATTTCGGTCCCAGTTGCAATGAAAATAAAAATGTTTTGCGATTCTTTAACTTGCAACATAGATGGGTAACCATTATTTAAAAGTATTCCAAATTTCAAGTTGGTAGCATTACCTAGTAGTTTCTGAAATAATCAGATGTGACAGACAGACGGACACAGATGAAGACGCACTATAAGGTGTCCTTTTTTACCATTTTGGTACGGAACCCTAAAAATTAATTGACTTAATGCGTCCCTATCAAATACTTAGGTAATTCCGGAATAAATACGTTTATGTGAGTACCTATTTGTAACCATCAATTATAAATGGTTTATAATATGACATCAAAATCAACCACGTACTTATTGTTTTATTCGTAAAATTATATTTATCTTACTAATCTTAACTACTGTCTAATATAGGTATCTATACAGTATAAAATATACCTACCTTTAACTTTAATCGTAAAACACTGTACCTATTAAGTAGGTATTTCTTTTTGTATCATTGCATGCCAGCCAATTTCATACCTAGCCAGTGAATTTCAATATGTATATATACCTACTTACCGACATAATATTGGTTCCAACAAATTACTTGAGAGTATTCAGTAAATAATTTGACGAATTTGCCACTAACAACTAAAACTTTGGGTACAAAAAGCGCTTATATTTGCTTTCGTACAATTTTGTGCTGTGTTATGAATTAAGAGACGTATTGCGCATGCGCATAGTATTTTTAGATTTGAAACTGAGCGCTAGCGAGTATTTTTGACCGATTCATCCTACTATCACGCATTTGCTTACTTGTACCTAAAACCTAAATCCTCCTCATCGAGAATAAGGTTCAAGCAACCGGTGCACCGACAACTTGGACCCTGTTCCCGATGCCGGTGGGCTACTATTTTTATATTTTTAAATGTGTAGGTAAGTATTGTTTTTATTTTCTTACCATATAGGTATGTATTTAAAATATAATTAGTGCCTACGTAAGGATACCTAATGAATACACGAAATATTAATATTTCTGGACATTTGTAGAGTTCCGTACGTCAAAAGGAAGAAAAACATAAGTAACCTTTTCCACCTTTGGGTCTCTCTGTCTCTGACATGGGTCGGAAATTTAGGTACCTACAACACATAACAACTCGACAGTGGCTCTCTCTACAAAAGTCAAAAGTACATGTATTAATCACGTTTGTATCTCAGATTAATAATAAGCATAGATAGCTCGCTAAAATAGTAACTGAACTCAATATATTTGCATCATTTTGACTTATGGAGCCGCTATGATGTTAGAGAAGGCCACGTATACAGAAGTCGTTTCAAAATTTCGTAGGTAATCTTTAGTCACTAATCTTATTCTGACCAGTGATGTGAGCCACTAAATTTCAACGTCGATAGAATTTACAATGACATGCATTATCATATCTTATAAATAATACACACCATAAATATAAATAATACTAACAATTGGCGGTCTTATCGCCACAGACTTTGTGAATAATTATATTATTTCAAGTGTGTTTTACTAACATTATTTAATTCACTGCCGACCAAAGCAGGGACTTTGACCAAATCACTTACATTTTAGTTTAATTTTAATTAATACTCACAGTAATAAAAATTTAACAACTATAACAATTTAACAGCTATAAATAAACTAACTTAGACAGTATGTATTACTTAAGCATAGATATATATTTATAAATTTGGTATGTCCTATCATGAAAGATATCGAGATCAATGTGCAGAATGAGCAATGAATTCATCAGTGTGACTGCTCGGGTAGTGGGTGCAGCAGCAGATCGACGTGTGCGCAGGCCCGGGGGCGTCGCGAACGGTTTCCTCCGTCGACGAGGACCTTCAACGCCTTCACCTCCGATTAAAAACCGACTCAGAACGCATGCCAGGCCCACCCGCTCCAGGGTCCTATACCTATACTTTTTATACCTGTCTTCCTGTAAGATATGTGTTAGATTGCTGTTGATGGTGAGCGGTTCTATGAATCTGCAGAACTGCGCTATAGATGTCCTTCTTCGCAGACTTCCATAAGTACTTCCTGTAATGTAATAAATCGAGTTGTAATTTGAACGGGATACTGTTTATTGTAAATAAAATACCTTAATTAGTATATCAGACCATTTCATCTGTTCTATCCATAATAAATAATATAGGAACAGCATCTTCTCTAAGTCATCTCCATTTTTCATTACATACAAATGAATTCAAAGTAAAATGCTTGGAGCATAATGTGACAGTGCTTTCTTGTAGTCCAATTTCGTCTACCAATACAATTAATCCATTATATTTTTAACCGACTTCCAAAAAAGGAGGAGGTTCTCAATTCGTCTGTATGTTTTTTTTTTTTTTGTTTTTTTTCAAAACGTTGCCCCACACTAGGATTACACCTGCATCGTGGGTGCGTTTACAGACACAAATCTTCACATGCACAAACACCCAGACCCGGAACAACTATCTGTAGGCCATACAAATATTTGTTCCGTGCGGGAATCGAACCCACGACCCGCAGCGCAGAAGCCAATCGCTTAGCCACTGCACCAAACGAGTCGTCAAATAATAATTTTTAATATTTGTTACCTCATAACTCCGCCATTTATAAACCGATTTAGATATTTTTTTTTATTTGAAAGGATCTACTTCCAGATTGGTCCCATTTAAATTTGGTGAAGATCTGATGAAGAACTTCGGAGATAGACAATAGAACTCCTCAATGACGAACAGTACGCATAATGTGATGATGTGATTATGTTACGAGCAGCGTCTATAGTAGGTCCAACCATATTTTATAATTAAGGCCACTAAAACGAAAAAAAAAAAAAACATTTTAACAAAATTATAACCGACTTCAAAAAAACAATGAAAAGAATAAAATAATTACCATATTATAAAATTAACAGTTTCAGAAGTCGATGCCTTCAATTTGGTTCAGCGTGGCTTAGCACCGACTTCTAAAACTGTTAATTTTATAATATGGTAATTATTTTATTCTTTTCATCGTTTTTTTGAAGTCGGTTTTATTTTTGTTAAAATGTTTTTACACATCGCCTTTAGGAAATCTGTAAAAGAAAAGTACCGACAACATTATTTACGTCATTATGTATGATCAAGATAACCTCAAATTAGTTTCCGAATATTCGCTAATAACTTCTATAGGAATCAGTGGCGAAGGGTGAATTTTCTTAAAAGGGAAGCCGAACCAAAAAATGCTTACCTTGCTCAAGTGTGATGCGTGAATTCCAGTAACTACTCGTATAGCTGTGGCCCTGTGGCTGACTTCGAAATCTTGTACAGATGAATTGGCTTTAGCTCACTTTCACTATACATGTAAGCACTGATACATAGAAACAGTGTCTTGCAAGTATAATAAAAGTGGCTTTGAGAAAAGCCGTTTGGGGATGGATATGAGAAGAACATCAGCAGTCCGACTGACGCTAACGTCATAGAAACCAAGAAAACGTTCTTCGATTCCAGTTTCAGATAAATACCTAAATATTACCGTTAGTTGCTCCCTATGACTAACATCGGGCGTTTCGTCAATCATGACCGATACAAACTGAGCCTTATTTATTTCCAACTTTAATTTGGTCGCGTAAAACGAATGCGATACTTTGTATTAAATCATTTTGTATATCACTCGAAAGGCCAGAGAATGTGGGATTCTGTGTTGAGGAACATTTTTCCAAATGCGAATCGATTACGGTATCATACTTGCTTAAATATAACAACGTTTCGATATAGTTACCGCGGTTATCGGATTTTCGTGGTAGCCGCGAAAAGCTAATTATTTTTTACCTAGCAAAATTACTGTGTCGATGAATCGTTTCATTAAACTTCTATTCCGATCTACTTTTTTTCTATTATGAACTTCATACGTATTAGCAAAAAATGTTACTATCCTACGATTTCCGAAATCATGCAAAGATAAACCACTTCGGATATGTTTTTCGGTCTGAACATGTTTTTTGGACGAAATTGAGAGATTATTAATATCTTTAAATCCCGTGTGGCTCCATAAGCTACTAGAATCTGAGAATAATATGCAAGGAAAACAAAACATTTTATTTAATTTACAACTTCCCGTAAGCCAAGGGTATTTGTCGTACTTACAAAGAACTGTTAAAATGTTTGAAAAAACCATCGCGTCGTTTGTAATTTATAATCATGTCAGGGCGAGCACGGCCTAACTGAATTAGATGTTTTTTATTTTCAAAACTCAACTTTGAAAAGGATGTTTCCTCAGTCAACAAATAATCTGTCATTTACATTCTACGTTCACTAATGCCGCCATGGTATCATCGAATTTACTCAATAATAACAAAATCACTACTTAAATAACTACTTTCTAATAAAACTACAAAATAAAAAAACTATCCTTACTTACCTAAATACCTATTTAAATAGACGATCACTAAACAATACAACGCCACTGACCTTGTTTTTACTGCACTATCACTTCGCAAAACTATCACTAGTTTACACAAATAAATCAATTTCAACAATAATACATGAATAATGCTATAAGATTCTAAATTATGATACGAATATATCAAATCAAATGCAAATGAACAAGTGAAAACAATAATATAAATAAGCGCGAAAAAAATCTGTTGTGAATCTGTCATCCAAATATTACTATCTGAACAAATTACGAACTTCAGTAGCATTATTTCCATCTCGTTCTGGCGTACGCATTTCCTATCTCTGTCCTTATCGTAACTCGATGAATCGCGGCTTGCCATCGTCGCTATATCTAGCGGTGTTATGTTGCCTCAAGGCCACGATCGCTACAAGTGAAACTATGAATTAAATGTACAGGATTCCTGCCGCGCCTGACCGGCTTTTCTTTTGCGTCGTTTCAAGTTACGTTGCTGAGAAAAAAATTGTAGGCGTTTATTTATTTCTTTGATTGTTACTTTCATAAGCAAATACCTGCAATGTAACTTTGAAAATACCTACTTATTTGTTTAAATGATAATTGAAAATAATAGATACTAGTATTTGCCATATTTCGAAAGGGAAGCCGATAGGAATCGAGTTGTATGGAGCCTTCGCCACTGATAGGAATAGATATTACGCCTGGTTTCCGCTACAAAGTGATTCAGTAACATTTGTTATGTATTTAGGTACTTAGGTACCTACCGATGGAAGGTTAATAGTTCTTGTTTATTTTCTTTTCGTGATGAATTGGACTTGCAGCCCGCAACCACACAAGACATTGCTCCACAGCGTCCATACACTCACTATTCGTAGTTAAACAAAGAATTCGTGCAAACTAACAATATAAAATATTTTTAAAACATCGCAAAACCATGGGAGATTTGACAAACGCATAAACAAAAAACACGCGAACAAGTCAAGTAGTTAGTGAATTGTATATTTTTTTTTGAGATAATTATGAGTTATCGGGGGCACGGCAGTGCCCCCGCCAAGTCGAGCGCGAAGCAAACACTGCCGTACCATCCTTTACTGGAACCATTTCGCCGCATTTTCAGGCCCCTATTTGAGAACCTCTGGATAAGACCAGAACGCAGAAATTTTCGTCATCCAGTAAGCTATAATCACATATTTAAAATCCAAAATTTCAAGTCTGTAGGTAATTTAGTTCCGAAGTTAAGCGAAAGCAAAGTTTCGCATTTATGACACTCACTCACTCATGATCATCAGAATAGAACTAGTACTTCCCATAAACTCAGAGAGCTGAAATTTGGTACAGAGTTAGGGTTTAATGGCCACATAAAGGGAAAACTATAAAAACTAGGATAATCGAAGATCTGGAGTACCTGGTGACCCTGATTAGAAAACACAAGAGTCCAACCAAACTATTAGAGATCGACATACCGCCTTTACAAAAAATATTCAACTTGGTAGGCCGCTTCATTTGATGTCAAAAATCGAAGGTCTGAAGTATCTGATGAAGAACCCTCAGCTGGTTTCAGCTGTATTAGAGATATGGTAATCGTTCTACTATTGGTACATAAAAAATCGACTGTCATTGCAAAAATCCAGCGTAGTGGGACACATCTTCTAATCTAATTTAATCTAGCCTATAAATACCGCGCCGATCTTTCAGAAATTAAACCGTCTAAACCGTCTAAAAGAATAAATAATGAACGCGAATGGGCAATACGAAAAACTGTTGCTAGGTACTGTACAAGAATCAGAACCGGAAAAAAAGAAAAGAAAGATTTATAATAATAAAAAAACTACTCCTAAAAAGAAAAAAACTGTGTCAAATAAGAAAATCTAATAAAATAAATCAATATGTATGTATCAATACGTTTCTACAAAAAGAAGTGAAATCCCACCAAAAACATTCTGTAAAAAACTAGCCAAGTCTCGATGGAGCTGCTTGTTTATCTCTAAAAAGTAATGAAATCTAGACAAAGTCGTGCCAAGTCTAAGGTTCCTTACTGCGATTTCTTTATTATTATAGTTAATGTTGTGTGACTTGGCCGTTGAAGGGTACACAAGGGAACAAAACCATAACACCATAACACCATTGCACCAATCTGTCGCCAGAACCGCTACCCATTGACGATGGAAAATTGCCACTTGGAAAACGTTGATTCAATAACCAGTCAATTGTAGGCTTGATAAAGCTGCGTGTTTCAATAATACTTATGTATAGGCGAGCCTAAAATAAACAGTATTAAAAAAAAAAACCAGAACAGACGGACTGTACCTGTCCCGTTGACTTGTACCCACTAACGTATAAAGAATGTTCAACGGCCAAGTCACACAACATTAACTATAATAATAAAGAAATCGCAGTAAGGATCCTTAGACTTGGCACGACTTTGTCTAGATTTCATTACTTTTTAGAGATAAGCAGCTCCATCGAGATTTGGCTAGTTTTTTACAGAATGTTTTTGGTGGGATTTATATATTTAACATAATTATTATATTACTATTATATAGTTTTTACATCGAATTATCCTAATATATACAATATAAATCTTAACTACTATAATACAAATCAAAAATAAAACAATCATAGGGCATCAAAAAATTCGTCCACATCGCTGTCAACAGGAAAAGTGCCCAAAAGGCTGGCAGCATTGCCACGTTGTATGGCAATGCTAACTCTTTGGCCAAAAAATAGGCCAGCCCTATGGTCACGTGAAGAGTCGACCAACCGCTTAGCGATGTCTTGAAAAACTAAGTGGGCACTCGGACCCCATGGCCCTAGTGTTTCAACCCCAAACGGCTCAAACATATAAGTTCCAAAAAGATTGGAGTATTTGCGCCGTTTGAGGTTTTCCGCACCTGCAGCAGCCGCCCCAGCACAGCCCGCCGTGCTAGGAAGATGGGATGGCGCAAGGGTGTCGACACACGTTGCGTCCCACACCAAAGGCTTACCTACCTTCCAAGGCATTATGGTCATTCCGTCTGGTCTCTTCCCATCGTCGCGTGCCAAGCCACTGGGTTCTAAAACAGCTGGCACCCCGACGGTGACAAGAGCACGACGAATGATGTTATTAATGCTAGCGTGCCGTGCTATCCGACCAGGGGGCTTAGACAAAGTAACAATTTAAAAACGATAACGAAGTTAGAAAAGACTAAAACGTATGGGATTGACATAAGCCACGTTAAGTCACGTGGTCAATCGACATCGTTATCGCAAGTTGGTAGACAATGTTATAATTCGTAACGAAACCATAAAGTAACGAATCGTTATCGTGTTTATCCCATACAAATGCGTAGACAAGCAGCGCTTCCAGTGTTCGCTTTCGCCTCGATCGTGATCGCCAAAAAAGATAACGAAACGAATGTTAAAACGTAGTTATTGAAATAATATGGCCAGAGTTCATTCAGCAGCAGATTCTTGACACTGAGTGATTACATACTCTTAGGTATTTATTCTCTGCTAGAGGCATTATTGCAAATCGAATAAATTATAAATTATAATGAAAAGCGATTATGACAGCGACGGCAATTGGGAACAATTGAAGATATGCCAGGTTTGTTGTTTATCCAACATTTCAGGCTAAATAAAAGAACTTTTAGGAAGTTATGTAACGACCTAAAAGGTCATCACGAATTAAAAGGTTCCCCTGAAATTACCCTGGAAATAAAGATAAGAAATTTTACATTAATAAACCAATTTAATATTTTATTATAATTTGCAAACGATTAAACGCAACACTCACTTATTCATATAATTAAATTTTAAAAACAACAAAAACGTTCGCGGGTTTTATCCGTTTTGACACTTCTTGACTGACACTGACAGCTAAATTTTCGATACCATAACCAATATTTTTGTTTTTTAACGAAAAAACAATTCGACACAACAATCGCGACAATAGATATACATTGGCTATGAAATGTTTATCGATATCTCAGAGACGATGACGAATTTAGATATCGTTGCGCTACGAAGCGGTGTTACTTTGTCTAAGCCCCCTGCGCTCTTACTGCAGGATAGGCCATGGTGACCGAGGCAGTCGACACCTTCACCGCATTGGTAGCGATGCGGAACCACGCAATGGGCGCCCAGGCGCAGACAGGTAGCGAGCCGGAAGGTGGTGTCACCCAGCATAGTGCCTATGTTGGGTGATGGTAGTGCCTGAAGCCAGAAGCCCAACTCCCACTCACCCACAGCCAGCAAGCGGGCACGCTCAGCAGGATTGGTGGACGTATTAATAAGATTATTCCGTACCAACCTGCAGAGCGGCTCAACCCACTGCCTCTGGGAAGATGGGTTCACGGGTCGATCTGTTTCCGGACAAGCCACTTTCCAGGCATTCACCGCGTCGGGCAAGCACGGCACTTCAAAGTCAACCAGGGAGGGGGCTAAAATTTTCCCGGTCAACTTTTCGGTGCTGTGGACAGAGGACAGGAACGCCGGTAAGCTAATACTGGTAATTTTGCGGACACCGAGGCCACCAAAACGGATGGGTAGCGTGGCTTGCAGCCACGCTCGGCTGTCCAAGACCACATTTAAAATGGATGTTAGGGTGCTGCGAATGATTTGGTCGATTTTGTCCAAGAGGTGTGGCTGCTTCCATAAAGGGGAAGAGCGTAAAGAATATATAAAATTTGGGCCAAAACAACAGTATCTAATCAGGGTGAATGCCGAATGTAGTTAAATTAATTTTGGAGAGTCTGTCCGAAATGTCGTTAAAGTTTTTGATTTTTTCGTCGATGAAAGGAGAAAAGCTGTCTTCTAAAATTGGGGAACCTAGGAGGTGCAGTGAACTTTTTTCTAACATTTTGCGTCAGAAAGGTAAACTTCACATTTTGATGGGTTAAGGTCCAGGCCAATAGATTTGAAAAGCTGTTTGAGGACATGTAGGTCTTTCAAAACGGTATCTACACCACCTCCTAGCGTTCCATCATCTAAGTACCACACATTAAATTTAATTTCTGGATAATTGGATGAATAGCCAAGCTGAAAATGGCTGGCCCGAGAGGGTCACCTTGTTGGCATCCTAGTGCAGATTCCAAAACATTGTCCTTGTATAATAATTTAGAGGGGTACCTGTAGCATTGCCACATAAAACCGTAAATTTCGGGTAATTCTTTTTTTACTTCAGCCAACAAAGTGTCCCTGTTGACAGAGTTAAAGGCGTTCTTAACGTCGACCTTGAGGATGGCCTCACATTTGTTGGAGTTTAAAAAGTGGAAAGAGCAAGCACGGCAGCCTCACAGCTCCCTTTTGAGCCAAAACCAAGCTGCAGGGGCTGAAACTTAGCTGAGAGCGATTCGCTGTACAATTTACAGCATATTTTGGCTGCCGTACGCCTGTAGGTGCACCCAACAGCGATGGGACGAATGCTGCCGTCCTTCTTGCGTAGGGCACATAGGTTGGCCCCGTATAAGACATCGACGACGGCCTCGTTCACACCGCCGGTGAGCATGAGGTTTATCAGGGCCGCTAGCTCCTTCAAAAGCGACTCACCAGCATCCCCGGCGCCTGAACTCAATAGATCTTTTAAATGTTGTGGAGTCAGGCCGTCGAGGCCACCGGCGGAACCACTTCGGAAGGAACTAACAGCTGCAATTAACTGGGGAGCCGAAACGTTTAGGAAGTTTGAATTTAGGTCGGGAGGGTCGGGGGGTCGGGAAAGGTGAGATCATCCTTAGGCGCTGGGTGTCATGTCATCTCTAGTGCTGTTAGCGTTTCTAGAGAGTAAGGCGCCACCACATCACTGCTGAACAGTAACCTAGCGGCTCCCCTGATGTCACCTTCACTTAATTTAGATTCCACATGTGAACGCAAGTCTTTTTGTGATGGGTTATTGAATGCAAGAAATTTTGGATCTAAAATTAGGGTCGAATTGTTACAGTTTTCTTTAATTTGGTTCGTTAATGTTTTTTTTGTTGCCAATTTTTTTTGAACATTCAGAATCCTATAAGGGAAGGTATGTAATTGCTCCCAGGCACTTTGTGAGTTCTCCTGGGTCGCAAGACGGAGACATTGCGCCAAACTTAGTGCAACAGACCGTCTCGCGCCCCGGGGAACTCTCTTTAATACTCGGGTATAATTTTTAAATTTTGCTAGTTTTTCCACAATGTGTGTTCTAAAGGTGTTGATGTTGGGGATGTGGCATGGTACACTATGTGATTTGTGGATCTTACCGTAGTGTATCCTCAGCCCCCGTTCGCCTCTAAAAAATCGTGCCTGTGAGCAATGTGGATATCTCACCAGCTGAACATCAAGCGATGTGGCAAGTTGACTGGCACAGTTTCCGGCGTCGCTACAGCCGGCATTGAACATGTATAATATAAAAACACTTCCTACCGTTAAAGTTACTTATCACTATAAAATAAACTATTCACACGCACTGAAAAAATATATCAAAATCAAATCACTATTTACAGAATATGACACATAAAAGAATGTTAATTGTGACGACTGCGGCGCAGTCGCGCTCGGGGCCTGGGGCGCTGCGCATACAGGGCGCAACCTTCGCACCCGTTGCCTTGGCTGCGGTTGGGCCGGTTCTTTTTATTATCACCGTGGCTGCGGAGTGTAAGGTCCTGAATTCTATTTCCAGGTCAGGAGAATTTGTATTGGCGTCTACATATCGTTTAAGATCATATCTCACGCATTCTGATATATTATCCTTTTTTTCCAAGATTGCATCAATGAATTTAAAATGTTTGTCATTTCGTAATAATGCGTAATATCGACGCTTTCCGCTACCACATGTAATTTATTGAATTTTTAACTTGTTGTTGTATTTAAGGAGGTCATCCCATGTGACGCCCGGCCTTTTTTGTAGTAGTTAGTTCAATGAACGGACTGTCAGACATTGAAACAAAGTACTATCAAAGGAGAATGGGCGAAATGTTTAGAAGTTGGTCTACTCCTCCTCTAGTAATGAGTGATATGTTATTAGAAAGGTGTTTTTATGCGAAAAATTTGGTATTAACACAGCTAAAGTTTAAAGTGAAAAATCGTTTATATCCATACTATCATATTTTTTTCTTTTTTTGTTACTTATTTTGTATCGTTATTAGTCTATCGCTACGTTATTATCGTATTATTTGCAAATAATGTGTGAAGAAAAAGAACTTAAACAAAACTGGCGAAACGAGGGTGCATTATACACCTCTGCCTACCCCTTCGGGAAATTCAGGCGTCAATGTTACGGTGTTAGGTAGGTATTTTAAATAATTATTATGACAAAGCTCCTATTGTAAAACTTGTAAAAAAGGTAATAAATAGCAATAGTTGAGCGTTAATATAGTTTTTAAATGGTTACATTTAATGAGCTTTAACTCGATAAATACTAATAATTGACAGTAGCTGTAATACAAAAAATGTTCTACTTAAAATAACCTTTCTATTGATATATCACTCATTGATAGAGGAGGGCGAGACCAAAAGGCCCATTCTCCTTTGTCCGGTTTGAATTAGAACTAATATAACCAAATGACAGTTCATCTTGTGACAAAACAAAGAAGTAAAACAAAGAGTAAATCATTTATCTCATTCCCACATCCTTTTTCGTGCTAAAAGATAGAACGGGAATAAAAGTAGTTACAGTGTTATTTTTTAGCCCTCCTATGTTTTAGTTATTATTCTGAGATTGCATTACCCTCGGACCTCGGACGCATTACCAATAGATATTCGGAAAGAATGGTCCAAAAAAGAACACATTTATACATAATAGTGGTGTCGCTCTCGCACATATGCCACTGTTCACTACAGGCTTGGGCAAAAAATATCGATATTTTTCCAAACAATTATCGATATAATTATATCGTCGATATTTTTAATCGCGATAATAACACATCTAAAAATAATTTTTAGATGTGTGAGTATATATTTTTATTTTGTGGGATATAATTTCTCTCAGAACTTATTTTATAAATCAAGACATAAGTTACACAAAACGATATTGTTCAATAATTTTTAACTTATAGTGTGTATTAATAAATACAAGCCTCCTGCAGGGGTTCATTTTCTCATTAATTGTCTGTCACCTTCATATTTTATCCTTTTATTTGTGGCGGCATCTATCGCGCCACATGCGAACTATCCTGCATCGCGATATCAAAGTTTGACACGCAGATAGTATATAAGGTCCAACCAAAATACCTGGACAAATTTTTACAGTGTTCAGTACGTTTAAATAAATATATGTATGCAAAAAAAACGAGATCTAAGTGATTTTTTTCTGACCAAAAAATAATAACGTTTTAAATTGCTTGTACTCTCTAAGAATAAACTCATCCATTTTTTATGCATCGACCGTCGCCGGGGCGCGCGCTACTCCCGCGCCGTGTTTTACAAAAAAATATAATTCAATTAAAATTAATGATGAAAAACATTTTTTTGGTTAGAAAAAAAACACTTGGATCTCGTTTTTTTTTTGCATAGATATGTTTAGTTAAACGTACTGAACACTGTGTAAAAGTTTGTCCAGGTATTTTGGTTAGACCTTATATACAAGGCTAGTCGGAAAGGGGGTACTAAGCCGAAAGGGTGTTAAAGTACACATAATAATGGATAACTTTTGTTCTAAAACTTTCCCCAGAAGTCAATAAATTTAGAGATATAGCTGTTCAAAGATTTCATTAAAAATACGCTATGCCAACCCTATCATCAGCTGTGTTTACATTTGAGATCATATTTTAAATACAAAACGGCCAACTATTCCCCTCGCATTTCTCGGAATTATAGGTAATCGTGACTTAATAAAGCGCAGACACGACGATTCGCAATCGCGTATTATACCTAAAAATGTATTGCACCTCAAAGTATTTTGCATTTCTCTGTTAGACCAATTTTATCGGCTTATTTTTGTGTAAAACGAATTGACCTGATATTTTAGTTCCCTGTACCTACCTACCTATCTAGAATATTCGTAATAACAGGCAATAAAAAACCTTCAACTTGGATATCAAAGGTTTTGATCACTAAAGCACGTAATTCCATATGATCTATCCTACACTGAAAACTATCCCGATTAATTAGCAGCCTTGCAGTACAATAAGTAAGTTATTATCACAAACAATTCGAATAAAACAAACCGTCAAAAATAAACTTACAGCACGATGTCGCTTCTGCAATAAATCATCATATGACGTCACAATTGCGCCAAAATGTAGTGAAAACATTGTCAAAGAGATGCCGCCGAGACAGCGCGGCACGCGGCGCGCTTTTGCCTAGACTCTTTTGTATTTCGGCTGCTTACCGCTTTAGAGGTGGGTTCAGTACATTGTTTTTTTGGAAATGCGTGAATATTGTAAGTTTATTGTAAAATGTATGTCAGTCATTTAGTTAGACTAACAAGTTAATGATTATTAAAGTACGTACTAGACTTGTCTGTTGTATTTCGTCTGCTTGCCGCTTTAGAGGTGGGTTCAATACATTGTTTTTTTGGAAATGCGTGAATATTGTAAGTTTATTGTAAAATGTATGTCAGTCATTTAGTTAGACTATGGAAGATAGGGGTGATAGATGCCGCCACAAGACTAACAAGTTAATGATTATTAACGTACGTACTAAGTTTGTGTGTACTAAGAAATGTATGCACTAAGTTTTGAAAACACATGAACTCAACGAGATAGATTTATTAATTTGTGGTACTTATCGTATTTCATAACTTTGTTTACATTTTGACATGTAAGATACTGCTTGCAGTTATGGAGTACAAAAGAAAAACATTGCGACCATTTGAGGTTTCATCCTCTCAAACCTAAAGTAAACCAGTTTCATCAGCTTCCTATTGCTAACCCAAGACCCAACGCTTATGTGTGTCCGAATCCCGTATGACGTAGGGATAGATCTCAAAAAGTTACTAAATTCGAATCAGTTGTTAAATTCACCGGGATTTAATTTGGGGAATTAACATTGCGCATCCCTAAAATGGAATGGCCTAAACATTTTATTACCGTTATTATTCTAAGTTTTTTAGTCACTTGCAACGCTTCCCGGGATACAGTCGATGTTTTGATTGTTTACGCGATTCGTGGTATTATTTCTTGTTGTTTCTAAAATATCGACTGAGTACGTACACGGATAGGTACGAAGTATTACGACATGGTGATGTTTATTGGTTGTTGTGGTGGTGTGCTCTTGGCGGGCCATGAAACGGCAAAGGGTTTCCAACCGTCCTCCCTCTGATCGAGTTCGAGGATTGTGTTCCAGCACGACGGGCCGCGTGGCGCTCCGGCTCATTGCGCTCGCAGCAGCAGCTGCAGAGCGTACTGGGATGAGCGATTCCCCGTGTGGATCGGTCGTGGCGGTCCTGTAGCCAGACCTCCTCGCTCACCGGACTGGACTCCGCTGGACCATTGCTTGTGGAGTCACGTTAAGGATATTATTAGGGTTTACGGTGAGGAACAATGAAGACGAGATGCGGCTAAGAGTAGCATCTCCGTTTGAGAGCATCATGAGCAATCCGTAGATGTTATGGTAGATAACGCGATCGCATTCGTAGGTACATCGGCGCGCGACCTTGTAAATCGAGCGACAAGTGCGGCAGATTGAACCTTTTTTGTAGTGGTGGAGATCCATTCGTGGTGGCTATGCCTTGAAACAACGATATCAAGTGCTTCTTGTGTTTCAATTCGAAATTAACCTTTCTTGTAGTGTCCGTGGTGATAGATTAATTCGTTGGTGTTAACATAAGTACATAAAACTGGTGATAGATTCATTTGTAGATAGGTTACTTACGTACATAACAGTAGTAATTAATAAACAAAAGTGCTTCTTGTGTTTTTAAGTACCTACCTATTTGATATTAAGACGACACGTGTGTGACGTTTTCGTTGGCCGAGAACAGCGTCAACATCAGAAATGGTAAGTTCCTAGATAATAATGATATGTTCCGACACACGACACACACACACATGCACACACCCTCACGCACAGTACCATAGTAACCTACGATTTCGGCGGCATTCGTAGGCACCTACCGGTGCTTTGTATTTTACCGCCGAGCGGCTAGGCACCGATGACCACGTGCGCGGCCATTTTTGAATAGATAAAAAAGCCAGGGTTGTGGAGTTTTTGAAATAAATATTATTTATTTACTTTTGTATGGAAATAAAAATATGCGTATTTAGAAAGGACATGTTATATTTTTGTATGGAAGCTGGGCTTTGGCTGTGAACAGAGAAGAGATATTTTTTTATGAAAGTACATAAAATATGGAGCTTTCGTATATTTTTTTTATTTTTTTTAAAAGCACCCTTCTATTGTTTTTTTTTAATTGAAATAATTAGAATAAAGTTGCAACCCACAGTTGTTAACCCATAATTATTAATTCTGGCAACACTTCTATTGAATGACATTATGGTCATTGTCAAAAAGTCAAATTCAATTCAACTTATTCAACTGTTGTCTGTTATTGTGACTGTGGTTCCTGTGTTTTTGTCTATAGGTCTACCAGAATCTGATGGCAAATAGGGAAATTAAATTTTTTTGTGGGTAACACAAGAGTAATTTGAATAAAAAGTCTTGATACTTATAATTTTTTTTCTTTAATTTCGTCTTCATTTCTTCCTGCTCTTATCCCATACTAGATGGGGTCGGCACAACATGTATTTCATAAATCCATGTTATTAGAGGTTTTGGCATAGTGTTTTATGACCGGCCGCCTGCCTGACATAAACCCTCCTTGGGCATACTCGTTGCGCTGCGTCGGGTGACCCAATGTGCTTACTAATATTATGCACTGGGTCCCAAAATGATATGCTTGTCAATCTTATTGCCGACAACTAAGCAGACTATGTTCTTCTTGGTGGAGTATACTTGAAGTTCCTTGACCCACTCATTCAGTTTTGCTAGGGACATTGGTTTTGCCACATCGTAACCTAATATAGCACCGTGAGCTTCTTTCATTTCTGTAATTATTATTGGTTTTTATTCACTCCCTGTAGTAATATATTATTTACTATAGACTGCAATATTGTATCATGAATATCAGTTTTTCTTACGTGAATTAAGAGACAGACAGGGTACAGCAGAGCTGACTACTTACAACCTGTCTTATTTATTTCTCATAACAAAATGCAGTTTACGCAATTTTATTGTAATGGAAAAGGAAACCTTGTTAAAATAAGTATGCTTATTAAAAATGTTTGAACAAGAAAACATTAACTTGAAAATGTATCAACTACAGTCATACTCGTTTTGACAAGTGACATGTTGACATTGCCATATGAAAACCACTATTTGTTATTAATTTTTAATGCCATGAGATTCCGGTAGACCTATATGTACCATTGTTTTGAATTTTTTTTTTTATTTGACCTGGCTTTTAACAACAATAGATAGCGATTTTGTGTGAGAACTTTGACATGATTAGACATTGATGACATTACTGACAATGACAAGTAACAACCTTGCTGACATACAGTAAATATTTTCTTTTATTCTATTGAGACAAGGGAATCAATGCTATACATCCAAACCATTAAGTTAATTCATTGATGTTATTTTAATTTAAGCCGTTTAATATTATTTTAATATTAGGATAAATATTATGTTTTCAAAAATGATATATATGTCGGAGAATAAATCATTTAGAAAATAAAGGAGGGTAGTCGTCAAGATGAATCAACGTACTTGACGTTATAAAAACAGTTGTTATTCGACGGAGCGGGGCATTCCATATCGAACAGCCGAAGAAGTCTGACCTTTTATATCTGACTAGCTTATCCTTATTTCCTGAACTTGTGTAAATTGTTATATTGTGATATATTGTGAACTAGCTTCTGCAACTAACGACTAACCCAAATACAAGTACTCTCAGTGGTGGAGAGTCTATGTTTGTTTCATTTACGAAATACCCGCTTTACCTTCTGATAAGCAGACGCTGGTCTAAACTGTAATGCTATACTCAATTCTATCAAATGTTATAAACGGTGTGTGTCTGCGACATATATATCATTTTTATTTCTAAGTTTTTTATCAGTTTATTAGTTTTTTAACAAAAAAAAATATCAGGATTTTAAATGTTTTTTAATTAAATAATGGTGCTTTTTAAAAAAAATGTTTTTGTAAGCACGTCCTAGACAATTTTCCCTATCAGAAAAACCGCACATGTAAGCGGTTCAAAAATAAAATTATTTTAAGCCCATTTCATAACATGTCCTTTAACACCTGCAATAAAACAGTCATCAGTGATACTATAAGTGGCTTTCGGGTTAGTACCCACTTTCCGACTAACCTTGTATACAAGTTCCCAACATTAAACATTGGGCAGTGGCCCGCCAGGCACAAGACTCCGCCTGGTAGGAGCATCCTCCCTTTTCGTTGGAGGAACACGTTATCTCGTTCCTATACATTGGTGACCCCGACAGGTCCGACATGATCGTTACAGACAGTGTTTCCACACTGGTAACGATTACCAAAGCAACCTTCGCAGCCTATGAAGATCGGCAGCATCTTCATCACCCCCTGCTCAGTATTCAAGCAAGCAACAAGTCACACAGCCAGCATCCTCGGCTTCATCGGGTGACCTTGACCACTAGTCTGCAGCGTACGCGCAAGCCTGGTCACACCCTCAGCCCTCATCAGCAACATGGCAACTACTTACTACTACAAGTATCTCAACATGCAACGACTTGCTGACTCATCACTACAATCGACCTCCGGTCTTGGGGGGGAGAGTGATGTGGCGGCATCTATCGCGCCACATGCGAACTATCCAGCATCGCGATATCAAAGTTTGACACGCAGATAGTATTACAAGGATAGTCGGAAAGGGGGTAATAAGCCGAAAGGGTGTTAAAGTACCCATAATAAGGGATAACTTTTGTTCTACTACTTTCCCCAAAACTCGATAATTTAACAGAAATAGCTTTTCAAAAATTTCGTAAAAAATATGCTAAAAACAATCCGTCCATAGCTAAGATCAGCTGTTTTTACAATTTAGGTCATATTTGGGGTCACGGATTAGAAAAATATTTTTTTGAATTCATAACTAAATCAGGTATGTATTTTTTTTTTAAACTAAAATATTTTTTTTTGTATGCAAGTAAAAATTATCGAATTTTGAAATTTTAACACTTGCTTTAAAATAGTCATCTGGGATACTTTACGTGGCCCGCGGCTTAGTACCCCCTTTACGACTAACCTTGTATACAAGTTCCCAACATTAACCGTCGAGCGGTGGCCCGCCAGGCACAACACTCCGCCTAGTAGGAGGATCCTCCCTTTTTATTGGAGGAACACGATACCTCGTTCCTTCACATATTTTATTAAGATCTTACCTACTCATACTAGGTAAAGAAAAGTTTTAAGCCAAATGAAATAAATAAAAGCTTATTTCATTATTGAAACATCTTGCATTATTAATTATGCTGCATGCTATTAAACTGCAAAGTACTTATTCAAGAGGTAACAGCACATGGAACTCCCTTAATCTGCTTATTACACGTTCCACATGTATCCTTAAATTCTCGCTCCGTCTGTGCGGCCAAGCTTGGAAAGCAATGTTTGGCATTCTTTAATCCATGTAAATGTGCAGCATAGTCTTCACATTGGACAGAGATAATAATTTTGCTCCTCTTCATTGGAAACAGCTAACAGAATGTCATTTCTGTCTAACATTGTGATCGGGTCTAATACAAGCCTTGACTGTGCAATGCTTGCCTTTTTATTTGCACGTATCCAATAGCTGAATCTCTATAAGACTCTCGTTCTGACCTTGAAAACAACAATATAGTTTAGATATTTTTATATCCAGTGCTGTTATGATGCTGTTTAAAAATTTCAAAACATATCTTATGTAGGTAATTATTTAATAAACCCAGAAGAAAGCTATACAATATAATATAGTGTATTATATAAATCACTGACCGATATTTCATGTTATTTGCTAAGTAATGTCGTTTGTTAAGTTGTTATCATCTTTTTTTGAGAAATTGACTATGAAATTGCTTTCTGTGCTTATATTTTGTGGTTATGACTTATGAGCGTTTATCTTCCTGTTAACTTACGAAATAAGTGGAAAATTGAAAGAAGAATGAATAGATAGAATTATAAATAGAGTTGGTACAAATCACTTATTTACCTTGTAGCTTTCATGCCTTTAATCTATGTAGATATGAAATTCGTGTTGTTTGCGAAAAACTTGACAGCATGAAAATATCAATCTTAGGCAAATTATTGGATTGAGCCTTGACAAATCCGGGGTCATTTTATCTTTCATTCTAATTTAAATAAAACATAAAACCTGATTAAAAATACCTTTTAAAACCGTAAAAACACCATAACTTTAATTAGGTAACTAAGATACTTGTACGAATTTATTGTTGACATAATTACTCTGACGTAACATATTGAGCCGACAAATTGCGACGCGAATTGAAAATTCAAAAATACCGCGTATTTTCTGCATTTTAGTTTCATTATTTGTATTTTTTGCTGTGAATAAAATAAAATAAAAATCATTAGGTTATGATTAAGAACTAAAATAGAATTCCAACCAAATTGCAGTCTCATACATAGTCTCATACGTAGGACTTGTTACATTCCGTTATAACTTATTTATTTTAGCTTTTCCAACGTGTCCTAGGTAAATGTATGGTCACCTTATTAGACAAGGACACCACTATGTATACGCTTTCCCTTTCTAGACCGACTTTTTGGCACTTGTCACTAGTTGTCACTTGTCATCAGCATTCCAGTTTCCATCTAGTAATCTAGTGTCTTTGTCTTATCTTAATAATAATTCCATGGACAGAACAGTATAGTGAGAAAGAAATAACCAGTATTATTATAATGTTCTGTGATGTGAAGAAGTCAGAACAGACTTCGTATAAATAAAAAATACCTGCTGATATTAGTAGACTATATACTTAAGTTGCTGGTATTCTAAGAAGGTAGTTATTATTCCTACTCTTCAGCATTGTGATCCTGTAAGAATTTACTGCGAATCAATGATTAGTATGTAATTATGTTTAAATTGTCGCTAAATTTACAATAATCGACACTTTTCAAGAACTCTATTTCAAGTTGACGAAGAAATTTCAAGAAATATGTGTACTTAGATGAAAATTCATTACTTTTTTATCATTTACTCCGAATTGATTGTTTCAGTTCTCTATTGTCATTGGCAACGTAAGTGATGGCTTTGCCCTTACCGATACCTCCGTGTGCTAAAAGAGATGGTCTTAGTGGTTTAAGTTGTGAACATTTCGATTATGCTAGTAGTATGGCTACAACTTTGTTGGCACCGGTCAAAACGGAACGTGAAATTCTTGAGCATTCTATGTTGGAAGACGACCCTAATGCAAATACGCAATTACCAAGTGTTGTAGGCAAGCAACCCCGCTGGGGCCCGCGACATCGCGGTGCTCAAGAACTAGCTGAACTTTATAGTCCAGGTAAGTTGCTTGTACTATAGTTAAGTACTTCTAACTACAAACATCTTCAATTTGTTTTCATTTAATTAAGACTAAATAGCTGTCACTTCCTTTATGTGCAGCTTGACACTCTTTAAATTAAAAAAGTACCTAAGTTCCATAAGAAAGCATCTTTTGTTATTTGTGCTGCTATGAAAAAAGCAGTTAAAAGTTATTTTTCCAATGTAAGTGTTGAATTACACATAAGTAGTTTGTATTCTAATTAATTAGAAGGTTAAAAATTAAAAAGAATTGAGGATAAAATTTTTGTTTTAACAGGCAAAAGACTACAAGAATGGGTCTGTGTGGTGGTTTGTTGCACATTGTGTGTCTGTGCTGGTGTTCTGATGGCCAGGCACATACAAGCGGATGCCTCATTATTTTTAGCAGCAATTTCTGGTGTTCTAACAGCAGATTTTGCTTCAGGCGTAGTGCATTGGGCTGCTGACACTTGGGGAGCAGTTGATCTTCCTGTTATAGGCAAAGTAATAACACACTCATTAAAAACCTTTACTTATTGTTGTTTAAGTTCATGATATTGTGCTATAATACTTAACATTAATTTGTCTTTGCTTATGTTTGTCATTCATTGCAAATATTTTATGTTCTTGCCAAACATTATTATTTCTTGATTCATCACTGGTATCAAATCTGATAAGATAAAGATGTGGTATGTAATTTAGTGGAAAAAAATTTAGTATCAGCATAAGTATTTATTTGTTAATACTTTTGATTTATGCTAACATCAGTGCCATACCGTATTCAGTACTTTTAGCCAGCATTCAAATAATGTTGAGTTTTGTAGTTTACTGCAATGTATATGAAATACCAAAGGTTTTTTATTGTTGCCTCAAAATGTAGATAAAAAAGAATCATTGTTATTCTGCACCCTTTTAAATCATTTTGGCTTAATTTCTTAGGTTTTTTTACTTGAGATAGATCTGGAATACCTGGAATATTAGGAATCTCCATTATGAAACATTTATGTACGACTTTAAATTTCATTAGTACTCATTGAACTACTACTGAAAATATATGTTTTTAAATATTTCATTAGGTAACTATCATCGGTCTAACCTCAGGATATTGGCATTGCCCAGTAACTGGGTTGCAGAGATCTGATTGCAGTCGCTCCGTGTTGAATACTGGTATTCAGCCGAATCTGGTTAGACTGGAAGCTGACCCCAACATAGTTGGGAAAAGGCTAATCAGAAAGAATTGGGTAACCATTATCAAATTAACCTAATAGGGTTCCCTTACAGACCTAGAACTCATGTAATAAGTTCATACTTAATTGTTTGAAAATATTAAGAATTCTAGAAATAAAATATTTTTTTTTAGTAGTATCTTATGAACATGGCACTATAAGAAAGTTACCTATTTGTTCTGTTTTTCTACATATAACAATTTGCATTGAGCCAACAGCTTTGGTAAGTACCAATTTTGTTGGGCACTGACTTAACTAAAAATGTCGCTACCTGTACTAACAGGCAAAACAAGAGACAGATTTTTTTATAGTTGTATACTATGCGTGCCAACTAAGAATAGGACCGCGCTTGCTACAACTTCACACGATAGCTGTCAAAGGACCATGGGGGATTTTGTATGAACCCCGTCCCCACCCTACAACAGTCATGGTATACGTGTCAATTTGTTCATTGGGACCCAAAAAAGCCTAAAGTATTAGTTGCAAAAACTATTGGGTTTATTATAATAAAAAAAATACTTTTCGGCAAAAATGTATTTAATTTTAAACAAAAAATATTTTTCCATTAACAAAAAAGCATATTTCACGTAAACAAATGACGATTCTATATAAAAAAATACTTGATTCTCAAACTGAAAATAATTGAGTACCTAATAATAACAGTGTTTAAGTTAATTAATATACCTATTAAGTCATTAGTACAGCCAGCGACTATATTCGTGACAATTTAAGAAGTCGGATTTGACAGCTATAAAAATACTTATTTGTTGAGGGTAAGGGAAAAAAACAATCGGTTGCTTTAAAAACCGTTACCATATATGAAAACATTAAGATCGCCATATTCTAATCCTCTTTATTGCACACTAAGTAAATGTGTTAGTAAAAAAGAATAAATATATACAAAGACAATTTTTATATATAATTCGACTGTAATATGCGTGCCAAATAAGAATAGCACTGTCAAGACGCCATTTTGTTCCGCAATACTCGTGAACTTCACTACCAAAGTGTAAGGTGTGCAAAAAAGTAAATAAAGAAATTATATTCAGTTTAATTATTTTTGTTCACTTTTTTGGTATTTCTTATCAATTTTACGCCAAATTAATTACACAGTAATTATATTATTATTAGGGTGACCAGTAGCATTTCGTGAAGTTAACTATATATATTGGTTCATTTCTTTAATGAATACTGTTTTCAAATATTATTAAATTATCCAAAATTATCTATTTATGGAATTCAATAAATAACATTTTATAAAATGAATGTAAATAATAATGAAATCTATGAATAAAAAAATATAACTTTTTGTTTTCATAGTATTTTTTTGCTGGCAGTACCAATTTGACAGCTATCGTGTGAAGTTGTAGCAAGCGCGATCCTATTCTTATTTGGCCGCATAGTACGTGTGTATGTCACTGAACTCCTCCTAAACGGCTGGACCGATTTGAATGAATTTTTTTGTACGCGTTTGGGTGGCGCCCTGGGTGGTTTAAATTCACAATTGGACCCGGTAGGTGCTGCTGCTTTTCCAGGCAGGACGTCGTCTGCTGGGTCCGCTAGTATATTGTATAACCTAAACCCTACGTATTTGAAGGACGTCGCCATAGTAAAATATTATCTATCCTACTAGACGCTTCAAATGACACGTATTTCAAATCTGTTGGATGGTGGGGACGTTTCTTCTCATCGTCCTTAGTACGGCCAGCAACAAAAACTGTGAAAAAAAATGTTATATTTCTTTATTCATAGGTTTCATTATTATTTATATTCATTTATATAAAATGTTATCTCTTGAATTCCATAAATAGATAATTTAGGATAAATTAATAATATTTGAAAACAGTATTCATTAAAGTAATGAACCAAAATAATAGTTAACTTCACGAAATGCTACTGGTCACCCTAATATGTCCCCATAATAATATAATTACTGTGTTATTAATTTGGCGTAAATTGATTAGAAATACCAAAAAAGTGAACTAAAAATAATTAAACAGAGTATACCTAATTTCTTTTTTTTTTTTGCACACCTTACGTTTTGGTAATGAAGTTCACGAGTATTGCGGAACAAAATGGCACCTTGACAGTACTATTCTTAGTTGGCACGCATAGTACCTAGTTTTTTGTAAGCATATGGGTACCTGCGATGGCTGATTTGCCAGCTCTAATATTCTTCCTTGCTTTCTTATTTTATCTGCTACTTAAAGTTCAGTTGATGCTTTAAAGAATCAGGGCCATTATCTTGATAGATTTATTTTACCTCTATAGACCAGGGTCGATAATTTTTGAAACCAAAAAAAATAATAGTAGGATGCAACTCATTGGAAAAGGAAGAGAATATAACAAAGATTCAAGAAAAAATAAATTACGGGCGATCTGAGGTCGGTAAGTGGATGGGGGTGCGTTTTTAAGGGTAAAAAACGGTTTATCTCGATTTCTGGCAAAACTACAAGTCCTATGGAAAAAAGTTACATGGCAAAATAGTAGGTAATAAAAAGATCTATAACTTTTGTATTTACACTTTTTCACATAACCTCAAAATGTATGTGAAAAATTCAAATAACCAAGTTTTTGGTTTTTTATTTTTATCTTTTACAAAAATGTGTTTTGTTTTTCACGAAATTTGGTGAAAACTTACCTTCCTATGCCCCAAACACACTGTAATTTTTTTGATTTAAAATATTTATTTTTTCACCTTATTCCTTATTTCTTATTATTATATTCCTTATTTCTTTGCATTCAGCATTTAGGTACCATAGTAATGTATATTTTTTTACACCATCAGAAAGTAGAGATTTCAACGAACATAAAGCCGACTGACTTTTTTAAAAAAGCTGATATTTTGACGCGAGAATTTTCGATTGAAAATTAGGGAGCTTTTTCGATATTAAGTTAAAATAAGGCGAAAAAATAAATATTTTAAATCAAAAAATTACAGTGTAAACACATTTTTTTTTATTTAAAATATTTATTTTTTCATCCCAATTTTCACCCCAAGCACCCTAATTTTCAATCGAAAATTCTCACGTCAAAATATCAGCTTTTTTAAAAAATTCAGTAGGCTTTTTGTTCGTCGAAATCTCTACTTTCTGATGGTGTAAAAATATACATTACCATGGTAAATGTTTTCAGAAAATGCAAAGAAATAAGGAATATAATAATAAGAAATAAGGTGAAAAAATAAATATTTTAAATCAAAAAAATTACAGTGTGTTTGGGACATAAAAAAGTAAGTTTTCACCAAATTTCGTGAAAAAAAAACATTTTTTTGTAAAAGATAAAAATAAAAAACCAAAAACTTGGTTATTTGAATTTTTCACATAAATTTTGAGGTTATGTGAAAAAAGTGTTAATACAAAAGTTATAGATCTTTTTATTACCTACAACTTTGCCATTTAACTTTTTTCCATAGGACTTGTAGTTTTGCCAGAAATCGAGATAAACCATTTTTTACCCTTAAAAACGCACCCCCATCCACTTCCCGACCTCAGATCGACCGTAATTTATTTTTCCTTTAATTTTTGTTATATTCTCTTCCTTTTCCAATGGGTTTCATCCTACTATTATTTATTTTCACTTTTTACCATTTTCAAAGGCCCTTTTGTTTTTTAGCGTGGGGAAATCCTCATGGACTATCCCCCGTCTGGGGAAGACGGGGGGGTGTGCCAGACTCTTACTGGCTAAAACCACCACGGTGTCCCTCCTTCTGACCTAAGGCCGGGGTCACGGGATTCGCTGTTGCATGCACCGCGACCCCGGCAGGTCTCGGTCCACCAGCTTCTTCTGGTGGACCCCTCCTGTGGTGGGGCAGTTGCTCCCCTGCCCCACATCCTTCCGAGAGGCGCGCGCAGGACACGACGCGCCATCCTCCCTGGGCCCGTTACTGGTCGGGCGACGGGTTCCCCAACCCGCCGCCCGCAGGCCACTCACTAGGGTGGCCGGAGATCGTCACGCGCCTTCCGGCGCCCGGTGCGTCTAGCACGAGATGGGAGAGAAGAAGCGGCCTCCCTCTCCCTCTCCGCTACCTCCTTGGTCGCCATCACCTCCTCGCTAAAAGAGGCGATGGCTTCCCACGCAGTCTCGCTCCCGACCATGGACAGAACCACGGCCGGAAGCGAGAGGTCACCGCCGATCGCCGCGACTAGCTCGCGGCGCTGCGACCCCCATGCTGGACACGCCTGCAAGGTGTGCAGCGCCGTGTCCTCGGGGCAGTCGCAGTGGTGACAACCGGGCGTCTGCTCCCGGCCTATACGACACAGGTACTTCCCGAAACAGCCGTGTCCCGAGAGTACCTGCGTCAGCCGGAAGCTGAGGGCGCCGTGACGCCTCTCCAGCCACTCCTCCATCACGGGTCTTACCGCCGCTATCGCGGCGTGCCCCGCGCTGGGTTGCGCAAGTCGCTCCCTCCACTCGGCCACCAGGATCTGGCGGAGCTCGCTCCGCTCAGGCGCCTCCTCGCGCTGACGATATGTCAGCGCGAGGGCTCTCGCCTCCAGATCCCAGGGCACGGATCCGGCCAAAAGACTCGCCGCCTCGAAGGAGATCGTACGGTACCCCCTTATCACCCTGACGGCCATCGCCCGCTGCGGTCTCCGCAGAATAGCGATGTTGCGGGCCGTCAGGGTGTCCGCCCAAATCGGCGACCCGTAGAGGGCCATCGACCGCACGATCCCCGAGTAGAGTCGCCGGCAGGAGGCATTGGCCCCCCCAAATTGGGCAGCAGCCGCGAAAGCGCAGCCGCTGCTCCCATTAGTTTGGGGGTCAACTGCCGAAAATGCGGCCCAAAGTCCCATCGGCTGTCGAGGACGAGTCCCAGATACTTCATCGTCGATTCGACACCGATGCGGACGCCTCCCACGACAATGTGGGATCCCGAGGGTGGTCCCTTCTGGGGCCCGTGGAAACACAGGGCCTAAAGGCTTTAGCCCTGGTCTACTATCTGAGCACGGCATTCAGCATCAATTAATATTATCAGAAAAAAGGCCACGCCAAATTGTAATTTATTTTGTAAGCGTTATTTATCATCATAATTTTTTCATCCAGAATTACCTATACTTAATGAAATTTTGTAATTATGAATATCTAAAAATTATTATGAAGCATTCGTACGTACTTATGCATGTTGTGTTCGCACCTAGACGGCCGTTCGACCATCTATTCTTATGCCTAATACTTTATACGCTATATAGGTACTCTATAGGTACTTACTCTATGTTTTGGTGTACCTAACGTCCAGTTTGCGAACCCAATAAATAAAAAAATAGGAAAACCACCGAAAAACCGGTTTCCGGTGAAATTGGTTTGCCTTCGCTAGTGTCTATAAAGTCAAAGTTTTTATTTCAAATAGATCAGATTTCAGGCACATTTAAAACGTCAAAACTAGGTGCACGGTTCCAAAAGGTAGGTTCTATGGAGAAGAGCCGGCAAGAAACTCCATGAATACTCTTTTCAAAATAGTAATTCATGACAATTCCATTACAGTAGTGTGAGAAATAGAATTAGAATAATGCAGATTAATGTAACAAATAAACTCACATAAGAGTAACAAATAAACTCACATAAGAGTAACAAATAGAAAAATATGCCTTTTAGGATTGCCATAGCAGTGAAGGGCTGACCAGTCCCGACAGACGGCACCCGTTCACGAGCATGACGTGCACATCCGCATCGGTCATCTCAACCTATTGTAGGGAACCCAACGACCGGATAAACAACGCCACCATCAGCAAGACATTTAAGTGAGCATGACAGACTCATACTACCAGACAATAGGCAGTAATATGATATGATTGTAAGTGTATCATTAATAGCTGCATGATGCTCATACTTTACAGTTTGGAATCAAGTATTGTAAAGCGATATTATTAAAATAATAATTATAATACAAAAACCTATTTTGCCAGAGTATTATACAATAAATAATAATTAAAATGCAAATTGAATAATTTGAATAAGTAGTAAAAATTGATAAAATAATGTACAGGTTATTTAAGTCAATAAAAAAGAAGAATACCAGAAGTAAACATTAAAAACAATGTCAGCAAATCATAGCGAGTACCTATGCAAGCAAATAGGTACTCGCTGTTAGCAAGACTTGAACAACCGAAATAATAATGCCGGATCGATTAACCGAGACGATATTGTGTCATGCCCGCGTTATTCACTTATTCTTAGTGTATTCAAACAATCGTGTTGGTCTAAGAAACCCTACCTACCTGATGAGTGGTTCGACATTCGTTTAGATTTTGTTTAATTATGCCCCAGAACATGTCTAGCGAGAAGTCTCTATGATCTATCTCGCCAAGAGTCTGGAGGAGCTTAAAGATATCCTGCAATTCCAAAGGCTGCGTTTCCAATATACAAATGGCGTATAATCAAGCAAGCTACTAGCAGCTTGCGTGATGGATCGATTACTTAGCTTGCATTCTAGTTATTAGTAGGTACGTTACATTGAGTTGCGGGTTGTACTCAGTTCAATGATATTAAGTAGGTATTATAATTATATGTAAGTATACAAAAATGAGTAGAAACCTGTCGACGAGACGCACAAAAGCGAAGACTCTTTCTTACACTCACGTACCTACCTACTTTCTGTTTAACTTCTTTTTAAGTATGACATCTGAAGAAGCGCACGGCGCGCTTCTCAGCGGCCGGAAGAGCAATAATTCTCTTTATTGCATTGTACGGGTTGACCTACATCTGCATGGATGATCGTCCACGGAATCACGCTTTTTTATGCTTTACGGTAGAATGGGGAGACTGTGATCAATTTCGAAATTGAAATGTATTTTTTCCTTGAAAAATGATAGCAAAAAAAAATGCAAACGTCGATTTTGTTTATTTTGTCTATTTCTTGAAAAAAAATATAATTTCTCTTAAATTACCGTAAAACCTGGCAACTTTGCCCAAATAATCAGAGTATTTTTGCATTAGTTGAGTTATTTCCGAAAACGTTAATGTATTTCATATTATTTTTGTACCACACAATACTATATGTTCATATCTCGATATTTATTATTGAAAATATCCGGAAAAAGGAATTTGTGTGTGTAAAAAACACAATTATAATTGATGGGCAAAGAATCACAGGTTTTTGGCAACTTTGCCAACTTGTAATATTTCAGATACTATAAACCGTATCATTATTTTAAAAAATGGCTGAATATAAATACAGGGCCATAAAGTATAGTATCAAATTATGAGATGAATGAACATATTCGTTGTCCTTCAAAATTGAGTGGGCAAAGTCAAAAAGCCTCCTAGTACATTTTTCTTACCATAATGGTCAATGTCTAAGGGCTGTCATCATTGAATAAATGCTACATTTAAATACTTAATGAAAAAGTTTTTGATGTGGAATATTTCTATTGAGATAATCATAAATTCAATAAGTATATAATAGATACAAAATGAAGATATACGGTATATTGCCAGTTAAGTTATATTGCTACGATATATTACTAACTTTAAGGTAGCCAAAAGACAAAATATGTGACTAAACATCTACACAATATGTTGGAAGACAGTCACCAGTTGCAGATACTGTTCGAACTAACAAATTCGATGAATGCCTATTTATAAATAGTTCTACACATGTATTGCTGGGAATTGTTCCATTAAATATGTAACAGCAGGTTTCTTTTCTTCCAATTTGTTAAAAACTAGCGTTTTCTAGTCCAACTTGGTCATTGGACAACCTTATTCATCAGAAGCCACCAAAACATTTACAAGTTTCTCTCTTTTAGCGTTCTGTTAGTTTGTGCATAGGTACCTCTTAAAATTATAATAAATTTAAAAATTACAGGTGACAACCCTACGGGAAAAAAATTGGTGGGCAATGTCGTCAACCATACCCAAAAAACATGCATGTGACTTTGCCCATTAATATATTTTACAATTTTATGAGATGTTTTGTGTGAAATACCAGTCTATATTATTCATTTCATACATATTAACGGTGGCAAAAAAATTAATTACCTACTGTATCTGCAACTATCACTTTTTGATAAAGTTTTTTGACTGGTTTTTGCCCGCTAAAAACAATACCAACTTTTAAAGGTTCCTGACAGCCAACGGAAGTAACATAGGTGACATTACGTCACTTGGTATTGTCAGAAAAATAATCAATTTTCTACCACAGGCAAAAGAATACTCCTAACTATAGACAAATTTGCTATGCATCAAATTTAAAAAAAAATACACAGCTGGGCAAAGTCATACCTCAAGGGCAAAGTTGCCAGGTTTTACGGTACTTTTTGAAAAAAAATACAAATGTTCGTGATAAATGTTAAACTATGATTGAATGCCTCCCTTTTTTCTAAGGAATTTGAAAGTAACCCCCAATAAGGACTAAATAATTACACAAAACTATTAGGTACCGACGTATTTTTAATATTTTTTCATCAACCGGCATGGATCCACCCGCTACGACTAAGTACCTAATCACACGCTGACGATAACGTTCAATGCTGCCAACCGTAAAAAAATAATGGGAAGAATGCGTTCAGAATTTCTACAATTTGAGTTTTATTACGAAACGAAGTTTTGATCAAAGTAACTCCCCAGGAATCAGAGTAACCCTGGTTTACGGTATCCTTTTCTGTCACTCAGGAACGTCATTTGGTAGAGCGAGAAAGACAGCGTGAGTGCTATCGCGCGCGGTCTCACGCTGTCTTTCTCGCTCTATCAAATGACGTTCCTGAGCGACAGAAAAGGATAGAGCATAAAAAAAACGCGATTCCGTGCTCGACGGTCCCTGTGTGTACTATCGAAACTACAAAATCTCAGTTTTTATTTTATTATGTATGTACACCGATTACGATGAGATTTATGATCCGATTTACGTGATTCTTCTTTAGTTTGATGCGGAATAGTTGCCATTTGGTCCTATAAAAATTTATTATTTTATAACCTTTAAGATAACATAATTTCACACATTTTAAGCAGATAAAATAAAAACTGAGATTTTGTAATTTCGATAGTATACGTAGGGACCGTCGACATGTGGGTCAACCCTAACTCCGACGCGCTTCGCCAGGTGTGAATCATACATTACTCCAATACTAGAAAAAATAATTAGACTCGGTAATTTAAACGCCATGTTCTATGAACGTAACATATCTTTAGTATACAGAGTGGAAAAAAATGTCTCACGATCAATACGCCTAAGTAGCGAAACGTCCAAATACCCAAAATGTCTATTTAGTAATAAGTCTAATTAGCAATTTGTCATTATAGCAAAACGTCCAACTATCGAAATGTCTATGTAGCAGAACGTCCAATGAGCAAATCGTCTATTTCTCATAATGCCTGGACACTTAACCACGAAAATATTAGGATTCGTTTATGAGATCGGTTCAATTAAATAAACGTAGGTACGTACACTTTTTAGTAAGCAAGCTCCCATAGGTTGGTTATCCGCCATTTATATCTTATCAATAGTATTGGCCACGTATAACTGAAATACTGCAATTAATGACACTTAAATTAATTGTCATCGGTTTTTGTTTAGCATTATTAATTTCTTGAGTTGAGACCTTTGGAATGCTATTCTTGCGTTGCTGAAAATGGATGAAAATCCACAATTTGTTTTTATCGAAAGCCAAAAGAAAAAACGTGTGCTGCTGTTGAACGGTTACAGGTACAATTTTAATGTTACCAAATGTTGTAAAATACAAAAGAGAACTAAAAAAGCTAAAGGGAAAAAGAAATACTCCACTGGGTTTTCTAAAAAATGTTGGCCATATCAAGATAATTTTGAATTCATAATAACTACTTTACTTTCTATTAAACATTATTATAGTATTATTATTTAAATATTTCAAAAAATGTTTTGTATTATACAAATACATAGTTAATTAAGAAATATTGTTTACGTTGACTGTACTTAAAAAAAGATTTGCTCATTCGACGTTCTACTACATAGACATTTCGATAGTTGGACGTTTCGCTATAATGTCAATTTGCTTATTAGACGTATTGCTAAATGGACATTTTGGGTATTTGGACATTTTGCTACTTAGACGTATTGATCGTGAACCAAAAAAATAACGTCATTTGGATGGAAAATACCTTAAATAATGAAGATAAGTACCTAGCTAATTTTACTCAACTGTTTTATCAAGTCCCTTGCAAGAGACTGAAATTGAACTGCCATACCCCTTTCGGACCGGCGCAAGCTACGACGAAACTTGTTATTCGGAGAACGAATTCTAGCTAATTTGGAGTTTTGGATTACGAATCTGAGAAAAAATTCCGGTTTCATATCGCTATCCACACAATCGTTCGAAACTGGGCCCGTCCACAAAGCGCGTAAAATTGATGAGCTAAACGCTATCTTGTAACCCGCACAATTGTATTGGACTGGCCCGAAATTAATTGCGAATAAGCAACATTCTGTATCTAAGTGTACCGAACCATAGGGTCAATAATAAGGATCAAATCTCTCTAAAACATTGTCTAAAATTAAAGGAAATCCATGAAACAAAAGGCGGCGGTAACCTCATTCCATCAGATGGGCCGTCGCTCTGCTTGTTTGCCAATCATAAAATAAATACAGATTTGGTCCTTATTAATGACACTATTGATCGGTAACTAAAAAATTCAGGGTGATATTTTTTCGCGTTAGTGGTGGTCTGAGCCGGGGCTCAGATCAGCGACTTAACAAAAACCTATGAAGGCAGTTTTTATAACCTTTGGAAATAAATTAAGGACGCGTTTGCAGAAAGCCTAGGTAGGTAAAAAGTCGAATTACGATATGTGGACGGCCCACACACAGCGTACCTTATTAGATCAATCCAATCTTTCTGACCGTGACTGCTACTGGACCGATTATTTCTGCTGTCAAGCGACTCTAGTCCGCTCACGATAACGGCCGTCAGTAAAATTAATTACAGATGGATAACCAGCCTTATTGTCATTTGTCTAGCAAAAAAAAAATGAAAATATTAAATGAAAAAACTTTCCGTGCATATTCCGAACATTTTCTTCTTTTTTTTTCTCTACGTTCTACGTTTTAAAGTTTAATATCTGCTAACTAATGGTATTGTATTTATTTATTAAATCCCTGGAATTCTTCAGGAATATCGATACTCACCTTATTTTCGTGATTATCGTGGGAATAAGCTACGGGAAATTAAATTATTGACCACCTTTTTTATTAGATAAAGGAGTACTATCCGTAGCCAATCATAACAACTGGCCAAGTTTTACGGATTGATCGGAAAATGTACGGAAAACAACTAATTTATAGCAAATGCATAAATACGTCGTTTGAATGAGGAGGAGGCCAACATCTACCCCAGATAGACGATAACACATTTTTAATTGAATCTGTACTTGTACAAAGTAAAATAATCTTTGATAAAACGTTCTATAAGTAGGTACACATTATTGAAAGACCTATTTGAATTTTTTTTTGTATAAGTTCTGGAAGGTTCTGATCATCAAAATAATATAATAGTATTATTAGTAAGTACCTATTTATATTTTTCCACCGTCCGCCATTATGGATAGACAACATTCGAATTCTTTTTAAACTCTTAAGAGCCAGGTTCATTTTATACGAAAATCGATTTCAGTAATAAAACATCGATGTTCCTTTAGTATCAATGCACATGGATCGATAACCTAGAACCCTATTTTATTATATAGTTTATTTCTAACCTAGAAATAAACGTAAATAAACCATTCTTAATTATTATAATAAATATTTTTCTTATTTTGTTATTATTTAATTCGAGTACTTAATAATAATTTAAGTAAGTAGGTACCTAATAATTCAAGCTTATTATATTATCACCACGACAACTCGATACGGATAAGTCGTCCCCGTGACAACTCGTCCCCTTGACAGCTCTGACGTGTAAATCCAATACACTGTAACTCGAGTTACAGTGTTTTGCCTTAATAGCGCTCATTTGATCATTTCGAGGCAGTTATATATCCCTATATTAATATTTTTTCATTTTATAGTAGGTATGTAGAAGGAGATTTGAACACATACGATAAAACACTGTATTTTAGTTACATTTATGGTTTGTTATGGCATAATGTTATGGCTGAATAAGTTTACGCGAGATTAGTTGAAACTCTGAGATACAGTGTTTTGGATAACCAAACAAACTAGAGACGTCGCGCGCGGCGACGTGTCCCTACGCGTTGTAGGTGCACGATCCGCGGAGGGCAGGAGGGCGAGAGCTCAACGGTTAGTGGTCATGAATCATTTGCTCTTGCTTGGACCCGCGCGGGCGGTGTTTTGATCGACAGCGCGTACCTACGCTGCGATCTGTTTAGTTTCGTTTTGATTAGTTTGTGTTACTGTGTAAGAACAATAACAATGAGTGCATACCATTATAGACTTAGTGAAATTGTCACAAAGAAATATACAGCATCACAACAACTCATCATGTACCACAAGTTTTATAGAGACAATACACGTTTACTTAGATAATTCTAATTGTATGGATAGTATGTTTGTAAAATGTACATGGCTAGATAAAACGTAAACATAGGTAAGTACCTTTAATTTCGTACCTAGCACATAGGTAATAATTATAATGTTATAATAATATTACTAAAACATACCAAAAACTTCCTTTTCACGAAATATGTATTTCTGAGATAGTGTTTTGGATTCACACGTCAAAGCTTTGAAGTCGGGCGAATGGAAAAACTTTAGCGGGTACTGTAGATACATCCGCGCGTAAGCTGCGTGCATAGTAGAAACACACCTTTACAAAGCCAAAGTAAAGTTATACCTTCGTTGTTTGCGAATTTATAATTCACGAACTTTTTCTTATTCTTGATTAACCTGTTACAGAATTTCCTGCGCCCATTCCGTGAACATCACATCGATCCTACATCAATAACTCGACACGATTTTATCGAGACTAATGGTGATAACTTCGCCATTACTATACCTGTTTTAGCAAGGATTGTATGGCAGCTGCTCACCTATGACGATGGTAGCATCAATGCGCAATTTCACTGGATTGCTTATTGGTACTTGTGCTGTATCTTTGTAGCAATGACCAATCAGGTAAATAATCTGTAGCCTTTTTTATAAATCTTATTAGTTATGTAAGTCATTTAAATTATAGTTAATGAGAACTCTATGAAACTCTATCCTAACGATCATACTTGTATATATTATGGTGTATTTAACCATAAACCATTAAAGGACAATGTATAATAGCGTCCTAAATATCAATATTTTCCAACAGAATAAGACACCTCAATCGCTCGGGTTACGTGGCATACCGTCCTCGCCGGCGAGGCCCGTCGCGACGTCCCGCTGCCGCGCCGCCGCCGCCGCGGAAGCGGTCGTCTATTCTGACTCCGCAGTCACATCGTTAATTCAGCCCTCATCAAGCTGTCTCCGTCCCAGTCCTCTCGCCAGCAACGCCCTAAGCCGAGGTCCGAGTCCCATTAGGGGTCGCCCTTAGTGCTGTTGCTAGTAGTCGTGATGTTAGTAGTAGTAGTTGTTAGCTTAGGTTAAGTATTTTACTCTAGTCCCCATTGGTTGGAGACCCTTCAGGTCTCGCCAATAACTTAACGGTTACGTAGAAACGGTCCGCAAGACCATAGACAAACAGTCGAATAGAAAAAAAGCTCTGGTTACGTAGTTTCTTTTTTATTGTGGCTAAAAATGTTAAAGCTCTGGGTGAACTTCGAAAAATATGAAAGTAGGGTACAATAATTCAAACGAATTCCTACCTAATATAACTTTTATTTTTTTAATTAGGTATATAATAAAGTATGTACTTAATATCAATCTTAAATATGTACAATTATGTAAAATAAATAAAGAAGATTATTAACCACTGAATCCGTCCGTCGCAAAATGTAGGAAAATTCAGTTCTAGCTGGATAAATTACACATACCTATCAATTTCTTCGAAATTGTTTTATTTCTTCCATAAAAGCAAATTGGAAGTAGTTGAATTTGTAATTACTTCGGTTTTTAGTTTTTGTACGATATTAAAATGATGTATTCCCGTTGTCCCCGTAGGCCATATCCCCGTTAAAGGGGACAAAGGAAATTTAATAAAATAATTAAGAGATTGGAGATGGTTAATAATGACGCAGAAATACGCATTCGCCAATATTCAAGAACAAAATTATTTTCAACTTTGAATTTCTAACAATATTTATGTAGTTGTTGTTTCTAATTATTTGTACAGCTCTCAGTTCATTTCAAATGCCACTCCGTTTACAAAGTGGTTGTAAGTTTTATTAGGCGTTTGTTGTTTCCCTCAATTTGTTCTCATGTATTAAACACTATTGATGGGCCTACATAATGACGTAGTTAAAAGTCATCAATGATGGTTTGATAAAAAATTATAGCTAGTTTTTATCATAACAATGTAAGCAGTAAGGGAACGTACCATCTACGTGACCCGTTCAGGGGTGGGGAGGGGGGGTCTTCAAAATACCACGCTTGGTCTCAGGGGCAGTTGGTCATATACTACGGGTGGTCACCGAGGGGGGGGGGAGTGGGATAAAAAATGGGTCACGTAGTATGGGTACGTTCCCTAATGGTTGTTTCTAATTATATGGCCACCACTGTATCCAGGGTGCTTGGCGCATGGACCGACAAAAATTTTTGGGGGTTTGGTGGGGCCATGTACTAGTTTTGACCCATAGACCCCATGTCCTATATATCACTGTATTCAAGATACGCTTTTTTTTGTTTTTTTTTTTTAAATACCGGAATTATCACCTTTAAAACGTTATAACTGTTTAGTCTGTAGTCGTATTTACCTACACCAAATAACTTTTATTGCGTTCTCTGGTGTATTATTATTCTAAATAAAACATAAATTCATAGCACTAGATGTAAAAAATACTTGTCGAGGTTCCAAACTCTTAAAAATGAAATAATGTATGAAATATGTCAAATTCAAAATTAATTATAAAAAAGTAAAAGATTATTAGAACTTTATTTGGTTTAAAAAAAATCTACTTAATACCCTTTCCAACGATATGCCACATGGCCTTGAAATCTTTAATAATGTGGTCACAAAACCTAAAGGTACACTTAACCAGTGTCAGGATAATGAAAACATAAAAATGTATTAAAATGTTTTAATTAAATTTAAGTTACAAATTAGGTTCGAAATGACTGCCTCTGTTGAGAATTCATGCAGATGATTTATGATGCATATGGACGTAGAAGATACAATTTTTTTAAAAAGAATTTTGTGGACCGTTGAGTCTAATTTTAATCACGAGGGAATTGTGAATCTCCACAACCTTCACCATTGGGAGCAAAAAGGACAAAATCCCCGCAAGAAAAGGCAAAGTTCCTTTCAAACTAAGTTTAGTGTAAACGTTTGGGCGGGGGTTATTGGAAGACACCTGATCGGTCCACATTTCTCACCAAAGCGCCTGACCGGAGAAAATTATTTAAATTTTTTACTCGACGATTTACCTGAATTGGTATTACCAGTATTAGAAGCAGAACCGATTATTATTTTCCAAAATGATGGCTGTCTAGCACATTACCAGCGAGACGTACGAGAACATTTGAATAACTGTTTCCAAATTCATGGATCGGAAGAGGCGGCCCAATTCCTTGGCCTGCACGGTCACAAGACCTAACGCCCTTGGATTTTTATGTCTGGGGGCGTGCAAAAGAAATTGTGTACGCGACTGAAGTACCCACAAGAAAAAAATTAATCGAACGAATAAATAGCGCCGTTGTAATAATGAAAGCAGAAATGCGACTTAGGACGATGACTGTAGAAATTAGAAAAAGATGCCGTGCATGCATTCGCAACAGAGCTAGTCATTTCGAACCTAATTTGTAACTTAAATTTAATTAAAACATTTTTCTGTTTTCATTATCCTGACACCGGTTAAGTGTACCTTTAGGTTTTGTGACCTCATTATTAAAGATTTCAAGGCCATGTGGCATATCGTTGGAAAGGGTATTAAGTAGACATTTTTTTAAAATTAAATGAAGTTCAAAAAGTCTTTTACTTTTTTTATAATTAATTTTGAATTTGACATTTTCATGCATTATTTCATTTTTAAGAGTTTGGAAGCTCGACAATTATTTTTTTAGATCTAGTGCTATGAATTTATGTTTTATTTAGAATAATAATACACCAGATAACGCAATAAAAGTTATTTGGTGTATATACTACTAAAGACTAAACAGTTATAACGTTTTAAAGGTGATAATTCCGGTAATTATTAAAAACAAACAAAAAATATCGTATCTCGAATACAGTGACATATAGGACATGGGGTCTATGGGTCAAAACTAGTACATGGCCCCACCAAACCCCCAAAAATTTTTGTCGGTCCATGCACCAAACACATATATGTAACATCTACAGAGTCATGTTATGAAATCTTTAAAATAAACTTTTTAGGGTAGCAGCTCCCCTATATGTAGAGCGAGGGTAATTTTCGTTTACACTTCATCGCTATGGTATGATGGTATCGTTGAATAGGTCTTTGTGGCGAAAGGTCAGTTTTGGTTACAGTGGTAAAAGGAAAAATGCTTATCTCGGTTAAGCGTGACACATGCAGTCCATGTAGGTAAATAAATTGTTTAAATATTTAAAATAAAGCAAAACACTGTATTTAATTTTACAAGCTCGGTGACCCATTGATATTTATCGTAAGTATAAAGATCTATTAAAATGCTTGAAAACAACCGCGTCGTTTGTAATCTAGTAATTTCTAGGCGAGCAATGCCTAACTGAAATACATGTTTTTTTATTTTTTCAAAACTTTGAAGAGAATGTTTCCTCATTCAATAAATAAACTGTCAGGCAGCAATCTGTGGCTACTCATGCTGTCATCCTAAATTACTTCTCTACTCTACTCTCCATTAATAACAAAATTATAACTTTACTAGCTGTGCCCTCGCGGCTCCTCCCGCGCATGAAGTTTTTTTTAGATATTTGCGTAACTTAAACCGTTTACGCAGCGCACGCAACGGAAGCTCTCAAAAAGGAATATATTTTCCCGTTTTTGCAACATTTTTCATTTATGCTCCGCTCCTATTGGTCGTAGCGTGATGTTAGCCTATAACCTTCCTCGATAAATGGACTATCCAACACAAAAATATTTTTTCAATTCTGCAGTTGCGGCTATCCGCTACCCGGCTAACCGCAACCGCATCCTGCGGTTAGCCGGACGGTTGACCGTATTCCGGCTAACCGCTTAGTGCGTAGGTACCCTTATGATATATTAAATTACCTGTAAGTAATGTGACTATTCAAAAGAGAAGCCGGTAGGAATCGGCTTCTCTTTTGAAGTCTTCTCTTTTGAATATGGAGCTTGCACCACTAATTAGGTCTTTCAAAAATATTTGGAGGACTAAGTACAGAATCAGTAATCCGTTTTCCACCCCCTACATCCTAAACCACTATTTCTGAATAACTAAAAAATATCCACAAAAGTAGTATACAGTGTGTCCGGGTTTGTACTAGACTAAGTAATGAAACTTTAAGGGCGGTATATACATTTTTTTTTCGACCTCTACATAATTATTCGAACACTTGAAAACACCTTAAAAGACACTTTACTTTCCGTAGTATTTTAGAAAAAGTAAAAAATATATGTAAAATAATATTTAAAAGGACAATTCGTAAAAGCGTCCTAAATTATTAATATTTTCCAACAGAGTTAATATATTGAAAGCTTTTAAACAATTGAAAGCTTACGTAGAAAAAAATATGGCCAAAAATGTCAAAGCCTTGGATGAACCTCTGAAAACCGGAACAAAGGGAACAGTAATTCAGTGTTAAAATGTAAGAACGGAAATGGTAGTTGACTACTTTAAGAATTAGAAAGAATTTAATTGAATTTTTATTATATCAAAAAATGGTTAAGAAAGAAAAAAATTGTTGAAAAAATAAATAAATCTATCTCAAAATGTAGGAGATACACGTTTTGTAAGTTTTTAAATCGCTCATTTTCTGTCCTTGTCGTACGAAACGGACGTTGTACGGAGTAAAGTCAAGTTACTATGAAGTTTTCGAACAATGATGTCATCGTTCAATAGTTCTCTCGGTCTATTGGTAATTTTAAATCGATTATATTTGTAACTTGAACATTTTATTAAATACTAGTATTAAATATTTCATTGGTTTATTCATTGTTGCCTATGTTTTTTGTAAATGTTTCGAGACAATAAAAGAAATAGTATAGTCAACTACCCAATAAAACTTTTTATTGATTAATTAAGTAAATGAGGGAAGTAATATTTATTTTAAATAGTATAATAAATAAAAATTCCACGCACCAACGCAGTCCTTTTCAATAATCAGATAAATCCTATTACTACTTTCGATGAAAAATATTTCAACAGGTTTCAAATCAGTTAGAGATCAATAAGTTTCAGAGACATACCTCGTAGTATAACTGGGTGCACTTAAGTGTATTAGGGTACTAATAATTTAGCTTTACATATAAACAAAATGAAAAGCTGTTCCTCAGCAACTAGAAAACTAACTTTGTGGCATGTTATTTGAGAATCACGTTCTTCGAACTATTCAAACAATGGGTGAAGACATCGAAACTATATTTAAGAGTGATTCGTCACGCACTTGTTAGGTTTTTATATCATAACTTAAGTATTCCATTTATGATAAATACTTGTCACGTTTTAACTCTTTGGGACTGAAATTGGCTGTAACAGTAACTAGGTTCTTCCGAACACATCGACCACATTTTTACGTTTGTTGGGACAAAATTTTCCACTTAGGACACCGTCCATACATTTTTACACTTTGTTCTGCCTAGCCTTTTTCCAACTAAGTTGGGTTCAGCTTCCAGTCTAACCAAACGGTCAGGAGGAGGAACACCGTTTGTTTTTAGCCGGTCAAGAGTCCGGCAGACACCCTCGCCTTCCCCGGGCGAGGGATATCAATGAGGATTTTCCTACGATGTCTTAAGTTGTGGGTTTTTCATTATGTAGAGGTCAAAATAGGTAAGTCAAATACAAAAATTGCTCTACCTTTGGGGGGGGAGGGGGGGTGCAACACGCCCAAGTGGGTGTTTTTGTCGATAAAATTGAGAGTATACGTATACTGCCCTTAAAGTTTAATTACCTACTAGCTGTGCCCTCGCGGCACCACCTGCGTAATATTTTTCTCAAATATAAACTTTATTCCTCCCAATTTATCCCCACAGGAGTTGATTTCGAAAAATCCTCAAACTATTGTTTTATTATTTACTTTACAGCTTAATTGTTGTCAATTAAGTTAACCAAGCCATGCAATAAGATTCTCCCATTCAAACGTAAACAGGCTGTTTTGCCCTATTTGTAAGGATAGTTTTGGAAATTCAGTAAATAAATATTTTATACACCTATATGTTGCCAAATTTCAAGTTCACAACCCCTTTTTATAACGTTATGGGTTAACTTTAAAAATAACCGTACTTAGTGCGCGTTTTTGCTTTTAAATTAAATACAAATATTTCAAGTTTATATCTTTAGCGGTTTAAGATGAGCGAGTCTTACATTTGAATATGTTCTTTTTTTACATAGGTAGGTGCGTAGATGTAGTTCTTTTGCACGAAACCATGTCAACTAGTATAGGTAGGTACATATACTTTTCAAAGCAAACAAATAATGCGAACGATCAGAATTTCCACTAATCCTGATCACTGAGTTTCATTTCAGTAAAAACACTGTTGATATCGTACATTTTTGATGTAGTAAGCCGTTGACTTCTTCATCGGTCGATCTAGTGGTGTTGTTATTTAGAATGTTGATTTCGTGATTGTTGATCTAACGTATGTATCTCGTGACTACGGAACCCTACACTTGGTCCGACAAGCACTTGTCCGATTTTTATGTGTGTTGATGGAAATTATCCACATAGCACGTCGTCCATTCATTTTTATACATTGCCCTTTAACTGTTAAATAAATTAGGTAGCTTTTTATTAAAAAAAAAAATCCTCCAAAGGCCAAACATTGCCCTACATTGTTACACTTGCATAGTTTTTATACCACAATGTCTGGACTTTTAAAGAGACTTTGACCTCTGAGTTTGTTTCGGCTTTTCTTTTCAGAGCTAGTCAGATAGGAAATGCCGGCGTCATCTAGTCTTAAAAAAACATTAAGTACATTGACTTGTAAAAGAGTTTGTAACAGATTTATTTACAGAAATAAATTAAATCATTCATCATTACCATAAGAATACAAAATATTATTTAACTTTTTCCGCGTTGACGCGTAGCGATATTTTGGAATAACGTGATTAAAGAAAGAAAGAAGTTAAATTATATCTTTATTCATAGTTCGCTTTATTTATTGACAGTAGGTACCAAGGAAAGTTCCTTGAATTTAACTTAACGTGCATTAGAATATCCAACTAGGTAGGTACCTTTATGATAAAAAATAACCAAATTTTGTACTTGAATAGAAACCTAACCGATACCTATTTTCTACCATTAAAATATTTAAACTCATATTTTTAACTGATGTACCTATTTATTTTACAATTAACAAATAAGTAAATTCAACCAGTATCGCCATCTATAATGTAAGTAAATAAACATATTTCAGATTCATAAATGGTCCCACACATATTTTGGTTTACCGATGTGGGTGGTGTGGTTACAAGAATGGCACATAGTGTTGCCGCGTCGTCATCATCGCATTCACCACGTAGCGCCGCACGAGACTTACTTTTGCATCACCACTGGCTGGCTCAACTGGCCTTTAGAAATACTTCACTTCTGGTCTACACTAGAGTCTATGATAGAAGCATTGACTGGTTGTAAACCCCGAGCCGACGACATGAAGTGGGCGCAGAAACGTACCTAGAACTCACTTCTTGAATGGTATACAATTTTTTATACAATCAACAATCGTCCACATCTACTGAATCAATTAATACCTAAGTATAGGTTAAATATTTTGCTAGACTAGCGATTGTGAATTAAACAATAGAATATGTTGCCTACTTAAAAATATTGTATGATGAAATTTTCTTACTTTTCACATTTTCTTGTCTAAATAATATTTTTCTAAATACCATGTTGGTCCAACATGATAATCTTTGATTCTTATACCTGCTAACTATTAACTTAAAATCTGTATAATATAAGGTCCTATCGAAATACCTACCCAAACTTTAAGTAGTTGTTCAGAATTTGTAAATAATGATGATAATAATAAACAAACGCTGTAAACAATTACAAAATAATTAAATACCAATAATTCTTCTTTATACTGCACTGTCTCGCTTTCGTATTAAACTCGCGCGCGATATTACGAAAAATTATGAGTACAGTACCCCGAGTGTGAGTTTTTTCATAAAGGAAACGCTACTACCACGTTTGTGTATCGAGTGTTAAATGTATGAAAACGTAAAAAGCGCCCCTGGCGGAAAGTATTGTAAACTGAAACAGTGAGTGTAAGATTTTTAACGATACTACAATAGTTGGGTATTTCAAACTTGTCACACAAAGTACCGTTTCGGAGAACTTTTTGCGGGTTTTTGCGAGTGCGAGTTAGAATTTGACGTTTCCAAGCGTTTCTACACACAAACTTTGTAGTAAAGTAACTCACTTGGTGTTGGGCAGGTGAAATGTTGTTTACATTAGTTACGTTCGTATTATTTGCGTGTAATATTGTGGTGAATTGTGTTTTATAATGACGGCACGTAATTTTTTTAATCACAAGCCACTGTACGCTATATATTTTTGAATAGGTACATATATTTTTACTAACCCTTTGTTTAATTCTACCTATGTGTATCAAAAACTATATTTTTTATTTCTTATTCCATTAACATATATCACATTAAAACCATTACACTAAAACATATTATGTCAAATAGAAATGTTATTTGGTAAATAAAACATACTTTATTTATTAAATACACATATTATTTACATTCTACGAAAAGTTACAATAGGTAATTGCTTTTATTTGTATTATACTGCTTTCTACATAAATTGTTTATTAAGTTACACACATCAAACCAAAATTAAATACTAAAATTAGGATAACAGTGATACCTATGTGCTTCATACCTTCTTCCATTTCTGGGTATTCATAGTTTCCCTAGTAGGTATGATCACTATTTAATAAATTTGTTTAGCGTTCCAAACCTTGGATCGTCTGTATTCCAGTACAATAGTAGGCTATGCTGTATTCTACCTTTTGCGTGCATGGTAGGTTTATGTAGGTATGTCTCAGTGTATGTAAAATAAGAGTATTTTTTTATTTGAAATAAGTACGAAGATGCACAACTAGAGACGTGGTTATATTGAATATTATTATTAAGTTCAAGTATTCTTACTGTTCCATGAAGTTAACTAACATTTCAAACTTTGATGCACTGGTCTTCATTATGCACAATAATCATTTTATAGATAATTACTTATACTTAAACACAAATCACGATAAATATCATAATAAAACTCCTTAACTGAGATTACGAACGCGCAAAACTTTTGAATGTTTTGAACTTTGAAGTGGAAACATAACACCACAGACTTACTGATTTCACATCTCCTTTACTCACTGCACGTTAAAACGAAATAGGAATATCTCATTCATAAATAATAATATACGTCTAAATTACGTAGGGCACGCATAACGCTTGTTAACACGATTGTGATAAGATTTTTATTTAAGTCGTATTATCTCGCCGAATTCATGTCTGGATACATTGTAGGCAACATTAAGAAAATAACAAAACGTTCGGCATACTTTCGGACAAGTGACGATACGAGCTGTTGTTAGTATGTCATATTACAACTCACACTCAGACTATTTTTAAACACCATCGCTCATTAGTTTGCTCGATTAACTTGATCGTCACGTATTTCGCAATGTGACAACAAACTCACACTCAGGGTACAGTTTACGATAGTAAACGATCCGCGTGGCGGAACGAGGAGAATGAACCTTCAAAATACAAAATCATACGTGAGATCACATAGAAATTGATTTTTTCCATCATACTTTTACAGGCTTTGGAAGTTTCGACTGACTAATTAGCTTAAAGCTATAACTTAAGCAGGTGTCCATCTACTACATAACATAAATTCATTTTAAACCTACGTGACATCGACTATTAAGGTAGGTGGGTAAAAATATGTAAAGTGATTCGATAAATACGGTGTAAGTACCTACAGCATTACGCTAATTTATGCGTTTGAAAGAATCTGAATCTACCTATTTACAATAATTAACAAAACATACTTGTCAATTTAGTTATTTACATCAATTGCCTGCCATGACGTTCTAACCACTATGCAACATGTTTTCTAGTCTTTCTGCACTTTTAAGTGAGCGTCTCTGTCACTACTGTTCACTCGAAGGCGACCGTGTATGGACTATGGAGTACTGTTCTCATCTTTGGGATGGTTCGGCTAAATACCAGCTGGCGGCACTCGAGACGATTGAGAGGCGTGCCAAGGGGCTTGTTGGCAACGATGCGCTGGTCGATGCTAAACTACAAAGTCTTGAGCATCGGCACAGTGTTGACAGCCTATCGGTTTTTTATAGGATGCATTTCGGCGAGTGTGCATTGCGGTTACACGACTTGATTCCCTCAAGCCCTTTCTATCATCGGACGATCAGGCAAACGGCGAAGCGCCACCATTATATGGTGGACATTCCGCCCTTATGTACGAAGCGATTTGCTAATAGCTTTATCATGCGTACCGCTAAGAAGTGGAATGCCTTGTCCGTGTTTCCCGATAAGTACAATCTGGTGGTCTCAAAGTCTCAAGTGAACAGGTTTTTGCTGGGCAAGCGTGTACCATCATAGACCGCACCATCGCTTAACATCAGGTGAGGTGGCGGTCAAACGCAAGCCCATAAAATATAAAAAAAATCAACCTTCGGAGTTCATTCGTAACCGGTATTAGCGGTCTCCACTTTCACCCAGTCCATTGAATTATTGAACCGTATTTTTATCGAAAATTCTCGCAGGCAAATCATTACTGTGGACAGTAATTCCTGTCGGCGTATGATTCAAGACTATTTTCTGCCAGGACTGAGAGAACACCATTCCATTATTTTACACCCATGGTTCCACCAAGACGGATCCCACGCCTGCTGGTAGCGAAACGATGACTCATATGAGCGAGATTTTTCTCAAAAAAAATATTTGCTGCTTCAGAGATATCATATGGTCACTAAAAACACGTTTTTTTTTAAGGAAGTACCTCATTTGTAAAGTTTACGACACTAACCCGGCCAACATCTCGGAACTTAAACAAAATATTGTTCTAGAGATTAAATAACATTCCGTCATCACTCCTACAGCGCGTTGCTCAGAATGCGGTCGCGCTTACAGGACTGCGTACAACGCGAAGAACAACATTTTGATGGAGTGATTTTTAAAATGTAAAATTAAAATCGCTTCAGTGTTTTTGATAATACCGGTTTAATATAATAAAAACCTATGTCATTATTATTTGAATGATTGAATTTTGAAATTCTTACATTCCTAACTCTGCCACCGGAAACCCTGTATCTTTACATAGTAATTAATAGCTGTGTCCTCACGGCTCCGCGCGTGCAAGAAGTTTTATGTGATAATGTAGCTTTCTAAGGGCAAACAAATTTTTGAAATCAGTCCAGTAGGTTTTAAGTTTATTCGTTACATACAAAAATACAAATCTTTCCTCTTTATAATATTAGTATAGACAAAACAAAGTCGCTCCCGCCGTCTGTACGCTTAGATCTTTTAAACTACCTACGCAACGGATTTGAATGCAGTTTTTAGCAATAGATAGTGATTCAAGAGGAAGGTTTAATAAGCCCCACATTAGTATCTACATTTCACCCGTGCGAAGACGGGGCGGGTCGCTAGTAAGGAATAAATCATTACCTATGTTTTGTTTGAAGTACCTACTCGTATGTATAAGTACCCTTTTTTTAAGTTTTAAGAATGACTGGGGCGCCTGCTCCTCCTTTAATTGCTTGATGTATCCAAGTATACTTAATTTTAGGTGGTTACATACGTACGTAATAATGACTTTGTGTTTACCCTGTTTTGCAAAATTCATTTTACTCAATTACGTTAAAAATAATAAGAAAATATATAAACATTTTATAATCAAATTATGTTTTTTTATTTATTTATAATTTACTTCCTTATTGTGTACTAGCTGAGCCTACGTGGCTCCTCCTTTTGTATTTCTTTTTTTTTTGGGACATCCTCATGGATGTCCCTCGCCCGAGGAAGGCGAGGGGATCTACCGGACTCTTACCAGCTAAAAACCCACGGTGTTCCTACTTCTGACCGTCGGCCGAAGTCGCGGGATTCGCGTAAGCATGCACCGCAACCCTGGCAGGTCTTGGTCCACCAGCTACTGGTGGATCTCTCCTTTGGGGAGTACCCCCCATCACCGGCGCAGCAAAACACATGGCACGCACATGGGCACCAGACGACCCCGTTTCTGGGCACCTATGGTTCTACGCGACGGGTTAGGTTAGTGGCCTCGACAATGCGGGAACCCACCCCGGGGGGACGCTGCTCCTCCTGCGTATAAAGTTTTTCTTCGTATTAACTTTACTCAACCCTGTATATAACCCCCCCAGGAGTTAATTTAGAAAAATCCTGTAACTTTTAAACTCTTGTTTTATTATTGAGAGCTGTTGCCAATTTTACAGTTAACGAAGCCATGCAATAATATTCTCCTATACAAACGTAAGCAGCCTAATTTACCCCATTTTTAAGGTTTAGTACCAAAATGGTGAAAAAGGAATCCTTATGGTGCGACTTCGTCTGTTTGTCTGTCACAGCTGCTTATTTTAAAAACTCCTAATGCTACCGACTTGAAATTTGAATAGTTTTAAATAATTCTTACCCATCTTTATTGCAACTGAAAGAGTCTAATTGGGGTGTAGAAATTTTAAAGTGGAGTTACTAAGTCAACTGGGCTATCATAAGAAAGGGCTTCATTTGTACATTTATTTATAGTAGGTATAAAATAAAGTCGCTCCCGCTGTCTGTACTTAGATCTTTTCATCTACGCAACGGATTTTAATTCAGTTTTCAGTAATAGGTAGAGTGATTCAAGAGGAAGGTTCATATGCCCCACAGTAGTATCTTCATTGCACCCGTGCGAAGCCGGTGCGGGTCGCTAGTTAAATATATTTTTATTTTCATTTACCAACGTCGCATAGTTCTTGATTTATGAGAAAATCTGGAATAAATAGAGTTGATGGAAGTTTATGTAAATATTGCAGAAAAAATAAAACGATGTCTATTTATTTCAAATATAACATGGACAACATTACAGTTAACATCACAGAACAGATAAAAGAGGTTAGAAAGGAAATAGTTCCTGATTAGTATTAGAACGCGTGTCGCCGCTTGTCTCCCACTCTTATAACTAGAGACCAATACGTACGCGCATTACGCACACAAATAAACCACACGCACTTTGATTTCGAGTTTGCTATTAGAGTGCGCGCAAGATAACTCTGCGCGCGGCCAAAATCGGAACTAATCATGTTCCGCCATAGTGTTGCCGTTTTATTAACTTTGTCACTAGATCTACCTGATTAAAGAAAATATAATAATAAATATTATAGTAGACCTCATTAGACGATAATAATCGAGTCATTCCCAGGTGCCACCTCTGGTGATGCCCCCACTGGTGGCAAATGGGATATTTTAAAATAAAAATCCCAGTCGTCACCAGTGGTGGCGTTGATGGTGGGGGCAACTGGGAATGACTCTAATAATCATAATACATTATTTTTCACTCACGGCACATTTATAAGCTTTGTTCTTTTCTTTTACAAATTACCTACGTAAAAATACTAATTCATTTAATTGATAGGTAGTAAATTTAAACGTACATAACTTAGCTCAATTAAAATATAATAAACCGCAAGAGGGCTGCCCAATTTTAATGCTCACGAGTATATTACTTTTCCTTAAAAAGTAGGACTTTGTATTTTTGCGATCATGTCAACATTTAGCACGCCCTCCGTCGAGCGCAGAGTTATCTTGCGCGCACTCTAGTTGTCACACTAACATAAACTCTGCGTTTGACGTACATTTTGACACGCCCAAAAACAAATTATTTCTCATATATGTTACGGCGACCAAAACGTCGATTATTTATATCGATAAAATTACTGTAACTTTGTTACTTTAAGTTTTGCAATTTTTCGCTCTAATTTCGGGACCCCGGATGGGATACGAATAATGTGGACTTCCTAAATACATATAAATAATAATGTCAAATTAAGAGGGCACATCCGAATTAGCCGTGAAATTCATTTTTATTTTAGTTTTTTCCTAATTGCAGATCTGTTTTACGTCATAATTACGTTGTTCTAAATGTTGTTTGCGCCCGTAAAGATAATCCCATAAACAACATAAATGTGAAAATGGGAGCCAAGTTCAATAATAAGAATATGCGTGGTATCCATTCAATTCTACCAGTTGCCTCAATCCACAGTTTTCTTTTATCTGGTGCTGTTGGAAATCTAAAAATAAAATTAAAAATATATGTTTTCATTATAAATGGCTAACCTCAAACCAAATTTTAGACGAAATACCCACTCAGAAACTAAATTGATAACCCACAATAAACAATAATTCGTGGCAGTAAACAAAGTTATTTCAAATTATAATGTAATATTAATATAATTAAAATATTACTGATAATAATCATTTGTGGACATACCTACACACATATTTAATATCGATTATTTATTAAATTACATTATTTACAACTTGGTACCACACTATCGATTTCGCTGAATTCAAACTTTGGTTCGCTGCCCTCGACTTTCGCATTGAATACAATACATTGCGCGATCGCTCACGTAGTACAAGATGGTACCCATGTATTGCAAGCAATGTATAGTTTTGCATCTGTTTGCGATTGTGTCGTCAAATTACATAATACTATTGTAATCATTACAAATATCACTTGTATTGTAAGGTTTTTGGACTTACCGGTGAAAAGAAATCCCTTCTCTGGCTACACTACACACCTGGCTTCTTTTCCGACACGTTATAATAGTGCAAGACGGCATAATTCTTTTTCTTCGCGGATCTTCGTACGCTGTCACAATGAGAGCGCGACTGTTGACCGGTAAAACAAATTTCGGTTTACATTGAGCGTCTGCTCATAAGTGCGGCGCGCCTGCCCCGCCCACAAGGCCCTTCTAATCTATTTTATCTGTTCTGTGGTTAACACTAATGCGTTGTACATATAAAATATAAACAATTATAAAATAGAATAAAAATACACCAAAACAAAGTATTAAAAATATAAAAAAAGAAACATAAACACCTTAGGAATAAAATAATAACATTTATCTGTCATCCATCATCTCACAAAAACTTAAACATTTACGACACACAGCTATCCATCTCATCACAAACAAATCGAACTCCGGTGCTGAAATCAGGAAAGCATTTAGCATTGTAAGCGCACGAACGAGTGGGGAGTTAGCATGCGACACAGTGCGTGATTCTGGCACAGCCAATAATGGGTGGCTACGTGGTCTAAGCTGGTATGTAGGCACGAAAGGTATAAAAAGACGCACTACCTGAGACACTAGTTCCGGACAATCAGATTTACCCCGTAGAATCTTACAAGCAGAAGTCGGCGAGCAGTAACTACGCCTTACTTCGAGAGAATTAAATTTTAATATACCCAGTAAACATTTTGTTGGGTAGAGAAAAGGGTAGTATCCCAACTGTTTTTTATACAAAAATCTAAGAAATGCTTTTTGCACTTTCTCCAATAGTAAGACGTAACTACTTTTATGTGGATTCCATAATTATGATCTATGCAGTCTCGAGCTTACTTCTCACCAAGGCCATATAAACCAATTTAAGTGCTACAAGGTTGTCAAATTCACGCATGTTGCGAATAACAAAGCCTAGTCTTCTATGAGAGTCAGTTGCAAGTGTCCTCATGTGGTCGTGAAAGTTTAGTCTGGGGTCAAAAATAACGCCCAAATCTCAAACAGAGCTAACACGACTAATCAAATCTGATCCCAAAAAGTATACTACAATCCGGGGATTTAGTGCACGACTAAATGACATAACATGGCATTTAGAAGTATTGAAAAGGAGTTTGTTGTAGATACTCCACTGAAACACGGAATTTATGTCCTCCTGTAGTGTCACTGAGTCAGCCTTATTTTCCACGCCGTAAATTAGTTTGAGATCGTCGGCATATAGTAGACACCTAGCATTAAAACTAGCACCGTTATTTTTTTACAAATCATCATCCATAAAAATAAATATTTAATTTTGAAAATGGAATAATATATTTTCTCCAACGGTAAGAAACCTTCGGTGCGCGAGTACGACTCGCACCTGGCTGGTTCTTTATGGGTAGTTTCGAAAAATCTGTTTTTTTTTGTGCCAGGTTTCAATTTTTTAACTCAGATAATAAGGACCTACTTATGCAAAAAGGAACCAATCCACACACATGCCAAAATCGAGTTGAGTATGTAGAAAGCTTTAGAAATGCACCTTCTATCGACCCTGTAAGGATCAAAATGACCTTAACTTTGACAAAATATGTGCCAAAGTTGTCAGATCATTTTGATCTTTACAGGGTCGATAGAAGGTGCATTTTGAAAGCTTTCTTCATACTTAGTTCGATTTTGGCATGTGTGTGGATTGGTTCCTTTTTGCATAAGTAGGTCCATAAGAATTCTCATATATTATAAACTCTACCACCCACTAAACCGCATCGCAATGAAACACTATTTTGTTAAAGTAATTCGGACCGCGGTGGTTGGCTTCTTTTCCACCTCGCCTTTATTAATTAACCAAAAAATTTCAAGTAGGTACAGTCACGTGTACTAATATGTATACACATAGCGATATTTAAAGGCGATTTTCTTCTAAAATATCTATTTGAATTATGAAATATTACACACTTAGTTTCTACAAATACATACGAATCATGGTATCGAATATTTCTTAAATACAAACTATTCTCTAAAACAAATTCGCTCTTTAAGTTCACTATGTGTATACATATTATTACACGTGACTGTACTTGTCCTAAAGTTTCATGTTACTGTTACCGAAATTTTTAGAACTAGAGATCGGTTTAGTAGTTAAGTAATTAATTAAACTTGTTTTTTCGTGCTCCTAGTTTTACCCTCTTCTAATAAATAGTTAAATCAACCTGGGAATTATTATTTCAATACAATCTAACAAACATAAGCACGTAATTAGTTCATTTTTAGGATTCCGTACCAAAATGGTAAAAAAGTAACACTTATGGTGCGACTTCGTCTCTCTGTCTGTCTGTCACAGCTGCTTATTTCAGAAACTACTGATGCTACGGTCTTGAAATTTGGAATAGTTTTAAATAATGCTTACCCATCTATAGGGTGGAATTTTTTAACCGCACCTGGAGGGAAAGTACTCTAAATACTGGAGATAGCCAATTTTACTCACAGGAAATATTCCTTAATTTTTAAAAAGAAGGAAATCTAAATTCCAAAATTTTAAAAATACGCTCTCTAACAAACATGGTAAATTAAATGAAACTGTACAAAAAATAATTGGAAATACCTATGTTGTCTACGTAAGTAGTTTAATGATATAACATTAACCTAATGTTCCTTTACTCATTAAATTTTATTTATTTTGCTACAAGCCACCTAACGTTCGCAATTGGTAAATTCAACAACCCCATTCAAAAAGTCCGTGACATTGACTTTGCCATGTTTTCTTGGGGCTAGGGCTGCCACAAAATAATTGAGTTGTCTATGTAGGTGCAAATTATATTACAAAGTCTTTTTGTTTGCTAGGTACTAAGTTTAGAGTTGATACGTGATTAGCCGAGATGGATATCTTGTGCATAATCGTTTTATTAAGGTGAAAGCAACCTGACGAAAGGCGAAAAAAAATATTGCGAGTTTTTTTATATTACCTACTAGTATGTAGTAGGTACCTACCTACATGGGAAAGTAATACCAAATCGGTCTACTAATCTTGGAGAAATCGGTGTACATAACATAATAATATTAAATATTTAAAAAATTAGAGCTGCTCCCTCCTAATATTTACTTAATTTCCGTTTGATTGCAGTTCAAGTTAAGATGAAAAATTGTGCGCTGACTTAACTTCATTTTTAAATGGCCTCGTATACTTGTGCTATTTTAAACAATGGTTATATAAATATAATAATTGGTAATTGATAATGAAGTACATTTTTTATGTAAATTTTCCGGTTACATTGATTTGTTGTAACCGTATGACTCGTCTGTTAATTCGTTTTATTGAGATCGCGTAGTTTAGGCGTGAAGTTTTTCGTTGTAACGTGCATTCGTTGTAAGGATATTCGTTGCTTCGTACTTTCGTTGTTTCATTATTCGTTATTGCAAACTTTCGGGGGCGTGTTATTCGTTGTTTCATATTTCGAGGTCAAGTAGCAGACTCGATTTTTTAAATTAAAATTAAGTGAACGATGGCAGTAATAGGTATTGTTTTAAATAGATTAAAATATCCGCACACCGACGCAGTCCGTTTCAATAATCAGATAAATCTGATTAATTACTACTTTCTATTAAAAATATTCCAACATACATACTTAATGTTAATTCCGCTAAACAGTCGATCGAGCCGGAATGCAGGTAGCAGCAGCGCCCTCCCGCCCGCAAATATATGAAAATGCAGAAGGTGCGATTAATATCATGCAAAACACAAAAACATTAAGCCGATACGACACGTGTTTGGCCCCTCCACGGGACATCTTCAGGAGATGTTGACTTGTCGACCGATTGGACACGAATCGCACGGCTCGTTCATGATCTTCTCAGCGCCCCACAAGGGGCGCGAGGAAACGGGGTCGGGGCTGTGCCCCCCTTGCCGTAGGGGCAATTTCGCGACCCGTGAAAACGGGTCGGTCTTTAGATCAGCTCCAAGCTTTAATTTATTTGCCTAGACCGCGGAGCACCTCCGCGGTGCGTGGTTGCTAATGTGGTTCAGTAGGGGCGCCTGATATGTGCGATGATGTACGACCTGTTTTTTGGGTCCAACTCCCGCACAAATGCGTAATAAAGGGGCTGCGACTAAATTAGTTTGGTCTTTCAGCAGTGTAAATCTATCCGTATTATTTTTTAATATTTCCAATTGTTCCAACACACAGAACCAGAACTTTTATTACATAAGTATTAGCAGACGCCCGCGGCTTCACTCACGGACCCCTCATTTTTTTGAAAATATTCTATCGCCTATGTTAATCAGGGATATCTAATGTAGGGTTCTAACGGTGAAAGAATTTTTCAAATCGGTCCAGTAGTTTCAAAGCCTATTCAATGCAAACAAACAATCAAATCTTTCCGTTTTATAATATTAGTTTAGACATGCAAAATGCTATAGGTAAATATTATTGTCGCCGGAATGACCAGTGTTAAGTAAATGTTTTGCAAAATGAGATCTTTCTGGATGGCCATTCCTATATGCGGCAATATGTTCCTTATATCTAACATCGAAATTACGGCTCGTCTCACCTACATAGACTCCGTTACAGTCGTTACAAACTAACCTTTAAACACCGGATTTTTGGAGAAAGGGGCGCTCGCTACCCATCCCTGTCATTCGCGTCCAAGCGGTCGACGAGTCAATATCTCCTGAGGAGAAACACGTGTCGTATCGGTTTGATTTGTTTATGTGTTGCTTGCTTCGTTCAATAATGTACTGTTGATCAAAGGTTGTTTGTTATTAATCGCACCTTCTGCATTTGCATATATTTACAGGCGGGAGGGCGATGCTGCATTACTGCATTCAGGCTTGATCAACTGTTTGGCGGAATTAACACTAAATATTGTTATTGTATATTTGTATGTCATGGATTTTCGCAAAGTAATGCCTGATTCCATTATTTATATTAATATTCCAACAGGCTTCAGATCAGTTAAGAGATCAATCAGTTTCAGAGACATGCCTTGTAGTATGACTGGGTGCACTTAAGTGTATTAAGGTACCTACTAATCAGTTAGCTCTGCAAACAAACAAAATAAAAAGCTGTTCCTGAGCAAGACTAAGACTTTACTTTAAGAGTGATTCGTCACGCACTTGATAGGTTTTATATCATAACTTAAGTAGGTACCTACCTATTCCATTTATAACATATGTAGTACCTAGGTACCTAAAAGCTGGAAGGAACTGCCTCAATCTAGGTTTAAAAATAGACTTCGTACTTTTTTGACCGCCAGAGCATATTACAGCGTGACTGACTTCCTTAACCTTTTAACCGATTGAGTCGCATTTCTACGACAAATATTTCCGTGCCCCTGCCGCGCGTGTCGTATTTCTGCGACAGAGAACATGCTTGGTTTTTGGTTCTATTTTCGTCCTATGTACTGCGTGGTACAACTAAAACGAATATTAAATTGAGATATGATTTACAACAATTACTTAAAATTGTTTCATAGCTCTAAGTATTGAAAAAGCTTAAGTAATATATTTATTGTAGGTATTATTTTATCGATTCGTAGTCGCGCGCTAGGGGCACGGCAATTGATATTTAGCCACGCGCTTAAAAGGTTAATGAAAAAGAATTTGTGTTGACATAATTAAATTTATTTGCAGGTAACTGTACAATAATGCTGATTAATCTTATAATTTCATTAACCCGAATTTACATGTATCTTATTAATAATTATGATACTTAGGTTGACTCAGCAGTCATTGTGCCGATAGTCGTTACGGCCAATGGCTTAATAGACAAGAGCCTCGACCAACATCTGACGAGGCTCTCGTTGGGCAGCTGGGTCAAAGGCCTGATACAGAAAGCGGTACTTCTGGACACGGCACGTATTGTCAGGAAGTTTCTCTCTCTGAGGCCCTGACCACCGGTAGCTTGGACCCTGTTCCCGATGCCGGTGGGCTACTATTTTTTATATTTTTAAATGTTTTTTATATTTTTTGTAGAAATATTTAAAAATATAATTTATATGTATATAGAATGAATAAACGAAATTATGATACTTTTAATATTTTGTTTGTGTCTTACTAGCCGTGTCCTCACGGCTCCGCCCGTAGCCTGTTACTCAGTGATAATAAGTATAGCTTCCTAACGGCAAAAGAATTTTTGAAATCGGTCCAGTAGTTTTTAAGTTTATTCGTTACATACAAAAATTCAAAAATACAAATCTTTCCTCTTTATAATATTAGTGTAGATTATTTTGCACGTCACGCTGTGACAAACACGTCTGCACTAATTTATTTTGTCATCTTGTAGGTATGTATTCACTTTCTTTGTATGTACACACACATGTTTATGCAAATAAAGCCTATCTTATCTTATCCATTTATGATAAATACTTGTCACTTTTTTAACATGCGCATTTGGAACTGAAATTGGCTATAACTGTAACAGTAGGGGAAGACACCAAATATCGGATACTTTTGTTTAAAATTCTAAAAAAAATAGTAAATAATGACTTCGATCTTCAAATGTTATCTTTGTGATCTATACTACTCAAAACAAAATAAGAGCCATTCATTATTTTCACATTTCTAGCACATGTGGGACCAATTAAAACGAAGGGTTAGAGAGAGTGCGCAAGAGGTCTACAACCAGCAGCAACTGATTGACGCTTTGAAAAGTGCCTGGGAAGAGATCCCAGCTGAAAACGTGAGGCATTTGATAGAGAGCATGCATTCCAGGATACAGGAGTGCATAGCCAAAAGAGGAGGGCATACCCGTTATTAAAGAAAATAAAAAGAATAAAAAACATTTTAACAAAAATAAAACCGACTTCAAAAAACGATGAAAAGAATAAAATAATTACCATATTATAAAATTAAGTTTTAGAAGTCGGTGCTAATCCACGCTGAACCAAATTGAAGGCACCGACTTCTGAAACTGTTAATTTTATAATATGGTAATTATTTTATTCTTTTCATCGTTTTTTTGAAGTCGGTTTTATTATTGTTAAAATGTTTTTTATTTTTTTCGTTTTAGTGGCCTTAATTATAAAATATGGTTGGACCTACTAAAGACGCTGCTCGTAACATAATCACATCATCACATTATGCGTACTGTTCGTCATTGAGGAGTTCTATTGTCTATCTCCGAAGTTCTTCATCAGCTCTTCACCAAATTTAAATGGGGCCAATCTGGAAGTATATCCTTTCAAATAAAAAAAATATCTTAATCGGTTTATAAATGGCGGAGTTATGAGGTAACAAACATTAAAAAAGAAAAAAAAAAAGAAACATACAGACGAATTGAGAACCTCCTCCTTTTTTGGAAGTCGTTTAAAAAGTGAAGATTTTTTTAAGTTTTTAGTGACTTTTTGTTATTTGTGTTTTTATCCTAAATTGTCATTTTTTATCAAAAATTAAATAAACATGTTTATTAATCACTAATTTCAACAGTTACTAGCCTAAACGGTAAACAATTAGGTACATTGTTTTAAGTTTACTTAAATTGAACAATATGTTAATTTTATATTTTTCATGATATACCTTAAAAACCTAGTGGCTCTTATTTTGTTTTGAGTAGTATATATTTCATGTATTACAAGATGCAAAAAAATATTTGATACACTAGGTACATTAATTTTTTTTGATTTGCACAATATTTTAGACGAAATGGCAGAATTGATAGTTTTTGAAAAGGTTTCCTTTGTCGGATATCCGATATTAGGGCAAAAAGTAATTTTCTTTCATAACTGGTATTAGGAAACTACTATTGTGAAAATGTAATGAACACTCTAATATTATACATTGTGCTTATTGACAATACAATAATCGGTCTTAATATAATAAGTGTATTTTTGCATAGGTAGGACATTTAACCTCAAGTTTTTAATAATCTCATTTTACTTTAATCATAATATCGGATATCTAATATAAGGCACGCGTAGGTATCTGATATTAAGATTTGACATGGCCGAATATAAACAAGAACAACTTTTTGAATATTACTGTTTTCGGAATTAAAAACCGTTTATCCAATAAAATGAACACTATACTTTATCAAATTTAGCGATTTCAACAATAATTTGTATTTACCACAATGGAAACCTCTCTTTTTGACACAAAAATATTTTTTTGTGTTCGAAAAAAGTAACGTCGGCTCACTGCTCCGCCATTTGTGAAACTTTCTGCAGTAGCGCCATCTTATGATTGCATATAAGTGTATGAAATAAAAAATAGATGTCACCATTCAAAAAGTCGAGATACTGCACTATCCGATAATACGCAACTATCCGATATATGGTGCTTCTCCCCTAGGTTATTCCGAACACATCGACACCATTTTTATGTTTGACAGTCAACATTTTTCACTTAGAACACCGTCCATACACTTTTACGCATTGTCTTTTCATTTACTTTTGAGTAAATCAACCAATCGAGATAAAAGTTACCTCAGCTTTTAAGTTAGGCTATTAGCTATACAACAATAAAAGTTTAATTGGAATTCGTCCAGCCGTTCTAGCGTGATGCGGTAACAAACGGACAGACATATTATTTCTAAAAACGTTATATTCGTGTTCTATTGCTTGTTTCTAGGACTCCTAGCTGAATTTCGTGAAAATATTTCCAATTTACAGACAGACTTTGCCCTCTACACTTTTAAATTAGATATTAGTATTTAAGTAGAGAAGATAGATAGATAAACTTGCTTTGTAAACGTAAACTGTCAAACAGAAAAATAAACAAATACTTACCATAATAACTTTGATATCAATATCTAATTGTACCTAGATCACAAATTTTAATTTGGGAAGTTTAGTGTGACCACCGAACACAACTCTTATAGCGTATGATGGTCCAGAAAAATGAATGTATTTTATCAGTATCGTACAATTCCCTGTTACCTAAGTATTTGATTTCTCGATATTTTGAACGTAATTGAGTAAAATTCGATTTTGCAGAAAAAAGTAAACACAAAGTCATAATTAGGTAGGTACGTTACGTAGGTAGGTACAAAGACATTCAATAGTACATAGGTACCTATATTCAATATCTTTGCGTACGTACCTACCTATGTAACCATCTACTATTATACTTGGATAAATCAAGCATTTAAAGGCGGCGCGGCGCGGCGGCGCGGCGTCTAAAACATTCCTACAAAAACATTCATACTTATATAAGTTTAAAAAAAGTAAAAACCGACTTAAATATTTAAAAAAGTAAAAACCGACTTAAATATTTAAAAAAGTAAAAACCGACTAAGATATTTAAAAAAAGTAATATCCGACTTAAATATTTAAAAAACCGGCCAAGTGCGAGTCGGACTCGCGCACGAATGGTTCCGTACCATTATCTATAAAAACGGCAAAAATATCACGTTTGTTGTACGGCAGTCCCCTTAAATATTTATTTTATTCAATTTTTTAGTAATTGTTGTTATAGCGGCAACAAAAATATATCATCTGTGAAAATTTCAACTGTCTTACTATCACGGTTCATGAGATACAGCCTGGTGACAGACGGACGGACGGACGGATAGCAGAGTCTTAATAATAGGGTCCCGTTTTACCCTTTAGCTACGGAACCCTAAAAAAGTAAAAACCGACTTATAAAAATTGAAAGGAGTTAAATAATTAACAAAATAAAAACAAAATAAATTATAAAATTAACAATGTCAGAAGTCGGTTAAATTGAAGGCACCGACATGAGAGTGTTTATTTAATACTTTTTAGTGCCACTAATTACAATTGGCGATGCAAAGATTATCCGCGCGCCGCTAGCTGCGAAATTTAGAAGTTGTCTAAGAACGACACTTTGCTTTAAAGTTGAGGTTAAGTTTAGACATAATCAGATGGATCACGATTACATACAGAAACCTGTTGTTAATAAAATCAGAAATACGAAATATTGTTGCGTTCCTCAATGTAGTACTTACGGAGATTCGGGAATAAGTTTTCATTTGTTTCCAAAAGACAAAATTATGAAGAAATAAGTAGTTCTAAGAACACGCTTTTCTCACGCAATAAAAATTATAAAGTAATTATTTTATATCCAATGGTTAATTCAAAAAGCGCGGAGCGCTTGGTTTAAATTCATTAAAAGTACTCACAACCAAAAAGCGCTCCACGCTTTTTGAATTAACCATTGGTTATAAAATAATTATTTTATAATTTTTAGTGCGTGATAAAAGCGTGTTTTTGGTTTTTTAAACTACATATTTTTATTTTTCACTTTTTAGTCGTAAAATAACTTTTAACATATTTATTACTGGTACAGAATGCATTTAAAGTTGGCTTAGTTAGCATGTTTTTAAAGTTATGTGTATATTAATTAAGTTATAATATTTTCGAGGGGCTTACTAGTAGCCATTGAACTATTCATTTCCTGGATCCATCTTCAGACCCTCGTTACCAAGCCCAATCTATTGGACTCGTCAAGACAAATCATATGAGCCCAAAATTTACTAGTAGCCACTGAAGAGTTCCACTATCCACCTCCAAACCCTCGTTACCAAGCCCAATCTATTGGACTGGTCAAAAAGAATCATACGACTCGAAACTCGAGGGGTTTACTAGTAGCCACTGAAGAGTTCCACTATCCACCTCCTGGCTTCATCATCAAATCAGCTCCAAGATACCAAATTATAGTATTGTCATCCGAACTACATATACATACAAAGTTTAATTTCGATACGACAATTAGAAGTAGGTTAAAATTGACTACCAAGATTTTTTTACATAGTTAGTTAGGTACAAGTGAAGCTAATATAAAGCGTGTAAAAAATGGGAACGCTTTAATTACATCGACTATTGACAACATAATTATTGTCTCGTCCAGCAAGAAGCCACATAAATCTGATTAATATTTAATAAATATTTTTTTCCGTGACGTAAATTTTATCGAAAACTGTCAAAGTGTCGTTCTTAGACAGCTTCACAATTTTGACACTTGAGGCGCTAGTTAGAATCTTTGCATCGCCAATACCTAGTGTACAAATTCGTGGACCACTATGAGGTACAACTAAGTAGAACGTCGTCTAGACAAGGTTATAATATTGTATAAAAAAACTACTCTACCAAACGTAATGAAATTCATGTGGGACCGACTCGAGAGAATTCTGCACCAAATAAAAAAAAAGAATCACTGAAATTGGTCCACAAATCTTGGAGAAATCGGTGCACATTCATTTTTTTTTTATTATACGTTCGCTTTATTTTTTTATTATTTACTCGATTCATGTAAGTATGTTCAATTCATTATATCGGAGCAAAGAATCTGAGCCGATTGTCAGTCACAGTTAGGCGCTCCACCCACTGCACCGCGCCCCGTCGCGTAGCGCGGGATGGCAGATTTTACCATTGATAGAAATCACGCATAGTACAACACACTGCCGACGCGGATATGCGCGGGAAATTACATTGGTAAAATCTGCCATCCCGCGCTACGCGACGGGGCGCGGTGCAGTGGGTGGAGCGCCTTAAGAGCCATTTCACAAAATTTTAACGCTCGAGTTTAGGTAAAAGATCGCAGCATCGTGTAAGTGTGCGCAATTATAATTACCCACACGCACACAACGCAAACAGTGCAGCGCAAATGTCGAGACGGACTAAACAATCTTGAGCCGTTATAATCGTAATGCACCTTGGTTTGAGATTTATGTAAAAGGATAATTTATTTATTCAGTCTATTAATCTATTAAATCTTTCTAGACTAATAAAAAAACAAATCGCACTGCTAGATTAATACTGTATCAACTCAACATTTGATCAATTTGAGATAACTCTTTTATTTTATTTTTTAAAAACATTGCGCCACACTGTGATTTCTCATGTATCGTGGGTGCGTTTACAAACACAAATCTTCACACGTAATTAATTTCATTCACTTCAATTGTAATCTATAACAGGAAGTAACTAATCCGTTTTCTGTCGATTCTGAAAAAAGCTTCATTTTGAGTTGATACATTATTAATCTAGCAGTGCGAAATATATGTTATGTGAAGTATATAATAGAAAAAGAGAAACAGCGCTGAACTTTTTGCTGTGTTCGCTTATATTTATTCATTTACTCCAGGAGTATTGAAAATCAATTATACGCCTGCCATCAACGATGTAATCGTTCTATGACAAAAGCGTTTGATATTGAAATTTAAAGAAATACAAATAAGTACCTACTAAAAATATTTACGATCGAGTCTGAAAGTTCCATTGATTCGTCAAGTCCAGAGTCTAATGAAACAGGTTCTTTTTCATATAAAATTAAAGAAATAATTAAGATAGTACCTATACCTACTACTAAATAAACTTCTGTTTTAAACATAAAATTGTTACTAAAACATACAATATCTGTTGTCGAATCAGACTTTTCACTTGTACCCGGCACGGCGTCTCTTCTAAAACTACTACCTTTCTGTACTCGATTCACGCAATTTCTCATTCTAAAATGAAAACAAAATAGCTGTCAAATTTCGACACCCACAAATAAATTAATTTGTTACTCAATAATAACTAAATGATTATTAACCCGCCATTTGTGACCTATTATATGTCTGTGAGACCGGGTGATTCGAAAAAGTAGAATAACTTTTTTACCCGCCATCGAATTGAGTTGTGATTTCGTGTACTTTCCTAATTAAGCGTCCCCCACCGTTGGTCCACCCCGCGCCGGCTACGCAGACGCACATCTCGGAGTTTTGGCTCCAACCCGGTCTGTGAGACCGGGTCACAAATTACGTAAGTTAAATAGTCTAAGTTTATTATTAAAATTTTTACTTTTTGATAAGCCTATCTATTTGTTTTTGGTTTTATTTTGATAATATGATTATTTTGATCATTATTATTCTGTAATCAGTAATCTTTTTACATAATTTTATCGATATTACACTCAATACGTAATTCTTGCCAAATTTCCTAAACTTTGTTTTACCATGTCTTACGAACGTGAAAGCCGTCGTCTCTTAGCTCTTCTACAAGAGGAATTGATATCTGATGAGGACGTATCATAAAAATCGTCAAGAATGCAAGAAATATTTGTGTTTAGAGTATGTAGTGCCAACATGCACTAGCTGCTTGGCTCTTGAAGAAGAGTAATTTTGGAGGAGTGTTCCGTTCTGTTTTTTTTGGTTGGAAGGATTACCTTTTCTGTTGGTTTTTTATAGTTCCTAGTGTCATAAGACAGACAAAGGCTGATTTAGCTGTAAAAAAATATTATTGTTACCAGTTCAGATATTTTAAAATAAGCATTAGGAGAAACCTTGGTGATTTCTATTGTTCTTAGTACATACATAAGTGTAAAGATTAATAAACTAGATGTGATTTATGTTATATCTTTGTTTTATTGTTAAAAGAACATGTCTTCTTAATATTTGACCAAGTAAAAGTAGCATGGAGTATTGCTTATTAGGAAAATCTTAGGTCGAAAAACCCGGTCCGTGGGACCGGCGTCACCAAAGGTGTAAGTCAAATTCACGTCACAAGTGGCGGGTTAAAATCAATTTCAACTTTTTCATGAAATAGTCATTTAATAAGGCTGCAGAATTTTTATTTTTCCTTTTTTTGACACAATGGTATACACAACCCTGACGCCCCATTGCTAAAACTAATAAAACAGAAATATAATAATTATTCTACAAACTACTAAAATCATACTTTACTTAATAATAAATGAAATTATTACTTCATGAAAAAATACAAAGAGGATCAAAATGTTGTAGTCGTAGTGTAACAATGCGTTCACGATAGATGTGCTCGAAAATCTGGACGCGGGAAAAAATGACATAAATCCTACGTCAACGGGCGCTCGTGCCATTCTAACCGGTGCCCGCTTATGCATCGTAATTTATTCCAATTTATAGTGATGTTAATATTATGTCTGATTTAATAAATTGATTTTAATAAAATTTTGGAATTAGTTGTAATAGAAAACAGTTTATTTTTACATGATTTTTTAAATGTTATTACGCTTTATTCAAACCAAAAAATCACGATATAAAACGATATTCTACTACATTGTGTGTCGACAAAACTATATGCCTGATGCTTTATGTATTTTTTTCAGTGAAATTTACAAATATTAATGATAGATGTAGGTAGGAGTCTGAAATTGACTCTGCGATGATTTTTCAGTAAACTAGTTGTGGAAGATTAATCACTACATAGTAAACAAATAAGTTTTTGTAAATCTGTTACATCAAGTATTAATACGAAAGACTAGTCTATTTTTAACATGAGTATTCAACAATGCCAGAGTGTTGTCTAAGATGGTTAATTAGGCGATTAAAGTCTTTGATATTTGCGCGAAAACGTGAAGTGGCTCTTAAACAAAACACACTTTAAGGTAGGTACCTACCTCAGAAGTAATAACGGTTGTACCTATAACTTGTAGAAGTTATAATGCGAACCCCGTAACGTAGTTAAGTACCTACATAAAGGAGTTGTATTTGTTAAATAAACCGTGGGGCGAGCCTGCTCTAACTTTTTCACTTTGGATATTATACAGGCTGGAAAAAACGAACGCCAGCTGGAGGGAAAGTGTCTTAAATATTGAAGATAGCAAAATTTACCCAAAAGCGACTATTTCATTTCCAAAAGTAAGAAATATTGCATTTATAGATTTAAATAAAAGTCACATAGGGTCATTGTGCTAGTTAGCGGAATTTTGAACTTTAAAGCCCAGGAAAAGTATAAAGGACATGGCCAATTTCTGTATGGGCGTCGGCATAGTTATCGAATTTATTGTACACCAATGATTTTTTGTGTTTTATATTCGTGAATATTGGCACATTAAATTGCTATAAATAAAAAACTCATAGAACTTGTTATTACTACAGACTAGACGTAAATAGTTTCACTAAACCTTTAATCAGATCGCTGGCAATAAGTGTATAGAATTATAATGTAACATGTAATACATTTTTACAGGTTATCCTTATCTATATTTTTATAGTTTAATTACCAATTAACAAGGAAAACACAAAATAAAACAAGAGTAGGTAAAAATAATTATTTATTTATTAGAGAAAACAAATAAAAATAAATCAGATTCAGTTTTTTCTACTCCAACTTCATACCTGGGGTTGAGCATTGGTTATCCAACGCGAAAGTCATCTTTGATGGTGTGCAGAAAGCGAGGATATGCGATGCCTCTGCAACCTTTGCATGGCTATTCCGCAGTTGATGCATGCACTTCATAATGATCCGCAAAACAAATCCGAAACGCTATGTAAATCAGAGTCCAGTGTTAATAGCAAGGTAATTGAGTGGTAGAAGTGTTAAAATTTCATAATTCGATAATTTTTATTTGCATGCAAGAATTTTTATTTTTTAAAAAAAACCTACGTGCTTTAGTTATGAATTCAGAAAATTAAGTTTCTAATCCGTGACCCCAAATATGACCTAAACAGTAAACACAGCTGATCATAGCAATGGACAGATAGATTTTAGCACATTTTTTACGAAATCTTTGGAAAGCTATTTCTCTTAAACTATCGAGTTTTGGGGGAAGTTGTAGAACAAAAGTTATCCCTTATTATAGGTACTTTAACACCCTTTCGGCTTAGTACCCCCTTTCCGACTAACCTTGTATATTATAAACAGGTGCTAAATTTTTAAATAGGTAGGTATATTAAATAGCTTTTCTTATTGTATCCTAAGTTTAAAGGTACATATTATGACTGGTAGTAGATTTATTCTAAGCTTGTTAACCATTATGATTACTCAGTAACCTAAACATTATACTTACCATTCATTTATTGTGGATTCTATACTTAGGTACTTAATTATTTGTTTGATATTGGTGTGTCGATTCTGTTGCTTATTTTGACAGTAGGTACTAAACTAGACTAAACGCAATTGTCATTAATTTCTTTTTCTATTGAAAGAGAAAGAGACAGACGCCCTTAGTTTAGTCCTGTCAAAGTGCGCAACAGAGTCGACACCACTATGCACGTTCTGTCAATGAGACGTTTGTTTTATTATAATAAAGGGCTGCCCACTACACCGTGCCTTACTAAAACGGTAACTGCACATTATTTGTATGGATTAGTATTAGACAATGCCCACTAGACCGTTTCGTCATACGCCTAGGCGTATACGGAGCCGCAGGCCGCGCAGGCAACACAGTTTAGTGACAGTTTTACAATCCATACAGTTGGGAAACTCCTATACGACTGTGAGAAAGGCGTTGCCCAACTGTATGGATTGTAAACCTCACTGAACCGTGTTGCCTGCGCGGTCTGCGCCTCCGTATACGCCTAAGCTACGCGTTGCGGGTGTAGACCTTAGTGTCAGCTTCTTCTCGCACGGTCAGCTCTCTCGCGTGTGTAAGCAACCTGATCAATCTTTATGCAGATATCTCTAGTGGTTCTACTGCTAACATTTTATTTGCAGGGAAGCCTTATTATAATGGACCTGACTACTGATAGAAATACAATATATTTTATTTAGTAAAAATTTTATGTTCAAAATTTCTAACAAAAAACCCTTTGCCTATACTATTGGCAAGAACTCGATCGGTTGAATAAGTCCTGAGACACAGGTTGACCTCTCTATTGTATTCAATCTCATACAAAGCAGAAGTTATCGTAAATTAAACCATTATTTTTATAATATTTTTTTAAATAAATATTTTCTGACTAGCTTTTTTCCCAACTATGTTAGGGTCAGCTTCCAGTGTAACCGGATGCCACTGAATGAATACCAGTATTTTACACGGAGCGACTGCCATCAGACCTCTGCAACTTAGTTACTGGGCAATGCCGATATCCTAAGGTTAGACCGGTTGTCAGATTTTCGGGCTTCTGACTGTTTAACGTGTTCTCCGAGACACGAAAGGGTCTCGATTTGTAACGAACGGTTACCCATCCACAGAGACTGACCGTGACAAGTGCAGCTTGACCTCACAAATGGTATGTAATTTATATCGCAATTTTTATTCAAAGTTGGTTTAATCGAGATGGTTACTTATAGCTATGTTTGATGGGAGTCGGATCAGCCGTTTCAAAATAATCAGCTCTTTTCACAGTCAGTGTAGAGACAGATCTCTGCCATACTGTGTATATTTATATTTCAGTTACGCTCGTCCGATTGACTTGAAATTTCTACCACACAGGGTGTAACAGATATCATGTAATTCCTTCAAACCTCGTGATGTACTGCTGACATAGATTAACCCTGCAAAGGACACTTATGGATTCAATAAAAAAAAATACAAGAAGTAAACATATTGTGTTCTTTACATGAGGTATTTTAGCGCCCCGAGCGAATTTCGCGGCTATCCCTCGCCGCGCGGTCATTTAACTCGGGGCGCTAAAATGCCTCACGTTAAAAACACATGTTTACATTTTGTATTTTTTTATCCAAATCCAAAAGTATCCCTTTCATGGTTAATCTATGTCAGCAGTACATCACAAGGTTTGAAGGAATTACATGATGTCGTTTACACCCTGTATATGTAAACCTAGTGATAATACAATATTAGGGTACCATTAAGCTGATCTGATTGAGGGTTTTGGATCGGAAGTTTGTTAATACGACTCCAAAATAGCTAATAGGTAATCAGGCAGACTCCAACTTGATTTTGCCATGAAGACGACTGACAGTGACCAGTGACTTAAAGTGACGATTTGGACAATGACTGGGAAGGTAACTCAGGGTGGCGATCGGCACTCGGCAACGACTAGTTGTAGTCCCATCGTGTTTGAGCTCATCGGACTCGTTATGGAAAGCACGTTCTCAGCGCTTCTTCTCATTAATAAATGTCTAACTCGGAGTTACGGACAAAATTGAAATATCCAATCTATGAAATCTATTGATATTATGAAATTTTGCTGTCTATTTTTTATCGTTATCAGTCTTAATCCCCACAAATTCTTCATTACCACTCATCTCCGCCAACACATGAAAAAAAGTATAATGATAAAACATTTGCACCCTGCGAGAATAACTATATTTATCTTTAATTTATTTAACTTCATAAATTAGTCGTTAAATAAGTATCTTGTTACTATTTTCATAAAAACATTATGTCTAACTTACGCTAATTATGTAATAGTACATTATGATATAAGTGTGCTATGTTGGTCAATACGGTCAAGGCGGTATTATTATTAAGGTGTTATTATTAGGCGAGCCGCAGGCGAGTGCGATAAGTGAGCCGAGAGTGTAATGATCAATGCACACGCGTTTCATACGACATTTTTTAAAAATGGCGCGTGGATTTCTTTGTAAACATATATAATTAATCTGTGGTGCACGTGGCCGAGTTAGCTATGCGCGTGCAGGTGAAAGACCACAGGGCAAACAGCCTAATATTAAAAAAAACATTATTTTTGTGTATAAACACAAATTAATTGTAAGCGAGGGATAAGGAAAACAGCAGGATGCAATGAATGGTAGAAAATAGGCGAGCGAAAGAATATAGCGTTTAAAAAAAAACTGAAAAAATATGACAGTACCTAGGTACCAAATGTGACAACAATGCCGCGGGGTGGCGCGACGGTCGCCCATCGTCACACATTAAACAATAGAATTTTATACGTCGCCTACATTCATTAATGTTAAATTTGCTGACAAAAACAAATAATTTAATGAAATATGTTTATGTATATTTTAATTAACACGGATATTATTTATTCTATTTTTATAATAAAAATGTTTACTGTTTTTAGACGTAAAACGGATTTATTAAAATATATAGTGAAATTCGTAGACATAATTATCATTAATCGGTGGTACATATTACCGGACTAGAGTGCGCGCAAGATAACTCTGCGCGCGACGGAGGGCGTGCTAAATGTTGCCATGATCGCAAAAATATAAAGTCCTACTTTTCAAGGAAAAGTAGTATATTCGTGAGCATTAAAATTGGACAGCCCTCTTGCTGTTTATTATATTTTAATTGAGCTAAGTTATGTACGTTTAAATTTACTACCTATCAATTAAATTAATTCGTATTTTTACGTAATTTGCAAAGGAAAAGAACTAAGGTTATAAATGTGCCGTGAGTGAATAAGAATGCAGTATGATTATTATCGGCTGATGAGGTCTATTATAATCTTTATTATTATATTTTCTTTTATTCCTAAAATCAGGTAGATGTAGTGACAAAGTTAATAAAACGGCAACATTATGGCGGAACATGATTAGTTCCGATTTTGGCCGCGCGCAGAGTTATCTTGCGCGCACTCTAGTCCGCAATAAGCTACATTACGGACCTAAAAGCGGTCCAATAAGATGCTCTTATTGGACCTCATTAACCTCATTAACCAATAAGATGCTCTTATTGGATCATTGCATTGATGTCATAATGTTGCTACATTATGACATTATTATGTGTTAAAAAAAAAATTTGGCGCGAATAGTAATTATCATTACCGCTCTATAGTTTTATATTGTATTTAAAAGGTGAATATCTCATAAAATACCTGTTTAAAACTAGGGGCCTTTATTTTTAAAGTATCTCTGATGACCAAAACCAATAGATTTCATAAAAAATAAATCTCCTAAAAACCTTTTATGTTAAACGGTTTTAAGTACAGAGTGATAAGAGTGCAGAGTCCTAAGTTGGGCCGTGTTATGCAATGATGTGTCAACCCACAAAAATATGAATTTTGTGTTAACGCCATCTAGTTCTTGGGTAGGTCCATACTCAAAGCTTGAAAAAATGCCCAGAACTGTAGCAAATTTAATAGAACGTCTATCAAAAAAATCGTAATGCAGTTTGCATTTTTTCAAGCGTTGGGTAGACCTACCACAATAACTAGATGGCATTAACACAGAGATCATATTGTTTTTGTGGGTTGACACATTATTGCATTTATAACCAGCTCAGTTATATATAAGTCTGGTAAAAATTAATTTAAGAATAAAGTTATCGCAAATTGCATATAGGTAGTTTTTTATTTAAAACTCTTTTGAGAAGCTGAATGATAATTTTTCGCCGGTTATGTAGGCTATTTTTTTGACAGCCATTATATAAAAACAATTATTTGCGTTTCCGCAAACATGGAGAAAAGTGAACATCATGTGTCGATTAAACATTTTTTGAGTAAAAAAAACTATTACGGAAACGTAACAAAACCTTGACAAATACTTATTATGGGGACTCCGCTACGTCGATCAAAATAATTCACAAGTGGTTTACAGATTTTAGTTGTGGTTGTACAAACACAAGTGATGCTGAACGTCGAGGATGCCCTATTGAAGTCACGACACCTGAGATGATCGTCAAAATACATGACATCGTATTGAATAACCGATGAGTAAAGTAAGTTTTTTGGGGATGCACATGATATAATCCATATTGATTATCTACAGAAAGGTGAAACGATTACCGGCGAATATTATGCCAATTTATTGGACCATTTCAACATAGTTTTAATAGAAAAGCGGCCCTATTTGTCTAAGAAGCAAATACTTTTCCATCAAAACAATGCACAAGTGCACACCTGCGCGATTGGTGTGGCCAAATTCCATGGGTTACACTATGAGTTACTTTCTCACCCACTTACTCTCCGGATTTAGCACCCTGCGTCTATTTTCTGTTATCGAATTTAAAAAAGTGGCTGGGTGGTTCTTTTTTTAGCTCCAATGAAGAGGTCATGCCCGAAATAAATACCTATTTTGAAAGGTTGCCAGAATCATTTTAATTGAAGGGATCGAAAAGTTGGAGAAACCTTGGATGAAGTATATGGAGCTAGGGAAAGGCTATGTTGAAAAATATACCTATATAATAACTTTTACAAAATATACATATATTCCTTGTTTAATTTTTACCAGGCTTATCAATCTGCCCTCGTATCTTGCAGTACCCCTGGAGCATCTGGATTTAAGGATTGAAGGTTAACATTATTAAATCTTGTATTGTCATGGCTCAGATATTTCGACCTCTACATATTCAAACACTCGTCGCACAGAGGTGTGATTCTTTTACAGGTGTGTAGAGCAACTTAACACCAAAAAAGTAACATAAAAGATGCGTGTTATATTCTTCAGTTATTGTATTATTTTAGAAAAAGTGAAATTAATGATTATGTATAAAACGCAGCGGATGGATACCATTTTTTTTTCGTTGCGTTCATTCTGGACAAATTGTATCTATTTTTCTCTTGGAATATTGTTTAGCGGAAACCTACAACCACAAAAACAAATTCAAACAAAATAAATAAAAATAGCTATACTGATAGCTAAATAAACATGATTATAATTTGCACTCGACTGTTTTCAGTGTTCCTTTATTACTTCCCTCTTAGTTTTTGTCGATAGTACTAATCGATAGGATACACGTCACTGTAATAGGTACTCAAACCGTTCTCGTTTGCAAACAACGACTTCTGTCTGTTGTTGAAAAGTTTATTACAAATTTGACATTTTTCAGAATGTTCAACGTCTAATTAATGATTTATTGCAATTATAAACATGTTACCTACGAAAAAAGCTGCAGGCACGTTTAGTCGCTTTAGCAGTTCGAGATTTAGACAGTACTTTAATACGCAAGTCGGCATTTTTTTATATAATAAAGGCACAAAAATATTTTTTTTCGAGCAATGACAATGTGACCTCTCACGGTACTCATTAACAGCTAGACTACGAGCAAACACCAATTGTCGTCTAATTCAAAGAACACGAATTTTGACGTGATGTCCTGTCTATAGCTACTACCTAGTATTGAATATCTTTGTTGACAGCTAGACTGCGAGCAAACACCAACTGGCGTCTACTTCAAAACCACGAATTTTCACGTGTTGTCCTTATACTGGTATTGAATGTGTTTGTTGCGGCTACAGGAAAATGTTCTTAGGAGACTCGGCTTGCATTAAAAGATTTTGAAAAAAAAAATTGGGAAATTCAGAAAGAAAATGAGCAGTTCTCAAAAAAAGAATAAGATGCCAATCAATCAGTTTCTTATAAGGATCGAAATACTCTTCTGGACCCACTGAGGTAAGAGATCTAGAAACGTCAGAAATCCCAAAACCATATTAAGATGGGGTAGAAACAAGGACCTTGAAAAAATGTCCTACCTATTTACCTTTCTAAAAATCGTTTTTTTTTTTCGAAATCTAAGTATGTGCTGACTTTCGGCTAGGATTCATGGGGTGTTAATTTGTTGCATTCAGGACACTATCACGCCTTAAAGAGAACACGTCGAATACGAGTTCACACTTCACCTGTATACAGGGTTAGTCGGAAAGGGGTTACTAAGCCGCGGGCCACTTAATGTATCACTGATGATTGTTTTAAAGAACGGTTAAAATTTAAAAATTCGATTAATTTTTTTCCATAGAAAAATATTTTTAATTTATTTTTTTCAAATATCTTCATCCCTGTTTTAGTTATGAATTCAGAAAATGGACTTTCTAATCCGTGACCCCAAATGTAACATAAAATGTAAACACGTCTGTTCGTAGCTGAGGATAGATAGAATTTAGCGTATTTTTTATGAAATCTTTGAACAGCTATTTCTCTTAAACTATTGATTTTTGGGGAAAGTTGTAGAACAAAAGTTATCCATTAGTATGGGTACTTTAACACCCTTTCGGCTTAGTACCCCCCTTTCCGACTAACCTTGTAAAATAATAGTAGAGATGACACATTGAAACGTAACAAGCAAATAAATAACACGGTTTCATTACCACTCGAATGTACAATCGGAAAAATAGGGTATTAATTTTAAATGTACTGAATTTAACATATTTCGACGGTCCCTACGTCTATCGAAACTACAAAATCTGTTTTTATTTTATCTGTTTAAAATGTGTGAAATTGTGTTATCATAAAGGTTATGAAATAATATTTTTTTTCAACACACTTGCTCATAAAGTGACCGCTTTTTAGTTCGTGATGTAGCTTTTTACGGACTAGTCCGGTAAAATGTACCACAGATTAATGATATATGCCTACGAATTTGACTTTACATTTTTTTTTTCAAATCTTAGCAAAGCTTTTTTATGCCTAAAAAATAGTAAACTTTTATGTTAATTTTTTTTATAAATAAACTGTGTTAATTAAAATATGAGAATAAACATTAAATTTTATCAAATTATTTATAATTCGCAATAAGTTATGTTATAAATACGAAAATATTAGCTGTATTATATTTTTAATATTGGCTGTATGTCGATATTGTTGGTGCCCTTGCTCTAAACTGCGCGCACATCACTGGCGCGGCGCGAAAAGAAAAAGAAAGTCAAGAAACTGGCATGCCATTTTCCATAAATATTTGTTAACGTTTTCTCTGTGTGGTTGATTATTATCAAAAATGTCGACTTTAAGTAGGGAAGAAGAGTAATACGTAAATTTGATGCCGCCGGAAATACTGACCAAGGCACGAAGCGCATGTGATAGCATGTTGCAACCAAAATCTAGAGAGAAATACCTAGCGGCTTACGAAACTTTCATACAATGACAAATCAGCAAAAATGCCCAGCTGCTCGCTTTGGTGTATCTATTCCATGTTAAAAAGCACAGTTAAGACCAAAAATGATATTGATATACCAATACCATAACACAAACTGTAAAAATGCCAACAAAAACTGTTCGGTATCATTTTAAGAATGTACTTTCACTAATTATTTCAATAATTAAAAGTTAATAACAATACAAGTCTGTTTTTTTCCTCGCAAGTGTGTTGAACAACGTCGTATGATACGTGTGTGCATTGATCATTACAGTCTCGGCTCACTTATCGCACTCGCCTGCGGCTCGCGCGCACAGTACCGCCTCGACCGTAATGACCAACATAGCACACTTATATCATAATGTACTATTATGGGACCAAATGGCAACTGTTCCGCATCTAACTAAAGAAGAATCACGTAAATCGGATCATAAATCTTAGCGTAATCGGTGTACATACATAATAAGATAAAAATTGAGATTTTGTAGTTTCGATAGTACTATGCGTGCCAAATAAGAATAGGATCGCGCTTGCTACAACTTCACACGATAGCTGTCAAATTAGTACGGACAGCAAAAAAAACTGTGAAAAGAAAAATGTTTCATTATTATTTATATTCATTTTTATAAAATGTTATTTCTTGAATTCCATAAATAGATAATTTTGGATAAATTAATAATATCTGAAAACAGTATTCATTAAAGAAATGAACCAATAATATAGTTAACTTCACGAAATGCTACTGATCACCCTAATATGTCGCCATAATAATAATATAATTATTGTATAATTAATTTGGCGTAAATTGATTAGAAATACCAAAAAAGTGAACTAAAAATAATTAAACTGAGTATAATTTCTTTATTTACTTATTTGCACACCTTACACTTTGGTAACGAAGTTCACGACTATTGCGGAACAAAATGGCGTCTTGACAGTGCTATTCTTATTTGGCACGCATAGTATACGTAGGGACCGTCGATTTTTATTAAATGACTTTGCAAGCGGCGCTAACATGAACTGCAAATTGTAAAGCCGTCGTGTTTTTTTTGTGTGTTTTTCTTAAATGTTATTACTATAGGATAAGGGCCTAGTTACGAAACTCAGTTACGTAGGTACGCGCCCAAAAAAGTTCTGTTTAGTCGTATAAAATCTAGCGTAGTATAGGGCCTTATTAAATTAACTGAAGAATCTATTAATGAAACCTCCTTCTTTTCACAAAAAACATGGTGCATCCTATAACTACATATAGGAGCTTGATACAAGACAATACCTAGCTATTTTTATATTTATTTAAAACGTAAGATAATGATATTTATACCTACTTTAAGTGTTCTTTTTAATATTGTTAATATTAAATGTTTTGTCCTCATGCATTTAAAAATACACAAATAAGAATTTAATTCGGTCTTAATGAGCAATGAAAGTAATGTAATGCAAATGCTTTAATATTTTTATTGAATGATGTATTCTTTACACGGATTAATGTTACGTTAATTTTAAATAAACAAACCCAACTTTTTTTTGTTTTATTTATACTTAATCTTTAAGTAGACTTGTCTCAACAGTAGCAGCTAAACCGCATAGGTATAGGTACCCTTGGTATATCTACTCGACAGTGTCTGAGTTGGTATACAGAGTGGAAAAACGAACGCCATCTGGGGTCTTCACTACGACACATCGAAAATGTAACACACAAACATGGAATTATTAATAATGTAACTGGAATGCTCTCAAGTGCCGAATACATTGATTTGTAAAAGTGTCTGTACCTAACATAGTCTAAGATCCCAGTATAGAACGACCTTCACTGAGGTGATAAATGGATGAAAAGTATTTTATATCAAATTAACTATGTCAATAAATATATTGCAAATGGGTTGACTAAAAAATTTCAGTCCAGAATATGATTAATTAGGTAACGATAAAAAAACATTTTTTTTTTCAACATTTCACTGGTTTGGTCAATAGACAAATTCCATACCAATTGAAAGTATGAAGCTTATAGAATATGCATTCGTTAGGTTGACTATTTTTTCCCGTCACAACTCTTGGGTAGGTAGGTATAAACAGGTAAATCGATACTAGTGACTTGCAATGCTCTGGTTAATGAATTAAAGTTAAGTTAAAATAAAGATTATTTCATTACGAACACGGTGGTATTTGTACTTCTTAATTTCAATCGCTTCACGTACTATTCTGGGATAATAGTAACGATCGGTGGAGAGGATTTTTGGACTATGTAATTCTATCCAGTGATTGGAATCGGACTCCAGAAGATGCTCGGCTATTGCGGACTTGTTGATCTGGCGGTTCTTGACTGCAGCGATATGTTCCTTGACCCGTTCTGCTATTATTCTTTTGGTCTGGCCGATATAGGAACTACCGCAGCTGCAGTCAATCTTGTAGACTAACATCTGGGAGGAATAACATCCTTTGGAGTACGCAGTTGCCTTGATACTTTGGAGAGAGGACTAAGGACGTAGTTATGCAGAAACGTTCCAACCCACAAGTCACCCGAAATCGAGATAATGTGATCAAACTACCTTTTATGACACTTAGCGTCAGATTAGCAAAAAGGTTTCAAGTTTTAAGTCTTATATCAGAAAATATTTTTTTCACTTACGTTCCAACCCACAACCTTTATCAAATAATAACTTGTGTAAATTAACTAGAACGTACTATGAGGACAGGAACATTTAATGTTTTACGAAACAGTATATTTATTTTGTTAAAACGCCACAACAATCTTGTAGCGTTTTAGCAAAACCATGTTAAACCATTTTATTTTGTAACAAATGTTCCATTTATATTTGGAACGTTTTTGCAAAATTACAATAGCGAGGCTTATACGATCCAAAATTTGTGGTACGTTATGTTTCAGACCTAAACAACATAATTTGAAAACTTAAAAGGTTTCATGAATTTTGTACTAATATATGTATACCTAAATAAAAACCTGTTTCGAAAAAAAAATGTTTCAACTTTAAAGGGTTCATTTTTAACACGGTTTAATTTTATTAGCTTCATCCTTAACTGTTTGCATACACGACCACTAAAAATAAATATTTTATAACACCAATAAAATATTACTTGAAACTTTTAATATCTTAAGCAATTATTATTATTTTATTTGTTGTTCAGGTTTTACATATTTATTAATAAATAAAATTTAGATGTTAAATGATGATGTAAAATTTAGATCATAAATTAAGGTACAGATGGATAAAAAGTACCTGGAACGTTTGTGCAAAGTTAATTTGAAGCTATGTTCATGTAAATATTAATTATGTTAAAATGTTCCAATACCAATAATATTTTTTTTTCTTATTGTAAAGTGAATAGCCTAAAATTAAACATATGATTATCTAAATGCAATATAATTCAACAATAAAACCTTTAATATTGACCTTTACTAGTTAGAATAAAAAAGAATACCATTGAAACGCGTAAATGCTTTTATCTCAAATTCAATTTACTTTGGAATGAAACGTTTTTGCATAACTACGTCCTATGTATACTATATAGCCCTCTCTCCAAAATATCGTAAACTATATAGTCCTCTCTCCAAAGTATCAAGGCAACTGCGTACTTCAAAGGATGTTACTCCTCTTCAGACACCTGGCGTCTACAAGATTGACTGCAGCTGCGGTAGTTCCTATATCGGGCAGACCAAAAGAACAATAGTAGAACGGGTCAATGAACATATCGCTGCAGTCAAGAAACACCAGATCAACAAGTCCGCAATAGCCGAGCATCTTCTGGAGTCCGATTCCAATCACTGGATAGAATTACATAGCCCAAAAATCCTCTCCACCGATCGTCACTATTATCCCAGAATAGTACGTGAAGCGATTGAAATTAAGAAGTATAAGAATTTCAATCGGGTAGATGAATACAAACTATCAACATCATGGAATCCGGTCATCAGCAAGTGTTATCGTCGACGGGACGTTTTAGGCGAGTGTAAAGACGTCGTTAGTGTGGTGTGTCGAAGTACCGACGATAATAATATTCTTAAAAATCAAGATCAAGTGAGGGTAGATGAAAATACCCTTGCTTCACGAAGATGACAACTGCTCCGCCACATCAGTCTACCCGTGACCACGGCCGGTGAAATTCGGTCGAAACGTCGGGATAAATAAGGTATTTTTCTGCCTTATAAATTTTCTACGCGATTAGACCTAATTTAGTATTTTTATAATGTGTACAAATCGCGAAAGTTTGAAAACATATAATAAGGATGTTGTGTTTTATACAAAAAATGTATAACACGTGGTATGATAATCTACAAAGGACATCTGACAAAATGGACCAAAAAGTAAAGTAGACGGCCAAAGAAAATTATGCATATATAAGGTCTAACATTATTAATCCGAAATATTTTAAGACGTACATCTATGAATGCTAAGGAACTCATATCAAATATCAAATTTCTTATTTATCCATTTAATTGTTAATAAATAAATAAATTTTAAATGACTTGAATAACGATAAATTTACTGGCTCTTTATTATTTTTTACATCCACCCACGCCAGTTACTACGTAGTACCTACACGCCATTGAGGCGGCGGTGCGCGCGCGCGCTCTGTGTACCTATTTTGATTGATCGTAGCCGAAAATCAAACGCTAGCGACGCGGTGGCAGTAGTCCCCCCGCAGGCGCCCACACGACCGCACGTGTTTCTAGGTTTTGAGCGCGACGCACGGCACGGCGACGTACAACTGCCTGCAACGAATGTACTTCCAACATGATGGCACATTATGATAGGCGCGTCAGGGACTACCTAACAAACGAGTACGGAGAGGTCGAGGCGGCCCTGTTGCCTGGCCAGCTCGCTCGCCTGATCTAACGCCATTAGATTTTCACGTGTGAGGTAGGGCTAAAGACCTAGTTTATGGTAACGATAGCCATACAATATCTAGTGCCGAGGAACTAAGAAATCAGATTGTGAATGCTTTCGCAGTGATGAGTAGTGACAGAGACACTTCAGAGCACGTGCAAGAACATGTCATAAAGCGTGCCGCCCTCTGTGTCCAACAGCAAGGCGGATATGTGCAGCAATTAGTGTAAATAAAATAGTTGTTAGGTATGTACATTTAAATCATTGTAAATAAGACTGATTCAAATTTATAAACACGCCAAAAACATTGTTGTAATAATTTGTAAGCTTATTTAACCTGTCTACCTACCTACAATGCAGTAAAAACCTATAACAATTATAATTTTTTACGACTTCGTAAAAATGTGTGACAACGCAAAGTACCTATTTATTATTATTTTAACCCATTGACGCATTGTCCGACGCCGCGACGTGAGTGAGCGACAAATGCGGCAACGCGAAACGATACGACGCGACTCGACACAGTGCGAAACAAATGAAATATCAAAAAGTAGATGTTACTACACGTGGCCTACGTTGTCGAGTAGTCTAATTAATAATGCGGATTGTTTTTTACGCAACGATATGCGTACACGAAGTGGTAAAGTATAATTTTATTGTGTTCTAATAACAACGCTTGAAAACAGTACCTTCTTAACCATTGTTACAATAAAAACGCACTACCTACTTATTGACATCGCGGCAGTCAGTTGTGCATTGTGTCGCGTCGCGACTTGTCTCTTTCCATTACCTAGGACAACCCAAGCGAGGCGAACTCTAAAGTTAAATTGGGGGAAAAAAAATCTCTCACGAGCCGGACTTGAACCTGCGACTTGGTTCAGAACACCAGTCGATTTAACCGCTAAGCTACCGTGAACTCTTTATCCTGCTCGTGAAAAAATTATAACTAAGTACCTATGCAAAGTAGGTAGGTACAAATAAACACGACAGGTAGGTAGGTATCTAAATCAAATTATTGTGTCAATAATTTGTCAGTCCAAAGCCTGATAAAGTGTGATGGAGAATTTGAATCAGACAGTAGGACGTTTAGTAGATAAATCATAAGTACGTACTAAGGGATACAGTCAGGGGTACAGTAGATAATAATTAAATAGGTTTTAAGAAAGACCGTCGTTTGCACGCGGCCTCACTCGACAATTGCGACCGCCCTAGTCGCGCCAAGCCACTGTACCTACTATGCCGCTATTATGTTGAGTAGGTACGTACCTATGTACTTACTTAGGTAGGCTAATGAGTGAGTAGGTAACTAATTAATCAGTCGAATTATCAATTTTAGAATTAGGATTTCTGATAAGATCTATCAATGGTACGTACTCCGAATCAGCTGATCTGAGTCAATGACCTACGCAGAGCGTTTGTTTTTTTACGCGGGAACCGGAGTTTGGGCGGCACTATGTACTTAGGTAGGCTAATGAGTGAGTAGGTAACTAATTAATCAGTCGAATTATCAATTTTAGAATTAGGATTTCTGATAAGATCTATCAATGGTACGTACTCTGACGCAGCTGATCTGAGTTAATGACCTACGCAGAGCGTTTGTTTTTTACGCGGGAACCGGAGTTTGGGCGGCACTATGTACTTAGGTAGGCTAATGAGTGAGTAGGTAACTAATTAATCAGTCGAATTATCAATTTTAGAATTAGGATTTCTGATAAGATCTATCAATGGTACGTACTCTGACGCAGCTGATCTGAGTTATTGACCTACGCAGAGCGTTTGATATTTTTGCGCGGGAACCGGAGTTTCGGCGGTACGACGATGCACCAGTGCCGCCCGCCACTTGACAACAGAGTAAGAGAGAGAGAGGGAGACTCAGAACTCGGACGACAAGCACTAGAGCCCGCCCCCGCGCGCGTTCATTCATTGAGGAAACGTTTCATGCCAAGTGAAACCAACATCATTAAAATTAAATTTAGCAAAGGTGTAATTTTTTTTATTATTATATTAATTATTATTTACTACAAGGCATGTTTTTAACCTATAGATTCACCTACTTAAATATTTCGGATTAATAATGTTAGACCTTATATTATGATAGTACATGAACACCTAAAGATTTTTTAATATGACGTCATTCCTCTAGGTCTTATATCTGAGTCACTACATAAGGTTAGGTTAGGTTTGGCTCCCCCCTGCGTTACCATCGGGTGCCTCTCTACCTTCGCCGCATCGTTGGGGCTTATCTGTCGGAGAGGTGTGTCACCTACGTGGGACTTGATAGCGGACACCAGCACCGCATTTCGTGCGGTGTTCCGCAGGGCTCGGTCGTAGGCCCCTCCCTGTGGAACACGGGTACGACTGGGTGCTGAGGGGTGAACTCCCACCGGGCGTAGACCTGACGTGTTACGCGGACGACACGCTGATCACCGCTTGGGGGAGTTCGTACAGGGAGGCAGCGTTGTTGGCGACGACTGCGGTTTCACAGGTGGTGAGCCGCATACGGCGCCTTGGCCTGGAGGTGGCCCTCAATAAGTCAGAGGCCATGGTCTTTCATGACCCCGACGGGCGCCGCCGCCCGGAGCGCACATCGCAGTCGGGGGGGGTCCGAATCGCTGTCGAGCCTACCATGAAATACCTGGGATTGGTGCTCGACAGCCGGTGGGACTTCAGACCCCACTTCCAGCGGCTGGCGTCCAAGTTGTTGGGCGCGGCTGGGGCGCTGTCAACGCTGCTGCCCAACCTGGGGGGCCCGAGCCTCGCCTGCAGGCGGCTCTACATGGGGATCGTGCGATCGATGGCCCTGTACGGGGCCCCGATCTGGGCGGCTGACCTGACAGCCGGCAGCATCGCTGTTCTGCGAAAGCCGCAGATAGCGTTGGCCGTCAGAGTCATCAGGGGATATCGCACGATCTCCTGTGAGGCGGCTTGCCTACTGGCCGGATCTCCGCCTTGGGACCTCGAGGCGCGAGTAATCGCGTCACTTTATCGGTGGCGCGAGGAAGCGCGGGCTCGCGGCGAACGGCCGATGCGGCAACACTTGGAGTTGCGTCGGTCGCAGCTGCGCGAGGCCCTATGGAGGGGTGGCGGGACAGGCTTTCACGCCCTACTGCCGGCCTCACCACCGTTGGGGCGGTCCGGCCGGTGCTTGAGCGCTGGCGTCCGAAACGACAGGGAGCCGTGCCTCCTCTCAAAGGAGGCACGGCTCCCTGTCGTTTCGGACGAAGCAGGTGCTCTCGGGGCATGGTTGCTTCGGGAACTACCTGTGTCGCATAAACAGGGAGCCGGACGCCCGGTGTCACTACTGCGTCGACTGCTGGGAGGATACGGCGCGGCACACGCTGGCAGAGTGTGCCGCTGTCGCTGCCGGCCGTGGACGAATCGATGGTCGGCAGCGAGGAGTCCTGGGACGCGGTGGTATCCTTTTGCGACACTATCATGTCACAGAAGGAGGCTGCGGAAAAGGAGAGGGAGATCACCTCCACTCACCCGGCCCGCAGCAGTCGCACCGGGCGTCGGCGGAGGGCGGACAACGCCCTCTTACAGCCCCCCTAAATGGGTCCAGGGGCGACGGACTTGGCGAAATCCGGGGGCGCGAGGTGTTCCACGCGCGCCCCTCTTAGACATCGCGGGGGGAGTCAAACACCTCACTCCCCCCGCTACCCTTGAGGACGCCTGCAGAGGCGGGCCGGCACTAGCAGGGGGTTGCGGAAGTATTCAAGATTCTCGCAACGCCCGGCGCAAGTGTAAGATGGAACACCGTGGTGGTTTTAGCCGGTAAGAGTCCGCACACCCTCCCGTCTTCCCCAGACGGGGAATAGCCCATGAGGATTTCCCCACGCAAAAAAAAAAAGGTTTGGCTCTCCCCTGCCGGGGTTGCGGTGCATGCTTTTGCGAATCCCGCGAGCCCGGCCGAACGGTCAGGAGGAGGAACACCGTTAGTTTTTAGCCGGTAAGAGTCCGGCAGTATCCCTCGCTTTCCCCAGGCAAGGGACATCCATGAGGATTTTCCAACCGTAAAAAAAAAGTTTAGGTTAGACTTGTGACTATTTGCCAATGGGTTGTCGAAGTCGTCAACAGGCGCTCCAAACGAGATTTTTGCCTGTTGAGGAATGTTAATAATTAATATTTATGAAAATGCGTTATGTATCTTAATACGCTATATATATAGTGTATTAGTATATATATAGTATATACAGTGGTGGCCATATAATTAGAAACAATCATTACTGCCCACATTGTTATTATAAAAACTCGCTATAATTTTTTATCAGTCTATCATTGATAACTTTTAACTACGTCATTAAGTAGCCCTATCAATGGTGCTTAACACATGAGAACAAATTGAGGGAAACAACAAACTCCTAATAAAACTTACAATCACTTTGTAAATAGGGTGGCATTTCAAACGAACAGAGCTGGACAAATAATTAGAAACAATAACTAAATAGTTAAAAATTCAAAGTTGAAAATAATTTTGTTCTTGAATATTGGTGAATGCTTATTTCTGCTTCATTATTAATCATCTAAATGTTTTCAAAAGTTATTTTAATGAAATAATTTAATCAAAAAAATAACATATAGGAAACTTGTGATTCATTCATACCCTTAAAAACTTATGGATCTGTAAACCGTAACTATTCTTTCAAAAAAATGCTGCAGATAAAATTTAAAATGCTCTAATACTAAAGCGACGCGGTCTATCACTGCAAATTACTCTGCAGTGCCAACGATGTTACATGAAAGACTGAATCTCAGAAAACGATAGCATTGTAGTGACATAGTACCTGTCACTGTCACACAATTACCATACCTCCGAGTCAGTTACCACATACCTCCAAACCAAATTATTACCATTCAACACTGAACCAGTTACCTTACAACGTACGAACGTTTTGACGTTCCTCTAAGAAATAGTGAAGAAATCATCTTGAAAAAGACGTTGGTATTTAAAGAAACAGGATAAAAGCACGGGCACAGCACGGCGTCATCACAACGCCGCACACGCCAGCCATTTCGCTTCGAAAGAAGCGGTTTGCAAGCAAGCAGAGCAAGCTTAACACCAGTACATTCCGCATCTTCATTTCAACATTTCACACTCCGGGACTACGCAGAGGGACACGCGGCGCTGACGACACTCGGAGGATCAACAGCAGGCAGATAGTCTTCACTCGACGGCGACGCTCGATGAAAAGAAACCGCGTTTCGCGCGCCACTCCTATTTGTCACCTCGCGTCGATTAGTGCCGCGTGCAAAAACGTGCCCGCGCGCGGCTCGCCCTGCGGCGCATCGCTATTGGTCGAGCGTTTGTAAATTAAATAGTATCGGTTTTAGCCTAGATGGTATCATTTCTAATGTATACCTATATAAGTAGGGTGTTTCGATAATAAATCATTCTATAATCATCACAGTCGAAGTACGGAGTTTTATTATCTTCAAGTGAACCCCAAGTAATTCCTGCTCACCCCCTCTAAAGCATGTAAGGATTGCAAGATTGTTCAATTAACAAAAACAAACCCTTTTCAGGGCCATTATTAGATTCAAATATTCAAACTACTGAAACATGTGTCTTTAATATAAGGGAGCTTTACAATTCCAATGTTTTCTTTTATTGTAATCCATCTAGAATGTCTCACTTTTTATTTAGGGACATACTAGATAGATCATACTACATAGATCTGTATTATTTTACCTTAGTGTGCAAATAAATATTTTGAGTTTGAGTTTACTTATTTTTTCGATGTATGACGTGCAGTACTAATTGTTTCTAATTGAATGGCCACCACTGTATGTATTTTATTTACAAACATTAAGATACTATGTGTAAAGGACAACCAGTCAAAACACACAATTTACTGAAAGGCACTTGCCGTATTTATTTCACAGTATAAACCTATTTACATTACAATAGAAATTCTAAACTTTAAACTTAAACATTGACACTCATTCGGTAGAAAACCTAAGCGACTACACGTTCTTCTTGCTTCACTTCAGGCTTCAGGATTCAGGATTCAGTTCTTCATGTTCGATGAATGAGTGCCGGTGACTGCCGCTGCCAGGATCAGTAATAATGCATAAAATGCACCTCATTAAGTATCGTTCAGGGGGGCGCAACTGCGCAAGTTGTGTATAGTATGGCCCCACGACACTTGCTATCTACCAACATATTTTTCTGAGTTTAATATCTGTAGCTAGTGGTCATGTTGTGCTATATACTGTGACGTATTTTATGACCTTGTTTACTTCATCTATCATTACGCCTGTATTTCCTGAAGGGATAAGCAGAGGTATATAGCAACACCCACAATGCTACTTTAAATGTTATTTACATGAATATGTACAATTTAGGCTTGCTGTCCGCAACAGTCTCCCCCCAGCGTAGCCTCGCGAGCTTCCTCTCTATGGTCGAGGACAATAAGCCTTCTCACGGGCCTCCTAAATATGCCGCCCCGCGTCCGCACATCCGCACTACGTACCACGCCATCAGGACCGACTATCGCGCGCACAACAAGGCCCCGCGGCCACACGTTCCGCGGTAACAAGCCGTCAGCGATTATGACGACATCGCCGTCAGTGATTTGTTCAGCGCGATTGTCTGACGTCACCGCGCGGTGTCAGTGTTGGTAAATACTCGTTTACCCATCTAGCCCAAAATTGATCTGCCAGCGCTTGTGCTGCTCGCCAAGCGCGTTTATCAGCTACGTCACACGTTCCAGTGACCGGTAACCCCGATCCTGACCCCAGCAGGAAATGATTCGGGGTTAATGCTTCTGCGTCTTCTGGGCTCACAGGCACGTGAGTGAGCGGTCGCGAGTTCAATATGTTCTCTATTTCAGCCATAACTGTTAACATAGTCTCTTCCTTTGGCGTGCGCTCCTTTAGTATTACCGCGAGCGCTGTTTTCACGCTACGTATGAGCCGCTCCCAGGCTCCCCCCTGGTTAGGTGCCCCAGGGTCGATAAAACGCCACTCAATTCCCTTATTGAGCGCGTAATCCTTAAGTTCGGACGCCCATTCTTTATAGGCGTTTTTCAATTCGATGTCAGCACCGCGAAAGTTCGTGCCGTTGTCTGACATCATTGTTTGCGGCCATCCTCGACGCGCGGCCATTCTTCTTAGCGCCATTATCGCGCTATCCGTACTGAGGCTCGGCAGTAACTCTATGTGAACGGCTCTAGTTACCAAACACGTGAATAACATGCCCCATCGTTTTTCTCTACGTCTTCCTATGGTTATCGTCATGGGACCGAAACAATCGACACCGCAGCGTGTGAAAGGAAGAGCGTATGCATCAAGCCTTTCACTGGGTAAGTTCCCTTTCACTGGTATAGGTGGCGCCTTACGTCGCATGCGACACATAATACACTCGTTCAGTACGGTGCGCACGCTCATTCGTAATTTCACTATCCAGTATCGCTGTCGTAGGTTATTTACTACGTGTTCTCGGCCGGCATGTCCATTCGTGACGTGTTCGCGTTTCATGAGTAGGCGTGCAAGCGGATGCCTGCCGTCTAAAATCGGTGGCCTCTTCCTGTACTCTGGTACATTTGCTGCGTCGATTCGCCCGTTCAGTCGAATTAGGTTTTCTTCATATACCGGGTCTAGCTTGCTGAGCCGGCTCGACTTCTCTGCGTTCTTTCCTGACGATAATCTCTTGATTTCCTCAGGAAAACTGTCGCGTTGCGATTCCCTTATAAGCATCAGTTCGGCTTCTTTGAGATGACGCACGTTCATTGTTGGTAGCGCGTTTACGACATTTGTCTATAAACAGCAACACAGTCGCCATAGCACGTAACGCTCTATCAAATGAAGAGAATCGTTTTATGTTCATAACGTTCTCCTCTTCTATAACATTGGCGACTATTTCGTCCTCACACTGGTTCTCTTCTTGCGGCCACTGTTCTTCCGGTTCGCGCAAGAAGGCCGGTCCGTTGAACTATCGATCGTGTTGTAAGAGACTCGTTTTTCCGTGTCTAGTTGCGTCGTCAGCTACGTTCTGAGCGGTAGGTACCCAGCGCCATCGTTCAGCGGGGGTTAGTTCGCCTATCTCGCTCAGCCGATGCGCAACATACGGTGTATATCTCGCAGAGTCGTTCCTTATCCAGTGTAATGCCGTTTTAGAGTCACTCCAATAGGTTACATCGGTCTCCCATCTATGTTCCTTGCAAATCTCAGAGGAGAGTCGAGCGCCTATCAGGCACGCTTGTAGCTCCATGCGTGGGATACTCTGAGCTTTCATCGGCGCTACTTTAACTTTTCCCGCTACTAACACGACGTCTATCGATCCGTCGGGCCGTGTCAATCGCCAATATGCTGCAGCGGCGTACGCTTGTTCACTAGCGTCAGTAAATACGTGCAGCGATCGCTCCATGGTCATGTGATTCGCGTAGCATCGGGGGACTCGCAAGCCCGCCACGCTCGTCAGACCATTTATCCACTCGAGAAACGCGATAGCCTCTTCGGCGGGTAGTCGCTCGTCCCAACCGATACGTTTTCGCCATAGCTCCTGTAGAGTGATCTTCGCAGTAATCGTAAAAGGGCTTAACAGGCCCAACGAGTCAAAGATTGACATTACTGCTCCCGGCATTTCACGTTTAGTAGGCGTTCTTGTGCCATCACGTACGTCGCTCGGTACACGAGGCATAGCCGTGTTGAATGCAAGTTCATCGGTTTCCGGCAACCACATCATACCCAACGTCTTGCCGTATGGGTGTGCATTCGCACCTAGTTCCTTCGGGGCGTTAGCCTTATCCTGTTCTAGGATATTAGCGAGCAGGTGTGATCGATTCGAATTCCACCCGGCGAGTTCAAAGCCGGCCTGCTCGTGGATGCGCTGCACTTCTTCGATCGTGAGTGCGGCGATCTCTTCAGACTCGAAACTATCGACCCAATCATCCATATAATGGTTCTTTGTTATTGCATAGAGGGCGCGCGGGTGCGCGCCGTTACATTTCTCAGCGTTTCTGTTCCTAACGCTGTGAGCTAGGAAAGAAGAGCTACGTGCGCCAAATATCATCGAGTTCATCACGTATTTCTGAGGCGGGCCTTTTCCATCGTCACCACGCCACAGAAATTGTTGCGCTGCTCTGTCCTCGGGTCGAATCTTGATTCTGAGGAACATTTCGCGTATGTCGGCTGCTATAGCAATTGGCTTTTCTCTGAATCGAAACAGTATGCCGTAAAGCGTGTTTAACATGTCGGGTCCGGCAAGTAGTTCGTCGTTCAGACATCGCCCGTTTGTACTTGCAGCTGCGTTGAACACAAGGCGCACTTTCCCAGGCTTGTTCGGATTAGTCACTGCGAAGTGTGGCAGGTACCATGTTATTGCGCTGTCATCTGTATGTTCGACCGGAGCGGCGTATCCCTTTTTTAACAGGTTGTCTACTTGTGACGTATATGCTTGACGAAACTTCGTGTCTCGATCCATTTTTCGTTCTATGGTGCGTAACCTTCGTAGCGCCATATCGAAGCTAGGCGGTAGGCGGGTATCGTCCGTACGCCATGGCAAACCAACTTCATAGCGTCCGTCGGTTAGTCGCGCTGTTTCATTGAATATTTCCTTAGCGCGTTCGTCTTCCTTGACGGGTTTATTCTTACTTGAAATTCCTAGCGAATCGATCGCGAAATGTGTCGTGACTAAGTCATGTAGTTCTTTATCATAACTTAATCGTTCTCTATGCTCAGACGCACGTACGTGTAGCACTGTGGCGCCATCTATTGGGTCTTCCTTCGCCACTATCGTTCGTGGCACCGTACCGTGCACTACCCATCCTAGTTCGGTTAGTGACGCAGCCGGTTTGTTCCTTGCTCCGGTCAGGAGCTTTCGCGATACTATTAGGTGCCAATGATCTGCACCTGATAGTATGCGTAGTCGTGCTAATCCATAGCAGACCTCGTTCCGGGGCAGCTGCTGCAAGTGTTCATAGTTCAAACACTCAGCTGCGATCGCTTGACTGGTAATGTTGAGACATCTGACGGTTCGCGCCTGTATTGGATGGAAGCTTGATCGAGCTCCCCTTATTTCCAATGCTACGCTCTGACTCTTAGGTTCTTGCCGCGTTGCCGTTAGTCCATGCAAACGCAGCGCGCATTCCGTTCCATGCGCGTTCACTTGTCTAGCGATTTCCTCGTCGATCAGAGTAATCGTAGACCCTTCGTCGAGTAGAGCGTGCGTCTCAACTTCCAGTCCATCGGGCCCTCGAATAATCACAGGGCATATCTTCAATAACACCGCGCCAGTAGACATTACGGCGTGAGCCGACGCGGTGATTTCATGTTTTTGTTGTTCACCTTTCAGCGCGTTCTGCTGCGTTCCGTGTAACAACACATGATGTGGATGACGACACTCGTTCACACCACACTTGTTGCGGTGCAAGTCAATCTACGATGACGGCTATTCAGGCAGCGAAAGCACACACGTGCTTCCTTCGCCCATTCCCATCTCTGTGGTACCGTCATCGCTTCCAATTTACTACATTTCACTGTATCGTGTTCGGCCCCGCAACACAGACACATTTTTTCGCTTTTACTTTCGGTCGCAGCGTAAGTAGCTGCGCCTCGCTTCTTGCCTTCTGGGCGTTTAGGCGGACCGTAGCTAGGTTTAGCTGCTGGCGCATTACGTGTTGGCTCCTTTGTTCCAGGTCCCGTGGAAGAATACGCGAAGCGTATGGCGCGATCAGCCTCTCTCATGAGGAAGTGAGACAGAGTGACAATCTCTGGCTCTCTCCTACTTCCGTACCCTTCTGCGTAGTCGCACCATCTCGCTCTAATATGGGGACTCAGCTTCTCAGTCACTTGACGAGCCAACATAGGATTCTGCAGGTGAGTACACTGACTATGTTTTGAAGCCGTATTGCAAACGTATTCAGTTCACTAGCCGTTGGTCCGGGTCGTGGCAGCTTCTTTATGTCGTCCAACGTTTTATTAATAATGATCTCTGGGCGACCGTAATATTGTTCAAGTGTCCGCATTATGGTTGCGGGGTCGGCAGCTGTATACATTAAGGCGGCAACTAATTCCCGTGCTTCGCCTCTTATACTTGTTCGCAGATGCGCTAGGTTCTCGGCTTGTGTATAGCCATACATCTTGGTCGAATCACGCATCGCAGCTCGGAATAGTAGCCACTCGTTCGGAGCACCGCTGAAGATAGGCAGTTCTTGCGCTTGTCTGGTACCTAAGTGCCTAAGTATGTGCTAAATAACATGGCCCTGATTTCCCGAAAGGGTAGGCAGAGGTATATAACGTCACCAGTTATGTTTAAGTCTGTTTATGTGATGTGGGGTTTAATTGGGATGATAAATGATACGCGGACTTAGCTTTAAGCAGTCCATCATGTCGTTACTGGCACGATAGTACTATCTTTTTATAGTCTTAATTACCTAAGTTTTTATACTCGACTATAATAATAATAATAATAGGCCGCAGGGAGGTATGGCAGAGCAAGGAGCTTCACGGACGCTTTTACCGGGCCCTTTATGGGCCCGATGTAGATTTCCTAGCGTCTGTAGCCTGGCTACGTTTCGGTGATCTCTTTGGGGAAACCGAAGGTTTTGTCTGTGCAATTATGGACGAAGTTATGATGACGAACAACTACCGGAAATATATTGTGAAGGACGGCACGGTTGACATCTGTCGGGCATGCCACTGTCCCGGTGAATCCATTCGACATATTATTTCTGGTTGTTCTCGTCTTGCTAACGGCGAGTATTTGCACAGACACAACCTATTGGCTAGGATTATCCACCAGCAACTTGCTCTGAAATACAACCTTGTGGACGCAGAAGTACCATACTACAAGTATGTGCCCGACCCAGTTCTCGAGAATGGTCATATCACATTGTACTGGGACCGATCTATCATCACCGACAGGACTATTGTTGCCAATAAGCCTGACATAGTGGTGATAGATCGATCAGAGCGTCTCGCAATGATTGTTGATATCACTGTCCCACATGACGAGAACCTTGTGAAAGCCGAGAAAGATAAAGAAATTAAGTATCAAGTCTTGGCACACGAGGTTGTCGACATGTGGGAGGTTGACTCGGCAGTCATTGTGCCGATAGTCGTTACGGCCAATGGCTTAATAGCCAAGAGCCTCGACCAACATCTGACGAGGCTCTCGTTGGGCAGCTGGGTCAAGGGCCTGATACAGAAAGCGGTACTTCTGGACACGGCGCGTATTGTCAGGAAGTTCCTCTCCCTGAGGCCCTGACCGCCGGCAGCTTGGACCCTGTTCCCGATGCCGGTGGGCTACTATTTTTTATATTTTTAAATGTTTTTAATTTTTTATATGAAAATATTTAAAAATGTAATCATATATGTATATAAATAAATAAAGGAATAATAATAATATATTTATTTCAGACATAGTCCATATGTTAGTAGCACAAAAAAGAAAAAATCTTATAATATAAAAAGCAACGCCACAGAAAGAAATAAAAAATTACAAAGTGGCACCACTAGGTCTCGGTATCATATGATATATTGTTACCAGTTTATGCCAAGCCCTGGACGCGACCACCCGCAGTGTGTAGTCGCATCCAGTGCCGCCACATCGGTCAGTCCCAGCGGCTCACGAACACGCTCAGAACGCTGTTCGAACTGGCCCGCATGCGCTTCATAAGAGACGCACAACGCTTCCGCATGATGGCATGAAAATCATCCATGCTTTTCACCGCAAACATTGCGGAAGCGCTGCAATAGCGCGGCAGCTCGAACAGTATTCTGAACGCGTCATTATACTGTACACGCAGAGCATTGTATGTACGCTGCGTGTACTTAGTCCACAGGCTGCAGGTGTAAAAAGATTGACAAAAGGCCTTAAATAATGTCAATTTGACTTGTTCGGTACACCATGCAAACCTGCGGGCCAGCATGTTACAGCGCACAGACAACGCCCTGCGCTCCCTCTCCAAATCAGTGTTGTCACATAGATCCTCCGAGACCCAGTGACCCAGAAATTTAAAATTAGATACTCTGTTTAAGCTGGCTCCACAAAGATACAAGGGAGGCACGTTAGCGAATGATTTATTACCAGCCTTAAACACCATCACTTCACTCTTCTTCACATTATATCTGAGTCCATGGGTTCGTGCATACTTTTCACAAATATCCAGCAGTCTGCGTATGGCACTGATCGACGGACTCAGCAGCACCATGTCGTCCGCGTAGCTGATATTATTGACGCACTGTCCATCTATATGACACCCTATGCTTGTTCTGCTGAGCTCACCGATCAGCTCGTCCATGTATAAGTTAAAGAGACGAGGAGAGGCTATCCCCCCCTGCCTCACCCCGCACTTCAACCCATACCCGTCCGAGTGTGAGCCTGCCCACCGCACAACATTCTTTTGACTCGAGTACCAATATCTCAACATTGCAACAACATCACGCGGAACATCTGTTTTATTTGTCAACTTTTGCCACAATATATCATATGATACCGTATCGAAAGCCCTGGACAAGTCCAGGTAACAGGCATAGACCGGCGTCTTCTTAGCTGTATAATACTGCACAGTCTGCTTGAGGCACAGGATGGCACTCTCGGTCGAAAGGCCAGGTCTAAATCCAAATTGAGCATCATGAAGTTTTATGTGCCTATCCAGGTGTTTGTCAAGCAGACTGTCCAGCACTTTTGCTATCACAGTAGCCAGCGAAATGGGTCTGTAGTTTGCCAGGTCTGAGACATCCCCGGTCTTGTTTTTTATAACCGGGACAACAACGGTATATATAAGTTCATCCGGTAGGTAACAATGACTCATACATAGGCTGAAGAACATGGCAAGTACTCGAGATAAATAGAAACCAGCATATTTCAAATGCTCAATACTGAGACCATCATGACTAGGGGACTTACCTCGCACCATTTTATGAATTACGGAGGCAACTTCCTTGGCAGAAAATCGAACAGTAACGTCCCCTGCCATGATCTCAGCACCCTGTGTCAGGTCAGTTGGGCCTATAGGAGGAGATTCCACCGTAAAATGACGCTGAAACAGGTTGGCTATATCACGAGGCACATGGACGCCCGCAATGCTCACAGGTAGACTCGATTTTAGGTTCAATTTATTTGTGTTTTTCCAGAATTTACCAAATTGACTATACGTGCTACAATCATGTTTACTATCTATGATTAATACTTATCTTACAATCTAATCTTACATTTCAAAACCTACGTGATGTACCTACGTGCTACACAGAACACCACCCATACTTAAGAAAAAAATTACGCCTTGTATTCCCCGAAGGGATCGGCAGAGGTGTTTATTACACCCTCGTTTCGCAAGTTATGTTTAAGTCCCATGTAATAGGGGGCGAGCCTATTCGTATGTACTGTAGGTATCTATTTTACCTTTACACCTTATTCTAATAATAGGAAATTGAAGTGTCTTCTCAAGCCACGTAGGCCTGTGAAATCCTTTTTCTAATAATTTATTTGGTTAAGGAGATAGCAAAATCAGCTATGTAATTTTGGCCAAAAACGGCTTCAAAAATCCTCTATGTGTGCAAAGAAACACTTAACGTATTTTTAATTCGATGCGCGCCTCTTAGAATTGCGCGTCAATATGACACATAGCGGGTTTATTATTTTAAAATAGTGTGGAAAATCCACTAAGTGTTCTAGGAAGACCAACAATGAAAATTATATAGTAGAAGCATAAATCCGTCATGTGGCGAAAACTTATATAGCGGTATTGACGACCCAAAAAAAATTTGCTATGTGACCAATTCACTTAAAAAAATCCTAGCACCTGTTATATCGTAGAAAAAAGGAAAAAAAAAATATTTTATGATGTCTCGACATAAAGTCTAATTTTCTGCATACTAAGTTTTTAAATGTTGATAGCAAGGGAAAAAATACAGTTTTTTGCTTCTCCTGTAAAGTTGGGTTTTTTCCCATTACGGATTTTGCAAGTGCAACGACGACATATTGTGTCTAATGTACTCTAGGCGTAAATTCCTCGTTAAAAAGCACAAAAATAACAATTATAAATTCTAACTTAAAAACTTTGGTGCTGCCAACTTTTCTATAAATTATTTATTTATTTATTATATGAACAACATATTTTGAACATTTACAATTATATAAAATACATTTACATTTACATTCACAATTAACATGAACTCGAACAATACAAACGTGTAGGCGACCACATCATTCACTTACTATCTAGGTAGGTACAACAAGCTTGACAAGGCAGAAATTAAAATTAATCAAAATACAATATACGAAAATCATAGAAAGGGAATCAAAATGAAAAGCAAAACAATAAGGGTACAGAATAATACAAAATAATAAAAATACTACAAATTAATTATAAACAAATTCAAATGAAATAAAATAATTAATAATCAAAGAATAACCATAGAAGTCAACAAAAAACAAAATATTATGACTTGGATACTAGGTATGACTTTTACGTCTTTTTTTAAAGGTAAGGACATGTAATGAAATGGGCTTAAAATAATTTTATTTTTGAACCGCTTACATGTGCGGTTTTTCTGATAGGGAAAACTGTCTAGGACGTGCTTACAAAAACATTTTTTTTTAAAGCACCATTATTTAATTATAAAACATTTAAAATCCTGATATTTTTTTTGTTAAAAAACTAATAAACTGATAAAAAGCTTAGAAATAAAAATGATATATAGGTATCATTTTTGAAAGCATAGTATTTATCCTAATATTAAAATAATATTAAACTGCTGAAAATAAAATAAAATCAATGAATTAACTTAATGGTTTGGATGTATGGCATTGATTCCCTGGTCTCAATAGAATAAAAGAAAATATTTACTGTATGTCAGCAAGGTTGTCACTTGTCATTGTCAGTAATGTCATCAATGTCTAATCCTGTCAAAGTTGTCACACAAAATCGCTATTTATTGTTGTTTAATTTGTGGAAGCTTTTAAATTGCAATTGTAAGTGCTATTGTACATGACTTATAAAGATATTAGACTGTAAGCTTTCTGAAGAATAAATAAATAAATAAAATAAATAAATAAAAGCCAGGTCAAATAAAAAAAACTCAAAACAATGGTACATAGTCTAAAACACAGGAACCTCAGTCACAATAACAGACAACAGTTGAATAAGTTTAATTGAATTTGACTGTTTGACAATGACTGACGTTGACAATGACAATAAATGTCATCCAATAGAAGTGTTGCCAGAATAAATAATGATGGGTTAACAACTGTGGGCTGCAACTTTATTTTTTAATTCTAATTATTTAAATTTAAAAAAAACAATAGAAGAGTGCTTTTAAAAAAAATAAAAAATATATACGAAAGCTCCATATTTTATGTAGTACGTTCATAAAAAAAATATCTCTTCTCTGTTCACAGCCAAAGCCCAGCTTCCATACAAAAATATAACATGTCCTTTTGCATGTAATCTGGGAGCACGTTGGTTTCGCCTATTTTTAGACGTTATAATTAGTTTATCTTTTCATTATTTAGTACCTCATTGGTACCTCAACATAAGTTTTTCTTAGTTTTTTTCGATAAGTCAAAAATAAGTTACACCTACAAGAAGTTTTGCATATATAATAATATTTATTTTTGTACAAAGAAAATTACAAATCACATTGCCGCAGAGGGTCCAAATGGCAATGTTACGACGACATGTCAAGTAGAATCACAATTAGTAAAAACATAATGTATGCACACTGTTATATACCTATATATAAGCCACTTTTTCTTTAAAAAAAGGAGTTACGAGTTCAGTACTTAAAGGAAACGTTTTTTTTAAGGAGTTACGATGTTAGTATTTTAAAAGAGAAAAACAAATTTTAAAGAGATATAGTAGCCCACTGGCATCGGAAACAAAATATTAATGTATCAATCAATGAATATTAATGTATCAATCAATATAAAAATCAATGAATAAATATACGTAATATTTATGTGTGCTATGATTTATTCTCGGTAAACTTCTTGTAGGTGTAACTTATTTTTGACTTATCGAAAAAATCTAAGAAAAACGAATGTGGAGGTTCCAATGAGGTACTAAATTTTAATGAAAAGATAAACTAATTATAACGCCTACAACTAGATGGAACCGGCTTGGTCCAGCCATTCTGACTTCAGAATGGCTGGCCACTTTCCTCGTAGTAGTTTTCCCTCTTTAGCGAGGTACCAATTATTTGATGTCTGGTACCAAATAGGTACTAAAACTTGGTATTGCTCAAACTTCCAAAATCTCTCTTGGTCCAGTCATCCTGACGCACACCTTGAGAAGTATTATAAAATAACATCAAAAACCGAAAGGAGATGTTTCATTTTCGGCCATAAGATGTACATTTATCGAAAAAGGGGAAAAAAATCCAAGAATTGAGGAAAAATATTCGTTCGTGAATTTAAACCTAATTTGATGTGCACAAAATATAATAAGTTTTCAATTATTGCCATATTCTATTCAACATGGCATCCTATAGTTTGCATAGCCTGCTTTCGTTCTGAAAACATGTCAAATCAAAACATAATTCACGTAGACGTTAAATATGAAAGGTATGTGTTCTTGTACAATTAATAATTATTATTATTCTCTTAGCCATCTTTTTCGACTAATTCTAAGCTAGTGTGACGAGTTCATCGTTAGAAAAATATTTATTCTTCTTTTTTGACGTGTACTTCTGAACGAAAAATTCAAAATGTCAGGTCACAGTCGGTCAGTAATTAACAAATATCAATTTCTAGGTTAAGTAAACGTCATCTTTACAACTTCTCACGGCTGTCATAACTCTCACGACAAACGTCAAACATTTTTAACTTTTATTTTGTGCATAAAAAACATTTGATATTATGAAAAAAATGTTAATGTAAGCTATTCAGGGTTTAGTTTCCCAGCTTTTCTAAAAGGTACACCTTATGGCCGGAGCCCCATACAAAAATGAAACATCTCCTTTAAAAAAAATACAGCGGATTTTGCAAGCGCACCGACGATATTTTCATTTGAGTCACACGAGAAAAAGTCCATATAAAAATGTATCATTGAAATGTATGGAAAAGTATTATTTAAAGGACGTGTTATATTTTTGTATGGAAGCTGGGCTTTGGCTGTGAACAGAGAAGAGATTTTTTTATGAAAGTACATAAAATATGGAGCTTTCGTATATATTTTTTATTTATTTTAAAAGCACCCTTCTATTGTTTTTTTTTTAAATTTAAATAATTAGAATTATAAAATAAAGTTGCAACCCACAGTTGTTAACCCATCATTATTAATTCTGGCAACACTTCTATTGGATGACATTTATTGTCATTGTCAACGTCAGTCATTGTCAAACAGTCAAATTCAATTAAACTTATTCAACTGTTGTCTGTTATTGTGACTGAGGTTCCTGTGTTTTTGACTATGTACCATTGTTTTGAGTTTTTTTTATTTGACCTGGCTTTTAACAACAATAGATAGCGATTTTGTGTGACAACTTTGACAGGATTAGACATTGATGACATTACTGCCAATGACAAGTGACAACCTTGCTGACATACAGTAAATATTTTCTTTTATTCTATTGAGACCAGGGAATCAATGCCATACATCCAAACCATTAAGTTAATTCATTGATTTTATTTTAATTTCAGCAGTTTAATATTATTTTAATATTAGGATAAATACTATGCTTTCAAAAATGATATATATCATTTTTATTTCTAAGTTTTTTATCAGTTTATTAGTTTTTTAACAAAAAAAATATCAGGATTTTAAATGTTTTATACTTAAATAACGGTGCTTTTAAAAAAAATGTTTTTGTAAGCACGTCATAGACAGTTTTCCCTATCAGAAAAACCGCACATGTAAGCGGTTCAAAAATAAAATTATTTTAAGCCCATTTCATAACATGTCCTTTCTTCTAGGTGTAACTTTTTTTTGGCTTATCGAAAAAATATAAGAAAATCATATGTTGAGGTACCAATGAGGTACTAAATATATTCGAAAAGATAAACTAGTTATTATAACGCCTACAACTAGGTGAAACCGGCTTGGTCCAGCCATTCTGAAGTCAGAATGGCTGGCCACTTTCCTCGTAATAGTTTTCCCTCTTTAGCGAGGTACCAATTATTTAATGTCTGGTACCAAATAGTACTAAATAGATACTAAAACTTGGTATTACTCAAACTTCCAAAATCTCACTTGGCCCAGTCATCCTGACGCACACCTTTTCAAGCCACGTAGGCCTGTGAAATCAGTTTTCTATTAATTTATTTGGTTAAGGGAATAGCAAAATCAGCTATGTAATTTTGGCCAAAAACGGTTTCAAAAATCCTCTATGTGTGCAAAGAAAGACTTAACGTATTTTTATTTCGATGCGCGCCTCTTAGAATTGCGCTTCAATATAACACATAGCGGGTTTATTATTTTAAAATAGTGTGGAAAATCCGCTAAGTGTTCTAGGAAGACCAACAATGAAAAGTATCTAGTAGAAGCATAAATATAGCGGTATTGACGACCCAAAAATAATTTGCCATGTGACCAAATTCACTTTTATAGCAACAAATCTACAAATGTAAATTAAAATGTATCAGCAATTTTAAAAACAAAGCAAGGTGTTAAAGTTTAATGAGGTTGTGTCAATTTTAATCCTTCGAAAATAATGTTAAAAACAGTACTAACATTTATTGTGATGATGATGAATTAATAAGACATGTTAAGAAAATCAGTATTTTTATTGGTATATTTGCCCTGTGTAAGTCGGTATATTTCAATATTTTATTGAGGTGTCTCGGTATTTTCGTAAAATGTAATCTGGTCACACTGGTAGTATTATGCGAAATGCAGCGCTGCCAATCGCGGGGCAAGTCCCCGATGTGCGGGGAATTGAGGGTCCGTGCGGGAAAAGCGCGGGGAATGAGAGAAATCGGGGAATTGAGACTAAAAAATTGAATTTCAAATTTTTCTTTTTTGTGTTTGTAAATGCACTCAAGATACAGGAGTAAACAAAAGAGTGAGGGGGAACATCTAAAAAAAAAACGTCCACCAAGCTCCAATTTTTTGCGTTTGCAAATGCACACAAGAGACAGGAGAAATTGAAAGAGTGAGTGGAGCGTTTAAAAAAAATCGTCCAAGTATCGCTTGGGAATTAATAAAAAAACAGCGGGGAATTTCGGGGAAATGACAACACAGACGCGGGGAATCGAGAATTTTTTATTGGCAGCACTGGTGGAATGTGTGGTGACTGGCAGTGGCACTGATATTGTATTTTGCCTCTATTCATACCAATAATCTTCACAATATTTAGTAGGTAGTGCATATTATTGTTCGAATTTAATGTTTCTCTTGTCAGATTTAAGTTAAAGTGCTATATCTAATCAGTGAAAATGGAAGATCGAGCAGCCAAGTTAGCGTTAGCACGAAAAAAGGTAATAATTCGGTGTATTTTAAACTTGTAGATTATTCCAAAATATGTCTAAGCAGTTGTTATAAATCTAGATTTAACTATCGTCTTCTACCTACTTGTATTTTATAGTTAGGTACTTGTATTCAATGTAAACAGTACCGTAATTACTGGATAGCAAGATTAATAAGTATTGCTGACACGTCATTCTATCCTGACTATCCTATTGTAGATTGACACTGGTGTGGAGAACACAGCTTGCTTGCGTTCTTTCGTCAATACACAACACAAGGGTCCCAGTGAAAACACGAACAACGTTTTGAGATCTGCATATATAATAATTTTATTTCAACCCATTATTATTAATTAAAATGGATCTTTATTTCTATAGTTGTCAATGTTTCAGCTGAAAGATCATCAAGAAAAGAAATTATTTTGTGGACATAAAGATGATATTGATTATACATCAGAAGGTTTATTCCAGCATAATTCTATGCATTCAGTATTGAAAGATGAAGGATTTGTCACTCAAAACATACAGAATACTCTGGAAATTGCACACAGTGATATTCCTAAAACAGATAAATCATTGACATCACCTGTTATACATACCAGTAATTTGAAACAAACTGATGTTACTGAAGATATTCTAATTCCAGAAACTGATGTAAATATAACAGAAATCTTGATTTCAAATAAAAGAAATTTGGAATTGCAAGTACACGATTTACAAACAAAATTGAGCCAACTAGAACAGAATCATGTTTCAGTAGTCAGTGATTATAAAATATGCAACCAGAAACTCAGTGAACTAGAAAATGAACTTCAAGATACAAATAACAAATATTTAAATGCTTCAACAGAAATGTTGATGAAAGATTCAAAACTAAATGAACTTATTTCAGTCAAGTTATCATTATCCGACGAAAATGGTAATCTAGCAGAACAACTAGAATTTACAAAAACTGTTTTAAATGCTAAAGAAGCAGAATGTGATTCCCTTCACAATCAATTATTTAATCTTCAAAACCAATATGATGTTATACACCTGCAATTACAACAGCTTACAAATGGTTCTTCTACTAGTCTACCTAGTGGAAAAGCCACTAACAATGAAAAAACTGAAGCGATGTTACTAAAAATTTCTAATTTGGAACAACAGTTAAGTTTGTTACAAAAAGAAAGAGATCAGATTAACTTACATTATGAACACTATGTTGCTGAATTAAATGAACAATTAAGATCAGTCATAAAGAAAAATGAGGAACTTACACGAGAAGTTGAAAATCTCTCAAATAGAGAAAATAGTTTAATTGACCAAATAAGTGACATGGAAATCAGAATACAAAATTATAACCTTGATAAAAAACGGTTCGAAGTGGATCACAATACTTGCAATTTAAAAGACTTGCAAGATGATTTAAAGGAAGTTCAGGTAAATATGAAAACTTTTATCAAAACTTTAATTGAGGTATCTAAATTCAAATTAATCTTTATATGTAAGTATATGAATTGTTGGTGCATCTGTTACTGATTGTGTAATTTCCAACCACAAAACAGATAAAAGAGGTTGGTAAGTAAATAGTTTCTGATTAGGGAACATACCCATACTACGTGACCCATTTTTGACAATTTTTTATCCCCCTCCCCCCCTCTTGGTGACTACCCGTAGTATGCCCCATGACCAAATGCCCCTGTGACCAAGCGTGGTATTTTGAAGACCCTCCCCCCCTGAACGGGTCACGTAGTATGGGTACATTCCCTTAAGTGCTTATTACACTATTTGATTTTTAGGAAATTGGAAGGTGTGGTTGGATTTAGACAGTTAGATTCCGATTTTGTGCGATTGGAAGGTCCCGATTGAAGGTTCCTAAATTGTTTACGATTTAGGTAAGTGTAATCGCATCGCTACGATTTAGAGCAGTGTTGCCAGATCAGATTTGTAAATTTACAGCGGTTGAGTATATACTTACAGTATTTTAGTATAAAAATACAGTATATCATAAACTTAAGAGGGAAGCGAAGAGCAATAACAAGTATATATGGAAAAGTACATAATAATAAAAATAAATGTATATGTTACAGTCATAGTGATTAAATAGCTATTATACATAATGACTGGTCATTATATATAAGGTCTAACATTATTAATCCGAAATATTTAAGGAGGTGAATCTATAGGTTAAAAACATGCCTTGTAGTAAATAATAATTAATATAATAATAAATAATTCTATTATGTCCGTCTCTCAAAATGGATGTAAGAATGGGTCCCGCGGTACTAAGGAGCTACTCCTCATAGATATGGCCATTAGCCAACAAGTTCGCCGATCTAGAAAGGATCTGTCGACATGTTGGATAGATTATAAGAAGGCCTACGACTCAGTACCACATACATGGCTCATGAGGGTGCTGGAGTTGTATAAAGTAAATACAACCCTATGCGCCTTCCTGACGTCATGTATGGGGCAATGGAGGACAGTCCTTCACTATCCAGGATGTCGGCAAATCCAAGGGAGAGGTGAACCAATAAGGATCGAGCGAGGTATATTCCAGGGCGATAGTCTGAGTCCGCTGTGGTTTTGTTTAGCCTTGAACCCTCTGAGCACATTATTGGAGGGTTCAGGGTTAGGCTACCGGTTGAGAAGAGGTGGTCAGGTAATATCCCACCTCCTTTACATGGACGATCTGAAACTCTTTGCCCCCAACAATTTGCAACTGGTGAAGTTACTGAAAGTAACTGAAACTTTCAGTAATTCCATCAGGATGGAATTTGGTGTGGACAAATGTGCAGTCATGCATGTAAAGCGAGGAGGGATTATGGAATCCGTGGGAACACAACTCTCGGACTCCATACACCTCAGATCCCTCTCCTCAACCGAAACCTACAAATACTTGGGCATGTCGGAGGCGTTAGGCATCAATGAGACCGACATGAAGCAATCGTTACGGGAGCGCTTCTATGGCCGCCTGAAAAAAGTACTTAAAAGTCTTTTGTCAGGCGGAAATAAGGTGCGCGCCTTTAACGGTTGGGTCATGCCGGTCCTGATGTACTCCTTCGGCATACTCAAGTGGACTCAGACGGAACTTGACGCCCTGGATAGGAGGGTCCGTACGCTGCTGACTGCATACCGAATGCATCACCCACGTTCATCGGTGATGAGGCTGTACATTCCGAGGAAGTGTGGGGGTCGAGGCTTTTTAAATGCTAAGACCCTCCACAACCGCGAGGTGTGCAGCCTCAGGGAGTACTTCCTCCATGCCGACGTGGGGATGCATCGAGATGTAGTCGCAGTGGACAAAGGGTTCACCCCGCTCTCCTTGGCTAAAGAGAACTGGCGCAAGCCTGTAGTACTGGATACTAATGGTCGCAGGGAGGTATGGCAGAGCAAGGAGCTTCACGGACGCTTTTACCGGGCCCTTCATGGGCCCGATGTAGATTTCCTAGCGTCCGTAGCCTGGCTGCGTTTCGGTGACCTATTTGGGGAAACCGAAGGTTTTGTCTGTGCGATTATGGACGAAGTTATCTTGACGAACAACTACCGAAAATATATTGTGAAGGACGGCACGGTTGACATCTGTCGGGCATGCCACTGTCCCGGCGAATCCATTCGACATATTATTTCTGGTTGTTCTCGTCTTGCTAACGGCGAGTATTTGCACAGACACAACCTAGTGGCTAGGATTATCCACCAGCAACTTGCTCTGAAATACAACCTTGTGGACGCAGAAGTACCATACTACAAGTATGTGCCCGACCCAGTTCTCGAGAATGGTCATATCACATTGTACTGGGACCGATCTATCATCACCGACAGGACTATTGTTGCCAATAAGCCTGACATAGTGGTGATAGATCGATCAGAGCGTCTCGCAATGATTGTTGATATCACTGTCCCACATGACGAGAACCTTGTGAAAGCCGAGAAAGATAAAGAAATTAAGTATCAAGACTTGGCACACGAGGTTGTCGACATGTGGGAGGTTGACTCTGCAGTCATTGTGCCGATAGTCGTGACGGCCAATGGCTTAATAGCCAAGAGCCTCGACCAACATCTGACGAGGCTCGCGTTGGGCAGCTGGATCAGGGGCCTGATACAGAGAGTGGTACTTCTGGACACGGCACGTATTGTCAGGAAGTTCCTCTCTCTGAGGCCCTGACCACCGGTAGCTTGGACCCTGTTCCCGATGCCGGTGGGCTACTATTTTTTATATTTTTAAATGTTTTTTTATATTTTTTATAGAAATATTTAAAAATGTAAATCATATGTGTATATAAATAAATAAACGAATTGCAATATAATAATAAAAAAAATTACACCTTTGCTAAATTTAATTTTAATAATGTTGGTTTCACTTGGCATGAAACGTTTACTCAATGAATGAACGCGCGCGGGGGCGGGCTCTAGTGCTTGTCGTCCGAGGTTCTGAGTCTCCCTCTCTCTCTCTTACTCTGTTGTCAAGTGGCGGGCGGCACTGGTGCATCGTCGTACCGCCGAAACTCCGGTTCCCGCGCAAAACTATCAAACGCTCTGCGTAGGTCATTAACTCAGATCAGCTGCGTCAGAGTACGTACCATTGATAGATCTTATCAGAAATCCTAATTCTAAAATTGATAATTCGACTGCTTAATTAGTTACCTACTCACTCATTAGCCTACCTAAGTAAGTACATAGTGCCGCCCAAACTCCGGTTCCCGCGTAAAAAAACAAACGCTCTGCGTAGGTCATTGACTCAGATCAGCTGATTCGGAGTACGTACCATTGATAGATCTTATCAGAAATCCTAATTCTAAAATTGATAATTCGACTGATTAATTAGTTACCTACTCACTCATTAGCCTACCTAAGTACATAGTGCCGCCCAAACTCCGGTTCCCGCGCAAAAAATCAAACACTGCGTAGGTAGGTCATTGACTCAGATCAGCTGATTCGGAGTACGTACCATTGATAGATCTTATCAGAAATCCTATTTTAAAATTGATAATTCGACTGATTAATTAGTTACCTACTCACTCATTAGCCTACCTAAGTAAGTACATAGGTACGTACTCAACATAATAGCGGCATAGTAGGTACAGTGGCTTGGCGCGACTACGGCGGTCGCAATTGTCGAGTGAGGCCGCGTGCAAACGACGGTCTTTCTTAAAACCTATTTAATTATTATCTACTGTACCCCTGACTGTATCCCTTAGTACGTACTTATGATTTATCTACTAAACGCCCTACTGTCTGATTCAAATTCTCCATTCACACTTTATCAGGCTTTGGACTGACAAATTATTGACACAATAATTTGATTCAGATACCTACCTACCTGTCGTGTTTATTTGTATCTACCTACTTTGCATAGGTACTTAGTTATAATTTTTTCATGAGCAGGATAAAGAGTTCACGGTAGCTTAGCGGTTAAATCGACTGGTGTTCTGAACCAAGTCGCAGGTTCAAGTCCGGCTCGTGAGAGATTTTTTTTCCCCCAATTTAACTTTAGAGTTCGCCTCGCTTGGGTTGTCCTAGGTAATGGAAAGAGACAAGTCGCGACGCGACACAATGCACAACTGACTGCCGCGATGTCAATAAGTAGGTAGTGCGTTTTTGTTGTAACAATGGTTAAGAAGGTACTGTTTTCAAGCGTTGTTATTAGAACACAATAAAATTATACTTTACCACTTCGTGTACGCATATCGTTGCGTAAAAAACAATCCGCATTATTAATTAGACTACTCGACAACGTAGGCCACGTGTAGTAACATCTACTTTTTGATATTTCATTTGTTTCGCACTGTGTCGACTCGCGTCGTATCGTTTCGCGTTGCCGCATTTGTCGCTCACTCACGTCGCGGCGTCGGACAATGCGTCAATGGGTTAAAATAATAAGAAATAGGTACTTTGCGTTGTCACACATTTTTACGAAGTTGTAAAAAATTATAATTGTTATAGGTTTTTACTGCATTGTAGGTAGGTAGACAGGTTAAATAAGCTTACAAATTATTACAACAATGTTTTTGGCGTGTTTATAAATTTGAATCAGTCTTATTTACAATGATTTAAATGTACATACCTAACAACTATTTTATTTACACTAATTGCTGCACATATCCGCCTTGCTGTTGGACACAGAGGGCGGCACGCTTTATGACATGTTCTTGCACGCGCACTGAAGTGTCTCTGTCACTACTCATCACTGCGAAAGCATTCACAATCCGATTTCTTAGTTCCTCGGCACTAGATATTGTATGGCTATCGTTACCATAAACTAGGTCTTTAGCCCTACCTCACACGTGAAAATCTAATGGCGTTAGATCAGGCGAGCGAGCTGGCCAGGCAACAGGGCCGCCTCGACCTATCCAACGATCTCCGTACTCGTTTGTTAGGTAGTCCCTGACGCGCCTATCATAATGTGCCATCATGTTGGAAGTACATTCGTTGCAGGCAGTCGTACGTCGTCGTGCCGTGCGTCGCGCTCAAAACCTAGAAACACGTGCGCTCGCGTGGGCGCCTGCGGGGGGACTATTGCCGCCGCGTCGCTAGCGTTTGATTTTCGGCTACGATCAATCAAAATAGGTAAACAGCGCGCGCGCGCCGCCGCCGCGCCGCCGCTTCAATGGCGTGTAGGTACTACGTAGTAACTGGCGTGGATGGATGTAAAAAATAATAAAGAGCCAGTAAATTTATCGTTATTCAAGTCATTTAAAATGTATTTATTTATTAACAATTAAATGGATAAATAAGAAATTTGATATTTGATATGAGTTCCTTAGCATTCATAGATGTACGTCTTAAAATATTTCGGATTAATAATGTTAGACCTTATATAATGACTAAATTGTCTAGACCATATGTGTAGCAATAATATGCTGTTATTTTAAATAATAATAACAGCATATTATTACTACAATATGTGTAGCAATAATATGCTGTTATTTTAAATAATAATAACAGCATATTATTACTACAATATGTGTAGCAATAATATGCTGTTATTTTAAATAATAATAATTATAATTTTCTATCGAAGAATAGAATCTATAGAATAAACAGTTTGTCAAATTCGAAAGGTTAGAACTGCGACCACACTAGATTTCCTCTTTTGCAAAACAAGCATTCATGGTAGATTAGGTTTATTTTTAGGCTTAAGGCAAATTGAAATAAAACTTTATAATCTTCACCTATACTTATTTTATTACTTTATCCGTGTGTTCCAAGATATTATATAAAATAGCAAGTTAATGTGATTAATTCTGTGTCAATTATCACTGTCTAAATTGAATAGATATTATATATAATGGCTGGATAGTATATATAATATCTGGATTAATTACTTTGGCTGTAACATAATTATACATTTTTTTTCCTGAATTTCTCAAAAGTACTATATTTCTGCTTCATTTTTGGGAAAAATCTATATTTGTTAAAAAAAAAGGTGGCAACCCTAGTCGTCGTTCCAATTTAGAATTCGATTTAGTGTAGTGTGATCACTAACTTCTAACTTCCTAGTTAGAGTGCTCCTAATTAGATTTCCTAAAAATCGAATAGTGTAATAAGCACCAGCATTAGAACGCGTGTCGCCGCTTGTGTTCTACTCTTTAACTCCACTACAAGCAAGAGACTAATACGTACGCGCATTACGCACACAAATAAACCACACGCACTTAGGTCCGTATTACAGAACATACCTCAAGTCCAGTTTGATCTTTAATCAGTTGATCACTGTTTAACTATAGAATCAGTACTTGAGGAACGATTTTATTCCAGAACGGCAATCAATCTATACTCAGATGAAACAAGACTCAAATTGAGCCAATCGATTGGTTGATTACAGATCGAATCACTGCTTGGGGTCGAATCTACGAACTGAGTAACGATCTAGAATAAAGCCAAACTCAGCTGAACTATGATCAATGAATCTATACTTGAGGAATGTTCTAAAATTTAAAGTTTACTCAAAACTAGTTTTAAACAAAGATTAATGCTTGAGTTTCGTTCTGTAATACGGACCTTAGATTTCGAGTTTGCTATTAGTTGTCACACTAATGTAAACACTGCGTTTGACGTACACTCAAACACGCGCAAATCCAAATGTATTTCTCATTTACGGCGACCAAAACGTCGATTATTTATGTCGATAAAATTACTGTAACCTCGTTACTCTAAGTTTTGCAATTTTTCGCTCTAATTTCGGGACACCGGACGGGGTAAAAAATAATAGTGTGGACTTCCTAAATGTATATAAATAATAATGTCAAATTAATTTATCGGATTATTCGGGTATATCGGATGTGCCCCTTAAGGGGCACATCCGATATACCCGTGAAATTCTTTTTTTTTTTTCGTTTTTTTGCTAATTGCAGGTCTGTTTTACATCACAATTATGTTGTTCTAAATGTTGTTTGCGCCCGTAACGATCATATGTTTGCTAAAAATAATCAATAAAATCATGTCAATTATCAATCATCATCATAATGCTTTAAAACTTGTGCTACATTTAGACCTACTAAATCCATTCTATTCTACCAGTTGCGTCAATCCACAGTTTTCTTTTATCTGGTTCTGTTGGAAACCTAAAAATAAAATTAAAAATGTATGTTTTCAATATATATGGCTAACCTCAAACCAAATTTTAGACGAAAAACCCACTCAGAAACTAAATTGATGACCCACAATAAACAATAATTCGTGGCAGTAAACAAAGTTATTTTAAATATAATGTAATATTAATATAATTATAATATTACTGATAATAATCATTTGTGGACATACACACATATTTAATATCAACATTGTTTACAACTTGGGACTATCGACACAGCTATCGATATGCATGGATTTCGCCGAATTCAAATTGGTTCGCTGCACTCGACTTTCGCATTGAATGCAATACATTGCGCGATCGCTCCCGTAGTACAAGATGGTACCCATGTATTGCAAGCAATGTATAATTTTGCATCTGTTTGCGATTGTGTCGTTTTTTTCTACAAACTACATAGGTAATACTATTGTAATAATTACAAATATCACTTGTATTGTAAGGTTTTTGGACTTACCGGTGAAAAGAAATCCTTTCTCTAGCTACACTATAAACCTGGCTTCTTTTCCGACACGATATAATAATTCAGGCAAGACAGCATAATTCTTTTTTTTCGCGGATCTTCGTACGCTGTCACAATAAGACCGCGACTGTGTAAAACAAATTTCGGTTGACATAATGAGCGTTTGCTCAAACCAGTGAATGTAAAAAACGTTTTTTTAAATTATTCATATTCTGGACTGAAATTTTTTAGTCAACCCATTTGCAATATATTTATTGAGATATTTAATTTGATATAAAATAGTTTTCATCCATTAACCAGCTCGGTGAAGGTCGTTCTATACTGGGATCCTATACTATTATTTTTGTTGATGTTTTCATCCAAACTCGTTGGGTAGATACATGGCATTAACTATGACTGATTTGTTCTAGGATGATCTGAACAAATTACGAAGCAAGCATGAAGAACTTCAAAATCAATATGCTGAAAGTCTTGCTAAAGTCAAGGAACTATCAGAAGTAAAAGAACCAGAAAGCAATCACGACAATATAAGTCTGACTAAATTGAATGCTGTTATAACAAGTGATAAAGTTGCTGCACAGAGGGCTACCGAGCAAAATAAGAAATTAAAGCAAGATTTGCAGGCATTAGAAGATGCATTTGTCAAAATGGTATACAGTTTTTAATATTTTGGTAGGAGTCAAACTTATTGCACTGCCTCATTAATCGGTTGGAATCGCGGCTGCGTATAGTGAGGTCTCGGGTTCTTTCTATTCCGGGCCGGGCAAAATGATATTGGATTTTTCTATTACGAAAATTTCAGTAGCATTGTCATTTATCGGGCAAAATTCCAAACTCCAGGTTTGGCTATAAGCTCGGCCCCTCGTTACATTGGACTGAATACCGTTGTCTGCGAAATGTCTATATCTTCGGGTAAAATAAGCATCGTGATACGCAAAGCGCATCACATTTAAATTTAAGAAAGGAGTAGGTACATACTGTGGTTTTGCAATATTAACAATATAGGTACCATTATAATGTGTGAGCGAGCTGTCCCACTCTACTAGACTCCCCGTAGTCGTTCAGTTAGGTCATTATGATGTAGTTAATCGTTGCGTAATAATGTAAATAATTGGGAGAAATGGCATCATATTTATACTGATGCTTCTAAGCATTCTGCTTCAGGAAGTGTGGGAGTTGGAGTATTTCATTCTCAATATAATATTGTGCAAAAAGTTAAACTTCCCCCTGAATCATCAGTATTCTCTGGGGAATGTTTTGGAATATATAAAGCTAAGGAGTATATCCATATTATGAAATTGAAAAAAACGGTCATATTTTCTGATGCTTTAAGTGCATTACAAGCCATTAAAAGGAATCCATTCAAATGTAAAACGGTCTATCCCATCATAATGTCTGTAAGGAACTTATTGTACAAATGTTCCCAATTTGAACAAAAAGTCTATTTTGCATGGATCCCGGGACATAGCGACATCACAGGGAACGTTAAAGCCAATCATCTGGCTAATGAAGCTGTAGACTGTGGAGATTGTTTTCCTTATATGAATTATTGCCACGATCTAACGAGTCTGCCCATGACATTTCTTTGGGACTCCTGGAGGGTTTTATGGGAAGCTAGCAGTTTATCCAAAGGTAAAGGATATTCACATATCCAACCATTTATCACTAAAAAGCTTTGGTTCTTCAAATTAAACTTTGGTAAAACTATTACTAGTTGCCTCATACGCATGAGATTGGGTCATGTTAGTACCCCGTCTCATCTTGCCCGTCTTAAGATTTTGGATAGTAATGTTTGTGAGTGTGGCGAAGGTGTGGGGGATTTGAACCACATTTTCCTTTCTTGCTGTCTACATGATCGAACTTCCTTTCTCGACTCGCTGCTTACATATCGTACTCCCATTCCCTACATCTATTTCTGTTTTGCTCTCTTCCAAGGATCCTAATATATATAAATATATAGGTTTATTTATTACTCTTAACAATATACTTGTATGATATTTATATTTTGTTATATAAGGTCTAACATCCGGTCCGCAGTGGGCACGACTGCCAGTTTCAATGTGGCTGTAGGCTTGCACCAAGGGTCAACTCTCAGCCCTTACCTCTTTCTGGTGATAATAGACGCTCTTACGTCGGAAATCCAGGAAGAGGCTCCTTGGTGTATGCTGTATGCCGATGACATTGTGCTGGTTGCCGAGAGTGGCCTAGAGGTCCAGAGAAAATTGGAGGAATGGTGGCAAAGACTGGAGAGTGTTGGCTTGAAAATGAGCAGAAGCAAAACGCAGTATATGTTTTGCGATTTCGGCGGTCTCTCCAGTCCTATGCCTATTACTCTCGCTGGTATATCCTTACCAGTCTGCTCCGACTTCCGGTACCTTGGGTCACTCGTCCAAGGGGATGGTGAAATTGACCGAGACGTTACGCATCGGATCAACTCAGGTTGGATGAAATGGCGACAGGTCACAGGGACAACTTGTGACCAACGGATGCCCCTCAAGCTGAAGGGCAAAATCTACAAATCCATTATAAGACCTGTCGTGCTGTACGGATCAGAGTGTTGGGCCGTGAAGAAGACGGATGAAAGAAGATTACACGTAGCGGAGATGAGAATGTTGAGATGGATGTGTGGAGTGACGCGAATGGATAAAGTAAGAAATAAGTATATTAGAGGAAGTTTGAAAGTGGCACCAGTGACAGAAAAGTTGAAAGGAAAGCGTTTGTCTTGGTATGGGCATGTGCTGAGGAGGGATGAAACACATGTGACTAAGAGAGTGATGAATATGAATGTTGATGGATGGAGGGGGAGAGGGAGACCTAAGAAAAGATGGATGGATTGTGTGAGGGAGGATATGAAAGATAAGGGAGTAAATGATAATGAGACGGCTGACAGGGAAGAGTGGAAGAGAAAAACATATTGCGCCGACCCCAAGTAACTTGGGACCAGGGCAGGAAGAATAAGGTCTAACATTATTAATCCGAAATATTTAAGGAGGTGAATCTATAGGTTAAAAACATGCCTTGTAGTAAATAATAATTAATATAATAATAAAAAAAATTACACCTTTGCTAAATTTAATTTTAATAATGTTGGTTTCACTTGGCATGAAACGTTTACTCAATGAATGAACGCGCGCGGGGGCGGGCTCTAGTGCTTGTCGTCCGAGTTCTGAGTCTCCCTCTCTCTCTCTTACTCTGTTGTCAAGTGGCGGGCGGCACTGGTGCATCGTCGTGCCGCCGAAACTCCGGTTCCCGCGCAAAAATATCAAACGCTCTGCGTAGGTCATTAACTCAGATCAGCTGCGTCAGAGTACGTACCATTGATAGATCTTATCAGAAATCCTAATTCTAAAATTGCTAATTCGACTGCTTAATTAGTTACCTACTCACTCATTAGCCTACCTAAGTAAGTACATAGTGCCGCCCAAACTCCGGTTCCCGCGTAAAAAAACAAACGCTCTGCGTAGGTCATTGACTCAGATCAGCTGATTCGGAGTACGTACCATTGATAGATCTTATCAGAAATCCTATTTTAAAATTGATAGTTCGACTGATTAATTAGTTACCTACTCACTCGTTAGCCTACCTAAGTAAGTACATAGGTACGTACTCAACATAATAGCGGCATAGTAGGTATAGTGGCTTGGCGCGAGCCCGCGTGACTAGGGCGGTCGCAATTGTCGAGTGAGGCCGCGGCCGCGTGCAAACGACGGTCTTTTTTAAAACCTATTTAATTATTATCTACTGTACCCCTGACTGTATCCCTTAGTACGTACTTATGATTTATCTACTAAACGTCCTACTGTCTGATTCAAATTCTCCATCACACTTTATCAGGCTTTGGACTGACAAATTATTGACACAATAATTTGATTTAGATACCTACTTACCTGTCGTGTTTATTTGTACCTACCTACTTTGCATAGGTACTTAGTTATAATTTTTTCACGAGCAGGATAAAGAGTTCACGGTAGCTTAGCGGTTAAATCGACTGGTGTTCTGAACCAAGTCGCAGGTTCAAGTCCGGCTCGTGAGAGATTTTTTTTCCCCCAATTTAACTTCGAGAGTTCGCCTTGCTTGGGTTGTCCTAGGTAATGGAAAGAGACAAGTCGCGACGCGACACAATGCACAACTGACTGCCGCGATGTCAATAAGTAGGTAGTGCGTTTTTATTGTAACAATGGTTAAGAAGGTACTGTTTTCAAGCGTTGTTATTAGAACACAATAAAATTATACTTTACCACTTCGTGTACGCATATCGTTGCGTAAAAAACAATCCGCATTATTAATTAGACTACTCTACAACGTAGGCCACGTGTAGTAACATCTACTTTTTGATATTTCATTTGTTTCGCACTGTGTCGAGTCGCGTCGTATCGTTTCGCGTTGCCGCATTTGTCGCTCACTCACGTCGCGGCGTCGGACAATGCGTCAATGGGTTAAAATAATAATAAATAGGTACTTTGCGTTGTCACACATTTTTACGAAGTCGTAAAAAATTATAATTGTTATAGGTTTTTACTACATTGTAGGTAGGTAGACAGGTTAAATAAGCTTACAAATTATTACAACAATGTTTTTGGCGTGTTTATAAATTTGAATCAGTCTTATTTACAATGATTTAAATGTACATACCTAAGAACTATTTTATTTACACTAATTGCTGCACATATCCGCCTTGCTGTTGGACACAGAGGGCGGCACGCTTTATGACATGTTCTTGCACGCGCACTGAAGTGTCTCTGTCACTACTCATCACTGCGAAAGCATTCACAATCCGATTTCTTAGTTCCTCGGCACTAGATATTGTATGGCTATCGTTACCATAAACTAGGTCTTTAGCCCTACCTCACACGTGAAAATCTAATGGCGTTAGATCAGGCGAGCGAGCTGGCCAGGCAACAGGGCCGCCTCGACCTATCCAACGATCTCCGTACTCGTTTGTTAGGTAGTCCCTGACGCGCCTATCATAATGTGCCATCATGTTGGAAGTACATTCGTTGCAGGCAGTCGTACGTCGCCGTGCCGTGCGTCGCGCTCGAAACCTAGAAACACGTGCGCTCGTGTGGGCGCCTGCGGGGGGACTACTGCCGCCGCGTCACTAGCGTTTTATTTTCGGCTACGATCAATCAAAATAGGTAAACAGCGCGCGCGCGCCGCCGGCCGCCTTCAATGGCGTGTAGGTACTACGTAGTAACTGGCGTGGATGGATGTAAAAAATAATAAAGAGCCAGTAAATTTATCGTTATTTAAGTCATGTAAAATTTATTTATTTATTAACAATTAAATGGATAAATAAGAAATTTGATATTTGATATGAGTTCCTTAGCATTCATAGATGTACGTCTTAAAACATTTCGGATTAATAATGTTAGACCTTATATATTATGTATAAATATACAATAAAATATTTAGTGTTAATTCCGCGAAAAAACAGTTGATCAAGCCTGAATGCAGTATGCAGCACCGCCCTCCCGCCCGTAAATATATGCAAATGCAGAAGGTGCGATTAATAACATGCAACACACAAGCAAAACAAACCGATACGACACGTGTTTCGCCCCTCCACGGGGCATCCTCAGGTGATGTTGACTCGTCGACCGCTTGGACGCGAATGGCACGACTGCGTAGCGCGCGCCCCTTTATACATCGCCTCGACCTGTTGTTTGTGTCGAACTACCCACAAATACGTAATAATGGGGATGAAACTAAATTAGTTTGGTCATTCAACAGTGTATATCTATCTGTATTATGTTTTAATATTTATATATTATGTATACTATTTAATCCTGATCCTTCCTAACATTCCAAATCCCGTATCCAAAATTAATACTATTTTCCTACTAAAAGTTTCCCCGTTTTTGTTTGTGGCATTGCGCAAATAGAGACTTGCCAAGAAGAAAAAAAAAACTTTGGTTCACTCATCTTCAAGCTTACGCAGCTGCACGTTCAATGTATAACAAATGAGTTTATTAGACGGCTGCGTAAAGTTAAGGATGATTTCCACCAAACGGCTCGCACCATATAATTTCTAAATGCGCTAAGTAATAAAAATCGATTTTTTGAAAAATATTTAAAATCGTAGAAATTATCTGTTTTCTGACTTTTTCCTTTGTATACACACAATTACCCAGCTGGACGCCAAATTTCAACTTTCTAGGTCATCTGGAAGTGGGTTAGGTTTTTGATCTATATGTCAGTCAGTGTTAAAAATGCCGATTTTTAGACGTTGATATCTCAATAATAATTTGAGCTGTATTTATGAAATTTGGGATTATAGTTAATCTCGGGGGTTTCAATAAATAAATCAAAGGACATGGCCAATTTCTGTATGGGCGTCGGCATAGTTATCGAATTTATTGTACACCAATGATTTTTTGTGTTTTATATTCGTGAATATTGGCACATTAAATTGCTATAAATAAAAAACTCATAGAACTTATCATTACTACAGACTAGACGTAGTTTCACTAAACCTTTAATCAGATCGCTGGCAATAAGTGTATAGAATTATAATGTAACATGTAATACATTTTTACAGGTTATCCTTATCTATATTTTTATAGTTTAATTACCGTAAAACGGGGTGAATAGCAATGATTTTCAACTTTGTCCTAAGAATTTGATGTCTATAACTTTTTATTTTTAATTACAGGTTATTTTATATCATGTCCGGCACCATAAAGAAAGAGCTATAACAATTTTTTTTTAACTATAAGCATAGGTTTTCCATATTTTAAAAAAAATATGTACTATTTCTATTCACCCAACGACTGGGGTCAATAGAAACGCGTAAAGGGGTGAATAGAAAAACTGCTAGGGCTGCCAAAAACGACTTATCCAACATGCAAAAAAAAGGTTGTGTGTTTAAAAATGACTTATCCAACATGCAAAAAAAAGGTTGTGTTGTGGTTCGGGTTTATATGTACGCGGCATGTTGAATATAACGCTGCGGTATGTACCTGTAAATGAAAATGATCACTTTAAAAAGATTATTTATTTATCAATCACTAAATCTACAGCTCTCAGATACTCCTATACATATAGTATGGACCTACCGTTCATTAATACAGAAACTATGAAAGTTAAGTATTTAGTTCTGTTAACAGTTTTTGACAACCCTATTTATTTATCTCTATTGACCCCTCATTGGTTGCTATTCACACATTAAGCGTTTCTATTATTCCCGACTACGTTGCCATTAAACCCATACTACAGTTCTATTCAGCCTTTAATAGATTCTATTGACCCCTTTTATACAATAAATTTACACGTACTGTGTTTTTAACAAATTATTGAAGTTTAATAACGGATTCTCACTTACCTTCACTGTTTTTTTATAATTGATCACACACCTAATGAGATAAATACAATAAAAATCGTATTACACTATTTTAACTCACCTAAAATTCAAAGTTTCGGCAGTTGATATAAACGCGTTCACAGAGGGTAGACTTTGAAGTAAATTATAAAGGATAAATGTCGATTTTTACATTTTAAAATTGATACCAACGCAAAGAAAAAATGTTGATGTGTAATAATTTAAAATTCTACCAAAATTCTTCAACGAAAAATAGTCAAATATTAGCCTTGAAAACTTTCTTGATTTTTTTTCTATTCACCCCGCAATTTCTATACACCCCGTTTTGCGGTACCAATTAACAAGGAAAACACAAAATAAAACACAGAGTAGGTATAAATAATTATTTATTTATTAGAGAAAACAAATAAAAATATTTTGTTAGCTTTTAATGACCTAGATAACTCAATATACAATACAGCGATGCAGAGTTAGTCTTCTGTTCAATTATAATCATTAATAAACTGTCCAAGACGATTAGGCTCATCATAAATCAGATTCAGTTTTTTCTACTCCAACTTCATACCTGGGGTTGAGCATTGGTTATCTAACGCGAAAGTGTTGTTTGATGGTGTGCAGAAAGCGAGGATATGCGATGCCTCTGCAACCTTTGTATGGCTATTCCACAGTTGATGCATGCACTTCATAATGATTCACAAAACAAATCCGAAACGCTATGCAAATCAGAGTCCATGTTAATAGCAAGGTATCGGTCAGTAGATAAGCGGGGGTCAAATTGAGAAAATAATCGCAAAAATTTAAACAGTAACGCAATGAAGAATCCGCAATGAAATGACATATGATATTACATTGACATTTGACATAGACAAAAACACACTGTCAAACAAGTAAACGCGTTCCGTTTTAAGTTTTTTTTTTGTCTGAAATATAAAAAAGAAACTATCTTACGCATCAACATAAATTATGATAAGATAATTTTATTAAATGCAACAATTACCAATGAAGATAGTTTCGTATGAGTAAAATGTTCCTAATAAGAGCATTTGTCATCCATATCACACATGTTTATAAGTAGTAAGCGTGGTTTGGAACGTCCATTATTATTTTTTATCTTTCTCTATGATCCATTATGGCGGACGTTGACAAACGGAACTTTGAATTCATCTTGCATTACTTATTATTTTGTAAGTAATAAAAACTGACAAGTTCAGAGAGGCTAAAAACTACGTATTAATTCATTTTTCTATTTCTATTTTACAATATTATTTACAATGTCGCTTCACTTCGCTTTTTTAAAAAAAGCGAAAAAGCGAATATTATTTACTTTGTTTAAGTATATAGAATGTACTTTTTTGTCCATGTCCTTTCATGTGTTTATGTTGAATCGATTTTGAGTTATTAAGGGCTCAAAAGTGGCTTCAAATGGTTCGTGTAATATAACACACGGCTGCTGCGTCGCCAGTTCCTTTTTCTTTGAACTTGGCTTGACACGCTGCCGCATGTCTAGATCCGCAGTAAACAATATTGTCGATTTACACGCGACAAAGTTATTTATGCAGTCATCTAGAAACAAGTTGTATGGAACATAAACCAACTGAAACATAACTTGGTACCTACAGTACCAAGCCTACCTAAAGTACTGTGTGATAGTGATAGAATTCCAACGAAAGATTACTTGAGGCCATATAAAAATGTTATAGAAATGCCGTATAGAAATGTTCAGTGTCTGGTCTCCATTTTATTGTATCTTTATGGTTGAAACTTACTAAAACATTAAAATACTATTTATCAAAATTACCATTTGACGGTGTACTTCCCCAGATTTTATTTACTTATATTGTATAAATCTTACAAAAAATAAACACGAACTATCAAAATTGCAGTATATCAATCAGAAGCTTAGCCGAATCTCTGCATTCCCCATTGACCAACTTCTGCAGTTTCTTTTTTCTTATACAACGAATTGAACCTCACAAGAAACTGAGTCAAATTGTGTATTAAAAAAAACCACTTTTGTTCATTATTTTGGAAAGTTCACGCTTAACCAAAAAATTAAATATGCTAATATTGTTTTCACAAAAAAATTGCTGGTCTCCAAAGAAAGATTTCCTGTAGCACTTTTGGTTTAGGATTTCCCTATAGAGTTCCAGTTAAATAAATCGCACTTTATAAATAATTCCTTTTTTATCATTTTTAATATGCCTTGCATATTGCATACAAATTGTTTATACTATTACAGCAGAGTAAACGAAAAGTTGAAATTTCACAAAAAGTAAATGATTAACGTTAAAAAATAATTGATAATTTGAATTTACAACATCGCATCGTGCAATGCTCGGGCACTAATTTTATATTGTAATATTTCAGAGTAAAGATAAATTGGAGTTAACAGAAAAAATATCAGCAGAGAAGTATTTAAATAGAGAACTCACGATTAAACTTTCTGAAGTCGACGAAAAGGCGAAGGATATGCAAATTAAATTAAAAGCCAAGGATGAAGAGATGATGAGATTACAATCAAATTATAGAGAAATCGAAAAACAGTGTGAAAAACTAATGAATCTGGAAAGAAACGGAAGTATTGTACCAGAAGTTGTCTATCCAAATTTAGAAATAAACAATGGCGTTGTTAAAGACTCCGATGAACATTTGGAAGCTGACTACAAACCATTAACAGAGGAAGTAGATGATAAAACTTGCCACAGCCTCCAAAGAGCAGATGCCATGATAAAACTTCAAGATCGATTCCTAAAAATAATGGGAGAAGTTGCCGATCTATCTGATGAGAAGCATAGGCTCGAACATATAATTTTGCAGCTTCAAAATGAAACCGATACTATTTGTGAATATGTTGCTTTGTATCAGCAGCAACGGAGTTTACTGAAACGACGAGATGAAGAGAGAAGTGCTCAGTTAAAAGTATTCCAACAAGAATGTGGAAAACTTAAATGCGAGTTGGAAGAACTTAGTGGAATACTTACAAGATTCGCCGAAGATAAAGAACTATCATTTTATTTTGAAACTGAATCCAAGCGCATTGATATCGAAAATGTTATGACTTTACTGACCAACCTAAAAAATAATTCTTTAATTGATACTAATAAGAAAAATGTTGAATTTAAAAACTTTTACCCTTGTAATTGTTGCTCTGGTAAATTAATTGATGTATAAAAACATTTTTATATTATTATAACTTGTCAATAGTCTTACAAAGGCAGGCGAGGCGTGTAAAAAAATAGCAGGCGTAATTACGCCGATGGATGGAAGTTCGGCTGCTTAATTATTTCAGCATAGTGTGTCGCTGTCGCTACCTCGGTACACTAATCGCCTTGCCTGCCACAGACCGCAAGAAAGGCTAAGTTAATAGTTAATATCGTCAGTGGAAAGGTAAAAAGACTAAAGCGCCAGTATACCTACTTTACAGTAGAGAGATTCAAAGTACTTTTTTAAGAAAATAAACATGGTAAATAAATAATTAAATTATCTATTTAATATATATACTCTAAGAAAAATAACTATGTTTATTCTCTTAAAAAAATACTTTGAATCTCTCTACTATAAAGTAGGTATATTGGCGCTTTAGTCTTTTTACCTTTCTACTGACGATATAATGTAGTGTACATGGGTACTAATATATTATTGTATGAAAGCATATTAATTAAACAGCCAAACAAAATTAAATTTACTTGTTCAAATATTTTATTTTGTACTAGGTATTGTGAATTTCCTGATCTTAGAATAAACCAACGAATTTTACATATCTAATGAACATTTCTATCTACATTAGGTTGGATAAAGACAATAAGCATATCAACTCGGAAAGGGATCGTCACCGTATCAACACGAGCCATTCAGTATTCCTTGTACGATTTTTTTTTATCATGGGGAAATCCTCATGGTTGTCCCTCGCCCGGGGTAAGCGAGGGGGTCTGCCGGACTTATACCGGCTAAAAACCCACGGTGTTCCTCCTTTTGACCGTCGGCCGGGGTCGCGGGATTCGCCTCAGCATGCACCGCAACCCCGGCAGGTCTTGGTCCACCACCCCACGACCTCCTGGGAGGCGCGGGGAGCACCCCACATCACCGGCGCACCAGAACACATGGCACGCCGTGACCACCCCGTGTCTGTGCACCCTTGGTCCCCCTGCGACGGGTCAGGTTAGTGGCCCCGCCGCCTACTACTTTTCGGCCGCAGAGGATAGGGAGAGCGGCCAACTATACACCGACACTCCTCTGCCCCTGCGGCCCCACCGCGTCCGCCATCTGACGGTGGCGGCCGCGGAAGGTAAGGAGAACGGCGCACCGCAATACTGTCTTTCTCACTACCATCGGTAGTTATAGTTGACATAAACGTCCTCGACCCGAGATTTTTCCTCAATCGATGTAAGGAATCGTCTGTCAAACTCAAGGTATCTTGGAACCTACCTTAAGGAAGGGAGTGTCAAAGTTCGTACCTATGTAACAAAAATTAATTTTGAAGACATTATCGAATGTGCTTACGATAATCCTTACAAGTATTTGTCGCGGCGTTATTTACGCGATACAGATAATTCAAATTATTACGTAATGACTCCGTCGAGGAACCTCAAAATTCACACGAAATTGCGACTAAGAATACAATTTTGAAGGTGTTTTCGAGGCCGTCCTGAGTCCACTAAGTTTTGGAGGAACGTCTTAGAATATGGGTGTTAGTCACAGCGCCTGGTCCTACTCAACTAAGTGATTGCCCGTAGTTGGCACTCGGTCGCGCACGGAACATCGTTGATCACACAGCACAATAATTTCAGTTTTTCTGTAATAAATACGCATCAAATATTACCACTCGTAAGTGCAGCCAAAAATGTTAATTTGTTGAAAATTACAATAATATTTAATGTTTGCTTCGCCATGTTTGTGAGAGCGAGATAGATATTACAAACATGCGTGAGACACGATACGCACAAAAAGATGACACTGATCATGATCATAGATGTGTCCGTATCGGTGCATGTAGTCGTGCACAGAGTCCAGGTTTTCTGATTGCGATGTTAGCGCGTAACATATCGCTCCTTCGCATGAAAAGTGTATAATCTCGAAAATTTTGCAAAATCGAGTTAAGTATACACTTTTCATGCGAAGGAGCGATATCTTCCTCCTTTTAATATATATATATCAATGACTATTGAATTGATACGTACAAACTACCGCATGTCATCAGTGGTAGGTACCTAACAATTTGACAGTGATAGCGCCTTTATTCCTTAGTAAGTTCCATACACTACAAGTTACCATTAATATCTGAACATTCATTACTTCATTAATATCTGAGCAGATGCTTGCCAATAATTTCTATACACACAACTAACCAAAAATATCTGAACACTTACAACGTCAAGTGTATCTACGAAGATGGGGTAGTCTTAGATATCTGAGCAGAACTAATTAAACTAGAGAAAACTTCCTTCAATTTATGTCTTCACAATTTTTTGGTAAAATCAATAGTCATTTATGCCTTTGCGGTAGAACTCTGGGGAGAATGTGAAAATTCGAAGAGAGCACGTCGACCTCAATAAAATCACCAGTTTAAAAACTTTCCAGGTAAAACTACCAAATGACTGGACTAACCACAGATAGTAAAGTCGATAGTCGTTTTTGGTTCGTCCTATAAATTGTGGCGGCATCTATCACGCCACATGCGAACTATCCTGCATCGCGATATCAGAGTTTGACACGCAGATAGTATATATACAAGTTCCCAACATCAACCGCGGATGCCCGAAAGCCCCTAAATCCTCCAACCCTAAGTTGGCCAGACGCAATCAGGACAGGCAGCAACGAGAGTGCCCTTCACTCTCGCAGCCGCCCCCTGTCTCTCTCGGCCCTCAGCGCCCCAGCCCCTGGAATGCGCTGACCCACCAGGCCCATTTTCCGGCCTTAACCCGGACCAAACCTACCTCGCCGCCGTCTGCGACGGAGCCCCCCGCGCCCTCTGCTAGGCCCATCACGAAAGCGGCCGCGCCTCTCGCGGCCCCTCCCACCACCGGTGCTCCCTTACCCCGAGCACCCACCCCAGTCGTGGCCCCACCTCTGCGCCCCGCGACCCGACCCCTCCCGTCGAGACCAGCGTTTGAACCCTATGACCCCTTCCGGGTCATCACGAGCACCTTCGGGGTCTTCCATAGCCCCCGAGGGATTCAAATGTCTAGAGACATTATAGCCTGTAGAGGCGATTACGTTTCACTCGCCCGGGTATACGACTCATACCCGGACGTCACCCAAGCTCTTAGGAACTTGCCCCACAACGTGTAGATTAGGGCCTAGCCGTCTATAATACTACACACACAATCGACGCGCATCCGGCCTCGCCGTCGAGGCCCCCGCGACCCCCCGTAATATCAAGCCCGACCCTTGCTCTACAAGCCAGCCCGCGTGCTGAGCAGTAGTTATAAAAATTCCCCAATAATAAATAACCCAGCCCGACCCTTGTTATCTCTCAACGACACACTAAGCCGTGGTTCTAACCCCACAGGGGGTGCCCTTAGTGATTGCCGTTTAATTTATTTCCTAGTTTGTAAGCCCTGGCTGGGGGCCTTAAAGTAATTTTTGGCCACCCCAGGAATAGTCCGGTTGAGCAATCAAAAAGCTTCCTAAGCTTTAATTGCGAGTGGACCACGTAAAAAAAGAAAAAAATCAACCGTTGGGCAGTGGCCCGCCAGGCACAAGACTCCGCCTGGTAGGAGGATCCTCCTTTTCGTAGGCGGAACACAATATCTCGTTCCCCTACAATATCACGCAGTAACGAATTAGGTAAGCTCAGTGTTTGTCTGCGTAGATACACTTGACGTTGTAAGTGTTCAGATATTTTTGGTTAGTTGTTTATGTAGAAATTATTGGCAAGCATTTGCTCAGATATTAATGAAGTAATGAATTCATTAGAATGTTCAGATATGAATGGTAACTTGTAGTGTATGGAACTTATTGACATTTTAAATTGTTGAGAAGTATTTGGTCACCTTGTCTGCTACAATATATCTGACGGTGACTGTACCACCGTACCACTATGGTTGAAAGGCTATTTGTACTGAGCAAAATTTTTTTAAACTTACAGGAGACTTTTTAAAAAAAATAAAAAACATTATAAAAAACTACAGTGTAGATTTTGATAATATTAATACATTATTTCTGTAAGTACGTACTACAGTTTTTTGAATTAATCCCGTGAATATACAGGTTGACTGGTAGAGAATGCCATGTGGCATTAAGTCCGCCTCATGTACCACCATTGTGCATTGAAGTATTAAATAAATAAATACAGGTGTAAACGAAATCATGTAATTCCTTCAAACCTTGTGCTGATATATACACGGTTAAATTTTGATCGTTTTAATCCCGTGGAGGGTCGATCCGGTGCATGAAACACTATCGATTTGTAAAGATAAAATTAAAAAATAAAGTACTTTTTTTTTAAAAACTCGAATTAATTTTCGCATGAGTGAATAAATTATGCGAACCATTAGTAGGCACCATTCGGTTCTAGCAACAATGACGCGTACGCACAGTCAACGTGGACTCACAAAAATTAGCCAATCCTAGACCAAACCCCGCCCCCAAACCCTATTTGATTGGCAATGCAATAGGCGCGCGCCCCGCGCACCCCGCACGCCAAGGGCAGCACAAGAGTACATGACCACGTCATGTAAATACTTCAGTTTAACTAAGACGTCATCGGTGTGTTGTTGTTAAGATTATCCTTGTCGCGCGAAAGTAATGACGTCTCGTAATTACGCGTACTCCAACCTAGAGTTCCTTGCCATGGTGCAATTTTACGCAATCGCGGGTTTTGATGCGCAGGCGGCTCGGTGTCTACAGCGAAGCGAGCATAATGTACGTAATCACCTGATTTCCGTGTTTGGAGATCACTGGATTGGACGGATTGGTCCAGTTGTTTGGCCAGCAAGGAGCCCGGACCTTACCCCGCTGGATTTTTATTTGTGAAGCCATCTCTTGTACAGAAACGAGCATCAAACTCGTGTACAAATGAAAAGTGCGATAGTAAACGCGTTCGATGTTTTATAAAGTGACAGAGAGACATTACATATTGAAATTAAAAGACAATTTAATTAAACGTGCAAAATTATGTCTCGAAAGGAATGGTTTGCACTTTGAACAATTATTAAGCTATCGTGAAGTATTAGCCAGTGATGATTCAGGGGTGATTAATTATTAGGTTTATAACAGAATTCTTTTTTAATCATTTGATTAGGTACACGTTTTTATGAACAATTATTACGTGTCGCGTGTTAAATAAAATCAAAGGTGATTTAGGTATGTAACAGATTTTTTTTTAAATCGTGTAAGTAATTAGAACTTTTTTCTTTTTTAAATCATTGCAAATAATTTTGATTCCACATTATTAAATACGCCATAACTAGCAGGCCTGTAGGGATTTATTTTTACATGTACCTACCGCTTTTAGCATAATTCTTTTAATAGTATTAGGTATGGCCCGAAACCTAGGCACAAAGCAATTATGACGGTCCTAAGCCCGTAAAATTTGGAATCATTTAATTTGTTTACGTGAATATCAGCTGAGCGCGAGTCAATAACCTTAACTTGATCGGGCGGAGTTAGGTAGTTAGGTACGCAACGACCGACGCCGACGTAGGTAACTAACTCGTGGCGCTACTGCTGGTTTCAAGCATTTTGCGAGTATTATGTTATCACTTGCTATTTTCTTTGTTTTAAGAGTTACAATGCTGTGCAAGCTTTTGATGAATAGTATTTTGTAAGTTAAACCACCAGTCCAAGGGATTAAAACGATCAAAATTTAAGCGTGTATAAACCTTGAACGGATAACTATTGGATTCAATAAAAAAAAATTAAAACAAGTAAACATGTATTCTAACGTGAAGCATTTTAGCGCTCCGAGTTAATTGACCGCGCGGTGAACGATAGCCGCGCAATTCGTTCGGGGCGCTAAAATACCTCACGTTAAGAACACGTGTTTACCCCTTGTAATTTTTGTTATTGAATCCAAGAGTATTTCGTTCACGGTTATTCTATATCGGCAGTAGGTACATCACGAGGTTAGAAGAAATTACATGATTTCGTTTACACCCTGTGTTTGCTGTATTTTCTGTAATAAATGCCGCTTAACACTAAATGCATCGAACATATTCTGCCGCGCGATTCATAAACGCAGTAACATTTTGGTCAAAAATGAGTTAAATATATATTCGTAATCACAATCCTATGGTGATTACGAATATATATTTAACTCATTTTTGACCAAAATGTTACTTACTGCGTTTATGAATCGCGCGGTCGTATTGTTGTCAAGAGTAAAGCAAAGTGGTTCAATTGCCTGTAATATATATTATAGCTGAAAGTAAATTAGTTCATGTGTTGGCACAGAATATGAAGCAGAACAAAGCAAGAAGAGTTATTCTCAAAGACTCAATGAATTGAGTATGAAGGAACTAGACTAGAGTAACTTGATACAGACGACGTTCATTGTTCAAACCGAATCAAGTAAAATTATGTTTTACTTTTGTAGGGTCAGAAATAGGTTCTTAAACCATTCAAAGTCAAAGTCAAAGTTTTTTATTTCAAATAGACCATATTTCAGGCACTTTTAAAACGTCACGACTAGGTGCACGGTTCCAAAAGGTAGGTTCTATGGAGAAGAGCCGGCAAGAAACTCCATGAATACTCTTTTTAAAATAGTAGTTCATTACAATTCCATTACAGTAGTGTGAGAAATAGAATGAGAATAATGCAGGTTAATGTAACAAATAAACTCACATAAGAGTAACAAATAGAAAAATATGCCTTCTATGATTGCCATAGCAGTTAAGAGCTGACCAGTCCCGACAGACGGCACCCGTTCACGAGCATGATGTGCACATCCGCATCGGTCAGCTCAACCATATTATAGGGAACTCAACTCGGGGGACTAGGGGACTCATATTACCAGACAATAGGCAGTAATATGATATGATTATAAGCGTATCACTAATAGCTGCATGATGCTCATACTTTACAGTTTGGAATGAAGTATTGTAAAGCGATATTATTAAAATAATAACTATAATACAAAAACCTATTTTGCCAGTCCCAATAGTCCAGATAAAGTCCAGACATTGTAGTATACAAACTATGCGAGTGAAACGATGTAGGGCAACGTTTGGAATGGTCTTTTGAGGAAAGTGCCATAGCAGTTTCGAGTTGACCTGTCCTAACTGACGGTACATCTGCTTCAATCATCGCGGAGCTCAAACCTTATTTTAGGGAGCTCAACAACCCGACCGCTGCACGACGCTATCAATCAGCTGGACATTAGGGTGGGTCACAAAAAAAAACTCAAGAACCGCCACACGTTTACAAAATTCGTGTATATAGCTACCCTACATGGTACTCACATTCACAATTTATTAAAAATGTAACGTAAAAAATGAGGCGATGGTAAAATAATAATAATCATTGAAAAAAATAATTCGATTATAAATGTCAAAAGGATAAAATAAAAAATAATAATGTTATGAAATAATTACAATGATGCGTCTGTGATAACAGCGAGCGGCTCAATTCCAAGCATTTTTATCGTCCATATAATCTTTAACGTTATAGAAACCCTTTTCGCATAGTTTCTGCTTTACATAGGACTTGAATTTATTAAGACGTAAGTCTTGAATATTGCTTGGAATCTTGTTGTAAAAGCGTATACTTTGGCACCTAAATGAGTTACTAATTTTTTGGAGCCTAGTCATTGGTAGGATAAGCTTATTTTTATTTCTAGTATTGACGTTATGGATGTCACTGTTCTTAGAGAACAAACTGATATTTTTCTTTATATAAATCAAATTTTCATAAATATATTGAGATGCGACCGTCATTATACTAACTTCTTTAAATTTATCCCTCAGTGAATGCCTAAAACTAAGGTTATAAATTGCTCGAATAGCTCTCTTCTGCAAAACAAAGATAGTTTGAATGTCGGCAGCATTTCCCCACAACAAAATGCCGTACGACATAACACTATGAAAGTAACTAAAATACACTAATCTGGCTGTCTCTACATCAGTTAGCTGGCGTATCTTGTAGACCGCGTAAGCTGCAGAACTGAGTCTTTTCGACAATTTATCTATATGTGGGCCCCACTGCAGTTTCGAATCTAAAGTTATACCCAAGAACATAGTGGTGTCCACAAGATCCAACTCGTCTCCATTTATTACTACACTGGTTTTCACCTTCTTAACATTAGGTGTCAAAAATCTGATACATTTAGTCTTTTTCTCGTTCAAAAGCAAGTTATTAACATTAAACCAGTGCACTACTTCAGAGAGAGCGTTATTTACATCGTCCGTAACCGGCTGCTGCCGTTTAAGTTTAAATAATAGTGATGTATCATCTGCAAATAACACAATCTCCTGATTATCTTTTATAAGATAAGGTAGGTCATTTATACACGGTTAAATTTTGATCGTTTTAATCCCGTGGAGGGTCGATCCGGTGCATGAAACACTATCGATTTGTAAAGATAAAATTAAAAAATAAAGTACTTTTTTTTTAAAAACTCGAATTAATTTTCGCATGAGTGAATAAATTATGCGAACCATTAGTAGGCACCATTCGGTTCTAGCAATAATGACGCGTACGCACAGTCAACGTGGACTCACAAAAATTAGCCAATCCTAGACCAAACCCCGCCCCCAAACCCTATTTTATTGGCAATGCAATAGGCGCGCGCCCCGCGCACCCCGCGCGCCAAGGGCAGCACAGGAGTACATGACCACGTCATGTAAATAATTCAGTTTATCTAAGACGTCATCGGTGTGTTGTTGTTAAGATTATCCTTGTCGCGCGAAAGTAATGACGTCTCGTAATTACGCGTACTCCAACCTGGAGTTCCTTGCCATGGTGCAATTTTACGCAATCGCGGGTTTTGATGCGCAGGCGGCTCGGTGTCTACAGCGAAGCGAGCATAATGTACGTAATCACCTGATTTCCGTGTTTGGAGATCACTGGATTGGACGGGTTGGTCCAGTTGTTTGGCCAGCAAGGAGCCCGGACCTTACCCCGCTGGATTTTTATTTGTGAAGCCATCTTTTGTACAGAAACGAGCATCAAACTCGTGTACAAATGAAAAGTGCGATAGTAAACGCGTTCGATGTTTTATAAAGTGACAGAGAGACATTACATATTGAAATTAAAAGACAATTTAATTAAACGTGCAAAATTATGTCTCGAAAGGAATGGTTTGCACTTTGAACAATTATTAAGCTATCGTGAAGTATTAGCCAGTGATGATTCAGGGGTGATTAATTATTAGGTTTATAACAGAATTCTTTTTTAATCATTTGATTAGGTACACGTTTTTATGAACAATTATTACGTGTCGCTTAGTGTTAAATAAATCAAAGGTGATTTAGATAGGTATGTAACAGAACTTTTTTTAAATCGTGTAAGTAATTAGAACTTTTTTCTTTTTTAAATCATTGTAAATAATTTTGATTCCACATTATTAAATACGCCATAACTAGCAGGCCTGTAGGGACTTATTTTTACATGTACCTACCGCTTTTAGCATAATTCTTTTAATAGTATTAGGTATGGCCCGAAACCTAGGCACAAAGCAATTATGACGGTCCTAAGCCCGTAAAAGTATAAAGGGAAATTTGGAATCATTTAATTTGTTTACGTGAATCTCAGCTGAGCGCGAGTCAATAACCTTAACTTGATCGGGCGGAGTTAGGTAGTTAGGTACGCAACGACCGACGCCGACGTAGGTAACTAACTCGTGGCGCTACTGCTGGTTTCATGCATTTTGCGAGTATTAGGTTATCACTTGCTATTTTCTTTGTTTTAAGAGTTACAATGCTGTGCAAGCTTTTGATGAATAGTATTTTGTAAGTTAAACCACCAGTCCAAGGGATTAAAACGATCAAAATTTAAGCGTGTATAAACGAGAAATAGGAACGGGCCGAGAATTGAGCCCTGCGGAACGCCAGAAACGGGCCGAGAATTGAGCCCTGCGGAACGCCATTGTTCTGGTACAACATCAATACCTACCTAATAAAAGATTTGCTCATTATGGTTAATCTATACTAATATTATAAAGCTGAAGAGTTTGTTTGAACGCGCTAATCTCAGGAACTACTGGTTGGAATTGAAAAATTATTTTTATGTTGGATAGTCCATTTATCGAGGAAGGTTATAGGCTATATAACATCACGCTACGACCAATAGGAGCGAAGGATAAATGAAAAATGTTGCAAAAACGGGAAAAATGTCCACCCACGCAAGTTTTAAAATAAAGCCACAAATATTAAAACGACTAAACCTATTATTGTGATGAAATGCGAAATGATTCAAGCGACATTAACTATTATTCTGATGGAATGCAATATGTTTCAAGTGACAATCAAATATTTATACAAAAAGCTAAACGCCTTAACGCACATTAGATCTTCAAAATGGTGTGAGGAAAAACGATTCAACAGACAAATGAGAAAAAATGGTCAAATTTTGTGTCGGTTGATACAATGGCCTCCTAAATAAGAGCCAAGTATCTGTGGGGTTCAAGCGCCACAAAAATGCTTTAAAAAATTTGAAACCTTGCTCAAACGATGCAGAAAAATTCGCTGATTCCAAATACATCTATACCTACTAATATACACTATGTAACAAAAACCCTGTTGTTCCTGTGAGTTGCGTTATAAGAATCGATATTCAAACATAAGAAATCGACTCATTTGATAATATTCTTTAATAAAAATAATCAAATTAAATATTAAATCATTATTATTTGTAAAGTCAAAACTGATTTCTCACCTCTGTAATTCTGCAAGGAGCGAGTGCGAGTTGTATCAAACGCGCCGCGCGCGCATGCAGCGGCTGAGTAGGTACCTACGCTAAGGTCGTGAACTAACACGTGTATCACTCAGCTGTTTGCTGTCTAACACTTTGGCGAACGGTTGCTTGTAATTTTTAAAGTAAATATAAATTCGTCCAATTATTATGTAAGTTTATGCAGGTAGATACTAAAACACTAATTTATGATAACGTCTTTGGCGAACAGTTGCTTGTAATTTTTAAAGTAAGTATAAATTCGTCCAATTATTATGTAAGTAGGTACTAAATCACTAATTTATGATAACGTCTACTTGACGGTTTCATTGTGAGCGTTAAACACACCTATTCTCACGAAGGAGCATTCGTCAGTAAACAAAACGCGGCTCAAGAACTCACTATCTTCTTCTACTTTGTCTAATACCCATCTGCTGTACGCCATTCTGGGCTCGTAGTCGGTGGGCAGAAGAGACTGAACTCGACGATAGTGAAATGGGTGTTAGCCATCATCGTTAAGAACTCGCCATACGCGCATGTGGTTCACATTTAGTTGGCGTCCCACCGAGCCCGTGCTTCGCGTAGGTTCTTCGCCAAACATGTCCAGGATTTGCTCCTCAACGTCATTATCGTGCATTCTCGGCCTTCCTGAATTAGCACGATGTTGGTCACGGCCGTGTACACTGCCAGTGTTTACATGTGTAGGTGAAGACGTTGAAATGCCATCGCCGACGGCAATGTAATGCTTCTAGGAATAGCAAAGAGCTCCTCATAAAGTCTGCGCGCCTCAACATAATTGCAGTTACATCTTCCGAGACACATCAACATACCTATTAAAATATTCTACATTAGAGTAAGACATTTTTACGTAATTTTCGCAACACAACAACAACGTACGTCCTTTCGAAAGCAACCTGCGCGGGCGACTGGGAAGTGAAGGGCGGCCGGGCGGCTTTGTCAAAGGGGTAGGTTATTACGGCGTGCGCCGACGCAATCGACCGACAAAGGCGGCGGCATACCTTCAGTTCACTACACGTGCCGAAAAATTACCTATTTATTCAGTAAATTCAGATGTTAGAAACATTTTATTAATATGTCAATTTTATAAGCTATCTTGACCATGAACAATAACTGGCCACTGCTTGATTTTTTTTAACTAGATTTTTTCATTAGTGGTATGCCTATATGTATACGTACATATAAGGAACAACAGGGTTTTCGTTACATACTGTATAAAGCTGAAGAGTTTGTTTGATTGTTTGTTTGTTCGTTTGAACGCGCTAATCTCAGGAACTACTGGTTGGAATTGAAGAATTATTTTTGTGTTGGATAGTCCATTTATCGAGGAAGGCTATAGGCTATATAACATCACGCTACGACCAATAGGAGCGGAGCATAAATGGAAAATGTTGCAAAATTTGGAAAAATGTCCACCCATGCGAAGCCGCGACGGGCCGCAATGGTTAATGGTTGATCATGTATCCTCTTTTATGTCACCACATTTGTTTGTACACCCATATTTGCAAAATAAATATCTTTTTGTTTTATCTTTAGTCTTTATATTTTATCTATATCTTTTACCTTTATCTTTATCCTTTATTTTTATCTTTAATCTTTATTTTTTATCTTTATCTTTTGTCTTTATCCTTCATCTTTTATCTTTATTTGTGTAAAAGTTCGTCTGGGAAAGTACGACCACCACTATTACTGCAGTCAAGCAGCGTTGTTGAGTTTCCAGTTTGAAAGGGTGCCGCTGACTTACAGGACATGATGACTTTGTAATAATGTGTATAGTCTGGCCATTTGAATTTTTACATATCTATCTTCTATACATAGGTACGTATAATAAAACTGTAGAAGAGTTCAATTCTGTACATTGAATAAAAACTAAAAAATATACCCTTAGTCTTCATACAAGTAACACAAGAAAAAAATATATTTTGAAGTTTTTGTCTATCTGTCTGTTGTCCGGCTTTAACACAAAAACTACTAGAAGGATTTTGATGAAACTTTTTTTGTTATATAGCTATTAGTCCTCGGCAACATGTAGGCTATAATTTATTTTGAAGTCTCAGGTAGGGTAGGTAGGTGCGCCGTAGATACCATAAATGAAAAATGTTGCAAAAGCGGGAAAAACGCAGACGAAGTTGCGCGGGTCAGCTAGTACAGTATATAACTCAATGTCGCTTAGACCAATTTAGCCTTTCAACCCTCGATATACAGGGCGTGTTTGTTTAAAAATGACTACAATAAAAGATTTGATACCAGTTAAGCACTGCATTAGACAGTCCAAAGCCTGCGAATTGTGATGGTTTTTTTTATAAATTGTTTGGTTCGCAACGATTTATTCGGCGAAAGTTCATTTACCCTTAAGGTCAGTTTCCACCAAACGGAAAAATCCTCGCGGATGCTCGAGCACTTTTAAATTTCAGTGAATAAGTAACAGTATCAATATTGACTTAATTAAATGTTGACATCAAGGGCATGCTAGAGCACGAACGAGCGCCCTGCGGCAAAAATCCGCGTGTCTGCCCGAGCGTCCTCGAGGCTGCGCGCGAGCACACCCGTAGTTGCTCTAGCCGGGACTCACGGGTGCTCGTCGCCGCGACTCGGTGTTTCCGGCAATTTGATCGACGATTGAAGTCGCTTGGGCTAAACACTAGACATCATGGACGACGAAGTTTGGTGTAACAATATGTCACTGTTAATACCAGTGCGAACTGTGCATCCCAGTGGGTTTCAGCGCATAGCCTCGAGCATCCTATTGATCCTCCACAGTGCATCGCACGTCCGAAGCGCACTTATGCTTTGGTGTGAATGAGCGGCCAAGAAGATGTCTGCTTTGTGGAAACGGACCCTTATTGTAGCCTTTCATGCTTGCTAGTTACGCGTTGCTACTTACCTACTACACCTATCAGCCGTCAGCCGATTCCTCACTTCGCAATTTAGGTAAAATACGGCGCGGATGGGGCGAGCGCGCGCCGGCAGCGTTCGATGCGCATAAAATTGATGAGCTTATTCTTAGAGAGTACAGGCAATTTACGTTGTTATTTTACAAGCTTTTACTTAACTTGCAATGTTTGTATGTATGTTCGGTTCAAATCTTGCAACTGTATTTTGAACCACTTCCTCTTGTCCTACAGAGTTGAATTTTTACAAGTCGGTTCAGTTGCGATGAAAATGCATTTTTATGGTAAGCGTGACCTGAATCGACATCCCGGATTAGCTCCAGATAAAGGAACTCTTCAACAGCCAACAGCACAGATACAAAATTTTGTGTACGCATTTTACTATGATAGCCGGTTTTAAGTTTTACCGTGACATGGTTGCTGCACTCAGGGTTGGGTCCTAACTAGGGAACTCCTCAATGGTTAGCAGCGCAGACATGAAATGTCGTATACCTTAGGTACGCATTCAATTGCGAAAGTCCGTTCTATGACATACTAAAAAAAAAAAAAAAAGTACCTAACAAAAAAACATTTTTAAAATCAAGGTTTTATTTAAATGCTCTAAAAAGTTGAAAATAAACTTTAAATTAAATCAAACCCATCAATTTATTACATTATACAATTAATTTATTTATATGATATAAAAGCTTGTCGCGAGATACTAAATAAACAAGAATACAATATGTAACTTTATCTTGATACAAGTAATTCTAAGAAAAAATGTAATTATGTAGGTATATCATAAAATTGTGAATTAAATTTGATTTTGTTTGATTTAATTTAAAGTTTCCTTTCTTATTTTTAGGGCATTGAAATAAAAGCTTGTATTTAAAAAATATTTTTTTATTTAATTTAAAAAAAAACATTAGTATCTCTTTTTTTTTGTTTAAGTAGATAGTTATTCGGTTAAACGTTCTGAACACTATCTAAAAGTTTGTCCAGGTATTTTGTTTGGACCATAGACATTACGTATATGTTACAGTCAAAACTCATAATCATTCAAAACTAATTTTGACTGCGAAAATCAGTCAATACTAGTTTTGACGGATATTTCAGTCATAATTAATTTTAAGTTAGCTGAAAGGTAGGTTCGACGAAAGGTCTTGACAATCGTATTATTTTATTCCCAAGCAGCAAGTCTGTAACGTGTGGAGGAAACAGTTACAACCATTTGAAAAAAGTGCAATAATAACCTATTTAGACGACTTGTAAATGAATGTTTGAATGAGAATTAATGAGACTCGCAAGCGCAGGCAGATAACAGGTTCTTTTTTTACACGCTTTATATTAGCTTCACTTGTAACTAACTGACAAACTAACAATGTAAAAAAACCTTGGAAGTCAATTTTAACCTAGAAGATTGTCGTATCGAAATGAAACTTTGTATGTATATGTAGTTCGGATGACAATACTATAATTTGGTATCTTGGAGCTGATCTGATGATGGAGCCAGGAGGTGGATAGTGGAACTCTTCAGTGGCTACTAGTGAACCATCGAGTTTGGGCTCATATGATTCGCCTCAATGAGTCCAATAGATTGGGCTTGGTAACGAGGGTCTGACGATGGAGCCAGGAGGTGGATAGTAGAACTCTTCAGTGGCTACTAGTGAACCCTCGAGTTTGGGCTCATATGATTCGCCTCAATGAGTCCAATAGATTGGGCTTAGTAACGAGTGTTTGTCGACGGAGCCAGGAGGTGGATAGTGGAACTCTTCAGTGGCTACTAGTGAACCCCTCGAAAATATTATAACCTTATTAATATACATATAACTTTAAAGAAATACTAAGTCAACTTTAAATGTATTGTGTATCAGTAATAAATATGTTACAAGTTATTTAAAGACTAAAAAGTAAAAAATAAAAATATGTAGTTTAAAAAACTATAAACAGGCTTTAATCACGCACTAAAAATGATAAAATAATTCTTTTATATCCAATGGTTAATACAAAAAGCGTGGAGCACTTTTTGGTTGTGTGTACTCTTAATTCATTTAAACAAAGCGCTCCACGCTTTTTGTATTAACCATTGGATATAAAAGAATTATTTTATCATTTTTAGTGCGTGATTAAAGCGTGTTTATAGTTTTATAAACTACATATTTTTATTTTTAAGCAAAGACATTCAATACTATATAGACAGGACATCAGTCAAAATTCGTGTTCCTTGTTAGAGGACAATTGGTCCTAGTTTATCTTCCAATAATTCCCAGTGAGAGGTCGCATTGTCATTGCTCAAAAAAAATGTTTTTGTGCCTTTATTATGTGGCGGCATCTATCACGCCACATGCGAACTATCCTGCATCGCGATATCATAGTTTGATACGCAGATAGTATATATAAAAGTTCCCAACATCAACCGTGGGGCAGTGGCCCGCCAGGCACAAGACTCCGCCTGGTAGGAGGATCCTCCTTTTCGTAGGCGGAACACAATATCTCGTTCCCCTACATTGGTGACCCCGACGTGATCGTCACAGGCAATGTTTCCACATTGGTGATGATTACTAACGCAACCTATAAACATCGGCAGCAACATCATCACTCTCCTCTGCTCAACATTCAAGCAAGAAGCAAGTCACACAGCCAGCCAGCATCCTCGGCTTCATCGTGTCACCACTAGCTTGCAGCGAACGCGCAAGCCTGGTCACACCTTCAGCCCTTTTCAGCAACATGGCACAGCACGCTGCAAATTCGACCGGTCAACTAGCAGAGGCACATCTCTCCTGGTCGACGCCAGCAGCCAGCCACTTCTCACCGTTCACAGTTCCGACTCACCGTGAACGACGCGGCATCCGGTTCCGACTCACTGTAAATCTCGAACCAGTCTAGCAACGGAACGTGTCTGCAGCTTTTTTTCGTAGGTAATATGTTTATAATTACAATAAAATATTAATATGACGTTGAACATTCTGGAAAATGTCAATTTTGTAATGAACTATTCAACAACAGATGTCGTTGTTTTCAAACGAGAACAGTTTGGGTACCTATTATAGAGATGTGTATCCTATCGATTAGTACTGTCGACAAAAAAAAAAGAGGGAAATAATAAAGGAACACTGAAAACAGTCGAGTGCAAATAATTATAATCATGTTTATTTAGCTATCAGTATAGCAATTTTTAATTGTTTTGTTTAAATTTGTATTTGTGATTTTAGGTTTCCGCTAATCAATATTCCAAGAGAAAAATAGATAAAATTCGTCCAGAATGAACGCAAAGAAAAAAATTTGTATCCATCCGCTGCGTTTCATACATAATCCTACACATTATTTTCACTTTTTCTAAATTAATACAAAAACTGAAGAATATAACAAGCGTCTTTTATGTGTTACTTTTTTGGTGTTTAAGTTGTTCTACACACCTGTAAAAAAATCACACCTCTGCGACGAGCGTTTGAATATGTAGAGGTCGAAATATCTGAGCCAAATACTACTATTTCTCTATCCTTGGGGGGAGATTATTATTAAGTGGGTATTCAACTCCCATGTTGGGTGTTTTTGTCGATAAAATTGAGTAAAAGTAGCGCCTTTAAAGTACTGTTACTACATACCCGGGCACATTGCATATCAACCTCTGAAACCCCCATCGATATCATTATCGATAAATGTTAAACATCCCTACAAAGTAAAAATAAATAGCACGCTACCTACCGTTCGAAAGATTGAAACGTCTTCTAACTATCAAAGTTACGTACTTTTGCTACTTAACACTAGATGGCTGTACTGTAGAATGAGAACAAATTTTTTCTATGAAAATGTCTCCAATAGCCCCTCTATACCTATTAAATCTCTTTGTTTTTAAGTAAGTAGTTGTTTGACACTGACTGAACGTCAGTGTGGGTGACACTGATCCAAAAAAACACTTTTGAAAGCTTCCATTTATATTCACTCATTCATTAATTCACGCATTGTGCCCAAATTAAACAACATAATTATTCTAAAAAAGTACGATATCAAAAAAGAAAGCGAAATATTTTACTTCATTTAACCATTCATTCACTTCTAACTTTACTTATGGTGCTATATCTTTGGGGACGGGATCCATACAATTTTACCCATTGACATTTACGCAAATCGTTTGCCGAAACAATGTCGAGTCGCTTCAATAATTTTGTTAACATCTTATTTTCCGACGAAGAGAAGTCCATTTTTATCTTAACGGGCACGTTAATAAACAGAATTGCAGATATTGGAGCAGCCAAAATCCCAAAGCCAAACATCAAAGGGTCCTTCACTCTCCTAAGGTAACAACAGCATGGGCGGCAATTTCAGCTCAAGGAATCATTAGGCACTATTTCTTTGAGGATTCTGGCTTGCGCACGGTCACTGTTAACTCTACTGAGTAAGTAAGGATGTTAAGGGAGTTTCTGGCTCCATAGTTGCAAGAATTTGCTGACTACAATCGGAACACCTGGTCCCAGCAAGATGGAGCCACTTGTCACACCTCTAAAGAGCAGTGGCGGTCCGAGGGAGGGAGGGGGGGACCGTACACGTCAAATTAACAAACCTCAAAATAGATAACATACAAAAAAAAATATGCAATAAATTCTAATGTGCTCAACTTATTTTCCTGTTAATGTGACCCCCCCCCCCCAATCTTTGGCTGCGACCGTGCCTGCTAACGAGTCACTGTTAGTAGTAAAAGAAACGTTCCCGGAAAAGCTGATTTCTACGAAAAGAGAAATTTCGTGGCAACCCAGGAGTCCCAGTTTGACGGCAGTGGATTTCTTTTAATGACGATATTTGAAGAATCGTGTGTTGAAAGCAAACATTAGAGAAGAGTTGTCTGCAATGTCAGTCTCTTTGCCGAAGAGTTATCGGAAGCTCCAAGGTCGTATAGAAGAATGCCGAAATCGAGAGGGCTATCACTTACCTAGATGACATTATTTAATAAAAAAACTTTTTGTCTTCATAATTTATTAAATACTAGCTGTACCCGCAACTTCGTCTGCGTAGAATTCGGAGAACAACATTACTTCCTTAGCTGAAATTAAGTGGATATTCTTTAAATCGTTTTTAGTCTACTAACTATGAAAAAATACGTGAAAACGGTAAAATATAATATTTTATTTTTAAAGAAACACATAGCTTCGAGTGTCCTATGTTTTTGCCAACAGTTTAGGCGGAGTAGATTTTAAACTTGTTAGATTTGTAATTTAGGATTTTTACTAAACAAAATATGTTGTATTTCTATTAGTAGTCAGTTCATTATAATAAATTTTCCCTGTACCTAAACAATGTTAGTAGTAGAACCACCAGGGATGTGTGCATAAAGATTGTTCAGGTTGCTTATGTACACGAGAGAGCCAAATAGAGCTAACCGTGCTAAAAGCAGCTGACACTAAGGTCGACACCCGCAACGCGTAGTGTCTGGCACTGCGACTCGATAATGGTCGTACCATAACATAAACTGAACGAAAACTGTACACGTCCAAACTAAACTGAAAATTGTTTACGCGATTTAACATACACGTAAAGCCATCTATTGAGCAAATATGGTACAGCAAATAATGCTAATTTTTCTCTTGATTAGGTTATTTAAATTCTAATATTTGATTGACCGAATCGATTATGATGAAACAGAAACTAAATGTTACTCCGAGATACGCGCAATATTTTTCTATGAATGTCAACCACATTGAGTCAGCAGTATTTACGTGCGGCGTGCACAAACAAACCAACAAAGATTCCAAAAAATCTCAAATTATATTCTATTGGTTATCCTTTAACCCCCCCCCCCCCCCTCCTGCTATCTTTTCCAAATTACCGCCATACCAAGTCTACAGATTAAAATATAATAAACGTAAAATTTGTTTAAAAAAAACTGGTCAAGTGCCTGTCGGATTAAGGTTTTCGTAGTCAGTGGTTATAAGATGTCTTATTCAAGCTTAATGTATGGGAAACATTCATGTGAAATGGTAAATAGACTTGGTATGTCTGTAATTAAGAAAAAATTGCGAAGGAGTTATCCATAGAATCAATTAATTTTTGTCGGTTTGTTTGTGCCGACTCAATGCGGTTGAAATTTATAGATAAATATTGTGCGTATCTCGAAATAACATTTAGTTTATGTTACATTGTAATCGTTTCGGTCAATCAAAAGATATTAGAATTTAAGGGATTTTAGTAAATAACAAAGCATGGAGTTAAAATTTTGTACTATAGAAACATCGAGACTGATACTTCTGAAATGTTGCTTCAACTTTGCCCATTAAAGCATTTTATTTACACTCATATCGTAAAGTTCTAATTATGAAAGCATTTTATTTACACTCATATCGTAAAGTTCTAATTATGAATTCAAAAATAGTACCATGATGACATACCTACTTTCTTCACGTGCATCTCTAATAAATTAAGAGTTTACTGTTTCAAATTGTAACTAGAAACAAACTTATGCGTCAAACCAAGTTTCTTATGCATTACCAATAGAATGTACGGAAAGAACGGTCTAGAAAGGAACACACTTCTACGCAGTGGTCACTGTTCATTGATGTATCTCTCGCACATGTGGTCACTGTTCATTGATGTACTGAATTAGTAGTATTCACAGTCATTTCTGTGCATGGTAAATTTGGAAATCGTCTACTTACGACTATCAAAGTAAACATAACACAAATTATTTTCCTGCTTTCAATATTTATTTTATTCTTTATTTTAAAGGTTGTAAATTTAGATTACAGATTATTATAATATTCCGATAGCAATAATGAATGAAGGTTGCGTGCCGGCAACACTAAATAACTATAGGTACTGAACAATTTGGAAAAGTGTGAATTAATCGTTTTTTATCTTATGTCTTCGAAACTCGTGAATTCTTGTGTTGTAGTGGGTGTAAGCGGGAATTTTATCCAGGTTGTAGAATATTAAATAGGTACCTAAGTTTCTTCGAGTAATTTTTGAAGTGTGATCAGATGTTTTTATTATGTGGGATATAAATTCTCGAACTTATTTTATAAAATAGCACTATGCCCGTATCGTTACAAACTTCAACCGTCTATTTTACCTCCTTAGTGAAAGAATTTCCAAAAAAAGAAACAGTGGATGCCTATGTCACAAAAGGAACCTACTATCCAAATACTTAAAAAGAGAAATGTCCAGAAACGCACAGACAAACAGACAAAAAATCTAATAATCATTGTTTTGGGTTCTGTTGCGTTAATAAAGACCCCCAATAATAGTTTTTCTCAAATATTTTCATGTACAGACAGCGATCGGTTACACTTTTATTATATTATTTAATCATGTAAAGCTGTGAATCTTAGATTATATATAATCTAAGATGTGAATTATGTAACCTACAAACGGCCATATTCTTTCGATCTGTAATTTTCCCTACTACCGACAGGAAGTAGACTTAGAACAGGTCTCAAAAGAAGGATATCTATCCGTGGTTTCTATATTTACAATTTACAATTTGTTCTAATCTTAAATTCCGTTAATAACGTAATATTGTTAGCTTATCTAACGTGTCCTACTTTCAAGTAAAATGTATGGTAACTTTATTAAAAAAGTACACCACTGCTTAGAAGTTTTCTCGTTCCAGACCAACTTTTCGGCACTTGTCAGCATTCCAGTTACATTCCAGGAAAAGTTTTCTTAACAAAATAATTCTGTAAAATGACTTTTAAAGTACCTACACTTCGGATTGACTTAGGGAGATTTCAATTCAATTATTTTAGAGGCTGCATATTGTATACGGTGGCGCGCGCTAGGGTGCAACGGCGATAGATTGCTGGGTTTGGGCTGGGCGCCATAATATGGTTTTTGTTTTTACTTTGGTCTTTTATTTAAAATACATATTGCATGCGTTTAGATATAAAGTAGTGTATGAAACTGCACATAAGTAGGTATTAAAACACCCGTGTTATACTATTAATAATCATTCCTTAAAAAAACCTTTTAAGTTACGGTTTCATTTTACAGCATTAGGATTTGTGGATTGAAGGTTGAAATTATGTGATGTCGTATTGTCATGGTAGTTGAATTTGTGTGTGAAGTTAGAAAATGTAAAGCACACAAATATACGAAGTGAACCTAATTAATACCGTTTAAACACCCCCACCTTCGGCTCCGTTTTTAAACTCAAACTCGTTTTTTATTAACCCGTATTATGCTACAGTTTCATAAACTACACATCATCATTAAAATAGGACCTCGCTAAATATTATAGAAAGGACAATATTTTCTACCCAGAACTACCTACATCATATTCGTAGTTTATGGACTGTACGGTAAGTCCGTCGTTTTTATTTCAATTCAAATGCTAACGTTCTATCTGGAGATAGGAATTCGAATCATAAACTTAAATTGCTTTGTACATTGCTCTCATATTATTATAGCACATTCATTGAATAATCATACTTGTGAAGCCAGCTGCGGTTAAAGCCAGCAACGCGTTTCGCGTTGTGCAGACAGACTTTAGCGTCCGCAGTAGGTCATAGCGGTAGCCAATTCAATTCAGGGCCAAAAAGGCTGTGGCCGGCGCCGGGCGGTAAACACCGCCACGCTTGCCGCGCTGTTGCTGCCCCGATATGACCGAAGCACCCAATCAAGCTCACTTGACAAGCGTGTATGCTTCACTCGAAGTCTTGCTGCGTGTTCCACAGGTCCCGAAATGCAGCCCGCACAGTCATTTCAGAAGAGTAAGCCACTTGTTATTTTTATAGTTACACACATAATTCACTAAGCGCACTACACCTGGTCTCAACCTTTGATATATATAATCTAACACATCACAGAATTAACTAATGAAAATCTTCTTATATGCAAGATGTCAAGTCTGAAACAATAATATAAAAGATATCTACGATTATTGTTATAAAATAAACTACAACAGAGGTACTTTTCAGTAGGTAAAGAGATGGATTTAATCCAAGAAATTATACCTATGTAAGAATGTGTCGATAATACCAGGTTCACACGATTCGATTCTAGTTCATCAACTGCTAAATCGCATGGGATTTGAACCGTCTGAACAGACTTTCAATCAAATTGAAACAATATGAAGGAACAAAACGTTTCAACTTTTGTTGATAAACTAAAATCGAACCGTGTGAACCCGCTACAAGGAACTATTTTGGAGAAACTGGAATAGGTGAAATATTGTAATTGATGAAACAATTAATTAAATGGCTTTGAGTTTAAAATTATTTTGTGACTGCAGCTTAACAAAGCTGTATTCCCCAAAGTTTTAATAATACGCTTAGGCTACGCTTCCAACAGTGATGTACGAGGAGGCGTAGCGGAGATGTGAAACGATGTGACTCTTTCCACCAAAGCTGTACGAGGTAGCTGAGCGGCACGAGGATGTGATGAGGTGCAGCACAGTAATTAATTCTGTATCTTCTGCCTGCATTTCTTCATCGCGCACTGTTAAATATAAAATGTTTTATTTTTTCCACTGAGTCATGCTTTTTTCCGTATACACGTCTACTTTTAACAATCATCGTCTATTGACTGGTAATCAAGTAGCTCGCTTAGTCACACCGGCTCGCAACATTCCTCGCACGCCTTATTCGCTCGCGTCCCTTGTACACATATCTCGATTATTTTGTATGTGCAGTAGGGAAATGAAAATGTTCGTCAGTTTTCAAATTCATTTCTTTCCCACCTTTGCCTTTTCAAACTGTTGTACGGAACAGACCAATGGAAAATTATGTTTTTATTATTTGGTAGCAAAGATCAAAATTGCCTTTTCCTCCATATGACGTAGTAGTGCTGCCATCTAATTTCTTTGATTTAATTTAAGGAGTTTTGTTGTAAAAACCATAACATCAATCAATTCGATAATTAATAAATTGACATTACTAGTATATATGTCATCATTATAATTTTTAATATTCTGTCAAAAAATACTTGTATTTTTATTTCTATAATGTTGGCAATACGTAGTCGGTAAATAGCATTGGCATTATTCGTTTCTTGCACTGTGCAAGCTAAAATTGACCTAAGATGTATATGACATTTTCATTTTCAACATGCCTTTGTACATAGGAGTACTGTACAAAGGCCTCGCTCCGCCAAGCCCTTTTCCACCAGAGATGCGCTGAGCGTGCCTAGGAAAAGGAAGTAAGCTTTTTGGTGGTTTTATTTCTTGTGTACCGCTTATCTGATGGCAACGCAGCCGGTAAAGGCGGGCCAATTTTACCAACGTCGGATAACTTTTATTTCAACTGTCAAGTTTAAAATTTTGACAGCTTGACTGTAGTAATTGTGTCAAAACTAGGGATGAAAGACGGAACGATCCCGATGCCAATAATCGTAACGGAGTCCGGTGACGGAACGGTCTAGTGAGCGTTTATCTCAAGCTGGCTTATTAATCCATAGAATCTTTTTTTGCATATCGTCGGCTGGGCAGTGAAAACCTCGTAAAGCACAAATTCATTTTTTGTGATTCTTTTGTTGGGTAGAAAACTTCGTAATGCATATTTAGAACGAACGTGCAAAGCTCTAAGATGAAATAGATAATAAAACACCTTACATCTACACTTCATACTTTTTTTTAACAGGCAGTTATTATCTTCTTCTGCAAAATTACGTTCATTGCAATTACGAGGTTTTCATTGCACAGACACGATATGTCGTTACGGTTACGGTCCTAGTATGGTACGGTGTAGTGGGCAGATTCCTTTAACCGCAGATTATCGTTTTAATTTTACGATAATCGATATTGTATAAAATATTACCATTCATTACGATGTACCAAACGTATAATTTTTTGCCTGAATCTGAAGGTTAGATTGCCATAGTTTTGCCAGGTAGCAACACTAGATAGAAAGTCACCTTCGTGGTTTTGACAGGTAAACCATCTATCTGCCGGGGTTGCGGTGCATGCTTTTACGAATCCCGCGACCCCGGCCGAACAGTCAGGAGGAGGAACACCGTTGCTTTTTAGCCGGTAAAAGCCCGGCAGACCCCCTCGCCTTGCCAGGGCGAGGGACATCCATGAGGATTTTCCAACGAAAAAAAAAAAGTAAACCGTCTATAGTTGATGCGAAAAGGCTGTTATACATAAAAATCACTATATTTGGACCATTAATTCGATGCAGTAACTTGACAGTTAGACGGATACCAGTTTTTGACAAAAAAAAAGGTAGTGAGGTGAAAAAAAGAAGGAATGAAATCGAATGAACTTGATTTTTAACATAAGGTTATTTATTTATTTAATACTTCAATGCACAATTGTGATACATAATGCGGACTTGATGTCATAAGGCATTCTCTATCAGTCAATTTGGGTCTAAGAGAACAGCATCGTGAAGAGGTACAAATAATTTATAGATATTTGTTTACATTGAACTATTTTTCGTATTCGTTATTTTTGTACAATCGTTCCACTACCCCAACACCATTCATTTTAGTATGGTATCATTATTTTGCTTTTTTATTAATGGACCAACTAATTATAAAGTAAAACTAAGTTTCCCGCCAAAATTGACTGTCTGTGCTTGATTATAATTTCGGAACGATTTTTATAAGTTTACTCATTTGTATACAAATATGATTACATTTTTAAATATTTTCATTAAAACAAAAATACATTTAAAAATATAAAAAGTAGTAGCCCACCGGCATCGGGAACAGGCACCGTTTCCAGATAACAATTAAACCTTTTACAACGAAACAAATTTTTAAATTAACTGATATGATAAAGAACCGATGTGTATTGCCTGTGTGCTATTTTCTACCATACTGTTTAAAACCTTTCCCGAAGAGGTCACAGAAACGGCTACGGACGCTAGAAAGTCTACATCGTGCCCTTGAAGAGCTCGGTAGAAGCCTCCGTGAAGCTCCTTGCACTGCCTTACCTCCCTGCGGCCATTAGTATCCAGTATCTACTACAGAATTGCGCCAGATCTGTTTAGCCAAGTGGGGTCAATCTTTTGTCCACTGCGACTACATCTCGATGCATCCCCACGCTGAGGCTGCAAACCTCGCGGTTGTGGATGGTCGTAGCATTTAAAAAACCTCGACCCTCACACTTCCGCGGAATGTACAGCCTCATCAGCGATGAACGTGGGTGATGCATTCGGTTTGCAATCAACAGCGTGGACCCTCCTATCCAGGGCGTCAAGTTCAGTCCGAGTCCACTTGAGTATGCCGAAGGAGTACATCTAGACTGGCACAACCCAACCGTTAAAGGCGCGCACCTTATTTCCGCCTGACAAAACGTTTAAGTACTTTTAGTTTTTTTAGGGTTCCGTACCCGAAGGGTAAAACGGGACCCTATTACTAAGACTCCGCTGTCGGTCCGTCTGTCACCAGGCTGTATCTCATGAACCGTGATAGTTAGACAGTTGAAATTTTCACAGATGATGTGTTTCTGTTGCCGCTATAACAAGAAATACTAAAAAACAGAATAAAATAAATATTTAAGGGGGCTCCCATACAACAAACGTGATTTTTTTGGTCGTTTTTGTTCGATATTGATAATGGCAACAGGTAGACGCTTGAAATATTCACAGAATATTTAGTTATATATTCACTTTAAAAATAAATACTTAAATTAAAATAAAACAAATATTAATTTTTCATTTAAAAATCGGCGCTGCTATCCCTGATTTCGTCAACCAATGAGAATTCGAATGTTATATTGTTCCTGTATCCAATGAGCCAACGACAAAACTGACATTCGTTCACTTTGCCGGCGTACGTGTTTGAAAATGGAAGGCCGTCATAGTAGAGGTGAGTTAATCTTTGTTTATCTTACTGATATTTAATTCATTTTGGCATAATGCTTTGTTTTTAAATTGCTAACATGTTACATTTTGTTGTTTTAACATTTTTTTATCAAAAACTATTAAGAATTTGTGTAAACTATGCCATTAATAAAATTGTCCTTTTAAACGGAATCTCGATCTATACTATATCAAGAGCTTGACATTTTTTGTTCATTGTAAAGTACTCTAGGCTTTTATTAGAGATCTACTGCTACCTACATAATCCAAATTTCGTAATTTCTACCCTCTTTTATCACTATTTTGTGGTAAATTATAATTACGTGTTTTACCATTTGAGATTTGACGAAAAGCCAACTGATCGACATTGTAAATCAATCAGATTTTGAGGATATATCGGAAGACGAGGCTGATTTTGGTGACCCTGATTTTGAAATCCATCAGACTTCTTCCGAATCGGAAAATGAAACGGCTGACACTCCTCACACGGAATCTAATTTAAGAGGAATTCGAACGAGAGGAGGAGTCCGTGTAAGAGGAGGTAGAGGTCGTTCACGTGGTGTATTGTACTGAATTGTATGTAATTGTTAATGGTGCCGAATGGGGAAATATTTTATTTCTTGCTAAACACGAAGACTGATTTTTTGAAAAAAATAAACAAATTAGTAAGTTCAAGTTATTTTGATAGAATTATATATATATTTTTTTAGTAATATTTTTAATGTGTTTTACTTTTTTTTATTTTGCTAGTTTACATCCCATAATATCCGAAAGTCCGTTATAACGAACAATTTCCGGTTACAGTTATGACCGGTAGTCCTTTTTATTGGACATTTGCTACGTCAAAGCTAAATGCGTCAAAACTTAAAAAAAAAAACGCTATACCTTTTGTTCTGGTAAAAATCATGTTATGCAAAACCCTGTAATTATCGAATAAAATCTCAGGTCTTAGGGTCTTCTCCCATTTTGTCCGTTATTATGGACAACCGGTCTTTCCGACATCTTATGGTATAAATATGGCGGACTCAGGAGGTTAAGGGGGGCTCCCATACAACAAACGTGTTTTTTTTTTGCCGTTTTTATAGATAATGGTACGGAACCGTTCGTGCGCGAGTCCGACTCGCACTTGGCCGGTTTTTTATTATATTTTTCATTAAGTGAGTGGCAATTCCGATCGTTCGCATTATTTGTTTGCAAATTTTTGTTTACAAATATGTAGTAGTTGATACCGTTTTGTGCAAAATAACTACATCTAATGTACCAATCTAAATAAAAGAATATCTCGTAATGTAAGGTATTAATAAACAGCTCTCATTTGAAATATGTTTTAAGTGTAGTTTTAAAATCACTAGAGAAGTATTTTTTTAAAAAGTTGTCAAATAAATGGAATTCTACTTTATGGTAGCTGCTGCTGGAAGATCTCTCAAATGAAAGCGAGAAGACTCGCTCATCCTAAACCGCTAAAGATAGAAACCATGCATTCAAAAAAACAATAGGTAGTTGTAAAACACAATAAGACTAACAAAAAAGCAGGGACCGTACAACCCCGGTTAAGAGTTAAGCCTTTCGACAGGGTAACCCGTATATGCGGTAATTTATATCGCGGTGTTACATTTTATTCGAGTTTCATCCTCGGAACCCAGCAAAACGGTTAACACCTTCATTATGATAACCCCTTGAAGGGGTTAACCCGTTCAATGACTTAAGCCTTTGAAGGGGTTATCTTTATGAAAAGCTTTTATTCGGGTTACCCAAAATTACCCAATACATTTGAGCTGCATGTGAGTAGGGGGAACCTTGAAACTTGCAGTTTCACCCGAGCCGCGCCTCATTCTTATTATTTTTACTTAGTTATTACAAATTCGACAACGACAGATTAGCGAGCTAGTAGGTAATCAAGATGAGTAATTTAGTAGTAATTTTTCCACATAAATTACATTTGCTTGTATTACTTGATGCATCATATACATAATGACGGGGTACAGCATCTCACCTCCGCTGTGGCATTATCACAGATGGAAAGAATAACTAAAATATTTGCTATATAATAGGTACTACAACGTAACGTCGCCTTAGAGTGAAAACCTCGGGAATGCATTTTTGCTCAAATTTATTTTATTACGTTTTTAGGAAGAAAACCTTGCAACGCACATCCTGGTCTAACTAATTTGTTCATTCGATACTCGTAGTGCTATCATCTATGACAGTAAATGAGAACCTCGTAAATACTCGCATCTGTCAGTTTGGCGTTAATACCTTGCAACGAACGTGTTGTTTCTTATTTGAACATTGATTAATTGAGTTTATCCTGCTGTAGCTGTATAATTTAGTGTTTTTCGAAAGAAGGTAAGTACTGTTCATGTTTGGAACGTATTTTTATACAGATATAACTAAATATTTAAAAGCTGTGGCTAGTTTTCTAATTAGTACCCTCGTAAAGACACATAATAAGTTTTCAAAGCTCGTAAAGTCAAATACGAGGTTTTCCTTTAACTTAAATTGAAACAGAATACCACGTTTGTACTTTTACAAGGTATTCATTTCGTATTTCGGCGCAATATCTGGTCGATGCCCGTTACTCATTGAAGGTGACTGGATGCAGGAGGTCCAGCAAGCATGTGAACCGATTGAGGAGTTGGGGGACATAACTATTGTCCCCCAAGACGTAACCAGTGCAGTCAGTCCAATGTCAAATTGGAAATCCCCTGGCCCAGACGGACTGCACAACTTTTGGTTAAAATGGTTGCGCAGTTCACATGCTCGTTTGGCTTCACAATTCCAGTCGTCTTAGGAATATGGGTCGCTTCTACAGTTCCTTACGACAGGAGTTACCCACCTGCTCCATAAATCAGGTAGTACTGCGGAACCCAAAAATTATAGACCGATCACATGTTTGCCGATGGTCTATAAGCTTCTTACGTCCATTTTGAGATCAAAAATTAAAACATATATTGCAAATAATTCTATAATGTCCGCTTCTCAAAATGGATGTAAGAACGGGTCCCGCGGTACTAAGGAGCTACTCCTCATTGATATGGCAATTAGTCAACAAATTCGCCGATCCCGAAAGAATCTGTCGACATGTTGGATAGACTATAAGAAGGCCTACGACTTGGTACCACATACATGGCTCATGAGGGTGCTGGAGTTGTATAAGGTTAATACAATTCTATGCGCCTTCCTGACGTCCTGTATGGGGCAATGGAGGACAGCCCTTCACTATCCAGGATGTCGGCAAATTCAAGGGAGAGGAGAACCAATAAGTCTGAGCCCGTTGTGGTTTTGTTTAGTTTTGAACCCTCTGAGCACATTGTTGGAGAGTTCAGGGTTAGGCTAACGGTTGAGAAGAGGTGGTCAGGTAATATCCCACCTCCTTTACATGGACGATTTGATACTCTTTGCCCCCAAAAATTTGTACCTGGTGAAGTAACTGAAAGTAGCAGAAACTTTCAGTAATTCCATCAGGGTGGAATTTGGTGTGGACAAATGTGCAGTCATGCATGTAAGGCGAGGGGGGATTATGGAATCCGTGGGAACTCAACTCTCGGATTCCATAGTCCTCAGATCCCTCTCCTCAACCGAAACCTACAAATACTTAGGCATGTCGGAGGCGTTAGGCATCAATGAAGCCGACGTGAAGCAATCGTTACGGGAGCGCTTCTATGGCCGCCTGAAAAAAGTAAATAAGGTGTACGCCTTTAACGGTTGGGTCATGTACTCCTTCGGCATACTCAAGTGGACTCAGACTGAACTCGACGCCCTGGATAGGAAGGTCCGTACGGTGCTGACTGCATACCGAATGCATCACCCACGTTCATCGGTGATGAGGCTATACATCCCTCGGAAATGTGGGGGTCGAGGCTTTTTAAATGCTAAGACCCTCCACAACCGCGAGGTGTGCAGCCTCAGGGAGTACTTCTCCCAAGCCGACGTGGGGATGCATCGAGAATGTAGTCGCAGTGAACAAAGGATTCATCCCGCTCTCCTTGGCTAAAGAGAACTGGCGCAAGCCTATAGTACTGGATACTAATGGCCGCAGGGAGGTATGGCAGAGTAAGGAGATTCACGGACGCTTTTACCGGGCCCTTCACGGGCCCGATGTAGACTTCCTAGCGTCCGTAGCCTGGCTACGTTTTGGTGACCTTTTCGGGGAAACCGAAGGTTTTGTCTGTGCAATTATGGACGAAGTTATGATGACGAACAACTACCGGACATATATTGTGAAGGACGGCACGGTTGACATCTGTCGGGCATGCCACTGTCCCGGTGAATCCATTCGACATATTATTTCTGGTTGTTCTCGTCTTGCTAACGGCGAGTATTTGCACAGGCACAACCTAGTGGCTAGGATTATCCACCAGCAACTTGCTCTGAAATACAACCTTGTGGACGCAGAAGTACTATACTACAAGTACGTGCCCGACCCAGTTCTCGAGAATGGTCATGTCACATTGTACTGGGATCGATCTATCATCACCTGATAGGACAATAATAAGCCAATAAGCCTGACATCGTGGTGATAGATCGATTAGAGCGTCTCACAATGTTTGTTGATATCACTGTCCCACATGACGAGAACCTTGTGAAAGCCGAGAAAGATAAAGAAATTAAATATCAAGACATGACACACGAGGTTGTCGACATGTGGGAGGTTGACTCAGCAGTTGTTGTGCCGATAGTCGTTACGGCTAATGGCTTAATAGCCAAAAGCCTCGACCAACATCTGATGACGCTCTTGTTGGGCAGCTGGGTCAAGGGCCTGATACAGAAAGCAGTATTTCTGAACACGGCACGTATTGTTAGGAAGTTCCTCTCTCTGAGGCCCTGACCACCGGTAGCTTGGACCCAGTTTCCGATGCCGGGTGGGCTACTATTTTTTATATTTTTAAACGTTTTTTATAATTTTTGTAGAAATATTTAAAATATAATTTATGTGTGTATTTAGTGAATAATGGAAAATAATTTAATAAAATAATCGATTTTAATTCTCTTCCTATGCATGCTTTATTAGGTCGAGTTTTAGTACGAATACCTCGTAAGTAGCATTTTATGCATTTCGGAAAATGTTATAGTATCAAATAGTTCTGGATATAAAAGCGGGTTAAATTTCCATATTATTTAATTAAAAAAACATAAAAGACGCCGTACTAAAATTTTACAGCACGCAGTTTTTTCTTCCTCCTGTAAAGTTACTGCTTTTACACTTATGTGGTTTTCACTCTAAGGCGTCGATAAACACTTTTTAAAACACCTCTGAATTACTTTTATCACTTCCGTGTTCCGAGTTATATGACGAATGATGAGAATAAACAAGTTTTGACACGAAAAAAAGAAATATTACAATGTTTAGTATGTGCGAAAATTAAAATTGAACTCTACATACATAAAAATAACAATTATTATTCCATGTTTACAAGTCGCTCGGTACACGCAACAATGGCGCCGCCGAGAAGGAGCATGTCATGTGCGGTCGTGGACATGCAATTTTCAAACTAATGTCGATTACTAAGAGTTTATATTACAATGTCTTGGGTCGGAATGGGTTACCCTGTTACCGTGTTACTGGGTTTTGAAAGGGTTACCAGTTCAGAAGCGGTAACATTGCACCCATTCAAGAGTGTAACACGTACCATAGGGTTTTTTATTTAAGCGCTTAAAAAAACCCCTTCAAAAACCCTTTCAACGACTATCCGGACGGTCCCTGCAAAAAAGCAAATTGGATAGGACTTCTCCAAGTTCTTTGAAAAAAGTTATATGACCTAAGTATTTTATTTACCTATTCTACAAAAAAATTCGCTTTTTAAACAGATACCTAACTGGCAACATTCAGTTTCAACCATCCAAAAATAAAATTGTTCCATTTGTAAGCGTTTTCTACATTGCAGGTACCTACGTGTTTTAATATTTAATTATATTGATAAAGTTACATAACATAACATAATTAGCCCATTACTGTCCCACTGCTGGGCACGGGCCTCTTCTCATAATGAGAAGGATTTAGGCCTTAGTCCACCACGCTTGCCTGGTGCGGGTTGGCAGACCATAATCCAAAAGTATAAAGTTACATAATCAAAGTTTTTATTTAACGTTAATTAAACGAGGATAATTACTACGCCATCTACTATAACTTTGACAAATGCACGATAGTTGATTCTTTTACAATACTATTCGACAATAGATGTCGCTATTTCAAATAATAAAACAACGCGCAACATTGCATTTCAACAAACCAAAAAAGTGTTCCATTTGTAAAGGTTTGCGCGGCTACCGATCGTCGCGCGGTCATTTAACTCGGGGCGCTAAAACGCCTCACGTTAAGAACACATGTTTACTGTTTGTAAATATTTTTTTATTGAATCCAAAAGTATCCCGTGCAGTTTTAATATTGGCAGCGGTAGATCACGAGGTTTGAAGGAATTATATGATTTCGTTTACACCTTGTAGAAATAGCGAAACTTTTAATCCAAAACTTACCGTTTTATTATGTAGATTGGAACGTTGTCTAAATGACGTCCCGTTTTGTAAGTGCAACACGACTTATTTTTTTAACCCCCGACGCAAAAAGAGGGGTGTTATAAGTTTCACCGCTATGTGTGTCTGTCTGTCTGTGTGTCTGTCTGTGGCACCGTAGCTCTTAAACGGGTGAACCGATTTGAGTGCGGTTTTTTTTTATTTGAAAGCTGGTTTTCTAGCGAGTGATCTTAGACAAGTTTTATTAAAATCGGTTCAGCCATTTCAAGGTTATCAGCTGTTTTGTTAGCTGCGGTAGGGTTCTTAGACGCATAATGTGTATAACTTTACTTTCAAACATACGTGTGAAATAAAATTTGAAACACTCATGTATGCTATATAATTATGCAAGATTATGAAATTCTTGGTCTGATGTTGCAGCCAGGATAACCAGTGCACTAGTACACTCTTGAAAAAATAATAGCAGATATGTCGTGTTTGGATTCGTTTTGATCAGTATTTGATTCTACATGCAATTCAATGGTGGCGACATGATGAGCTGATGCTGCAGCCAGGATATCCAGCACACTAGTACCCTCTTGAAAAAATAATAGCAGATATATGTCGTGTTTGGATTCGTTTTGATCAGTATTTGATTCTACATACAATGCAATGGTGGCAATTAACTTAATACTAAGTTTAAAAACTTTAAAATAAAAATTAAATTAAAAATTTAAAAAACCCCCGACGCAAAAAAAACGAACTTTTAAAAAGTCAAAAATAATAGTATCGTTGAACCATCAAATTCGATTGAGTAACATAACATATAATAGTAAGTAATTAAGTAACATATTATTATAATATCACGTCGGAGTACTGCTAAGTAAATTAGCTAGCTAGTAAATTAATAGATGGTCAATTAAATGAAGGGTCTGACTTACTTTAGCGGTACCCCGACGCGATATTATATCACCATTTCAACGAGCAAACCTTATCGTGCCATCCATCAATTTTTGTAATTAAAATATATAGGTGTTACTCAATCGAATTTGATGGCTCAACCATACTATTATTTTTGACTTTTTAAAAGTTAGTTTTTTTGCGTCGGGGGTTTTTTAAATGTTTAATTTAATTTTTAATAAAATTTAACAATTGTTAACTTGAATAGGGGTTATAATTATAAAGTACAATTAATATCAGAAATCTTATTCCCTGGATTTATAAACTTGAAACTTGGCTCAGATATTAAATATTTACTTACCGATTTTCCAAAATTATGCTTAAAAATAGGGTAAAACAGCCTTTTTACGTTTGTATGGGAGAATCTTATTGCATGGCTCGGTTAACTGTAAACTTTGCAACAATTAAGCCATAAAGCAAATAAAAAACATCAGTTAAAGGATTTTTCGAAATTAAATCCTGTGGGGGGTAAACAGGGGGGAGTAAAGTTCATATGGAGAAAAGCTTTACGCAAGCGGTGCCGCGAGAGCACAGCTAGTACAATATAAATATCTGTACAAATTATTTAAAAAGTAACCTAGATCAGAACATGAACTTACCGACTTTTAGTCTTCTTTCTTTGGACTTTCTACGTTGGAGTCACTATTTGGCTGCAAATGAACAAAATATTAACGGTAAAAGAGATGTAATAATCAATGGTCTTTCTACTCGAAGTCACAATGAAAAAATGGAAGCGGGGCGAACATAGGCACGATTAAGTATTTCAAACTAATTGACCTTTCATGAAATCGCAAACATTATCACAATGAATTCGCGTACGTGATGTGTTTGAATCGGCCAGCGTCAAAACATCCGGCAGAGTTAACATAATTGGTGTTTTAACATAGTTTTCTTCAGTTACGTCAGCATAAATATCTACAACGGAAAAGGCCTATTTGATGTAAATACTTTGCCAGTCTGCGCTCTGCTCCCTTTAATTTTAAAATGTTGCATAATGAAGAGTAGTGTGTTTTATGAGGGCCTATATAGTGGGCCATCAATATGACCAAAAAGACGCTACCTACCAGACCTTTATGGTTGGGCCACATTAAATACAGTCTACTCGCCACTGGTGCAGATGGCCCAGTGGAAGTGTTATAAAGATAATAAAAGAGATACAAAAAAGCGACCTATCATACAAAATTAAGGCTCGTATCGGGCGCAGAGGTGCAATGTAACAATAAAATCTCGTACAGAAGTGTTATTAGGCAAACGAATCAATTCCAAATGAAGAGTACATTAGAAAAAAAAGAACTGTCCTTCGTCTTTAAACAAGTATAAAAAATCTTTGAATTATTGAATTTACAAGCCAAATATTTTGGTATCAAGCACTTGCTATCTACTTTTAAATATAACTTTGATGAGATAATAGAACTAAAGCTTTTTGACGGTACCGTAGAATGGGGTGACTGATTCCTGGGGGTTACTTTGATCAAAACTTCGTTTCGTAATAAAACTCAAATTGCAGGTACGAATTATTCCAATTGTTTTTTACGGTTGGCAGCATTGAACTTCATTGTCAGCGTGTGATCAGTTGTAGTGGGTGGATCCTTGCTGGTTGATGAAAAAATATTAAACATATGTCGGTAATAATTTTGTGTAATTAATTATTCATTCCTTATTGGGGTTACTTTCAAATTGCTAATAAAAAAGGGAGGTATCCAAAGTAACCCCAATCAAAGTTTAACATTTATCACGAACTTCTTTTTTTCGTAAAAAGAAATAAGAAAAAACAAATTTTTATTCAAGAAATAGACATAATAAACAAAATCCATATTTGCACTTTTTTTCTCTCATATTTGAAGAGAAAAATACATTTCAATTTTGAAATTGATCAAAGTAACCCCATTCTACCGTACGTTCTTTTTTCTCATAAAAAGTATAATGTCTCACGGAACTATTTGAATGAAACGACTTAACTTAAGTACCTATATGCAAGTTAAACCAACAAAACATCTTTGCCTATCTTTAGCAAGGAACACGGTCAAGTGCTTTTTTTACTAAAGGAGGATGCCCAAAAAAATCCCAGTCGATTAAAATAATTTATGTACAGCAAAGTAGACCATAAATGGGTTAAAACGAATGTATTAACCGCCTCCACCATCAAAAACTCGCAACCTTTTAGCAGCTATTAAAAATTACGTTAAATATTTGACTTGACTGTAAGCCTTATTGCTACGTAAAACTCAATAATCATATCTGCTTACCTCAAAATATCTATGGTAGAGCACTACACCGTACACACAGCCAATTGAGACTAAGATTTGAATGACTAGCCACACAATCACATTACACACTTGAGCTTGACCAAAAAGTTCTTTTCCATTCTTGATGCACAACATAGACTCCGTGACCATAATAGCTCCATATACCCAGCACTGGGTACCGACTCGCTTACAATTTGGATCCGTAACATATGTGTAATATTGTCTGAAAGCAATTGTTAAATAAATATAGGTATCTAAGAACATTATTTAGTAGTCTTACAAATGACGTGCTCATGCTAACTGCAAGGCAGCAAGGGTTCATTTGTAGGCCAAATACAGTGATGGACATATAATTAGAAACGATCAGTACTGCATGCATTATGACAAAAACTTGCTATAATTTTTCTAAAAAACTTACAATCACTTTGTAAACAGGGAGGCATTTGAAACTAACTCACGAGTCTGCGAGTTAATTTCGTCGTTTTTAATTGTTTGTCCAGACAAAACTACAAGTAGGTATAATATTATTGATAGAAAACTAAATATGAAAATCATTTTGTTCTTGAATTGGTGACCGCTTATTTCTGCGGCATTATTTATTATCTCCACGTATTGAAAAGTTATTTTATTAATGAATTAATTTGCTCATAAAAATTAAATAAAGGAAACCAGTGATTGGTTACATAGGTACCTACTCGTAAAAAGTTATGGATTTGTAAAACAACTTATTTGACGGCACGTTTGGTGCAGTGGCTGAGCAATTGGCTTCTGCGCTATGGGTCGCGGGTTCGGTCCCCGCACGGAACAAATATTTGTATAGCCTACAGACAGTTGTTCCAGGTCTGGCTGTTTGTGCATGTCAGATTTGTGTATGTAAGCGCACCCACGATACAAGAGAAATCCTAGTGTGGGCTAACGTTTTTATTAAAAGAAAAAAAAAACATTTGTATTCTTTCTAAAAACGTCGCTGATCATTAACAATGCTTCAATACTAAAGTTTGCAGTGCGGTCTATCACTAAAAATTACTCTGCAGTGCCAACAATGTTGCTGAAAGCCCGGATCTCAGAAAATGATACCACACTAAAATGATGACGATACTATTAAGGTTAGCAAAATTGTTCAATTAACAAAAGCAAATCCTTTTTAGCGCCGTTCTTGTAATTAAATGAAATATTCAAACTACTGAAACATGTGTATTTAGTAAAAGGGAGCTTTACCTACTTTATCCAATGTTTTCCTTAGGGCGCGTTCCCACTATGTCGTGACGTTAAATTTATCATTGGACGACTGTCGTCTCTAGCTGTTCCCATTATAACGACTGCTTGTCGTCAATTTTTTTTATCGTTTAGCGACTATCGTATCTGTCTGTTCCCATTGGATCGCGACGACATTTTATCGTTTCACGACAGTCGCTTTGTCGTTTGCACATCAGTAGCAAGCTACGACGAGACGATATTTTTATCGTAGCCACGACAGATAACAACGACACATTACGACTAAACAACCTGTCGTCACTGCAAAAACAAGTCGTGAACGACAGTAAATCGTGTCGTCTAAATATGTGAACACCTCCATTTAAATATATAAGCCACGACACTTAAAACTACACGACTATCTGTCGTCACGACAAAGTGGGAACGCGGCCTCAATTGAAATGCATCTAGCATGTCTCACATTTTTTTAGAGATTTACTAGTTTTTTATTTGTATGGCGTGCAGTACTAATCGTATCTAATTATGAGGCCACAAAGAGATTAAATATATCGTCGGTCGGCAGTGAAAACCACGTATGAGTAAAATACAATTTTTTAAAAGAAATAGCTGTCTCCGGCAATACAAATGGCCGATCACAATCATGTTAATACAAGTTAGTCATCGTACGTCATAGATAGCTTAGAAGTATTTGAATTGAAAGTTTGTTGAACTATACTGGCCTGCAAAAATAAGTATCACACTTTTAAAATTGCAATAATTTTTTAGGTACACAAGATATATTTTCGAAACAAAAAGGACTCAAAAAAGAGTTTAACTTTGTTACTATAGTTTCAAAGAAAGCTGATAAAAATTGCTATAAAACGTTTTTTATTTTAAATTTCTAACTTCTATAGTTTAGAAAAAATTGAAATTTTAAAAGTGTGATACTTATTTTTGCAGGCCAGTGTAGTACGTGTATGACGAGTTTATCAATCTAAAGAACAAATAAAACGCTTTTGGAATAATTTTTATTTACTAGCTTTTCACTGCCGAGCGTCGATATGTAAGTATAGAGGGGCATTGGAGACATTTTCATTGAACAAAATTTGGTCCCATTCTACAGTACAGCCACCTAGCGTTAAATAGCAAAAGTACGTAACTTTGATAATTAGAAAACGTTTCAATCTTTCGAACGGTAGGTAGCGTGCTATTAATTTGTACTTTGTAGGGATGTTTAACATTTATCGATAGTGGTATCGATGAAGGATGCAGAGATAGATTTATGCAATGTGTCCGGGTATGTAGTAACAAAAAAAAGGAAAACGGAAAAGGAGCTATTTTAACTCAATTTTATCGACAGAAGCACACGACATGTGGGTATCTTATAATAACCTCCCCCCAAGTATAAGGAAATAGTAGTATTTGGCTCAGACATAGTGGAAACCTACAATCACAAAAACAAAGTTAAACAAAATAAGTAAAGTAGCTATACTGATAACTAAATAAACATGATTATACAACCTTATTTATTATATACAATAAACTCGAAAAGGGGTCATTGTACATCATTATTAACATCTTTTACTATGGGGCCAATCCAAAAATCGCGAAAAAAAAACCAGCTGTTCCATACATTTACGTTCATATAACTCTACAAAATATATTATGGAACAGCTGATTATTTTTCACGATATCAGGGTTGGTCCCATAGTAAAAGTTGTTCATAATGATGAGTACAATGACCTATTTTCGGGTTGATGGTATATAAAAAATAAGATTGTATTTGCACTCGATTGTTTTCAGTATTCCTTTATTATTTCCCTTATTTTTTGTCGATAGTACTGATCGATAGAACACACATCACTACGATAGGTACTCAAACCGTTCTAATTTGCAAACAACGACCTCTGTTGTTGAAAAGTTTATTACAAATTTGACATTTTCCAGAATGTTCCAAGTCATATTATTATTTAATGTAATTATAAACATATTACTTATGAAAAAAGCTGCACGCATGTTCAGTCGCTTGACTGGTCCAAGATTTGCAGTACCTCAGTACACACGCCCAAAAACATTTTTTCCGTGGATTAAAAATACGACCTCTCACGGGACTCACTGACAGCTAGACTGTGAGGAAACACCAACTGCCGTCTAATTCAATCACTTCGAGTTTTGACGTGTTGTCCTGTCTAGGTACTAGTATAGAATACCTTTTTATGGTCACCACTATAATTATGTTATCGTTAGAACCAGTTTTCAGTTAAAAGGCGTTCTGAATGAACGCCTTTGTTACAACTATTTTGACTAGTTACCAGTGGCGAAGGATCAATTTTTGATAAGAGTGACTCCAGAGCAAAAAGTGCTTACCTGCTTTGGTCAAGCGTAACGCATGCAAACCAGTAACTATAACTATAGCTGGCTTCCTGGATTTAGTCTTCAGTCTTGTATAGGTAGACGTAGTGACTTAAGCCCACCTTTTCTATACGCGTAAGCACTAATAGATGAACTACTTACTTAGCTTACTACAAACTAAAACAATTTATGAATATAAATATTCTTACCTAAATGAACGACTCCACTTACGTACGTACGTAAAGCACTACTACTACGCAAAACGATCACTGTTTTACACAAATAAACAAATTCCAACTGTACTTAAAACTAGTAGATTCTAAAATTATGCCAGGAATATTATAACGATTCAAATGTAAATGAACAGGTGAAAACAAAATAATGAATCTGTCAAGTTGTAAACACAAAAATATCCGTGTCTCTGCGAATCTACGAAATTAAGCAATACTCATTCCATCTCGTTCTCGCCTACGCATTTTTTCTATCAAGTACTGTCCTTGTCACAACTTGCCAAAAATCGGCTTAACCATATAAATAGGGTGTTACGTAGCCCGCAGTGACGTCATCGGTATTATTTTGATTTCTTTTAGGTTCGTATTACAGAACATTCCTCAAGTCCAGTTTGATCATTAATCAGTTGATCACTGTTTAAGTATAGAATCAGTACTTGAGGAACGGTCATAATTATTTCAGAACGGCAATCAATCTATACTCAGATGAAACGAGACTCAAATCGAGGCGATCGATTGGTTGATTACAGATCAAATCACTGCTTGGGGTCGAATCTACGAACTGAGAAACGATCTAGAATAAAGCCAAACTCAGCTGAACTATGATCAATGAATCTATGCTTGAGGAATGTTCTAAAATTAAAAGTGGACTCAAAACTAGTTTTAAACCGAGATTAATGCTTGAGTTTCGTTCTGTAATACGGACCTTAGTACTCGTTTCTGACAGAGCGCCGCCGAGTTATTTTATACAGAATAAACTTTGTTGCCAAAATTAAAATTTGGTGAGATAAAAAATGTAGGCGTTTTTGTAATGTGTATCTTATGATGTATTAAATATCTGTGAGTAATGCAACTATATTTGGCAATAGTAGACACTAAAGTGACTGTTCAAAAGGGAAACCGGTAGGAATCGGCTTGTATGGAGCCTTCGCCACTGCTAGTTACAGCCAGTTGTAAAAACAAATTTAAATTTTATCATAATTTGGCTCTGGCGCTACGCTGTGGTCACAGCTCTAACCTAACCGACCATGAAATCATTTGAACTGGACATAATCTTTAATTTCACCCAGATGCCTACTGAATTGTTGATTATACTTGGATGATTCATCACTTTCACCAATTGCAAGGTTATTGTTAATTTGCACCAGTTAGGTATGTTATTATTTATAGGTATTACTTGAAAATATAATTAATCAATGATTTCGATAGTGGCGAGGATCCATTGCTGCACACGGCCACGCTACCGCTACGCACGTTTTTCAACTTCACTTTGTATGAAAATGTAGGGGTGTCAACTGATACGCACGGCTACGCTACGCACGAAATCGTGGGTTTGAGACGTCATAAACGAAAGCATGAATGACTAGGTCGAATATATCGCTCACGGCGACGTGTGGCAGTGGACATAAAATCATAAAGAAAAGGTACCCGTACGCTGCAGTGTTGCCAACTGTACAATTTATATTGTAAATATAGGATCTTTCGTACCTAGAAAATAATAGTTATAGGTCTACCGGAATCTGATGGCAAATAGGGAAATTAAATTTTTTTGTGGGTAACACAAGAGTAATTTGAATAAAAAGTCTTGATACTTATAATTTTTTTTCTTTAATTTCGTCTTCATTTCTTCCTGCCCTTATCGCATACTAGATGGGGTCGGCACAACATGTATTTCATAAATCCATGTTATTAGAGGTTTTGGCTTATTGTTTTATGACCGGCCGCCTGCCTGACATAAACCCTCCTTGGGCATACTCGTTGCGCTGCGTTGGGTGACCCAATGTGCTTACTAATATTATGCACTGGGTCCCAAAATGATATGCTTGTCAATCTTATTGCCGACAACTAAGCAGAATATGTTCTTCTTGGTGGAGTATACTTGAAGTTCCTTGACCCACTCATTCAGTTTTGCTAGGGACATTGGTTTTGCCACATCGTAACCTAATATAGCACCGTGAGCTTCTTTCATTTCTGTAATCATTATTGGTTTTTATTCACTTCCTGTAGTAATATATTATTTACTATAGACTGCAATATTGTATCATGAATATCAGTTCTTCTCACGTGAATTAAGAGACAGACAGGGTACAGCAGAGCTGACTACTTACAACCTGTCTTATTTATTTCTCATAACAAAATGCAGTTTATGCAATTTTATTGTAATGGCAAAGGAAACCTTGTTAAAATAAGTATGTTTATTAAAAATGTTTGAACAAGAAAACATTAACTTGAAAATGTATCAACTACAGTCATACTCGTTTTGACAAGTGACATGTTGACATTGCCATATGAAAACCACTATTTGTTATTAATTTTTAATGCCATGAGATTCCGGTAGACCTATACTTGAAGCTAATAAATAAGTACATTAAAATTATAATCACTACTCGCGTTATCAAACATGTTCATTATAATATTTTTGATTTATTATAATAATATTTTTTTCTGCACTGTTTTATTCAAATTTTCATTGTTGTTATTTAGTTTGTACTAGCTGTGCTCGCAATTTCGTCTGTGGAGAAGTGGGAGAAAAACATTACATGCATAACTGAATTTAGGTGGGTATTTTTACCCGAGTGCCAAGGAAGGGTTATGTTTTTCGCGCGTATCTTGTATGTATGTAAATTTGTTTATTACCTCGTATCTTCCAAACGGCTGGATGGATTTCGACAGTTAAGATATCGTTATATTCGTCTTAAAAACCCAAGTGTCCTTAGATAGGTGTTTGAAAAAATAAATCAAAATGGCGGATTTTTGGCTCCAAATAGTAATACGTTTAGTTAATAAAAAAAAATAACCAAACCTATCGAGTAGGGTATCAAAATAAAGGAAATTAAAAGGGGATTACAAATATATATATATATATATATATATATATATATATATATATAAGTTACATGTTTAAATTTAATTAGGAATAATAAATTAGTTTAAAACGTTTTTGATAGCGTAAAAACGGGCCATGATTGTGTCGGACCTCGTGCTATCACGGAACACTAAAAAGTTTAAAGTAAAATAATAATTTAAAAAATCAATAACCCGACTGCAAAAAAGTAATTTAAAAGTAATGCACTAAAAAGACTGAAACAAGATTGAGAATAGAAAACAAAATTAAAATAAACTATAAACGAAGTAAACTCTACTTCGGTTTAATAGACTACCTATATTATAAGCTGAAAGCCTAAGTTAAATAACCGTTAACCGTCATTCGATATAGCGGTTTTCAACTCAATGTGTTTTCGAACTGGCGTACCACTCGTAAAGTTTTTCGAAATAGCGTGCGTCGCAATGATGTCATTGGATTTTTCATATCAGTGCCGTTAAAGTGCGGCGGGGGCGGGGGTGGCCCTCGGGCCACCCCTGAACCGCAAATATGTTTGTTTCTATATGAGTTATATCAATAATGCGAAATAGTGTCTACAACCGTTAGGAGTTATATATTAGGGTTTATTATGTTTATTCCAAAGAACATTACGTGTAGATATCATTATGCGTTTGTAATATTATGCTTTATAAAATCATGCTTCATTATTATTATGCCAACAGTATTTATGGCAATAAACATTATGGCAAAACATTTATGCCTAATAATATTATGCGTAATGATCATTATGCTGAATTTCGTTATGCCAATGTAAATTATGAAAATATATTTTATGCTTATCATTAGTAAACCGGGCGGAGCTTATGTTCCGAGCTGCCATACTGCAGCGCGGGACGTAAAGTCCAGGGCTTTTGCTTTCTGATTTCAGATGGAAGTTAGATCATAGCAGAAGACGTAACTACTCTAATGACATTTTGGGAATATTATAAGGTCAGGTCACAAAACAAAGACGGTTGCAATGTGGATTTTCAAGATATTCTTCATAGGTATTATGCCCATGGTTTACAGGGGTACAAATGCCGAAAATATGAACGATTTCTAAATCTAAGATGGTGTCTATGATAATTTTCAATTACAATTCCACTAAGTAATGAATTTGTTTGCTTTAAATATACAAACTGTATTTTGTAATAGAACGTACATTAGGTAAGAAAAGATCGAACTTTGCCTGAATTTCTACTACGAAAGTATAAATACGATTTAAATGGTACTGTTGGCAACACTGCGGTGCATAGGTACCCTTCCCCATATCCTCGCGCGCCTCAGCGAGGCCACGCGTGTATAGTATCCATTGCTACGCGGGTCCGCGGACGACGTGAGCGACCTAGCTATGCTTTTGTTTATGACGTCATAAACCCACAAATTCGTGCGTAGCGTGGCCCTACGCAGCAGTGGATAGTCTCTCCTACATTTTCATAAAAAGCGAAGTTGAAAAGGTGCGTAGCGTGGCCGTTCGCACCTATGGAGCCTCGCCTTAATGCTCGGTTCAACGTACTCACTGCCCCAATGCTCGCTCGTAACCGATTTTTCTTTACGCGCTAATGCTCGCAGTGTAAACGCACCGCGAGATTAAAAAATATTCGGAAACTCATAGAAGATCACCTATTGTAGATCTACCAAAAAAGCCATTTTTATATTAAGCTTTTTTTTTTGAGTAAGTAGATACCTATTATTTTTTGATACGTCATAAAACGCAATACAGGGTGTAAACAAATTCGTGCGACTCCTTAAAACCACATAATGTAGGTACTACTGGTTATAGATGAATCCTGCATGGGAATATGCTAGATTTTTTTTGTCTTGCCTTATTGATAGTGGTCGTATTTTACCTAAAGCACCTTACAATTTAAATAAAAAAATAAGCTAAAAAAGAATTGCATATTTTTTATTTAATATTTCAGTGCTACATATATTTTAGAATTCCGGTGAGACAGCTGGCGGGCATGACTAGCGCGGTATAACTTCGCGCAGTCAATTAACTCGGGGCGCTAAAACGCCTCAGGTTATGAACACCATATTTTCATTTTGAAGTTAACGTTATGTTGAATCCAAAATAATCCCATGCATGCTCCATCTGTGTCGCCAAGAGAACACGAAGTTTGGAGGAATTACACGAATTCAGATACGCCTGTATATTGTATTTATTGCGCAATAAAGGTCAAATCGCACCAAACGCGTGGGCGAGCAGCGTTGTCGGTGGACCCAGTGTTAGTAATATTCAAGGAATTACTATGACACATATCACATCAAATGCGAGCGCGTGCCCGTGTCAGTAGTATTCATGGGATTACTGTGAACCATGTCACACCAAATACGAACGCGGGCCAGCCGTTGGCACGACGGCGAAGTCTTAAAATATTACTAAGATACATGGTAATCGCGTTTTGGTGATCATATTAAAAGCTAATATTATTTGATATTTTACTATATTTGGTGATCCTTGGTCTGCTGGTTACATAAAGTACTTACGTAAAACCTTGTTATTAAACCTTGCCACAGTTGACATTATTTTATTTGGGCGGACACCCTGACGGCCCGCAACGTCGCTATCCTGCGGAGACCGCAGCGGGCGATGGCCGTCAGGGTAATAAGGGGATAACATACGATCTCCTTCGAGGCGGCGAGTCTATTGGCCGGATCAGCGCCCTGGGATCTGGAGGCGAGAGCCCTCACGCTGAGATTTCATCAGCGCGAGGCGCCTGAGCGGAGCGAGCTCCGCCAGATCCTGGTGGCCGAGTGGAGGGAGCGACTTGCGCAACCCAGCGCGGGGCACGCCGCGACAGCGGCGGTAAGACCCGTGATGGAGGAGTGGCTGGAGAGGCGTCACGGCGCCCTCAGCTTCCGGCTGACGCAGGTACTCTCGGGACATGGCTGTTTCGGGAAGTACCTGTGTCGTATAGGCCGGGAGCAGACGCCCGGTTGTCACCACTGCGACTGCCCCGAGGACACGGCGCTGCACACTTTGCAGGCGTGTCCAGCATGGGGGTCGCAGCGCCGCGAACTAGTCGCGGCGATCGGCGGTGACCTCTCGCTTCCAGCCGTGGTTCTGTCTATGGTCGGGAGCGAGACTGCGTGGGAAGCCGTCGCCTCTTTTTGCGAGGAGGTGATGGCGACCAAGGAGGTAGCGGAGAGGGAGAGGGAGGCCGCTTCTTCTCTCCCTTCTCGCGCTAGACGCACCGGGCGCCGGAGGGCGCGCGACGATCTCCGGCCACCCTAGTGAGTGGCCTGCGGGCGGCGGGTTGGGGAACCCGTCGCCCGACCAGTAACGGGCCCAGGGAGGATGGCGCGCCGTGTTCCGCGCGCGCCTCTCGGAAGGATGTGGGGCAGGGGAGCAACTGCCCCACCACAGGAGAGGTCCACCAGAAGAAGCTGGTGGACCGAGACCTGCCGGGGTCGCGGTGCATGCAACAGTGAATCCCGTGACCCCGGCCTTAGGTCAGGAGGGACATCCCCACACAAAGGAAAAAAAAAAGTTGACATTATTTTGGCCATAATCATAACTCGTTTTTTACGTAAGAGTTAAATTATGAATGAGCTACGACGACCATTGTATTGAGTTACACACTGTATCAAGAACAATTAATACGAATAATGAAATACATTACCTTACAGACGGAGCTACAATAACTCCTATAAGACAAAGACGTGCGATGACCAGAGGATGTGAAGGTGGCATCTCAAATATATGTTTTAAGAAAAACGTATTTAATTCAGAAATTTGCCAAAACACCACCAATTGACTCAAAGCGCAGAATCTCATATATGTGCTAGTAGGATCCAACCAGCGGACTGGTGTCCACTGTACAGGCGTGAACTGCAATATCGCTCGCTTTATTTTTCCAGTAGTAGATGATATGTCCCTTAAAATAAAAATATCAATTATGAAAGGGATTCAGTTTGTGTTTTTTATTCTTATAGTCTATCTTATTCTCTTTATACAGGGTTACTGGTCACTAAATGTTCTACCGAAGTTGAGTAGTTTTTGGATTAAATAATTTGAAGCCAATTTACAAATGATTTACGGCGCGACTGTACTGAAATTTAAGTTATTATCATAGTTGATGTCGTAGCAGATCTTTATTAATAATTAAAAGTTCAAAAATGCCTAAAACTTTGGCAAATGTCAATATAATCAAACATTTAAATTTTTGTAATGTTTGCTATTACATCATAAAAAATGATGACTAGTGAAAAAAAAATTTATTACGTGTGATGTACAAATTACTAAGAAAATATCCTTGTCTTATCAGCAATCCAAAAAGGTATGAAAGTTAACACAAAGTCATGGACTACATTATGAAAATCGTTTTTAATTTAGTACAGGAAGGAGTCTCATAAAGAGGTGATTATTCTGAAAATCAAATTAAACAATTTTGTGACTATTATTATTAATCAATATTAATTTGAAAACTTTAATTACACACATTTTACCACTGCATTTATTCTGCTTTCATGCCTCTTCTGCTACGACCAACATTCACTTCCATACCTAAGCGTAGGTACCAGCACACCATTATGGACAACCAGCCATGGCTTTTTGGACATCGACTGGCTAGCCACAATCTCTTACATTGCGCCATTCACTTTATTTCCCGCATTTGCTCTCCTTTCCACATCTTCGTCAATCTTGCCATCTCTTGTAAACATACTTCCCAAATAAACAAACTCATTCACCTGTTCAATGCTTTCATCTCCTATCTTTATTTACACTCAGACACAGCTGCATCTCTTCCAAAAACCATTACTTTCGTCTTGCTTACATTAATTTTCATCCCTTTCATCTTATATGCTCCATTCATCACTGTTACCATGTCTTGCAACTCTTCCACCGACGATGCAAGCAAAACTTGATCATCTGCGTAGAGAAGACATTTGACAGGCAACTAATTAATTTTCAATCCACACTCGCTCCCTTTTAAATCTGTAAAAAAACTATCCATGTATTGGTTGAACAGCCATGGTGACGCTACACAACCCTGTCTAACACCCCTGGGGGTGCTAAACCAGTATGTGAACGCTCCATTTATCCTAACACAAGCACTGGAATAACTGTACAGCGATTTCAGTGCCCTCACCAAGCGCCAGTCCACCCCGTGCATAGATAGTGTCGACCACAATTCTTCTCTCCACACACTATCATAGGCCTTTTCCAAACCAATGAAAGCGCAGTAGACTTTCTTGTGCTTTGCCATTATATTTGCAGTTTATAATTTGGACAATTTTATGCCATATTTTCAGTATTATAAAATGTTGGTTTTGTATAATACTTTCTATTCATACGTGCGGTGATACTTATAACTGATATTTTGATACTGGTGATTAATATTGTGGCTACTTAGCTTAAGCACAAAAAGCAAATAAACCTATTACCTTAACAAACTGCACTTTCATTGATATTTTGAATATGTTTTTCTTTTTAATAGATACGTTTCTATTTAATAATTGAAAAGATACAAGATGTAGCTTAAAAATATAATTTAGACAAAGAATTTAAAAAAAACTTATTTTCAAACCGGTATCACCGAAAACCGGGTCTTTTTATACGAAACCCGAAAAAATACCGGGTTTTAATTTTGGCCGGTTTTGCATTCCTTAATCTTATCCAAGACCGACGCGAAGGTATTTTGATAATCAAAGGATATTCTAAAAAAAGTGCAATATCAAAAATATTATAATTGTAATATTTTACTTCATTCAGCCATTCATTCTTTCAATCGGTTATTATTTACTTATTCAGACATTTATACACTCATTCACTTATAATTTATGATGCTACATCTCTGGGGATGGGCTCCATACAATTTTGCCCCGTTATGTTGTTCATTCAGTCAACATAAACTTTAAAAAAAACATTATTTTATTAACTTTTAGCCATTCTTGAACTGAATTTCTTAGGGTTATTAAACTTTCAGCATCGGCATCGGCTTCGACTTTGACCGAAGGTTGGGGCGATAGCCAAAAATCGTTCTTCGGTCGGACGCTATAAGAACTATTGATCAGTGTGATATTAAATGTTGATGATTGTTTCATATCTGGTATGCTATGATATCATTATAAATTTATAACAGTCATGAAAAAAGTTCTGAAGAATAACCAATACATAAAAATGTCTTACCTTATGCTGACCCACTTGTATTCTCTCATTTCCAAGGCTTTACATATCTTAAGCCCACACCATATTCCTAGACCATTGCAAATTAAAACATCTAATAAAACTGAGTCCCACCAACATTCTAAGAAATTAGGAAGCAAGTGTGCAAATGCTATTTCTGTTATTTCCCACATTATAGAAATAGCCCATAACAACCCTGCATGCCTAAATAATATGGCTTTGAACAGCCACCCTAAAAAGTGTCCCCAAGCAAATACGTCTACATGAGACCAGACTTTTGCCAAGCTTATATCCGAGCAATTAACAGCATACTCCTGAAAAAAATATAGAAGATACTTAGTCAATTATGAAGGGAACAAATTATTTAACCAGTAAAAATATTTTTCTGATGAGCATTATTATAGGTCTTACCAATAAATATTTGATAGAATAAGTAGAATATTACCAGTATTAAAATTAATGTACCAGTAGAATTTTGCCAGTGAATATTCATTTTATAATGTCGTAAATTGATTTTAGATTAGGTGAATAAACTGTGTTGATTAGCAGGAATTCTTATCTATATTCTTTTTAAGCTTTTCCTAAAAGTGTAATACATCAGAATATGTCCAATACAACCAACATGGTAAGAACTATCCCTGATCAATTATTATAATCATTTATGCTTCAACAAACCCTACATACATATTCAAAAAGAAAATTCTTCTTATGGCAACTGCAACATAGAATGCTATATAAATAGCCACTTTGTTTTATCGGGGGCAGAGTTGATAATTCCTATTTTTTTTTTTAATATTTCCACTTCATCAAGAAAACATGTTTTTTTAGTTAAAATCATTTTCAAACTAGTGTTTCAATTAACAGGTTCAATTATTATGTAATAAATTCCTTTTATTTATTAATGCTGAGAATACCTTATAGATTATAAGGGATAATAATATAGATTACATTAACTTATACTATGTATGAAATATCTTATAATATACCTTGTCCATATCAATGTGGAAGTTGCGGAGATTTGGGTCAATCCAATACATTATCTCATATACCGTAGAATTACTTTGAAATAACAGAAACAACAGTGCCAGTAGATATAGTACTGATGTGCCAAACACAATCCTCCAAACAGCTGGATGTGGTCGGGTAAATGGTCCATTAGGGAATGTAAGTACTGATACTATTAGAAAAAAAAACACAACACAACATATTCCTGACCATATGTTGTCTTGAATACTGGATTCATCTCTGAAATAGATAAAAATTACATATAAATAGTTTATTAATTGATACATGCTTAAAAATTTTACTCAACCCATTTGCTTTTAAGTGGTTTAATTAAAATACCTATGAAAAACACACCCTACAAGTTTTCGTGTGCTGGTCAGTAATGTGTTGAATTTCTGCTAATATTCCAGCGCAGAAATTAAGCATAGGTATCACTCTTAATATATTTTATGTACTACATATTGTAATGAACAGTAGACAATATCCTAATAAAACTTGCCTTGTAAACTCTACAAAATATTTTACTGAATCAGGGCCTATAAACAAATCAGAACGAAAATATTCGTTCCAATTATGTAGAATTTAGTGATTATTTTGTTAACCCACAAACTGTGGTTACATCATGCGTAACATACCTACTTAATTATGTTAAAATTGAAGCTAATTATAAAGATTTAAGAAATATTATGGAAAATAAAATACCTTACAAATGCTGTATAGATTACTGATGCAATAGATACTGCTAACAGTGTAATAGTATGAGGTTTGTAAAAAAATTCTAAAGAAATATCATCAACCGGTCTCTCGTTTATAGAGCTAAAAGCGTCCATATAATCATTACAAAGAATTGTGCTGCTACCAGACATTGTCCTTTCTTTTATGTCCTTCATGTTTCTGTTGTGGTACGATTTTTCTAGTTAAACACGACACTCATTAAATATAATCACATTATGAATACGATAAATCTATCAACCACCAGGGAGCCACCAGCATGTATATTCTCACAGATTACACATATGCCGATACAGTGTTGCCAACTCAGATTTTGAAAAAGGCGTCGGCCAGAATAGTAAATTACGTAGAATTAGTTTTGCGTATGAAAAGTTCGTAGATCTATAATTAGGTACTTTTTTTTGAGTGAAATACAGATTGTAACTCTGAATAAAACGAGTATTTTGTTATGCAATTTAAGTTATTCGTTTTCATTACTATTTTCTGGTAAATTGAATTTATACAATTTATTAAAACGTTTAATATGTTTCTGCGAAGGCTCGTAGTTTTTTTAAAACCAATTCGTGGAAAGTAATCCTTGTAGAGATAAAGTGGAAAGTATAATTCTGACGTTGGTTTTCATTAAATTGATCGCAGAAAACAGACGCTCGAAATTTAAACTATGTGACAATGTTAATAAATTTTGTACAAATTGGGTCAATAAAGAAAACATTTGAGACGAATCGCCTTTTCTAGAAAATACGTAGATTCTGGGACTGTGGTTCGTAGGTTTGCAAGTAAGGCATAAAAGACGTAGAGTTGGCAACGCTGTGCCTATATTCCTATCAGTGTTGCCAGATGCATTGAACCTTTTTCTGTAGTAGAAACTGCTAAAATCTGTATGCTATTTTAACTTGTAATCTGTATAAAATCAGTATGGTCAAAAGAACCAAAACAGAAAAATATATCAACTTTACCTTATGCAGTAAAGTTCCTTTGTTCTGCTTCTTTTGAAAACAAGGAAATAGGTTTGATTATCGTACATTAAATAAAAAACAGATACAATTTAATAAAATTGTTTATTATTTAAGTACTTATGTACTTATTAACACAATCAATATTAATTACCATTAAAAGTTTGTACGATATTAATTATTTACGACAAATGCATCACGAAAGTGCAGTACTTAGAGAACACGCAAAAATCTTTGGTTGGAGGATTCCACGTCTGAGAAATAAGTACAACTTGTAATGCCGTAATACAAAAGGAATGTGGTTTGTTAAAAAAAGTTTACCATAAAGAATAGAAGCAGATAACGTGGTGTTTTATCGTAGACAGTAGTTTACTCTGTCTACGCATTTTACAATGTCATATATTTTGTTGTTATTCTATAGAATGAGAAAATTTTGTATAAAAATCTGTATTCAGTGCTAATCTATATCTTACATCGAAAATCTTTATAAATACGGAGAAGTCTGTATATGTTAGAGTTAATTTTCATGGAAATACATTATTTATAATAATATTTTATTCAGTAGGTGTTGACAAGACAATATATATGACAGCAAAAGCTTTATAAAACATGACATCAAGTATCAGCGACAGTGATGTGGCCAGTACTCACACTCCTCTTCACGGCACTATCGCGGTCATCAGGAGAGCCCTAGGCTGCTGCGCAACCTCATCACTCGCTTCCATATCTTCGGTTCGCAGATACTTCAGTTCCAATGCTCCTTCTTGGATACAGTTCCTTATGAAGTGCATTTTCAAATCAATGTGTTTCGATTTTGAAGTCACCATTTGATTTTTACTGAGTTTGATTGCTGCTTGATTATCATTCAAGATAACTATGCGTTCGTAGTTGGCTCCCAAGTCATTGAAGAAGCTCTTCAAGTGGATAGCTTCTTTTGCAGCTTCGGTTAGAGCTATGTACTCTGACTCGGCTGTCGATAAAGCGATGCTCTTTTGTTTCTTCGACATCCAACTTATAGTCGTTCCAGCATATTTAAAACAGTAACCCGAAAAAGACTTTCTGTCTATCTTGCAGGCGCCCCAATCTGCATCTGCCATTCCATACAGGTCTTGCCCTGTTTTCGTGAATGTTAAGCCGATGGTTTTGGTGGCTTTTAGGTACCGGAGCACTCTTTTGGCACACTTGAAGTGCTCTTCCGTATAGCAGTCATTAAACTGTGATAGGTAACTAATAGCAAACATGATGTCTGGGCGAGTTGCTACGGCCAAATACATGAGTGTTCCTATTAGGTTCTTGTATGGGATATGCTGGTTGGTATTTTTGTCTCTCTTTTCTAATTTTAGTCCAGGCTCCATGGGCGTTGAGACTGTTTTACAGTCTTCCATTTTGAACTTCTTTAGCGTATCTTCAATGAATTTATGTTGACTTAATTTTATATCATCTCCATTGTACGATACATCTATGCCAATCAGCCGTTTCGGTTTTCCCAAGTCTTTTAATTCGAATTTTGAATTTAGCAGGTCTTTAACTATTTGGAGTGTTTTCGGACACGAGTAGGCAATTAACAAATCGTCGACATAAATCGCTATTATAATTTTGGCTCCTCTTTTCTCCAGAATATATATACATGGGTCAGCTTCTGATGCTCGAAACCCTATGTGTTTCAATTCTTTGTCGAGTTTGATGTACCATTGCCCCCTGCCTGCTTGAGTCCGTAGAGAGCTTTGATGAGACCGCAAACCTTTTCTTTTGGGTTACACTTAATGTCTTTTAGCATCTCTTTAGTTTTGTTGTAGATGGTTAAGTCCTCTTTTGTACTTTCATCGACCATGATTTCAGTCAAGTATTCTTCTAAGTAGTCGGGGTATTTCATGACTATCTTTTCTTCCAATTCGCCGTTTAGGTACGCAGTTGTTACGTCCATTTGGTTCAATTGTAAACCCTCTTCTACGGCTATGCCGACGACTGATCTGATCGAGCTTAGTTTAGCAACGGGAGCGTAAGTCTCATTGAAGTCAATCCCTGGTCGCTGGGTAAAACCCCGTGCTACGAGTCTGGCTTTTCTTGTGACACTATCATCAGGTCCAATTTTGTTACGTAAAACCATCTTATAGTCTACAACCTTCATGTGATTGCTTTTCTTTTCTATTTTCCACGTCCCGTTTTTAACGTGTGCTCTTATTTCAGATTTAATGGCATCGTGCCAATACTCATCGTTTTCATTTTCATCAGACGGGTAAGATATTTCCGTGAGTAAATGGTTCTCTTCAGAATCTCCTAATACAAAATCTTTTGTCCATGCTGGTGGGTGCCGTTCTCTTTGTGGCCTCCCATTTTCAGGTACTTCTGCACTCTCAGATGCGTCGTCAAATGATTCGATTTCATCTGCGGCGTCAATTTGACTGTCAGGAATTTGTCAAGTCCAATTAATGTTCTACAAGTCGAATGTGTAGACCCACCTTTATCCCTCCGCCACCAGTATCTATATATCTATCTGATATTTTTTTATTCCGATCCCTACAATTTTCCAAACACCCACTACCTTCCAAACAGCAATCTCTTCTTGATCAAATTAATTCTTCAAATTATTGGTCTCACAAAAGTCCTCCTTGTCTTGTTCAAAGCTATAAAAAGTTTATTGCTTTATAAGCCCCAACTTATCATTCAATATCTTTTCCACTTTTTTCTTGTCATTATGAATCATTGGTGTCCTTCCCAGATAATTACTTTAACCTAGGTATAAATGAGGCCATGAGGGCCAGAGTGGCCTAACAGATTTTGTTTACAAATGCAAATGATGAAAGTAATAGAGCCACAATGGCCTGAAAGTGATTCTATAATTTTCCAATAGATGGCACCACTCTCAGGCACACTTAAGCCATTGTGGCTCTATTACTTTCATCATTTACGACAGTAAAAAATTATCAACACAATTGGCGATGCAAAGATTCTAACTAGCGCCTCAAGTGTCAAAATTGTGAAGCTGTCTAAGAACGACACTTTGACAGTTTTCGAGACAATTTACGTCACGGAAAAATTTATTTATTAAATATAAATCAGATTTATGTAGTTTCTTGCTGGACGAGACAATAATTATGTTGTCAATAGTCGATGTAATTAAAGCGTCTGCAGGATACACAAAAAAAACTAAATAAATAAGAAAACTACTATTTAGTTTTTTTTTTCTGAGATGGTACGACATTAGGAAACAATTTCTGTCTTTTATAATCTGGAACAATAAACATAATCTCGTTATCTGACGAGAAACTCGCCTTAGCCTAAACTAAATAAATAACTTATAAAATACATGTGAATATAATTTAAGTACAATAAAATAATTAAAACATAATTATACTTACTGTTTGGAAAATAGTTGTAAGTTTGAAAATTATGAGAATAAACTCTTATTACTGGTGAAATCGGCTTACCTATTCTTAAAGCAGTCTCCCATTTTTTAACCGACTTCCAAAAAGGAGGAGGTTTTTCTTCATAATATTGTCTTTTGGAAACAAATGAAAACTTATTCCCGAATCTCCGTAAGTACTACATTGAGGAACGCAACAATATTTCGTGTTTCTGCTTTTATTAGCAACAGGTTTCTGTATGTAATCGTGATCCATCTGATTATGTCTAAACTTAACCTCAACTTTAAAGCAGTGTCGTTCTTAGACAACTTCTAAATTTCGCCGCTAGAGGGGCGAGGATAATCTATGCATCGCCAATTTACAAAAAAACAGGCCTCTCTGGACCTCGTGGCCTTAAATAAAAAAGATAATTTAGCAAATATTTCATTTAATTATATTAAAGATTGAAATAATTAGGAGAAATAGCATCATATTTATATTGATGCTTCTAAGCATTCTGCTTCAGGAAGTGTGGGAGTTAGAGTATTTCATTCTCAATATAATTTGTGCAAAAAGTTAAACTTCCACCTGAAACATCAGTAGGTATTCACTGGGGAATGTTTTGGAATATATAAAGCTATGGAGTATATCAATATTATGAAATTGAAAAAAACGGTTATATTTTCTGATCCTTTAAGTGCATTACAAGCCATTAAAAAGAATCCATTTAAATGTAAAACAGTCTATCCTATCATACTATCTATACGGAACTTAGTGCAAATGTTCTCAATTTGAGCAAACAGTCTCTTTTGCATGGATCCCGGGGCATAGCGACTTTACAGGTAATGTTAAAGCCGATCATTTGGCTAATGAAGCTGTAGACTGTGGAGATTGTTTTCCTTATATGAATTATTGTCACGACCTAGCGAGTCTACCCATGACATCTCTTTGGGACTCCTGGAGGGTTTTATGGGAAGAGTAGTTTATCCAAAGGTAAAGGATATTCACATATCCAACCATTTATCACTAAAAAGCTTTGGTTCTTCAAATTAAACTTTGGTAAAACTATTACTAGCTGCCTCATACGCATGAGATTGGGTCATGTTAGTTAGTACCCCGTCTCACCTTGCCAGACTTACTATTTAATCCTGATACTTCCCAACATTATTCCAAATCCCGCATCCAAAATTATTAATATAATTTTCCTACTAAAAGTTTCCCCGTTTTTGTTTGTGGCATTACGCAAATAGCGACTTGCCAAGAAGAGAGAAAAAAAACTAAGTACTATGCGTGCCAACTAAGAATAGTACTGTCAAGACGCCATTTTGTTCCGCAATACTCGTGAACTCTTTAGCCTCTTTAGCCAAGGAGAGCGGGGTGAATCCTTTGTCCACTGCGACTACATCACGATGCATCCCCACGTCGGCTTGGAGGAAGTACTCCCTGAGGCTGCACACCTCGCGGTTGTGGAGGGTCTTAGCATTTAGAAAGCCTCGACCCCCACACTTCCTCGGAATGTACAGCCTCATCACCGATGAACGTGGGTGATGCATTCGGTATGCAGTCAGCAGCGCACGGACCCTCCTATCCAGGGCGTCAAGTTCAGTCTGAGTCCACTTGAGTATGCCGAAGGAGTACATCAAGACCGGCATGACCCAACCGTTAAAGGCGTGCACCTTATTTCCGCCTGATAAAAGACTTTTCATATTTTTTTTATTACATTATTATTATGGCGACATATTAGGGTGACCAGTAGCATTTCGTGAAGTTAACTATATATATTGGTTCATTTCTTTAATGAATACTGTTTTCAAATAGTATTTATTTATCCAAAATTATCTATTTATGGAATTCATGAAATAACATTTTATAAAAATTTATATAAATAATACTGAAATCTATGAATAAAAAATATAACATATTTTTTATAGTTTTTTTTGTTGGCTGTACTAGTTTGACAGCTATCGTGTGAAGTTGTAGCAAGCGCGATCCTATTCTTAGTTGGCACGCATAGTAGGTAACTTATAATGCTTCACACTGGTGATCACTGGTCGGTTAGTACAAAAAACAAGTTAGGATTTTATCGTCTTTTTAGATGAATTTATCAATAAATTTTGTTTCTTAATGACATAAAATAGTCTTGAGTTCAATAATCCCTTGATTAACTTGCTGTTATAAATAAAAATGCTACTTACCGATGAAAGGTTATGTTTGGTTAATGCCGTTCATTATGACTTTTATGTTTTACAGCCATATACAGCAATTCACCATCACCACACACTAAATATTAGGTACCTACCTACGTTTTGGAATATCAATAAAGTCACAAATTACACAAAGTAATGGGTTATTCCTATTGTCCCCTAGTTCTTCGCTCCCACCGGAGTGAACAGGATGTTTTTTCCTGTTGTACCAACCAAAAACCTTAATATTTAATTTCAAGCTTCTTACTTCAAAAATGACGGAATTACATACAAACTTAAAAACCCTATTTCACCCCCTTAGGGGTTGAATTTCGAGAAATCCCTTCTTAGTGGATGTTTACGTCACAAAATGAACCTACTGTCAAAATTTCAAGTTTCTAACCCCAGCCGTTTAGGCTGTGCCTTGATAGATCAGTCAGTCAGTCAGCTTCTCCTTTTATATATATAGATTAAGATCACAGTATGCTTATTTTGTTATCAATATTTAGGTAGGTACTACTTTTATGTTGTCCTAAGTATTCAAGTACCTGGATGACCGAGCCTTGCTCGGTTTTTTTTTTGGTAAATCGTGTTTTTTGAAAAGAAAAAAAAGGGGAAATAGAAAAAGAAGGAACTTGAAAAAAAAAGGGAAAAAAATAATCGACTGGATTCGAAACGAGATTTTCTGGATTCGGGACCGCCCTATTTCCCACCTGAGGTATTACAACCTTAAACACGGTGGCGAAATTTACATTCATATTCTAATGATATTGTAGCAGTTTTTCATTGCCTGAAAACACGGATAAAACGACGTTTTCTAAAAATTAAACCTAGCTTGATTGATTTATCGCCCCCGAAACCCCCTGCATACTCAATTTCATGAAAATCGTTGGAGCCGTTTCCGAGATTCAGATTATATATACCTATAAGTACAAGAATTGCTCGTTTAAAGGTATAAGATATAGCCTTTAATTACCTGCACCTAAAATACTTATTGTTTACCTCTTCCCATGACCCAAAAGAGTTAGGAATGCAATGAGGTGAATTGTTATCAATGGTAGTACAGTACATACCCCGTCATGGCGGAAATCACTCCAAGTTGTAGTTCGGGACCTACTTCGTTAGACAATTAATAAAAAAGGTGGCATTTACCTAATCATAATATTTTAATGGGGACGAACAGGAATAGAAATTCCCGTTGACCCCACTGCGGGACAATAGGGAAAAAAGTCCTGTTCACCCCCAGTGGGGACGAAGAACTGAGGGTCAAAAGGAATAACCCGTCATTTATAAATACATAATTACCATTTGATCTCGTGAATTGCCGTCATCTTCATCTTCGAAGCCATAAGATGAGATGACTGTTTAGTCACCCCAACCACTGTTCTTTGCGTTGATTATAAAATGTTTATTGAATTTTGAATCCAAAATTATTCCTTGCAGGGTTAATCTATTTCAGCAGGACATCACGAGGTTTGAAGGAATTAAATTATTTCGTTTACACCCTGTATCTTATGTTACTCAACTTGTGTTGATTTTTTTATTTTATGGCAGCAGCGTATGTTGAAAAATTGTATTTTATTTTTGTGTTTCTTACTTTTTAAGTTCAAATTATTAAAGATTGCAATGAAAGATTTATTAATAACTAGCGACCCGCCCCGGCTTGTGCAATGTAGATACTAATGTGGGGCATATAAACCTTCCTCTTGAATCACTCTATCTATTGCAGAATACTGCATTAAAATCCGTTGCGTAGTTTAAAAGATCTAAGCATACAGCGGGAACGAATTTGTTTTAAAGGTACTATGTAAAGATGAAATGTCGTTGATTTACTTTGTAATAGTCTCTTAAGTATTTCTAAAATTTCCTATTCTTCTAAGAGTCTAAAGGGGATAAGAAAATTCGTTTTAAGGTTGTTAGGATCTTGGCCCTAACAGCTTTAAACTGAATTTGATAATTTTTTAGCCATAATATCGGAAAAATATCGAAATACCGGTATTAAAAAAAATTGACGACAAGTTTGGTGCAGTGGCTGAGCGATTGGCTTCTACGCTACGAGTCGAGAGTTCGATTCCCGCACGGAACAAATATTTGTATGGCCTACAGATAATGTTCCGGATCTGGGCGTTTGTGCATGTGAAAATTTGTGTCTGTAAACGCACCCACGATACAGGAGAAAAACTAGTGCAGGGCAACGTACTTTAAAAAAAATCTAAACAAAACCGGTATTAGAAAAAGGTTCCGTTAACCCATGCTATAATTTTGTGGTATCGGAGTTTGATAATTCAAAAGCAATATGTTTGTATTGTAAAGAAAACGTTTCCCGTGGTACCGATATGAGAAGTTAATACACTACCTATATCGGTATCAGTAGGTATCGATATGCGCGATACATTTTTATTTATATCGGTATCGGTATCGTTTCGGCTAAAGCCCGTATCGGTGCACCCCTAATACAAAGTTCCATTTCGATACGACAATTACAAGTGCCTAGGTTAAAATTAAATTAAAAAAAAATATTATATTGTTTGTTAGTTAGTTACAAGTGTAGCTTCCAAATTTTGCAACATTTTCCATTTATGCTCCGCTCATATTGGTCGTAGCGAGATGTTATATAGCCTTCCTCGATAAATGGACTATCTAACACAAAAATATTTTTTCAATTCCAACCAGTAGTTCCTGAGATTAGCGCGTACAAACAAACAAACAAACAAACTCTTCAGCTTTATATATTAGTATAGATGTATATACATATAAGTAATGTTATTGTGTTGCTAACAAGACATTAACAGTAAAAATTAAACACGGTGACGCCCTGAAATCCACGACGGTTTTCTTTCCGAACAGACTCCAATATATCAATCACATTGTAAATATGACACAAAAAGACAGCCCCATTAATAAAATATATATTTAAAAGACATGACCAAGGAGCAAATAATCTCTTAGGTTTGGACATGACATAAGAGAACGTCAACCTCAAAATTAAGCGTTTTTTTCATTGAGATATAATGTACTAACGTACTAGAGGAGACACCACTCATAGATAATACATATTTTTTCGATTTCTTACTTGCAATAGTTGCAATATAGGGTAAGCATCAATGATATTATAAGTAAAAAGGTGTAGATAGGTTATAAGAGCTCAGCAAGCGACACGTTAAAATGTGGCTAATTAGCCAGACTTGACGTCAGTGTCACGTTGCCAGCGTCAACGGGTGCACTTCACGTACCGAGTGCATTAAAAGTGACCCTAAACTTCCGAAAATGCCGTCGTGTGTTATGAGATATTGCACATATTATACAAGCAAAACTTCTAAAAGTCAAGGAATCACATATCATTCGTAAAATCCTATTTATCTTAATATTTTAACAAATCAAACATTATATTCCTAAAAGTCATTACCGATCATAGAGTAAAATGATGCCTAAGAAACAGACAAGTCAGTTGCCTGACAGTAGGTACAAATGGTGGCATAATTATATTATTATTTATACTCAAATGTATATTTTTATTTTTGTTATGATGAGGGAGGATAAATTAAATATTATATTACTACATTGAATCAAAATATAATTTTTAGTGTGTGGTAAAGTAGAATCTTTAAGTGTAAGTATTAAATAAATTAATTGTTTCTAGATTTCCAACAAATGAACTAAGGTGAATCCAGTGGGTGGATATAGTCCGCAAACAGATAAATGAAGAATTTTGGCAACCGAATAAATCGAATAAAATATGCTCCATTCATTTTAAAGTCGAAGAAAAGTACATGTCTGGCAAGGGATACACTTTATTAAGAAAATCTGCGTTTCCTGTTTTGGATGTAATTTGTTTACGGTTTTGTTAATGTTGCATTTTTATAGCGACTTCGTCTACTTGAATATTATTATTACTAACTCATCAGTGAATCGCATTTTAGGCATAAATCACGGTGTAAGGTAAAATGTCATATCTGATTAATTTATTCTACATCGTTTCTACTACACTAGACGACTCACTCACGCAATTACATTTGTCTCTTTTTCGTTCGCGATAATCGAATCGTGCCATCCTGTCTTGACGTCTAATCGTAATGAAGTGTGCTATTGCAATATTTAGTTATTTATGTGTGTGTTAGTGTGCCGTTTTTGAAGATCGAATGTTGTGTAGGTAACCTATCTACACCTTTTTACTTATAATATCATTGGTAAGCATTATTTAAAATTATTCCAAATTTCAAGTCCGTAGCATAAGTAGTTTCTGAAATAAGCAGCTGTGACAGACAGACAGACGGACAGACGAAGTCGCCCCATAATGGTTCCTTTATCATGTTGGTACGGAACCTAAGAAGAAAAACTATAAAAAATTACTTAGACCGAAGTAGTATTTATCAGGATCAATCGAAAATAATTAAAAATATAGATAAAATGTATGTGCACGCGATAGCTTTTGATATGGAACCCTTGCGCAAAGGAGAACATTAAGGATTTTGAGATTTCATTAAAGTGCTGGATCAGAAATATGTAATTCCCGACACATCCACACTAAAATATAAACTATTACCCGAATATTATGACCAGAACAAAAACTTGTGGTAACATTAAGCGAGTTAATTAAATTTATCCATTGTTAGAAAATTATCGATAGGTAACTACCGGAAATCAAAACTATCTATATTTAACATACCTACACTATTACGAATATTCTAGGCCGGTAGGTAGAAGGAACTTTAGTCAGGTCAATGAGTTGTTGCTAAAAATAAGCCGATAAAATATTGGTCTAACAGAGACTAACGCAAAATATTTTCGAGATGCAAAACATTATTAGGTAAGGTCAATGTGGGCTAATCCGTCTGCGGGGCAATTCCGTACACATGCATTTGTATTCATTCCAGAATAGTTACGCTGTTGTCGTCTCGGTCGATACAACAGGATCACTTTTTAGTTAATAACTATAATATACAGATAAAGCTAAATTGTCTAAAAGAAAAATAAATTGCGTTTGAAGTTTAGTTGTATTCTGAACTCGACACTCAAGCATAGAGTGCTCCGTTTCTTAAAAGGTAGATATTAAATTTTACATGTTACGACTTTCTGTGTATGCACACTATGTAGTTTAATATGTGTTTCAACGGATTTTTCTATTTGTTTTGAATAAAAACTAGTTGATACAGAATTATTTGCTGTGAAAATATGTAATCTCAAAATGGACAAGTTGGAAAATCCGTCTAATATCAAAGGGGCTAAATCGTCATACGCCATCGCCCCATAACGGTTCCTTTTTTACCATGTTGGTACGGAACCTAAGAAGAAAAACTATAAAAAAATACTTTGACTGAAACAGTATTTATCAGGATGGAAGGCAGTACTGTTGTTTAGAATAGATGTATATAAAAGACAACAAAATTCTTAGTCGCTTACAATCGTCACATTTATATTAAAGTAGTTAAAAGTACCAGTTATAGTCCACCAAAGTCAAGTTGCAAAAAAATATGACGGATTTGCCCACATTGACCTTACAACGTATAGGTACTTAACAAAATTGCAAACTGTCTTATGCGCAATTTTTTTGTATGTACTTGATTATTAACAATTGCGAGGGAAAAGTCGGCCATTTTGTATTTGTAGCTGTAGCGCCTGTTCCCCGGCTATTTAAGTTTTGTATAAAAGCTAAACAAATCTTTGATCGTCCGTGAAACATTAATTAGACAAGGTGAGTCCGAAATCGGGTACTAAGCTGAAAAGGTGTTAAAGTACCCATAATAAGGGATAACTTCTGTTCTACAACTTTCTCCAAAACTCGATAGTTTAAGAGAAATAGCTTTTCAAAGATTTCGTAAAAAAAACGCTAAAATCTATCTGTCCATAGCTATGATCAGCTGTTTTTACAATTTAGGTCATATTTGGGGTCACGGATTAGAAAAAAAAATCTGAATTCATAAATAAAGCAGGTATGATTTTTTTTGAAAAAACTAAAATAAATATATTTTTGCATGCAAATAAAAATTATCGAATTTTGAAAGGAGAATGGGCGAAATGTTTAGAGGTTGGTCTACTCGTCCTCTAGCAATGAGTGATATCTCATTAGAGAGGTCTTTTTAAGTGAAACATTTGATAGGTACTAACACAACTAAAGTCAATTTTTAGTATTTTTGGAGTTGAACACCTTGAAAATGAAAAATCGTTTATATCCATACTATCAGAAATTCTTCTAAACTCCTCCTCTAGCAATGAGTGGTATGTCATTAGAAAGGTCTTTTTAAATAAATCTTTCGGTGCTACAACTAAAGTTAATTGTTAGTATTTTCGGAGTTATAACACCTTTAAAGTGAAAAATCGTTTTTATCCATACTACAACAATTTCTTTTTTTTTTGTTATTTAATCTAAAGTATCGCAACGTTCTTATCATATTATTTGCAAATAATAGTTATGGGACTTAAACATGATTGGCGAAACGTGGGTGCATTAGACACATCTGCCTACCCTTTCGGGAAATTCAGGCGCCATGTTATGTGTATCTTAAATTATTAATGTGACAAAGCTCCTATGGCAAAACGTTTAAAAAAGAGAATAAATACCAATATTTGAGTGTTATCATAGTTTTTAAATGGTTAAATTTAATAAGCATTAACTCTATAAATACTAATTATACTTCATTGCTTCGTCCTTCGAGATTAATAGATAACATTGTAGTAATACGTCTAAGGAATCGCCTTTCACCCACTAAGTACAAGTTTTTTTTTTTTTTTTTTTGTGGGTACTTTTGCTTCCTTTGCGCGATGCCTGTACCAACACTCATTCGCGTTTTAGTGCTTTCGCCGATCACCACGTTAATTCTTCCTTTTTCTAAAAAAGTGTAAACGATGCCAAAGCGTAGTCATAAAAACGACGACACTGATTACTTAAGGAGAAAAATTAAAAAACTTGAAAAAAAGATTCATAAACGCGACAAACGGTCGCGAAATAAAGTTTATTCCGAAAGTAGCAGCTCATCGGCGACTGTTTCGCCAACACCCGTACTACCGGACCATGAAGGTAAGCAAAAATGTATTTTATTACCGGCTTTGTAATAACCGAAGGATAATGTGAATAGTTTCTAGGACTATATCCGTATCATAACCTTGACGTGACGTCAAATACCAGATAGTGTTGTGTACATCTTATGGGGATGTTACCTTCACCAATTTGGAATATCTCATAATTGGTTATTAAATATAACCTAGTGATTGTGTACATTTGAAAGGAATGTTACCTTCACAATGTTTATGAATGTGTTGTGGATAGTTTTTAAGGACTATCACCGCGCTATAATTTCACATAATCTGAAGTGTGTGGTCGCATGTAGGTACCATATTACCTTTTTTGAATTAATAAAATGATCACTCACATGGACAATAAACAGGGTGTTGTGGTTAGTTTTAAAGGACTATCGCCGCGCCATTAGCATACATAATTATGGATAGTGCTATATCCTATACCAAAAAATAATGTGTATCTTCCAGATGAACTGGAAATACAATCTGAAGTCGAGGAGGTTTCATTAATGGATACAGAGGAGGCCCAAATGAGCGCGCCAAATACGGATGCCCCTTCTATAGACGCGGTGCAGACGGAACTTCCCGTCGATACAGGGCTCAATCAGCCAGACCTGGATGAGGAGATCCTGAATCTTTTAGGGGAAACCCCATCAAAGGAAAAAAAATATGGACCAGATATTCGAAGCGAGTTAGCTGTTCGTTGGGAGCATATCGCAACGGTAGGGTTGCCAAAAGATGCCAAGAAGGAATTGCTTGAAAAACATCTTATTCCAAAGAACTGTACAAAAATCGACGCCCCGAAGTTGAATCCAGAGATTAAGGCTGCTTTATCAGATGTGCTCATTAAAAAGGATAAAGCATTAGAAAACAAGCAGGTGCAAGTCGCAGCAAGTATATCTTGTATAAGTGAAGCCCTTACTAGATTGTTATCTCTGGATACCAGAGACCAGACTGTTATAAGGTTATTGATTGAAGCGGGTCGCCTGATGTGCGACTCACAACATAATGAGTCCATGACGAGAAGGAGTTTTATATGTTCTACTATTAAAAAGGACATTAAAGACCAGCTTTTTAATACCGAAATCGACAGTTTCTTATTCGGTGAAAAGCTGGCCGATACATTAAAGGCAGCAAAAGCCATTTCAAAGTCTGGCGCTGAAATTAAAATAAATACACCAGCTAGGAAGAATACACCAGCGCAGAAACCAAGACAGGCTCCCGCGCAGTCTTTAAACCAGAAACCTCCGCCCCCGTCAGCCAGGCAAGCGGGAGCAGCGAGGAGGTCGGAGCCGACACCGCGCTCACGGCAGCAGCAGCAACCGCGACAGCCGCCGCGCTCGCAGCATCGCCCAGCCCCACGGCGCTAGACCCGGTACGTTCCGCAGGACGATTGTCATATTATTATTATCAATGGCAATTGCTAACCAATGATCCCATCATTTTATCTTGGATAAAGGGATACGAGATCCCCTTCTCTGAATCGGTATCTCAGTCACACGAACCTAGCTCACCTGTATTGTCTCTATCTGAATCCAATCAATATAAAGTGGCCATCACTGATCTTATAAATAGCGGAGCTATATCACATTGTGAACCATGTAAAAACCAGTTCCTCTCTAGTTATTTTTTAGTTAAAAAACCTAATGGTAAAAACAGGTTTATATTAAATTTAAAATCTTTAAACAAGCACATCACAACAGAACATTTTAAAATTGAAGATTTAAGAACAACATTAAAATTATTATCAAAGAATAGTTTTCTGGCCACAATTGATTTGAAGGATGCTTATTTTCTCGTATCCATACATCCAAACCATAGAAAGTATTTAAGATTCAGGTATGAGGGTGAACTGTACCAATTTAATGTTTTAGCCTTTGGCCTAAACACAGCCCCTTTTGTTTTTACAAAATTATTAAAACCAGTGATGTGTCTGCTCAGATCACTAGGTTATTTATCATCTATATACCTTGATGACATTTGTATTATATCTAAAGACTATCAAGATTGCCTAGATAATGTTCTACATACAAAAAATATTTTAGAGTCCTTAGGGTTTATCATTAATATTGAAAAGAGCTGTATGACTCCGAGTAACGTTTGCAAGTACCTTGGTTTCATTGTAAATACGAAAAAATTTCATGTAAGTCTAACAGAAGAAAAAAGAAATTTAATTAAACAAGAGTTAAAATCATTTCAAACAAAAACACGTTGCAAAATAAGACATTTTGCGCGCTTGGTAGGACTCCTCACCTCATCTTGCCCCGCAATCCAATACGGTTGGATGTATACCAAGCAAATGGAAAGGTGCAAATACCTTGCTTTGTGTAACACAAATAACTACGATAGCTACATGTCGTTACCACAGTATTTACAGGACGATTTCTCTTGGTGGTTAAAATCCATTGACGATGCAGTCAATCCTATTAGACAGGATAGCTTCTGCATAGAAATTTTTTCTGATGCTAGCAAAAAGGGGTGGGGGGTGGCATGTAATGAGGAGACCGCCAGTGGTCAGTGGAGTATCTCTGAATCTGTTAAACATATCAATTACCTTGAACTACTGGCAGCTTTCTTGGGCTTACAGATATTTGCAAAGGATCTCAATAATTGTCAGATTTTATTGCGTATTGACAACACAACTGCTATTTCGTACATCAATCGTATGGGTGGCGTTAGGTTTCCACATCTTACTGATGGCAGTGGTGTGAAGCTCGCGGTATTTTTGTGTTCGCTTCATACATTTGTTCTAAAGATAACGAAATAGCAGATGCGGAGTCACGAAAAGCCCACCCTGATACAGAATGGGAGATGAAAGATCATGCATTTGAAAAAATTGTGCAAACACTTGGAAAACCTAATATAGATCTTTTTGCATCCAGGATAAATAATAAATGTAGAAAATATATCTCCTGGGATAGAGATCCTGGAGCATTCGCAGTGAATGCTTTTACTCTAAATTGGAAGAATCTTTCCTTCTATGCTTTTCCTCCTTTTGCTGTCATATTAAAAGTTTTAAGAAAGATAATAACGGATCAGGCTGAGGGTATAGTTGTGGTTCCATTTTGGCCCACACAACCCTGGTTTCCTCTATTTAAAAATCTTCTCTGTTCCGAAGTCATTCAATTTAGACCTTGTGATAATGTATTATTATCTATTTCCAACAGTCTACCCAAGCTCACGTTGATTGCAGGGAAGTTATCAGGACGGCACTACTGAGAAGAAGAGTACCACCTTCATCACTAGATATTATGATAGCTTCCCTGTCAGAAAATTCAATTAAACAATACGACGTCGCGATTCGACGTTGGGTAAGCTTTTGTAATAGTCATAACATTGAGATATATGAGGCGTCAACTCCGATGGTAATTTATTTTCTTACTGAATTATTTCATTCTGGTTTACAATACGGATCTTTAAACAGTCATCGCTCTGCTCTATCTTTGATCCTAGGATCGAGAGTAGGATCTGATGACCGCGTTACTAGGCTATTCAAAGGTTTCTATAGACTTTGTCCTCCGGCCCCAAAATATAATATCACTTGGGACCCGTCAATAGTTTTAGATTTCTTATCAATATGGTATCCTAATAATTCTTTGAGTGTAGAAAAATTAACAAAAAGAACCGTTACTTTACTGATGCTCGTATCTGCACACAGAGTGCAGACGATTAGCAAAATAAAATTAGATAATATATCTGTAAATGATAAACAAATATTCATAAAAATTAATGAATTGTTAAAAACATCTCGCCCAGGTTCAGCTCAACCTTGTCTCAATATTCCATTTTATAGAGAACGGCCAGAAGTATGCCCCGCACAAGCGCTGTTGGCATACATTAATATGACAAAGCCTATAAGAAACAATGAAAATGGCTTATTTATAAGTATTAAGAAACCTCATAAAGCAGTATCCACAAATACTATCAGCCGCTGGATAAAAGAAACTTTATCAGTTAGCGGAATTGACACCTCTATATTTTCCGCCCACTCCACCAGACATGCAGCCACCTCAGCTGCTCATAGAGCTGGTGTCAATATTGACATGATCCGAAAGACGGCTGGTTGGAGTGGTAATTCAACTGTCTTTGCAAGATTTTATCACAGAGATATTCAGTGTGATGAAGCAGATCGATTTGCCTTATCGATCCTAAATTCTGATTGATATCGATTAAAATAATTAATTTGGAGATTATATAAACACCTAATTTCATAAGAACTTTTAGTTTTTTCTATGCTGTCAAAATAAAAAATATATACATATATATTTTATTTTTTTCATTATACATTAACGTTTTTAATATTTCACCAACTTTCAAAATCTACAATGTTATCTATTAATCTCGAAGGACGAAGCAATGAAGTATAATTGAGGATTAAACGAACTTACCTGAAGTGAAGTTCTATCCAAATTATACGATTTGCTTCGTCCGAAGAGATTAGTTCCCTCCCAACCCTGTAAACCCTGTTAAGGTGAAATATTAAGATTTCAGGCTTTCAACTAAATGAGTGTTGGTACAGGCATCGCGCAAAGGAAGCAAAAGTACCCACAAAAAAAAAAAAAAAAAACTTGTACTTAGTGGGTGAAAGGCGATTCCTTAGACGTATTACTACAATGTTATCTATTAATCTCTTCGGACGAAGCAAATCGTATAATTTGGATAGAACTTCACTTCAGGTAAGTTCGTTTAATCCTCAATAATTGACAGTAGCTATAGCCCAAAAAAATGTTCTACCTACTTAAAATAACCTTTCTATTGATATATCACTCATTGCTAGAGTAGAGGTAGACCAAAAAGCCCATTCTCCTTTTAACACTTGTTTTAAAATAGTCATCGTGATACTTTACAATCTTGCGCCATTTTCTCCATAGGTGGTTTTTACGTTTTGTCATTACTTTTGGTGTTATTTTTTGCATTTTATGCTTGAATTGTCGTTTCTTGTTATTAACATATTTACTTTTTGTCGGTAGATTGAAAAAAATGGATTGAGAGGAAAGGGAACGACAGAGAAGATGATGAGTCTGATAATTTTTTTGGACTTTTTTCTAAAGATGCCGATCTCACAAAAAATTAAAGACTGTCAATTAATGCTAAGAAATGTGAGATTAGGCTAAGGAATGCCACTTTTGTTGATTTTTACGTGTTTTTATTTTTATAGGTTTAAAGGCGTAATTAAAATGTTAGGTATGTAATACAAATTCTTGTTTCATTTACTAAACCATAAAACAATTAAGCCATTATCTTAAAATAATTACTAATTTGTTTAAAAAAAATTGAAATATCTTAAGTCAAAATATCGGGTCATAATGACCCACCCCCACGTCCGCGTAACATTTTCCACCCCCATGACGCCGGGTTAAGAATTCATTAATTATATTCAATTTTAGAATACTAGTTTCATTTGGTGAAGAACCTCTGTTTTCTAAAAATGTGTATGTTAAATGGATTTTTGAAGAAAAATAATACTTTACGATCAAGTTTGTTTATCTTTTATACAACATTTTAATGGCTGGACTACCTACCTATACAATTCCTTAACGCTAAATATGACCTAAGATGTAAACAGCTGATGATAGGGTTGCCGTAGCGTATTCTTAATGAAATCTTTGAACAGCTATTTCTCTTAATTCATTGATTTATGGGTAAAGTTTTATAACAAAAGTAATCCATTACTATGGGTAGGTACTTTATCATCCTTTCGAGATGGTACCCTCTTTCCGACTAACCTTGTATAGGACCCTTCACTGTACAGAGATCAAGCTGTACCTCGATCTTACACAATCGATCGAGATAAAACATACCTTAGATATTAAGTTAGGCTAATGGTGTCGATTCTGTTGCACACTTTGACAGGACTAAATTAGTTTAGTCCTGTCACCCTAAGGGGTGCTTGTCTCTTTCTGTTTCAATAGAAAAAGAAAGTGACATTTGCGTTTAGTCTAGTTTAGTACTGTTAAAATGTGCAACAGAATCGACACCATTAGCTACAACAATGAAGTCCAGTCAGGTAAAATACTAACAAAGTATTAAAATCGCACGTAAAATCGTTTTTAAGGATATTATACCTAATTCTAGAGTTTCTGCGTATTGGTCATGAATCATGATACATTCATTTAAAATTATTATAAAACACTAGGTTTTAAACAATCGTCTGAAAATGAGAGCAAAAAATAGATGAGTGACTAAATGTAATATTTTAGTTAGACTTTTGGTTCAAACTACATTTTACAAATTATTGAAATGTCTCACACCGCATACATTTGGTCATATAAACTTTTACGCAGTACTACACATTATTGCTTATTAAATTGGTATGTTTAAATGTAATTGAACTACGCAGCACAAGAATGTGTAGCAGATTACAGCGAGAACAAAATGATAACTCTCGAAGATGACGTCACAAATACTGCATCGCGATATCAAGATTTGACACACAGATAGTATATATAGCTACCCAACATCAACTGTTGGGCACCCGATCTTATCCGAGCCGGAGTCCCTCAGGGCTCCGTGCTAGCCCCCGTTCTTTTCACGCTGTACACCAGCGACATTCCCACTCGTAGCAAGGCCCAGTTGGATCTTTTCGCCGACGACACGGCCATCTACTACACGGGTAGTGACCTAAAATCGATCTCTCGCATCCTCCAGACCGCAGCCAACGTCCTCGGCGTTTGGTTCCGCAAGTGGCGTATCGAAGTGAATCCCGAAAAGAGCGCAGCCGTTCTTTTCGAGAGGCACGGCGATAACCACTCGCGTATCCCCCCCCCCCCCCCCGTAGTCATGTTCGGAAAAGAGATCCCTTGGGAACTGAGCGTTAAGTACCTGGGGGTTATCCTCGATCACCACCTTACGTTCCGGAAACACATCAAAGCGGTGCACGATCGCGCCGCTTTCGTTGTGGGCCGGCTTCATCCCATGATTAGGGCGCGCAGTAAATTATCACTTAGAAATAAGTTGAGACTTTACTTGACGTGCATTCACAGTCGTATCCCTCCCAGTCCTCTCGCATTCAACACCCTAAGAGTTACGAGTCCCCCCTATGAGACGCCCTTAGAGGTGTTGCTGCTTAAATAGTCATGATGTTACAGTAGTTAGAGTAGTTAGTTACTTAGTTAGTTAGATATTGGTTTGGCGACCCTTCTGGTCTTGCCCATAATAGCCTGGTTACGTAGAAAAGGTCCGCAAGACCATCTACAAGAGCCGATTAGGAAAAAAAAAAAATGTTGGGCAATATAGCGTCTACATAGGGCGACGTACACACACTTCAAGTCACCCTATACACTCATAAGGTCCTACGCATTGCAACGTAATCGGCTAGCTCTGAATGCGTTGTAATCGTAGGTCAATCACCCTCTGTAGGCGGGCGCCAACCAAAGTCGCCGCCCTGTTGCTCGTATCGACCTCCGTCGGGCCTCCCCAGGTAACTGGGGGTCTCATCCGACTGGGGTCAGGTCGCACGGGTGGCGTGACACACTTCAGGCGCCCCTACAGAAACACCCGAAAACAAAAACACACCGACCGCCGCGGACGTGGTCCGCGGCCTAGGCAACAAATATAATATGGTTGCATATGAAACCAGACCCGGAACCGGCCCGTATTAGCGGGCCGCGCAGTATGATCCCACGGGAAGGGGGCCCACAAAGCCCCGACCCCGTTCCCTCGCGTCCCTGACGGGGCGCGCAGAAGTCAACGAGCTGTTGGTCAAAGCCCGCCAGGCATAAGACTCGCCTGGTTGGAGGATCCTCCCTTTTCGTTGGAGGAACACTATACCTCGTTTCTCCACACCACTATGTTTTGACCACACTTGGCGCGCGCGATAACACCGTACCTTCGCCCTATCAGCCTGATGTCCTATGTCCTATAATGCGGCCTAGTTTTGCTGAACTATCGATAATTGACCTTGAAAACAAGTAACAATATCGATAGTATTGGAATTTAACAATTATCGATAGAAAATATTAAGTAGTGTCAAACTAATTACAGTTCTTAGCACAAATTATTTATGTTGATACAATAATAATCACTACACAATATACTGGTTAAAAAAATATTTTAAATATATCTTGTAACTAGGAATCATGACTAAAATCCGGCTGCAATAAGTACCTACCTAATATAGAATTTTGTTTAACTACTTATCCATAAGGCAAAACTATCTACAGTACCTATCAGTATTTAACAGTAAGTACTTATCGATACTATCGATGCTCTTCATTAATAGTATTAGCAGTTTATCTACTACATACAGTGGTTCAGCGCCCATACATTTAACAGTTATTAAAAAATGACAAAATTTGTAACAATTAACAAAGGGTTGTCACATAAAACAAATTACACAAACTTTAACAAATATTTAAAAGTACAAATTTTGTCGAGCTGATGTATTGATCTTATTTTCTTCATCAGCGCCTCAGAAAACCATGGATTTGACACCCATGACAATTCTCAAATTTTCTTAGTCGCCGTCTTGGATACAGAGTATATACGAAATCATGTAATTCCTACAAACTTTGAACTTTGAGAACTTTGTGGACCTGCCTTTATAAATTTGTAACTTACTGCTAAGCATATAGTTTTTATTCTATTTTGTTAGTTAATTTTTGTTCTACATTACTCATTGGTCTGTGGTCAGGACTCCATTGTTCTCTCACTATCCTAAATCATTGTACTCTGAAATTGTTAAAGATATTATTTTTAAAAGAGTAACCATGGAGTTTCTTGCCGGCTCTTCTCCATAGGAAATGACTAATTGGAACCGTGCATCTAAATTCGACTTTTCATAAGCACCTGTATTGGTTTATGTGAAATAAAAACTTTTGATTTGATTCATAATCCATGGAAAGTTGTATAACAAAAGTTATGCCTTATTATGGGTACTTTAACACCCTTTCGGCTTAGTACCCCCTTTCCGACTAACCTTGTATATACCTACATATACAAGAATTGCTCGTTAAAAGGTATTAGATATATGGGTACTGTGGTATTAGGTAGTTAATATATTGGATCGGTACTAACGATAGTATTGTTTAATTCCAATATTATCGATACTGTTACTTGTTTTCGAGGTCATGATTAGGGTTGCCACCCGTACTTTATAATAAAGTATTGTACGTTATTTCAGGTAATTGTATGTACTCTATACTTTATGAGAACAATTAAGTACTCGAAAATACTTTATTTCGCATGATTTGATTTCTTTGGGATTTTGAAAAGTTGAGTCGTAAGTATTTTTTCGTTAAACGAAATGACCGAAACGAAATTCAAATATAGACTGTAAAGATGCTGTGCAATTGTTTAGTAGAGACTAGAGATACTAATTTGATACAAACTGCAAAAAGCAATAAAAAATATGTTTTTAAACATAATAATAAAGAAAAATAAATTGTACTTTATTTTGATACTTCCTCTTAGCCTTTTCCCAATTATCTTAGGGTCAGCTTTGATACTGTGTACTTTTTTTTTCTTACCTATAATAACCAACAATGTACTTTAACTGCAACAAAAAAAGGTGGCAACCCTAGTCTCCTAGTCCCTAGAATGCGACCGAACAATTCCTATCCCTTTTTTTTTTTTTATGCACCGCGACCCCGGCAGGTCTCGGTCCACCAGCTTCTTCTGGTGGACCTCTCCTGTAGTGGGGCAGTTGCTCCCCTGCCCCACATCCTTCCGAGAGGCGCGCGCAGGACACGACGCGCCATCCTCCCTGAGCCCGTTACTGGTCGGGCGACGGGTTCCCCAACCCGCCGCCCGCAGGCCACTCACTAGGGTGGCCGGAGACCGTCACGCGCCCTCCGGCGCCCGGTGCGTCTAGCGCGAGAAGAGAGAGAAGAAGCGGCCTCCCTCTCCCTCTCCGCTACCTCCTTGGTCGCCATCACCCCCTCGCAAAAGGAGGCGATGGCTTCCCACGCAGTCTCGCTCCCGACCATGGACAGAACCACGGCCGGAAGCGAGAGGTCACCGCCGATCGCCGCGACTAGCTCGCGGCAAGAATTCCTATCCTAATTTCCTATTTCCTAACCCTCCTCAACAAGGAGTCCTCGTTACACCTAGATATAAGACATGTCTAAATGCATCAGTAATTTTTATCAAAAAAACAATCTCAAAACTTACTTTAAGTAGGAAACATGTATGTAAGTAGATCATTAAAATACTTATTTTAAATATATTAAACATGTTCATTGCCTACCTACGTGTTAAAAACAAATATCTAACTTTAAAAAGATACACAAAAAATAAAAATTTAAGAAAAACTGCCTCATTGGTCTAGTGGTAGCAAGTGCGACTGCTGATTGTGAGGTCCTAGGTTCGATTCCCAGGTCGGTCAAGTGTTATTGGGGTTTTCCGTTTGGAATGCCTCAGTAGCAGCCCGGAGTTTGGATTTGTGCCTGGTTGATGGTAATAGGCTCGCCCCCTATTACATGGGACTTAACGGCGAAATTAGGGTGTACACATCTGCACAAGCCTTCGGGGAATACAGGCGTGATGTTATATTATGTTATGTGGGTAAAAAGAAATTTAAATTAAACAATTTAATTAAAACTTGTTTTTAGTAACCGAGGGGTAAGATACCCGACGATAGAATTGTGTATTATCCACGAACTTTGTACTTGCTTCGTGAGCGTGAGATTATCAAAGCACAATATTTACTTATTTTATTTTTCGTTATATTTTCATAACTTGGAAATTACATTTTGCCCTTAGAATACCTAATAAATATTTAAAAATTCTGCCATTAATCCAATCCGTTGCTTATTTTTTTATGTGAGATGTATTAATCCAGACTATTTAGAATGATTTAGCTGTTATATTGAATCACATGGGCATAAGTAATAATAATAACCAGTATACTTAACACCCTCTTCATAGATCCATGACTGTACTCAAATAGAGCAGCCTGGACGCCTTCTTGTTTGGTGCCCCATTCCATTATAGATTAAAATTCTAAAAGGGGGCGTCTGCCCCTTGTGGTGTCCTACACAAGCCTTCCAAAGGACTGGATTTCTAATGCATGGACGTTTAGTATCTAGTGAGATTCAAGATGGTACTAATTATTTCAAAGAAAAGTCATTAATCATAATTATTGTTATAATAGTGATCTTACTACTTTTGTTATTATATTTATGGTGATAATACTATAACAAATAGGAATGGATTGCTGTCAAGATATTAGATATAATAAACTGTAGGTACAACCAAATTTAGGAAAAGTATGTGAATTTAGATCTTACCTGTTTGGAATATTATGTATCTACAGGCGATTGTTTATTTGGAATGAAAGCTATTTAAATGCATAAATTAGGATTCTAATACACAAATTCATACTTTACTGTTGTAGTAACTATGATTAAAATCATGTATGACTAACAACTTTATACAAGTTGATCAAAAAGTTTTATACATGTCCAGATGCTATTTTTATAATAATTATACAGTTAAATTCACATCAATAAAAATAGAAAAAGACATCTTAATGTTCATGCTTTATAAACAGCATTTAGGATAAAGGCAGAACTGAATACTAAGTACATTAATCATATAAAATGTTTGCAATTACTAATGATCAATTTTTCTAACATGCCTTAAGTAGTAAACTTTTTAAGTTCTTAATCACTGATGATCAACACTTTATATAAAAAATAATTAAACATCTTCTAGTGTAGGTAACCAAAATGCCATATTGGTGCAAGCAGAGGCTAACATCATAAACTTAGGGTTGAATTGTACACACTGTATTGGAGCAGGATGATCACCATTCAAAACACACACTTTATAACCTGTGTCAGCATTCCAGACATGGACTCTTCCATCAGTTGAGCCGCTGAAGATGTATTGTGAGTCAGGACTAAATGATGCTTCTATTGGTATACCTTTATTATTAAGATGACCAGTAAAGGTCTGCAAAGGAGTGCCATGGTATGCATCTACTAATCTTATTATGGATCCATTTGTACTGATCAACATTGTTTTGCCATCACGAGAAAATTTTAATCCTGTCCAGTCGCATTCCTTTTCTTGATTCAACTTGAATGTGACAAAGGGACCTTTGTCAAATGATCTTAAATCATATAGTTTAATGCTTTCTGAATTAACCCCAGCTGCAAATATGAGGCCTTCAGGATCATAAGCTGCAACAGGTCTTCCAGACAAATGCATTAAACCTTGGCAGTTAGGTGAACGTAGATCCCATAAGCGCAGTGTTTTGTCTAATGATCCAGACAGAAATGTGTCTTCAACGGGTGACAAACAAAGAGTCACAACTTTTTTAGTGTGTCCAGGAAAGTATCTAATGTATTTGTTGTCGTGAAGTGACAAATATCTTATAGTATCATCAACTTTTGTCGAACTGTGGATAGCAGTGTTCTTGGCATGTGTAAAATGTATCAGGTCAACACCATATTTTTTACTGTTCACTGTGATCATCTGTGTGCCTTTTTCGCAATCATATATAACGATTTGATCATCTTCACTACAAGATATTAACGTCTCGCCACTAGGAGAAAAGTCTATACTGTTTATTTTGTCGGTGTTTTCTCGAAACACCTTGGCCACTTTAAAACTTCGCACAACTTGGTCAACTAATTTCATCATTTATAATAATTAAGTTTAAAACGTTGGCTTCAAAAATATAATTCTGAGACACAGAATCAAGGAATATACTATTCTCTCGTTCGAAATAATAACTTCAAATACAAATTGTAATGAATGAAATTACAAAGTGAAGCGCACACCACACGAATACCGATAACTCCGAGAAGCGCGCTCCAGACGACACCACACGATTTCAAAGAAGAGAGAAAAGATCAAAAGTGGTAAAATAATCAAAAGAAATTGGGATAACCATGGTATCTTTATTGGAAAGCTTATTTAATAGGTTACTCGATTATAATTAATTAAGATTTTTTCAGACGCTCGTTTTAAAATATAGTATATAATTTTCCAGTAGAATCGAAACGCAGATGACATTTATTTACTATATCACCCAATATTTTCATTGGTCACATATAAATCATTAATCTGTGATTGGTCATTGGATACAATAGAAATAATAGAACTGTAGCTAAAGTTGCTGTTTCTTTCTATTAAATATGTACTGTCTTATTCCAAAACGAGATCTAAAAAGCCCCGTAAATGTTTCAGCTTGATGCACTGAACAGCGAGTCCTGATTATGATACTTATTTAAAAAAAACTTTACTTCCTTTCTCAACTCTCAATGTAGCAACAGCAACTTGTCTTATTGTGCATAGTTGCGGCTTTGCAAGGAATATTACAGTTAACAATGTTAAAATAAAGAGAGGAAGGATAACGGAAATGAATCAATGCAAAACTTCGTTACACAAACTATATAGGGATATACTATCAAACGGAGGAGCACTCTCGAACAAGAAAACGAACATAACGAACATTTTCCTTATCTGTGGACCTCACAGACAGGGTTAGCTAGCAAATTATTTCGACGTTCGTCTCTATGGGTCACATATAGAAAATGACAGTTATCTCAACCCCTCTGCTTCATACTTCATGCCATCGACGCCATTACGGTGTTTTGACGTTATTTTTGTCTATGGACTGATCTGTCAAACTGTCAAAGTATTTCAAAATGTTAATGGTAATTCTATCGAAGTTTTGCATCGATTTATTTCCGTTATCCTTCCTCTCTATATTTTAACTGTAATATTCCTTGCAAAGCTGTAATTATGTACAATAAGACAAGTGCTGTTGCTACATTGAGAGTTGAGAGAAGACGAAAGGTGCTGGTGAAATAATTGGTGAGTGCTACCTACCATTGAGTAAGAATGCATAATAAACACCACCAACCATTATTTGTATTTTAACTGAAATGCCTTAATAATTAAAATTATATTTAAATAAAGTTCAAGATTCAATTATATTGTGAACGAGAAGCATGTGTAGGAACATAATTATGTAAAATACTGTACATAATAGAACAAACATAATTAATTACTTATTCTTTTTTTGTTTGGAGCTACGTAGAGCAAAATATAGAGCTCAAAAGACATGTATTCACGCCAGTTTATCCAAAACTGAACCTTCATCTTTTTGATTTTTTCAGGAATTTTGTTAGTTGTCAGTACATCCACCATCTAATTATTGGAAATTCGATTATTATGTTTTTTGTGAGAAAATGATTTCGAATTCCATGTATGAGGTGTGGTGGGCCAAATTAAAATAAATGAAAGATCATTCATTACAACAACATCATCTGAAACAAAAAAAGAATAAGTAATTAACTACGTTTGTTCTATTATGTACAGTATTTTACATAATTATGTTCCTACACATGCTTCTCGTTCACAATATAACTGAATCTTGAACTTTATTTAAATATACTTTTAATTATTAAGGCATTTTAGTTAAAAATACAAATAATGGTTGGTGGTGTTTATTATTAATTCTTACTCAGTGGTAGGTAGCACTCACCAATTATTTCACCAGCATTTGTTTGCTCTCTCCTTCTGTCCTCCTATAGACTTTATAATGATGATTGAAAGATAGTGCATTGATCAAAATAAGAGCTACTGGTACACTGTGGCTCTTGGTATTAGTTCTGCATTGGAAATTCAAGTCCCGTAAATGTTTCAGCTTGATGCACTTTAATAACGAGTCCTGATTTTGGTACTTATTTTAAAAAACTTGACGTCCTTTCGTCTTCTCTCAACTCTCAATGCAGCAACAGCACTTGTCTTATTGCACATAATTGCGGCTTTGCAAGGAATATTACAGTTAAATGTTAAAATATAGAGAGGAAGGATAACGGAAATGAATCGATGCAAACTTCGTTATATTTCCTTTATTCATTTAATATACATAATTGATTACATTTACATTATAAAAAATAGTAGCCCCCCGGCATCGGGAACAGGGTCCAAGCTACCGGTGGTCAGGGCCTCAGAGAGAGGAATTTCCTGACAATACGTGCCGTGTCTAGAACAAACTTCGTTACATATATTATTATTAACTTTTTGAAATACATTGACAGTTTGACAGATCAGTACATAGAATAAAGTGATGTCAAAACATCGTATAGGCGACAAAGGGATGAAGTATGAAGCAGAGGGGATGAGGTAACTGTCATTTTCTATATGTGACCCATAGAGACGAACGTCGAAATAATTTATTCTAAGCTAAACCCATGAAGTTATGGCTAAACCCCTGTGCTTCGTTATTATTAACTTTTTGAAACACATTGACAGTTTGACAGATTAGTTCATAGCAGTGCTGCCAATAAAAATTTCTCGATTCCCCGCGTCAGTGTTGTCGATTCCCCGAAATTCCCCGCTTTTCTTATTTTTCATCCCTGAGCGATAGTCGGACGACCTTTTTTTTAGCGCTCTCTTGTGTCTTGGCAGCATTTGCGAACACAAAACCTGAAATATTGGAACTGCTGCCAATTCCCCGAAATTCCCCGATTTTGTTCATTCCCCGCACGGACCCCGCATATCGGGGATTTTCCCCGCAATTTGCAGCACTGGTTCATAGACAAAAGTGATGTCAAAATATCGTATTGGCGTCAAAGGGATAAAGTATGAAGCAGAGGGGGATGAGGTAACTGTTCTATATGTGACCCATAGAGACGAACGTCGAAATAATTTGTTATAAGGGCCGAAACACATAACCGCGTTGCGGCGCCGCAACGCTAAAATCGGCAGTTTGCGTTGCGGCGTCGCGAAAAAGAGTGTTATATGGTATGGTAGGGTAACCAGTTACTCGTGATTTTTGATTTTGGATAGAGGTGTCTCTGCCGTGGATCGTCGTAAGAAACTTATTGCTTATTTGTTATTAAGAAGACATTACTCTGTTTTAAATATACGACAAAGAAGACACTGGATACATCCATTTAATAAGGCTATGAATCGCGATGGCGAGTACTCACGAAAATACAAAGCATTAAAGATAGACGAATAAAAAAATTTCGCCTACTTTAGAATGAGTGTATCATCATTTGAAAAGCTTTTATTATGCGGGTTATCAAAATATATAAGGTCTAACATTATTAATCCGAAATATTTTAAGACGTACATCTATGAATGCTAAGGAACTCATATCAAATATCAAATTTCTTATTTATCCATTTAATTGTTAATAAATAAATAAATTTTAAATGACTTGAATAACGATAAATTTACTGGCTCTTTATTATTTTTTACATCCATCCACGCCAGTTACTACGTAGTACCTACACGCCATTGGGGCGGCGGCGCGCGCGCACTGTTTACCTATTTTGATTGATCGTAGCCGAAAATCAAACGCTAGCGACGCGGCGGCAATAGTCCCCCCGCAGGCGCCCACGCGAGCGCACGTGTTTCTAGGTTTTGAGCGCGACGCACGGCACGGCGACGTACGACTGCCTGCAACGAATGTACTTCCAACATAATGGCACATTATGATAGGCGCGTCAGGGACTACCTAACAAACGAGTACGGAGATCGTTGGATAGGTCGAGGCGGCCCTGTTGCCTGGCCAGCTCGCTCGCCTGATCTAACGCCATTAGATTTTCACGTGTGAGGTAGGGCTAAAGACCTAGTTTATGGTAACGATAGCCATACAATATCTAGTGCCGAGTAACTAAGAAATCGGATTGTGAATGCTTTCGCAGTGATGAGTAGTGACAGAGACACTTCAGTGCGCGTGCAAGAACATGTCATAAAGCGTGCCGCCCTCTGTGTCCAACAGCAAGGCGGATATGTGCAGCAATTAGTGTAAATAAAATAGTTGTTAGGTATGTACATTTAAATCATTGTAAATAAGACTGATTCAAATTTATAAACACGCCAAAAACATTGTTGTAATAATTTGTAAGCTTATTTAACCTGTCTACCTACCTACAATGCAGTAAAAACCTATAACAATTATAATTTTTTACGACTTCGTAAAAATGTGTGACAACGCAAAGTACCTATTTATTATTATTTTAACCCATTGACGCATTGTCCGACGCCGCGACGTGAGTGAGCGACAAATGCGGCAACGCGAAACGATACGACGCGACTCGACACAGTGCGAAACAAATGAAATATCAAAAAGTAGATGTTACTACACGTGGCCTACGTTGTCGAGTAGCCTAATTAATAATGCGGATTGTTTTTTACGTAACGATATGCGTACACGAAGTGGTAAAGTATAATTTTATTGTGTTCTAATAACAACGCTTGAAAACAGTACCTTCTTAACCATTGTTACAATAAAAACGCACTACCTACTTATTGACATCGCGGCAGTCAGTTGTGCATTGTGTCGCGTCGCGACTTGTCTCTTTCCATTACCTAGGACAACCCAAGCGAGGCGAACTCTCGAAGTTAAATTGGGGGAAAAAAAATATCTCACGAGCCGGACTTGAACCTGCGACTTGGTTCAGAACACCAGTCGATTTAACCGCTAAGCTACCGTGAACTCTTTATCCTGCTCGTGAAAAAATTATAACTAAGTACCTATGCAAAGTAGGTAGGTACAAATAAACACGACAGGTAGGTAGGTATCTAAATCAAATTATTGTGTCAATAATTTGTCAGTCCAAAGCCTGATAAAGTGTGATGGAGAATTTGAATCAGACAGTAGGACGTTTAGTAGATAAATCATAAGTACGTACTAAGGGATACAGTCAGGGGTACAGTAGATAATAATTAAATAGGTTTTAAGAAAGACCGTCGTTTGCACGCGGCCTCACTCGACAATTGCGACCGCCCTAGTCGCGCCAAGCCACTGTACCTACCATGCCGCTATTATGTTGAGTACGTACCTATGTACTTACTTAGGTAGGCTAATGAGTGAGTAGGTAACTAATTAATCAGTCGAATTATCAATTTTAAAATAGGATTTCTGGTAAGATCTATCAATGGTACGTACTCCGAATCAGCTGATCTGAGTCAATGACCTACCTACGCAGTGTTTGATTTTTTTCCGCGGGAACCGGAGTTTGGGCGGCACTATGTACTTAGGTAGGCTAATGAGTGAGTAGGTAACTAATTAATCAGTCGAATTATCAATTTTAGAATTAGGATTTCTGATAAGATCTATCAATGGTACGTACTCCGAATCAGCTGATCTGAGTCAATGACCTACGCAGAGCGTTTGTTTTTTTACGCGGGAACCGGAGTTTGGGCGGCACTATGTACTTAGGTAGGCTAATGAGTGAGTAGGTAACTAATTAAGCAGTCGAATTATCAATTTTAGAATTAGGATTTCTGATAAGATCTATCAATGGTACGTACTCTGACGCAGCTGATCTGAGTTAATGACCTACGCAGAGCGTTTGATATTTTTGCGCGGGAACCGGAGTTTCGGCGGTACGACGATGCACCAGTGCCGCCCGCCACTTGACAACAGAGTAAGAGAGAGAGAGGGAGACTCAGAACTCGGACGACAAGCACTAGAGCCCGCCCCCGCGCGCGTTCATTCATTGAGGAAACGTTTCATGCCAAGTGAAACCAACATTATTAAAATTAAATTTAGCAAAGGTGTAATTTTTTTTATTATTATATTAATTATTATTTACTACAAGGCATGTTTTTAATCTATAGATTCACCTCCTTAAATATTTCGGATTAATAATGTTAGACCTTATATACAGAAAAAAAATATTAAAGGAAGGAAACCTTTTACTGCTTTAGAAATGTTGGGCTTGACTGTAAAGTAAAGTAAAACAAATACGTTTTGTATTGATATTTATGGTACTAGGAATCAAATTAAGTTTTTTGCATTATACTTAATTACTTACTTTAAGAATACTTTAATTGGAAATTTATAAATAAATCGATGTCAACGTCAGACATTTTAATTTTAAAACTGCTTCCGGGTTGAAGCGTTTTGTTTGCAAGAGTGATAGAAACAAACCACAAACTATAAAGGGATATACTTTAAACAAACTGAATCATTGTCAACAAGTCTGACGTCATAACGCTGGAATTTGCGCCACGGTTCGGCGCCACGCCGCTAAAATCGGCGCTGATGCCACTGTCAATTTTAGCGGCGCGGCGTCGCAACGCGGTTATGTGTTTCGACCCTAAGATATACCCCTGTGGGCATGCCCATAAAGTATGACATTGACAGGTACTGTCTGTACCGTAGACAGAGAATTCTCTTCTACGGTCTGTACTATTATGAAATTCAGGACTTCATAGGCGTGATTTTACTGACAGCTGTCGCAGAGATCAAGCTATCCTAAAAGAAGTATAGTTATTATTACCTACTTACTTTACTCTTTGGTTAAGCGTGTGTGAAGCCTACAGAGTACAGTAATACTACGGGGAGCAAACTGATATTTTATACAATACTGGGAAGTGACGGTACCTATAATAATGTCGCGTCCATGGGGAATATAGAAACCACAGATAGATAGGGTACCTAGATATTGAAACTTGTCGAAAGTCTATTTCCTGTAGGTAGTAGGGCAAATTATAGATAGAAAGAATAAGGTCGATTGTAATTTCGAAGAAATGAGATTAAAACGTTTAATTCACATTTTTTCAAATAGTGCTGTATTATTTTTTAATATTTTTATTCTTGACCATAGATACAAGTCTTTCAGTCGTATACATATTTAATAAAGTTCTGTATAGTAATTTAGTGTTGCCCTCACGCAAACTTCAATAATTACTAGTTAGAATATTAAAAATGAAGCCGCCCCGCACAGTGGGCTGGATTTCGCCTTTTGTAGAAGTTCAAAATCTTTTTTCTTAAATCGAGTATTTTGTCTGAAAATGGATTTATTGACCATTATTATGCTTTACTATATCATACGAGATGATTGTATTCCTTGTATCTATTTTAAGACATATAAGTAATAAAAATGTATCGAGCTAGCGTGAAAACATCAAATATCTCTGGAACCGTAGAATAACCGTTATATCCTTACACACAGTGGTTCCTCTATTTATTTGAACACTTTTGGCATTTTTCATATTTCCCGAACACACACCGTTTTTTTTAAATCGTTTCATGGTATATATTTTTATGAAGAACTTTCTGTCTGTTACGACTAATTTCTGTTATTCTAGTCCTAGTTATGGATAAAAGTAATAAAATAAATTGACCGTAATTAAGCAGAAAGCGACCATCGACGAAAAACGAGTTTTGAGATACGGCCGTTTTAAGGTATTTTCGTTGCTATTTTTTATACAATCAAAAATTGATTAAAAAGCCATATTTATCTCAAAGTATATAACAAGAGTTACAAAATAAGCTATTTGAAACTACCAAAATACTTTGTTTTACTAATAAATTATCGAGTTAAGCTTGTAGTTGCTTTCTGCTTAACAAACAATTAAAAAAAGTATTTTTGCAGAACGCGTCTACCGGGATTAGGGTTACCATATCTCAGGATTTGTCCTGAGATATCAGGATTTTTGGACGCTCCTTAGGATTACGGCTGGATTTAGCAAATCTCAAGAAATCTCAGGATTTTTCGAATTTTCAATAATATACAGCTTACATTTTAAAGATGTCTTTAATAAAAAGTTAAACAAACTATAAATAATATGCCTTTGGATTACCAAAGGCATATTATTTATAGTTTGTTTAACTTTACCTTTACTTTTGTTTAACTTTTGTGCAATTATTAAATTGCACAATTAAAATCAATACTTATTTATCCAAGTAGGTACTTAATCAGTCTGAAAATAATGAAAACTAAAATTTGATGTTATTTTACTGTTATCAATACGTCCTATCATCCTCTCAATTTTCAAAAATGTTATGAAACTAAAACCTAATGCTTCCTATCTTTAGGTAACTCGGCAAATAGTAGCTTTAGAGTGAAATCTAATTACACGTCATATTTATATCCCAAATCATTTTATATTATCTCATCAGTCAAAACCAGTTTTTTTTTAAATAAAATAATGAGACGTTTTTTCGTTCCCTGTAAAGTCGCAATTTTTAATTTTGGAGATATTGGTAGGTATTAAGTTGTCGATATGTATCTTCTTTATCTTCTTTACATAGTATACTAGCTTTTGCATGCCCGCAGCTTCGCTTGCGTGAAGTTTGAAATCCTCGCTAAGCCCATTAAAGTGACATTTTAAAATCCAAAACGTCCGTCTTTTATCACTCCCAGCGGTTTAGGCTGTGCGTTGCTAGATTAGTCAGCCAGTCGGTCAGTTTCTCCCCATGCTTCTTACTTCAAAAGTACCAGATTTCTCATACAAACTTTCAACACTTATTTCACCCCCTTAGAGGTTGAATTTCCAAATATGTGTACATTTATTCCTAACCAGAACCCTTAATATTTAATTTCATCTTTCTTACTTCAAAAACGGCGGACTTACATACAAACTTCAACCCCCCATTTCACCCTCTTAGGGGTGGAATCTCCAAAAACCCTCAAACACTTATACGTTTATTTCTTACCAAAAGCCTAAATATTTAATTCCATGTTTCTCACTTCAAAAATACCAGATTTCTCATACAAACTTTCAACACTTATTTCGACACCTCCCGCGCATTAGGTCGTATGTCCAAATTTGTGATTTTTCAGGAGAGAGATTCTTAACTTCATCTTTGTCTTGATCAGCCGCAAACGATAGTGTGGGATTAATTTTAGAATATAGCAATTATTGAAGGTCAAAGGGGATAATGAGGCCTTTTGATTGATTTAAAAATTCATATTTTCGTAAAAATAGGCAAAAATAAAAACTCACGGCCTTATTCGTGTTGTCGCAAAGTCGTATCTATTTGTTACGACCTTATACTATTAAAAAGCACAACGAATACAGCACGAATAAGGTCGTATGTAAGACATAAGACTTTATGCTGCGTACAGATTTTTTAAATACGATAATATCGACCGCGCATAAAATCGCAACTTTTATGTTTCGACGTTTTGCGTCGGAAGTATTTCAAATTATTAACTAACGAAAATAGTGATGAAAATCATTATATACTTAAAAACAATTTACTAACACGATTAGGATAAACATGCAAATCATGATAGTAAATTAAAGTAAGAAATAAACTTACCATTTTGTCAACGTTCATTAGCCGTTATTTTCACGTTCGAATCATTTTGGTTATTTAAAGCTAATTTTAAATCTTTGATGACCGTGCATTACTCATAGTACTAGTATCTAATAAAAACAAAACAGTAAAATACAAAACACACACAGTTTCTTGTTTTTTTAGATTTTCAAACTCCAAAGTAATATTTTGTACTGTTTACATCTTACGACGTCGGTACTGTGCCCTGATTTGCCGGTGCGCGGTCCAATAGTTCAACGTAAATCGTGGCAACTGTTGGTACGACCATATGCGCGGGAATTCAAACATGATAAGACTATTACCGAGTAAGAATCTTGGTATTTAATGTAAATATGAAAATATTGTTTTCAAGGATGTGTAGTATTTCTATAATAATGAACTGTAGTACTAAAATCTCATTTTACCAAAAAAACATGTTACGACTTTTTGCGTGGGAGGTATCTATTTCACCCCTTTAAGGGTTGCATTTCCAAAAATACTCAAACACGTGTACGTTTATTTCTAACCAAAAACCTTAATATTTAATTTCAAGCTTCTTACTTCAAAAACGACGGACTTACATATAAACTTAAAAACCCTATTTCACCCCCTTAGGGGTTGAATTTCGAGAAATCCCTTCTTAGTGGAAGCTTACGTCACAAAATGAACCTACTGTCAAAATTTCAGGTTTCTAACCCCAGCAGTTTAGGCTGTGCGTTGATAGATCAGTCAGTCAGCTTCTCCTTTTATATGTAGGTATATAGAAAATAAAATAAATATAGAAAATAAATATATATATAGAAAACAAAGTCGCTCCCGCTGTCTGTATGTCCCTATGTATGCTTAGATCTTTAAAACTACGCAACGGATTTTGATGCGATTGTTTTAATAGATAATGCGATTCAAGAGGAAGGTTTATATGCCCCACTTTAGTATCTACATTGCACCCGTGCGAAGCTGGGGCGGGTCGCTAGTTACATAGTATAAAACCAAGTCGCTCCAGCTGTCTGTACGCTTAGATCTTTGAAACTACGCAACGGATTTTAAAGCAGTTTTCAGCAATAGATAGAGTGATTCAAGAGGAAGGTTTATATGCCTCACATTAGTACCTATCTACATTGCACACGTGCGAAGCCGGGGCGGGTCGCTAGTAGGTAATAAAAGTACTTTGTGAGCTTATCGCAACAGCAGACAGTGAACCATCACAGAGGAGAGGTCCACCATGGGTTGGCGGACCGGGACCTACCGAGGTGGCGGTGCATGCTTTTGCGAATGCCGCGACCCCGGCCGTACGGTCAGGAGAAGGAACAGCGTTGGTTTTTAGCCGGTAAGAGTCCGGCAGACCCCCTCGCCTCCCCCTGGCGAGGGACATCCATGAGGATTTTCCAACGAGAAAAAAAAAACAGTGAACCATGAATCTTTTTGTTCGTTCGGTCGTTATCAAAGACTATAATATAATATAGGATAGTTATGATCTGTTGCATAGCAGACACAGACAGCAGGTCGAAACAGCGTAAAAATATTGTCGATAATATACATTTGATTTTTCTATATTATTTCAATAGTATTTATACTATTGAAATAATGTCGAAAATGTCAGCCGCGACTTATAGATATCTGGAAAATGAATGTAAGCTGAACTAAGCAAACTATCGGACATAAGTAGCGGACGTAACCTTGGGCCGTCCTTAAGCGTTCGGACGTCTGATAGACATCCGGCTAGCCACGTCCCAAACGACTGTGCACACTAAGTCGCGGCTGTTAGCCGCGTTTGTCAGCCGCGTCCGATAGTTTGTTTTCAGCTTAAAGGTTGAAATAAGTGTTACTGCGAAATAACGACATCTATTGATTATCTAAGAAACAAAATAAATGCGTGACATAAGTGACACTCCACAGAATCTCAAGAATCACTTTAGATGGCGTTATAAGATCGTAGTGGAGCTATGACAAAAATAAATAAAATTGCTAAAGCGCAGACAGCAGACCGCAGACAGCAGTAAAAATAAAGCAGGCTGTTTAAACTTTAAACTATATTTTTAAAACTACTTTTTACTCTGCTGTGTAATTGACTAACGAGCACCATTATTATGAAGTGTGGAATCGGGATACAGATACTTTGACACATTTGACCCTGCATTGGGACCAACACGAGCTGATATAAATAATCAAATAAACATATTACACAATGTTTTAAAATATATGGAACTTTTATGTAACATAAATCGGTTTACCTTTTTCCAGTACATCATAAATTCATAATTTCAATAAACGCTGTCTATGGAATTATTTATTACCAAAACCAGAATAGATTGTTTGATTCTAGCAACATTATAGCTACCTTTGAAAGCGCACATGTAATAAAAACTATAAAAAAACTCATTTTGGAAACAAAATGGACGGTGTTTAAATGGCGTTTCTCGTATTTGTTAGTGATGTGAGATATTATGCTTATTTGGGCATTGAATCTCAGTAATACGGTAGATATACGGTAAAAATCATCTCTACCGTTGTACTATTTTATAAACCGTGACTATCTTTCATTGATAATTTTATGGACCTACATTTTTTGGAGTATGGTATCCATTTTGTGAACAACTTGTTGTGTGGCGTTTATAGTGAGTATTGTCTACTTTACAATTATTGAAATATTTACTAGTAATGTAAGAATTTCAATGTTTAACATTCGTTTTAGATTATGAGTGTTTCGTTTGACTATAAATTATGTACTTTATCTAACAATAACGAATATTCACGTAAGTATTCCATTATTTTCCTATGTATACCATACACTTATGAACTTAGGGTACCTAGTGTTAGTGTTTCTGCTTAGCTTAGTCCCACAGGGATTAGACGTGCAGGTACTTTATGTTGTGTAATTTAAGTATATCACCGAATTGTTAATCCATCGATAGATTTAGTCTGTCGGAGATTTAATCTCTGACCGAAAATAGTATTAAATAGGTAAGCAAAAGGTTTTCTCACTTTGATAATGTTAATAATCTTCGACGTTTTATTTTCTATACTTGATCGTAAATTGATTATATACCTGCGTAAAGTATTTATATTTGCCGCATCTTATTTTCGACCCTAAGACCCCCAACAGCACCCAACCCAGGCCTGAATGAAAAGATGTACGAGTTCCTTTGTAGCAAGTTCACTATTGTTTTACCCTTGATGTTGTTTTAATTAAATTATGTTACAGAAGGTCTAAAATACTTTTTTTAACTCTTTAATAACATTATCTAGTTATTTTATAGTTACGATCTGGTGAAGAGCAATATCCTGATAAGGAATCGTGATCTAATTGCTAAGTAATAGAACTCTGACAGATGACACTGAGGCTTTAGGTCACCAACTTTTTGTTTAAAACATGTCTATTAAAAAGTATAGAATAGTTGGAAAAGGAAAAGAAAAGTATTTAATAAAAAACAAAACAGTACTTATTTAATTTTATTCTGTAGTTTCATGCTGAAATTGAGCATGTTTATTTTAAAAACAGATTTAATGACTGCATTCTTTAACGCTTGGATTACCTTTACTCTAAATCAATGGTTTTTCATTGTTTCTTGTGAAGTTGGCAGTGAACTGGTTAAGGGATTTTATATCAGTGTATGTAAAAATTCAGTAACTTTGCATACTTACTTTATTTTTATGCAATATTAAAAAGTATGTATTACTCGGTCTAATATTGTGTAATATTATATTATTTTCTATTATATCACTGTTTACTATTATTTTATATTTTTCTATTGTAATATATTGTGTTGGCGGCCCTTGTCTGAGCAGACCATTAAATATATTGGATTAACTTAAGGCCAAACCACATCTGACGGAAGATATTTCCCCGATCTTCCGTTTGCGTAATTTACGTATCTTCTGTCAGATGTGGCTTGGCCCTTACGCTGTGATAAGCTATTGAAGCATTGTGTGATATTTAATTATGATATAACATCAGTGTTCTGACTCTTTCTTAATTATGGATGCTCAATTTGTCGAGGGGGATGATTGGTAAATTATATTTTTAAACACATCTTAAAATATAAAACATCGTAGCTCATCAGCATCGGGAACAAGGTCCAAGCTTTCGGTGGTCAGGCCTCCAGAGAGAGGAACCTCCTCACTATGCGAGCTATGTCAAGGAGTTCTGATTTCTGTATCAAGTCCTTGATCCAGCCACCTAACGAGCGCCTAATAAGGTGTCGATTAAAGCTTAAACCAATTATTATTATGTTTGATCGCCTAAAAGTTGAATGCCTGTGTTCTGTGTCTGCTCCTCTGACTTCTCTAATAGTGAAGGAAAACATAGTGATGACGCCTGCATAAACAAGCGGAATTAAAAAAAATCTAGAGAACTAAAAACTGTATCAAAAAGAAAAGATTGAAAAAAACATAACCCTTCCTTGGCCCTCGGGTAAAAATGAAGTAACAGTTTCTGAAATTGGTGCTAATCCAAACTCAACCTAATTGAAAGGCACTGACTTTAGAAACCAAATTTTATAATATATGAACTGTCCAGTTTTATTTAAGACAGTTATCTTTATTTTTAAATGTTTATTTCTTTGGTTCAGCCGCAAAATGTGAATTTCTCAAAAAGTTTCATGCACCATAAGTCTCTTTCGCTAAATGTTCCCTTTTATGCCCAATTAATCATGCAACAATAAAAGTGAGAAAAAACAGTGATGATGTCTTCCAGAAGATCAGCACATTTTAAGCTATCTGGGTTAATTTTCGAACATTTATTATCATTAATATTATTTTCAAAATTATTTTCACCAACATATTGAACAATTTGAAAAGTGTAGTTTTTTTTTTTAACAATCTCGTAAGGTGCCTCTTATTGCACCGTTTTTAGGTTCGTAATGTAGCTTATTACAAACGCGTGGTTTTTACTGTACATTACTGCACTAGTGCATTTTCCACAGATTAATGATATAATTATGTCTGCGAATTTCACTTATCATTTTTTTTTCTGAATCTTATCAAAGCGTTTTTACTCCTTAAAAATAGTAAACGTTTTTATTTAAAAAATATAAAAAATAAACTGCATTAATTAAAACATTATAAATAAACATTTCATTACATTAAATAACTTATTTTTGTCTGTAAATTAATATTAATTAATGTAGGCGACGCATAAAATTATATTGTTTAATGTGTGACGATGGGTGACCAGGGAGGTTGCTTAGGGCGACAGTCTCACCACCTTGCGGCATTGTTGTCACATTTGATACTGTCATTTTTTTTTTGCTCGCACATTTTATTTCGCTCGCCTATTTTCTACCATTCATTGCATCATTTTTTTACTATCATGGTAAAATCCTTATGGATGCCCCTCGCCCGGGGTAGGCGAGGGGGTCTGCCGGACTCATATCGGCTAAAAACCCACGGTGTTCCTCCTTCTGACCGTCGGCCGGCGTCGTGGGATTCGCCTAAGCATGCACCGCAACCCCGGCCGATGCCTTGGTCCACCAACTGCTGGTGGACCTTTCCTCAGTGGGGCTCCACCCCACGACCTTCTGGGAGGCGCGGGGAGCACCCCACATCACCGGCGCACCAGAACACCGCCGCACGCCGTGACCACCCCGGGGACCAAATCAGCACATGGGCGCCAGACCACCCCGCGTCTGGGCACCCTTGGTCCCCCTGCGACGGGTCAGGTTAGTGGCCCCGCCGCCTACCACTTTTCGGCCGCAGAGGATAGGCAGAGCGGCCAACTATACACCGACACTCCTCTCCCACTGCGGCCCCACCGCGTCCGCCATCTGACGGTGGCGGCCCCGTCAGAGCCGCGGAAGGTAGGGAGAACGGCGCACCGTAATACCGGCACTCCTCTCCCGCCGCGGCCTCTAGCCCTCAGCCGCGATGCCTCCCATAAGACATCTCGGCTCGCCTCAGTTGCGATGTCGCCCAAGCGACACCGCAACGTACTTGGCCGCTACATCGAGGGCTACCCGGCCAAGCCCCGACGAGCGGCCCCTCCTCGGGTTCCTCTTCGCTTCACCGTGGGGTTCCATGCCATGGCTACTGAGCCCCCCCGCAACGACAATTCGGGTACCCACGAGGGGGATTTATTGCATCCTGCTGTTTTCCTTGTCGCTCGCTTACAATTAATTTGTGTTACAAACACAAAAATAATCAGTTTTTTTTCAATATTAGGCTTTTTGCCCTGTGGTCTTTCACCTGCGCGTGCATAACTAACTCGGCCACAGGCACCACAGATTAATGATATAATTATGTTTACCAAGAAATCGACGCGCCATTTTTAACAGAGTGCCAAGGAAGGGTTATGTTATTCACGCGTATCTTGTTTGTAAATTGTTTCTTTATTACCTCGTATCTTCCAAACTGCTGGATGGATTTCGAGAGTTAAGGTATCGTTACCCCGGTCACTCACATGCGCGCAAACATTCGTACATTGTACGAATGTTTTCCGTTTTGTATGGAAAAAGTTCGCATAGTCATTGCGAATGTCAGTCCCGCACTTGTGGGTTCGCGTATTCGTGCGAATGTGAGTGACCCATATTATATTCGTCTTAAAAACCCAAGTGTCCTTAGACAGGTGATTGAAAAAAAAAATGACGGATTTTTGGCTCGAAATAGTACTACGTTAATAAAAAAAATACCAAACCTATCGAGTATGTTATTAAAATAAAGGAAATTAAAAGGGGATTACATAAATATACCTAGTCTTGCCATAAATATTGTCACGAAGAAAAATATTTTTTTTTATTGCAAATAATATTTATTACTTTTACAGTGTGTTAGTTTAATACATAAATATAAAACAATTTAAAATATAAAAAGCTTATTCGGAGTGGTCTCCATTGGCTGCAATACAGTCCTTTAAACGTTGAGGCCAGTTATCAATAGAAGCACGCACTCTTTCCATGTGAAAATTCTTCATTGCCAATCGTATGGATTGTTTTAGGGACTCCAAATTATAATGGCGTTTAGAGCAAGCCGTACTCTCTAAAACTGACCATAAATCATAATCCAGCGGATTAAGATCGGGACTAGACGACGGCCAGTCTTCAGCTCTGATGAAGTCCGAATCGTTCACTTCCAACCAAGACTGCGTGGACCGAGCTTTATGTTTATGACCCGGCGCACAGTGGATCGTCCCCATACAAGAGGTTGGACATAGAATCAAAAATTGAAAACTTATTTAATTTAAAAAAACAAAATATACAGTTGCATTCCTCTATTACAGGACAACAAAAATTACTGAAACAACTACTGAAGCGGTACGCAAAGGGAGGTCACAGTCCCTTTGCGTACCGCTTCAGTAGTTGTTTCGATTTTACCACCCTATTTTTTTTTAAATTATCAGTTAAAAAATGACCAGTGCGTCTCTTATAGGCTGCAAGTCCTAAGTCATCTTTTAAAATACGCGACATGGTTCTGGGTGCTATCTTCATCTCCCGAGATAAAATCTTTTGTTTTCGGACAGGATTTCTTCGAATTCTTTCCCTTACTGCTTTGACCACCTTTTTCGTACGAACACTACGTGGACGGCCAGATCTTTTTCTGTCACAAACAGAGGAGGTCTCATTATACCTATTAATAGCCCGGTACACAAACATTTGACTAGTACCAAGCGTATGGAGAGTTTTAAAAATTGCATTTGGCTCCATACCAACTTTGTGTAATGCAATCACAGCGATTCGGTTCTCTTTATCACCCCACTCCATTTTAATATCGCAAAATATTGTACAATGTATTGGCGCCAAAATTAGAAAACGCAATGAACAATCGTATAAAAATGACAGATTCCAAATTCAAATGTAATTAATATCTTTCTTATTTTTAATTGTAACAGTATTTATGGCCAGACTAGGTATATAACTTATATGTTTAAAGGACATGTTATATTTTTGTATGGAAGCTGGGCTCTGGCTGTGAACAGAGAAGATTTTATATTTTTATGAAAGTATATAAAATATGGAGCTTTCGTATAATTTTAATTTTTTTTAAAAGCACCCTTCTATTGTTTTTTTACATTTAAATAATTAGAATTAAATAAATATAGTTGCAACCCAAAGTAATTATTATTTCTGGCAACACTTCCATTGGATGGCATTTATTGTCATTGTCAAAAATGTCAAATTCAATTCAACTTATTCGACTGTTGTATTATGGCGTTTTTGCGTAAATAAGCACAATTTCGCGAATATCAAGTAAAACAAAAATTACAAATTCAGTAAACAACCACAACAGATAGCGATTTTGTTTGACAACTTTATATGACCAGACATTGATGACATTATTGACAATGACAAGTGACAACCTTGCTGACAGACAGTAAATCTTTTCATATAGTCTATTGAGACAAGGAATCAATGCCATACATCCAAATCATTGAGTTAATTCATTGATTTTATTTTAATTTAAGCCGTCTAACATTCTTTTAATATTAGGATAAACATTATGCTTTCAAAAATGATACATATTAGTTTATTTTTTAAGATTTTTATCAGTTTTTAACAAAAAAATGTCAAGAAGTTAAATATTTTTTAATTAAATAATGGTGCTTTTTAAAAAAAAATGTTTTTGTAAGCACATCCTAGACAGTTTTCCCTATCAGAAAAACCGCACATGTAAGTGGTTTAAAAATAAAAATATTTTAAGCCCATTTCATAACATGTCCTTTAATTAGGATTAATAAATTGGTTTGAAATATTTTTGATAGCGTAAAAATGGGCTGTTTGTGTCGGACCTTTTGCTACCACGAGACACTAAAAAGTCTAAAATAAAATACATAATTTAAAAATCAAAAACCCGACTGCATAAAAATAATTTAAAAGTTAATCTTCACTAAAAAGACCGAAACAAGATTGAGAATAGAAAACAAAATTAAAATAAACTATAAACGAAGTAAACTCTACTTTGGTTTCGCAGACTATATTATGAGCTGAAAACCTAAGTTAAATACCCGCATTAAGTTTAGTAGCAGGCGGGACCCAATAGCAAATTATAAACCGAAAGACAATTAATGGGTTCCGCTTGCTACTAAACTTAATGCGGGTATTTATCTTAGGTTTTCAGCTCATAAGGCTGGACGTCCACCAGAGCTGTGCGATGAAAATGTGCGGTGCGAAAATGTGTAGCGAGGATGTGAAACGGTGTGACCCTTTCCACTAGAGCTGTGCGAGGAATGGGTAATGTGTAATGCGTAATGTGTACAAATGAGCGGTGTGAGGATAGGTAGCGGGCTCTTTTCTGACTGGTAGGCGCATATTTTTAAATCCTTGCACACATTCCTCGTAAACCATTCCTCGCAACACATTCCTCGCAACATATTCCTCGCAACATATTCCTCGCAACACATCCCTCGCTCGCATTTCCCGCTTGTTTTATATGAACAAAAACCTCGCTCCGTTAAGCCTATATCCACCAGAGCTGCGCAGAGCGAAGCTTGGTAAATAATGTGATTCTATTGGTGCTTACAAAACACATTCCTCGCTACCCAGCTTAGCACAGCTCTGGTGGATGCTCAGCCTAATAGTCTATTAAACCGAAGTAGAGTTTACTTCGTTTATAGTTTATTTTAATTTGGTTTATTTTAATGACAACCCGTTTGGTGCAGTGGCTGAGCGAACCGCTTCTGGGCCACGGGTCGTGGGTTCGATTCCCGCACGGAACAAATATTTGTATGGCCTACAGATAGTTGTTCCGGGTCTGGATGTTTGTGCGTGTGAAGATTTGTGTCTGTAAATGCACCCACGATACAGGAGAAATCCTAGTGTGGGGCAAAGTTTTTTTAAAAAAGAGAAAGAGAATTTTGTTTTCTATTCTCAATCTTGTTTCGGTCTTTTTAGTGAATAACTTTTAAATTATTTGTTTGTAGTCGGGTTTTTCATTTTAAAATTAATTATTTTATTCACAAATACTTTTGTATTAGAGTATTTGTATTATATACCGCCTCGACTGTAATAACCAACATAGCACATATACTTGTATCATAACTATTAATTTAATTCTTCGAAATTTTGTGCCAAGATGATGAATTCTTGTGTTGTAAGCTGGATAAAATTCCCGCTTACACACAGTAAGCGGGAATTTTATCCAGCTTGTGGATTATCTTTCCATAGGTAAGTTTCTTTAAGTAATTTTTAGAAATGTGACCATATATTTTTATTTTGTTGGACATAATGTCTCTAGAGCCCTTTTTATAAATTAAGACACAAGTTACACAAAACTATATTATTTAATCATTTGTAGCAATCATAGATCATGTATAATCTTACCTGTGACCCTGTGAGTGATGTAACCTACAAACGGCCATATTCTTTCCATCAGTAATTTCCCCCACTACCGACAGTAGATAGACTTACGATAAGTTTCAATATGTCCTATCTATCTCTGGTTCCTATATTTCCTATTTACCATTTTTTCAATTCTAAAAATTACATTCCGTTAATAGAGTAATATTTTCAGCTTTAGTAACGTGTCCTACTTTGTAGTAAAATGTATGATCACCTTATTAGAAAAGGACACCACTGCTTAGGCCCCTCGCCCACGGCGACTTTTTGTAGCGATGCTGTCGCACGTTTCGTAAACGCGCGACAGCATCGCTACTAACGCGCGTTAGTCGCATTTGCAACGCGCTACAGAAGCGATGCAAACGCGCGACCCTATCGGACGACATCGGGGAGAGAACGGAGGGAGGGTGGCGCGTGAGTGGAGAACCGAACGTTTGCATCGCGACAGTATCGCGTTTGCATTGTGACTGAGAATCGTGGTGTGGGCGAGGGCAAACAGATAGCGACCGCATCGCGACTGTATCGATGCGAACGCGCGGCAGCATCTCTACAAAAAGTCGCCGTTGGCGAGGGGCCTTAGAAGTTTTCTCTTTCCTGACAATTTTCGGCACTTTCAGTTACCATCAATTGAAGACTGCTGTGTAACTGAACGGGAGAAGTTGTACTGCTATATGTTAATAGTAATGTCATAAGCGTATAGCTTTTCCCCTTGGTTATGCAAGCCGAGAACGTCGCCAGCAGAAAAAGCGAGAGAAAACTGGAAGAAAACTTCAGAATAAAATTTTAGTATTTCATACCATGTGATTTATTTAACTGGGACTCTATGAAATTCTAATCCAAGGGAGCTACAGGAAAACTTATTTGAAGACATTTGCTAAGTTTTCATGAAAACAAAATTGCCAAGCGTGAGAGGTCCATAAAAATGAATATCGGTAATTCATCATTTTTTTTACTGTGTATTGCCTCACTTTCATGTGAGGATCATTTCATTGTATAAGAAGAAAAAAATCTGGACAGCAGAAGTTGGTCAAAGGGGATTGCCAAGGTTTCCTTTACGACTTCACGAGAACCAACAAAGATGAAACATATTTATTAAAAAGGGAAAATATTGTAGAAATTATCACATTAACAACCTTTCCGTTGGAAGGAAACCAAAAAGGTTATAGGACGATAAAGATGGCCATAATAGTAGATTATTAACATAGGGAAGAAAAGTAATTTGAAAATCGAATTATGATTTTATTTTCTTTCTTTTTTTTAGGGCTAAGATTTTCATTATACTCTTGTCTACATTTTCATGAATTGTTTTTTTTTTTTTATCTCATATGATCGCAACGGACTACTGTATAAAACTTACCTAATATTTTTGTGAAATAATTAAAATTACTGTGTATTTGATTTAGACAAGTTATTTAATTATGTGAATAACAAAATTAAACCATGTTTTTGGTCAGAATAATAAATAACCATAAAAGAAAATACATCTATTATATTTTTTCAAAAATAGATTCGGCCAGTGTCTGCAGTCTCAACATAGATAACAATATTTTGGTCGTTAAGTCATAACGTTATTTAATGTTTTAACCTTTTAATGTGACACTTTCATTGTGAAAACCGCCAAACAGTGGAATGCGCTGCCCGAGTATGTTCCCCGACAGTTACAATCTGGGTGTCTTCAAGTCACGAGTGAATCGGTTTCTTCTGGGCAAGCGTGCTCCATCGTAGACCGCATCATCGCTTAACATCAGGCGAGATGGCGGCCAAACGCAGGCCTAGTAACAAATAAAAAAAAATGTTTAATAATGAAGAAAAAGCTTGTAATGATCAATTTAAGATTATAGCAAGGAAACTATGTAAAAAAATTGTAAGTCCGTCTTTTCGTGTCTTAAAAGTTTATCGTTACCTATGACTTAACGATCGTTATCGTTTATCGTTTTACACCTGCAGCCTGTGAACTAAGTACACGCAGCGTACATTCAATGCTCTGCGTGTACAGTATAATGACGCGTTCAGAATACTGTTCGGGCTGCCGCGCTACTGCAGCGCTTTCGCAATGTTTGCGGTGAAAAGCATGGATGATTTTCATGCCATCATGCGGAAGCGTTGTGCGTCTCTTATGAAGCGCATGCGGGCCAGTTCGAACAGCGTTCTGAGCGTGTTCGTGAGCCGCTGGGACTCACCGATGTGGCGGCACTGGATGCGACTACACACTGCGGGTGGTCGCGTCCAGGGCTTGGCATAAACTGGTAACAATATATCATATGATACCGAGACCTAGTGGTGCCACTTTTTAATTTTTTATTTCTTTCTGTGGCGTTGCTTTTTATATTATAAGATTTTTTCTTTTTTGTGCTACTAACATATGGACTATGTCTGAAATAAATATATTATTATTATTATCTATGTCGAGACTGCTGGGCCAGACTTTTGTATAAGACAGCTTTAAATTCTTCTAATGTTTTTTTTTATTGAAATCGATCTAGCATTTGAAAATAAACCTTATGCCATTCGCGATAGCTGTTTACTGTACTTTTAAACCTTGTTGAAGTCATATTTAGCTCTATATTTAAACACCCGCCAGATGTGATTTTTCGGTAAATCACTTGGTTTGTATCTATTGAAAATCAATAAACAGGATATGCCTTAAACATGCAATAATATCTGTTATTAACTGTATTTTTTATTGTGCTAGTAGCGCCGTAAATAGTGGTTCAGCATTTAGGGATCCACTCATCGTATATTCAGCTATCACATACCATAATGTAAAACATTTTTTACCATAAGTCTGTTATTTTTTTTGATAATCGGCACCTTGCCTCCTTATCTGGCTGTAATTTTATAAAATGGCATAATTTTTTATTTAGTTTTTTGTTTATAACTGCCGAATACATGTGCTATCACATCTAAAGCAATGTCTATTAAAAATAAACATATTTTGAGAGCTTTGGTAAAAAGTGGTTCAAATTGTGGTATGTAATAGTTGAATATACGGTGTGTGACTTCTAAACGCTGAACCACTATTTACGCCACATCCCTGTATATACAGGATGGAAAAAATAACGCTACCTGCAGAAGTGCCTGAAATAATTAAGATTGCAACATTGTCTTAAATAAGAAGAAGTTCATTAAAAACGACCCGCAAAAAATGTATGAGTTGGAATATAAGTAACATTGTCTGGTTTGTGTAAAATTACACCCATATTCTAAGACGTTCCTCCAAAACTTACTCGACTCATACTCAACTAAGGACGGCCTCGAAAACACCTTCGAAACTGTATTCTTAGTCGCAATTTCGAGTGAACTTTGAGGTTCCTCGACTGAGGGGACCTCAAATGAGTCGAGGTAGACGAGTCATTACGTCAAAATTTGAATTATCTGCATCGCGCAAATAACGCCGCGATAAATAGTTGTAAGGATTATCGTAAGCATATTCGATAAAGTCTTCAAAATTCATTTTTGTTATATACGAACTTTGACACTTCCTTCCTTAAGGTAGGTTCCGAGGTACCTTGAGTTTGACAGATGATTCCTTTCCTCGACTGAGGTAAAATCTCGAGTCGAGGACGTTTATGTCAACCATAACTACCAATGGTAATGAGAAAGGCTAAGTCGACGTGAAGTCGAGTCGAGTAAGTTTTGGAGGAGTGTCTTAGAATATGGGTGATAGTTATCTTCATTATTCTGAATTTTCAAATGGCTGTTTTGATAACAATGGTCGTATTGGAGTAAAAAAAAGCAATTTGAAGCTTGAAGTTTCTAATTTTTGGCTCTTGCAAATTTTTTTTTCCCTAGAAATACGTATCGCGCAAACTTAATGAACATCATGAAAAAAAAAGTTTCGATATTTTTTTCGATCTTATTTGTGGTGCACGGACTTGAAAATTTTTTTTTCAACTTTGCCACCTTACGTATTAGATAGGTTGTTTATTTAGCTCCAATTGGTTTTTTTTTTTGGTCTCTATACGATCATTTCTCGCTGAGCTATCGGACTTTGAATGAAAATGGATCATTTTCTTTTTGTTCATCGATATCTCAGAAACCAATGATTGATGACGGTGGGTTTCAGAAATCCGAATGAATTCTCTACAAGCTGCTAAAATGGTTATAAAAAAAATCGTCCTTAACCCGGCGTCATGGGGGTGGAAAATGTTACGCGGGTGGGTCATTATGACCCGATATTTAGACTTAAGAAATTTCAATTTTTTTTAAACAAATTACTAATTTTTTTAAGATAATGGCTATTGTTTTATGGTTTACTAATTGAAACAAGAATTTGTATTACATAACATTTTAATTAAACCTTTAAACCTATAAAAATAAAAACACGTAATTTAAAAACCAAAAAAAGTGGCGTTTTTTAGCCTAATATCACATTTCTTAGCATTAATTGACCGTATTTAATTTTTTATGGCACTTTTATAAACTTAGTTAAGTTTATAAAAGTGAGACAGACATCTTTAGAAAAAAAAATACAAAAAACATATCAGACTGATCATCTTCTCTGTCGTTCTCTTTCCTCTCGATCCATTTTTTTCTATCTACTGACAAAATGTAAATACGTTAATAACAAGAAACGATAATTCAAGCATAAATTGCAAAAAATAGCACCAAAAGTAATGACAAAACATTAAAACCACCTATGGAGAAAATGGCGCAAAATTGTTACATCGAGTACGGGGTGGGTCATATTTACCCTTTTTTAACTTTGGGCACACGTAGCTCCATGGACGATCGCCGTACAACTGTTTCTTTGTCAATAACGCTTAGCGCAACTCATAAACTCCAGCTACTGAGAGAAGCAGTAACGTCGCTTGCGTAGTTACGAATCTGTAAGCTAACAAAAACGTCCCGGGTCATTTTGACCCAACCCCCATGACGCCGGGTTAACATGACTGAAAAATCGTAAAAAATAGGACTTTTAGGGGTCTTCTAGAAAATCACATGCCATATTGAGAATATTGGGAAAATGACAAATGTTAAGTGTGCCTTTTACAGGTCATTTTACCCCTAAAAGCCCTACAGTTTCAATTTGATCCATCACGCCGTTTTTCTGTTTCATGCGATTGATTTAAAAAAAAAATTAAAGCATCACGTTTTTTTGCCTTAAAATGTAAATGTAACAAGGTGCTCATAATCTGTAAAAACATGAAAAAAAAACTTTTTTTTCCTCATTTTTTTACATTGTTGTTGCAGAAAGCATTTGAAATTATGAAAAAAAAAGTAATTGTTTTGAAATTGTTTTTTTTTTCAAACATAACGCTTTCCGCTCGTGTGTAAAAGAAGCGTAAACCCGACCGTGCAACCTCCACGTAGTACGCCTTCGGTAACGGTAATACGGTTTTGTGGAATTTCTGAAAACCGGTTCAAAAAATATTTTTTTCGAAAATAAATAAAAAAGTTTTTTTTTTCAACATTTCAAATGCTTTCTGCAATAAGAATGTGAAAAAAAGAGTTTTTTTTTTCATTTTTGTTACAGATTATGAGCACATAAAATGTAAATGTTATTACATTTACATTTTAAGGGAAAAAAAAACGTGATCCTTTAATTTTTTTAAAAATTCAATCGAATGAAACAGTAAAACGGCGTGATGGATCGAATTGAAACTCTGTAGGGCTTTTAGGGGTAAAATGACTTGTAAAAGGCACACTTAACATTAGTCATTTTCCCAATATTCTCAATGTGGCATGTGATTTTCTAGAAGACCCCTAAAAGTCCAATTTTATACGATTTTTCAGTCATGTTAAGGATGAAAAAAAAATTTTTTTTAATGAACCATGTTAGCAGCTTGTGGAGAATTCATTCAAGTTTCTGAAACTCCCCGTCGATTTTCTATGCAATCATTGGTTTCTGAGATATCGATGAGCAAAAAGAAAATGATCCATTTTCATTCAAAGTTCGATAGCTCAGCGAGAAATGGTCGTATCGAGACAAAAAAAAGAAAACGAAATTGAAGCTAAATAAACAACCTATCTAATCCATAACGTGGTTTAGTTGAAAAAAAAAATTTCAAGTCCGTGCACCAAAAATAAGATCGAAAAAAATATCGTATTTTTTTTTCATGATATTCATTAAAATTGCGAGGTCGTGTTTCTCGGAAAAAAAATTTTACTAGATTCAAAAATTTGAAACTTCAAGCTTCAAATTGATTTTTCTTTTTACCCCAATACGACCATTGTTATCAAAGTAGCCATTTGAAAAATCACCGAAAATTTAGATATTTTTTTGATCCCTTAATTTTTTTCACTAGATAGTGTACTTTCCCTTCAAGTGGCGTAACTTTTTTCTATCATTCATATCAATTATGACTGCGCAAGATCGCGTAATCTGTATTTTCGCGATAACGCGCGGAGTTTCGCGCAGGGACTAAACGCGATAATCTTAATTCATTAGAAATATCGGTATTTCTCTAGAAAATCTATAGAGGTTACCAATTTCAGTCACTGGTTATACAAAAATTCGGCAAACTTCTAGGAATTTCGTGAAACTACGAAATGAGCAGTAATTTCTCGAAACCCCGAACTGAGTCGTGTTTTCATTAAATAAATAAAATCTGTTAAAAATAGGTGGGTTGTAGTAGGGCGAGGGAGGTGACTGCAACAAACTGTTCACTCGCCTTTATGTTTAAAGTTTCCCGGTCAATGGAGGTCGTCAACAAAAGTACCGGCGCGAAGATTCGCGACGATACATTTTTGTAAGATAGGCGAAAATCAGTTTTTTTCCACGAAAATACGTTTTAAGGTTCGTTCAAGGCGGGTACAGATTGCTGTAAGGTAACATGCAATGTAACATGAAAGGTACGTAGTACGCACGGGTCGTGCGCGCAAAGCGTCCAAACTATGGGAAGTCTGTTACATTGCATGATACATTGCGACAATGTGGACGGTAAACTCTTTCATTGCATGTTACATTTCGTAAGTCTGTACCCGGCTTAATACCTACAGATACCTTACTTGGCACACGTAACAGCACAGACGCAAAAATATTATTAGATACATACATAATATGTACGGACGTATTCACATCTAGCGGTCCTGAGAGTAGCGTGTCCACACAGACGCAGACCGGCACCGGTTAGCATTCTCGGCAAGAATATTTTGTCTGTGCCGATGCGTGTCTGTACATGACTTGTCAGTATCAGTCTTTGGATGTCTGCGCGATTAGTATGAAGGCGTCAACGTTTCAGACAAATGTTGCCATAAAAAAATACAATTAGTGAGAGTCTATACATTTCCCGATTCCTCTTCTTCCAGTAAAATTGCGGCCATGGCTAGTTCTTGTATCGAGAAATTACGAAATATGTTGAGAAGTATTAACGCGTGTGCGTATTTTGTCTGACGGGAGTATATGAATATTGGCTATCTGCAGTCTGCCGGTAAATATGAAAACTTGCGTCTGTCCCGTGTTTGAAACGTAGGTGTAGATGTGAACGAAGCTTTACGCGATCCTCTGCCGACGGATATTGGGTGACCCAGAACACATGGCCATGGAGGGAAAGTACTTTAAATATTTAAAATAGTGAGTTTAATTTACAGGTGACTTCATTTTATTTTTAAAAGTAAAAAATATTGCGTTCTAGGATTTTTTGCTTGAGCCAGGAATCGAACTGGCAAAACTGCGAAACATCTCATATTTTGTGACATCTGTTGGTAGATATCGATAGGGTCATTAATAAGAGACAAATCTTTCCAACATAATGTCTTAATTAAAGGAAGTCTATGAAATAAGATCTAATAACGAACCGAATAAGGCGTTTTGTGAGTAACTTTACAGTAACCATAACCATACGAGGTGTTAAAGTCTTTGTTATTTTTATATTAGCTGTCGAGTGCTACGTACTTTTAATTAGAAACTATAACAATGTTTGTATAACACCACAATGTACCTATATTGATGCAAATAAATAAATTGAATTGAACATATTGTTGGGGTAACTACGGTTTAGTTAAAGTAAACGTAACTTACAATTTCAACTTAAAATAATGACGTGGTGCTACGAAGTGTTATTGCCCTCTCGTCGCGTCATCTGAATGAAAAACTCAACCGCCCGTGCGCAGTACGACAGCCGCACTGCTGCGGCACGGCTGCAGCCCGTCAGCAACCGTCCAATTTGAAAGCGCTTATAGATTTATAACAGTGATGGGCCGAATAAGGGTTTCACCGAATACGAATAATCGGCCGAATGTTCGATAAAAGTTTACCGAACCGAACATTCGGGCGAATATTCGGCAGAATTTGGCGCGCTGTATCGTTCATTGCAAAAATTCAAGTCTGTACTTGTCGAAGGCATTGAATCGTGCGACCCTTCCGACTTCTGACGCTGGTACTCCCCCGGACTGTTATTGCGACATCTAGTTAGCGACAAAATATTAGCACGTGAATTTGTTTTTGTGTACAAAATCGTTAAAACTCAGTAAATTGTAAAAAAAACAATGAAATAAATGGAAGGAAGACGTCGAACGTTTGGACATTTTTCTATGAAACTGATGATAAATGATAAGACAGTCTATATGAATACAATTATGTAATTACACTACTTGATACAAGCATAAAAGCAACTTTTGAACGCAAAATTATTCGGTAAAATGTTCGGCATTTTTGCCGAATAATCGGCCGAATACGAATGTTCGGTAAACCTGCCGAATATGCCGAATACCGAACATAAAACGAATATTCGGCCCATCCCTAATTTATAACCAAGTAAAAAAAAATTAAAGTTACGCATTTTTTACAGGGTAAAAAATGGACGTGCCAAATATTCATTGGATACTTCTCGAAGGCAAAAAACCCATAATTCACTCTTAATAGAGTGATGGACTCATATAATTTATTTGATGATGGAAGCGGTATGTTGGAAGGACTTACTGATCTTGGAGGATCAGACAGCTTTGCTGGTAGCGCGTCCGCTGGAGTAGCAGGAGATAATAAAGATACACCTGATAATAGGTGACTATGAACAACACTAATCATTGAATTGACATTGGTGATAAATTTAGCGCTAACTTTTGTCTCTTTTAGTTACAGGCAGCCTTATACTCAAAGTAGTGTGCCACAAGAAGGATCAATTCAGAAACTGGCTTCGTTTGGAGGACCAACTGCTGGAATAAATAGCACTGCTCAACCAGGGCCTAACCCAGGTGCAGGTCCTCCTGCGCCTGAGTACCACGACTACGGAAGCTACCCGCCACGTCCACGCTTGCCTCATCCGCCACATGCGCCGCTACATCCACCACATCATGTGCATCCTTCACACTCATATCCAGGATATCATCCTGGACCAGAACCAATGTATGCCATGCCTGAACAACCAAGTAAGTAATAAATACAAATTGTTTTTTTTGTCAACTCCAATTATCAAAAAGGTTTCGGGGCAAAAGTCAAATTCTCAAAATGGCATGTACACAGAAGACTCAATTCGCAGTGTCAAAGTAAAATGTCCAGCTTGTAATGTAGTACAGTTACCTACGTTTTCATTTAATTTTAATCAGGTAACTTGAATAAATTATTATGCCTTTGTTCCAATTTTGATGATACATATAAAAAATAAACGCTAATACAAATTAGGGAAAGCCATTTATCGTTACCTAAAATACATGAATTTACTTTTTAGATTAATATAACACTAGTTTTTAATACCCAGAAAAAATTAAGGTTACCTACATAAAGACGCGGTTTACTTATTGATACTGCAATCGGTAATTTAATTTATTTTAATCTGACAAAATTATTTGCTTTTGTTTTATTCTAAATATAAGAATGTTTTTATGGACATAATACTCTAATACCAGAAATACTACATCGACGAAACGGACTTTAAATTAAATTCACCCCCCCGCGCGTAAGCTACACATCACCACGCTCCATTATATGCTCGTGTGAGTCATGCTTCAATCAGCTACACGGGTATGTAATGCGTGCGAACGAGTCGAAAGATTGCACACACCGTTAATTCAGCCCTCATCAAGCTGTCTCCCTCCCAGTCCTCTCGCAAGCAACGCCTTAAGCCAAGGTTCGGGTCTCCCCTAGGGGACACCCTTAGTGGTGTTGCTGCTTACTAGTCATGATGTTAGTAGTAGTAATATTAGTTAGCTTAGGTTAAGTATTTTACTCTCGTCGGGATTGATTGGAGACCCTTCCAGGTCTCATCAATAACTGCCCGGTTACGTAGAAACGGTCCGCAAGACCATCTAAGCTGTCGAATAGGAAAAAAGAAAACGAATGATCGCATTTCATCACTCGTCTATCACGCGTTATCCGTGCAATAACATTCAGAAATGCTTTCTCCCTCACTCCAGTCGAAACCGAACGAAAATATGCAAACCAAAGCCCTCCCACGCGATCGCCGATCATTGCAAATGCACGTCTTGGCCGAGTGGTTATACTCCCGCTAATGGTATGGGTTCGATTCTTACGCTAGATACTTTAAAAAAGTAAAACTCAACAGAGTTAAATAAAAAGAAAACTTACTTTTAATTATTTTATTTTGGGATACTAACTTTCCCGTCATATTTGTATGGGCTTAGGACCGGCAAAATTATTTATTATTCATGTAAGTGTAGCTACCTGGGAGCCTAGACAAAATCCTCACGCTCCTCTTTCCGTTCACGCTAACGTCTCTGCGTTAGTCTTACCAAAATGGTAGACAAGTTACACATTGCACGCCAGACGCAGTTTCTGCTACGTAATGACATTATTGTCTTTGGTTTCCACAGCGTCGCCCGGAATTCTCTAGGATATAATATGTGACAGTTGTCAAACCAGCAGTGTAGCCAATAGGCAATATTATCGAAAACTTCAAATGCTAATTAGGAAAATGTTTAGATTCAATTGGTTTCAATACAAGTCAAAAATATACTTTTAATTCTGAAATTGTTTCCTTAATCTTTTTTGATAACGAAGAAAACAAAAATTGACAAGGCTATCTATGGTTTAGGGACATTTGCTTGCTTACAGTGGCGAATATTAGAACAATAACAACATAGTTTTTCGCAATTTAATTCTTGATTGACGCCTTTGCAATGCTTCTTAATTATTATCTGCCAATCAAAATTTGTAAAAATACACATTTATAGTTACTGTTTCATAAGCTGACCCAAAAATCCGCCATCTTATTGTTAGCAGCAGAGTCCAAGTTCACGTTAGTGAAGCATGTTGCGGAAACGCCAAGTCTGCTTTTGAGCGTGTCAGAAATGGTATTTGTCTACCATTTATATGGAAACTTGTCATTTCGACGTCACGCTAAAGTCAACGTTCCTTTTTACCCGAGTGCCAAGGAAGGGTTATGTTTTTCGCGCGTATCTTGTATGTATGTATACTTATTTTTTTATCACCTTGTATCTTCCAAACGGCTGGATGGATTTCGACAGTTAAGGTATTGTTACATTCGTCTTAAAAAAATTAGTGTCCTCAGATAGGTGTATGAAAAAAATATGGCCGATTTTGGGCTCTAAATAGTAATACATTAATAATTGAAAATACCAATCTTATCGAGTACGGTATTAAAAGAGGATTACCAAAATATATACAAGGTTAGTCGGAAAGGGGGTACTAAGCCGCGGGCCACCTAAAGTATCACTGATGACTATTACAAAGCAATTGTTAAAATTTCAAAATTCGATAATTTTTATTTGCAGGAAAAAATATTTTTATTTTAGTTTAAAAAAAAAAAAACACACCTGCTTTAGTTATGAATTCAGAAAATTATTTTTCTAATCCGTGACCCCAAATATGACCTAAATTGTAAAAACAGCTGATCATAGCTATGGACAGATAGATTTTAGCATATTTTTTACGAAATCTTTGAAAAGCTATTTCTCTTAAACTATCGAGTTTTGGGGAAAGTTGTAGAACAAAAGTTATCCCTTATTATGGGTACTTTAACACCCTTTCGGCTTAGTACCCCCTTTCCGACTAACCTTGTATAAGCTATGTTTTTAAATTTAATTAGGAATAATAAATTGGTATAAAAAGTTTTTGATAGCGTAAAAATGGGCTATGTTTGTGTCGGACCTCGTTCTATCACGGGACACTAAAAAATTAAAAATTAAATACATAATTTAAAAAATCAAAAACTCTACTGTAAATAAAATGATTTAAAAGAAATGCACTAAATATACCGAAACAAGATTGAGAATAGAAAACAAAATTAAAATAAACTATAAACGAAGTAAACTCTACTTCGGTTCAAATCGCATGCGATTTAGCAGTTGATCAACTTAAATCGAACCGTGTGAACCCGCTATTAGGACATCTTACGACGGGTCTCCAAACTACAGCCCATGGCCCGCGGCAGCAGACCGGGTTGGTGGAAGTCATGAAAACTACAGTATGTTGGTATGATGAACTAACTAAGTTTTGGCCCTTTGGGAATTTGTGTGTCAGTGCGGGCCTTAAGCTATTAAGTTTGGACACCTGTCTTAAGATAACATAATGTGTTATCTTAATACAGACACGGTGAAGATATACTATAATATTATTATAGGATATATACATCTTCACCGCGTGTGACACCTTTATTATTAGTCTGCGAGTAAAATGGCGATGTGACATACGGATGGACAGACAGTGAGACAGACTGACATGGCAATTAATGCCAAGACTATAATGCGGTGTTGGTATATATCCTACTTTACACTGCAAATAGTTAATCCTCTTTGGTACATAATACTGACCGGTTATAAAAGCTATGGTTGTTCTATCTTCAAGTGTGTTAAAAGACCGACACTAGCTAATACTATAATCTTCCAAGTGGTCATATTCAATCTGAATAAACCATTCTAAGTTCTACGTTCAATCTCTGCATTTTTCTTTTACTCTCATAATCGTATTTCCTACATACGGGTTCCAAGATTGACTACGGAACCCTAAAAAGCCATATATTAAAAAGTTAAGTTGCACTCACCACTTTTCTTCTACGTTTATAATGCGCACATGCATGCATTTGTCTTCCCTACTACCTATAACCCGTTAACCTTAGTACGAGTGAATAGGCATCTTTTAGGTACACTTGTACCATCGTAGAACGCATCCATCGCTTTCCATCAGGCAACATCGAGGTCAACAACGGGCCCATTCAATAATAAAAAAAGGGAATTTCCCAATAGGTTTTGGTGTGTCATTCAGTCAGTCAGTGAGTTGGGGCTCTTATAGACTAGCGTCACTTTGCCGACGGCAGCCGTTGACAAGCGGCGGCGGTAGTTGCCGTTATCTCTGGTCGGCCAAGTGACGCTAGTCTGTAAGAGATCTTAGTCTTATCAGTATGGATTACACTTTGAAAACCCGTAAGATTTTGTTGCAGTGAATTAAAAACTTAATTTTTTTAACAGGGCTATGAGGCTCTAGCCTTTAGTGTTTGGTTTTAATTTTAACTCGATCATCAAGCTGTTCCTCAGAAAAAGGGTCATGACTGACAGACAGACCGACAACAAATTGAATCTATAAGAGTTCCGATTTTTCATTTTGGGGTATGGAACCCTTTAAGTAATTACTTTTAATAAATATAAGTTATTGACGTATTTCTAAACTACTTTAATATTTTTTAGGTATTGGTGAAATGGGTGTATGGTCTGGTCCCCCAGGTGCTAATAGATATTCCCCGATTACGCCGAGCTACAGACATACCTATGAACACCAACAAAAAATGCATCAATACCCTCCTCAACAGGTAGGTGTTTTTCTATTTGTGTATATGTTTAAGTCTATCAGTCAGTATGCAATAAATTTGTAGCGGATAAGGCTCAAAAGTAACCATTTAAAGACAATGCGTAATAAGCGTCCTAAATATCAATATTTTCCAACAGAGTTAAGATATACCTTAATCGAAAACTCTCGTATAGTTTGTTTTTTAATTAAAGCCAAAAATTTCAAAATTTTGTTTGGGTGAACTTCTGAAAACAGGAAAAAGAAGTACTCAATAACTCAGTGCTAAATGTAGGAACGAATTGCTACCTGATATAACTTTTTATTGTATTAATCAAGATCGCTGAATCCAAACAGACTGGGTTTATGTGATGCGACGCCACGTTATGAATGATATTACGTTGGAAACGCTAAACTTATGCCACGCAATAACGGAAACCAGACTGGACTATGTGATGCCACGTTACATGTATAAAATAACGTGAAATACACACTACTTATTCCACGCCAAGCAGTCACTGACGTAGGATTGTTTTTCTCTGTTGTCAGTGAAGTCTCGTAGTCAAAATTCGTAGTCTATGGCGAGAGCTCGATATTTTATTCCAGTTTTGTTGATTATAATCTGCAGAATTCAAATTTTAATTCTATTACACAGGGTGCCGGAATAGGAGGGTTACAAGCACAGAATGGGGCATACATACCAAGACAACCTCATTTCGCACAACCAACATCACAGCAAATATATGGGCAACAGCAGGTAAATATCATACAGAGTTATATCCAATTTAGAGTTTACCATAGCCCAATAGTAAAAAACTTATTTTCTTCAGTGGTCACTCTCGGACTTTACTACAATATCACAGTAATTATTAAAGTATAGAGGTATTAAATCAGTTTTTAAAAATACTGTTTTATACTATGATGATGATATTTTGAGATTAACTTGATATCTCAAGTTATAACGATTTGAAAGTAGTTTTATTATTATAAAATAACGCGGATAGTTCACCTTTAAATTAAGAAATAATAATTAATTGTCTTGGTATTCTAAGGTTTTAATGTGCCATGAGTTACTTCTGCACCTAATAATTTCTAGGTACGGAAGCTCAGGTAGTTCTGTTACACGTTGTATATTACTTGCCCTTACTTTTTTTGCGGCCGATTGTACGTGTTTAAATGTGCATTATTTTTCTCTTTCAGAACTATCCTAATTACACTCAGATGCATCCACCAACTGCATCTAGAATCAGCCAGCATCCAACTTATCATCAGCAAATGGATGTAAATCCACATCAGTATGGTATACCTCATGGCCAACAAAGCCATGCACCAATTCCACAACACCAATCTCATCAAAGTATGGCTGGTCACACTGGTGGTATGAGTTCAGGAATTCAAAGCCATCCTAATGTGCATCTTCACCATCCAGGTGCACCGCCACTACATCATGTACCTCGTCAATCACCAGTGCCGCCTTCTTCAGTAGCTTCTTCCCACTCGGTACCGCCCCAGATGCCTTATGCATCACCTCATCATTCTGTAACAATGAATTATCAATCTCATCAAATACAACATCCTTTAGATGTGAATGTTACAAGTCAGTATGGTACTGTTAAACCAACAGGGATAGAAACCGGGAGTCCACAGTATCGGCCACCGTTTCCACAACTTTCTCCTCAAATGTCACCAAGGGCTCAAATATCACCCCGACAGCAATCACAGTCTCAATTATCTCCTCGTCCTGTAATGTCGCCTGTTAAGGGTCCTAGCGCATCGCCACACGGTCCTCGTAATTTAGTTCAGTCGCCAGTTTCTACAGGCCCTCCGCCCAATCCTGCATCGTTTGCATCACAGAATACTCTTCAAGCATTGGAACAAATGGTTTTACCAGCTGGGACCGAGTACCCGTACCAACGTAACCCATCGTCTCCAGCTTTGACACATGTCGTTTCTTCACCATCACAATGGAACCAAAATAAAATTGTAACCGCAAGTAACGGGACACAAATTGAAAATAGCGAACAGCCTGTTAAGTCTTCTGAGCCTGTGGCAATAGTCCCAGCACTAAAACAAGAATTGGTTAAAAATGTACCTATGACTATTACAAATACTGAAACAAAGTCTGTGGGAATAACTGCAACAGAAAGTGGCAGACCAGCTGATAATTTGAATACACCTCGTAGTTTTCTACCCCAGCCTAATGGAACCAATAATCTTAAAGAAAGTATGACTATTATTGCATCAACAAGTAAAACCTCTTTGACAAGCTGTAATGATTCCTCTGCTACCGTAGAAACCGTAGAAAATCATGATAAGTTACCTGGATCCAGTCAGTCTTCAGACAGTAATATGGATACTTCACCAGTGAAAGAAGATGAACATTTTGATAATAATTTGCATAAAATATATGATAAAGACCTAAAGTTGGAACCTAAACACAAATCTATTGAAAATCCAAATACGCAAGAAAGTATATCTGTTCAAGCAACAGCATTGCCTCTGCCCCCAATGACGAATACTAATACATCAGTTGGTGATATTTCACAAATACACACGTCTCAACGAATGCACATACAACCTTTGACTAATGCTAGCACAACTAGCCAATATGAAAGTATGCCAAGTATAAATGTCAATAGAAATCCGGGATATCCGACAAGCAATATTCAAAATGTTTCAGCAAACATGCCTAATATAACACAGGGCTTATCAACGAATATACCTACAAGTATTCCATCTTCTGTTCACAGTAGTGATACACATAATATATCTTCTACTTTTCAAAGTGGCCCTACCTCTGTTACGCAAACAGTTCCTAATGTTCAAGCAAATTTACCATCAAATCACACAATGCAACATGCAAATTTAACAAATACTGTAACATCTAGTGTACCAGTTCATAACACGCAAAGTAATTTACTACCCATTCCTCCAATACAAGGGACTATGCAGTCAAATATGCCTAACTTACCCAGTAATATGCCGTCAATTGGTCAGCCAAATGTACCAACAAATATTCCTAACGTTCCAGTAGGATTACCGTTGAGTGTTCCAAATATGCATACACCAAATCAACCAAACATTATTTCAAATATGCCTCACAATATAAATCCGACTATGTTAATGATGGGGCCAAATTCAATACCCCACCCGAATATGCCTAACATATATCCAGCATCTCATCAACAAGAGAGAATGTCATTACAACAACAAATTCAAGATATCTACTGTCTGCCACCTTCTAATGAAAATCAGGAAAAAGTTAGATGCTTACAAGAAAGACTAGCCTTAATTCAGCAGCATGAATCAAACGAAAAGTGTAATGGAGGCCCGAACTGTACCTTACAAAATCCTGTATATGGAACCAAAACGGTAGAAACCCCTCAAGTTACTAGTACAACTGGGCGTGGTCGTGGTAAAGGGCCTGCTAAGCCTAGAAAGCCAAGAGCAAAGAAGGAAAAATTTGTTGCTACGGCACAACCATTAGATCAACTACCAGTTTCTGAAGATTGTGTAACAGCTGGGACTGGATTACAAAGTAATTCAGAACTTGACCTAGAATTAAATGAGGATATAACTAACTTAGACAGCAGTGTAATTTCTATAGATGATATAACTTGTGGAAAAGTACGAAAACAAAGAGGTCCCCGAAAGAATAAAGAGCGAAAGCCTCGCACCCCAAAAGAACCTAAGGTTAAAGAATTAAGTGATAAACCAGTGAAAGAGCGCAAAAAACGTGAACCTAGAGATCCAAACGCACCTAAAAGGAAAAGGAATTCTAAAAAAGATGCTATGGAAATACAAGCGGATACTACCACTTCTTATGAATTGTTAGAAAGCGACAAGGATACTACACCTAGTGAATTATCAATTAGTCAAAACATTTCTAACATAGAAGCTCCCAATGCCACAAAAGCTATGCCGGACGTTTCTTTAGATGAATCCAATGTTACTGATTTTGATGATATTCCTGTTTCGAAAATAGCTATTAAAGACTTATTAGAAGAGGCTGAAGCTAAGCGAGAGCAAGGTGAAAAAGACGACGATATGGATTTAATTACTCAGAAAAGAAAATCATCAAAAAAACGGACGTCAGCCGGCGGTAGTTGCAAGAAACTAACTCTAAGAAAATCACTAGGTGGAAAAAGAAAGAAACGAGGAGGATTAATTCCCGATTCAGATGGTGAACCAGATGACATGATGTCCACGCCTCCACCATCCCCACCACCAGAAGGTGATGATAGTTTAAAAAGACGATCTGCTAGGAACACACAGCGTAAAAAATATACAGATGATGTCATGTTACGTTTATCAGATGATGAATTTACAATGTCCACCCCTAAAGTCGAAAAAGAGTGTAAGTCTGAGGACTTAGATACCAAAGAGAATAGTAGAACTGAAGGTATGCCTAAACCTAACTATATTTACGTCAATACAACAGAAGAGGATGCCATGATAGTGCAACATGTGTTAGCATGTCGTATGGGAAAAAGAGAATTTAAGATTGAACCATCAACTAGCGAAATAATACCAAAACTAGAAATTGTTAACACTGAACCTACAGAAAATAATTCTAATAATGAAATGCAGACTATTGTTTCTTGTCAAGATACTCATGATGATACAGGCAATGAAACCAAGAAAGAAATCAATGAAGAAATAATTACTGAAAAAATTGAAACCCCACAAGAAATATCTAAACCAGAAAGTACTGTAGACATTAATAAAGATAATCTTGACCTCAAAAGCATAAGGCCGGTTATGATTGACGTAGAGGAATATTTTGTCAAATACAGAAACTTTTCCTATTTACATTGTGAATGGAAAACTGAAGAAGAACTTTATAAAGGTGATAAACGAATATTTTCGAAAATCAAACGATTTAAGCAAAAACAGGCACAACAAATGAACATTTTCGAGTTGTTAGATGATGAACCTTTCAATCCTGATTATGTTGAGGTGGAACGAATTCTAGATATGTCAGAAAATCAAGACCCTGCAAATAATACAGTTGTAAAACATTATTTAGTTAAATGGAAGAGCTTACAATATGAAGATAGTACATGGGAATTAGAAGAGGATATTGATGTTGATAAAATAAGACAGTATAAAACATTTAGTGAAACTCCACCGAAAGAGAAATGGAAGTTTAAAAAAAGACCTTCTGCAGATCAGTGGGTACAGTTGAAAGAATCTCCTTTGTATAAAGGAGGAAACACATTAAGACCCTACCAACTTGAAGGGCTCAACTGGTTATTATTCTCTTGGCATAATAATCGCAATTGCATACTAGCGGACGAAATGGGGTTAGGAAAAACTATACAGAGCCTAACATTTGTAAATTCTGTTTGGGAATATGGCATAAGGGGACCGTTTCTAATAATAGCCCCTTTATCTACTATACCAAATTGGCAGAGAGAATTTGAAGGATGGACAGAAATGAACGTTGTTGTTTATCATGGCTCACAACAGAGCAAGAGTATGCTGCAGGAATATGAATTTAATTACAAGAACGAACAAGGTGAGCCAATTAAAGAAATTACGAAATTCAACGTCCTCATAACAACATTCGAAATAATTGTTACAGACTTCCAGGAATTAAAATCTTTTAATTGGCGTATTTGTGTCATAGATGAAGCTCATAGACTTAAAAATCGTAATTGTAAATTATTGGAGGGATTACGGCAGCTTCATTTGGAGCACAGGGTTTTATTATCCGGTACTCCACTACAAAATAATGTTAATGAACTGTTTTCTTTACTTAATTTCCTTGAACCCTCGCAATTTTCTAGCAGTGATGCTTTCTTGAATGAATTTGGTCAACTTAAGACTGAATCTGAAGTGCTTAAGTTGCAAGCTCTTTTGAAACCTATGATGTTAAGGAGATTGAAAGAAGATGTTGAAAAAACGTTAGCACCTAAAGAGGAAACAATTATTGAAGTTGAATTAACTAACATACAGAAAAAATATTACAGAGCTATACTTGAGAGAAATTTCAGTTTCTTACAAAAAGGTACTGCTTCTGCAGCAAATATTCCTAATTTAATGAATACCATGATGGAACTCAGGAAGTGTTGCATACATCCATATTTGCTAAACGGAGCAGAAGACCAAATCCAATTTGACTATAAACAAGCCAATGGAGAGGATAAACAAGCTTATTATAAAGCACTTATTGACTCGTCTGGTAAAATGGTACTGGTTGATAAATTACTTCCAAAACTGAAAGCCGGTGGTCACCGAGTTTTGATATTTAGCCAAATGGTTAGATGCTTAGATATTTTAGAAGATTATCTTGTATTTAGAAAATATCCCTTCGAAAGAATTGATGGCCGTATAAGAGGTAATTTGAGACAAGAAGCAATTGATCGATTTTCTAAACCTGACTCTGATAGGTTTGTATTTTTGTTATGTACAAAAGCAGGTGGCTTGGGCATAAATTTAACAGCTGCTGATACGGTAATAATTTATGACAGTGATTGGAATCCACAGAATGACTTACAGGCACAGGCTCGATGCCATCGTATTGGACAACAAAAAATGGTTAAAATATACCGATTAATTTGTCGTAATACGTACGAAAGAGAAATGTTTGACAAGGCATCACTAAAGCTTGGTCTAGATAAAGCGATATTACAAAGTATGAATACACAAGGAAAAGAAACCGGAATAAAGCAATTGTCTAAAAAAGAAATTGAAGATTTACTTAAGAAAGGTGCATATGGTGCTGTGATGGATGAAGATAATGCTGGCGACAAGTTTTGTGAAGAAGATATTGAAATGATATTAGCGCGTAGAACTCAAGTTATTCAGATGGAGTCAGAAAAAGGATCAACATTTTCTAAAGCTAGTTTTGCGGCAGCAGACCAACGATCAGATATTGATATTAGGGATCCTGATTTTTGGAATAAATGGGCCAAAAAAGCCGAAATTGATACTACAGAGAAAAAAGAAGACGAAGATTTGATAGTTACAGAACCTAGGAAGCGAACAGTGATTAAAAGATACGGCCATGATGATGGTCCCATGGAAATGTCTGATATGGAGGTTACACCAGATTCAGACGAGGATGAAGAAGGTGAGGTTTTATTTTTTGCTTCTTTTCTTATTTTCACTTGCTTTTCTCGCAGCCGTACACCACAAAAGATTGGAGTGGTACGTGGTTCCACCACTTTCTTTACTCACTACTAATACAGGGTAGGTAATTAGAAACATACCCGAAACCTTTTAGTACAAACTTGGTATCATGATCTTGAGCAACGTGTGTTCTACGACTTTGACTAAAACTAAACAGGTTAGCCCAAACTACTGATTGTTAACCAAAGGTAGAAAGTGATCAGTGCGCCCGAGTGCAACGGGGGCGACCACACTTCGAGTGTGAAATTGATCACTTTTATCCGAGACTAACATATTGCTTTTCATTCCGGATGTGAGGAAAATAAAATACAAGGCTAGGCTGCTTCCGCTTTAAAAGAAAAGCGCTAATAAAAAGAATAAAGGTTCAAAACTGAATTTTGTGCAGCAGTAGTACAAGACTACTGTTCTAGGACCTTTGACTTTGATTAATAATATTACAAAAACAATCGGTCGGGAGTACTTTTGGTACGAATGCATGAACTATAAATTCTGTTTTTTTACTTCACATTCGTTATGAAAATCAGAGTGTTAATCTCTGGTAAAAGTATAAATTTCCCGCTTGGGCGCTAAAATATTTTGTGTGACTTTGATTACTTCCCTTCCTTGTTTAACAGTCTACTATTTTCTCATTTTGTGCGTATTCCAAACATTTTCGTTATTTTATGGATAAATATTTTTTGAATTATAAATAGTCAAATATTAAAATATTTTACAGACAAGGGAGTAGTCTATCCGTAGTTAATTAAGCATAACATCTGGCTAAGTTTCAGGTAATAACCGGAAAATGTATTGACAACCAGCTTATGTATAGCAGATTTTAGTATTCTATATTACTATTACGATTTGCCATTAGTACGAAGGGGTGCGGTGTATAATAGATCGAAAATAAAATCGCTTAAACGGCGTGTCCGAGGCTATAATGCGTGTGCTCTTTTTGCGCGCCGTGACTGGGCCCAAAGACTACAATAATATAATATACTGGGTATAGAGGATTTTGGTGCTCGCCCAGACATGACTATAGACTACAAATGACGCTATGGTTTATTCAAACATTTTAATAGATCTTTATACCTAGTCTTGCCATAAATATTGTCACGAAGATTTTTTTTTTTATTGCATATAATATTTATTACTTTTACAGTGTGTTAGTTTAATACACAAATATAAAACAATTTAAAATATAAAAAAAATATTCGAAGTGGTCTCCATTGGCTGCAATACAGTCATTTAAACGTTGAGGCCAGTTATCAATAGAAGCACGCACTCTTTCCATGGGAAAATTCTTCACTGCCAATCGTATGGATTGTTTTAGGGACTCCTAACTATCATGGCGTTTAGAGCAAGCCGTACTCTCTAAAACTGATCATAAATCATAATCCAGCGGATTAAGATCGGGACTAGACGACGGCCAGTCTTCAGCTCTGATGAAGTCCGAAACGTTCACTTCCAACCAAGACTGCGTGGACCGAGCTTTATGACCCGGCGCCGAGTCTTGTTGGAAGGACCATACTTGGTTATTGAACATGGTGTTGTTAAGGGGCTTAACTACCTTCTCAAGAATGGTATCTTGATACACTTGTGCCGATGTTTTGATACCTTTTTCACAAAAATATGGCTCAGTTGCTCCTTCATAGCTAACACCCACCAAACCATCACTGAAGTCGGATAATGTCCACGTTTCACTCTGGCGACTAATTGGGAAGCTTCCTTATAGCTTTGAGCATAAATACGGTCATTTTGTTTGTTAAAATGTTGCTCAATTGTAAAGATTTTCTCATCCGTAAACAAAAATTTTCTGTGACCTCCCTTTGCGTACCGCTTCAGTAGTTGTTTCGATTTTACCACCCTATTCTTTTTTTAAATTATTAGTTATAAAATGACCAGTGCGTCTCTTATAGGCTGCAAGTCCTAAGTCATCTTTTAAAATACGCGACATGGTTCTGGGTGCTATCTTCATCTACCGAGATAAAATCTTTTGCTTTCGGACAGGATTTCTTCGAATTCTTTCCCTTACTGCTTTGACCACCTTTTTCGTACGAACACTACGTGGACGGCCAGATCTTTTTCTGTCACAAACAGAAGAGGTCTCATTGTACCTATTAATAGCCCGGTACCAGTGGCGAAGGGTCACTTTTGGTAAGAGTGAAGCCGGAGCAAAAAATGCTTACCTTGCCCAAGCGTGACGCATGCAGTGCATGTAGGTAAATATAATATATAAATATACAATAAAATATTTAGTGTTAATTCCGCGAAAAAACAGTTGATCAAGCCTGAATGCAGTATGCAGCACCGCCCTCCCGCCCGCAAATATATGCAAATGCAGAACGCGAACCGCGTACCAACCGGTCGACGAGTCAACATCACCTGAGGATGCCCCGTGGAGGGGCGAAACACGTCGTATCGGTTTGTTTTGCTTGTGTGTTGCATGTTATTAATCGCACTTTCTGCATTTGCATATATTTGCGGGCGGGAGGGCGGTGCTGCATACTGCATTCAGGCTTGATCAACTGTTTTTTCGCGGAATTAACACTAAATATTTTATTGTATATTTATAGATCATGGATTTCCGCAAAGTAACACCTGATTCCATCATATATCTGGTAAATATAATGTTTAAAATAAAAGTAAAACATTTTATTTAATTTTACAACTTCCCGTGAGCCATTGATATTTGCTGTAAGTATAAAGATATCATAACATCACGCCTGTATTCCCCTAAGGGTTGTGCAGAGGTGTATAGCAACACCCTAATTTCTCCGGTATATTTAAGTCCCATATACATAATAGGGAGCGAGCCTATTGCCATCAACCGGGTACAAATCCAAACACCGGGCTGCTGCTTTAGTTGAGAGATTCCATAGTAGACACTAGTAGGTAGTGACTGTTCAAAAGGGAAGCCGGTAGGAATCGGCCATTTGACTAATACCAAGCGTATGGAGAGGTTTAAAAACTGCATTTGGCTCCATACCAACTTTGTGCAATGCAATCACAGCGATTCGGTTCTCTTTATCACCCCACTCCATTTTAATATCGCAAAATATTGTACATTGTATTGGCGCCAAAATTAGAAAATCAATGAACAATCGTATAAAAATGACATTCCAAATTCAAATGTAATATCTTTCTTATTTTTAATTGTAACAGTATTTATGGCCAGACTAGGTACTTACAATGAATATCAGTGGCTCACGGGAAATAGTAAAATAAAATATTTTTCTTTTATTTTAAACATTTTATTTACCTACATGGACAGAATGCATGCGTCACGCTTAAACAAGGTAAACATTTTTTGCTTCGGCTTCACCCTTACCAAAATTGACCCTCCGTCACTGCCAAAGTAGCGCCTTAAAGGTCGTCATCCCATAAACGCCTCAGCACCAGACCAGCACCGCCTCGCCTCACAACTCAGTTATTGAAAATCAAACTTAAAGCTGTCTGTCTGGCACACCACACTTTATTATATTTATCTATTATATCTATCTATTTACAGCAAGAGAGCGCGCTGTGCACTTTTGCTAGTTGAATCGTGTGATGGTCTGGTGCCGAGCCGTTTTAATGAACGACGAGCTTAACTCTTCATTTAATACGTTGTTCAGTCGCTCTTCCTTATTCTGGACGATCATACAAAACAATGTTACATACATTAAAGGTAGGATAGTACTTTTTTTTAATTCTTCATAAACTTTCATTTTATGTTTTTCAGGAATAAGTTTACGAAGTAAAAGAAAGAAAGATAAACTTGGTAAAAAGGGACGAAGATATGCAAGCGATGATTATATACCCCGTCATGAAGGCGTTCCTGTGGATGAAGAGGTTGTGTATGGATCTTGGACAAGATCCGAATGTTTTAAGATCGAAAGAGGTCTACTTACTTTTGGGTGAGTGTATAGGTACTTCGCATATTTGTTTAATTAGTTACTAAGTAGTCTTAGTAAAATTTTATGAACACTAAGCGGTACATTAACCCTTGAACCAACCACATTTTTGGTCACGACCGAAACCTAGAACAAAAGTTAGGTATGGAACACACAGGAGCTTGACGAGCCACGCAGTGTAGGGATCCGTAGTCAGTACGGCTATAAAACATTTTACTCGAGCGTTAATGTATGATAAACAATTCAGGTAAAAAGATTTAATACAATTTAAAATACAAAGTAATTTCTGCAGTTGATTTAATGGATTGTTGCTTTAGCGCTGGGCTGAACTATGTTGCGCAAGTCGGCCTAAGTGAATCGTAGGTACCTATTGTCCAATGATTTGTATCCCTGAACAACACAGAATATATGAGTCGAAAGGTAAATGGACTTTATTTCTGAGAAATCAAAAACTTTTATACCGACGTATTGAGAACCTCTTATTTTGGGATCATACGCTCCATGTCACAAACGCATTTAGTCATATACGGGATTCGACACGTAGTGAAATATTAACTCAGTTGTTCATATTTACAGTCAGTCACATTCTAAGTTTTTCACGATCAGACTCGTCATTTACGCGATTTGTCACAATTGTAGTGAATATCTCTGAAACTTTCTTCGACTACATTCGTACTGTTAAACCTTTGTGTAGGAAGTCATTGATACATTTTACTATCAACTAGTGGCACTCCGAAGTTTCACCCGCAGTTGAAATGTAATCGGTTCAACCGTGAAGGAGGCACAAACAGCTAATCCCTTATTTTTAGATATAATAATTAATATCTTATTATTATTTCAGTAGAATTACGAAAGAGTGAGATCACTGCTCTACAATTCTTACAACAAATAATTAATACAACTATTTGTAATACACAAATATTTTTTGTATTTATTAGTATTTTTTTTTTTGTATTTTTTTAAACACACGCCGGAGCAAACATTCCAAGCGAAGCTTTTCGCGCACGATTGGGATGGAGACCGGCGGAACTAACTTAGAAAATGTTTAACTTCAAGGAAGTTTCAACGCTCACTTAAAAAATAATACTATTATAAAAATCGAAGTTGGCGGCCATGATAAAAAGCATGTCGTCATGGGTGTTATTTTTGAGGTTTTCGGGGGTACTGATGCTGAAAATGAGGTCAATATTCAAATCCAAGATGGCGGCCATCAAAATTTTTGCAAATGTTTCTTTTTTTATTTCTAAAAATGTCCGAATATCAATTTATTTCCTTATCAAAATTAAACTAATCTATACTAATATTATAAAGAGGAAAGATTTGTATTTTTGTATGTAACGAATAAACTTAAAAACAAGTGGACCGATTTCAAAAATTCTTTTGCCGTTAGAAGCTACATTATCACCGAGTAACATAGGCTATATTATTACTGGAATAAAACTTCTTACGCGGGCGGAGCTGTGAGGACACAGCTAGTTAAATAATAATTGGATTTTATGCATATACAAAACGTGAGAAGCTTCGCTTCTGTCGGATATCCCACGACACCTCACTTTTTTTGTTGTTTGACAAAAATACTTCTTATTTTTTCATAAATGATGAATTCCGTTTGTGACAAATGGCGTATTATGGCCTACTGCGTAAGTGACGGATTGCGTTTGTGACATGGAGTTTGTAATCCCTATTTTTAAGTCGGTTAAAAACTCCTAAGAGCCAGGCCACATGATGCGTTGCGGTTGCGGCGTGGCGCCTGAGCGGTTCCTTTACAGCATCCTACGTATTAATCACAGTGACGTGTCACACGAGGCGTTACGGCGTCATGCGGCGCCGCATCTCACCGCACTCGCACTGGACGTGAGACTAAAGGGGTGATGCGGTGCGACGCCGGAGCGGCATCCCAGTGTTGTTTGTACGTCTAATGGGGATTAAGGGGATTTATTCTGCATTACTTAATAATATTTGTAGTTTCTTAAAATGAGTACCGAAGATATTGACGTGGATTTCTTCATCTTAGTTTAAGAAAGACCTACTTTATGAGATAAAACAAGCACAATACCGAGTCACCGAGACACCGCCCGTGTGGCGCCCAATGCGTCGAAATCATTGAGGTGTGGCGCTGCAACGAACTGGCAACGCATCGTGTGGTCTCAGACTTATACCTATAATATGAACACAATATGAAACGGTGTGCGGCGTCTACCTTTTAACATTAAAATAATAATCTTTGGTCTGCTCGTTAATATATTTAACCCCCAATGAAAAAACAGGGATGTTATAAGTTTTAAGCCTATGTTTGTCACTGTCTGTGTGTCTGTCTGTGATATCGTAGCGCCCAAATGGGCGAATCGATTTCAATACGTTATTTTTTGTTTGAAAGCTGGCTAAATGAAGATGGTTATAGGTTGTTTGATGAAAATCGGATCAGCTGTATCAAGATAATCAGATCTTTTCACAGTCTGTGAGAGAATCTGTGCCATACAATGTATATTTATTTCAATACCGCTCGTCCGGGGTGACTTAAAATTTCTAACGTATATGCAAACCCAGTTATAAATACAATATTAGGGCACCATTGAGCTGATCTGATTGAGGGTTTGGATCGGATCTTTGTTAACACTACTCCAAAATACATAGTTAACAATTAGACAGACTCATGAATTTTGTCTCGTCACTTGTTTTGTCTTTTCAAAACAATTGACGACTTGGACAAGGACTGGGAAGGTAGCTGACGTTGGCGATCCGCACTCGGCAATGACTAGTTGCAGACCCATCGTGTTTGAGCTCGTATGACTCTTTATGGAAAGCACTTTTTCACCGCATTAATAATAATCGTTAACGAGGATTGACAGCCTCATTACAATGTCGGGGTTGGTTTTAAATTTAAGAGTTATTAATTCTTGTTTGATAGCGTTAATTTTGAATATGCAGGTGGGCGCGATGGGAAGAAATAGTAGAAAAAAATCAGTTTAGAAAAGGTTGGACAATTCCTGTTATAGAAGACTGTGCGCGAATAATTGTGAGTTTTTGACAATATTTTTAATATTACATTGATGGCGATCCTGATGCACAAATTGTTCATAAAATAATTTTTTGATTCGTTTTCTATTTATATTGATCATGTAGGTTTGTAGCCACATAATCACAGTATTACGTCAATGGCTGCACACACAATTTTTGAATCATTAGATTAGTTGTAGAGGGTCAATATTGTGGCCTTCGAGATGTCCAGATTACTACAAGGCACCTCGCCTTAAGTAGCAGTGCTGAGACAGATAATAATTAAAGAGTCATGAAACGTGAATTATAACGAAGAAATATAATTATTATTTATTGATACTACATAATATTGAATATTTGGATATGTAACAAAATTTGTAAAAGTGTCAGCTACACAATAAAATGAAAATCAAAACCAGAACAGGAATGGAAATAAAAAGTTAATAACAAATAAAGGGCTGAGCAGACGACGGACTTGTGCGGCGGACAATAATGACCGTTGTTGGCACGCGTTGTCGTAGTGCCGTTTGGCACGGACTCAAAGCAAACAACAGACGTTCTGTCCTTGAGTGAGGAGCATGCTATGGAAATAGAGAATTCGACTTGTTGCGTATTTCATGCACAAAAATAAGGTCTTTTCCTTCCAAGTTTTAGAAAATATTGGGTACTTCCAATGAGCTCGTCTCCTTAATTTAGATTTTGATGAAGATCAGTCACGTTTATAAAATGCAATTTTTTTTAATATTTTATTTTAAATGTGTTTTTTTAAATATCTTTGTCTGTGTTTGTGAAAGTTATAGGCATTCAAAGTGAGCAGTTTTTAAAATTCCTCATTCCTGCGCTTTATTAGCACGTGACGTTATCCGACATAAGTATTATATTGGAGGTGTTGTGTCGCATGTCGGATCTGCTAGATACGGCGCTTTCAAAATACATTTGCTTCATAACATCAATAATAATAGGATATTTTCAATAATTATTTTGCTCCGTATAGGCCACGTAACCAGTAATTACAAAAAAATAACTGATCTTTTACTATAGGAGACGAGCTCATTAATTCACAAAGATTGTTTAGAGGAGTTTCACATTGAACGATTTGAAACATTATCCAGATAGATTCTTCAAATTTTATAGGATGTCGCTTGATACCTTTTAAGAGCTACTATTAATTTGAAAACTAGCTATTTTGATACATTTAGTTCCACAGTTGATTTTAAAGTTTCTTGATACTCTTTTAAAGGTGGTTCATATTGTGGAAACCGTTTTTGCACTTCGGCAATTAAAACTTCGACATCGATACCGTCTGATGCTAAAGAGGGCGCGCAGCCGACTAAACGGTCCGTCGTCGGTGTTACGCGTCAACCTGTTTGTGAAATCCAACGCGAACTGTCCTGACCGCGGTAGTCCGCTGATGTCCGGCGGACTTTTAAACTGACTCCTTTTGTCCTCGGTATTCTTTACTTGTCAGATTTCCATACAGTTTATTCCGACGGATGAAAAAGACTGCTGCGGACTGTCCATCGTCTGCCTAGCACCTATAAGGATGGCCCAAAAGGAATGCCAAATTTAATTTAAAAATTAAACACGAAAATATGTGTAAGTTCTTTTTATTTATGTCTAAAGAAGATAAGTTGAGGTAAATTTTGATGTTAATCAAATGGCTGCCTGACCTGGGCTGAAATACCCTTTGATCACATTTTCGAACACATTTTCCGGTTTCCAAGACAGTTTGCTCAATTTTAGCAATTAATTGGATTTCCGATTTCAGTTCAGGGTCTGTTTGTAGGTTGTCATAGATAGACCATAGACTCCACAAAATCCCATATAAAAAATTCCATTATTAACCTCAACCTACCTCTTGTAATTAATGCAAATATATTAACAAAATGATATAGGTATTCTGTTCAATTTTTTATAATTAAATCCGGCTTCCCAATGGGCCACTTTTTATTATGAACATTAGTCGGGTAACCCCGATAAAATGCACGTCAGTATAGCTGTGAATAATCTTTAACATAATATTAGCAAATTTTTTAATCATAGTACTAACTTATATTACCTATTTAAAGCTTTAAGTAATTACTTACAGCGCCTTAATTAACTAAATTTGGGGTACCTACTAGGTATCCCAAATTTACATTCTTCGAATTGGTCATTATCATTAAGTGTCGCAGTAGAGAAGAGTCGTTGCTTTTTTTTTTACCCCTACTTGTTTCTGAGAGCACGTTATACAGTTGGTCCCAGGTATCATACGAATACCGTCGACATTCGTTACTGGAAGTCATAAGCTCGAAAGTCTGACAACCGGTCTGACCTTAGGATATCGGCATTGCCCTGTAACTGGGCTTCGGAGGTCTGATGGCAGTCGCTCCGTGAAAAATACTGGTATTCAACTGCATCTGGTTAGACTGGAATCTGACCTGAACATAGTTGGGAAAAGGCTCCACACAACGAACGTATTGATCATTCTCATCTAGTGTCGCAGTAGAGAAGAATTAATTGCTTCTTTATTTTCAAACTTTAAAACTTTTTTATGTAATAGATGATAAAAACAAAGTGACCGTATCGTCGATTGAATGCCTGTTGCTCTTGAATTAAGCGTCAAAATTAATTTTCTTTTTTCGTTCATGCTCATTATGTTTAATCAGATTTTATATTTGCATTTTTTTAAAAGGGGTTAAATTAAAAATAAAAGAACCAATCGAATTTTGTTCGCGGGTTTTTGGCACTATCTTGAGAGAAAATCACTGGCGTGACCCAACAAGAATACGTCTTAAAAAGAATACGTCGTTCACACGCACATCTTATGTTCGATAAAAACTTATATGATTGTTGAAGTTCAGCGCAATCGACACCATTTGAAAGGACAATGCCCAAAAAAAAACCCATAAAATTGATATCGATCAATCAGAACGAAACGTATTCTAAATGATTGCGTTTATAGGACTACAACGAGGACCGTAATAGAATCCTGTCAGGCATGGCAAAAAACTCTCCGTACTATGCCTACTGCAACGGATCAACCGCGTTCTATACGGGTATCAACCGCGGTCTATACGCGTGTAGAACGCGTATGATGTCTGTACCATGCTTGTTGGGTACCCTTTCAATTGGCCTTCAGTGCTCGTTCTATCGGTTGTTGTACAACCGTTGATATTATTTGCAAATTTTCATGGCTGTCATCTTGGATTTGAGTTTTGACCTCATTTTCGGCATCAACACCGGAAAACCATGGATGTGACACCCATGACAACTTATTTGCAAAGGGAACCTTTGTGGCATAGCCACCTTACCGCCATTTTTAACCGCCTTGAAAAAGAAGGAGGATGTTATCAATTCAGATGTGTTTTTTTTTAATGTGTGTTACCTCATAACAGCGTCAGTTATAAACCAATTTGGTAAATGATTTTTTTGTATGAAAGAGTATTTTTCGAAATAATCCCATTTAAATTTGGTGAAGAACTTCGGAGATAGACAATGGAACTCCTCAATGACGAACAGTACGCATAATGTGATGATGTGATTATGTTACAACCATGTTTTAATTAAGGCCACTAAAATGAAAAAATAAAAAAACATTTTAATAAAAATAAATCCGACTTCAAAAAAAAAACCAAAAAAGGAATAAAATAATATTACCATAATATAAAATTAACAGTTTCAGAAGTCGCTGCCTTCAATTTGGTTCAGTGTGGATTAGCACCGACTTCTGGAACTGTTAATTTTATATTATGGTAATTATTTTACTCTTTTTTTTGGTTTTTTATTGAAGTCGGTTTTATTTTTGTAAAAATGTTTTTTTATGATTCTTATCAAAGTTGCTGCCAACAATGAAACTGGTATAATGAGTAGAGAAGACTAAAAAACAAGAACTAGGCGCAAATTTAATTAATTACTTACCTACTGTACTAACCGCATCGCAATGAAACACTCTTTTGTTAAAGTAGCTCGGACCGCGGTGGTTGGCTTCTTTTGCATGTCGTCGTTATTAAACTAACAAAAACTGTCAAGTACTTGTCTTAGTCTCATGCTACCGAGATATTCGGAACTAAAAATCAGTTTAGTAGATAAGTATTTAATTAATTAAAGTTTTTATTTCGTGCTCTTAGTTTTACTCTCTTCTAATAAATAGTTAAATCAACCCGGGAACTAATATTTGAATACAATCTATCTAACGCATATAAACATGTATTAATTTATTTTTAATGATTGGTATTGTTCCCATATGGCGATCTTTACCTCCAAACTCAGTGTAAAAATGTTGGTAAAGGTAAATTAGCCTAGGAACTAGTTAAATTTATGATTGTACACAGTTAGAAAAGTTCTTATTATATGCACTTTGTAATATTTTATTAATAAAGTCATTTAAAAATCAATAAATCTGTGATCTATCGTCTATGCGATTTGTTCGTTTCCGATTATATTATCTGCATCAGCATGTTTACGTACGCTTAAGCATCTAAGCGTTAACTACATTTGTACCTTCATCACTTCTGTTAAAGCGAAAGGGTGAAAGTATGCGTACGCATCTATTTACAAATTGCCCGTTTTCTATAAGTAAAGGCGAGGATCCTTTGCTGCGCACGGCCACGCTACGCACGTTTTCAACTTCGCTTTGTATGAAAATGTAGGAGAGAGTATCCATTGCTGTATAGGGCCACGCTACGCACGATTGCGTGGGTTTATGACGTCACAAACAAAAGCATGACTCGGTCGCCCACGGACACGCATAGCAGTGGATAGTAAAAACGCGTGGCCTCGCTGAAGTGCGCGAGGTAAGAGTAACGGTACCTGGGCGCCACAATGTTGCCAACTGTACAATTTAAATCATATTCATACGATAGTTTCGTAGTACCTAGAAAAATGAACAAATTTGAAGTTTAATAGGTAATTCAATTTGAGGTACAGAATCCAAAAGAATAACGAAATAAGAAATTGTGTGGAGGAAGGAATAAAGAGAACTGTGCAGATGATGATGATATGGCATCAATTTCACGTCAGTTAAGAGCTGAATTTTAACTCTAATAAATACAATACGTTACTATTCATTTCCCATACTCGACCAAAGTTTATTAATTTGATGCCTATAAAAAATATTAAATAATTGGGGTGTGTGAGCATCATCAAAGGTTTCTTTTCTGGTTTATTCTGTTACGCATCGTATATTTTGTATCATTTCGGTAACCCGATCGTACATCGTAAGCGGAGCGAAATATAATAATTAATAAAATAAGTATCAAGACTTGGCACACGAGGTTGTCGACATGTGGGAGGTTGAATCAGCAGTCATTGTGCCGACAGTTGTTACGGCCAATGGCTTAATAGCCAAGAGCCTCGACCAACATCTGACGAGGCTCTCGTTGGGCAGCTGGGTCAAAGGCCTGATACAGAAAGCGGTACTTCTGGACACGGCGCGTATTGTCAGGAAGTTCCTCTCTCTGAGGCCCTGACCACCGGTAGCTTGGACCCTGTTCCCGATGCCGGTGGGCTACTATTTTTTATATTTTTAAATGTTTTTTTTTATATATTTTTTATAGAAACATTTAAAAATGTAAATAATATGTACATATAAATGAATAAACGGAATAAAATAATAATCTTATAAAAATAATTTAAATTGGCTGGCAACACCCGAAGCTAATCATGACCGTGCGCAGAAGTTGATATGGTAGATAGACGCAGCCGACCACGCAGCTAACGTGAGCAGCATGGGCGTAGGTTTTGTGCGCAACAATGCATCCTCGGCTTAAAATGCGAATCGATGCTGAAAAGTGTGTCTAACATGGAAGTTCTTCTATTTAATTCTTGACGTTGTATATTTTTTTATAATCTGAATTAAGAAATTACATGATGACTAGCCATGCTAATACCGAGAAAGTTTAAGACTTTCACTGAGTTCAAATGCACTTCCTGATTATTTTTAGTATTATTTTTAAAACAGTCCATACTACATTGTTAGATTTGATAAAATGTGTCATATACATTTCAGGTTTTATATTGTTTGCGCCATTATAAAGGCGACGAGAAAATTAGAAACTTCATTTGGGATCTTATCGAACCCTGCGAAAATGGGGAAGTAACGATCTCTAGAAATCATAGTGGACTACATAATCCAGTGCCACGAGGAAGAAACGCAAAAAAGAAAAACAGACCAAAGGATTTGCCTAAATCCAATGATCTACAAAAATGGGAAGATTTGAATCATTGGAGTTCAACAGAAAAATATGACTGTGAATTGTATTTAGAAAACAGTTACAAAAAGCATTTATTTAGACATGCCAATAAGTAAGTATGTATTTTATTATTTAAGTATAGTTTGTTTATTGGGAATTATATATTTGAGCAGCTTTTTTTATCCCTTTGGACGGTTATATTCACCAGTTAATAATTTGAATTTGAACAGTATCAAGTTTTTTTGGTGGTTAAGAATTTGATTGGTTATCTAATTTTACAATGGCAATACAAAACCTTCCAGAGCGGTAAATTAATTAAATGTCCCGTAAACTATTCGTCTGTCCCTATTAACAAGGTCGGATATGCAATTTTCTCGATTTTGGTTTTATTGAACTATTGACCTAATAAAAGCACTGTCTTGCAGTAGCTTTAACAAAAAGTTATTTTTTTCTCATAGTTTTTGAAGTCATGTTAACAAAGTCGTATATATTTAAAAAATATAAGCAATTTAAACTTTGACGCGCTCTCCTGTAAAATCACTGTTTTGCAGAACCTACATTGTTAATAGGGACAGGCGTATTGTTATACGAGCAGTAAAAACGATTGTATAGGCAGTAATATACAGGTTGTAAACGAAATCATATAATTCCTTCATACCACGTGATGTACTGCTGACATAGATTAACTCTGCACGGGAAACCTTTGGATTCATAAAAAAAATTACAATAAGTAAACATGTGTTCTTATCGTGAGGCATTTGAGCGCCCCGAGCGAATTGCGCGGCTATCGCTCGCCGCGCGGTCATTTAACTCGGGGCGCTAAAATGCCTCACGTTAAGAACACATTTTTACTTCTTGTACATTTTTTTTATTGAGTCCTCAAGTATCCCGTGCAGGGTGAATATATGTCAGCAGTAAATCACGAGGTTTGAAGGAATTAAATGATTTCGTTTACACCCTGTATTTAGTTGGATTAAATAGCACAAAGTCAGATATTCAGCGCCAAATCCATATGTTAAGAGTAAATGTAAATGTTGAGAGAAAGTAATCACTTAATTCGTGGTTATTTATTATAACAATTTCTAAATTCTTTGCCTAATAGATAATATATTCTTGGTATTACAGACAAGATATCTATAAAATTATGATTCTTAAAATTATTATAACGATGTAAGTAACGGTGCGGATACCGATGAAATACATAACCTAGCTCAATAGATTTATAATTCCTGTTTTTTTACACTGAAAACAATGATAGTGAGACCATTAAGACAGAATTAGTATTTATAATCGGATTTGGCCCTCCAGTCCCATCTTAAAAACTCACCGTTTTTAAGATCTGGAGGGCCAAATTCGAATATTAGAAAGAGACAAGTCGTCAAAGAATTCGTAAACCCAATTTTGGAGAAAGCAATAACTGTATTTTTAGATATTTAAAAAAATTGCTAGTATAGCCGGGATTCGAACGCGATGTTTTTTGCAAAAAAATACCAGCCCTATTATTGCACTCTTCGATAATGTTATTGATAAGGATTAAATCCTGCAAAAGAGTTATGTGGTAAAACAAAGGAACGGTATTTTTTTTAAAGTAATGCATTTTGACAGCGAGCATTGTAATAAACTGTAACGTTATAATTGTTATTGAAAATCTATATTGTATATACTTTTTTTATAGGGTTTTACTACGAGTGCGCATGATGTATTATATCAAGCATGAAGTTATTGGTGACTATGCGACACAAATAGAAAGTGGAGTTCATGCCAGGTAAATATTACCTACTTCTTATTTTTTAAATTATGTGGTCAAAGAAAGATAATAATAAGAATAAGAAAGATATAATTTCGAGATATCCATTTATCCAAATATTTCAGAAAAGGTAAGGGTATGTTAAAAAACATTATAGATAAATACATGGCATTTCTTGACCATGACCATAAGATTTTTATTTAACCTGGGGTTTTTCTGCAAATTGGCGAGAAAAAGATAATATTTAGCTGGACTTAAAAGACTCATCTAGTGGTCAATTTACTATCTACATATTGGTTGAATAGTAATTATCTAGCCGTCCATTTTGTATCCAGAAACCCAATAATAGATAAACGTAGTTTTTCTTATACACTTGAGAGCTTCGATCAATAATAGTACTAGATTAAGGATCAGGAACAAAAATAAGTCGCTGAAGTGGCCACGTTTGCACACATTTATACATTTATATTTCTTACTACGAAATATAGAAAAACGTTTAATAATATTAACAACTTCAGTTTATTATAAACCTTAACACTCAAACATAAAGTTTAATTACGATTCCAAAATATTTATATTTAAATTTAAGTCCATCTGTCCTCAGAGAAATGTAAAACAAAAAATATTAGAATATCACTTGAAAATAAAAAGTCGTTTTTAAATAAGTACAAAAATATTTATTCTAAATTGAAACTTAAAATCCAAGCAATTAGGTTTAAACCATTATGTAGACAATTTTGTGCTTACTCTATTTTGGAACTAGACGTAGTTCTTGGTATTATATTTCAAATTCAGAAACTCGGAACACAGTCCTCAGAACACAGTAAGTACAGAAAGACATAGAGTTGCAGAATACATTTTTTATGCGAAAGTTATATTAGACCGATTTAAAAAAATAGTAGTACAAAAATAGTACAACAGTTATTTTGCTATTAATTATGTGCGGGTTGACTTATTGTAATCAAACCGTATAATGAAATGGGTGTGTTTACTTATGTACGCGATTTAGAAGTTCATCATCATTTTCCTACCGTTATCCCACACTAGGTGGGATCGGCACAATATTATTTCGTAAATCCATGTTGTTAGAGGTTTTAGCTTATTGTTTTATGACCGGCCACCTGCTTGACATCAACCCTCGTTGCGCGGGTGATCTAATGTGCTTGCTGATATTAGGCACTGGGTCCCAAAATGATATGCATGTCAATCTTATTGTCGACAACTAGCAGACTATGTTCTTCTTGGTGGAGTATATTTGAAGTTCCTCGACCCACTCATTCAGTTTTGCTAGGGACTTTGGTTTTGACATATCGTAAACTAATACGGTATAGCACTGTGAGCGTCTCTGTAAGAACTTGACGTCAATGTTCTGTATCGCTCCTGTCCCGCTGTACGCGATTTAGAAGTTATAAAAAAATATTTGTATTAAATCAATTTGATTGAAATGAAATTATTTTTTTCATTAAATTCAATTGCAAATAAGAGTGTATGGTAAACAATCATGAAAGTGCGTGCGAGGTGGATTCTTTAAATATTGTATCTGGTGAATCGTAATATCTGTTTAAACGGAATGTATGTTTAATCTTGACACGCGGCAGCGTGTCAAGCCAAGTTCAAAGAAAAAGGAACTGGCGACGCAGCAGCCGTGTGTTATATTACACGAACCATTTGAAGCCACTTTTGAGCCCTCAATAACTCAAAATCTATTTAACATAAACACATGAAATTTGGTTTATTTATTAAAACCCCTGAGATCCACTATAATCCCAAATTTCATAAATACAGCTCAAACGGTTATTGAGACATTGACGTCTAAAAATCGGCATTAGTAACAAATCAAATCAAATCAAATCAAATCTTTTTATTCGTCAATGCAGGTGTACAATACAAAAGGTGTTAGAGTTACAGGAAGTTCGCTACATTGTGCCTGTGGGCATACGAAAATTATATTAAACGAGAATTACTTATATTCTATTGACATACTTTGCTATTAATTTCAATTAACCTATTATTATGTATATAATACTATCACATTTATATAATACTATTTAATTCCATCACTTATATCTATTCATTGCTTACCTTTTTAATTATTTGGCTTTCTTACTCTATTATATTTATATATAATACTGTTAATCTCTATTGTAATTATAGTTATTTCTTCTATTATACATATTTATACAGTCTGTTTCGAAAATTATATTAATTATATAATACTGTTATTTTTTATTATTTTTTTATTAATCTAAATTAATTATATCATTCTAAAAATTCACTTATTGAGTAGCAGCATTTCTTTATTAACAGTTCTTTCAGCTTTTTCTTAAAGAGATTTATATTTAATTTTTTTAAGTCATGAGGTATTTTATTATATATTCTTGGAGCCATTTCATAAACACTTTTCCGTAAAAGGGCAGTGTTGCTATGCTCAATTCTTAGAATATTGGACTCCCTTTTCCTCAACTTTGGATCTGCTGGGGGCTTTATTGTAAATAATTGTAAGTTACTTTTTACAAACACCGCCACCTCATAGATATAAAGAGATGGAAATGTAAGAATATTTAATGACTGAAAGAACGGTTTACAACTATCTCTAGGGTGCAAGTTACATATTGCACGAATGCACCTCTTTTGTGCTATAAATACTTGTTCTTTATCCGTTGAATTGCCCCAGAAAATGAGACCATATCGCATAATAGATTCTACATGACTGTGATAGGCTACAAGTACCGTATCTCGATTCACAAATTTTGATAATTTATACAGTGCGTAAGAAAAGCTGTTTACTCTACTACAAATGACTTCTACCTGTGATTTCCATGTAAGTTTAGAATCTATCAATAAGCCTAGAAACTTTATGTTATCTTTTTCTGAAACAGATATTCCATTATAACTTACATGTATATGATTTTCCCTAAGTCTTTGTTCAAAATGCATAATGTGAGTTTTTTCTAAGTTAATTAGCAGATTATTACAGTTAAGCCATTCTATTGTTTGTCTTAATGTGTTATTTACCTCTTCCTCATAGTTGTAAGAATTATCTGATTTAACAATAATTGTGCTGTCATCAGCGAACAATACTGTTGGATGTTTAGTGTTTTTGGGGAGATCATTAATATAGAGTAGAAATAAACACTGACTGACATATAGATCAAAAACCTAACCCACTTCCAGATGACCTAGAAAGTTGAAATTTGGTGTCCAGCTGGGTAACTGTGTGTATACAAAGGAAAAAGTCCGAAAACAGTGAATTGTTACGATTTGAAATATTTTTCAAAAATCGATTTTTATTACCTACCGCCTTGCGAAATTATAACAGCAACAATATTTTTCTTTCGTAGGAGAATGGTTTCCATAATTCCACGATGAAAGGTCGCTTTTATCGTTTTGTATACCAGATTATTTGATTCAAGTGGAAAATAAAAATATACTTAACAGGCAAATGATAAAAAAAGTAAAGGGGGACTTTGTATTTCAAACTTTCAAGGAAATGTAGAAAATAGCACAAAAAAGAAAACTATACAGCATAAACGTTTTACAGATTACTTTTGAATAATGAATAATAATAATAAAATTCATCTTTACATAGTACCTTTAAAACAAATTCGTTCCCGCTGTATGCTTAGATCTTTTAAACTACGCAACGGAAAATTCTTCACTGCCATTCGTATGGATTGTTTTAGGGACTCCAAATTATCATGGCGTTTAGAGCAAGCCGTACTCTCTATAACTGACCATAAATCATAATCCAGCTGATTAAGATCGGGACTGGACGACGGCCAGTCGTCAGCTCTGATGAAGTCCGAAACGTTCACTTCCAACCAAGACTGCGTGGACCGAGCTTTGTGACCCGGCGCCGAGTCTTGTTGGAAGGACCATACTTGGTTATTGAACATGGTGTTGTTAAGGGGCTTAACTACCTTCTCAAGAATGGTATCTTGATACACTTGTGCCGATGTTTTGATACCTTTTTCACAAAAATATGGCTCAGTCACTCCTTCATAGCTAACACCCCACCAAACCATCACTGAAGTCGGATAATGCCCACGATGCACTCTGTCGACTAATTGGGAAGCTTCCTTAGTGTTTGGCCAGACTGGCAGCGCGGTGCGGGAACGCGCGCGATTTACCTGTCCGCAGTGGAGCGTGGCTTCGTTCTGAGCGTTGTCGTGTCCAGTGTTTGTCTAAATATAATATGGATGAAAGAGACTTATTTTTACTGGAAAATTCTTACTAAAAAACGATGTTTCGACATCCACAGTGCAGATCGTGCTTGAATAGCACTCATTAATTCTTCAACATTTAATTTTGAAGACGCCATCACAACAACGCGCGTGGTCAGCTCGAACTAGCTGGAGATCCCCCGCTCCCGCGCGGGTTGTCGCTTGCCTCCCCCGCTCCCGCGCGGGTTGTCGCTTGCCGCCCGCGCTCTCACTGCGGCCACTTGTATGAACGAGCTAATGGCGTGAGCTACCCGCGCCAAGTAGCCCGCGCTGCTTCCCGCGCCCGCGTGCCCACTATGGATACTCAAATGAAGTTCTTCTGTTTGAACTCACCGCACCGCGCCCGCCCCGCGCCCCCGTTTGCAGTCTGGCCAAAGGCTTAGAGCTTTGAGCATAAATACGGTCATTTTGTTTGTTAAAATGTTGCTCAATTGTAAAGATTTTCTCATCCGTAAACAAATTTTTTCTGTGACCTACCTTTGCGTACCGCTTCAGTAGTTGTTTCGATTTTACCACCCTATTCTTTTTTAAATTATCAGTTATAAAATGACCAGTGCGTCTCTTATAGGCTACAAGTCCTAAGTCATCTTTTAAAATACGCGACATGGTTCTGGGTGCTATCTTCATCTACCGAGATAAAATCTTTTGCTTTCGGACAGGATTTCTTCGAATTCTTTCCCTTACTGCTTTGACCACCTTTTTCGTACGAACACTACGTGGACGGCCAGGTCTTTTTCACTTAGCCCATTTGTAAATTCCACGCCTCAATTATATGGCCACCACTGTATATCATAATATTCAGACTTCAAAAACATATCGTCAGTGGAAATGTAAAAAGACTAAAGCGCCAATATACCTACTTTTCAGTAGAGAGATTCAAAGTATTTTTTTAAGAAAATAATAGTACATTACTGCCGCGTTCTGTAATGACTGCGTTGCTGGCAGCACTGATGATGGCCGAAAGCGCAGTGTAGCGCAGCTCCAGGCCATCACAGCGCGGTCAGAATTGCGGCTCTTGATGGACAAGCTGGAATAAAGGCCGAGACCGAAGGTCGAGGCCTTTATAGCGCGGACAGCAAGGGCTGTAATGATGACCAAGCTTGAAGGCCGAGAGCGTAGCTAACCTAAGCTTGAGGCCATCATAGCGTGGCCAGCAGCACAGTCATTACGGACCAAGGCTTGTATAGTGCTTTACTCAAACAATGCGAGTAATTTAAATAAAACCAGCTTAGGCTCGATTTTACCAACGTCGAATAACTTTAATCGAGGAATAAATTTGACGTTTTTGACAGCTTTCGTTTAGAAATTCTGTCAACACGTCTGTCTTATTCCTTGGATAAACGCTATCCGACGTTGGTAAAATCGAGCCTTAGTATAGTAAGAATTTATTTTAAGTAACGATTTATTTCTTCCGCGGGCGTTAGCTTTTTTTTTAATAAGTCTTTAATGATTGTGCTGCCTGTACCTATACAGCCAAATTATGAATAAAAACTTTTTGCACCAGACTATTTTTGAAACAAAACTCGACAATAATGGATTTTCAAAGGAAATTGCTGGTGGCTAAAACTCACCAGCAATGAAATTCCATACAACTTTGCTGGCGCCTATTCAAGTAGCGCGGAAAGGTCGACTTTGCTCAAAGAGGGTTATCAAAATAATGACCACATTACAAGCATTTTTGAGTAAACATAGTTATTTTTCTTAGAGTTTAATATCATATTTAAATTTAGAGTTTAATATCATATTAAAGACTAAAGCGCCAATATACCTACTTTTCAGTACAGAGATTCAAAGTATTTTTTAAGAAAATAAACATAGTTATTTTTCTTAGAGTTTAATATCATATTTTCATTTATTTATTTATTCTTTACTGTACACAAGAAAAATTACAGCAATAAAACTACAATTTAGTGAAGTTATGTACAAAGGCGAGCTAATTTAGTTATCTATTTAATATGTAAACTCTAAGAAAAATAACCATGTTTATTTTTATCATTCAAAGTTACACCGCACATACTTCGCAAGGAACGAATTTCTACGGCATTTATTCTGCTTTCATTATTCTTCTGCCACGACAAACATTCACTTCCATACATAAGCTTAGGTACCAGCACACCATTACGGACAGCCAACCGAGCCTTTTTGGACATTGACTGGTTAACTACAACCGCATACATAGCACCATTCACTATATTTCCCGCATTTTCTCTCCTTTCCACATCTGCGTGAATCTTACTATCAAGCATAGCCTTTTTACCCGACTGCGCGACGCAAAAGAAGGTAATGTGTTTATCAGCCCATGTATGTATGTTTGTTCATTTGTGGCGCTCTAAAGCCGGGTACTGACCGGCGTTACGGGGCGTAATGTAACGTGTTACACAGCGAGCGTTCGTGCAGGCAGTACGGGGAAACAAGGCGCTTGTAACGAGCAACGAGCGGCTCGTTGCTCGCTGCTCGCTGCGAGTGCTCCACCCCGGTGTAGGTTTCCTTCGAGTGTTACACGCTTCAGTCAGTACGTCGCAGCGAGTCGTCACGAGTGCACGTGGCACAAGTGCAGTGTCGATTCTATACCCTGATAATTTATGTAAACAAAGGGGATAACAGATCAAAAAATATATCTATAAAATATATATATATTTAAATAAATAAAATCTTCTTAATAGCAATTCACAAAAAATGGCGTAAAAAAAGATTAGATTTTCTTTTATTAAGTACTGATTTTAGAAATAATAATTATAAAATTATTATACCGTAATTATTTTTATAAATTTTCGATTGTAAACAAAGTTATTAAATAAAGGAGATTTTCTGGTATAAAATATTTTATGATACTGGTAGCACTGCAGGTGTTCCAAACATTTTCAAATTTCGTTTGACAGTCCTATGTCAAAGTCGCGTTTTTGAGTAAAATCAAAGGTCTTGACTACGAGCAGGGGGGTGAAACCTATCAAATGTATGGAAGGTGGCGACATCCATAGTTCACGTTTTGAAAACTTTTGATAAAAAGTATACTATTGCTTGATAGATGCGGCTAGTTAGCGTCGGTAAAATCAAGTGTTGTCATATTACGATTTAAACCACAAAAATCGTAGATTAAATCTATCACTGAACTTTTGGTGATACTTTGCTTACTGATTGACCCGTAAGCTGCTTCCGTATCTGGACTTGGTGATAATTTCCTTACTGATTGATCTCCGTTTGAAATTAAGCCTACTGCCATCTAGCGGCTAATAGAATTAATTGTCTAGTTAGTTCATCTATATTTCAAGTAATTACAACTTAAATTAAAAATTCTTAGAGTTGCACATCTATTCCATATATAGTTTATAGTCTATGACAACGAGTGGCAACGAATCTGGAGCATGGGCAAGCAGAGTTCGAAACGAGCATGTTACACGGAGTTTAGAACACGGCATAACGTAACATGCTCGCTGCGAATGGTACATTACGGCCCGTAACACCGGTCAGTACCCAGCTTAAAGACCAAACACGTGGGACGATTTTGATGATTCTTAATAAATACACTATATAAAATCCAACCAAAATACCTGGACAAACTTTTACACAGTGTTCAGTACGTTTAAATAAACATATCTATGCAAAAAAAACGACATCTAAGTGATTTTTTCTGACCAAAAAATAATAACGTTTTAAATTGCCTGTACTTTCTAAGAATAAACTCGTCCATTTTTTATGCATGAGGGATGAAGAAGGTATGAAGAATGAAGGAAGAAGAAGATGTATGAAGGTTTCACCCTCCTGCTCGTAGTCAAGATGTCAGACGACGAACCTATCAGTAATGTCATCAATTATTCTCACCTTTGTTAAAGTAGGTGCCTCATTTCTGCGAAAAAAATGGTGTACAGTTCGTCTTTTTACAGACAGGGTAAAATCGTCAATTCTTTGGACGAAGCTGGTCTTTGGACCTTCTTTCTTGGGAGAACTGAGGGTATGGGTTGTTTTGTATTCCTTTACAATTCTTCCCACTGTCACTGCCAATATTCCTAAAAATCAGCTGTTTTGGCAGCACAGTCTCCTAACGACCAATATTCGCCCTCAGCCCAAGTTTTGTATGTCTGCTTGTAGGCATTCATCACCATGAGTTTTCCTGTGGCAGTCATACATTTTCGAGGCTAATTTTTAACAGGCGACAAACTGTCGGGGGCGGCGGCCTTCGAGGGACCCGGCTGAGGTTCCATTTGTCAATTAACAAAATATGAAACTTAACAAGAAACACGCAGCGGAAAATATTCGAGTTCGATCGGGGAAAAGAAAACAAAAGAATTGATGACATAGGTACTATCAAACGTTATTTTAAAATGTTTGGAACTCTTGCAGTGCTACCAGTATCATAAAATATTTTATACCAGAAAAAATAACTTTTGTTTAAAACCGAAAATTTATAAAAATAATTACGGTATGATAATTTTATAATTATTATTTCTAAAATCAGTACTTAATAAAAGGAAATTAATCTTTTTTTTTACGCCATTTTTTGTGAATTGCTATTAAGAAGATATTTTTTTGATTTGTTATCCCCTTTGTTTACATAAATTATCAGGGTATAGAATCGACACTAGTGCCACGTGCGTTCGGGACGACTCGCTGCGACGTACTGACAGAAGCGCGTAACACTCACAGGAAACCGACACCGGGGTGGAGCACTCGCAGCGAGCAACGAGCAGCTCGTTGCTCGTTACAAGCGCCTTGTTTCCCCGTACTGACTGCACGAACGCTCGCTGTGTAACACGTCATATTACGCCCCGTAACGCCACTCAGTACCCGGCATTACGTCAATCGATTTGTCTTAATCTTGCGAGTGTCACTAAAGACGTGATAGTAATCAAATTTCAACATGGCAACATCCAAACGCAATATTGTGGATAAGAAAAAAAACGGATGTCGACGAACTATTTTACGTGAGATATCATTGAAAAGATACTGAAAATCATCTTTATGTTTCTCTTATCATTTTTCATTTCGAATGACCATTTAGGATCTATACCGATTGAAAGTTGGTTAGCAACCATTCTGGTACTTAATAATCCCCACGATATTATCTCCCTCAATGAAATGACAAGATTGCGAAATGTACCGTCTTAGAATCCTGATTAATTAAAAACTAAAAAAAACCCGACTGCGTACGAAGTGAAATTTAGATAAAAAATTATAAAACCAAACTGCGTAAAAAAAATTAACTTTAAATAAAAACTGAAAAGAAAAAATCAAGTCCAGTAGTCTAGAATTATTTTAAGTAATATTGAATAGCTACACCATTCAATTAGTTTCATGATCGATACATACATAAAACATAGCGACTTTTAACAGTCTGGACCCATTAAAAATCTAGACCGGCTCAAATCTTCTGAATAATGTTATGATAAGCATCAAATTAATAAACTTCGGTTGAGTTTGGGAAATGAATAGTAATGTATTATTAGGTATATTTATTAGAGTTAGAATTCAGCTCTTGATTGACGTGTAACTAATGCGCCGTATCATCATCTGCACAGGTCTCTTTATGCCTTCTCCACGAACTATCTTAATTTTTTTTAGATTAAATTACCTATTAAACTTCAAATTAGTTTATTTTTCTAGATACTACGAAAATATCGTATAAATATGATTTCAATTGTTCGGTTGGCGAGATCGCGGCGCACAGATACCCTTTCTCTACCCCAGCGCACCTCAGCGAGGTCACGCGTGTATAGTATCCACTGCTATGAGCCATGTTCTTGTTTGTGACGTCATAAACCCACGAATTCTTGCGTAGCGTGGCCCTACGCAACAATGGATACTCTCCTACATTTTCATACAAAGCGAAGTTGAAAAACGTGCGTAGCGTGGCCGTGCGTACCTATAGAATCTCGCCTTTACGTGGGCGGAGCCGCGAAGGTACAGCTTGTATTAATACTATAAAAGTGAAAGTTTGGATCTTTGTTACTCAACCACGCCTTAACGGCTGAAAGGATTTGCACACACATCAAAAAAAGTTTGCGATCACTAGCATAAGCTGTTATAATTTTTTAAATTAAGCTTTATCAAGAAAAAATCTTTGTGGTGTGTTTTCTTTAAATATAGTTTGAAACACCCAGTTTGAAATTAAAAAATAAAAAATTATTATTTTTTATAAAAAAATGAGTAATTAATCATAATGTAATTGTAACAGAAATTTGATAGAAAGAAAAAGACTTTGGGGGTTGGTGGTCCCTAACAAATAAAAGTCGTGAAGCTCAGTTGAACTATAATTTTATACTAACTGTGAAATGATGGATTCGAAACAATGAGGATGACAGAATTCTAAAAGTTTATGAATTTAAATTTCAAATGAGAATTTAGATGGCCAACCAGTGATATAAATAAAACATGAAGATTGTATGAACATTGTACGCTACAAGACTATTTAACCAAACTTAAACAACAATTTATTAATAAAAGGTTTATATTCAATATAATATAACTCCTCCCCTGGCTCGAACACATGCGAAGATCCTCCTGGGCATGCTGAGAATCAAGTTATCCAGCATTTCTTGGGGTGACCTGTCCCATTCTTGAATAGCGGCTTCCCTGAGCTCTGGCACTGTCTGGGAACGTGGCTGACGGTTCCAAACAGCTCGCTTAAGAGCATCCCACGCGTGCTCTATTGGGTTTAAGTCAGGCGAGCCAGCAGGCCAGTCTAGCCTTGTGATGTCGTATTCTCGGAGAGCAGCATTGACTCGTTGAGCTCGATGGGCGGGCGCATTATCATCGACCTGTACAAATTGGTACCCATGGTTTACTCGGAATGGTCTGACAATTCCATCAATAGCAACTGCTTTGTACATGGCTGCCGTCATGAAGCCTCGATACGGGATCAAAGGCGTTCTAGCTCCAATCATAATACCACCGCAAAAGGACACCGATTTCCCGCCTTGCTGAACTGTTCCAGTGGCAGTTCTTTGCCTTTCACGGTCTCCTGGTCTTCTCCAGACACGGACACGTCGGTTATCTGGATGAGTACTGATTCGCGATTCGTCAACGAAGAGACAGTTTTGCCAAATGTTTTCTTCTTCATTTTGCCGAAGCCTAGCCCACTGTAATCTCCGTCGTTGACGTTGCCGGGAATTCAGAGGAGCTCGCCAAGACCTCCATTCTCGTAATCCAGCCTGGTGCAAGCAATTCCGAATGGTCTGAGTGCTAACTTCAAGCCCAGAGGCGGCCCGAACTTCTGCTTTTATTTTAGTGGCGTTGATTGTTGGGTCACGGGCTGCCAGCAATCTAATATAGCGCTTTTGGGCAGCAGTCAAAACAGTTGGGCGACCACTGAGGGGTCGGTCAGCTAAATTACCCATCCCGTGATACCTCTGCAACGTGGTCACGACACAGGATTGAGATATAGCAACTCTGCGTGCTATTTCTCTCGTGGTGTATCCTTCTTCCCTCAAAGTTACTATTCTTGCTCGTAAAACTTCTGATAATCCTCTTGGCATTTTTCAATCACAACTTTCCGCGAAATCTATTTTAAATCCGTTAAAATTGACTAAATCAGATTCCTGAAAAACAATTGAAATGTTTTATTGTTTTATATTCTAAATCTATATTTTTAAATAAAGAATCTAAAAAAAAGAAGAAATCATAATATAATCCACCGTAACGAAAAAAAAAAACGATTTTTCAAAGTGATTGCAAACTTTTTTTGATGTGTGTATGTTTGGCACGCAGGTAGAACATGACCTAGATTAGGACAGGATACTTTTTATGTGGGTACATAAAGTAGTTCCCCTAGGATGCGAATGAGACGCGGGCAACAGCTAGTATGTAATAATTACCCATATTGCATAAATAAATAGAACTGAATTGAACATTTTTTGCAGTTCCTTAGGTATGCGGGTACCACGTGGTGTTGACAGCACACCTCCACGCCTGTGGTGGGATAGTGAGTGTGATGTGTCCCTGCTAGTTGGAACGTACGTCCATGGCTACGAGAATTATTTGGCTATGCGTTCAGACCCACAACTTTGCTTTGTAGACAAATTGGGGCCACCGGACGATGCTGAATGTACAGATATCAAGTGAGTATATCAGATATACTTAACATATAGACTAGCGATGTGTTTGTCAAGCCTACTTCCCAATGGGGTCGGGTAATGGCAGACATGAAAGTTTCATGCTTGAATTGAAACGAAATCATCACTTGTAACGGCTGCAAGTTGTAACAATGGTAGTAGTATCAAGTATAACAGGTAACACATACAAGGTTTTTAGGGGTAATAATAGATAAAGATATTAACTGGAAAGAACACGTAGATAATGTTTGTACTAGAATAAATAAATTTGTATACGCATTGAAACAAGTTAAAAATGTAACAAATATAAAAACTGCTGTGACATCCTACCACACTTATATAGAGTCACTATCACGTCATGGTCTTATTATGTGGGGTAACAGCACCGAATTGAATAGATCATTCATTGCCCAAAAAAAATGCATAAGGTCAATATATGGACTTCAACCTGATTACTCATGTCAGCCGATATTTAAAAAACTTTGTTTGTTGCCGTTACCGTCTCTCCACATTTACGAAATATGTATGTTCGTAAATAAAAATAAACAATTATTTAAGACAGCAGATGATGTAAATCCTCGGAATAGACGAGACCCTTATAGATTAGTAGTAAGTGATTTACCAAGACTAGCCAAATACAACAAAAGCTGCCTAGCAATGTGTGTGCGTATTTATAATAAGATACCAAACCATTTAAAAATATTAATATAACATTATTTAAAATTAAATTATACAAATGGTTAAATGAATGTAATAATTTCTATAGTTTAAAAAAAAATATGGATAAAAAATGAACACCTTTAAATTTTTGCATGCTATGTTTTATTCTAGCTAAACATGTCTGTACCATTTTAATTTTTATTTAACACCATATTATACCATGTTTTATGCAAATAAACAATTTATTATTATTATTATACACAAAGTTTAAAAAAAAAAAACTCTTGTAGCACGTAACTTGGCAAGAGTAGAGAAGAGAATTCCTCTCCTTTCTTTACAATAGTGACAAGAAATAAAAGTGTAAAATGTATAAAAAATAAGATTCGATTCCCTTAAACCCATCATATATCGTATCCGAATCGCAAAGATCCTATTAATATGTTTTTTATTCATTTAAGTCGGTTGGCCTTGCATCGCAGTAGAAACGTTAAAAAACGCAGCTAACGTGGGCCGTGTGGGCCTGGAGGCCAATTCTACTGACAAAATTGTTTAAAATAGTAATCGAACCGCAACTGACCAACGGCCGTTCAACCGTAATCTCTCGTTATAACTTAAAATTAAACAACTGTAGTTGAGCTGCGGTTCGATTGCGATTTTAAACTTTTTTTATGGTTCCGTACCCAAAGGGTAAAACGGGACCCTATTACTAAGACTCCGCTGTCCGTCCATCCGTCCGTCTGTCTGTCACCAGGCTGTATCTCATGAACCGTGATAGTTAGACAGTTGAAATTTTCACAGATGTATTTCTGTTGCCGCTATAACATCAAATACTAAAAAAACAGAATAAAATAAATATTTAAGGGGGCTCCCATATAACAAACGTGATTTTTTTGCTCGTTTTTGCTCGATATTGATACCGGCAACAAGTACACACTTGAAATATTCACAAAATACTTAGTTATACATATATTGACTTTAAAAATAAATAATTTAATTAAAATAAATCAAATATTTAAGTGGGTCCCATACAACAGACATGATTTTTTTGCCTTTTTTATAGATAATGGTACGGAACCCTTCGTGCGCGAGTCCGACTCGCACTTGGCCGGTTTTTTTTAGTAGAATTGGCCTTCTGTACTGGGTGTCGCGCTGTGCGGCTCTGAATGAGGTTGTTCGAGTAAAATTAGATTAAAACTTAAAAAAGTAGATTAATCAGTTTCTAATCTCCATATATTAATTATTATAAAACTGTAGAGGACTAGAAGTCTGTACATTAAATATTTTCGCGGAAATCAGTCAGGATACAGGGGTACTAGAAACAAGTATCAAAACGAATAATTACCGATATTGGTTTGTTACTTCTTTACGTGATAACGGCTGAACGGATTTTGGTGTGCTTTTTACTGTTGTATGCATTCACGTTGAAACACATGGACCTTTTTGAGTGTTGACCGACAGTACTTAAAAATGTCCGAACTGAAGTTAGACTAAAACGCGAAAAAGTAAACTAATTTACGTCAATAATACAGTCGAATCTTCGTATTGTGAAAAATGGCTAAAAGCTAAATTAGACGTTGTGATGACGACATAGAATTTAAATTCGTTTGTTTGTATTTCTAAGCATACAAGGTTAGTCGGAAAGGGGGTACTAAGCCGCGGGCCACTTAAAGTATCAGTGATAAATATTTTAAAGCAAGTGTTAAAATTTCGAAATTCGATAATTTTTATTTGCATGCAAAATGATTTTTATTTCAGTTTTTTTCAAAAAAAAACATTCTTGTTTTAGTTATGAATACAGAAAATTAATTATCTAAGCCGTGACCCCAAATATGACCTAAATTGTAAAAACAGCTGATCATAGCTACAGACAGATAGATTTAGCATATTTTTTACGAAATCTTTGAAAAGCTAAACTATCGAGTGTTAGGGAAAGTTGTAGAACAAAAGTTATCCCTTATTATGGGTCCTTTAACACCCTTTCGGCTTAGTACCCCCTTTCCGACTAACCTTGTATATTTATGTGCTTTAGGGCGCGCTCTGTTGGTGTATGTAAACTCTGGACACTTTTTTCGTGAATTTTATACTAGACCCTTGGTCCATGTGTTTCTAGTACAATGGTGGTATAGCTAACCTTTATGTGTAAGATCTTAAACATTATTTTTTATAATTTAAAGTTCTCAATTTTAAAAATCATTACTATTTATACATTATGTCAAATTATGTGTATTAGGAGTGAAGAAAGAAAGGTGAGAGGAAGTGTAGTAGGAGACGAAGATTGCACAGACGATGTGTCTAGTGGAGCTGGAGCAACATCTCCGGCAGCTTCTCCTCGGCCTGATGATGAAAGTACTCAAAGTAGCAGTGGTGGACATCTATGGCCCTCAATGCAAGATTTGAATACAAGACTCCGGAGACTAATCACTGCTTATCAAAGAAACTACAAACGAGAGGAGCTTAAGATGCAACAAAGGGCTAAGGTGCGTAATATTAAAGCGTAGCTATAATTATTGTTTTATATTACCTTAAAATAGACAAATTACTTTTCTCAACAAATTAAAGTGCATCATTCTTGGGCGAGCATTACCAAGCGTGGATCACCGATTCTGGTTGTGTGCAACTGTCATTACTTACGAAGTTGACATAAGCTTTACGGAATACCACAATAGTATACATCTAAATTTTTTTTTTTTTTTAAGTAAATGGGGTATGCCTATATTCGACTAGTATCAAGTTAGTTCCGGCAGACAAACTGTAATTTTAATAATCCATGTTTATTTTTTGTAACATTTATACAATCTTCTATCTTCGTCTATATCTATACTAATATATAAAGCTGAAGAGTTTGTTTGTTTGAACGCGCTAATCTCAGGAACTACTGGTTGGAATTGAAAAAATATTTTTGTGTTGGATAGTCCATTTATAGAGGAAGGCTATAGGCTATATAACATCACGCTACGACCAATAGGAGCGGAGCATAAATGAAAAATGTCCACCCGTGCGGAGCCGGGACGGGCCACTATGGTTAAATATGGCTGATCATGTATCCTCTTTTATTTCACCACATTTGTTTGTACCACCCATATTTGCAAAATAAATATCTTTATCGTTTACCTTTATCATTTGTCTTTATCTTTTGTCTTTATATTTATCTGTATCTTTTATCTTTATATTTTATCTTTTGTCTTTATCTTTTATTTTTTATCTTTATCTTTTGTCTGTATCTTTATATTTTATCTTTTACATTTATCTTTTGTCTTTATCTTTATCTTTATCTTTTGTCGGTCGGGGAAAGTACTACCACCACTATTACTGCAGTCAAGCAGCGTTGTTGAGTTTCCAGTTTGAAAGGGTGCCGCTGAGGTCATGGTGACTTTGCAACTTTGTAATAATATGTATAGTCTGGCCATTTGAATCTTTACATAGTAAAAAGCGTGTCAAAAACAAAGTCGCTCCCGACCGCTGTCTGTCTGTCCCTGTGTAGGTATGCTTAGATCTTTAAAACTACGCAATGGATTTTGATGCTGTTTTTTTAATAGATAGTGATTCAAGAGGAAGGTTTATATCCCCCACATTAGTATCTACATTGCACCCGTGCGGAGCCGGGGTGGGTCGCTAGTCTATACATATATGTAATAAATCTATAAATTTGACGTGTGACGACATTGGAAATATTTAAAACAAGAAATTGCGCGTGGTTTAAAGGATAACCAATAGATTCCAATTCGACCATCTTTTGATTTTTTGTTGTTTGCTTGTATGTATTTTTCATAGTTGTTATAGTCATTTATTTATAACATTAGAAAAAAGAGGATCGCAGAAGCAGGACTACGAAACCTTTTATTTTCAAGTTAAGTTCAAACAATTTTAATAAGTAATGTATGTGCTTTTTTTGTAAGTAACAATGTATGGCATACAATAAAGCATATTCTATCTATCTACTCGTCACGATGCTTGGCTAGGTACATGAAATAAAAAAAATTTTAGTAACAATCAGTTTATTAAAAACATACCGACAAAATAAAAAAAACACGTCCTGCCACAACTTATGAAGGGATTAAGTAACATTTTAGATTTGGTAGAGTTATAGTGACATGAAAAACGTTCCAGGTAGGTAGGTACTGTCCGCCCCTGCTTCTTTTAGATTTTAAACATTGACACGACAATATTTTATGTAAAAACTAAATAATATTAAATGAAAGCCTTGTAATTTCAGAAGGTAGATAGGTTAAATAAGTACAATTAAGTGTGACAACTGTTATTTAAATTGATTATATTTAACTCCACATCAATCTTGACCGTAATAATATTTTTTGTACTTTTATTACAAAGTGTGCCCCTAAAAGAGCCTTTTTTAACTTCTGTCTAATGCTATAGTAAATGGATTATAGAATAAAGAAAGATTTAAAAAATACCCACCTAATCTCAGTAAGCAACTAATGTTGTTCTCCGACTTCTACGCAGTATCTGTCTGATCTAAAAAAATAATTATATATGATAAATAATATGATTATATACAAGGTTAGTCGGAAAGGGGGTACTAAGCCGCGGGCCACTTAAAGTATCACTGATGACTATATTAAAGCAAGTGTTAAAATTTCAAAATTCGATAAAAAAAAATTCCATCAAAAATATTTTTATTTTAGTTTTTTCGAAAATTCTCCATCCCTGCTTTAGTTATGAACTCAGAAAATGGGGTTTCTAATCCGTGACCCCAAATATGACCTAAAATGTAAACACAGCTGATCATAGCTGAGGATAGATAGAATTTAGCGTATTTTTTATGAAATTTTTGACCAGCTATTTCTCTTAAACTATCGAGTTTTGGGGAAAGTTGTAGAACAAAAGTTATCCCTTATTATGGGTACTTTAACACCCTTTCGGCTTAGTACCCCCTTTCCGACTAACCTTGTATAATTTAAAACATGCTTATACACATATGATAATTATGTATGGAAAACAACAAAAATAAACGCGAATTTCGTAAAGTTGTTCTCCGAAAGTTGTTCAATGTCAGATACCGAGTAACCCCACATAATTTTTAGAGGTACCTAATTTTTTAGCAGAGAGTATATAGATTTATACGTTTCAACATAAATATCTCTGAACCTCTTCTTCCCCGTCAGTTTCTATGCGTCTTTTATACTTTCATTTTCAGATCAATCCGTGACATTTCCCTTTTGATCATAAATGAGGTTTAAGATCATTTATTCTCATAAGAACTAACTATTCACTTACATGAGAATATTAAAACTAAACACTTAAGAATAAAAGTTGGGAGTATTACAAAAGTTAGACATCGATTTTATAAATGTTTTGAGGGTAGATTACAAATCATTGTGGACAAAATGTTCGTTCGATACATGTAAACAAGTATTCGTGTAACACGGCTAAACGGTAACTGGATGTGGCTCGACACTATTGTAGGGAATGTAAATTTTTTACTATACATTGTTTAAGTAGCTTTTTAAAAGTGATTTTGGATTTAGATTCTCTAAGGTCTCTCGGTAACTTGTTAAATATTTTAGATCCTTCGTACACGATAGTTTTCCTTCCGTAATTTGTGCGAGTTGGGTGTAGGTGTAAGAAGTCTTGTTCACGTCTCAGTTTCATTTTGTGTTTTTTTATATTTTTTGTGAAGGTTATGTTTGTGTGTATATTTTTATTAAGTATTTTTCGAATTAGTATGCATGTGTTATATATGTATGATTGTGTTATATTCATTACTTTAATTTCTTTGTAAAGAGTTTCTGTTGGAGTTAGATAATCATAGTTAAATAACGTTTTTAGTAGTTTATTTTGAGCAGTTTGTAGTAGGTTTGTATGTGATTTGGCAGCGGTACCCCATATTTCCACTAGGTAATCATTATGCGGCTTAACAAGGGAGAAGTAGATTAAGTAGCGAACTTGGCGTGGCAAGCAGCGAACGATGCCTCGTAGGGTACCCGTGAGTGATTGTATTTTTGATTTTATTTTTTGAATATGTGGAAGCCACGTCAATTTGCTATCCAGAATTAGTCCTAAATATTTTTCCTGATCCACTTTATTTATGGTTTGGTTATTTATTTTTAATGGTGTATAATTGCCGATTTTTTTATTTTTTGCTGTGAATATCACGTAATTTGTTTTAGCTGTGTTAATGGTGAGAAGATTTTGTTGAAACCACAGGTTGAGTAAGTCCAAATCGTTCTGTGCTTGCTTAACAATTGTATCGATTGAGTGGCCGAAGTAGAACAGACATGTGTCATCTGCGTATAATGTTAGATCAGCTTTTAGACCAATTTTGTGGACGCTATTTATGTACAGTAGGAATAACAGGGGAGCCAAAATTGAACCTTGGGGCACACCGTATGTAATAATTTTGGGATCACTCTGAGTGTCACCAATTTTAACTACTTGGTATCGGTTTGTCAGGTAAGATCTAAAAATTTCAAGGGCAGGTCCTTGTATCCCAATTAAATCAACCCTTAAATCAATCAAAACGTATTTTTTAGGGAATTAATTTCCAAAAAGAAACAAAAAGGTTATACATGAAGAAACAGGTTGAAACTTGTCAGTACCGACTACCTATGAAGTGTAGACTATCATAGTCCTAACCTAACACTGTTCCGTTGCGCGAGAGGGATGGTGCTATACAGGTTGAATAGCGCCATTCCTCTCCCGCAACGGAACAATGATAGTTAGCACTTCATAGTACGGGCCCTGGACAGGTTCATACGGGTTTAAGATGTTTAAAGGTGGGTGGGTCCACATTTGTAATATTTCGACGCATCGTAACCCCGTGACTATGTCACGGTACTTTTTTGGAATCCACGTAAAATTGACCCAGAGACAACTCGACCACGATAACTCGACTCCCGACACCTCGATCCCAACATATTGACCCCGAAAATTCGCCCCCATGACAACCAGTTGTCGAAAAAGTTTTATTCATTGTGGAGTTATTAGTCTTAAAGCCGACGAAATTATGCTTTTTGCAAAGGATAATGATGATGATAATGATGACGATAATGATGAAATAGGTTAATTGTGCCTGTGAGTGTAGTATGTATAAGATTATTAAGTTAGAATTTCATTCAGAAGATGGAGCGACGAGAGCGGATGGACCAGTTGGCCAGGGATGAGGTTTCGCAATGGCGTTGGACTCGTGCCGACGAAGAGGCATTCCGCCGCACTGTTGCATCTTATGGAGTAGAGTTTGATCCAACAACTAAGAGTCTTCGTTGGAGTCGCTTCAGAACATTGGCACGATTGGACACTAAAAGTGATGATGCTTTAACTGATTATCTAAAGGCATTTATGGCCATGTGCAAACGTCAGTGTGGATTGTCTGTGGGAGAAGCTGAGTTACCTACAAGAGCAGATTTAAAAGCAGAACCTATTGGTGAAGAAAGAGCTATTGCTACTCTTGAAAGGTAATTGTTTTACAACTGAGATGTTTAGACGGATCCTTAAATGTTAAAAAGATTTATTTAGTTAACTTTCTAGACTATTTATCTGTTTTTCTGCTACAAATCCTGAAAGTAAATTTTCAGCCATTAGGCTAATGGCCAAATACTCAACCAGTACTCACACTCTCACTGTCACTCTCAAGGTAAAGTGACAGTGAGAGCACGAAATTAACGGCAAATTTAGTAGCATTTGAGTAATTGGCCATAAGGCCCGCATTAAAAAACAACTCTCATTTGAGAGATATTTTAACAGCAGCTACCATAAAGTAAAATCCATTTTTTTATACGTGTCAAGTCGTGTTATAATTACCTAAGATGGATCTCTCAAATAAGAGCTTTTTATTAATACGGACCTAATTCAGGTATTATTTGGGTAAGTGCAAGAAGCGTGCAAGTGTATTAAACATTGCAGTTTTCGCTTACAAAAACTATCAAATTACTTGACTACAACTACTAAACCAAAAATTCACTTTTCATATATAATACTGCACTATAAAGAAACCTGCAAACTACCTGCAATTATCCTGCTTAAAAAAACCTGAATTAGCTTTCAGAAATTTTGTATATACATATACAGTACGCGCGCGAACTGAATGCATTCGCGGCCTAAGGTGAAGCTCCCCCCTGCCGTCCGCACGCCTCGCCTCACACACCCGCAAATGTAGTGCTGTAGAACTAGCGCCACACGCATTCCTTAGCACTGCATACAGTTCGCGCACGTACTGTAGTTCCGACGACAATACAATAATATTTACCTTTCAGTTTTTTTTCGACTGATTACTAGAAAGGAAATTATACAGGTTGGATAAAAAGGCGGTCGGTGGAAGGCACATTTTACTCAAAGGAAACATAATATTTAAAAATAAGTACATGCATGTATAGATTTTTTTAAACTCTTGCCTGAGCCTGGAACCGAACCGACATGCGAAAAAGCAACATTCCTGTATTTAATGGCACCAATCGATAGGGGCAATAATAAGGATCAAATCTCTCTAATTAACATTATCAAGTCTTAAATTAAAGGAAGTCTGTGAAATAAACTCGAAGGAACGATAAAAAAGTTATTTCTTGTGTAAAACTTGCTGTTTGTTACTAACTTATAGTTAGATTACACAGTCTTTCTTTATTTTAAGACACAATGTTTATTAGAGAGATTTGATCCTTTTTGTTGACCCTAATGATCGGTGGCATAAAAATATTTTTACGCGTTTGAGTTAGTTCGATTCTCGGCTAAGACGAGGAAGTTTTCAAAAATCTATGAATGCAGGAATACTTCTTTTTAAATACAAAGGAATTTTTTCTTGGAGTAAAATTTGCTATCATCAATATTAAAGGTCCCTCCACCGACAGCCTTTTTTTTCCAACCTGTACCTATACTAAAAATTGCTTTTATTATTAAAAAAGTACAAAAATTAAGAAAATAAAATACGTAACGCAACGAAGATCATACCTTGAAACTGGTGGATCTGTAGGTTAAGCATAACTGTGAGTTTGCACTGACGACACATACCTACATAAAAACATGTTGAAATCTAGGTTTTCTGTCAATGTTGCGAACCGCGTTTGCATTGTCACACAACTTGTTGAACTGAAACTTGTTTGATGTTTCATATTTTTTGACATATTTACAAACCAATTTCATAACAAAAAAAAACATTTATGAAACTTGCAACACATTGAAAGATTTGTTTAGATATTTTGCCTAAATAGTCATATTATTGACGTGGATAAATTGTTTATTAGTTGGTTTATTATTGCTACCTCGTCTAGTCCGGCTCCCGATTTCGTTTTCAATTTATTTATTACTCTATTAAACTGGGTTTTCAAGGAAATTATTTTCTTGTCAATCAGGATAATAGCCGTGCCCATTTGTTAAATGTGATAAAGCGTCACGACGCTTTTTACTGTGCTAATAACGCTGCATTTGCGTTCCACAAACATGGAAACCCTTGCCAAAGCTCGATGAACTTCAAGGTATCTGATTTAGTCCACTCCATGTTTACTAACCTAAATGGAAAACACTACAAACAAGATTTAGACAAGTTGCGAGACATAAATAAGCAACAGTGCGAACGTCAAACGAGACAAGTCTAGAGACAAACATGTCTATTAAATAAGTTTTTAGTCAGTGCGAACAATGCCAACAACAAATCTTGAAATCTATCGAAAAAATTACCCAGTTTCATGTAATGTGAATGCAGATTCAACAAAACAAGTTGTGGTTGTGAGATTTGTTTCATATGACAAGTTTCGAGATATTGCTTGTTTAATGTTTTTTGGTGCAAACCCACAGCAATTCAATCGTATACTTTTTGTCACTATCCATTTATTTTTATTTCTTTCAAATTTCATAACCTATTTTTTATAGTCGATTAACATGATTTACACCATTCTGTAAGATCAGCTGCACAATGTAAACAAGTTGGCAATAACCAAATTTGCAAATCCTGACTATCCTGATTATCGATTAAATAATGAGATAATGTTTTGTATCGAAATCAACATCATATTTTAATCAATTTCTAGCTGGAATAGGCCAAAGTGATTTCGAAATTTAGTGTAGTGTAACGACGCGGTTGTAGTTCAAGTTATGATAACCGATATTTGCAAATATTTGTTATTTCTAACTTGTTTCCATTATGTAGCTACCTTACAGGTGATGTAAATTATGTAAACAGACTACAAAAAAAGAAAGGGATTATTAAATTCAAGTGAAATAAAAATGAGTAGATAGCGTGGACAGTGACAAAAAGTACACGATAGTATTATACTTAACCTACCCATCAACCAATTTCAAGGTTTGCTGTTCGTCGTTTAACGTACTGTATACTAAAATGTTAAATTAATCATAACATCTGGAAATTAAAAGTTTTGTTAGTTACGCACTATTGCAGAAACTAGGTTTCATTTTTCTTTTTGTTACATTTTAAATATACAGGGTTGATGGGAAAGGGGTTATTAAGAAAGACTGTTAAAGTATCCAGGATAACTTTTGTTCTACAACTGTAAGTCGATCGTTTTAGAGAAATAACAGTTCAAAGATTTCATAAAATGTTCGCTAAAATCTAAGTATCATCAGCTGTATTTACATTTTCGGTCATAATTGCGATCACAAATTAGTAGCTGCATTTTCTGAGTTCGTAACTAAATCAAGATGGTCGATATTTTGAAATAAATAACATTTTTTTTATTTTTGTATGGAAATAATAATAATCGAATTTTGAAATTTTAGCATGTGCAGTAAAACAGTCATCATTGATACTTTAAGTGGCCCGCAGATTAGCACCACCTTTCCGACTAACCTTGAATATATTTTCTGATTTTTTTTTAATATAAATATTGTTTCAATATACATGACCCTGTATTTAAAAAGTCAACTTTAACATTAACCATAACTCTAAGTTTTTAATATCTCTCAACAGGATTGATCTTTTGCGAGTATTACGTGAAGAAGTCGCCCCACATCCCGCATTAGATACCCGATTGGCCCTATGCGAGCGATCGCCAGATACACCACCGTGGTGGCAACCGGCTCGGCACGACAAACTGTTAGTTTTAGGCGTGTGCAAGTAGGTATTCTTTGCATTCCGTATTTTTGTTAATTCAAATACAATATGATAGCTAAAGTTTAGTAACATATTCTTTTCTAACTGAAAGTAATATTTTTCAGACACGGTTTGGGTGATACTTACAGCAAGCTGTTCTGCGATCCTAAAATGCCATTTGCTGATTGTGCAAGTAAGTGGTATACGAGTCATAAGAGCACTACCAGGAGCGAAGCCCAGAAAATATCCTCTGACGAGGAAGACGCGGTCATCTCCGAAGAGGCCGCCGGCGAAACGCGCATGTCGCTCAGACGAAGCAAGAGAACCTCCAACGCCTGCGACCGGACAGCTGACGATGACACGGACGCCCTCTCCGAACTGGAGACGCTCGCCAAGCTCGGTCGGATCGAAGAGACGCTGCCCCCGGAACGCTGGTTCTCCGAGCGGGCGCTAGAGACGCGCCTGCATCACATCGCGCACGCTGTGCAAAACCGGGAGTGGCCTGCCGCCGCTAAGTCCGAAGCCCGCGCTGCGCCCGACGTACTGGACGAGCGCAAGCAGGGGCCCAAAAGGCATATCGCCATCGACGTAGAGACCGACCGCGCAAAACTGCACGCGCTACTGTCATCGCCACAGGCCGCGCACATGGGCGGTGCGGCTAGCGCGGCGCCGGGCGACAGCGGTGCGCCGCCGCCCGCCCACCAGCGCGTTCAGGCGTCCGCGCCGGCCGCCGCGCCCGTTGACCTGTCGGCGCCACTCGACCTTAGCGACGTGCACGACTTCTCCGTGGGCCGCCGCACGCCGCACGCCGATACCGCGCCCTCTGCCATGCCTTCTTCCCGTAGCCGTCTCGATGACACTCTTTCCAGACTCATGAAAAGAAAGAATGTGGTGAGTTGAATTTCTTGCAACACTCAATTTATATGTTGTTGTTGATACTTTCGCGTGCGAGTAGCTCACCCCTATTGAAAGGCCCAGTCGGATAATAAGTCCTTCTCAAAATTTCTACCGATCCTTGAAATCTCGAATGCTCAGAAAGTCTCTTTTTCAAAACAGCGCTTTCGCAGAATGTCTCTTTCGCAAATCTTCTCTTTTGCAAATGTCAGAGCCACGTTTAGAAGTAGTTGTTCACGAGTCATCTCGCGCTTAGGTTCGACGATTTTCAACCTCCCGAACAAGCCGGTTTCTGGAAATGCTTTGGCACCATGAACCACATAGACATGCTCCGCCAGAGTATTCAGAAGGCAGAGGAGTATAATCGGTCGTCATATCGATTATGTGGACTAAGAAAAAGCCTTTGATTCTATCGAAACCTGCATCTTATTGCCTAATACACTCTTAATCAGAATAAACTCAAACTCAAAATATTTATTTGCACACTAAGGTAAAATAATACAGATCTTATTATATAGAGCGAATAATAATAAATAATAATTAATATCTTGAATATTCAATACGTGGAGCATATTGTCGAGAGGACGGATTATTAAAACACACAAACATAATGACAAATGCAGTGCACTTTGTGGACCTGTTAGAAGTTCAGAACCAGTTTCTTTTTTTCGCAATTATGATGCTTGGCGCTGCTACAGTGTTTGTCCAAAAATCCCAAATGTCAATCAGAGTTCAGGATCAGTGCTCGAAACCAATGCAGTGCAGAGAGATGTTAAGATAAACTATTCACCACTACAATAGAAAATGTATCTAAGTTCATGGACTAGAGAGAAAGCGACATCAACATCAATGGCGAATACATCACTCGCATTGGATTTACCGACGACTTAGTCGTCATGAGGCTTTTTCACGGTTTGGACTTAATGATCATTTTTAATACCTGTACAAGTAATCGTTGGAAGCACCGTATTCGACCTTGTAGTCGAATGCGTCGTATCTAGGCATAAAATCTATCTAGGTCGGTCCGACTTTGAGAAAGATGTCAGTGTAGAATCCGAATCGGCTCAGCAACGTACGCAACATGTTTTGGCCCCAGATACTTCAAGTTTTAAAACACCGTGGTCCTCCACTCAACGAAATGTGGAATCATGTCCGCCCGGGGTTTCCCACAGGACAGAATCAGGAATGAAGAAGTCCGTAGAAAAACCAAGTTCACCGATATAGCTATTAGAATGAGCAAGTTGATGTGTAACAGGCGGGCCAGTAGGCCTAGCCCGAATGATGTCACGTTAGTAACGTAAACGTTACGTTTATGTGAGTGAATTTTGGAATTGAAAATACTCGTTTCGCACATATCATTACACGATACGTTTGCCATAATAGTATAGTAAACGTATCGCTAATGTAAGTGAATTTTAAATCAAAAATACAATAGGGTAGTTGACTACTATTAAAAATGTGCAATAATTTAGTATTATTTTAAAGAAAGTATAGATACAAATTGATATGTGAAAAAATAAATAAAATCGATGAAAAAATAGAGGAGCTACACGCTTGCGAAGTTTGTGGAGGGGGCATTTTCTGTCCTTGTCGCGCGAAACGGATATTGTACGAAGTGGTGACAAATAATTATGAAGTTTGCAAGGTATGACGTCATTGTGGCGTCATGTTGTCTCTGTCTAGTGAGCAATTTTCAATCGTTTATAACTTGAGCATTTTATTAAATATTTCAATAGCTTTTTCACTGTTGCCTATCATTTTGGTATTGGTTTCGAAATTTCTAATAAAAAAATTATAGTCACATACCACCCTATTGTCCTGTAACATTTTGGTTAATTTTTGCGACATGGATAATTTGTATCATACATAGATATGAATAAAGATTTCAATTTAATTTAATAGTAGGTATGTGCGAAACGAGTATGTCCGATTCAAAATTCAGTTACATTGACGTTACGTTTACGTTAGTAACTTAACAGCATTCGTGTTAGGCCTACTAGTCACCAACTGGAAAGCGAATCGGTGGACGGCACTCCTCGACGCTTCTCAGTATCTGTTGCGGCGAACTGCCTTTGTATGACTGTGGAACCAATTTGTATGATATAGTTATCAATGGGAAATGGGCGAAATTTTTAGAAGTTGATCTACTCCTCCTCTAGCAATGAGTAATATGTCATTAGAAAAGTATTTTTAAGCGAAACATTTGTTACTAACACAACTAAAGTCAATTGTTAGTATTTTCAGAGTTATAACACCTTTATAGTGTAAAATCGTTTATATCCATATTATCACAATTTCTCCTTTACTCCTCCTCTAGCAATGAGTGGTATGTCATTAGAAAGGTCTTTTTAATTAAAACATTCGATACTAACAGAACTAATGTCAATTGTTAGTATTTTCGGAGTTATAACACCTCTAAAGTGAAAAATTGTTTATATCCATACTATCACAATGTCTTCTTTTTATGTTACTTATACTAAAGTATCGCTACGTTCTTATCATATTATTTGCAAATAATAATTACAGTTAGAAGAAAAAGAAGGGCGAGACGTGGGTGCATTATACATCTCTGCCTACCCCTTAGGGAAATTCAGGCGTTATGTTATGTGTGTTACTTAGGTTGGTATCTTAAATAATAATTATGACAAAGCTCCTATGGCAAAACGTGTAAAAAAGATAATAATTTTTAATTGGTTACATTTAATGAGCTGTAACTCCATAAATACTAATAATTGACATAAATATTAATAATACGAAAAAACGTCCTACTTAAAATAACCTTTCTATTGATATATCACTCATTGCTAGAGGAGGGGTATACCAAAAAACCTATTCTCCTTTTACCTATTTCTGCCGCTCGGCTTCTTCTCGGCTTCAATACAACGAAGTGAACCTCAACGAGTAACAAAACTAACATAATGAGCTCATTATTGTCCCACTGCTAGCATGGGCCTCTTAGAATGAAAAGAGTTTAGGCCTCAGTCCACCACACTGGATTAAGTAGATAAAGGCAGTAAACACGATCAAGTAGTTTAAAAAAAACTGTTATAATATCCTTTTCGCCGACCTCAAGTAACTTGAGAACAGGGTAGGAAAATGAATACTATTTATTGGCTTTCAATAGCCTTTTGGAGCGTTTTTAATTTAAAAAGAATAGTACGTATGAACTTAATCCTTTATTACGATCAGTTATTATTTCAATGAAGAAATATCGCCCATAATTATAATTAAAATGTCTATAAAACGAAACAACAACAACAATTGTGAACATCCGTCCGACCCAAAGGTAGCAGCATAAGTGGGCCCAGTATACTTTTCTTTTTCTCCTCTATTGGACTATTTTTAAATAGTACTTGCGGACTGTTTCTACGTAACCGGGCAGTTATTGATAAGACCTCCCTGAAGGGTCTCCAGCCAAAAGAGGGTCGAGTAGCTTTTATAGTAGTTTTTATAGACCGTTTTGACTGGTCGTGCAGTACAATGTGCGCCTACCGATACATGTCCTGTATGACATCTTTAAATCTCCTAACAATACTGTTACATAAAAACTAACGTAAATATCTTCAGAAATAAGTATTCCTTTATATGTAGCTTCTGTCAAGGATTAAACCATACTGTCTTATTTAAATTAACACATACTAAAGACAAAAAATGTATATCCCTAAAAATACTTACAAACCCTACTGTTTATTTTTAGAACAGTTAATGCTCATCATGCAGAAATCAATTAGATTGTAGGTATTCTTTTTCGGGTGTGCAATATGTCCGGGTTTGTAGTAATATAACTTTAAAAGCGGTATACATATATGTTACAGACAAAACTCATAACCGCTCAAAACCAATTTTGACTGCGAAAATCATTCAAAACTAGTTTTGACCGATTATGAGTTCAGGATAGAAAGTTAATGAAAAAAAAAAATTAATAGTTTGCACTATAATTTGAATGCTTCTAACTTCAAAGTCCCCCGCAATAAGAAACAATATGACAGCTGAAATGTATGAATGTTAGAAATGTGACCTCTCAACGCACGAGCCGAGCGACCGAAGCGAACGGTGCCTCGGCAGCGGTCGGCGAGTGGCAGAAACAATTCGCCGATCACTTTCCACCATTCGTTTAATAAGTACGTTCAGAAACGAGTGGTTTTTGATTGATTATAACCGTTGTCTGCGAAAAATCAGTCCCGAATTCCGGTTGTCGAGTTTTAAAAAGTGAAATATTGCTGCGAGTGAATACGTGCAACAGTGAGGTCCCAGCGAACCATACCATGCGATAGAAGAGGACACAGGATTGCAGCTGTGTGTAGTTCGTCCATTGAATGAAAGAGAGTGCGCATGCTATTTGTCCGTGATAATGATAAAGATAGCGATAGACTCGTAAATGCTGTGCATCATTCTGGAGTAGCTTAATATTAAAATAGAAAACAGTATAAAAATAGAAGATTTTATGTGACATTAAAGTATATATGTTGCAGTCAAAACTCTTAACCAGTCAAAAGTACTATTGACTAGCAAAATCAGTCAAAAGTACTTTTGACCGAATAGATTGGTCAAAAGTGGTTTTGACTGAAAATTATTGGTTATTAGTACTTTTGACTGCAAATTTGCGGTTAAAAGTACTTTTGACTGACGCTCTTCGTCAAAAGTAGTTTTAACTGCAATAAAGCATCAGTTAAAAGCACTATTTTACACTAGTCACTCATTTTTGTTCTAATATCAGCACGTTCTCCACTAAAATGAGTAATATAAAAGTTTATATATGCGTTTGTCGTTATTTTTATCGACCACCTTAATGTTTTAAGAGTTTTGACTGATGCGACCAGTCAAAACCACTTTTGACGGAATCACTTAGTCAAAAGTACTTTTAACCAGCTCCATTGGGCAAAAGTACTTTTAACTGTTATTTTAGTCAAAAGTATTATTGACTAAAGCATACGGTCAAAAGTACTTTTGACTGATTTTGCTAGTCAATAGTACTTTTGACTGTTTAAGAGTTTTGACTGCAACATATACATCTTCAGTATATAATACTAATCTTGCAAATTTTATTTCTTTTAACAGCAGACAAAATAAAAACAAACAAAGCAAAAATGTATCATAAAATAAAATATAAATACAACTGTTTTTAAATTTACAAATTATTCGGCATCCGGGTCATCTCGGACGTAAAATTGTGATCTCCAACTTCAGAACATACTTCGTCATCACTTTCTGTTTCAGTTGGTTCCACAATGTCTTCTATCCTTAAGGTGTTTGATACCCAATGAACCCTAGTGGTTTTAAATATTCATCTAAGAAACAACCGCAGTTCCCAGGCTGAAGTTTCATGCATACCGGATCCGTTGCATTAAGCCTCATGGAATTTACGAACTATTCGTAAAAAAAATTGTGTCAATGATATCCAGCATGGTGATATAGTGTTGGAGTCAAACCCTTTAATTTTTTTTTTAAATCTCTTCACTGTCTTTAACAGAATATTTTTTTTAGAAAAATGCGATATCTCGCATCATTTACTTTGGTGCAGTTCTCGATGCCATGCATACTAGCAGTAAATTCTTAATCGGTATTCATTTTTTCGTCAATGAAAATATCGGCTTCATCGGTTAATGACGCAAAAACTGTTTGATATCTTTCATTTTTTGAAAATAGGTTAAAAGGTTTTACTTTTCCTACAAACTATTTTCGTAAATTCCATGAGGCTTAATGCAACGGATCCGGTATGTATGAAACTTCAGCCTGAGAACTGCAGTTGGTTCTTAGATGAATATTTTAAACCACTAGGGTTCATTGTCACATAAAAACTTCTATTTTAATCCTGTTTTCTATTTTAATATTAAGCTACTCCAAAATGATGCACAGCAATGATATTATAAGTAAAAAGGTGTAGATAGGTTACCTACACAACATTCGATCTTCAAAAACGGCATACTAACACACACATAAATAACTAAATATTGCAATAGCACACTTCATTACGATTAGACGTCAAGACAGGATGGCACGATTCGATTATCGCGAACGAAAAAGAGACAAATGTAATTGCGTGAGTGAGTCGTCTAGTGTAGTAGAAACGATGTAGAATAAATTAATCAGATATGACATTTTACCTTACACCGTGATTTATGCCTAAAATGCGATTCACTGATGAGTTAATAAGTAATAATAATATTCAAGTAGACGAAGTCGCTATAAAAATGCAACATTAACAAAACCGTAAACAAATTACATCCAAAACAGGAAACGCAGATTTTTTGGCCAGACATGTACTTGTCCTCGACTTTAAAATGAATGGAGCATATTTTATTCGATTTATTCGGTTGCCAAAATTCTTCATTTCTCTGTTTGCGGACTATATCCACCCACTGGATGCAACTTAGTTCATTTGTTGGACATCTAGAAACAATTTATTTATTTAATACTTACACTTAAAGATAAACATTCTACTTTACCACACACTAAAATTTATATTTTGATTCAATGTAGTAATATAATATTTAATTTATCCTGATGAGGGCATCATAACAAAAATAAAAATATACATTTGAGTATAAATAATAATATAATTATGCCACCATTTGTACCTACTGTCAGGCAACTGACTTGTCTGTTTCTTAGGCATCATTTTACTCTATGATCGGTAATGACGTTTTAGGAATATAATGTTGGATTTGTTAAAATATTAAGATAAATAGGATTTTACGAATGATATGTGATTCCTTGACTTTTATAAGTTTTGCTTGTATAATTTGTGCAATATCTCATAACACACGACGGCATTTTCGGAAGTTTAGGGTCACTTTTAATGCACTCGGTACGTGAAGTGCACCCGTTGACGCTGGCAACGTGACACTGACGTCAAGTCTGGCCAATTAGCCACATTTTAACGTATCGCTTGCTGAGCTCTTATAACCTATCTACACCGTTTTACTTATAATATCATTGATGCACGGCATTTACGAGTCTATCACTATCCTTTTCATGTTCACGGACAAATAGCATGCGCACTCTCTTTCATTCAATGGACGAACTACACACAGCTGCAATCCTTTATCCTCTTCTATCGCATGGGATGGTTCGCTGGGACCTCTCTGTTGCACGTATTCACTCGCAACAATATTTCACTTTTTAAAACTCGACAACCGGAATTCAGGACTGATTTTTCGCAGACAACCCTATACCAACGTGTTCGTAATGAAATAATCTTTATTTTAACTTAACTTTAATTCATTAAACAGACCAGTGCAAATTACTAGTTTCGATAACCTGTTTATACCTGCCTACCCAAGAGTTGTGACGGGAAAAAAATAGTCAACCTAATGGTGCGTCCAGACCTGACGAACGCGCCGCGAAAGCGCCGCTAGCGCGCCGCTCGCGAGCCGCTCGCGAACTGAGCGCGAGCGGCGCATTCGCGGCGCGTTCGTCAGGTCTGGACGCACCATTACGTTTGCATATTCTATAGGCTTCATACTTTCGATTGGTATGGAATTTGTCTATTAACAAAACCAGTGAAATGTTTAAAAAAAAATTTTTTACTTGTTAATTATTCATATTCTGGATTGAATTTTTTTAGTCAACCCATTTGTAATATATTTATTGACATATTTAGTTTGACATAAAATACTTTTCATCCATTAACCAGCTCTGTGAAGGTCGTTCTTTAAGGGATCCTATACTAACTATACATAAAAATATAGAACAAATGACAAATCAACAAATGTAGGGTGGGTAGATAGGGTAGGTAGGGGCGCCGTAGATACTTATTGCTACCCGTGCGAATCCGGGCCAGGTAAAGCTAGTTGCAAATAAAAATCAAATATTTTAATAGAAACCAGTAGGTAAATGAGAATCAATATGAACTAAAATTTATTTTTACTTTGCAGCCTGCGCCTGAGCAGATAATTGGGAAAGAAAAGAAAAGAAAGAAGTTGGACGAAATAGTATTAGGTTTATCAGCGGCTAAATGTAAGAGCCCTACTACATCGACGTCAGATAGCCCACGCGGTCGCAGTACTAGCGTGCTGCCTGACGTGACGGTATCACCTGCAGCGCCTCCTACTTCGTCCGCCGCTTCTTCAATTCAGAAACCATTTTCGGTCACGGTGACTAATGTTCCGTCACCTCAGGCTTCTTCTAAGGAGCTGTCTTCGTTTTTGCAACAATCTTTAGAACAAACTAAGCTGCCTAAAGCATCGGCTGTGCCACCAATGAAATCGTATTCTCATGAAGCTAAAGTAAACAAGTGGTTAGCTGAACAGGCTAGCGTGGACACTCGTCGTCGAGGTGTAGCACCTCGGCTCGCTCCTGAAGAACATGTACCTGTGGTCCATCGCGTCACTGGCAAGCGAATAGTCGGCCCTAAAGCACCGCAACTTAAGCATCTCGCCCAATGGATTGCTGAAAATCCCATGTATGACATAGATTCCAAGTGGACAGAGGGTATAAAAGAGCACATAAAGTTGCCTCAAGATGTCCGTAGTCAAAGACATTCCCCAATGCAAGCTAGTAGTGGCATGAGTGAACGCAAAAAAGGACGACCACCCACACTTGATTCTCCATCTTCAAATGTTATGTCTTCAAATTCCCATATGAACCAAAGTTTGGCCGGTTTAAATCCTGCTATTTTGGCAAGTCTCTCTAGCCTCAGTGCATTTGACCCCAAAACATTAGCTGCAACGCTTTCTAATTTAACAGGATTTGATCCAAAATTGCTGAACACTTTTGATCCAAAGTTACTTTCCAGCTTGGGTAGTTTTGATCCTAAAAATAATCCTCTGTTAAACTCTTTCAACAGCATGCCAAATTTGTTAGGTAATATAGCCGGCGGTAATATATTCGCCAATTTAGCCGGTTTGGGACTTCCTGGATTCTCTTCTTTAGACTTAAATAATCTTAGTGGACCCAGCGTGCCAAGCGATAGTAAATCAAAATCTCGCAAAGCTACAGAAAGTGGAAATCCGTCTAGTTCAAAGTCCACCAACTCACAATTTCCATTTGTATTTCCAAATCCAAATATGTTATACCCTCAGTTAGGACTAAGTGGCTTAAATCCATTCGGTATGCATTCTGGTATGTCGTCCGCATATGATGCTCTAGGGCTGTTGAGTAATAATATAGCAGCAAGTTCAAGTGCTTCTACATTACAAGGTTCAAGTCATAGCGCTTCACGTAGCACTGCTAAAACAACTACACCGCGATCGTCAACTGTAGTTACTAATTCGTCAACTTCTCGACAACAAAAAGTTTCTGATCGGCAGCAATCGAGCCAACTACCACAAATACATTTGCCTCCCGATCCGTATCTCTTAGAATCTCTTTCGAAACAATCTGTAAATTACGAATCAATCATGAGACCAGAAAAGAGATTGCGGGACAATGACAGCCACGAACCCACAGCAACCGATCTATCGAAGACCGATAAAAAAAAATTACCATTTGATGCATTAAGGTCACAAGTCCCCCCTGAATTTGCTGCAGTTCAGGAAAAGCTCTTGAAGGGTGATAAAAAAGATATCGACATAAGTAAAATGTTGTTAGAACAAATGGCTTCTGGAGCACTCAGTGCCAGTCTTGTGAGTTCTGCAGAATGTAAAAAGGCTAAAGATGACAAGGAAGTTGCCGAAAAACTGATAAAAAATCCTTCAGAATATATATCAAGAACATTAGCATCTGACGATGGGGCATCTGGTATTTCTTTGGCTCACAAACGAACTCATGAAGAAATTATGAACGAACCAGAAAACTTAGCACTATCGTCAACAGAATTAAATCCCGTTAAAAAGTTGAAGGAGAATTGCACGCCCGAAAATAAAACTATAATGGAGAAGCAACCCGATCACTCTACACACACCGGGGAAATGGACCTTGAAGATTTGATAGCTCCTTCAACAGTTATAAAAACAGGAATGAAAGCCGATTTTGATACTTCTGTTCCTAAATTGACACCTACAGATATAACAACTTCAGCGACTAGTGTAGATAGGAATGAAAAATCACAAGTTAAGCTACCGAATACCTATCATGATGATTCTACCGTTCAAAATGAGGACATTACCTTGACTAATGTTTGCGGCGCAAAATTAGAAAATGAAATGAAAGACAACTGCTCTAATGAAGATACTACTAATGTAGGAGATATGATCGCACATGATGGAGGACGCAGATGCAATAAAAAGAAAAGTCGCAAGTCATCTGAAGAAATGCCAGCTACATGCCCGCGGCGTGAATTAAGATCAAGCTCTGGACGCCAATCGACGGAGTCAATTAATATAAACCATTAAGATCTAATTTGGCTAGAGAACGACGTACACGTAAGAAATCTGACAGTAACTCAGTGTTTAAAATATAGTAATAAATAAATTTCAGGTTTTTAAATAGAGTAATCTGTTTACAATTTTTCTGCTACCCGACTTTTTCTTTATAAACAATTAGATTAAGTATACGAATAATGTTCTTGCATTAAACTTGTATAATAACAGAAGACTGGATATTCCATATACCTACATGGATCCACAGAGTATACACAAATTTCTTTAACTGTTAAAGAATGTATTAGATAAGAAAAAAATCCTTCATATTATTCAATTAGAACAGTATAACCAATATTATAATGCGACACTTGCAACCACTGTCAGAATGCATATAACAACATTATATTATATAAATGTGGCTTAATTTCATAACGTAGCGTAGTTACGATTATGACACTTTAGAGATCTCTTGCAAATAATGTAGCTCAGTTTTCTTAGACTACTATTTGTTTAAAAAGTAAGTTAGAAATTTCGAGTAAAGATAAAATAATTAATGAGTGTGAAAATGTGTTAAAATTATTCCTGGTTTTATTATTATTCTCATTTTTTATATAGTTATTATTGTAAGTTTTAAGTCAAACACTGAATGTGATAAAATTATTTATTACATGTATTCTTATTATTTTACACTGCTATATTGATAAATGTATTATATAGGTAATTATGTGACAAATCATAAAATAAATATAGAACTGATATATTTGTCTATTTCATTCTAAGATAATATTAGTTTGCCCTCCGGCTCTACCTGCGTGAAAATTACCCACCTAACCTGTTAGTCCGTAGCCGGTACATTTATAAGCGCAACGCAAAGAGTATAATAATTGTTAACGCACTTAAGCACACTAGCACACATGCAAGCGCATCGTGTTGCATACGCGCCGGCCGCAGCCCGGCCCCGAGCACTCGCCCATAACTCGCCTAACGATCACCACGGTGACGACACCTTATTTTTCGTTATAATTTTTGTTTATACCATATATCATTAAAATCTTTATGTTCATGGTGATTAAGTGTCGTAATTTACTTCAATATCCCCGGAACACCTTGTCCAGTAGAAGATTCCCCTACAGTTGGTCCATCGAGCCTGATTTTATGAAGAAAAATCAGAACATAACTACGTGACTTTGGGAAGGTCATTCGACGGCAAGCGTTATTGTTCCGGCTTTATTCTATGTTGGCGCAGTCATCAACTCATCATACACAGAAATTAATTACCTACAAAGGAAGCGTTATATATCGGAGGCAACATTATAGCTGGATTGGTATTATGTGAGTTCGTTCCATGTTCCATCTTCCTACTTTATTTCTGTCTTAGTCAAGTGTGTTCTTTCCTTTGTTCGTTAACGTTACAGTTCACTTAAATAACTCGTTAGAATAAAATCAAACTTAAATTATAGCTTTAGTCCAGTGCTTTAAACGTTATTACTCATTATTATCCTTTTTTCATTACTAAACTCTTCTTGCCCCCTCAATTCCCTTTACTACTTTAAACACACGGTAGTTACGTGTGTAAATAATTAGCAATTCGCTTCACATTATTTAATATCGCATTACAGCACGGGGCGCAGACACGTCATCGCTTGCTTGCTTATCGTCGCTTGATTCGCTGACCGCACCCATCGTGTGATTATCCACGGGTTGCACGTGGCGGCGCCTGCACATTTACGCCTTTAAGTATTTACATTCTTTTGTCATTACATTATCTGCAGCTTCGGTTAATAATTACTTATTACAGGTTGTTACCATACGTTAATTGCATAATATCATTAGTGAAGACTAAGTGCCTATCTAGTAGATACCTATCTACCTACATCGTTAAAAAAATATATCTTTTGTTTGAACATTAGCTTGTTCATATTATTGATTCACAAATCATGACTACGTTTGCCGAATTACGGAGAAAGCGTGCTTCATATAAAACAAAGCTTACGCAATTCCATTCATATTTAGATACCATTACCAGTTGCGAAAGCCCTAGCAAGGCACAACTTAATGAACTTAATTTTAGATTATCTAAAATTGAGGACTGGTATGGTGAATATGACGCTTTACAGATTGAAATCGAAAGTTTTAACGACATTTCAGAATCTGAGTGCGAGAAGGAGTACCAATATCGCGAGAAGTTTGAAATAGAATACTTCGCGACCGTCAGCGAAGCACGAGAGTTTGTGGACAGGTTCACCTCCGCGCAGCCCGGCAAGGAGCTCTCATCATCGGACTCTGTTGTATCTGGTATTGTCCTTACACCAGGTAGGCCAAACATTAAGTTACCAACGATTCATCTACCTACCTTTTCTGGCCGCTATGAAAATTGGCTAGAATACCATGACACTTTTATTTCACTTATTCACTCAAACGATAAAATACCTAATATAAGTAAATTTCATTATTTGCGCTCATCATTTAAAGATACAGCTGCAAACGTAATCAGTTCTTTAGATTTTTCGGCCAATAATTATGATGTTGCATGGCAGCTGTTATGCGAAAGATATCATAATGACAAGGTACTTGTATACAACCATATGCAAGCTATTCTTGATATAGAACTCATTGTCAAAGAGTCATCTGTTGCATACAGAAATTTAATTGATACTATTAACAAAAATCTTAGATCATTACAAACACTTAACATGAATATACAGAATTGGGACATATTCATATGGTTTCAATTAAATTGGATAATATTGCAAAGAAAAAGTGGAAGGAACATATTAATGACTTAGAGAAATTACCCGATTTAAATATTTTCATTAAATTTATAAAAAATCGTGCTGAATTATTGGAAACCATGGACCATACACACATTAAGCGCAGACATAGTGAACCAACACACACTCGTTTACGTTCATTAGTCGTTCAATCTGATATAGCAAAACAACAATCGTATACATGTCCATTATGCAAACAAAATCATGCTATTTATCGGTGTCCAAACTTTGAGTCTTTATCAGTTCAGGACAAAATTCATAAGGCTAAACAATTGAGACTCTGCCTAAATTGTTTACGTCAAGGACACGAAGCTAAAAGATGCAGATTTGGTCCATGTAGAATTTGTTCTAAGTGGCACAACACGATGCTACATTACAGTGAGGCAGCGCGCGCCGCGCCCGTGCTGTCCACTGCCACCGCTGCAACTCCTGCAGATGGCAATTGCGCCTTACTAGCGGGGCAGAGGGACGCCACTTGCGATATACAACCTTTAGAAAATAGTGACACATTACAAGATAATATTGTTTTATCATCTACTCGTAACAGTTGCGTTCTTTTGTCCACAGCACTCATTAACGTTGTCGGCGGTGACGGTGGGCTGCACACTGTGCGCGTGTTACTAGATAACGGTAGCACGTCTAGCTTTATAACTGAAGATTTAAGTAAAAGATTAAAAATTCCTATTCTTTCGACCTCAACAGCGGTCGAAGGGTTAAGCCGTGGGTTGGTTACCATCACTAAGCGTTCTACCGTTACCATATCTTCACGAACCGAGGCATACACGAAAAACGTTAATTGTTTCATTATACCTCACATAACACAATCGCTGCCCACAACGTTCTTCGACATTAGGTCATTAAACATTCCGAATAACATACATTTATCCGATCCAACATTCAATTTTCCGTCTGAAATTGACATGCTACTTGGTGCAGACATCTTTTGGGACATATTAGGTCACGAACGCATATCTTTAGGTAAACACAAGCCCATTCTAAGTAGCACTAAGTTCGGTTGGCTTGTATCAGGTGTCATGCACACACAAAAACGCTTTAATACAGTCCACTGCAACTTTACAAATGAAGTTGAACTTCAACATCAATTAAATAGATTTTTCGAATTAGAATCGGTTGTCTCGCCTCGTCAAACTACTAAAGAGGAAAACGAGTGCGAACAACATTTTGCTACCACAACAACTCGACAGGATGACGGTCGGTTTGTTGTTCAAATTCCTTTAAAACAATCACCTACATTATTAGGTGACTCTTATGGACAGGCATTATGTAGGTTCCAGTCATTAGAACGAAAATTTATACGTTATCCATTATTCAAACAAATGTATTATGAGTTTATGCAGGAATACATAGATCTTGTTCACATGTCGTTAAATAAAAATAATGCAAATGATAAATATACATATATAGTACCACATCACGGTATTTTGCGAGAATCTAGTCTTACAACGAAACTGAGGGTGGCTTTTGACGCGTCCGCGAAGACCACATCAGGTTTATCAGTCAATAATATTCAAAATATAGGACCAACGGTACAAGACGATTTAATTAGCATTCTTATCCGATTCAGACAGCATAAATACGTGGTAACTTCCGACTGTGAGAAAATGTACCGTTGCATACGCGTTGCGGACCATCAAAGATGTTTACAACAGATACTTTGGCGTTCCGATCCTAGTCAGGAATTAAAAGGTTACAAACTCAACACGGTTACATATGGTACAGCCTCTGCACCATATTTAGCTACACGCTGTCTTGTACAGTTGGGTCAAGAATGTTCAGACACTGAAGTGCGTGAAACCATATTACATGATTTTTACGTCGATGATTATATAAGTGGGCATGACTCAAAATCAACCTTGTTGAAAATAATTCAAGGAGTAGTTACACAACTTAAAGGTGGTCAATTTTATTTGAGGAAATGGCGTTCAAACAGCCCCGACATTTTAAAAAATATTCATTGTACTGATTATAATGATAGTTTGCTAAAACTAATTAACGATGATCATGCAAAGACTTTAGGTTTGAGATGGTCATGCACATCTGATACGTTACTTTTTTCTATCAATTTTAATTGTTCTGAGGGTAAAGTGAGCAAACGGTCAATCTTGTCCACTGTTGGGCAAGTATTCGATCCGTTAGGTTTTGTTAATCCATGCATTCTGCAAGGTAAAATTATTTTACAGAAGCTTTGGTCCTCAAAAATTTCATGGGACGAACCTCTTCCTCCTCAAATTGAAAGAAGTTGGTTAACATTTGTAAAATCCCTGTCTCAATTAAATCACATTATAATTCCACGTCGTATAGTTTGTAATTCGCCAACGTATATCGAAATTCATGCTTTCAGCGATGCATCCCTGCAAGCCTATAGTGCATGTATATATTTACGAAGTATTTCCTTAGATGGTAGCATTAATGTTCATTTGGTTATGGGGAAAAGCAGGGTTGCACCTCTGAAAGAAATGACAGTACCTCGACTGGAACTCTGTGGTGCACTATTAGCAGTCAGACTAGCAATGAAGGTTAAATCAGCTTTAAGACTTAACGTAAATCATTGCCTTTATTGGTGTGACTCTACGATTGTTCTAGGGTGGATACGGACTCCTAGATCATCTTTAAAAACATTTGTTCTGAATAGAATTAACGAGATAACGGAACATACTGACCAGGAAGCCTGGAGGTACGTGCCTACAAATTTAAATCCAGCCGACATTGGCTCGAGAGGTTGCGATGCCACACAGCTACAGAGCTCTAATCTGTGGTTTGGTGGGCCACAGTTTTTATTGGAATGTGAGTCTCAATGGCCCACACAGCCCATTAATTCACGTACAGTTTTGCCTGAAATTAAAATTGATTGCAAACTTAGTACTGAACATCATAATTTTACACATTTGTATTCAACTTTCGGCAAACTGCAGCGTGTTACCGCTTACATTTTGCGCTTTATACACAATTGTAAACAACCCAATAATAAATTTAGTGCACATTTAAGAGTCTCAGAATTGAATTCTGCTACCAACATTCTTTGTAAACTAGTGCAACTAGATATATTCTCAAGCGAATATATCACCTTACAAAAAAATAAACAATTGCCCGCTAAGACACGAATTTTAAATTTAAATCCTTTTATGTCAAAGGAACGTGTGATTCGCGTTGGTGGCAGACTTTCTAATTCTAATTATGACTACGATACCAAACACCCAATTTTATTACATGCGTCTCATCACGTTACAAAATTATTGTTTAGACATTATCATATACTTCTCATACACGCTGGCCCTCAATTGTTATTGTCCATTCTGAGGCATAAATTTTGGACAATTGGCGGTCGCAACTTAGCGAGAAAGGTAACCCATGAGTGTCATAGGTGTTGTAGGTTTACAGGTAAATCAATTCAACCTATTGTGGCTAGTTTGCAGCCGATTACGCTGGTCCAATTCTTCTGGCCGACAGAAAGGGTAGAGGATGCAGATTGATAAAGTCATATATTTGTGTTTTTGTGTGCCTGGCTGTAAGGGCAGTTCATATTGAATTGGTAACTGATATGAGTACTGAAGCCTTTATTGCGGCATTACACCGTTTTATAGCTCGCCGAGGTAAACCTTTCAACATATACTCGGATAATGGTACGAATTTTCTTGGTGCTTATAATGAACTTTCAAAATTCTTAAAGGAAAAATGTAATGACATTAGTTTGTATGCATCTGAACAGGCAATCAACTTTATATTTTCCCCTGCATACAGCCCACATTTTAACGGCTTAGCAGAAGGTTCCGTAAAATCTGTTAAATACCATTTGAAACGAGTTCTATCCCTAGCCCATTTGACCTACGAGGAATTGAACACAGTTCTTATCCAAATTGAAGGAATCCTTAACTCACGCCCGTTGACCCCATTATCTTCCGACCCTAATGATCTTGTTCCCTTAACACCTTCTCACTTCCTAATTGGACGAACAATAACTATGTTACCCAATTCACAGCATGATCCAGAGAAAAGGGTTGATATTTGGACCCTACCACGCTACCAGAGGGTACAAGCCCTCACAGCACATTTCTGGAACCGATATTATCGAGAGTACGTTTCAGAATTGCAAAGAAGCGTACGAAATGGCAGCGTAAGGATGGAGGAGAATTACGCATTGGAGACCTGGTTGTAGTGAAGGACGACCGCCTCCCACCCAACCGCTGGCTGCTCGGTCGAGTCGTCCACCTTTACCCTGGCCGCGATGATGTTGCCCGCGTCGCTGACGTCATCACCTCTACGGGAACCATAAGGAGAGCATACAACCGGATTTGTCGGCTCCCTACTACTGAGTCGTCCTTGGAACAGGTTCCTGTTCCAACCCGGGGAGCATGTTAACGCACATAAGCACACTAGCACACATGCAAGCGCATCGTGTTGCATACGCGCCGGCCGCAGCCCGGCCCCGAGCACTCGCCCATAACTCGCCTAACGATCACCACGGTGACGACACCTTATTTTTCGTTATAATTTTTGTTTATACCTTATATCATTAAAATCTTTATGTTCATGGTGATTAAGTGTCGTAATTTACTTCAATATCCCCGGAACACCTTGTCCAGTAGAAGATTCCCCTACATAATAATACAGGAAAAGAGAGCCCTCTCGCGCGAAAATTATGCCCCCATAGCAAAGCGCCATCTATCAATGGCGGAACTAACTAATCCGTGTATATATACATATTTATAGGTAGGTATACTTTAGCTGATAGGTTTGTTTACTAAAGTTGAGTTCACTTTCAAATTCTGCGAGTATTCTCATCATTGCGTGAAGTAATGATACTAAATACCAACAGAATTTGAACCTGACTTAAATCGAACGTTTTAGGAACTAATATTATTAAAAAAATGAACACCAAAATTGATTAAATTATTTATTTCTTGTGTTTACAATGTTTGTTGTAATAAATCTGTGCAGCTTTCTTCAGCTCATCATCCCCATCATACGTGATTTTTCCTGCCAAAATCCTATTAATTGCTCTGCACCAGCTATATACAATTACATTAATAGTTGTATCTAAAAAGAAAGATTGCAGTTTTTGAAGTAACAGAAAACTTAAAGATAAATTAACAGAGAACAATAACAAAACCAAGGAAATGCAAATTTTACAACGAAAAATCTCCGAGAATTCGAAAGCGTACGAACTACGATGACGATATCGTAAATAACCGCTGTAAACTGTCAAACTGAATTCAAATTTCAGCTTTCTTTTTTAGCCAAAATAAAATCAGAAACTTAGTCAGGAATATACATGTACAAAAAATACTATTAAAAACTACAAAAATATATCAAAATATGATGTTTCGAACCCAGAAATAACTTTATGAAATAAAATACCAGCAAATTCTAAATTATATTATGCATAGAATGAAACGTATAAAATGATACCTAGCTTCAACTGCCATCTAGTGTGTTTTAATAGACAATAATATACTGCTTTATCCACAATGTCATAAAAGTTTCAATCCACCGTTGGGAGATGGCAGGTCATTCTTCGCAACTTTGCCTTTTGACTAAGTGTACCCCCCTGGCGCAACGTCTGACCTATAACGGCTTGGCCACTGGACATTCAGTGCAGCGAAATTTCGTGCGGTGCGAACGGCGGAGCGTATTGCGACTAAGGCACGTCGCCCACGACGACTTTTTGAAGCGATGCGGTCGCTAGCTGTTTGCCCTCACCCACACCACGATTCTCAGTCGCGATGCAAACGCGATTCAGTAACAGCACAAAATGCCACACATGCAAGATGCACTCCGTTGAGGCAACATTAGTCACGTTGTCTTTGGTGCTGCTTTAAACTACACCGCACCATGTTTTTTAAAAAAATAGTTGTAATTGTAAGTCTAAATTCTTCAAAACAAAATATAACATGAATAACTTATCCTATAGCACATAAAACTGTATTTTAAAGGAAGACTATAGCTAGCTGCACGTCAGCTGTCAAACTTTGTTTATCAAAGTAGTTTGCTAATCTTGAAAAACGTGGCACGCTCCGTGAAACAAAAAATCTCGTCGTTCCGTTTCCTTTCTTTACACGACATCGGCGTAAGTTGCTCTTTTTCTTGTGTGAATGCGACATACGATGTCTATTGGTTTCTGTGTCTACGTTCCCAAGCGATAGTTGGACGACCTTTATTTTTTAACGTTCCCCTCACTCCTTCAATTTCTCCTATATCTTGGGTGCAAACACGAAACCGAAAAATTTGAAATTAGTCTCAATTCCCTGATCTCTGTCATTCCCTGCGCTAACCCCCAATTCCCCGCAATTCAGGGATTTTCCCCGCGATTGGCAGCACTGAAGACTGCACCGCTTGCGGTCATGAAGTTATAGAGACTATAACTTCATGCTTGCGGTGCGGCTAAATGCGCGGCGACGGAGGCGTGCTGAATGTTGCCATGATCGCAAAAATACAAATTACTATTTTTAAGGCAAAGTATTAAATTCGTGAGGATTAAAATTGGGCAGCCCTCTTTACAGTTTGTTATTTTTTTAATTGAGTTAAGTTATGTACGTTCAAATTTACCTACCAATTAAAATAATTGGTACTTTTACGTAACTTTCAAAGGAAAAGAACTAAGCTTATAAATGTGCCGTGAATCTTCACGGCTCGGCAATGAATACGAATGCATTATGATTATAATCATCTGATGAGGTCTACTATAATCTTATTTCCTGTATTCATATCAATACAAATTATGTATATTTTTAAATATTTCTATAAAAAAATATTTAAAACATAAATAGTAGCTCACCGACATGGGGAACAGGATCAAAGCTACCGATGGTCAGGGCCTCATAGAGAAGAACTTCCTAATAATACGTGCCGTGTCCAAAAGTACTGCTTTCTGTATTATGCCCTTGACCAACGAGAGCCTCATCATTATGTTGGTCGAGGCTCTTGGCTATTAAGCCATTGGCCGTAACGACTATCGACACAACGACTGCTGAGTCAACCTCCCACATGTCGACAACCTCGTGTGCCAATTCTTGATACTTAATTTCTTTATATTTCTCGGCTTTCACAAGGTTCTCGTCACAGGGGACAGTGATATCAACAATCATTGTGAGAGCTGATCGATCTATCACCACTATGTCAGGCTTATTGCCAACAATAGTCCTGTCGGTGATGATAGATCGATCCCAGTACAATGTGATATGACCATTCTCGAGAACTGGATCGGGCACATACTTGTAGTATGGTACTTCTGCGTCCACAAGGTTGTATTTCAGAGCAAGTTGCTGGTGGATAATCCTAGCCACTAGGTTGTGTCTGTGTAAATACTCGCCGTTAGCAAGACGAGAACAACCAGAAATAATATGTCGAATGGATTCGCCGGGACAGTGGCATGCCCGACAGATGTCAACCGTGCCGTCCTTCACAATATATTTCCGGTAGTTGTTCGTCAAGATAACTTCGTCCATAATCGCACAGACAAAACCTTCGGTTTCCCCAAATAGGTCACCGAAACGTAGCCAGGCTACGGACGCTAGGAAATCTACATCGGGCCCATGAAGGGCCCGGTAAAAGCGTCCGTGAAGCTCCTTGCTCTGCCATACCTCCCTGCGACCATTAGTATCCAGTACTACAGGCTTGCGCCAGTTCTCTTTAGCCAAGGAGAGCGGGGTGAACCCTTTGTCCACTGCGACTACATCTCGATGCATCCCCACGTCGGCATGGAGGAAGTACTCCCTGAGGCTGCACACTTCGCGGTTGTGGAGGGTCTTAGCATTTAAAAAGCCTCGACCCCCACACTTCCTCGGAATGTACAGCCTCATCACCGATGAACGTGGGTGATGCATTCGGTATGCAGTCAGCAGCGTACGGACCCTCCTATCCAGGGCGTCAAGTTCAGTCTGAGTCCACTTGAGTATCCCGAAGGAGTACATCAAGACCGGCATGACCCAACCGTTAAAGGCGCGCACCTTATTTCCGCCTGACAAAAGACTTTTAAGTACTTTTTTCAGGCGGCCATAGAAGCGCTCCCGTAACGATTGCTTCATGTCGGTCTCATTGATGCCTAACGCCTCCGACATGCCCAAGTATTTGTAGGTTTCGGTTGAGGAGAGGGATCTGAGGTGTATGGAATCCGAGAGTTGCGTTCCCACGGATTCCATAATCCCTCCTCGCTTTACATGCATGACTGCACATTTGTCCACACCAAATTCCATCCTGATGGAATTACTGAAAGTTTCAGTTACTTTCAGTAACTTCACCAGTTGCAAATTGTTGGGGGCAAAGAGTTTCAGATCGTCCATGTAAAGGAGGTGGGATATTACCTGACCACCTCTTCTCAACCGGTATCCTAACCCTGAACCCTCCAATAATGTGCTCAGAGGGTTCAAGGCTAAACAAAACCACAGCGGACTCAGACTATCGCCCTGGAATATACTTATTTATTATATTAATTATTATTTACTACAAGGCATGTTTTTAATCTATAGATTCACCTCCTTAAATATTTCGGATTAATAATGTTAGACCTTATATATAGTTAACTTCACGAAATGCTACTGGTCACCCTAATATGTCACCATAATAATAATATAATTACTGTGTAATTAATTTGGCGTAAAATTGATAAGAAATACCAAAAAAGTGAACAAAAATAATTAAACTGAATATAATTTCTTTATTTACTTTTTTGCACACCTTACTTACACTTTGGTAATGAAGTTCACGAGTATTGCGGAGCAAAATGGCGTCTTGACAGTGCTATTCTTATTTGGCACGCATAGTATTATTTTTTGTCTCTTTTTGCGACACGCTTTCGTCACCTTAATACGCATACCTCGTAACGGGACGAAAATGATTTTTTGATGCCAATCGCTGCGTAAAAAAATAAGGAATCGTACAATCGAAACTGCGTAATATTTTGTACACGGGTAACGCCAAAAAATCATGTCAAGCAAACCTCGTAAATACTCCACCAAAAAATTATTTAATGAAAAACTCGTATCTACCTTTTTTATGTCTTTCACTATAGCGAAATAATGGCGCAAGTCCCCTGTGGTTTTGCTTATCCTTAAATCCTTGAGTACATTGCTGGAGAAATCAGGGATGGGCTATTGGTTGAGGAGAGGAGGATGACCTAACACTGTTTGCCACACCGATTTGCGACTGATTTAGTTACTGAAGGTAACTGAAAAATTATAAATTTTAAGTCATGCATGTAAAGCGTAGGAGGATTGTGGAGTAAGAGGGAATCCAACTTTCGGATTCCATACAACTTAGATGGGATCTACCCAACTGAAACCTACAAATACTTGGGTATGTCGGAGGCTTTAGGCATTACCCAGACCGACATGAGACAATCATTGCGAGAGCGCTTCTTTGGCCCCCTGAAAAAAGTTCTGAAAGTCTTTTGTTAGGCGGAAATAAGGTGCCTTTAACGGTTGGGTCATGCCGGTTTTAATGTACTCCTTTGGTGTACCCAAATGGACTCAGCTTGATCCTAACGCCCTGCATATGAGGGTCCGTGCATTGCTGACTGCGTATCGGATGCATAACCCACGTTCATCTGTGATGAGGCTGTACATTCCGCGGAAGTGTGAGTGTCGAGTCTTTTTAAACTATGACCCTTCACAACCGCGAAGTGCACAGTCGCAGAGGACATTTCCACCAAGCTATAGGGGGGATGCGCCGAGATGTGGTTGCAGTGGACAAGGGACTCACCACGCCCTCCTTAGCTAAAGAGAACTGGCGCAAGCTTGTAGTACTTAGTACCAATGATCGCAAGTAAGTATGGAAAAGCAAAAAAGCTACTTGGGCGCTTCTATCGAGCCCTTCATGGGCCCGGTGTTGAGTTTTTAGCGTCCGTATCCTCGCTACCCGAACCCAACTTTTTGTATGTGCAATTATGGACGAAGTTATCTATATTGTGAAGGGTAGATACGGTTGATTTATCACTGACAGCCGACAGGACTATATTTGCCAATAAGCCTGATATACTAGTGATAGATCGATTAGAACGCCGCACAGTGATTGTTGACATCAATGTTCCCCATGACGAGAATCTTGTGAAAGCTAAGGAAGATAAACAAATTACCTAAATATCTTTATTTAGCACACGAAGTTGTCGGTATGTGGGGACGTGGACTCAGCAGTGATTTTGCCCATAATCGTTACGGCCAATGGCCTAATAGCTAAGAGCCTCGATAAACACCTTAAGAGGCTCTCGATAGGCAGCTGGATCAATAGCTTGATACAGAAAGCGGTACTCCTTGACACGGCACATATAGTGAGGAGGTTCCTTTATCTGGAGCCCAAACCATCGGCAGCTTTGACCTTGTTTCCGATGCCAGTGGGCTACTATATCTCTTTAAAATTTGTTTTTCTCTTTTAAAATACTAACATCGTAACTCCTTAAAAAAAACGTTTCCTTTAAGTACTGAACTCGTAACTCCTTTTTTTAAAGAAAAAGTGGCTTATATATGGATAATTTATCATGTTTTATTGATAATATAGTCAATAATATAATTATTTCACAAATGAAATACATCATTGAAACTCATATTCTCATTTTGTTTTTATAAATAGTTTTATTGCTCTCCTGTAAAGTTGGTCAAATAGGAGTTACGAGTTATGGTCAAAGCACACATATGAACTCGGAAAGGGATCGTAACCGTATCACCTTTCGCTTCGCCGTCAAACAGGCGTCAACCTATACCTAACGTAAGCACGTAACCAAACCGGATCAGCAGCTCCGATACGTCGACTCGGCTACGGCTAGGCGACGCCGCGCTTACGGCTCGCAGTAACAGTAGTGTGCTGCAGGCAGGCCGCGGGAGGGGTGAGAGGGGCTAGGGTGGACGAAGAGACGTAAGCTCGAGGACGGAGAGACGTAAGCGCGGGGACGACGAGCCGTAAGCGCGGGAATCACGTTGACCACACACCGCACCGCGGTTCGTGAGCTTGTCCCGAGGCGAGGCGATTACGTTACGATTCCGATTAGTGTGCGTTGCAGTAGGGAGTTTCATACAAAGAATACTGAACGCCTTGAGTTGATACGGTGACGAATTGACGATCCCTTTCCGATTTGATATGTGTGCTTTATGCGTATTAAGGTGACGCTTTGCCGGTGTCTATTGGTTTCTCTGTCTACGTTCGGTATCGACTAGTAGGTACGTACAGTTCGGGCGACGAGTCGTTGGCCGCTCTGAACATCGTGCAGGTGGTGGCGGAATAGATTTTTTAGCAACAAAATAGGTTTTAGTTAACATTTAATTATAACGATCTTAGGATTGGCCATTAATTAAGTAAAGTTTATTTAAGGCGATTAGAGTCCTCAAATCCCAAAAACACCGTATGTTTAAAGAAGTTTGTAGATGAATCCTTTTGCGCGTTTTCCTTTAATAAAATATATGTTATACTTAAAGTCATCACAAATACATTCTATTGTTTAAAATTTTGATAAATCTTCCCAAATTTTAGAAAAAAATGATAGTAAATAGGTCCTTTTTCAACCAAAATTGTAAATTTTCTCTGTAACGGCTGAATATTTCGGCATGAATTTTGTACCTAAAAATATGTAATGACGTATTTAACAATTTGTATTGTTTACTTTTTCATATTTCTGTTAAGGTTTTTAAATAATAAATAAAAACCCGAAACTTCACCAGTACCCCGCGAGAGGCACCCCCGCAAGGCCTGTAATGCATACTCGGGACGCGAAACATTAGTGTCTTGATGACTCTTGTGACGGGTGGACTATACGCGTGTTAATTTTTCCAAAATAAAAACCAAAAGTTCACGTTTTGAATAATTTTTGAATGAAGTCCTATTCTAAATAGTACAAACATCAATATTTCGTAAAATAAGAATTTAATTTAAGTTTGTAAATATACAAGGTTAGTCGGAAAGGGGGTACTAACCCGAAAGCCACTTATAGTATCACTGATGACTGTTTTATTGCAGGTGTTAAAATTTCTAAATACGCATATTTTTATTTCCATACAAAAGTAAATAAATATTATTTATTTCAAAAACTCCACAACCCTGACTTTTTTATCTATTCAAAAATGGCCGCGCACGTGGTCGTCGGTGCCTAGCCGCCCGGCGGTAAAACACAAAGCACCGGTAGGTGCCTACGAACGCCGCGCCGCCGGCGCCGAAATCGTAGGTTACTATGGTACTGTGTATGAGGGTGTGTGCATGTGTGTGTCGTGTGTCGGAACATAACTATCATTATCATCTAGGAACTTACCATTTCTGATGTTGACGCTGTTCTCGGCCAACGAAAACGTCACACACGTGTCGTCTTAATATCAAATAGGTACTTAAAAACACAAGAAGCACTTTTGTTTATTAACTACTACTGTATGTACGTAGGTAACCTACCTACGAATGAAACAATCACCAGTTTTATGTACCGTCAAAGCTGGCAACTTTGCCCTTGAGGTATGACTTTGCCCAGCTGTGCATTTTTTCAAAAATTTGATGCATAGCAAATTTGTCTATAGTTAGGAGTATTCTTTTGCCTGTGGTAGAAAATTGATTATTTTTCTGACAATACCAAGTGACGTAATGTCACCTATGTTACTTCCGTTGGCTGTCAGGAACCTTTAAAAGTTGGTATTGTTTTTAGCGGGCAAAAACCAGTCAAAAAACTTTATCAAAAAGTGATAGTTGCAGATACAGTAGGTAATTAATTTTTTTGCCACCGTTAATATGTATGAAATGAATAATATAGACTGGTATTTCACACAAAACATCTCATAAAATTGTGAAATATATTGATGGGCAAAGTCACATGCATGTTTTTTGAGCATGGTTGACGACATTGCCCACCAATTTTTTTTCCGTAGGGTTGTCACCTGTAATTTTTAAATTTATTATAATTTTAAGAGGTACCTATGCACAAACTAATAGAACGCTAAAAGAGAAAAACTTGTAAATGTTTTGGTGGCTTCTGATGAATAAGGTTGTCCAATGACCAAGTTGGACTAGAAAACGCTAGTTTTTAGCAAATTGGAAGAAAAGAAACCTGATTTTACATATTTAATGAAACAATTCCCAGCAATACATGTGTAGAACTATTTATAAATAGGCATTCATCGAATTTGTTAGTTCGAACAGTATCTGCAACTGGTGACTGTCTTCCGACATATTGTGTAGATGTTTAGTCACATATTTTGTCTTTTGGCTACCTTAAAGTTAGTAATATATCGTAGCAATATAACTTAACTGGCAATATACCGTATATCTTCATTTTGTATCCATTACATACTTATTGAATTTATGATTATCTCAATAGAAATATTCCACATCAAAAACTTTATCATTAAGTATTTAAATGTAGCATTTATTCAATGATGACAGCCCTTAGACATTGACCATTATGGTAAGAAAAATGTACTAGGAGGCTTTTTGACTTTGCCCACTCAATTTTGAAGGACAACGAATATGTTCATTCATCTCATAATTTGATACTATACTTTATGGCCCTGTATTTATATTCAGCCATTTTTAAAATAATGATACGGTTTATAGTATCTGAAATATTACAAGTTGGCAAAGTTGCCAAAAACCTGTGATTCTTTGCCCAACAATTATAATTGTGTTTTTTACACACACAAATTCATTTTTCTGGAAATTTTCAATAATAAATATCGAGATATGAACATATAGTATTGTGTGGTACAAAAATAATATGAAATACATTAACGTTTTCGGAAATAACTCAACTAATGCAAAAATACTCTGATTTTTTGGGCAAAGTTGCCAGGTTTTACGGTACTTATGTTAACACTTAATTAATCTATCACCACGGACACTACAAGAAAGGTTAATTTCGAATTGAAACACAAGAAGCACTTGATATCACTGTTTCAAGGAATAGCCACCACAAATCGATCTCCACCGCTACAAAAAAGGTTCAATCTGCCACACTTATCGCTCGATTTACAAGGTCGCGCGCCGATGTAACCTACGAATGCGATCGCGTTATCTACCATAACATCTACGGATTGCTCATGATGCTCTCAAACGGAGATGCTACTCTTAGCCGCATCTAGTCTTCATTGTTCGTCAGCGTAAACCATAATAATTATCCTTAACGTGACTTCACAAGCAAAAGTCCAGCGGAGTCAAGTCCGGTGAGCGAGGTCTGGCTACAGGATCGCCACGACCGATTCACACGGGGAATCGCTCATCCCAGTACGCTCTGCAGCTGCTGCTGCGAGCATAATGAGCCGGAGCGCCACGCGGCCCGTCTTACTGGAACACAGTCCTCGAACTCGATCAAAGGGAGGACGGTTACAATCATCACGGTACAAATCACGGCCCGCCAAGAGCACACCATCACGACAACCAATAAACATCACCATGTCGTAATACTTCGTACCTATCCCTATACGTACTCAGTCGATATTTTAGAAACAACAAGAAATAATACCACGACTCGCGTAAACAATCAAAACATCGACTGTTTCCCGGGAAGCGTTGCAAGCGACTAAAAAATCTTAGAATAATGTTTAGGCTAACATTGCATTTTAGAGATGCGCAATGTTAATCCCCTAAATTAAATCCCGGAGAATTTAACAACTGATTTGAATTTAGTAACTTTTTGGGATCTACCCCTACGTCATACGGGATTCGAACACACATAAGCGTTGGGTCTTGGGTTAGCAATAGGAAGCTGATGAAACTGGTTTACTTTAAGTTTGAGAGGATGAAACCTCAAATGGTCGCAATGTTTTTCTTTTGTAGTACTCCATAACTGTAAGCAGCATCTTACATGTCAAAATGTAAACAAAGTTATGAAATACGATACCACAAATTAATAAATCTATCTCGTTGAGTTCATGTGTTTTCAAAACTTAGTGCATACATTTCTTAGTACCTACACACAAACTAAGTACGTACGTTAATAATCATTAACTTGTTAGTCTTGTGGCGGCATCTATCACCTCTATCTTCCATAGTCTAACTAAATGACTGACACAATAAACTTACAATATTCACGCATTTCCAAAAAAAACAATGTATTGAACCCACCTCTAAAGCGGCAAGCAGACGAAATACAACAGACAAGCCTAGTACGTACTTTAATAATCATTAACTTGTTAGTCTAACTAAATGACTGACATACATTTTACAATAAACTTACAATATTCACGTATTTCCAAAAAAACAATGTACTGAACCCACCTCTAAAGCGGCAAACAGCCGAAATACAACTAGGCAAAAGCGCGCCGCGTGCCGCGCTGTCTCGGCGGCATCTCTTTGACAATGTTTTCACTACATTTCGGCGAATTGTGACGTCATATGATTATTTATTGCAGAAGCGACATCGTGCTGTAAGTTTATTTTTGACGGTTTGTTTGTGATAATAACTTACTTATTGTACTGCAAGGCTGTAATTAATCGGGATAGTTTTCAGTGTAGGATAGATCATATGGAATTACGTGCTTTAGTGATCAAAACCTTTGATATCCAAGTTGAAAGTTTTTTATTGCCTGTTATTACGAATATTCTAGGTAGGTAGGTAGGTAGGTACAGGGAACTAAAATATCAGGTCAATTCGATTTACACAAAAATATGCCGATAAAATTAGTCTAACAGAGAAATGCAAAATACTTTGAGGTGCAAAAGATTTTTAGGTACCTACCTGATAATACGCGATTGCGAATCGTCGTGTCTGCGCTTTATTTAGTCACGATTACCTATAATTCTGAGAAATGCTTCGAAAATGCGAGGGGAAAGTCGGCCTTTTTGTATTTAAAATATGACCTCAAATGTAAACACAGCTGATGATAGGGTTGGCGTAGCGTATTTTTAATGAAATCTTTGAACAGCTATATCTCTAAATTTATTGACTTTTGGGAAAAGTTGTAGAACAAAAGTTATCCCTTATTATGGGTACTTTAACACCCTTTCGGCTTAGTACCCCCTTTCCGACTAACCTTGTATATAAAGTAGTTTATAATTTCGTTTTGTTTTTTGAAACTATCATAGAGTAAGCCTGATTATGCCTAAATATAATAATAAATGTAAAGTGAAGCGTGGCCAAGCTCTCCAAAATTATTGGTAAGTACATACCCTCTTTGTAGATACACTATTTCTGTGTTTATTTTTTATCGTTTTTAGCTGTCTTGAGAATTTCGTTTGACGGAGGATGGAGACTTAGGTGACTGATGATGTCACTTACCTGATGGTGGACTCCGAAGGTGGGTATAGGATCTCAGTGACGGCACTACGTAGAACCTTCGTGTTTGGACTCATTTAAAGGCGCTCATGAAGACCTTGATGACTAATGATGTCACTTACCTGATGGTGGACTCAGAAGGTGGGTATAGGATCTCAGTGACGGCACTACGTAGAACCTTCGTGTTTGGACTCATTTAAAAGCGCTCATGAAGACCTTGATGACTAACGATGTCACTTGCCTGATGTTGGACTCCGAAGGTGGGTATAGGATCTCAGTGACGGCACTACGTAGAACCTTCGTGTTTAGACTCATTTAAAGGCGCTCATGAAGACCTTGATGACTAACGATGTCACTTACCTGATGTTGGACTCCGAAGGTGGGTATAGGATCTCAGTGACGGCACTACGTAGAAGGAACCTTCGTGTTTGGACTCATTTAAAGGCGCTCATGAAGACCTTGATGACTAATGATGTCACTTACCTGATGGTGGACTCCGAAGGTGGGTATAGGATCTCAGTGACGGCACTACGTAGAACCTTCGTGTTTGGACTCATTTCAAGGCGCTCATGAAGATCTTAATGACTAATGATTTCACTTACCTGATGGTGGACTCCGAAGGTGGGTATAGGATCTCAGTGACGGCACTACGTAGAACCTTCGTGTTTGGACTCATTTAAAAGCGCTCATGAAGACCTTGATGACTAATGATGTCACTTACCTGATGGTGGACTCCGAAGGTGGGTATAGGATCTCAGTGACGGCACTACGTAGAACCTTCGTGTTTGGACTCATTTAAAAGCGCTCATGAAGACCTTGATGACTAATGATGTCACTTACCTGATGGTGGACTCCGAAGGTGGGTATAGGATCTCAGTGACGGCACTACGTAGAACCTTCGTGTTTGGACTCATTTAAAAGCGCTCATGAAGACCTTGATGACTAATGATGTCACTTACCTGATGGTGGACTCCGAAGGTGGGTATAGGATCTCAGTGACGGTACTACGTAGAACCTTCGTGTTTGGACTCATTTAAAAGCGCTCATGAAGACCTTGATGACTAATGATGTCACTTACCTGATGGTGGACTCCGAAGGTGGGTATAGGATCTCAGTGACGGCACTACATAGAATCTTCGCGTTTGGACTCTTTTGAAAGGGCTCATGGAGACTTAAGGTGACTGCTGATGTCACCTACCTGATGGTGCACTCAGAAGCTGGGTATAGGATCTCAGTGACGGCACTACGTAGAACCTTCGTGTTTGTGTGGCTTATTATCAGACTGTTATAGCATAAACAGTACCTTATCTCACTTAAGTTACTATTTTTCAGGCAATTAAGAAACCAGCAAAACTCCGAATTACAAATTACAAAGAGCAATAATGGAGAAAGAGGAAAAAAGAAAACTACTAAAAAGAAAGCATACGAAAACACCAGCATGTTGTTTAAGACAAGAAAATGAGAGTACAGAACAAGATAACGAAGACCAAAATAGAGGAAATGAAAATGAAGAGCAAAAAGAACGTATACCTACTACACGAAAGCGAAAAAAAACGCAGAACAAAAAATAGCACCTACATCAAATGAAGGAAAAGATAAACTTAAAATGATTGATCAAGAAAATCTTAATGATTACCAGCTAGAGGATGTACCTAATGATCACAATTTGCAAGTGTTGGTAGATAGGCGGTCTAATAATAAAGATTTTGTTAAGTGTACGAAGGATTTTAAAGATAATTAATTAAAGAACAATGGCATAATAATAGTTGACAAAAATTTTAGCGTCTAGAAATGTCTTTTATATAAGATGATTTTAATTATTTTTCTATGATTTTTCATATTAACATGTATTTTAATTAAGGCCACAGAAAAAAGCATACATTTTTGGGAATATCAAATGACTATAATCATTTTACACTATTTCAATGTTGCCATTAACTATATTCATACTATTTTCGTATATATTTGTAAGACCACATGAAGGTTCAAAATATTTTACAGGATATTATTATTACTAATAACTATATTAACAGTCATAATAAAAAATAAAAGTGATATGGTCGAAAATAAGTTTCTTGGAACTTCTTACAATTATTCAATACCTCAATCACAATACTATTCTAAGCAACAATTTCATTTAATGTTATGGCAACACTAAATGAAAAGTCACTGTCACGAAAAGCGGTCTGTTGCCAGGCTGTTGTCACTGACACATACTCCTACCTCTTGAGTATTATGTTCTGTGGCTCCTACGCTTCTCGTGTTGGTTGTGTTTTGTTGTTTTGCTATTTTCCTATTTCTAATTGCCTTGGGATTACTCACGGATTGATATTCCCTTCGCTTTGTATGACTTGTGCGTGCTTATAGGGTTCTGATATTGCCCTGCGTGACTGTGCTACCACCTTTTTGGACTCCGATTTTGCCTCATTGTTTGGATTGTTGAAGTGTGTTTTGAGCCACTATGGGAGATCGTAGTAGATTAACGCGAATCCTATGTGTTAACTGCAACATTTGCGTTAACACGTTGCGCCGCTATCCTGCCCTGACACTCGACCCAAGAGTCACTAGTTTACTCTGTAGCTGGGTATACCCACTCATAGTAAGTACCTACCTATCTTGAAATAACCCTTACTTAACTTACTGTATATAAATAAAAGTCTAAATTCACTATAGCCCTACAATATTTACATTAAATTAAACAATTAGCTGATATGCTATTAGTGAATATTAACCTAGCTGGAACTATTTTTATTGTCAGCATTGTTTTTATTTTTCTTTATTTTTCAGATTACTGAAGAAGACTATATATGTGAAGCATGCAGGGATCTTACAATGTATGCAGTAAATCAATGTCTCCAGCAAGAAGTTTCTGATAGTGGTGATCAGCATGGTGGACCAAGTCACAGAGGCCATACTCATGTGTGTCTCTTATGTGGGTGTTCTATAGTACGCAGACAGTGCGATAAAATATTAAGAGACACCCCTACTGATATGCAATGCTCTATCATAGCTATTATAGAGAACATAATAGCACCACGACAGGTATGTTATGAGTAATATTTATAACTATAACTAACCATGACCGTTTACTATGTGGATAAAATTGCAGTGTGATGTTTAGATTCACACACATATTATAGTGACTTATTATTATCAAAAAATATATTTGGTTGTATTGTGTTGAACCTGTGTCTATGTATTATATTGGATAAATAAACCATTATGATTATTATAGTAACCAGTAATAAGTTATTCTACAGTGTCACTTGCTCCTTCCATTTTTCTTTTTTTTATAGTAGATTGTGGGGTTCAAATATTTTTAATTAATTACATATTTGTTTCAGATAACAGAATCTGATCGTGTGTGCCATGCTTGCTGGTTACGCTCGCAGAGAGAGGCTCGGCGTATGAGCATTATTGATGATGCCAGATCCCACCTCAATGTACCTGAAGACAACCAGTCATCGGAACCAGTTTCTTCTTCGCAACACTCACCAAACATAGCGATGGAGTTACCGAATTACCGAAGAGCAGCAAACACTAATTGCCATTGTGTTTTTCCTCACTGCTCTAATACTGTGTTACGGGGAATATCTGATAAATTAAGAGCAATTATTTTGAGTAGCCATCATTATTACTTGCCTGAACTTTGTAGAGTTTGTGATGAACACTTGGAGTGTAATATGTGGGAAATGTTATTTGATTCTGAAAATAGCATTTCTACATTTACTGCAAAGCACATACAACATGTATTTTCATTTGTAAATGCTATTAATCCGACATAGATTTTGAAAATTAGAAGAAAATGGATGATCGGTTTTTGTATACTGGGTAGGTTATACAAAAGATAAATTCCGCACATTACTTGAAGAAGTACGTCGGATCCAGGAGGTACGGAAAGGAAGTCCAGGACTAGCAATGCTACTCCTTAAAATGAGAACAGGCGATGCTGACGAAAGAATTTCAACATTGATTAATATGCCACAAAGTATTGCAGCGCCAGCTGAATTTTCAGATTGTATAATTATTGTAAGAGAAGGTGAGGAGGAATAAAAATGTAAAAAATGTAGAATTGTTTCATTTTTTATTCATTACAAGTATGATGAATGCTGTATACCTACATATCGGCAAGTCACGCTTTTCCCCGTAGAGGTAGGCAGAGAAAACATTCTTCCTTTTGCTACGATCCTAACAAACCCCTTTCGCTTTTTCCACATGGTGGAATATGGTCACACAGGTATATTATGGTGAGAATTTACTAAGCTAACAATAAACAACCTCAAGACTCATGAATTTCTCCAAGTGACTTATGACATAACCTAAAAAAGTTCAAATCTAAAAATATCTTTTATTTGAAGCTTTCTCAGGACAAAATTCATTGACAAAGTTATTCAAGGACTGACGCTTAACATTTTAAGATATTTTTGACTTATAGACGCTACCATTTCTTCTCAACTAATTTTATGTATGAAAGTATGCCATTGTTCTTTGAGTGAATTTTAATTTGGGTATTATATTATTACAATAATAAAGCGTAATCGTTTCAATATTCCAAACAACATTTTATCCCTACCTACCTACCTACCTACCTACCAACCCTACCTACCTACCAACCCTACCTACCTACCAACCCTACCTACCTACCAACCCTACCTACCTACCAACCCTACCTACCTACCAACCCTACCTACCTACCAACCCTACCTACCTACCAACCCTACCTACCTACCAACCCTACCTACCTACCAACCCTACCTACCTACCAACCCTACCTACCTACCAACCCTACCTACCTACCCTACCCTACCTACCTACCCTACCCTACCTACCTACCCTACCCTACCTACCTACCCTACCCTACCTACCTACCCTACCCTACCTACCTACCCTACCCTACCCACCTACCCTACCTACCTACCCTACCAACTTACCTACCTACCTAACTACCCTCAAGGACCCCAAAAAGCAGTTTCGAAATAAACTGCTTCTTTAGGTCGTAGAATTTTGTGATACTTAATATATAGTTTATGGAATGTCATAACTTATTTGAAGGCTAGATACATTAGCAATAATTAATCTTTTTTTTTCAACATAAGTTCGTAGTTGCGTAGGTAGTAGGTACTCAAAATTGCATTATTTAATCTGAATATCATTATTCATTTAATTATTTCAATCTAATTTATTTTGACATGTGTAAGTAAAATTTCGAACCGTAAAACGGGGTGTATAGAAATTGCGGGGTGAATAGAAAAAAAATCAAGAAAGTTTTCAAGGCTAATATTTGACTATTTTTCGTTGAAGAATTTTGGTAGAATTTTAAATTATTACACATCAACATTTTTTCTTTGCGTTGATAACAATAGTACATATTTTTTTTTTAAATATGGAAAACCTATGCTTATAGTTAAAAAAAAATTGTTATAGCTCTTTCTTTACGGTGCCGGACATGATATAAAATAACCTGTAATTAAAAATAAAAAGTTATAGACATCAAATTCTTAGGACAAAGTTGAAAATCATTGCTATTCACCCCGTTTTACGGTATTGTTTCAAAATAAAAAAAATATTTTTCATCTAGTTAATAATTGGTAGTGAAACTACCCATTTCTAAATAATTAAATTAAATATTTTCAAAACTTAGGCAGTAACCTAGCGAAAAGTCGAGCGTATCTGTCTACGCATAACTATTCTGTGATCCGAGTTAGAGAGAGTTGCATCGTAGCAAGCGGGGGTGCGCGGGTAAAGCGCGCTAGAACTCCAAGGCCATTGAGGACTATAATCGCCTTAATAATTTTTACGGTAACTGTTTTCTTGACGAGTGTTCACGCGCGAAAGTTCGCAAAGCCTATGTTCAGAGTGGCCACGACTCGTTGCCCGAACTGTAGGTACGTACTACGTAGCATACTATGCGTGCCAAATAAGAATAGGATCGCGCTTGCTACAACTTCACACGATAGCTGTCAAATTGGTACTGCCAGCAAAAAAATACTATGAAAAAAAAAATGTTATATTTTTTTATTCATAAATTTCATTATTATTTACATTCATTTTTATAAAATGTTATTTATTGAATTCCATAAATAGGTAATTTTGGATAATTTAATAATATTTGAAAACAGTATTCATTAAAGAAATGAACCAATATATATAGTTAACCTCACGAAATGCTACTGGTCACCCTAATATGTCGCCATAATAATAATATAATTACTGTGTGGACTATTGTTGCCAATAAGCCTGACATAGTGGTGATAGATCGATCAAAGCGTCTCGCAATGATTGTTGATATCACTGTCCCGCATGACGAGAACCTTGTGAAAGCCGAGAAAGATAAAGAAATTAAGTATCAAGACTTGGCACACGAGGTTGTCGACATGTGGGAAGTTGACTCAGCAGTCATTGTGCCGATAGTCGTTACGGCCAATGGTTTAATAGCCAAGAGCCTCGACCAACACCTGATGAGGCTCTCGTTGAGCAGCTGGGTCAAGGGCCTGATACAGAAAGCGGTACTTCTGGACACGGCGCGTATTCTCAGGAAGTTCCTCTCTCTGAGGCCCTGACCACCGGTAGCTTCGACCCTGTTCCCGATGTCGGTGGGCTACTATTTTTTTATATTTTTAAATGTTTTTTTTATATGTTTTATAGAAATATTTAAAAATGTAAATCATATGTGTATATAAATAAATAAACGGAATATAATTACTGTGTAATTAATTTGGCGTAAAATTGATAAGAAATACCAAAAAAGTGAACAAAAATAATTAAACTGAATATAATTTCTTTATTTACTTTTTTGCACACCTTACACTTTGGTAATGAAGTTCACGAGTATTGCGGAACAAAATGGCGTCTTGACAGTGCTATTCTTATTTGGCACGCATAGTAGACTACGCTAACAATAACCAATAACACTACGCTGCGTAGTGTTATTGGTTATTGGCTTGTTGCAGTTTGCACTTTCAGTCAGTGTTGCCATATATACAGATTTCTCCGTATTTATACAGATTTTCGATGGGGGATACAGATTATCACTGGATACAGATTTTTATACAGAATTGTCTCATTCTATTGAATAGTAACAAAATAAATGACACGGTAAAATGCGTAGACAGAGTAAACTACTGTCTACGGTAAAATGCCACGATGTCTTATTCTATTCTTTATGATAAACTTTTTTTTTAACAAACCACGTTCATTTTATAGTATATTACAAGTTTCACTTATTTCTCAAACGGGGAAACCCCCAACCAACGATTTTTGCGTATTTTCCAAGATAGGTACTGCACTATCGTGATGCATTTGTCGTAAATAATTAATAACGTACAAACTTTTAATGGTAATTGAGTTATAAGTAAGTACTTAAATAATAAACAATTATATTAATTTGTGTCAATTTTTTTTATTTAATGTAGATAATCAACCTATTCCCTTGTTTTCAAAAGAAGTAGAACAAAGTTACTTGACTTCATAAGGTAAAGTAGGTATATTATTGTTTTGGTTCTCTTGACCATACAGATTTCAAATTAAAATTGCATACAGATTTTAGCAATTTCTAGTACAGATAAAAGGTTCAATGCATCTGGCAACATTGCTTTCAGTTTGTGTTGTGCAAAGATAGTGTGTTCCCATAATATTACTATACTCTTTGATGTGTTGTGACTCGGGAGTGACTCGGAGAGTGATCTCAGTGGCATATCTATCTCAGTTTACTTATATTAAAGTGTAGGTATCATTTATTCATGAACTATACGTATTAATTTTCATTTTTAAATATTTCTAAAAAAAATATATTAAAAAATTGTAACACATCGGCATCGAGAACAGATACTCTTTGGAGAACAGGTTCTAAGCTACCGGAGGTCAGGGCCTCGGAGAGAGGCACTTCCTAAAAATAGTGTTTTATTATTATTACTGGTATAACTACATCCACATAATCCACTCCACACACAAGTCACACAACCACTGCCTCCTGTCTATCACATTTACTCAGTCAGAGAGATCACAGAGTACCTACTTTACTTACCTACAGTTGCACCTAGCTTTTTCAGGTGCCTACCTTGCTATAATTAAAACCGTTATATTTTCAGATAGTAATTAGCAAACTACTCACGAACATAGAACTAGACCATATTGATACCTGTATATTTAGACAGACCAGACAGCTAGACACTTAGACAGATGTTGAGCAGTGTCAAAGTACAGGAGACTTGTTATCAAGAATATCAAGATTGTGAAGTAAGTTTATTGATAATTTACCTACCTGTGTAACTGTGTGAGTCGAGATACTTGTTGAACTTTGTATTTATTCTCGCTCGTGGATTAGGCGTGAGTAGAAACATTACTGCTGTGTAAATGGAGTTAGACCATTGCAATATTTTATATTTGCCAGTGTGAAGTGTTATGAACTCAATTGTGAAAATGCGTGTTTATCACTCATTTGCAAGTATAAAATATTATTAAGTACCACAATCGTTCAAACCAGTCACAATAACTAGGAACCCAGGGGAAATGCACCAGGGAGGCATTCCTATCAGACTTTCCTTTCCCCTAAATTAAATTTATTATTTAAAAGAGCTAAGTAGTTGTAGTTGTACTTACTGGATTCCATTCTATTTAAAATTTTGTGACGATATTTGTGGTATCTAAATTCATAGTAGGTATACAATCATGTAATAATAGATGTGAAACTTAGCTGCTTGCTAAACAAATACATATTTTTTCAGGAAAATAGTAAAATGTTACGGGCTATGAATAGAGTTGTAAGTATCCATTTAATAATACTGGTGTACATTAACTATAAAGGTGGCAACTGATCTGAGCATTCAGTCGTAATTATTGTAATGTAACATTTGGAGTGAGCTTGTTCTGTTAAGCCTGAACTGAATATTCATGGTCAAGCCGTTTGGAGTGACTACAATTGACTAATATCAAACGGATGGGCGCCAATATAGGCCACTCATGACTTCACTCTAAATGACATTCATTTGGACAATTAAATGAAGCGGAATGAACACAAATTTGTTGTTTGAACACAAAGTTTGCATATTCATGGGCTGTGCAGTGTGACACCAAATAGCGTGAGATTGTGGATTATAGTGAGGATAGAAAATCTGTGAAAATCCTTTAAAGATTTGACTTGAAGTACTGCCTGTGCATTGACCAAGCTTTAGGTATGCCGCTTGCTACAATATGCGTAATATGCTTGCACCATTGGCTTACACAGGCCTCCCTATGGCTACGGGGCGTGTAGAGAAAATACTTTAAATATTGTAGATAGGATATTTTGCTTCTTGGGGACATTCATTTATTTTTAAAAGTAAGTAAGAAAGAAGTAAGTAATACTAAATTCAAAGATTTTATTAATGGTGCTTGCTTCATCTGGGTGTCGAACTGACCAAATGTCCAACAAAAACATCCTCTATTTTTATGATGTCGAACGAAAGGGTTAATAATAAGGATTAATTCCTTCTCAATAAGATAGTTAACATTTCTTAATAACATACTCCGTATTGCAATGTCCAACCGAACGTTCGGCTTCAGCCAAAGGTTGTGGGGATAGCCGATTAATCAGTTTCGGCCAATTTACCTTTGGTCGGACACTACCATATTGTCATGTGATAACCCCACATTAAGTAACCATAATCTGAATATGTTTCATTATGTCTCACAAAATAAGGCTTTACCATCAAGACACACTAAAAGCTAACTAGACTGGACATAGTAATAATATATCTTTTGCTATTTGTTTTCTAACTTCACTGTTATTGGAATGAAATTTAAATTCACGTTTAGTGATAAGCTAAACCGTAAATATTTCAAACCGGGTAAACCGAATGAAAAATATTGGCTAACCGAGTTGCAAACCGGTTTACTCAAACCGAATCTAACATCTATTGAGAACAGTAACTTGTGTTGTAGAATGTGATTTTAAATTCGGTTATGGATTTTGATTCGGTTTGAGTGTTGTTTTTTTGTTAAAATAAATAAAAAATGGCAGTAAATTTACATAAAATCTTTAATCAAATTCTGTGAAAATAATAGTAATAAGTCACATTCAGTAATTTTTTATATTATCATAATCAATCAGTCCTATTAGCAGCATAGACCGGAATAGGAGGTTGGTAGGTTGTTTAGAGTAAACAACCTCTACACAGGCTATTTGGTGCATCGTGTGCCAAATTGAAATGGTCGACTGAAGGGGTCATCTGCTATCCTTTCAGACCCCTTAACACTTTTCATGCCCTGTGGATTATTTTTTATCGACTTTTTATTTCTTTATTAAAAAAGACCCAAATTTTACATTCAAATACAAATTTTTAAAAAAGTATAAGGCCTAGACTCTGAATTTTAATTTTATTTAGATGTGTATTGTTTTAGAGTACTTTTAAATACAAAGCTAGTGACATTAGTCATCTATTATTTTTTTTATTTACTCGCAAATTTTCGGAATATGTAAAACTTAAATTAAAACTGACTTTACATGGTTACAAAAAAAAACTAAAAGCGACCGGGATCTTCCAACTCCCCCTAAAATTTTCTAGTCTATCCTCTTGCTAATGATGTGCCACATGCCATAAATTTTTTTAACAACTGTGAATTCGCTACAATTGTGAATCGAGTCACTTATGGCTAATATTCAAAATTTTGATTAAAATTTTTTTTTTTTGCTTAAATGGTACTTGACAAACCTATTAAATCTGTTATCTCACTCTTATAAGGTAAAATCTGTCTCGTATCTCTTATCTTTTTTAGGTTTTACTTGAAATAAAAAAGTTTACACTAAGTAAACGTTTGGCTGCCCAAACGTTTACATATTGTAAACTTTTTTATGTGATTGGGAATTAGATAATTGGACCGCATTACCTGCCCGATTACCTCAATGGCGATAACTATTTGGAATTCCTATAAAAAGACCTCCCCGAATTAATGGCCGAGGTGCCCGTATTTAATGAACATGTGCCCATAGTATTCTAGAATGACGGCTGTCCCGCGCATTGGCTTTTGACTGTGAGGGAATATCTCGACAATGTGTTCCCCACTACGTGGATAGGGCGCGATGGCCTTAACTCCGTTACACTTTTATGTCTGGGGACTTGCCAAAGAGCTGGTATACGCCACGGAGATTCCAACTAGGGAGGCACAAGTCCAACGCATAGAAACTGCTTTTAATACCATTACGGAGGAAATACGACTTCGTACAACAACTGTCGAAATACGAAACACATGTCGGGCCTGCATTGGCAGCAGAGGCCAACAATTTGAGCAGGATTTGTAAAAATTATGAAATAAATGTTAAAAATGCAATTTAGTTTTTTTTTATTTCAAGGAAAACCTAAAAAAGATAGAGATACGAGACATATTTTACCTTATAAGATTGAGATAACAGATTTAATAGGTCTGTCAGGTATCACTTAAGCAAAAAAATGTTTTTATCATAATTTTGAATATTAGCCTCATGTGACTCGATTCACAATTCTAGCGAATTCACAAAGTTGTTAAAAGATTTTTATGGCATGTGGCACATCATTAGCAAAAGGATAAACTAGAGAATTTTTGAGGGAGTTGGAAGATCCCGATCGCTTTTGGTTTTTTTTTTGTAACCATGTAAAGTCACAGTTTTAATTTAAGTTTTATATATTCCGAAACTTTGCGGGTAAATTAAAAAAAAACTAGATGACTAATGTCACTAGCTTTGTATTTAAAAGTACTCTAAAACAATACACATCTAAATAAAATTAAAATTCAGAGCCTAGGCCTTATACTTTTTTTAAAATTTGAATTTGAATGTAAAATTTGGGTCTTTTTTTGATAAAGAAATAAAAGTCGATAAAAAATAATCTGCAGGGCATGAGAGGTGTTAAGCGGTCTAAAAAGATAGCAGATGACCCCTTTAATCGACCATTTCAATTTGGCAAACTATGCACCAAACACCCTGTATAATAAAAAAAATATTAGTACCTATTAGTTCATTGTTTATGTAGGTATGTATGTCGTGACGAAGTGACGAGACGTGAAGTCGCGGGTCGGCCGGGGTAGACAAGTTCACGGTTAAAACTTAAACCGAGTTGACAGATTGTAACTCAGTTTAACTCGATGTAGACTCCAACCGAATTGATACGGTTTGCCTAACCGAGTTGACACGTCTCTATTCACGTTCTATGGATATTATGTCGTGCAAACCTTCCTTATGCGAACATGTCGCACCCTTAGTAATGTAAGGACATAACTCGAAATATTGAGTTTTTGAGTTTCTGTGTTAGATGGTCTCAATATCAACTGTTCACTTGGCTTTCACAGAAAGAGAAAAAAGACAATATTAAAGCAAATACTGTAATTATACTGTAAAAAATACAGTGAAAACATCGGGTTCCCTGAATCTTTTAACACGTTTTCCCAAAAGTTGATATTTTTGAAATAGGCCTTTACTTTATTAAGGGTGCGATGTGCGTGTGATTTAGCATCAAGCGAGGTGGATGCAGTTGCAGCCAAACGTAATCCGTGGAATGCGCCGCTGCCGCTAAGGCACGCAAATATGAACTTTGACTGTTATAGATACATGTCGGTACACTTTATTGCATTGTAAATTGCGCATACATCTGCTCCGATGCGTTTGGCCAGTTGTGAATCGTACATAATAAACTTGCCTTACCAATTTCAGTGTGGATACAAGGGGTTTTTCTTAGAACCCTATGTCACCTCCATGCAATTATCTTACAATTATACCACTGCGAAACTGAATACCAATGTACAGAAGCTGCCTAGATTACCTGTACCAAAACTTAGCGACACATTGGCAAAGTACCTACAAACTGTAAGACCCATTTTAAATGACGAAGAGTTCGCAAGAACTACAACTCTTGTTAAAGACTTCGAGAGTGGATCAGGTCAAAATTTACAAGTAAGTATTATTTTCTATTCTATGCATTCTATTTTAATCCTAGAAGTCCCAATCATATGTTGTTAGTTATAAAGCCCAATCATCAATCATACGTCGGATTGCCGTGCAAGGAAAAATGGCTGTGCTTCCGTATATACTGGTCTGGCATTCAAAGTGATAACCACTGTGGAATAACACATAACATTTTTTTTTATTTTTTTTAACAAAACAGTTCGTGCTCGTAAAAACTGACATAAATATCTCTGTGCAAAAATTACAAAAACGCACACTTAGGCTCAGTTGCACCAACTAACTGTAGCCGTAACCGTTACAAAATTTCTGTCAAATTAATACAAATCTCACGTATATACGAGTATGGTTATGGTTAAAGTTAGTTGGTGCAACTAGACCTAAAAATTGATTTTTTTCAAAGTTAACCCATGTTGAAAAGCGGTTGTAAAGTACAGTTTATATGAGAAATCTTATTCCCTGGGTTTATAAACTTGAATTTTGGCTCAAGTATGAAATATTTATTTACTGATTTTCCAAAACTATCCCTGAAAAGAGGGTAAAATAGCCTGTTTTCGTTTGTATGGGAGAATCTTATTGCACGGGTCGGTTAACTGTAAAATAGACAATAATTAAGCTCTAAAGCAAATAATAAAACAGTTTAAACATTTTTCAAAATTTATTCCTGCGGGGGTGAGGACCGAGGACTAAAGTTTATATGGAGAAAAACAATACGCGGGCGGAGCCGTGAGAGCACAGCTAGTAATAAATAAATAAATTACAGAAGTAATTCAGTTTGATAAAATAAATATTTTCCAGGTTTTGTTAGAAAAAAAGGCACAAGATCAACTAAACTGGCTTGAAGATTGGTGGTTAAATACAGCATATCTGGAATACCGTGATCCAGTTGTTGTGTATTCCAGTCCGGGCCTGGTCTTCCCTTTCAGGAAGTTTCAAAGTCAAAATGACCAATTAAAGTATGCCGCTAAGACCTTACTGGCTGCATTGGATTACAAGCATTTAATAGATAAGTAAGTGTCCATTGTTTTGTTACTTTATGACTAATTTTATCTTAAGCCCATACGCATCGAAGCCCTAGGTGCTGGAGACACGAAATACTGCTGCACCGGCAAGAAGAAGGTGGAGTGACCTTATTCTGATTCATGTTTGAGGGACAGACCTGTAATAACTACATACTTAACAAGAAAACTTGATACAGGCATAGTAAGCAACAAAAGCCGCCTAAATTTTTATCACATAATACCGCATGTACAATTGTAAGCCAAAATAGTAAAGATAATATTTTTGCATTTTTAGCGACAAAATTCCTGTTGAAATGATGGGTAAGAACCCATTGGACATGGCACAGTATAAAAAAATATTTGGAACGTGCAGGATACCATGGGAGAAACGAGACAAGTTATCTTTTAATAATACTAAGCATGTCACCGTTATTCACAATAACCACGTAAGAACATCATAATTTATTAATCAAAAATGTTAACATTGAAACAATTTGCCGTCGTAATCAAACTACAAACCCAGCTGTCGTCAAAGTTATAGGTTTCTATAGTAACATACAGCCTTATTAGATGTGGACGTATATGCAGCCGCTTAGCGTGACATCCTGAGGCCGATTACCTGGTCCGATCAGGCAGTTTTATTAGGATTTTCTATAAGGAAATCTACAGTAGCTGCCCTGTATATATGTAAACCAACCTACATAAATATTTCGCTTTGATTAACTCGCTTCCGCGATAGCTATTGGCCTTTTCGTTTAAATAGTGGTGTTGGCCTCGTTGAAAGGTCATTATTTGCATTGGAGCTACGAAACATACCCAGTAAGTATAGCTACACATCATGCCGAAACTACGCAGCTGAACTTAGGTGTTATTACGTCTGCAATGTTTCGCATACTAATGATGCTATAAAACTAAAATTATTCATTAAGCGAATTGTGTGGCTATTGCTCGCCGCGCGGTCATTTAACTCGGGCGCTAAAATGCCTCACGTTAAGAACTTAAGAGTTTACTTCTTGTAATTTTTTTTTATTGAATCCAATCGCATCCCTTGCAGGGTTAATTCATGTCAGCAGTACATCACGAGGTTTGCAGGAATGACATGTTTTCGTTTACACTCTGTATATCCATTCAAAACTGACCGGTAGAGTGACCATGATTTCTCAACTTTTATTTATCTTTAAAATTATATGAATAACAACAGATTTGCAAGGAATCATGTTCTACTGACTATCTATTGACATTTAATTACACTTGGCGGAATATTTAAACGTCCACGCCATTTTTTAACCATTTCGAAATAAGTAGTGCCGACACTATATAGCGGATTCACATGGTTCGATTTTAGTTGATCAACAAAAGTTGAAACATTTTGTTCCTTCAAATTGATTCAATTTGATTGAAAGTCTGTTCAGACGGTTCAAATCGCATGCGATTTGGCCGTTGATCAACTAGAATCTAATCATGTGAACCTGGTATTACGGTAATCATTTAAAATATTGGTTTAGCCGTTAACTGGACGTCACAAGTACCTAATACTTAGGCCCACATACCAAAAAACGATGTGTAGCTTTTGTGCCATCCGTAGACTCTGTTTTAAATATAGAACCTGTGGCATATATACTAGGTAACTGTAACTTGTGTTTTTGAAGTTATAGTTCTTTTGGTGCCTTGAGGGTAAATTTTTAATTATAACGGAAGTTACGCTGTAACGAGAATGCGACACCATAAAGTTAGTTGTCTTTGTTATTTATAATCATGGCAACGACACTAAAAACTATTTTAAACCAAAAAGCTAAAACTTCCAAAAATATTTATACATTTAAATCTTTATTCTAATTCATGTTTAAACGTACTCATATAAACCTTTTTGGAGGTTTTCTTGAAATTTAAACAGTTTTTTTATAATGTTGCTATGCTGACAAATAACAAAGCGAAAATATTGTGATTTAATTTTTATATTTTATGCATGTAACGTGTAATGCTGCCAAATTAGACAGCTTAAAACTAGGGATGCCAAATGCCCCGTATTTTAAGGGTGATTCTGTTTTCAGACAATTATAACAAAAAATAACCGGCCAAGTGCGAGTCGGACTCGCGCACGAAGGGTTCCGTACCTATAAAAACGTATCTATAAAAACGGCAAAAAAAAATCACGTTTGTTGTATGGGAGCCCCCCTTAAATATTGATTTTATTCTGTTTATTTGTGTGTATTTGTTGTTATAGCGGCAACAGAAATACATAATCTGTGAAAATTTCAACTGTCTAACTATCACGGTTCATGAGACACAGCCTGGTGACAGACGTACGGATGGACGGACAGCGGAGTCTTAGCAATAGGGCCCCGTTTTACCCTTTGGGTACGGAACCCTAAAGAGCAAAGGTTGAACAAAGCTCCCATATATGGCTAATATTACGTAACTTTGAAAATAATTGGTTGAGCATTTATTTCACGAACAAAATTAATGTATTCAGGACTTTTGGACATGTTTATCAATGACAATATGGGGTTAGGATTGTTTTATTTTTTGATTTTATTTGGCGTTATACTGCAGCTGATGGCAATACTGCGGAATTTTATAGGATTCGGCAATGAATTTTGCTAATTCTTAGTGAACTATTTTGGCTAAATTAGGTATAATCAATAGGGCTGGTCAAAAATACTTTTTTCGAATTATGTATTCTAATAGCGATATTATATTGCCATTTGAGACCGTCATGGCGTGTGTAAAATATTATTGCAATCAGTTTAGTGCAATTGCCTCCGGATTAGCTTCAAAGTTTAAAAAACATCAAATAATTTCGGTATTTTTCAAACAGGTCTTTCTATACTTAAACACACTTAAAGCTTTATATTTCGTTTATGTTTATATTATTAACATATCTACAATTTAATATCGAAATAGTAAATAAAACACTTGTAAGTGTAAATAATTAATGAAGTTATACCGAAATGCGACTGCTTTCGTCGTATTTTTTTACTGCGTCTAACTAGACCAAAGCTTGTGTTATTGTGATTTTTGCCATGGATCATACCCGCAGTGCTTGGTTATGTCCTATATTTGGTGATATGTATTTATGATAAACAGAAAGAAGTTGTTTGAGTTTTCAGTATCCTAGATTCTTTGGTTGTTTTCAGAAATTCAAGGTTTTTGAAACTTTTTATTATAATTCATATAAGCAATTGGCACGTTTTTACCGCTATTACAAGTCGAAAGAAACCAATTTTTTTTCCATACAAGCGTGCCCCACCCTAATAATCAAGCTATTTTGCTATATTTTGTCTTACATATGGATGTAGTGAACTAACCATTAAAATCATTTGATAGTGTACAATTTCACGGATAATAGACAGTACAACATGACACTTTACAAATCTGTTTTTATTCACATACGTTTGAAGATAAATAAAATTTGAGGAATCATAGTTACCCTACTGTCCAATTTTGTATGGATATATTGTTATTATATCTAAGTAAATATCGTATAGATCGACTCAGTATTTTAATGCGGCGGGACAGTTTTTATCTAAAACTGAACCCTGAGAAAATGAACATTAGTAAACAATACACAATTTTAATACTATTCGTCTTTGAATTTGTTTTTGAGGTTAGCATTTGTAAATTTCAATAACTTCTTTATAACAACTTTACAACTTTTTTTACAACGTGAGGATTAAACAAACTTAGTACACTACAAAATGTCTACAAAATCCCACAAAAATGTTGAGCATGTAAGTGAAGTGGTTAATGAATACCTAATGAGATATCGTAATACGTTTCACTATTTTTAAGCGCAACCATTTTCTCGCCATTTAAACTGCAAAATATACCTTAAGAAAAAAGATTAAAGGAAATAGTGTGGTAAACATTTCAAGCCAAAAGTCCTACTAAATATTGATACAAAGAGATAGATCAGATGCAAATCCACGTGGTTCTTGAGATCCAGCACTTGTAGTGTCAGGATTAGGGAATGCAAAACAGGCCAAAATTAAAAACCGGTTTTCTTCGGGTTTTGTATAAAAAACCCGGTTTTCGGTTAAACCGGTTTTAAAATAACTTTTTTTTATTGTTTGTCTAAATTATATTTTTAAGCCACATCTTGCATCTTTTCAATTATTAAATAGAAATGTATAAGAAAAATATATTCAAAATAGCAATGAAAGTGCAGAAATTTGGGTAAAAGGTTTATTTGCTTTTTGTGCTTAAGCTAAGTAGGCACAATATAAATCACCGGTATCAAAATATCAGTTATAAGTATCCCGTATGAATAGAAAGTATTATAAAATACAAAACCAACATTTTATAATACTGAAAATCTGGCATAAAATTGTCTATAATTATAAACTGCAAATATTGGCAAAGCACAAGAAAGTCTACTGCGCTTTCATTGATTTGGAATAGGCCTATGAAGTGTGTGGAGAGAAGAATTGTGGTCGACACTATCTATGTACGGGGTGGACTGACGCTTGGTGCGGGCACTGAAATCGCTGTACAGTTATTCCAGTGCTTGTGTTAGGATAAATGGAGCGTTCACATACTGGTTAGGCACATCCAGGAGTGTTAGACAGGGTTGTGTAGCGTCAGCATGGCTGTTCAACCTATACATGGATAGTTTTTCACAGATTTAAAAGGGACTGAGTGTGGATTGAAAAATAATGAGTTGCCTGTCAAATGTCTTCTCTACGCAGATGATCAAGTTTTGCTTGCATCGTCGTTGGAAGAGTTGCAAGACATGGTAAATGTGATGAATGGAGCATATAATATGAAAGGGATGAAAATTAATGTAAGCAATACGAAAGTTATGGTTTTTGAAAGAGATGCAGATGTGTCTGAGTGTGAAGTAAAGATAGAAGATAAAAGTATTGAACAGGTGAATGAGTTTGTTTATTTGGCAAGTATGTTTACAAGAGATGGTAAGATTGAGATGGAAGAAGAGGCGGGAAATAAAGTGAATGGTGCTATGCATGCGGTTGTGGCTAGCCAGTCGATGTCCAAAAAGCCACGGCTGGCTGCCCATAATGGTGTGCTGGTACCTACGATTATGTATGGAAGTGAATATTGGTCGTGGCAGAAGAGGCATGAAAGTAGAATAAATGCAGTGGAAATGCGTTCCTTGCGAAGTATGTGCGGTGTAACTTTGATTGAGGAATGATGAGATTAGACAAAGTTGCGGTTTAAAAGATGACGTAGTGACAAACATTTAAAGAAGTATGCTAAGGTGGTTTGATCATGTTGAGAGAATGAGCGAACGGCGATTAACAAAAGGAATTTATAAGGCGGATATCAATGGAAACGTCGGTAGAGGACGTCCTAGAAGGACATAGTTACATCGATGTTATTGGTGATGTTCTTCACAAAGGACAGGTGCGTAGTACTCTCAACCGGCGTGCGTGTATGACAAGATGTATGAACGTGGATGAAGCGAAAGGAGTATGTAAGGGTCGTAGCATGTGGCGTTCTATAGTTTCTGCCTACCCCCATGGGAGAAAGGCGTGCTTTTATGTATGTATGTATAAACTCTTTAATAATAAACTCTACTTTTAAAATGAAACCATAACTCATAGCGTCCGACAATAGCTGAGGTACTCAATGTTTATCCTAACTTCATGGAAATAAGTCTTTTAAAAGAGATCAATAATAATTGCAATCAGGTTAATTCTACTTTGTTCTAATGGCTGACATCAAATGCACTGTTTTGACTGACACGTGGTGTTGCCATTTGATAATAATAAAAAAACTCGAAAAACCGGAAACGTGAAAAGAAACCCGTTTTTTTTTATAGTGTCAAATATGCCGAAAAATCGGTTTTCGGATAAACCGGTTTGCATTCCCTAGTCAGGATTTAGGCACCACCTTTGGACGTCTATAACTTTTTTATAATAATTATACCTCCAATTTTTTTTTCTTCGGCTTACATTTGTTTTGAATGTCCTACTAAAACATAGGGTACCTAGGCAAAGTTTCTCTACGAGTAGGGGTGCCTCAATCCTTACACACAATATATCAAAAGGGTTTTACTTTATACGAAAGTTTCCTTCATCCCGGTTCTCTGAATACCTTGTGCTTATTAGGATGGTACCTTATTATAGATTTGATTTGTTTTTAGATCTTTCATGTTGACCTCTGGGGCGAAGACAATGTTTTGCTGAATGAAGACCAAATTGTACAACTATTAAAAAAAGTAATGGAACTTTCCAGTACGCCAAATAATGAGGGCATTGGAATTCTTACATCCGAAAATCGTGATTCGTGGGCAAAAGCTTATCAACTCCTCGCTAAAGGTATGTAGGTACCTACAGTACTAAGACAGCTATACGCCTCGGCTATATCTAGTGTAGTGTGTTGTATCTTCACAAATACGAACGAACGAATATGGCATCTATACAGAGTACATTTAGGTTCTTTATTTGTAGCTTGACATATTATAATACTTCAGGAAATTAACAACAACAAATGAAATTCTTTATTGTACACAAAAACAAGCCAGATATATTATTAAAATATGTACCATGAGCGATCTTATAGTTCTAGCTAGGCGATTTCTGTCAGACAACCAAGTATGGACAATGTTGGTAGGAAAAATAGAGGGGCAGCAGATATATTAACTGCTTTGTTAAAAAAAAAACCAATTAAATAAGAAAGTGATTGTTGCAGTCACTTCTAACCTAAGTCGGAGTGTTTGGTCTTAAGGCTAATCTTAAGAGGTTAAACCTAGTTTTAGCCGAAAGCAACCGGCTGCACCTAGTTTCAGTCGGCATTAAATAAGTGACACCTAACCCGAACCAACTACGACTGTCTGTACCTAGTTGTAGCCGGCTATTGCATGGGAAAATCCTCATGGATACCGTTCGCTCGGGGAAGGCGAAGGGTTACGTTAGACTCTTATCGGCTAAAAACCACCACGGTGTTCCTCCTCCTGACCGTTAAACCTAAAGAAAACCATTAAGCCGGCTAAACCTAGGTCACAGATAATATACTAGGAGTAACCGCAATTCGGCATTTAGCCGTAACATTGTACTATGTAGAGATCGTCTATTAATCTAAACGCCCCTCCACTAAACGTGGTTGTTTCAATGTGTGGGAGGAAATACTTATTGCAACACTTTACTTTGAGCGTGCGGCAGTCCAAGTTCATAGTAAAATACTTATTGCAACACTTTACTTTGAGCGTGCGGCAGTCCAAGTTCATAGTAAAATACTTATTGCAACACTTTACTTTGAGCGTGCGGCAGTCCAAGTTCATAGTAAAATACTTATTGCAACACTTTACTTTGAGCGTGCGGCAGTCCAAGTTCATAGTAAAATACTTATTGCAACACTTTACTTTGAGCGTGCGGCAGTCCAAGTTCATAGTAAAATACTTATTGCAACACTTTACTTTGAGCGTGCGGCAGTCCAAGTTCATAGTAAAATACTTATTGCAACACTTTACTTTGAGCGTGCGGCAGTCCAAGTTCATAGTAAAATACTTATTGCAACACTTTACTTTGAGCGTGCGGCAGTCCAAGTTCATAGTAAAATCGCCACACGCACATAAGTAGTGTAAGTATTTCCTCTTACAAATTGAAACAATCACATTTAGTGAAGTAGCGTTCAGTTTTAGATTAGATGATCACTACCTAACTACGTTCAGTGGTACAATTAATTGCCCATCCTCAACCTAAGGCGTTTATTACACTACCCGATTTTAAGGCCCGGTTGAAAGAGTGCCGACCGATGGAAGACCAAAGAGACCGGCGCCCTAACTAATAATAATAGTCTAACGAACTTACCTGTAAGTGAAGTTCGACTGTAATTATACGAAGTTGTTGTCTCGTCCGAAGATGATGATAGAAAACAAGTGTAGTCCCGGTCTCGTCACTCACTGGCACCACATAATTTTGAAGTATTAATTAAACTAGTGGTCGCCCAGTGGTCGAAATTGGACCATAATTCATTCAAATTTTAAGTTTGAACATTATTAAGGTTCTATTGTCAAAGACTATACCTCTATAATCACAGATTTCGCCAAGGCTACACAGTTAATTTGCCTATCTTTTTCAAACACTATATGTAAGCGAGGGATAAGGAAAACAGCATGAATGGTAGAAAATGGGTGAGCGGAAGCCAGGGTGCAAAAAATTACTGTAAAAAATGTGACAGTACAAATATGTATGTATATATGTGTGTCAAACGCATAGTAGTGTGTTTTAGTAATTTAATTTATTTCTAATGTATGTTATATAAAAATATTAGCTTTCTGCACTCCTCCATATAAACTTTAACTGTGCCAAATATCATACTCCTCCGTCCGCGTAATTTTCGTAAAAAGGGGTACAAAGTTTTTACTTCGCGTATTAATATATAGATATGGAACGCACCCCTACATGTGCTGCCCTCTGCCTCTGTAACTAGCTTAATTAAGTTCATAGGCGTTTATTGGTTTTACAACAAATAGTGCATGCTTTAGTCTTTTCATAGTATGGTATGTTAAGGTAGGGTGGGACTCATCATCTTCGGACGAGACAACAAGTTCGTATAATTACAATCTAACTTCACTTACATGTTCGTTTGACTATTAAATTATACTCGTTGTTGTCTCGACCTCTATGATGATAGAAAACAAGTGTAGATGTTCAAAAACTAGTTGTAAAATCAATAAACATTTACATACATACATACATAAACTTGAAATACTTTCTAGGAAATACCTTCTAGGACGTCCTCTACCGGCGTTCCCATTAACATCCGCCTTATAAATTTCTTTTGATAATCGCCGTTCACTCATTCTCTCAACATGGCCAAACCACCTAAGCATACTCCTTGCAATTTTTGTCACTACATCATCTTTTAAACCGCAACTTTGTCTAATCTCTTCATTTCTCAATCTATCATTCAAAGTTACACCGCACATACTTCGCAAGGAACGCATTTCCACGGCATTTATTCTACTTTCATGGCTCTTCTGCCACGACCAACATTCACTTCCATACATCACATTTGTTCCATTTTTCCTTAATAAACATTTATTAAGGAAAAATCTATCAATTGTACTTCTTGTTAAAGTAATTAATAATTTTATTGTATTATTCAATCTCAATAATATTATTGCTTCAGAAAAACTCCCACTATTCATTAAAGGCCTGTTGTACAACCAGCAAAGTTTGTGGACCCCCGATCCAACCAGCCGCTCTCTTAATATCATCAATATTAACACCCTTTCTGTATGCAGCCGATGTTGTTGCATGGCGGGTACTGTGCGCTGAGATCGTGCTAACATCTATACCACTCTCTTCCATAGCCTTCTTGACCCAGCGGCTGATTGTACTGGAGGTCACAGCTTTATATGGCTTTCTTGTTGAAATAAAATCTATCTAAATAATTAACAACAGCTTTAGCTGAACATATTCCTATTCTGTTGTTAAAGAAAGGAATAGTTAATAAATTAATAGTAAAAAGAAAAAAAGTCGTTGAGTTCTCTCTTCTCACTTTTTGTCTGCTGATGGTCTGTGTGATGGCCTCCCTGCTAATTACCTATTCTCCAGCGAGGAGGGCCCCGCCAGTTTAAAGCTTTATTTTAAGGGAAGTTTGCTTTAGAAAATGAAGCACTCTTCCTAGGAGTAAACTGCTTCTTAGTTTCTGCAATCTTGAGTTATTTGCCAGATTGTTGAACTGATTTCACAGTCTTTATCTTATCAGTTAGGTTATCACCGAAAAGGTATGTTTCTGATTCAGACTGCACTAGAAATTCCTTCATATCCTTATTTATGAGAGATAGCACGAGAGATCTATGTCCACTTGTATCTAGATATAGGGAGTCACACAGCAAACGGGAAGCATCATTCAGTTTTTTAATTATTTCCATCTTTTGGTTCCGATTATCCTTCACACACATTTGAAGACCTGAGCCCAGGCATGACAGGGCTGTAGCAATCTGCTGCTGTCTTTTTTGTATTAATTGGACTCTCTTTTTTATTATTTCCCAGTCCCACGGTCACGTATGAATAATTTTACGTGTCGTTGATTGTTTAAACAAATTAAATCGGCATATTGTATGTGATATTGTTCCATTTTTCAGCCATTTTTATTGTGTTGTTTTTAATTTTTTCTCAAAGTCTTTTCTAACATTTTAATGTTTTTTTTTGTAAAAAAGTACGAAATATCATTGTTTCAACGAATAAGATTCTATTAATTATTCCAAAGCTCCGGATTTTTCAGCCGTTTTTTGGATATTTATTATTTCACGTGGATTATACAGCGGCGTTTTTTCGAAAAGGCAAAGTTAGACCGTATAAAATATTTAAAAAAAATAACGATTGCAGAAGCATTTCGCGTCTCTAAACGACCGCACAAATTTGAAAGACGAAAATATACCGTAAAACCTGGCAACTTTGCCCAAAAAATCAGAGTATTTTTGCATTAGTTGAGTTATTTCCGAAAACGTTAATGTATTTCATATTATTTTTGTACCACACAATACTATATGTTCATATCTCGATATTTATTATTGAAAATATCCAGAAAAATGAATTTGTGTGTGTAAAAAACACAATTATAATTGTTGGGCAAAGAATCACAGGTTTTTGGCAACTTTGCCAACTTGTAATATTTCAGATACTATAAACCGTATCATTATTTTAAAAATGGCTGAATATAAATACAGGGCCATAAAGTATAGTATCAAATTATGAGATGAATGAACATATTCGTTGTCCTTCAAAATTGAGTGGGCAAAGTCAAAAAGCCTCCTAGTACATTTTTCTTACTATAATGGTCAATGTCTAAGGGCTGTCATCATTGAATAAATGCTACATTTAAATACTTAATGATAAAGTTTTTGATGTGGAATATTTCTATTGAGATAATCATAAATTCAATAAGTATGTAATGGATACAAAATGAAGATATACGGTATATTGCCAGTTAAGTTATATTGCTACGATATATTACTAACTTTAAGGTAGCCAAAAGACAAAATATGTGACTAAACATCTACACAATATGTCGGAAGACAGTCATCAGTTGCAGATACTGTTCGAACTAACAAATTCGATGAATGCCTATTTATAAATAGTTCTACACATGTATTGCTGGGAATTGTTCCATTAAATATGTAACAGCAGGTTTCTTTTCTTCTAATTTGTTAAAAACTAGCGTTTTCTAGTCCAACTTGGTCATTGGACAACCTTATTCATCAGAAGCCACCAAAACATTTACAAGTTTTTCTCTTTTAGCGTTCTGTTAGTTTGTGCATAGGTACCTCTTAAAATTATAATAAATTTAAAAATTACAGGTGACAACCCTACGGGAATAAAATTGGTGGGCAATGTCGTCAACCATGCTAAAAAAACATGCATGTGACTTTGCCCATCAATATATTTTACAATTTTATGAGATGTTTTGTGTGAAATACCAGCCTATATTATTCATTTCATACATATTAACGGTGGCAAAAAAATTAATTACCTACTGTATCTGCAACTATCACTTTTTCATAAAGTTTTTTGACTGGTTTTTGCCCGCTAAAAACAATACCAACTTTTAAAGGTTCCTGACAGCCAACGGAAGTAACATAGGTGACATTACGTCACTTGGTATTGTCAGAAAAATAATCAATTTTCTACCACAGGCAAAAGAATACTCCTAACTATAGACAAATCTGCTATGCATCAAATTTTTAAAAAAATACACAACTGGGCAAAGTCATACCTCAAGGGCAAAGTTGCCAGGTTTTACGGTAGTCGACACGCAGTAGCGTAGACATACCACCATGTTTTCGGTCACTGAAACAAAAAATATTACGTACTATATACATCATCAGCATGTGGCTGAATTCAACTTCACCACATTGCGTAACGCTCCATTTCGAGGAGTACGGCTGGGAGATGCGGGAAAACTGCAGCCTCTCTGGTACACAGGTCAACCGACGCCACTATTCGTCGACGATATATGGCTGTGTCGCTTGTATTTATAAAATAAAAAATATATTGATAAAATGATCAAATTATTGGAAAAACCAATCTTCTTTCTTCATTGCAATCCAAATTTCAATACTTTAGTGCACTTACTTGGGTATATGTGCGTGCGGAAGTAAATAAAAGTTTGTACACCGACACAGTAAAGTTTAGTTTATTAGAAGATAGCACAGTAGGTACACAAGTTTAGAGTTCACAGCACAGTAAGAATGAAGAGTAGCACAAGATAGATAGATGGAGTAGACAGAAAGCAAAGCGAAAGGTAATATTATTTAGCGAAAGCGCGACAGCAGAGCGAGTGACACAGTGGTCTCACTAAAGGCGGTAGGCTGACAGGCGGGCCGCCGGAATGCACTGATGCGCGGGCGCAGCTCCGGGCTGCGAGCCCCCACCTCGTGCGCTAAACAATGGAGCGATCAGGCGGCCGACCGACTTGGTCACTACTAATGCATATGATTGATTTGTCCGTCCGCATATACAATTTTTTATTTATTATAACATATATGTATTACATTTTATAGAATAAGTACAATTATTATAACTAATCTACGCCACAATACCATTTCACGTTCACAATCATTCAGAATCATTTGTTTAAACAATCGACGACACGTAAAATTATTCATACATACGTGACCGTCGGACGCGTATTCAACCAGTACAAATCGAATGGAACCGGGTGATCGCTGACAAAATTGAATTGAAATGTCGAATGCAGCTGCGCGGAGGGCGACCTTCAATCGTTGCAGCAACCACTTTCTCCACTGTTTAGAAAATGCAGCAGTGGTTTTTCTTACACAGAAATTGATGATCTTTCGGATGAGCTTGAGTTTTTTGAGGAAATCGATCATACTAGATACCTATATACGAGGCGTCGCTTATCATGGTGCTGCTACTGATTAGGCCAATCAGGGGGGCTTGCAGCACTGCATTATCGTATAGTCCTATCCCTCCCCTGTTTCGAGGAACAAACAAAACTGGGAGTCGTATCATACTAGAAACCGGATGTCTTTTTTTTATGGCGTCGCCAGGTTTTTTTGCATTGCAGCATCGCCATTTCGTGTTCCCCCATTAATGACGTGACTAATTATATATCATCTGGTAGTCTTATCGAAATAGATTTAGTGTCGTGGGCTCTTAGCCTTTGGCCAGACTGCAAACGCGGGCGCGGGGCGGGCGCGGTGCGGTGAGTTCAAACAGAAGAACTTCATTTGAGTGTCCATAGTGGGCATGCGGGCGCGGGAAGCGGCGCGAGCTACTTTGCGCGGGGGGCGCGCGGGTAGCGCGCGGGTAGCTCACGCCATAGGTCGTTCATAGAAGTGGCCGCAGTGAGAGCGCGGGCGGCCAGTGACAACCCGCGCGGGAGCGGGGGATCTCAAACTAGTTCGAGCTGACCACGCGCGTTGTTGTGATGGTGTCTTCAAAATTAAATGTTGAAGAATTAATAAGTGCTATTCAAGCACTGTGGATGTCGAAACATCGTTTTTTAGTAAGAATTTTCCAGTAAAAATAAGTCTTCTTCATCCATATGATTCATATGATATTTTGACAAACACTGGACACGACAACGCTCAGAACGACGCGGCGCTCCACTGCGGACAGGCAAATCGCGCGCGTTCCCGCACCCGCGCCGCTCCCCGCACCGCGCTGCCACTCAGGCCAAGCACTAAAGCCTTTGGCCAGACTGCAAACGCGGGCGCGGGGCGGGCCCGGTGCGGCGAGTTCAAACATAAGAACTTAATTTGAGTGTCCATAGTGGGCACGCGGGCGCGGGAAGCGGCGCGGGCTACTTTGCGCGGGGAGCGCGCGGGTAGCTCACGCCATAGGTCGTTCATACAAGTGGCCGCAGTGAGAGCGCGGGCGGCAAGTGACAACCCGCGCGGGAGCGGGGGATCTCAAACTAGTTCGAGCTGACCACGCGCGTTGTTGTGATGGCGTCTTCAAAATTAAATGTTGAAGAATTAATAAGTGCTATTCAAGCACGATCTGCACTGTGGATGTCGAAACATCGTTTTTAGTAAGAATTTTCCAGTAAAAATAAGTCTTCTTCATCCATATGATATTTTGACAAACACTGGACACGACAACGCTCAGAACGACGCCGCGCTCCACTGCGGACAGGCAAATCGCGCGCGTTCCCGCACCCGCGCCGCTCCCCGCACCGCGCTGCCACTCTGGCCAAGCACTTAGACTAAATACGGTTACCTAAATAAACATGATTATACAACCTTATTTTTTTTTACCATAAACCTTAAAAAGGGGTTATAATGATGAGTAAAGTGAATCCTTTTCGGGTTTATGGTAAATAATAAGGTTTTATTACAAATTAGACATTTACCAGAATATTCCACGTCATATTAATATTTATTGTAATTATAAACACAGTACATATGAAAAAAAGCTGCAGACACGTTCAGTCGCTTGACTGGTTCAAGATTTACAATACCTCAATACACATGTCGGCATTTTTTATATATAAAAGGCCCGAAATCGTTTTTTTCCAAGGAATTAAAATCCGACCTCTGACGGGTCCCGCTGACAGCTAGACTGCGAGGAAACACTAACTGTCGTCTACTTCAATCACCACGAATTTTGTCGTGTTGTCCTGTATATAGCTACTAGTATTGAATGTCTTTGTTTGACATAAAAACCGAATGAAGCTAGTTACAGAGGCAGAGGGCAGCACATGTAGGGGTGCGTTCCATATTGAATTAATTCTTCAAAATTATGTGGTGTCCGTGAGTGACGAGACCGGGACTTCACTTGTTTTCTACCGTCATAGAGGACGAGACAGCAACCAGTACAATCATACAATGTAGGGTTCCATAGCATAAAATACACGCTAGAAGATAAAGTTTACAATGTTAACTTTACCGACCGCAAAAATAAGTTTGTATTAATATTTAATGATATTGTCAAATACTACCTTAATGTTGCAGCCGGTAAAATATATTTATTTCCTAAACAATCCGGATACGACACGTGACGAAGATGCACGAGCACTACCGGCTACGATAGTCCGAAACTAGTCTGACAATCCCGAAAAATGTGCGTCAGTAAATTGTAAACAATCATAAACTGTTAGGTAGTTTAATATAACATAACATATTAATCATAATTTCAGACAAATCAAATAGAGAATCTTTAGCAGATGTAGAGACAAGTCTCGTTGTTCTCTGTTTGGATGGGCCCGTTGACTTGTGGAAATGTGAGGATGCTAATGCCCGTAGAAACCTAGCTGGAGCACAAACAATACATGGCGGTGGATCTAACAGTAACGGTGGTAACCGTTGGTTTGACAAAACGATACAGGCAAGTCAATATTTTCTTTTCTTCGATTCGCAACTAGAAATTTATTTACATTATATTCATTAATCAATAACATCAACAGGTTTTGATGAGTTCTATTAACCAGCTTCTGAGCCCATCATCATTAAAATGAGGATAGTTTCCCATTTGATGTTAAACATCAATAATTCAATATGGAAGCACATAATTTTTCTTTTAGCTATTTGTCGTCGTCACGTTGTCTTTAAATCCTGGCCACACAAAAAAACGACATACAGCCAGGCGCGGTCGCAGCCGAAGACTTTGGGAGGGGGGCCATATTATTAACAGTAAAATAAGTTGAGCACATTAAAATCTATAGTACAACTTTTTTTTTTTAAATTATCAATTTTTTTAAGTTTGTCAATTTGAACTATACGATTTGGGGAGGGGGTTCATGACCCCTACGACCCCCCCCCCCCCCCCTCGGACCGCTACTGCGTATAGCCTATACATACATATGTCGAATAGAAGTGAGTATAGCATTACAGTTAAGATCAGTGTCTGGTTATCAAGAGCTAAGCGGGTATTTGGTAAATAAAACCACCACGGACGCTTCACCACTGACAGTACTTTTATTTGGGTTAGTTGTTAGTTACATGAGCTAAGTCACAATACAAGGTTAGTCTGAAAGGGGGTACTAACCCGCAAGTCACTTATAGTATCACTGATGACTGTTTTATAGCAGGTGTTAAAATTTCTAAATATGCATGTTTTTATTTCTATACAAAAGTAAGTAAATATTTATTTCAATAACTCCACAATCCTAATTTTGTTATCTGTTCCAAAATGGCCGCGCAAGTTTGCTGTAAGCTTATTTTTGACGGTTTGTTTTTTTCGAATTATTTGTGATAATAACTTGCTTATTGTAGTATAGTATTATGTTTCGAATAGATTTCTGTGTAGCATAGATTATAATAATAGGGAATTACGTGCTTTTGTGATTAAAACGTTTGATATCCAAGTTGAAGGTTCTTTATTGCCTGTTATCACGGATATTCTAGGTAGGTGCAGGGAACTTAAATATATGGTCAATCAGTTTTAATAAAAATCGACGACGCCAGACCTTCATAACTCGTCGGCTCTCTTCGGTTTGACTTGGCCAGTTTTTTCTTATTTTGCTATTTTCGTTGATTTAAATTGCTTGTCGGGTACATTCGAACAAAGCAGGTCGTACTGTAATTTACAAGTGGAGCTCTATAGGTATTCTTTGCTTTTAATTGTATTCATACAACCAGTACAGTCGTTGTTAGTCATTATTTTTAGTAATGTATTTCCTAGATGTTAAGAAATTACAAAAACACTATCGAGCTGTGGGACGCAAACTTTCGACACTACGCACTACTGCACTACGTCGTTTGAGCCGTTGCTTAGGGCAACTTGCCACTTGAACATCAAGAATGATTACTAAATTGGAGATAGTGGTGTCGATTCTGTTGCGCACTTTGACAGGACTAAACTAATCTAAGGGTGTTTGTCTCTTCCTGTTTCAATAGAAAAAGAAAGTGACAGTTGCGTTTAGTCTAGTTTAGTACTGTCAAAATGTGTAACAGAAACGACACCAATATTTCCAAAGGATTTTTTTACAAAATGAGTTTCGATGTATCACTGCTGCCAGGCGTCCCACGACGGTTTCATTTGTTTTATGTTATGGATTACCTACAATTGCGAGGAATGCGAAGGGAAAAGACAGGCATTTTGTATTTGTGGTATAGTCTGGCCATTTAAGTTTTGTATAAAAGGTAAACAAACCTTTGATCGTGTGTGAAACATTCATTGTGCTTTAAAAATTCATTAAAAATACAATTTTTTTAGAATACTAGTATTATTTATTGAAGAATAAGTGTTAAGGTTTTCTAAAAATGTGTATCTTAAATCGATTTTTAAAGAAAAATAATGTTTTACGATTAAAAGCTTGTTTACCTTTTATATAACATTTTAATGACCGAACCGATTCCGTGACCCAAAATATGACGTAAGATGTAAACACAGCTGTTGATAGGGTTGCCGTAGCGTATTTTTAATGAAATCTTTGAACAGCTATTTCTCTAAACTTATCGATTTTTGAGGAAAATTGTAGAACGAAAGTTTTCCATTATTATGGGTAGGTAGTTACTGTAACACCCTTTTGGCTTAGTACCCCCTTTCTGACTAACCTTCAACAACGGATATTCAAATCCTATCCATTTTATGAGCTAAATTACTACATTTACGATACTTTACTTCAATAAAAGATTATACATTCCGGGACTGGAATAATAACGCTGATTTACAAATAGAATCTGAGTTTAACCGTTTTAAAAACAATGTAATCGTCACCAATAAAAACAAAAATGTCTACTTTTATAAAATACGTTCATTCATCACACACGTACATCTTTAGCATTTATTCGTTGTCTCACCTCGCTGGATTGCGCCTCTCCTCCGTTCATCTCTTCCACCTGCGCAGTACTACTACAAAAATATTAGATCATCAGCGCGATTTGTCTAGTTAGATTGACTGAGTTAGTTATATAAAATGACTACTAGAAATTTAAAAAAACAATGCTAAATTACTTTTCATATGTTTTATTTGTCATTAAAATATTATAATATTGACATACAATATAAGTCGTGACGGATGTGAGGCGTTAGTCGATTTGGTATAAAAAAATTCTGAGTTTTTCTTTTTTATTGCTTAAGCATTTATTATTGTGTTAATTGTGACATCTATTATAGTAACCATGCGAAGTTTCGCTAGTTTATTTTAAGTAACCCTATATAAAAGACAAAAAAGACACGAAGACATGACGTTACATGACCATGTTTTTCACAACTACTAGGGATGTAAACATTGGTGCATGGGTATAAGAAGTCGTTGCCTGGTTTTCCTATATTATTATTGTGGTATATAATTTTATTTATTTTCAGTTTATTGTTGGTGCAGATGGAGTGACGGGATTAACTTATGAACATTCACCGGCTGAAGGACAGCCTATAGCTGTTTTAACGGATTTCATTATTAAATATATGTACGATTTCTTTAATTTTTATTTTCGTTTTATATTCGTTTCGTTTTATGTTTTCGTTAAATATTACATTTTATCGTGCACTAGTAAAAGGTACAACTATACCTATTTCAGTGAACAAAACAAAGTTCCTGAAGCGCCGTCCGCGAGTCCCAAGCAGCCGATAATGTTGAAATTTAATGTGACCGCAGAAGTTAATAGCATGATAAAAGATGGCAAAAAAAATTTGGACAGGTTTGTTTCCACTTATTTTTATGTTACTGGCTTGGTCAAAAAAATATGCGAACTTGAGGTTCGGTAAATCTCACCGTTAATTTCAGCCTATTTTCACAAACATGGTTTTTGATAAAAAATATTTTGATATTATAATAAGTATATATTGCGTAGATCACTGGATGCTGAAGGCTAAACTGGATGTTGTGGCCTGAGGCAACTTGGGAGGCACCCTCGTGCCTCAGTGGACTTTGATAGTTTGAGTTTATTATTAATTAAATACACTTCATATTTCAGCTTAGTTCAAAACCTGCAGCTGAACTGCTTCCAGTACGACAAGTATGGAAAGAACTTCATCAAGTCACAAAAATTAAGCCCAGATAGTTATCTACAGATGGCCATGCAACTAGCCTTCTATAGGTAAGAATTTTATTTGTAAGAGACTAGAAATGTAAATTTTACGAATAGCATATTATGAAATATGGTTTCATATGCCACACCTGGGGACCGATTCTTAAGCGCTTCGACGAGTCTATTTTAGAGATAAACTCTAACCCGCTATATATAGACGTTATTAGACATTTTATGTATAGGCATTGTATAGACAAAAACCGAAGTCCCTAGCAAAACTGAATGAGTGGGTCAAGGAACGGCAAGTATACTCCACCAAGAAGAACATAGTCTGTTTAGTTGTTGGCAATAAGATTGACATGCATATCATTTTGGGACCCAGTGCATAATATCAGCAAGCACATTGGGTCAACCGCGCGACGGGCGCAACGAGTATTCCCAAGGAGAGTTGATGTCAGGCAGGCGGCCGGTCATAAAACAATAAGCCAAAACCTCTAACAACATGGATTTATGAAATACATGTTGTGCCGACCCCACCTAGTGTGGGATAAGGGCAGGAAGAAGATTGTATAGACAAAAAGTCAGGAAAATGTCAAAATTGCACAAAATTCAAAATTCGTGTTCACGCCATTTGTAGAGATAAATGTCGCAAAGTTCAGAGTCCATCTCTCTATTAGAGATACGTTCCGTTTCTATAGATTGTGTTGAAACGTAATCGAGAAATTTAACAGTAGGGACAACGGTCGTGTCTTTAATCAAGGATGTAACTTTTTAGCAGTTACTATGCCTAATTATGTGATTGTTCTTTAATAATTAAAATATTATTTCTTAATGTTAATGGTAAATTGCGTTAATTTTTTTTTTTAACTTTTGTAGCATCTAGCATGCAACGAAACGTAATGATGGGTCAATATTTGAGTGAAATTATTTAATGATTGTAAAGAAATTAACCACAATTTGTGCCTCTTCATTTAAATCGTATATTACTTACTATCATTTGCCCGCAGCTTCGCTTGCGCGATTTTTAATACCCCGTTACGCCCCTTTGTAGAAGGCGTTTTAAAAATCTAAAGTTCTTGGTACATTATTTACTTTGAAGAGTAGCCCAGTCGCAAAAACCTTTTTGGTTTTGGATATGTTATATTTAGGTATTCTTATGAAAATTTCATATTTTTGACCTTGAGTGACTTCCGCGCGCTCCGCCATCTTGGACTAAAGACCCCAAAAATGGGTTTTTATTAAATAACTCCTTATCTGTGGGTTTTATGGCAAAAGTAGTTGAGATCTTTAAGTATTTTTACGCTCGTCCCCATTGGTTGGAGACCCTTCAGGTCCCGCCAATAGCTGCCCGGTTACGTAGAAACGGTCCGCAAGACCATCTACAAGCAATCGAATAGACAAAAAAAACAAACCATCTGGCCTTGGTTGGAGACCCTTCAGGTCTCACCAATAACTGCCCGGTTACGTAGAAACGGTCCGAAAGACCATCTACAAGCAGTCGAATAGAAAAAAAAATACAACCGTTGGGCAGTTGCCCGCTAGGCATAAAACTCGCCTGGTTGGATGATCCTCCCTTTTCGTTGGAGGAACACCATACCTCGTTCCTCCACATTGGTGACCCCGACGTGATCGTCACAGACAGTGTTTCCACACTGGTGACGATTATCAACGCAACCTTCGCAGCCTATGAACATCAGCAGCAAAGTCAATATTCCCTCATCACTCCCTCAGCTCAGCATTCAATCGAGCAGCGTGTCATACAGCTAGCCATGGCACAGCACGCTGCACTTCGGCCGGTCAACGAGCAGAGGCACTTCTCTCCTGGTTGACGCCAGCAGCCAGCCACTTCTAACCGCTAACAGTTCCAACTCACCGTGAACTACTCGGTATCCGGTTCCGACTCACTGGAATTCTCACCTGACTGACCCTGGCAAACATCTCAAAATGTAACGACTGCTGACTCCTACTGCCTTATCACGACAGTCGACCTCCGGTATTGGGGGAGAGTGATGTGGCGGCATCGATCACGTCACATGCGAACTATGCAGCACGAAGAATGTGTAGCAAACTACTGTGACAATAAAATAACAACTCTCAGAAATGACGTCACAAATCCTGCATCGCGATATCAAGATTTGACACGCAGAATATTCAATTTCCCAACGTCAACCGTTGGGAAGTAGCCCGCCAGGCATAAAACCTGCCTGCTTGGAGGATCCTCTCTTTTCGTTGAAGGAACACCATACCTCGGACCTCCACAATATATAAAAAAACAGATAGTAAAGCCATAAAAAAAGCTAATAAGCATACATAACAATGGTGTACTTTTTTTGCACTATGAATTCAAATTACAAAGGGCCCTGCTGAGCAGACATTTTCTTGGTGAATTTCTTCTGTTCTGTTGAAGACCCCTTGAAGTTAATACATGAATCGAGAGGTACATTGGCCCAAGTTACGATCAGAATTATTTTTATGTAATCCGAGCGTAATACAACCGCGGGCCCCGCTGGAAGGATGAGGCGATTTATTGTAATTTCTATCAAAATAGTTGAGGTACATTGGATCTTGTTAATAAATTCGTGAGGTACATTGAACAAACAAAGCATTGCCACTAGTTTTTTCGGTCTAGCTCGAGTGGCCCCGGTAGATCGATACACATCAGATATATATCAGGTCAGATACGCTTTGTCATTCAGACATTAAAGTCTTTCCTTCTCCATTCTAATATGCAAAATGCACATGCAAAATATTTGCAAAGCCACAACCTGGCAGCCAGGATAATCCATCAGCAACTTGCCCTTAAATACGCCCATATGCATATTGAGGTACCATATTACCAAGACCATCAAGAGCCAGTTCTCGACAAGTAATGGTCAGATCACGTTACGATCACGATCTAGTGGATCATATCAATGGTCAATGACAGGAGTATTACAGCCTGCTATAGACCAGTAGTCATAATCGATCAGTCGGCGCGTCATGCAATGCTTGTTGTCATCACTATTTGCCATGACGAGGACCCTGTGAAAGCTGAAAATGAAAAAATAACAACATACATCGACCTTGCTCGTAAGGTAACCAACATAAGGAATATGGATTCAACAATTATTGTGCTGATAGTCGTGGCAGTGAATGGTACAGCGAAGGACTTTGATTAATATCTTCAGAAGCTCTCGCTGAACAGTTGGATTAAGAGCTTGATACAGAAGGCGGTAGTCTTGGACACGGCATACATCGTGAGGAGGTTCCTCACTTAGGATCCCTGACCCCCGGTAGCTTAGATCTTACCACCACGCTGCGGGCGAAGCGCTGTTTTAATAGATATTTTTCTAAATTATATTTTTATACGTAAATTGTTGTAAGTGTAAAGAAATATGGTAGAAGTAATGACTAATAAAAATGAATGATATACATAACATTTCTGCATTATTTAAGGTTACATAAAGTACCCGGAGCTCATTACGAGTCTGCAGCTACAAGAATGTATGTAGGAGGACGAACAGAAACCATACGATCATGCTCAATCGAATCAATAAATTTTGCAAAAACGATGTTAAATTCTCAAAGCAAAATTAAAGAGAAAATTTCTACATTAAAAAGCGCCATCAATTCTCATAAAAACTACACAGTACAGGTAACTTAAATAAAATATTGACTTTTGCATCTTAAAATTCTATGAAACGATACAAGCACTTAAAAGCAACATAAATTATATTCTGTTTTTATATTTATATTACAGGCACTTCAAGGATTCGGTGTTGATAGACATTTGCTAGGATTAAAATTAACTGCAATCGAAAATGGCATTGAGATGCCAAAATTATATTCTGACCCAGGATTTACAAAAAGCACACATATGAGGATCTCTACTAGCCAGGTGGGTTTAAAAACAAATCTAAGCATTCGGCACACCAAACGCGGCTAACGACCCCCGCTGTCATTTGATGTGTCGTGTTCCTTAATAATTCCTTCTACATAATTCAAGCGGGCCCGCTGACGCTCATGAACCTTGTTTGGTGTCCCAAAGTCTTAAAACATCTTCATTTAATAATATTATAAATTCATTTCTTCATTTAATAATATTATAAATTTGTTATACAGGCTGTAAATGAAATTATGTAATTCCTTCAAACTCATGATGTACTGCTGACATAGATTTACCCTGCATGGGATACTTTTGGATTCAATAAAAAAATACAAGAAGTAAACATGTGTTCTTAAAGTGAGGCATTTTAGCGCCCCAAGTTAAATGACCGCGCGGCGTGTGATATCGCGCAATTCGCTCAGGGCGTTAAAATGCCTCACGTTAAGAACACATGTTTACTTCTTGTAATACTTTTTTTATTGAATCCAAAAGTGTGCCGTTCGGGGTTAATCTATGTCAGCAGTACATCACGAGGTTTGAAGGAATTACATGATTTCGTTTACACCCTGTATATTGTTTATTGTATTGTTATAGTTTGTTTATATTTATTTATTGTCTATTTATATTATAATATACTACAGTGGTGGCCATATAATTAGAATGGCCACCACTGTATATAGAATGTCTGGTAAACGACTGTACTAGCTTTAAGGGAGGTAGTATGCTTTATTTTATTGACAAAAAACCCCCACTTTTGACACGTGTGTGTCCCCCCGCTTCCGCAAAGATTGAGCAATTTTAGTATTTGACTTACCAATTTCGACCTCTACATAATCAAACACCTACAATTTAAGATCTTCTTACTCCTCACAGAGGCATACATTTTATGACGTCCGAAAGGCTACAGCATATACGACCTAAAGAAATATCAAACTCTCATAAGTTAAGCCATTTTTGGAATAAAACATGAAAGTGAAATTGTATACATAATTGACAATTAATTATTTTCATATTTTCTAAAATACTACAAAAACTACAGGAGGTAACACGCGTCTTTTATGTGTTATTTCTTTAGTGTTTGAATTATCTATACTAATATTATAAAGCTGAAGAGTTTGTTTGTTTGTTTGTTTGAACGCGCTAATCTCAGGAACTACTGGTTGGAATTGAAAAATTTTGGTGTTAGATAGTCCATTTATCGCGGAAGGTTATATAACATCACGCTACGACCAATAGGAGCGGAGCATAAATGAAAAATGTTGCAAAAACGGGGAAAATGTCCACCCGTGCGAAGCCGGGACGGGCCGCTAGTTCTACATAAAAGAATCACGCCTTTACGAGATCTTAAGTTGTGAGTGTTTGTATATGTAGTGGTCGAAACATCTGAGCCAAATACGATAATTTTTCTATCTTTGAGGGGGGAGGGGTAATTATAAGTAAGTAATCGATTGGGGTGTATAACCGCCCTTAAAGTTTTATTACTACATACCGGGGCACATGGTATATTGCATCCCGGGATATAAATTAATATTGCTTACCGTAGTTTTTAATAGGACTTAAGATGTTAATATTACATTCCAGTCGTGGGTTGTCATTTATATCTCGGTGTATAATATATATTATATCCCATAGTGAAAACCCGACTTTATGACAAACACAGTGCGTGCTGGTAGAAAGGGGGTGGCCTCTTCAACGCGGTCCGGAATTATAACTGTAATAATAACGAGTGTCGTAAAAATTGTATTTTATGACTATGTATTTATTTCAGGTCGCTTGTAAGTGTGATGGATTTATGTGTTATGGACCATTAGTACCTGATGGGTATGCAACATGTTACAATCCCAGAGATAATGATATTAATTTCGCCACCTCCGCATTCGTCGCTCATCCAGACACCGATTGTAATAAATATAGGAATGCTTTGGAACAATCTCTTCAAGACATGCACGATGTTCTCTTACAGAGTACCACTTCAAAACTTTAAAATATTTCTTAGAAAAACGCATAACAAATCTGTATAATTGCTGCTTCCTTGCCTAACATCGAAAAGTGTGTGCCTATATGTTAACGGGGTGAATGTAGTTATTTGAAAAATATTAACACCCACCGTTCATTATTAATTAAATGAACGTAACGTAATTTTATCAAACTCCTCTCCAAATACCCTTGGTTAATGATTATCGATCGCCAAAAAGGTGAGTTTAGGGTCGATGAGTGCAGTAAGCGGCTTTAACCCTAGGTACTATCGACAAACGCCAGGTCTCCAGTTTCGAGACAATTTTGGTTGCAAGCTGCAATTGTACAAGCATTGTCCTTTATTACTGTTGGTCTAAACATGTGGACAACTTTATTGTTTATAACTGGCAATTGTTGCGTTAAAGTTAAAGGACTTTTGTTCATAGAATACCGTTTTTATGATAAGAAAAAAATGAATTTTGTGCCGTTCCGATTTTCTATTGGTGGGCGAAAACGAAGAACCATTGTTTAGGGTTTCTTCGATGAATCAGTGTATAAAAAAAGCATTTTTAAGGTGGAAAGGCGTCCGTTTTGTCGATTGTACAAGTCAGAGACGGGCTGCAGACCGCAAACTGCAACTGCAGACCGCAAGCCACACTGATTTTTCGTTTAACGCGATAATTGATAGTTTAGGTTGTAAGGAATAAACGTTTCTAAGGAATCCAGTGTCTACAATAAAATGAAAAAAAATAATTTTAAAGTAAAGAATTGATTGAGTTTTGTATTTTTGTAAGGACTATTTGTGAAAATGCTTTCTATGGCTGTTGTGAATCCTCTTGATTAAGTGACTTGATTTGCAACATTTTTTTATTTTATTAAATCACTTTGAATATTGCCGAAACAGTTTAACGTGTCAATCTCCATTAAGTTGACAATACTGATAATTCTATGGTTGACAATGACTATGACAGCTGGCTGGCCCTTCTATCAACTCTTCGATAAATTATTTACTTATTATATTATATTTTTATTGAAATAAACTAAACTCAAAATATTTGAATTGTGCCTAAAGTTATTATTTATGTACTAAAGTTAGCCATTCCAACTTCTCTTCTTTTTTTGTGTGCAAATCCTGCCATGATCTTTGCCAAACTTTATTACGGATTCACACTAGGCTGTGTCGCGTCGTTCAACGCGACGTCTAATTCTAGTGTGCACGCCTTCTTACAAATTATATGAATCCGGTAGCGTCAGATGCACCTAGTGATGCTTCACGACAAGACACGTAAGTCTAGCGTGAATTCGGCATCAGACTACTCCTCAGCATTATGCCGCCTAAAAACTCGGTGATGTTCAACAAGTAAACTAGTTGGACAACTCTGCATTTTTCAGTTTTTCTTGTTTTGCTGTTTATAAAAGAGCAAAGTCTACAATGTCTTTTGGGTTAAGTTAGAGTTGGCTCTACTGCCCTCGCCCTAAAGCCCTCCCGATTTAAATCTTTCCAAATCCTCCAAAATCGCGTATTGCGCAGGGCCGCGGCCTCTCCGTGGTACGTGCGCAACGAAAAGCTTCATTTAGATTAAAAAAATGCCGACCATCAGGCAATACCTCAAACGCATTTCCAAGCGTTATTTCGATAATGCCCCGAGGCACCGGAACCCTCTAGTGGCCGCCGCGGCCGATTATAAACCCTCTCAAATTAGCATAGTACGCCGTTCTAGGCATTCGCTATTAGAACCCGACGACGATATTACCCTCTAGGAGGCGAGTAAATCCACCAGCACACTACACAACGTCCGCCGCCGACCAGCATACCGTCCTCGCTGGCGAGGCCCGTCGCGACGTCCCACCGCCGTCCATGATCCGCCGTGCTCACCCGCCGCATATGCGGAGCCGGTCGTCTTTTCTGACTCCGCAGTCACACCGTTAATTCAGCCCTCATCAAGCTGTCTCCCTCCCAGTCCTCTCGCAAGAAACGCCCTAAGCCTAGGTCCGAGTCCCATTAGCTGTTGTTGCTAGCTAATCATGATGTTAGTAGTAGTAATAGTAGTTAGCTATTATTTTACTCTCGTCCCCATTGGTTGGAGACCATTCAGGTCTCGCCAATAACTGCCCGATTACATAGAAACTGTCCGCAAAACCAACTACAAGTAGAACAGAAAAAAAAAGAAAAAAAAAAAACAAACGCGTGGGGCACTGTCTGCAGTGGGTACTAAAATATTTTTACCAGGTGGAAGTGTAATTTATAATTCTTAAAGCAGAAACCGCCTCACGCTTTTACATTTATTTTTTTAAATGAAAGTGAGCTGTATTATTACCTACTTAGGTATATCAGATCAAATGATTTATTTTACAGGCAACCATTTTTTTACTTTTGAGTTTATGAACTAAATATTTATTTTCACTTACGTGTCTGGGATCAATAGTCGTTTGAAACGGGAAAAGTGATTATTTCAAAGTGCTGCATTTATCTATACTAATATTATAAAGAGGAAAGATTTTTATTATTGCATGTAACGAATAAACTTAAAAACTTCTGGACCGATTCCAAAAAAAGTTTTGCCGTTAGAAACCTACATTGTCACTGAGTAACACAGGCTATATTTATTACTGGAATAAAACTTCTTACGCGGGCGGAGCCGTGAGGACACAGCTAGTATTCAATAAAAAATCTCATCAAAACAAATCAAACGAGCTCAAACACGATAATTCTATTAGTAACCGTCAAGGGTTCCTGTACCCACCTTCCAGCTCCATCAAGAGATATTTACCACCATTCGTTTTGAATAGATCACATTAAAATAGATCTAACAAGCCCAAAGTAGATATGTTTACTAGTAACCGTGAGGGGTTCCAGTACTCGTGCACCTTCCGGCTCCATTATGAACTCGATAGTACCAGATGGTATGGTCATCAGAATAACATATTCACAGTTTCACATTGATGCGATAGTTAGAAGTGGGTGAAAATCGATTTCCAAGATGGTTTTTCAAAAAATATTTAATTACAGGTGAAGCTAACATAAGCATTCCTTCCTTGAAAAAAGACTAAAGTATTTTTTCAGGCGGCCATTTATTATTATTAAGCTTTCAAATATGGATTCTGAATAATACCTAATGCCTAGAAAAAATTTGGATGGTGATTAAAGAATCATAATATATCTGCCACATTTAAAATCAAAATGGATTCCGTATACTACAGTGTATACAAACTTTATTTAAAACACTTATTACATTATATATTTAATTAATATCTGTCTGTTTCCTATGTACTAAAAATATTTTCAACACACTTGCTCATAAAGTGGTTCTTATTGGACCGCTTTTAGGCAATGATATTATAAGTAAAAAGGTGTAGATAGGTTACCTACACAACATTCGATCTTCAAAAACGGCATACTAACACACACATAAATAACTAAATATTGCAATAGCACACTTCATTACGATTAGACGTCAAGACAGGATGGCACGATTCGATTATCGCGAACGAAAAAGAGACAAATGTAATTGCGTGAGTGAGTCGTCTAGTGTAGTAGAAACGATGTAGAATAAATTAATCAGATATGACATTTTACCTTACACCGTGATTTATGCCTAAAATGCGATTCACTGATGAGTTAATAAGTAATAATAATATTCAAGTAGACGAAGTCGCTATCAAAATGCAACATTAACAAAACCGTAAACAAATTACATCCAAAACAGGAAACGCAGATTTTTTTTAATAAAGTGTATTCCATGCCAGACATGTACTTGTCTTCGACTTTAAAATGATGGAGCATATTTTATTCGATTTATTCGGTTGCCAAAATTCTTCATTTCTCTGTTTGCGGACTATATCCACCCACTAGATGCACCTTAGTTCATTTGTTGGAAATCTAGAAACAATTAATTTATTTAATACTTACACTTAAAGATAAACATTCTACTTTACCACACACTAAAATTTATATTTTGATTTAATACTCTTAGCCTTTTCCCAATTATCTTGGGGTCAGCTTCCAGTCTAACCAGATGCGGCTGAATACCAGTATTTTACACGGAGCGACTGCCATCAGACCTCCGCAACCCAGTAACTGGGCAATGCCGATATCCTAAGGTTAAACCGTTTGTCAGACTTTCAGGCTTCTGACTACCCGTAACGACTGTCATAGGTATTCGTATGACACCCGGGACCGACAGCTTAACGTCTTTCCGAGGCACTGAGAGGTCTCGATGTGTAACAAATGGTCACCCATCCACGGACTGACCGCGGCAAGCGCAGCTGTATATTTTGATTCAATGTAGTAATATAATATTTAATTTATCCTCCCTCATCATAACAAAAATAAAAATATACATTTGAGTATAAATAATAATATAATTATGCCACCATTTGTACCTACTGTTAGGCAACTGACTTGTCTGTTTCTTAGGCATCATTTTACTCTATGATCGGTAATGACGTTTTAGGAATATAATGTTTGATTTGTTAAAATATTAAGATAAATAGGATTTTACGAATGATATGTGATTCCTTGACTTTTAGAAGTTTTGCTTGTATAATATGTGCAATATCTCATAACACACGACGGCATTTTCGGAAGTTTAGGGTCACTTTTAATGCACTCTGTACGTGAAGTGCACCCGTTGACGCTGGCAACGTGACACTGACGTCAAGTCTGGCTAATTAGCCACATTTTAACGTGTCGCTTGCTGAGCTCTTATAACCTATCTACACCTTTTTACTTATAATATCATTGCTTTTAGGTCCGTAATATATCTTATTGCAGACTAGTCTGGTAAAATGTACCACAGATTAATGATATACCTATGTCTACGAATTTTACTCTACATTTCTTTTTCAATCTTAGCAAAGCGTTTTTATGCCTAAAAAATAGTAAACTTTTTTGTTAAAGAAAAGAATAAATAAACTGTGTTATTTAAAATATGATAAAATAAACATTTAATTTTATCAAATTATTCAAATTCACAATAAGTTGTCTTATAAATACGAAAATATTCGCTGTATTATATTTTTAATATTGGCCGCATGTCGATGTTGTTCGTGCCCTTGCTCCTAACTGCGCGCGCATCGCTGGCGCGGCGCGAAAAGAAAAAGAAACTCGAGAAACTTGCACGCCATTTTCCATAAATATTTGTTAACGTTTTCGCTGTGGTTGATTATTAACAAAAATGTCGACTTTAAGTAGGGAAGAATAAATACGTAGATTTGACGCCGCCGGAAATACTAACCGAGGCACGAAGCGCATGTGATAGCCTGTTGCCACCAAAATCTAGAGAGAAATACTTAGCGGCTTTCGAAACTTTCATACAGTGGAAAATCAGCAGAAATGAGTCATTTTCTGAGAACGTATTTTTGGCTTAGGTACTTCAATGAACTGGCAAATAAATACAAGCCCAGCTCGCTTTGGTGCACCTATTCCATGTTAAAAAGCACAGTTAAGACCAAAAATGATATTGATAAGCCAATACCATAACACAAACTGTAAAAATGCCAACAAAAACTGTTCGGTATCATTTTGAGAATTGTACTTTCACTAATTGTTTCAATAATTAAAAGTTAATAACAATACAAGTTTGTTTTTTCCTCAGCACACTTATTCATAAGGGAACATACACATAGGTACTACCTACGTGACCCATCTAATACAACTTTTTACCCCCCCCCCACCCTCGGTGACCACCCGTAGTATATGCCAATACCCCCTCTCCCCCTCTAGTTTTCACGTAGTAATTCATAAATATGGTTTCAAATAAAAAAACATTGCAAAAAAAAAATTGGCTCAATGTGCCACCTGTGAGTTTAAAAAGCGCTAAACGCTGCGCGCCATATTTGAATATAGCTCGAAAAAGCGCAATATTTCCCTAGAGGATATTGACCACGTGACGAATACCTAAGCCCCCCACCCCTGTGACCAAGCGTGGTATTTTGAAGACCCCCCTCCCCCCCTGAACGGGTCTCGTAGTATGAGTACGTTCCCTAATGTACAGTCTAAGGTTGTGGAATTTACATAATATTTTGATAAGTTTTATATTAGTAGGTGATGGTTCAAAATGCTTAAAATTTTATATCCGATTATTGTTAATGAATACTTCATATACTTACTCAAGTGAATCCCAAAAATATGTCTGATTTACAATAAATATTTTTTATTAACGAAGTTTTTTGATTTACACATTTATTACATCACAATATACCTACTGATATGAAAAACCGTATATTACACAGTAGTGGAAAAGTGCGCTCATACTGTTGGGCTAATAAGAGGCTGATGGCAGGTCAAGAATCTGCATTAATGACTTCTTCATTACTAATTTTATTTGCAGCAAAAAAATAACGAATAATTTGACCTAGGGCACTATTGAGTAACGTAGATACCTACACATTTTTGCCCTACTATTAATCTCGTTGTGCCCATTGTAATGAGGCTTTCGAACCACCGTGCATGATGGACTTCACTCGCTATAAACGCAAACATTTTCTCGCCATTCAACTGCAAAATGTAGGTACACTGTTGTACACCTTGAGGAAATATTTTAGTAAATACTTCATGCCAAAAATACTACTAAATATTGATACAGAGAGATAAATACAAATCCACGTAGTTCTTGAGATCCAGCACTCCTAGCGCGAGGATTGAGACACCCACCTTTGGAAGTCAATAAGTTTTTTATAATAATACTATATACCTATATCCTTTTTTTCGGCCTACCATTGTTTTGGGGATACTAGTGTACTACTAAAACAGAGTAGGTTTCTGTGATCTGAGCCAGAGAATGCTCCATGTGAATACGAATAAAGAAAGGACTTTGAAATGTTAACATTAGAATATTTATCAAACACCTAATTTATTTTTTAACTTGATTTTACAAACTAGAAAACATCGTGTCTGTTGGCATCGTAATTTCGTGATTAGAATGATAGTTCCAATACGATGCTGGAGAAGCGCGAGCGCCGCGCCGGCCGCTCGTGTCGCTGTTTGTTTTCTGCCGATAAATACGCAAGGGCTGTATAGTAGCCGCCACGTTGCCGGTCAGGGGGCCTAGACAAAATCCCTATTCCTTAGACGTTAACGCCTGCGGAAAGATCAAAATGTACGGAAATGACATTTACTCAGCAGACGCCGCGTGACTGCTGCTAAATTGGTAGACAGTCGTATATTCCTTACAAGATAGCGTTGACGTTAGCGTGACGTCGAAATGGATGTTTCCATATAAACTTCGCCCAGTATAACTTGGCACGCGGCAAAGTAGGGAACTAAATGAAAATGTAATTGAATTTGATGTAATTATCGCGTTTTGACTTCGCAAGCAGCGCCGCTCTGAAATGCTTAGTTATACTGGGCACACTATAAATGGTAACCAACGCCATTTTTAAAACGCTCAAACTCCGTCTTGGCGTTTCCACAACACGCTTCACAAGCGTTAGCTTGGACCCTACTGCTAACTATAAAAAAGCGGATTTTTGAATCATCTTGTAACCAGAGATCGGATAATCGGATGCATATTTACCTAAAGTTAATTTATCGCTACGAAACTATGGAAAAGGCTTATGAAAATAATTTATTAGAAAAAAATAACCCGGTATCACGGGGATTGCATAACTAATCGAATGCATACAATTACTTGAAGTAAATTTTTAACCCCCGATGCAAATATGTGTGTATGTAGGGTGTAAGAAAGTGCATGTCTGTGTTAGTTAATAAAAAGGCACAACTTTAGGTATGTAAATGAATAAATATGCATCCAATTCTAGATAAATATGATTCTATTCTACAGAACACTTGACGATCCCGGAATAGCGTGATTTTTTCGATACAAAAGTGCATTCCAATTTAGCCAACACCTGCACTTTAGGTAAATATGCATCCGATCTCTGCTTATAACACAGTAACTTTATTTGTGTATTTTACAAATTAAGCTATTATACTTATATAAATGAACTTTAATAATAATAGTTCCCACTTCAAAAGGCTTTAGCTAGCTTGTACCGGATCTTTAATATGTGTTGGAGATTCGGCCAAGTGCCGGGCGACTGGTGCAAAGCTGTAATCGTACCACTATATAAGGGAAAAGGTTCGTTCACAGCAGGAGTGTAAAAACTACCGCGGCATTAGTCTTTCGAGTGTGGTCGGCAAGCTATATGCGAAAGTTTTAATTAATAGAGTGATAAGAATAACAGATGAGAAAGTATGGGATGTTCAGGCAGGGTCCAGATAGGGGATGGGCTGTATGGATCAGATCTCCTTGAGGTGCATAGCCGAAAAACATCTGGCAAAGCACAAGAAAGTGTAATGCGGTTTCATTGATTTGGAGAAGGCCTATGATAAGAGTGTGGAGGGAAGAATTGTGGTCAACACTGTCTATGTACGGGGTGGACTGGCGCTTGGTGCGGGCACTGAAATCGCTGTAGGTACAGGGATTCCAGTGCTTGTGTTAGGATATATAGTGCGTTCACAGACTGGTTTGGCATCTCCAGGGGTGTTAGACAGGGTTGTGTAGCGTCACCATGGCTATTCAACCCATACATGGATACCTAGTTGTTTGACAGATTTAAAAGGAAGTGAGTGTGGATTGAAAATGAATGAGTCGGCTAACCAGTCGATGTCCAAAAAGACACGGCTGGCTGTCCATTATGGTGTGCTGGTACCTACGTTTATGTATGGAAGTGAATGTTGGTCGTGGCAGAAGAGGCATGAAAGTAGAATAAATATCGTGGAAATGCGTTCCTTGCGAAGTATGTGTGGTGTAACTTTGAATGATAGATTGAGAAATGATGAGAATAGACAAAATTGCGGTTTAAAACATGATGTAGTGACAAAAATTGAAAGGAGTATGCTTAGGTGGTTTGGTAATGTTGAGAGAATGAGTGAACGGCGATTAACAAAAGGAATTTATAAGGCGGATGTCAATGGAAACGCCGGTAGAGGACGTCCTAGAAGGACATACATCGATTTTATTGGTGATGTTCTTCACAAAGGTCAGGTGCGTAGTATTCTCAACTGGCGTGCGTGTATGAGAATATGTATGAATGTGGATGAAGCGTAAGGGGTATGTAAGGGTCGCAGCATGTGGCGTTCTACAGTTTCTGCCTACCCCCATGGGAAAAAGACGTGAGTTTATGTATGTGTAATAGCTTGCACTTTAATTTTAATACTTCAATTTCTTGAAATAATTGTTTGCACTATAGTTTTAATGCTTCTATATGGTCAATCAAAGTGCACTAGCGGGTGCGAGGAAGGGCGCGGGTGCTCGGGTCTTGGCGTCTGCGTGTTCACAGTAGTGCCGAACGAGCTATCGTAACGTGCGTGTGTTTGGTCGTTCTCAAACTTTGCTGCGTAGTTAGAAGACATGGATGACGATTTGATTTTATTAATGGAAAATTCGTACTTAAATGGTAATTGCAATATATGAAGTTTGGTACATACGATTTAAATAAATTCTAAGATTAATTCAATCAAAGATATCAATTATTCCGTATTGATATCCATGGCGACGCTTCGACGGGTGTATCAAAATGGTTTAGAACCATACGCGCAGTCACCTAACAGACTCTATATTACTGTGAACGATACGAGCGGACTGAGCCATTAGAAACACCCGCGCCCGCCTCATGCAGCCGCGCGGCTCGCGGGAGCACTGTGAATGCAACTGGCGCTGGCGTCTACATACATTTTGATTTACACGCGCCCGCGCTAGCACCCGCGCCGGCCTCCACTCTGAAAGACGGCTAACAGCTGACATGTGCCGAAAAGTTGATCTAGAAAGAGAAAAATTATACATAGTGGTGTCCTGTTCTAATAAGGTGACCATACGTTTACTCGAAAAATAGGACAAGTTGCCAAAGCTAAAAATATTACTTTATTAACAGAATGTAATTGGAAGAATTGAAAAAAAAAATGTATTTTCATTTACCAGGTAAACAAGAAATATAGAAACCACGGGTAAACAGGGCATTGAAAATTTAAAGTCTTATCTCCTGTGGTAGTAGGGAAAATTACAGATTGAAATAATGGCTGTTTGTATCATTCACAGCTTTTAAGAAATTAAACGAAAATACAGAGAAATTTAGGTATTTATTAACACACACTAAAAGTTAAACAGGATTGAATAATATAGTTTTGTGTAACTTGTGTCTTGATTTATAAAACAAGTTCTTAGAGAAATTATATCCCACAAAATTAAAATACAAGGTTAGTCGGAAAGGGGTGCTAAGCCGCGAACTACTTAATGTATTACTGACGATTGATTTAAAGAAAGTGTTAAGATTTCAAAATTCGATAAAAAAATTACATTCGAAACGGTATTTTATTTTAGTTTTTTCAAATATTCTTCATCCCTACTTTAGTTACGAATTCAGAAAATGGAGCTTCTAATCCATGACCTAAACTATAAACAGCTGATCATAGATGAGGATAGATAGAATTTAGCGTATTTTTTATGAAATCTTTGAACAGCTATTTCTCTTAAGCTAATAACTTTTGGGGAAAGTTGTAAAACAAAAGATATCCATTATTATGGGTACTTTAACACCCTTTCGACTTAGTACCCCCTTTCCGACTAACCTTGTATATGGTCACTCTTCTAAAAATTTGTCAAAGAAACTTACCTATGGAAAGATATTCCACAACCTGGATAAGATTCCCGCTTACAACACAAGAATTCACTATCTAAGGCGATATTTAGAAGAAATAAGATAAAAAATGTTTAATCCACACATTCAAATTATTCAGTATAGTAATTTAGTGTTGCCCTCGCGCAAACTTCGATAATTACTGCTCTCCGAATATTATAATAATATAGTCATAATAAACAACGTTTAAAATAAAGAATAAAATAAATATTCAAAGCAGGAAAATAATAACTTGTGTTATGTTTACTTTGATAGTCGTACGTTAACGATTTCCTAATTTACCATGTATATAAACGACTGTGATAACTACTAATTCAGTAAATTAAGAAACAGTGGCCATAATATGTGCGAGAGGGACACTCCTTCATACAAATAAGTTCCTTTCTAGACCGTTTTTTTCCTACATTCTATTGGTAATGCAAAATAAACTTTGTCGGACGCATTAATTTAAGATTTTTTCTAGTTAAAATTTGAAACATGTAACCTCCTTGTTAAATATACATATAAATTACATTTTTAAATATTTCTATATAAAAAAAACATTTAGAAATATAAAAAATAAAAACAGGGTCCAAGCTACCGGTGCGGTGGTAAGGGCCTCAGAGAGGAACTTCCTAACAATACGCGCCTTGTCCTGAAGTACCGCTTTCTGTATCAGACCCTTGATCCAGCTGCCCAACGAGAGCCTCGTCAGATATTAGTCGAGGCTCCTGGCTATTATGCCATTGACCGTAACGACTATCAGCAAGACTGCTGAGTCAACCTTCCACAAGTCGACAACCAAGTAAAGGTATTTACTATGCGTGCCAACTAAGAATAGTACTGTCAAGACGCCATTTTGTTCCGCAATACTCGTGAATTTCATTACCAAAGCGTAAGGTGTGCAAAAAAATAAATAAAGAAATTATACTCAGTAATTATATTATTATTATGGCGACATATTAGGGTGACCAGTAGCATTTCGTGAAGTTAACTATATATTTTGGTTCATTTCTTTAATGAATACTGTTTTCAAATATTATTAATTTATCCAAAATTATCTATTTATGGAATTCAAGAAGTAGCATTTTATAAAAATGAATATAAATAATAATGAAATCTATAAATAAAAAAAATATTTGTTTTTTTCTTAGGTTTTTTTTCTTGCTGTACTAATTTGGCAGCTATCGTGTGAATTTGTAGCAAGCGCGATCCTATTCTTAGTTGGCACGCATAGTAACTTCTTTATTCTCCTCGGCTTTCACGAGATTCTCGTCGTGCTGACGGTGATCCGTCAGCACGACGAGAATCTCGTGCGCCGCGCAGCGATTGTTGATATCAATCAACAATCATTGCGCGGCGCTCTGGTCGATCTATCACCATTATATCAGGCTTATTGGCAATAATAACCCTATCATAGCTCTCTTTGTCAGCGTGCATGAAACTTGCGATTGAACCGTAGGTAGTTTTGGAGAGAAATAACACGGTTACTTTGCACTTCAGAGACGTTAGCGTGAACGGAAAACGGAGCGTGAGGATCTTGCCTAGGCCCCTTAGATGTCTCTGGCTACTTAGATGTCTCTCTTACATTTTCTCCGTTACATGAACGCACAAATTATAATGTCCTTGAATATGTCACTATTATAGTTCAACCAGTCATATTGTATAATGAATAATATGTACAAAAAAAATAGAAATATGTAACGCTATTACTGGAGTATCACGAAATAAGGGACAGTGAAAAGCGTCCCATCAGCCCGTAAACATCCGCTACCTACTGAACATGGGCCTCGTAATGACCACTACAATTAACGGTTAAAGAGGAAGTTGCTATAATCACCACATTTGGCAGACGGATTGGTGATTGTTGTATCATTCGCAATAGAAAAAATAACTGCATACTATTCCGTAAGTCAGTACACCGCGTTTAATTTGGATTCTATGCATTTTATGCAAGTTGAATTATTATACTTCAAATAAATCACAAAATTATAAGTAGATAAAAGCAAATTATTGCCAAAAATTTGTAAAGACTCGTCAATCCGTCCTCAAGCGTATGAATATCGTCGCCTGGCTTTACGGCCGAACGGCAGTTCTACAGTCGTACTGTGTCCCTCGGTATGAATCAAATGAAATAAGTTGATTTTTGGTAACAAAACTTGGAGGATGTTGGTTTGAAAAGCAGCAAAACAAAAATAGAATACATGTTCTGCGATTTTAGGGGTCTCACCAATTTTGATGCTATGGGGCTAAATGGCGTGCCCTTACCAGTCTGCTTCGGTTTTCGGTACCTCGGTTCACTTTCGCAAAGTGATGCCAAATTACACCGGACTGTCTTGTAGGTACAGAATTAAAACAAGGTGAATGAAATGGCGGCAGATCACGGGAACAACTTGCGACTCCCGAAAATTTACAAGACCTGCTGTCTCTTACAGATCGTTATGTTAAGCCACAAAAAAGATTAATGAATGACAATGGCATGTAGCTGAGATGAGATAGTTAAAAGGGATGTGTGGCCTGACGAGAATGGATAGGATAAGAAATGAGTAAGTTAGATGAGAGTTTGAAAATAGCGCCGATAATAGAAAGGCAGCAATCGGTTGTCATGGTATGAACATATGATGCAGATGAATAAGGGGCATGTTACACGAAAAGGTCTAAGTATGAACGCGGATGGCTATAAAATAAGAGACAGACCAAAGAAAAGGTGGATGGATTTTATGAAGGATGATATGACTAGGAAGGAAAAGAACACTGAGATAAAGGCTGATAGAGATGTATGGAAGACAGAGACATGCTGCGCCGACCGCAAATAAATTGGGATAAGGGCAGGTGGAGGTGAAATCCGCGGCGGGTTCGCGGATGAGTGCTTACGCGTGCCCGTGTTCCCGCCACAAGCGGCAGAGGAGGACACCATGGAGTATTAATGGGTTTGAGTCTCACATAACTGCACTATCGCCCTTTGGTAGTGGAGTATGCGTGAGCATTTCGCCACGATAAAAAAAAGGAGGAGGTGAAGTAGATTTTTATAATCGATATGAAATAGACATTATTTTAGTTTAAAAAAATCATGGAAATTCATTCCGCAACCTTATTTTTACACCCGAAATGAAAGCTCATGAAATTATATACATTTACCTTATCATTACCTGGAACACCGCGTTAAACAAAAACAGAGCATAGGTACTATGTTCCTTGGGTTCATATGTACTATTAGTCCTCCCAAGTGCCTTAACATGCGTATTAATTAAAAGATAAAAAGCCTTTTAATACTTTTTCTCCTGACAAATATTTGTGCTATAAAAGAACCAAGGTATCTAACCTATGATAGTTCTGCTGTTGCAACGCACACCCTGGCATCGGCGAATTAAATACGAGTCTTGCCCAAGCGGCGTCAACACTGCTAAAGCCATCACTGTCAACTACCTAAACAGACTTCAGCTTTTCGCACAGTCGATTTAGTCGCAGAATTTCTTATTGGCAAAATGTACGTCACTCGCAAAATTTTACTTACAGGGAATTTTAGGCCAAAATTTGCGTAGAAATTTTTCTGGCAGAGCCGAAAATGGTGGGAGAACGAGGAAAGCGAGAAAAAGTATGCTGGAAAGCTTGGACCAACCGAAGTAGAACCAAATATATTTTTAGTCCAATGACTTTTATTTTTATGGATAATAAGGGTCGATATTAAAAAAGAAGTTCTTTGTGGATATTTTGGATATTGGACAAAATTATACAGTAATTAATTTCTGCGGCTAAGTCATTGTCAACCGGGTGAGCTCGCAAAGGAACAGCTCCAAGTGCTGGTGGAGGTCTCCGAGTAGACAGTGTATTTGTTGTAACTGAACAACAAGATGACTGCGGAGCGTTCCGCAGGGCAGTGCCATTTTTTATACTTATGTAAATTAATGATAAATAAATGGACACCTTGGAAGCTAACCGATTCTAGTATTTAGTCCCAATCTACTCCGTGGTCCCAAAAGACTAAACTGTTAACTCAATTTCAACAAAAATGTTACTTGGATCAGTTGGCTTACAAAGTATCCAAATGTAGTTTGACAAGCAGTCTATCCTTAGTTTAGGGCAGCTAGACACAGTTCCGGATTTCAATAATTGTTACCACGTGCTTGCTTATTTGTGAAGCGCAGTTTTGCTGGAATTGTGACTAATGGAATAATTAAGTTCTCAAATTAATGGACCTATATATAAGGTCTAACATTATTAATCCGAAATATTTAAGGAGGTGAATCTATAGGTTAAAAACATGCCTTGTAGTAAATAATAATTAATATAATAATAAAAAAAATTACACCTTTGCTAAATTTAATTTTAATAATGTTGGTTTCACTTGGCATGAAACGTTTCCTCAATGAATGAACGCGTGCGGGGGCGGGCTCTAGTGCTTGTCGTCCGAGTTCTGAGTCTCCCTTTCTCTCTCTTACTCTGTTGTCAAGTGGCGGGCGGCACTGGTGCATCGTCGTACCGCCGAAACTCCGGTTCCCGCGCAAAAATATCAAACGCTCTGCGTAGGTCATTAATTCAGATCAGCTGCGTCAGAGTACGTACCATTGATAGATCTTATCAGAAATCCTAATTCTAAAATTGATAATTCGACTGATTAATTAGTTACCTACTCACTCATTAGCCTACCTAAGTACATAGTGCCGCCCAAACTCCGGTTTCCGCGCAAAAAAATCAAACACTGCGTAGGTAGGTCATTGACTGAGATCAGCTGATTCGGAGTACGTACCATTGATAGATCTTATCAGAAATCCTAATTCTTAAATTGATAATTCGACTGATTAATTAGTTACCTACTCACTCATTAGCCTACCTAAGTAAGTACATAGTGCCGCCCAAACTCCGGTTCCCGCGTAAAAAAACAAACGCTCTGCATAGGTCATTGACTCAGATCAGCTGATTCGGAGTACGTACCATTGATAGATCTTATCAGAAATCCTAATTCTAAAATTGATAATTCGACTGATTAATTAGTTACCTACTCACTCATTAGCCTACCTAAGTACATAGTGCCGCCCAAACTCCGGTTCCCGCGCAAAAAAATCCAAACACTCTGCGTAGGTCATTGACTCAGATCAGCTGATTCGGAGTACGTACCATTGATAGATCATATCAGAAATCCTATTTCTAAAATTGATAATTCGACTGATTAATTAGTTACCTACTCACTCATTAGCCTACCTAAGTAAGTACAAAGGTACGTACCTACCTACTCAACATAATAGCGGCATAGTAGGTACAGTGGCTTGGCGCGACTAGGGCGGTCGCAATTGTCGAGTGAGGCCGCGTGCAAACGACGGTCTTTCTTAAAACCTATTTAATTATTATCTACTGTACCCCTCCCTGACTGTATCCCTTAGTACCTACTTATGATTTATCTACTAAACGTCCTACTGTCTGATTCAAATTCTCCATCACACTTTATCAGGCTTTGGACTGACAAATTATTGACACAATAATTTGATTTAGATACCTACCTACCTGTCGTGTTTATTTGTACCTACCTACTTTGCATAGGTACTTAGTTATAATTTTTTCACGAGCAGGATAAAGAGTTCACGGTAGCTTAGCGGTTAAATCGACTGGTGTTCTGAACCAAGTCGCAGGTTCAAGTCCGGCTCGTGAGAGATTTTTTTTCCCCAATTTAACTTTAGAGTTCGCCTCGCTTGGGTTGTCCTAGGTTAGCAATGGAAAGAGACAAGTCGCGACGCGACACAATGCACAACTGACTGCCGCGATGTCAATAAGTAGGTAGTGCGTTTTTATTGTAACAATGGTTAAGAAGTACTGTTTTCAAGCGTTGTTATTAGAACACAATAAAATTATACTTTACCACTTCGTGTACGCATATCGTTGCGTAAAAAACAATCCGCATTATTAATTAGACTACTCGACAACGTAGGCCACGTGTAGTAACATCAACTTTTTGATATTTCATTTGTTTCGCACTGTGTCGAGTCGCGTCGTATCGTTTCGCGTTGCCGCATTTGTCGCTCACTCACGTCGCGGCGTCGGACAATGCGTCAATGGGTTAAAATAATAATAAATAGGTACTTTGCGTTGTCACACATTTTTACGAAGTCGTAAAAAATTATAATTGTTATAGGTTTCTACTGCATTGTAGGTAGGTAGACAGGTTAAATAGGCTTACAAATTAGTACAACAATGTTTTTGGCGTGTTTAAAAATTTGAATCAGTCTTATTTACAATGATTTAAATGTACATACCTAACAACTATTTTATTTACACTAATTGCTGCACATATCCGCCTTGCTGTTGGACACAGAGGGCGGCACGCTTTATGACATGTTCTTGCACACGCACTGAAGTGTCTCTGTCACTACTCATCACTGCGAAAGCATTCACAATCCGATTTCATAGTTCCTTGGCACTAGATATTGTATGGCTATCGTTACCATAAACTAGGTCTTTAGCCCTACCTCACACGTGAAAATCTAATGGCGTTAGATCAGGCGAGCGAGCTGGCCAGGCAACAGGGCCGCGTTGACCTATCCAACGATCTCCGTACTCGTTTGTTAGGTAGTCCCTGACGCGCCTATCATAATGTGCCATCATGTTGGAAGTACATTCGTTGCAGGCAGTCGTACGTCGCCGTGCCGTGCGTCGCGCTCAAAACCTAAAAACACGTGCGCTCGCATGGGCGCCTGCGGGGGGACTATTGCCGCCGCGTCGCTAGCGTTTGATTTTCGGCTACGATCAATCAAAATAGGTAAACAGCGCACGCGCGCGCCGCCGCCGCGCCGCCGCTTCAATGGCGTGTAGGTACTACGTAGTAACTGGCGTGGATGGATGTAAAAAATAATAAAGAGCCAGTAAATTTATCGTTATTCAAGTCATTTAAAATTTATTTATTTATTAACAATTAAATGGATAAATAAGAAATTTGATATTTGATATGAGTTCCTTAGCATTCATAGATGTACGTCTTAAAATATTTCGGATTAATAATGTTAGACCTTATAGATGTATCCGACTTTTGATTTTTAGAGGAAACATATAGGTTAACCAACAACGGGACTCGACAAGCCGGGCAAAAGGCAAACATACATTCAAATCAGAGCCGAACCTGTGTTTAGCTGCCTCTAAAAGTAGGAGTAGGTAACCAATTTACGATATAAATTCAGATTTTTGTCCAGATATAAATAAATCTATTTGATTTCACATTTGTATATTGCAGGCAGGAATGAGGATAAAGCAAAAGCTTAAAAATGCACAGAATCTTGATAAAAAAGGGATGTATTTAAAAGCACTTTAAAATTAATGAAAATAACAACGAAAAATGTTTAAGGCACACTTCAAAAATAATGCTTTCCACAACAGAATAATAGTTTGCACTTTACTTTTAATATTTATAACTTTAAAAATAATGGTCGCAAACCACTTGTTTTAGAACACACCCATTTTAAACGAATGGTGGTAAGTGATCGGCGAATCGTTTGTGCCACTCATCGGCCGCTACTGCGACACCGCTCAGTACGCTCGCTTGGCTCGTGCGTGAAGTGGTCACTGTTTTAACATAACTTAGCCACTCAACCGCCCGGCCCCCGCCGCCGAATTTCAGCCAACCGCCACGGACCGCGCGGTCTTGTTTATGTAATTTGACCCCTTCTGACCTTAGCGATAAAAACACCTGACGTACGCAAACTACAAGTGCTATATCAAAATAAAAAATACAGATATAAAGCTGAATAATTAAGGAACATACTTATCTATAAACCAAGAGATATAATTATAATTTGAAACTCAAAAAAAAAAGATTAACTTGAAAAACAGTGATGGAAAATTGGAAAAATTTGAAAATTGGAAATTTTTGATGGATAACTCTTAACTTTATATCCATTTTAACAATATTAAAATAAACTAGATTATATTTCCTTTCTAACAATACCAGAATGTATAAACTTATTTTATTCCAATAAGAAGAAAATCTTATAAGAAGTTAGAAACTCCTTGCTGGTTTTGACGCGGCCTCGCGCGCCCGTATACTGTTTATACTATGTATATCGAGTCAAGATAGAATCTTTACGAAACTACCTGTATTTATTTAATTACTACTACCTGTATTTTACTAATAATGAACTATTTTTCCGTTTTCACACATTTTTGGTCAAAATAAACACATTTCTTTGTGTTTACCTTATCAACCGGCAGCCATTGTTCTCATCGCGAACAATAACATTTACAAAAGCGAAATATTGCAACTTGAGATTCTAAAACTACCTACGTGTAATAAAATATTGTAGCACTATTCTTTACGATCCTTTGTATGTATAATAGTGTTAAAAATAAACAATGATGTCAGATTAGCTATGACATATTTACGACCACCCGCCGGCGCCCCGCCGCGCCGCACCCACTTGAGCGATAACAGATGTTTACAAAGTTTGACAATTTTTTTGTTTGACTTTTTGTTTGAAGTAGTGCTGACAAGTGTGATTATTTCGTTGTATAATTTCATAGAGAACGACTCTACTAAAGGTTTTTTCGTATACAAAACACGGTAGTCGATTTTATAAGGATTTTTTAAACTGTTTCGTTTTGGGTACTGTAGTACCCATGGCGGTTTACTGCTTTTTGACTTCGGGTACTGTAGTACCCGGTGGCGGTTGAGTGGCTAACCTACCTTTCAGCTATCAGTTTTTCATTTTCTTTCTTATTGCAAAGTACCTACTATTTTGAAAGTTAGACGTATACAAATTAAAGTGCAAGCTACTAATTGTAAAGCTAGTGCATTTTAAAGTGGGAACTATTATTTTTAAAGTTCATTTATATATATCCCATAAAAAAATACATTGTTGTTGCCAAATTGTCACATTACTTTATACAGTGCACTATGCATAATGTACACATGCTTATTTATTCAAATCACATGTTTCTTGTGGCAATAAATAAATTTAAACTGTTACTACTTATAATAATCGTCTTTACTTGTGATAGAAAAACAAAATCTTCAAGTAATTCCTCTGCGGTGTTTAAAAATATATCTATACAAAATTACTAACAATATGTGTAGATCATAAATAATACATGTACAACATTGATAAGTTCAACTTCCGTAATAAGCTTGCAACAAAAACATTGTCAGACAGACCCGAGTAGTTACGCATTACTAATTACATTTTCCACCTTAGCCCATAACATTCTAAACACAAATATAACGTGGAATGTACACTAATATAAATTATGTCAAAACAAAACAAAATTTATGACAATTGAATTTATTACTAGGATAATAATTCTTAACCATTAAGTATGATTTTTTGTTATCTCTATGTATCGCGAGATCAGTTAGCAAGCGCAATTATCGCGCGCAGCGGGGGGCGCAGCAAGCGGGCGCCCCGGGGACGCCGGCTTGTGCTGGACTCCGGACTCGGCTGCGTTCAGGTCCAATCGCCCGTCTTGAATGCTCTGGTATATTTTCTTCGCTGTCTCAAGAAAGGCTTCCTCCACATTTTGACCACTGTAATTTAACACAACAACGATTACTATCTCACTCCTCTGTCACAGTCCGAGTATTATCAACGTATCGTAGCATTTTATGGCAGGTAGGTACTTTAAATATTCCGATGTAATGTGTAACAATCGCAAATATGTGTGTTCAACTGCCCGTACATCTAATTCAAGTCTACAACGCAAGGCAGATTTGAAGGAGTAGGTACCAACCGCTATTTAGAATCAAGCTTCAAGTCCAGTCTCTAATACCCATCAATACCAGGTGGAGCCAACAGAGTGATGACCTTGCCAAGAAAAAAGAAGCGTAGCACTTCTAGGGGCACGATGTGTCGTTGATTAGGATCAAGTTAATAAATTAATTATTTTGATGTTCCAGTGCATTCAAATTCAAAGGAGTATGGGTATGTTGTACGGGCCAGTATGGGCACTTGTCCTAGACCCCTATAGTGATATGATATACACCAATGAAAAGATCTCTTTAAGAAGAACATTTGTTATAATTTTATCGGTTTAAAGGATATGGATGCCGGTGATATTCCAGGCACATGAAATTGTCCAGCTTCGTAGGTGTAGGTATAGTGTGATTTATTTTACTGGGACTGAAACCCTAAACCAAAGGAGCGACAGGATAACTTTCCTTCGAGAAAGGATAATGCTAAAAAAACCCGGCGCAAACGAAACATATCTCATATTTTTAGTAATAAATAATAATTTAATACTCAATAAAAAATTAGTCAAAATTCTTTTCTTAACGTAAGAGTTTGCTAATTATTTTTAGCAGGAGCAATTTTTACATAGAATTATTTTTAAAGTCTACGCGAGCCTATGCGATGCGTAGTCCTTCGTTATACTTCGTTAAGATTTTTGCGCTTTATTTTTTTTTAATATAATTGACTGTTGTTAACTTATCCCGTTGCATACTGTTATTTACGGTATTAAAGATGTCCTAACATTATGCAATGTGAATGTCTAAATACTTCCATATATTCATAAAAAAAAATATAAACGTCAGCCTGCTATGAATCTTGGTTTCATCTTAGAAAACCAATAAATAAATGAATATGTTATAATAAAATACTTAATTTTATTTAACCTTGTTTTTTGGCTATTTACATTGCAGATTATGTAGGTAGCGTAGTCAAAATAGATGACTAAGTGTCATACTTAGGACAAGAGTAAAGAAAGGAAGAAAAATTTCCCCATTTTTTAACTCTTCAGTATAGCTCCTTACAAAAAACAACGAACAATTTATGACATTTAGAAAAATATTTCGGCAACGCCACCTACTTATTATTTTGTCACGTATTAATACTAAAAATCTGAGATACATTTAATTTGCGCCGGGCCTAGGTTTTATTCCCATAATTCATGAGCATTGTCCTTAACAATTTTTTTTATGAAATAATATTGAAATATTTAATTTTTTGGTCAAACGTGAACTTTTTATAAAAAAAACCCAAATTCCAAGCTTTTTCGACCCCCTCTATCCCTGTCGCTAGTTACTTTTCATGACTGAATTCTTTTAGACCAGTTAAGATTTTAAAGGGCGAGTCTTTTCTGATGCAAAGTTAGAAAAGAAGTTCTGGGCAGAAGCTGCAAATACATGCATCCCGTAACTTAAAAACGAATCTGTTACATCTAGTTTGGAAAATAAAACTCCTTAGGAAGCGTGGTATGGGAAGTAACCTGACTTGAGTCATATTCGTCTGCTTGGCTACACTGTGATGGTTCGCATTCCCAAACAAACTATATTAAAGTGGGACAGAAAATTCATGCATTATACCGTTCTTGGATTTTTAGAAAAAGTGAAATGCTTTTGTTATTACGATCCGAGAAAAAATATTGTTGCAGTCAAGAAAGACGTTATAGTGACAGAACGAAGATCAGGTATAGAAAAGGTTGATCTCATCAAAAACATTCATGTAACAAGATTGAGAATAGAAAACAAAATTAAAATAAACTATAAACGAAGTAAACTCTACTTCAGTTTAACAGACTATATTATGAACTGAAAGCCTAAGTTAAATACCCGCATTAAGTTTAGTAGCAAGCGGAACCCGTTAATTTTCTTTCGGTTTATAATTTGCAATTGGGTCCCGCCTGCTACTAAACTTAATGCGGGTATTTAACTTAGGCTTTCAGTTCATAATATAGTCTGGTAGACTGAAGTAGAGTTTACTTCGTTTATAGTTTATTTTAATTTTATTTTCTATTCTCAATCTTGTTTCGGTCTTTTTAGTGCATTACTTTTAAATACAGTGTAAACTCCATGTAACGTCACAGTACCTTTTAAGTTGCCAAAATTAGTAAAAACTGCGCAGCTGTGTACGTTCTTTTGTCGCTTTATTATCCTAGCCCGTATTATACACGACTGTCAGCATCATGCATACCGAATTTTCTTTTGTTTACAAATTGAGATTGTTTGCACGTGTGGACTGTTGTTGACCATGACTAATAATTAGGAGTCATGGATTATCTCTACGTTATCATATTCCTAGTTGCTCACAAACTTTCAAACTGTAGGTAAACATGGCTAGTAAAAGAAAATCACTGTGTATTGACGAAAAAGTTCTTCTTTTTCTTTTTATAATTCAGATTTTTCTTCTCTCCATTTAACGACAACTCGCTATAACGCCACAAAATGCACTGCACAGTCCCTTCAGTGTCGTTATATAGAGTTTACACTGTATAATATATTTTTTTGCAGTCGGGTTTTTGATTTTTTAAATAATTTATTTTATTTTAGACTTTTAAAATCCCGTGATAGCACGAGGTCCGATACAAACATGGCCCATTTTTACGCTATCAAAAACTTTTTAAACCAATTTATTATTCCTAATTTTTAAACATATAACTTACATATATTTTTATATTGTAATCCCCTTTTAATTTCCTTTATTTTGATACCCTACTCGATAGCTTTGGTTTTTTTTAACGTATCACTATTTCCAGCCAAAAATCCTCTATTTTTATTTTTTTTCAAACACCTATCTAAGGACACTTGGACGAATATAACGATATGTACCTTAACTGTCGTAATCCATCCAGCCGATTGGAAGATACGAGGTAAAAAATAAATTTACAAACATACATACAAGATACGCGCGAAAAACATAACCCTTCCTTGGCAGTCGGGTAAAAAAAGCAGTCTTGCGACTCTTTTGCCGTAAAAAGTTCTGAGATCTAATAATGTAGAGCCAAGTCTGGCATTTCATTTATTAAGATATTTTTGGACTTTGCAATCATGCAGCGTATGGATATTATACTAGAGTACTTGTTTATTTACCGTAGTCTCATACTGCGTGATTACCGTGTCCGAAAAATATCTTAATAAAAATATATAATACACTTACAACATAAGAATTCACAATCATTGCACGAAATTTCGAAGAAATAAGATCCAGAGAAATTATAAGAAATTATAAGAAACGTTTAATCCACACTTTTACAAATTGTTCAGCATAGTAATTTAATGTTGCCCGCACGCAAACTTCAATAATGACTGCTGTCCGAATATTATAATAATATAGTCTTAATTTACAACGTTTAAAATAAAGAATAAAATAAATATTGCAAGCACGAAAATTATAATTTGTGATAGGTTTACTTTGATAGTGGAAGGTAGACGATTTCCTAATGTACCAAAAGGACTTTGAATAATACTAATTCAGCAGATTACTGAACAGTCGCCATAATATGTGCGAGAGTGTGCCATTTTAGAGACTCGAGCGAAATGCGCGGCTATCGCTCACCGCGCGGTCAGTTAAGTAGGGGCGCTAAAATGACTCATGTCAAAAAAAAAAACAAGAAATAAACATGTGTTCTTAACACATGTTTATTTCTTGTAATTTTTTTTTATTGAATCCAAATGTATCCATTTCAGGGTTAATCTATGTCAGCAGTACATCATGAGGTTTGTAGGAATTACATGATTTCGTTTACACCCTGTATTTAACCATGTATCATTTAACCCCCTTAAGGGTCTATGCAATTATTTGACGTGTTGGTTCTTTTATTATGTACAGTAGAAACTCGATTATCCGGCCCTCAGTTATACGGATTCGCGATTATCCGGACTATCAACCGCGACCAATTAAATAATTAAGTCATATTGAGCCAAGTTACAAAATAAAAAATTGCATGCAGCTGAGATGAGAATGGTAAGAGGGATGTGTGGTATTAATGGATAGAATTAGAAATGAGTATAAGAGGAAGCCTGAAAGTGATGCTGGTGACTGAGAAGTTGTGTGGAAACCGGTTGTCATGGTATGGGCATGTGATGCGGAGGAACATGTCGTGAGGAAAGTTTTGAGTATGAATGTGGATGGTTATAAGAGTACAGGAAGACGAAAGAAGCGATGGATGGATAGTGTGAAAGATGATATGGCTAGAAAGGGGGTGACTACTGAAATGACGACTAATAGAGATGTATGGAAGAAGAAGACATATTGCGCCGACCCCAAATAAGTTGGGATAAGGGCAGGAGGACGTTACTGTGACGTGCGTGTCACGTCACATATTTAATATTTAAAAATGTCAAAGCGTAAGAGAGTGGTGTTATCGCTTATCTTCATACATTCGATTATCCGAATGCCTAACGACAACAATTAGTCCGGTTAATCGCGTTTCCGCTGTATGTGTAAATTCAAATAATAGTTAAAAAGTAATTTTGTTTTTAATTTGTTTATTATGTTGTTTTTAATAACAACCGCGCCGATCGTACGATTTGCGAGGTTAAGCTGCGCTTGCCGCGGTCAGTCCGTGGATGGGTGACCATTTGTTACACATCGAGACCCCTCCGTGCCTCGGAGAGCACGTTAAGCCGTCGGTCCCGGGTGTCATACGAATACCTATGACAGTCGTTACGGGTAGTCAGAAGCCCGAAAGTCTGACAAACGGTTTAACCTTAGGATATCGGCATTGCCCAGTTACTGGGTTGCGGAGGTCTGATGGCAGTCGCTCCGTGTAAAATACTGGTATTCAGCCGCATCTGGTTAGACTGGAAGCTGACCTCAAGATAATTGGGCAAAAGCTAAGAGGAAGATTTGTTTATTTATACTATTAACCAGTGCGTTAATATTAAAATCACCTATTATTATAAATTTCTTATTAAGAATTTTGTTGAACAATTTATGTACAAAAGTATTACCAATTTATTGAAAAATGAATTAACGTTAGAAGTTGATGTTCTGTATATATACAGTGTGGCCATATAATTAGAAACAATTAGTACTGCACGTCATACATCGAAAAAATAAGTATGTCTCCAAATAAAAAGTGAGACATTCTAGATGGATTTCAATTAAAGAAAACATTGGATGAAGTAAAGCTCCCTTATAATTAAAGACACATGTTTCAGTAGTTTGAATATTTCAATCTAATAATGGCCCTGAAAAGGGTTTGTTTTTGTTAATTGAACAATCTTGCAATCCTTACATCCTATCGTTTTCTGAGATTCAAGCTTTCATGTAACATCATTGGCACTGCAGAGTAATTTGCAGTGATAGACCGCGTCGCAAACTTTAGTATTAGATAATTTTAAATTTAATCTGCAACATTTTTTGAAAGAATAGTTACGGTTTACAGATCCATAAGTTTTTAAGGGTATGAATGAATCACAAGTTTCCTATATGTTATTTTTTTGAGTAAGTTAATTCATTAAAATAAATTTTGAAAACATTTAGATGATAATGAAGCAGAAACAAGCATTCACCAATATTCAAAAACAAAATTATTTTCAACTTTGATATTTTAACTATTTAGTTATTGTTTCTAATTATTTGTCCAGCTCTCAGTTCGTTTGAAATGCCACCCTGTTTACAGTGATTGTAAGTTTTATTAGGAGTTTGTTGTTTCCCTCAATTTGTTCTCATGTATTAAGCACCATTGATAGGCCTACATAATGACGTAGTTAAAAGTTATCAATGATAGACTGATAAAAAATTATAGCGAGTTTTTATAATAACAATGTTTGCAGTAATGATTGTTTCTAATTATATGGCCACCACTGTATATTACTAGCTGTGTCCTCACGGCTCCGCCCGTAGCCTATGTTACTCAGTGATAATGTAGCTTTCTAACGGCCAAAGAATTTTTGAAATCAGTCCAGTAGTTTTTAAGTTTATTCATTACATACAAAAATACAAATCTTTCCTCTTTATAATATTAGTATAGATGTAGATAATGCTTTTCATACTGGGGATTTCTACACCGCAACTTACTTATATTATCAAAGGAATATTCTTTATATAAATCTACTGGATTGCAATCCATTCCGGCCATATATGCATGTGCCACCACATTTTTGTTTTTTCTATAGTGTTAACTTTATAACATTTAATGTTAATATTTGACTCAACCCCAGACTTAATAAAAGTCTCATTAAAACAAAATTCCTATCGGACTTTTATTATTGTCCTTAAGTTCGTTTAGACATAATTTACTAGTTTATTTTATTAATAGGGTCCTGCAATATTTTGATGTAGTTATCTTATTTATCGTCACTACTTTCATTCGTTTTAGTATAAAAACTATTATTACACTCATTATTTGCAAAAGGCGTTTCAGACGAGTTTCGATTTAGAACAGGGAAATAATAGGGAATGTTTCCTCTTTTAGGTATACCTACTAATGTAGCTATTTTTTTGGCGATGAATCTATCTTTCTCTTTGGTTTCCAGGAGTGATGTATTTTGTTTTATAGTCCTTCGAATTTCTACTTTTTAAACAGGTTTTTTCATAAAAATATAGATATTTATTGGAATAATCTTGAGGATCAATAGAAAAGTTTCAACTTTTTACATAACTCATGCATGTACTGCCCAGAACTTGAGGTATTTAATTAGATTATAAAACATTTATTTAGGGTCCTACATACATTTTGTAACATGTTATTTATATTCATTTAAATATTTATTTTTGATGACTTTCAAGTCCAACTACGAGAGTGTTGTAGATGTTTTAGTCAGGGTTCAGTTGAAGTTTACAAGTTTTTATGATGTCTTGAGTAGTATAAATAATATAGCAAATGGTTTTGTCTATGCCATAACATTATACTGATCATACTTCGTGATTTTTCGTGAAGATATCAAATAAGATGTAAGCCCAGCACACTGATGCCCTCCAATTGTAAGTCATAACTGCGCTGAGGGATATCACGCTAATCGCAGCTGTGTCGCTGTGCTTCCATTCATTTGTATCTGGCATCGACATGTTCTATCAAATAAAATAAATTTTATTAAATAAAAAAAATATACACTGTCTGTTGGTTTAGATACGAACACACCACTATCGCAAGACAAAAATAAAACTTTATTTTTTATTTTAAATCAAGTAAAATCCCGTGCAGGATTAATCTGTACTAGTAATAAATAGATCAAGTGGTTTTGAGGCATTACACGAAATCGTTTACGCCTGTTACGCCCATTATTTGTGATTTATAGATTTTTGAAGTCGGTTTTTAAGTTTTTTTTATTGTGGCGAATGAGTATTTACTTCTTCGATTCGACTTCGAGCCGGCACCATGCATAAGTACCTCTAGTACGAGTTTAATTAAGATAATGGCAATAGTGCTCGTGACTTCGCTAATCTCTGTCTCTTATTCTACACCCACAAGAAATAGATCCAAATATATTATTCAGTTTAGCGAGCCATCGAAATCTACTGAGGTTTTCGTAATTTGCAAACTCTTAGTAGGGGTACAGTTAATCAACCGTTACCATTAAAAACAATAACACTAAAAAACTCACGTCTTAGCACTAGCTTCAACAAACATAAGTCCATTTTCATCAGCAAATTGTTTTGCTTCTTCATATGTAACGTCTCTTTGGCCATCTAAATCCGATTTGTTACCAATTAAGAATATCACAGTGCTGGGGTTAGTCAGGTTACGTGTGTCTGTTAACCAGCTACTTAGATGATTGTAAGTGGATCTGAAAAAAAAATACATTTTTATGAACACATACGACTAAGAACTTGTTGATGTACATGACAGCCGAAGATCCATAGCTGCGCACGAAATCCACGCCCACGCTGCCTATATTAGCTGCGTGGCGGGCTGCGTGTATCTACACATCCACAGCGGCGAACGGCCATGCGTAGCTTCGAGTGTTACCAACCAATGTTCGATCGGGTTAATAATAATTTTAAGTGTAATTTAGTAGAAATACAGTTGAATGCGATTACAATTCAATTAAGCGAGTGACTGTGTAGAAATATGATGTTTCGGGTTTGTTTGCTTGAGACAAAGACATTCAATACTATCTAGACAGGACATCAGTCAAAATTCGTGTTCCTTGTTAGAGGACAATTGGTCCTAGTTTAGCTTCCAATAATTCCCCGTAAGAGGTCGCATTGTCATTGCTCAAAAAAATGTTTTTGTGCCTTTATTATATAAAAAATGCCGACTTGCGTACTTATGTACTGTAAATCTCGAACCAGTCTAGCAACGGAACGTGTCTGCAGCTTTTTTTCGTAGGTAATATGTTTATAATTACAATAAAATATTAATATGACGTTGAACATTCTGGAAAATGTCAATTTTGTAATGAACTATTCAACAACAGATGTCGTTGTTTTCAAACGAGAACAGTTTGGGTACCTATTATAGAGATGTGTATCCTATCGATTAGTACTATCGACAAAAAAAAGAGGGAAATAATAAAGGAACACTGAAAACAGTCCGAGTGCAAATAATTATAATCATGTTTATTTAGCAATCAGTATAGCAATTTTTAATTGTTTTGTTTAAATTTGTATTTGTGATTTTAGGTTTCCGCTAATCAATATTCCAAGAGAAAAATAGATAAAATTCGTCCAGAATGAACGCAACGAAAAATATTTGTATCCATCCGCTGCGTTTCATACATAATCTTACACATTATTTTCACTTTTTCTAAATTAATACAAAAACTGAAGAATATAACAAGCGTCTTTTATATGTTACTTTTTTGGTGTTTAAGTTGTTCTACACACCTGTAAAAGAATCACACCTCTGTGCGACGAGTGTTTGAATATGTAGAAGTCGAAATATCTGAGCCAAATACTACTATTTCTCTATCCTTAAGGGGAGATTATTATTAAGTGGGTATTCAACCCCACATTGGGTGCTTTAGTCGATAAAATTGATTAAATATAGCTTTTAAAGTTAAATAGTCTACTAACTAACGATATTATATTTATTCATTCAAACCCCTGAGTTCCTTAAGAATATGTACCGAAAGTCACCCCATTTTCTTTATTTTCGTGGTAATAGTCAATTCTCCATCCCCTCAAAGATAGCTAGCTATTTTGGTATTCGAGTTACCTATTTCGACCTGTACATATTACAATACTCATTACGTTTCACAGAGGCGTAAATTTAATGTCGTTTTAAAGGCTAAAACAAAGACGACCTAAAGAAATATCAAACGGCCATACATACATTTAAGCAACTTTTGTAATGAGACATAAAAGTAATATTTTATACATAATCTTACACAACATTTTCACTTTTACTAAAATAAAATTAAAAAATATTTATTTTACTTTTACTTTTTTGGTGTTTGAGTAGAACAACTCAAACATAAAAAAACACACCTGTAAAAGAATCACACCTCTATGCGACTAGATCTTAAGTTGTTAAAATATTTGAACCAAATACTATTTCCCTATCCTTGGGGTTATTATAAGTGGGTATTCAACCCCCATGTTGGGTGCTTTTGTCGATAAAATTGAGTAAAAATAGCGCCTTTAAAGTACTGTTACTACATACCCGGGCACATTGCATATCAACCTCTGAAACCCCCATCGATATCATTATCGATAAATGTTAAACATCCCTACAAAGTAAAAATAAATAGCACGCTACCTACCGTTCGAAAGATTGAAACGTCTTCTAATTAGCAAAGTTACGTACTTTTGCTACTTAACACTAAATGGCTGTACTGTAGAATGGGAACAAATTTTTTCTATGAAAATGTCTCCAATAGCCCCTCTATACCTATTAAATCTCTGGCTTGAGATAAAGAAATGAACTTAGATATATATTTTTAATGGATCGTACCTTTGATCGTACCATAGAAAAAATCGAACTTTGCTCGAATTTCTAGTGAAATAACTCTTATATTTAAAATCCCCGACATTTTTATGTGGCCTTCGAGCCCTGTTAGCGATTATTATTAATGTGGTGAGAAAGTGCTTTTGGTATGTTTTTTTTTTGAAAAAACTAAATTAGAAATCTTTTTGCATGCAAATAAAAACTATAAAATTTTGAAATTTTAACACTTGCTTTAAAATAGTCACCAGTGATACTTTACGTGGCCTGCGGCTTAGTACCCCCCTTTCCAACTAATCTTGTATAATAATATCATGTCTTTCATGTTAAATGTCGATATCAAACCACTATCTATCCATCGTAATTTAAATGAAAAATTAAACATTTAATTTTAGTAGGGGACAAGAGGAATAACTCTTAAAAATGGCATAAGCAGAATGAAAATGTCAACAAAACAATGCAGACAAAAATTATTATAATGAACACGTGAGGTGACTCGGATAGTGATTAAAATTTGAATTACTTATTAAGGTTAAGCCACATCTGACGGAAGATACGTCTTCGATCTTCCGCCGGTACACATAATTCCATAGAAACATCTCATACCGTACACATTTGACCGAAAATGCGTTACTAAAATTTCTCGAATAAATTACGCGACGGAAGATCGGCGATGTATCTTCCGTCAGATGTGGCTTGGCCCTTAAGTTCAAATAAGTTTATTTTCCTAGGTACAACAGATCATTAAACGTTACCGGAAATGTATGAAACCTAGGAATTGTTTAAAATATATACGATTCCGAGCCGATTTATGAAATGTATTAAATAATTTGTCTATGGTATTTTAATACATACATTTCCTAGGAAATTTCCTAAGCATCGTATGGAATTCCTAAATGGTATCAAGTGAGCGAGTAAAGCGAAGGGTCACAAAGCGAGTCTTCTCGCGGAACACACTTAGAAACACTTCCATACTTGCTTGCTTGATGCTAAGATATTGGTCAAGTAGTGAAGGGACGTCAATGTACGTTATGGAAAATACACATTTCCGTTTGCTGTTTAGGAAATGTATAGAATTCATAGGGTATTATAAAATTTATATCACACATTTCCTGTAAATTTTAGGTTATATACAGGGTGAACTCGTATTGGACTTATTCCCTTAAGGCGTGATAGTGTCATCTAAGCAACAAATTAGCACCCCATAATTATGTGTTTGGTATTCTTGAATATTGGAATACGTGAAAGCTTTGTTAAAGTATCAGCTACAAGTTAATAAGGAAATCAAACCCATTCAATAAGATACTCAAAGTTAAATAATATTTAATACCGAATTTAGGGTATTTTTCAAAAAACTATAGTATTAGAAATTTATCTTAATCTACTGACTTTCGGCTAGGGTACACGAGCTGCTAATTTGTTGCATTTAAGACACTATCACGCCTTAAAGGTAATACGTCGAATTCGAGTTCAGCCTGTATATGGCATAAATACATTTAAACTAACTATCAAATGATATAATTATATTTATTGCTAGCTGTGTCCTCACGGCTCCGCCCGTAGCCTATGTTACTCAGCGATAATGTAGCTTTCTAACGGCAAAAGAATTTTTGAAATCGGTCCAGTAGTTTTTAAGTTTATTCGTTACATACAAAAATCCAAAAATATAAACATACAAAAATACAAATCTTTCCTCTTTATAATATTAGTATAGAAATATAGATAGATAATCATCAAATAATATAACATTTTATTGTCATAATTTTATATGCTCTAATTTTATTTTATATAATTTTCAATGAATATAACCTATATTTCAATTATGATTAAGGTCGATGTGGGCAAATCCGTCTGCAGGCAATTCCATACACATGCATTTTTATTCATTTCAGAATAGTTAGTTAGGGAATATTTTAGTTTTGTTAATAACTAAAAAGTGATCCTGTTGTATCGTCGGAGTCGACAACAGCGTAACTATTTCTGGAATTAATGCATGTGTATGGAATTGCCCCGCTGACAGATATGCCCAAATTGACCTTAAACAAAAATATGTTCATTTTTCATGCCATTTATATGATCTAATCAACATTTAACATAATTTTATTTCATATACAATTTAAATGATACCTATAACAAAAACGGTCAAATTTCTTTATAGCAAAAACTTGATGGTAGGGTAGAGTATGGGGGAGCCCCCCTAAAACTGAATGTTATATACAGGGTGTAAACGAAATCATGTAATTTCTTCAAACCTCGTGATGTACTGCTGACAAAGATTAACCCTGCAAGGGATACTTTTGGATACAATAAAAAAAAAATTACAAGAAGTAAACATGTGTTCTTAACGTGAGGCATTTTAGCGCCCCGAGTTAAATGACCGCGCGGCGAGCGATAGCCGCGCAATACGCCTGGGCGCTAAACTACCTCACGTTAAGAACACATGTTTACTTCTTGTAATTTTCTTTTTATGCAATCCGAAAGTATTCCATGCAGGGTTAGTCTATGTCAGCAGTATATCACGAGGTTTGAAGGAATTACATGATTTTATTTACACCCTGTATTAAATGAAAATGTTTAATAAAAGTAAAAACTGATTTCAGCTTATAAGCTTTTAAAAATAGATTATCTGTTATTATAACAAATGTGCAACACCCATAAGTAATACTATCGCTTGAGATGTAACTAAGCTTGTGCTTACCTAGGTAATGTCCATAGACCTGTTTATTTATGTCACTAAGAGGGACTACATTTGATGAAGTTGAAGTATTACTTTCCGAAGTTATACCTTTCACTGTACTTAGCAATAACAATTTTTTCTCAACCATTGATTTAAAGGAAGCACCATAGAATTAAATGTACATAACATATTTACTGTAATATTGGAAAATGGAATTCCTATGGTTCCCGCGTCATGCAGAATGATGTATGGTTGTACTAGGCTTATGCTTGCTAGGCCAACCAAGTTAATCATGATTTACAAAAAATAATTGAATATTCACCTTCTAGTTATGTCATACACCATAAGTGCCCCAGCAGCACCTCTATAATAAGAACGAGTAACAGCTCTGAATCTTTCCTGTCCTGCTGTGTCCCAAATTTGCAGTTTAATTTTTTGGCCCGCAACTTCAATAATGCGGGTACCAAATTCTACACCAATTGTGTGAGGGCAGTCAGCCATAACTGAAACCAAAAAAAATACAATAATTTCTGGCCCCCGCCAAATGCAACAGGATTCCTACACAGTGATACACAAATACAAATTTTTTCAGGAAATAAGTAAGCTGTTTTTTGGTACATTTTCTGATCAATTTCTGAAACTTAGCTACATGTTATGGTAAGCTTCAGATATACTACTCCTTTGTCTAAGAAAGGGGAAGAAAAAACATTAACTATTTCATATTATTATATTGTAAATTTGACAATTTATAATATAATAATATTAATTTTCCGCAGCTTACTCACACGAAAATAGGGTGAGTTTCGTTATATATTCCTGAACAGTTTGAGGGTTTTAATAAGTAAATACAGTACCATTAGTTAGCAGATAATAATACATTAAACTTAAAAAGGTGGAGAACAGAAATAAAAAAATACTTTGAATATGCTTAGGATGAGAAAAATGATTTTTAAATGTTTTCATATATTTTGCTAGACAGATGAACCCTAATGGTGTGAAAATAAGGTTGGTTTTCCATGTCAATTTACTGTCGGCCATCATATTGACTGGGCTCATCTCACTTGATACCAGAAATAAGTAGTCAAATAGATCCCTTAACAGTTGCAAATACAAACAGTTTAGCACTTTATGAGGCTTAGGCTTAATATACTCATGATAGTGAACAATTTGGCATACGTCTCGTTTTAATTGACTCTGGTTTGTTTTGGTCATTATCCTTTGCTATCATCAATATTTAAGGTACTTCCCCTCCACCAGCCACCTTTTTTTTCCACACTGTATATAGAGATATATTGGTCAAGCAAAATGAAGAACAAGAAGTACATACTAACATTTCTTATCTGTAAACTGATGCAATAGGCATGATTTGCCAACCCCCATATCACCAATGATAATATACTTAAATATGTAGGAGTAGTTGTATGGTCCTGATGTCATCTTGATTCTAAAAGTAAAAAAATACTGTGACTTTAATCAACACATAAAATTCCTGTAAAATAATTATACAAAAATAAAAAGAAACTCTTAAAATTATCAACATAATCATTGGAAACATAATATTATTTAAACTACAGATACATTTTGGAGTCCATTGACATATGATTTTGTGCACAATTTACACAGATTTGTTTTATTGTGTACACTGAATACACACTAAACATTAATCAACTTTTATTTAGCAAGAAGTTTTTTTTCTAAAAGCACTAACTAAACATAAAGTTAAAAACTACAATGAAGATGAATTATCTTTAATTAATCTCAAGTTAACAATATTTGCCTTAATTATCAAATTACTAAACTTTTTTACATTTTGTCAGACAAAAATTTCAGCTTAAAATTACAAAAAGGTAACAACGTTCTATATATTATTATGTAGGAGTTCTCTACTAATATAATAGTAAGTACTGTATCTATTAGGCAAGGATTAGGTTTGCTGGAAGGATTTTAACTTTCAGTCTTCAATAATTGATCAATGAGTCATCACACATTGATTTTACGGATAACTATTTGTTACGGAAAAAAGTAATGTAACCATAATTTTCACGTCATAAAATAAGTAAGAAAATAAAAAAGTCACTAGGTGCGTAGCAATGTTTATTGGAAAAAACTAGATAATAATAGTTCTAACGATGCACTTACTTACGTTCAATTACGTTCCTGATTTAGAAGTATGGAAAACACTTATAGATTAATAATATAACGTATAGTATTGAAATTAATGCGCAATCGATATCTTACTTTATTATAGACCTCAAAGTAACGTAAAAGCTATAAGAAATCGTATTCTTTTTTCTGCAATGCAAACAAAGACTTCCTTCTTCGTCAATATGACGTATTTGCAGCAGTTGCCATTACAATTATACAGAGACAACAAACAGGGTGGGTAGGTTTCACAGAGCATTTATTTAAGTTGGTTAGATATTTAATGTATTCTGTGGGTTAGGTACTTGCATGGACCTATTAACGTCTATGGGTACTTCAGTGAGGGTATTTGGTTACTATTGTACTACCACAGCCACACTATAGTTCGGCCAAGTAGGTACATGATACATGGTTACTAAAGGAGTGCTTATTGTGTTTGAAATTGTACCTTACTAGGTAACTAGAAACAAACTTTATGCGTCAGACGCGTCAGGCATACAGTTTCTTTTGCATCCAATAGAAATTAGAATGTACGATAAAGAACGGTCTAGAAAGGAACACATTTCTAAGTAGTGGTGTCCCTCTCGCACATACGGCCACTATTCCGTAATCTACTGAATTAGCAGTATTCAGTTTCAGTCACATAATTACATTGTAAATTAGAAAATCGTCTACCCACCACTATTAAAGTAAACATAACACAAATTATTATTTTCCTTCTTTCAATATTTATAATATTTACATTAAACGTAGTAAATTAAAATTACCGATTATTATAATATTCAGACAGCAGTAATTATTGAAAGGACCATGGGGGATTTTGTATGAACCCCGTCCCCACCCTACAATAGTCATGGTATACGTGTCAATTTGTTCATTGGGACCCAAAAAAGCCTAAAGTTCCTGTATTAGTTCCAAAAGCTATTGGGTTTATTTATAATAAAAAAATACTTTTCGGCAAAAATGTATTTATTTTAAACAAAAATATATATGTATGTATATGTATTTATGTTTTTTCTTTTGTCATTTTTCTTTTTTTACTTTTATCATATTTATTACTAGCCGCGTCTCCACGGCTCCGCCCGTAGCTTATGTTACTCAGTGATAATGTAGCTTTCTAACGGCACAAGAATTTTTTCGTATTTTTTTGTATATGTATTTATGTTTTTTTTTTTTCATCTGTTTCGCGCGCGTCTACCATAGCTCAGTTTGCCGAGAATACGCGAAGAGTATGGATCGTGACGACCAATTACTGGCTACGATGTTTGTCGGTGCTTCATTATTAAGAGTTCCACTAAGTAAATGTGTTAGTAAAAAAGAAAAAAATAAATAAAGAATAAAATATGAATAAATAATAATAATAATAAAATTATCTATCCTACTAGACGCTTCAAATGACACTTATTTCAAATCTGTTGGATGGTGAGGCCATTTCTTCTCATTAAAACCTAAACCCCACGTATTTGAAGGACGTCGCCATAGTAAAAAAATATCTATCCTACTAGACGCTTCAAATGACACTTATTTCAAATCTGTTGAATGGTGAGGCCATTTCTTCTCATTAAAACCTAAACCCCACGTATTTGAAGGACATCGCCATAGTAAAAAATTATCTATCCTACTAGACGCTTCAAATGACACTTATTTCAAATCTGTTGGATGGTGAGGACATTTCTTCTCATAAAACCTAAACCCCACATATTTGAAGGACGTCGTCATGGTAAAAAATTATCTATCCTACTAGACGCTTCAAATGACACTTATTTCAAATATGTTGGATGGTGAGGACATTTCTTCTCATAAAACCTAAACCCCACATATTTGAAGGACGTCGCCATAGTAAAAAATTATCTATCCTACTAGACGCTTCAAATGACACTAATTTCAAATCTGTTGGATGGTGGGGACGTTTCTTCCCATCGTCCTTTGCGTCCGAGCAACACTAAATTACTATACTATGCGTGCCAAATGAGAATAGTACTGTCAAGATGCCATTTTGTTCCGCAATACTCGTGAACTTATACCAAAGCGTAAAGTGTGCACAAAAGTAAATAAAGAAATTATACTGAGCTTAATTATTTTTTGTTCACTTTTTTGGTATTTCTAATCAATTTTACGCCAAATAAATTACACAGTAATTATAATATTATTATAATGGCGACATATTAGAGTGACCAGTAGCATTTCGTGAAGTTAACTATATACAAGGTTAGTCGGAAAGGGGGTATCAACCAAACTATTACAGATCGACATACCGCCTTTACAAAAAATATTCAACTTGGTAGGCCGCTTCATTTGATGTCAAAAATCGAAGGTCTGAAGTATCTGATGAAGAACCCTCAGCTGGTCAAAGCGAAAAACACAAAATAAATAATAAAAATAATATAATACATTTAAGAAGAAGAAGTGAAATAAGAAGAAAAAAGAAAATAAGACAAAAAGAAAAGAAAGATTTGTAATAATAAAAAAACTACTCCTAAAAAGAAAAAAACTGTGTCAAATAAGAAAATCTAATAAAATAAATCAATATGCCCACGTTTCTATAAAAAGAAGTGAAATCCCACCAAAAACATTCTGTAAAAAACTAGGCAAGTCTCGATGGAGCTGCTTGTTTATCTCTAAAAAGTAATGAAATCTAGACAAAGTCGTGCCAAGTCTAAGGTTCCTTACTGCGATATCTTTATTATTATAGTTAATGTTGTGTGAATAGAATAGAATATACTTTATTGTACACCAACATTGTAACACAGCTCATAGACAATAACAAACATTAAAGGGTACAATGGCGGTCTTATCGCTGATAGCGATATCTACCAGACAACCTTTGGATGAACAGGAAGTCAATGAATAAGATAGAGGGGGTAGTCCATGGTGTACTTGACTTGTTTGACTTGGCCGTTGAACATTCTTTATACGTTAGTGGGTACAAGTCAATGGGACAGGTACAGACGGACTTCTATCAATGATTAGAAGTCCGTCTGTACTGGAAATAAAAAATTATACTGTTTGTTTTAGGCTCGCCTATACGTATTATTGAAATAATAATTATATAAGTATTATTGAAATACGCAGCTTTATCAAGCCTACAATTGACTGGTTATTGAATCAACGTTTTCCAAGTGGCAATTTTCCATCGTCAATGGGTAGCGGTTCTGGCGACAGATTGGTGCAATGGTGGCATGGAGCACCTGGTTTTGTACCCTTATGTACCCTTCAACGGCCATGTCTCACAACATTAACTATAATAATAAAGAAATCGCAGTAAGGAACCTTAGACTTGGCACGACTTTGTCTAGATTTCATTACTTTTTAGAGATAAACAAGCAGCTCCATCGAGACTTGGCTAGTTTTTTACAGTATGTTTTTGGTGGGATTACATTTGAATTTGGAATCTGTCATTTTTATACGATTGTTCATTGAGTTTTCTAATTTTGGCGCCAATACATTGTACAATATTTTGCGATATTAAAATGGAGTGGGGTGATAAAGAGAACCGAATCGCTGTGATTGCATTACACAAAGTTGGTATGGAGCCAAATGCAATTTTTAAAACTCTCCATACGCTTGGTATTAGTCAAATGTTTGTGTACCGGGCTATTAATAGGTACAATGAGACCTCCTCTGTTTGTGACAGAAAAAGATCTGGCCGTCCACGTAGTGTTCGTACGAAAAAGGTGGTCAAAGCAATAAGGGAAAGAATTCGAAGAAATCCTGTCCGAAAGCACCCAGAACCATGTCGCGTATTTTAAAAGATGACTTAGGACTTGCAGCCTATAGTAGACGCACTGGTCATGTTTTAGCTGATAATTTAAAAAAGAATAGGGTGGTTAAATCGAAACAACTACTGAAGCGGTACGCAAAAGGAGGTCACAGAAAAAAATTGTTTACGGATGAGAAAATCTTTACAATTGAGCAACATTTTAACAAACAAAATGACCGTATTTATGCTCAAAGCTCTAAGGAAGCTTCCCAATTAGTCGACATAGTGCAACGTGGGCATTATCCGACTTCAGTGATGGTTTGGTGGGGTGTTAGCTATGAAAGAGTGACTGAGCCATATTTTTGTGAAAAAGGTATCAAAACATCGGCACAAGTGTATCAAGATACCATTCTTGAGAAGGTAGTTAAGCCCCTTAACAACACTATGTTCAATAACTAAGTATGGTCCTTCCAACAAGACTCGGCGCCGGGTCATAAAGCTCGGTCCACGCAGTCTTGGTTGAAAGTGAACGTTTCGGACTTCATCAGGGCTGAAGACTGGCCGTCGTCTAGTCCCGATCTTAATCCGCTGGATTATGATTTATGGTCAGTTTTAGAGAGTACGGCTTGCTCTAAACGCCATGATAATTTGGAGTCCCTAATAAAATCCATACGATTGGCAGTGAAGATTTTCCCATGGAAAGAGTGCGTGCTTCTATTGATAACTGGCCTCAACGTTTAAAGGACTGTATTGCAGTCAATGGAGACCACTTCGAATAAGCTTTTTATATTTTAAATTGTTTTATATTTATGTATTAAACCAACACACTGTAAAAGTAATAAATATTATTCGGAATAAAAAAAAATAATTTTATTCGTTACAATATTTATGGCAAGACTAGGTATATAGATAACTACATAGTATATCCCTATATACACTTGGGAGCAAATAAATCGAGCCACTTCCTTTTTTCACGTATAATGGTTAAGTAGTTACCTGGATGACCGAGCTTAGCTCGGTTTTTTTTTTGGTAAATCTTGTTTTTTGGTTAGAAAAAAAAAGGAATTAAATGGTCTAAAAAGAAGAAAATAAACTTTAAATTTAATCGATCCCATCAATTTATTACATTATACAACTAATTTATTAAAACAATATAAAAGTTTGTCGCGAGAAATACAATTTTATGAAGTATATAGGTACATTTTTTCTTAGAATTACTACACTTTACATTTATTAGTTATTGTACATACATATTGCATTCTTGTTTATTTAGTATCTCCCGACAAGCTTTTATAATATTTAAATAAATTAGTTGTATAATGTAATAAATTGATGGGATAGATTTAATTTAAAGTTTATTTTCTTCTTTTTAGACCATTTATATAATAGCTTGTTTTTAAAAATGTTTTTTGTACTATTCATTTATTTATTTTTTAGTCGGTATATCATGTTGAAATTTAGAACGGTCGTTCATAATTGAACGCGTATACAACATTTCATGTCTGTACTGCTAACCATTGAGGAGTTCTCTAGTCAGGACCCAATCCTGAGTGCAGCAATCATGTCACGGTAAAACTTAAAACCGGCTATCATAATAAAACGCGTACACAAAATTTCGTGTCTGTGCTGCTAAACATTGAGGAGTTTCCTAGTCAGGACCCAACCCTGAGAGCAGCAACCATGTCACGGTAAAACGTAAAACCGGCTATCATAATAAAACGCGTACACAAAATTTCGTGTCTGTGCTGCTAAACATTGAGGAGTTCCCTAGTCAGGACCCAACCCTGAGAGCAGCAACCATGTCACGGTAAAACTTAAAACCGGCTATCATAGTAAAACGCGTACACAAAATTTCGTGTCTGTGCTGCTAAACACTGAGGAGTTCCCTAGTCAGGACCCAACCCTGAGTGCAGCAACCATGTCACGGCAAAACTTAAAACCAGCTATCACAATAAAATGCGTACCCAAAATTCGTGTCTGTGCTGCAAACCATTGAAGAGTTCCCTAGTCAGGACCAAACCCTGAGTGCAGCAACCATGTCACGGTAAAACTTAAAACCGGCTATCATAATACAATGCGTACACAACATTTTGTGTCTGTGCTGTTGAGCGTTGAAGAGTTCCTTTATCTGGAGCTAATCCTGGATGTCGATTCAGGTCATGCTTACCAAAAAAATGTATTGTCATCGGAAATGAAACAACATTTTTAAATTCAACTCCTTAGGATAAGAGGAAGTGATTCAAAATTCAGTTGCAAGATTTCAACCGAACATACATACATACAAACATTGCAAGTTAAATAAAAGCGTATAAAAAGAAAAATAAATTATAAAAGCTTGTAAAAAAAAGAAGGAACTTAAAAAAAAGGGAAAAAAATAATCAGCAGGAGTAGAACCAGGGTTTTCAGGATTTCGTGACCGCCCGATTTCCCACTGAGCTATTATAACATTGTAAACGGTGGCGAAATTTACTTTCGTATTCTAATGATATTGTAGCAGCTTTTCATTGCCTAAAAACACGGATAAAACGACATTTTTTTTAATTGAAACCTAGCTAGATCGATTTATCGCCCCCGAAACCCCCTGCATACTAAATTTCATGAAAATCGTTGGAGCCGTTTCCGAGATTCAGATTATATATATATATATATACAAGAATTGCTCGTATAAAGGTATAAGATAAGATATTTTTGGTAATAAGGAACGTATGAATTTGAACCATATATCGCCTAAACGTTTATTAAATAACCTTTACAATGAGGGTAAATTATTGAATAATAACCTTATCGAATGATAAATTATTGGCTCTGAAAGAAAAATGGTAATTTTGATAGAAAATATAGTAGGGTTAAAACAGTCCAGAAAACCAATAAAAAACAAAATTATTGCAAAAAAAATAATTCTTAATAACTGGTATTACCTCCCCGTGCCCTAATGCATTCTTGTAGTCTTTTAGTCATCGATCTAATCAGCGTTACGATGACATATTGTGGTATGTTCTCCCACTCTTCAAGCACAGCGACTTTAAGCTCGGGAATGGATCAAAGGTACAGCGTGTATACCGCAGGTGTCTGGAGACTGGTACTTTTGTTTGGCGACCTGGAACCGGCAGTTCTGTAGTTGCCCGTGGTAACTACAGAACGTGACGACCGTTTTATTGCAACCAGTTCGTTGCGCGACCGTGGACTTAATGCTGTTGCTGTAGCTACAGCAAGCGTTACGTGACGTTCGAGGTGTCGAAATCAGTAGGTGAACAGTGAGACTAAGACTATAGGAACGAAATTTAACATCACACAAACCAGCAACTGGCCCAAAATTAACTGTAGCTCACCGCCGATCTCGCTTGGAGTTTGTTCGAGAACACAGACTAGAGGTCAGTTTTGTTTTCTGACGAGTCGAGAATCTGTCTTTCTAGCAACGACGGGAGAAACCGAGTGTATAGACGACCTGGTGAAAGATTTGCCCAATGTTGCATTCGAGAAACTGTAAGTTTTGGCGGTGGTTCTTGTATGGTGTGGGGAGGAATTTCTCTAGACGGAAATACGGAACTTGTCTTCGTCGACCCCGTCAACGATGGAAGTGGTAGACGTGGATGAACAGCTGACTGGTACATAACTGACATTCTCGAAGAGCACGTAATGCCGTATGCTGGTTTTATCGGAGAAAATTTCTTGTTTATGCAATGCGAGACCTCATACCGCGCGGATCGTTACAGAGTACTTATCGGCGATCGGGATTCATAAATGGTGTGGCCAGCACGAAGCCCGGATTTTAGCACGATCGTACACTTATGGGACGAGTTAAAACGGAGAGTTCGACCCAGGGTTCCCGCCGTTTCATCCATTCCCGAGCTTAAAGACACTGTGCTTGAAGAGTGGGAGAACATACCACAGTCATCGTAACGCTGATTAGATCGATGACTAAAATACTACAAGAATGCATCAGGGCACGGGGAGGTAATACCAGTTATTAAGAATATTTTTTTTGCAATAATTTTGTTTCTTGTTGGCTGTTTTAACCCTACAAAATGTTCTATCAAAATTACCATTTTTCTTTCAGAGCCAATAAATCATCATTCAAATAAGGTTATTATTCAATAATTTACCCTCATTGTAAAGGTTATATAATAAACTTTTAGGCTATATATGGTTCGAATTGGTACGTTCCATAATAGCAAAAATATTAACCATTATACGTGAAAAAAGGAAGTGGCTCGATTTATTTGCTCCCAAGTGTAGTTTGTGATAACTACCGATGGTAGTGAGGTGGAGTCGAGTCGAGTAAATTTTGGAGGAACGTCTTAGAATATGGGTGTTAGACTCTAAATTTTATAGACATCAATAGACCGTGAAAGTGTGACGTCACAAGTCTAGATTCTGGGCATGCCCATCGTGCCCACAACGATGGATCAGCGACTGTTGACGATTTGCCGGTGGCAGGTTAGAGATAATTTTTCAATTGTCTTAATTTAATATTTAATGTATTTATCGATAAAACAATGAATAACAATCTTAGATGTTGGATTAGTAAGTTTTTGTAAAATAAAAATACAATTCGTAAAATATTTTAAATTGCATGAAGCGACTTAGAATTAAAAAGGATTCCATTCCAAATTATTAATTTGTATTGTGCAAATAAAAAATATAAACCTGTCTCACACGCACGCACGCAACTGCAGACCATAAGATTCGTTCAGAAATTCAGAATTCAGATTCCGTCAGAGATTATTAGGAACCTCAGCTTATATGCAAAGGTGGGTCTGTAAGCCTTTGTATTGTTGATTTGGTAAAGTTTCTAAATGCGTGTAGTACCAGAGCAGTCTGGATGAGTCGTATCACAAGACAAAGGTAGCTAATTTCACAGTATAGTCGGCGAAAACTATTTTAATATTGAATGTTAATAACTACATCCAAAAAGAATATGCATCAAAAATAACGTAAGTAGTGACTAGAATACTCCACAAACTATTTATGGATATAATAATCTATGATCATCAGCTGACTTCTGTCATTATTATCATTAATCTGTGTTGTTGTCATTCACGACCATTTCTGTATTCTAATGGTAAATATCACTACTTTATGACTACTATAAATAATACATTACACATTTATGATTTACTTCAGCTCATAGTCTGCTAAGTTTAGCCAGCATCCAGCCGAAACAAGAGGTACCTATTGTAGCATACAGATAACTAAGTGCGATTATATTCTCTTTGCATATAACAGCTCTGTGGATACAGCTATCAACAAGGGGACTGGAGAAACAGACGCGAACAATCGTTTCTCGTTAACAATCTTGACATAATTACTTTAGTATGGCTGGCCAAGATCAGAATAACAAGAACCAAAATGGCATTATAGATCACAATGAGATTGAACCTACCGAACAAACTGAAGGTGAAAATGTCACTGAAGGTAAATAAGTACCCCTCATTAATTGTTTTCTAAACATTTTGTTATGATTCAAGCTAGCACTATTAATTATATTAGACTAATAAATTAAGAAAGTGTCTAGCCTGCCACCAACAGTCTTCTGCCCAAACAAATATTGCCTGCCATTAGTGGCAGAATAATGGAAATATGGAGTTCGCCACCAATAGCTCCTATTATAGCTTTTTTATGTGATAGGTTGTGATGATGGTAAGTGGTTACTGCTGCCGATATACACCTCCACCACCAAGACGATTGCTGATGCGTTGCTAACCTTAGACACAAAGTTGGATAATCTCATATAACTGTAGTTTCACAGGCACATGGGGCCCTTCAACCCGGAACACTGCTTGGTGGTAGAATAAGTACGGTGGTAGTACTTCCCTGAACAAACTCTTTCACAAGGAGCTCTACTACTATGAAAACTTATAACTAGGTATATTGTAACTGTGGTAAACAAGATTAGCCACCTAAAGCAGGCGGTGGCTAAAAATATTTGCCATAAATAAACAAGGGATAATGCCAAAACAAAATTACTAATTTGAGTACCACTTCTAACTAATTTCGCCATATGAAAATGGTGCTGACTAGCAAATAGTTCTGACTGTAAGTACATAGGTACATTAGCATTACATACCTAGTTAATATTTTTACATTTCAGAATTTGTTATGTTGGATTCAAAATTGGATGAGTTAAATTCTGCATTGGACTATTTGGAGCAAAAAAATGATGATATACATGAGAGGTTGAAAGAGTTATTGCAATCAAATATTGATATAAGACAAGAATTACGCAATGGAAATACAGAACCAGTTGGAAATAATTAATTCAGATGAAAATCCCAAAAAGAACCTATGCATTGTATTTGTTTTGACTATTTATAATATGTAGTTAGCTTTCATTTTGATGTAATTATCCAATGTATTTAAATTATTTATGTACAATGTGATTCTTTCCTAATATAGAGTATTGTCATTACTTTGTGTGTAATCATTCCTCTCAATTGACAGAATTCTGCCCTGCTCATTTTCTCATGTTTTTTTTATGGCACAGATATGCAATACAGCGACATATCACAATAATAAAAATATGTACCTAGTGTTCACAGTATCCTTAAAAAGGAAAATGTGTACTTACAATACTTATATCATCTTAGATTTTAGTCAATGGTGAACAGGCAATTAATTAGATTGCTCCACACAAACTGTTCTATGATACTGCACAAATATAACTTATTTTTTTAACTGGCTTTAAAAAAAGATGAGATTTTCAATTTGTCTGTAAGTATAAGTGTATGTTATTTTTGTAGGTTTGCATGTAACTCAGTTGTTTTCAAAATTGTTTTGTCCGATTTTTTGTTTGAAAGAATATACCCACTCCTTATGTGAATATTTTATCATGGTCCAAATCAAATCAAAATTATTTAAACATAGGAAGAAATGGATAATAAGAAATTAAAAAATAAAATTAATATTTAATTTGAAAGTTAAATAAAAATGTGTACCTACTTAGTTAAAAACAATAAATAGAAATTATAAAATAATAATAACATCAAAATAAAATAAAAGTAAGTACTTAATGATTAAAAAATAAAATGAACAATTGAGGTGTGTACCTACTTTTGGATTTTCCAACTTTGTTTTTTAATTTTATTAATTTATCAGCCTATTGACCTCAATAAGGGTTGTGGGCATGTCCACAGTGCCCACAGGTGGGGATCCGCGCCTGAATTAGATACCGTGAAATGTGCCAACATTCAAGAAGTAGTTAGGGTAAAAGACCCAATTATCAGCATCAAGAAGACCTCTAATTTCATATCCTTTTTATGTTTAGCACTTTAATGTTCCCTAAATGTATGTATCCCATAAGACTTCTTGTCTAATATTTAAAATACTTTCTATCGGATTACACAGCTAATGAAATAAAATTTAAACTCCAATTGAAAATGTACCTACCTCCATTTGTTGGCACAATTGTTGCCAGTTATTGTATAATAATACATGATATTTTATCCCATGGTCAATAGGGGGTGAAGGGAGTCAAATTCCGTACATTTGACATAAAGTTGGTAATCAGCGACCCCAAAACCCTCAAAAACTATAGGTAGCTTGATTATGATTTATAAATTATAATACATGATAGTTTACCCCAGGGGGTGGTCCGCCATAGACCTAATACAGTCGCTTAGGCCTATGGTTTTAAAATCGCCTCAATATACAAATCAAATCATTTATTCATTTGCGGTATAATGTTATTAAAAATTTGTTAAAAATATACCAGTATAATGTTGTTGTTTCTGATATAAATATTTAATATTACTCATACAAAGATATTCATAGGTAGTAATATTAAATATCTTTGATATTGGAGATAAAATGAAACAGGAAGGCTTTATATATATTTGCTTTATTTTCTACAACAACTATATCTAAGCAATTACCAGGAAAACATGATTGCAGAAATTCTTAAAATAGGTAACTTTTTAAATAAAATAATATTTAGGATTGTTAAATATTTAGTGACTATCCTTTTTGACATAACGCAGACCACAGTACCCGCAAGAATGGTCACCAGGCTTATCCTGTAAAAAATAAACTAAATTATTTAAAGTTTTACCAAACTTAAGTACTTACTTATGTATAAACTGATCCCTCATACTATGCAATGCAAACATTTTTTATGGAAGTAGATGATTTAGAAACACACATCATTCGCAATGTCACACTTTGTAGACTGTCAGACCACACAACCAAACAAATATATAATAACAATATTTAGTGTAAATTCCTCCAAATAGTTGATCAAGCCTGAATGCAGTATGCAGCACCGCCCTCCTATTTAAATATTTTTATTTTTGTTTGAAAATCTGATGAACTAAAATATGATGAATTCTTAAAAGTCATAGAACAAAAGTTGTTGATTATGATGTTAGTAACATATTCCTGAGAGGTTGTCGGTGTTTTACAAATAACCCTGTATATGCAAAAGCAGAAGGTGCGATTAATAATATGCAACACACAAATCAAACTTATAGGTACGACACGTGTTCCGCCGTTCCACGGGGCATCCTGAGATGTTGACTCGTCGAGCGCTCGATCTTTCCGGATGGGCATTCCTTTATGCGGCAATATGTTCCTTATGTCTAATATCTCTTAATATGTCTTCTATGTGGATGAAGCGAAAGGGGTATGTAAGAGTCGTAGCATGTGGCGTTCTATAGTTTCTGCCTACCCCCATGGGAAAAAGGCGTGAGTTTATGTATGTATGTCTAATATCTCATTTTCTAAAACGTTTACTTAACACCGGCTTTGAGCGACAATAATAGCTATAGTATTACGGATGTATGTAGTAAAAGATTCCAGTTGTGTGTGTTGGAGCAATTGGAAATATTAAAACACAAACTAATTTAGTCCCGTCCCCATTATTATTGTGCGGGTACTTCGACACAAACAACAGGTCGTGGTCTCGTGGCGATGTAAAAAGGGGAGTGCGCTACGCAGCCGTATCATTCGCATCCAAGCCGTCGACGAGTAAACATCTCCTGAGGATGCCCCTTTGAGCGGCGAAACACGTGGCGTATCGGTTTGATTTGTTTGTGTGTTGCATGTTATTAATCGCACCTTTTGCATTTGCATATATTTACGGGCGGGAGGGCGGTGTTGCATACTGCATTCAGGCTCGATCAACTGTTTAGCGGAAGTAACACTAAATATTGTTATTGTATATTTGTATGTCATGAATTTCTGAAAAAATAGGGGCCTATTATTCACACAACCATAGTTAAAAACGCCTTTACACGCTTGTCGCAAGTCCCAAGCGTCTGTAAACGCTCAATGATGCACGTGTGGATGCATGGCAAGCGCTTGCCGCAAACTTCCTTTGATTTGTGCACAAAAACCGTGACAGTCTGTCACTTTCTTTTTCTATTGAAACAGGAAGAGACAAGCACCCTAAAGGCTTCTTTACACGGTGCAAGTTTCTTAAAGCAAGTTTCATGCTATCTTTGTCTTTCTCTCCGACAAAAACAGAGATAGCATGAGACTTGCTTCAAGAAACTTGCACCGTGTAAATGAGCCTTTAGTTTAGTTTAGTCCTGTCAAAGTGCGCAACAGAATCGACACAATTGTGATTTGTTTATCTGGGACTCTATGAGGAAATCTTAAACCAAAGTTGCTACAGTTGCTTTCTTTCTTTCTTCTTTCTTCTACAGGAAAACTTTCTTTGGAGACATGTGCTTATTTTTTATGTAAACAATATTGGCGTAAGTATTAAATTTTATTAGTCAAGCGTGGTTTCCTTACAAACTAAAAAAGTTGTCAATTTTTTAATTACACTAATCAACCCACTTTCACGTAACATTCAATTTGTTGTACGAGCAAAAAAAATCTGAGCAGCATAAATTGGTCAAATTTGGTAAGTACTCGCACTATGCTACCTACCTTACCTTTATTAAAATAAAAAGATGTTTTTTTTTAATTGTTTCTGACAGACTTCTATTACCTAATAAGTTTTAGTGTACCAAGTTGTTTTAGTTTGCGCCATACAAATTGTTCCTAGATAACTGAATACGTGTGAATTGACGAAGATGTGGAAAGGAGAGCAAATGCGGAAAATAAAGTGAATGGTGCCATGCATGCAGTTGTGGCTAGCCAGTCAATGTCCAAAAAGGCACGGCTGGCTGTCCATAATGGTGTGCTGGTACCTATGCTTATGTATGGAAGTGAATGTTGGTCGTGGCAGAATAGGCATGAAAGTAGAATAAACTGTGGAAATGCCTTCCTTGCGAAGTATGTGCAGTGCAACTTTGAATGATAGATTGAGAAATGATTAGATTAGGCACAGTCGCCGTTTAAAAGATGATGTAGTGACAATAATTGAAAGGAGTATGCTTAGATCGTTTGGTCATGTTGAGAGAAAGAGTGAACGGCATTTAACAAAAGGAATTTATAAGGCAGATGTCAATGGAAACGCCGGTAGAGGACGTCCTAGAAGGACATACATCAATGTTATTGGTGATATTCTTCACAAAGGACAGGTGCGTAGTACTCTCAACCAGCGTGCATGTATGACAAGATGTATGAATGTGGATGAAGCGAAAGAAGTATATAAGGGTCATAGCATGTGGCCAAGGTTGGCATGATTTAATCATTTAGATTTAAATCAAATATTATTTTTTTTGTAAAAATCAATCATTTAATCAAGTAAGTGTCTTTATTTCTAATGGTCTAAGAGCCCGCGAACCCCAGGCCTTCGTCATTTTATAAAAGCTGAAAGTTTGTCAGCGCATGCTCCCAACACAGGTAAGAACAATGGACCATTATGGAGTTTGGGTAACCGTGGCTTTGGCAGTTAAACGGTACTAAAGGTGTGTAAAATACCGGTCTAAATTCGTCAAATAATAAAGTGTGATTTTTTGGTATTTCCTTCAGAATATTATTAAAAATACAGTCTACTTCACACTGGTGCAAGTGGCCTCAGTAGAAGTGTTGAGGAAGATAATAAAAGAGTTACGAACAGCGAACTATTATACAGAATTAAGGCTCGTATCGAGCGCAGGGGTGCAAAGTAACTATTAAATCTCAAGTAAAAAAGTGTTATTAGGTAAACATGTATTTAATTCAATTTTCCTTTATGTTTTCTCAATTCCTAACAATTGTCGTTTTCCACCTTTGTCCGTATTTTTAAACATTTTAGAAGAATGATAAAATATTTTTTTAACCTTCGTAGCTCATTGGATAGCTGATGAAATAATGATGTCTTTCTCGTATTTTTTACACTTTTTGTCGTATAATTTTTTTGAGATAATCATCATTGTTTAACGCGTACCTGGATGATTTCCTAATACATTTAATTACCATTTAATCATTCCTTTCAGCTGGTTGGTATTCCTGAATATTTGAATAAGTGAAAAGCTTCGTTAAAGTATCAGCTACAAGTTAATATGGAAATCAAAGCCATTCAATTTGATACTTCAAAGATAAATAACATTTAATAACGTATTCTGACTATTTTTCAAAAAACTAAAAATTGAAATTTCTCGAAATCTGCTGACTTTCGGCTAAAGATTATGGGGTGCTAATTTGTTGCTTATAGGACACACTATCACGCCTTAAAGGGAATACGTCGAATTCGAGTTATCCTGTATATATATACTGCCCCGCGCTTGCTCCTACAGCTATACCCTACATGCTTGTCTGGCAAGGGGTTGGAACTATCAAAAACGTCTGGCTGATGAAGAAACATCATCTAATTATTACCTAAGTAGGTATTATTTATAAAAATCAGCTATACATGATACTATAACATATATATAATACCTACTATAACGTAAGTAGAATTATAATTTCATGAACATTAAGGGTGTCTGGCAAGGGGTTGCCACGATGTTAAGTGTCTGGCAACGAATGACGTGGTTTTTAATAATATTCTGAAGGAAATACCAAAAAATCACACTTTATTATTTGACGAATTTAGACCGGTAGTTTACACACCTTTAGCACCGTTTAACTGCCAAAGCCACGGTTACCCATACTCCATAATGGTCCATTGTTCTTACCTGTTTGGGAGCATGTGCTGACAAACTTTCAGCTTTTATAAAATGACGAAGGTCTGGGGTTTGCGGGCTCTTACTCTATAACTTCAGATTATCAAACTTAAAAAGTATACATGGTGTAAACAAAATCATGTACTTAATTCCTTCAAACCTTGTGATGTACTGCTGACATAGATTAACCTGCACAGGATTTCTACACATGGATTAAAAAAAAAACAAGAAGTAAACATGTGTTCTTAACGTGAGGCATTTTAGCGCCCCGAGCGAATTGCGCGGATATCACTCGCCGCGCGGTCATTTAACTTGGGGCGCTAAAATGCCCTGCGTTAAGAACACATATTTACTTCTTGTATTTTTTTTATTGTATCCCAAAGTATCCCATGCAGGGTTAATCTATGTCAGCAGTACATCACGAGGTTTAAAGGAATTACATGATTTACACTTGTATAAATAAATCGAGTGTCACTCTGCTGTATCGATTTTTATTGTTGTGAGGATTTTTTACCAAGAATAGTAATATTATTATTTTTCAGGCTTTGATTCTAACATTATTTTACAAGTATTTTTTTGAAAAGTTGTTCTAGTTCCATACTTGAAAGATTTCGGTCAATCGCTGGTTTACTACAGATTTGGTATAGATCTACGTTAGGCTCTGTCTATGGCACTCGCAAAATTCAATCGGACTATAATATGATTTAAAAAAAAAACAAAAAAATCGTGATTTTTTGGATTATTTGAATAAATCGTGATTTTTTCTAACCCTGTGTGGCGTTCTATAATTTCTGCCTACCCCCATTGGAAAAAGGCGTGAGTTTATGTATGTATGACTGAATAATTAACTGTCTCATGTAAATCGAAATTATTGTTTACTATGGATTAGAGTTACTACAAAACTCAACTGTATGCTGTCTGCAACACACCCTTATAAGTTTTTATTTTATGATGTCAGTACAACAAATTAGCACATGACTGAGCATATTTGACTGTAAAACAAATTGTTAGGAAAAGCTATTATTAAATTTTACTAACTGCTATTGCTTAGAGCGTTTTCTCTCATACAACCAATTGAACCTTATGTGAAATTGAGTTGATTAGAGTAATAAAAAAATTGCCAGCTATTAATTTTTATGGATAATTCAGAATTAGAATTATAGTCATTATATTATCCATATGTGGTTAGAAATGGCACGAAATAGAGAGGTTTAGAAGACAAAAGGGGAGGCCTTTGCTCAGCAGTGGGATATTCAATAGTAAAATACAAAGAAAAGTTTGACCATAACATGAAATCTGCCAATATTGTTATGAAGAATGAGTAAATGTCTCCAAAGAAAGTTTTCCCATAGCAACTTTGGTTAAGGATTTTCTGATAAATCACACTGTATACAGACAAATTTAAAGCCTCCTCCTTTATTGAAATCTGTTACAAACTATAATCATACCAAATTAATATAAACACGAGGGTGTCCTTCAGGGCCACTGCCTCCATCGCACCAAACTACCCTCGCAGTTACTTGTTTTGGTGGCACTTCTGCTATCAAATTAACTGCCCAGTTTGAGTTAACTTGTTTAGGGGCATTCATGAATCGTGCCAACCTGTAGTCATCAGATTGCCATTTCTGTAAATAAGAATTATAAACTTTAAAGAATTTAAATGCTAATTGCATTTTGGGATGGTAAATGACTAAGATAATAAGTTCTCTATATAAAACTTGACACATTGTAAGGGTCCATGACATTAACAAATAGATAAATAATCTTAAAGTTGTTATTTAAAATTATGAGGACACAAGCTTGAAATATTATGCGATCTTGTTTGAGGTAAATAATGACACATTTTCATTATAGCTGGGACTATTCCAAACTAATTTAATATATTATTAATAATTATGTAATATGTCGTAGTCCCCATCTAAACACTCAACAATATCTTTGATGAAAAATTGAGACAGCGAGCAACATTTCCGTATAACTAAAATTTACTCTTACATTAAACAGAAGTTATGCTATAAGATATAGTTAAATTATTAAGTACTTGGCCTGTATGGGTGCAAACATCTTCGATTTTAGACGCCATACAGCGGCGAGTAATATGTTGAACGTTTCTTAACATTGTAATATTTTGTTTCACTGGCAAACGCAATACAGTGTTATTCATGATTACACAAACAATTTTACGCAATTTATCTGGTGCGTACTGTGTACCTATTTCACGCACAAACACGAATCACGAATAATAATGGTGATTGAATGGATTGAATCAGGCCCCTGACACTCGCCTACTATTGGCCGGTCACATAGAACTGTCAGTTCACCCAAGATAGTTGACGTCTACATGAGTATGTTTTCTGTTACAAATTGCCAAGATAAATAAAAAATAAGGAAAAATGAGCAAAAAAATTAAAAATGTATTTGAGAACAAAGTTTCTAGTTACTGCGTTCTGTCTCTTTGATTCTAATCTATATACTCTTTGATTTGTAACAATTCGTTAACCAGAAAAGATTTTTGAAAAATTAACATTTTTGTTCAATTAATAAACTGAATCATTTTTGTGAGCGTTTGTAGCAAACTGCCATGCTAATCCTGTTTGATTTCAACGTGTGTTACTGAAGGCAAGCGATTTCTTCGGGTATCACTATCATGGACCTGGATGTTTTTGTTGCTTTTTGCTCCTCAGCAGACATAAATAACTCCAGGATATTTTCGTTGCCTATATGTTTGTGAAAACCACTTCAAAAAGAAGTATATCTGTGGGCCAGTCGCGTTAAAGAAGAGAAGATGAAGAAGGAGAGATTTTGACTGGCATTCCCACTCAATCATTTATTGAACAATATTAAGGTATGAGCAGATTTTCTTACAAGAATAGAATGTACCTACAAGTTTAATAGGTACCTACTTACACTAATGTAAATACTTACCTATCTGTAACATGCAGCTATACTAAATTTAGGACATTCATTTTCTGGCTTTTGCTATTGACTGTCTAACTAAAGTGTTATAATTTCCTTTATTCCCTTTTTATACACCTATATTCACACCTTAACCTACACTCATCTGTTGTATCTATTTCATATTCAAGGAAGTAAGATACATAATGTAAAAGAAATACTACCTACTGTACATGAAACTGTTCTTTGCTTCTACAGTATCTTAACTTCTACCAACAGTAAAGAGCTAAAGTGGCTGCAAATCAAACCATATAATATCCCTACAACTGTTACATACTTATTTTTTGAGATGACCATATGGCCGATAAACGTGATGACCACATCTATTGCAAAAATTGGTGCCATAACTGACCAAGAATGCTCTGGAAGGTGTGAATTCTTCTAATAGAATCTTCATCGAAATGCAGCTGAAGTTATGAAAATTTAAAAAGCAAGCCAGGTGTTTCACTGTTGAAGAACACAGATGTTATCTTTTGCAATCCTTAAACAACGTCTTAAGGGTTACAAGCTATTAAGCAAATTATTGAACTTGCATTCTGTACGAACATTGCACAGAAAAACACAGTGTGAGACTTGATTATGGCCAGAATGAAGCATTGAAGAAAACAGCAATTCAGTGGATATAGGTTATTAATTGGATTGGGTAGATATTTAATTGTCATTTATGTCATGTCATTTAAATATAAAATAAATATTTTCTTGGCAAATTTTGTTTTTTTCACAAGTTAATTTGAAAGTTTTAATAGAAACCAGCAGTAATATTGATATTGTTTCGATAAATGAAACATCACTAGTTTATCGATATGATCGATATTTTAAGAACGTCATTAGTACGGCACTATACTCTGACCACTAATTCGATGCAGTAACTTGACAGAGTACCAGTTTTTTACAAAAAAAAAGGTAGTGAGGTGAAAAAAAGAATGAATGAAATCGAATGAACTTAATAATGTACTTATATGCATACAGTTTATTGAATATTATAATTTGAGGATCAAAACATGATATATCGTATATATACAAGGTTAGTCGGAAAGGGGGTACTAACCCGAAAGCCACTTATAGTATCACTGATGACGGTTTTATTGCAGGTGTTAAAATGTTTAAATACGCATATTTTTATTTCCATACAAAAGTAAATAAATATTATTTATTTCAAAAACTCCACAACCCTGACTTTTTTATCTATTCAAAAATGGCCGCGAAAGTGGTCGTCGGTGCCTAGCCGCTCGGCGGTAAAATACAAAGCACCGGTAGGTGCCTACGAATGCCGCCGAAATCGTAGGTTACTATGGTACTGTGTGTGAGGGTGTGTGCATGTGTGTGTCGTGTGTCGGAACATATCATTATTATCTAGGAACTTACCATTTCTGATGTTGACGCTGTTCTCGGCCAACGAAAACGTCACACACGTGTCGTCTTAATATCAAATAGGTACTTAAAAACACAAGAAGCACTTTTGTTTATTAATTACTACTGTTATGTACGTAGGTAACCTACCTACGAATGAATCTATCACCAGTTTTATGTTATGTTAACACCAACGAATTAATCTATCACCACGGACACTGCAAGAAAGGTTAATTTCGAATTGAAACACAAGAAGCACTTGATATCGCTGTTTCAAGGCATAGCCACCACGAATGGATCTCTACCGCTACAAAAAAGGTTCAATCTGCCTCACTTGTCGCTCGAATTACAAGGTCGCGCGCCGATGTACCTACGAATGCGATCGCGTTATCTACCATAACATCTACGGATTGCTCATGATGCTCTCAAACGGAGATGCTACTCTTAGCCTCATCTCGTCTTTATTGTTCCTCAGCGTAAACTGTAATAATATCCTTAACGTGACTCCACAAGCAATAGTCCAGCGGAGTCAAGTCCGGTGAGCGAGGAGGTATGGCTACAGGACCGCCACGACCGATCCACACGGGGAATCGCTCATCCCAGTACGCTCTGCAGCTGCTGCTGCGAGCGCAATGAGCCGGAGCGCCACGCGGGCCGTCGTGCTGGAACACAATCCTCGAACTCGATCAAAGGGAGGACGGTTGGAAACCCTTTGCCGTTTCATGGCCCGCCAAGACCACACCATCACATCAATCAATAAACATCACCATGTCGTAATACTTCGTACCTATCCGTGTACGTAGGTACTCAGTCGATATTTTAGAAACAACAAGAAATAATACCACGAATCGCGTAAACAATCAAAACATCGACTGTATCCCGGGAAGCGTTGCAAGTGACTAAAAAATCTTAGAATAATAATGGTAGTAAAATGTTTAGGCCATTTCATTTTAGAGATGCGCAATGTTAATCCTCCAAATTAAATGCCGGTGAATTTAACAACTGATTCGAATTTAGTAACTTTTTGGGATCTATCCCTACGTCATACGGGATTCGAACACGCATAAGCGTTGGGTCTTGGGTTAGCAATAGGAAGCTGATGAAACTGGTTTACTTTAGGTTTGAGAGGATGAAACCTCTAATGGTCGCAATGTTTTTCTTTTGTACGCCATAACTGCAAGCAGTATCTTACATGTCAAAATGTAAACAAAGTTATGAAATACGATACCACAAATTAATAAATCTATCTCGTTGAGTTCATGTGTTTTCAAAACTTAGTGCATACATTTCTTAGTACACACAAACTAAGTACGTACGTTAATAATCATTAACTTTAGCCTTGTGGCGGCATCTATCACCCCTATCTTCCATAGTCTAACTAAATGACTGACATACATTTTACAATAAACTTACAATATTCACGCATTTCCAAAAAAACAATGTATTGAACCCACCTCTAAAGCGGCAAGCAGACGAAATACAACAGACAAGCCTAGTATCTACGTACTTTAATAATCATTAACTTATTAGTCTAACTAAATGACTGACATACATTTTACAATAAACTTACAATATTCACGCATTTCCAAAAAACCAATGTACTGAACCCACCTACCTCTAAAGCGGCAAGCAGCCGAAATACAAAAGTCTAGGCAAAAGCGCGCCGCGTGCCGCGCTGACTCGGCGGCATCTCTTTGACAATGTTTTCACTACATTTCGGCGAATTGTGACGTCATATGATGATTTATTGCAGAAGCGACATCGTGCTGTAAGTTTATTTTTGACGGTTTGTTTGTGATAATAACTTACTTATTGTACTGCAAGGCTGCTAATTAATCGGGATAGTTTTCAGTGTAGGATAGATCATATGGAATTACGTGCTTTAGTGATCAAAACCTTTGATATCCAAGTTGAAGGTTTTTTATTGCCTGTTATTACGAATATTCTAGGTAGGTAGGTGGGTACAGGGAACTAAAATATCAGGTCAATTCGTTTTACACAAAAATGTGCCGATAAAATTAGTCTAACAGAGAAATGCAAAATACTTTGAGGTGCAAAAGATTTTTAGGTATAATACGCGATTGCGAATCGTCGTGTCTGCGCTTTATTTAGTCACGATTATCTATAATTCCGAGAAATGCGAGGGGAATAGTTGGCCGTTTTGTATTTAAAATATGACCTCAAATGTAAACACAGCTGATGATAGGGTTAGCGTAGCGTATTTTTAATGAAATCTTTGAACAGCTATATCTCTAAATTTATTGACTTCTGGGGAAAGTTGTAGAACAAAAGTTATCCATTATTATGTGTACTTTAACACCCTTTCGGCTTAGTACCCCCTTTCCGACTAGCCTTGTATAATATCATATGTATATTGGCGCCTTAGTCTAGAATAGAAATTAATAAGTTAATTTATTTATTTATTTCAAGTGTTTAAAGCTTACGTAAAAAAAAACCTTAACAATAAACACTAATATATTACGTAAACATCACCAAGCACAATAAAATTGGGAATTCGGCTTTGGATTAAATCATCTTATACCAAACACATATATAAATACTCGTTAATTATTTCATTTTATTCGTTTATTCATTATATGTACATATCTTATTACATTTTTAAATATTTCAATAAAAAAAATATATAAAAACATTTAAAAATATAAAAAATAGTAGCCCACCGGCATCGGGAACAGGGTCCAAGCTACCGGTGGTCAAGGCCTCAGAGAGAGGAACTTCCTGACAATACGTGCCGTGTCCAGAAGTACCGCTTTCTGTATCAGGCCCTTGACCCAACTGCCCATCGAGAACCTCATCAGGTGTTGGTCGAGGCTCTTGGCTATTAAGCCATTGGCCGTAACGACTATCGGTACAACAACTGCTGAGTAAACTTCCCACATGTCGACAACCTCGTGTGCCAAGTCTTGATACTTAATCTCTTTATCTTTCTCGACTTTCACAAGGTTCTCGTCACATGGGACAGTGATATCAACAATCTGTGAGACGCTCTGATCGATCTATCACCACTATGTCAGGCTTATTGGCAACAATAGTCCTGTCCGTGATGATAGATCGATCCCAGTACAATGTGATATGACCATTCTCGAGAACTGAGTCGGGCACATACTTGTAGTATGGTACTTCTGCGTTCACAAGGTTGTATTTCAGAGCAAGTTGCTGGTGGATAATCCTAGCCACTGGGATGTGTCTGTGCAAATACTTGCCGTTAGCAAGACGAGAACAACCAGAAATAGTATGTCGAATGGATTCACCGGGACAGTGGCATGCCCGACAAATGTCAACCGTGCCGTCCTTCACAATATATTTCCGGTAGTTGTTCGTCATCATAACTTCGTCCATAATTGCACAGATAAAACGTTCGGTTTCCCCAAAGAAATCACCGAAACGTAGGCAGGCTACGGATGCTAGGAAATCTATATCGGGCCCATGAAGTACCCGGTAAAAGCGTTCGTGAAGCTCCTTGCTCTGCCATATCTCCTTGCGGCCATTAGTATCCAGTACTACAGGCTTGCGCCAGTTCTCTTTAGCCAAGGAGAGCGGGGTGAATCCTTTGTCCACTGCGACTCCATCTCAATGCATCCCCACGTCGGCTTGGAGGAAGTACTCCCTGAGATTACACACCTCGCGGTTGCGGAGGGTCTTAGCATTTAGAAAGCTGCGACCCCCACACTTCCTCGGAATGTACAGCCTCATCACCGATGAACGTGGGTGATGCATTCGGTATGCAGTCAACAGCGTACGGACCCTCCTATCCAGGGCGTCAAGTTCAGTCCGAGTCCACTTGAGTATGCCGAAGGAGTACATCAAGACCGGCATGACCCAACCGTTAAAGGCGTGCACCTTATTTCCGCCTGATAAAAGACTTTTAATTACAGTTTTCAGGCGGCCATAGAAGCGCTCCCGTAACGATTGCTTCATGTCGGCCTCATTGATGCCTAATGCCTCCGACATGCCCAAGTATTTGTAGGTTTCGGTTGAGGAGAGGGATCTCAGGTATATGCAATCCGAGAGTTGGGTTCCCACGGATTCCATAATCCCTCCTCGCCTTACATGCATGACTGCACATTTGTCCACACCACATTCCATCCTGATGGAATTACTGAAAGTTTCAGTTACTTTCAGTAACTTCATTGTTGCAAATTGTTGGGGGCAAAGAGTTTCATTCTGATCGTCCATGTAAAGGAGGTGGGATATTACCTGACCACCTCTTCTCAACCGGTAGTCTAACCCTGAACCCTCCAACAATGTGCTAAGAGCTAACCAAAACTAAACAAGGCTCAACAAAACCACAGCGGGCTCAGACTATTGCCCTGGAATATACCTTGCTCAATCCTTATTGGTTCTCCTCTCCCTTGGATTTGCCGACATCCTGGATAGTGAAGGACTGTCCTCCATTGTCTCATACATGACGTCAGGAAGGCGCATAGAGTTGTATTCACTTTATACAACTCCAGCACCCTCACGAGCCATGTATGTGGTATCGAGTCGTAGGCCTTCTTATAGTCTTTCCAACATGTCGACAGATCCTTTCGGGATCGGCGAAGTTGTTGGCTAATGGCCATATCAACGAAGAGTAGCTCCTTAGTACCGCGGGACCCATTCTTACATCTATTTTGAGAAGCAGACATTGTAGAATTATTTATAATGTGTATTCATTTTGGCTCTCAAAATGGACGTAAGAAGCTTATAGACCGTCGGCAAGCAGATGATCGGTCTATAATTTTTGGGTTCCGCAGTACTACCTGATTTATGGAGCAGGTGGGTAGCTCCTATCGTAAGGAACTGTGGAAGCGACCCAGATTCCAAAGACGACTGGAATTGTGAGGCCAAACGAGCATCTGAACCGCGTAACCATTTCAGCCAGAAGTTGTGCAGTCCGTCTGGGCCAGGGGATTTCCAATTCGCCATTGGACGGACTGCACTGGTTACGTCTTGGGGGACAATAGTTATGTCCCCCATTTCCTCAATCGGTTCACATGCTCGCTGGACCTCCTGCATCCAGTCACCTTCAGTGTGAGTGACAGGCATCGACCAGATATTGCGCCAGAATGTATTCATGACATCATTATCCGGTAGATGCGTGTCACTCACATCGTGATCAGGTTGCTCCCAGGTTCTGTTTACCCTCCTTTCATCGCTATGAAACATGCGATTCTGGGTATATCGCTCCACTCGCCGCTTATACCTCCGAATACGGTTTGCCTATGCAAAAACCTTCTGCTTCAGGAAGTCGATGCGCTCTATGACACGGGACATGTAATCTCGAGGATTGATATCAGTCCCCGAGAATGCCCGCCTCACAAAGCGCATCACTTTAGGGCGAGTATCCTCCCTGAAGCAGATTAGTTTGCCAATGAGTGCTCTAGCCTCGTTAATACGACGTTCAATCCTGCACTGCCAGGCTGGTACGGCGGGTTTTGGTCGTGTAGCTCTGTCATTATTATCAAACTTGGCGTGAGCTACACGACATGCCGCAACAGCCGCGCAGTACAGGATTGAATGAGTATCTTCGAGGCTTTCGCTGTTATCAAAATAACTTGATAACAGCGAATCCAGAGCACACATTAGCGCCCTATTTTTTTTATTCATGGGCAAACGGGGTATGCATGGTCTAAGATTCGGCGGAGTGAACCGATACTCCCGAATCGCTAGCTCCAAAGCGATCCTCAGTTGTTCACTGCACTAGGTACTTACATTTGTAACCCTATCATCGCTTTCCTCGTCAGCGTGGATGGGCCGCGGCGGAACCATAGTTGGAACTTGCGGTGGGGCCGCAGCCTGCGACTGGAGAGAAATGATACGATTATTCTGTATTTCAGAGCGTAGCCTATCAAGTGCGGCGTCAGTCAACCTATGATCACGTTGAATGACTCGCACCTGATCCGACAATCGTTACTTATTATTATTACCGAATCCTTAGGAAATGGGATTGTAATTCACGTAATCCGCCAACCCAGTTATTCATACGTGACCTACAATTTGGAGATTTTTAATTTAACTGATTCTAGTTCAACTATTTATTTATAGGTACATTATTTGACAGTGTTCAACATCTGATTTTGTTAGTGCGGTGACTGTTTCTAAGAATTTACTAGGAGATTTAAATATGGGGATAGCAATACTACAGTCCACACTGAAAAGAGAGGTCTGCCCACAGAGAGTGAGATAGAGATACGTAGGTATTTGACTCAAGCTGTTATTCCGAGTGTGGACTCCATCTTTATCTATAACTTCATGGTCGTGGCGCGGACTCTAAAGCCGGTTCCAGACGTGTGTAACGTGTAATGTAATATTTCGTGAAATGTAACGCGAACACAGACTAACTAAACGCGAATTCTTTCTGTGTACGGCACTACGAGCGTTACAGTAATGATCGTAGTGCCGTCCACACACATCTCTGCCAATTTACTAATAGGGGCATTTTTATCGACCTATAGCTTTTTTGGTAAGTACACCAGAGCAATGATTGTTATATTACAATTATTAGTCCTTTTTATTAATATGTGTTTCATCTTTGTCGGTTCTAGCCCACTCGTAAAGGAAATCTTAGCATTCTCCTTTTCGAACACTTATCAGACTAAATATCCCTCATAATCGATCATTATTCATAGAATGGCAACACCAGAGCGAACAGAACGTTAACCACATTGTTATAACTTTTGTAAAGTAGGGTAAATTCAAATTAGTGACCAAAGAACTCTTTGCCATGGACGTTTACGTCCATGCTCTTTGCTCTTTGATTCTTTATTTTTTCTTCTTAGATTCCTTGGGGTAGTTGGAGATTCGTTAAGTCGTTGATGTAGACGAGAAAGAGAGTTGGCCCCAAAATACTGCCCTGCGGTGCTCCATAATTGACAGAGAGGTCACCTCTTGCATAATTGCCAACTCTTACACACTGTTTTCGCTCAGTCAGATAGCTCTCAAAAAGCCTTAGTTGAGTGCCCATAATACCCAGTCTTTCGAGCTTTTTTATTAGGATGGCAACAGAAATCGTATCGAAGGCCTTACTGAGGTCGAAAAAGATAGACAGGCACTTTTTCCCGTTATCTAGGTGAGTAGAGATATAGTTGGTAAGTGTATGCACTGCCCCTTCGGTAGATTTACCTCTACGGAAACCTAATTGTTTATCTGAAAGTAAGTTATTTTGTTCAAGATAGTTTACTAGTCTGTTATTGATTAATTTCTCTAAAATTTTTGAAAGTGCGGGCAGGATTGAAATCGGCCTAAAATTACTGATACGATTTCTGTCACCAGCCTTATGAATGGGATGCACTTCAGATCTTTTCAAAGGGGTGGGAAAGGTGCCGCCATCAAGGCAGGCATTAAAAATATATGTAAGAGGGGGGACTAGAGCACTAATATTATGTTTCAAAATTTTGTTAGAGATTTTGTCCCAACCCACCGCAGAGTCAGCTTTAAGCCCAAAAATAAGGCGTTCGATCTCGTCTTCAGTTACGCTCTCCAATACAAGTGAGTTGAGCTGAGTGGGATAAGCCGGGGGAGTACCATTAATTGATCTGGGTAATTGGTTATGACGCAATTGTATGCAGTCTTCAGCCAGTTTCTTACCGACATTATTAAAATACTAGTTAATTTCATTCACAGACAAGTTAGGCGTAGGGCATATTTTTAAGAGCTCATCAGTATAGTCTTTGTCCTTACCTGTGTTTGTTATTGTTTTTAAGGTTTTCCACAACGTTTTGGGGTCATTTTTAACTTCCTCAATTAGAAATTTATCATATGCCCGTTTCACTTTTTTTAAGTATAGTGTTACAGTAATTTCTGTAACGCACATATGTTAATTTCAAAATTTCATTATCTGGTGACTTTGTGGATTTAATGTGCAACATATCCATATTCCTCATACATCGTAGTAGTCCATGAGTAATCCAAGGCTTAATAATTTTTTTGCGCCTAGACAGTGTTATAATTTTTGTATTTTTCTGTAAAGCTACCTGAATACTGGTAATAAGATAATTTATTGAAAATTCTGGATCTTGGGATGAATAGATGGGGCTTAGGTCAATGGCTAAAATGGCTAATTTCAATGTTTCCACATCAACTTTAGTTATAGTAGTGATTGCAAAGTGGCGTGGCTGCTTAAAATCAATGTACGTTAGGACAGGATAATGATCAGTCAAGTTTGTTTGGGGAATAATTGTGAGCGTAGGGAACTGAGTTTTGATCAGTATGTGATCGAGGCATGTTCCACTAGCTTCACGAGTCACGTTGCAAAAGTCCGTGAGAGGCAGCTAGAGTTAAATATCGTTTACCTGACGAGTCAATTTTGTCGAAGTTAATGGGAATATTGATATCTCCAACTACTAAGATATTTTTGAAAGCTGCTTATTTTGAGAGGATATCATTTAGCGACATTAAAAATGTATCTATATTTTTGATAGAGGGTGAGCGATACAGTGATATTATTGCAGTATGTTGGCCGCTTAAGATTACCAAGCAGTTACCGTCTATAAACTGGAGCTCTTGTGTTATGAATTTAAGATGATCTTTGAAATAGACAACCACGCCATCATTTTGTCTATTATTATTTTTTGTGGCAGAAGAACGATAGCCTGACAATTTGGGTATAGTAGAAGTCATTGAAATCCAGCATTCTGTAAGAATCAGTACATCACATTCAATTTTAAGTCGGGTCAGCATAAGTTCCAAGCCAGACATATTACAGTTAATGCTTCGTATATTCTGTGTGAGAACAACTAAACTCTTAGATAGGGAATGAGGTATGAGTTGTACATCAGTTGAGGTTATATATCATGCTTTACCTATTTATTATAATACTTACTATGCCCGCGACTCCCTCCACGTGGAAGTTGGATATCAACATTGACTCGCAAGAATGTCTTTACATATGGGCTAATGGGTTATATTACAATTAAGCGCTAAACTAGCATACCAACTTTCAAGTTGATACTATCAACCACCCGATGAATGGCAAAGGCTTGCCCCCTATCATATGGGACTTATTACCAGCGGCGAAACGTGAGTGTGTAAACTCCTGTACCTAACAGGAGAACACCTATGCCTACCCCTTCGTGGATTATAGGCGTGATCATATGTATATATGTATTTTCAATATACAGAAATGACTGTTAGTTTTATTGTAAGTATAGATGACTGACTTTTACTAACAGTAGTATTTGTTTTCAGGTGAAAAATTCTGTAAAAGTTTTCAATACAACAGTTTCTGCAGCTTTGTCATACAGGGCAAAGTTTATATCTTAGCATATTTAATGTTCCCTACAAATTAACATAAGCTCTTGTTTTTCAGCACACTACGTGGATGGCAGACCTGTCAGTGAAACATTAAAAAATACTGCAGGAACTGTTTTGTTTTTTGACTAACTATTTGATAGTGTCAATGGAGCTGCAATATTCTCGAAAAAAACCAAGGGGAAAACGTTACGCAGTGACAGAAAAACCACCTCACCACAATTTTTGGAAGGAAGCCATTGTAAAATTAGAAAAAATGAAATATGTTGATTCGACAGGAAGGGAAAAGTCAGTGCCCTCGTTACACAATTTTGTTATAACATTAAAAGTTACATGAGGCTGGCAGCTTTTTAAAAACCAAGGTATTAAAATAATGTGGCCAAGATATATTAATTCTGATCCCTATGAAAACTTTTTTGGACAAGTTAGGGCATACAATTACCAAAATAATGACCCAAGCTGCCACAGCTTCAACTGCACCTTTAAATCATTATTGATAACCAGAATTATGAAGTTTCATAACAAAACATTTAATTGTGACGATGATCAGGCAGATCAAGTAATAAATTTACAGTCATTATTTAATGAAGATATAAAAGGGAATGTCGAGCCAGGTCATCCCAGGGCAGAGCAAAACATTGAAGTGATTGTGGAGTAGGCCTGACAAGAATGCGTCAATGTTCATTCTTGAGCTTATATCGTTGGATGGGTAGTGCGAATTTTTATGAATTAATTCCAGTTAAATCACTGTAAAGGTCTGACAAGTGAGAAAACCAACATCCATGACTGGATAAGTCAGAGAGTACTCTGCGGCAAAAAATCGCCTGAACTACCCATCCAACGGTGCAGTAAGGTGTTTCGGTACAGTCATTACTGAAACAAAGGAATACTTGGAAACCAATGCCCATAAAAATGGTGTTTCATCAAATATAAGAGCAATAATTTTATCCAAGTATCAATTTGATTTCATTGACTGTACCAAACACAACATAATACTCCTCAATCATTTCATAGGCTTAACTGTTAGGTTCACAATAATGTATTGGTGCAGCATTATAAATATAATTTTAAAGGGTACTGATGTATATTGATTAAAAAATCGTGTTTTGCCTGCGATGCAAAAAAATGCTTATAAAAAATACAATAAGAAATTGAAAAATAAACCTTTTAATAACTAAAATGTTTTTTATTAAATTTCCTCTAAATAAATAAACAACATTAAAAAATTGCTTTAATATGTAAGTGCGTCAAGTGAGGTATCTTAGGCTGTATGCTACCAATGCCTTTGCCACTTGGCCACATGGATACCATTCTACAGAAAAAAGTAAGAAATGTCATACGACCCAGAGTGCGCGCAAGATAAGTCTGCGGGCGAAAAGGGCGGGAAATTTCAATAAGCGCGGGAGTGTTTTTTTGGATTTCTTGAACATTTTTTTCATTTTAACTTTTAAATTGATCAGTAGAGTAGTTTTGTATATTTTGTAATTGTGTTGATATTGTATATGTTGTAGTGTTAGTGAAGATTCGGTAAGTTTTTTAATTTAATGTAAATATGAACGAGCCACCTGATATTGTTGATCCTGGGGGTACAAACCTCCAGGTATCGCATTTTATAACTGTATCGAACGATGCATCTAGTATGGATACAGATGGATCTGTCTCCACAAATAAGAGAAAAAGATCTAAATCTGTTAGAGTTTGCAAACATTGCAATAAAAAACGTAAAAAGAGAAATAATTCGGACAATAAACTTACTCCCAATGATTGCATGTGTGAGGATAGTGAAGTCACTCGTGACTTGAAAGAAATAAAAGATAATATCCCAGAAAACACTGCATCCACTTTGAATATCATGAGTAGCTCAACCAATCTTACCAATGTTGATTATTCCAAAAATGTTAACATGGACTCTATGCAAAGTGCAGTATTAACAAAGAGAAAGTTTATATTCCGGTCGGCAGAAAACTTTATGAGTCATCGGATGCTGCCCCATATTCAGTTCACGTTCAAAAGCAGCAGATAGAGGGGTCCACCACCCTTAATGCATTGACGTTTGGTAGATTTCTTAAGAAACATACATTTTCAAACATTGTGAATGGAAGTCTTAAAAAAATAGGTAGAAACAGATTATCAGTCTCATTTTCGGCGTACAAGGATGCGAACTCTTTTGTTTCCTCTACAGTATTAACTGAAAACAATTACAAGGCATTTATACCATCATCTAGCACTACAAGAATGGGTTTAATTAAAGGTGTTCCAATAGAGTTGACTCCGGAAGAAATTATTGAAAATATTAATGTTCCTATTGGCTGTGGTCAAATACTGAAAGCTCGCCGCCTCAATTACAAGGTGTTTGATAATAATTCTCCAACATGGAAACCATCACAATCGGTAGTTATAACATTTGATGGGCAGATATTACCCAAACGAGTTTTCATGTGTTACAACTCTCTGCCGGTGGTATTGTACACTTTTCCCACAGTGCAGTGTTATAAATGCTGTCGATTTGGACATACTAAAGCTTATTGCCGAGGAAATCCACGTTGCTATAAATGTGGTCAGGGTCACACTGGCGACACTTGCACTGTGGAGGAGGAATTTACATCCTGTTGTCTATGTTCAGGGAGACACTTCGCAACACATAAGTCTTGCCCAGAGTATGTAAGACAAACTGAAATTAAAATGACAATGGCCAAAAGTAGCATTTCATATTCTGAAGCAGCTAAACTACACAAACCGGTTACAAAATCATATGTGGATGTTTTAGCATCCATTCCTAATTATAAAACCAATGATATTACTCCCCAATCTTCTTATTCATATAAAAAAACTGTATTTTCACAACCTCGAACCCCTCCTAAAACAGCGAAAGGATATGACAGAGCGGCTCATGAACAACTTATTAAAGAATATAATATTCCCCCTCCAAGTGATGGTTGTGTACTAAATTCACAAAAAGAGAATCCTATAGTGACTGAAATTATAATGGCTTTAATAAAACTTTTAACTCAATGTAATGTCATATCACCGAACAACGTTGCCCCTTTATTTACTAAACTTATTAGTTCTCTCAATAATGGATCCCAATCCAGCCAGATTGATCCAGTGGAATTGCCGCAGTATTAGCGGTAAGAAAAATGATCTTTTGTATTTAATTAAAAAATATGATCCATTTATTATTACTCTTTCGGAGACTTGGCTTAAACCAGAATCTTTATTTAAGATTTCTGGATATGCCAGCCTTCGAGAGGATAGATCCGAAGGGTATGGTGGGGTAGCTATACTCATCAAAAAATCTTTTTCTTTCTTTCTTCTTCCTCTTCCTTCTCATAGCACTAATCTATCAGTTATTGCTGCTTGTGTAAATAATATCTGTTATGTTTCTGTATATATTCCACACCCGTCAACTGAAACTCTTTGCGAAATAAATAACATACTGTCTTTATTACCTAAGCCATTTATAATTTTAGGGGATTTTAATTGTCATCACATGTCGTGGGGATGTTCATCAAATAATAGTGCGTTTAGAGCGAGAGGTTAATTGATATTATAGATGACCACAACTTGTGTATTTTAAATACTGGTGAACCTACTCGTCGCAACAGTCCCTCTGCGGGAATTAGTGCAATTGACCTATCTTTTTGTTCCCCGAACTTAGCATGTACTTTAACATGGAAAACGTTTTCTTCTACTTGTGGCAGGTGACCACTTTCCTATTGTAATTACTTTTCCTTTTAAAAATAAAACACTAGCGAGGCGAAATCCTCGCCTAAAATATAGATTGCCTGATAGTAGTAATAATCTTTGGGAACAATTTAAAACTTGCCTTGACCGTAATATCCCATCAATCCCAACAGTTTACAATGGCAATGAACCTATTTGTGCTGAAACTTTAGCAAGGATTTTGATTAAGTCTGCTGATGAAGTGTTTCCTATTAAAAAAATAACATCTAATTGTATCCCGTCTCCACCTTGGTGGGACATTGATTGTTCTGCTGCTGTTCGGAGACGAAAAGTAGCTGAAAAATCGTATAGTGAAGAAACTACGAATGAAAATTTCGATATTCTTATGCAAGTTATTAAGGACACACACAAATTTCTAAAAAAGAAGAAAGCTGAGGGATGGAAGAAATTTTGTTCTTCCATTTCACCAGAAGTTAGTTCGTCCATAGTTTGGCGTAACATAAGGAGATTTAGGTCAGCCTTTAATGAGTCTTCTTCGCCCAATTTTCCCCTTTCTTTAATGGATAATTTTTTAGACAAACTTGCCCCTCCTACTGCTCCTTCAAAACCCTTGTTTTGTGCTCCTATCTCCTGTTCTGTTCCGTGCTCCAGCTCTACATTAGATTCTCCTTTTTCTCTTTCTGAATTAAAAGGTGTTACTTATATTAAATTTAAAAGATTCAGCTCCAGGTGACGATGGTATTCCTTATTCCTTTTTTGCTCGTCTCAGTGATTGTACGTTAACTATCTATCTAAATATCCTAAATTCTATAATGATCACAGGTAATTTTCCTAAATCTTGGAAGTCTCAAAATATTATACTTAATCTGAAGCCTGGTAAATCCACTGATGACGCATCGTCTTACCGGCCTATAGCTTTATCATCTGTTCTTAGTAAAATTGCTGAACACTTGATCAAAATTCGTTTTGAATGGTTCATTGAAAATCATAATTTATTATCTCAGAGCCAATACGGATTTAGAAGAAGTAGAAGTACCATGGATTGTATTAGTATTCTTGTTACAGATATTAGGACTTCATTTTCCTCAAATGAGTCGGTAGTTGCAGCATTTTTAGATATAACCTCAGCATACGATAACGTTATCTTAGACATCCTTTTTAAGAAACTCAATAACTTAAACGTCCCACCATTTCTCACTAATTTTATTTTGAACATTTTGTATGACAGAACTATAAATGTTTCTTTAGATGAATCAAACCATAAAACAAGACATTTATGGCGAGGACTTCCACAAGGCTCTGTTCTTAGCCATTTGTTATATAATATTTATGCATATGACTTAGAGTCTATTATTAAAGGGGAAGTAAAAATAATTCAATACGCTGATGACTTGCTTTTATATCAGTCAAGTCCATCAATCGATAAAGCTTCTGCGTCAATATCTAGTTCGTTAATGCTCTTAAAAAAATGGTTAGATGTGAATGGCTTACAATTATCTTCTGCTAAAAGTACTATTGTTCTTTTCACCAGAAAACGATTACCTCCCCCAGTTATAGTAAATTATGGCAATAATTTGATCCCTGTCAAGAGTTTTACTAAGTACTTAGGTGTCATATTGGATAGCAAACTGTCAGGTATTCAACATACTGACTACATAGTTGGGAAGTGCGAGCGTCTCCTAAATATTATGCGTTGCCTTGCTGGTGTCTGGTGGGGCGCCCATCCCTTCTCACTCAAACTTATTTATAATGCAGTAATCAGAAGTGTAATGGATTATGGACTATTTGTGCTGGAGCCCTGTAACAATAAAGCTCTTGCTAAAATAAACAGTATCCAACATAAAGCGTTAAGAATAATTACAGGCGCTATGAAATCAAGTCCTCTAAATGCATTGCAGGTTGAATGTGGGGAATTTCCACTACACTTACGTAGACAGTTTTTATCTGACAGTTTTTTATTTCGGAATCTCAAATTTTCAAACCATCCTTTGTTTCCTTCCCTCCAGTATCTCTCTGATCTTGTTGTTAATTCTAGTTACTGGACTCATAAAAGACCTCCATGTTTAGTGATTAGCTTCCGAAAGTTTCTGTCTCTCCAAGCACCTACTCACCGTTCCTTAGTTCACCCTCTATTTAGTTCAAATTATGAATCATTGGTATTAATTCCGGATATCCATTTAAATATCCATTTTGAAAAGGGTGATAATAATGCTAATGTAAGTTTTAATTCCATTGTTGATCAAAACTGGCATGATTGGCATCATATTTATACGGATGCCTCTAAAACAACAACAGTTAGTTGTGTCGGGATAGGGGTGTTTCATCGTCAATTTAACATTGTCCAAAAGATTAAACTTCCCAAGGAGACATCAGTATTCACGGGTGAATGTTATGGAATTTTTAAGGCTGTAGAATATATACTTTTAATGAAATTGAATAAAACTATAATATTTTCAGACGCTCGAAGTGTTTTGCAAACTCTGGCTAAATTTCCTTTCAAATGTAAATCTCATTTCCCTTTGGTAATAGAAATTAGGGAAAAAATTCAAGAATGTGTATTAAAAGGTTATAGAATATCTTTTGCATGGATTCCAGGACATGCTGGTATCAGAGGAAACGAAAGAGCAGATAGTCTAGCAAAGGACGCATTAGAGTGTGGTGATCTGTTTCCATTTAAAAACTTCTGCCATGATTTGTCTGCTCTGCCTCGTGTTTATCTCCAGGAATCCTGGAATAATACTTGGTCGGTCAGTGCTCAGGTCAAGGGTAGAAGTTACTACCAAATTCAACCTTCAATTCCATGTAAACCTTGGTTTCGAGATGCGAAGTTTAGTAAGTTAGAGTCGAGTATTTTAATTCGCATGAGGTTAGGCCATGTTTGCACTCCTGCCCATCTTGCTAAGCTCCGCATTGTAGACAGTGCTGTTTGTGAATGTGGAGCTGAGGTGGCGGATCTGAATCACTTAATACTAGGTTGTCCATTATATGATCATACGTTATTATTTAATAATTTGATTTCTCTTCATATTCCTCTCCCTACTTCTGTTCATGTATTATTAATTAGTAATAACATGTTAGTGTATAAATGTATATCTTTATTTATTCAATCAAATAATATAAAAATATGATTAGTTTCATTACCTACCTTTTGTTCTTTATAAAATACTGTTGATTATTCAATTTGTTTATTAAATGTGTAAAATAGTTTTAATCAAAAGTACTTCACTGATCTCAAAATTTCGCATTATTCGTGTTACTTTTAGTATTTTTGTTTGTTTCCCTAACTTTAAATTAACTAACAAACTAACTGAATTCTTGTCAGTGGCAAAATGGCTAAGGCTACAATTACCATAGAAGAAAAAAAAAAAAAAAAGTCTGCGGGCGACGGAGGGCGTGCTAAATGTTGCCATGATCGCAAAAATATAAATTCCTACTTTTCAAGGAAAAGTAGTATAATCGTGAGCATTAAAATTGGGCAGCTCTCTTGCTGTTTATTATATTTTTATTGAGCTAAGTTATGTACGTTTAAATTTACTACCTATCAATTAAATTAATTCGTATTTTTACGTAATTTGCAAAGGAAAAGAACTAAGGTTATAAATGTGCCGTGAGTGAATAAGAATGCAGTATGATTATTATCGGCTGATGAGGTCTATTATAATCTTTATTATTATATTTTCTTTTATTCCTAAAATCAGGTAGATGTAGTGACAAAGTTAATAAAACGGCAACATTATGGCGGAACATGATTAGTTCCGATTTTGGCCGCGCGCAGAGTTATCTTGCGCGCACTCTAAAACGTAGTACTGACAATTTTTGTTCCACAGTTGGTAGTCATAAACGTAGTATCTCTAATTAGTCTGTGAAGGTTGCCAACCGTACAATTTAAATCTTATTTACTATGATCTTTTCGTACTTAGAATTATTATGGTGCGTCCAGAGCTGACGAATGCGCCGCTCGCGCGCAGCGCGCTACCCGTTCGCGAGCTGCGCGCGTGCATTTCATGTTCGTACAAAGCTCCGCGCGCCGCTCGCTGGTGGCAGCTCGCAGACGGCTCGCGCGCTGCGCGCGAGAGGCGCGCGTGCTGCGCGTTCGTTAGGTCTGGACGCACCATTAGGATAATAAACTAATTTGAAGTTGTATATAGTATGAAATCCAGTAAAACAGAGTTCGTGGAGCAAGGAACAAAGAGAACTATGCAGATGATGATAGGCATTAGTTTCACGTCAGTTAAGAGCTGAATTCTAACCTAATACACATAATTCTTTATTTAATTCGGTTGTGAGAGCACCGAAGGTATAAGCTTTCTGTAGGCCTAGCACAAATGCTGTTGAGTTATTAACGTAAACGTAACGTTAATGTAAGTAAATACTCGTTTCGCACATAGGTACCTACTATTTATTTAAATTAAAAACTTTTTTCATATGTACGTATGATACAAATTGTGAATGTCGCAAAAAAATTATAAATTAAAATGCTACAGGACAGTTGTATTTTCGATTCAAAATTAGCTTACATTAGCAATACGTTTACGATACTATACGTCATATTATGTTCGTGCTAGGCCTACTGGTTAATTCGTATCATCATTATTTTGTATCATTTCCATAACCTGAACATTTACGTGCGTGTGAACTGAGGGACCATACTGGTATTTCGCAAAATAAAAATCGTAGGACTTAGTAGTAGACTTAGAACAATTGTAAAACAAATATTTGTAACAGTATGGTCCCTCAGTTCACACGCACGTGATCATTTTATGCAGATCGAAAAAATTGGTTGTCTGTAAAGTCGGTTTACGGACGATAGTTTAACGTGACAACGTCATAACAAAATATCGTGCCTCTCTATCGCTTGTTCCGCGCTCTCGCTCGCACACTCGCCTCAGACGGAACGTGACGGCGTTCATCGTTTTATTAGACGTAGTCACGTCAGAAACAAATATGATTTCAATTGGCTGGCAGCACCCGAAACTAAACGTGGCCGTGCGCACCAGTGGATACGGTAGACACGCAGAGGGCCACGCAGCTAACGCGGGCAGCGTGGGCGTGGATTTCGTGCGCAGCAATGGATGCGATTTTGGATTGAGATATCGGCTGTAAAACAACCACAGCAATCTGTTCTCTTGCTGTTTGATGCAGTTACAATACACTTTTACTCTTTCTGGACAAGCAGTGCAGCTTGGGATAATCACATCGGTTCATACGGCGAAGAAGTAATAAAATAATTAAGAATTACAGTATGCACAATAACTATTTAAATAATTTAATACAAGTTCATTTTATTTCGCATAGGGTAGGTACATTATTCATTAAAATTAAAATTTTATATAACCGTATGCAGGCATTATTACTGAAATATGAAGCAAATTAAGCGAAAATATTAATATCTTTTGTAAAAGCATCTTTCTCAGTAGACTTGACTAATGAAGTTTCTGTTGCGCCAAATAATTCATCTACTCGTTCTTCTAATGTGTTCCTGTAAAGAGATAAAGACGTTAAGTACCTAATTATTTAATGTTAAGATTGTAATTAAAAAGCTGCTTATCGGGTAGTAGCCCATTGCCCATTAGTGAATACAGATGTTATCCATAGAGACCTATTATGGACTTTATTACTATCGTAACTATGAAAAACGTGTAGAAGTGAGATATATGAAAAATAAAATATGGGGTGAACAAAGCTCCCGTATTTTTCCAATGTTACGTAAATATTAAAAATAATTTGTATTCGCGCCTCCCTTCCGGCTGGGATTGCCACGAACAGTGCCGGATTAAGCCAGCGCAGGGCCCGTAGCAAATTGTATCACGAAGCCCTCGGTTTGCTTTAGGTGGTTCTTAAGAGCCATTTCACAAAATTTGAACGCTCGAGTTTAGATAAAAGATCGCAGCATCGTATAAGTGTGCGTAATTACCCACACGTACACAACGCAAACAGTGCAGCGCAAGTGTCGAGACGGACTAAACAATCTTGAGCCGTTATAATCATAATGCACCTTGGTTTGAGATTTATGTAAAAGGATAATTTATTTATTCAGTCTATTAATCTATTAAAGCTTTCTAGACTAATAAAAAAATACAAATGTATGTTATGTAAAGTATATAATAGAAAAAGAGAAACAGCGGTGAACTTTTTGCTGTGTTCGCTTATATTTATTCATTTACTCCAGGAGTATTGAAAATCAATTATACGCCTGCCATCAACGATGTAATCGTTCTAAGACAAAAACTATTTATGACAAAAGCGTTTAATATTGAAATTTAAAGAAAAACAAATGAGTAAGTACTAAAAATATTTACGATCGAGTCTGAAAGTTCCATTGATTCGTCAAGTCCAGAGTCTAATGCAACAGGTTCTTTTTCATATAAAATTAAAGAAATAATTAAGGTAGTACCTATACCTACTACTAAATAAACTTCTGTTTTAAACATAAAATTGTTACTAAAACATACAATATCTGTTGTCGAATCAGACTTTTCACTTGTACCGGGCACGGCGTCTCTTCTAAAAGTACTACCTTCCTCTACACGATTCACGCGTTTCTCATTCTAAAATGAAAACAATAAAAAAACATTTTTAAAAACAAGTTTTTATTTAAATGGTCCAAAAAGAAGAAAATAAACTTTAAATTAAATCGATCCCATCAATTTACTACATTATACAACTAATTTATTTAAATAATATAAAAGCTTGTCGCGAGACATACAATTTTATGAAATACATAGGTATCTACCTATACATTTTTTCTTAGAATTACTACACTTTATATTTATTACTTATTGTACATATTGTATTCTTGTTTATTTAGTATCGCGCGACAAGCTTTTATATAATTTAAATAAATTTGTTGTATAATGTAGTAAATTGATGGGATAGATTTAAAGTTTATTTTCTTCTTTTTAGACCATTTAAATAAAAGCTTGTTTTTAAAAATGTTTTGTTAGTATTCATTTATTTTTATTTTTAGTAGGTATATCATGTTGAAACTTAGAACGGTCTTTCATAATTGAACGCGTATGCAACATTTCATGTCCGTGCTGCTAACCATTGAGGAGTTCCCTAGTCAGAACCCAACCCTGAGAGCAGCAACCATGTCACGGTAAAACTTAAAACCGGCTATCATAATAAAATGCGTACACAACATTTCGTGTCTGTGCTGTTAAGCGTTGAAGAGTTCCTTTATATGGAGCTCATCCTGGATGTCGATTCAGGTCATGCTTACCAAAAAAATGTATTGTCATCGGAAATGAACCAACATTTTAAAATTCAACTCCAGTAGTAGGATAAGAGGAAGTAGTTCAAAATTCAGTTGCAAGATTTTAACCGAACATACATACAAACATTGCAAGTTAAGTAAAAGCTTGTAAAATAGCTGTCAAATTTCGACACCCACAAATAAATTAATTTGTTACTCAATAATAACTAAATGATTATTAAAATCATCAATACAACCTTCTAAGATCATTTAATACCACTGAATGACTTTTTCATGAAATAGTCATTGAACAGGGTAAGGTGGGCGGCGTTAGAAAATTTGAATTTCGCGGGCTACCCTGGCGCTTCCACCTTAAGTGATCGATAACTGGGTATATGAATTGCAAATAAAAATAATATCTCCCTCGCTTCTGTTGCTTTCTTTAAGGCTGCAGAATTTTTATTTTTCCTTTTTTTGACACACACAACCCTTACGCCCCATTGCTAAAACTAATAAAACAGAAATATTATAATTATTCTACAAATTACTAAAATCATACTTTACTTGATAATAAATGAAATTATTACTTCATGAAAAAAAAAATACAAAGAGGATCAAAATGTTGTAGTCGTAGTGTAACAATGCGTTCACGATAGATTTGCTCGAAAATCTGGACGCGGGAAAAAATGACACAGGTCCTACGTCGACGGGCGCTCGTGCCGTTCTAAACGGTGCCCTTTTTTTTTTTTGATGTGACCACTCGTAGTTTAAAGCTCGCGAGGGCTTTGTTACTACTTAGCCGGACTATCCTGTGGTGGCCAAAAATTACTTTAAGGCCCCCAGCCAGGGCTTATAAACTAAGGATATCAATTAAGTGACGCGGCACTAAGGGCACCCCCTGTGGGGTTCGGGCCTCGGCTTAGTGGGTCACTGAGGGGTGGGCAAACAATGTCGGGCTGGCTAAACGGTGCCCGCTTATGCATCGTAATTTATTCCAATTTAGAGTGATGTTAAAAATTATATTATGTCTAATTAAATGAATTGATTTTAATAAAATTTTGGAATTAGTTTAGTAAAAGATAACAGTTTATTTTTACATGATTTTTTTGATGTTATTACGCTTTATTCATACCAAAAAATCACGATAAAATAGCGAAATAAAACGTAAAAATTTACCTAGGACTTTGTTTTTTTACTAATTAATGTTATTAATTATCGATATTCTAGTACAAAGAATGTCGACAAAACTATATGTCTGATCCTTTATGTATTTTTTTCAGTGAAATTTATAAATATTAATGATAGATATAGGAGTCTGAAATGGACTCTGCGATGATTTTTCAGTAAACTAGTTGTGGGAGATTAATCACTACATAGTAAACAAATAAGTTTTTGTAAATCTGTTACAAACACTGGCAATACGAAAGACTAGTCTATTTTTAACATGTATTCAACAATGTCAGAGTGTTGTCTAAGATGGCGATTAAAGTCTCTAAGACTTTTGCGCGAAAACGTGAAATGGCTCTTAAGCTTGAGGTGTTAAATAAAACAGAACTGTTAAAAATAAACTTTTCTGGATTTAATGTGCGCAAATTTAGAGATAACACTATTCATATCGATTTCTCTGAGCAAATCATCTATACTAATATTATAAAGAGGAAAGATTTGTCATTTTGTATGTAACGATTAAACTTAAAAACTACTGGATCGATTTCATAAATGCTTTTGCCGTTAGAAAGCTACATTATCACTGAGTAACATAATAGGCTTATATTTATTACTAGAATAAAACTTCTTAAGCGGGCGGAGCCGTGAGGACACAGCTAGTATTCTACCTAGTCTTGCCGTAATTATTGTCAAGATTTTTTTTTTATTGCAAATAATATTTATTACTTTTACAGTGTGTTAGTTTAATACATAAATATAAAACAATTTAAAATATAAAAAGCTTATTCGAAGTGGTCTCCATTGGCTGCAATACAGTCCTTTAAACGTTGAGGCCAGTTATCAATAGAAGCACGCACTCTTTCCATGGGAAAATTCTTCACTGCCAATCGTATGGATTGTTTTAGGGACTCCAAATTATCATGGCGTTTAGAGCAAGCCGTACTCTCTAAAACTGACCATAAATCATAATCCAGCGGATTAAGATCGGGACTAGACGACGGCCAGTCTTCAGCCCTGATGAAGTCCGAAACGTTCACTTTCAACCAAGACTGCGTGGACCGAGCTTTATGACCCGGCGCCGAGTCTTGTTGGAAGGACCATACTTAGTTATTGAACATAGTGTTGTTAAGGGGCTTAACTACCTTCTCAAGAATGGTATAAAGTTAAATATGGTATGTATGGTATGGTATATAGTTTAAAGGAGAAGAAAATATCAGTTTCTAAATGATAAAATTGTTACATAATAAAGACATGAATGTATTTTTACACACAATTTTTTAAAGTATGTAACATTAGGTAATTTTAATACTTATTAATATTTTTCGAAACCTGTGAACCCTATTTTATGGAAATGTCTAAGATTGATCGAGGTGATAAAATTGGATATAAAAAACCTCATTTTGAAGAGAAATTGATCGATGGGACTGATCAGTTATGATAAAAGTGATGAACGGACCAGTCCTATCGCTCAGTTTCTCTTAAGGATGATTTCTACCTAACGGCTCGCATTGCATCGCATCGGAACGGACTTTACAATCTTTAAACGATATTAAATCGTGTACACAGTATTTAAAGTGTATATTACCAAGCCGCGCACAGCAGCTTGACCGCGGGCGTCTTCGGCGACACGCGATCGTAGCCGAAAGTATGCTGCGACGCGCGATCGGCTCCATTCACCTGTCGTCGTATCCGATCGGATCCTTTCGACTGTTAACAAGGTAGGAATGAAACTATTGGACTAGGCGCAGAAACGCATACGTTCGCAAGCGACGGTACGGAGCCGATCGTATGCGTCGACATCCTGCCGGACGCGATCGGCTTTCGCCGCGTCCGTACGTATCCTTTCCGTTGCGAGCCGTTAGGTGGAAATCATTCCTTATGCGCTGTCAGCACAAAACAGATGTGGTAATTTAATTAAAAGCAAATAAATGAATATACAGTGAAACTGTTTAAACGAGTGACATATTCAAGGACATGATAACTAGTGTGCACATGTAACGAAGAAAAATGTAAAAAAAAAACACAAAGGGCGTCGAGGACGGAATAAAGACCGATCAGCACTTGTGAAATGCAGTGTGCTTCACCTCACCACTTGCAACCTCGCCTCACATAGTTTTTTTTTGCGCGAAATAGTAACCAAGATTACTTTATTGGAAAACTAGATAACATTTTTTACGTTTGGAACGAGAATCGGTTACTAAATACCCTCCTTCAACATGTCACTCGTTTAAACAGTCATACTGTGTAGGTTACATTATATAGAATTAGATAGGCAGCTGTGACACCGGCACGAGAGAACTAGCTCTGTTAGTGGCTCAACCTTCTTGCCTAACTTGATAACGTCGAGCACCGCTCGCTACCTATTGTGCCCAGTCTGGACTGGATTACCAAATACAGTACTTAAACGTGTTGGCTCGTCGTCTTTGCCAACTTTAGTGGTCAAAAGGTTAACTAGCTACAGCTGTGCTAAATAGATACAGAGATATTCATAGTAACTTTTATAGTGACATTCCTGTTTATGTTTGAGTAGGTAGGGTTTTACTCAAGTGCGCTTCCAGAATCTCCCGAATAGGTGCGTACTCAAACGGCTCATAAGGGAACGTACCCATACTACGTGACCCATTTTTAACTATTTTTTACCTCCCTCCCCCCCTCGGTGACCACCCGTAGTATATGCCAAACCCCCCCCCCCCTTCCCCTCTAGTTTTCACGTGGTAATATATAAATATGGTTTTAAATCATTTGTTGAAAACAGAACGTTAAAAAAGAAATATTTGACTCATATGTGCCAGTGTGAGTTCAAAAAGCGTTATGAGGATATTGACTACGTGACGAAAACCTAAGCCCCCCCCGCCCCTGTGACCAAGCGTGGTATTTTGAAGACCCCCCTTCCCCCCCCCTGAACGGGTCACGTAGTATGGCTACGTTCCCTAACATGGAGTTGCCGCGAGCCCACGAGCCCACTCTTAACTCAGTCCTCACCCGCAACGTTACAGGGACGCGGGGGATGACGACAAGGGTTTTTTCACATATCTTGCTAGATAGATGAACCTTAACGGTGTGAAAATAAGGTTTGTTTTCCTGTCATTTTACTATCGGCCATCATCGTGAGCGAACTCGAGCCGCTTAACTGCTGAAATAAGGGTTCAAATAGATCCCTCCACGGTCACAAAGATTTGGATTGACCTAACTTGAAGATGAGGTACGCCGTGTGTATATGGGCCGTCCGCATATCGTAATTTAACTTTTTGTAAGTATGCTTTTTGTAAATGCGTCCTTAACGTGTACGAATATTTTATGAAAAGAACATAAGACCAGAATTTGGTCGAATATCAACATATACCTAATAATTTAAATGAATACGTAGCAGAGTGATGAATCAAGTGCAAGTGATATTGATATGGACATTAGCAATCGATTTTCTTTGACATCATTCATTTTGTTCAAAAGAATCGTAATAAAAGACAGACACTTATAGAGATACTTCTGTGTCTCTTTTATTACTATTCTTTGTACCTCTTTTTTGTTGTCTATAATATTATTTTATAAAGTAGTAGCTGTTCTCCCGCGGCTGTGCCCGCGTAAATAATTTGACTACAGTGCCACGTATCGGATCCCAACATCGCTACGAACCTTCGTCTCGACAAAACAAATATGTTGTGTAATAAATATGACTTCAATCGGTAGGTAGTCGTTCTCAAGTTATGGCGTGACCAAGGGAAATAGGGATGCATTTTTATATGTATAGAGATAATTAAATATTTTTATCATACATTATTATATTGAACGTAAAATAGATATGCATTAGCACACCAAACTAAACTTATCATAACGTATCGTAAGAACTGTCTGCAAATATTTTTCACCTCGAATGCATTGCATTGCAATATATATAAGGCCGCCCCCGCGCCCCTGTGGGGTCACGGGCGAGGACTGACTTAAGCAGCCCACCTTAGTCGTTACAACTTACCTGCTATTAACGCCATGCAAACTAACATCTCCAGAAAAGCTGTCAGAGTCGTCATTTAACGATGTTTGGGAATCTAGAAATTAAAAAAAAACTCTTTATAACCAGGTATTTACACTTACATTAATTGGTAGATGATTCACACAAAAAATAATGTTCAAACAATAATACATACACTTTTTTTATGAAATCTATTTGGCAGTAAGTAAAGATTTTTACACCGGCTTGTACAACGTCGGTCGGCTCTCGTCAATATTTCAAGGGGTAACTTTAAGTTGTCACAGAATAGTACAACAGCACGGGCTGAAACGCATCATAGCAAGGCATTTAGAACGGTGTGCAACTGTGCAACGGGTTCCGTAGCATGTACTAAGTAGCAAGGAGTACATTTTATAATATTTCACAATGGTATGATGTGAAATACAATAGTCCCAAGGGAAGAAAGTGATCAATTTCACACGAGATATTTTACCGCACGAGCGCAGCGAGGGCGCCTTTACTTCTAGTGTGATATTTATACTTTTACATGAGATTAACACTATGCTTTTCATTACAAATGTGAGGAAAGTAAAAAAAAAAGAATAATATACAATCACACTAATAATATGCAATCATACCAAAAAATACTCTGAGTGATGGTTATTATGTTGTAATATTATTAACCAATGTAGGCAGACAAAATTCCTAAAACAATACAGCCTTGTTCCAACTGACCGAGTAACCCAAACCCAATTTTTTAACACCCTATAATGACCCAAATATCCATCCACGTGCACTTTCGGCGATGTGAAGAGCGACACTGAAGCCGCAATTAACGTGGCCAACTACTGGGTGCAAGCAACATAATTTTAGATAATAAAATACCGTCGATACGATAAGAAGAAGTAGAACACTCTATATACCTACAACCAACTTTATACTATTGTATTCTTTATACTAATTTAACAATATGTATTTTAAATAATTGAATTAGACAAAGACTTGTCTACCATAAAATTGCTATAATAATAATATTCAAGGGAACGGTGAACTGATCAGAATCGAGCGTGGCATATTTCAGGGTGACAGTCTCGAGCCCTTTGCGGTTTTGCCTAGCTTTGAACCCTCTGAGTGCATTGTTACAGGGGTCGGGGTTAGGCTATAGGTTGAGAAGAGGTGGTCCGATAATATCACACTTTCTTCACATAGATGACTTAAAACTGTTTGCCCCAGCAGTTCCCAACTGATGGAGTTACTAAAACTCTCAGTAATTCCATCGGGATGGAGTTCGATGTGGACGAATGTGCAGTCATACATGTAAAGCGAGGGGGATAGTGTAGTCTGAGGGAATCGAACTCTTGGACTTCATACACCTGAGATTCCTTTCCTAAATAGAAACCTACAAATACTTGGGTATGTTGGAGGCGTTAGGCATCAATGAGATTTACATCAAGCAATCGTTGCGGAAGCGCTTTTTTGGCCGAAAGAAAGTTTTTATAAGCCTTTTATCAGGCCGGAATAAGGCCTTTAACGATCGGTTTTTATCGGTCTTGATGTATTTCTTCGGCATACTCAACTGGACTCGGACGGAACTTGACGCCCTGGATAGGTGGGTTCGTACGCTGCTGACTGTATATCGAATGCATCATCCACGTTCTTCGGTGATGAGGACATCCCACGGAACTATGAAGGCCGTGGCTTTTTAAATGCCAAGATCCTCCACAAGCGTGAGGTGTGCGGTCTTAGGGAGTATTCTCTTAAGTGGGGATACACACAGATGTATTCGCAGTGGAAAAAGGACTCACCCCGCTTTTCTTGGCTAACGAGAACTAGCGCAACTCTGTAGTACTTGATATAATGGCCGCAGGGAGGTAAAGTGGTGCAAGGAGCTTCGCGGACGATATTACCGAGCCCTTCATGGTTCCGACGTAGATTTCTTAGCGTCTGTACCCTATATACGTATCGGTTATCTCTTCGGAGAAACTGAAGACTTTATCTGTACGATTATGGGCGAAGTTATGATGACGAACAACTACCGGAAATATATATAATAAGGACGGCACGGTTGACATCTGTCGGGCATGGCACCGTCCCGATGAATACATTCGTCATATATTACTTCTGGTTGTTGTCTTGCCAACGGCCAGCATTTGCACAGATTCAACCTAGTGGCTAGAGATATCCACCAGCAACTTGCTCTGAAATACAATCTTGTGGACGCAGAAGTACCATACTACAAGCAAAGTGTACTTACAATTACATACAGTGGTTCAATACCCATACATTTGACAGGTCTTAAGAAATGTCAAACACTTGTCGAAGAGTTGTCACATAATAACAAATTACACAAACTTTATCAAACAGATGTCCAAATTAATTAATCTTTTTATAAAATAACAAAAGTGACGCGCCGAGTGCGACTGCAGTAAAAATTATCTTTACGCTGACGCAATAAGTGTAAGTGACACGAAAACGAGCGACTGCCATTGGTTGTTGGATCAAGTTTGCCGATGCGACTTCTTAGTTGTCGTACTGTAACAGCCGTTGAATTTATCTTATCCTGACATTTTTCTAACAATATTTATACTTAAGTACAAATTTTGTAGAGCTGATAGTCGCACTGGGTAAGGCTTGCAGCGGTAGGTAAAAATCATGAATTATTCCTAAATCCTGGCGAACAATGTAATTTACTTCATGGGTAATAATTTAATTCATGGGTATTATTTCTATGGTTTTCAGGGATGCTGATGCTGAAAAAAGCCTATTCCGCAATGCAAGGTGGCAGTCAAGAAAATTTACCTACTAGTGAAAAAATTTACTAGGTGAAATGTGGTTGCCATTTTGGTATTTGAGAATCGATCTTATTTACAGCATCAGCATCCCCAAAATCTATGGATTTGACACCCATAACGATCAATTTGAAAATTTTCATGGTCGCCATATTTGATTTGGATTTTGACCTCATTTTCGGTATCAGCATCCCCGGAAACCATAGACTTAACACCCATGACGATTAATTTGCAAGTTTTCATGACCACCATCTTGGATTTGAATTTTTACTTCATTTTCGGCATCAGAAGCTACGAAAACCATGAAATTGACACGCACGCCATTTTGGATTTAAAAATCGATCTTATTTTCAGCAGTAGCCGTCCTAAAAATCCTGGATATACCCATGAAGAATATCTTGAAAATTTACATGGCCACCGTCTTTGTTTTGTGATCCGACCTCATTATCTTAATATTAATTAAAACGTGAGTACATAAAATCAGAAAGCGAAAGCCCTGGAAGCTGCCATACTGCAGCTCAGGACATAAGGTCCGCCCACTTCCCCTCGCACAATTGCTCGACAATGTGCTATGTTGACCAACTGTAAGGGTATATGGGTAGACTGTTACAAGTATGTTCCCGACCCAGTTCTCGAGAATAGTCATATCACATTATACTGGGATCGATCTTTCATCACCGACAGGACCATTGTTACCGATAAGCCTGACATAGTGGTGATAATCGATTAAAACACCGCGCAATGATTGTTGATATCGCTGTATCGCATAACGACTATCTTGTGAAAGCAGAAAGTTATAAAAAAAACAAATATCTCGATCTGGCACATGAGGTTGTTGACATGTGGCATATCGACTCAGCAGTTATTGTGCCGACAGTCGTTACAGCCAATGGTCTTATAGCCATGAGCATTGACCATCATCTGATGAGGCTAACGTTAAGCAGCTGGATCAAGGGTTTGATACAGAAAGCGGTACTTCTGGACACGCCGCGTATTGCTAGGAAGTTCCTCTCTCTGGAGCCCTCAGTCGGGCCTAGCAGCACTATGTCATCCACGTAACTGATGCTGTTAATACTAACACCAGCAACCCGACATCTGACGCGCATGCTGTTGGGCTCGACTTGTGGTCATTGACATATATGTTGAAGAGCCTGTGAGATGTCAACCCCCCTGCCTCACACCGCACTCCAACTCATAATGACTCAAAGAAAGTTCCTGACCACTTTACATTGTGTGCTACATGTATCTCAATTACCTGAAGTAGTAAGCCGATGAGTGGTTAGGTACTCGGCAGACAAATATGGAGGTAAATCATCAGTAGCATCCCCGGAGATACCTTCAGCGCCGAGCGTCTCCACAACCGACAGCCATTGGCCGTTATGACAACGAAATCTTTCCACCTAAAACAAAAATATGCAATTAGTTAATCAGTTTAATATAGGACGTGGAATAGATTCTTTTATAAAGGATTTTCTTACCTTTATTCTGACAGCCCATTCATTTTGCATTTGTGATATAATGTCAAGGCAATTGTCACACATTTTTCTTATCTCTGCATTCTTATCTTGCATCAGGTCGATAAGGTATGCTGGAGCTTCTGCAAACAGAAACATCTATTATAAGCAGGGTTCCTTGATATATGTATATCATTTCATAAATATCATAATATATATACCAGGATATATGATATATTCATTGATATTTATCGTGAAAACAATTTAATTTTGGCAGAACCCACACACGCTGGAAAGACTTACAGAAAAACTAATCCCATCAAAAACATTCATGTAAAAAAGCCAACTCTCGCGACTCTTGCCGTAAAAAGCTCTGAGATTTAATGAAGAGCCTTTCATTTATAAAAGTACATTATGATATAAGTGTGCTAGCTGACCAAAATTAGCCATAAAATGTCTTTCATCGCATGCGCTGCGAAAAGGATTGATGATAGAACAAAAAAATGTTCTACAATATTATAGAACATATCAATATCTACAAAAAACATCGGAAGATCATATGTCCAGCTATTATAGTTATGTCACAAAATCATACCATGTTATCCGTACCTTTGTATTAACTCTTATCCAAATAAATTATTTCGTATTCAAGACTTTTTCAATACCTGTTTGAATTATTGAAATCAGAGATTCCATTCAAAAGATATTACGAAATTAAAAATGACAATATAAACAAAAAATACACGCCAACGCGCCGGTGTGGCTCCACGCAGCGCAGCGAACAACGCGGCGAGAGAGGGGGCACCGAAGTGCGGGAGAGGGGTGGTTAAATTATTTTTATTTATCCCAAAATGTTTTTAAAAAAACGTCCACCCGTGCGAAGCCGGGACGGGCCGCTAGTTTGAAATAAATTGAAAGTTTTAAAGTCAGCGTTTTTGGATTCGGTATTTTCTATAGTTGCCACATCTTCATCATAATGTGTCTTTACTTAAAATGTGCATGTTAGATTCACATCTAGTAGGTGTCAATCAGACGCATGTTCTATGTTTTACCTTTTATTTTTATTGCATGTGAGATTGTACATCAGTTTTGTGAATTATAGTAAAAAAAAAAAAAACTTGTTCTTATTTGTTACGTACTTTACTTACCTTTCTGGGAAGTTGGACTCGAGGGTAGCACCGGATTCCAGGCCCCAGAAATCAAATTTTAGGCATTCTCATATTTCAGTGTGTGGCCGCGTATACATAATAGCAACACAATGTGCAATGCAACAAGTTTGTTGGACGAATCGGCGCGAACGAATTGCGCACCTTACGAGCGTATGCGTCGCGCCCGCATTCAGTCCTCGATTTGTCGGTTTTTCGGACGAACACAAAGAAGGCTTGTAGTACGCTCGGCAAGTGTTCGCAGTGAATATTCGTTCCGCGCACACATTTCCTCCATATATTTGAGCAATTCATTGCATGTTAAACTTCATGTTGAGTTAAGAATATCTGTACGCGCCTTGTGGTGTATTGTACCTGTGCGTGATACGAGGTAGTCGGCAGCGCGCGGGTGCGACAGCAGCTGTCGGAAGGCGAACACGGTCTGTAGCACGTGGTCGTCGTCGGCCTGGCGCAGCCGCAGCAGAGCCACCAGTGCGTGCGCAGCGCCGGCTCGCAGCAGTGCGGCCGCGGCGCGCTCGTCGCCACTCAGCGCACCCATGGCCACCACGCCTTCGAGCACCAGCTCGGGGTCGGACGTGTTGTCTGTACGCAACGGGTGACCTTTTAATTTGGCTCGTATAGGATCTAATTTTTATTTATACAATGTGTCCCAGTATGTAATAATACAACTTTAATACGGCATATACACATAATTCTATCAATAAAGCACCTGTCACATGGGGTCGAAAAACCACTTCTAAATTACTCCCCCCAAGATAGAAAAATGTTAGTATTTGGCTCAGATATTTCGACCAATACATATTCAAACACTCACCACTCAAGTCCTAGATCGCACAGAGGCGTGATTTTTGTTTGTTTTGTAGAACAACTCAAAGACTAATAAAAAGAAAACATAAAAGACACGTGTTACCCCTTGTAGCTTTTGTACTATTATAAAATGTGTAAAATTATGTATAAAATTTAACTCTCATGTCTCATTATAGCGGTTTGATACTTATTTAGGTTGTCAATGCTGTAGCCTTTCAAAATGTCAATGTCATTTACGTCTCTGTGAGGCCTAGGTCTTAAGTTGTGGGTTTTTGAGTATGTAGAGGTCGAAATAGGTAAGTCAAATAAGAAAATTACTTTATCTTTGGGGGGTAAGGAATCGACCCCATAAGTGGGGTGTTTTTGTCGATAAATTGAGTGTATATGTTATAGCAGGGGTGGCCAACCGGTCGGTCGCGGCTCTTAATCCAGTGGATCATGGCAAGACAAAGAAAATTATACGTTTAATACAAGTTGAATGAAGAGGTACTGATTATTTAATTGGTAGATCGCACAGAGTCTACTCAGTAAACAGTAGATCTTGGGTCGAATCAAGTTGGCCAACCCTGTGTTATAGTCAAAGAACGATATGTAGCCTCTTCGCGGAATTACTGGTTTATGCTAGCTTTGACGAACGTCTTTCGGCAAACCCCAAAATAAATTCCAATTTATGTCTGTGATGTATTTTTAGGCAAACCTAGAAGTACCTAACTTTTTAATCAAACGTCAAAAGCAAAATAATCTGTTTGGGACTTTGCCTAGTCTATCCTAGGAGCGACTAAGGCAAATTTATCAAACGTCGATTTGTACTGCAGTTTTTGCATGTTTAAATAGGTTTATACACGTTAGCCAACTCTTCTGTGAGTTTATTTGTTACATTAAACTGCATTATTCTCATTCTATTTCTCACACTACTGTAATGGAATTGTCATGAATTACTATTTTGAAATGAAAAGAGTATTCATGGAGTTTCTTGCCGGCTCTTCTCCATAGAACCTACCTTTTGGAACCGTGCACCTAGTTTTGACGTTTTAAAAGTGCCTGAAATCTGGTCTATTTGAAATAAAAAAACTTTGACTTTGTTTTTATTTCAAATAGACCAGCCACGGCCGTCTAACTAAATAATTTGTTATTCCTTATTAGTACATTGAACGTGCGGGTGTGTAAGCTTAAAGATAAGTAAACCAAACTTATAATATTGGAACAATAAACATTAAAATTAAGAAATATGTTTTTTTTTATACCTAAGTCTAACAAACTAACACATTTCTGTACCTAATTTAGGTCTGACTGGTCAAACCCCGATTTGATCGTATTGAGTTTCGGCGTTTGACTGTCCAAGTTGTTCTCTCCTAGGATTAGACATAAATTCGTTAGTCAAAGGCCGAAACACGCTATTGGTTTGGAATTTGACTAAGACATCTTGTCAGACCTGAGGTTTGACTAGCCAAACCTAGAAGCCCCTGAGCTTCCAAGTTTGACTGTAACATATATACCGCTCTAAATTTTGATTAATACATACTGGGGAGACATTGTATATTGGGTGTCCCAGAACACATTACGGTCATGAACAAAAAGTAATTAAAATAGCAAAGGACAACGTGTAATACCGTCCTAAATTATTAATATTTTCTAACAGAGTTAAGATATACGTCAATAGAAAGCTGCTGTTAAGTAGAAAAAAAAGAATAGTAATTCAGTGTTTAATGTAGGAATGAACTGCTATTTTATATAACACTAGCTGAGTCCTACCGGCTCCGCCCGTAGCCTATGTTACTCAACGATAATGTAGCTATTTATTTTTATAATTTTTGAAATCGGTCCAGTAGTTTTTACGTTTATTCGTTACATACAAAAATACAAATCTTTCCTCTTTATAATATTGGTATACATATTATTGATTTATTGAGTAAATGATGGAAGTAATATTGATTTTAAATAGTAAAATAAGTAAATATTCCACGCACCGACGCAGTCCGTGTCAATAATCAGATAAATCTAATTACTACTTTCGATTAAAAATATTTCACCAAGCTTCAGATCAGTTAAGAGATCAATTAGTTTCAGAGAAATACCCCCTAATATAACTGGCTACACCTAAGTGTATTAGGGTACAAATCTGTCAGCTCTATTAACAAACAAAATGAATAGCTGTTTCTGAGCAACTAAAAAACTAACTTTGTGGTTTGGTATTCGAGGATCTCGTTCTTCAAACAATTCAAACAATGGATGAAGACAACAGAACTATAGTTTAAGAGTGAGTTTTTGAAGGGGGCATTTCCTATCCATTACATTATGATGTAATTGTTAAAGTTTCGAGACTTCTAATAAAAAAATATTGTCATCTACCTTACTGGATAATTATGTTATGATTCAAAACAAAACTTATGGACCTTGTAAGAAAGATTTTCAGTGCTCAGCAACGTTATAGCAATATGCATAATGACTAGATAATGTGATAAATAAGTGAATTTCAATAGGCGCGCATAAATGAAGTGAAATAATTACCTGGATCTAAAATCTTCATAATGCAGGGAATCAAATTGTATCGTTCTACGACTGCGTATATATCGATATTATTATTAGCGTTTAGTATATTATTAAGAGTTCCTAGACATTCGACAGTGAATTCTTCGCTAGCGTCCCCATTCGTAACAGCTCCCGCGATATCTCCTACGAATTCCTGCAATTTAAATGTTTTCATTATTAAACACGTTCTAGATTGATGTAGATAACAAGAACCTAAAGCTATGGACACAACGCTTATACGGTTCCCACATTTAATTGTTGAGCCACTTGCTACTATCCTCGAATTACACGTATTAATTAAAATCAAATATGTTGCTAGATGAGAATAAAAACTCGCACCGAGTCCAACTGTTACTCGATTAGATTTGTTTTTCCGATCCAGTAAACTATTCCCGAACCAGTGTTACTAGTTGAGAATAAAAATTCACATCGAGTCACACTGCTACTCGATGAGATTTGTTTTTCCGAACGAGTAACACTATTCACGTGCCAGTGTTACTAGGTGAGAATAAAAATTCGCACCGAGTCACACTGCTACTCGATGAGATTTGTTTTCCGAACGAGTAACACTATTCACGTACTAGTGTTACTAGGTGAGAATAAAAATTCGCATCGAGTCACACTGTTACTCGATGCGAATATTTTTTTATCAACCAGTCACAGGGTGACAGGATTCATTGTGACTTGTTGCGAATATAGGGATTGGCGCTATACAGGTTGAATAGTGCCATTCCTCTCGCATAACAGAACAATGATAGTTAACACTTCATAGTACGGGCCCTGGATCGGTTCATACGAATTTATGATTGTTTAAATGTAGGTTCATATTTGTAGCATTTCGACGCATCTTAACTCCCGTGGCAGTATCACGGTACTTATTTGACAACTCGATCCTGACCTGACAACTCGACCTCTGTATACATGCTACTGCTACTTTATGGTAGCTGCTGTTGGAAGATCTCTCAATTGAGAGCTGTTTATTAATACGGGCCTAATAATAAGAGTCGTTTCTGTCGGCTTTGGATTTTTGATATATGAAATTGGGAACCATTTAGTTGATCAGCGATCAAATCGAATTTTGATTAGCGTTAAAAATAATGTAATTAGCGATACATGATCAGCCTTGCATGATTAGCGGAGATATTTTCAACAATGAATATTTCTGCGTGTTTAAAAAAATTACCTAACAGAGTCGGCTCCTGATTTTTGTTGACGAAATATTAATTCCAATGGCCAAATATTAATCTCGCTGACCAAATATTGATTTCGCTGATCAATTAATTAGCTCCATAAGACATATCATTCACCTTTGGTGTAAAAAAAAGTTTGTAGCCATTAAAACATTAAACATTTCTGAGCAGTTATAAACAACATGTAGTTTGGACATTGTACATCCAATTGACGAAACAGAAGCTAGTATATTTTAATCGAGCCAGTCGCTCAATTACACTGTATTGCTTGCTATGCTTTTGCTTGTATTACTTGTTAAATGCCTACTAGAAATATTTAATACTTTATTTATTTGTGAACATTTTTTTTTAAATTCCTGTACTCAAGACAGGCTTGTTCTCTCATAACCACCTTAAGTCATTACTGTATTTACTGAAATTGTTAAAGATATTGGTTTTAAAAGAGTAACCATGGAGTTTCTTGTCGGCTCTTCTACATAGGAAATGACTAATTGGAACCGTGCACCTAAGTTCGACTTTTCACAAGCGATCTATTTTTTTGTTTGATTTGTACTCTTACTACATTATATATATAGGATATTCGACCTTAGATGAATCCTAAATGAGAGTATGCCACCTTACATAGTAATAACTTACAACAAAAAGTGCTTTGTTTTGCGGATGATGTGAGAGGTTGCGCACAAGTTTCATGAGCATGGCGTTGCGATGCCGGAAGGCGCGCGCGAGCAGGTCCCGTAGACGGCCTTCGGCAGCCATCTGGTTCGCGGCGCGCTCGCACCACGCCAGGTTGATGCATAACGCCAACAGCACGTCCGTCGTGCCCGCGCCGCCGCCGCTGCCCTTATTACCCACACTCTCTCCGTTCACGTTCAAAAGCAACATATCTGTAAGCTAAAACAAACTTTATTGTAACTAAGCAACACTTTTTCGTCATCTTTACATTTCACATTATCATATTATATATTCTTCTTATATATTCTTTATATTTTTTACATTATCGATCCCCTGATCAGTTTGGTCCTTATCTCTATTTTGATCTTGTACACTACGTATTAAGTATCCACATTTTCATCAATCTTAATTACTAACAGAAAGCGCGAAAAAAAGGACTGTGGTAGATAATATCTAAGATAGAGATGTCAAACTAGTTTACGCCTTGAACTTTACTTTGTTTTTAGTCGACAGCTCTTATATACATCCGTCTCTTTCTTATTCTATCAGAGTGAAAAATATAGCAATAGCCTAAATTATGTTTAGTTAGTGCACAACAGAATCGGCACCATTGTTATCTGACCTGGTTTTAGCAGGTCGCAACATATTCGACCATCATTTTGTTTCCATTCACTATACACCCATAACTTCCTGTAAATAAGTGAGCAGTAATCGCTGTAAATCGGCTGCAGTTTATCTACTAGATTAGGGCCTAGCCTTATACATAGATACCTACGGGAAACTACCATGTGGGGTCCCTTGTAGCCACTTCACACGTTACGATTTCTTTGCGCAAGCTTAAGCGCAGGCCACACCGCCAGCTGGCGGGCGGGCGTGCGAGCTGGCGGGCGAAGCGAGGCGAGGGAAACTATATAAACTAAGTGAAGCTTTGGCGAGCTACACTACCCATTGGTTGGAGACTCTTCAGGTCTCGCCAATAACTGCCCGGTTACGTAGAAACGGTCCGCAAGACCATCTACAAGCAGTCGAATAGAAAAAAAAAGAACGAGCTACACTATGTGGGTTCACACCGAAAACTACGGACGGACGGACGAGCGAGCCAGCGGGCGGGAGAGCGAGGGGATCGTTCCGTCTTTGTCACTCGCGCGCAGTTGCATAGCGCACGAACGACCGAGCGAGCCAGGCGAGCATCGTTTCACCTCTTTTCATACTTCGGTTCACTAACTACAGAACTAAGAACTGCGAACTACAGAGCTAAGCTACGCTGACGAGGTGAGTGAATAGCATCGCTGGCGTCGTTTCGCTCATATGTCGGAGTGGCGCTGTTATAGTGAGTGATGAGCATGAAACTTGTGCAAATAAATAGTTACGTGTGTGGGCCCCATTATAAACATTTTGCCAAGGTACTCACCAATTTGACGCAGTCGGATTGAGTGAACATCAATTTGACTCTATCATCCATACTCAAATGATATAGAATTTTTAGTGCCAAAGTAATATGCTTATCGTCACCTGTAATTTTAAAGATTTAAATCGATACATATAATAAGATGGTAAGTTCCGCATATCTGTATTCTGTAGGTACATTGGATATACAGTGGAATCCGTTTATTACGACTTCGCTTATAAAGATCAGCCGTTTATAGCGACTTGAGAACACCCTTTAGTTAGGTTTTCTTATCTGGTATTTACTGATGCTTTAACGACGTCTGTTTAGTACGACCAAATATCGCCGTCCCTTTGTTGTTGTTATAAGCGGAATCCACTGTATTTGAAAAATAATGATTTAGGGGACTGAGAATAAGTATAAATTTCTATTATAATTTTTCTGAAGATCCCTATAAAGTTTGGGCAAGTATTTTAGTAGGACCTTTAATAAAAATTCAACAAAAATATATAGCGGTAGTTACTTACTTGTAAATTGTATAAACTTCGGCAGTAGGCCCAATTTAATCATTTTGTTGCGTAATTTCGTATCAAATGTTAAATTGAACAACAATTTCAAAGTGACGTTGACTAGATCAGCATTAGAAGAATCCATCAAAGTCGCTAATTTTTCCACAATTCCTCTTGATGCCATACTGGTTTTATTTTCTACAAAAATGGAGAGTTTTTGCAAAAAGGAAACTATTAGAATGAGTAGATCGATATTTGAATGTCTCTCCATGGCACCAATAAGCAAGCCAACAATATCTTTCTTGTGCATTTTCTCTTCAACTTTTATATTATCTGCTATATTGAGTAACATATAAAAAGCCACTCTCAGTAGCTGCTCCTGTCGTTTTGATAATGTTTTTAATTTACGCTTCATTTGATCTTCATCACTTTTTGATAAAAATTCATCTGATGCGCTGCAAAGGTCTTCATGATAACTGGATACTAATGACCTAGATTTTTGAATATTCACATCGGCGACAGCCCATGTGCCTGATTTTGGACGACGCTTCGGTTCGGGAATGCGACTCTTTGGTGGTTCATTCTAAAAAAAAATACATTCTTACGATGCTTGCTAAAAGAAACAGGTTTTCCGGTACCGACTTGCCGGTGCAGATCGGTACTAATCGGTGCAGGTCAACCTACATAATGAAACAGGTAAATCTTAAACAATCTTAAACCCGTATGATTCGGTCCACGTAGTCGGGACCGACAATTTTCAACCTGTTTCTTTATATGTGAGCGTATAAGATAACACGTACTACTATACGCACATCGATCGGTACCGACCCGTAGCAACTTGTCTGTGCCGGGAACCCACTTTATGCAAGCACCTTCTTTTTTTTTTCTCGTTGGGAAATCCTCATGGATGCCTTCCCCGGGCGAGGGGTTCTGCCGGACTCTTACCGGCTAAAAACCAACGGTGTCCCTCCTTCTGACCTAAGGCCGGGGTCACGGGATTCGCAAAAGCATGCACCGCGCCCTAAGGCCTCTTATCCACGGTGATGTGTTTGTCCGGCAAAATCAGCGGGCCTACGTAAGAATAACGGTGGTGTACTAGTTTATATGTCCACACAACAGATCTACATCCGGTTAACTGATAACTTTACGAAATTAATATGCACTAATGTTCGAAATACGACTTACACTCCTACATAAAAGTGACTGACTGTCGGACAACGCACAGCTTAAACCGGTCAGTTTAGAAGAAAGAAATATTGCATACAAATTGAAAATGAGGATCTTTAGTATTTATTTAGACCAAAGGACAAAAAAGAAGGCATGGGCAGAGCAGTATACCCAAAAACTCTAGCATTTGAGAAAAGTCGGCTGGTTCCCGAGATGTTGTCGATGGGAAATCCCATCGGGCACACAGCTAGTGTTAAAATAACAAAATAATCGCCTGTTGCCTTGAACGTTTCGACTCTGCATACTGAAATAGTGGCGCAATATAATCAAATATTATCCACCTTAGGTGTATTGTTTTCTTACCTTGTCAGGTGTGATCACCTGCTTTCTTCCTTCTACTTTCTCCTTCCATTGGTCATATCTCTTTAATTCATAATCAATGACATCCATACACAAAGATCCAATTTTATACTGAATGATAACAGGGTGAAATTCGTTATAAGTAGAAAAACAAAAGAATGTATAGACTATGTTTGTACTTAGTTCAATGCTTCTTTTCCATTCTTCTCTTAAAACCCTCGAAAGTGCGCTTAGTAAGGCCTCTGAAATTTCAATTAAGTTTGAGAAATCAAGCATAAATTATTGTATCCATGATAAATGGATAGCAAAATGAATATAAATCTACATTACACAGAGTTGACCAGAAGTGCAAGCTATGCACTAATAGGTACTTAGGTAGGGTACCTACTGCTAAAAGGTACAGTGGATCCTTAAGGCCGGTTGTACAAGGCACGATATCATTACGGTACGGCGCGCTAGCCGCGCCGCAGAATAATCATGTAAAGGTGGGTCCACATTAGTGAAATTTCGCCGAACCGAACACCGTGACCGTGACAAAGTCGGGTGTCTGTACCGATAGTGTGGACGGGATTTGTTACGTGTACAAATGTTACGATCATTTATCCGTATCATACTCCCATACAAAAATTTTAAAATCCTGAACATTGTACGGACTGCCAGTCACAAATGTGGACGGCAGTGGCGAAGGCTCCATACAACTCGATTCCTATCGGCTTCCCTTTCGAAATATGGCAAATACTAGTATCTGTTATTTTCAATTATCATTTAAACAAATAATTAGGTATTTACGAAGTTACATTGCAGGTATAACATTTGCTTATGAAGGTAACAATCACAGAAATAAGTTATAATATATTCTGAGTTTGGTCCGGCTTCCCTTTTAAGAAAATTCACCCTTCGCCACTGGTGGACGGTGTTTTGGTTTTGTCACGGTCAAATGACACGGCTCACGGGCCGATCCATCCAAAGTCGGTCTTTTTCAAAGGACGTCCGGTACCGTCTCGGTGTGCGGGAGACGTCCACATTGCCATTTTTGTCACGCGTACAAGCCCGCGTGTTATCGCGCTGGTATCTACACGGGATTGGTGGATCGGGTAAATGCATATCGTGACAAGAAAACACCCGCTCCCCAGCACCTCTCCGAGAAATCATTGCAAAAACGTTTTTGAAGGTAGATAGATGGTTGTGTCGATAAGTAATTAATTTAAGTATTTATACGTAGTATTGAAACGATTCGTTCGTTCGAAATATGCAGTGGAATCAAGAAAATGTTTTGAAATTTATAGAACTTTATCGCAATAAGGAAATACTGTGGGATCCTAAGCATAAACAATACTTTAACAAAATTCGATCTGATGGAGTCCGATCCGATGCAAACCTCCACCCGTCCACACCATCCGTACAAGTCCGCGGCGATGTCACGGTGTTCGGTTCGGCGAAATGTCACTAATGTGGACCCACCTTTAGCTTGTATGTGATACAGCAAACCACCGGTAGAGACAACGGCTAGGTACGGCCCTTAGGTTACTTTTTTTCAGCCAAGTGGCAGACGTGCATCATGAAAAAGATTATCATTGCTTATTATGTGTATAGTAAAAGCACTATAATCTTCTAAACTGGAATTTACATGAGTAAAGATTTCTTTCCAGGAATCATACTTAAGCTGCTTATTTTTATAATTCTTGGTCTTTCATAAATTGAAATAATTAATAAAATTAATATCTCTTGATTAATATCCATTTTGTATCTAAAACAAAGTCAGCGTCGCGTCGGCGCCGTCGAACGTTGCGCTATTCTCTACCAACGACTTTATAACGCTTAATGCCCTTTTCGTTTTTGACTTCAAATAAATTAACATTGACTTCTAACAATATAATAGATAGTATGTATAGTATACTATAGTACGAGTATATCAATTTATGATAAATACTTGTAATTTTTATTTTACCAAAGTTAAAAATCCCTGCACTTTTGGCACTGAGATTGGCTATAACAGTAACAGTAGGTTATTCCTAACACTTTGTTTGTCGGTAAAGGCACTGCCCATACATTTTTACGCATCGTCCTTTATAACATGCCTACAGTACGTAACACAACGAAGAGCAAACCTTTTTTTTTTGCATTGGAAAATTACTCATGGATGTCCCTCGCCTGGAGAAGGCGAGGGCGTCTGCCGGACTCTTACCGACTAAAAACCAACGGTGTCCCCCCTTCTGGCCTAAGGCCGGGGTCACGGGATTCGTTATTGCATGCACCGCGACCCCGGCAGGTCTCGGTCCACCAGCTTCTTCTGGTGGACCTCTCCTGTGGTGGGGCAATTGCTCCCCTTACCCACTTCCTTCTGAGAGGCGCGCGCGGAACACGGCACGCCATCCTCCCTGGTCCTGTTACTGGTCGGGCGACGGGTCCCCCCCTAACCCGCCGCCCGCAGGCCACTCACTAGGGTGGCTGGAGATCGTCACGCGCCCTCCGGCGCCCGGTGCGTCTAGCGCGAGAAGGGAGAGAAGAAGCGGCCTCCCTCTCCCTCTCCGCTACCTCCTTGGTCGCCATCACCTCCTCGCAAAAGGAGGCGATGGCTTCCCACGCAATCTCACTCCCGACCATGGACAGAACCACGGCCGGAACAAAGAGCAAACCTTGCAACTGGTTGATGGGTAGATAAAGTATAGCGAAATCATACATTTTTTTGTCACTGTCCACGTTATTCACCAATTTTTATATTTCCTGTTTTACATAGGTAATTTCTTTCAGTTTTGTAGTCGGTTAACATAACTAACATCATCCTACTAGTTACAAGATCAGCTACACAATGTAAACTAGTAAAAAATCAACAAATTCTCAAAATCCTGAATATCATAGCTTGAACTATACCCATTAGGTTTTTCCGTTTGGAATTCCTCATTAGCAGCCCGGAGTTTGGATTTTTTTCCGGTTAATGGCAATAGACTCGCCCCCCATTACATGGGACTGAAACATAACGGCGAAATGAGGGGGGGTTACTATACACCTCTGCCCAACTCTTCTGGGAATACAGGCGTGATGTTATGTTGAACTATGTCCGCTTTTTCACACTGTGTGATATATGGATAGCTTGTATAGTGACAAAAAGTTTACGATTGTATTACACTTGACCTTCCCATCAACCAGTTATGTTTTTCAGTGATAATGTAGCTTACTTAATAACGGCAAAAGATTTTTTTGAAACCGGTCCAGTTGTTTTTAAGTTTATTCGTTACATACAAAAATACAAAACTTTCCTCTTTATAATATTAGTATAGATTTATAATCTTTATCTTTATATATATAATTCGACTGTACGTGTGTATGTCACTGAACTCCTCCTAAACGGCTGGACCGATTTGAATGAATTTTTTTGTATGCGTTTGGGTGGCGCCCTGGGTGGTTTAGATTCACAATTGGACCCGGTAGGTGGCGCTGCTGTCGGTATGTCACCAAATTCTCCAGGCAGGACGACGTCTTTTGGGTCCGCTAGTATTAGTATAGATCATATTGAATGAACCTAATAAGAGCTACAGCTCTTATAATATACTATGCATGCACAATTTGTATGCATAGTATATTTCTTGCAGGTTGGTGTGCCAACCTGCAAGAAATGCAAATGATATAATTATTAGTCAAAGTTTGACTGCCACCACACCTTGAGAAATTTATTGAGCTTTTATTGATAAAACAACCATTTGAAATAAATGCTGTCACCAGTTCCAACTTGGCATGCATGCACGGTACATTATTTAGTTTCATTATTATTGTACTTACCATTTCGCGCTAGTTCTATTAAATTATCAGGGTTTCTAGCAAGTTGTAGTATAAGAGCAGAACCTTTGATTTTTTCAGGTATATCATCATAAAGTAATTCCACATAGTCATCAATGCAATTTAATACTGCAACTGGCACACTCTCCACTGGACTCATCCTTCGAGGAACCCAAATACTGAATTAATTACAGCAGGCAATCTACAAAAAGGTATAGAATTATTATAAAATCTTGAATAAACCAAATTAATTACAAGTACCACAACCATAATCAGATTACAATCAATAATTCGTTACATTGTCACCATTTGTTTAGTTCCTTTACTTTGTAACATAACAGAGTGCATTTATTAGAACTGATGTAGTTATACCAGTAGCTACCGCCTTATCTGCCGTATCAATAATACGGGGTCACTATTGTCCATAGAGGCAGAAACTTTAGAAAGTCATCATCAGTTATAAATGATTTAATAAATCAGTTTGCCGAAAAAAAGGCAAGGAGAGTGTATATTTAATTTGAACTGTTTGTAAAAATTATGGAAAAAGTGACAGATAGATAATTATGAATATGATGAATAAATATTTCTTTTAATTTTATGCAAACATTTTTTTTTCTTTTGTGAAAAATCTTTACCCTTCCTAAGGGCCCCCAAACAAATTTTTATACGGGGCCCCGCCAAGGCACGCTACGCCACTGGTGTCTCATCACTTAGCATAACATACCCAATTCCTCTTATTTTCTTACATACTTACATATTCAAAAGGAACATTGTGAACAAACAAAATAAAAAAACTGTCTTTATTTCTAGGCCTATCTTTACGCACGGGCTTGCTGGGCTGGAGCCCCGGGACCTGCGTCCATGGCCTGGCCTGGCCGTTGCGACAGTATACCAACCGATGACCGATGATGAATTTTTCAACCAGTACCTAAGTTCATATTGCTACTAGACTCAAAACCTGAATTTCGATTCGACAAACCCTTAATCGAATCGAAAGGCGCTGTTGCGGCACTATGGAACTCTGACATTACGCTACTCCGACAATGAGATGAGCTTAGTAAAAGATCAAAAAGTAAACAATCAGTTTACTCTTTGTAGTTACTGGTTAAGTGGTTTATACTGAGCACAACACTGTTTGATTTTTTGCAAAATTCCCATTATTACTGAAGTTATGACCAAATATATTTTGAAGGCGCCGTATCTAGTGCATACGTCACGCGACACAAGAGCTCCATATAAAGCCGAGAATCCATTACTGCGCACGAAATCCACGTCCACGCTGCCCACGTTAGCTGCGTGGCTGGCTGCGTGTATCTACCGAATCCACTGCCACGCACAGCTACGCTTAGCTTCGAGTGTTGCCGGCCAATTGAAATCATATTTATAAAAAAAATTCGATCCGTATCCGATGTACGATCGGGTTATGGAAATGATACAAAATATGCGATGCGTAACCGAATTAACAAGAAAGGAGTCTGCCCATTACAACGTATCATACTAGGACCGTAATAGGAACATGTCATGCACGGTAAAAATCGCCCCGTTCACTACTATGCCCACTGCAACGGATCAACCGCGTTCTATACGGGTATCAGCCACGTTCTATACCCGTATACAACACGTATCATAACCTTTGCATCCCTGTTTATTGCCCGTTCTATCGGTTACATTTCCTTTAATTGTATAAATAGTTTAGTTCGTATTTACGAACACAATCTATTACATTTTAGTACTCCACTGTATTAGGCGCAGGTGCTTTCTTTCAAAAGCCAGCAAATAATACATATTTTGTATCAGACAGGAATTGCAACACGAAGAGAACCCGTAGCATACGCGGTACAAACTCGGTGCATACGGTACGCTCAGTGTCTGACACACGAAGGGTATGCCCTTTGCGTATCAGACACGGAGCGTTCCGTCTTACCTGCAAAATAGTCTCGTGATGAAATTTTCCCGGTCCGTGCATGACACGCTACGGTGTCGGTCAGTGACGGAACGGTCTAGTAGGCGTTGTCTCATACTAATTAATCCATACAATATTTTTTTTGCCTGTACCTACGGTTACCGTCCTAGTATGGTACGGTGTAGAGGGCAGAGCCTAGAAAACTCCCTTCGATGCTCGCATATCAATTAAATAATATTTATAAACTTTGGTTGAGTTTGGGAAAAGAATAGTAACGTAATATGTATTTATAGAATTCCGCTCTTAACTGACGTGAAACTGATGCCGTATCATCATCATTTGCACAGTTTCCTTATTCTTTCCTTCATTTTTGGATTCCATACCTCAAAAACAAATTAAAACTGTGGTAAAACTTCAATCTTTTCTAGGTACGTAAAGATCGTATAAATACGATTTAAATTGTACGGTTGATAACATTGCGGCGCACAGGTACCTTCCTTCGCCCCCGCGCACCTCAGCGAAACCATGCGTGTATAGTATTCACTGCTACGAGTGACCGTGGGCGACGTGAACGACCTAGCCATGGTTTTTTTTTTGCGATGTCATAAACCCACGCATTGGTGCGTAGCATGGCCTCCGCAGCAGTGGACATTCTCTCCTATTTAAAATCCAAAACGTCCGTCTTTTATCACCCCCAGTGTTGCTAGATTAGTCAGCCAGTCGGTCAGTTTCTCCCCATGCTTCTTACTTCAAAAGTACCAGATTTCTCATACCAACTTTCAACACTTATTTCACCCCCTTAGAGGTTGAATTTCCAAATATGTGTACATTTATTCCTAACCAGAAATTCGTCTTTCTTATTTCAAAAACGACGGACTTACATACAAACTTCAACCCCCCATTTCACCCTCTTAGGGGTGAAATCTCCAAAAACCCTCAAACACCTATACGTTTATTTCTTACCAAAAGCCTAAATATTGAACTCCATGTTTCTCACTTCAAAAATACCAGATTTCTCATACAAACTTTCAACACTTATTTCACCCCTTTAAGGGTTGAATTTCCAAAAATGCTCAAACACATGTACGTTTATTTCTAACCAAAAACCTTAATATTTAATTTCAAGCTTCTTACTTCAAAAATGACGGACTTACATACAAACTTAAAAACCCTATTTCACCCCCTTAGGGGTTGAATTTCGAGAAATCCCTTGTTAGTGGATGTTTACGTCACAAAATGAACCTACTGTCAAAATTTCAAGTTTCAAACCCCAGCCGTTTAGGCTGTGCGTTGATAGATCAGTCAGTCAGTCAGTCAGTCAGCTTCTCCTTTTATAAGTAAATATAGAATATAGATGACGTCAGGTGCTAATAAAGCACAAGCAGTAGGGATTTTAATAAAAAAAGTTAAGTTAAAAAATGGTGGTTAAGAGAATGAGTGAACAGCGATTAACAAAAGGAATTTATAAGATGGATGTCACTGGAAACACCGGTAGAGGATGCCTTAGAAGGACATATATTGGTTATTGGTGATGATCTTCACGAAGGACAGCCGAGTAGTACTCTCAACTGGCATGCATGTATGACAAGATATATGAATGTGGACAAAGCCAAAGTAGTAGGTATGTGTAAGGATCTTAGTATATGGCGGCCTATAATTTCTGCCTACTCCCATGGGGAAAAGGCATTAGTTTATGTATGTTGTATTTTAGCTATTCCTAATCATTACAATGATTGAAAATGTCTCATCAATCCAACTGATTGGACTACTGATTAGGCAATCAGGAAACATTTGATCAAAGCATTAAATACTAAAATTATTATAACAGAATGTATTTATAACCAAGTGGCCAATAACCGACTAGCTGCACCAACAAATCTAATATAAAAAGGTGATTTTCCCGAAATCATGACATTTCTCTAGGAATGACTAGTGATCTTATAAATATTATTATTAAATTTCTCGAGATGGTTGCTGGTTGCGTCATTTAATGCCACAAAACAACATGATTAATTTTAATTGATGAGCGCAATATTGCATAATGATTCATATGACACCAATATTTGATAAGTCTATGATTTATAGTTGTAATTTTCGTTGCCGGTTTTGAGCACCCAATGCCATATCTAGAGGTATATATAATGGCAGCTTTTGACACCATATTATGAAAACGCCACTGCACTGTAGCATTTAAAGGTGATTGCGCATTTATCAGTATGCGCCGCATTCCAGAATTCTTTCTATCAAATCCTATGCAGCCTTACACACCTATCAACATTCTGCTGGCTGAATTGATCGCAAGTTCCATAGCACCCATAATGCGATGCGGTGTTGATGACGTCTCCATATTTAGCGCGTTCGGTTCTGATAGGTGCGCAAGGCCATTTTCATGTTCCGAGGCGCATACGATGCTGACAAATGTGCGATGACCTTTACCTAATGAAGCTTTAGTCAATCTTATTAAGCAAAACGATAGCCACAAAGAGTAATTGGATAACAACCGATTTGTTTTAAACATTTGTGCACCTATTTCGTAATGTGTATTGTTAGAAAGTAAATCCGTCAAGGTAATCTACTAGATCGCTTGTACAAAATCTTAACATAGTTGAGCATAATGATCACAAAATACTTAATACTAATAAAAATCGAATGTTGCTTATTTTCGAAACAAACATTGTTGATCTATCTCTTCTAATTTAGAAGATATCACCTGAAAACAATCAGTACCTTACTAACACGTATTTACCTAGAAAGGCTGTAAATAGATTACCAATGAAGGCACTTTAATACTAATACATACCTTGAGTATTCGAAATTGGAAATACCTACTCAAAAATTTGCTTATATTTGAGAACAACTTAGCATCGAAAAAATCAATACAAAACACAACTTCGTAGGTATTTTAATTTAAATGTCAAGAACAGCAGTGATGTAAATGCCAATTCAAGAATTATGGTACCGGTCATAATTATGGTACGCGGACATTTTTTGGTACTTTTTTCAAACAATTTAAGTGTTTACCTCTCTATTATATAGGTAATATGATTTTTGAATGTAGTTATTAACGTTCTTCATTTTATTTTAGATAGCGTAGATGACAAAAATGTCAAACATAAACAAAAGACTAAATAAGACAGTATTAAAATAATTTTCGCCGACTATACTCAGTATCGTAGGTAGAAAGCTTTTTTAAATTTGCTGCCATTGGTGCCGATTCTGCAGCACATTTTGACAGTACTAGACTAAACGCCACTGTCACTTTCTTTTTCTATTGAAACAGAAAGAGACAAACAACCTTAGTTTAGTTTAGTCCTGTCAAAGTGCGCAACAGAATCGACACCATTTTCTTGTGAAACCAAAATATTATTCCTATTTTAAAACCTGGTAAAGATCCAAGAGATTCTGCTTCTTATAGACCTATTGCTCTGTCTTCTGTATTGGCTAAGATTATGGAAAATCTTATATAGAATTTTGCGTATTTGCGAACTTTAGAACTTTTGCGTACCATAATATAAGTATTATGGTACGTAGAACATCACTGATACTTACACATAGAGCTATTGATATAGAACCATAGAGAACAGTATATAATCTATAGTCGGACCGTTAATTCGATGCAGTAACTTGACAATTCAAAGCAAAATAATGATACCATACTAAAACTAATAGTATTGGGTAGTGAACGATTTTACGAGAAGAATAAATACGAAAAATAGTTACCTATTCACGATGCTGTTCTCTTAGACCCAAATTGACTAATAGAGAATGCCTTATGACATTAAGTCCGCATTATGTACCACAATTGTGCATTCAAGTATTACATAAATAAATAATTAACCTTATGTTCAGTTATGTGACGCTTGAAAAACGCCATATCAGTAGTTACTAGTGGCTACGGCTATTTTATTTATTTATTTATTTAAACTTCATGTACAATTGGTGGTACATAAGGCGGACTTAATGCCAATGGCATTCTCTACCAGTCAACCTTTGGGTCAAAAATTAAGCACTTCGAAAAAGGTACAAAAAAAGAATTTAAAACAAATATTGAAAAGGTAAATAAAAATTATTAAAAACAAAATAATACATAAGTACTAACAAAATATATACTTTATATATATCTATATACAATAAAAATACATATTAAACCTATATATCTATACATACATACATACACATAAATATTTATAACTATGATGGACAGTTCATTCAGACTAAGGTTGCAGCGATTTTATGTAATATTCCCGAACTTTACGTTTGAAAATGAATTTACTCGGAGCTTTTTTCATATCAAGGGGTAGCGCGTTCCAGAGTTTGATTGCTGAGACAGCGAACGAATTGGTCATGAAACCTGTGCGGTGAGAAGGAATGAGTAGAATTAGATTTTCAGAGGCACGAAGGCTACGACTGTGAGAGCCACCCAAAAGTTGAAAATATATTTTAATAGTGATATATATCGTGTTTTGATCCTCAAGTTATTAAATTCAATAAAAAGTATGCATACAAGTACGTTATAAAGTTCATTCGGTTTCATTCATTCGTTTTTTACCTCACTACCTTTTTTTTGCCATAAACTGGTATCCCTCTAACTGTCAAGTTACTGCATCAAATCAACGGTCCGACTAAGAGTTCCTTTATCTGGAGCTAATCCTGGATGTCGATTCAGGTCATGCTTACCAAAAAAATGTATTGTCATCGGAAATGAACCAACATTTTTAAATTCAACTCCTTATGATAAGAGGAAGTGATTCAAAATTCAGTAGCAAGATTTCAACCGAACAACCATACATACAAACATTGCTAGTTAAATAAAAGCGTATAAAAAAAAAAAAAAAAAAAAAAGCTTGTAAAAAAAAAGAAGGAATTTAAATAAAAGGGAAAAAAATAATCAGCAGGACTCGAACCAGGGTATTCAGGTTTTGGTGACCGCCCGATTTCCCACCTGAGTTATTACAACATTGTACACGGTGGCGAAATTTACTTTCGTATTCTAATGATATTGTAGCAGCTTTTCATTGCCTAAAAACACGGATAAAACGACATTTTTTTAAATGAAACCTAGCTAGATCGATTTATCGCCCCCGAAACCCCCTGCATACTAAATTTCATGAAAATCGTTGGAGCCGTTTCCGAGATTCAGATTACACAGTTATCTTGCGCGCACTCTGTATAGGGATATACTATCGACTCCGAGAGAAAATCATCGAGAACCATCGACATGAACATCTCGAACTCGTCCATCGCTACAGTCATCCATCGCTTTTGATAACGACCTCGCACACTTGTCCAGTGTTGCCAACTCGGATTTTGAAAAAGGCGTAGGCCAGATTAGTAAATTACGTAGAATTAGTAAAATTTGCGTATGAAAAGTTCGTAGATCTACGTTTTTTTTTTGAGTGAAATACAGAGGGTAATTCTGAATAAAACGAGTGTTTTCTCATGCAATTTATTTAAATTATTCGTTTTCATTACTATTTTCAGGTAAATTGAATTTATACAATTTATTAAAACGTTTAATAAGTTCCTGTAAAATGTAGTGTTTTTTTTAAACAACTTTGTGGAAAGTATGCCTTTTAGTGTTTTAGTAGAAAGTCTATTACGTTGGTTTTCATTAAATTGATCGCAGAAAACAGACGCTCGAAATTTGCACTATGTAGCAATATGAATAAATTTTGTGTAAATTGGGCCAATAAAGAAAAGATTTGAAACGATTCGCATTTTCTATAATAGAAAATAGGTAGATTCTGGGACTGAAGTTCGTAGGTTTGCAGAAAATGCCTAAGATACGTAGATTTACGTAAAAAGACGTAGAGTTGGCAACGCTGCACTTGTCCGCGCCGCAATCATAGTATATCCTTAAATAGTTTGTGCCGCAATCCCTGCATTCAATCAATGGCTGTGGCACCAGACCTCTTAAGCCGGTAGAACAGATTCAAAACCGGTAGTTTTTATTAAAATATATTATTATCAGACTTATGTCAAAATTCATCATCACCATAAAAGGGATTTTCACACAACAATCAATGATAATAATTACGGTTAATTATATTCTATACTAGCTGTGTCTTCACGGCTTCACCCGTAGCCTATGTTACTCAGTGATAATGTAGCTCTCTAACGGCAAAATAATTTTTGAAATCGGTTCAGTAGTTCTCCTAAGTTTATTCGTTACATACAAAAATACACATCTTTCCTCTTTTTAATATTAGTATAGAATAGCGGCCCGTCCCGGCTTCGCACGGGTGGACATTGTTCCCGTTTTTGACACATTTTTCATTTATGATTAGCTTCTATTGATCGTAGCGTGATGTTACATAGCCCATAAGCTTCCTCGATAAATGGACTATCCAACACAAAAATAATTTTTCAATGTCAACCAGTAGTTCCTGAGATTAGCGCGTTCAAACAAACAAACTCTTCAGCTTTATAATATTAATATAAATGGAAATAACTAACATTCTAATCGTACTGATTCGCATTTTTATTCAGATTTTCCTACAACGATATATAAAATATGGATAGTTATTTGTGATTTATGTCACCAGTGATTTAGCATTTTTCGTAAAGAGAAATGCATTTTAGCAGATTTTGTCTTGCAGACTGAATAGCAAAATCGTACATTAAAATCTGGTCACACTGTACCTATATACAACACTTGCAACACCCAACATTTCAACAGTCAACAGTGCAGTGACTAATTTCAGGAATTTAGTACTAAACTTATTTCTAATCAATTTAAAAAATATTTTATCAAATAGTTCTTCGAAGTATTTTTTCCTTAATAACATTGCAAGTTGTCCAATAGTTTCTTTGTGATATTTCTGTGGTATTTATGGACTTTATAAATCAGCGTTATGAATGTTCCGTGACGATACAACATTATTTGTGTATTTCCTTTCAGTGAGATAAGAACAACGATATGAGATAATTTGAAGGACTTCTGTCCTTTGGATCGCCTCATTAATGGTATTATTTTTATGTTACACATAAAACAAATGTTTTTACTGACAATAAGTTATCGTCGTTCATTACATACTTCATTATTGTTTAGTTTGCAATAGTTGTGCAGAATTAAATACATTATCAATCTACATTTTGCTTTATACCTGTTACCCAAATGAATTATTAGTCATTAATAGATAAATCCAAGATAATTTTTCGTCGAAAGTGTAATTCTTACAATCAAGTCGTAAAAGATTTTGTGGGCTTCGGTGGTTATAACTCATTAGTGATTATTCTTTTCATGTGTTTCAATATTTCTAGTTATAGAAAACTTGCCTGGGTAGTATAAGGGTAACGTATGTTAGTGTGGCACCGATGGGCAATACTAATTAACCCCTACCTTCACATCAAGTTGAAACTTTAATTTTGTATTATTAATGAAGATATGCATAATTATTATGTTGATCAGAGAAGACAGTCATGATCATTATGACAAAATATTCGTTATCTATTTGAATTGAAAACCAAAATGACTATGTAACATATTTAAACTATAGCTATTCTTATTATATTATTTATTTTAGGTGTTTTCTTAAAAACTAGAATGTATTATGCTATTCCTACGATAATATGAACTGAAAAATAAATCACAATGACTGAAAACATACCAGCTCTAACAGCTCCAATCTCCTTGTCAACATACCATCAACTTAGTCTCACAGGTAATATCTTTATTTTTAAACTGTTTTTTATTAATAATTTTAATCTTAAGTTTTATGAGAATCAAGAAGTCATATGGAGGATTTCCTTTTGTCACTTAAATGGCTTATCTAATTTAGGCCTGTGTATAAAACATTACAATTAAATGAGATAGTAACCTGAATACTGATGACCACAGTTCTGCAGTGCTATTCATAAACGCAGTAAGTAACATTTTGGTTAAAAATTTGTTGATTATATATTCGTAATCACAATCCTATGGTGATTACGATTATATTATGATCAACTCATTTTTGACCAAGATGTTACTTACTGCGTTTATGAATCGCGCGGCAGAGTTATTTAGAGTATGAGGAAATTAAACTTATATTTCTATTTATGTAGTTAAAAACCTTAATTTATCTCATTATACATGGAGCTTTATTTATCCAACAGAAATTGTGAATACATAACAATTATGAAAAAGTACTCTACTTATTTGTAAATCATTTGCAAAAAGTGATCTGTATTCACTTGTAAACAATGTTTAGGATACAACTTTCAAGCAGTTTCTGAAACATTCTGTAAATGTTTCTAGAAACAGTGTTTCAGAACTTTTACTGTTTACATCAGTCAGCTGTTGCTGTGTTTAGTTAAAGCATTTAAAAATCTTTTCTTTGCCACACTATCTTCATGTATATAAACAAATGAAACACATGACAATACTTGTAAACATCTGTTGCGGAGCTGATGTTGTTTCAGCTTGCTACCCAGCACTGCAACAAACTGCAAAACAGAATGAAACACATAGTAGTGTTATCACGAAATGTATCAATGTTTCAGACACAGTTAGATGCTTGTTGCTGAAACTATTTCTAAACAAATGTTTCACTATGAGTTTAGATTACTTTTATGCTCTTGATTTATTGATTTGTGGATATAATAATTATATTATGTGATATGACATGTGATTCTCAGTTAAGGCCTCGTACTTCTTTCCTTAGAGTGTCATAGAAATACCTATTGGGCAGACATGCAGTAGTATATGCTTTTACATGGTGTACATGTCACCTTACTTACTAATCTGCATAGTGAGTGTGGCGATTATGAGATAATACCACATGGACATTGTTACTTTATAAATATAGAACAAGTCAAGGTCCGACAGTGGTATCCCCCAATCGCAGTATATCCAATTATTAAATTAATCAAATTGTAAAGTTCATCAAAATGATTTTGTATTGTCAAGTCTGTCTAACATGTGAGGATATCACACTGTTTACTTTACCTGTTAATGTTAATTAGCTTGGTGCACAACTTTTATTTCTTGTTTACTTACTGTTATTTATATTAAGTTCCTATTGCTAAACATGACATGTTTTTTTTTTTTCATTGAATAGTTGAATCAGCAAGCATTAAAAATTCTGGACTCTTCAAACCAAATCCATACTTACAAGTGATAATAGATGATAAAATTTCAAGACGCACTGAAGTCATAAAGAATACTTTGCACCCAAAATGGAAAGAAGATCTTACAGTGCTTGTTACACCTCAGTCACAGTTATTGTTCCGACTTGCAGATTATCACAGTTTTAGAAAAGATAATGTTATTGGAGAAAAAAGGGTTAATTTGTTAAAAGTTCTGTTATACTGCAATGGAAAATGTGATAATGTGGAGCTGATCATAGGTAAATGTAAACATTTTGAATTTATTAGTAACAGTAATTATGTATGTATACTTATGGGAACTCCTGGGAGTGGTGATGTTTCAAAACATGTCTTCAGCTACATTTTAAGTTTAGAAAAAGGTAAATTTAATAATATCATAAAATAAGTAGATCTCGTTTACACAATTATAGCAATCAAAACATTGCCTTGTACAAACAAGAATTGGAATCATACAATTAATAAGCTAATACCAGAACTACGGACTTCCTGTGCCTCGAAGAGCGAGGCAGTAAAAAGCGCGACGCGAGCTAGAGCCATACTACAGTAGTTGCGATCACTGGAACAATTGGTATAGACGCGGAGATGGCTTTTTCAAAGTTATCCTATCATTGCTTGCAGAGTAGAATTTTTTTTGTTCAAGGTATATTATTTATTACAGATTGTGGAGTACACAATGTACCTAAATAAAGATCTATCCTTCCTAGAGCTCTAGCTCTAGATGGAGAATTTTACAAACAATAAGTATGATAAATATAGCAAAAACCCAGCTAAGTTTTTAAAATACACTCAGGGGCACATTTAACCGGCCACCAACATTTTGTCAATTTCTTAAAAATTCTATCGTAATTTAATAAATGTTGTTATAACATTACATTAGGTGAACCTTTACGAAATAAAATTAAATATGGTGTTAGTTATGAAATGGCTTAATTAAGACAAAAAATAAAAAAATAAGAATATGCAGTTTTCGTACAAAAATAAGCATTTTCAAAATGTTAATTTAGAAAAAAAGTGTGCTCTTAATTATTTGATTAATAATGCGTATTTCCTCCTCTGGCCCTAAGGACCTCTTGCAACCGATTTGAAAGCCCATCCATTATGTCTTGAATGTCGCTTTGGGGAATGTTTTCCCACTCCTCTACAGCTGCAGTTTTCAGCTCACTGATGGTCGTAGGAGCTGGTGTACGACTCCGGATCCGTCTTTTCAGGTTGTTCCATACATGCTGTATCGGGTTCAGGTCAGGACTCCGAGCTGGCCCTGGTAATCGCTGAATATTGACGGGGTCCTAGTAATCGGTGGCAACTTTCGCGGTGTGTGCACGAGCGTTGTCGTGCATTAAGATAAAATTATCGCCAATGAATGGCGCAAACGGAATCACGGTTCTAGAACTTCTGTCACGTACCTGTGAGCATTAACGCTGCCTCTATCGAAGATGACCAACTCTGTACGAGCGTCGTAACGAATGCCACCCCATACAATTATCGAGCCTCCCTCGTAGCCCACCGTTTCAACTATAGCACATTCAGCGAACCTTTCACCGCGGCGTCTATACACGCGCTGACGTCCATCAGGGCGCCGTAAAGCGATTCTTGATTCATCAGAGAAGAGAACTGCCTTCCATTGTTCTGAAGTCCAATTTAAGTTTCACGCGCAAATCTAAGTCTCGCTGTTCTGTGAGTTGTGGTCAGTTCTGGGACTCGAACTGGTCGAAATGCTCCCAGATCCCTCTCTGCTAACCTTCTTCTTATTGTCCGTAAGCTCACACTTACATTTCGTACCTCAAACAAGCGGTTACGAGCCTCAGAAGCCGCTGTGAACCGATTTCGAAGAACATTTGAGACGATGTAACGATCATCTCTCTCTGATGTACAGTCACGTGTACTAATATGTATACACAGCTATATTTAAAGGCGATTTTCTTCTAAAATATCTATTAGAATTATGAAATATTACACACCTAGTTTCTACAAATACATACGAATCATGGTATCGAATATTTCTTAAATACAAACTATTCTCTAAAAGAAATTCATATATATATATATACATATTATTACACGTGACTGTACCCCTTCTACGACCTTGCCCTGACCTTCTTGTTTATTAACCGGTCTCTCTGTAACGCCGGATAGCATCTTGTATAGTGGTTCGTGGATATCCAAGCATTCGTCCAATCCGACGCTGACTTAACCCAGCGTCTGCAAGTGCCACAGCCCTGGCTGCTCCAGCTGCGTCCAGTGGCATTTTTTTGGTGTAAATGAAATCAGGGCACCCCAAGACCTCGGGTTTATTCGAAGAAATGGTATCACAACGTTTTAAAACAAATGTACCCTTCACACAAAACGAGCGGCGAGAATGTCAAATTTCGACTCAACTGATTATTGTTGAATAAAAACCACAGAAGTAAACAAAACGCGGGTATGACTGTTTTGTTTATTGCAGATATACCCACTTATGAAGTTACGCCTAATAGTCAAAGCGTAAGTTATCATAAACAAACGATATGGAATTTGAGATGGGTGGACGGTTAAATGTGCCCCCGAGTGTATATCGGAACGGGCGTTAAAATTTATGGTTTTATTGTTTTAAATATCCAACTAGAACTGGAGAAAAAAGTCCATCCACCAAGAATATTAAGTAATTAATTTTATCATCTGATCTCCCGCGCTAAGCGCTGTGACTGTTGGTTGACGTCGTGGCATGTTCATTATAATTCCATACAACTGTGTCCATCGCGCATTGCTCCTAGCCCGTGCCGCCGCGCGGTCCCGCGTGCCGTCACACAGTGGATCGAAAATCACGCTTCGAATACTTAGAGATTAAGTTTTAAATGTCGTTTTTTGGTGCTTGAAATGGGTTCTGTTAATTATTACTATTGTTAAATATGTTACACGAAGTAATTTGGCTTGAAAATTGAGGAGTTAAATTGTTTTTACGAAAAAAATGTATGGAGCTGGTTTGAAAAATCAGGATATCTCGGGGATCGCAAAGTTTCCAGTTATATCCTGTACGGTTATAGTATTAATTATTTTATGATTTTTTACACATACAACATATTTGACCATAGTAATACTAAACACAAGACATTTCAAGCTCAAAAAACGACATTTCAAACTTGATTTTCGATCCACTGTGCGTTTTGTCGTCGGTCTCGGAGCGCCGTGGCCTCCACGCATTTCGCTGCGATGGATTTATCCCGTGGCCAGGCCGTAACTTTACAGTTTAGTGTTAAGAGGTTTTGATGATGATACTTCACATTTTTTATTAGGTAGGTATTCTTTTTAGGGTTCCTTATTCGAAATCCAAGAGCCAAAAACGGTGGAACCCTTATAATTTCGCTATGACTCCGTTAGTCGCAGGCTTATAACTCCGCCATACTATCATCGATTTTAATCGAACTACACAATCAATGTGAAATGACATACAAATTGTGTAGTAAAATTACGAAATTTAAGAAATTTTGGATACGACTCGTGTCGCTGAGCAGGTCTTTAAGAACCTTTATTGTATTTTTAAGTAACTTTTTTTTTTCAGGGTAATATTTTGCATAATATGAGTTCATTAAGTCGTTAATAATGTGTCGCCTGTAACTTTCCAACCATGTGATTAATAAATCTACAAAAAGTCAAGATAGTAGCAATTAATAAACACTAAACGAAAATTATTTAGAACAAGATTTTTTGAACCTCATCATATATCAGTTATCAACCCTAATATTGTGGTTAAAGGAACCCTTAAGTTAATGAGTGTACTTGGCCGGTTTATTTTTTTATTAAGTACTATGGCTGTTACACTTTTATATATAATGTAGTATAGCAATATGTATGGCCCACTTATATCATAGTCAAATTATATAAAAGAAATCAAATTACCGGATTCCAAGTGAAATATGAAATTATGATACTATGAATATTTAACATTTTTGATATTTTACAGATTTGATGAAAACCGTGTCCCAAGAAAACTCCTCTAGTGTAAGTGGGGAAGTAAAAGCAGCTGAATTAGTGATACTCCTCGATGGTTTAAGGGTTGATCCAACAGTTCTAAGTCAGTCACATGAATTACTTGGAGAAACTACTAGCACCAGTGGCCCTCTTAATGAAGGAGTTCGAGCAAGGATACGAATAAGGAGCAACCCAGAGGCAATGAGATCTGTGGTTCGCTCGCAAACTTTAAGAGTAAGTTTTAATCATGGAATTATTATTATGACTATCTGGAATAGACAAGTGCCGAAAAGTCTGCCTGGAAAGAGAAAACTTTTACGTAGTGGTTTCTTTTTCTAATAAGGTGATCATACATTTACTTGCAAGTAGGACTAGCAAGACTTAAAAATATTACGTTATTAACAGAATACAATTGTTAGAATTGATAAAATGATTTTGAATTTACATTTACTAGGTAAATAGGGAATATAATATCTATAGATAGATAGGGTATTGAAACTTGTCGAAGATCTATCTCCTGTCGGTGGTAGGGACAATTACAGCTGGAAAGAATATGGCCGATTGTAGGTTACACCATTCACAGCTTTTAAAAAATTAAACAAAAATAGAGAAATGGTTGTATAATATAGTGTAACTTGTGTCTTGATTTATAAAATAAGTTCTTAGAGAAATTATATCCCACAAAATAAAAATATAGGTATATGGTCATACTTCTAAAAATTACTCACAGAAACTTACTTATGGAAAGATATTCCACAACCTGGATAAGATCCCGCTTACACCCACTTGGCACAAGACAAGAATTCACCATCTTGGCACGAAATTTCGAAGAAACAAGATAAAAAAAACGTTTCATCTACACTCTTTTTAAATAAATTGACGACACGTTTGGTGCAGTGGCTGAGCGATCGGCTTCTGCGCTACGGGTCGTGGGTTCGATTCCCGCACGGAACAAATATTTGTATGGCCTACAGATAGTTGTTCCGGGTATGGATGTTTGTGCGTGTGAAGATTTGTGTTTGTAAACGTTCCCACGATACAGGAGAAATCCTAGGGTGGGACAACGTAATTAAAAAAAAAAAAAAACTTTCTCTCTACTCAACTTTATATTCTTTACGCTTTAACTTTTATAAAACAACAATGTTTATTAAAAAAAGAATAAAAAATAAATAAACCGCCAATTTGTTCAGTAATATTAATTTAGTATTGCCCGCACGCAAACTTCAATAATTACTGCTGTCCGAATATTATAATAATCGGTAGTCTTAATTTACAACGTTTAAAATAAAGAATAAAATAAATATTCAAAGCAGGAAAATAATAACTTGTGTTATATTTACTTTGATAGTCATAGGTAGATTTCGTAATTTACAATGTTCAAATACGATTGTCAATACTACTAATTCAGCAGATAATTAAACAGTGGCCATAAGTAAGAGAGGAACACCACTACGTATAAGTGTGTTCTTTTTTAGTTTTCTAGATCATTCTTTTCGTACATCTATTGGTAATGCAAAAGAAACTTTCTATGACGCATAAAGTTAGTTGCTAGTTATAATTTGAAACACAATAAGCACTTCTATATGTAACCATGTAACATGTAACCTCCTTGGTTTTAATGTAGTATAAATATTATTGCTAGTAATTTTGCGGAATGCATTGATACGTTTTCAGTGCACGAAGAAACATTTTGATTTTCTAACGTACGTTAAACTACCGCCCGTGCGCACGAGGTCTTAAGGCTTTGTCAAACAGAACGCGTTATTATCGCGCGTCAGGGCGCTAACCTAACGCGACGCTATGACGCCGAGCTGTGTTGTACTGCGATGGTGATGGGCCGCGGCGGCCACTAGAGGGTTCCGGTGTCTCGGGGCATTATCGAAGTAACGCTTGGAAATGCGTTTGAGGTATTGCCTGATGGTCGGCATTTTTAAATCTAGATGGAGCTGTTCGTTGTGCATGTACCACGGAGCGGCCGCGGCCCTGCGCAAGACGCGATTTTGGAGAATTTGAAACGATTTGAATCGGGAGGGCTTAACGTGTGCGAACACGACGCTAGCGTAAGTCAGGATGGGGCGGATGCACGACACGTAAAGTCTCAGCTTATTTCTAAGTGATAATTTACTGCGCGCCGTAAGCATGGGATGGAGACGGCCTACAACGAAAGCGGCGCGAGTGCGCACCGTTTTGATATGTTTACGGAAATTAAGATGGTGATCGAGGATCACCCCCAGATACCTACTTGACGTTCAGTTCCCAAGGAATCTGTTTGCCGAACATGACGATGGGAGGGATGAGGATGTGATTATCGCCGTGCCTCTCGATAAGAACGGCTGTGCTCTTTTCGGGATTCACTTCGATTCTCCATTTCCGGAACCAAACGCCGAGGGCGCTGGCTGCGGTCTGGACAGTGCGAGAAATCGAGTCGAGACTCCTGCCGGAGTAGAAGATCGCCGTTTCGTCGGCGAAAAGAGCCAACTGGGCCTTGCCACGTATGGGAATGTCACTGGTATACAGCGTGAACAGGAGGGAAGATAGCACGGAACCATGAGGGACTTCGGTGCAAATGGGATGCGGAGACGAGAGCGTACCGTCTAGACGATAGCGAAAGTTGCGATCCGAGAGAAAGTTTCGAATGATGAGCACGAGACGGTCGGGCACATTGAATTGATACAGCTTTTATAATAAACCGTTGTGCCAGACCTTGTCGAAGGCTTTCGCTACGTCGAAGAACAGCATGCCCGTCTTGTATGAAAACATGAAGCGGAAGCTTGTGATCGACAATACGGTGAAGTTGTCCAGTGCAACAGTGATTGGCTCGAAAACAGAACTATTGGTCGGGAATGAATACGGCTGCGTAGCGCGCGCCCCTCTATAAATACCACGATATTATTTAAAAAAAACCACGACTTGTTTGTGTCGAACTACCCGCAAAAATGCGTAATAATGGAGATAGGATAGGACTAAATTAGTTTGGTCATTCAACAGTGTAAATCAGTATTATGTTTGTGTTTGAGCAATTGGAACTTTGAAAACATAATACTGATAAATTTACAACAATATAAATGTTGTCGTTTTTAATTATTTGTTCAGCTCTCAGTTCGTTTCAAATGCCTACTTGCTTACAAAATGATTGTAAGTTTATTTTATTTTATTTCTTCAGAAAACTTACAGCTAACATATAGGTAGTAACTAAATTAGTGAAAGAAGGCCAATTACAAGTTTTCACAGGTAAGTAAGACAGTAGAATAAGTAGACAGACAAGAAGGATAGGAAAAGCACTCGGGAAGAATTTCCACATTTCACTCAACATTAAAGAACTGATCACATATTATTTTCTTTACTTTAGGGACACTCGCGGAAAATATATCTATATCAACGCTTTGACACCGAGTTGTATGTTCTACTAGCTCATACCATATTTATGAGTTTTATTTATAAGTATATCGTACAGAAGCAGCATGCAAAAATTGATGTTTCCTTGAGAATGCTGCTGGCACACGAAGCCCAATTTTGCTAGTCAACTTAGGACAGTCAGTTGAACCATTAGCTAAGCCAAACAGGAAGGCCATATCTGCCATTTTTCTTAGAAACTTCTTGTTTTACACAATTTGTTCTCATGTATTTAACACTATTGATTGGCCTACATAATGACGTACTTAATCAATGATAGACTGATATAAAAATTATAGCAAGTTTTTATCATAAATATGCGCGCAGTATTGATCGTTTGTAATTATACATAATATAGCCACCAATGTTTTATTTTTTATTCTTCTGGCATATCTAATACACATATTACCGCCGCTACTATACATATACCGGCGTGCCCCAATGTGATTGGGTTACGAGCAGTGTCTTTAGCAGGTTTAACCATGGCTTAATATAGGCCACGAAGAAGAAAAAAATTAAAAACTTTTTAACAATAAGTAAAAACGACTGTTCATTTTATATGGTTATTATTTCATTCGTTTAATAGAAGTCGGCATTATTTTTTGTTGAAAACTCTAAGTATATTTTCGACCTACTAAGGAGTTTACAATTCAATTTTTTTGCGGCTGCTCATTGTCTGTGTTTTAATAACCCCTATTCTGCAACAGTTTTATAAACTACTATTATATATTTAGTGTGATGCCATGAAACTTATTTCTTTGACCTGTGTGACTATGAATAAACTATTAATTCGTTGTGCAGCCTCCACCGGGTCCGCCGCCTCTCAGCAACGGTACGCTTCAGCTCGGCGGGCCAAGCGGAGTTGGCGGGGCTAGCGGCGCTGGCGGGCCGAGCGGCGCGGGCGTGTCTGGCGGCGCCGGCGTGTCAGGAGGTGCGGGCACGGCCGATAGTGGAGCGGGTCCGTCGCACGCGGACGCCGAGCCTGCGACGCCCGGACTCACTGTGCTTTACGCTAACCCTGCTGAGGAGCCGCTGCCCGCTGGTTGGGAGATGCGCTACGACGTCTACGGACGAAGGTGACGTTAACTAGATTTATATCTTCCAGATTTTTTTTCAAATTGCATTTTCGCGCGGTCTACATAATTTATGGCCTTGTTTTCGTGTGGAATATATTCCACACGGGTACGGTACGATTATACATAGGGTACACCCTATGTGCTATAACAGGATACCTTCCACCTATGTTGTGAACATGCAAATCCGACCAGCCATAATGGAGTGTCCGGTTGAAGTCCAACTTACATAATTATAGATGTATCTTTAGTGGGATAGTACTTACCCATTTTTAGGGTTCGGTAGTCAAACTAGGAGCCTTTATAGTTTCGCCATTTTCGTCCGACTCCGATATAATTCGTATCTGATATAATTAATTCTGATAAATTTTGCTCACTTTCAATTAAAAATTAAACGTAAAAGCGTGGGGTGCCGTCTGCAGTAGGAAGGTACTTAGGTACTAAAACATTTTTACCAGGTGAAGGTTAATGAGAAATTCAAACGTTTAGCTATAATTTACAATTTTTAAAGCAGAAACCACCTCACGCTTTGAAAAATGTTTTTAGGGTAGCACCCCTTCCTGTCATGTTGAGATGTTTTTATTTTATTCGCCTACCCCATTATACGAGTGGTAATTTTTTTAGTGTTATGTTGCCCACCCTTTAAAATCTATAGCGCTATATTTGAATAAAATAATCAGCACATTACTGTCCCACTGCTGGGCCTGGACCTCGTCTCAGAATGAGAAGGGTTCATGTCCCAGTCCATCACGCTAGCCTGGTGCGGGTTGAAGGACTACACACACCATTGAGAACACACAAGTTTGCTCACGGTATTTTCCTTCACCGTTAAGGCAAGTGATAATCATATTCTGATCTGCACATGAATTAGAAAATTCAGAGGTCGAAAACATACCCGCATGAAAAAAAAGTTTATAAAAATATATCCATACAAAATGACTTAAAACAACTGCAAAAATAACATTTTGCTCAATTTAAAAAGTATATGTGTCAGTCCAAACATAAGAGTCCAGTGGTGGGGTATTGAGTTAAGACTATATTCGGTATTTAGGTATGGATTGAAAAAATAATCAAAAAGTGGCACAGTTTTTTTTATCAGACATTTGAAGTAGAAATTCTGAAAAAGCTTGATTTGAGAAAAAGCATTATGAATGTTTGAGTGAAAAAAAACACACTTCTACTTGCTTGTTACATAGATTTTTATTTATTATTGTAGATTGACATATTCTCTGTGGAATCAACTTATAATTATACTACTAACATCAAAACATTAACAATTATTATTGAAATAAAGGAAGGATACACAGTCTATTAAAAAGGTCCACTTGCCGATATTTAATAAAAAGTTGGTAATTGCAAGAGCAATTAACAATAAAAAACTAAAATTAAATATTCTTTAATAAATAAAGAGATTAGACAAAGTTGCGGTTTAAAAGATGATGTAGTGACAAAAATTGAAAGGAGTATGCTTAGGTGGTTTGGCCATGTTGAGAGAATGAGTGAACGGCGATTAACAAAAGAAATTTATAAGGCGGATGTTAATGGGAACGCCGGTAGAGGACGTCCTAGAAGGACATACATCGATGTTATTGGTGATGTTCTTCACAAAGGTCAGGTGCGTAGTACTCTCAACCGGCGTGCGTGTATGACAAGATGTATGAATGTGGATGAAGCGAAAGGGGTATGTAAGAGTCGTAGCATGTGGCGTTCTATAGTTTCTGCCTACCCCCATGGGAAAAAGGCGTGAGTTTATGTATGTAAATATTCTTTCTCTATTTAGGAACTAACAAAATAACAAGACAGGTTTTTTAATATTATTGCAACAGAATAATGATTATTTTAGCCACTGGTACCTTTCATGAAATTACGTAAAAGGTACCAGTTAAACACAAAACTTATTCTATTTGGGACTCCAACTTACGTTTTGGACAAAAATAAATTCCTCCTCGCACCTGATTCCTATGACCAACCTGTTTGCAGTACGAACATGTTGGTTTTTGTCGAGTACTTTTTTCAGTTGTTGGTTTCTGAAAAGAGTACTCGACAGATGTTGTTGGGACATAGTTGTGGTCTTTAGAATTCTAGAGGAACTTGGTTCATCAACATTTGGAATGGGTTTGGGGCATAAAATTTCTTTAGATTCTTCACTTACAAATTCACGAATCTTATTATAAAGATACGATTTTCTTTCGTACGTCATGCCTGCAGGGGATTTTTCCGAAGGAAAACCGTATACTTTATTGGAGTTCAAAACCTTTGATACAGTTAGTTGACTGTCAGTATGTTTTTCGTAACATACCATGTGCCCTCTATTATCTTCATTTGTTTCAAAATGACAAAATGCAGAAGTTGGTTAATGGTTACACAATCAGGTTGAAATAATTTGCCCAGTCGTAAGATTTCACAAAAGTTTCTCCTTTCTCATCACCAGTAAGAGCAGCTACTATAGATTTTGTTTTCGGACAAGCTTGAACAGCAGCTGCAAGAACATCCTTTAAGTTATTGCATTCCCCTTTTCTAAAACTTTTTTTGAATAGACCGAAATACATGTCGGGAGCAAACTTCGTATGACCCACAGGAAGGAAAGGTATACGAAAACTTCGGTGTCTGCCTGTTTTTACACGTAGTTTCAACATTTTAATCTAAAAATATAATTAAATTATTTAAAGTGATCAGTTCGGGGTATTGAAACGTATTTTATTCCAAGAATATCGACATGCCGACCACTGGTACCTTTTCAGTAAACTTTTTTCATTAAGTTTCTGGTACTTAGAAACATCGTATATAGTCATTTACTATATGTAATTGTAGATAATTGCGCATTTATTAATAACCAATTAAAATTGCGAAATACAATTTTTATACCCTTTACAAAACCTCTTATATCTCGGAAACTAAATGCCGCGCACTGGACCCTTTTCGCTTGGACTGACACATATTTATCTTTTAAACTTAGATTATTTACCATACGTTACAATTGAGTAAAAAATCTTATAGTTGTACTGACTACATAACCCTACACTGCGTGGTCCGAAAAGCACTTGGCCGGTTTTTGTAAATTTTTCCCTGATAGCATAATATCTATTAAACAATATACGAAAATGGCCTTAGCTAAATCTAAGCCAACAGGACAAGATTTCCCCAGGAGAAGTCGAGATTCATTGTTTCGGCTTTATTCTGGTTGGTCGCCTTTGTAGATCTTGGCTTAGAAGAATTGCAGTGGTTGGGAAAATGTGTAAGGGTTAAAACAAAAGGATTGTCCTAAGTTAAAATAATACCAACCAGTCGATCAAAATAGATCAGACAGGTTCAAAATGAATCGATAGAGATTGACGTAGGTAATGAAACCGGCAGATACTACGTGGACCACAACACGCGGTCGACGTCGTGGGAGCGCCCACAGCCGCTGCCGCCGGGATGGGAGGTACGGCGCGACGCGCGCGGCCGCGTCTACTACGTGGACCACAACACGCGCACCACCACTTGGCAGCGCCCCGACACCGAGCGCCTGGCGCGCTTCCAGCACTGGCGCGGGGAGCGTCGCCACGTAGTCGCGCAGGGCAACCAGCGATTCCTCTACCCGCATCCGCAGCCGCCACACCAACCTGACTCCGAACATGATCTCACCACCACCGGTATGTTGTACCTATAACCCATATATCGGCATTCGCTAACGATTATAGCAGTTAAGATAAGCACGACCAACACATTCGACAAAAAAATATCCTAAATTTTTTGTGTTCGGGCCAGCGCTATAACACATATTTTCGCCTAAAGGTAGATAGACTAGAGCATTTACTTGTAACCAAACATCGAGCCGCTCTATTGTGTCACTCTTTCACGAACCGAAATATGAGCACGACGCTCGACGCTTCGTTACAAGTAAATGCTCTAATCTATACTCACTTTAAGTGCAGTAATTTTGACCTTTGCATAAGGTAACAGTTATTCACAGGTCACTACATCATCAAAATAATGAATGGTTATCATTTTATATTGTAGCCATGATCCCTAAAATATCTTCTTAAAGTTGGCTTCCTCAACTCGGGATCTCTGGGTACGAACCATGATGATTTGATTTGTGCAGTAGACAAGTATAGTTTTAACGTTATGGCTATAAACGAGCCATGGTTACGACCGCGGGAGGAGGGGCGTGCGTCAGTTGTGCCCGGTTATCGCCTACGTCACACTCCGCGGACGTTGTGTTTTATCTGCGGCGGGGCCTGAGCGCGCGTATCTTACTAGCACGTTGATCTCAGGTTGGAATTTGTCGAACAGATGTAAAAGAGTAAGAAAGAAAATTATTTATTTAAGTCTCGTTACAGACATACACACACATTAAACAAAAAATAAAAAACAACAAATAAAAAAGTTATATGCCTCCACGAGACTAAAAAAGGAGCCCATCTCAGCATAATGCTGCTACACCGAAGTATAGAAGCGCTGGTTTTCGGATGTAGCTGCCTATCTCGCTAAGCGGGAAAAAAATTGCCATTGGTACAGCGTACCAGTCACCTTGGTTTGACATTGATCTCTTCCTGGATGCCATCACGCATGCTTTTGGTGCATTGGGAAATTGTGATTATTATTCAATGTGTCCCGGTATGTAGTAATAAAACTTTAAGGGCGATATATTATACACACAATTTTATCGACAAAAACACCCCACATGCGGGGTCGATTCCCATCCACCCCACTCCCAAGATAGAGCAATTTTAGTATTTGACTTACCTATTTCCACCTCTACATAATCAAATATCCACAACTAAGGATCTAAGCGTCATAGAGGCCTAAATTTAATACCGCTTGAAAGTCTACAGCATAGACGACCTAAAGAAATATCAAACAACCATACATAAGTTAATTAATTTTTGTAATCAGGATTTGTTGAAAAAGAACTCCTCACGTATAAATAACTAATAAAAGTGTCAAGCAAAGTAACTATAAAAGGGTGTATAACTTATGCGTATCAAATAAAGCTATTAAAAAGTATTAAATAAAATATATAAAAACTTTACAAAAAGGTAAAACTGACTTTAAAAAACATACATACATAAACACACGCCTTTTTCTCATGGGGGTAGGCAGAAACTATAGAACACCAAATGCTACTACCCTTACATACTCCTTTTGCTTCATCCACATTCATACATCTTGTCATACACGCACGCCGGTTGAGAGTACTACGCACCTGTCCTTTGTGAAGAACATCACCAATAATATCGATGTATGAGTCCTAGGACGTAGTCTACCGGCGTTTCCATTGACATCCGCCTCATAAATTCCTTTTGTTAATCGTCGTTCACTCATTCTCTCAACATTACGAAACCACCGAAGCATACTAATGAAAGAGGAATATAAAAGGGAAGTAAAAGAGAAGACGAATGAGATTTTAGAAGGAATGAATGATTATAGTTTAGAAGAAGTATGGAATGTCATGAAAAACAGCACGGTCCAAGTGGCCATAAAAGTATGCGGTATGGCGAAGAGGAAGAATAATAGGAGAACGAATGATTGTTGGATAGATAATGAAGTTAAAGAGGTCGTACGGAAGAAGAAAGAAGCTTGGCTTAATTTATTAGCCTTTAAAGCCAGAATAAGGATGAATCAGGATCGTGAATGAGGAAATGAATGGTGAATGAGGAAATCGTGTAAGCGCTGAAATGTATGAAAGTTGGAAAAGCTGCTGGGTGTGACAGAGTGTCTGTCGAAATGCTTAAGCGCGGTGACGGGGTGGTAGCAAGCCTGCTGTACCGGATCTTTAATATGTGTTGGAGATTCGGCCAAGTGCCGGGCAACTGGTGCAGAGCTGTAATCGTACCACTATTATAAGGGAAAAGGTTCACAGCAGGAGTGTAAAAACTACCGCGGCACTAGTCTTGTGAGTGTGGTCAGCAAACTATATGCAAAAATTTTAATTAATAGAGTGATAAGAATAACAGACGAGATAGTATGGGATGTTCAGGCAGGGTTCAGAGAGGGGATGGGCTGTATGGATGAGATGTTCTCCTTGAGGTGCATAGCCGAAAAACATCTGGCAATGCACAAGAAAGTGTACTGCGCTTTCATTGATTTGGAGGAGACCTATGATAGTGTGTGGAGGGAAGAATTGTGGTCGACACTATCTATGTACGGGTTGGACTGGCGCTTGATGCGGGCACTGAAATCGCTGTACAGGGATTCCAGTGCTTGTATTAGGATAAATGGGGCGTTCACAGACTGGTTTGGCATCTCCAGGGGTGTTAGACAGGGTTGTGTAGCGTCACCATGGCTGTTCAACCTATACATGGATAGTTGTTTGACAGATTTAAAAGATCTCTACGCAGATGATTAAGTTTTGCTTGCATCGTCGGCGGAAGAGTTGCAAGACATGGTAACCGTGATGAATGGAGCATATACCATAAGATGAAAGGTATGAAAATTAATGTAAACAAGACGTAAGTATTGGTTTTTAAAATATAAGCAGATGCATCTGAGTGTAAAGTAAAGATAGGAGATGAAAGTATTGAACAGGTGAATGAGTTTGTGGTCCTTGAGCCCATCCACAACGCGAAGTTCGTGTTATGCCACTTCCAAAAAGAACTAGAACGCGTTGTGGCTAACTCGAAACGATGTAAAAGCGAAATTCGGGTCATGTTTCCTACAATATATGACCAATACGCATTGTGGTAATTGAGAAATACCATAACGCGTTCTGGTAAATATTTTTTCGCTCAATGAGTGTTTTATATTTGAGCCTAAGATACATACATGTTTAGTTGTTAGGTATGATTGTTGATTGTATAAATTAATGACTTATTTGACTCTTTCATATCTGTATATCATTGTGCATATTTTATGTTATCATACTTAGCTATGAAACACAATCTTATCACCTTAATACCATTCTACCTACGTAGACATATACATATAGATCGAGATAAGTCCTAGTTACAAAATAAATTTATTACCTACCAATAAGTAGGTAATAAATTTCGAGAACTTTCGCATACTATTTCTTTTTCGTTTATACCTAGCTAGCTTTTGCCCGCAGCTATGCTTGCGTGATGTTTTTGTCATACTAATTTTATCACCCCTTCTTCCTTCTTCCCTAAGAGGCTGCATTTAGGAAAATCCCAAGATACGTAATTTATTATTTCTTATAAAGATTATTTGTACTAATTTTTATGTCAATAGGGCCACGCAGTAACATTCTCCGCTACAAACTTACCCCACGTTACGCCCCCTTTAGTTTTAAAAATCCTAAAGTAAGTCATACATTATTTACTTTGAAAGTATTTTTGAGCGAAAATTTAAGTTTATAAATTATGAATTTTCATACAAACATTAACACCCCGTTTCACCCCCGTTGGGGGTCGGCGTCAAGCCAGCATTCCAGGATTTTTGTTATATCTAAAAAATTGTGCCTAAATAGTGACAAATATTGACAATAACGAAATAATTGGTGACTCAATAATTTTCGAGTTATGAGGAGCAATTAGTGGGGACGCTAACTTGAAGTCATGTTAGCGTCCCCACCTTTTAACTCAGAAACTACTACAGTCTTGACAGAGGACTTAAGCTCAAAAATAGTGTCTAAATAGCGACCTCGAAATACAAAATCTCAGAAATAGTGATCTCATAGCTTTGGAGATATTTCAATGTTTTGGTGGGTTATTGTAACACCTCCGTCAAGCCAACTTCCACACTTAAATTATCATAGAAAGCTGATGTAATTCTATAAAACTACTACGTCAATAAATAGTGCCTGAAATAATGACTCCGCTGATATAAAAGTAATAGTGAATTAGTGAACGTTTACTCACACCGCTAATTCAGGCCTCATCGAGATGTCACCCTCCCAGTCCTCTCGCCAGCAACACCCTAAGCAGAGGTCCGAGTCCCATTAGGGGTCGCCCTTAGTGCTGTTGATGCTAGTAGTCATGATGTTAGTAGTAGTAGTAGTAGTAGTTGTTAACTTAGGTTAAGTATTTTACTCTCGTCCCCATTACTTGAAGACCCTTCAGGTCTCGCCAATAACTGCCCGGTTACGTAGAAACAGTCCGCAAGACCATCTACAAGCAGTAGAATAGAAAAAAAAGTGAAAGTTTACGAAAAATCACAATAAATTACTACGTACAATAGTAATTCACTACAATCGTAGATAGGTAGGTTATATGACAGTAAAATTAAATTATGAAACTGCATAAAACATAATAATTGTCTTAAATTATATGTACATATTTATTTATTTATAACCATAAAGTACAGTATGACAATTTATGAAAAATAGACAGTGAAATAGAAAGTACATCAAAACTAGATTTTTAAGTCTACTTTCCAAAATAGAAGCGTGAGCTCCTGTATACTTAAGGTCAAAGGAAAACCAAACTAGTCAAACAAAGCGAAACTAGTCAAGTTCTTGGTCTGGACCAAATTTGCCAAGTTGCCATTACAGCCCTGAGCAATATTAAGACTATTAACAACTTGTGTTTAGAAATTATGTCAAGGTTTTGGCCACGACTCCCACGACCAAACATGGCAAATTTCAAAACTTCAAGTTTTGTCTTTTACCAAGACCAAACTAGGCAAATTTTGTTTAAAGAACTGAGTAACGTTGAGACCCTTGAAAATTTGGCAAGTTTCGTTTTGGCCACGAATTTGGCATAATTTTTACATTTTAGTTTTCAGTTTGTTCTTGGCCAAGATGAAACTTAGCACGATTTTAAGGGTTAAGCTATCGCTCAGGTGTTTAATGATGATGATGAACGAAATTTATATATTGGCGCTAATTTCAGGGAGCGGCGGAGCGGCGGGCACTAGCGTAGCTGCGCCAGGGCCGGGAAGTACGGTCGCGGTCCCCGCGCCTCCTGGCCCCGCGCCGCCCGGCCCCACGCCGCCCGGCCCGGCCACCACCGCCGGCAGCTCGCCCGCGCCCGACGATGCGCTGGGTGCGCTGCCCGCCGGCTGGGAGCGCCGCGTGCAGCCCGACGGCAGAGTCTACTACGTCAACCATAAGAACCGCACCACACAGTGGGAGGACCCGAGGACGCAGGTCACTTACTCATTAACACTAGAATCTATTCTATACTACTTAGGGCGCGTTCCCACTATGTGGTGACGATTAATTTATCGTCTCTAGCTGTTCCCATCGTTACCGATTATCGTATCTAGCTGTTCCCATTGGATCGCGATGACATTTTATCGTTTCACGGCAGTCGCTTTGTCGATTGCACATGAGTAGCAAGCTACAAGACGAGACGATATTTTTATCGTGGCCACGACAGGGTCGTAACAGCGACTCATGATTTGCCGTCAAGATGTCGTGACGTTTTCTTATCGTTTTACGACTGTTGTGCTAGCCGTTCCCATTGACTTGAATCTGACGTCACTGCAAAAACAAGTCGTGAACGACCGTTAATCGTGTCGTCTTATATGTGAACACTTCCATATAATATATAAGCCACGACACTTAAAACTACACGACTATTTGTCGTCACGACAAAGTGGGAACGCGGCCTTACATCTTTACATAGTATAATACAAAGTCGCTCCCGCTGTCTCTACGCTTAGATCTTTTAAACTACGCAACGAATTCTTATGCAAATTTTCAGCAATAGATAGAGTGATTCAAGAGGAAGGTTTATATGCCCCACATTACTATCTACATTGCACCCTTGCGAAGACGGAGCGGGTCGCTAGTAATATAATAAAATCGTAACGAAGTAAAAACTACATTGAATATTTTTGGAAAAAACATATTTTTACGTATACTAGGAACGATACTGATGCCGAAACAGCAGTTATGCCAGGCAGCGTCGAGTAGGCACCCTTATTTCGAAGCAACTTAAGCTAATTGTAAGCCCCCCTTTATTTTTGTAACAGATGAGAGCGAAAGGCTGAAAATCAATAATATAAATAAAATAAAATCAATAGATCTCAAATTGCATTTATCGAAGCATGGCATGAGACGAGCGCGAGGCGGGCGCTTGGCGTGTGCGGTTGGACTTCGATAAATGCAATTTGGGATCTATTGATGTGTCATAAGACTCAAATTATACCTAGACTGGCCATAAATACTGTTACACTTTAAAATAAGAAAGATATTACATTTGAATTTGGAATCTGTCATTTTTATACGATTGTTCATTGAGTTTTCTAATTTTGGCGCCTATACATTGTACAATATTTTGCGATATTAAAATGGAGTGGGGTGATAAAGAGAACCGAATCTCTGTGATTGCATTACACAAAGTCGGTATGGAGCCAAATGCAATTTTTAAAACTCTCCATACGGTTGGTATTAGTCAAATGTTTGTGTACTGGGCTATTAATAGGTACAATGAGACCTCCTCTGTTTGTGACAGAAAAAGATCTGGCTGTCCACGTAGTGTTCGTACGAAAAAGGTGGTCAAAGCAGTAAGAGAAAGAATTCGAAGAAATCCTGTCCGAAAGTAAAAGATTTTATCTAGGGAGATGAAGATAGCACCCAGAACTATGTCGCGTATTTTAAAAGATGACTTAGTACTTGCAGCCTATAAGAGACGCACTGGTAATTTTTTAACTGATAATTTAAAAAAGAATAGGTTGGTAAAATCGAAACAACTACTGAAGCGGTACGCAAAGGGAGGTCACAGAAAAAATTTGTTTACGGATGAGAAAATCTTTACAATTGAGCAACATTTTAACAAAAAAATGACCGTATTTATGCTCAAAGCTCTAAGGAAACTTCCCAATTAGTCGACAGAGTGCAACGTGGGCATTATCCGACTTCAGTGATGGTTTGGTGGGGTGTTAGCTATGAAGGAGTGACTGAGCCATATTTTTTGTGAAAAAGGTATCAAAACATCGGCACAAGTGTATCAAGATACCATTCTTGAGAAGGTAGTTAAGCCCCTTAACAACACCATGTTCAATAACCAAGTATGGTCCTTCCAACAAGACTCGGCGCCGGGTCACAAAGCTCGGTCCACGCAGTCTTGGTTGGAAGTGAACGTTTCGGACTTCATCAGAGCTGAAGACTGGCCGTCGTCTAGTCCCGATCTTAATCCGCTGGATTATGATTTATGGTCAGTTTTAGAGAGTACGGCTTGCTCTAAACGCCATGATAATTTGGAGTCCCTAAAACAATCCATACGATTGGCAGTGAAGAATTTTCCCATGGAAAGAGTGCGTGCTTCTATTGATAACTGGCCTCAACGTTTAAAGGACTGTATTGCAGCCAATGGAGACCACTTCGAATAAGCTTTTTATATTTTAAATTGTTTTATATTTATGTATATGTATATGTAACACACTGTAAAAGAAAAAAAAAGACAAAAAAAAACATATTATTTGCAATAAAAAAATTTTTTTTTTCTTCGTGAGCATATTTATGGCAAGACTAGGTATACAAAAAAATTCAAAGCGAGTTAGACGCAGGCGTTGACGCGCGTCGTGTGCGCTTAGCGGGCGCGTGTCGTCTGAACGCAGCCTTAATGTTTGTCAGTTTCTGTGTTTCAATTATTTATACTAAATCGCGACGTCACGCTAACTTTGTAACTTTTATACCAACTTAGCAGCAGTCACGTGACGTCTGTCGACTAAATTTAATTTCCATGCATTTTGATCTTTCCCCAGGCATTAACGTCAAAGGAAGAGGGACTTTGTCTAGGCCCCTTTGACCCAGAACAATATCTGTAGATCATAAAAATACTTATTTCGTGCTGGAATTGAACACGCTACACGCTACACATTGCACAACAGCCAAGCACTGAGACTGCTCCAATCGCAGTATCTTTATCTTCTTTATTATTACATAGTATAAAACAGTCGCTCATCTGTCTGTACGCTTAGATCCTTTAAACTACGCAACGGATTTTAATGAAGTTTTCAGCAATAGATAGAGTGATTCAAGAGGAAGGTTTATATGCCCCACATTAGTATCTACATTGCACCCCTGCGAAGCCGGGGCGTGTCGTTAGTCTTCAATAATAATATAATTGGGTTTTATTGTATCTTTTCGCAGTTATTACTTATTCATACATAACTAATAATAACCATTCATTGCTTGTTTTATGAACAGGGCCAGGAAATGAGCGCTCTCGAAGAGGCGTTGCCACCAGGATGGGAGATAAGATTCACGGAGGAGGGCACGCGGTACTTCGTGGACCACAACACGCGCACCACCACGTTCCAGGACCCGCGGCCGGGCGCGCCCAAGGGGCCGCAGGGCGCGTACGGCGTGCCGCGCGCGTACGAACGTTCCTTCCGGTGGAAACTTAGTCAATTCCGATATCTCTGTCAGAGCAATGCCCTACCCAGTCATATTAAAATTACATTGTCGCGACAGTCGCTTTTCGAAGATTCTTATCATCAGGTAATTGTGTTGATTACTCTTTTGCTAGATAATATTATGAAGAACATGCTTTTAATTTTTATATATGAACTGAGCTTTATGTGCAATATACAATTTAAAAAAAAACACCCTTCATTTCTTGCTTGTTTTATCAGTCAACATAAAAAGTAATGATTGTGCATTTCTATTTTATATAGCTTCTAATTGAAAACATTCGTTAGCACAGTATTTATTTTAATTAATGGATTAATTTGATTATCACTTGTGTTAACGGTGAAGGAAAACATCATGAGATAACCTGCACACCTGAGAGGGCTCCATAAAGTTCTCGATGGTGTGTGTAGTCCGCCAACCCGCACCAGGCCAGAGTAGTGGACTAAGGCTTAAAACCCTTTTCATTCTGAGAAGAGGCCCGTGCCCTGCAGTGGGACAGTAATAGGATGATTATGTTATGTATGTTAATGGTTTAAAACTTATTTATATTAAAACCACAATAATTGTCGTTTTATTTCAGATAATGAGGTTGCCTGCATACGAGTTACGCAGACGATTATATATAATATTCCGGGGTGAAGAGGGATTAGATTATGGAGGTGTCAGTCGAGAGTGGTTCTTCTTACTATCACACGAAGTCTTAAATCCCATGTACTGCCTCTTTGAGTACGCCAATAAAAACAATTACAGTCTACAGATTAACCCAGCCAGTTACGTCAATCCAGACCATCTACTTTACTTCAAGTTCATAGGGAGATTTATAGCAATGGCGTTGTATCACGGTAGATTTATTTATTCAGGATTTACAATGCCCTTTTATAAAAGAATGTTAAACAAAAAACTTACCATGAAAGACATAGAATCTATAGATCCCGAGTTTTACAATTCTCTGGTATGGATCAAAGATAATAATATAGATGAGTGTGGCCTAGAGATGTGGTTCAGTGTCGACTTTGAAGTTTTAGGTCAAGTTATACATCATGAGTTAAAACCGTCAGGTGATAAAGACCGCGTTACTGAGGTAATTTTAAACAGATAATTATAATATATTGATTATTTCTCGTAAGTCTTCACATAATATATTCTAACTGTTATTTTTTAGGCAAATAAGGAGCAATATCTCCAATTAGTCACTCAGTGGCGTATGACTAGGGGAATAGAAGAACAAACTTCAGCATTCTTGGATGGATTTAATGAGGTGAGGTTGTCAGACACATTGTTTGTTTCATAAAGGTCAGCGTGAAGTATCTTACGGCCGCTTTTTAACAGTCATTCAAAGGGTAATGCCAAGCTTGGGCTAGTATCAAGTAGCTCCGACAGACATACTGTAATTTTGATAATTCGTGATTATTTTTTGTAACATTTATGCAATATGAATAAAATCGAAAATATCGTTTACTATGGATTAGAGTTACTACAGAACTCGACTGTATGCTTTCTGCGACACGCACTTATCAAGTTCTTATTTTATGATGTCAGTACGAATAATCGGCACAAGACCGAGTTTGCTTAGATCTGTAGAACAAAATTTATGAAAAATTAAGACCAACTTATGCTGTCCAGATGTTTTTCTTCCGATACAACGAAACTGAGACGCAACGCATGAAAAAAAATTGTCAATTGTACTCTTTTTTATGGACCTTACGAATGACAAAAATTTACTATCTCAAAAAGAAAAACACAACAAAGACCTAATGTTTCCTAAGACAGTTTCCTCGTATCTCCTATGGATTTTGATTTTCCGATACTGTTCCAGTTAAAAAACACTACTCATACTACTATTATTGTGAACACTATTTAGATATTCAAAAATAACGGTTTAGCTTGTAGGGGGTGGGGAAACAAGACACTAACAAAAAATATTTCTGATATCTCGCAATATTAATGAAAGACCGAAAACAAAAACTTGAACGAAAGTGTGCGAATAAAAAAATTACCCTCACATCTCAAATTATTATAAGGGGAGCGAATTAAAAAAATAAATTTAATCATTTTATTGCATTGATATAAGACCGGTTCGTGGCTCATTAACAACCGCGCGAATCATAAGATTTGCGAGGTTAAGCTGCGCTTGCCGCGGTTAATTCGTAGATCGGTGATCATTCGTTACACATCGAGACTTCTCCGTGCCTCGGAGAGCACGTTAAACCTAGGGTTCCGGGTGTCATACAAATATCTCTGTCAGTCGTTACGGGTCGTTAGAAGCCCGAAAGTCTGACAACCAGTCTAACCTTAGGATATCGGCATTGTCCAGTAACTGAGTTGCGGAGGTCTGATGGCAGTCGCTCTGTATAAAATACTAGTATACAGCCGCATCTGGTTAGATTGGAAGCTGGCACCCAAACATAGTTGTGAAAAGGCTAAGAGGAAGAGGGATTTCGTTGCATAACCATTTAGGCGTTATAAATATGTATAGCCAAGCAAAGTTTCAGCTTTATAGCACTAATAGTCTGCGAACAAAATGGTTGCGACATACAGACAGAGAGACGATCATGGTGAAACTATAAGGGTTCCTAGATTGACTACGGAACCCTAAAATTTGTATTATGTTTTGGAAAAATATTAATAATAAAATTTCTCAATCGCAATCTCAGGTTGTACCTCTGGAGTGGCTTAAATACTTTGACGAGCGCGAATTGGAATTGATGCTGTGCGGAATGCAAGAAGTTGACGTAGATGATTGGCAACGAAATACTATTTACCGACATTACACTCGCACGAGCAAGCAAGTTCTTTGGTTTTGGCAGGTTTGTATTTGCTTTACTCTTGTTGTCTCATTCTGGCAACTTCTGGATGGGGCATACTTCATTTTGCAATGTATTAGCTACTTATTTCCTTTCCTGTTATTGATTTAGTTTTGTTGGTTCTCAAGTTCGTAGCGATAAAAATATTTCGGAAGTAATTAGGCAAAAGACAATTTAAAGATTTTACCTTAAACTTAAGATTCGACATGGTAACGAAACACGCCACACTCTGTATTACCCTGTATTACCCGAAGAAATAAGCAGAGGTGATACGGTTCTACATGTACATTTCTCCGATGACGGAATTCAGTTTCTGTTATAGGGGGCGGGGCTATTGTGATTTATTGGGCACAATACTAATCTCTGCGCTGCTCATGGGAATTTCCTGACAGAAAAACGGAACTTGAATATAAGCCATTACAGCTCCGCTTGGGTGCTATAACATGACAACACCACATATCGTTTTGTTTAAAAAACGTACTCTTTCTACTGGTATTAAAAACTAAATATTTTCTTTCACCCGCGATTTCGTATGGAAATTAATAAAAATCTATAAGAATGTTAAGATGTTTAAGTTTATTTCGTTTCAGTTCGTTCGACAAATGGATAACGAGAAGCGAGCAAGATTACTTCAGTTTGTGACCGGCACATGTCGAGTTCCTGTGGGTGGATTTGCTGAACTTATGGGCTCAAATGGCCCACAGAGATTCTGTATAGAAAAGGTAATATCATAACATTTATGTCCAACTTGGGTTGACGGAGAAACTTTTATACTATTTTTTATACAGGTTGTCGCTTTAATCATGGTCCAACCAAAAACTATGGATAGCGGACCCCACGGGCTATCCTGTAGAACCCTATGTATTTTCCGCGAAAGTTAATAGTTTCCGAGTAAATTAAAAAAAGAATTATTGTGAAACTATGGTACAAATAATGCTAATTTATTCTTGGTAACTTTAAGCTCTAATTAATTAAGCGAACCGATTACGATGAAACAAAAACTAAATGTTACTCCGAGATACGCACAATATTTGTCTATAAAAGTCAACCGCATTGAGTCAGTTTTACGTGAGGCGTGCACAAACAAAGCGACAAACAGATAAAAATTACAAAAATGATCGAAATGGATTCTATTTGTTATCCTATAGCCCCCCCCCCCCCGCTTTTTTTATATTTCCAATGTACAGACACGCCAAGTCTACAAATTTATTATATGTATAGAAGAAGAAGATGTAAATAACACGTAGTTTTGAAAAATGCTTTTGACTAGGGGCCTTACATTACAGTGTGGGTCTGACAAAAAAAAGCCACCCCTTCTAAACTTTGGTGTCGTAAAAGACGACTAGAGGGTTATTTCAGTAATCATAACGATAACGATATACTGCACTTAGCGATTAGTTAGTCGTCGATTATAGTTGTGATTATTTACCGATTAAGGATTAGTAATAATTCTTATGTAACTTATTACAATAACTATTAATAGAAAGACGGTTATAGAATTGGATAGAAGTGTATACAGCATTACAGTTAAAACCAATGTCTGTCTGCTTATCAGGAGCAAAGCTGGTATGGTAAATGAAACCAATATAGAGTCTCGACCACTGAGAGTATATTTAGGTAATTTAGGTTAGTTGTTAGTCAGCCTCACAAGATCATGTAATAAGAGGACCATCTAAGTAAAGTTGCAAGTATAGGTAAGAATAAATAATACCATGTAGAAACTCCTTTGTGCATGTAATGCCCAAAACGCCGCTTCATAAACACTTACTTCCCCTCTTAGCCCGCTACGCCCCACTGTCACCCGCGGATACGCCAGAACTGGAACTTATACTTGCTATTATTTATTTAATATTTTCGCACAGAACGTACGAGGGCGCTAGCACGAGGCGGTACCTTGACTTATTTGTAGATTGAGCTAACTAGAGACGGTAGGCTGTTTACGTTATCTCGAACGAGTCTGGAGCGCGAATTTTGCTGCTCTACGATTATTACTTATTCTTATGGTATAGGTCCGCCGTCCGGCATCTCCGAATCCTCTCTCAGAATCAGTCCCTCCGTCGAATGACAACTAGTTTTAAAACTTCGTGTACGAAGATTCATTTTATGCCCCGACAAATTCATAGTTCGTGTATTCGAACACGTTTTTATATTTTAACCTTTTGAAGACTACCTGCCGGCGTAGCATGACCACTGTAGAAAAGCATTTCGTCGACGGAATAATAGACAAAATGACGTAAACACAATGGCAATATGTCATTTTGTCTATTCACCAATCGACCAAACTCTTGTCTACGGTGGCCATGCTACGCTTGCAGCAGTAAAATTTTATTACACGAGTGTATTGTTGGTGCGTATTTAGTTGATTAGTATCAATTTTGATTAGTTTACAGATATATACAACTTTTGTTCTAATTAATAATCTAAATTTTTAAAATTGGCATCGAAACGAAAGGTAACGTTAGTTAAGGGCATTAGGCTGCATTAAAAAAAAATATTATCGTAATCGACGATTATTACAAACAGTAATCGCGATTGACGATTATTACAGGAAATATTAGTTATCGCTATCGCTAAACAATACTCGTTTTATAAGTACTTGTCACAATATGTTACATCAGTTTTACTCTAACTCATAACTAAAACCCCCCCATCCCCCTTGACTGTCCATTGTAGTGATTTATGGGGGGCCCATGCCCAGCAGTAGACGTATATGGACTCATATGAAAGCATTATCTCTTCGTGTACTTTGTCGATCCTTGTTAGCGATTATTAATAATGCGATGAGAAAGTCCCTTCTATACCGAGTCATACGTGCTCCAACACTATAGGTCTGCAACTAGTAATTGCCGAATGCCGATCGCCACCCTGAGCTACCTTCCAAGTTTTTCTCCGAGTCGTCACTTGTTTTGATTGTCAAAACAAGTGATGAGGCTAAATCAATGGGTCTACTTGATTATTAGCTATTTCGGAGTAGTGTCAACATACTCCAGACCTTAACCTCAATTCGATCAGCTCAAAGGTACTCTAATATTGTACTATCACTAGATTTGCATATAAATTTTAGAAATTTCAAGTCAATCGGACGAGCGAAATTGAAATAAATATAAATTGTATAGCAGAGATCTCTACACACCAACTGTGAAAAGAGCTGAATATCTTCAAAGGGCTGAACCGTATTGAAATCGGTTCATCCATTTGGGCGCTACGATGCCACAGACAGACATTGGCTTCCAACTTATAACACCCTTCTTTTTTCGTCGGGGGTTAAAAATCAGTCAATATCATTTTGTGTGGAGGGGCGATGAAACGCATTCCGTTCTTATAGATTACAAAACAAAAACACGGGCGGAGCCACTGCAAAGCTGGTTATAAAATATTCATATATTAAATACATCTTAGAGAATAGAACATGGAATAATACATTAATATTGTTTGTATGTACTTATATAAAAAGTATAGTATCTATGTAACTATATGATGCTAAATAGAAACAATTTAAAAATAAAAGTTGAGGGCTTCAAATTAATAAAAGAACAATGGTTATATTGTATTTTGCAGGTTGGAAAAGATACTTGGCTACCCCGGTCACATACATGTTTCAATCGACTCGACTTACCACCATACAAAAGCTACGAGCAGTTATGCGAAAAACTGAATTTTGCTATTGAAGAAACTGAAGGCTTTGGACAGGAATAATGTAATTGTTAGATATTATTATTAGAATCACTAAAATAGTTATTGTAAATTATTATAACATGAATGCACCACCTCAAAGTGAGGAATTATTCACCAATGGAATTGGTGCTGTCATAAAAAGACCAACCAAATAATTATATGAATATATTTGTAATAAATTACTTCTATATAATAATACTATGTAGATATTGTTAGTGTAATATGTCGGTTGTTTAAGAAATATTTGTTTGAACTACATTTAAAACGAAGTTCTTCTAAAAGTTCATTAAATAATTTTTAAACAGTATGGATGTTTTTTTATTTTCGTTAAATTAACTTGTAACTAACTTTTCAGTTACATTTTATCTTTATTCATAGTTCCTAAACGCCCTCCCATATTTATCTGTTTATGATTGTTGCTTCGAAAACGGACATTTTGGCGGTGGTAAGTAAAATTTTTGCTATGAACACTGAAGTGTAAACGGATTTTCATAGTCTGCGGACACGAAATTAGCGGCGGCCGACCGATGGCGACAGCGGAACGGTGCGGTGCGGCGGCGACGTAAACAAAAGCATAGCATTCTGAAGCGACGCACACGAAACGGGTGAGAGCGGCGCGGGGCGATTTATGCCCACGCCAAAGGCCGCTGCGTGCTCGACCCGCCCCGCGCCGCTCCGCTGTCGCCATCGCTCGGCCGCCGCTAAGTTCGTATAAGCACCGACTTGAATAGAGCATTCATTGCCCAAAAAAAATGCATAAGGTCAATAGATGTACTTCAACCTGATGACTCATGTCAGCCGATATTTAAAAAACTCCGTTACCATCTCTCTACATTTACGAAATATGTATGTTCGTAAATAAAAATAAACCAGCAGATGATGTAAATCCTCGGAATAGACGAGACCCATATAGATTAGTACTAAGTGATTTACCAAGACTAGCCAAATACAGTAAAAACTGCCTAGCAATGTGTGTGCGTATTTATAATAAGATACCAAACCATTTAAAAATATTAAATATAAGATTATTTAAAATTAAATTATACAAATGGTTAAATGAATGTAATTTCTATAGTTTAAAAAAAATATGGATAAAAAATGAACACCTTTAAATTTTTGCATGCTATGTTTTATTCTAGCTAAACATGTCTGTACCATTTTAATTTTTATTTAATACCATTTTATACCATGTTTTATGCAAATAAACGATTTATTATTATTAAAACCGCGCTATTAAGGCCGCGCCATTGAAACGGTGAAAAACACGTTATCGCCGATATCTCGATGAAAAAGCATCACAGAGATCTGAAGTATTTTGTAAAACATAGATTTGAATTTGACAAAAATTGTAAAAATACACAAAAAATCCTAGGTTTATATTTCAGGAGCTGTAAGTACGATATCGCTTAGAACCTTCGATACGTTTTGAATGTTTCGATAGGGTGACCATGAGGATATCTCTTTTAGAGCGCACATATTGGACTGCTGTGATTGGTTAGACAGCCGGTCTTCGTCTCCCGCACTGTACCCGCATTCCGTTCGCTCCTGTGTACTGTAGTGTGTGTAGCCTTTATTATTGATTCCTTCAGTGCAATTCAATGTGATGTGTGCTATGGTTAATCATTTTGAGAATGCTGCCGCAAAAAAGTAACAGTTTCAAATATGAAAGCCCGAATGACATAACATTGTTTACTAAAAAACAGCCTAAGGGTGGCCCAGAAATGAAAATATTTCGACGAACTTATCTTGTACCTACACGAAAAAGTAGCAGCGGTGGTACTTAAAGTTCTAAACTAGCCACATCACAATTTTTTTCATGTATGTACCTACATATTGTTATACTATAACATTTTGAGTTTATCAGGGTAAATTGATGTTGAAATCCGTGACTTAATTACAGGGGTTATTTCTGGCATAATACATATAATTATTTCAAATCCTTTAGACAAATTCAAAACAATGACTTTTTAAATTTTAGTGCTTTTTCAGCTATTAAGCAATGGACCCCTCCATTGCCTGATAACTGAAAAAGCGCTTAACTGAATAATCGGTGATTTATGTGTTTTTATAATTAAAAATAAATAAACTAAAATGAAACGATAAGATACAAAAACATGTTTTTATGAAATAAACATACGACTTTTCATTTTAATTTAATATAGAATCGTTGAAAAATAATTTCTAAAACAATAATTATGTGGAAAGTTTTCTGTAAACAATAAATCATGGTCACCCTATCGAAACATTAATATTTTGCGTATTAACGGCAGTTCTACATATTAATCGGTGCTTTTTACAAAAAAGATCTAACTAATACTTACTTTCTTCGATAAATAATCACGACTTATTTCTAAGCGATATCGTACTACAGCTCCTGAAACATAAACCTAGGATTTTTTGTATATTTTTAAAAAAATTGACAAATTCAAATCTAGGTTTTACAAAAAACTTCAGACCTCTGCGATGCTTTTTCAGCGAGATATCGGCGATAACGTATTTTTCACCGTTTTAATGGCGCGGCCATGGGGTTTTAGTCTTACAGCTCCTAAAATATAAACCTAGGATGGTTTCGTGTATTTTTACAAATATTGACAAATTCAAATCTAGGTTTTACAAAAAACTTCAGACCTCTGCGATGCCTTTTCAGCGAGATACGGCGATAACGTATTTTTCACCGTTTCAATGGCGCGGCCACGGGGTTTTAAGTCTTACAGCTCTTAAAATATAAACCTAGGTCTTTTTTCTATATTTTTACAAATTCAATTTGTTATTTACCTAAATTTCAGGTCTCTGCAACGCTTAGTTTTAAAGATCTCCGTGGCCGCGCGGTTCTCCGCGTTTCGATGGGGCGGCCACGTTCAAACCCTTATAACTTTTTAACCATAAGTTTGACAAATTTATGGTTTTGGGAATCAACTTTTACAAATTTTTACAAAATCTTGGCATAGTTTTTTTTAAAAAAAAAACGCCGTGGTCGCGCCATCGAAACGCACACACAAGCTTTTATTAAAAAACTATTAAACTAAAAGGTATAAAAAACCTGCATAAAAGTTGAATTTTTTAAAATTTGAACATTATCTTAATACAAACTTGAGGCGTGGAACGTCATTACACTTGAAATAAAACCTCAAGCATTAAGGATTTTTTTAAAAGTTTAATTTTATATACATTTTTTTGTTACTTTTTAGTTAAATGGTGTTTTTAAAAAGATTTTTTACTTACTCTTATATTTAAATTTTAAATATTAGGTAGTGAACCTCTTCAGACTCCATTATAAGATCAATCCCTGAACACCACCTAGGGCTACAGCACTTGTCAAGACAAGTCCAACGAGCCCAAACACGACGGGGCTATCTTGTTTAGTTGAGGAATTCCTATGGGCACCTTCCAGTTCCATTATCAGATCAGCTCCCTTCTTCTTCTTAGCCTTTTCCCAATTATCTTGGGGTCAGCTTCCAGTCTAACCAGATGCGGCTGAATACCAGTATTTTACACGGAGCGACTGCCATCAGACCTCCGCAACCCAGTAACTGGGCAATGCCGATATCCTAAGGTTAAACCGTTTGTCAGACTTTCGGGCTTCTGACTACCCGTAACGACTATGATAGGTATTCGTATGACACCCGGGACCGACAGCTTAACGTGCTCTCCGAGTCATGGAGGGGTCTTGATGTGTAACAAATGGTCACCCATCCACGGACTGACCGCGGCAAGCGCAGCTTAACCTCGCAAATAGTACGATCGACGCGGTTGTTATTTAAAAAGACAGAAAGAAAAACATTTATTTGTCACAGATAACTACACAAAACATGATAGTATAAAAATAATAATAATTCACTGTCCCAGTGAATCTATTCGACATATTATTTCCGGTTGTTCTCGTCTTGCTAACGGCGAGTATTTGCACAGACACATCCTAGTGGCTAGGATTATCCACCAGCAACTTGCTCTGAAATACAACCTTGTGGACGCAGAAGTACCATACTACAAGTATGTGCCCGACCCAGTTCTCGAGAATGGTCATATCACATTGTACTGGGATCGATCTATCATCACCGACAGGACTATTGTTGCCAATAAGCCTGACATAGTGGTGATAGATCGATCAGAGCGTCTCACAATGATTGTTGATATCACTGTCCCGCATGACGAGAATCTTGTGAAAGCCGAGAAAGATAAAGAAATTAAATATCAAGACTTGGCACACGAGGTTGTCGACATGTGGGAGGTTGACTCAGCAGTCATTGTGCCGATAGTCGTGACGGCCAATGGCTTAATAGCCAAGAGCCTCGACCAACATCTGACGAGGCTCTCGTTGGGCAGCTGGGTCAAGGGCCTGATACAGAAAGCGGTACTTCTGGACACGGCGCGTATTGTCAGGAAGTTCCTCTCTCTGAGGCCCTGACCAGCGGTAGCTTGGACCCTGTTCCCGATGCCGGTGGGCTACTATTTTTTATATTTTTAAATGTTTTTGTTATAATTTTTATAGAAATATTTAAAAATGTAATTAGTATGTAAGTTAACGAATAAAGGAAATAATAATAATATTAAAATAAAAGACAACTGTGACAAAAAGGTGACCACTCAGCATAATGCTGTGCTATGGCGTGGACCACAGACACAGCGCTGATTTTCAGTGATCACCTAAAAGACGTGCGGACATTCAGCCAGTTACAAAACAAACAAATTATAATATAAATAAAATAAAATTTAACAACATACAAAAAATAATAATATATAAAATATATAAAACACCATACACACACACGCATCACCTTTATTAATTTAGCCACGAGCCCCTCATCAGATCAGCTCCCTTGTACCATATTATTGCATTGTCACCGACGTTACATGGGTATGTCAAATTTCAGCTCAGTCGGATGCCAGCAAGTGCTTGAAAAATGGATCACAAATTTTGAACTGGAATCGCATCCGTACGAAGTTAAATAAAAGCTTGTAAAAAATGTTTTAGTTAAAGAAAGTGTATTTACATAATGTATCTTCATAGAATGGCATAACTATTTAAGAATAGATGAATATGAAACCCTACTTACTTACATACTATTATGTATTTGTTTGACATTATCCTACTACCTACTAATAGCGGGTTCACACGGTTCCATTTTATTTGATCAACAAAAGTTGAAACATTTTGTTCCTTCAAATTGATTGAAATTCTGTTCAGACGGTTCAAATCGCATGCGATTTGACAGTTCATCAACTAGAATCGAATTGTGTGAACATGGTATTATATAATAAATAGGGTGGAAAAAAAGGCGGTCGGTGTAGGGAAAGTACTTTAAATATTGATGATAGCAAATTTTACTTAAAGGAAACATTTCTTTATATTTTTTTTAAGTATTACTGCGCGGGCGTCCTCTATTAGTAGGAATATTATAAATGTGAAAGTTTGCGAAAACGGATGGATGTTTGTTATTCAATCACGTATAAACGGCTGAACGGATTTTGATGAAATTTGGCACACACAGACCACATCTTGGATAAGATACATTTATCCGAGTACATGAAGTAGGTAGATTATTATTTTAATAATATCGCTTCACAATACTTCATTCCAAACTGTAAAGTATGAGCATCATGCAGCTATTAGTGATACGCTTATAATCATAACATATTACTGCCTATTGTCTGGTAGTATGAGTCTGTCATGCTCACTTAAATGTCTTGCTGATGGTGGCGTTGTTTATCCGGTCGTTGAGTTCCCTATAATATGGTTGAGCTGACCGATGCGGATGTGCACGTCATGCTCGTGAACGGGTGCCGTCTGTCGGGACTGGTCAGCCCTTAACTGCTATGGCAATCCTAGAAGGCATATTTTCCTATTTATTACTCTTATGTGAGTTTATTTGTTACATTAACCTGCATTATTCTCATTCTATTTCTCACACTACTGTAATGGAATTGTAATGAACTACTATTTTGAAAAGAGTATTCATGGAGTTTCTTGCCGGCTCTTCTCCATAGAACCTACCTTTTGGAACCGTGCACCTAGTTTTGACGTTTTAAAAGTGCCTGAAATCTGGTCTATTTGAAATAAAAAACTTTCTTTGACTTTGATCCCATAGCATGCTAGTGAAACCGTGGGCAACAGCTAGTAACTTTATAACTTTGAATTAAATATATTTAATACTAGCTGTGTCCTCACGGCTCCGCCCGTAGCCTATGTTACTCAGTGTTAATGTAGCTTTCTAACGGCAATTTTTTTTTTGAAATCGGTCCAGTAGTTTTTACGTTTATTCGTTACATACAAAAATATAAATCTTTCCTCTATATAATATTATTATAGATAGTAAGTATAGATACACTTGCATGCCAAATCGGCCCTCCCCACATGTTTTTGTTTGAACTAAAGAACATAAATGTGTTAAGGGAAAAATTATGAGATTGTATGAAAAAAGCACATGATAATGTGTACATACAAAAACCTGTTAGGGTTGTCGACATAAATACGTACGTATGAGGTTGAATACAGTAGAATCTCACTAATCCGGCACTTCAATAGACCGATACGTCCAATAATCCGGCACCCTCCGCCCGCGCCTCTACGCCTATGCTATTTTATTTATTATGTATTTTTCTCTATAATCCAGTAATCTGAACATTCCAATAATCCGGCACCCTCTTGTTTTTAATAGTGCCGGATTAGTGAGATTATACTATACACATTTCGCAACCTAAAGTCACGGGGCCGTGCTAGCCTGACGTACGTGGATATCTTACCATGTCAGACATCTATATTCAGCTCATTAAGACCTGGATGTGCAAACGCAGACGAGAGATCCGATAATATTGATTTAAGGTGATTGCTTTTTACAATCTTTAATTGATTTCGTCTTGCTCGCGAAATTTAATTATTTCGTGTTTTTTATATTTTACTTAGAATATGAACATCTTTATGACGTCATTTTATTTTCATTGCGCATACAAAGAATTGAATTGTATTTATGTAAGGGGGTGTGCATACATTCAACTAAACAGTTGTGCGATAGTTGGACGATTTAATTTTTGTATAAGAATTGAGCCGAGCTAGTACCTATGCGCACTCCGTACATCGCCGTAGACTTAGCAATGCGACTAATTATTGAACAAGTGTTTAGTTGAATGTATGCAAGGGGTCTAATTCTTTCAAACATAATATAAACAACTCTACTTTGAATTTCGCGTCCGACCTGTCGCTTCGACCTTAGCTGAAATTAATATTTTGGCTCAATTGGAAAGTTACTTAACACAATAAAACTTATAAAATAAGTTAAGAATTTATTTAATTTTATTAAATAACGTATAAAGTACATAATGAATTAAGCAATAATGTTTTAGGTGAGAAAGGAGATTAACCAAAAACCCAGAAGAGATTAGAGTGAGACGTACCTATGCCAAATTGTTGGCTATAATGGTGGGCAGATATGGAATACCTAGATGACGCCACATAAATTACTAAGCTGACAAGTATGAAGTATAGAAGTTATAGACCATTTTGTATTTCACTCTTATTTTTCACTCAAAAACAGTCATTCTTCGGGTTCTCTATACAGGTGTCTCACGGCTATGGGACACGGAGAGAAAGTACTTTAAATATAGATAGGATATTTTGCTTCATGGAGACATTATTTTATTTTTAAAAGCAAGTAATACTGTATTCAAATATTTTTTTAAAGTTGCTTGCCTCATTTGTGTGGCTTATTCCCGAAGTTGCAAAATGTCTTTTTATACATTATCTTGATAGAAAATAACACAATTATTTACTACTTACTATTATTGGTAAAACCAAAAACGATTAGAGCAACATGTGTGCCAATAGTATTGTTGTAATGTTATCTAGAAACTTAGCGATAGTTATAAAAAGATTAGGGAATCAAACCCAGAACTTCACGATTGGCAGTTGTGCTTGCGAACTACTGAATTAATTGAGGCAGCAGAAGATTAATGCAATCGCAACGTAAATATTCCAATATTGCTAGTTGTTGTATTCATATTCGCGTTCTTTGGGTAGTTGTGCCTAAAGGTACGTTCAAAGCAACGCGTCCAGTTTGCGCACGCGCTGGCTGCACGGTTATGATCAGTTACTGCAATCGTACTTGTAGCGACGTATTCAAACCAATACAAGCACAATTGCAATAACTGATCGCACCGTGCCCGCCACCGAAACCGCAAGCTGGACGTGTTGGTTTCAGCTTACCCTAAGTAAGTAATGACTATTGTATTTTTATTATTCCTGCGCCAGGCATTGAAAATATTATGGTGCAGCCAGCGGGATTCTTAGATTACGTATTTTATATATAGAACCTAACAAATGACTGTGAGTTAAGTGTGAAAGACAGTGGTGAATAACTTCTATACCCCATACTTTTCGGCTCAGCAATTTATGTGGCATAATAAACTTCATAAAGCGAACAATTTAGTATACGTTTCGTTCTAATCGACTTTGGGTTTTTTTTTACCATTCTCTTTTAATGATAAAACATTAAGACAGTTTCAGATTAGCGAACTCCTCAGCGATTTTCATAGCTTCATTAAGACTGGTATAATTATTTCCAGAAGCTTGGCCAGATTCTGCTTTGCCACCGCCCTTGCCACCCATAAGTGGGGCTACAGACTGAATCCATTCAGAAGCCAACAAGCCTTTTTCAATTGCATTTTTAGGTACTGCAGCGAGACAAAATATTTTGTTTGTTTCATCGTCCACGGAGAAGAACATAGCTGCTGCAGTTGGACAGAGATGCTTTACTTGTTTTAATGCACTATCTAATGCTTTAGTATTACCAAATGCCTTTAACTCTGAAACGATAACTTTGCTTTCTTTCTTCTCCACACAAATTTCTTTAGCTTTTTCTGTAACTTGGGTAATTGTCGCAGCCTTTGCAGATCTTTCTTTATCATCAAGTTGCTTTTTTAAATTCTTAAGAGTGGTTCTTAGTTCTTCTTTTTTCCAATATGATATCTGAGCTTGAGATATGTCGTTAGTTAGATCGACAATTTTCTTAAGAATTTCTTTCTGGTTCACATTGTCACTTTGATCTTTAAGGAAATTAGCAATATTATTGACTTCATTTTCTAATGTACTCAATTTACTTAAAGCTTTCATTGCTTCCGGTCCTGTTAAAGCCACGATCCGTCGAATTCCCTTTGCGATGCCTTCTTCGCTCACAATCACATAATCTCCAATGTGGCCCGTCTGATGTAAATGAGATCCGCCACAAAATTCTACAGATGTTTCGTAGGCAGCTGGTCCATCTGGATTTTTTTCCAAATCCTCCACTGGTACACCAACAGATATAACGCGTACTGGATCTGGATAGTGTTCATCAAACATAGCTCTTAGACCCTTTATTTTTTTGGCATCACTTAAACGTGTATGTTTAGCATAAACGGTTTTATTATGATTTATAATCTCTTTAATCTGCTCTTCTGTTTCCTTTATTTGTTTAGTAGACATTGGACCCTTATTGGTAAAATCGAACCTTAGACGGTCAGGCATGACAAGAGAACCGCGTTGATCGGAATCATTTCCAAGGACTTTTCTTAACACATTATTTAATACATGTGTCCCTGTGTGATTGTTCATTACAAGTCTTCGCCTTTCAGTATCAATATGCAGTGATAATTTATCGCCAACTTTTAGCGAGCCTTCAACTTTTCCAGTATGTAGCACGTATCCTCCCTTGACTTGTACATTATTAACCATGAATTCAACACTGTCATCCTCTATTTTTACCATATAGCCTTCGTCATAGATTTGTCCACCTTGTTCAGCGTAAAAATTTGTTTTGTCAAGTATAATGCCACATTCCTGACCAGAACAAACCTCATTTACAAATTGTTTGTCTTTTCGTAAGGCGACAATAGTTCCAGTACAAGGCGTAAAATTATAAACTGCTTCTTTTTCGGTAGACGATGGTACATAGTTATATTTAGGTGAATCGTCCGTTGGAGGCAACCCTGTTTCTTGTAAATGACTTATAGCATGTACATCTAGAGCCAATAAATCTTCTTGACCTGCAACTTTTCCTTGTGATATTAGTTGAGATTCTTTCTTTGCTTTTTCATAAGCGTCCATGTCTATTGTCAGCCCATTTTCTTCACACATTAATTGTGTAAGATCAACCGGAAAGCCATAAGTATCATAAAGACGCCAGGCAACATCACCAGGTATGACTTTGTCACTTAGCTTTTCAATAGTTCTGTTAAGCAAATTTCTTCCACGTGAAAGTGTTTTCAAAAACTGCACTTCTTCTTCATTTATGAGTTGAATAAGAGATAAAGGATCTTTTGTAATTTCAGGGAAAATATCTCCCAGCAATTCAACGACAGTATGAACTAACGATCCAAAAAAGCCTGGTTTGGCGTTAAGTTTTTCGGATGCGTAACGTACTGCTCTCCTCAAAACTCTTCGAAGAACATAACCTCTACCAGTGTTGTCTGGACATCCACCATCTGACAAAGCAATAGTTAATGTTCTAGCATGATCAGCTAAAACTCTATATGCCATGTCAATTCCATCGACGTCTTCAGATCCAACTTTTCCAGAATAAGGCCTTACGCCCGTGCCAATTTCAATTGCCTTAAATATAGGCATAAAGAAATCTGTGTCATAATTAGCTCTCTTATTTTGAATAACAGACACCAATCTTTCGAGGCCTAATCCACAATCAATGTGTTTTTTTGGCAGCAACTTTAACGATCCATCTGTTTCTCTGTTGAACTGAATAAATACCAAATTCCAAATCTCGAGTACGTCAGGGTCATCCATATTAACAAGATGAGCTGCATCCCGTCCTCCAATTCTATCATAATGCAATTCTGAGCATGGACCACATGGACCTGTTTCTCCCATTTCCCAAAAATTATCTTTCATACTTCCAGGTAGAATGTGTGATTCAGGGACACCTAATTTCAGCCAGATTTCTTTACATTCTAGATCAGGTTCAAGTCCGGAAGAAGCATCCCCTCCAAAATAAGTTACATACAATCGATCCCCAGATAACTTATAAACGTCAGTTAAAAGTTCCCAGGCCCATCCACATATTTCTTTTTTAAAGTAATCACCAAAGGACCAGTTACCCATCATTTCAAAAAATGTGTGATGGTAAACATCTTTTCCCACATCATCAAGGTCATTGTGTTTACCTCCAGCTCTTATGCATTTCTGAGTATTAACAACTCGTACATACTGAGCCATATCTGAGTTTGGATCTACAGACCCTAAAAAGATAGGTTTAAATTGGTTCATCCCTGCATTAGCAAATAGAAGTGTTGGATCATCCAAGGGTATTGTAGACGAAGAATGAACATATTTATGTCCCTTATTGATGAAGAAATCAATAAAAGTTTTTCTTATCTGGTTGCCAGTCATTGAAGTATCCATTTTTGAATAACTGAAAAAAAAGGATTGTATTCAAACAAAATATTTTTTGACATAATTGAGTTGTAACAAAGTTAAGACAGCAGCAAAAAAAATTAAGGTATCATTACCAAGCTTCTTTTTTTTGTACCGTTTATTTTATTTATTTAGCGGTCCCCGACGTGACGACGCTTGTTACAAAATATTACTAGGTACTTATAATAAAGGGTCAAGAAACACATTTTATTTTTTACTTTTCAGAGGTATTTTTTGTGTCGGGTGTTATTTAAATTTCTAATTTAATTTTTATTTCAAACTTTTTAAATTACTAGTAGACATCATTATCTATCTAACATCTACTCATTGAGACCATTCTTATGAGCCCAAACACGATATATCTGCGGTAAATTGGTGAGGGGTTGGGTATCCCGCAGACTACTTGATGCTGCAGTATCAGCTCAAGGTTGCCAAGTCTTGGAAATACCACCGAAGTAACAGTACACCATTTTTAAAACCAATCGAACCTGTGAATGTTGTTAAGACCCTTTTGTCAAGTAAGAAATGAGCTGATAATCTTCAAACGCCTGAACAGATCTTCATAAATTATAGTTATGAACCATCTCGATCACATCAGCTTTCAAACAGAAAAAACCGCATCAAAATCGGTCCATTCGTTTGGAAGCTACGATGCCACAGATACACGCGTTAAACTTATAACACCCCTCTTTTTTGTCGGGGGTTAAAAGAGGGCAGACTACATTTGAGAATAAATATTTGAATTGTTAAATATGACATCAAAATTATTACAATCATTATAATTATTAGCTGCAAGACAAACACTTCCTATAGGACTTCTATAATCACAATGAAATTCGGTAGGTATCAAAAGCAGAAGTGACAATTGAACAATTTCACCTAAACACAAAATTGATGTTAAGCGTATGTACTTATCTTTCTCTATGCCATAATTTGGAATAGTCATTTCATTTTCCTGCACGGTGCAGCGCTATTATCTCAAAACAGCGTCATTTCCGGTCTAATCCAGCAGATAGTGGGGATAGGGTGCACTGGTGCGTCGGACACTCACCATTATTTTCATAAAGTACATAAATGTACACGTATAAATCAGCGGACAGAAATATAAATTGACTTAAGAGTAAGGTAAAAAAAACCATTAAGTATGGAAAAAAAATTAAATTAAAAATTTAAATAACCCCCGATTCAAAAAAGAACCCCTAAAAAGTAAAAAATAAAATGTGATTTATTGGCCATTTCACTTTATTAAAAGTACCTAGTAATATTTTGATACAAGCGTCGTCTCGTTGAGGGACCGCTAAGTAAATTATCATTACCAAGTTTATTTTTTTGTAAGTATTCTGTTTTTTTTTTTTAATTTATTTAGTTAGCGGTCCGACGACGCTTGAATCAAAATTTTATTAGGTACTTTTAATAAAGTTAAATGGCCAATTTTTTACTTTTTAGGGGTTCTTTTTCGAGTCGGGGGTTTTTTAAACTCTTAATTTAATTTTTATTTAATATTTTTTAAATTACTAGTAGACACCATCATCTGTCTAACATCTACTCATTGAGACCATTCTTATGTGCCCAAATATGCTATATCTGCTATAAGTTGCTGAGGGGTTGGGTATCCTGCAGACTACTTGATACTGCAGCATCAGCTCAAGGTTGCCATGTCTTGGAAATACCTCCAAAGTAACAGTACACCAAATTTCAAATCAATCGGACCAGTGAAAGTTGGCAAGACCCTTTTGTCAAGTAGGAAATGAGCTGATGATCTTCAAACGCCTGAACAGATCTTCATAAATTATAGCTAAGAACTATCTCGATTACATCAGCTTTCAAATAGAAAAAACCACATCAAAATCGGTCCATTCGTTTGGGAGCTACGATGCCACAGACAGACACACACACAGACACGTCAAACTAATAACACCCCGTCGTTTTTGGGTCGGGGGTTAAAAAAAGTCATCTAATAAAATCAATATTATGAACAATTGGAAGATGTGCATGTGGTTTTGGAGATTGAGACTTATGTATTTTAAAAGCTTGTTAGGAGTACATCATTATTTATCAAATACTCAATAAAAAAAATAGGAAAATTATGTTATCTATTACTAAGGCCCGGACTCCACCAAAGCGGAGACGAGACGAGCGGAGAGGAGATGTTTTTTAAACAACTAATAGAATATCGTTATTCGTTATGAAAAACATCGGGACGTGTGAATAACAAAATTCTATTGGTTGTTTAAAAAACATCTCCTCTCCGCCCGTCTCGTCTCCGCTTTGGTGGAGTCCGGGCCTAATAGTATAAAGCTGAAGAGCTTGTTTGTTTGAACTTGATTTTTTTTTGTGTTGGATAGTCCATTTATCGAGGAAGGTTATGGGCTATATAACATCACGCTACGACCAATAGGAGCGGAGCATAAATGAAAAATGTTGCAAAAACGGGAAAAATGTCCACCCGTGCCAAGCCGGGACGGGCCGCTAGTTTTTAATAAAATGATCGGATGAAAGAGACTTATGGAGCATCGGAGATTGAGACCTAGGTCGTTTTAAAGCTTATTTGTAGCGCATAATTATTTATTAAAGGCTCAACAAAATCACTTCGGTGGCAAAGTTATGGAACATAATATACACTGTATCCGGGTATGTAGTAATAAAATTTTAAGGGCGGTATATTCACTCAATTTTTTCGACAAAAATACCCGCCTTGTGGGGTAGATTCCCAACCCAGCCAAAGATACAGCAATTTTACTATTTGACTTCTGAATAATTAAACACCCACAACTTAAGACCTGGTGCCTCACAGAGGCGTAAACTTAATGTCGTTTCAAAGGCTACAGCATAGACAAGGTACAGAAATATCAGAGTGTACATAATAGGGTGTTTTTATCTACTAAACATAACATCGCGCCTTGTAATCCCCGAAGGGTTCGGCAGAGGTGATTTTTAGTACATCCTCGTTTCGCCAGTTATGTTTATGTAAAAGGGGCGAGCCTATTGCCATTAACCATGCACAAATCCAGACTCCAGGCTGCTACTGAGAATTTCCTAATGCAAAGACCCAATTACTGTCTGACCGGGGGATCGAACCCACAACCTCATGTTAAGCAGTCGGGCGTGCGACGACTAGACCAACAAGGCAGTTTTTATAACATTAAGTGTATATACAGTAACTAGGGTTGCCACCTTTTTTTGCAGATAAAGTACATTGGTTATTATAGTGAAGAAAAAAAAGTACATAGTATCAAAATAAAGTACAATTTATTTTTCTTTATTATTATGTTTAAAAACGTATTTTTTATTGCTTTTTGCAGTTTGTATCAAATTGGTAGTGATGTGGCGCTGACGAGTGGCGACATCGATTCAGCACCAATCGATAAATTTCGTTTAACGAAAAAATACTTATAAAATTAAACTAACTAAACTTTTCAAAATCCCAAAGAAATCAAATCATGCGAAAAATTATTTGATTTTATAACAACACAATTGACACACGTGCAAAGGTACGCGAATCTAATTATGAACTGTACAAATCATTTTCACAGTACAGAAATATAACGTAGGAAATCCCTGCGTTATATGGGGGAATACCCATGCTATACGAGGGATTGAAATCGCGTAATATGAAAATGCGTTAGAAGAGTACCGTGTTATAGGGGGGATTACTGTACTGCTCTTAGTTTTATTACTACATAACCAGACACAGTTTATATTTTGTCTGTTGAGTTATATGCATACATTTATGTACGTTCGCTTCACACAGTCACATTAAAACTAATAGTGAGGTGAGTGTCGCTGCTCAAGCGCTCTGCATATCCCCTCTACCTGCTGGATTAGACCGGAAAATAAAAGCACTGCATTCTGCAGAAAAAGGATATCCCAATTCACATCTTAGAGAAAGCATGTAAGTATTATATGTACAGGTAAAATTGTTCTAATTTCAATTTTGTGTATGATACTGAATTTCATTGCCAGTCCAAGGGGAATTGTTTGTCTTGCAGCTAATATGGTGATTGTGATAATTTTGATGTCATCAATTTAAATACTTATTCTCAAATGAAGTCTGCCCTTATGAGCAGCCCTTTAGCAACCTTTATCCTTTAGGAGAGGATTTGAAATGGGACAGTAAAGCCTGTATTAATAAACAGCTCTCAATTGAGAGATCCCTCTTAAGTGTAGTTTTAAAACAACTTGAGAAGTATTTAAAAAAAAATAATTGATGTACAGAATTCTGATTTTTTGTAGCTGCTATTGGAAAATCTCTGAAATAAGAGCTGTTTATTAATACGGACCTAAGGCCCATATTAATTAACAGCTCTCATTTGAGAGATTCCCAAGAGGAGCTGCCATATGGTAGAATTCCATACATTTAAAAACTTTTTATTAACTCATGTCATATTGAAACAACACTTTAGAGGGTTCTCTCAATTAAGAACTGTTTATTTAAACATGCCAAAGTATAGTTTCCTTAGTGCACCGTTTTCAGTGCTGTAGCGTGATAGCAAATATCAGAACAATAATACATTTTCACAGAATTTAATGCCGGGTTTGCTGCAACAAAAATATAACAAAACATAGTAAACAGTTAGGCCATGTCCCAATTTTGTTAGAATAATATGTTAAGGGTTATTTCTAACAAAAATATGGTTGCAGCAGACCCAGTTTTACTGTGGCAGCTGACCCGGTTTTACTGTGGCAGTCTGTCACAGTAGGTTAATTTTAAATCTAGTTTCCCCAGTACACCATTCACTCTAACTTTTTTATATCCAAACAATTACAAATTAAATAATGTTTTATTTATTTATAAAACAACTAACAAATATTTATCTATGGTGTGGTTGGTTAGGCATTTAACATGTTAACATAACAATAATAATCTGCAATTGCATCATGCTGTACCTACATGTCGTACTGCAGATATTATTGTATAATAGGTATGTAGATCAAATAGAAAGGTTAACAATTTAACTATCATGTTACAAATTTCTTCTTGGATAGGTACCAAAGAAAATATTATAATTACTTAAAATATATCATAGTGTTTATAGAAATATTACAACTAACATATTGTATCTACCATATGGTTAGAATTGATGTATGTACATTAAGGTACTCTGGAATTTTGAAAGATCCTAGTGAATGTGAATTAAATCGACATAATGATAACAAGTTTATATGGGAAATAGGAAGTAACTAACAATTAATCATGTAATTGATCCATATTTTCCAACTTACCGGTTAACTCAATACAGATAGAGTATCAAGAAATACGCTATGCCAGCAGTCCCCCAGTCACAGTGAGACAGAGTACTTTTATAATGACAGTTTAATGATATGTCTACGTCTACGTCACAGTCACCTATCACCATAAACATATAATTTTTTTTTTTTTTTTTTAATGGCTTCGCACGGCTTGTGCATTTCGCCAAAGTCATTGTTTGGTAGAAATAATAACAAATAAAAATGACATTTAATAAAGGTAGGGAAACTGAGTTATTTTTATTACGAAAATGGATCGGATAATTTTGGATAGGATCAGGAGAGATGATTAAGGATGAGATGTAATTGACAGACTATGCCAAATAGAGTCAAGGGATAAGTGAATGAAGATGAGCTATGTACATTATTTAAATTTTAATATTATTAACTGAAATAAAAGAGGCAATACACTTATAAACTAGAAAGTTATTTGTACAAAGTAATGAAAGTATAGAAGTAGGGAAAGGAGTACCAAGGGATACGAGATTATCTAGAAAGGAACAACGATCATAAAGAGGGCAGCTGAAAAAAATGTGATTTAAGTCGCCTACATCCGTTCCACATGTACAAATGGAGCTGTCAATAATATGAAGTTTGGCAAGGTGGGCTGGAGAACAAACATGACCAAGTCTAATCCGGACAAGAACGGAGGTCTCCACCTTGCCAAACTTTGCCCTGAAGAACCACGGCTTCACAGGAATTTCGGGCTGAATCAAAGAAAAATAACGGCCCTTCAATCTGCTACTTGAATCCCAAGCTTCCTTCCTAGAGCCACGAAGGAAGGTCTTTGGTAGAGCCATAAGGTCACTACAGAAATTTGTATATGGATGCAAATCCCCACACTGCACCGCATCACTAGCTAGATTATCGGCTATTTCGTTGCCATGGATTCCAGCATGTGCAGGAATCCACGCAAATTGTAGGGCATAACCCTCAGAAATGGCTCTAATCGCGAATTCTCTTATTTCAAATATAACCGGTAACTGGGGAGTTAATTTAAAAGGGAATTTACCTAAGGCTTGAAGAGCGCTTAATGAGTCCGAAAATATAATTGCTTTTTTAAGTTTAAATAAATTAACATATTCAACTGCTTTGAGTAAGCCAAAACATTCGCCTGTAAAAACAGATGTAGACATATAACTGGACTGGAAATACCTAAAAAAAAAAGGTGCATACCTACAACCTAGACTGGCGCATAAAATGGCTGCCAATGCTAGGGTTGTGTCAATCATGGAACATAGTGTTACTGTAACGAGTATCGATACTCGTACTCGATCGTATTGCGAGTCCTACTAAATATCACGCTAGGATTATAATTCATATACGAACAGTCCGTTGTAACAGAAAAATATGAGTAAGTTTACTTACTTTCTGATACCTGAGAATAAAATTAATGTAGCGTTTTATCCTGCACAGAATTAAAAAACGCCTTTTAATTGCATCACGTTTGCACTTTCGCTTCTTTTATATCTGGTCTGTAGCCTCCGGTAGGAATGCGGATCCCAGTGAAAAACAAGTTCTTCTACTAGGAAGAAGATAATGTTTCTATTATGATTAACATACTGACTGGTGGAGTAAAAATAAAATCGTCATAATATGCACACGTTTCCACGCCACCTTTGAGGTAGTGTATTATGTAACTATTATATCTATAAATTTATTTCAGGCCAAAGGGCCAGGCTATTATTTATCAATAATCTTATTACACACTTACCGAAAATATTGTAGGAACTGAGTCATCATGTAATCTCATTACATCAAGTGTTCTATTGAAACAACTTTCTTCAAAGTGAAGGGAACAGATGTACCATTCGTTATGTCGATGATTAATATTTCCCACACTTTTTCCTTAATCCTTCATTTTTAGGAAACCTATAAAAAAGGTTAATATTTTTATCACTAGATCATTTGGTTACAATTGCTAATAATATGTAATTACAACAAATAACAAAATGCTAACGTCTTATTTTTAGATCACGTATAACCATCAAAAAACTCTATGGGTCGGTCTTTCCTTGCTGTGAATTACTGCCGGACCTAGCAAGGTCACTCGAACCGATTAGCCCACACATTATACCAATATCGTTTCAGAGCAGCGAAGGAACTAGTATCGGGAACTGTTACGGCAACGGTGCAACGCTATTCCACCATGACGTATTATCAAACAAACGAATAAAATTAAAAATAATAAAAATCGTCTGTTGGACGGAAATAAACCCAAATATTAACACTTTACACTTAAATATATACACTTTATCCATAAACTCATGATCGCTTACTCGAAACTGTATTATTGCATGAAAGCCGGCTCCTAACCTGTACAAAGACAACTGAGGTTGATTTTCCTTCTTTCTTACACCACACTTCACAATACAACACACAGGCATGTTGAATTGCTGTTTTCCAACAAACACATGCAGTTTAAAAGGTAAACTCTTCGTAATTTTCTCACAAATCTCAATAATACAAAAAGTATACAACCATTTGACAGCAGAACTACCACGAAACTTGGCGCATAATATGGCGGATACGGCACTTACCTACAACTGTCACTACATCACAGCAAAATGTTGCCATTATGAGCAACAACTGAAGTATTGTTGTCTCTTTTATCAAATACGATTACTACATTAGAAAGAAAGAAACAAAACGATATTTCACAATCTGTATCGTATTTCACTCATATTTGTATAAGCAAATGTATGTATAGAATATCACGGCGCCTCCATGTTTCTATCTCAATGCCTATCACCTGTAGCACAGATTAATGAACAGCACAGATTAATGATAATTATAATGTGTATAGGCAAGCAGGGGCAGGAAAATTGCCCCTGCTTGCCTATACACATTACAATCAAGGAGGCAATCTAGGGTCCTCCCCACCTCATCGCCCTAGATTGCCCCTGCGGCAGGTATGTGAGTGGCCGGCTTAAACAAATCACAGATTCAGATAAGTGATATTGATATATGCCGTCTACGAAATTTGACACCATTTCATACGATTTGACCTCAGAATAATAACTAAAGCTTAGGAGAGCTAAAAAAGTAACTCTGCGACTATCTTTATTCCCGTTCTATCTTATAGCATAGTATATCCCTATATAGATTGTGCTTATAGCATGAAAAAGGATGTGGGAATTAGATGTGACGTCACGTGAGGCACAAATATTGGATTAGGTATTTTTCGATGCGAGTCTGTACCTAATCCAAAGCGTCGAGGATTAGGTATGGCACAAAATATTCGTATACGGAAGATATTACGTAACGAATATACGTCGTCGTTAGAAGGCGTTATTATAAGATGGTACTCTCGAAGAAAAATAACAAAACTTTCACGTCTTTTATTGAAAGGTAATTTTGATCACTATATTAGACGGTAAAAACAAAAGTGTTCACGTTGATATTAAGTACCGTTTGCCCTTAAAAAACGAAATATAATCCACCGTTCCACAATATATCAGAAACGGAACGTTCATACTCCGATACGAATATTTCTTACCCAATCCATAGTATATCCGTATATAGTTTGTGCCCAATCCACATACGATACATAATATCGGTAACAGGCCAGCGGCTATGTTGAATAAATATTCGGATTAGGTATTTTTAAATACTAGGTAATCCTATAAATATCTAATGATATCGATTTTACCTAGTCCGACCATGTCTAGTGGGAATGAGATAAATGATTTAGGTACTCTTTGTTTTGTCACAAGATGAACTCATGTCATTTGGTTATATTGGTTCTAAATTCTAATTCAACCCGGACAAATTTGATAGTGCTTTACTTCAGTGTCTGATAGTCTGTTCATTGAACTACTTCACTTGTTCGCGTGTTCATTGTTTATCCGTTTGTCGTAATCTCCCATGGTTTTGCGATGTGTTAACAATATTTATACATACTTACTGTTAATTTACACGAATTCTTTGTTTACCTACGAATAGTGAGTGTGTGGACGCTGTGGAGCAATGTCTTGTGTGGATGGGGGCTGCAAATACAATTCATTACGAAAAGAAAATAAACAAGAACTTTTTGACCTTCCATCGGTAAGTTATTGCTCAATTTTGTGTTGAATGTGAGGTGATAAACGAATATAAATACATAACAAATGTTACTGAATCACTTTGTAGCGGAAACCAGGCGTAATATCTATTCCAATAGAAGTTATTAGCGAATATTCGGAAACTGTTTTGAGGTTATCTTGATAATACATAGTGACGTAAATAATGTTGTCGATACTTTTCTTTTACAGATTTCCTAAAACGATATGAAAAAATAAAATTGATAAATTGTATTGGTAGACGAAATTGGATTACAAAAAAGCACAGTCACATATGCTCCAAGCATTATACTTTGAATTATTTTGTATGTAATGAAAAATGGAGATGACTTAGAAAAGATGCTGTTCCTACATTATTAATTACTAGCTGTGTCCTCACGGCTCCGCCCGTAGCCTATGTTACTCAGTGATAATGTAACATTCTAACGGCAAAATAATTTTTGAAATCGGTCCAGTAGTTTTTAAGTTTATTCGTTACATACAACAATATAAAAATACAAATCTTTCCTCTTTATAATATTATAGTATAGATGAATAGAACAGATGAAATGGTTTGATGTAATGATTAAGGTATTTTATTTACAATAAACAGTATCCCGTTCAAATTACAACTCGATTTATTACATTACAGGAAATACTTATAGTAGTCTGCGCAGAAGGACATAGCGCAGTTCTGCAGATTCATAGAACCGCTCACCATCAACAGCAATCTAACACATATCTTACAGAAAGACAAGTACAACAGGTATAGGGTATAGGACCCTGGAGCGGGTGGGCCTGGCAGGCGTTTCGAGTCGGTTTTTAATAGGAGGTGAAGGCGTTGAGGGTCCTCGTCGTCGGAGGAAACTGTTCGCGGCGCCCCCGGGCCTGCACACTAATCGATCTGCTGCTGCACCCACTGCCCGAGCAGTCACACTGCTGAACTCATTGCTTACTCTGCACACTGATCTCGATATCTTTCATGCTATGACATCTAAAGGACATGGACAAAAAAGTACATTCTATATACTTATACATAGTAAATAATATTGTAAAATAGAAATAGAAAAATGAATTAATACGTAGTTTTTAGCCTCTCTGAACTTGTCAGTTTTTATTACAAAATAATAAGTAATGCAAGATGAATTCATAGTTCCGTTTGTCAACGTCCGCCATAATGCATCATAGAGAAAGATAAAAAAATAATAATGGACGTTCCAAACCACGCTTACTACTTGTAAACATGTGTGATATGGATGACAAATGCTCTTATTAGGAACATTTTACTCATACGAAACTATCTTCATTGGTAATTGTTGCATTTAATAAAATTATCTTATCATAATGTATGTTGATGCGTAAGATAGTTTCTTTTTAATATTTCAGACAAAAAAAAACAACTTAAAACGGAACGCGTTTACTTGTTTGACAGTGTGTTTTTGTCTATGTCAAATGTCAATGTAATATCATGTCATTTCATTGCGGATTCTTCATTGCGTTACTGTTTGAATTTTTGCGATTATTTTCTCAATTTGACCGCCGCTTATCTACTGACCGATACCTTCTACCACTCAATTACCTTGCTATTAACACTGGACTCTGATTTGCATAGAGTTTCGGATTTATTTTGTGAATCATTATGAAGTGCATGCATCAACTGCGGAATAGCCATACAAAGGTTGCAGAGGCATCGCATATCCTCGCTTTCTGCACACCATCAAACAACACTTTCGCGTTGGATAACCAATGCTCAACCCCAGGTATGAAGTTGGAGTAGAAAAAACTGAATCTGATTTATGATGAGCCTAATCGTCTTGGACAGTTTAATAATGATTATAATATGAACAGAAGACTAACTCTGCATCGCTGTAATGTATATTGAGTTATCTAGGTAAATAAAAGCTAACAAAATATTTTTATTTGTTTTCTCTAATAAATAAATAATTATTTATACCTACTCTGTGTTTTATTTTGTGTTTTCCTTGTTAATTGGTAATTAAACTATAAAAATATAGATAAGGATAACCTGTAAAAATGTATTACATGTTACATTATGTGTAAATATCTAAAATCCAAATAAATATGAGAAAGTAATTTGAAGCAAGAGTTGCTAAAACATTCGCAAAACCGAATATCTTTCACTATGTTTGCAGTAAACTCAAAAGCTACTATGGCAATTAAATATACATTCTGGGTTAGCCGGGTCAGGTTTAATACATGGATACATAAAGAACTGTAGGGAACCAAGGAGGACTTCGGTGATGATGACGAATTATTTAGTTCGTACTTTTTAAAGTATAGTTTCATTTTGAACAAACTTCAAAAAAAACAATGAACGTATATATGTATTCTCTCTTAAGTTTGCTTAATAATTTATATATTTTTAGATACGGTTATTATTTTTGGCAGTATAAAATATGATAATGCATGACATATTAAATTCTATCGACGTTAAAATTTAGTGGGTCACATCACTAGTCAAAATAAAATTAGTGACTACCTACGAAATTTCGAAACGTTTCTGTATACGTGTCCTTCTCTAACATCATAGTGGCTCCATAAGTCAAAATGATGCAAATATATGAGTTCAGTTGCTATTTTAGCGAGGTATCTATGCTTGTTATTAATCTGAGGTTTCTGTATACGCGTTCTTCTCTAACATCATAGCGGCTCCAGAAGTCAAAATAATGCAAATATATTGAGTTCAGTTGCTATTTTAGCGAGCTATCTATGCTTGTTATTATTCTGAGGTGTTATAACATAATCTATGGTTAGTTATGACGTCTGATCTGTCAAACTGTCAATGTATGCCTTATTTCTTGAGTTGGTTTATATCAATTCTAATTTCTAACATCACTTTAAATAACAAGGAACAGGAACACAATAAATCTGCCACCTGATAAGAGTACGACCTACTCGGAAATTAAATCAAGAACTACATAAATAGATAGAAGTGAAACGATTTAAAAGTCGCCAATCGCAATGGCATTAACTGCAGCCTTTTATAAATTTAATAAAAGCTTTAGAAACAGAGAAGTTACGAAGCAAATTTATGGTTATTTACTAAATGCCCAATGTAGTAATAGTCCGCGTTTGAAAGAGGATTACGGCGGGAATGCATTAAGGACTGTATCTGAGGATCTGTCCACTGTCACACCCTATTTTACAAATACTTTTAATTTAGCAGCATATGTTAATAATTCTGAAACGTTAAAGAATTTACTTAACCTTAATGTCAATTTAAGTAAAATCGAAAAAAAACCTCATATTGTTGAAAAAATTTTAAAACTAGATTTTGAAAAACATATGAAAAGCCATATTTTATTTATCAATGACTTTGTTGGAATGGATGAAATCGGAAATTTCCTAACGAAGAACCCAATGATTTTATGTGAACCATTAGAGGACCTCCAAGTAAGAGTTAATTATTTACACTCCAAAGGTTTTAAAAATGAACAAGTTAGAAGGATTGTTACTAAAAATCCATTCTGGTTGATGTTTAGGTAAGTTCTAGTTTAAATAGGTACAATAAAAAAATGGGATTGTTGATAATGTTATGTCATGCTTCTTTCCAGCCCTATAAGAATTGACAAAAGGTTTGGCTATTATCAGAAATATTTGGACTTATGTGGCAAAGAAGTAAGAGATTTGGCCACCAAGCAACCAAAATTGATAACATATAATTTACATCATGTAAAATGCAACCTATTTGTAATAAAAGAAGAGATGGGCTTTGAAGACATTGAAGTTAAAGAAATTGTATTGAAGAAACCTAAACTTTTAATGTTGAGTAAGTATTTTATGATAAGTACTCACTTATATTAACCAACCTGCAAAACGCTGCTATGGTTACCCAACAATATCTGACCACCTCCTTAGTCAGCATTGTCAAGTTTACATAGAATAATCCAAAAGTATAGCACCTATGGCCAAAAGAACTTGGCCGTTTAGAATTTCGAGCAGGTGGTTCAACTAACCATTTTTTAGGGAAAGTTTATTTTTACAGTAATAGTGTTCTTGCTCTGTACCTATACATGCATGTGCAAAAGTTCATAAAGCCTTTGTTTCCACCCATCCTGCACGAGATGCTTTTGGATTCAATAAAAAATAATTACTAAAAGTAAACAAGTGTTCTTAACGTGAGGCATTTTAGCGCCCCAAGGTAAATAACCGGGCGGCGAGCGATAGCCGCGCACTTCGTTCGGGGCATCTCGTGCAGGATTAATCTATGTCAGCAGTACATCATGAGGTTTGAAGGAATTACATGATTTCGTTTACACCCTGTATATTGTTTTAGTTATGCATATTTTTTTATTATGCATATTTTTCATTTATTTTTCATTTTTAAATCACTAAATGTTAAAAGTGGGAAATTTTTGGGAAATTGAACTAAACATTTGGCTGAAAATTAACGTAAAAAGATAAATGCAAACTGAAAATAATATATGCATCTGCATAATTATATGCTAAATAATAATATGCTATAATAATATAATATAATAATATGCTCACAAGTATTGGTGATGGTAATTTGTTGCAGTTTATTAGATATGGTACCTATTTTATTGGTATAATTTGTTGAAGATAGCATTTAAACATAATTTTTAAATACATCTTTAATTTGTTTCAGATCAGAAGACCCTGTTGGAAAGATTCAAATACATCCACAACGTCATGAAAATATCACACAAAAATATATTGAGAACCCCAGAGATATTAATGTGTAGAAATTTTAGAATAAAACAGCGGCATTTATTTTTAGAAAACTTGGGTCGCTCCCAGTATGATCCAAAAAAAGAAAATTATATCCCAATTAAATCTCTTGTTGAAGATACGGATGCAGAATTCTGCAAGAACTTTGCAAAGTGCAGTGTCAATGACTTTAATACTTTTTTAAAAACTCTATAAATTTTACCCAGTTTTACCTAATACAATTTTATTTTGGAAGGCATTTAATGAATGATACAAAAGAGCATCAAGAATTCCTGCGACTGTGAATACTCCTCCTATTATTGCACAGATGTTGGTGGCCAAATGGCCAATTGATCTAAAAGAAAATATTGGTTATATTAGTCATAATCTTATCTATAGTTATAAATAATCTGAAAAGTAAATTCAGATTTAATTACATACCGTTCCTTTTCAGTATATTTAACCATGAGAGGAGAAAGCTCATAACTAAAAAACGCTCCTGGCATGCCAGATTCTGCATTAATATTTGACACTGATTTCTGATGTCTCGTTACTGAAAACTGGTTTGTGTGTAAAACAGTTTTGTCTAACTTTACATACATCGTTGGAACTATTTTCAAATAATATTGAAACATTACAGCACCTGTAAAAAAATAAATGTAATAAAACAACGGCTTCTTTCTCTAATTAGGTATTCAAAAAGGAGGGTAGGTATGAAATATGAATGTTATGAAAATAAAATAGACTATAAGTGTAGGCCTATACTGAGGCGCAGACTGCGCAGGCAACACAGTTCAGTACGTACAGTCGGGCAACGCCTTTGATGTCTGGCGATGCTACCACCCGGCGCCCCGTGTAGCCGTTGCCCAACTATATGGATTGTAAAACTGCGATTGAACTGTGTTGCCTGCGCCTCTGTGATGCCTGCGTTAATAGTTAAGGCCAAGCCACATCTGTCAGAAAATACGTCGCCAATCTCCGACACGTAATTTACTCAAGAAATAGTAACAAATCTTCGGTCAAAATTGTACGGTATGAGTCGTTCGTTCGCGCGGAAGGTCAGCGACGTATCTTCCGTCAGATGTGGCTTGGCTCTTAGGTTAAGTTCGGCAAGTTCAGCGTTCACATGATTACCATAAACGCATACGGATTAGCGCATCGCGATCACGTGAACGGTGAAAGACGTCACGTTGCTTGTTTGAATTTAACTACGTGCCATCCGTGCGACCAAGTGAACTTAATTATACAGGCTATGTCCAGATGACCAGCATTAACGTTTACAACTAACGCGGTTTAGCGTGTGGACGCCATGAATAAAATTCGTGTAGTTATAAACGCGCTTTTGTAAAACGCGTGCTTAACGCTTGTCATCTGACCACAGGGTCGCCATCCGTCCGGGTTTCCCCGGATTTGTCCTAGTTTAAGAGGGCCAGGAAGCGTCCGAGCGGGGCTTCATTAGTAGTCCGGGTTTAAAAATTTAAAGTCTTGGGCCGCCCGCGACACATTTTTGTGTGTAGTGTTTTTTGTTACCTACACTATGTTTAAAAAAACCTGTTGACATATCCGGGTTCTGGGCTTTAAAATTCGGGGTTTTCACGCGTCTTGTCCTGGTTGCCAAATTTTAGAGATGGCAACCCTATCTGAACATAGCCTTCGGGTGAACGCGCACTAGAGCGAACCGTGGGAAACGAATTTTAGAGTTACAGTTGTATTTGTGTTTAATCCTATGCGACGCCGCTCACCTATCCACAATGCAAGCGCTGCATTTCAGTAAAATGATGTAGGTAGGTAGGTAGTTGAATTCCGAGGGACGTGTACTGATGACGTTATTCGGATTTTGATCTACCCAGTAGGTATGAGTCTGATGTATCAAATCCCATCTAATATCGGCTACCATTACCATCCAAACATCTAATGACATCGATTTGACGTTTACAGCAACCGTTCTCACCACATCTAAACAACCACGAACAAATGTCGATTTCAGATAGGTACACCAAACTATAGTCCGACCGGATTACTCAGTCCTCGCCCGCGAAATTACAGGGACGCGGGGGATGACGACTAAAAGATGATTTCCAACAAACGGCTCGCATCCGTCCGTATCCTTTCCGATCCGATGCGATGCGATGCGAGCCGTTTGTTAGGAATCATCTTTTAGTCGTCATCCCCGCGTCCCTGTAACGTAATAAACAGATATAGATTTACATTTATCTAAAATCCAAACATCTAAAGCAACCTCAAGCAACTAGCAACCGATAGATATTCGCCTACCCTCTTTTCAACTTTATGTAGTCCCGGCCGCGAGAAAAAGATGAAGAGAATATTGCATCCGTGACTACGAATGAATCGATGGCGCCATATCAATATCCGTAGATATCGACGTCTGGAAACCGATAATGGTCTCGATTCTGTATCACATTTTGACAGTACTAGACTAAAAGCAACTGTCACTTTCTTTTTCTATTGAAACAGAAAGAGACAAACACCCTTAGTTTAGTCCTGTCAAAGTGCGCAACAGAATCGATACCATTGACTCTTAGTCTAAGATCCCAGTGTAGAACGACCTTCACCGAGCTGGTTAATGGATGAAAAGTATTTTATATCAAACTAGCTGCCCGGACAGACTTCGTTCTGTCAAAAGTTATTGGCCTGTAGTGGGAAAAGAAGTGTTGTTTTTACTATTTTCCACGCATTTTTTATGTTTTTTCTCTCCATAAGAACCTGCCTTGTGCTTTAAGGAATATATAAAAAAAAATAGACGAATTGGTCGAGCCGTTCTCAAGTTTCGCGCTTAGCAACACATTTGGCGATTCATTATTATTTATATAGATAGATTACTGCACGATAGATAGCTTTGATAAACTGTTGGTAATAATGATAGTTACAACCTACATCTAACTACCGACAGGGAAAGTGGTAGTTTTTCGGATTATTCCACTTTATTCACCCAGGTGATATCACCTGGGTGAACATAATCCACATGATTTATTTGTATTTATTATGTTTCTTCAAATCACCTGGGTAATCAATTTCCACAAATCACCTGGGTAATCAAATTCCACATGATTAAAGTTTGTTTCCTTAAATCACCTGACTTATAGTATATACCTTAAACGTTCCCTGAAGTAAAGTGAATTGGCTACGAGGAAAGGACTGATTCATGCATGTAAGTATTAGGGTAAGAACTCACGGAGCGATTATCATCCGAGCCCGCTGCGGTAGCGGGACCGCAACGCTCGTACGAACACATAGTACATGGAAATGTAGATAGTAAATTTCACGAAGCGATTTATGGCCGCGGCGCGATTGTTTTCGGGTCCCGCTGCAACGGCGGGCAACTAGTAGAATTGCGCGGGTCGTGGTCACCCGCGACTTTGGCAGGCGACCGCGGCCTTTCCTGAATCAGTGGATGAACACAGAACCTTCTAGGCCTTCTTTTTTTAATTCTTCTGTGAAGTAAGTATAACGCAACAGTTCGTTTGTGGTGTGTCCATGGCGGTCTGGACTTAAGTGAACAATTTTATGATCGTAAATAACCGCTCGCCGATCTTGCGATCGTCGCCGCGCGATTCTACTAGTTGTGGGCACACCCGCACCTAGTCGACTTCTGCACATTTTACGAACTTAGCAAGCAATAGACTGCAACGACTTGCGCAACAAAACTTGCTAGTGGATTCAGCCGTTTTGTAAATTAACTAGATAGATTTGTCGTCAGAAATTCCAATAAGCAATTAATGTATCACATAAACATTTTAAAAAGAAAAGAAAACAATTATATTAGATCTTAAGGACTTGTATCCACGACCGTTAAACAATTTAATAAAAAAGGCTTTTAGTTACCAGGGCTGCCATTTGTACGATTTAAGTCGATTTTGTACTATTTTTTGACAATTTACATACCTTTGAGAATTTTAAGATAAATCTGATAATATATTTTTTATAAAAGCTACCAGTTTTTAATCAGTTCTACTGGCTTAAGAGACCCGATGCCAGAGCCGTTCAGTTATCACATAAAAAGGATATCAGCGACGTGCCCATAGAGTGCGCGCAAGATAACTCTGCGCGCGACCGAGGGCGTGCTAAATGTTGACATGATCGCAAAAATACAAAGTCCTACTTTTTAAGGAAAAGTAATATATTCGTGAGCATTAAAATTGGGCAGCCCTCTTGCGGTTTATTATATTTTAATTGAGCTAAGTTATGTACGTTTAAATTTACTACCTATCAATTAAATTAATTAGTATTTTTACGTAATTTGTAAAAGAAAAGAACAAAGCTTATAAATGTGCCGTGAGTGAAAATAATGCATTATGATTATTAGAGTCATTCCCAGTTGCCCCCACCATCAACGCCACCACTGGTGACGACTGGGATTTTTATTTTAAAATATCCCATTTGCCACCAGTGGGGGCGTCACCAGAGGTGGCACCTGGGAATGACTCGATTATTATCATCTATTGAGGTCTACTATAATATTTATTATAATATTTTCTTTTATTCCTAAAATCAGGTAGATCTAGTGACAAAGTTAATAAAACGGCAACACTATGGCGGAACATGATTAGTTCCGATTTTGGCCGCGCGCAGAGTTATCTTGCGCGCACTCTAGTGTTGTCGATTCTGTTGCTCACTTTGACAGGACTAAACTAAACTAAGGGTGTTTGTCTGTTTCTGTTTCAATAGAAAAAGAAAGTGACAGTTGCGTTTAGTCTAGTTTAGTACTGTCAAAATGTGCTACAGAATCGACACCATTGTAGTCTATCACAAAATGGCATATGGTTCATATTTCTCTGGGCGATTTAGATTTCGCTCGCGAAATATGGAATGGAAAAAACAGGTTTGTACTTTCTAATACTCTTGTAAGTAAATAGAGTAAATTTTTAGCCGACAGACGATATGATTCGATTTGTGAACACGGACAATTTATACAAAAAAAGTAAAATAGTTTTAGCTTTAAAAAAAAAGTATTCTATATGAAGATTATTAACATAGTACTTTTTTTTGTTCACTGACTTACTTTTTTTAAGGCTGGTGTACCATTGCTACATTTTTTTACCTGGCAGCTCTAAAGCTACTATTATTAGTCGTAAAATAAATTGTCAAAAAATCCGTGTCAGTCTATTCGAAGGACATAAAGATATAGATAAATAAAACAATTTTTCTGAAACTGGAAAAAGCCTGATTAAAGATGCCCGTGCCAGGCGGAGTCTATCAGAGTCAAGGACCATCTTGTTTTGACAAAATGAAAATGGGCTTCATGATTGGATTTTGTGTCGGAATGGCAAGCGGCGGCCTTTTCGGTGGTTTTACAGCTTTGAGGTTAGTTGTAAATGTCAAGCTGTATTATTTGTTGTAGTCTCATAATTGCGTTAACTACCTTATTAAATATTACAGATATGGAGCAAGAGGAAGGGAATTAGTACATTCCGTTGGAAAAGTGATGCTTCAAGGTGGGGGTACTTTCGGAACCTTTATGGCCATCGGTACTGGAATACGTTGTTAATGTGATGGTTGTTCTAACACCAATTTTGTACATACAGTAATATAAACTTATAGTGCTTAGCTTACAATGTGATTATTCTTTTGTTTTAATAGTGTTGTAATATTATTCATTAACAAATTTTATTAAATATTATAATTGATAACATGTTCTTGTATAATATTTTCATACTTATTATCTGGTGCAGAAATCCTACTAAATATACTTTTACCTGCACCGGTATCATGCAGAGCCAAATCAAGTACTGCCTAGAAACAAACATTTGAATGTCTTTTGAGTATAATCAACAACCCCAGAAGCATGAGAAATAGATGGAAAATTTTACTACTTCCATGCCTAAACCAAGGAAATAGATTTTGTCTAGCAAACATTAGAAAGTGTTAGGTTACATATAACAAAATAACTATGGTTGTGATCTTACATATTGAGTGGAGGAGGTTGGTCTCCCAAAATATTAATGATTCTTCACACAAAAAAAATGAGCCTGCCTGGAGATGGAGGAATCCAGGACCTCCAGCCCCACAGTCCATGCCTGCAGTCATCTGATCAAGAAGGCTGAAGTGTGATTTATTGGTTTGTGATAAAAATAAAAGGACACAAAAACTACGAGAAGGTCATGTTATATTATTACCACAAAATCTCTTTGGCTGTTTTGAGGTAACAATCATAGGCATATTCAGGGTGGGGCAGATGGTGCGTTTGCCTCATCCTGGCACAGGAAAGAATAGGTAAATGGTCTAGATTCTGTCAACTCACCACCCAAGTCCACAGAACAATATTGTTCAAAATAGGCAGACCAATGCTAGACTCCATCTATACTTATTTAGGCTTTAATAATAAGTTTATGGGGCAAAGTTGCTCCATAATCCCTTTTTGCATTTACATTTATTAAAAGACCAATATTTACTGTCTGAAGAGTTTGCCTCACCGTGGACAAAATCCTGGCTATGACCATAGTAACAATACTTGCAACTCTATTTAAATGTATGAAAAGCAAAGTAAGACAGTTTTAACTGGTGTTCAATTTTGTAATAGTTATTGTAGTTAATGAAACTAATAGTATTGGATAGGCCACAAGATGCATGAGTATCAGGATAATAAGAGCAGCATTTAAAAAAATCAGAAGAGGCCTGTCTGTCAGACTGGACATTCATAGTTCAATACATAATAAACATCCTTCCTTTTATTCCTTACCTTCCTTAGCCACACCGTTGACTCCATCTAAAGGTGCAGTGTTAGCACCTTCAATGTCCTTCCCAAAAGATAAATGTTTGATAAAATGGGTTGTATTAAATACTGATGATGAATATGGCTGCACATCATGGACGTGAACATGATTAATTGTAAAACTTTTTCCTGGAGCTATATGGAAGCTTCCTCCAACCTGGAATGTGAGATAAACTTAATTTTCAATTCAAAAATGCATCGCATTTTACCTGAGAGCTAGCCCAGTTGCCAGGTAGGTAGTTTTACTTTGAAAAGGTCCATTAGCTCTGATTTTTAGATATGTGGTATATTTAGGTGTTCCTATGCAAATTTTAAATTTTCGACCTTGAGTGACCTCCGCGTGCTCCGCCATTTTGGATTAAAGACCTCGAAAATTAGTTTTTATTAAATACCTCCATATCCATACTCCAAGAGTATTCATTGATTTATGTACCTAATCTATTATACTGTCTGTGATGTAAGGTTTTTTATGACGGGTTTAAGCCATTTCCGCATTGGTTGGTGTGAGGGCACTCTAATGAGTACTATGTACAGTCTGCGACAGGTCGACATGGCAATTTTATAGTCATTTTCAATACATAACTCCAAGCAACAACGTGAGCGTGATCGAGATCGATAAACGCGGTTGATGCGGACTCGTCCAGCACTAAGCCTAAGGCGCGGGCGCTGTGCAGGTGTGCAGGGCGTCCCCACCTCCACGTCACACCTCGTACCCGATTGCCATGTTGATCTGCCTCGGACTGTAGGTATCATGCTTATACATACTCTATTCACTTCCATGTAGCCATATATTTGACAGCCTTCTTTAAGAGCCAAATTAGTTTTTTCAATAGAATCATCGTTTTTACATTGTTCTATTGTAGATAAATCAGGTAAGGCCCACCTCCTTAATCTGTATGCTTCTTTGACCTCTTCACAAGTGTTGCAACATCTAAAAAAACCTTATTAATATAATATTAACATATTGGTTAGTTTTCTTACAAAGTATCAGATCAATCAAGTTTTACATAACATCACACCTGTGTTCCCCGAAGGGTTGTGTAGAGGTATATAGTAACACCCTCATTTCGCCGTTATGTTTAAGTCCCATGTTATAGGGGGCGAGCCTATTGCAATCAACCGGGCACAAATCCAAATTCTGGGCTGCTACGAGATAAAACATTTATTATCTCGTCTCAGCATGAGATAATGGGACATTAAAATTATGTCGTGCTGCGCATGTTATGCTAGGTGGAATATGACATCATTAATAGTGAGCCCCAAAAATGAAAAATCTAAGAGTGTGCTCATTTTGTTATATGGTTTTTTTTTCATGGTTCCTACCTGTATGCTTTTTATGCCTTTTAAAAGTATTATATGTATTAACCATTGTATATTTTGAATAATATTCAATCATCCTGTTGTGGAAATTCAGTATACTCTCAAATAGTTTCTTTTTTATCATTGACCTGGCCAGCAAACATTGATGTGAGAAAAAGACACAGGTTATATTCTGAGTGTGTTATTTAACTGGGACAGTAAAACTGTGGTATGGCTATCGCAAATTCTAAGCTAAAGGGGATACAGGAAAACTTTATTATTCTATAATTGTTTTGTACCCAATAGAAGAAATAAAACACTAATGAAGTCACCTTTGTGTCTATCCATCTACAAAGTGGCCCCTAGACTATATTAATAATATTATTGTGCCATATTTTAGAATGGTGCAATATTATTTTGCAAAATGTATTGAGTAAATAAAAATGATTTCATATTTATTGCACACTCCGACAGTGTTGCAGTCTATAGTTTATATTTTCCATTTCTATCTTGGTTATTGTGTTGTTAACATGATTGTTCTGTATCAAGTTTCACTCTTTCAAATGTTAGAGCATCTACTCTGAGAAAGTTGTTAAAATTGCATGGTTTGTTTATTCTCAGATCACTCAATAAATTTTCATGAGTGAACCTGTCTATTTTTTCTATCACTTTCATCTATCTTTGTATTTTTTGTCTTTTTCTCCGTGCATGTAGATAGTACAATAGCAATACAACATCAATATCAGTTAGCATGTTCATTCTTCAAAAGTTAGATGTGAAATAAATTATTGCACAATCTTATTTTACTATCTGGGGCAAACAAGGAAACGCTCAATATTTTTATTCAATATTATTGTACAATAATATTGATAGTCTAGGGGCCGCTTTTGTGTTCTGTTTTTTCAATGTTGGTACAAAAAAGTTATTAAATAATTTGAATAGAGAGTAAACCACTGATTTCATATCAAATTAAATTTGATAACTTACTGAGATTCATTTAATGCTGCTCCATAACAACTTCCACATGTTATAATTGCCACTTCAGAATTGTTTTGTTTTATCTAAAAACAAATAAAGATAAGTTATGTTATAAGAAACAAGTGGCACTGATTGAATAAAATAATGTCAATAGAAATAGGCTACAAATCTTAATAATATTACTTATACATATATTGATTTGTATAATTTCTACTGACTAGTTACTGTCTCCTCTTAAGGGGCTGGTCAATGATCAACATTTAATGGTGATGTCTGGCTGGCAATGTTACAGCAATATGGTTGTATAACTTGTCAATATTGGGGCAACATTGGCAAATTGCGTGGCAGTATTGACTTAATATTGCTGGTATGGTCACATGTTGCCAAGTATGGCTGCCTCTGAGCGATAGTAAACAGCAATTAATTACCAGTAATCATTGAGTCTCACACTGCTGTATCTAACATGCTAGCAATAGATTGAGGATGTAATGCTGTAAATAATTGCTGGGCATTGCGGGTTCACATTGCCATAAAATGTATATTGTTTACCAACCAATTTTAGTAATAAATAATGTCTTTTTTTCTTACTGTAGTAGAAGTTGCAATTTCTTCTTTTTTTGGTTCTTCTATGGGAATCCCATTTAAATCCAGTCTCCTCTTATGGATATTGTGTTCCATTTGCAGATGCTGTTCCCCTGATGAGTCCATAGCATCAAGTACTAGGTCTGAAAGAGCATTTGCAATATATAACATAAATATAGGGCTCCACGGGATATCAAATTATTATAAGCCTTTTTTTAACAGAGGCTAATTGAATAATTCTGCTGATAATGTGTTAATAATAAAAGAATGAAAAAGTTAAATAATAAGTTAATTATTAAGTACTTACAGTTACATGAGATCGTTGGCACTATAATATCTAAATTAATTCGTAGCATATGGCCTCTTGATGTATCTACAAACAATTCCTCCGAAATATTTGGTGACATGTAAGTATATAGTTCCGAAAGAAACAATAACATCATAATAAGTCCACCGCTAACAGTTACTGCAATGTGATAAATTTAAATTTGTTACCGTTTAAGTAATGTTAAGAGAGCTAGCGAGAATAAAAAAGTTGAAAGAATATTTTACTTGCTGCGCCGGTGGTGGTTTTTATTCTAAAGTCCTCTAATGTCTTAGCATAAGCATCTAATTGCTTAAACTTATCTATTAATTGGGATGACATAGTGTCATTCGCTTGTTCCAAATTCCAATTAGTGTGATACCAAAACTCGTTTGTTTTTCTGGAGATTAGTACAATACAATGTACTTACAAAACAATACAATCATAACCATAACCTTTACAATCAAATCAAGTGAGGAAATGTTGCCAGATCGGGTTTTTAGAAATCCGTAGGACTATGTTGAATAATCCATAGAAATCCATAGATTGACTATAAAAAATCCGTAGATTGAATTTAAAAAATCCGTAGATTGACTTGAGAAAATCCGTAGATTGATTTTAAAGAATCCGTAGATACACAAACTTCTTAAAATTTATAATATAATATTTACAAAACTGCTATATATTTGCTGTTTTTCGGGACACTTATCGATTAATCTGTGAATCTTAGCCGTAATATATGTTATGATAAGCTACGGATAGACTTACGGCCGATCCCAATAACCGTTCTCAATCCAAAATCTCTGGATTTACGTAGGTTTTTGACAGAAATTCAATCGAAGTAATGTCAAAAACCTACATCAATCTAGAGCAGGGACTGAAAGCGGTTACGGTATGAGCTTACGATACCTTTAGAATATAGGATACCGTTTTCTTATAAAGGTTGGGCCATACCTTTATTTAACCTTTTTACGATTTCGGTACCGAAAAACATCGAGTGATGAATGAATCCTACTAATGCGACATTGATGCTATCTGGGGCCTCATAACAATAGGATGATTTACAGTACATATTCCAGAAAAATTCAAGGTTTTCTATAAATAAATACAATAACATTAGTTAGCACACATATTTACTTAAAAAAGGAGGAAAAAAAAAGCAAATGTTTAGAATATGCACAGACAAAAAAAATATTTTTCATTCATTTTGCTTGCCAGATAAACCTTAACGGTGTGATAATAAAGTTGGTTTTCCATCTGTCATTTTACTGTCAGCCATAGAGGATAATAATATACTCTGTCAGCCATCATCGTGAGTGGAGTCAAGTCGCATGAGATCAGAAATAAGAGGTGAAATAGATCCACGGTCACAAAGATTTGAATTGACCTAACTTGAAAATAAAAGTATGCTGTGTGTGTGCCGTCCGCATATCGTAATTTCACTTTTTGATATAATATATCATCATATTATGATGCCCATCGAAGACAAGCTCAGTACAGAACACGCAAGAAGCTTAAAAAGCTTCTTGAGAGCGCGGCAATAAGCGTCCGATACTTGTTTCCCGTAGTCGGTTCCGCCCTCTGCGTCCTACATTAGTCTGCTATATTGAAAACTAAAATACAGATAAAATTACATATAAATGGCGCTCAAATTATTGTTTGACGTTTTACCTTCAAAAATAAAGATTATAAGATTATAAAGATTTAGGGCCAAGCCACATCTGGCGGAAGATACGTCACCAATTATTCTTAATTCGTAATTCGTGGCGTAATTTACTCGAGGAATTTTGGTAATGCATCTTCGGTCAAATTTGTACGATGTGAGATATTTATATGGAATTATGTGTATTGGCGGAAGATTGGCAACGTATCTTTCGTTAGATGTGGCTTGGTCCTTAAGGTGGACGCGCACCTGTCCGCATCGTACGCGCCGCAGCTACATTTGAATTCTTTGTATGAAGTTCTATGCAACCTCGCACACCTATTCAAGCTGCGCTCCCCCTAGTACCCAAGTGGCTGAATTCTTACAGCCACAGCCGATGACGTCAAGCACCGGCGCGCGCGTTCTATGCGCCCGCAGCGGTCGCTGTGGATGACGTCATCATTGGCAGTCACCGGCCGGCTGAATGAAACCAATTCGATGCGGGTCGTGCGACGACTGCAGCGACCTCGGCGCGGACGGTGTGCGAGACCGTCAACAAAAGAGATGACCGCGGCGACTGCGGTGCGTATGGTGTGGACAAGTGCGCGTTCACCTGTGGCGGCATCTATCGCGCCACATGCGAACTACCATGCATCGCGATATCAAAGTTTGACACGCAGGTACTAGATATATACAAGTTCCCAACATTCTCGAGGACATCCTCGTTCCCCTACACACCTATAAACATATAAACCTTCTTGGCGGTTGAGCCATTTGTTACCAGCGTTGCTATAGTGACAAATAACAAGTCTTTGACTGCCAATTTAATACTGTTCATCTTTGACGGCTAACTTCATACTGACGAATTTTCATGATGGTGTGCGCGCGCAGCTGCTGCTCCCAATTTTACTCTCTCAACCAACGCGCTATAAGAAGTATAACTTCAAAAAGTGTACTTAAATTGTTGATTTTGTGCATTAATAAATTAATTATATCGTCAGTGGAAAGGTAAAAAGACTAAAGCGCCAACATACCTACTTTACAGTAGAGAGATTCAAAGTATTTTTTTAAGAAAATAAACATAGTTATTTTTCTTAGAGTATACATAATCGAAGCTTTCCGCTACAAAGGTCGTAAAGACAATTTTGGGCAAATTCACTTTTTGATGCAGTCTTACTTAATTTTTCACGCTCTTTCGATCTGTATATTTAAAATTGCGCTACGGTGAAAAAAATGTTTTTTACTACCCAACATTTTCTTAAAGGTAAACATCACTTTTTCGCAAAACCGAGTCGTAAAATACATTTACTTTACATTACGACAGCAAAGTTGGTGTAACTACAAATACTTTAATTAAGAAACGGGGTAAAACACAATAAAAAACAAATTGGGATTTACGCCCTACAAAAAATAAATTGTGCCAACTCTTGATGTACAAACGCGGACATTTGCTGTGAATCACTTTTCAACCTTATTGCCTTAGTAATAAGGTCGAAAATTGGTTCACGGCAAATGTCCGCGAAGGTACCTAATTGTATTATAATTAACGATTAAGAGTCATCGTTGGCAACAAACTATATTATTTCAACGTTAAAACCCATTTTAAAGTTTCGTCCCGGTTCACCCCGTTACATGGTACTCTTTTGTTCAATTGTGATTGATTTAGCTATTAGTAGTTATTTCCATAAAACTTTTATTTGGAGAGTTTAATTAACAATTATAACTAATAATATAAGTACAATATAAGCATCTAATTGGAATCAAAAGGTCAAATAGTCCGTAGATAAGTGTTAAAAAAACCTATGAAATAGTATTCTAGAGCCGTAAAATTAAAATTTATACTAAAACCTCGTAATTTCTTTGTAATGAAACGTAATTTTTATAATGTAATTAATTAAAATAAAGGAAAAATTAATATATCTACTTCTGTATCATAAATTATAATAATATACAGGGAAATCTTTATATTTTTCATAATTATATAGGTTGCGGCATACAAGTTGGGCGTTAGCAATGATTTAATTTCATCCACCATTTCATAAACATGCCAGATTTTCAAATTTTAAATGAACAAAATGAATGTACCTGCGAAAAATAACAATATTTTTCAATTAAAATCTGAAATACTGGCATAATTATGAAAGAGTTAATGAAATATTGTGATATCCAGGGCCCAACTTGCTTGACGGGACCTATAACTTACCATTTCTGATTCAATTATGTACCAATGAATAATTAATAAGTGTTGATTTTTAAAACATTTTTTTAAATTTTACTCAACTAATCATTATTTATATTAAAAATACCTAAAATCCATCCTCCTTGATTAAATTACTCACAGAGTCATTGCATAAGTATTAATAACAGGGTGTATTTACCTATTTTGCGAAAAAAAAAACGGTTTTTACAACTATGAAAATCACCCTATTATGTGCTTAACCGGTTTATACTGCAGATGTTTGTTACTAGGCTTTTTAATTATGGGTTGTATATACCTTTTTTTTAGATTTTCAGGGGTGTAACTCCATGCTAACTTCGTCAATAACTCTCGTACATAGCTGTAATTAAATATAAGACGCCTAAATATAAGAACTTCCTTCCTAGAACTCAATTTTATAAGTATAAAAACAAAAGAGTTATTTAAGAAACTTTTTTTTATTTTTAGTTTTTTGCTCATTGCCAAAAGTATGGAATTTGGAGTTACGCCCTTTGTAGCGGAAAGCGTCGATATTAAATAGATCATTTAATTATCTATTTAATAAGTATACTCTGAGAAAAATAACTATGTTTATTTTCTTAAAAAAATACTTTGAATTTCTCTATTGTAAAGTAGGTACATATATTGGCGCTTTAGTCTTTTTACCTTTCCACTGACGATATGTATAGTACATAAAACGATTATTCATGACATAGAAATAGTAAGAGAAATAATCAGAAACTTCAGACATTCCAATTAAGTAAAGTCAAGTCAAGTGTACCTACAAATGCTTATATGTATACGTGAATGATAACATTGTATCTTTTGATGAAAAAATATATTTATTATTAATTAGAATATTAAGTTAAAAGCAGAAAACAATCGCAATAATATAACTTTAATGAAGTTTACCATTTTATTCTTTCATTTATTAATTTTTTTCATGTGCTAACTGCATTTTAAATGTAGCGTAAATTTTCATACTAACTCTCGTAAAAAAAATCATTAAATAAATTGCCAAATCTTAAAACTAAAAAGTAAAGTCAGCAATATTTTCGGTTGGCTGTCACGTAAAAAATTACGTTCAGTCGAATTTTTCTGTTTTGTTGGAAATACCTACTTAATTAAAATTTCGTAAATTTGAAGTAGTAGGTCCGTAAGCTAGGCCGTAAATCCGTAGATCTACGGATTTTTCCGTATGTCTGGCAACGCTGTAAGTGATAATATTATCACCATGTAATATTTTCATTAGACAATAAAATTACAATATCTACAAAGTAATACTGTAACTAGTAACACAAGCGAATTGTTGTCACAAGTAGTTGTCAGTAGTTTGTCCGAAATGCCGTAGACAGAGAATTTTGTCATTAATATTGACACTACCAGCACGCCACGTCATTCCCGCTCATTGGTTCTAAGAAAAATTGTGGTATAGTGATTGGCGGAGTTGGCCATATTTCATTTAATGACCAATGAGCGCGCGAAAGGTGGTTATTATGCTCTTGGGCTGGGGGCTGTACTGCAGGCCTAGACAAAAAACGTTTCTGATAGCGTTAACGCCAGACGCTAACGTCAAAATGTATGGCGATGACATTACCTGTGGAAAGGAAACGTAATGTCACGCTAAGTTCGTAGACAAATAAAAACTTGTAACGAAACGCCACGAAACGCTACCGCTAAAGCGACGTTAGCGTGGCGTCTCTCATACAAAGTGGTAGACAAGTGGTGTTTTTGACAAACGATAACGTCAATTTAGGCGTTATTTGCTAACGCTCGCTAGCGGATGCTCGGACCCTACCGCTAAGGGTGTTGTGGAGTGATATATCCCTATAAAGTTTGTGGTGGAGTGTATTAATAAGGAAAAAAGGTGTTTATTGTTCTTAAAATGCATTGCCTAAGGCTGTTATGGGCGGCAAATAATGAAGAAGCGTGGATTAGGCGTCAAATAAGAGTAAATCGGCGGAGTGTGGAAGTTGCCGCCGAAATGTCGGAATTGGAGTTTATTCGGCGTTTTAGGCTGGATAAACGAACATTTTGGAGTCTCTGCAGCGATCTAAGGCGCCTAACTTCTCTAAAAGGAACTAGAGAAATTTCACTGGAAGTTAAGGTAGATACATTAGAGCTATTCTCATTTACAAAATGTGCAATATTTGCATAGGCACATATGTAAAACAATTTTTTTGTTTGTTTAAGGTTCTTTGCACTCTTAGCTTTCTAGCAACGGGCTCATACCAACGAATTGTTGGCCTCACACAGCACATCATACAGAGGACAGCCAGCAGATGTATAAATGAAGTTGTGAATGCACTCATTCAGCCTGCAATTTTAGGAAAATGGGTTGTTTTTCCTCAAACACAACAAGAAAGAGCCCGTTTAAGACTTGAGTAAGTTTTTAATACTTAGTAAATAAAATTGATATAATCTTGAAACTATACACACATTTCCTAGAACAAAGAAACTTTGGTTAATTAGTTATAAAATTACAGGTTTCAAAGGAAATTTAGACTGCCAGGGATAATTGGCTGTATAGATTGTACACATATAGCCATTTTTAAGCCCAGCCAAGATGAACATTTATTCTTTAACAGAAAAGGCTATCATTCACTGAATGTTCAAATGGTAAGTTGAATTAATTATGCTCCAACTAAAATGTTTGTTTATGTATATTACTTTTGAATAATAAACAAAATGTATCTTTATTACAGGTATGTGACAGTGATTTGAAAATAATAAATGTGAACCCAAAATTTGGTGGCGCAACTCATGATTCTTTCATTTGGGCAAGTAGCAGAGTGGAATCTTTATTACGAGAGCTTCATCAAAATGGAGAGCAAGTATGGTTATTGGGTAAGTACCTAAGTAGTTATTTTGAATACTTATGCCTTTATTAATTGTGAAATCTGAAGTGGATATGGCAGAGCAAGAATAATGCATGAATGTAATTTAAAAGTTGGACTTGATTGAAAAAAAAAAAAAGTATACTTTGTGTATTACAAAAGCTAGCATTATTAGATTTCTTTGTCCATAGTGTATAAGTACTAGACGGAAAGGAAATTTTAAATTATGATTCATTTGTTTAAGGTGACTCTGGGTATCCTCTGCGGCCATGGTTGCTAACACCTATATTAGATGCAGCACCTGGCTCTCCAGAAGAAACATACACTCAGCGTCACATCCAAGCAAGAAATTGCATTGAGCGCTGCTTTGGGTTGCTCAAATCACGCTGGAGATGTTTACTAAGGCACCGAACTTTACATTACCATCCTGTTAAAGCTGGGAAAATAGTACTAGCATGTTCTGTCCTGCATAACATGGCCATAGCAGCACGATTACCCCCTCCAATGACTCTAGAAGTAGAGGAGACTACACATGAAGAAGTCTCAGAGGATATCTCCAGCATAAGAAGCCAAAATGAGTTAATTTGGGGCAGAGCTACACGAAATAACTTAGTATTAAGGTTGCAATAAGATCCTAGTTATAGTCTTCATTTACATCTTAATAGTAATAAATATTTATATTTAAAAAAAAGAAATGTGTTTATTCGTATCAATTTACTGTTTGATAAAGATTAAATAATAAAAACTACTTTATTTCAAGTATTACCTAGTTTAATTACTAATCTAATAAACATTTAAAAAAGAAACAAGAAAAATAAACATATTTGGCAAAATTTAATACTGAACTAAATAATTACTGAATTAAATACTGACTAACTTAATAATTATCAAAATCCTAAATTACTGCTAAGCTTATTAGTATCAGTCTTATTTAAATAAACCTCTCACTGTTTTCTATTAGTATTTATTTATAGTTATAAATAAATACTAATAGAAAAACAAATTAAATAAACACAAAACAAATATAAAGTAACACAATCAAATAAAATATAAACAGAACCAAAAAAGTATTAGAAATAGAAAATAACAATAAAATATTAATAAATGGAAAAACATTCACAAAAAAAGTTGTAAGCTTTAATTGTAAAGAATATCTGATATAACTGGTAATGTGACTGTGACAGCCATGGCTTGTCAGGGGCTGAGTTACTCCCTGACAAGCCGTGACTGTGATAATAACTCCATTACATTACTAGCTATATCAGCTATTCTTTGCAAGATGTTATTTCGCCTGTCTTCCATCGCAATCCTGAGAGATTCTATTTTTAACTGCTCCATCTCTTTCTCATGCTGTTTCAAAATCCTCATTTCTTCTAACCGTAGCCTGTCGTTTTCTACACGCACAAACTCCGATGTAGCTTGTTCAAACGGCGTCTGATAACGCCGTCTGCGTTGTCCGGCCACACGGCGTCGACGTGGTGTAGACGGGCCAGCTGAAGGAGATTGTATGACCTCTAAAAACAATATATTTGTTTTAAGAAATATTGTGTTATAGATTGAACTCACTGTTCATTATTTTTTATTTTTTTTATATAATATTTGTTTTGTACCTTCATGCCTTCTTGAAGTAGAAGCCACATTCAAAGTCCCTGTGTTACTCAAGGGCTGTGGGTCAGGAGTATGTGGTTGTTCCACTTGTTGGCACATACTTGCTCCATAAACTGCTGGTGGAGATGGTGTCTGGATGGGCTGAGGAGATGGTGTCCTCACAATAAGCTCAGCAGAAGGTTGTACCTGAAAAGCATATAAAATACGCCTTTAGTTTTCATTAAGTCACATTGTAAGTTTCATAATTTAATTTAAATCCAAAGCAGTATACACTTACTTCAAAGCCTGCTTCCTGTACTTCTTGGTGCCCCGTAATAGATCTAAGGCCAATAATCCTTAATAGTCTTTCCTCTAATGGATTAAGTGGCCTGGCTCTACTTGGTCCTCCACCAGTGCCCTGAGTGTCTCTATTAATCAGGGAAGCCTTCTTTTTTATTTTTGTCTTCCAATCAGACCATACCTACAACATAAAAGTGAAAAAATATAAAATGTAGCAAACACAGTATATGTAAATGAAATGTACAGTTTTGGCCATTCAATTTCAAAACAATGGGAATAACTGTTACAGTAAAGAGAATATAATTATATGTATGTGTGAGTTGTGTTGTGAGTGGATGTACATTTTTAACACATGATACTCTTAATCGTATTCATAATACATTACATACTCTTTTCCATTTATCTGCTTGTTTTTGAACACCACCGCCACCTACAGAGTTTAAAAGTTCAGCGAGCTCATTCCACTGAAGTTCAGCTCTTAGTCGCCCTTGAGCTCCTGGCAGTGGCCTTGAAAGATCACCATTCCTACAAATAATAGTATTGAATTGCATTACATTTTGAATATTATTTTTTTCTGACATTTATTAACATTTCATTAATCAGTAAGTTTTTTTTTCCATTAAATACTTCATTTTAATAAATTTGAAACCAGTTTTGTATAATTTAAATAGATAAATTTCAATGTTGTACATGTGAGTACCATGGAGCCATTTGTTTACGTATCTACCATATTTATTTAGCTGAAATTGAGTTTGAGCTGAAGGCATAAGAATGGTTTGTTATAAAAACAATTTACAGGGCTCATAAGGGTCATGATTCCTGCTTGCCTCTATTGCTTAGTAACAAAGGTCGAAAATACGATAATATTATGCTGTTGTAGAACATGAAAGCCACTTATAAACTGATAGCGTTGAGAGCTCCACTTGAACAAAAATGCCATTGGGTCATTGTGTAAACAAATGAACCCAAACTTTGTACCTATACCTAATACGTAATGTTTAGTGATTATCGTGAATTTCTACTTACCTTTCCATAAAATCTAACATTATTGCAAATTGTTCTGGGCTCGCACGTAGTCTGAATTCCATCTAAAATGTAAATATTATAAAAATAAATTATATAGGTATGTATTTTCTTGAAAAAATCTATATTACTTTAATATATCTCTGATCCTTAATAAAACACTTTTTAACTATGTTTATGTTTAATTAATTAATTATATCTACTGAAACCGTTGCATTTGTTAGCACATTTTATCTTATAGTACATATTACCTGTCGAAAGAGACTGGATCCTGCGACACAGGGTATCCTAGTGCGGGATCCAGTGTCATACCTAAATATTGTAACACTTGTATATGAACCAACAAAACTTATTATTAAACTTAAACTACACATTACTTGCAATTAATATTTATACAAATAATTAATCGTAAATACTTATTACCTTTAATGAAGGCAGGGCAGGAAGATGATGACTTATTACCTTTAATGTAAACACTCGAAATACACTCAAGTCACTGCACAACTTTTTGAAATGGTTTCAAATGACCGCCAAAAAGACGCGTTTGACATTGACGTTTGGGTTTTTTTTTTCGTCCTCACGCTAACTTCCATAGAGAAACTATTGTTTTTCCTTCCGACGCTGCGGAATTAGCGTCTGGCGTGAGCTTGCTTCATTGTCTACCATTTTACTCACGCTAACGTTAAGTCCGTAGCGTGTGCAGAAAAACGTACTGATGTATTTTGTCTAGGCCTGCTGATCGTAGTGTTGCCACGCTGCCTCGATGATTAGAAGTGGCGGCGATAATTGAGCGTAGTTAAACAGAAAGCGACCATCGCAGAAAAACGAGTTTTGAGATACGGCCGTTTTAAGTTATTTTCGCTGCTATTTTTATATAATAAAAAAATGATTAAAATGCCATATTTGTCTCAAAGTATACAACAAGGGCTACAAAATAAGCTATTTAAAACTACCTAAATACTTTGTTTTGCTAGTAAATTATAGAGTTAAACTTGTAGTCGCTTTCTGCTTTATCAAACAATTAAAAAAAAAACATTTTTGCAGAACGCGACTATCGGGATGGTCTTATTTTGCTTTTTGAGGTATGGTCGAAAAATAGATAAAATTGAAAGCCAAAATAATGGTTTTATTCTGCAAAATTATTTCTTAAACAAACTGAAATCAAAAACAACTTTTACATAGTTTAAATTTTTAGTATAATAACGTTCAGTGGGATTATATAATCTGTTTCAGTTATGTTATTGTTACTTGGGTATAATGTTCTTGAGTTATACCTACTGTATAAAAAAACTAAACTAAACTGTAAACTAGCTTGCTCATATTTTTCTAAATCGTGAAACAACTGAGCCATGATAAGAGGGTTACTACCTTTAATTTATAGACATGGACTTGGTGCACTAAATGGTGTTTACTTTTTATATCAGCAACAGTAATAATGGAATGGTCTCTTTCTGCAAATAAGAAATTAGAGACAGATAAGTGGCATTTTGTATGACAAAAGTAGACCATTATGAGTGGCTTATAGTCGTATCGTGCAAAAATATCATTAATCACTGAAAATAATTATGCAGAACTCGACCATTGCGAATTTGCGATGGTCGGCTTCTGCAAATAAAACAATCAAACTATTATACCGTCAAACCTTACAACTTTGCCCAAATGTCATACTTTTTTCGATTTATTGTTGAATATTTTAAATAATAATATTACTTATAATTCGTGATTGTGCTACACCGCCGTTAAATGTAGTCTTCTTTGCATAGGATATATAATAATACCAAGAAAATTAATTTTAATGTGATAAAAACCTCAATGTAGAGAGCGGGCCAAATATTGAGTACTTTTTACAAGTTTGCCCATTTTGCAGAAACTTTCCTAACTTCGTTATTTTTAACCATAAGATCATGGGACTTAAAGCTTATTCTAAATAAAACATCAGTCTAACATAGGATCTTATTATTAAACCTTTAGCCTTTGGCCAGACTGGCAGCGCGGTGCGGGGAGCGGTGCGGGTGCGGGAACGCGCGCGATTTACCTGTCCGCAGTGGAGCGTGGCTTCGTTCTGAGCGTTGTCGTGTTCAGTGTTTGTCAAAATATCATATGGATGAAGAAGACTTATTTTTACTGGAAAATTATTACTAAAAAACGATGTTTCGACATCCACAGTGCTTGAATAGCACTTATTAATTCTTCAACATTTAATTTTGAAGACGCCATCACAACAACGCGCGTGGTCAGCTCGAACTAGTTTGAGATCCCCCGTTCCCGCGCGGGTTGTCGCTTGCCGCCCGCGCTCTTACTGCGGCCACTTGTATGAACGACCTATGGCGTGAGCTACCCGCGCGCTCCCCGCGCCAAGTAGCCCGCGCCGCTTCCCGCGCCCGCGTGCCCACTATGGACACTCAAATGAAGTTCTTCTGTTTGAACTCGCCGCACCGCGCCCGCGTTTGCAGTCTGGCCAAAGGCTTAAAGTTCAATATTATCGGTCAAAATTGAGTGGGCAAAGTAGCAACATTTTTATTGCGATTTTTCATAGAATTACAACGATGAGCTAGGGTTGTCAATTTTTATTGTTAACCAACATGGTTAAAGAAGGTAAGTCACGGTCACGTTCTAATATTAATCTTAAAATATTAAGACAATTATAAAACTAGCAGCATTTTAAAGCAAATGGTTACTAGCCTAAAAAACAATATTATAATAATAAAGATTAACTAGTAAGCATCTCTTAACACAATAGGAACAAACTTTTTATGAACTCGTACAAATGAAATAGACTATATAATATTAAAGATTAATAAGTAGGCAACTCTTAACATACCTAATAGGAACATACATTAGTGTAGTATTATAATTTTATTTAATATTGTCCATTGAAGGATCCCGAACCTCTTTTCAACAGCTAATTCTAACATTTCCTCTGAATAATCTCTATAATTATGTACTCGATCTTAAAATTCTTCTTTTTTTCCCTGTATTTTTAGGCTTCCTAATATTCATTCTGAAGTAAAGAAAGGAAAAACGTCTTCAGCAAAATTATCTTCTATCCTTAACCAAAATAACCTTATAAAAATAACAAAATATTGAATATAAACTTTTATAATTGTATACCAATAGTGGGTAGTTTAAAATTAATTTAATACGAAGTACCTACCAATTTATCTCAGTTCTAATTTAAGGTCGAGGTGACAAACCTGACAGTAAAATGTTGGTGGGCAAAGTTGTAAACACTGATTTAAAAAAGTAATTTAACATTGCCCAGCAACATATTTTCGTATCTGAGAGAGATTTTGTGTTGGATATTCGATCATTCTTGCTTAATTGTTACAAACGAACAGTGGTTAAAAAATGACTTACCTGCTGCAATTGCAAATCCAGTTTGACAATAAGTTTTTCATACGGTTTTTGGCCCACAAAATATAACACCAACTTTGACACGGTTTGACAGCCAATTGAAGCTATCCAAAGAGTATAATAATAATTGAAGCTATCATTAATCTGTGATTGAAGCGACATTAACGAAAGTCAATTACATAGTGTTATCAGTAACATATTCAAATTTCTACCACAGATTAAATTATAGATACACACAACTGCAAAATATTTCCATATTTTTCAATTTTTATAAAAAATACCCTGCTGGGCAAAGTTAGATCAATAGGCAAAGTTGTAAGGTTTGACGGTATTATAAACGAAATTTGCAGAAACCAGCCAATTTTGATCTTCGGATTCTGCTTACCATTAATAACAAGTTTTTGAATATTTAGCTAGACCAAAACCAAAAATGGTCGTTTTTAACACACAAAATGGATGATAATGGTACATGGTCTCATTTGACAATTTAATATCTTGAGTTTAGATGTGGTTTGAAAAATAAGTGTCTCTGGAATATGCAAAGCAAAGAAAATCTTATGCCATGGGCATTCAAACTCATTTTCGCAAAAATCGGGGTTGGTCACTTTCCGCTTAACTACTTAGGCCGCGTTCCCACTTTGTCGTGACGACAGATAGTCGTGTAGTTTTAAGTGTCGTGGCTTATATATTTAAATGGAGGTGTTCACATATAAGACGATACGATAAACTGTCGTTCACGACTTGTTTTTGCAGTGACGACAGATTGTCGAGTCAATGGGAACGGTTAGCACGACCGTCGTCCAACGATAAATTTAACGTCATGACAAATAAATCGTTTCCTATGGAGAAGAGCCGGCAAGAAACTCCATGGTTAACTAAACATGGTTTACTAAACAGACTATCCATATAAACCTACAAAGAAGACTGAAGAATCACATAGTTATAGGACTTCAAGTTCCTACCACATTTTGGGTCCGGACTTGGGAGTCGATTCGTCACTGATTTACGGAATCTGTCACAAAAACATTCACATCTTCGAAGTACCCGACTCGAGAAAGGGCGATATAAATTTGACTCTGGCCATTCACGAAATTGTAGTGATAGCCTAGTGGCATGAGCGTCGGACTGCCAGGTCATAGAACTCGAGTTCGAACCCAAGACCTCTGACTTTTCGGATTCATGTGCGTATTGTATAATTATCACTTGCTTAAAAACGGTGAAGGAAAACATCGCGAGGAAACCGGCATGCCTGAGAGATATTTCTCGACGGCATGTGAAGCTAAGTCAGAGGCCGATGGGCGGCATAAACTCTGCTATCAGGTTAGTCACGCACTACACGACAAAAAAAGACAAACTACCTAGGTATCTCTGAATCTCTTTTTTCCCCGTCGTTTTTATGCGTGTTTCGCACTTTTATTTATAGAGCTTGCGAGACATTTTCAATTTGATAAATCAACCCAAAACTGTTTTTTAGGGAATGAATTTCCAAAAACGCAGGTACTCTTAAATCTAACTCAGCAACCCACTTAGGAAATTAATTTTCAAAAATCACTTTAAACGTGAACGCGCCCTTAGCCGCGCCGCAATCTCCGTCACAGAATCACAGAACACAATACCACAAAACAGATAGGTACAAAAGTCAATCACATGTATGTACTTCACTTTTCATACCTACGCTCGGCGGTCGCTCTATCTATATTTATATCTATCTCTCTCAAGCGCATGGCATTCGCGCTCGCACTCACTCGCACTCTGGTCCCAAACGGTCCGAGATATCATGTCCGTGAGCAGTGTCTATGTGTGCGTTGCTCGAGCGCACATGTATGTAGATTGACTTCTGTACCTATTTTATGATAATACTCAAGAGAAGAACGACAACTTCATACAATTATAAAGCTTACACGAGAGCACACTAGCGCTCCAGTTTATGCCATTAGAAACTCGTCAGGCGCGGGAATTACGAACAGATAGGTACATACCGTAAAACCTGGCAACTTTGCCCTTGAGGTATGACTTTGCCCAGCTGTGCATTTTTTTAAAAATTTGATGCATAGCAAATTTGTCTATAGTTAGGAGTATTCTTTTGCCTGTGGTAGAAAATTGATTATTTTTCTGACAGTACCAAGTGACGTAATGTCACCTATGTTACTTCCGTTGGCTGTCAGGAACCTATAAAAGTTGGTATTGTTTTTAGCGGGCAAAAACCAGTCAAAAAACTTTATCAAAAAGTGATAGTTGCAGATACAGTAGGTAATTAATTTTTTTGCCACCGTTAATATGTATGAAATGAATAATATAGACTGGTATTTCACACAAAACATCTCATAAAATTGTAAAATATATTGATGGGCAAAGTCACATGCATGTTTTTTGAGCATGGTTGACGACATTGCCCACCAATTTTTTTTCCGTAGGGTTGTCACCTGTAATTTTTAAATTTATTATAATTTTAAGAGGTACCTATGCACAAACTAATAGAACGCTAAAAGAGAAAAACTTGTAAATGTTTTGGTGGCTTCTGATGAATAAGGTTGTCCAATGACCAAGTTGGACTAGAAAACGCTAGTTTTTAGCAAATTGGAAGAAAAGAAACCTGATGTTACATATTTAATGAAACAATTCCCAGCAATACATGTGTAGAACTATTTATAAATAGGCATTCATCGAATTTGTTAGTTCGAACAGTATCTGCAACTGGTGACTGTCTTCCGACATATTGTGTAGATGTTTAGTCACATATTTTGTCTTTTGGCTACCTTAAAGTTAGTAATATATCGTAGCAATATAACTTAACTGGCAATATACCGTATATCTTCATTTTGTATCCATTACATACTTATTGAATTTATGATTATCTCAATAGAAATATTCCACATCAAAAACTTTTTCATTAAATATTTAAATGTAGCATTTATTCAATGACGACAGCCCTTAGACATTGACCATTATGGTAAGAAAAATGTACTAGGAGGCTTTTTGACTTTGCCCACTCAATTTTGAAGGACGACGAATATGTTCATTCATCTCATAATTGGATACTATACTTTATGGCCCTGTATTTATATTCAGCCATTTTTAAAATAATGATACGGTTTATAGTATCTGAAATATTACAAGTTGGCAATGTTGCCAAAAACCTGTGATTCTTTGCCCAACAATTATAATTGTGTTTTTTACACACACAAATTCATTTTTCTGGATATTTTCAATAATAAATATCGAGATATGAACATAAAGTATTGTGTGGTACAAAAATAATATGAAATACATTAACGTTTTCGGAAATAACTCAACTAATGCAAAAATACTCTGATTTTTTGGGCAAAGTTGCCAGGTTTGACGGTACCTACTATTTATTTTTAGTTTCATTTATACCTACAACGAATTCTCATTTTGCAGTTTATTTAACGATTATGCATTACTTATATACATATTCGTTTGGCAAAAACTGCAAAATGAAAATTCGCTGTAATAGAAATCAAATAAAACAAAGTATTTAAACATGTTTTAATATATTTATTTTTCATTTTATTGCTTGTTTGGAGGCTTCTTCAACAAACTTGTGGTTTTTTAATTTAAAAAACCGTTTCAGGCATATAGTAATTGTGCGAAGTAGGTACTTATAGTTTTTTAACATTTATGCTGTAACGTTCTTCACACCTCTTCAGCCAATGCCATGGTCGGAAAACACAACACTAAAGCGTCAATATCGCACAAATAGGAGGAGTTTCTATCTCGTAAATATAGGTATAAAATCGTCAATGTCGCACTGGAGTCTTTATCTCTTAACCCTACCTACTTACGTAGGTTTTTTGGACATCTCTGGGACACCTGTGTCCCAATATGCTACAAAGGTCGACATTTACATCATATTATAAATACAAACAAATACCAATTGGCTTGTATTTATAATATGAAGTAAAATTATACATTTTAGCGCAATTGTAAATAAAATACTTAATTATTTTTATTTATTTATTATTTCTTATGAAGATGTAGGTAAAAGTTACGCGGCGTTGTTACAAAAAGGTAGGTTTCTTCTTATTTCTTCAAATCTTGAAAGAGGCATAACTTTAAGTAAAGCATGCCCATATCAGGTTCAGTAGATCCATAGTTTTCAAATTAGGTAACACAACATAATTCATGTAGTTTGGGAAAAGTTGTTGGGCCGGTACGAGTTTTTTTAACCGACTTCCAAAAAAAGGAGGAGGTTCTCAATTCGTCTGTATGTTCTTTTTTTTAATATTTGTTACCTCACTACGCCCTCATTTATGAACCGATTTAAAAAAATCTTCTTTTGTTTGAAAGAGTATTCTTTCGAAATGATCCCATTTAAATTTGGTGAAGATCTGATAAAGAACTTCGGAGATAGACAATGGAACTCCTCAATGACGAACAGTACGCATAATGTGATGATGTGATTATGTTACGAGCAGCGTCTTTAGTAGGTCCAACCATGTTTTAATTAAGGCCACTAAAATGAATGAAATAAAAAACATTTTAACAAAAATAAAACCGACTTCAACAAAACGAAAAAAAGAATAAAATAATTACCATATTATAAAAGTAACAGATTCAGAAGTCGGTGCCTTCAATTTGGTTCAGCGTGAATTAGCACCGACTTTTGAATCTGTTACTTTTATAATATGGTAATTATTCCACTTAAATCAGGAACTGGGTTACTCAATGATGGATCGGGAGATGCAGGTGTAGAAGGTGAAGGTTGTGGTGCTTCTTCAGGTTCAATATTGACTTCAGACGCCCCAGCATTAATGTCTTGCTCAATGAACGACTGGCCTTCCTCATCTAAGATGAGGGCATTTTCATTGTCACTATAATTGTCAGCCACAAGATGCTCCTCTATAATCCATTTTCTTTCAAACTAATTATATAGCCTGGTTCCATAATGAGCCTAAAACAATAAAACACATTACAAAAAAGGTACAGATAAAATTACATAAAACGCAAAATATTAAATTTTTGTTCATTGACCTTTTACGCATATTGGGACACCTGTCCCTTCTGGCAACTAAATTCTAATGAATTACCCCAAGAAATAATAAAATCAATCTGGAGCTAATCCTGGATGTCGATTCAGGTCATGCTTACCAAATAAATGTATTGACATCGGAAATGAACCAACATTTTAAAATTCAAACATACATACAAAATTGCAAGTTAAATAAAAGCTGACGGTGATGAGGAGGAATATTTTGACGCCTAAGAGATACTTTTGAATAATTTGTATTTAATAATTTTGTATTTAAGTAGTTAGTTTAGACTTTAGATTTGTATGTTTGTAGTTTAGTTTTATATTGTATATATTAGGTTAAAATGTAAATTTAATGATAATTGTATAAATATACTATTTTTAATAAAAAAAAAACTTGTAAAAGGAAAAAGAAGGAACTTGAAAAAAATAAGTATCAGGAATCGATCCAAGGTTTTCAGGTTTCGGGACCACCCGATTTCCCACCTGAGCTATTATAACTTTGTCGATGGTGGCGAAATTTACCTTCGTATTCTAATGATATTGTAGCAGTTTTTCATTGCCTTAAAACACGGATAAAACGACGTTTTCTAAAAATGAAACCTAGCTAGATCTATTTATCGCCCCCGAAACCCCCTGCATACTAAATTTCATGAAAATCGTTGGAGCCGTTTCCGAGATTCAAATTATATATATCAAGAATTGCTCGTTTAAAGGTATAAGATATATGTATATATATATACAAGAATTGCTCGTTTAAAGGTATAAGATACAGTTTCAATTGCATAGCTCTACATTAAATTTTATTGATATCTAAAAAAACCCGATTTCGTCACTGACTCAGTGATGATCATCAAAATTCGTAGGGTACTTCCTGAAGTCTTTGACAGCTGAAATTTTGTATGTAAGCTAGTATTAGTACAAAAACAACAAAAACATTCTAAAACTTGGAACTTTTACCCCTTACCCCTTAAAGTAGATAGATATAGAAGTTTGTATGAGACTTACGCAAATTTTGATGCTAGAGGTCTGATAATTGATATAATGACTCCTTGTTATAAATAATAAAATAAATTTCATTCATAGGTTTGGATGTGCAAGAAATACACCCCAAAATAAGAAAAAAGAGAAAAAAATATTGTCAAAAAGAAGCTTACAAAAAGAAGTGAAATCCCATCAAAAACATATTCAGAAAGAGATGTGGGAAAATCTTCATGGATGTCCCTCGCCCGGGGTAGGCGAGAGGGTCTGCCGGACTCTTACCGGCTAAAAACCCACGGTGTTCCTCCTTCTGGCCGTCGGCCGGGGTCGCGGGTTTCACCTAAGAATGCACCGCAACCCCGGCAGGTCTTGGTCCACCAACTGCTGGTGGACCTCCCCTCAGTAGGGCCCCACCCCACGACCTCCACCTTGACACGGCCGCCACCTAACGGTGGCGGCCGTGTCAAGGCTGAGGAAGGTAGTGAGAACGGCGCACCGTAATACCGGCACTCCTCTCCCGCCACGGCCCCCACCCTTCAGCCGCGATATCTCCCAAAGACATCGCGGCCCGCCTCAGTTGCGATGTCACCCAGGTGGCACCGCCTTCCTCTGCGCTTCACCGTGGGCCTTCATTCCACGGCTACTGAGCCCCCCGGCGAGGACAATGCGGGAACCCACCGGGCGGGGAACTCTACAACCCTAACTCTACAAGCTCTACACCTTAGTCAAAATATGTGGCTTGGCCATTTCGCTACATTCACATGGGTATAAGGTGAAAAATTAATTCACTGTTCATCACTTTTCTGTTATAGTTCTTGTAGTAACGAAATGACCAAGCCACATATTTTGACTAAGGTGTAGAGCTTGTGAAGTTAGAGCTTGTAGAGTTAGGGCGTGTAGAGTTAGAAGCTTGGCCTTACATGAGATCTGATAATTTTTTGACAGTGCGAGCCGCATCGTCTCGTCTTGGCAACATTTTACATGAAAATGTTTTTGGTGGGATATTATTATTACATTTATCTCAAATTTCATAAATACTCAAAAAATCGTACTTTCTCCTTACGATTTCGAAGATATTCGTTACGCACTTACTATTTTATTAAATTGAAAACTTTGTTAATACCTATGTATGTACCTACCTATAATATAAATTGTGCATGTCGCAAAAAATAAACCAAAATGTTGTGTCAAATAGTTGTAAACAATTAAAAAAAATGTCCATTTGGCCACTCATGATATCATGGCGTCATTATTATAACAATATGATATTTTCACGTGCGCACGCACATTGGCCGGACAAAGGGAATAATATAATTGGCCGGTCAAAGAGAATAATATAATCCCTACGTTCGGCCGGTGAATGCGAATGACGTCATCAGCTGCGGCTGGGAGAATTCGGCCGCTCGGGTACTGCGGCAAGTGCGGCGCGTCTAAGTGTGCGAGGTTGTATAGAACTTCATACAAAGAAGTCAAATGCGGAGACTGCGGTGCGTGCGGTGCGGCCAAGTGCACGATAATACAATTTTATCTACAAAAGCACCTAATACACGTTGTCGAAAACCTACTAATAAACCCCACCCCCTTCCCAAGATAGAAAAATGCTAGTATTTAGTTCAGATAATTCGACCTACACATATTTAAACATTCACAACTCAAGACCTAGATCTCACAGAAGCGTGATTTTTGTCTTGTTTTGTAGAACAATTCAAAGACTAATAAAAAAAACATAAAAAACGTGTGACCCCCTGTATTGGGTAGTATTTTAGAAAATGTGAAAATGATGTATGGAGTTTGATACTTCTTTAGGTTGTTTATGCTGTAGCTTGTCAAATGACATTAAATTTACGCCTCTGTGAGGTTTAGTTCACAATTTGTGGCGGGTGTTTGAGTATGTAGAATTCGAAATAGGTAAGTCAAATACTAAAATTACTTTATCTTTAGGGAGGTGGAGAATCGACCCCCAAGTGGGATGTTTTTGTCAATAAAATTAAGTGTTTAAACCGGTCTTAAAGTTTTATTACTACATACTGGGAATGTATAAGGAACTCGTGTGCAACGTTTCATGCTTCTAGACTAAGCGTTGTCCGTCAGTCTGTCATTTACGCCAAAGGAGAATATTATGTTACATGGTAAAATAATTCCATGCATATCAACCAGCTGCACCAGCCTGGCAGTGCAGGATTGAACGACGTATTGACGGAGTTAGATAGAGCACTCATTGGCAAACTAATCTGCTTCAGGGAGGGCAATGCTCGCCCTAGAATGATGCACTTTGTGAGACGGGCGTTCTCGGGGACTGATACCATACCTCGAGATTACATGCTCCGTATCACAGAGCGCATCAACTTCCTGAAGCAGAAGGTTTATGCATGGGCAAAGAGTATGCGCAGGTATAAGCGGCGAGTGGAGCGATATACCCAGAACCACATGTTTCAAAGCGATGAAAGGTGGATATATAGAACCTGGGAGCCTGATCAAGGAGTGAGTGACACGCATCTACCGGATAATGATGTCATGAATACATTCTGGTGCAATATCTGGTCGATGCCTGTTACTCACACTGAAGGCGACTGGATACAAGAGGTCCAGCGAGCATTTGAACCGATTGAAGAAATGGGGGACGTAACTATTGGCCCCCAAGACGAAACCAGTGCAGTCCGTCCAATGTCGAATTGGAAATCCCCTGGCCCAAACGGACTGCACCACGTTTGGTTAAAATGGCTACGCAGTTCACATGCTCGTCTGGCATCACAATTCCAGACGTCTTAGAATCTAGGTCGCTTGTACAGTTTCTTACGACAGAAGTTTACCCATCTGCTTCATAAATCAGGTAGTACTGCGGAACCCAAGAATTATAGACCGATCACATGTTTGCCGACATTCTATAAGTTTCTTACGTCCATTTTGAGATCCAAAATTAATTAATACTCCCATTGAAAATTATTCTACAATATCTGCCTCTTAAAATGGATATAGGAACGGGTCCCGCGGTACTAAGGAGCTACTCCTCATTGATCCACTAACCAACAAGTTCGTCGATCCCGAAAGGATCTGTCGACATATTGGATAGACTATAAGAAGGTCCACAGACATAGCTCATGAGGGTGCTGAAGTTGTATAAAGTAAATACAACTCTATGCGTCGTCCTGACGTCATGTATGGGGCAATGGAGGACAGTCCTTCATTATCCAGGATGTCAGCAAATTCAAGGGAGAGGGGAACCAATCAGGATTGAGCGAGGTATATTCCACGGCGATAGTCTGAGCCCGCTGTGGTTTTGTTAGCCTTGAACCCTTAAGCACATTGCTGGAGGGCTCAGGGTTAGGCAACCGATTGAGAAGAAGTGTTCAGGTAATGTCCCACCTCCTTTATATGGACAATTTGAAAACCCTTAAGCACATTGCTGGAGGGCTCAGGGTTAGGCAACCGATTGAGAAGAAGTGTTCAGGTAATGTCCCACCTTCTTTATATGGACAATTTGAAACTCTTTGCCCCCAATAATTTGCAACTGTTGGAGTTACTGTAGGTAACTGAAAATTTCAGTAATTTCATCAGGATGGAATTTGGTGTGGACAAATGTGCAGTCATGCATGTAAGGCGAGGAGTGATTATGGAATTCATGGGAACCCAACTCTCGAATTCCATACACCTGAGATATCCTCATACAAAACCTACAAATACTTGGGCATGTCGGAGGCGTTAGACATCAATGAGGCCGACATAAAGCAACCCGCTCTCCTTGGCTAAAGAGAAATGACGCTAGCCTGTACTACTAGATACAAATGGCCGCAAGAAGGTATAGCGAGCTATAGGAGCTTCACGGACGCTTCTACCGGGCCCTTAATGGGCGCGATGTAGATTTCCTAGCATCCGTAATCTGACTATGTTTCGGTGACCTGTTGGGCGAAACCGAAGGTTTTGTCTGTGCAATTATGGACTAAGTTATGATCAACTACCGGAAATATATTGTGAAGGACGGCACGGTTGACATAAGTGGTGCACGCCACTATCCCGGTGAATCCATTCGACACATTATTTCTGGTCGTTCCCGTCTTGCTAACGGCGAATATTAACTCAGGCACAAGCTAGTGGCTAGGATTATCCACCAGTAACTTGCTCTGAAACCTTGTGTACGCAGAAGTACCAAACTATAAGTATGTGCCCGACCTAGTTCCCGAGAATGTTCATGTCACATTGTACTGGGATCGATCTATCATCACCGATAGGACTATTGTTGTCAATAAGCCTGATGTAGTGGTTGATGGTCATGATCGACCAGAGCGTCTCACAATGATTGTTGATATCACTGTTCCACATGACGAGAACCTTGTGAAAGCCAAGAAAGATAAAAAAATAAGTACCAAGACTTGGCACACGAGGTTGTCGCCATGTGGGTTGTAGATTCAGCAGTTATTGTGCCGATAATAGTTACGGTCAATGATTTAATAGCCAAGGGCTTCGAGCAACATCCGATGAGGCTCTCGTTGGGCGGCTGGATCAAGGGCCTGATACAGAAAGCGATACTTCTGGACACGGCGTGTATTGTTAGGAAGTTCCTCTCTCTGAATACCGGTAGCTTGGAGCTTAAGTTTTCAGTTTTTTATAGAAATATTAAAAAACATAACATAAACATAAACTCACGCCTTTTCCCCATGGGGGTAGGCAGAAACTATAGAACGCCACATGCTACGACTCTTACATACCCCAAATATTAAAAAATGTAACTTATATGTATGAAAATGAATAAAGGGAATAATAATATCACTAACTTTTGTTTTGTTACGTACCTACGTCTAGGTAATAAAAAATAATTGCATTTATGTTTATTTTCGTTTAGAATCTCACACTCGCCGAACAGTTCCTTTTTAAGTCATAACCTCAATCCAGGCTAAATCTTAATGTCCTAAAGGAATGGGTATTTTTGGACACAGATGATCAAATATTCCATGTCCAACATTTTGGAAACCAGACATGCACGGGTTATTCCTTTTAACCCCCAGTCCTTCGTCCCCACTGGGGATGAACAGGAATTTCTGTCCTGTTGTCCCCCACTTCAATTTATTGGGGGTGAACAGCATTTTGTTTTCCTGTTGTCCCCCACTACAATTTATTGGGGGTGAACGTAACTATAATTTTCTGTTGTCCCCTACTAAAATTAAACGTTTACTTTTTCATTTAAATTACGATAATTTAACATGAAAGACAGGATAATATTATACATTATTAAGATCACAGTATGCTTATTTTGACATCAATATTTAGGTAGGTACTACTTTTTTGTTGTCTTTTTTATTAATTATATCTAACGAGGGTAGGTCCCGAACTACAACTAGGAGCGATTTCCGCCATGGCGGGGTATGTACTTTACTACCGATAACAATTCATCTCATTGTATTCCTAACCCTTTTGTTTCATGGGTAGGGGTAAACAATAGGTACATAGTACATAGTATTTTAGGTGCAAGTAATTAAAAAGGCTATATTGAATACTTACTTACTTAAGACAACAAAAAAGTAGTACCTACTACACTTACTATTATATTTATGGTAAAATAAGCATACTGTGATCTTAATAATGTATAATAATATCATGTCTTTCATGTTAAATGTCGATAACAAACCACTATCTATATATCGTAATTTAAATGAAAAATTAAACATTTAATTTTGTAGGGGACAACAGGAAGTTATAGTTACGTTCACCCCTAATAAATTGTAGAGGGGGACAACAGAAAAAAAAACCTGTTCCCCCCCAATAAATTGTAGTGGGGGACAACAGGAAAAAAAATCCTGTTCACCCCCAGTGGGGACGAAGGACTGGGGGTCAAAAGGAATAACCCACATGCACGACATAGACGACCGCTCTCCGCAAGCGCGCAGTGTGTACTAAGATTGTTTCTCCGGGTCGCAAGTTCGCAACCGGACTGTACCTTTCATTTGCTGTAACTTTATAGTTATTTTAGCATTTATATGATTATGTTTGGATATACATAATCAAGGTGTTTGGACTAACAAATAAAATACGATTGTGTAAAATTAAAAATTTATTGTTCATAAGTAGGTAATAACGTTAATTACTATGAAACGTCAGTTTTTACCTACATTTGCTAAAAAACCGTTACGGCAGTTGGCTTTATTTGAGCGGTTGTCACTTTTTCACTTTTATTTAATGTATCTAATTAAAACAATTTTCACTCTGCGAGATGACGCCCTGCTTGCCACATTCATAATAATTACTGTAATTATTATTAACATTATTGAGTATTATTTACATGTGTACACTGTACAGTCTTTTAATTTATCTTAAAGAGATCACTTCTTTACATTGAAGCCTTCACCTGTGGGATCTAAAATCCATGGATAGTTGTTGGGGCATTCCATGCAAGTGAAAAGACGTAGAGTCTCTCCTGGTAACTCCCGAGTTGTCAGGGGGCATGCATTGGGTAAGGAGCAGAAAGGTTGACCCTTCACGTCACATTTGTCTTGTTTCCATTCTTGGAAATCTCTTAGTGACGTCAGCTCTGTAGGGTTCTGCATCCACTGGATAACTTGAATGAGAGAAGTGAAGTAAACGTCGTTCTTTTCCAACATCTCTTCGATGAATTTAATCAATTCATCTCTGAATTCTTTTTTGGATTTGAGCCATGAAGCGTGGAAGTGGAAGCCGAGCGGAGCACGGTTGGTACTGTAGTGGCGGTTGAAGTTATGACGCAGTAGACGTGCAAATTGGTCCCCGGTTTGGATGTTAGAGCAAGAATCGACCACATGACAACCAGGAAGAGATTCATCGAAAGTTGGATCGTCTCTTCTGTCCAATTCGTTCATCACCATTTCCCAAACGGGGTGGCTTCTTGATGGGCAGTTGTGAGCATTACCATTACATTTATGGGGCATGCGGAAGTACAGTGTGTATGGCCAGATAGGAACTCGTCCAAGGGGAGCAGTAATAGATGCATCGTAAACAAAGTACTGGTCAGCCATCATTTCAAATTGCTTGTTTCCACCAACACGCAGGTAAGGTGCACGAACGCCAATGATTGATGAGTCAGTTATGTTAGCAAATCGTTCGACTATCAAACGACCACCAGCCATTTCAGCTAGCCAATCGTCGTAGCTCCCACTACTCCAGTATTGGGGATCATCCTTGTGAGTGATTGAAAATACGGAGATTTCGTGGCCTTTACGGTGTAATTCTTGTACGGCAGCATAGTTGGTATATTTGTGGGAGACGAAGAATGTACCACGAATCTGGCAGCCATTGGGGTTGTGACGATTTCCGTTGAAAATTTGCTCGTACAAGTCAATGTTGTCAACGTTTACGGCACCATTGAAAGTAATGGTTACCATTTGAGGCACTTGGTTAACCTCAATACCTCCTGGTATACGGGTTCCGTCTGCGGAGCAGAAACAGTCGGGAAGTGCACATTGGTTGGGGTCGCAGTCAGGGGCTCTGTTAGGATCTACGTCGACCGCTGTAAAACGTAAAATGTTATGTTAAATATTTGTCTCAATACCGGCTTTTCAATATGTATTCTTTATGCAAACTATATACTTACTGCAAGCGTTTTCGTCAGATTCATCCTTGCAGTCAGGTTTTCCGTTACAGAACAACTCTTTTTCTATACAATCCCCACTTCCGCAGGCTAATTTTCCTTCAGGGCAGATGGGCTCATCCGTTTTCAGGATAGGCAATATTTTTCTTGGTTCTGAAATGCATAATATGTTGTAAATCTAACGAATTCCCGCATTTCTATTTGGTTTCGAGGATTGTTAGTGTATCGCTTATACACATACGCAGGTGCCACTTATTTGCTTCGTTTGTGTTTTCATTGTAACAGTGTTTTAAGGATCAATAAGAAAATAGAAGAAAATCAAGCATGAAACAATGATCAAGTTAACAGAAGATAAAAAGTAGGGAATAGGATAGCTGTTATATAAATAAGAGGGTATTTATTGTCAATTTTAATATCGGATTTAAGTAATTGGTTATGAAACAGTTACATATTTATTAGAATGATTAAACTGTAAAAGATTGGAAATAGGTATCTATTGGTATCGTAAAATGAGTCCAAGATGTTATGTTGTAATAAGAAGTTTTTTTTTGATAAAAGAAATCATCAGATTTTGTGTGATGATGTTGCCTTCCAACCAACGTTTATTTAATTAAAATACTGGAATGTAGAATAGCATTCAAATATATTATGTGCGTTCACTTTGACGGCGCATTTTAATCTTAAATTCCATGAATATTGGATTCAGTACATAACTGGAATAATTAACTATCAATTAAAATATTATATATTTACATGCTATTCTAGTTTTTGAAATGAAATTATATATTTTACATTTAGCCTTTTGACCGACACAGTCAGATATATTCGACAGAAAATTCCGTGTCCATGTCGCCCACGACGGATATAGCCTAGTATATCGAATATAATTTTTTTTTTTGTCGGGTTATCTCCCAACTGGGGCGATCAAAAGATTAAGTACAAGAAATTTTAGAAATATCTTATTCATATTATATATATCTATATATATAGCAAATTTTTAGTTCGGTTAAAGCAGATTTGGTGTATAATACATACGTAACTAAATTAATGTTGTGAACACTATACCTACTTGGTTAGTAAATCTTAAGATAGGTACCTCCACGAAAAAGAAAATGTATATGTCGTTAGTCATTGTCATGGTAATGAAGCTTAAGCCATAAGTTAGCAAGTATTGAAGGAATGCGCAGTAGATATGTAGAGTGTCTAAGAATATGAAGGACTAAAATAAAACTAAAAAAAATGCGTATATTTTATGAAGTACTTTGTGAAATATCGACAAAGTTTATTTGAACTTGTATCACATTTAAGAGCCCTCTTGTTTTTAAGTTGTGATCATGGTGTTATGTGGAGTGAACTCTAGTTGCTCGTTTCTTTTGATGAATCTGTACCTATCTACGCTTTTGTTACTTATGTCACATGTAGGTACACACAAAAGATAGAAAAACTTTCTTTAAGTATATTACTTTTTTTGTTATTAGATACTAAACTATGTAAGACTTTTTTGTATGTAAGTATGCGTAGACCCTTGAGATGTGTGCGTTTGTGCGGGGTGTTTTATATCCATAGTTACAAAGAAGTGTGTACAAATATTAACAGTCTGTGTTTGGTGTAATTTTTGTTGTAGAAATAATGTTAATGCGTAATAATCGGGTCGGTCCACGGCGGGCCGCTCCCTCTGTCCGGGGCCTCATGCAATACACCTTAACTACAGTGCGACGCGGCCCCTTCACCCAAGCCTAGTTGCTCGCTACGCGCCAATAGCTTCATTTCGGCACTTACTCTCAAGTTTGTCACAGTTGGTCACTTTACCCTTCCAGTCGCAGGTTTGTTTATCAAGATCGAAAGCCAGTCCAGACGGGCAAGTGATTTGTTTAAGACCTGACCTAGTGCACCTGCGTTGACAAGAAATGTGACATTAAATAAAATGCATAATAGCAGGAAGTGGGCATTCGGAAGGCTAACAGGTACACCGGCTTGCGACACTGGACCGGGTCCATAACGGAAGCTTAGCCCTCCGCACGACCACTTCCGCCATTCGGCGGAACTTACTTTCTATTTTTTCGCAATTCTTAACATTTGTTTTCCAATCACAAGTTTGACGGTCGATATCGAAGGCGAGACTGCCGGGGCAGCGCACTGAGGCGAGCCGTGTCACGCCGTTCTCACCGCCTTTGTCGCACCTGTACACAGCGATACTCTGAGCATACTCCTTCTCTTATTACGTTCTGTCATACTGAATATATTAACAATACAGTTCTAAAGCTATTGAAGATCTGTTTATAAATTAAATGCACACAATTATTGATATTGCTATGAATGCAAGACTGAGGCAAACCTGTGTAATATCCTTTAGCCCAGGGCTAAATGGGTAGTCCAGTGAAATTTATATGGCTGCGCCAGGGAATTATTTGGCTAGCCCTGGGTACACATGTTGCCCAAGTCTGCCTTATGGAACTTACTTGTTTTCGGGTAGAGACAACTACCAAAACCTGTAGGTATTCTAAAGAGTGGTACATACAAAAGAAAAGTAATATAAATGGACAATGTTTTAAAAGTAAGGTCAATAATCATCATAGCCTTTTCCAAAGTTGTTGTGGTCTGCTTCTAGACAAAACAGATGCTGTTGAAATATTAGTAATGACTAATGACTAATAAGTATTTTACAAGTAAGGCTGCTTGCCACGCTACGTGCAAGCTTTGACTTTTTAAAAGTTCACTATTTATTCTAATATTCATAGCACGAGGGTGACCGTTCTGTGCAGACTGGAATATCAAGTCATTGCTTACTGCATACTAAGCAGTGTCCATAAATAAATCAAACGACAAACAACGGTCTTTGTCAACATTCACGGCTTATTACATCAAAATGTTTGATAGTACTTGTAGCTACACTATTGGTAGGTAAGTTTTTTTATATACAAAGCAGTATTGGAACAGCCCTGGTGCTAACTTTCTGCACTAAGTCATTTATAATATTCAATTCTGGACTAAGTACATGTTATACCCATAAAGACAACCTTGCAAGCTTTCATTACGACTGATTTGTGAAACTGGTTCGGTAACTAACCAGTTTTCTCTAGACTCTGATAGAAACATGACAAAGTTATGACGACAGAATAACATTGCAACCCAGTAAGTTATATTTCAAAATGGCTATATCACAACATTCACAACGTGAGTATATTTTGTCGTTGTTACAACAAATGAAATATGCTAAGACGTAGTTGTGCATAACCTACCTGACCACATCGCGGCAGTCTCCTTCGGTGGTAAGGCGGAAGTATTCGTCAGCTGGGCGACCATCGCACAATTGCTCTGCGTTTACTTCATCTCCACCATCGTCATCCTGCCGCTTAACTCGTAACTGGCCATTAACTGCAGCAAATGTGTCGTTAGCGAATATTGTTATTTACAGTTTTCTATGAATTGGGAGTTATATAACAATGTATCTAATATTTAGAGTCAGAAACAGTACCAACAGTACAGTCTTAACGTATTCATTAGGTAATACAACATAACGTAAGCCGCTATTACAACACAGCGGGTAAAGGAATGTAGTACCTGCAATTTCATTGCAGTGCTGTATCTATGTATATGTACCTATATAGATACATGCCGTACTCATTAATTGCAGTAACTAGGCGTATAGTTTTTATGTTAACTTTGTACTTATGCACCTTATTGCTCGCATGTATGCAATACGAATAACGAAAGCTTTGAGTGATTAGTTGTGAAATGTTTTTTTTTAATTATAGCTTTGTTCTTTGCGGAATTATAACTTAGATAAGTTACTTAGGTTTTTTTAAGGGAATTCTATGTTTAGAATCATACGAGTCAATTGCAGTTCTATTCCATGTCGGCATTGAAAGTTGAAACGTTGAAAAGAAATCGAGGTCAAGCGAAGTAAACGAGCCACGTCGCGTGTCGTCGGTAGCCGGTGTTATTTCTTTGTTGCTTTAAAACAAACTTTAACTTATGTGAACGTATTTATCAACTACATAACAAATATATTAAAACAATATTATGTCATAATCTTGAATTGTTGTATTTTGTAAAAGTTACGGATTAAGTAGGATTTTATGAAGTTCAATCAACATTTATTTTTCGAAGTTAATTAAACGGCATATAACGTAGTTATTAAAAAAATAAAAAAATAAAAGTAGAACTTTATAAAAAAAATGGATGTTTTATTTGATACCAAAGTAATTTACAAAATAGTAAGTTACATAATTTTAAGACAAATAGCGGCTACCGGCACTTTGTTATAGTAAATAGTATGGTAGATATTATATTAAAGAGAATATAATATTTTTATCAATCCAGTAAATTAGGGAAAACATTTTTAAATATTTATTGTTAAAAGGATATTCTGATACCCTGTTTTAGTTTATAGTTTTATACTACTAGTATATAGGTATTTTTCTTTATTTGTAAAGTTTATATTTTTATACTACTAGGATATATTTTCTTTATTTGTATTTGTAATTATGTAAATACCAATTATAGATTAAAATATTTAAGTGAGTAGGTATTTTTAAATTCCCGTAGATTTAAAGCACCTTATTTTAAAATTGTAAAAAAAAAACTTACCGAGACAGCTGAGCAATAACACACCAAGACACAGACACGCGTGTCGAGCCATGATGCTCGGCGAGGACTGGTCGCTGCGACGTTCACCGTCAAGAAAGTGCAAGAGGTCTCCGTTGCCCCTCTTCACCTATTTATATTTATATAACTTGGCAGCGCACACTCGGCACCCAGCACGCTCAGACACATCAGCCGTCCTATAGGTACTACACCTCTGAACGATATAAACTATTGAACTAAGATCACAGCTTTTAATAAGTATTCGATGCCTGGCAACAACGTAATATATAAATGATAATGATGCTACTGCTAATGATTTCAATAAATCACCTTCAAAAACTTTCTTTTGAATTCCAGCAAATGCAGCTTTTATATGACACGCTGCATTAGCATCTATCATTTGTAAAATATCTAGTAGTTATGTTTATGGCGTAGGTAAATAGTTATGTCGCTCCTCTTGTCATAAGAAAGCTTTGCGTGTTCAAGGTTTTAGTTATTTATTATATTCTTAATTCAGTATTTAATATTTATCCTACTATGTAATAGGAAAGGGTGGAAAAAAAAACTAGGTCATCTAATTCGAATTTCAGAATGTATTAGGTACGAGCATTTAAAAAAATAAAATAAAATGGGTACCTATATAACTCGCGGTTTTGATGTAATCTTGCGTAAAATCTTAAGACAGGAAGATTTAGTCATGGTGAATACAATTAGGCAAACTGAAGATGATGTTGATTGAATTACAAATACAAAGGTTCCTCTATCGAAGACTAGCAAAAAAAAACAACTAGTAGGTAACTACCTAAAATTATGACTTTTCCTTTGTGGCGAAAGGGTAATTAAGGGTGCAATTTGGTTAGGTACTTAAGTAGTAGAGGGCTACGTCTAGGATGTACGACTATATTTTATTTATTGTTCTCAAAATGTTGCACATTCGAATACGTACCTACCTATTTAGATATACGTAAACTTAAAAACATTATATACAGCTCTGCTCAAAAAAGTACGAACAATGGGGGCGCCACTAGTCATACATTATAAAATTTTACCTTTAAAAATAATGTCTAGTAGAACTGGAAAAATTTGTTCACTTTAAATCAAGTACCTGGATGATCGAGTTTTGTTTGGTTTCTTTTTGGTAAATTGACGTTTTCTAAAAATGAAACATAGCTAGATCGATTTATCGCCTCCGAAATCCCCTGCATACTAAATTTCATGAAAATCGTTGGAGCCGTTTCCGAGATTCAGATTGTATAATATATAAAGAGCAATTCTTGTATATATATATATATACAAGAATTGCTCGTTTAAAGGTATTAGATTTAAGCGTCTTAATACATATTTATCGCCTGATAAAACATTGACTGATACAGCACTGGCAAAGATTGATTTGTTCCGTTTATTTAACTTTTATGTAAAGCTCTTCTTACTTTATATCAGGATTCTATAAAAATATTGTCCAATAATTAGTAACATTTTGAATAGTGAAAGTTCTTCCCTTTCTTAACTGTAGGTACGAAAATAATTTTTTCCCATCAGTTTTGCCTGATACAATGCATAATAATATTGTGCAATCTGGAGGGAACGATTCTTGCTTACAGCAGTCACAGTGATGGCAATAAGCTGGATGTTAAAGATTTTTCAACAAAAACATGCGTGTACTTAGGGAAAGCTACATTATATTAATACTTTTGACGAACTCAATCAGATAAAATATAAGTTGGAAACCGGTCACCATGTCGGTCTTTTATAATCTTCTACTTTATGTAAAACAAAAATAAGCTTTCTGATATCGTACCATTGCATTCATGCAAGCTACTTTAGATAATGTTTAGCTTAATAAGCACACAATATCTCTATTTACTCATATACTCGTACATGTGTATACTACTACTTTAAAATATAATATTATATAATACTACTATTACTTTAAAATGATAATGACGGATCGCATTAGGTGGCGGGTATAACGGGGCCCCCCTAACAACATCACCAACTGGTTTTGCGAGTCAAGATTCTAGGTATATGTAGTTAAGCAAACACGTGGATATGTCAACCTACTACGGTTCTTAGAATTTACTAGAGGCGAGCTTTCTGGAAATTAAAAATGTATCCTTTTTAGGCAATAAAATATTGTTGACTATGGATTGATTTCACCTTTAATTCTCTGCTTAAACAACCACTTACTAAAAAATGTACTAGAGTTTTAAGTAAACGGTTGATTAACCAGAGAATTAGATAATGTTGGCGAACACCAACCTAGGTGTTTTGTAAAATAATAAATCTATCCCTGGTTCATCACTACCCATATTATTAGGTATACTAGATAATTATAAGCAGGTAGTGATATAAGTCTCAATATCATAGGTAACTCTTATAAGCCGGTTGTGAGTTTCAAATGGTGAAACTTATAGCAACATGGCCTGCGACGACGACGACTTTCGAAGTCATCTGTAGCCGCGTTGCTCTAAGGGGTGAAATAAAGAAACCAAGATAGTGATAAGTATGTTACTTTTACTGTTTAGTAAAACACTGGATCTTTAGTTATTTGTACCTACTGTGTAATATCTGTCCTCATAAATGATAATTTGTACCCTGACCCAACTTTAACGGATGTGGCTGCCAAATTTCAAGTGGATCTGTACGGTACCACTGGCGTTAAGCTTAAACATACAAATGGACAAGCAGACAAAAACCTAAAAACAAAATTTTTGCTAGGTATCATTATCGTTATTTTTTTCCTAGGCTATTTAATGTACAGTCCTAGCTTTGGTACGATTTTATTATATGTATATAGTTGTATAGTTAATATTACGATGGGTCTCGAATAGTCTCGACGAGTAATGCCGCCCATCCAGGTTGAAATTATTCTCTTGTGAATGCATCCAGTGCCGCTTATATTAAAAAAGAGTACTAAAATGTTAAAAATAATTTGGAATATATCTAGGTATAGTAGGTATTAAAAACTGAGGTCATGTGTACCTTGCAGTATTATACAGTTACTTTGATCAATTGACCCCAACGTATTTAGCTTCCAGATGTTTAATTTTTTTTTTTACCTTTTACTAAACAATAGAAAAAGGAAACAATATTGTATTGTCCTCAGAATTAAATGTGTACCTAAGCAACATTTATGACTACGGAACCCTATACTGAGCGTGGTCTAACACGCAAGTGGCCGGTTTTTTTAATTGATCTAAACTTTACTACCGATCGTAGTAGGTAGGTATTTTATTATAGACTAGACCTTCAGAGATGAATCGTTTTTATAAAATTATGATCATTGTATAGTATTAAGTTCCTTTTTTGCATACTTGTTGAGTGAGACTCACTTTCGATTATCGATGGAACATGTTTTTATATAAATTTATGTCAATGTCAACCAAAGGTGGAAAGAAGATCCCGATATAGTATAATTTATGCAAATGAGCTTGAGATTGGCTCAACGTTATTAGGATATATCTACATTATATGTAATCTTAACTCGAGTAAAATCATTATATTACCAGGACTGTAGTATCAATTATTTTAATATAATCCTGGGAGTTACGTATTATGTCAAATACATATTACATAGGCAGAACTGTATCTCTTTCAAAATGTCTACATATACTTATGTAAAAGTGTATCTGAAAATGTCAATATATTCAGAGGTCATGTCTATTTTAATGATTTTAGTATACAAATATACCTACTAATATATAAATCTGTCAAAAGTCAAGGATATCGAATTATTATTTGACATCATTTGGAAAATGGAATTTTAAGTACTGTTTATAACATTTGCGTATGTTACTGAATTTCAATGAAACATTCTATATAAGATGTATACTGTAGGGTCTGTAGGTACTAGTTATATATGAATATCTCCGATATCTTAGAAGATGTTCTATTTGTGGTTGAGTCATGTTGAAGGTAGTGTAGTGTGTTGTACTTTTTGTCGGATATAAGTTTAAACATCAACATGTTGCTAGATTCGCAGTAGGTACTTATTTATGTAGTAACTACTATTTATATCTTTAGATTCTAATATTAGGTATATTGCGTTGCAATGCAACGTTACCTCATAATTTAAAGATTGTAGCCTACATAAGTGTATAAATAAATCTACTACACTCTTTTTTTTTTTTAAAACGTTGCTTTACACTAGGATTTCTCCTGTATCGTGGGTGCGTTTACATACACAAATCTTCACACGTACAAACATCCAGACCCGGAACAACTATCTGTAGGCCATACAAATATTTGTTCCGTGCGGGAATCGACAAACGTGTCTTTAACAAACGTATGTATATAAATTATTGTCATCCTAACCTATGACCATATTTGTTTGTTATTATGTAACTTTATAAAAAAATTAAGGTATGAAACGATACGGGTATTACGATCCTGATACGAGTGACGCATGTATTCTATAAACTATTGCGATAACAAACGCGATTACGAATGCATTACGATTCATTCAATTGACATATTTTAATTATTTAATAAATAAAGTATTGTATTCAGCTATTCAAAAATAAGATTATTAAATTATACTGCGTAGGTAGGTATACATCCTTATTTTATTATCCGTCCTCTTACCTATATATATATATTTTAATTCGTACCGTAGTTAAAATCTCCTTAATATTGGCTTACCAGATTAAAAGGCACATTAAACTGTCGTAAACCTCAGCTAGTATATAATAACGTAGTTAATATTTACATTTTTCCATGCCTTTTAAGTTGTTTTGTCTAATGCTAATAAATGAATTACCTACCTACCTAAAGTGGTTATAATCACATACATTAACAGTTTCAGAAGTCGGTGCTAATCCACGTTAAACGAAATTGAAGGCACCGACTTCTGAAACTGTTAAGTTTATAATATGGTAATTATTTTACTCTTTTCAGTTTTTTTTAAAAATCGGTTTTACTTATTTTAAGTATTTTTTAATAATTTTTCGTGTTACAAATTACAATTACAATAGTACATTCGTGGACCACTACAACTAGGTACTATTAGAACGTCGTCAGTACTCTATATAGGTACCTAATTCGTTTTCGAACTAACATAACATAACATCACGCCTTGTACTCCCCAAAGGGTTCGACATTGGTGTTTTAGTAAACCCTCGTTATGACAGTTATGTTTAAGTCTCAAGTCCCTGTGTTATCAACTATATGGAGATGGTTACCTGTCAAAACCATGAAGATGACTATCTAGTGTTTCCACCTTGCAAAGCTTTGGCAATATTGCCTTCCGATTCATGCAAAAAATAGGTTTGGTTTGGTGGATCTAAATGAATCGTAATATTTTATACGATATCGATTATCGTAAAAAATTACGATAATCTTCGGTTGACAATTATCGGCATCGGGATCGTTGCATCCCTAAAGTTGAGTTACCTAAGTCGTGTCGTTATAATCTCGTAATTAAAACAATCGATTAGTGCCAGTGTGTCACATCATGATGTTATAGATATTTTTTAGCAACGTACTTGTTAGGTACTCCACAGGGAAAAGTTTAGGAAAGTCATTCAAGAAAATTTTGAAAATATTAATTTATCTAGCTTAAATTAATCTCTGTGCAATGAGACTTCACCATACCGAGAGAAATTGACGGGGTTTTGTATTTTGTACCTGGAACTAAGTACACAGAAGTTATGGAATCATAAATGTAAATTATAATAAATAACTATAGAATGATTCATGTTTTGAGTATGCGTTTCATGTGCATTGTTGATTGTTGGCCGTTTTGTTTACAAGGATATTGGAACAATCTAGAACTTAAAAGCTTACGTCAAATGTTACGTTACACACTGCAGAAAATTACCCTAAAAAGCGTTAATGCGTCGGTATAACCGCAACGATTGCAGTAGGTACCTACTTATCCATGTTCGTGAATTTAATAATCAACTTGTCTTTTAAAAATATCTTGGATTTGTTATATGTAAAAATGATAAATGATAAATTATTTGATAAATGGCCTAGTGACGAATTACTGAAACTTAACAGTTTCTAATCCGTGTACAATAAGAACTGGTTGGTATACAGGCTCAATTAATTTATGAAACTATTTTGAGATGACTGCAACTAAATGCTATGAGGATGGCCTTGCGGCAACATCCGGGTATCACAGTTATGTAATGTTCGAGGAACGAGGCCCGCGGCCCGCGAGTGACAAGGCGGCCGGCGCCGGCTGCGGCCGCGGGGACAGCGGCGCGCAGGCCTGCGCCTGCGCCACACCGCGCTCCAACGTTCCACCCCGCAACGCTTACAACTAATCAACGTGAAGCGCCAGTGAATGGCTCGGTATGTCTCACATACACGCGAAATCCACCTCGTCGTGACCGTTGACCTACTTCTATAGGTATAAAAAATCGAATCTCAGTAGAAAATCAACATCATCAACGCTCTTAGCCTCTTCCCAACTATTATGGTTCCAGCCCACCCATTCTAACCAGATGTGTATAAATATTATATCTATACCTACACCGTGTATTAGTCATATGCGACCTCCGGTCCGCAACCAAAATCTGGGGGAATATTGTTATCCTAAGGTTGTTGGTCTTCTCTGGCTTCTGAGTGGTATCAGTAGTTAGAGGTATTCATATTCGTATGACAATCGGTACTGGATGACTTGACTTACTCTCTGAGGCACCCAGGAGTCTTGATTTGTATGGACAAACCTGACCACCAAAGAGGATAGGTGATCGATAGATTTACTTACGACCCTCGCTGTCTAGAAACACTTCTGCGAGTTCTGCCCAATTAACCGGTCAATAAGATTAGAAAAACACGGAAGCAGACAGCAAGGATTTTTATCTTATTAAGTAGTATTTTAATTCTATGAATGTATATTTTTAGAGTTCCGTGGTCTAACTAGGAACCGTTATAGTTTCGCCATGTCCATCTGTCAGTTTGTCTGTCCGTCTATATGTCGCAGCCACAACCGTTTTACTCGCAGACTTACAAATAAAACTGAAATTGGGCATGGCTATAGCCTTTTTTTTTATCTTTATCTTTAAAAACTAAAACGTGCCTCACACTAGGATTTCTCCTGTATCGTGGGTGCGTTTACAGACACAAATATTCACATGCACAAACGCCCAGACCCGGAACAACTATTTGTAGGCCATACAAATATTTGATCCGTGCGGGAATCGAACCCACACGGCTCGTAGTGCACAAGCCAATCGCTCAGCCACTGCACCAAACGTGTCGTCAAAGGACATTGTCCAGAATCGCTCTGTGCAACAAAAGTATCGGACATACACGACAATTAATTGTCTATTTTATTATATTAGTTGCAAATACTTTTGTAACACGGACTAGCTGCATGCCAAAATGTACATTATAAAGTATTTTACGCGACGAATAACATTAATCGCCGCCATCTTCGCCAAACGTCATGTCGTGTCGAAAAAGATTAGGGATGCCCAATCGATTGTAATTGATCGATTGATTTTTTAATGAACTATCGCATATTTTTTAATCTGAATCACATTTTGAATTTATTTCAAATAAAGTGCAAATAGAAGCTACAATAAAAGCATTCAATCACCACTCCATATTCTACAGATTATAATTATTATTCCCTAAAAGTATAATTTTTAAAAAACCTATTTATAAATATTTTATGAAAGAGGTCATACTCGATATTAAATTGGTAGTTAGAATAATGCTGAAATGAACAAAACCTACAATTTCATCGTGATCATTATTCAGGGTTTTCTAATGATCTTTTAGAAAAGTGTGTGGTTTACTTCTAGCTAAACGATTATTCACAATAATTAATATAAAAATAACCCTTCTTTTGGGCTTCGCCGTAGTCGGGTAAAAAATACTTATCGTTACTGAATACATTATAAATGTTTTCTTTAAAAAAACAATATTGCAGACTAGATACAGTTGTCATTATGTATTAATATTATTACAAGTATAGAAGAGTGTTATTATAAGTAAAGTAGGACATTGTCATACTTGTAATAGTATTAATATTATCGTATGACAAAAGTTGATGTAATACAGTTTGTAACGTATGGCCATAGTAAATCTTGGGATTTATCGATAAATCGTATCGTATTTGCCACCCCTATTTTTGACGTCCCTAAATGGTCACAAGTCCATAGATAATACATATTATAAGGAGATGCACTAGATAGTAGTCGCATTTTATAGTCACGCCACTCAAGTGTGCGCTGTTTCTATTTTTTCATTAATACACACAAACATTTTATCTCATTCCAAAACCTATGCTAAGAATACAAGTACCTATGTTAATTAGATTCTATGCATTTAAATGTTGCACTTACATACACTTAGGCTTTAGAAAAAACTGCATAGGTACCTAATTATCTAGGTAGATACTAAAAATAGCTAAATGCATTGTGATATTGCTTTTCAGTTTCTTAAAAATCACTCGAAGCTATGAAAAACTATACCTATAATATTCGTTGTTATGGTTCACTATAACCTCAAATTCTAATACATTTTTTGAAATATATCTATTCTGCAGCTAGTCCGCTATAAAAATAATATCTTAAAGGAGTTTACTAATGATCGACAATACAAAACATAATTTTCCGATGCTCTAGGTTCCAGGGCGAACAATGTATGGGCGCAGAGCAATGTCCTTTATAACGGTAATGTAGGTAATAAAATCGTTTAAAAAATACATTTTTAGTGGGGGTGAATTTTTGTTATTCGCATACCCCGACGCGTACGGTGTCGGATGTCATAAACACTCTTTCGATTCAGGGATCCGTTTGCGAAATATTAAACTTTAAAGAGGAAATTTTTGTTAGAGTTATGTTTCCCTACCTTCAGCAAGCCAAACCGCTATTTCTAAATATCTGAAAAGTAATTATGACAATCTAGTTGGGTCTGTAAAAATGTCATAAAAACTCCATACAAAATAATTTTAAATCAACTGCGATTATAACTGTATTTTAAAATTTATATTTATCTTTTAACATGGTTTTTTACCATATTACGACTGATTTAAATATCATATAGCCGTACTGACTACGGAACTCTACTGTGCGTGGTCCTTCAAGCACTTGGCCGGTTTGTCATCTATTATTACGCGTAGTTGTTTTTTTTATTACACAATATGTTTCATTGGTCAAATACAAATGCTATACGAAACTATATACATACAAACTTTTTGGTTGGTTTTGCTGAAAATTAATTCCGCATTTAATGCAAATACCTAGTCAGTCATTTGCAATTTCGTGAGATATGCTGTTCGTTGCATAAGATTCTGAAGATTTAACATTTAAACAGTCAATTGCTTACCGATATGCGGTTGTTACGTGTATATTTGACCTGGATGTTAAAGCTAGACCTGTTTCTAGCCTCAAAGATCTATGTTCGTAGTAGGTAACTAAGTACCGATCTTTTCAAAATTGCTGTCGTCTGTTTCATAGCTTACAGCAAAATTAGCAAGGTTGCTCGTTTTATTTTTATGACTTTTCCTTTCGTTTGGAATACCTACCTAGTCCAATCGCTGGTAATATAATTTAAGCAACGAAGTGGCTTTTAAAATATTTTATTATAATCATTTCTATGAATATGTATCTCATATTTTATTCATTGCTGAGACGAAAAAAATAAATATTTATTGATAAAAAAATTCAACGTTATTTAATTGCTAGTTTATTAGTTGTGCTTGTGACCACAGACACGAATGTATAGTCAACATTGTGTTTCAAACCTAGCACTCTGCTACATTTATGACTTTTAACTCAGTCTCTTTTTTGTTTATTCATGTGATTTCGTAATTTCTATGAATATGTTTTGAATTCTCAAAAAAGTATTGTAAAATAAGATTATTATTAGAATTCATTATGGAAATTAAAATTCGAAAATTATGATCTGTTTATAGCTTAAGGAGAAGAATATCAAATAGGCACTTTAAGTGTCGGATATAACCATAGAGCAACGCGACGAGTCATTGGTGGCCGATTTGCTTTATAGATAGATATACTACTAAATATTTCTAAGTATTCAGCCTAATTATCTTCGTTTAATAAATATTGTTGCCTGCACAATAATTTACCTCGTTTAGTAATAAGGGACATGAACTTTCCTAAGATGCACAGAGGAGAGCATGTAGAGGCTCAATGGCTCAGCGTCATACCCACTGCGGCGCAAGTAGGCGCGCACGAGTCAAGGATTCTACAAGATATTTCCTTTCACTTGCGACAATGCATAGATATTATACTTACGTATTGGTATGTATGGATATAGCGTTCTCGTGCCGATATCACAACATAGCTAGCCGGGGTATTTATAGTCTATTAAATAAATATGCACGTCATATTTATAATATTTATTATTGCGAAGGCTATGGGTTACACGGGCTAAGGGTGAATATGTGTATACTCCATCAACGTTACAGCCTACAGGTGATTAAGCCATTTACTTTAGATAACATCCTCCGTTACAGTACTGACACATATAGGTATACTGACAAACATACATATATATGGTATGTTTAATGCCAGGTGGATGAATTAAGCTTGGATAAGCAAAGCAATACCTTGGATAGTACTATCTTTATCTGAGTAAAGTTAGCTTCATCCATCCACCTAGCATTAAACGTTACATACTTACGTACAAGCTGGTCCATTTATCATTAATATTATATTTAAGGTTATTTAAAAAGTCCACGTTATATGTCAATTTAATATTATGACTCCACCAAATATTTTTATGCTGTTTCGCTTTAGTTACTTCCCAGAACACCTTACGAAAAGGTAAAAATCAAACATATGTAGGTACCTGCATATTTTTTCCTTGTTGTAGTAAGCTCATTCGTTACCAGGAAAATAAGCATAACTTTAATACAAAGTGTAATCAACGACGATCATCTTTATCTTCGTATCTTGTGTTTGCTTACTTTTTCTAGGTACTAAGTACAGTCACTGAAAGGGATTGTTTAGTAAATTGACCACCAACTTAAATTGTTCGTTAAAATCACAAGATCATTTGTTATCAGTCATATGGCATGGGTATAAATACGGCGAACTTACGTAATGTCTTAATTTGCTAAACAACTAGTTTCCCTGACCATACATGCATGCTCACGAACGATAAAGTATTATTGGATCCATGCTCTTACAAACGTCCGAAACTTCTAGGTAGCATTTATTATTACTCTATACCTATTATTTTCTTAAAGTCTTCAGGGGAGCTAATAACGTCACATTTGGTGAAACATATTTCGTTTCTTATTCGTAATCATAACTGCAAGTAGACTGTACATCCAGTCACAACTGCAAGCTACGCCACTGCCAAATGCAGCTTGACAGGAGTTAAGGTGCAGTCAGTGCAACTGCGTGACAACTGCGTACAGGATGTACAGCCCACTTGCAGTTATGATTACGATTATGAAACGATAATGGCGTCGATTCTGTTACACATTTTGACTTTACTAAACTAGACTAAACGCAACTGTCACTTTCTTTTTCTATTGAAACAGAAAGAGACAAGCACCCTTAGTTTAGTTTAGTCCTGTCAAAGTGCGCTACAGAATCGAGACCATTAGCTCCCCTGGAGTGTTCTTAAAACTTCGTACCATCCAAAGTATGTAATTAATATTCCAAGTAGTAACTAGGTACTTATCGTATGTGCCTACATAAAAATCAATTGATGTTTGCGGCCAAGGCCTCCGCAAAATGAATCAGGATTCATGCGAATGGTTACGCAATTTGCAGCTTTTTTTGCCGACATTTTAAATAAGTATAACTGCATTTATGACTCCTGTTTGATTATACTTTTGAATTTTAGTTAAGTCAGGTATTTTTTAGCAAACCTGCAACTGGGCTACACTGCCGAGTTCAGATACTTCGTAAGTTTGCTGTTACTAGTGGTATTGTGTCAAATACATTTTAATCACATCTAGCAGTTCGGAACTTTGGAAGATGTACTTAACGAGATAAACATATACACTTTGCTTTTTAGTGTTTAGAAAAGCTTTCAGTGTTGATTTATGCAACTAGGATAATAAAAACGTCTTCCCATACAAAGTTACTGATGACTAAACCCAGATATTTTTTCCTAACCACTAAAAATCATAGATTAGGTACGATATGTATATTTTATACATAAATATTGTAAGACATTTTTTTAACAATTATAAAAAAACGTCTTGTTGTTGTGTGTTTTTGCTATTAGTTGAAAAAAAATGAGATTTCATAATAAATGTTAACAATAATTGCTATGAGTGTGAGTGCACAGCGACGAGGCTGAGGAAGACTTTCACTGCTTTCACTGTCGCAGGCTACATTGCGCTCCTCCGTGCTACCATACCTAATATCCACCGGTGAGCGCAGCCCCGACTCTCTATTTATTTAGATGCTGCTAACAATACAATCGTTTTTCATTGTCCTTATTCTTCACTTCAATAATGCTGCGCGTTGCAAAACAAAATGGAAAGTTGGTTATGGAGTTGAGGATATATTATGTACCTACATGGATGGAGGTGATGATGTGCAATGCAAGTAACCGCCCACAGATGTCAGGGGAGATTAACGTGTTGGTGGCGCCCGCCACCTATTGTTCGACTCTCAGCCTGTCACGTACGCATACCACGGTGATGTGTCAAACTCATAAACACTGATGACGTTTTGAAGCGCAGATTTGGTAAGACTAAGACAATGTGGCCGAGCCGACACTTCATAGGATCTTTAATATCTTTATGATATACAACCAAGTAATGTACTTAGATAGCTTTTTTGTATGATATTTACCACAAAGAGACGAGCAAGGTCGCCTTTAGTAACTACTTACAGTAAAAACGTGCACGGATATTCATTTTTTAGTCTCTACTAACATCTAGAGAATATTAAGTGACTGATTGACGGAGAACTGTGTGGATTCCATTTGCTCAAAAAAGTATAGGTACATGTTTTTGTAGTATGTGAGTTGAGACATGGTGGGTATACCTACATACGTTCGGCGATGCACCTAACGGGCGTAAATCATTTGGTCAATACCCCTTTAAATCAGTTTTGCATTTTTTACATGTTGCCACACGTTTGAAATGTTGTTAGTATACCGAAGTAGATAAAAACCTTCCACGAGAGGCTAATGACTTTGCATCCAGGCAGGCAAACACTTGTTTGAATTTGGACATTTAATTCGAATGGACTCCTACCAGACTTATTTATAAGTCAGGTTACCTGAGAGGTTTTCTTTCTTTTTGGCGTTAGGATTAAAACCGCCCCAAACTAAGGATGAAGAATAATATAAAGAAAATATAGTATATGTATAAAGTAACTTGCTATGCTGTTAGATTTAAGCTTTGCTACTTTTAAGATGTTGACTGAGAGGATACATACGTGATAAGGTAGGTATCCTTTTACTATAATCCTTGAACTGTAACATGTCATTGATGCATGACGACGATTTAAAAACCGGCCAAGTGTTTGTAAAACCACGCACAGTGTAGGGTTCCGTAGTCAGTACGGCTATAAGAAGTTTTGAGTCAAGCGTATTGTATGGTAAACAATTCAGATTAAAAGATAAATATACATTTTCAAATAAAATGTCATTTTTGCAGTTGATTTCAGACATTTTGAATGGTTTTTATGAACTTTTTACAGAACCAAATACCTACATGTCATAAGTTGGTCGACTATTACTCGTGAACTATTAGAGCCTACTTAGTTGTGATAGTTTTACTTTAATTGTATAAACTACTGTCGTGAATACTTAGCTTATAGCGGTTATGCTTGTAAGGGGTGAGGAAAAATAACTATAGCAACTATGACCACTTAAAAGCTTAATATTTCGAAACGGATCCCTGTATCGAAAAAGTGTTTAAGATATCACTCTATATTTTTGAAAGACCTATCCATTATAGTAGGGGAGCCAATTAATACCCTGCAACCCCACTAGTACTAGTAGACCCACTTTGTATGTATAAAAATATTTTAAAACGATTCATTGCATAACTTTGTAGGTGTTATACATGTATACATTTGGCTATAGTCATGCCAAATTTCAGCTTTATAGTACTTATAGTCTGCGAGTAAAATGGCCGTAATTATACAGACGGATATGAAAAAACTGTTTCACTACGGAACCCTAACAATGGCACAGTGCGGGCGGAGCGGAGGCAGCGCGCAGCGCAGCGCGTAGCGACTGTAGCGAGTGAAGCATAAATATCTTCTGTGGGTACTCAATCAAGGTACGACTCCCGCCTCGAAACAAATATGGTACGTAGTTGTACATTCTAGATGTTTCTGAATATTAACCACATTCAGAAACATCTAGACTCGAAGTTATTGACTTATGATATTTCAAAACCAATACTCGAAACAAATATCCGCGTGCAGGTACGTAATAGCAAACTCGAATTGGTAATGCATGAAAACGAATAAAAAGATTGCATGGGAAGTATTTTCGCGTGTCAATGATCAAACTCCAGTACAGTGACTACGCAATGAGATTGAGATTAATTGTCTTGCTCTGCTTACTACCTACTTGTGTGTGTGTCAGTTATTATTCATACTTACTTATTGTATAACATTTAAGTTTATTTAGCGGCGCCTCGTATTGAACTTGAAGACTCACGTTCATACTAATCAAAAGGTTCCATAAATCAAATATTTATATTCTACTAGCTATTGCCCGCAGTTTCACTTGCATCCTAGAAGAAGTAGTCTATGTACCAGGATAATAATTATTTATATGTGTTAATCCAAGACGTGGTACATATGTGTGCCAAATTTCATCAAAATCTGTTAAGCCGTTTATGCATGATTAAGTAACAAACATCCATCCATCTTCACAAACATTCACATTCATAATATTATTAGTGTGATGATAGTGTGACGCGGAACTCAAAGAAAAAGATCGCAATAAATCGATGCCAATAAACAAGTTCCTAATCTCGAACAGCGTACATATTGACATATCAGGTACACACGGATGTTCATATAGTCACTGTATGTCAGTGACCGTCAAGCAATTTTGGTCTTTGTTCAAATATTCGTACATGCAGGTAGGCAGCAGCAAATGTAATAATCTGTTTTACACTACAACTCTTTCTTGCTAAATTAAACTTTTTACATTGTGTAAAAAATACTCATCAAAGATATAAACATGCTCTATGGGCAAACCATGTGTAGCAAGCGCACGTTTGTGCTCTATTTGTGTCAGTACCCTTTTAATATCAATTAAATATTCTATCAGCTAACTGTTTTATTATATTTCATTTGTATGCTGGATATTGTAATGAGTTGGTAACTATTTTCGTGGGAAATACGATGAAGTGTTTGATGAATGAGAAAATAAACCACTGTTAATTTTTATATTTTATATTTTTTATAAATTTATAAAACAGACTTACATTAGAAAAATCACATAAACTATTAAACAGACCTATTAAATATTTATGTGAGTCTATATTACATACAGTAAGGTAGGTACTTAGACTACGGACGGGATTATGACCCGGTACATTTGAGAATTAGTGGAAAACATATTCGCAGTTGGTAATCAGTGCATTTACTTCTATTATGAAAGTCCAATTTTAATTTAAGTTGTCGTATTAAAAGTCTTGACTGCGCCTATGTTATCCATGCAAATCACTCATTAGATTTTTATATCAACTACTTAGAGCACGAGAGACGTGAGATCATGGCTCTATTAATAATGGCCGTCACCTGTAGGGTCGTTGAGCCATGGGTAGTTGACAGGGCATCTCACGCACGTCTGCAAGTTGATGGTTTCACCGGGAACTTCCTTTGATGTGAGCTTGCAAGAGTGAGGTACCCAGCAAGCTTGGTATCCTTCAACGGCGCACTTCTCCCTCCATGGCTCGAAGTTCTTAGCTTCGGAAACAGTACGGGGGTTTTGGATCCATTGAATTACCTGAGTCATCGTTACAAAGTATACATCATTGTGGCTTGATAGAATTTCGTCAATCCAGTACAAGAAAGCCTCTAAAAATTCTGGATTGTTCTTAAGCCAAGCGGCGTGGAAGTAGAGACCCAAAGGAGCACGGTTTTGTTCGTAGTGACGGTCGAAGTTATGGTTAAGGAAGTTGTAGAACTGATCCCCGGTCAAAATATTGGAACAAGAGTCAACCATAGCACATCCAGGCAAATATTCATCGTTGCTAGGGTCCTCACGGCGGTCAAGTTCGTTCATCACCATCTCCCACACGGCATGGCTTCTGGTGGGACAGCTCTGTAGGTTTCCGTGGCAGCGGTGAGGCATTCTGAAGTACATTGTGTATGGCCATAGAGGAGGGTTGGAGAGCGGCGCAGTAATGGTACTGTCGTACAGGAAAGCTTGTTCTTCCATCATGGTAAATTGGTTGTTACCGCCGACACGAAGGTAAGGAGCGCGTACTCCGACTACACTGTTGTCTGTGATGTTAGAGAACTTCTCAATAATGACTCTCATGCCAGCCATCTCCTTGCCCCAGTCATCAACGGAAGCGTTGCTCCAGAAACGTTCGTCATCGTTGTGCCTATTAACATATAATTACAATTATTAATAAATCGCAGTTAAGGACCATTTATAGTGTCAATTTAATTTAAACTTACGTGATTGAATGTACAGCGATTTCATGACCCTTCCTGTGGGTTTCCTGAGCGGCAGAGTAGTTGGTGTACTTGTGTGACATGAAGTATGTAGCTTTAATGTCACAACCGTTAGGATTTTTGCGTTTTCCATTGAAGATTTCTTTGTACAGTTCGATGTTGTTGTTGTTGATAGCATCATCGAAAGTGATGGTGATCATCTGGGGAACGTCCTTGGCAGGCAGGTCACCGGGGATGACGGTACCGTCTTCGGAGCAGAAACAGTCAGGCAAGACACACTGCGATGGGTCGCAAGGCGGAGCTCTGTTGGGGTCATTGTCGATGTCTACGACAAACAGAAAAACGTATTTATACATACATGCGGCAATGACAAATTTACACAATTACAGAATGATTTTTTAAACACCATCCAAATTTTTGCTGGACATAGGAAAGATACTGATGGCAAAAATGTCGTTATTAGAATTTTTGTCCGTTTGGCCGTTTGTATGTTTGAGCTTCATGTCAGTACTAGACAGATCCAGTTTAAATTTAGTAGCCACAACCGTTAAAAAGCATTAGGTTATATGGTACAAATTATCACGCTATTGAGTGTGGGTGATGAGCAATAACCCTATGTTTCCATGGGAAAAGACACGGGTACAGCTAGTATACCAATAGTTCTATGCTATTCTGAACTTTTAATTATAAATATCGTGAGAAAAACAACTTGAAACATGCAATCATTGTATTTGCACTTAAATTATGAAATGGACTTACAAAGAATATAATGGATTTTCAGTCACAATTCTTCGCAACTCTATGCAATACAGCTATTGTTGCTTCGAGCGTGATAAGAAGCTTTGGTGTCAAGTTTGAGATATAGGTAGTTTGTCATTGAAAGATATTAACTACAAGTCATGTGCAGCTGCAGAGGCGTAAAAGTCTCGGGCGGGACGAGAGTCGGAACCAGTATGGGTACTTTCGCTCGGTCAAATCACTCGACACAGCTGACATACGTTGGATTTCACTTTTGATTCAGTAATACTATGTTGTACATGTACAAGATATACTTACATACGTAACATTTTGTTTTTTTTTAATTCTATCAATGAAGCTGAACTATAGTTTACATATTAAAAAGATAGATAAAGTTTCCAAGCATTCGCCACACCAAACGCGGATCCACGATCGACACGACCCGCCTGTGGCGAACGCTTTATTTTTATTTATAAAGTTAATTAATTGCTTTATTATCCTATTCTGTGCGGAGAGTCAGCATTTGTTGATATGCACATACATTTACTTCAAAGACGTGAGCTATAAGTATTATGTCGCGCTTACGGACCAGGGTCTTCGCGTTTGGTGAATGGAAATTTGTATCCTTGTCATGTACATGATTACAATTCGAAGTGATTTCAAGTCCTATAGAGCAGCGGAGAATTGTGTTGTATGAATCGTGCTTGAGTGATGCATACCGACGCATGCATAGCTGTTGATGTGTGAGGCCATTTCTATAGGTACATATACTGCTGAACTTTCTACATATATTCGTCATAACTGTCCAATTTAAATAAAGTCAAACAGTCTCATAAATAATAATATAAACCCTATTTGTGTGTTACGACATAACATTGAGATGTTTTTTTAGGTCAAGTGATTGGGATCTTAGGCAGGTCGTTCGTCACGCCTCAAGAGCCAGTTCTTATTTGTGATTTTGCTCGTTCAAGTTCATTTGCATAGTTTTATTTTAGATTAGATCCAACATATTGACATCGGCTGGATGAAATCATTATTTACTTAATGGTAAAACAATTTATATGACGTGAGGGCACTTACCGCAAGAATTTTCGTCGGAACCGTCTGCGCAGTCTTTTTCACCGTTACAGAAGAGTCCACGCTCAATGCAGTTTGAATCACCACACGCCAGGAAACCATCTTGACACAACGGCTCTTCAGTGTACAACAATGGTTTTACTTTGCGCTCCTTATTTTTTACTCTACAGTTTTTAACGGCGTCTTTCCAGTCGCAGGTCTGTTTCTCGATATCGAAGAATAAACCAGCTGGACAACGGATAGCTTGGATGCCCTGTTAGAGAGATAGAAACAATGAAGCTTAACTTTTATAATAGACATTCACCGAATGTCACAAGGTATTTCGTAAACCAGATGAAAGTTATTTATTTGCTTTGTTTATCAACTAGATGACATTAATGGTTTTTCAATGCAACGGGAAACATAGTGTCGTTAATGAAATGACATTCCGATCGTTCGCATTAGGTATTTGTTTGCTTTTACAAGTATTATGGTAGTTGATACGGTTTGTGCAAAAAACTACATATAATGTACGAAAATATAGAATAATATGTCGGAATATAAGACTCGCTCTAGAAACTTGAAGTAGAAGATAGATAGATAGTAGTTGTATTTTATAGCAAACATGCACACTAAGGTTCGTATTACTACACATTTGGGAGATCCCTCTTAAGTGGAGTTTTAATAGAGATGTATTAAAAAAAAAGTTGTCAAATGTATGGAATTCTAGTTTATGGTAGCTGTTGTTGGAAGATCTCTTAAATGAGAGCTGTTTATTAGTACATCTATGAACGGAACCCTAAAGGGTTGGAAAAGAGTGGTAAAGTGCATATGAGAATTCTTATTTCCTGGATTTATATTTGTATAAACCTGTTTGGCATAATTTATATGAAATATTTATTTGAAGATTTTCCAAAACTATTCCTAAAAATGGGATGAAACAGGCTCTTTACGTTTGTAGGAGAGAATCTCATTGCGTGGCTCGGTTAACTGAAAAATTGGCCACAGCTCTATAACAAATAATAAAAAAGACTATGGATTTTTTGGAAATTAACTCCTGGGGAACAGGGGGGTATACAGTTTATATGGAAAAAAATGTTTACGCAGGCGGAGCCCCGGAGGCACAGCTAATCAGTATTAAAGTTATAGTTGATGTTGATGGTGAGTGACACTGTACTTTTGATTGCACCACGAAACTAAAGTTCATGTTGTATCTGATTATTTGGTGCCCTCTGCATGATTGTTTGGCAGAGACATTTATATGTGGTGAGAATTGTAACAACTTGAACAATTATAGCAATTCTTATTATTACGAACGTGCGGTGTAAAGCCGGCCGGCGAAGCGGCGCGGCTTGCTCTTACATTACCTTGAATGTCGTAAGAACGCAACAGTAACTTAGTACCTACCCACTAAATACGCAATGTTCGTTGTTTATATTGAGGACAAATTTCTAATGTTTATTGCGCTCCGCATATATTTAATTATACTACCATATTTGCATTTGAATTAAAACTGTAAACTATGAAATAATCAAGTAGGTATTCAAAATTGCAGAGTAATATTTTCATAATAACAGATTACCTAGTATTTTCAATGTGAGCCAGTTTTAAGGTAACTTACATTCCTGATGTTGTTGGTAGTACATGTAAGGACATGTTTACTAGAGAACGCGTGTGTAAAAGTATTGTAGCTATATATAGGTACTGACCGAGGCGGTGCACTGGATGACGTCGCGACAGTTGTCGCCCTCGCCGGCCACCAGGCGGAACCATTCACCGGCGTCCTTGTCCTTGCACAGTTCTAGCTCCAAGCTGTCTTCTTTCTTCGGCGCTTCGCGGTCGTCTGCCTGCCGCCGCCATCGGTGCCCATCGACACCAGCTGAACAAATAATACATTCATTGAACAATTGTTAATTACATCCGATGAGTGATGACTATTGTATGCATACGACTAAAGAAATCAACAACATCAACCTTAAGTCTCTGATCCGGAAGAGTGTACAGGATTTCAGTTTCCTACATTTTTTAGTTGAAATATGATTAAACGTATTCGAAATATTTACAAAATACATGGTTAATTATAAATTCACCATTTACCGTTTTTTCGCATTAGAAGTAAAATGTCACTTGGAAGCATACGAGTATCTAAATGTCAAAGGTGGGGTGAGCGCTCGTGACATTTGACTCGCTTCGAAATGTCAGCGCTTGGGCAAGCGACAAGGACGACTCTTTCTATGTCTTCTGTCTATACAAAATTGTACATTATGCATGGCATTTGATTTGTGTGCCGATTAGGCTGACGAAATTATTATAATTCAGAAAGGTTACGGAATAGTAGATTTCCTTGAATCATCATCAGGTTCCAGGAAACTTAACGATGTGCCTATTAAGAAACTAGAATTATTATCAAACCAGTTGTAAAAACTGTAATGAGCGGAATAGTTGGTATTAAAATAAATTTTCGAGGAACAGTTAATAATTTATGCGATGGTCTGACACAGTTAATTGTCTCTGAATTGGTTCCCATAAAAGCATGCGCTAGGTGTCGACGTTGTAATTTTTTATCAATTGTGTACTTCGCTTGAGTAATGTGAAGGCAATAAGAAAGAAGTTTAATATTGCGACTGCTTGTAGCTGCGCGTACGAGCCGTGTGAGAACTGAGCACGTAACACTAGGAAATAGAGCTCTCGCAATATTATCTAACTGTGTCTCGATGGCACCGAGCTGCGCTCACAACCGCGAAATCGATTTATAAAACACCCATAAATTTGGACATCTTCTTTCCAAAACTAATAAATTATAAATAGAAAAGTAAACTTTTCAATAGTAAACACCAACCAATACCAAAACTTGATTCATAATAACTAAAAGTTGTGTGTTGAATCTCACTTTTAATTGTAGTAGGTTGACTTCGTTAAGCTCACGGTGCATGATTGTTCATAAACTATGTGGGTTACGTTGCACGTTGCCAATGCAATCGATAGCTGTATTAATACACGACACGTTAGCGTGTATACTCATACATAATTATATTATTTTCATTGTTTGGTATAGTTTCAGCTTTGCACAACAACCGCACGGTTAATGTAACACAAAATACTCGACTGATAATAGTTTTTGCTCGATTGCTTATTCGATTATTTTTACTTATCCAATATTTAAATCGAAAGTAAAATATATTATCTGATTTACGTATGTTCTAATATTGGATAAGATTTCATAATATTAGGATTCAAGGTTTTAACGTTTGATTATATTAATTTAATAGTCAATCCACACTATTATCATAATAAATGGCGCCCGGATTATACCTACAATCTAAATATTTGCAAAAATATCAACTTATGTAAACCAGTTTCGTAATCTAATTTTAGTTTTAATCGTGATACAAATATGCAAACGTGATACCTGCCCAAAATTATTATTTTATTAGTTGCTAATCGAAGACGAAAAAACTAACGAGTTCTCTTTGACCCGGATCTACCACGTGTGTGATTATGAAATACCGATAAGTAAGCTTAATAAATTAACCCCTACACAAGAGAAATTATACAGTCAAGAAAACTAACACAATAGCAATGTCGAAATCAAAGTTTCTCCAACTCCAAGTGTTAGCACCTTTTATTCGTAGCACTGAGCGCGTTGATGTCTATTGAACGGGAAAAATATATTGACAAATAGTTTTATTTCTTTTCCCTTCAATACGATTATTCAGTATATAGTTCGACCTTTGTGTGGAATTAAGATACATTTATGTATTGATTCTTATGGAATTATAAATATTTATTGTTTTAAGAACCATTTTGTACTTTGTAGGCCATTTGTATCTAATTACTTTTTTAAGATATAAAAAATCCTAACCAATTATAACATTTTATGAAATATGAAACAAATATTCAGTAACGGCACACTTTATCAACAAATAACAAGAGAAATTATTGTTGTGCCGCAGTGCTTCTAGAAATTATTATTATATTTTAATCACTGTCAGGGGCAATACCGTTCCCCCGGAATTAACTATTATATATAGTATGAATAATAAAGCACGAATGTGGGAACAACTAGGTATGCGAGTAGGCTCGGGCGTCGACCGGGCGCGTTGTTGGAATACCAACAGCCGACCTTATGAATATTTAGCACCACCGCTCGACTTTCCTTCTGCGGCACTCCCTTCAAGCGAAGTTAATTTCTGATAACGGGAGATTGGCGTTTCCGTATGCGGAAGTAAATAGTGTTCACCTTGTCTGCGTCATTCAAATGCGATCATGACGACCTCTGAAGTTGTCTCAATCAATATTCACGTTTCACTTTGTCTCCTCGATGTAATCAACACGAAATATTATGTAAGGTGTCGCCAATCTCGTCTTTGTCTTGAAATTTATGACACCTTTAAAATGTGACAGTAACTTGGTAAAACCCAAACAACAAAGTTCCTACACCTACGTGTATGAAATACATTAGTATTTGTAACGTGTACTACATATACTATAATTATTTAAACTTGACCGAGGCCGTGATTGCCATATTGTACATTTCATCATAAATGTGACGAAATGAATTCACAACATTCCGTGTTAGGCTAACACGTTCAATATATTAAGAACATATCAAATTATGTCTGTACATAATGTTAAATGATTGAACTCAACGAATGAAATTATGTTATGTGATAGGCAAATAAATTAAGCAACTTGATACATTCACTTAAACATATTTTATATAACTGTCTAGAGTGGATTGCATATCACCAGAGAAAATAGTTGTCGGAATAACGACGGACTTAAGGAGTCACGTTGAAAAAAATAAACCTAACAACTTATATTATTATTTATGCTCAACTGTCGAGGACCATGTGTTATTAGTTTGTGCAATTTCTGTTTTAGGAAATTTGTTGAAAATAACTTGCACAACCAGCGCGAACCGTGAAAGCTTTTTACATAATTAGACATAAGCTAAGTGGTTCATTCAAATATAAAATTAATCGGCACACAGTGATATTATGCATCGATGTTATTTCGACACAGTGTTGGAGTTGTTCGGAGCCTGTCTATGTATCGCTCACGTGGTGGCTGTGTCGCAATTGACTTGACCTAGAGACCTAAAGATCTGGAAACCTACCATAAGTAGGTAACTGATAAAAATAAACTCAATCAAGCCTTACGTATCATCATATAACTTATGACTCTGTGATATAACATTTATCGAGTGATTTAATTTACTTTTTAAATTGAAAACAATATTGATGGTAGTTCTACTGTTACTAAATTTATCACCGTGTTATGGTTATTATTTAATGATTAGTTTTTATTGTTAATCACCTCCGCGTGAAATAAGAACTAAAGACTATTGTTAAATTATTCATAATTAATTTTCATCTATTTAATTATCTATACATTGCAATGACCTGATTTAACAACAAGAATATGGCAATCATTTATTAAAGTCAAAGTTATGTATTCAATTGATAAAATGATGCGCTCGTAACTACCTAATAACGATCGTTCACGTCCCGGATCCAATTAATTTTCCAGTTAATTATGAAGCATATATTCGAAGTAAATAATATTCTAGTCAGTACAAACAACTAAACCATATTGTCTTCATATACATTTTATGATCTATTATAATTATGCAAACTAAATTATGTGAACGATCACAGATTCAAGGTTAAATTACATAATTAATTGTTTATTTATATTGAAAGGAAGCTATTACTGGTGACGCCCTTGAGCACTTGACTCGTAGTTCACGTGAACTGTGCGGCTCTATGACATTTAAGTTACTACTTGAGAACTATAAATATGCCACGTATGTGTGAGCGGAAACAATGATCAGCAAAGTGGTTTAATACATTAAGTTAGGGTCATATAAAATGTGATCTTAGAGTTACCCTAACACTTATTTCTAGAAGGAGGGAAATCGGATTCTTTATCGTGTAATTTATTGTTGTAGGTAATACGAATTTGTTTCACTTGAAGATTACCTACTATTTCAAATGTCAAATGAAACCAATTGCGATTAGGTACTTTATCAAGCTTTTATGTCTAACATTGTGAAAATAGAAGAGAATATTGTTACTAGAAAAAGAAGATAAAATCTTAGTTCTTATAATATTATGTTTATTTGCTTAATAGATAACATAAAGCAATCAATCAAAGTCAATATTGGAATTAAATTTATTAACGGCCAACTCTTAATGGCGTATAAAATAACAATTCCACGGTGATGAAATCGCTGCGGGAATTAAAGCGTGGAAAGTTAACAAACTTTAACTACTGTTGAAAATCTAGGTATGATTATAATTTGAAATTAGTGCTTTATACCACACAAAATACGTAAATAGGCAAACACAATAACGATTTCATATTACGCATTGATTAGTACAATAAGTGCATCTTTTATCAATATATCAGTTGTTATCAGATCTATTGAAATGACATATTTTGTCAGTAATTTTAGAATTTATCAGGACGTTCCTTTCTATCGAATAAACATTTTCAAATCGTAAATCTGTTTCTTTGTGTCTACTCAAACGCGTCGCGTCTTAAAGTCTTAACAAAGGTATGAGTTGTAATGAAATTTTCCGCGACAGTAACATTACAGGGATAAAGCAGTAATACGTCCTCCGTTTTGCTGATTTTGCATTGAAGCGAGTGGAAATAGTGTGAAAAAACTAGTGTTTATAAAATTCCATTCGTTAAGACATAATATGATCTTTATGTTACACGCTTGGCATATTCATAAGTCGTCGGCCTAAATGTAAATTTCGAGAAACTAATAGGGCCAGCTCATGTAACGTCGCCTGCGCCGTCCGTCGTAGCAGTCTCGCTGCCCTCGACACTATGTACTATGACGTCAGCGGCGCAGGCGTAGCGCAACACGGAACGAATGTGAAAGTTCTCCGCAACCGCAGTTCAGCCGCAGCAGGTGCTAACCAATAGTTCAACTAAACTCGTCCTAATGACAACCTATTCAAATGTATCTCTAATCAGACGTAACTCCTACTCCTCATCTTGCCATGTCTGTCTAGACGGTTACTGCAGCCTTGTTCACGAATATTAAAGTGAGCTACTCAATGTACCGAATGCTCAACGACTGTTACGGAAAGTTTATATACAACCAATTACATTTTCGCAATATTGAAACGTTTACTGGGTACATTACTGAAATAAGTCAAATTCTTAGTTCTGTATTCACAACACCGCGCAAATGCATAATAGACACATAATGATACACGCCAGTGACATGCCATGGAGTGACTATCCTTGAAGGGTTCGAGTCACTGTGCGTTGATGTCCTTTGGTCGTTCGATGCAAGGCGATCGCGGTCGGCTGCATTCATTTGTAAACTCTGCGTAGACATAGTCTATCTCGCGACGGTCGAGAACGGGCAATTTCACTGTTCACTAAGTGCGACACTGTATTGACGCAAACACAAAATTATTGGCAGATGTGCGGATGTGACGTCGAGTCACCCGTGACGTCGCGAGATGGACGGTGTCTGGATGCGTAAGATAAAGGTTAGGACTCACCGCAGGCGAACAAGAGACACGCGGCCAGAGTAGCGACACGGGCGTAGCGCGCCATGACGGGATCACAACAGGTCGTTGCGCGGCCGTCGTGCGGTTAAATAGTGGCCTCAATCTGCGCCCCGCCCGCCCCGCTCGCCCACTGCGCTCGCACCTCTGCCAACACCCTTCGCACTCATCAGCTGTGAATCACCTGCATCATCAGGACTTGCAGCGCATCTGCATCTACGGGGTCTATGTTGCACTTTCATATTCAGTAATTTTACTGAGATGTCCTTAGTTAGTTGCGCCAGCAAAACATTGAACACACATTATGTAAGTATTATACAATTTATGAAGAAGAATCAACGCTTGTATTTACACATCACTAAAATACAGCTGCATAGAAACTCTCATGTTCAAATTAATGATGCATTATTTTATCACATTGCAGCACAACAATATTGTTTTTAGCTCAACATCCTTCAACATCTATGAATATTTGATTTGATTTAGGATTGAATAGGTATATTGAAGAATTATTTACTAATTTTTTAATTCAAATAGTCATATTAAAATATTTATTTATACGATGCGAATGGGTTGAGTGCTGTATCATGTTAGTACATTTACGATAACGGGCTTTTTTGCTGTTTGGATAAATTTTTTAAACGATAATTCCTTACTTTTTTATATCTTCATCAAAGATAATGAATGAGCGTGAGCCTGCAGAAGTCCTACCTTTGTCTTAATAACAGATTGCATATTCGTCCATTATAACTTTCTTTGCTTATCGGGTCATCTATTCGAGTTCTCTATTGTTATGATTTATGAATTTCTATAACATTCTTTGCAATCAATTGATCCAAAGTTTAAGGTTAAACATCAGTACATGAAAGTTGACAGTACACGGAGTTAGTATTGTGTTTAATTTTAGAATGAAAATACAGGATTTTTGTGCAAACAGTACGCATTCACAGCAATATCACACTTTACAGTGTTCGTACAAAATAATATAATTCGAAACTATTAAGCGAATTTAGAGTTTAGGTCGTAACAAACTTTACCTATTCAGTAAGTAAACTTTGTTTCGATGTAGGTACTCTTTTCCGCATTTATCTTATTGAAGGACAAAAATAAAAGAGAATCACTGTTTAAGGAACTTAATTTAAATGTTTTAAATTTTGGATTTATTTTAAGGATTATGAGAACGCCAAATCAGATTTTGCAAAAAAAATATGTGGTTTGATACTGGTGCCTCATCGGTGATTCGTTTTACTTTTTAGGAATTAAGAGAGATATAATTAATATGTTTTTATGTATTTATAAGGTACAATAGGGTTTACGTATTCTTGTGGTTAAAATCCCCTTAATAAATAACTAACTTATACTCGCAGCTTCACCTGCATGATTATTTTTCACCCCCTTAGGTGAGGAATTTTGAAAAATCCTTTCTTAGTGGATGCCTACTTTATAAATGGTACCTCAGTCAAAATGTCAAGTTTCTAACCCCAGCGGATTAGGGTGGGCGTTAATAGATCAATCAGTCAGTTTTCACTTTTATATCCAAAATATTATATGATAAAGATTTCAAAAAAGAGAACCTTAATGGTGCTTAAAAAGATAATTATTTGTGCACACCCGAATGTAAAAGTAGTAATAACAAATTTTCGTGGTTAAGTACTCCGATTGAGAGACAGAGATGCAGAATTTCTTGGCAATATTAATCAATAACCAATAATAAATATTATTATCCATAAATTTACAAGGATTGCCGGCAAGGGGTAGGTACTAATCCACTTAAAATATCACTGTTGACTGTTTAACAGCAAGTGTTATTTAATATTCGTTTTTAGAGTTCTTTACCACAATGGTAAAAAAGGAACCCTTGTGGTGCGACTTCGTCTGTCTGTCACAGCTGCTTATTTCAGAAAGTACCAACGCTGTCGACTTGAAATTTGGAATAGTTTAAAAAAATTATTTATGCATCAATATTGCAAGTTCTTTTTTCATTGCTACAGAGGCCGAATTGGGGGGTTGAAATTTTAAAGTCGGGTTACTAAGTCATTTGGGGTATTATATGAAAGCACTCTATTTGTACAATATAAAATATATTTTCATTTATGACGCATAGTTTTGACTTATGAGGAAAAACATCTGAAAAAATATCATTCTCCCGTATCTCTGAAGTTTGTAAAGCGAAAAATATGGAATAAATAGAGTTGGTGGAGGTTTATGTAAATATTACAAGAAAAATAAAACGTATGGTATGTGTAGTGTTCGCAAGCGCGACTGCTGAGCATAGGGTTCTGGGTTCGATTCCCAGGTCCAGCAAAGTGATATTGGGTTATTCCATTAGGAATTTCTCAGTAGCAGCCCGGAGTCTGTATTTGCGCTCTGTAGGTGGGAAAAATTAAATATCATTTTAAAAATAAAAATTTAATTTTAAATATGGAATAAAATATTTCCTCCACCGGTACGGAACCCTCGGTGCGCGAGTACGACACGCACTTGGCCGGTTTTTTATTTATTTTATATCAATACAATTTGTTTAATTCTCTTTATCAACCTATAATCAGAATTTTTTCTTCCGAATTCAGAATATGGAGTTACTAATCCGTGATCCCAAATATGACCTGTGTAAACATAGCTGATGATAGAAAGATTTTAGCGGACTTTTTATTTATTTACTTTTGGGAAAGTTAGAATATGTAACAAAAGTTATTAATTATAATGGGTACTTTAATACCCTTCCGATCCCGACTAACATTTTGTAATGTTGACTCGTTACCTTTTATTATCACTATTTGTTAAATCTTTATAACAATATTCATCAAATATCATTTATCTTCTGATCTTTAGTAAAATCGAAATCCTAAGAAATATGGTACAATACTCATCCTAGTCATTCCTTGATCAACGTTTGAACTTAGAATTAATTTAATTGTAAAAACAATTGTACGCAGTCTACGGGCACTCAATATTTCGATGTATTTACTTCTTCATTTATGGCACCCGGAAAAAAATCAAACAAGCATACTCGAACATAAGCGACGAGAGATATTTTGGTTTAAAAAAAAGCCTTAATGAACTTTTGCTTTAGACATCCGTATGTCAATTTCTATCCGTTAGTTCAAGTTAAAAGTAATTTAATTCAATTCTACTATTTATTTAGGTCATCTATAATATTTTCTTTTTTTTTTTAAAAAACGTTGTCCCACACTAGGATTTCTCCTGTATCGTGGGTGTGTTTACAGACACAAATGTTCACACGCACAAACATCCAGATCCGGAATAACTATCTGTAGGCCATACAAATATTTGTTGCGTGCGGGAATCGAACCCACGACCCGTAGCGCAGAAGCCGATCGCTCAGCCACTGCACCAAACGTGTCGTCAAATAAATTGAGTTACAAGAGACGTTAATATATAGTGACAAAATAGGTCATGTCGGATTGTACATAATAAGACGACAAACAACGTCTGCAAACAACCAAATTTTAATCTCGGAATAATACTATGATGATGAGATCCATCACGCTGCTAAGCTTATTCTGCAAATAATTATCTGTTGATTGAAATATAAGCGCAATCGAGTATCGAGTAAGCAACGTGGGTACAGCAATCTTTTGCTTAGCTGATACCATACAAATAGGCTGATATGATACAAAAGATAGCTTGATTTAGTATATATATTTAGTTATCTGGAACATTTACGATTTTATCCTTGGTTTACATAATTTGTAATTTGACTGATGTACTATGAATTTTTAGATTGTTCATTGTGAGAATTATTGTGTATCTGACTATACCTCTCTTCTTCTTGCGTCGGTTCCTCACTGTTGAGGATCATGGTTCCTCAATGATGACATTCTTTTTTTGTGGTGTCACACTAGGTATCGTTATCTTCAACGGCATGGATTTCGTGGCGTCCAATGTCGAATTGATAATATTCTCATTTAGATAATTTTAGCGAAATGGCCCTTTTCAAGTAGGTATTAGTGATTTTGTGATTTCGGCATTTGTTGAAACCGTGTTGGATAGCGATTCATATTTCCAAAAATAAAAGTATTTTTTGTCAAATTTGCCTACAATGAATTAGTGAACTATTAATAATCTAAGTTAATCACTAATTAAGTAACTCTACATCGTTACCTGTAACTCACTAATGATTTAAAATCATAATATCACGGTGATTCAAAAATGTTAATGAGAGATTAACTTAAAGCTGACACAAATCTTATCCTTTCTAATTGCCCTTTCTTTTTATTACTGATGAATAGTTTTGTAATAGTTACAAGAAAGTGGGTGTGCTGTAGTTGGTAATGATTTATTAAAACTTTTTTACAAAAAATTTAAACCGACTTCAAAAAGAATAAAATAATTACCATATAAAATTAACAGTTTCAGAAGTCGGTGCCTTCAATTTGGTTCAGCGTGGATCAGCACCGACTTCTGAAACTGTTAATTTTATATGGTAATTATTTTATTCTTTTTGAAGTCGGTTTAAATTTTTTGTAAAAAAGTTTTTATTTTTTTCTTTTTAGTGGCCTTAATTAAAACTTGGTTGGACCTACTAAAGACGCTGCTCGTAACATAATCACATCATCACAATATGCGTACTGTTCGTCATTGAGGAGTTCCATTGTCTATCTCCGAAGTTCTTCATCAGATCTTCACCAAATTTAAATGGGACCAATTTCGAAGTATACCCCATCCATTAAAAAAATAATCATCAAAATCGGTTCACAATTGGTGAAAATATCGATGAACATACACAAAAAAAAAAAAAAAATACATACAGACGAACATAGTAACCTCCTCCTTTTTGGAAGTCGGTTAAAAATAAATATACGTAGGTAAAGTCACCCAAAAAATAGGTGTATCAGCATATCGTTGAATGTCCTTAGAAATTACTATATAGAAATGATATTCGTGTCGATTGTATTGCACATTTTGACAGTACTAAACTAGACTAAACGCAACTGTCACTTTCATTTTCTATTGAAACAGAAAGAGACAAACACCGTAGTTTAGTTTAGTCCTGTCAAAGTGTGCAACACACCATTGTCAATCTAATCGACACCATTGTCAATCTCAGTAATATTTTGATACATAGCGTAATTTTCGCCAATGGTAGATAAACAAGTTTCATGGATATGTGGTATGGCAAGGTAAATAAAAAAAAATCCGATGCAACTGGAACTGGCGACCCTATACATACGAATTATAATTATAGAAAATTTAGACTTTCTGATGGAATTATGAGGTATAATTTATCTCCGAAGTTGTCAACTTTATGTCTGGGACAACTATTTATTACACCTTTTTAAATAACACTGATGTTTTGGCCAGCGAATATGGGATGGGAGCGCTATTTTTAGGTATATAAATTATAAATAAATGGTTGAGCGACCCGTATTGTAATTGGTTGTTTAAACGACTACAGGTACAGTCAGCATCAAAAGTTGATGACCACATTTAGATTTTCAAAATCGATGTACACCGTATTATACCTAAATCGCTCAACATGACAAGCGCCAGAAATTAATGATTATCATTTTGGTTTAATATGTGTGTGTATTTTTTTTCGGTATATGTGTTTGGTATATAAATTAAGTAGACACATGCACATGTAAATCACCACCCTTTTATTTATTATAAAAAAAAATTAATTGGTTCCATAAATCAATACAGTTAATAGTTATTATTTGTTTTTATTAAAAATCAACAAATTTAAAGTTTCATAATCAAAACAAAAACAAGGTTTAATTTTTTATCAATTACAATTACAGTTGTGATTATGCATAAATATTTTTAAAAAAAAGCTTAGATATTAAAAAAACAAAAAAGCTTAAAAATTAAAAAAAATAATAACTGGAAAGTTAAATTCAAAATTTACATCCATTTAAATTTTAACTATTTAGTAACGAGCACTTTTTTAGTTTGCAGTTCAGCTACTTTTGATAGGTAGTATAAGTTTACACGCTACGTATCCGAAACAAAGTAATGTTCAGTAACTTTTGTTATTTATGATGTTAAGTTATTTTTGGACATTGCCGTGATTACACTAGCTAACCAAAACAAGCATTTTATATTGTTCAGTGACTTCTGTAAAACTGAATGTTATGATGTTTTCGGATATTATAACGATCAGCAATTTCTGACAAAATGGTGTTCAGTGACCTTTGACGAGTAGTGTTCAGTTAATTTTGAACTTTAATGATGTTCATTCAATACTGGCGCCCTATCTTGTTGAGCGATTTATGGGTGATATAGTGACAAGTGATTTTGAAAATCTGAATGTGGTCATCGACTTTTGATGCTGACTGTACCTGTAGTCGTTTTCGGGGAGTCGTTTTATAAGAATTAATGAAACAACTTCCAAACTGTACATTGTCTGTATATTGGAAATATTTGAACTAACTTATACTAGCGAAAAGTCTTAAAAAGTCTGAAATTTATAGTCTGATGTAATATATACGGTCTAACCAAAATACCTGGACAAACTTTTACACAGTGTTCAGTACGTTTAACTAAACATATCTATGAGAAGAAGATAAACTTGATCGACCATTTTTCAGATTATCTAAAGTACAGACATCTTTTATGGGGTACTGTGTTAAATGTTACAACAAAATACCTTGTGATATATTGCAATTAAATGAAAGAAAATTTAAAAGTCATATTAAAAGTACACTTTGTAAACAAGCATATTACAAATTAGACGATTATATTCAGGATAAGAACGCTTGGAAACATGCTGGTCCAGCTCCATAGGACAATCTAGAGTCTAGACAAAATCAAACTGGTTGCTATTTTAATTGTATAATTTATTTTTTTAAAGCCGTTTATTTTAGATTCTATGAGTAAGTACCTAAACTCATACACTGACTTATTACTTTTATTTTTTTGGGAAAACGTATACTTTTGCAATGTTTGTAAATATGTGAGCACCATGTACCTATCACAATTAATATGTCGTTGTTTCATTTTTTATTTTTTTTTACCTTTTGTGGTATAGTAATTTTATTCTAGGTGCATCGTTTTCACATATAATTGTATAATTAATGTACCTATACAAAATATTGTAAGACATTTTAAAAGAGTAACGGTGGAGTTTCTTGCCCATTCTTCTCCATACGAAACTACCTTTTGGAAGGGGCAACTAGAATCAATTCTATTTTCTTTGTAACTTTAACGTTCAAAAGTGCCTTTTATGTGCCTAATTGAAATAAATACTTTGACTTTGACTTTGACTTTATGCAAAAAAAACGAGATCCAAGTGTTTTTTTTAACCAAAAAATGTTTTTCATCATAATTTATATTTATTTATATTTTTTTTAACACTTTTCACTTCGCCTATTAAGTAAAACACGGCGCGTAAGTAGCGCGCGCCCCGGCGACAATTGATGCATAGAAAAAGGAAGAGTTTATTCTTAGACAGTACAAGCAATTTAAAACGTAATTATTTTTTGGTCTGAAAAAAATCAGTTAGATCTCGTTTTATTTGCATAGATGTGTTTATTTAAACGTACTGAACACTGTGTAAAAGTTTGTCCAGGTATTTTGGTTGGACCTTATATATCGTATATTTATTTTAATATTGTTAATTTGTTAAGAAAGTGCTTTCCAAGATGAGTTACACGGGCTTAATGACGATGGGTCTACAACTTGTCATTGCGGATTGCCGACCGCCACCCTGAGCCAACTTCCAAGTCCATTTTAAACCCTCGGCACCACATGTTAATAAATATAATAAATATTCTTGTCAAGGCAAGTTGTGTGGTTAAATAAATGAGCTTGCCTGATTTTTAGCTATTGAGGAGTAGTGTTAACAACCTTCCCATCCAAACCCTCAATCAGATCAGCTTATGGTATCATTATTAGGTATTGTCACTAGTTTTGCATAATATATTTTTAACCGACTTCCAAAAAAAGGAGGAGGTTCTCAATTCGTCTGTATGTTTCAAAAATAAAACCGACTTCAACAAAACGAAAAAGTAATAAAATAATTACCATATTATAAAAGTGACAGATTCAGAAGTCGGTGCCTTTAATTTGGTTCAGCGTGGATTAGCACCGGCTTCTGAATCTGTCACTTTTATAATATGGTAATTATTTTATTACTTTTTCGTTTTGTTGAAGTCGGTTTTATGAAATTTCAAGTCAACCGGACGAGCGGAAGTGAAATAAATACCCATTGTCTAGCTGAAATATATCAACTGAGAAAAGAGCTTATCGTTCTGAAACGGTTAGACTATTTCCTTCTAAAAAAGTTTATCACCGGATGGTGATAAGCTAGCTACACATAGCCGGATGGCTATGTCCAGATGACAAAAATCTGACACGCGTTTTTAAATGGCGAGACTAGACACTCATACATAAACATACAATTGTTCATATGAACGCGCGTTAAAGTGCGGTGCCGGCCGTGTTCGGGAAAAATCGCTAGTTCAGTTGACTTTCATACAATACAAATATACTCTGTGCAGTTGACCATACGTTTCTGTCACGATCGGACGTATTTTGCTAATTGTTTTTTCAAGCTTGCGAAAAATTTGTGTATCTGAAGATATTAACGTCGATCTACTTATTGACCAAATAGAAAAAAGGCCCGCGATTTGGGAATAACTTCGGAAATGAATAAAATTAAAGATTAGACCTTGCGCGCACCGCATTATGTTATTGACTAGGTACATTCCATTTAGACATGTCATAAAATAAGTTTCAATGATGGGTAACGTCATAACATGATACTAATATGATTATGTTTATTAATCAATTTGGGTAGGTGCCCGTAGAGCTCAGAGGCACAAATGCAAATTATAATAAAATAACTGATTAGCCTCAGTGAGAAGCGGGTGCACAAGATCATGAATTTATGTTAAACTAGCTGTGCCCGCTACTTCGTCTGCGTAGAAGTCGGAGAACCACCACTGGCGTTGCTTGCCCTAGGCGGGCCCTGTATCAAAATTTGTCGAAGGGCCCTTCTACCCCACTGCGACGAAGCCCTAATGGAGGGTAAAGATTTTCCACAATAGAAATTACACATGTCGGGGCCCCTGTAGCCCGGGGGCCCCGTTTAATTGATACGGCTGATACGGCGATAGCTACGCCCCTGAGAACAGCATTATGTACTTGCTTAACTGAAATTAGGTGGATATTTTTTTAATCTTTCTTTATTCCAATAACTATGAAAACATACATAAAAAACGGTGAAATAATTATTATCATTTATTTATAAAGAAAGCTCACATAGCTTCGGGTACCCAATGTTTTTACCAACAGTTAAGACTGAGTAGATTTTTAATTGTTAGATTTGAAACTTAGGATTTATACCTAATAAACAAAATATGTTGTATTTCTATCAGTAGTCAGGTCCATTATAATAAAGCTTCCCTGTAAACAATGGTGTCCATCCTGTGGTGCACTTTGACAGGACTAAACTAAGGGAGTATGTCTCTTTCTGTTTCAATAAAAAAAGAAAGTGACAGATGCGTTTAGTCTAGTTTAGTACTGTCAAAATGTGCAACAGAAACGACACCAATGTTAGCAGTAGAAACACCAGGGATATGTGCATAAAGATTGCTCAGGTTGCTGACACGGAGAGAACCACATAGAGCTGACCGTGCCAGAAGCAACTGACACTAAGATCTACACCCGCAACGCGTAGTGTCTGGCCTTGTTAATGGTTATGGCATAAAATAAGCTGACCGGAAACTGTACACGTAAAGTATACGGAAAATTGATTACCCGGTTTAACATACACGTAACGGTAACGCCATCTATTGAGCAAATATGTTACACACCTATGATGATCTTCTCGATAAATTTAATATCTTTTGATTGAGCGAACCGATTACGTTGAAACAAAAACTAAATGTTACTCCAAGATACGCACAATATTTGTCTATAAAAGTCAATCGCATTGAGCCAGTACTTTTTACGTGCTGCACGCATAAACAAACCGATCAATAGATAAACAGACAAAAATTCCAAAAATAATCGAAATTGATTCTACTGGTTATCTTTGAAAACCCCTTTTTTTAAATATTTCCAATATATAGACACGCCAAGTCTATATACTTATTGTATGAAGATAGAATAGATGATATAGATGGATAAGGCGACGTTCAGATGTCAAGCATTAAGCGCGCGTTTTACTAACGTGCGTCGACTAACGTGTTCTCTTGTTACTAGCTGCTTGTAACATTGTTTTATCGAACGAGATATTGACAAGTAGTTACGATCGACGATGTACCTGGTTATGTTATGTAGATATGTAGTTACGATCGCACTGTATAGATTCATGGGTTAATTAATTATTCTTATTTATTTTTACATTTAACCGCAAAAAAAAACAAGTTATTGTAGATATTGCTTTATTTAATAAAATTATAGCCAAGAGAAGTTCAACCTCCAGATTTAGTTTGAGCTAGAACATGTATAAAATTATTAATAGTCACAAATCACAGGAAGTAGGTAATATCACTAGAGAGAAAGAAAATAAAATCATCTTTCTACATACACCTAAATACGAATTACAGTAATAATATCACCACTGAGATACCTACATTGTATTTTAAATAATACGTATCTATGATTGATCTGTGTAAGAACCTACACGCAGAAGATGACAACTATTTAATATTTACGTCCTAATAGATAATTTATAGTCTAATACAAAAGTACACAATAAATACTTAGGCTACGAAGATATTCTAGGCGAATTATGAAAGCACATTTGTATGGTATGTAATAGGTACCTACATAAGTATCTACTCTTATCTGAATACACATTGCCACGTACGCATTCGTCTATATTATATTTAAGCGACACTGATACTAATTTTCTAAGTACCTAACAATCAATATCACAATATAGCTACTTAAATACATGAAGATTCAAAGTTGAGGCAACACCAACTATATAAGATTACCTGCAATAAGAGTGTTATGCTTATGTAACTGTGAAACTCGCATTTGCTTATGAAGGAATGATTGTGAATCATTATTGGTAAGTTTGTTCACGATGCTTGTTTAAAAATTGTATAAATGTGTAAAACCTAAAACAAATCGGCAAGGTAAAGTAAAATCAAATCAAAGTTATCCTTTCTTTTATTTAAACAATAATGTGTATTATATTAGTTATCTTGACACGAGTTATCTGATAGTGACGATGTAGTGAAAAAACAAAGCAAAATATCGAGCTGTGTGTAACATGTAGCAGATGGATGTCAATATGAGGTCACTTAAAATTAAACAGACGTGAAAACCTCATGAAGTGCTGGCACTAGCCAGTACAGCCATCATCGGTCTAGAAGTCCTGGGTTGGATTCCGCTGTCGGGAAAATCGTAACTGAGTTTTTCTGTTAGGAAATTCTCGATAGCAGCATAGAGTTTAGAGTTGTGTCCTATTAATGGCAATAGATACACCTATAAATGGGACATTGTCCTATTATTGGCAATAGGTACTCCTATAAATGGGATATCCATATTATTATCATCCGAATACTGCCATCACCGAAATATGGCGTGCGACTTTATAGGTCTCTCCGCCGAACCCTTCGGGAAATGTAGGCGTGATTTCATATTCGTGATAAAGCAATATGCTGACATAACAAAATACTTTTTTCTTCCTTAAATATAAGATTTGATGACTTAAATAGAAATAGAAGTGTTATAAAATTATTAAACTTATATGAAGTACAATTCTATTGTGTACCTACCGTAGTAATACCATAAGTGTGGGTCTATCCTTGTGCAACATGAAATGTGTAATTCTCCATTCAAAACTCTGGACCCACTTTTTTTTATAATAAAAGTATTGCTAGATCATTTGAATTTACTCTTAGAACTTGTGTTGGTTGGATGTGATAAATAAGTACCCTGGATTATAATTTAAAATTTAATTTATTATTGCTACGATTTTTAAATTTAAGGAACAAGGCTAAACTTTATATCTTATTTCTCTTTTCTTTTTAATTATTTAGCCGAGCCTTTAGATAAAATCTAAGGAGTCCTGATTACATCTCATTGTTTGTAGATAAATACTATGTTAAATTTCATCAATATATTTTGTTGTTACGGATTCAAACAGTATTTATTACCTTACCTATGCCCTGTATTAAAATAATTTGAAAAACAAAGGAACCGTATCAATAGGGCAACTTAAGAATATACAACTTGGTGGAATGAATTTATATTCACTGTTTAGAAGACAAATAATACCTAATTGATTATTGTGCCAGCTATGGATTAGTCATATATGTATAATAAATGCGATTAGACATAAACGTCACAGGTATAAGCAGTATTTATGAATCTTACGTAACAACCATTAGACAACACTCGCTTTCACATTTACTATTATCAACCAAAAGATAATAGGCAACTGGCAATTAAAATGCCGCTATAAAAACATTCATGCAGACATTTTTCCAGAATTTTACTAAGAATTTTATTTTGTGATAGGAAAGTGCATTGTTAGGTACACTCGTTGAGACTCTTTATTAATTAAACTACCGGCCAAACTTGAATTAGCCTAGGATAAACCCGATTTCCCTTAATTAATGTTATTGTAGATCATAGGTAGGTTAGCGTTTTCTTTTAAATCTAAATCAGGTTTGACCGATGGAGTAATATAATATTTTCTGTAAACAGTATAAATCAATTAGCAGAATCTGACATTTTGATAACTCGTACGAAAAAGACTATCTATTAATTACTATAGCTAATTTTAGTTTCAATACATAATTAATCATACCAGCATTTTCGCTTTTTTATCGGCGTACATAAGCCAAGAAGGACACTTTTAATAAAAAACAGTGACCTGACAGTACCTCATCCATTCTTTTTACCGTTTTACAGATAGTAAACAGCCGAATTATTAATATTCATTATGGTTATATCTGTTCTAATACCTATATTTTATTGAAACTCGCTTGCTATGAATGTACGAACATAATATATTAATTACGTATCTACTTAAATGTCTTGACATACAACAGTGACATAACTTGAAAAAAAATTACAAAAAAAAAAGTCAAGAAAAAAACGTTTTACTAAACGCAATAGAAAATAATGCGCAGCTAGTCACTTTAAATGATTTAAAGTTGTTTATCTGCTCATAGTTTTTTTTTATAATTCTAAAGTCGTATATAAAGCTCCCTACGGCTTCTGAAGTCCTCGTTTGGAATTGTGCTTATGAATGCTCTTTGTTCTAATGAGTTAAGAATTTAGTAGTCATTAGTATTTTCGGACTAGAATATGAATTATAAATGTACGCAATAAATGATGAGAAACTCGACTCTGTATTCAGGACCTGATTTAGCCTGGGGGCGCGAGGTCCTGTAGGGCACGACCGGGCGAAAAAGAAGAACTTTCGAGGAGCTTGTCTCCCGATGTCTGGACGTAAATCGAGTGACCAAGAAATGTATGGTGTGCGCTGCAGCTCGGAAATCCCTGCTTGCAGGAGCAATTCAGCGTCTTATTAACCAAGGGGCAGTACAAACCCTAATCACACCCTATCCGTATCGCTTAAGGACTGGTTAGTAGGTACCTACTGTTGCTTTAACAGAACACGTCTCCTCCAAGCTCTTTGTTTGAAAAAGGTCTTTTAGCCATGGCACCAAACATTCTACAGAAACATTTTGCAAAAAAAATGCAATGTATGTACCTATGCCTACATTTTTTGTAGTTACAAGTTTTTTGTGGTTATGTCATTGTTGTTAGAAATGAGGAGAAAATATACACTTGTTAATTATTTGCGTAATGATTATGCAATTATTGTAACATGGAATGCGGGAACAGCGTTCAGGCTGGCAGTAGGGGCCGGTCGGGGCCGGCCTCCGTGCGCAGCGGGTCGCGGCTATCGGCGGCGTCGCCGTTGGCCAGCAGCGAATCACCAACGCCTGCCTCCGGCACCGGCGGCTCCGTCTATAACGTACACGACACTCATTGAATAATACAAACTGTACAATACCTTGCATAATTCTCTGGTAATACTCGTTTCGCGAGAAGACTCTTTTCTACTTCAGATTTTACTGCCTCGTCGTACAACCGTCCATAACGATATCGAATAAATCGGAAACCTGAAGGTAAGATTCGACCGCGAACCACAGTTTTGTTGCCTTTTAAATATAGATGAACTATTTAAATGTGAATGTTATATTTTTGACCATTTGGTGCTACCTTTACTTAGACCAGTTATGTAGTAGCATATATCACGCCATCTACTGGCACTTCTATAAGATACAGGTATACATAAAGACCTGAGCAGACGACGGACACTGGATGGTAGTTTGCCCGTCGCCGCGCGCGCCGTCGCGATATTTGGCATATTCGGCATTCGGGTAGTAGTGGTTAGTTTTTATCCGCGGCCATCTGCTTGACAAAAAGTCCGCCGTCTGCTTAGGGCCTAACACGATACAATTTCCTTTTATCTATTGAGCGGAAAATAAAGATAGAAGGTAAATACGAAGAATAAATAAATAAGAAAGTTAAACGTCACTTTTATCAATAGAATCTGAAACCGTAGAACGAACCACAGAAACCAGGAAGAAAAACGTATATATGATGTCACTGTGATTATTTTATCAGCACACTGCTGTTTTACGTCCATCACATTACGAACATAGTGCAGTATTCTTTAACTAGGTATGTATTTTATGAGCATATTTCAACTCTTCTGTGACAATAATTTTCTGGTTTTTATTCAAGGTAAATCTAATCTAATCTAATACCTTTAAACGAGCAATTCTTGTATGTATGTATATATATAATCTGAATCTCGGAAACGGCTCCAACGATTTTCATGAAATTTAGTATGCAGGGGGTTTCGGGGGCGATAAATCGATCTAGCTAGGTTCCATGTTTAGAAAACGTCGATTTACCAAAAAAAAACGAGCAAAGCTCGGTCATCCAGGTACTATAATATTAATACAATATACAAATACATAAAATATAATTTAGAAGGCACATAATAATAGGAATAGGACTCCGTTTAGCTGCATTAGGTTAGCCTGGAAATAGACACAAAAATCATTGGGGAAAGAAAATGGATGACAAACACATAGGCAGACCGTGGACACTAATGGACAGTCTTTCCAACGTAGGACAAATTGTCCACCGGACTCTTCGACCTAAGAGTCCAATTTTTGCATATTATTCTATACTGTTTATTTTCGCGGAAAAAAGTTCCCCGCAACATGTCTGTCATCTGCGGAAGGCTTAATAGGAATAAGATTGTAGGTAGTCGTCAGCTGCTGGTCTTCTGCAGAGATGGTGTCGCGTGCGAAGAGGGCGGTCTGCCCGTGCAGGGCGACGAGAGGCAGGTCGGCCTGTCCGGGTAGACTGTCCACCGCGCCACGCTATACCCGGAGGCCCCGCGGCAGTACCACGCCTCACGCCAACCTCGTACGACATACGATGTAATTGTATAATATCCGGCGGTTACGTATTATAATTGACCGTTGTTTTAGAGATAGTTAAGTTTGCGATCATCCACTTATAACGTTAATTTATCTGGAACACCCAAAAAAGATTTGGAAGAATAGATCTTTCGAATAACCAAGACCATAATTTAGAATAAAAGTATTGAATCCCGCATCTCGTTGATATCCTCAAATTAAAAATCCAAGCTTGTTACGTCCTTTTTAGCTAAACTACACACGCAGTCTTACATAATAAAATAAAAATTATCTTACGGACACAAAGAGAATAACCCACGGAACCACCATTACGGAGGTCACTTTTTTGGTTCAAGTTCGGTTTGTTCGTATTTGTCACTGCATAGTGCAATTAACATAAACGTTTGGTAGCTTGTTAGATAAAATGTAATTCTAAAAGGTACACATTTGGTGTTACTGACAGTGTGTTTGTCCGTGGGACCGGTGGGAGTGTCGCGCTTGCCCTGCAGGTAGTAGGTCATGAGCTGGCCCTTGCCCTTGACCGCGACCAGGCCGCGCTGTTCGAAGTAGTAGCCGAAACTTTGCAGGATCTCGCAAGTTTCCTCCGTAACCTGTGCGGCAGATTCAACATTTAAGGAAGATATAGACCAGAAAAAGCTTTTTGATGGAAAAGAAATTCGTCTTTGTATGTCTTTTCGGAGAAACCCTATATGCAGCACTGGATTTCCATAAGGTACAGTGTGATTCGGGGGTAGGGAACCAAAGTTATTTAAAAGTCGGTAAATATCATATGACACCAAAAAGTTTTTACAGTTGCTTTATTTTCAAGTTTATATAAGTTTTGGGTTAGATGTAGGCACGACAACCCGCTCTTCTTCTCTCGTGTCGGTACGAGCTATACGAGAATAGCTTGTGCCGTGGTGAAATGAATTAGCCAGTCAACAAGATTAGTAACGAAGCTGACTGTACTTAAGTATCGTTACTCGTGGAGGTTATTTTAATGCACCCGCACACAACCCACTAAAGACGAAGACTCATTTCCATAATTTGTCTATAGTTCATTTGATTAATCGATCTAATAATAAAACCGAGGAGCCAGTACCTGAATGCAGCCAGCTTTGCCAGTGCTTTCCATCCGAGAGGCAACATTAACAGTGTTGCCCCATATGTCGTAGTGAGGCTTGCGTGCGCCGATGACACCGGCGGTGATGGGGCCGTGGTTGACGCCCATGCGCAGTACAAAGTGGTTGAAGGACTGCTCGTTGATAGCGGCTAGCACGCGTTGCAGCTCTAGCGCGAACTCCACCAGGCACGCCAGGTGCGCCCACCGCACTAGCACCCCGTCCGACGGCTACACCGGGGACCCACAAAATTTTCCATAAGCATAATAAATATTGTCATACTACAACGTGTTGTTTATATTAAAATTAAGAAAGTCAAAAATAATCAACCACTTGGAAAGATATTCGCGTGTGATGCTTAAACCTGAATGAAATAACTTAATATAATCGTACGAAATCAGGTCGTGTCGCTAGTACATGATAAGATAAGAAAGTTTAGATTTTTTAATTTGTTTTTATTTGTCGTATTACTTCAAGATTTCAAGAATTATCTATAAATTAGGACAATCCACATCTTTGTGGCCGTGGAGTGATCTAATTGACTGCGTATTGCTGCAAGCCATTCCCGATGGTACGTTTCAAGTTAAATGATGTCTTCTAACTAATAATACTTATACTTACTTTGTTTTTATATTGTTGAGAATTATGTAGGTACCAAAACTCACGCCATTTTCGTGAGAGGAAGCTTCAGAAAAAGACAAAGGAGCGTCTATCCGTAGCTAACCATAACACCTACCGATTGTCTATATCGAGCGAAACATGAACCGAATTTGTTTCGAAGAGAAGAGAAGGTAAGTCGGATAGGGGGTAGTACTAATCCGCGGGCCACTTAAAGTATCCCTGACGACTGTTTTAAATCACTTATTAAAACAAAATTCGTTTATTTTTATTTCTCTAATATATATTTTTTTATTCGTTAATTTTGTTTTAGTTACGGATTCAGAAAATGGAGCTTTTCTTATAATAATAAATCCATGACTCCAAATATGACTTAAAATGTGGTAATAACAGGTGATGACAAATAGATTTCAAAATAGGCATTTTTGTGACATCTTTGAACGGTTGTTTCTCGAAATCTTTTAATTATTGGGGAATGTTGTAGAACAAATCTTACTCATTATTGGGTACTTTAATAGTTACCCTATTAGATCATACCCCCTTTTTGACTAACATTGTATAAAACTCGTTATTAGCTTTCCGTCAACTTGTATTGAGTTTTGCTGCTGCAGCTGTAAGTTTTCATCATTCATGTTCTTAATAAATTGATAATTCTTATTCTTAATAAAGATTATTATTCCTTGTTGTGTTGTGTGTTGATTGTTATTCCTGTAATTTTTCTTGTGTACAATAGTACACAAGAAAAATTACAGGAATAAAACTACAATTAAGTGAAGTTATGTACAAAGGCAAGCTTAACTCAAAAATGAGTTTATAATATTTATTATTTGATAATATTTTTTATTATATACATTTTCTTTAAACACTAAGTACATATAAATTTAGATTATTTACTTAGTATATCCACAAACCAAATAGCTATAAAAATAAACCGATACAATAAGTACACTTAGGCGTTGAAGTCCTCCTCCACATCGCTGACATCTGGAAGTGTGCCCAGAAGGGGTGCAGCATTGCCACGTTAAATAGCAACGCTAATACTTTGGGCACAAAAATCCAGCCCTCTGGTCACGCGCAGTGTCGACCAGTCTTCTTGTGATCTTCAGTCTTGTGATTTCCTAAAAAAAGGTGTGCACTCGGACCCGAGTGTTTCGACCCCAAACAGCTCAAAGTCATATAGTTTCCTATGAGGTTACTATATTTGCGCCGTTGATTACTCACCTGCATTTGTCGTGTAGGATTTAGGCCTGACGCAGCCATATATGTGGAGCTGATGGTTTTTATTTTTATGATGTCCTTGCTGAACTTTGAATCTTCCAGCAACTGAAATCATCAAGTAACACATTTTTCAAGCTGCACAACATCACTCGAACGGTGTTATATGTTTACATGATGATTTTACGGTGTGAGACCAAGGCAAAACATTACTGAAACTGTTCTTAGAACTCGCGCTCAGCATATTAGGGAATGTACCCATACTACGTGACCCATTTTTTACCTCCCTCTCCCCCCCTTGGTGACCACCCGTAGTTATTGCCAATACTCCCCCCCCCTCCCCCTCTAGTTTTCACGTGGTAATATATAAATATGGTTTTAAATCATTTTTTGCATACAGAAAGTTAAAAAAAGAATTATTTGACTCATATGTGCGAGTGTTGCCACTTGTGAGTTCAAAAAGCTCTAAACTCTGCGCGCCATATTTGAATATAGCTCGAAAAACTCGAGATTTCCCTAGAGGATATTGACTACGTGACGAAAACCTAAGCGCCCCCCGCCCCTGTGACCAAGCGTGGTATTTTAAAGACCCCGCTCCCCCCCTGAACGGGTCACGTAGTATGGGTACGTTCCCTTATCTACATAGGGTGTATTGAAAACAGAAAAAGCTATTTTAATTATTTGACATTTTCTGGTGCACCGCATTTTGAAATATTTTATAATTAAAGCACATCCTGAAAGTAGTTTGCTCAGAATCGTTTACTGAATCGACTTCAGTCATTTTTAGTGTGTATTTTTTTTATAAACGCGTTTTTTAATAATTATTATTTTAATTGGCATAACGAAAATTGAGCCTCATGTAAAGGGCATAAGACTGATTTTTAAATGAGGTTAACAATTAAAAAGTAATACTATTTTCTTGAATAAACAATATTTAAGCACATAAAAATAAAAATTCAGTGTATGTATTATGATTATAACATAATATTCTAATTGGGGTGTTTGAGGGTGTGCGTTAATTACGTTACATGTTGTATATTGAATATTCGGAATACTTCGGTGATACTTTCCTCTAATTTTCAATTCAAAATAATGGGCTGAATTCGCTGTTTCAGTTTTCGGCACGGTATGTTGTGGGTGAACAGTTTCTAAAATAACACTATGTAATGAACCATTGACATATTACCTAATAAATAATTTGACAATACATCTGCCACTCAGTCACCATTTACAACTTGTAAAATAGAATAGAAAGCAGTTTCCTTCACAAGTCCTGATTAAAATTTAAATCATGTTACATTATTGTATCTGCATTTTATTAATTACTCAATCAAGTATTTATTAGTGACGAAACTCATACCACGAAAAATCCTAATAGAAATATAACTTCACCTTGAATCTTGACCGAATGAGTGTCCCTTAGGCTATGGTTATGTTAAATATTCTTTGTTTCTATCCTGACCGGTTCGGTGATCTTAATAGTTTTGTAACTTCCATGTATGAGGCAACGGATAAAAAGTTATAAAAACATAATATTATATCCATTGTAAATTCGAAATATATAGACAGTAATAAAAACTTTATAACTTTAGTCCCGACACACACGTAACTATTATGTATGTTAGGTAAAATGTAAAGCTAACAATTACTTACCAAATCGAAGTCTGATATAACTTCGTTGAGAAACCGTAAACATTCTAGGCCTTGGTTATTAACAGTTTCTTCCGAGTAGAATTCTGTAACAAATCATATTATTTTACAATTGGCTTACCTTGTTTCTGGTTGCTTAACGGTTTTTTACAAAGCCAAATTCATGTTAAAATATTCAGCTATATGTATATTTATAAAAAAATAAAATATTATTCAACGTGATCCTTTATCTAGAAATAATTTCAAGGCGAGCAACAATAACGACTTTTTCTAGAGCACTGTTGAAGATGCATGCATTAAATTGTGACCTCTAGAAATATTAATCATCACAACTGTAAAAACATTTTTTAAACTCATTAGGATAACATTTTTACGTCACTGGCTAGAAAAATGAGACACTAATTTATTTCTAACCATCTTGCTATTGTTTACCTGAAAAGTTGGGCATGGAGGCGAATAGCACACCGACTTCAGCGTAGCTCTGACTGTAGAGGTCGCGGTGATGGTGGCGTGCGCCCATGAAGTGGCGAGCCACATGTGGCGGCAGCACGTTGTGGATAAGCGCCTGGTTGCGCCGGCGCAGGTCACCCGCCTGCTCCGCCTGCGCGCGCATTCGCTCCCCGCGCGAGTGCCGCGCACGTTCCAGTGACTCCACCTGCACCACGGACACGTATATTTCTTTATGGGTCTCAGCGAAATATGATCCGTTTTATTACGAGAGATGATTTAAATCAAGACTAAGGTAGCCCCAGATTTAAAATAAGTATGACCATTACTTATTAATGTCATATTATCAAAAAAAGACGGGCCTATTTTAAAACCAGAGTTTTCCTTAGACCATCTCTCGTAGGTATTAGGATGGTAAAAATTATGGCAAGAGGATAAATTTAGTTGCCGAGGTGAACTACAATCAACTGTAAGTAGGTATAGTGAATACCATTACCATCTCTCATCCCACTCGGATCTTCATAAGTGGTGATCTGATATACTAGGTACAACTCAGACCGCTAGTTGGCAGAACGATCCTGATTTCTAATCTGTGTTGTTTTGTATAATAAGTACAGTTATACGCACGTATCTGTTGAAAATGAGAAGCGCCATCACTATGAAGAACAACATTATGATGTTGCGTCCGCCGTGGATGCGGGCCCTGCAAGTAGAGGTTAAAATAATGATCAATACACTTTAATAGTGCTTCAAATTAACGAATTGTATAGGGCTGATCCATCCAGCGTGTTGTCCCGGAGATTGTCGGACCCGCTTCTAAACACTAGTTTGCTTATTCGAAATCTGGCTAGTACTAATGTAATTATGTGACGTTTTCAATATCATAAATGTAATTCTGACTTAATCTACGATACATCATTGCTTACGGTGTAGAAAATTATCGTGAAGAAATTTGTACTAATAGTCTGAAATCGTTAACGGGCAATAAGGAAACGTGGTGACCAATGCTCGTTCTTATCTGTATAAAAAGAGGCATATGCCCGTAGTAGGACAATAACAGGCTGGTATTAATCCATAACTACATGTTGAGTTCGAAAATGTAAGTTAAACTCACAGGACAGCCAGTAGGTCTTCATCGTAGTCGGTGGTGGCGTTGTACCTCACGCGGTAAGGGTCGCGGTCGAGGCTGGGCCGGGACAGCAGTAGAGCGGGATGCAGAAGCGCGGGCACAGCGTGCACGGCCGCCAGCAGCCCTAGCAGCAAGCTGCGTGCGAACACGCCCAGCGGTGATACCCACAGCGCGCCGCACGCCGCGCCCGCACCCACCTGCATACACATAATCAACTGATTTAGCTAATTTGAAGCCAAGGAAACCCACAAAGCCTTTGACTAGCACAGGTTCCCACTGAATCAAAACTCGGACGATCTACCCTTACTGTAAAATGGGCACGGTTTTATTGCCATTCTACAAAAGTGTCTCGAGTAACTCTAAAGGGAAACTACCTATATAGTTGAAGTTACTAGTCCGTAAATAAAGTTCGAGTACTGATATGAAACAGGAGGACTGAATATAGCCCGCCAGGTGCACATGTGCTAATAAAAATGGACCTACTTTTTCACTTTTTCATGTCAAGTTATTTAGTACTAATTTTCGTTGTTTTCTACTTGATTAATAGACTATCTTTTGTTTATATATGGTATGGAAAGTAAAAATAATTTTGTTTCATTTGTTGACCTGACCTAATTAGCAGTAAGTAATTACGTCGTGATGGCGCAGTATGTAAAGATAATCTTAATTAAGAAAATAAGTAGGTACTTCCCAATCGTCATTAATTACTCAAATATTAAAAGTGGTTGTCGAAGGGATACGGAATGTCTACATAGCGTAGGTTATTCAGCCTGAAAAACTAGCCAACTGATCGATCCGGTTGGGCTGGGTAGCATTAATTAAACTTTACCGGATCTTCTCTTCGCCTACATCGTAAACTCTGAAGACGAAAATCATTAACCCGAGCTTACTGCCTGTCATGACCGGTGCTTACATAAATTATGTGGACACCAGCAGACTCCGACAGTTACTTAGTCCAAAAACTCTAGATCGAGATCGATACAGGAACTAGGGACCTATACTGGAAGTGTCTTTGTATGTTAGGTAGGGTTCTAAAGTCACGGCTGTTTTGTTAACGGACATTGATCGACTCTTCTACTGGATATTTGGCCTGTTAATTGAATTTGATTTAATCAGTGATTTAGTTTTTAGTGTTTTAGATAATGAATAGTTGTGCCCGTTCGTTTTACGGGACAGGAACACACGATGACATAACACAACACGCAACTCAACACGACACAATGTAACGTAACGTAGCATTCCATAGCGCAACGCAATAAAACATATCTAACCTATCTTTAAACGTGAATATATTTTTTCTTCGACTGAATTCAGACATGCTGTCTTGGAATAAATTGATACACAGGATGAGCGCACTACAACAACCACCATCATTCGTAATGCTACAATTAACTGTGAATCTGGGGACGGGCTCCAAACAAAATCACCCATTATCCTTTATTGATTATTCCATCAACATCCAGATCTACGACTATGGACTTGTGAATATGCAGCAGCGCTAGTCCGCTGTCTTGTCCTATTGAGGCAAGAAGCCATAATTTCATCCTGCGTAGAGTTAAAAAACGATCTCTCCGCAGTCGCTAGACTAACTGGGAGAGTCGCCAGTATTTTTAAAAACACTGTCACCCCTGTCTCTTTTGGTATAATAAAGGCACAGATTGCGGTTCATTCGTGGAGTTCGTTTCATTTTACGCAACGCTTTTCAAAGTGAAATTTCCTTCATTCAATCATTTAACTTTGTAAAACTAAGCTTGGATTTGATAAAATAGGGATTTGCCCGATTTTTCGATCGTCGACTAGCGCGACGACCTCCGAGAAGGTTATGGTCATGACCATACTGACCATAATATACGTGTATCGTAACGTGGTAGTACGGAGCAAAATCGAAGTGCATATCGACATAGCATGCAGAAACAGCAAGCTAAAGGGGCACTGCCCGGCCACCTTCTGTCGGAGGACTGATGGGAGTCAAAGGATTCGACTCGTCGAGAGGCTGAGTTGAGTTCGTAAAATAATTACAAAATCTATTCAATTAAACAATAGCCAGAGGAAAATGGGTCAAAAAATAGTAATACCTCAGAAAACGATAACCCAGAAATAATGCAGGATAAAAGTCCTTATCGCATGACAAGTGGACTAACTAAGTCAAACAAGTACATCAAAATGAACAAATACATGAGTCAGGCATGTTTACAAAAACTAGAGGTTTAATTTATAAGTTTATCTTAAATATGCTTTACATCTCAAATTATAAAAACATTGGGTTCTATGCATCAGCCGTTTCTGGTACCACAATGCGAGACTTAAAAGTCGAACGAGGGAAATGGGTTACTGTTTGAGTAGGTAGTACCTATGTACGCGACAACGATGTAGAAACCTGCCACCTGTTTTAGGTTGTTGTTTTGTTAAATTCGTCAAACTTCCATTTGGTAAATATCCTTTTATTACACTTTCATGGTAAGTAACAGTAACTATTCTCGACGATGTGAGAAAGCTAGGTTGTTGAAAGGTCAACTGAGTAAGTTATACAATATATCTACAACTGAAATCATCAAAGTTGTTTTTGTGGTAGGTATGTATAGATCGTTGTATTATAAAAAGTATTTGCAAGAGTTTATGATTATAGCATAGAACTAAATTCCCCATCTGCATAATATCTGCTAATTTTAGTCTTTATATCTCATTAAAATATTAACTAGAATTTATAGCAATCGTTTTATATGTATTTTTATTGTAAAAATGTTATGGGTAGTCATTGTGTTGCGACTGCATATCGGGTATTATGTAAGAGTCTACTCAGCTCTAGTGCTCATTTTTCCATGTTTCGGTCAATTTTCAACAGCTACATAACCTTATAGGCTTATCCGTCCAACAATCATATTTATATTTATCATATCATATTTACTTTATTCAACATTCAGTATCGACTATTATATTTTTTTAAAACATATTATAAAAAATACCAAGATCTATTTAAAAATATAAAAAATGTAGCCCACCGGTATCGGGAATATGGTCTATGCTACTGGTGATCAAGACTCCAAAGAGAGAAACTTCCTAACAATACGTTGATACGCGCCGTGTCCAGGAGTACCGCCTTCTGAATCAAGCTCTTGATCCAGTTGCCTAACGAGAGCCTCTTCAGATGTATTGGCTATAACGACTATCGGATCTATCGGCACAATGACTGTTGAGTTGATCAACATTCCACATTCGACAATCTCAAGTGCCAAATTAAGATATTTGATTTGTTTATCCTTTTTGACTTTCACGCGGGACAGTGAACAATCATTGCGCGGCGTTCTTATCGATCTACCACCACTTTGTCAGGCTTATTGGCAACAATAGTCCTGGTGATGATAGATCGATCCCAGCACAATGTGACATGACCACGTGTCGGGTATATTTTATTATTATTTAGTAGGTATTATTATTCGTTAGTTTGCCATCGGCATCAACATGTGAAAGTAGAAAAGGTACTTCACGTGATAGTAGTAAGAAGGATGAATGCATCGGCGTGCGCCGCTATGCGCAGGCGCGTCGTCTCGCAGCCCGTTTTCTAGAAGCATCGTTTCGAAATTACCGCAAATAATCTGTCAAAAATACACAAATAATATTTATACATAAATTATGATTAAATTGGGTCTCAAGCAGTGAAATCAGTTTCATCCGTATCATATTGTTGAAACCGTGAAAAAATATATTTTAAATAGCTAGGTATCTTTCTAAGGGCTGGTTTTACCAACGTCAGATAATTATTACCTGAGAAATAAATTTGACCTTTTGACAGGTATTCTATACAAAAACTGTCAAAATTAGTATAATTATACCTCAGATAAAAGTTATCTGACGTTCGTAAAATCGGCCATAAAAGAAGTTAACATGTGTGAGTTCACCGATTCGATTACCGCGGTTCCACATTAGTGCGACGATAGTGACAGTTTAGCAATAGTGATAGTAATAGTGTAGGTAATAGTAATCGTGACAGAAACTCGTCGCGGTGGAAGTAGAGAAGTAACAAGTATTATGATGATAGTGAGAGTGGCGGCGATAGCGAAGATAGTTTAGATACAATTACCGCACACTTACCAGTGGCGCAATGTTTGCGGCAACAAACATTGCGATGTTGAACGTTCCGCATGTTAACTTCCAGTAAGGACTGACGGTTTTTTTCTGAAACAATAACAATATTAAAATTAAATTTTACAGCGTGGAAATAACGAACGTCACCTGAAGGGAAGGTACATCAGATATTGAAAATACCAAATTTTACTCAAAGGATATTTTTTTTATTTTATTTTTTATTTTGGTGATAGGTATATAGTCTAAGTTATAATAAAAAACCACATCTGCTAACCCTCCTACAGTTGTTGGTTTTTATACTTTTTACCTTTTACCACTATACCGGAAAAGTACAGTGAATGTCAATTACAATCAATTATTACTTATTTACGTAAACCAAACAACGAGGCTAACCTTATATTGTGAATATCGGTAACACGTGTAATAAACAACATTGATTAGGCCGGTCTCTAGCACGAGCGCAAGGTAGACAGCATGCAGCGACCAGGTGGGCGGGACCGCGAAGCTGGCGAGCGCGACCACAGCGGGCAGCAGCATCAGTGGCGGTGCGGCTATCGCCAGAGGGCAAGGGTCGCTGCGCCGGGCGTATATCTCCTCCGCGCCCGAAGCTTTGAACGTCAGGCATAACGTAGTCCCGTCTGCTAGTTCCCTGGTACCCAAACGTAGGTAATCGTTAAATACAATCCGAAAGAATGTTTGGTTGATCAAGATCAGATTTTTCTTATCCTGTTTAAAATTAAACCTATTAATAGCCGGTTATTTACACACTCGCTCTATCGCGCATAAAACATTTTTTTTCTTATAAAGATAACGGTCGTTTGAAATTATGTTTATAAGAAAGAAATTGTTTCATGCACGATAGTGCGAATATATTCTAAATATCGTGTTATTAGCGTTTAGTCCTGGGTTCTATCATTCGTCAATAAATAAATACATAAACTCACGCCTTTTCCTCATGGGGGTAGGTAGAAACCATAGAACGCCACATACCTACTACGTTAATAATAGTTAATAAATACTTTCAAATATTAAACAATTATTTATGTACGATTACGTACTGAGATCCGTAGATAATACCTTCAAATAAACAAGTTTATTTCAACAAGATCCTATAAAACTGCACCTAATAATAAAGATAAAGAAAACCGTATGCCACTCTCTATAAAGACTGAAGAATGGAATGGTAAATGTGTTTATTGACACGGTTTCAGCACATTTGTGCCTAAAATAGCATTGTATTTGCGATACACGCTGTATCTATCCGAACAGATCGAATCAGAGCGATGGTCACTTACATTTTTACAAATACGTTGTTAGAAGTGCCATAAGAAGAAAGTTCATAATATATTTTGCTTTATTGAGCGTAGATATTAATTTATGGAATAATTATCAAAGCATGTGCGAAAAAACCTAGGGGTACAACCAGGACAATTTAGTTAATAAAAGGTCCATCATTATTTTAAGCTGACTTAGGATTGGAGCCATGATTATTGCTCTTAGGTTTACCATAATTTATTTGTGATTTTCCGAAATCTCGAGGTTTTGATACAATAAATAACTATTATTAATATTATATTAAATATTTTACAGTTTCAATAGAACTACTGGCCAACGCGCGGGCAGACTGTATTTTTCTTTAACTCTGAAAAAAGGTAAATTAAGATTTAGATCTGAGATGTAAGATTTAGAGCTGCTAAGATCTTAATCTTAACAATCAACAAAAAAAACAAAACGTAATTACATGATGGGCCTATTTTAATATCACTGCAAATATAATTTTTAAAACCATGATGTTAATCAGATTGTCTCAGATGATTAAAACATTATCAGTATTTACTAGTAGCAGAATTATAACTCCCAAAGACAATTCTTATTAAATATTATTACCTAATCAAACTACGAGCTTAATGACATTTATTTCCAATAAAAGAATTAAAAATTACCCCATAGATTTAAATTAATAACATACATTAATGTTATTTTGTTACATGGTTGATATGAGAACTGTGCCGATGCATAAAAATACAATGACAGTGGGAGAATCATTATAATTATTCGGTTTGACGAGCAAATACTAGAAAACAGGTATGCTAGTAGTTACAATCCTATGAATATTATAAATACTCGAGATCAGATGGTTTTGCCGTTCACATACCAGCATATGTGAAAAAAGAAACAAATAAGTAATTTACCGTTCATTTTAAAAGTCTCAGGATAACACTATTCAGAACTGACCTTAGAGCAAACTAATTGAAAATAATTAAACGAGACTGATTAAAAGAGTTTAATCGTCAAGTCATAGACTGCAATATGTGAATTAGCTGCTCAGATACTTAATATTGCTTTTTTGGCACCAACTACAAAAACTATTTGTGTTTCTGCAATATTTTATTACAATGTAGTGAGTTAGATTACAATGCAATACCTAGTTGCTGCCTTTTGATGTTGGTTTTATTTTCTGTTAAAAATGTGCTAACGATATACAAATACATCAGGTGAAAAGAGGAGCAAAAGAAAACACAAATCTTTACATAAACAACAAAATAATAATATTTTATAATTCCTGTAAACTTACTTGTCGTCGTCTCTATTCACCAGTTCTTCTTGCAACATGCTAAGTATTTTCTGATCTTCGTTGTCCTTGCTCTCGTCTTGTGGCGACAGAACCTACGAATAATTTACGAAGCATGTCTATGTAATTGACAAGCGGAAAATCAATATGAGAACTCATGATCGGCGTACTTATAGCGTCAATAATCAAATGTCCGAACATGATGAACAATCGATTCGAATGAGATTATTTTATTCTGCTACGTCAGCTAAACTAGGAACTATCTAGCTCGGGCCGCCTAGTGCCCTAGTGTCCTATTTGTTTAGGCTGGAGGCGAGGGAGGGTGAGGGGTGTGGGGGAAGCGCAGTAGTGCACTCACTGAGTCCTCGTCATCGTCTCGGAGATCGGAGAGCGTGTCGGTGGCGTCGCCACCCTCCGCTGCCTCGCCCTCCGCGGCACTCTTTTCCTCACCTCCTTGAAACTGCACGAAACAATCACAGATACAGTAAACATAAATCTGGTGGAAACAAGAACTTTACAAAACAGTTTATTAAACAGTACAGTCGTATTTAGACGTGTCTACAAATACATTTTCCTTTTTAACAAACCACAGAATCAAGTCCCGGGAATAGAGATACCCCTAGACTTTTACAGAAATATTAGGATAATTTCTAATTAATTGGTTGTTATAATCTGTTATAAAATAATCAGATTAATAAGTCTAAGAAAAGCTAATTTGCATCTCTACTAGTGCTCTAAGACTGCAGGATGAACAAGAAAATTATATATTTATCATTTGTACATCGTTTTCATATTCTCATAAGCTTTCTCGACCCAATTCTCTTCGCCTTCCGTTTGACATGGAAAAGTAAAAGGACGTAGTACCTAAGCGTTTTGCTCAGAATACCCTTTGTTCTCTATTACGACTCATTTTGGTATTAAATATATTCTTTTGATCTTTACATTTTTCAAATCACTAATGTGTCCTTACTTTTTAGAGTGTATAACACAGGTAAATATGTGATACATATTTAATGGAAGTTATTTGTAGATACTGTACCTACTTAATATTATCGATTGCTTTAGGCCTCAGGGTGATACTTGAAATACCTACTTACATATTGTTGGTTTGATAAGGTTGTATATACAATATGTAACATAATTAACGCACATACTGAAAGTAGTTTGTTCAGAATCGATTACTGAATCGATTTCTATCATTTTTAATATAATAGTTTTTTATCCCAAAAATAATTAAAATTACGGAAATTAGTCGCATTACCCCTGTACAGTCAAAACAAACTGAAATGGACCGTAAATCAAGGCAAAAAGACTTTAAAAAGTGCATTTACAAAATACAAATTCCGTCATTCAATACAAAATAAAGAAAAATAAACCTTATTTCAAGAACGTTAATTTAGTAAATAACAATGCATATACATGTTAAACTAAAATTCCAGTGTATGTTTTATGATTGTAACATAATATTCTAATTGGGGTGTTTGAGGGTGTGCGTTAAGAGGACATGCGGTCGGCATTTAGTCCATACAAACGTATTCCCCAGTTTCCTCTTTGGATAATGTCACTAGAGCAAATATTTTTTACCATATGATATATATATACCACCACTATGTCTCTATGTTTTGTTTTTGTCGATAAATTAATTATTAAAAGAACTAGAAATAAACAGAACAGACGAATATAAAAAATAAAAGAAAAACATACAGACATAACCAAAGTCTTTCTTAAATTATTACAGTTTTTTTTTTAAATCGGTTCAAATTTGAAGAAGGGAACAGGGAAATACGAAAGTACCATTTCGCTAATATTGCACAGGAGAAATCAGTCCGAGATGCAGGTGTCTCTTTCGCGCTCAATTGGGAAGATTTGCGGGAGGGGCGGGACGGAAATAGATCGCAAATTCCTATTCAAATTATTTGTATTTTGCAGCCCGCGTTTCCTCTTAATTACGTTACATGTTGTATATACGTAGCTATTGGTTGAATGGCCTTGAAATTGTAGTTCCTTACAATAATTCTGTATTTCCTCGTAAAACGGATGTAAAATAAAGCCTAGTTTTAATTGATATAGTATATTAAAGTGGACCTAAAGTAGAATAATACCTACACCACTCGATTATTCTGACACCCGAATAACTAAACTGTATCATTTATTGTACTCATAGTTGAAAAATTACGAATACTAATAATATAATAATAAGATACAATTTATTTGAAGAAACGTTAAATGTGTATTAGGCTAAAATAAAATCTTCTTTGTGTGAAAAACTAATAGAAGCAAAACGATCACAATTAACTATTCCCAAAACAATATTATTATAAAACCCACGCATACAGTAATGCTCATCCATTTATTCTCTTTTACGAGATTTTATTACATACATGCATGTCAATCGAAAATGTAAAGATGTAGGTACATATTATACACCAGGGGTGGCCAACTTGATTCGACCCAAGGTCTACTGTTTACTGAGTAGACTCTGTGCGATCTGCCAATTACATAATCAGTACCTCTTCATTCAACTTATATTTTTCTTTGCCTTGCCATGATCGACTGGATTAAGAGACGCGATCGACTGGTTGGCCACCCCTGCTTTACACAGTTACGTTGGTATGCAGCCTATACATAATTATTTTACATTGTACTCGCGAGTATTCGTGCTAATTAAGGCTTTCAATACAGAATATGGCCAACAACTTAATTCGACAGCTCAACAAACTTTTGAAACTGAAGGTATAAAATGGTATAACGGATTTTTGACACTTACATAAATATTAGTATATCTGTAATCTATATTTTCACAATCTTTTTCTGTTATCCCATGTAGATTTCAAAAGCGAACTTCAATTGCAATTTGAGTTCATGCCAGAATAATGTCGAATGTTTTTTATATCGGAATTGGGCATGAGTATTGATAGATTGGCAACACATCGCCTTTAATCACTGCAATTACTCATTAACTAATTTATAATACAGTGATAGCAAACATATATTGGATATGTGTTTTTCATGATGTATATTCTTATAAATAGACAACAGAGTTTGCCTGAGTTTCCTAAAGGGCTATTCGACATTCGTAAGAGGCACTAAGAGGTCAACACTAATGATGACACTGCTTAGACTATGACAAAAATAATGTAGTCTATATGAAGATATAAACATAACACATAACATCACGCCTGTATTTCCTGTAGGGTTGGGCAGAGTTGTATAGTAACACCCTCATTTCGGCATTACGTTTAAGTCCCATGTAATAGGGGGCGAGCCTATTGCCACCAATCGGGCACAAATCCAAATTCCGGACTGCTACGAAAGAATCCCACACGGAAAAACCCAATAACACTTTGCTCGGCCTGGGGATCGAACCCAGGACCTCACGATCAGCAGTCGCGTTTGCCACCACTAAACTAACAAGGCAGTTTAAGAAGATATAAAGCCATGTGGAAATAGAGTGTGATTGTATGGGTATTATTAATTGAATACGATAATAGGTAGAACTATTGTTACCATTTGACGAGCTGTTTTTGTAATAACAACAAAAGAAACCCGTCGAAAATCCTACACATTGGCGTTTGCAGATACAGACGTTGCAGAGTGTGGAGCGATGTGCTTACGAGTGATTCTCTCTAATACACATGTCCACGTTTGCAGATACAGACGTTGCAGAGTGTGGAGCGATGTGCTTACGAGTGATTCTCTCTAATACACATGTCCACGTTTGCAGATACAGACGTTGCAGAGTGTGGAGCGATGTGCTTACGAGTGATTCTCTCTAATACACATGTCCACGTTTGCAGATACAGACGTTGCAGAGTGTGGAGCGATGTGCTTACGAGTGATTCTCTCTAATACACATGTCCACGTTTGCAGATACAGACGTTGCAGAGTGTGGAGCGATGTGCTTACGAGTGATTCTCTCTAATACACATGTCCACGTTTGCAGATACAGACGTTGCAGAGTGTGGAGCGATGTGCTTACGAGTGATTCTCTCTAATACACATGTCCACGTTTGCAGATACAGACGTTGCAGAGTGTGGAGCGATGTGCTTACGAGTGATTCTCTCTAATACACATGTCCACGTTTGCAGATACAGACGTTGCAGAGTGTGGAGCGATGTGCTTACGAGTGATTCTCTCTAATACACATGTCCACGTTTGCAGATACAGACGTTGCAGAGTGTGGAGCGATGTGCTTACGAGTGATTCTCTCTAATACACATGTCCACGTTTGCAGATACAGACGTTGCAGAGTGTGGAGCGATGTGCTTACGAGTGATTCTCTCTAATACACATGTCCACGTTTGCAGATACAGACGTTGCAGAGTGTGGAGCGATGTGCTTACGAGTGATTCTCTCTAATACACATGTCCACGTTTAGCGTAAATGTTTATTTCTCATTACACGTAACTAGCTACGTACTGAAGGAAACGAATCGATAATACGCATAAAAATATACACAAGTAGGTACTCATCTAATGTTGTTAAAACGTAGATCAAAGTATGTCAATATATACTGTTTAAGACTGTTAATATCATTAAGTACCTATAGAAAAGCATAAAGAACTTACTGGTTTGAGAACTCGTACAATAAAGTAAGTTTTGATGCCGGCTTGTCGTAGCATTTCTTCGCGACGTTCGCCATGAGCGGGTTCTACTTCAAACTCGTTATTCAGAAAACTCAGAGTTACTTCAGAAACATGTACGCGTCTGTAAACAAAACTCTTATAAATAGAATGTACTACGTATACATAAATAGAAACAGCCACTAAAGTCGTTGAATAAATAAATGTTTTAAAACAACTAAGAATAAACCATCTTTTGATGATGTTTATCTTTTACGCATCTATTGGGTATACATTTTTATTTTTTTATGTATATGATTTGTATTGCTAAAAAACACCTACACGAGGATTGCTGGTGCATTGCCAACCTTAGAGACAAAGTTGTGCCTGTATTTCATTTTCACCAGCACTCATACCCATAATCTTTAAACCAGAACACGCATTGCTTGACGGCAAGAATTGGTATGGTGATAGTATTTCCCCTGACGAATTCTTTCATAAGGAGTGCAACTGCTACTAAAATACAGTAGTACCTAGTTATACCGATTTATTTTAAGAATTAAGGCTTCGTATCATTTTGGAAGACTTGGTAGGAATAATCTGATATTTTTTAGGGTTCCGTACCCAAAGGGTAAAACGGGACCCTATTATTAAGACTCCGCTGTCCGTCCGTCCGTCTGTCACCAGGCTGTATCTCATGAACCGTGATAGTTAGACAGTTGAAATTTTCACAGATGATGTATATCTGCTGACGCTATAACAAGAAATACTAAAAAATAGAATAAAATAAATATTTGAGGGGGCTCCCATACAACAAACGTGATTTTTTTACTCATTTTTGCTCGATATTGATAACGGCAACAGGTAGACGCTTGAAATATTCACAGAATATTTAGTTATATATTCAGTTTAAAAATAAATCGTTAAATTAAAATAAAACAAATATTTAAGGGGGCTTCCATACAACAGACATTATTTTTTTGCCGTTTTTATAGACACTGGTATGGAACCCTTCGTGCGCGAGTCTGACTCGCACTTGGCCGGTTTTTTTACAAATAAATAACCTCTCTTATTTGTCCTACTGCAGTGGTTCCCGAATGCTCCTGTTCTTATCTCATCGCTTAATGGTACTGATATATTCTGAGTTATCATAATCACAGATTGAAATTAAGAATGCAGACATTAGATACACGATTTCCCAGAGACCTGTTGTTTTATGTTATGGCCAAAAAAAATTCGCACTAACCCAGCCATTCCACTGCTCTCCATCTTATTAGCGAGTTCGACATCTCTGGAGTAGACATCAAATTGCCACTGTCTCTGACCCAGCACACCCGCGAGAACTGCGCCCGTGTGTATACCCACGCGCATGTCCACCGGCGAATTAGTAGTCTGTTGTACGTATCTGAACAATTCAAGTTAAGATTTAGCTTAAGCATAGCATAATTAAGCCATTACCGTCCCATTATTGGGCACAGGCCTCTTCTTAGAATTAGAAGGGTATATGGCCTTAAACCACCACGCTGGCCTTATGTGTGGGTTGGCGAACTACACACACCATCGACCACTTTTTGGAGCCCTCTCAAGTGTGTAGGTTTCCTTACCATGTTTTCCTTTACCGTTAATCAAAGTCTGACTCGCATATAAATACGTGAAGTCAGAGGTGCGGGCTGGGATGAAACACAGATCCTCCTGCACGGAGAGCAAGCGTTCAACCTGTTCAACCGCTAGGCTAAATACTGCTTTCTGATTATGTAGGTATTAATTTGTGATTTAATAAAAAAAGTTGATTACCTAATAACTACTAATCTCGTACACTGAGCGTATAATTGCTATCCTGGATCTCTATCAACTTACTTTATAGCTTTAACCATAGATAGTCCCATATGCACACAAAGAACGGCATGATCTGGACGTTCAACAGGCGCGCCGCTGATGCAATAATAACAGTCCCCGAGAATTTTGATGCGAAGCTGTTGATATTTCTGTAAAATAAAATTACAATTTACGAAAGACGAGGCTAGAGTATTAATTTACGGCAGACGAGACGGAGACGAAATAATAAATTCAATTTTTTTTACCTCTGCAAGTCGATCAAAACGAGCAAACAGCTCATTCAATATAGCGACGAGATCTTGCGCTGAATAAGTCGAGGAAATAGCCGTGAAGCCTACGATGTCGGCATACAGAATACTGGTGATGAACAAATAATATGTTAATTATAGTTGCCGTTCTATTTATTCTAAATATGTAAGGTATTCTATATCGCAGACATACCTAACATTTTCATGCCGAGACATGTATATTTTTTTAAACTGTGTGTCAATTAGTCCCAGGTCTTTCCTCATCTGAACAGCAACATGTTCTGGTAGCACCGATAATAGCAGCCTCTCCTACAAATTATATTATATTAGTTTTCATAGGATATTATTGGTTTGCTTTTCTTCTAAGAATATGCCATTTTTATATTTTCTCTTAAAAGAATGGAACGAAGAAAGTAACAAGGGATTTTGGTTGCTCTTGATTATTTCTAACATAGTTCCATTAAAAACAAAAGCTAATTACAAGTTGACGTCATCCGTATCTTAAAAACCGACCGCGAAGACAATTTTTGGAGGTTTCTTTTTTACTGTAGGTACATTATTTTCACAATGCATATTAAAAAATATACGGTGGGACACAAACAGGATGGCTTGATATCAAACCGACACAATATTTTTCATTATGACCCTTCAGAATATTTTGACGTTCAACAAATTGACAAAATACATTACTGGTGTCCATCTGATAATTTATTAGGTCTATCCGCTTTCACAACATCCTACCAAACCTAAATGGGACTACTGGTAGGTACTCACTCCAGGGAGTTCTCAGGCAATATTCCTGCAACCTCTGTCACTTCAATCGTTATCGACGTCACCTACGACAAATCTTCTTGAAGGCATCGGTTTTAATAATTTAACAACCTGTTCGTTCCCTATACAAGATTATTTTTAGTATACAGTAAACCTGAAACTAGTTTGTTCAGAATCACCAGGAGAACGCACACACATTTGGTGCAATGGATTAGCGATCTATTTCTGCGTTACGGGTCGTGGGTTCGATTCCCGCACGGAACAAATATTTGTATGGCCTACAGATAGTTGTTCCGGGTATGGATGTTTGTGCGTGTGAAGATTTGTGTTTGTAAACGTTCCCACGATACAGGAGACAACGTAATTAAAAAAAAATTAAAAACTTTCTCTCTACTCAACTTTATATTCTTTACGCTTTAACTTTTATAAAACCACTATAACAAATTAAGTGCAGTGTTCATATTATAGACTCTAGAAAAATAATCAAATATCATTATTTTTTTATTTGTAAATGATAGATGATTTTTATTTCAGCAAAAATAAATCTGTTACATATACTTTTACAAGTCAATGTAATGTTTTTTTTAAGACTAGATGGCGCCGGCATTTCCTATCTGACTAGCTCTGAGAAGAAAAGCAGACACAAACTCAGAGATCAAAGTCTCTTTTAAAGTCCAGACTTTGCAGTATAAAAACTATGCGAGTGAAACGATGTAGGGCAACGTCTGGAATGGCCTTTTGAGGAAAGTGCCATAGCAGGTTTGAGTTGACCTGTCCTAACTGACGGCACATCTGCATCAGTCATCGCGGAGCTCAAACCTTATTTTAGGGAACTCAACAACCCGACCGCTGCACGACGCTGTCAATCAGCTGGAGATTTGTGTGGGTCACAAAAAAAATACTCAAGAACCGCCAAACGTTTACAAAATTCGTGTATAAAGCTAGCCTACATGGTACTCAGATTCACTATTTATTTAAAAAAATTAAGCGATAAGGCGATGATATAATAATAATATATAGGTATATGTATGGCAAGTAATAAAATACGCGGATTTCCATAAGTCGTTCTACGAAAGTTGTTCAATTTCCCACACCGAGTAACCTCACAAAATTCTCTTAGCGCAAATTTTTAACACTTTATACAATGATGGCGGTATACACACTCAATTTTATCAACAATAGCACCTGACAAGTGGGGTCGATTATAATTAACTAAAACTTATAAATACCCCCCCCCCCCCCCGTGATAGAAAAATCATCGTATTTGGGTCAGATATATCGACCTGTACATATTCAAACACTCATAACTTAAGATCTAAATCTCGTAGAGGTATGATTCTTTTAGAGGCGTGTAGAGCAACTCAAAAACTAAAAAAAACATAAATGATGTTTGTTACCCCTGTAGTTTTTATAGTATTCTAGAAAATAATGTGTAAAAATATGTATGACTGTTTGATATTTCGTTAGGTCGTCTATGCTGTAGTCTTTCAACCGACATTTTCACGTCTCTGTGATGCCTAGATCTTAACTTTGATTATGTAGAGGTCGAAACAGATAAGTCAAATACTAAATTGGCAATAGGTTCGCCCCCTATTATATTTACTATTCTAATACTCTACCCAACCCTTCGGGGGATATAGGCGTGACGCCGTTATGTGTGTAAATACTAAAATTGCTCTATCTTGGGAGGGTTGCGGAATCTACCCCGTAAGTGGGGTTTTTTGTCGTTAAAATTGAGTGTATATTAAAGTTAAAGTTTTATTACTAGATACCGTACTAGAACAAATTGTATATTTTAAAAACAAACATATATGAGCAGTTCTGATGAAAATCTTTTTTGGGTGCCTCTGTTTTTGTGTATTATACAAAAAAAATAGCGTTCTATATTGAGGGACACTGTTTGACACTGAGGGATCTCTCAAATGAGAGCTGTTTATTAATTCAAACCCTAAAGCACCCTCTTACAGGTGTTAAAACTACGTAGGTATAAGTAGGAAGACATATCGTAGGCACACTTCACTGCGCATGAAGCCAGTTCGTTGACGTTTCTCGTGATTTCATGGATCACAGGGGTAGGTAATAAACGTATGGATTGCAACCAGTGGTTACGTAATAACACTAATAACTTATAAGTAATCTGTGCCGTTGGCCCGTTATAGTACGCAATGAGACACCTCCAGAAAATCTTTTCAAAGCAAAGTACGTGCAGCGGTTTAGTGAAAGAATAGGTATATTGAAAGAGTGCATGCAAAAATGGGATTATAAATTGAAGTTGATAAACATGGAATTCTTGAAACATGGAGTGTGGTGACACATGACCTGTAAACCCTAAAGTAGGTAACCACGGTCATGTAAGCTACATTTGTCCTTATCTACACAAGTAAGGAAGTTGAGCCAATATTAATGGATAATAATAATATCTCAGTTAACAGTTTTTGAAGTCGCTGACTTCAATTTGATTCAGCGTGGATTAGCACCGACTTCAGAAACAGTTCAGTTTCTATTGCCGCCTCGCTGAGGGAGGAGCCCTGTTTTTCTTTAATTTCTAAATTATATTTTAATATGTTAATTGTGTTTTGTTTTTATTGTAGTTTTTTCAAATAAGTACCTATGTACAAAAATACGTCCAAAATAAAGAATAAGAAAGTTAGATAATACCAGCCTATTGTCTCTTAAGAAGCCTGGGAGAAACCCCAGCCTTCTCAAACGAAGAAGCTAAATTTACTTGTAGGTACATCAGTATTTGACCAAGCCACTAACTATGCAAAATCGTGTTCGAGCATCATTTATAGTTATAGCCAACTTGGACCCCTGAATTCTAATTTCAGATTTTATATCATTATTATAGCATGGCATAATCAGCGCATCATTTTCCCAATGCTGTGCACGGGCCTCTTCTCTGAATGGGAAAGGTGTAGGCCTTAGTCGAGTTTATCTGCAATTAGGTGAAACCTGAAGTGAACCTGTGAGGTGAATTGAAATGTGAAGGTTATAGCAGTCGGTTTCAGTGTCTTGAACTATGGACTGTAGCGGTACAGAAGAGCATCTACATGTTATCAGACAAGAGTACCAGCTCACAACCTTACATTCACACCTCCCTTCATAGAACACCACATTAACGATAATTAAGGACTACTGAAGAATGTTGATAATAAATACAGATGGACTTAATGTGAAAAAATCACCTGTTCCTTGCTTTGTTGTTCAATGGTAAGTTTGTCACGTAAGCTTCTCTTTGTTTCTTGGAAAGAGCTACGTTGTTGCTTTTCACTTATAGCATACGCAGTTCCACCCAGCAACGTGGCGCCAAGAAGCAATGCACCATTTGCAATTTGCTGTCAAAATGTTTGAAGATTGAGAGACATCCTTATAGTTATGGTATGTGAATTTAATCATTTTTAGTGAATTCGCAGTTGTCTTGTGAAAAACACTTACCTGAAAGTAAAAGTCGTCGGCCAGTTTGGTTTCAGACGTAGAAGCATTGTAATACTGCACCAGGAGATAGCCACAAAACGAAATTGTGCTATACAATATTAGCAGCACATGATGTAATGGTAAGGTCGCGAGGGTAAAATATTGAAGCACTACGGCCCATCCAAGTAACTCGTTGTATGAATCTCCTAGACGACGCGACGCGCTCACCAAAAGTTGAGTCCACAAAACTAGCCACGCTATATGATTGAGAAGGATACGCGCGGGTCGAACGCAAAGATATGCGGATGCCAGGATCAGGTTGGCCACCAACGCTATCGCGACAGAAGCGTAGGCAAAGGACAGGTCGCGTTCTCCTGGAACGATTGCTGCGAACGCCTGCAACAGCGCACCGGTCGCGAGTAGACGAGGCACTGCTCTTTGCCGTTGTCGCTGTGTATACGCCGAGTACAATTTTTCTTCTTCTGCATCTGTGAATCCCCATGGCGGCACTAAACATATCCAACATGTTGATTTGTGCAACGTTCTCGCCTGGATTGGTTTCTCCATTGCTTTTAGTGCCTACTTCTGTACAATTTCACCAGTTTAGCCCATTTATTGCTAAAAATGTTTTCCATTATTGTCATCACTGTTTTCATAAAGTTAATGAAACTGGTAACGTAGAGGAAGTAGAAAGTGTTTTTGGTTTTGTAGTTATAGGTATACCTATGCTGGTGGAGTATTATTGATTATCAGTCCATTTAAAAGGAAATTATAAAATGTTTATTGTGATTATAATGCTAAACCAACAGTAGTATAATTGAACCATTATTGATTACTTTGATTTTGGAGTTTCACACCCTACTATGACGAGAGGTGCACCAAATGACCTACAGATAAATAAAATAGTTTAATTCATTAATGATGTACCTATTTTAAAAGAGAATGCTAACAAATGAAGCGTGGATTAATCATATCAGCCCGTATACGTCCAACTCTAAATATGGTCATCACCGGAATATAAAAAACTGGCCAAATCACTACAGCCACTTTGTTTCAGTCAAGCGTTATGTATGGTAAACAAAGGTTAAAAGATAAATATATATTTTAAAATACAATGTAATTTTTGCAGTTCATTTAAAATATCTTGTATGAAATTTCTATGATCTTTTTACAGAAAAAACTACATTTCATAAGTTGGCCGCCGATTACTCGTAAATTAGTAGAGCCTAATTAGATGTGATAATTTTCCTTTTCATTTCGTTATATAAATACTACTATTGTCAATACTTTTTAGATATTATTCAGAAATAGCTGTTTAGCTTTTAGGGAATGGGAAATCACGACACTAACAGAAATTTTAAACTGAATATTTTCCTGTATCGAAAAAATTTTTCAGGCATCCCGCAATATTTTTAAAAGACCTATTCAACGATACCCTACACTACACGATGGGGTAAGCGAATAAAAAAAATCACTCCCGCTTTATATGTAGCGGAAATACTCTAAAAAACATTGTTTAAATGATTTCATTGCATAACTTTGTAGGTGTCATGTTTAGCCACGCCAAATTTCAGCTTTAAAGCACTACTTAAGTACCTAGCTACCTAAGTAAAATGACTGTTACATACAACCGGACTAACGGACATGGCAAAACTATAAGGGTTACCTACTAGTTTAACTACGGCACCCTAAAAACGATGCCCACTTGTTATACGTAACGATTGATCTGCTGTTTCAGCATGATCCAGATTTTTTACAAATTACAAGCTTAATGTATACTTTAAAAAAATAAAGTTAAATAATCAAATATTATACAAGGTTAGTCGGAAAGGGGGTACTGAGCCGCGGGCCACTTAATGTATCATTGATGACTGTTTTAAAGAAAGTGTTAAAATTAAAAAAATCTATAGTTATTTTTTTCATGCAAAGTGATTTTTATTTTAGTTTTTTCAAAAATTCTTCATCCCTGCTTTAGTTACGTATTCAGAAAATGGAGCTTCTAATCCGTGACTCCAAATATGACCTAAAATGAAAACACAGCTGATCATAGCTCAGGAATTCAGGATAGATAGAATTTAGCAAATTTTTTATGCAATCTTTGAACAGCTATTTCTTTTAAACTAATGACTTTTGGGGAAAGTTGTAGAACAAAAGTTATCCATTATTATGGGTACTTTAATACCCTTTCGGCTTAGTACCCCCTTTCCGACTAACCTTGTATACCTAACCTAGGTACATTATACAAAGAAAAGCAATAAAGATGTACTTGAACAACGTGTATATCGTACGCGTACGTATGAACGTCAGAGAGATCATCAGGCGGAGACTTTCCGTTAGCAAGACGGCTTGATCGAGGACGCCTGTGTAATGAATAAATTACACGCTGAAACATTGTTCCGATATCCATTCATTAACTGGGCCGTTTAAAGACATACTAACGTACTCATAGTTTTGTCCATACTAATTTCAATATTGACAATCGTTACGATGGATGTAAGTGATGTGACCGTGAAACTTAAGTCACAAGTTATTTGTTTCACTTATTCCGCTCATTGCCAACGCTTATGAGCTAGTTAGTCACGCGTTATATTTGTGTTCAAATTTCAAAAATCTTGAATTTAATTAACAGCTTTGTTTTCTATAGCAAATGTTCTTGCAAAACTGTTGTTATACAATTTAGGTACTTGTTTGCAAATAGTATCACAAAAGATTTCTATAAGATACTCTATTCCACTTAATAATATTAACTAAGTAGTTACCTCTATTAGCTTTGAATTAGGTCATCACATTCGTAATGAGTTAATAAAATGTGCTAAATGGGAGTTTAGTAGTTATCCGTATCGCTCGTGTATGCGAATTTCATGGTCATTTCAGTTTCATTAAGTTTCACTGGGTAGATACGTAAATAGTCTGATTCTATTGACAATTTTCACTAAAATTGTCAGCTTTGCTAATACCGAAGCCAGCAAAGACATAACATTCAAAATTAGAAGGATTATTCACATCTTTAGTTGTTCAGTTAAATTTTTTAAATGTAATGAGTAACACCAGTTATCACGAATGTTCTCGCTTACCTACAGTTAAAGTTATATCCCATATACTTAATACGAATATAGGCGAATTTAGATTTTATTTTATTTTTTATTTTTTTATTCTTGACCTGTTCGCGTTTGTCCCTAGTCTCACTTGATGGTGAGCGCAGACAGGGTCTAAGATGGAGCACACGAATCCAAGGAACAGAGATATAGAGGGATTCCTCTATACCCCTGTGTCTGTCACATACACACGAAGGAACACAGTTAACTACTTAGAACCGGACTTTAATGTGAGGATGGTTATAGTAGCTTGCCAGGCGGACCATACAGATCCTACCACCAAACGTGCTGGATTTTGTTAAATCTAAAGTCAGTCAAGTTAGTCATTTTTAAAATGGCATTTCTAATTATTCATCTAATGTCAAAGCTTAGTCTTTACAAAAAGAATAGTATCTATCTACGTTGCTTTTACAAAATAATGTACCCGGTAATAATGTACCCGGTAATAATGTACCCGGTAATCTGTAAAATGTCAGTTTCTTTCGAGTATTCCGTTTTATGCAGTCTGTCTGTTAGTAAAAACAATATACAGAATGTAAACGAATTCGTGTAATTCCTTAAAACCACACGATTTATTACTGGTATAGATTAACCCTGTAGGGGCTTTAGCTTTATTAAAAATCAAATATTGTTTTACTTTTTGTATGGCAATAGTGGTAAGTGATGGTATCTAAACCACCTGAAAACGTTTAAAAATTTAACAGAAAAGAAAATTTTGGATAAAATACTTAGGTAATGTTTGTCATACAACATTTCGATCATAGCTGGCGGGTATGACTAGAGCCATATCCACAGAAATATATCAAATATCGCTCCGCACAGTCAGTTAATTGGAGGCGCTAAAATGACTCACGTTAAGAATACCATGTTTTTTTTGTTGAATCTTTTGGTATGTCACGCATGGTCAATCTCTGTCACCAGTAGATCACAAGGTTTGAAGGAATTACTTAGGTACAAGAATTCGTTTACAAATCTATTATCAGAAATGTCCTCTCTTCTATCTGAACCCTTTAGGATGATTAAGGATGTTTATTGTTTTAGTTAAGATTAATATTGGTAGGTTACCTAGGCTACTATGCTACTAGTACCTAAATCAAGGCTTTGCCTAAAAGTACCCACCCTAGTACCAACTTAGTTTTGATACCTCACACGATTTAGAAGATAAGTAAATGATAACGACTAGGAAAATAAATAGAAAAGGAATTCCTTGAAGCAAGTTTGTTATTTAGATCAAACCACAGTTTGGTATTCAGGAGACAATTACAATTTTAAAATATAATTACCACGTTATAAAAAATATACTTATTTCTTATTTATAATACCAAAAATTACACTACCTACTCAATAAAATGAAATAATAAAGAAGTTTAAGCTAAACAAAATACAAACAAAAAATATAGCCATCGTTATTAATTTTTCTACCATGAGTAAGCATAGGTACACAAGATTTAATAAAGACACTGGTCGGAATCGGAACCGTCTATAAAGATGTTTTTGTCAACAAAGAGCTGGGACGGCTTACCTATGTAAATATGTATACCAACACAAAACCAGAAGAATTCATTCTATCTGAGACCGACGACGGGCATGTGACGTTTAGGCTCTTTTATAAAATGGAAAGTGCCGACGTTATAAACCACAGTCATGAAAAATAACATTTTATCATTTCCTTTTGCTCTCGGTGTTCTGATAACATAACAGATTACTTCAATTATTAATGTATAATTCTATTTCCCGCCTAAATTATAATTCCGATGATGTAAGCAATATCAGTAAAACTCTTACTATTGACCCATAAATATTTAAATCGCGATAGGATGACCCTTATATTACAAGAGCGTGCATAATGCAGTAACGATGTAAACAGAAAGCCGTACGCTTTACGTGGATAAAATATTACAGGAGGAATTATATTCGTGTAGAAATATTGAGCGCGTTGGGTTCACAGGGCGCGGGTGGTGTAGCGGGCGCCGGGCGCCGGGCGGCTCGGGCGGCGCGAGGGCGGTGCGCGCACGTGCTCGCGTGCGACTGCCGCGCGGTCGGCCGCCGCCCACCGCCGCCCGCCGCGCGCCGCCCGAACTCCGTGTACTACCCGAGCACCCGAGCTCCCGAGCTCCCGAGCGCCCGAACACTCCAGCCGCCTCACACAACCCATTCGCTTCAGCCCGTTTCACTACACATTGATTCCACTCGCTGTATTTTGTTAACATTTCACTGACTATTTTGTTTTTCTTACCCATTCAATAACACTGAGTTACTGAAGTTGTGTCACAGTATTAACTTCTTTAACTATTTAACTTTTTGATCATATCTGCTTAACACAATGTGATAATTATTACATCCCAGACCTACGTCTTAATTGCACACTTTCCCCCTTACTAATAAACGCTGAATAAAGTTATGTCATGAATAACGTCTGTACAACTTTACTTTTTTTATGTATAAGCTTGTCATAACTTTATTCACCGTTTATTAGTAAGGGGGTTAGAGTAGATGTTTCGAATGTAACAAAAAAAACTGACACCAGTAGTTAAATGAAAAGTTAATTATTAGGATCCATTTCAATTAGGATACAAAAATTAAGAAGGTTTAAAATTTGAAGTTATAATATCATCATGGCACAATATATTGATGTCAAATACAAAATATTAGGAATATTAACCCTGATTAAACACTTGTGAAGTATTTTTGTCACAGTCAATGAGTCTTGTTTATGTCACCGGGCTCCGTGACTGTCCCTTCCCCTACTCGAGTATAAATCTTGGAAAATTGTCCTTATCTTGATCTTGAGCGAGACTTATACATAATTTCAGGGGGGAACCTGGTGTCCTAATATACAGGCTCCGGCTTAGTTTAGGCACTAGTCTCTCACAAATAAAATCTTTTTACTTATGGACCTATGTACCTAAAGTTGCAAAAATGCATCAGTGCAATGCAGTTTTTATTTGTTAAAGAGAAATAAACATATTTAAAAAAAACAATAGGTTCGATGGCAATGCATTGTCTTCTGATGATGACCTGTAATTTATTTATAAATAGGTACTTTCTCCAAAATGTTCTGTTTAGAATCAGGGACACTTAAAATAACGTTTTCTGTGTGTTTCTGTGGGTTCAAGACTGTCATAGTTAGTTAACTATGACAGTCTTGAACCCAGAAAACGTATACCCGTATATATAACCCTGTATAATTATACAGGTTGTAAACGAAATCATGTAATTCCTTCAAACCTCGTGATGAACATAGATTAACCATGCAAAGGATACTTTTGGATTCAATAAAAAAAATACAAGAAGTAAACATGGTGTTCTTAACGTGAGGCATTTTAGCGCCCCGAGCGAATTGAGCGGGTATCGCTCACCGCGTGGTCATTAAACTCGGGGCGCTAAAATGCCTCACGTTAAGCACGCATGTTTACTTCTTGTAATTAGTTTTTTATTCAATCCAAAAGTATCCTGTGCAGGGTTAGGTATACTATGTCAGCAGTACATCACGAGGTTTGAAGGAATTACATGATTTCGTTTACACCCTGTATATGTACATAGGTAACTGGGATTGATCTCATAGATAACCTTATTGTCTAGTTCGTTTACTGTCCTATTGTTTGCTTACTTTATGAACTAGCCGAACTGTCGGTGTCGACGTCGCGGCATTCGTATGTCATGTCAATCTTTCCTAATTGGTGTAGTGTAGGTACGTGACGAGAAACGACTCGGCGAAGTTTTTCAAATGGTGCCCCAACCTACTGAATCCTGCTGTCGGCTTCTTGCTCGAAATTGTGTCTACCAAGCTGAATGACCAGCCTAAGATAAACATAGTCCTTCACTTGACACTTCTGACATTTCGGATTCTTGGCACGACATTTGCATTGAACGCACGCTGAGAGGCTCCATTTAAACTTTGCAGCATTGCGTTCAACTGTTCTAGTAACTCTGCCATTACGGCGAAGACCACGTCAAATCCCGCCCTATCCAGTCCAGATCAGCGTGTTTAAGACGTTTAAGATTTGCAAAACAGTACCACTCCACTGCCGCCACGTACAGATATGAGGCGGAATTGCGGTGGTACTGGTTTTATCATCAAATAATGATAGAAACTCTTTACTTCCTCAGAAATCAAGAACCTTGAGGTGATGATTCTGCCATCCGCATTTGAGCTTCCTCAGATAGAACTTCCCTCATAGTTGAACGAACACCTTCTTCTCTAGTGAGTATAAGTATTTTCAAGTGTTCTGTAAAAAATAACTATTAGGGGTACCTAATAGTTATTTTTTACAGAACCAGAAACCAAATACAGCCATTGTTTTACCATAGACTGGTAAGTCTATGGTAAAACAATGGCTGTATTTGGTTTGATAACATTGTTTTAGCACACACTTATTAAAACAATCCCTATAAATCTTTTTCTTGAAATTAACTTTAACGTAATTCCATAAAAAAATCGTTTAAGAAAAACCTGCTCTTCTCAATGGTGAGCCATACTGTACCGAGCGGGTACCTGCGGTTACCCAGTGTCTCGGAGTAAACTGCCGTCGATTACAATCTAACTTAGATTGTCCTCTTATTACGTAATCTTGTGATATTAGTCACTTTGACTAACCATTAACCTAAATTAAATGTATTCTTAGTGGTCGAGTCTATGTTGGTTTTATTTACCATACCCTCATTGCCCCAGATACGTAGACACTGGTTTTAAGTGTTTTAACTTTTATACTATACTCACTTCTATCCAATTCTACAACCGTGTCTGCGATATATAAAAGACGATATCCTGACTGACTGATCCATCAACACCAAGTCGAAACCGCTGAAGTATAAACATGGAATTTGGACAGTACCTAGGTACCTACCTTTTATGATGTAGGCACACGCTAAGAAAGGATTTTTAGAAACGATGGTTAAAGTTAGTATGGGAGAATCTTATTGTGTGACCTGATTAACTCGAATCTTAGTTATGGTTTTTCGAAAGTCAACCCCTACGCTACGGGATGAAATAGGGCGATAGAGTTTTATGGAAAATAACTTTTTACGCGGACATAACTAGGTAGTCTATTCTACACAAATAAATCAAATTGAAGTGTCTGTTTGTAATGTCAAAATAACAGCTTTTTACTAAATGCATATTAAAGTATATACCGTATATTCTTTCCTATGCATTTAGTAATTTATTTAAAATAAACTATAAACGAAGTAAACTCTACTTCGGTTTTTTTTTTTTTTAAATGAGTTTATTCACCGCAGACATTTCGTCCGCGCTCTTTTTTGCTGTTATTTAATTGTTTACTTTTTATTTTATTTTACTTATTTGATACTCCTGTATCGGAAATACAACATGTATTATTTATATTACTATAAATATTACTTATTCTACTTAAGTTTTTTTTTTTTTTTTTTCTTATAATATACACATTTACATTATTTCGTTGTTACTGGTGGTACATGCATTGACTCAATAAAGTCGATGCATGTACCGGCAGGCATCATTTTGACATGCAGGTATAACTTAGCTATGCGCTGATGCATGCGCCGACTCAATAGAGTCGATGCCTGCATCAGCACACACACTTAAGACTATATTACTACTATAAATATTATTTAATGATTTTAATTTTACATGTTATAGTTGATAACGCAGAATGCATCATCAACATAATAATGTTATGGTTTGTTTGATTTCTTGGTATCTCTCATGGAGATACCGGGATGCTGAGGGCATTATTACATTTATTACAAATTTTATTTTTATTTTATTTTTACACATTTAGGTTTTTGGAGTTGGTATTTAGACATTTTTATTACAAGGTGTTGGTTAGGCATTTTTGGATTTGCCAGCCAGGGATTTCGCGGCTTTGAGCAGAGCTTCCACGACTGCTGCGTCTCGGTGCTGCATGGCCGTCTTTAGATTGTAGTCGACGACCGTTTTGGTTGGTGCACCCATTGCTCGTTTTGCGAAGCGGCCTGTGGCGTCATCGGCGTCGTCGGTGTAATAGACGCAGCTGACTGTGTGTCTCGATATCGCCACTACCGCATGGGAAACGCTGTCGTGGATCTTGAGCCTCTTTGTCTTGGTGTTTATGACAATGACATGGTCGTATCTCAGTCCCTGAGCCACTCTACTTCGGTTTAACAGTCTATATTATGAGCTGAAAGTCTAAGTTAAATACCCGCATTAAGTTTAGTAGCACGGAACCCATTAATTTTCTTTCGGTTTATAATTTGCAATTGGATCCCGCCTGCCTGATTCGTTTATAGTTTATTTTAATTTTGTTTTCTATTCTCAATCATGTTTCGGTCTTTTTAGTGCATTACTTTTAAATAATTTTATTTGCAGTCGAATTTATTTAATTTTTTAAATAAATTATTTTATCTTAGACCTTTTTGTGTCCCTTGATAGCATGAGGTCCGACACAAACGTGGCCCATTTTTACACTATCAAAAACTTTTTAAACCAATTTATTATTCCTAATTAAAGGATGATGGGAAGAAACGTCCCCACCATCCAACAGATTTGAATAAGTGTCATTTGCAGCGTCTATTAGTATAGATATTTTTTTACTATGGCGACGTCCTTCAAATACGTGGGGTTTAGGTTTTAATGAGAAGAAACGTCCCCACCATGAGCCAGGAGGTGGATAGTCGAACTCTTCAGTGGCTGCTAGTAAACCCCTCAAGTTTGGGCTCATATGTTTCGTCTTGACGAGTCCAATAGACTGGGCTTGGTAACGCGGGTCTGATAATGAATCCAGGAGGTGGATAGTGAAACTCTTCAGTGGCTACTAGTAAACCCCTCGAAAATATTATAACTTAATTAATATAACTTTATAAAAATGCTCACTAAGCCAACTTTAAATGCATTCTGTACCAGTCTATACTAATATTATAAAGAGGAAAGATTTGTATTTTTGTATGTAACGAATACACTTAAAAACTACTGGACGGATTTCAAAAATTCTTGTGCCGTTAGAAAGCTACATTATCACTGAGTAACATAGGCTACGGGCGGAGCCGTGAGGACACGGCTAGTAATAAATATGATAAAGGTAAACAAAAAAAAAACTTAATTACATATACGTACATATATTTTTTTGTTTATAAATAAATAAATTTTTGCCGAAAAATCTTTTTTTTATTATAAGTAAACCCAATAGTTTTTGGAACGAATACAGGAACTTTAGGCTTTTTTGGGTCCCAATGAACAAATTGACACGTATACCATGACTGTTGTAGGGTGGGGACGGGGTTCATACAAATTCCCCCATGGTCCTTTAAAAATAAAACTTATATATATATTTGTAATCCCCTTTTAATTTCCTTTATTTTGATACCCTACTCGATAAGTTTGGTAATTCTTTTTTTATTAACGTATTACTATTTCGAGCCAAAAATCCGCCATTTTTTTTCAAACACCTATCTAAGGACACTTGGGTTATTAAGACGAATGTAACGATACCTTAACTGTCGAAATCCATCCAGCCGTTTGGAAGATACGAGGCAATAAGGAAATTTACAAATATACATACAAGATACGCGCGAAAAACATAACCCTTCCTTGGTACTCGGGTAAAAAACATTAAACAAATTTAAAAATAAAAATTTATTATTATAAAAAAATAGTAGCCCACCGGCATCGGGAACAGCGTCTAAGCTAGCGGTGATCAGGGCCTGAGAGAGAGTAACTTCCCAACAATAGGTACGCGCCGTGTCCAGAAGTACCACTTTCTATACCAGGCCCTTGATCCAGCCATTTTAATGGAAGGGACTAAGAGCATTCTTTCACAATAGACCATTAACTAATACATTTATTTGTCCATCCTTGTTCCTGTTTGAGTTACAGTGCCTCTACGCAACCGTAGGCCCAGCGTAGCACAGTTTACAAAAGAGTTGACTTTTATTTTAGGTACCTACTACTAATAAAATTTATTAGAAGTAGGTACCCTAGAATAAAAATCAACTTGTGACGTTCATAGTTTGAATACTAGATACAAATATAAACTAGTAGTCTCTATATTTAGATTGCCCAAAAGTAACGTCATTCTTAGGAAACTATGTTCGATTTTACAACAAACTACCTAAAACAAATGACTGATCTCAGCAGCAATGGGAAGTTTAAACGTTATTATACGTTAAATCGGTTCACATAGACAAAGCCTATTATAAGATCTTCTTTTCGTGTGGTTAGTGACTAACCTGGTGTCAGAGTTTATGCCGCCCATAGGCCTCTGACTTAGCTTCACATAAAAATATCTTTCAGGCATGCCGGTTTGCTCACGATGTTTTCTTTCACCGTTTTTAAGCAAGTAATAGTTATTACAATACGCAGATAAAACCGAAAAGTTAGAGGTGCGTGCCTTGGGTTCGAACACGAGACCTATGACTTGGCAGTCTGACGGTCACACCAGTAGGCTATCAATGCTATAAAGTTTTTTATTTTTTTATTTGTAATGGGATTGCTCTTGACTCTAGTCTAGGTCAGACCCTTTTTTAATAATTTCCACTTACTTTTCAACCTCGCAAGTGAACGCATCTGCATAGGCTATTGCTACATAGTCATCATCACTCATTGCGGTACCTATTCTGGGTATAACAAATCTCGTATTATTTGTATTTTTGACATAAATATCCGAGAACAAATTTGTCATTTTATAATTAACTAGCGACCCGCCCCGGCTTCACACGGGTGCATAGATACTAATTTATTTATTTATTTTACTTTAATTAAAACGGTCTTAGACCAATTACAATAATTAAAGATAGAAAAAAGAACAGGAATGGAAGAAGATGCATACAAAACAATGGAACGAAAAATAAAGATTTAAAAAAAAAATATAACAATATGAGACACCTAATGTGGGGCATATAAACTTTCCTCTTGAATCACTCTATCTATTGCTGAGAACTGCATTAAAATCCGTTGCGTAGTTTAAAAGATCTAAGCGTACAGACAGCGGGAGCGACTTTGTTTTATACTATGTAAAGATGTAGAATATACATACATAACGTATATTTTAAGGCAGCCTACACACGCCATCAAAAAGATTTTGGAGCCCTATTAGGTATGCACTGTTCCTCACGATGTTTTCCGTCACCGTTAATGCAAGTAATAATCAAATTATGATCAGCACATAAATTCGCATTCAGAAGTGCGGGCCGGGTTCGTACTCAGACCCTCCCAGCATGGAAGGTATGCGTTCAACCGCTGAGATATCACTGCTGTTACCACCGCTTCAAGCGGCCTGCTCCGAAAATTGAACTACGATGTTTCGGCTGATAGATCGCACGTTTTTCAATCACAAAAGTGTTCAACCGACGATCGATTCGATATTAGCGATTTGACATTTTGTTTCGTTCACCCTACTCCCAAATGTTAATTGACATCTAGTAGTTCGTTGTTTGACAATATTTTGATCGTAAATATTTATATGTTCGATTTTCGTCGTTGTTTCATTTCGGTCCGAAACATCGACGTTTCTTTTTCGGAATACGCCAGCGTGGTGAACTAGGGCCTAAACCTTTCCCATCGTGAGAAGAGACCCGTGTCCAGTAAAGAACAGTTATGGGCTGACTATGCTATTATATTTTCAGGTCGGCAGACATTTTCATCACAAACACGTATGCGTTATGTGTTTATTTCACTATTTTATACACTATTTTCTTTGGCTATACATAACATAACCTTTTTCCCAACTGTGGTATAGTCGTAAACTTTATGCTGTATTTTCTTATATGATGTTATAGGTACCTGTAAAAATGACATCTTTAAATTTCTTCTATCAATTTAGTAAAAAATCTTGAATTTCGAGTCGACTCACCTATGTTCACTCGTTAAACTACTATCATAACACACAAGACACCCATCCACGGACTCCTCGAAGATCGATCGATCCGCGCGGTTGTTACCTATTTAGCCACGAACCCCCTCTAGGTATATTATTTTTATTTTTAATTAGCATATGAACAGAAGTGACAAATATTTACATGATTTTGTATACCTATATAAGTACATTACATAATATAAGCTCTTTTAAAATTTGTTGCGCCGCTTCTTCCCAACTGATACACAAAGAAAAGGTGGGCTTATCTCTTTTCTTGTGTCGGCACGAGCTCTACGAGAATAGCTTATTGCGTGGTGAAAACATTAGCCAGTTAGCAAGGTTGGTAGTGGGGCTGACCGCTGGATGCGTCTATCGCCACTTGAGGTTCTGACTGACCACTGGAGGTTCTTTGGGCTTATTTGGTTACTGTTTGTTATAATCTTGACGTTCAAAAATGGAATAGAATAGAAAAAGGTTGGGCGATTTGCAAAAAAGTGGCACCGTAACAAGTACTGCTAAAGGGCATTTGCGCTCTTGCTAGGATGAATGAAATAATTTAATTAATTTTTTAAGACAACACCGAACGAACAGTCTTGAATCTCATCTCGAGATGCCTTCAGAAGTAGGTACCTATTGCGTCCACTTATGGGAAAATTCCCTTTCCTTTCAATATTGCTTTATAAGAGAGATACAGTAAATTGATTTTCAGTAAAGAAAACTGAAAGTCGACGTTTTTTGAGATCGACCCACTTTATTGAAGTTTTTATTGTAGGTACCTAGTAGATAATAATTTTAAGACCATTCACAAACTCGAAAGTGAGCGTCTCCTGTCTGTCTGCCTGTTTGTTACTTCTTCAGGACTGTGCTTCTTTTTTTATTATTGCTTTTGTTTAACCCTAGCCGTACCTACTGATAGTAAGCGCAGACAGAATCTAAGATGGAACACACGAATCCAAATAATAGACATAATTAAGGGATTCCCCTATACTCCCTTGTCTCTGACAGAACACAAATAACTGCTTGGCTTGACTTTAATATGAGGGTGATACCTACATAACTAGCCAGGCCTATAGAGCCTACCTACCAACAAGCGTGTTGGTTTGGCTACTACATGTCAAAGGTTTGACAAACAAGTGCGCGACGTGTCATTAGACCGACAGGTCAAATGTTCGACAGGTTTTTGGAGCGACATATTAGAGGTCCGTCAGTTACAAGCGACAGTCAATGGGGTATACTCACCTATTAACTAAGTAGCCAAACCGAGAGGGAGCGAAGCGAGCTCGGGACTTGGAGCACCTCGATTTGGTTGGTTTAGGTTCGAAGCAGGGGCTTAGTTCGCTCGCTTTGCTCGCTCACCAGCCGACATCCAGCATCCTCTTTAAGTGGTTTATGTGACCATACCACCTAGAAATAGCAGTCTTTCAATTTTATTTGTATTCTTTAACACAACCCTTTTTAGAATCAAAAACCACTTTGCCAAGCTAAGTAAATAAAAAAAAACTATTTTTTTATCGACTTTGACATTTCGTTTGCGTCATCAGACAGAGTTGTCAAATTTGTCAATGTCAAACAAACAAGTCAAATCGAGAATTCGAGATTACAGACGGCTGGTTGCTGAACTTGCTGAGGCTGAGCTTGTATTTGTAGATTTGTACAAAGAGTATAGTATTTGTATACCTATGTAGTTTGTGGGCTGCGCTGACAGACAGATTAGGGATAGGAAGTAAATCGAGACTGTGGGGTTTCTTTTGGTATAATTATTGTACTCTGTACAGTGGGAGATCCGTTAACTTTTGTTTGGCAGGATGAATGCAAAGAATCATAAATCTAACGACGTCGCTTTTTATCAAGAAATTTAATACGAAAAGAGGAATTGCTGCACAAATGCACAAATTGCCTTGAACATTATTTATAGTCTGTTTATTTTTAAGTTATTCTATCAGGAACTTGTAAAATTTATGTATTAAACATGGAATTAACATTTATGAAACCTGTACAACCTAACGTGTTTAAAGCAATCAAAGATTTGGACATAGCTTCACTTTTGAAATGTTCATCGGATGAAATAAGACCTATAATACCATGTCTGGTCCGTATGGCACTTATTGCTCCACTAGATACAACCAGAGTTTGTGCAGAGGCCAAGAAAGATGTGCTTACTATGCTCTCCGGCATAGATTTGGTAAATTTTATTGTATCTCTCTTGTCTATAGAGTTTAATGTATTAGAAGCTGATGTCAAGAAAGAGCAGCAAATGAGGTAAGGCATTTGGATACTTACTATTATTTACCTTTCACAGTTCTGTTCCTGATACCTGTATGTTACCAAGGCTTTATATTTATTTTTCTGTTCCAGATTAAAAAGTGGATCGCAGTGCACAGAAACATTTCTTATACAAAGTATAACTAATGGTATCACTAATGATTTTGAGCAGTCAGACTCTTGCCGACGTGTTCGTCTGGTTCTATCAGAATTGCTGCACATGCAAGCACAGCTAGTGGAGTACAATCAAAACAGGAATTCTAATATTGAATGTACTGTAAAACCATCAGAACTCTTTGACAATGATGTTTATTTGGAAGAGGTTACTGATGTCATTTCCATTAGCCTTGCAGAGTTACCAAATTTGCTCAATATTTGTGACATTGTTGAAGTATTGCTGCATGTAAATAAAGGTCCTATTATAATATCATGGATACTAGCTAATGTGCCAGATACACTACAAGAAGGTAATAACAATTACTTGCAAAATTTTAAGAGTAAGAAAATAAAACTATTTGATCACTATTCCAAACAAAAGGCATGTTTCCATTAGTTATAGTGCAGTCACCACAAATTCATTTAAGTCTTGAAGTTATCCATACATTGTTTATAACATTTTTGATAGGAAACCCTTAATTAATAATGGTACCGGTATAGAAAAAGAGAACCTTAAAATAGTCACAACAGCTACTTGTTTAAACCCATAAAAAATTGAGGTTACATCCAATTTAGGTAACTTTTAATAAGGTAAGTATCTTATAAAGTTAGGGATCCTGTATTATTTTAGTAACAACTTGGTGACCAAAATAATACCAGTAAATGATGAAGGTGAAGTAACCAGAAAATACTTACATATATAAACATTTTTCATACGTACCTGTTTATGCGTAGGTAACAAAACCTTTTTTATTACTAAAATAAAACATCTCTATTATGTTATGAATAACCAAAAGAGCCCAGTAACAGCCCGATGATAATTTTGCTTGATTGTAGCAAATAATAAAAATTTTAAATTATATTTCAGTTGCTGAATCACTTGTAATGAATGCCGATAGAAGTGAAGAAGGTGGTATTAGAGCTAAAGCTCTGACTACCCTATGTGCAGCATGTCCCCATCTAGCAGCTGCTGTTAGAGCAAAAGCAGCTTCAGCTTCAAGACTACCTTCATTGGTTATTAACCTCACCTTGAAACATCACCAGGATGACTTGGTGAGCTACCTTTGATTTGCTTTACTGCATCAACACCATCAACCCAACCTTTTACAGTTCACCTCCGTCCGCCATGGCTGACCTCAAGTTGCTCAAATTTTTTGGTAAAAATATACCTATGCTTTTGTTTCTAATTTCATATTTATATGTATACTAGCTTTAGCCCGCGACTTCGTCCGCGTAGAAGTCGAAAATGATTCTAATAGGATTTTTAATTGGTTTTTTACGTTATTAATTTTGTTATCTTTACTAATATTATAAAGAAAAAACATTTGTATTTTTGTATGTAACAAATAAACTTAAAAACTACTGGACCGATTTCAAAAATTCTTTTGCCGTTAGGAAGCTACATTATCACTGAGTAACATAGGCTATGTTTATTACTGGAATAAAACTTCTTACGCGGGCGGAGCCGTGAGGACATAGCTAGTAACATATAAATTATTATGTTCAAATGTTTGAATACTTATAAAATATAACAATATTTATTATAGGGATCTAAAGATTAAATAAACATGAAAATAAAATAAAATATAAAATTAATACGAAACGCGTCTTCTGTCAATTCTGTTAAAAAAGGTATAGGCATAATTTGAAGTAGATTGGACCAAGGAATCACGTTGTCCCATACAAACTTTGCCCCCCTTTTTCACTCCCTTAGAATTTTGAAGAGGGTAGAATTTCGGAAAATCCTTTCTTATCGGATGTCTACGTCATACAAAGAACACACCCTCCAAGTTTCAGGTCTCTATGATCAGCCGTTTAAGCTGTGCATTGATCTGTCAGTCAGTCATTCAGGACAAAGCATTTTATATGTATAGATCAAAAAAATATTATACATGTTAATATCACTTTCTCAACAAAATACAAAGATCAATCATCATAATATATTTAAATTATGTAATTTGTAATATTTTCTGCACAGGTTTCATTTATGTCAGGGCTTTTATTAGGCTCTGATCAGACAACCAGAGCATGGTTTGCAACATTCTTGCGTAACTCTCACAAGAGAGGCAAAGGCGATGGACATGCATCTTTAACAAAATTACGTCAAGAATTACTAAACAGGCTGAAAGATGCGACTGCTGGCGTTGAAGCATCAGCATTATTGAGGTTGTACTGTGCTCTCAGAGGCATTGCCGGCATTAAGTTTCAAGATGATGAAGTTGCTGGTCTTTTGAGACTAGTTACCCAAAAGCCACCACCAACACCAGCTGGAGTCAGATTCGTATCTTTGAGTCTATGTATGATTCTTGCTTGTCCATCCTTGATGGGTATGTATAAGTCAAATAACAATGCACAAATGTATGTACAGTACGCGTAAAATAACTTTACCGATCTGAAACCAGGCTTTCAGGCGTACTGTTCCTCACTTCAGAGCGGCGAAGTTAATTTATTCGTACTGTATTCTGTTACTAGATATTTCGACCCCTGTATGTTAGATATTCATAGTGATCGATAGATGGGTTTGGCGGGTAGTCCCAATCACACCTTATTTACTATATTATATAATACAGATTTCGTTTTTTTCAAGTAAGTATAATAATTACATACAAAATAATCTACAAATATTATCATTTCTCTTCAGCTGCTCCTGACCATGAAAAGAAAGCTATTGAATGGGTCCAGTGGTTGGTCAAAGAAGAAGCTTACTTTGAGAGGTAGGTATTTTGTAAATTTCGAACTGTTGAAATGCACACCCATACCAATACTCGTTGTGGTGTAATAAATTAAATCTGTTTTCAATGCCTGCATAGCTAATAATTCGCGCTTCTTTTTAACTAAAAACAAATGAGGATTATCAGTTTTAGCTAGTCGATACCGCTATTTTATGCGAGAACTAGTCCAATCAACGAGGAGTCAGTGCACTGGCTAAGTCACCAGTCAGTGAAACTTTGCAGTATGATAAAGTAGTGTATATAGATATTATTTACCTATAATTGAGAATTTCTTTGTCCATGACGCATAACACAAATTAAACTAGGTCCAAGTTATCTGTGAATTGAAGTGCGTCGCTCTGTTCGCTCCTGTGTTTCCATTCTATGAATAATGATCCATTATGGGGAATATATAATCTGACATGATACAAATTATATATCGTCAGTGGAAAGGTAAAAAGACTAAACCGCCAATATACCTACTTTACAGTAGAGATTCAAAGTATTTTTTTAAGAAAATACTTTGAACCTTACTACTGTAAAGTAGGTATATTGACGCATAATTAAATTATCTATTTAATATGTATACTCTAAGAAAAATAACTATGTTTATTTTCTTTAAAAAAAACTTTGAATCTCTCCTGTAAAGTAGGTATATTGGCGCTTTAGTTTTTTACCTTTCCACTGACGATATAGTCCCCTCTAGTTTGAGTCCAAAAACGGGGGTCTACTGTGAAGGGCTCCAAATTACGCCTTAGGGGGGGGTGAGGTAAAAAAGGGAGGTAATATATTTCAAGCTTTATCATACATGATATGATATAATCAAAGGTATAACGGTGAATAAATGATTTGCATACTACTTAATAATAAATGTTTACATTAATAGGTAGTAGTATCCATCTGACTAATCCACCCTATGACATTTCGACCTAATGAACGGTCGACCATTATGCTTTTCGACCTAATGAAAGGTTGACCTAATGATCTGTCGACTCATTAGCGTTCGACCATTCCACCATATTAACGTTCGGCGAATTGTACCAAACCCATTTTGGACAAAAGAATTCCCCACCGAGAGATATACGGAACTTTACATGTTTCAGTTGCCACACAAGAAAAACGTATGATTATTATTCACGGGAATCTATACACGCAACTTTATCACCCTGCAAAGTATATCCGATTTCCTAAATTATTGTTAGTGTCTCTATACAAAAAAAATTCATTGATTGGACTACACAATGCGTGCAGCGTGCGAAATACCGATATTATATCTAGAAAATATGTGAGCAGTTACATATGCATGAGTAGTGCACACGCCGAACTACATGTTGCGCTGAACTCACTGTCGCAAAAACGCAGCCTAATTTGTACTGCCAAAAAAATTGTACTTTACTTAGTATATTTTTTATTAGTTTTAATATAAAAATATGGTTACAGCAATTCCGGAGTCACAGCATCGTTTGGCGAAATGTTACTGTTGATAGCAATTCATTTCCATTCTGGGCAGCTCACTGCTGTGGGTGAACTCGTTTGCGCTACCTTAGGAATGCGTGTACCTGTGCGACCCAATGGGCTCGCAAGAATAAAACAAGCTTTTACCCAAGAAATATTTACCGAACAGGTATGGAAAAGTATCATCTTTTCTATTTCAATGACATATTTTTTTACATACAACTTTTTTTATTGCAATCAATTGATCCACCTATAAATTATTTATTATCATAAATTATTCTGATCGGACGACTCCATCCGCCTCGTTCCGTTGACCGACCACTTACCTGCATATTGAATTATAGTGTAGGTAAATGCTGCGCGTGATTTGCAATCATTTGTATATGGCATTGTTAAAAATGTATTATTTGATAAAATATAACCTACATAAAAAGGTTGTTAAATCTATTCTATTCTCGATTCAGAACATACTACTTTCAGGGTTTGCGTTACTTTAAGAACACGCTGTGTATATTTAATAAAACTTAATTATATATTCCAGGTTGTAACAGCCCATGCCGTGAAAGTACCGGTGACAGTAAATCTCAACAGCAACATTCCAGGATATCTGCCTGTTCATTGTATTCACCAACTTTTGAAATCTCGAGCTTTTTCTAAACATAAAGTTCCTATAAAAAATTGGATATACAGACAGATATGTAGCTGCACAGCACCCTTGCATCCGGTCATGCCAGCTTTAGTTGAAGTTTATGTCAATTCTATTCTTATCGTTAATAACAAAGGTACCAACGAATATGTAAACAAACCAATTATGGAAGAAGAAATCAGGAAAGTATTTAGAAACTCTATATTCGGTGCCAATTTCGATGTGCAAAGTAAACCATTTGCACCAATGGAAATTGATAATGGAGAAACCGCAATCGAGATAAACATAGAAAAGCCAACATTAGCATCACAATTGCTCCTAATTTACTACCTTCTTCTGTATGAAGATGTGAGATTGTCCAACACAGCTACACTTATGGCTAACGGACGTAAAGTAAAGAGTTATTCTGCAGCATTTTTATCTGAATTACCAATAAAATATTTACTACATCAAGCTCAAAAAGACCAAATGAGTTATGGTGGCCTATTTAGCCCCCTTCTTCGCCTGTTAGCCACTCACTTCCCGCAACTATCTCTAGTTGATGATTGGATGGACGATCAAGTTTTTGGAGATTTAAATCGTCACCAAGTTGATATAAATCTTTCGGAAATAGCCATAAATGATGCATTCCGAACCATCGAAGAGAACCCATATAAGACCGGCAAGATTTTGAAAGCTATGCTTAATAAAAATCCTACTGATATATGGCCTTATGCTGAAACATTTGTTAAATATTTCAAAAGTGTACTTGGAGACCAAGTACCGCGACATATGCAAGAGTTATATCATGAAGTTTGGTTACGTCTCAATACCGTGTTGCCGCGGTGCCTGTGGATTATGACAATCAATGCTTTATTGGATATCAATGGTGGCGTCAAGAATGTAACCATAACACAAGAGAATGTTTTAGTAGATCCTCTACAAGTATTGCGCTGTGACATCAGAGTATTTAGATGTGGGCCGATTTTAAAAATAATACTAAGGATACTAGAAGCAAGTTTAGCTGCTTCAAGAAGCCAACTAAGTCGACATTTATTAGATAAACCTCTGCTCGAAAAAAGCGGACAGCTAACATCAGATGCAGAACGTGAAGAATTAAAGAATGCTTTAGTGGCGGCACAAGAAAGTGCCGCTCTGCAAATATTATTAGAAGCATGTCTAGAGACATCTGAAGACGAGGCTAAACCTGAACTGATGTGGTCTTTACGCGAAGTTAGAAGCATAATTTGTTCTTTTCTTCATCAAATATTTATTTCGGAGCCATCATTAGCTAAACTTGTGCATTTTCAAGGGTACCCAAGGGAGCTGTTGCCAGTCACAGTTCAAGGAATTCCTTCAATGCATATATGCTTGGACTTCATCCCAGAACTTCTCAGTCAAGCATCACTCGAAAAGCAAATATTTGCTGTAGATCTCGTATCACATTTATCTATACAATACGCCTTACCGAAAGCCATGTCTATAGCGAGATTATGCGTAAACACTTTGTCGACACTTCTCTCGGTGCTTCCTAGTGATTTGCGGCTGGAACTATTTCAACCAGTGCTCAAATCCCTAGTAAGGATCTGTACAGCATTTCCTTCTCTATTAGAAGATATAACTTCTCTGTTATTACAACTTGGAAGGATATGCGAGTCTCAGGCTTCACTCGGTCACTGTTGGAATGATACTAGTATACTAGGCGAAGGGGCCTATGTACCTTCGGAAGTGCAACCAGAAACAAAGGTTTTGGTTGCTGAAGTTTTATGCAGAGATATAAAACTAACAATGTCTGATATAGTGGAAAAAGCACTATTAAATGATAAACTGTATTAGAATTAATTAAGTTAATAATATGAAGTGGCGAATGTGCCGCATTATTTGATCAATAAACCTTACAAACAAATTTCTCGTCCTAGTATTATTTAAGGCCTAACCCCTTCTCATCCTGAGAATAGGCCCATGCCCAGCAGTGGGACAGTAATGGGATGATTAGAGTATACCGGGCGTTCCAAAACACGTAGTCATGGAGAGAAACTATGTACTTTAAATCTATACTAATATTATAAAGAGGAAAGATTTGCATTTTTGTATGTAACGAATACACTTAAAACATACTGGACCGATTTCAAAAATTCTTTTACCGTTAGAAAGCTACATTATCACTGAGTAACATAGGCTACGGGCGGAGCCGTGAGGACATAGCTAGTATTAAATAGAAAAAACAACATTTATTTTTTTAAGTAAGTAATAGCCAACGTGGTTGGCCTTTCTCGCAATTATTAAACTTGGAAAGGGCATGTTAATTATTAACAGGACAATCTTTTCATAAAATATTTATTTTAAAACATTACAAGCAGCATATTTGATGGTTCTACAGAATTTTGTAATTCCAATTGTCTATACATCCAAGCGCATTGATTCCTTGCTGCGTGGTTACCGATGTCGTGGTATAATTGAGCCTGAAATACACCATTTCAATTAATTTTCAAATGAGTAATGTGATACACAACTACGCATTATAAATTTAATCGCACAAACTCGCTGTCTACATGACCGAATAAGAGAAGACTTGCGCAAATGCTGGACAGATTTCCCACGTCTACGTCAGATTCCAGTTGACACTAACTCAAAGCTTGGCACCACCATACATTTGACTGACAAAGTACCAACTTTTAATTTGTGTTAACGTTGAACCTCACATTTCTAGTTCAAAGAAGCCGGCACCGGCCCGCACGGCGAACATATCGTGTTATTGAGGGAATCGGTAAAACATTTTTCCATTGCGTCGTTAGACCGGCCGATTCATTAATTGACTTGGTTTTTATCACGTTTTAATACAATCATGCAAATTTTAGGCTAGATGCATTCGCATGCACTACGTCCCCTTACCAAATCTCCCTTGTTTCTGTGATCCGAGGTCCATAAAATATCTTTACATAGTATAAAACAAAGTCGCTCCCGCTGTCTGTCTGTCCCTATGTATGCTTAGATCTTTAAAACTACGCAAAGGATTTTAATGCGGCTTTTTTTAATAGTGATTCAAGAGGAAGGTCTATATGCCCCACATAGTATCTACATTGCACCCGTGCGAAGCCGGCGCGGGTCGCTACTATTAATTAAAAGAAAAGATATTACCTACAGCTAAATAGGCTTCATTACTAAAAAGGTCGGTCATAGAAACTCTAAACTCTTAAACATAAAAAAATACACTATAATGTGGCTGTCGATCCATGTTAGCGATTATTATTAATGCGGTGAGAAAGTGCTTTGCGTAGCGAATCGTACGAGTTCAAACACGATGGGTCTGCAACTATTCAGTGCTGAATGCCGATCACCATCCTGAGCTACCTTCAAAGTTCTTTTCCAAGTCGGCACTTGTTTTCACAAGGCAAAATCGATGGGTCTGCTTGATTATTAGCAATTTTAGAAGTGTTATTAAACTTCCGATTCAAACCCTCAATCAGATCAGCTCAATGGTAGGTACCCTAATATTGTATTATCACTAATAAATGTCACCGACTGAAAAGAGCTCTATATCTTGAAATAGCTGATCAGATTTTACACCAAACAGCCTATAACCATCTCGATTAAACCAGCTTTCAAACAAAAAACTGGATTGAAATCGGTTAATCTATTTGGGCGCTATGAGCCGCAGACAGACACATAGACAGACAGAAATAGGCTTCAAACTTATAACACCCCTCTTTCATATGCAAATATTACTTTGTATTTTAAAATGTAAGTATATTTAATGATATCTTTTAACCTAAATTGTTATTATACCTAGTCTGGCCATAAATACTGTTACAATCTATATATATAAAAGGAGAAGCCGACTGACTGATCTATCAACGCACAGCCTAAACGGCTGGGGTTAGAAACTTGAAATTTTGACAGTAGGTTCATTTTGTGACGTAAACATCCACTAAGAAGGGATTTCTCGAAATTCAACCTCTAAGGGGGTGAAATAGGGTTTTTAAGTATGTATGTAAGTCCGTCATTTTTAAAGTAAGAAGCTTGAAATGAAATATTAAGATTTTTGGTTAGAAATAAACGTACACTTGTTTGAGCATTTTTGGAAATTCAACCTTTAAAGGGGTGAAATAAGTGTTGAAAGTTTGTATGAGAAATCTGGTATTTTTGAAGTGAGAAACAAAGAATTAAATATTTAGGCTTTTGGTAAGAAATAAACGTATAAGTGTTTGAGGGTTTTTGGAAATTCCACCCCTAAGAGGGTGAAATGGGGGGTTGAAGTTTGTATGTAAGTCCGTCGTTTTTGAAGTAAGAAAGATGAAATTAAATATTAAGGTTTCTGGTTAGGAATAAATGTACACATATTTGGAAATTCAACCTCTAATGGGGTGAAATAAGTGTTGAAAGTTTGTATGAGAAATCTGGTACTTTTGAAGTAAGAAGCATGGGGAGAAACTGACCGACTGGCTGACTAATCTAGCAACGCACAGCCTAAACCGCTGGGGGTGATAAAAGACGGATGTTTTGGATTTTAAAATGTCACTTTAAAATGGGCTTAACGAGGATTTCAAACTTCACGCAAACGAAGCTGCGGGCAAAAGCTAGTTAAAAATAAGAAAGATATTACATTTGAATTTGGAATCTGTCATTTTTATACGATTGTTCATTGAGTTTTCTAATTTTGGCGCCAATACATTGTACAATATTTTGCGATATTAAAATGGAATGGGGTGATAAAGAGAACCGAATCGCTGTGATTGCATTACACAAAGTTGATATGGAGCCAAATGCAATTTTTAAAACTCTCCATACGCTTGGTATTAGTCAAATGTTTATGTACCGGGCTATTAATAGGTACAATGAGACCTCCTCTGTTTGTGACAGAAAAAGATCTGGCCGTCCACGTAGTGTTCGTACGAAAAAGGTGGTCAAAGCAGTAAGGGAAAGAATTCGAAGAAATCCTGTCCGAAAGCAAAAGATTTTATCTCGGGAGATGAAGATAGCACCCAGAACTATTTCGCGTATTTTAAAAGATGACCTAGGACTTGCAGCCTATAAGAGACGCACTGGTCATTTTTTAACAGATAATTTAAAAAAGAATAGGGTGGTAAAATCGAAACAACTACTGAAGCGGTACGCAAAGGGAAGTCACAGAAAAATTTTGTTTACGGATGAGAAAATCTTTACAATTGAGCAACATTTTAACAAACAAAATGACCGTATTTATGCTCAAAGCTCTAAGGAAGCTTCCCAATTAGTTGACAGAGTGCAACGTGGGCATTATCCGACTTCAGTGATGGTTTGGTGGGGTGTTAGCTATGAAGGGGTGACAGCCATATTTTTGTGAAAAAGGTATCAAAACATCGACACAAGTGTATCAAGATACCATTCTTGAGAAGGGAGTTAAGCCCCTTAACAACACCATGTTCAATAACCAAGTATGGTCCTTCCAACAAGACTCGGCGCCGGGTCATAAAGCTCGGTCCACGCAGTCTTGGTTGGAAGTGAACGTTTCGGACTTCATCAGAGCTGAAGACTGGCCGTCGTCTAGTCCCGATCTTAATCCGCTGGATTATGATTTATGGTCAGTTTTAGAGATTACGGCTTGCTCTAAACGCCATGATAATTTGGAGTCCCTAAAACAATCCATACGATTGGCAGTGAAGAATTTTCCCATGGAAAGAGTGCGTGCTTCTATTGATAACTGGCCTCAACGTTTAAAGGACTGTATTGCAGCCAATGGAGACCACTTCGAATAAGCTTTTTATATTTTAAATTGTTTCATATTTATGTATTAAACTAACACACTGTAAAAGTAATAAATATTATTTGCAATAAAATTTTTTTTTTTCTTCGTGACTATATTTATGGCATGACTAGGTATATATATTACGCTTTACTAAAGCATCTGACCCCGGCCGTACTGACCCCGGAACCCTACACTGTGCGAGGTCCGACAAGCACGTGGCCGGTTTATTTTTCATTTTGCATCACTATAAATTATTAAGAATTTTATAGAACTTACCTGTAAGTACCAAGTTTGTAATAGTCTAACATGAGCGCCAACTTTGGAGAAATTCTTTTTAACCAATTCTAACGCTTCACAACACGACTGTAGCACTTGTGATCGCGCTTCACCACACGGAGGGGCAGTCGCAATTCGACACTTCGTATACAGTAACATACCTGAAATTTAATTATACTATTAGAATATACACACTCCGAAAAAAATAAAAGTACATGTAAACTGTACTGTTTAACTTTACCTCTAGCCATGTCGTACGCGCTGCCATCTGCCATAATCGTAGGTAAAGCTTTTCTGACAAGAGATAAGGCGTTCTTTGCACATCCCATGCTTAGTTGTACATTGGCTAAATGCATTTCAGCAGTAGCAGCTAGGTAATGCAAATGGTAACCCTTCGCTAACCAGAGGGCTTCATTCAGTAACATTATATTTGTCGATTGAATATTACTAAATGAGTGCTGGACTTGTGACATCAGTATCATGGCTTTCACTCTCAGAGATACAAAATGTAAGCTGTCATCCTCTGTCTTGCAGTAATCCAGTATGTCATACAGGGACTCCAGCGCTTCAGTGGCGTCCCCCTTCAAGTAATACATCTCGGCCTTCAGGAGCTGACTCTCCCAACGGTCAGAAGACGCCAACTGCCGTATGCTTTGATCTGCCTCCTCCCATTTTCCTAAAAGCGATATACCACAGTGAACATAAAATTGGGTACGTTAACTCATAAAGTGAAAAGATCGAGATGGATATAAACAAAGTAGGCACCTGCATAGAGCGCGGCGGAGGCGTGGTACCTGGTGGCGACGGCCCTCGTGCGCGGGCAGCTGCGGTGCGACGCCAGCGCGTGCGCCAGCGGGCCCGCGCCGCGCCACGCCGCGCACGCCGCCGCGCCTGCGCCGCCCGTCGCGCTCGCCTCCGTCGCATGCCACACGCTGCCGCTGCCCACGTTGCACTCTGCACGCAACAACGATAGCTCACTTTACGTTAAGCTCGACGCTCATCTAACGCCCCAGCACTGCCTCGCCTTAAAAAAAGGACTTAAGTTGGCTGAAAGAGGGACTTAAGTTGTCCTCCATATACCTACAGTACGTTATAAAAAATCATGTTTAACTATTAGACGCGCCCGCCGTCAACTCAATCATCGTCGGATCAACTTCACAAAATGTATTGTTTGAAATACAACGTAAAGTCCATTTTTCAATGATCTATTTAGAGATGAGATGTTGCGGCGCTGGATAACCGAAACTTTATCGGATGGGTAAAGCTTCTGTTTAGACTTTACTACAGTTGCTAGTCCCCCAAGACAGTCTTATTTTACACGCTTTATTCAAAACGTTTTGAAGTGTATAAATGTATGAGATTTGACATCTCTCGAAGTCACTATATCTAAGATGGCGGCTATGAAACTTTCAAATTAGTCGTCATGGGTGTCACTTCCATGTTTTTCAGGAGTGTTGATGCCTCAGAATAATGACTAAAGCATAGAAGGAAGGCTAAAAAGTAGCTCTGTAACTGTCTTTATTCCCGTTCTATCTAATAGCACGAAACAGGATGTGGGAATGAGATAAATGATTTACTCTTAGTTTTACTTTTTTTAACAAGATGAACTGTCATTTTGTTCTATTTGATCTAAATACCCATACAAATTTAATAGTACTTTGCTTCAATGTCTGACAGTCGTTCATTGAACTATTTGACTTGTTCCCGTGTTTATTGCTATGCGTTTCTCGTAGGGATACTCGATCCAGGTGCTTTGTATCGATATTTTGTATCGCAATAGATCATATCTCACTGTATCGATCCATGTATCAATCCACACAAATTTATACGATCCAGTGGATCGATACGGTATCGTATCAAGTTTTTTAAAGAAAAGAAGTTTCAGTATAATGCACAATTTTAATAAACAAAAAAAGGTATATTAGACATAGCTTATGATTACTGATTACATTTGCCAATCCTTCCTTGCCTTTGCCTTATCCTTCCAAAATGTAAAGTGCGATGAAATAATAATTCTACAATCGTGCTGGATCGAGACGATTGCGACTTTCATTCAACGTGTGATTGACCAACGAGAAGAGACGTTCGGATGGGACAGATGTTGCTAAAACGGATAGGTAGCGTAACGCTATATCGCTCAATACACCTCAAACGACTCTTCTTGCTGACCAATATTTTATTGGATCATCTTTTTGGTCCAGTAGCGGTTCTGACAAATATTGTCGATAACATGCATGGAGGCCTTCCTGAGGTCTATTAGCGCCAACTTGCTGCACCATTTCATTATGTTTCCAAATATCATTAATTAATATCCAACAGGCGATATGTTTGCGGATGGATGGACGAAGATTTTATTGGTATGTCAGAAGTACTGTGAGAGGAATTTATGAGAGTGTTGTTAACCGTCTTTTCTATTTTTATATTTATTTATTAAAGTAAAAAAGTTTTATATTATATTATATTCTTATTAAAGTATCGTTTCATTTTGAACAAACTTCAAAAAAACGATGAACTTAATATATGTATTGTTAGGATAATCAGGGATTGTTTACTGCATTTAGTGGCAACATCTCACGATTCCTATAAAAGTGGGGTTAAATCGCCGAACAAGATATTTGCTGGTTGGCTTTCGTACGGAAAGGTTGTCGTGAGGTGTCGACGCTATTTGCGGTGAGTCATTCTCACAGTGTAATTACCTACTTGTGATTTATCATTTTTGTGTAATTAACGGCTGTTTGTTGATTGTTTGTATATCAATTACGACGATTAATATCGCGCTATCCTTTTTTTTTACCATTAAAACCTGTTTGAATTAAAAACATAAGAATAAATGATTGTACTTTGTGTCACTCGTTTGTTTCTTTTAATAAAATCCGGCTTCTGATCCTAATAGTATGTATTCTCTCTTAAGTATGCTTAATAATTTATATATTTTAGGTACGGTTATTTTTAGCGGTATAAGATATTATAATGCATGTCATTTTAAATTCTATCGACGTTGAAATTTAGTGGGTCACATCACTAGTCTGAATAAAATTAGTGACTACCTACGAAATTTCGAAACGTTTCTGTATACGTGTCCTTCTCTAACATCATAGCGGCTCCATAAGTCAAAATGATGCAAATATATGACATCAGTTGCTATTTTAACGAGGTATCTATGCTTGTTATCTGAGGTTGATGCTGAATATGAGGTCATAATCTATATCCAAGATGGCGGCTATGAAAATTTGCAAATTAGCCATCATAGGTGTCAAATCCATGGTCTTCGGGGGGGCTTATGACGAAAATAAGATTAATTCATCAGCTCGACAAATTTTGTAGGTATTAACTATTATTAGAAAAATGCCAGGATACGATGGCTGAACTGTTGTTACATAATAATATAATTATTTCGGCAAACGCCAAAATTACGCATGCGCGGTTATGTAGCTTTTTTTGGCGCGTCCCTTTGGTTATAAAACGTTAATTAATTCGGATATTTGTTTGATAAAGTTTGTGTAATTTATTTTATGTGACAACAAAATCTCGCGACAAGGTTTTATATCATATAAATTGTATAATGTAATAAATTGATGGGTTTGTTTTAAAGTTTATTGTCTTCTTTTTAGAGCATTTAAATAAAACCTATTTTTTAAAAATGTATCTTGTTTTACTATATTATTTTTGTATGTCATAATGAAACTTAGAACGGGCTTCCACAATTGTATGCGTATACAAGATTTCATGTCTGTGCTGTTAACCATTGAGGAGTTCCCTAGTCAGGGCCCAAGCCTGAGTGAAGCAACCATGTCATGGTAAAACTTAAAACCAGCTATCATAATAAAATGCGTTCACATAATTTCGTGTCTGTGCTGTTTATCGTTGAAGACTCTTTTATCTGGAGCTAATCCTGGATGTCACTTCAGGTCATCTTTACCATAAAAATGCATTGTCATCGGAACTGAACCAACATGTAGAAATTCAACTACTTAGGATAAGAGGAAGTGGTTCAAAATCCAGTTTCAAGATTTATCCCACGCTAACATACTGACAAGTCAAGTTAAATAAAAGCTCTTAAAATAGCATAAATTACATACTCGTATTAAGATCAAGCAGAAGCTGACAGGCCACCGATGCCATCTCTGTCTTGCCGTACAGAGCCCATAACGCAGCCGTGTTCGCCAATCCAGCCATCGTGAGATCGGTCATTGAATGCAGGTAGTTGATAGAGTCGCCTCTCATAATGATCTGTAACCAGAAGATAAATGGCGAACGTACTCTACTGGGACGTTAAAACAATTATAGAGTAGTAAGCAAATGGAGTGTGAATACGCCTGTTTCTCTTCAGTATCAAATTCTTTCTGACTAAAATAACAAAAAAGCCGCTATACGCCGCCGTTCTGATTGCCGGCAGATTACGCAGACGGAGACATATCAGTATCAGACCTGACTTCGAATGCACACATTCGACTGCACACTCACACTACATTTGTATACTAATTGAACAATACGTTCAACCGCGTCGGCGCATCTAACCTGGAAGATATATGCAGGCTTTGCACCATTAACAGCAGCGTGTTGCGCGAGGAGCTGAGCGGCAGCGGCCGTGTGTCGCGGGTGTGACGGCGGCGCGACGGAGGGCGCGGCCAGCGGCGCGGACGGCGCGCCCGGAGGCGGCGAGCGCGGCGCGCGCGTGAGCAGCGCCGCACGCCGCGCGCGCCCGCCCGCCATGGCGCCCCACGTGGCCGCGCCCACCAGGCACGCGTAGTCCGCGGCCTCCTGTGCGCGCGCCAGAGCCTCGCGCACCGCCTCCATTGCCACTGCCCTGATGTACGGTCCACCACATAAATATATGAAATCACATCCACGGAATAGTAAGCAAATGGATGGCTATAATTTTATAACTATAGCCTGTTCAAGGGCAGGCGGAAATACGGACAATGACCTTCGAGCAACGAATGGAGAGCGATACTTATCGTTTTCTTGACGCTAACACAATACTTTAAGTCGTTGTCCGTTTTTCCGCCTGCCGTAGAAACAGACTATAGAGTAATTCGACGATCGATGATGACGTCTCATGTCACTTTAAATATTCCTACTGGCTATCGCAGTGATATAAATACATATGTACGCAGTGTTTCTGCTATTCAGCTAATTATTTAGCCGCATCTGGTTAGACTGGATGCAGCCCCAAACAAAGTTGACAAAAGCCTAGGCAGAGGGAAAGAGTACGACGTGTTACTATAGACGCCCGAGTACCGCAGACTACACCCAAGTCAATGTATCTTATGAGTCCTGAATGACCTGAGTCGAGGGCCTTGGTTCTCACCTGTGGCCGAAGTGGGTATGCATCGCCGCTCTATTCAGTGCCGCGTAGCGAAAGTTCTTGTTTCTATCGTTGCCCGTATTGTTCCCAGAAGAGTTGAATATCGTGCGATCGAAGTAGTTGTACAGAGAGTCCTGCGCACCACTGAACTCTTTTGTGCGAATGCAGTTTAGAAAACTGAGGAAATGCTGAAAGATATAAACGATTAACAATATTTAATGCTGGTTCGTTGGTCTAGTGGTGGCAAGCGCGACTGCTGATCGTGAGGTCTCGGGTTCGATCCCCAGGTCGGGCAGTGTTATTAGCTTTTTCCGTGTGGAATTCCTCAGTAGCAGCTCGGAGTTTGAATTTGTGCCCGGTTGATGGCAATAGGCTCGCCCCCTATTACATGGGACTTAAAAATAACGGCGAAATGAGGGTGTAACTATACACCTCTGCCCAATCCTTCGGGGAATACAGGCATGATGTTATGTTACGTAATGCTGGTTGCAAAATTTTGTTTTAAAATGTAAAGCATTCACAGAAATAATAGTACATTACTGCCGCGGTCTGTAATGAGTGCGTTGCTGGCAGCACTGATGATGGCCGAGAGCGCAGTGTAGCGCAGCTCCAGGCCATCACAGCGCGGTCAGCATTGCAACTCTTGATGGATAAGCTGGAATAAAGGCCGAGACCGAAGGTCGAGGCCTTTATAGCGCGGACAGCAAGGGCTGCAATGATGACCAAGCTTGAAGGCCGAGAGCGTAGCTAAACTAAGCTCAAGGCCATCATAGCGTGGCCAGCAGCGCAGTCATTGCGGACCAAGGCTTGTATAGTGCTTTACTCAAACAAAGCGAGTAATTTAATTAAAACCAGCTTAGTATAGTAAAATTTATTTTAAGTAGCAATTATTGTTAAAAATATAGTTACTAAAATTCAGGACCGCCTTTCCAAGATTTATATTTATTTTTAAATTAGGTACTGATGATTGTACTGCCTGTACCTATACAGCCAAATTCTGAATAAAATCTTTTTGCACCTGACTATTTTTGAAACCAAACTCGACAATAATGGATTTTCGAAGGAAATTGCTGGTGGCTAAAACTCACCAGCAATGAAATTCCATACAACTTTGCTGGCGCCTATTCAAGTAGCGCGGAAACGTCGACTTTGCTCAAAGAAGGTTGTCAAAATAATAACCACATTACAAGCATTTCTGAGTAAACCTAATTATTGCTATCATGGAGTAATAAGTATGCACTCCATTCTTATTACTTCATGATCGGGGGGCACGGCAGTGCCCCCGCCAAGTCGAGCGAGAAGCAAACACTGCCGTACCATCCTTTACTGGAACCATTTCGCCGCATTTTCAGGCCCCTATTTGAGAACCTCTGGATAAGACCAGAACGCAGAAATTTTCGTCATCCAGTAAGCTATAATCACATACTTAAAATCCAAAATTTCAAGTCTGTAGGTCATTTAGTACCGAAGTTAAGCGAAAGCAAAGTTTCGCATTTATGACACTCACTCACTCACTCATGATCATCAAAATAGAACTAGTACTTCCCATAAACTCAGAGAGCTGAAATTTGGTACAGAGTTAGGGTTTAATGGCCACATAAAGGGAAAACTATAAAAACTAGGATAATCGAAGATCTGGAGTACCTGGTGACCCTGATTAGAAAACACAAGAGCCCAACCAAACTATTAGAGATCGACATACCGCCTTTACAAAAAATATTCAACTTGGTAGGCCGCTTCATTTGATGTCAAAAATCGAAGGTCTGAAGTATCTGATGAAGAACCCTCAGCTGGTCTCAGCTGTATTAGAGATATGGTAATGCCCCCTTCTACTATTGGTACATAAAAAAATCGACTGTCATTGCAAAAATCCAGCGTAGTGGGACACATCTTCTAATCTAATTTATTCTAGCCTATAGCGTCCCACTGCTGGGCGAATGCCTCCCCTTCTGCTTTTAATACGCATATAAATAAAATTAAAGGAAAAGTCTTGAAAGATTTGTAATAATAAAAAAACTACTCCTAAAAAGAAAAAAACTGTGTCAAATAAGAAAATCTAATAAAATAAATCAATATGCCCACGTTTCTACAAAAAGAAGTGAAATCCCACCAAAAACATTCTGTAAAAAACTAGCCAAGTCTCGATGGAGCTGCTTGTTTATCTCTAAAAAGTAATGAAATCTAGACAAAGTCGTGCCAAGTCTAAGGTTCCTTACTGCGATTTCTTTATTATTATAATTAATGTTGTGTGACTTGGCCGTTGAAGGGTACACAAGGGTACAAAACCAGGTTCTCCATGACACCATTGCACTAATCTGTCGCCAGAACCGCTACCCATTGACGATGGAAAATTGCCACTTGGAAAACGTTGATTCAATAACCAGTCAATTGTAGGCTTGATAAAGCTGCGCATTTCAATAATACTTATGTATAGGCAAGCCTAAAACAAACAGTATAAAAAAAAAATCCAGTACAGACGGACTTCTAATCATTGATAGAAGTCCGTTTGTACCTGTCCCGTTGACTTGTACCCACTAACGTATAAAGAATGTTCAAAGGTCAAGTCACACAACATTAACTATAGTAATAAAGAAATCGCAGTAAGGAACCTTAGACTTGGCACGACTTTGTCTAGATTTCATTACTTTTTAGAGATAAACAAGCAGCTCCATCGAGATTTGGCTAGTTTTTTACAGAATGTTTTTGGTGGGATTACTATTTACTCACAATATCAGGATATTCAGGTATATCATTTATTATTTGTATAATTGTCTTCTGTAACTGTCTTGGTGGCATAGCTTTTTTCTCATTGATTTGTAATAAATTCGCTTGTTGTGCGGTAAATAATTCTGCTTGTTTTCTTGACCACTGACATTCTTCAAAACTGCTGAAACAATATAAAAATTCGATTAATTTTCATTATTTGTAATTAAATAAATTTTTCTTGAAAATTATATTTGAGTATTTGCCCTTCATTTGAATGTATCGTAAATTTGCTCGCAAAAGGGCAACTTCTCAAACAGTACCATAATAAACTTTCACTTTAAAAAGTGTGTATTATTATTGTTATTTTATAACACTGTACTGTTATAATTAACTTACTTATCTCTGTCTATTATATTCATTCGCATTGACAGCTCCAGTGGCTTAGATTCCTCAGGCATTACTGGTGACGTAGATGTACCAACCTGCTGTTCCATGTTATTCAATTTCTGAAGAAACAAAACAACATAATAAATCAACAAAAACAAAAGGTACAGCCATGTAGAATAATTATCATTAATAAACATGGTGTTACCTCCTTACTTAATGACCTCATCATTAGGCCAGGCCTACCCCTCTGATAGTACAGACAAAATGACTTGTACAATGATACAACTTGTACAAATGTTAATTTGTCTAAGTGAAGCAATATTCTTCTTAAATATAATCCTGAAAGTAAAGATTTAGATATAAAATAAAAAGATTAAAGATAATTACAAAATTAGTCTTATTAAAAGGTTCTTCGGTTTTATAAAAGATTTAAGGCAACTTCAGAATTTTATATATTTGGATATTTTAAGAATAAAAAATAAAAAAAATGCATTTTGGCTCTCAGTGTAATAATAATTTATACTTGGAAATGGAATTCTAAATCAAAAATATTAACAATAGGGCTACCAAAAAGTTATTAAGTACATAAAACAAAAACAAGAGGTAGTTTATCAATAGATGCTAAAACTAAAGTTGAAATTTTAGAAAAATACATAATTTAGAACAGAGTTAAACAAATATTCTTAAGTATGAAATTATGTAAACTAACTTTTTTTAAGAAGTTTTTGTGGTTTGATAGAAAAATAGTTTAAGTTGTAGGCAATTCTAGTCAAGAATTACATACATACATAAACTCACGCCTTTTTCCCATGGGGGTAGGCAGAAACTATAGAACGCCACATGCTACGACTCTTACATACCCCTTAATTAGTCAAGAATTATCAGCATTTATTTTGACTAATTATTATTGGAATGACTGAGCGAGGGCTCAGTGCTTACGGTTGCTTTGTAATAATTAATGTCATCACTATGACTATGAATAGACCTCAGAGCAATAGAGTACACCAAAAAATAATAAAACTGTAACAAATAAATACTTATTAAACCCAATACAACTAATTTGGGACGAATTAAAGGGTACGTCACATCACCAGGAAAATGCAGTGATAGCCTAATGGTGTGACCGTCGGTCTGCCAAGTCATAGGTCTCTAGTTCGAACCCAAGGCACGCACCTCTGACTTTTCGGATTCATGTGTGTATTGTATAATTATCACTTGCTTAAAAACGATGAAGGAAAACATTGTGAGGAAAACCTGAGAGATATTTCTCGACCGCATGTGAAGCCAAGTCAGAGGCCCTTGGGCAGCATAAACTCTGACACCAGGTTAGTTACTAACCACACAAAAAGAAGATCACCAGGAACAATAAGACTTTCAAAATGTAAGATGTAAACATATTATTTGAAGGTTTACTAGAGGTGACACCACAAAGATGGAGTGAATGCGTTGAATATATTATAATAAATGTTACTACATAATTCAAATTCTGAATCATCAGTAACGTCATCTGATAATTCCTCATAATTTACGTTTTAAAAACAATTCATAGGAATCGACAAATTGGAATTGCGCACCTAAATTCAACTTTTCGTAAGCACCTATGATGGTTTATATCAACGGTCGGCAACTAGCGGCCCAGAGAGAGGTGTCTTTGTGCGGCTCGATATCATATACAATGGCGTGATAGGGAGCGATAACTACGCCGGTAACGACATTTAGGCTACGTGCTGCCTGCACCAATCCACACGTAAAATATCTGACCTCCTTACAACAAAAGGTTGCCGACCCATGATTTATATGAAATTTAAAACAAATGAAACTTGGACTTTTGGATAGCTAGAGATAATTACTAACAATAATTGTTTATTTACTGTCTTCAAAGCAAAGCGTCTTGGGTTCAAATTCCAATAAAGGCTAATATTTGTGTGAACAGTATGTCTTAATATAAAATGTTACCCCACACTAGGATTTCACCTGTATCATTGGTGCATTTACAGACACAAATCTTCACAGCCACAAATTCCCAGACCCGCTACAAATATCTGTAGGCCATACAAATATTTATTCCATGCGGGAATCGAACCCACAGCCTGTAGTGCAGAAGCCAATCATTCAGCCATTGAATCAAACGGGTCGTCAAAATATGGATAAGACATCCGACAATAAGCTTGATATAATAATATAAAGCAGGGATTAATCTGGTAACAATGAAACTTCACAAGAAAATGTTTTACACAACTGGAATATCACTTTAGGAGTGACAATATTGTTTGTTTACATTCCTGATCTTGATTTCGATTTCCTAACTTACATATAATATTATTAATATATTTTATGAAAGATACCATTTAATTAAGAGTTAATTTAGTTTTTACTATTGGAACTAGACCTTAATTAAACAAAAAATATATTTCTAGTTTAGTTTTTACCTAATACACTGTATCTGCTAGCCATAATACAAGGATTAGACTCAATCATCAGCTTATCTATTGTGGAAGTAACACAGTCCATCAGAGCACTAACTCCATTAACATATATGTTCTGAAGGCGGACACAAAAATTTTGCAGATGAACACTCAGTAAATTATAACGGCCATCAGTGAGTAGGGTTTCCAATTCTTTGAACTCCATGTCTGGACACTATAACAAGAAAGTGCAGTAGAGCAAAAGTAAGATAAAACCAAAAAATGATTTATAATAATTTCATTTTTATTGTTTTACTATTTTTTTTTACATTAGGTACTTTACAAAAATCCATTATATTATATTTTAATGCAATGTATGGCAGACAGATTAATGACGTCAATTTCATATCCAGAGTATCAATGTGGTTGCTGATGCCTGTTGTTCACTTCTGTGTAATTAATATACTTTGGCAAGTCCTGAGCTAAGGTAATAAACAAACTAAGGAATTTTATATTACATTAGAATCTCACTAATTCGGCACTTCAATAGACTGATATGTCCAATAATCCGGCACCCTCTGCCCGCGCCTCCCTCGCCCCTCTACGCCTATGCTATTATAATTATTATGGTTTTTTTCTCTATGATCCAGTAATCCGAACATTCCCATAATCCGGTTCCCTCTGGTTTTTAATAGTGCCGGATTAGCGAGATTCTACTGTATTATGTTTCTGATGTTAATGGTAACCCCAACCTCCATCAGCACAGCAGGATTTATAGCCTGTCGTCATAAATCCTGTTTATCTATACCTATTTACTCATATGAGCAGTTTAATCTTATAATGTAACAAGAGCCAAGAGCAACTCGGGTAATATATTAAGAGGACTCCATTTACCTGAATTAGTTTAAGAGCAAGCATACAGAAGTCTTTTCTATATTTTGGTGCCACAGTGCAATCTATCATCTTGTTCGCTGAAACATTGAAAAATTAAAAAAAAACTTTATTACCGAAAACAAACATCAAATAAATCATAAATATAATCATCCTAGTACACAATACACATGAGTACATAGATATATAATATTGAATATCAGTATTAAATTATGATGTAGGATTTAAGGAAAGGTAGGGTCCTTAAAAGCCTCTTGTGTCACTGCAACTTGCAAAGATTTATTGTGATGCCTCGTCGAGCAATATCAGCACCTCCTCAAGCCACAAGCCAATCATAAAATTGACTATAGCCTTAGGGGTAGAGGATTTAATCTCATCAAGTGACATTGGCCTCTGAAGTACTGACTTCTTTCCATTGTAAATTATAATGTATGTAGCTGGATGGACAGAAACTGAAACAACTAGTCTAAGACATTGTTGACCAGAATAGTAGTGTTTTTTTTTATCACATAAACAGATTCTAATTATATAAAAAATAAAAAAACATCTAAACCTTCAATTTTTAACAGGCCATATTCTCTTATAAAAGCCACAACAGCTATTTTGTGAGGCGTAATGTTTTCAATATTACCCTTGACATTTATTAGCTTCATAAAATCTAAATTATCACTACCTAAATCCATTTTATATGGACAAATTTAATTAATATAATAATAAATTCGAATAACTGCTCAAAGCTCTCATCCACAGATTAATGATATATGTCTACGACTCTCATATATGTAATCTGTGGTTTACACCTTTCCACCACAGATCAGTGATATATGCACAGATTAATGATATTATATTATGTCTACTTGTTTACACTTGGTTTAAATATCGATTAATAGTTATTATTCTGAGGTTTACACAATGACCAATAAAAAGTCATTGATTTTTCTATATCTCTATGATACTACTTTTTTTCCAGCAACATGCATTCCAAATCCAAATGCTGCTTGTTCCTTGGTTGTTCCCTTGTTCTCAACTTGTTCTTAGCCAAGGAGGTTACATGTTACTTTATCTATAATCTATGTGATTTTCTATTTCTTCCCTTATCCAAATATTGTATTGTTTTTCTCCTAAATTTTACTATTTTTACCCAAAGGCAAAAAAGCAACAAAAAAGTTAATATTATATACTGAGCACGTCAACATCGGGTTAAAATTTTAATGAACAATTGGATAATCAACATTTACACGACATGAAGTAGTGTAACGTAGTCTATTTATTACATAAAAATCAATTGCCGTGCGTTAGTCTCGCAAAAACTCGGAAAGGGCTCGATCTGTTTGAAGTTTTTTTTTATTTTGTTCGCCTCAATACTAGGGCGGTTTAGGAAAAAAGAAAATAGGGAAAAATACAAAAAATAATTTTTGGTGGTACGAAGTTCATCGGGTCAGTCATATTCTAGTAGCATATAAAAGTTCATTGCACACTTTTGTGTGTTAAAGGTAAGTACTGAACTAAAAAAAACAATTGTACAGAACGCGTTTAGAAGTTTGACGCGTACTGTAAAATGTCCGTTTTATTAATTAAACTAAACACACATCTAATAAAACAAACTCAGCCACAATGAAGCTTCAATGAAGCTGACTCTGCTATAATGAAGCATTGGTTAAAAATGTAAAGCTCCAAATCCACTAGTAAGTTTTACTGCGTAAGTTATTGCGTGCCATTGCTCGCTTAATTAGTAAAACTTGTAGAAATTAACTTGCTGCGAATGTATTCACAATTTAAAAATAGATTGCAGAAGTCAACTTGCGCAGCTATGGTGATAACATTTTTAAAATCATCTCAGGTCATACCAAAACAAGAGAAGTTATTTTTAAAGTTTTTTAAGCCGTGTATTCACTCGGGGACAAATATCGCGGGACATTTGTCACCTGTTACATCATGACAAAAGAGACGTTAACAGACATCACTCAACGTCGCCAGAAGTTTTACACAAAAAATGAAGTCGTCGCGGGACGTCTGGCAGAGGTGAAAAATCGAAATCCATTTCGTAAAAAAAAACTGGCTGTATCAAACCGAAGAGAGCCGACGAGTTACGAAGGTCTGCCATCGTGTGTCTGCAGTGTCTGCCATCGTGAGTGTCAACACGCAACAGCCGCTCTCACACCCTACCACTGCAATAGATATTTCACATCAAAAAACATGACGGTAGCAGAATAGTCGACAACATTGACTCAGTTACCAAAAGAAGGAAGAATGACTCAGTTACCTAAAGAAGGAAGAAGAAGAATTGTTTTTGCGACGTTTTCGTGCTATGACTACGTCATAGCCTTTGCAAGACATGTCACGGGATGACTGGCAATGCTGGCGAAACGTGTTGTGAGACATTTATCCTCATACAACATAAAACATAACCATATAACTTACTAATCCGTGGTTGCCCTGTAATGAAACGCAGTTTTATAATGCTGTCTAGAATGTGCTTTACTGGAGGCGCCATTTTTTTCTACTCTTTTTTGCCAAGAGTTCGACTACGGTCAGCTCAAATTTAAAATATTGTCTATACTCAACTAAAAAAACCATTACGTAGGTACGTTTACTTTTGTCAAGTTTTGTCTATTCCGGTTGTTCTAGACGACAATGCTTGTTGTTGTGATAACAATTTTATTAGTTACTTAATTTGTCTAAATATTCGCACTATTTGCGAAAATGCGGACTCAAAATCGTAATTACTCATAATTTGTGATGGGATACCTTTACAGTTTTAAGTTATTATTATTTTTGTTTTTATAATTTTTTACAAGTGGTTGAAGTGGTAGCCATAATAATGGAAAGAGCGAAGGTTGTGTTTGCTATTTTAATGTTATATTTTTTTGTAACAACTGAAACTTCACGTGTTACTGTTTATCAAGGAGACACATTACCTCACCACGGTCGTTGTGAGCCGATTACCATTCAGTTTTGTCAACAAATAAGGTATAATCAAACGATATTTCCTAATTTACTAAATCACGCTAAACAAGAAGACGCTGGCTCTGAAGTTCACCAGTTTACACCTTTGATCAAAGTTAATTGTTCACCAGATCTGAAATTCTTTCTGTGTTCAGTGTACGCTCCCGTATGCACAATATTAGACACCGCAATTCCTCCTTGTCGACATTTGTGCGAGTCTGCCAGACAAAATTGTGACGAGCTAATGATAAGCTTTGGATTTCCCTGGCCTGAACATTTGGATTGTTCGAAATTTCCTGTGGCAACTGATGAAAATGTGATATGTGTTGGTGATAACAATATAACTCATGAATCTCGAAAACATACTGAAACGAAACTTCCTAAAGTTGATTTCAAGACTAACAATGAAAAAGATCCAAGCAAACTTCATGGAGCTAAAGACTATGGGTTTGTATGTCCTGTACAGTTTAAAGTTCCTAAGAATTTGGACTTGGAGTATTCACTCAAAGTTGGGGATAAAGTTGAATATGACTGTGGGGCACCATGTAGTGGAATGTTTTTCAGCCAGGATGAAAAGAACTTTGCCCGTTTATGGATTGGTATCTGGGCAACATTGTGTACAATTAGTTGCCTGTTCACAGTTTTGACATTTCTCATTGACACAGATAGGTTCAGGTATCCAGAAAGGCCTATCATATTCCTGTCAGTATGCTACCTCATGGTAGCTGCAGCTTATGTAATGGGTTGGAGTGCAGGTGACAGTGTCAGCTGTCAGGGTCCATTCCCAACAACAATAAGTGGAGCCAGATTGCCTAACACATCAGTTATTACAAAAGGCACAAAGAATGAGCCATGCACAATACTCTTCATGGTGGTGTATTTCTTCAGTATGGCCTCTAGTATTTGGTGGGTGATTTTAACCCTAACATGGTTTCTGGCAGCTGGTCTTAAGTGGGGTCATGAAGCAATTGAAGCAAATTCTCAGTACTTTCACTTAGCTGCATGGGCTGTGCCTGCTATCAAAACAATATCAATACTGGCCATGGGAAAAGTTGATGGTGAGTTAAATGTGATATAATTATTTGTTGTCAATTGAAGATGTAATAATATTTATATCCACCAAATTGAGCTTGTTGGCCTTCTCTTTATACACTCAGTTATTTTTTGTTCCTGCTAAATGTAGTAAACCAAACAATAGTAAAATCTTCTTGCAATTACTGAATAAGTAAATTAATAACATGCTCCGTATGAGTATTGATAAAACTACTTCACACTATTTAGTAAAAAAGACCAAAAATATTTTAGTATGAATTGGTGATAAAGGCTTCTTACCTATGTGTGACATTTATTTTAAAATTAATGAAAGTAACAACAAAATGTCTAAGGCACACTTCAAAGATAATGCTTTCCACTACAAAATAATAGTTGCACTTTAATTGTAATACTTATAACTTTTAAAATAATGGTGCACACTATTTATAATATAAATATAAGTGTTTCTGAATGTACCCATTAAACAAATGGTAAAAAATGATTGGTGAATCAATTGTGGCACTCGCCGGTCGCTACTGCAGCACAACTCGCTTCACATGCTCTGGTGTTGAATGGTTACACTTCGAACATAACCTAACCTACCTTTCAGCTATCTGCTTGTCATGTTATGGGCCTGCGCAGACAAGGGACAATGGCGGACAAAAAGTCCATGGTGCGCTCTTATTAGTACTGCAATAAGGTTGCAGTTTGTCCACGCAATACCTCATGTCGACATGAGGTATTGGTGGGGACAAGAAGTCTCTTATTGCAGTACTAATAAGAGTGCACTGCCGACTTTTTGTCCATCACTGTCCCTCGTCTGCGCAGGCCCTATTTCTTATTGCAGGGGGACTTTGAAGTTGACGCATTAAAATTATAGTGATAACTATTATTTTCAAGTTTATTTATATATATTCCTTCTCACATACGTGGTCATAATAAATTTATCTCTATTACAAGCAAATTATCTCTATTTATATTTGCATAATCATTTTATTTTAAACTAGCTTCACTCATGTGGTTTTTCAATGAAAATATATTACGTCCTCCATCCTCCTCTGGGTTTTAGGCTATCTCTTTGCAAAGTTCCACCAAAATGATTCAGTAGTATAGTAGTGAAGATGTAACAAACAGACAGAGAAACTCATTTATGAGTTTATAATATTAGTGTGGATGTACAATGGCCAAGAAAGAATGAAATGAGGAAATGCCCTTTGTAATGAAAATATTGCTAAGGTTGACAACATCTTTTCAATAATAGTAATTTTCAATCCTAAATTGTTTTTCAACATTCGATGTCAGATTTGTAAACCACTTTTTTTGGGCAACTGTACACATAGACCAACCAGTTTAGCTAGAAAAACAAACAGCACACAGATAGACAGACTGACTTTCCCGTTTATATTAGTGTGAATACAGAATCGAATCTTGGTGTTCCTTGCTGGCTAAGCTAATAGTACTCCACGTTTTTGTGATTTTCAATTCACTGCTCTCATTTAGACAGGGTACTGTCTAAATGAGAGCAGTGAATTGCTTTATTCTCTTGATATTACTCCAAATTTAACTTAGTGTAAAAAGATGTTTTGGCTAATAGCAAAGATAGGCTGGTTTTAGACATTTTATATTACATGAATCTAATTTGGTGGTTTACCACAACTATTTGTAAAAATTTATGTTTCATATTCTATGTTTTTTATTTTAATTTCAGGTGATGTTCTCTCTGGAGTCTGCTATGTTGGACTTTGGGATGCTGAAGCACTCCGAGGATTTGTATTAGCACCACTATGTGTGTACCTAGTTCTTGGAACTATTTTCTTACTTGCAGGCTTCGTATCACTATTTCGCATTAGGACTGTTATGAAACATGATGGAACAAAAACTGACAAACTAGAGAAATTAATGATTCGTATTGGGGTTTTTGGCGTTTTATATACAGTGCCTGCTTTAATAGTGATTGCATGTCTCTTCTATGAACAAGCTAATTTTGATGACTGGATGGTAACTTGGCATCGTGATATGTGTTCTACACCTCTGTATTCTATTCCATGCCCCTTCACACGTCGTGAAACAGACCGACCTAAGTTTGAAATGTTTATGATAAAGTATTTAATGACTATGATTGTTGGAATAACTTCCAGTTTTTGGATTTGGTCTGGGAAAACATTGGTGTCCTGGCGCCAATTTTTCGATAGAATTAAAGGTCGAAGAGTTGAAGCATATGTATAAATTGCTTTGAAAATTGACTCATTTGCAGCTTAATTAAATGAAATAGAATGTGTCTTTTTCCCGCCGTCAATGAATTCTGAACAATGAAGCAGCTATAAACTCTATTATTGAATTTACTTCAATATTATTGAGATTCAAAATAAGGCTGATATTGTAAATATTTTTTTTCACATTTATAATTATTGTCATAAGTATATATAAGATTATTTTCTATTTTTTGTAATTACTTTTAAGTAATAGAATATCTATCAAAATAAATTCAATGTATTTTTAATTTGTCTTATTATATTTAAACCATTTTCCTATTGTAATATGTATATCACAATAATGATATTTATAGAGATTTCAGGATAATAAGAAATAAAATGCAGTTTTTAATGTATACAGCTTATTTTTACTGCAGAATAAGATTAAATTACATAATTTATTAAAATCATATCTTAACACCCAACTCCATATAAATCACTTAGTACTTTCACTCTTGCTCAGAAACAGACAACATTAAATAAGTGGATAATTACGCTCTTGTGTATTTACCCCAAATGTGAAGCATAAACACTGAAGCAATAAAGAGCAGAGACATGACTAATACTGGAACTGGACCCCTGCAAAATAAAAAAAACAACAGTTAACACTACTTACAACATGTCCATACTCTCAAGTTCATTGCTTAATACAATTTTTAAGAGTAGAAGAGTAGGTGATTATTGGATTGACATTTTTTTAAATATTTTGTAAATGTAAACAATGTCGTAAAACAATAATAATTAAGAGAACCAACTTGTAACAATTTGTTTTAAAATAATTGATACTAAAGATTGACCAAAATTACATTAATTATGAACATTTTTAAATTTGTTAATACAAGCTATAGAAATGATAGCTTTCATAAAAATGGTTTCTGTGTAATTGAAAGAATATTATTAAGTTTGGTTAGATATGTACAGATAGGTAAAGAATATACCTAATTATAATAACAAATTCTATGGTGAAAAGCCTCTGCAAACTATCATTTGAATATGAAACCTTTAAGAGAAATATTAAAGTGACTTACACTTTAACGCCAGGAGAATCATCAGTATAGAATCGCCACATGCCACCTGATCCTGCGCCTGTGCTGCGATTTCTGGCAGCAGTGGTAGTCGTTGTGGATTTACGTTGACGAACTGTGCTACCGCTTGATGATCGTGGTGCTGTAGTCGCCTTGCTTGGTGATCGACCACCAGATCCTACAGATGTGGAGCTTGGAGAAGGAGGCTGAAAACAAAAAGCCAAAGGTAAACCTAATGAACATTCAGTCTTTTATCACTGAAATCCATATCTGTAAAATAACACTTATTTTTACAATTATAACACGTACCATTTTTGAAAAATATTTGCTTAAGTTGTCGACCACCCACAAAACGTAACGATGTCTAATATGCTTAATAATTTAACTCTCGAAATTATAAAGTAGAACAAGGAACAAGATGTGAACTGTGTTGGCAACTAACATGCAACGCGTACAATCGCATTGACACGTTGACAAACAATGTTGCCATCTCGGTAGTCTATATATTATTCAATTTATTATCGAATGGCAATTTATAACCCAGTTAATAAAAAACTTGATTTATGCATCTAATATTTGTTTTATATTCCATTTATTCATTTTGATACTATACAATTTGTCCCAGTATATAGTAATAGTAACTTCAATTATATCAACAAAGGGTGCTTAGTTGATAAAATTGAAGTTACTATACTGTTAGGTGTAACACAATAGGTTCGAACACACACAAATTACCCCGAGATAGAATTAGAAAAGCGCTAGTATTTAGCTCAGATGTTTCGACCTATGATACATAATTATTTAAACATTCGCAAGTCAAGACCTAGATCTTACAGAGGTGTGATTTTTGTTTTTTCACGACCACTCTAAGATTATTAAAAAAACACGTGCAGTTTGTAGTATTTTAGAAAATAATGTGTAAAACTATAGTAAATGTTACGTCTCATTACAAAAAAGAAATTAGCTAATGTAGGTATGGCAGTTTCATACGTTTTTAGGTTGTCTATGCTTTAGCCATAGACGTATTATACTAACAGGACTGAGCACTTGAATCAAAAAACCGTACCGAGCGAGATGCATAGAACGGAGGCCTTATGTCTCTTTCTAATAGGGTGACCATACATTTAGGATGGATAGAAAAAATCCTGAAAATTTTATGGATTATTCACAATCACTGATTTATATCTTTATACAAGGTTAGTCGGAAAGGGGGTACTAACCCGAAAGCCACTTATAGTATCACTGATGACTGTTTTATTGCAGGTGTTAAAATTTCTAAATACGTATATTTTTATTTCCATACAAAAGTAAATAAATATTATTTATTTCAAAAACTCCACAACCCTGACTTTTTTATCTATTCAAAAATGGCCGCGCACGTGGTCGTCGGTGCCTAGCCGCTCGGCGGTAAAACACAAAGCACCGGTAGGTGCCTACGAACGCCGCGCCGCCGGCGCCGAAATCGTAGGTTACTATGGTAGGTACTGTGTATGAGGGTGTGTGCATGTGTGTCGTGTGTCGGAACATATCATTATCATCTAGGAACTTACCATTTCTGATGTTGACGCTGTTCTCGGCCAACGAAAACGTCACACACGTGTCGTCTTAATATCAAATAGGTACTTAAAAACACAAGAAGCACTTTTGTTTATTAACTACTACTGTATGTACGTAGGTAACCTACCTACGAATGAAACAATCACCAGTTTTATGTACTTATTTTAACACTTAATTAATCTATCACCACGGACACTACAAGAAAGGTTAATTTCGAATTGAAACACAAGAAGCACTTGATATCACTGTTTCAAGGCATAGCCACCACAAATGGATCTCCACCACTACAAAAAAGGTTCAATCTGCCACACTTATCGCTCGATTTACAAGGTCGCGCGCCGATGTACCTACGAATGCGATCGCGTTATCTACCATAACATCTACGGATTGCTCATGATGCTCTCAAACGGAGATGCTACTCTTAGCCGCATCTAGTCTTCATTGTTCGTCAGCGTAAACCATAATAATTATCATTAACGTGACTCCACAAGCAAAAGTCCAGCGGAGTCAAGTCCGGTGAGCGAGGTCTGGCTACAGGATCGCCACGACCGATCCACACGGGGAATCGCTCATCCCAGTACGCTCTGCAGCTGCTGCTGCGAGCATAATGAGCCGGAGCGCCACGCGGCCCGTCGTACTGGAACACAGTCCTCGAACTCGATCAAAGGGAGGACGGTTACAATCATCACGGTACAAATCACGACCCGCCAAGAGCACACCATCACAATAAACATCACCATGTCGTAATACTTCGTACCTATCCCTATACGTACTCAGTCGATATTTTAGAAACAACAAGAAATAATACCACGACTCGCGTAAACAATCAAAACATCGACTGTTTCCCGGGAAGCGTTGCAAGCGACTAAAAAATCTTAGAATAATAAATAACGGAAATAAAATGTTTAGGCTAACATTGCATTTTAGAGATGCGCAATGTTAATCCCCTAAATTAAATCCCGGAGAATTTAACAACTGATTTGAATTTAGTAACTTTTTGGGATCTACCCCTACGTCATACGGGATTCGAACACACATAAGCGTTGGGTCTTGGGTTAGCAATAGGAAGCTGATGAAACTGGTTTACTTTAAGTTTGAGAGGATGAAACCTCAAATGGTCGCAATGTTTTTCTTTTGTAGTACTCCATAACTGTAAGCAGCATCTTACATGTCAAAATGTAAACAAAGTTATGAAATACGATACCACAAATTAATAAATCTATCTCGTTGAGTTCATGTGTTTTCAAAACTTAGTGCATACATTTCTTAGTACCTACACACGTTAATAATCATTAACTTGTTAGTCTTGTGGCGGCATCTATCACCTCTATCTTCCATAGTCTAACTAAATGACTGACATACATGTTACAATAAACTTACAATATTCACGCATTTCGAAAAAAAACAATGTATTGAACCCACCTCTAAAGCGGCAAGCAGACGAAATACAACAGACAAGCCTAGTACGTACTTTAATAATCATTAACTTGTTAGTCTAACTAAATGACTGACATACATTTTACAATAAACTTACAATATTCACGTATTTCCAAAAAAACAATGTACTGAACCCACCTCTAAAGCGGCAAACAGCCGAAATACAAAAGAGTCTAGGCAAAAGCGCGCCGCGTGCCGCGCTGTCTCGGCGGCATCTCTTTGACAATGTTTTCACTACATTTCGGCGAATTGTGACGTCATATGATTATTTATTGCAGAAGCGACATCGTGCTGTAAGTTTATTTTTGACGGTTTGTTTGTGATAATAACTTACTTATTGTACTGCAAGGCTGTAATTAATCGGGATAGTTTTCAGTGTAGGATAGATCATATGGAATTACGTGCTTTAGTGATCAAAACCTTTGATATCCAAGTTGAAAGTTTTTTATTGCCTGTTATTACGAATATTCTAGATAGGTAGGTAGGTACAGGGAACTAAAATATCAGGTCAATTCGTTTTACACAAAAATATGCCGATAAAATTAGTCTAACAGAGAAATGCAAAATACTTTGAGGTGCAAAAGATTTTTAGGTACCTACCTATAATACGCGATTGCGAATCGTCGTGTCTGCGCTTTATTTAGTCACGATTACCTATAATTCTGAGAAATGCTTCGAAAATGCGAGGGGAAAAGTCGGCCTTTTTGTATTTAAAATATGACCTCAAATGTAAACACAGCTGATGATAGGGTTGGCGTAGCGTATTTTTAATGAAATCTTTGAACAGCTATATCTCTAAATTTATTGACTTTTGGGGAAAGTTGTAGAACAAAAGTTATCCCTTATTATGGGTACTTTAACACCCTTTCGGCTTAGTACCCCCTTTCCGACTAACCTTGTATATATAATTCGACTGTACGAGTGTATGTCACTGAACTCTTCCTAAACGGCTGGACCGATTTGAATGATTTTTTTGTATGCGTTTGGGTGGCGCCCCGGATGGTTTAGATTCACAATTGGACCCGGTAGGTGGCGCTGCTTTCCCGGGTAGGATGACGCCTTCCGGGTCCGCTAGTTGTTTTATATATTAGGTATAGGTAACGGTACACATTAACATTAGGGGTTTCGAATACCGTATTTTTTCAATACCGGTATTAATACCGTATAGAAAATTTCCAATAGCGGGATCCCGGTATTGGACTCTAATTTTTACTTAATATAGTTTTTTTATTTTAAAACTAGCAAGTTTCACTACAAAATAATAAAACACTGTTTTTTATATATAAAATCGCTTCTTTAATATAACTTTAAGTTGCAAACAGAATCTCTTAACAAAAATATCAAAAAAACTTGATACATAGTACGAGAAAAGTACCTAGATAAAATAAAACGTTTAAATTTGAAAAATTTGTATCACTGTATCGCAACTGTCACTTTCTTTTTCTATTGAAACAGAAAGAGACAAACACTCTTAGTTTATTCCTGTCAAAGTGCGCAACAGAATCGACATCAATACCTAATACAAGAAAAGGAGAGAGCTGAAGTTTTTTTATCGAAAACATCTGATTTGTAGAACGACGACTATAACTGAAGCCGTAGATAGTATTGTTCTATTGTAAGTTTTTTTTTAAATCCACTCGAGGTACTTTTACTTTATTTCGATTTCAGATTTGATATTATTTTGATTTTGTGTGAACAAGCAGTGTACCGGTGGAAAAACAGATGGTACTGCACAAGATTTTATCATTCGCTGCGAGTTGGCTTCGTAAAAGTCTTCGGGTTTGAAATCAAGACTGCACACAACAGAATTTTTTGTGATGTTTTGGGATATCGGTATAATATCTAACCATTTTAATTTATTTTCTAGTATCTTTAATAAGCTGTAATAAAAATCTTATAGTTAATGTTAAACGTCAATACTTTGATAATACATGGAAAATACTATGTACTACTAAGAAACAATTGTGATCATAGGAGAGCAAAATCCAGCCAGTTATAGGTGTTCAATATTGGATAATATTTTTTTAAAGAAGGAAATACATAATATATTTAAAAATAAAGTAAATGAAAAATCCGATTCATGGTCACTACACTGCGTCAGTAAACAATAAACAAAACATCTTACCTGTGAAATGATATACCACAACCACTAAATGACTCTCTTTTACAAGCTTCTATACAACACTTTTTGACCATTTTATTAGTTAAAACAGTAAAATAAACGCTATTGTAGATAATTTTAAACAAAACTGACAATAATTAGAACGACGTTTGACTCTATGACACAACAAGGCTACCAGAATAATTATTTAAAAAGTTTCTACTAAGTAAATAATGTTATTATATTTTGGTATATTGGTAGTCTTACAAGTCAAGATAAATTAAAAATATATTAAGTTTTGCAGTTATAACCATGTTAGTATAATAGGTCCATGTTGTGTGGTAACTCGTAGACAATAGACATTATATTACTAATCTGCGCTAGTGCATCAAACAATTTGTCACGGTGTCACCCACTGTCACTGTCACATGTCATGTCATTCAGTCATTGCTTTAGGCTTTGTTAATAGGTTATGTTGATTTGATTTATATCATGGAATTATTAAATTATTATTAATGTAACATTTAATGTAACCTCCTTGATTTGCATCGACTCAGTTGCCAAAGGAAGAGAAAAAAAATTGATTTACTTGGCGACGGCAATTTATTTTACAAGTTTCAAGTTTTACACCTCCTAAAACACGTTTTTTATGAGATATTATGTTATTTCGATTTCACCATTTAACTAAAAATTTTTATTCTACTGTTATCTCGAGATCAAAAATCATGAACAAGAATAAATGCTATTTCAGATACATTCAACAAGAAGATAAAATCGACATTTCTTTTTTATTAGATGTTAAAGGCACTACTAGGCAATTTAATTTTAGCAGAAAACCAACAGAAAGTTTGCAAGTTTTGCTCGCTCGTATAAAAACCAATATTCAAAAAGTCATTAACAAGGGAAATAAAAAGAAAAAAGCTGGTGAAAATAATGAAGACTTTCAATTAGAATTTTATGATTCTAAGAATGTTATTATTAATGAAAATTGTTCTTGTAATGAACTATTTGCTATGAATGGTCCAGTAAAATTAAAAATGTCAGATAATTTCTATGAAGTAGTATTTAATTCTCCATGGGTGCTTAATGTGAGTTTACCGCAAAGCATTTTAGCTGGTTTTCCAGTATACCTGGAAAATTTTGAAATTCAATATGCTAATCATGAGAAATGTACATTTAATTGGTATAAAGGATCAAACTTTAATGATAAAGGAAAACTGGTAAATGAGCAGCATATGCAATGGGAACTAACTGGCAACAACTTCATTTATACTCCATACACAGATGATGTGGGTATGAAATTAAAATTTGAATGTATACCAGGTAAGTACCACAATTGTATTTACACAGTTTCTTCAAATATTACAAATAGTTACGACTGCCATCTGTCTAGGTTTCCTTGGATTTGTCAGTTTGGGAGGGCTCAAGGGGGCGTCCAGGCGGTTCTCAAAAGGTGTCCGTGTGAATCCTGGACACCCTTCACTTTGGCAATTTTGCTCATTTTCTATTTCAACAATTAGTTTCACACAGCACACACACACACACACACACAAATATATGGCTTGGGTACCAACATTTATATTTTGGCAAATTTAATATCTACATAAAAAATTTAAATTTCATGTTTTTTCAAGGGAGTCCAGGGAAAAATCCTGATTCGGACCAAATGTCTGGGGTTTTTGGAATCTTTGTCCAGTTTCAGAAGTTTAGGTGATAGCAGCCCTACACATAGCACATAACCATGGGTCTCTAAATTTGTTTACGAGTCTTATCATATTGATGTCTAACATAACACACATTTGACACAGTAACAAAGCAAATAGTAAACCAGCTAATGTTGATGATTATTCAGAAGCTTTTTCACATAATAATTAGCTGTCTCGATTAAATTCCAAATAGTGTCTATATGTACATGTCAGTATGAAATTATATGTTTAGGAACAATTCTTTTATGCTATTTAATTTTTTTTGTTTTATTTTATTATTACCAAAAGTACTATAATTTTAGGTAATGACACAATGGTTGGCCCTGCTGTTGAAACTATATCTAAAAATCTTATTGAAGCAGGACCTGGGCATTGCCCATTTGAAACTAGACATATGTTCACAAAACAAAGATTGAAAGATAAAAGGTTTGAGTTACTTTTCTTTTACTTAAATACAATAATGCTAAATTATTAATCTGCTGATTATTATTCTTTCTATACATCTCCAAAAATACATTCCTGTTTGTTTGCAGTTTCAGATGTGTATCATACAACATTTTGGCCGATTTGTATTGTGATTCAGATCATACAAGAACTGTACTGCATCCATACTGTCCCCCATATGCGTTACACATTGACTATAGAAAACAACTCATATTAAAAGAATTAATTGGTAAGTTTTTAAGGCCATTTAAGGGGTTTGGACATTTTTCTATGGAAGCTGGCATAGCCATCTTTTTTTTTATCCTTGCAGCTCACTTTGAAACTGGTTTGGTTAGAGGACACTTTGACAAACAAAAAATGTCAGCAATATGGTGTCCCAAAGTGTCATGTTGCTGAGATATTTCTATTTAATGTTTTGAGATTGCCAGTATGAGAACAATGACAATCATTAATAATTAACTAATTATGTGTTTATATGCTTTAGATTGTATTCAAATAATAGTTCCCAGATTGATTTAACTTTTTATATAAGAAGAGAGTAAAACCAGGAGCATGAAATAACAACTTTAATTAATCACTTACCTACATACTAAACCGATCCTTAGTTCCCAATATCTTGGTAGCATGAGACCTTAGGACAAGTACTTGACAGTTTTTGTTTGTTTAATAATGACGAGACAGAAAAGAAGCCAACCACTGCGGTCTGAGTTACTCTGATAAAATAGTGTTTCATTGCAATATGGTTTAGTAGGTAATTTAATTTTTTTAATTACTTAATTCAAAAGTGATGGATTTCTATTTAACCTATTGAAAAAAAATCTAGAAAGAATAGATCTTTAAGATATATTATATCAACATTTAATTTCTGAAGTCATAGGTTCATGATTTTGAAGTCTTGCCTGATTTATGATATATAGTCTAAAAGCGAGCTGAAGCCATTAAAATCCTCATCCAGTTCTATGTGGCAAATTCTTTGTAAGTGAAGTGTCTGCAGTTTCGTATTTATACATAATATAAATTTTATTTGTTTCAGGCTATAATAGTGACATAATAGGTCTTCAAGAAGTGGATGGCAAGATATTTCGCAACTGTTTAATACCAATTATGAAGTCTGAAGGTTTCAATGGTTTATTTTATAAGAAGGGAAAAGAAGTTGCCGAAGGACTTGCTTGTTTTTACAGAAAAGATAGATTTGAGTATGTACCAAAACAGATTGTACTAAACATACAATTTTTTTGTTTTCAGATTTTAGCTTTTTCAACTACTAATCACCTTTTTAACCAACGAAAAAAACGGAGGAGGATCTCAATTCGACACGTATATTTTTTTTAAATGTTAGACCACGCATAATTTATGGCTGTGCAGCCGTATGTGCAAGTGTCGCTGTGCTCCTCCCCCCCCCGCTTGTATCAACTATTGTATATTTCAGTGAGATAAACGATTGCAATCAGTTACGTACTATTTAAGTGCGGAAGGTATGTCTTGATTAATAAAAATGCGGAGCAATATACTGTCCGTATTGGTTTCGCAAAATTAAGGGACACTACAAAATTCTTAGCTGGAAAACGAGACATCTGATCACCTTAGGTACACATAATGTACAAAAATACGCATGTCGAATTGTCATGCATACTGTTTGATTTTAACTTTATGATTTGATACTTGCAATATTTTAATTCATTAATTGATTGATATTCCATTATTAATTCAAAAGCTTTATTAATTTAAATAATATTATCGAATGTCGATCCTGTAAACTTGGATAATATGTATTCTCACTCTACGGCCCAACACTGCCACTTTTGTTTAATACGCCCAGCATTGCGCCCGCGCGTTCCTGCCCTTTTACACGGTAACGCACGCTCTAGGGCCAACCAAGACGCTCTCGCTGCCCGCCCCGCTACACGCTCCTGTTGGCACCTGACCCGCACACTTAACGTGATGTGTGTACAAACAAACAGACAAAAAATCCAAAAATCGTCTTAATGCATTCTATAACTTATACCAATTAGTATTACCCCAATATTATTTGCAAATATTTTCAGTTCAGATGCGAAACGTCAAAAGAACGATTCTGATGCTGTTTAAATAGTATTTATTGTTGAACAATTTAGCCAAGATAATATATGAATCTAGCTTTAATTTTAAATAAAAAACAATTGCTTTTTTTCAGATGTATAGGAGATGAAACAATAGTGTTGTCTGAAGCCCTAAAAACTAAAGCATGTCTTCAATCAATTTGGGATACAATCAGAGATAATAAACCTCTAACTGAACGACTGTTGGATAGATCAACAGTATCTAGTGCAACATTCCTACAGTCAGTTGAGAATCCAAGTGAGGTTCTAATAGTTGCCAACACACATTTATATTTTCACCCTGATGCTGACCATATTAGACTTATACAAGGAGGTATAGTCATATATTGGTTGATGGATATTCAGAAAAAAATAATCTCCAAGGTAAGAGCAATGTGACTGTTAATTATTATTATACAGTGTGTTTTATTTTACTAGAAATCCTAAACCGAAGGAGCTAAGTATACGAAAACTTTATTGGAGACATTTAGTATTTTTTTATGAAAACCATATATACAAGGTTAGTCGGAAAGGGGGTACTAAGCCGAAAGGGTGTTAAAGTACCCATAATAATGGATAACTTTTGTTCTACAACTTTCCCCAAAAGTCAATAGCACAAGAGAAATAGCTGTTCAAAGATTTCATAAAAAATACGCTAAATTCTATCTATCCTCAGGTATGATCAGACGTGTTTACATTTTACGTCATATTGTTAGCTATGAAGGAGTGACTGAGCCATATTTTTGTGAAAAAGGTATCAAAACATCGGCACAAGTGTATCAAGATACCATTCTTGAGAAGGTAGTTAAGCCCCTTAACAACACCATGTTCAATAACCAAGTATGGTCCTTCCAACAAGACTCGGCGCCGGGTCATAAAGCTCGGTCCACGCAGTCTTGGTTGGAAGTGAACGTTTCGGACTTCATCAGAGCTGAAGACTGGCCGTCGTCTAGTCCCGATCTCAATCCGCTGGATTATGATTTATGGTCAGTTTTAGAGAGTACGGCTTGCTCTAAACGCCATGATAATTTGGAGTCCTTATAACAATCCATACGATTGGCAGTGAATAATTTTCCCATGGAAAGAGTGCGTGCTTCTATTGATAACTGGCCTCAACGTTTAAAGGACTGTATTTCAGCCAATGGAGACCACTTCGAATAAGCTTTTTATATTTTAAATGGTTTTATATTTATGTATTAAACTAACACACTGTAAAAGTAATAAATATTAATTGCAATAAAAAAAAAAATTTCTTCGTGACAATATTTATGGCAAGACTAGGTATATTGATGATGGAGTTCATGATCGTATTTTTGATGAGGTCATACAGCCAAATTTTATCTCAATCTAAATTAGACCATTTCTCGCCAAGTCTATACTAATATTATAAAGAGGAAAGATTTGTATTTTTGGATTTTTGTATGTAACGAATAAACTTAAAACTACTGGACCGATTTCAAAAATTCTTTCGCCGTTTGAAAGCTACTGTATCACTGAGTAACATAGGCTACGGGCGGAGCCGTGAGGACACAGCTAGTCATTTATAAAATAAGAATATATGCACGGCATCTTAAGCCAGCGGCACTCTTCCTGTTCCTCCTGCAAACCCAGCCTATTAAAAGTTCTTATCTTAAAAAATAATGTTTGTGCTCTCAGCAAGCACAGTTTCTTCATTGATGTTTGAAGTGGCGAGGTTTTAGCGTTATAGGTACATAATAACTGTCTCTGTCTAGTTCAAAATTAAATAATTGTATATTCACCTCACCTCACTCAGATCTTTAATGCTATAAGATTATGTACGGCTTTATTCACGTACATTATAATTATCGGAGTGGCCTGAATAATCAATGGGTGTATTTGAAGTTTAAAATGTCTGTGCCAGCTTCTTATCGTATAATAAAATTTACATTTCAGTTCCCCAATAAAAGAATAAGTATAATTCTGTGCGGTGATTTCAACAGTGTCCCTTCATGCGGTATATATCAGTTGTACACAACAGGTGCATCGCCAAGTACATTACCAGACTGGAAATCTAGTAAGTAAGATAAAAATATTTGAGAAATTGCATATACATAATTCTAGAAGATTATTCCAAACAACATATTTTATCAATCGAGTAAGAGTCGGGCAACCCGATGCGCTGCGCCTGAGCGGTGCCGCTGCTACTTAAAAATATTCATGGTGAGGCACACGGTGCGGTCTGGAGTCGCTTCGGACTTGAAACCGAGACTAGGCGGGAAGTGTACGCAATGTGTTGCCACGCCCCGGCGCGGCATAGCAGTATTTTTGGAGAAAAACTGTCCCATCGCTATTCTTTAATGCAATCAAGGATCAGATTCGTGTGGCCTGGCTCTTAGAGTGAAACTCGCATACCAAGGGTTTAGTACTTCATTCGACTGCATTCAAACTACCATAAGTTTGGACGTAATGCACAAGCACCCTAAAGCATACCTATGCCATGCCATAGGACTAACTACAATTTTCTTTATTTCAGATATGGATGAAGCTGTGTATGATTTAAGTTTGGAACAAAATATTTCCTTAGGCAGTGCCTGTGGCACTCCACCTTTTACAAATTATACTGCGGAGTTTGCAGATTGTTTGGATTACATCTATTATGATAAATCAAACTTAGAAGTGGAACAGGTAAATAATCGAATTCTTGTCTTCAATGACAAAATCCGCATTTTACTTTTCTCCTTTACATAATTAATTTAGCAACACTTCAACTATTTTAACCAGGAATAATAATTTGATTTGTCATTGTTCATGGCCCAATGGCGGCGGGACAGGACATGGGACAAGCCGCAGAATAACTTTGAAAACTTGAAATATTACCACTATTACGCCGGGTACAGACTTACAAAATGTAACATCCAATGTAACACGTAATGAAAGAATTTGCCGTCCACATTGTCGCAATGTGTCATGCAATGTAACAGAATTCCCATAGTGTGGACGCCTTGCGCGCACGAACCGTGCACACTACGCGTGCGTACTACGTACCTTTCATGTTACATTGCATGTTACGTTACAGCAGTCGGTACCCGGCTTTATGTTAGGAGTTTCTAAGCTAGCATTATATCACTTCAAGAGATATACAGTTTAATTAAATAACTTTCGTTATAATATCTTTGCAGGTTGTTCCACTGCCATCTGTCGAAGAATTAAAATTACATACAGCTTTGCCAAGCGTAGTCTTTCCTTCAGATCACATAGCTTTAGTTTCAGATTTACGATTTAAGTAAAATAAACTGTATAATAACTGTAATGTATAAACTTGTTGAATATAAAGATAAAAAAGATTATTATGTTTATAAAGAAAGAATAACGTTTATATGGCAACAGTACATGAAGGAACATGGTATAACCAAATAAAAACTTACGTAAGTAAAAACAAATCGTATTATGTGTGCCTCACGGCTGCGCAAAATAGGTCCATTCAGGTTCATTTTAGCATTTTATTCGTTATCTACAAAAATACAAATCTTTCCTATTTATAATATTAGTATAGATGAACAACTATCGGAAATATATTGTGAAGGACGACACGGTTGACATCATTCTGTCGGGCATGCCACTGTCCCGGTGAATCCATTCTACATTTTATTTCTGGTTGTTCTCGTCTTGCTAACGGCGCGGCGAGTATTTGCACAGACACAACCTAGTGGCACAAAACAGAGGTACACAAGTCAATCTACATAGAAGTGCGCTCGAGCAACGCACACATAGACACTGCTCACGGACACGATATCTCAGACTGTTTGGAACTAGAGTGCGAGTGAGTGCGAGCGCGAGTGCCATGCGCTTGAGAGAGATAGATATATAGAAAGAGCGACCGCCGAGCATAGGTATGAAAAATGAAGTACATACACTTCTGTACCTATCTGTTTTGTGCTAGTGGCTAGGATTATCCACCAGCAACTTGCTCTGAAATACAACTTTGTGGACGCAGAAGTACCATACTACAAATATGTGCCCGACCCAGTTCTCGAAAATGATCTTGTCACATTGTACTGGGATCGATCTATCATCACCGACACGACTATTGTTGGAATTTATATGTGTATTTAATGAATAAAGGAAATATTGTATTATAATAATAACTCAGATTAAAATATACAAGGTTAGTCGGAAAGGGGGTACTAAGCCGAAAGGGTGTTAGAGAACCCATAATAAGGGATAACTTTTGTTCTACAACTTTCCCCAAAACTCGATAGTTTAAGAGAAATAGCTTTTCTAAGATTACGTAAAAAATATGGTAAAATCTATCTGTCCATAGCTATGATCAGCTGTGTTTACTATTTAGGTCATATTTGGGGTCACGAATTAGAAACTTAATTTTCTGGATTCATAACTAAAGCAGACATGTTTTTTTTTGAAAAAACTAAAATAAAAATCTTTTTGCATGCAAATAAAAATTATCGAATTTTGAAATTTTAACACTTGCTTTAAAATAGTCATCAGTGATACTTTAAGTGGCCCGCGGCTTAGTACCCCCTTTCCGACTAACCTTGTATAAATAATCTTACATAAGCTAATTAAACATTGTTGGAGAAGGTGAGGGATAGTAACAGATAATTAATGTACAAAATTGATAGAAGTAGTTATGTCATAGAAATTTAATAACAATATTTGTTGAATAGTATTAATTACCTATGCGTAATACATTTTACTATTCGGATTTTAGAAACTTAAAAGACAGATCATCTTCCAGGAACAAGCGTGAGAAATGTCAACTATCTGCATATACATATAACTATTTATACTTTCGTGACGCACACTGAATACAATCATAATATGTATATCTAAGATAGTACCTAGGTACTTAATATAATTGTAACATTTAGTTTGACCATATCCAGTTTCCATTGCGCATCCGTTTACACTCTCATTTATTTTAATTGAAAGTGAAATCTCATCACTCACTACAACAACACCGCTCCGACACAATAAATAACTTGCCAGTCAAGTTAGAGCTTTAAATCTTAAACTAAATTTTATAGTGCACTGTAGCTGCAAGCGCGCTTGACGCGAGCCGTGAACTCTTTTATTTATCTTGTCATTATAAAATGTACTTTAACACGATTTAAGCCCCTAACTTGAATGGCAAGTTATTTGCTGTGTCGGAGCTGTTATAGCAATGATTACCTTTAAGGAGCTGCGTTTCCTCTTCTCACCAATTAATTTATATTATAAATATGTACTTAGATTTAACTGATCGCTTGGTGCAATGTCTCAGTTCTCGATATATTATTTCACTCTTTATTCGGTCTCGGCTATGAAGGTATATTAAAGTGAGAGAGACGACACCACGAACACCTACTGAAAGTCGAAATATTTGGCCGTAATATTTGTTTTAGAATTCTGTTTCTTTCTAAATAGTGACCATGTTTCTGTTCCAGTGGTTATTCCTTTAAAAAAAAGTGCATTAGGCACGATTATTTCTTAACTACCAGAAAAAAGAGCTAATATAGTATACCATTTGAGTAAAACCAGAATGTTCTATTCCTCTTACTAAACATTTTTCTGGTAATAAAAACTGTGGTGTATTACCAACCACGTCCTAGTCGTTGGTGTGATGGGGTTGCTGGGCGTTAGTGCTGGTAGGTAGGATGCACCGACCATCGCCCTCAGCTTCCGGCTGACGCAGGTACTCTCGGGACATGGCTGTTTCGGGAAGTACCTGTGTCGTATAGGCCGGGAGTAGACGCCCGGCTGTCACCACTGCGACTGCCCCGAAGACACGGCGTTGCACACTTTGCAGGCGTGTTCAGCATGGCGGTCGCAGCGCCGCGAACTAGTCGCGGCGATCGGCGGTGACCTCTCGCTTCCGGCCGTGGTTCTGTCCATGGTCAGGAGCGAGACTGCGTGGGAAGCTATCGCCTCTTTTTGCGAGGAGGTGATAGCGACCAAGGAGGTAGCGGAGAGGGAGAGGGAGGCCGTTTCTACTCTCCCTTCTCGAACTCCGGACGCACCGGGCGCCGGAGGGCACGTGACGTAGGGGACCCGTCGCCCGTCCAGTAACGGGCCCAGGGAGGATGGCGCGCCGTGTTCCGCGCGCGCCTCTCGGAAGGAAGTGGGGCAGGGGAGCAATTGCCCCACCACAGGAGAGGTCCGAAGCAGGGGCACCGTGGTGGTTTTAGCCGGCAAGGGTCCGGCACCCCCCCCCCCCCCCCCCGTCTTCCCCAGACGGGGGATAGTCCATGAGGATTTCACCACGCAATAAAAAAAAAAAGATGCACCGACCAAGAGCACGCCATAGCGGCGACGGGTCTTAACCCGTGATGGAGGAGTGGCTGGAGAGACGGCATGGCGCCGTTAGCTTTCGACTGACGCAGGTACTCTCGGGATATGGCTGGTTCGGGAAGTAACTGTGTCGCATAGGTCGGGAGCAGGCGCCCGGTTGTCACCACTGCGTCGACTGTCCGGAGGACACGGCTGCACATGCTGCAGGTGTGTACTGCCTGGGAGATGCAGCGCCGCGAATTAGTCATGGCAGTCGTTGGTGACCTCTCGCTTCCGGCCGTGGTGATGGAGCGAGGGTGCGTGGGAAGCCATCACCTCCTTTTGCGAGGAGGTGATGACGACCAAGGAGGGAGCGGAGAATGAGAGGGAGCTGTCTGCTCTTCTTCATTCCCGCGCAAGACTCACGGCGGGCCGGGCGCCGGAGGACGCGCGACTACCTCCGGTCACCCTAGTGTGTGGCCTGTGGTCGGTGGATTAGGGCACCCGCCGCTCGATCAGTAACAGGCCCGAGAAGGTGGCGCGCAGTGCTCCACGCGCACCTCTCAGAAGGACGTGGGGCAAAGCCCGACAGAGGGGAAGTTCGACAGGGGCTGGCGGACTGGGACCTGCCAGGGTTGCGGTGCATGCTTATGCGAATCCCGCGACAGGAGGCGGAACACGGTGGGTTCTTAACCGGTAAGAGTCGGGCAGATCCCCTCGCCTTCCCCGGGCGAGGGACATCCAAGAGGATCATGAGTCTTGTAGGTTTCTTTATTGAATTAAGACTCGAAGTCGCAGTTGTTCACTCGTTTATTAGAAGAATGGAAGATATTGGCGTCGATTCTGTTGCGCACTTTGACAGGACTAAACTAAACTAAGGGTGTTTGTCTCTTTCTGTTTCAATGGAAAAAGAAAGTGACAGTTGCGTTTAGTATAGTTTAGTACTGTCAAAATGTGCTACAGAATCGACACCATTGGAAGATTAGCAGAGCGACAGAGAGAAGTTAAATAGCGAAGACAAAGTTGAATACAAGATAGAAATAGCTGATAAGATAGAAATAATGTCTTTGGATAGAAAACAGAAACTAATAATATTAGAATTATTTGTCGTAACTAATTAATAGCGCAGTGCGAGATAAAGCGACACGCGGTTAGGCTGAAGGCTTCCAATGCACTTCTTAGCGGTCGGCTTGCTCGCCGTATCAGCCATATCAATTATCAGGGGCCCCGACGTGTGTAAGCAAAAATTCGTAAAATGTTATCCATAATCTCACTCAAGGTCTTAGGCCGTACGTCAAGCTCTAAACTCTTGAACGCTAAACTCAGCACACCCCAGACACTCCATACAACCATGGACCATGGTTTTTGGTTTGGTTTTCTCCATTTGGGCTTCGCCGCAGTCGGGTAAAAGGGCCCCCCAACATATTTTGATACAGGGCCCGTCTAGGGTAAGCTACACCACTGTTATGAATACTTGCTAACTTCTGGGAAAGTTAGTAAGTAATAGCTTGATCTCTGAAATTAATGAATGCATTAATGTGGGTCGATTATTACAACCCCACAAAGATTTCCACAAGATAAAAAAAGTATTCTCCGACCAATCGGTATTACACATCTTTACGTGTTTTAAACTAATACGCGTAAAAATGGGTAGTGTAATAGAGTAGGACGATTTCGATACAAGTGTTTGTTATTAGTGTAGCTAATAGTCCGACTTAAAAAATAAAACTAAGTTTAATTTTCACTTAAAATGTAGGTACCTAACTAACATATTTTTGCCCTTTGATAAAGTGAGCGTTTTAGCAGCACATAGCCATTGATTCCTCCTAATTAGCTATGAACGAAATTATAAATACTTATCATATGATTCAGCATTTTAAATGGAATGTTAAGTATATTTTTATTTGAATACATAAATCACTACATAAAGTAATAAAAGACTGAAATTGTATTAATGGTTAATTAATTTTATAAACAGGCCAATACTATCGATAGTATCAGTACTTCATAGTATCGATACTATTGTTCTTCATCAATTGTATCACTTAATTTTTTCGTTCGATACTATCGATAGTATTGTTAAATTCCAATACTATCGATAGCCTTTTCGATATTGTCACTAGTTTCAAGGTCGACCATCGATAGCTGGGCCACATTATTATGTTGTCAACTGTCAGTACTATGTTGCCAACTTTATAATACTGACAACAAACCCGAGAAATGATTAAAAAACGGCTCTGATTCAGTAAACAAAATTTGTCGACTGTTGACTATAGACGTACGATGTACGATGAGAGCGTAGCGAAAATCCTGTCTATGCTGATGACAGTCCACATGGCACGACTTGATTGACAATTCAAGTAAAATGTCAATCAAAATGTATCATCTGTAGCCGAGCAGAGATACCATAATATCGTTTAGAGGTACGAACTATAATATCGATTGAGGTATCGAGTATTTGGGAATAGACTGGCAACTTCGATGATTTATGCGATTAAAGCGACACCTACAAATCGAACCCAAACTTTTCCGTATCAATTCCCTGAAGTCGCCAATAGACACAGATTAATGATATTTTATATTTATGTCTACGACCAATAGACGTCGCTTGTTAAAATATGTTATTAGTTTTTATTTAATATTTGGTAATGTACTGAAATAAAACTAGAATTTTATTAATGTTTATTGGTTTATTAAGGTGAACGCATACTTATCATAGCCGAAGGAAGCGAAAGAGCCGAAAGAATCGAATTTTAGAATTACTTGGATGAAATCCTACGAAACCTCGTACATTTATCCGCTCCGAATCGGACGATTCGGCTGATTCGGATAAGTAAAATATCGATAGTTTATAGTCTGTGGTCACGATGATTCATCGCCCATCACTAATTAGGTCGGCATGTTTTTTTTAAGTGGAAACAACTTTCGAGATTTTTTAAGAATGTAGGTTACTTTCCGGCCCATGTTACAGTTGTACCAAGTTATTTGTAAATTCAAGAGCATCCCTCTGTTCTGTTCGCTCTGGTGCTGCCATTACATTCTTATCTATGCATTACATGTATAAATAATGTATAATAAAATCTTCGACGCGAAAACAGTGCTGCAGTCGCGAAAATACGAAAAAGTCGCGAAAATACTGAAAAGTCGCGAAGTACAAAAGTTTCAGCGCGACGGAGTTTTATTTTTGCTGTCGAGTAATAGTGTGCTTGTCAAGCAACAATAAGCCAAAGAGGATGGATAAATCCAAAAAGCTTACAGGGATGAATTCAATGACCAAAGATTGTGCTTTATTCTTATAATACTATTCTTTTGTAAATCGCAATGACCAAATTCGTTGGATATTGGTAAATCCTCAGAATAATGACTAAAGCATAGAAGGAAGGCTAAAAAAGTAGCTCTGTAACTGTCTTTATTCCCGTTCTATCTCATCATCATCTTCCTGCCCTGGTATCTAATAGCACGAAACAGGATGTGGGAATGAGATAAATGATTTACTCTTAGTTTTACTTTTTTTGTTTTGTCACAAGATGAACTGTCATTTTGTTCTAGAGTGCGCGTAAGATAAGTCTGCGCGCGACGGAGGGCGTGCTAAATGTTGCCATGGTCGCAAAAATACAAATTCCTACTTTTTAAGGAAAAATAATATATTCGTGAGTATTAAAATTGGGCAGCCCTCTTGCGGTTTATTATATTTTAATTGAGCTAAGTTTTGTACGTTTAAATTTACTACCTATCAATTAAATTAATTAGTATTTTTACGTAATTTGTAAAAGAAAAGAACAAAGCTTGTTTTTTTTTTAAACAAAAACGTTGCCCCTCACTAGGATTACACCTGCATCGTGGGTGCGTTTACAGACACAAATCTTCACATGCACAAACAGCCAGACCCGAACAACTATCTGTAGGCCATACAAATATTTGTTCCGTGCGGGGATCGAACCCACGATCTGCAGCGCAGAAGCCAATCGCTTAGCCACTGCATCAAACGTGTCGTCATAATTATAAATGTGCCGTGAGTGATAAATAATGCATTATGATTATTATCGTCTGATGAGGTCTACTATAATCTTTATTATTATATTTTCTTTTATTCCTAAAATCAGGTAGATCTAGTGACAAAGTTAATAAAACTGCAACACTATGGCGGAACATGACTAGTGACTTGTATCTAGGGTCATGAATAAAAATTATAAAAAAAAAAAAAAAAAACAACATGATTAGTTCCGATTTTGGCCGCGCGCAGAGTTATCTTGCGCGCACTCTAATTATTTGATCTAAATACCTAGGTACCCATACAGGTTTAATAGTACTTTGCTTCAATGTCTGACAGTCCGTTCATTGAACTATTTGACTTGTTCGCGTGTTCATTGCTATGCGTTTGTCGTAAGGATGCTCGATCCAGGTGTTTTGTATCGATAATTTGTATCGCAATAAATCATATCTCACTGTATCGATCCATGTATCAATCCACACAAATTCATACGATCCAGTGGATCGATATGGTATCGTATCAAGTTTTTTAAAGAAAAGAAGTTTCAGTATAATACACAATTTTAATAAACAAAAGGTATATAAGACATAGCTTCTGATTACTGATTACATTTGCCAATCCTTAAAATGTAAAGCCCGATGAAATAATAATTCTACAATCGTGCTGGATCGAGACGATTGCGAAGTTTTCATTCAACGTGTGATTGACCAACGAGAAGAGACGTTCGGATGGGACAGAATACATAAAGAACTGTAGGGAATGATGATGACGAATTATTTAGTTCGTACTAATTAAAGTATCGTTTCATTTTGAACAAACTTAAAAAAAACGATAAAGAAACATATATGTATGTATTCTCTCTTAATCAATCAATCAATCAATCAAATTTATTTCGGACAAGGTACATCCATATGTTGGTAAATTATAATATAAGTACTTACAAAAATATCTTAATAATAATGAAACGGACTTACCCGCTGAACTGTAAGTCCGTTTCACTATGTACGTGGTGTTGTACGTGTCTTAAGTATGCTTAATAATTTATATATTTTAGGTACGGTTATTATTTTTAGCGGTATAAGATATAATGCATGTTATTTTAAATTCTATCGACGTTGAAATTTAGTGGATCACATCACTAGTCAGAATAAAATTAGTGACTACCTACGAAATTTCGAAACGTTTCTGTATACGTGTCCTTCTCTAACATCATAGCGGCTCCATAAGTCAAAATGATGCAAATATATGAGTTCAGTTGCTATTTTAGCGAGGTTTTTAGGCTTGTTAATAATCTGAGCAAGTGTCAGGTGTCAGAGGAGTGGTATGTTCTGTGGACGTAGTATCTCTAGTTAGTCTGTGGTCAGGGTGACATGACACTGACAGTGATCTCGTCTGATCTTTCTCTTTCAGTCTTAGCTTTTTTATCTTTGTTACGTGTTATTAGTAGTAGGTAACGCTAACAAGAAATTTCCATTTAACTTTTTTTAATTCGATATAATACGAATTTTAAGATTATTAATAATCTACCAAAATGTACAAAATTTATACGAGAACAAACAGTTATTTTAACGGTAAACAATATTTGACAAATCCATTGTTTGGTAAGTAAAGTTGAACATGACCTTGATGATTGTTTATTGTGTACAAAATGACAAACACCGACTAATTCACCTTAATGTAACCTTTTCAGGTGGTTATACCAATAACATTGGGCAGGACATTAATCGTATACACGTCACAACGAGACTTAAATTCCCCCCAGCCGCTGCATTAAAACTGCCGACCAACGTCGTCGACATAAATGCTTCAGAAATGGGCAGATTTTCGCCGCTGAGAGAACGAGATATTTCCGGTCCAGTCATCAGTTCTTGTTACAAAACACAGATTGACTTGGGAAATATTGATATTACTGTACAGTCAGACCCCCATGTCAACAAATATGATTGCCGTGGTGCTGTCAGTTTGTCATCTTCTATGCAAAGCAATGTTCCCAGCCCATTCAGTGGAAACCATACGCATCTTAACATGCCTGGGTCACAGTGGGGTCAAGGTTACAAGTATCTTTCTGATCATCTTCACAGTGCTCATTATTTGACACTTAGAAATGAGTATCGAGCAAGAGTATTGAATGACGGTATGTATGCAGGTACAATTTAATAATGCTTTTTTTGTTTATTATAATACAGACTCAAGTACGTTGTTATAATGATAAATCATCCACTTGATGATGTCTGTATTTTCTATGCCTGGTTTTGTAGGTTAAATGTTACCCAATATTGCACTTAGTACTCTGTATCTATTACAGATATTTGTTATAAGTCCAGTGTTTGTGCATGTGACTGAGTGTGTATTATGTAATGTCTGTGTAATGCTATGACAAATGAAATTGTGAATTTATGCATGGTTCTATTACTGTCCCCCTCTTTTGAACAATGGGTAACAACCAACTCCTAGATCATTCTTCATACATGATACATGACATAATAGTTAAGTAGTTTTATTTTAGCCCCCTAAGAAAACTAGTTTTATACACAGCCAATCAGAATTAGTTAAATTACATATTAATATTTTTACCAATATAATTGCTTTGGTGTGCCAACAATGGTGGCGCCATAAGTTCCCCATTTCCCTACCCCCATTGTCTCCCATTCCGCTTAGATCAATACCTGGCTTGTCCCTGGTGTGGCTGGGAATTATGTAAATCGACATTGTATTTAAGTGATAGACTTATTTCAATGTTATTTAATTTTTATTCATCATAATAACATACATCGCTTTGTCTAATAGGAAATGTATTATGAATAACTAACATTGCAATGTTGGTAAACAGCTATGACTTTACTCCTATGAGCAATTGATTTCTCATTGTATATTACAATAATAAATTTTGTAAAAATTACTTGCTTTTTCTTGTAATTTTTTTTTGAAATCTGTACTATATATACTGAGGTAAATTGGAGATTCTGAATGTATATGCTATTTTAATTATAACTGTCATTAGAAAGCTAGTATTTGTTATTTATATAAAATGATGTAATTCTGCTCAATATAAGAAAATATTTGTAATATAGAATTTGAACATTGAGAGATCAAAATGCTTTTAAGTTCCCAGTTTTTCAAAAATTTGCCTAAATTATTAAAAAGTACTGTTGCTTATGATATGATGTTAATATTTTCTTTGCCTTTTTTCAAAGCATAGCTGTTGGCACAAGACATCTGAGTACAGATACAAATACCAAACTGAGTTCTAAAGAAAAGTTGAAAAAGGCTATTAAAGAATATGGTTCAACAGTGATTGTATTTCATGTTGTCATTTCCCTGATATCATTGGGTTCCTGCTATCTTCTAATATCTAGGTATGTAATGTTCTGCTGTAACAATCTCATTTAATTCACAACTCATCAATCTAATTCATGACTATTATATTAAAATTATTTTATTATTACAAATATTTTACAGTTAATGTTCGTTGAATGGGTAAAGCTAATATTATACAGTGAGTCCCTGAATAATGTGTACAAATACAAATGAAAACGGGTGAAACAGGACCACAATTTATCGACAAAATGGAAGTTAGCTTTATCCATCCAAAGAGTATTACTTTTTAAATGACAATTTAAGTAGGTAGACCCAATAGTAAAGTAAATTTTCCTACTTTTATTTTCAGTGGCGTTGATATAGTCTCAGTGCTGAAGTATTTCAACATAAGTGAAGGCACTATTTTGAAGGTGGCAGGATCAAGTACTAGCACCTTTGTTGTAGCGTATGCTGTACACAAATTTTTCGCACCTTTCAGGATAGCACTAACGTTGACCGCTACACCTTTAATCGTGCGATATTTAAGAAATATTGGCTTCATAAAGCGCAGTGTGTCTTCTGGTGGAGGGAAATAAATGGATAAATAAAATATTGTCATATCTTTAATTACCTACCTGTTCTTATTTTTCAACATTGACACGGAAAATGAGTAGGTACCTACTTATTAAAATTTGTGTACCATAATATTACATAGGTAATCTTAGAATTAATTATTGGTCTTCGCTGCGCTCCAACGGAGACCAATCATTAATCTAAGTACCTAAGACCTAATAATACAGAAATAAATCGTGGTGTCAATCAATAAGGTATCTACCTCCCTATTAGCACGTCCGTTGTCTTTTTCGCGGATTGCATAGCCTTTATAGCGCGGACAGCAAGGGCTGCAATGATGACCAAGTTTGAAGGCCGAGAGCATAGCTAACCTAAGCTTGAGGCCATCATAGCGTGGCCAGTAAAACTAAGTACTTACCTAGTTAATAATAGGTAAGTAAAGTACGTAGGTAGTACCACCCAGTTGAATAAAATCATTCTTTCACATTTTAAGAATTTACTGTTTTTCGCATCCAACCAAGTCCGTTCTGAAAGTCTTGCCTACCTGTTTTACCAGTCCCTCAGCCTGCAGTATGCGATGACAGTGGCGAAGCCGTATTGAACGTCCCTACCAACCAGGATTGTTTCAAATATCAGCCTCGACATCAGCAGTTGCGGAACGTCTCGTTCTACATAGTCTCCAAGCTTTAGTGTGCGGGCTATGCGGCCCAAATAATTACTTAATTGGGTGTCCTCAAAATTATTTTTTCATTGTTTATTTAAAATAAGTAGGTACCTACCTACAACAATGTTTGTAAGTAGAGATCAGGGGCGTAGCTACCGCCGTATCAACTATACGAGGGCCCCGACGTGTGTAAGCAAAAATTCGTAAAATGTTATATATAATCTCACTCAAGCTCTTAGGCCGTACGCCAAACTCTAAACTCTTAAACGCTAAAGTCAGCACACCCCAGACACTCCATACAACCATGGACCAAGGTTTTTGGTTTGGTTTACTCCATTTGGGCTTCGCTGCAGTCGGGTAGAAGGGCCCCCCGACAAATTTTGATACGGGGCCCGTCTAGAGCAAGCTACGCCACTGGTAGATATATTTTACTTTTATAATGGTCTGAGATATTTTACCTCGAATTGTTCAAGCACAGACCAAGGCGGTTTAAATAGCAATTATTGAGCATAGGTATAAAGTGACAAATCTTAAAGGAAACTTTTAAAATATTAGGTACTTACGTTATGATTTCACAAAAAAAATCGATAATTTTCACGCTCGCACTATTTTTCTACCGACATTGCCGCTTTACCCGTACATTCAAAGCAATTATTTTGTTTTTATTATGTTAAAGAGACAAAGCTTAAAACTAAAAAATGCACTTCAAATCATGGCCAGAATCGAGAGAAAACCTTAAAAATCTCGCGCTGCTGTTTGTGTTTGCCACTCGGTTGCACTTTCTTGGTTTATTTTTTTAATATAATTCTTCTGTCAAATTCATCATCCTAAAATTACAAAATTCACTATTTCGTAAATCAACTGCTTATATTGCATCATAATTATAAGCTCAGTTCTTATGACGACAAACGAATCGTTTTGCTTACCAATGGCAGCAATATTTTTATGTGAAGCTGGGCGTATAAAAATTTACTCATAAGCTAATTTTACCTGTGATAGCTACTAACGTATGGGAGCTCTACTATCATACTATGCAAAGCTATGGGGTCTTTGCTTAATAATTGGTCAAGATACAACTGATACAAGAGTTAATTTTAATCAACGCTCGGTAAATCATAGGAATCAGTCAATAGTCAACAAAATTAACCCTTTGACCGCGCCAGTTGGATTTATACGACAAATAAAAATGTTTTCGTGCCCGCGTCTCCTTAGTCATATTTATACGACTGAGGCGACACGGGCACGAAAACATTTGTCGTATAAAGCCGACTGGCGCAGTCAAAAGGTTAAGAAAAACAACCGGCCAAGTGCGAGTCGGACTCGCGCACGAAGGGTTCGGACTTCGGTACCATTATCTATAAAAACGGCAAAAATATCACGTTTGTTGTATGGGTGCTTAAATATTTGTTTTATTTTAAATTAATTATTTATTTTTAAAGTGAATATATAACTAAATATTCTGTGAATATTTCAAGCGCCTACCTGTTGCCGTTATTAATATCGAGCAAAAACAACCAAAAAATCACGTTTGTTGTATGAGAGCCCCCTTAAATATTTATTTTATTCTGTTTTTTAGTATTTGTTGTTATAGCGGCAACAGAAATACAGTATCTGTGAAAATTTCAACTGTCTAACTATCACAGTTCATGAGATACAGCCTGGTGACAGACGGACGGACGGACGGACAGCGTAGTCTTAGTAATAGGGTCCCGTTTTACCCTTTGGGTACGGAACCCTAAAAAGAATGAGTAGATTGGCTCCACCCACACTACCTAATGGACCCCACACACGTTATGAGTTCTTTGCGCAACTCTAGGCTTGCACAACTGCACAAGCCTGCTTTAGGCCATAGACACCGTAGTGCCCACAAACCGCTCAAGTTTATTTTCTTTGCGCAAGTGCTTAGTGCACAAGTCTGTGTGACGGATCAGGGTTCCCTCCTCCTCTAATTTCACCTGAACGAACGACGTTGAACCTTTCGCAGCACTTGTCATATTGACGGCGAAACATAACAATACGAGCAGGCAGCTTGGGCACGACTACCTACCAGTACCTAAGTATTATTATTGTAGTCTTTGGGCACGCCAAAAAATATTATTTCTGTGAGGCACGAAATATTGAACAGGATCGTGCACACGCAAATCGCACAAGCTTTTCAATTGAAAATTGTAACAATTTTTTTGACTTATACAAGCCTAGATATTCGCGCAAATTCGGTCCACACACATAACTGCATACTTGTACAAGTCTAAACTTGTGTTAAAAAAATATTACGTGTATGGTGCCCATAAATAAATCTCTCTCCATCCAAAAACGAAACTCGGGTCGGCTCTGGATCTTAGTCATTCCTGTGTTAGAGCATTTTAGATGGTGTAGTAATCGAAACTAGAACCAGGCGCACAAAAAAAAAGGCTAAGTAGTTAGCATTTATATAATGTAGGTACTCTGTGGTAGTTAGTTACGGCGCGGCACTACACGGTGACCAAGTGCGTTACAAACATTTTCAAATAGATATACAAAAATGGTCATTGACCACCCCTGAATTTGATCCACCACTGTTTAATGTAGATATATAAGATACTTTTGTTTGTAGGTAGATACATTTTAAATACGTAATGGTCATTTATTGGTGTAACCCAAGTCAAGACGTCAATAACATTATTAAAAGATAACAGTGTCAAATGTTTATTATTACTACTTACATAAATAAATTCATTTTGTTTATTCAAATGGATGTGTGACAGATAATATATATCTACGAGTAGGTACTTATTAGTAATTATTTGATACAGCGTAGTGGAAGTAATAGTGCCTAAATTAATTGAGTTAGTTAATTTTATAATTATAAAATGTTTAGTGGCAAAGTGATATGTGTTATATACTTATTCCTTTGTTGTGTGCTCATATATGGTGTATGTGATAACAGGTTAGTATATCAAGCAGCTTTTCAGGCTTTGTATAGGTACAAATTTAAGAAAATAATTAAAGGTTTACGATACTGTATGGAGCGTTATGCTTGTTACTATTAATTGTAGCCATAAGGGTAAATCAGCGGGCAGGGCCTGATTTACCTTACAAGCTAAATAGATTGAAACATGGGGGCGCAACGAGAATAATCTGGCGGTCGGTGTCTGACGAAGAATATTTTGAAAGGCACATTTCAAAGAGCAAAATACCAGCTTTAGCATAAACAAGACCAAGGCCAGCCCCATAGGGCGAACGAATAGCGGTAAGCAGTATGGGGGTAACCTGTTATCCCAAGACCGAGGGAGGGACGCCAAAAGACTTCAAAAAAAGATGAAAAAGTGCTATTCCTGTTTTTTTTTGTATGTAGGTAGTAGTATATAGTTTCCTGAATAATTTGAATTGTATAAACTTAACAAAAGATTTTTCATAGCCAATGGTATCGATTCTGTAGCACATTTTGACAGTACCTACTAAACTAATTATACTAAACTCAACTGTCACTTTCTTTTTCTATTGAAACAGAAAGGGACACAACATTAGTTTAGTTCTATCAAAGTGCGCAACAGAATCGACAGCAATCTTGTCGATTCTGTTGCACATTTTGACAGTACTAAACTAGACTAAACGCAACTGTCACTTTCTTTTTCTATTGAATCGACACCATTAGTTATTGCAATAATTAGTAAGTTAGATAAATACGAACCTTGGCCGATCAATATCTTCTCATAAAAAAAGTATAATTGAATTATGAATCTCTTGAAATTATTTTTATTACCCAAGTACGTATTTGTGAGTTGCATTAAATTAATACAAAAATCTTGAAAATTACTCGTGTCTTTCTATATCCGGCCAATATTATTTAAATCGGGTTCCGCCAAGGTTTTTAATTTTTAAGCGGTTATTTATATTTTTTTGGATTTGGGCCACTGCTTTCTATTTTCTACTTTCAACTTTCTATGTCAAATAGTCTGATAAAAATGGCTGTGATGGACGCGGACTGACGGACGGATAGACAATGAGGAGCGGTAACTTCTAAAATCTGGTTACAGCTATAACCGATAGCGGTCGCTCGGTCGGTTAGATTGGAATATTATATCGGCGGTATATGTTAAGTCTGCATCATTAGTCAACGAATAAGTATTCAGAATTTAGAAATATTCATCTGTCTTGTCTAGATCTTCTGACATGGTGGGGCGCGGCACGGGCGGCGTCCGTCGCGTGATTTGTGCTGTAGCGCAGTTTGTTCCATTTTTGATCACCGGGGCGCATCTGTTGGTGGCACTGTATTCTCGATAAAGAACGCAGTATACAGAATGGTTTGTTCCGTGTGGTTGGTTACGGGCAAAGAATGGGTCACCACTTTTCTGTACCCGTGTTGTCGCACAAGGCGACTGAGATAATTGTTATGTAACATTAGGCAGCAGCAGCCAGGGCCATAGCTAGGGACCTCGGGGCAGTCGCGGCAGCAAGTCATTGAACCTGGCCTCAGCTATGGCCCTGCGTACCAGCATCTTTCTGTCTGCTAACAACTACCTAAGTACTGACCTTATCAATCATTGTGTAGGAACTTAGTGGGTATTAAAATACTTTTGCCTACTTACCCCTAAATAACATCGTTGACATGCTCAGCAGTGAACTATGCGGGCTGATGTGGTGTTAAGCGCAGGCCACACCGCCAGCTGGTTCGAGCCGAGCGAGCATCGTTTCATCTCTCTTCATACTTCACAAGTCACAAAGATAATATTCTCAGTCTAGTCTAATCAGTGGCGCGGCGTACCTAACAACCAGTGAAGGGATCCTTGCAATTTTTTTTTAGACTGCCCCTACCTATTCGTAATGAGCTTAATAATAAATGCCACAATAAAAAGTAAACTTATCAAGTTATGAAATCGATTTGATATTACCTACCTACATAAAAAAAGAAAATATCAATTATTTTAGTTTAGTAATTTTACCCTTAAGTATAGAAAAAAAAATAGTTACTCCCCTTTTTTGTGTAGGCCCGGGTCGGCCGGGACCGGGACCCACTTGAGGCAGAGGCCCCTTTTTTTTTACGTGGGGAAATCCTTATGCACTAGCCCCCGTCCGGGGCAGACGGGGGGGTGTGCCGGACTTTTAACGGCTAAAACCACCACGGTCCTTCTGACCCAAGGCCGGGGTCGCGGGATTCGCTATTGCATGCACCGCAACCCCGGCAGGTCCCGGTCCACCAATTGCTGGCGGACCTCTCCACTGTAGGGCCCCACCCCACGACCTCCTGAGAGGCGCGGGGGGCACCCCACATCACCGGCGCACCAGAACACATGGTACGCCGTGACCACCCCGGGGACCAAACAAGTACATGGGTGCCAGACTACCCCGTGTCTGGGCACCCCTGGTCCCTCTGCGACGGGTCAGATTAGTGGCCCCGCCGCCTACCACTTTTCGGCCGCAGAGGATAGAAAGGGCGGCCAGGTACACACCGCCACTCCTCTTCCCCTGCGGCCCCACCGCGTCCGCCATCTGACGGTGGCGGCCCCGTCAAGGCCGCGGAAGGTAGGGAGAACGGCGCACCGTAATACCGGCACTCCTCTCCCGCCGCGGCCTCCCGCACTCAGCCGCGATGCGTTCCAAACGACATCGCGGCCCGCCTCAGTTGCGATGTCGCCGAAGCGACACCGCAACCTACTTAGCCGCTACATCGAGGGCTACCAGACCCAAGCCCCGACGAGCGGCCCCTCCTTGGGTTCCTCTTCGCTTCACCGTGGGGTTCAATGCCACGGCCACTAAGCCCCCCCGCAACGACAATGCGGGAACCCAACCGGGGGGGGGGGAGGCAGAGGCCCCTGGCATTATGCGAGTCAAATGTAGGTAACTAAGCTTTATCAGCGATGAGGTTCACTATCTATTACATTTTATGTTAAAAGTATTCATTATTTTAAATATTAACTGTTGCGACATTTTAGTCAAACAGAAAAATTCCTGCTGGTTACTTGAGTCGGTATCTGATAATACTAACCTCTGACATTGTCAAAATGGCTGCTATCGAAAGAAACACGTGCGGAATAAATGAAAATAACGATCTAGGTCATATATCAGAAGATGAAAGTTAAGTACCTATTTACTACCTGCTAATTGTTAAGCAATACTATAACAATAACAGACTGCAACAGGAGCTATTGTTTTTTTTTAAACTTGTTGCGCTCTTCCATTCTGAATATTGATTAATTAAGTGGTTATGAGTAGGTAGGTAAACACCGTAAACAAACAGCCCGTCGCTTTAGCTACGTAAAGTTAAAGCAACGGGCTGTGGGTAACGGTAATGTAGGTAACTACTTAGGTACTTACTTCATTTAATCTTAAGTTATAATAAGTATTCTTTTTTGTTTTACAGCACTAATCAAACTGATGACGGGCAGTATCTGTTCGACTTCACAAAGAACGATGACGTAGACGCTTGGCAAGAACAATCAGATACCGTACGCGACGTCGGCATGTCCAAGGCCATATTAGTTATTCACAAAAATCTTGGCTTCAGACGAGCTATATTTTTCGCTCTATTGAACCCCCAGCTAAATGGCGCCGGATTTGCTGGAATAAGAGCTATTCAAACATATAACCTTACGGGCCACACAAAATTACAGATGAAGTGCAGAGGCCAAGGACAGTTCAACGGTTTCAAAGTTATTTTGCGACACAAAGGTTTAAATGATGAACCCAATTTCTCGTTTGAACAATATTTTCAGGTAATAATATAATTTTGTTATTGCAATGCATAAGTACCTACATTGAAAATTCATACCTATTGGCAGCGATAACGATTAGGATTCACACATTTAATCACACCGTCACGTACTAGCGAGTAGTTCAACACAGATCTAGAGTTGAGTAGTACCTACTTTAGACAGGCAAACAATAATTACCTAGGCAATCGATTCCAATAAAGCAATAATAGAATCTATTTACTTCTTAGTATGTCTTAATTCCAAATAAGAAACAAAAATAGATAAGTCCTCAGACAAAATTAGCCTAGCAACCTAACCGTGTACCTACCATGCAGGAGACGGACAGCTGCGTTGCCGGTGCAAGAATGGCTCTGTGGACACCAAATCAAAGGCTTCCAGCGTAGTATTTAGTCAATGTGTATAGAGTGGATTCTGACAAGTAAAATGTTGCTACTGTTCTAGTCTCCCCCGAGTATTATATTCCTTGGTTCTAGTTATCGCTCTCAATAAGTACCTACATACCTACTTAGGGCGAAGTAGGTAATCCCATCAAAAACATCAATGTGAAAAGAGCTAATTCTCGAGTCTTGTCGTAAAATCTAAATGTAGAGCCAATGGCATTTCATTTATAAAGATATTTTTCGGACTTGGCAGTCGCGCAGTACAAGAATATACTAGACGTGTACGGATTTGTTAAAATAAAATAAGGTATCTTGCATCACACGTACCTCCTACTCTCTAGAGAGAGGTTAATTGAGAGTTAAACATAGTCTACATATAATTTTCGAATAATTATGAAAACGATTACCTACAAGAAAATATTTCAAGATTTTATATTTTTCCTTCCTAAGCACTTACTGAATGCCAAATATCAAGTTTATAGGTCTGTTACAAGTACCTACATTAGAATCGAAATAACGAAACTTTGATGGCAGATATTTTGTAAGCTTTTTTAGTTTAATTTGGCAATTTAGTCAAGTACCTACATTAACTACTCCCTGTAACGTAATTTTCAGGCTTTCGCTTTCATCTGTTACAAAGATATAGGGGGGCTTAAAAGTGCCTAGAGTTGATTCGAGAAAATGGTGTAACGGCAGTGCCTGCCTGAGCGACGTGAGCGAATAACAATTTTAATATTTTCAGGCACCAAGAGACGATTATGCTATTCGTAATCTCAAGTTTTCAGAGTTTAAAGCTTACTACAGAGGCAAAAGAGTAAACAACAACGAGACCTTAGACTTATCACAGATTACAAGTCTTGGTATTCAAATGTACGGTGGAGTGTATCAACCGATAAAGCAGAAAGGTCCGGCAACATTGGAAATTGATTGGATTAAAGCAGTTTAAATAAAATACAAAGAAATAATGTACAATAAAAATAATTGTTATTGCTAGGTACTGTAGTTTTTTTTCTTTTTAAACTCGGAATACTGCCCAGCTTGGGCAACGGTGTTTTGTAACATCTTCACGGCTGCGGCCTCGGTTCCGGTCGTGATTTTGTCCATTTTCGGATACGCGAGCGCAGGGCAAGGCGTAGTCTCCTTTTGCGTGGAGGTGATGTTCACTAACAGCAGTCTTGGGAACTGTCCCAAGACTGCTGTCTGCAGACAACGGACTGCCGTTGCCTGACCAGAATAGGTAGCAGCAGGAACACCATGGTGGCTTTAGTCGCTACTGAGTCTGACATAACCCATAGTCTTCCCTAGACGATTTCCTCAACTAAAAAAAAAGGCTGATGACGAACAGCACACGTTAGGACTGCTTCTGCGAACCTGATAGCTATATGCATAGGTAAGGCTTATGTCTAGCAGTAGACAATAGGCCGATAGCCGAAATAAATTTATAATTATTGAGACAGTAGTACTCAGTTTCCCTTATTTACGACCCCACGACGTAAAGAACCTGTGGCGTTCAAATAGTTTTTAATCCAAGAAAGAACAAAAATACCCTGTTATTTTACATAATAATAACTTTATTATCTAGAATTAGGTCATCACTAGATATAATCAGTATACACTCAAGACCATAACTATTGAAATAAATGCTTATTGCTGTAGTTTATCGTTGTCGGGACGGCAACAACAGAGTGAGTGCTGTCATAGCATCGGGAAATAGAGAGTGGTAGTTGACGAGAGGCACGTACGCCGCGGTGATGACGCGCCCAGCGAACCATCTCCCATGCAAGGTGTTCACCGAAGCCACCGCTGTCGCTATCGTTGGACATTTACAGTAAACGTTTCCTTGTGGAGATGCTTTATCTACGTACACATGCAACACGCCACCGTGTTTATTACATTCACTAATGACATCGTCTCTAATTTCAATATCCCAGCTAGGATTTGTTTCCCTGAAAAAACAAAGGCCATTAGTTAATATTATTTAGAACTAGCTGTGTCCGCGACTTCGCCTGCGTAGAAGCCGGAGAACAACATGACTTGCTTAACTGAAATTAGGTTGGTATTTTTTAAATCTTTCTTTATTCCAACAATTATGGAAAAGTACATAATAAACGGTAAAATATGAATTATCATTTATTTATGTAGAAACCTCACATAGCTTCGGGTGCCCTATGTTCTTGCCAACAGTTTAGGCCGAGTGGATTTTTAATTATTAGATTTGAAATTTAAGATTTTTACTGAACAAAAATGTTGTATTTCATCAGTAGTCAAGTTTATTATAATAAAGCTTCCCTGTAAACAATGTTAGCAGTAGAACCACCCGGGATGTGTGCATAAAGATTGCTCAAGTTGCTTACACGGGAGAGAGCCACAGAGCTGACCGTGGGAGAAGCAGCTGACACTAAGGTACATCCGCAACGTGTAATGTCTGGCGGGTTTTGAATAGTCATAGCATAACATAAGCTGATCGAAAACTGTACATGTGATGTTTGTTACTCTATCACGGATAAACAGCTAAATGGATTTGGGTGAAAATTGGCACACCGATAGACAATGTCCTGGATGAACTTATACATACATGAAGTAGTCACCACGGGCAACAGCTAGTCTATACATTGGAAATATTCAAAAATAAAACAGTGGGGGCATTAATGGATAACCAATAGAATCCATTTCTCATCATATGCGGTTGATTTTTATAAACAAATGTGCGTGTCTCGGAGTAACATTTAGTGTTTGGCCAGACTGGCAGCGCGGTGCGGGGAGCGGCGCGGGTGCGGGAACGCGCGCGATTTACCTGTCCGCAGTGGAGCGTGGCTTCGTTCTGAGCGTTGTCGTGTCCAGTGTTTGTCAAAATATAATATGGCTGAAATAGACTTATTTTTACTGGAAAATTCTTACTTTAATATTAACACTAACTGGACACTCAAATAAAGTTCTTCTGTTTGAACTCGCCGCACCGCGCCCGCCCCGCGCCTGCATTTTCAGTCTGGCCAAGCACTAAGCCTTTGGCCAGACTGCAAACGCGGGCGCGGTGCGGCGAGTTCAAACAGAAGAACATCATTTGAGTGTCCATAGTGGGCACGCGGGCGCGGGCTACTTGGCGCGGGGAGCGCGCGGGTAGCTCACGCCAAAGCTCGTTCATACAAGTGGCCGCAGTGAGAGCGCGGGTGGCAAGCGACAACCCGCGTGGGAGCGGGGGATCTCAAACTAGTTCGAGCTGACCACGCGCGTTGTTGTGATGGCGTCTTCAAAATTAAATGTTGAAGAATTAATAAGTGCTATTCAAGCACTGTGGATGTCGAAACATCGTTTTTTAGTAAGAATTTTCCAGTAAAAATAAGTCTTCTTCATCCATATGATATTTTGACAAACACTGGACACGACAACGCTCAGAACGAAGCCACGCTCCACTGCGGACAGGTAAATCGCGCGCGTTCCCGCACCCGCGCCGCTCCCCGCACCGCGCTGCCAGTCTGGCCAAACACTAAATGTTACTCCGAGACACGCACATTTGTTTATAAAAATCAACCGCATATGATGAGAAATGGATTCTATTGGTTATCCATTAATGCCCCCACTGTTTTATTTTTGAATATTTCCAATGTACAGACTAGCTGTTGCCCGTGGTGACTACTTCATGTATGTATAAGTTCATCCAGGACATTGTCTATCTGTGTGCCAATTTTCACCCAAATCCATTTAGCTGTTTATCCGTGATAGAGTAACAAACATCCATCCATCTTCACAAACTTTAACATTGATGATATCATTAGTAGGATAATGCTAATTGAACCAGACAACCTCTACTTTATATATGCAAATAACACTTACGAGGCTGGATCAAACATATTATTGAGCATGAAACATTGAGTTGCGATTGGTGGTGCAACTTGTGGTTGTGGAGTGACCAGTGCTGAACCAGCCCCCATCAAGACTGATGCTGCAGCAGGAGGAATCTGAAAACAAGCCCATCTTATTATTAATCAACATGCTGTGGTAATCACATCGTTTTGAGCATCAATGGGAAACCCAATACCCTGCTCAACTCTAAATAAAAGTATATTTTTTTAAACATTAATACAGTGAAATTAATTTCTAATAGGTAATGGAAGTCTTCTGAGTAACATTGAACACATGCAAGCTTGAACAAAGACGTTATACAGCTGGTTTTTAACCTAAAACAATAAAATGGAATATCAATTAGGCTCAATTAACATTATAGTGTGGATATCATAGTTTAGCACTTGGAGCACTGGTATTTTTTAAAAACCTTTTTTTAGTCCCGAATTGATAAAAAGCTCTAATTTGAGAAATCCCTCTTAATACTTGAGAAGGCGCGCTATGAGCATTCTGGTCACGCAAAAATATATCGTGGTATTGTTTGATGTTACCGATACCATAAGGTTTCTAGCGTCTAAGTACCTTCCTAACCATTCATGGAGTCTCTACTGACGTCACTTGTGCGCCGCTCAGTGCCACCACGACCGTGTTGTGAAGTGTTTATGCCAGCCGTGCACCTTCACGCGGCATTTTATAAATCGCGCGCCTATCGAAGTAAAAAAAAAAACGAGGCTTTCGTGCTGGTGAAACCACACACACTGCGACGGAGTGGCACGCAGAATATCGTCACTGCGCTTGCAAAATCCGCTGTGTTTTTTTTTTAATTTCGGTTTTTAATGCTATTTTATAATACTTCTCAAGCCACGTAGGCCTGTGCAATCTGTTTTCTAATCATTTATTTGGTTCAGGAGATAGCAAAATCAGCTATGTAATTTTGGCCAAAAAGGCTTCAAAAATCCTCTATGCGTGCAAAGAAACACTTAAAGTATTTTTTTTCGTTGGGCTCCTCTTTGAATTGCGTTTCAATATGACACATAGCGGGTTTATTATTTTAAAATAGTGTGTTAAATCCGCTAAGTGTTCTAGGAACACTAATAATGAAAATATTCTAGTAGAAGCATAAAGCCGTCATGTGGCGAAAATTTATATAGCGGTATTTACGACCCAAAAAAAATTCGCTATGTGAACCAATTTACTTAAAAAAAATCCTAGCACCTGTTATATCGTAGAAAAAAGCAAAAAAATAAATTTTATGATGTCTCGACATAAATAAAATATATAATAAATCTTATCTTATTATAAAGTCTGCACACTAAGTTTTTAAATGTTATCAGTTTGGGAAAAAAAAAGTTTTTTGCCGATCCTGTAAAGTTGGGTTTTTTCCCATAGCGGATATTGCAAGCCCAGCGACGATATATCGTCCGATACAAAGTTTATAATGAGGCGATTTATACCACTCTAAAGCTCAAACAGCCCCCTTAGAGTCCCAGAAGAATAGGCCGCTACGTCGTGCCATCAATCACTGTGACGTTTCCGTGCCATACGTGTTATCAGAAGCACATTCGTCTAGATTTCATGGAAGATTTTTTTTAAATTCCTTCTGTTTTTTCTTTTCTGCCTAAGGCTTAAGAAATATTATATAAGTACTTGTTTTAAAGCTGCATTTATATTACTATGAAAACTCGTTTTTCATAATATAAGGTCCAACCAAATTACCTGGACAAACTTTTACACAGTGTTCAGTACGTTTAACTGAACATATCTATGCAAAAAAAACGAGATCAAAGTGATTTTTTTTCATAACCAAATTTTTTTTTTCAAATTTAATTTTACTTTTTTTTTAACATTTTTCAGTTCGCTGTTTAGCTAAAACACGGCACGGAATTAGCGCGCACCCCAATGGCGGTCGATGCATAAAAAATGGATGAGTTTATTCTTAGAGAGCAATTTAAAACGTTATTTTTTGGTTAGAAAAAAAACACTTTTATCTCGTTTTTTTTTTACATAGAAGTGATTAGTTAAAACGTATTGAACGCTGTGTAAGTTTGTCCAGGTATTTTGGTTGGACCTTCTATATAAATTTTCTTTTATTTATATAAATTAATTTCTTTTCAATATATAGAAAATCTAAGTAACAAATTACATTTGAAACAGCGTGAACATTTTGCTTGACCGCACCTGTTCGTGTTAATCTTTAAGGCGCGCCTTTATTATATAACTTAAAATTTACCAACGTATGGAATTATACTTGATGGTAGTTCCTCTTGAGAGATCTCTCAAATAAGAGCTGTATATAATACGGGCTGTGCCTTAGAATTCCTAAAACTAAACTCAAATTTTGTTATTTGATTAGGCCGGTTCTATGTTTTTGTCATTATTATTGTACTCTGCAAAAAAGAAATTGTTTGATGATGAAATTAAAATATAGTTCTCAAAATATTGTATCAGATTAAAGATTTATTTATATCGACACCATAGTTTGAAAAGAGCTTGACAGCCTTCAGTGTTATTGTCTAGTATGTCAAGGTTAATATGTACATTACTCAGCAGTGCAGAGAATATTGTTAAAGTTCGCACTGATCTGTCCTTTTTCTGAAATCTGCATACTGCTGTAAAACATAATGTATGTAATATGCCAGGAGGTAGTATTAAGTATATTAAATAATGGCGAAAACACATCAATTCTCATTATAGCCCAGTCGCCAGGTCGCAAAAAAGGGGTTTACCTTGCAAAAGGTCCAGTAGTTCTGAATTTTGGATATTTGTTGTTTATGTGTTCTTATGGAAATTCTAAATTATCGACCTTGAGTGCCCTCCGCGCGCTCCATCGTCTTGGACTAAAGACCCCAAAAATGAGTTTTTATTAAATAACTCTTTATCTATGGGTTTTACAGCAAAAATTGCTCCGTTACATTTTGTAGAGATTTAAATTACCTACAATTCTTGTCTTACACATTTTTCTATAGCTAATAGTTTACGACATATTGCTTTTTAAAGTTGACAAAATTCACAATTATTAAAAAAAAATAACCTCATAAACTATAGAAAAAAGTGTTTACGACAATAATTATAGGAAATATAATCTTCTACAAAATTCATCTGAGTTATTTTTGGGCGTAAAACCCTTAGATAAGGAGTTATTTAGTAAAACCTCATTTTTGAGGTCTTTAATCCAAGATGGCGGAGCGCGCGGAGGTCATTTAAGGTCGACAATTTGAAATTTTCGCAAAAACACAACAAATATTCAAAGTTCAGAACTACCGGACCTTTTGCAAGGTAAAACTACCTGGCGACTGGGCTATTACGTCGATTCTTCAGATTTTTCTTATTACTAAATTGACCTTACTTGCTTTTGGCCATTTAAGCAACGGTAAGTAAATTAACAATCAAATTGTATTACCCCGGTCACTCACATGCGCGCAAACATTCGTACATTGTACGAATGTTTTCCGTTTTGTGTGGAAAATGTTCGCATAGTCATTGCGAATGTCAGTCCCACACTAAACTTGTGGGTTCGCGTATTCGTGCGAAGGTGAGTGACCCGTCTTAGAAATATCTTTGTGCATAGTAATTACAATAAGCTGTATAAACAAAGTTTTCTAACGCTACTAGATGGTAGTATAGGTACTTTACCCGCGGAGTTCTAACATTGATGCGCGCACCCAAGGCACTTAACACATGTATCAGCATTAATTCGCATTTTACACAGAAAACGGGCATTTATTATGAACACGCGTACGCATGCTTACATATTTTCGCTACGATTCAGCGCGATTACGCATTCTATTGAATTCTTTCGCAGCTTAAAGCACACGGTTCTACAGATGATGCGGATAAGTGTGTCTAAAACATCCAGCATTTTTGAGAATTAATGCTGATAAATGTGATAAATCCCTAATGCGGATTGAACTGTTTTTTGCTCTTAACAGTTTTTTAATAGACATATTTTCCTTAGAAATTCCAGTAAATCTAAAGATTCACCAAGGAGTACTTATTCGTAAAATTTTGAGACAATGTAATCGTGTTTCATCATTATGCCATTTAGATGTACGCTTTACTATCAGGAATTTACTGCATTTACCAGAGATAATATTTTTTCAAAATATGTAACTAAACCCCATAAGGTTATTTTAGGTTAGGTCGGAATTGAGTCTACAGTCGAACGTGAAAGATTTTTGCTTGCTTGGTGAAACAGTATTATTTTCTTTTATTCCTAAAGCGTTCATTACACTACCCGATTTTTAGGGCCCTTCACTCTTATTCAGTGTAGTATAATAACTGGTGATTTATTAATTGGTGCTGGTGTATTTCAGGATTTATTTGAATATCTTAGGATTATGCATTGATCAGGCTTGTACACAAATCAGTAACATAAACATCCAAAAGTTACAGAAGTTTTTAAAAATCTATGGAATTACTAGAATTTTACCTGTAATCCAGTCCCTTCTGCAAGTTTAAACATTAATTGCAAGCGTCCTGTTGCGCCCAGGTCAATACCAGCTCGATCCAACTCATCTGCGTCAAATCGAGTGCTAGAACCGCCATCAGTCCTTTCTGTCACATTGCCAACTTTCATTGGTCGTCCAGCTAATTCAAATCCATTCAATTGTTCCATTGCCTTCTTTGCATCTGCCGCATGATGGAACTGAAATGTTATGTTTTTGTTGTTGAGAAATTTGTCATAGCATAATCTCCTGCAGTCGTTATTTTGGTTCTATCGTAAGATTGGCAAGAAGTTAAATAATCAAACTTACCGTAAGAAATCCATATCCTTTACTTTTTCCTGTTTCAGGGTCAGTCATAAGCTGAATATGATCAATTTTTCCAAAAGGTTCAAATATGCCGCGTAGCATGTCTTCTGTAATGTTAAAATGCAATGAACCTACATATAGTCTCGTCGGTCCGTTACTGGTCTTTGGTGCTAAGTTAGGCAATGTATTGCCTACCCTGTTCTTTTCTGCTTGTGTATGTTGAACTATAATAGGGACTCCAAGCAATTTTTGTCCAGTCAAACCTAGAGCCTGTAAACGAGGTTAAAATTAGAAAAAGAGAATTAAGAGAGAATATTTATTTTGTCATCTTAATATCATAGTTAAACTGTGGGGAACGAAAAGTCGGAATATTGGTTATACCTAGTCTTGCCATAAATATTGTCACGAAGAATTTTTTTTTTATTGCAAATAATATTTATTACTTTTACAGTGTGTTAGTTTAATACATAAATATGAAACAATTTAAAATATAAAAAGCTTATTCGAAGTGGTCTCCATTGGCTGCAATACAGTCCTTTAAACGTTGAGGCCAGTTATCAATAGAAGCACGCACTCTTTCCATGGGAAAATTCTTCACTGCCAATCGTATGGATTGTTTTAGGGACTCCAAATTATCATGGCGTTTAGAGCAAGCCGTAATCTCTAAAACTGACCATAAATCATAATCCAGCGGATTAAGATCGGGACTAGACGACGGCCAGTCTTCAGCTCTGATGAAGTCCGAAACGTTCACTTCCAACCAAGACTGCGTGGACCGAGCTTTATGACCCGGCGCCGAATCTTGTTGGAAGGACCATACTTGGTTATTGAACATGGTGTTGTTAAGGGGCTTAACTACCTTCTCAAGAATGGTATCAAAACATCGGCACAAGTGTATAGTTGTGCCGATGTTTTGATACCTTTTTCACAAAATTATGGCTCAGTCACTCCTTCATAGCTAACACCCCACCAAACCATCACTGAAGTCGGATAATGCCCACGTTGCACTCTGTCGACTAATTGGGAAGCTTCCTTAGATATTTGAGCATAAATACGGTCATTTTATTTGTTAAAATATTGCTCAATTGTAAAGATTTTCTCATCCGTAAACAAACATTTTCTGTGACCTCCCTTTGCGTACCGCTTCAGTAGTTGTTTAGATTTTACCACCCTATTCTTTTTTAAATTATCAGTTAAAAAATGACCAGTGCGTCTCTTATAGGCTGCAAGTCCTAAGTCATCTTTTAAAACACGCGACATGGTTCTGGGTGCTATCTTCATCTCCCGAGATAAAATCTTTTGCTTTCGGATAGGATTTCTTCGAATTCTTTCCCTTATTGCTTTGACCACCTTTTTCGTACGAACACTACGTGTACGGCCAGATCTTTTTCTGTCACAAACAGAGGAGGTCTCATTGTACCTATTAATAGCCCGGTACACAAACATTTTGACTAATACCAAGCGTATGGAGAGTTTTAAAAATTGCATTTGGCTCCATACCAACTTTGTGTAATGCAATCACAGCGATTCGGTTCTCTTTATCACCCCACTCCATTTTAATATCGCAAAATATTGTACAATGTATTGGCGCCAAAATTAGAAAACTCAATGAACAATCGTATAAAAATGACAGATTCCAAATTCAAATGTAGTATCTTTCTTATTTTTAATTGTGACAGTATTTATGGCCAGACTAGGTATACTTTTATTAATAAATTGTCAGTGCTACTAGAAATGAACAACAAACCAAAAAAATTACATTTAAAAATTTCTATCACTCAGTCTGTCCGTTTTGTTACCACAGCTTTGGAGAATGATTGAATGGATATTTTGTAACTTCAAAAAAGTAATGTATGTTTCATCTTGTTGGTTGAATAGAACTCAAGATATCTCTTAAGTATGTGGTCCTATATAAAGCAAAGATAAAGATTGGTTGGTTGTTGTTAAAATTGTTTATTTCTTAAATTCATCCGAGCTAAACTGCAGGCAAAAGGTAGTGCTGAATATGAGTCTTCAACATCTGTTATACTAAAGAGCCATGGGAAAATAACGGAACTGCATATTGATTCATTCAAAAAAATTGCAGGTGACTCTGAAATAACTATGCACTGTGATTTATTTAACTGGGACTCGAGCGAGCAGACTTAGATGACTGCAGAACAAAATGTATGGAAAAACCATTATTATGACAAACTTTTGCTGCACAATCTTTTTTCTCACTTCCAACAAATTGAACTTTGCATGAAACCGAGTCAATAAGTTTAATAAAAAAAATGCCAATTAATTAATTTTTATGGAAAGTTCACGTTTGACCAAAACATTAAATATTATAACAATATTGTTTTCATTAAAAATGAGCAAAGGAGAATGGGCCTTTTGGTCTACCCCTGCTCTAGTAATGACTGATATATCAATAGAAAGGTTATTTTAAGTAGAACATTTTTTTGTATTACAGCTACTGTCAATTATTAGTATTTATCGAGTTTAAGCTCATTAAATGTAACCATTTAAAAACTATGTTAACGCTCAATTATTGCTATTTATTATCTTTTTTACACATTTTGCCATAGGATCTTTGTCATAATAATTATTTAAGATACCTACCATACGTAACACACGTAACATTGAATTTCCCGAAGGGGTAGGCAGAGGTGTATAATGCACCCACGTTTCGCCAGTAATATTTAAGTTCTTTTTCTTCACACATTATTTGCAAATAATATTATAAGAACGTAGCGATACTTTAGTATAAGTAACAAAAAAAGAAGAAATTGTGATAGTATGGATTATAAACGATTTTTCACTTTAAAGATGTTATTACTCCGAAAATACTAACAACTGACATTAGTTATGTTAGTACCAAATGTTTCGTTTAAAAAGACCTTTCTTATGACATATCACTCATTGCTAGAGGAAGAGTAGACCAAATTCTAAACATTTCGCCCATTCTCCTTTCTCTAAAGAAAGTATTCCTGTAGCTCCAGTAAAATAAATCACACTTTATAACAGATTACTTACCAAAGGTACAGATTCTGCATCTTTAAATTCAATATAAGCAATGCCTTTAAATCTTCTAGTTTTATTGCAAGTGATAAGTCTTACATCTCTAACTTTGCCAACTGATGAGAAAAATTCTTCAAGATCTTTAGCTCGAATTCGTTGAGATAATTGCATACAGAATACAGTGCGAAGATCTCTTTCCTCTGGAGGTAAATCATCTAATTTTGGCTCGAGACCTCTAGACTTGGATCTATATTCTTTGGCTGGATCTCTTTCAATACTCTTTTCTCTTTTGCTGTTAGAGGTACGGTCACGACTGGTACGATCACGTTCTCGACTACTTTCCTTATCCTTACTCCGTCTTTTATCTTTGTCGCGCTCTCGTTCCTTATCCTTTTCTCGGTCCTTATCCCTATTATGAGTCCGATCCCTATTCTTATCTTTGTTGTTATCCTTGTCACGTTCACGCTCGCGCTCACCACGGTCGCGTTCACGATCACCTCCTCGGTCGCGTTCGCGATCACCCCGGTCGCGATCACGGTCACCACGATCGCGATCACGCTCCCGTTCTCGATCTTTGCGGTCTTTGTCCCTTTCTCGATCTTTATCTTTTCTATCATCTCTCTCTTTTGAACGACGAACATCTCTCTCTTTTGATCTTCTCCTGTCTCTTGACCGGCTACGTCTAGGAAAGAAATTACAGAAAAAATATAAAAAAAAAAACACTGGCGACAACGTGGAATACGCACGTGCGCTGGGATTTCAAGGCAAAAGTGCTCTTCGCCAGCCTGGTTCACTCCAACGTAACCAAGAATCTCATGTCAAATGATTGTGATCGGTTGTAAGTATTTTGGTCAACCAATTACATCAGTTGAAATGAGATTTGACAAAAGATTAAATTGATTAGCCTCCCAGAAACCAGGGGAAATAGTAATAAAACATTTAAAATTGCAATCATAAGTCTCAGACCAATAAAAAAGTATAGCAATCCGCAAGCGCGCGTGATGCAAGCAACGTGAAGACGATTCGATCGTATGAAGACGGACCGGCCGCGGCCGGTTGTTAGTCTGCCACGACTATAGATGCGAAGCCGTTATTATTAACCAAATGGTAATTAACTTAACCAAATGGTAGTTAACAGGTTTTTATGGTTAAAAAACGGTTAGTAACTTTGGTTAGATTATTACGATTAATAACATGTTTTTTTTATCAATTCAGAATGTATATACCTCATACAGTAGGTAATTTATATACGTACTTAGTTTTATAGAATGTTTTTAATTTTAAACAGAATTTATTTTAGACGTAATTCAATGATGTTACTATTTAACTATCAAACATTGTTAATTTTATGTAATTAATTTGGTAGCACATAGCTGACATACAAAGCGCGCGAGGGGTGCGGTCGCAAGATGCATACTATGCGTGCCAACTAAGAATAGTACTGTCAAGACGCCATTTTGTTCCGCAATACTCGTGAACTTCATTACCAAAGCGTAACGTGTGCAAAAAAATAAATGATAAAATTGTACTCAGTTTAATTATTTTTGTCCACTTTTTTGGTATTTCTAATCAATTTACGCCAAATTAATTACACAGTAATTATATTATTATTATGGCGACATATTAGGGTGACCAGTACCATTTCATGAAGTTAACCATATATTATAATGGTTCATTTCATTAATGAATACTGTTTTCAAATATTATTAATTTATCCAAAATTATCTATTTATGGAAATCAAGAAATAACATTTTATAAAAATGAATATAAATAATAATGAAATCTATGAATAAAAAAATATAACATTTTTTTTTCATAGTTTTTTTTGCTGGCTGTACTAATTTGACAGCTATCGTATGAAGTTGTAGCAAGCGCGATCCTGTTCTTAGTTGGCACGCATAGTACATGCTAAAATATGCCATAAAAGCTAGTGCGTAGTTTTTATCGGATCGAGGAGCGGCAGGTGCGTACGGAACACTGACGTTGCCACTTCGTAACATTCAAGTAATAGATACTTAGGTATATTAGCCAGCTAAGGCTTAAAAATAAGTACGTGTGCGATTAAAGATGATCAATTTCCATTGTTTTAATCCGTACATCATATTTACATAATCTACTTAAGGAACTTCAATAGGTTAATATTAATCACGTCTTAGATACTTTAAAAACTAGGTTGGATACTAGGTACCTACTTATTTAAGATATTTACTCAATAATTAATCGAGTAATTAAAAATAGTAACGATATTTGTAAAAGAACGCACTGAAAATAATTTAGGGTCAAAAAACTGTACTAACATCCACCCTTTTCAGTGACAGGGGTGGTGAAAAGTTTTCCCCTCGCAGTCGGATAATTAATCGTAGTTAACTGGTTGCTTATCGGTAGCTAACGGCACATTTGGTTAAATAATCGTAGTATACCGATAGTTTACAACTGTAGCTTCGACCGAGCGATATTGCGTGACGTAATTCGTGTGAATATCAAAATTCCGAAATGGGTTATTGAAATTGTCCTGTGTCATAAAATGCTGGAAAAACAATTCTTATTTCCAAAAAGTCTTCAGAGATTACTTTTCACAAGAAATTTATCGATTCTTTGCATAATTTAAACATAATCACAAAAATATTCGACAACATTTAATTTTATTTATTTTCTCGGAACTTAATTAATTCTTGACACCATTGTAGGTAGGTATCAGTGTTCTAAAGAACTTTTACATTTTCCCAAAAGTTGGGTACTTTTAACTCATGCACGGAATCGTTACAAATTAGTCTGATTTCAATATAACTGGAGCATAAATTTAGTTTTTAAAGTACTATGACTAAATTGGACGTAGTTAAGTAGAAAGGACTCAACCCACACAGAGTCACTTTTGAGTTATTGACGTTTTAAGTTCAGGAGTGGCTTTCTTCAGTGATGCCGTATGCAGATTTTGTTACTTAATTACACATCCTTGGTAAAATCAATCGTATTTTTTAACCGACTTCCAAAAAGGAGGAGGTTACTATGTTCGTCTGTAAGTTTTTTTCTGTGTATGTTCATCTATATTTTCGCCAATTGTGAACCGATTTTGATGATTATTTTTTTAATGGATAGGGTATACTTTGAAGTTGGTCCCATTTAAATTTGGTGAAGATGTGATGAAGAACTTCGGAGATAGACAATGGAACTCCTCAATGACGAACAGTACGCATATTGTGATGATGTGATTATGTTCCGAGCAGTGTCTTTAGTAGGTCTAACCAAGTTTTAATTAAGGCCACTAAAATGAAAAAAATAAAAATATTTTTTACAAAAAATTTAAACAGACTTCAAAAAAGAATAAAATAATTACTTTTAAATTTAAATTTTTTTGTAAAAAATGTTTTAAATATACAAGGTTAGTCGGAAAGGGGGTACTAAGCCGCGGGCCACTTAAAGTATCACTGATGATTATTTTAAAGCAAGTGTTAAAATTTTAAAATTCGATAATTTTTATTTGCATGCAAAAAGATTTTTATTTTAGTTTTTTCAATAAAACATTATACCTGCTTTAGTTATGAATTCAGAAAATTAATTTTCTAATCCGTGACTCCAAATATGACCTAAATTGTAAAAACAGCCGATCATAGCTATGGACAGATAAGATTTTAGCATATTTTTTACGAAATCTTTGAAAAGCTATTTCTCTTAAACTATCGAGTTTTGGGGAAAGTTGTAGAACAAAAGTTATCCCTTATTTTGGGTACTTTAACAGCTTTTCGGCTTAGTACCCCCTTTCCGACTAACCTTAAGTTGGTTGATTTAAGCCGGTTGGGTCTTTATTGGTAATAAAAAGAAAATACCTGCCTAATATGTGGTTTGGTTCCCTGTCACAAAAAAACGTATTTCCTTTGTTTATTTCTGGGATATTTTTTGCTGAATGAAAGGCCCTACTTTATAGACCATTTTGGTACCAATAACTCATTCTAGACAATTTTGTGGATTGAGTCCTTTCTGCTAAACTACGTCCAATTATAATTATATGCGGGTTATCTATTTATAAAAATGTTTTAATTCATGATATGACATGTGAGAGTAAATTGATGTGACAAAAACGTCAAATGGGTCATATCACTTTAAATTAAGGTTCATTATTGCGAGTTTTCTTATTTTCAGAATAGTAAAGACAACTTTAAAATATATTAGTTTAAGGTTTGGAATTGTTCTTTTTTTAACAGTAATAAATAATTACTATTTAAATTATATACAACCATTAAATATAATAATCTTTTCTTTTTCCCAATATTATAAATTATCACTCGTACTGGGGAGTCGTTGGGGTCGTGGCACAACGCTGGCCACATTAATCTCTAGCAAACGTGCGCAAAACGCAAATCGTGCAGTGTCTTACACAGAGTTAGTTACGGGCACACATTCTGTCTACACTTTTTTTATTGGTCTGTATGAGGCATGTTTGATATTGTATCAGGGCAAGTAATACAATGTGTCCGGGTTTATAGGCGGTATATACAATAAATTTTATTTAAAAAAAAGCAGTTTGATTACCCACTTCTCAGATATTTCGACCTCTATATATTGAAATAATCGCAACTTAAGACCTAGGTCTAACAGAGGCGTGATTTTTGTTGTTTCGTAGAACAACTCGCACTAATAAAAAAAACCATAAAAGACACGTGTCACCTTGTAGCTTTTTAGCAAAAGTAAAAAATGTTTTAAATTCGAATGCCATATCTCATTACGAAAATTGCTTAACTTGTGTGTGGTACTTTGTTATTTCTTTAGGTTTTCTATGCCGTTGCTTTTCAAACGACATTAAATTTACGCCTCTGTGAGACCTAGGTCGTAAGTGTTTGATTATGTAGAGGTCAAATACTAAAATTGCTCATCTTAGGCGGGAATCGACCCCACAAGTGGAAGGTTTTTATCGATAAAATTAAGTGTAACTATTGCCCTTAAAGTTTTATTACTACATACCTGGAAACATGGTATAATTATGGGACAACAAACTGGATAGTATGTAGTGTAATATTTAGAAAAAGGAAGTTGTTAAATCTTACCTTCTGCTTCCATCTCTTTCTTTATCTTTGTGCTTATCAGAATACTTGTCCGATCGATGCTTTGAAGAGGAAGTGTTATCCTGTCACACAAAGCACAAGGTAGAAGCAGCGCCACAGCAACACACGCCGAGTGAATAAATAAAAATTGCATTAGTTATTTCATAACAACAACATGGAGAACATTTGCAGTATTTCAACAGTGATATTTTGTTTAAATATCACTGCTGAAAAACACAAATGCTGACGGTTTTTACTTTGCCTAGGCTACTGTTGACAGCTGGTTTAATAACCAACCAATGTTCATCCATGTCATGGTAGTCTCGATGCCCTGGTCTACACTTACCGTTCTTAAAACCACTGACAAAGGATGCACACAGCGCTAACATCACACAGGGATACTTCTGCAAAAGATTTACGACCCATCAGCTCATGGTCTTTTTTCAAAATTACGCTCTATGAAAATCTTATGTTTGACTTTTTAACTTTAAAGTGATAGAATTAACAATGTTAGGATGTGTTCAATTTGTAAATAATAAAAAATTAGGTAAGTATAGTAGTGGATACCTCTCTGTCTGTTCAGGTCGGTGAAGTATGCTCGACTATTACCACAAAGTTCTATAAATACAAGAAATGATTCTCAAATGTAATTTTGTTTCATATATCTTACCAGTTGCTGTTCAAAGATGCAATTAACTAGTAATGAACTGACAAGATTTTAATCTCAAAAATAATAATAGTTTATAACATCTTTAAACAGATATACACGTCAAAAATGACAATTTGTGCCCTCTCATCAATTTTACAATACAAAAATTCATTTATTAACTTTTCTTTACACATTCAATATTGGTAAAAAAATCAATCTATTTTAGTTGATTAGAATGTTTATTTATCTCTGCAAATACTTAACTATACATATTTTTGAAATATTAATGAGCAAGAGGTACAATAATTCAAGTAATTTCTGGGAAGCAACAAAACAAAGTTGTTTGCAGTGTTTGTTATTGTAACTATAACAATTTAACACTTAGAATTTTATTTTAGAAACTCGTACAGCAGGATAACAATAAGTTGGTAGATTTTCATACAAAATACAGGATATTAGAATAATCTTAGTACATAGTAGAATCTGACTTACTGCTTTCTAAAATTAGATAATATGTAGGAACTTACCGATTTATTATAAGGTGCTTCTAACATAGCTTCTACATCTAAATCCTCGGCCATTCTAAAACAAAAGTTGTACGTATTAAAAAATATCGTATTTTAGATGTTCCTACTACGTTACAACTTAGAACTAGGTAGGCAATGGGGAAAAGGTACAGAGACTTTACACATGCTAGGTTTTTAACACTCGTAATAAAAGACGCACAGAAGTATAACAACGCACCTTAAGGTATTTTTGTATGATGTTAAAATACTTAATATTTATGTAACTGCAGCAATGTGATGAAATTAGTAAATTACACATGAATGAGCACAAAATGGCGTCTTCAACAGTAATGATAAGGTTGGTTTGTTTGACGCGGCGGGGTTGTTTTGCTGTTTTTTTTCATTATTTAGTTATAATATTTTGTTTAAGTACCTACCTGATGATTTAGAGTTTAATGTGTAATCAAATAGTGCACAATTAATGATGTAGGTTAGTTGAAAACCTTTTAAAATTTTGTTGGATTGGAAGGATCACAGACAGTTTGCAATTTTTAGCATCAGTCAGTGTCATCAGGTTAGATTACACCAGTGTTGCCAAGATGCCAATGTTGCCATGCTGTGTTGTTGCAGTGTTGCCAGCCAGACAGACAGAGTTGCCAATTTCTAAAAAACTAAAATAAATACTTTATCCTACCCCACCCTACACGATTTGATTGTCAATCACAGCAGTTGGCGATAAATAGAGTCTGGCCAACGAAAGCAGCCCACGAGAAAAGGCGACAGTTAAAAAATCTTCAGCTGTTACCACTGACTATTATATAGGGTTACCTGTAATTCGACGTATATAGGTATATATCAGGAGCTGATAGGAGGGCCAAAATACAACAAATTGAACCCCCTATTATTTATTTATTTATACTTCTATGCACTATTGTGGTACATAAGGCGGACTTAATGCAGTAAGGCTTCTCTACCAGTCAACCTTAGGGTTAAAAAGAAAAACACAGGGACAGGAAAAAGATGAGTTGACAATTTTGGACTGAATATATGAGGAATTCAAAAGTTAAATATAAATTACATAAAATACATTTAAACAAATAATAAAATATATAGATATTACAATATATATATATATACATATCAATTACAAAACGTTATGAAAATCTTAATGTAATTATGACGAAGACTAAATTAGATGATTAGGAGTGCAGCGACTTCAAGTAGTGTTTCCTAACTTTGCGTTTGTACGATATATCCATAACGATCCCTATATGTATGGCCGTTTCAAAATTCGATAATTAATAATAGTAAACAAAACAAAAAGTTTTTTCAAAAGAAAATCATACTTGCTTTAGTTATGAATTCAGAAAATTAATTTTCTAATCCGTGTCCCCAAATATGACATAAATTGTAAAAACAGCTGATCATAGCTATGGACTGATAGATGTTAGCATATTTTTTACGAAATCTTTGAAAAGCTATTTCTCTTAAACTATCGAGTTTTGGGGAAAGTTGTAGAACAAAAGTTATCTCTTATTATGGGTACTTTAACACCTTTTTGGCTTAGTACCCCCTTTTCGACTAACCTTGTATATAAACATAATTAGCCCATTACAAAGACATTCAATACCTAATTATGTTTAATCTCTTTGGCCCATTACTAACCCACTCAAGGGCACGACCTCTTTTCTCAGTTTGAATACGGGTTTAGGCCTTATTAGTCCATCACGTTGGCCTAGAGCGAGTTGGCGGATTACACACACTATCGAGAACTTATGGAGCGCTCTCACGTGTGCAGGTTTCCTCGTGATGTTTTCCTTCACCGTTAACGCAAGCTCACGAATTTTTCCTATGGGGGTAGTCAGAAACTATAGAACGCGACATGCTACGACCCGAAATGAATTATAATACAACCAAATTATACCATTTTTCTGGGAATTTGGTAATTTCTTTTAATTTTATAAATTGTGTCAAATGTACATGGATTTCATCCTCAACTTCATCATAGACCAAGAATAAAAAAACCATAGTAAGTAAGCAATTTTTTTGTCATTTTTCAATGTCATTCATCATTCATTCTGCTGTTCTGTCTAGGTTATTATGTGTTCTGTGGTTCTGTCTGTCAGTGTCAGTGAGTGAGACTGTGAGATCATGTCAGTCAAGTGTCATTTCTATAAAATTATTATTGGTGACAAAGAATAAAGAATATAATTTATAATCAGTATCAATAGTCATCACTAGCGTTGTAATTGGTGATAATCGAGATCGTTAGATAGAATATATTGTTAAAAAAATTGTTTTTATCTTTCAAGAATAAGAAGGTGAACATTTAATAAAAGTATTATGAATATTATTGCTTTACAATTAACTGTGTTATCTAGTGAAGAAATAAAACTTTGCAAGCGTATAAAGTTCTACTTATGAACGTAATTTGTATTTGATTTACGAATTCTGTGCCAGTACACAACCCTAGTAAAAACATGCAAGTAACAAAAAGGTTTTTGTTTTAGGTTACATCGTAAAATATGACTACAGCGGCCAGACCTACTTTTGATCCAGCAAGGGGAGGTACAGGACGTGGTGAAAAGGATTTGAGTGCAATATCTCGTCAGTATTCTAGTCGAGATCTTCCTGGACACACTAAGTTAAAATACAGGTAATGTAAATTACAATGGTCAAGTAAGAAAAAACAAAACTATTACTATAATGTTCTTTATTAATAATTGTCAAAGAAAGTTAATGAGAATAGCTGTAGCTGTTATATTGTGTTCATCACAGTTACATTTTTTCATTGACTTTTTCCAATCTAGCCAGTTTTGCATCTTAATGTAGTCCACACATCACTTACAAGGTGGATTTTTATTGATGTTTATCAATAACTACCTTAATATTAGGACTATTCTCATTTTAAGCACAGTACTTTGTTTTTTATTTTGTTTCAAGAAACAAATTTTACTGATCATAGTAGTTCTGGAGTCACTAGAGGAATAATACTCGAAAATCTTGATAATAATTGTAATTAAAAAAAAATGTCTAAAGTAGAATGCATTCACTCTGAGAGGTATCTGCATACTGACATGGAAGAAACTAGCACTGAGTGTCCAGTTTTAATAACAAATGTGCAGATACCTCTGTAATTTTACATAAAACTATCTATTACAAATTGAGTAAGGCGGATATTAATGGGAACGCCGGTAGAGGACGTCCTAGAAGGACATACATCGATGTTATTGGTGATGTTTTTCACAAAGGTCAGGTGCGTAGTATTCTCAACCGGCGTGCGTGTATGACAAGATGTATGAATGTGGATGAAGCAAAAGGGGTATGTAAGAGTCGTAGCATGTGGCATTCTATAGTTTCTGCCTACCCCCATGGGAAAAAGGCGTGAGTTTATGTTTATGTTTATGTGTTTACAAATTGAGTAGGTTTGTCTGTAGGCAAAACATGTTAATTTTAGTTTTTAAATTATAATCAATTAAATTATTGCATCGCTAATACTGACTATGTATTGCTAATATTAGGAATGATTTTTTTCCTAATGAAATCTGCAATCATAGCTGCCGTTGTGTGTGTGTGTGAGATTTGCTTGAGCATTGTTCTAAGCATGGCACTACTACATCATGTGGAGGCCAAAGGAGTGCAATTTCAATCTTCTCTATCTAACAATTAAACATAATTTTCCATACATTGGTCTGTTCTGTTCAGTAGTTTGAAAAGGTAACAGGTGCCCGCCATGTGGGAAAAGAATGAATTTGGAAAGTGTTCAACCTTCTCATTCCCCTACTATATATGCAACATATGTAGTAATAGTGAATAATAGCTTATTTTTTCTCACTCTCAGAGAACAAGGTCAAGGTACCACAGATGAATTACGCTCAAGAGACTTCCGCAAAGAGTTGGATGATAGGGAGAAGGAAGGTAAAGGTTCAAGCACAAGAAGACTAACCGAGCCTTTAACTAAGAGACCAAAAATAGACCAGGTTCCTGCAGCAAGCTTGGATGCTGATGATCCACTTGAGGGTGATTCGTCAGACTCTGATGATTCTGATGATGACACTGCAGCATTGCTAGCAGAGTTAAACAAAATTAAAAAAGAACGAGCAATAGAGCAAGCTAAGAAGGTATTTCCATTTGTTTTTAAATAATTAATGATTACACAATATAATGTAATTTATGTTGCTAATGAACTTGCCATGTTCTAAACTAATTAATTAAAGTAATGAATGTCATTGTGGATTTTAAGATGAGGTAAAAAAAAATGGGGCGCTGAAAAATAATTGATTTTCAAAGTGAGCGGTAGATGAAATAAGTTTGAGAACCTCTGTTCTAAACTACCAATTATCCAGTAATCTGGTTATTTCGGAACTAAGAAACGCATCAGTGTTTGATTGCCGAGTTTATATTATGCACTGCTTATTTTGTTTTAAACTTTTTTCTTTTTCTGTGTGATGATAGTGATAATGATAATGATACCTCCTACTATTAATATGTCTAATTAAGCCAGTAATGTGATGGTCATCATAAGGAAGAGCGCTGATGTCTGAGATACAGATATTTTTTATCTAGTTCAGACGCAGATGCCTTCAGTACAAAATTAAGAAAATTTAAATGTGTCCTGTATATCTGTTCAAATGTAACATAATTATGTTCTGTGTCAAATAAATTATTATTATTATTGCTTAAGCCCAGAAGTTCCATTCCAACAGGTAGTGTGTGTAAGGTCACATTTACTATGAAGTTAGGTACTTAACTATGTATCTTGAATCGATAAACTTAAGACGTGTATGTATAGTACTACGAAATAATATCTTCATGTTTCCGAATTTGTACGAATTATGCGACCAATTAAGTGACCCATCCTACGATCTGGAATTGATCCAAAGAACATGATGCCGGAGATATACCTACTATCTTATAAATATACATAAACATTGACCAGCCCCCTGTTTCAGAACGATACGGTTAGTCACTTGTCGAACGATTCGGTCTGTTATCTGTTTTTCTCTCGTTACGAGAATCGAAGACGAACCGAGATAAACCGAATCGGTCGACAACTGCTTATCGAAAAGTTTCTGAATCGGGGGGTAGGTCGCATAATTCGTATCAAATTGTACAAATTCGGAAACACTAAGGTCCGTATTACAGAACGAAACTCATGCAGTGATCTCTGTTTAAAACTATTTTTGAATCTACTTTTAATTTTAAAACATTCCTCAAGCATAGATTCATTAATCATAGTTCAGCTGAGTTTGACTTTATTCTAGATCGTTACTCAGTTCGTAGATTCGACCCCAAGCAGTGATTTGATCTGTAATCAACCAATCGATTGGCTCGATTTGAGTCTCGTTTCATCTGAGTATAGATTGATTGTCGTTCTGGAATAAGACCATTCCTCAAGTACTGATTCTATACTTAAACAGTGATCAACTGATTAAAGATCAAATTGGACTTGAGGAATGTTCTGTAATACGGACCTAAGGCTGCAATATCGGGGAGGCGCGGCGGGGCGTGCAGCGGGGTGTTCAGGTGTTGTATTGAGCGTGCAAACATTTAGCTGCACTCTGTAAACGTTTTTACGAAGACACTTCTAATTTGTGTGTTAAGTAACGCTTGAGAAAACGCCCCGCTGCAGGCCACACCGTTCCAAATTTGCGGCCTTAGATTGTCAAGCTGCATGACTTATTTTCTGGTACTGTTTGTTTTTTCATGCAAGGTATTTATTTATATGTATAAAAATAAAAAATAAAAAACTATAAAAAAATCCTTTCAGGAAGCTGAAAGAAAGCAAGAAGAGGAAAGAATTCGTATGGAAAATATACTCTCTGGAAATCCATTACTAAATTATTCTTCAGCAGGACAGAAAAATGATTTGAAGGTAAATATTCAATTTATTTTTAATTATTCTTTGTTAAGTTCCTTTAATGACGAACCAAAAGATCACAAGACTAGTTTCTTTGAAACCGACTTCAAAAAAGAAGGTTCTCCGTTTGATCTATATGTATGTTCGCGATTATCTCGGGAAACGTTAGTCATATTTTGATGCGATTTTCACTAATCAAATACACTACTCCCAAAAAAAAAACATCAAAATCAGTGATGGGCCGAATAAGGGTTTCACCGAATACGAATAATCGGTCGAATGTTCGGTTAAAAGTTTACCGAACCGAACATTCGGCCGAATATTCGGCAGTATATGGCGCGCTTTATTGTGCATTGCAATTCAAGTCTATACATGTTGAACGCATTGAATCGCGCGACCCTTCCGACCGCTGACGCTGCTACCCTCGGACTTTTATTGCGTCATGTAGTTAGCGACAAAACATTGGGACGCATTTGTTTTTGTGTATGTACAAAATCGTTAACACTTAGTATATTGCCAAAAAACCAATGAAATAAGTAGAAGGAAGAGGTCGAACATTTGGACATTTTTCTGTGAAACTGACAATAAATGTAGACACACTTGATATGGATACAATTATTTAATTATACTATTTCATACAATCGTAGTGGTAACTTTTTAACGCAAGATTATTCGGTAGCATTTTCGGCATTTTTGCCGAATAATCAGCCGAATACGAATGTTCGGTAAACCTGCCGAATATGCCGAATATAAAACGAATATTCGGCCCATCCCTAATCAAAATGTTGGTGAAGTATTAATACCTAATTCATTAAAGTCAGAACATTAGTTTCAATTACACCATGTAGGTACTGTCGAGAAGTTATTTCCGCGTTCCAAAGGGTAGATTCCTATGGAGAAGAACGGGAAATAAACTCCATGGTTACTCTTTTTCAACAAATTGTTACATTAGTAATTTTGGAAACATTGTTTTTTGACAAAAACATGATGCGTGTCTCACTCATACCTCAGACATTCCTGAACTGATTTGGATGTTTTTTTTTGTTTATTTGGAAAGGTTTTTGGTCAAGATCTGAGATGATGGGTTTAGGAACTAATCAAAGGAACTCCTCAACGGTTGAGAGTTCACGGGAGATGATTAATGTAATAAATAGTTTTACTGGGTACGAAACGGCGAGAATACACATGCTAAATGGTATTTAGGGATCAAAACATGATTCTGGTGACAAAATCAGGACCTGATGAATAGAACTCCCTAAACTGTGGGAACAGACGAGTAACGATTGAAATATTTCGATGGGGCTGTCAGTAATTAAATAAGCTATTCCCAAGGAAGGTTCTTACGCATAAATAACTAAAAGAAAGTACCTGTAAATGGGTATGAACTTATACCTAATAACCGAGGTACTAAAAAGTAATAAATAAAAATACATATAAACTTACCGTACCTCGAAATGAAAAAGAAACCTTACCCTTTTTAGGATCACTTTGTTATCCGTGTGACTGTTTGTCAGTCTGCCTTGTCTGTCCGTCAAGACCCTTTTTCTCAGAAACTGCTGAAGGTATCGTGTTGAAATGAATACCAAATACTAAAGCTTCATAGTCCTGTAAATAAATCAAGTTTCTAACTCTATGCAATAAAAGATACAGTATTTCATTTTTATTTTTCATACTGATAGACTAAGGGCACTTTCAATTAAGATGGTTGGTCTCGGAATGCTACCGCGCCGGAGCAGAGCGGGTGTCGTACTGTGCGCACGGGTGGTTACGTTTTTGCATACAGTTGTTGCTACGAGATAGTGCGACGCGACGCCCGTACTGCTACCGTGCGTGCGCCGATCCGCCCTTGTCCCGTTTTGATAATTATTTTACTCCTCTCCTTTTTTTTTGGAGTGATGACAAATGCTATTTTATCGCCAAAGCAGCGACTTGCGACATTGTTTTAGTCTCGCCTACTAAATTCAACATAAAGCTATAATATACCGTCATGTGGAGAGTTGTGTATACGGAAATATTCTGACATAATTTTACAGTAATTAATATTTAAGAATAAGCGACCTTTATATATTTGGTAATAAAACGACTGTGAAATTAATAAATGTTATCATTTATTACAGGTGAAAAGGCGATGGGATGATGATGTCGTTTTTAAAAACTGTGCTCGTTCAGAGCCCGAGAAGAAAGGCAACACCTTCATAAATGACTCATTGAGGTCAGAATTCCACAAGAAATTCATGGAAAAATATGTGAAATAATAGTGAAACCTCTATTATATGTGACAGCCAGATTATTAGAATAATTAAGGATTTTTATAACCAGAGTATGGTGTAAAACAGAAATCAGTAAGGTAATACAGCTCTGACATGATGCATTTGTTGTCAAATTTGAGTTCAATCTGATTGTATGCATTATGTACCATACGAGAGTCACATTTTAGATCAGAATAATATGGGTTCAACAAATATGTATCTAAGATCGTTGAGACAACTTACAACTATACACAATAATTATGTATCTTATACATGAAACATTAACCTCATCATAATTTGGCAATAGTCATGTCTATGTTCTTTTTTATTAGACCTATGTACCTCTAAGATAATTAATAAGTGTATTAGTACGTAAGGATTTAGCTTTTAATTTTATTTCATAATACATAAAATATTGGGTTTTCATTATTTTTGTTTTCTTCACAATTATGATTTATATACACTTCCTAAACACAATTCACAGGCACGGGGTTCTCGCCACTTCCTGGAGGAGTTAGGGCATTTTACGCGTTACAGATAAGTCTGGAAGACGCCAGGGAAACTGATTTAATTAAAATTGATATGCATAATAGGTAATATGCACCTATTAGTTCTGATTCTGTTGCGCACCAACTTTGGTAGTTTTTATTAACAGGCAAGACAAGAAAGAGACTGCATTTTTTAGAACTAGATTACTTGTTGAATGTCACCATCTTTTTAGAATATATGTTATGGTATATGCTGAGGGGGTCTCAATTCGTTTGGAAAATTTAGTTCAACCTTGTTTGATATCTTTCATATTCTTCCATCTCTTTCTTGTTTTATCTGCAAATAAAATACAATATAGAATAAAACACAACATAGAACCAAAAATATTTAATAAACAATGTCAATGGTACGTCTGACTTCGAATTCGACTGAGGTTGCCCCTCGCAAGCCCACGTAACCCCGCACTCTATTATACTACTACAAGTGCTAATATATGAATATGTTGGTTAGCTGGGTGAATATTCGAAAAACCTTAACAAAATTAATAACATCATTATCATCATCCCTAAGTTAAGAATGCATATGTTTATAACTCCACTTATGATAATGAAAACTGCTTCGAACAATAATAGTACATTGATCGAAGGAAAACTGCCATCAAGTAACGAGACAAAAATAAAATAATCTGAAACTACTATAATGTTATTAATAACCCAGAACAACAATCTAATTCTTAGCCTTTCCCCAATTATTTTGGGGTCAGCTTCCAGTCTAACCAGATGCGGCTGAATGTATTTTACACGTCATCAGATCTCCACAACCCAGTAACCGGGCAATGCCGATGTCCTAAGGTTAGACCAGTTGACAGATTTTCGGGCTTCTGATCCAGCTCTGCGAGTCACAAGTTGACGCCCGGCGCGGCCCATGAACTGTAGAGCGAAACACGCGCAGGAGATTACTTTGTAGGAGGAGGCTTTACTTTGTAGACTTTAACGAAAACTTGTGGTATAAATATTATGCAAATACAATAATACAAAATACTACAGGCATTTTTGTACTTTTAAATGTCGTTCAATATTGTTTATCCGAAAAATACATGTTCTTTCATTTTCTAAAAAGAAACCGGTCAAGTGCGTGTTTTTTTTCTTTTTTTTAAACGTTGCCCCACACTAGAATATCTCCTGTATCGTGGGTGCGTTTACAAACACAAATCTTCACACGCACAAACTTCCAGACCCGGAACAACTATCTGTAGGCCATACAAATATTTGTTCCGTGCGGGAATCGAACCTACGACCCGTAGCGCAGAAGCCGATCGCTCAGCCACTGCACCAAACGTGTCGTCAAAACCTATAGCTCCGTCATATATAGTCTAGACAGTACGGCTAAAATATATCCCACCTAAAACATTCTGTAAAAAACTAGCCAAGTCTCGATGGAGCTGTTTGTTTATCTCTAAAAAGTAATGAAATCTAGACAAAGTCGTGCCAAGTCTAAGGTTCCTTACTGCGATTTCTTTATTATTATAGTTAATGTTGTGTGACTTGGCCGTTGAACATTCTTTATACGTTAGTGGGTACAAGTCAACGGGACAGGTACAGACTAGGCTATCAATGATTAGAAGTCCGTCTGTACTGGATTTTTTTTTATACTGTTTGTTTTAGGCTCGCCTATACATAAGTATTATTGAAATACGCAGCTTTATCAAGCCTACAATTGACTGGTTATTGAATCGACGTTTTCCAAGTGGCAATTTTCCATCGTCAATGGGTAGCGGTTCTGGCGACAGATTGGTGCAATGGTGGCATGGAGCACCTGGTTTTGTACCCTTGTGTACCCTTCAACGGCCAAGTCACACAACGTTAACTATAATAATAAAGAAATCGCAGTAAGGAACCTTAGACTTGGCACGACTTTGTCTAGATTTCATTACTTTTTAGAGATAAACAAGCAGCTCCATCGAGACTTGGCTAGTTTTTTACAGAATGTTTTTGGTGGGATTTCACTTCTTTTTGTAGAAACGTGGGCATATTGATTTATTTTATTAGATTTTCTTATTTGACACAGTTTTTTTCTTTTTAGGAGTACTTTTTTTATTATTACAAATCTTTCAAGACTTTTCCTTTAATTTTATTTATATGCGTATTAAAAGCAGAAAAAAGCAGAAGGGGAGGCATTCGCCCAGCAGTGGGACGCTATAGGCTAGATTAAATTAGATTAGAAGATGTGTCCCACTACGCTGGATTTTTGCAATGACAGTCGATTTTTTTATGTACCAGTAGTAGAAGGGGGCATTACCATATCTCTAATACAGCAGAGAGCAGCTGAGGGTTCTTCATCAGATACTTCAGACCTTCGATTTTTGACATCAAATGAAGCGGCCTACCAAGTTGAATATTTTTTGTAAAGGCGGTATGTCGATCTCTAATAGTTTGGTTGGGCTCTTGTGTTTTCTAATCAGGGTCACCAGGTACTCCAGATCTTCGATTATCCTAGTTTTTATAGTTTTCCCTTTATGTGGCCATTAAACTCTAACTCTGTACCAAATTTCAGCTCTCCGAGTTTATGGGAAGTACTAGTTCTATTCTGATGATCATGAGTGAGTGAGTGTCATAAATGCGAAACTTTGCTTTCGCTTAACTTCGGAACTAAATGACCTATAGACTTCAAATTTTGGATTTTAAGTATGTGATTATAGCTTACTGGATGACGAAAATTTCTGCGTTCTGGTCTTATCCAGAGGTTCTCAAATAGGGGCCTGAAAATGCGCCGAAATGGTTCCAGTAAAGGATGGTACGGCAGTGTTTGCTTCGCGCTCGACTTGGCGGGGGCACTGCCGTGCCCCCCGATTTTAGTCAACCGTAATGTATGGTATAAAATTCAAGTTAGAGATAAATATATGTCAGCGGAGGATCGTGTAAACCGTAATTCCTGAACTCACGCGAATTTTGCGAAAATCCGGAATATGGAGTTGAGCTACAAGTAGTCTCGCGCAATCTTATTGAAAAAACCTAGTAATTTCACAAAACCCCGAACTTAGTCTATTGTTTTCGTGAAATCACAAAATTGGTTTAGCCTTTTAGACCCATGTACCTAGATGGTTTTCAGCAGGTATTACTGCTATATTCAGTTATATGTTAGGGTACGAAAAGTAGTGATAGCCTACCAGTTGAATGCTTGTCTTTCATGCCTGAGAGTCGCAGTTCGATCCTGTCTCGCACTTCTGACTTCGAACTTATGTTAACGATGAAGGAAGACATTATGAGGTAACGAGCACATCTGAGAGAGTTCCAAAACGTTTTCGATGGTGTGTGTAGTCCAGCAACCCGCACCAGGCCAGTGTTGTGGACTAAGGTCTAAATCCTTCTTATTCTGAGAAGAGGCCCGTGCCGAGCAGTTAACAGTAATGGGTTGAATTAGCCATGTTATATTCTTAGGGAACTAGGAAATCTGTAGGGAACTACTTGGCTGTCCTATATTGTATATTAGGGTTTTAGTCCGTCACTCACTGTGGCAAATATGTAACAAATGCCGTTTCTTCCATTGTTCACGTGTACACGCCCGAATTGTGCGGCGGGCGGGTTTTAGTCAATCGGATGGGCTAGGATCTGTCTATCCTGGAAGAGAGATCGGCCGGGAGGTCAGTGACCTGCTGCGAAATCGTAATATGATCCAGAAGGAATTCGCCAGACAGGATTGGTAGAGGGTCGATGCTGATCGACACCCTATAGAACATACAAGGTTAGTCGGAAAGGGGGTACTAAGCCGCGGGCCAGTTAAAGTATCACTGATGACTATTTTAAAGCAAAAGGTAAAATTTAAAAATTCGATTATTTTATTTGCATCTAAAAAGATTTTTATTTTAGTTTTTTTTAAAAAGTCGTAGGTACTTGCTTTAGTTATGAATTCAGAAAATTAAGTTTCTAATTCGTGACCCCAAATATGACCTAAATTGTAAACACAGCTGAGCATACCTATGGACAGATAGATTTTAGTATATTTTTTACGAAATTTTGGACAACTATTTCTCTTAAACTATCGAGTTTTGGGGAAAGTTGTAGAACAAAAGTTATCCCCTATTATGGGTACTTCAACACCCTTTCGGCTTAGTACCCCCTTTCCGACTAACCTTGTATATAATACGAAACTACTAAAGGTCACCAAAGCCCCATCTCATTTCTGAGTAACTGACGCTATGACGTTACTACATCCTTCTTTCTAGTCAGTCTATGGCAGCCCAAGTTGCACAAAACCTAGTTTTCTGCCTTTCGCGTTAAGTCTGCCCGTACCACCGTTTTTAGGTCGACCCACGCTAAGTTTGTCGATTCGTGGTCTTCACTTAAGACCCGACTTTAAGTACTTTGGAAGATTGAAAAGTCCGCGGCTTGACTAATGTTCACAAAACTATTTTTATTGGTCATTTTGGTTACCACTTTGCTCGATGCAACCCATTTATCAGGATTTTGAATCTTTTATATTCTTCTTAAAAAATATTCCTAAAGGCCCTCAAAATAACTGACTGCACGTTGGCCAGTTTTATTCTATGATATTTTCTATTACTCTAAATGTTTTTTTTTTCGATACACAAAGAGAAGAAAGTCATAGTACCAGCTTAAGCTAGGAAAAGGCAATTGAAACCTTATTTATAGATTCAGTCATGGTTTCGGAGGACTTGACAGCGTGCGAATTATCATTATTACCTACTTCACTATTTAAAGATGTCTATGATCTCAGGAATCTCTTTAATTGTTCACCAACGATCGTCTATAATCGAATCGCATATTTTTCAGGTGATTTCTTCAATGGGCGAGGTTAACGGCCATCCAGTGTAAGGGTCTTATTCAATGCTCTACCTACCCGATTTTAAAAAATCCTTTTAGTACTTTAATTTACTTTACTTTTAGGTAGGTACTTTTAAACTACTGTGTATGGTGGAACAGATTCTCCTCATCTCGTGTCATTTATTTATGGGCCTATTTTGAACAAAATTCGTAGGTACTTAAAATAGATTTTTTTCCACACGCCAGAAATTGATCACTTGGCTCCAATCAAATCTGTGTGAGGCAGAAACTAAAAGTAATATAAAACTGAAACGTTGCATAGAATCATCTAAAGAGTTAGTGATTGTAATGAGACTAAAACTATTTCAATATTATAATTATTCCTATAATAATATGAGGCCGCGAACTTTTCAATTCACTCGCGTACCTATGTGCATAAGAATAATATTTATAGTACTTCCTAGTTAGTAATGTTTGCTAATGGTTCTCAGGAGCTATGAATCATCTTGCGTGCAGAATTTACAATTTCTAGAAGCTCTGCGAAGCCAGTGTCCAAAAAGTACCATGTCAGTACTTAACCACAAACAATTTCACCTTAGGTTTAGGTTTAAAGAGCAGGTTTCCTCAACTCCACAACAAGGCGCGTATTTTGCGTGCGAGTGGGAATAAATTCTACTATTCAATCTAACCCAACTCCTCGAGAAAGGCCAGCATACTTTTAATGTTGCTGACGATCTCTGGCAAAGTACCGGGTTTCCGAAGTACTTATCCCTGTATATGGCTACCACAGGGCAGTTCAGTAGCACGTGAGACGCTGTTTCCTCCTCTACCATGCAGGCTCTGCATAGAGGGCTGTCTGTAACTCCTATAACAAAGAGATGTTTATTAAAAGAACCACCATGTTGCTGCAGCGATTATACCTACTAAGCTGTCGCTTAGACAAGCGGAGCAGTTAAGTTAGTTTTTAAGTTTCACCTTACCGACTATGAATTAATTAATCTGCCATAACCTGCATTGAGATATATTGCTCTGTGTAAAGACTCTTAGATAGCATCGGTTTCATGATGTCTTTCAACAAATTAAAATCATAATTGGATCGTCGTACGTGTTAATTCGTAACAATTAGGTATGAAGCATGTTAGCTAATCTTTCAATTACTTTTCCCCAGCTATAGCCAATAAGAGCCCTTTATGTTTCAAAGCTCTTAAATTGCAAAAGGCAGTAGTATTATTATTTATGCTTTGCCCTTTGGCGTCATATCTGGTTTTTCAAATGGTTACCAACTTCGAAGTCAGACGCCAGTCGCTTTGCGTTAGAAGAAATATAATGCCAGATCTAAGATCACAGATGCAAGAAATTGATCTTGGGCTTGGAATCAGCACATGGAGACTTAATTTGAGCGAACAGATTACTGGAAGTAGTTAGCAGTCATTACAGAATAGCAGGATTCATCCTTCTATCGTCAAGATCACCTTCAAGACATTATTTCCAGTTGGATTAAATGTTGTCGATTCTATTGCGCATTTTGACAGGACTAAACTAAACTGGTGTTTGTCTTTTACTGTTTCAATCGAAAAATAAAGTGACAGTTGCGTTTAGTCTAGTTTAGTAGTGTCAAAATGTGCAACAGAATGGACACGCATATCTCTCACTTCTTCTCTACAGCTCCATCTATAAAAAATCGTATTGTGTACTAAATGCTTACTAGTCATAGTTATCTTAGTGTTTAGGGTCGATCGGATTGAATGAAACCTTAAGATGCATTGGTATTGACACGAATATTGCTATTCCTTTCAGTTCACACCAAAACTACAGTCCTACATTTGATACCCACTAAACTTCATAAAAAAATCAAGAGAGATTGCTTATAGGTGGGTCATCTTCAGACATAGATTCATACACCGACATAGGTTAGTTAATTGATACTGAACAGCCGGATATCTTTCGGCAACTAGATACAAAATATTAATGTCATCATCAGCCTACCATTTTCCGTACTAGATATGGACATACAGTAAATATGTATTGGGGTTCTCAATCTAAGATGTTACTGAATAACAAAAAAAATACCAAAGTGCTAGGAATACATATTAAACAGGTATCTAATGAAAAAAATAACTTTATTAGTGTTATTGAACTCTAAAGATTGACCCCTATCATCATTGTTTTGTGCTTTACCGAGTTACGTGTTCTTAACTGCACCGCATTTAGGATTATGAACATACTCGTATAATATGCAATCAGGCTGGCTGGACGTGTCCGGCTCAATGTTTAGTGTTTACGTTATTAAAACGGACGATGTGTGTAAGGCGAAGGAGGGGAGGAATGTGGCAAGTGCGGCGCCGGCGGTGGCGGCCTACCTTGAGTGGGCAGGTTCACCGGCTGATCCCGCCGCGCGCCTCTGTGCTCAGTTCTCGCCAGTCGAGTGAGCGCTCCGACAGCGAATATGGCTGGCCAGAAGACGGCGTGTCTGTGCGCGTGTTTTATTTTGTTTACTGTAGCGGCTGAGGCCGCTCTCTCTGGATTATACATCGACAATGGCGTTGATCAGACTGTTATACATCATTCTATGACACGGCATGAACGGATGGTTGTGGAACATGAAATACTGGAGCTTTTGGGTCTCGGTGAGAGGCCTCGACGAGCTCGTGCGCCTCCACTGGACCGCTCGGCGCCTAGCTTCTTGTTGGACGTATACAAGCAACTAGCTGAAGAGCACGAGCAGGCTCGCCCGACGCGCAGCTCGGTGATGGCACTTAGCGGTGATGAACAACATGCCATCGACGAGAGCGACCTCATCATGACCTTTCAGAGCAAGAGTGAGTTTAATTTGCACATTTTTATTCAAATTAGTTTCCATTGTTGCTTTAGGTTTTATTATTGACCTTTAACGGGATGGTAAAAGCGATAATTATCCTGTTATGTTATTATTGTAACTAAAACAAACAGTACTTACTTCTTATGTGTACGATAAATATATATTATGTTGCCATTGTTAGTTTATTTTAAAGTAGGACGTTGATTTTTCATAATAATCGATATTATATGTAAAAATATTTTTGTTTCTATACATTAAGAAACTATACATACCTCATCATTCGAAATAATGGCATTATAGGAGAAAGCCGTGCCGGCTAAATAAATTGTATAACTTAATGACACATGCTGTGAATGTAGCCCTTTTATGTTCTTTGTAAACGTTTTGTTTTAAAGAAGGTACCAGTAGCATTCCATTGTAAACTACCTGGGAGGTTCAGGTAAAGATAACTATAGTAGTCAAAAATGTTGAGTCACCATTTCGGTAACATTCTTGGTAGGTACCTATTGTGGATTCGATAATTACCTACTTTGGTTTGATCAGGCCGGCGCGGGGCCTTACATGTGGACGTTATAACTGTTTAGACAATTTATAGTATAATAAAGCAGGTAGGTAGGTATAATCTTACTTACATAAAAATGCTAAAGTTTGGATGTTTAAATGATTGGATGGCTGAGACTCAGTCACAACAACGTAAAGATTTTGGCACAGACTTAGAATGAAAAGACCAGCAAATTGAGAAGGTACTGTCTTCCCGGAAAATTCAGAACTTTTTAACGCGAGCGGAGTCGCGTACACAGCTAGTATAAATCATATAAGCACATAATGTATTAGTGCAGTTTTATGTACTCGTAGGATGCAATAATGACCGGCTAGTAGAGTATAACAATTTGACAAAATAGCTTAAGTTTTGTTTAGTATTCATTAATTTTGCTCATATTTATTAGAATTAATAAACTTAAGTAGATACTTCAGTCTACCTAGCCAGTTCCCTGTGTAAATTTATACCAATGAGAATAGGATGACGGACTATGTGTATTGTAACTTGTAACATAATCTAAGTACCTATCTACTTTTCTACTGGCTACCGGTTATTTCTGGAATGCAATGCAATGCTATCAATTCAAGGAAAATAATGAATGGGTCGTACTAAAACAATATGTACAATACATATATTTATTAATAGATACCTAGCTTTATTATGTAAATATCATATGTTTAGATCTACAGAACTGTTTATACAAGTTTATTCTGAAAGAGAGTAATTACCTACTAATCCGCTGGCCACTTAAAGTATCATTGATGATTATTTTAAAGCAAGTTTTATTTCTAAATACGATCATTTTTATTTCAATGCAGATTTATTTTTTATTTTAGTCCTCTTTTTAAATTCTTCATCCCTGCTTTAGTTACGAATACATAAAATGGAGCTTCTAATCTACCTTCTATCCGACCTAAAATGTAAACACAGCTGATCATAGCTGAGGATAGATAGATTTAAGCATATTTATTATGAAATGTTTGAACAGCTATTTCTCTTAAACTTACTTACTTAATTTTTGGGGAATGTTGTACAACAATAGTTATTTTCACTTCAGTAGCTCAAACATGTAGGTTTTGCTGCCTGAAATCAGTGAGCAAAATGCGATTTTGCTGCCTGAAATCAGTGAGCAAAATGCGATTTTGCTCACTGAGTGAGACCAAGTAACTTTTAAATATTTTTTTCAGAAAGCCGCGAATATCTTATTCAGCCTTGGGTTAATCATACAATTCGAAACATTCACACTCTATCTCTTTCCCGCCATTAGAAAGAGACAAAGACCAGCCCTTTCGAAGTTCCGATTTTGAATTCGACCTCAAAGACAAACACGTTCGGAATTTCGTACTAACTAAAGAAATTTTACAAAAAGATAATTATGTCTTTTAATGTAATTTATTGAATTCTTAACTTATTGTTGTATTTAAACGAAAATAAGTATTTACTGCAAATAAAACTGATATTTAACCTGTAAATATTTATTTCTAGTTTCAATAATGTTACGTAATATATTTTGTATAATAAAATATCATGGGTGCTATTTCCGAACACGCCTTAATTTAAATAAAAGAGCGGGAATAAAATTTCGTGGCTGGCGTAAAGAGTTGAACAAGTTAGAAAATATTAAAATAATCGTAAAATATAAGTGAAACTAGCGATGAGAACAGTATTTTAACACCGGAAGAGTTAAAACAACAAGTTATTAATGCAGAATTAAGTTTCCTACCTGAGAAGTCTCGCGAGAAATATCTGAAAGCATACCATGTCTTCAATGAATGGAGACTTATAAAGGGCGCAAGCAGTTTTTCGGAGACGGTGTTGCTATCTTATTTTTTAGATTTATCACAGACGAAGCGATCATCTACAACGTGGAGTATTTACTCAATGTTGAAAGCTACTTTAAAAATTAAAAAAAACCCCCGACTCAAAAAAGAACCCCTAAAAAGTAAAAAATAAAATGTGTTTATTGGCCATTTAACTTTATTAAAATTACCTAGTAATATTTTGATTCAAGCGTCGTCACGTCGGGGGACCTCTAAGTAAATTATCATCACCAAGCTTCTTTTTTTGTATTCTGTTTTTTTTTTAATTTATTTAGTTAGCGGTCCCCCGACGTGACGACGCTTGAATCAAAATATTACTAAGTTTAAGAGCTGCGGTGCCACAGACAGACACACATACAGACAGACAGACAGACAGACAGACAGACACACATAGCGGTCAAACTTATAACACTCCTCTTTTTGCGTCGGGGGTTAAAAACAAAACAGAACGTGCATATTGAAACATACGCAAAACTATTAAAATTTCAAAAAAATTGAAAATATTTATTGTGCAACAAGAGAGCAGTCGTTTTTTCCTGCGAGTGCTGATTTTGAATCCTAAGAAAGCGAAGGATTCAACGATTGAATCACGAGTGTAGCGAGTGATTCTAAAGTTTAATCCTGAGTGTGGCGAGGGATTCAAAGGCACGAGATGCAAAAAACTTTGCTCTCGTGTAACATACATAACTTTTCACTTCAGTAGCGAGAACACTTTAGGAGATAAAATAATAAACAGGAATATATTGAAATTACTATTTGTTGTGAATCAAAATAATTAACATTGTAGGTAGAGGTTCCAATTCAATAAAATGGAACATTTTAAAAGTTAAAAGTAAAATTACTGCAATTCTGTAAATTAAAAGTAACATATTTATTTGGCAACGTATTACGTATATTTTACGTTTTACGTAACATTAATGAAACTAGAAATAAATATTTACAGGTTAAATATCAGTTTTATTTGCAGTAAATACTTATTTTCGTTTAAATACAACAATAAGTTAAAAAATCAATAAATTACATTAAAAGACATAATTGTCTTTTTGCAAAGTTAGTACGAAATTCTGAACGTGTTTGTCTTTGAGGTCGAATTCAAAATCGGAACTTCGAAAGGGCTGGTCTTTGTCTCTCTCTCTCTTTCTAATGGCGGGAAAGAGATAGAGTGTGAATGTTTCGAATTGTATGATTAGCCCAAGGCTGAATAAGATAATCGCGGCTTTCTGAAAAAGAAAAGTTACTTGGTCTCACTCAGTGAGCAAAATCGCATTTTGCTCACTGATTTCAGGCAGCAAATCCTACATGTTTGAGCTACTGAAGTGAAAAATGTATTTATTCTTTTGGGTATTTTAACTCCCTTTTGGATTAGAACCCCCTTTTCAACAAACCTTGTATACAGTTAAGATTTTGTACCTATTAGGTACTTATATCTGCAATAGCTGTTTAGCATGCAACACCACCTGCATAGCGTCAAAGACAGAAAAGGTATCCCGATGTCTGAACCAGTGTCACCAATTCAAGAATCGGTCCTATATCTATCGGTCATCGCTCCGATCAATAAATCTAATAACTTATTAAGCATCATTATCAAATGTAAGTATATAAATTATGTGTAGTGTAGACAGACTGGCGCGGTTGCGAACTTTATCTTCACCTGTACCTACCGTAATACGTAATTAGTTAAAGATGATAATGGTAACAATGTTAGGATATCGTAGAGATGTGTTTTATTTATTATTTTTATGTTGAATTAACAAAATGCTTTAGTCGCCTTTTATGAAACATCGGGTGGAAAGGTGACCATTCTTTGCCGGGAACCACGCGTTGTTTTCTGATCAAGAGGATAGGTAGTGCCTCCTGTTTGGTAATACATATTAACATATTTCAATCACCAAGCAATATCCTCTACGAGCCCATATGTCGCATTCAATGTTCTGCCTAGCCTTTTCCCAACTATGTTGGGATCAGCTTCCAGTCTAATCAGATGCGGCTGAATACCAGTATTTTACACGGAGCGACTGCCATTAGACCTCCGCAACCAAGTTACTGGGCAATGTCAATACTCTGAAGATTAGACCGGTCGTCTGACTTTTGGGCTTCTGATTTCGCGTAACGACTGTCATAGGTATTCGTACGATACCATGTGTCGCATTCAATGTAGTATTTAATTAAAAACCAAGCAAGTTTTTTGATGGATTCAATAAATAGAGCAGTCAATCAATTAGCCTCTTTTTGCCGAGAGATATCTGAAGATGCTATAATAATATAAAGATATTATCTTTATATATACCTACCTGAAGTTTTATCTAGGAATGTTAAATGTGACGACACAAAAAAACGTTGTTCAGCGTTTATTATAATTTTTGACTTGTGTCTTCTCTATCGGTAAATAGTTGCCGCATTGGAATACTTGGAATTGGAAGCCAATTACTGATCCAAGTACAGTATTAACAGATATATCTGGTTTTATGGGACTCATTAAATATTTTTCTCTAGAATTCAATTGAAAAAAAATTACCTACCTACTTGGTTCAGTTTGCTTCCAAGATATCCATTTGTATTACGCATTTAGCTTCGATTATGAGCATTATATTAATAATACTCATAATCTTATACTTAAACAAACATTATATAGCATGTTTGTTTAAGTCTCATGAATAATCATAATTTCATAATGCCTTATGCATTATACATATACATATTTCTTATTTATTACATACACCTGTAGTTGGAATCAAATTACAACCGGATCATTGGACACCTGTTGATATAATCCTTTATCCTTTCTTAAAACTTTATGACAAATCTTTGGAAACTTACATATTTACGAAGGTATATGTATTGTTGTAATATTAGTTGTAGTATGTACGTATCATCAGCCTTGGTACAAGATGGACAAACTGTACCTAACTTGTTGTGTAAGAATGCCATCATCATATTGGCCAAAAGGTGTTTACTGCTGGGCATAGAGTTAAATTCTATACCGCCAATGCCATGGGTGCCACGTATGTACCACATGTACTTACATTATATTATTCAGCCATGACCATCCCACTACAGGGCAAAGGCCTCCCTTCTCTCCTTCCACTCCTCTCGGTTTAATGTTTTCTGTGGCCAGTCCTTCCAATAAGTGTCTAGTCTAGTGTTTCTTCGTCTCGCCACCTCCTTCTGGGCCTACCACGACGTCGTCTGACATTGTGTGGGCACCATGCAGTAATGAGTTTTGCCTACAGGTCGTCCGACATGCGGCAGACGTGACCAGCCCAGTTCTATTTCAAGCTTGCGGCATTCTGACCAATTTCGGCGATCTGAGTTTTGGAGCGCAGTACACTATTTCTTATACGTTCTGATAATCGGAATCCTAAGATACTGCGCTCCATGGCTCGCTGGCATTAATGCATGTTTTTTTCTTATCTATTCATTTTTAATCAAAATTGTTAAGGCTTCCATTGGATCTACCATAGAACTTTAAATAATGTTATCGGATAACAAGAACTGATGTTTGAGTGTTGCATTTGACATTCATGTAGATGCAGATCATTTTCCAATCCAAAGCATCTTGAAGACATCATACAGTGCAGTGGTAAACAATTTTAAGATAAAATGTGGCTCCGAATTGAATTGCGCCTATGCGTATAACAGATTTTCGGTAATTTTCCATTTTAAAGAACTACCTCGTTGGGCAAGTTTCGGCAAGCGTGACTGCTGATCGTAAGTTCCTGGGTTTGATCCCCAGGTCGGGTTATTGGGTTTTTCCGTGTGGAATTCCTCAGTAGCAGCCCGGAGTTTGGATTTGTATTTGTGCCCGATTGACGGCAATAGGCTCGCTCCCTATTACATGGGACTTAAATATAACGGCGAAATGAGGGTGTTACTATACATCTCTGCCCAACCCTTTGGGGAATACAGGCGTGATGTTATGTTTTAAAGAACCGTAGCACCTTGGACGATGTAAACGATGATCTAATTTTATAGCTTCTGGAGGTTTACAAAGTGAATGGCATGATAAAATTATATTTGGTTACGGAGTTATAGTGGTTAGAAAGCAGAGTCCAGGTAACCTTTCTACTTCAAGCTACATCCATGTGAAAGTTAGTTTTTCCCGTAGCGTCTTAGACCACCACTGGGAAGTGAACTAAGTACTGTAGATAAGAGAGAACCAGTCTCAAAAACGGGGTGATAATTCACTTAGGGTTTTTATAGTTAGATTTATAACGGGTACCCGAAATATATAAAATACTTATCTAATTTCTGTCATAGGAATAGCAACTAATCAATCTCCAAAGGACATGGCGTAGCTACGAAGAACCATGGGCGTAGCCAGAATTTTTTCCAGCGTGGGGCAAACTCAGTCAGACAGTAAATATTTGTCTTTTTAGTAAATCTGGAAGTGCAGAATGGGATTATGTTATTTTTGAGGTCCAAATAAGTATCAGACGGAGTCGGGCATTGGTCTGCCTATTTTGAGTAATTGTTCTGTGGACATGGGTGACAAGTTGATTGAATCTAGACCATTTACCTATTCTTTCCTGCGCCAGGGTGGCGCCCCATCTGCCCCACCTTGAATATGCCTATGCGAAGAACTACGAAATGTTTAGGAGGGCTAATAACGTCACGTTTGTGAAACAATTTACGTTTCATATTCATAATATCGTAACTGCAAGTGGACAGCACATCCAGTCGGTAGTTGTCACGCAGTTGCACTGACTGCATGTTAACTGGCTTCAAGCTGCATTTGGCAGTTGCCTAGTTTGCAACTGAATGTGCAGTCCACTTGCAGAAAGTTATATAATTTACGAATATGAAAGGAAATACGATTCATCAAATGTGACATTATTGGCCCTCCTGATGATCAGGTCTCAAATAAGTATTACAGTGATGGTATTCATTTCCGTACCTACGTTTACCTAATCAAGAGCGTGGCGTAGTTCAGGGGGGGCAGGCAAGGGAAACTAATAATATTCACGCTGCAAAAACGTTTATTAATGAAAAAAAGCGAGTGTAAAACCTGCAAAGCGAAATAAATAAATTTCGAATAATTTTAAATGCAATGTTGCTTAAAATGATTTAATCTTCGGTTCGGGAGCACTCTGACGGAGCCCTTGACCAGACTCTGCTAGAGGGGGGTAGCTGTCCAACCTTGCCTGTACCTGGCTACGCCCTTGTGCCATTACCGAGATGTAATAAACGTGTAACGAATTAACCTACCTACAAGTACCTTACAAGTAATATTAGTACTTATAGACACAAAAAAATGCCTTCGTTTCCAGTGCCTCATTTAAAAGGTAAAACTAAACAATAGCCTACATGTCATCTTTGCATTATTTCAGGGCACCACCTTGGTGCATTACGTCATGGCCACGGCAGGCACGTGTGGTTTGAGGTGACGGGCGCGCCGGGCGATGCGTCTGCACTGCTCACAGCTGAGCTGCGACTACACCAGGCGCCCACGCAGACAGAAGACCCCACCGCCCTCTACACCGTCGTCGCACACAGAGTCATCAGTGTTGACAATATGGGGTAGGCCTTAGAAATAAAATTATTGAAATGTAAGGATAGGCTATCTCTTTGAACTTAGCCTATCCTATCTACCTACGCTATCCTATCTTTGAACATGGTACCGTTATTGGCAAACTGGGTTTAGACTGTAGAAAACACCTCTGTCAACTCGTTAAAGATTACAAGCGTGACGGTTATGACAACGTCAGATTGATGTTCTTTCCCAATCCTTAAATATTCATTTTAACATGACAGGTAAACAAAATGCGTAAACTAATAGTCTAAGATCCCAGTATAGAACGACCTTCACCGAGCTGGTTAATGGATGAAAAGTATTTTATATCAAATTAAATATGTCAATAAATATATTGCAAATGGCATGACTAGAAAAATTCAGTTCAGAATATGATTAATTAAATATATTTTTAACATTTTACTGGTTTGATTAATAGACAAATTCCATACCAATCGAAAGTATGAAGGCTATGGAATATGCAAACGTTAGGTTGACTATTTTTTTCCCATCACAACTATTTGGTAGGCAGGTATAAATGCTGTGGTGAAGGTCGTTGTATACTGGGATCCTATACCTACTATAATGACTTTTTTATTACTACCACGGGCAAACGTAAAATCTCCTCAAACACGTGCATTTCATGTTATAAAATTTATTGATTTCTAACTAGAATAACATACTTAATCATAAAATATAATTATCTGTTTACGGTGTTCGGCGGCACTATGCTGATAGCTCGAGATATTAGCATTTTGCAATATTGTAATGTAGCTTTTCAGAAAGACGTACCTATTATTATACAGGGAGAAAACGAAATCATGTAATTCCTTCAAACCTCTTGATGTACTGCTGATATAGATTAACCCCGCACGGTATACTTTTGGATTCAATAAAAAAAAATACAAAAAGTAAACATTTGTGTTCTTGGCGTGAGGCATTTTAGCGCCCCGAGTTAAATGACCGCGCGGCGAGCGATAGCTGCGCACTTCGTTCGGGGCGTTAAAATGCCTCACGTTAAGAACACGTTTACATTTTGTAAAAAAAAAAATAATCCAAAAGTATCCCTTGCAGGGTTAATCTATGTCAGCAGTACATCACGAGGTTATAAACAAAAAAAGGGAAAAAAAAAGAACATCCAATGGCGGTACCTATATTATTATTTTCATAACCGAATAAAAAATAAAACTGTTTCCATCTCTTTATTTATCCCGCAAATAAAAACAGTAACTAATGTCTTTTTAGAACATTAAAAAAGAAAATGTTTATTGTTTATATTACTCGTCTTTAGGATAAATATTCGTTCGGTTTCCAGGAGTTTGCAAATGGAGAAGGTAGCAGCAGTGAATACGAGCGCAGGCGCCGAGGGTTGGTTGGAGCTCAACGTCACTAGTGCACTGGGGGCATGGCTCTCGTCCCCGGCTGATAACAGGGGCTTTTTCATCACGCTGCATCCTCACACACAGCCTGGTACGGTTATTGCTACCACATCAATGTTGGGATACATCATGTTCCGAAGCGTTTTGAATATCTAGCCAAAAACCATCACATAGCACACTTTTGCTGCTAAGTATCGGGCAAATATCTGTGTAATGTGGCTGTCTAGAAATTCTGTTAGATGAAGTTCTACACATTTGTAATAAAAATAGCGTTATTAGTTGATAAAATTCCACCTTAAATTGAGAATCAATTAAAAAACCCTCCTTGAGATTAAATCCTAGCTGCGCCGAGACCAGAGTGTTGCTCAATATTGAGTAACAATGACGTGTTTTATGAAATAAATTGTAAAATCCCCTTCGACTATTATTGTTTTTCTCAACTACTGCGTCAATTTGTGAGAAATATGGAATGAATAATTTTAGAAGATCAATTTCATTTTGTATTACAGAACGTCATGTGAAACCAGAAGAGATTGGTTTGGAGGAGCCTCGCGGGGTTATTGTTGAGGGGAAGCAGCCGTTCTTGGTGGCGTTCTTCAAGAGCGGGCCCAAGCTCGGCGGTGCAGACGCTGGCGCTCGGCGGAAACGAGAGGCCCGGCGGTGGCGCTCACATGGATACTCCGAGAATTATCTCAGGAATCCACTCACAGGTGTGTAGGGTTTATTTTGCTAACACAACATTAATAGGGAATTCACCATCTGAGCCTTCCTTTCTGAGTTGGGGTCAGCTTTCTGTCTTACTAGATGCGGTTGAATATTTTCAATCTGATCTTCGCTACCCAATTACTGAGGATATACCTACATAATTATACCGATAGCGATATCCCTAAATTGGATCGATTTTTCAGCCTTTTAGGCTTCTGTTCTGACTGCTTGAAAATACTGTTAAGAGATCTTGGAATGAAATCAGGGATCGACTGCTTCGAGTGCCCGTGGCTTGTAGATGTTCACGGAATACAGGCGGAGGTATAGGTTTTAATCCGGTTGCCTATACCGTCGCTGGGCAGTGAAAACCTCGTAAAGCACGAATTCATTTTTATTTTTTGTTATTCATTTGTTGAGTTATAAACCTTGTAATGCATATTTAGAACGAACGTGCACAGCTCTAAAATGAAATAGATTAATGAATAGATAATAAAACAGAAGAACCTTACATCTACACTTCAATCCTTTTTATTGATAAGTAGTAATATTATCTCCTTCTATAAAATTACGTTCATTGCAATTACGAGGTTTTCACTGCACAGCGACGATACTAGTCACGACCCAAGCCATGACCGCGGTTTAAGAGTAGAGGATCTACGCGGTAATCATTTTGATTCCTCTACATACGCATAATATAAATGACTAATGTTACTTTAGCTAATCTGATACGATAGATTCGATCCATGTAATCTGTCGAATATCGTTTCCTAGGATCATGAGTAATCATGGCATGATTATTGTTACTCATAAAAATAATTGGAACATTACGTATATGCACGACAAATCTCAGCGCTTTATTTTTGGTTCCAGATACATCACATTGGACGACGAGAAGCTGTGAGATTCAGACTCTGTACGTCAGTTTTAAGGATTTAGAATGGCAGGTTAGTGTTGTAACAGTAGCTGTAGGAATTCGCACGAAAAACTTACTGTAAAAAAAAATTGTCCACAAAATTGCATAAGGTTCTACTAAAAGCTTATTTCAAAGAGATAACCGCAACCTACGTTAGAAGTTTTTAACTTAACTTGGGGGGCTAATTCATATTTGGTGATTCATGTTTCGTTCATTGATACCGCATCGTAACTGCAAGTGGACTGCACTCCAGTAGGCAGTTGCAGAAACTGTATTTTAACTGCCTCCAAACTGCATTTCGCAGTCGCAGTTGCGGTTGGATGTAGTCCATGGGCTCTTACAAATCCATTTCTGATATGCACAAATTATTATTCACCAAAAGTGACGTTATAATCCCCCCTGGGATGCTTAACAAAAATTCGATTGATTTAAGAGCCTTTTTCACTGTTCACAGTGTTCCCCCCGATGATTCCCTGCGGACCTAAGAATCCCTTTTTTTTTGTTTTAATCTTTTATTTCTTGTGCTCACTATAGTACTACCTTAGTATGGTTTTTTCTAATAAAAATATAATTATGTCTGAATAGAGCTTTTTCTTACAATTTGCGTTTTTTAACGTGTGGCAGGACTGGATCATTGCACCGGACGGATACGGCGCCTTCTATTGCAGTGGCGAATGTAACTTCCCTCTGAACGCGCACAAGAACGCCACCAATCATGCCATCGTGCAAACACTTGTGCATCTACTTAATCCAACCAAGGTAAGTTCTGTTGAAATAAAAATATCCTTTAAATCTGAACTATTATGAACCCTCTGGTATTTTCTCGGGAATGTATTATTTGAAGTAAGCGGAAAAGTTCACTTGCTATTTCTTATAGGATTTTTGTAGTATAAAATAAAGTTTGTGGATGGAATTGTACCTTGTAAATGGTCATAGGGTATCCCAATAGTGTAAGATCTAATCAGTACGTTACCGTGTTCTTGTATTTAGATGTACAAATTTATTGTAGGTGCCAAAGCCGTCGTGTGCGCCGATCAAACTGTCACCGATATCAGTGCTGTACTACACGGACGACTCCAACGTGATCCTGCGCAAGTACAAGAACATGGTGGTCAAGAGCTGCGGCTGCCATTGATTCCATAAAATAATTGTTTTCAACAAAACTAGTCTTTCAACAATTAAATACGCTTCTACGTAAATTTTAGATGGAAGCTGTAGTTTACTCAATAATTAGTATAGGTTTTGTATTGTTTAAGTCAATCTGTATGTTTTATTTATCAGTGAAATATTTCAAAGTAGGAAAATACCTTTCGCTGCCGTTGAAATTACAAGCACAGGAGACTGTTCAACTTTGTCTCCAATCGGCAACGCATCGGCAGTTGTCTCAGTGTTCCAGGCGGCGACAACCACTTTCCATTCCGGGAGGCCGTCTCACGGTCTGTTTACCAACCATAAACTTTTATCTGCGTTCCACTCCTGGAATACGGTAATATACTTCACATATTAGAAACCAGTGACAATTCTTTTTTGACTGCCTTGATTGTCTAGTTTTCGCAAGCGCGACTGCTGAGCATGGGGTCCGGGTTCGATCCCCAGGTCGGGCAATTTGTTATCGGGATTTTCCGTTAAGAATTTCTCAGTAGCAGCCCAGAGTCTGGATTTGAGCCTGGTTAATGATAATAGGCTCGCCGCCTATTACATGGGACTTAAATATAACTAGTTAAACGAGGGTGTACTAAAACACCTCTGCCGAACCCTTTGTGGAGTACAAGGCGTGATGTTATGTTTATGACAAAATTGGTCACGATTGTTTTTACCTAAATTAAATAATAAAACTGTGAAACTGCAATTAACTAGCACATGTTTTGGTACGATTGTATGTAATCTAGAAATACTTTATTGTTCTGGCTAGTATGATTGTCTGTTTTTATTTTTATACAATAATAAATAATATTATTAATTCATCACTTAAAGGATGGACAATTGTATTGTGTCTTATCTTTATAGGTCACAGGACCAGTTGAAAGAGTATAAGACTTTGTTTTTGCTTGGAAACAAAATTAACATTTTTATAACTGAACGGTTCATTCACTCGTTCAACTGAAAAATTTAAACGTCTTGTTTTGCTTTAACCCTTTCAGTCTCTGAGCATATTTCTTAAATATTTTGCCATTTTAAATTATAAGAAATAGATTTTCTTGTATTATTAAGAACTGATGATATAGATGTATTAAGGACGTATTTACAAATCTGCTATAGATAATGTATTTTTCGGTATATTTTCCGATAAATCCGTGAATTTAAACCAGATGTTATGGTTAGACTGCTCCTTTGTTTGTAAAACTTAGAGAAAATATTTTTATATATAATTCAATAATATTAATTTTCCGTAGCCGCCTCCCACGAAGATAACGAATATGGGGGGTAAGATTCGGTGTAGGTATAAATTTTTTCCAACAATTCGACCGTTTTAATAAATGAAAGCAATAGGTTTAGGTACCTACTTTTAGTTATCAGTCATATTTTACTGGGGAAAGAAAAAACTGAAAATGTAGAGACAGGATGAGAAGAATGTAATTTTTTAATATTTTCACTTAATTTGTTAGACAAAAAGATGTGGTTACAGTTTGACTTCAACCGTGTCGAAATAAAATGGGTTTTCATCTGTCGTTTAGCTGTCGGCCACCATTGTGAATGGATTCGAGTCGCTTGACAGCAGAATTACCCGGTCAAATAGATCCCTCCATGGTCACAAAGATTTGAATTGTCTTAACTTGAAGATAAAGATACATACGTTGTGTTTGTGTGTTGGTCCATCCGGATGTAGGTATATGACTTATTATTTATATGTGTCGTAGGATAATCGGAAAAATTGGATCTTTGTGATAATCCTAAGACGATTGCAAAGGACCGGATATTTGGAATCTGAGACAGATTTTCGTAATAATTATGCAAGTGCATCTTTAAATGTAGTTTGTAGGTAGATAAGTGAGGACGAGACGTTCGAATTTTAAGTAAAAACCAAAACAAATGGGTTTTCGTTTCTTCTCTTTATGAGAAAAGGCTTTTATTACCGTGAAGTGGGAGAAATACAGGCTGCTAGTATTGTTAATACATTTTTGGATCCATCGATGTTACAACAAGAAAATGTCTTGATTTTGTAGTCATTTGTAATCGATTGATAAAAAAAGAAAATCGATTCAATTACCACCAAAAGTGTATTCCTGAGCCTTTTTAAAATTATATAATACAAACTGGTCGGTATAGGTAGATTTTTATTATAAAAAAATGTTTGCGCAGACGGTTTGTGGAAACGTTTGCTGTATTTTGCTGTCTTAACGTACATGTTTACTTGTGCAAATTAAAATTTGCGCAAATAAGACTGAACGTGTAGCCAGCTATTTTTAGTATTACCAATAATTACGTACACGTACATACGGGTAGAATAATTCTCCCTTGTGTACGTAATTAGGTGAACTAGGTACCTAAATTAGGTGAATGTGTAGAAAATAGTATTTTACAAACTTGCTTTACAATTATGTTGTTAGCACCCGTTTAATCTCGATTTTTCGCTATTTTTGCAAGTTAGATTCGTATAAAAGTCTTTGTGGTATATTTTAAGAATCTCGTTTCTTACGTGTTTTCTACAGTTCTACTGTCTGTGCGGCTTCGCCCTTCCGAGCCCTTCTTTAAACGTGGTCCCACAGGTTGCAGGCTTTTTATATTTTACTAGGACTATCAACACTTTGTTGTGTCAGTCTCCAGGAGTATTTACTAATACAAAGTTCTGAGAAGCACTTGGAACTTTGTATTTGTAGTAAATTGATTTAAGGATAAGAATATAAGTAATGGATTGTTATTTTATGTACTGTGCTGTTGCAATGCAAGTCAATCTTATGCACGGATAACAACCACGTGTACTTGGCTCAAGATAATATTGCATAGAGTAAACGATTGAAACATCAGGGCTGACAAGTTTTATACATTTTGCTTATCATAAGCAACGCGCCTGAGCTCCATGAAGGGTTTGTCAGGAGTGTGGCACATATAATTTATTAGTGACTAGCTGCCCGGACAGACTTCGTTCTGTCAAAAGTTATTGGCCTGTAGTGGGAAAAGAAAAGTGTTGTTTTTACTATTTTCCACGCAATTTTTATGTTTATTCTCTCCATAAGAACCTTCCTTATGCCTTAAGGAATATATTTAAAAAAAATAGACGAATTGGTCGAGCCGTTCTCAAGTTGTGCTTAGCAACACATTTGGCGATTCATTTTTATTTATATAGATTATTTGGTGATCTAATTTAGGTGAACTCAAACATTAGTGTCATATCGATGTGTCAAAAATAGCACTAGTTTGTAATTCAGTCGATTGGCTTTATGAAAGTTTATAGGTAGTACCTACACAATTATTAAAAAAAACATCCCATTGCGCATCCTTCAGAATTCTTCCGTTCAACGAATGAAAGAATACCAATATTTTTCACCACTATTTTATTTATTCATCGTTGTGACAATCGACATATTATACGTAAATAAAATCGCAAATATTCTCAATATTTAATCCCGTTTGATTGTATTTTATTTACTAACAAAATAGAGATAATTATGTATTGTTCGCTAAGGACATTATTTTTACAGACTCTTAATATTTTCTCTTAGAAATATTCAGATGGATTCGTTTTTTTTGACATTATATTCTTTACTATACCTATTATCTTACGTTGAAGTCTGTTTGAGCTTGTTACGTGTCCATTCGAGTTATGGAATATTTTGTGTGCCAATCGAATAAGTCAGTTTAATAATGAGTATTTACATGTAGTAGGTAGCTTATATGTACAATTTTGAGAATTTAAGATACAATGTATGAGATGTAAACTTTTATAATAATTAAAGGACCATAGTTCTTTTTTACAATTACTTTTTATTTCTTTTTACCTTTTATTTACACGCCGAGTTCCCAAATTTTATGCCCACTCGAAAATGTACAAACTGTACTTATACTCCGAGTCATTTAAATGATCACGCGTGAACTTTTCAGAAGCGTAGGTAGGTAGGACGGCAAAATAAAACTCACGTCTCAGTTCAGTATTACGTATGTACGTAGATACGGTACTATGTTTGATTCATTATGAAGCGGTCTCATTTAAACATAATCTTTCTTAAATATGATTTCAATCCAGTGTCAACTTTGGTGGAAAAGTTCGTCGCGTTTAGACAGCCTTAGGCCAATTAATTTATCAGGCCAATAAGCTGGACACGGGCCTCTTCTCAGAATGAGAAGGGTTTAGGCCTACATTCACCACACTGGTCTGGTGCGGGTCGGTAGACTACAAACACTATCGAGAACTTTTTGAAGCTCTCTCAGGTGCTCACAATGTTTTCTTCCACCGTTAACGCAAGTGATAATAAATAGCCTTAGCCATTACATATTCAGCCACATCTGGTTGGACCGACAGTCGACTTCATTAAAATGGGGAAGAGGCTAGCTATAGGTGACTCGGGTCACCTACACCTGACATCTACGGTCGCGATGCTAGAGTGCAAACCTAAATGACCTTCTTAAACTTGAGTGTATGGATTTGGTTAGGAGAGTTATAAGCACAGCATCATGCATGATCGATCGTTCAGCGCGTCAGTCAGCCAAGTATTGGATGAACATTCCTAAAACATGGAAGCCCTCTCTGCCTTGGAAAATATGTTAAACCTTCTGTCCCGGGTGTCATACGAATACCTACGACAGTCATTACGGGTAGTCAGAACCTCGGAAGCCTGACAATCGGTCTAACCTTAGGATTTGGCAACGCCCAGTAACTGGGTTGCGATGGTCTGATGGCAGTCGCTCTGTGTAAAATAGTGGTATTCAGCCGCATGTGGTTAGACTGGAAGCTAACCCCAACATAGTTGGGAAAAGGCTAGGCAAAACATTACTTAAGATATTTAAATCAATTAGTAATTGAATTAGAATTGTAGTTCCGTCGTCATGGAGTAGGTACACACATCAGAAAAAGTTTGCGATCACTTTGAAAAATCTAAGTTTTTATTTGTTACGGTAGATTATATTATGATTTCTTCTTCTTTTTAGATTCTTTATTTAAAAATATAGATTTAGAATATAAAGCAATAAAACAGTTCAATTGTTTTTCCATATAAAAAAGCTTAAAGCTTTCAGTCCTAGCTTACGCTCATTCAGAAATCTGATTTAGTCAATTTTAACGGATTTAAAACAGATTTCGCGGAAAGTTGTGATTGAAAAATGCCAAGAGGATTATCAGAAGTTTTAACTCAAACTCAAACTTTTATTTGCTTTCCACAATGGTATTAATAGATGGTGGACCCTGTTGGGCACGCAAAAATATTAGGAGACAGGAAGACGAGCAAGAATAGTAACTTTGAGGGAAGAAGGATACACCACGAGAGAAATAGCACGCAGAGTTGCTATATCCCAATCCTGTGTCGTGACCAAGTTGCAGAGGTACCACGGGATGAGTAATTTAGCTGACCGAGCCCCGCAGTGGTCGCCCAACTGTTTTGACTGCTGCCCAAAAGCGCTATATTAGATTGCTGGCAGCCCGTGACCCAACAATCAACGCCACTAAAATAAAAGCAGAAGTGCGGGCCGCCTCTGGGCTTGAAGTTAGCACTCAGACCAGTCGGAATTGCTTGCACCAGGCTGGATTACGAGCATGGAGGTCTTGGCGAGCTTTTCAGAATTTCCGGCAACGTCAACTATGGAGATTACAGTGGGCTAGGCTTCGGCAGAATGACTAAGAAAACATTTGGCAAAACTGTCTCTTCGTTGATGAATCGCGAATCAGTACTCATCCAGATAACCGACGTGTCCGTGTCTGGAGAAGACCAGGAGACCGTGAAAGGCAAAGAACTGCCACTGGAACAGTTCAGCAAGGGAAATCGGTGTCCTTTTGGGGTGGTATTATGATTGGAGCTGGAACGCCTTTGATCCCGTATCGAGGCTTCATGACAGCAGACATGTACAGAGCAGTTGCTATTGATGGAATTGTCAGACCATTCCGAGTAAACCATGGGCACCAATTTGTACTGGTCGATGATAATGCGCCCGCCCATAGAGCTCAACGAGTCAATGCTGCTCTCCGAGAACACGACATCACAAGTTTAGACTGGCCTGCTGGCTCGCCTGACTTAAACCCAATAGAGCACGCGTGGGATGCTCTTAAGCGAGCTGTTTGGAACCGTCAGCCACGTCCCCAGACAGTGCCATAGCTCAGGGAAGCCGCTATTTAAGAATGGGATAAGTTACCCCAAGAAAAGCTGGATAACTTGATTCTCAGCATGCCCAGGAGGACTTCGCATGTGTTCGAGCCAGGGGAGGAGTTATATTATATTGAATATAAACCTTTTATTAATAAATTGTTGTTTAAGTTTGGTTAAACAGTCTTTTTCTTTCTATCAAATTTCTGTTACAATTACATTATGATTAATTACTCAATTTTTTTTATAAAAATTAAGAAATAGTTTTATTTTTTAATTTCAAACTGGGTACTTCTATTTAAAGAAAACACACAACAAAGATTTTTTCTTGATAAAGTTCAATTTAAAAAATTATATCAGCTTATGCTAGTGATCGCAAACTTTTTTTGATGTGTACGATGACTGAATTAAAAAAGAATTTAAGAATATGTAGACAGAGTATAAAGAAAATCTTAGTTTGATGTACATATTCCATGTTTCCCTAGGGAAGTAACGTGGGACATTCTGACCACTTTTGAGGTAAACAATGACGCACTTTCAGAGCAACAATGATGATAAAGGAAATATAACCTTATGTAAGGTTGATTGGGTTCAAACATGCTTTTAAGGATACCCCGTATGACAAGACTGATTAACGATTGAAAGCTTATTAAGTTAACCGTTTTATTTTTTGTATAAACTCTTTAATAAACGTGATTATGTTTTGTAAATCGACCAACATATAAACGTCTTTACTAAACATAAATGTATGCTAATTAATTATTTATTTACCGTTCCGCAGTACAGTCCTCTTATGCAATGTGCATGGAATTTTATATCAATGTGATGGTGTTTTAAACATGCATAATGTACAATTGTATTTACATGTTTAAATAGTTATTTTAAATAGTTATTATACTCAGGAAGATTGATTGTCTTTTTGTTACGCTGTTTTCATTATTTATCTTTGTAAGGACGTCTATTTATCTATATATAATTTGTTTTCATTTAATCATTTCTTTTAACAGATATTAAATCGGTTATCAATAACGTACCTATTACAAATAGAATATTTGTTTACACTTTAAATTCTGAGTATACAATCAGTCGTTTCATGTTTTTATCGACAGATATCTGATAACCGTTTGAGTCGACGTCTTTGTGCAATATCAACGCGTGACTCGCGAGGCGAAGTAAATTTGATATTCCGCAGGAGTAGAGACTGTTAATTTAACAACAATATTGAATTAAATTGTTAACGAGGGTTATCTTGGATTTGTTGCATTTAAGATAAGAAGAACTGGTGTAGAATGTTTTAGTGAAAAATTGATTCCGTACGGGACATCGATAAAGAAAAATAAAAGGAAACCGCAAGTGTAACAAAAGCTCGCGGAGGCGTCACCGACAGACGGCTTCAAGGGCGCAGCAGCCTCCACCGGCCAGCGCTGATCAGAGTGGAGAGTGGAGCGAGTCGCGAAACCATCATTGTGCCGCCGACGCTTTGCCACAACACACGTTCTGCACGTCTGGCAACGGAAAATAAACAATGCCCACCACGCCGATCGACACTCACCACCTGTTGTGAATATTTTGTATGTGGATGTTGATATCGGCGCCTCGAGCTCCGCATACTTTAATAACAATGCGGCTCCTAATTTTTGTGAGTGTAATTGTCTATGCCAGTGCCGACATTATCCAGGAAGTACAAGTGTTTCATAAGTGTTGTCCAAAGAGTCAAAGTTTAATAAAAGTGTCAGATATTGAAGACTTTGGAGCATCATACCAGTGTTTAGATCGCGAAAGTGCTCAGAAGAGTTATAATATAAGTATTTTTCCTCTTATTGTTGGCGAAAATGTACCAGTCGAATACGGTATGCCTTTAGGATGTGATGAAGTGCAAATGGTACAGATGATTTCTTCAGAACTAGACAATCGATTACAGACTGTAGATAGCTGTTACGACAGACTCGTATTAGAAGTTATTAATGGCACATTGAAACCAAACATTCCTGAAGTTGTAGGATTAAGCTGTATTAAAAATGAAAGTATGAATACATCCAAAGAAAAACTAATTGTAAATCACTTCCGGAAATGTTGTCCGAGAGGACAGAGTTACGATAGTAACTACCATTTGTGTCGAAATACTGATGAGAACCATACAGAAGATTGGTTATTACAGCGCTTGAAAATGAACGATATTGATATTTATGAAGTTGATAATGGGTTGAATTGTAAGGCGGATGAGTATGGTGTAGAGTTAAGAGAGAACTTCTTTTCATTAGTTTTAGATGGAAGTAATCTAAAGGCTTTAAGTAGAAAAGGAGAAGGTGGCGGTTTCATCCCACAAGGGCAGTGGTGTGTGGACCGGGAGTATGCTGGTCCAGAGCTGGTCGCTCGTGTGTGCTCTCGTGATTGTTCTAAATATGGTGCGTTTTGTGTGAGGAAGTGCTGTCCCATTGGGCACCACTACCAACCTCGACGTTGTGGCAGTTTTATTAGCAGATGTATGCCTAACCTGGACGACGTATTTTTTAACATAAGTGACTATCTGGAGCCTTTGCAACGCAAAAATGCACACATAGCAGGTAAGCTTTTTTACAATATAGACAATATTCTTTAAAAAACATAAGCTACTACCACAATATTTAAATAGTACCTATAAAATATTCTGGTTCTGGTGCCTTTTTATTTATTGTAGCTACCAAACGTTTATGATTAGGTACGTTAAAACAGGATAGCATTCAATAACAAATGATAACATTCGCTAACATTAGATTCAATTTTATCCACCATGTGCTATATACTAATTGGAAACAAAGCTAAACTGTTACAAATAACTTGAAATTGCTTTGCAGAAGCACCATTTACATTTAACCGGTAATTTTAAAGCGACTATTATTTCAGTTGCTATTAACAGTGGTGGTATACAAAAGTCATATGCATATTAAGTACATAAGTACTTGGCATAAGGCTCCAAAATACTTGAAGATCAATGTCCTTTGCCTAGATCAACACGCTTGGTACCTGCTTAGCGTTGTGATTTTGCATATTTGACTATGAGAAGTGATTCTAGTCAAATGTAATCATAATACTGGGTGGTTTTTTTTCCTAAATAATGCCTTGTTCCTATGTCCAAAAACGGAACGTTTTGCTAACCAATCGTACTTAGTATTTGGTAATGCCAAAGACACCACGATGAGATAAATATTTATGGACTATTCAAACTATTTTTAATTAGTATGAACCTTGGTAGTTAGTACATACTTTTATATTAAAATTTGATTCGAAAAATAATTAACAATATTGCTGGAAATAGCCATAGAAGCAATGGCATAGTTGTATTCAGTCTTGCAATTGTTCCATATAGGTCCATCACTCTATCTTTGAGAAAAGCCCAAATAAAAATATCTTAGGGTCAGGGAATCCGGGGACTATGACTTAGTTGCCTAAGTACAATATGGGAACAGGATAAAACACACATTTTAGATTAAACATATCGGCGCTAAGTCTTAACACCTCGTAACTCAAAGTAGTTAACTTTTCAGGAGAGCAAAAAATATATATTTTTCTATTAATCACATAATTGTTTTTAATCTACAATATTCCATTAAAATAATATCTATTCAAATCATAGTTATGTTTATTTTTGGTTTTTTCGACGGAGCACTTTCGCGACACGATACAATATGGAACTGTATGGAACTCACTTGACTTACGCGCTGTTTTAGCTGTTTACGTAGCTTAATGGAGAAAATAAGGCTATGGTTTTTGTTTTTGAAATAACGCGTTGCTATTGAATCTAACCATTGATTGTGATTGGTCAAACGATTCATTTTTTGATTCCCTATCGAATGACGTGCGTAACTCAAAACGACAATTTTATTAGTTACGCGGTGTTAGAACTTAAGCGACGATATGTATGTTGTATGTTTGTGTGGTGACGTATATAGTTTTCCCCATATTATTCCCTTATAAATAATGACGAATATTTATAAAAATTTAACAACAACGGGACTAATCTACCTATTACAAGATACAATACCATAGTAATTTTTATATGAGATCCACGGAAAGACACCGAGTTTCCTAGTTTAGCCGTAAACTAAGAAAAATAGATGTGTCTTTAAATGTGTGTTGGTCTTGTGTTGTCTAATTTTATTTCTTTCTTTCATTTCTTTTTTTCTTTTATTTAGGTTTTTCTAAAAGCTTTTTATTTTAAAGGCTTTTTTTCCGCGGGTCACCACACGACACAGTTTGTATACAAGGTTAGTCAGAAAGGGGGTACTAAGCCGAAAGGGTGTTAAAGCACCTATACCTAATAAGGGATAACTTTTGTTCTACAACTTTCCCCAAAACTTGATAGTTTAAGAGAAATAGCTTTTCAAAGATTCCGTAAAAAATATGCTAAAATCTATCTGTCCATAGCTATGATCAGCTGTGTTTACTATTTAGGTCATATTTGGAGTCACGGATTAGAAACTCCATTTTCTGAATTCACAACTAAAGCAGGGATGAAGAATTTTTTAAAAAACTATAATAAAAATATTTTATGATGGAAAAATAATCATCGAATTTTTAAATTTTTACACTTTTTTTAGAACAATCATCAGTGATACATTAAGTGGTCTGCGGCTTAGTACCCCCTTTCCGACTAACCTTGTATACAGTGGCGACGGCCAGAACCGTCACCACATTCTGTCGTATCGTGTCGTTAGCCGTGGAAAAAGGCCCTAAGCATCATCGTGGAAATAGGAAATAACATTGCTTATGCTTTTAGATATCCTCGGGATTCGCACTGATTTGCACTGCCATGAGGGTCGTGTAGTGCTGAACAAGTCTGTGGATCGGGATCGGCATCGGCTGACAGTCGACGGGAACCTGATCTCGCCCATCAGTGTTGGCGACTCTTATTGCTTCGAGGCCTTCGACAGGCGTAATTGTCCTGATGGCAATGTATTTGTCACCGCTGTCAATTGTTTTGTAAAGGCGCCTGAAGTTGTGAAGAATTTTCAAATGTCCTTCATCGTAAGTAATCATATCTATGTTCCCGAACGCATTCAACCTGAATCTCTTCAAAGTTAGAGTCACCATCATAGACTTTGTCTCTGTCTCCTCTGACCTAGACTAGAGTCAAGAGCAAACCCATTTTAAATAAAAAAAAAAAAAAAACGTCGTTTATTATTAAGTGGCTTTCATGATTTTTATATCTTCAAAGGAATAATTGATGATAGATTACACGGAGAGTTGTTAAGATTACATGACGAAAATAGTTTATTTTGTTAATGCGATACTTTTTTTAAAGTTTGTTTAGATTGGTATGCGAGTCAATAGATCACGCGGATGGATTGATTCGTGTGCTGCTGATAAACAAATGATCAGTGACTCAGATGCATCATGATTTCGGTATTTCGGGAAATTACTTAACAAATGATTACTTATAACATTTATTTATACAGAATTAGGTTAGGTTTACAAAGCCTAGAGTCTATTCAGCTCTTAGCAAGGTGGTTACCGTTATTCTTGTCGCCATTTTCTTATTCTGTCGTAGCGGCGTAAGTAGTTGTTTAAGTTAACATTCTATCTGACTTTCTCAGTGTTTCTGAGACCATGTTTAGGTTAATATCGGCGGTGTGGGCCGTAAGGGAATCATCATACAGTAACATAAACAAAGTAAGTGAGGATATGGGGTCGTGACGTCATCGCACAACGGGTAATCATAACCCTCCCTTAATTTCACTGTTCATACATTGTAATATGATAGGATTTGCCAGATTAGGGAGCTGTTAATGTTATGAAAAATAATTTCGCTCTGAAAATATAAGAAATTAATACATCTAGAACACACTTAATACAACATACTTCATAGTGTGAACACAGTCATTTTATTTAAGACCCTTACTGTGTTTTTTTATGAATGATCAAAATTAATAGAAATATTTTAAAAATGCAATATAGGTATCTTTCTTTTTTTTTATCGTGGGGTAATCCTCATGGACTATCCCCCGTCTGGGGAAGACGGGGGGGTGTGCCGGACTCTTACCGTCTAAAACCACCACGGTGTCCCTCCTTCTGACCTAAGGCCGGGGTCGCGGGATTCGCTGTTGTATGCACCGCAACTCCGGCAGGTCTTGGCCCACCAGCTCTTCTGGTGGACCTCTCCTGTGGTGGGGCAGTTGCTCCCCTGCCCCACATCCTTCCGAGAGGCGCGCGCGGAACACGGCGCGCCATCCTCCCTGGGCCCGTTACTGGTCGGGCGACGGGCTCCCAACCTGCCGCCCGCAGGCCACTCACTAGGGTGGCCGGAGATCGTCACGCGCCCTCCGGCGCCCGGTGCGTCTAGCTCGAGAAGGGAGAGAAGAAGCGGCCTCCCTCTCCCTCTCCACTACCTCCTTGGTCACCATCACCTCCTCGCAAAAAGAGGCAATGGCTTCCCACGCAGTCTCGCTCCCGACCATGGACAGAACCACGGCCGGAAGCGAGAGGTCACCGCCGATCGCCGCGACTAGTTCGCGGCGCTGCGACCCCCATGCTGGACACGCCTGCAAAGTGTGCAACGCCGTGTCCTCGGGGCAGTCGCAGTGGTGACAACCGGGCGTCTGCTCCCGGCCTATACAACACAGGTACTTCCCGAAACAGCCATGTCCCGAGAGTACCTGCGTCAGCCTTAAGCTGAGGGCGCCGTGACGCCTCTCCAGCCACTCCTCCATGACGGGTCTTACCGCCGCTATCGCGGCGTGCCCCAATAGGTATCTAACCTAACCTATATATACCAGACGAACTTTATATATTATGATGGTGTGGTGGTTCGCTTCGGTTACATGGAAATACGGTTTAATAGGTTAATTTTTTTAAATTCTTTATTTAGTCTGTCTGTACCTACTTGTATAAAAGCAAATGTATTTTTGGTGTGTAGGTATACTTTCGTCGAATTTTCAGTATATTTATTTAACTTATTGATCTAAAATCAGCAATGGACGGCGGTAAACTTTGGGAAACACCCATAATATTTATCATATCAACAAATAATACTTGAAAGATTGAGGCATATATATTTACTTTTATTATTTACACTATCAATGAAATAAAGAGAAAAAACCCGACAAGTTCAAATTGAAGTCTATAATCTATTTTGTGATGTCCCCAGAAAAAACGTTCTAACAAATGAACATTTATGACTCAAACTTAGGTGCAATGACTTAGTAAGCCTCGACAGGTTTGCCTTCTTTTAATATCACCAAACTTAAAATTAGATAATACAATACAACTTTTTCATATTCGAACCTTATTTTCATTTGGCTCTGTAATGTAATTAGTTATTAGTCCCTACATTGGTCCCAGTATAAGTATCTTAGCAGGTGTGAAATAGGCTGCTAACATTTACAAGCATGCAGCGATGCCATAAACTGCTAAAATTATTATACATAATAATATTAACTGCCTCGTCGGTCTAGTGATGGCAAGCGCGACTGCTGATCGTAAGGTCCTGAGTTCGATCCCCAGGTCGGGCAAAGTGTTATTGGGTTTTTCCGTGTGGATTTCCTCAGTAGCAGCCCGGAGTTTGGACTTGTGCCCGGTCGATGGCAATAGGCTCGCCCCCTACATAGGACTTAAACATAACGGCGAAATGAGGGTGCTATTATACACCTCTGCCCAACCCTTCGGGGAATACAGGCGTGATGTTATGTTATGTATAATAATATGTATATGGCTGGCATGAACCAAGTTACGTCATACCAGGCCATTGCTAACATCCACTGCTAAACATGAGCCACATAAATTATTATGGGGGAAATTGTCAATCTCCATGCTTGGCGGACAGATTGGTTTACCTGACAAGAGCACGCTCGCCATCCTCTAACAAACCCTGTCGCCTTTTACGACAGCCATGGGTGTGGAAGGGGTGGCCTATTTTTTGTCGAACCACATGGAACGTACTAATTATAACGCGGCTTTTTGTACCACAGTTGATCTGTATATCCAGCGTGTGCCTGGCGCTGACTCTGGTGGTGTACATGTCTCTGCCAGAGCTCCGGAACCTGCACGGGCGCACGCTCATCTGCCACGTCAGCATGATGCTGCTGGCCTTCGGCTGCCTCGCGCGCGTGCAGTACGGCCGCGTGCCTAATAACACCGCCTGCACAGTTCTTGGTAAGTCTTTCATTTGTACTACCTTTCTTGCTTTTTGTTTCGTTTTTATAGGTTTGAAACCAAATCCAACAAACTATGTTGGGATTTTTCCAGTCCTCCAAATGTAGGTCAATATCTGTATCTAACATGGAGTTTTCTATATCATATTATGACCTCCACATCCCATTTATTGGGAAACACCGGTATTCTGTGGTCAATCCAGTTCTCACACAGCCAAAGTAAATCCAACGGTTATTAGGACTTTTGTACGGAAAGTACTTAAATAACAACATTAAAGTTGGATGACAGATTAGATATACATTTTATGAGACTATGATAAGGAGGTTTTTCAAACTTAAATCAGCCTGTCCCTAATAAAAAACAGTTTAGGGTTAAAAGAGTATATCTATTTTTATTTTATTTATATACTCTTTATTGTACACCAGGTTAATATAACACAAAAAACTATTTAAATACAAAAATGCACAATGGGCGGTCTTATCGCGCAAGGCGATCTCTTCCAGACAACCTTTGGATGGACTGGGAGAATGGAAAGAGAAAATCGAGCAATCTAGGTGTACAAGTACACTACGTACCTACATAATATTACTTAAATTTAATAATATAAAATACATGGCAAAATAATTACATAAATATGAAAAGAAAACATAAATAATATAATAATAAACTAATAAATATATGTATAAGAACGGAGGAGAGGAATAAAATAAATAGCAGATTAAAGCGACATGTAATGCTCCTTCACTGACTTTTTAAAAACTGGCAGTGATTGTGCACGTCTCACATTAAGTGGCAAAGCATTCCACAGACGAGCAGCTTGGATCGTAAACGACTTGTCATAAAAAGAGGTGGAGTGCTGTTGTATTTTTAATTGAAGATTTTCTGATGATCTCGAGAACCTAGAATGAGAGTCACAGAGGAACTCGAAGCGTTCTTTTAGATAAAACGGGGTAGAAGGGTTAAAGAGCACATTATAAAGTAGGGAAAGAATATGGGCATTCCGGCGAAGGCGAATTGGTAGCCATTTGAGCTTAGTACGAAATTCAGAAACATGATCATATTTGCGCAAACCAAATATGAATCGGATACAAAGATTTTGAAGTCGCTCAAGCTTTTCAAATTGATCCTCAGTTAGATCGAGATAGCTGTATCATAAAATTTTATCATGCCCGAACAGTATTGCACTCCAATATGAATTATAAGTAAATACTTTATTTAAGACTAGCGGCCCGTTCCGGCTTTGCACGGGTGGGCATTTTTCCCGTTTTTGCAACATTTTTCATTAATGCTCCGCTCCTATTGGTCGTAGCGTGATGTTGTATAGCCTATAACCTTCCTCGACAAATGGACTATCTAACACAAAAAGATTTTTTCAATTCCAACCAGTAGTTCCTGAGATTAGCGCGTTCAAACAAACAAACAAACAAACTCTTCAGCTTTATAATATTAGTATAGATATCAAAAGTAGATAGTGCATATTATTGTTCTCATATATTTTTTATTTATATGAGAAATGACAGCTGTCTTTAAAATTGAACTCGACCCTTGAATGTATTTCAGCGTTTCTTCTCAGTGGTAGCCAAATAAGAAAGATCTACTTGGCACGCCAAGTACCTTGTTCATAAAAATAATTATAGTACTCTATCGACTTCTATATAACAATGTAAATAAGACCATAACTCCCAAAGTAGGTCGTCCTTGTGTTTCACGTAAAATGACAAGTAAGAGTTTCAAAAGACCTATTTACAGAATAAACATTTTCATTTCATTTCATAGTCATTAAGTTCGTGGACTAAGTACATTTATATTTACTTAATAAATAACGTGTTCACTTCCTGAAAATTCATAATCAATCACCCGTCGTCTTTCGATTATGTGCTAAATTTCTTATTGTTTCTTTTCTAAAAGTTTAATAAATGAGGCGATAAGGAATATGATATATATATATTTATATGAATGATAGATATGAACACATTTTGAATTAATTTTATCCAACAAGTACTTAGATAACATCTGGGTGCAATAAAAATCGAAGATACAAGTGTCGACCTTATCTAAATTATGTTTTGGGGCGTATTATGAAATATATTAGTGATATAAATATAATGCAGTTGCATTTAGTTGATAAAGTCACATAACTTTACATCAATGTTACGTAAATTGCTATATTTACTCTTGACTACAGTAACCAAACGGCGAGATTGGCACGTTGCACAAATATTAGGCAAATGGTTCTCGACTAGTTAATATTATTCGTCTATACTATTAACATAGAATAGAACAATGAAATTATTATTCTCATCAAGATATACACAGATTTTAGACGTTAGGTACTATTAGCCAGCCGTATTTTTTTAAGTGGTGTGATTTTTTCCGTTTCAAATCAGTTTACAATACGATTTGGCGCAGTCTGCTCTGACTCTGAAGATAACTAGAATTTACTGTAATACAACGCCATGGCCATCGTTGCCATCGGATTCCATGCTCTCTGAACCGTTAACAACACAATAGAGTATAAAAAATAGAGTATTCAATATTAATTGGTATAGCATCTACCATATCTGTGTGATCCGGCAAAATAACTAACTCCTCTCTCCCCGTAGGTCTCGTTACAGATCATGAAGGGATTTTGTCGGAAAATAGTTTTCAGCATCCTTCAATGTGCTTTTTGATAAAGAAAATTACGCTGAGGAGTACATTGCTTTTTTATCCAACTGCATTTACTTGAAGTGGCGACTGTACAAGGGTTCGATTAGCACGTGTATAAACCTTATGTTTACCCTTATCTTTGGTCAGGTCTACAGCATTGGCGAGGAGTCTGGTCTTTTCTAATGTCTTTGAATTGTAGGCTGCTGAAAAGTCAGTAATTATTTGACTAGAACAGAACTTGCCTGGTGTGAATCAACCCCATTCTGATATTGACACTATTCCTCGACGTTCACTGCAGTGGTCTATTTTGATATCTAATTAAAGTTTTGAACGCTTATGGGCTGATACGATGATTCATGAGATTTACAACTTATTCTATAATCATTTACGATCATAAAATTTAACGATTTGGAATGCTGTAAAATAGATTATTAATAGACAATTGTTCACGTACTTGAATGAATCCAAGAATTATATCATGACATTGTAGTATGTACTAAATCTTTGATTCATTCTGTAATGACGTAAGTACCACGAGTAATTAAGTCGATTGGACGTGTGAAATTGTTTGAGGGAATTAATAAAAAGGAAATCAAGGTGAAATAAAGTATGGCTAAATAATATTTTCTGTCGTGGTATACAGCGTTATAATAAAACTAATTATGTAGTTATCGAGACATATATTTAAGAGGTGTTTACGTCATTGAAGGAATATATTTATTTTAAAATGGGTATAAGTATAGAGCTGATGAATCAGCCTGTACCTACTCGATTTGTATAAAGATTAAGGTTAGTGTTTTGTTAGCTCTGACCACAGATTTCTGTGGTCAGAGCCTATCAAAAAGCCTATCGCAGTACATGCGAGCGGCTTTTTGATGAAATAGATCTCTCTCCGAAGTTGCGCCATAGTTATGTTACTATAATTACTGCCCATAACTATCCTCTCGGAAAAATCCCTTAGTTTCCTTGTATGACACCTTCGGGAAGAGAAAGGAAGGCCCATTCTTGCCGGTAACCACAAGGCAAAGTACCTAAATAACTACTGTGGTAACACTTGATATTAATTACTTCATGCATAGTCTAGAATTTCGTTTTCTATAAAAAAACATTTAAACTAAATTATACACAATTCCAACAAGTTGCTGCAATTAATCAACGCTAACGTAGCAGTACATTGAGATAATTTGAGAACAAAAGTAGTTCTTTAGGAACGTTCGCTAGTCACAGTTGATCCAATACATGACCTCTCATTGTTTGCACAGGGTACGGGATCTACTTCGGCTTCGTCGCCGCGTTCGCCTGGCTCAACGTCATGTGCTTCGACATCTGGTGGACATTTGGGTAAGTTTTGTTAAGAATCAACACAAACATTTAGATTGGCTCCGATGCAAATGACGTGTGAATTAAGGATTCCTACATAATGTGTATCATCATGTCCCTCGCCACGACAGTTGTGCACATCTACCACATATTCAGCCCAGTCTAAATCAGTTGGCCCTGATACCATAATTTTTAGGGTGATCACACGCATCTGGAGTGTTATTTCAATTGTAAACGTTAAACAAATAATTCCCCTGATCAAAAAACTTTACTTTATACTCCTAATATCAGATTGAGTACACGTCTCAGATTAGGCCCGGATGGCGAGAATTTGTTTATATCATAACGTTTGAGAAAATATTCGGCCGAGTAGTGCGCCAGACACCGCAATGCATTCATTCTTGAACTATATACCAGTGTATCAAAATCAAGTTTACTCGCTATTGTAGATAACAGAAAAAAAATCTGTTTCACATGCTAAAAACTCATATATATTGTAAGATTGACAGCTTTTTATCGAAACTTTTTGTGGTTCAATGAATGAAGATGTTTATACTAACATTGTTGATGTTATTCATTCGTAAAATAGTAGGAGTTCTAAAAATGTGAAAAATAAAAATATGCGTTAAATGAAATATTGGGTCGTGATAACAAGTCAATCCGTCAGCCTACACAACCGGATTTTACGGATGCGTAATGCTGCTATCTGTGCTAGCCGCGGTTGGGCTAGGAATAGGTACAGGCGCTGTCATGACTAACGGTTCCTTTTTCGTGAATACAAACAGTTATGTGCATTTACAATTTAAAGTGTACGTTTACTTTCCAAATGATTTGTTGGTACTTTAATGTCATTATTGATTAAACAAATCCTCAGAGTGTTGCTCGAAGTCGTTTGTCGCAATGTGGGTAAATGTTTGTTTTGTCTAAGTTATCGATGAGTTTACACACCGGTTCTTTGATATTTGCACATGGCAAGAATCCCCGGGGCCGCGTTAAGACGTTTAAAATAAATATACAAATATAACTAATACCCAATGAGCTAATGTAAGTTAAACAATGTGTAATAACAGCACATTATTGTTATACTTGTGTATTAATCATTAGTTAGGTACATTTTTATTCGATAAGCTGCGCATTTTACGTAATAGGGTTTAGGATGTGAATGATAAATAATGATAAGTAATACATTTATTATCGTGAGAGGATGCGCGTTTTGGGTGAATCACACAACACATAAGTTGCTTATTAATGTTTATCCCTAACAAAAATAAAGCATTATCACGGAGTCATTATCATAATAGTGTCTTAGGTATAGGCATGTTAAAGGGTTCAGAGAAATGTACTGAAGCAACATCGAAAATAGGTAAATCTGTTATAAAAACCTCTTCATTATGATTATATTGAAAATAAATAACTATCTAATAAACAAACTTTGCAGTAGACACCAGCATTGTTTTCTGCTAATTCTATTGATTATGTTCTGGTGGATATAGCAGAGTATATACAGAATGATTTTTTAATCACCAACCAATTTTTATCTAGGCACTATACAAAGACTTCATTTAAAAAGATATCAGGTTAGTCAAATTTTCACGAAATAATTTTCCCGAAAGAACGATTAATTCGGAGTTAGATTACGAAGTCAGACGTTAAATACTATGCTTGTTGCGCGTGAACTGAATGAGAGAAAGAGGCTCTCTTACCATTTATACCGGTTTGGACTGTGATTGAACTAACTGGGCACCCCGATTCAGTTCTGTTCGCCAAACGGTAGAGCCGGCCCTGCATAAGTGTGAGTGGACAAACCAATTCTTTTTTAAAAATGGAGTATTTGAATGCCTATAAAAATTGGGATGATGATTGAAAATCATCCTGCATATAAAACACTAGCGGCCCGTCCCGGCTTCGCACGGGTAGACATTTTTCCCGTTTTTGCAACATTTTTCATTTATGCTCCGCTCCTATTGGTCGTAGCGTGATGTTATATAACCTATAACCTTCCTCGATAAATGGACTATCCAACACAAAGATAATTTTTCAATTCCAACCTGTAGTTCCTGAGATTAGCGCGTTCAAACAAACAAACTCTTCAGCTTTATAATATTAGTATAGATAGCACTCCCACAACTCATGCACTGCATCCGCTGGGAAAATCCTTTGGACGCAGACAGTGAATTATAATTAATAATAATTATGTACTTATCCTTTTAACGATACTATGTTTTTGACAACATGTTTGGCCGAATGGCTGAGCCATTGGCTTTCTGCGCCACGAGTCGTGAATTAGATTCACGCAAAGAAAAAAAATTTGTATGGTGTACAGTCTCGGGTCTAGGTGTTTCTGCGTGTGAGATTTGTGTCAGTACACGCACCCTCGATTCAGAAGAAAACCTAGTGGAGAGCAACGATAAAAAAAAGAAATTAACAAGTTCCAGCCCACGTGCCCGATTGAGCATAGGTATCAAGAAGGCGTGGTCTACGATTGACGGTATTACGTGATAAGTATCACCCCCCGACTCCGACTGTCTCCGACTAGCCTAAGCGTCCTTCATTCACTCAGAGTTCGGCCGAGTGTGTTTGTCGAGCCAATTTCTTTGATACATCAATTTTCGTGTAATAATATTTTGTATTAGGACAAAATATTTGTTCTCTGATATTTTTTATCATATCAATTGTTTTCGTGAATCATTTGTTTAGTATTATTAATCTGTTTGTGCCTTCATAACACTGGTTCTACTTTATTTACTTGGAAATAAAGAAGTTTTAAGAAATTTTAACCCAAGTAGGTAGTGTAGATTAATTTAAGTACCTACCTCTTGAATACATGGAGATAGTGATGTAGCGTCGCATGCGTTGTATCGCAGTACTGCATGGGTGCAAATTGTATTCTGATAATAATTCATTATCGTTATTATAGTTCTGTGTTAGAGAGCTCGGGTAGATAGCAATACTATTTAGGTAGGAAAACACAGGATGTCGACTGACCTACACTTTTTTTAATCGTCTTCTTTACATTATTCGTTGATAAATCTTACAATCTCAATTCAATACTGTAAGTATTATGTTATCATTACAACAAATATTTTTGGGTTGCGAATGAGGCTCAGACTTTCAGACTCCGGTGACTACAACCTTGAGTGGCGTCAGACTAGTTACATAAAAATATTAGACGTTTTGTTACAAAACTTGTGCGTAACTAGCAAAAATACACATATTTTATACCCAACAACTTATTCGTAAAATTGTTTTATAATAACATCATTTAGCGCATTCCTGACCGTGAAAATTCTGATATCACCACGACACAATATTTGACAAAATAATTAGTAAATAGTACCTATGTATATATAACTCATGACAGACAGAATTAGCAAGATATTCCTATTTTAGAACTAATTAGATTTTATTAGAGAATAATGTTAAAGCTTAATTTGATGGTTCCTAATGTGAGATTGAAAAGGCCAAGCGTGCACGTTACAATTAGGTAAATGTTAATGAAAACCGACAGGATAGAAAAACGCACTTATTGTGCTGCCATTGTGTAGGTAGGGCTCTAATTAAACTGCGTCATCGACCACTCCGCCTCCCCAATACAATACCATGAAAAATTACAATATTAAATAAAAATAACGTGATTATAAACGAGCTGCGAAGGTCGTGTACTTTACTATTTTTTTATTTAAAATATGGATCAGTAAGATAACATTCATAAACCATACGTATGGTAAATGTTAACACGCTTACAGCTCTGTTTACAATTTCATAGTTTAGTTGAAGTGTACATGATTACACGATTAGAAGCACGCGTACCTGGGATATCTATACGCTATAATGAACTTATTATGTTCAAAGCTTTAGTTATCTGCGGCTTTATTTTTATCTGAAGCCGGGTGCTTGTTATCGTATATTCTGTCGCCGTATCTTAGTGATTAGCGAGTCAATCCCCATGACCCGGTCGACTTAATGGGGAGCAGTAAAAACCAATAAAGACCCCATAGGTATACGTGTTATTAGCTCACGTCACAACATTACGACTTCCATGTTTGTGGTAATCGCCATAAAAGTAATGGGCAGGAGCTTTATTATTTTAACACTAAAATTAATGTATGTACTTACTGATATTGTATCCCTAAAACGAGGTTAAGTTATTGTTATCGACTTTCGAAAAGGAGACTGATGTTGCGTTTGGATGATGATCTTTGGCGGCCTTCTAAGACATTGTAGATAATTTCGAGTGTGTAAACTATGTATCTTTTCCGAAAATTTCTCGGAAACTAATGAACGATTTTAAATGGAGCTATTTTTAATGTTACTTGGGAAGATTCATTCAACTAACTCGTCGATCACGTATAGATCTTAACCGAACGAGTAGTTAACAAGATTGAATTCGGGTTTTTATATAGTCTGGCTCTATTTAATGCTATTATTAGTCTGTCTTGTATTTTATTTTAATTACAATTATGTATATTTTTCGTCTATCAGGAGTGTCCGCACTGTGCAGCCGATGCGCAAAGCAGATGCGGAACTGCGTCGGTTCTTATGGTACTCACTCTACGCATGGAGTACGGCGATCCTCGTCACGCTCGTCATGTTTCTTTTCGACAAGTACCCCGTCGCCAACTTCCTCGACGCCAACATGGGAGAGGGTATATGCTGGTTTGGCACACGTAAGTACTTATTATTTTTATATTCTCTGTTCCCTCATCGAAAGTGTACGTTCCCACGTACACTTTCGCACACATTATCGCACGCACACATTATCGTACTTACCAAACGCCAACTTCTGTCTGCGATGTAACCTACGTCGATCAACAAATTGGGAAGATAAAACCGATCCGAACTCATCAGCCTAGGGAATTAAGCTGGTATTCTGTTTTCACCAAACCTGCATAGGGCACCAAGTTGCACAGCTTGGTCACTGAATGTAATAGAATTCTATGTCCAACAGCGGACTGCCATGACTGTCGAAGATTTGATATACGCATCTAAAAGTATGCAATTGCCGTCCACACCTCATATTTCTTGCAATATGAACGCGTTGAGTAATCACATCTTGCCAACATACACTTGCTTCCCGTAATCCTAGTTACTCTTTCGTTTTTAAATCAGCATTTAATTTTAGTTTAGCAATCGATCGAAATATCTACGATCTTTATTAAAAACTATTGTGTAACATAGCGTCGGCGTAGTATAAATATTATAATAACTACAACCACGTGTACGTATTTTTAGTACAATATTGAACAATTGGTTCAGATTTACAAAAGCTTAAATAAATACATGTGTATTTGGTATAGTTTATCTGTAAATACTTAATTATAGTCATCTAAAAACATTTTAAAGATTTATGCATAATCGTTTATCATGTTTTAGAATAGAGATGTTGTAAGTTTCTGCTTGTACATGACTCATGATGAAATATATAAGTACAAAATATTATGAAGATTTCTTTCATAAGAATGTTTTGTTGTTGATTAATGTGTACTTTCAGTAAACGCCCGCGCGTTTAAAGTAAACTCCCGGTCGAGTTCTGCGTACAATAAAAATAATAAACAAACCTATTTCGTCATTTATTCCCAAAATTACAGTTTTCACGAATTACGTTTTTTATACACTTATCACTTTGATGTTTATGTGAAAATTACAGTTCACATACATTGTTTGAGCTATAATCCGGATGTGATTATTTGTGATTATTTTTGATGACAGTGTTAAAACTATATCTTCTTCATAAAATTCCTGAAATAACGCAATTCCGCAAATACAGAGTGAATTAGGTTACAGCTAAGGTTAATAGGTAACCGTGGCAATTAATATGACAATGATCCATTCATGCAAAAATATAGGTAGGGACTTAACGTGCATGGTGGTTAGCCTCGGAGTTGTTAATGAAAAAAAAACGTGATCCATCAAACCGATTGTGGAATTAAAGTGGATAATATATGGCATCGTAAATGTATTAAAAATGATAGGAGATTACATGGAAATTAACTTGTCAATAGAGTCTGTAGATAATTATGCAATTATAAATTACAAATGTTTTATAAAATTTAAACAAAATTTCTGTGTTTAGCTCTCCCATGATCCTAGTGTGGGATTTATGTATTATTGGACTGAACAGACACTGCACAACTGGAATCATGCCCTTCGTCTAAACCAATGATACCCAAAGTGGTTTATATCGACCCCCAGGGTCGACGGCGGCCTAAAAGGGGTCCAAGTGGATGAAAAAAATAATTGGGGGTCCGTGAAATGGAAATGGGGGTCGATAGCGGGTCTCATTTCAGCAGGTCGTGACTTTAATTTTGACGATCCATTAATGGAATAACCCACATACACAGATGATTTGTTGCTTGGTTTTTACCTGAAAACGTAACGAACAGACCAACGACGATAGTATTATTTTAGGTACTGTCGTAGGTTTACTAAATGTATAAAATGTGAAAATGTGTTTTTTATTGATTTTACACTCTACACTTCACTACGATTAGAAATCAGTCAAAAAAACATTTGAAGTTGATGAATTTGCAAAAATGCAATATTAGTTAAGCAGGGGGTCTACCCAAAACCGAAAAACATGGCAAGTGGTCTACGAGACAAAAAAAATTGGGGACCTCTGGACTAAACGCTTCTGTGAATTACGTCTCTGTCTATCATACCCTTAAATGCGAAATCCACTATAGCGGGCGGGGCGGGGGTCGCGCGTGGTAGAGAAGACAAAGCAAACTGACAGAGCGAGCCTATTGTTTTTCACTCCCCTCTCGCCGCTCACATACCGCAGGCGTTGACTAGCCCTTGCGCGCGGACTATAGCAAGTTATATTGCGAAAGTTATTGCACACAAGTGCTAGCTTAATTCGTAAAACTTGCAGAAGTTGACTTGTTGCGAGTGTATCCACAAGTTGAAAGTCGGTTGCAGAAGTCAACTCGGGCAATAAAATTTACTAGTAGATTTGGCGCTTTACAAGTATTGCACTGCTTGTTCATCTGGCTGCAGTGTTATTCTTCTTTCGTTGTTCGGCCTTCAATAAGACCATGTGAGGGTCAACAATTGCTCTGTTTTGATAACTCATAATATAAACACAACATCACGCCTGTATTCCTCGAAGGGTTGGGCAGAGGTGTATAGTAACACCCTCATTTCTCCATTATGTTTAAGTTCCATTGTAATAGGGGACTAGCCTATTGCCATCGACGGGGTACATAATATCCAAACTCCAAGCTGCTACTGAGGAATTCTACACGGAAAAATCCAATAACACTTTGCCCGACCTGGGGATCGAATCCAGGACCTCATGATCAGCAGTCGCGCTTGCCACCACTAGACCAATGAGGCAGTTTAATAACTCGGTGCCGAATATATCCCGATCATTAAGAAGGATTGTATTGAATACAAATATTTGGACGCTTAAGAAACAGGACGGCTAGACGTCGCGTGTCACGTCACGTCTCGTAATAATTGGTACACATTGTCTAATTGACGAACACTATACGTAGGTGTTGAGTTATTGTGTCTCCGCCAAAGTGAGTAGCGAAACATACGTAACGGATCACCGTTAACAATATAGGCAAGGGTTTTGTCCTGGGCAATACTGAAAGAATGATTAAAACATGTGACTATTTTAAAATAAATCACCGAAAGACGTTTTACCTTTTTATCAAACTGGTTTGAGCCATTGTATGACTGAAAATTCCCTAACAGAAATACCCAATTAAACAATTGAAAAGATTCCAAAGATTTGTATTGAAAAAGTACATAATCATTCTGATTACTCTATGTTCTGACGTAATATTAGTTCTAACAATACCTGATAAAAGCACAGTCATAGGTTTTTATGAATGAACTTTTTTTTACTGAACCACAAATGCTCTTTATCACGTCAATCTTATAGTTAGTTTGTGGTGATTAGAACCTTCAAGAGATATAAATACAATAGTGGATTGGAAGAAACATTGGAGAACAATGCCTGTTTATGAGTTCTGTGATTTCGAGTTTGGTCATCGACATGATATTATAGTCTCGCAAAGTTAAAAACATATTCACACTACCAATTAACAACTCGGGGTTTCGAAGAGTAATTAAGTAAGAAGTTATTAGTTAGTTGATCGTCGGAGGGTAAGCTTGGTAATGTGTAATACAGGTTTTACATACATTAGACACCAGTCTCTATTTTAAATGTTACTTTGACTCTGTACTGTGTTTGTGATGATGAGAGAATAAATTCATATTGTATTGTAATTGTAACCCGTAAGTAAATGGCGGCAGCTTCGCCACTTATCAGATGGGAGTCTGAGATTGCAGTCATCAGCAAGTTAATGGTGTATAAACTTCTGTCTTCCTCTTCGGAAAAATAACCGTGAAGTGACCTACCCTAATATTGTTGTTTACAGTTCAGAACTCCCGGTCAGACTGGCCGCACTACATATTCTTCGTGATCCCGATGGGCCTGGTGACGTGTACCAATTTCGTGCTGTGGGTGCTGACTGCTCGCCATTGCGCTAGGGTCAAGTCGGAGGTGCATCGCCTGCAAGCCGGCTCCGTAGGCGACCGCGCCAAGCGACGCTTCCGAGTCGACAGAGCTAAGTGAGTTAATATTTAATTTTGTTAAATTTTTGATACGTATTTCAATTTTTTTCACTGTTTTATTTTTTATTACAGTTAGTAAACGGTAATTGTAACCGTACCTTTCGTTTACAAGTTGAATTTCCGATTTAGCTTAAATTTACGCGGAACTTCTATTTGCAGACTTTCCTTTCTTTCTCTTTCATTAAAAAGCATGAGGATCTCACCGTTGAGTAAGCTAAATGGAGATGACCAAAAAATAGGGCCCCGGCTGTAGATCGCGATTGTTAGGAATTTCAAAGGGTTTTAACCGATCTCAATTTAATCTTTTCATCAGAAACGATTTTATAATAAGTCAAGAGCGTATTTTTATGTTCTGCTGACCACTTGGTGGACAAGGAATTGTTCACGAGGTTTATTTTTAACTAAAGCGTGTTGGAATTTCCGAATTTCATAGTATTCGTACTATTCGTCACAGAATTATGATAGTTTTTCGGTATACTTTTAATGTTTGTTTTGGTTTCTGGTAAGCTGTTATTATATCTCAAAGATAATTTTATTGTAATATAAACAGACAATTATCGCTTCTGTAGATTAATATTTTTAATTTTGTAGATAAGTATAGACGTGTTATTTAATATCATCCATAATACTTCAATGTAAAAGTAGCTGTCATGCGTTGAAGCTTGTGTTTAGTAAATTACCACGATCATTATTAATTAATGAAGTGAACGACGTGACGTCACAAAGGGCAGATATTACCCGTCCTCGTTGAGTAATTATTTAATGTAGCTTAGTAGGATTGCTTGAACTCGATTAACAAGTCTACAATCGTTAAGTTCAAGTTTTAAGTTACTAAAATTTTGTGATTGAAACAGTGTAAAGGACACTTTAAGACTTTTATAGAGGTTGTTTTAGACGGTTTGAGTTACATTCAACCAGCCACAGGCACGAACTCTTCTTAAACAGTATAAAAATACTGATTCGGGTCTAATCGCGTAGAAAATTTATAAGGCAGAAAAATACCTTATTTATCCCGACGTTTCGACCGAATTTCACCGGCCGTGGTCACGGGTTGACTGAAGTGGCGGAGCAATTGTCATATTCGTGAAGCAAGGGTATTTTCATCTACCCTCATATGATCTTCATTTTTAAAAATATTATCGTCGGTACTTCGACACACCACACTAACGACGTCTTTACACTCGCCTAAACCGTCCCGTCGACGATAACACTTGCTGATGACCGGATTCCATGATGTTGATAGTTTGTATCCATCTTCCCGATTGAAATTTCTTCTTAAACAGGTCCAGACTTCTCAAGGAGACGTCTCCTTGAGAAGTCTGGACCTGTTTAAGAAGACATGCACATTTCAGACATTCAGGGCTCGTCTACACGTGTAGACGAGCCCTGAATGTCTGAAATGTGCCGTGTGCCTTTACAATTAAGGTACCAGTTTCAGTCAAAGGAAACACTGGAAACGTAAAGCGCTAAAAACATTTCGTAAACATGTGTAACTGAACAGAGTTAGGTAGATGACATAATGTTGCTTTTAGTGATAGGTAATTACTGACACATAGGTACCTATTATCCACTGTGACTCTACATTCTATAACCTTATTATACAGGGTGTAAACAAAATCATGTAATTCCTTCAAACCTCATGATGTACTGCTGACATAGATTAACCCTGCACGGGATAAATTTGGATTTAATAAAAAAAAGTACAGGAAGTAAACGTGTACGTAACGTTCTAGCGGCCCGAGTTAAATGACAGCGCGCCGAGCGATAGCGTGTTTGGAACAACACTAGGTTGGAAGGAATTACATGATTTCGTTTACACGCTGCATTAAATTCTCTCTTTCATTTCTATAATTTCTTGACTGGTAACTGGTGTTAAAAAATAACATAAACTCACGCCTTTTTCCCATGGGGGTAGGCAGAAACTATAGAACGCCACACTGGTGTTAAAGGACTTTTTTAAAGGATGAATGAAATCCTAAGGGCTTAGTAGGTATAAAAGAGGCCATGATAAGAACACTTGAGTCATAGGTAAGAGATAAATAATTGATAATATTTGTTATCATAAGATCAGTCCGAACGAGTAACTCATCATAAGGTGGGTTTACACGTTCAATATTATTGACAATGCCAGATTGACATTTTATTGACGTTTTTTGTGAATTGATAGTGCCGTTTGCGTTATCAATAAATTTTGATATCAATTATGCTCAGAGATTAACTGATCATCGAATAAATGGCCGTATGATAAAAATGGATGGCAACAAAAAAGCTCGCTTGGCAATAGTTGTAGCCTTTGGAACGTAGAGAAGTAGAAAACAATGCCGTTGGGTAAAAAAATCTAAATTAAAAGTGTACATACTTTGCACTGTTAATATTATTGTACCTCTTTTTCCGTTTAAGTTCTCTAACTTGCATTTCCAACATTTTTTTGTTTTATGACTATGTAGAAGCAATTTTCCGAAATAAAATTGTCGGACGGACACATATTTTTATTAAGACCCTAGGGAGTTAAGGACATTGTTTTTTATTGTTATATAATTAAATTTGTACGGTTACGTAATTAATAACACCTGGTAATTTTTATATGACGTCAAACATTATCTGGTTTGACCTTTTTGCCATTGTGGTTCAATAGAACCAAATTACGCAGTAGATACAATATAATATGTACTTATGTAGATACCTATCTATATTGTTCGATCTGATAATAGACAGGGTGTTCACTCAGTGTAGAAACAGCTATAATACGTAATGTTATTTTCTTGATAGTCAAATTCAAATTTAGGTACATACATACCTACTTATGCTGACCTTTAACACAGTACCTACTATTTCAGTATGGTGATTGGTGCGTGATATCTACCTAGTCTTGCCATAAATATTATGGCAAGGTATGGTGTTATTGAAATAACGTAAAACCTGAAAGTAGTTTGTTTAGATTCGAGGGTAGAATCGATTCAACACATTTTAATGTATATTTTTTATAATGTCATTTTTAAATTATCGCATACCACGCCCTCCTTTTTTTACCTAGACTATAATTTAATGAGTACATACCGCAAGGGGCGGTTAGCAGGAGGAGGCGGGGGAAGTCGTCTGAACAGAATAATCGAATTCAGAAAATTTCGGTCAACAATAAATATAAATACATACATACATACATAAACTCACGCCTTTTTCCCATGGGGGTAGGCAGAAACTATAGAACGCCACATGCTACGACTCTTACATACCCCTTTCGCTTCATCCACATTCATACATCTTGTCATACACGCACGCCGGTTGAGAGTACTACGCACCTGACCTTTGTGAAGAACAAATATAAATATCTTTTACAATAATTTAGAAAATAAATAATTAGTAGTTGGATCAATTGGTTACAATAAAAATCAGTTGGGGTAACCGAGGTTTTGCGTTTTTAGATATACCGTTGTATAAGAATGAATGTAAAAACGAGGCAATCCCCAAAATATTGTTCAAATGGTTTTAATCAATAATTACAAAGTAAAAGACAATATAAAAAATGATACATTTAATACCTTTCACTTTACACATTGCACTGGGTTTTACTACTATCAATAATTTAATATATTATTCATTCATTATAGTAATGGGTTTTTTTGTTTGAACATGATTTAAATGCTAGTATTCCGCCTTTTCTAGGTTTTCTGTTTTTAATAACATCCTGTAGATTTATTTGACCTTCGCTATTCCTATGCTTTAATTAATTAATTAAGTAATTATTATCAATTTAATCTGGACATAGTATTTCTGTTGGGAATATAAATTATCTAACATACACATAATAATAATAATACCAGTCTGTTATTGTCCCACTAAAGGCCTCTTCCTATTAAGAGAAGGAACGAGTATTGATCACCACGCATATTATAATGGTGTAGATTCAGTTGCACACTTTGACAGGACTAAACTAAACTAAGGGTGTTTGTCTCTTTCTGTTTCAATAGAAAATGAAAGTGACAGTTGCATTTAGTCTAGTTTAGTACTGTCAAAATGTGAAACAGAATCGCCACCAATGTCATATTATGACATTAAAAAGCCGCATGCTACATGCTAGGTTTTGAACCCACAACCTGGTGCTTAGGAAGTGGGTCCGTAAACCTCCGGGACTCCACGACTAATATAAATGTTCTGCCTAGCCTTTTCCAAACTATGTTGGGGTCAGCTTCTAGTCTAACCAGATGCGGCTGAATACCAGTATTTAACACGGAGCAACTGCCATCAGGCCTCTGCAACCCAGTTGCTGGGCAATGCCGTTATCCTAAGGTTAAACCAGTTGTCAGACTTTCGGACTTCTGACTTCCCGTAACGACTGTCATATATTCATACTAGCTTTTGCCCACAGCTTCGCTTGTGTGATTTTTTTTCACCCGCAGGAGAAATTTTGAAAAATCCTTCCTTAGTGGATGCCTACGTTATAAAAGGTACCCGCTGCCAAAATTTAAGGTTTATTAATTTCCAATTGATGTTAGCCAACTCTGCTCCCATTTTTAAAGTGGACACAGACAAATTTATAAATGTAAAAAAATGTGAAAAACAATACACACTAAATTAAACTTATAAGACAAACTAAAAGAAAGCTATGAGAAATAAATTTCTTCCTCTTTTTAACCCCGTTAGGGGATGAATTTCAATAAAATACGAAACACGTCTTCCATCAATTCTGTTAACAAAGGATTATGCAAAATTTGAAGTAGATTGGACCAAGGAATCATGTTGTCCCATACAAAATTTGCTTTTTCACCCCCTTAGGGGTAGAATTTCGGAAAATCCTTTCTTATCGGATGCCTACGTCATACAAAGAATACGCCCTCCAAGTTTCAGGTCTCTACGATCAGCGGCTTAGGCTGTGCGTTGATCCGTCAGTCAGTCATTCAGGACAAAGCATTTTATATGTATAGTTGACACTATCGGGACGGGACCGACTGTTTAAAGTGCTCTTCGAGGCACGAAGGGATCTCAATGTGTAAGGAACTTATCCACAGACTGACCGCGGCAAGCGCGGCTTAACTTCGCAAATCGTATGATCCGCGCGGTTGGTAATTAGCCATGAGCCCCGACTAATATAAATATACAGTGAAATCTGTTTATAACGACTTCGCTTATAAAGATCAACCCCTTATAGCGACTTAAAAAGACCCTTTAGTTAGGTTTTCTTATCTAGTATTTACTGTCGCTTATAACGACGTCTGTTTAGTACGAGCAAATATTGCCGTCCCTTTGTTGTCGGTATAAGCGAACTCCACTGTACTTAGGTACTTAATTAACATTGTACCTACATATTTGTAAACATTTTCTGTACACATATTGAACACGGATATGAATTATTTACCGTTTTATCCTTCACGTGCCATTTGCATTCTTAAGCATTTAGTCTAGGGTAAGTTTGGTTTTTCCAAAATACCAGGTAAATGATATTGAAAGTGCACCAGGGAAATAATATACGAGTCAATGGATCTATAGTGAGCGTAAGTGAGGTTGTTTATCGACATGTCTTACAGCTTGTCTACGTCCATTGTTGCGGCAGAACTGCTTCGTTGGTCTAGTGGTGGCAAGCGGGACTGCTGACCGTGAGGTCCGACCCCCAGGTCGGGCAAAGTGTTATTGGGTTTTTTCGTCTGGAATTCCTCAGTAGCACTAGTAGGGTCGCTCCCTATTGCATGGGACTTAAAGATAAAGGCGAAATGAGGGTGTTTTTATACACTTCTGCCCAACCCTTTAGGGAATACAGGCGTGATGACGTAATGTTGCGGCAGAAACCCATAGACCATAAAATATTGGGATCCTCTTCTGTTTTTATAAATTTTGTATTGTCAAAATATTTTAATAATTATTTTCATCGCCTTCTATCACCTCGAAAGCGTCGAATCCATCAGCCAGATTTGTTGTGCAACTGATTGCACTCTATTGTTCGCTTAGTTGGTAAAACTTGCAGAAGTCGATTTGCAGCGGGTGTGTCCACAGGCTGAAAGTCGGTTGCACAAGTCAACTTACAAAAACTTGCTAGTACATTTGGCGCTTAACCTCTTTGTCGCTTCTTAGCACAATGTTGGCAAGAAACATGGTCTCCTATCCTTAGTCGGAGACTATGACATACACATCTAAACTATTATACTTAGTTGCTAATCCGTGCTTTACATTCAGTACAGCCAGTTCCAAACTATAAAACGTTTAAGAGTTCTTATTATACTATTTAACGTTGCCCATACCTCGTAAAGAGCTATACAAGTAAACAATAAAAGTAGAACCTTTTTAGGAGTATGATATCAGCTTGACTTTTCTATATGGGACCTACAATGAAATGGTCATGCGGGATGTAGTCAGTTTCCTGATTGCGGTATGCTGGTTCCTGTTCTCCCTGATCGTCGATATGAAATAAAAAGTTTCCCAAATCGATGTTCCTCATACACGCGGAAAACGATAGGTTCAATTGCGGTGACCTATTCATATGATTATTATTTAAACAAGCATGATTGCAAAATTTGCATGGTTAATTAATTATATAGGACTAGCGGCCCGTCGCGTCCCGGCTTCGCACGCTTCTATTGCTCGTAGCGTGATGTTATATAGGACTAGCGGCCCGTCGCGTCCCGGCTTCGCACGCTTCTATTGCTCGTAGCGTGATGTTATATAGGACTAGCGGCCCGTCGCGTCCCGGCTTCGCACGCTTCTATTGCTCGTAGCGTGATGTTATATAGGACTAGCGGCCCGTCGCGTCCCGGCTTCGCACGCTTCTATTGCTCGTAGCGTGATGTTATATAGGACTAGCGGCCCGTCGCGTCCCGGCTTCGCACGCTTCTATTGCTCGTAGCGTGATGTTATATAGAACTAGCGGCCCGTCGCGTCCCGGCTTCGCACGCTTCTATTGCTCGTAGCGTGATGTTATATAGCCTATGATCTTCCTCGATAAATGGACTATCCAACACAAAAATAATTCTTCAATTCCAACCAGTAGTTCCTGAGATTAGCGCGTTCAAACAAACAAACAAAGTCTTCAGCTTTATAATATTAGTATAGATTAAAAAGGACCTAACGTACCTACGTATTTAATAGAGTCATCCCCGATTGTCGTCAGTCCCAGTAGTAAAATTGAAAAGAGGTATTTATGCCAGTGGTTACGTTTAGTCAGAGCACGAAATGTTGAAAAAAAAATCTAACTTGTGTACTGGAGTCTTCCATTGGGCTGTGGAGGCCCGGTAGTAGTCACTCCGTGTAATATACCTACTAACACTCCGTCGTATCCGCTTAGATTGGAAGCTGAGTCAAACATAGTTGAAAAAAGTTTGGGTGATAATGACAATGCATATTATGCGCGCTCAAATATAATGTTAAATGTGTTCGCAGATACGTGTTGACGGGGAAACTGTGGGTGGTGATGGGAGCAGGGTGGATCTCCGAGCTGCTGTCCACTTTGGTGTCGCAGCCCTGGTGGCTCTGGACCATCATCGACCTCATCAACGAGCTCCAAGGAGTTTTCATCTTCCTAATTCTAGTTATCAAACCCAAATTATATTATCTCATCAGAAAGAGGCTCGGTAAGGCAGTTATTTGTATTTTTATTTGTTTACTACTTACCAACAGTTTCAAGTCTCTAGTCTAGTCGTAAAACCCATTTTACGACTGTAGCATGTTTAGGAAAAAACAAATACAAATCAATACAAATCCAATTCACGAGATGTAACAAAACCATTGATTTAATATGTACTTACAATAAAACAAAGAAATTAAATAGAAATTGCCATGTCTAGGTTTATTTCATCATGTCATTAAGTATATGACATGAGTGACGTCATAGAGATAGTTTTTATTCTATCCACGTATTTTCCTCGCAGTCAATCAATAAACCGCGAACAATGAATGCTACATAAACATAATTTATTTGTGTACTGTGATTATGAAATGTTATCTAGATTCGGGGAATAGATTGTCTCAGGCGTCTGAGTCAGATTCGATAAAATGATAACTTTATTTTATTTATTTTTAGTTTCCAAGTTTTACAATTTGTGAGAATGATTTTATTGTTTTCAGGTTGTTCAAGGATACCGATTGAATCAAGTATATATTAGTGAAAATATTAATTATTGAACGTTGTTTTGTCTGTTGTCTAATTCTCACTTTTCTATTAACTAGTAATGCCACTTATGACGTGGTCTGCCTAGCTCGTTATAATGAACGATTCGCTTAATTAACACACAAAGCTAACATTCCAAGTGAGATTAGGTATCTATATTATGCATTGTTGAGTTTTAATTATTAATTTAGATACCGTTATCTATCTAATACTTCTCATTGTCGAATGTACTTCCTATAATATGCACCTTTACTGTTGTCGATCTGACAGTTGTTGTCTTGCGTATTCATATACATGGTGTTAATTTTAAAATGAATGATATCCCATATTTGCAGATTTTTTTAAACATATTTTATCAATCTGTAGCGGTTCGTTCATTACCAATCCACAGAATAAAAATGATTATTTTACTTTTTTATTGGAATGGCTTATTTACTTATAATATTTAATCAATAAGACCAAGGTCTAAAGAATAATCTTTTACGACTGCAAAGAGTTTTGCGCTAAATGATTAACACCGTGTAGAAACCGCAAGATTGTCTTTGTGTTTTTTAGGGTGGGTCACTGAACTGTCGGAAAAAAGTAATCCGATCATTTTCTGATAGTCACATTATGTTGTCTTTGATTTTATCAACCTCCTCTTACTACAATTGTATGTATTTTTTTTAAATCTTTGATTTATCTTTTTGACTTTAATTCATATAGGCCCGTAAAGATCCATAGCGGGACATAGACCGCGGTCATAGGGTCGAGAAATATTGCCGTAATCACTAGCATAACACCCCAGTTGTCTAGTTTACCCATGGAAAGGGAAGGTGTTCAATTCTGTGCCACCTCCTACCCTAAACGCTAACGTAGAGATCAATAACTATCCTTGAAAGCAAAGACAATTTGGTGGCACATTGTCCTTTGTAAATAAAATCTATTGTACTTATATTTATTGTATTATAAAAACGAACAAAAATATTCCTGTCACATTTGCAATATTTGCGCACGATTTGAACCTAGCCAACCTACATGACAGCATAATTTTATTATTTGAAACGATTTAAACACAATTTTAAAGCATATTATGACCCCCCTAAAGTGTTTGTTAGTGCTGGTGACTAATAATGTACTAATATAAACAGGGCTGGAGAAACCGGACGCGCAGAAGAATGGTGCGTCATCATCTGCGCGGACATCTTCCACGTTCCTGTCACGCGCGTTCAGCACCGATGAAAGGAACAACACGCGTCTCTCTCTACAGAATAACGTCAAGCAATCTTAACTGCGTGACGAAATCTCATCTAAATATCAGCAGATGCAGAAGCTGTGGTTGTTGCCTAGGCCGAAACTGGTGCAACGTGTTGGCAAAATTTTATGGAATCATTTCAAATAATACAACAACATTTCGTCGGCATACAGGGTGGATTAACGGTAAACACCAAAAAAATGTTTACTCTTTCAAAATAAAACTCTTAATTTAGAAGAAGTTATAATCTAGAGTGAACAAATTTTTTCCGTAATACATACTTTCCACTTGAAAAAACGGTAATGGAAGAATGCAACAATATGCTTATTAAGCGAAGTACAGAGTAACGTTTACGGATGACGAAAAAGTACTCTACTTAAAGTAAATTTGTTGTATACAGTTGGACCACCCTGTGTATTTAAAGACTGCAAAATGGTTTGCAAAAATGGTCTTAGGGTCTGTTTCGACTTAGTTCTCGACACAATAACACGCTACTGATAGCATGTTTTTGTTTGCATTATTCAAAATCATATTTCGTTTTCATTTATTTAGCTTTTCAAAATTAAATATTTTAATATTTGTCTAGTCATAGATTAAGTGATTCTTAAAGTACAATTAATTATGTTTTAGTACTTGAAGTATTTTGTTTGAGCGAATATGCTTTGATTGTATGAATGCTGGACTAACATAATAATAGTTATGAATTTACGTACCTATTAGTATCTACACTGGCCTGCAAAAATAAGTATCACACTTTTAAAATTTCAATTTTTTCTAAACTATAGAAGTTAGAGATTTAAAATAAAAAACGTTTTATAGCAATTTTTATCAGCTTTCTTTGAAACTATAGTAACAAAGTTAAACTCTTTTTGAGTCCTTTTTGCTTCGAAAATATATCTTGTGTACTTAAAAAGTTATTGCAATTTTAAAAGTGTGATACTTATTTTTGCAGGCCAGTATATGTGGCTATGATGAGTTCATGTAATGGAGGCTGTTGTTATAGAATGAATAGCCGCTTTTATTGCATACTTTAACTGATTTGGTTTGTAAGTGATAAATATAATTTTTATGCTACTAAGACTTTGTATTGGCGTGGGAGTCGATTCATTGACAATACTTACATGATTTATCATTTAACTGAAACCTTGAAATTAATTAATTCGTTAGCTGCAAACTTGATTGATTAATTATTATTTTATGTCATATAAACATTCAATATTTTTTGTGTTAAGTATTAAGTGAGCAAAATACTCTATGCAGTAAAGCTGTTTAAGCTTTTGTCAAAGAAAAGTCTCATGGGTAATAAAATGGTTAATTGCTGCTCGAGCTAAATGTAAATGTGTCTACAATATATTACCTGCTGTTGACTACGGAACCCACAAGAATTTATTCGAATAAAACGTGGCACACCTACTTATCATGTCACACGTTGTATGAACTGACATGATGAATAGTTCGATGTAGATGTATTTGTAGTCTACGTTAGCCTCCAATATGCATTTAAATTTATCACCTTTTACGTTAATGTAATTGCACAGAGTTTGTGCCGAACACGTACCTAATAAGTAATAAGTACTTAAGTGATGACCATTACATATATAATAACATAATTAGCCCATTACTGTCCCACTGCTGGGCAGGGGCCTCTTATCAGAATGAGAAGAGTTTAGCCCTTAGTCCACCATTCTGGCCTGATGTGGGTTGGCGAACTACACACACCATCGAGAATTTTATGGAAGTCTCTCGGGTGACCAGGTTTCCTCGCGATGTTTTTCCTTCACCGTTAACGCACGTGATAATCAAATTCTGAGCATTGACCATTATACCGGGAAAATACTGTTGGTTTTTTTGTATATGTTCATAGAGTACCTACATTATTTTATTAGAGATCATAAATTGATTAAGTTTATTTCTACACAATTTCAGTAAGCAATGCGATGACATGCTGTGTAAAATGTACAGTTTACATATTTATATTTTAATCTCCTGTTTTCCTAACAGAAAAGTATTTTAATTAAACATTTTTGTCATTTGATAAAGTAGGTACCTGCCCGTGTGTCATTGATTCTGGTTTGAGTAGAATATTTTGTAATTTTCTTAGCTACTTTTGTTAACGAAACGTCAACTATTATAGTAGGTATAAAGATTTATTAATTATTCGCCTTTATTGTTATAGTCATATCACTAAAGCACATTTAATAGGAAGTTGCATGTTCTGCTTGTTTGACGAGAATTAGTTTCAAAGGACAATTTTATTATCAGTCAATAAACATTATTACAATGAATGCATATTATATCTTGTCTATTTACTTATATCCATTCACAGTATTGTTTAGGAAATGCGCAGGCGACTTACTGAAACTTAAAAATCTAAACTTATTGACTGAAAAAACCTTTTGACTGAAAAGTCGCATAAATATCTATTTATATGCAGTGGGCGTACTTGTACTGAATGTAACATAAATAGAAAAAAGTACATAATTATGTACCTTAATATTCAAATAGCTAATAAAATAGCTACTTATACCTAATAACCAAATACGGTTATATATTACCTACACGTTGCTACTAAATATATTTTTTCCAATTATGTACAATTAGCACAACATACGTCGTTTACGTTTGTAAAATAATGCACTGTAGAATGTTTAATTATATCACGAATCTGTATTTTTAATTAGAATTAAAATGTATTAGGAAAAGACGAAAAAATAAAAACATTCTTCATTCCATGCATGAGATTACTTATTTACTAAACTAAACCCTTAAGCTACGGCTTACACACACGAGTTAACTTGCCGATTAGGCGAGGTAAATAGAAAACTAATTGGGACGTATATTGGCGAGTTAAGCTCAGTAGGATAACCGATCTCAATCCAAAATCTAGTCGGTAGTAGGTCAAAAACCTACATCAATCCACATTTTATTAATATCGGCCGTAAATCGGCAATTAACTCGCTACCTAACTAATTTGTGTATAAATCGAGCTTTAGATCAAGAAATATTTCATGTACATGTATACATAAAATATTTCTTAATCTAAATAATATAATCGAATACCTATAATTTTTATCAGAACTCTTGGTCTTTCTGGGATCCACTTTTCGGCTGTCTTCTTAACCAACTTCAAAAAAGAAGGAGGTTCTTTATATGACGCGTTTAATTTTTTGATGCAGAGAATATAATATTATGTTTCTACATAATTCTGGCAAATGTGTACCAATTTGAAAGAGTATACTCCCAAAAGATGAGACCATTTCATATAAAGGAGAATGGCGAGATTGGACCTATGATTATTGTAGATCCGTGTCTGGGCAAGTATATTTCTAAAAATGACAAGACTAAAAATAAATAAGAAGACGGATAACAAAGGATAGGAATGATTTAATTTTATTAAATTATGAACTGTGTCCGCAACTTCTTCTGCGTAGTAGTCGGAGAACAACATTAGGTACCTACCTACTTGCTTAACTGAAATTATTATAGGTATGTAAGTATAGATTAGGTGGGTATTTTTTAAATCTTTCTTTATTCTAACAACTATGAAAAAATACATGAAAAATGGAAACACACACAGCTTCGGGTGCTTTTGCCAAGGCGGAGTAGATTTTTGGTTGTTAGATTTGGGACTTAGGATTTTTACTAAACAAAATATATTATATTTCTATCAGTAGTCAGGTCCATTATAATATGGTTTCCTTGTAAACAATGTAAGCAGTAGAACCACCTGGGATGTATACATAAAGATTGCTCAGGTTGCTTAGGTACACGGGAGAGAGCCACATAGAGCTAACCTTGCGAGAAGCAGCCGATACTAAGGTCTACACCCGCAACGCGTAGTGTCTGGTTCTGCGCCTTAGTAATGATCATAGCATAACATAAGCTAATCGGAAACTGTACACGTTTAAAACTAATCGGATAATAGAGTACGCAATTTAATATACACATAACGCCATCTATGGAGCAAATATGGTACAACAAAAGATGCAATTTTTTTTCTGGATGACTTTATATTCTAATATGAAATAACGTTAGATTGAGCGAACCGATTACGATGAAACAAAAATTTAATGTTATTTCGAGACACGCACAATATTTGTCTAGAAAAGACAACCACATTGAGTATTGAACAAATATGGTACAACGAATGATGCTAATTTCTTTCTTGATGACTTTAAATTCTAATATCTTTTGTTAAGTGAACCAATTACGACAGAACAAAATCTAAATGTTACTCCAAGATACGCACAATATTTGTCTATAAGTGCTTGGCCAGAGTGGCAGCGCGGTGTGGGATGCGGCGCGGGTGCGGGAACGCGCGCGATTTGCCTGTCCGCAGTGGAGCGCGGCGTCGATCTGAGCGTTGTCGTATCCAGTGTTTGTCAAAATATCATATGGATGAAGAAGACTTATTTTTACTGGAAAGTTCTTACTAAAAAAAGATGTTTCGACATCCACAGTGCTTGAATAGCACTTATTAATTCTTCAACATTTAATTTTGAAGACGCCATCACAACAACGCGCGTGGTCAGCTCGAACTAGTTTGAGATCCCCCGCTCCCGCGCGGGTTGTCACTTGTCGCCCGCGCTCTCACTGCGGCCACTTGTATGAACGATCTATGGCGTGAGCTACCCGTGCGCTCCCCGCGCAAAGTAGCCCGCGCCGCTTCCCGCGCCCGCGTGCCCACTATGGATTCTCAAATGAAGTTCTTCTGTTTGAACTCGCCGCACCGCGCCCGACCCGCGCCCGCGTTTGCAGTCTGGCCAAAGGCTTAGCCTTTGGCCAAAAGTCAACTACACTGAGTCAGTACTTTTTACATGCGGCGTGCGCAAACAAACCGACAAACTGACAAAAATTCCAAAATTTATCTAATGGATTTTATTTGTTATCCTTTAACCACTCCCGCTATTTTTTTAAAATATTTCCAATGTTCAGACACGGCTATTCTACAAATTAATTATATGTATAGAAGAAGATATAGATAAATCACGTTGCACTTGCAAAACAGAACGTTATTCAGATTACGATTCAATCTTTGGTTTAATGGTCCAAGTTCAATCTATATAATTTTGCTAAAAGCTTTTGCTACTTATATTTATTGTGATAGTGCAAAAAAACAAAAAAGCCTTATTATAATAAAATCAATAGATATAATTAAATATTAGAACACGTACCTGCAAGGTAGAACACCTTTACAAATGTAACTATTATTTCTTTGGTAGGTAGGTATACATACAAATGTTTCACCCGCATAGCCCAATACAATTAAATACCTGCTATACAATGCAAAGATTCTCTATATTGCGATTTTTATAGGCATGTAGTAAATACAAACCCTCCGAGTCAAAATAAATGTCTGTTAGTTGACCATACAAATATTTGGTCGGAATTCGGGGATCAAACCCGACCCAGATTTCCCGGGAAATGGCACCTGCCGGATACGATTCTCGTATCGAGAATAAACGAGATAGCAAATCGAATCTTTCGACGACTGACTTATCGAAACGTTCTGAATCAGGGGGCTGAGCTGTAGCGCTAATTATGATCTATGTTTCAAAGATAACTACGTCACTGGTAGTTAAATAATGGAATCAGGCGTTACTTTGCGGAAATCCATGACCTATAAATATACAATAAAATATTTAGTGTTAATTCCGCGAAAAACAGTTGATCAAGCCTGAATGCAGTATGCAGCACCACCTTCCCGCCCGCAAATATATGCAAATGCAGAAGGTGCGATTAATAACACACAAGCAAAACAGACCGATACATCGTTGTATGATCAACTGTTTTTCGCGGAATTAACACTAAATATTTTATCGTATATTTATAGGTCACTGGTAGTATTTTTTTCTTTTTCGGCTCGACAGCTCATGCCAAATCTACTAGCAAGTTATTGCACGCAAGTGCTCGCTAAGTTCGTAAAACTTGCGGACGTAGACTTGCTGCGAGTGTGTCCACAGTTTGAAAGTCCGTTGAGAAGTTAAATTGCGGAATAAAAAAGTTGCCAGTAGATTTGGCGCTTTTGTATCGTCACTTTTGGAGACCTTCGATGCGCTAGAAGAAGTGCTGTTTATATTTTCTCATCATTTCTTTGTACGCTCTCTTCCTCTTGACTTTCTTGATTTATACTTATTTACCACAGGGTCTAACCTTACGGTATTGGCATTGCCCAGTAACTGGGTTGCGGAGATCCGATGGCAGCCACTCCGTGTAAAATACTCGCATTCAGCCGTATCTGGTAAGACTGAAAGCTGACCCTAACATAGTTGGGAAGGGCTAGGCATAACGATCTTATTTATCACAGTAAATTTATCCAATCATTTCAGAAACTTTGTTCTCCTCGCAAGTTAAGGAAAAACTAGAATAAATAAATACAACAATCAAATGTCTTTGTAAATATTTTATTGCTTTTATATTTTTTTCAATAATTTCATCATGATATTTTAAACATCTTTTCATCAAACATTTTTTTTAACGTGACATAGTTTAGAAACTGACAGCGATGATCTTATAATATTGTTTAATAATACTTTTGTGATAGGCGATGTCTGCCGAGTTATTTTAATAATAATTTCATGTTAAAAATCGAGGTATTATTTAAAAATAAATTGGCCCCACAGTTCTCTCTATAATAATTGAATTTCATCATGCAATAATAAGTACTTACATAACAATGTGATTTCGGGGTGTTATTTACAAATGATACAATACAAAACTAATCAGTACGTAGTGGTTTCCTTACGTACATGTTTAAGTGAAGAAACGTTTTTACACATAATATACAGACTACTTATTTAATTTATCTAATCTATAATACATATCAACAATGAGCAATGGAGTTGCTGCATTGAGCCTTATATTAAATAATTAATTGTTTGTACCAAATAACATTAACAATATCCGTACTGATACCTAAACTAAATTGTTTTCATAAATAATAGCAATACTGATGACCACTATGCAAAATATAACTTATAGGAATATAGTAGACAAACGTACTTATAAGTTAAATATGTTCTTACAATGGTAATATTCTCATAATTGTAATAAGTAGATAAACTTCACTAGCGAGGTTTTTTAAGACACCAAATAATTATGTATACACCTTTATCACATGAAAGTTAAGTTATAGAACTACAAATACCTTATACTAAACCCTCTAAGTACCTAAATCATATCGTTCGAAACAATTATCTTTAAATGATGTGTTTTCTTTAAGAAATAATTTTACTGGTCTATGAGTACCTACTCAAAAATATTACTATAAAATACAAATATAAAAATTTAAGCTTTTTAGGCTGAATTTCACTGAATAATGTGTAATGAACTGCTCAACAAATTTATAGAACATTAAAGGAACAAAATCAATCTTCACAAATAACGTACCTAACTCGTCTGTGATCTTTAAGCATCTATGGGCAATTCTTACATCAATTCGAAAGTAGTCCTTTTTGTGCCAATTCCGCAAATAGAAAACATTACTGACTCTAGATGTTCTTCGAGCAGAATTAAATGCATCGATTGCAGCTCGGCTTCGCGTCTTATTAAATCCCTGTATCAATGACTTATACGAGACCATTAAGCAGCATAAATTAAAGTAGGTCGGTTCGAACAAGGTCGCATGTGGAATGGCATCGATAATCGAAGTAAGTTGGGTCTTATTGCAGTCAAGAGTTGTGTCCGGGCTGCACGGTGATGGGTGCGGGCGTGCTGGTGGCGGCGGCCGCGCGCGCCTTGGGGCTGCTGGGCCTTGAGTCCTCCGCTTCCGCCTCTGCGTCGCGTTCCGCCACTTCCTCCTCGTCGATGATCGATATGTCTCGAATGGACGGTCGGTGGGATCGTCGCCAACCTGAACATAATAATAATCTTGGTTAATAAACACATTTTTTCCCCAAGAGCAAAAAAAAACTGTTTAAGACATACCAGGAAAATAAATATAAAACTTCGTGGTATGTCGTTATACCGCTTATTACAAACAAGGTTGCGTCGTGAACACTTGTGTCTATCGCGCATACCGTGAATTGTAAGATAAATAGGGTCAAAGTTTATCCGATTATATTATTTTGTGTATATGTCAGTGCTCAATAGTTATTAAAATGTTGAGGACAGTGCACGGTGCTTATTTAGCTACAATAGTGATTATATTATATTGTGGTTTAAGTAATTGTGTACAAACCAACCAAGAAGATGCAGTGACTGACAAGTTTCTAAACAATAATTTAGACATAGAATCTCTTCAAGTCGTGGAACCATTGATAACGAGTAAAAATGATGTGGAAATAATACCAGAGGATGACATCGGCTTATTATTTACAACTATCGAGGCAAAATGGAATCAAAATAAAGAATTAGAGAAGGATACAATTCTTGGAGAGGCAGATACATTAATCAAACAACGGAAGACGCGGCAAGCGAGTCACGCATATTCACCGCTGTACCCACAGCTTCCTTCAGGGCCACCGTATAATCCATATCAACCACAACCTAATAATAGTCCTCCTGGGCAGAACCCTTATCAACAGCAACCTAATTACAATCTTCCTGGTCAGAATCCATATCAACAGCAACCAAATTACAACCCTACTGAACAAAACACTTATCAAAAGCAACCTAATTACAATCTTCCTGGTCAGAACCCATATCAACAGCAACCTAATTACAACCCTACTGGTCAAAACCCATACCAACAGCAACCTAATTACAATCCTTCTGGTCAGAACCCATATGCACAACGGCCTCCACAGTGGAACTCAAACTCGTCCAACTCTTCACAACCGAGTAATCCTACACATAATTACAATCCTAATACAGGTTGGCACAATCCAAATCCAGGTTCTTACAACCCTCATCCTAACTACCCATCCTATAATAACACGTCTTCTGGCAATGCGTACAGGCCATCGAATGGACAATATCCTTCCTATAACCAGACCACAAACTATCCACCCCATACAGGTACCTTTAGACCTCCAAATCCTTCCGGTCCTAGTTATACCAGTACTAGGCCACCTTATAATCCCCGACCTGGTCAGAATTTCAACAATAATTCATATCCGGGTCAACCGCCTTTTAACAATAATTATCCGCCTCAGTCAGGTAACAACCACCCTGTTTATAATCCTGGACAGTATCCTTCGTATAATATGTCCCATGGACAATATCCTCAATACCCTGCATCTCCTTACTCCAACAATGCGACATTGCCGAGGCCATCTCAAAGTTCTCCTTACAATCTAGGATCAAATGGACAGTACCCGAGTAATACTAATTATCCTTCATCAAATGGCACCAACGGGTATTTTAATCCAAGTATCCCCAACTATCCTCCTCAAAATAATAATCAAGGCCAAAACAATTTCTACTATCCTCAAAAAAATAACACAGCATATGACCCTAGGAGAGTACCGCCGCAAAATTTCTCTTATCATTAGGTAGTCGTTAATGTTGTGAACGTGTTGTATTAAATATTTTTATCTTTGTACCTAAAAATATAACGTGTTTGATCTTGGACTTCTATTATCTCTAAGTGTATGTTTTATATGATCGAATAAATCATTAATGAGTTCGATCTAGGGAACAAGTTGTGAATAAATCATTGATGAAATTATCCTGATTTTTTTTTTGCAATTGAAGCCATTAGTTAGAGTGGAATATATTCTATCACCACAGTTATGTATGCAAGCAACTACTATTACAACGAACTTCTGAATTTATCTAAGTTTTGAAATGGCTTGTCGACTTCTATATTTTTTGTTGGCTAAAATGTTTTATTTTATAGAGATCCACCATATAAACCTTAATCTAGCGACATTATGAAGACAGAGCTGTATACAAATAAATCTCACCTTCCAAGACCGGTGGCTTAGTTGTTCTTGAAAGCAGTTTGGGCCCAGTCAGCGTGATGACTATGGCACCGATAGGTGCGGTGATGACGATGGACATGATGCATACCGTGATGACAGTCTCTGCGTACCGTATCAGCACTGGGTCAGGTTCCCCGCCGGCCATCTTGCGTACTTCATCCAAAGCAACTGGACCTAGAGCGGCCTGATAGAAATTGAAAAATTTAGTTTAATGTTTTTTGGATGATGCTGATCAAGTTAATTTTATACAGTTAACCTTTAAACTGCTTTCAATACTTCGAAATCCTTGATTGTTCGAACATTTTAGATGCAGATATATAATTTTTTATGTATAACTAGGAATTTTAACCAGCAATATTTTAGTTAAGTAAATGGTAAAAGTGGCATATGCAATTACCTGTACTGTTGCCTTGGCCATCCAGGCAAGACCGACGAAGATCTTTTCCTTCATGTTGAGGTTACTGCGCACTGCACATGTGCTGGTGACGATGGTACGCAACACAGCACACGCAATCAGAATGCCGCCGCCGACCAAAACCAAGTGAGGCTCTAGCTCTGCAATCTGGACAGGATTTTATTGCTTAGTACCTTATGTACATTGATTGCATGTGTAGATAAAATCACAGTTAGTGCCATCGATGCAGTAAAAAGAGGCAAGGCAATTAGTTACGAAACACTCTTAAAAAAATTTGTTGGTACAGAAAATGTAGGCCGTGTCGTTTCCGATAAAGTTATGGGCTACCTCTCTTCCAAGAAAATTAAAGGGTAATTCTACAGCATCCACTTGTTCTGTAAGAACAACACGCTGCACTTGACAAATCGTTTGCCAAGCGTAGCGATTGTGGAAATATTCCATTGTATCAGCTCGTAACATCCACTGCTAAACATGGGCCTCGAGGTATCTGCCACAATGAACGATCATCATATTGCCATCCTTTCGCCTATTTGGCCTTTTCCTTTGCTTTTAGGGGGAGGAGGGGTGCTTTTATGATTTGGACAAGATGAAGCAGTCTCTTTTTTCTCACCTCAGATATGTGTACTAAATGTTATGTAAATATGTTGCATTGATTAGAGGTGACGTAATCATACATTCCAATACAAAAGTGTTCTGGGATTATCCTTAATAGGTACTCACATTGTTTTGCAAATAGTGGTGAAACAGAGAAAAAAATCTCATTAAACGATATATACATTTTCTTGCGGTTAGTTTATGTTAGTCAGCTTTACAACTGCATCATCATTATCATAGTCCGCAGCTGATCATGGACCTGGCGTGATCAAGGCGGAAAATAGGTATAATTCCCGCGTAAGGCAGACGAATTTGTTTTAGAACATGTTATAATTAACACACAGAAGGATGATAGTAGTCCATCCTAATGAAATAATCCCTAAGTTGCCTATAACATCCATTGAAAACGTGGTGAATCCTATATATACTTCACTGGAAATCAGCGGCTGGCTTCGGACTGTTTATTTTGAATACTTACAACGACTTGAGCACCGGTAACCGCAAAGAGCATAGGTTCGAAGAACATCCAGAAGATTTCGAAAGCAGTGGCAACGGGGTTGTCCTCTAGTTCCCAGCCGAGGTCTGTCCAATTCTTGCAGGCTACGAACGCGAATGCAATGACGGCCAATGGTCCTGAAACATACATGGATGGAAAATTAAGAATTAAATTGTGTATCAAATGCATCATAAGAATTTAGTCTTTGAATCAACGTAATATTTTTGGTTTGAGTAAAAACTAATTACTTAGTACTTCTTTTTTTTTAAACTTTGCCCCACCCTACTATTTCTCATGTATTGTGCGTGCATTCACAGACATAAATCTTCACATGCATAGACGCCCAGACCCAGAACAACTATTTGTAGGCCATACAAATATTTGATCCGTGCGGTAATCGAACCCGTAGAGCAGAAGCTAATCGCTCAGCCACTGCACTAAACGTGTTGTCAAACCGACATACCTACCTATTGAAACTTAGAAATAGATAAAGTAATAAATACTATAATCCAAAAGCTACGGTAAAATTTTCGGAATAAGTTTCAAAGAGTTTTAGACACAGGACAATAATTAAGAGGTGACGCCAACGGAACACGTGACATAGACATGTAAATATTTAAAATTGAAAAAAAAATCATGCGTGTGATACCCTTTTCCAATTCACATTGTTTCCTTGACTTTATCGGTTGTCAACACAGTCATTGACTTATAACAAGGCATTGTTCGATTAGAGCCAAGCATTAAACTGCGGAAAACAATCATCCGTGAATGTTGACTACTGGTTTTACAATTATTCAGTTAATAAGACCAACGTGCTCGTCTTTACGTCTACCTGAGTGTTTGTAAATTCTGCGGAATAATGAGTTTTGTTTTATACGACGGGGAAGTAAAGTTGTTTTACTGTTTATTGCGGTCTGTTCTGCCTAGCCTTTTCCCAACTATATTGGGGTCAACTGACAGTCTCACCAGATGCGGCTGAATACCAGTATTTTACACGGAGTGACTGCCATCAGACCTCCGCAACCCAGTTACTGGGAAAACGCCGATATCCTAAGGCTAGACCGGTTGTCAGACTTTCGGGCTACTGACTTCCAGTAACGACTGTCATAGGTATTCGTATGACACCCAGGACCGCCTGTTTAACGTGCTCTCCGAGGCACGGAGGGGTCTCGATGTGTAACGAACGGTCACCCATCCACAAACTGACCGCGTCAAGCACAGCTTAACCTCGCAAATCATATGATCCACGCGGTTGGTAATTAGCCACGAGCCCCTCTGTTTATTGCGGTCTATGGTTCTGAAAGTTTTACTTTAGGAATATTGATTTTTAAGGTGATAAAGACTGAATTTTGGAAACGAAGTCGTTCAGTATAGAATGTTTCTGAAAAATCGCACAATTAACTTACCGCTTGTTTTTATTTAATAAATAAATATTTTTCTATTTCTTGAGTTATTACACTCCATCAATTATCATTATTACGGAATCCTTCATGCACTTAACAGGTTTTTATTATACTAACTGCAATTATAATAGAAATAATGGTTTTCCTAAAAAAATAAAGTAGATTTGCATACCAGCACCGCCCCAGCCGATCTCCTCGGAGCCCAGCACCATCATCAGTCCGCCAGCCAGCAGCATCAGCACTCGTAGAGGCACCAAGAAGGCGTCGTTGCGCTCAGGAACAAACTTCACCAGGTATCCGCATAACACCCCCAATGCTAAACCACCAATCACACTTAGTGGGCCCTGAAAAATTAAAAAGAGGTTTTTCGTTTAATGAAAACAGTACACGGCACAGCTGATAAGAAAGACCACCAATTTGTGTTTGATTTTAGTAAGAAATTCTTTTTTCTTTTTTGGAGCCTTTATTCTCTAAGACATTTAAGAAAATCACGCAAATAACGCGACAGCCTCACAATTATATCTTTGCACTTTATTATATTTAGGCGCTGCTTGCAAAGACTATTTGACAATAATAGTATTATTATGTCAAATTCAGTACATTTAAAATCGAAACGCTAATTTTCCGATTGCACATTCGGGTAACGCGGCCGTGTCATTAGCGTATTACGTTTTGATGTTTCATAGTGAATAATAAGACCAATTTCTGCAGTGCCACCAACTCATCTGATCAAGTCCATTGCAGGACATAGGCCTCTCCAAGTGCACGCCACTGAGCTCGATCCTTGGCTGCACTCATTCCATTCAGCTGCAATAAGACGTCCTGCGAAGATCGTCACTCCACCTAGCTTGAGGTCGTCATCATTCAAGAACACGTCACCGGCTAATATGGCCGGCCCATTGTCACTTCTGCTTGCTTATCCAGTGGGTTATGTCGGTTACTTTGGTTCTGATCTGGTAGTATCTTATCAGGTGTTCAAAATTAAAACTAATGTTGCCATAGAACAAAGAAACAAGCCAAGCCACTGTCAAATGAAACCTACCAATAAGTGTAAACGTAAGCTAGGTTATGTGTTGTGGTGAGCTAAGCTAGCTAACGTAAGCTAGCGGTGATTTACACAGGATTTCCTTTGGTTAGCTAATCACAGCGTTAACATGGGCTATTGTTGCAGTTCAGGTGGCTACATAACAGTATATAATATTGTTTAGTATAAATCAAGACTTCACTGATTGCCTACTTTGTGTTGTGTTTTCGTTAGGTACGCGTATGTATAATGTAAAAAAGTTAATCCGCTCTCTAAATGGTTTGATACAGATAAAGTAGGTATTCTGGATACAGACTTCGAGTTACTACATTTTTGGCGCTACCCTGTGGATTTCATGAATATATGCATAAGTATAATTATGTCTTCTCGCTATATACTACACATTTTAAAAGAGGACACTATGATTAAGAAGTTGCTTTTTTAAAAGAAACCACTTTTGTTCTGTGCCTTTTGAAAATAGCTAATAAAAAACATCTCCGCTTACAAACTACTCAGGTTTATAGTACATTTTGTAAAGGAAGATGTCTTTTTATTATTAAACGTAATAAAAAAGTTTTTTTTAATCATAGTAAATAGCGGCCAAGAGGGTGCTAATAAATTTTTAGTAACTCCATAATACATTGTATTAGCTGTTATTGCAGTATACGACTACATGAATATTTTATTTAAATCTCGGACAATTAACAGTATCAACCTATTTTTTTAAAATGTCAATTGCAGCTTTGTGTTAGTCTTGATTACACTTGGTAACTCGTTCTTCTGGTCAAAATTGACCATTAATCTATCAGCTGTATTATGTAATCGTCGCATTTCAATTAATTGGTCTAGTGACATAGTTATACAATTAATTACACACAGATATAAAATCTTAAGTCATCGACCACACTATTAGACTGTGCGAGTGTATTGTTTTCTGATGACTACATGTAAATATTCTATTAGTCTTCAGCTAGTGCGTTGTTTACGAAGATGGATAAATTTTGTTATAATTGTATAATTTAGCTAACCCAGCATATACCTACAAAGATAAGTAACGTAAGTTTAGAAAAACTTGAGATGAAAAACTTTATAACAACACTTCCAAGATATTCTTCTAAACATAAATGACGGACTTACTACGTAAAATTTATAATAAAAACAATTGAATACGTACTTGAATAAGGTTCATCGTGAGTGAAGCACTAGAAAACATGATAGACGAGACGATGCCGAAGATGGCGACACTAGCAGCGTCGTCCACGCCGGACACTGCAAGAACCAAGGTCGGGATGCCTTTCGACACTCCATAGCCCTTCTCGCGAAGTCGGAACAAGCATGGCACGATCACAGCTGGTGACACCGCTGCGACGATGGATGACAGTAGGAAAGCTGGAATGAAAAAAAGTATATTTTAAACATATTGTACGAGGAGATTGTAAGTTTGATTTATCTTTGTTTGCTCTCGGTTTTGAATAAAACAATTCATCATTTTCCAAGGAGTGCAGATTGTCAGCATGCTGAGCAAACATTATGTGTTACAACATCTGCTACTAATGTTTTGATGGTCAGTATAATGCAAATTCAAAAGAACCCCACACTAGGATTAGCTGAACTCGGAGAAGGTCATGTGGTATTTTTTAAACCAGTCCGGTATTACCGGAAAATTAAAATTATTACACGCGAGCCAAGTCGCATGCACAGCTAGTAATACATTCGTGGAAAATCGTAATGCAATCAACAATGCATCTGCTCACCGTGTTGCTAAGGCAATATTACGGTCGCAGTTGCGCAGGTATCTAATGTTCTATATAGATATCTAGCTTATTAATATTCAGTAGCTAAACGATATTCAATTAAACAAGAAAGACCATATAATAAGTAAGTTGTATTCTTTTTGTATTGCTCGAAAAACATGATCCAGTAAATAGATTTTGAATTTCTGTCTACATCATATGAACGGTTATTATATCAATTCCAACGCAGTCTGAAACTTTAATGAAAAGAAAAACATATTAACAGATCGAAACTGATGACTCACCCCAATCCCAGGGTAATCCAAGGAAGAAGTAAGCAAGAACGGCGCACAGCACGCACTCGAAAGTCCAGGGCACTAGAGCCAGCTTGATTACAGTCATGAAGTACTTCTTCATCGCCGTCGGGTCCAGGTCCAAACCAGCTCGCGTTAAGATGATCGTTAAAGCTATTTTTCTGAAATATATTAATTAGTTAATTAATACTTTGGTAAAATTAGACACTTCAGAACTTTGACTAGCTCGGACCGCGATATCGCCGCCTAAGCAGCTCATGATTAAAGACTCCGGTTAGGTTCTAAACTAGTCGGGCAGCCCCGATGAAATGCGTAAAGCTATAAATATACTCCTAATAGTTTATTATTATTTTTAAGTTTACCCCCAAATAACCAGCATGTACAGTCACGTGTAATAATATGTATACACATAGCGAAATTAATAACCGATTTCCTTCTAAAATGTCTGTTAGAATTATGAAATATTCTACACATAGTTTCTACAATCACATACGAATTACAGTTTCGAATATTTCTTAATTACATTATATTCTCTAAAATAAATTCGCTTTTTAAGTGCGCTATGTATATACATCTTATTACACGTGACTGTACGTACACGTATGTAGACATAAGTTCCCAAAAATTACTTGGATGGTATCTACCTATATAAAAACTAGCGTTAGGAAGAATCTTTCCCTCTAAAACTAGGACAATAAAATGCATAACAAATGGATAAAATTTACATACCTGATATAGGACGCAACATGTTGATAAGTCTCGTCAAAGTTGACTAAGCCAACGTTTTTCATGACTATGCCTACTATGAGCATTCCGATGAGGGCTGGCAAGGTGGTGATTTTTAGCATGAGCCATCCCCCGAAGTAGGCGACGATGGTAAGGACGGCGAAGGAGAAGAGCTGGCCCCCAGGTGCGGCCGTGTCGCCCATCACGATCCATACCGTCACCCACACCAATATACCTATAAAATAATTAGTATATCAATCAATCAATCGATAAAACCTGGAAATTGAATTCTAAATCTAATGAATATACAATGTTTGTTTGAAAAGGGATACCTACTAATCTGAAAGAGTATTAATAATAATGAATAACTCTTGTTTTATAACATTCCCCAAAAGTCTGCGTTTCCATTTTAGGTCATATTTGGGGTCCTGGATTCATAGCACCATTTTCTGAATTCGAAACTAAACCATGACAGTCAAATTTAAGAAAAATTGGTTTAATACTAACTGTAAAACAGTTATTGTGGCGCGCGGATTACTACCCCTTTTCCGACCAACCTTGTAATGTTAGTATGTCTTTTAGCTTTATTATAAGTAGGTTAGTGGTGATGCCATTCAAAACGCAAAGTAAAAAAAAAACAAGACCGTAATTGTATTGAAATTCACCCTTTCAATTCTAATACATATTCTAATCGTAGTCAGTTTCAGAAGTAAAATCGACGTAGACACATAATATGTACTTAAATAGGTACTAATTAATAATACACAATGAAATTCAATGCAATTGTTTAGAAAGTCTACAAAAATACCCAGGTTAAATGACACATTTCAGTATATGAGAACCCCTAATCGGCTAAAATGTATGAATGGATTAAAAATTTGTCATAGCTTACCAATGATTAATACTGCAATGTTTTGCGCGAACTGCCGGTATGAGGGACATAGTGGATAGGGGCAGACCTTCTGCCAGTTCGGTGGTTCCCAAGATGGAATGCCGGAGTCCTCCGTATGACACTTTTGGCAACACGCGTACCACCAAGATCTGAGCAAACAAAGCTAAATTAGTCTTTAATAAAACTTACTAAAATAAAGTCATATGCAACTCATTGGGAAACATAGCATTCGTTTATGTATCTAAAGTCTATTCAGAATATATTAAATTACAACTAATATGAAAATACTTTATACTGTTTATGAAGTATTCCTAGCTTCTAAAAAAGCACGGTGTATAAAAATTGGGTGTTATACGAATTTGTAACATCTGATATCTTAATAGAGTGTATTAATACAATAAAGTAAACAAGTAAGTATTTACACAATTTTAACCTAAGTCAAGAAATATAGAAAGAGTAACGCAATGCTATAATCGCTCTCCTATGATTCGTCATACTAAGCTACGTACTTGTCAAGGTTTTGAAGTAGACATAACTGAACCTTGCAAGTTGTCTGACACATACACTGGCACATAGGTACTTGATACACATAGAGAAGCTCACTCTATTCATCTTAGTAATTTAGTTATTATTAAGTCTTATGTTAGCACTTCATAGGGCTACGTAATTTGTGGTATAACTTATGACAAGACTGGTGCTGCATGCTGAAATATAGGTGTGACCCACTTAGATCGGCCTAGACACCTTTTAATCAGATATATCTACGTACTATTCAACCTCTCGGTTGTTAAAGTTATTTTTGTAACAACTTTTAGCAAGACGTAGGTATTATTTAGTTTAGTATAATTTCGGCACAATTCTCCATTTTCGATTGTTTTGGACTACAGCCAATTGATTGGAATTTGAGTTGAAAGAACAGCTTTCAATTGAAATGTTCGATAACTGTGAAATAAAAGATTTGGTTGTGATATAAAAAGTCATTCATATAACATTACCTTTCAATGTATTCGCTTTGTTGTGACAGCGCCTTCTTAGAGTAGACGGAGGATGTCGTGGAATATTTCTTAAACCTGCCCTCGATGTGTGCCTGGCGATCTGTGTACCGAACAGTAGAGCGTCAGAAGGCGAATGCCAGTTAGAGTGGCGATCGATCAAAACGTGGGAACCACCAGCTCGTACAAGACACCTGCTGTTTCTACATCGTACCCTAATTACCGTCTGTAAATTGACCTTGCAACCACTTTCATTATTGTTTTTTAGTAGAAAATGCAATAAAGTATATGGAAAATTGTAACAAGGTCTCTAAACCTTCCACCGAACTGGGTTATATTGGTTCCGGTCGTTTGCTCTCAATTTTGTTGTTCCTTTGGCTTATATTTCTAATCAGATACTTAAGTGGGGTAAAAGCTACTATTATAATTACTTCGCGAGGCATGAAAACATCAACTGATAGATATTTAATTTATTAATAATCAAGCTTTGTATGAAGCGTGTAACTATAGTCACGTTCCTTACAACAAAAATATACGCTTTGGTAATTGAATTTAAAAGTAAACTTAACGACTTGTTTATGTCACAAATTAATTTCGAAAGGAAAATTACCCCAAGAGGTGTCCATATCTGCTGCCATGGCATTGTGAAGGTTGCTTTTGCGGCGCGAAGGCCCTTCCGCTTTTGCAGATACGCTTCCATTCCTGTTGATATTAATAAACATTAATATTTACATGATTCAGAGTTAAAAGTAGTAGTTACCGTATGTAAATTAATTTATTTTTATTGCAAATTCAATCTGCATAATATCGACTTTGAAATAACCGGTTTGATAAACACGTGCATATTTAGATTGTCACCAGACAAGTGTTTTTGACACTTAAGTAGTTACCAGGTAGTGGCAAAGTTGCAATGTGCTTGCTATAAAATAATAATGCAATCCTTTAGGTATACCGCATGTTGGAGTTTTGTCTGTAATGAACAGTTTTCTTTGGGAGTCGACACAGGCGACTTAGGTTTATATTAGGTGCATCAACAGCAGCTTGCTATATCCTGATGACATCATCATCATCATGGCATCAGACTGTAAAAACTGCTTTAACGTATAATTTTTCAAGAATTCCATTCTAACGATCGGATTGAATCAATAGCTCCGTTCTGCATTTGGTAATAATTATGTAGTACATAAATTAATAATTCCCGTTACTACGTAGGCTAGCCCCTCCCATCCACTCGGTGTCGTCAAAGTCGGTTAAGGGATTATGATAGGAGGATTTAATTGCCTCGTTGGTCTAGTGGTGACAAGCGCGACTGCTGATCGTCAGGTCCTGGGTTCGATCCCCAGGTCGGGCAAAGTGTTATTGAGTTTTTCCGTATGAAATTCCTCAGTAGCAGCCTGGAGTTTGTATTTGTGCCCGGTTGAAAGCAATAGGCTCGCCCCCTATTACATGGGACTTAAACATAACGGCGAAATGAGGGTGCTATTATACACCTCTGCCCAACCCTTCGGGGAATACAGGCGTGATGTTATGTTATGATAGGAAGATGGGTCATCTTCTCTACATAGTCCCTTAGTCACCGTTCCAGCATTCTCTTATGAGGTAATAACAACGTACGGGGATCATCGGTTGCTAAGTATAGTAATTATACCGTGAAATTTATAAGTCCATGAGGGACTTGACGTTTATGGACCGATATACAATGCTATTTCTAGGATACACAAAAGCCGAGACACGTCAGAAAGATTTTCATGAGAACTGTCATTTTCTTAAATAGATCTCAAAGTTACATGCTAGTTTATGATGCGTTAAGTACCTCCGTAGAGTACGGAGTGCGTGAGGTGTCCTATTTGGGGATTGCCTATGTATGTTTAATACATGAAACTTGCGGAGCCGACCATCTTTGGTCACAAGGTATATTTTGCGGTCTACTGATATTCGTAGATACCTTCTGAATCTAAGTAATTTTTGTTTTTTTTTGGAACAAAATATAATCTTCTTCATCTTCCTGCCTTTATCCCACACTAGGTGGGGTCGGCACGGCATATATTTCGTAAATCCATGTTGTTAGAGGTTTTGGCTTATTGTTTTATGACCGGTCGCCTGCCTGACATCAACCCTTTTTGGGAATACTCGTTGCGCTGTCGCGTGGGTGCCTGCTGATGGTGATGTACTGGGTCCCAAAACGATAATTGCTTGTCAATCTTATTGCCGATAACTAAGCAGACTATAGAACAATATAAAAGGTTAGTCGGAAAGGGGGTACTAAGCTTCGGGCCACTTAAAGTATCACTGATGACTATTTTAAAGCAATTGTTAAAATTTCAAAAATCGGTAATTTTTATTTGCATGCAAAAAGTTTTTTATTTTAGTTTTTTCAAAAAACAAAAAACATACCTGCATTAGTTATGAATTCAGAAAATTAAGTTTATAATCCGTGACCCCAAATATGACCTAAATAGTAAACACAGCTGATCGTAGCTATGGACAGATAGATTTTAGCATATTTTTTACGAAATCTTTGAAAAGGTATTTCTCTTAAACTATCGAGTTTTGGGGAAAGTTGTAGAACAAAAGTTATCCCTTATAGGTACTTTAACACCCTTTCGGCTTAGTACCCCCTTTCCGACTAACTTTGTATAATGTGGTATAAAAAGTATACCAATCGATTCTTCCAGTATTCTGAAAAAACAAGTTTCAGGTTGAGTGTATAGTTGAAAATAAACTTGTATACTCTGCTGAAACGGGATAATGGCTGGATTATGGATGGATGAAGACTTTAATTTTTTTTGTCGATTATTTGTACAAGTCATTTTTCATTTTTAAATTCGATCATTGTTGAAGGAAAATTATATCTAGAGCAAATAGAGAAGAAAAAGGAAATTGTAGTTTTTTTTAAGCAATCATATGATCTTTTTGTACCCATTACTTGAGTTACTTGACATTTAAGTTACTTTGCATGCATTCAACTTGGATTTCTTTTGAAGTTTATCTATAATAACTAATCATATACTTTGTTTTATCAAAGAAAAGAAATTCGACTCATCTATTCAGATGGGTTGAAGCAACAACAACTTAAAGTGACACATACCCTGTACTTACGGGTTACGGGTCTATCGTAATTCGTATCTGTCTATTGATATGTGTCACCTTCAAATAATTCGTAATAATAGAGCGATTACTCATTGCCATTGCCACAAAGGTACCAACATTAACAATAATAAATATAGCTTTAGTAAGTTTTTTTACTACGCCTTCACGCTGCCAGTCTTTTTGTATTAATTAATTGTTTTTGTCACTCGATCACGTGCTTGAAGTTTACAAAAGGTGATATGTTAATACACTTCGCAGCATTTCTTTTGTATTAAGATCCATATGTGCCTAATTATGTTCAAACCGAATGTTAATTCAATTTATAAACATGATTTCTTTTCATTTTTAATTTAGCAATAATAATAAGGTGTTACTTTATGACCCAAAATACTATAATATATTGTATCGAATTCTAGGCCATTCAAGATATAAAATGGAAAGTGAGACACTATTAATTAAATTGATAACATTTTGCTGCAAATAATTTATGTAGGTACAACCACTTACGGGTTATTTGTAATAATGACATTAAAGGACTTTAAAGTTTATACTATATTTAAAGTGATTAAGATAGGAGTGTATTGAGATTTCTTCCCACGGTTCAGTTTGGTATGCGGAGGAGCATGCATTTAGCTGCGCTGTGTCTTTTACAGTTTTCACGGAGCGTGTAGTCAGATTGACAAGGAGCAGCTAGGGTTTCTATCTGTTGAAACATAAATTAAAAGTAGTTTTTTTTAAATAATCGATTGTACCGATTGGTATGAGATCGACCGTGTACCTATACGACCACGCGCCGCACGCGCTTAGTTACAGGATGTATGAGTAGGTATTTAAGAAGCAGAAAAGTAAAAAACAAAAACTTATCTGTACTGAAGCTGATTATTATGCTGATATAGTTAAAAAAAAGTTTTCTATAAAACAATATATTATATTGAGTACATTCAATATAATAGAGACAGAAGATGTAGGGTTATATCCTAGAATTTGAATTTAAAAAAAAAAACAGCAAATTTTATATCAAACAAAAGAACATTACTTGCTATTCATAACAGCGAGTCAAAGCGAGACGATGCGTTATGTTACTACTAGTTACAGTAGTAACGTGCGTCGAAGGTAGCTCAAAATTACGTACATGTATATGTTGAGGACTGTACGTACCACCTTTATTAAGTATTAATAACGTAGGTATATTGTATATCTACATTATGTTAAATTAAAAAAAATGTTCTATCTCAATTATGTGTGAGTATCGTAACGGAGTCTGTAAAATTAAAGGTTTTCTTTTCAAATGTAAAATTTAAATGACTAATAATTTATAAATGAGGTTTGGACATGAATGAGGTTTTATTACGTGTCGCAGTAACATGGTTATAGCCGTTATATGATCATGTACTGGAAAACGATTATAAGAAAGCATTTCATAAGCATCTCCCAAGAAATTGAAACAGCACAAAAGAAAACTACCTAATAGTAAGAAAAACAGCTTTTGTCGAGTTTATCGCGCGAGAACATCCATCGATCTATTAATAATGCTTATAAATCGACCGGTGTGATCATGTTACTAGCGTTATGATGATATTCCTAGGATAATGCTTATGAAATACTTTCTTATTAGCATCTTCCGGTATAACGTGATCATATCGCTAGGAGTATGATCATATACAAGGTTAGTCGGAAAGGGGGTGCTAAGCCGAAAGGGCGTTAAAGTACCCATAATAAGGGATAACTTTTGTTCTACAACTTTCCCCAAAACTCGATATTTTAAGACAAATAGCTTTTCAAAGATTTCATAAAAAATACGCTAAAATCTATCTGTCCATAGCTATGATCAGCTGTGTTTACTATTTAGGTTATATTTGGGGTCACGGATTAGAAACTTAATTTTCTGAATTCAAAAAAAAATTCTAAAGCAGGCATGTTTTTTTTTTAAAAACTAAAATAAAAATCTTTTTGCATGCAAATAAAAATTATCGAATTTTGTAATTTTAACACTTGCTTTAAAATAGTCATCAGTGATACTTTAAGTGGCCCGCGGCTTAGTACCTCCTTTCCGACTAACCTTGTATATTATAACGGCTATAACCATGTTACTGTGACAATATGTACTTATTACGTCTGTTATGCCGTTCGATGAAGATTGTCGATCAATTGACACTCGATGATTTGGCATTCGATATGGCGTAGGACACCCGTGTGTTACTGCCATGCTGTTACAAGCCACGTGTGACAGTAACGTGCGGTACACAAATTATACAGTAATCAATGTATTGTTTAATCAATCCATGATGCAAGGTGAGTTCATGGTAAGGCTTTATCGACGACGGCAAATTACGCATAGTGCAGTGGGTCAATGTTTAGTAACTTAAATGTAACAGGTGATTGTTGGAAACTATACTCTTATAATAAGTAATGTTTACCATTATTGTATCTTGATAGGTGACAATTGAATGAAATGAAATGATGAATAAAGTACATCGTATATTTTCTGTGGTTAGGAAACTCTCAAAGATTGAATTTATTGGAAATAAGAAAAAATAATCGTATGCCCGTTTTACCCTATATTTGTACCTATTGTGAATAGGAAGGTTTTTAAACGTCATTCAATAACAGTTGTTTGAAACGAAAACGACTATTCACCTCTGAAAAATTTCTATTGAATTTAAAATTCAAGGTTTTGTTTACAAATGTTATAATTAAAATGCAAAGCATATTATTTAGGGTTCTAAAAATATTTATATTTATGTACGTGTGTTACCTACGAATTTTTTTTATATATCTATTATAAAATATACTTAGGGTGTTTTTTTTTCTTTGCTCTTGTCGGTACAAGTTATATGAGACTATTTCATGTTGTGATGAAAAGATTAGCTAGTCAGCAAGGTTGATAGCGCGGCTGACTGCGTCCAGGGAGCGCCGCCGGGCGTACTGAAGTATTGTCACTCGTGCTTGTTTGGTTCTATATCGATATTACATCTACAACATATTTACTCTTTCAATAATTGATGGAATGAAGTAGTTTTGTCATCATGTCTGTAAGTTTGTGTTTTAATAACTGATTAGAAGTCTGAATTTTAAATGAAATTATGGTCATTTTGCTTACAGATGTTAATTACTAGAAACAGTGTGATGCATTAACAAAGGGCCGATAACAACTTATTTTTTATATATAGGGGGAAGCAAGTAAACATGGAATAGTAAGTCTAATGTGGAATAACAATTAATTTTAATTGTTATTCCATATTAGGTACACTATTCCATATTTGCTTAGTTTTCTGTACTATAGATACTGTTACAAAAGTTAAATAAAGTATAACGTAAACCTATTGTGTTTTCAAAAGATAATAGCAGTCTCAAGATGACCGTCCTCTCTAGGGAGTCATTCCGATGTCCATATAAGAAAAAAACACGTCGGTATTAAAGTCTGTCATGTTACCATGACGTGGTTGTCCGCCAAGATGTCAAGCAATCTTTATACGATGGATTGTTGATAGTAAATGTGGGTCATATAACTAGAAATATGCGACCATTACGACCTTAGCCATGGCTTCGATTTTAAATAGCGCATGTAAAATAAAAATAATTATGTGTATGGACAGCTTTGCCATCGTCATCCTAAACAACTTGGGTCAACATTATGGTAATTTTTTCAGCGAACCTTTGTTCAGGTGTTTGATACACGCCATGAGAATATTTTTATGTATCTACGAGCTAGTGACGACATCGTTCATGATGGCTCGTAATATCTGACCAATTTGGTAACCTGCATTAGTATATAGTAATGAAATTCTGTTCTTGTCTGTAAGTCGTTTTAAAAGTACCTGAAATCTGGTCTATTTGAAATAAAAAACTTTGACTTTGACTTTGACTTTAAGTAAATAAGATTTTAGAAAGGCAATGTTTTCATGTTTTGTTTTTCCTTCATGCACTGTGGTTGCTTACGAGATATTCTTATTTTTAACTTTTATGATGCAATGTTCTGTTTTCAAATGGTATTCTAAAAATAATCACTTTGATATATAAATATTAAGAAATTTAATAAAAGTTCTTTTTATAAAAAATCGCGTTACTTTTGTATAATAAGGATATATTTTAAACTTACCAATGACGGTTGAGTGCGTCTGTTTCGAGTGATGAATCTGACGGTAGGTAGCTGTCGTAGTGACAACTTAAGCTGCTGTGAGACATTCTACATGGTACTCAGAGAGTCTTATTCACTATAACTAGATTAGCGGGCGAATTTGTAGACTGGTTTACGCGGGGGCATGCCGCTCGGCTCAGCACGCTCCACACCTATGCCGCGGCGAATGTGCATCTTATAAGAGAAGGTTCGGCTGCGAACAAGTCGGCCGCCGCGCCTCACCCCGGGCACGTGACTGCCTCTGTACGTTCAGTTTCGCCGGCCGGCTGGCCGGTCATTGGCCGACGTGCAAAAATTTTCCTAAAGTACAACAGTAGGCCCACTGCCATAAAAATGCGTTGCGAACTATTGCACGGGGCGCAGACTCGGTGATGAGTGACTAAATGAGCCCGAGGCGTCGTGGCCGTGTTTATACTATTCATTTCAAACAACGCTCGTATAACAGCGACGCCCGCGCCGCCCGCACAGCCCGCTACCTCCGATTCTTCCGCACGCATCGATACAATGTGTGCAATCGCGATTAAAAACAGCCAAGTGATTTGTTCCATGTGGTTTTATATGTCGTCTGTTAACGATAACTACATGGGTGTGTGATGAATACTCAGAACTAACACGGGTACATAAACTGTAACGCTGTCTAATTATTACCTACGGTTCTTAGCCTAGTTGCTTGATTTTAATTCGAGTCTAAATTATTATAATTAATCATAGTAATAATTTACCTTCAACCTTTGTCAATTACATTATATTTGTATATCTATTAATATTTCAGTTTTTATGCAATGTATAAGAACAATAATTCACTTTGATAGGTATTAATGAATAATGTCGCGGTTGAGAAAGAAAAAATTGCTTTTGTTAATTTGACTTAAGGTTGTTTTGAATATCAATATAATGTGTGAGCGTTATGTGCGTTTACAAATTACAGTAAAAATGCCTTCTGTAAATATACACCGTAACGAATTATGTGAGCGAGACAAATTGCTTCATACGACATACCTAGGTTGAAACCTTTTGTTAGATGAGTCTGGTTCTTAATCGGAATATTGTAAGCTTGACATCTTATTATATTCAATGTCTTCAGTAACTCCAGTCGTAGCGTTATTGTTAATTGTTCAAATTGTTAAGAACTGTCGAAACTTAACGTATATGAATTATTAAGTCAAAATATGTGAACCTATTTATGTATTTACCTATATGCGACCACATAGTTACTCAGTTTGTATTAACAAACTGAGGAAATACCTGATGTTACCACTAGGAAATTGTGTTAATATCCTGTACCTATAGGCTATAAATAACATAAGAAAGGAGATAATGAAGAGGAAATAATATGGAAACTATTTAACTAAGTATGTAAAAAATCAGCGTAGGTTTATCATTAGTAGAACAGTATTAAAACTGTTACAAGATCTGTGCTTTGGTTTTATATTGTAGATCCCAGTAATATTCTCAATTATAAAATAAAAGAACTAAAGGAAATACTAGAAAGTAAACGGCACAAAGAAAAATGTAATAAATGCTAGGTACCCAGCAGTGGCGAAGGGTGAATTTTCTTAAAAGGGAAGCCGGACCAAACTCAAAATATATTATAACTTATTTCTTTGATTGTTACCTTCATAAGCAAATGTTATACCTGCAATGTAACTTCGTAAATAATTATTTGTTTAAATGATAATTGAAAATAACAGATACTAGTATTTGCCATATTTCGAAAGGGAAGCCGATAGGAATCGAGTTGTATGGAGCCTTCGCCACTGGTACCCAGGAACTGTACTTATTATTAGTAGGTTGCTTTATGGAGAACACGAAAATTTATTGTAAATTAGCAGGACTTGACAGATAAGGGTTAAATAATTAAGATAGAGTACTTATCAACTTTATTTTTTTAATTACGCAGTTCAAATGTATAGTTAAGCCATATTGTTTTCATTTAATGTCACCGTAAATAGTTTTCTACGTGTGCATATAATAAATGCGTCGCGTACCTAATAATTGTCCGAATATGTTATCAAAAACATATTTTGTTGGTCTGTCCTTTATATTCCTGATATAAATCGATTCAGTTCCAAATAAATAGGTAGCTACTATTAATTTATATGATATACAGTATAATTATTATACACATTGCGGTTATTATTCGACAGAAATTATAAATTGAACCTGAGAATATCAAATGTCCCCTTAAATACATATAATTATCCATAATATAAGAACTTTTTTTAATATCTATAGATTCACTGTTATCAGTTTCTCGTAAAAGACTCTACGGTCTTTGATAAACTAAGTGTAATTAGTCAAAATTAGTCTCAAGTTTCAAGATTGATTATAAAAACAACCTACTTGTTGGTTATGCATAACTCAAAGGTAAATTTTCTATGACTCACATTGCCAGCTTTTTGACATCTATAGGTGCATTGCACTATTCGCATAGAAGAAAACCGACCAATAGTTACTAGTTTGCCAACGGCCATTAAAGTGTTTCTAATATAAGGCATTGTGCGCAGGAGTCGTAACAATGTTCTGTACACAATAGGAATGTGGTATTTAAAAAAAATGATTTCTGAAACTTTAATACAATTTTTTTAATATATCACGGTACTGTTTTAATGTTCTTAAAAGAAGAAAATGAGGACGACATAACTGTAAGTTCATTGTCATTTTCCTCAGAGGTAATGAAAATGTCAACCACATTGTACATAATATTCGTGATGACGATTTTGAATATTAGTTTATTTTATGATTAATTGAAAAGGTGTATTTTTGGACTATAGAATACTAAGTAAGATTTATTCTTACTGGTTATGATTACGTGGGCTTTTATGAAAAGGTGTTATGTTAATGAAGCGTCGCCTGCAGTACTAGGTATATAAGTGGAAATACGAACGTGGTTGCCATTTTGCAGGTTGCGACAACAAGGTGAACAGGCGCTGAACGTTTTATAGATAAATCTATTAATAGAACTTTTTTTTTAAATTATATGAATAGTAACTTTGGACAGAATAGTTTATGCTTTTTCATAAATAAATACAATAATGTGGTTACAAATCTTCTTATGTTTAGTTTAGTACCTAATTTACCATTAAAGGGCCGATGTTATGAACAACATAACTTCTCCTTTTCGTGTGGTTAGTGACTAACCTGGTGTCAGAGTTTATGCCGCCCATGGGCCTCTGACTTGGTTCACATGCCGTCGAGAAATATCTCTCGGGCATGCCGGTTTCCTCAGGGTGTTTTCCTTCACCGTTTTTAACATCATAACTTTAAACGAGGAATAAATTTGAAATTTTGACAAATTCTGTGTAGGAAATCTATCAAAAAGTGAAATTTGTTTCTCAGATAAGGTTATCTATCGTTAATAAAATCGGCCATAAATGAACTAAGAAGTTCCTACTACTGTAGGAACTTTTAAATACGACAGGCTACGACTTTAAACCAATTTAAAAGTCATGCATATGTTTGAAATATTTTTCATTGGCTCAACTTTTTTTAATCTAGCACGTAATACATTCAAATTGACCGTAGGTAGACATTTCATAATCTAAAAATAAACTAGATAACGGTACCATACAAAAATATAATTGCAGTAACATTTAATTGAGAGTCGAAGCACGTGACGCGTATACGCCTATCTATCTATCATATTATTGCAATACAATATTGTTTGGACGCCAGTCATGTGATACCTACATACGTCTTGGAAGCGACCAATTAACATGACCTCTATTATCCCCCCCAGTGTCTGTTACTGAGAGACAACAAAGGGATTTGTTATGAGTCAGCAGGGTTCTCTAGTGATTGGACACGATCTATGCCTTTCACAAACAACAGTCACGTGATGAGCGTAAGAAACTGTACTACTTATGTATGTGTATGTATCGAGGGGTATGAGCGAGGCATTGCTTAGTGAAAGGTGAACAGTTATGAGAAGCACTCGGATCACATCACTCATTATGCGAAAAGCTTTATGATCGAATGCTGATAAAATTATTTTATTATGCATCGATGCGACGTGCTCACGTTTAAGCATAATGCCATTATTTTTAATACCTATCATCAAATAGGAGAAAATTAATAAATAGTGCATAACTATCTAAGATTAAGTAGGAAGGGTGATACCGTGCGATTAGGCCATGAATGTTACAGTCATTATTAGGTCAAGAATAAAAGACTTCAACGCTCGCACATTAATCATGATATTTAAATATATTATTTATAAATATGCTGAACTTGTCAATTATATTGTATACTAGCTGCCCGGACAGACTTCGTTCTGTCAAAAGTTATTGGCCTATACTGGGAAAAGAAAAGTGTTGTTTTTACTATTTTCCACGCAATTTTTATGTTTTTTCTCTTTCCATAAGAACCCTCCTTGTGCCTTAAGGAATATATTAATAAAAAAGTAGTCGAATTGGTCGGGCCCTTCTCAAGTTTTGCGCTTAGCAACACATTTGGCGATTCATTTTTATTTATATAGATAGATAGATTATGCTCGCTGTTACTTACTAGTCTCTTATTTTTTTAATCACCGTTTCATTTCTATTGTAAAACATTTATGTGAAAAAAGTTTATGTGATACGGACACTTAAAATTATTAATTACGTGAGAAAACCATTGAAATCTTTATATTCTTATCTGTTGGGGACTATCAAGGAACGACGACCTAAAGCGAAGAAAGCAGTTCTGGTAAAATGGCTGTGGGAAGAAAATAACGGGGTGTTATGATAAAAGACAAGCAGCACGAGCTTAAAAAAAAAACTTGTAAGAGTCACATCCAGCTGTGGATTGCGATAAGTTCAGTTGAAGTGATCACCAAAACCTTTATGATGAGGTTCTATATATGGTTCTATGATATGCCGACAATGCACAATTAAACGAAGTTTAAAAAAAAAAGCAATCATAGGTTTAGTAAGTGTTCGTTAATTGTGTAAAATAAATATTGTGAACTAATAATAAAAGAGCATGTAAGGATCGTAGCATGTGGCAGTCTATAGTAACTGCTTACCCCCATGGGAAAAAAGCGTGAGTTTAAATATGTACGTATATATGTAATAATTCGTAGTAATTTACTTGTTAAAATATGAGCTCAAAATATTTATTTTTATTTGTAGTCTTTACGATCGGCCTAGACTCTACATTCCCCTGAAAATGGTATTGGGTGGCGCCATCTAACAACGGTTTTTATCAACTCGATGGTTTCCCCTCCGCTCTTAACGCAACTTGTACTAACTTATTCAATGTCAATCACCGTAGTGAAGTTACTTATGTACTCAGAGTGCGTAGTTGTAGTTTTGTACTGAGACTACAGGTGGCGCTACAAGCTATTACTGTAAATTGACTTTACTTCTAGATTGTTTTTCGTAACTTTTGGTTGAAAATGTTAAAAAAATATGTTCAGACTATTCATACTGAATTTCAAAATGTAGGCCTATTGTCTACAGGCATGATTGAGGACTTTAAGAAACGAATGCAAGTTTTCATTTCTTTGTTATGTGGTAACTTAGGCTAACCACATTACCCTCCCAATGGTCTATTGGTCGCAATCACGTCCTTGGAGGGTGAGGACTGGGGTCAGTCAGTGTTAGGTATTGGTTATTTTTACGGAATTCTGTAACCCGGAAATTGGATAAATACACAATAAATATGCATACTAAACCTCTATCAAGCCCTTTGGGAAATACAAATTTAATGTCCTGCATTTATTTTCTATTTTATTGTAAAGGTTAACTTAGTGTCATAACTTCATAAATCGGGAGGCAACGCAAGAATTACTTTTTCTACTTTACTCGGCATACCATAATAATAATTCAACATCCTGTTACACGACATTCCTTCCAAGTACAGAAAGTGAATATTACTGTTTTTTTCCAGTATCAGAACACTGTAGATAAGTTAAGATTTTTACGTCTGGAATGCCTAGTCCTATAATCGCAACTTAAATAATTTCTGAGAAAAATTGGGCTGTAACCTACGAGCAAAAGACACGTTTAAATGTCTTTTTAATCAACAAGCAATCTTAATTACGAATCTATCCATGGTACGGTTAATATTATAATAATAAAAATAAGTATTTCTTTAGTGCCCACCATGTCCTATTCAATTTAAATTAAATTTCTCATAAAGAGCCAATAGGTATACCTATAAGTTGCCCCATATCCCTGCAAAAGCCTACCAGCAGACCAGGCCAATGTTTGCACACAGAGATAAGTAATTTGAGAGTCTCAGTGGAGAGTCCCGGTTCGGATCTCATTCCATTTTAGATTAAAGTTATTAAAAGGGCCTCTACTTGCCAAACCAATGTACCTACGTAAGTCCTCCAAAGAACCGGGTAATTTTCCCTCTGAGAAAGCCTCAGTTATATAGAGGAAAATACTTAGTAATAAAATCATGTGGTGACAGGATCCATCAGCAGAATTTTTGACGCGTTGGTGTGCTTTACATTCATACCCCCATGGGAAAAAGGCGTGAGTTTATACGCCTTTTTCCCATGGGGGGCAGAAACTATAAAATGCCACATGCTACGATCCTTACATACTCTTTTCGCTTCATCCACATTCATTCATCTTTTCATACACGCACGTCGGTTAAGAGTAAGTACTGCACACGATACACACCTGTCCTTTGTGAAGAACATCACCAATAACATCGATGTGCTTTACAATGTTTTTTTAATTTAGTATACTGTAATTTACTCGTGACGAAAACTCTAAACAATGATGTATGCTAAATAAGTAGAGTAGCTACATACCTATCTGATGGTAGATTTTCTCGATCTTTGCTCGATTCGTCAGCCATGATGGAAACTTTTCTCTTTCCTTCTAGTGAGGGTACTGAGATGCGGGGCTTGATCGCAGATGGGAGTGGTTGCGCCTGCGCAGGCCGTGTATCGCCACCGACGACACTCGGTTGATTTTGTAAGTCGCTCAAGTCGAAAGGATACTCCTTTATCGCAGTCATTCGGATACTCGTCTTACGAACCTGAAAATAAGATCAAAAATTAAAAAAAGACATGGTTATACGTAGTCTCAAGAACTATATATTTACAGGGATATACAGGCCCAAGTATTTACTGGGTTAGATTTATGCACTACATTTGTGTCATACAAACGTACGTTTAGCTGCCTAGATTTAGCTTAAATAAAGATGCGGACACAAGTAAATAAGAGTTTCCTCAGCAGCTACGTAAATCACTCAACCAATGAAATAGGGATGGTAATGCATTAAAGAACTGCTTGATCGCATCAAAAGTTAACTGACTAAACAGAGCCGTGCTAGTTTAGCAACAATACACAATAAAACCTAATTAAAAAAAAGAAAACAGTTCTTAAAGTAAAATAACTCGACTGTTCACAGACACTGCAGTGCGCGCACGAAATATTGCGGCTATAAAGCGTTTAAAGCTGTCATTATAGTAGGTTGCATTATGATCATATAGTACTTGCCCTTAATTAATCATTATGTACGTTGTTGTAAGGTTGATAACAACAAAACCACGTGCGCATATTAGCCAAATAACTTAGTTTATAAGATTTCTTGGAAAAGTGTGCGCGTTTCAACAGGGGTTTAGAAAAGCGATACACTTGAAAAGTAACTTGGTCGAAGTACCACCGTCTTTTTCAAAGTGTATCAGTATTGGAATATAATGGTTCCTGGTTTAAGTATTTCGTAGGTATAATAAGAACAAAAAATATTATTAAAATTTTATCTGATTAGTATTTTTTTCTTTAATACAAATGTATATAAATTGCTTAGCTCAATAGTAGGAAGTTTCGATGGCGCGCTTATTTCGATCCATATCATTGTATGAACACCATAATATATGTATATTTTCGCACGTCTGTCGCTTATGAATTTACTTTACAGAGACGGCAAGTAAGACTCTACCTACTAAAATTGTGAGACAAATCAGTTCATAACAGAATTTAAGGTACAGTCAGCAACGAGTCTGTTAATAATTCAGTTTTTTTTATAATTATCATAACTGAATACACTAATATTCAAAAATAATCGGAACACATGTAACAATAAAATAACACAAACTCTTGACTATTATTATGTGAAATTTTGAAAAGTAGTGTATCGAATAATTTTGTGTCTTTTAGATGTTATATAAAAGTAACAGTGTTAACCAACTTTCGTTGTTGACCGTATACATACATAACCGGAAAATGGAAATTAAAAATAAGTTAGCACACACCCAGTAAGTCGTTGCTTAGTCCAATTCATGTTAACGATTATTGCGTCTATATTTCGATAGATAAACTTAAGAAAGCGCGCGATAATTGGATATAAAGCTGCGCCCGCGCCGGTCAATGTCTGTCGGTGGACTGAACAATCGCGCGACTGAATGTTTCAACTTCAGGATTTCAGCAAAGAAGCCTCCGCCGACTTAGGAGGTAAGGTATAAGTGACGATGGCTTAATGTAAGAGGACACAGTAAAGCCGATGCTAATCACTTGTTTCATCACAAACATTCTGCATTATCACAAATGGTGAGTTATTATAACAGGTGCTTATTGTTTGTATTGTGCTATTATATTGGGCTGATGTGTTCTCCAATTAGTTCTTATTCATCGAAGATGGTGGTGCATAGATGCACACGCTGTACTTGTAATAAAAGCCACTGTGCAAAATGGTGCACAATGAAAATGTAATTGTGCGTCAAATGGTCAGGCGCACGGGCGGAGCGAGGGTGGCCGGACGGTGTACATAGGTTAGGTGACTAGGCACGGCTAGGAAATTGTACGGTGGTATTGTTTTACCACTTCTTTGTAGTTTTTATATTATATTTTTAACACCTCATTACAATAGCTTGCCTTTGTAAACTACTTTTTATTCAATATTTTTTATTTCCGTGTGAACATAAAGTTAATTAATAAATATAATATGTAAGTAATTGTGTTAGCTGTGTAGCTATGATAATCTGCGTGATTCTTCAGAGTTATGGTGGATATTTTCCTGGTATACTTGGCCACATTCGTTTATAGATGTAAGTTAATTCATGTAATAATACTAATACTACAAAAATATATATATTGCTGTACCTATTTTGCGAAAAAGAGGACATGTACCTAATATTAACATATTACATTACAATCAATGAAGATTATTCAGTACATCCTGTTGTTTTATTATTAGTAAAAACAAAACGTCTTCTTAACAGCCTTACAGAACTTTGCTTAATTTTCCGAAAACACTTTATTTGTATTCATTCCATTAAACTAAAACCTTCTTATTACGAGAGATGGTCTAATTTTGTTAATGACGTTTGAAAGTGATGGGCATTTTTTTTTTTAAACTTTGTCTCACACTAGGATTTCTCCTGTATCGTGGGTGCGTTTACATACACAAATCTTCACATGCACAAACATCCAGACCCGGAACAACTATCTGTCGGCCATACAAATATTTGTTCCGTGCGGGAATCGAACCCACGGCCAGTAGCGCAGAAGCCGATTGCTCAGCCACTGCACCAAACATGTCGTCAAAATTTAAAATCTGGGTTTACCTTTGTCTTGGTTTATACAATCTCTCGGTATAAAGGGGAATATGTTTTCATTAACTCGTTGAGCACGGATCAATAGTTTTTAACTTTTTGCTCTTTTATCAGGCGATGACAGATGGGAAGATTTATTTTGTGCCAACGTAGGTGCACACGCAAAAACAATAAATAGCCGGATTTTAATACTGTTCACGGTTAAAAATAACGTAGGTATATGAACGCAGACTGAATATTTAGTATCTACCTGTTTTATTCAGGTCTTAACAGTATCGCTTATTTTTAGCTTCGACCTATATTATGCTTACTACATATATATACTTAAGAGGTACAGTGGAGTCCGCTTATAACGACATCAAACGGACGGCGATATTTGGTCGTACTAAACGGAGGTAAGAGTCAATAAATACCAGATAAGAAAACCTAACTAAAGAGTGTTCTTAAGTCGCTATAAGCGGCTGGTCTTTATAAGCGAAGTCGTAATAAATGGATTCCACTGTAGCTCGTTTCGCATATAGGCCTTACAAAAATATGTTTTTTGTCAGTTACGGCCATAGATACCTACAAATGAGCAGATATTTACCAGGTCCTAGTTACGAACTTAGGACTGGACTGGGATAGCAGAATCGTTTTTGGATCCGCCTAAAATAATGATAAAAAGAAACAAACAATAAACGCACAATATGTATCTACTTGTTATGAAACCCTTAACCTTCAGGTTGAAGATCTATTCCAAGATTGTTTCAACCATGAGCTGACAGACAATAAATAGTTGTCCAAAAGTCTTGAAAATCATAACAATTTTAAACAAATGTGGAACACTGGTACAACCATCACATTATCTATAATCTAACCAGTGACTTTTTTAAGATAAAATCGTTTTTCGTTCAATCAATCACTGTATCGTTTCATGTATTTATCGTCTGAGGAAAGACTTAAATGATAATCTGTAGCTTTCCATTATTAGTAGTGTAAATTTTTACAACATTTACTAAAATCTTCTATATTTACTTTAAAATCACCTGTATTTACTTGCAGTCACATGGATGATAACATACGCAAACATAATTTTATTGTAGTTTTTATAACTTGCATATTTGCAGATTAGCAAATCTATACACATACTCCATATAATAAAATCACGCGAATTGGTGCCACACTCGTAAATTGTTAGCGTCGATTGAGTTAACATCGTTTTAATAGATCAAACGCGTCGTATTGAACTATTAAACTTGTTTACTGCGTGAATTATTTAGGTGAGTGTGTCTTAAGCTGATTGTCTACGGGTGGCAGCGGTCGCGGGTGTCACCAGCGGCATTTATTTGCTTAAGTGGTCTCATCACAATCACATGATCACTCACGAGAAGGCGACCACGAGTTTCCAATCATGTTCATATGAACGTATGCGACGACACGCGCTCTCGTAACGCTTATCGCTTCCAAACAATTAAACGGATTGCTCACCCAATCATCGTCGTGACGTATGTGTTATGAGATCTTAATTAAAAGGTAAAGGACATTGGCCTTTGTGGACCAGCCATGAGACGTCGTGAGCGGCCCTTGGGCCGCTGCTGCTGTAGGTCACAGAGGCCAAGTATTCAGTTTTATTTTTTATGAATATCGTTTATGAGTTTCCTGTGTTGAATACTAATCGTAAAAAGTTGCTTGATATATTTTCCTTAGTCACTGACGGATGTTGGTTACAACACTCAATGAATTCACCAGTGTCCAGTTTTTTCGTCAATAATAATAACTGCTAAGCTTTTCTTTGCAGCTATACGTTGTAGGAAACGTAGTGTAGTAGAGTCACGGCTCAAAGATCACAATACATGTAGATCTCATGACTTGATCTTATGATTGGAAAATTTCCTGTCCTGTTATTCATATCGATGTAGGTCATCTGAGCACGACAGTTTGTTAATATAGATAGATAAAAAGTGATAATTTTGAGAAGCGTGCTAAAATATAAATAAATATGCATATTGGGACACGTTGCTTTATTCTGCCCCCAAACATGACATAAAGACTGAAAGAGACAAAGTAATTACTTTTCGAACATCATAACTTTGAAACAAAGGTGCTTTTTTTCGCAAATAGCTCATTAAAATAGCAATAAATATATATTGTAACCATTCTTTCAAATGAAACACAAGTTATTGCCAATATAATTAACGTATGAAATGTTTACGTCGTTCGAAATGGTTAATTTAAGTAAAAACAAGTTTATTATTATTACCTACAAAGGTACGACTATACGACTCGCAGCTAAATCTTTAAAGTACCTAATTATATTATCACACAATATTAGTGTTGCTAGCGAAGAATAGGTCACCCACTCTCTTTCGATCATGTTGTTAAATACAAATCTATGTATGATGAATAGGTATTCATAGTTGTTGCTTATGAAAAGATGTCAATTTGAACATTATGGCGCTAATCTCTTTCATGTGACACAAGGACATTAATAAAGGTCCGCCTTCCAACATGTTTACCATGTCATCAACAAGTTTAGCACAATGCCAGCTTGAGGGCAGTGGCTAACTCCTCCATCACGATTTATACACAGGTGATGATCACAATGACAAATATAGGTATACAGCAAATAAACATTAGAAATGCACCGTTACAACTAAGTGTTCATTAAAACTGATTATTTATTTATTTATTTATACTTTCGCACAAAAAAAATAATTATACAGAGGCGGACTTAATGCCTTAGGCATTTTCTACCAGTCGACCTTAGGGTGATGCAGAGAAAACATGGTAGATGCGCTAAAAAGAGCTGTGTCATGTGATACAATATTAAAAATAAACACAAAGATAAGGGAACATTTATGGCAATAATATTACCTACATACATATTATATATTTACATATATATATATTAATAAACTTATAAATAATAGATATTATATACATATGCATACATTCTTAAATATTAATTAATATAATATATTATACAATACCTACAAATATATATACAAAGATAAATCAGTGCTGAGATTCTGCCAGTTCCTTATGAAGATACTCACGCACTTTAATTTTAAAGGAGTAGCGACTGGTAGCCATCCTGATTTCCAAGGGGAGCGCATTCCACAGAAGAATGGACTGAACAAAGAAGGAAGAGTGTATAAAGTTAGAACGGTGAGAGGGACATTGAAGGAGACGGTTGTGTGAAGAGCGAAGATTCCTGTCATGACTGGAGCATATGTACTGAAAGTGAGAAGTTAGATAAGTAGGGGAAGTGGGAGAGTAGAGAAACGAGAACAAGGTAGTCAATGCCCTTTGGACTCTACGTTGGCGAATGGGCAACCATTTAAGTAGCAACCGATACGCAGAGACATGATCATATTTACGAAGATTGAAGACGAATCGAATGCAGTTATTAAGAAGGCGATCAAGTTTGTTGAGAAGATCTGCATTCAGGTCATAGTAACACACATCCCCATAGTCAATCATGGGAAATATTAAGGTCTGCACAAGCATTGCTTTCGTGTTTGATGGCAATAAGTTTCGCAATCTGTAGAGAGATCGCAACGTTCCGGTGACTTTCCTGCTGACATTAGTGACTTGGGCTTGCCAGTGGAGCGTAGTGTCAATGTGCAAACCAAGATCCTTAACATCAGGGCTTAGAGGAATAACAGTTCCATTGAACCTAACCGATGTTAAGGATACACTGTCCACTTTGCTCACATTTCGGGGGCTCCCTATAAGAATCGCCCGACACATAATCGGGTTTACCGCCACACCGAACCTATCAGACCAGTTCTTGATAGCCACCAAGTCTCGCAAGTCTTGTAAGTGAAACGACAAAGCTAACCGGATAATCTTTTAAGCTAATAAATTACTTTGTATTTGTATAATATCTAAGTTTTATTTGGATTACCGTAATATAATAATATACAAATAATATCTCGAGATTCGTATCTAGTATCAACGCGTCTAGCGTCAATATTCAATCAATAAATCATCTTTCAATTTATTGATTTATTATATTTATTTACATATAAAATATAAGTGTAAGTAGTTTCAAGTAGTGTTGTAAAACTGTTTTACAATGCCAAGTAATTGTTTAGCTTATCGATTTGAATTATGAGACTATGTAAAAGTTACGATAAAAAAATCGTCACCATAGTTCTGATAATTATTTGTAATACATGAAAGCAAGATTTTTCTTGGCATTATAATTTAATTTTGATGTAGAAAGTTGAGTTTACTTTTAGTAAACATTGGGTTAATGAGAGACAATGGTGTCGATTCTGTAGCACATTTTGACAGTACTAAACTAGACTAAACGTAACTGTCACATTCTTTTTTCTATTGAAACAGAAAGAGACAAACACCCTTAGTTTAGTTTAGTCCTATCAAAGTGCGCAACAGAATCGACACCAATGTCCATTTAACAAGGAAAGTTGATTTTAAAATGTCTTATTTGATAATAATACTGCAACTATACGATACGACTGAAAAACTGGTTGATATTATGGATGTCGCAAATAATATTATATGTAACTAATTAATAATAATTTTATTGCTGCTAATATAACTTTGAGTGTTTGAGTGTACCTATTATTGATACGTCAAGGTTCTCGTGTGTGTTTATAAATTATTTATCATACAAAAATACTTAACAATGGCATGTGTGTACGTAATACGGTCAACTCACTAATCATATTTATTATTTTTCCCTGGTTGGCACAAACATTTGAAATATATTACTTATAATGTATTTCTTTGGGGAATACAGAAAACCAATAAAAAGAAAAAATACCGATACGTAGAGCAATTGTTTTGTACCATGATTGTATTGTGAAATGTACACACACTACATGTATTTATCGTGGAGTTATGATGTCAGCGATGTGTAATTGAATTTATTCGTGAAACAGTTACGATTACCACGAACAGGTTAATATTTTTCTTGGTTCTAGACACGCGGTAGCTTGTCAAGCCAAGTTCAAAAGGAAAAGGAACTGGCGACGCAGCAGTCGTGTGTTATATTACACGAACCATTTGAAGCCACTTTTGACCCCTTAATAACTCAAAATCTATTTAACATAAACACATGAAATTTGCTTTATTTATTAAAACCCCTTATATTAACAAGAACGCCAAATTTCATAAATACAGCTCAAACGGTTATTGTGATATTGACGTCTAAAAATCGGCATTTTTAACACTGACTGACATATACAAGGTTAGTCGGAAAGGGGGTACTAAGCCGCGGGCCACATAGAGTATGACTGATGACTATTTTAAAGCAAGTGTTAAAATTTCAAAATTCGATAATTTTTATTTGCATGTAAAAAGATTTTCATTTTAGTTTTTTCAAAAATTCTTCATTCCTGCTTTAGTTACGAATTCAGAAAATGGAGTTTCTAATCCGTGACCCCAAATATGACCTAAAATGTAAAAACAGCTGATCATAGCTATGGACAGATAGATTTTAGTATATTTTTTACGAAATCTTTAAACTATTGAGTTTTGGGAAAAGTTGTAGAACAAAAGTTATTCATTATTATGGGTACTTTAACACCCTTTCGGCTTAGTACCCCCTCTCCGACTAACCTTGTAGATCAAAAACCTAATCCACTTCCAGATGACCTAGAAAATTGAATTTTGGTGTTCAGCTGGGTAATTGTGTGTATACAAAGGAAAAAGTCAGAAAATAGTGAATTTTTACGATTCTAATTTTTTTTCTAGCAATCGATTTTTATTACTTAGCGCCTTTCGAAATTGTAATAGCAACAAACTTTTTCTTTCGCAGGAGAATAGGTTCCATGATTCCATGATGAAAGGTCGCTTTTATCGTTTTGTATTCCAGATTATTTGATTCAAGTGGGAAATTAAAATATATCTAATAGGCAAATGATAAAAATAAAGTGAGGACTTTGTATTTTTAACATTTAAGAAAATATAAAAAATAGCACTAAAAAGAAAACTATACAGCGTAAACGTTTTACAGATTACTTTTGAATGATGAATAATAATAATTTCTTTACAAAAAGTAATGATATCCCATGAAAAACATAAATGTGAAAATGGGAGCCAAGTTCAATAATAAGAATATGCGTGGATGTCGACTTCGCCGTCAAAAGGATTGAGATCTAAATGGGTGCTAAGTTCTGTAGATAATCCTGAAATTTATTAACACAAAGCAGATAACTTAGGATAAATTGAAGCTCAAGATTTGACTTGGCTAGTTTCCACATACAAGTTATCTTATATTTAGCTAATCAACTTATCTTCTTTATGTTATACGCAAGTTACTGTTTTATATTGTAAGATCAACATAATTATCTTACTCTTCTAAAAATGTAGTTTGCTGGCAAAAACTAGCCAAGTCAAACTTGAGCTTCAATTTATCCTAAGTTATCTGCTTTGTGTAAATACATTTCAGGATTATCTACAGAACTTGGCACCCATTTAGACCTCAATCCTTTTGTCGGCGAAGCGGACAACCACGCATATTCTTATTATTGAACTTGGCTCCCATTTTCAGATGTATGTTTTTGATGGGATTTATAATTACAGGGTGTAAACGAAATCATGTAAATCATTCAAACCTCGTGATGTAGGTACTGTTGACATAGATTAAACCCTGCACGGGATACTTTTGAATTCAATAAAAAAAAATACAAGCAGTAAACATGTGTTCTTAACGTAAGGCATTTTAGCGCCCCGAGTTAAATGACCGCGCGGCGAGCGATAGCCGCGCAATTTGCTCGGGGCGCTAAAATGCCTCACGTTAAGAACACATGTTTACTACCTGTTTTTTTTGTTATTGAATCCAAAAGTATTTCTTGCAGGGTTAATCTATGTCAGGAGTACATCACGAGGTTTGAAGGAACTACATGATTTCGTTTACACCCTGTATACAGGACATTTTTAAATGTTTCTTAATATTGATGTTAAAACTACAAAAGCTTGACTTTTATAGCAACACGAATAGCCAGAGTAATTATTTTAGTTCCTACTTAATAAAATAAAGCCTGATTGGGGTGCGTGAAAAGGGTCTCCACGAGTGAAGATACTTAAGTACGTCCGGCGCACCCTGGGCAGTCAGCCCCGCTACAAACCTTGTTGACTGGCTAATCTTTCCACCACGGCATGAGCTATTCTCGTATAGCTCGTGCGGACACGAGAGAAGAAAGAAGAAGAAGAATGATTTACTAGTCTCTATTCTGTACTAAACGCCAAAGTTAAAAGCAAGTTTCACTGCCCAAGTTATTGCAAGCGATTGCACACTCATTTCGTAAAACTTGCAGAAGTCGACTTGATGCGGGTGTCCACAGATTTAAAGTCGGTTGCACAAGTCAACAGTAAAACTTGCTAGTAGATTTGACGCTCTAGAGCCTTCTTCCTAGCCTTTACCTATATTGGGGTCAGCTTCCAGTCTAACCAGATGCAGCTGAATACCAGTATTTTACACGGAGCGACTGCCATTTCAGGCCTCCGCAACCCAATTACTGGGCAATGCCGATATTCTAAGGTTAGACCGCTTGTCAGACTTTCGGGCTTCTGAATACTCATCACGACTGCCATAGGTATTCGTATGACATCGGGAACCGACAGTTTAACGTGCTCTCCGAGGAACGGAGGGGCCTCGATGTGTAACGAACGGTCACCCAGCCACGGACTGACCACGGCAAGCGCAGCTTAACCTCGCAAATCTTAAGGCGGGTACAGACTGCTGTAACGTAACATGCAGTGTAACATGAAAGGTACGTAGTACGCACGCGTAGTGTACACGGTTCGTGCGCGTAAGGCTTCCACACTATGGGAATTCTGTTACATTGCATGATACATTCCGACAATGTGGACGGCAAATTCTTTCATTGCATGTTACATTTTGTAAGTCTGTACCCGGCTTTATGATCTACGCGGTTGTTAATTAGCCACGAATCCCTCTAGAGTGCGACTCCTTATTTTGAAGACGTGAACACTCTCGCTCAAGGCTTGGTACGAGGTTTATAGCACACATATATGATCAGCACTACATCAACATTAGCTCGAGGCATACCTACCTATAGGTTTCTGTATATAAAGTTTTATAGAGTTAGGGATGATTTCCACCAAACGGCTCGCATCGCATCGGATTGGAACGGATTTTATAATCTTTAAACGATATTAAATCGTGTACACAGTATTTAAAGTCTATATTATCAAGCCGCGTACAGCAGCTTGACCGCGGATGTCGTCCGCGGCACGCGATCGTAGCCGAAAGTATGCTGCGACGCGCGATCGGCTCTGTTCGTCCGTCGTCGTATTCGATCGGATCCTTTCGGCTGCGAACACGGTAGGAATGAAAATTTCGCATGTGACGGTACGGGATCGATCGTATGCGTCGACATCCTGCCGGACGCGATCGGCTGTCGCCGCATCCGTTCGTATCCTTACCGATCCGATGTGATGCGAGCCGTTTGGTGGAAATCAACATAATCTCGTCGCATAGCAATAAGCTTGTGTACACGGTGAAGCGAGGCTATACTGACACATTGCCAAGTTTTATAATTGCAATTAAGAAGCCTTGCAGTTAAAAATATATTTATAAGTAATATCGATAGGTACTCCGATATTATTTTTCAATTCAAAAAACAGTAATAATGGGTTAACAACTTTCTTATTGTAAAATATCTGTGTTCATCTGTTTATCACGTCACTGAGTAGAAATCATGTTAGCTTGCTCAGGGAGGTCTAAATATAAAGGTCTCTATAGTATCTACTTAGTACCTAGTAGATTGGAAATCGCAATAGGATCACACTCGAGGGAGTCTGGGCTGTGTTAGGTTTCAAGTGGAATGTGATAAAAGCCGCTTATCTTAGATGTGAAGTGACATATTACAACGTAAGTACTCCAATTAAAAAACACTAGGAACATTATGAAAAACTAAATAAGATCTTGTTCAAAAAAAATAATATAAAAAGAAAAGAATTTGTAATGTTTTTATATTCTTGTTTATCAGGTCTTGATATTCATTTAATAATAAAGATTAAAATGTAAAGTAAAGTTTCAATAACAAAATTTAAAATATAACATTTTCAACAAATATTAAGCGATTTTTCATTGATTTTATTTGTATAAAATGAAACAGTACATGCTCTACAATAGACCTTGATTTGTTTCCTTATGACGCGTTACTTTAAAAAAGAAACGAATATAGTAAACAGTAGTCTATGTGCTGCCGACATTTGTTTACATCTTATACACCAATGACATATCAAATTCTTCACTGAATATTGACTATTATACAACGCGACACAACTTCATTGAAAGTCTCGTTTCATATGATCCACGACACGCAAAATTACAAGAACGCAAGTAAAAACACATAATGCAACACAATAGATAAAATAATACAGACCATCTTGTAATCGGTGATTAGTTTCACTGTCACTAGGGCAAACTACATTCAGCTCGAAATATTCATAGCGTCTGATAAACAACAATTAATAGAGCATGGCTATTGCTATGAGGCCGGTGGCTCGCGTCCTGTCGATTAGGTATGTGATGACACAACTACGCGGGGCACTCACAACCAACCCACTTGGTCGTTGCACCGCCTCGCTTCGTCCTATCCATGACAATTGGATCACAATCGCTATTTAATAACGTTAACACTCTCAACAATACAATTTCACAAACATGTGTCAACTATTTGCAACACTGAGATTCTTTATTTATTTTCTATATTTATATTTTTGTGCAAAACGTACGTTATCGTTGATAATTATCATTTGTAATGAGGTCGAGGTAATTCCTGATGTGTCCTTCCTACGGGTTCACTAAGGTGCAACTAACGGATGTTTCCTATAGGTTATACTCAAACTATGTGCCTGGCTTATTGACATGAATGGTCCCCACGTTGCGATCAATTAAGACACAATTACACTGAGAAAAACGACTTAAAAGACCATGTTATATGAAACAGAAGAATGAACGAATTGTGACCAATAAAATCAACTGAACTGTAATTAAATTACTTCTTTCGATTTTCTAACGATGATACGAGACATAAACTGTTTAGACTGTGGACAATAATGAGAAGCAGACACAGCAACTTTGTACTTTTCCTTTGTAATTAATATTCTTATTCCGTTTAGAGATACGTAACTTCGTTTGCGTGATGGCCACTCTCCCGAGGTAATATCATTTAGTAATATGAATTATCGAGTACCGGTTCTTGTGCTTTATTCACTTGGAATCAGTGTTCCTTTTTCATAATTCGCAAGGCCGATTTCCTGTTTATGATTAGATGATAATAATGGTGATGCCTTAGCTCTATACTAGTTATCAGATTCAGTAAAACATTAAAATATTTCATGCATACGCCTCGATAACACGCCCAATGTATTTAACATGTTATGTCAGTAACCAGAGGATAATAGAGCAAATTTATATCTTTTAACCCTTATCAAAGCATTTTATTAAATTGTGAAAAAGCCGACGAGTAAATTCAGTACTTGGAATCGCAATCCGGTTCGGCTTAGAGCTAACGTACGGGCAGACCGACGCACGGACTTAATCCTTTTGAATCTATTGATTATACCTACCATGCTGACGTATGGAAAACGTCACACTAGCTTTCTCGACGTTGAAAGATTATACGACGTTAATGGCCGGGTCCTATACTATACCGACCGTTGCTTGTTAAAATTGCGACTCGTGTAACTTTATTAATAATCCAGCATTTGCAGGTGAAATGGATTTTAAAAGCATATTTTGAGAACAGTTTGGCATTAGCAAAACGGTTGCTTTTCTGATAGAAATTCATCAACTCCGAAGCTATGTTTATGAAGAGGTCATGACACTTACGACCATTTTCAACGCGAAAATCCGGACATGGAATGAAGTGAAACTATCTAAGGTGGTTTTTTCCGATTAACACATCAACGGTTAATTAATTATTATAACTTATGCTGCGTGACCAAACTGTGAAACACTTTGAAGCGATTACATCCGTTACAAATTGCAACAGTATCATAAGGATGGTTTGGTTACTTTGCATGTAAGACCCTAGAGAGACTTTGGAAATGTGCCTATGTGCCTGGATATGGTGAGATATTTGGGACCATCAGGTGGATATCGTGAACGATTTGGGAGTCGATGCAAGAGACAAATAATCAAATCGCCCAAGATGAAGAAAGGAATGGCTGTAAATTAATTAATGATCACGACGATCGATTTGGTCGATTGATTTAACCAATCGATTTTATCGTATCTGCTATTTATTTGTTGATCGATGTCGGCTAACATCAAAATCATTATTTTAACTTTATTGACTATGATTATAAATTTAAGTAATCCATCGACAATTGTTTCTGAGATATCTGCATACCTATAGTTCCGTCTGGATTTAAGACCTTTAAATGAATGAATAATTGGATTTTGACACAGATACAGCTATCTGTAAGTAGAAATTCAATATACACTGGCCTGCAAAACTAAGTACTACACTTTTGGTTGTTGCAATTTTAAAAGTGTGATACTTAGTTTTGCAGGTCAGTGTAGTTGGTTTGACGTTTGACGTTTAGTTTAATTTAGTATTTTTGGTTTTTATTATCACTTTATTTTTTTACAACGGGAGACTGCAATTCATCATTCCTAGCTACAATCAGAGTTGACTACAAATGTAAAGTCATGGACGTGAACGGTGTTAAAGTCAAGCTTGGTATTTGGGATACAGCGCGACAGGAGCGATATAGAACATTGATATCAAGTTTTTACAGACACGCTCACGGTGCTATATTAGTTTACGACGTGTCAGAACCATAAGATTGACAAGCCTATCATTTTTGGACCCAGTGCATAATATCAGCAAGCACATTGGGTCACCCGCACGACGGCGCAACTAATATTCCCAAGGAGGGTTCATGTCAGGCAGGCGGCCGGTCATAAAAAAATAAGCCAAAACCTCTAACAACATGGACTTATGAAATAGGTACATGTTGTGCCGACCCCACCTAGTGTGGGATAAGGGCAGGAAGAAGAAGAAGATTATCACTTTATTATCTCGTAAAATAAAAAGCACTTTTAAGGGTATGATCTGAAGAACCGTTTCGGTGATAGAAAATGGAACTCCTCAACACGAACACCACACGTATCGTGATTGGGTAATTGTAAATTGTATTAGAACTGAAGATAAGAATATAATGGTTTTGCGTAACTTTGTTATCTCGAGAGTAAACTCTTTTACTAAAAAAATAATCACGTAAATCGGCCTAGAAATCTCGGAGAAATCTGTGTACATATATAACTTGTAACGTAATTAACGCACACCCTCAAACATCCCAATTAGAATATTATGTTATAATCATAATACATACACTGAAATTTTAGTTTAACATGTATAATATGCATTGTTATTTACTAAATTAACGTTCTTGAAATAAGGTTTATTTTTTATCATTTTGTATTGAATGACGGAATTTGTATTAATACAAATAAAATGCACTTTTAAAAGTCTTTTTGCCTTGATGTACGGTCCATTTCAGTTAATTTTGACTGTACAGGGGTAATGTGACAAATTTCCGTAGTTTTAATTATTTTTGGGATAATAAACTACCTATATTAAAAATGATAGATATCCATTCAGTAAACGATTCTGAACAAACTACTTTCAGGATGTGCGTTAATTATGTTACATATTGTATAATAAGAAAATAAACATACGCGCTGAAGAGAGAACCACATTCTTTTTTGAAGTTGGTTAAAAAAGTAAATTTGTCGTTTAAAAGGTACCTATAGAAATACAGACATAAATACCATGCGGTATAAGGTATGTTCAATTAAAAGCATTACTTATATTTAATTTCGCGGGCTGGACGAAAGGAATCTCCTTAATAGGTATTATTTTAAACTAATCATAATTAAATAATAATATATCGGTATCTACTTTATCATCCAGCTCATGTACGCACCATCTCATCTCATCTCAGTACGTACGTACTCATGTATCATCCAGGCACGTAGACACATTACTTAGCATGTCACATTTATAACCGCATTCAAGTGATTTTATGTCAACTTTGAAATTCCGTAGGTACCTATTTAGTTGTGGAATTAGAGCCTTAGACTTAGGTGCAAATTAACCTTATACGAGGTTAGTCGGAAAGGGGGTACTAAGCCGAAAGGGTGTTAAAGTACCCATAATAAGGGATAACATTTGTGCTATATCTTTCCCCAAAACTCAATAGTTTAAGAGAGATTGCTTTTCAAAGATTTCGCAAAAAATATGCTAAAATCTATCTGTCCATAGCTATGAGCCGCTGTTTTTACAATTTAGGTCATATTTGGTGTAACGGATTAGAAAATTAATTTTCTGAATTCATAACTAAAGCAGGTATGTTTTTTAAAAAAAAACTAAAATAAAAATCTTTTTGCATGGAAATAAAAATTATGGAATTTTGAAATTTTAACACTTGCTTTAAAATAGTCATCAGTGATACTTTACGTGGCCCGCGGCTTAGTACCCCCTTTCCGACTAACCTTGTATATAATATACATTACATTATTTATTATTTACAGATCTATTTCATCAAAATTTTGTTTTGTTTATGTGGCTCCATGCCAGGATGGTACGGGCTAACATTAACCGTAATGGGGAGAGCTCATATTTAGGACTAACCTGTTTTCTTGAATCAATTCATTCAATCTGGGTGAGTTGGCAACTAATGATGGTTGTGATGAAAGTGCAAGTCGAATTGCATTTTTGTTAGAACATTGTTTATTAAAAAAAAAAATCTGATTAATAATTTACATTTCAGTCTACATTAATTACACCGTTACTATCATTAAAATAAGGCAAGGATGATAACTAGGCAAATGTCAAATGTTAAATCGTACGCTGAAACATTCAAGCCTCATAACCGAATTAAGAATATATAAGGAGGCTTTAGTACAAACAAAAATAACAAGCAGCTTTACTCGATAATTAACTAACCACTTCTTTTACGAATGCTTTTTCATTGTAAAAGCACAACCTTAATTAGAAACGTTCCGAAAAGTTTGTATTTCAGAGTGATTTACATGCACTGGCAATGTGACGGAATTTTGTTGATATTATTTTCGTATTAATTGATTTGTGGCTCTCATTCTTTCTGTGGATGGTATTACTGGAACATATTATAATTTGTTATGGCTCGAAATCAATAACGAAAAGCACACAGCAAACTTTGGCAAATAAACAAATGCACTGGGTAAATATTCACATAAAAATATTACGTACCAAACATTTACGCGGATTTTCTACTTAGGCACATGGTCAACCAACGTACTACAACTTCCAAATAGTGATGTTATACAAAACGCTTTCCTATATAACTTCGAACGCAATAAATTATATCACATATATATAAAACAAAAAACAGGCACAATAAATGTTGATCCGAATGAGTTGATAGGCATGCTATCTCGCGTCGACGTCGACAGGTGATCGCAGCTGCGATCCCCGAATTACGAGGCCATACCTTTTGCGATAAGGGTTAGGACGAGACGAGAGTTCAGCGCGGGTGTGGACGGTGACGGACTGCCGCGGCGGCACAGCGGCGGGATCTTGACACTCGTCAGCTGACTGGATACGTGATCGGCCCGACTAAGGGCACTCGACAATAATTCACGTCTACACTTATTCGACCTCGGTTTTTTAGGGAACACGTGGTCGGTATCCTGCATTCACACTTTAAATGACACTCAGAGTTTAACAATCACGCTCAAAGCATCAGTTTGAAAACGTATAAGGTAGGTATTGTCTTTGTTTCACTTATTATGAAGTTAGTGTTAATTCTATCTTGTCACGAGATGCTGGCGGATTGATACCCGGAAAACGAGTTGAAAACATAGAAGCTTGGGCGCAACTGCTGCATTTCCACCACGACCATCGGTTTTATACAGTACTCATGTAAACAATAGAGATGAAGCATTTAACGTCGCGTTAGCATGTTATGGTAAATACGATTATTATTAACATAGTAGGACTATCATTTTCAAGTAGTCCGTGGCCCTTAATAGTTGTAATGGACCGTTTTCTTGAATCATCGTATTGTGGTTGTTATTGCTCGGTAACAACTTATAGTACCTACGTTTGTGCATTATTTTTATAAACTGTGATCATGTAACGCTGTAGGTATTCCTTATTTACATTTATTGACGTCTCCTGATGTATCTAAGGTTATATGCATAAATATATTTAAGACGTTTACCATAATCTTGTCTTGTGATATTACGACGGTACATTAAGACGGCGTATAACGAGCGTCGTCCTCGTCGTTTGAACATATGAAATTCTCTGAGTGGAGAGCAAATGAAATTACTAAGTATTCATGAAATATTAAACTCACACTCTGATACCAATAGGGGCTACAGACGAGACGGTTCCTTTACTACAATAACGTTTGAGAATAAAATCAGAAGTACGATTACATATCTTTTCTTCACATTTGGGGCTATTTCGTCAAACGTAACGTGAACCATGTTTAAAGTTAATTATTTAGCCTCAACCCATTTGATTTAATAAAGCTACATAAATATAGATCGTTTGCCTAACATCTAGCCGAAAATCAGAGCGCAGGTTTCAACAGCCCGGCCTATGCGGACCTGGTTTCCTGTTAAGAGGCAATAAAAATATTTTTTATTGTGTACGTGCGTACATTCATTGTTTATAAACAGTATTATTATAAACCTGTTACAAAATATAAGAATTTTGCGAACCAAATAAGTATTTTCTTCAAATAGAGCCAAGGAGACCATAAATATAAGAAAACATACCTACATGTTATAAATTACATGAGAAACCAGATGCACTGAATCGTGTGTACATTGACTGTTACCTATTTTTAATCGTTATTTTTTTTAACATAACATTACGCATGTGTCTTCGAAGGGTTAGGCAGAGGTGTATAGTAACATCCTCATTTCGCCGTTATGTTTGAGTCCCATGCAGTAGGCGGCGAGCCTATTGCCATAAACCGGGCACAAATCCAAACTCCGGGCTGCTACTGAGGAATTCCATACGGCAAAACCCCATAATACTTTGTCCGACCTGGGAATCGAACCCAGGACCTTAAGATCAGTAGTCGCGGTTGTCACCACTAGACCAACAAGGTAGTGATTTCTTTTCTATCTATATATTTTATTTCCCAAATTTTCTTTTTAATAATCTGCATTATTCTTTATTTAATAGTTTCTAAACTATGCAGGTTCGTATTCTCGCTGTTGTATGTCGAGGCTATCTAGTATTTTTATTTTATCGTCTGTTTCCTCTATTCATAATCTCAGAACATTATCTATAGTCTATGACGCGCTCTGAATGCCAGAGTATGGACCATTGATTAGGTCATGAAAAATACCGCAAACTCATTAGATGCGTTGCCTAGTAGAAGGACATAAGAATATTTATTCTATTGTTTAGCATGTGTAACCTTTATTAAAAGAAGACCAAAACTCCATTTGTTAATACCTATACTCAATTAAATGTTAACTAATCGAATGATAACTGAGTATGATCAATCATAAAATTAAATTATTAAAGGAAGGCTCTTTTCATATAGTCACTTAGGCAAAAAATAACAGCGATGATTAAAAGTTTGTAGTAAAAGTAGTTTGCGCTCCGGAGACCAATCATTAATCTAAGGTGGATTTATAGAACATTTATACATAATTATATTTTTTCACACCTGTAGTCGAGGTTTATAGTAATACCCTCATTTCACAGTTATGTTTAAGTCCCACGTAATAGTAGGCGAGCATATTGCCATCAATCGGGCACAAATCCAAACACCGGGCTCTGCTACTGAGGAATTCCATACGAAAAAACCTCATAATACTTTGCCCGACCTGGGGATCGAACCCAGGACGTCATGATCAGCAAACGCGCTTGCCATCACTAGACCAACGAGGCAGTTGTAATAATATTTTTATAATTAATATTTTTTCATGACATAAATCACATTTTAATCATCATAACCAAATGAGCCTATAGCAGTATACATTTTTAAATAAAGATTAAAAAAATCTTGAAATAACCGTAATTTTTTTCAATAATTCTTTCAATTTTTTTTCGTAAATTATTATATTTTTTTTTAAATAGCTACTTATTAAGTTTTACCTATAACAATTTGTCCTTTAACCTGTTCGTAAAAGATTTAAGTTTAGAACATTTGTGGTCTATGTTAAATTGCGTACGTAGTAGCATATTGTTATTTGAATGCATTAACTTCGACATTGCTTCAATAGTTACGACTGTACATATAACTATAGAAACTTCGACAGGTTTATTGGGAAGTGTGAAGTGAAGCAATCAAACAATCACATGACGCCAACCAGCTTTATAATATGTAAAGCGGATGAAGGAGAAATAAGGAGCCGTCACGTGCTCCGTCTGTAGTGGAACAATTAAGCTTACTTGTCTATACCGTATCAACTACATGTTTGTACATTTTAATAATGGGAATATTCTGTTCTTAAGATCGTGTAAATATGTACAAAGCTTTGATCAATTCGTTAAACATAGATTTAATCTGTGTTACCTACCACAAAATTGCGTTTAGCAGTTGTTTAGAGCCAAAAGTGGCTTTAGACACTGGAACACAAAGTAAGGCTGGACATCAACCAGAGCTGTGCGAGGAAAATGTGCGCTGCGAAAATGTGTAGCGAGGATGTGTAACGGTGTGACTTTTTTCACCAGAGCTGTGCGAGGAATGGGGAATGTGTAATGCGTAGTGTGTTAATGTGTACAAACGAGCTGTGCGAGGATAGGTAGCGGACTCTTTTCGAATAGGGTGGTGTGGCGGGAGCGGTACACATTTCTCGTAACACATTCCTCGTAACACATTCCTCGCAACACATTCCTAGCAACACATTTCTCGTTTGTTTTGTATAAACAAAAACCTCGCACTGCTAGACTCATATCCACCAGAGCTGCGCAGAGCGAAGCTAGGTAAATGAAGTGATTCTATTAGTGCTTACAAAACACATTCCTCGCTACGCAGCTTAGCACAGCTCTGGTGGATGCTCAGCCTTAGACACGGCTTTAGCTAGTGTAATTTTTTTTAGTTAGATTAGTATTTTCAAAGGTAAAAGTAGGTACTAAGTAAATCCATTTTTGTTTATCTTAGAATTTACAGCTTATATTTTTCAGGTTCGATATAAGAAAGTTTGACACGCGAATCAACTACTGTTTGACATATGAAATCCTTAAGGCTTAGCTAGATTTTCGCAGCTTAATGTTATCAGTCAAAAGGTGGATGCTGCTGTCTATCCATCTGATAACATCCCCGTTACTTATAATCACGAGGAAAGAAATAGTGTCACAGAACAAAATAAAAAACAAGGTACAAAATCGGCAGACGTTCGATGACCCGAAGAAATGATCTAGTGGTGGTGACGGGCTGGATATGGAAGGCGAGGAGCTTAGTGTTAGGTCGCAGCTTAGGATGTACAGTACGGGACTGAAAAGGTTATGCACCTTAAGGTATATTTTTTCTTGCACAGTGCAAGAAACGAACTATTTAACCGACTACGTATTTTCTGTTGACAATACGTAGTCGGTAAAATAGTTCGTTTATAGAAATGAAAATACAAGTATTTTAGACAGGACATTAAATTAAATTATAATGGCGGCAGCGACAGACACTAGTAATGTCAGTTTATTTAATCATCGATTTGATTGATGTCATGATTTTTACAACAAAACTTCTTAAATCTAATCAAAGACATTACATGGCACTAATACGTCTAAGGCAAGAGATAATTTTGTTGATCTTTACTACCAAATAATTAAACATAATTTTCTATGCATTGGTCTATTCCGTTCAACAGTTTAAAAAGGTAACATGTGCCCGCGATGTGGGAAAGGAAAAAATTTGAAAACTGACGCACCTTTTCATTCCCCTACTGTCCATTAAATTGCAGCTGTAAAATGCGGTAAACTAAAGTTCTATTCGGACAGACGTTCTGCCTAGCCTTTCCCCAATTATGTTGGGGTCAGCTTCCAGTCTAACCAGATGCAGTTGAATACCAGTATTTTACATGGAACGACTGCCATCAGACCTCCGCATCCCAGTTACTGGGCATTGCCGATATCCTAAGGTAACCGGTTATCAGATTTTCGTGCTTCTGATTACCCGTAACAACTGTCGTATGACACCCGGGACCGACTATTTAACGTGCTATTAAAGGCACGGGGTCGATGTGTAAGGAACGGTCACCGCAGCAAGCGCAGCTTAACCTTGCAAATCGTATGATCCGCGCGGTTGGTAATTAGCCACGAGCCCTTCAGACAGACGTACCATACCAAAATGGCAAAAATGTCAGCGAGCATAATAGTACCTATATACATAATAGTACCTATATACATATAAAACAGCCGCTAACGTGGATTGCCAAATGTGGTCCGTGTGAATGGAACGTTGCGTTTACAATACATTTTTGAGGCAAATTTTTGTCCGGAAGGCAAATTCTTTAAGTAACATTAGGTACATACATTTTTACAGCGTCTTTGTCGTAAAAAAATATCGCCGTAATCCATATTGAGAATTATATCGCTTACTCACTATAGAGATTGATTGTAATAATCATACTTTTAATTCCGTATTTTTATCTCGATTGTAGTTATAATAGAATTAGGCTTATAGTTCGAATTGGGATTATGCCGGCTCAATTTTTTTACTATCAAGAACTATCGGTAGATTGATTCTCGATACTTGCTATATTTTTATTTGTTTAATTACCGGATCATAATAAAAAATTATAGATAAGAAATATTTCTTAAGTTGGTTTCTATTATAAAACCAGTCACTTGTTAGCATTTTACGTATAGCACAGCTTATTTACTAAAACAACGGTGAATATTATTTTTGTACTTAAATTTACATTTATATATACATACCTTTATTCAAAATATTAGTACAATCCACCTAGCTTTCCCGCCAAGTATGCAATTATCCTATTAACACTACCGATGCTAATTTATAGTAAATAATTAGCAGTAAGAAAATTGCTTGAACTAATTCATAATTATTAGTTATTTGCTCACTTTACTAACTATTTGCATATTATGTTATCTTAATTTCTAGAACACATCGGATGATGGGAGCACTTGACTAAACTGGTACAGATGGTGGAATGATCGTTTTATACAAAAAAATGTACATGTCAGATTATCAGATATTTTTTAACCGACTGGACAGATTGAAGTGGCCGTCACATTGTCATCTTATCACGTGAGTACAATTGATGCCGTATCAAACTTTGTTTGTTTACTTTCAATGACGGGTATTGGGAGTGATTCTATCAAAGTATGATGGGTTCCGTGAAAATGGATGTCCCCGGACTTATCGACGGGTACGTACATGTACGTAAGTCAAGGTCATAAAGGTGTAAATGACGTCTGTCAAATCGCGACACTTGTTCGTGCCAAATCCGTGCGAAGGACGTCTTTTTCTTCGTTGTTACTTACACCATGAAGCATCAGTATGAGAAGGAAATAACGTATTGCCAGGAATTAAAGTCCTAGGAATATAAGTGCTCCTCAGCAAGCGTACAACTAGGTATCTACATATTCATCCACCAAGATGGTGATGAGGTGAATTTCTCGTATTACACAAGATAACTCCAGTCTCATCTCCGCATACCTTAAGTGGATAACAGGTATTCATGTATTCACGCACATGTCGACTTTTTTGAATACATTTTGTAAAATTAAGTTATTTTTAAATAAATCTTTGCGTAGTTATGGAATGGTAAGTCGCTGCATGAGTGTTTTATGACCCGCATGGTAGATAAGCGATTGAAGGGCGTTTCAAGTACCTGTACATTTCTACTTTCTACATTTCCAAATAAACAATAATATACGATAGATTACAGATTCAGCAGCAATATGACTGTTTAATGAATAATATAAAAATTTACTGCGGCTAATAATTTATTCGCCAACTGCGGTGATCATGGCATTTATTCATGAACGTGCATTATCACTAAAATTACCTGTTTCTATCATAAGGCACATCTTCATATTCATCTGTTTACGAAGTAGATGTTTAAGTATTAATGCTTCTTAAATTACTTTTACCGTTTCCCCATTACACTTCCTAACCCTAATTTGCGAGGTCCAAATTTTATCTGAAGTGTTCGTCGATTATGGCAGGCGAGCTCTTGGCTGAAGAGTGTGACCACTCGTGCTCCTTACACTTATCGTATATTAACGCGATCACAAGACACTTTATCTATTGAAATATATGTAATTCACGGCCAGTTATCAAAACTGTTGTTAGGAAGCGAAAAACCCTGTCACATTTATTAAATTGAGTGCTCTATTTCAGGAGACAAAAGGTTAATATTGTACCTACAGGGCAAGCAATTTAAAAAGTTATTGTTATTTCAATGATATATAGGTAACTGTATCATATTGTTTTTTTAATTACTGTTGAAATGTACGTACACTGTAACAGGTTATGGTATTATTATGTAATATTTGAAATTAGTAATAACAAGTAGGTATGTGATGTTTGATTGGATTTGTAAGTAAACCCATAATTGAATCATACAAGATTAAGCCGCATCATATAAGTAAGACTTTGGTTAATCTCAATCATTAATCATTCACAAATTCAGAAATTGCTTTAAGCGATAAGACCGCCATTTGTACTGTTCCTAATTATGTATATTCCTTGTTTTATTTATTTTAGTGTGCAATAAAGTATATCTATCTATCTATCTATCATTCACCATTAATAACTGCGGGCTGTGGGAGAGCAATCCGAACCAATGCAATGCATAAGGATTTATTTGATTGCAGTCACAAGGATTGAAGACAGAAGAAAGTTGGCCGTTTCTCGTCTCTGCCAAGGTTAGTCGAGTGTAACTATTTTCACACTCTTTATGGTCCTCGTTTATCTATCTGATACACAAAATCATTCAATGTAATAAATGCTACATAATATTTATTTTAATTATGAGGAAGACCGAAAATGCGATGGATGGATAGTGTGAAAGATGATATGGCTAGAAAGGGGGTGACTACCGAAATGACAGCTAATAGAGATGTATGGAAAAAGAAAACATATTGCGCCGACCCCAAATAAGTTGGGATAAGGGCAGGAGGATGATGATGAATATTTATTATAATTGACAAGAGAATTATCCAGTTGATTTGGAATTATTGTCAATACGATATGCTTGTCTAGGCTGTCGAGGTACGCTTATATCAACTCAGTTTAGATTAAATTTATATTGAACCTCAAGAGGTTGTTGAAACATGAAGAGAGGAATAAGAGGGAAGAGAAAAAATAATCCCTAAACTTGTGTTTTTATTTCTCTCTCTATCTCTCTCGTCTATTCGACTGTATCATCATAATGATGATCAGCCTGTTTACACCATGGCCCATTATCTTAGACTGCGACCAACAATTATGGAAGCAAACGTGACCGGCGCAGTAGACATCATTAATGATGGGTGCGTTATTAATGTAGGTACCTATTTGTTACCGGACTGATAAATGCGGCTGCATATGCTCCTAATTTAATTCTTCAATAGTCTTTTATCATATGCACGTAAACGTTCACTGCATAACATGGGTTTATCAATGACCGCTACGATGAACAAAAGCCAAAAGGGAAATTGCAATAATCATTACTCTGGGCAGACAGGCTGGTGATCGCATTTTGTTGTTATTAGTAGACAAGAGGTTGCGGCTGTTCATCTTCTTGACATAATATTCCTTTGTCGCTTTTGACACACCCACGAGTGGGGCAGGGTTGGCCTTTCTTTGCCGGGAATCACACAGACATTAGTCCCTCTTCACAATGCATTATAGAATGTTACGGATTGGATTTTTGCAGCCGAAAACAAATATACAATGTATTTTTCTAAACATTTACAAATCAGTGCAGTGCTATCGAATAGAAATAATGGAAAAATGTAAGTAAGTGAAGTAACGTTAGTACGTTACCCAACGAGTTTCTAGCGGTAGGCATATTGGATAGCTCGCTAGGCAGGTTTCACTACTTTCTTCAACTTGTATGGTATGATTAAAATGCACTATGATTACAAACTAATATTGCGTGGACCGCAGCATTTGATAGTCTTAAAACTCAGCTCAGAATTCGCCATTGATTTCTCTGTTTCTTTAGTATTTACTTTGATGTAATGTGTACTTGCAAAAACTACTTCAGTTGACAACGCTTAGATGAATTAAAAGTTAAGATTATGGGATTGATCGTAACGAAGAAGCGGTTTGCAATCAACTGATTCTGTCAATAATATCAACCTTAGATAATAATATCAACTATTATTGTATAATATAACGACAATTAACACTTATAATTATAAAGACAAAAGGTAAGTAGTTGCGGTAGGTACGTAAGTACATATGACTAGGTACTAGAATGATATTATATCATTATTGTTTATCTATCTTCTTTCCCTAGTTTACTCTAAGTTGGGGATATCCCAATATTTATTAAACATAATTAATGAATACTAATTGTGTTTAAAGTGTTATTTTCACAGTTGTTAATATCTGTATTCGTTTTGAATAAAATTTGATTAGTTACAACATTGTTACCTTTGTAATGTTATTGTTTCGTTTGTATATCTGGCCCGTCTCGACGGGAAAAATGTACTTTTTTTTAAATTTACCTTAGCTACCAGGTGACTGAGATTTGTTTAAAATACTTTTTATTATTTGCTGTCATTCTGAAGGTGATAAGAGCTCTAAGCCCCTGCATCGGCCGGTAATCTCTGTTTGTCACGATCTTGGTAAATGTGATAAAAAATGGATCACATGGTTTTCTTGTCAAAGTCAAAGCAATTGTATTTGTCATTTATCTTATTGCGATAAATATACGGTCAATATATTAAATTTTATATAGATTCAATGCATGACTGAATATTTTTTTTAATTTCGAAATTATGTAGCATCCTCTGTGTACCAGAATTTATATTATTTTTCTTAATTTATTTCTTTTTTATAATAAAAGTTTTCCATTTCTTAAGTCATGCGGGTCCTTGTTCGGAAGTTTGTTAATTGTACAATCGACGAAACTAGTGTTTGTCAATCGTACCATGTTTGATGTTATTATAATTTGTGGCACATCAATGCGAGTGTTGTAGTGTTGTTAACAAGCATATTACATGGAAGCGTTAATTTGATTGTTTTGTCTACGGTTCTCTACCGAGGATACGTCAGAATCACGAGGACCGCCAAGAATTGTTCGGTTTACTTGTAAATATACAGATCTACTTCCTTATGGATTAATTTATAGTTTTAACATGGCACATTAATTTTATTGTTATGTGTTAACACGACAGCGAATTCAGAAATATATTATGACTTCACTTCTTTCATCTTTGGGACTATGATTTGTTTGAAATAAGTGTTAGTAACGTACCGATGTAGCAGATCGTGAAGTTCGTCCGGTGTCGCCGGTCACCTGCAGGTGCAATTTAACAGCTTCCACGCCGGACCGCTTGATGCGCTCGCGGGCCGCAGCTGCAGCAGCTTCAGCGGTCGCAGCTGTGTGTGTGTTGACCGGCTTCTTACCAGCACGTGACACTTCCTGCTTTACTCCTTTCTTGTCCTGCTTTCCTCGAAAATCCTGTTTAGCTCGACGATCGCGCGTCTTCATCTTAATTATTTTCCAAAGTTCATTCTAACGTTTCACTCAAACATTGACCGATATCATCACTAAAGTCGAAAATGAATTGTATCGGAAGCTGGGCCGAGATAAGATATTTGCGTTGAAGGTGAAAGAGCTTAGATAAAAAATAATACACAAATCAGGTGGCCGAATACGTGACAGAAAAGGCCCTTTATGTTAGCACCTTGAGGTGGTCACGTATTAGAGTCCTTGAACCGGCGCGGGCGCGTTGTGACAGCGCGGTGGTGGCGAGCGGACGATTGTTTCAGTATTTACGTTTTTCAAGATGAAGTGGTCGAGCGTGGCGGTGGGTGTACGGGCGTGCGCCGGGGTCCGCTCGGACTGGCGCAAGCGCAGCGAGCGCGCGCCGCACTCCTGTGCCGCTTGTTTGATCTCCGTTTGTTAATTGAAGGGATCTCATATGGCACTATTAGATGAGACGCTATCACAACATCATTAATACTAATGCACATCACAATAATTGTGAACGACCTAGAAAAAACCGTTCTATTCAAGATTTTGAAATGTTGACCAAGGTTTGCTATTATTATGTCAGTTAGTATTTAAACAATTGCAAAGAACGTACCCTAGTTAAATATATAATAAAATTGTATAAGTAGGTACTCGGGTAATTAAACTCTATGTAACTGCTTACCCAAATTCGTAAGTAAGTAAAGTCAAATTAAAGCCTTACAAAACAATAAAAAAGAGTCAACTTCATTTATTTTACAAATAATCACTGTGTAGAGAGAGATCCATTCACGCTAAAGTTACCTTAAAAACTAGTATTTTTTTTCACCTAAAACATAAAATTTTCGTCTAATCTGAAGAAGAATACGATCTTAAGATGACAGCGCAGTGTCGCCATCTTATAAGAGTTAACTACAACTAATTTATTGCCAAAGAAACTTAATACTTAGGTCTTACGATGCGAACAACCTTCGAGAGAAAATTGCTTGCTAGTTCAGGAAAATGCCGACAGATGGCGTTTGGTGCACAAAACTTCTTAGCGGTGTTATCGCAGAATATTTTAAGATTTAGTAACAAGAAGTTACATTAGATAGCGATGTTTTAATTTTATTGCGGTTAAGCTCAGCACTCATCCTAAGCGAGCTTATACCTTTTACTGCTACTTAGAACCACTAAATAGCTGCTTTTTTTAAAATGCTACGTGCAATAGCAATGATTTTAAAGTACCTTGGTAGTTGCGACCAGACTGATATATTGAAGTCTACGGTACAAACATCTCACGGAAAACCAAAACCAAACTAGTTAATTCACTCGTGTTTTAGATATTCAATTAAGGAGCAGAAACGTGGACACTGAGGAAAGCTCACCGTGACCGAATTGATGCATTTGAGATGTGGTGCTGGAGAAAAATGCTTCATATTCCGTGGACTGCCTTCCGCACCAATACGTCCATCCTACAGGAGTTAAATGTTAAAACCAGGATGTCTGCCATCTGTCTCCGTAGAATACTGGAGTTCTTTGGTCACATTGCCATAACTTTTTTTTTCTCGTCGGAAAATCATCATGGATGTCCCTCTCCCGGGGAAGGCGAGGGGGTCTACCGGATTCTTACTAGCTAAAAACCAACGGTGTTCCTTCTTCTGACCGTACGGCCGGGGTCGCGGGATTCGCAAAAGCATGCACCGCAACCCCGGCAGGTCCCGGACCGCCAACCCATGGTGGACCTCTCCTCTGTGGGGCCTTGCCCCACGTCCTCCTGAGAAGCGCGCTCGTAACACAGCGCGCCGCCTTCTCGGGCCTGTTACTGGTCGAGCGGCGAGTCCCCAAACCCGCCGCCCGCAGGCCACACACTAGGCCGGTGCGTCTGGCGCGGGAAGGGAGAAGAGCACACCGCTCCCTCTCCCTCTCCGCTTCCTCTTTGGTCGCCATCACCCTTTCGCAAAAAGGGGCGATGGCTTCCCACGCAGTCCCGCTCCCGACCATGGACAGAACCACGGCCGGAAGTGAAAGGTCACCGCCGACCGCCGCGACTAGTTCGCGGCGCTGCGGACCCCAATCCGGACACGCCTGCAGCGTGTGCAGCGCCGTGTCCTCGGGGCAGTCGCAGTGGTGACAAACAGGCGTCTGCTCCCGGCCTATGCGACACAGGCACTTCCCAAAACAGCCATGTTCCGAGCACCTGCGTCAGCCGGAAGCTGAGGGCGCCATGCCGCCTCTCCAGCCACTCCTCCATAACGGGCCTTACCACCGCAATTGCGGCATGCCCCGCGCTGGGTTGCGCAAGTCGCTCCCTCCACTCAGCCACTAGGATCTGGCGGAGCTCACTCCACCCAGGTGCCTCCTCGCGCTAACGATATCTCAGCGCGAGGGCTCTCGCCTCCAGATCCCAGGGCACGGATCTAGCTAAGAGGCTCGCCGCCTCGAAGGAGATCGTATGGTACCCCCTTATGACCCTGATAGCCATCGCCCGGTGCGGTCTCCACAGGATAGCAACATTACGGGCCGTCAGGGTGTCCGCCCAAATTGGCGACCCGTAAAGGGCCTTGGACCGTACGACCCCCTCGTAGAGCCTCCGGCAGGATTGGGCAGCAGCTGCGACAGAGCAGCCACGGCGCCCATCAGTTTCAGCGTAAGCTGTCGAAAGTGAGGCCCAAAGTTCCACCGGTTATCGAGGACGAGTCCAAGGTATTTCATCGTCGACTCGATGCCGATACGAACCCCTCCCACCACGATGTGAGATCCCGAGGGTGGTCCCCTCCGGGGCCCGTGGAAACACAGGACCCCGAACTTGTGGAGGGCCACTCCAAGACCCAGCCGCTGGATCTTTTTGATGACTTGCGCAACCCCAGCTGCGGCCAAAATGGCCGCCTGCCGGTGTGTCCCTCCCCGCGCTGTAACCAGCGTGTCGTCGGCGTAGCAGGTCAAAGATTGCCATAACCTCGTACAACTAATGGTAACTGGCAAAATCGACGGCAAGCATTCCAGAGGTCGAAGTCCTATCAGATGGTCTGACCAGATTCGCAAAGCTCTAGACACCACACTCCACGAGGCATTGCACATCGCCAAAGACAGGCACAGGTAAATGTAATAATATATAATATGATACAAGATTACTTGATTCCACAGTCAAACTGTTTATACAGTTTTGTGGGACACTTTATTAGATCTTAAGGCCTATCATGTACCTCTTAAAAAAATATAATAAAAAATAAAGGTGGCGCGAGGTTGTCAGAGAAAAAATGATTCCATGGGGGAATCACGACCTTCAGTAATGAGGAACACGACGCGATGAGGACGTTACATATTGATGTAGTCTACCGTTAAAACAGGCTTTTAATACCAGAATTTATAGTACCTTGATTGGAATGGCCATGAAGTTTAATTTAGTTTAAATACAAGATGGCCGATTAAAAGATTGTTTAAGTATGTACCTACCTACTTCGAAAAGACTTAACAAAGATTAAAGCCGTGTTATTTTATCCCAATTCTAAAATATGCATAGGATAGATGTGTGTGTGGACGGAAGAATTGTGGTCGACACTGTCTTTGTACGGGGTGGACTGGCGCTTGATGCGGGCACTGAAATCGCTGTACAGGGATTCCAGTGCTTGTATTAGGATAAACGGGGCGTTCACAGACTGGTTTGGCATCTCCAGAGGTGTTAGACAGGGTTGTGTAGCGTCTCCATGGCTGTTCAACCTATACATGGATAGTTGTTTGACAGATTTAAAAGGGAGTGAGTGTGGATTGAAAATGAATGAGTTGCCTGTCAAATGTCTTCTCTACGCAGATGATCAAGTTTTGCTTGCATCGTCGGCGGAAGAGTTGCAAGTCATGGTAACTATGATGAATGGAGCATATAAAATGAAAGGGATGAAAATTAATTAAGCAAGACGAAAGTAATGGTTTTTGAAAGACATGCAGATGTATCTGAGTGTAAAGTAAAGATAGGAGATGAAAGTATTGAACAGGTGAATGAGTTTGTTTATTTGGGAAGTATGTTTACAAGATATGGTAAGATTGACGAAGATGTGGAAAGGAGAGCTAATGCGGGAAATAAAGTTAATGGTGCTATGCGCATGCATGGTTGTGGCTAGCCAGTCGATGTCCAAAAAGGCACGGCTGGCTGTCCATAATGGTGTGCTGGTACCTACGCTTATGTATGGATGTGAATGTCAGTTGTGACAGAAGAGGCATGAAAGTAGAATAAATGCCGTGGAAATGCGTTCCTTGCGAAGTATGTGCGGTGTAACTTTGAATGATAGATTGAGAAATGATGAGATTAGACTAAGTTGCGGTTTAAAAGATGATGTAGTGACAAAAATTGAAAGGAGTATGCTTAGGTGGTTTGGTCTTGTTGAGAGAATGAGTGAACGGCGATTAACAAAAGGAATTTATAAGGCGGATGTCAATGGAAACGCCGGTAGAGGACGTCCTAGAAGGACATACATCGATGTTATTGGTGATGTTCTTCACAAAGGTCAGGTGCGTAGTACTCTCAACCGGCGTGCGTGTATGACAAGATGTATGAATGTGGATGAAGCGAAAGGGGTATGTAAGGGTCGTAGCATGTGGCGTTCTATAGTTTCTGCCTACCTCCATGGGAAAAAGGCGTGAGTTTATGTATGTATGTATAGAACGAACCAATTCATACGTGCTTTCTAGGTTATCATTACCACAAAAATGGGAAATAAAATATAATTATTCATAAAATATTTTATTTACAATCTTAAATAAAAAATAGAGTAAAACTTATTCTATGTAAGTAATTAAAGATTATTAGCGGTATTGTACCGAGGTACAATAGGTACTTAAGGAATAACAGCCTTCAAACTCTTGCAATCATTTTCCTTTTAAAAGTAGGTACAGTAAGCCCAATCTCACACCGGGCAGCCAAAAAAAGGTTTCAATGGCGACGATCGCAGTTGATAACGCTCCTTGTCAACAAGTTTAGGTTGCGTTGCAGTTGTTACCAACTGCGATGGAACCAATGTTCTGACAGGGCACGTCTCAAGTTGTAACGATTTTAATCATTCACCCGTAATTATACATCTTCCGATTCCTTGGGTTTGCTTTTCAACCTCCTGGTTGAAATGAATGTAATGAATATATTTTTACTCCGACATGACAAAAACGACGGCAATTTCACGAAAGGTTGCGTTGGCAACACGCAGGCGATCAACATTGTAAGTCGCGCGAGACAGGTTGTGTCGTCTTAAAAACCAAATGTCGACAAATTACGCTATGTGAAGGCCGCTGTTGAAATATATGTGTCAACGTGATTTGCGTTGGTGTTGAAAACTGATTTCTGTTTAGTTACCTCGTGTTAGAATGGGTTTACAGTTATGAAGAAGAGTGATTTTTAAAACATACAATACAATCAACATTGTGGAACATCCAAAATTAAAGCTGTTACGATAGCGAGTGCTACGAAGACTGTCTCTTGTCAACTATATGGCGGGTTTTTAGTTCTACGCGGAGTGGCCAACGTCAACCCTCCGCGACACCAGGTCGATGCTGCTACCATATACCTACTATAATCTCACTGTTGTCCTTCTTGGACACTTAAGTAGATGAGAAGCGGTCTATTGTTGGCCGGGGACCACACGGCAAAAAGAACATGCAATCGTTATATAAAATAAATAACCTATTAAATTAATGAGATCCTTTGGTTGGTTATCTTCTATTATGTTTCGGATTCTGGAACAAAAATATTAATTTAGTATTGAAATTGTAATTTTTAGCAACTATGTTATCTTTAATGTATGTAAATGGGAATCAACATATTGCAATCGTACTGTATAGTGATAGATTGCCAACTAAAAAGTTGCAACTATTATGAAAAGATATAACTAATATACCGTTTTCTTCGCACCAGCCTCCTTCAGAACGTTTCTATAAGTCAGTTGTCGACCGATTCGATTCTTCTTTTTCTTCGATCTTTCTTTTTACTTTTTTAAAAAAAAAACGTTGCCCCACAATAGGATTTCTCCTGTATCGTGGGTGCGTTTACATACACAAATTTTCACATACACAAATGCCCAGACCCGAAACAACTATCTGTAGGCCATACAAATATTTGTTCCGTGTGGGAATCGAACTCACGATCCGTAGCGCAGAAGCCTATCGCTCAGCCACTGCACCAAACGCGTCGTCTTGTTTTATCTACGGCTCTCGTATCGAGAGAAAACGAAATACCAAACCGAAAAGTTCGACAACTGACTTATCGACAAGTTCTAAATCAGGGGGCAGGATAGACTGGATGCCAATACCAACATTCATTGGAAAAATACTACGGTACTCATCGCTGGAAATGGATGCGTTTCCATAGAGCGTGGTGTAGAGTCTACGTCTTTCATTAGCTAGTACTATCCGAAGGTAAAATAGTTTTATTTATAGGACCTGCATTGGCAACGTCGATTCGAAGCAGTATAGGTACCTACCAAATTATTATACTTTCTAGGTTTTTCGTCTTTACTATCAGATTAACGCGAAAGTATATTTTTTTTTACTTTTTCTTGTGAATATTGAGTAAAACTTTTGTTCTAATCTCTTCAACCCAATAGTTACGAATATTTGTGTTATTGGTTTTATTCCTATAAAAGGGTTCCGAACCGTAGCAATGTATCACAAGTAAAATGCTACAACGTAATCGGTTTTAAGATTGCAATAATGCAAAAGTATTTCTTGGCCCATTGCCAACAAACATGCTAACAGCTCGTTCCCCCTTAACTTTTACAATTTGTGAGGATTCATATATAATTGGCCGATATACTGCGTTTTAAAATAAGTTTATTAGCTCGTTATTAGGCTGTTATTGAACGGATTTATGCATTTAATTTTATGATAATCTGTTCTAAATCAACATTTGCTATCACTTTGATTGGAATATTTTCTCTTACTATTGCTATGGTACTCGGTTTAGTTCTTATAAACTAAAATTCCTTTAAGAATCTTGTTGTCTATAAAATATAATGGTTTACAATTTTTCAATATTTATTGTACATCCAGAGTTTGCCCATTACAGTGCTAGGCTCTAAATTAAAATCAAGTATTTTTGCATGTATGTTCATAAAAAATACTTCTGAAAAATGAACAACTATGCTTTTAGTGCTATATCTAACAAGAAATATATATTTACCGTTTTCACATTTTTTATGTTTCGCCTTCAGCAGTATGGGGCCTAAATGATTTGTGAGAAGATAACCAATAGGCGTCGTGACTAGTATAGCTTGCACTGTCAGCCTCATGAGATGTTCCGCGTACTCCATTTTCACCTCATCATGATCGCCGCGAGATATTAGCGCGGATATCGCTACAGGACACAACACCGCCTGGAAATAAATTATAATAAATGTATTATTCCATCCTGAGTCTATTAGTCTAGCATACCTAAAATGCTGGAAGAAGTGAGGTAATGCCTACATTTCGCCGCGGTAATGCTGCTGTTCGACATCGACCTCGTATTTGCGCTAGCAAGTTGAATTTAATCCTGCCATATACTAGTGGCTAGAATTCGTCGTTTGGGGAAGCTAATTATAGAGCATTTAAACCCCAAAAAAATCGGATTATGACCATCAAATATAGGTCTATAATTAGCCGTTACTGAAACTGAAACCTAACCCCAACACTTTTTCTTTTGTTAGCTTAAATTATTAGCTAATTAACGATCTTTGAAAACGAACAAAAACAGAAACGACTAAAAGTTTACAATCACTAGGTTTTTAACTCGAATTTAAACCCACAAACAGCTGCTTTGGTGAATTTTAAAATATTAGACCAAAGGATTAACTGATTGCGATGTTAGGACTTGATTATCTAAAACTATCTCACCTTTAAGGCCATATTTTATTCTCCTAGCGGAAAATGATACGCCCTATAACTGCTAACGAGTTACGTAATGGAGTAGGATACCAATAAACGATTTGGCTTATAAAAAAGTGTATAGACCAACAATTTCCAGATACGCACCTCAACTATAGACTTAGGCACCCAAGCGCAGCAAACGAATAATCTCTCCCTTACTGATAACTTGGAGCACACGAGGAATGTCACGATCAGTCTGACGGCCAGACACACGAATAGTATGCCAAAGCCTACGAGCATCACTTTCGATATCGACGACTTTATCTGCAATTAAATACGTCACATTATTACTTTGTACTCACAAAGTAATTTATAGAGGCCTTAAGTAGCTTATAGCTTTTATAACAGTTATATAATTCGGTCTGATATAATTTTTATATCATAAAACTCGAAATATCTATAAATATCATAAGTTCGAGCTGAATACGAGCGATGAATAAAAAGTAATAATATTAACTACAAAAGCTTAATAAGATTTTGTTTGTTGTTGATATTTCTGCAGATTTTATGTTTGCGTTAATTTATTTTCTTCTGTAAATTGCAAATAATCAACCGTACCACAAAAAAGGTGCCGGTGTAAGCGAATAGGGCTGGCTCGACCGCCGACCACATGACGCGATAGGCGGTCGACGCGGGGTTGTTGTTCAGCTTCCAGCCATCCCGCGCCCAGTGACGCGCAGCTGTGGCGTTGCAGGCCAGCACTGCTATACCACCTGCAGAATTTATTTATTTTAGGGTTAACGTTTATATTTTTATTCATACATTCCGCTCTCGGACGCCGGCCAGAGCACACGTGCTCTCGACTCCACGCCCGATCGCTGCGCGCCCCGCCGCGCACCTCTGACGTCACTGCGCGCCCCGCCACGCAGCTGCGCACACTCCGTTTCCGGTCGACGCGGCTCAGTACACTCGTAACGCTGTTACGAGTTGTGCTAGCCACACGACCGCTCGATTCAAAGCTCGTCTTTTTCAAGACAAGTGGCGAACATCACTGTCTCCTCCGAGAGTAAACCATCAAAACGAAGTAGTCCCCCTTCAGGGAAAACCACTCTTATATAGTGGTCCTCGGTGGAAACCAAACGGTGCCAACGAAACCGAGGTGGTGGGGACCCGGCACACCATTCTTAAGCCGGTAGGGGTTTGGGGTTCACCGGCCTTGGGGGATCTCCTAGTCGGACCCAACTCATAACCCGTTCTCTTCCCAGCATTCCCGAGGTAATTAATTTTACTAAGGGACTTAGGAACCCGATTGCACAATAAGATCGGCGATCGGGATTTCAAGCTTAGGGAACACCGCAGGTACACAACCTCCCTGTCTACACCCGACAGGGAGGGTTACTCATCTCCGGGTAATCCCACCCGGAGAGCTAGGTTCTTAGGCCCTTCAGGCGATATCGAACAACACAGAGTGTAGCTACCGAGTTTGTTTATGGTTTTCTTCTCGGTAGTATAACACTAGGAAAACCTTACGGGTGGGCTTTTTCGTGGGAGTTGTTCGCCCGGGGCGACACGTATGTGTCTCCTCGGGACTGGATAGGAGTTAGGTCTCCCCCCCGTTAAACTGCCCCTACTCCATCATGTCGGACGCTGCAATAGCAGCGGCCGCCAGGGAGCTTCTAATCAAAGACAAGGCGTTCGCAGCGGCGTACAGCCTTAAAATCTTCGGGGTTCCCTTCAGGAACTCCGCGGATTGCCCTCTATCACCCGAACTTAGGCGTGACGCTCAATATTCGAGCATTCGTATAGATGACGGAGTTAACTCCGTATCATCTAACTCGTCCGGCAAACCGCCCTCAGCGGTAGTTGCCCCGAACCCGTCCGTTCAACCGCCCTCCGCGGTAGTTGTCCCTGCCCCGTCCGTGCAACCGCCTTCCGCGGTAGAAGCCCCGTCCGTCATGGACGTTTGCGGCCCCTCTTCTGAGTCCGACTCCGAGTCGAACTCAAATAATGACTCGTCATCCTCCTCTGAAGGCTACACGCTAGTAGCCGGCATGGGGAAGAAGCGCGCGCGTAAGACGCAGTCTGCCCCGACCGATCTCCCCGCTAAGGCCCTTAAAACGGTCACAGCGTCCCCCGCGACCCCCGCGACCCCCGCGACCCCCGCGACCCCCGCGATCCCCGCGATCCCCGCGACTCCCGCGACCTCCGCGAACCCCGCGAAACCCACTAAACCCTCAGTTCCGAGGAAAGAGCCTGCTCCACCGCCTGTGTTCATTCAGGACAAGGCTAAGTGGATGGACGTGGGTCGTCTGTGCACAGCACAGAAGATCCACTTCCTGAGCGCGCGCTCTACCCCTCAAGGCATCAAAGTCATGGTGCAAAATTCTACAGACTTTCGCAATATGACGCGATTGCTCAGAGATATGAAGGTGTCCTTCCACACCTACGCCCTCCCCGACGAGCGTCTCCTAAGGGTAGTCATTCGTGGCATCCCCCTGGGAGTTACCCCCCAAGATGTTCTTGAGGACCTTCAGTCCCAGAACGTTCCCGTTTTAGAAGTCCACCGCATGCACCGCGGCAGAGGTGGCGCCCCCTATGAGATGGTCCTCGCCGTCTGCGAACCATTGGCCGAATCAAAGGCCATTTTCAACATCCGTACCCTCTGCTACGCTACCGGTATCGTAGTAGAGCGCCCCAACAAAGGCGGCCCTCCAGGGCAATGCCATCGTTGCCAATTATATGGCCATTCGCAGCGTAACTGCTACGCGACGCCCAGGTGCGTTAAGTGCCTGGGCGCTCACGGCACGAGCGACTGCAGCAGGCCAAAGGACAGGGCTCTGTGTACAGAGCCCCCAAGCTGCGTACTGTGCGGCGTGGAGGGTCACCCAGCGAATTATCGCGGGTGCCCCAAAGCGCCAAAACAGCGCAGCCCTAAGCTGGCTCAGCGCTCGGCCGTTCGCCAACAGAGGGAGAGCTACTCCATAGCCCCCCTCTTGTCCTCCCATATCCCCGACCGCCTCAGTCCACAGAGGCCTTCCCCCTGGAACATGCTGCAACACCAGCAGTCGTTCCCAGCCCTACAGCAAAGGCGCCCACCACCACCTCCGAGCGCGGTTCCCACCGCCCCGCCGGTGGTGGCGGCAGCTATTCCCCCGCAACAACCTATTGTCGCCCCAACCACAATGCCGGCTGCCTCACAGCGACAGGCACAAATTGCACCACCGGTCCACCATGCACCGACCCCCGTAACACCACCCAGGCCCTCAGCACCCGCGGCCCCCATCCCCTCACTCATGGCCACGAAAGTGTTTTTCCAAGACACTCTTCCCAGCCTGCTCAAATCTTTGTCCTCCTGCAATATGGATTGGGCACAAAATATGATTTCCGCTTGGAACGCCACTCAAGGCAATCCAATCGCGCGTATCAATGTCCTCCGCGATTTTGAGGACATTCTTAACCAACTTATCTCGTTACCCTCTAATGGATACTGAGACCAACACTAGAATCAAACCGCGATCCCTTAGGTTAGGTTTCTTCAACGCGAATAGCGTAGCCGGTCAACGAGATGAGATCGCAATCTTTCTGCGTGATCATCAAATTGACATATTTCTAGTACAGGAAACGTTTCTGAAGCCCCACAATAGGAATCCTGGAATTGCCAACTACAAGTTAGTTCGCAACGACAGGACCCGTTGTGGCGGCGGTGGTACCCTCATATACTACAAACGTTCCCTGTACTGCACCCCGTTAGACCCCCCTCCCGATCTCCAGTATCTGGAAACCTCTATCTGTCGGTTAGGCATGACAGGACATCAGCCGATCACTATCGTGTCGGTCTACAACCCCCCGTCTAGTCTGAGACTTCCTCTCGAGAGCGACCTTAGAGCTCTATTCGATCTCGGCGGAGGCTCCGTTATCATAGCGGGCGACCTCAACGCCAAACACATCACTTGGAGCTGTCACTCCAATAACCCGGCCGGCCGGACACTCGAAGCACTGAGCCCTCTGCTCGACTTCGATGTGATAGCCCCCATGTCCCCCACTCACTATCCCGCCAACGTTGATGACAGACCCGACATACTCGACATTGCGCTCCTAAAGAACGTAGGCCTCGCCATACGCTCGATAGAAACGCATGAAGAGTTAGACTCTGACCACCGACCCGTTGTCCTAGACCTGGGTCCCCGGGGCGGTCCCCCGGATCCCGGTCTACCCGCGCCTACTAAAACTATCACGGACTGGCGGAAGCTAGAGGAGCGTCTCAAGTCTCCGTCGTCCGCACATTTAGATTCAATCCCCGACAACATAGTGACAATCGCCGACACGTTGGGCGCTATCGACTCCCTCACGGGTCACGTACAGTCCGCGGTGAACGAGTGTTCACGACAGATTCCAGCGGTGGAAGATCACCGCTGGAAACTGCCTGACGATGTGCGTGAACTGTTGACGGAGAAGAATGCGTCCGTACGCGCGTATGACACTTTTCCCTGCGAAGGCAACCGCCTCCATATGCGTTCTATGCAGCGTGCTGTAAAGAAACGCATACAGGAGGTTAGGGAGTCCCGCTGGGACAAGATGTTAGGCGAATTAGAGCCATCCCATCTCGCTTTCTGGCGTTTGCAACGCGCCCTCAAAAATGAATGTGTAGCCTCTACTCCCCCTCTCAATCGTCCGAATCAAAGGCCGGCCTTCGAAGACGACGAAAAGTCCGAATGCCTAGCCGACAGTCTAGAAGCCCAGTGTACGCCCAGCGCATTACCAGTAGACCCGGTCCATCTGTCCCAGGTGGATACCGAAGTCGAACGTAAAGCCGCTCTCCCCCCCGTAGAAGATCCTGATGATCCCCTGCCCCCTGTCACCGCGGATGAGGTGCAGGCGATAATCAAGAATCTTAAGCCCAGGAAAGCCCCCGGTCTCGATGGCATCACGAACAAGGTGATTAAACTCTTTTCCGCCCAGCTCATAGTACTAATGACCGCCATCTTCAATGGCGCTCTTAGCAATAACCTCTTTCCGCAAGCTTGGAAACAAGCCACAGTCATAGGCATCCCCAAACCCGGCAAACCCAAGTGTGAGCCGTCCAGTTATCGCCCCATAAGCCTTCTCAATTCGTTTGGGAAGATTTATGAGCGTATCATTTATTCGCGTTTAAAGGGATTCGCATATTCCCATAACCTCATTCCCGACCAGCAGTTTGGTTTTCGTCCCACCCACTGCTGCACTAGGCAACTTCACCGTATTGTCGAACACATAAGCTCCGGCTTCATGTTTTCATACAAGACAGGCATGCTGTTCTTCGACGTAGCGAAAGCCTTCGACAAGGTCTGGCACAACGGTTTATTATATAAACTGTACCAATTCAACGTGCCAGACCGTCTCGTGCTCATCATTCGAGACTTTCTGTCGGATCGCACCTTTCGCTACCGAATAGACGGCACGCTTTCGTCTCCACATCCGATCCGAGCCGGAGTCCCTCAGGGCTCCGTGCTAGCCCCCCTTCTGTTCACGCTGTACACCAGCGACATTCCCACTCATGGCAAGGCCCAGTTGGCACTTTTCGCCGACGACACGGCTATTTACTACACGGGTAGTGACTTAAAATCGATCTCTCGCATCCTACAGACCGCAGCCAACCGCCTCGGCGCTTGGTTTCGGAAGTGGCGTATCGAGGTGAATCCCGAAAAGAGCGCAGCAGTTCTTTTCGAGAGGCACGGCGATAACCACTCGCGTTGTCCCCCAGTAGTCATGTTTGGAAAAGAGATCCCTTGGGAACTGAGCGTCAAGTACCTGGGGGTTATCCTAGACCACCACCTCTCGTTCCGGCAACACATCAAAAAGGTGCACGCTCGCGCCTCTTTTGTTGTGGGCCGGTTACACCCTATGATTAGGGCGCGCAGTAAGCTCTCGCTTAGAAATAAGTTGAGACTTTACCTGACGTGCATTCGCCCCATATTAACCTACGCCAGCGTCGTGTTCGCACACGTTAGGCCATGTCGCTTTAAAGCATTCCAGATCTTACAAAACCGCGTATTGCGCAGAGCCACGGGCGCTCCGTGGTATATGCGCAACGTTCAGCTTCATTTAGACTTAAAAATGCCAACGGTAAGGCAATATCTCAAACGCACGTCTAAGCGTTACTTCGACCATGCCCCGAGGCATCGGAACCCCCTCGTGACCGCCGCGTCCGATTATAAACCCTCCCAGATTAGCATAGTCCGCCGTCCCCGGCATGCGCTACTAGAGCCCGATGATGAGATCACCCTCCTCCAGGAGGCGAATAAATCGACTAGCACTATACACATACACCGCCGCCGCCGACCGGCGTATCGCCCTCGCCGACGAGGCCCCTCGCGACGTCCCACCGCCGCCGCCCCCGATCCACCGTGCTCACCCGCCGCAGCCGCGGAGCCGGTCATCCCTTCTGACTCCGCGCAGTCACCATGACGCGAGAATACAGCCCTCATCAAGCTGTCGTATCCCTCCCAGTCCTCTTGCATTCGGCACCCTAAGAGTTCGAGTCCCCCCTTGGGGACGCTCTCAGAGGTGTCGCTGCTATAGTCATAGCCATGATGTTACAGTAGTTAGCTTTGCGTAGTTAGCTAGGTAGTTAGATTAGTAGGTATTGGTTCGGAGACCCTTCTGGTCTCGCCAATAATAGCCAGGTTACGTAGAAAAGGTCCGCAAGACCATCTACAATAGTCGATTAGGAAAAAAAAAAAAAAAAAAAAAAATATTTTTATTCACTTAGGTTTACAAAAAGAACTTGTGAATATTAAGAGTTCACAATTACTGCCATTGAGCATGCCCCAAATGCGGGCAAAATACTTTTTTCTGTAGGTACAGTTACCTAAACCAAACTCAAGTAAGTACTTGAGGGTTTGGCCATACAGAAAAGGTTGGAGACAACCAAAACCAATCCGCGAGGACAGTTCAAACTAGGTAACTATTCGATACATCTTTACATAGTATAAAACAAAGTCGTTCCCGCTGTCTGTCTATCCCTATGTATGCTTAGATCTTTAAAACTACGCAACGGATTTTGATGCGGTTTTTTTTTAATAGATAGAGTGATGCAAGAGGAAGGTTTATATGCCCCACATAAGTATCTACATTGCACCCGTGCGGAGCCGGGGCGGGTCGCTAGTAATAGGTATTATAAAGCTGAAGAGTTTGTTTGTTTGAAAGCGCTAATCTCAGGAACTACTAGTTGGAATTGAAAAAATATTTTTGTGTTGGATAGTCCATTTACCGAGGAAGGCTATATAACATCACGCTACGACGAATAGGAGCGGAGCATAAATGAAAAATGTTGCAAAAACTGGAAAAATGTCCACCCGTGCGAAGCCGGGACGGGCCGCTAGTTTTTAAATAAACCAATTACCAAGACCATCTATATTTGAATAGTTTTCTTTGCAGTTCCCTTGGTAATGCTGTAAACTGAAAGTCAAGAACCTCAATAAGGAAGCCAATGCCGTGCTGCAGCGAATGTCATGAATGAATTGAATAGAAAGCTTCAACCTCTATTCTTTAATGTCCTGCTAACTAAAGCTATTATTTTAATGTTGGATTCTGACCAAATTAGCTAACACAATTTGATTATTCGATTTGCCTAGACGGAAGAGAGTAACTTTGTAATAATACAATTAAGTATTTCTTTATAACGGTAGATACTCTCTTTTGAATAACGTTATTATATAAATAATTTTATTACGAACATAACTTAAATCGGTGAATAAATATAGGAGCAATCAATGAAAGTAATATAATTATGTAATTTTAATTAGAGATGCAAACAAAGTTGGTGAACAATATCTGCAATAAGGGTTATCATAAACCAGTCTATAGTACCTAGGTACATAGTTACTGTCCATACCTTGATGACTCACTCTCACGTGACTTTGTGAAGCATAAATGATTATATTCTTCTTCTTTACATAGTATAAAACAAAGTCACTCCCGCTGTCCGTCTATCCCTATGTATGCTTAGATCTTTAAAACTACGCAACGGATTTTGATGCGGTTTCTTTTAATAGATAGAGTGATTCAAGAGGAAGGTTTATATGCCCCACATTAGAATCTACATAGTACCCGTGCGAAGCCGGGGCGGGTCGCTAGTTTTTAAATAAAATCTTAACTGTTTACTTTTTTGATCTACAAGTAAACTAAGCTTAGGTTAACTTATAGCTATGCATGATTACATAAAAAATACGAGCTCCCGTCGCGTGGTGTTTTATAAAATATGTTTTCACGTGATATTAAATCACTGAAATGAAAGATGTATGTTGCAAAGACCCGCCCGTGCATGGGAAAAGTCAGCTGTTCCGCACACAGAAAATAAGGCAGTAACTCAACTAAAACAATCATAAAGTATTTTATTACTTTTCTATGTTACGAGATACTAAAATATTTGAGAAAGGTCAATGTTATTGAAAAAATATATTAGAAGCTAAGTTTTACGTATTTTTACTGCTGGTTTCAACTTAAATCAGTAGAATGGAAGAAATAAAGGGTGATAAACATTTATAAGGAATGAGTGAGGAAGCTCGGTTAAAAGCTCTTTACAGTACTCAGTGCTTAGAATACGGGTTTTTGTATTTGGTCGAGATGCAACTAGAAACATGGTTTGGACATCACCTTCACTACTGACTATATCTCAACTGTGTCATAGGTTTATGGCGCAAAATGTCTACAAGCTTATGACAAGCTTCCGTTTGTGTATGAGAATGTACACACTAGGTCTGCAAGAAATAACGAGTGCACTAGAAAGTAGTTCTTAACGCATGATTGGTCGTAACATAAGAGGAGAATGAACTGGTAAGTTTCCAATATTGTTGTTCCAGTAGTTATATCTAAATTCGCCGCCCCCGGAGAATATAATGGCATTCGCAAAAACAACTTATTCAGAACAAAATAAAAACCGATTTTTGACGACTGCTTGCCAAGTACTGCTTGTAACTGGCAAACAGTGCTTGTAACAGTGCCAAGTACTGCTTGTAACTGGCAAGCAGTGCTTGTAACAGTGCCATGTACTGCTTGTAACAGTGCCAAGTACTGCTTGTAACTGGCAAGCAGTGCTTGTAACAGTGCCATGTACTGCTTGTAATAGTGCCAAGTACTGCTTGTAACTGGCAAGCAGTGCTTGTAACAGTGCCATGTACTGCTTGTAATAGTGCCAAGTACTGCTTGTAACTGGCAAGCAGTGCTTGTAACAGTGCCATGTACTGCTTGTAATAGTGCCAAGTACTGCTTGTAACTGGCAAGCAGTGCTTGTAACAGTGCCATGTACTGCTTGTAATAGTGCCAAGTACTGCTTGTAACTGGCAAGCAGTGCTTGTAACAGTGCCATGTACTGCTTGTAACAGTGCCAAGTACTGCTTGTAACTGGCAAGCAGTGCTTGTAACAGTGCCATGTACTGCTTGTAATAGTGCCAAGTACTGCTTGTAACTGGCAAGCAGTGCTTGTAACAGTGCCATGTACTGCTTGTAACAGTGCCAAGTACTGCTTGTAACTGGCAAGCAGTGCTTGTAACAGTGCCATGTACTGCTTGTAATAGTGCCAAGTACTGCTTGTAACTGGCAAGCAGTGCTTGTAACAGTGCCATGTACTGCTTGTAATAGTGCCAAGTACTGCTTGTAACTGGCAAGCAGTGCTTGTAACAGTGCCATGTACTGCTTGTAATAGTGCCAAGTACTGCTTCTAACTGGCAAGAAAGTCGTCAAAAATCGATTTTAATTTTTTTCTGAAAAGTTGTGTTTTTGCGAATGCCATTATACCTATATTCTCCGGCGACGGCGTAATGTGGTTAATTGTAGCGAGAGAGCGGCAAAATTATTGCCCAAATACTCAAACGCGACAGAATTTTAAGTTGCCGGTGGTGCTGTTCCTGTCACTTCGCCCTATAGTGACAGTGACAGCACGTGACTTAACGACAACTTAAAATAGTGAGGAAACCGGCATGCCTCAGAGATATTTCTCGACGGCATGGGAAGCCGAGTCAGAGACCCATGTGCGGCATCAACTCTGACACCAGGTTTGCAACTAACCACTATTTGGTGACACGTTAAATAAAAATGCATACCAATGCCACAAGAATAGGTACTTAGAACTGACTGTAGTTTGTATAAATATACAACACGTAACTTCAGTTCTGAGTATCCTCACTACTGCCTACAAGTAGCTTTAGTGCCAAAATGATAGTGATTTAATTACTGCAATAGGTATCTATAGTTGAACAGACAGGCCAGTGTAGCTACTAAGCTATATTGTATGAGGGCAAATCCAAAATAATGCAAAATATTACTAACCTGTACCACCCCATCCAAACTGCGCAGTAATGAAGTTAGCGAAGAGGCCGCCGATCACGACGAAGAGTACCCTCAACTCCGTGACGTAAGCATCTCGTGAGTGCGGCATGAACTTGGCGAGGCTGCCCCAGCTGACGCCCGCAACTACGCCCAACAACAGCGCACACGCCGCCTGAGGGAACTTTAAGTTAGCCAAGATTCTGTTCAAGTTATTGTGATAAGTTTGTGCCCTTTTCGGTGCATTGTGGAGATATCAGGACTTTTAGGTCTTCTAGAGCGGTTTATACTGAAAATCAACATTGCGAGTTGAATAGGTTTTATTACTTATTTTATGAAATTGAAGCGAATCATACTCATTGAACCGAAAAAAATAATAAAAAGTACAAAAATAATATATGTTTTTGGGTTGGTTACTCGTAACAGAATTGTTTTAAGCTTGTTGCACAGTGGTAAAGAACGGTACGAAAACTAAGAGCTAAGCTTCTTCGTTCAACAACGATTATAGTTTTCACGATATAGGAACTGGGCATCAGTAAATAAATATCACTTACCCTAATATACCTGTAGGCGTCATCGCCATCATACATGATGAAGCTGTGGATGACTCCGAACACGCCAACACTGAGCGCGGTGTCTGTCCCGCCCGCGGTACATATCAGCTGCGGCCAGTTCTGGCCTAGGTTCTTGCCAGCCGTCAGTCTCTGCACCGTCGGCATCAGGATAGGACATGACACTGATGCGTAGATCGATCCTAGTAGGAAACCTGAGGAGAGACAGATTTGTGTAAGCCTCTTCTTACTTACTTTCTTCTTAGCCTGATCTTAGGTAATAAAATTCATCATCATCAGCCTATAGTGTTCCCACTGCTGGGACACAGGTCTCCTCTCTGTGAGAGGGAATGGGCCGTAATCCACCACGTGGGCCCAGTGCAGGTTGGTAGATGTCACATGTCTTCGAATTTTTGGTTCTAGGACATGCCGGTTTCCTCACGATGTTTTCCTTCACCGTTTTGAGAGCAGTGGTGATTAAATAAATTACACAAAGTAATGCGCCTGGCTGGGTTCGAACCCACGACATACAACTCATAAGTCAGGGCCGTTACCACTGGGCCACCACTGCTCACAATTTAATAGAGTGGTAATAAAATTACCATTCTATTAAATCCAATACAAGATCAATAGATTAGGTACCTGATTTTAAGACCATGTTGATGAAATCTTAAAAATAACGTTATTAAACGTTTAATAAATTCACATAATTGTACGTAGGTACAGTACAATTCAATACATTTGTATGTTAAATTGCGTACCTATAGATATATAATCAGTCGTTGTAAAAAAATAAAAAAAACACTTTTGGCTCAAAATCATTTCGTATGAAGTGGTATGACGATACAATACATCAAACAGCGCAGCCATTATTGTATTTGTATTGTGAACAGGACATATCAGTTTCTTTCCGTATTCTATAATACGGAATATGCTTTGTATTACACTCTTTATCTATATAAAGAGTGTAATATAAAGCTGATTGATAGAATCAACAATAACATACAAAAAGTTTCATAAAGATATCATTGAACTATACCTTGACACTTTTTCTTGGTATTGATAAATAATTGCATGGAAGCGTAAACGTTTACAGCGTCGAGCTTCAATGAACTCGGTTATAAATCAGTAAATATAATTTAATTATGCAAATAGACGGAATGTTTTATCATTTCATATTTTACGCAGTGAATTAAAATATTTGCACGTACGATAAAAATCCAATACAATTAAATCATTACACTATCAGCGAAAACATTTTTATGTTGATGTAACGCGAAAAACATACGGGTATGGTAAATAAGAGCGCGAAAAGTAAAACAAAAAGTAACTGTTGGAAACTTTTTCGCTTTGATGCTTTGTCCGGGAAATCGGGCCGTATACGAGTAATTACAGGTGTGCGCACGCAGCGGCCGGACTAGCGTGCCACGCTGGCGTGGTTGCGGCGCGGCGGCGGCTCGGCTCGGCACGCGGCGGCAGCACGTCTCTATGGCGGCGCCGCGCCACGCTCTACACGTCATGCGGCGAAAATGCATTCAAATCTTTTGCAATACGAGTTCCGCACCAGAATTTATTGAATTGGCTTTGTACCGCGCACACACCGCGCTCCATTGTGTTCAGCGTTCGTGACAAATTTTATTTTATTACACGGTTTGAGGTGTTTCGCATTTTATCGAATGTTAGGCGGTGGTTTTTGGCGGTTAGCGTAGTTTTTTTTAAATTTTGTTTCCGCGTTGGCTCGCCTCCGCTAGTTAATAAATAGGTTGGACGTTAGATGAGAGCGTTGATTTATCAGAATCAACGTGTGACATGTTTTTCTAAAAATAGAACAGTTTAAAAGACATTATTCTTTAGTAACTACTATTGAACATTATTGAACTTAAGCAACGTATTCTTAGATTTTATTCCGTGAAGTAGTATATAAATTATGTATGTCACAAATAGATGATTCCATCAAAACCTTTTAGCAAATAAAAAGACGGCTGACGGGATTCCTAGAAAAAATGTGCGCATCTGAAATGTTCTCAATATGTTGTAAATAAAAAGGAAAGCCGTGTGGTTCCCGGCTTAAAAGAGTTATTTTTTTGAGGAAGTTGTCATAACAGGCGACTGTAGGTTCTTAATAGGTGGATGAGTTGAAGCATTTACTTCTACAAACGTTACAAATCCTTGCATTATCCTAGGATTCGCTTGTCGTAGCGGTCTACGTTCGAGTCTGAGAAGTAATCATTGTTTAGCGAGGGAACTCGAGCTGGTAATATCGCAGTGTTTCATACCAACATATAAGTAACATCATGCTTGTTTACTTTTGTAGTAAAAGGCTTGTAGTAAAGTGCTACCAATAGTAACATTATCAATGTAAGTAATGACTTCAAGGATCTAATGACGTCGGCAACGTAAAGTCTATCTATTTCCTATAATTTTAACACACAGACACACACACGTAATTTTACAAAGAAAAAGAACAGCCTGCATTGTATGTATACGAATTCCCACAATTTAATACAATTACAGGTTAACTAAGGAGAGATGATCATTAGGCTTTTTATATAGAGAACTCTAGCGCTATTCTGCACGTGACAGTGGAGCGATGTAGCGTAGAATCAGTAGTTCAAGTTCGGCTAAACATGTCTCAGACGTGGTTATTACTCTGCATGTCTGCACCGTATTTTCACTAGGTCTGATTGATATTGAGTCAGCTGTGAGTTTTACAAGTAACTTATGTTATGCATCATAGTTTCGATAGCAGTGATAGTCTAGTGGTGTGACTGTCGGACTGCGAAGTGATAGGTCTCGAGTTCGAACCCAAGGCCCACCTCTAACTTTTCGGATTCTAGTGCGTATTGTATAATTATCACTTGCTTAAAAAACGGTGGAGGAAAACATCGTAAGAAAACCGTCTGCCTGAGAGATATTTCTCAACGGCATGTGAAGCCAAGTCAGAGGCCCATGGGCGGCATAAACTCTGACACCAGGGTAGTCACTAACCACGTGAAAAGAAGAAGCGGATAGTTTCGATACAGGCAAAAATATAAATTCCACGCAGACGTAACTACAGGCTAGTAAACCAAAAGATAAACAGGTCTGAACAAAGGCATCCCAAAGAAGAGTTAACGCTGGGCTAGCCGGTTGGTGCTACGAATACTAAGTAGTAGTAATAATAAGAGGTGGAATTACCCCACAGCCAAGGATATCCGAGCAGCAGGTTCATGCAGACGGCAAGGGTCACGACCTCCGCGGTCCACGGCAGCACGCCAAGTGAAGCCACCTGCTTCCAGTTCTTCTTCATATAACTTACGTTCCAGCCCAGAGAACCTTTACCCAGAATTATTACTGGGTATATTTTTCTGCAAATAATAAACAAGTGTCTTATTTTTGCCTCGTTGCTACCTTTTACTAATGGGCTTTTTCATAATAATTTCTCATCGGTGACTAAGTTGAAAACGAACGGACTATACTAGAGGTCCAGCGTTATTGTTCTTGTTTCTGTGATCCGAGGTCTGCATTAACATCTCAAATATTTCGATCACTGGTTTGACCATCAAGCTTAAGTATTTTGCTAAGGTCCCAAGAAGTATTCGGTATGGTCATATTCATCTAAGAGGCCATCGGAGTAGCCTACGTTTTTAACAAAATATTTTGTTTACTATTTTATAATTATCCTCTTCTCCTACCTAGCGGTATCTTGGTATAGTGCCAGTTTCAATTAAAAGTTGAGATATCCATAAAATATCGCTGGATCATTGGTATTTGCTCACCTCATGAATACATCAATTTCAGTATAATGTCGCATATCCAGATACCCAACATTGCGCGCTGTGATTCCCGTCAAGATAGCTGCCAGCAGTGGCGGAAGCGAGGTAGTCATCTGCAGTACTTCTCCGGTGGCCCAGGCTATAGCGGCCACCACCGCTGGTCTGAACCATCGCCCGTTCCAACCCCACTCGTCCCCGAACGCACACCACACTAAACCCCATGTCGCTAATCCTATCGATTATTAAAGGCTATGTTAGGATAATAAAGAAAATATTCAAATTATTACTAACTAGGATTTGAAAGCATAAAGTGCTAAATCCACTAGTAAGTTTTACTTCGCTAGTTATTGCTTTCCATTGCTCGCTCAGTTGGTAAAACTTGCAGAAGTCGACTTGCTGCGGGTGTTTCTACAGCTTGAAAGTCTTGCAGAAGTTATCCTGTTCAGTAATTGCTAGTGGATTTGGCGTTTTACACTAAAACTTTAGTTATATTAACGTCATACTAATTGCTCCATTTAAAACTAAGCTCTGAAAAATTTAGAACATCGTATTTAAAAAAATCATCTGACGTTTATTTGTCACACTTGTGGCCAAATACTCAAACACTACTCAATTTCAAATTGCCGTTAAATCTCGTGCTTATCTATTGCATTTAACGAATAACTGAATTTTATATCTATGTTGAACACAGAATGTTGTAATCCTTATTTATTCATCGAATTATCCTAATATATACGATATAAATCTTAACTACTATAATAAAAATCAAAGATAAAACAATCAAAGGGCATCAAAAATTCGTCCGCATCGCTGTCAACAGGAAAAGTGCCCAAAAGGCTGGCAGCATTGCCACGTTGTATGGCAATCAACGTGGAATTTTATAACTTTATTATTTTTTCTTGTATATTAAACTGTAGAGCTTCGTCAGTTGTAAAATCTACATTGACATTTTTTACACTCTATTCTAAAGTCTAACATAATGAATTAAAAAGTTGGGCTTTTACTCAACTAGTTACGGCGGCTTTGTGACGGCTTAACGGGAAATGTTGCTAAACACACGTAGATGCTATGTAATATTCTATAGAATAGTTAACAATGTTTAGCATCAACATAAATCCAGGCTTTTACCAAGTTTAAAAAAGAATAGGTAATGATACTTATTTGTTTCAATACCTCATATAATAATAAATATACTTCTGGAACGCAATAAAATGTCAAAAAGAATTTAATCCTGTCACGAAGTTATTTATCTATTTTAAACATAGTTATTTTACTACGTTACAAATATATCTATAATTTTAAATGACCATTGTGTGTCGCATATGGAACGACAAATTATATAACATAACATCACGCCTGTATTCCCTGAAGGGTTGGCAGAGGTGTATATTAACACCCTCATTTCGCCGTTATGTTTAAGTCCGATGTAATAGGGAGCGAGCCTATTGCCATCAACCGGGCACAAATCCAAACTCCGGGCTGCTACTGAGGAATTCCACACGGAAAAACCCAATAACACTTTGCCCGACCTGGGGATCGAAGTCAGGACCTCACTATCAGCAGTCGCGCTTGCCAACATTGGACAAATCTATACATATAATATCTTTAAATAAGTTATTAAAGTAATTTGCTTATTCAAATATATTTTATGCACATGATGATAGGGTATAGAAGTTATTAGTACCTAGTTATGTCTGGTTAGATAAGTGTTGAAAATTTGCATTGTATGCGACTTATATAAAGTCCACAAGGAGTCATGTGAGAAGCTAACACATATTAATTTATCTAGAATACTACGGCAGTGACGCGATTAGTTCAAGTTCACTACCGTAACATTAATATCTTGGGAAAAGATTGATGTGGAAGTAATAGATTAAGATTATACGTTTAAAACATTATCAAGCATAAATATGGGATTTTTATTCTTAAAATTTATGAGTTAAAGGTTACGCAATCGTGCAAAACAGTTAAAGAATAAAATATGTTTCTTTATCTGATAAGTTTACACCAAAATATATGATCACAACGATATATTTTTACAGCGCAAAGTTCAAAGAAAATTATTGCGACTATAATGCCTTAATTTAGCTACACACAGTACTGAATCTTTCACGGAATGAAAAAAAGTTATAAAGGGTACTTACCTAGTACTAATAATAGTAAATAGTGAACAATAGTTCCTGTTGCTGCAATGCATGCAGTATTTTCCTTTTCATCGTCCTCTTCAATTGCATTCTTTTCTGAATTATAATTGAACGTTAATTCGGGTGTTCTGAAAATAAACGGAAAACAACATCGTTTATTCGAACATAATTGAAAGGATTCAATTAAATTGATCACGGTGAACAACACTCACTCAGAGTCTCTCATAACTGTACTTTGACGCCTCGGTATTGTTACTAATAACGAGTCGTCTTCATTCATTACTGTTAAATAGAATAGTGCAATCAAATGAGGCACGCACATTAAAATGTACTTACTTACGTTTTAAAGTCTTCGTTGTGTATAATATATACACCCTTATCTATGACTGTTGTTGTGTTTTTATCTGAAAATTAATCATCTGATGTAGTCTTAAGATCAAATTGCTTATTTTATACATCATTCTGACTACCAGTGTTATGAAAATTAACAATTGACAAATCGAATTGATCGCTTTAACAAACTCTAATTATTATTAAGCTTAATTGTTCATTATTAGTTTGAGATGAATATGATAATTGTCTTTAGTTATATAATTATTTTCTAGTTCCCAATAAATTACGCAAATAGAAAAAGTTATGTTACAGCCTTAACATTTTGTATAAAACGTACACAAACATTTGATCGTGAAACATTCATTTTGCTTTAACAATCCATTAAAAACGATAAGTTGTAGTAAAAAAGTGTAACATTTAGATTTAAAAAAAAACTTCATATATTTTTGTTTGTGTTTCACAATCAAAGGTTCTTTTACCTTTTATACAACATTTTGATGGCTGAACTATATCTAAAAGTCACACAAAATACACCTCACGTACACAATGAAAATACCTATCATGTTAAAAATATACCTACCTACCAGCTGTTCGAAAATGGATCTACTGCATGTTCTATCATGATAATATATCAGGTCCATTAAAATAGATGCATACAAGTGAAGTCAAATTAAGACTATATTAGTATATATTTATTGAAATATCGAACAAATAAATATGCTGGGTATGTATTGGTTGATCAATATTCGATGTAATTCTAGTACTGTGATTGTCGGTAGGTACTTTGCGCGTCAATCAACAGACGACAACGACTGCTTTGATTGCGTCTACCTATAATCATCTAACTATATTAAATAAACTCATATATATAGCATAAATGAACGTTTATAGCTATTTCTTTATCTCAGAAATGACATGGCAAATCTAAGTCTCATATTGCTACTGAATAAAAAAATATTTGTCTAAGACAATTACAATTTGCGTCAATGTAAATACGAACTTATCAGAGCATACGATGAATTAAAAGCATGGAAACAAATATTACCCAATTTAAAACAAACTTATGGCCGAAACGTCGGATTAATGACTATTGACCTACTGAAGATCTGAATAAATATTTGTATGGATAGCCGCGTTATGTAATTTTCTGGTCTCACTAAAATGTAGTTATTAAGCTTTTACATAAGTCTGTGGCTGCTGGGCTGATGATACCGTTTCAGCAATCGTTCTAATATATCTAACTGAAATCGTTTCAGTAGTTAGTTATAATTTATTTGAGTGTAACCAAATTGTTAACTTAGAATACACATTTTTGGATAATTAACTTTTAAACAAAAAAAACCGACTTCAAATTGTCTATCTCCGAAGTTCTTCATCAGATCTTCACCAAATTTAAATGGGACTACTTCGAAAGACTACTCTTTCAAAAAAAAAAATCATTAAAATCGGTTCGCAATTAGCAAAGATAAAGCGGAACAAACATACAAAAAAAATACATACAGTCGAATTGAGAACCTCCTCCTTTTTTTTCGAAGTCGGTTAAAAACAAGAATAATTTTATTTAAGAATACGTGAAAAGGTTTCATGCAAAATTAAATTTTATATTTATTATCAATGGATTCTTAAAGCAACATGAATGTTCGATAATTAAAGGTCTGTTTACCTTATATATGAAATTTTAATGGCTGGACTATAGTTAGATTCAAGGCTAACGTATTCTACGTTAGGGTTGAATTTAAATTTTCGAAATAAATAGAACAAATGTTGTGAAAATAAAAATAAAATATTAAAAAAAGCATGCGCTGTGCAAATTGAAAGAGACCTTGGCATTTTTCCAGGATAACCCCGGAAACATTTTATAAGGCCAGTGGTACATCTTTGTCATTGGCAGTATACGTATATTAGGTTCAAAGATCGAATACGCTCATTAATCGAAAAAATCAACTACAACACGGAACGCGCGAAATCCGTGTTGTCGTCGCCCCTATGAAAAACGATGACAGCACTTGATGGTAGGAATTTCTACTACAATTTTGGATCCAGTTTTTCATGCAGCCGTAACCGGTCAAAACTACTTTTGACTGACGAAGTGAATCAAAAGTAGTTTTGATTAGCGTAATATATTAATTGCTCCTGGCCGGCAATATACGCGGCTAGTTACCGAAACAACACGCTTAGGTGGTCATAGCAACTTTTATGGGCCCACCAGAGAACCCGCTACACGGTCAGCAATCTTTGGTCAAAAGTGGTAGTTGATTTGTTAGCTCAAGTCAATATTATAGTTCGGTACTCGTTTACCTGGTAGATTGGATACAGAAGGTAACGCACGTCATGGTGCAACTTTGCAAAGGCCTGTTTTCTAGCAGTGGATGTCACACGTTTAGTTATGAAGTTGGTCGCGTGAAATGTTGTGTAAACCAAAGCTCTTTCTGTAATTTTCAGGTACGAGCAAACGCAATGAGGTCGTTCTTTCTATTGTTTAGAGTTTCGGTCTATAGACAAACATAGAAGTGCAGTTTATCATTATCATTAGGTATACAAGTGCCATTCTTTTTTCTCCAAGACATTCAACAAACACCACGTGAAAGTATGAGCAACTGTTGTTTTAGCAACAATTTATCAAATAATCCGTGTGTGAGCAAGTACTTAGTATTACAAATATTTGTATTTTAAATCTTCACTACCAGAAGCTACCGTGTGTAGTGACGTCATGATTCTAATCATATCTAATAAACTATTTAAATAAATACAAGGTACGTCGGAATACCCCCTGGTATTAATCCGAAAGGGTATTGAAGTATCCATAATAATAAATAAGTTTTGTTGTACAAATGTCCCCAAAAGTTAATCGTTTTAGAGAAAAGATGATCCAAAAATTTCAACCAAAAGAAAAACCTATGTTTAAATCTATGTAACCTCACAACTATTATGTAGGTACTGTGTTTACATTTTAGTTCATATTTGCGGTCACGGATTAGTAGCTCCTTTTTATGAATTCGTAATTAAATCAGGGTTGTCGATGTTTTGAAATAAATAACAAATTTACATTTTTGAATGGAAATAAAAAACAGAAATTTTACCACTTGCTGTAAAACAGTATTTAGTGATGACTTCAAGTGGCCCACGAATTAGTAGATAGGTACCCCCTTCCCAACTAACCTTAGACTAACTGTAGGAACAGTTGAATAATGCGTGACGCATAACGGAACTTAATTTTTTATTTGTAAAAGTTTATTTTTGTAGCGTAAGTTGGGACAGGTTTATGTCTAGCAGAGGACCGCGGAAGGTTTAATTGATTGATCAAGTTATTAAAAACCTGTTTGATTATTTTGGTTTTGGTATTCTTCACCTTCTATACAATATCTTGTACTATCCTTCTACTCCCTCCTACCTTAAAGAACGTTTCGAGTTCCTCCATGACACACACTCGAGATCATTAAGGTCATCAGAGAATCTGACGTTAAAAATGCCAATGCATTCTACCAACTTCTTTGGTAAATCATTCACAGTTCAGGCTGTTCGGCTTTGGAATGCTTTGCCAGTTACAGTTAGACGTGCGCAATCCTTGGTCACTTTCAAAAGACTCGTCAAGGATCACTACCTATCAATATAGTTAATTTTGCATCTTTATGTATAGTTATTTATTGTCTGTTTATATTATGTATTACATACACATTACACTATATATATTTATATATATATATATTTATTTCATATTTATTGTATAATTATAATATTTATTTATTTGTGTTTTTAGGTTTATTTTACGTACATAATTTAATGTCTCCTAATTAATTGTTACACTGTGAACTACCTCTCTCTTTTTTTCTTGCACTTCATGTCCATCCAAAGGTTGTCTGGAAGAAATCGCCTAGTGCGATAAGACCGCCCATTGTACATCTCTATTTTTATAGTAATGTTTCTTGTTTGTTTTGTGTACAATAAAGAGTATTGTATTGTATTGTATTGTATTAACCATAAAGGTAACTATTATGTTTTTATTTGTAGCCACATTCTTCGCAAAATGGGCTTAGTGAATTTAGAATTAATGACTACGATTATTAAACATTCATATTATACCTATAGATACAGCGTCTTCCATTATAATAATAGCATAAGCACAGAAATATTTTAAAATTAAAAACCACCAAACCGAGCTGCGCTTGATCAATTTTTATTAAGTTTTATACAATGAGAATGTGGCTTCTGAACTCGACAATTAATGTTGGAAAACGTTTGAACTTTTTCCGATTGCGAGCCTCTTACACCACCCCACTTTTCTTCTTGGATATTATAGAATTTTGTTGAAAGATACTTATATAGTAGGTACCTATAACATTACGTACCTATTTTTTATTACATTGCAAATTACCACTGTAAGCCATGATACATTGATTAAAAAGTAGAAACCAATGTTCTAAACACTAATATTCATAAAAAACAACATTTGACTAAGTACCTAAAACATAATCGGATTACAATTATGGTTATTTAGAACAGAATTTCCTTATTTTATTTGCCAATATTTACATAGAGACGTGCGCATAGGTTATTTTAATAATTCCAACAAGTTACTTCACTTGACACCGTAGCTAAAGGTTTAAACCGAGCAAGAATACAAACATTTAAAATCATATTAAAGCAACAGGAAAACATAAATACGGCCTACTGAATAAATTATTTTGTTCCATGGACAGGTTTTATTTTATGATTTCCAATACCTACTTGACTTTATTTCTTTAGAAAAAAAAAATAGTTAATTAGATATGTCATGTTCGGCCCTGTTCTTTTATTCCATAAATAGATTTTTTAAATTATAAAGGTTAGCTAACAGTTTCAAGCTCATCAGAGAAAGTAGTTAATACTAATAAAGGATGAAAATTATTAGAACATGGTAATGACGACCAGCGAATGTTTTATGGAACTAAACTTTATCTAGACCTAACTTCTTAGAACTCTTGATAAAATATTAATAAGAGAAAACACGCAAAAGAAAACCACGTTCCATTTGTAAAGCAGCTCCTTAGTAAAGCCTTGGTAGTTTTTAAATTGGTTTCGAGATCTTAATAGCCAGCAACAACGCTCTCTCAGTATTACTGAAACCATCATTCTCAGTTACACTGAGATATTCCAAGATGTTCACAGTGCTTCAATAACTTGAGCGGTGGACCGCAACCCTTATAATTGGTAGCAAGCCGCCATGCCACCAGTTGCCATCACTTTATACTCGGAAATGTTCGATTCTTTATCGTACAGGTATTATATCTAAACAGCCATCTATGTATATATCCTAAGAACTGGCATCGATATAATTAGAAGAGAAAACAAGAAAACTGCAGTAGCTAAACGTCGGTACTTACCATCTAAGTAATTGGTATCACAATCTCTTTACTCTGATATTCTCAGTCAATTTACTACTCTGTATATTGGCTGAACTTGGAATCAAGTCCAAGATATTCATATAGTGCTACAATAACTGTATCGGTTCACCGCACCGTTTACAATCGGTAACAAGCCGTCACGCCGCCAGTTTGCCATCGCTTTGGACTCCGACATGTTCATGGCACAGGTTTAATAATGCAGATCATCCGCTACGGGGTATAAAAAGGATTCCGAATAAAATGCAAATGGAGCGTGTTTAAATAAATAAAATAGCGGACATATTGGTTTTTCATAAATCCAATATAGAAGTTTTGAACAAAGTATTACGATATATTTGAAATTCGTGGTATTGGTGTTTAATTCATAATAAAGTTAAATATGTCATGTGATGTTTGGAATAAAGTTAAGGTACCGTTAGATACCTACTTTATCTATAACATACAGTTAAGAATGACGAACTACAAAAAAAAAATTAATAACACCTTTCGTATACTGAGGTAGAATGGCTCTTCAATAGTATCAATAAAACGAAACTTCAAACGTGAGATGAGCCACCACCCGATAGCCGAGCATCCTGGCTAAAGTAGCTGGGAGCCATTGCGTGCCCTAACCCAGTACCTTTCGTTATGGAAATCTATGGGAAAGCTTATGTAAATCAGTATAGACCTCTCTGGCTATTATGGTAATGGCCATGATAACCATAACAGCACCATATTTCAAAAATTGAAAATGCATTTACCTACTGGGGTATAAATATAAATAATACTTATATCTTAATTATGATAAACTATTATTAGGTATGATAAAGAAATATCTAGATATATTGGCCGATAAAGAATTAACGTCATGATCGAGTTTAACCTCCCTTTATTCATTTTCATTCATATTGTCTAAGGCCGGATTTTTGCAATGATACTGAAAATAGCTCGGATGATTACGAAAATCTGTCTTAGATTCCAAATATCCGGTCCTTTGCAATCGTCCTAGGATTATAGCAAAGATTCGATTTTGCCGATTATCCTACGACACATATCTATACTAATATTATAAAGAGGATAGATTTGTATTTTTGGATTTATATTTTTGTATGTAACGAATAAACTTAAAAACTTCTGGACCGATTTCAAAAATTCTTTCGCCGTTAGAAAGCTACATCATCACTGAGTAACATAGGCTACGGGTGGAGCCGTGAGGACACAGCTAGTAAGTTATATTTTCAAATATTTCTATAAAAAACTAAAAAATATTGTTCTTTTCTTTATTCATCCTTATTGTTACAATGATTTCCTATTCTCAAATAGAACCTGCAAGACCACTAGGTTACAGAGAATTGTGGCGATGATATCACAGACATCAATCACCCTGTAAACTTCCAGTCCTTAATAATGCTTAATTTAGGCGTCCTAATAGACCGCAAAAAAAAACGAGAAGTATGGAATGTCGCCATAACGGATAAGTGATCGCGTCATCATGTTATTGACGCAAAAGAGGACGGGAAGAGAGGAAATCTCTTTGTTTTTAACGATACTCATGCGGAAAGGTGGCCGACTCTTTTACGGGATCCCCACGGACATGGACAAATCAGTAGTTATTTAAATGAATCGAAACCAATCAAAGGTGCATGGCGGATCTTACACAGTTTGTTTTTTAATTATCTCGCCATTGATTAATAATTGTAAGTTTATGTCGGGTCATGGCGAGTCAACTGTTTACACGCTATGACGATAAACAATGGCTGCGCGACGCATTATTTTGACGGCTTGATTGGAGTGGATGTATTGTATTATTTTTCCCTATTAATTGTTCAGCAAATATAAGTTAATAGAAAGCAAAAAAAAATTGTTCGTTAAAGTTCGTTAGATATTATTTACTACGAAAAGAAAGACAAAGACAGAGTTATTAACTGTTAATTAAGAATGCACAGCAATGTATGTTTTCTTAATATTATAAAGAATGTGGCAACAGAAATACAATATAACAAACATAAAGAAATGATTCTGATTGACTTATCCACTGTTAATTTAATAATGCACAGGAATGAATTTTCATTCTCAAAATCGCACGATAATAAACTTTCTTTAATTACACCGTGAAGATGTCACAAACTCCAGACCAATGGAGGCTTCTCGATCGGACGAATCGATGAATGTAATAATATTGTAATTTCCTCGGAACATGCTATTGATAAGCAGAATCTAAGTACCTAAATAGAAGATGTATTTGCTTTCGATATAGCGATCATAGTTAATTATTAAACGACTTGTCGTAAACACATTGAGAGACATTGATTCAGGAGTGCTGCGTATATTAGACGGTTGTACGTAAATTACTGTTTTAAATAGCTAGTTCTACTCGTGTACAGTTTATAAATGTGACATGACAATTAATTACGTAGCATCTTCATTTATAACCAGAACTGTACAAAATTCAAAGCTACAAAATTATACAAGAAAATTAATGTTAATATTTTAACTTTTGTTTTATTTTAAACGTTATTTCTAATAATATGGTACTGAAACTATTTCAATTCATTAATACATACAACCTTTCATTCATAAATTTTGAAAAAATATTTATTTTAATTGATAAAAATGTATGGTAAATAAAAATTCAATAACTTACTTTCTGTCATTTTTGGTTAAAAATGCAAGAAACGGTCCCTTATATTTTCCAAAAAAATAAAAACACAATATTCTCGTTCAGAATACACGGACAGTGGTGGACAGGAACATAGTTCATGAGGTACCTATTAGCTGAATGAGTCCGTCTGAGGCGAGCGTCGCGGATCGTGCTGCGCCTGCGGTCACGTCACGCATCGCACCAATAAATACCCATTATTATCATTTAGGTACGTCATTTTCATTGCTAAAGATTGCAACTGATATTGTTAACGGTCCGATTAAAGTTTTCCATAGAATGCAATAAGGTTGCATGTCACATTCACTGTTAATTTTATCAGTCACATTACTTTTGTCAACAAGTCTTTTCTGCAGAAGCTAAGAGTTACAAATTAATAAAATACAAGGGTTTAGTCGGCACTTAGTGATGTCAACTAATTAAGCCGTAACATATCCACTATGGAAACGTCACCACGACTGAGTGGATCGAGTCAGTAACGTTGGGCTCACAGCGTTGGGTTCACAGACTACATTAGTACCTACGTATTAATAACTGGCTGCTGGCCGACCATGTACAATCACCATACATATTTATATGTCCCATACTTACCAATAGTAGAACATCGTCAATAAACATCACTTATTCTTTTCCTCCCAGATTATGTTAACTTCTCAAGTCCTTATTATCAACTATTGAATTTTAGAAAGCATCTCTTTGATTATCGGTTTCTGATCACCTTATATTATAAACGATAAAAGATAAAATCATTGTTTCTTAATTTTTTTACGTTCATTTGCAATGTCATTAGATGAAAATTGCTGATTAACCATACCGTATCGGTCTTAATTGGACATAAGAGATACAATTCACGAGTGATTCGTTTTTGAAAAACAGAACGCTCAAATTAGTAAAAATACAAACAATATTTTGTTCTATTCTTCTCTCCCAAATGTTCCAAAGTAGGTAAGTATATGAACCGATCAATCATACATAATACAAATTTAAAGATGTTTCTTCTTGGAATAAATATGGCTTAATAATTTATGGGATTTTCGCGAAGCCTCAAATATTTGTTGTAGTTTTAAAACAACATATAATAAATTGACATAAATGAGGATAATTCCTCTCATAATAAATTTAAAATAACTAACATGGGTACCATGTATTTACAAGTTTGTTACATCAGAGGTGAGTAAGAACTAATTCTACTTAACTACTTAACTGCCCTCATTACGCAGTTTAATATCAATTGTTAATACAACAATTATTTATTATTCGTAGCTTATTATTTTCAGAACATCTGTAATAGGTACTTACATATTATAATAAATACTTACACCCATATTCTAAGACGTTCCTCCAAAACTTACTCGACTCGACTCCACCTCGAGTTGACATAAACGTCCTCGCCTCGAGATTTTTCCTCAGTCGAGGTAAGGAATCATCTGTCAAACTCAAGGTACCTCGGAACCTACCTTAAGGAAGGAAGTGTCAAAGTTCGTATGTGACACAAATTGAATTTTGAAGACTTTATCGAATATGCTTACGATAATCCTTACAACTATTTATCGCGGCGTTATTTGCGCGATGCAGATAATTCAAATTATGACGTAATGACTTCTCGAGGAACCTCGAAGTTCACTCGAAATTACGACTAAGAATACAATTTAAAAGGTATTTTCGAGGCCGTCCTGAGTCGAGTAAGTTTTGGAGGAACGTCTCAGAATATGGGTGATAGATAATAAAGCTAATTTTGCTTACTCAATTTTCTAATTCGTAATGTATTAGACATTAATGCTTTAAATGTTTTAGATATTTCAATCAATTATTAAATAAATATGAATATAGCTGTGATAGCCTAGCGGTTGAACGCTTGCCTTCCATTCAGGAAGGTCTGAGTGTGACCTCGGCTCGCACCTCTAACTTTTTGAATTCATGTGCGGGTGAAGGAGAACATCGCGAGGAATTCTGCACACCTGAGAGGGCTCCATAAAGTTCTCGATGGTGTGTGTAGCCTGCCAACCTGGTCAGTGTGGTGGAATTACGCCTAAACTCTTTTCATTCTGATAACAGGCCCGTACCCAGCAGTGGGACAGCATTGGGCTGATTATGTTATGATTATGTACTTATTTAAATACCTTCTTTCCTGATAACCATTACATTATGATTACCAATCCGTCTGACAAGCCTGGTTTGCTATGAGGATCTGCCGCCCTGTTTGACAGAGGGCGTTTATGTTCTGTGTTTATGTTATTAGGCGAAAATCGTATTTTTTGGCCAATGATTGATAATAAAGAGGCCTGTCCTACTGATTTAAAACCTTTACTATATAATACCTATATATACAGGATAGGGTTAAGCTTGCATATGGACCAACATTTTAGCATAGGTATTGATCAGATTTTCTTTAGGTACAACTAGAAAAGAATGTCCCGCTGGGTAATGTCCTTTAGTTATTATACAGCTGGACTCAATAGGTATTTGTTGATTTTCTATATTCTCTTTCGTTTACCTACTAGGGTATGTACGTATGTAATGTCTCAAATGGAACGGTAAAAAATAAATCTTTGATCTAAACCTTCTTAAAATTCTATTCACTAAGCAGCTGCTGGCCTTAAATAATGGATACCAATCAATGCAAGCCCTATTGTGTTCAAAATTCAGATATTCGAAGTTTTTTAATAATTCTACACCCTTTTCACATTAAATCTTTAATTCAGCGAAGTTCACCGCTTTTTCCATATTCATGGTTTATCTTTAGGATAATGGCAAGGTGAACCAAGGTTCCTTCAGGTCAGGTCACACGAAATAAAGAAAGTGTTAGAAATATACATTATTTATTGAACATCGATATACTGGAGTGGGTTTGGAATTTTGTTTCGTCGGACCATGTTCGATGAAACAGGCGGTGATAGCGTCTGTGTACGGTAAAAATCTGGAAACAGATAGAAATTGTTATAATGGTAATTACTATTATTTCTTGTACGGCTGTTTTGAGAAAAACCGGTCAGGTCGCGGCGGCCACTGGGGTTTATTAGGATCTTTGAATACACGCGTGCTACAAGCGGCCAGAGCGGCTACATCCAACGACCGCCAAATTGAACCATCGTATAGACTGGCCGCTCAAAACACTCCGCGAACGGTATACTAATTGCGTAACACACTCGCAATCACAATAGCTTTCATTTTGATTTCCATACAACAATATCCATTGTGTGGTGCGTAGCAGAAGTTGGATAGTTCATATTTATATAAGTTGGTATGGAAATTGTTGTCCTTTCAAAATGATTATTGCGATTGTATTACGCAATTAGGGTGCTAGCCGCCCAAATTGCGAGGATTCGAAAGATATTTTAATTGACATTCAAGAAAATGGTACAAAACCGAACGCAGATTGCGTTTTCTCGCGAACCGTCTTGGTGACATAACCGTAACCGTAACATTTTTTATCAGACAGGTCACGGTCGTTGTACCGTTTGTAAGGAGAGATAAAAAATGACACGCGTATTCGAACAGCAACTGGTTACGAACTACAGGTGCATAACTAATTAAGATTGGTGCATTGGTACACAAATATATAGGTAATTCTATATTTTGCATACAAGGACCCTCGAAACATATCGATCTATTCCTATGATGAGAAAATTGTACAATTGAAATATTTACTTAAGTAAAACATTTTATTACTATACAAATAAGCAACAAAATAAGAATTGCCTAGTGTTTGACTTTCTATCTGCCTGACTGTTAAATTATCATGTTTGAAAGGATCAACCGATTTCGATGAACCTGTTACTGTTAAGGATAATTTCCACCAAATAGCTCGCATCGCATCGGATCGGAACGGATTTTACAATCTTTAAACGATATTAAATCGTGTACACAGTATTTAAAGTCTATATTACGAAGCCGCGCACAGCAGCTTGACCACGGGCGTCTTCCGCGACACGCGATCGTAGCCGAAAGTATGCTGCGACGCGAGTATGGCTCCGTTCGTCTGTCGTTGTATCCAATCGAATCCTTTCAGCTGTCAACACGATAGGAATGAAATTATTTGACTAGGCGCAGAAACGGACACGTTCGCAAGCGACTGTACGGAGCCGATCGTATGCGTTGACATCCTGACGGACGCGTTCGGCTGTCGCCGCATCCATTTGTATCCTTTCCGATCCGACGCGATGCGAGCCGTTTGGTGGAAATCATCCCTTAATGTATGTATAACTAACCAAACATAAAACCTCCATCGGTTTACTAGGACCCGACATACACTTTATTCTCTCTAAGGTCTTTTACAAAGTAGAGCTCATGATTGATTGGTACTTGCAATTTGACGTTGACATATTCTACGAGGGCGTATTCGCAGAAAAAGCTAGTGGAGACATACATATAGTATATATAATATTTTCCACAGTGTATCGTCTCCTATCGCACGAAGCCTTATCGTATATCAAACTTACTTCGTGACGAAACATACTATAAATATCCTCATAAAATATTTGTAGACACTCATATCTATTTATCTTAATTGACCTGGCAATTAAAGTTATCTGCTTGATAATTTGGATCAGGCAAGGAGGATTTAACCTAATCTTTTTGCTTAAAGCAATAAGGCGATTCCATGAACTAAGGTGTAATAAAATTGAATTGATTGATATTATAATGTTTACTTTTAAGTTTTAGTTGCTAATAGACTTGAATAAATATATTTTTATTACGAATGGGCACTTTCCAAGTAAAAATAACATTATTGCGATCACCAATTCGTTCGCTGAGTGTGGTGATTAATATTTAATATATTGATAGGTTACTTATTGTTCTGGTTCAAATTAAATTGCCTCTATGCTAATCCAGAATGTCCATTCTTTCTCCGTACTAACCAAATCAGACCAATCGATCGATCGTCGATCGATGGTAGAATGGATTAGTCGAAGTCGATCGATAGTTTCTACCAGACCTATCGGTCGATTGTCGATCGATCGATGGTAGAATGGATTAGTCGACGTCGATCTTTGACTTTAAAAAACGGTCGCATCCGATCATGAGTAGTCGCGAGCAACATCGAACTAGCCACCAACAACGCGTCCTCTTGTGAATACATTTCGAAAGAAACTGATGGATTATAACCGGGGTTAATCGATCAACTTCGACCGATGCCATCGACCGGCAATCGACTGATTGTTTAGTAGAGCGGTATCCGTCGATCAGCCAAATCTGCCACACCAATCGATCAACGTCGATCGATGGCATCGATCGACGATCGATCGATTGGTGTAGTAACACCCTAACAAACATTCAAGCCTTGGCATTTATTATATAAGCCAGATGAACATTAGATTCTTGTAGAAATTCTTGTAAGTTGTGTAGATGTTTCACGATGATGTGAACAATTAAAGTTCATGATGTAACATTACATTGTTAAATTCGCGCTAGTTTCCTAGTTTTGCTAAAGGTTAGAGCTAATTATGGTAAAAGAATGCTGGCGTTTGAAGGGGCACAACTCTATAATAAAATTCTCTCACACATAAAAAAAATGTACACTCATTTAATGTATTCAAAACTCAATTAGCTTAGTTTGTAATTGCAAACAATAAGTCTCCTCAAACATGAATACATTAGATGTGTATTAAAGAAACGACGAATTGTAATTATTGTTTAAGCTAACCAGTTGTTCTGAAGTAAGTGAATTTGTATTTTTTATTGAGAATAATTTCTTTGAACATAATTCAGTAAGTGTATTCAGTGTGCACTAAGCCATGAAATCACTTAAATTGGCCCACCATAGAATTTTCCTGAACAACCATAATCACACGAACAGATATTTGAATTGCGAAACTATTATAATTAAGCAGGGGTTGCATAATATGTTTGTAGTTTGGTATGTAGAGGTCGCAATATGGGGGAGTCGTGACCATTGAACATACCTACTGCTTACTGCTATACTGTTTTGTTGAGGTTTGCTTCATCATATAATTATTTGATTGTAATAGAGTAATAAATTATAAGGCAGGCGCGGTCACGGCACCACATAGAGGTATGACAGACATGAGGGGAGGCCTTTGCCCAGCAGTGGGACAAACCATAGTCTATGAAAAAAGGATAAAGAGTTAATTTTGTATATGAGACTGTCATTCGCTAGCGACTTCGTGCATGTGTTTTGTGGTGTTAGCCCCTTTTTCAAGTCGAAATTCTGGAAATCACCTCTAACTAGCAATTCACGTCATAAATGATGTAGTGTCCATATATTGGCATCAGTTGTCTAGATTGGGCACTCCAGTATCAGTCAATCAGTCGATTATCTTATTGTGTTTTTGATATAACGTACATTTAGAGATGTTTAAGTTTTCTGTTACTAGTTTGAATATTCCATTTCTTCTGAGATACCGAGGGAGGCCACCGAGAGATTATATTAGTTGGACGGGGCACAGTATCCACTCGTGCATTAATGAGATTATCCTGCGAAATTCTAGTTTCACTAAAGGGTTCCGGAGGTTTAACTGCTGTAATGTTTGTATAGCGTATACTTGCTAGTACAGCGTTGTTTTATAAACATTAGATTCTTTTAATCATAATTAAAGAACGACTTCATCTTATAATAAGTTAAATATTTAGGTATTCACATGATTGCATTCATTAAGTATGTGGTTATAGTTTGCTAAATACATGGATTAGTTACCGATACTCAGATCCTTCCTCCTAGTCTTTTCCCAAATATGTTAGGGTCAGCTTCCAGTCTAACCAGATGCGGCTGAATACCAGTATTTTACACGGAGCGACCGCCATCAGACCTCCGAACCCAGTAACTGGGCAATGCCGATATCCTAAGTAATCGATACTCAGATACTATAAATATAATCCACCAGCTCATCACTTTATTAATTGAAAAACTACACATTTATCCCAAACCATGAATGTCCCATAGAAAAGATACCTTCAGGGGCGACCCTTGAGTCATGCGAGAGAAGAACAGGGCCTAACACCGTGGTCAGTGCAGATCCCAAAGTGGACGTTATCAGTATGGCGATAACGATGATATTCGCGTGCTGCGTCGCTATCCGTCTGTCTTTTGAGGTGGCGTCCACCCACAGGGAATCCATTGCAACCCGCACGAGGACAGCCTGAAATTAATGTTTTTATTTAATGACTTTTTAATTATTATCTTCTCATTATTACGGCTTAGGACTCTGCTCGTTCTCCAAGGGGTTAATTAACATTGTTATTTTTTTAATGGAGTATTATTTTGTTATAATGTTGCGTGTTGCTTGCGTTGCTGGAAGACCCTAATTGGTTTTGGTGTGTATAAACAGTAATGAGATGCATAGTTCAATAATTCCAATAATTGCATTTTACATGAAAATTAATTTATTGATAATCATAAAAGTAAGTTATAATATATTTAGTAATAGGTTTTCCTATAAACTCGTATTTTACTTCATACAGATAATCACGCAGCTGTCAAAAAACTAAAACTTATTAAGCTAGGTGGTTTATAAAAAGCTGATTCGTTTCAAAGGAAACCACTATAAAACAGCTTACAGTATTTAGGACTATAGGATATGAAGTTTATACCTTCGCACAAGGAAATAAACTTCCAAGGGCTCAATAATTCTTGATACTACAAATCAATCAATGCAGTACAGTTGTGGTCACACACCGCATTCCATTACAGCGTATGGCCTTCTGCGATAACCTGGCCGGGTGGCACCGCCGATTAAACCATAAACGACAATTAAGTGACGGGTCAGCTCAACCACAGAATATGCTTTGTCCTAAGACGCTGGCCAGCCTTCATGCAGTGTGTAGTTTACTCCGATACCGTTAAATCAATTAGCCACATATCGAGTTATCGACTCGGTTTGGGCATGTCAAAGCTAACGACGTCGGTCGAATGAAATTTTCGTAAATTACAAGTGCTGTAGTATTCAGTGCGTGTATTAAATTCCGTTCTTTATAGATTCTCATCTCGATTAGATACTGTCGGTGTAAAAAAAAACTGTGTAGGTGTGTGTATGTTTACAATGCATAAGTCTGTAAGTATTCTATAATGTTCCAACTGTAAAAAATGCGTGGAAAAATTCAACAATCAACAATACCGTATAGATCAAATTGTACTCGATTTATACAATAGACTTGCTTTTCATAAGAAAACGATTATTGTGTACATGTCTGTTGTAACAATTTATATTATATCGAAGGACATTAAACGTAAAAGTATTTCTTGTAAGGATACGATCACTAAGCGATGATCGTTTCTTCGGATTTATAGACATTTTGCAGAATGAACTTCCGTAAAAAGGATATTAACGATATCAAATAAAATTGTGCTGTCTTGGATAAATATTAATGAAATATCGACTTGTCATAGTCAATATAATAAAAATAAGTTGAGATCGATGAATTCGTAGGAAAAACTACACTCATATAAAGAGAAACATTGTGTGTCTATATAGTTTCTATTATTTTTATCGAATGTGGACGTTTTAATAATTATTTACTAAAGATATGGTTGGTTATATTATAATTTGAAACAGTTTTTCTTACACAAATAATAGATATGAAACTTTTAAGTACCACTTAAACAGTTTCTTACTACTAAGTAATTTTAATGTACCTTATACGGCTTGTAAATGGTACACAATACTGTCAAGTTCGAAGATCTAAGGTCTAAGGTTAGTGAGATAAGGTTATAAGTCAGTCAGTTAGTTAGTAAGTGGCTTTCACCTTTAGCCATTTGTTGCCCCGTGGTTGGGCCCTTAAGGTACCTACATAAATTGCTTAGCTACATACTAAATTGTACTGTATGGCTATGTGAGTATCTATGTACCTACATAATTTATAAATAGGGTTACTTCAAATTAACTGGCGAAACTTCATAGGGTTACTAGGTCTAAGTATCATAAATAGAACCCATTAAAATAAAAAAATGTGGTCGGGCAGCCCACTTGCAGTTATACATACATACATAAATTCACGCCTTTTTCCCGTAGGGGTAGGCAGAAACTATAGAGCGTCCTTACATACTCCTTTCGCTTCATCCACATTGATACATCATGTCATACACGCACGCCGCGCCGGTTGAGAATACTATGCACCTGTCTTTTGTGAAGAACATCACCAATAACATCGATGACTGTATGTCCTTCTAGGGCGTTGTTTCCACTGATATCCGCCTTATAAATTCCTTTTGTTTATAGCCGTTCACTCATTCTCTCTACATGACCATACCACCAACGCATACCGATTAAAATGTTTGTCACTAAATCATCTTTTAAACCGTAACTTTTTCTATATCATTCCTCGAACTATCATTCAAAATTGTAATTATGATTAGGGATATGCAACGAAATATGTTTCACCAAACGTGACGTCATTAGCCCTGTATAGTAAATTGCGAGATATTTTGGAATACTGTTCACAAGGGCATGAGTATCCTTATTCTCAGCATACGAAGACATGCCATAAAGCTAGAAATGAAGTTAGAGAGGTTTTTTTTTTTTGTAGGTGTTTAATACACAGGTGGACGCTCGTATCCTTTGCGCGTTTCGTACGGCACTCATGGAAAGTGATCGAGTATTTTATTTATAGTGGAGACCACGGAACCGAATCTGGTTTATATTTATTTATATATCGAATTTTTATTCCAAATTAGTGCTCATATACCTATTATTTTTACGGTGATCCGTATTAAGTTAATACGATTTTAAATATTCATTAAATCTTTGTACAATAGGTATGCATACAATTTAATTTACTGTTTATGGATTATTGTTATTACAGGCAAAAGATAATAAATAATAACTGGACAATTTATGAATTTAGGTATAACCGTATGTTATCATAACTGTTATTTTTGTACTTGTAATTAAAATCAGCTACACTTAATTTATAAAACGTGAATTTAATGGCTATCATTAATCAAATAGGCATATATTTGAAGAATTTCATTTTGTATGGCGAGTAGACAAAGCGCGCCGCCTTAACGCAGACGACACACATTCGGTTTGCGTTAAGCGTTTTCTTAAACTTCTCCTATGCCTGAGTGAATAGCTTAAGATGAAGCCGGAATTATAATACCTCAGCGAGGATGCGCGCATTAATCGTGTTGGACCCAGTCAGTTTAGCTGGGTAAGCGGATCCGCTGATGAAGGTAAAACAACCTGACGAGGCGTTATTAGGGATACGATACTTTTGGGTAAGAAACAGATATGTAGAGACATCGATTTTCGATCGGTTTCTTCTTACATAAAAGACAAAGATCATCTACTTAATTGGTAGAATGGCGGGGCGCTTGTCTTTCTGGGCTGTCGGTCGTGGGTTAGATTCCCGCCCGAAACAAATATTTGTGTGATTTAAGGTAAATTTTTCCTTGTTCAGGTGTTACTGCATGTAAGATTTATGATACTAATCATATCCATGATACAGGAGAAAACCTAGTGTGGGTATTTCTTTTTCAACGAAAAAAGAACTGTTCAACAGAATTGATACTCCATTTAATTCGTTAAAAAGTTTTCCCCAGTAAGTAATGAATCTGAACAGCTATGCAAACATTTTTCCAAAGAACAATACGAGCGTTGTCGGCATTGACTTGACTATCTCGCTCTGCAGTCTACAATCGACCAATTTGTGATCGTTCCTGAAGCGGAAATACGATTTTCAATGGTCTGGAGTAAATCATTCATTTTCATTACTACGGTGGTGAGATTCGGTAGGCTTTAGATAAGTTCGGTGGCTTTTAGATTATTACCTGCCTAAAATGAAGGATAACATTTAGAATGGAATCATTAAGTGCCCAGAATACACGTCGTGTTGCCAGGTAAGTACAAAGTTGGTGAAGATATGATACCATCAGCTGCTGAGTTATAAAGGATGTTAAAAATATTAAAAAGTTGAGAATAAAAATCTAATTATTATGAAAATCAATAACTTTGAAAAAATTTACGACGAACTTTAATTAAAATATTATATTCCTTTGTAGATTTCTCATTTGACTGGACATAGTTATATAAGTTTTGGTACCTAAACTAAACTGTAAGTAAGTTTTCAGTACCTACCTATCAATATTTCGTAGAAGTGTCCAAATGGAAGCTTAGAACGGGCTTAGTAGACTTAAAGATAACAAGAGATTCAAAAGTGAAATAAATTATAACGATAAGTGTTTCATGACTTCTTAATGTTTATTGGGTTCTTTAGCTAGATCAATTAATTTGAAGGTCGTTTGTTAACAGCTAGTACACATTAAGCGCTTTGAAGCGCGCGATTTAGTAGCGCGCGTCGCAACTATTGTTAAGTTACGTGATAATAGCATGGAGCGTACACACTCAAACGCGCGCTTTTGGCCGAGCGCCCGTAAAGCACGCGCTTAAAAGCGTTTAATATTATTTACTAGCTGTAATTCAACTTTATTGATAAGCGACATTTTTTGCTGTTAGTAACTATAATTTGTTAGAGAACCATATAAAACATTGACATTATTTTTAGGCCTGCCCGTGCCTTGTTGTCAAATTGGTTAGGTGGTCGCAATCGGGGCTGCCGTTAGCTCCTGGGTTGGATTTACAGCTAAAGCAGTTTTACTGGGCAGAATAGCCAGTAGCGGCCCGGAGTTTGGAACTTTTCTCGGAAAATGGCAAAAGTGTCAAAATCAATTTTAAAATCAATTTTATTACTGGTGGTAATTCAAAAATTCTATTGGATCTGAATCCTGATAAAGTCTTCATTTTGTTGTAGGTTTCTTTCAATTTTTAAATTAAAATATTACTTCGGTATATCAAATAATAACTGAAACTTACGGGTAATAAAGGATGAAACTAAAATTAAAACATATATTTGTCGTTGATAATATCCTACTAGATAGTCCTATCCATAACCTATTTATTGCCGCAGCTGTAATGAATGGTGCATTTTAATTACTCTTTACTCTACAAAGAGGTCCAAGATCTACAATATTTGTCAAAGCTTTGATGTAAACAAGCTTGAAATTACTAAACTGGTGCTGGACGACTCAAAGTGAATTAAACTGGAGTCTGTTGGTCGAGTGTCGGTGTAGTTCCCGCTCGTTAATGAAAAGATCACTTAAAAGTTATATAAGTAGCGATATCGAGACCGAAGGACAGCGGACGGGGCTGGGGGGAGGGACTCTGGGGAGTCCACTTTGAGTTTTAGATCGCATCTCCACATTCATGATTGGTTGCCCTATTAAATAAATAACGCAGAAACAGGAGTAAACGTCATAATACCCGCTAACATCCACTGCTAAACATGTTCATTGTAGCATTATAGCCGTCATTGTGGGGGCCAATGACCGTTACAATAAACGGTCAAAAAATTGCCGTAGTAATCACGTTTGGCAAACTGATTGGTCTTCTTCTTTTCGTGTGGTTAGTGACTAACCTGGTGTCAGAGTTTATGCCACCCATGGGCGGCGGTGGGACTTGGCCTCACATGCCGTCGAGCAATATCTCTCAACCATGCCGGTTTCCTCGCGATGTTTTCCTTCACCGTTTTTAAGCAAGTGATAATTAGGTATACAATACGCACATGAATCCGAAAAGTCAGAGGTGCGTGCTTTGGGTTCGAACTCGAGACCTATGACTTGGCAGTCCAACGGTCGCACCACTAGGCTACCATTGCTATGACAGATTGGTGATTGCCGTTTACGAGACTCACAGTTGGGTTTATTCATTGCCGGGAACAACTCAGAATAACAACGCCATCAATAATGACGCGACACAATAAAACTGAATAAATAATGTTTATGTACCCTACGTTTTACCATAATCGGGTAAGCAGTATTCCAGGCGGCGCGCGGCGCCACGCCGATATAAAGGTAAGTAGGTGTAGTACATTAGTAATGGAATGTAGCTTACGAACACCTTACTAACACGTTACTATTAGTGGACTTTTACAAATAGCGTTAGAGGACAAAAAGCATTTTTTTATATTTTAATGGCGTTAACTTTTTTTTTCATTGGTCACATTGTAAATTATTTTAATGAATCAACAGCAAGAAACTATAAAAATATAAAACAACTACTGTCAACTGGCTACACTGCCAGTGTTACCGGTTTGTTAACTAATTATTCCCTTGAGTGTTTTTTTTTTCAGTTACGTCTGATATATTATATTATATTCGATCCCAATCCAAAATATATGGTGGATTCAAGTAGGTTTTTGGCAGATTTTCTATTTAAGAGGAAATGCGGTCGGCGTTTAGTCCATACAAACGTATTCCTCAGTTTCCTCCTTGGATAATGCCACTAGATCAAATATTTTTTACCATATGATATATATCTACCACCGCTATGTCCGTATGTTTTGTTTTTGTTAACAAATTAATTATTAAAAGAACTAGGAACGTTTAAACTTTACAAAAATCGACCGGTTTTACCACAGTTTTCAAACATCTGGCAAACAAATTTGACGAATATAAAAAATAAAAGAAAATCATACAGACATAACGAAAGTCTTTTTTAAATTATTACCTACAGAAAAAAATATTAAAATCGGTCTATATTTGTAAAAGGAAACGGGGAAATACGAAAGTACGATTTCGCTAATATTGCTCAGGAGAAATCAATCCGAGATGCAAAAGTCTCTTTCGCGCTCAATTGGGAAGGTTTGCGGGAGGGGTGGGACGGAAATAGATCGTTTAAAAACCTATTCAAATAATTAATATTTTGCAACCCGCGTTTCCTTCATAAATCCATACATTTTTAATCAGTCATTGCCACGTGGTGAGTGTTTGTATTGTATCTATATAGTGTGATGTAACAGAGCATATGACTGAGCAAAAGAGGAAGTTGTCAACGACGTGGTCCCAAGGTCCCGTTGTTCTTTGGTGATGGATTGTGATTGAGTGTCGTTATTAATAATAGCTATCTACGAGAATACCCTTTTTAACAATATTGTCCATAATTAATTAGTAAAAACAAACATTGTTGATGACACTTTATCCACGCGGTCTTATGAGCGGCGCGTGCTGATAGGTACAACATGAATTTTATCGATATTTTTAGGATAAAATTTAAGAACTCAAAATTCGCGTTTCCTAGAACACGGGCCGATTCTGATTTCGCAACTATAGACAGGTAGAATCGCTTTTAACAAATGACTTGATCAACAAAAGTTAAAACGTTTTTGTTGCTTCAATTTGATTGAAAGTCTGTTCGGACGGTTCAAATCGCATGCGATTTAGCAGTTGATCAACTAGAATCGAACCGTGTGAACCTGGTATATTATATCTAGTTTCGATTTAACTGTCTACTTGACAGAAACGGTAAAATGTCAATTTAACACACTAATTTGTAAAACGTTATTTTTCACGTCCACTTTATTTGGTTGTTGTTTCAGGTCATTGGGTCTGACAATGTTCTGGGCGTAGACAATGTATGGAATAGGAGCTCCTATTATTCTTTATATAGTTTGTAGGTTGTTACACTGTGGCAATATTGAAGCCTGCGTATGATTGATCCTTAATACTTCAATACCACATCCTAACAACGTCGTTGTCTATTGTGTGAGGGAAGCCTCGGAAATAAGTAGAGTAGCTTTTGCAAATCTTTTTGTGAGAAGTGAATGAGATAATTAAGGTTTGGTTATTTTTATGTAAAGTGTAGCCTTTTTAAATCTATACAATTATGATTAATGGAAGACTTTTAATTTTGAATCAAGGAACTTGTAAGTAGGTATGTGATTTGATTGTAATTCACGCTATTTCAGTAAACATATAATTTGAGTTCTAACCTTTTAAACAATTATACCTACATTTAAACTCTGATTATGGGTTTTGTTTATTGCTGATGCAGATGCTTCAGCAGTTGCAGCCGTTAGGGAGGATGCTCTAAGGATATCATTTCATTGTCTATGCTATTGAAACAAAATAAAATAAATGTGATTGTCAATTCACAATGACATATATGTCGACGTACGGTTACGAATTAAACGTTGGATTTACTGAACTATGACCATGATTTGCAATAACACAGCGTTATTACTGGAGTTACAAAGTATCTACTACAAAACTTGCAGTGCGACATAATTTTGTCGTCGCATTATATCGCGCTGCGCATCTTAGCCCGGATATAAGATTGGTTCTATCGTGTTTATAGATTTGCCATGGAAATTATGTATTGTTTCTATTAAAAGTGGCTGAAAATAACATGCGGCTTTGCGTGTTTTCTATAAATAATATTCTAAGTAGGTAATTTCTTATATTGATAATAAATTATATTAACTGACTATGACTCTGGTAAAATCAATTATTCAGTAAGCTGGCATATACAGAGCGTAAAAATCTTTTTAACAATAATCACTTTTTAACAAAAATAAAACCGACTTCAAATGGTCTATCTCCGAAGGTCTTTATCAGATCTTCACCAAATTTAAATGGGACCACTTCGAAAAAATACTCTTTCAAACAATAAAATAATCATTAAAATCGGTTCACAATTAGCAAAGATATCGCGGAACAAACATACAAAAAAAAAACACAGTCGAATTGAGAACCTCCTCCTTTTTTTGGAAGTCTGTTAAAAACTAAGTAATAACTAATAACATAAAACGCAAGTATGGTAGGTAAACTGTTTGTGTACCGAAGGAATCAACCTACGATAGATGGGTAAGAAATGATGCGTCCTTCCAGCATTGAACCGTAATTGACTGAACATATAATACATTATCAATATACCTATAAATTGATGTTTGTTAATAAGACATTTTTATAATGCCTCTCTCAGGAGTCTGCACGCCGCGGCGGTGGCTTGGATCCTGTTTCTGAAGCCGGTGGGCTACTATTTTTAATAGAACTTGTATTTTTATATTATTTGTAATTCAAAATGTAATTTATATGTATATACAATGAATAAAGACAGTAATCATTTTATCGCTATAATAAAATCTACCAATTGAAACGATAATATTCAGCAAAAATCCAAAGAAAAAGGAAAATGTAAAAAACAATACAATACGTTCACAAACAAAAGCTGTCGTACCAACAATCAATGATGCTCCAACAATGTTTTACCTGAAACATTTTACCGCAAACAATACTAGAAGAGAAATAAATAGCGTACCTCTACAATAGCTTTAGGTATCCAAGTGACGGCGATAAAAAGACTCTCCTTGATCGACAGCTCGTTAGCCAGCGCTACCAAGAAAGCTGTCAGCAACCGCAGCACTAACGCCGAGGAGATGCATCCCAGGATCAGGCACAGCTCCTTCACACTTATTTGTGAAATCTAAAAGAATCATAGTTTTTTTATAATAATAGTATAGTAATAATAGTATCATTTTCTTTATAATAATAGTATGTATAAAGTTGCATCACAATGCATGTTTCGTTTTTATTAAAATCATCATGAATACCATTCTTGTAATCATCAAACGCATTAATTACAAACTTTTGGATGGGTAACTATCACATGTAGAATACGAACACACTGTATATTTAACATACATACGATAGGCGTAGGAGTATTGACGCGGTTTACAAATAAAATATTGCATTACTTATAAATGAATAGTTTAGTATTTTGTGTAATTAATTTAGAAACAAGATGATGATGTTTTTTTTTTAAATTGCTAGTGTAACTGCAGTATCTAAGGTGTCTGTTAATCCGAGAAATACCTGGATGTGTTCAAATATTCCGGAAGGTATTCCATTATCAAAACTAGCCATATTTATACGTGCTGCAAGCTTTTTTGATCAGTGTATTTAAACAATGCAATTAAACTATGTACGAAGAAAGAGTTGATCGATCAACAATCATTGCATAAATTAAAAGATGAAAAATATATCTTTACTTATAACTTTATTTACTTAGTTCCTTACGAAGAGAGCTCTAAACACGAAACACGAAAACTAAGGTTTAAATAAAAGCTAAAATCGTTCTCGACTTCTGAGAATGTGAGAACCAGTTTCGGTCTTCCAGACAGTAAAATAAAAAAAACGATTAACTTGTTCCCAGAGCTATTCTTATAATCTGTGTCAATCAATCTTGGCATTCCTTTACAAGTTATTAGTTGAACCTTTTTGTCCAGACAGACCAAACAGATTCTTTAATAGTGGATTTGGGTTATTATATAGATAGGTAGGTAGGTAATTAGTTAAAACAGGAATATTGAAAAGACTAGATAACTATATACAGGGTTACTGGTAACTCGACGTATTCCTTGCAGGGCATTATAGTAGGTTTGAAATGCAACAAATTAAGCCACCAAATATTCTGCCGAAGTTCAGTAGTTTTTGAGATATTAATTATTTTAGGTTTTTTTTAAAAATCCAGTTTCAACCATATTTACAGACGTGTTTGGAATTTTTGAACTTTTAATTATTAACGTTGATCTGCTATGGCATCAGCTATGATAAAAACTTAAACAATACATTCGCGCCGTACATTATTTTTAAATAGGCTTCAAATGGTTGAAAATAGGATATTTCAAAAAATATAAAAAAGCTCAAAAACTACTGAATTTCGGTGTAGGTAGGTCTGTATAGGTAGGTACCTAATCAAATATTTCTTAAATGTCTTGGTATTTTTATTTTAAAACAAGTGAGGGGGTGTGTATATCTCCCTTATGATAAGCTAATTAAACATATGAATTCGAAGTTATCTGGTAGAAAATAATCCTACGGTACTTCAACTAAGTAGGTAGTAAAGGAAATATCTTAAGGACGATCTCAGATTTCTTTGCTATAGTATTATACACGTATACACGGTCGTTACACCACCCGTTACGGAACAGACCTATTTTAGAAATGACCTTCCAAGATAGAGTTAATATAGGACTAATGTTACGAGCAGTTAATATCGAATAAACGTTACGGGCACAAAATAGTTTATAAAAGCGATATGTACATCTAAGAAATACCCGCTGAGGGTGAAGAGCATAGGCTCGAAGATCCTCCAGAGCAGCTTGTAGACCTCCCAGACCGGGTTTTGGGTGATGGGCCAGTCCCGGCGGGCCCATCGCGTCGCCGCTGAGCCGGCGCATACCATAATTGCCACACCCGCTGCAATAATTGAGCTGTGTTAGCTTTATATACAAGGTTAGTCGGAAAGCTGCGGGCCACTTAAAGTATCACTGATGACTATTTTAAACCAAGTGTTAAAATTTCAAATTTCGGTAATTTTTATTTGCTTGCAAAAAGATTATTATTTTAGATTTTTCAAAAAAATATCATACCTGCTTTAGTTATGAATTCAGAATATTAAGTTTCTAATCCGTGACCCCAAATATGACCCCATAAATTGTAAACACAGCTGATAATAGCTATGGACAGATAGATTTTTGCATATTTTTTTACGAAATCTTTGACAAGCTATTTCTCTTAAACTATCGAGTTTTGGGGAAAGTTGTAGAACAAAAGTTATCCCTTGTTATAGTTACTTTAACACCCTTTCGGCTTAGTACCCCCTTTCCGACTAACCTTGTATTAAAATACTTAGAAGTAAGAATACTAATTCTAAGCGAGGTAGGATCATTTAGGTATGGCAAACTAGAAGTTGTGACCAGGCTGACACCGCTTTATTAACAGCAAAAAGTTTTAAAGCACTGTCTGACGGCTGCCTCGTTGGTCCAGTGGTGGGAAGCGAGCCTGCTGATCGTAAGGTCGTAGGTTCGATCCCCAGGTCGGGCAAAGTGTTATTGGGTTTTTCGGTGTGGAATTCCTCAGTAGTAGCCCGGAGTTTAGATTTGTGCTCGGTTGATGGCAACAGGCTCGCTCCCTATTACGTGGGACTTTTATGGCGAGATAAGGGTGTTATTATACACCTCTGTTGAACCCTTCGGGGAATACAGGCGTGAGATGTTATGTCTGACGGTCACTGACCTAAAATAGTATTTGCCTCAAATGTCTTTAACATTAGGTACTATATTTAAACTTAACTTCATCAGAGCCTGAATTCTATCCTTGTTCTAATTACATCTTAGAATATAACGATCGCTGACGTACAGATAAATGAGCACAATAAGCAAGTTCTACTTACAATGTGATTTTTATAAATATTTGTACAAGTTTCAACATGGTTAATGTAAAATTCGCGTGACATTGTCAATATACTATCATAAGAGATACCCTTGTGTATCGTCCGAAAGAATTTCTAAAATTAAATCGCATCATGAGAAACTCGAACAAAATTATTGTGTTTGATTGAGGTTAATTGGAACGAAGGTTAATATAAGACGCGAGAATTAATTAATGTGATGATGTTATGGACTTCAAGCGTTTACTTGCTCGTATAATATATACAATGTATTAAATGACAAACATTATGTGCGTGCGAATAGTGAGTTTGGCGGTTAGAATATGTTGCAATGTATTCTTCCTTCTTGTATTGATTTTTGTATAACAGTAGGACACGACGTCATTATATATTGTAGTAAACTATACTTCTAAGAACATAGCTATTGATTTTTAAATATAATATCCGAGGATGAGGTCATTATAACCCGGGCTATGAAGAATAGTGCTACCATCGTCCTATGCGTATGTAAGAGGCGACTTTTTTTGTGGAGCATTTATGTTCTTTATAACCTACACTTTAGTGCCATTTTCGGAATTTCAAAATACAGACATACACACATACATCTAAATACTCACGCCTGTAATCCCCAAAGGGGTAACCAGAGGTGTTCTTCTATTATAGGAGTCTGTATACCCATGTTTCACCTCTGGTTTTAAGTCAAGGTGTAATTTATAATAGGTTGGGAGCCTATTGCCATTTTCCGCGCAAAATTTAACCCTTCCTATGGATTTATATCAGATGACCAAAGATAACACAATGCACTGAAATTCTTGTTTTCTTAAGGGCTCTGGAGCCCAGACTATAGTCGTTAAGTTAGAGGAAGACACTGATCGTGTTGTTACTAATGAGCAACTATTACTTTCTTTGAGCGAAGCGAAGCCTGGAAACATTGAATATCGTAAAGATAGAGTAGATATAGACATAGTAGGTAGATACCTATATACTATAACTTTTTATTCATGTACTCTATGTCACTATAATATATTGTAATTATGTATTTTAGATAATTATTATAATAATTGAGTTCGTAGTATTACGCGCTTGACTTATCTTTGCAACGTAAGAAATTATACTTCTGTTCCGCCAAGTCCTTTCCCAATTATGTTAGGGTCAGTTTCCAGTCTAACCAGATACGGCTGAATCATTTTACACGGAGTGACTGCCATCAGACCTCCGCAACCCAGTTACTGGGCAATGCCGATATCCTAAGGTTAGACCGGTTGTCAGACTTTCGGGCTTCTGACTTCCCGTAACGACTGTCATAGGTATTAGTATGAAATACTGTTTAACGTGCTTTCCGAGGCACGGAGGGGTCTCTATGTGTTAACAAACGGTCACCCAACCACGGACTGACCGCGGCAAGCGCATCTTAACCTCGCAAATCGTATGATTATGATCTGCGCAGTAGGTAATTAGCCACGAGCCCCTCTGAATTATTCTTCTATGTCGCATTAATAAGATGAACAAGAAGCAGTAAAAACCTTGGTTTATTTTACTAACATGTATACGATTTCAATGTTTTATAGTTTGTGAGTAAACGCTTTAATAAAGCTAATGAAATGTATAACAGATAAAGTTTCAAAATTCTTAAAACATTCCTATACTCCACGTATACAAATTCACGCAAATATCTTCGGTAATATTTCACGATGGAATTCCTGGAAGCACTTCTTAACGTCAACCTTCGCAGCACACGAACGATGAGTGAAATTCCTTTTTTATACGCATTTACTCGGCAGCCTCATAACCCGGCGGAGCCAAATCCTTGTGTCGCTTCATAACTGCCGAACCCAAAAATAATTTGGGAAGGGTTCGTGACAAAGATTCACTTTGTTTAGGAGAGATCGCAAGTTATATTCAGCCTTTGTGTTCTTATAATTAATTAGGTGTAGGTAAAGCTGCAACGCCCATATAAATAAATCGTTCTCATTTGAGAGCTTCCTCTTAAGTGTCGTTTGATATCGCATGTGATACTGAGTTGAAAGAAAAATTATTATTACTTGTTGTAACAGATAGTTTTGTTTACGTTATTCACTATTATGGGTACTTTAATACCATTTTGGATTTCAACCCCTACTGCGACCAAACATTGTATAGAGTACTATAACTATATCTTAATAAGAACTAAACCGGAAAAGTCTCTTCTATTTTCAATAAAATAATAGTCTGCGTCTCGTAACCCTTAGTACATTTTTCGGAAGTATGTTAGTTTCCCTCTTTCATCCTCCTTTCCCATTGATGTTCCAAACACCTGTATAAGAAAGACTATTTGGACCATAACGATGCGGAACCCTGTAATAACGCGGAACCCGCACGCACTTGTCTGTTTTTATGCACAATATTTTATAGTAACGGCATATATTTTCAGCTAAGAAGTGTTGGGAGGAAAAGTTGGAGATTCTTGGAAATGTGATTAGGTTGGCAAACAGATCCGATGGAATAGTGCTGTCGCTACCTATATACACCTTAACAACAGGGGGATTGCTATTGCATTGCCAACTTTAGAGACTCAGTTGGAAAGTCTCATGTACCTGTAATTTTACCGGCAGCCTTCAAACCGGAATAAAGCAATGCTGCTTGGCAGCAGAAACAGGTATAGGTAGCAGTCGGTATTATTTTTCCGACGAACTATTTCACACACAAGGAGTTTTAGTACTATTAAAATACTAAAAGTAAGATAGATTACAGAAATATAATGTAAAATCAACAGCGGTATGTGGTTGTGTATGTTTGTCTCGTTCGGTAATGTACACAGTTATTATTTGTCATCAGCTTCAAACATCAAACAATATGTATGTTTAAGTTTAACACGGTGACGGTAACTCTATCGCGCTGAGAACAAAACGTTCAGTGATTTTATTCACAACTAGATGCCCGGACAGACTTCGTTCTGTCAAAAGTTATTGGCCTGTAGTGGGAAAAGAAAAGTGTTGTTTTTACTATTTTCCACGCAATTTTTATGTTTTTTCTCTCTATAAGGACCTCCCTTGTGCCTTAAGGAATATATTTAAAAATAAAGTTGCCGAATTGCTCGAGCCGTTTTCAAGTTTTGCGCTTAGCAACACATTAGGCGATTCATTTTTATTTATATAGATGTCTGATACAGTTAAACTTGACTTTGACTGATAAAGGTTGATTTTTCGGACGTCAGGTAACTTTTGAAGAGTAAATTTGACGTTTTGACAGCTTTTGTAATCGGTCCTTAAGATCATAATAATATCAACACAGACAGACTGAAATTTGCTCGCCAAACTTTTTCAATAGATCTATCGGCGGTTCGCTCTCCTACAATCACTACTTTCTTGACTTTTCTGTAAAATTTCTATCGCTTGATGGGCAAACAGCCGATACAAAGGTTGTTGAAAACCTGTGAACTATTCCCACTATTGTTCATTGCTTTGTTAATAAGAAAGTGTACTATGTTATAATTTTAACAATGGAACTGTGGATGAACGAAGTGTAGTGATCTTCTAACGAAAAGGGTGGATCTACCAACCAGGCGGGTCTTGTGCCTAGCGGGCCACTGCCCAAAGGTTTTTTTTTTTTTTTTTTTTTCGTATGATCACTCGCAGCTTTAAACTCACTAAGGTTAATTAGCTGCTTAACCGGACTGCCCAACGGTTGATGTTGGGAAGTTGTATATATACTAACTCCGTGTCAAATCTTGATACCGCGATGCAGGATTTGTGACGTTTCATCTGACAGCTGTCATTGTTGTCACTGTAGTTTGCTAGACAATCGTCGTGCTGCGTAGTTCTCATGTGGCGTGATAGATGCCGCCACATAACTATATACAAACAGGCAGCTTTACCTTTATTAAATACATTTGTAAGATGAGACATACACCTAATGGTAATAAAAATTAATGAGGCTCTGTTCTTGTGACAAAATGCTCCCGTTGGCAACCCAAAGACTGATTATATAGAACCGAAGGGAATAATTCATAACGACCTATGTTCACGTCATGACGTAAGAACATATTTACATTTCTTATCTAATAACCATATTTGTTCAGGTAAACTAATAAAATACAGTAGCTATATTTAATAAAGATATCTCTTTTGCATTGCAAATAATATTATCTTTATTACATGTTAAGCGGAAACATTGTCGGTGATACGTTTTATTTTTTTCACTTTATATTGTTGCAATTTAGAGTAATTTATGTTGAAAAGAAAGAGGTTTTAAGTCAGCTTAAATACTTTCTGAAAGCTATATATAGCTAATTTGGTGATAATTTCCATTCACCATCATCAGTGATATCTTAAAGCTTAAGAAAAGAAAATAGATAAACATGCAAATACGTACAAGTACCACCCCATCCGAGAAATCCACCGGCGTAAGTCAACAATAGACCGCCGGCAAAAATGAGCAAGCTTCGTATAGTAGGCGCGTATATGTCACTGTGATCCGGCAGACTGTCTGATAACACTCCCCAGAATATTCCGAGGGCGATACCGACGAATATAGCCAGCAAACCCTGCCGAAATTACGAACAAAAAGGTTAAGGGCCCTATATCCAAATTGAACCTTAAGAGAAAGCGGTTTGATTTTAAAGAAAATGTAGTTTGAGTGTTTCTTGGAAACGATCTCAAGTGTGGATAAGTACGGCCGGATTTCGAAATTTGAATTTATTGTTGAAGATAAAAATACATTTCGATAAAAGAGAAACGCTTTAGGGATAGACGTACTGTGAAATATTCTGTTGTGTACTTAGGTTCTGTAATGGTAGAGCTTGAACTGAATTTCAGTTCGTCCATTAACATTAATAGCTTGAGTTATAAAAAAATGAACGATGGAATATATATAATATAATCATCACAATTGCGTTACAAAATATTTATTTATTGTATTTGTTGTAGCTTATTAAGATAATAATATTTCAATACTATTTATTTACCTTTACAATCCTATATACAAGTGGTGCTGGGTAGAATATGGCACTGTTAATGACTCCGCACATGCCCTCAGTGAAGGTGGTATCGAGTCCGCCAGCGTTCGCTACCAAAAGTGCTATTTGGTTTTTGGTTCCTAAGCCTCTTTCGTGTAAACTGTTCACAGTTGGTACCACTACTGCCGGTGATACCGAGGCTAAAATAGAGCCTATGTGGAGACCTGTGAAAAAGAGAAAATATCTCAATAAGAGCTTCATCGATTTCAAATATTTGTACATACATAGGTGCTTTCTTTGCAATATTCAGCTTTGTGTTATTCAATATTCTTGACTCTCGCAAGGCTCAATTGTCGTCAGATGAATGGGGATTTGTGTGAATGAACTCACTGAGCCATTTCCAAGCAATAACCGGTGCTACTGGTTTTTCATCTGAAGCCTTTCTGTTGGTGAGCAGCGTAAACACGATCAACAAAATAACCCGGAATTTTATTTGAGAATTTATCTTAGTAAAATACACATATAAATCTTATTTATTCGAACTACATATACAAGTACATGTAGTTCGAATAAATAAGGTCTAATTTATAAGTTCGTTATGAAGTGAAAGGTTGAAAGTTTCAAATGTTACTCACCCCAGTACCAAGGAAAGTCGAGTAGTGTGTGGGCAAAGAAGGCGGCAGATAAACACTCGACGAACCAAGGCAGAGTGGCCAATGAGAAAACTTTTACTGAATTATTTTTTATATATTCCCAGTTCCAACTAAGCGGACCCTTCGTCAAGATAATGACGGGGTAAATTCGCCTGAAAGAAAAATGATATCATTGTTCATCGGATTGACTCTAACGAAATTTTAACTCACTTGAATTATCGGGAAGTTTATAAGTCATCTTTGTTTATTTTTATTTAGGTATATGGATGCTTAGTAGTTTTGTTACAATGATAATCGTGTCGCAAAGGTTTGTATATAAAACATATTTAATTGATTGCGTTATAGGAAAACCAATATGAAGGTTTTAAGCAAAAAGCAGTTTGAAGAATAAAATAATAATTTTATTTTGATTTCATTGAATAACCCGTGTTAAGTATAAAATCAATTTTGAGGTGAAAGTAAAGTTTGAGAAATGAAAATGTATCTACAATGATTTATTTCCTCATAACGTCAGGTGAGGAGGATGGCACGTCGACGTACAGTAATTAATTTAATGGCTCCCCAACCGTAGTATCATGTGGCACTTCTATTAGCAAAATTAATGTAAGTCCCCATTAAATCATCAACGGTTCTGTGAACCGGTAACTCTTTATAAATATACGCACAAAATTACGTTACGAAGTTACGATGTGGCAAGATCCGAATCAATTAAGCAGACTCATTTATTACGTCATCAAGAAAGCTGAGTCTTAAACAATTTATTTAATAAATTAATTAATTAAGTTTTGTGTGCAGGTGCTGTTTACGTCATTGTGGGAGAGTTTGTGCATGATGATATTTTGTTTAACTGTCAAGCTTCAAAATTGAAGTTTAAATGAAGGCTTACCTTAAATGGAAATCAATTAGGTCCGCAGTGGGGTTCTGTAGAAAGTTGGGTGGTCCAAAATTTCTGTATAATGCTCCTGTTAACGTCATGCCGACGACTGGGTTGATTGTTGTGTATCGCTCTAACGTGTGTCCGAATATGTACCCTGCTATGACTACTCCGCCCATATTGAACAGGTACCCGTTGGGGAGCACGGCGTCCTTGAATAAGAACCATGAAGTACCCCATAATGCTACGCCTGGACATAAAGAAGCATATATGTTAGTCGTTTTGGGTTTTCTAAGATTATTTTTCATTAATTGCGTTAATATCGATAACAGGTGCACTGGTATTGGTAACCCATACTACGACCTGGTATAAAATCAAGTAAACTTTAGCTCTTCGAGTTCAAATAGCTTGAACCAATAATTACTTATCATTTTAACCAATTATAATTGTCTTTATATTACACTAGCTGTGTCCTCAGGGCTCCGCCCGCGTAAGAAGTTTTATTCCAGTAATAAATATCCCATCAAAAACATAAATGTGAAAATGGGAGCCAAGTTCAATAATAAGAATATGCGTGGTTGTCGGCTTCGCCGACAAAAGAATTGAGATCTAACTGGGTGCCAAGTTCTGTAGATAATCCTGAAATTTATTTACACAAAGCAGATAACTTAGGATAAATTGAAGCTCAAGTTTGACTTGGCTAGTTTTTACCAGCAAATCGATTTTTTAGAAGAGTAAGATAATTATGTTGACCTTACAATATAAAACAGTAACTTGCGTATACGCTATTGTATGTTATAACATAAAGAAGATAAGTTGATTAGCCAAATATAAGATAACTTGTATGTGAAAACTAGCCAAGTCAAACTTGAGCTTCAATTTATCCTAAGTTATCTGCTTTGTGTAAATAAATTTCAGGATTATCTACAGAACTTGGCACCCATTTAGATCTCAATTCTTTTGTCGGCGAAGACGACAACCACGCATATTCTTATTGTTGAATCCCATTTTCACATTTATGTTTTTGATGGGATATCATTACTTTTTGTAAAGAAATTATTATTATTCATCATTCAAAAGTAATATGTAAAACGTTTACGCTGTATAGTTTTTTTTTTTGTGCTATTTTCTACATTTTCTTGAACGTTAGAAATACAAAGTCCCCCCTTTATTTTTTATCATTTGCCTGTTAAGTATATTTTTATTTCCCACTTGAATCAATTAATCTGGTATACAAAACGATAAAAGCGACCTTTCATCGTGGAATTATGGAACCCATTCTCCTACGAAAGAAAAAGATTATTGCTATTATAATTCCGCAAGGCGGTAGGTAATAAAAATCGATTTTTGAAAAATAGTTCAAATTGTAACAATTCACTGTTTTCGGACTTTTTCCTTTGTATCCACACAATTACCCAGCTGGACACCAAATTTCAAGTTTCTAGGTCATCTGGAAGTGGGTTAGGTTTTTGATCTATATGTCAGTCAGTGTTGAAAATGCCGATTTTTAGACGTTAATATCTCAATAACCGTTTGAGCTGTATTTATGAAATTTGGGATTATAGTTAATCTTAAGGGCTTTAATAAATTAACCAAATTTTGTGTGTTTATGTTGAATAGATTTTGAGTTATTGAGGGCTCAAAAGTGGCTTCAAATGGTTCGTGTAATATAACACACGGCTGCTGCGTCGCCAGTTCCTTTTTCTTTGAACTTAGCTTGACACGCTGCCGCCTGTCTAGATAGCCTATGTTACTCAGTGATAATGTAGCTTTCTAACGGCAAAAGAATTTTTGAAATCGGTCCAGTAGTTTTTAAGTTTATTCTTTACATACAAAAATTCAAAAATACAAATCTTTCCTCTTTATAATATTAGTATAGATATAGATTTTCAGATCAAACTAGTTTAAATTAAACTTTAATTCGTTCGTGCCAGCGGCTTTTAATGCTATACTTCTAAATCTTAAGTCGACGTAATTTATTTACAAGAGGAGATGTAACGACAAACTAACTTTCCGTATTTAAACCTTTTAAATTAGATCTACGGAAACCATACCTACGGCTCCTGGTAATTAACTAGTATATGTAGTAGTAATTAAAATAGGTGCAGATATACAATTAAAGATAGTCATTCCTTTGTAAGTGCGTAGAGAATATGATCGTTAATCTTTTTTTATTTAGTTTTAAAGATACTAAAGCTACGTCTCTACGTCTTTAGTAAGGCGCATTAAACATAAATGTTTTGAATAATTGTATAATTAAAGCAGCATACACACCTAGCCGTCGAAGGCCAACGAACGATCATCATTTGTTGGATTTGACCAAACTTTGCATAGAACATAGAACGAATCCGGTTTCATTCTATTCTCAGCAGTATCGAGCCTCGTTCATTGGCGTTCGTTAGCTAGGTCTGTACGCTGCATAATACGAAATAATGCCTGCTATAATAGTATAGGTAGCAGGAGGTCCTGTATCTTTATACTGTTGGTTACCGTTAGAAATGGCTTGTGTTATAACTTTCGTGAGACACATTCATATTCATGTTTGTTGGTTTACTCACCTGCAAGTTCGAATTGCGACCTCGTATGGGTCCAAAACTAGTCGGGCAATCCCGAAAAATATACGTGAGTAAACTCTTAACAATCATAAATATAAAAGGACTTGTCTAACTGCAACCTTTCACAGTAATTACCATCGGTAAGTACCTATATAGGTACATAGCAATATTATTAATTTCATTGTACCCAGTGTTTTAGACTAAAGTCCGGTAATATTACGATTTAGAAGCGAGTCATAATGCCCAGCTGTTGTCTGATGCCATTTGTGGACTCCCAAATTTATTGCCAGAAAAGTAATTTATGGCGACATGAAAACAACTAAGAAATATTATATTCATTTCTCTAATAAAATATGAATTGAAATTACCGGCTGTGTGTGTGTCTGTGTGTTATCATACCAGTCCGTAAATATCCCAATGAGACATTGCCACAATCACCACGCTTACTAGATGGATTGGCGATCGCAGTATGTCATCATTAACAGAGAGGCAGATGCTGCTGCCTATCAGCCATTCAGCTACGCCTGACCGGATAAAAATTCGTATCATGTGTGGATATTTTGGCCTGAAGGCAAACGCGCCGGACTGAAGAGACCGTAGCAGCACATCGAAATGAACTAATGAGATTGTTCCGTGTATGTGCACGCATCCGGCCGAACTGACGCAGGTTTGCCTGTTCAGTTTGGCCTTTCCGTAAATGGGGGCCTTAAGGCAGCTACTCGGGTCAGTGAGACTGACTGATTGACATCCAGGACGACACGGTCCCAGCGGGGCGAGTTCGAGGGCGCAACCGTTAATTGTACTATTGTTTTAAAATAATGTTGTTAACTATAATTATAAAAAAGACGCGATAAAAAAATATGGGAAATGTTAGAGAATGCTTTATCTAACTTGAGTATGAAATTCAAACAGGTTGAATAAGCGGTTTCCGAGAGAATTTGGAATATTATTGTTTGTTGCATAAATTTTCCAAAAAAATACGTGCAAAAAATGTGTTCTGTGGGAAATGGTTATTAATATACCTTTAAATATAAGATGTATAATTATGTTCAAAGCTTTAACTAAATTCAGTAGTTTTTTTTACAAAATTATTTTTGGTTGTAGGTATAGGAATTTCAAATTTGCATCTAGTCACATCAGAATACACACAGGTATAATTTCTTCAAGCATGAAATGACACTTTATTAAGGCATTTCTGTGGGCATTTCTTAGGAATCATAAATGCCTGTCTGGCCATAAATACTGTTACAATTAAAAATAAGAAAGATATTACATTTGAATTTGGAATCTGTCATTTTTATACGATTGTTCATTGTGTTTTCTAATTTTGGCGCCAATACATTGTACAATATTTTGCGATATTAAAATGGAGTGGGGTGATAAAGAGAACCGAATCGCTGTGATTGCATTACACAAAGTTGGTATGGAGCCAAATCCAATTTTTAAAACTCTCCATAAGCTTGGTATTAGTCAAATGTTTGTGTACCGGGCTATTAATAGATACAATGAGACCTCCTCTGTTTGTGACAGAAAAAGATCTGGCCGTCCACGTAGTGTTCGTACGAAAAAGGTGGTCAAAGCAGTAAGGAAAAGAATTCGAAGAAATCCTGTCCGAAAGCAAAAGATTTTATCTCGGGTGATGAAGATAGCACCCAGAACCATGTCGCGTATTTTAAAAGATGACTTAGGACTTGCATCCTATAAGAGACGCACTGGTCATTTTTTAACTGATAATTTAAAAAAAGAATAGGGTGGTAAAATCGAAACAACTACTGAAGCGGTACGCAAAGGGAGGTCACAGAAAAAATTTGTTTACGGATGAGAAAATCTTTACAATTGAGCAACATTTTAACAAACAAAATGACCGTATTTATGCTCAAAGCTCTAAGGAAGCTTTTCAATTAGTCGACAGAGTGCAACGAGGGCATTATCCGACTTCAGTGATGGTTTGGTGGGATGTTAGCTATGAAGGAGTGACTGAGCCATATTTTTGTGAAAAAGGTATCAAAACATCGGCACAAGTGTATCAAGATACCATTCTTGAGAAGGTAGTTAAGCCCCTTAGCAACACCATGTTCAATAACCAAGTATGGTCCTTCCAACAAGACTCGGCGCCGGGTCATAAAGCTCGGTCCACGCAGTCGTGGTTGGAAGCGAACGTTTTGGACTTCATCAGAGCTGAAGACTGGCCGTCGTCTAGTCCCGATCTTAATCCGCTGGGTTATGATTTATGGTCAGCTTTAGAGAGTACGGCTTGCTCTAAACGCCATGATAATTTGGAGTCCCTAAAACAATCCATACATTTGCAGTGAAGAATTTTCCAATGGAAAGAGTGCGTGCTTCTATTGATAACTGGCCTCAACGTTTAAAGGACTGTATTGCAGCCAATGGAGACCACTTCGAATAAGCTTTTTATATTTTAAATTGTTTTATATTTATGTATTAAACTAACACACTGTAAAAGTAATAAATATTATTTACAATAAAAAATAAACATTTTTTTCTTCGTGACAATATTTATGGCAAGACTAGGTATTTATACTACGTAGGTATACAAAGGATTAGTGCCTTAATGTCTTCATCTTATAAACTGACGATTTCTGTATTATGTATTGCGATTAATATTATAAATTAAGTGTGATTATCAGAAATCGACAATCAAAATTATGATAAACTAGCTGTGTCCTCACGGCTCCGCCCGTAGCCTATGTTGCTCACTGATAATGTAGCTTTCTAACGGCTAAAGAATTTTTGAATTCGATCCAGTAGTTTTTAAGTTTATTCGTTACATACAAAAATCCAAAAATACAAATCTTTCCTCTTTTTAATATAACTAGCTGTGTCCTCACGGCTCCGCCCGTAGCCTATGCTACTCAGTGATAATGTAGCTTTCTAACGGCAAAAGAATTTTTGAAATTGGTCCAGTAGTTTTTAAGTTTATTCGTTACATACAAAAATACAAATCTTTCCTTTTTATAATATTAGTATAGACTAGCTGTGCTTGCGGCATCGCACCCTTGAAATGTTTTGTTTTGCAGTATAGAAGGAGGTACCTTATTTGCTAATCCAGGATACATTAAATCCTTGTACCAACTTCCACTCAACGAACAAAAATCTAATTTGTATGGCGCTTAAAACATTTTAACATCTGTATTAACCTTTTTACATATACACTATTATGTTAACCACAAAGTTCTTTAACTAAACATATACCTAGTATTTTTTATTCTGTACCTAATGTAGTAAGATATTTTATCTTAGCAGGTATTGAAGCAGGAGCAATATAATAAAACCACATTCCTGTTTTATATCTCTGGTGATAACCCACGCCTATGTCTCAGCTGAAAGAATATTTCAGCAATAGGACAATTTCATGAAATAGGGACGAAAAACAATAAAAGTAATGTATGTAATGTGGTGCTCAAGATTTTTCCATTACTTTGCAGACAGAGTTTCAGGCGATATGAAGATGACGTATATGAGATGTATTTTACAACTTATTTTATATATTAATACATAGCATAACTGCCTCGTTGGACTAGTGCTGGCAAGCGCGACTACTGATCGTGAGGTCCTGGGTTTGATTCCCAAGTCGGGCAAAGTGTTATTGGGTTTTTCCGTGTGGAATTCCTCAGTAGCAGCCCAGAGCTTGGATTTGTGCCCAGTTTATGGCAAGGCTCACCCCCTATAACATGTGACTTAAACATTACGGCGAACTGAGGGTGTTACTATACACTTATACCCAACCCTTCGGGGAATACAGGCGTGGCGAATCCAGGACCTCACGATCAGCAGTCGCGCTTGCCACCACTAGACCAACAAGGCAGTTAGGGGCCATCCATAAATTACGTCACATTAATTTCATGATTTTTTGACCCCTCCCCCGTCCTTGTCACAGCTGGTCACATTTGTGAGACCCCCCCCTACCTAGTGTGATGTCACATATTTTGCAATTTTACATTTATTTATGAAATTAAAACAGTAGTGTTCCGAAATTATTTTTATTTCCACAACCGCCGCGAGCCCTAATGTTACGCGATTTATAATAGATCTAGGCTGTGTACCCATTGTGCTATACAATAAACTAATCAAATCATATGAAGTGGTTTCCATACCCTGAGACAACTCTCCCTCATAAACCTTATAGTCATGCAGACAGAATTGCAACTATTTTCATGTTATTCTTTAGTAGGTATGTAGTTTGAATTTAGTGTTGTAATACTTAGATATAAAATATTATATTTTGAAAAAATATGATGTCGCTAAATTTGGGAATATCCCTACCCCTTGTCACACAATGTGACACTTCGTCGACCCCCTCCCTCCCCCTTAACGTGTGACGTAATTTATGGATGGCCCCTTATGTGTTACAATCATCAACAATAATTATGATGTTACGGCATTGTTATGTGTGTACAGAGGTTGTACACGCTTCTATATTTACAATTTGGATAGCATGACGACAATACATGATCCAAGCAATACGATCGGTCGTACTATGTAGTGACACGTAATAGCATGCGCGAACAATATATCTATAAGGCCAATTGGCAATGAAATCGTGTTAAATTCCAATCAGTTTCCATTTGCGGTCGTTAAGCAGATACTATTATAGATTTTGTATTAAAATCTCTAGAATTACACTCATAGGCATATCGGTGACCGATTGAGCCTTCAAGATAATTCAAAATTATCTTTTATTACTTCTATTCTAAAACATATTACCGACAAGAATTTCTAAATATTTCTTTAACATTCATAGTTCGTGGGATAGCTTATAAAATTAGGATGTTATTTTTTCATATCTTTTACTCTTAGTAGATAAACATCACTCTTTGAGATGTACCATCGCGGACATTTGCGGTGAACCACTTTTCGACCTTATTACTAAGGCAATAAGGTTGATATGTGATTCACCGTAAATATCCGCGGTTGTACCTGGATGATTAACCAAAATATTTTGTTACTTTTTAATGATAACGCCATTCAATTTGACACATTAATAAAAATGAATGATAACCTATTTAAAAACGAGTTCTGGGTATTTTTCAAATAATTATATAAGTTACATTTTCTCGAAATCTACTGACTCTCGGCTAGGGTAAATGTGGTGTTAATTTGTTGAATATAGGACACACTATCACGCTTTAAAAGAAATAAGTCGTACGAGAACTCGTATTGAGTTCTCCCTGTATAAGTAGAATAGAGTAAATTTAGACTCATTGAATGTTACATTCCATGTAGGTATAGCACATAATGTTATCGTTAGAGAGAAGGTCGTAAAAACATACTAACATACTAGACTGTAAATTATCCATTGTGCTCGGATTAAAGGCAAAATATTTTCTAAAATCATTGTATTTGTGGGTAGTAATGTTTTCAGTCCATTATTTCCCGCTTGCACATTAGTTAAATAAAGGTGCTTCAATTCGTCCTCTTTAAGATTTGCACTTAACCAGAAAATTACCCGTAAAATTGCAGATTAGGTAATAACATATTCTATCGGGTGATAAAAAAATTGATCAGATAACTATTGGAACCTTAGGCATTCGGATAATATTAAATAAATGACGCACAAAACAATCACTCGACCGACAATCATTGTTCCATCAATGACAAACTCCACAGTTTTTTGTTTATTGTTTTGTTACAATTGTATATCCATTCTGTATTAATGTCTTCTCCGCCACATATTGAGATACGTTCGTAATAGGATTTTTTATTATTTTCAAGCATATATTACTTACTCGAGCGCTGTGTTTGTGTAGCGTCTGCACTGTCGATATTGGCGGTAAGTATAGTCGTAGCAAGTAACTTGGCAAGAGTATAGAGAAGAGAATTCCTCTCCTTTATTCTAAACAGACATGTTTTAAAATTAATTATGACAATAACCATAGAATAAGTGTACATGCGCATACTTGTACACCAAAACCTTGCCAAGTTATGTGCCGGCGACTATATACAGCTAAGTTCTGCATAAGATAGGGTGATAGCACCTATAGCGAATGTAATAAGCCAGTTATTCAAATCGGTATAGTTTTGATAGACAGTAGGATACTCGGCTGTACCCCTCTTTTACACAAAAAACAAGTTGTGATACACGTTGTAAACAAATTGTGTAAAGGGCTTTTTAAAAGTACTTATGTTTTTAACAGAGAATCAACACGCATAATATCTTTAAAACAAGTGTTTTAAACATGTAATATGATGCTATTTAAAGTATAAATTTCAATGAATGTCAAATACATGCCATGTTTTGTACATTGGTATAAAAAAGGGGTTATTGTCATCTTATATTAGGTCCCCATCTATGAAATTGGCGTTTTTTTCTCACAAATAGAGATCCTCGTCACTTCTATGATTTAAAAGATTCATTAATTGCTTGTTATTATATCGAATAATGACCATCATAGACAACTACCAATAGTAAAAAAATCTTATTAATTATAGTTTTCTAAACACAAAAAATACCTTAAAAATGACTCCTCTTTTTGTTAGCAGAAATGACCACTATTTTTGTGTTAACTTAGCCAAAACTTATTTTTGTCGCATATTCTAAGTCGCATACTTTATCTTAGTTTTTAAACAATAGTGCATAAAAGTTTTACAACATTAGTGTTCATAGTTGTTAAATAAATTAAGAAAATGTTAGTATGAAAAATGCAACTTCTTTAAAATTCTCCATACAAAACGCCAATTTCATAGGTGGGGACCTAATAATTTAAAGACAGGTTTTTTTAGGTACATAGTGGGCGGTTTTATCGCAAACGGCGATTCTTCTAGACAACAAAGATTGTCATTGGATGGATTGGAAAGCTAGAGCTACGCTAGTCATAAATATAAAATACGTTTATACGTCATGACAAATAGATTGACAATTATTACTTCTTGTGATAAACTATTTCTTGTTGTCAATTCTTGTGAATATTAAACCAAATTACGAAGCTATGTTCAAAAGCAATTAAAAGTGATGAAGTGTTCTTTAATTTTATTATATTTCTGTTGAACTTAGTCAGACATAGAAGTTCGTAGAACGCTCTTGATATTGTCTTTTGAAGTCTTTACAACGACTTTATCGTGCTTCAATTAAGTTATGTAATCAAAATGTCCTCTATATGACGCGCCCGAGTTATTAATTTTTATCAATATAAACGCAACAATATCACATTTGTGGTAATCGAGATCGGTATCTACAGTGTAATTATTACAATTGTCTTTGGTGTATCAAACAATTGACTTTTCACCTCTTGTTTGTTTGTCTATGCGCATAGCACTAACACGAGGAATTTATTCCAAATCTTTATTTAAGAATATGCTAGGGGATGCTAGGGATAAAAGCTAGCTAGCATTATTCTGATCAGACTCGCCTTTGTGCGAATATAGGTCGTAAGTTATTTTTCTTTTGAAAGGATAATTAGTAATTCTCTGTGTATTAACTAGAACCACAATGAGAATACCACCTATTTTTATTATCAATCGATACTCTGCATGCTTCTTAGCGGAAATAAGTAAGTACACATAAAATGAAGTGTTTGATACATATTAAGGGAAAACTTTTAAACGACAGAAGGATACATTTATCGATTCTAAGTAGTAGTTATTTATTAAGACGCATTTGAATAAGCGTTAGTTGCTGTTGCAACGTACGTATGGTTACTGTAACATGTTGTATTAATGAGGTTGCTGCATGTGGTTGCTACGGAGCTATTACGATCGTTAAACTGATGTTAGTTTTCGTATGTGGGTTCAAAGCTAACTTTGGTGCCACTCGGAATTGAGTTTATCTTGTGGGCTGGGTTTGGCATTACATAGCGCAGTTGATAGGTATGTTCAAAGTCAGGAAAGCTTGCACCAAGATGAATCTGATTATTATGCACTGCAAGCATTATGAATACGTTATGTTTTTCTTAATTGGGTTCAATATCTTTTTATTCAACTTTATTGCTACAGCTTTTTTGGAAATTGTCTTTAAAAAACAACCTAGACGAATGAGGACAGGCATAGATGTAATTTGAACACCTTTAAACGAAAGCAAAGAAACTAAATTAATTTTAATTGGTTTTTGTTAATAGGCTTGTGAGTATTATTGCCTGATTGATAATATTCCATTAAAACTGTATGTATCTATACTCCATTTAATATAGCATTAGCCAAAAGTAGGCAACCAAGGCACGTAATATCTTTTGAACCATTTCTTAAAATAGAGTTTCTGGCGTTTCAGCTCATCTTGTTTGATCGTTAAAGTTCATAAAAGCATAATACTGTGTTGAAACCTGCTGGAAGAAAACATGTTGCACGTTTCTATACATTTCCTTGATAAAATGAGTCTTAGTTATCTATTGTTATATTTAATAGAGTATATCAAGGTATACTACTTTCAGGCAAATGCAAATGTATTATATATTATTATAGCACTTTGCCCGCGACTTCGTCCGTGTGAATATCGTAACAAACTTCAACCGCCTATTTTACCCCCTTAGGGATAGAATTTCCAAAAAATATTTCTTAGTGGATGCCTACGTCACAAAAGGAACCTACTGTTCAAATACTTTGTTTCTAGTTTCAGTGGTTTAGGCTCTGCATTGAGGCATTATATATAGCATTTTTTCAATTTTTCCAATATGTTTGGCGTAATTCTTCAAATTGACATAATTTTCTTATTTAAGAACCGATTAAATTAAAACAAACATTAAATGTTAAGTGAAGCTTACCACAATACATTACTGATAACTGTACCCAAATCGGTTAAGACGTTTCTGAGATTAGCGCGCACAAACACACAAACAAACAGACAAAAATTCTAAAAATCATTCTTTTTGGTTTCTATTGCGTTAATAAAGACCTCTTTTTTCTCAAATATCTTCTATGTACAGACAGGGATCAGTTACATTTTTATTATATGTATAGATTAGCATGCCTGTAAAAATAGAGGTTGTAAACGCGTGCTACCTTTAGTCAGTACCTAGGCATGTTTTCATAGGATGTGTAGTAAGTAGCCCGTGCCATAGTCAATCGCAGTGAGTTAAAGTAGAGGCACTGTTTTATATTTGTAAAAAGGCTCACAGGTTAAATTAAAATTATCAGAATTTTACGGTCAAAGATCGAATCGAATACCTATTACAGCTAACAATTTGGCATATATCTAATCGATTCTGGGTTTTGTTTGGTCATCCTCCTTTGGCATGTCATTTCAAAATACATTGCTACATCTGTTCCGAGCATTGTGTTTACAAGGTTAGTCGGAAAGGGGGTACTAAGCCGCGGGCCACTTAATGTATCACTGATGATTGTTTTAAAGAAAGTGTTAAATTTTTTAAATTCGATTATTTTTTTTAGTTTTTTCAGAAATTCTTCATCCCTGCTTTAGTTATGAATTCAGAAAATGGAGTTTCTAATCCATGACCCCAAATATGACCTAAAATGTAAACACGTCTGATCATAGCTGAGGATAGATAGAATTTAGCGTATTTTTTATGAAATCTTTGAACAGCTATTTCTCTTGAACTACTGACTTTTGGGGAAAGTTGTAGAACAAAAGTAATCCATTATTACGGATACTTTAACCCTTTCGGCTTAGTACCGCCTTTCCGACTAACCTTGTAAAAACTATACATGGTATGGAAATATATTTCCAAACATCATCACCCTTGGCAGGTAGCTTGGTGATCTCAACGTAACGCTATTAGTTCACACGTGGATGGTGCCGCCCATTCAGCCGATATAATCTCTTCTCAGAGGTGACAGCCCTATTCCTAATCGTGAACTACACGGCAGAAATCAATCACACGGATCAATAGCAGCTATTAATAAAATGTTCAAAGGGGGATTAAGGGAGACGCTTTTGTCACTTATTTTATAGAAAAAAAAATTGTCACATCTCTATGGATGAAAGTTTTTTTAGAACTAGGATACTTATCCTAAAAATGAAACGACGACAAGCTATTAGCTTCTGCGCTACGGGTCATGGGTTCGATTCCCGCACGAAACTAATATTTGTATGGCATACAGATAATTGTTCCGGCTCTGTGTGTGTGCATGTGAAGATTTGTGTTAAAAATAACAAAGAATAACATACTATTGTCCAACATGTCTTTGTTTTTACGTTTGATAATAGTTTTTAAAAACGATCAAATAATTTATAAACATTGAAATATTTATTTAATGTTGATTGATTTATTATATTTGGTACTACCTGGTGCCTGCGGCTTTGCTCGTGTGATATGTCGTTAAAAAGTATCCTATGTCCTTCTCTGGGTTCCAAGCTATCCTTGTACCGAGTTTCATCAACATTGATTCAGTAGTTTAGTCGCGATGAGGTAATAAACAGAGTTACTTTCCAATTTATAATATGTAATGTATGAGTAGACAGTGATATTAGAGTGGTTCTTTTCTGTACATTAATGTGGATGCATCTGAGACGAGACAGATCACTTAAGCTGTTTCATTCCTCAATTATTTTGTTTGCTTTCTTATCATGTTAATATAAATGACTTTCGGGTGTTCCAAAACAAATGGTCCTGGAGGGAAAGTACTTTAAATATTAAATCTAGTTCATTTTACTTGAAGGAGACTTTAAATGTTCTTTAAAAGTCTCTTGCTTGAGCCAGGAATCGAACCCACAGAAACTTTAAAATTTTAAGTTTAACAATCGATAGGGTCAATAATTTGGATCAGATCTCTCGTATAAAAATTGTGTCTTAGATTGAGGGAAAACTATGAAATTTAACATTAATTTTGTATAATACAATTCAATGCCACGAGAACAGCAAATACTCAAAAACGCCTTATATTATTTGTTTTTAGTTATTACATGGACAGTATGGACTTTCTTTTATTTATGACACTGTGTTTATTGAAGAGTTTCAATCCTTATTATCGACCCTATCGATATTATTCCATCAGCAGGTGCTATAAAATACAGTATGCTACTTATTCGCAGTTTCGTCAGTATAGGTATTATCCGTCTCCGGCAAGAGACAATTTGAACATCTATGGATGCAATATTTCCTACTTTAAAAAATAAAATAGTCTCTTTTAAGTAAAATGTGCTATTTCTTATATTTGTTAAAGTACGTACTTCCCCTCCCTGACACGTGTTCTAGGACACCCGGTAGTATACATCTGGATATAGGATTGCAATCCTCATCGATTGAAAACTACAATCAAGTGTATGTGTGGGAGTTATCAATGGTTATTGCATAAGATATTCTATTGTTCGGATCGATATTGTCATCATTGTTGCACGCATACTGACCACAAAGAAATACGCCGACGTATTGTCTTAATTCCGGAACAGTTGGAAGCGCCAGAAACAACTTTCCGAAGAATATTTTCTTTTCATTCTTCTTAGGGTGATTACTGTAACAAAGAATGTAATGACGCATGTTACAACGTGTTCTACATATTATAACAATAACGATCTACATGATAAGGAAGGCGATTAAATGGAAAATTATATTCACATACAAGTACTTACTCACGTTTTGGCGGAACCGAGATCGAAAGTGGTTACATTTGTCCCGTTTATGTTTTTATCTGAAAATAAGAACATTTCGAAAATTAATAATATATCAAAGTACAGTGTGATTCGCTACAAAAAATAAGCCACCCCCTCTTCATCTGTGCTTGTCATAAAATGTGACCCAAGGGTTGTATCATGAGGCAGAGCAGTGACGTCCTCGTTTCTGCTCATAAGAACTAACTGCGACCGTCAATCCGTCTTCCAATCGTAGTGATTAGAAATTCTGTATTCCGTGATTAGTATTCACTATGACGTTTTGTTGTAGGGGTTATTGGGAGGCCCGAGTTCAGGCGAGGATGTAAAGAATTCGTAACGATGATGATAATGAATACCAAATTAACTAAGTCCACAGTCCGAAAGCCTGACAATCGGTTCAACCTTAGTTGCGGACTTCAGATAGCTCCGTATAAAATACTTCTTCTCTGTGTTGGCATGTGCTATAATATGAGAATACTCAATGTCGTAGTGAAAAGATTAGCCAATCAGCAGAATTGGTCACAAGGCTGACTGCCCAGGGTGCACCGTCCTCAAGTATCGTCACTAGTGGAGGCTTCACATCTGGTTAGGCGAACTCAAACAGAGTTGAGAAAAGGGGACTGATACAATTTTGAAGAAAATTAACATATTGAGAGTAAGTACGAAGACTCTCTTTACCTTCTACGATACCACAGGAAAACAGGGTGGTCTATTCTTGCAATAAACCACATAAGATTTTATTTCACACATTTAGCTTGCCTACTAATTAGCGTGTAAAATGTAAATATAAGGCACAATATAAATGAGCCAATTATAAATTTAAATTAAATAAATTCTAGTTATTTGCATTTCAACCAATATGGTTTCAACCAATTAAGTATATAGGTACTTATAATAAGAGCGCAATTAATTTGCAATTAATTTACAGGTTGGCAAACAGACAAATATTATCCAAACTAAATTTAAAAAAAATGAACGATTCCAAGGCAATATGCTAGTATTACACTACAGTTATAAAAGTGATATATTTCCATTATAACAGACCCGAATTACTTAACCTATGAACCTTCCCATCAAACGACGTTCCAAATGAATTTTGTTTACTTATTTCCAAAAACTCGTAGAACAAAAGTCGTTATACGGGACCAATGTTATGACCAGTTAAAAGCATTGTACATTACATTAATAACTTTGTTTAGGTGTTGACGAGAAAAGTTGAAAATTAATGCTAAAGGTCGCAAGAAATGTGTATCGGAGTTTATCATTATTAGGCTGTAATATGAATGGCACTGGAATGGGAATGGCATTTATTAGTATGAGTACCTATTATTATAACTGACTTTAATGTGAGGCGCGCATAAAACATAACAGATAGCGCGCTGTATTCATAATGAAAATGAAACTATTAAATGTCTGGTCTATTGTTGTTTGGAATGTACACGTCAGAAATAGTATGTTTTGCTATATTGTTTGTAGTTATCTATTGTTTTAATTTTACTACTTTAACCTTGGCCGTGCATTCACCAAATAATAGACAATCATATTTCTTCCCGCGGCTGTCAAATCAGGGCCCTTATTCTCTATGAGATTTAAGAAAAACACGCAAATAACGCGACTGCGTTACAATTATATTTTGGAAGTTCTTGATAGCGCTGCTTGCAAAGCCATTTGACAATAAATGACAAATTCAGTACATTTAAAATGAATACTCTGTTTTTCCTATCGCACATTTGGATGGTAACGCGGCCGTGTTATTTGCGTGTTACGTTTTTATGTTTCATAGTGAATAAGGCCTAAAGTGACAGAGGGATTACCTACGTTAGGAGAATGCGCATTTGTGCTAATAATGAGTGTTGAAAGTAGCTAAAAACTCATTTATTCAAAATAGACTACAATTACTTAGTTCGTTTTGAACGTTATGTTACAGCCCCCATAGATACCCGCCGTTCACCGCTACCTGGAAGAAAAAACGCATCGTGCGTGGTTCACCATCATCCTCCTATCCTAATCCTAACTTATTTGGGGTTGGCGCAGTATGTTTTCTTCTTCTATACATCTCTATAAGCCATCTTAGTACTCACCTCCTTTCAGCCATAAAATATCATTTTTCACACAATCCATCCATCGTTTCTTTGGACTTCCTCTACTCTTATAACCATCCTCATTCATACCCAAAACTTTCCTCACGACATGTTTTTCATTTCTCCGCATCACATGCCCATACCATGACAATCGGTTTCCACACAACTTCTCAATCACCGGCGCCACTTTCAGACTTTCTCGTACATACTCATTTCTAATTGTATCCATTCGCGTAACACCACATATCCCTCTTAGCATTCTCATCTCAGCTGCATGCTATTGCCTTTCATTCATCCCTTTTGTGGCTTCTTCTGTGTGCTTCTTCCTGTATGTCCGACATCAGAGCGTCCATTATCAACAGGAAAAGGTACGGACTTAAAGCCTTGGTGCAAGCCTACAGTCACACTGAACTCGTCGGTGTTGCCAGTAGCTGACCGAACGTTGGAACTGGATCGACTGTACAGTTGATCAGTTTTCAAATTCATTCCTTTCCCACATCGCGGGCACATGTTACTTTTTCAAACTGTTGAACGGAACAGACCAACGCATGGAAAATGATGCTTAATTATTTGGTAGCAATGATCGAAATTGCCTTTTGCCTCCATATGACGTAGTAGTGCCATGTAATGTCCTAGATTTCATTTAAAGAGTTTTGTTGTAAAAACAATGACATCAATCAAATCGATGATTAAATAAATTGTCATTACTTGTGTCTGTCACCATGTCACCACAATATCCTGTCAAAAAATGCTTGTATTTTCATTTCTATTATATTGGCAATACGTAGTCGGTAAAATAGTTCGTTTCTTGCACTGTGCAAGCAAAAATGAAGCTTAATGTGCATAACATTTTCAATCTCCTACTGTACATAGCACGAATCAACTCCACATACTTCCCAGGCACACCTTTCTTTTTCAAAGCCCACCACAACACATCCCGAGGTACCCTTATCACACGCTTTCTCCAGATCAATGAACACCATAATTCATATGCTGGTTTTTATGTGCACGTTGGTACTTCTCGCACAATTGGCGGAGTGCAAAAGTGGCGTCCATTGTTCCTCTAGCTGGTTCAACGCATCATGCGTGCTTATTAAGACAATAATGTCTACGTGACCGATCGATTGTTCAGTAGTAAATATTTACGGCCCATAATTATAATCGTTCATGATAGTGGTAGAATTCTAAGCGTCATCAATACTACATAAAAAGTCGCATCACAATCAAAGTCAAATCACATCACATTACTGAAGAAACTCTAGAAATGGAAGTACCTATTAGAAATAAAATCGCATTAGCATTGGTAACGAGCACTGCGCTTCTGAAATATTGAATTCAAGGCGTTGGAAAATTTTGTTGCGTTTTTCTGTTTAAAATAAAACCGGTCAGAAGTGAGTCTGTCTCGCGCAATCAGGTTCCGTACCAAAACTTTATTAACGAGCAGCAGATTTTATTTTTCAGCAACTACATATAACAACAAACTGAAGAATAAAGCAGCAGTTTTCATGTTATAACTCTACACCTAATTTTTTACTAACCCCGTAAATATCAAAATTTTAGCTTTAGAAACCTATAAGATCAGGGGAAAACGGTGTTTTCACACATTTTGGGTTATTTATATCTTTATAGGTTAATCAATAGACAAAAAAATTAAAATATTTTTTTTAGCTTCATTGGAATTAGCCCTTCCAAACGATAACTCACACGATACAGAAAAAACAGACCAACATCTGGTGCGTGGAATTTTTATATATTTTACTACTTAAAATCAATATTACTTCCGTTATTTACTTAATAAATCAATAAAATGCTATATTAAGTAGCAATTTGTTACTATATTTAACACTAAATTACTGTTCTCATTTTTCCTGTTTTCCGAGGTTCACCTGGGACTTTGACATTTTTGGCCTTAATATTTTTTTATCTATGTGACAAGAACTTTCGATTGAGGTATATCTTAGCTCCGTTGGAAAATATATAATTAACGACGCTATTACACATTGTCCTTTTGACGTAACGTTATTTTCGAGAAAAATATTTGTGGTAGATTGAAGGACGAACGCGAGAGTGATCTCATGAAGGTTCCGTTATTTCTTTGAAGGTACGGAACCCTAATAACAGCAATTATATTTTTTTTACATTTTTCACTTCGCCTATTAGGTAAAACACATCGCGGAAGTAGCGCGCACCCCGGCGAAGGTCGATGTATAAAAAATGGATGAGTTTATTCTTAGAGAGTAGGTATATGCAATTTAAAACGTTATTATTTTTGGTCAGAAAAAAATCACTTCGATCTCGTTTTTTTGCATAAATATGTTTAGCTAAACCTACTGAACAATGTGTAAAAGTTTGTCCAGGTATTTTGATTGGACCTTATATATTATATTCATATGCCTTAATATATTGCGCTTTTAATATAGGTTCATATTATAGTGCTTATTCAAAGATTATTATTTATTTGGCATGGAAGACTTACAGATAAATAAAGAAAATAACCATTGAGTATTGAGTGGAACCAATAACAAGTCTTCACTTATGGAACTAGAATAAAATTAATGATTGCGAGCAAAAAAGGCAAGTACAAACTGCTAGCAAAAATAATTATCAATATTGCATGCTTATTTGAAAAAATTAAGACTTAAGCACCGTCTTGCCGAGGACACAATAGTGTTAAAGGCATCCAGATCATGCTGTATAGAAAATATATCGTTATATCTTCTTCTTTTTCCTGCCCTTATCCCACACCAGGTGGGGTCGGCACAACATGTATTTCGTAAATCCATGTTGTTAGAGGTTTTGGCTTATTGTTTTATGATCGGCCGCCTGCCTGACATCAACCCTCCTTGGGAACAATATATATCAATAATATATATCGTGCTATAATTTATATTAATATTATAGGTAACTAAGTGAGTGACAGGCTTTACTCTGGTGCTTTACAATGACGTAAAAGCTTTATGCAATATAACGATTAAAAAACTAAAAAATACGCAGAAGTAAAACATGAATGGCTGCATGTAAAACAAAACATTTGATCTGATATAAATAAATTCTACTCACTTTCATTTAAAAAATTAAACGTATAAAGGGTGCTTTCTGCGGTAGGTAGGTACTTACTAAAACATTTAACGTTTAGCTATAATTTACAATTTTTAAAACAAAAACCGCACCACGCTGTTCCTTTTTATCCACTAGAAACCGTCAAGGGTTCCTTTACCTACTTTCCGACTCCAACATGAGACCCTCACCACTATACGTTTTGCTTATATGCCAACAAAATAGATCAAAAGAGCCCAAGTTTGATATGTCCACTAGAAACCGTCAAGGGTTCCTGTACCCACCTTCCTGTTCTATTTAATTAGATCGCATCAAAACAGATCAAACGAGCTCAAATTCGATATGTATACTAGCAACCGTGAGGGGTTCCTGTACCTATCTTCCGGCTCCATCATTACATTAGCTCTGGTACCAGATTATTTATTATACGGTCATCAGAATTACGCATAGTTTCATACCGATGCGATAGTTAGAAGTGGGTGGAAATCGATTTCCAATGTTCTTTTACGAACTTAGTAAGTTACAGGTGAAGCTAATATATTTAAGCGTATTAATAAAAGTAGCGGTTACTCGCAGGTGACTGCTCGAGTGATATCAAAATGCTTATAAGGCCATACACCGCATTTCTTTTATTCCAAGATCGCTATAAAAATAATGCATGTTAGTTTCATGACAAAATTCATCGCCGCATGGTGAATTAAATTCTTTAGAGGATCAGGATAAAGTTGGCACAGGACCAGTGCGTCGCGTCTCAAAGGCGGGACGGAACAGTTTCCAGCAGTATGATCATATCTTTTTGGATCTAACAATCTTTTTGGTACTTCCGTTTAAATTGAGTCCCATATTTTTATGAAAAGAAAATGTAGTGAATGATTCTTAATAGGTGAGGAGTTTTTATGCTCTATTGCGAAAAAAGAAATACATATATAAATATGAGCGAAGTAACATTTATGTAAACCGCAACTGCTTATCAACTCGCGGTTTCGGTTTTGGGTTGGAAATTTTATAACTTTTAGTGCAACACTATCAATTTCATTACCTATAGCATTTTATACACATATCGTAAACGAAGTTAAACAAAGCATGTAATGCAAAATGTTATTTTCATTCCGTAGTTAATCTGAAGCGCAATGTACTTTTCAGCGATAATTTCAAACAATCACTGAAAGCAGCCAGTTTTAATCAGTATTAAGCTGATTTTAATTATATTATTATAATTAGTGTTCGTAGGAAGGAAGTATTGGTCATTGTTATGTTTTAAAACATAACATCGACGGGTCCTACGTGTAATGGTGCAAGTGTAAAAACACAACTTTATAGAAGAGCGGTTTAAAGATCTTAAATAATACTGTTATTTCCATTCGTTTGCAATTTTGTAACCACGAAACTATCTACATTAAAAAAAAAATGAGCAAACTATCAGTGATTTGAAGGTTATTGATGTAGAAAAGTGGATTTCACATTTTTGCGGGTTGTACCAGTATACGTAGGACCCGTCGACATGGTGCTGAATTCATCGCATTATAATAACTAGAAGCGACTGTAGCAGATAACTTTTCGCTATTGGTTTTGTATATTTCCAGTATCGGTTTTTAATCTATGATTTCACTTTTCACTTCCACACTAGCAAGAATATAAAATAATTCGCTGAACAGCGGTTCTTTTTAAATCCGGAAATAATAAACTTTTGTAAATGTGAGATAATCACCAAAGTGAGATTAAGGTAAAAAAACGCACGATAAAAAGGTGGCAAATTAATGAAACACTTACCAACATCACAGTTATTGGTGGTCATCCTTCCGTGACCCTGAACACAACTCAACTAATAGTTACATTCACGTAATATTATTTATTAATTTAAAGACACACCGAGCGAACGAAAGCGTTTCAGCGTGGAGAACACATAGTTATATTAAAAGCACAACAGAGACTTAAGTCGTGAGTCTGAAAGCAACCGACGAACCCGTGTGATCTCGGGTAGTGTCCCTATAATAATACAATTCGTCGCATGCGCACTGCGTTCAATAGCCATAATAGAAAATACATTAATCACTGGACGTCGAAATACATATGTCGTTGCTACAAGTATGTGGGCACACAATCGATGCAGTTTGAAAATAAGCCAGTAAGAGTTATTCAACATGAAACGTGTGCGGCGAACGTACCTCTGATGAGACGTTCAGCATCATCGTTAACTATGTTTTTATAATTTAACAATAATAATTACCTTCTGATTTTAGTATTCGTCAATTATTGAGTACCTTAATTATAATGTGTACTGTTATTGAAATTACGCGTTCTTAACTGTATTCGATAATAACTTATTTAATAATATAATAAAACTTTTTAACAAAAATAAAACCGACTTCAAATTGTCTATCTCCGAGGTTCTTCATCAGATGTTCACCAAAATTAAATGGGACCACTTCGAAAGAATACTCTTTCAAACAAAAAATAATCATTAAAATCGGTTCACAATTAGAAAAGATATCGCGGAACAAACATACAAAAAAAACATACAGTCGAATTGAGAACCTCCTCCTTTTTTGGAAGTTGGTTAAAAATCCGTTAAAAAGATTTTTAAGTTAAACGGTTTTATCTTGTAGTACCCCTGCAGCATCAGGATTTGAGGATTGAAGATTGAAATTATTATAATGTTGTATTGTCATGAGAACTGATTTAATTTGCGAAGTTTCAGGTGAATCCGTTAAGCAAAAGTTGTTGATCGGAAGATTTGAATCAAACAAAAATAATATACGTAGTGAAGCTAATTAAAACCGTTTAAAAATATGATTCACTGCGAGGATGGTCGTACAGTTTTCTTAATATGATGATCGCCATGGGTTATCATGGTGCAACACGCCCTTTAAATAACTTCTATGTACGAACCCGTTTATATCAATGTTTTTCATTGTAATAGATACAACCTTATTAGAAAAATATTAAACATTGCTATTTGAAAACATTGACTTTATTTATCATTCATATAACGTTGAAATAACAGCTCAAAATGTAAACATTGGAATTATTTCTTCATCGTGTGGAATAACACTATTTTCATTCATACTTTTTATATGATTATGTCGATGGAGGATCGCGTATTTTTGCGAATACGCGCAGACTTTTGCGAAATTACGGAATATTACGTACCTAAAGATCTAATAACTGAATCTGTTAAAACAAGGTGGGTGGTAGGATGAGGGAGGGTGTGGTGAGCATTTATTGGGTATATAATTTATTAAATGGGTAACCTGCAGTAGGCACACTAAACTAGTTTAGTAATTTTATGAAAACGTTAGACTCAGTTCGACGTTTCGCGAATTTAATGTTCAGTAAGATCGCATAATGAGATTACCCCTACGTCATATTCCGATTTTTCGCGAAACTCTGCGTGTCTTCACGAAAACACGCACCGACAGACTTATGTAGCTACATATTTTCATTGAGTCAACCTGCAATCTAAGTTTTTTGTACCAAGCATATAAATTTATCGGCGGTTTATCGATTCGCTAGGAAAATCACTTAAAGCTATAACAATATAAAGGTATTGTAAGACGTATAAATACAAATGTAAATGTGAAAATGTAGCGATTTCATTTATTGCTTTGCCACTGGAATGTTGACTTGCCGGACAGTGAATTAAAACAGGGCTTCTACATTACACGCTGTTAGCCTAAGGGCAAATGTTATACAATGCATGAACTTGAAAGAGACCATTCATCATTCGGCCCCGTGAGCGACAATCCCATGAAAATTTAATTTTGTACTTTATTTAAAAATACATTAGTGTTATTCACTTGTTTCGTTTCATGTCGGTTTGTATAGATTAGAATAACTAATTAATGTCCAATATGTTTTCGGTTTATTTTAGAAGAGCGTTTAAATAGATGATTAGCGTCCTTGTTACAAAAAAAAGATTCTCTTCCATGCTAGTTCAACCGACTTGGCATTGGCACAAATTCAATAGACTTTTATTTTCAGTTATTCTAAGACGTTATTAACAAAATTTATGTGCGATGTGAACATGTAAAACTCAAATAAAAGATAATTATTTTATAAAACATTTATATTGACTGACGTATAAATTGCCAACCATGGACTCAAACGTATGAGAATAGTGTACATTGGCAAAACGTCACGAATTCAAAGCCTGGAGCTATTTGGCCACACAAAACGGGCTATTAACGTCGAGAGCTTCGCATTGATGGCTATATTTTGTTCGTGTCACGCTAAAAAGAGATATGTTTGTGTAGTTGCAACAACTTCAATCTCTGTATTAGGCTAGCAAAAGGAAGTCATTCCCGGCGGTAAACAATAACGCACGGTCGGAAACGTCTTTCATGCTAGACCGGCTCCCGTCGAGTTGGCAAACGGCAGCCTCTAAAGAGCGGGCAATTTGCGCAGTAACACCCGCCGGATACCGGCTGCTCATTAACTATGAACGCAGTCATCAACTCTTCTTCAGCAGAAAAAACGGCGTTTAACAGTAGCACTCTCCACGAATAAACGGTGCGGTGAGGGGCTTTTGAACGGCCACCGCTACAAAGTGCATGTAAATTGCGCTGCGAAATTGAAGCGGAGATATGAAAGGAGTGGTAAACTTTTGAAAGACAGGCCGAGGGCAACCCGCTTTGAAATCTACAGGTTTTACTAAGATGTAAAGAGGGTGGTTTACCAACGCATAGTTTGTATCGCTATATGTACTTACCTCAGGAAGAAACGTATGGTGAAGCAAATATTATGTGTTTACCTAACCTTAGGGAGGCTGCACATACTATCAACATTTTTTTTAAATAAATCTACTCTATGTTAAAATATATACTGCAGAGCTTTTTTTATGTGCATTTAATTCACATACCCAAACTTGTTTCCGCTTCAGAAAAAAGAGAGACGGGAAATCGTTTATCTTGACGATAGTGACCTCCTTAGCATATTTAACATGCATGAACTCTTTGGTTACAAATGCTTCCCACGTTACCGACGGAGAGCTCGCGGCTAATCAGATCTTCAAATGACGACTTTTTGTGAACTGCCATTGCCTATAAAATATTTATCTCTTGAGTCTTTCGATTAGGACTCACCGCAGTACGCAAAACAAACGTATAGCACGAATCGTTTCAATTTGTAACAAATACAGTATCCATGGTGACGAGATGCCTTTTGTACATACTCTTAGACAAATGATTGGTCTCCGCTGCGCAGCGAATACCAACCAATTATCTAAGTATTAGACCAAATCAAAGTGTACAGACACACACTATATGGTTTCATTTCAAGCCTTAAGTAAACACCTAGATTCCTTGTTTTGTGAAATATGTTGCTATGTTTGAATCAGACAAACGTGGCCCATGTTACAGATTAAAAGCCCAAAGGGTACTGCGATTCCAGTTCCACGAAACACCAAATGACAGCATGTTTGAATAATAGTTTCGCTTCGGGTAACGGATTCCTAGGACAACTGTTTCAAATTGCAGATTAAATTGTAACACTGATCTTGTTTATATCAATATCGTGTTCAGTTATTTATAAGTTATTTTGATTTTGCACAAGCTATCGCCCACGGCTTTGTGTGAACCCATTCGGGATTTTGAAAAACCTCAGCCTTCTTCTTTTCGTGTGGTTAGTGACTAACCTGGTGTCAGAGTTTCTACCGCCCATGGGCCTCTGACTTGGCTTCTAACGCCGAGAAATATCTCTCAGGCGGTTTTTCCTCATGATGTTTTCCTTCGCCGTTTTTAAGCAAGTGATGATTATACAATACGCACATGAATCCGATAAGTCAAAGGTTCGTGCCTTGGGTTCGAACTGGAGACCTATGACTTGGCAGTCCGACGGTCACACCAGTAGGCTATCACTGCTATTTAAACCTCACCCTATAAGAAACCTTAAAAATTTCAAAATGCTGGACGCAGCGGTTTCCACTGGGTGTTCATATGTTCAGTCCTTTAGTCAGCCAGTTTATTTTTTATATATTTAGAAGAAGATAACTAGTTGAATCACTTAAAAAATATAATTTATTACCAGAAAATTGGAAAATACTTCTACAAGTTTTTTTCAAAAACCCTTCCGCTAAGCCCCTAGCTCCCTTATAGTTTGAAACATCAAACGCCGTTTGAGTTTGAGTGGACATACTCGTGCAGGTTCACACTCGCTTCAAACCCTACTAAAGAGAACTTGTTTACATTTTCCAACTCATCTCGCTCAATGGCCTTTATTAAGACAACAAGAAATATTATGTTTGCTATTCATTCCCGGTAGGGTAAGGGTATTACTATGTATTAGACGCACGTTTTGCCGATATTAACTACTTTTAGGGTAATAATGTGCTACGATTGTTCTTTTGGGCGCACGCTATACGCTCAATAGTGACGACGATTATTGGATCGAGACACTGGATGGTGATATTTATTGCGTGTTTAATTCATCAATAACATAAAATAACATCACGCCTTGTATTCCCCAAAGAGTTCGGCAGAGGTGTTTTAGTAACACCTTCGTTTCTCCAGTTATGTTTAAGTCCCATGTAATAGGGAGCGAGCCCATTGCCGTTGACCGGGCACAAATCCAGACTCCAGGCTGCTACTGAGAAATTCCTAATGAAAAAACCCAATATCACTTTGCCCGACCTGGAGATCGAACCCAGGACCCTATGCTCAGCAGTCGCGCTTGCGACCACTAGACCAACAAGGCAGGTAATTCATCAATATACTGATAAATAGATAAAAATAAGCTAACAGCTTTATTTGAAAGGCAAAGGGATGTAATGACATAAGCTTCTTATAAGATAATTTCGATTAGACCCCTCGTAAGTTTTTTAAAGTAAACGGCACGTTTGAGTGAGCTAAACCATTTTACAAGGGTTGTATAATAGAACCGCGGTCGCTCGTCGATTTGTTCCGAGGGATTTTCTTACGGTACGTAAAGACATCGCGACGTCGGCTTGAAGAATATTCTTATTTATCAAAGAGTTCAGCTCTCGAATAATGTTTGTATAGGCACCGAGCGGGCCGTATGAATAGTTATTGATTTTGAATATAGTTCCCTCGCTTCGGTTTTCAAATGTGTTTTGTAAGTTCTACAATCTGCTGATTGCGGTACGGATGGAATTGATATTCTTGTTTTTGGATGATATTATTTCGTGGGGCAGATAAATGAATACCCACCTCTGAATTTTTTCAGCTTTTTTAGACTTGGTCACGAGTTTGGCTTGGATTTCGTGTACGTGTGACATTTGGAACGGAAGTAGAATATAGCTTGGATGAGCACACAAGTTCATTTTGATTTCGGAAAACTAAATATTTGGGTCTGGTGGACAGAGAAGCGGGTATAGCTAAATTTGAACAAATCTAGCATATTTAAACTCAATATGATAGTTCTATACTCAAAATCGAATTGCCATCTATTTCAAACATACATAACATAACATCACGCCTGTATTCCCCGAAGGGTAGGGCAGAGGTGTATAGTAAGACCCTCATAACGCCGTTAACTTTAAATCCCATGTACCTAAGAGGGGGCGAGCCTATTGCCATCAACCGGGCACAAACCCAAACTCCGAGCTGCTACTGAGGAATTCCAGAAGGAAAAACCTAATAACACTTTATCCGACCTGGGGATAGACCCCAGGACCTCACGATCAGCAGTCGCGCTCGCCACCACTAGACCAACGAGTCAGTTTATTTTAAACACTACAAATAATTTCAAATACGTACGTAATTTTATAATCCACCACTCCACTGTTTTGTACACACATCTGCCGATAATTGAATCAGAATTGTTTTTCCCCTAGAGGCCTCCGCACCCTTCAGTCCTTGTTTTAGAAGTACGTAATATTTCCCAGTTTGTGGTCGTCATGCAGAACTTTTCTTCCCCAGCTGTTATCGGTTCTACAAGCAATGTGGCCTAACTAATTCTTTGAGCTATGACGGTAACTTTGGTTCTTACACCAATTTTTCCCTTTCCGTATTTTATTAGTTAGGAAAACTTCGAGCATTGTGCTCCAGAATGTTGAGTGACTGAGTTTTATGTATGAGGCCACGTAGTCGATAGACCCCAATGAATATAAATTCTGTAATAGTAAAAATATTTGCGTAATACTTGTTGAAATTGTTTATTTCTCTAGACTTTCATCTATACTAATATTATAAAGCTGAAGAGTTTGTTTGTTTGAACGCGCTAATCTCAGGAGCTACTGGTTGGAATTGAAAAATATTTTTGTGTTGGATAGTCCATTTATCGAGGAAGGTTATAGGCTATATAACATCACGTTACGACCAATAGGAGCGGAGCATAAATGAAAAATGTTGCAAAAACGGGAAAAATGTGCCGCTAGTTGTCCTCATAAGACTAATATTATTATTATACACCTTTAATAAATAAAATATAATTATTTACATCGTATAATTTATTGCTGCCTTCAATATGTAGTTTCTTACTGTGTGTTTGCTGTGTAACAAACATTAGTAATTGTTACGTCTACTACCAACTAGGTAGAGTTGTATAAACAGTTCCTCGGTGGCAGGTTTATTGGATACAATTTTGAGCCTTATTATGAGACTTTCTGAATTATTTTTATGACAGAAAAATATTGGACTTTGGTATTGAACCAAGGCCGTCTTGATAACGAGCCGCTACCAGGGCACTATAGGTATAGGTATAGGTATAACGGGCTGGTGTCCGCAACGCCGCGTCTGAGCGCGCATTTTGCGTCACGGGTGGTAAGTGTAGTCACTCGATCCACCCTAACCTAACCCTAATGGGATAAGATGTAACGTATAATTGACATAATTAATATAGATAATAATTTAATTAATATAAAATAATAAAGCATACCAATGTATAACTGTATAATTAATAAAAATAATAATGTATGATATAGTATAAGGTAAAAATTAATTAATATCATTTTAATAAAAATAGAATTAAGATTGTTTTGTTGTGCCCTATAACAGGGTCTATAATTGTCACTAAACTAAATATTATATTTTACCATCTAATATTATACACATTATGGAAAGCAAATAAATGAATAAATAAATAACTCCTCGAAAAAGGCCAGCACACCCTTGATGTTGCTGACGATCTCTCGGAGAGTACCTGGGCACTATAGCATAGCATAACATATTCAGCCCATTACTGCACTACTGCTGGGCACGGATGTCTTTTCAGAGTGAGAAGGGTTTAGGTCTTAGTCTACCCCGCTAGCCTGGTGTGGGTTGGCGGGCCACACACCAAGGTACCAATGAGTCACAAATATCACAATTGCTTTGGGGTCTTCTCTATGATTAAAACATGACGTCTCTTTTCATGAGTTCTTTTCATGAGTGCTGTAAGGGGTGACTGTGATAATTGGATGCTGCTGACAATCCATCACAGGATGATCCTTCTATGATGGATGGACATCGCTATTTACATTTATTCTAATAATATCGAACTGGGATCACCAACCTTAGGGATGGTCTGGTTTAAAAAGTAAATAAGTTTAGAATATAACTTATAAATAGTCTAAACTAAAATGACGCACTCTTTCCCCGTATTTATGCATAATTTAGATGTGATATAAAAATAAGCATGAATGCAGTCGACGGGCAGGTACCTAAATTATTTTAGTTGGGAAGATTTATTACAATTATGCACTTCAGCATATTTAACTTGCGGGTTTAAGAATGTATTTTAAGATCTCATTTATACATTTACGACGTCGAGCATGAAATGCTTGTTCTATTTGTAGATATGTTGCATAACAACTTTTAATCTTTGAGAAACTGGATTAGAAGTCGTGCTTTTAAAATAATTACAGAGACTTTAGAACTTTATAAAGGTGCTGAAGCTATTTGTCGATAAATCTGAGGATGCGGGCGCCGACATGGCGGCGGTGGGCCCGTAGAAGCTGCCAATTACAGGTGCATCCACAGGTTAAGATTCCCGATGTTTCACCGCGTTCTACCTTGCCCGCATTATGCTCCGAAAGCCACCGCAATACACAAATAAAAGATGGCGATCCAATCCAAGACATACTTAAGGAAGCGCTCATAAAATAATATTTTATTTTTATGAGACGGCTATTTGTCAGTATCGCATTTTACCGGTTCGAAAATTCGGTCAATAAAACATTCTAGTTATACAGCGTGATACGATACGATCAATTTAATGCAATGAATAAATGTTGGTAAAGCGTGGTAGTTCCTACACAACTTTATAGTTAGAATAGTTCAACATAAGACTGTGTTGTTCATTCCGTGAAAGCCAACACTTACACGGATTAAATGCACTATAGAACTTAAATGGTATAAGAGAGATTTATACGAGTTACTTTAGTAGGTAGACAAAACTTAATGAATATAAACCTTATGAGTAAAATATATCTAACCTTTTTTACCCTAGGTTATATTTATGAATAAATCCAAGATTCGCTTTGTACAAAAAGCGTAAGGCCAGTTTACAACGTCCTGCTTATTCACCTGCTATAAATTATATTTTGCAGCTTCTTTAGACACTTAGGTATCTTGCCTTGTCCCGTGTGGGAATCGGCTAAAATATAAAATTTCGTCACTAATTCAACAAAACCCAGCACGCTTGGTGGTAGAAACTTTACGGTACGCCTGGTCAGCTCACGCTGAAGTCCGGCGCCAAAAAGTTTACTGCGGTCCGTCGTGAAATTGACATTTTGATAAAACCATCATGGTCTGCCTAGCCTTTTCCCAACTACGAGGGTGCGTTTTTAAGATCGCGAAATGGAAGGTAAGAAGGTTAAAAAAAACTGCGCGAATATTTTTCTTTTTCTATGTATTTACCTGCTAGCCGTATACATTTTTCAGATCTCTTAATTAACTTATGCATACCATCGAAAAAGAAATGATTACTCTTTGCCTGCAAAGTGCGCTGAAACTGAGTCCTTGACTTCTTCATCGCTTGAAAATTTCTTCCCACGAAGATCCTTTTTCATATTTGGAAACAGATAGTAATCGCAGGGGGCCAGATCCGGGCTGTAGGGAGGGTGGTTTAAAATATCGAAGCCCATATTGTGCAGGGCAGCCAAGGTAACACCGCTTTAGTGAATGGGCGCATTGTCGTGCAAGAGCACCTTTTGTCAGTTTCCCACGTCTTTTCTCTTTGATGGTTTCCCTTAAACGTTCTAGGATTGACGCATAGTATTCTCCGGTTATAGAAACACCCTTGTCCTTATAATCGATGAGTCAAATTCCTTCGCTATCCCAAAAAACAGTCGCCATGATTTATGCGGCCGATTGTGACACCTTTAACTTCTTCGGCGGTGGTGTGCCTTTTTTATGTCACTGCATGGAGTCCTACTTAGAATCAGGTTCATAATGGTGAACCCAAGTTTAATTTCCAGTCACAATTCGCCCCAATATTCCATCTTCATCTTATTTACAGAAGTCTAAAAACGCACGCGCACACTCGACGCGCTGTTGTTTTTGCGGCGGCGTGAGAATTCTCGGCACCCACCTTGCGCAGTTCTTAGTCATACGGAGATGGTCATGAAGAATTTAAAAAATGGTTGCATCTGATACTATTTCTGCAAGCTGTTTTTTCTTCAAACGACCATCTTCGAATACAAATTTCTCGACTTTTTGTATGATTTCGGGTGTGGTCACCTCGATTGGTCGTCCAGGCCGTGAGTCGTCCACAAGCGATTCCTTTCCTTGCTTAAGTAGACTAAGCCACTTGTAGATCATGGATTTTCCCGGGCAAGAGTCCCTGTAAACCGATGACGTCTCTTCCAAAATGGTTTGAACAGATTTTCCTTGCTTTGTGAGGAACTTTGTGAAGGCGTGGTACTCTATTTTTTCCATAGTAAATGCTTCCTTCCCGATTGAGTTGCTTAATCGACGGTAGTTCAAAGAATAATGAACCAATTATGGTGATACTCGGTCACCTTAACACATTAAGGTACTAATGAGACTTCTCACCGCCTCCAACCCCGCCATGCCACAAACTTAAAAACGCACCCTCGTATGTTGGGGGGTACTAGTATTTTACACGGAGCGACTACCATCAGACCTCCGCAACCCAGTTACTGGGCAATGCCGATGCTCTAAGGTTAGACCGGTTGTCAGACTTTCGGGCATCTGACTACACGTAACGACGGATAAAAAAATGATATTATTTTTGATAAAACCGAGGAACATAATACGTAATATTATTCCAATGCACTTATAATATTTTTATACTACATAATAATCAGACTGTTGTAATAATGAAGTTATCTAGTCATTTATTATCCTTACATTTCTTATCAAAACCTTAATCGTGAGAAAGGATTGAAGTAAGAAATATTACCTTACATGAAAACAAAGATATATTATTATATTGTGGTGATTGGTTTATTATTCATAAAACAAATTATTGTATAAAAGTATTAAAGGCCATGAATCAATAACAGTTATTACTGTAAACTAAACTGTTGTAATTGTGTAGGACATCAGCGCACCTACGGTTTTTTTTATACGTTATCTCTATGGCAATTATTGATCAGCATAGAAGCAGTTTACTTTTACAATTTTAATTTTTTGGGAGTGCCGTAGTTCAGCTGTCTGCTACTATCCCACTGTCCACCAAAAACTACCTTTATATACCTAAGTACTAACTGGAATTAAGCGTAAAACGTATTTAGCCTTTTATTCCGCTGACTGGAACGAATACGAAATGTCGAGAGCGAATAATCAGGCCTATTTACATTTTGCTGAGGCCCACCTGACGCCAGCTAGGGAAGCAACACGGGTTGTGTACCTATCATGGCAAAGTAAATATTTTAATGCCCCTCGTTATAATAATAAAATCTGAACTTAACGTTTTAGCATTAAAATTTAAGAGTTGAAATGTGAAGTTGTATATAGGTATGAAAGGCAGCTATTTTATTATCATGACAGAGCGCTGTCGAAATGTGTACAGTAAAGTTAAATTAAATCGGGCCTTGTACTCAGTATACGAGTATAAAATTGTGTCGTCTCCTCGAATGCGCTATGAAGCTACGAAACAATAAGTATTCATACGATGACGTCACCGTGGCAGAGGGAACAAACATTTCGGGTAGATATTACACGTGGTTAATGTGTTTTTAATGTACCTTTCTTAAATATTCTTGGAATTATTACTGCCGTTTTCAGTATGTTACAGCAAAACCTCTTAACCGGTCAAAATAACTTTTGACTGTGAGAATTAGTCAAAAGTAGTTTTAACGTAGGCTCTTGTCAATAGTTGACCAAGACTTTTTAGTTGAACTAACATGGATCTTCTCTTCTTCTCTCGTCAGCACTTACTATTATGAGAATTACTCATGCCTTGGTGAAAACCAACCCAGTATGTTAAACCTGAATATGTTTTCAATAGCAAACAATATTAAAACGAAGACAATTACTTATTTTCACATGGTTGAGTATTTGTAGGATTACCAGACACAAAACGATATATTAAATCACCTAGACTTGAAGGCGTAGCTGGAAATACATTGCAATAAATAATGGAAGAATGGTATCAAGCGCAACTTGATCGATTGTAGTGACTGAAACAGTGAACAAAATTCAATACTTACCAACACTTTTAGACTCGTATAAACCTATTACATATGGATAGAGAATAACTACAACATGTGAAACTATTAGTTACACGGAAAGTGTCGGAAATATCAACCCATTTTTAAATGTTTCACAAATTACGTTCTTAACTTGTATAAAAGTGACTAATGGCCGTTTCCTATAATTTACGGAGCGTTATTGGCTGAAATTGAGACCCTGGTATCTTTACGAAAAATGAAGCAATAGACCTCATAGGTTATATAGTGGATCCTCCCATATGGAAGTAAGTATCACAGGTAAAATTATCTAACGAGTCTGTTTATATGCTCAATTTGGCAATAAAAAATGCTACCATTGGTAAACAAAACGATTCGTTATTGTTTATAGGAACCGGGCATAAGAGAATCTGTCAAGAGTATCTATATGCAGCAGTGTCTTCCTATCAGCTAATAACAACATACTTACTTACTTTCAGACCAAGCTCCAAAGTCTTGAGCATCGGCGCAAAGTTGCTAAGTAGTCTATATCGGTTTTTTATCGGACACATTTCGGAGAGTGTACTTCAGATCTGCAAGATCTAATACCCCCCTGCCCTTTTTTCTATCGAACGGCCAGAAGCACAAAAAAGCGTCATCGGTTCATGGTTGATATACCAAAAACCCGAACGAAGCGTTTTGATTCCAATTTCATTGTGAAAACCGCCAAACAGTGGAATGCGCTACCCGAGTGGGTGTTACCCGACAGTTACAATCTGGGTGTCTTCAAGTCACGAGTGAATCGGTTTCTTCTGGGCAAACGTGCTCCATCGTAGACCGCACCATCGCTTAACATCAGGCGATGGCGGCCAAACGCAGGTCTAGCAACAAATAAAAAAAAAACTTCTCTCACCTCTCGGTCTGCCGGGCGTGGTAGTTAACATTTCTCCTATGATTGTTCCTTATAGCGGTTATTGGGAGCTCTAGGTTAAGCACTGCATTTAAAAAGCCCCCACGACTGATGATATTTAAGTAAATCGAGCGCACTCTTGGCATTCAACCTCGCTACCAATCTTGCTGACTGGCTAATATTTTCAACATGGCTTGAGCTATTCCTAAATACACTCGAGAGCAATGAATCCGGGTCAACAACATAAACAAAACAATGTTAAACAATGTTTTCCGAGATATTAAGGTTTATGTTGGTGATCCGGATTCATTGCTCCCGAGTGTATCTCGTTTCGGCGCGAGAGAAGAAGCATTGTACGCTTACGGGCTGATGTAACTAACTACTAACTATCAGTACTGTATTCGCCTCATTGTCTTGTGATTGCAAGAGATCCTGGTTCGATTCGCAGTTAACAAGTGTAATTGCGTTTTACTGTCGTGATTGTAAACTCTGCCTACTTCTTTAAAGATCATGCGTATTATTACTAAATAACATAACATGACGCCTGTATTTCCCGAAGGGTTGGGCAGAGGTGTATAGTAGCACACTCATTTCACCGTTATATTTTAGTCCCATGTAATAGGGGACGAGCTTATTGCCATCAACCGGGCACAAATCCAAACTACGGGCTGCTAATAAGGAATTCCACACGGAAAAATCCATTAACCCGTCCGACCTGGGGTTCGAACCCAGGACCTCACGATCAGCAGTCGCGCTTGCCACCACCAGACCAACGAGGCAGTTATTACTAAATTATATTCATATACTCATCGGTCATCGTGTTCTAGGTAGGCGTATACAATTTTATAGAAAGTCTATATCTTCCAAATAACTTGTAAGTTTCTTTTGTGCTTTTAAATGTGTTTCGTTAATCATCGTCCAGTACGGTACATTACGCCAAAGTCCGTTTAATGGCGGTAAATCAAAGTTTGTTTTTAGAAAGTCACGGATAAAAGTTAGGTAGTATTTTCCTGACAAGCCGTTAGCCTTAGCGATTCTGTAATTCTCTTATAGCTCTAAAAAACTTGTCCGACTGTTTCATAACAATTTTACTTTACCATTTTCAGTTCCTGGAACTCTAAATACACAAATAATATTGTGCAAATTTAGCAAAATCACATTTATGTAAATAATAATTAACAATGTTATTTTAATAATGTTTTAAGTCAATACGACTTAATCCTAGATTCATTATTATATTTTATTTTTAATCCGTTATCACTAGCAGTGATAGCCTAGTGGTGTGACCTTCGGACTGCCAAGTCATAGGTCTCGAGTTCGAACCCAAGACACGCACCTCTGACTTTTCGGATCCATGTGCGTATTGTTTAATTATTACTTGCTTAAAAACGGTGAAGGAAAACATCGTGAGGAAACCGGTATGCCTTAGAGATATTTCTCGATGGCATGTGAAGCCAAGTCAGAGGCCTATGGGCGGAATAAACTCTGAAACCAGGTTAGACACTAACCAAATGAAAAAAAAAGACCGTTGATTACGGTTAAGTCCAGGGCAATTTTTGGAACGACCAAATTTGTTCATCATGAATAATAAGAGGAGTGCTTGTAAAGACATTGAAGTTCATTTAGTCGAGCAGGTGGAAGATTTTAATTGCTTATACTAATTAAAACTAAGATAATTCGCGTAGGACGACTTTGACGATTGAAGTTCTGCTTGAAGAGACTGAAAGATTACGAAAAAGGTTTTAATGTTTAAAAAGGTACAACTTCTGCTATCTCGTTAGATAATATCTTATTTCTCCTAGCCTTTTTCCCAACTATGTTGGGGTCAGCTTCCAGCCTAACCAGATGCGGCTGAATACCAACATTTTACATGGAGCGACTGCCATCAGACCTCCGCAACCCAGTAACTGGGCAATGCCTATATCCTAAGGTAAAACCGGTTATCAGACTTTCGGGCTTCTGACTTATCGACTGTCATAGGTATTCATATGACACCCGGGAGTGACCGTTTAACGTACTCTCCAAGGCACGGAGGGGTCTCTATATGAAACGAACGGTCATCCATCCACGGACAGACCGCAGCAAGCTCAGCTTAACCTCGCAAATCATACGATCGGTGCGGTTGTTAATTAGCCACGAGTACCTTGTTAGGTAATAGCAGCTCGGCAATATGAATCTCCTAAAATACCGCTACAATTATGGTCATAATTATAATCAGTCCAGTACTACTCCACTGCTGGGCCCGGGCCTCTTATCAGCAAGATACGGCAGGGGCGGCCCTAGCCATTGCGAGGCTCCGGGCGGGTAGATCTTTGTGAGGCCCTTGTCTTTATGGAATTAGTTTTAATGATAATGCTTGGCGAGATATGCGGTTTTTACAATGCGCGGCGTAAGGCGCGAAATTCAAATAAACATTAGTAGATACTATTAGTACCAAATTTTTTTTTTTTTACTTTGGTTGTTGCCCGAGTGCGCGAGGGCCCTGCAAGAGCGAGGCCCCGGGCGGTTGCCCTGCTCGCCACCCCCAAAGTCCGCTCCTGAGAGAAGGATTGAGCATTAGTCTACCACACTGGCCTGGTGTGTATTGGCGGAATACACATCACAGAGAACTTTTTAGAGCCTAATCAGGTGTGCTGGTTGCCTTTTGATGTTTTCCTTCACCGTTAACACAAGTGTAATCATCATTTCAATGAAATTCTGATTGAAATGATGGTTGAATATAATTATGGTTATAATCATCACCCATCCAATCTCTGTCTATCCTTCTCTTTTATATTGAAATGACATTGAGCATCCAAGTGCTTTATGGCCAGCTAATCCACCCGGCAATCAATGACCTAACATTTCGGCAGTTTAGTACATACAAACATGCTCCATAATGGATTTGATGGTTAATCCAATTGAGGTTTCGACAAAAACGTTACCGAATAGTTAACATTATATTATATTTTAAGTCACTAAAAATTACATAACTGTAGTTATAAATCTAAATCCATGTTTAAAACAAACTGGGCAACACGCCCGAGGATTGTGTACATAAAATATATGAATATATAGAAAAGAACTAACTAGCGGTCAGTTTGTTATTACAACTTCTGAAAGGCAAGTTACATGGAGGCTATCGGGGGACGTGAGACAGTTATTACAACTTGTTCAGCGACAGCTATTATTAATATGTTTATTTCGCATTAATTTAAGAAAAGATAAACCAATTTGTTGTATGACTTCACCAGTACTCTGCTTAATGCATTAGTTCGCTGTCCATCATTTGAATTTGTTTTGTTTAGTTATTGCAAAACAAACACGTTCGCGATGTGTTTAAGCGCATTTCGGATTACGATATAATTTTCTGCTATATTTATAAATCATAGCATATTACGTCATAGGTAAGCATACATATCCTATAGTAAGACAAAAATATATGGTATAGCTAAGTATGTACGTGTCCATATAAAATGTATGCTGAGCGATTATGTTGTGTTTTAGAATATAGGTAGGTATGCTACCTAGTATAACGCGATAGACTACGCAGTCTCAAAGCACCTTGATGTGTGTAATATTCAAGCAACTGTTCTACATTTCTTATGAATAGAAATATCTTTAAAAACGTAATGCTACTTGTAGTCGCAAAGTCTTAACTTTAAACATCTTTTTAATGTTTAGATCAACAAAGAAATCCTGTTCTGGGAATGGGTGTAATAAAATATTAATCTCGTAAAACGTTCACATCCTTACATGATAAAGGCACTGCACTGCGGCATTTTCAAGCAGCTCTCAAGTTTACTCGGAAATTTGAGGCCTCCAAGTCAAGTACCTAGAAACAACCCTAAGTCAGACTTAGTTTTCTCCGTGAAACAAAGCACTTGCGTGAGTTTAACGACTAGTCTAACTCCTCTAACTAATAAAGCAATTGGAGGTACTGCTTCGAACATAGGTCGATATTGTTTATAGGGTCCACATTTTGCTATGATAACACTAATATTATCTATTTTCATTCAGTTAATGAATTCTCTTTTATGAATGGTATTATGCATATTTCACGAATACGTAATCACTAATCAGCATATCCACGTTCCATATCTGTGTGAAACACCAATCGATATACCCTTAGAACTATTTTGCAATAATATTCAAATTTAATCCTCCAATTGAATTGATACAAAAGACAATTAGTGGCGGGGAACCGAATTAATTTAATAAATCTGGCTCGGTAGACAATTCAAATACGGCCTAAGCCGAGATAATCGTTACATTTCATTAATTTAGTATAGTCTCCATTACACGATTTAAAGTCCGTACCTATTCTTAGTGTACAATAAAAGTTACGAGAGTAATTTCAGAACTGGTTTGCCAAAGTGAGTTCAAAAACTGTGAACGCACGAAATCGTATAACGCGCTGGAAAGAGTGGCCCTATTACCGCAAACTTCCACGCAGATCTAGCTAACAGAGTTTGCTCAAACGTTTTACGTTGTAAGTACAATGACGATGTAAATACGAAAATATTTTAGTGCTCCATTCTGAGTTTTGTTAAGACTTCAAAACTTTTAAAGCTGTTTTGAAGTTGCATTTGTTATTTATTTTGTTGGTAAATATTAAACGACTTTGTTAAGAGCCGAATCGGTTTGTTTATTATCGAGAACAATTAGCAAAGAATTCATTGTTGCGCATTCCTAAGATTTTTAGAAGCTTACGTTTAGTAGTTTTAAATAATCCAGGGGTGCAGTGGCACGCAGGCGCAGGTAGGTACAGGTACACACAATTATTCACACGATACAGAGCACGTCCGTCGTTCCGAAACCGGCGAAATTTACGGTCGGCCTGATCTGACGCGGCGGTCGCGTCGTAAACTCCGCGCACTTCACGTTCAAACTCACTATTTTACAAATGTAGCAAAACGTGACGTTTGTTTGTAGTCACAGTGTTTTATTTTTAATTTATGGGGTACGTAATTTTTTTTAGTACCGCCTACTTGATACAATATTCTACAAGACTTTGTGCAGCAAAGGACTCGAGCATACAATTGTTTTTTGTTAGATAATAGTTAATAAATAAACATCTGCTAACAAAACATTATTATAAAAATAGAGATGTACAATGGCCGAAAATTGCACTAGACGATTTATGTATCCCGCATCGTTTTAACTTGAAGTATCGGAAGTGACTGACCCAATAAAATAATTAAATCGATCATCGGTGACTGGCTAAAAACAGCGTTAAAATCACATGGACGTCGTGGTTAAAACTACTGGTCAAAATTCATGCTCCAAAATTAATAAAAGTCATTTCGTTCAGGACTGGTTAAGTACTTAGTTATTATTTCTGCGCGGTTTTATTTATCATCGGCTATAAATACCACGGAAACCGAATTTCAACGCGTGGGTGGGACCGAACGGCGGTTTCCTCGGTCCCTTTATATAACAGATTTGTCATAAAATGAAATATGCGATGCATTAATTTTTATCAAATACCGACCTCATTGTAGTGATAGCTGGCGTAGTTGAGGGCCTGATGGTTTTTAGAGGTTGATGTCCAGGTCGACCAGTGTTTCAGGTTTTCAGTTTAGCCTAGGCCACGGTTTGAACAGTACCAATTTTTTTTATTTTTCGTATAATTCATGAAGTTATAATGTATGAGTATTAGTCTAGCGGATGAACGTTTGCCTTCCATGCAGGAGTGTCTGAGTTCGATCCGACCTCTGACTTTTCGAATTCATGTGCGGATCTTAATTTGATTATCACTTGCGTTAACGGTGAAGGAAAACGGTCAAGGACAAGAGGAGGTTTCACATAGCTAAATTCAACATTGTTTTTTTTTCTAAAGTATCGATTTAGTATGAAATATGTTACAAATCATAACATGTTTTACGCCAGTAAAATGCGGTTTTCAAATAACGCTATGTGTATTCACCTTTTTAGTGACCGTGTCTTCTCCTTTGCCTAATATATCAAGGATCACAGGTGCAACGGTCATGTTATCGACCTCTTAAAAATAAACTTCAAGTAAGTCATAGTTCAAACAGTTAGAACCAGCGCAACTAAGCAATCGAATGTTCGAACAGAACTTAGCGGTACAACTTTGCTAACATCCTTAGAATTTCTCTGCTTGTATTTGCCACTATTGGGAAGCAATGACTTGTACTCATAGCTCTGCTATTTGGATGTTGTTTTCTTCTTTAAATACCTGTAACCACTCTTCTTCTTCTTTTCGTGTAATTAGTGACTAACCTTGTGACAGAGTTTATGCCGCCCATGGGCCTCTGACTTGGCTTCACATGCCGTCGAGAAATATCTCTCGGGCATGCCGGTTTCATCGCGATGTTTTCCTTCACCGTTTTTAAGCAAGTGATAATTATACAATACGCACATGAATCCGAAAAGTCAGAGGTGCGTGCCTTGGGTTCGAACTCGAGACCTATGACTTGGCAGTCCGACGGTCACTCCACTAGGCTATTACTGCTATAACCGCTAAATAATAGTTTAAAGATATTCAACCAAGTAATAATCTTCTGGCAAAGATACGAGTATAGTCTGTGGATGTCCGGTGATAACGCCGGTTTCATTGTGGATCTAGGTGGTTCCATCTTTTTTCGTGTCGGTACGAGCTATATGAGAATAGGTCATGTGGTGAGGAGCCATTAGCCAGTCAGCAAGGTTAGTCGCGGGGCTGACTGTATTTAAGTATCGTTTCTCGTGGAGGCTCTTCTCATGCACCCAAATCTAGTCCAGCTAGATAAATCTGAATGGGATTGTTACCATTTAGATAAATCTAGATGTTATGATTCCATTATTTCCACATCGGTAGGCTGTTGTGATGACGATAAAGTTACACTGTTAAATGGTTATCTCCTAATACAATCTGTTCAACGCCTCCCACAATACCGAAAACTACACGGCAGATATCCAACATCATAAAAATATCTGATGTAATGGTTTCTTCTCATCCCATTATTTGGAACTTCGATTAATTACAAGACTTACCAAACTCTAATAAACTCGCAATGTTACGGAACACCAAAACAAGTTACACCTAATAATTCTCGCAGTATATTTGATTTATTACAATAACTATACACACAAGTTTCGTAGCAAAACAAAAACTAGGAAAACAAAGCGGCTCCCTTGAGCTTTGCTGTATTATAATAAAAATAAATATATATATACGAAAATAGAATCAGTTATGGAGAAAAGATTCAAGAAGCTATGTCTGCGTTTATGTGTCGCATTTTGCGATGAAAAAGCTTTTTAACATTACAATGAGAGCCATTTTATATTTCCTGATGTAATAAATCAAATCTCCTTCGCGTAGTGACGTCCCCCTCAGATCCCGTAGCCAATACTGAATGGATTTAATTCCGTGTTTCGTAGATGGGAAAAAGAACGTTCATCATACCTAATTCCAAAAGTTTTATGTTTGATCGCTGTATTGGGGGTCACAAGCGCGGCTGCCGAGTGTGAAGTTTTGAGTTTAATTCCTTGGTCAGGTAGCGTTGATGAAATTCGTAGTAGCGAGCTTGGAATTGTGTCGGTAAATGGTGATAGGCTCGACTTTAATCACAAGGCCTAAATACTATCAATGAACGTTTTTTTAGTGATAGCCTAGTTGTCTGACCGTCTCGGACTGCCATGTCATAGGTCTCGAGTTCGAACCCAAGGCACGCACCTTTGACTTTTCGGATTCATGTGCGTATTGTATAATTATCACTTGTTTAAAAACGGTGTAGGAAAACATCGTGAGAAAACCGGCATACCTGAGAGATATTTCTCGATGGCATGTGAATCCAAGTCAGAGGGCTATGGGCGGCATAAACTCTGACACCAAGTTAGTCACTTATCACACGAAAAGAAGAAGAATAACGTTTTTTTACAAACAAACCTCTGTCTTCCTCTTCAGGTAATACAGGAGTAATTATGGCAAGTTTAAGTAAGTAGTTTCGTAATTTAGTATAATGTAAGCCAAAAACGTGATTTAATTCGAAGTAAAGTAGCAAGTTGTGAAGTCAACTGCAAGGAACGGGTAGGACGGGTAGCTCCCCCCCCGGTGGGTTCCCGCATTGTCGTTGCGGGGGGGCTTAGTAGCCGTGGCTTGGAGCCCCACGGTGAAGCGAAGAGGAACCCGAGGAGGGGCTGCTCGTCGGGGCTTGGGCCTGGAAGCCCTCGACGTAGCGGCCAAGTAGGTTGCGGTGTCGCCTGAGCGACATCGCAACTGAGGAGGGCCGCGATGTCTTATGGGAGGCATTGCGGCTGAAGGGTGAAGACCGCGGCGGGAGAGGAGTGCCGGTATTACGGTGCGCCGTTCTCCCTACCTTCCGCGGCCTGACGGGGCCGCCACCGTCAGATGGCGGACGCGGTGGGGCCGCAGGGGGAGAGGAGTGTCGGTGTTTAGTTGGCCGCTCTCCCTATCCTCTGCGGCCGAAAAGTGGTAGGCGGCGGGGCCACTAACCTGACCCGTCGCAGGGGGACCAGGGGTGCCCAGACACGGGGTAGTCTGGCGCCCATGTACTTGTTTGGTCCCCGGGGTGGTCACGGCGTACCATGTGTTCTGGTGCGCCGGTGATGTGGGGTGCCCCCCGCGCCTCTCAGGAGGTCGTGGGGTGGGGCCCTACAGTGGAGAGGTCCACCAGCAATTGGTGGACCAAGACCTGCCGGGGTTGCGGTGCATGCAATAGCGAATCCCGCGACCCCGGCCTTAGGTCAGAAGGAGGGACACCGTGGTGGTTTTAGCCGGTAAGAGTCCGGCACACCCCCCCGTCTACCCCAGACGGGGGATAGTCCATGAGGATTTCCCCACGATAAAAAAAAAAAAAAAAAAAAAAAAAAAAAAAAAAAAAAAAAAAAAAAAAAAAGGACGGGTAGCTCGGACGTGCACTACGACGACTTTCAACCCTGCACAATACATTATCGTTGTACGTGGCTTTAAGCGGATGACGCACTATGTTTACTAAGAAACTTGTTTTTTTTTAAAAATATATTTTATGTGCACCGATTTCTTGGAGACTACGACAGCAGTTAGCGAAGAGTTTACTTAAAGTGCGACGAGACTATTCTTCTCAAAGGCTCTCCTTTTTGAGGTAGTTCTTAGATATAGTTTCTTCATCCACAACGTCTTTGTTTGATTTTTAGTTCGTTAGTCAATAAATACCTATATACAAGGTTAGTCGGAAAGGGAGTACTAAGCCACTGGTCATTTGATGTATCACTGATGATTGTTTTAAAGAAAGTGTTAAAATTTGAATATTCGGTAAAAAACCATGCAAAAGGATTAACATTTTATTTTTTCCAAAAATTCCTCATCCCTGCTGTAGTTACGAATTCAGAAAATGGAGCTTCTAATTCGTGACCCCAAATATGACCTAAAATGTAAACATAGCTGATCATAGCTGAGGATAGATAGAATTTAGTGTATTTTTTTATGAAATTTTTGAACAGCTATTTCTCTTAAAGTAATGACTTTTGGGGAAAGTTGTACAACAAAAGTTATCCATTATTTTACTTTAACACCTTTTCGGCTTAGTAACCCCTTTACGACTAACCTTGTATACATTATTACGAAATAATGACAGCCTACATTTCTGATACATTTTAGATAAGATGTGTTTCGTAGTATATAACACTTCACCTCACCCTATGCTATGAGTATTTTAACTTAAACGCTCATTACAACTGCTGTTCACCCAGTGACCTTTTTCGTTATCCTTGGCAAAAAACAGGTTACAAATGTATGTGTGGTATTAGGTTAGATGTAACCTTATAATCCCTAACAAGATAGACAGACAGATGTTCTAATTGAATGTAAATCTCCGTGGTCAAATCCTGTTCTTGGTGTCTTCACGTCGCGACTGTTTCATATCTTAAAAAACAGATGGCGCTGTCTACCGGTGTAGTTTGAAAGAAAGAAAAAACGTTTATTTGGTACTTTTGGGACACATACATTAAAACAAAAATCTCTTTTTTTATCTTCTTCTTCTTTTCGTGTGACTAACCTGGTGTCAGAGTTTGTGCCGCCCATGGGCCTCTGACTTGGCTTCACATGCCGTCGAGAAACATCTCTCAGGCATGCGGGTTTCCTCACGATGTTTTCCTTCACCGTTTTTAAGCAGGTGATAATTATACAACACGCACATAAATCCGAAAAGTCAGAGGTGCGTGCCTTGGGTTCGAACTCGAGACCTGTGACTTGGCAGTCCGACGGTCACACCACTAGGCTATCATTGCTACCAAAACTCAACGTTATTAAATCACAAAAAATAGACAAAAAAAATATAGACACTGTTTTAATTGGAGTGAAAAATATTGTGATTGATGTTCCATTTTCTCAACCGACCACGATTGTAGAATGATGTGATACGTACGTATTACTTACGTAAGTTATTATTGGAGTAGCCCTACACGCGTCACAGCTGCATTTGTCATGAGCTTGGCTGTAGGAGACATCCTACGATATCCTTGTGACAGCAATGAGGAAATGTCTTCAGAAACATTCTCGCAACTGCCATTTGTTACGGTGCTTCTTTACTGACGAGATTAATTAAAGGGTAACAGATGTTTAAAAAAATTATAATACCTACTAGCTGTGTCCTCACGGCTCCGCTCGTAGCCTATGTTACTCAATGATAATGTAGCTTTCTAACGGCAAAGGAATTTTTGAAATCGGTCCAGTAGTTTTAAAGTTTATTCCTTACATACAAAAATACAAATCTTTGCTCTTTATAACATTAGTATACACTGGCCTGCAAAAATAAGTATCACACTTTTAAAATTTCAATTTTTTCTAAACTATAGAAGTTAGAGATTTAAAATAAAAAACATTTTATAGCAATTTTTATCAGCTTTCTTTAAAACTATAGTAACAAAGTTAAACTCTTTTTTGAGTCCTTTTTGTTTCGAAAATATATCTTGTGTACTTACAAAGTTATTGCAATTTTAAAAGCGTGATACTTATTTTTGCAGGCCAGTGTAGATAGTATAGATGATTGATGTATACTGGTATTGTACAATACACGAGTAATCATCAATGTGTGTGTATGTTTAGTTATTTTAGTCATTGATTCTCACACCTTGCAATGGCAGACAAACAGGAAAGACATTGTATTGTAGTCGTTTCCAGCGTGGAAAATAAAATAAAATAAATAGTTGTTTTAACCCTTTCTCGTGAATGAACAAAGGTATTCAGTCTAATAAGTGCACAATATGAACCGATACACATTATGAAGTCTCAATGTAATAGCGGCGTATAGAAAACAATTTGAAAAAATATGACCAGAAAAGTATACAAACCCTCATGTCAACGAATGTGATTGGTCGACCAAAATTAGACGACACGTTTGGTGCACTGGCTGAGCAATTGGCTTCTGCGCTACGGATTGTGGGTTCGATTCCCGCACGAAACAAATATTTGTATGGCCTACAGATAGTTGTTCCGGGTCTGGATGTTTGTGCATGTGAAGATTTGTGTCTGTAAATGCACGCACGATACAGGAGAAATCCTAGTGTGGGGCAACGTTTATTTTAAAGAAAAAATAAATTAACAACAAATGACAGCTCTTGATATGAGATTTGACAGCTGATAAGTTAATCAACATTTCAGAAACTGGAGGTTAGTCGCACTTGAACTTATTTTTCTTTTGCAATCTTCATACAAAACCATTGACAGTGCGTTTTCCAGCATAGAACGCCACCCCGTGCGATCAACATGCGATCACTAAACGGCCTACCAAACGTGGCAATAACGGCAATATACCCAAAGACTGTTCATTGTAGGAGTCATTGGTGGTCATGTAACAGGCTGAAAGATAAAGTAATGACGGAATATCAAATCTTACTTTCATTAATAAAAAGTACTTCATTGAAATTCGAAGATTTTTATCCGTTTACGAGATACGGCTCGTTTTGAGCTAAGCAGCATTTTTCACTAGACGGAAATGTCGGGTTTGTAGCGTTTCCTCTGTTCCGCCTGCACTTACAAAACTAGTGTTGTATACTAGTGTTGTATAGTACCTATAAACATTATACGCCATTAGACTAACAATTATGATAATAAGTATTTAAGTAAGGTAATACCTTGGCGACGCTTGCAACTTAGATTAGTAATCTATTTTACTTTTCAGGTCAACCTGTAAAATAAAATAGATTTGCAAGTTTAAGTTGATTAAATATCATCAAAATTTATTCAGCTGTTACGGCGGACTTTCACAATTAATTATATTAAAAGATTTGGCTAAAGATTGTCGTGTCTCTTTTTATAAGAGATTTGGAGATATGTAGGTCATGTGTGAAACGATGGTTATATACCAAGTCGCAACATAAACAAATTTTCTACGCTCTAAGAATACATAACGCCGCCTTTTTGCGTAATTAAAGTAAAGCCACAACTCCACATCTGTCTCCCACGCAACAATACGCGGTTTTATAACGTCACTTGCGAACGTGGCCCGACCCGCACGTATTGCATGCAACACGCCTACGGATACAGGAATTCCCTAAGTAAAATGAAGACGTTCTACGTCCCCAGTAATTGTGGTCAGGAGTTTTGGGTAACCCCAAATGCATGTGGGTTGGCGTAGCAAGAATACGTAGCCGTTTAGCGTGTGTAGCCGCGGGTTTGTGTACACTGCGGCAGAAAAGCGGCTTAAATGCTCGATACAGTCGCATACAATACAACATTCAATCATAGTGAATTATTTACCTGCAGTACATCGCGTTCGATTAATTAATAATTATGTAACCTTGTTTTATTACTCAGCTACCTGTCATTTCATAACTTCATTAAAATAAATACAAGTCACACTTTTGCAGCATTGATTATAATAACGATAAATTATAATGCTTTAATAACATTATTGTGTATAAATTGTTTGCAAGTTATTTTCTTTCATGTGTCAGCTTATTGCATATTTACATGAACGTTGCATGTTCGGTCTACATTATAAACCTAAACTGGATTAGACCGGAATGAAATGAATGATAGTGTTTACGTGTTTAGTTACAATCCAGTGCAGCGAGTTAGTGAACGTGACCGGTTAATGTATGTTCCCGCGTGGATTTATGTCTTAGGTCTATTAAAACTTGGCTAACAAAGTGCAAGCACGTACGTTGTGTTGATAGAAAGTAAGGAACCAAATTTATTTAAGTTCTCTTTTCTTATATAATACTGTATTTTAATCTAAGTGCAGGGACTACGATTGAATTTTTTTATCACTGTCGTTTATTAACAAATCTGATATGCACTAATATCAAGACTCGGATAAAATATTGGTAGGCTAAACAAATGACTGTTCAGTGAGGGAATCCAAGCCAAAGCAATTTAAGCCAAGTCAGAGGCCCATGGGCAGCATAAACTCTGACACCAGGTTAGTTACTAATCACACGAAAAGAAGAAGTGAGGGAATCGAACCCACAACCAGTAGCACAAAAAGCCAAGGTCTCAAACACCGCGCACATCGAGTCATATGTTATCGTATGTTCTTAGAGAAGAAACAAAACTCAAAAGATTTACAATATTTTCGACACAATCGATCAAAGAACAAATGAATAGTTCAGTGAAGTAAGAGTTGCCTTTTTCGCTTAAAAGTTGTAAGTTCACAAAGTTCTTAACGGAAAACTTGTACAACTTTTTTTCCGCCGTGATCGAAGGAAGAGGCGGGCAGTGCATCACGTGTTGCCGGGATTAAGCCTGCAGGCGCGCAAGAAGCCTGCAGGAAAGCCATTAATTTTGTTCAGCGCCTTACAAGTTACAGCGGACGTTAAGCCGCCGCCCCACTTTGACTGCATTACAAAAAGAATATTAAGAAGTGTCTGCACAACGGAGCCGGATTACAATGAGTCGGCCTGAGCCGCTGCTCATATTGCTCACTTTGGTGAAGATTTTAGTCTTTTAAATTCTTTATCTACTTATTTTGTACTGCGCCGAGTTAATAGATTACCTTTTTAGCTTATTACGATTTTTCTTTGAACGCTGGGAAATATTCTGATGCTGAAATGGGTTTTGTGGCTTATTTGGCTTCGAGATTTATTATTTGAGTAGTTCATAGAAAGATAATCCCGTTTTTTGATACTTGGTTCTGTTAACTTATATTATAAATCTATGCAGCCACAGGCCCCTACAATATATCACCGTGCTGGGCGTCTGTTCTAGTTATTAATACACGCAGGTACCTTTTTTATTTTATTTTTATCGTTGGTAAATCCTCATTGATGTCCCTTGCCCGGGGAAGGCGAGGGGGTCTGCCGGACTCTTACCGGCTAAAAACCAACGGTGTCCCTCCTTCTAACCTAAGGCCGGGGTCAAGGGATTCGCTATTGCATGCACCGCAACCCTGGCAGTAATACCTGTACCTACTTATATCAATTCATTTTTGGACCCCGTCACAATTTTTGTCAAATAATAACACCACTATGCAATCAATGACGTCTCACAAAAAAATTATTCATTTACCACTTTTCAATGCTAATACCTCATATTTTGTGGAATATAAGTATATTGTCACATCCGTATGTTCGATATCTCTGGCCGCGTTGTGTCCGAAGGCACGTGAGTGCACGCATTGGGCACGCCGCTCGTCTGTAGGAATTTAATTTTTCGCTTCGGATTCCTAACAGACCCCGCGGTGTCACGGCAAATTCAATTTACTGCTGCTAACACATGAATACAGATTTCTTGTCCATCGAATATCCAATAGCACCTTCTATCGCCATCATTCATGTTTGTTCCATATTTCCCTACTGCTGAAAATAAGAAAACTAGTAACGTTTGGTTCACACGTTGCGAAAAAAGCATGCATGAACGCTAATTTTTTAATGTTTGTTAAGGCGGTTGCTTTTCAAACAGCTTACTTTCGTATACAATTGATTGGCATTTCTATAATATGAGATATAATGTGTTTGTAAATGTTAGAAAAAATCAATCAACCCCAACTTTAATTCATAATTATTATTTTGATGTTCATTATTGAACTGCCTCGTTGGTCTAGTGGTGGTAAGCACGATTGCTTACCACGAGGTCCTGGGTTCGATCCCCAGGTCGGGCAAAGTGTTATTAGGTTTTCCGTGTGGAATTCCTCAGTAGCAGCCCGGAGTTTGGATTTGTGACCGATTGATGGCAATAGGCTCGCCCCCTATTACATGGGACTTAAACATAACGGTGAAATGAGGATGTTACTATACACCTCTACCCAACCCTTTGAGGAAAACAGGCGTGATGTTATGTATGTTTATAATTTTAATGTTCATTATTGAACCTTAAACATCTCTATGACGCATAAAGTTTTAATTAATACATTTAATAATACATCTGTAATTAATGCTCAGTAACACGAATTTGACCAACCGTTTTAGTGACAATGCTGCTTTTAAATGTCCAACAATTGTACGTGATGCGAAAAGTTCGGTTTCAAAAGCTATTGATAGCTTCATTACAGAGTGGAATCACTGCGTGTAATCCGAGTTGCGTACAACCGCATCGTGCCAAATTATGACTATTGAAACGTTCGATAATACCTCGCTACAGGGCCTAAATGGCTTTTTACATTTTGGGAATAGCAATTGTAATAGCGACTGCGTTGTTCAGGAAAAGTTTGGATGTACTTTTGTGAGTAACTTTCATGTGTATCGTTATACAATGTGTACGTTTATACTCACATCCATGTTTCAGGATTGCCCGATTAGTTTCGGACTCAAACGGAACCTTTAGTTAATAATTCTGCACACCGAAGCGCATCACGTAAGATTACAACAGACAATGATGGTCATGTCTCACTGTCGTTTTCAGTTACAAGGCTACAGCAACAGCTTCAAGGATGCTTCCAGGGCCGGACTGGGACCTGAAATCGGCCCGGGCATTTGAGAGACGGTCGGCCCAGTGCTGGCAAAAAGAATTTCATTCCCAAGCGATTAGACGGACGACGTTTTTAACCGACTTCCAAAAAGGAGGAGGTTACTATGTTCGTCTGTATGTATGTTTTTTTTTTTTTTTTGTGTATGTTCATCGATATTTTCGCCAATTGTGAACCGATTTTGATGATTCTTTTTTTAATGGATAGGGTATACTTCGAAGTTGGTCCCATTTAAATTTGGTGAAGATCTGATGAAGAACTTCGGAGATAGACAATGGGACTCCTCAATGACGAGCAGCGTCTTTAGTAGGTCCAACCAAGTTTTAATTAAGGCCACTGAAATGAAAAAAAATTAAAAAAATAAAAACATTTTTTACAAAAAATTTAAACCGACTTCAAAAAAGAATAAAATAATTACCATATAAAATTAATAGTTTCAGAAGTCGGTGCCTTCAATTTGGTTCAGCGTGGATCAGCACCGACTTCTGAAACTATTAATTTTATATGGTAATTATTTTATTCTTTTTTGAAGTCGGTTTAAATTTTTTGTAAAAAATGTTTTTATTTTTGTGTCAAGCGATAGGCGATAGTTGGACGACCTTTTTTTTGACGTTCTCCTCACTCTTTCGATTTCTCCGACTGTGTGACCGGCCCATCAACCATTTGCCCGATTTGCCCGTATGGCCAGTGCGGGTCTGGATGCTTCAATTATTTCGTTTGACATTCCATATTATAACAGCTCGGCAGTGCAGCCTAGCAGTGATAGCCTAGTGGTTGAATATTTGCCATCTATTCAGGAGAGTCTGATTTTAATCCCGGCTCGCAACTCTAACTTTTTAAATGTATGAGTGGATCAGAATTTGGCTATCACTTTCATTAACGGTGACAGAAAAACCGTGAAGTAATCTGCACAACTGAGAGAGCTCCAAAAGACAAGTTCTTGGTTGTTTGTGTAGCCCACCAACCCGCACCAGGCCAGCGTGGTGGACAAATGCCTAAACTCTTCTCATTATAAGAAGGTATCCACGTCCATCAGTGGGACAGCAATGGGCTGGTTATTATAACTGCTAAAGTATATGTTTGTAGATCTTAAACACATTAATTAAGAAAATAAGAATTAATGTACCTACCTAATTCAATTTCACAACAGACGCGTCTAAATTTCAACAACTCTGTACGTATGTGTTTAAACTAATCTAACTTACGGGAAGCAGAAATGTTAAGTTACATTTTAACTTTATTTTCTTCTACGTACTTTAAGTGTGTAAGGAGTCCTGATCTCGGAACCAAATTACTTAAGTAGCCATTTTGTAGAGGCTGCAAATTACCTGAAAACATGCAAACAGAATAGAAACTGAATTCTTCCAAGACTTGCACCTACCTCGATGATACGAGCTGTGAAACTTTCAGCTGCATTCAGGAAAATAGATTTTTCACGTTATGGCCTTTGAATACGAAGAAAGCATCTAAGTATATTGTGTTCCGAAACAGACGTGAATAGGATATTGGGTTCGTATTTGTTTATGTATAAAATGTTTTTTGAACGTGTTCTTAGCTAGCATTTAGAATCTATCAAATCAATCAAAAAATAAACTTAGACCATCACCGCCCACAGCTGAATTAATTAATTATGAATGAATATCCAAAATGATATGAGTAAACCCGAATGAAGTAAACAAACTATCCGCAGGTTACGCTCGTGCTTAATGTTATTTAGCTTTAAGCTTTAAGTACCATCTTTTCATTAGCTACGCACCTACTTATTTTATATATTACAACAATTATGTTAGTGTGCCTCAGAGAGCACGTTAAACAGTCGGTCCCGGGTGTCATACGAATACCTATGACAGTCATTACGAGAAGTCAAAAGCTTGAAAGTCTGAAAACTGGTCTATAAACCTTGGGATATCGGCATTGACTTGCTACTGGGTTGCGGAGGTCTGATGGCAGTCGCTCCGTATAAAATACTGATATTCAGTCGCATCTGGTTAGACTGGATTGGGAAAAGGCTAGGTAGAACTATGTTTGTAAATCCTCACAATAATCGCAAACGCAACATTGTACACCATAAGTACTAGGTTTTTTTTATGTTTTTTGTTTATTTTCCAATACAATTATTTTTACATATTTAACTTAAATCTATAACTTGCCTCTTTTTTTTTTTTAACGTGGGTAAATCCTCATGGACAATCCCCCGTCTGGGGAAGACGGGGGGGTGACCCCGTGACCCCGGCCATAGCCGGGGTCACGGGATTCGCTATTGCATGCACCGCGACCCCGGCAGGTCTCGGTCCACCAACTTCTTCTGGTGGACCTCTCCCGTGGTGGGGCAATTTCTCCCCTGCCCCACTTCCTTCCAAGAGGCGCGCGCGGAACACGGCGCGCCATCCTCCCTGGGCCCGTTACTGGTCGGCCGATGGGTCCCCTAAACCGCCGCCCGCAGGCCACTCACTAGGGTGGCCGGAGATCGTCACGCGCCCTCCGGCGCCCGGTGCGTCTAGCTCGAGAAGGGAGAGAAGAAGCGGCCTCCCTCTCCCTCTCCGCTACCTCCTTGGTCGCCATCACCTCCTCGCAAAAAGAGGCGATGGCTTCCCACGCAGTCTCACTCCCGACCATGGACGGAACTACGGCCGGAAGCGAGAGGTCACCGCCGATCGCCGCGACTAGTTCGCGGCGCTGCGACCCCCATGCTGGACACGTCTGCAAAGTGTGCAGCGCCGTGTCCTCGGGGCAGTCGCAGTGGTGACAACCGGGCGTCTGCTCACGGCCTATACGACACAGGTACTTCCCGAAACAGCCATGTCCCGAGAGTACCTACCTGCGTCAGCCGGAAGCTGAGGGCGCCGTGACGCCTCTCCAGCCACTCCTCCATCACGGGTCTTACCACCGCTATCGCGGCGTGCCCTAAATCTATAACCTGCCTACTAGAATCCCGTTAAGTGACTTTATGTGTAGGTACATTATTGTTTTTCAACGTTTTACGAAATCTTAATACTATGTAATTTAAAGAAAATAATTATTATTTGCGACGAAACCGATGGTCTTGGGCGTGTGATTTGGGCTTGGGCTTTCGCCCAGCTTCTTGTCAACATGTCATTAAATATTTATCTGGATCCGAATCAAAAGTTTCTTGGGTTTTTCTTTTTTTATCATTGTTGTTTACTATTGTTTATAAGTTTTGAAATTTAGTTTGTAAATATTATCAAAAATAATTCATTTAAATATTTTCTTTGTCCTTTTGACAGCCGGGCTTACCACAGATTTTGTAGTTATAAGATATTTCTCTATAGACATTTTGAGGCCAGCCTGAGTTGCTATTAACTTCTTACTCTGGATGTTTGATGATAACTACGGAATCAATCAAATAAGTACCTACAAAATCTTTTATTACTTGGAGAATACAAATAATTATTTTATTTAGGTGTACGAGGCTACCTCGAAAATCTTACCAATCTCAAAGAGAAAAAAACACGCAGATAAACATTTAACATGAAAAACACTTTTTACACTTTATTTGGGACAGAACAAAATGTAGTCATAACAACAATCAGGGTTTGCATCAGTTTGTAAAATGGGACGGACAGGCGGGACAGGGAAAGTTGAGTGGACAGATATTGTGGTCGCAACGAGGGTTACAATTTCGCATTCATTTAAAATTATGGTACGTTTGCGTTTAGCAGTAATTATAATTTAAATTAAATATACTCGGGTTTATTTTTCTCTAACTTTTCGAATTTCATGTGCGGATCAGAATTTGATTATCACTTGCGTTAACGGTGAAGGAAAAACATCATGAGGAAACCTGCACACCTGAGAGGACTCTATAAAGTTCTCAATGGTGTGTGTAGTCTGCCAACCCGCACCAGGCCAGCATGGTGGACTAAGGCCTAAACAGTCATCCTGAGAAGAGGCCCGTGCCCAGCAGTGGAACAGTACTGGGCTAATTATGTTATGTGACGTTGTTTATCGGTTCTCAAGTTTGTTGTTCAGTTCTGTATAGTTTCCGGTAAAGAATAGGCCACACCTTCCCCACTTGTGGGTGGCATAAAGCCGACAAAAGGATTAATTGAAAAGGATGTGCAGTAGCCTCCTACCGTTTGCTAATAACAACAAACTGCGATTACTAACCCGTCTGCCATACGTGGTGATTTTTGCAATTTCCCCTTTGACCGTTTATTGTAACGGTCATTAGGAGGCCCACGTTCAGAAGTGGATATTTACAAACTGACGATGATGATGATGCTGCTGATGACGATAAATTATTCTCCGGTTTGTTTTTCGAATTTATTAAAGTATGCACTATTTATTTGAGACAATAAGTCTGGTAAGCAATATGGATACTAACATCAGAGCGTACGTTAATGACCAAATATATTCTTGTCAGTTTACGGTCTTATCGGATTCGACGTCCCATCCATTATGATCGGAGTGCGGGCGCTGAGATCTGTCAGCAATTTGACGCAGCCACGAGCCACGAGAAATTAGGTTATGCAAATTGGATGGTTATTGAGCCGCCCCGCTTTGTCATTCAAGAAATGTCAAAGATAACGCTGTTATAGTCGTCTAGATAAACCAAGGGAAAGAATCATAACGAAGTAATTGCAGATTGTTCTTAGATTTCATAATTATTACGACGTTATTACTATATAACATGAGGTTATTTTTTTAAATATATTCTTAAAATCGTATTCATTGTCATATCATCCTGTTTGCTTATCATTGTGAATTAAGTTTCAATTATTATATACTTTACATGTGGCACTTTATCTAAATGAAGTTAGATTTTTTTGTCGTAACACGTTTGAATTTCCAAATGCTTAAATAGTTATATTTTAGTAAACCTGTTATTTAAAAAAAAACTGTAATGTCGGTTTACGGACGATAGTTTAACGTGACAACGTTATAACAAAACATCGTGCCTCTCTATCGCTTGTTCTGCGCTCTCGCGTGCACGCTCGCCTCAGACGGAACGTGACAATGAGTCACGCTTTTTCGTGCGTGCTGCCTGCGTTCATCGTTTTATTAGACGTTGTCACGTCAAAAAAATAGGTTGATTATAACAATACAAATAAATTCCATTCCTTGTTGTCGGTACCCTGTTTATCTCGGCGAGTATAAATAAATGATCAATTTTCTATGAAAGGAAGTCAATGCGTGTTGGAAGCGATAGGGTTGCGGATATATTTCATGAAGTGAAAACGTAATGTGACAGAGGAGTACCTCTTACACCCGCGCCATTGTCATAAATGTCTACTTAACTAGAGTGGCTTGCAAGGTAAGAGTAGCAAATGCGGTTATTATCGATAAAGTAACTTTATTCTCAAAGCTGCTATGTTATCAGGTATTTTAAATTCCAACCGTGGGGAAAGCTACGATACTTATTGTATTCAAGGCGCAACGAAGAAGTTTCTGCTTGAAAAGGTTGTGAAGGCCTTTTAAGTAAGAAATCTTGGAGCTCACCATTGAAGTCGTTATATAAAATTGTGCCAAGCCATGGATTACATATAAAAGGGATAAGCAGGTTCGTCTGATACATCAACAGTTTTGTATGCCTGTAGTTTAGGTACCTACCGACAAATTTTAATACAAGCAGCCAATTTTGATTTAAACAATCAAATCTCCTGTGTAACGAAATAATTGACGTTCAACCTCATTCAGAATTCATACCAGTACCTAGAAATACCGGCTTCAGTTTTAAAACAGAATTTTCGAGGTAGCTGTTTCAGACGTTAAAATAGAAAGTCAATTAATTAGTCAAGAGCAGTTTTCACGGTTCTTGATAATTAATTAGCGCCTAGTTTTAAGTAAAGAGTTAACAGTTACGAGTCTATTAGCTATAAAGAAAAAGGAAGGCGTTGTATGGCGAGCTCGGAGCTAAACTCAGATTATTTGCAAGCACCGCGCAACTGTACTAACAACACTAATTAAATCAGCTCTCGTCTGTGAGAACTTCACTGTTGTGAGAGAGGTAGAGGCCATGTAAATAAAGAAACATCGACGAACGAGTAAACATAGGTAGGTAGGTGTAAGTACTTTTCTAATTACAGAAAGGGTAAGAAAGAAATCTAATTATCAATAAACAAGAGTTTAGGTGTGTTTGGAAACTGAAAAACCTGTATTTATAGATTTATTTGAAAACTTCAGGTTTGGTTCAATAGATTTTTTGGGTTTTCATTATTATTAATATTATAGATTCAAATTTTAATAAGCTTTTGTAACAATAAAACATAATTTATGACCATGAAAAATAAATCTTAAACATCTGGTACCTATAAAATACTTTTATAAAATTGTATGTCTAAACGTGAAAGATACGCTCTTATATTTTACTTACAGATCATAAAAGCTTAGAATATAACTAAAAAAAACCTGTTAAGATCTTCTTTTATCCAACGTATATAAACTATTTCATGACCGACGGTGATTCTAAAGGGTTGAAGAGGTAGCAACGTTCTCGTATTAACACACAACAATATAATAAAAGTAAAGATACCGGGAAGGTCGAAGTATATTTTTTTATCTTTAGTTTATCGTTTCGTGACTTTACCTTGTGATATAAAAGGAAGTGCCCTTACACTGTTTGTGTAAACGTGCCCCCGTGAACTGCTGAATGGATTCTGATGACTGTGTTTAGCCTAATATTTTGGAGGTATTTTGTATCTTTTATTTTTATTCACTTTTTTGCGAGACAGTACATTGTGCTTACTTACAATTTTACTATGCAAACTATAGGTATAAACGTAGGCTTTCGATCAGTGGAAGCTGACCCTAAAATAATAGGGAAAAGGCTAGGAGGAAGAGTACCTACATTCGAATTAATATTTCATATTCACGGCACAAAATTATTATTCGTACAATAATAATTAAGCTAAATGTACACAATTTCAGGATTAGTACAGTACATCATTTTGTTAGTGTTCATAGTCTGAAAAAAACTTTTTTTTTAAGTTAATTAATATCTATTCTGTAGTAATTCGAAAAACCAAGTTATTACTTTCAATTCATCAAGAGCGATGCTACAGGACTATCAGAACTGTCATTTTGTCACGATTTGGGTATATTCATTCATTAGGAAGGGATTGCAAGTCTTTTTTAATTCTTGGTAATAACGTCCTTTTATCTTAGTTAGGTGATTTATTTGTAGTATTTATAATTCAATTTGCTTTAATACATAGAGTTTACAATAAACTCGACTTAATGATAAAAAAATCCCATACAGATTGACACGTTTGGTGCAGTGGCTAAGCGATTGGCTTCTGCGCTGAGGGTCGTGGGTTCGATTCCCGCACGGAACAAATATTTGTATGGCCTACAGATAGTTGTTCCGGGTCTGGGTGTCTGTGCATGTGTAGATTTGTGCCTGTAAACGCACTCATGATACAGGAGAAATCCCAGTGTGGGGCAACGCTTTTAAAAAAAGAATAAAGAAAAGAAAGATACAATTCACAGAAAAAACTGTAAGTCGGTAGTCTTATGATCACGAAATAAGGTACTTTACTTAAATAATAACAATATATTTTTTAAGAGATCTTACGACATTTAATCTTTGTACTTATTTACAATATAACTACGCAACCTGTATAAACGTAGGCTTTCGATCAATTTACTTTACAAGAGCAGTAATACGTCAAACTATTCGAATCGCTTTCTGTCCTTTTGTGTGTTTCTAACCTATTTTCTTGTTTGTTATTTGATCTTTCTTTCTTCCTGAAGAGCAAGGTAAAGACAAATTAAAACTACTCACTAAGTATATCGGCAAATTTTCCTGTTTGCTTAATGGCACAGTCGAAAAAGTATATTTGGGAGTGTGTCTCAATGATTGCGGATATTTATACGAACACTTACTATAATTTACGGCGTCAAGGAGCGCCGCGTATCATGTGGGGATACATGGGCATAAAGGCGTGCCCTGGATGCTTGAGCTCTCAAGCATTTGTTAACAACACGTAACAACTCGTACAAGTGAAGATAGAAACGTTACGAAGCTTCTTCCCTTTTTGTATCACATGCGCTAGTTTATTCGACCGGAAAGCACTTTATGTACTGCTCTCTTGTTTGTCTCTTAATAGTCATCCCGTGTGCAAGAGTGCACATGATACATACAAGTAACAATAAGACACACTCTTTACATTGTTTCGGATAGGCACCATATTCGCTAATGGCGTAGTAACTATTAGTTAATGTACGCTACTGATCCGAGCCTTGCACCTATCTATTTTATTTGCTGCAGCGGCCTTGAAATCTAAGACTTAAGATTTTTCTAGAGTGGCTACGACTACTACTATACTTACTACTACTACTATATTTGCGGGCGGGAGGGCGGTGCTGCATACTGCATTCAGGCTTGATCAACTGTTTTTTCGCGGAATTAACACTAAATATTTTATTGTATATTTATGGCTACGACTGTTTAAAATCACATGTGATTTCCATAAAGCAGATGTCAAAAACACACTGCTGTTCAAAAATGCGAAGAGTCAGTAGTAACCTACAGATTTTACACACATGCAATGTCGCCGCTGAAATAAAACATTATTTCTCTTTTATTTGTATTTATTTTACCGGATACGTTACAGTGCTTGCGGTCACGGATTGACTACCTTTGGCTACAAGCGTATCAAAAAGCCCGAAATATAGCATTCAATAAAAACATTGAAATAATCAAAGCACGAAATTATTTATAAATACAATCATTCAAACAATTTGTATCGTAGGTAATTGTTAGTAGATACTTAATTAGATCTAACCGAGCTAACCCTACGGGTTATTGGTATTATACACGATAAATTAATATGGTATTCCTGGTAACACGAATAAATTAATCTCGTTTCATATTAATTACTGTGTGTTCAGTTGGGTAAACGGGGTGGAAATTTTTGTACGTAGTATAAGCACAAGATTAACTTTTATACCAGTTAGATTGTCCAACACTTTTCAATCGGAAAAGAACTCGGGAAAAATGAGTTCGCGAAGCGAAAACTTAATGATAAGCAAGTAACAGCTATCGTTAAGCTCTGGCTGCACATTTTTTTCACAAATTATCGCTTAAGAGGTGCTAGTATTGAACATTAAATACATTTGAATTCTCTTTCGCTCAATCGGGGTTGGTGCTAAAACATTAAAGCAATTTTAGATAGCATTAAGTGGTTCGAGACAAGTGGTCGGAGCATCGCCGAATAATGCTCTGTAAATTGTGGGCGGAGGGCTCTCAGCAGCTCAGTCGGAGCAGCCACTCGACAGTACATAATATCATCCTTCATAGACAGATGCTCATAATGATGGTTGTCGTATCATGTGTTGTATAATGAGCGATAACAACGGCACTTATGCTGGAGCAGCTAAATTGACACGTCATCACGTACAATTAGTTGATACGAATTAATTTATGCTTATTGATAAGTGTTCATTGTGAAGCGGCTGCCAACCGTGGAATTCTGGGTTCGATGTCGAGTCGGGCAAATTATTGTTATAAGATTTTCATGTTAAGTGCAGTTAGTAACAGTCTAAAGCTTGAAGTTGTGCCTAATACAATAGGCCCGCCTCTATTACATGGGAATAGCGTCATCAGCGGTATTATGTGACTGAAAAGCAGTTTTTATTAAATTTAGTTTTTAATTATGACATGACAATAGTAGAGGTAGAACGATGCCTTTTAATAGCTTCTCAGTATTTCGTGAGACGGATAGCACGCTGTGTTATACTTAAGTTCTCACTCAGTTAAAGACGGGGAATTACGTCTTTGTTTTTGTTAGAATATTAACTCGCAGACTAAGTTGTAAGTCGAACGCTAAATTGTGCTTGTTTAGTGCTGAGACAAATAGCGGTGTCTATTATAAGAAGAGCGCTTTAAGTCTTATTTAGTCCCCAGTGGTGCGAATACTATAACAATAGCACAAAACGTAACGAGTAAACTTAAAAGTGGATATATAACTTTAGAAAAGACCACGTACGACAATGATTTAATTTTTAAGTGGTTTGTGTGAAGCTGTAAGGTGTCTATTGTAGCACTGAGTGGAAAAATAAGAACTAACACAGCATTAAATAAAGTGCCAACTTCAAAGGACAGAGGAAAAAAAATGTGGAGAAAAAATGCTCGGCTTTATTTGCCTTGCTCGTATGTTACAGTGAAATATTTGTCTATAAAGTAACCGGTCGGGCCGGCTGAATGCTAAGTGCTTCGCAAACGGGCTTCGCATAAGCAGAGATTGAAAAATATAATTCATAAAGCTGAAATATTGTTTTAACTGGGTTTTTTTTGCAAAACTTTTACCTGTGGCTTTTCGTTTGTAATTATTGCACGTTGAACTCTAGTAAATGTGAAAATCAAATACGTTATACACGAGTTTCATAGAGGATTTCCATTTTTGGATGTTTAATCGTTAAAATACATAGCTAGTGTAAAGTGACTGTGGAGTTCCTGAATTGTACCTAACGTTAAGGAATTCATAATAATACGTAGTTTTTCCGTACTAATATGTAGTACATTAACGAAAAGAGTTGGCATGCCGTTTAAAAAATCTATTTTTGTGTCGGTAAATGGTGATAGGCTCGAGTTTAATCAACAGGTCTAAATACTATCAATTAACGTTGTTTTAATGATAGCCCAGTGGTGTGATCGTCGGACTGCCAAGTCATAGGTCTCGAGTTCGAACCCAAGGTACGCACCTCTGACTTTTCGGATTCATGTGCGTATAATTATCACTTGCTTAAAAACGGTGAAGGAAAACATCGTGAAGAAATGCATGCCTGAGATGTATTTCTCGACGGCATGTGAAGCCAAGTCAGAGGCCCATGGACGGCATAAACTCTGACACCAGGTTTGTCACTAACCACGCGAAAAGAAGAAGAATATCCCTTAAGTATAGCTTGTTGCTTATAACTGGCTCAAGGTTCGTTGTTTCAAAACAAGTCGTGGCGCAAGTAATTAAGTATTTAACTCGTGATATTATGTTAGTATAGTACAGTTAAAATATTTAAGGATTTGCTCGAGAAGTCTGGTTCTCGCGATAATGGCTTTACCTTGACGCAAAACTTGTTAACAAAAGATTCTTAGTTTCAAGACTGCTTAAGGCGAATCACCGAGAACATTTACAATTTTATCGAATATCTTATTATTTTTCTTTGTAAGTTTACATTTAACACGGTTTTAAGTTTTGATACATTTTCGGTAGCCTTTCGGTTAATGAAGTTTTTGAAAGCGCCTTCAATACACGTATTATTTGCTTGTGGCTCCAATTTGTACTAAAAAACACAAAGAAGCCTCGCGGCATTAGGTTCTGATTAATTACCACAAATTTATTTAAAAGTAAAGTTTGGGCAGGATCTCTGGTCTTATACAAAACGACTTGTTATATTTACCGATTATATATATAGTATTTGGTAATGGTAAACTATTCCTAGTAAGCCTCGCTCGTAAGCCAATTAGACTTGCGTATGCTGCCGACGAATAGGACGCGGTCTACTACGCTATACGCCATGGCGGCTACGTTTCATTATAAGTAAAAAATGCACAAGTCGTACTTTTAACCGAGAGTGATCGGTAGAGTATAGGAACCGATACAAGCAACGCAGACCCTGTCGATAAGCCGGAAGATGCTATGATAAAGTCGAAGATAGTAGTTACTTACCATCGTTTACGAGCCTCCCTCTAATTCATTTACCTCGGTTGACTCTTACAAATTGCGAAGCTAATATATACCTACTATGTTTTATCTCTCGTTCCCGTTTCATTATTATTATTTATGTTCTTATTTTTCTCATATCAACAGTAGATTTGTGTGTATGCCATTATTTGGATATTTCTTATCTTGGGTAATTACATATTATTTTGAGCTTACCAATCGGACCTTTATTAATTATGTGCAATTTGTTGGCAATACGTTATAGAGGTCGTATGGGGAAAATTTACTGTCGGTACCTACGACTGGAAGGCCTGTCAGTACATAGTGCGCTTAATCCACTAACAAGTAAAACAGCGCAAGAAAATTCTGCAATCGACTATCACTGTGGACACACCCACAACAAGTCGTCTTCTGGAAGTTTTACCAACTTGTTTGACTTGCGACAAGCTGCCTGTGATGGTTTTAACCAAACTTGTTTTCAGTATATATCTACAGGTAAGCAAGCACTTCAATAACTTGCACAATTTAACTTGCTAGTGGATTTAACGCTTTAAAGTTAGTATTACACGCCAGTCAAACATTAAAATCTCTGGTCCCACAAGCCGCACGATGTAAGCTCAACCTACGGCCCGCCGTAGATCGCTATGCTGCTACGAAACCGTAGCCGTATGATTTCTACACCTTCGTAGCGTGGCGTGCACCTTCGTAGCAGTGTAAAGTGAATACTGATAATCATAAACCTGATATATATTTTTAACATGTTACCATAGACACTAATCTTAACGAAAATGGATCTTTTTCTATAGCGGAAAAACAGACCTAAAAGAGTATTAACAAAATCAACATTCAGCATAAATTGCTTGGCAGCACTCAAAGTCACGTTTAAGACAAACATACTCTTTCTACGAATACTTCATGTATATTTTAAAAGAGCAACAGTTTCCTCATTCCTCGTTCCTCCTGTAGTTTGAGGATCGTTGGAAGAGGAGACTGTTTAAATAACTTGCAAGTTGTTACGCCTGTAATGAAACTAAATTGTTGCTGCCGTTTGACATCGGAGTCTGGCAATCATGACTATGAAATTAACTAAGTGGGAATTTAGTATTCATCTGTTCTGTGTAGTATATGTAGTAGGTATAGGTACCTTAATATATGTAGTGTCGGTTGTGTATTAATTAATAGAATTACATATTTAGAAAATATACTTTTTATTAGGTTACTGTCTGTGTATAATACAATTCTCCTCCGTCGCCGGACAAGGGAGTCATAAAAGGCGACAAACCTGGCACTATAGCTGTGGCCAAAAAATGGTAATAGCGCTCGCCACATGTAATGGGTGTACAGACTCTGGTAATAGGAGAACACCTTTGCATACCCGTTTGGGGATTACAGGCGTGAGTACAGCGTGTATGTATCTAAAAATACCTATAATAATTTTTGCGAACCTCATCATAGAATTATCATAAATACAAAAAACATTATGCACTCTGTCTGTGTCTCTGGAATCTGGAAACATCTAAAATCTAAACTCGAGTCTGGAATTATCACACAGAATGAATGTGCTTATTCAATGCTTTTCCTTTAATTAAATATTCATATTTATTAAGAAGAAATAGGAATATTCAAAATGTTTAATGAAATAACGATTTAAAAAAACCTAATAAATTGTTAAATGTTGTCAATAAAATTTATAAACATTAAAAAAAATACTTATTCAAGTTGCTGCAAAACATTTCTTGCCTAAACTTGTTGAAATATAGGGGAGGCAGTAATGTTTATAACTAGGTAGAGGCACGCCAACATTTCGGCTCAACACCCTTATCAAGCTGGAGAAAATCGACTATGACAGAAAAACGAGTGATCTTATTACAGTCCCGTTTTCCTTTTTAGATTGCGGAACTCTAAAACCGAGTGGAATTATAAAGATGGAGAATTTATATTTTCCTTTTTACCTCCGTTTTTCCAGTACATTTTGTTTATGATTGAATTAATATACCTAAGCTTACAGTAAAAATCAAAACGAAGCGGCTTTCAAAGTAACAGGTAAGAACTAACATTTTAGAAAATACAGTCTCTATTTACATTATACAAAAAATCATATGTTGAGGAACAACAATACATTTTTGCCCGATACGCTAGTTGTGTGCACAAATACACCGGCCGGTGGGCTGCTCTGCACAAATGTATTTGCTAGGTAGATATTGATATACAGGCTGTGGCGTAAATAGTGGTTCTACATTCAGGGATCTCCACACACCGTATATTCAGCTATTACATACCATAATGTGGACCATTTTTTACAATAGCTCTTAAAATAAAACATTTGTTTTTGTTAAATCAGCACCTTGTAATTTGGCTGTAATTTCAACAAATGGCATTATTTTTTCATTTTGTTTTTTGTTTATAAGTGCTGAATACAATCATGTGCTATCACAAATAAACCAAAGTGTCGATTTAAAAAAATAATAGGTTTAAGTCCTTTGGTAAAAAGTGGTTCAAAAATGTATGGTATGTGATAGCTGAATATACGCTATACCTAGTCTGGCCATAAATACTGTTACAATTAAAAATAAGAAAGATATTACATTTGAATTTGGAATCTGTCATTTTTATACGATTGTTCATTGAGCTTTCTCATTTTGGCGCCAATACATTGTACAATATTTTGCGATATTAAAATGGAGTGGGGTGATAAAGAGAACCGAATCGCTGTGATTGCATTACACAAAGTTGGTATGGAGCCAAATGCAATTTTTAAAACTCTCCATACGCTTGGTATTAGTCAAATGTTTGTGTACCGGGCTGTTAATAGGTACAATGAGACCTCCTCTGTTTGTGACAGAAAAAGAACTGGCCGTCCACGTAGTGTTCGTACAAAAAAGGTGGTCAAAGCAGTAAGGGAAAGAATTCGAAGAAATCCTGTCCGAAAGCAAAAGATTTTATCTCGGGAGATGAAGATAGCACCCAGAACCATGTCGCGTATTTTAAAAGATGACTTAGGACTTGCAGCATATAAGAGACGCACTGGTCATTTTTTAACTGATAATTTAAAAAAGAATAGGGTGGTAAAATCGAAACAACTACTGAAGCGGTACGCAAAGGGAGGTCACAGAAAATTTTTGTTTACGGATGAGAAAATATTTACAATTAAGCAACATTTTAACAAACAAAATGACCGTATTTATGCTCAAAGCTCTAAGGAAACTTCCCAATTAGTCGACAGAGTGCAACGTGGGCATTATCCGACTTCAGTGATGGTTTGGTGGGGTGTTAGCTATAAAGGAGTGACTGAGCCATATTTTTGTGAAAAAGGTATCAACACATCGGCACAAGTGTATCAAGATACCATTCTTGAGAAGGTAGTCAAGCCCCTTAACAACACCATGTTCAATAACCAAGTATGGTCCTTCCAACAAGACTCGGCGCCGGGTCATAAAGCTCGGTCCACGCAGTCTTGGTTGGAAGTGAACGTTTCGGACTTCATCAGAGCTGAAGACTGTCTAGTCCCGATCTTAATCCGCTTGATTATGATTTATGGTCAGTTTTAGAGAGTACGGCTTGCTCTAAACGCCATGATAATTTGGAGTCCCTAAAACAATCCATACGATTGGCAGTGAAGAATTTTCCCATGGAAAGAGTGCGTGCTTCTATTGATAACTGGCCTCAAAGTTTAAAGGACTGTATTGCAGCCAATGGAGACCACTTCGAATAAGCTTTTTATATTTTAAATAGTTTTATATTTATGTATTAAACTAACACACTGTAAAAGTAATAAATTATTATTAGCAATAAAAAAAATCTTTTCTTCGTGACAATATTTATGGCAAGACTAGGTATATACGGTGTATGGACGCCTAAGCGCTGAACCACTATTTACGTCACAGTGAGTGCCTGATTGCGATGCGTTTGACTTTTGATGACGATATCTATGTTCAAGAGGATGCTGGTTTCCTAATTGACGGAAAATGTCGCTTTAGCTTAGGATTAGTTATAAATTCGGAAAAAGAAAAGTTATTTTTGATGTACTTCCACGAGCTTCCACCAATGACGATAGTTAAGTACGCCCGGCGCACCCTGCAGGGGCAGTCAGCCCTGCTAACAATCTCACTAACTGACTAATCTTTTCATCACGGCATGAACTATTCACAAACAGCTCGTGTCGACACAAGAGAAGAAAAAGATGTAATTTTAACATAACATAACATTACGCCTGTATTCCCCGAAGGGTTGGCAGAGATGTATATTAACACCCTCATTTCGCCGTTATGTTTAAGTCCCATGTAAAAGGGGACGAGCCTATTGCCATTCACCGGGCACAAATCCAGACTTCGGGCTACTGAGAAATTCCTAATGGAAAAACCCAATAACACTTTGCACGACCTGGGGATCGAACTCTGGACCCCATGCTCAGCAGTCGCGCTTGCGACTACTAAACCAACAAGGCAGTCAAGATAACGAGATGAGAGTCAAGATGTAATTTTTTTAATATTTAACCCTTTATAAGGCAAAGGGAATATATTCCCCACCAAACTTGTTGGAAGATGTCGCGAAAGCCGTTATTATTATAAGCCCTCGTTATTGTATTTTTATTTTTAAACCTAGCAATATTACATTTCTTTATTATTTTCTGTAATAGAAAATAAAAATAAAGAGGCAACTACATAAAAAAACACAATATTTTTATTATTTATAAAAAATGCCAAATTGTTTGTTATTTATTTTTCTTAAAACATTCTGCCTGTTATAGGGTTAAGAGTTCATTATCAGCAACTCATTTTAGATAGCATGGAGGTACTAAAAGTGTTATCATTATAATATTTCTACTGGAACAAACGGTATGTGTAAAACAAGATGAATGAGAATGCTTTCGCAGAAAATCTGAAACTGGAGTTCAAAATTTGCATTTCACAAATTACCACCTCTGCGGTGTTTTACGAACAAAAATTTAATTTAACGTTATTTTATCAAACTGACCGATATTATTATTTTGAGGGTACGGGTACTTACAATCACTTCTTCTTCTTCCTGCCCTTATCCCACACTAGGTGGGGTCGGCATAACATGTACCTATTTCATAAATCTATGTTATTAGAGGTTTTGGCTTATTGTTTTATGACCGGCCGCCTGCCTGACATCAACCCTCCTTGGGAATATTCGTTGCGCCGTCGCGCGGGTGACCCAATCTGCTTGCTGATATTATGCACTGGGTAGAAAACTGATATGCTTGTCAATTTTATTGCCGACAACTAAGAAGACTATGTTCTTCTTGGTGGAGTATACTTGAAGTTCCTCTACATTCATTCATTTTTGCTAGGGACTTTGGTCCCGACACGTCGTAAACTAATATAGCACCGTGAGCTTCTAATTGTAGTCAACTCCGATTGTAGCTGGGAATGATGAATTGCAGTCTCCCGTTGTGAACGCTAGGATTGGATTTACCCACACTGCACTCACCGATAAATAATATACAATTTCTCAATGTAAAAAAAACACATACATACATAAACTCACGCCTTTTTCCCATGGGGGTAGGCAGAAACTATAGAACGCCACATGCTACGACTCTTACATACCCCTTTCGCTTCATCCACATTCATACATCTTGTCATACACGCACGCCGGTTGAGAGTACTACGCACCTGACCTTTGTGAAGAACATCACCAATAACATCGATGTATGTCCTTCTAGGACGTCCTCTACCGGCGTTCCCATTAACATCCGCCTTATAAATTTCTTTTGTTAATCGCCGTTCACTCATTCTCTCAACATGGCCAAACCACCTAAGCATACTCCTTTCAATTTTTGTCACTACATCATCTTTTAAACCGCAACTTAGTCTAATCTCTTCATTTCTCAATCTATCATTCAAAGTAACACCGCACATACTTCGCAAGGAACGCATTTCCACGGCATTTATTCTACTTTCATGCCTCTTCTGCCACGACCAACATTCACTTCCATACATAAGCGTAGGTACCAACACACCATTATGGACAGCCAGTCGTGCCTTTTTGGACATCGACCGGCTAGCCACAACCACATGCAAAGCACCATTTACTTTATTTCCCGCATTTGCTCTCCTTTCCACATCTTCGTCAATCTTACCATCTCTTGTAAACATGCTTCCCAAATAAACAAACTCATTCACCTGTTCAATATTTTCATCTCCTATCTTTACTTTACACTCAGATACATCTGCATCTCTTTCAAAAACCATTACTTTCGTCTTGCTTACATTAATTTTCATCCCTTTCATATTATATGCTCCATTCATCATAGTTACCATGTCTTGCAACTCTTCCGCCGACGATGCAAGTAAAACTTGATCATCTGCGTAGAGAAGACATTTGACAGGCAACTCATTCATTTTCAATCCACACTCACTCCCTTTTAAATCTGTCAAACAACTATCCATGTATAGGTTGAACAGCCATGGAGACGCTACACAACCCTGTCTAACACCTCTGGAGATGCCAAACCAGTCTGTGAACGCCCCATTTATCCTAATACAAGCACTGGAATCCCTGTACAGCGATTTCAGTGCCCGTATCAAGCGCCAGTCCACCCCGTACAAAGATAGTGTCGACCACAATTCTTCCCTCCACACACTATCATAGGCCTTCTCCAAATCAATGAAAGCGCAGTACACTTTCTTGTGCTTTGCCAGATGTTTTTCGGCTATGCACCTCAAGGAGAAGATCTGAGCCATACAGCCCATCCCCTCTCTGAACCCTGCCTGAACATCCCATACTTTCTCATCTGTTATTCTTATCACTCTGTTAATTAAAACTTTCGCATATAGTTTGCCGACCACACTCAAAAGACTAATGCCGCGGTAGTTTTTACACTCCTGCTGTGAACCTTTTCCCTTATATAGTGGTACGATTACAGCTTTGCACCAGTCGCCCGGCACTTGGCCGAATCTCCAACACATATTAAAGATCCGGTACAGCAGGCTTGCTACCACCCCGTCACCGCCCTTAAGCATTTCGACAGACACTCTGTCACATCCAGCAGCTTTTCCAACTTTCATACATTTCAGCGCTTTCACGATTTCATCCATTTCAATCAGATTTTCCTCATAAAAAAAACACGAAAAATAAATTTTATAAAATATCATTTGATATTTGGGTTGCCACGGCAACCAAAAAAAAACGTGTACTTACAATCATTATGTATCATAATTAAATATTCTTGAAGATCACAAAAGTATGTTTTGAAATGTGTCTTTTATAACAATGCTCTAAAATAAAGAGCGGGCGTGGCTCCTCTTAGATAGAATAATTATTGTTGATTTGACATTTAAACTGCAAATCAAAACTTTTCTTCATCAAATACGCAGCACGCATTACAAAGCTTTTTTTATAATGACGTAATATATCACAGTATGGTGCGTCTGTTCAACTAGCATAAAAAATCTAGCATTATTAGTATAATCACGTACTCAATTACATGCCTTGCTTGACGAGAAACATGAAAGCAACCACGATGTCATGACATTAGTTTGAACGTGTAACAGTATTTCATAAGTTCCGAATAGTTTCGAGACTGGTACCCCTGCGTATTTATGGGAGAACTTGGTAAATCATTCAAAGGAAGTGTAAGTCGCGTACGGGAAAATTCGCTACCTCCGTGCGTTCCTCGGAGACACACAATTTACATTAGTTAAACTACAAGTGGCAATCTTAAGTTCAACTTGATTGCTAACTGTGCTCACTGTAAGAGTTCCGTAGTTTCGAGGTATTTATGAGTATGTATCAGGTAATGGTTTAACCTGGATATCTATATTACCTATTAGATGAGTTGGTTGGAAAAATAGATACCAAGTTTTGAACGAAAAACCTAATTTATGATATATTTCTTTTTGGAAAAATAGATTGCACGCTGCGGCACCGCGCCCGGCTACTGCGATAAAGAAAAAATATGAAACATGTGATATTTTAGATAGACGTCAGATATTTTCACCAATTTTTTGGAAAAACATGCTGAAAAAGCACCCTTGTATTAATACCGAAAGTTCTTGAAAAGCAAAAGAAATACGCTGAAATATTGGTTGAATTCGTCTGATTACGACAAGCAATGTTTATAAAAAGCGAATAAAAACATCCAATAAAAAATGTTCAGTGAAAAATACGACTGCGGTGGGCGAGTATTAAAAAAAGCGATGCATATTCCAATTCAGACCCCATTGTTTCGTAAATTTTTGCATTGTCTGTATTTGTGAAGGTAAAAAAGGATATGTTATGGGTAATTACTTTACACACACGTTTATAAGTAACGATTATACAAGTAACAGCGTTTATGAATATTGTTGTTTCTATTATATAACAGCATTTTTCCAAAACGCCTAGTTTGAAGAAAAGACTAATGATAAATGCGATTATTAATTATACTACAACTTGTAAAATATTTGCCTACTGTTATTTTAACCTACGATTATCGAAGACCTAAAATTTCTGCCTAAATTTAACAATAATTTCATCTGTTAGAGCTATTATGTGGACACAGTGGTGCATGCCAACCAGTACCGCACATAAATCAACGTCAAAAAAACGAATTTTGCGCTTTTTACGATGAATATTAATGAAATGTTATGGGCTAGAGCAATATTGTACGAACGAGATGAACAGAATGACACAAAACTTGTCCAAAATATTCCAACATATTCCAGAAGTTATAAAAAATATGAATGGTATTTCTGCCATGGAATTACTTTTCACGTAGGTACTCATAACATCAATCGCAAATGTTCTTGTAGCTCTAAAAATAGCTATGCGTTTTTATGCGGCTACTGCAGCTAGCCCCTAGATTATTTTTATCCATCAGGCTTTTTGAAACCAGTATAGAAATATACCATTCGCTGAAAAGGACAATATTTGGTACTTCAATGTTTTATTTTAGTAACACAAAATATAGTGTTATACACGATCTTATCTCCACTCTTGTAGCTGTTGTATAATCCTCAGTTTCCTTAATCTTCAAGAGATTACCAAATATTATACCTATTCATTAACCTACCTATACAACATGTACAAAGTTTTCCAACTGTAATATACTCGTATGTAAGTAATTTCTCCATCGACATTGTTACACCGTTTAAACACAAATTAGACTTAACTACTTTAGGGTAATCGCAAGTTCAGAAGTTATAATTACCAACTATTTGTGCCGGGGCCGCTGGCCAGCACCTACTGGCAAATAGGTACTATTGATTCTATGGAAGTTTAATTCATAGATATTCTCAAAGTTACACAAGATAACGATATGTTGATAGTGTAGTGCTTACTGCTTTCCAATGTAAACATATTGCCGAAATTCAGTTCGAGTTTGTACTGTATAGTATATTTAAATAAAAATATATTCATCTTATCGTCTCACGTACTTGCGTATAAGTGTACTATCAAAAACAGAAGTTAGTTAATAAGATTGTATGTATGTGAGTTTGGTGAGAATTTAAATCTATATAGGTTTTACGAAAGATTTGATTAGAGTACCTGTTCGCTACTTTTTATTTGATTTTCCACTAACCTAATCAAAATAACATACCAAAAATAAAAAAGTTTTATATACACGTGTAAAAGTGAAACAGCCATATTTTTTCTGTTTGGATTTTCAAAACGATTCAATCACGAAGCAAATTTTATATACATTGTATATTGACTTTAGTCGATAACCGTACATAGGTACGGCGTACATTCGATAGTCAAGTCGTCGTGTATTCGCAAACTGGATCTTCTATTCAAGTTCCGAGTTTCGTATTCGGAGAGCCGAACCGGCGCTACAACGAGAACTATTCCGTCCCTTGGCGATACGACAGAAAATTTGTAAAGATGTTGCCTCCAGGTTCCTCTCCTCAATAGAGGCGAGAAGTAAACCATTTCGTTGCGAAAGATAGCCAACTAGATGTTACTACACACGATCCTTTTCATGTGTAAAGCGGGCCTAATATTAATAAACCTGCTTTTGGCCACCAACTGGATTATCTGCAGGATCTTTTAATGAGCCGTATGCAAAATTCAATTGGGTCTGGTGCTGAAATCCGTTTTTATAACGCTATTAAAACCTCTTGGCGACATAATATCACAATTTGGCAGCCATTTGAGTTGCGCATTATCCAATTCATTTGTGCTGCTTTCTATGTTATTTGACCTAAAAATTGCAGTAGCGGTTTACATTTTACATTCAGGATCCAGAATATGCGTAACGTAACTGAAAAAACATTGTTCAGACTATAGAAATCCTTTAAGAGAAGTTCAATCGAAAATTCACTAATGGCAGTAAGAAATTCAAAACAACTAGTGTAAAGCATTTATTTATTAAATTATTTACCTGACTGTAAAGAAAATCATGTTAGCCTCTTGACTAACATAAATATAAATTCTGCCGCTGTATTTCTTTAAGGAAAGACAGACAATACCGACGAAGGCCAAAGGTGATCTTCAAATTCATTCTTAGGGAAAAACAAAAATGGAAGGCAGGAAAACGGCGAACACATCTACATGTCCGTTTAATGCAAAGCAGGGACGCATCTTATGTCAAAATGCAAGAAAAACAAAAACGGTTATCACGGTTTACGAGTCCAAACAAAAATTGAATGCCCGGTTCCCAGATACGAATTATTTGGCTTACCAATCGTAGCATTTTGTAATGCCTAACTAATCTTTGGTGGAATGTGTCCGGAATGAGGGGGAGAGATGACTACTTTTTGGTGATAGTTCCTTTGGCTTATGTAATTCTTATCTAGCTTGTCCGACGTCAGATAAACCAAAAACCGGCCAAGTGCGAGTCGGACTCGCGCACGAAGGGTTCCGTACCACTAACTATAAAAACGGCAAAAAAACACGTCTGTTGTATGGGACCCTTAAATATTAATTTTATTTTAATTTAATTATTTATTTTTAAAGTGAATAATATGACTCAATTTCTGTGAATATTTCAAGCGTCTACCTGTTGCCGTTATCAATATCGAGCAAAAACGAGCAAAAAAAATCACGTGTGTTGTATGGGAGCCCCCCTTAAATATTCGTTTTATTTTAGTTTAATCATTTATTTTTAAAGTGAATATATAACTAAATATTTTGTGAATATTTCAAGCGTCTACCTGTTGCCGTTATTAATATCGAGCAAAAACGAGCAAAAAAAATCACGTTTGTTGTATGGGACCCCCCTTAAATATTTATTTTATTCTGTTTTTTAGTATTCGTTGTTATAGCGGCAACAGATATCTGTAAAAAAAATCATCTGTAAAAAAATCAACTGTCTAACTATCACGGTTCATGAGATACAGCCTGGTGACAGACGGACGGACGGACGGACGGACAGGTGAGTCTTAGTGAAAAGTAAAAATTAATGATCCTACATATTGTTAAATGTGGAACTCAATGATTTGTAACTAGTGTTATATTAAGTTATTTGGTATTGTTTTGTTTTTACAGAGCGTCATATTCGCCTTAGCGAATCAGCTCTTTAAGAGGAAATGCGGTCGGCACATTGTCCATACAAACGTATTCCTCATTTACCTCCTTGAATAATGTCACAAGAGCAAATATTTTTTACCATATGATATATATCTACCACCACTATGTCCGTATGTTTTGTTTTTGTCAATAAATTAATTATTAAAAGCATTAGAAACGTTTAAACTTTACAAAAATCGGCCGGTTTTACCACCGTTTTCAAACATCTGGCAAACAAGTTTGACGAATATAAAAAATAAAAGAAAAACATACAGACATAACTAAAGTCTTTCTTAAATGATAACAGAAAAAAATTTTGAAATCGGTCCAGATTTGAAAAAAGAAATAGGGAAATACGAAAGTACGATTTCGCTAATATTGCACAGGAGAAATCATTCAGAGATACAGGTGTATCTTTCGCGCTCAATTGGAAAGTTTGCGGAAGGGGTGGGACAGAAATAAATCACTAAAACCTATTCAAATTATTAATATTTTGCAACCCACGTTTCCTCTTAAATAAAGAAACAAAAATACTCTCGAGGCCCATCTTACCTGGAACCGCTTCTATACGATTAAAAGATATTGGAGAAGATACAAGTGTTAGTTTAAACTAATTACGCTCGGTAAGCAATACAAATCGGGCATATAAACTTGCATTTGTATTCATATTTATTATCATTCCAACTTGATTTTATGAGATATCGTTCCCTTGGCCAGTATCAATCCGTAATACTTACCTCCGCCGGCGAATAATCTATCTTAATCATAGTTCAGGTTAAGACGGCTGTAATGTTCACGAAAGATAAGAGCTTGAATCCACTTCGATTCCTTGGGGTTACCTTTATTAATTAACACTGTGTTTATTACTTCTTCATTAAAGTATATTTTGAAAAAATTGAATATGTACTAAGAATAGAATTCATGAAAGTTTTATAACTGAAATCTGGTTATTTTCGATTTACAGACTTAGCAAGGTAGTTTTGGAGCTGTTTCTTAAATCCGCCAATAGTCTTTTTACTTATAAACTTTACCAATTACACTGTAACCGTTCAAGTAAAATAACTGTAATATTCATGAGTAACTTAAGTAAATAATGTTACAATTTACATCAAACTATAAAGTAATTAGGCAACTTCTTTGTGACGTCACCGAGCGAAACAGCTAAAAACAGGTTGTTGCGTTGGTAATGCAAATTAGATTTTATAACAGAGGGCCTAAGTACTGTTTGTTGATGTTTTGTTACAACTAACACTGGAACCGTCGTTAGGTATGTAAAGTATAAATGTACTTTACCTAAATTACACAATCCAGTCTCGTATTAATGCTAGTACAAGATAACCTTATTACGGATAATATCTTTGTCCAATATTGTATAACTTGAAAGATAATATATATATATTTCTTTCCTATATTATAAAATAGACATCTGATTTTATAACAAAAATTCATTGCACTATTTTGTCCATCGCGTCAGTTTGTTCAATCAAAAATCGAACTGAATATTTTTTATAGGTCGGCAGATATTTTTGGGCGGCAATAGAATTCAATTAATCTCACTGTTTCATCCCGTGTATTTTAGACCTGTCCACTCGTGATTGACGTCAGTCACACTGAAATATTATTTTTATCAAAATGCAAAACTGTTTGCACATTTTTAATTAGAAACTACCGCCTGCACATTGAGCTTTTGAAAATACGAATAGAATTTATTTTAATATGATTTGTTTTTCTATAGATACAATTAGAGGATTTTTAATAGGGCTGCTTCTGCTTGAGGGAGCGTTATAACCTGTCTGCAGTGTATTATGATAGGCTACGGATAAGTCGAAACACTAATAACATTATGATTAAATACATTTACCAAAAATACGTTAAAATCTTTCATGGAAGTATTATGGAAAATCTTAAGACTAGTATTGATGGATAAATCAGTAAAGGTATTCCTTATTATATTATATACTCTGCAAAGTCTCTCTTTGTATTATATTCGTCTTCAAACCCTCACCGATTGTAATATGAAAAATTCATACGGTATAAACCTTTTCAAATTATTATCTGTGAAAAGGTTTTCGTTAGACGATGACGATTAATTCTGTTATAAACGTTTATTAGTCATGAATGAAAAAAAAAGAGATTCGCCAATAAAAAAATATGTTTTGTTGATTCAGCTAATTATTGGCCTCAGTATTTATTTATTTATTGGTTCACCAACAATTGTTACACTTTAAAATACAAGCAATGATTTTAGTTCATTCAAAATTTATAACTAAGTGTACAATATCATGAGGTAAACACTAAGTACATGCAATAAATTAACAAGGTAAAGGTAAGACAAAGTAATCGTTTTAGTGATTTAAAATGACGAGTGCACGTAAATAAAATAATTTAAATTAGTTTTTTTTTTGAACTTTTTAATAGAAGTACCAAAAATATCTACATCATCATCATATTTATTTAGTAGCCTACATAGTCTAGGGATAGGAGAATTGAAGCCCAGGACCGTTTTGCAGATTGGAGGGTGTAGAAGTTTTATAGGTTTACGCGGAAATCTGTGCGGAATTTTGAAATTAAGTTTTTTAAGCAATTGGGGACAGTCAATGAAATTATTGAATAGTTTAAATAAAAACATTAAATCACATGCGTTTCTGCATGTTTCTAAAGTTTTCATTTTAAAGTAATCGAGTCTTTCAGTATAACTGCGTATCTTATTAGCAACCCCTGTCGTGTATGCTAAATAGTTCAAAAACCGCTTCTGAACACGTTCTAACCTAAGAGTATGTGTTGCATAGTGAGGGCGCCATACGACGGTGCAATACTCCAATATGCTGCGAACGAAACAGTTGTAAAGATAAATTTTGGTCTTGGGCTTACGGAAACATTTTGCATTACTTAAAATGAAACCCAGCGCCTTTGAGGCTTTTTTTATCGTAGCTTTTATGTGAGATATGAACGTTAGTTTACGGTCGAGAAGGACCCCCAGATCTTTGACAGTTTCAACTTCATGCAGATAAGTGCCATTCATGTGATAATAAGAGTGAAAGTAATTATTTTTTCTGGTAAAAGTCATTTGAGAACATTTTTTTTATGTTTAATTGCATGCCGTTTTCGGTGCACCAGTTTAAAAGCCTATTGACATCGTCCTGAAGCAATAATGTATCTACGTGAGAATCTATCACTCTGAATATTTTACGTCATCGGTGTATAAACATGAAGTTGTGTTAAGAAAGCAGTTTGGAAGGTCATTGATAAAAATTACAAACAATATAGGACCAAGATGTGATCCCTGAGGAACACCCGAGGAGATCCCAACGATGTTAGATTTATGCCCATTAGCAACAACGTAGAAAGATCTATCTGTCAAATAAGAACCAAACCATTGAAGCAATGAGCCAGCGAAACCGTATGCAGAAAGTTTTTGGATAAGAACTCCATGTGACACTTTATCGAAAGCTTTACAGAGGTCGGTGTAAATAACGTCAACTTGTTTATTGGAGTCCACCGCTTCCGAGATACTCTCAACAAAAGTTGCCAAATTGCTACACGTAGGTCTAGCTGTAACAAAACCATGCTGACAGTCGGACGTACATTTTTTTTAAATAGTTTTGGATCCTCGGACATATCAGTGCTTCAAAAACCTTGGCCAGTGTGGGAAGGATTGATATTGGTCTGTAATTACTTACTAAATCTTCGGCATCGGCCTTGTGAATGGGTACGACTTTTGCAAGTTTCCAGCATTTTGGAAAAATCCCTGTACTAAGCGATTTGTTGAAAATTAAGTAAAGGGGAGTTGTTAGTTCACTAGTACACATGAAGATAAAATACGGGGGACTTCATCGCATTCTTTAGTAACATCCAATTTTTTGAGGTACTTAAAAATTTCATTCCGGGTAATATGCGTCCTATAAAAACAGTCCGCGTTGTTAGCAAGATTGTTTAGATACGGAGATATTTGAATGTCATAATATGGTTGACCAACTACCTGCCTACTGAACAATATACCGATGAAAAGAAAGATCCGAACATATTGCACATGTCGTTTCCACATCTGGTTGTACTGGTGCCGTTAGACATAGAAGCTGGATATATTTTCGCAGCATTTCGCTTTGTCTTAATGTAAGACCAGAAGAACTTAGAGTTGGTTGATATTTTCTGTTCAATGTGACCAATGTAAGAATTTTAACATTGTTTAGCTATTTTGTCACTGTGTTTACTGCACCATTGAAAGGAAATCTTATCCATTGGGTTTTTATAGATATTATATCTCTTCCGATATTTGTTTTTTTCGCGCAGCAATTTCCGGAGGCCTTTACTAAACCACGAAGAGCTCGAATAACTTTTAACCATAGTTGACGGAACATATTGCTCAATAGTCTGATTAAGAGTACTGTAAAACATGTCAAGCATTGTTTTAGGGTCTTCGACATCTGAGAATAATTCATACCAATTTTTGTTTTTAAGTTCGGTTTTGATAACCGAGTAGTTAGCTTTCTTAAAGTTAAGTCTTGTAGCCTTAACATGTTTTAATTCAGTATTTACTTTACTTTGAAAAGATATCTCTAGAGGAGGGTGATATGGGTCGATTTATACAAGCGCAGTGGGGGCTTCAATCACATTGCAAAGAGAATACTCAACAAGAACCAAGTCCAATAGCTTACATCTAATATTAGGAACAAAATTACACTGCCTAAAGTTATTAATATGAACGAAATCTGTTAACGCCATACTAAGTTTTGATTTTGCATACGAAGGAAGAGTAGTGGGAGAGCGCTATATTACTTAGATTGAAGTCGCCAATTAAAACAAAATGATAATTATTTCTATCTGATACTGAGTTAAAATTGTCCAAGAAATGATCTAAAATTGATTGTTGTACCGGTGGTGATAGGTATACGGCACTTATTGCTAATTTGAAACTAGGTGCAACGTCCTCGGTAACCCACAAGTCCTCACATCTACTCTCCCAGCAATATTTTCTATTAGCAGTAAACCTTTTGGAGACAGCAACTAAGACACCTCCACCTTCTTTCTTGCTATGAAACCCTGAGGTTTCTCTGTCTCATCTGTAAACCGTGTTTCTTGTATTAAAAAGTTCACTGCTGAGAACACAATCGTTTAGCCAAGTTTCTGTTAAAACTAGAACACCATAATTAGAACATGTCAGATTACAATAAAAATCTTGAGTCTTGGATCGCAGTCCACGGGTATTTTGGTAATATATTTTCAAAGTATCGAATTTTGATTAATTTAACCACTATAAAAATTTGCGTGAATGAGAGCTGTGAAGAAAATTAAACTATTAGACGTAATGAGTCAATTTCTTTTATAATTCTTGTTTCGGAGTCTCCGGTCTTCTTAACGTAAATGCGCCCTCCACGTACCCAAATATATTTGTACCCCTTTTCTTTAGCTTTGAGGCGGGTAGCCGCGTGCAGTGCCTTATTAGCCAGACTTAAGTGTTCTGCAACGAAAATTGGAGATATTTCGCCGTCTAGTCCGAGATGAGAAATATTCAGTTTTTCTTTTAAAGATTTCGATCTATTAAAGGCAATTGTGGAAGCTAAAAATGCGTCACGAAGCCTTGGTGTGTTAAACTGAGCAACTATCGACTTCGGACGATTGTTGGTGTGGTTGAGCTTAATTATACGCGTGCAATTTATAATATTTTCTTCTTTAACTTCGCATTTTATAACCTTTCCCAGTTGAGTAATGGTGTTGACGATATTTTCATTATTTCTTTGGGGGGGGGCACTGTATCTCTATATTGTTTCCCCGAGCATTCTGTTCTAGAATGTTTATGCGGGTAGACATATCTTTTATAGAATTTTCCATTACTTTGTTTTGTTCTTGTAGTGCTTTCGTGGTTTCTCTGGCCTCATCGTTTTCTTTCATTATGTCATCATACTGACTACTCATAAAAGCAACGGAGTCTTTCAGCCCCTCAATATCCTCTCGCATCGAAGATAGTTCTTTAGTCAACATTGTTTTCATAGCTGTGGTAATCCTTTCTAACATGGACTCCATCTGCGATTTTATAACATCCTCTACAATGTACACTCTGTATGTGTCTCGACTGTGTCTGTGTGTGTATCTTCAGAATAAATAGAGTCTGCCTTGTGTTTATTAGTCAGCGCGGAATTTTATTATGAATGTTCACTGCCATCTAATTTCCGCAAACCTAGTGCTTTCGCAATATTGCTTTAATTTTTTATATCAGGTGGATAACTAAAGGTACTTATCCACCCGTCCACCCACATATCTAAGTGCCAACTTATGTTAGATTATACTACACCAACAAAAAAATAAAAGCTCATAAAAATACCAGATATTCTCATTAAATCAGGTAACACTCCAGCCGATTCTTATTAGTAGAATCAACATTTCTAAATCTCTAGCTTTAAAAGATCCGAAAGTGCTTCTAGTGGTTTAATTGAACATTTCCAAATTATATTGTAAAACGACGGTATTGTTTCCTTACAACGTATTTTTCTCCTATAACATCTAGCGGACGTGAATCACAGCGATCGTTTAGGTAAACGATCAAAACAATTGTGTTCATTTAATACGTTATCAATTCAATAATTTGAACCGAATACTGTAATTGGAGTTGGTAAACAGTTATTACTCTCACAGGGGTTAATTAGTCTAATTTACTACTAACGAGGGTTTGGGACAAATGGCTCGCCATTTTAAATTTAACTTGCCCGAATAAATGCAATGACCTGCCAAATATTCCCGTTTGATTTCACATTAATATCTAATTGTGTTTTATCTCTATTAAATTTGTCAGTGTCTAACCGTGACAAATTAATATGGCGAACACTTTGTAAATCGAATTAAATTCACTATCAATTTGAATTCAATGATCTGAATGCTCAAACGTCGAATTATGTTTCTACTATGAAAATTTATCTCATAAAAAATATTATCGAAACTTTCTTGTAAAATATTTAAGTTATCTCTAAAATATTATGTTTTATTTGAAACCAAAAGCAATGATTTATGAGTTTTTGCGTAACTACTTAGTAGATAAATTTCTGACGGTCAATATATTACAATCTGGAACTAGTATTGAGATATTGAAAGTTAAGGAGATAGAAAATCTACTACGTTATTCTAAAATTGCTAATACTTTAATATTTCTCTTACAATGCGAAGTGGAATGAGAATGTTTTTATTAGAAGAGAATTATGAGATTTATGCGCGCCGAAAGCGGTTCAGATGGTGCAGCTGAATGCTGGCGACAAGTATGGAATTTAATTTTCTCGTGAGAGCTTTTCTATTTACTTACTGTTTGAGAGAACAAGTGATATACTGCAGCATGGATAAAAGATTTTATCTTGTATACTTTTCCAATCACCATCCCATTTTTTAAAATTCAATTTCTATGACACAAAATATTTTATTAGCATTAATATATAGACTTTTCCTTTGCTTATCAATAAGTACCGTACTTCGCACAACATAAGCTGAAAAAGGAAACATGGTATTAGAACTCGGAAAATACCATATTAGTACATAAGAATGCACCTGTTTCGTAACGGTGGAATATAATAATATTATAAAAACGAGGAATAAATGTATGAGAGCCCCGCGTGATGTCAAGAAAAATACATTTCGTAATTTATTTTCGCCACAAACACACGCTATTATTCAGCTTTCACTCGATATTTGAAGGCGAACTTACATTAAAATCGAAGCTGCTATGATAGGAGTTTCACTATCAATAAGCCAGTTCTGGAACATTGCCAAATTAATTTATAGCTACGCAGTGTAACGTACTTTATCATAACATCGTTTTAACAATTTTAAAGCTGCAAGGCGGTAACTATTTTCTTTCTTTGTTTGAAATTCGAAGACACGTTTGATGCAGTGACTGAGCGATCGGCTTCTGTGCTACGGATCGTGGGTTCGATTCCCGCACGTGGGTTCGATTCCGGGTCTGGATGTATGTGGGTGTGAAGATTTGTGTTTGTAAACGCAACCACGATATAAGAGAAATCCTAGTGTGGGGCAACGTTTAAAAAATAAAAAATGGATTTTAAATGTGTATATACTCTGTTTTTGTGAGCTAGTCTTGATCTGATTTAAATTAATGTCATACCTAGGTTTTACACTTAATTTGTCTGAAAACTATGAACATTTATGTTCGTTCATAGTTTTGGCAGAACCGATTCCACTATGATAATGACATGCTGGAACGAATATTAATATCAGATAGACTAACAAACCCAGTAGATGTAATCAGTCCTGAACGCTTTCAAGCCATAAAAATAATAGACTGATAGAATGTTCTATAGACAAATAATATTATTGCCCGTAATCGTGCAATGCTCGTCACAGGACCGCGTAAATGTGTGAACTCTATGAATCACAATCTGTTCTGTCTAGCCATTTCCCAACTATTTTGAATACTAGTATTTTACACGGAGTGACTGCCATCAGACCTCCGTAACCCAGTTACTGGGCAATGCCGATATCCCAAGGTTAGACCGGTTGTCAGACTTTCGGGCTACTGACTTCCCTTAACGACTGTCATAGGTAATCGTATGACACCCGGGACCGACTATTTAATGTGCTCTCCGAGGCACGGTAGGGTTTCGATGTGTAACGAACGATCACCAATCCAAAGACTGACCGTGGCAAGCGCAGCTTAACCTCGCAAATCGTATGATCCGCGCGGTTAGTAGTTAACCATGAGCTCCTCACATATGAGTCACAATCTATAGTCAAATAATATTATCGTGACTGTGCCTTCAACATACAGAATATGCATTACTGAAAGTGACAATTAATTAAACGATTACGTCATCACTCTCATTGCTCTATCCGCAAAACCCGTGAGTGACTGCGCGATGACACTTCCAATCATTATAACTCACCGATGATGTGATTTATAATTATAATATATTATTATAACAACAATTAACAGAGTTGTAATGGTAGTGTTGTCTATATTAATTTTGAGTTGCGATAAGACACAAAGTGGTGATGGCCCGAAGGTTTAACCACCAGATTGAGGATTCAAAAACTGGCATATACAATGTGACTTCTTCAATATCATATAGGTATATTATGAAGTTTCTAAGTTATTTTATGACACAAGCGCCTTGCAGTAAAGGAAAATTTCTTGACGCATCTGGACTTAATGGTCTAAAATCACCAACTCACAAAGAAGAACCGGGGTGATCAATTAGTTCTTTCTTGTCTGAGAAGATGCTTTTTCCCTGCAGTTGAAAAATAACAGGCAGGTTTTTAAAGTTAGACTACAAATTATAACAAAGGATATTTTTTATAATTTATTTACTTCTAACATAATTGGTTCCTATAATAAAATTATTACAACGTGAAACTGCTTGTGTCGGTTAACAAACGACTACCAAAGCGACTATCGATATTCGATTGTCGTATTATACGAAAATAATTGTCACACGTAACTATTATAAGTACAGCTTTGGTAGAAGATATTTTCGAATCAATTGTGGAAGTCATTAAACTGTTAAAATGACAGTTTAGACTAGGAAACAGGGTTTTTACACGTAAACGTATAAACTGCGATGTTTGATAGCTTGCGTTTATTGAGTTTTCATAATTTGTTTTTTTTATAATTAAAAACGTCGCCCCACACTAGCATTTCTCCTGTATCGTGGGTGCGTTTACAGACACAAATCTTCACATGCACAAACACCCAGACCCGGAACAACTATCTGTAGGCCATACAAATATTTGTTCCGTGCGGGAATCGAACCCACGACCCGCAGCACAGAAGTCAATCGCTTAGCCACTGCACTAAACGTGTCGTCAAAATAAATTGACTTTTACTAACGAGAATTTTGAATTAATTAATGTTTCTATCCACTATGCTATCCTCTATGAAAATAATAAACAACTGCTGTTTACGAGTTAGTATCAATGATTAATTTTACCTAAATTAAAAAAATGCAATCATTTTATAATTATTCTTGATTGAATTATTTAAACATTAAGGAAATCTTAAAATATATAATAAATAATCAACCACGTCGCTTTCGCGAAGTTTACAACATTTCACAGAAAGTGGATAGGTAGTTAAGACGTTGCTAAGTACGGAACCACTTCTTGTGGCCGTTGTGTGGTTCAAAGCTGATTTGAGCAACGTACCCTACTGTAAGGAGGCATTAGTCGGGATTCAGCCCACAATAATGCGGAGTCGATATGCGGTAATACACACATACATACCTATATAATATTGCTATATTGTACTAAAGATGCTTTTTAGAAAATCTAATATATCAAACAAAGAAAAAAAAGCATTAAAAAAATTGCTTTTAACACCCGAGGGCTCTTAAACGCATATATGTAGCGCCGATTTTTTTTAACAAATGTCTATTTTAAATATGTTATATGCACTGTTAGGTCTTTCATGTAAAGAAGAACGACATGAAGAACAATAAATATAAATAAAATAACTATGATAAATATTTGTCACGACATTACGTAAGTATAGAAAAAAATTATACCAATCATTATTTTGCAGCAGTCTTCACTAAATATGAAAATAGTCTTGTAACAATAACGAGTGATAAGCATCACGCATAAATAGCCGTTACGGTTGCTACGGATGCTACGTTTGCTACGAGCTACGATTGCTACGTAAAATGAAACAAAGCTGCACGCGCAGATTTCACACGTTTGTAGCGTTTTGAGCGACATTTTTTGTTTCGTGAGTTTGTTATCGAGCATTGTGTGGAATGGACTTTCTCAAATATTGTTGCATTGAAATTTGAACCTTATTTCCGTGTGGTAAAAGTTTTTAACAGCGTCATCATGAAATGTAACAATTTATCTACTTTGTGTCTGTAACAATAAAACCGTACGTATAATATTATCAGTACAACACATACACTTTTTTCACATGAATATGTAGTTATTTTTAACCGACTTCCAAAAAACTAAAGGAAGAGGTTATCAATGCAACTGCTGTTATTTTTTACAACGCTTACACACAGATGCCTCAACCGATTGAACTGATTTAAGCTGTACTTGGTGTAAAACTTTGATCCCATTCTCTTATTTTGAAAATCCATTCAATATTTTCATGAAATCTTGAGGGTACTATAATCTTCACGCGTATAATGAAATCGTCAAGATAATCAAATATATATTCTATTTTTTCAGTAATGTGAGGTCGAGACAACCTTTTTTTTAAAAAAAACTGTATCGTATGTTTTTGGCAGATTCTAAGTTATAAAAGTCGTTATCTACAGAAGAAATAGTAAAGCTTACAATATTGCTATATAAAATAGTCAGCCCGCTGCCTCTGCGACAATAACTAGATTTCCTGATAAGCACCGGCAATGTTTCTGCTTTCACTTCCTTTTGGAATGTACGAATAAAACGAGTTATCTAACCTGAGGAAATTCTACGACTTTATGTTGCCGAATTGAATCAGATCGTTCGTTTTTGCTTAAGCTCTATATACACAATATTCTGAAGCGTTTCGAGATTAAAACTTAAAAAACGTTGCACAACACTAGGATTTCTTCTATTTCGCAGCTGCGTTTATGGACTCAAATTTCCCATACACAAATATCGAGATTTAGAGAAAATATCTGCAAAGCATACAAATATCGAGGGAATTGTGTTGATAAGGGAATTCAAAGGTCGTTCCTTAGCATAGAAGGTGGACGCTCTGCTACTGCACCACTTAAGTGGTTCGACAAAACACGATTTAACATACCATAACATAATAGCACGCCTGTATTCCCTGGAGGGTTAGACAGAGTTGTAAAGTAAAACCTTCATTTTGCCGTTATGTATTAAGACCCCACGTAATAGGGGGCGAGGCTACTGCCATCAACCGGGCACAAATCCAAACTCCGCGCTGCTGCTGAGGAATTCCACACAGAAAAACCCAATAGCACTTTGCCTGACCTGGGGATTGAGCCGAGGACCTCACGATCAGCAGTCGGGCCACCACTAGACCAACAAGGCAGTTTACACGCGATTCACGATTTTAAATCTTTCTTTCTTTGTCGTGTGGTTAGTGACTAACCTTTTGATAATTATACAACACACACATGAATCCGAAAAGTCAGAGGTGCGTGCCTTGGGTTCGAACTCGAGACCTATGACTTGGCAGTCCGACAGTCACACCACTAGGCTATCACTGCTATATACGATTTTAAATTACTTTCTTTTAATTGCTACACAAATGCAGCATAGGTATAGTTAAGTCACGCGTGAAGATTCAGGAGCCATTAGATGAAGACTATAATAGGCTACTTCCCTCTGAACCCATGATGATATTGATTGAGATAATTCATGCGAAGATATGCCCCACAGTTAGTTGAAAAGGACGACCAAGTGTTTTCGCCCTAAATATAAAAGAATTCTCATTTTTCCTTAAAGGACATAAAAGATACATTATATTCAAACCGTGTCCTTGCAGTGTAATCGAAGAGAACAGAGTGCCACTTTTCCCTACTCCATGTCAGATCCCACTGCTTATAAATTTTTGATGTTAAAAATTATAGTCATAAGGATAGCCATCGGATCAAAGCGGGTTATCACGGCTGTGAAATGTTTGAAAATATATTTGTTTCGAATATAAATAAAGGATCAGTAGACAAAAGATATTTTTGAGCTTTTAACAAAGGATTTGTTACGGTGAAGGCATTCGTGAAACCTTAACATTTTACTGGGATCAATGTAATTTTAAATAGGACTAACGATTGTATAAACGGTGTAAATAGACCCTTAACGAAGCCGAAAGGCATTTATTCTCCACGTCATTGCGATATATTTTTTGTTCTGGACTATGCCTGGGAACCGTCTAGTTACGGAGATATTGAAGGTCAAAGTTCCTACTTTTTCACAACTTTTTTTTTTAATACTAGTTTTGAAGATTGCAAATGTACTTTAAATACCTCCATTACCCGTTAACTACTCATTGCATCTATCAGCAGTGTTTTGAGTGCGTTACATTGAACTTTACAGTAAAACGAAATTTTTCACCCAAAAAAAAAGGCGTTTCCCAGCGACAATTTTTGCTTAGGGTTACTTAGTTTTATGTACTGAATGCATGGTTGACGGCTTCATGAAGGGTCTTTTTACACCTTGTATAGACACTGGTGTCGATTCTGTTGCGCACTTTGACAGGACTAAACTAAACTAAGGGTGATGGTCTCTTTCTGTTTCAATAGAAAAAGAAAGTGACAGTTGCGTTTAGTCTAGTTTAGTACTGTCAAAATGTGCTACAGAATCGACACCAATACCTACTAATAATGCATAAATTGTCCTTGTTTCTAAACCGACTTGCCTGGCGTCGTTATAGGTCTGCCTAGCTTTTTCCCAACTACGTTGGGGTCCACTTTCAATCTAAACACATGCGGCTGAATACCAGTATTTTACACGGAGCGACTGCCATCAGACCTCCGCGACCCATTTATTTGGCAATGCCGATATCCTTAGGTTAGACCAGTTGTCAGAGTTTTTGGACTTCTGACTACCCGTAACGACTTTCGTAGGAATTCGTGTGACACCCGGGACCCACTGTCTAACGTGCACCCCGAGGCACGGAGGGGTCTCGATGTGTAACGAACGGTCACCCATCCACGGACTTACCGCGGCAAGCGCAGCTTAACCTCGCAAATGTAATGATCCGCGCGGTTGGTAATCCTCGAGCCCTTCCTATTACTACTTGCTTAGCGTTGTAACTATGGGAATTACTGGATAGTAGGTAAGGCGCCGGTTCCACGCAATAGATTGTGATAACCTGAGTAGACAAATGAATAGCGAGTTGGGAACATTTCAAGCAAAGTATTACAATATAAGCATCAATATTACTATTAAGGCCGGAACATTCCACAAAATTCCAAGCCTGAACACAAATTATACTCCTCAGATTGTATGAGGTATGTGGTATGAGGTTTACATCCTACTTATTGTGTGTTTCTTCTTCAAGACAACAACGACCTGCAATCCGCCACACATGTACAAGAATGAAGAATTTATTACAAAACATGTATTGTGTCGGTGCACAACATCATAGAATCAAAGAGTTTTCCAAGTTGGAACGTGCACTGTCGATAATAATGCACTGAAAGTCGATACATTCGCACCTTGTTAGTTTCATTTATTGATCAATGAATACGGCTTATTTCTGGTAGTAGAATCATACTGGCGATTTTAGAGCGCTAAAATAATGCTACATTCATAGAAGATATGAAGCATACACCATACTTTTATTTCTGTGTTCGGCGCAGAGCCACACATGTAAGTTTATTACTTTATATTAATGCTAACTTTGAAATAAGGTTCAGAGTCCCACTTAAATTATCTAGCTTTCTAAACTTGGCGAGGAATAAGGCGCAGCGGGTCTGCACTCAGCTTGACAATTTGCTCTAGGCGGCGACTTTTGAATTAATGTCGTTGCAATGCAGCCTCGCCCGGAAAGTCAACTTTTTATACCATTTTTTAATTTAATCTCTTGCCCCACTGAAGGTTTCCACTTTGCAAAAAATTAAGAAGATAAATTTAATGTCTCACTATAAAAAGAGCTGAGTAGTTTTTAATTGTCACAAGCGGAAAAATAGTAGTTGGTTTATACGCTTATACATTACCTTCCTTCCGGACGTTAATACAGCACTGTGAACAAAATCCAGTATGCGTGGCAGAAAATCCAACATAATTGTTAATCCAATAAGTAACAAGATAAATCTACTTAATTTTCTTAGAAACACAACGGCCCGATCCGCTTTTCCAAACTCAATTTCGAGAAGATCAAAACGGAAAAGAGTTAACGTTTCGGAGCGGTGACATGAATGCTTTCCAAGGGCCATTTCGGCAGATAATGCAATTTGTTACAAGTCGTTTACTCGTTTGCTTTTATTATTAGTGGCTATTACGGAGGCCGTAGCTCTCAGCGGCAGTCGCACGTGGAGCGGAGCGGCGGCAGCGGAGTGGCGGAGCGACCAGCTGCGGAGCCGACCCCGACGCACTAACCACCCCATCCAACATCTGGTTATTTAAATTGCGTATTTACGCTGATTGCCATCATTACACTGTTGCTATTGAAAGAGTGCCTCAAAATGGATTGTACTTTAATTTTATGTTGAAAATAACGCTTAAAAGTCGAAGTAAATTTCTTTTTACATTATGTTGATTGCTAATTTAAGCCTGTAACTGGTTTGAACTCCTCTTTGGGCAATAACAACCGTTCGTTTAACTGTCAAGTTGCTTTTTATATTTGTACCTACGTATATGTTTATTAATAGTTTAAGTAACGGTACATAGAATAATAACATTGTTAATTACTTAATAAAGCAATGAAAAGTTTGATTGGTTAACCATTTTAACTCATCCAACACGAAATATAACTGTGTATAGAATTTAAACAACTTTAGAACAGCTTTACCGATTTAAGCATTATTGAATGATTGATTAAATACTGTTCGAAAATGGAGTGATTTACTTGTGATTAAGTAAAAGTGAAGACTACTGTAAATAGTAGGTACAAATGAGTGTTTACGAAAGCGTCGGCAACAAAAAAGACCGCGCAATTTCGGATTGGAGTGGCCATTACCCGCGCCGACTGCGGAAAGAACGCCCGCAATTGCATTGAAAATGTCGCTTTTAATTTTTCAAAATGCAAAGCGTAAATTCGCATTTGTGGCTGGCACGATAACTGCCCGCCTAAAAGCTCCAGCGATGCAAGTCCCGGTGTGGCTTTGTTGCTAATACAAAGCGCTCGCTCACATACAGATGGTTTTGCAAAAACTTTGTCTCATCGCAGTTCCTCTTACATGTTAATAACTCAGCTGTGTGTCGGTACGGGTTACAATCGATGTTTGTACAACCAAAACTGAGGCTGGCTGTTCCAAGAATATAAGAATACAAAATAGGTGAAAAATTTAACAAGTAGGTAGTTACAGTGCTCAGTGCTGCTCCAAGGCCGGTCCGTTGCAACATTCATCTCAATTGTCTGAACGGTGGGCTCACGACAGCAGCGCATTCCGCTCACGCGACTGCTGGAAGCTGGAGCACTCCGTCCGCGAGCCTGCTCCTTTATGCCTCTTGATATATTACGAGACGCCACATACTGACTTGGTAATATAGCTATGATTTATCCCTCCGTCGCGTCGCAGACAATCCTACCCAGAAGACGTGTTGTCGACGCGCGACGCTGCCAGCGTCCTTAGATTAATATTGCGGCGCTAATATTAGACGTGTAGTTTTTCTTCCTCCTGACGTCATTTGTAATGTGCCCCTCACTAGATATGTATCGGGAAGGTCAATCGAATGGAAAGGCTGATGGATTACATAAAAGACATCAAGATATTTTTATGAAATAAACATTTGAGTACTCGCTGATTAAAAGAGGAACAAATACCGAGCAAGATGTATCTTAGTATTGTGCTTTTATTCGACGTCTCCAGATTAAAAAGTGGGACGGGTACAATGAGCGGTACGACGGCGGCGAGATTTCACGGGGGCGGATGACGTCACAATGCGAATATGATGCTTGGATAATGTTGCGTACAGCTTCTGCATGAGGTTACATCGACAAGCCATACGTTGATGAACCTCTATATTGTATGATATATGTATGTCTGAGTCATATATTCATATTCAACACACGCACCCGTGATGAGATAGACCGCAGCATAATGAATGAGATGCAGGATTTTTAATTAACAGAGAACTTGAAAAAATTGCGGCTACAAGATAATATGCAGCAAAGGTCGGTCATAAGGATTCTGTAAATCTTATTATCTGGAGGTAAACTCCCACCCGGACTTCATTTCCGAGGATTTCTAATGATCCCTATTGTAGGAGTTTATTAAATAGAAATCCTAGTCAGGTATTTTATTAGTATCTATAGGGAATTTACCTGTAAGTACTTTTTTTAGAAACTGTAATAATGGCTGTTCTTGGTAATAATTATTTAGAGAGTATTGTTATCTGGGACAATCCAGAAATTATGTAGTCTCAAGTAAATGAATTAAGGTCTCAGTGAAGGATCACAAAAAATCCTTTGCATTAAGGGTGAAAGAGAGAGTCGTAATGCATGAAATGTGGTAATTTTAACAACATTTGAAAACATTGCGACGACGGCACACGGAACGGTAAAATTGCTGTTATATGACGCTAACAGCCTCTAAATCCTAACCGAATGGACTCCAATAAAAGTCCCTCAAGTCGACGCCATTATTACAACGTTAAAAAAGTGGGACACGTTTGCGTCTGAAAAGATTTACTTGCACTGCAATGAACAACAAGAGTGCTGAAATATGACCGACGACAAGTTGAAATGTGAAAAATGTTTGAATTTTGCTATTACGAAAATATAAGATAGTGCTGTAGGTATTAGATGTTGCAATGTGTTTATTATTAAATTACTGTTATATTTGTGTCGTTTACTGAAGTGTTTAGAGTAGTTTCTATAAATTTAAGCATAGGCCACGGGTTATCTCCCGACGGATGCTGTAAAAGGTGACAAAAACCCGAAACATACTATTAGTCAAGACTTACGGTCACGACTGATGATATATCTGGTGCATCATCGCGTCCAAACTATCGATCTTAAACCGCGGATATGACGTTGAGTGCTTCAACATACGACGCGAATTTGGCTTGGGCGTATGAAGACTACTGTGCATGCACGACCGTCGGGTGCGACCGTAAGTCGCATCCGTTAGTTTTTCGAGCCTTAGGGACTATGTCAAGAAGATGGGTAGTAGCATACTCCTTTACTCTAATTACCGTAGATAAAGAGCATAGCGTAAGGAGCAAAACGTTGCAAAGCGTAGATAAGGTGCCATTATGGCAATATTCATGACTTTTAATTACAGCGGTCTTGTTATCTGACGGGAGCTTGCAGGTGTTGTGAAAAGCAGAATGACTAGCAAACGTAACTTCAAACTTCTTAGAAATCCTAAAACAACGCGAAACCGTAACGCCATTAAAAAAGGACCCTGCTCTTTACAGTCGCATTATAGTTTAAAGCACATAAATTAAAGCGATTTACATTGTATCCCACAAGGATAGTCGACCACGAGTCAACCGACCAAACAGCTCCTCGAGGCGTTCCGTGCAGCCCGTGGCACACTAGTCATGCCTGTGTCTGAAATGACAAACAAGTTAGTTAGCAGCCCACAATAATATTGTAGGCGAGTTAGCGGCGCGCACTCGCCCAAGTCTGTCCGTCCTATTTACAGAGCCGGCGCGCACTTGACTCGCGTTTGGCCTCCGCAACGTTCAAGTTTTGCATTTCATTCTCAAGTTAGCGCAATTTGTGTTGCGCACGTCTGCATATTTCATGGTGCTCGCTTTTCTTTGTTAACTTATTTTGCATTTCTCACTTACCATCGCTCAACATATGAAGAATTGAAGCCGTATCCATTTTTTTTGTTTTCTAAAACAAACCACGAAGACAATTACGTGGAGTAATGTGTTCTTTTAATAGATAGATAGATAGATATACTTTATTGTACACTAAAAGAAATAAAACAGAAGGAGTACACATTATTAAGAACAGTACAAATGGCGGTCTTATCGCTTAAAGCAATTTACTAATAATTATTATTTATATTATTTATTATTTAATAATAATTTACTAATATTAATTACATAATGTTTCCCTTTAAATTAATTCTGGTTCGTCAAATTTCTATACACCATGCGCATTGAAAACAAGGTCTAATTAGCATTTAACTGAATACAATGTGAAGCTCATTTAAAAGGTCTATTGAAATAGAAGCCATCAGTTCTAAATGAACATTTCTGTCTATTAACTTTACACAATTATAATTTTAATCCAACCATTTTGGTTAGCTGTTGTTGTCCATTTTATGTTCAGTATATAACAATAGATTTTATGTACAATAAGCTTAAAATATAAGTAGCTAATTATTATTTATAACAAAGCCAAATTCAGTCAATCTTTTGGTATTTTATTGCATGTTTACCTTTCAATCTACTTGAAAATCTTGCACACAACTTCTGTGCGCTTCAAAATATGTGAGCCGATCGCAATCTTCGCGATATCACTTCGCACTACGTTCAACTTTTTATTTTCTAAACGCATACAAAATATTTTACCAACTGTTCCGGTGCAACTACAAATATTTGGTTAACATTGTGCAGGTAGGATGTCGGACACGACGCTGGCGGAACGCCCGCGGCCGCGCCACGCCGCCACGCCGCATGCCGTCCTCGCCGCGCCGTGTATTCCCGACGCGCGCCCGGATGCACACTGCTTGATTTATAAGCCGATATCCGGCTACACCATCTCTAGAAACTGTTGGCTATCGAAATAAATGATATCCCAGTTTAAACCGTTAAGCTGGGAATAGATATCATTGAGTAACCTTCTTTACTGACGTGGATGGAACTGATATTATTCGCTTTTGTAATGTTTATTTGTATATTATGTCGGCGTAGGATCACTCAGTGCGCGCAATGTTTAGAAAAATACGCGTGGGGTTTTCGAAAATTTGAAATAATACGTAGAGGTAGTATCATTACGCGATCTTACTGAACAGATCTAGTAATTTCGCGAAAAACATCCGAGTAGGTACTTACGAAGTTACAAGACTTGCCTAAAACTTAAATTTATGTTCAGCTTGAGAGAGCTTTAAAAAAGTCATAAAAATCTCAAACTCACGCCTTTTTCCCATAGGGGTAGGCAGAAACTATAGAACGCCACATGCTACGACTCTTACATACCCTTTTCGCTTCATCCACATTCATACATCTTGTCATACACGCACTTTAAAAAAGTCAATAAATCGAAATTTGTCTTAAAACAGGAGACACTTCTTTAACAAGAAAGGAGCAGCAAAAAATAAGTAACAAAGTTTTTAAAAACTTTTAATATAATCAGAAGTTGAAGTCTTAATGAACGGATTATGGTTAGTTTCTTTGAGAGGGCAGTTCGATATTATGTGGTGAAGATTTCCAATTACTTCAGTGTGCAATTAAGAGGATTCACTTTACGGACTTGTGCGCTCCAGACAGATAAGTGCTCCCACACGGACTGTGGTCATTTATTAGTTTAATTAAATCCACACTCGTCTCATTATCTACGTACATTTAAAAAGTTTATTAGCTAGGCAACGTACTTTTTAACGAGTTAGCCTTTTTTTCGGAAGACTTCATTTTATTCAGTGATATGAATATTTGAGCTTGACATAGGAGATAATAAAGTAAAAATGCTTGTTCTTAAAAGTCAATTTGAAATATATACTTTTTATAGATCATGCGTTTGTCAAGAGTGCAGTTTATTATATTAAGTTGATGCGGTGTATACAGCTCTAGAGGTAACCCCATGTTAACAGTACGTTTTATGATTTTGATATTATTTTATAAAACTAAAATACAGCCTAGCAGCCTACATAAGATTTTTTTAATGAAAATCAATATTTTTAATTGTGTTAGGTACTCGGCTAACCGATTCTATTTGAGAGAATTAAATGAATTTCTATTACGTTCTCTTATGATAAATAGTACATAAAAATATCAGATGAGTCTCATTCATAGTTATTTAGTACTTATTTATTTTGAATTGTAATACATAAGTTAAACAATTTAAGTCAAAAGAAGAAAAGGAAAGGGAAAAGGCTAGGCAGAATGAACGGAAGAAATAAAGATATAAATTATGAAAAATGTTAAACATTTTTTTTAATAGTTCACTAGAGCTATCTGACCGCTATAAAGAGAATTTACGTCCACACCATGAACGACATAAACTATGAAAATTTAATATCGCCAAATCGTTCTAGTTCAGCAAAGTACTTGTATAAAGTGATTGTTATCACGCATGAAATGTGGTGATACCCAAAAAATCCCAATAACATTCTGGGCATCACAAGAAAAGACTTGAAAGGAGTGAAGGCAACGCTTTGACACTAACGGCCCTCTAAATTCTCTCTGAATAGATTAAAAAAACCTTTTAATATAAGAAGTTTTAGCGGCTATGAACATTTTCCCGACGACGGATAACATTTTTCCGTTGGAATTACATATTTGCTGGGACGTTAAACTTTTTTTTGTACCTTCACAGTTGACATTTGTATTTATTTGAATGCTGGTGAGGTATTGCTTTAAAAGTTACTTACTTATTTTGCTTTAATCTTTTGAGGAAGTTTTTTTATCTTTAAAAATTTCCTTGGGTCATTTTTGGTAACGATTCTAAGTTCAGTGTTCATTTAATATTGCTTCCACACTGATATTATAAAATTAAATATAACTTTATAAAACACTATAATATTTCTATAACTTTTACATTTTCTTTAGGTTTTTTTGTTATGTTACAGCTTTTTTGTTATATAACATATGTTTTATTGCATTTTATAACTTTACTGAGGGAGCATCATTAGAATTTCTTGCTTTGATGAATTTATATTTGTATCATATTCTAATATAGGTTATTGTTGAAGTGAAAAACACGTCTCATACTCATGCTGTGAAGGAAGCGTCGAATATTATATTTCACGATAGGTCAACTCACAATTAAAGCCTTGTATAAGTAACCCAGTCAATTCTAAAATGGTAGATCGCTGACGGACAAGATAATTCTGCAAACTCAATGATTCACGTAAAACCAGAAAATGTAACGAATAAAAATAACCGACTAAGAGCAAATATTACAATTTCTATGAATAAATCAATTATTTACTATTTGAAAGCTCCTTTGAACATATTAAAACCTCTGAATGAGTCTAATGAGAAGATAAATTATTAACGGTTGTAAAACTAAAGTTTATGCAGTATGTAGGTTAATTACATTATTTAGAAGGTACAGTCAGTAAAGTATAACTAACAAGACTTATTTGTCGTGAATAAAATTCACCAGACATAAATAATCCATTAATAAGGTGGTATAAAATACCTAGCTCTGCTACCTATTCATATCATAGACTTTATATGTATAATATTAGGTCCCCACCTATGATATCAGCGTTTTGTATGGAGAATTTTAAAGAAGTTGCATTTTTCATACTAACATTTTCTTAATTTATTTAACAACTATGAACACTAATGTTTTAAAACTTTTATGCACTAATGTTTAAAAACTAAGATAACGTATGCCACTTAGATTATACTACAAAAATAAGTTTTAGCTAAGTTAAAACAAAAATAGTGGTCTATTCTGCTAACAAAAAGAGGAGTGATTTTTAAGGTATTTTTTATATTTAGAAAACTATAAGTATTAAGGTTTTTTTACTATTGGTAGTTGTCTATGATGGTCATTATTCGATATAATATAAAGCAATTGATGAATATTTTAAATCATAGAAGTGACGAGGTTCTCTATTTGTGAGAAAAAAACGCCAATTTCATAGGTGGGGACCCAATATTAAAACTTTCTTACACAATTTCAAAGATCTGTTTACATTGCAAAGAAAACATAATTATAGTGCGTAATAACTATTTATAGGTATTATCGGAACGTACGTCATGCATATGTCGCAGCAATGTTGTAAAAGCCGCTAAATCATAATAACTCTAACGAAAATACAATAAAACGAAATATTGTTAATCGATCATATTTCTCACAAAATTACTTACTGATTTTAGGCTTATTATAATTTCGCCAGACGCTCTTAGCGAAATTGTAATATCGATATTGATTACAATTCAATATCGATGTACTGTCAGTTATAGCTGTTTAGCGGAGGTGAGGTGGGGCGCGCCAAGCGCACTGATTGGTCTATTCTTCTTGTGTCCTCGCCATTTTTTACGTGGGTCGTAGTTAACAAATAATAACGTAAACAAATGGTAGTCTTATTTTGTGTTTTGTGAGTTAATTAAAATTCCTATTACGGTTGTTGAGCCTGATTAGGATTACAAATTATTAGGTGTCTTTTATTTATTAACTCTACATCTCTACTTTAACACGTGTTGTGTATCTTCTTTTGATCATTTCGCTAAGTGTCTAGCGGAATTACAGTGAGTAATATTGTAAGAAATATAATAGAATGACTATGTTCCGTTTTTTTATAATATCGCTAGATTTATTATAATACAGCGGCTTGCACAATACGGCTGCGACACATATAACAAATACAGCAGTACAGCCTACCGTCGCAGATTCTATGGAAATTTGGAATAGCGTTGTATATCCCGATACAGAACCATAAAACGTACTCTCGAAAAATTTCCCCCTAAACACCGTAGAGGTCAAACTTGGGTCGGAGGCAGCCCTAGTTACGAGGAAGCACCTGCATGAACCAAAGGTGACATATCTACGACCTCACTATCAACTCACGTGGAAATCTCGCTCCGAATCTATTTCTAAACGCCAAAATTCGATCAATCGGATCTTCGTGAAACAGCTCGAAATCGACTTAGACATTCAGTAGGTATGTATTTGGTTACGTAATTGTATTTCAGGATGGTAATACAATTTTAGAGGTTGCTCTAGTTCGAACCTTGTGCGTTGATAGTGCATAATTTAATTATCCCCAAATATAATATGAGCTACACCTACATAGATAAATTCATGAAATTTATGAGCACACACGCGTTATGTACGTAAACGTACAATTATCAATTCTGAGAATTGAAGACATATGAGATAATCAAAGACAAGACAAGCCACGTAACAATAAGGACAGCTGATAATTAATTAACATTGCCTTCTTATTTTAATCAGCTCTGTAATTACACTGTCTAAAACTGCTGCAGGCCGGCGAAATTGTTTTGATTGACTTTATAAACTAATTAACAACGAGAAAAGAGCTGGTTAAGAGACTATCCGACTTCCGAGCGAGTTGGTCGCGCGCAAAACTTAATGATAATAATCAAATATTTTTATAACGAGGTGGACACTTGAGTCACGTACGAGGCACACTGGGCGTCGCTGAACAAACCTACAAAAGAATTGAGCGATGTTATCTGATATTATCGATTGTAGGTCTTTGTATTCCCCGATTGGAAACAAACGATCTTATATTACATTTCATTGATTTTTACCTATAACAACGAAAGGTAACGTGGTGTTTAGATAAATCGGGCACATATTTCTCCGCTTACCGACAGGTAGTTGAATATTTGTCCAAAACAGGTGCTTCAAACTTTTAGAAATTTATCACGTTTCGCCTACACAAATTTAGTGAAAATTTTCTCAATTAATTTTACTCAGTGAGAGTTAACTAACAGACAAAGTTGGGACAGGCCGACCGTCATTATTAATCTAAGTACCTTAATGAGATTCACCTTCGGCTTATAATAATTAAGGAATACAACATAATTTATTTACAATAGGTACAGTGATTTAAATTGTGACCTCCGAAGATTACAACATTTATTTTTAACCTATACGTAATATTGTCCCACTGCAGGATAAAGGCGTTCCACTCCTTTTCCCACCCGTTTCTGTGTTGCGCTAGTTTGGGCTTAGTCTCTTCTGTAGTTAGCTGAGTATACGTATCTTTCTGTAGGCAGATTATATTAGCTCCACTTATTTTACTGTTAATATGACCCCCCCCCCAATCTTTTGTTGCGACTGTGCCTGGCAATATGTATATTACGCATAACACATAGCCGGCCAAAATTATGGGAAACAATTTAACAAATTAAATATGACATTTTATAAAAATTATTTTTCGCTTTTTTACATTGATATAATTTGTAAATTATTTTATCGGTGAGTGCGGTGTGGGTAAATCCTAGCGTTCACAACGGGAGACTACAATCCATCATTCTCAGCTACAATCAGAGTTGACTACAAATGTAAAGTCATGGACGTGAAACTGCAAGTATTCTCCACTAAGAAGAACACAGCCTGCTTAGTTATCGGCAATAAGACTGACAAGCATAATCATTTTGGGACCCAGTGCATAATATCAGCAAGCACATTGGATCACCCGCGCGACGACGGCGCAACGAGTATTCCCAAGGAGGGTTGACGTCAGGCAGGCGGCCGGTCATAAAATAATAAGCCAAAACCTCTAACAACATGGATTTATGAAATACATGTTGTGCCGACCCCACCTGGTGTGGGATAAGGGCAGGAAGAAGAAGAATTTAACAAATGAAATTTCAATGAATTATCTTAGCAAACATAGTTTCAGCATTGTTATGTGTGTGTATATTATCTGTAAAAAAACAGTCACCACTGCGATAAAAAAAATGCACCTTATTGTATAACATTTCCAGCGGTTTTCCCATTCGTTCAAACTACAAAACAGTGTTTAAACGCGTTTTCGGTGGTGTCGTTAATTCGGTCGAGTCCAATAAGTACAGAGCAGCTTGCCAAGTCCGGTCACTAAACCGGTTTCTTTCGCAGAATTCTCGTCAATTGGAACAGTACAAACCGGGTCACATTCGCACGAGCCTCCCGCTGCCAGCTTTCTTTGGATGCCTTTAATTTGACACAGCAATCGAAACTAACTACATACATGCTTGTTTTTGCCAACTTAAAAAATAATAACTGCCACTGTGTGGGTTTAATTAGTTTTAAATAAATCAAAATAAAAAAAAAACATAAACCAATACAGGTGCTTATGAAAAGTCGAATTTAGATGCACGGTTCCAATAAGTCGTTTCCTATGGAGAAGAGCTGGCAAGAAACTCCTTGGTTACTCTTTTAAAAATAATATCTTGAACAATTTCAGTGGATACAGTACAATGATTTAGGATAGTGAGAGAACAATGAAATCCTGACCACAGACCAATGAGTAAACAAACGAAAAAATAAATAAATTTATAGATGCAGGTGCACAAAGTTCTCACATTTACAAAAGTGAACAGGAAGCTAAACTATATAAAGCAATTGACATAATTAAATGTCATCAAAACTTAGCTAAAACATCATTGTAAAATAAGATAAAGATATCTTGAGAGTAATGATAGCAATAAAAAAATTAAAAATATGTAATCATAATTGAGGATAATTAATAGACACACACATATGTTGCTAACGAGGTTCCAGGGAAGCCGTATAAGCTGGGAATAAGTTAAGGTTAATTCCTAATTATTCTTAATTATTCCTAATTAAGAACTGCCTCGTTGGTTGATCGTGAGGTCCTAGGTTCGACCCCCAGGTCGAGCAAAGTGTTATTGGGTTTTACCGTGTGGAGTTCCTCAGTGAATTCCTTATGCCCGAAGTTTGGATTTGTACCCGATTGATGGCAATAGGCTCGCCCCCCCCTATTATATATGACTTAAACATAACGGCGAAACGGCGGTGTTACTACACAACTCTGCCCAACCCTTCGGGAACTACAGGCATGATGTTATGTTAAAATAAGTTAAATTGTGATTAATTTCTAATCTAACAAATTACTTCACTCTTTAGATTTTGCGTTTCCATTATGGTGCGTCCAGACCTGACGAACGCGCCGCGAATGCGCCGCTCGCGATCCGCTCGCGAGCCACTCGCGAGCCGCTCGCGAGCTGCGCGCGTGCATTACATTCCACTCCTCCTTTTTTTGGAAGTCGGTTAAAAAGAATAGCATTTTTTGTAGGTGAAACAGTATCCAATGTATATGCAAAGATTGTAAGTAATATCGTACAGGTGGTAGTAACTAGGTAACTTTCTCATTGCTTTGCAAACACGACGGTGACCCGTTTCTCTCAGTTCATTGCAGCATAAAAATTGTTCTTATGATGGTTAAGTGAAAAAGAGATCTTTATCTACAGTTTTTAAGACTTGTAATCTAAGAAGGAGTTTTGTATAATGGAATTTCTGCATATACCTAATACCAAATAGGTACCTACTGCCAAATCAAAAACTGACGTGGTTTTATGATGCGATAGAGATGTGTATTGGTGCGTCCAGACCTGACGAACGCGCCGCGAATGCGCCGCTCGCGAGCTGCGCGAACTGAGAGAAACGGGTCACCGTCGTGTTTGCAAAGCAATGAGAAAGTTACCTAGTTACTACCACCTGTACGATATTACTTACAATCTTTGCATATACATTGGATACTGTTTCACCTACAAAAAATGCTATTCTTTTGGTATCTATACTAATATTATAAAGAGGAAAGATTTGTATTTTTGTATTTTTATATGTAACGAATAAACTTAAAAACTACTGGACCGTTTTAAAAAAAATCTTTTACCGTTAGGAAGCTACATTATCACTGAGTAACATAGGCTATATTTTTTACTGGAATAAATCTTCTTACGCGGGCAGAGCCGTGAGGAAACAGCTAGTCTAACATAACATCGCGCCTTGTATTTCCCGAAGGGTTCAGCAGAGGTGTTTTAGTAACATCCTCGTTTCGCCAGTTATGTTTAAGTCCCATGTAATAGGGAGTGAGCCTATTGCCATGAACCAGGCACAAATCCCGACTCCGGGCTGCTACTGAGAAATTCCTAACGGAAAAACCCAATATGACTTTGCCCAACCTGGGGATCGAACCCAGGACCCTATCTTTTGTTGTCATCCATTAAATATTTTAAAAATGTTTAAGGTTGGTTATTAACACGAGGTATTTCTTACGTTGTTTAGTGTATCAGTATTTTACAGTTCCCATCTAAAGAACCAAAATGCCTACCAAAATCTAGTGTACTGGAACATTATAAGCGAAGTCTTTGTTGTTATAATTTTAATACATAAAAGCCAACCATTAAAAAATAAATTTGCACTCGTATCATTGTTTTTTTTTATCTCCAAATCGAAAGGAAAAGCGCCCAAAGCACGCATGAGAAAAATTGCTAATAATGTGTTTGTCAAGCGTGAAGATTGGCAGCTTAATAACCGGAAGATAAATTGATTTTGAGAAGACAGTATTGTGCTCCACGAATGTACTGCCGACACGCCTACGTACATCTATTGTCTGCTGTCAATTAATCAAAGCAAAGGTTAAACGTATTTTAAATTTAAAATCATGCATTTTATATACATAAGTTAAATAAATACTACTTTGGTTTTACTACTTTACCTATATTGCGACATAATGTGATGGTTTCATTTTGCAAGAATCCTTGTTTATGACTAACCAATAGACTCCAGAAAAACCACAAAAGAGAGACCTAAGAAAATACCCCTCAATTAATATAGTACGTACTATTCGTACAAATGAGATAACTTTTCCAATTTTGAAAACTTTCCCTTGAACCAACCGCAGACAATTTCGCCGTATTATGCAAAGCTCATGTGGCGCAGGCCCCACATTTGGTGCTTGATGAAACAAAAACACTTCTGATGAGCTGCTTCCCCCAACTTCACTCACACTCGCTATGTTTTTTAAGTAAATTTGAATACTGTCAAGAATAAATATTTATGCGAGCCTTGTCTGGGCTGCGGTGGAGTAGGTTTACCTCTCGCAAACTACACCTGTTATATAATTAAAAACAATTACCGTAGCTTTGTTAATAACAATAATTTATTTAGTCTCAGCTAGGGTAGATTATTCTTCTCTTTTGTTGCAAACAAAGCAAAGGAAACGCCTCCACTCAGTCTTTAAATACAAATCCAAGTACAGTCTGTTACAATACCCAGTTGACAATAATTGTACCTCGATAAACACAGAGATAAAAGTAATAATACGCTATATCTGTTGGTATAGGACTTTTCAATAATGTTCTGCCTTGCTTTTTCCCAACTATGTTGGGGCCAGCTTCTAGTCTAACCAGATGCGGCTGAATACCATTATTTTACACGGAGGAATTGCCAGCAGACCTCCGCAACTCAGTTACAAGGCAATGCCGATATCTTAGGGATAGACCAGTTGTCAGACATCCGGACTATTGACTTCCCGTAACGACTGTCATAGGTATTTGTATGGGACCGACCACTTAACGTGCTCTCCGAAGCACGGAGAGGCTCGATGTGTAACGAACGGTCACCAATCCACGGACTGACCGCGGCAACCGCAGCTCGCAACCTCGCAAATCGTATGATCTGCGCGGTTGGTAATTAGCCACAAGCCCCGTAGAACTTTTCAATATTAATTGTAGAAATAATTGTTGATCGAAGATTAATACATGAGAACAAAGTTTCAATTTATACAGGACTAGCTGTGCCCTCACGGCTCCGCCCGCGTAAGACGTTTTATTCCAGTGATAAATATAGCCTATGTTATTCAGTGATAATGTAACTTTCTAACGGCAAAAGAATTTTTGAAATCGGTCCAGTAGTTTTTAAGTTTATTCATTACATACAAAAATACAAATCTTTCCTCGTTATAATATTAGTAGAGATATAGATTTACAAAATAAGGATATTTGTGTCGATAACGTCCGTAATATCTATAACACCATTTTTGTTTTGAAGATAATTACTGGTAATTTTGCAAACACTGGGCATCAGTTTTAATGGACACTACTTGGTTTCGTGGAACACTTTATTTTAATATTGTTACTTTTTTATATAAAATAAAAATGTGTAGTTGTAACAAAGACAGCGCGATTGGCGCAGTGGCAAAGACATTTACCCTTGCGCTACGGGTCGCGAGATCGATTTTCACATGGAAATGTGTATGTCCTACAGATGGTGGCTCCAGGTAGGTGTTTTTGCATGTGAAATTTGTGTCCGTAACTCCACGGACCCACGATACAGGATATAAACTAGTGTGCGGTAAGATACCTGTAAAAAAAGGTTATGACCAAGAAACATAATGCAAATAAGCATTGTTGCATTCATTTTGTTATTAGTTTCCATATGTAGTCTGAGATGGATCACACAATCGTTATAATTTCTTATTAGTGTCATGAGGGATCCGCCTGAAGTATGAGAAGATTTTCTTTATTTTATACCCCCATAAAAGTGACCATTTCGACGACCATAACGACCCTCGGCCCATAATGGGTAATATGTCGTTAACGCCTGCAAATGTTACTGAAAGTGGCTGCATTTTTGGTATAATGTCACATTTACATACGTTAAACACTGCCGTAATATTAAAATGAGCACGTTATGGTATGGTTTTTATTTATTTTTTTATTTTTAGGCGTTACAAATTATTCGCGGCGATTGTAGGTGTGTTTATAATTTACGCTACCCACATTTTTTTCACTTTTACGTATGTTTCTCTTTTCCGTTGTATTAATCGACTGTTCGCTTCTCGAACAGTACAACTCGTTTAATCGTCGTCAAAGGTGGATTCCTCGGTCGTGTTGTCCACCGCCTGGCCTGATCAGTCTAGATTTCGTAAATAAACCACTACCGTTTTTTTGCAACTCGTCGTCGTCGGACTATTGTTGGTCACGTCTGACCACGGTCACAAAATAGATACGTACAGAAGTCGATCTACATACAAGTGCGCTCGAGCAACGCACACATAGACACTACTCATGGACACGATATCTCGGACTGTTTGGGACTAGAGTGCGAGTGAGTGCGAGCGCGAGTTACATGCGCTTGAGAGAGATAGATATATAGATAGAGCGACCGCCGAGCGTAGGTATGAAAAGTGAAGTACATTCATGTGATTAACTTGTGTACCTATCTGTTTTGTGCCACGGTCTTTGAGCCATACCCGTAACGCGGTTCTACCGCACCGCATACAGACCCTGTCCCGTGTTATCGAAGTGCTAGTGCGTAGTGAAATAGTGAATGAAGGTGTCCAGAAAAAGCAGAGAAGGAGCGCTGCCAGAAGTACCACAACAAGCGCGAGGTAACCCACCTTTGAGGTCAGTCGTAGTTTAGTGCAGTCTCTCTGTATACAGATGTGTCCGTTTTATGAGGTATCTATCTACCTATATTCTCTTCGTCTTGTAACTACTCTCTCCTAAACCAGCGTACCACTAGTGTTTTGCCCTGTTCTATCATACTTTTTGACTTCCGCACTGGCACACAAGCAGACTTTCTTAATGACGTCCTCAACTTAAATCATCACAAATTATTTCTAGTAAAACATACGTATCTACATTATTAAGTTTAATCCGTACGATTATTATAGTATAGGTATATTATCATTACATCACTATAAAACGTTCAGATCCTGTAATGTCGGTCGTGTACAATTTTCATGACCAATAGACTTCACCAATATTTTAAAACAAAAACCTACGACATAACGCTGAAACAAACTTTAGTTGCGAGAACTCTAGCAATTTGTTTTTCGAAAGCAAAGTGAAATGGCGTTAAATGTGCACATTGTAATTAGGTAAGTAGAACACTTTGTTTTCGAATAATGAATCGGAACCGTATCTGTAAGCAAAATTTTATAGTGCCTTATGTTTGTTTACATTGAAAAAGGAATAAGTATTATAGCCATAACAAAATTCAATCGGAATAGAAATTAGAGCCCCATGCAAATATCAAATTATTCAGGTGCCCATCGTATACAATGTATTAAGGTACTTTATGGAAATCGGGAGCCCGGACCGTAATAATTCCGGCGTTTGTTTGTGTACATGTGCTACCTCTTACGCAATATACAGGTAAATTCGATTTTAAGGCATCCCCATTGGTGGATAAGGATATTGTTAATAGATTTAGCAAATACTGGCGTCTTACTATCTACATACGTTGGAGTTATTTGATTAATATCTAAATCCGTATCCGTAGGTTAACGACAGATATTGTCATAACTATACTTACATCAAATTTTTATCTGAACAAATGTGCCTTCTTTTCATCCACAAAGGAAAGTATCTAACTGTCAATAAAGTAGAAATGAAGTGGAAATCGTAAAAATGGGAAACAAAGCGATGTCGTCATTGTGGGCTGGCGTAAACCGTAAATAACTCAGTTTAATTCCTTTGACTCTCGTCATGCTAGCCTTAAGAGACTTTCACAATGCCCTACCTAACACCTTTATCTCTGGAATAGAATAACGAAAATAAAACAAAGAAGATTTTATCACATTTTTAAGTTAATTCTTTTCAAAGCTTCTAATGTTAAAAAATACTGAACAGCTGATGGCAGTTGGTGGCTTCTTTTATCAAACCTCGACTGCTAAACACGGACTTTCTAACAAACCACTACGTTACCAACGAATTCAATCAACCAAATCGATCGAGTCGGCCTATCGCAGTGCATTGTATCACCTTAGCTACGTTACGGACAAATTCATGGTTTTAAAATAATAAAAAAGAAATACAACTTCATTCCATATAAAACTTTCTTCTCTGATAAAAAAGTAAAAAAGGAGAATCTTCTATAATCTATACTAATATTATAAAGCTGAAGAGTTTGTTTGTTTGAACGCGCTATTTTCAGGAACTACTGGTTGGAATTGAAAAAATCTTTTTGTGTTGGATAGTCCATTTATCGAGGAAGGTTATAGGCTATATAACATCACGTTACGACAAATAGGAGCGGAGCATAAATGAAAAATGTTGCAAAAACGGGAAAAATGTCCACCCATGCGAAGCCGGGTCGGGCCGCTAGTAGCAATATACTTTGGCACTCAAACATACTTGATATAAGCTAAATGTAATGACGTAGCAGGTAAGCAGTACTTCAATATTCCAGGTAATAAGAATCTTGGGTAATGTTAACATTATTGCCCCTCTGCCACCTGATGGTACCTACCCCAAAATCTCCACCTTTCTTACGTCAGTATTTTTAAAGCACCTTAACGGCCTTTTATGCGGTGAAAACGATTCCTGGCTGTGTTGAATGAATAAAGTGTTTTGCCTACAGTTTTATCAATAGATAATTAAGTTTGTCTGGCGCGGTGGGCGGTCAGCCCTGAACGTTTCGATAAATCTTTTATCGCACGATTCGGTTTGTAATCTGTTTTTCTTTCATTACGAGAATCGTAGACAAAATGAGACGTTCTACCTAGCCTTTTCCCGACTATGTTGGGATCAGCTTCCAGTCTAACCAGATGCGGCTGAATACCAGTCTTTTACACGGAGAGACTGCCTTCAGACCTCCGCAGCCCAGTTACTGGGCAATGCCGATATCCTAAAGTTAGACCGGTTGTCAGAATTTCGGGCTTCTGACTACACGTAACGACTGTCATAGGTAACCATAATATGACACCCGGGACCGACGGTTTAACGTGCTCTCCGAGGCACGGAGGGGTCTCAAAGTGTAACGAACGGTTACCCATCCACGGACTGACCGCGGCAAACGCAGCTTAACCTCGCAAATCGTATGATCCGACAAAACAAAATAACAAACCTAATAAGTCCACAACAGTTAGTGACGTATTGACACGTGGGTAGCCTCAGTATTTTAGTTTACATGTAATAGGGTTGTATAGGGCTATTGCTATTTATCGGGCACAATTCCCAACTCCGGACTGCTACTGAGAATCTCCTAAAAGAAAAACCCTAAAAAACTTTACCAGACGTGGAATACGAACACAAGACCTCACTTTCGACAGTTGCGCTTGCAACTACTACACTAACGAAGCGTTGAAGATAATTATGAGTTTATTATGCAAATTAAGCTCGTATTAACGATAATGTATGTACGTTGGTGCTAAACTAAACTACAATGAAGATTTATTGCTGATAACTGATTGTGAAATATCGTTAATTCCCTGTACATAGGTAACATTTTCGAAAATGTATTGTATAAAATATTTTTCATTAGACTTTATTTATAGGTTGTTTGTCATACCCACATAAATCTAAATATAAGACAATATTATTTAGGTTAAGTAAATAATAAAAATAATACTTAGATTGGCCCATGAGCGGCATAAACTCTGTCAACAGGTTAATCTCTAACCATACGCTAAGAAGAAGAATATTTAGATTTCAGTGGTCATACCAAAGTATACGACCTTGCAGGACATGTATTGTGATACATACACTCACCATGTACTCTGTCTAATATGACAAGCTAGTAAAGTAGGTAGGCAATTTATTGTACAGTCAGGGTCAGAAAGATATAAGCGTCCAAGGCACTCTAAATCATCAGATGGGCATATATTTGTTTATGTGTATGTGGTGGTACTCAGAATACGCAAATTATTACAAGAAAAAATTAATATTCATAAAATAATTATTATATGGCCTTAAACATAACGGCGAAATGAGGATGTACACCTCTGCCGAACCCTTTCGGGAAATACAGGCGTGATGTTATGTTATTATAAGAATACAAAGTCAATATATCTTAGCAAAACAGTTTCCAATATTATGTAAGATGTCAAAATATAAAAACTGGATTGCCTATAGAATAATTTGACATACCTATATATCTTTACGAAATTAAGTCGTCATAATAATGATCGAAATTTGAGTTATACTTAGTTTCCACCCTGTATAATATGTAGGCTTGCGTATTATCATAATATAAAATATCAAATGTCTTCATCATCAAATTGTGGGTAAAATACAATAGTACGCTTCCGCCAAATTCTTTCTGAATTACAGGCAGTTACAATATCGAGCTACGGCATGCAATGATAGCATATTGTTGTAACATGAATATACAATTATTATACAAAATAACTACAATGTCAATCGTTGGACCGAATGAAATTTTGATAACGGCTCGTCACAGTACAGTCGTGGAGCCGTAGCTTGTACGTGATTATTGTAATAATTGGAACAGCGGGAGAGCTCTTGATTATTCGCTTTCAGAATACAAATTAATGGAAACGATAATTATTAATTTACGATTCCAGAATATATTTTTTAATTAAACATTTTCATATAAACTCATAAGATAAAGAAGAAGATGCTCTAGGTGGCTAAGATGTGCAGGTATAGTCCATTTAAATTTTATAGAAAAGGAAAACAAACCTTTGATCGTGAAACATGCATTTTATGCGAACAAGTCTTATTATATCCCACTTGACTTTCACTCATACAAATAGGATAAGAATATGTAATGTTGATAGAAATCGATTTTTCATTTATTAGAACATAGAAATTATTGGTAGACAAAGACAGCCTTTTGTATAAGAAAGGTAAGACCCAGATGCGGACATCGGAAACCTATTTGAACATGAAAAGAAAGTTAATAAGTTCCAACAACGTATACCGCACGGAGCGGACAATTTTCTAAGACAACTTGGCAGATTTTGTCACATCATTAGCTCCCGGGCATGTCCAGCCGTTTTCCGTTACGTCGATCTATGCATGGCGAGCAAACGAGATAAGTATACAGGAAAATAATAACATTCGTATTTTAACAGACGCATAAGTCTTGTTTTCCGTGGCCAAGGCTTTGCTATCGTTCTCCGATCGCGTCTTGTGTATTTAAAGTATATCGCACACAATAACAATTGCCTGGGTAGCGCATTGGTTTTCTTTGTTTGCCTGTATACTTAACTGTTTTGTTGACTGTACCTACCCTATATACACAACATTGCACAACGATATTATGCATTATGAACAAAGTAATAACCGCTACGTAAAAGTACAGTTTAAATGTATCAACTACACGATTCGAAGGAAAGTGCAATTTCGTTCGGATAGCTTTCAGAAGTGGTGCCGGTATGGAAGCAGGCCCCAGAGACGCGTGCCAGCCACCGAACCTCGCAGAAGACGACGCTGGACTCTTTATTTTACAAGATAAAACTTTTTAACTACCTTCACATCGCCAAGATCTCGATTTAATTTAAAAATATGAGTTTATTTTCCTTATTTACTGTTTTGTTTAAGAAGGAAAAATGTTTTCGTAATTAGTATATTTCGTAGGTACACATTTATAATGAGTAATTAAGGATTCTTAAAATCCACGAACAATATATTCTTCGGCAGAGAATCTGTAATAGGGTTTGAAAGCACAAAAAAAAACAATTTCATCGGCCTTTTAATCGAAAAACCAAATTAAGTTGAATAATCGTAGACGAATAAATTGAATTTACCCAGACAGCTATTACTGAATATGTATGTAGTATGATGATTTTATACTCAGCCTCGAGTAAAAGTGATTTTTTATCAAACAAACATAGCACATCACTATTAAACTCAATACAATATTCGTGTTGTTTAATTTATCTGTACAAATAATTAAGTGACAGATCTAAACTTTATAAAGACAAAACAAAATTCACAAAGACAAACACCAACAGCGTTACTTCAAAAAGTTAATGAAAATACAACCAATTTTAATGAAACTCGCTAGGTGCCTATCATTCATTGAAGTTACAAGCAACAGTTCTAATTTTATGGTTTTCAACTCGAGAGTTATTGTAATTTGTTTTCAACTTGGAAAACAATTTGGAACATTTATTCGACTGTAACTTAACATACATATAACAGACTGTAACGTTATAACTTGTAGCGTCAAATTGCTTCGAATTTAATAGGGTGGAAAGTTGACAACATTGGCTCTATTGCCTCTATTCGGCAATGTTCATGAGGGAGAAACACGTTGAACAAATAAAGCCGGTGTAGCAGCCACTCTGCTGTCAACGCAAATTGGATTGACTTCACAAGATAGAAATATTCGCCCGCAGCCGGCAGCCTGCTCCCCACGGTGCATTTGGGGTTGCGACAAGACGGAACCCACGTTATCCATTATTACCTACCAAGAAAACTCATTAAGTAACGCCCCAAGATTGTTAGTTACGTGTACTTATAATAAAACGTTCAACTTCGTTTAATTTGACTCGTAGATGAACTGAACAGCGACGAATCAGGTGTTGCCCCAATAAAACATGTCATCAACGCTCTCGATACGAATTTTTATGATAAACATAAAACTACGCATTCTTTTTTATATATACCTACCATTCATGCTCGTAGAACACAAAATGCTACCTAATGAGAAACTTGGTGTACTAGGCACTGTAATACCAACTGACTATAAAATTGTAATAAAATATTTTATTACAGCAATGCTGCACCGAATGTACGTGTTAGATAGTTCTGCGTTGTTCTATGTTGAGACTTATTTACGATGCCCAGAAAGCGGGAGTTCAAACAAATTGTTGTGCAGATCCCTCCGGCTAAACCTCGGTAAATTGTCGACATAAAACGTTATGAGAAAACGCCTTAAACCGCAAAGGCTGCCTCCAATCTCTTGTTGCCGTATTTTGCATCTGGAGTATACACTTCTAAACCGAGTTTCGGGTCCCAAGACACGGTATTGTCTGCACTGAATGACCATTCAACTTACTTACTTTGAATATTTTCTAAACTCGGAGCGGTAACTTACTGTGGGCACATAAAATATACAAGCAACGACGTTGTCAAGTGTAAGCTTGCTTCCTTCATTTTGTTACGAAAACGTTGTTTACTAATAAGTTTTTCTTAATTAACGTGATGCCATTTATGTTGGTAGTTATAGCACAAAGTAGACGATGCAGTACGCTTTGTCATACGTAATGTGATCTTTATGATTTCGGAAAGGATATTTAGATTTGGTAGAATTCCAAGTAGAGTCCTTGGCAACGTTCTCTAGAATGGATTTATGATCTCGGCCTGACAGTGAACTAAATGCTGAGGATATACTGCGAGGTGCCAGTGACTTGCGAATACACTGATCGACTGTGGAAATTTCACAAGTATTTTCACTTTATCCGCATCGATGAGCGCGCAAACATTCCTTAAACTCGTTCTTCTGAATTTGACCAACGTGTCACGAGTTCATAATATGTTCAAGTCTGTGAAATATTTATGTCCATCACCACGATAGAGTGTAGTTATCAAACATAGATTAGAATAGATTTAGACACCTAAAATCTTCTACAATTTTCTGTAACGAGGCAAGGTCAAAGAAAGTGATTTGATAACATTGAAAGGCGAATGTAGCAATTATATTTTATTTTTATTTTTTTCGAGGCATTACTTCGCTTTACCGCGACTATGCAAGCCTCATTATTTATATATCCTATTTTATTAGGTACTTAAGAATAACATTAAATATAAAGAAAAACATAGATAAAAAAGGATTAAAAAATATCGACATCAGGGGACCAGCACACAATTGCACCCCGGTACGGATTCCCACAACAGAGGAATCAGTGACACTCCCAATATTAAATATTGATATAGGTAACTATATTCGTTTTGAGATCACTACAACTGACAGCATAATAACCGTTTTTCGTTCCTAAGACTCTAGAACCCTACAATATACGGGATACGGGTAATGCTCAAACGAAACGAACTTTATTTACATTTCTTTCGCCATTGTCAACACACAAAAACCAACTGATGGTCAGCGCAAGTTTGGCTCAAACATTAAATGTACCGCCTTATCGCCGAGCAAGCGAACAATTTACATTGCATTATACGCTGAATTACGTCACGCTGGCTCCATATAATGGTGCGCAATGGTGCACAATGGTGCGCAATGGTGATCGAATTACACCCCTCTCTCGATTCATACAAGAATCCTATCAATGTAGTTCGCCGATAGGTATTGTACAACGTGTGCCATCGTATATAGACAGCTTTACATGTTGCATACAACTGGAAAGCTGACTCTGAAATCTACAAATAGCTGACGTTTTTGAAATGTAAAGCGACGATTGCCCTAACTATTTTTCTTTAATACCCAGATTACCATCTAAACACAAAAAAAACAAATCCGTGTAAAAAACGACGCTAATAAATCGAAATAAAAAGTGGTTGACTTCGTATATTGGCAATTCCAAAATACAATTAAACAGCAACGCCATCTGTCCGGACCGGGATCACTAAGGCTCGAGATTAATGATTAATCCAGCCAGCGTAATACTGTTACAGGGTATTATTTATGACTACAAGGGCAATGATGCGAAGCAAAGTATCCATTTTCGACAAAGATTTATGTTGCAATCCCAGAAGGTGTGAGTAAAACAGGGCACTATAGACAAAACAGCGGGATTTGTCGACGCGCCGCCCGTCTGAATATTCATCACTATCAATCAAGTACGTAAATAACATAGCGATGAGACAGAGGTCTCGTTATCGCTAAGGAGTTACGGTCTGCCCTAGAATAATAAAACTATATCTTATTCATTCATTAACTGCTCTAGTTTATTGTCGACACTAAATTTTGGGAAGGTATCGAAAACAAACAATGCTAGGCCATATAAATAAATGTTATTAGATTTAAATTTTATTATTATTGCATCGATTTTATTGATCCAATTTAATATGAAAGAGATAGGTGTACACGCCCGCGTTTCTCCAATGACAAAATTAAATACCATGAAAAAGGAAGGCCTATTGCCAAACTTGAGACAAGGCCGAACCCTGAACTACTACTGAGAATTTCCTGATAAAACAAACTCTACAACACTTGGCTCAGCCGGGAAATCAAATCCAGGAACACATAATCGTTAGTCGCGTATGCAACCTCTATACCAATATGATGGATTATTATGTATATAATTATCATTTAAAAGTATTAAAGGGCAAAAACACATTTGTAACACAAGCAGAATTACATCATCACTTTCCATGGATGTTCTGCCGCTAACTAAATGAGACCACAAAGAGAAACAGCGACAACAGTCACCAATTATCGCCGGCTATCCGAGAGGATTATAGCGATATCCCCGTTCGCTACGACATTCTGTGCATACCGCTACTGATATGATTGAGATTGTGCTGAATCTATTAAAAAGAGGTGAATGATAAGAAACCTATTTATAACAGACTTCCAAAAAAAGGAGGAGGTTCTCAATTCGACTGTAGGTATGTTTTTTTATGTCCATAATTTAATTGGAAGAACACATATTTTGTATTTTCAGGTACTGTATGTATTTAATAGGTCGTAGAACGCATCATAGTGTACGTGGTATGATTTAATATCATTACGTCATCCCAATGTTGTAAGTATAAACTATAGACACCCAGTTAATACACTGACAATTTGAAAACAAGTAGGTTCCAATTAACAGTGCACAAATAGTCTATGTGCACAATAGTTCACTAAGTTTGATTTTAATAAGAACCTAATTTAAATTCCATACAAAGCCATTCGCTATGTTTGCCTGCAAACTTTACAGAGTGTTTGTGATTACCATCGAGAAGTGAAACAAATTCATATTTCGTTACTACACCCCATTAAACAATATTTTTTCCACATTTCGTATAGCCCGGGGCTGCTGTGTAATTGACGCAGCATTAATTCATATTGTGCATGCCCAGTTTAATTTTCTAAATGTGCATGATTTCAACAATTATAAGAAACAAACATTTAACAATAAATATACAGTGTAAAATTTACTGAAATAAATAAGAATCACCCATTGATGCAAAACGATTGTTGCACATGTATTATGTTGCACCGTTGCATGTGTGTATCTTACACGCATGGATGCTACACGTATGCGTATAATAAAGTAAAAAGGGAAATAATAATGAAACCGAAAAAGAAATTATTAGTCGTATTTTTAGTAGTACAAAAGATTTCTGTAACTTAGTAAATAACACAGTAATAATAATTTATTGAATAAGGTCATTATTTATTTATGTTTCGGAGTTTTTATTACTAACCAAGTAAAAATATAAAACAACACGATACATTATGACAAATTGAATGCTAGTTATCACATAGAAATACCATCTGTACAAATAATATGTGAATTTAATGACAAGGGTAATGGTTTAAAATAACCATTAGGCATATTGTTCTCACAAGCTACGGTATTTGTACAACTAAAATTGTTTGCTGTCTCCGTATGCTTAGCAATATTAGTTATTATCTGGAATCAACTTCGCCATAAGATTTGTATAGTTATCTTCGGCTCATACATGAAATAATAATTGTCATTTGTACCCTTCGTGAATAGCTTATTATTCTAATATTAGGTAAGTATAGAATATACTTGTTCGTCTTAAAATACAATTTGTATGTCCTATCAAAAATACTAATAAGAAATATTGAATTTTCTTGCTGTTCATTAAATAACGCCCATTAATATTTAAAACTACAGATAAGAACTATTTAACAAAGAAACACGACACCACTGTTAATAATTAAATAAAAATGCCTAGTGGTTTTTCTTAGAAATTGTTTCAAAATTATCTGCAAAAGCACGTAGACGATAATACTTTCCCTAAATTGTTTTAATCACGCCATACTTTAGTACCTATTAGTTGTTCTGGAATCTCATCTAGTTTCATAGTAGTTTGTTTATAACCATTTCGGGATAAAACCACAGGCGGTTTATCTTCTTAACGAGCGGTTGCGTCGATACATACAGGTGCGTAGCTCATATATTTTTTGTATGTTCGAAGTAGGCTCTAGATTTCACGTGGAGAGGGTCTGAATTAAATTAATAGTGATAGATGAGTCGAAACTATAAAATACGAGCACATTAAGGGTATAGTTTCACACTTAATAAATTGTTTATTCATGACGATCTTTTTTCTTTTTTAGTCGTTTACCTAAACTTGGTCCAGTCCACTATTTCAGACCATTATTATTTGACAAAGTCGTTTGATATCTGCTTCCTTTAGGTTGGTAAGGTTAAACTAACAAAATTCTGGAACTTATTAATAAATCAGTTCCGGAAAGGATACTTTACCTCAACCTCAATTGGGTTACTAACAGTTATAAAAAGGCGGTCATATTAATTTGCAATCTAAATAGGTAAATCCGTCCAAACAGGGCCCCAAAATGTCCCTCACCAGATCAGCGTGGTAGACTAAGGCCTAAACTGTTCTCATGTTCAGAACAAGCTCGTGTTCAGCAGTGGGACAATAATGGGCTGATTATGCTTATTTAATAACAACACAGAATCAAAAGAACAAAAATCTTTTCCGGTAAAATATTAAGTACCAAGGCAAAAACAATTAATCATTTTAAGCTTTTTTACTTCATTGTGACACGTAACAGATATCCTAGCCGAATGTCTTTTGTATAAAGGGAAGCACTCGCGCGGGAAAACTGGCGACATTCTACTGTAGAAATGGTTTGTAGCGTGTACAAGGTGGCCTATGTATATCTTAAGGATTCGCCACACCCAACACGAGCCGCTCGCGCCCCGGGTTTGGTGTGGCGAACGCTTAAGCTATTCATGGCTGCGCGGCGACACTGCTAGCGAAGCCAAATCTCAAGAATATGTCAAATTCAATACCTTTAAATTTAGTCCCCTAGTTCGCCACCTGCCAGAATTTACTGAGCACAGTGCTATACATACAAAGGCATCGATTCACGTCATCTTTTGTTTGTTATCGAATACGCAAGCGAAGAGAGGACGCAGGTGTATAGTTAATGACCAGCAACAGAATGTACACAAGTTTGTCCAGTTTATCTCTGAAAATAGCGTCATATGTAATGTGAAATATTGCTTTGCTTATCTGCAACGGATGGAAATTGCACCGCGCTGGATAGGTCCCGGGTACCGGGTGCAGGGTTGAACGAGGGCGGCGGGGCGGTGCGCCGCGAATCTTAATTTCCTTGAAATAAAATGCAAACATATTTGCAGGAGGTAGTTCCCTCTCGGTACGGGATACTGATGAAGGATTATGCCAAAGTGAACCGCTAGGTTATCTCAGTGCACTTACCGGGTAGTTTTACTAGATAGTGATTGGACTCGTACTAAATGTTATTTGGATATGGGTTGAATAAAATATATCAGATAGTACAGTGAAGGCTTGAGGAGTTATGACTTGGTTATTCTCATTTAAGTAAACTATTTATTTGCGAATGAAAAATTAAGTAATTCATTCAGGGGCGTAGCTACGTATCAATGAAACGGGGCCCCCGGGCTTCAGGGGCCCCGATGTGTAGCAAATATTCGTAAAATATCTTACTTAAGCCCTTAAGCCGTACGCAGAACTCTAAACTCTTTAACGCTAAACTCAGCACACCCCAGACGCTCCATACCACCATGGTTTTTTGTTTGGTTTTCCCCATTTGGGCTTTGCCGCAGTCGCGTAGAAGGGCCCCGAATAATCTTGATACGGGGCCCGTCTAGGGCAAGCTACGCCACTGAATTTATTCTTTGTTTTGAAAATTGTTTATGCGTGGCAAGAGTTTACACGCCTGTTCCCAAGTAGGTATGACCTGAGATGACATGCAGTTTAAAATAACAAAAATACAATATCTATATTTTATCTATACTACTCATAATATTGTATTCTGCCTTTAGAACCATACCTGAAATTAGACGTACTTAACTAATAAGTCATAATGAAAACATGCATCATGTCCACCGGAGAGCAATTTAATTTCTGAGCCCGTACCTAAATGTACTTTTACTTGATTGGATGCTGGGCGCTCCAATACCTACGCTTTTTTCTCCCAGTGGTAATTCATTGCCTGCACGACACGTAACTTACTGGGGAGGTCAAAAACGTAATTAGTTTCTCTATAATGTTAATGGGATACTCGTATTTATCTAATTAGGATACTGTGCTCCTGGAAAAAAACAACGACAAAATATTTAAAAATAAATTGAATTTGATTGAAACATTTATCTTCAAACCAAATGAACCCTTTAACTTGAAACATTGACAGATTTGTTTAACTAGATAAATGAGTCCATGACCTATGCTCGTAAATCCCAAAGTTACAATGTTGTATGCAAACATTCTTAATCAACCAATACCCTATGTTAGGTTAACGATAAAATATGTAGAATATAAAATACAAAGCTGCTCGATGGTAAACCATAGCGTAAGTGCCTAAAGTTTTTATAAACCATAGGACGTACAAACCGTTTAAAATACACCTATCATCGTAAGTTATCGGTAGACTCTTCCAACAGATGCGAGGTAACATTATCTTGTTGCTCCGAGCTATCGCCGAGGCTGTATTATATGTATTAACAAACAATATAATACGATTGATGAACTGCCTCGTTGGTCTAATGGTGGCAAGCGCGACTGCTGATCGTGAGGTCCTGGGTTCGATCCCCAGGTCAGGCAAAGTATTTTCATTAGATTTTTTGCGATTTCATTGGGTTTTTCCGTGTGGAATTCCTCAGTAACAGCCCGAAGTTTGGATTTGTACCCGGTTGATTGCAATATTTTCGCCCCCTATGACATGGGACTTAAACAAAATGGCGAAATGAAACCTTCATTTTCGTCTTCGTTCTTCGTACATTCGGGGAATACAGGCGTGATGTTATGTTATACGATTGATAAAATATATGCTCTGTCATCAACAAATCGATATGGCCGCTCGAAAGCAAAACTGTTGTGAAATATTTTTGTCCAAATATTGTATAATAAAATGGCCGCTAGCAACCGCCGCTATATAAACTGACACTTCTGAATAATTTGAAGCTAACGACATAACATTTGCACAAATCGGTGGCGTTAAAATTGTAGGTGACACCTATATACGTATAACGATAAACATTGGCCCCGATTCTGTTGAGCACCGACTCGACTTAAAACATTGCTATCTTTTTCTTGCAGAGAATACAAAAAGAGATTTAAGAAAAAATTCATAAAGATTTAGACGACACCTCAGAATATTCTTAAATACATGCAAGTAAACAATGTAGTTTGATAGCTGTAACATCTTTCCGTCTCTTTTTGGTTTTGCCTGTTAAAGTTCAGTTATAGCAGTGATAACCTAGTGATGTGACTGTCACCGCGTCGGACAGCCAGGTCATAGGTCTCGAGTTCGAACCCAAGGCACACACTTCTGACTTTTCGGATTAATGTGCATATTGTATAATTATTATCACTTGCTTAGAAACAGTGAAGAAAAACATCGTGAGGAAACCGGCATGCCTGAGAGATATTTCTCGACGGCATGTGAAGCCAAGTCAGAGGCCCATGGGCGGCATAAACTCTGATACCAGGTTAGTCACTAACCACACGAAAAGAAGAAGCCTGTAATAAAAGATAGCTATATTTTTAGTTCAGTTTTGTCGGTGCCCAAAAGAGATTAGAATGAAAAAAAATGTGTTTCATTTTAATGGAGGACTTTAGATGATAAAATAGCTATGTAAATGAACTACTGATTTCGTGCACTTAAAATTGCGTTCCAGCCATCTGACGTGATCTAGGTGACAAGGATTGAAGGGCTCTTTGATTACAAGTCACGCACGACGGCCAAAATCTAATCCAACTGCTAGTCATTCTGATAGTCCATATAAATGTTTATAGCTTTCATGTTGAATCTCGTCACTAAATCGACTCTGTAATACGTTATACGATGGCAACATTTTGGCATTTCTACAAGTTGCAGAAGTTCATGAGGATCCATTTTGTCGCTGAAATAACTGACCAAGATAAAATAGTATCCATATTCATATAACTGCTTGCAATGCAAACGCAGAAACAAAAATGTCAATGATTCTCAATTTTTTGGAACTACTTGAAACGATATTTCTGTGGATATTTCTTACTGAGGTTACTACATATTTACTTATATTACAAGAATAAAGTAGGATATGGTTTTGTATTTAATTTTGTTACTATAATACATAACATGTACAATTTGTTTTTTTTGTTAATGTCAATTTTTTTTGTTACAATTTTGGTGTACAATAAAGTATATTCTATTCTATTCTATTCATAATATCACGCCTGTATTCCTCGAAGGGTTGGGCGGAGGTGTATAGTAACACCCTTATTACGCCAAAATGTTTAAGTAATAGGGGGCGAGCCTATTGCCATCAACCGGGCACAAATCCAAACTCCGGGCTGCTACTGAGGAATTCCATACGTAAAAACATAATAACACTTCCCGACCTGGGGATCGAACCCAGGACCTCACTATTAACAGTCACGCTTGTCACCACTAGACCAACAAGATGTTATCAATGGTGATTATCAAGTGGTTCTGCTATTAGAACAATAACTAACCTTACAGCAAAACCTAATTTGATCAAACTGATTTAATGCACGAAGTTCGCTTTAATATTTTGGACAAGGATAAATAAATGTCAAAGCTCACAAGTAAATATTATATAATCAAAATGAATTTACAAAGTGTAGCTCTAAACTTAGCATTCTAGATCACGTCCAAAATTGGATTACAATCAAAAAGCTACGCACTTAACTGAGCTCGGTTCCCACGAGTAGACCGAATCAATAGAACACACGTGTCCCCGAAGTTGGGACGTAAATTAGAGAGCGAGCGATTTGGTTGAGGCACGCCAACATTGCCAGTTCTTACCTAGTTAATGTCCTCCGCACTTTACTATGAGAAACGAGCACGTTTATGGTTTGTTGTCTGACTGTTCGGGCTTAGTACTGTTTACATTCTTAACAAAGTTGAAAACGTGAAATTAATATGATATCTTACGTTGTAAAGCGTTATGGAACTCGCCAACATCTCGTCACATTCTCTCTGTTTCACGTCAACGAAGTTATTTCGTTTCTAACTTCATGTATACGTATAGAATTTTAAAGTTCTCGGGGACGGGCCAACGTATGGCAAGGTGTAATAAGAACGAATGGTGGCCACGTAAAAGGTTACTTACGGTGAGTAGATACTTGAGTAAAGAATAGCCTCACCTGTTGTGTTGAGAGCCACAATAACGCTCCCAACAACTTACAACTTGTATATTTATTGTCTTTTATTGCGGAGCGCGGATGTATAAATATTGTATTTTCATTCTGAATACCTATACTTACATTAGTGTAGCTGGGATATAATAACCATTGGTTATTATCGACGTAATATCTTTTTGCCAGTTAAGCTGATGATTCGCGCCATGACCGAGACAAGTGTCTCGATCTCCGAGGGATGTACTCTGTGCTATGTCTTGCATCTCTGTATCGCTTACCAATCGAATAAATCGGATATGTATGTCAAGTGGCGCTTAAAAACCTATATCAATGGTTTCTGTCGCCTGTATCTGTCTCGAGTCTCGGTCTTTTGCCCCGCTCGCGGCGTGTACCAACATTTTTACATTAGACTTTAGATACTCAGAATATTCCAAAACGTATATTTTATGATAAAATGAACCTACAGTGTAATAAGCAAGTTATAATTTACGTAATGTGCCGTCGTATCGCCAACTTGCTATCTTGGTACTCATAAAGAATAATTGCTAGTGCTTACCCCTCTCGAGCACAACACAATTCATATCATACATGAAATTCAGGTGCGGTATTCTCTCCTGTTTTCTTGTCCTACGTCAAATATTAAATTCCCGCGCCTCGCATATTAATATTCAAACACTTTTTCTCTCGTTCGATGATAAAATTCCTTCTTTGAAAGTCATTTGAGGTGATTGCACAAAGCCCTCAATTGTAAAGAAGCCCTTTCAATCAGACATATCTTGACTTTTAATTCTAATAGAGAAGTAGGATCTATTCACTTAATTAAAAATGCCTTTGTTTCATATAATACGTTTTATCATCTTTTCTTCAAAGTCGTCCTGGCCTATTATCCTTCAGAGATAAGGATTACCCAGACCCAGACCGATGCGGATGTGCACGTCATGCTCGTGAACGGGTGCCGTCTGTCGGGACTGGTTAGCCCTTAACTGCTATGGCAATCCTAGAAGGCATATTTTTCTATTTGTTACTCCTAAGTGAGTTTATTTGTTACATTAACCTGCATTATTCTCATTCTATTTCTCACACTACTGTAATGGAATTGTAATGAACTACTATTTTGAAAAGAGTATTCATGGAGTTTCTTGCCAGCTCTTCTCCATAGAACCTACCTTTTGGAACCGTGCACCTAGTTTTGACGTTTTAAAAGTGCCAGAAATCTGGTCTATTTGAAATAAAAAACTTTGACTTTGACTTTAGAGGTGTCCAGTAGTTAGTGCAGTGGCGTAGTTTTCCCTTCCTTATGGAAAGATGAGCTGAAGATGCTGCTAATAATGAGATGAGAGATGGAAGCCTTTCTTTTGTCATATACCGGACATGAAAAAGCTCATTTGCAATACAACTTAAGAATCGAACGAAACCATACGAACGATGGACCACTCGCTTAGTAGTCTGCTTTTATTTCAATTGGATAAATCAAGCGGTTTAATACATACACAAATGAATGTCGCCATCCATTTATGTGATAATCTTTAAGACGCCTCTTAGGACACCCCCGAGAACATTAAGATGCTCCGAGTTGCCGGAAAATAAGTAAAAGACTTCATTCTTTGACTCAAAATCTGATTGCGTTGAGACACCCACCAGCTTAAGTCTGCTTTCCAATATAAAAAAAGAAAACACCTCCGACCTTATGCCATAAATCGCAGAGACAATGTAACACAATTTTTGTTCAGTCATCGCATATTTTATATTGTCATAGAAATGAAATGACATTTTTCGTTCAGGTGCGGGGTGCGGGTAGATCGTAAAGTATACGAACGAATCAGGCGTCATTTACGGGCCGAGGTTCATCGAACGCAGTGCGACGCTGAGAAACAATAAAATATATAATATATAAATATATCTCTAGCCAACATACGCATTTGAAATAGTGTCAAGTATTTCTGCCTTTTCCTTCACCGGTGTCGGTAGTGTCGGTACGATCCATACGAGAATAGCTCTCGTGCTATGGTGAAACGATAAACCAGTCAGCGAGGTTGGTACCGGTGCTGAATGCCCAGGGCCCAGGGTGTGCTGGACGTACTTTTCGTGGAGGCTCTTTTAATGTAAGTAAAGTACCTACGCGCTTGTGTTAGAAAAGGTGCAAAAAGCCTTCTTGAGGTACCTTTATAAGCGCATACATGGTTATTATCCGTTCCTCTACCCAACCAAATTTCTTCTTGGGTGCCTCGGTTACAACTCACTTGAGGTAAGGAGAGCATATGATCAGCTTTCAATAGCCTGTAAAACTCCTCGCGGGTCCATTGATGCACCAGATCTGCATAATGAGCTAGCTCGATTCTTTGCGCCGGACAATTACCACCGCAACAGGAAGCACAAGCTTTTTGCTGTGCCTTCATGTCGCACTGTAGCGCGAGCTAAATCCCCAATACCTCGTACTCTCACCGCACTCAACGAACTCTTGGATTGTAATCCGAACTGATCTGTTTGCGGATGATTGTAAGAAGATTTTATTAGTATGCCTGAAGTATTGCGAGAGAGATTCATGAAAGATGTCTAATTCACTATGTATTTTATATTTCGTTACTCTATCTTTAATTATTGTAATTGGTCCAAGGCCGTTGTAATTAAAGTAAAAATAAATAAATAAATGTAGGTACCCCTATTCACTTTATTTTCTGAAAATTATATATGATTGCAAAATACTGGTATTCGCATCTGGTTAGACTGGAACCTGACCCCAACATAATTGGAAAAAGACTTGGCAGAGCGAACGATCTACTGCTCTTCGTAGGTCCATCTTTTTTACATAACATAACATCACGCCTTGTATTTCCCAAAGGGTTCTGCAGAGGTGTTTTTAGTACACCCTTGTTTCGCCAGTTATATTTAAGTCCCATGTAATAGGGGGTGAGCCTATTGCCATTAACCGGGCACAAATCCAAACTCAGGGCTGCTACTGAGAAATTCCTAATGGAAAAACCCAATAACACTTTGCCCGACCTGGAGATCGAACCCAGGACCCCATGCTCAGCAGTCACGTTTGCGATTACTACACCTTTTTTTTTAATAAGATGCATCTATATCGTTAAAATTCAGTAGGTACAACTAGGCGAGGAGACGTATAAGTAGACTGGAACTTCACACTATTTATATTCCCCTGGTATTTGTACCTACATAATCTAACTCTATCTTAAATCATAAATAGTATCTCGTAAGTATTTCGTCATATTGAGCTATGAACCTTGTTAAAGTCACTAGTCATAACTATTTGAACTAAGTAATTCAATAAAGGGTTACCTAATTCATTATAGTCTGTTTACTTGAACTTGGCACGCCATTACTTCTACTAACTGTCGAAACTTTAGTTAACAAAGTAAATATTGTTTCTTTATTACAGTGACAGTTTGATCTTAGAAATTATTTCAAGATTAATTACAAGACAAAGCAGAAAAACAAACGTATAAAGGTATACGCACATATTCGCGATTCAGAAGCGTCGGGGAGTATGTACATTTTATATTAGCAGCTCGTCAACACAAATAAGGGCTCAATCCTTCATACAGAATATGATTGTATATTTATCATTCATCACCCGGAAGCCGCGCCTGACTTGCGGAAGGTCTGAACTCAATAAATACTCCGGCTCGTACACAAATATTTTATTACTTTTGGAATAAGACATTTTATTTCGCCTAGGCTTGCGGTAAAGACTCGGAAATATAAAGAAAACTAATCATGTCTATAACACAACGCAACTTGAAGTTAGTTATACGCAGTTCAGAAAGTAGTTTTTGATTTAGTGACGAAGTTTGAATATAAAAACAGCACGATTCGACATACCGACACCATTTATTTCTCACTTTGGCGCTGGTCTTTTTGTCATCGATAAAGGGGCACTGAAAAAGTTTAACTCGTGCATTACTGTGTTTTCGAACGTGACCAGGAACAAAATTGGTTTACCAAAAAAATTGCTTTCAGTCCGCCTTTTACAAATTTGAGGCTATATTTCGATGGTTAGAAATAAAACGATCGCGTAACTTCCGTATAGTATTGGCGACCGATATATAAACACTAGGATATAACTTCATATGACTACGACTTTACGAATCCCGAAGCTTCGTCGTTAGATAGAAGAAAAATCAATGTTTTTACAAAATGTAGGTCGTATTCCGAACTATAACCGTATTTAGCACGGCTCTTACACATCTCGGGAATGAGATTAGTGCAGCTGTCTGCGCGGTCACGTAGACATCGTGTCGAGTGTCAGCGAGTGGCGGGGGCGATGTGTGGCGCGCACGGGTTGTGCCTCAAGCTTATGCTGCTGCACGCGCGCTCCGCCACCTCGAGACGCGTCGCACCGCGCCGCCTCCGCGTCTATGTATGCACACCGCAAAATTCGCTTGTAAATAATTTGTCACCGTCTTCGAAACTGCAACACAGTTTTATCCTAAGGAGAGCATTGTTGTCAAGTTTATAGTTCATTTAAATACCTGTATCGAACAAAATTGTTCAGTTTTCTATCAGCATGGCATTATTCTTACACATACTTACATATTTAGTACCTACGTCAGTTGTTACAGGTAATTAAGAGAAATGCGGTCGGCATTTAGTCCATACAAACATATTCCTCAGTTTCCTCCTTGGATAATGTCACTAGAGCAAATATTTTTACCATATGATATACAGGGTGTAAACGAAATCATGTAATTCCTTCAAATCTCGTTTTGTAATGCTATTTTAGCGCTCCGAGCTAATTGCACGGCTATCGCTCGCCGTGCGGTCATTTAACTTGGGGCGCTAAAATACCTCACGTTAAGAACACATGCACACTTTTTGTAAAAAAAATATTTAATCCAAAAGTATCCCGTGCATGTTTAATCTATGTCAGCAGTACATCACGAGGTTCGAAGGAATTACATGATTTCGTTTACATTCTGTATATCTACCACCACTATGTCCCTATGTTTTGTTTCTGTCAATAAATGAATTATTAAAAGAACTAGAAACGTTTAAATTTTACAAAAATCTACCTGTTTTACCACCGTTTTCAGACCTCTGGCAAACAAATGTGACGATAATAAAAAATAAAAGAAAAACATACAGACATAACCAAAGTCTTTCTTAAATTATTATACAAAAAAATATTGCAATCGGTCCAGATTTGAAGAAGGAAACAGGGAAATACGAAAGTACGATTTCGCTAATATTGCACAGGAGAAATCAGTCCGAGATGCACTTGTCTCTTTCGCGGTCAATTGGGAAGGTTTGCGGGAGGGGTGGGACGGAAAAAGATCGCTTAAAAACCTATGCTTGTAATATTTTGCAGCCCGCGTTTCCTCTTAAGCCCGGAAATCTAACAACTGGTTTAACCTTAGGATATCAGTATTGCTCGCAGTCATTGGGTTGCGGAAGTCTGGTGGCAGTGCTCTGTATAAAATATGATAGATAATATCCAAAAGGTTAGATATCTAGAGGGTAAATACAAAACACAAGACAAGATGTATGAATGTAGATGAAGCGTAAGGGTCGCAGCATGTGGCGTTCTATAGTTTCTGCCAAATAAAAAAAAATTAAATTGAACGGTCTAAATGTTACGAAGTGTATGCGAAGTAAAAGAAAGCAATAGTAAAATAGCGAGGGGAGCGGGGTTAGGGCGGCGGGGACGCTTTAGAGCGTTCAATTTAAATATTTTTATTTTTGTATGAAAATCTGATGAACTAAAATATGATGAATTTTTAAAAGTCATAGAACAAAAGTTGTTGAATATGGTGTTAGTAACATATTCCTGAGAGGTTGTCGGTGTTTTACAAATAACCCTGTATATGTAAATGGAAAACTTACATACTGAGAAAAGTCAGACATATTAATTTACTAAACTTCAGAACAAAACGCGTGATAAAAAAAAACCTAATTAAATATATTATATAAAAGTAGATTTTAGATAACTACATGAAACCAATCAATAAAACATACAATATCAATGAAATGTCATTTTAAAAATATGTTTGCGACGGGTGCAATATATTCAGCAGCGCTGCAACACAATGCCTCGGGTGAATCTTCTGGATATGACGTCGAAGTCCATCGCCGCGAACTACTATAAATTCATTTGCCATTTTATGATGAAATATTTCCACATATCACGCTTTTCCAAGCAACAACAGTACTGTCATTAATACGAAATGAATGTAATAACACAAATTCAAGTAGTAATACTACCATTAAAATTTAACAGTGTTGAAAATTGGCGCAATCCATTATAGTAAATGACCGCCCGTGATCAAATTGTCGCAAAATGAACATCACTAGTACATTTCATCTCCATTTTATAGGCAATTCAGCGAAGGGTGTCATTTTATCTTATTTAATAGTACCTACACAGTTCAGTGATGCTTATTGCTTACCTACAGTTTGTCAGACAACTGTGTATGTGTGTATTTTCCCTGCTCCACAAATAACTACAGGCGAGGTAATCAATTAACAGCACATAGTAAGGTACCTACTATATCTCGTTTCAGATCGGTGCAACAACCAATCCAATCACATTAGGCGGATTCATCTATTCTAGATAAAGTAAACACATTGTGAAATAAATTGCAAGTAGCTATAGAAACATATTTACGTCGGAGCTACTCTTTTTAGTTCTAGCCTTTTCAACGTAAGTAAAATTTTAATATTGAAGCCCGCAGGTAGATGGATAAAGTTCTCTTCATCGAAAGATGCGAGTTCTTTGTGTATACCTACTGTCTGTCACGAGAGGAAAAAGAGGAAAAGTTGACGTCCAATCTGCTGCTTACTTTCAGAAATGAGAACGTCGTCGGTCTAAAGACGCACGTAAAACTTTCCGCCTAGGTATTTGTTGTGTATTTTTTCTTTGTGACTGAAACGAATTTTTGATACTACTCATCTGAAATTCAGATTAAACAGCGCTCCTGTTATTAACTGGAAGTTAAACTTAAGTATTACTTTGAGCGAGATTTGACCCCCGAACATTCACTTAGGCGACATGTAGTGCGCGTCTTGTCAAGTTTACGAGCGCAGTTTCCACTGTGCTATAAAATCGTCTTTACGTGTTAGTTCACAGTATCACAACGATCCAAGAAAATTCACACTGTTTATGTTACTTTTTGATGTGTCGATTTAGGTCATATCAAAATAACATTTTTTTGAAATTGTGAACAGTTTTATATTTTTTTACAATACCTATTAAGGTAAAACATAAATAAATACAACAGGACAATGAATAAAATAACGCAATTATGGCTTAATTAGTATTGCGATCATCAATCAACAAATCATAAACTCGTAAGGATGTGCGTTGAATTGTTCATTGCTCGGTTTGTCTGGAAACTTTGAAGCGGAGAAAGACATCCCAACAAATTTAGGATTATTTGACTGTACGACAATGGGTATTGTCTATCTTTAAATGGGTTGGGCTCGAGCCTGGGACAATGGGCTCATTTATTCCTTCCCTTAGGCGTAGACACAAACTACGGCTATAGGATTAACGGGTTGAACACAACGATATAATTACTTTTCGTGGACTGCATAAATAGGTATTTATTCTTTAACAACAAAATATAAACAGCTGGATACCAGATTTACCAGTCTGAAGTTAAATTTATAAATAAAATCAATTCATGGAAATTTCGAAGCTATTTTTGAAGTGGACAAAATTGAAAGCCACTAGGCGTTGAGTAGAAGCGTCTTCCTTTAATAATAAGCAATGTAACGGTCCCTGAGAGGCCCACAGGCTGATATGATGAAAATGATGATGATCTGCACAACCACGGGCAGGCTGACCAATTATTTCTCTTATTTTCATTCAACTTCGGTTTAGCGCATTGATTATTACAATGTATGTATAGTTAGTACTATGAGTGTTCACGGCAGTTCAGTACCTAACTGTCACACTCTTATAATCTTGAGCAAGCACAGTCAGATGAGTCGTAAAGATTAGTTACGTGCGAGATTCGAAGATTGTCATCGCTAGCTCATTTTGATGGATATAAACATTGCAGATGTCGAAGTAAGCGGGCGACTGATACATATCTTCAGTCGGAACTCATAAAACGCACCTCTCCAGCGTAACCCTCAAATTTCTTCCATCATTTTGAGAAACCCTTGTCACTTCCATTACGTTTCCCAATGCGGGAGGTCGTTCTGATCCGTCCGTCCTTCATTTACTAGAGTTATGGCGTTCTCATATTTCCTAAGTGGCGTGTACTTTAGTCTTGACGAATTTGGAGTCTCAACCAGATCGTACATCATTCTCTGGTGGTCTTACTTTACTAACAATTCAAACACTTAAACCGTCCGACGGCAAGCGACTTGGTAAGGCTTTACTACATGAATTAATCATGATAACATCGCGAACTACTGCCATTCGCTCTTATGAGTCTAAGGTGGTAAATATTAGATCACGTTAAACTCCTCAAGTTAACTGTTTGTAACTAGCTGGTAGCGACCCACTTCTGCCTTTGTTAGCCAGATCAAGATAGATTTTTACGGCTTTTCTACTCATCCTTTATTGACCGTTAACTTACGCGCTTTGTTAGATGGATAGAACAGAAAAATTCGAAGACTTTCAGCAGGCCTATGAATTTATGAATCTTCATGAGATTATGAATTTTAATTCCTTAAACTATTTAGTTACTTGAGGGGCTCATGGCTAAATAACAACCGCGCCGATCGTGCGATTTGCGAGGTTAAGCTGCGCTTGCCGCGGTCAGTCCGTGGATGGGTGACCATTTGTTACACATCGAGACCCCTCCGTGCCTCGGAGAGCACGTTAAGCTGTCGGTCCCGGGTGTCATACCAATACCTATGACAGTCGTTACGGGTAGTCAGAAGCCCGAAAGTCTGACAAACGGTTTAACCTTAGGATATCGGCATTGCCCAGTTACTGGGTTGCGGAGGTCTGATGGCAGTCGCTCCGTGTAAAATACTGGTATTCAGCCGCATCTGGTTAGACTGGAAGCTGACCCCAAGATAATTGGGAAAAGGCTAAGAGGACAAACTATTTAGTTACTTAAACTATTTTATTTACTGTTTGATAACATAATTTCAATCTTAGTGGAATCATAGTTAAAAATATCAACTTAATTCAGTAGTATTGTAGCGGTTATTTGTCCAACTATGTTGGGGTCAGCTTCCAGTCTAACCAGATGCGGCTGAATACCAGTATTTTACACAGAGCGACTGCCATCAGATTTCCGCAACCCAGTTATGGGGCAATGCCGATATCCTAAGGTTAGACCGGTTGTCAGACTTTCGAGCTTCCGACTTCCCGTAACGACTGTCATAGGTATTTGTATGACACTTGCAACCGACTGTTAAACTTGATCTCTGAGGCACGGAAGAGTCTCAATGTGTAACGAAAGGTCACCCATCCACAGACTGACCGCGGATAGCGCAGTTTAACCTCGCAAATCGTATGATCCGCGCGGTTGGTAATTAGCCGCGAGCCCCTGATGATGATCAATAGTATCGATAATTATAATCATCACCTTAGCATTTTCAAAATTATTTTGATGTCAGCTTTTGTAGTTTTACTAGATATGACTGATTACTAGCATTTTATTTCAGTACCCGTACAGTATATATAACATTCAAACTATCCTACAAAAAACAATACACTAAGTATTATTTTGTCCGTTCTCAAAATGAGAGAACTAAAATGGTAGTATTATTAGCCACTCGAGGCGAGGGGCTCACAAAAGGCGAAAGTAGTAAGTTTATCCACTCTCATACAAGTGAGGCACAAAGACAATAATTTATAGTGAGTCACAGCGAGTACAGGCACTAAGCCGCACCAGATTAACCGACTCAGGCCAAACCACACGCGAATTTAAACATAAAGACCTCTTTGTGCTGCGCTCAAATCGCATTTATCATAACATCTGAATGAAAGCTTAATATTCACTACAGTAGTCTTTATAATACCGTGTAATATTAACAATCTGCACACGGTGTTAAGCGGCTTCTTGTTTACAATAAAACTGACTACACCTTTCACGTTGATTTTCTTATGTTCTTTGTATCTCACCGGGCTCTAGATTTTTCGAAACAGTGGAAAACAAACTTCAAAGTCTTCCATGCCCTCTACACAGAACTTAATTAAACTTAATGTTAAATAGGTGCTTTTATACCGTTAAGTTATCCTTTGTTATTGGGCTCAATCAATTGGAGCGACTTTGATGAGACTCGCCGTCTGCGATGGACTGACAAAGCTAATGATAATAATATTATAAAGCTGGTTTTTGGCCCGTACTCTAAAACTATGCACAGTTATGAATCTCGGTTTAAGATAAGATACGGGCCTTAGGTGAGTAACTAATAAAACCTAAAAATTACATTACGTGCGTACGTTTGCTACGACGTAGCTGACGTCACCGTTACGCCAGCTACGCTGTCATAGCTGATATCCAACCTGCTACACGTGAATACTTGAACTTTATTGTCCGTCAAACATGTTTTTGTCTGTTGCTAATCATGTTCATTATTGAAAAATGATTTATGCTTCTAAAGCATGCGCATTTTCTAACAGACCTAAGGCCATAACAGAAAGATTATCTAATTATCTATATATATTATAAACATACTTGTCCTGAATGATTGACTGAATCATCAACGCAGACCCTAAACCACTGAAGCTGGAAACATGAAATTTGGACTGTAGATTTCTTTTGTGACGTAGGTTCCCATTAAGAAAGGATTTTTGGAAATTCTATCCCTAACGGGGTAAAATAGGGGATGGAAGTTTGTATGAAAATTCACGCGGATGAAGTCGCAGGCTAAGTGCTAGTTGAATATATTTCTACACCGCAAAAGAAAGCGAAGCAAGAAAAAAAACAAAGTCGAGTAATATTCCTATTGATTTTGAGTTTACAAACATGAGCTTTGAAATATGTACGTGAGAATCACTGCTTAAATCCCTTTATCCGCACGAATCCGGAACAATAATGCAATCGGTATACCCGGTAATACGAATTACGAAATCAATTTCATTTAGGCAGGTAATCGTCAGGGAAACAATTTTGCGTGATGTATCGATTCGAGGTCTTCCGATTCGAACTGTGTCGATACGAAATGAAACTTACGACCAGATACAGTTTATTGTTGTGTGACGAGGGTCGACAAGCGTGTAAAACAATTTGCCGAGTGAGTTAATTTAGAAGACGTTGAGCAAAAGAATTCCATGGTACAATAAACTAATTAAACTATTAGGTACAGTATCATGTTTAAGCGTTATAAATCTTCTTCTTCCTGTCCTTATCCCACACTAGGTGGGGTCAGCGCAACATGTATTTATGAAATCCATGTTGTTAGAGGTTTTCGCTTATTGTTTTATGACCGACCGCCTGCATGACATTAACCCTCCTTGGGAATACTCGTTGCGCCGTCACCGTCGCGCGGATGACCCAATGTGCTTGCTGATATTATGCACTAGGTCCCAAAATGATCTGCTTGTCAATCTTATTGCCGACAACTAAGCAAACTAAGTTCTTCTTGGCGGAGTACACCTGAAGTTGCTCGACTCACTCATTCAGTTTTGCCAGAGACTTCGGCTCCGACACATCGTAAACCAATATAGCACCGTGAGCGTCTCTATAAAAACTTGATGTCAATGTTCTGTATCGCTCCTGTCACGCTGTACCCCAAATACCAAGCTTGACTTTGAACACCGTTAACGTCCATGAGTTAACATTATTTTGTAGTCAACTCCGATTGCATCGATATAATAATTCAAAATATCTCTATGTAAAAAATCGCGAAAAATAAATTTTATAAAATATTACATTACATTTAAGTGTTATAAATATTAATGTTTTTTTTAAACTTTTACATGATATATTAGCATGCTATTAATGTCACCCTGAAACTGAAAACAAAACATTAAATAAGTTGCTTCACAATAAATTTCACATGACAAACAACTAACAACTCTTCACCCGAGCGAGCGAATAAAATGTCGTACTGGAAAGGTAAAATAATATCACTTTCAACGTTATAATGATACAGAATATAGATACAGTGAACTAAACGCGGAATAGCTCGCTAAATCCGAGCGTTAATAAATAACCTCTGAATGAAAAGTTATATCAGGACCACATTTCGTACATAAATTACGATTTCTCGCTAAAGTTTTACGTGAACTCGTGGAAAATATACATTATATAGATACGTACGAACTACATATTTACCTCGTCAACATATATTCATGCCACCTCCCTCCATGGTATCCTACCTCACTAAAATACAATGGCACTGCCGCAAAAATAGTTCCATAGATAACCAAATTACTCGATGAATACCAAACCAACGACTTTATTTGCTGGTTCTTTGCTCCTTTGAAGAAGCAAAGAAGGTCTCTCTTTTCAGTTTTTCGATTCAAATAAGTACTTAAATAGTAATACCAGGTAAAAGGATAATAAATTAAATTTACTCTGTCTCTCACGTTCAAGACGACCGTGCCGAAACTAAGATGAACGGGGACCAGAACAACCAAATTTGTAGTCTCATCAAAAATCCACGAAATCGGCGAGTATATCCAGCGCTGGGTAAACTAAAGTTGACAAAAGAATATTTAGACAAAAATTTCAAAAAAGAATTCTAAAATAAGTACCCACGTTTCGTTCACCTAGGAGCCCTGAAAACATTAAACGATAAAGCTTTGTATGTACTATACGTTGAACTACGTTTGACAGTCGTTTGTCGCATGGTTTACATTGTGGTTTTGACTGTAAGATACAAAAAATGATAAAAAAAATATCAGCACTGGAAATATGAATTCATGTGCGTATTTTATAATTATCACTTGCTTAAAAACGGTGAAGGAAAACATCGTGAGGAAACCGGCATGTCTGTGAAATATTTTTCGACGGTATGTGAAGCCAAGTCAGAGACCCATGGGCGGCATAAACTCTGACACCAGGTTAGTCAGTAACCACACGAAAAGAAGACTGAAAATATATCCTTCACAAATTCGTTTGGGGTTCATGTTAGGGACATGTTTCGCGTCTCTGTCGGCGGAGCTCTGTAAAGAAGTGTTTCTTTTTTGTCTTAGTTCAATATTTTCACTACTTAAATTTTACAACCCATAATAATTTTACACTTACTATAACTGTCTATGAGTAACGAGTTCAAATACCTACTTCAAATTGCTAGGCTACTGAATGTGTAAAATATACATGCAAATACAAACTCCTTACTATATTTGATCGATGTTCATACACACTTCTGACAAAGTCTCTTTCATGCGGCTAGACATCCGACTGAATATAATGCGACTTACTGCACTGTGTGCATCAGACTTTAAACTATTAGGACGAAGGTGAAGCTCACAGAATAAATCTGACTGGCACACCCTTTTAACAGACGTCTTTGTTGTCACGTGTAGAAAGTAGAAATATTTTCGGAATTCTTTTCAACGTCATTCGACATTACCCCGGGTCAACCTTGAGCACAATGGAGCAGTTATATTATAACTCGCGTCATAGAGTTAGTCGACTGCGAAACAGACCCTCATTATTGCGTTATCAGTCTCGAGTGGGACTCTACCGCCATGCGGGTCAATCATACAATGCGGATCTCAATATAATAGTGCCTTTCCTAAAATACTTTGAACAAAAAATATTGCTGGATTGAACGACGCGATACCCAATACGTGCTTTGATTGTCTTGGTAACAAATTACTGCGTCTACAAAGACAAACAGCCGAAGAATACAAACATTTGCGTAACAGATATTTCGGGGCTAATTTATGCTTTTAGCTTTAACCGTGTTTTCTTTAATACATTTTTGTAGACTACAATAAATTTGCTTTTGCAGAGGTTAGCGAACATTAAAAATGTTCCTAAAGTTTTAGTTACCTCTTCAATGGCACTAAATACGCTATACTAGATACAAGTTTTTTTAAATAGTGCCCAGAATAAATGAGGTTCCTAACTCACAAGCTGCCGGCTCTGCAGACAGAGACAGCCACGAAAATTTACGATTTTGAAATATATTTTAACCACTGTTAGCTTGATTTGCAAGAACCTGAAGTTTCAACCTCACTTCTCCATCGTCAATTCGACTTATTGATGCACTTGATTGATTGCACATGAAAGTTATTTAAGAATTCAGGATGTATGTTAAGTGTTCTTATCGTACTTAAGAGTTAAATTACTTACTCCGGTACTAATAACTGGAACCAAGTCAAGTCATCAAGTTTATGATTAATGATAATCTAGTTTTGGCTCGACGTTGTACGTAACACAGATTACTCGTAAACGTGACCGTACCAGACAATTACTTCGATAAACCTATTAGTAACATAATTATTTATATCAGTTTACCGTTAATTGTATTTATGAAAGGACTGTATTGGTTCTTAATTACTTTTAATTAAATGATTTAGCTGGTTTAGAACAATTGAAGTGGGAAACCGTAATAAATAATATTATAAAACTTCTTCTATCGATACCACACTACACACACCGTCTCATATTACACAGTGGTATTTTTCAAAACTACGATCACTTTAAACTTAAGCTTTTAAAGATACATGTATCTGTTCTTCTTCTTCTTCCTGCCCTTATCCCACACTAGGTGGGGTCGGCACAACATGTATTTCATAAATCCATGTTGTAAAAGGTTTTGGCTTATTGTTTTATGACCGGCCGCCTGCCTGACGTCAACCCTCCTTGGGAATACTCGTTGCGCCGTCGCGCGAGTGATCCAATGTGCTTGCTGATATTATGCACTGGGTCCCAAAATAATATGCTTGTCAGTCTTATTGCCGACAACTAAGCAGGCTGTGTTCTTCTTGGTGGAGTATACTTGCAGTTCCTCGACCCACTCATTCAGTTTTGCTAGGGACTTTGGTTCTGACACATCGTACATGTATCTGTTACGAACAAAAAAGTTAAAGACATGAATGTATCTACTAAGATCGTTCCGGGGTCCGTAACTATTAGGAACTTAATACTTATCTTCTGTTCTCTATAATAGACCACCAATTTGAACTGTGATTCATTCAATCGACTCATCGATGATGTGTGCACCGACTTGCTACCCTTCTTAGATGTCAAGAAGTAGAAAAAATGCGTGAATTTTTATACAAACACATTGTGACAATATTTCAAACCTACATTATGTACTTTAACTTTATACTGAAAGTTGAAATTTTTATGAGACGCTTATGCCAATAACAGGGTAGAAGTTGGTTCCGTCACAGTCATAAAAATACTAACCATAATTTTACCGAAAAAAATCCGTAATATTCGCGTATGCTGCAAAATCTTTTCCTAGAACCTTTGAACATTAGGGCCCAATCCCAATGGAGCCGCGTGCGCGCAATGTCGGCGCTGGTCAAACTTTAGAGGAACGCGCACGCCCGACAGATACCAGTGGGATCGGGCCCTTAAATCATACATATTAGCTTAGCCCTTATACGTCTACAATAATGGTCATGGAGGGGTACCTACTGCCAGGAGGAGGACGCTGCTGCCCAACCTTTAGTCGCCTTTTACCAATCTCACAGGTGGAGAGAGGGTGGCCTATTCTTTACCGGGAACCATGTGGTCTTAGGCCCACTTGCTCAACGTCTCACTAAATACATTAAGTGCTGGATATATTTAAAATATTGTATTTCAGTCATTGTTTGATGTTGATAAAGACAGAATAACGTCATACAAAGTGTAACATAATTAACCAGAAACCAGAAAGTAATTTGATTGGAATTAAAATGGACTACTTCGTCGTTTTCAGCAAGTTTGAATAGGTTTTTTTTAAAAAATGCTTTTTAATAATCAGCCATCCAACCAAGATAAAGAAAATCGAGTTTTGTGCCAAGGCAATTAGACTGATCTTCAAATGCAGCTAGCAATGCCAGAAGCAATAATAATTGCTGAATAAAAATGGTAACGTTTATTAAAGTAAAATGTTACGTATTACGCGTTGTATAATATACCTTTAATTTAACGAGTCGTTATTAATAGCAGAGGAGACAAAGTTACGTGTTACAAGGGTATTATTTTCATATAACTAACGTATGTACATGAATAATTTAATAAATGTAGAAGAAGCAGAATAAACGCCGTTGTAAAATGTCGTATTATATCGGTTAACCGAACGAGGGACGTTCACAACGTATGTGTGCGTATGTGTTATTACGTCACTATACGAGACATACATAATCTACACGTTTGAAAAGGAGTAGGTCTAGATAAAGTAAAGTAACACTAGACTAACTGCCTCGTTTGTCTAGTAGTAGCAAGCGCGACTGCTGATCGTGAGGTCCTCGGTTCGATCCCCAGGTCGGGCAAAGTGTTGGGTTTTAACCTCAGTAGCAGCCCGGAGTTTGGATTTGTGCCCGGTTGATGGTAATAAGCTCGCCCCCCCCCTTCCCCATTTACATGGGAATAAAACATAACGGCAAAATGAAGGTGTTACTATACACCTCTGCCCGACCCTTCGGGGAATACAGGCATGATATTACGATATGTAACATTAAGTACACCTAATAGCGCCGAAGTAAAAAAGGGTGATTGCAACCTGAAGGCAATTCTTTATTATACTCTTACTCTATCAATTTAATTTAAATTTTAGCGTTCCGTTAAAAATACTGAACTGAGGCCCGCTTGCGCATCAACTCACTAAATACAATTAGCGCTAAACATCATTCTGTCTCTATTAGACAGAAATACAATGACATTTTAAATTATGTTCAGCGCTAATTGTATTTAGCGAGTCCTCGTACAAGCGGGCCTTAAAATATGGATTTTGTTCTTGAAGCCATTGGCATTTTTAGTTTACTCTGATTTATTTCAGACATTTCGCAATTCTTTCCTAAATTACATTTAATAAAAGTTATTTCGAGCAGACGTGGTCGGAGAATACTGATGGATTACTTATCTGCTTTGTAGATATCTTATATTATAAGAATATAACGTTGAACGGTCCGAAAAAGTAATTTTGCACATAAAAAATTTTTACCTCAAACTGCCAACATCAAAAATAAAACAGTACAAAAATGTTTTACTTTAATTTAATTGAAAATACTGGATGTTTTATACGTCAAATGAAACCACCGGTTTTTATTAAGAAGAATGAAAGTAAAAGAAAATGTTGAAATGCTAATGGCGCGGCTTTAAAGCGGGGAATTCACTTCTCGGACATGCCCGCGAGCAAGTCTGCAGACATGCCCGCCGGACCTCGCTACTTATAGGTCTGTGCAATGTTTGCTAGTGTAGGACCGTCGCAGTCAGTCTGGCAGACTTGCCCGTTGCTCGTCCGCGCGATCTCATTTTGTCTGCGCGGGCACATGTCCGTACGTGAATGTTCATCGCGGGCCGCCTACTCTCAGACCTGAGAGCGACAGCAACCAGTACAGACCTTTTTTTTTATTTATATATTGAACTGTGGAGTAGATATTAAAATAAAATGAGTTTTAATGAAAATAAATTATTCCGGGAAGAATTTTTAGCCTAGTATAAAAAATATCAATGTTTATGGAAGATAATAAGCAAAGAGTTTATAAACTCAGAATTACGCAATGCTGCCTACCATCTATATATATAAAAGGAGAAGCTGACTGACTGACTGATCTATCAACGCACAGCCTAAACGGCTGGGGTTAGAAACTTGAAATTTTGACAGTAGGTTCATTTTGTGACGTAAACATCCACTAAGAAGGGATTTCTCGAAATTCAACCCCTAAGAGGGTGAAAAAAATCACGCAAGCGAAGCTGCGGGCAAAAGCTAGTTTAATTATAAAATGTTTCTTCGTCTCGTTGACATCGTAATCGTAACAACTAAACCAATGTTGGTTGAGACAGAGACAACCAACTGATGAATCTGTGTAGTGTATTCTGGCGACAGACATGCCCTAAGAAACTGCCCGCGGGCATGTCCGTCTAGTGAATTCCCCGCTTAAGTACATCATCATTTTTTGGCATCGAATGGCCAGTTGCTCTTTCGTTATGCAGCGTACACACCTAGCCATCGAAGGTCATCGAACGTTAGTCATTTGTTGAATTTGACCAAACTTCGTATAATAGAACCTAACCGTTGTCATTCAGTTTTTAACGGTATCGAACCCCGTTCATTGGCTAGGTGCATTATAACATACCTTACGTACAATGATATTATAAATAAGAGATTGCGTATTACTAAATAGGTAGGTTGTTTTAAATTAATAATTAAATATATGCATGCCGCTTTCATGACAATAAATAAAAATTTGTAAGGATAGAGTTTTCAAAAAGAAATATAGACATATCGATACCTCCCACGCAAAAAGTCGTAACACGTTTTTTTGGTAAAATGAGATTTTAGTACTACAGTTCATTATTATAGAAATACTACACATCCTTGAAAACAATATTTTCATATTTACATTAAATACCAAGATTTTTACCCGGTAATAGTCTTATTATGTTTTAATTCCCGCGCATATGGTCGTGCCAACAGTTGCGACGATTTACGTTGAACTATTGGACCGCGCACCGGCTAATCACGGCACAGTACCGACGTCGTAAGATTAAACAGTACAAAATATTACTTTGGAGTTTGAAAATCTAAAAAAACAGGAAACTGTGTGTGTTTTGTACTGTTTTGTTTTTATTAGATACTAGTACTATGAGTAATGTACGGTCATCAAAGATTTAAAATTAGCTTTAAATAACCAAAATGATTCGAACGTGAAAATAACGGCTAATGAACGTTGACAAAATGGTAAATTTATTTCTTACTTTAATTTACTATCGTGATTTGCATGTTTATCCTAATCGTGTTAGTAAATTGTTTTTAAGTATATAATGATTTTCATCACTATTTTCTTAAGTTAATAATTTGAAATACGTCCGACGCAAAACGTCGAAACATGAAAGTTGCGATTTTATGCGCGGTCGATATTGTCGTATTTGAAAAATCTGTACGCAGCATAAAGTCTTATGTCTGACATACGACCTTATTTGTGCTGTATTTGTTGTGCTTTTTAATAGTATAAGGTCGTAACAAATAGATACGACTTTGCGACAACAAGAATAAGGTCGTGTGTTTTTATTTTTGCCTATTTTTACGAAAATATGAGTTTTTAATTCAATCAAAAGGCCTCATTATCCCCCTTAACCTTCAATCATTGCTATATTCTAAAATTAATCCCACACTATCGTTTGCGGCTGATCAAGACGAAGATGAAGTTAAGAATCTCTCTCCTGAAAAATCACAAATTTGGACATACGACCTAATGCGCGGGAGGTGTCGATATGCATGTCGCTTTCATGACAATAAATAAAAATTTGTAAGGATAGAGTTTTCAAAAATAAATATAGACAAATAAGCTATACACTACCAGTATAAGCTGCCTTTAATTATACGCAAATTTCATACAATGAAAGGTCAGAATAAACTGGAAATGTATTGCTTGATATGTTGTCCTGTGTACCTACACAAATCATTCCAATATTCCGATTAATATTTTATTTTTTTAGTTTCTATATTTGAATTAAAGTTATCATCCAGTTTTTGTGTTCGAAATCCACAATAGGCTGCAGATAATAGCCCTCGGACCGTTCTTAAGTTTTTTTTCGTGACCACGCATGTAGAAACTGTATAAATCTGGCTCTTTTATAATGTTAGTCTTTGTAATACATACAATAATTATTGTTCTAAACATAGACGAGATTATGTTATCAATTTTTAATATACAGTATCACGTAAGTACGTAACGTTCCATACTTTCTCGTAACTTTTAATAATTGTTCTGTGTGGTTTCCAGCAGAAAATAGATTATATAGAGAAATTTCTCTAACCGTGGGTGTCGAACAAGGCGATTAAAATCAAGAAGATTGGCAGCAGCGATCTTTTCTTTAGTTAAACAACCGTTTATTCGAAAAACGTACCAGATTTTTAGGTAGGTAAACATTTGTTACGCTCGTGGCTAATTACCGACCGCGCGGATCATACGATTTGCGAGGTTAAGCTGCGCTTGTCGCGGTCACTCCGTGGATGGGTGACCGTTCGTAACACGTCGAGACTCCTTCGTGCCTCGGGGTGCACGTTAAACAGTCGATCCCCGATCCAGTCGTTACGGGAAGTCAGAAGCCCGAAAAGTCTGACAACTGATCTAACCTTAGGATATCGGCATTGCCCAGTAACTGGGTTGCGGAGATCTGATGACAGTCGCTCCGTATAAAATACTGGTATTCAGCCGCATCTGGTTAGACTGGAAGCTGACCCCAACATAGTTGGGAAAAGGCTAGGCAGAACAAACAGTTGTTCAACCAATGAATTAATGTTGATGAACACCAGCCTAACAACAAACCGACACTAAGTCGTCTGCCAAGCGGCCATTACAACAATATGGAGGAGAAGACTCTAAATAATATGTACCCGCGGAAGTGGTTGCCTGTATGTAGAGTTACTTGCCATATAATATAATATTAATATATCTATTCCAACTGCAAAGTGCAGCTGTAATACATGCACCTCACAGCTCAAACAGTAATATAATTACTTATTGAAGGTACTTAGCGCTCGCGATCCTATACTGCCATAAGTGGGTTTAACATTCTACTGAGAATATAATTACCTAAATACGTACTAGGTAGGTATAGGTACATATAACATAGTATATGTAACATACTGGTTGTTAAATACTGACACGATATTCCTAGGAAATTGTATGAAATCACTATAGATAATGTATTTATACAAGGTTAGGCGGAAAGGGGGTACTAAGCCGCGGGCCACTTAAAGTATCACTGATGACTATTTTAAAGCAAGTGTTAAAATTTCAAAATTCGGTAATTTTTATTTGCATGCAAAAAGATTTTTATTTCATATTTTTTCAAAAAACAAACATACCTACCTGCTTTAGTTATGAATTCAGAAAATTATGTTTGTTATCCGTGACCCCAAATATGACCTAAAATGTAAACACAGCTGATTATAGCTGAGGTTAGATAGAATTTAGAGCATTTTTTTTTAAATCTTTCTACAGCTATTTCTCCTAAATTAATGACTTTTGGGGAAATTTTTAGAAGAAAAATGAACCTTTATTATGGGTACTTTAACACCCTTTCGGCTTAGTACCCCATTTCCGACTAACCTTGTATAATATACGTATAGAATATACACGCCTAAACACACATTAACCTACAACATAACATCACGCCTGTATTCCCCGCAGGGCTAGGCAGAGGTATAATAATAACTTCCTCATTTCGCCATTATATTTAAGTTCCTTGTAATAGGGAGCGAGCCTATTGCCATCAACCGGGCACAAATCCAAACTCCGGGCTGCTACTGAGGAATTCCACAAGGAAAACCCAATAACACTTTGCCCGACCTGGGGGGGGGGGAGGGTCGAAGCCTATAAGTATACATAGTTATGTGTTTCATGGATAAACGAACGTACTAGTTCAGGGGAACCAGGATTGAATTTGCAGCTGATTGGAAGATGTAATGTAAAAATATTCGAAACTAGCCGTGTCACGGCTCCGCCCGTAGCCTATGTTACTCAGTGATAATGTAGTTTTCTAACGGCAAAAGAATTTTTGAAATCGGTCCAGTATAGTTTTTAAGTTTATTCGTTACATACAAAAATCCAAAAATACAAATCTTTCCTCTTTATAATATTTGTACCTATAGATATAGATTTTGTGAAAAAACAGAATAATGGCAACAATAGTGACAGTTGTTAATGCTGATGCCTATTTGTTTATAATCATACATCTACAGTGCATCATCTAAATTGCTTTAAGCGATAAGACCGCCATTTGTACTGTTCCTAATTATGTGTATTCCTTCTGTTTTATTTCTTTTAGTGTGCAATAAAGTATATGTATCTATCTACCTGACCTTATCTTATTTCTTAATTATTAATGCGGAAGTTTGAATGTTTTTAGTGAATCGTGCCGTAACGGTTGAACGGTTTTCGCTGTGATTTGATACGGATATAAAATGTGCCCTGGATACGCAAATTCGGACCTTTTTATGCCGGAGCCGCGGGCACAGTCAGGAATTATTAAAAATATTCGAGGTTTTGTGAGAAGACAGAGCAAACAATGATTTTTAGCAACAATGTTTTTTAGCAACAATGTTTTTAGCAACAATGATTTTTAGCAACAATGTTTTTTAGCAACAATGATTTTTAGCAACAATGATTTTTAGCAGCAATGATTTTTAGCAACAATGATTTTTAGCAACAATGATTTTTAGCAACAATGATTTTTAGCAACAATGATTTTTAGCAACAATTATTTTTAGCAACAATGATTTTTAGCAACAATGATTTTAGCAACAATGTTTTTTTTTTAATGCTAATGGCTATTTGGTTATAATCATACATCTACCTGACCTTGGTAAAGAAACCCTAACTACTCAACTAAGATAATTCCTAGAATGTTATCTATATGACATAGGGCATGCAGGTATCCTAAGAAGCCTATGTACATTTTACTTAATATAGTAACACACCATGTTGAAGTTAAGCAGCCGAACTTTGACGTGATTACGCCTCCTATGTTTATTTTTATATCGAAAAGGCACGATGGAATTTCAGCTTGGTGTGAAGTGGGTAATTTAAAAAGCACTGCAAGCGTAATCATGCTGAAGTTTGGCTGCGTAATTTCGGCTTGGTGTGTCGCTACACTAACTCTGTTCCGCACAGTATTCGTGTCTACACACTCGTGTTGTTGAACTCCCTTGTTGCAAGACTATGCTTCGTGTAATTTTATCACGTTACAACTTCTAACACCTTCATAACGGGCAAATAACTTTCAATGAAGATTGAACGTCGTCAAGTAACTCCACAGTTGACCTAGAACTCCAGTTCATATCAAGTGAAGAATAAAAACTTCTTGGAAGGGGAACAAGAGTACAATATCCAAGATAAATAAATATAAGTACCTGTGTTTCTAAAAAAATAAACAGAGATGTACTGCTGCTGTAGTCCAACATTTTGCCGAAGAAGGTTTGCAGCCTCAAGGCATAGAGGTGTGCCTATTGCCACTTATCAGGCTCAATTCTCAACTACCACATAAACCCTAAAACCCTTTGCCCAGCTAGGGGACCGCTATGCTAACGAGGTGACTAAGCTCATAGCATCTGGTGTTCAAATTTTAATAGTGACACTTATAAATTAACTGAAATATCAAAGGGCCAAATATCAAAAAACCACACTGGACAGTCGGGACGGTGTCAGGCTAACTAAATTATTGATCGATGTAAAAAATATAGAGTGCCCACCTCTCAACTAAGATAATTCCCAGAATTTTCGCACGAAATATTTTAACAGAGTTTTAGTAGGAATGAAACAAAATGAACTTAATAATTTAACAATAACATAGAACAGTAATGGTTAGAAACCTTCCGACTACCCAAAAATGATAAAATAACTGGAATACTACATCTAATTATTTTACTAGTTGTTCTTGTTTTCAGCGAATACCTATATTTAATAGAAATTCTTTACTCCTTTATTTGTAAAGGATATTTTATTTGAAAAGACCAACTACTATACTGTAAGACCGAATTTGAATTAAAATCTTTTGCTAACTATAAAAAGCAATGAACGGTTGAACGCTTGCATTCCATGCAGGAGGTTCTGTGTTCGGTCCAGGCCCGCACCTCGGACATTCAAATTCAAGTGCGGAGCATATTTTTATTTTTTTATTTGGCACCAAGAAAATATTACATGAAAATAAACCACTGTTATACAAAGTTTAAATTACATTTATCGATGAACACTAACGTCTAAACTAGGCTGAGCCTGTATCTTACACGTTACTTTCTTCCTGTGTTACAATACAGTAAGCATAATTTAATTATCACTTCCGTTAACGTTGATTGAAAACGTCCTGAGGAAATCTATACACCTGAGAGGTCTCTATAAAGTTCTCCATGGTGTGTGTAGGCCAACGTAGTGGACTAAACCCTTCTCATTCTGAGAAGAGGACCGCGCCCAGTAGTCGAACAGTAATGGGCTGATTATGGTTATGCTTTAACAATAATAATTTTATTTTGCTCACTGGTTTCGATGTATAAAGGCGCTATTTACTTTTAAATTCAATACCTGCACGATGCGACGGTTATCATTATAAATATGTGTATATAATAAATCTGTAGAGTTGGCGTGTCTGTACATAGCAAATATTTTGAAAAAACCTGGTTGGGGTGTTAAACGATAACCAATAGAACCCATTTTTAACATTTTTGGAATTTGTCTGTTTATCTGTTTGTTTGTTCAAGCATCACGTAAAAACAACTGATCCAATGTTGTTGACTTTTATAAACAAATATTGTGCTTATCTCCATGTAACATTTCGTTTTTGTTTCATCGCAATCGGTTAACGCAATAAAAAGATATGCGAATTTTAAGTGCCATATAAGAAGTTAGCATGTATTTGTTTATACCATTTCGTTTCAATAGATGGCGTTAGGTGTATCAAATCACGTTGAGTGAGGAAATATATTACAACGAATAAATCCACAAATTACCTAATATTAATTGTCGAATTGGTACCTATTCTCAGTCTACGGAAGGTCTATTGAAATGCTATCCTCATGAAGAAGGTACTAAGCTTTGATAAAAAAAAATCGAAGATATTGTTATTTAGAATTTATTAGGTACCTATCTATTTGAATGGCAGTGGAAGAGAAATACACTCAATTTCATAAGTGAGTGTATTCTAAATTGTTAATTGTGCAAGGCAATACGATAGATTAATTTGAAATACTCATAATATATTTTATTAATATTATCATAAATCTATAGACTTGCCGTGTTTGAAAATATTTTTAAAATAATAGTGGGGATGGTTAAAAGATAAGAAAAAAAAAACCATTTCGATCATTTTTGGACTTTGTGTCTGTTTGTCGGTTTGACTTTTATAGACAATATTGTGCGTATCTCGGAGTAACATTTAGTTTCTGTTTCATCCTAATCGGTTCGCTCAATCTAAAGTTATTAGAATTTAAAGTCATTAAGAAAAAAATTAGCATCATTTGTTGTAGCATAATTGCTCAATAGATGGCGTTGCGTGTGTACTAAATTACGTAATCTATTTTCCGTTCAGTTTTAAACGTGTAGGTACAGTTTCCGGTTAGCTTATGTTATGCTATGAAGCTGCTTCTCGCACGATTAGCTCTATGTGGCTCTCTCCCGTGTACCTAAGCAACCTGAGCTATCTTTATGCACAAATCCCTTTTTATATATATCGTTGGTAAATCCTCATGGATGTCCCTCACCCGGGGAAGGCGAGGGGGTCTGCCGGACTCTTACCAGCTAAAAACCAACGGTGTACCTCCTTCTAACCTAAGGCCGGCGTCACGGGATTCGCTATTACATGCACCGCAACCCCGGCATGTCTTGGCCCACCAGCTTCTTCTGGTGGACTTCTCCAGTGGTGGGGCAATTTGTCCTCTGCCACACTTCCTTCTGAGAGGCGCGCGCGGAACACGGCGCGCCATCCTCCCGGGCCTGTTACTGGTCGGGTGACGGGTCCCTAACCCGCCGCCCGCCGGCCACTCACTAGGGTCGCCGGAGATCGTCACGTGCCCTCCGGCGCCCGGTGCGTCTAGCGCGAGAAGGGAGGGAGGAAGACGCCTCCCTCTCCCTCTCCGCTACCTCCTTGGTGACCATCACTTCCTCGCAAAAGGGAGCGACGGCCTCCCACGCACCCTCGCTCCCCACCATGGACAGAACCACAGCCGGAAGCGAGAGGTCTCAGCCACTGCCGCAACCAGGTCACAGCGCTCCGCTGTCCACGCAGCGCACACTTGCAGCGTGTGCTGCGCCGTGTGCTCCTGACAGTCCACACAGTGGTGACACCCGGGTGTCTGCTCCCGGCCTATACGACACAAGCACTTCCCGAAACAGCCATGTCCCGAGAGTACCTGCGTCAGCCGGAAGCTGAGGGCGCCATTATGCCTCTCCAGCCACATGCACACATCCCTGGTGTTTCTACTGCTAACATTGTTCACCGGGAAACCTGTACTGATAATGGACTAATGGACCTGACTACTGATAGAAATACAACATATTTTGTTTAGTAAAAAATCTAATTTTCTAATCTAATAACTAAACATCTACTCAGCCTAAACCGTTGGTAAAAACATAAAGCACCCGAAGCTATGTGAGGTTTCCGTTTTTTTATGTATTTTTTCGTAGTTGTTAGAACAAACAAAGATTTTTTAAATCCACCTAATCTATACCTACATAATAATAATTTCAGATAAGCAAATAATGTTGTTCTACGACTTCTACGTATACGAAGTTGCGGGCACAGCTAGTTATAAATATGTATTAACAAAACTGTTAAATTCTGTTGTCGTAATATATTTTAGTTTGATGACGCACATAATTTGTGTTGGCTACGCAGCAAAATCAGAATGCTAACGTTGTTCATAATAAATATTACATCCTCTTAAGTATTAAAACTGTGGTTTTAGTGCATTAAGTCCCGGGAAGATGAGCTTTCAGGGTCAACCGTATTGCGGTTAATGTTGACTATAAAACATTCCCGCAGTTAGGTTGTGTGCACCCCGCCCTTGTGATCCCTGCTGATGTATTTACGTACCACGAATTATATGGAAGCTTGTTTACATTTTAATGAAAGGCGTGGGCTTGTAAATTCTCTGTTTATGCTCGCACTCGCGCCGGAACCCACAATTCTCCTCTCCGAGACTCGTGCTCTGTATTAAAGTTACGTCATGTATATGTCGCCGTAATTAAATACAATATACATGTTCTTGGTATTTATTGGCTAGCAAACACAAACGAGGTGCTCCGATAATGTAATTTTCGGAAACACTTCCGCATAAACAAATTATTTCGTAAGCCGGGAGCAGCGACACTGAGATAAGACCTATTGTATAATGGCACCGAAAACTCAAATAACATATTATTAAATGTCGAGTTCCGTCGCCTTTCATCAGTATTTTATTTTCGAAACCTTTCAGGAAAATCAGCGAGAGGTGACATTACCGATAACTGTCGACTGCTTTCACAATAATACCGCCTACACTAATCTGGATATTGTGCTATAGCTACGTTAGCTATGTATATCATATTATAAAAGGCACTTTCCATAATGCACAAACTTGCCATTAGAGAACTTCGTAAGAATACGATTTAAATGGGAGCCTGCGAATAAAGGGTGTTCTTAAATCACTAAGATTAATTTTCTGCGCACATAATTTATATCAGCAAACCAGGACGCGGGTCGACGAGACCATGAGGCAATTTACAAACTCGAAAATCGCGGAAGTTCGTTAATTATTCGGCGGGAGCAGGCTCGGGCGCGCCGGGACTCACGGTTATTGACAATTAAGACAAGGCCCGACCGCTTCACGCGCCTTATTGCTCTGCTTGTGGTCGCCCACTGCTACCCGACCGGATTTCAGATATTCACTATTCAATAAAGTGCAGCTATAAAGTATAAGGATTTAGAGAGGTCACACCACTATTCCCTGGTTTACAAGCATTCCAAATATTAACGATCATTATTACATTGGATTGCTTTGTTGCAATCTTGTTCAATTACAAAATTATTAAAAACTAGCTGTGTCCTCACGGCTCCGCCCGTAGCCTATGTTACTCAGTGATCTTCTTCTTCTTCCTGCCCTTATCCCACACTAGGTGGGGTCGGCACAACATGTATTTCATAAATCCATGTTGTTAGAGGTTTTGACTTATTGTTTTATGACCGGCCGCCTGCCTGACATCAACCCTCCTTGGGAATACTCGTTGCGTCCGTCGCACGGTTGACCCAATGTACTTGCTGATATTATGCACTGGGTCCAACAATGGTGTCTTCTTGGTGGAGTATACTTGCAGTTCCTTGACCCACTCATTCAATTTTGCTAGGGACTTCGGTTCTGACATATCGTAAATCCCATATCACCGTTAGCTTCTCTGTAAAAACTTGCTGTTAATGTTCTGTATCGCTCCTGTCCTGCTGTATCCCAAATACCAAGCTTGACTTCAACACCGTCCACGTCCATGACTTTACATTAATAATACTATGTTACTCAGTTATAATGTAGCTTTCTAACAGCAAAAGAATTTTTGAAATCGGTCCAGTAGTTTTTACGTTTATTCATTACACACAAAAATACAAATCTTTCCTCTTTATAATATTAGTATAGGTAGATATAGATTAAAAAAAAACTGGAAAGTAAAGAATGATTATTTGGTCTTACTCTTCGAAAACACTCAAGTTCAAGATAATAATCTATCACAGCTCTGATAAAATCGAAAGCCAGAGAGGCACGTGCTTTCATGCTAATAATATTTTCCGACTTCATGAGATATCGATACATCGCACGGAATTAACTGGAAATTATATTTTTTTCTCTGGTAAATGTACTATCAAATATTCACTAAATAAATCAGATTTATTATTTTAATATGTATATGCGAAAGCACTAGTCGTCATAAATGGAAAAAACCAGTGTGTCAGCAAATTTTTAACCCACATCGTAGACCGTCGAGCCTCGGAGTAAGCAAGGGAAACAGGAAACGGGTTACGGGCGTGCGGTAAACCAAATTTAGACTCGAAATTCTATGGCTATACGTACGTCGCATAGAGCTACACCTTTTGTTGATGTCTTTTGGTATCTGTACAGCTCTTAGCTGATAACATTTTAAATAAACTGACATGTTGCCTATATTATCAAAAACTTCTAAACAAATATTTACAAGAATTCGTATATCACGTCTCGATCGTAGCTCGATGGAATAACACAAATATTAGAATAGAGATACGCTACAAACGCACAAGACACGTAAGTTCAATGTAAACAACTAACACAGCTCCGAGGACCCCTCTCAAAGTAGGCCATGTATCGTATTATGGGTGGCTCCACTCTGTATTCATAGTGAATCTGGGACAGCGAGCAAGCCAAAATGGCGAATATAAAAATGAGTTAAGTGATAGTAAACGACGCTCTGCCCCGGGATCCGATAACTTCGGTGTCTAATAGATTATAAAAAGAAACTTAAGACGACCATATTTAGTCCTTCCATAAAAGTTCACCAACTTCTGTTACTTGTTAGAAGATAAGTTGCGGAAAATATTATCAATCTTGTTTATTAGATAAATTCGTATGTAAGTAACTTAATTATGCATGTTTTGCTATGTCCCTGTTACAAAGTAAACAAGATATTTCATTTATTTCGCTGCGGTATTCGCATTTCAAATGGTAATTATACCCGGCGTAGATTTAAAGAACATGTTACAATTCAAAATTATAGGCCGTTCTTAGCAGTCTCAGCATTCATGTACATAATTATCATTCATAAGCATACATTATGCCGTTAGACACAAGGAGCCGCGCTTCCAAGTACTATTTTAAGTATTAAGCAATAAAATAAAATAAGGAGGAGACAATTTCGTTGGGAGTGAGCTTAAATAAATACGAATGGAAGGCACAAGACAGAAGTTTATTACACAATTGACAAGTGAAATCGACGCCCATAAAACGTTACAACGCGACCATAAAGATGTGTTTTAACTTAAGCTAAAACTCTGTAATTCGGAACGCATAAAGTAACATGAAAACAGGGAAAATACAAAGTCTATTTTATATGGCACTAAAGCCGATAGTTTCCCCCCTAAAATGAAGTTAAACAAATTAACGAGTCCTCATAATAAGTAGGTAGCACCCAACATCTTAAAGTACCTAACTGTAAAGCCGATGTTCTTAAGAAAATTTAAATAGGTACCCAATTTGTAACTTTAGACCTAATTTTCTAAAAGTAGGTACGAATAATTTACCTTTGTCTGAGAAAACGGATTCAGTAATCCTAGTATTGTTTTATATAATTACTCCTTGCATCACATCAACAACAATTTTAGTTTAGCGGTTAGAGTTTTTTTTCACAAAATCCCACGCATTTTTTCCCACTATTTTCGTGTCCAAATGACGGTGAAGATACAAAAAATATCATTATAATATAAAAATGCTTCAATGGAGTTGACTGTTTATTAGGATTTAGGAAACATAATTTAAGACAGCTTTTTTTAAAATAAAGTTCGTGCTGTACGTATGTGACTGTTATAATGATTTGCAATGTTTAATACATACCCGAAGTAGGATCCCGCTAATCTATAGGATTCTACGTTTATGGTTTGATATCAGTTTCGGATCTTACGGCATTGGATGAATAAAAGTTTCTGACCTCAATCAGAATGCGGGTACTCTTTTAATATGAACAAGGCAAAATAACGTAGACAAAGTTCAATGCAAACTTTTTCAGTCTTTGGTTCGATTTATTAACATAAGTCATTGTTATACATTGGGTTGCATGAAACAAACCTCCACGAGTGACGTTACTAAAATACGCCCGGGGCACCCTGAGCAGTCAGTCCCGCTACCAACCTTGCTGACTGGCTTATCTTTTCACCACGGCATGAGTTACTCTCGTATAGCTCGTACTGAAAAGAGAGCAGAATAAGTATTATACAACTATTCTAATAGGTTTTTATGTATGTATCTTTTACAACATAACTGACTTTGGGATTAATTAAGGAAATAAACACGTAATAAAATTCAAAAGACTAGAATATTTGAGCTGGAACATAACTTCATTATAGTAAATACCCGCGTCTACATAGGCAAAAAGATTGATGTAGACTTGATGAAGCAAAATAGCTGAGTCACAGGCTCAATTTATAAAGACAGGGATGGGTAGTATTGCCTTCACGTAATTATGTGCCCTGCTTACGTATGTACGTGTTCGGATTATCTTGGGCGTAGACGCGATTATTTTGTCTTGAAAATGTGTAGATTAGATTGTCCGAGCCGTGAATATGTATATTGTACGTGGTGGACACACGAAGGTGAGAATCCCTGACAACACACTTTTAATTAGTTTTGTCTGTAAAATTTCTAGGTATTCAGAAATCTGTAAATTTTAACCTATGACAGATATAGTCAAGAGTAATAGAGTACTTCAGAAATATCATCATTTTCCTGCCCTGGTCCCGGAAGATGATGATATTTCTGAAGTAGTTTAGAAATATAATTTCTAAAATACTTTTTCGGAAAATTTGTCCAACGGCCCCATCATTAATTTTAAAATCTCAATTGAAGCAGCGAGGTACCTTTCGACGCGACAAAGTAAGGATTTCATTAAAAATAAATAAAAAAGGCATAAAACTTTTCCTTTTTATCTTATTGGACAGGAATTCTGGAATTAAATTGAATGGTGTCGTGTTCATCATTAATCACGGGGGTTCTGGCTTGTTCGCGATCGGCTCTTATGAACTTTTTCTTTTTTATAAAAAATAATATTCTTGTTTATCAGTTTTTTTGTGTTAAGATTATACTACCCTAGTTTTTCTGGGGATATATTCAATTTTTAGCTATTGGTTTGTTGTAAAGGGGTAATATATATATATATAGGTATACTGTATAGTATGGGCAGATGTGTGGAGCAGGCTACATGCATGTTCCATGTTTAAAACATAAATTTTGATATGAGACCTAATAAATTATGCACTCAGCCGAACCAAACGATACAGCTATTACGCGAGCGCGACGACACCAACAGCGGGTGGTGTTGATGCAAATGTACCTATGCATGAACCTACGTGTAGCATTTTACCTATTACTAACAGATGTACCAATTCCAAGTATATTTGTATGTGTTTAAACAGTGGCTGGTGGCATAATGACAGTGGATAAATAGTCCACGACTACTGCTTGTTGATAGATCTTTTCTTATTTCTGTGGATTTACTAGTGTTTCGGCGGTGTAACCACTTCATAGCTACTTTTGTGGATCGGTCATAAAGCTATCAGCGCAAATGAATCCTTCTTTGATATTTATTTAGATTTTTATCTAGGTATTCGAGTTAACATAATATAGCTTTATCAACCAACTCGTTGAATCACTAACTGATGTATCTTTCTCTAAATATTTATCAATATATTTTCGTAAATTCAAGGACAAAACCGGCTCGCACTTTTCGAATTCACGTGCGGTTCGGAATTTGGTTATCATTGCGTTAACGGTGAACGAAAAAATCCTGATATTGCGTGTAGTCAACCAACCCACAACATCCAGGGAACCTAAAAACTGTTCTGATCGTGATCAACAGTGAGACTGAATGGGCTGATTATGTTATACTCATATTAAATCAAAAAGCCGTCAGATATTAATACAATTCAATAATATTTTGGATAACGATGCACTATTGTCTGTTTGTTTCGCTGAAACTAGAACCAAATTGATTATCCTATGTGTGCAATTTCGCCTATCGTAATTATTGTTTGACTGTTGATGCAATTTACGCTATTACGTACAATAATAATAATATAATAGATGATAGTAATGTGGGGTATTATTATGTTATTTATTTCCACACCATATAATTATGGCTATGTACACACGCTGGGAAAACTGTTTGATCAAAGGAATGATTTATGATACCTATGTCTGTTAAATATCATCAATGTGGAGGATGAATGTGTTTGCTACTGGTGTCCAAGGACTCACGAGAGGTGCAAAATTAGAGAGTACAGCACAATGTCATTGTGTAGGATTTTATGAATATCCGTTAGAATTACAACGCTTACTCAGTGTTCAATATTTTTCTATGAAATGGACCTATAATAAAAACCCTTGAAACGTCAAATTATCTTTACATAGTATAAAACAAAGTCGCTCCCGCCGTCTGTAAACTTAGACCTTTTAAACTACGCAACGGATTTTAATGCAGTTTTCAGCAATAGATAGAGTGATTCAAGAAGAAGGTTTATATGTACACATGTATACATGCATATTATAGTAGAGAAAAGCCGAGAAATTCAAAGATTTGTAATGATATCGTAACAAACATATTATTGTGCGCAATCACTCCACACTGCCCCACATTAGTATCTACATTGCACCCGTGCAAAGCCGGGGCGGGTCGCCACTTAATTTATAATTATCGTTTTAATTATTTATTCGATAGAGACGAACCGGCAAGAAACGGCGTATGGACTCACGTCCTCACTTATAGATAACTTCAATCTGTGAACTGTTATTTCCGTTCTTCGTATAAATAAGATTACTTGTCTATTAGTTACCCGCCACACACAAATATAAATCAAAATTGATAAACAACACCTGAAGAGAAAACTTTTAAATGATATAGTGGACAGTTTTCCATTCTAACAATAAATAACAACATGATTTATATTTTACTTCCTAAGAGAATAAAAGTCCTAACAATAATATACTTTTTATTAGTTCACAATAATGTGCTCCCGATAGATATTTTGTAATGAATAAATATTACGACTCTGGGATAACGTGTAGATGCAAAATCTGATAAACATGCTATGTATATGACGTCTGTTTTGGCACTTTAGTCCTATTAATATCTACTTGTATAACGGAATTTCCGAGGCGGGACCAACACGAGGTTCGTTCATGCCTTTAACGCGGTGCGCAAATATTGATAAATTGTTTACAGCTTTCGATTGACATTACGTGAACCTTTTCCTTGGTTGATTTTACTGGTTTTACGATTATCATATCGTAACGTTGTATTATTCTCAGATTCTGCGTCATTATCATCCTCCAAGTGATTTTATAAGTAGTTGGGGTCTACTTCGAGCCTGAAAAACATGCTATCTTCAACATTTTAGACTTCTAATCTACACAACAAAGCTAGTAGGACCTAAGGATCTCAATATCCTTAAGCGCCAAAACCATTAGCAAGTTTTGGTAGTTTTAGTGCACTAGTTTATTGCACGCAAGTGCTCGCATAGTTTATTAAACTTGCAGAAGTCAACTTGCGGCGGGTGTGTCCACTGTTTAAAAGTAGGTTGCAGGAGTCAAGTACGCAGTAAAACTTGCAAGCGGATTTGGTGCTTGAGGGTAGGACAACGGTCAGCTAAAGACTTAACCAAGTCAATGTTGCTAAATCTCGAACTTCTCGAAGTTCTTTCGATCGGCGCGTCAGCTATTAAACCACGATTCCCGCTTCCATTCTCAGATTATCGTTTAGAAATTCAGTGAGACGATAAAGCGGTCATTTGGCTCCTCATAGTCCTGTCGAAGGCGCATCACGTAGGAGCGTATGCCGCGATCAGTTTCAGCGCACCTGCAGTCGCCGCTCGCATACTAATCCACAGAAATATTCATATTACGTGAGAAAATTAACATAATTTTAAACTATCTGCTGAATAAAAATCATTTCTAGGCATCCATTGTTAGTGAAAGAAATTTCACGCAATTTGTTTTTGTGACGGCAGTGTTTAGAATCTTATATTCTTTTGTATTCTTGTATCTTGGCATTTTAATGTTGAAATTAAAAAAATAAATAAAAATAAAACAAATAAGTTCTAAGAATACTTCTCCCTTTCTTTCTCACTGTAATTTCGGAAGTTTATCTCGATTCAATCAAAAATCTTACTAAGTATTTTGTATTAAGTAATTACTATTCGTTTATTCATTTTATATACATATAAATTATATTTTTAAATATTTCTACAAAAAATATAAAAACATTTAAAAATATAAAAAATAGTAGCCCACCGGCATCGGGAATAGGGTCCAAGCTACCGGTGGTCAGGGCCTCAGAGAGAGGAAGTTCCTGACAATACGCGCCGTGTCCAGAAGTACCGATTTCTGTATCAGGCCCTTGACCCAGCTGCCCAACGAGAGCCTCGTCAGATGTTGGTCGAGGCTCGTGGCTATTAAGCCATTGGCCGTCACGACTATCGGCACAATGACTGCTGAGTCAACCTCCCACATGTCGACAACCTCGTGTGCCAAGTCTTGATACTTAATTTCTTTATCTTTCTCGGCTTTCACCAGGTTCTCGTCATGCGGGACAGTGATATCAACAATCATTGTGAGACGCTCTGATCGATCTATCACCACTATGTCAGGCTTATTGGCAACAATAGTCCTGTCGGTGATGATAGATCGATCCCAGTACAATGTGATATGACCATTCTCGAGAACTGGGTCGGGCACATATAGGTACTTGTAGTATGGTACTTCTGCGTCCACAAGGTTGTATTTCAGAGCAAGTTGCTGGTGGATAATCCTAGCCACTAGGTTGTGTCTGTGTAAATACTCGCCGTTAACAAGACGAGAACAACCAGAAATAATATGTCGAATGGATTCACCGGGACAGTGACATACCCGATAGATGTCAACCGTGCCGTCCTTCACAATATATTTCCGGTAGTTGTTCGTCATCATAACTTCGTCCATAATCGCACAGACAAAACCTTCGGTTTCCCCAAAGAGCTCACCGAAACGTAGCCAGTCTACGGACACTAGGAAATCTACATCGGGCCCATGAAGAGCCCGGTAGAAGCGTCCGTGAAGCTCCTTGCTCTGCCATACCTCCCTGCGGCCATTAGTATCCAGTACTACAGGCTTGCGGCAGTTCTCTTTAGCCAAGGAGAGCGGGGTGAATCCTTTGTCCACTGCGACTACATCTCGATGCATCCCCACGTCGGCTTGGAGGAAGTACTCCCTGAGGCTGCACACCTCGCGGTTGTGGAGGGTCTTAGTATTTAGAAAGCCTCAACCCCCACACTTCCTCGGAATGTACAGCCTCATCGCTGATGAACGTGGGTGATGCATTCAGTATGCAGTCAGCAGCGTACGGACCCTCCTATCCAGGGCGTCAATTTCAGTCTGAGTCCACTTGAGTATGCCGAAGGAATACATCAAGACCGGCATGACCCAACCGTTAAAGGCGCCCACCTTATTTCCGCCTGATAAAAGACTTTTAAGTACTTTTTTCAGGCGGCCATAGAAGCGCTCCCGCAACGATTGCTTCATGTCGGCCTCATTGACGCCTAAAGCCTCCGACATGCCCAAGTATTTGTAGGTTTTGGTTGAGGAGAGGAATCTAAGGGTATGGAATCCGAGAGTTGGGTTCCCACGGATTCCATAATCCCTCCTCGTTTTACATGCATGACTGCACATTTGTCCACACCAAATTCCATCCTGATGGAATTACTAAGTAATTATATTATTATCTTCCTTTTTACCTGCAGCAATAAGGAAGATGATATTACCTGCGGCAATAAGTTGTATCCTGTCTTTTATGTAATTAATATGAGAAAGGATATTGTTATTAATTCATACCTTTTCACAGAAAAGCTAACTTTACCTGTAGACAACGCTATCGAGTTTTAAAAGAAACCTTTTTAGAACTTTCCCGAAATTCTACCTACTTAGCCGTTTGCTTATTCAATTTGAAGGAATAACCTCTGTAAGAATGATAGGTACTTGAAAAGTTTCAGTATTTTTTATCTCCTGCGAAAAATAAATTAGTTGAGAATTATGCTATTAAAAATATTGTTATAGATTAGGGTTCCTCATGCCAGGTTATGGACTGCACGAGCGACTCTCAGTTGATAGTTTGAATAAAAACACACAATGCTAATGCAATAACCATATCGCGCGCTTTGTTTATAGATCTCTCACAAATTTGTGAGCACATCAAAAGCGACGCGCGTAAGCTGTGAAATAAAAGTGAGTGTTTGAAGAGGCGTGAATTATGTAACGCGTACACAGCGCCTCGCTTTCTTACCTGCACACAGCCTCATTTGCTCGTATGCTCGGAAATGGCCCATAATAGCCCCTTTTTTATTCTGCCGTTCTCTAAAGCTAAATTATATAAATTAACAAGATCAAAAGTAAGAAACACAAGAATTTCCGTAAGCAGTGTCTCGTAAAAATGTGCACATTGGTCTGAACCAGTGGAAACAATAATTGAAACAATTTTTTTTTCCATTTTCTTTTATATAACTGAATTGGACTGACTGAACTTCTGTTGTAGCATAAATATAAACTTTGAATTTGATAAGACCTTTCTCGACAATAAGCGTACAGTTGTCTACAGTACACACAACATTAAGATTCCGTATTCGAAGAATAACTACTTAATATATTTATCTTACGTAATTGCTAAAGTACGTCGAGTAAAAAGAACTGTACTGGCCAGGAAGCAGAAGTCTTTAGACACTTTGGAAAGCAAAGCTTTTTTGAAATTCTAATGCGTCGCCTAGTCTTTAGAACTTTATTTCAGCGCGTTGACGGTTTTAAAGCGTAGTTGGAAAGCACTTTACAACTATTTTATTTATTGTGGCTGTAGTAGTGTTTTGTATAAGTACCTAATGATAATGATAAATGATAAATGATTTTTATTTCTGTAAATAAATCTGTTACAGACACTTTTACAAGTCAATGTAATGTTTTTTTTAAGACTAGATGGCGCCGGCATTTCCTATCTGACTAGCTCTGAGAAGAAAAGCCGAAACAAACTCAGAGGTCAAAGTCTCTTTTAAAGTCCAGACATTGTAGTATACAAACTATGCGAGTGAAACGATGTAGGGCAACGTCTGGAATCGCCTTTGCAGGAAAGTGCCATAGCAGGTTCGAGTTGACCTGTCCTAACTGACGGCACATCTGCATCAGTCATCGCGGAGCTCAAACCTTATTTTAGGGAGCTCAACAACCCGACCGCTGCATGACGCTATCATTCAGCTGGACATTTGTGTGGGTCACAAAAAAAAAACTCAAGAACCGCCAAACGTTTACAAAATTCGTGTATAAAGCTACCCTACATGGTACTCACATTCACAATTTATTAAAAAAGTAAAATAACAAATAAGGCGATGGTAAAATAATAATAATCATTGAAAAAAATAATTCAATTATAAATGTCAAAAGGATATAAAATAATAATGTTATGAAAAAATTTCAATAATTACAATGATTTGTCTGTGATAACAGCGAGCGGCTCAATTCCAGGCATTTTTATCGTCCATATAATCTTTAACGTTATAGAAACCCTTTTTGCATAGTTTCTGCTTTACATAGGACTTAAATTTATTAAGACTTAAGTCTTGAATATTGCCTGGAATTTTGTTGTAGAAGCGTATACTTTGGCACCTAAAGGAGTTACTGATTTTCTGGAGCCTAGTCATTGGTAGGATGAGTTTATTTTTATTTCTAGTATTGACGTTATGGATGTCGCTGTTCTTAGAGAACAAACTGATATTTTTCTTTATATAAATCAAATTTTCATAAATATATTACTGTCATTATATTAATTTCTTTAAATTTATCCCTCAGTGAATGCCTAAAACTAAGGTTATAAATTGCTCGAATAGCTCTCTTCTGCAAAACAAAGATAGTTTGGATGTCGGCAGCATTTCCCCACAACAAAATGCCGTACGACATAACACTATGGAAGTAACTAAAATATACCAATCTGGCTGTCTCTACATCAGTTAGCTGGCGTATCTTATAGACCGCGTAAGCTGCAGAACTGAGTCGTTTGGACAATTTATCTATATACAGCCCTAATTTCATTTTGTTGTTAAACAATTTAAGGTTTACTTTCACACGTTTATTTTTAGACCTTATTTCTCCACTAGATCATAGGAAACTGATAAGTTGATCAAATGCTCACAAAAACTATAACTTAAAGTAGGAAGGAAAACAAATAAACAAACAAGCAAGTGGTGTCTTGAATGCGATCTAAAATTATCAGTCCTCTGGATATACCTTGTCTTGGTGAATGAATGAATGAATGAAGCTTTTTAGCTGAATATGGATACCTTCTTTTTCTTATCGTGTGGTTAGTTTAGTAATACCAAGTTAGTACCTGGTGTCAGAGTTTATGCCGCCCGTGGGCCTCTGACTTGGCTTCAAATGCCGTCGATAAATATCTCTCAGGCATGCCGGTTTCCTCACTATGTTTTCCTTCACCGTGTTTAAGTAAGTGATAATTATTTATACAATACGCACATGAATCCGAAAAGTCAGAGGTGCGTGCCTTGAGTTCGAACTGGAGACCTACGACTTGGCAATCCGACGGTCACATCACAAGGTTATCACTGCTGTTATGGATAGGTACCTTATAGTTCATAATAATAAAAATTGTAAGTTCTTTCGTTCGTTCGTTCTTGGTAGAATGGCTATACAATTTAGTATTAACACAGTTTCTTCAATTGCATTCTATTGCGTCATACAACAAGCCCGGAGAAAATATAAGCATTTATTTTCATTTCTCTACATATCAAATCGGAAACGATGGAAATCATCTATCAAACCCTTTACATTAGGAAAAAATATTTCCTCTCGTATATCTCATGGAAGGGAAGATAACAAATACCTATGCCCATGGAACAATCTTCAAAGCTTAAATACGTGTTTATTTACAACAACTTTTACTTGAACTGAAGCACTGAAGGCAGCCTAAGTAAATATCCCTAGAATCTAAAATTTTCTTTATGGTAGTTGATTTACTTAATTCTCTCATCATATGGCATAAATCAGAAACGTTTTTAAAAACAAAGTGGTTTGTCAACTAACTGGCCCTTCATCATCATAATATCACCCTGTAAAGTTGGACGATGGGACTCCAAAAATATATGTAAATACATGTAAACAATCTCTTTAAAGCCAATGATATATTTATTTTGTGAAAATAGATTAGGTTACGATCCACATTCGTATAATTCGTTCGCACCCAACTGTGCAGAGAATTTGAGAATTGGAGATAACTGATATTGGAGCTAAATTCCAAGAGGGCGTGAAATAGTTCCACGAAATATAAAATACCAACCTTACCTCACTGACCTACTTAGTTGTGTACCTGAAAGAATTTGAGGCACCGAGAATTAAATCGTTATAAATTATCGTTATCGCTAAAGGTACCCTCGCAATTATAAAGCCAGGTAGGCGCTGGACATAAGAAGATCCAAGCATCTCAAACGATACTGCAATACGTACATATTCTTGATAATCCCACACGATTTAAAAACAAAATCATTACAGTTTAGTTCAAATCCCCTAAAGAACTCATATTTTGTAATGGAAATATTATAGTTTTTACTTAATAAAATGCGCATGTATGTATATAGGTGCATAAATAATTCATCGAAATCCCGTTCGAGGTCACAGTGCGGCTGGCAAAAATCGCTTTACGAATGTGGGAACTCGCGGAAGGCATAGCGCCGGGTGGCGAAGCGCGGACGGGCGCGGGCGGGAGCGACGATGCCGCGTTGATATAACCTGGTACAGGCGGCACCACCACGCAAACAAATTGGATGCTTAAAATTCAATTTGAAGGTTTCGCGGTCCGCTTCATTCGCTCTCCCCGTTCGTTACAAGCTGGACTCGCTCACATATCCAAATGGAAACGCAATTATTTTGCCGTAACTTGGTATGCTTAAATGTTTATCGCTGGCGGGCACGCTGCTTGTTTATATAATGGAAGTTAGCTTAGTTGCGCCGAAATCAATTGAGAGATTAAAATCCTAACTGTTGTAGGTAAATGGTTTGTGCCTCAGTCTCTTGTAGTAAAATGGTGCGATATGCAGATACCTATTATTATATTGATGATCTAAAGTTTAAATTAATTACAGATTGTTTTTGGCAGACTTCGCACCCGTCAATTATGTTATTGACTTTTGTAGACAAGGGTAAGAGATTTCAGCCATATAAACAGTAACACTTTCATCATTCAAGGTTAAATTATGTGCTTACGTTTTATTATACATTTTTTGTTTAACATAGTAACAGTGTGTAAACACAAAACGCATCTCTACCTGATTCCAACCAGGCTTCCATGTAGAGCATAAACAAAGGCAACTGATAGACCCAATTTATACCTAGATTATCTGCAAATTTAAAAACAATTCGAAGAATAATGTTAATAAATTAAAAAGCACCTTGCAAAAATCAACTTTTTGAGACAAATAAACACCAAGTCCAATTAAACTTTAAAATAAAAATGTGTAATTAAGTCTCTGTTTATTGTTCTGCTTAAAATCGCTGTGTTGTTATAGAACTTGAAAACTAAATGAGCTCTTAAAATAAAGCGGGATTGTGGTGGGTACTATCCCGCGAAGAATTTGAAGTTGAAATAACTACTAGACCAAGTTTCCCTTCTTCAGATTCACGAAACTTTTCGGAATAAATTCAAGTTTCCTCAAGCTGAAAATTGATGAGTACTTCTATGAATTTAAATATTACCCGCATAATTTGAATTAGCATAATAGCAATAAAACCATCCGTGATACCTCTGCATGTTATAAATACCAATAGCCAATTTGTAACTTGTTAGATCACAATAAAATGAACTTTGACAAAACTTAAAAGAGATATAGGTTAGCTTTAGATACAGTTATAAGTTGATGTTCCGTCGTCTCAGTGCCGTCTAGAACTTTTCTAATCCTATATTCTTCGGTAAACTTTTCCAATATTGTGAACATAACAAGCTTACATGTGCGCCTAATCCGACAACATCCAAGCAACGAGGGACTGCACGAAGTTTACAGAAGATTAACTAATATTCATTTATCCATCTAAAGCGTATGTGTACCTATATTTGTAATTCTGAAGATAATTTATGTGTTTGAATAAGCAACAAGTGATGGAGCGTGAATTAATGACCTTTGATTCTCTTTGTCATACATCTCTCTGAATGGTTGAAATGGTTTTAGTCGGCTCGCCGTAAATTAATCACCTCGGGTATATGTCGAGGCGAATTAGACCGCTGCAATTCCAAACACAGCAGCTCGTTTCATCGCAAAGTAACTGAACGAACTAAATGAATTATCACGCGGCGGCAGCTCTGGAATCAGCACTTTCATTAACTTTCTACCTTGTAGTTGTAGTTCTCCCTGCATTTTCATTTATTCCTAGTGCAATTTATTATTAATCCTTGCGAATTGCGAAAAAGCAAGCCGCGTGGGTTAAGCTCCACTAGAATACTTAAAAATGTTAAAACCACTGGAGTTTTGATATAAGTGCAACCAGTTAAAGAGCTTACATTTTTTCGACAGTGTTAGAATATTTCGTTTTTTTAGAGAAGGTTCGGCCAAAATTAAACCAAATATATTTTTTATAAAAGCATTTGGTAGTCAGTTTTAGCTGTAGTGTGGTACAATATCATTTAAGATGATGAAATAATATGTAAAAATAGAAGTTGAGCATGTTAAGAACTAGGAAGAACTTTGAAGGGTTTTATAGAAATATCTAATTAAAAACATTTAAATTTCAATTCTTTATTCGACACCATATTTTATGCATTCCATTAAACACCAAATTGTAACAAAATGTTGATGTTCTGTACATAGCAACAGTTTGAAATTATTTATTTTAACCTAATTGTTTATAACATATCCATAAAATTATACTGTAACATTAGTAAACATATGAATAAATAACAACTTAATTTACACAATTCCTCTAAGGATGTCAAATGATACTTTTTAATACAATTTATTGAATACACGCCGATTATTAAATATTTTCATTTATCGATGTGATTTTTGATATTTTTCTAAACCGTCACTACTTACGAGTATTATTTGGGTACTCAATTTATGAATAGCATCATAAAATCATTATACATTAATAGAAATTGAGTTATTATTTATTATATAAAAATCGCAAGATTTTAAAGAGCTTCATAAAATCTGTTAAGCTCTATTTTATTTTGAGTTTGAAATAAATAACTTTATCTGCTAATAAATGTCGAACAATTTGACAAATCCATGAACTATTAGATTTCAGCACATTTTCTTTTATTCAAAAACAGTGTCATATAAGTTCGTTGGAACCCTGTTTGGCGTTCATATAAAATTGACACTCTTCCACGGGAAAGCTTCAAATTAATCAATTTGTTTTGTATTTAAATGTAATTACACTTAGTTTGGCACATGGAAATGTTATTGGTTTATTAAATTACAAATATCAATAAATTTTCAATTAGGTACGTAAATCAAATTATAAATGCAATGAATGAACAGTCGTATATATTATTAGTCAATTCCAGTTTACCTACATGTTAATTTGCTATACATTTTATTAATTAAAATGATAACATGATTATGTTATAAATTAAAGTTCACATTTTGTCACAATGTGGAAAATGGTGTGAGTATTAAATATTTACTCACCATTAGTTAATCGTCATCAATTCCTGTGAAGATAAAAATATGGACGAGTACGAGGGATTACCCACTGTGGGTCAAGATGGGAATATAATAACTGACTAGTGGGAATTTATGGAAAAAATATTTACTTTTGCGTGAGTAATAAGGTAAGGTAAGTAGGCAGAAGAAAAATATCCTGATATCCTTTCAAAAGTTCATATAATATTGACGTAAATACCGCACGATAACTGCTACAGATCGTCTGACAGAAACCGTCTAAACTAAAATTGCGCGCCCATCCACCGAATTCGTAAGAGGCTAATGTCATTTTGCTATGGCAGATAATATGCCGGCGGGGCGCGCAATTTTACTTTTACCGGTTTCTGACAGACAAATATAAAAGAGACGTATTTTACGCACAAAGGACTAATTGATGATTTGTCGAATAGACAGCTCTGTCGTTTCAATATATTTAAGCGTGACTCGAAGAAAATTATTAGTTTTATGTTATGAATACGTGCTTATGCTTACATACCTGTGATTATAAACCTTCGGGTTATTCAATGGGGTTAACTCGTGTAGGACTGAAGAGTAGACTATGTCGTCTATTACCCTGATTACCTTTTGAGATTTTACTGAGAATAGGCGTGAAGACGTGAAGAAGCTCTCCATGTACTCGTCCATTAAGTAATAAGTTTTCAATATTTACTTATCAAAAACTACTCAAAATCAATACACTTCACTTAAAAGTAACTTTACAAAAAATTACAACATATGCGATGTTTTTTAAACAAATCTTATTAATAGTTATTTTACCCTACATACCTGAAACACTTCATTTGATATAAGTATGTACAGCTAATGTCGGTTTGTTGTTAAGTCTTTTGTCACTAATTTATTGTTATATTCACATTTATTAAATACGTATATATTCACAAGAGTCTACAATTCCTTAATTCTTTATCCGACAGTAGAAATAATTATAACTGGCATATTTTTACCGCAAAAGGCAACTTGCATGTATATAATATCTTTGTCGAGTCATATAAACAAGACAAAGACAGAGAGTAGGACCCAAGCCAAGTTTGCCTTCCACAGTGAATCAGACAAGATCCTTTTCACACTATTATCATATCTCCAATCATTAAGTAACTAGGCCATACAATTGAACGTTCACGATAACACAGGCGATCAACAATAATATTTTTTTGCCAAATGCGCATCAGATAGTTTAGCAGAGATTGTCACATTCAGCTGAAAGATATTCGTGTAACACCTGGCAGTATCTATTCATGGCATTATGTGAAAACTTTCCACCATCATGAATCACATCACATCGACGCTCACATTACCCGCTTTTAATATTCTTACATTCTCAATCCACCGGGAGACGGAGCGGAAAAATGAAGACGTGATTGCGTTCACAGTCACACTGGCCGCAGTTCTAATTATCGCGCACTCACAAATCACTCATTTAGATACAATAATTATTATATTATATTATTTACACGTACACGAGATGAGTACATACACGGGTCTATGTACACTTTTGAATAACATCACAAATCACAACTTAGTCCGCTTGTTGACTACGACCTCGGCGGCGGCGTCGAGGAACCCTCATACAGATATCTCCTGGATTTGCACGCGCTTCTTCATGATGCCGGGCGGCGCGGGCGCGGCGGGTGCGGGCGGCGCGCGCAATATGCCGCCCCCCTCCCCCTCCGCTCCCACGTCGCCCGTGCCCTCCGCGTTATCCGGCCCGAACTTGACCTGCGTGGAGCTGTCCACGACGCGTGGCTCGAACGTGCTGGTACGGCCCACCTGGTCAGCCGGCCGCCCGTCAACCTTCTGAATATCAGGCTTTTGCGTGTCAATGCAGACCACGCTGCCCGCCTCGATTGCGCTCCCCACGCTCACGTCGGGCATGGAGCTGCGCGCCGCGCGGTGCTTCTCATCGTAGCAGCTATACTCGCCGAACGTCGGCTCGCCGCAGTCCGACAACGTCCGCAAGTCGAACTTGGAGCCGACGCCGCGTGGCACGTGTGCTGACTTGCACTCGAACCCGAATCCTTTACCGTCAAAAGCGCGCACTTCGTAATCGAGCTTTCCGTCGTAGTTGTCCGAGGAAGACGAGCTACCGGCTTCGGCAAGATCGTCCTTAGAGCGGCGCGGGCGCGAGCCGCGCTGGTGATAGATGCCGGCGAAGATGAGCACGTTGAGCAATAGGAGGAAGCACCCCACGGCGATGGTAACCGTAAGCGCGGCCGTATAGGACTGGTAGTGCGAGGAGGCGAGACGGCGCAGCAGTGCATCGTCGGGGTGTACGGGCGGCGCGGTGGCGTTGGGCGGGCATTCGGTGGATGGTGGCGCGACAGGCACAGGGCGAGGCGGCGCGGTCCGTGGTGGAACTGTGCTGCGCGCCCCTGCCCGCGCACCTCCCTCCAGCTCTACCACGTGCGGCACGTGCGCGCGCGACATCGACTGCGGCCGCACCGCACCTGAACGACAAGTTTCGATTAGTGGTCTGCTATACCTACTTATATCAGCGCCGAGTATCGAGAGTGCTCTACATGAATTAAATATTAACCTTCGTAATAGTTGGCGTTGTCCTCCTGAAAATGATGGTGTCTCATGGCGGCGTCTGGAAGGTCAGAGCCGGGCCGATGCAGCTGCGGAATGAGCGACAGCCACAGCGACATCTTGTGGCCGCGGTAGTGACTACGCATCTCCGGCTTGCTACCTGTGCCCCAGTAACGACAGAATTGAAATAAATGAGCCCAAACTGTAACCACAGCGCGGGTCACTCGGCTGACCCGAAAGTTTTAAATGACTAACTTCAAATTCCTAGAGACGCAATACTGTAATCTATACTAATTGTATTTATATATTTTTGTGTTAACAGAAAATACTGATCTTCGCAAGGCTCCTACTTGTACTATGAAACTTTCCAAGCTCCATATATTTTGGTATATCACTACGACATCGAGTAGTTGAGCTATAAAGGAAAATCGGAAGGGTCCATAAACTGGAGATCATATGTATTCGTATAAACTAATCAGGAAGTTTTTCATTGAGAGAAACATAAAATATATGAATGAGTTACGCACTGATCTCCATGTAGAGTTGGTTGATGGTGTCATAAGTGTCCCAGTACGGCGTCTGGTCGGGGCCCAGCCGAGGAGTCTCACCCAGCATTGGACTTGGAGGTGGCGTAGCCGATGGATCATTTGGATTTCTAAAAATAAATACATGAAAGAATAATTTGGTTTGAGTAGCTATTCAAATTATAAGATGACAAAAAAGAGTTGTAATAAGTATGCATAATATCAATCTCAAACTCATTCACAGACGCACATTAACGAAACAAAATAGAAATAAATCTTAAACAATCGTGTTGTGCAGCATGCACACCTAGCCAAAGAACTGAACTATATACCGCTAAAAAGCGAATGAAACTGAGTTCGACCTATACCTATATACTCATAAAGTTTGGTTAAATTTAACAAATGACGGACATTCGTTATTGTTCGTTAGCCTTCGTTGGCTAGGTATGTACGCTGCATTAAATTAAACTAAAAATATTTTACAGTAAAATGTTTACATAATTAAACCTTTACACATCACCCCTGTATTCAAAAGGGATAGACAGAGTTGTCCAATAGTGTCCCATAGCCAGTCCCATGTGATAGGGGCGAGCCTATTTTCAGTTTTGCGCACAATTTCGGACTGCGCTTGCTAATATCCGAACAGAAATACCCAATAACGCGTTCCCAACGGAAAAATCGAATACAAGACCTCACACTTGACAGCCACTCTTACGAACACTGGAACCATGAGGTAGTCTTTATATTCCTTAATTAGTCAAAATATTTTGTTACCCATATCTGACGAAGTTGGAGATGTAGTGAATACACAGTTTTGACACGCGTTGTTCCTGCTGCGTAAAGTTTTGCTGATGATGCGTCACAGAGACTGGCACGCCTAGGTAGTATGGAAGCTCCTCGCCGTGCACTGATCCTGGCCTCTGGGAAATGAGAATTATCCGTCAGACATATACCTAAATCAAGATATGAATGGGTTTAAGCGAGCCGTTTATGTGACTATTTTTTTGTAGCTAGACCATGTTTTTAGTGTGGCTAAATGTTTTCTATAATAGGTACATTCACCCCCGAAAATATAGCACCAAAAAAGCACAGCCATAAAAATGCATTGTGCATTGTGTTCGTAGAAGACTACTTCGTAACTATGCTTCCCTCTCAAATCTCGTTTTGAAGTATCGTGATATCAAGTGTAGTCTATACTAATATTATAAAGAAGAAAATTTGTATTTTTGGATTTGTGTATGTAACGAATAAACTTAAAAACTACTGGACCGATTTCAAAAAATATTTTGCCGTTAGAAAGCTACATTATCACTGAGCAACATAGGCTATGGGCGGAGCCGTGAGGACACAGCTAGTAGTTAATAAAATAATCAGTGATGCCAAAACCTATAGTGTGAGTGCAGCTAGATGAGATATGTTGTACTAGCATTAGTAGGTACTGTAGTTACGTATATTATCTTTAACTTTAACCGTCAAACTTAACCCCAATCTAGACCAAAAGCCCGCATACTCCGGTTAATAACTCCATTCAAGTGCCAGCACTAGGGTTGTCGAGATAACAAGCAGGTGTATAGAGGGACATTGTCCGCTTCACCGCGCGACCGCACGTGCGTCGACACGTTTCGACAACCGCAGCCCTGTCAACAGCCGCTTTAACTACTTGCACAAAGCCATATTTTCGGGATTTCGTAATATATAGATTTCTATTCGTTCTATTTTAGGATTACAGAATTAACAGATTTCAATGTATTGGGATTTCAGAATATATTAGTCTTTCATGCTAGTATAGTTTTTGAGAAAGTCTCATATCCGACTGGACTAGAATGGTCTGAGTAGACACGTAGATAAACACAATACTATAAGAAGTTACGTCCTAAACAATAATTGCTTGTTTTTCCATACAGTTTACGGAATCTATTTCAAACAGAGTTTACGGCCGACATAAACGAAGACTAACAACTTTGGAGAATAAAAGCGCTACGCCACCATTCCCAGTTGATAAGGCGTTGCCAAGATCCACGTTATGTTGAGTGTGCATGTCGCCGATATAAACACAGTTACTAGGAAATATACATAAAGTAGTATTATATACGGTACATTTTGGGATGAGAGACATATTTCAGCACGTGGTAGTTTCTACCAGCTTTTAAGAAATAAAATTATTTTAATTTTATTTTAGTGACTCTTATCAACAACAAAATATAGCACTCAGCGGCCGCAGACACATTTTGTTCTTATAAAATAGATTTAAATTAACGACATAGTTTTTTTTTAAATTCATAATTAATATACAAGGTTAGTCGGAAAGTGGGTACTAAGCCGCGGGCCACTTAATGTATCACTGATGATTGTTCTAATGAAAGTGTTAAAATTTAAAAATTCAATGATTTTTTTTTCCATCAAAAATTATTTATATTTTAGTTTTTTCAAAAAAATTTCATCCCTGCTTTAGTTATGAACTCAGAAAATGGAGTTTCTAATCCGTGACCCCAAATATGACCCAAATAGTAAACACAGCTGATCATAGCTATGGACAGATAGATTTTAGCATATTTTTTACTAAATCTTTGAATAGCTATTTCTCTTAAACTATCGATTTTTGGGGTAAGTTGTAGAACAAAAGTTATCCCTTATTATAGGTACTTTACCACCCTTTCGGCTTAGTACCCCCTTTCCGACTAACCTTCTATACATGAGGATCGATTACTACTTCTATAATACATATATGTCTCTTGTTTAAAAAGTTATTTATCTTACTTGTGGATAGTCCTTGTCTTGTGAGAGATGATGAAAATGTGTGAAGTACGTGGTCCCACCTCGTAACGCATGTAGATAGCCCAGCCTTATTAATGGTGCTGCAGTTCGTCCGTCACTTAGCACCTGTATTTAATTAATATTTAACAAAACAATGTCTAACGTTTTCTAAACATAGTTGGTAAACGTTAAATGAAAGTACAAAAAAAACAGAAAATTGAATTGATAAAAAGTTGGCAAAGCATACACAGCATTCATCATTCGCTCAAACTTAAAAGTATTGTTGCATGTTTCACTTTTAAGTCTTGAATTAAATCAAAGAACGCTTAGAGTGCGCGTCACGAAAGAAGTCCCGCGGAAAATTGTGGAACTACATTTTTTTGAATGCAATGTGATGCAATGGCATAGACACTAACGCCGCGTCAAAGGGACTTCATTGGTGGCGCGGACTCTAATACGCTTTTTTCTTTGTTTTTTTTTATAACTTTATCCAACTTCGTAGGCCAATCACGAATGCTGTCAGATTACTAACATAACGTATAATGTAAATTAATTTTGAATCGGAAATATTCGTTTCGTACATTCTACAGGATGTAAACGAAATCATGTATTTTCTTCAAACCTCGTGATGTACTGCTAACATAGATTAACCCTGCACGGGATACGTATGGATTCAATAAAAAATACAAAACGACGTGACGTGTTCTTAGCGTGAGGCATTTTAGCGCCCCGAGTTAAATGACCACGCTGCAAGTATTAGCCGCGCTATTCGCTCGGAGCGCTAAAATGCCTCACGTTAAGAATGCATGTTTACTTTATGTATTTTTTTTTTATTGTATCCAAAAAGTATCCCTTGCAGTGTTAATCTATGTTAGCACTACATCACGAGGTTTGAAGGAATTACATGATTTCGTTTACACCCTGTATTTAATTAAATAAATTGCATTAAGTAAATTGAAAACTTTATTCATAATATCTATGTATGATAAAAAAGAGCATGTCGCGAAAAAAATTAACCAAAATGTTTTAGGACAGTTGTATTTTCGATTCAAAATTCTCTTAGATTAGCGATACGTTTTCGATATTATAGTCAAACGTTTGTGCTAGACCTACAGAAGTAGCGTTAAATTCAGAAATGTATAGAAACGAATTGAATTTAGATTTCCAACATTTACGACGGGTCTTGTAGCAGAAAGCATCAACAATCTACGGTTAGTTATGCCTTCAGCTGAATCATAACAATGTCGTCGTTCGAATTTCTTATTAGGCGTTGCAAGTATTTTCCAATAAAGCCTATCAACGCGCCCATCGTGTATTCAACGTGCGCGGGCGTCATTAACTCCCTTTGTACGACATAGGAGCCTTCGGTGAGTAGCGAAAACCACTTGAGGCTTAAATTGAGATCGTCTGCGATGCCGACGACGGCGCCTCGCCTCGCCCAGACCGCGCGCCGCTCGACAAATGTCAACTCAGCCGACAGTTATCAACTTTCAGCAGTTTCACTATCGATGATGCTAATCGTGTTTTGTTCTATATCCAGAGTATAGAAACAAAAACAAAAGAGGGGAAGGGAACCTCTTCACTATTTATATTCAGAGGGTCTCTCCTCGATTACTGCTGATCTTAAATTCAAGCACGCTTGTGTACACAGTTAATATCACGTTGTTATTTCTATTTGTATTCAGAATATTAAAAGCTCTTCTCAATTACGTTCGTAATGATATTTCAAGTATTTCAGCCTGGGAAAGAGGCATTTTAGGCACAAGTGTTTTTAAGTGTTGCTTTGTCTTCCGAAATTAGCCCCTTATTTTTAATAACACTGACGCACCAAACGTTTCTTGTTATAAACACCCAGTACACAAAGCTAATAAACTTGAAATAGAACGATCAATAATATCTTACCGTCAAGTATATCTGTCTGTTCAGATATGAAATTACATTTACACGTAGAGTACGAGGTAAGTACTTCCGCCCACAGAGAAATTGGTGCACACATACACAATATAAACAGCACACACAAGATGTCCTGTCAACAGTAATATGTGGTGTTAAACATTAATCTCCGATGTCACTCACCTCAAGCGTGGCGTCGCGCACGCTCAGCGGGTTCTGCACGGGCTTGTCCCAGTCCGTATACTCGTTCTTCAAGGTCGAATAGATCTCATTGAGGTGGTAATAGTACGCGTTGCGGACGAATGTGCGAAGAATGCGATCCCGCCGGCTCTCGTTGAAGCCAAACTCCAAGTCTTGGGCGTTAAATTCCAGGTAAGATTCTGCAAGGAATGGCATGCCTCTCATTTGCATTTATTTATCATTCGCTGCGGAAGCCTCATTCAATTTACTCCGAAGTATTTTATCGCTATGTGAATGACAACTTCAATACTTGAAACCATAAAACACCAGCTACATGTCGTTCAGTTATACGGATCACATAGCATAGAGCGTGGATTGAAATAAATAGTCTAATTCATAAATTTAATTGGAGACGTAATTAAGACAGATATTACCACCGTTTATTTGTATACCAAGAAATTCCTCTTGTATATGAAAGCAGATAGGTAACGACATAGATAATTAACATAATTAATATCTATTTAAGGGTTAGGTTTCCCTTTTACGTTGACATGATATAAATTATATGATACCTAGATTTTATTTAGATATACCTATGAAAGCTTATCTTTATATATATAATTCGACTGTACGTGTGTATGTCACTGAACTCCTTCTAAACGGCTGGACCGATTTGAATGATTTTTTTTGCATGCGTTTGGGTGGCGCTCTGGATGGTTTAAATTTACAATTGGACCCGGTAGGTGGCGCTGCTGTCGGTATATCACCAAATTTTTAAGGCAAGACGTCGTCTGCCAGGTCCGGTAGTATGATAAAATTCTTTCTCTCCATTTGATAAGGTGGGGAAAAAAGGCTGTCTTTTTTTCCTACTTCTCGGGTCCCAAGACAGTTTTATTACAATGGCTCAGTGTTTTTGGTTACTTTTGAGATTCTGGCTGAAGGGCTGATGATTGTTACCCGTGGTGGTAAGTCCAAACAGCAGCTCTCTGTGGGAGAAGTCAGCGAGTTCGTGACCGGCTGCGTTGGCGACGGCCGCTGCGCCCGCGCCCAGCCGCGAACTGTCCGTTGGAGGCGGTGCCTGATAACACACAAGACAGTGGATCCCAATCAGCAGCTAACGACTTAGTGGCACGTCCAGATGGACATAGCAGGACGAACGGCAGTAAACGGGGATAAATGGAAACATGATGGTAATACCCTACAGTGGGACAACTTAAGCTTATAACAATAACAACACAAAGTATTTAGTGATTTTACATTATTTTCTAAAATGATTATTTTTTATTCAGCACTTATAAACATAAATATCTTAACATCACGCCTGTATTCCCCGAAAGGATGGGCAGAGGAGTATAGTAACACCCGCATTTCACCATTATGTTTAAGTCCCATGTAATAGGGGGCGAGCCTATTGCCACCAACCGGGCACAAATCCTAACTCCGGGCTGCTACTGTGGAATTCCACACGGAAAAACCCAATAACGCTTTGCCCGACTTGTGGATCGAACCCAGGACCTCGCGAATAAAGTAATACAAATAATAAAAATGTGTCATCTAGTATCATTTCAACGTACATTTACCGTTTTCATTAAGGAAAACGCCACACATTACAATAATAGCAGGAATGCAAGTAGTTATGGTTAGAACCAACGATACACAAACAGTACTTTCAATGATCTTGTGCTAATTGAAACAAAAATGTTCCACATAAAATTTCATATTCTTTAATAAGAGCCGGAAATAAAAGATTTTCCTTGTGAATAAAAAGAGCTCTAAAATATACTAATAGAAAGAGAAAAATGATGGTAACAAGTCGGATTAAAAAAAAATAGAGCAATAGTAGTCGCAACCAGAAAAAGTACATAAGTATATTTTTGTAAAAACTACGCAGATATTACTTACTGGCCAAAATTTGTTATCAACGTAAGTGATTCGACTCTCTTTTACGTTTACTTACTACAAAATTATCGCGGTCATTTTTTTCGTTATTTGGTCATTCTATACAGAGTGTAAACGAAATCATATAATTCCTTCAAATCTCGTAATGTACTGCTGACATAGATTAACCCTGAACTGGGATACTTTTGGATTCAATAAAAACAAAATTACAAGAAGTAAACATGCGTTCTTAACGTGAGGCATTTTAGCGCCGCAAGTTAAATGACCGCGCAGCGAGCGAAAGCCGCGCAATTCGCTCGTAGCGCTAAATGCCTCACGTTAAGAACACATGTTTACTTTTTGTGTTTTTTTTTTAATCAGAAAGTATCCCGTGCAGTGTTAATCAATGTCAGCAGTACCTACATCGCGAGGTTTGAAAGAATTACATGATTTTGTTTACACCTTGTATACTGGGTCACCATATAAAAATTAATTTTAACGATCTACATATGTAAATAGAATATATATAGGTATCCAACTAACATTAATTGCTACGTATTATACAGAACCCAAATTGCTATTCGAATGCCGACAGTTAGACAGCAAACGTTAGGCAGGTAGGCTGTTATTAGACTATAACCAGCAAACTGTAGCAATCATGTGAAATTCTAGACGTTTCAATATTCTAATTGCTTCTAGATATCTGGTTGCTTGAAATGTAAATCGCCAATTATGTAACCGTTACAGATTTTAGGCACAGCAGGGTTAGGGGAATCGAAATGCCTTTGTTCAATTTAATTGGTTTTATATAGATAGGTTTTCTATAGTTAGAAGACAAACCAATTGTTTAGTATTATTCGTAATTTTTATAGAATTTTCAAAGGATCGTAATAATTAAAGAAAAAAAATATATTCGTACGTTCACTATTACTACCATTACAGGCGGTTACGAAAAGTCGAATTTAGGGTTAAGCCACATCTGACAGAAGATACGTCACCGATCTTCCGGCGCATAATTTACTCGAGGAATTTTAGGAACTAATCTTTCGTCAAATGTGTACGGTGTGAGATATTTATATGGAACTAGCTGCCCGGACAGACTTCGTTCTGTCAAAAGTTATTGGCCTGTAGTGGGAAAAGAAAAGTGTTGTTTTTACTATTTTCCACGCAATTTTTATGTTTTTTTCTCTCCATAAGAACCTTCCTTATGCCTTAAGGAATATATCAAAAAAAAGAAACCGAATTGGTGGAGCCGTTCTCAAGTTTTGCGCTTAGCAACACATTTGGCGATTCATTTTTATTTATATAGATTATGTGTAACGGCGCGACGGAAGATCGGCGACGTATCTTCCGCCAGATGTGGCTTGGCCGTTAGGTGCACGATTCTAATTCGCACTTATACAAGGTTAGTCGGAAAGGGGGTACTAAGTCAAAAAGGTGTTAAAGTACCTATAATAAGGGATAACTTTTGTTCTACAACTTTCCCCAAAACTCGGTAGTTTAAGAGAAATAACTTTTCAAAGATTTCGTAAAAAATATGATATTTATCTGTCCATAGCTATGATCAGCTGTGTTAACATTTCAGGTCATATTTGGGGTCACGGATTAGAATCGTCATTTTTTGAATTCGTAACTTAAGCAAGAGCGAAGAAATTTTGAAAAAACTAAAATAAAAATGATTTTTCATGAAAAAAAATATTTTCGTATTTTGAAATTTTAACACTTTCTTTAAAATGACCATCAGTGATACATTAAGTGGCCCGTGGCTTAGTACCCCTTTCCGACTAACCTTGTATATCATTAATATGTGTGTGAATAATCACCTCATAAGACTTATTAATAGAAACCGGCATTTGCCACTCATAGATGAAATATCTAGGTAATAAAAAACTAGCAACATTAACGTAAGAATATTATCAGCTAAATAAAATACCACGTCAACCAAAAAATCGCATATTAACTTATTTACAGTCATATAAAAATATGATTAAAATAAATCACAAGTACTTAAGCGTAAAAATAAAAATAATTAAGGAGAAAATGTACCATCAAGCGTAATGTTTTCCACAAGATTGATACGTTGACGCAGGTGTGACGTACAATTTGTTACCGAAAACATCCTGTTAATTTCGTCAAAGGGTTTGTTCGTCCGACGGTGTGACATTCATTAGTGATAATTTTGCGGATAAGGTCTAAGGCCGGGGCCGCACTGGTACGGCGACAGCGACGCGGCGGCGACACTAAAAAATAGGTGGCCGCATTGCAAAAGCGAGAAGCCAGCGAAACGCCGCTACGTCGCTTAATGGGTGGCCGCACCTCTTCGCTCGAATATGTCGCGTTCTTTCGCACGAACGCCGCGAGGCAGTGAGACCGCTCAGGTACATCACCGCATATTTTGTTGCAAATCATGACAAATCGCCGTCGCACCGCTGCTTGTCGTACGAAATTCAAGTGTCATCGCGGGTCGCTGAATAATTTTATATAATGCGGTCACCCTCATTACTTGTAGAACATTTGAAATTTCTTTACGATATGAACAAATCAATTTCGCTTGTCGTTTCTGCAGTGCGGCCAAGGACATATGTTTAAAGAGTTTGTTTTCACGAAATCGACGTCGCGTCGCTGCCGCCGTACCAGTGCGGCCCCGGCCTAAAGGAAAGGACACAATGTAGGTACAGCTTCGCTAAAAGGTGAGCTTATTTGTACGCGGTGGATCCTGCCACCAACTAAGTACGCTGTAAAACTAACTTATTAGAAAGAACCCAGTCCCAAGCCTAATTAAACTAGGTGGTCAACATCGGTACGAAAGGTGACTACAGCTATTGTCTTTCTCATACAGTTTTGTCCAAAATGACACCCTAAACGTTTTGCTATATCCGTCTATCTGTGTCAGGTCCTTCTATCACAGTGCAGTGAGTCCCCATCCGAAAATATTTCGGATTTATTAAAGTTAGTTAGTAACTTCAACTCATTCTGCCCAGCCTTTTCCCAACTATATTGGGGTCAGCTTCCAATCTAACTAGACGCGGCTGAATATCAATATTTTATACGGAGCAACTGCCATCAAACCTCCGCAACCCAGTTACTGGGCAATGCCGATATTCTAAGATTAGACTGGTTGTCAAACTTTCGGGCTTCTGACTACCCGTAACGACTGTCATAGGTATTCTTATGACACCCGTGACAGACGGTTTAACGTGCTCTCCGAAGCAAGGAAGGGTCACGATGTGTAACGAATGGTCACCCATCCACAGACTGAGCGCGGCAAGCCCAGCGTAACCTAGCAAATCATATGAGCCGTGCGGTTGTTAATTAGCCACGATCCTCTCGAGTTAGTAACTTCAACTATTAATCCATAAAGTGTAGAAAATAAAAGAATAGAAATCCATAAGTGAACTGCATAAGTGATCAACTTACAGAAGGGTTGACAATGACGGTGCCGTCGACAAAAGGCGCGAATCCAGGCAGGAACCGCGGCGGGTCCAGTCTAACAGCCAGCAGCTCTGCCAGCGGCTTGTTGCGCAAGCACGGTGCTAAGTCATCCTCCAACAAGTCCCCGTGACAACCCGTCTGTTCCGCCACCTGGTTATACAACGCTTATGAAGCTCTTAAAAGGGACTTTTCTTTCCTCGCAACACATAAAATTATAGTACCTACTCAAAAGTTCAAATCTCGATAGATTCCAATTTATACAAATAAAGAAATATTTTTGAAAAATCAATACCCCACATTAGGAATACTTACTCCTGTATCGTGGATGCGTTAACGACACCAATCTTCACATGCACAAACATCCAAACCAGACTCAAAGAATATAAGTAATATTATGGATTTTCGTTATGGCATAGGTATTTAGTATCGTAATAGGCAAAATCGAATAAATTAATTTTAAATAAACTGTGCGCGCGGCTCCAGACCGAATATAATATAAATATGCAGAGTTTTTAATTTTAATAAAAAGGATTATAGTTATATTCAAATTGAAGGATTGGCGACGACGCATCACCTTAAGTGAAAAAATAAAAAGATTTCCATTTTCCTCTGTCTCAAATTGGATAACTCGAATGCAAGAAAACTTTCCTTGGCCCCAATTTAGGTCCCCCTTATTTTTTTAAACAATATCCATTCGCCTGTTTAAAATGAAGCTCACACCCGATATTCTTAAACGTTAAGGTACCTTTCTTTTTATCGTGAGCGGTTCCCTCTGCAGCGCCCATGAACTCAGCCCCGACCCACTTAACAAGATGACGCGCTTCAGTAGTTCTGAAACAGATAGCCTAATTTAATTTTGTCATTTTGAACAAGGATCACCCAGATAATGAAATCTGTTCCAAAGAAAACATTTTTATTTCTTCCTCCGTTTCTCGTATTCTTTAATAATAAAGAACTTTTTAGAATAGTCTCCAAGTGTGATGTTGACCTTATTTTTAAATTACGCGAAGGAAGCTTTCCTCTTGTGCATGTCTGATGTGACCTTTTTAATCGCATTAAGTGACGGAGGATCTAAACGGGATGGTGACATGAAATAATGAAATCTGCCCGGAGCGGTATAATTACGGACAATGCCTGTCCCAGGCCGGTACACACGCACGCGAGCGGTGTGCCACCGCCCCGAGCAAACCCCTTCCTATTTGAGCTGACAGTTAATTAAAAAAAATTGATAATTAATATTTTTTTTTTTTGATAATTAGTTACACAATTTATGACGTTAAAAATAACGTACTATATCCATAGCACTCGAAATAATTTGACAAGTTTACAAATACAGGGTGTAAACGAAATCATGTAATTCCTTCAATCCTCGTGATGTTGTGATGACATAGATTAACCCTGAAGCGATACATTTGGATTCAATAAACAAAAAAAATACAAGAAGTAAACATTTGCTCTTAACGTAAGACATTTTAACGCCCCGAGTTAAATGATCGCGCGGCGAGCTATAGCCGCGCCATTCGCTCGGGACGCTAAAATGACTCACATTAAGAGCATATGTTTTCTTCTTGTAATTCTTTTGTTTATTGAATCCAAATGTATCCCGTCCAGGTTTAATCTATGTCAGCAGTACATCACGAGCTTTGAAGGAATTACATGATTTCGTTTACATCCTGTATAGGATTGTCGCTTCGATGCTACACTTCGGTTATGTATAATTAACTTCATTATATTTTTATAAATAGATCCCTATGTTTATTAAAATATTACAAAATTATAGAATGAAATCATATTAAAATGTTATCAACTATCTTAATTTTCAATTTATCAATTGAGTAGTTCATACCCCTAGCGACGGGTGAGACCGCAAGGAAATTCGCTAGCGCAGCGCCCGTGCCATGCCCCATGATTGTAACGCGCTCGGGGTCGCCCCCAAACGCCGGCAGGTTCTCCCGCAGCCAGTGTAGCCCCGCCACTAGGTCCATCAGACCGAAATTACCCTGCGCCGACCCCTTAGCACCAGTCTTTAAAAAACCTGCCGACAAACGACCACCATTTAAAACATAAAATAAAAGAACACGTGACAAAATACCCACGTTAATCTCACACGATATAAACTATTTCAAAGTATAAAATGTACACATAAATACACATTACGACTATGCGTTGCTGCTGAGAAATAGTGGGTCATAATGCAGAATATTTCACTGTCGCGTGGCAGAACAAGAGCCGGAAACAGTAAGGAACGTCTTCAATAAATTATGATATAATGTATTTTTTGCGCACCACACGAACACGTCTGTCTAAGATACACTTCAGTGGATAGCAACACTTATGTAAATACGAAAACTTACACATTTCATACAATCCCCCAGATGTGTCATCGTTATTCAAAGTTTCCTCTCACGAAAATTGTTCACAAGTGAATCAATATTTTCTATCACTTCAGTTACAATTTCGAGAAGTGACTTCGAAAACAAATATTTGGAATAGTGTGTAGGGTGTGTATCGTTTTGCTATTTTCGTTATGACATTTGAGAGTTTGGCTCGAGTTTTGTTTGGTACTGTAGTAACGGCGAGAATAACTAATGGAACTTTTAGTTCACACCCAGTGTCGTCGGGTTGTCATTTCCAAGTAACCTATTTTTAATATTTCACATGACATGGAAATATATACTTTTGCCTCTATTATCTTTACGTAGGTAAGTCAAATAATTTATCAGACAATGTATTTGAGTCGTCGGGGCGGTAAAAGAGTTCTTGAATGGGTACTTTAGGATTACATTCAAACAACAAGCAGAAAGAAGCGAAAACAACATCAATTCACACAGACAGACGAACGTATTAAATTTGTTGAAACAATACTAGTCCAGTTGTGCAAACACCTACCTATATACGGGCCTGTCGGGAACAGATCGAAAATCAATCACCCTCTTCGTTCGATATTATATTAAATTTACAGTTATTCTGCTTGAAATTCTAATAAACAAAAACGTAGTAATATAAAAGTATGTTGAATAACTAAAAGTCATAAAATGAAATAGGACTGCTCTTTTGTCTGCAGTAAAATCAATATCAGATTACGCCTCAAAAAATAAAATGACATCGAGAAAAATGATATTCGTTAGTGTGAAAAGAGGAATAAATTTCGTTTTATTATTTTCGAAATCTTCTTTTTACAACTGCAGCAAATGTCGCTCGCGACTGTAAAATATAAAAATACGATACCCGTCCGAAAATACGTTCATAAGATTTTGTGAATTCTTTCGTCGTATTGACATGATATAAACTTGATACTCGTTGTAACGTGTTTATATAGTTCTACTTTTTAAATTATTAATTTCATACGCGCAACGCAGACCAGTAGACAGTTAGCAAGATTTTTTTAAATTTTCATAGTTCATTAAACGGCACTCATTGTCCACTCGTTAGAAAGAAACGCATTAATTCTTATATCTCAGTAAGCAATGACGAGTTTTTTAAAGGACATTCTACAGTTTCAGAATTATTAAGCGTAATAACTACATATTATAACGAACCGAACATTTGGTGAGTTTCCATATCCTCGTTGAGAGGAAATAGGTATCATACATACACATGTCAGTTTCTTATACTTAATAAGATATAATATAACGTAGCCATAAATTTACAGAAACCTAATTAATTACCGATAAGACGTTTCTAGGAAGTTAATCGGGAACTGTATAAAATATCCCTTCTCGCGCAAATATAGTTAAATGTTAACTTTAATTAAACTGATTATAATTATAGTACTTAGTTGTTGAGACGAGCTAGCTATTAGGGCTCTCATAAAAACGTTTTATAAGAAGTCTGTAATTAAAACGATTTACTACACTGTCCCAGTTTTTTTTAACAATCCTCGCTCTCGCTGCGTCCACTTCAGCCCAAGGTGATAATTAGGTGTATTATCTTCAGCGCGTAGGTGCTAATTATTCACTGTATAGACTAGGTATTTGAAAGGTTCATAACTAGTATATTCAACCGTTTGTAAGTATTGAAGTCTGTACAACTCTTAAAAACACCAGGGGCCACACTTGTAGGCCTTCAGCGAATATTTTTATTGTTATCGCGATAATACAAGAAACGCGTGTTGAATTTTGACTAATGTATTGGCCATTAATCTCACGACGGCGTGAACTTTAGCCAGTATAAGAAAAACAAAATTATGTTATCACAGTATGGTGATGACTTACCCAATACACCTAACCTAAAGTTGATGGTGACCACGACGATGTTGCCGTTCGCCGCCAGCGTGGTGCCGTCGTATGCGTTGCCGGAGCTCCATTCATACGACTCGCCGTGCACGAACACCAGGCACGGCAACCCCCCGCCCTCGCCCTCCTCACCCCCTGCGCACGCAAACATGTCCGTAAAGACAACACCCTGGAAACTCGAGATTATATCACGATGGAGGCTGATGACTAATAAATTATAAAGTGATATCTAATACTGTGTTAATTAATTATTATTAGGAAGTAATTTCAAGACATTATAATTAGTAATATAAGGATAGTAAGTAGAGATACACCTTTATGAAGAACAGAACTTCATAAAAAGATCTGATCAAGTTAGTTTCGTCACATTCGAATAAGATAAAGTTTCGCATATTTATATCGTAAATAAAATTCCTAAAAGCTAAAGATTGTAATAATCACGACGGAGTCTGTTGGCTTATAAACTGCAAAGGTGTTATTTTACTTAAATTGTGTGAATTAATGATGATTATAATTAAGGAGTACCTAGTGTTTTGTTACAAAGTATATAAGAAGACAAACAAAAAATATTACTTTGGAATTCATAATAATTGCTTCGAATATGATCCAACTTGATTAAAAAACAAGTTGAATCATAATAGAAGCAAGTAAAGTTTCGCACATATCCTGAAACAACACTCTAAGAACTCCAGAATAATTAGACTTGGCTTATAAATTACAAAGTGGTATTTACTACTGTGTAAATTATAACTCGTAGGGTTTCCTAAATATTACAGTATGTAATGTGAGGAAAGTAATGGTAATATATTATAACTGTATTTATGTCCGTATAATGTTATGGAAAATCGGGATTTGAACATTATCTAAGGAATTATTCATAGTGAGGTATTTCCAATCAATATAAAATCGAGTTTCGCACGCAACTCTTCGAACAAGTTTCTTATACGTATTAAACACCGCCAGTAATCAATTACAAGTTATATAAACATTGAATTATCTATTTTCGTAATATAATATTGAGCAGATCATAATCCCACACTGCCAATATTTGCTATTAAAATATGGGCAGGTCTATTTGTTCAAACCATTATGACACAAACAACAATTCACCAAAAATATATAGAACATATCTGTAACAATGCAACACAATAACAATAATGGTTCCATATATCTATTATACTCACGTTATTGATGACAAAACGTTGGCGTCGGCTCTTGAATTGTAGATATGGGGTGTCTCAGCCTCACTTCCGCACTGCTTGCAGGGGGCAGGATGCACTGCAATGCACTACGGAATTGAGGCCTCGACACCCTCCGCCGCGAATAACCCTCGCTTCCTCTGAACGATGCATCTTCTGTGTCATCTTATGCGTCCTCGTAAGTGCTTGCTTTCATTTCTCTCATACTCATACACAAGTAAGCGCTGACGTACGTATTTACTTATAACTTTTGAAGCGTTAAGTGCTCTATAGCTGAACCAACTATGCATAAATAATAGCCGTGTCAAGTTTAGACGTAGGTAACTATTCAAACTAACCCCTTTAAATGGGTTCTCAGACTAAAATTCGGTTGATACATCAATATTTAAGTATTCTTACCATTAGGAAACGCGTAAGTACCGATTCAGTAAAATTTCCGGAAAAATGTGTGGTGCTATAAATAATTATGTACCTATCATTAATTCGTAATACACATACATTTACAAGCAGATACATAATGGCATATTGCAAACATAGTTAGGAAACACTACTTGAAGTCGCTGCACTCCTAATCATCTAATTTAGGCTTTTCTTTTTAACCCTAAGGTTGACTGGTAGTGAATGCCTTATGGCATTAAGTCCGCCTTATGTACCACAATAGTGCATAGAAGTATAAATAAATAAATAATATTGCCAATAACACAAAAAAAAACGTTTCTCGAAAGTTATTTTTTTAAAATTAATATTGGAACCTGAAATAAAACGCCTGATGATAATTTATCTCTGATTCATAAGGAATCTGACTACTGAATAACAATACGAACAACCTAGTAAGGCGTTGTATATTATGCATACAAGAACTTTGAGAATCAGTATTTATGTTCTGCCTAGCCTTTTCCCAACTATGTTGGGGTCAGCTTCCAGTCTAATCAGATGCGGCTGAATACCAGTATTTGACACGGAGCGACTGCCATCAGACCTCCGCAACCCAGTAACTGAGCAATGCCGATATCCTAAGGTTAGACTGGTTGTCAGACTTTCGGGCTTCTGACTTCCCGTAACGACTGTCATAGGTATTCGTATGACACCCGGGACCGACTGTTTAACGTGCCTTCCGAGGCACGGAGGGGTCTCGATGTGTAACGAACGGTCACCCATCTACAGACTGACCGCTGCAAGCGTAGCTTAACCTCGCAAATCGTATGATCGGCGCGGTTGGTAATACCCTACGAGGCCCTCGAGTTAGTAACTTCAACTATTAATCCAAAAAGTGCAGAAAATAAGAATCAGTATTTATGTGCTATGACAAAAAATATACTGTACAAAACCCATTCACTGTCAGCATTACAAAGAGGTTGGACATACATGCATTTTCCTTATGACTTTTGCTGCAATACTGAGGTGCTAGCTTTCATATTGGAACATAGTAACTTTACAAATGACATCCCGTGAACGGAATTTTTAAGAAAACGCTTCTTGCAGTGCCTTTTCTGAAAACAAACAAAACAGAATTGTATCTAAGAGCACGTACAGTCACAGAACAAATCACAAAATTAAAAACAACAAATTCAGTTCAGTTAGTAACTATCGAAAAATTAATTTGTGAAATAGTTCCATTTAACGAGCTGATGATCTTTTTCCCATACAAGTCAAATAAGTATGTTCTATTTACATACAAATTAAATGATGCATCAGTAAAGTATTAGTAAGCTACTGAACACTAATGTATTTATTAGTCCCTTACACTAATCAATCAATCAATCAAATTTATTTCGGACAAAGTACATCCATATGTTGGTAAATTATAATATAAGTACTTACAAAAATATCTTAATAATAATGAAACGGACTTACCCGCTGAACTCATTAGTAATGATTGGCACAAATTTTTAAATGCTACAACAACTTATTTAATAGAATGCTAGTTTTGCAGATGCGCTCTATAAGTTCAACCAATTTATACTGTGGACACAAAAAATAAACACCTACGTATGAATATAGACAACGAAAAACAAAGGTTACGTCGTCACACTCGCTACGAGCGCTACGGCGTACGGGGTAAACGAGAAAAGCGAGTGCTACGGTGCTACGAAAACTACGAGGAGCAACATCTCATAGTTTCACAATATTAATAGTTTATTATATTTCACAATTTTAGATCATATTTCCAAAATATAGTGAAAGTCATTTATTAGCATGTAATCGAGTATACGAGCTTAGTAAATAAATACTTACAACTAGGTACAGAGTACAGAAAACCAGTAGATTTTACAACATTAAATATCACAAAATATCTGTCTTGTTACATTTTTAAAGCGACATATTTAACGGACAGTGAATTAACTGCGAAATGACGTGAATAAATTATATGAATAAACCGCTGGCAAGGATTAATGAGCAGCGCGAGCCCTCGTCGCCGCCGCCGTGGCCGCTCTATTATGTGGATACCATTGTTCTCCTCTATTAGACAAGTGCTACACAAGAAAAAAGAGGAAACAAAGACTGCGTTGTACACTTTATACACATACATAACTCACGCCAGTAATCCCGGAGGATTAGGCAAAGGTGTATTTCAGTCCACTCGCCGTTCGCGGATTACGATATGAGAAACTATGCGAAGAGGGCAAAGGTACCGCCATTCTGGGCACATTGCCAACCGCGGGACTGTACCTGAAAATTTGCTAGCAATAATTCTCAGATACAGTCTCATGGCATTAACCGCCTATTTGCCAGAATAGACCATCCGCTCCCTAACAATGGGCGTTGTAGACTGTGCCTAAGGGCACTGGGTTGATTTATGCTGCACATCTGTGCACTGTTTACACCATCATGCTATAACCAATTCGTTTTCCAAGCTTGGTAATGACGGCAACACGGACAAACGTGCTAAATAGTGTTCGATCTCCTGATCGAACACTATACTGCTGAATATACGTTATGGGTCTCCTGACCCATAACGTATATTCAGCAGTAGAAACCTCAGATCATGTTTGTATGTCCTTACCATTGACAGGCACATAGAGGTTGACATAGAGGCAGTCTTCGCTCTGGTTGGCGAGCACGGGCAGCAGTCGCTCGAGCTGTCGAATGCGCGCACGTGGGTGCAACAGCAACGCGTCGTCGCGTGGCACGGCGGCTGGCGGCACCTGCGGGCACGCCGGCCCCGACGCATCCGCCAGCCGCGTCGTCCGCCACTGCGACGGGGTCACTGGCGGCATGTATCTACATAACGGGTAATGATTTTAAGATTCACTTTGGTAGTACTACCCTACGTTCCAAATCATTAACTCACAACATTATAAAACTACAAAGTATAAATCATCAATAGTCGGAGTTCCAAGTGCATGAAACAATATTATAGGTTGGCTACGAGTTGGAATTCCAACCGTGCGACGTCTACAGGCACCACATTATTCTCAATAATATTTACAATTTGCTTATTGCATTAATCATCTCCTGCGTGCCATAATAATCGTCTCAGTAAAATGAGTCATCCATTACGATGAGTCGACCTTTTAGAAAATATGAATGATCATTTAGCCTCCTTCTTAACTTCATTGCCTTTAAAATCGTCTTAAAGAGCTTACCACAAATTGTTAACGAGTTTAAAAAGGACAGTTGACAATGTGTGTCCATTATCCGTATTATTTTAATTTGTAAATTAAAGAGCAAACAATATATTACCTGAGGCTACCTAATGGCGGTGTAGCATACGGCACTCCCAGGTAGGCCTCGACTTGCGGATGCGAGTGCACGACGATCCCGCGCAGTGGTCCGTATTTGGTCCTGACGACGCGCGTGCTGTACTTGTGCGCCGAGAGCGCGGCCGCGCAGCAGACGAGCCACGCGAGCAGCGCGGCGCGGTCCGCGCGCATCACGCGCACGCGGCGGGCGCGGGCGCGGGCGACGCGCCGCCGGCTACGCGCGCGCCGCTGCGCATCACGCGGCCCGCCGCGCACTCGCGCACACGCACCGCCCCACGCGCCTCCAGCTCATCACACACCCTTCTCACGCGTCCTCGCACACTGACATTACATTGATGTTACGCACTCATTTTGTATACCACTGTTTCACTACAAAAACATTAAAAACACTTACCCGAATCATTGTTTTGTTGTACTACTAATACTTTTGGAAAGGTTAACCATTTGTTCAACCTGTAACAAAAAAAATAACACTTCGTTAACGATGGGCAAGCAACATTAAAATTAAATATATATTTTTATATGTATTTAACATAAAGTTATTGTATAACCGAAGCAAATTTTCCTGAAATCTCCATTTTAATCAAATATGAGTAGCGTAAGCCGGGCCGCGGACAATGGAGTAGGTAACGGGAAATATTTACCTGACAGACCTAAACCGACGTTTGTAATTTAATGTAACACAAACACAACAACAACGTCGCATTTCTAAACGAAATTTGCCGTTTCCGTAGCGGGTTCCACCAAACCACCGCGAGCGGGACTCGTGCAGACGTTCACTTCCGCTTCATTTATGTAACCAAAGACTGATTTTCATTGCAATTAAATGTGAACACAATTCAATGGGGTCTTACAAGCTCAAGTGTTTACGTCTGTACACATAAATAGACTGTGTTGTTTCGTTAAATTCATTAGTTGTTTAGTTTGCGAGGTTACATTGTTTACTTTAATTATATTCTCTCTATTTATAATCCGCGTGCTCTATTTAACCGTTGTTACTTTAAATGTAAGACTCATTTATTGAACAAATAATTAACATAATTTTAAAGATACATAAAACATAATTTAATAATGGAAAAAGTAGTAGCCCGCCGGTACGGCATCCGGAACAGGGTCCAAGCTACCCGTAGTTAGGGTTCTAGAGAGAAGAACCTCCTAACAATACACACCATGTTCAGTAGTAATGCTTTCTATATCATTAATGTTGATCGAAGCTCTTTGCTTTAAATGTATATTACTTCTACCCTAGAATCGAAAAACTACTACTACTTTCATAGTCCAGGCATGGCCCAGCTGAGACGTGCCTAGTGGGTTTTAATATGTTCCACATTTTTAGTCTATAAATTCGAAGTAAGGCTTGTAATCCAATCGCATCAGAATCACATTATATGAAGCCTATACGACGGACATCAATTATATAAAAGCAGACGTTTATTGGCGACATAGCGATGGTATTTACAGGCGCATTTGGTTGCGCAAGTGGGCTACAAAGACCGCGGCTAGTGAGGGGCACACCATCAATCACCCGCGTGACGTGCAGAAGCTTTATGGTCGTCCCGCATTTTGTTGCACGCCTATTGATACCATGTCACCGCTGACCTTTGAAAACGTGAAATATTTTCATAAATTTAAGTGTAGTATCATTAAAGCCAAAATTGCATAGTAAAAGTCATCCTCTGGAATCGTTACAACCGTTTAAAATTCATAACTGCCAGTACCATGGACATTAGCAGAACCATTATGAATCTTTCAGATGTCACCAGCATTAACAAAACCATTCCGGATATTTTAATCAACAAACGCAATGTGTTGTTAAAGAGATGGGAAAAATAACTCGATCCAAATATTTTAAATGATACCTATTATTTTTGGTATTATCAAGTTATGGCTTTTAGCAAGAATTAATGGATAATGGAGGGACATGAGGATGCCTCAATAATTAAAATGTTGTGTAAACCGACCACGTTTTAAAAAAAAAGTACGATTCCCTCTCATAAGTACACAAATATTACTCAACTTTACGAATGTCAATGTAATTTAATATTAGAATTATATTCGGAAGGGAAAAGGTTCAAACATCATGTAACAATAACATCTAATAACGAAATATAAATAAAAATATACTATGATACAATAATTAATTACAACATAGATTTCTATCAGTTGCACTTTAAACTATTATAAAAATGTACTCTATAAACGTGGTTTTACAGGAACCAAGCTTATCAAATGCTTAATAAAGGTTTTTATAACCTATCTAGAACGGTTTTTATAACCTATCTAGAACGAAGAACGTGCTTACTTCATTCCAGTAATAGCCAATTTTAAAGACTGAACGAGCTCTCACTTATTGGAAAGCTGATATACTGTTATTAATTGCATATTGTGGAGCTAAAATCTCGACATTCTATTTTCGAAAATGTCGGCATCAATCTGCGGGTAATATGTTAATCTTTTTAAGCGTGATCGAGCTCTGGGTGTCACGCTGCGCTCAAGATAACACGCCGATTACCTAGCTCACGCTCCCGGCATCACTTGTGATCGATCGCTTGCTTACTCTAGCGATGCAAAGGTTATAACCGAACTCGAAAATATTAGTTACTTTAGGGAATTAGGTGAGCAAGGTACACAATATTATAGGAAAAATCGTTTTTACTTTATATTTTTTGATTAAAATATTCTGCATATAAAATAAAATTGTCATTTTCTATTAAACGTCCTTTTCCTCATCGTTTTAACTTTGAGTTTAAAACATCATTATTTCTCCGTAACACATAGCTCGGTAAATCACTTCAAAATGTAATGTGAATACGTAGTGCGATCTCTTAACGCAAATTTGTAATTGGTGTTCCAATTTATTTCCAAAAGTTTCAATGTACAAAGTTGGATTATCTAACTCGTCGCGCAGGTGTTCAAAGTGTTAATTAATTTATATAAAGGGGAATTTATTTTGGGTAACATTACATTGATAAATACTGAAAGAAGATGTTATTAATGATAAAGTAACGTCGGTTTCATTAGAAGAGGTAAACTCGTGTGTTACTCTGTAATCAATTAAATTAATTTAATGAGAAACGCCTTGTGCGCAAATAATGAAGGGCTTTATAATTGGAGTGTGTTGTGCCAGAAATTGCTGTGTATATGCTAGTCTTGAGATTGAAATTACTTATTAGTAATTATCGCATAGATCCCAGCAAATAATGGACCGTCTCACTTCCTATAGGGTGACGTAAAATAGGCAGGCATATGAAAAACAAAACAGGTTGAAACCGGTAGTATTAGTACCACCATTTGTTTTTCAATGCATAAATACTCGAGATAGGAAATACGAGATAAGTTTAGTCTGAACAAATAATTAGAGTAGCTAATTCACTCTACGCAAGAACTAATAAAAATCACTATCATATCTTTGTAACAAATTTTCAAGTAAAAATGTCCAATTAGACGAAATGGAGCGTGCCAAGTCGCCTAACGACGGTGAAGCGAGAGCGGCGTGGCACGGCCCGGAGCTGGACAAGTGGCGAATTGGCGTCATCAATCACGGGCAGCCGTCCGCCGCAGCGCTTTAATGGGCACACGCTCGTCTTCCAGCGGACACGCTCCTCTGATCAACTCTCCGTCGATTACTTAAACGCTACAGTCAGAACATTTGGACTAACTACCGAGTAACATCATAACATTTAGCTAGTAGATCACTTAAGGCAATTGGAGACAGTTCTTGATCGTTAAGCTTATCTTTCTGTTTATCTTTTATCTGTAACAAATCAAGCAGATATTAAAACATCTTTCTGGTTTCGATATATCTGATATCTGTATGTATAGTCTATTCTCAAAAGTGTCTGGATTTAATATAGTTTTTATTGTAAGTTTCCAGGAAATCTTTTGGGTGTATGAAACATAACTATGTCATTGTGAAGTGTCTTATTAAATGCTAAAAAAAACAACGCATAAACCTAAATATGTTTTAAAAAAAGCAGTCAAATCTTTCTATTTCCTGAGACCGCGATAAAGTTATGAACACAAATACAAAATTTTCAAAAATCTACGACAAATCCTACCCGCATTTACATTGCAAATTCAGATGAAAATTCAAGGCGTCTCCCAGTTTAACTTTAACTGTCGACGGGATCTTAATGGACACCAAAGCGCTAAACCTCAGCAGCTTTGAGCTTGCCGCAACAACCACATCGGTTACTCCTTAATGTAAGCATATATGAAAGGTTAAAATATGTATAGAGTGCTCACAATATTAAGGCAGTATGTATTTATAGGTACATCCTGATCGTTATATCAGTCCATTGATATCTACAGCTCCCCGAAAACTGATACATCCATTTGACGAAATCACCAGGTTGCTTTTTTTTTTCTCGTTGGAAAATCCTCATGGACGTCACTCGCCCGGGGAAGGCGAGGGGGTCTGCCGGACTCTTACCGGCTAAAAACCAACGGTGTTCCTTCTCCTGACGGTACGGCCGGGGTCGCGGGATTCGCAAAAGCATGCACCGCAACTCTGGCAGGTCCCGGTCCGCCAGCCCAAGACATATGAGTTAGTGATCACAAAGTTAGTACCTAGAGAAACAAAACCTGCAGTCAACCTCCTTGACAAAATAAATGACAGCGCAAAAAAGTACAATGCATAAACCTTCGACAAAAAAACCACTGAGATTCTTTACTTTGCTGTACTTCTAAACTAACTCTGGCTCAGAAAGAATTTCCACGGCGGCGTACTAATCAATATATTACCAGAATTCTTATGAACAAAGTTGGCTCCGTTTAAAATTCTAGCCTTAGTGGTTACAGAATGCTTTACATAAACAAGAAAGTTTTGCAAATTTCTCATAAAATAATAAACGATCAGTCATCGAGAGCTCATAAATCTTTCCTTCTTTTACGCAACTTTTATTATTTGTTTTAAAAGATTGTCATTTCTTTGATTGGCCGGCCTGACATTTGTGCATCAGGATCAATTTGCATGGGACTGTATTTTACAAAACATCGCATCTAGGCTTTAAAACTTCTGTAAAGATTCATGAGCTTTTAATTAGCTTATATTTTAACAACAAAATTTTAATTCGACGTCTATGTATACTAACAACAGAATTTAAATGTAATATGAAATTTGGATATAAATTGTATTAAGCTGTACCTCCACAGTTAATTTAATACAATTTATTCTCAAATTTCTGCGCTTACCAGTTTCTATATCATTAGAATTCCGCGAAATAGCTGTTCTAAATGAAGTGCCATTAATCAAATCTCAAAACCAACGGCCGTTTACATAATTCCCATCCAACCGCGCCGGGCGCTTACGACCGCTCCTATTGTAGACGTTAATCCTTGATGCTGTATTAATAGACATGTACCGCATGATATTTTTATCCTTTAATAATACCTTTAAGAAACTATAATGAATTAAATACTTATAATAACAAAATTGATATTGTAAAGATGCAAAATGCATACAAGACACTATACGCTCATATAATTTCGCACGGTTGAATAATTGGAAACATATAGCGCGTGACGTATTCCTTAATTCAGTGTACGGACGTGATGGGTGACATAGGTTTTCCGATGCTTGTCTCATAAAGGTGGAGTGGCTCGGTCGATATCGGCTGTCGGCTCGAGTGGCTTGTGGAAAGAAATGTGAGGCTATTTGTGCTAGGCCTGCTCTCGCGTCGAGCACCCTCCGGCCGCGACCCGAAGCCGCTGCCTCCGCCCCACCGCACAAACTAGATTAACTAGGCGACCTCATCTTATAGACCCTATGTCCGGAATTACAATATTATACAGAGTATCTCATAAAATTGAATGGAAAGTCGCTTGTGCAAGTTGAGATTGCGATATTAGTTAGATTCTAATTTTATGCGTAATTTTATACGTGAAGATATTCTGATAGTATCACCATCTACTGATTTTTGAAATATAAGTGTAGGTATGTTAGAAACCTTCGCAATGCAAAAAAGCCGATATTAATATAGAGTTGCTTTTAAAACTTTTAAAATAATTTGAATAGAACTTACGAGTAAATTACTTCGGTTGGTAGGCCACCAACATGTTACAACTCTTGGCCTATCACGTTATCAAAAACTTCGGTATAAACAATATCCACGCTAAGATCAAATTAATGTTGAGCTACATTTATATCTAATTGAATGGTGTCGTATAGTTAAATACAAGCAATATTAAAGCGAAAACTAGGAGCGGTTAGTAACAATTAATATTAGGTCCCCACCTATGAAATTGGCGTTTTTTCTCACAAATAGAGAACCTCGTCACTTCTATGATTTAAAATATTCATCAATTGCTTGATATTGTATCGAATAATGACCATCATAGACAACTACCAATAGTAAAAAAACCTTCTTATAGTTTTCTAAACATAAAAAACACCTTAAAAGTGCCTCCTCTTTTGTTAGCAGAAATGACCATTATTTTTGGTTTAACTTAGCCAAAACTTATTTTTGTCGCATAATCTAAGTAGCTTATGTTATCTTAATTTTAAACATTAGTGCATAAAAGTTTTAAAACATTAGTGTTCATAGTTGTTAAATAAATTAAGAAAATGTTAGTATGAAAAATGCAACTTCTTTAAAATTCTCCATACAAAACGCTGATTTCATAGGTGGGGACCTAATATAAATATCCATTAAAATCCCAATCTGAGGGCAAAAGTAAATAAAACGATGGTAAAACGGCTCAAAATTTATCCATTCAAAATAATTAACGTAGAATCCGTCGAATGGATCAAAACGTGACTTTACATGTTAAATCCTGGTCCTTGGTCAACAAATTACACCGTTTTATATCCGTAAAGGTTACGTAAACTGAAAGTTCGTGTCCGAACCTGAGTGGGGCTATAAATAGAACTTATTCCTGACTTGAACATGGTCTCGTTTCGACGTAAATACCTATTTATAAAAGTAACAGTTAGAGGCTAAAAGGTATTTGCTAAAGGTCAAAGTGAAAGGATTATGTTTCCCAAACTTTTTAATGAAAACTGTTATGTGGACTGTGCGAATATGTCTCTTTTTCTTTTTATCGAAACTGCTACACAAGCAGGGGAACAAAGATTTTCTTAATCTGTTTCTTTGCTCGAACAGCAGTTTACACTCTTATTGTTGTTCACAAGCACTAAGTTATAAAAGAAATATCTATCGGCACACATACGTGTTTTCCTTCAAAGAGAAGTGCGTTTTATCTGAAAGCGGATAAAACAACCTGTAAATAAATCGGAAAAACAAAACATTGCTTAGTAAATCCCAAGTAGTTGTTACATTCCCGGGGCAGACGCCGAGCACCCGACACAAGAGCGGGCGGGCAACAAAGTCCGCAATACACGTAAAATCAATTTAACAAAGCCACTTTGAGCCGCGCTGACCCTTACACGCTTATTCACAAACACGAATGTCTGTCTTCAGTACTACTATATCTATCTATCACAACTAGATCACATATAAATGCGATGATTTTTAAACTATACCTACAAAATCGAAATATGATCGTATTTATATAAAAAATGCAGGTTTTGGTGGGATCACTGACTATACGATTGGACTGGAGAGTTTTTAGTTCAGCCGCTTTTATTTTCCTTTCCTTAGGAAACTTATTTCTTACTTTTTTTATTTATTTTTTATTTTTTACTTACTACTTTGTATCAACAAGTTTAGTGAAAGTTATCTTTGGCGTTCATCTGCAGCCATTAGGACTGGTTTATAACATTCACTATTATAAAGTCATCGACTACGCTGAACAAAAATAAACACAAAGTAGAATTTTAATGAACATCGACTGTGATATGGAAAGGTTAAAACAAACAAAACATTTTGCATTCCACTGTTTATTTGGAACAAAACATAAGAGGACCTCCAAAAAAAGTGCGGCGATGTAACAGACAGATACACCGAACGAGTTGGCCCAGCAAATATTTCGCTTTCCTATTTTGTTACGAACAAATAAAAACCGAAATCCTTTACGGTAAATGCAGTTTCCATTTCTCTCAACTCTGTAACTCGACATAGCCCAATTAACACTTTAGCCTTTGGAAGTTTACGAGAAGCCAATTGCCAGACCTTCCATTGATAAAACCATTCCACTACCAAAACATCAATTAACTGGGAAGCAGACGGTTAAAAAACATTTTATTTAACTTGATGAGGAAAAACAATTAAAAGCTGTAATTACTATTAACCCTTTAAACGCCAGAGACGACTTAAGTAGTCTAAGTAATCGTGCCCAAGACGCCAATGACGTCTTCAGGAGCCGTAACTTATGTTTGAATTATTAAGAACAAGTTGTTCCGTGATTCCGCATTGGCTTAATGACTCTAGTTAAGTTAAGAAGTCATAAACGAATAGGTAGGTACAGTTTTATGGACTGTTGAGGTGAATTTGTTAGTGAATAACTTATATTAGTGAACTGAACAAAGTAAGCGAAGTAACTGCGTATACTTTGCACTATTATAATCATTATTGATATTCTATCAACAATAGGGTGTTAGATGGCAACAAAGAGTTTTCACTCAATTCTTTTGAAAAGGAACACATCATAAGAGGAGCCACACGTTCATTTCATAATAAAACCACATAAAGGCGAGCGTGCGTAGTGTTCTGAACAACGATATGTACCGACGTGTGTCCCGTCGAGCTGAACTAACCGCGAGTGGAAACTGGACACATTGGGTGTCAACCCTTCACCAGACCACTCCGATTCACACTCGACTGAATATTGTCTCTGATCCCGCAACTTATTCGAACTTTATAATAGCCATTCTTGTTTCTCATTGAGCAACGTTACTTTGAAATGGGTACTGTTCCTGATATATAATTAGGGCGGAAATACTTCTTGATCATTTACGATTAATATGAAGTGATGTGATGAAGTGGGGTATTGCAGAATAATATTCGTTTACATGTTCGCTAGTTCTGTCGACTTGCACATAATGTTGGTAATAAAGTGTGTTTGTCGAAAATAAAGAAATTTCAGTTCACTCATTTACACACGGATATCATTACCATTAACCCAATTCTTTTTTTCATTTAAATAAATTTTATGAACACAGTTTTTTAATAATACAAAATCGGCTAAAAGATTGGAGTCTCGATCGGCGATCACATCTTTAGTCAATCAGCGTCGCAATTCCCCTAATGGAAAAACTATTAGTCTCCCGCCTTCCGGGAACAATAGGATAAAAAATGTCTCCCCGGTAGGTACTTACTATGGTAATCTATGTTACGACGTGTTCTAGCGTGTCGCGCAATTTGTTCTACAAATGGTTTTTTCGTTAGATACCTATAATATGTGTGACAACAACGGCATGGAAATAGAGGGCCGTGATCAATAAGTATCGACAGGGTTATTTATGGGACACGTTTTCTACACTTACTTCGCCAAGTCAGTATACAGAAATGCTTACGAAAACAATACTGTAATTTTTTTTACAGTACAACACAGTACACAATGACCATAAAAAGTAGCATACTACAAAACATGGTACAACTGCAGATATTGGCAGTATTAGCACTGATATTAGTAATTTATAAAACCCGACTTCTCAAAAAACTTCGATGTTCAGATCTCTTAGTAAACGAGATTTTGTACAAATACTTATGGTTTAAGGATACCCATACCTCAACTTCAAAACCAAGTTACCAACCAGACAAGATTACTGTTTACTTTTTAAGTTGAGTGTTTTAAAGTAAAGCGAAAAGATATTGCATAAGAAAATACTCGTAAATAGCTACGGAAAATATCAGCTAATGCAGCTACTTTTTCAAGTTTCATCACATCCACTTTGTTAACGAGGACACTACACCACTGCCATTGTTTTATAATAAGAATATAACTAGTTTCTGCGTTCACCGAGCTAAAAACTGATAATACAGAATATACGGATGTAAAATTTGTCTCGATACATTGATATTTTTTTGTACCTAACATGAATACGTTTACTAATAATTAAAACATGAATTATTATCTGTCAAGGACTTGTGAAATCTGTTTATTCGTAGAACAGGTTCTGTTAGTATAGTTTTGCTGTATATAAAATGCTATACATTAAAGAAACTATTTTATATCTTCTTCTTCTTTTCATGTGGTTAGTGACTAATCTGGTGTCAGAGTTTATGCCGCCCATGGGCCCCTGACTTGGCTTCACATGCTGTCGACAAATATCTCTCAGGCATGCCGGTTTCCTCACGATGTTTTCCTTCACTGTTTTTAAGCAAATGTTAATTATACAATACGCACATGAATCCGAAAAGTCAGAGGCCTTGGGTTCGAACTCGAGACTTATGACTTGGCAGACCGACGGTCACACCACTAGGCTATCACTGCTGTTACTATTTTATACTCTATACTGTTATTTGTAACAAATGATGATTCTAATTCAAAAACAATCAGTCGGCATACTAAATATGCCAATTGATTGTTCGTGTAGTTGATATTTCCACCAATATTATTTTTATAAATCTTCTCTAAGAAAGTCAATGATAACGCTAATCGTATGTTAAAACCGAAAAAGACTAAAGTTTTTACATTTGGGAAAGACATTTGAATGATAATCCAAATTTATTAGAATTTCCATAAAGTTTCACAACAATGCAAATGGTTGGAACAAAACGATTGTTCAGAGGAAAACGAAATAGCGGTCAGGAGCGAGTGGCTTGTGCTGACAACACTCTTCTTATTATGTTCAGTCTTCTTCAGCTATACGAAAATAGTCAGCAAGATTCGTTGCGCCGGACAGACCTTTTTTTATTTTATTTATTTATCATGGGAAAATCTCCATGCTTGTCCCTCGCCCGAGGTACACGACTGGGTCTGCCGGACTCTTACCGACTAAAAACCCACGGTGTTCCTCCTTCTGACCGTCAGCCGGGGTCGCGGGACTCGCCTTAGCATGCACCGCAACCCCGGTCTTGGTCTTGGTCCACCAACTGCTGGCGGACCTCCCCTCAGTGGGGCCCCACCCCACATCACCGGCGCACCAGAACACATGGCATGCCGTAACCACTCCGGGGACCAAACAAGCACATGGGCGCCAGACGACTCCGTGTCTGGGCACCCTTGATCCCCCTGCGACGGGTCAGGCTAGTGGCCCCGCCGCCTACCACTTTTCGGTTGCAGAGGATAGGGAGAGCGGCCAACTATACACCGACACCCCTCTCCCCCTGCGGCCCCACCGCGTCCGCCATCTGACGGTGGCGGCCCCGTCAAGGCCGCGGAAGGTAGGGAGAACGGCGCACCGTAATACCGACACTCCTCTCCCGCCACGGCCTCCAGCACTCACCCGCGATGCCTCCCATAAGACATCGCGGCCCGCTTCAGTTGCGATGTCGCCCAAGCGACTTTAGTATCGTCACTCGTCTCGTTTTTTTTGTTTGTGTTCAGTGTCAACACCATATCATCTTGAAGATGATATGGTGTTAACACTGAACTATAGATATCTATCGGTAAAAATACACTGCTGCATGCGTAGCATCATCACCGTAAACAAGGGTTTTGTCAACGGAAAAATATACAATATGACATAATATACACAACGGCAATATTATGTCATTTTGTCAATTCAAACTGCCTTGTTAGTTGTGGCAAGCGTGTTGTCTAGTGGTGGCAAGCGTGACTGCTGATAGTAAGGTCCTGGGTTCGATCCCCGGGTTGGGCAAAATGGATTTTTATTGGATTTTTCCGCGTGGAATTCCTCAGTAGCAGCCCGGAGTTTGGATTTATGCTCGATTGATGGCAATAGGCTTGCCCGATTGATGGCAATAGGCTTGCCCTCTATTACATAGAACTTAAACATATCGGCGAAATAAGGGTGTGACTATACACCTCTGCCCAACCCTTCGGGGAGTACAGGCGTTATGTCAATTCTTCCGTCGACAAAACCCTTGCCTACGGTGGTCACGCTACGCCTGCTGAACGTAGGAATTAGTCTAGTGGTCGGAGTATGTTGTTATTACAACAGAGAAGCATGCTACTGCCCATTACGCCCTATAAATGTAAAAAAATACCTTAACTTACTTTTTAAAGTAGTTTAAAGGTACGCAACTTTCTGGAAAATAACGCAGCCTGTAGCATATTTTAACATTAATTCTTTATAACTTTTATTTCCACCACTTTAAGATTTTTGTCGTACAATTCGTAATTCCAGAGGGAGTGGTTTTCAACTAAACATACAGAACTCTGAAAATAATAAAACAAGATATTTTGGTTTTTTATTCGCAAGATATTACGCATTTGAAACGAGAACAAAGGGGACAATGGCTCCGAGTTAAACTCGATTAAGTAAATCTGTCTTGCGTCAATATTAAACAACAGTCGCTTCAATGCCACTCCGTGTTTGTTATAACTTTATGATTAAATTTTATAGATTTTATATCAAAGATTTAAAGGGTTCTAGCCACGGACCGTCCATCTACATAAAACTACACATGTACATAGTGGGGAACAATACAAGGTAACCTTTATCTATCCAATGAGTCCCTAAAGTGGCGAGCCTTCATGTAACAAAAACATACCGTATTTATCTTATTCCTGTGAATAACAGATGTTCAGCGTCCTTACAATGCCATTTATCAGTGTCGCTTCTGTCTAATCATTCCAACGCACATTTATCACGACATTTTTTATGTATACATAGCATTCCAAAATATCTTACCGACATCATAAAGATGTGACAAATAGTCCCCTTTTAACTTTTTTATTATTAAAAGGTTTTATCGCAGCCTCAATCTACTTTAGCACATTGAACCGGTAATCGCAGTTTGGGCTATCTTCACGCAAAGTATTATCTCGTCCGACACAAAAGGCTGCGTCACACCTTTTCGGAGAAAATTACTAAGGACCTTCCCTATACCGTCTTTAAACCTACTTACAGATTTATCTTGCTTATAGCCTGGTTACAGAATTTATCATTTTATTTGCTGATGCATAAATCTTTGACAGCTAGTGTTTTTTTATGAAAAACATATCGACGGTCCCTACCTATACTATCGAAACTACAAAATCTCAGTTTTTATTTTATCTGCTTAAAATGTGTGAAATTATGTTATCTTACAGGTTATAAAATAATACATTTTTATTGGACCAAATGGCAACTATTCCGCATCAAACTAAAGAAGAATCACGTAAATCGGATCAGAAATCTCAGCGTAATTGGTGTACATACATAATAAAATAAAAACTAAGATTTTGTAGTTTCGATAGTATACGTAGGGACCGTTGATATGTGCAGTAAACTTCTTATCGAGTGGTTAGAAGATAATTTTTTACTGCACGTTTTTTTTTAATATTTTATATTTAATTTTTGCTTTTTATTTAAAAAAGAACACGTAGACCTAAAGACAGGAGCCTAGGCTATTGGTGTTATTTCGTAAATCTACATAATACATAAACTCTAGTATATGAACTATACTTAATTTTGAATATATAAGAAGAAAAGTACTCGTCATATACAACAAAAAACGCGTCACGCGTCGCGCCGACCAAAAATGCACATTCAAAAATATTTCCAAACTTAAATGTCAGTTTCTTAAAATCATTATGAGCAGCAAAGCTCAAGTGTTGGTGTGGCTGGATAAGATAAACCTTGTTGCTTGCAGCACAGCAAGCTGTATAAAATGAAGTCTATTTTTAAAATCCCAAGGGTTTCTCGATATAACACGGTTTGTCACAATATCATCTTTCAAAATATGCATTTTGTTTTTTTTTTAAATCACTTATATTCAAATTTATAACTTTGGAATATTTGACATAAAGAGCAAAAGGTATGGATGATCTTATGCAAGAAAAACTTGTTTTAAGTATCAATTGCTATAAAACAACTCTGACATGTTTACAATTAAGTGATAAAAATGAGTGAGTGTGAGACCACCTTACACTTATTCTTCAGTCTGTTTAAAATTAATGTATTAAGCATAATCAAAGGTCTATTTACCTTTTATACAAAATCGAAATGGATACTAATATATGTTTCTGATAGATACACGTATTATCTGAACTTTCCTAGACACATATACTTTACAGTATCGGAACATCAATTTTAATACCAAATGTTTAACCTAGTTTAAACTCACAACGACTCCTTGTTATAAGTCAGTCAAACAAATCCTGGATAAATAATATAGGTACAAATAAAGTTAAAGTTTCCACAAATCTTTATGACTGAAACTAAGCACCTACCTGCTTGATGTAATCCAGTTTCTTTGTCGTCGGATAAACAGAGAAAATAAAACTTCCAAATCCGGGAAATCCTTACGATAAAACTTAGACTAAATGTGTAGCAAAATCTACACAAGGTCAAATAAAACTTATATGAGACTGCGCCTTTTTAAATTATCCTTAGAGACCATTAATACGTCAGACATTATATACGTCGGTTGTAAGCAGCCCATTAAATCATCTTAATAATAAAGGTACAAGAAAAAAGATGTCTGATAAAAAATTTGTAAAATAATAATGATTCTTTGTTACCCCAGACGTAACTTTTTCCTTCGCTCAATATTTTGAATGAAGCACATCCATAACCTTATAATGAACCTATTTTTTTATAAGAGTGTCCAAAAAAAGGAGTGTAATGTTTTTAGGGTTCATTCTGTATGCTCGTTTGTATGAATTTCTTTATTCCACCATAATATTGAAAAACTAATCTTAGACTTTAGACGCCATGAAATCTATTACCGTTTTCAGATACTCGTTACTTATTAAGTCTAGTCTGGAATGTATGTAGTAATAAAATGTACATTATGTAAGTCAAAATATTTTACGTATGCGTAACCTAGACGCAAATATATAACCGTCTACGAGTTTTAGCTCTTACATTCATAATATCAAAAGGCAACAGAGTCTACCCAAATCCATAACCCGCGCTGGGGATTTAACATAGGAAAAGACTGAATACTGAATTGTGTACTGTGTTATATGTCCATAGTTTCATACACACACACTATTGTAGGTAAATTTAGATATTCCTTATAACTTCTACGTAACTAAGTGCTCAAAGATAGATTGAATACGTCTGACGATCCTTAAGTACCGGTCTGACGCACCGTGGACAGTCAGCCCCGCTACCAACTTCGCTGACTAGGTAATCTTTTCACCACGCCAAGAGTTATTCTCAAATAGATCGAGACGTCGCGAAAGAAGAAGAAAACCTGATTGAGTTCCGATTGTTTGCCATTAACAAGGCCTTTACATAAAAAGGACCTTTAATTTTAGGTTAAGGCTTGGCTGCCGGTAATCAAAGTTTATTCAGGCAGGAGCGTCCAGCGAGACGAGAACTTAGACAACAAGGAATAGGAAACGAAATAGGAAACTTGGCGTCTTTTATTGAGTCCCTAAGGATTTCGTAAAGTCAATTAGTAACACAGTCATGTTCCAAAACAGTATAGCGCTAAATTAGGATGGTGGACTTTAGGACAGCTGTCTAAATTAGGCGACATCACAGGAGAAACTGTGTCCTACGTGCCTCGAGCGCTGAACGGCAACAACACGGTTTAAACTAAAACAACTTCATTGCATGCACAACTATGGTTGTTCATACATACGATTTAGTTCATGTTTTCAAACTACGAACAAGCGTTTACTTAATTGTATAAATAAACAAGTATTGTTCGAAATAATCGGTTTTCATTCTGAAAGCTAAAGTAGTATTTTTCCGAAATGTTACAACACCATAGCTTTCTTTAAAAACTGCTTATAAACTGCTGTCGTAACTTTGAACTACCAACCTACTCTAAATGTTTAGCTTACCACAAGAAACTGAATCACAATTCAGCAAATCCTATCATTGTGTTTGCAGCTGAATATTGTTCGTATACGGGAGGAGGCCACACAATGGCGATAAATATCACAATACAACGAACGCCCACGCTGTTCCTGTGGCTTGTTGCTGCGATTTTCAAATGTATATTTAACTTCACGCAAAATTGGGCCCTATTGGCAAACATAAACAACAAGTATCACAACAAAGTTGCGGCTTAAATTGAATACTCCTGCAACTTTTAATTAATTTTCAACTGCGTAAGTACATAGGTATAAGAATATTAACTAGTGTTAACATTGTATATGACAGTCTTACTTACTAATAGTAATAGTATGAACTGAACACTTCTCACAATCTGAATGCAAGAAAAATGAACAATACTTTCACTGTTTTCGCAGACTTTGTTGAAATATTGAATTCGTAATTTTCTCGTACATTTATTGTGTATCCATGGCAAAGAGTTTGGTGAAACAGTGGCACAGTGCAAAAAATACAAAACGTTGGAGCGCGCGCTATGAACGTGGTTACTAAAGCGGATAAAGCACTTATTGATCTTTTTTCTAAGCCGTTTTATCACGTTGCAATCTCCTGTTACTTTTAGCTTCTACCGTCTTCTTTCTCACAGCTGTAAATGAATTAAATTTTGTACACAGTTTGAGGTTCGCGTTGCGACATAACATTTTACAGCAAATGTTACCGCAGTTCACTGTGGAGGTGGATACACTGCAAATTGCAATACGAATATTACCGGAGTAAGTTGGCAGAGCCTGACGCTCTCGGCTAATTGTTATATTATATTTAATTACACTGGTGTTACTATTCATTTCTCGAATGTTGCCGTCGTGCTGTTATTGTGTGTGTACTAAAGTTTATTTTACGTAAAAGCTTATGCCATGTTAATGAGCCGCGCTTATATTGGTGTACCAACTTAAGACCTTCCACAATCAGCTGATTAATTCCATAACTAGATCATTGTTCAGGCTTAATTTGTTTTTTTTTTCCTAATCGACTGCTTGTAGATGGTCTTGCGGACCGTTTCTACGTAACCGGGCAGTTATTGGTGAGACCTGAAGGGTCTCCAACCAATCCCGACGAGAGTAAAATACTTAACCTAAGCTAACTACTATTACTACCTCTACTATACTAACATCATGACTAGATAGCAACAACACCACTAAGGGCGTCCCCTAGGGGGGACTCGAACCTTGGCTTAGGGCGTTGCTTGCGAGAGGACTGGGAGGGAGACAGCTTGATGAGGGCTGAATTAACGGTGTGACTGCGGAGTCAGAAAGGACGACCGGCTCCGCGGCTGCGGCGGACGAGCACGCTGGATCAGGGACGGCGGCGGTGGGACGTCGCGATGGGCCTCGTCGGCGAGGAAGAAATGCCGGGCGGCGGCGGACGTTGTGTAGTGTGCCGGTCGATTTACTCGCCTCCTGGAGGAGGGTAATATCGTCGTCGGACTCTAATACCGCATGCCTGAGACGGCGGACTATGCTAATTTGATGTTTAATTTGTATATTATATTTGTCTTAAATATCGGTTGGTTTGCATATCATTGTTATAGCCAAATCAATCTATTTCGTACGACAAGTGCGTCTTCTGATTACAATATTAAATTAAAATACATACAAGGTCAGCAGCGCAGGTTATGATCAAACGAAAATAGACAACATGCAGTACCTACCTAATTATGGTAAAAATTATGATAACTTATCTTTAAATTACTAAAGTTGTACCAACACACTGAGTGATAGCATTAATTACAACTCACGTTATTAAGCGAAAACAAAAACAACTGCTCATTAATTAGTAAAGATACTCCAATAGATATCTCGTCATAGTTTAAGTACACAGTAAGTTAACGTCACAGCGCTAACTAATTGCTGTATAATTAACCAACATGTTTATTTAGGTACATACATTTCCATTCTCCCTCCAAGCTTCGCTTTCTTTGTGTCACAAGTACTTAGCGAACCCACTTCCAATCTTAAATTTCCCAATTAATTTTTATGATTAACAAGCCACGTCTTGTTTTTATTATAATTTTGGATTAGAGGGCAATCTAAAAAAAAAGTAATTATAATAACGTTATCGATTATCCGTAAAAGACTCAAGAATATATATTTTTGAACGACAATATAAAAGATTTCACTCAAATACCCTTGTGAAGAAGAGGAAACGGTACAACTAACTCCCCAGTAACAAACACGAACCTGTCTTATGTCATATTACATAATAAAGCACTAATTTGAATCGCTCTCAATACAGCTATACATACTTATACATAAATATACAATCCATAAATGTCCACCACAAAACATGGGTCTACCCCATAGACCACTATAATGGGCAATCTTGTGGGGATAATACTATAATCAAGACGCTTGGCAGGTGCGTTTGTGATAAGTTTGTGTAAGCAGTGGACATGCCCATGACATTCAAGTTGTATAAACCCAACGTCTATGGAAACAAAAGAAAACGCATTCATCAGTAAACTAAATGAATCTTAAATTGATTGAAATATGACCCATGTGAGAGTTTGATGAACGAAGGAACCGAAAATAATCGCTTTATTTGAATTAATTGAGAATCGCTATTGTTTTCCCTCGTGAACATTGTTGATTTAATCTATGGAAATAAAATTCGGGCGGGTAATTACTGGTGGCCGTTATCCGCATCGATACGGCGGCGGCCGTCGCGGCGGCGGCGCGACCTCCGCGTCCTCTGCCGAGGGCGCGACGCTGTTTATTCGCCCGCACGACTGAACAACATAATGAGTTGGTATCAGCGGAATACCACCAAAAACGTGTCATTGCTTTTACAGCGATTCCACTGCCTAATGTACCGTTACACAGAGATGATTTCCACTGACACAAATCAACGCAATTGACTGGCAACTGCGAAGCGTACACGTATACATTTTGCTGTATTGCGAGTAAACTATCGCATTCCGCTTTGTATGTTAAAGTCAGAAATAATATCGACCACGCATGTAAGTGTAGCCCGAAAAAATAAAAACACCCGAAATGGAGCCATCGCGACATAGTTTATTGTCATTGTTGTGGAAAGCGTAATGGGAAAAACAGTTCGGTTTTTCGGCATCACGGTCATATTTTGGTTGGGTTTTCTTTACTTATTTTCCAAATACATTTTTTATTTTTTATGTAGCTATTGATATTGAATTACTTTCAGTTTCATACTCAGATTCTTAGTACTTTGTTGTTTCATATTAAATTTTGTATTATAACAGACGGTAGTGACATTTTATGTGCTACGTATGTGTGTTCTAGGTAATTGGCACTTTACCCCACACTGCTGAAAGGGACGCGTGATAGTTAGTCATCACACTGTTAAAATTAGCTCAGGCCGGCAAACAGCTGAATCGATTACTGAGCTTTTAGTATCTAATCAGTGACATTAATTTATCTCTAGTCACTGGGTTTAAGCGCCATTTACTGAGTAGCCACTTTATATGTTGATTGGGTAATTTAACCAAAGCTTCGCTTGCTTCAAACGATTTGGTGCCTCGATTAAACTTTTTTTAACACCACCCATCCACATTGATGTGAAAGATAACATTAATAAAACAAACCCAAAGATTATAAATGTGGTGACAAAACGAAATCATTGAATGAACATAAATACTTCAACGCTAGTCACTTGTCTCATAGTAAAGAGGAGTAGGTGTCACCAGGGAACTACGTAAGTACACCCACTCAGTGTTTACGAGTTACTTATCACACCTCGCAAGCAAGACGTCAAAGAAGGCTGAATAGTATAATTATCGTCCTAACAAAAAAACAAGAGAAAGCTACATTTAACCCAACGTATTGATGCCAAACGTGATTTATAGAATAGCATTCGTAATAACATAATTGAAGTACACTTAAAACTGTCCGGTAGATTATACGCATCTTACGTTTGTAATCGAGAACATCAGCCAAGAGTACGATATGTATACGTCATGTAAAAGTTAGCACGGATGACGGAATAAGACCAATTATGTTAAGTACGGCACGACGAAATACTCGTCGCGACAAAAAAAACAGCTGTCAATAGGAATTTGAGCCAGGCAATGTCGGGATTACCAGCTAGTCGCACAAAGGGTAAGCTAGCTTAGAGATAGTTCGCTTTGAAGTCGCCGGACAGCAAAGGACCTTTGAATAAGCACGGGTCAAAGGTAAAAAGGGTCGTAGACATCAAAGATAATTGTGAACTTATTAAAAGATTTAACCAAACAGCACAGAATAATAGTTCTAAACAAAATTCAACATTTTGAATAAATTATTAATTTTTAGAAGCGAATTTTAATGCAATTTTAATAATGTCTAGAGAAATTCCTGTCAAGTTAAGAGAGAGATTTATTATAAATTCTAAAGGCGATTTAGATGTTATAAAGGTTCTTAAATATAAATACTAACTACTTATTTCTATTCAATTTGGTAAATTGTAGCAAACAATAGCGAATATCTTCGGAACGTATTTAACGCCTGACATAAGGAAAGATATTTTTGGGGAAAAATGCCCTGAGGCCATACGAAGTGTAACTGTTTTACTAACAATAGTGGCGAAGTTTGTTTGGTCACGGGAAAATAGGGACCTCTCCGCCTGTGAATTATACTTCCTCTATTATCTTTGCTCGTGATCCTCTATTGTCTTTGACACGATATTTTTTCTATTAGAAGATTAATATACCGCGTGACCGACATAGTAAGTGTTGATTACTATTGCCACCGCTTCGGATATATTATAATCAATAAATTAACTTTAATAATAATAGTTCCCACTTTAAAAGGCTCTAGCCTTAAAATTAATAATTTGCACTTTAATATTAATGATTCTAACTTTAAAGTCCCCCCGTACTAAAAAATTTAATGACAAACAGATAGCTGAAAGGTAGGTTAGGTTAGAACTGTGACCACTCAACGTACGAGCCGAGCGAGCCAAGGGAGCGGTGCCGCGGCAGTGCCGGCCGGAGAGTGTCAGAAATGGTCAGAAACGATTTGCCGATAACTATCCACCATTCCTTTAATGGGTGCATCCAGAGACAATTGATTTTTGATTGATTATAGTGCGAACCATTATTTCAAAGTTAGAAAAATATTAAAATTAAAATGCAACTATTATTTTGTAGTCTTAAGCATAATTTTTGAAGTGTGCCTCAAACATTTATTATTGTCATTTTCATTAGTTTTAAAGTGCTTTTAAGTACATCCCTTTCATTAAAACTGTTATTCAGCTACGGCAGGTACGACAGGACTACAGCAACGTCACTAGTTCCCAGAGAATGCTAAACTTGCTTATAACTTACAATAATTTAAGTAGGTTACTAGGTATATGTGTATAGGTAAATGTAGGTTATAACATTTACCTACGGAGACTAGATGCCTCAGAGATCAAGACGTTGACAACTGGGAGAAGACTAATTGCCAAACATAACACAGATTTAATGGACCTTATCGTATGACCTCTTTAGATATATACTCCAAATAGATGCATAGTAAATTTTCTATAAAACACCTCTACCGGCATTTTAGATTTGATGATATTTTCATTAAATCCAATCTAATAAAAAAAAAAAAAACGGCAAACCAATCCTATCTAAGATAATGCTGATAAGATTGGCCTATCCGAGCTTATCCAATATTGATGCCGTGCGGTCCATGTCGACAACGCTCATTAAGCTAAATGTTCTCTAGTAAATATATAGATTGGTATCTCGGAGACGGTACCAAGCTTAACGGGACATGGTAGCTGGCGTGTTCCCGGCGGCGGCGGTAGCGTGACTGATGGCTTTCATTAAAACCCTCCGAATAAACCCGATTATCCCTCCGAGCTCGCACCTGATCTATCCACCACTGTAGCCCTTATAAGAATATCCAGCGATTACAATAGATGGATACTGTATCTTTAAATAATCTTTTTTGTTTTAAAATCTATCTTCGCTTTATGCTTTAAGTCAAATTCAAATCAGTATCTAATATTGATTAACAATGCTACTCTAATTTACATGGACCTTTCTATAGATAACATGCTGTGCCAGACTAGCTTAACCATTAACTAACTACCATTAGGTACATTATTCATACAATTCAAACAAAGTGATCTTAGAACGAGATGACTGAATATATATATATATCTGTCGCAGTAAGATAACCAGAGTCGACATTTAGGTAAATATCTAGTAATTTAGCTGTACCTAAGCTAACCGCGCATTAAACAACGGAAGCGGCAAACGTACTGCGACATATCTCTACAATCACCTCGTTTAGCTTGCTGAGGTTCAAATGTACTCTCTGCAACGGTAACTGTATACTTACATAGTCTACGTAGGTCGTTTTGTTTTGGTTTGTATAGACACTTAAGCATAATAATATCCTCGTCTACGATTATAATTATAATTTTGCTATGATTCTATTTATTATAACGTGTATATTATAACGCATCTAATATTATATTAAAACGTGGATTTACTACCTTATCATCGGAAAACCCCTAATCACGAGTTTACTAAAGACTTTCAATTTTAGCCATAACTCGCACTCCAAATTTATAGCGAAGGAAACAAGAAACATTTCCCCGCACTCGTAACAAGGATTCCTCCAAGACGTAGCCTCTCTCTCCGTAATAAGATTAAATTTTACTAATGAAACAGAAAATGAAAATTTCTTCAGTGGAAACAGAATATCCTAAATAACTTTCTGCCATTTGTCTCGCTAATGAATGAAATTTTTTCTCGTTTTTTTTCTTAAAACCGACCCATGTCGCCTTTTGTACCAGTAATATTCTAGTTTAATGTTCAAATCTTAATCATTTAAATAATATTGACCATACTTACTCCCGTGAAGTTTTAAATTGTCATGTATTTCATACATTCTTAGTAAGAAATATAATCCAAATAAAATCACATCGTCGCTGTTACTAATAAACGTAAGTACGTACCTACCCAATAATTCACTTTTCTGTTCATAAGTCTGAAGTCTCCATTTACCTTTTTTATGACCCTAATAGTTACTATGTATGTTCACAACGATTTTGTTTGAGAACACTATATTATTAATGACTAGCTGTGTCCTCACGGCTCCGTCCGCGTAAGAAGTTTTATTCCAGTAGTAAATATAGCCTATGTTACTCAGTGATAATGTCGCTTACCAACGACAAAAGAATTTTTGAATGTAGTTTTTAAGTTTATTCGTTGTATACAGAAATACAAATCTTTCCTCTTTATAATATTAGTATAGATATCACTTTTCCTAGACATTTGCCTATTTGTATGTAGTCATAAACATTTATGTGTTACGTACAAAGATTTATGCTCATGAAATATTACAAACGCTCAAAAAGTTAGCGCCAAAATAATTCAGTAGGTTAGCTGTTTCCAGAGCCAAAAATAGATACTTTACACATTTGAATTTTGTATTAATTAATTTCAAATTCTGTGTGTACTTCAAAGATTTAATTAATATAATCGAATTGGAGGCGCTTGTGCCTAAATGGTGACAGCGTGTTGGATCGATCCGTTTTTTACATATGAAAACCACTCCGTGTAGTAAGTACGTTACGAATATCTATGACGTTAGTTACGACATACCTTAGAAGCTCGAAAATCTGATAACCAGTCCAATCTTAGGATATCGGTACTACCCAGTAATTGGGTTGCGGAGGTCAGAGGACAGTCGATTCGTTAAAACTCTTTTTCTCATTCACGTATATACACACTAGTATTTGTTACTTATACACTTCTTAGATATAAACTAAACAATAAATAAATAGGATTCACAGAAAACTATCGAAGATGAGCTTGCAAAATATTAATATGTATACTGCGTCGCGTCACAAAATTAAATGTTGCCAACGTACCAGCATTTTAAACAAATGTAAATGTTCTCCCTGAAGAGTTGTGACTTACCCACAGCTAAAAAGTAACGACCTCTGAAAAGGGTTGTCGACTCTCAGGAGACAGAACGCGACTCCGATACCCAGGTTCGGATACGGATTTTGCGTGAGAAATCATTACCCGATGTGAACCGTAAAGTCTAGGTCACCTTACACATGGGACATCAAATACATAACCACATCGAAATAAAAAGATTTTTCAAAAGACTGCTTTTAAAATAACATGGCATAATAGCAGATATTTTTTAACATAACATCACACCTGTATTCCCTGAAGGGTTAGGCAGAGGTGTAATACCCTCATATCGCCGTTATGTTTAAGTCCCATTTAATAGGTGGCGAGCCTATTGCCATCAACCGGGCACAAATACAAACTCCGGCTGCTACTGAGGAATTCCACTCGGAAAAACCCAATAACATTTTGCTCGACCTTGGGATCGAACCCAGGACCTCACGATCAGCAGTCGAGCTTGCAGACCAACGAGGCAGTTTAAACAAACAGGAAACAGTGTTTAATGAACAAAAACAAAAGCTTAGAACGTAGAGGTGTAAGAAACACGTACAATTGAATTTCAAAAACGTTTAATCTCGTTTCGGTAAATCACAGGAAGGCAATGTTAAAGAGTCAAAGAGGGTGGTACTCATTAATAGACCCTCGAACTTCTTTACAAACACTAACGTTTATTTCTGTACAATCGCATTCTCGCTGCGCTCCTGCGCCCACAACGCTGTCCTGAATTTTAATAGGTCTCTAACTTCTTAATTGAAATTCTAAACGGAATTGTTCTTCGTGTCTATCAACATTCAGTTACGGATTTTGGGAGATCCTTAGTAATTTTGTTTGTTCAAAGTAATAAATTGCGGGCTCGCTGAGCGTGTTGCCTTACCAAATAATTTTATTATGATCAAAATTATGATATGGTAAGGCAAGTGTGGTATTTTATATTTGTGTCAAGCTAGTGCGTGCGTTGTAACGTGAGAGCTTATTTATGTAAAGGAGTTATGTAAAATAGGTAGGTAGAATATGTAGATATTTAATATTTCATGCGGTTAATGCGAGCATACCTACTCTTATATTTCTCGGTAGGAAAATGACATACACTCTTGAGTTGTAGCTTACTGTAGGACTTATCTTCCCTGCCGTTATTAATCTCGACTTTTGCCGGCAGCCGCCTAATGCAGCTTACTATAAGTAAGCACATAATTTACATACTTCACACTAAGCTAAACACAGCGGCTGTTGGTTGTACACACTACAGATTTATCTTGACTCTAGTTCACCAAAAAATCATCCATTTCTTATTCTTGACCGTTTTTTAACATAATATATCGTTTTTGATATCACTTTTATTGTTTTTTTTAAGTATGGTTTTTACATACACTTTTAAAAAGTCGACTTTGTTCCAACTAAACTAGTCTGCATAAGCGCATTTTTATTGATTATTCGTGGCTAGTACCTGCGAGGTTCAGACATTCTAAATAAAACTTAGTGCCTGGCAGCCCTAACCAATATTGACGGAATTACGCCTAACCGCTACGTTTCCACTTCCATTCAGATATCTTATTAGCAAAATTGAGTAGCTGTTTGTATTCAGTGCGGACCAGAAAATATTTAACTTTGGGTTAAAGTGAATTGAGGTCAGGAAGTTTGGGGTAAGTATCGAGTGATTGCGAAAATAGCGCCGCATAAGTATTTATGTCAGAAAGTTGGCTCTATTGTGAATAACACAAGAGATATGTGAAACCATTAATCTATTCGTCTTACTCAGCGTGAAACCTGTCCAAGTATTGAGTTAGTTCGATAGCTATTTCTCCCAACAAATACTTTTAAACTTTGCGTTCCGCCTCTTCCATACAATGTCTCGATACATACACGTTCTTAGCATACGAGTTTACAAAGGGAATATGAATATATCCCATATTTTACATTGTGCATTGTTATTACTAGAAAAATAAATTGATCTGCCTTAATTCTTTTCAGAACTGGCAACAAATTGGTACTTGACAGTTGCCATTTTATTCCGAACAATTTTAAAAATAATTCACAGAATTTCAACTATTCAGTTCGTAAAAGCAAGAAGTGGTACAGTACAGACTTTTGTTGGACGTTTCGTCGGAGTGATATTGTCAGTTAAAAAAACATTCAGCGTGTGGAGTCTACTGTGTGTGACGTCATTTAATCACGCTGACAAATGTACCGTCGCCGTCGCCGGCCGCTGCTGTCAGCCACGGATCCCCACAAATTGATAATGCTCGATTGCACGCTCTACAATATGACTTATCGTTATTCAACGTGTAATTGACAGTTGAATCACGGCTCCACAGTTTTCCGTGCCACTCGTTTTAAAAATCTCATTGTTTTTAATTCGCTCAACGTTAATTCCGTTCTTATCTCCGGTATTTATGTGTTTGCACCCGATTTCAGAGAACCACTTACATTTCTATATTTATTTTCCTTTTAATTCATTCTTTTTTTTTAATTTGGTTGTTCGATTTGTACTTTAGGAACCCTTTGTTACGTTGTGAGCAAGTCGACCTGTCGATGGCCATCATATAAATATTAATGGTATCAATCACCGATAGTTTTAAAAGCCTAATATGGTCCTAGTCCTGCTGATCCAACGTTACGGTACCAATTTGCCAGTATCCCCCTTAGTTTGGCAACCAAGGTCTGATGACATTTGCTTCTTTTAAAATAGTGATGTCAGCCGAATCTGATTAGTTTGGAAGTAAACTGGAGCATAGGAGAAGGCCGGCACGATGATGAGATTGGTAAATATTTTTAGCTTTTTATTGTTCGTGCAGCGTAAACAGAACCCGCAAACGTTTCTCTCTTCTCTTGTTAATAGGTTTTTAACGTTTATGACTCCAGAACATTTTCGGTAGACGAAAGTCACAATAATCTCATATCCATTCAACCGAATCAAATTAGGTATTATAAAATCCGAATGCTTTTTGATATCCTTTCAAAATACTTAATTCTTAATTAGCTACAAGGCCATTTTAAAAGATAACCTAGTAATTCCAAAAAGATAAATAAGTGACGTATTTATAATCTTAATAATCTGTGGTACGTCCGGCTGACAACACGTCAGAAAATTTTTGAATTATAATTTTTTTTGAAAATATTTCCAAAATTAAACTAAAAGCATAGAAAGAAAACGAAATACATGATACCTATTTAATAAATAAAAATGGAAAATAAAAAGAGAAGAAATCACCAAAAAATAGGAACCCAATATACTCGTAAAATATGTACGTTAGTCAATGACGTTAGTACATAATATCTCAATGTAAAATATAACAAATGTTGACAAGAAGCCGGAGTAAACTGCAAGACCCGAAAACACGCCCAAGACCTTCGGCCTCGTCCCTCAGCTCCGCCTCGCAGCCGCCGGACTCCTCAATCGTGAGTGATGTGATACCGGCCGCTGCAGTTGCGTCGAGCTCGAGCGACGAATACTTCTCGCCGCCAAGTTCACCACCACCACCACGACGGCGAGGAAGAGGCCGACCGCCGGCCTGCATGGGACCTCGAGGCCCACCGGCCTCTGACAGGGTCCCCGCTCCCGGTGGAAGTGTGCAGCGCATGCGATGGACTCAAAGTATGAACGAGAACTGCATGCGCGCATACTTTGGGGCTACAGAGGGGGGAACTAACCTGACCGCGTACCGTGGTCGGATGCTCTCTCTGTTTCAGGTACTTGAGCCTGCTGTCAACGTCTCGGCACAACGTTTATCGGATCAGGTGCGAGTCATTCAACGTGATCACAGGTTGACTGACGCCGCACTTGATAGGCTACGCTCTGAAGTACAGAGTAACCGTATCATTTCTCCCCAGTCGCAGACTGCGGCCCAACCGCAAGCCCCAACTGTGGTTCTGCCGCCGCCCATCCACGCTGACGAGGAGAGCGATGATAGGGTTACAAATGTAAGTACCCAGTGCAATGAACGATTGAGGAGCGCTTTGGAGCTTGCGATTCAGGAGTATCGATTCGCTCCGCCGAATCTTAGACCACGCATACCCCGTTTGCCCATGAATAAAAAAAATAGGGCGCTAATGTGTGCTCTGGATTCGCTGTTATCAAGTTATTTTGATAACAGCGAAAGCCTCGAAGATACTCATTCAATCCTGTACTGCGCGGCTGTTGCGGCATGTCGTGTAGCTCACGCCAAATTTGATAATAATGACAGAGCTACACGACCAAAACCCGCCGTACCGGCCTGGCAGTGCAGGATTGAACGTCGTATTAACGAGGCTAGAGCACTCATTGGCAAACTAATCTGCTTCAGGGAGGGCAATACTCGCCCTAGAGTGATGCGCTTTGTGAGGCGGGCATTCTCGGGGACTGATATCAATCCTCGAGATTATTTGTCCCGTGTCACAGAGCGCATCGACTTCCTGAAGCAGAAGGTTTATGCATGGGCAAACCGTATTCGGAGGTATAAGCGACGAGTGGAGCGATATACCCAGAATCGCATGTTTCATAGCGATGAAAGGTGGGTATACAGAACCTGGGAGCGACCTGATCACGATGTGAGTGACACGCATCTACCGGATAATGATGTCATGAATACATTCTGGCGCAATATCTGGTCGATGCCTGTCACTCACATTGAAGGTGACTGGATGCAGGAGGTCCAGCGAGCGTGTGAACCGATTGAGGAAATGGGGGACATTACTATTGTCCCCCAAGACGTAACCAGTGCAGTCCGTCCAATGGCGAATTGGAAATCCCCTGGCCCAGACGGACTGCACAACTTCTGGCTAAAATGGTTGCGCAGTTCACATGCTCGTTTGGCCTCACAATTCCAGTCGTCTTTGGAATCTGGGTCGTTTCCAGAGTTCCTTACAACAGGAGTTACCCACCTGCTCCATAAATCAGGTAGTACTGCGGAACCCAAGAATTATAGACCAATTACATGTTTGCCGACGGTCTATAAACTTCTTACGTCCATTTTGAGAGCCAAAATTAATTCTCATATTATAAATAATTCTATTATGTCCGTCTCTCAAAATGGATGTAAGAATGGGTCCCGCGGTACTAAGGAGCTACTCCTCATAGATATGGCCATTAGCCAACAAGTTCGCCGATCTAGAAAGGATCTGTCGACATGTTGGATAGATTATAAGAAGGCCTACGACTCAGTACCACATACATGGCTCATGAGGGTGCTGGAGTTGTATAAAGTAAATACAACCCTATGCGCCTTCCTGACGTCATGTATGGGGCAATGGAGGACAGTCCTTCACTATCCAGGATGTTGGCAAATCCAAGGGAGAGGTGAACCAATAAGGATCGAGCGAGGTATATTCCAGGGCGATAGTCTGAGTCCGCTGTGGTTTTGTTTAGCTTTGAACCCTCTGAGCACATTATTGGAGGGTTCAGGGTTAGGCTACCGGTTGAGAAGAGGTGGTCAGGTAATATCCCACCTCCTTTACATGGACGATCTGAAACTCTTTGCCCCCAACAATTTGCAACTGGTGAAGTTACTGAAAGTAACTGAAACTTTCAGTAATTCCATCAGGATGGAATTTGGTGTGGACAAATGTGCAGTCATGCATGTAAAGCGAGGAGGGATTATGGAATCCGTGGGAACACAACTCTCGGACTCCATACACCTCAGATCCCTCTCCTCAACCGAAACCTACAAATACTTGGGCATGTCGGAGGCGTTAGGCATCAATGAGACCGACATGAAGCAATCGTTACGGGAGCGCTTCTATGGCCGCCTGAAAAAAGTACTTAAAAGTCTTTTGTCAGGCGGAAATAAGGTGCGCGCCTTTAACGGTTGGGTCATGCCGGTCCTGATATACTCCTTCGGCATACTCAAGTGGACTCAGACGGAACTTGACGCCCTGGATAGGAGGGTCCGTACGCTGCTGACTGCATACCGAATGCATCACCCACGTTCATCGGTGATGAGGCTGTACATTCCGAGGAAGTGTGGGGGTCGAGGCTTTTTAAATGCTAAGACCCTCCACAACCGCGAGGTGTGCAGCCTCAGGGAGTACTTCCTCCATGCCGACGTGGGGATGCATCGAGATGTAGTCGCAGTGGACAAAGGGTTCACCCCGCTCTCCTTGGCTAAAGAGAACTGGCGCAAGCCTGTAGTACTGGATACTAATGGTCGCAGGGAGGTATGGCAGAGCAAGGAGCTTCACGGACGCTTTTACCGGGCCCTTCATGGGCCCGATGTAGATTTCCTAGCGTCCGTAGCCTGGCTGCGTTTCGGTGACCTATTTGGGGAAACCGAAGGTTTTGTCTGTGCGATTATGGACGAAGTTATCTTGACGAACAACTACCGAAAATATATTGTGAAGGACGGCACGGTTGACATCTGTCGGGCATGCCACTGTCCCGGCGAATCCATTCGACATATTATTTCTGGTTGTTCTCGTCTTGCTAACGGCGAGTATTTGCACAGACACAACCTAGTGGCTAGGATTATCCACCAGCAACTTGCTCTGAAATACAACCTTGTGGACGCAGAAGTACCATACTACAAGTATGTGCCCGACCCAGTTCTCGAGAATGGTCATATCACATTGTACTGGGACCGATCTATCATCACCGACAGGACTATTGTTGCCAATAAGCCTGACATAGTGGTGATAGATCGATCAGAGCGTCTCGCAATGATTGTTGATATCACTGTCCCACATGACGAGAACCTTGTGAAAGCCGAGAAAGATAAAGAAATTAAGTATCAAGACTTGGCACACGAGGTTGTCGACATGTGGGAGGTTGACTCTGCAGTCATTGTGCCGATAGTCGTGACGGCTAATGGCTTAATAGCCAAGAGCCTCGACCAACATCTGTCGAGGCTCGCGTTGGGCAGCTGGATCAAGGGCCTGATACAGAAAGCGGTACTTCTGGACACGGCACGTATTGTCAGGAGGTTCCTCTCTCTGAGGCCCTGACCACCGGTAGCTTGGACCCTGTTCCCGATGCCGGTGGGCTACTATTTTTTATATTTTTAAATGTTTTTTTTATAATTTTTATAGAAATATTTAAAAATGTAAATCATATGTGTATATAAATAAATAAACGGAATATAAGCTGATGAGATTTTAATAGATAGAAGTCACAAGTACCCAACATTTCAAAAGAGAAAAGTGATTTATTCATAATGCGAAAAATAAGGTGACGAGATACGAAGACATTAAGTACGTACTTTTATTATAAGTGAATATCAAAACGATTTATTTCTTAATGAGCCTTCGTTTCTGCAGAAGTGCCTTTTAACGTAGAGCGTTTAATTTATTTTATACAAAGACGTCATTAAACGCCACTTGAAACCAAAAATATGGGTTGTTCGTTAGCATCATTTGCATGAAATGCAGTCGTTATTAAGTATTTTCCAATAAAAAGTCCATTTTTTATTTTTATCACGGTTACCATTCCACCCCAATTGAACGTTGGTTTCGATTTGCTTCGCTGTATCGAAGAACACCTATTTAACTCGAGCAATTTTCTATCAGCATTTACTTGAAAGTGGTTTCTGTAGATTGAGTAACTATTAAATTAGTTGTATCATATCTTTATAAATAATCTGTGGATATATCAAATTGTTTACGTAATATATTTATTTTGATTTATAGTATTAAAAATGTTCATAATTTTGTCAGACACCACATGACCACGCAAGACAACTAAAGTATGCATTAAAACCGCGCTCTAATTAAAATTGTAAGCCTGTAAATCTTCAAGTAAAGTGGCTTTAACCGTATATTTTTAACGAAACGATCTTTTGAAGTGGATATTCCAAATTTTATTGGTTTAGGTACCAACCTACGCATAATGAGATTAGAATCTCATTTCAAAAGCCTTTTGTCTATCGATAACAAAAGGTTAAGTTTGAATGAGAGCGTACAGTTGATCGATTAAGGCCGAGTATCGAAAGGCTTCGATTCGGTTTGATCGCGCGGTGCTCGGGGCTGTTTGACCCGGTGTTAGGGTTGCTGCCGGCGCACCGCAAGTTAATTAGACACCTCCAGTTTCTCCGACTCAATTCGTACGTGACGCGCTTTCTTATCCAGATAGCAAAAATTACATCTAGTCGTGCAATCCTGAAATAACGAGGCGGATTAAACTATCCGTCGGTATACAAGTTAATTGGACTCAACTGTTACTCACACTTTCTCAACATGCCTATTTCTCTTTTTACTTTTTTCAGGTAATTACAAATTACAATTTTCAATGTATGGTTCTGCATTTCGATTTACTATACATAGGTATACATCGTCGTTCATTATTTGACATTCACAAATGACGTACTTTCGATTCCAAAGTTGCCATCTGGTTTCTAGTTTCCTGCTACGAATAGACCGTCCCAATATTTCCCAATGGTCACTGAATAACAGAATTCATCTGTATTCATAACTGCTATTGCCAATCCAACTGCTGAATTTAACCCTCTGGAAAGGACCCTTGGTGTGGAATTCATTTTACAGGCAAATAATAATAATATAAAGCACTACGTAGTTGCTACGGCGTAGCTGCTACGCTAGCTACGCTGTCGTAGCCAATAACCAGAGTAAGCTATGCGTTAAATCACGAGTTTTATTGTATTGTTGGTGATGTTCCCAAACTCGAACTCCCTTACCAATAATCGTCGTATAAGTTATGACAAGTTTGTGCATCAAAAAATGTATGGTTATTCTGACATCGAGCGATTATAATTAGCTAAGCGGTAATTAGGTAAAGGCCATAAGCGCAAATAATCAAGTCAATGAAAACTAAAATGATGTTCTCAGTAGTGAGCCTATTTGTAAGTACATAATTCAAAATAAACCCATACCTAGATGTCGAAATGGGGTTATACTTTTGGTACGAGTTAAACTCGTGTAATTGGATAATGGACAACAGAAAACTGGTGACACACACTCGTAAACCCTAGGAATATAAAATATTACGATGTTCTTAGAGAAAATTTCTTTATTTTATTGCTGTAATAAAATTACTACATTTCATACTTCGTAGTTTTTTATTTATTCATCCTTAACTTGTGCCAACTGATACTGGAATGTTCCATTTAATTTTGTTGTCCTCCGAAAATGGTATTCATTAACTTATTTGTCATTTCGAAACCACAATAACAACATGAATGTTTTATACCTACAATATAAATCCAGGTATGTAAATCTACATATTATACATAAATACAAACAAAAAAATACATTTATAATGTTCGCAACGTACAAATCAATATAGACAATATGAAATTAGCTACCAATACAACCGAACTCGCACTAAAAGTGTTCTAAGAATTTATCGTATGTAGGTATGTCATAAACAAACATTTTATGAGATCTAAAACTATTCTCCGTACATATAATAAAAAGCTCTAATAGTTTTAACAGTAAATTTATTTGAACTTCTATGATATTGAATTCGTCAAATAAAAATAATTTCAGAATTTGTTCAATGCAGATGACATATTTCCCATACAAACTCGTCAAGCTTATTGTTAATTTTGTATGGAAAGTGATTTTATTGGGTACTTCCAAAGTTCATAGAAACAAAAGTCGTTGCTGTATAGTGTATATAATTAGCCTAATAAATAAGACCCATACACATGTCATTGATAAATAGGTAAATCATAAAAAATTGGTCTAATGGTGGCAAGCGCGACTGCTGATCGTGAGCTCCTGGGTTCGATCCCCAGGTCGGGCAAATTGTTACTTGATTTTTTGCGTGTGGAATTCCTCAGTAGCAGCCCGGAGTTTGGATATGTACCCGGTCGATGGCGATATGCTCGCCCCCTATTACATTGGATTTAAACATAGCGGCGAAATGAGGGTATTACTATACACCTCTACATGACCCTTCAGGGAATACAGGCGTGATGTTATGTAACATAAAAAAGCAAATAAATTTTCCGAAGATAGGCTGCCAGTTCTATTAACTCAGTAACAATTGTGTAATCTATGGATGTATGAAAAATAATTAAAACAACATTAAGACATTTGGCAAGTGATGTTAGAGCAATAAAGGTAAGAAGAAAACATATAAAAAAACCATTCTTCAAAAAGTAGGCATCTAATCGAATAATCTATCAGTCATAACTCATAACCCAGTTGTGGAAAATCATGATACAAAGAATACCTAACAGTCTAGCTAAAATAACAAAAGCTTCATACCCATATCTTCTATGGCCAACGATGTAACTTATTCAAATGTCATTTAATTTCGTCACGGTCTTGTTAGCAGAGACGATGCTACAAGCTTACGTCAGTATGTCCATACTGCGTCATTTGACGCCTGACCAGAGACAAGTGACACCCTGTCGCTAGCAATATCGTCTGACATGTCTTATGTTGCCCTTCTCATTTACGTTGATCAACCTTACGTCGACGGCTAATATAGTCGCCATGTACTGGTTTTGTGTGTGTTTCTAAATTGTAGGTCAGTAGAGTATGTACTGAACTATACTGTAATCAGATAACGTGCATATTGAATAAAATGGTGTCTAGAATCTAAGACGAGTATTTGTTTTGTCGCATCACTAAAGCCGTACTGAAACAAAATTAACTTACAAGTAAGTTAATTTAAATTGATTTACACATGAACAAAAGGAAAATCAGAATAGTTATCTTAAGTGAAAACGGTTATTTCCCTTCTTTTCTTATATCGTCATGGAAAATAATCTATCTGTTACCTGAGCGTTTACGCCAAAAATAAATGAAATCTTTCCCAATATAAATTTGTTTTCCAACGGTGAAGAACTTAAAAATTTATTATTAAAACTTCAGACTACTTTGCTTGTCTTTGTTAATCTAGTTTCGTTTTTGTGCCTACTTTAATTAAAGCTCAAGGAAAAGAAAGTTCAAAAACGAGCACAAGACTAGGTATAACAGTTTGGTCGCATCATTAACTGTATATAAGTTACTAACTGTGTCCTCACGGCTCCGCCCGCGTAAGAAGTTTTATTCTAGTAATAAATATAGCCTATATTACTCAGTGATAATGTAGCTTTCTAACGGCAAAAGAATTTTTGAAATCGGTCCAGCAGTTTTTAAGTTTATTCGTTACATACAAAAATACAAATCTTTCATCTTTATAATATTAGTATGGTTAACTAGAAACAAATATACTTGTTATGTGAGACAAGTATTAGGTGGTTCTGTAAATAGCATAAATTACGGAGCATTTTTATGACTTTCTGTGCGAACCAACAGTTGTGTAACCAAAAGTAGCTTTTAATCTGGTTTACGGAGGTCAAATAATTGACGCGCGCTACACGCACCTCGGGGCTGTTTGCCTCGCAACCCCGCACCGCACCGCACCGCCTCGCCACCGACGCGGGCCACGCGTTATCATAATTGCACCACCGCTCATCATTCGACCGACGACTCACTGAGCCGATTCACATAACTACACTACCGATGACCAATACCGCATAATATTATCATCTCACTACTGTACAAACAATCAAAATTAATGTTCTATTGGCCGTGCCGATATCAGCACAGCTTGCAGTTCACCCACGAGGTATTTGAATATCTACTACCGTGCTTGAACTCGCTAGGTACGCTTATACGTAATAAAGTAGTCTGAACTATCCTATTGTTTGGATTTCATAGTGTGATTGCATTTACGTAATACGTATCAATGTCTAATTGCACGAATATTTGATATTTAAGAATTAAAAGCACTCAAAAGGAAAGATAATGTTTAAACCAACGAAATATTTAATCACAACATTGTTAACCGAATATTGTTAAACTATACACATATAGTAAATGCATGGCTTAATAATATATTGCCGTAATGATTTGTAACATGCGTCATTACCGGTTTTACGATAATATTTGCAAATTATCCGTATAACAGCGCCGTAACAGTGATTTTGCGGTTCACGTGCGCCGTCCGAGCCTATAATAAAATATTTATTATCTGCCACCGCACCAAATTGATAGTGCCTGATACACACACTATCGGAGCAGTGCGCTACAGCCAAGTGTACCAAATGTAACTAATTTGAATATTAATCTCCCTATTGGTATGCCCAATAAGACGTTGATTGTAACAATTATATGGGGACATAATTAGCACATGTAAGCAACCGCATCAACTACTTGTATGTTCTCTCTCATTCTGCTTTCATGTGGTTTCTACACTAATTTTTAGATGACGTTTACTACGACATCAACAGCTTATTATAAAATTAAATAGTATTAAACAAGAATTTATAATATGGAATTCAAGATTGAGTGAATATTTTTAAATTTTAGTCATACACCTACGTGCTATGTCGTCCTAACATAATTTACTTTTTAAATTCGCCCGAACTATTGTTCAACGACTGCTATTAATAAAATTAGGAACGCAACCAATCTTCACTAAGTACACCGTAGCTACTATAACCAGCTCCTATAATTTCCCCTTTATATGTAAAATTAGTCACTTTTATAGGTCATAAAATAGAATTATACCTACGCTACATCAAGGTTTACATGATACCTCATAAAACCTATGTTTTGCATAATTTGGCTAGTCGTTTCGTGTTACAATAGAAGTACATAACATAATTAGCCCATTACTGTCCCACTGCTGGGCACGGGCGTCTTCTCAGAATGAGAAGGGTTTAGGCCTTAGTCCACCACGCTGGCCTGGTGCGGGTTGACAGACTACACACACCGTTGAGAACTTTATGGACCCCTCTCAGGTGTGCAAGTTTCCTCACGATATTTTTTATTCACCGTTAACAAAAGTGATAATCGATTTCTGATCCGCACATCAAGTCGAAAAATCAGAGGTACGGATCGGGATCGAACTCAGCCCCCCCCCCCTGCAAGGAAGGCAAGCGTTCAACCGCTAGGCTATCACTGCTTATGCGATAGAAGTACTTAGAAAATGGAGCGTCCGGTGAAATATGAGCTGGCAATTTATTAACAGTATCTGAATAGAAACGTTTGTATGATAATGAGTCAGCACTTGACTAATGACCAAGAAGTGGTGCGCCCCAGACGGTCAGTTCATTAATTACATTCAAGTTAAATTACTAAAGTACAGGACACTCCAAGCCTCCAAGCAACCTGCTTCAAGATTGTTCGCAACTACGAGTATTACGTTGTTAACATTTATATATAGGTATATGTGTCACTGGGAATGTATCCATATACTTAGTGAGTATTACATATCGTCACCGGAAAGCCAATACTACTTAAGCGCCATTTTGGCTAAAATAAGTTATATGTTATATATTTGGAAAGGATTTTTTTTCTGCGTCGATTAGTTGGGATTTCGTAATATAATAAAATAAAATACGAAATCCCAACTAATCGACGCAGTAAAAAAATCCAATCCAAAGATATAATATATAACTCATTTTAGCCAAAATGGCGCTTAAGTAGTATTGGCTTTCCGGAAAGCGAAAGCGCTTTGCAATGCCAAACATATTGCCTCGTTGGTCTAGTAGTGACAAGCGCAACAGTTGATCGTGAGGTCCTGGCTTCGATCCTCAGGTCGGGCAAAATGTTATTGAATATTTCCGTGTGAAATTCCTCAGTAGCAGCCCGGAGTGTGCCCAGTTGATGGCAATAGGCTCACCGCCTATTACATGAGAGTTACTGTACACCTCTGCCCAACCCTTCGGGGAATATAGGCGTGATGTTATGTTATGTACGAATGCATTATTCAACAGGTATTTTAAATTAATATTGACAGCTAAATATTAATCATGGAAACATTGTTATGGCAAATAGAACAATAGTTCAATTATTAATCAAATACGAACTGATCCCGTTCTGTTATGATAATATTTCCAATTTTCAACTGTACTTATATGAAAATGTACCTTCACCAAAGATCACCAAGCAGTGCTCATCGTCACCAGAGTAAAGAAACTCTTTACACTAAGACCTGAGTAAATACTTCTGTGGTTGACTCACATAGCTTTACATTTAAAGTAAAATTGTATGTATTACTTGTTCGTTCTGCCTAGCTTTTTCTCAATTGTGTTGGGGTCAGCGTCCAGACTAACCAGATGCGGCTGAATACCAGTATTTTACACGGCGCGACTGCCACCAGACCTCCGCAACCCAGTTACTGGGCAATGCCGATATCCTAAAGTTAGACCAGTTATTAGACTTTCGGGCTTCTGACTACCCGTAACGACTGTCATACTACTGGCCGCCAGATTAACGTGCTCTCCAAGGCACGGCGGGGTCTCAATGTATAACGAATGTTCACCCATCCACGGACTGACTGTAGCGTTGCTCAACATCGCAAATCGTATGATCCACGCGGTAGTTAATGACCCACGAACCCCTCTGTATGTATTACTTGTGTTATATTCAAAGTTTCATTGCAAAATCAGCCATGAAACGATTGTATAATGTAATTCCAGTCCAATATAGAGTCATTGCGCCACGTATCGTTCGAGTATATTGAATGAAGTAGGTGTATGTGTATGGTACTCATCACTTAACATCACGTGGACGTGCGGCTGCAAAAGTAAACCACATTATAGCGACGCCGCCTGCTCGTACGTTACCAATAACATTTTATGTGCTTGCTCTACAACGCTGTATGACTGTTCGGCTTACGTATTGACTCATACGACACGCCAGAACACGACCACCGGAATATTTAGAATATATCAAGTTGATATTTATTTGTAGAACCACTGCCAAGGATTTCTCAACTTCAATAATTCATACTCTAATATGAATTTAATATAGGCGTCATAGTTTTATATCAGTTTTACGATGAAAAAGATCCATGTCTTAAAAATAAATCTATAAAACAATTGACACGAATGACCGTGCTTTATGTAGCCCATTAAGATTTTATAGCGCTTTAAAAAATTTACCATGATTATGTCACCGTACAAAACAGGTAAAAGTTTAAAAGTGATGTGCTCGATCAGTTACAACGACCTATAAAGTATATACGGACGAAGCTAGAATGAAATGTTACTTTATAGACCAATAAACAGAACCACTCGTTTAGTAGCGCCGCAGACCCAAACATAAACACGTTTACTTGTAATATTTTCTACTGTTACATACAATATGTTTCGTTCTTTTATATGAAAATATTTTTACAATAGTAAAACACAAATAAATCCCTACGCAAGCGGTACGTTACAAAAATATCTAAGCTATTGTTACATTGTTTTTTACAATTCCACACTAGATTTAGCATTATTCTCATGTTACAATAGTAATACCATGGATAGATTTTGTAAATCCTCAGAAATCTAAATAATAAGACGGTACAACAGTTTAAAAACATGTTTCTCAACGTGTTGAGACAATGTAAAACCAATAAACAATTTATTTTCAAAACGTTAAAAGTTGCACAAGTAAAGGTAAAAGATGAACATCCTCGTCGGTAATTACCCTGAGCCCGCACATAGGCTTCCAAACAAACTTTGCTCGAAATTTGTTCTAACAAGATTTCCTCTCCTAATGACTCTCATAACAAATAAAACTTAATTATCAATTGGCCTACTTAGGTAGAACTCTGAGAACTTTATCAAACTATGACGAAGGCAACAGTCCCCGGGAAACAAATTAAATTGCTCGCTTGGCACACTAATTTCTGAACTAAATCTATTTTAATGACATAGGACGTTATCATATTTTAGTGTATTGTTCTTTTAATAAGGGAATATACAAAGCTGATAGTTTACCTGTAAACAAAATTCGTCATTCGCCGAAAATTCAGTTCTGGTCACCGTTTTTCTTGAATTTCTGCTCCTTAACTCATCAACAAAGCCTGGTATTGGGCTTGCGAGGACGCTTGAGTCACCCCCAGCGTTCTTCTTAATAAAGAAGAAGGTATTATTTATGTTTATTTGTATTCAGTTCCCTGGATGTAATACCATTACGTTTTCTCATTGTTTTTCTTAATGAGAATCTCGGGTAGCTGGCATAATAGACATGTAAAGGCAGTTGTTAACAAGCGGGCTGCCACGACTGCCAGCGGCAGTTAAGTGATAATGAACATGCTGCATACATGTGATTATATTATATTATACAAGACTATTCGCCAATGATGTAAAATACAGCAAGGTGTAGAAAGAAATGTATAACTTTTATAATATTTATAATATCCTTATAAATAGAAGTCTTACCTTTCTTTTATTTTTTTATACTGATCTTTAAAATACCTATATTAAGTTAGGCAACTCACATTGTTCTGTTCTGCCTAGTCTTTACCCAACTATGTTGGAATCAGCTTCCAATCTAACCCGACGCGGCTGAATACCAGTATTTTACACGGAGCGATTGCCATCAGACCTCCGCAACCCAGTTATTGGACAATGCCGATATCCTAAAGTTAGGCTGATTGTCAGACTTTCGGGCTTCTGTCTTCCCGTAACGACTGTCATAGGTATTCGTATGATACCCGGGACAGACTGTTTAACATGCTCTCCGAGGCACGGAGGGGTCTCGATGTGTAACGATCGGTGACCCCTCCACGGACTGACCGCGGCAAGCGCAGCTTAACCTCGCAAATCATATGATTCGCGCGATTGGTAATTGTAATTAGCTACGAGTTCCTCCCGAGCACGAGCATTTTATATTCCAAATGTAAGGGCCTAAATATTTTTTCTATTATCTGCCTATATCTATGTCAGTTAGGCAACTCACATTATTTATTTAAGTATTTATACTTCTATGCACTATGGTGGTACATAAGGTGGACTTAATGCCATAAGGCATTCTCTACCAGTCAACCTTAGGGTTAAAAAGAAAAGCATCGAAATAGGTACAAGAAAAAGATGAGTTGACAATTTTGGACTGAATGTATTAGGAATTCAAAAGATAAATATAAATTACATAAAATACATATATACACATAATAAAATATATAGATATTACAATATATATCAATTACAAAACGTTATGAAAATCTTAATGCAAGTGTGACGAAGACTAAATTAGATGATTAGGAGTGCAGCGACTTCAAGTAGTGTTCCCTAACTTTGCGTTTGAACGAGAATTTACTAGGAGCTTTTTTAATATCAAGGGGGAGCACGTTCCAAAGTTTAATTGCTGAGACAGCGAAGGAGTTAGAAATGAAACCTGTGCGATGGGAAGATATTATCATCAAGAATATCATAAAAAAAATATTTAATTGTTTCCTGGATCAAAGAAATTAAGCAAAAGAACGCTGAATAATATTTGCCATGGAACACACCCGCTGAGGATCGTTAAATAAAGATATATATTTTTGGTAAAATGATCAAGCTGTGACAAAATTAAGGAAAAACAACAGGAAACCCCTGAGTAAATAAAAATTACTATATTCTCACAAAACAACATGGTTGCCGCTTCCAGTGAATGTATATCACAAAAACAAGGGCTCACGTTTTAAAACCAGCACTGTTCCCCCTTTCGTGGGATAATGTGTATGGATGTAATAATAATAACACTTTAAGTGACTCAGTTTTCCTATGGATTTAATAGACTGTGAGGTCTTGAGCTGAGCAAGCGATGAGGTTCTTAAGGTTAAGACTTTTTATATATGACGCTGCTCGGGCATTAGATACTTGACCACTCCAAAGGTGGCTACCGTCATGAATTTCTATCACGAATCAGTTAGAAATGAAGCAATGTGCGAGCGAACGCCGCATCTGACATCTACACAATAATTGCTTAAAGTATGATTCACACCTCACGAAGCGTGTCGGCGCGGATTGGAGCGACGGAAGCGCATTATATAAGGGCGGTTTCAATTTAGACGTTTCGTGTCGGACCGTTGCGGTGCCGAAAAGGTGCGTTTGTCGTATTGCGCACGGATGGTTGTTTGTTTTCATACAAAGCACGCGGTGCGACAGCAGTGCGGCGTCGGTACTGCGGACGCTCGACAACACGCACTGTTGCCACATCGCGTTCTCTGTATGAAAACAAACGACCGTTCGTGCGCATTACGACAAACGCACCGCTTCGGCACCGCAACGGTCCGACACGAAACGTCTAAATTAAAAGCGCTCTTATGCAATAAAAAGAGTTATTGTATTCATTGCTAGAGTTCATATTTGCATGTCGTCTAACGGCATACGAGCGGACACGACATGCCTTGAAATACGTGCGAATGCGCGCGGCTGCGCGCGTATGCGCTCTTTTGTGGCGGCAGCCGGTCGACTGTGCTCGCCCGTCACTGCAACCACTAATATGAACTTTAATTAAAATAAATACACGTCAATTCTCTTTATTGAATTGTAAATTGCGATTTCATCCGCCCCGATATGCTTCGCCAGATGTGAATCGTACATAACCGTCACGACACCGCAATTGTAAATTAACCTTATGACGCAACATTGGCGATCATACAATGACGTTTCTTTTCTCCCACACACATAACAAATACAATGAATGTGGTTTTTTTAAATAGTGTATCACCACTCCATGTTTATTTCTCCGTGATTTCTATAGAACACAGTCGTGCGCACAAGTGCATGTTGATGTCGCCCGTCTCCCATGACGTGTCGCCTTAGTTACGCGAAACGTCGGCGTAACTTTGTGTCAGACATTGTCACAACCGGTTGTATTGTTGTTGCAGCTACACTACGCAGATCCCGCGCAAGCATTGCTATCTCAAGAGCGACGTGCGCGGAACTTTGATACTAACCGTACAGTAAGATATAAATATTAAAAATATCAGGGTCGTGGTAGCGCCGTGTCTTGCTAAATTATGTCTTATACCCGATTCTTATATATTTTACCGACCGTTATTGGTTTAAGCTAAGGCTCTTGTATTTTATTACAATAATGAAGCATAGACTCCATCCCATATTATGTAGTCTAGAAAGTCTTATAAACTAGTTTTACCTGCAAATGCGACTAACGGATAGAAAGGACCACGCTCTGCACTTTATTTAAAGTGAATTTTACCATTATCAAAGATATATCGTCATTAGTAGGCAAAATAACTGTTTGATAGACTTCGGTTATAATAGTGTTATATCTAATAAAAACATCTGAAATACGACTAGTAAATACTGCTAATAAAAGACCAACATTTTGATTCGACTGGTGCTCTACCGCCTACTGGCTTTCAAGGCTGAATGTTAATGTGACTTTATAAATCACAGATTGTCGCATTACTTAACCTTGGCAGCGCGTCCAATTCCAATTGTTTTAACAAAATGTATTAAACGACGACTGTCAAGTAGCTTCTTTTACCAGTAGGCGGATTCAAAATCTTTTTGACTACGGTCTCTTTTTCCTGAAAAAATATGCAAAGTATATTTTCTCTCAACTCATATAATGCAAGATAAGAACAGTTATATTATCGCGAAAATTAACTGACATCTTTTACATTCACTTGGTGTAACGAGGTTACGCGAGAGTTAAATTCAGGAATCAATTAGCGAGACGACGCCGACGCAGCATGCCGCCCATAATTCATAAGGCTACCTTAAGAGCTCACTCTTATTATGTATTTAAGTCTTCGTACATGTAGGTACGCTATGAACCTTAAATGTTAAGCTTTTATCAATTTGTGTGGTCTTTCTCACATGTTTTTTTATTAAATTAAACCCATTCCAATAAGTACTTTATTAAACAAACCCTTAATTAAATTTAAAGTAACAAAAGGCAAGCACTCGGTTAGCTCTATGTGAGTCACTGACGAATAGCTATACGTATAATATACTTATATGCGTACATTATTCAAAGCAATTAGAACCCGTCCCTTTTTAGTGGCCCATTAACAAACCCGCGGTTCACGAAATTTTTTATAATTGTATTGTTTATCAAAAATCTTTACGAATAATTCTTAGGACTATGAATTTCCAATTTTGTTTTTTTCAAAAATAGGCTATTCAACTAAAGATTTCTAATTATACGCTCATATTACTATTGCATAGAAAAGCTAAATAAATTCATTGCTAAAAGCACCTTATTTCAAATTGTGAGTACCTATATCTCGCAGTCTACGCACTTGCTACGAAAAACCGTAGCACTCGTAGCATAATTTAATGGCTCGACTTCAACTTTACGGACAATTTATAAAGCTTCCTTTAAATGAGGACATCGGATATCATATTTTTTTTCAGAAAAAACCAACAGAACTCTTACGAAGTCATGAAATGTGATCATAAATTTTTAGGGAACCTCGAGCCTAGCGAAACGAAGTCGCAAAAATTCTTATCTTTATGGACACAATTTTAAGGTATTCGGATCCCAACCAAGGTTGTATTATGAGCAAGTAAAACATCGGAAGCGCTAGATACATAAATACTGATATGAACACTAACAAAGTCTAGGATTCTATTCATACTTTTTGTGGAGGGCCATTATTTATGATTATTGATTTATTGGCTCTTGCCTTACATTAGTATACAACTCTACCTATATACATTTTGCTTAGCTTTTATTCAACAACAAATTAACTCTGTAGTTTGTATCATTCATTTGTAAGTTGTTCGTCTGTACGAGCAACTTACAAATTAATGATACAAAATACATGATTTAAAGTAAATAGGTTATTGAAGCATGTCTTACACGAGTCGGGTGACTTGGAAAAGTTACCCCATTATTTACGAACGCCAATGCAAATGTGAATAAACAGCAGCGGTACGCGTGACTCGAATGAATAGCTACAAAATATTCACAAGGACGAGATACTGTGAAAGTTTTACGTACAAAAAATATTTATATTTTGTTTAATACCTGCTCGTTCCTAGTTCTATCTGTACTGTTTTTAGGTCTTATTTTTTTTTATACAAATGCTTACCTTATCAGGTAACGCACATTTTGAATGTCAAACGACTTTAATACATGCATTGTGTAAGGAAATTAATCTTTGCGCTTTTTTATTTTATCGCCAACCATTATGTTAACGAGAAACGTCAATAAAATCCATGACATGGACCATACATATACAGGGACTACTTGGATGCATTTAAGGGTACAGAATGTCACGTACTACGATCCTTGACACAAATGTTCCGTTTCTTCAACATTGAAGGATCTTTTTATATGACCTTTACGAAGGACGACGCTGAAATAGCTACAACTAAACAACTGACGCAGAGAGACAAAGAAACCTAGAAAAATCAATATAAAAGTAAAGTTTATGTCTACATCTGAATTTAATTAAAATTTTAACCACACTGAACGTTCTTCATCATTTAACATGAAGAGATAATAGAAAATCAGTAGTGGTGGCGAAATTTAATGCATGAATAGTGGGAACGATGTTGTAGAACAAGTTATTCAAGTAATTTTAACGTAGTACTTATGTATAATGCATCCAATACATTGATGATATATTATATAAGACTGACATAATAATTTCAAGACATAATAATTTCTGTAATAAACTATAGTCTCCAGATTGGTATCATATTGATAGTTTCTCGAAAGGTTTTGAGGGATATCGTATGGCGATTCTCGCACGCGTAAATTGCCATACGATAGCGTTCAAACGAGAAACTAAAACTGCTGTACTTCAAGCATGCGAGTTTCTGTTTGTCGTGTTCGATATGAATGTCATTTTGTATAAAGGCGAGCCGATTTTCGCCCAATAGCACGCAAAATCGATCGAGTTATCATTAAAATGATTAATTTTTTTTAGCCTTCGGGTATCGAATGAAATAGAAATAAAAATATTTATTTGCCAGAAAGAATTGGGTTTATTAAAATACATATACATATGATTCATCATGTTTTCTCGGCTTAGCGGCATGCAAATCAACTTAATTTATAATTTAGACAGGTTTCAATATTTACCCACACCATAGGTAAGTAAAATAATATTGATATAAATTATGCTTGAAGTAATAAACTATAAATAAGGCTTTAGGACGCATACATACTACAGGCGCCTAGCTTGCCGCCTAGGCCGGCGACTTCCACTTACAGCAGCTTGGAACTGAGGGCACCAAGACCGCTAAGTGGGCGATCCCCTATTTTACATAGGTTTATTTTCGACATCTCGCTAGACACTAGGCGCTAAGCGAGACATCCGCCAGTGCGTTATCGCCCTTAGACTCTATATTGTTACCTGTTTACACTACCCATTTTATTACACTATAACGTTTTATGACCATGAACTATTATGTAGGTATGTAGTTGAATTTAGGTGCAGTTTTTAACGCAGAGAAGACGCTTTCGATCAAAGTAGTTCTACGTGTAATAAGGCGTAAAATGCATTCTGTAGATTACTAAAAAACATAGCATAACCTCACGCCTGTATTCCCCGAAGGGAAGGGCAGAGGTGTTTAGTTACACCCCCATTTCGCAGTTATGTTTAAGTCCCATGTAATAGGGGGCGAGCCTAATGCCATCAACCAGGCACACATTCAAACCCCGGGCTGCTGAGGAATTCCACGCAGAAACACCCAATAATACTTTGCCCAACCTGGGGATCGAACCCAGAATCTCACGATCGGCAGTCGCGGTCGCCACCACTAGACTAACAAAGCACGTCTAATACTATTACTAATATTTGTCCATATTGTCACCTGCGCAATTCTTGAGTAAGGTTTATAACAGATGAGTAAAAGAGTTACAAAGGAGCGAGTACGTAAGATTAAAAAGAAATGTAGTCTTACAACGTACAGCGCGATGTTTAGATTTATACTTTTATTTTTAATCTTTTTTCATTGCTCATTAGGCACAAGTAAAGCTTTTGTTCAAATGGTAGGTAGTGAAACGTATTTATGAAGATCTTTGGCTTACGGACTAATTTACATAATTTTAATGTGTATCTACCCTAATACCAGATTTGTTTCCGATTTACGTATATTACCATAATCACGTATAAAATATCTCGGATCAAACCTTACTGAATATAAAATAAATCCATCTACCAACAGATTTGTATAAAGTAATTTAAGGTTCTAATAATAGATTGGGGTGGCATATTGTGGCAGTGGAGTCGATTCATTCAAGTGAAACATGTGTCGTAGTGGTGGAGCCTCGTTGAGTATTATCGGCCCTGACGCATTCATTATTCAGTTGCGAATGGCGATCGGAACGAACGAGCCGACCTGTTCGCATATTCCATTCATTCGCTCCTTTTGCCAATTCACTCTTTAACACCTTCTTACGGCTCGATTCACGACCTGAATAAAATAACGTACTGAAACCTCATGAGAGAAGATTGAATGCTCAACGAGACTAGCTTGTAATATTGATGGCATCTTTAGAAGCGGACACGGATTTTATTGTAATTAAGTTAACAATAAAACTGACAGATAGATTGCAAGTTTATTTTAGTAGAACTTTTCATATTCTTCAGCTCTCTAATCATTTTAGTTCGTCCCAAATGCTACGAATTAAACATCGAATTATATTATATTTCCCATTAAATAAAATTAAATATTCAAATGTTCGTAGCTCTCTACTGTTAAACATGGCTCTCTTCTACAAAGTGCTTTTATACAAGAAAATTTCACGAGGTCAAAATTTCCATTATCATACTGAGAACGCTGAGTGGTGACCGCAGTATGACGTTATTAGTACTACTGAGTGCTACTACTCGCTAACCCATGTGATAAGACCCTTAGTTTCGCTGCCATGGCAACAATGGGGTAAGATGAAATGCTCTATGCATAGCCCAAGATCCCACGGAGTTTAAGATAAAAATAAATGCGACAAAATAATTGTTAAATAATATAATTTATTTATGTTGAATACATTTGATTAGCAATCAATCAATCAACTTAACCTACAGCTACAGTATAAGTTGTATTATGTTTATAGTTCAGAGCCCCTAGCGCCAGTTTTTGCCAAATCGTGTAGTTAATGTATTCGTTTCGTTTTCGACTTTTGTATGACAATTTTACTAGCGCCACGTGTGCGTATTTGGAACTAAGCAGGCACAGTAAGTAGCACAGGTTTTTGACAACCGCTTTCGTATAGTTATAGAAAAGTAAACGTCACGTTATCGCACCAAATGTATGAGAATCGGTAGCACGAGTTTTCATTTTGACATTTAGTTTCGAGTTTCTTGAAAGCTGGGTCGAAACGAATACGATCTCACTGACTTTTTCTTAGTGAGACACCTAACCTATAAGATTGGTTGTGAGTTGTTTTTTGAAATTCAAGGTTTTAAAGTGTAATAATGGCACAAAGAGGAAGACACGCAGGGTATTATTATTTTGCCTTCCGTTTAATTGATGAGGCTAGGAGAAGAAGACGTGAAATGAGGTTAGTAAAACTTACCTATTTTTTATGTTTATATGTTTCTTTCTATCAATGTACAATAAAGTATATCTATTATTGAATAGTTAATAGTAAACATAATTCTTGAAAATAATTCTTGATTTCATTTCACTTCATTCCTTCCTTCCGTGATGTATTTACTTTTCCATAAATTCCACCATTAGGAGGAATTGGGTGTGACTCGTCCTTGTCGACATTTTATGTTAATAAAACAACAAACACAAAAGTATTTTAGTTTTCAAAACTTTTGATTTTTGAAGCGTCAAACGTCAAGCCATTGACGGTAGCGTTCGAAAAATCTAAACCGAACAAAAAAGTATGTTTTTTTTACGTTTTGATATTTTTATAAACATTTTTATCAGGTTTCCGAACGCACCATTCACTCCAAACCATTCCATTCGCTTTTGGATTCTCGGCCTTTAATAACTATAGTTAAGTTATAGTATCGAGTTAACGTAAGACGTTTATAAGAACTCGTGCTGCCGAAATACTTTATTATAGCATCGAAATCGTTTTCGTCTGGTATACACGTTACGATATCTATTTGATTTTGCTATAAACTCGCGCTAGGGGCTCAGGTTTATATCGATTCAAAACTCTCTACTTCTACAAAACTCCGTTCAGTTGGCTACTTGTTTAGTAAAAACATCTAATTGAATGAAATGCATTAGAAGCAAACTCCTAATTTGTTTTACCACGGCTTGTAGGGTCACAGCACTTTGAGAAAAAGGTCACCGCCGCACCATACGAACTTGTCGGAAGGTCGGGAAACGAATTTTTAAAGAACCCTGTGGTCGTGAGAGACGTGACGTGAATCACGGCGAGCCCTCTGCCTGCTATCTATTTGTTCGACGAAATTTTCTGAAAATACTTACCTAAACTCGTAATTTTCACACAAAATTGAACCGCAGGCGTCATCGGACGATTTATTTTGTGGACATGCTTGGGTTTCGTCTGAAGATAAGAACGTATTCAAGCAGATAGGTACTGTTCAGTAACACGACTGATGAGAACTTGCCGCTCCCTAGGGCGACCTCTCTTTTATTTCTCCAAGTTATAAAAAGTAATGAGGTATTTTATATCTATGGCTGCTGCGTTCTATTGTTCGAAGTTTTTCAACCGAAACGGGATTCCCAAATATATTTTTTCCAAATGTCTTATTAGGTTTTTACGTTTATTTTGAACAACGATTTAAAAGCAACCAATCACACTTTGATACAGACAAACCCATAGACTTTTAGTAGCTTTAAGAACATTTATCTATCTTAGGATGAAGGTACATAGGTAAAGTTGTAAATTTTTTCACAAATCCCAGAGGGTGAGTCATCGTTCGATAGTAGTACCTTACGCATCAATGGTTCTGAATTCTATTCAAAACTGCGCCTAATTGAATGTCTTTACAATTAATGGCGTTGTTTTCATCTGAGTAGAAAAAAGGCTCGATCAAAAATATGTTATATCAAATCCTTTGAACATCACTTAATTTGGAGGTTGTACATCTGATAGAATAATTGCACTAGATGAAAGCTCCAGAATTGACTGTTCAAATAAGGGCCGATTTTTCAAACGTCAGGTAACTTATCTGAGGAATAAATACGATGTTTGACATATTTCCTATACAAAAGCTGTCAAAACGTCAAAATAATTCCTCAGACAAGTTATCTGACGATTGAAAAATTGACTCTAAATCAATTTGGACCAGTTAAAACAAGTTAATTTTATATTAAGAAACTGAACATATCGTCATTAATTTAAATGACACGTACAAAGATGTAACGTCTAAAAAGGTCGGTTGAGGTATGGCTCTCGGGCGCCGGTCGTGTAATCCGACGCACGCAGTGTCCGCTGTCCGCTGTCCGACTCTCACACCACATTTCGGACAGTCACTAAGACATACGAGACACGCATAAATTTTCACGCAAATTTGAACCCGCAACGTTCCATGAGATAGTTCCTTCGAATATTTTTAGGCTAACGAGTGTGTTATTAGAACGGGTCCCTTTCCTATTACGAAATATACTACACAGTATATAGTGGCCATTTTCCTTTCCTATATAACGTTAAGCTAAATGGACTAGAATTATTGTAGTATGTGTAAAATAAATGTGCTGGGAAATACTTAACATGTGACAAATGGCAGTACTTAGTACTACAGTACTGCTGAATGTGTTTGTATTTCTATGTTATTTACTGACTTGATTGACAGATAATGCTACTTTCTTGAAACATGAGTCTGACATTACACTCATATGGTTTCAATGGCACCTGTTTACATAGTGATACGGATATCAACAACTAAGCTGGCCACGGTAGGTACTTCTAGTACAGGTAGACAAAAAAGGTAGGTACCTAAGTTAAAGAAATGAAAAGGAAGGTAGTTGTACAATTAGACTTCAATATAAAAAGTTAAAATTCGTAGGTAGAGTCCACATTAGATTTCTGTGGTAGAGTCATTACACTCTACCTACGAACCTTTACTCTCTATTGTCGCTACGAGTTATGGATTATATGAACAAATTTACGAAAAAAGATAATACTAAGTTACAATACACGACGTTCCTTGCAGGGTGGGAATGAACACCTTGAAATTGCGTTACTAGTGTACGTTCTAAACTTCTAAAGTTTTCAAATAATAACGATGATACATTGGAATCCTTTTATCTGCTCTCTCTCTCTCTCTCTCTCTCTCTCTCTGAAATGTATCTCATAAGAAACTCTACCACCCCAAGAGTGCCTATAAAGATGAAACTTAATAGACTTACAACTAATTTACTGGAGGGTCAGTTATCAGCGGATAGTAACGGCGGCAATATGTAATTGTAGTGTGATAAGAATAATGAATGGAGACGGTCGCCTCCCGAAATGGTGAGGAGTAATTAACGTGGCCGCTGTGTTCGACACGCGCCTGATATACGTGAGCACCGCCTCCACCGCCGCCACCGCCCGCACAGATAACGCACCCAACCCTTATCACTACACGTCCTTACCGATTGTCATAAATTTTATCACTCCGATGAGCGGACGTAAGCGAGACCTCTTTTTTCAGATTCTCTCTTCCACCGAATTAACGACCCGTGAACTTGTGAGCAACGCTCCCAGCGTCTGTTTTATTTTTTCAGTCACAAACACGATCACTTCAATAGATTATCAGGCACCTCATTTTTTACTTTACACCACACCACTAACTTTAGGTACATTATTTATCAGACATCCTCCAATTATCGTGCTTTTTAGTTTTAATTTCTAACATTTACTAAAGTATGTAAATAAATAAAGTTTATCACTTTCTGTAATGTGTCAATTCAAAGTCAGGCTATTAAGTAAACGTCGTCGTAACTACAAGTTTTCAATAGTTTCGAAGTGATAACACTAGAACAATTCCTGTGAGATAGGCGATTTGAGGTTGTGCGAGTGTTGTCGCGCGTTGAATGTCAAACGTTGCGACAGAAGCTACGCGTCGCGTGGAGGAGTCCCCGGCACTCGGCAGTCGCTTGGCTGGCGGCCGGCTGCGGACTGCGCGGGTGGCGGTCCGCGGTCGCTCGGCCTGCCGCCGCCCGCGCCCGCCGCCGCGGCGCACGCGCCCCGCGGGGATCGATACACCCCGCCCAAACCACTGCTGCGCCCGTCGGGGCCGCCCTCACCCACACCACCACGCGCGCACCACATCGCCACACACACACACACACTACGCGCTGGATTCTCTCGCGTGCCTTGATTTTTGAGTCTCCTCCACAGTCACCTCTTCGTCAAGTGCAAACCCAAACTTTGAGATAATAATATACAGCACAAAAAGTTTACAAACCAGTTAAATATGCATAAATTGTTCTTTTTGTTCATCTGCGTAGAGTTTAAGTTATTTCTGCTAGTCTAGACATAACTTTATAAAAGCTTATTAACTTGCGTAACAAGAATTTCACCGCAATAATGAAATAAAAAAGTTCCCGTAACCATTACAGCCCAGAACAATTCTTCGGGCTGTGTACACGAAACAATCTTTAATATTACATAAAATATCTAAATTTGTGCTTGAAAGCGTTCAAATACGCGAGCCTCGTCTGCCTGCTTCTCTACAGCACCAGACTGCGCGACTTGTCGACTCTACGATATTATATCCTCTAGCTTATTTACGTCATAAATATATTGGTTTAGTAGTACCAAATATAGCATTGAGTACAACGAAATGTGCTCTGAATATTTGCCATGCAAGGAGGTGTTATATTTTATTTTTAAAGTGGTTAGATAAAGTTAGGCTAGATTGGGCGGGGACGGCTACATGACCCCCCCGGTTGGGTTCCCGCATTGTCGTTGCGGGGGGGCTTAGTAGCCGTGGCATTGAACCCCACGGTGAAGCGAAGAGGAACCCAAGGAGGGGCCGCTCGTCGGGGCTTGGGTCTGGTAGCCCTCGATGTAGCGGCCAAGTAGGTTGCGGTGTCGCTTCGGCGACATCGCGGCTGAGTGCGGGAGGCCGCGGCGGGAGAGGAGTGCCGGTATTACGGTGCGCCGTTCTCCGTACCTTCCGCGGCCTTGACAGGGCCGCCACCGTCAGATGGCGGACGCGGTGGGGCCGCAGGGGAAGAGGAGTGGCGGTGTGTACCTGGCCGCCCTTTCTATCCTCTGTGGCCGAAAAGTGGTAGGCGGCGAGGCCACTAATCTGACCCGTCGCAGGGGGACCAGGGGTACCCAGACACGGGGTAGTCTGGCACCCATGTACTTGTTTGGTCCCCGGGGTGGTCACGGCGTACCATGTGTTCTGGTGCGCCGGTGATGTGGGGTGCCCCCCGCGCCTCTCAGGAGGTCGTGGGGTGGGGCCCTACAGTGGAGAGGTCCACCAGCAATTGGTGGACCAAGACCTGCCGGGGTTGCGGTGCATGCAATAGCGAATCCCGCGACCCCGGCCTTAGGTCAGAAGGAGGGACACCGTGGTGGTTTTAGCCGGTAAAAGTCCGGCACACCCCCCCGTCTGCCCCAGACGGGGGATAGTCCATGAGGATTTACCCAAGTAAAACAAAAAAAATAAATAAAGGGTCGGCTACATGAACCTTAATTATTTCGAGAAAAATAGAAGAACCCAAAACATTAATGAATAATAACAAACGCTGGCGATCATATTTATGTATATAATGGAGTTTCACACCCAACCTCGGTTAATTCCATTACACCACCTTTCTGTTGGTTACCATTTTCTTTTATGTGCTCCTGGTACCTAATCTCGTGCGACTCGCGCCACTTGGAGGAAGTGACTACACGAAACAAGCACGTGCTTACATTTTCATCTTTCAGTTGGTAATTGGCTTAATTTATTTACGCTCTTGTCGCTCTTCTCAAAGTAAAGCTTAATTATGTTTATTAAAATATTATAACAATAGTGATGATTCATTAATAATAATTGCGAGTTATACTTAGTGCCATCAGTTCTATCATTCAGTGTCAATTTTACGAGACATATAATGCTCGGCCCTCACGCCACGTTTCTATTACTATAACTTATTTCGGTACAGTTATGTTTTATTTATTCATACACTATGACGTAGGACTATCTTTGTATTAACTCTGAAATGTAACCGAGTAATAGTTATTTATGTATTAGTGCGTTCCGCGACTCATAGGGGTGGTGTACACGTAGGAAAGCAATCCAAATTTATTGCGCGCTCAATCAGCTCCCGATAACCGCTCCCTCCACCGCCGATACACCGTTACACTAAATCGGATAGCAAGAAATCAGTCTCGCGAAACTTCGCATTCCCAAGATTTCGTTTAGCGATCTAATAGTAACGTAAATCTAGAAATTCTATTAATCAAAATACAAACGGGTTTCTGGTGGAGAAATACGAGATTGGAAAGATTTCTATATAAAACAAAGTTTTAATGAAAACCATCACTTTAGACGAGCTAAAAAAGACACCACGAGTGACGATACTTAAGTACATACGGCGCATCCCAGGCTACTAGTCTGACTGACTGGCTAGTTTTTTTCACCACGCCATGAGCCACCAAATAGCTCGTGTCAACACGAGAAAGGAATGTAAAAATAATACTACTCAAGATAAGATACAAAATACTGAGCCTTCCACAGTCCACTGCACCGACAAAGGTCTTTACCAAATAGATAAAACCCATTATTGTCACGCTGAGCGAGCAAGTTGGTGACCGCGGTGAACCGCTGGAGTTGCTGCCCAGCATATTTCAGCTAATTAGGGTTAGTTTGCTAGTAATGCGCCAGTCCGAGGCTCCTCCGAACATCGTCGGTCAGTAACAATGCAACGCGGACAGGTAAAGTTAACATTATGGGAAAGTTCACCCACACACCCATTATAATTTAAACAAACAACAACATCAAACCAGCCTTAACAAGACACATTAAATTGTTTGCATAAAACTTGACTTTATTAAAATATAATATTTTTTATGTGTTTATTATTTTCGGAAAATTCATACATACCAAGATACCTTTGGTGACGCAACCAGCGACTAAATTAAATAAAGTTTATTGGATCCGACCGTTTTGGTGCGAACTGACGATAAGGAGGCAAATATTTTTTACTAACCGAAATTGAAAATCTTAAGCCGTCAGAATTATTAAGGCAATTTAAATCATTTTTGAAACTAATTAGTATTTGGCATTTTTTTCTGAAACACTAATTGCTTGAATAACATCTCTACATAAATCAGATACTATTAAATCTATAATAAGTTCAAGACGTCACCTCGCGCCCATAAGATATGTAGCATCAAATACATTAACATAACACATCTCAATCGTGAGCAACATTCCTAATCAAGAAGTTTGATCAAATAAATATCCCCAAGCAGCTGTCCCGTAAAAATCACAAAATATTCATCGGGGCTGGGAGGAGGCACGCGGGAGGCGCGTCCCTCCGCATTACTCCGACAAAAACCTCCACTAAACCAGAAAAAACTTCCATTCAACTGCCTAAGGAGTACATAAAACGTGATGAAAGGACACCCTGGAGCCGCAGCAATATGAACACTGTTTTTCTTCCGTTCAATAATCTTTTATACAGTATCTCTCAGACCGGACAGACATTCCGGCCCTTATTATTAATTGAGAAGCACCGAAGTTAATTTAAAGGTTTATTTTGCAATTCAAGGAAAGAATTAAACTTCGCTATATTTATTAAAATGTTCTGTAGACAGAAACAGAGAGATACGGGTGAATGACGTCTAAAACAATACTGCTGTAAAGGGCATTTTTAAATTTATCATACCGTTCTTTTTTTTCTGGATTTAACTGACTTAAATATTTTTTTTGATTTGATCCTGGGTTTACAATCTAATGATAAAACAAAAGATTTGCATAATTTTATCTATCTATTAGTTAAGTTTTAATAAATTACGATGCCTACATTAAATATGCGTTAAACAGTTTTTAACTCCGTATAACTCGACTGAAATTCTAGTAATAATGTTAAAATAAAATACTGAATTAGAGAAACATCATGGAGCTCATTTTTCATACGGCTAAACAGAACACCTGTTACCTGCCTGCTTTCAAACAAGGCACAATTGTCATTTAATTTAGACACGCCGTTCGTCGACTGTTGACTCATTAAAAAGCTATTTTTACCCTTGACAAAAGGGAATATGGTTGCGTCAAATCATATAGAGATATAATTATATACGCACGCGAATAATTTATGCTTGTCTCATTTAAGCAGAAAAAGTGAATGTAATACGTGTGTCACATTTTAAATTTTTATTACACTTCTGCTACGATGCTTTTTTGTTTCATTTTTACGATGAATAATAAACGTCCTAATATAAATTCTATTAATCAGAAATAACATTCCATTTTCTATATTAGATATTTTCTAAGCTGTAAAAAGTTTATGTCGTATGAATTGTACATACATATAGATTTTATGAATAATGTCTTCAAGCATGAAGGTATGAAAGACATTATGAAGAAGGCTGGAGAACACATATACAAACAGTTCATAGATTTATACGCATTGGATATTGAATAAATTAAGTTTTTACATAAAGATTAAGCTGCGGAATATGTGACTTACTAAATGAATAAAAAAATCCGTCCGATTTTTATTACTACAAAGTTTAATCAATTACGCAATTAATAAAATTCCGAGACCAATAGCTGAACTGTAAACAGTACCGTTTAAAAATAAACCGGTGCCATAAACGTTTTAAAATAAAATATATAGAGTTCAAACATTATTCCAAACATCGGTTGGGACGTGACCAGGGTTACTTGATATACAGACTCGCTCCTGGCAACAGCTGGCCGAACTTACAAGGTGAGATGCTAAACACAATTTTACATCTTCCATTGCGACCCAAAAAATAGAAATCCTAAAATGATAGCAATTTTCTTACGTTTTCTAGTCTCGATATGTTTAAAAAAACACGTACGTCATTCATCACGTCATTCATATTATTGTAATTGTATGTTACAAATATGGACACAGTTTTCGTTTGAAGTCAGCTATCCTCAAACGAACCTACTCGTATGATTTATTTTTCTATTAATGATGATTATCTTTGAAATTAACTACTGTTATTACAAACTAACTGCCTGATGCTTGGATTCGATCCTCGACCAGGGTAAAAAAGCTCATTGTGTCGATTTATTAAATTTTTTAATCTTAAACTGCCTCGTTAGTCCAGCGGTGGCAAGCGCGACTGTTATTCGTAAGGTTCTGGGTTCAATCCCTGGGTCGGCAAAGTGTTATTAGGTTTTTCCGTGTGGAATTCCTCAGTAGCAGCCCGGACTTTAGATTTATGCCCGGTTGATGGCAATAGGCTCGCCCCCTGTTATATGGAACTTAAACATAACAGCGAAATTAGGGTTTTACTATACACCTCTGCCCAACCCTTCGGCGAATACAGGCGTGATATTATGTTATGTAAATTCGCGATATATTCCCAACAGATCACGAAATTGGTTTGCTTAAAATAATAGGCTTTGAATTTAATAGCAATCACACAACCAATTTCTGTAAGCAAAATACACCGGCCGACTGCAGGACATCACGAGGACGAGGAAATGAATGAAAGGAACAATAATAATAACCGTTTTACACGCGAACACTAACAGTAAACCTCGTCGATCATCAGCCATGCAGGTTTACACACCTACTCGTACATAATCGAAACGTCTTCATACATATTCTTGCTTTGTCGGGCAATCACAATTCCAATTCCAATTGATACTGCATCGTAATTATTCTACACGCATAAAAATATGTATCGAATTTTATCAATGAGACCCTGGAATACCTTAAAACTCATTATGTGGCAGGTGTTTCGGCTGACGGCCAATAAAACAACTTTTATTGGTTTTTCTTTTACTGTTTTCTTATTCCATTATTTCGTCCTTAAAAATATTTCGCTCGCAGTGTCATACAATTTCTTTAGACATTACGTAAAATAGAATTTTTACACAATAAATTAATTAATTTTTAAAGTACAACGCTTTTTTCGACGGCGCGGCGTAATAAAAAGCAACAACCTTTAAGACCTACAGTGAAAAATAAACTAAGTAGCGCCTTATTTTCACACCTGTAGCTTTAGAGAACAGGAAGACCAGCTAGATGAGAGAGTAATTAATTTACCATTCTATTTTTAAATGACGTGACTTTCGGCGGTAAACTCATAAAAGAAAATAACCGTGAAACCGTAATGACAGAAAATGCCTTCCATTTTCATCTTTAACATTTCCGGATAGACAATTCTTTTCAAATTTGATTTGTGTGCGGGACAAACAAAATTTAAATATTATAAAACTATTCTTTGTATTTGTAATTATGTAAATATATTTTTGTAAATATAGATTCGTTACATTAGTATAAATGCAAAGACAAACTTAGCTATTTTCACGTATATGGGATTTAAATATTTCACAGTCCATGGCGTAACCTATAGCAAATAATATAACATAATTAGCCCATTACAGTCCCAGTGCTGGGCACGGACCTCTTCTTAGAATGAGAAGGGTTTAGGCCTTAGTCCACCACGCTGGCCTGGTGCGGGTTAACAGACTACACACAACGTCGAGAACTTTATGGAGCCGTCTTAGTATGTAGGTTTCCTCACGATGTTTTTCCTTCACCGTAAACGCAAGTGATAATCAAATTTCTAAACCGCACATGAATACGAAAAGTCAGAAGTACGGGCTGGTATCGAACTCAGGCATGGAAAACAAGCGTTCAACCACTAGGCTACTACGGCTTACCGATAGCTAATAGTAGCATTAAATATAGATATAAGCTTTAGCACCTCGCCAGGACACCTATATATTTGCCATGCGCATTTTATATCAATCTATAAAACTAATCCAAGTAATGGATCCACGTAGTTTGTTTTTCAAGCGTAAAACGATAACGTTCGTATGCAGACACAATAAAACTGTGTACATTGTTTCCTAAGTTGTCGCATATAGTATCCGAAACACAAAAATATTTTTATTCCGAATTTGACCGCTATTGGAAATAACTGGGTGAAGTTTTAATAGAGACATTTACAGCGTAGATTCAATAGGTTCACGGCTTAGTGGATGACAAAAGCCACATTAAGCAACTCCAGATCAATAAACAGCATTGGATATTAACTAGCGGCGCGCGAGCGATGCACGTTTGCTACAGCCACACATCACTGAGTTTATTTCAGTGTCCACGAACATCACTCATTTTTCAGTCCGTTTGATGTGTATTTATATCTTATTCCTATCAATATGATTCAGTTATGTAGAAGTCGTTATGTATATTTTATTTAATTCTGTTATTTTCGATGAATAGGAAAATGCATACGTCACATACAAAGTATGTCGTTAAAATGCGGTTTCTATACTAAATAAGTGAGTAGCGTCGTTTTCTTTACTTTCAAACTATAAAAAGCAATGACCAGTATTAATTTAACATTTCGTAAAGGTGAGTTTACGGTGATAATATTTGCTTCGTCCCTGTAAGCATAACATAACCGTAACGATGGGTATCGCGGCGCGAGTGCTCTTCGAGCGATATTTGCCGCGTGCTCGAGTCGCACGCTGTTTGCGAGGCAAACACTCCCGGAGCTGCCGACCCCTCCTTCTCCCCGCGCTAACCATCAGGCTATCACCTGGCGCGCTACTTAGCGACAAAGAATTTTACTCTCTTCTATTTTAGGTAGGTATGTCTTTGTTAATTCCCCTGCTATAACACTCAAAGCGGTGGAGGGTGGGTGGTCCTGAATTTTGACAATAAAAAAGCTCCCTTTATTAACGTTTTTTTAGCTTTTATTATAATTGAAATTCATCTGCTATTTCTACAACTCATTTGTATTTAAAAATAGTCTTGTCTCATGTGTATTTGCGAAATTGGCCAATAACTTAAAACAAACATCGAGTTGATGGGTCGGTATATTTTTCCGATTCCCTGATGACGTGTCTATACAATATACATGAATAAAATATGCTTCAAATATAACGTGCTAATTAGACAAACACAGGAATACCATGTCGCACAAAGCCGTTAATTTGTAATGCCGTTTGTTCTTCTGTTATTACCTACTAATTCTGAATTAAATTTCGAGTTATATTGAAAGGAATATCTGCAATATTCCTGAATACTATTGCTAAATAATACTTATTAATATAATATTTGACATTGTTTTGAGTTTTACATATTCAATAAAGTCTGGCTTTAAATTTATATTTTTTAAAACTAGCAGATAACTTGTGACCACATACGAAATAAAATAACAAAATATTAAAGTTTTTGGCACAGACTCGGTATGTTGTCCTGTGCGCGTCGTGTTGTAGCAGACTTTCAAAATAAGTTTTACATGTTCATCGCTATTTTCAAGCTGATCTTAAAGTTAACGTATAGCAACTATTCTGGCATGCTATGTGTTTCATGGCAAAATAAAGGACACCCCTCTTGTACTGTGATTTTCAACAACAAAATTATGTCAAGAAGATTAGCTGATTCTAAGATGTTGGAAACTTTATATCCGGTGATAATAACCACTGTGATCACCAATGCGTATACTAGCGTGGTGATTTAGGGAATATTCACACACGTTCCTTGTAGCGGTCCATTCGTAGGTCTATGCTCAGCAGTGGACGAACCTTTACAGTCTGATATAGATAAAGACAGAAAATAGAAAAAAATACATAGTCACTTACATTTGGGAATATAAAGTATAAGAGCGTTTGTGCAGCACTGCATCCGATCCGAATCCGATAAAGTACGAATCGAACCAGCTGAAGTACTATTTGTATGAACGGTTGTGCACTGCATCCGAATTCTGATCCGAATGTCATAGATTTACATCCTAGATTCGGTTCGGACACGGTACACAAGTGCTCTAAAACTATGCTGCCACTTCACGGTTACGCTGAAATTAAGTTATATAAGACAAAAACTTCGTTTAAACAAATGTTACAAAACCTAAAACAATGTAATTTGCAAATAGGATAATAATAAAAAAGCATCAAATAAATACTTGATCACTGGCACATCACAGCTTGTTGGCGATTGTTATTAAAAACATGTTTGTCATTCCTCTCTCCTATAGACAATGTGATGCCTTTCGAAATAATAAGCCGCGTCTCAAGTGGAATGTTTACGTTCCAGCATAATGTTTGTAAGCAATATGTGGAAAAAATGTAAACGAATCGAAACAAGCTTGGAATGTGACGCATGCCGCCACCGACCGCTTCATCTCACGCGTTTATTTTGCAAACACAACACTCTGGAACAACAACTGTTTCGATTTATTCCCCGCCAACCGAAAGGGCCACTTGACATCATCAATATTCGTGCTAAACGAAAAAGGATGGCGGTATCCATTTTTCATTTGCCCATCAAACTGTTTTTGTTTTGATTACATTTATGTTTCATCATAGCCCCAGTTTTTCTGATCCTTTTAATTGTTTCTGTCATACATGTTTGTGTCGAGTTATTGGTATCATGTAAACGCTGATTTGGAAATAAAGTGCAAACAACTAGCGAATCGGCCGTGTATAGCCGGCGCGGGCGCTCCAATTAGTAAAAGTCTAATGTGGGAAATAGATCGCCGTACATCATCAATTGATAGATTATTTATATAAATTGACCCTATCGTAATCTTTAAACCACTCTCAGTATATTATGCTGTGTAGTTAACAAAGAACGAGGATAGCTTCATGTAGTTACGCGATAACCAGGTAAAACGTGAATACATAATTAATCTCTCAAACTTTCAGTCTGTGGTAAACAGTTAACCAACTTAAAATGTAGGTTGCTTTCAGCGTACCGCTAACCGCTCACCTACTACTAACTACCTACATTTATGTAAAACTGAACACAAAAGTTTCACGCAAAAGTTCCCGTTCCCCTTTTTTTATAAAACAACTGTTAAAGCGTTCCGAAGATAAAGTTGAGTGTTGTTTGCAAAAATAATTATATTAAGAGTGTACATATAAACTACATGTTCCAAGGAAAACAGCCGCCTCGTGTGCCTTCAGTATAGTAATTATTATATTCTCGCGCGTACTCGGTTGCTGGAAGCAAAGCTTTTGAGCTGACAAAAAACAATGAGTACGCAATTGCGAGTATTTTATTGCGAAACCATTATTTTACTTTTTCAATTCGTTTGACTGAAGGCAATTAAATGAGCAATTTCACCATGAATATTAATGAACACACATGATGCACACTCATCTTGCCGCTCATGCTTTAACTGAGTATTAATAATATAATAGCCTCCGGGTACCTGCCGATATCTATTAATCTATCCAATTTATTTTACCTATAATTAGGTAATAATCTAACAAACACCGCTGAAATATTTTACTTTTATAAACACAAGTAAAAAGTTTATATATTTCTGATTAAATACTTGCAGTGCATTAATAGTACTTGCTAAGCCATTTACATGCCAAGACAAAGAAGTAGCGCAAACGTATTAAACATCTTAAATATTATCGTTAACCCCGCCATAGTTTATTCTTTTAGTACTTCACAGTTATATAATTTTCCACAATCTATTCACAAATTGGGCCCATACACAATGTTAAATTTTGAAATATAAAATAAAACGAGATAGCAAGTAGAATTAAGTACCGCGGCACGAGCGGGTCGCCCGGTCGGGCTGCCCGCGTAGCCACTAGCTGTAGCAGTAGCCGCGGCTCGTAGATCGCTAAATGTTTGCTACGTCAACACTGCCTGTAGCAGGGGCTACGCCAGCAACGATACGGCTACGCGACGCGGCGACGGCCCGAGCCCAACAAAACATTATTAGACGAATAAACAAGCGCGGTGTTTTCAGCTTTTTGCAGATAATTAACTTAAGATACAAACAAAGATAATTATTATGTGTTTTAACACAAGATTTAATACCCGAGTCTTTGTGTTTTATGGGTGGATATTTATATATTTCTACCTATTTTTTACACATATTTTTTCATACCCTATAATAAAATAAAACTTACCGTGTTAAATATTACGCCTCGTATATGGATATATGAAATCTGAAAACGTACGAGTCAGCGGCACATTTGATGGAATAATAAAGTAAGTTTTATAGTCTTTCTTCGCCTCTATAAATCTTCAGGATTGGTCGACACAGATGTGTGCGGCGATAGCTGGCCAGAACAGTTTGTTGACAGCATTACAGTGATACCATCGCCTTATACCTCCGATTTATCTTTTTATGGACGTGCAAATAATAAATGTGATTTCTTTCAAATTAAGGTAAAGGACTATCGTTCTTTAACCGGTAACCTCCTGCTTCCATCTTAAAATTAAATAAGATTATATCTGGTAAACAAAATTAGAGGTATTTTGGTTTTATAATGGATAGATACCTACATGTCAAAAGTCAACTAAGGGTATTTTGTAGCAATATGTCGTTTTGATAAATACTTGAAACACGCTAATTATTAAATCTGGGGAAACGATGCAATAGATAAGATTAACTTGTGGTTATTTCAATCACATGTTACTAATATTTGTTAGTAGTATTTGTTATATACTAATAACATACATATTTAGCATTAATAGATTTAAGCTAATAATGCCAGTATTGACAGTTGTATTATTTCATCTTCCATAATATTAACATACTTACATACATTTATCCTCGCCCTCATAAAGTTTACCTATATAAATTCTCACGATATTAAACTTTTCCCATATTTAAAAAGATCTAAAGATTCCTTAACTTAAAGATAGCTTAGATAAGGAAAAATTTGCTTTTCTATTTTAAGCATTAAAAATGCTCAAATAAAGATTACAGTTACACCATACGCTAAAAAAATGTCTCCTTCGCTTCATTCTTAGCACAACATTAAAAAAAAACATATATCTAAATAGGTAAATGTTATTCATAATGGAACAAGCAGGTGCTAGCTCAGCGTTGCACTAACAAGAGAAGGGATCAAACATAACTCGTGTTTAACAACCGCAGCGAATGCTTCAAACGTTCGCACATACTTACAGCCACATCACGGAACAAAACTGGGCCGACGTCATTAAACCCTTGTTTTATTTCAAACAAAATTCGAACTCGTCATGGGATATCGCTAACGTATTATTTACATTTTTTTTTTTCAAAATGTCGTATTATTTTTTCAAGGTTTTTAAGCCGCAGTATCAATCTGTGTTCTGATAGCATCATATTGCTATAGAAAAATCGGTGTGGGTAATTGCGGTGCGCGGCGAGACCCATAATTATGGCAATTTTCGCTAAGCGAAGCTGTACAAGTAGATTCACAATTCTATCATCTCATCCAATACTGTGACGCCTCCGTTTATGTAGTATTCAAATGAATACTACATGGGCTACATATTTATTTTTGATGTTTTTTCCACAAGACCTATTCTGATGAGAAAACGCTTGGCTTTAAAAAAAACTCATAAATCTCCACTCCCAAAGGCTTCATAATTCAGATAAAACTTTATTTATCGCGCTGATTTATTTGTGCATGTGCCTGACATTACAAGTAATTCTTTGATGTTCGCATAATTTTTTTGATTCATAAACTTTTGCGTACGCCAAATGAAATCGTAGTTCATACATTTTAATGTATATATTTTATTTATGAATACTTAATGATATTATCTACTGAATATTATGTTTAGAATATAAGTTTGAAGTTTCGTTGATTAAATATTAAAATATATACAGTGTACTGGTATCGACTAGCTAATCTTGCATAGCGGAGGAAATTACTGGAAGGTCTTTGCACGGGGCGTCTCTTTTGCTAGAGCTTATTCCAACCCACTATTCATTCGAGCACGAACACGCCAGACGGAGGCGTCACAGACGGCAACTCGACAAAGATCAAAGGAGAGTACTTTTCGATTAAACGCCGCCGCTCCTCATAATTTCTTGAATTTCAAACGGGCACGCTCTGCTACCTTGACAATTTTCAGCATTAACTCTGACAATTGAATTATCTTCAAATAATGACTGACACCCGCTCTCAGATAGATAATACGTTTTATCATATTAACTTTTAAGTAAACCATTACCAGCTTGATTATTGAATTTGTTTCGTTAATAGAGACTACTCAAACTGTAATCAAAGCTGATAAAGCGGGTAACTATTTAATAAACAGTGATTTTGAATACCAAAATAAGGCGAACTTAAACCTTGGCGAATAACATCCAATTAATGCAAAACGAGAAGACGACTCCGATTACGACATAAATTTTGTCAGAATTCTGCTTAATTGAATCACGAGAAGCTATGAGTTAAATAAACAAGTGACAACTTAATCAATTGATACAATAGGTAATCTGGCAATAAATAATTAATTTGAAGTAACTATACAAGAGCGAAGATAATTAACAAAGCCTTGTGTTATCTAGCACGTGTTTAATAAAAAACAGGAATGCTGGTTAACAAAACACTAAAATTGATTTACGTGAACCAATTTGGCATCTACGCTATTCCGTATACTGAAAACCACGAGCACTTACCCCCTTACCAATAATCGATGTGTAAAGTAATGACAATCTTTTACCCTCGGGAGCTATGAGTCCGGGTCGCCAACATAAATAAATAGTACATTATGATATAAGTGTGCTATGATGGTCATTACGGTCGAGGCGGTGTTGTGCACACGAGCCACAGGCGAGTGCGATAAGTGAACCGAGAGTATAATGATAAATGCACACGCGTTTCATACGGCGTTTTTCAACACTTGCGACGAAAATAACTGACTTTAAGTCTTTAATACAAAAGAATTTGTGAAAAATGGCGCGTGGATTTCTTTGTTAACACATATAATTAATCTGTGGTGCCCGTGGCCGAGTTAGCTATGCGCGCGCAGGTGAAAGACCACTGGGCATACAGCCTAATATTTAAAAAATACTGATTATTTTTGTGTTTATAACAGAAATTAATTGTAAGCGAGGGATAAGAAAAACAGCAGGATACAATGAATGTGTAGAAAATAGGCGAGCAAAAGAAAATATACGTGCAAAAAAAAATACTGAAAAAATATGACAGTACCAAATGTCGACAACAATGCCGCGGGGTGGCGCGACGGTCGCCCATCGTCATACATTAAACAATAGAATTTTATGCGTCGCCTACATTAATTAATGTTAATTTGCGGACAAGAATAAATAATTTAATGAAATGAAATGTTTATTTATGATATTTTAATTAACACAGTTTATTTATTATATTTTTATAATAAAAAAGTTTACTATCTTTTTTGCGTAAAAACGATTTTCTAAAATAATAAAAAAAAATGTAAAGTGAAATTTGTAGACATATATAATTAATCTGTGGTACATTTTACCGGACTAGTCCGTAATAAGTTATATTACGAACCTAAAAGCTGTCCAATAAGAGTCACTTTATGAGCAAGTGTGTTGAAAATAATGTTAAATATGTTTTTCGAGATTTAAGGTTTATCGGGTCACCAACCCGGATTCATTACTCCCGAGTGTACCTACATCAAAAAATGTATGGTTACACTGACGTTAAACAGCGTTATAACTTTACACAGCGATTTATTAGTAAGGCGGATAGTATACAAAGTTATTCGGAAATGAAATACACAGCCGGAAGCAATTAAAAGTATATCACTGACGACTGTTACAATCAGTGTTAGTTAAGAAAAAAGATATTTTTTTCCATACAACACACAATACAACATCACACCTTGTATTCCCTGAAGGGTTAGGCAGAGGTGTTTTAATAACACCCTCGTTTCGCCAGTTATGTCTAAGTCCCATGTAATAGGGGGCGAGCTTATTGCCATTAACCAGGCACAAATCCAGACTCCGGGCTGCTACTGAGAAATTCCTAATGGAAAAACCCAATATCACTTTGCCCGACCTGGGGATCGAACTCAGGACCCTATGCTCAGCAGGCACGCTTGCGACCACAAGACCAACAAGGCAGCGTTTTTCCATACGTATATAAAATTTTATTATTTACTTGAAAATGTTCACAACGGTGATTTGATATTAGTTTAGATAAAAACTTTTTTACAAAAAATTTAAACCGACTTCAAAAAAGAATAAAATAATTGCCATATAAAATTAACAGTTTCAGAAGTCGGTGCTGATCCACGCTGAACCAAATTGAAGGCACTGACTTCTGAAACTGTTAATTTTATATGGTAATTATTATATTCTTTTTTGAAGTCGGTTTAAATTTTTTGTAAAAAAGTTTTTATTTTTATCATTTTAGTGGCCTTAATTAAAACTTGGTTGGACCTACTAAAGACGCTGCTCGTAACATAATCACATCATCACAATATGCGTACTGTTCGTCATTGAAGAGTTCCATTGTCTATCTCCGAAGTTCTTCATCATATCTTCACCAAATTTAAATGGGACCAACTTCGAAGTATACCCTATCCATTAAAAAAATAATCATTAAAATCGGTTCACAATTGGCGAAGATATCGATGAACATACACAAAAAAAAAAAACATACATACAAACGAACATAGTAACCTCCTCCTTTTTGGAAGTCGGTTAAAAATGAGTTGACAATGAAGCTGTAAATCGTAAACACAGCTAATGATAAGTAGATAGATTTTAGCACATTTTTATGTAATCTTTGTACAGCTATTTTTCTTAAACTATTGTCTTTTAGGTACTTTAATACCTTTTCCAATTAGTACCCCCTTTTCGACTAACATTGTATATCGTCGCTGCGCCTGCAAAATTCGCTGTTTTTTTTTTGAAAATCTGTCTTTGATGATATTTTATAATAATTCTCAAGCCACGTGCACCTGCAAAATCTATTCTTTGATAATTTATTTTTCTATCTTCTTAACCAAATAAATTACAAAAAAACAGATGTCACTGGTGCACGTGGCTTGAGAACTATGATAAAATAAGCATTAAAGACAGATTTAAAAAAAAAAACAGCAAATTTTGCAGGCGCAGCGACGATATACTCGTACATGCACATATGTTTCCATAAGTCCTACCTATTTTAAACAATCCTTGCAACTCAAATCTTTAGTCACGCAATAGGAAATCGTTCATGCAAGAAGATTAAAATAAATCCTTTAAGCTGTGGTTACATTTAGTACCTTTTAATACCTGTTGCCGTTATAGTCACGGATAGTTCATTGTGTTATTCAATGCATGCTAGCATAATTCACAATGCAGTGGGCCCGAGACCTGAGCAACTGAGCTGAAACCATGCCAGCAACGCTATTATTGCCATCTGAAATAAACATAAGTATTCCCCACCTGGTAATTTATATTCTTTCCTGGGCGAGTAAACTAATTTCATATTCACTATGTTCACACACACCTTCGCACAAACTTATTTGTATAAATAAGCGTCTAGACTTGGCTATAACCTAGCAGTTTTTATTATTATCTGTCTCATTCTCATTACATCTCAACTCGGGGAGGATTGTCGGGATAGCACAAATGTTATACCTTCACTGTCATTTGCGACATTTGTGTGTTTAGCGTCATTTCTATTATTGTATTTTATAATAACACAAAATTTACTTGTGAGCTATTGTTGTCTCTTTTAGGATTGCTCGTTAATAACTTGATTGACTACGATATTGGACGCTGTTTAAAGACTGACGTGATGGACAACCAAAAATTACGGATTTTTACTCGTAGCTAGAAGCCTCGCACCCTGTCTTACTCGGATTATTACATTTTATAATAATGAAGAATAAAAAAAAATACTATCACCTTAACATTAACTGAACTCAGTATATGTATTTAACATAAACAGTAAACAACATCGCCAAAAAACCACGTTTGCAATGTACAAATACCTCGATAACCGATATATCACGCCACTATATTAAATACTTCACAAACTTGCTCTATTATATAAAGGATACAGGCGCAGTGAATACATTCTCAGCATTCCTTGCTATGATGCGACGCAATGATTTAAATATGAAGCTATGATACTTCGCTGTAGGAATCTAAAGCGATTTTTGATTCGATTTTGGGTGTGCAGGAGGTTTTTGTAACTTTAGACTTTATTTTTCAAACGAGATAATACTCTATCGGTTATTGTTCACCCGTTCAAATAGAGATTACGAAACTTAACTATAGGTATAGTCCGCGCGGAACTAGTTGGCCGCGCCTTAGGTTACTATGTATAGGTCTACCAGAATCTGATGGCAAATAGGGAAATTAAACTTTTTTGTGGGCAACACAAGAGTAATTTGAATAAAAAGTCTTGATACTTGTAATTTTTTTCTTTAATTTCTTCTTCATCTTCTTCCTGCCCTTATCCCACACTAGATGGGGTCAGCACAACATGTACTTCATAAATCCATGTTGTTAGAGGTTTTGGCTTATTGTTTTATGTGACCCAATGTGCTTGCTGATATTATGCACTGGGTCCCAAAACGATATGCTGATATATGGTTTTTTGCAATTTTATTGTAATGGAAAAGGAAACCTTGTTAAAATAAGTATGTTTATTAAAAATGTTTCAACAATAAAACATTAATCAGAACTGGAAAAAGTATCAACTACAGTCATACTCGTTTTGACAAGTGACATGTTGACATTGCCATATGAAAACCACTATTTGTTATTAATTTTTAATGCCATGAGATTCTGGTTGACCTATTATACATAAGAATATTTTAATTACACATCAAAAAATATACATAAAAAAAACTTTAGCCCATTCAAATATGGTATCCTTCCTATGATCGAAAAATAAAAAGCTTAGAAATAGAAATATCGGTTCGTAATTTTTAAATAATAAATTATTTTCGAGAATTAATTGCTGTCTCATACAATATTATCCACATCCGACAGACTTTGTTATAGTCATGTACATTATAATTGTGTAATTACGCAGGCACGATGCCACTCGATATTTTTACAAGTCCGTTGTCCTCGCCGCGGGCTGTATCCCGTCCCGTGTACCTAAGCATAAAACTCAAGTGCTGAAACTTGAAAGCCGAACTAACTCTAAAGTGGAAAGATTGACTTCGTACAGTACACGAGTTTCAGCAAGTATGTATAGCTATGAAAGATAGATTAATTTTAACTTTATGAGCTCTTAAACCGATTATCTGGTAGATTTATTTAAACGAAAGAGTGTTAAAATCAATTTATTCCACAACTTGTTTGTATTTATCCAAACCGTTATCTAGACGACAAACAAAGAGAAAATCCCACAAATGGTTCCCTTTCCCAGATCATTAAATTTCATTATGGACTTACCTCCTTCAAACTCTGTGGATTGTTCGAATAACCATAAAATATTTTAATGGGATCTTAATTACGAATCGAATTAAAGATGATAATACGGTGACGTCTCTCAAACTCTTCTGTAAATAATATGAAGTACATAAGATAGATGTAAGCGGTCATAAATTACTATTTTGGAGACCGCTTGCTTCTTGCGAAATATTTTCTGTACCGCACATAATGAATACAAATAATAATTCCGATAAATTCAGCAATAAAAGCGTATCTCCAGAGATATAACAAAAAACAGGAACAAGGACTTCCTTGTGGCAACGAAACAGCGTGACAATAGGAACGCGTTCAACCCGCAATCAATCCATCCCGAAATTTTTCCATTTATTGTTGTCGAGTCCGATGCCGGCAGATAGAAAGAAATACGAGAAAATTATTTGATAAATATATTTGCTAACGTTTTATACGAAACGATACATTGATTATTAATAATAATAAGTTATTGCGAACTGATTGTTTTCTTATGTACAAATAGTAATTTACACTTAATCTTAAACATTCGATATTCGCTATATTCGTTGATTTTAGGGTAAATCAGACTGGTATACCCACAGTTCAATTCGGAACATTTGGATAATATATTGGGGGGAGCAATCGTTGGCGTCGAGAGGCAACGTCGGTCATTACGGGCAAATGAAGTCGGTGGCGCGCAAATGATTCGATGCCCGCCTGATTATGCCCGGGAACGCTATGCGTGATACGCAGGCGGCATTCAACCGACCAGTTATGACGGCTATGGACGTAACTATATCGGTCATATTTGCAAACGCATGTTGCTCTGTGTTTACCTAATGGTTTAATTAAGGTCGAAAGATTTGGGCGACAAACTCGTTGCAGCGTTCAAACAGCGTATAATATTTTTTGTAGAAATTAAACTATATTTAAATTCTAGGAAAATTATAATATTATGTATTTTCTCAACTTCTGTATCACACCAGTATCCATGTATAAATCTATATCTACCTATATACTTAAAATTATAAAGAGGAAAGATTTGCATTTTTGTAAACTTAAAAAATACTGGACCGATTTCAATAATTCTTTTGCCGTTAGAAAGCTACATTATAACTGAGTAACATAGGCTATATTTATTACTGGAATTACGCGGGCGGAGCCGTGAGGACCGGTATTTAATATTGTATAACAGCAATATTAGCCTAGTAGTGTGACCGTCGGACTGCCAAGTCATAGGTCTCGAGTTCGAACCCAAGGCACGCACCTCTGACTTTTCGGATTCATGTACGTATTGTATAATTATCACTTGCTTGAAAACGGTGAAGGAAAAAATCGTGAGGAATCCGGCATGCCTGAGAGATATTTCTCGACGGCATGTGAAGCCAAGTCAAAGGCCCATGGGTGGCATAAACTCTGACACCAGGTTAGCCATTAACCACACGAAAAGAAGAAGTACTGTATACTCAACGGTATCTACGTATAACCCTAAAAAATAGTATAAAAGGCCTTTTACAATGATCTGATTTTTGCGATAATATCAAAGTTATTTTCACACATCAAAGCGGAAAGTATAGCGTAGAGATTAGCATGTAGATACATCATATCCCTTTCCGTTTTGCACTCTACGACACAGCCTCGGGCGATCTCAATATCGTATCGATACCAAACCGTCGCGCTGTCGTCTGCTTACTCAAAATAACATGAACTACACACCTATTATACAGTCATATAAGAGATAGGAAAAGTATCTGAGATTTTCACTGCTATTTACACGCTCAATATAATTTTTATCAGATTGTTTCCTTGAATTTCAATACCTCATTAAATTGTGTTGACGTTGTGTTGACCAACATATCTTTTAAAAATAAGTCGACCAACAAGCATGTAATCAATAGAGAAATGTAATCAATGGTACTTGTAATGTGATATGTGTCCCGGCCGTACCTACAGGAACTGATTAACCCCTCGTTGCCTGCAGGCGTGATGCTCTCACATTGTGCGCATCCGGCCTCTTTCCGGAATCGCCCCATCGCCACACTCTATCGCTTACCAATTGCCATCACAGCTCAAATAATTTATTCGTATTTTTACCTGAACATTTTATTTAGGTAACAAACATCTACCCCACTGTATTTAGTTCAAATGAATAAGCCACATTGCCTTCTATTTATTTATTTTTTTCTAGTATTAGTTTCATAGAAACGGAAGTCGATTCTAGTCTCTTCTATATTTCATAGGGTAATGTTTATTCAGTTCCATAATCAAAACTAGCCCAAGATGTCTCTGACAGAAAACCATTTCCCCAATATCGGCCGCTTTATGAAATCGTAGTCAGAGGAGCACTTGATAAATATGTTCCATCTGCATTCGCTTGCCGTTTGCAGTGCGCTAGCGAACACCGGTCCAACAATAGGTCCACAAATCAGTTCGTTTTATAAATCTGCTTGTAGTGCTCTCCGCGAGCCACCATTACCATTTGCATTTCATATTAACTAGTTTAAAAGAGATATTTTTACGCTGATTTCGGAATTCTGGTAGAATTAAAGATTCATTTTTGTTTTGTGCAAGCTATATGAGTTAGTTGAGAGACAAGGTGGTACAGACTGCAAAATCATTTACCACGTTCACTAACACTGATACCAAGTACCAGGTAAAGCATAAAGGACTTAAACTCAAGTATCAATATGTCCGGTGTTATCCAGTAACTTGTACAGGCAAGCTACCCCATCGTACTAAACCTGGCTACGTTGGGTGGTAATAAACTCGTCTGCTGTCAGACCGAAACTAAACTAATGACCAACTCCGTCTTGATTGGATAAATTTCCAGAAATAGAAACAGCCATGTTCCATCGACGTGCCGGCCAACTTCTTCATTTGCGGTTGAACTGGCGATGTCTCATATAATCTCTACGTGATGGGAATAGCCCGCACCGACTTTATATCATTGTCCGCCACTGACAATTATTGAACTTAGCCTTCCATGCCGGACGCCAATGCAGCACATTGGAAATTGATTGTATCAGATTTAGCTTATTGCTTATAAAATATTCCTTAAAATTGAAATTAAAAAGTTTTAAATATAGGTAATTGCCATCTGCCCAAAAGATTAAACATTACTCGTAAAATAATAAAGTTATGTCTAGAACAATTTCAATAACGCGTGGTGTACTTATTAAACATTTCTAATACCTAATAATGAACACATTTAATTAAAATAGGTTTTAGTAATTCTAAACAAAACAAATAAAGAGACATCACTCAGGCGACAAACCACCATATTTCGTTAAACATTTTAATGACGAAGAAATATTTACGCAATCTCGGCAATATATTACAACACTACGTGCCCCAAGATGATTTGCGTGTTTTCTGTAAGTTGGCCTGAATAAAGGGTCTGAGGGAAAATCTTGAGTGACGCAGGTCGGACAGCGGGGGATACATTTTTGTCATTCCGCGCCTTTGCATTAGTCGTGCTGCCAGAGCCATGTCCAATGGTCATTGAAAGAAGATACTACAGATAACCTACACTCCCGAATGGACCACAAAGGACGGAGTCAGGGGGATCTTCGTGTGATTCAGATTGATTTTTCACTACGAAAATTCTTGCCAAGTACTCGTCATGTGGTCCACGGTATAAAAAGTCCAATTTACTTCTTACTGTGCGAGTTAAATAGTGCGAGTGAGAGGCAAATACCTATGGCAGGGTAAGCAGCTGCTTTCTGCATTATGACTGATGAAGTCTTACTGCAAAAATCTGAGAACAGTAATTATAAAACTGACGTTTTGATTCCACCCAGTTTCATCGGATACTTTGTTATTACCAATGTTCTGCCCATCTTTTTCCCAACTATGTTGGGGTCAGCTTCCAGTCTAACTAGATGCAGCTGAATACCAGTATTTTACACAGAGCGACTGCCATCAGACCTCCGCAACCCAGTTCTAGGGCAATGCCAATATCCCAAGGTTAGACCGATTGTCAGATTTTCGGGCTTTTGACTTCCCGTAACGACTTTCATAGGTATTCGTATGACACCCGGGACCGACTGTTTTCCGTGCTCTTCGTCTCGATGTGTAACGAACGGTCACCCATCCACAGACTGACCGCGGCAAGCGCAGCTTAACCTTGCTTATCGTATGATCCGCGCGGTTGGTAATTAGCCACGAGCCCCCTAACTTTGTTATTACCAATATACACATAAATCTAAAAAATACCTATCCTATTTTATTATTATGGTTTATTTAAACCTTTAAATATTATTAAAGTAAAATTTCAGTACCTTACTCCTACTTAGGACCTCCTCGTACAATTTAAATGTTCAGGTAAGGTTCAATGGGAATTTTGTAAAATAGGTAACAATACGACCTAAATAAACATTATGGCATAATTCTAATATTCCAGTTAGCTTATCGTAAATATAAGTCCCAGTTATCTGCGCTGCTTCAGCTCCGGTTTATACCAACATTGGATTCAGAAGTTATTATTAGCTTTTGTTTATGCCTCTTTTGCATTTTATTATCCACATTTATTACATTTTCCCTTTTACTAAAATAACATGTTTCTGATAAGAATCTTTACTGTTAAATTATTATAAACTATTAATAGCATTGGGGGTCATCATCAGTTTTTTTTTATTATAACAGTCTACGTTGCTCCAAGTTCAAATATTAAACCGTCACACTAAGCAGACATTTGGATATCTGCTCATCCACTCATAGAAAAGAGTGCGATGATCTGTAAGTAAGATGAATAGAGAAACTACGTGCCTGCGACATACGGACAGTAAGATACAGCGACACTATAACAGTACCTAATGTGGAAGAAGCTTTTTACGCGTGATTGAGTTTAGAAGCACCTTTACTTACTGCAACGCCGCAAAAGCTTTTCTATTCGTCAGGCAAACAGAGAAACATTGAAACATACATAAAACATTTTTAAGAGTAGACACGTGGTTTTATAAATATAGAAGATGGGTGGGTTATTCAAAAAGTGCAGTTTTTACAATAATATATCCACTTAAAAATATTCTCGCTCCCGTTTTAATTTAGTATTTATTTATACTGTACCACTTTTGATCGTCTCGTTCGTTATTCATGACATTTCATTTGTATTTACTTCTAACAAGTCATTGGAAAAGAGGGTGAACAGCCATTACAATCGAGTGTATCTTCGTAAATTTATTCAGTTAAATCTTATTTTTCTTGAATCAAAAACATTAACACACAAAAAAGTTATGAAAAACCGAGAAATATTAGGGAGAGATGATAAAAACATTATATTTATTTATAACGTTCTTGATATACAAACGTTATTGTTTTGTAATCATTCTTCCTCCTCTTCCTGGTGTTATTAATTCCGGCATTTGACAGAGTTCGCCTTCGCTCTATTTTACTCGGGCTTCCGCATCTTCATACTCAATTCATTTTGTAATCTTTCTTATTACGTAATTTCTAAAAAAATATTTTTATGTCTTACCTCATTTCAAACGCTTGTACTAATTTTCTGTTGTGTGTCAAATCTAGCCAGTATTATGCATTAAGTGAGGAGCTATCTGAGCGCAAAGGTTTTAACAGATAAACTGGCGCTGGTAATCGCCCCCGCGGGTAATCTCGCTGCAGAGTGGCGACACACACGGCCCCGCGAGACACCTTAACATCTACTTGTCTTGCACAACAAAGTCTCTAAATCTTACTATAAGCTTCTAATAAAAAGGTTGGAAAAGAATGCAAGACATCGCGTCTGTCGTCCTGTCTCGCCAGCAAAATCTATTGTTTACTCTGTAGTTTAACCTTATCTTACTGATGTAGACCGTTAACTGATACTAGTAGCAAAGAACGCACAGTCAGAAATCTGCTTTTACTGCCATCCCTTCCTAACTACTAATAATACATTTCCATTGTAAAGTAACAGCATAAAAAAGAAAGAATTAAATAAGAATCCCGCATCTTACTTTCCTTTTAAGAGAAGATCTGAGAGAAATATAACGTCGAAGTGGAAAGATTTTATTCAGAATTATTTCGTTGCGTGGAGGGATGAAGGCGATGATGGCGGCGTGAGCGGCGAGTGCGGCGCAATCGGCGTGTGCTTCAACTAACAAGGTTACGGCTGGCCGGGGACTCTTCCGCGTCTCGTTTGCTCAGATTTATGTTGGCTCGTTTAATTACCAATGGCCAACAATCTCGGCAACTTTAAAAATTCTGAATAATCCGACCAAGAAAAACAGCCAATCACTTTTCCTGGGCGGGGAGCCAATTACAATATTTCTACTTGGACTCACAATTTAACGTGGAACTCATTAAATATACCGATTCGACTTATTAAACAAATGGATAAGATCTAATAGTAGAATTGAGTGTATATATTTAACACATAATAAGAAATGGGTGTAAGAACCTATAAAGTTTTATGTGGGCCGTAAAAGTAGGCACGCTGGCAGAGAGGTCGGCCTGAGATGACATTGTGCTGCGCGTCAAATAGCCCAGTAAATAACTTATACTAATATTAACAATCGCCTTGACTATACTGAAATAAAATGTAAACCTTTACGATGCACGCACGTTACGATGCTAGTGTATAGGCACTTTCTATTTACTAATATCGATGTGATCTGCATTTAATACTTAGCTTTCATTCGACTAATAGCATAAATGAGCAAAATGTTCTAAATCAAAAATGTATTAAATATAAATTACAGACCGGTCTATATTATTATATCATAAAAAAATCGTACGTAGCTGGCTATAAAAACATAAATCAAAGAATTCTATTGGAAGCGAGCTTCGTACAATACTATCTTTAAATACCATTAGTTCCTATATCTTTCCGCAACATAAACGACCATAGTGAGCGTGCTAAATCTTTACGTCACTATTTATTACGACTAACGCCCTTATACATATATCTAAGCAGACAGGAATAAACTGTAAAGCTCTGTCTAGCCCCCTCCACCCTTTCTTCATACATACGACACAACAGAAATGAATCTTTTCATGTAGTAACATATGATCGTTCTTACTTTTTGATTTCGTGACAGCTCTTCTGGTTCAGTGGGCATAACATGAATAGTACAGACACGTTTTGAAACGACAAAGCAATCCAGTGCCTTGACATGTCTTAATTACCAAGACCCCTCAAGTGGAAACATATTAACTATTCATACTTGGTACTCAATTGATGTCAACTATACAATATCCATATATCGCTGTATGTCGGTATGACAATAATGTAATCGACATCGTGACCTTCCACGATCTTTCCTCCCGGGAAAATTGGTTCCAATCCCCTTCAAAGAGGTCAGTATGTTTCTGATTTCCATTTCATTTTATTATTACATACCCGAGTATAAATGTTATTGGAAAACCGTATTAGGTCGCCGAAGCTATGGCTTTGCGGGGAATACGTCTCGTTTTGTATGATTTGAAAGTGTTTTATAACCAGATATATGTATATAATAAACACTGCATTTCCTTCTCATATATATTTTTATTGCTCCATATTTAGGTAACTGTGCGCAGTGGACTGGTTTTCCTGAGTCACTAAAACACATATACACTCACGCACACACTCGCACATGACATTAGAAGCATCAACGCGCATCCAGTTTCGGGTTAGTTTAATCTCAAACAAGCAGATCGTGTTACTGCCCAAAGTCCTTTTGTCCTTCAACTCTCATTCTGGCAGATGAGTTCTATATACAGTATACGAACGATTTTCTGAACGTATTCTATTAGAGCAAAGATTTTATTGTTTCCATTTAAATATCTAAATCGTTTATCTGATAAAGTTTCCCCTTTTATTTCATTAGAAAGGCGATGAACTCAAAAGTTTATAATATTTGCACATTTTAATAATCAAATTCAAATTCAACTCATTTGCAATCCAAATGCACGTCAATGCTCCTAATATCTTACGTTATTAGGAGCATAGACGTTGAAATTTAATTAAAACTAAACACTACAGACAACTGAAACACGAAGAAAATGCATGACTTTACTGAAATTTCTTGAGATATAACTTAATGTGAAACAATTTGAGTTTAAATATAAAATTGTATAAAAAGTGTTGTGTCGTCATACTCATAATATTCTGATGGGCTTAATTCTTGATGGCCCATAACTAACCGTTGTTTTGAAAATATTAATCATAAAAGTTTATATATCATCACAAAGTTGGTCATAAAACATCATAAAACGTAAATTGAAAGCATTCTATCAGCGGAGACTTATAAAATAGATTTTATAAATACTGACAAGGTAAACAATACAACTTTATCTATTTATATTTTGTAGGATTATAACAAATAAAAGTACTGTTTTTGTTCTACAACCAGTAAAGGTCGTATTGTATAATATTTATTTATCGTATCGTGGAATAAAAGGTCTATAATACCCTCAATGACGAAGCAAAAACTCCTACCTATATATTTATGGAATAAGGATGCAAGACGAATTAGTTCCACTTTTTCTATATGGCAAGTGGCAAGTCTAAAAGAAATGTTAAGTGCGTATTAAAATCGTATAAGTGCTCCATTGGGGATTTTATTATGATAGTTACGCAATTAATTGTTACGCAATTTATTATCATCAAAACAAAGTTACGAGCACTTTTTTCCCCTATTAAAAAAGCAGCCACGCTTACATTAGTTTTAGGTTTAGTTTTAATTTTATTATTTAATAATATAGCATAAAGTTTTATGCGTATTATGCGTACAATGTATTAATAATGGGCCCCAAGAATATGATGGCTATAACATACGATTCTATAGGGATATTATAATAATCTCCTCGCTTACTAGTTGTTATATGATAGTAATCACAATGTAATGCTAAAACAAGTGTAGATGGTGGTGCCTATCCACCCGGTATAATCCCTAAGGAGCCGGATTTACGGCAGCTATGGGAAATAATAAGGTGTTTAATTCATAGTGAGAATATAACATATTCAGGTAAGTGATGTATGAAATGCCACATACAACTCAATTTCCTTACATGTTACATGTCAGCCTAGCTTTTTCCAACCTTTATTGGATTAGGCTTCCTGCCTCACCAGATATCATGAGAATTTTACACCATCTGACCTCCACGCCCCGATCACTTGTTGGATACCAATATCTTAAGCTGGCGTATAACTCGTTGCAAGACTTTCGTGTTGTTGACTACCCGTTATAACTATCATAGGTATTTGGTATGACATCCAGGTCCGCGAGCTCTCCAAGGTATCGCCATTCTTGATGTAGGGGAAGAATGAGGATAGTCACCTCAATTCTGTGATCTGAAATAGTCATCCCAGACATAACTGTGGTAAATGCAGCTTAAGCGCCAGCCCTGTCCTAAACAATAGTCTGGCTACACGCAACGACTTGCATGTGCAAACGTTAAGCTGTCTTAGCGTACGTGCTTACTTGTGCAAATTACAATTTGCGCAAATAAGATTGAGCGTGTAGTCGAAACTTAATACACACTCTTCTCAATCGTATCCCTTCCTTCCCTTAAAAGCTCAAAATTAATTTTTACTTCTGATCTTGCAAAGCAAATAACAATGTATGTATTTAATTAATGACTGTTACATAATTCAAAACAGTAAACGCTATAATATATATATTTGAGCATTGGTGGAGAGGCAACACGAACCCACGTTTATTTAAATAAAAACAGTGGTTAATGTTTTTCTCCAATTAGGAATAAAATGAGAATTGAGAACTTTATCATGCCTCGTGAATACACGTTGAATTTTTTGCCAGAATATGTTTGTTTTTGGGCAATACTAGGGTTTTTGTAATATCTTTCCATTTTAAAATAAAGTATTCATCTTCATATTCAATTTTATTCGAGCTGCATGCCAGGCTCCGGTCGAGAAATATGGCAATCAGATATGTTATCATGACCGGTTACCGCTTTTCTGCACGAACACGCTGCGTCTCAATATGAAAGTCTATACGGATACGGTGTTCTAGATGTATGAAAAATACATAACTTTTAAAGTTAAACTTAGTAACTTATTTAGGGCTCATGCCAGCAATATTTTGGTATTTTTTTCATTATAGACTTAAGTATTAAACAAGTAGGTTACAGAAGACTGTGCAAACTTGTTTCCTTGTTTACGGATGTGGAATAGTAAACGCTTCGCATTTAACAACAAACTCCCCATTTCCTAGTTCATTTAAGACAATAGACCGTAGCATTGTCGTGAAAACGTTAGGATGAAATAAAAATGCTCTGGTCAGAGCACTAGACAACAGAACAGCAAAGTCTGCTTAAGGTTGTATAAAATAAAAGCACTCGTCATTTGGCTCTGTCTCAGATACAACCAGTCAAACATCCCAGTCTGGGGAGCAATAAATTGTGCAAACAAGTTGTCTGTTACGAGTGCTACGCTGCTGTCGTAGCATCTCGTACACTCGACTACGCCGTAGCAAGGAAGCGCAAGTTACTACGGTACATACAAACGAGCTCGCTGTCCGAATCAAAAATATTAATTAAAAGTGCAATGACGAAAAATATCCACAATTGTATTGTGAAGTATTGATGTAGTACTAGTATAGTATTATATCTGTGGATGTAGAAAGTGAATAATGATAAAAGTTCTTTAAATGATTTGACATTTATATTTTCAAAATCTATACAATTTCCTTATGCATTAAATGATTCGTGGTCTAACTTAACATTTTACGGTACATAACGACCTCAACAGATATTTAGTTGTTGTATTGTAAAAAGCAATAAAAAGATCCGGACGGCAGGATGGCCCCCGGCCAACTGGCGGCTTCGTCGGGATTGCGACGCTCTTAACTCAATACAAACGACGCTATGACCTATACTAATTCTACTCCAACATTTTATATCGTCAAAGTAAAATTAGCTCTTCTTAATGTTATTAAGGTTGTATTACAACTTGCCACCTAATTAAAGCAAGTAATTATATCGCAAAAAAGTGTTGTAATCATAAGCAGACCGAGTATGGATCTCAATAGGGACATGTGTTTGTTCACATCCACGGAGTCTACTTATTTCGTAAGCAGTATTAGTACAAGACGTCTATTACATCGTAGCACCGGTTAGAACCATTATAGCAATATGTACCGAGCTTAAAAGATTGCAATAGTGCACAAGTGTTGACTATTTGTTATTCCTTCGCCTACCAGCTCCAATAAAAGCCGTTTTCCTCAGTTGCTTCATGCTATTTGCCCGAGGGAAAAACCAACGTTCCAGTACATTTGTTTATTTTATACCCAAAGCAATAGAAAAGCAAAAGAATATTAATACCAATTACTTACTGTACATATAAAAGTAAAACAAAACATTGTTAATAATTTTATACAAAATAAGTTGAGTTACAAAGAATTAAAATACATAAAATATTAGCGTTCAATTATTATTTTTTGTACAAAAACCAAACTCTGGATTAATTAAATTCAACACAAGTTTTATTTAATTTATCTAGTATTTACAATGTACAATTATTCTTCGGGAGATTCCACGAATTGTTAAAATACAAATATATTTACTTTAGTCGTTAGCAGCAAATTACGACAATACCATTACATTTTATTAACAATCTGTTATAAAAGCAAATACTCGCTATAATATTCGATGTCGTCGATGATATTTTCAAGTGCGCGATATCCGAGCTTGTAATACAAGCAGGCTTATATTTTCTGCTATTGTTCTAGGAACAATTTCCTGATATGAAACCCTTTGTTATAGTGTGATGCAAGCAGCTGGCTCGCTGCCAGCTCCCCTACATGTTTCATATTTCACTGGATCAGCGCAGCTTACAATAGCTGATGTAACGTTTCTTTAATTTTTTGCGTCATGCAAATACACTATCTATTGACCATTTAGCTATTAAAAGACGGTTACTTCATATCACAAAAGTTCTTTTTTAAATTGTTATCTTAACATGAAACACACACACTTATCTTAATATACCTTTTGTATATTTTTACAAAAATACTCTTAAAACGTAAGATTTTCTCGAAAAATGCCAGAACGTACGCACCTATTGATCCTTCAAAAAGTAGGCCACCTAACGAACCATTATTGTGCTTACGTGGTAATGCACTCTTTTCTTGCAAATAGGGATCGAGTGGAGAATTCTTCGAGTCGAGTGTATTCATTAAGGCGAATACTTCACATTCGATCGAAAGGTAATGGCATTGCTAAGCGGAAGACGGTATAGTAACTTGCATAAAAGAGAACCGTTCACAAAGGAAAGGCGGTTTTCAACAAACCGTTGTCCGCTTTCGATCTTTACATTGACTTCTTTATTGTATGTAAGTATTCTTTTGTCTAGTGCTATCGGAGCCTTAGTCTCTACTCGTCAAAATATAGCTGCGGGGCGTGTTTTGTCTCCGTCCGCACCAAATATCCTTCTTTTATTTTTATCCAAATACTGAATCTTGTCCGCTTGTGAGTACAGATTAAAGAACTGTCACACAGATTTACCCGTTTTCCAGTTTTAGAAATACAATACTTATATTACAGAGAAAATTCTCTAGCCAACCTGCAACTATATATTTTCCTCGCATTCGAGAGCCTAATAATATTTTAACAGAATAGACTAAATACAACGAATGAAATTATTATACACTTATTCAATTTAAAATATTATTAGATACAATAAGATGGTGGTATTTTTATACCACACTGTCGAAAAGCTGCAGATTCAGACATTTTGTAAAGCCCGGAACGGCAGCATCTAGTCTTTATCATATTCAGAGAGTATCCTTTTTGATATGCACATGTAAGTATATTAGTAAACAAAAAAATGAGAATGTCAAATAATAATATCATGGGGTAAATAGGATTCTTGTCACAATCGCAACAACAGACAGCGAAGCGATAAGACGGAACGGGGTAAGCCAACTCATATCCATAAGTATAACATAATATGTATATTATGTTTATTCTGGCCACGATGCAAGTATGTTTACTCTAAATTAAACTTTCTTCTTCCCTTAACAAAGAACTTCCGTACACATTTACAATCCTCTTTAAACTACGTACCTACACTATACTTTTACACTACGGTACAGTCAGAGTATATTTATTGTTAAACTTGATCAAATATGCTTCTAAGGATGCCAGCTGTTAAAGCTATGCAGTATACCACATAACTACGATATACACAGAAGTGTACGAAATAAGTACCTATACGAAAGCAACCTTCTTCTTCTTCTTCCTGCCCTTATCCCACACTAGGTGGGGTCGGCACAACATTTATTTTATAAATCCATGTTGTTAACGGTTTTGGCTTATTGTTTTATGACCGGCCGCCTGCCTGACATCAACCCTCCTTGGGAATACTCGTTGCGCCCGGCGCGCGGCTGACCTAATGTGCTTGCTGATATTATGCACTGGGTCCAACAATGGTGTCTTCTTGGTGGAGTATACTTGCAGTTCCTTGACCCACTCATTCAGTTTTGCTAGGGACTTCGGTTCTGACACATCGTAAATCATAGCACTGTTAGCTTCTCTGTAAAAACTTGCTGTTGATATTCTGTATACGAAAGCAACCTAACGATGTGTATAAAAAATGAGAGTGTATCAAAGAGGGAGTATTTACCCATCCAAATACATATCAATTTGTTGTTACTTATCAAACTCATGATAATAATTTAATATTTTCGATATAACAACAAAACGTAAAAAATCTGTACTATACCTACAGTTAAAAATCTTTCCAAAATAAAATTCATAGAAGGAGAAAACGTCTTTATTTTTATTATAGATTTTGAGCCAAGTATTTTTTTTTTAAATCCCTGAGTAAACAAGAGCAATAAATAATCTCCAGAAAAATCTCATTAAATCGGTATTTTATTGATAACACTGACAAAATTATAATTAAACTCAAATTGTCTGAATTCGTATTCGGATCAAGAAACACGCTTACATTTTTTTAAACACAAACGTATTTTCACATTTAATTCAATACACTATTTGTTTATATGTTTGTTTACATGGAAAGTATAGTACGTTCATATAATATAAAGAAGGGTTGTAAATCACGTATCGAAGCCGTTATCTTAATATATCCTGTACCCGAGCACCGAGTCATCGAGATACAAGTAGATATAAGAGCCCGCCGAGGGATTTGTAATGATAGCCGTCTTCTAATGAGCGCCCCATCCTAACTACTGTGCGACGGTAAATCAAAGAGACTTCCACAGTAGGTACTGGTCTGAATTATTCCTGTATTAAAATAATATAGGTATAAGCAATTAGCCTGTGATTCCTATGTGTATCGTAAGAGGCGACTGAAAATTTATTTTATGATGACGGTCAGCAGGCTTCACCTTATCCGCTACTAACAACTGACTGTGATCAACAATCCGTTTGCTTAATGTAGTAAGTACAAAGAGATTAAATATATGTAGGTACTAGTATTGAACGTCTTTGAGTTAGTACGACTATATTCTACTCATGTGTATCACACTGGTCTAGGAAGGGGCTCTCGTCCAGCAATGGGGTACGCGCTGATATGACGATGGAACAAAAGAACGTCACGTTTCTGAATCTTGAAAACGATTTTTAAAGACGTATTTTCGTTTCTAATTGTGTCTACATTAAAGATACGGTTCATTTTAACGTTATCTACATTACATCACATTTATTTGACGTATACTTATATTCAAATTTATTCCAAAGAGGAGTTCATTTGTCATGAAAAATCAGAGCTTCATAGGAATCCACATAGGATTATAGGGAGATAGAGCAAATCGAAGACGAACGAATATTGAAATAGGTATTATTCGAATTCAATGGCTTTCCTCTACTTGGAGCTCCATACTTAGGTACATTATGTGATATGTCATTCAACAATTTAATCTACTTCTGTGATGATACTTAAGTAAAGGATTATATGTATACGAAGATTCTTTTAGTCAAAAAGTTGGATTCTCAAATTATAAATAATGTACTTAATTAGTTTCTTGATTATAAAACATATATTTTTTAAGTGTACCTAAATTATAGCTACTTATTTGTGAGATCTGCAGTTGACAATTGATATGGAAAGAACTTGCGGTAGTGAAATCCATGACTCATGGTGGCATAGGTAAAACTTAATAAATTTCATGTTTTTTGTCAGTGCTTGTACTATTTTAAATAAATAAATATCAAAGTATAGAATCGAGTAACGATCTGAAGAGTGAATGAAGTGAATATCCACGAAAGTTTATTCCGCCTTCGCAGAATGTTATTGCACATACGGTTTTATACAAATGCAGAGGCAGTCGCGAAGGAGCCATGGTCGTAAACGGACTATCAGAGAGGAGGAAATAGGGCAATAGCCGCGGACGCACGCACGGAAATGAAGCCGCCCGCAAACACTTCCTCGGCTTGCACGCAGCCGTTTGTTAAAGCTCGCTCTGCCGGAAGACTGCGACCACTGCCGCTCCTTGAATGTGATCCCGCAAATGAAAGTAATGTCTGGATGACCAATAAAAACTGCACTGTCTGCGCATTGTCATTCAATTTTTACTGACAAGAAACTTTCCACATTTATTTTTATTCTTCGAATTCGTCGCGTTTTTCCCTAGGCGCACCTGATGGTTAGTGCAGACAGGGTGTAAGATGGAGCACACGAATCCAAGTAACAGAGATATAGACGGATCCCCTATAACCCTCAGGCTCTCACGTACACACGACGGAACACAGTAAACTGCTTGGCGTCGGACTTTAATGTGAGGGTGTTAGCTCGCCAGGCGTACCGTACCGTATAGATCCTACCACCAAGCAAAACCATTATATAAAATGAATAAAGTAAATACTGTACAATATACGTTATAACTACATATTATATTAGGCATGGATAATAGGTACATATAAGCTAAAGCACAGCTTCTTGTTTTCATATAGCCGCATCGCTATCCTTCCGTTGCACATTTTATAACTCTTAAACAAGCAATATCCTATTATGAAGCCGAGTCAGCGCGCTGACAGGCCGGAGTGACAGCCAACTGAGTCACCATGCTCTCATTATTATACCTTTCTTCCGCTTGTCTACCCCAACATAAATAATAACATACTCATTCGTTTTCTATATGATAATTAAGATGAGTCGCAAAGACCTCTCCCAATATTTATTATCCAATTTAAAATCAGTCGGCGTTTAGAAAATTTATATCTGAGGCTTTCCTTATTTCATGATCAGAGCCGCTTACTCGGGAGTGGTTCAGTTTATATTCGACGGCAGTATCCGTACGGCACATTTGCTTCCAATTCAATTCTCTGCTCGGCTCGTTGCAGCAGTGAATGAGCCATCGCCGAGATTGTCTCCTCGCCCGCGCCGCGCCTTGCGTCCGCTGCCGCGCCGCATCGAGCGCTGCCGTGTCGCCCCGCGCCTACGCGACAAATACCTTCATGCCTTCACCTGCGCGTAAATCCGTTTATGCCATTATTTAACGGTAATGTACGCGTAAATTACCTACTTGTTCCTTGGGGTGCGATAATTCAATAGAAGTACCGCAATTTGAGAGTAAAATTTCTTATATTTTTACTAAAGTGAAAACATTTTTTAACAAAGACGTGATGTAAATATAATCTAAGGCGAACTGCCGCCATTATGGCCGCACTCTCGGTCCTCTCAGTGTTCGCACGATATGTGAATTGCACTTCCGTGCTACAGAATAATAAATACTAAACACAAAACAACGTGCTGAAAACTTTTTGCTATTCACCCAAACGTGTTGAAACTGCAGTAGATATCCATTACACCGCTAGTTTGTTCCACAATATAGCTATAGCTATGCTAGGTTTTTCAATACGAACAAAAACGAAAGCAAAATTATTCATTTGCAATGAGTTGCGTTTTTGTCAATAAATTGTTGAAAGTTCTCAAGCCAATCTCGATTACATGTGCATTTTCAATTGTAATGACTTCATCTGATCTTGCCGTGGCGCATCGAGCTAGATCTGGTAGATTGCCAAGTGTTCGTCCTGCAACTACAACCATTACTCGCAGGTTAAGTCTCAAGTCACATGTTTATCACTTATAAGGTATATTTTTTTTCATAAAAAGATTTAGTTCTCATTAATATGTGAACAAAAAGTAAGTATCTTTTTGTTAAATTCGTTTAGGTACATACAGTGTATTTTCCACTCAATCAAGATCAGACAGATTGTCATTGTCAGCGCCCAACTTTCGACACCCATGTGATGAACCCGTGGTAGGCTCTTAGCCGGGCACCACACGATACACACCTTATATAATGACTAAAATAAATCTAGATCGACAGATAAATAAACCCATTGTCTACCAAGATGGATAGGTTACGCCTCTTTGCGGTTACCACTGTAAGATCCCGGTCTATATCTCTGAGCTTGGGAATTCCCTAAGAGCTTTTACCTTAAAACAGGTTCTTTTACTTTGATTTATCGAGCCTTTAGTTCCTCGAGGTAAACAACAATATGAGTTTTCTTTAAAGTTTTATTTAGAATCTAGTAAAAATTAACTATGCCTGTATTATGTTGGTACATAGGTGAACGTTATCTTATTCGTGTAGTAACGTAGACATAAATTCACCGTAGTGCACTTTCCACGTAATAAACTACAAAGAGGTCTTGTAAAATGTTCTCTAAAGGCTAACAATTCGTTAGTTGCTCTATTCACGACACAGCAGGTAAGGGGGCAGATGGTGTCGGTATCGCGGTGTGGTGTGGCGCACGGTGCGGCGGTATGGCCGGCGCCTTCGGAAGGAAGTGCCTAATCAACGAGCCAGTGTACGCCTGTGCCGTGTACCCGGACGAAAGTCATCTGATTTACTAGCCGATACATACCACTGCACGAGAAGGTTCGCTTGGTTCACCTGTCTCTAAAGATAGATCTCAGAAACTGATATTAAAGGTCCGATTCCTGTAATAAAGCGTGTCTCTGTTAATGACTCGAGTTAGGTACGGCCTTTAATAGAACATTATTGGTAGGTACGTCGTCTTTGTTACAGGTATATGTATCAGTCTCCGACCCTTTGCCAGGAATTTGAGCTCTCTCCCCACAATTTCTTACTGCTCCGCTCATTATATCGTTGACATAATAATTTTTTCAACACACTTGCTCATAAAGTGGCTCTTATTGAAACGCTTTTAGGTCCGTAATGTAGCTTTTTACGGACTAGTCCGGTAAAATGTACCACAGATTAATGATATATGTCTACGAATTTTACTTTACATTTTTTTTTCAATCTTAGCGAAGCGTACTTATTTATGCCTAAAAAATAGTAAACTTTTTTGTTAAAAAAAAAGAATAAATAAACTGTGTTAATTAAAATATGTTAATAATCATTTAATTTTATCAAATTATTCATAATTCACAATAAGTTATGTTATCAATACGAAAATATTCGCTGTATTATATTTTTAATATTGGCTGTATGTCGATGTTGTTCGTGCCCTTGCTCCAAACTGCACGCGCATCGCTGGCGCGGCGCGAAAAGAAAAAGAAACTCAAGAAACTTGCACGCCATTTTCCATAAATAATTGTTAATGTTTTCGCTGTGTGGTTAATTATTATCAAAAATGTCGACTTTAAGTAGGGAAGAAGAATATGTAGATTTAACGCCGCCGGAAATAATCGAGGCATGAAGCGCATGTGATAGCCTGTTACCACCAAAATCTAGAGAGAAATACCTAGCGGCTTACGAAACTTTCATACAGTGGAAAATCAGCAAAAATGCCCAGTCATTTTCTGAGGACGTATTTTTGGCTTACTTCAATAAACTGGCAAATAAATGCAAGCCCAGCTCGCTTTGGTGTATCTATTCCATGTTAAAAAGCACAGTTAAGATCAAAAATGATATTGATACACCAATACCATAACACAAACTGTAAAAATGCCAACAAAAACTGTTCGGTATCATTTTGAGAATTGTAATTTCACTAATTGTTTCAATAATTAAAAGTTAATAACAATACAAGTCTGTTTTTTTCCTCGCAAGTGTGTTGAAAAACGTCGTATGATACGCGTGTGCATTGATCATTACAGTCTCAGCTCACTTATCGCACTCACCTGCGGCTCGCACGCACAATACCGCCTCGACCGTAATGACCAACATAGCTCTTTATATCATAATGTACTAATGTGACATTATAAAATAGTAGGTGTATAACCGGTTTTAAAAATACGCTTTCAACTTTTAGGTGTAGTAGCAATGATATTATAAGTAAAAAGGTGTAGATAGGTTACCTACACAACATTCGATCTTCAAAAACGGCGCACTAACACACACATAAATAACTAAATATTGCAATAACACACTTCATTACGATTAGACGTCAAGACAGGATGGTACGATTCGATTATCGCGAACGAAAAAGAGACAAATGTAATTGCGTGAGTGAGTCGTCTAGTGTAGTAGAAACGATGTAGAATAAATTAAGTTTTGCTTGTATAATTTGTGCAATATCTCATAACACACGACGGCATTTTCGGAAGTTTAGGGTCACTTTGAATGCACTCGGTACGTGAAGTGCACCCGTTGACGCTGGCAACGTGACACTGACGTCAAGTCTGGCTAATTAGCCACATTTTAACGTGTCGCTTGCTGAGCGCTTATAACCTATCTACACCTTTTTACTTATAATATCATTGTGTAGTAGGTACAAAATAGTCAATATATAGTATCTATGGACGTAGCACTAAAATAAATTTATGCTAAGTACTATTTATTATAATGAATTCACAATTAAATTAACAATTTGGGTCGCTTCATTTTCAACATTTAATTTTTCCTCATTCTCTCTCATCTCGATGCAAATAAGCACTTCCACGACGATCTTTACCTAAGCTGCGCCATTTTTCGCGTCATTGGTGAAAAGATATCTTAAATATCTATATAAATGTCTAACGATTTGATTACTTTGCGCCGTAACGTACCCACGGGGACTATCTTAGAACAAATTGTAATGAGATTTTATATAAACAATAGGATTTCAGAAAGGAAAAGAAATTAATGCTAAGATGGTTAAATCGCCTTTTTTGGGTGCCTGGATACCCGCTGTTTTGCTTTTGGAACTCTTTATTTTTATTTTGATGTGAATAACATACCTAATACCTATATAAAATATACAATAAGGGATGATTTCCACTAAACGGCTCGCATCGCATCGGATCGGAAAGGATACGAACGGATGCGGCGACAGCCGATTGCGTCCGGCAGGGTGTCGACGCATACGACCGGCTCCGTACCGTCACTTGCGAACGTATCCGTTTCTGAGCCTAGTCAAATAGTTTAATTCCTACCGTGTTGACAGCCGAAAGGATCCGATCGGATACGACGACAGGCGAACGGAGCCGTACGCGCGTCTCAGCATACTTTCGGCTACGATCGCGTGCCGCGGAATAACGCCCGCGGTCTAGCTGATGTACGCGGTTTAAAGACTGTAAAATCCGTTCCGATCCGATGCGATGTGAGCCGTTTGGTGAAAATCATCCTTAATTGTACATATTTTTTAAAGGGGTTCGTGGTTAAAGAACAACCGCACAATCCGTACGATCTGCGAGGTAAAGCTGCAATTGCCGCGGTCAGTCCGTGGATGGGTGACTGTTCGATACACATCGAGACCCCTCAATGCCTATACCGTCTAATAGATAGAATGTCTAGATAGAATGTCTATGACAGTCGTTACGGCCACGGCTAGTAAGGAGACCGAAAGTGTGACAACTGATCTAACCTTGGTATGTCTGTATTGCTCAGCAACTGGGCTGCAGGCGACAGATGGCATTCGCTCCGAGTAAAATACAAGAATCTATATCTAAACCTAGTAATACCTATCGTCGAGACTGAAACAAAAAAACTGCATATTATAAAAATTATAACAAAGTGAATACACACTCACTAGCGAGTGATAATGTCAACGAAAATGTCGGCAGACTAGGGCGACGCACCTAACTCGATACCTACGGCGTTTTACCCACCAAATGGAAAGCTTTTAGCTTGTAAACGAATTTCTACACTATTCGGAACGAGTGTGCTGCATGAGTCGAGACGCACATCATACGACAAGATTTGAAAAGTATCTTTCCGATAACATTTTGTTGCCACTTATGTACCTACGTACGTTTACCATTCCATTGCAAATTGTTTCGCTATTTCCCTTGAGTGTACTTACATCGATATTCCGCGATAGTGACGTTTTAAAGTCTTCCACAAAATGTTGGTGTAATAAATTATGTATGTATGTAAAACTACGGTTACGCAATATGCAAATTTTATAAGTAGGTACGAACATACGTAAGTATTGTTGAGTATGGAAACCCGTTCACATAGACCACAGACAATACAAATGATGGCATATGGTCGCGTATTGTGAAACGCAACTTGTCCGGAAGAAGGTAATTTATAGCGGCTGAGTTTTAATTAAACTCGAATTAAAGCTGCTGTTGACGGAACCACAGCGAAAAACAAACCCTATTATTTACTTACATCTGCATTTTAATGCACGAGCTGTTCGTTAATTTACGCGCCATGTGTTTTACACGTAGACGTAGGTACGTAAGTGCGGATACAAATTCGTAGGTAATTTACCTATTTACTTACTATAGACGATCGTTTCCCACAAATAAGTTAGTGAAAATCTCTATTATTTTAGATCGAGGTAGTGGTGTCAATTCTGTTGCGCACTTTGACAAGACTAAACTAAACTAAGGGTGTGTGTCTCTTTCTGTTTCAATAGAAAAAGAAAGTAACAGTTGCGTTTAGTCTAGTTTAGTACTGTCAAAATGTGCCACAGAATCGACACCAATATCAACTTCAATTTACAAAGTTACCGTCTTTTAAAAAGTGTATTGTTGCACCTCGCAGAAACGCTTAAACCTGTTAACATATTAACATAACCATTATCACGCTCTCCCTTGAGATAGGTAAAAGAACTCTTACAGTTTGCCAATAACGTTTATATATTTTAATCTAGTTAGAATATTATTATTTTTTGTGAGGGGGACTCATGTTTACCAGATGACATTTAATTTTATGGCTTGTTACCAATGATATTATAAGTAAAAAGGTGTAGATAGGTTATAAGAGCTCAGCAAGCGACACGTTAAAATGTGGCTAATTAGCCAGACTTGACGTCAGTGTCACGTTGCCAGCATCAACGGGTGCACTTCACGTACCGAGTGCATTAAAAGTGACCCTAAACTTCCGAAAATGCCGTCGTGTGTTATGAGATATTGCACATATTATACAAGCAAAACTTCTAAAAGTCAAGGAATCACATATCATTCGTAAAATCCTATTTATCTTAATATTTTAACAAATCAAACATTATATTCCTAAAACGTCATTACCGATCATAGAGTAAAATGATGCCTAAGAAACAGACAAGTCAGTTGCCTGACAGTAGGTACAAATGGTGGCATAATTATATTATTATTTATACTCAAATGTATATTTTTATTTTTGTTATGATGAGGGAGGATAAATTAAATATTATATTACTACATTGAATCAAAATATAAATTTTAGTGTGTGGTAAAGTAGAATGTTTATCTTTAAGTATAAGTATTAAATAAATTAATTGTTTCTAGATTTCCAACAAATGAACTAATGTGGATTATATATGGTGGATATAGTCCGCAAACAGAGAAATTAAGAATTTTGGCAACCGAATAAATCGAATAAAATATGATCCATTCATTTTAAAGTCGAAGACAAGTACATGTCTGGCAAGGGATACACTTTATTAAAAAAATCTGCGTTTCCTGTTTTGGATGTAATTTGTTTACGGTTTTGTTAATGTTGCATTTTTATAGCGACTTCGTCTACTTGAATATTATTATTATACTCCATAGGTTTAGGTAGTTAAAAAAGGGTAAACAAAAAAAGCCACGTGACTCATAGATGCAAAACCTTTTATTTCAAATGTTAAAATCATATTATTTATACATATTAACAGGCTCTATTCTGAATCAGAATTTGATGAACTGTCACATTAATAATAAAGCGTTCAGTGGTATCATCTATTATTTTGTCTAATTTAGACATTTTCTGTTCTTCTTTTATTACATGGCCCTCGCAATTTTTCCAATTCTCTGCCGCTACATTAGCTAAAGCCTCTGGCAAAAGAATTTTTAGGACAGCCATTTTAAAAGTTTTATTTTTCTCGGCTACAAACCCCCTTAACTTGAGCCCATATTAACTCAATTGGATTGAGCTCACAGTGATATGGCGGCAGGCGCAATACTGTAACACCATTTTCCTTGGCTAACTCATCCACAACATAGGATTGGTATTTGTGTTTTTCATATTTAACTTTTATTAATAGTTGTGCTTTTCAACAAAATCGATCCGAAACACACGCATATATTCGCAAATGTCGAGAGCACTGTCAACAAAGGCGTCTGGTTAACCGACTAAACATAATACCTGCCACTTCAGTTGGCAGACTACGTCATAGTTGTACTCTTCAATTTAGCAACGTTATCTAATTCGTTGTATTTTCTAAAATGTTTGGGAAACCTGTCTTTTTGGGCTCTTTACAATAGACAGATTACAAAATATTATATTATTATTATAAATCTAACTAAATAATTGTGCTCAAGCAGTTACATCTACGAAGAGTACTTTAAGAATAAATGGTAAAGTTGAACATACTATAATAAAAGAGGAAACTATCGTTAGATCGAAAATAAATTTAATTTGTTAGAACGTATTTTTAAACAAGAAAGTGTCAACTATAAAAAACCCTTTTTACGATTTGTTTACCCTTTTTTAACTACCTAAACCTTTAGAGTATACTTATTAACTCATCAGTGAATCGCATTTTAGGCATAAATCACGGTGTAAGGTAAAATGTCATAATTATCTGATTAATTTATTCTACATCGTTTCTACTACACTAGACGGCTCACTCACGCAATTACATTTGTCTCTTTTTCGTTCGCGATAATCGAATCGTGCCATCCTGTCTTGACGTCTAATCATAATGAAGTGTGCTATTGCAATATTTAGTTATTTATGTGTGTGTTAGTATGCCGTTTTTGAAGATCGAATGTTGTGTAGGTAACCTATCTACACCTTTTTACTTATAATATCATTGCTTGTTACGTAGTTCTATAGACCTAGGCGCTACCGCCGAGTTTCTGTTTTTCAGACTGACTTAGCTTTCTAAGAACTTCCTCGAACGCCTCAATTAAGTTAAAAGTTCTATTTATTTAATACTTATGTTATTTTTAGATCGCCGCACATATAAATATTTTAACTACAGTCTCAAATCCATAGTCTTTACACTGTAGATACCTACCTTAACTATAAGAATTGACTTAAATGAGCACATATAACTAAACCTGTGTAGTATTTAACGACAATTCATGATCGGTGATATAATTTTACTCAGAAAATCCTTATAAATGTTAACCTACTATAACAACAAAGTAAAGCTTAAAGGTACTATATACGTAACGAGATCCTTGTGGAGTAGCCCGGTCCAAATGCGGCCCCTCGAGACACCGGACCCTTCCGAGAGGTAGCTGTTGTGGAAATATCTATACCTACTCCATTTGCTCTCCAAAGCTTTTTATACAATTTCTACTTGTACGCATGAGTGCCAATATAGACGAATACGTGGGCCACGGACTCGTATCATATTCTGCTATGATCTTCACCTAACAAACAGCGCCATCGAACCGCTAAAATTCTTATTTATTCATATACAATAATATAAATATGTAGGTCATATGAATTCATATAAGATTCAGGCCACCTAAATAAAACGGCAATCCTGGCGTATAAACTATATTATGGAGGGCACGATAAAAGGAAAGCGAGGGGGAGAAAGGTACATAGATCAGATTTAAAAAAAGTTGGATAACTAACAGAACGTACAAAAAAATTAAATTAAAAATTTAAAAATCCCCCGACGAAAAAAAAATTGAACTTTTAAAAAGTCAAAAATAATAGTATCGTTGAGCCATCAAATTCGATTGAGTAACACCTATATAATTATTTTAATTACAGAAATTGATGGATGGCACGATAAGGTTTGCTCGTTGAAATGGCGATATAAGTAAGTAAGACAGACCCTTCATTTAATTGACCATCTATTAATTTACTAGCTAGCTAATTTACTTAGCATTTTACGTAGAATCAAATACTAATAAAAACGAATCCAAATACGACATATATCTGCTATTATTTTTTCAAGAGTGTACTAGTGTGCTGGATATCCTGGCTGCAGCATCAGCTCATCATGTCGCCACCATTGAATAGCATGTAGAATCAATTACTGATCAAAACGAATCCAAACACGACATATCTGCTATTATTTTTTCAAGAGTGTACTAGTGCACTGGTTATCCTGGCTGCAGCATCAGACCAAGAATTTCATAATCTTGCATAGTTATATAGCATACATGAGTGTTGCAAATTTTATTTCACACGTATGCTTGAAAGTAATGTAATACACATTATGCGTCTAAGAACCCTACCGCAGCTAACAAAACAGCTGATAACCTTGAAATGGCAGAACCGATATTTTAATAAAACATGTCTAAGATCACTCGCTAGAAAACCAGCTTTCAAATAAAAAAAACCGCACACAAATCGGTTCACCCGTTTAAGAGCTACGGTGCCACAGACAGACACACACACAGACAGACAGACAGACACACATAGCGGTCAAACTTATAACACCCCTCTTTTTGCGTCGGGGGTTAAAAAGTGAAGGAGTCGGCGCGGCGGAGAATAGAAAATAAAGGGAATTGCAACAACGACAAGAGACAAATTCTTAATTTATGATGATGTACGTATACGTAGGCAGAGTGATAAGTCTGGTAAAAATTAAACAAGGAATATATATTTTGTAAAAGTTATTATTTATATTTCAACATAGTCTCCCCCTAGCTCCATACACTTCATCCAACGTTTCTCCAACTTCTCGATCCCTTGAATATAATACGATTTTGTAAACCCTTTAAAATAGGCATTCGTTTTGTGCATGATCTCTTCATTGGAGGAATTTTTTTTCCACCCAGCCATTTTTTAAAATTCAGGAACAGAATTTAGTCGCAGGGGGTTAAATCCGAAGAATATGGTGGGTGAGAAAGTAACTCATAGTGTAACTCATGGAATTTGGCCATGGCGATCGCGCAGGTGTGCACTCGTGCATTGTCTTGATGGAAAAGGATTTTCTTCTGAGACAAATGCGGCTGTTTTTGCATTAAAACTTTGTTGAAATGGTCCAATCAATTGACATAATATTCGCTGGTAATCATTTTACCCTTCTGTAGATACTCAATGTGGACTATACCACGTGCATCTCAAAAAATTGTGATCATCACTTTGTTGGCCGATAAAACTGCTTTGGCCTTCTTCAGCGCAGGTTCGCCTCAAGCAATCTACTGTTTTGACTGTTCCTTGGTTTCTGGTGTATAGTGGTGGATCCACGTTTCGTCTACTGTTATGAAACGACGCATAAATTTCATTCTATCCCGTTGAAACAACGCCAAACCTGCCTCTGAAGTGGTCACACGCGTGTGTTTTTGTTCCATAGTGAGTAAACGCGGCACCCAATACGCGGAGAGCTTCTTCATGCTTAAACATTGGAGTAAGGTATTGCGCACACGTTCGTCTGAGATGCCTACTATCTCAACTATCTCACGCACTTTTACTTGTCGGTCATTCAATACGATGTTATGGATTTTGGCGATCATCTCTGGTGTCGTGACCTAAACAGGGCGTCCTGGACGTTCAGCATCACTTGTGTTCGTACGACCACAACGAAAATCGGAAAACCAGTTGTGAATCATTTTGATCGACGGAGCGGAGTCCCCATATTATTTTTCAAGCTTTTGTTTCGTTTCCGTAATAGTTTTTTTACGCAAAAAATAATGTTTAATCAACATACGAAATTCACTTTTCTCCATGTTTGCGAAAACTCAAGTAATTGTTTTTATTTAATGGCTGTCAAAAAAAAGATAACCGACATAACTGGCTAAAAGTTATCATTTACATTCTCAAAAGAGTGTTAAATAAAAAGACTATGTGCAATTTGCGATAACTTTATTCCTTAGTTGATTTTTACCAGACTTATCACTCTGCCCTCGTATTATACCTAACCCGCCCAGTTTCGTTACCATGGACCGTGATAATTGATGGCGTATCAAAAGCAAGTAATTTATTACAAGAAAGTTTGGCAATTAGCGCTAAAAACACAAAAACCAGACACATTATCGACGACGGCATCCATTGCGAAGTCCCATTAGCCGCAGCGGGAATGGGAACTCACTAATCTGTGATGGGGACCGCAGCGTTTGAACCTACAAATGGAACTACATATAATTATACGGTATAGTATATTAAACTTGTGCTTTTATAACTACGCTATACTACCTACGTTTAAAATTTAAAACGAACGCTATCATGCAATTTCTTTTTCGCTCTCTGTATCTAACTGTATAATCCTACCGTACTCCAGGTAAATATATCTAATAATTAACAACCAACATATTTTTTTATAAGAAGGGAATACATCATCATCAGTTCTAGAGTTTCTTGAGACCGTTAAACTGTAACGGAATATGTAATAAAGTCAAAAGACAAACTTTCTCGGTAACAAAGAATCTTTTTCGATATAAGCCATTTTTCCTTGCAAAGTTTCATGATGAGTTCTAATAAAAGGTAAAAGTACAAAGTTTTGGTTTTATAATAGAGGGAAGTGCAAGCTATCTGGAATACCAATACCACTTCAGGGTTTCGTAAGAATTTTAATATTTTTCATAAGAAATAGAAAATCTGAAGCAATATGTTGACCTGCCAACCCTTAACAATAAAGAGTACGATAATCAAAGCATAAAATAGGTACAAAGGCTACCATTTAACTGATCAGCGATTTCATTGAATTTTGATTGGCATTAAAAATTAAGATCAGCTAAAAACAATAATTGGTCCGCGATGCGGGGAGATTTTAGATACTGAAATGGGTGTTTAAAAAAAATAACCACGAAATGCAAAGTGGGGTAGCGCAAAGTTTTCGACTTAAAGTTAAACGTACTCATCATTATGTATGTAAGTAAATGTTGTAAACATCTAGTGATAAAAGCTAGGCCAACATAATAAATTATACCTAACAATTTAAAAAGATAATAATACTTATAGATAAGTATTCACATTATTTACAACGTTATTTGAACACTAAAATTAAATCTTTTAGATAAATAGCCGCATTAATAATTAATATAATATTCCTCATTGATACGGCCATTAGCTAACAGGTTCGTCGCTCCCAAAAGAGTCTGTCGACATGCTGGATAGATTATAAGAAGGCCTATGACTCGGTGCCATATACATGGCTCATGAGGGTGCTAGAGCTGTATAAAATAAATACAACACTACGCACCTTCCTGAGGTCATGTATGGGGCAATGGAGGACGGTCCTTCGCTATCCAGGGTGTCAACCGATTCGGGGGAGCGGCGAACCGATTAGGATTGAGCGGGGAATATTCCAGGGCGACAGTCTGAGCCCACTGTGGTTTTGTTTAGCCTTGAACCCTCTTAGCACATTGCTGGAGGGGTCGGGGCTAGGCTATCCGCTGCGGAGAGGAGATCAGGTAGTATCCCACCTTCTCTACATGGATGACCTAAAGCTCTTTGCCCCCACTAAATTGCAACTGGTGGATTTACTGAAGGTAACTGAAACTTTCAGTAATTCTATCAGGATGGAATTTGGTGTGGACAAATGTGCAGTCATGCATGTAAGACGAGGGAGGATTATGGAATCCGAGGGACTACAACTTTCGGATTCCATACACATCAGTCCGCTCTCCGCAAACGATACCTACAAATACCTTGGCATGTCAGAGGGGCTGGGTATCAGCGAGGCTGACATGAAACAATCGTTGAGGGAGCGCTTCTTTGGCAGCCTGAAAAAAGTCCTAAAAAATCTTTTGTCAGGTGGAAACAAGGTGCGTGCCTTTAACGGTTGGGTCATGGGTCGTCTTGATGTACTCCTTCGGCATACTGAAGTGGACTCAGACTGAACTAGATGCCCTGGATAGGAGAGTCCGGACTTTGCTGACCGCAAATCCGATGCATCACCCGCGATCATCAGTAATGAGGCTGTACATCCCGCGAAAGTGTGGGGGTCGAGGCTTATTAAATGCTAAGACCCTCCACAATCGTGAGGTGTGCAGCCTAAGGGAGTTTTTCCTCCATGCTGACGCGGGGATGAACCGGGATGTGGTCGCAGTAGATAAAGGACTCACCCCACTATCCTTGGCTAGAGAGAACTGGCGCAAGCCTGTGGTACTTAGTACTTATGACCGCAGGGAGATATGGCAGAGCAAGGAGCTACACGGACGCTTTTACCGGGCCCTCCATGGGCTCGACGTTGATTTCCTCGCGTCCGTGTCCTGGCTACGGTTCGGTGACCTATTTGGGGAAACTGAAGGTTTTGTCTGTGCGATGATGGACGAGGTTATCATGACGAATAACTACCGGAAGTATATTGTGAAGGACGGGACGGTTGACATATGTCGGCCATGCCACTGTCCCGGCGAGTCCCTCAGGCATATTAATTCCGGATGTTCTCGTCTTGCTAACGGCGAGTACTTGCATAGGCATAACCAAGTGGCCAGGATTATCCACCAGCAACTTGCTTTGAAGTATAACCTTGTGGAATCGGAGGTACCGTATTACAGGTATGTGCCCCACCCAGTTCTTGAAAATGGTCGTATCACGTTGTATTGGGATCGATCTATCATCACTGACAGGACTATTGTTGCCAATAAACCTGATATAGTGGTGATAGATCGATCAGAGCGCCGCACAATGATTGTTGATGTTACCATCCCGCATGATGGGAATCTCGTGAAAGATAAACAAATCAAATATCTTGACTTAGCACACGAGGTTGTCAACATGTGGGATGTGGAATCGGCAACCATTGTGCCGATAGTCGTAACGGCCAATGGCCTAATGGCCAAGAGCCTCGACAAACATCTCATGAGACTCTCGTTGGGTGGCTGGATCAAGGGCCTGATACAGAAAGCAGTCCTCCTCGATACGGCGCGTATTGTGAGGAGGTTTCTGTCTCTGGAGCCCTAACTGCCGGTAGCCTTAATTTTTTTATTTTTCTCGTTGGAAAATCCTCATGGATGTCCCTCGCTCGGGGAAGGCGAGGGGGTCTGCCGGACTCTTACCGGCTAAAAACCAACGGTGTTCCTTCTCCTGACCGTACGGCCGGGGTCGCGGGATTCGCAAAGGCATGCACCGCAACCCCGGCAGATCCCGGTCCGCCAACCCATGGCGGACCTCTCCTCTGTGGGGCCTTGCCCCACGTCCTCCTGAGAAGCGCACACGGAACACGGCGCGCCGCCTTCTTGGGCCTGTTACTGGTCGGGCGGCGAGTAACTGCCGGTAGCCTGGACCCTGCTCCCGCTGCCGGTGGACCCCTATTTTTTATATTTTTAAATATATGTATATTTGTTTTCTTTTTATATGTATTTAAAAATGTAAATAATATGATCAAACATGAATAAAGGTGAATATAATATACTTCATATTTGCTTTTGCTACGATTTCATCTATAAGATTTCTCTATCCCAAGGGTTTTCCATAAAAAAACACGATTTTGACTTAAGCTCGCCTTTGGTTGGTACAGTAAAGATACACAGACAGAACAAATACATCTGTGAAAATATGTAAGGATTGATTGATAATTTCACGTAAGTATAAAAATTTGAAGGCCTTGGTTGCTATGTATGCGAATCCTTTTGTTACATTTTGACTTACAAAATTAGAACGGTACCCATATGAAACCGGCTAGACTGAATACTGAATTAATTCCATTTGGTATGACTTAACATAAAAGTTCGTCATTTTGCGCAATCCGGGTAACGAGTAGGTATCTGCTACGTCTACCGACTACGTCGCGTCGTGTTCAACGTCCATTTTTTACAAAGAGATTAAATATATATATCTAAGAGGTAGGTAAGAATGTCTTTGATTTTTTATTACAAATAGGACAAGTTACAGTTAGGTTCTAAGTTGGTAGATACTTCCCCCCCGGTGGGTTCCCGCATTGTCGTAGTAGCCGTGGCTTCGAGCCCCACGGTGAAGCGAAGAGGAACCCGAGGCGGGGCTGCTCGTCGGGGCTTGGGCCTGGAAGCCCTCGACGTAGCGGCCAAGTAGGTTGCGGTGTCGCCTGGGCGACATCGCAACTGAGGAGGGCCGCGATGTCTTAAGGGAGGCATTGTGGCTGAAGGGTGGAGGCCGTGGCGGCAGAGGAATTACGGTGCGCCGTTCTCTCTACCTTCCGCGGCCTTGACGGGGCCTCCACCGTCAGATGGCGAACGCGGTGGGGCCGCAGGGGGAGAGGAGTGTCGGTGTTTAGTTGGCCGCTCTCCCTATCCTGTGCGGCCGAAAAGTAGTAGGCGGCGGGGCCACTAACCTGACCCGTCGCAGGGGGACCAGGGGTGCCCAGACGCGGGGTCGTCTGACGCCCATGTGCCTGTTTGGTCCCCGGGGTGGTCACGGCGTGCCATGTGTTCTGGTGCGCCGGTGATGTGGGGTGCTCCCCGCGCCTCTCAGGAGGTCGTGGGGTGGGGCCCCACTGGGGAGAGGTTCACCAGCAGTGGGTGGACCAAGACCTGCCGGGGTTGCGGTGCATGCTTAGGCGAATCCCGCGACCACGGCCGACAGTCAGAAGGAGGAACACCGTGGGTTTTTAGCCGGTAAGAGTCCGGCAGACCCCCTCGCCTACCCCGGGCGAGGGACATCCATGAGGATTTTCAGCCTACTTATGAAACTTCAAAACTAAGTGCACATTTCCAAAAGGTGGGTCCTGTCTGCGGAGAAGAACCGGCAGAAAACTCCATCGAGACTCTTTTAAAATGATAAATAACGTAAAAAGTAAATACAATTATTAAAAATAATTTCTCGCTGACCATGTAAATTCGTAACACGATGATTGACACTGTTGTACGTAATGTTTGGGGCGGTGATGAAGCCACAGTACAAAAACTAGACTCAGAATAGATAATTTATATTTAACTGTAAAATTATCCCGCCGCAGGATCGTTCTTTAAGTACCTACCAAATGATCATGAGTGGTGTTTCGCAAAAAAAGTAGCCAAGGTCTTTTTCTACCGTCATTTTCCTCGCGTAACCTCAGGCATTTTATTAGGTTTACGATTGATTGTATTTTGCCTATCATGTAAGAATTTTCTTACACAAAGAATTATGATGTAAGTACCTACTAAAATTATTATAACTTTCTAAATGACAGACTTCCTTGCTCTCAATTATATTTTACGTTTTACAATAAAACGTAAAAAGCTTATAGGCCACGCACCGCATCCGTTTCACTGCAACTTCCTAAAATTATCGGTGCTTTCAGACTCAGCTGATGCCACTTTGTATGTAGGTACGTCATAAATTTTAATGAATTATTTCTGCAAATTTGCATAATTATCGAATTAACATTGTTCCGCTTCCAGCTGGAATCATTTTAATGAAGGGAATGTCCTCAGTTCTCTCTTGGATCCTTTTTTTACGACTGCCATTGCTGCTTATTACAGAATAAATTTTAAAGAAGTGAAAGAGGAAATTAAATTTGGCAGGGAGCTATTTTAATTAGAAACTGAAATGGAAACTTTTTAAACAGCATAAGTATATAACGGAAACCATAAAAGTAATCTCTTTTACGATCTCGGTTCAATCTGACTGCAACATTCTGATCTGTTAGTATGTAAATCAGTTCTACAAAATTGAGAAGCGTAATCCAAGTAAGTAGGTATATAACCGCGTAATACTTACATTGTTTATAAAGTAGTTTTAGACTAAGGCATCACTAATATGCTAATTTAAACTGACTGAATTCTGGTACGCAACTAACTTAAAAATATGGCTAGTCTCAACACGGGTCGGTTACTTGCAACGACAATATGGCTGGCGTTGTTTCTGGTGACATCATCGAGAACGCGAGACGGCAACATCGCAGTAACGAACGAGTGGTCGTATTTAAGAGTTCCGTAGCCGAATAGTATATACTAAATAATTCTTCATCATGTCCGACTCAGTCTGTCTTTACAATGTCCTGCAATAGAATAAACACCACTAACTTTTTAACTATGTACCTATCGTAATCCATCCGTCTTCCATCAAATTGTGGGTAGGTTCCTTTAAAATCGCTAAATTGTATGGACCCCAACCAGAGGCGGCGTAAGGCGTGGGCGACGTGGGCCACCGCCTACGGCCTCGCGGTTTGAAGGGCCTCGCGCCTCGAAGGGCCTCGCGCCTCGAAGGTTTATGCTTTACTTAAAAGCCGTGAACGCGACAAAATAATTTTACTCATCATAAAACGATAAATATATCTATTGACGTTTTTATTTAGTCTAGCAATATTTACTGGCGTTGTGTTGCTATCGCGGGGAATCCCCGCCGGCCAGATCTGTGGATTTCCCATTCTGTTTATGTACGTTACTTTCACGCTTCTCAACGGCTAGAAAGCCAATCAAAGTATTGCACGCAGTGCTGCGCCGTGCGTATGTGATGTCATTTTGTATTTCTGGTGAGAATAAGTGTGGTTCAATATTTGAAAACGATTAATAGGTGTTAAATAAATAGATAGTGTCTATTGATCGGTCCGGTACGTTGAACTAAAATTAATAATACTAAAAGTTAATTCAAAAAATCAATAAACACGACTGCTTAAAAAGTAAACTTTAAAAAAATAACAAATTAACTTTAAATAAAAACTGAAAAGAAAAATACAAGTCCAGTAGTCTAGAATTCTGTTAAATAATTGAATAACTACACCATTGAATTAGTTTCATGATCGATCCACACATAAAACAAATAATAAATTCGAATGCGGAACATAGCGACAACAGTCGAGACCCATTCAAAATCTAGACCAGCTCAATTCTTCCCAATAATGGGCCCCGACTGTTAAAAGTCGCTAATTACTTATGTTCCGCATTAGAATTTATTATTTATTTTATGTATACCTAACAGAATTCTAGACTACTGGACTTGTTTTTTTTCATTTCAGTTTTTATTTAAAGTTCATATGATTTTTTACTTAAAGGTTACTCTTCAAGCGGTCGGGCTTTTTGATTTTTTACTCTGTTTAGCTAGTACCTATTATAAGATGGTAAATTTCGCAATATAACTTTATCACAGCTTTTAAAAGTATTGAGAATGATTGCTAACCAACTTTAAATCGTTATAGATCCTAAAGATGTTATTGGGTTTTCCCATTAGGAATTTCTCAGTAGCAGCCCGGAGTCTGGATTTGTGCCCGGTTAATGGCAATAGGCTCGCCCCCTATTACATGGGACTTAAACATAACTGGCGAAACGATAGTGTACTAAAACACCTCTGCCGAATCCCTTCGGGGAATACAAGGCGTGATGATGTTATGTTCGATCTAAAATAATCATTCGAAATGAAAATGATAAGAGAAATCTAAAGATGATTTTCAAATAGGATTTAATGATACCCATACGATACCCCATTTAACATAGTTCATCGACTTGGTGACTTGACAATTTGGCGTGTGGTTGTCGCCATATTGAATTTTGAATACTGTCACGTTGATAGTGACACTTGCAAGATTAGAACAAATCGATTGACGTAAGAATCGTCAAAATCGGCCCACGCGTTTGGTCTCTAGAGCGCCACAAAATAACAAACATACATACATAGGCTGATAAACACATTACCCTCCGTCGTCGGGTAATAAAAATTTGACAGTTTCAACTGTTTTTTATTTTATAAAATCCGCCTTCTTGCGCCACAAGAGAGCCTCGCGACATGTACCTCGCCCACATCAAATTTAGGTCTTGCCCCGCCACTGACCCCAACAGTACCTACTGTGTGTTGTGGACTAGCTGGACCATCTCGTTACTGACATCATCCTTCGATCCCCTCTTTACATCATTCCGCTTTTTGAAGTTATTGCGGAGTCAGAGTCCTTTATCCAGAAGTGAACTCCAATTAAATTGTAATTGAATTCATCCAGAGCATTATTATATCTACATATTTTCATAAGCACCAATCAATAACAAACAACAGAATAGAAGACCAGAGAATAACAGAGCGGGCTGTTTACGGTCAAATAGTCGATAACCTACGCCCACATGTCGTTCACTCTACTCCACCCGAAGACTACAATATTATACTTGACCCCACCTCAGAAAGACAGGCACAAGAATATTTACACTTGCAGATAAGATTGCAGTATCGAGCAGATACTTAGTTTTAATTATTCAAATTATATATGTACATATATACAGGGTGTAAACGAACTCATGTAATTCCTTCAAACCTCGTGATGTACTGCTGACATAGATTAACCCTGCACTTGATACTTTTGGATTCAATAAAAAACAAATTACTATAACTAAACATTTGTTCTTAACGTGCAGCATTTTAGCGCCCCGAGCGAATTACGCGGCTATCGCTCCTGGCCGCGCGGTCGTTTAACTCGGGACACTAAAATGCCTCACGTTAAGAGCACATGTTTGTTTACTTGTTGTAATTCTTTTTTTATTGAATTCAGGGCTATCCCGTGCATGTTTAATCTGTGTCAGTAGTACATCACGACACGAGGTTTGATGGAATTACATGATTTCGTATACACCCTGTATATGAGAAAAATTTAGCCTAATTGAATAATAACATGGGATTCATCAACATAGGCTTACCCTAGATTTCAATAACACTGTCGATTCAGAGGCAAAGGCACTTTGTATTCTTAAAATAAATAAGCCTGAAAATGCCTCTCAACATAGCGGTCGGCCTTGGAACAGCATCCCAGGCGTCAACGGAATTTCATATAGTTGACCCCTCAGATAAAGAATAAACCTTCAACCCTCCGAGATTTGAGCTTTAATAACCAAAGCATTTGACTTTGTTTTATTTATCAAATGAGTTTTTCTCTATCACAATAAAGGCAAATGAAACAAATACGTACCTATGTAACTTTCATAAAAGTATATTCATTATGTTACAATATTTTATATTCATGCTTTATCATCAAATACGTACATCCTAAACCTCGTATTTAGCACCAGCTCATAATCTAACAATTATGTAAAACAAGGAGTGATGTACAACATTACCGTCTATTATATAACATTACATGTTTAGAAAATATGGTCCTTGTTATGTTGTACTATTTAAATTTTGTTACTGATCATTACTACATGGTTTTCAAACACAAATTATTTCTTACACTAGCCGTAAATACATTAGACGGTGGAAGTGCTATGCTTTATATTTTATAACAAACAACAAATCTTAAAACAAAACAATTATGCCTAAAACACTTATTCCTATATCACACACTGTAAGTGGCGCTAAAGGTTACCTTTATGGTACACGATGGTCTATACATGAATAACGTATTTAATATCTATCAAGACGTCAATTAAACTTAAGTATACAATAACACAATAATCCAAAAATGTGTGTCTCAAATGCATCTTCATTGGCTGTTATCAAACAGCTATTTTACGGCGACTCTTTACTCTCGCATAAATAAGAAAAGGCAACGTGAGCACGAGAATAAAGTTGATGTTCTCGCGTCGATGGCGTGAATTTACGTTGATTTGTTGGCAACTAAAACAGGAGTATGAACGCCGGGTCGCCTTGACGAATGTCCCACCGAAGCGACGATGACGACGCGACGGCGAGGAAAAGCAAAAGTGAAGAATCAGCGTTAAAAATCGAAGCTGCCGTCACCGGTTGGCGCGGCAGCGGCGCGCGTATTCAGGCACGACTTGGTGCAGCCACTGCGGTTGGATGACGGAAGCGGTGACCATGTAAGTACGATTGGTGGTGAGCAGCTCCGTGAAGAGCAGCGCGGGCGGCGGAGGGCGCGCGGCATGCAGCGCGCTGGCCGGGTGCAGCGCCGCGCCCGCGCCCGCGCTCGTCACGTAGCGCCCGCCGGCCCCGGCCCCCGCGCCCCCCGCGCCACCTGCACCGGTTCCACCGCGCTGCCACGCGCAGTTCGTAAACAGACCGCACAAAAGACATTTTAATACCTGAAATATCATACGATTTATTTATTCAATCATATAGCAAAACTAAGAAAACAAAACGCGTCATTATTTTTAACTCAACAAATATAAATTATTACATAGGTTAAGTAATATTGCTTGAATAGATATCTATACCTGATCATATGATTGTCCACAACTAGAAACAGTCATGTTCAGTTTGTGGCAGATCGCAAGCAGCTGTTGACGAACGTCGCACGCATATGTCAAATTCTTGTGATTCAGATAATTTTCTTTACACCATTGCTGCAACAAATTATACATTAACTAATTAAATCAACTCAGCCCGTTAGTTCGACATATATATCCTAGTAGACCACTACCAACAAAGGTTCTTAGGAAATAATATTCTTTTGCCATGTGTAGTCATTAGACTACACCTGGCAAAAGAACAGGTGATTATTATTATATTAACTACTGTATTATATTAAATCAAAAAGGGTTTTTGTTTTCTACAAAATCAAGCTCACGAATCCTTTGAAGACTTTTATATAATTCTAATACACAGTTGCACATTTAGCCCTGCAGTGCTGTCTCAAAAACTCACTTCTGTATAAATGCATTTGAAGATGCTTTTACCGCCCTTCTTGACGTAATACCTTAGTCGTCATTGAGGACGCTTATCCTATGCCGGTAATCACACATCTGACTTTATTATTTTCAACAGTATGGCTAAGTAAAAGCTTTTACTTGCAAAATATTAAAAGTTTAATCACTTCAGCCTATAAATGTAGAGATTGTAACTGACCTTTTTCAAAGGAGCTTTACAAAAGGCTTTGAAAACGTTGAGAAGAGTTATATGATCACCTAAAGGCGACAGGAACTTCTGTTTCACTTTTAGAGCTTCTTCTCTCTTATGCATTGGAGTGTGAAACACATTTTCACTCGACAACACTGCTATTAAGCTTAAAGCCTGGAACAGCATACAAATATAAGTTATTAATAGGTACACCTTTAGGTTAATAAATCATCATATATTTGAGATGCACGTACCTCGTCTAAACAGTTATATTCCGGCGCACTTAGTAAAACTTTGGAATATTTTGGATCAATTGGGAAGGTTGACATCTTTTTCCCAATAACTGTCAGTTTAGGGTTAACGTCACTGTCAATAGCACCTGAAACAACGAAAAAAAATGCTGACTATGACACTTTAAAGGTGATAGCACATTTGTCAGCGCCGTACGCGCCGCACGTGCTGCAGGAAACGAATTTATTCAGCAAATTGGCGATGTACATCTATCCGACTCGAATCTGGTGACATCAACAACACCGCATCGCGTTACCTTCAGCAGGCGGGTGCGACGCCCTTCAATGAATGGACATGTCATCGAATTTAAGAGATAGAGAAAATCTGTGATGTACTTATGGCTTATCACAGTAGTGCGTATTTGGCCGCCTGATACGCGTAGGTTATATTTATACAACAAACTGAACAATACTGAATTACCTAATTCCCTGAGCAAAGTTAAGGAAGCTTTCACAGAATCGAGCGGCGGGGTGTCGATCAGCGGGAATGTACTGGGTTCTGCTCCCGCAGCTATTAACAGCAACAAAGTTGATGCAAGTGGACACCTGTAACCGAAATAAATAATTTTAAGTGATTGGCTGGCAATCTTATAAAATAAGCTTATATTTTAGATTTTGCAAGTAGTGTTTTAACGAGAAGTCAGCGTCGTCCCAAATTATTTATTGACTATATCAGGAGGCGATGTGGTTCCTGTGACTCCTGTGAGCAATAGGACTCCATAAAATGTAAAATTTATTATGTGGACATTATGCTACGCTTTCCGCTGTTTAAAATCGGTTTATACTTTTTTTAAATACAATTACTCTCCAAATTTCAAGATTCTATCTTTAAGATGTTCGAGTCTTACATTAAGACATGCTCTTTTATAATATATGTATATTCATAATATAGACTTATAATACGAGTACAAACAGAATGTATAGTGACCTGAGTATCTCTGGCGTGTGATGATGCGGGCGCGCGCGGAAGTCAGCGGCGGTGTAGAGGCGGTAGGCCTGGCCCGGCTGCGTGCGGCCCGCGCGGCCCGCGCGCTGCCAGCCCGCCGCCTGCGAGCACGCGCGCACGGCCAGCCGCTCGGCGCCGCTGCTGCCCTGCCACGACCTGACCACACACGCACACCTTGTAGGCCGACTTGGCGATACATTATATAATATGTTGCCGACTTTCGATGCGCTAGCCACAGCTAACTTTGACTTCCGCCAATTAAGACAGTTCTAAAATATAAGAACTCCGTATGGTTCCTGGCATAAAAAAGGACATTGCAGTCAGGTCTGGGCCTACGCTGACATCGTAGGCCTTGTGCAAACGATTTTAGCGTTATCGGTGGATTCGGTGGTGAACCACTAATTGCTTTTGTCGTACACTATAAGCCTTCAAATTTTGATAAATAAATACCTACTCTTCCTATACAAAGCTACCGAACAACTTGGCGAGTTTGTATGGGAAGTTCGTTTTTGTTTTATCTTCAAAATTTAACCTGACTAGTTCATATCGAATCACTACACCACGGGATGGGAAAAGATACCACACTGATACCACAGTTTTACAATCCAATTATAAAACTGTGCTGATACGATGCCGAACTTTTGCGGCGTCCTTAAAATACGGCCGCTGCTATATTTGGGAAAAAGGGTTGAAGTTCCGAATAGTGACCGTAGCAACACATAGTTGCTAAGTCACTCGGTAGTACAGTTGAGTCATCAAACACCTCATAGTGCTCACTAGTAAACGCACCTTTCTTTTACGACTCCAGTGTCGATGACGCACTTGATGCGAGGTATGGTGACGGATGCCTCGGCTATGTTAGTGGCCAGTATGATCTTCCTGGTCCCGGGCGGCGCTTCCCGCCACACTTGCAGTTGTTTAGCCGCCGGCAGCCCCGCGTACAGCGGACAAACCCTAATAGGGGGACCTGTGGCTTCCTGGAATTTTCGATCTAGCATAAAAGCAAATACAATGATTGTTACACGTAAATTATACTATAGATTTCATAGTTGACCACAAACAAAATTAAAGTGCACTAAATAATTTAAAAAACTACCTTTGCAATCGTCTTGATGTTGTACATGACAGTCTCGATTTCTTCTTGTCCCGTTAAAAATACGAGAAAATCATGACTGAAAATAATGTTGAACAAATTAAATTCGAATAAGAACTACAAAAAAAATGCAAATTATAGCATATTTTAGTACAATTAATTATGTCAGTAAAATCTTTTAAAATTAATTGATAAATGATAAATGATTTTTATTCCTGTAAATAAATCTGTTACAGACACTTTTACAAGTCAATGTAATGTTTTTTAAGAGTAGATGGCGCCGGCATTTCCTATCTAACTAGCTCTGAGAAGAAAAGCCGAAACAAACTCAGAGGTCAAAGTCTCGAGGAAAGTGCCATAGCAGGTTCGACTTGACCTGTCCTAACTGACGGCACATCTGCATCAGTCATCGCGGAGCTCAAACCTTATTTTAGGGAGCTCAACAACCCGACCGCTGCACGACACTATCAATCAGCTGAACATGTGTGTGGGTCTCAAAAAAAAAATCTCAAGAACCACTAAACATTTACAAAATTTGTGTATAAAACTAAAAATTAAATAAAAAATAAGGCGATGATATAATAATAATAATTATTATTGAAAAAATAATTCAATTGTAAAATGTCAAAAGGAAAAAATAAAAAATAATATCATGTTATAAAAATAATTTCAATAATTACAATGATGTGTCTGTGACAACAGCGAGCGGCTCATTTCCAAGCATTTTTATAGTCCATAATTATAATCTTTAACTTTGTAGAAACCCTTTTTGCATAGTTTCTGCTTTACATAGGACTTGAATTTATTGACTTAAGTCTTGAATATTATATTGCTTGGAATTTTGTTGTAAAAGGTATACTTTGGCACCTAAATGAGTTACTAATTTTTTGGAGCCTAGTCATTGGAAAGGATAAGTTTATATTATTTCTAGTATTAACATTATGGATGTCGCTGTTCTTAGAGAACAAATTGATATTTTTCTTTATGTAAATCAAATTTTCATAAATATATTGAGATGCGACCGTCATTATACGAACTTCTTTAACTACTATTTATATTATACTAATTGCTTACTTTGCAGGGGTAGTCGCATGAAGTTGAAATATTGTACACACAGCAGCATATTGATAGTCATCTTGTTTCATCTTTGAATGATAAATAGTAACTGGATAAGTTCTGCCCTCCAAATAAATTACTGGACAGTTTTGGAAGTATTTTCTAAAGGAGTCCACATCCATCGTAGCAGACATTATTATTAACTGGAAGAAGTTTTTTTAGTTAGGATTCTAAATACATATACATAGCATGTAGTTTATGTATCTCACGAAAGTTATAATACATAAATATATTTATTACTCCTTTAAGGATGTATTCACAAATTTCCTATCATTAACATGCAAATTTTCTGGTCAATCCATGAAACTTTGCTCGATGTTATGGTAAGCTACAGAATATACAGTACTTCCTTATCTAAAAAAGATGGAGAAAACCTTTTTAAATTAGCTATTTATAATCAATAATAATATAACTTTTCTGTAGCCTCCTTCCTGTAAATAGGTTGACTTTCAATACATGCTTACCAACAATGTAAAGGATTTAATAAAAAAAAACAATACCATTACTTAGCAGACATAATATATAACATAAAAAAGTGGAGAAAAATAATTGTGAGAATATTTAGAATACAAACAGGATGTTTTTATTCTTAAATATTGTTATATATTTTGCTAGACATATGAACCTTAACTGTGTCAAATGAAGGTTGGTTTTCAATCTGTAATTTTGCTGTGAACAATTGCCACGGACTCTGGTCACTTGATAGCAGCAATATGCAGTCTAATAGATCCCTCTACAATCACAAATTTTTGGATGGACCTTACTTGAAGATAAAGATGTGCTGTGTGTGTGTGGCCATCCACGTGCAGTATTGACTTTTTACCTACGCATTGTGCAAATGAATCCTTAATCATTATAATTTACCTTCAGAGGATTTAATTTCTGTTCAATTCTATCCTTCTGTGCAAGTTTCACAATACCAAACAGTACATCAGTGCTCACAGTGCGCTCATGTGCTTCATCCAACACTATTATAGAGTACTTTTTGAGCAAAGGGTCCAGTATTGCTTCTCTAAGCAACATACCATCTGTCAAATATTTAACTTTAGTTCTTGGACTTGTTACATCTTCAAACCTTACAGAATATCTGTAAAAAAAAAATACTAAATAAAATAATATAGACAATACATACTTTTTACAATAATTTAAAAAGACAATTTTTATCATTTATTTAAGAATTTCTGTTTTTATTAATAGGTAGATTACACATTTAAAAGACATACCCAACAATGGATCCTATTTCAACGTTCATTTCAGCAGCTACACGTAGTGCAATGGTGATGGCAGCAACCCGGCGTGGCTGGGTCACGGCTATAGCACCTACACCCTCCAGGCGCTGTTCGTGGATCAGCTGGGGGATCTGTGTTGTTTTGCCACTGCCCGTTTCCCCTATCAGTATCATAGTCTCATTCTTTCTTATCTCTTCTAACAATCTGAAACAGAAATAAAAATACTTACTGATCATGAAAATAAAAAAAATGGTATTCAATTATTATCAACGCCTATTTGAAGGAGGACAAATAAATGGTAATTTGTTTATTTTAGTATATAAATTGACTTCTTTCTTTCACATATGAGTATTCCCCATTAGAAAGTAGCCATAACAAATGTTGGCACATAAAACAACGCCTATAATGAGTAGTGACTGAAATAAGCCTGGCAAACATGATGATAAATAAATTTGTGCCTACTTATAAGAAATCCCAATCATAATATCAAAAAACAAAAAACTTGTATAGAAAAAATTGAAATTACTTTCAACTATACACACGCACCTGTTTCTAACCATATACACTGGCAACTGCCTCCTTGCTTCTTGTAAGTCCTGTACAGTTTCATTTACAATCTTATTTTCTTTAACATTATTATGGCCATTTGTTTCTACTTTAATGTTGTTTGCTATACTGACATTATCAATAGATAAGTTTAACTTCTTTGCTTTAATATTTTCAACTGCATGTTTTCTTTTGAGGCCATTTGCTTTCAGGCTGTTTTCCACACCAACAGAAGTATATTTTGAATCCATGTTTTAAATTGTGTGTTGCTGTATCAACCTATTATGGAAATTAATAAAAAAGGTAATCGTATGTTTAATGCTTGAATTTCGTTTAAACAACAGCGATAATAATCCTGTGCAGCAATTTGTTTAAATTATTACGCCTTCATCTCATGGCCAACATGCGCACTCGCAGCGCGGGATGATTTCGTGGTCGAGATAATTCGACGACAAAATTATCTCGCGCTGCGCATGTTAGGCTAGATGGAGGCGGGACCTAGTGGTAAAGAGAATATAACACTACGTAACGTACCTAGAGGCACGGCAGGCAGAATGATACTCATTATACGTAAACATGACATTAATCAACACTGCCCACTGTACGGGGTGTACGGTTAGACTTTTAGTATGACTATAATCAAAACATAAGCCTTTCCTTCCTTCTTCCGATATGTTTGCAAGAAAATATTATTTACTAGGTACTAAGTTTCTTCAACTCTTGTCCCCAAAACAGCACTGGTTATTGCCACTTATTAAACCGCAATATTTAGTATTATATTCTGTCCTAAACCTATTTGATCTTTTACACTAACAACATAATCTTTATTGATAAAATGACTATAACACGTGCTCTGAAATTCATTTCCATCTTTTTGTTTTCGTTTGAGGTTTCATTCAAAGCACAAACTATATAATTATGGATATAGAGTGCGTGCAAGATAACAATAACTCTGCGCGCGGCCAAAATCGGAACTAATCATGTTCCGCCATAATGTTACGGTTTTATTAACTTTGTCACTACATCTACCTGATTTTAGGAATAAAAGAAAATATAATAATAAAGATTATAATAGACCTCATCAGCCGATAATAATCATACTGCATTCTTATTCACTCACGGCACATTTATAACCTTAGTTCTTTTCCTTTGCAAATTACGTAAAAATACGAATTAATTTAATTGATAGGTAGTAAATTTAAACGTACATAACTTAGCTCAATAAAAATATAGTAAACAGCAAGAGGGCTGCCCAATTTTAATGCTCACGATTATACTACTTTTCCTTGAAAAGTAGGACTTTATATTTTTGCGATCATGGCAACATTTAGCACGCCCTCCGTCGCGCGCAGACTTATCTTGCGCGCACTCTACTATCAGACGGAGCACTCTCGAACAAGAAAACGAATATTTTCCTTATCTGTGGACCTCACATATAGACCCGCGAATTTTATACTTCTTTTGTGGAGGTTCAGTTTTGGATAAACTGGCGTGAATTCGTCTTTTAAGCGTGCGTCTTATAGCGACGTTAAATATTCGTGAATTTTAGATTGGAGTACTGGTCTTTTGAGCTCTATATTTTTGCTATATGTAGTTCCATAGTGATTTAATGTATTGTTTCAGGAAAAGGAATATTATAATATACAAAGATAGGTAATTGTTAAAGTTTTTATTTAAATTTTTTATATACATACAAAACTGAGCCATGTAGGATAAGGTAGTTGATACTGCTTTACTGAATACTCGGATGTAGTTCTTCACTTAAAACAAAGTAAATCACCGTTAATATATTATTAATACCATTATGTGAAGAGGAGTGGAAAGAAGAATGAAAACCAGCTTTAAATGTATATCATGGTTGTTTATGATTTATTTGTATTGGCTATTGGGTAAATAATGCAGATACTTGTATGAACTAGCCATGAAAAGTGATGTTGTTAAGCATTGAAAGATCATAATATTGAACATTTTATAATATCGGAGCCCATGGCATTGCAACTGACTGAGACTATTGGTTCTCTTGACTCAAGCTATTGGTTTTTGTCTGCAGGAAATAAATACATACATACCTTCATCTTTTTGATTTTTTCAGGAATTTTGTTGGTTGTATACAGTACATACACCATCAAATTATTGGAAATTTGATTATTATGTTTTTAGTGAGAAAATGATTTCAAATTCCATGCATCAGGTGTGGTGGGTCAAATTAAAATAAATCATCTGAAACAAAAAAAGAATAAGTAATTAATTACGTTTGTTCTATTATGTAGGTACAGTATTTTACATAATTATGTTCATAGACATGATTCTCGTTCACAATATAACTGAATCTTGGACTTTATTTAAATATAATTTTAATTATTAAGGCATTTTAGTTAAAAATACAAATAATGGTTGGTGGTGTTTATTATTCATTCTTACTCAATAGTAGGTAGCACTCACAAATTATTTCACCAGCATTTGTTTGCTCTCTCCTTCTGTCCTCCTATAGACTTTATAATGATGATTGAAAGATCGTGCATTGATCAAAATAAGAGCTACTGGTACACTGTGGCTCTTGGTATTAGTTCTGCATTGGAAATTCAAGCCCCGTAAATGTTTCAACTTGATGCACTTTAACAACGAGTCCTGATTTTGGTACTTATTTTAAAAAACTTGACGTCCTTTCGTCTTCTCTCAACTCTCAATGCAGCAACAGCACTTGTCTTATTGCACATAATTGCGGCTTTGCAAGGAATATTACAGTTAAATGTTAAAATATAGAGAGGAAGGATAACGGAAATGAATCGATGCAAACTTCGTTACTAAATTATTATTAACTTTTTGAAATACATTGACAGTTTGACAGAGCAGTACATAGACAAAAGTGATGTCAAAACATCGTATAGGCGTCAAAGGGATGAAGTATGAAGCAGAGGGGATGAGATAATTGTCATTTTTTAACGAACGTCGAAATAATTTGTTCTATGTTATACCCCTGTGATTCAAAGACTACAAATTACAAACCAAGGAACATAATCAGTGCTGCCAACCCCAGCATTGAGCAAAACTGTATAAAACTGTAATTAATATCAAATTAAAAAACAGTAAATCTACATCTTTATCTTTATATTATATTTTGTATAATTTAATGATAGTAATAAATAGAATACATTACAGGGAGGGCATTAAAAACAAGAAAAATCATGTTATTATCAAAGTTTTAATTAAATTGAATGTCAAAATCAAAAGTCTCAAAGTTGCATTTTTTCCAGTGCCTTCATGTTAGATAGTATCACTAGATACTATTTCATTTTCAAGTTGTAAGTCTTCTTGATTTTCCGTTTCATCTTTACTTTTGTTGAAATCGTACATATTATAATCGAATTTTTTGAAATGGTCATTTGTCACATTGAACTCGAAACAATTTTTAATTTATGACTTAGTGTGCAAGGTACCTTTTATTGTGGTCTTAGAAAGTTTATTTCTTAGTTTCGTTTTCATAACAGTAATGCTCGAAAACAAGCGTTCTACCGTAGCGTTTTTTAATTTGAAAACATGCCACTAAAATTCTTCTACACTAGGCGTATTAGTCTCATCAGAATTGAAATTGGTATTGTGAAGAGTTCTCCGTTCTCTAACAGAATTAGCTGTTATATTTTCTGGACAAATACCTGGGAAATAATATAATAACCCAGAAATTGAAGTTTTGGACTAATAAAATAGATGACATGAATTGCTTTAAGCGATAAGACCGCCATTTGTACTGTTGTTAATAACGTGTACTCCTTCTGTTTTATTTCTTTTAGTGTACAATAAAGTATATCTATCTATCTATGACGCTAGCATCTTACGTAAAAAACTGTAGACTTCGAGGCCTAAACTGAAAACTGAGAAAATTTCCGAAAAACTGTAGATCTACAGTTAAAATTGTAGGGTTGGCAACACTGAACATAATATTACATAATTTACAAAATGTTTCATTGGGTTTCCGGTTTCACTTACATTCATTTCATTCAAGAAGTTCACTCTTTGACAGTACAGTTTGACACAAGTTTCAATCACAGACACAGAACCTCAGATCACAGACCGTAGACAGAGAAACCAATAGTTCCAATAGTGCAAAATAACTGGATAAGTTGTCGCCAGAAACTCTGAGAAGCAATGAAATAATACTACAACAGCACTGAATTACTTTAAAAAATTAATAGCCAAGTTAAGCTGTAAGGACTTGTATCCAAAGCCGTTGTACAATTAAAAACAATACATTATCATTTTATGTCATTGTCACATTCTACAGAAATTATAGTGCCCGAATTCACGACTACCTATGTATTTAATTTAAAATTTTAATGAAATAAAGAATGATGATTTCTAAACTATTCCTCAATAGAATCTTCCGTAGTAAAAGAATACATAGCGTCCGCCATTATGCAAAAAACTATAACCCCTTAAAAAAAACATTGGATATCCTCTCTAATGATATGCCTGCATTTATTGGTTCCAAAAATAAAAAAATTGTGCATCCAGAACATGCAGATATAGTGATAATAGGAGGGGGATTTATAGGTTCAGCGGTTGCATATTGGTTAAAAAAGAGGACTGGTGTTGGCCTGACAGTTGTAGTCCTAGAAAATGATTTCACGGTAAGTAATGTATTAAATTACTAATGCCTAATGTCTTACATAAATATTCTTATTTAGTGAATTATTTCTTATGCTTAATCTAATAATAATATTTATTTATTTCAGTATAAAGAATCCCAAAATAATGTCTCCTTAGGTACATTAAACCAGCATTTCTCTCTACCTGAAAATATTAATCTGTCGAAATATTCAGTTGATTTTTTGCGAAATGTCAAAGAACACTTAGGAAATGATGTTGACATTCAGTATATCCCTACTGGTTCCCTTATTTTAGGAAGTGAGAAGTATGCTAACAGATTAGAAGAAAATGTTACTTTGTTAAATGAACTTGGTGTACGAAATAATCTTTTAACAGCAGCCGAAATAAAAACCAGGTACCCATGGATGAATACAGAGGATGTCAAACTAGGTAAGATATGTCACACTGAAGAGCAATACAGATATAAAAATATATTTATGTAAATTTACAAGTTAAGGGCCATTCAAGTACTATGTAAGCACGAAAGGGGGGTTGAGGGGGTCTTTGCTTAGCTTATTTTTGATGACATGGGGGACGGGGGTGTCTAGATGACGATCATGTGAGCAATTTTTATTTAATTACTTGTTTTTCTAGACTTAAAAACTGCTGCTCATGAATAACAACAAAAGAAAGCTGATCAGTTTAAAAAAAATATATATCAATGTTTACATAAGCATAGGAGGGGGTAAAAGTAAGCATAGGAGGGGGGTAAAAGTAAGCATAGGAGGGGGGTAAAAGCTTTGCTTTCTTTTGCCAACAAGGGGGAGGGGTGGGTCAAAAATTACTAAAATTCTGCTTACGTAATACTTGAATGGTCCCTTATTGATTAAAAGCAAAAATTCTAATATTGTACATAAATATGTGTAAACACATGCAAATACTGGGTACCTACATAAAGATTTCATTCTCCACTAGGTATATATCTAACATTCACTTTTGACTTATTATTGACAAAAGTATTTTGGAAACTTCATCATAGTTTTTTAAAATAATGATTTAATTAATATCACTATAATAGGATGTATGGCGATGGAAGCTGAAGGGACCTTTGACTCCTGGGCTTTATTAAAGGGATTAATACAAAAATCCAAAGAACTTGGAGCCAGTTATGTAAATGGAAAAGTAACAGGATTTGAATTAGAGAAACAGCAAGATGTACTCATGGAAGGTGTGGCTCCAGGAGCTTATGAAAGGATAAACAAGGTTGTTTACAGAACAAAAGATGATGAAGAATATGCTATCAAATTTGCTGTATGTGTCTTAGCAGCAGGGGATAATTCAGGGAAAATTGCTAAATTAGCTAAAGTGGGAGCTGGAGATGGTATTTTAAATATACCACTGCCTATAGAACGAAGGTGATCTTAATTAATATACTTGATATTCTTTAACTTGTGGACTCTAAACCTTGGACTCGATTCCTATAAGACTTTGTTAATGTCTTTAGTTACCTGGTGGTTGTATTATAGAATACAGGTTTATACCTTCCTCAAACACCAGCTCCTCACATAATATACCAGACTATGAGTCCATGAATTCTGTTTTAGTTTCAAACTGTATCTATGTAGTCTACATTGTGAAGATAATAAACAGTATTATTATAGATATCGTAGACAATGCACATGTACATCTTTTGTCACATTTGCTGTGACAAAAAATGACAATCAAATAATAAATAAAGATTTATTTAATTCTTTTAGGGAATACCAAATATATTCAGTTGAAGAAAAAGCAGCAGAAACAGGCCTGAACACACCAATAGTTATGGACACTACAGGACTGTGGTTGATGAGAAATGGTTTAGAAAATAATCTATTATGTGGAAATATACCACTCATAAAAGATGACACAAAAGATATGTCTGAAAGTGATTATTTTAAAAATGTTATTGAGCCATCATTACTAAATAGAGTTCCAAGCTGTAATAATGCAAAGGTGAACATGATTTGATTCTTAATTTTTCGCCTATTGAAATCCACAAAATAGACAAAACTATTATGAGTCCTCTACAGATAACCTGCGCTGCTTTTTATTGTTTTGCTAACCAATTGCATTTCGTTCATAAGTGCACTGCCATTCCTATACTTATCCACTCTTTATTGACGCATGTAAACTTAAATTAATTAACTAAAACTTAAAAGAAACATTAGCGTTGAGTTCAAGTGTTACAAACAATTGCAAAAAATAACTATCACACACTTGATTGACTTGTACCCAAATATCCAAACTACACAATATTTTAGAAAATCGTGTTTGTACCTGTTAAATATGTCCTTATTATTATTCCAGATAAACAAGGTTGCTACTGAAATGTATGATTGCAATATTTTTGACAATACTGGTGTATTAGGACCACATCCATACCACAATAATTTATATATTGCAGCTGGATTTGGTAAACTAGGTGCGTATTATTTAATACTACCTAAACACGTGTGTAATGGTTAAATGGCCATGCCAGACCCCCTAGACAAAATCCCGTATTCATAAATGTTAACGCCTGTGGAAAGATTAAATGATATGGAAATGACATTTGCTTACGCTCAAGCAAATAGAATTTCCATACAATTTGATCTTTCTACAGGAAAAGGGATTTTGCCTAGGGAGCCAGGGTACGCATGCCTAACCGTCTCTTTAAAGCCCAGCGCAGACGATCCTCGGCGTATTCTTTGTCATCGAAAATGTACGCGGTACTTAATAGGCCGTCATGTACGTTATGCGATGCGTCATTGGTTGTAAGAAGCGGGGCGCGACTACATGCAGATTGGCTCGCTAGTCAAACGCCTCGCATACTTGCGCTACTATCCCTACTACTTTCGCACGTTTCGCTAACCGCTCAAGATCTGTGGCATTACTTGCACCTACCTACTATTTCTAGTTTTTTTTTATCCTCAGGATGTCAACACGCACCGGGCATTGGAAGGGCAGTTGCTGAACTAATTATTGATAGTACATTCACAACAGTAGATTTAACTAGATTTGGCTTTGACAGATTTTTACTTAATGAGCGATTGGTAGAATTCAATGTTTATTGAATTTGTTGATATTAGGTTAAGGCGTTATACTTTAAATGTCCATTTTATTTTTAACTAGCGGCCCGTCCCGGCTTTGCACGGGTGGTGGTTTTTGCAACATTTTTCATTTATGCTCCGCTCCTATTGGTCGTAGCGAGATGTTACATAGTCTATAACCTTCCTCGATAAATGGACTATCCAACGCAAAAATATTTTTTCAATTCCAACCAGTAGTTCCTGAGATTAGCCGCGTTCAAACAACCAAACTCTTCAGCTTTATAATATTAGTATAGATAATTTGTTAATTCTGTACATACCTATATATGAAATGAGAAGAAAAAAGAAACAAATAACACATAAGCAAATCCAACCTAAAGTAATCTGCTACTCAACGAATATACCCATTAAACTGCCACTTGAGACTGCTGCAATTAAACGAAAAAGCATTGGTCTAAAAATAAAAAAAGTCTCAAAGAAATCTTCAGGAAGCTGGGAACCGAATGGAGTGAAAGTCTAGTAGTCTTCGATGAAACGAGACAAATATATTTTATGTTTAGCCGACGATATTTTTCTCTTAACTTCTTCAGTCACTGAGGTAGATAGCTGTGATCTCGCGGCTCTGCCCGCGTAATAAGTTTTTACATTACTATGTCAGAAACCTTCGCGCAAGTGCCAGCAACAACTGTACTAAGCTTCAACTCAATCGGATGAACGATGCGCGAATGCACAGAAGACGAACACACATACAAACAGATTTAACAGAAAAGAAAAATGGTGCAATTGTAGTTAATAAATAATTTATTTTCACTCAAGAACACTTCATTATTTTAAGGAAAAACAAATGTTTTATTTGAATTGAGCTGGAGGTGCTGCAAACAAAGCGCCACCTTGTTTTGATGCAGCTCGAGATGGAGCAAATCCTAAAAGCTTCTGAATGTTTTGCCTGGGAAAAAATAACAAATAAAAATATAGTCCAATTGAGCTTAAACGCGATTTTCACGTTCCAATCTATATAAAACTATGTCTTTTTTTTTTATACAACCACTCATAGTTTAAAGCTCGCGAGGGCTTTGTTACTACTTAACCAGACTATCCTGTGGTGGCCAAAAATTACTTTAAGGCCCCCAGCCAGGGCTTACAGAACTATAGATATAAATTAAGTGACGCGGCACTAAGGGCACCCCCTGTGGGGTTCGGGCCTCGGCTTAGTGGGTCACTGAGGGGTGGGCAATCAATGTCGGACTGGGTTAAATTATTTGGGGGCTGGTTTACCGTTACAGGCTCAGCTTCGCGGGCTGGCGTGGCGAGCAAGGGTCGGTCGGTGATAAAACTATGATATTTTGTAACCACATTTATACAGGTTGAGGAATTAGTGTAGTGAAGTGACATATCACTGATTTTTTTGGTAAGATGAGGTAAACAAATGGTGTATTATTCAACATCATCTTTGATTTCGTGTTATTGCTAGGGATTTAGCAAAATTCCTATTATCATTTCCTTGCAACAGATATAGCTACATAATGTAGACTGTTTTAGTCTTAGAAATTACCTTATACTCATTGTACACAATATGTACAAGAAAATAAAAGAGCAGTCTGTATAATCATCACCAGGCAAATTCCTGTGGCTGAGACCTTGTATCCATGATATAGGGTAGAATGGAAGTTTAGCCACTACTCTTCCATCAAATCTGTAAAACACATTGCTAGGATTAATAATTGGAAAACTTTATACAAAAATTGTTTCAATATGTATATTTTTAGAAAACTTGATTAGCGGATTGCCTTCACTTGACTTTCTGTGGTAACAGAACAAATATAATTCATGTGGCCTACTGTTATATTTGTTCTGGATCTAAGTCTTTGTGTCAATGTGTGATTTGTCATGCATGTTAGGCATGATATATTGCATCATACACTCAGCACGTTTTCTGCAGTGAATGTGATCACTTGATAACCAAAAGAACAAAATAATAACAAATTTTCTTACATGCTATTAAACATACTGAGTAAAGCTGTAAATGCAAAGCCAATGGCAAACATTGATTTCATCTTAACCAAAGAGAGGTCTCTATTATTGTTTTTTAGCCTTTCTTCTTCCCTTTCAATTTTCTTCTTATGTTGTTTATCCAATGAGTCTCCATGAGCTTCTTTTCGTTTTTCCACTGCAATAATATAATAACACTATCAGCCAAAAGATTCTTCCAGCCTTTAAGATGCCTTTGCAGGTACATGAGTCTAACATCCAAAGGCATGGCTTTCAGAGTTAAAGAGACTGTGGGACTATAGATGAACCACAAAAATAAAGTCATGGTTTATCATCAGCTTCCATGAGATGGAAGCTAAAACAATGTATTGCAATGGTTGTTAATGGATGGATTGGAAACATAAATAATTAAAAAATTGCTGTCTAAACCTTCCGACCTTAAATCAAAATTATGTGGCAGAAGTCGCCACTCGCGAACTTACAAGATAGGCCCCTTGAGTTTTGAAATAGTGGTTATCATAATAATTGTCTCTTTTAAAATAAATTATTTCATATACTTACGCTTTTTACTTTGGCGTTCGACTTCTACTTTCAGTTTTTGGTACTTTTCTGTCCTGTAGACCAGTATCCATGTTAAACCTACAAACCCATAAAATGTCTCAATAATAAAAGATAACACCACAACCAGTAAACGCCCTCGCCGAAATCTTATGATACTAACCTTCACCTAAAAAGGCCGTACAAATAGAAATAAATACAATAAGCAAAGAATCACTCCACATTATTTAGATGAGGCCAGTGTCAGTCAGATAAATTATCTGTGATAATTATACGGATACTTCTTTTCCGTGAAATGGTTTCAAATGGCTAGTTCAGAAGTTAAGCTATGGTGGCTAGTTACACAGTAACAGTGACACTTCCCACTAGGGTTGCCAACCGTACTATAATATATAGTATTGTACTATATTTCGGGTCGGCGGACTATGTACTGTTGAAGAAATATATAGTACGCAAAAATACTATATTTTCAACACCGAACGAAATCTAACAAACAAATTTTTTTTTTTAAAATAATTAACGTGCCTTTACATTAAATTTTGAGTGAGGCGAGTTTGTGTAACCGAGTTCCAGGCTCCGAACGCATCTACAATCTTTTGTCTTTGGCTCCCACTGCGCTATAAATTATCTGGAGGCGCTGGCAGCACGTCAATTGTCAATATCAAATTGACAACATCTAAATCTAATAAAGCAGTATGACACTTTTATTTCAGACAAAACATTGTTTAAAAAATGCAAGAAGTGCAAAGAAATATAGTTTTTATAAAAATAAATAACTAACAAATATATCTTTGTCTATTTTTTCCATAAAATACTATATTTTTTAGAAGTGTACTATATTTTTTATAGCTTATTTTGAAAAATACTGTATTTCGCTGAAAAAATGTTGGCAACCCTACTTCCCACCCACACTCTGTACACGAAGTCACGAACATTCAGAAATTGGGTGCACCAAAAACAACAGACTCTAATCTTTGACACAGCAAACAGACAGAGTCTTTGACATACTACATGCGTGCCAAATAAGAATAGGATCGCGCTTGCTACAACTTCACACGATAACTGTCAAATTAGTACTGATAGCAAAAAAAAAACTGAAAAAAAATATGTTACATTTTTTTACTCGTAGATTTCATTATTATTTATATTAATTTTCATAAAATGTTATTTCTTGAATTCCATATATAGATAATTTTGGATAAATTAATAATATTTCGAAGCAGTATTCATTAAAAAATGAACCAATATATAAGGTCTAACATTATTAATCCGAAATATTTAAGGAGGTGAATCTATAGGTTAAAAACATGCCTTGTAGTAAATAATAATTAATATAATAATAAAAAAAATTACACCTTTGCTAAATTTAATTTTAATAATGTTGGTTTCACTTGGCATGAAACGTTTCCTCAATGAATGAACGCGCGCGGGGGCGGGCTCTAGTGCTTGTCGTCCGAGTTCTGAGTCTCCCTCTCTCTCTCTTACTCTGTTGTCAAGTGGCGGGCGGCACTGGTGCATCGTCGTACCGCCGAAACTCCGGTTCCCGCGCAAAAATATCAAACGCTCTGCGTAGGTCATTAACTCAGATCAGCTGCGTCAGAGTACGTACCATTGATAGATCTTATCAGAAATCCTAATTCTAAAATTGATAATTCGACTGCTTAATTAGTTACCTACTCACTCATTAGCCTACCTAAGTACATAGTGCCGCCCAAACTCCGGTTCCCGCGCAAAAAAATCAAACACTGCGTAGGTAGGTCATTGACTCAGATCAGCTGATCCGGAGTACGTACCATTGATAGATCTTATCAGAAATCCTATTTTAAAATTGATAATTCGACTGATTAATTAGTTACCTACTCACTCATTAGCCTACCTAAGTAAGTACATAGGTACGTACTCAACATAATAGCGGCATAGTAGGTACAGTGGCTTGGCGCGACTAGGGCGGTCGCAATTGTCGAGTGAGGCCGCGTGCAAACGACGGTCTTTCTTAAAACCTATTTAATTATTATCTACTGTACCCCTGACTGTATCCCTTAGTACGTACTTATGATTTATCTACTAAACGTCCTACTGTCTGATTCAAATTCTCCATCACACTTTATCAGGCTTTGGACTGACAAATTATTGACACAATAATTTGATTTAGATACCTACCTACCTGTCGTATTTATTTGTACCTACCTACTTTGCATAGGTACTTAGTTATAATTTTTTCATGAGCAGGATAAAGAGTTCACGGTAGCTTAGCGGTTAAATCGACTGGTGTTCTGAACCAAGTCGCAGGTTCAAGTCCGGCTCGTGAGAGATTTTTTTTCCCCCAATTTAACTTTAGAGTTCGCCTCGCTTGGGTTGTCCTAGGTAATGGAAAGAGACAAGTCGCGACGCGACACAATGCACAACTGACTGCCGCGATGTCAATAAGTAGGTAGTGCGTTTTTATTGTAAGAATGATTAAGAAGGTACTGTTTTCAAGCGTTGTTATTAGAACACAATAAAATTATACTTTACCACTTCGTGTACGCATATCGTTGCGTAAAAAACAATCCGCATTATTAATTAGACTACTCGACAACGTAGGCCACGTGTAGTAACATCTACTTTTTGATATTTCATTTGTTTCGCACTGTGTCGAGTCGCGTCGTATCGTTTCGCGTTGCCGCATTTGTCGCTCACTCACGTCGCGGCGTCGGACAATGCGTCGATGGGTTAAAATAATAATAAATAGGTACTTTCCGTTGTCACACATTTTTACGAAGTCGTAAAAAATTATAATTGTTATAGGTATTTACTGCATTGTAGGTAGGTAGACAGGTTAAATAAGCTTACAAATTATTACAACAATGTTTTTGGCGTGTTTATAAATTTGAATCAGTCTTATTTACAATGATTTAAATGTACATACCTAACAACTATTTTATTTACACTAATTGCTGTACATATCCGCCTTGCTGTTGGACACAGAGGGCGGCACGCTTTATGACATGTTCTTGCACGCGCACTGAAGTGTCTCTGTCACTACTCATCACTGCGAAAGCATTCACAATCCGATTTCTTAGATCCTCGGCACTAGATATTGTATGGCTATCGTTACCATAAACTAGGTCTTTAGCCCTACCTCACACGTGAAAATCTAATGGCGTTAGATCAGGCGAGCGAGCTGGCCAGGCAACAGGGCCGCCTCGACCTATCCAACGATCTCCGTACTCGTTTGTTAGGTAGTCCCTGACGCCCCTATCATAATGTGCCATCATGTTGGAAGTACATTCATTGCAGGCAGTCGTACGTCGCCGTGCCGTGCGTCGCGTTCGAAACCTAGAAACACGTGCGCTCGCGTGGGCGCCTGCGGGGGGACTACTGCCGCCGCGTCACTAGCGTTTGATTTTCGGCTACGATCAATCAAAATAGGTACACAGCGCGCGCGCGCCGCCGGCCGCCTTCAATGGCGTGTAGGTACTACGTAGTAACTGGCGTGGATGGATGTAAAAAATAATAAAGAGCCAGTAAATTTATCGTTATTTAAGTCATGTAAAATTTATTTATTTATTAATAATTAAATGGATAAATAAGAAATTTGATATTTGATATGAGTTCCTTAGCATTCATAGATGTACGTCTTAAAATATTTCGGATTAATAATGTTAGACCTTATATACAAGGCTAGTCGGAAAGGGGGTACTAAGCCGAAAGGGTGTTAAAGTACACATAATAATGGATAACTTTTGTTCTACAACTTTCCCCAGAAGTCAATAAATTTAGAGATATAGCTGTTCAAAGATTTCATTAAAAATACGCTACGCCAACCCTATCATCAGCTGTGTTTACATTCGGCTTGTTGACCGGCTTCGCCGGCCAGCCTCAGCCGCGGCGGCGGGCCTTCAAACCACTTGCTCTTCGGCTCGCGGGCCGCCCTACCCCTCCGCGCCTACGCGGGCTTAAATTACACTCTAGGGGTAGGGCAGACAAGACTGCGTGAAGTCGGTTTTGCGCGATTCGTTTCTATCACTAAATTTTGTAGCACAACATATTGACTTTTTATGACACTGTTTTAATTTAATATTGAAAATGCTACCAAGTAACCGGCTATATATTTGTGATCAAATAATATTCAGTAAAATGTTGTTTCGGTGTGGTGAAAATATGGCAAATAAATCATTTGGCAAATTAAAAAAGTTCAAAAGGGGCTTTGGCCAATAGCTAAAAGTTATTTTGTAAATCGGCGAAATATAATTCGGTAAAATAATACCTACCTATGGCACATTATACTTCGATGATGAAATATGTCAAATACCTAATGCATAAATAACAAAAAAGACGTCGGTCAATAGTTTTCGGTAAAATGAAATTCGAACAAAAAAAATCGGAAAAGTGATCGGTTCCCACCTAGTAAACATACCTAACTTATCAAATCCCATGACCAACTCTGAAATAGCAAATAAAAACATCAGTTTCATCCATTTTTGCATGAAATAGCAGATGTTTATTTTGATATTTCAGGGTTAGTCTCATAGCAAAATTTTATAATCAAGAGTGCTTTCAACGCCTGAAAGATTAAAATATTAGTTAACAGTAGTGTGGCAAATAAAAACAGGACGCGCGTGAACTGAATGCGTTCGGGCTGAAGGTGAAGCGCGAAAACAAATGAATTGTAATTGTTTTTCATTACACTTTAAACTATATACATTTATTTTCACCTCAAGATGTAAATAGTATAGTTAGATATATCATAATTAACACATTTATTTACGTGCTTTATCTCAGGCCCCGAATGTATTCAGTTCGCGCGCGTTGTATGGACTTGCTATAATTTTATAGATGGAATAAAAAAAACTGTGTTGATTAAGTATAGTCGAATTAAAACCTTAAAATGTTTCATAATAAAATGTTAACAAACAAGCAAACAAATTGTAACAAAAAACAAAACAATGGTAGCAAACAAGTTGTGGTGTCAAAAGATTTTCGTTGATTAAATCTGTGATTTGTTATAAAAAATCTGTTTGTTATAAATTTGTTATAAAAATTTCTGACCTTATCAGTTTTTTCTGAAAGCCTTTTAGTGGCATAATGCATTCGAACTTTGAGATATTTCAAACTTATAGCTTTTATTAAAAGAGAATAATGAGAGTCAAGGAAAGCTTGGCTATTAAATTTTAATATGTAAAAAAATAATGTTAAACCCAAACAACTTTTAAGACTTTCCTGCATGAACACAAGAAGTTTTTTTATTTATTAAGATTTCGATTTTTACGAAATATTAAAAAATTTTGGACTATGTTACCACATAGTCCAACTTTGTCTTTTTGTAACTTGAGACTGGCGTATTTAGTATCTGATATAATTGCAGACACACATTCCTCGCACTGAAGCTCTTTTTTCAGTTTGCTTACAACAAATCCAGCAATATAAGGTCTAACATTATTCATCCGAAATATTTTAAGACGTATATCTATGAATGCTAAGGAACTCATAACAAATATCAAATTTCTTATTTATCTATTTAATGGTTAATAAATGAATACATTATAAATAACATGAATAACGATACATTTACTGGCTCTTTACTATTTATTACAGGCCGTAAAATTATCGTACTATCAGGATAATGGCTACAATACATTAAGTGACAATAATTTGTTGTGCTACCAATAAAAAAGTGTCGTCAATTCCCCAAAATCATCCAAGCGATAGTCCTTTTTTTTTAGAAGATCCCATTTTGTTTCTGTCATGTCTGGTCAGGGTCACTGACCACTATACAGTCGAAGAGTGACGGGAACGTCTAAAAAAAGGTCGTCTATCAGTGTACTGAAATTATCGTACTTTCGGCGTACGATAGTAGTCTACTGTCGTACATCGTACGTAGCTATGAAATTATCGTACGATTGGGAACACTGCTGCCGCCGCGTCGCTAGCGTTTGATTTTCGACTACGATCAATCAAAATAGGTAAACAGCGCGCCACCGCTTTCAATGGCTTGTAGGTACTACCACAAAACAAATAGGTACAGAAAGCAATCACATGTATGTACTTCACTTTTCATACCTACGCTCGGCGGTCGCTCTATAAATCTCTCTCTCTCAAGCGCATGGCACTCGCGCTCGCACTCACTCGCACTCTAGTCCCAAACAGTCCGAGATATCGTGTCCGTGAGCAGTGTCTATGTATGCGTTGCTCGAGCGCACTTGCACTATGCGTGCCAACTAAGAATAGTACAGTGGAGCGTCGATTATCCGAACGTCGATCAACCGAACGACCGTTTATCCGATTTTTCAAGTCAATGTAATGTTTTTTTTAAGACTAGATGGCGCCGGCATTTCCTATCTGACTAGCTCTGAGAAGAAAAGCCGAAACCAACTCAGAGATCAAGCTCTCTTTTAAAGTTCAGACATTGTGATATAAAAACTATGTGAATGTAACGATGTAAGGCAACGTCTGGAATGGCCTTCTTAGGAAAGTGCCATTAATCCGGTCAATTTAGATATATGATGGAATCAGGCGTTACTTTGCGGAAATCCATGATCTATAAATATACAATAAAATATTTAGTGTTAATTCCGCGAAAAAACAGTTGATCAAGCCTGAATGCAGTATGCAGCACCGCCCTCCCGCCCGCAAATATATGCAAATGCAGAAGGTGCGATTAATAACATGCAACACACAAGCAAAACAAACCGATACGACACGTGTTTCGCCCCTCCACGGGGCATCCTCAGGTGATGTTGACTCGTCGACCGCTTGGACGCGAATGGCACGACTGCGTAGCGCGCGCCCCTTTATACATCGCCTCGACCTGTTGTTTGTGTCGAACTACCCACACAAATACGTAATAATGGGGATGAAACTAAATTAGTTTGGTCATTCAACAGTGTATATCTATCTGTATTATGTTTTAATATTTCCAACTGTTCCAACACACACAACCGGAAACTTTTATCACATACATGCAAAATACTATGACTATTATTGTCGCTTAAGGAATGGCCGGTGTCAAGTAAATGTTTGGCAAATTGAGATCTTTCTGGATGGCCATTCCTATATGCGGCAATATGTTCCTTATGTCTAACATCGAAATTACGGCCCGTCTGACCTACATAGACTCCGTTACAGTCGTTACAAACTAACTTATATACACCGGATTTTTTTGAATTTTCTAAATGATCTTTAACATTACAAAGATGACGCAAATTTTGATCTGTCCTAAAAGCAACGTTAACGTTGTGTTTTCTAAGGGTATTGGCAATTCTATCTGATAATGGGCCCATGTAAGCCAGACTACCAACATACTTATTAATACGTTCGGGGGGACATGCGTAAAGTAGTGAACGAACCCTTTCATTCTGCTTATTTTTAATTAAACTATCAATTATTTGTTTCGAATAACCGTTTGTAACCGCGATCTGATAAAGGATTTTAAGTTCTTTGACGTAATTTTCCGTGGACAGTGGTAGTGACATTAAACGATGAACATAGCTGCGGAAGGCAGCTAGTTTATGTTGTAAAGGGTGACAAGATGAAGCGGGAATAGTGGTGTCGGTATGTGTGGGTTTACGGTAAATTTGGAAGTCTAGTTTGTTATTTACTTTAGTTATAGTTAAATCTAAAAAAATAAGGGACTGATTGGACTCTAATTCTAGCTTGAATTTAATTTTAGGGTGGACAGCGTTAAGTTTATTAACAAAAGTATCAATTTGACGGATGGTACCTGTCCAACAGATTATTACGTCATCAACATATCTATAATAGAACAGAATGTTGCGTTCGCTCACTACATATTTACGCTCAAAATTATCCATGAATATTTCCGCCATTAATGGACTTAAAGGTGATCCCATTGCCAAACCTTCCTTTTGGCGGAAATATTGGTCATTAAACCTGAAATAATTTTGTTTCATGCATATACGAGTGAGGTTAAGCAGGTCATATACTTCTCCAGGGTGCAAACGCTGTCTCTCAAAGTGGTTACCCAAAATACTGAGGCACTCTTCATAAGGTACATTAGTAAATAAACTATCAACATCTAAGGACAATAATTTTGAATTTGGCGGAACGTTGATATCTTTAATTTTTTCAATTAAATCTAAACTATTTTTTAAACTATACTGAGGTTGAAAAGAGGACTTTGTTCTTAAAAGATTGTTAAGGTGTTTAACTAGATTGTATGTGGGGGCACCAATGTAAGAGACAACGGGACGTATAGGGATATTTTCTTTATGAGTTTTCGGCAAACCGTACAAAAAAGGTGAACGCGGGTTCATAGGGACTTTATATTTTAACTGATCTGGAGAAATATAGGACGTGTTTTTAATAGCATCCTTCACCTCTAAAGTAAAGTTTTTAGTAGGATCGGATCTAAGACATTCAAAATCCTCCCCCTGGATGACGTCGTTAACCTTCTGGTTGTAAGCAGTTTTTTCTAAAATAACAACAGTATTGCCCTTGTCTGCTTTCGTAATGACTAAATTATTTTGAATAATTTGGTTTTGCAATGACCGATATACTTGTAAATCTGTGAAATTATAAGAAACGGGGGAAGTTGAAGCTTTCTTAATCTGAACTGTTACCTGATGCTTAACGGCGACACCACTTTTACTTCTAAAGCAAGCTATTTCCGAATCTACTACCAAAGTTTCGAGTGATTTCTGGGACAGCCTTGGTTTTATATTATATTTAAGACCTTTTTCTAATAAAGATATCTCAGAAGATGAAAACTGGGTGTTTGTATAATTTTTAACGCGTGGATAGAAAGAGTGTGCTGAATCTGATTATTTTAGAAAAAACTGCTTACAACCAGAAGGTTAACGACGTTATCCAGGGGGAGGATTTTGAATGTCTTAGATCCGATCCTACTAAAAACTTTACTTTAGAGGTGAAGGATGCTATTAAAAACACGTCCTATATTTCTCCAGATCAGTTAAAATATAAAGTCCCTATGAACCCGCGTTCACCTTTTTTGTACGGTTTGCCGAAAACTCATAAAGAAAATATCCCTATACGTCCCGTTGTCTCTTACATTGGTGCCCCCACATACAATCTAGTTAAACACCTTAACAATCTTTTAAGAACAAAGTCCTCTTTTCAACCTCAGTATAGTTTAAAAAATAGTTTAGATTTAATTGAAAAAATTAAAGATATCAACGTCCCGCCAAATTCAAAATTATTGTCCCTAGATGTTGATAGTTTATTTACTAATGTACCTTATGAAGAGTGCCTCAGTATTTTGGGTAACCACTTTGAGAGACAGCGTTTGCACCCTGGAGAAGTATATGACCTGCTTAACCTCACTCGTATATGCATGAAACAAAATTATTTCAGGTTTAATGACCAATATTTCCGCCAAAAGGAAGGTTTGGCAATGGGATGACCTTTAAGTCCATTAATGGCGGAAATATTCATGGATAATTTTGAGCGTAAATATGTAGTGAGCGAACGCAACATTCTGTTCTATTATAGATATGTTGATGACGTAATAATCTGTTGGACAGGTACCATCCGTCAAATTGATACTTTTGTTAATAAACTTAACGCTGTCCACCCTAAAATTAAATTCAAGCTAGAATTAGAGTCCAATCAGTCCCTTAATTTTTTAGATTTAACTATAACTAAAGTAAATAACAAACTAGACTTCCAAATTTACCGTAAACCCACACATACCGACACCACTATTCCCGCTTCATCTTGTCACCCTTTACAACATAAACTAGCTGCCTTCCGAAGCTATGTTCATAGTTTAATGTCACTACCACTGTCCACGGAAAATTACGTCAAAGAACTTAAAATCCTTTATCAGATCGCGGTTACAAACGGTTATTCGAAACAAATAATTGATAGTTTAATTAAAAATAAGCAGAATGAAAGGGTTCGTTCACTACTTTACGCATGTCCCCCCGAACGTATTAATAAGTATGTTGGTAGTCTGGCTTACATGGGCCCATTATCAGATAGAATTGCCAATACCCTTAGAAAACACAACGTTAACGTTGCTTTTAGGACAGATCAAAATTTGCGTCATCTTTGTAATGTTAAAGATCATTTAGAAAATTCAAAAAAATCCGGTGTATATAAGTTAGTTTGTAACGACTGTAACGGAGTCTATGTAGGTCAGACGGGCCGTAATTTCGATGTTAGACATAAGGAACATATTGCCGCATATAGGAATGGCCATCCAGAAAGATCTCAATTTGCCAAACATTTACTTGACACCGGCCATTCCTTAAGCGACAATAATAGTCATAGTATTTTGCATGTATGTGATAAAAGTTTCCGGTTGTGTGTGTTGGAACAGTTGGAAATATTAAAACATAATACAGATAGATATACACTGTTGAATGACCAAACTAATTTAGTTTCATCCCCATTATTACGTATTTGTGTGGGTAGTTCGACACAAACAACAGGTCGAGGCGATGTATAAAGGGGCGCGCGCTACGCAGTCGTGCCATTCGCGTCCAAGCGGTCGACGAGTCAACATCACCTGAGGATGCCCCGTGGAGGGGCGAAACACGTGTCGTATCGGTTTGTTTTGCTTGTGTGTTGCATGTTATTAATCGCACCTTCTGCATTTGCATATATTTGCGGGCGGGAGGGCGGTGCTGCATACTGCATTCAGGCTTGATCAACTGTTTTTTCGCGGAATTAACACTAAATATTTTATTGTATATTTACCGGTCAATTTAGACATCCAAGGTTACAAAAATTCACACTCGGCTGAAAATTGGTAGGATTGTTCAAAACACTATTATAAATGAAATGTGAAAAGTCCTCATCGATCCAACACCTGGAAAAAAAAATACTCGGGGTCAAAGGTCACAAAAACGGGTTTTTCACGATTTTCAGCAAAACGGTAAGTTTTATCATAAAATTATCTCAGATTAAAATTGTAGATCAGATAATTATCTATAAAAAATGTCCAAATACTTCTTTCGTAAGAGCCACCGTTTTACAGATATAACGATTCAAAAAGTTGAAAGAGTTGTAATCGTCATAATATGCACACGTTTCCACACCACCTTTGAGGTAGTGTACTTAGCGCGTTTTTTTTAATGTGGTTTTCCCGGTAGGCCTATTCCACTGATCTGTTGTGATTCTGTTTAATTTGAAACTATTGAATAATTAAAGATATTGGCAAGGCTTAAAAATGATAAAAGAGGCGTGAATAAAAAACAAAAATAGGGAAATTTATCCATCGGAATCAGAATTATTTGAAACTTCTGCTTTCTCTTCTCCTTGTTTAGATAAACAAGATCTAGGATGAAGAAGATTCTTCATCCTGGGTGCAAGTAAATTGACCCAACTATTATACCAATATCGTTTCAGAGCAGCGAAGGAACTTGTATCGGAAACTGTTACGGCAACGGTACAACACTATTCCAACATGACGTATTATTGTAAACAAACGAAATAATTATAAAATAATAAAAATCGTCTGTTGGACGGAAATAAACCCAAATTTTAACACTTTATCCTGAAAACTCTCTACAAGGGTACTGGGTCGGGAATGACTTTAGGCAATTTTCATTAAGGAATGGGGTTTTAATCACCTTATTACAGTTTTGGTAATTATAAAAACTAACTTAGAAAAACCTTCGTAACAAGCAATCTTTCAAAATCTGTCTAGTTTTAGCGGGCTTGACCACAGATAATATATTCGTAAAAATGTTTCGTTCAGTAATTATTATCAATACAAAGAATCATTTTAGAAACTATTTTATAAGAATACTACCATTGTTAAATTGTCATTTGCTTACATTCGGCCATTCTGACCATGCACGCGTCCCCGCGTGTGGAGATTATATAATATGAAGGTATGAATGGATTCATTAAGTTTAACATTATCTATTCATTAAAGTTATTATGTGCATAACAATGTTTGTTTTAAAAAAAAATAAAAAGACGCCCCTACTGAAGGTGGACTTATCAACTCAAAATTATAATTATATAGACAAACTAATACGTATAATTATGCATCTAAACTCACACACTAATGAGTACTAATTAATTGTCATTTGCTAACACCAAATGTGCTTGGAATATCACGCACATTATTGGTACCAACAACCGCCCGAGGCTTATTGCGCCCACGAAGGGCTAGTATCATCACAAGAGCTTGTAACTTGTAACGCTATTGCCGCAAAGCGCTAGTAACGCCACAAAAGGCTGGTATCGCCACAACGGCTGGTATCCCCAGAAAGGGCTGGCATCGCCACAAAGGGCTGGTATCGCCACAAAGGGCTAGTATTGCCACAACGGGCTGCTATCGCCGCAAAGTGCTAGTATCGCCACAACAGGCTGGTATCGCCACAACGGGCTGGTATCGCCACAAATGGCTGGTAAAGCTACAAAGGGCTAATATCGCTACAACAGTCTAGTATCGCCCAAATGGCTGGTAACGCCACAAATGGCTGGTAACGCCACATATGGCTGGTAACGCCACAAATGGCTGGTAACGCCACAAATGGCTGGTAACGCCACATATGGCTGGTAACGCCACAAAGGGCTAGTATCACTTTACATAGAACTCTTTAATCATTTACAGCACGGACATTATAAGGAATTACTTGTACTGATTTACTAATTAGAACCATCGGAATCACTATCCACGGGGTCATTGATGAACACCAATCAAGGGTGTATCTTATCAACCGCAAAGACTGCTTTATATACCGGTTTACCAGGTTTTTTTGTTATGGGAGTGTCCTCAATCTCGTATCTGTCGTTTTCAAGTATTTTGATAATTCTGTAGGGCCCACTACATTTAGGAAGCAATTTCTTTGATTGTCCTGGTAGAGTATTAGTTAACTCTCTCTCAACACGTACAAGATCTCCTATATTATACTTATGAGCTACCTTCCGTCTTTTATCAAAATTCTCTTTCTGTTTTTCTTGTTCTTTTATCATACGTTCACTGACTTCTGTCCTGATATCTTCGCGATCTCCACATTCGTGAACTTCCGACACTACTGAATTCATCGTACCATCCGAGGTTCCAGTAGGTGCAACTCCAAACAACACCTCAGTGGGCGTTTTACCAGTAGCCTTGTTTATAGTATTGTTTAAGCCCCATTGAACTTGTGGAATCATAGCGTCCCATTCATTATCAGGTCGATCATGATTAATTGCTGTTAGAGCATCTACAATTGACCGATTGTAACGCTCGATCTGTCCATTGGCTCGAGGAGTTGCAACAGCATTTAATATGTGACAGATGCCTCTTTCTTTAACGAAATTGGTAAATTCACGGCTCGTAAAACTGGAGCCTCTATCTGTTATTAGTCTGCGTGGCACACCGAAAAGAGAAAAGTACTCTTCAAAAATATTAACTGTTGTTTTGCTTTTACAGTTCTTTACCGGTTTGATGTAAATGTATTTTGTAAACGAGTCAATAATGGCCAGAATGTAACAATTTCGCTTTTTACTTTGGGGAAACGGCCCACAGTGGTCGGCGTGCAACACCTCAAATGGCTTATTAGGTTTTGGTATGGGATGTAACATACCTTCCTTTGGTCCGCCAGGCACTTTATTGTGAGCGCACTGCAAGCACGACTTACAGTATTTTTTTATAAAACGACGCATGCCTTTGAACCAGTAAACTTTTCGGATTCTATCGTACGTTTTATCATAGCTAAAGTGTCCAACATCGTCGTGATTGCTTTTAACGATTTGCCATCTCACAGATTTTGGTACCACCCACAGCAGCCGGACACTGTTATCTTTTTTTTGTATTCGATACAATTTATTGTTTTTAATTGTGAAATTAGCCTTCACTTCGACTATATAAGTACACTCAGGATCTTTTAAAATTGCCACAATCCGCTGAAGTTCAGTGTCCGCTTGCTGTACGGTCTGAAGCCATCTCTCATCTCCTTTTTTTTTTTTTTTTTTTTGTTTCCGCTGGGAAAAAATGCTATTACGCATACCCGCCCATTTGGGGGAATGGGGGGGTTATGTGGGACTCCCCGGGCAAGCCCGGTATACCCACTAAAACGACCCAGCGGCATTCCCGCATCGTCTGACTGGAGGGGACTGGGAAACCGGCCCCCTCCGACGATCGCCCGCCTTCGCGGCAGGCCCCTTTTTTTTTTTTTTTTTTTTGTTTGCGCTGGGAAAAAATGCTATTACGCATACCCGCCCATTTGGGGGAATGGGGGGTTATGTGGGACTCCCCGGGAAAGCCCGGTATACCCACTAAAATAACCCAGCGGCATTCCCGCATCGTCTGATTGGAGGGGGACTGGGAAACCGGCGTAGCCTTTACATCCAGTCCCTCTCTGACGATTGCCCGCCTTCGCGGCAGGCCCCTCACGTCCTCCCCAGGGGGGGAGGGTTGGGAATGTCCGGCGGAGGTGGTGTGGAGTGCAATGCGGGCGGAGGCACCCCCGCGCCTGTCGCCCGCCCAACACCACCAAGAGGAGGGAGAAGATTGCGTCTTCTCCGACCTCTTCTTCGCCTACGGAGCGGCGCAGCGAGAGGGTCGTCCTCACGCGCGCGCTCCGCCGCCTCCTTTTGCGAAATGACGTCCTCGCAAAAGGAGGCGACCGCGGCCCAAGCCTCCTCGCTCCCCAGCATGGAACGAACTACGCCGGGAAGCGAGAGGTCCTGGCCGATCTCCGCAATCAGACTGCGGCGCGGCTCAGACCAAGTCGGGCATACCTCGAGGGTGTGCTGCGCCGTGTCCTCCGCCGCGCCACACTCGTGACACGACGGGACCCCCTCCCTTCCGATCCGGTGCAGGTACGATCCGAAGCACCCGTGCCCGGACAGCACCTGCACCATACGGAACGAGAGGAAGCCGTGGGGCCGCTCGAGCCAGTCTCGCAGGACCGGCCCGATGGCGTCCAGGGTTCGGCGGCCAAACACGGCGGAGGCGAGGTCCTCCGCCCAGTGGTGGAGGATAGCGTCCCTCGCCTCTCGCCGGACGGCCTCCCGCTCTTCCGGGGCAGGGTGCTCCCCGAGCGCCCTGCGTCCCGCCGTCCACTCGTACACCCTGGCGAGCACCCACGCCTCGAGCTCCCAAGGGGGGGTGCCGGCCAGAGCACACGCCGCCGAAAAGCCCACCGAGCGGTATGCCCTCGCCACCCGCTGTGCAATGGCCCTTTGCGGCCTGCGGAGAGCGGTGGCATTCTCCCTCCTGCGAAGGGAGTCCGCCCAGATGGGGGCCCCGTAGAGGGCCATGCTCCGCAGGATGCCGGCATACAGACGCCGGCATCGTGCGCTGGGACCTCCCAGGTTGGGGAGGAGCCACGAGAGGGCGTCAGCGGCCCTCAGCAGGCGCGTCGACAGCCCGCTGAAGTGCGGGCCGAAGCGCCACCCGCTGTCCAGCACCAGGCCCAGATACTTCATCCGGGGCCGGATTTCCACTCTGACACCCTCCACGGCTATGTGGGCGTCAGGTGGGCAGCGCTGCCGAGGCCCGCGGAAGAATACGGCCTCGGTCTTGTTCAGCGCCACCCTCAACCCCAGGCGGCGGATCCTCCCCGCCACCAAGGACCCGCCAGCCGATGCCAGACAGGCCGCCTCCCCAAAGCTCTTCCCCCGAGCAGTGAGAAGAGTGTCGTCTGCGTAGCAGATGACACTCGTGCCCGGGAGGAGGGCCCCCCGCAGGAGCCAATCGAACCCGATGTTCCACAGGGTGGGCCCCAGCACCGACCCCTGTGGAACACCGGACTCCGCGCCGTATCGCCTCAACCTTGCCGTTTTGTCTACAAGGAGGACCTCGCGGTCCTCCAAGTAGTTGGCCAGGAGGCCCCTCAGGTACTGGGGCACTGCGTGATACCGGAGTGCCTCCAATATAGTCGAGTGGGGGACGGAGTTGAAGGCGTTGGCTATGTCGAATGACACCGCCAACACTCCGTCCCCCACCTCCACCGCCTCCTTCACCTGGGCCTTCAGTACGGCCAGGGCGTCGATGGTGGACCGGCCCCGACGGAAACCGAACTGGGCGTCCGACAGGTCCGGCCCCTCCCTCCGCAGATGGCTGTTGAGCCGGCGGGCGATGATCCCCTCGAACATTTTACCGACCTCATCGATAAGTACGATGGGCCGGTATGCCGAAGGGGAATCGACCGGGCGCCCCTCTTTACGGAGGAGGCACAGCTGCCCCTCCTTCCAAAGTTTCGGGAACCTTCCAGCCGTCAAGCACGCGCTGAAAAGGTCCCGAAACCTGTCCTCCATTTGAGTGGCAGCTATGGCCACCACCCGTGCCGGGACGCCGTTCGGTCCAGGGGCCGTCTTTTTGGCGCGGAGGCCTACGACTCCCGCGTGGAACTCCTCCGCAGTCACCGGGGGGACCTCTTCCTCCGGTAAGGCCGCCGCACTCTGCGGGGGATCCATTGCTGGTGGGGAGAAGTCGGTCCTGCGCGGGAACAGGGACCGGACCACCCCATCCAGCAGTGCCGGCTCGAGGGTTTCCGTCAGCGGGGGACCATGGGGGCGCAGCTTGTTCCGCGCCGCCTTGTATGGCCTCCCGTACGGATCCCTGTCGAGACCCTCCAGCATCTCGGCTCCCGCCGAGTCCTTGGCGGCGCACATAGCCGACTTGAGGGCCGCTATCGCCTCTCTGTACGAGGCGTAGAGGCGGTCCTCGTCTGTCTGACTACGGGCGCCGCGCCGACGCCGACGGCTCCGCGTGTAGGCCCTTCTGGCCGCCACACAGGCGGCACGGAGCCCCGCCAGTTCCTCCGTCCACCAATAGACGGCGCGACGAGGAGGCGGACGGCGAGAGCGAGGCATGCTGGAGTTGCACACCTCGGTCAGGGCTCCCCCGAGCATGACCGCTGCGGCGTCGACGTCCAGGGCCCCAACAGGGGGCGACAGCCAGTCCTGGAGGAAGGCCGCCTCCCTGGCTGCCTCCCGGTCCAGGCGAGTGAGAGCCCACCGGGGGAAGGGAGACCTATCAGAGCGGGCCATCCCCCCCCTGGGACTCTCGGTGGAGATGTCGAACCGCACATATCGGTGGTCCGACAAGGTTTCCACCATCTCCACCCGCCAGTTCACGATGCGTGCGGCTAGTACGGGGGTGGCGAACGACACGTCAACCACCGACCCTCCCCGTTGCCGCACACACGTGTGGACCGCCCCCCTGTTGAGGAGGGACACACCGCACGACGTCGCCCAAAACTCGACGGCGCGCCCCCGGACGTCGCAAGAGGCAGCCGGGTTGCCCCAGGCGGCCGACTTGGCGTTTAGGTCGCCTAACACGACGAAACTGGCGCGGCGCCGCCCTCCCCACGACTGCAGTGAGGACCTCCAGGAAGTCCTCGAAGTCTGAGCCCTCTCTCAGACTTCGGTTTGGGGAGAAATAGACCCCAACTAGGGCCACACTCCCCCACGCGGCGGCCACGTATCCCGGACCCCTCTCTAAGAGCGAGAGGGGAGGGGAGTCCGTGGAAGACCGCGACACCATTGCCACCAGGCCGTCCCGGTCGCCCAGCCAATTGCCAGGGACCGAGTAGGGCTCGGCGACCACCGCCAAGTCCACCAACCACTCAGCCATGGTCTGCATCAGCAGGTCCTGGGCTGCCCGGCAGTGGTTGATGTTCGCCTGGAGGATGCGATGTTTGATGACCCTATCCATCAATCGGACATCGCACCCCCCTCCTCCGCAGCCACCGAGGTTCCCGCCACGGGAACGACGGCGCTAAGAGCAGGCCTGATCGGCGCCTGCCCTTTGCCCTTCTTGAGGGGAGGATTACACGTCCTCCCCTTCATCATATGGCCCGCCGGGCGGCCACTGGCAGCACACGCTGCACAGTGCGGCGTACCGACCGTGCAGGAGGCGGCTTTGTGGCCGTCCTTGCCGCAGCGGTAGCAGCTGTCCGACCTGTCGATCGTGGACGGACAGAGGGCCCGGGTGTGTCCGATGCCGAAGCACCTGAAGCACCGCAGTGGTTGGTCTGCAAGTGCCCGGACTGCACCCGAGCTGAACCCCACGCACAGCCGTCCCCTTCCGAGGACGGCCTTGGCAGCGGCGACCGGGCACTCGAGCCGAATGGTGCCCATGCCGCCGCGGCCGGGTCTGATGTCCCGGCCTTGCACCGCTGCGACGCTGCAGCCCCCAATCGCCGCGACCGCCGCCACCACCTCCTCTTTGGTGACCGAATCGTCGAGGTCGGTCACCTCTAAGGTCGCCGTCTTCACCGGGCGGGCCACCTTCGCCGAGTCCGCTATGGCCTCCTGCAGCTTGGCTGCGAAGAGGTCAGCGCTGGTGTTGCCCTCCGCCCCCGGGAACTCGAAGATTCGAGCCCCGGTTTGGGTCCGCCGGCAGGAGACCCCGCTGATCCCCAGTTGGGTGGGATCAGCATTGGCACGCGCCCGCACCAATATGGACGCGTACGTCTCGCCCCGCTCCGCGGCCTCTGCGGTGAGCGTCACCACGACGGCTGCAGTCTTTGGAGGGACGAGTTTGCGCCTTTTTCCCCCTCTCCTTTTCCCCTTCCTCTTGCCTCTGCCAGTCTGCGGCTGACTGGGAGTCGCAGCGGCGGGGGCGGCAGGGGCGGCCGGCGCCGCCTTTTTGCCCTTTCCCTTCCCCTTCCTGACCACCTCGGTCCAACCCTCCTGGCTGGACGGAGTGGCGGAAGGGGGAAGGATCGCGGCGGCGGGGGTGGCGGAGGCGGCCGGCGCCGCCTTTTTGCCCTTTCCCTTCCCCTTCCCCTCTCCCTTTCCAGTCGTCTGCGGCTGGCTGGAAGGCGCGGCGGCAGGAAGAAGGGTGTCCCCCCCTTGCGAGGATGGCCCCGGCTCTCGTCTCCTACGTCAACATTGGCTATATCCAGGTTGATACTAAAAACGTGATTATCATCATCACGAGATGGTGGGCTCTCCGCGTTAATCGGATTCCTGCTAAGGGCATCTACATGTGTCATTTTTGAACCTGCACGATATTCTATAGCAAAGTCAAATTCCTGCATTGCAATCCACCATCTCGCAAATCAAATCTTTCTTCGTCATTGTAAGTTTAATTGCATTGCAATCCGTTACCACTTTAAATGTAGTTCCTAATAAATACACCCGGAATCTGTTTAAAGCCGTAATGACGGCAAGAGTCTCCAATTCATATGAGTGGAATTTTTGTTCTTCTGGCGAAGTTTGCCTGCTGTAGTAGGCGATGGGTTGGAGACCCTTGCCGCTATCTTGTAGAAGAATTGCACCTATTCCTAACTTACTTGCATCAGTATGAACTTCAAGTCGGGCCTGGGGATCATACAATGCAAGAACTGGCCGACCTACTAACTTATTTTTGAGGATGTTGTAAGCCGCTATTTGCTCGGGTCCAAATCGCCAAGGTTCATTCTTCTTTGTAAGCGTAGTGAGGGGTCGTGCAATTACCGAAAAATTATGAACAAATTTGCGAAAATAGCTCGCCAGTCCAACAAACTGGCGAACTTCATGCACATTTTTCGGTATAGGAAATAGCTTCACCGCTTCTGTTTTGTAAACACCGGGTCTAACACCGTCACTACTGATTTCGTACCCCAAATAATCAATTTTCTCTTGAAAGAATACACATTTTTTGGGGTTTAGCGTCAATTTCGCGCCTCTTAACAGTAGGAAAACTTTTTCAAGTTTATCTAAACCTTCTTGTATTGTTCTAGAAGGCACCAGCAAGTCATCCATGTAGGCCAGTACTAACTTTTGCCCAACACCATTCAACATGGAATTAATTGCCCTCTGAAAATCACTCGGAGCATTTGCCAGTCCAAATGGCATACGGTTATACTCGTAAAGGCCATCCGGAGTGACGAATGCTGTGAGGTGTTTACTCTCTTCCGCTACAGGTACTTGATAGTACCCTGAAGCAAGGTCGAGACTTGTAAAGAAGCTGTTGCCACCTAAACAGTCTAATTTATCCTCTATGCGAGGCAGAGGATATTTGTCCTTCAACGTTTTTCTATTTAAGGCGCGATAGTCCACACATAGCCGTTTTTGGCCATTTTTCTTATTCACGAGTAAGACGGGACTTGCGTATGACGATGAACTTTCCCTAATTATGCCATTCTTAAGAAGATCTTCTATAATTTCAGACAACTGTTCTTTTTCCCTCAGTGACATACGATATGGGTTATACACCACCGGTGTATCATCTTTCAACTTAATAACCATTTCGGTTAAGTTCGTCCTCCCAAGCTCGGATAAATCTAACGCGAAACAGTCTCTATACTTCTTCAAGAAATGATTAAAATTTTGGATTTCTAACTCTGATAGCTGTGTACCAATATTAATAGCCTCCAAGGGCAAATTATTTTCCTGTTGACTTGTAGCCGTAGTAGATCCAATATATGCTTCGTCAATTTCGTCGTACTCTACGCCTCTTGCTAGAGTCTGGCCCTTTTTAATAGTTAAATTAGTATTTCTTAGATTCGATACCATTATATATCCTTTATTTTTATCGAAGTTATATATTCCTGGCAGAATTAAATAATTTTTATCAATACAGTTACAAAATCCAGTAGGAACGTAAAGTGAACCAGAAAACTGGGCAAAGGTCACTACTTCCACTGGTGAAGTAGTACAAGATTCAATAGCGACATTTTCCAGGGAATCGAGCTTAACTTTAGTACTCGTTTTATCAGAACCCATGTTGGGTGCTTCTAAAAAAATTAAGTCGTTCGATGTTTTGTATATAATAACATGTGGTAACTCAGTAAAAGTCTGTCCAATTATTAGATCACATGGTATATAATGATCTAATATTACCACTAAGTCAACTTCAGCTGAAACGTCATCGACCGTTATGGCACCCCTGACGGTCCCTAATGGCTTTACACTTGCGTTTCCAAACCCTCGAAGATTTGAGAGGTTATCACCACTTTTATAACTTTTGTAAATTTCATTCGCTAAGCTTTGTTTTATCAAAGTACAATTACTACCTAAATCTTGACGTAACCATTTATTGTGACATTTTTGTAATATTTGTCACAGTCTACTTTATTTGATTGAATCCGCATCACGTTCTTATCAGTCGGTGGGGCGGTAATTTGTAATAAATTATTTGAATCTCTACCGTTATTTGAAAAATTATTAGCCGCCATATTTTTACTACGACACTCTTTAGCGAAATGTCCAACTCTGTGACAAATATTGCATCTTTTCATCGTTTTAGTACATCTTGTTCGAATATGTCCTTTTTCGCCACAGTTATAACAAACAATGCCAGGTTTCGAGGTCTCAGCGCCACTGTTAGATGACTCTTGCAAAGGTCCTGCTTCTTTACTAAAAGTAATTTTACGCTTATTAATTGAGTAGTTATCATTTAATGCCAACGTTTATAAATAGGAAAATAATTGCTCTGGTTCCTCGAAACGGCATGAATTTGTACTCATCCTAACAAATTTGTCGTCGATACCGTGCACTAGACACCCTACAGCCTTACGACCGGAAATTTCACACCTATTAATCAATATAATTTTTTCATAATAATATACATCCAACGCCTGACCTATTTTACATCGCAACTGCAACATTTTCTGAAGTAGGTCGCCGTAGTTCTCCGTGGAAGGAAAAGCAGACTTTAATTTATCCATCCATTGGTTCCATGTAAACAACAATGATGGCAATCCTTGGTACCAACGTTTAGCAAGGCCCGTTAATTTAGCCAATGCGTAATGGCAAATCTGGACATCATTCCACGAATATATTTGAGCGCATTCATTAACTTTGTGTATCCAGGATTCAATATTTTGAGAGCCATCACTGGGGTCAAACTCTGGTATTGCATTAAAACGGGTCATGAATGCTTGCGCCGATACCGGGAAAGTATTCACACTATGAACAGAACTGCCATTGCCTACTGTCGGCAAAGAATTTGCTGAAGCTTGATTTAAATTTGTGTAAGTATTCGAATTAAGAGGTTGAGAAACCTCAGGTATTGGGGGAGTCTGTGTTCTTGACATATTGATGCTGTGAGCATTACTAACCTTAGACAAATAAGGATGCTTGTCTTTCTTGGAATAATGATGACGACGCCCTTTATCCTTCCTAGAATAGCGTTTTGCTTTCCGATGTTGTTTACGTTCATAACTTGATACTGATGAAGAAGTTGAACTTGTGCTACTTGCATAATGGTGATGGTGACGTTTTGATACATGTCGTTCGCGGGGCCTACTATGCCTATCAGACCCCATAGCTAGCAATTCCGAATATATTATTAGTTAACAATTGGTTAAAACACTTAAATCAAGTCACACTTATGTCACTTTCCAATACTTATACATAAACAACAGAATAATATACAAATACCTGCTGAATTTTTTTTTTTGGTATAATCAGCTTTCTAATTATTATATTTAGCTCCTAAATTGTTAAGGTAGTAAGGTACAAGGTACCAACATTCAAATAAAATAAAAATAACAATCCTTAGGTTTGTGTAAACCACACCGCAATTTGCAAACAGTTTCACACTATTTAAACAAAATAGCAAACTAACAAAATGTGTAATTATTAAATTAATTAATTCAACTAATATTAAGTTAAGCAATATAATGGTTCATAAGTCAACTCATAATATAGTTCCAATCACTTTGAAGCCACTGATTTCAGATGAAATAGTATTATCCACACATATTATTATTATTTATTTTCTGGTTTCATGTAGGTACTTATTGTGCAGTATCCAACTCGTGGAGATCAATTAAATTAGGGAAAGGATCAACTGAATTCACTTGGCTTGACTAGTATAACCACCACCAAAATAAAATAGTTTGTCGAAATAGTTTGAAAAGCTCACGGTTTTGCAGTCAGCCAGCGCATGCCTCTTCATGTATTGTATGCAATATTCTCGTAATAATGGAATCAAGTCATTTTACTTGCCTCGATTGGTATAAGAACCACCAAAACAATATAGTTTGTCAAAAGATCAAGATAATTTGAACAGCTCACGACTTTTGCAATTAGCCAATGCGTGCCTCTTTTGCCACTTCTGATTGAAAACTCTCTACAAGGGTACTGGGTCGGGAATGACTTTAGGCAATTTTCATTAAGGAATGGGGTTTTAATCACCTTATTACAGTTTTGGTAATTATAAAAACTAACTTAGAAAAACCTTCGTAACAAGCAATCTTTCAAAATCTGTCTAGTTTTAGCGGGCTTGACCACAGATAATATATTCGTAAAAATGTTTCGTTCAGTAATTATTATCAATACAAAGTATCATTTTAGAAACTATTTTATAAGAATACTACCATTGTTAAATTGTCATTTGCTTACAATCCATAAACTCATGATCACTTACTCGAAACTGTATTATTTTATGTATTATTGCATGAAAGCCGGCTTCTCACCTGTGCAAAGATAATTGAGGTTGATTTTCGTTCTTTCTTACACCACACTTCACAATACAACACACAGGCATGTTGAATTGCTGTTTTCCAACATACACATGCAGTTTAAAAGGTAAACTCTTCGTAATTTTCTCACAAATGTCAATAATACAAAAAGTATACAACCATTTGACAGCAGAACTACCACGAAACTTGGCGCATAATATGGCGGATACGGCACTTACCTACAACTGTCACACATCACAACAAAATGTTGCCATTATGAGCAACAACTGAAATATTGTTGTCTCTTTCATCAAATAGGATTACTACATTAGAAAGAAAGAAACAAAACGATATTTCACAATCTGTATCGTATTTCACTCATATTTGTATAAGCAAATGTATTTATAGAATATCGCGGCGCCTCCATGTTTCTATCTCAATGAGTTTAGTAGTGTCAAAATGTGTAACAGAATCGACACCAATGGTGTTGACAAATATTGGTCTGGTTGAACTTTAGATAGTCGTACACGTTTATCGCCAGAGAAAACGATGATTGAAGCCCTTTTTAAAAGACTAGCGCTTATCGACAGCGAATAATTTGTTCCATTTATAGATTTCTTTGTCAAGCTGTAGGAATCCTACAGTAGGGTCATGAATGTATTGTATGGTACGCTTTATTTATGTAGTCCTATTTATTTTAACGATTTGCCATGTGTAAATAATTCAAAAAATATTTCAATGGCAACACTTATCAATCTCTCATTCACTCAATTGTCCTTTGTTTGGTATTTCCTTTTCCGCTCTCCCCGTTCATACATTCAATTTTTATACCGTTCATTTATTCTTCAAGCAATCTCTGCGCTTGCCAGCCGTTTATTCGGATCGAACGTCTTTGCTGGCCTTGGCTTGGAATTCTGCCAACTCACTGAATTAGAAGTGTTGTAGTATTCTATAAATTTATTAAAATCCCTTTTAAAAAGGATGTTATTGAAATAGTAATAGCTGTAGGAATAAACAAATGATTGATCATAAAAATCATAATACACAATTACCAAATAATATTTATTTCTCACTGCTGTGGTTACAGACAATTATGTAATATATGTTTAAAAATAGTGTAATTTATTTGTTAATGAACTGAATAACTAAGGGTTAAGTGTTCCTTCGTGCAAGAATATTAGATTGTTACAATGACAAGACGCCATGTTGTATCTGGAGCGTAGGGCGTGGCCATACCATTGTGCAGTCTGGTGTCGTGTTAATTTTCGAAGTACTATAGAATAATAATAATGGTAAGTTTTGCCCTAATATCTACTCTAATATTTTAGCACATTCGAATTAATCTAAACAACATTATTTTTCTTTATCCTACAGTAGGTTACATTTGACCGTATTATAGAATATATTTTATTCTTTATCATGCTAGTCTTATCAATAATAAGTATAAAATACAAATTGTAAGTATGTTTTAAACTGAATGTAAAGTAAAATTACAATGCTTCTAGAACACTGTCACGTGACGTGTTATTTTTGCATGAGTGACGTAAGCATCGCTCTTGCGTTGTGACGATACGGCGACCATTTTGATTTGTAATTTGAATAGTATAAACATACTTAATCATGCGCTACACTGAACTTTATACCCGGATTCTGAATAATATTGAAAACCGTCACTACGAATTTCACACTATAGAACCACAAAGATATAATTTCGAAAGAAATGTACATGACTAAAGCAATAATGACGAAAGAATGTCTGCTTCTTTACCAATCTGTCCATATCACCATTAGCTAGGTAGGTACGTACCTATCTATTTCAAGCAATCGACTCCTCCTATCACAACTCTACTTGATTTCACACTGCTGGACATTTTAAGTATTTACAAACCTACCTATCTAGTAGTGCTATTTAACTACGATATTTTTGTTGCTGTAAGTAACATACTATTGCTGATTGTCTGTGTATTTGGGTACAATGTAGTACTTACCTAAGAAAGGTATAGGCTATCATAGTTATGTATTATTGTAGACTGCTCTGATTTATATGTAGGAATTTTTCAAGTACCTACTTACTTACCTATTACTAAAGTCTTCAAGTCCGTAACAGCTTTTGTATTCGACATATCGTAACATGGGATTTTTTTAGCACAAAATGTCCATACCTTTTTTCACGAGCCATGCTTGGGTGCCCATTTTTTGTCAGGTCTGAATACACACTTGTCCAGAGTTTCCATAATGTGTAGGTTGTATTAAACAAAACTGCTAAAACACATTACGTTTAACCGAATATAATTTATTTTGTGGAAATGTTAATATATCTTTTTTCTCATGCCATGCGTGGTTTCCTATTTTTTGTTAAGTCAAAATGTTCACACATGTTCAGATTCGCATAGTTATACGATAAAGCGGGCGCCAGTCAAGTGTGCAAACATTTTAAACACTTGTTTGAAGACTTAGACTGATTTGCCTTGATTCGAGCATCTGATCAAAATTTGAAACAGCGCACATGCGCGCACTGCTTAAATACTCGTGCCACACGCCGTCTTAGTGTTCGAATGTTTGCACACATGTCTGGCGCCGATGCGTAGGAATTATTTCGGTGGCACTTCATCGCTATTCATATTCGTCTATTTGCCTTATTTGCCCAAATACGACCATGTAAAGAGGATATATTTACCTTATTCGCACGAACAAGGCAAATACGCAAATACACGTATCCGCCCGCTTGTCGCTTTTGGATCACACATCATAGGATTCAAATATGCCAAATATGTTCGTTTACCGTACACACATGGCTCGCTCAATAGTTCACAAGTATTTGACATATTTGCTGTCGGTGTTCATGTGTGGATGGCGTGTTTGTGATATTTGGACTTCACACAAATATTTTGTTAAACACGGCGAATTTGAATAGCCATGTCACCTTTAAAGCGCGATTCCATTAAGCAAGTTACTTGTATGCAAGTTGCTAATCGCATACAACTTGAACAAACCTGCATACAAGCTACAACTTGTAGGAGGTAGTTTGAACATTTTTTATTCAAATGACGTGCAAATTGAACGTATACGCGTATTGCGCCCCGTACACAGTCAATCTCGATCCGCAATCAAAATCAATGATCGCGATCCAGATTGTTTTGTGATCAGATGCATCAATCCGTCAATCTAATTCGTACATTATCAATCTGGATCGCGATCATTGATTTTGATTGCGGATCGCGATCGAGACTGACTGTGTACGGGTATGTGCCTATGGTATCTCTCGCTGTACAAATTATCGAAACATAATGGCTGCTAGGTGGGGCAAGAAAAAAACCAGCACCGACCACAGCAGCACGTTTTCCACCCATGATCTTCCTACTCAATTGTTGAACATCTCCACTTGCATGCATGTAAAACCTGCATGCAATTTGCACACTCTCGCAAAACATGTTTCCAATGCAAGCAACTTGTACGCAAATGTGACGTCATACTTGCATGCAAGACTTGCCTAATGGAATCGCGCCTTTAAAAACGCCTGCCAAAACATATTTAATTGAATCTAATGTCTAGTGTGAAAAACTTTCGTTTTTTTTTTTGTATAACCTGATTATCGGCGCTGTGCCTTAGTGATCAGTGATAGAAATTTGACATGAGCTCCATAAGAAGTAATGTCAAATTTATAAGCTCCAAGAAGTAATGTTAAATTTCTATCTCTAGTAAGGCAAACCACCGATGATTAGGTTATTGAAAACGAGCATTACTCGGTTGCAAGTTTTTTAAATCCTTAATTACGCAATGTATTATTTTTATTGACGATGGGACTAAGTAAATATTTACTAGAACGCATGAAAGTATTTTATGTTGATATAGGTAACTACTCAAATTCCCTCCAGAAATAATTTTCGCCAGTAATACTTTATGAGCGAGTTATTTTTAACTTTTAGGGCTTATAAGTACCGAGACTTTTAACAGATCATCTTATAACATTTAACTGATAGCTGAGAATTTAACTCGGGTCCCTATCCTCGACAAACGTGTTTTAAATATTCATAATTAATAAACAATATTGTTTTCATTTGTTTGTTTGCTTTGTTTATTATGCGAGGCTACTTTTAGTGATATTTAATGTTGTTTTAAGGTTTCTTCTAAGAGACAATAAAATAGAAAATACCAGTGCTAGGTAATATAGAAAAGTCAGCCAAATGCGAATCGTATTCACGCACAGGGATTTCGTACTAAGCCAACTGTGGCAGTGCGACATTGTTTGGTATTATTGTTCAACTATACTATAGAGTACAAATTATAATTAGGATTAATTTGGTACCTGCAAATTTAACCTTTTTGAAATACAAAACCGTATGGTTCCCCTATACACCTATATTTGGTTTTTTTTAAACATTGTTAGCAATTACCGCGATTCATGCCACAACAATACAATCTGTGAAAATGTATTTCTGGCTTCTATCTACCACAAAGCATTGGACGAAGCGACAAACTGACAAGGTCCTTTTTGCACCCTTCCGGTAGGAATTTAATGAAACCAATAATTTAGCTCTTAGACCCGCTGCGCTATACAAAAAGGTACCTAAATTCCAAAATAGTTATGGCACAAGCACCATTAATTTACAATCGTTGCTTAAATTTTTGCACGACGTATTGAACATGAACACGTTTGTTCCGAACAACACTTCTAGTAATTACATCATAGGTAGGAAGTTGTTAATTTTTTCTTTTTCCCCACTAAAGTGAATTTTAATTATTTATTTATCCTCACTAAAGTGAACTTAGAAAGTATTATTTCCCTTATTCATGACATATACATATAAATTACATTTTTAAATATGTCTATTATTATTAGGTAGTATCTCAATATTGTCAGCAATGGAAGGGCCCGTAAACAAGTCGTTTTCTTTTACAAACGCTATTGTATGTTATATTAAATAATATTTTTTTATATTAAAAACATATGATCCCATCAAACTTGAAGCCATAGTATCACCCTGCATTGTAGATGGATTAGTGATAGGTGGGTTAGTGATCGCAGTATGTTGTTGGGGTGACCTATGATTTTCCAGACACCACACGGTAGAAAAGTGAATAGAAATAAAATTTTATATTTGTTCGCTAGGAACAGTATTACGCATTACAATAGGTAAATACGCAATCAGGTAAAGTATTGCGTCCATGAGTACCGTGATGGCAGAATAAAGAAAAATATGTTTTGCTTTGAGAATAAACTAACACTTTGTGCGTTGCGTATTAAGAAAGAAATTGATTGTACAACACAAAGGTTGCCAAACTTTTTCAGATCAAATTAGTAATTTCGAGCCCAGTTCCTATAAAAAATAATAAGTTTTTTTTTATTAAGTATTTTTTTCTTCTTTGAGCATTTATTTTAGGGTCTGTTTCACAATCTGCTGCTGTTTCAAAATCTGCCAAATTTCTCAGATAACTAGTTATCCCACGACTGAAACAAGCTAATGTCAAACATATTGTATTTTTTGGTTCAAAGTACGAATACTTAGCCAGAGTATGAATTTACTTTAGAAGAAAATATAGATTAGTATTCTTAAGGCCGCTAATTTTGAGCGGCGTGGCGTGCAGCCGGGCGTTCTCTCAAGCGTTACTTAACACACAAACTAGTATGGAAGTGTCTTCATAAAAGCGTTTACAGTGTGCAGCTAAATGTATACACGCTAAATATAACGCCCGTACGCCCCGCTGCACGCCCCGCCGCTCCCGAATTTGCAGCCTAACACCTACCTAAACATTAGACATTCATAATGGCCAAATGCTCAAACGGTAGGTGCTCAATTTTACATAAGGACATAGTTATTTGTGAATTGAAGACGGTCGTTCTGTACTTTCCTGTGTTGCCATTCTAAGAAGAATGATCCATTATGAGTGATATCTAATCTGGCATGACACCCATATATTATATTATGTCCCATTTTCTGCCGCTTTACAGATGATTTGGTAACTCTGATAGCTCTTTCCGTACACTGCACTCGCAAGTCGTAACAAAATCGTTTGTTGCCAAATACGGGGCGTTGTGCCAAGATAGGCATTGATAAGGCCGACTACCATTGTTGAGATATAATTTTCGAGCATTATTGTTAAAACACATATTCCCCATTAAATATTTAATAAATGCATGGAAAAGATCCATTCTAACAACTGAATTAAATTGTCAATGTCGCGAGTTTCGTCAATTTGCCATTTCACAGAGAGTTGGTCGAACAGTAAGCTGCCGTTAGTTTCGTGCTGTCACTCTCGCTATAAGGCGGAGTGACAGTGAAAGCACAAAATTAACGGCAACTTAAAATTCAGTAGCGTTTTAGTATTTGGCTAATAATTACATACTGTTCTTGAGAATGCGATATCTGTAGCATTGTGTATTTTCTTTGTTGCAGCCGCGTATTGATCCAATCCAATTATTGAACTGCCTTAGTGTGCTTCTATCACCTCATGGCGGGATCAAAAGCAGGGATGAAGTCCAGCGGTTGGCTAGGTAAGTTTTTAGATAGCATTTCTTGTACTTTTCAGCTAAAGCACGTCGGATAGGTACCAAACGTCCATCAAAAAAGGGAAAAATTGATTGAAAATGAATGCGAACGTTTTAAATCAAATTTATTGGTTTTATAACCATCCACCATTGGAAATTATTTTCCCTTTAAAACAATTTACCCAGTACAATTTGCGTGTATCAGCAGAATATCTTGACTTGAATAAAAGTTTATCAGTCCTTATGTCCCACTTTTGATTGTTACAAATTCATGAAAAAGATTACTCACTCGATTGATGTGAAACTTAAGGTGGGTTGCTTCAAGACATTGTCATCCATTATTTTAGTAAAGTGTAAAGTGACGGTGGTAGTTCTTCTTTTTTTTTGCGTCGACTTCCTTAATAGTAAATTGACGCAACCTATCCTAAGTGTCACTAGTTACTTACCAATGACAAGGCTGACATCTACGAGTGCCGACTATAATGCCGACGTATTTGTAAAATGTTACCTTTTTTCTTTCAGCCTCATGACTAAATTTTCCAAGAAATTGGTTTCTAAGTGTATTTACATACAAATTTTGAAATACACTGAGACTGATTTACTTGGCTTATTTATGGGTTCTGGGGGATGGGTACTGGTGCACATGTGGTTGACTGAAAGTATAGTGGCAAAAAACTGGCCACTAGTCAAAGAGTTATTGGAACTGCTATTACTGTGCCCTGTTGACATAGAACGTTTGAAAACCAATAACTGCCCGAAACTTGTAAAGGAGTTGTCAAAGGATGACAACCACTTTGGTAAGATTAATATATATTTACTATGTATTTGTTTAAGTTAAAGTCAAATCTAGTTAAAAATTACTTAAAGCTGTTAGCACACCGCCACTGCGAACCGTGGTAAAATAGCGGAATAACAATAAATCTATCGTAACGTCGTCGTTGTTTTGTGGAAAAGAGTGAACCAGCCTTATTCAAAACTTATTGGCAGTTACACCTAATTTATGTTACTAATAGTTTCAAAAGTAGTACACCTTCGCCGTTTATTCAAGACGGTCCTCATTTATGACGGAAATCGTTTTGGTGAAATAATATCTATTTTCGTCATAATAGTATATTCGCCTATTATAAAAAACACCAACAATGTATAAAAGTAATTCGCATGTATGTTTTATCCTCTTCAAAGTTTATGCAATTTCCTATGCTTGTCTCAATTATCGCTAATGCGCGCGAACTCCTTTTAAACAGTATGGTACCGTTCGCTGGCGGTATTGATCAGATAATATTGGGTAAGATTCCGCTGTTGGATCACTGTTTCGCGTTCCACGGCTGATTCCGGTGGTGTGCAAAAGCCCGTTAATCTCCAAAGAATAAATCAAGCTATTTACTTAAAATTAATGTTTAATAATCGATTGTCTGGTAGAAGACTCAATTAACGTCAGTGTTTTTTTTTACCTACCTAGTATTGGTTCTGCTATAATTCTTGTCTTAATTTAAATGGTTATGATTCATAATAAAAAAAACATAGTCCCATCCTTATTACTATTGTATGAACAGTTAAAATATCTTAAATTCCTTTTATTACAGCTATCAGAGCCCTAGCGTCGAAGTTAGTCGAACAATGGTTAAAAACGGTGAAGGGTGAGCAAGTTGTTCCTGTCCAGCTATCTGATATATCTCAAATAATATCAGAAGCTCAATCGGAATCTGACGTCTTAATAAAATCAGACTGTAATGTGGAATTAAAAAACAATGATAAAAATTTCAATAATGTAGAAATTAAAACAATTAGTGAAGAACGTGGCAAATTAGAGAAATCAAATTCTAATAATATTGATACCGATAAGAATGCGGATGATAACAAAATAAAAGAAGTACATGATGAAACTGAAACGTTACCGGTATTAAAAATTAGTTTAAAAGATGGAAAGCAAGTGATATCGCAAGTTGATGATGACAATGAAAGTAAAACTTCAGAAGTTTTATCAGATTCTGAAAAATCTAAAGATAAATTGAGAACTAAAAGTAAAGATAAATCAGACGATAAAATTAGTAGTAGCAGCTCAAAGTCGAGCAGTTCTAAACATTCAAGTAGGTCACATTCTTCAAGTGATAAACATAAAAGTCACAAGAGTAGTTCTAGCAGACATAACAGTAGCAAAGACAAGTCGAAAGATAAGGATAGACATTCATCTCATAGTTCTAAGTCAAAAAGTGATAGTAGTAGAAAATCTGGCGATAAATCATCGTCTTCTAGTAGCAAATCTAAAGAGGATCGCAGTTCTCGATCATCCTCGGATAAAGATAAAGTAAAAGAGGACAAAAGTGAAAAGAGTAAGGATATCTCTCTAAACAAATCTTCATCTGAGAAGCCTGACGATAAAACGCCGTCGGTACACAAATTGGGAAAAATACCAAAATTGAGCGATATCAAGAAGGAAAAACCTTCAATATCTATAGAAGTCAGAAAACCAGATGAACCAAAACCAAAAACAGTTAAAACTTTTAATTCTAAGTTTAGGAAACATGGACTCGAAGAGGAAGTTAAACCACCACCATCTCGTGCTGCCGTTTTAACAAAAAAATCTACACCAGTATTGCCGCCTACAGTATCAATACCAAAAAGACCATCTCCAGTTCATAATGAGCCTCCTCCAGAAAAAAAGGCAAAAACTATAGAACCTGTTGAAAAACCGGGTGCAATCAAATTAATTCCTCCTAAACCCAAACGTAAGTATTCGTCTATTAATATAATATTGGATATATTTCTAATCATTTCTTTTTTTCCAGATTTACATTGGTGGTGGCAAGTTCTTCCATTAATGTCACCAAGTGTTTTTAAATGTTTAGGTTGCAATTTCTTCAGTGGTAAGTCTAAAATGTATAACTTAACGGGTTCTAAAGTGTTTTTACCACCTGTAAAGTATTTTTTTCAAATAAATAATACAATTATATCCACTATTTATCTTTTTAAAAATAATGACCTGTTCAAAGACACGTGAGGTGGATATACCAGCGCACCTCTACCGGATCCTTCAGTGGACTCGCCGCAGAGCTGATGAGAACGACTGGTGTTCCAGGACTGAATGTGCAGCAATGCACGTAATCACAAATTTTAGTAATTATATTACAGAAATAAACGACATTTACTATAACAGTAATGACTAATAGACATGATGTTATGCAATCAGAGCGGTACAATGATGATAAACATACACAACATGCATGAATGAACTATGATCAACTATAATTAGGGCACTATTGGATGACGTTAGTTAAACAGACCAGTTTGTTTATATTGTATAAGTGTACATAATATATCCGAAAGATGATCACCTCAAATGCTAGGAGAAAAATATAAAAGAGCCGCATTATTTATATTCAGGTAGTATAGTAAATATGTGTAAATAAGACTACTATATCGATATTTAATAGACCTGCGTAACGTCCAGATAATACCAGAAATGACTTAGGGAAAACACGTTAAGGGCGACACAAGACTCGCATTTATTACAAGTACCTACTTATCCACCGTACAAACGATTAAATATCAAAGAGACTTTTTAGGATTAATGTTTACATTTAACTTTCTAGGACGTTGCAGCTGAAGTCTTCAAAGGCTTCGATTGTACAACAACGTCATTTCCTACAATGTTTTATTTATTCACTTCCATTTTCTAGAAATAAGTTTTTAAAATAAGAACTCACTAGTACCTACCTACTGGGTAGACTAATAATTGTTCTTATGAGATTTCCAGCAGAAGTTCATATTTTAATGTAATCAATGTAATAATAATGGATATGAGAATAATGGATGAAACAAAAACTAACATTGTCTTACAAAATTCTTTGTACATGTATATCACTTGGCCTAGTTGCAATAGATATAGCGAATTTTTCTACCCAATTGACCAATACTAATTACGAAGACAAGTATTTTCTTGTAAAATTACCAATGGTAAATAGGTACTGAAAAGTTACATAAACCAGTCTACAATATCTACGTAACAGACCGTAAGCGGCCACCAGCTCGCTGCTACATATTTGAGAACAACGCAGACCGTTACAAATAACGGTTTTGGAGGACCATACAATTAGGTACCTACCTATCGAAAAAAATATAATCGAGAAATTGTCTAATCATATTGAAGCTGTTAGTAAAAAGCTAGTTTCCCGCGTTATAATGGTAGGTACAGCTAACAATAAAAGTTATCAGGAGTCAATAATTGTTCTAAATTAGAATATAATTATTACTTACCCCTTAATTCACCATTTTTCATGACAATATAGTAAAGTAATAAAAGCAATAAAGTAAGTTTAGCTCTATAGAGCTAAAAACCATATTAATTGATAAGAGGGTAAGTCTTCAACTTGTTATATTTCTCTAATTAAAATACGAAATCTGAAGATAAAAATCGTCATATTTTACCCAGACTACCTATATCTATTACGCTGAGTAGACTGAGTAACCAATAAATTAATTCACTCTTTCAAAAAGAAACTAACTATATGGTACCTACTTAAAACTTAGAGATTTTTCTCCCTTTCTTCATTCCCAACATTAAAATTGACAGAGGGATTCGGCGGAGAATTCTGTTTTCAACACGACTGCTTTTATTATATTATTTTGTCTTTAAACTTACATTATACGTAAATTCTAATATGTATTCTGATCATACATCACAATAGAAATTGTGGTAATTTTTGTGCGAGTACCTATCGCTTTTTAGGCTTTATCGGTTTCTCTGTCGACGATTACACGGGAGAATAAAAAAAACTAGATTTCTTACTGCAAGAGTTCTAATAGTGGTTAGAACGGTAAAGTTACATAACGTGAGACCTAGGATTTAATAATAATAAAAGGAAAGTGTAAAAAAAATTGTTACGGGTTTTTCCTCGGTTTTACCACTTTAATTAGGTTCAAGCCACACGGGGTTAACAAAATCAAATAATTTTAACCCTGTTGGTATGAAAAGTAACTAGCGAGGTACCTATGCAGTTCCGGTACACATAGGTAGGTAATTAAAAACAGTAGTCTGGAGAGAAATTGTGTACAATGTTAATTTTTTTTTTTTGAGACAAACCCGCAGTTTACCTAGTTAATTGCGTTACGAAAATTTTGCGATAATTATGTCCGTAACTAAGTAAATCATCTTGAGCATTTACTATTAAAATGATTGCTACGTAAGAAATCGAGGAAAAATTACCTAGGTCTTAGCTGGATACACTTCCATTTGTCGGATTTGATTTTCCGAAATAAAATTTCTATCTGGGCTAGGTATCAAAGGTAACTGTACCTGTCCACATTATAAAAATCTAGTGCTGGTGAAACGGTAGGTAGATTGTCATTAAAAAGAATCTTAGGTTACGCAAGACTTGCAAGTATGTCGCAAGATTACATAGATGGTACCTACCTACTTAGTTGGCACGCATCTGCTGTCGTGTGCAACAGACTGCGTGAGTTTAGGTCGTGATTAGGATAACTAATAATTATATAGACACTTTATTACTGTGTAGATTACATTCCTATACCGATGAACTTTTCGATTGTGTATAGCCTAAACATATACCTACCTAAGGTTGTTCAAATGATTAGGAACAATTAAGAAAGGATATGTGCATGCATTAAGTCAAAGTATTTATTTCAATTAGACACATAAAAGGCACTTGTAAGTACGTCAAATTAAAAAAAATTAGTAATTGATTCTAGTCACCCTTTCCAAAATAATATAAGAAGCTATAAGTACAGCTCGTGGTTTTGGCTGGATTCAACCTAGGTCGAAAGGACTCCTACATAATATAGAAACTTAAGAGATGAATCGGATAACGGGAACGCTGAAAAGGCGCGTTGAAACAACTCTTTCCAAATTTTAATGCTGCTAGGATAGATTGACCTTTTAGAATAAGCGCCATTTCTCAACTGACGGCTGTCTGTAAGGTCAGTAACGCTATAGAGCGGTTAATAATATTAAATTGTTTTGGATATTATATTTGCACTGTATTTATTTACTGTAATGTGTGACCAAAATGAGTACTAAAAGACGAGATGTGCTAAACAGTCGTGCTCGGGAAATGCTTGAGAGTAAATTATTATTTTGAAAGAGAAAGAGACTAAACTAGTGCAAAAATATTTTAATAACTTTTACTTACTGATTTAATTCACCTGATTATTTTTCTGACACTACATGTAATCACTGCCGCATAACGCAGTTCCAAAAGGTCTTATCCTAACAGCATTTGATCTTGTCCACCGTTATTTCTGCATCTAGTAGGTACCTATCTAGTATTATATTTTTAAAGGGACCTATGGGAATTGGTAGGTACCTACCTAGCTAATCCATGGTACATTCTACAAGTCAAAACTGTACAGCGTGACTGAGCAGATAACAAGCATACATCCAAACTAGCATTTTACGATAAAATGCAAGATACCCATAGGATAGAAATGGGTACCTACCATGTCGTTGGAGAGAGGCCTATGACCGGCCGACTTGATGATACGATTTCATATTCGACGCAGAGATAAACAGTGTGCGTCAGGATGACTGGTTGTCGTCTTATTGAGCACTGATGCAGTGACCGAAAATTGCTAAGTACTTACATGATTATTGCGAGTTTTTTTTGTAAGTAACAAGCCATTCTGACTTCGGGATGGCTGGTCAACTCTCCGTGTGAGTATGAGCTACGTGGAGTTCACAGCTAAAGTAATTTGAATAGTATAAATTAATTAGAAAATTGTATTAGTCCCTGATCGACAGACTTAATGTTTTACGAAAGTTTCAAATGTCCGTAACTTTTTACCTTTTTTTTAACTTTGAATTGATAATAATTATGTGAAGGCACCAAATATTGGTCTGACAAAAGTTAATAATTAGTTAGGAACCTATATAACTCCACGTAGCTGAAACACTGAGCGTTAACCAGCCATCCTGACGCCAGAATGGCTGATTACTAACAAAATCCCTTAACTTAAAATACCCATGTACCAATCTAACGATAGGTAGGTAAGTAGCAATATTCGGTCACTGCGTCAGTGTAAGACTGGCAACTAGCCATGCAGACGCACACGATAAAATAAGTAGGAATCTGACTCGCCCCACCGGCACCGCAGCATTTGCGTATATTATTATTTTGTGTATTGCATCTAAAATAGATTGATAGATGTACGACCGTAAAGATCATAGTTTTAAAGTTTCCCAAATTTGCTCTCTCGTTAGTGGCAAACTAAGACCTAGCTCATACCTATGTACTTCTTCATGCCGTCAACAAAGGAAGCCTTACGTTATTACTAAAAGAATAACCTACGTGTCGTCATATCATATTTCGGATAACGGCTGCATAGATGCAAGCCGATGGGGGCTACGAACGAAATTTCAAACCGGTTTAATAGTTGATTATCTCACTCTAGGATTTTTAATTTCGCGCACATAGTCCTCGAGCCATAAGTACGCGTACCTACATACTTACATATTCTTATGTCTGCCACCCACTTAAGCGTAAATGCCGTGAAGAGGTGCGTCATTTTAGTGTAGACGATTACTACCTACTTGATTAGATTTTCATAATGTGTAATAATAACCCTTCTGTTACTGTTAATGCATGAGTAGGTCTTAACATTGAGCTATGGTGTCTTAGCTTAATTGTTAGGTAGTAAATATAAAAGTCCACTTTTTAACCAATACGGCTTTATTGAAAAATCATAGGGTTCTGCCATAACTAGACTAGTTCTATCCGATACCTATAGAGGATTTAAATCTTGAATATCTATAATTTTCGTTTTTTTTACTGCAGAAATGTCCACGGTGGTTATTAGTCCGTAGGTAGGTAGGTAATTTATCTATTACAGAATAAGATATTTATTCGAATGTGTCCTAATGATGAGATATTGTGAACTAGGTATCATGTGTGTGTTGTAGGTATGGCTATCTGGTAGGGTACCTAGGTAATGAGATTCTAATATAAATCTGGTCTGTTTAACTAATGATCCATACTGTGTAGTTAAATCTATGAAAAACCGAATTTTAAGATATACTGCAATCGCAATATTGCGGAGAAATCTGTTGATTACCTAGCTTTCAAAATTATTAGATAAGATCGTATAGCATTTTTGAATTATAGTAATAAAACAATCTGTGAACATCGCGATCTAATTACATTTCTGGTCAAAAATCAACTTTTATTCGGTCTCTTCATGTTACACGATATCCAATTCTGTACTCTCACATTGTGCTAAAATCGAGTCTGAAGTTAGTGATTTTCGATAAAAATTGTTCAGTTTGTCCTATCTACCTACATGCCTTTTTTGGCTCTCTGTAAAATTTAGTTTTGAGTAAGTAATTAGACCGTTTTGTTCGCCGGCTGCTCAATTATTATGTTGTTAAGTTGTGGATAATTACGTAACGGACCTTATAAAAACAATACCATCGTAGTGCATTAATACCTACATATCATACATTCTTAATTTATTACACGTGAATGACCAATCTATCTTGTAACTAAAATACTGTTCAAATTCTACGGAATGAGTAGTTTTGTCGCATGATTAATTTATATTTTTTGTAATCTTAGAATACTTAATATAAGTATAGATAGGTATTTAAAAGTTAGAATTACGTAAGTACGTAATTTAATAAGATATAAAATCCATAAATCAGCGCTTGCGCGGTTTCGACATTATTGTGATTGATTACAAACCTTTAAAATATAATTTATGGTAAGCTTGCGTATTCAGCAGGGCCATTTTACGATAAGCCTTCCATAATCAAAAATATAATATTCCCCAGTAATTATATAATTATAGATTTCTAAATTATCAATTCCCTTGTACCTATTACTTATTACCTACCGGATGTTAGTCTGAGGCTATTATCGAAAAAAGTTACGCTGAGCTGCGCGCTAAAGAGGCAGTGTTTAGATATTACCTAATGTAGAACAGCCAATAGGTAATGCCGCAAATAAATATAAAGTGAGGGATCAAATGCAGATGCTTTGCTATTTTTTTTTTACATTCGTTTCCGAAGTTACTTTATTATTTTATAAATATATTACGTTATTTGAATAAGTAGGTACTTACATTAAGTTAGGAAATAAAGGATTGATGCGCTTGCGAGTTATTTTTGCCACGGTACCTTATGATTTTAAGTGTTTCCTTAGTTAGAGATCTAGATAGGTATCTAATAGATACTATCTATACATATAAGGTCCAACCAAAATACCTGGACAACCTTTTATTACAGTACGTTTAACTATACATACCTAATTATGCATAAGAAAACGAGATCCAAGTGTTTTTTCTAACCAAAAAATTGTTTTCAAACTCAATTCCAAAAAACCGGCCATGTGCGAGTCGGGCTCGCGCACGAAGGGTTCCGTACCATTATCTATAAAAACGGCAAAAAAATAACACGTTTGTTGCATGGGAGCCCCCCTTAAATATTTGTTTTATTTTAATTTAATTATTTATTTTTAAAGTGAATATACAAGTTTAGTCGGAAAGGGGGTACTAAGCCGCGGGCCACTTAAAGTATCACTGATGACTATTTTAAAACAAGTGTTAAATTTTCAAAATTCGATAATTTTTATTTGCATCTACCTAAAAAGAGTTTAATTTTAGTTTATTAAAAAAAAAGATACCTGCTTTAGTTATGAATTCAGAAAATTAAGTTTCTAATCCGTGACCCCAAATATGACCTAAATTGTAAACACAGCTGATCATAGCTATGGACAGATAGATTTTAGCATATTTTTTACGAAATCTTTGAAAAGCTATTTGATTTTAGCATATTTTTTACGAAATCTTTGAAAAGCTATTTCTCTTAAACTATCGAGTTTTGGGGAAAGTTGTAGAACAAAAGTTATCCCTTATTATGGGTACTTTAACACCTTTTCGGCTTAGTACCCCCTTTCCGATTAACCTTGTATAACTAAATATTCTGTGAATATTTCAAGCGTGTACCTGTTGCCGTTATCAATAATAATAATAATCTTTATTTATTTATAACAGATTGTAGTACAAGTAACACTTTTACAAAGTGGGTAGAATTAAATCTCTGACAATCAAGTGGGTGACGTGCTGCCCTCCTTGCTAGGCTATGAAATAGCCTGTATTAAGGAGTAATATCGAGCAAAAAAATCACGTTTGTTGTATGGGAGCCCCCTTAAATATTTATTTTATTCTGTTTTTTAGTATTTGTTGTTATAGCGGCAACAGAAACACATCATCTGTGAAAATTTCAACTATCACGGTCCATGAGATACATACAGCCTGGTGACAGACGGACGGACAGCGGAGTCTTAGTAATAGGGTCCCGTTTTACCCTTTGGGTACGGAACCCTAAAAATGGATAAGTTTATTCTTAGAGAATACAGGCAATTTAAAACGATTTTATTTTTGATTAGAAAAAAAAACACGGATCTCGTTTTTTTTTGCATAGATCTTTACATTCAAATTAACTTAAAAAAACTTTTCTTCGTTTAAAGTTTTAAAGGAACATTTTGTTTAACCGTCTTCGAAGAAGGAGGTCCTATTATCGCCGCATATTTTTTTAATGAGATTTCTGGGGCTATTTACCTTTTTTTTTGTTTGAAAAAGTATACTCTTGAGACGGTCCCTTATAAGTTTTGTCATGATCTGATGAAACATTTCGCATAGCTACCTACACCTAGGTATAGAAAGTTAAACTTTTCAATGACAAAGCACACGTATCGTGTTGGATTGTTGAAATTTCTATCAAATCCGAAGACCACAATCAAATTATTTTTGCGTATAGGTAGCTATGTTTAATCCATTTAAAACAGAAAAATAAAATAACTTTTAAAATAACCGACTTCAGAAATACTAAAACGCATCAAATAATGATCATATTATACGAAATAGTAATTTTCTGAAGTCAGTGCTTTCAATTTTAATGTCTTTGTTACCCGCGTAGCTTAGCATCCACTTAAGAAAATGTTAATTTTATGACCTATTAAGGACATCTATTTCATGCGTTTCAGTTTTTTTAAGTCTATTTAAAAAAGTATTTTATTTGTTACATTAATAAGAAATATTATATACTAGCTGTGTCCTCACGGCTCCTCCGCCCGCGTAACAAGTTTTATTCCAGTAATAAATATAGCCTATGTTACTCAGTGATAATGTAACTTTCTAACGGCAAAAGAATTTTTGAAATCGGTCCAGTAGTGTTTAAGTTTATTCGTTACATACAAAAATACAAATCTTTCCTCTTTATAATATTAGTATAGATTAATTGCACAAAAGAAATATTGTATTTTATGTATGTGTTACCCGGTAATGTGCGTAAGTGTAAAGTCTGTAATGTGGAAATAAGCGAGGTAATCGACAGATTAAATGTACCAATAGATCAATTAAACTGCGAGGACGTAGTTTAAATTCTCATATATTATTACCTAGTTAACCTGCAGAAATCCTAAGTAATTTGCAGATTTGCGACTATGCACTCGTTAACGTGACAATAATGGAAATTCAGGTACTTACATTAGGCATAACTTCTTAGTTGTGCGGAATTATGTAGGTACTTACTTTTCTTTTATTAAAACTATTATTTAACAGAAAGCTAAAACTGAAGTGCAGTTGGTAGTTGCTTGCTTTTCGTGTAGGAGAGACAGAGTTCAATCCCGGCTGGCCCGCACCTCGAAGTTTTGGAATTCATGTGTGAATCATAATTTGATTATCACTTGCCTTAACGGTGAAGGAAAACATTGTGAGGAAACGTGCACAGCTGAGAGGGCTCCATATAGTTGTGCGTAAGGCCGCCAACCCGCGCTAGACCAACATGGTGGACTAAGGCCATGGCCCTACTCACTGTAAAGGCCCGTGCCCAGCAGTAATGGGCTGAATGCTATGAATTAAATATTACGAGTGGCAGATTAACGTTATAATGAGGAAGAGTAGCAGGCAATCAAGCTTACCGATAAAGATGCAGAATTTAAGCATAATTCCTATAAGTGTTTCTTTACGATTATTGAATAAATACTGACAAGGGTTGTCCCATTTTAATACTACTACGCAAGTAAGTTTGGGTACCTACTTAATTTACCTAAAGGTAGTCGATAGAGGCAAAAATAAAGTTAATAGCCGCTATTTGAATTTAGGTTCCGTAAGGTATAATTCTCACAATTCACGAGCGTGCGTGGCGTGACTTATGTACACTATATGGTTCAAATTCAATTGATTCCCGCGCGCTCGTGAATTTGAAGAACTGTACCTACACATTTTTGTTCAGCAAGTTTTTTATTCTATAAAATTAGCCTATCGCCTATCAATAGTTTGATAAAGCTATAATAATATAGGTACCTTATTGCAATATAAATAAATGGTTAATCTGCAGTTTAAAGTATCACTGATGACTCTAAACAGGTAGTGTTAAAATGTAATAAAAGGTCAATTTTTATTTCCTTACAAAAATAGCACGTTGTTTTTTTTATAAATCGACAACCCTGACTTATTTCAGTTGGAGTTGCTATTATGTGACCTCAATCACAATAAATATTTACTGGGCCCCCATGATCTAAAATGAAAACAGCTGATGATAGGGCTGACATGGCGTTGTTATTTTTTTTTTAATCTTAACTATTTCTGTAGAACTAGGTATTGGGGAAAGTTTTAGAACAAAGGTTATTCATTATTTGGGAACTTAAATACCCTTTCGCATTATTACCTCTTTCTGACTAACATTGTATACATAAAGACATAAATTTGGAACATCTAGGACACTTCACAGCGCACGGTACCTACTCTTAAAGGTACGTGACCTAACTTTCACTGTTCAATTGAATAAATCCGGTGTGACCTTTGTAGGTATTACCTACCTACACAATGTTAAGAAATAAATAAGTAGCCAATAACAGATTTATTATTTCAAAGCAAGGACTTACAAGTAGGCTTTGTAACAACTAAATTCTATTCCAGATAATATTCCGTCTGGGTAAACTTTGTGCTTCTGGGATAGGCAGAAAGTAGATGCTACTAAGTATGCACCAATCTGTACGACGTTTACGTACCTCCGTCTGTTTACTCGTTTCCGCAGTATGTTATCTATCAGTCATGCAAGGCCCGTATTGTAACCAAATAATATCCCTTATTTCCAGTCTTTCAAAAAAAATGTGTTGGTATGCATAAATAGAAGTAAAATTACCTGCCAAAGTCCAAATTGTAACTAAAAAAAGACAGTGGTGTTCTGAGAAATACTTAATTACGAATCTACGTACCTACGTCTTTAGTTTATTTACAGACACTAAATAATAGGTACTTGGCTATTATATTAATGTCATGCGGGCTATTCGAATAATAATTTATTGAAAATAATTATGGATAGTATCGCTCGAAAAACGAATGTATAGGATATTATCTAAGTCAAGTTGGTTTAAGTCGGACCAATCTCCCTTTTTTTCTCTTATCAATTCATAAAAATTACACAACTTGTGTTAAGCCACGACTTCAGCCTTTGAATTCCATCTACTTATTTTTGAGATTAGGTGGTAACTTTAGAAATTAATCGATCTAAAATTTATCTATGCAACAATAAATATGTAACCAGATACCGTTATTTTGCAAATTCGATCCCGGATGTGCATCATTTTTAAACATTTTAGAGCAGAAATTTACTCTTATAGAATTTCGCTGGCATCTATAGCATCGAAGGTTGAGATTCTAGTTACAGGCTGATAAACAAGATATTTTATTAAAAAAGATGGTAATGTCCAGGGCCGTAGTGACAAGTAGTGTCCCGGGGCACCAAAGCCTTGCTAGGGCCTTAGTGTCTCATTGTCTCACCTAAAAACATGATATAACACTTACTTTTATAAATAGAGCAGATACCTAGTATATGCTCTGGTAAAAAATGCTCATTCATATGGGCAGATTTTTACATAATCGCCTACTTATCCGTAGGTATCTCTTAGCTAGTATGTACTAAGTTTATTATCAATTGAAGTGAACCCGTTATTATACATTATAGACTTAAACGACAATATTGTGACAATTATTTATAATTGTATTTCCATGTATGTAACTAATCAATGTACTATTTTATTCATTGAAATTATATTAGGTATTTCTTTTGTTTCAGCAATGCTGTTATTGGAAAGTGATATGTTCATGGACGCGTTGAATGCTTCAGCGACTAACAAAAAAGATCCAAAGAAACGAAAACGACGGACCAGTGGATCAAAGGATGGAAATCCTGGAAGCGAAGGTTCACCACCACACACTCCCACTAACGTGAGCAGTCCAAGTAGCGAAAACAAGTCGGTGCCACCAAGATTCTACCAGGACACTCTTGAAACAGAAGACAATAAAGAAAAACTTTTGGAGAAAACTACCGATACTAATGAAAACGTTGATACAAGCGTTACTAAGAAAGATGAAGAAAAAATGGATACATCAGAACCTCATACTTTAACAATTAATGGTCTTAAAGGTGTTTTATGCTATCACAAAAGGAAAGGTCCTAAAAAAAGTATTAAATGGAAATCAGACTCTGAACTGGAGGAAATTCAGTACTTTGAACTTGATGAAACTGAAAGAGTTAATGTGACAAAGACCTTCACGGACATGAAATATTTAGAAAGGATTCACGAAAGAGACGCATTCCAGAAAGGAAGAAATATCAGTAATGATGACGTCATGGAGGAGAAGACTAATTGGAGGCCACTCATTCCTGTCGACGCCGATGGACAAGTACAGGTAGAACATGGCAAGAATAGCAAAGAAAAGGACATTCAGGCAATACGTCAAAAAGGAACGCTACAGCCTCTTTATTTCTCCAAATCGATGATACCTGACTCTGCGTTTGAACCTGACCCTGAAACTCATCCCTATACTGAACCAACAATTATACCTTTAGATGATGTGACCGGCAACCAGGATAATATAAGTGATTTCAGAAATATGCCATGGCCTGAACCCAAAGGCAACGCGCCTCCATTATCGGCTACCATGAATGTTCCTAATATGTTCCCACCAAGCATGAATCAATTTCCTAATACGTTTCCAAACCCACAATTCCCTGGTGTTGTGCCTGGGTTTCAAGCTGGTAACATGGTTCCTACTGAATGGCCAAGCGGAGTACCGCCACATATATTGGGCAATGGTATGCCCGGGCCCATGGCGCCTGGACCCATTCCTCCTGGGAACTTACCTCCGGGAATGATGATGCCTCCAGAAAATATGATGATGGCGCCGGAAATGTTTGGAGGGCCAAATCCGATGTATCCTGTACCACCAGAAGGTTTTAATATGCAGCAAAATATGTTTCCTGGAATGGATTTCAACATGTCGGGACCTCAAGGGCCTCCTCCCCCTGGCCCGGATGGTTTTCCTGGTATGGCAAATTTCCGAGGACCTATGCGAGGCCGCGGCGCCGGTGGCCATTGGCGAGGTAAAAACGTCGGAAGTTGGGATGGCCCTCAGAGAGGCAGAGGTGGTACTCGTGGTGGCCGCAAAGCGGTTTGCATATATTTCCAACGAAAAGGGTCGTGTCGACAAGGTGACAATTGTACGTTTTTACATCCAGGCGTTAATTGTCCCTTCTAAGAATAAGTACATGTACATAGAAAGTAATTGTTGTAAAAATCTTAAGTCATTATCATTTATTTAGTTTTAGGCTGCGTTTACGGAACAGTGGCGCGTACGTCTTGTTTATTGTAAAACAGAAGTTCTTAATTGCTACGCCGCAGCAGGCTGCACGCGCCGCTGTCCCGTAAAAGCATCCTTTTTTAGAGTTAGACACTCAAAAAGACTGTTAATGTAAATAAGTATCTAAGTGAAGGTTGTACATATATGTAAATATGATAAGATACGTTTAAGCGTTTATACGAAATACAAATTTATGAATTTGAGTATTACATTTATTAATTTTCGTCTCCCTTTATAAACATTTATAGTAGTAGTGTGGTAGGAGGTATTTCTATTTTTAGGCTATTACACAGCAGCATCTGCATCAATAAGCAATGTGGCGAACTGTGAATGACGGCGCGGCGCGCGGTGACCTTAGAGCAGGGCTGTCATCCGTCCAGGTTTCTTCGGATTTGACCGGGGGGGGGGGGGGGGAACGCTCGTTGCGTTGACAGATTCGTTTTCTATTCCAGCAATTAGTTCCACGCAGCACACACACGCATATATTACTTGGGTACGGAAATGTATTATTTTGATACAATAAAAATATTTTTTTTTTTTTTCAAGTGCGTTCGGCGAAATGTTCCGATTTCGACTGAACGTCCGGAGTTTTTGAAATTTTTGTCAATTAGTTTATGTGATGGCAGCCCTGCCTTTACAGCAATGCGGCTTTTCTAGTCGTCGGTGGCCGCGTTACATAAGGCGGTGACCGTATAATCTCGTTATAGTATGATGGTCAAAAAGGGTTTTTAATAAATTATCTCGTTATAGTATGATAGGTACCTAATTTATCAAAAGCCGTTTTTACCATTCTTAGGGCGTAAAATATTCTATAACTATACAGTATGTCCCAAAATAAAGTAAGAATCCAAAAGGGGGTTGAAACTAGGCTAAAAATTATAGTGCATTTTTTTTATGTTGTAGGTACCTATTTGTCGTGATAGTGATATTTTTGCGAACCATTTGTTATTTTATCCTCACTGCTGATTATTAACCATTCTTATTTAATTTGACCATAAAATAGACCCAATATTTCGAACAAAATAGAACTTTTTGCACATGGAGACAATATTTAAAAAAAAGTAAGGTTAGTTTATTAAGTTAGGTAGGCGAAACGATTTTTTATGGTTGTTAATTGATATAGTTTCACCCCGTTTCGGGTTTGCACTTTATCCAGACACAACTGTATACTTACAGTGTTCTGGGACACCGTTATGCAGCCCATATAAGTACATCATTGTCATCGATCATAGAAGGAAAGTACTTTAAATATTAAAGAGCAATTTTAAGGACACTTAAAGGACCCCTCTCTTTGATCGCCTTGCTACCCATGATCTAACCCAAATACTTCTTTTATTTTTTGTGTTTTTCTTAACCGTTTATATCTTCTTTTTTAATGCAATTAATAAAATTGCACTCATAGCAACGGAAAACACGGCTAAATCGTTATCCATCTTGATTAAGTATGACCTTTATATGTATGATGTATGTAGTGTAATATGTAGATATGAAGAACAGCATCATATAACTATGATCATAGAATTTGACAGATATGACATCTTATACCTTTAAACGAGCAATTCTTGTATATATATATATATAATCTGAATCTCGGAAACGGCTCCAACGATTTTCATGAAATTTAGTATGCAGGGGGTTTCGGGGGCGATAAATCGATCTAGCTAGGTTTCATTTAAAAAAAAGTCGTTTTATCCGTGTTTTTAGGCAATGAAAAGCTGCTACAATATCATTAGAATACGAAAGTAAATTTTGCTACTGTTTACAATGTTATAATAGCTCAGGTGGGAAATCGGGCGGTCACGAAAACCTGAAATCCCTGGTTCGAGTCCTGCTGATTATTTTTTTCCTTTTTTTTTAAGTTCCTTCTTTTTTTTACAAGCTTTTATAATTTCTTTTTCTTTTTATACGCTTTTCTTTAACTTGCAATGTTTGTATGTATGTATGTTCGGTTGAAATCTTGCAACTGAATTTTGAATCACTTCCTCTTATCCTAAGGAGTTGAATTTAAAAATGTTGGTTCATTTCCGATGACAATACATTTTTTTGGTAAGCATGACCTGAATCGACATCCAGGATTAGCTCCAGATAAAGGAACTCTTTAACGCTCAACAGCACAGACACGAAATGTTGTGTACGCATTGTATTATGATAGCCGGTTTTAAGTTTTACCGTGACATGGTTGCTGCACTCAGGGTTTGGTCCTGACTAGGGAACTCTTCAATGGTTAGCAGCACAGACACGAATTTTGGGTACGCATTTTATTGTGATAGCTGGTTTTAAGTTTTGCCGTGACATGGTTGCTGCACTCAGGGTTGGGTCCTGACTAGGGAACTCCTCAATGTTTAGCAGCACAGACACAAAATTTTGTGTACGCGTTTTTACTATGATAGCCGGTTTTAAGTTTTACCGTGACATGGTTGCTGCTCTCAGGGTTGGGTCCTGACTAGGGAACTCCTCAATGTTTAGCAGCACAGACACGAAATTTTGTGTACGCGTTTTATTATGATAGCCGGTTTTACGTTTTACCGTGACACGGTTGCTGCTCTCAGGGTTGGGTCCTGACTAGGAAACTCCTCAATGTTTAGCAGCACAGACACGAAATTTTGTGTACGCGTTTTATTATGATAGCCGGTTTTAAGTTTTACCGTGACATGGTTGCTGCACTCAGGATTGGGTCCTGACTAGAGAACTCCTCATTGGTTAGCAGTACAGACATGAAATGTTGTATACGCGTTCAATTATGAAAGACCGTTCTAAATTTCAACATGATATACCGACTAAAAAATAAATAAATGAATAGTACAAAAAACATTTTTAAAAACAAGCTTTTATTTAAATGGTCTAAAAAGAAGAAAATAAACTTTAAATTAAATCTATCCCATCAATTTATTACATTATACAACTAATTTATTTAAATATTATAAAAGCTTGTCGGGAGATACTAAATAAACAAGAATGCAATATGTATGTACAATAACTAATAAATGTAAAGTGTAGTAATTCTAAGAAAAAATGTACCTATGTACTTCATAAAATTGTATTTCTCGCGACAAACTTTTATATTGTTTTAATAAATTAGTTGTATAATGTAATAAATTGATGGGATCGATTTAATTTAAAGTTTATTTTCTTCTTTTTAGACCATTTAATTACTTTTCTTTTTCTAACCAAAAAACAAGATTTACCAAAAAAAAAACCGAGCTAAGCTCGGTCATCCAGGTACTCATATTTATATGATGAATATAATATATGATAGTGTAATATGGACCTAACACAAAGACATTAATTATTATACTCTAACATCATAGCGGCTCCATAATTCAAAATGATGCAATCTTCTTGTTATTAATCTGAGGCGACCTCAGATTAATAACAAGAATAAAGATCACATCTCTCCAACACCATGTCTTAAATTGAAGGAACTCCATGAAATACAACACATAGAATAAGGGATTTTTTGAGTAAAAGGACAATGCCAAGTCATTCATTATTATAATTGATAAATTATAATAACATCTTCCTAAATTAAAGATAATATTTATGCTAGTTTCCACAATCTCGCATTCGACTAGGCAAGAATCTGGCATTGTCATTTTGCTGCCATCATTGGTATAAATATGTAGGTACTTTGGCTACCATAGAGCAACACGGCTACCAATGTTCACCGACCGCATTTATTTTTCGTTTCTCTACTGCCAATTGGACGTAAGATTTTTACCCCTGTATATTATTATAATTATAATTTATGATACAGAAGCAAATATCTTTATTTTAATTAATTACACTAAAACAATTACGTTTCATTACAAAGAAATCACGAGGTTTTAGTATACATTTTATTTTTACGGCTCTAGAATACTATTTGGTAGGCTTTATAATACTTATCTACGGACTACTTGACGTTTTGATTCCAATTAGATACCTATATTGTACTTATATTATTAGTTATAATTGTTAATTAAACTCTCCAAATGAAAGTTTTATGGAAATAACTAATAATAGCTAAATCAATCATAATTGAACAAAAGAGTATCATGTAACGGGGTGAACCAGGACGAAACTTTAAAATTGATTTTAACGTTGAAATAATATAGTTTATTTTTGCCAACAAAGACTCTAATCGTTAATTATAATACAGATAGGTACCTTCGCGGACATCAAGAGTTGGCAAAAAAACTATACTTGGACTACAAAAACTATGGAGTTTTTTTTTGTAGGGCGTAAATCACAATTTGTTTTTTTTATTGTTTTACCCCGTTTTTTAATTCAAGTATTTGTAGTTACACGAACTTTGCTGTCCAAAAGTAAATGTGTTTTACGACTCGGTTTTGCGAAAAAGTCATGTTTAGCTTCAAGAAAATGTTGGGTAGTAAAAACCACTTTTTTCACCGTAGCACAATTTTAAATATACAGATCGAAAGAGCGTGAAAAACTAAGTAAGACTGCATCAAAAAGTGAATATGCCCAAAATGGTCTTTACGACCTATGTAGCGGAAAGCGTCGATTTCTGACTGCTTTTTTGAAGTCCAATTTCATCTACCAATCTGCAAAAGAAAAGTATCGACATTATTTACGTCACTATGTATTATCAAGATAACCTCTGAACAGTCTCCAAATATTCAGTAATAACTTCTATTGAAATAGATTTACGTCTGGTTTCCACTACAAAGTCCGTGACAAAGTGATTCAGCTACTTAGCGCTTTTGGCGACTTGGACCGGGCTAGACCTGTCAACACTGGCAGACTGGTCAATTTTAGAGATGGGGTATTAGGTTAATTTTTTGGTAATCTTATTAAGAATTACATCGCTTATCGTACGATATTATGTCAATATAACAATTACTCAGTATTTCAGTAATAGTAAGATAATAGCGTAGTAAATACTGATTCAGTATTATTTTGCTATCCATTATTGATATTTAACGTACTCGCATGATTACACTGTTATCAATACCGAGCGTAAATTGTGTCACTTGTCCTTGACCGTTTGATTATTTTAGTGGTAAATGTACGAACGTTTGAATTTTTAAATGAACAAAGTTTCCGCAATCTTTTGCAATTTTGCGTTCACTTGAGCGCATTTCCCGCGTTGTATGCAATGACTGAGATAACTATGAGTGATCAGAGTAATACGAATTATTACAAACGACCGATACTGAGCGAGCGAGAACAGAACACGGTGTTTCCGCTTCACTCGCTGTTATGCGGTGCACCGCGAGCGCGTATATCATATTATAATTTTGACTAATACCTATTAACTTAACCTAATGTCATATTTATGCTTAATATTATGTTACTCTTACCTATTATGATTATAAATTAGTTACATCACTAGTCAGTTTGTGTTTGACGTTTGTCAGTAATCAGTTGTTGTCTTATCTATCACGACTGTCACTTGATGTGAGCGAGTGAGGTGAGAGGCTGGCTCTGGCTGAAAGGAGTGTATTACAATATTTACAATGTGTTTTACTCTTTAGTGGCTGCTAATTACGTGATTATAATTATGGTCTTTGGTGGCTGGTATATAAAACGTACTCTGTGGTAGCTAGGTCACTGCGTTGAAAGTTGAAACGTGGAACTAAACGTAGTGATTAATGCTCTTTGCGTGTAACGAAGGGAAGCCCAATAGATTAGGAAACAATGTCTAGATAGTGTTTTAATATTCTGGTGTGTATTTTTTAAATGTTAAAATCAATATTTTGCAATGTTTTGAAACAAAGAAAAATTAATATTTATAACAAAATGCAACGCTGGTTTTTTTTAGAAGACCCGAAACAGGCAAAATTCGTGCCACCAAAAAAAATGTCCGTAAAGAAATCAAAATCTGGATCTGAAGTAACATCGCAAAAGTGGACATTCACAGTGTCTGCACCAGATGTCGGACCCAAAGAAACAATTTTCATTACAGGAAGTACTCCAGAACTTGGTGAGTGGGATTATAACAGAATAGTGTTCCTTGAATGTGAAGAAGGTACTGATTTATGGAACAAATCCATTACAATTCCAAACACTTGTGATATATTTTATCGTTATGGTAAATGTATTCTTAATGATGCTAATCCTAGTGATATCACCATTCACCAATGGGAAACACATCTACATCCACGGATCATTAAAGAAACTGTACTACACCCTTTTACCGATATATATGGTAATTATGAAGGCAAACAGGTACTGTCTTCTGGTTGGCTCACAGTACAAACATTGCTGCAGTTTCAATTCATGAATAATCCATTAAAACTGCAGAGCCGCCTAGCTAAAAAGCATTTGTGTATAAAAATTACACCAATGAAGTTATCTTTTGGGTCGTCAGAACTACAGGCAGAAGAGTCATCCCAAAGCACAGATGCTATGGATGTTGAAATGCCTTCAGGAGTAATTGTTAATGTTTCTACACTTCACAATGATCCATCTGTTTGTTGTATGAAACCACAGGAGCAGTTTGGAAGAGAGTACAAACCAGACGATGTATTACTGATAAATGTTCTGGCCAAAGATATTAAAGCTCTTGCATATCTTATTGATTTTTATTCCTACAGCAGCCATGCTGCATCTGAAGACCCTCCATGTCATGTGGGCTATACATATGTACTGCCAAATATGTTAAAGCAATCTGAGGGGACATTGGAATTGCCTGTGACATGCAATGTGAAACACCGTCCTTTAGGAACAGTAAACATTGGATATTTAATTGTCAAACCTATGGCTGAGAATCTATGTAACCTCCATATGTCATATGCAAAATATTGGGATCCAGCCTGGACTGGTCTTGAAGTTGGACATCGAGGTTTAGGTGCTAGCTTTAAAACCAAGGAGTAAGTAATTTTTATTATTAAATCTGCTTTGAATGAATTGAGACCTAAACTTGTTCAATTTGGTGATATTTATTTTCAATAACATATAATCCTTTTCAGTGGAGATGCTATTCGTGAAAATACAATAGCTTCCCTTAAAAAAGCAGCTGCTAGTGGTGCAGACCTTCTAGAATTTGATGTTCAGCTAAGCAAAGATATGGTACCAGTTATTTATCATGACTTTTATGTATGTATATCAATGAAAAGAAAGAGGCAAGTTGAACTTACAGAAATGTTGGAATTGCCTGTGAAGGATTTGACTTTGGAACACCTACAAAAACTAAAGGTATAACTAGTAGGCCCAAGCTACTATGGATGTATTTACAAATTAAGTAATAAGCTGTTTTTGGTACATTTTCTGATCAATCCATGAAACTTAACTAGATGTTATGGATAGACAAATCCTTTGTCTAAAAAAAAGTGGAAAAGCATTTTTTTGTTAATTTTATAATATTAATTTTCCGACGAAAACGGAGGGAGTTTCGGTACCTACATATTCCTGAAGAATTCAAGGGTTTTAATAAATAAATTCTACAATACCTACCTTTAGTTAGCAGACATATTTAACTTTAAAGGTGAAGGAAGAAAAAAAAAGAAAATGTTTGGGTTATGCATTGAAAAACTGTTTTATAAATATTTTGATATATTTTAGTACACAAATGCATCTCAGTGGAAAAGAAGGTTGCTTTTCCATCTGTCATTTTACTGTCGGCCACCATCGTGATTTGACTAGTGGCTTGACAGCAGTTAAAAGTGGTCAAATAGTATTCCACAATCACAAAGTTTTGGATTGACCTTACTTGATGATAACGGCAATTTAACTAGATATCGTGATTTGGCTTTTTAACCGACTTCCAAAAAGGAGAAGGTTACTATGTTCGTCTGTATGTATCTTTTTTTTTTTTGTGTACGTCGATATTTTCGCCAATTGTGAACCGATTTTGATGATTCTTTTTTTAATGGATAGTGTATACTTCGAAGTTGGTCCCATTTAAATTTGGTGAAGATCTGATGAAGAACTTCGGAGATAGAAAATGGCACTCCTCAATAACGAACAGTACGCATATTGTGATGATGTGATTATGTTACGAGCAGCGTCTTTAGTAGGTCCAACCAAGTTTTAATTAAGGCCACTAAAACGAAAAAATAAAATCATTTTGTACAAAAAATTTAAACAGACTTCAAAAAAGAATAAAATAATTACCATATAAAATTAACAGTTTCAGAAGTCGGTGCCTTCAATTTGGTTCAGCGTGGATCAGCACCGACTTCTGAAACTGTTAATTTTATATGGTAATTATTTTATTCTTTTTTGAAGTGGGTTTAAATTTTTTGTAATAAATGTTTTTTTACCTATGCTTTTTGATGCGTCCTTAATTCATTGAAAGATTTTAGAATGATTTCTGATTTTAGAATGATTACTGATTTTAGAATGATTACCTACTTGATATTGTCTTGACTGATAATAAGCATGGATACCTACTGATACTGACTGACAAGCTATAAAGCTTGTTGGTGAAGTTAGCGTTTAAAAATTTAATTTCCTACTTAATTCCTCGTTAATTAATAACTAACATTTAAACTTCCTTGTAATTTAAGACTATGTCTGTACCTACCTACTTAATTGTATTTTATTGTGAACTTCGAATTGACTTGCTGGAAACTATAGGCAATGTTGACGAGAAGACCAACACTGGTCAAAAGTATTCAAAACTGAAAACGTTGACAAACTGTCCCATAGTTTTTCCGTTGCAGCTAGGGTTGCCAAATGCTTTTTAGATGATTTCTGAAACGGTAAATAAAAAGTACAGACTTAAGAGTATTTTTTACTTTCTTTAATCTAAGACATTCCTCCAAAACTTACTCGACTCAGGAAGCCTTGAGGACGGCCTCGAAAAATCTTCAAAATTGTATAGTCGCAATTTCGAGTGAACTTTGAGGTTCCTCGACCGAGGGATCCTCAAATTCGAGGATTTTTGTTTATCTGCATCGCGCAAATAACGCCGTAATAAATAGTACGGATTATCGTAAGCATATTCGATAAAGTCTTCAAAATTCCTTTTTGTTACAAACGATCTTTGACACTTCCTTCCTTAAGGATGCCTTAAGGTAGGTTCCGAGGTACCTTGAATTTGAAAGATGATTCCTTAACTCGACTGAGGAAAAATCTCGAGTCGAGGACGTTTATTCCAACTATAACTAGGTACCGATGGCAGTAAAAAAGGCTGAGTCGAGGTGGAGTCGAGTCGAGTAAGTTTTGGAGGAACATCTTAGAATATGGGCGTTAAAACAGTGTTCTATGTTGGCTGCGTTCAGAAACGCCTCAGTTTCAAGTTCCAAGGCTTTGGATAACAGTCTATTTAGCCCAGTAAATAGAAAATATTTTTTTTTAGTATGGCTGGCCATAAAAGTTAGACTTAATTTAGATAGAGTACTTTAGAGTATTTAGCGTACTTTATTAGTATTACAGATTATAAAGTATGTATGTGAAATATGTATTTCATGTAGGTGTATAGAGATTAGAGTACGATTAGCAACCCTAGTCGCAGCCCAAAAACTTGGTCGCAAACTAATCTCTTGAACTTTGGATTTCACGTGGATAAGGCGAGAAATGCCACCCACCCACGCCGACGTCTTCATCAGGTACGATGATCTTAAACTTGCGGAATAAAAAGTTGATGCGATGCGACTGCCGGTGCTCCAATACCTGCGCCATAATTGACACGATTGGCTTAGCCAAACAAGGGTCAAAATTGACTCATGGCCAAGGAAATTGGTTTTGTGAACACGCGGACAATGAGACACACGGGACCGAGAGGTGATGATCACATAGACCAGGTTACGCGCCATTATACAGTGGATATCCCAGACGTTGTCAGCTAGTATCTCTTCGAGTAGCTTAAGAACATTAAGGCTCTTTGCGATGACGGAGGTACCGCAGAGCTTCCTAAAATGAGGTGGATCTGATCAGACCTAAAAGAGCTAGCGCGTATCTTCAATTCCGTTATTCAATAAAGTAGGTATATTCCGGGAGTAATGGTTTTGCACTTTAAAAAAGGTGACAAAACTTTGCTAAAGAACTATAATATACTTCTTTAGCAAAGTTTTGTCTATATTATAGACCTATCTCACTCATAAGTTAAGCAACAAGTCGGTACAAATAACAGCAAAAGCTAATGAATAAAAATCTGTTTAGGCTGTGCGTTGATAGATCAGTCACTCCTTTTTCATATACAAGGTTAGTCGGAAAGGGGGTAATAAGCCGAAAGGGTGTTAAAGTACCCATAATAATGGATTACTTTTGTACTTTTGTACTCATCGCCTTATTTGTTATTTTACTTTTTTAATAAATTGTGAATGTGAGTACCATGTACGGTAGCTTTATACACGAATTTTGTAAACGTTTGGCGGTTCTTGATTTTTTTTTGTGACCCACAAAAATGTCCAGCTGAATGATAGCGTCGTGCAGCGGTCGGGTTGTTGAGCTCCCTAAAATAAGGTTTGAGCTCCGCGATGACTGATGCAGATGTGCCGTCAGTTAGGACAGGTCAACTCGAACCTGCTATGGCACTTTCCTCAAAAGGCCATTCCAGACGTTGCCCTACATCGTTTCACTCGCATAGTTTGTATACTACAATATCTGGACTTTAAAAGAGACTTTGACCTTGAGTTTGTTTCGGCTTTTCTTCTCAGAGCTAGTCAGATAGCAAATGCCGGCGCCATCTAGTCTTAAAAAAAAAAACATTACATTGACTTGTAAAAGTGTCTGTAACAGGTTTATTTACAGAAATAAAAATCATTTATCATTTACTACAACTTTCCCCAAAAGTCATTAGTTTAAGAAAAATAGCCTTTCAAAGATTTCATAAAAAATGCGCTAAATTCTATCTATCCTCAGCTATGATCAGCTGTGTTTACATTTTAGGTGATATTTGGGGTCACGGATTAGAAACTCCATTTTCTAAATTAGTAACTAAAGCAGGGATTAATAATTTTTGAAAAAACTAAAATAAAAATAATTTTGCATGGTTTTTTTTTATCGAATTTTCAAATTTTGACACTTTCTTTTAAACAATTTTCAGTGAGACATTAACAGGTCCGCGGTTCCCTTTCCGACTAACCTTGTATACCTACAGACAGAAGGCAGATTTCTCTTTTTTAAACACAGATTTTATTCCATTACACTGTTTTATTACATAGTTTAAACTGCAAAATATTTGGAGTACTAAATATTATGACTGAGAAAGGTCTAGGTTTATGTACTTACTTCATATATGGTAACTTTATAACTTTTAAAAATTAGGTACAGTTATTTTTGGTATCCTAGTCTCCATGGTAAAATGTTCGAACCCCTTTAGGTCTTGATGTAATATCTAATTCTTACATAAAATAATAATAGGTACCTAATTATAATAGAAATATATAAAACTCTTCAAATTTTCTACATCATCTCCCTGCCCTTATCGCACACTAGGTGGGGTCGGCACTACATGTATTCTTCTGCCATTCTCTTTCAGCCGTTATCTCAGTACTAACTCCTTTTTTACCCACATCAGCCATCACACAATCCATTCATGTTTTCTTTGGTCTACCTCTACTTACATATCCATCCACATTCATTTTTATTAACACTCTTTTAGTGAAATGACTTTCATCCCTCCGCATAACATGTCCATACCACGCTAACCTATTACTTTTCAACTTTTCAGTCACAGGCCCTATTTTCTAACTTCCTCTGACATACTCATTCCTTATCTTATCCATTCTTGTCACTCCACACATTCATCTCTATATTCGCATCTCCGCTGCATGCGCTCTCATTTCACCCGTCCCCTTAGTGGCCCAACACTCAGATCCATACAATACGACGGGTCTTATGAGCCTCTTGTAAATTTTCCCCTTAGGCTTAAGGGGCATTCGTGGATCGCACGCAGTTTCTCACACCTGTCGCCATTTCACCCACCCCGCATTTATTCTACTATTTACGTCCCGGTCTATCTCGCCATCGTTCTGGATTAATGAACCGAGATACCGAAAGTCAGAGCAGATAGGTAGGCATACACCGTCTAAGGCAATTGAAAAAAAATTACGAACTGGTTCTGTGTAACCTCATTATATACAGGGCTACAGGTTAAGTCGACCTAGATCCTTTAAGAGGTTGTAGTTACCATCACTCCTGACTGATTTGACTATGAAACACCGTACCCCAAAATTAACCGTTTTCAAGATATTGGAAGTTTTCAAGATTTTTTGTCTATTGGCCTATTTTTTGGGATGTTTTGCCTCTAATTTATTTGTGTTTGCGATTTTTGTCTAGTAGATAAGTTGCTTTATTATTCTCAACACTAAAATTGCAGTAAACTGAACCAACTGGGTCGTAGTAGACGATTGATAGTTATAAAATAAAATAAATTCATAAACAACATTTTTTTCTTTCAGAAATATTTAAGTAAATGTCTATGACAGCCATGCTGCAGACGTGCTTAAAATATTCTATGTTTCATTAGCTATCCAACAAGGTATAACAAGCTAGGGTATTATCAGAATTCTTAGAAAAAAACTTTGGTAAAAGGCTCCCAGGTAGTAGTAAAAAATAACGGTACTTAAGCATCAAATTTATCACTTGGGTCAGAAAACAAAATAAAATAATACAAATTGGTACAAAATGATGTTTGTTATTATTTTTACAGAAAGTCTACGATTACAATTCATGTTCCATGTGTCCGCCTCTGTTTCGCACACATACTCTCATTCTGTGTCTTAATCCACTTTTTACTACACCAGTTGTTAAACCCGTTCTTATTTAATTTGCCGCATCGATTATTTTCTGTCTCAAAACATCAACAGATGAGATTGGATTAGGTTCGTTTACACCAAATTCTTCATGTGACACATAAAAATCCATGGGGGTCAGGTCTGGACTTCTAGCTGGCCACGGTATGAGTCAACCTCTTCCGATCCACTTATTACGATAATTAGTGTCTAGCCATTCTCTGACACTTCTCCTGTAGTGTGCAGGGCAGCCGTCATGCTGAAACCACATGTCACTAATGAAATTGAGTGGTAAATCGGCTAGTAGGTCGGGTAAATCTTCTCTTAAAAAGATTAAGACACAGAATGAGAGTATGTGTGCGGAAAGGAGGCGGACACGTGGAACATGAATTGTAATCGTAAACTTTCTGTAAAAATAGTAATAAACGTCATTTTGTACCAATTTGTACTGTTTTATTTTGTTTTCTGACCCAAGTGATAAATTTGATGCTTAAGTACCGTTATTTTTTACTACTACCTGGGAGCCTTTCACCAAAGTTTTTTTCTAAGAATTCTGACAATACCCTAGCTTGTTATACCTTGTTGGATAGCTAATGAAACATATAATATTTTAAGCACGTCTGCAGCATGGCTGTCATAGACATTTACGTAAATATTTCTGAAATAAAAAAATATGTTTGACGAATTTATTTCATTTTATAACTATCAATCGCCTACTACGACCCAGTTGGTTCAGTTTACTGCAATTTTAGTGTTGAGAATAATAAAGCAACTTCACAAACTAGCAAAAAAAGCAACTAGACAAAAATCGCAAACACAAATAAATTAGAGGCAAAACACCCAAAAAAATAGGCCAATAGACAAAAAATCGGCAATTTAAAAAAAAAAAACTTCAATTTCCAATATCTTGAAACCGGTTAAGTTTGAGGTAAGGTGTTTCATAGTCAAATCAGTCAGGAGTGATGGTAACTACAACCTCTCAAAGGATCTAGGTCGACTTAACCTGTAGCCCTGTATATTCATACTATTAGACATGAGCTTTATTCCTCGACAGTTGTTACAATTATATATACCTATCACCCTTGTTTTTGAAGATGAGCACCAGTGAACTGTTGCACCACTCATCCGGGATCGTCTCTTGTAACAATTTATCGAAGAATAAAGTCAGCCACTTCCATCCGTCCGCTTATAATAATTTCCATACTTCCACTGGTATAGCATCTTATCTCCTATAGGACTTTCCATTCTTCATACTTTGCACAGCCTTTTTAACCTCATCCACAAACACCTTTTTTACTATTCCCATGTGGTTTCAAAACTCTTAAAATTTTATACAATCTTTAGTAGCCTTTGATGTTGACTGTACATGCTGTTCTCGAAGGCCGCCGGTTGACATAAATCGTCTCTCTAGAAGGCTGGTTGAGTTCCAGCCAGAACAAGCCACATTTTGAAAAGGCTACCGTGGACCATATTCATTATTATCCATACAAGTAGAAGACTACCTACAATCAGCCGCTGTGTTATAACGTTTGTGGAATACGAAAAAGCTTTCGGCTCCATCGTAACATTGACACAATTTCGCATTGACTGATGGGGGAGGTATATCATTGTTGAAGAGTTTGTATGACGCTGCCACGATGACTGCCCAGTTCTAGAACCGAAAGACTAGTCCTATCCAACTGTGTAGATTGGTGAGATAAGAGACCGTGAAATCCCTTAAACTCTTAATCAATGCGTTGGTGGACGTCTTTAAGATCATCATCTCACATGGTTTGCATTGCCGACAGGATCACCATAATGGCGGAGTGGCTAGAGCTATTAGGCTTAATACCTGCATAGCCTAAACGGCGAGTCCATCTTTGCTAAGCATGAATTTGAACAAACTAGAGTTTCCCGTTACCGGGTGTCCTTCTCTAGTTAAGTATTACTACTTCACCGCTATTTGTGTTTACCACATTATTCCCCGCCTTGTTATGACTTACCGCCCTTGCGGGCTTGGTACATCTGATTGAGTGAGAGTTATGTTCGTTGCACATATCGTGCCGAGACCGGATATCTATATCGAAAGGTCAGTGTTCGAAGTTGTGGAGAAATATTTCTACCTGGAGCAGCTCGATAGACACAACTACAAGAAACAAGGCAATAGATGGATCCAATTGAGTAATGTACAGCGTTTGCTAAACTGCACCGGGGCTGCTCGTTGGCCGTTCCGCAATGCTTGCACATGAAAATCTTCAACCAATGCGTTCTGCCTGTCATGTCAAACAGTGCCAAGACGTGGACACTGACAGTTTGGTTAGTTCACATATTCAACGTAGCTCGGAGAGCTCCCTGAGTATAGTTACAGAGCTAGCTATGTTCGGAGTTTTTTTTTAAAGATAAGATCCAAAACATAATTATCCGGAGACGTTACAGTTACCGACATAGCTTACAGAGTCAAACTGAAGGGGTAGTGTGCTGGCCATGACTGCTGAAAGACCAAGGGCTATGTTAGCAGAAAGGATTTCTTGAGTCAAAAGATCGACAAGCAAAAGAAGGCAGATGATGTTGACTGGATGCGGAAGGCGAAGGACCGAGTATAACTTAGCAAGCGATATTCAGAGTTGATTAATTGATTGAAAAAAGATATTTACCGTATGTAGAGATCGTCTAAACGAAATGAACTAATATAGGATAATGTCATTACCCTACGGCAAATTCGGTGAAAGCACGTCATTTTCGATTAGACTTGACTTGATTGTATTGTATTTGAGGAATATTATCAAACCGAAGAAACGAGAACATCATAATATTGGTATTTTGTAAATGTATACTGGCACATGTCAATTTGCAGGTTAACTTGTTGTGTTAACACATACGTGTCGCAATAATCTTCTTTTTGTTTTTTGTAGGTATATCATTTAGTTGAAGGTCGTAGTCGGGAAATATTATTTTTCGATGATGAATTAGATGAACATCAACCTTTCCCTACTTTAGAAGAGACACTGAAAATTATAGACCCGCTCGTTGGTTTCAATATTGAGTTGAAATGGACCATGGAGATGAAAGATGGTACCTTTGAACTAAACAACCCCTTTGATATGAATATTTATGTTGATAAGGTAAGAGATCAATATTTTTTATAAAAATGTAATTTGGAGAATCATTTAAAAGGACAAACAGTTTACTGTTATCAGTAGGTAAAGTTTATTATGGGATTTTGTGATTTTTTATTTCATGTTATGGCCAGTTTTTAGGTTTCCGTAATCGCCATGTTCGTCCGTACATCGTCTGTCTCTCGATCTATATGTATCAGCCATTTTACTTGCAGACTATTAGTGCTATAAAGTTAAGAATAAGAATAATTTATTGGTCCATTGTTACAATATAAATTTCAAAAATAATAATATAGTATGCTTACTGTAACTAGAATAGTTAACATTGGTATTTAAATGGTGGTCCCCAAACTAGGCATCGCCTGTATCTTGGGGGCCTGAGTTGCGTTAACTTAAATTTAATTTCGGGATGTTTTAAATGGACAGAATCCTTAATTTAATAAGGGTAGGGAACGATTAATAAAAATAAAAATAAATTGAACAAAAAATATTTCTAAATAATGTTGTAGTGTGTGTGTGTGTGGGGGTGGGTGTGTGAGTGTATGTGTGAGTGTGTGTGAGAGTTAGTGTATGGGTGGGTGTGTGAGTGTTAGTGTCAGTGTGGTGGTGAGTTGTTGGTGTGGGTTTTTGTGTGAAGGAACTGATTGACTGTGTGAATGACTTGCTTGTAGATTTTAGTGTTAACTCACTAATTCTTCGGTTTCATTAGATGACAGGGAGAGGAGCCAACTTTTTGTGATTCTTTTATATGAATGGGTGTTAAGATGTTTGGTATCGCAGCGCTTGCTTATTTGATTGTAGATATGAATGTGTGAGTAAGAGGGGCACCGTCTGGCCAGAAGACTGTTTGCATTAGGAAGAGGGACATGTAAGATACGTTTAGAGAGCAGGCTTTGGTAGTCAGGTCTGTTTTTAATAGTTTTGTGTGCATGCAGTGCGGTGCTAAGAATATATAGATGACGTACTCGAAGAACCGGAAGTTCTTTGTATAGTAGATCTGTCGGGAACCTAAAGGGCTTTCTAAGCATCACTTTGATAACGGCTCTTTGAGCTCTTTCTATTTCAATAAATATGGTTTTCCCGGCTGCGCCCCAGACGGAGATTCCATACTGGAGTACTGATTGACAGAGACCTAGGTATATAGTTCGAAGAATTTTAATAGGTGTGCAGTCTCGTAGTTTTTTCATAACGTAGATTAGTTTTCTGACACGGCCCGCTAGCAAGTGTATATGAGGTTTAAATGATAATTTTTCGTCTATTGTAATACCTAGATATCTAAGGGAGTAAATTCGGTCTATATGAGTACAAATACAGTTTGTGAGTGGTGGATTGAGATCTTTGCAGCATGTGTGGAATTTGGGTGTCAGTTGGCGAGGAGGACTAGAGGCTATGGTTTTGAAGAAAGTGATAAGCTTAGTTTTTTTAATGTTCTGTGTAAGTAAATTTCTACTAAGAGTCTCGGAGATTGTAAGCAGACCATTTTCGGCAAGATGATACACCTGTTCCCAAGTTTTTGCATGGAATATGATTGCTGTGTCATCTGCATAAGAAATTATTTCACCGTTTTGAAGCGGTGCATTAAGGATGTCGTTCATATAGAAGGCAAAAAGAGTCGGACCGAGAGTACTACCTTGAGGAATTCCAAAGTTGATTGGCAGTAATCCACTAGAGTAGTCACCTACTTTTACTAGTTGCCGGCGGTTTGTTAAATAGCTTCGGAACCAGTCTAGCGCGTTTCCTCGTATTCCTATGCCCTCTAGTTTGGACAGGAGAAGATCTATCGATATTGTGTCAAACGCCTTGGCTAGGTCAAGGAATACTGCCAAGACATGTTCACCCTTTTCAATATAAGAAGCTATGGAGTTGGTTAATAATATAGCAGCGTCCTCGGTCGACTTGCCTCTTATAAAGCCAAACTGTTTTTCAGATATTAGATTGTAATTTTCAAAAAAAATAACAAGTCGCTTATTTACAACTTTTTCGAGAAGTTTAGATAGAATGCACAAAAGTGCGATAGGACGGTAGTTCTCCGGTAGCTCTTTAGGACTGCTTTTATGAATGGGTCGGACGTAGGCAACCTTCCAGCAGTCTGGGAAGATACCGTTTTCCAGGCTTAAGTTAAAGATGTGAGTGAGTGGTTTTAGCAGTGTTTTTTTAAGTAATAAAATTAGTCTGACACTAATTTCGTCCAGCCCGCCGGCGCTGTCAATTTTAAGTTGATCAATGAGTTTTTCTATTTCGTCCTCATCCGTTGGGTGGAAGAAGAAAGAGTGTGGTGAAGTTTGACGTGGTTTATATTTGCTCGCAAGGGATGCTTGGGTCTTGGACAGTCGCGCCAGTATGAGATCAGAATGATTATTGCCTAGTGAAGTGAAATAAGCATTACAACTATTTAGGGAATCGACAGGGTCTTGTGCGTTAGATAATAATTGGGAATAATCACTTTTTTCAGTATTTGGGTTGTAAATGGATTTGATAGTATTCCAGAGCTTTTTTGGGTTGTCTTGGTTTTTGATTATAAGTTGACTGTTATAATCAGTTTTAAGTTTGTGTAGCAAGTTGTTACAAAAAATTTTGTACCTAGTGTACACGAGGGTCGCATTTCGTCATTTGGATAGGACCTTAAAGCTAGATGGAGATTATCACGGTGTCTCATGCATCTCATGATACCTGGCATTATCCAGGGTTTAATATTGTATTGACTTCGGCTGACGGTAATTCTACGTGAGTTTTTAGCGATTGAGTTGGAAATGGTTTCAATTAGTGAGTTAACAGAGGAGTTAGTGCAATTGGTAGTTAAAACGTTAGACCAATCTGTGTTTTTCATCTCTGCAGCGACTGCCTCTTCGTCAAGTTTGATTTTATATCGGGGTCTAGCTTTGGTGAAATGTGTTTTTGAGCTATAGCAGCCATGATTATATCATGATCTGTAATAGATGATTTCCCTATGATCCCTACAGATTTAAAGTTTGACTTGACAAAAATGTGGTCGAGACAGTTGCGCCCACTGGTAGGCTCGGTTATCGCGGGCAAAAGTCCGTGCGTTGCCATGAGACTTTGATATTTAGTGTGCTTGGTGTTGTTGGTATTATAAATAGGTCTCCGGTTACTATAATGGTTGGGTACTTTTTTAATTGCGTGAGGACCGTGTCTAAGGAAATCATAAAGTTATCTATGTTCGGGAAAGAAGGAGAGCGGTAAATTCCCAGGATAGCCACTTTGTCGTCTAGTATTGTGAGTAGACTATCCGCTTCTGCGACTTCTGTATTTAAAACAGAAACATTCCAAGAAGTTTTGGTGTAGATGACTACACCTCCGTTTTTATTTTGTTGAGTATAAGTGCAGGATGCGGAATACCCTGGTAGTGGATCAAGTACTGTCATGTTACTTAACCAACACTCAGTCAAAACTATAGCGTCGAATTCGGTGTCAAGGCGCTGGAAGGCTGTGTAAAAGTTATCAAAATTGTGCTGATAACTTCTAATGTTAAGAGAAACTATTTTAAAATTGTTAGAGTTAGGTAGCAGTTTCCTACAATCTTCTAATTGATCACATGTGTGGCAATGTGTAGTAACATTTTCGTCAATGTCCTGGAGAATGTCAGGTAAAGCCATTGATGTAGCTAATGAAAATGTTAATTGTAGTTACTTTAAATGTAGTCATTGTTACTATACAAGTTTCGTAAATATGAAGATGTAGGAAAGCTTTAATATGAAGATGTGTGTGTAGGTGTGTTTTGGTTGTATTTGTGAGGTAGGTAGGAGTTCGTGTCTTTGTCACAATGAGAGTACCGTAAATTACGGAAAAGTTTGTGTGGGTGTTATTATGTTGTGATAATGTTATTAAGTGAAACAGTGTATTTAAAATTTGCAGAGAAAAAACAACAGAATAAAATTTAAACGTAAAACAAAATTTAAAAGGGATATAAAATCTAAAAATAATGTGCGGTATAAAAGTTATATGAGATCTTAAACTAAGAGGTCTAAGAATAATAAAAAGTTTGTACGTTACGTCACACTGGGGTCGCAGAACCCAGGTGGCGGTCCAGGTCATCAAAGTTCCGTATGTGGATGGAAGGATTGCCGTCTTGCTTCCGAACGAGAACGTTACCATATTTAATCCAACAGAACTTGTAACTATGTTCCTTCGCAGCAAGTTTGGTTGCACGAAATAACTGCCTGTTTCCTTGGGTGAGGCGCTCGTTTATGTAAATGTTTCTCGCTACGCCGGCTATTTCGATGTCAGTCGAAGTGAGAGTCCTTCTGGTTTTAGCGGCCTTTAAGAATTCGTCTCGCTTGTAGCGTCGTACAAAAAAGTTCTACGAATCTTTGCGGCATAGCCACCTACCGCCATTTTGTTTTTATTTTCAAAGTTGTAGCGCACTATGAAACAAAAAATGTCAGCAATATGGTGCCCTAAAGTCACGTTGTCGAGATATTTGTGGGTAAAGATCGCCATATGAGAAGAATGACAATTATTCAAACCGACCAAGTGCGACTCGTACTCGCGCACCGTGGGTGCCGTGCCGTCAGAGGAAATATTTTATTACATTCACAAAATAAATTATCATATTTTTGGAACTGTACAACTAAACTTCTAAAATATTTTTGCTGATTTATAAAAAGACTGTGTTAGTTATAGACCTCGTTTTATTTTCCTTTTTTTATCGTGGGAAAACCATCATGGATGGCCCTCGCCCTTGGAAGGCGAGGGGTCTGCCGGACTCTTACCGGCTAAAAACCCACGGTGTACCTCCTCCTGACCGTCGGCCCGGGTCGCGGGATTCGCAGAAGCATGCACCGCAACCCCGGCAGGTCCCGGTCTGCCAGCCTCTGGCAGACCTCTCATCTGTGGGGCCATGCCCCACGTCCTTCTGAGAGGCGCGCGCGGAACACTGCGCGCCTCTTTCTCTGCCTGTTACTGTTCGGGCGACGTGTCCCCTAACCCACCGCCCGCAGGCCACACACTGGGGTGGCCGGAGGTCGTCGCGCGCCCTCCGGCGCCCGATGCCTCTGGCGCGGGAAGGGAGAAGAGCAGACAATTCCCTCTCAGCTCTCTCCTTGGTAGCCATCACCTCCTCGCAAAAGGAGGCGATGGCTTTCCACGCACCCTCGCTCCCAATCATGGACAGAACCACGGCACGGTCGTTTTATTTTTCCTGTAATATTTACATAAACCTCCATCAACTCTTTTTATTCCAGATTTTTCGCTTTGTAAACTTCGGAGATAAGGGGGGGGAATGGTATTTTTTCAGACGTTTTTTTCCTCATAAGTCAAAAACTATACGGCATAAATAAAAATTATGTTTTATAATGTACAAATGAAGCCCTTTGATAATACCCTACTTGACTTAGTAACCCCACTTTAAAATTCCAAACCCCCATTTCGGCCCCTATTGCAATGATTATTTGTACACTGTAAAACCAGCCTAAGCATTATTTAAAACTATTCCAAATTTCAAGTCCCTAGTATAAATAGTTTCTCAAATAAGCAGCTGTGTGACAGAAGAACAAACTAACGAAGTCGCACCATAAGGGTTCCTTTTCTACCATTTTGGTACATACCCCAAAAAATGAACTAATTACCTTCGTGTTTGCATTAGATTGTATTCAAATAATAGTTCCCAGGTTGTATTTACTATTTATTAGAAGAAAGTAAAATCAGGAGCTCGAAAATACAACCTTTAATTAAAAGTTACCGCAACTTTGTATTTTCAAATGTGTATTTATCTTTTAACCTGAATTATTTACTTACCTTGCATTACGCTTGACTAAACATCTTATAGCCGTACTGACTACGGAAGACACTGTGCATGATCCAACCTGTACTTGGCCGGGGCTTTACTTTACTTTTTTAGCAAACAACTTTGGTAAATTATTTCTTACTTATTTCCAGGTTTTAGAAATTGTCTTAAAGAATGCTGCAGACCGTCGCATTGTATTTTCCTGTTTCAATCCAGATATTTGCACGATGGTCAGGAATAAGCAAAATAAATACCCTGTCATGTTTTTAACTGTTGTAAGTATAGTTTTAGTCTTGAGAGTTAGTTGAGGTATAATAGGATGGTTGTTAAATATATTGTTACGATATCAAACGATTTTATTATCAGGGAATAACGGAAAGATATGAACCGTATCGTGATCCTAGATGTTCCACCATACCCGCTGCTGTACAGAGCGCAGTTAGTACGGAAATATTGGGGATTGTTGTACACACTGAAGATTTGCTCAGAGACCCTACTCAGGTAGATATAACTGGTATTCTTTATTTTTGTTTTATGTCGTTTTTGTAGTATACTACACGAAATAATTTATACAGAAATCTTTACCAAGTTTACTTTGGCTGTGTCTGTGCAACGATCTTACTATGCTATAGCATAAACTCGAAAAAAAAGATATTATAACATAGCACGTCTGAAATGCCCAATCAGTAAATAGATAAAAATCTTCGTGCTCAATATAGTATTGACCTCGAACCGTATGATCTGTTCATAAATCAACCCTTTCACGTGACTGCTTTTAATCCCAATGTCGGCTGATGTTCCGTGCTCGCGAACCGATTAACGATATATAGAATAAAAGACATTCTTCCCTAATATTTAAATCCTATCCTCGTCGCCTCTGAAATATCCGTAAATTTTTTAGACTGAATTCTGTCAAGAATATCCTCTTACAAAAATATTATATTTATGGCAAACAATATAATGATTTATCTAAATTGCAAAGTCACAACGCGTTGTTGCCAATTAGCTTGTTTGTAATCAAATAGAGTTGTAGACTTTTTTTTTTCTAAATATCTCTAAATTTTGCAAAAACCATAAGAGCAATTAAAAAATAAATAATTTAAAAAATCAAATACCTTACTGCAAAAAAAATATTAAAAGTAATGCACTAAAAAGACTGAAACAAGATTGAGAATAGAAAACAAAATTAAAATAAACTATAAACGAAGTAAACTCTACTTCGGTTTAATAGACTATATTATGAGCTGAAAGCCTTTTTTTATCTTTGGAAAATCCTCATGGATGTCCCTCGCCCGGGGAAGGCGAGGGGGTCTGCCGGACTCTTACCGGCTAAAAACCAACGGTATCCCTCCTTCTGGCCTAAGGCCGGGGTCACGGGATTCGCTATTGCATGCACCGCAACCCCGGCAGGTCTCGGTCCACCAGCTTCTTCTGGTGGACCTCTCCAGTGGTGGAGCAATTGTTCCCCTGCCCCACTTCCTACTGAGAGGCGCGCGCGGAACAGGGCGCGGCATCCTCCCGGGCCGCCGCACAGTGGCGAAAAAGTAACTTTTTCGTTTCAAATCAACTTTCCGGCTAGAGGTTTAAAGTAAACAATACATTTTTTTTAAACTGTTAATCATTTAATTGTCTATCAATTCCTCTGGCCGGATTTTCTATTTAGGACCTACTTTTTTTTATTGTCTCCCTAACCTCTCAAAAATACAGACTGATTGCAATGTTTTACGATTGTGCTTCCTAAGGGGGTAGAAAATATAGCCAAACTGGTTTCAAGGGGGTTTTCGGGGTCGCTGATAAGTTATCAGATAACTAAAATTCAAGATGGCGGATTGAATATGGCGGACAAAAATAGAAAATAATAAATATAAAAACCGGCCAGAGGAATTGATAGAGATACAATTAAATCATTAACAGTTTTAAAAAGAAATTGTATTGTTTACTTTAAAACTCTAGCCGGAAAGCTGATTTGAAACGAAAAAGTCACTTTTTCGCCACTGTGCGCCGCCCGCAGGCCACTCACTAGGGTGGCCGCAGATCGTCACGCGCACTCCGGCGCCCGGTGCGTCTAGAGCGAGAAGGGAGGGATGATGACATTGCGGGCCGTCAGGGTGATGAGCTGAAAGCCTAAGTTAACTAAGCTTTCAGCTCATAATTCCCTTTTCCTTTATTTTGATACCCTACTCAATAGGTTTGGTTATTTTTTTATTGACGTATTACTATTTCGAGCCAAAAATCCATCATTTTGTTTTTTTTTCTAACACCTATCTAAGGACACTTGGGTTTTTAAGACGAATATAACGGTAATTTAACTGTCGAAATCCATCCAGCCGTTTGGAAGATACGAGGTATTAAAGAAGTTTACAAACAAACATACATACAAGATACGCGCGAAAAACATAACCCTTCCTTGGCAGTCGGGTAAAAACCAATAACATATTCAATAAAATGTCCAAATTATAAGTGATTTCATAATAATAGTAACTTCACTTCACTTCTTACTACTTACATATTATTGTTCCGTGCCTGGGAACATTGCCAAGAGGTGGAAATATTGTCGGCAATATTTCCCGATAGGGAATAAACTGGGGATTTTGCTTAGTTCTTGATATATTTATGTTTTGTTGGATTCAATTCTATCAAATTGTAGTCTGCTTTGCATCTCAAATACAAACAGCCATAGGAACCTAAATGCAGTCTATTGAGAATGTTCCTGATAAGATTTCCAGTTTGTTGCCGACAATGTTTGGAACTTATTAATTGGGATTAAGGCGCCGCACTGAGCACAATGGAATATTTTCCCGCTTTTTAGTAGCTATAATCTCGATAATTAAAACAATAAAAAAAAAATTAAATACGCATATTTTCTATCTTCAGTTCTTTGCGGTCATTGCGTGATTCATGTTTATTTTTTTTGTGAAATCTGGCAATAATTTTACTCACAATGGAACGAAGATGGTATAGCTAATTAGCTAGGTAACGGGGACCGATTCTCGCGCGTTAGTGATCATGTCGAGATCGAGACATGTCGATAAAAAATGGCGTATGTCGATCGCAAATGTTTTTTCCGTATTATCACTATGTCACTAGAGATACCTATCTCTCCTCGATATACGACGAGCGGTAGGAAGCAGTTGAGAACACGATGTTGTAACTTGTATGTAAAATCGTATGACAAAGGGGATCTGTCAGTGTTACCTTCACTATAATATACTAGCTGTACCCGCGACTTGGGCTCCGTAGAAGTCGAATGGGTTTTAATTTTTTTGCGCGCTACTCTCATCCTTATTGTTTTTCCAAAATAAAAGTAGCCTTATAACATAAGCTATCTGCCAGTGAAAGTCTGGTCAAATCCAGTCAGAGATAAACTGGAACAAACAGACGGACAGACAAACATTTTAAAAATTGTTTTTTTTTGCTATAACTAACCTTATATACTTTCATATGCATTTAGTAAAAAGCTGTTATTTTGACATTACAAACAGACACTTCAAATTTATTTATTTGTATGTATAGATTTGGTTCTCAATAAATATGTATCTAGTGGGTAGTGTCATGTTAAAAAACGCGTCACTGAATATTCTTTGGTTTATTTAGAAATGAGTCACGCGTGTATTGAGGGAAAACCAGATATGTGACATTGCTTTTCTCAACAGGTAAAGCTAGCAACAGATGCTGGTTTGGTCATATTCTGTTGGGGTGATGACAACAATAACAAAGGCACCATCAAGAAGTTAAAAGATATGGGACTGCATGCTGTGATATATGATAAACTCGACCAATACACAACTAAAGAAGTGAAGGTAATTAATTATTTTGGTATATCAGTGAGACATAACGAGTAGGTACTACAAGTTTGTAAACCAACGATAACTTTAAGGACGCATTATTTACAAATCTGCTGATAAGCTGTTTTTCTGTACATTTTCCGATCAATCCATGCAACTTAGACAGACTTAGACTTCCCAGAGACAGATAAGTTATACATTATTATTTGATTTTAGATTTCTGTAGCAAGTGCATTACGAGTGCGTATAATTCTTACCAAACGTTGCATTATACCCGAAATTTTCAGTCTTGTAGGTGAGAACACCGAAAACTGCAAGTATTATTTGAAAATTGAAATTTGAAAACTGGAGGCTAGGCCCTCGAAGATTCGATGTCCCCCAACCTTGTGAGATATCGGTTGAAATAACAGTATTTACTTACCGTGTAAAGAATACGTAAAGAAAAAACATGAGCAACCTGTGCGGTACATACTGTGTACAGTGTACATGTACGTAACTGCCCATGCTTAGCTGCAAATGTGGTAGGAATAGGTTTTTCTAATTTTTCTTACGCCCGCCGATCGGACCTCAGACTGATTAATAAATCTCTGTATACCTAAGTACCTACTTATTCTAAATAGTCCTAGCTTCGTAGTACCTTCAAATATTCGGAGCATAATATCTCGGGCACGACCTTCAATAGAATTATATAATTTGTGTTTGCTTCCGTGAGTTGTGGTAAGTAGCCAAAATTACGATTCCTCGGATGACTCAAAAATAACACATTGCAATCCCTTTGAAGGGGACTTCACTGTGACATTTTAAGCCCTGTCATTTTATTGGTCTTACAATTGCTTACATAATTGCTTACTCTGTCCCGAGTGAATAATCATTTTTTTATTTTCTAACAAACGTATTATTAACTACTTACGTTATTCTGAATATCTAAATCTCTCGAATGTGCATAAAAAATATATGTGAATGACCTCGTTTTGCAGTAGATATGAATAAGTAACTAAAAAGAGGTCTTATTTTAAAAGAAACAAATTTTATTAACAATTTTTTATGTTTCATCAATAAATGAGATCATTTTTTAATAAAATAGTTGATCAATGGAATTGACGCCTTGCAAATAAAAAAAAATAAGTTCGCTGCATTTTTATTGAACATCGACTAATGCCCGGTTCCTATGATCAAAAATGAATCGTTTTACTTGCCACTGGTAGGATGTTTTATTGCCAAACTAGGCATATAAATAGATTCGTAATTAATTGTAGCTGTGATAGGTACTAACGTATGAAAGGGTCTACTATGCAAAGCTAAGCTACTTCATTATTGGTAACGATACAAGAGTTTTAATTTTAACTAATAACGCTCGGGAAATCATAGAAATCGGCATTAGTGAACTTATTAAACGGTTTTAATTAACTTTACTTCGTAAGTATATTAATTGTTTCTTTGTTTGATTCAAATCTTGCGACAGATTTTCTGCTTAACCAATTTTCCTGAAACTTCGCACATAAATTCAATTCCCATGACAATATAAAACATAAAAATAATTTCAACATCCAACCCTCAAATTCTGATGCTGCAGGGGTACCTACTGCAAGATAACACCCATAACACAGGCCTGCAAAATGAGGGTCATAACTTCCTCTCTGGAATTTGATAGCTGATTCTAGAGTATTTTGGTGTGCTGATTACGAATATGTACTTAGTTTTTCTCCATCACCTCCAGATGTTTAAAAAAAGGCACAGATAGAAAATAGGAAAATAAACACAAGTTTTCACATAAAATATATATATTTAAAAAAGTACATTACTTTTTACTTAAAAAACTATTAAAATATAATAACAACTTATTACTAGTCTAAATTACATGTATCTAAATTTTATTTGTGGAACCTAGTCCTTTTTTCCTGGAAGCTTCGGTTGTGCGATTTTCGCTTAAATTTCCGGTTTAGATCGTCGCGCTTCAATAACCAAAAATAGTCCGCCATCATGCTAGTATTCCATCTTCCTTGATACCGGACTTCAAGCTCTTTCAAATCTTGGTGAAATCTTTCGCCTTGTTCTTCGCTAACGGCTCCTAGATTTTCTGGGAAGTAATCAATGTACGAATTTAAGTTTAATAATGCTCCTATTACAACCCATTACACCAAAATTTGTAATCATTTTGGCCACTATTGCTTTATAGTCGGAGCTTCTATTGTTCCCCAAAAAATTTTTCACCACTTCCTTAAATGACTGCCATGCTTGCAACTCGATATCATTAAGTTTTTCATCAAACTTTTCCTCCGACATTAATTTTCTTACATCAGGGCCGACGAAAATTCCTTCTTTTAACTTAGCTTCTGATAAAGATGGAAAAACACACACCCTTTTCTAATAATATTTACAACAATTAGTTAATATTACCTAATCATTATGTATTAATGAGCTCATTACTAAATTAAGCCAAAATGACCCGTTTTCGACGTGGTTATTGCGAATTACTTATACTCATTATGTAGTAATTAACAAATTACTGATTTGCATTAATTTCTATGTTCCCTTACACTAATTTAATGCAATAAAAATTAAGCTGAAGTAATTTAATGACGTTTTATAAATTTTAATTAATAAAATTTTTCAGAAAAATCTTAAATATTCAATATCTTTAAAATCCTGACGTGATGGAATTTTTTATAACTTTTCTCGTAATCAAAACATCAGAAAATATGGAAAACGTTACTCAGATTTCAAAGAGTAAAACCATTGCAGACCTGTGATTAGTAACCTTAACATAACGTACATGATTATGATACAAATGTGCTATGTTGGTCATTACAGTCGAGGCGGTATTATGCGCCCGAGCCGCAGGCGAACGCGATAAGGGATCCAGGAGTGTAATGATCAATGCACACGCGTTTCGTAGGACGTTTTTCAACACACTTGCGAGAAATAAAAAGATTTAGGTACCTATCTATGATAGTATCAAGCCAAGTTGGTTATTTCGATAAGTATTTGTGAAAAATGCCGCGTGTATTTCTTTTTTCACGCGCCGTGCCTGTGGCAGAGTTAGCTATGCGCGCCCAGGTGAAAGACCAAAGGGCAAACAGACTAATATTAAAAAAATAAAATAATAACGAAATGAAATGTTTATTTATCATGTTTTAATTAATACAGTTTACTTATTTACAAGAAAGTTTACTATTCTTAGAAATAAAACGCTTTGCTAAGATAAAAAAAATTAAAGTAAAATGCACTAGTGCGGCAATGTGAAGTAAAAAGCACGCGTGTTTAATAAGCTGCATTATGAACCTAAAACCGGTGCAATAAGAGGGCCCAATTTACGAGCAAGTGTGTTGAAAAATATTTTTTAAGGGATTATTATTTTTTATACTTAATTTATTTAGGTATATTGGTATGGTATAAAACTATACCAATCTCCTGGATATTCCAAACAAACTTGTTTCAGGTTAAATGTATACCTAGTAAAAATAACCTTGTATAACAGAATTTAAATTTTCTCACATATTAGAAATGTCCTAATTGGTAGAAGTGAAATGTAGATGGGGCTAGAATATTGAGAGCCGATCAAAGAATTTTGTTGGCAAAATATACTACGGCGTGTGTGCCTAATTTATACCTACTACGCATATTAGTATAGTTTAGATTAAGCACTCACGCCCTTTGTAAGACCAGTAAAAAGTCAGTGCGTATTTTCAGAGATAGTGGCTAGTTTATAAGCCTTTCCGAAAACACAGACACAACCGACTTTGTCTCATATTATCTAGTATGTATTTAGAATTTGACTCGTTCCCCGGGCATGGTAGTCCGCACCGCGCCGCGTACTCGCGCCCGGTCATTCAATTTATTAGTCGGTATGTCAGATTGGCCGCAACTTTACCAACTAAAATTATTAAATCAATGGCTTATAATCTAGCCTTATCTATCTGGATATCTACACATACATTTTTGAAATTACGTACTTGTTTATTCTCACTGATTACTTACTCTGGTGATAAACAGGAGAGCATTTTCCTGATGGAGGCGCGTGAGTCGCAGCGTGAACTCATGCAACAGACTGCACTCGAGGACATCGCTTCTCCCAAGTCTTCAACGTCGGCGCACAGTGTTGATGGAGTCGCATTGGATAGTCTACCATACCTTGACCTATCCATTCGTGAAGCAATTCAAGAAGGTTCTACTGTTACATCACTGGAGTCCCTTGCTGGTTCTTGTGATCTTAGGGATGAAGAAGCCGAAAAAAAACTTAAGCGTATTATTGCACCTGTCGATAAGGAATCCCAAGTGAAAGAACTACGAAATAGCTTCCAAGGTGTGTATCCGTACCCGTGCACAGACTTGTCTAAGTTGTTACCCAAAAAAACTCGCCGGAATTAAATGGTCGATATTTTTTATGTAGACTGTACCGTTAAACTGGGGTTACTATCAAATACATGGACGATATTGATGATCATGTGAAAATATTGTATTTCCTGTCTGTGATAAATTTGAATTTACAGTTTTATTTCATTGTGTCATTGTTCACAGGAAAAATAATTGAATTATACCTCTCAAGGGCTGAATTTACCAACGTCGAATAACTTTTATCTTAAGTTTGGTCCATACAACGTCGACTTATACTGTGCACAAGTTTGTGCTGACTAAAGTCTGTGTGAGTTCGATCGCCTACTTACACGACATAAACAAGTCTTTAGACTTAATTTTCCAAACAGGCTGAAACGGCTTTTATACCGGCTATCAGAAATAAGTTAGTTGTTTTGATTGAATTTCTATACAAAACATGTCAAACATGTCAAAATTCCTTAGATAAAAGTTGTACATAAACGACTTTGGTGATATCGGCCTTAAATTAAGTAAGAAATTCTAGTCGGTAATTGGGGCTATTTTGGTACAAAGTAGTAAACGTCTAAGACAGCCATACTCAACCTTTTTTTTATAGGGGCCACAAACACGTTTCAGTCATGGTGTCGAGGGCCGCAAGCAAAACTTATTTAGGTCTTAATTAGAACGTAATACCAAGTTAACGATGTAGTTACTTTATTAATGAAAAAATAAGTTTTAACAAAGATGTTTATATGTTTTAATGCGATTTTTGACACTATGAACACTATTTCAAAACTTTATTAAGATCTGGCTTGGCTGGCTGGGCCAATAACAAAGGCCCAGCGCGGCGGGCCGCAGGTTGAGTATAGCTGGTCTAAGATCATCAAAGTGATTCACGGTGCAACTTTGATAAGGAACAATTTTCCTGTTAGGTATCTGTTGGTGTTTTTTTTATAATGAGTGATTATAAAAAAATCTTTATGACCTACAGGCGATATAACATTTTGACGGAATCTACTCAAAATTAAATACGATACAAATCCATGAAACTCGAAAACCAACCAAAGTAACCCCGGTCTATGGTTTTATAATAGAAAATTACAGTACCCTTAGTACGAGATTGTAAATTACGAAAACAGCCATCGTTTTTGTGAGCCGCTAAACTCTATCTCTCTTTCACACTCAAGAAAAAAGACAAATAATTATATTATTCAGTTAAACGAGCTCACGAAAACTATTGCCGTTTTCGTAATTTGCTAATTCGTACTAGGAGTAGGTACAGTTCAGGTTTTATTTGCTCAACTGGTCGGTATATGCTATACTCTTGCCTTTTTATTCATAACTAGCTGTGTCCTCACGGCTCCGCCCGTAGCCTATGTTACTCAGTGATAATGTAGCTTTCTAACGGCAAAAGAATTTTTGAAATCGGTCCAGTAGTTTTTAAGTCTATTCGTTACATATAAAAATACAAATCTTTCCTCTTTATAATATTAGTATAGATAGATTACCTATCCATATAATCAGACTTGTTTATTATATATATACACCTATCAACTAAGTGAGAATACCTAATTAATGGTGTCGATTCTGTAGCGCACTTTGACAGGACTAAACTATGGGCGTTTGTCTCTTTCTGTTTCAATAGAAAAAGAAAGTGACAGTTGCGTTTAGTCTAGTTTAGTAGTGTCAAAATGTGTAACAGAATCAACACCATTGTCTATTTAATTTAAAGTATTGTTCGATGAAACATTTAAATAACCGCCGTCCTGAAAAACGGATGTTTGCCTAATGCGGGTCACTCACATTCGCACGAATACGCGAACCCACAAGTGTGGGACTGATATTCGCAATGACAATGCGAACATTTTCCACACAAAACGGAAAACATTCGTACAATGTAAGAATGTTTGCGCGCATGTGAGTGACCGGGGTAAGGGTAAACATCACTAAACGACAGTTGACAGTAATACAGTCAGTATACCTAATTTTAAATTTTATAAATATCAAGTGGAATTAGAGTAAAGTCGAAATAAACTTTACTTATGTGGTTACGATAACAGTGATTAAGAAGGTAAAGTTTGTTTTGACTATGTATATATATATTTCAAATTATTATAAGTACATATATAAGTAGGATGAAAACTTTATAGTGTGATATTACTATGAATTTATAGGCATGTACTCTTTGCCAGATACATCCTTTATTTTCATTGTAAAATAATAACAATACTAACTGTTTACTGTCATTTACTTACTGATGTTTATTGTGGTATTAATTTGTATATTCTTAGATTTAAAGATAATTTGTTATACTTGAGCTTAATTTGATTTTTGTATTAAAACGTGATCCAACCTGTCAACAGAGTCGAAATAAGTATTTTGGAATTATAATGTTGTAACCATTATGCTGCGTCCAGACCTGCCGAATGCGCCAATCGCGAGCCGCTTGCGAACTGCGCTCGTGCTGCTCGCGTGCAGTTACAGCGTACGTTTGGTGCGCCGCTCTAGTGCAACTCCGGCAAGGCTCCAGTGGGGCGCGCGTGCGCACTTAGCTTCTTTCGTGTTTGAACTATGAGCCTCAGTTGTGAATTTGATTCTGAAGATATCGGACCATACGGCTGCCGTTAGCATAATTGCTGCAGCATCGGCTATTTTATTACTGGCAAAAACTAAAAGGAAAAACAGAAGACGTTGGTGGCAGGTTCCACGAGCGGCACGCGCGCACCACCTGCGCCGCTCGAGTGCGGCGCATAGCTTGCGCGCGAACGGCGCGCGGACGGTGCGCGAGCTTCGTACGAACATGAAATGCACGCGCGCAGTTCACGAACAGCTCGCGAGCGGCGCATTCGCGGCGCGTTCGTCAGGTCTGGACGCACACTTAAGGAGCCACACACACCAAAGGCAGCGCGGCGACTGCGGCTGCCGAGATTTACAAATCATACACATGCATACATAATATGTGGATGGTTATAGCCGTTACATGATCATATCACTAGTTATATTATCATATACCTACCCCGAAAAAGCTTATAAGAAAGCGTTTCAAAGGCATCTCCCTAGGTATATTAATAACACTAGTAACATGATAACATTTCATTTATGAGCATTAATCACAAAATTTACCCAGTGAAATGCTATACTACAAATTTACCGAGATAGATAAAATAATAGTACATTATGATATAAGTGTGCTATGTTGGTCATTACGGTCGAGGCCGTATTGTGCGCGCGAGCCGCAGGCGAGTGCGATAAGTGAGCCGAGACTGTAATGATCAATGCACACGAACATTGAGTGCTGTGTAATCCCCTGGGGGACTGATCTAGGAGATTTTAGTGGAACGAGTGTAGAGATAAACTACGATAACATGTCCCGCCCCTCCGAAATTGAAAACGTTTCAATGTATTTGTGAAAGTATTTATAAAGCACCACCAATACTCCCAACGCACGTGTGCGTGTTGAGACAGCCGTCAAACAAAAACTACAACTACATACACTCTTTCGTAAAGATGTGACTAGACACATTGAAATAGTAATTTGGAGGGGCGGGACATATTATCGTAGTTTATCTCTATCATACGACGTTTTTCAACACATTTGCGAGAAAAAAAACGACTTGTATTGTTATTAACTTTTAATTATTGAAAAAATAGTAAAAGCACAATTCTTAAAATGATAGGTACCGAACAGTGCTATGGTAGGTATTGGTATATCAATATAATATTTCGTCTTAACTGTGCTTTTTAATATGGAATAGATACACCAAAGCGAGCTGGGCTTGTATTTATTTGCTAGTTCATTGAAGTAAGCCAAAAATACGTTCTCAGAAAATGACTGGGAATTTTTGCTGATTTTCCATTGTATGAAAGTTCCGTAAGCGGCTAGGTACAGTCAGCATCAAAAGTTGATGACCACATTTAGATTTTCAAAATCGCTGTTCACCGTATTATACCTAAATCGCTCAACATGACAAGCGCCAGAAATGAATGATTATCATAAAAGGCCATAAGTAGGTGACATCACTTTTCAAAAGTCGCTTAACAAAATTATAGTAAAAAAAGCAAAACATTCTTCGTCTCTAAAGTCTCTGAACAAATGTTTGACAAAAATAGCATACCATCGTTTATCTCTAAAGTCCCTGAACAAAATGAAATGTTTTTTGGGTTTAATATATGTGTGTATTTTTTTTCGGTATATGTGTTTGGAATATAAATTAAGTAGACACATGCACATGTAAATCACCACCCTTTTATTTATTATAAACAAAATTAAATTAAATGGTTCCATAAATCAATACAGTTAATAATTATTATTTGTTTTTATTAAAAATCAACAAAGGAGATGGTTTCATTTTCGGCCATAAGATGTACATTTATCGAAAAAGGGGAAAAAAATCCAGGAATTGAGGAAAAATATTCTTTCGTGAATTTAAACCTGATTTGATGTGCACAAAATATAATAAGTTTTCAATTATTGCCATATTCTATTCAACATGGCGTCCTATAGTTTGCGTAGCCTGCTTTCGTTCTGAATGATGATGTCAAATCAAAACATAATTCACGTAGACGTTAAATATGAAAGGTATGTGTTCTTGTACAATTAATAATAATTATTATTCTCTTAGCCATCATTTTCGACTAATTCTAAGCTAGTGTGACGATTTTATCGTTAGAAAAATATTTATTCTTCTTTTTAGACGTGTACTTCTGAACGAAAAATTCAAAATGTCAGGTCACAGTCAGTCAGTAATTAACAAATATCAATTTCTAGGTTAGGTAAACGTCATCTTTACAACCTCTCACGGCTGTCATAACTCTCACGATAAACGTCAAACATTTTTAACTTTTATTTTGTGCATAAAAAACATTTAATATTATTATGAAAATAATGTTACTGTAAGCTATTCAGGGTTTAGTTTCCCAGCTTTTCTAAAAGGTACACCTTATGGCCGGAGTCCCATACAAAAATGAAACATCTTTAAACTTTCAAAAACAAATACAAGGTTTAATTTTTTATCAATTACAATTACAGTTATGATTAGGCTTAAAAATTAAAAAAAAAAATATTTGGATAGTTAAATTCGAAATTTACATCCATTTAAATTTTAACTATTTAGTAACGAGCACTTTTTTAGTTTTCAGTTCAGCTACTTTTGATAGTATAAGTTTACACGCTACGTATCCGAAACAAAGTAATGTTCAGTAACTTTTGTTATTTATGATGTTATTTTTGGACATTGCCGTGATTACACTAGCTAACCAAAACAAGCATTTTATATCGTTCAGTGACTTCTGTAAAACTGCATGTTATGATGTTTTCGGATATTATAACGATCAGCAATTTTTGACAAAATGGTGTTCAGTGACCTTTGACGAGTAGTGTTCAGTTAATTTTGAACTTTAATGATGTTCATTCAATACTGGCGCCCTATCTTGTTGAGCGATTTATGGGTGATATACACTGGCCTGCAAAAATAAGTATCACACTTTAAAAGTAAATATCATTAAAAGTGTAGTACTTATTTTTGCAGGCCAGTATAGTGTAGAGTAATTTTGAAAATCTGAATGTGGTCATCGACTTTTGATGCTGACTGTACCTATTTATCTGTAGGTTTTGGTGGCAACAGGCTATCACATGCGCTTCGTGCCTCGATTAGTATTTCCGGCGGCGTCAAATCCTACGTATTGCTCTTCTTCCCTACTTAAAGTCGACATTTTTGATAATAATCAACCACACAGCGAAAACGTAAACAAATATTTATGGAAAATGGCGTGCAAGTTTCTTGAGTTTTGAGTTTCTTTTTCTTTTCGCGCCGCGCCAGCGATGCGCGCGCAGTTTGGAGCAAGGGCACGAACAACATCGGTAAACAGCCAATATTAAAAATATAATACAGCGAATATTTTTCCCCTAAGGGAATCGGGGGGGGATATGCGGAATAAGTAAATTTTTACGATTCCAGTTTTCTCCCCTAAGGGGGATTATCAAGGGTGAACTCCAGACTTTTTATTTTTATTCTACTTTTCCCCCGTAAGGCAGACTTTCAGGGAGTATCTGTGGAATAAGTCCAACGGATTTTAATCCAGTTTTCAGCAACAGGTAGAGTGATTCAAGAGGAAAGTCTATATGCCCCACATTTGTATCTACATTGCACCTGTGTGAAGCCAGGGCGGGTTGCTAGTTACCTATATTATCAAAATTGACATAATAGCTCAATACTGATTAATTATGCATCTCTTTAAATGTATTTAATTTCAATTACTTACTTCTTAAAAATCTTATAGGTATTCTATTTCAGAGATAAAATCCAAATTGAGTTATTATTTCAAACAATTCGAATGTTATTACATAGGTCAAACAATTCGAATGTTATTAGATAGGTAGGTAGGTAGGTACATATTTACTGGAGGTAATATTCTATACTGAAATGAGTATTCCGTTGCCGTTAAAAGAAATGTTATCCAACCATGTACCTATGTAGGTATTATACATACTATATTTTGTTTAATGAATGCCATAAGTATCAAAGCCTTAGATAGATATGTTTTTTAAGGGATCTATTTAAAAGCACTTTAAAATTAATGAAAAATAATGCTGTCGACAACAAAATAATACATGCACTTTAATTTTAATACTTCTAACTTTAAAAATATTATGATTCACACTATACCTAATCAATCAAAACTCACTTGTTTCTAAACCCACCCACTAAATAGTGGAAAGTGATCGGCGAATCGTTTCTGGCACTTGTCGGCCGCTGCTGCGGCATCGCTCACTTCGCTCGCTCGGCTTGTACGTTGAGTGGTCCCAGTTCTAATATAACCTAACCTACCTTTTAGCTATCTATTTGTCATTTTACTTCTTATTGAGGGAGATTTTGACGTTCGTTCTGCCTAGCTTTTTCCCAATTGTGTTGAGGTCAGCTTCCAGTCTAATCAAAGAAGAGTTAAAATTGTAGTTGTTGTGCAAACCATTATGTAATATTAAAACTGGAGCCTTTAAAAGTGGGAACTATCATTTTAAAGTTCATTTATATATTTCCCTTTTTGTATCAGCCTTATTTTTTTATTGTATTTCTAGACATTATTCTAAAATAAATTGTTTCTGTGATATACAAAGTTTTTTTTATTATTATAGTTAGAACACCGATTATGCTAAACGCATTACAACCTGTGAACATGAAACTACATAATATGTTGCTATAAACATAATTTATAAAACCGGCCAAGTGCAAATCGGACTCGCGCGCTAGGATTCCATACCACCACTAGTTTTCCTTCATTTTATTATTTAATCATAGAATATGCACTACAATTGTACCAAGTTTCACGCTTGTATGTTGTATGTATTACCATTTTTAAGATAGAGCAGGAACAAAAAACCTTGAAAAAATGCGTATTTTCGAGATCTATTGTATGTGGTCCCCCTTTGGATTTAAACTTCTTATTATTTTTAACCGACTTCAAAAAGGAGGAGGTTCTCAATTCGATTGGTATTTTTTTATGTATGTTCACCGATTAGGCTGAGATTTATGATCCGATTTACGTGATTCTTCTTTAGTTTGATGCGGAATAGTTGCCATTTGGTCCCATAAAATGTAACGTAATTTGGCCCAGTAGTTTACATTTTATGATCTTTTTTTTAATGTACATTTTTGTTTACGTGGACGATGTAATTAGTCTACCTGATGTAATCTAGAAAAAACCTACTGTAGTTTACAGAACAACCTATTACAGACACTAAAAAGTAAAAAATAAAAAAAAAACCGACTTCAAAAACGAAAAAGTATAAAATAACTTAAAAAAGATTTAATTTAATATACCTCATAAGCAAACCTATACCATAATATAAAATTAATAGTTTCAGAAGTCGGTGCCTTCAATTTGCTTCAGCGTGGATTAGCACCAACTTCTGAAACTGTTAATTTTATATTATGGTAAAGGTATTAGGTTTGCATAAGAGGTGTATTAAATTAAATCTTTTTACTTGCTGCACCAGTGGACGTCATCATGACAATGCCGGCTGTCGCTGAAAACCTCTAAAACATTAATGCGGGCATGTAGTGAGTAGTGACGATAGATAACCCAAACTCATATACACCAGGAGAAACGGTTTTTGACGCAACGGTATTTAACTTATTAATTTCCGTAGGCTTAGCCAAACACAGGTATAGGTCTACCGGAATCTCATGGCATTAAAAATTAATAACAAATAGTGGTTTTCATATGGCAATGTCAACATGTCACTTGTCAAAACGAGTATGACTGTAGTTGATACATTTTCAACTTAATGTTTTCTTGTTCAAACATTTTTAATAAACATACTTATTTTAACAAGGTTTCCTTTTCCATTACAATAAAATTGCATAAACTGCATTTTGTTATGAGAAATAAATAAGACAGGTTGTAAGTAGTCAGCTCTGCTGTACCCTGTCTGTCTCTTAATTCACGTAAGAAGAATTGATATTCATGATACAATATTGCAGTCTATAGTAAATAATATATTACTACAGGAAGTGAATAAAAACCAATAATAATTACAGAAATGAAAGAAGCTCACGGTGCTATATTAGGTTACGATGTGGCAAAACCAATGTCCCTAGCAAAACTGAATGAGTGGGTCAAGGAACTTCAAGTATACTCCACCAAGAAGAACATAGTCTGCTTAGTTGTCGGCAATAAGATTGACAAGCATATCATTTTGGGACCCAGTGCATAATATCAGTAAGCACATTGGGTCACCCGCGCGAGAGCGCAACGAGTATGCCCAAGGAGGGTTTATGTCAGGCAGGCAGCCGGTCATAAAACAATAAGCCAAAACCTCTAATAACATGGATTTATGAAATACATGTTGTGCCGACCCCATCTAGTATGGGATAGGGGCAGGAAGAAATGAAGACGAAATTAAAGAAAAAAAATATATAAGTATCAAGACTTTTTATTCAAATTACTCTTGTGTTACCCACAAAAAAATTTAATTTCCCTATTTGCCATCAGATTCCGGTAGACCTATAGCAGGCCGCATTTGATTTAGCTTCAGAAAGATACGTACAAATTTTGCCGTCAATCATCGTCATCATTAATTGATGACTAACCTCATTTCCTAGGTATTTTGAGGGAACCAGGAGCCTTGATATCGTTATCCATTCTAGTGTTTTCATCCATGACCACTTCTTTGCTCTCCTTCAAAAAACTGAACTGCACTGGACGACAATACGTAGTTGAGCAGAGTTTTGGATTCGTCCATGTGGTATCATCTCCAGCTATCAACTTTAATGGAATCAAAGAGGTCATAAATATGCTTGAATCATCTTGCTCACTCATATTATATTAGCTTCACTTGTAACTAACTGACAAACTAACAATGTAAAAAAATCTTGGAAGTCAATTTTAACCTACTTCTAATTGTCGTATCGAAATGAAACTTTGTATGTATATGTAGTTCGGATGACAATACTATAATTTGGTATCTTGGAGCTGATCTGATGATGGAGCCAGGAAGTGGATAGTGGAACTCTTCAGTGGTTAATAGTAAACCTCTCGAGTTTGGGCTCATATGATTCGCCTCAATGAGTCCAATAGATTGGGCTTGGTAACGAGGGTCTGACGATGGAGCCAGGAGGTGGATAGTGGAACTCTTCAGTGGCTACTAGTGAACCATAGAGTTTGGGCTCATATGATTCGTCTCAATGAGTCCAATAGATTGCACTTGGTGTTGAGGATCTACTGATGGAGACAAGATGTGGATAGTGGAACTCTTCAGTGGCTACTAGTGAAAACTCGAGTTTGGGCTCATATGATTCGTCTTAATGAGTCCCAATAGATTGGGCTCGGTAACGAGGGTCTGATGATGAAGCCAGGAGGTGGATAGTGGAACACTTCAGTGCTAGTGAACCATCGAGTTTGGGCTCATATGATTCGTCTCAATGAGTCCAATAGATTGGGCTTGGTAACGAGAGAATGATGATGGAGCTAGGAGGTGGATAGTAGAACTCTTCAATGGCTACTAGTGAACCATCGAGTTTGGGCTCATATGATTCGTCTCAATGAGTCCAATAGATTGGGCTTGGTAACGAGGGTCTGACGACGGAACCAGGAGGTGGATAGTAGAACTCTTCAGTGGCTACCAGTGAACCCCTCGAGTTTCGGGTGGTATAACTCGTCTTGACGAGTCCAATAGATTGGGCTTGTTAACGAGGGTCTGATGATAGAGCTAGGAGATGGATAGCGGAACTCTTCAGTGGCTACTAGTAAACCCCTCGAGTTTCGGGTCATATGATTTTTTTTATCAGTTCAATAGATTGGGCTTGATAACGAGGGTCTGATGATGGAGCCAGGAGGTGGATAGTAGAACTCTTCAGTGGCTACTAGTGAACCCTCGAGTTTAGGCTCATAAGATTCGCCTCAATGAGTCCAATAGATTGGGCTTAGTAACGAGGGTCTGACGATGGAGCCAGGAGGTGGATAGTGGAACTCTTCAGTGGCTAAGTGAACCCCTCGAAAATATTATAACCTTATTAATATACATATATCTTTAAAGAAATACTAACTACGTCAACTTTAAATGTATTGTGTACCAGCAATAAATATGTTACAAGTTATTTTAAAACTAAAAAGTAAAAAATGAAAATATGTAGTTTAAAAAACTATAAACACGCTTTAATCACGCACTAAAAATTATAAAATAATTCTTTAAATCCAATGGTTAATACAAAAAGCGTGGAGCGCTTTGTCTAAATTAATTAAGAGTACACACAACCAAAAAGTGCTCCACGCTTTTTGTATTAACCATTGCATATAAAAGAATTATTTTATAATTTTTAGTGCGTGATTAAAGCGTGTTTATAGTTTTTTAAACTACATATTTTTATTTCTTATATCTACTTTGGTTGGATGCACCGTCAAATCCCCACTGATATAAATATCAATTGTTTGCCTTGTATGACATTAGTACTAGGAAAACTTTCAAGAATCTTGTTCACAGTTAAATCTAGTAAGGCTTGTAGTGCAATCTTAGCTGAGGAATCCGTTACAGTCACAAATGTCTTCGGAGGGTAGCACTGCAGCTTAGCCTTTTGTATTTTATAGTAACTTGACCATTAGATGAGATTACATTAAAAAGGTAATTCATAATTACCATGTCATTTCAATTTAAAACGAACTTTTGTGATTTCTTGGACTGTTTTGGCCTATAGTATAAAAAAATACTATAAATTAGAGCATACTCTTAGCATAGGTACTCATATTTAAAGCATTTAAGCAATAAAATGAATCATCAACATAATTTTTTAATTTTAAGAATTTTTAAAAGGAACAGTCGGCAATGATGCCGCATTGCGAAGTATGTTAAAAAATTACAATTGAATAGTACTATATCTGTGTGTAAGGATATAATGGCCAACCTTATGATTCCAGAGATAGCCTCATTTTTTATGTCAGGGTCATACAAATTAAAAAAAAAAATTATAACTCCGTCATTTGTACACGCAATGACCTCATACGAAGTTTTATAGTAGGTATAGTAATGATCAGCAGAATCCAGGTCTAGCCAAAAAAAGGACCCTTCAAAATTCAAGTATCTATGTCTATGAAAGGCGATTTTCAGCCCACCGTGCGGCGTAGGCTTAGTAATAGGATCCCGTTGGCACCCTTTGGATACGGAACCCTAAAAATGGCCCTGCTTCGTAGATAATTGACCCAGGTCCCAGGTTATCAAGTTGTATTTCGCAATATCTTAACATTTTTTAATGTTCCTTTTTACATATTATAAAATGTAATATTTTTTTTGTAACATGTCTGCACGAAGGATCTTCGGTGTTCATTAAAGAAAACATACCTAGGTAAAGGTAGGTACCCATTCTATATTAACCTGGTTTGTATTATATTTCAAATACTTCAATTCCCCAGGTATACCATATTAGGAATAATAGCAATTTACTTAGGATTTTATTTATATATATTTACTTAGGAGGAAAGTAGATAATGTATTTAATACAAATAAAATTACTGAAAAATAGCTTTTATTTTTAATAAAATTACTAAAAGCAAGAAAATATATAAATGTATCTAAGTAAGTAAAAAATAATTTGAAACATCTGGAAACTAAGTGTTTGGCCAGACTGGGGCAGCGCGGTGTGGGGAGCGGCGCGGGTGCGGGAACGCGCGCGATTTACCTGTCCGCAGTCGAGTGCGGCTTCGTTCTGAGCGTTGTAGTGTCCAGTGTTTGTCAAAATGTAATATGGATGAAGAAGACTTCTTTTTACTGGAAAATTCTTACTAAAAAACGATGTTTCGACATCCACAGTGCAGATCGTGCTTGAATAGCACTTATTAATTCTTCAACATCTAATTTTGAAGACGCTATCACAACAACGCGCGTGGTAAGCTCGAACTAGTTTGAGATCCCGCGCGGGTTGTCGCTTGCCGCCCGCGCACTCACTGCGGCCACTTGTATGAACGAGCTATGGCGTGAGATATCCGCGCCAAGTAGTGCCCACTATGGACACTCAAATGAAGTTCTTCTGCTTGAATTCGCCGCCCCGCGCCCGCGTTTGCAGTCTGGCCAAAGGCTAAAAGCTTTGGGGGCGGTTATACAAGGGTGGCCATATAATTAGGAAAAATTTGTTCCTACTGCATAGGGGAAAGGTGTACAAAATGATTCCTCGAGGTAAAATGATTCCCCGCGGTTCTCAATGACCTATTAACCCCATCTAATAGATTTACCGGTCAACGTCCCTCCCGCCACCCGCTCAGTCGTCCAGTGAAGTTTCATGGCTGTGTGAGTACTATGCGTTGTTCTATGATCAAAAATATGAAATTGGTGCTTTTTATCTACGGTAAGTCACTTTTCAGTATAAGATTATTTTCTTTGTACCTACTAGTTATTTTTAAATGACCGTCTTACTCATGGTTTCCATATATATTTGATATCATTTTAAGAATATCTTGTTACTCGTATAGTAATGTTTTAGATTCGATTCTGAGCGATGTATGCAAACATTGCACTTGGGGTCAAATGATCCCATTCATTGTACCTATATAAAATGATCCCAGGGATCAATTTACCCTTCACTTTGTTTTTATTAACAGGTAATGCCGCGTGCTTATATTCAAATAACAATTCGTCAAAACAAGTGAGGACGCTATGCTGAAACACAAAATTGAACTCTATGCCAAAAAATTTGATGACTAAAATTCAATTAGAAGACTTTATAATAAGATAAACTTATATTCTTTTAAATAATTGCCTTATAAGAGTGTTGATTAGGCACTAAGATAATATTGATCTCCGACTGATTTAGGATTTAATTGTTTGCAAGAAGACTGTTTTTGTTATTTTTGGAAATAAATATTAAAAAATAAAAATATATTTTAATAGGACCCAAGTAGTTTAGTATAAAAGTGTAAAATGATTCCTGGGATCATTTTATCCCATCCCTTGGGATCATTTTGGACACCTATGTGTACAAAATGATCCTTTAGTAAACCTTTGCGAAACATTAAATAACTTTAAAAAGACATATGCATTTAAAAAAGAGTACGCCAATTTGAAGTTACTTAAATAAATGAACCAAAACTACTTCAATATTACACATAACTTTAATATTTTGGCTAGAGCATACATTTTCCCTTAGAGGGATCGTTTTGTACACCTTTCCCCTACCATACATTTGTAAAATAAGTAAGTCTCTAAAAAAAAGTGAGACATGTTAGTTCGATTTCAATAAAGAAAACATTAGATGAATTAAATATCCCTTAAGTATATAGGTACTAAAGACACGGGTTTCAGTAGTTTTAATTTCAATATTTAAAGAGGTTAAAGGTTAATTAAAGAATCTTGCAATCCTTACGTGGTATAGTTTTTCGAGATTCGGGCTTTCGTGCTACATTGCTCCCAGTAACACGTTCTGTGAAAATGTCAACTGGCTATGTTATGATTAAAAAGATATAACTTAGGTAGTAGCCCTGTGACAGACGGCGCGACGTAGGCTTAGTAAAGGGTCCCGTTGGCATCCTTTGGGTACGGAAACCTAAAAATGAATAGTCATTACCTAGGTAGGTCGCCTAGGCGAAATAGCTCAAAGAACCGCGACCATGCACATAACAAATAGCAATATTAGTAAAATTATTCAATTTACGTTGCGATTGCATAAACCTGCCACTGCCACCATTAATTCAGTAGTCGCAAGTACGGCTGCCGATCGTTAAGTTCAGGGGTTGATTCCTTGGGGCACGCCGCGATAGCGGCGGTAAGACCCGTGATGGAGGAGTGGCTGGAGAGGCGTCACGGCGCCCTCAGCTTCCGGCTGACGCAGGTACTCTCGGGACACGGCTGTTTCGGGAAGTACCTGTGTCGTATAGGCCGGGAGCAGACGCCCGGTTGTCACCACTGCGACTGCCCTGAGGACACGGCGCTGCACACTTTGCAGGCGTGTCCAGCATGGGGGTCGCAGCGCCGCGAGCTAGTCGCGGCGATCGGCGGTGACCTCTCGCTTCCGGCCGTGGTTCTGTCCATGGTCGGGAGCGAGACTGCGTGGGAAGCCATCGCCTCCTTTTGCGAGGGGGTGATGGCGACCAAGGAGGTAGCGGAGAGGGAGAGGTAGGCCGCTTCTTCTCTCCCTTCTCGCGCTAGACGCACCGGGCGCCGGAGGGTGCGTGATGATCTCCGGCCACCCTAGTGAGTGGCCTGCGGGCGGCGGGTTGGGGAACCCGTCGCCCGACCAGTAACGGGCCCAGGGAGGAGGGCGCGTCATGTCCTGCGCGCGCCTCTCGGATGGATGTGGGTCAGGGGAGCAACTGCCCCACCACAGGAGAGGTCCACCAGAAGAAGCTGGTGGACCGAGACCTGTCGGGGTCGCGGTGCATGCAACAGCGAATCCCGTGACCCCGGCCTTAGGTCAGAAGGAGGGACACCGTGGGGTTTTAGCCAGTAAGAGTCTGGCACACCCCCCCGTCTTCCCCAGACGGGGGATAGTCCATGAGGATTTACCCACGTGAGAAAAAAAAAAAAAGGGGTTGATTCCTCAAGATTTTTATGTAACTTTCCCTAAGTCTTTTTGTCTATCAAGGAAATGTAGATAGGTATAAAATGTATTTTTTATAACTACACTTACTATTTGTACCTGAGCCTGGCCTGTAAAATAATATGATGCAACCTGTGGGATTCTTAAACCTAACGAATGACTGTTTTGGTTAATGATTTAGTAAGTATGACAGACAAAATACTCTGTAACTTCTATAGGTAGGTACCACATTATTTTACGGCTTAGCAAGTCATGGGGCGTCATATTATATCCATTATAGCCAACAATTTGGCATGCGTCTCATTCTGTTTAGGGTTTTTCGTCAATTTCTTTTGACAATTTATAATCCAATAATGTTAATTTTCCCTCCTCCCACGAAATCAACAAAAATGGGGTGAGTTTCGGTATAGTTTTATAAATCTAAACAATACCTACTATTAGTTAGCAGGGATATTTAACTTAAAATGATGGAGAAAAAAAATACGAAAATGTTTGGAATACGTAGGTACAGGGTGAAAAAATGATTTTTCAATTTTTCTAATGTTTTGCTAAGAACAGATGAATCTTAACTGGGTGAAATGAAGGTTTGTGTTCCATATGTAATTTTGCTGTGGGCACTGGGCAGTCATCGTGAGTGAACTCAAGTCGCTTGACAGCACCAATACGCGGTCAAATAGATTCCTCCACACAAAGTTTTGGATTGAGCTTTCTTGAAGATAAATATGACTTTATCTACGCATTCTGCAAATGCGTCTGACCTTTCTCTGATCCGGTGTATTCCAAACGAATTCCACATTCCAATCCCATTTGTGGATAATGATATCTTTACGAATGAGGATGAAAATCATTATTTTGTTCGGAACGGATCTCTGTTGCCAACCGATCCCAGTAAATTCACGTCATTCGTAACGGATCTCTATTGCCAACCGATCCCAGTAGATTCACGTCATTCGTAACAGATCCTTGTGAAACGAAACGACCATTGGAAACGATTGTCTTTTTACTTTCATGATCCACTATATTCCAAATCCATAATTCAGATAATTTTTGTATACAAAGAAACGTCAAGAACTGTCACTATCAAAATGACAGGACAGTGGTGCAAAACATTTTATGCGAAAGCCGCAGAGAGCGCTGACCGTCAGAGTCATCAGGGGATATCGCACGATCTCCTGTGAGGCGGCTTGCGTACTGGCCAGATCTCCGCATTGGGACCTCGAGGCGCGAGTACTCGCGTCACTTTATCGGTGGCGCGAGGAAGCGCGGGCTCGCGGCGTACGGCCGATGCGGCGACACTTGGAGTTGCGTCGGTCGCAGCTGCGCGAGGCCTTAGTAGCGGGGTGGCGGGACAGGCTTTCACGTCCCAATGCCGGCCTCACCACCGTTGGGGCGGTCCGGCCGGTGCTTGAGCGTTGGCTCGAGGGGAGGCACGGCTCCCTGTCGTTTCGGACGACGCAGGTGCTCTCGGGGCATGGTTGCTTCGGGAAGTACCTGTGTCGCATAAACACAAGACGCTCGGTGTCACCACTGCGTCGACTGCCGGGACGATACGGCGCGGCACACGCTGGCAGAGTGTCCCTCTTCCAGCCCCCCTAAATGGGTCCAGGGGCGACGGACTTGGGGCACGCCGCAATTGCGGCAGTAAGACCCGTGATGGAGGAGTGGCTGGAGAGGCGGCATGGCGCCCTCAGCTTCCGGCTGACGCAGGTGCTCTCGGAACATGGTTGTTTCGGGAAGTACCTGTGTCGCATAGGCCGGGAGCAGACGCCCGGTTGTCACTACTGCGACTGCCCCGAGGACACGGCGCTGCACACTTTGCAGGCGTGTCCAGCTTGGGGGTCGCAGCGCCGCGAATTAGTCGCGGCGGTCGGTGGTGACCTCTCGCTTCCGGCCGTGGTTCTGTCCATGGTCGGGAACGAGACTGCGTAGGAAGCCATCGCCTCCTTTTGTGAGGGGGTGATGGCGACCAAAGAGGAAGCGGAGAGGGAGAGGGAGCGGTGTGCTCTTCTCCCTTCCCGCGCCAGACGCACCAGGCGCCGAAGGGCGCGTGTACGCGATGACCTCCAGCCACCCTAGTGTGTGGCCTGCGGGCGGTGAGTTTGGGGACTCGCTGCCCGACCAGTAACAGGCCCGAGAAGGCGGCGCGCCGTGTACCGTGCGCGCTTCTCAGGAGGACGTGAGGCAAGGCCCCACAGAGGAGAGGTCCGCCATGGGTTGGCGGACCGGGACCTGCCGGGGTTGCGGTGCATGCTTTTGCGAAACCCGCGACCCCGGCCGTACGGTCAGGAGAAGGAACACCGTTGGTTTTTAGCCGGTAAGAGTCCGGCAGACCCCCTCGCCTTCCCCGGGCGAGGGACATCCATGAGGATTTTCCAACGAGAAAAAAAAAAAGGGGCGACGGACTTCCCCAAGTCCGTATTAAGTCTTGATAAATTTAAGTCCTATGTAAAGCAGAAACTATGCAAAAAGGGTTTCTATAACGTTAAAGATTATATGGACGACAAAAATGCTTGGAATTGAACCGCTCGCTGTTATCACAGACACATCATTGTAATTATTGAAATAATTTTATAACATTTTTTTTTATCCTTTTGACATTTATAATTTAATTATTTTTTCAATGATTATTATTATTTTACCATTTTTATTTTACTTTTTTAATAAATTCTGAATGTGAGTACCATGTAGCTTTATACACAAATTTTGTAAACGTCTGGCGGTTCTTGAGTTTTTTTTTGTGACCCACACAAATGTCCAGCTGATTGATAGCGTTGTGCAGCGGTCGGGTTGTTGAGCTCCCTACAATAAGGTTTGAGCTCCGCGATGACTGATGCAGATGTGCCGTCAGTTAGGACAGGTCAACTCGAACCTGCTATGGCACTTTCCTCAAAAGGCCATTCCAGACGTTGCCCTACATCGTTTCACTTGCATAGTTTGTACCTATACTACAATGTCTGGACTTTAAAAGAGACTTTGACCTCTGAGTTTGTTTCGGCTTTTCTTCTCAGAGCTAATCAGATAGGAAATGCCGGCGCCATCTAGTCTTAAAAAAACATTACATTGACTTATAAAAGTGTCTGTAACAGATTTATTTACAGAAATAAAAATCATTTATCATTTAAATACGGTCATTTTGTTTGTTAAAATGTTGCTCAATTGTAAAGATATTCTCATCCGTAAACAATTTTTTTCTGTGACCTCCCTTTGCGTACCGCTTCAGTAGTTGTTTCGATTTTACCACCCTATTCTTTTTTAAATTATCTGTTAAAAATGACCAGTGCGTCTCTTATAGGCTGCAAGTCCTAAGTCATCTTTTAAAATACGCGACATGGTTCTGGGTGATATCTTCATCTCCCGAGATAAAATTTTTTGCTTTCGGGCAGGATTTCTTCGAATTCTTTCCCTTACTGCTTTGACCACCTTTTTCGTACGAACACTACGTGGACGGCCAGATCTTTTTCTGTCACAAACAGAGGAGGTCTCATTGTACCTATTAATAGCCCGGTACACAAACATTTGACTAATACCAAGCGTATGGAGAGTTTTAAAAATTGCATTTGGCTCCATACCAACTTTGTGTAATGCAATCACAGCGATTCGGTTCTCTTTAGCACCCCACTCTATTTTAATATCGCAAAATATTGTACAATGTATTGGCGCCAAAATTAGAAAACCCAATGAACAATCGTATAAAAATGACAGATTCCAAATTCAAATGTAATATCTTTCTTACTTTTAATTCTAACAGTATTTATGGCCAGACTAGGTATTTAACTATCACGGCTCATGAGATACAGCCTGGTGACAGACGGACGGACAGTGGAGTCTTAGTAATAGGGTCCCGTTTTATCCTTTACGGAACCCTAAAAAAGAAAAAAAAGGTGGCGGTGGGGGTGACGCAATTTGTGCTTCAGCTGTTGCAAGTTGTCTCTAATCAGCGCATCAAAATTAGGTTTAATGTTTTGCTCTTTTTCCCTTAATTTATGGGGCGGCAAACCATACAGGGCCGGGGCGCTGAATGTTAAAATACGCCACTGGTAACTGTCGATCAGTGGGATGTCGGTGACTGGTAATTGTCGGTCACTGGGTATGGACACATGGATTTTAAGTGTCTATAACTGGCGATTTTACTGTTTTTTTAAGTTTTCCTATTTTCTAAGAATTGATAAACAATAATTTAATTGTAAACAATTGTGGTGATTCTTGAGAATATTCTTTGTTATTACCACTAATTACCGTGGATCTGAACTTTATATTTTATGATTTATTTGTGTGTATTTCAAGCACTGTCCTAAAAGTGTCGATAATTGGATCCACCCTACTAGGTTTTAAATTGTAGCTTGAAACAAACTTTATGCGTCAGACAAAAAGTTCCTTTTGCATTGCCAATATAATGTGCGAAAAGAATGATCTAGAAAAGAACACACTTCTACGCACATGAGGCCACTGTTCATTATCCTACTGAATTAGTCGTATTTACAGTCATTTTTGTATATTGTAAATTAGGAAATCGTCTACCTACGACTATCGACGTAAACATAACACAAATTATTATTTCCTGCTTTCAATATTTATTTTATTCTTTATTTTAAACGTTGTAAATTAAAATTACCGATTACTGTTTAATATCCGGACAGCCGTCATTATTGAAGCTTGCGTGCGGGCAACACTACATTATTATACTGAACAATTTGAAAAGGTGTGGATTAATAGTAGGGGAGCAAAATAATATTTTTACGACGAGGGCGCTTTTTTGAATCCAGAGCGAAGTGAGGGATTCTAGAGTAGAATCCCGAGCTAGCGAGGGATTCTTTAGTAGAATCCTGAACGTAGCGACGGATTCAAAATACGACGCCCGAGCCAAAAATATATTTTGCGCCCGAGTGATACACTCTACTTTTCATCACCCATTATGAGAAAATAAAAGGCGCCTCATATTTTATTGTAATATTATTATATAATAAAACATTAACAGAGTAACAACTAATAGATTATCAATCACATTTCTTGCGTCAGTTCTAATACTTTCAGGAGTTAATTCTATACTTTCACTGTCACTTGAAGAACTCATTTTTCAAAACAAAACCATGAATTTCTATAACAATCCGTGAAAATTGACGAAAACGCGGGTTGTAGTTCGCGCGTTTTTAATTTGATTTCTTTTTTTTTATTCAGCCGGGCTGCGCGGCGGCGCGACTATGGGCCGTCGTGCCAGCCAGTTTTTATTCAAACAATATTTGCGTTCGATTTCTTTGGCACTGAACACTAAGATGTTCCAAATTCAAAAAGTGCGTGGCAAAGATAATTGCGGCGCACTTATAAAGAAGATTAAAAACTCATTACTGCCCGCTAAAAGTTTCTTATAGAAAACACTACCTTTGGGTGCACTTAAAGGCGAACCAAGTCGTCCTTTTCGAATAGATGGGATGAAAACGTTTTTTTGTCTTATTTCTTTGAAATATCGTGCCAAGATGGTAAATTCTTGTGTTGTGCCAAGTGGGTGTAAGCGGGAATTTTATCCAGGGTGTAGAGTATCTTTTACTTAGGCTAGTTTCTTTGATTAAATAAAAAGAATAAGACTCTTAACTAAATTTAGTTAAGAGTCTTATTCTTTTTATTTAATCAAAGAAACGGAACGGTCGGAATAAAAGACTATTTTTAGGGAGTTGGGATCAGATAGCCTGGATTGTAAAACTTCTATGTGGCCAAAATGTCTGGATTGAAAAAAGTTCAACATTACTAAAATTAATAGTAAAATGTCTAAGTAGGTAAAACGTTAATCACTTTCATTCCTTTGTTAATAAACTAGGTACTGTTGTATGGATTGGTATAAGACAATGCCCACTAGACCATTCCGCCACCGACCCATTAACGGCCCATTCACATATAGGTACCTACATCCGTCATTGGCAATTCGTAGGTAATTACCTAATTGTGGCCTGCGGGCGGCGGGTTTGGGGACTCGCCGCCCGACCAGTAACAGGCCCCAGAAGGCGGCGCACCGTGTTCCGTGCGCGCTTCTCAGGAGGACGTGGGGCAAGGCCCCACAGAGGAGAGGTCCGCCATGGGTTGGCGGACCGGGACCTGCCGGGGTTGCGGTGCATGCTTTTGCGAATCCCGCGACCCTGGCCGTATGGTCAGGAGAAGGAACACCGTTGGTTTTTAGCCGGTAAGAGTCCGGCAGACCCCCTCGCCTTCCCCGGGCGAGGGAAATCCATGAGGATTTTCCAACGAGAAAAAAAAAAAAGAAAAAAAAAAAGGTAGGTAATTACTTAATAATTTCTCATGTTATTACCTAGGTGTTTTCATGTAGGTATTCGTAATTTTTCACGATTCGTGAGCGTAACGCGCCTTGCACGGACCGGCAAAAATTTTGATTCTGGAAACGATGTGACAAAACTGAATGTTCCTCCTTAAAAATAAAATGAAGTCTTCTTAAACCAAATAATTTGAACACTTTTAACAGATGAATCCTGATTAAGTTTACTTACCGGTATGCCTCTTATGTCTCACTGCTCACTTTTAATTCTTTGCTAGTTTAACGAAGCTATCGATCTTTATAAAAACCATTATTATCGTAGTTTTCATTCCCTATTATTTATTTTGAAGACAAAATACATATGTGTCAGTCCAAGCGAAAAGGGTCCAGTGCGCGGCATTTAGTTTCCGAGATATAAGATGTTTTGTAAATTTGGGTATAAAAATTGCATTTCGCAATTTTAATTGGTTATTAATAAATGCTCAATTATCTACAATTTCATATAGTAAATGACTATATAGGTACGATGTTTCTAAGTACCAGAAACTTAATGAAAAAAGTTTACTAAAAAGGTACCAGTGGTCGATATTCTTGGAATAAAATACGTTTCAATACCCCGTGCTGATCACTTTTAAATAATTTAATTATATTTTAAGCTTAAAATGTTGAAACTACGTGTAAAAAGTCCCTTAAAGCGGGGAATGCTACAATGCTTCAATGCTACATCATTTTTTCGAAAATTGTGGTATAGGCGAAAAAGATGTCGTTTGTCACGCAGATACCTACCTAATTGTGCTGGACAGAATAAAAATAACTATGTTATGCAATATGCAACATGGCGAGTTCTAACAGGCAGACACCGAAGTTTTCGTATATCTTTCCTTCCCGTGAGTCATACGAAGTTTGCTCCCGACATGTATTTCGGTCTATTCAAAAAAAGTTTTAGAAAATGGGAATGCAATAACTTAAAGGATGTTCTTGCAGCTGCTGTTCAAGCTTGTCCGAAAACAAAATCTATAGTAGCTGTTCTTACTGGTGATGAGAAAGGAGAAACTTTTGTGAAAACTTACGACTGGGCAAATTTTTTTCAACCTGATTGTGTAACCATTAACCAACTTTCTTCTGCATTTTTGTCATTTTGAAACATGAAGATAATAGAGGGCACATGGTATGTTACGAAAAACATACTGACAGTCAACCAACTGTATCAAACGTTTTGAACCCCAATAAAGTATACGGTTTTCCTTCGGAAAAATCCCCTGCAGGCATGACGTACGAAAGAAAATCGTATCTTTCTAATAGAATTCGTGAATTTGTAAGTGAAGAATCTAAAGACATTTTATGCCCGAAACCCATTCCAAATGTTGATGAACCAAGTTCCTCTAGAATTCTAAAAGACCACAACTCTGTCCCAACAACATCTGTCGAGTACTCTTTTCAGAAACCAACAACTGAAAAAAGTACCTACTCGACAAAAACCAACATGTTCGTACTGCAAACAGTAGGTACTGGTCATAGGAATCAGGTGCGAGAAGGAATTCATTTTTGTCCAAAACATAAGTTGGAGTCCCAAATAGAATAAGTTTTGTGTTTAACTGGTACCTTTTACGTAATTTCATAAAAGGTACCAGTGGCTAAAATAATCATTATTCTGTTACAATAATATTTAAAAAAACCTGTCTTGTTATTTTGTTAGTTCCTAAATAGAGAAAGAATATTTAATTTTAGTTTTTTATTGTTAATTGCTCTCGCAATTACCTACTAACTTTTTATTAAATATCGGCAAGTGGACCTTTTTAATAGACCGTGTACCCTTCCTTTATTTCAATAATAATTGTTAATGTTTTGATGTTAGTAGTATTTCGTTTATTCATCTATTTACATATTTGATACATTTTTAAATATTTCTATAAAAAATATAAAAAAAACATTTAAAAATATAAAAAAATAGTAGCCCACCGGCATCGGGAACAGGGTCCAAGCTACCGGTGGTCAGGGCCTCAAAGAGAGGAACTTCCTAACAATACGTGCCGTGTCCAGAAGTACCGCTTTCTGTATCAGGCCCTTGACCCAGCTGCCCAACGCGAGCCTCGTCAGATGTTGGTCGAGGCTCTTGGCTATTAAGCCATTGGCCGTCACGACTATCGGCACAATGACTGCTGAGTCAACTTCCCACATGTCGACAACCTCGTGTGCCAAGTCTTGATACTTAATTTCTTTATCTTTCTCGGCTTTCACAAGGTTCTCGTCATGTGGGACAGTGATATCAACAATCATTGTGAGACGCTCTGATCGATCTATCACCACTATGTCAGGCTTATTGGCAACAATAGTCCTGTCGGTGATGATAGATCGGTCCCAGTACAATGTGATATGACCATTCTCGAGAACTGGGTCGGGCACATACTTGTAGTATGGTACTTCTGCGTCCACAAGGTTGTATTTCAGAGCAAGTTGCTGGTGGATAATCCTAGCCACTAGGTTGTGTCTGTGCAAATACTCGCCGTTAGCAAGACGAGAACAACCAGAAATAATATGTCGAATGGATTCACCGGGACAGTGGCATGCCCGACAGATGTCAACCGTACCGTCCTTCACAATATATTTCCGGTAGTTGTTCGTCATCATAACTTCGTCCATAATTGCACAGACAAAACCTTCGGTTTCCCCAAAGAGATCACCGAAACGTAGCCAGGCTACGGACGCTAGGAAATCTACATCGGGCCCATAAAGGGCCCGGTAAAAGCGTCCGTGAAGCTCCTTGCTCTGCCATACCTCCCTGCGGCCATTAGTATCCAGTACTACAGGCTTGCGCCAGTTCTCTTTAGCCAAGGAGAGCGGGGTGTATCCTTTGTCCACTGCGACTACATCACGATGCATCCCCACGTCGGCTTGGAGGAAGTACTCCCTGAGGCTGCACACCTCGCGGTTGTGGAGGGTCTTAGCATTTAAAAAGCCTCGACCCCCACACTTCCTCGGAATGTACAGCCTCATCACCGATGAACGTGGGTGATGCATTCGGTATGCAGTCAGCAGCGTACGGACCCTCCTATCCAGGGCGTCAAGTTCGGTCTGAGTCCACTTGAGTATGCCGAAGGAGTACATCAAGACCGGCATGACCCAACCGTTAAAGGCGCGCACCTTATTTCCGCCTGATAAAAGACTTTTAAGTACTTTTTTCAGGCGGCCATAGAAGCGCTCCCGTAACGATTGCTTCATGTCGGTCTCATTGATGCCTAACGCCTCCGACATGCCTAAGTATTTGTAGGTTTCGGTTGAGGAGAGGGGTCTGAGGTGTATGGAATCCGAGAGTTGTGTTCCCACGGATTCCATAATCCCTCCTCGCTTTACATGCATGACTGCACATTTGTCCACACCAAATTCCATCCTGATGGAATTACTGAAAGTTTCAGTTACTTTCAGTAACTTCATCAGTTGCAAATTGTTGGGGGCAAAGAGTTTCAAATCGTCCATGTAAAGGAGGTGGGATATTACCTGACCACCTCTTCTCAACCGGTAGCCTAACCCTGAACCCTCCAACAATGTGCTCAGAGGGTTCAATGCTAGACAAAACCACAGCGGGCTCAGACTATCGCCCTGGAATATACCTCGCTCAATCCTTATTGGTTCTCCTCTCCCTTGAATTTGCCGACATCCTGGATAGTGAAGGACTGTCCTCCATTGCCCCATACATGACGTCAGGAAGGCGCATAGAGTTGTATTCACTTTATACAACTCTAGCACCCTCATGAGCCATGTATGTGGCACCGAGTCGTAGGCCTTCTTATAATCTATCCAACATGTCGACAGATCCTTTCGAGATCGGCGAACTTGTTGGCTAATGGCCATATCTATGAGGAGTAGCTCCTTAGTACCGCGGGACCCATTCTTACATCCATTTTGAGAGACTGACATAATAGAATTATTTATAATATGAGAATTAATTTTGGCTCTCAAAATGGACGTAAGAAGTTTATAGACCGTCGGCAAACATGTAATTGGTCTATAATTCTTGGGTTCCGCAGTACTACCTGATTTATGGAGCAGGTGGGTAACTCCTGTTGTAAGGAACTCTGGAAGCGACCCAGATTCCAAAGACGACTGGAATTGTGAGGCCAAACGAGCATGTGAACTGCGCAACCATTTTAGCCAGAAGTTGTGCAGTCCGTCTGGGCCAGGGGATTTCCAATTCGCCATTGGACGGACTGCACTGGTTACGTCTTGGGGGACAATAGTAATGTCCCCCATTTCCTCAATCGGTTCACACGCTCGCTGGACCTCCTGCATCCAGTCACCTTCAGTGTGAGTGACAGGCATCGACCAGATATTGCGCCAGAATGTATTCATGACATCATTATCCGGTAGATGCGTGTAACTCACATCGTGATCAGGTCGCTCCCAGGTTCTGTATACCCACCTTTCATCGCTATGAAACATGCGATTCTGGGTATATCGCTCCACTCGTCGCTTATACCTCCGAATACGGTTTGCCCATGCATAAACCTTCTGCTTCAGGAAGTCGATACGCTCTGTGACACGGGACAAGTAATCTCGAGGATTGATATCAGTCCCCGAGAATGCCCGCCTCACAAAGCGCATCACTCTAGGGCGAGTATTGCCCTCCCTGAAGCAGATTAGTTTGCCAATGAGTGCTCTAGCCTCGTTAATACGACGTTCAATCCTGCACTGCCAGGCCGGTACGGCGGGTTTTGGTCGTGTAGCTCTGTCATTATTATCAAATTTGGCGTGAGCTACACGACATGCCGCAACAGCCGCGCAGTACAGGATTGAATGAGTATCTTCGAGGTTTTCGCTGTTATCAAAATAACTAGATAACAGCGAATCTAGAGCACACATTAGCGCCCTATTTTTTCTATGCATCGGCAAACGGGGTATTCGTGGTCTAATGTTTGGCGGAGTGAACCGATACTCTCGAATCGCAAGCTCCAAAGCGCTCCTCAGTTGTTCATTGCACTGGGTACTTACATTTGTAACCCTATCATCGCTCTCCTCGTCAGCGTGGATGGGCAACGGCGGAACCATAGTTGGGGTTTGCGGTTGGGCCGCAGTCTGCGACTGGAGAGAAATGATACGGTTACTCTGTACTTCAGAGCGTAGCCTATCAAGTGCGGCGTCAGTCAACCTATGATCACGTTGAATGACTCGCACCTGATCCGATAATCGCTGTGCCGAGACGTTGACAGTAGGCTCAAGTACCTGAAACAGAGAGAGCATCCGACCACGGTACGCGGTCAGGTTAGTTCCCCCCTCTGTAGCCCCAAAGTATGCGCGCATGCAGTTCTCGTTCATGGTTAGAGTCCATCGCATGCGCTGCACACTTCCACCGGGAGCGGGGACCCTGTCAGAGGCCGGTGGGCCTCGAGGTCCCATGCAGGCCGGTGGTCGGCCTCTTCCTCGCCGTCCGCGTCGTGGTGGTGGTGGTGGTGGCGGTGACGTTGGTGGCGAGTAGAATTCGTCGTTCGAGCTCGACGCAACTGCAGCGGCCGGTGTCACATCACTCACGATTGAGGAGTCCGGCGGCTGCGAGGCGGAGCTGAGCGACGAGGCCGAAGGTCTTGGGCGTGTTCTCGTGTCTTGTGTTTTGTCTTGTTAGTAGTATAATTATTATAAGTTGGTTCCACAGAGAATATGTCAATCTACAATAATAAATAAAAATCTATGTAACAAGCAAGTAGAAGTGTGTTTTATTTTTCACTCAAACATTCATAATGCTTTTTCTCAAATCAAGCTTTTTCAGAATTTCAACTTCAAATGTCTGATAAAAAAAAAACTGTGCCACTTTTTGATTATTTTTTCAATCCATACTATCAATTGACTATTCTAAATACCGAATCTAGTCTTAACTCAATACTCCACACCACTGGACCCTTTATGCTTGGACTGACACATATTAGTAATTAGTAGTTTCTAAAAAAATGTAGAACGCACATATAAGTAAAACATATTTTCAGGATATAAAACAACCCAAAATCAAGCCGAGAACGGGGAAAAGACCAGCAAATGACGACCCAGGATCAAAGAAAAAGAAATAACTAGGCTTTGAGTTACACACATTTAAAAAAGAATTGTGTAATTGGTCGCCTAACCCTCAATAAAACCGTTTTTTACATGACTGTATTGATTTCATTAATAACGCGTTTTACACTACCCGATTTTTAGGGTCCGGTTGAAAGACTCTTGACAGACCGAAGAGACCGGGCGTCCTAACTATTATTATAGGTACCTACCTACCTACTTATACTACAATGAATAAACTAAGAGTTAGGGACTCTAAAAATCGGGAAATGTAATAAGCCCATAAGTTTTATTACTTACAACCTAAACTGTCAATAAAATTACCACAATAAAACTACTTGCAATTTTTTTAAGGTAAGTAAGGTTTCCATTCTGTCCAAGAGTTTTTATGAAGATCCATGAAAGCAGTTTTTAATTTTTAAACGGTTTTAATTAGCTTCAATAAGTTTACTTTTGTTTATTTGTTTGATTCAAATCTTGTGACAGATTTTTCAACTGTTTCTGCTTAACCGATTTTACTGAAACTTCGCACACAAATTCAGTTTCCATGACAATACAACATTATAATAATTTCAACCTTCAATCTTCAAATCCTGATACTGCAAGGGTCCTGCAAGATACAACAGTTTTACTTAAAGTTTTTTGAAGGAATTATTCCAAAATCGACTCCAGTTCCTTAGAAAAAAAATCTCTAGCGCTAATGGTTTAAGATTTCACCCCAAGGACCCATTTTAATGAATAATTTTATATAGTCAGCATTATAAATACCTACCTACCTATATCTATTATTATTTTATAAATAATTATCACAGGAGCTTATGTCTGATACATTTCCGCTGCGCACGCAACGAAGACCGGTCATTAATATCCAAGTAGGTATCTAAAGATCATTTTTTTTATATCTGGCAGTAGACGCTGAAAATGATTAAAAATGAATAACACTATGGGATCTATAGTTCTGCCAGAGAAGTAGGTACTTAAGATTTTATTTTATAGTGTATTGTAGTGGCGTAGTGTATACTAACTATTGTGCAGAGCTGAAGGTACCTACCTACCTATTTTTTTATCGTGGGTAAATCCTCATGGATGTCCCTCGCCTCTTACCGGGACTCGCCTCTCCGGGTCTGCCGGACTCTTACCGGCTAAAAACCCACGGTGTTCCTCCTTCTGACCGTCGGCCGGGGTCACGAGATTCGCCTAAGCATGCACCGCAACCCCGGCAGGTCATGGTCCACCAACTGCTGGTGGACCTCTCCTCAGTGGGGCTCCACCCCACGATCTCTTGAGAGGCGCGGGGAGCACCCCACATCAGCGGCGCACCAGAATACATGGCACGCCGTGACCACCTCGGGGATCAAACAAACACATGGGCGCCAGACGACCCCGTGTCTGAGCATCCTTGGGCTCCTGCGACGGGTCAGGTTAGTGGCCCCGCCGCCTACCACTTTTCGGCCGCAGAGGATAGGGAGAGCGGCCAACTATACACCGACACTCCTCTCCCCCTGCGGCCCCACCGCGTCCGCCATCTGACGGTGGCGGCCCCGTTAAGGCCGCGGAAGGTAGGGAGAACGGCGCACCGTAATACAGGCACTCCTCTCCCGCCGCGCCCACCACCCTTCAGCCGCGAATTCAGTTGCGATGTCGCCCAGGCGACACCGCAACCTACTTGGCCGCAACGTCAAGGGCTTCCAGGCCCAAGCCTCGACAAGCAGCTTCAGGTTCCTCTTCGCTTCACCGTGGGCATTCACTCCACGGCTACTGAGCACCCCCGCAACGACAATGCGGGAACCCACCGGGGGGAAGTACCTACCCACCTACTACCTATGTGAGGCTTCAATATCTCCAACAAAATAAGGGCTTTTAGGTACTATGTATTTTGATTTCCGTATTAGTCTAAAGATAATTCTTTACACTAGAAATAAAAGCTGAATTGTATTATTTAGATTTAATAGTAAATAAATATTTAATTTTTATGCGCCTCTTTTATTTGACTAAAACTGATCCTTCATCATTTTACACAGACAGGTTACACAGCCTCGTCCGCCTTGTTAGACATAATTGCTGGAACGTATAGGTACGCTTTTATTTTTCTGTAAGGCTCATGAAGTAGTATGACAGTTAAGTTCTTTTTACAAAGTGAATTTAATACATATTGTTTGGAAGAGATATTTACACAAACTATGAAAAGAGCTGATGATCTTGCAAGGGCTGAACCGATTTCCACCAAACAAACCCTTTTCTGATTAAACCAGCTTTCAAACAGAAAAATACCGCATCGAAATCAATTCATCCGTTTTGAAGCTACAATGCCACAGACAAACAGACAGACATAGGCGTCAAACTTATAAAACAGAATATTTTTGAAATATAGGCTTTAACATCCGTTTTTGTGTCGCAGGTTAAAAATAAGATTTTATAATAAACGTGAATTTCGTCTATTTTAAAGCGCATATGTTGTAAATTATTTTAGCTATAGAAAAAAATGCTTAAGACAAGAATTGTAGGAAATTTTATTCTCTACTTAATTTGAGTTATTTTTGCCGTAAAACCCATAGTTGAGGAATTATTTAATAAAAACTATTTTTTTGGGTTTTTAATCCAAGATGGCGGAGCATGAGGTCACTCAAGGTCGAAAATTAAAAAAATATAAGAACACCTAAATATAATACATATCCAAAAATCAGATCTGACCGACCTCATGCAAGGTAAAACTACCTGTTAACTGGGCTAAATAGTCGAGATTGACAGTCAACAGTGTACCGAAGTGACATTTATCGGTCGCAATTTCCAACTAGGCTGCTACTGAGAATTACTTAATAGAAAAACCAGATAACTCTGCCTAACTGCTGACAAGCGTGTGAGTAACGCTCGTATAAATATACAATAAAATATTTAGTGTTAATTCCGCGAAAAATCAGTTGATCAAGCCTGAATGCAGTATGCAGCACCGCCCTCCCGCCCGCAAATATATGCAAATGCAGAAGGTGCGATTAATAACATGCAACACACAAGCAAAACAAACCGATACGACACGTGTTTCGCCCCTCCACGGGGCATCCTCAGATGATGTTGACTCGTCGACCGCTTGGACGCGAATGGCACGACTGCGTAGCGCGCGCCCCTTTATACATCGCCTCGACCTGTTGTTTGTGTCGAACTACCCACACAAATACGTACTATTGGGGATGAAACTAAATTAGTTTGGTCATTCAACAGTGTATATCTATCTGTATTATGTTTTAATATTTCCAACTGTTCCAACACACACAACCGGAAACTTTTATCACATACATGCAAAATACTATAACTATTATTGTCGCTCAAGGAATGGCCGGTGTCAAGTAAATGTTTGGCAAAATGAGATCTTTCTGGATGGCCATTCCTATATGCGGCAATATGTTCCAAATAATCAAGGAAGGAATGCTCAAGGAATGGCCATCCAGAAAGATCTCATTTTGCCATTTCTCCACTAGCAATTTTTACCGCGCAAGTTGACTTGTGCAACAGACTTTTAAACACAATAAATGCTAGTGTATTTGGCGCTTAAAACCAAACCTAGGGCCTTTCGCTCGCCATTTTTTTTGTTTTTTGACAGCCATTTCTCCCCCAGGTATTAACATTACGGAAGTATTTTCGCTTTGCAATCTTGCAGTTCCAATAGAACTAATTTTAATGAAAACTAACCAGAAAGGATGCACGCAATATTAACAGCGCTACCTCTCTCTTGCCACGTACCTGGTAGAAAAATTGTATAGATACGATTTAAAACTGCTGGCAACGCCCGAAGCTACGCGTGACCATGGGCGGCGCACGTGCGCGGCAGTGGAAACGTAGACACAGGCAGCAAACCACGCAGCGCCGGCCCTGTGGTAGAGCGAGAGGAGCGGTCGCTCAAGGCGCCAGGCGCCAGGAGGCTGGAGGCGCCAAAAGTAGATTTTTGAATAATCACTTTTTAACAAAAATAAAACCGACTTCAAATTGTGTATCTCCTAAGTTCTTCATCAGATCTTCACCAAATTTTAATGGGACCACTTCGAAAGAATACTCTTTCAAACAAAAAAAAGAATCATTAAAATCGGTTCACAATTAGCAAAGATATCGCGTAACAAACATACAAAAAAAAACAGTCGAATTGAGAACCTCCTCCTTTTTTGGAAGTCGGTTAAAAAGTTGGTAATTTTTATTTATTAAGGCGATTAGAGTCCTCAATGGCCTTGGAGTTCTAGCGCGCTTTACCCGAGCACCCCCGCTTGCTACGATGCAACTCTCTCTCTCTAACTCGGATCACAGAACAGTTATGCGTAGACAGATACGCCCGACTTTTCGCTAGGTTACTCCTAAGTTTTGAAAATATTTAATTTAATTATTTAGAAATGGGTAGTTTCACTACTAATTATTAACTAGATGAAAAATAAAAATCATAATTTTGAAACAATAAGTAATTTGTAAGTAGGTAGGGTAGGTAGGGATAAAATGTTTGGAAAATTGAAACGATTACGCTTTATTATTGTAATAATATAATACCCAAATTAAAATTCATTCAAAGGGGAATGCCCATCAGCCATATAAAAAAATGCTTGAAATGAACAACAATGAAATATACGCCAAGTTTTACTACAAATCGTAGGAAGCATTGCAATATCAATAATTATAAATAAACTAGGTAGAAGTCAGTTACAAACGGTATCGAGTAAAAGTATCAATACCTCAGTGATATCGTTTCATACCTCACCGCAGAGTAGGAGTGAGGCGTATTTATCGTAACAGCTAAGTATAATAGGTATCATAAAATAACAGACTGTAACTGTGACAAACTAACTAAAAAAACAGTTCCTGTTCCACGAGATAACAAAATCCCATATACGACCAGTCACAAGCTTTTCTCTATTCATGCTTATGAGAGTTACCTTAGTTAGAATAAGATAAAAAATGTTACATGTTACACTGTGATACCCTGTTACAGTCGTCAAAGCTCTTTCCTTTTCTCGCATAGGTTTAACATCTTAGTTAGAAAGAGAAGTACCAACGTGTATGATGGAAGGTTTTTTGGGCTGTTGCTGATTCTATTTGTGGTAACAGAGAACACACAATAGTTTGCTCCCACATAGTATGAAATACCACTGTTATTTTGTTATTTACGTGGAACAGGAACAGGCGTAACAGATACGAGATTTTACCTGTTACAACCCATTCCACAGAGTACATGATTTTCAAACATACGAAAAAAAAACAGTAATATCAAACTGTCAGTAAGGCAAAGGACATGTGATTCATACAGCCTACGATACGTTTTCTATTTAGAAAATAATTTGATTTTGATTAATATTGACATGCATAGGTATATTATTTTAATTAGATTTACGGTACACATAGACCGAATTATATTAAATTAATGATAACTGTGCACTAATTCTATAAAATAGTTCGGTAAGGATTACTTGACGATCCCTGTTTGGCTGAATGCCACTTACTCGTGTCAAATAAACACAGACCTCTAATAAAAAAACAAGAATGAATTAAACGGATATAAAGTTAAATATTTTAATGATCCCTATATTTTTATCCTACTTGAACAAACTTGAGAATTATTTCATTATACATATTTTATTTTAAATAGAATTAAGGACCATTCGTAGTTTCTGTCCATTTCAGGCATTTTATGGGCGTTCCCCTTTAATTCTCTTTATAATCCTTCGTACACTTAACAAAATCTTTATTTTTAGACTGCCTATCTACCAACACTTGCAAATTGTGATCATTAGGTAGGTACATCCTCTAGCTGGTAATCATTAAGATTTTCTTGATCAATCATTTTAAGTTTATCTTTTCCTTCATTTGATGTAGGTGCTATTTTTTGTTCTGCGTTTTTTTCTTCGCTTTCGTGTAGTATACGTTCTTTTTGCTGTTCATTTTCATATCCTCTATTTTGGTCTTCGTTATCTTGTTCTGTACTCTCATTTTCTAGTCTTAAACAACATGCTGGTGTTTTCGTATGCTTTCTTTTTAGTAATTTTCTTATTTCCTCTTTCTCTATTATTGCTTTTTGTAATTTGTAATTCGGAGTTTTGCTGGTTTCTTAATTGCCTGAAAAATAGTAACTTAAGTGAGATAAGGTACTGTTTTTGCTATAACAGTCTGATAATAAGCCACACAAACACGAAGGTTCTACGTAGTGCCGTCACTGAGATGCTATACCCAGCTTCTGAGTGCACCATCAGGTAGGTGACATCATTAGTCATCAAGGTCTTCATGAGCGCTTTTAAATGAGTCCAAACACGAAGGTTCTACGTAGTGCCGTCACTGAGATCCTATACCCACCTTCGGAGTTCAACATCAGGTAGGTGACATCAGCAGTCACCTTAAGTCTCCATGAGCCCTTTCAAAAGAGTCCAAACGCGAAGGTTCTATGTAGTGCCGTCACTGAGATCCTATACCCACCTTCGGAGTCCACCATCAGGTAAGTGACATCATTAGGTAGTCATCAAGGTATTCATGAGCGTCTTTAAATGAGTCCAAACACGAAGGTTTTACGTAGTGCCGTCACTGAGATCCTATACCCACCTTCGGAGTCCACCATCAGGTAAGTGACATCATTAGTCATCAAGGTCTTCATGAGCGCCTTTAAATGAGTCCAAACACGAAGGTTCTACGTAGTGCCGTCACTGAGATCTTATACCCACCTTCGGAGTCCACCATCAGGTAAGTGACATCATTAGTCATCAAGGTCTTCATGAGCGCTTTTAAATGAGTCCAAACACGAAGCTTCTACGTAGTGGCGTCACTGAGATCCTATACCCACCTTCGGAGTCCACCATCAGGTAAGTGACATCATCAGTCACCTAAGTCTCCATCCTCCGTCAAACGAAATTCTCAAGACAGCTAAAAACGATAAAAAATAAACACATAGAAATAGTGTATCTACTAAGAGGGTATGTACTTACCAATAATTTTGGAGAGCTTGGCCACGCTTCACTTTATATTTAGGCACAATCAGGCTTACTCTATGATAGTTTCAAAAAACAAAACGAAATTATAAACTACTTTATATATATTTACAAACTTAAATTTAATTCTTATTTTACGAAATATTGATGTTTGTACTATTTAGAATAGGACTTCATTCAAAAATTATTCAAAACGTGAACTTTTGGTTATTATTTTGGAAAAATTAACACGCGTATAGTCCACCCGTCACAAGAGTCATCAAGAATTCAAGACACTAATGTTTTGCGTCCCGAGTATGCGTTATAGGCCTTGCGGGGGTGCCTCTCGCGGGGTACTGGTGAAGTTTCGGGTTTTTATTTATTATTTAAAAACCTTAACAGAAATATGAAAAAGTTAACAATAGAAATTGTTAAATAGGTCATTACATATTTTTAGGTACAAAATTCATGCCGAACTATTCAGCCGTTACAAAGAGAATTTACAATTTAGGTTGAAAAAGGACCTATTTACTATTATTTTTTTCTAAACTTTGGGAAGATTTATCAAAATTTTAAACAATAGAATGTATTTGTGATGACTTTAAGTATAACATATATTTTATTAAAGGAAAACGCGCAAAAGGATTAATCTACAAACTTCTTTAAACATACGGTGTTTTTGGGATTTGAGGACTCTAATCGCCTTAAACATAAACTGAAGTACAATTTATGTGATGTGAAAACGTCCACCAAAGGGCGTCGGAAGACAATCTCGCTTGACCCTGATCACGGTCTATAGCCGGCGCTGAAACCACGCATTAAGCGCGGACTTAAAGGCTCATAATAGGTTTTTGATTTTACCATCGAGTAGTCTTGTAGAATAAACATACTTAATAGAAATAGAGATCAAATAAAAATGCCTATTTAAAAAAATATTAATATATTATTCAACATAGTTACTTACATAAAAATAATATGTAGGTATATACTGATTTTTACGACTAAGTATACAAGTACTTTCAATGTTTAGGACGGAATGTGTTTATATTAATCACAACTTTATGAATACTTAATTTCCTACATTGATGTTATTTTTACCATATTTGGCAATAAGGGGGATGCGTACCGCCTCCTCTTCAAATACGTAGTACTCAAATTTAAATACTTTCACATTAATATAAAGTGAGAGAAAAATTCATTTCTTTTAACCAAAATCCCTTTTTTTATAAATTGATTTAGAATTATAATATTGTACAATAACTTTATTTTTACCTGTTAGTTATAACAATATGTAACAATAATTACTTTATAAACAGTGAATAAAAAATCTATTATGTGGGTATTTAGATTCGTAGACTATTAAGTCGTATCGAGAGGAAACGAAAGGCCTTTCGATCTTGTATTTACAGTCTTACAAACTTTTCTGTAAAATGTATAGTGATAAAATTGTTATTTTACTATTTAATATTATAAAATAATAGCGAATGTTTATAAGTACTTACTTATACAAGGTTAGTCGGAAAGGGGTACTAAGCCGGAAGGGTGTTAAAGTACCCATAATAATAGATAACTTTTGTTCTACAACATTCCCCAAAACTCAATAGTTTAAGAGAAATAGCTGTTCAAAGATTTCATAAAAAATACGCTAAATTCTATCTATCCTCTGCTATGATCAGCTGTGTTTACATTTTAGGTCATATTTGGGGTCACGGATTAGAAACCCCATTTTCTGAATTCATAACTAAAGCAGGGATGAAGAATTTTCGAAAAAACTAAAATTAAAATTATTTTTCATGGAAAAAAAATTAATCGAATTTTGAAATTTTAACACTTGCTTTAAAATAGTCATCAGTGATACTTTAAGTGGCCCGCGGCTTAGTACCCCCTTTCCGACTAACCTTGTATAAAACTATACTGAAAACAAAAATGGTTGGTCGGGGTAGGTACGTACCCGACGACAATCCAAAGAAATCCAATTAACTAATTTGGGTCAACTTTGGCTATAAATTTGATGACACCAAGGACGTATAATTTACAAAACTGCTGTAAATTAGTTGTTCTTCGGTACATTTTCCGATCAATCCGTGAACCTTAGACAGATTTTATGGTTAGCTACGGATAGACTACTCCTTAGGTTAAAAAAAGGTTCTATTTTTTTTTTATTTGTAAATTGGGTATTAATTTTCCGTAGCCTAACCCACGAAAATAACGAAAATGGGGTGAGTTTTGGTACACATTCCTGAAGAATTCAAGGGTTTTAATAAATACTTACAATACCATTAGTTAAAAAGAAGCTAGACAGATGAAACAGATGACAGATGTATTGTGTGCTATACACATATTTGTTTAGTTTATGTAGATGTGTATATTTATTGTGTATTTAATTTGTAATTTTATATAACTTGTACACTTAGGTAATTGTTCTCCTCAACATCAAATCTTTCTATCGCTCTAAGGTTTGCTGTTAGAAAACTCATTTGTGAGTTAAGCTCGCCTTTGTACATGAATTTACCAACGGAACTGTATTATATATTATTATTTTGTGTACAATAAAGAATAAGAATGAAACTTAACGGTGTGAAAATAAGGTTGATTTTCCAGTGTCATTTTACTCCTAGGCATAATCGTGAGTGGACTCGAGTCGCTTCACAGCAGAAATAAGCGGTCAAATAGATCCGTCCACGGCAATGATATTATATACTTACTTAAAAGGAAGTAACTAGATATGTCATTAACACGCCAAAAAGTGACTATTCAAAAACATGACAATTTGCAGGTTTTGCAGATAGCTGTCTCATTCACTCCCGTACTTTCCGTCTATCTTCGTCTTACTCATAACCCCTCATTTACACCTAAAACAAGTTGTAAACAAATCGTTCAAAGGTCTTTTTAAGAGGACCTAGTTACTTGTTTTTAACACGTAATAAACATGTATAAAATATTTAAAACAAATGTTTTAAAATACAAGTCCAGTGTAAACATACATATTTGCTACGTAAAGTACGAAATAGCAATTATTAAAAGTTCAGATACATGGGATTCCTACATATTTTATTCCTAGGTGTAAACGAGAGGTTAGAGATCTTAACTACTACTTAGAGAAAATAATGCAGGATCACATTGTAAACGACATGTTCTATGAAGCAACATATCTGCATCTATAGTATAAAATATCATTGGTCCACGGCAGTCCACGGTCACAAAAATTTGGATTGACCTAACTTGAAGATGAAGGTACGCTGTGCGTGTGTGGGCCGTCCGCATATCGTAATTATTTTACTTTTTACGTATGATTTGTGCGTCCTTAGTTACAAATTTCGTAAGTGTCAGTAAGATGTTCCCTTAGCAACAGTTGTGGATTGGATTAATTTGAATTGTCTCGGATACTTTAAATATGAATAATACGAATATTCTGTTACAGGTACATTACAGGGGCTAATAACGTCACGTTACGTTCTTATCAAAAATAGGCTTGTAAGGGCTCAGACAGACTGAATCCCGACTGAAACTGTGACTGTCAAATGCAGTTTAACCTTTTTACCGCCACGGATTTCAATAGAAGTTTCAGAATTTCGTGCTTCCAGCACCACAACTTCATTAGAAGCTCTTCATGTTAACTATGTTATAAAAATAAGTTTACTGTATTTAACAGGTCATCAGCTCATCACTACTGTTTACTATATATTTCGTTATACCTACATTTATAGCTTGGCGCTGGCGAGGCATCGCGTTCTGTGTATGTTGGCGGTGAAAAGGTTAAAGGCAATTATAAGATGCAGTCAGTGCAACTGAACTGTGGACTGGAAGTGCAGATTGTGCAGTCCACTTGCAGTTGCGATGCGGTATCAACAAAAGATTCACCAAATGTACCTACCTAACATTATTAGCCCCCCAGGTTTAACTTTCAATTATTACCCATCACATGCTAATTTTCCTGATAGATTACTGGCGTCTTCTTAGCAGATAAGGTGGTGACACTGTAGCGTTTTTAATACTTATTCTTATGAACTTATTTTTACAGGCACATTAAAATGGGAATGTAACATACATTACATGTATTATGTTTTAAAATTGTATAACGCTTTAGGTACCTAACATTATTTCTTATTAATGATAATCCTAAGTCTTAAATAAGGCTAAGTACTTATATTACATATTTTAAATGATTAATAATTCGATATAACCATCATTTAAAAATAAATAGTTCTGAAACAATTTTTCACTTTGAGCTTTGGTTTTATTATGAAATCATTTCAACACACTGATATAGTGTGCGTTTTAGCTAGGTACCGTAGATGACTAGTCTGTGCAAATTGTGATTTCATTATTTCCAGATATGATGCATTCTAAACACGCTGATTCTTATATTTCAGGCTGATCATATAATTTGACTTAATAATTCCATAAAATATCGCAATATAAAACAGAACAAGAATGATTAACTTACACTTATGGCATATTAAGTTATAAAAATAAGTATAGATAGGTACTGATGTTGTATTGTTCCACATTTATGGCATTGATGTAAATTTCACAAATAAGAAATAAAAATATAGAAATACCTACTGTAATAAATATCCTTAAATACTAACAATCTGAAAAAATTACAAAAATAAACCTGATTTTATGTTTTTTAGTCTTAAATTATAGGTATTCCAATAAAAATATCTATTTGTGTACAACAGTAAAAGCTTAAATGTATGGCCACTCGACATAAATACTCGATAAAAAATATGACTACAAATCTTAAATAAATCCGGTATACTATACATATAGCGGAAAATAGGTAAGTACCTACTATTGTAAATATTTAAATAATATACCTGGCTTCTTGCCTCGAACTCTCCTTGAAACAACTGTGGTGATACGGTTAACTGAGCGGCTTAAATATTTGTTTTTTTTAAACGTACGTTTCCTACCGTCCCGCCTTACATTTGGCAAAGTAGGAATGGTAAAGCTTTCAGTTAGGTACTATTTTATTTTTAAAGATGACGCGGTATCTCGTCTCTCATTTCATTAAATAAAAGAACATTCGTCAACACCCAACAGCTACAGCTAGGTAGGTATACAATATTTTATAAAAAATTATGCTTACATAATTTAATGCACATTTTTTTTGTGATCGTTTACGCAGATATTTTATGCAGGGAAAAATTTGATAAGAATCGATTCGATAAGAAGTATACCCAGACAGATGCAAGCAATTTTAACAGCAAGAGTTGGCACTAATTATTGAGTGAGTGTGCCGTACAAACAAAATAACATTTTTTAAACATTGAAACAATTTTCACTCTGATATCACTTAAATTGCTGGTAACTTTATTTTTAATCCAATTTTATTTTTCTTTTCTATGTGCTTATGTGTGACCGGGTTCTATTGCGATGCTACATTATTTTGCGCACATGCCTATCATAGAAGTTAATTAATTACATAGTTATTTAAAATGAATAACACTTAAAGTGCCAGTACCACCAACCAATTTTTTTTTATTTACAGTAAACTTCGTTTCATTCTAACAAGAATTTGTATTTGTTCAGATTTGACCAATAATAGTTCGTATGGAATGAGATGAGATGACGAGAGCATCCCCCTTAACCTACTATACTTTTTATATTAAGTATATACGCGTTAAGTAAATCTTATCAACTAAAATTACAAATATGTATTTAAGTACGTTTTTCGTTATTGCTAAAATTATAATGATATGTTTTTTATATAACATGGACGGAAAGATTAAATACTGTAGGTATAATATGGAATACATATAAATAACACGGGATTGTTTACCGTTAATTAATAAAGTTGAACATTTTGATTAGGAAGTGTAAAATATTTAGCAATGCCCGCGGGAGGTTTAACTTTAAGGTGCTCTTCTATGAACTGACAAGGACAAACATATTTCTCACCATGGCGCCCCGGCACGATGCTGCTTAGATTGAGTCTATTTTTTACAGCCTGCGACCCCCACCGTCCTGCGTACCGTAAATATAGAAGAGTCCCCCGTTCCTGTGGACGATGAGATTATAATAGTTTAATAAAGGTAAATAAAATATATTTAAAGTTTCGTATATAATAACAAATCTGAAGACTTGCCAAAGATGAAGAGATTTGGTCAATCTAGACCGCGACGCCTGAGCCAATCGTTGCAGAGCGGGCAACAAGCGCGAGTATCTCTGGGCTCTTTGTTCCGCAATACTTCCTCGACATATTGACAAGGACAGAGCGCCTGTGTTAAATGACGCGGGGAAGCGGGGTTGCCGCCTTCATCGTCAAGAGTCCAGTCGAGCCGGCGGCGCAGGAAGTCTTTGCCCCACCGCTGCAGGTACCGGAGGTACACTTGCTCTGCCATACCCTGCACATTCGTATGCCTTGCTTACCCACCAACAACTACGTAAGTGTCTAGTTTACCTATCTAATGTGTTAAAATATACAGTGTGTAATAAAAACCCTGTCAGATCCGCAAAGGTTACCAATGAAGTCACCCCATACGTCAGTCAGTTGTAAGTGAGCCTTGCGACCACAGCCATTGCTAAAATGTGCCCTGTTGTTTGAATTGTACCCATTTTAGTCAGCCACATTTAAACTCGATATTAATAGTACTTATAACTATGTAACTATTTATATCTCTTCGGGCCGATTTTACCACAGCTAGACAACTTTTATATGATAAATAAAATTGATGTTTTGACTTTTTAGGGTTCCGTAGTCAAACTAGGAACCGATCCTTATAGTTTTGCCACGTCTGTCCGTCTGTATGTCACAGCAGATAAAATTAAATCGTTTAAAACAATTGGGTAACTCTCCCCTACATGTATACCTACTGGGGCTGTTTTTTTATATTCCTATACCCCATAGTGTAGGGTAACGTTGAATAGGTCTCTCAAAAATGCTGAGGGATGAAATAAACCCTTTGATAATACAGGATTCCGTTTACGAAATGTTAAGCTTCAAAATTGTAAGTGTTTTTTTTTTTTAATTAACTAGGTTTTTAGCATTACTAAGAGTGACCCACAAAATCGAAATTTTATAATAAGTATCTGAAAAGTATTCACAAGAGTAGTACCTATGTAAGTATAACGAAATTAAACAAAAAACTATCACAACTAAGTAGGCTTTGCTTGACTAGTTTACAAGTAATAGTCGATCAACAATATGACGTGTAGGTACTTGGGTTTGTAAAGTCATAGAAACACCATATCAAATGACTCAAATCAACTGCAAAAATAACATCGTATTTAAAAATGAACATTTATCATTAACCCTGAATTGTTTACTATACATTATGCTTGACTAAAACATGTTATAGGTAACTGTACTGAGTTCGGAACCCTACACTGTGCGTACTGTGCGTAGGCAGACACGCACTTGTACAGTTTTTAATACGAAAGCTGTAAAACTTCAATTTTATTCCTCGGATAAAATTTATCTGACGGTTGGTAAAATCGCCGTTAATAGTTTTGTTTTTGGACTTTATATCGAAGTAATTATGCGCCCCATGTGGGTCGGACGGGGTTTGTTATACACTCGTATATGAAAATTAAAAGGTATACATGTTACCGCTAATGTGCATAAAACCGGTAATGTGCAGATGCGAAAACGTAATTAAATTTCTCACAATATTGGTGTCGATTCTGTAGCATATTTTTACAGTACTAGACTAGACTAAACTCAACTGTCACTTTCTTTTTCAATTGAAACAGAAAGAGACAAACATCCTTAGTTTAGTTTAGTCCTGTCAAAGTGTGCAACAGAACCGACATTATTATCTTGTTAATCTTCAGATATTCTAGGTAATTTGCAGATTCCCTACTGAGGACTCTGTAATGTGAGAATAATAGAAAAATTGCAATAAGAGCGGCCGAAGCTAGCTCGGGACTTGGCGCACTCCGATTGTTGGTTTAGGTTCCCCTGTTATCCCCTTCAAGTGGTTTTTCTTGTGCCCATACCTTCACAAATAGGAACCCCGCGCTACGAAAGCCGTCAACTAATGGCCGATACCTATAATTTACGGAGCGTTATTGGTTAAAATTGACTCTCGTATCTTTACCAATAATGAAGCAAATACCTCATAGCTTTGCATAGTAGGCCCTCCCATATGGAAGTAGCTATCACGGGTAAAATTAGCTTTCGAGTCTATTTGTTGTTAGTTTGACAATAAAAAATACTACCATTGGTAAGCAAAACGTTCGTTTTTGTTTATAAGACCCGGCAATAGTCAACAATACTACTTTAATAATTGTTTTCTTCCACATCTTAACTTCTAACTCTGGACTGTCGATGTTTAATGGTTAGTATTGTAGATTAATAATATTTCTGTTTTTCCTTTAACTGGAGACTGATATTATTTAGTTTCTCCAGCCCGCCAATCTATGGTGTCGTTCCTCGTGGTCCCCCTACCTACTTGATCTCACTGATGGGACCACGAGGAAATTTCTCCTAACTTGCGCAACGCGACATAATTTTGTTAGGCCTCACAATAGCGTAAATTTAATGTCATTTGAAAGACTACATCATAGACATTATAAAGAAAAATCAAATTGCCATACTTAAGCTATTTTTGTAATGAGACATGAAATTCAAACATATTTTAAGTATAACTTTTTCTAAAAAACTACACGTGTTACGCCCAGTAGTATTTTAGAAAAAGTCTTTTATGTTTTTTTTTATTAGTCTTTGAGATGTACTATAGAACAAAACAAAAATCATGCCGCTGTGAGACCTAGGTCTTAGGTTGTAAGTGTTTGAATAGGTCGAAATATCTGAGCCAAATACTATCATTTTTCTAATTTTGGGGGGAGGGTAATTATAAGTGGGGAATCGACCACACATATCGGGTGCTTTTGTTGATAAAACTGAATGTATATATTTGAACTCACTCCACCTAAAAACTGGGCTCGGGCTATGGCTTGCTGCAGTCATCAGGAGCCAGGACCTCGCAACCACTAAGCAGGCCGCCCCTTTGAAAACGTCTCGGGTTTGGACAGCCCTGTCCTAAACATAGAGTATCTATTGTATTTGATCCTAACCAATATGGAAGTAAAAGAAACGACCGGCCTCGATATTCGTTGACAAGCGTCCATCTCACTTTAATATATTGTCTTTTCGCACAATAATGAGTGTTTATTCGTTCATCTGTATATTACCTAGGCAAAGTCCAGAAAACAATATTTTTGTAATAAGATTCCGCATTTTATCAGATTGTCTGTAGATACATTAACGTCTTACTAACATTATCGGTAACATGCATAGTCATAAATAAGATTTTTTTAAAGAGAAGGATCTAAAATAAATCTTACAGCATAAAACCACAAATTGAATAATAGTTACCACATAAGTAAAACATTTTAGAAGTAAAGGCAGGCCTGAACCATTCTATACTAATAATATCTATATCTATACTAATATTATAAAGAGGAAAGATTTGTATTTTTGGATTTTTGTATGTAACGAATAAACATAAAAACTACTAGACCAATTTCAAAAAATCTTTTGCCGTTAGAAAACTACATTATCACTTATCACTGAGTAACATAGGCTACGGGCGGAGCCGTGAGGATACAGCTAGTTTGAAATAAAGATAAAATCTGAGTGTCTCTATCTATAACTGTAAGGTATTGTTTAAATTAAATTTTTTTTTTTCCATTTGTACTATGTACTAAGTTTGTATTATTTTTCGTCAAATCACGTTACAATTTTTAAATACTTGCTTTTTAAAATAAATAACCAAGGATTGTTTTTCTTTGAAATAATAGCGCAATAAAAAGGTAATCAGATTCATTATTTAAATTGGAACTGTTGCGCGAATAGTTGACTTTCACAATGCATCCATTGTGTATACGAATAGGTGGAATACAAGTCGCATAACACAGAACTGTGGTATGTATTAAAAGAACACACTTAGCTTAACACCCGCCGACAGAGTTGTACTAGTACCTAATTATATTGGTATCATTAAATGTAATGCTGTACGAATGTATCAATCTGATACAATGATGTAATATCTGACATGACTCTGCTTCAGTGGGTCGAAATTCATATTTTATTCTCGACGGGTGCAGTCTCGAAAGACTATGGGTCCGAATTCTTTATTATCAAAACCAACAGGTTCGAAACACGTTGAATTGCCATCTAGAACGACTTGTGTAAAACATTTTAATAATCAATTGAAATTTAGCAAAAATATCATTGGATTTCGGTACGTATTTAAATTTCATGACAGTTGGTACATACTTATTACACATTTAATTGAATGTAAATTTATTTCACTATTTATGAGAGATCGTCTCCGCGGAATTCCACTGCAGGCAAAACTAGGTAACTATAGGTAGGTATTTGACGCATTGGTTAGGGTGAGGTTTCTGCACTTCTTAAGATTTGTTATTCTGTGATGTGCTGCAGGTTAACTCTATCTGTACTGTGCACACTTAGTGCTTTCGCCCTTTAATGGTAAAACATCCACGTTATTGTATATTGTTGAGGTATCTACCTATTTATCTTGTAATTTTCCCTGCAGGAAACAGACTTTTTTGTTATGAGACATCTGCTGACATTAATATTGATCTGGTTAGCATGAGTCATTGTCTAAGGGACGGTTCACATCAAACGTATAGTCAGCCGCCGAAAAGTCGGTTTGTTTAAGTTCCCACAGCAGGCGTACTCTCGAGCCGCCGACTATTCTTCAAATAAATAGAGCTCACGTTCAAGACTGACTGTAAGCGGGCGTTACATTTGGTGTGAACCGTGCCTAATATGTGCATTACTTTCAAGAAAGTAATTTAGATCCTTCACTTTTGTAGTCCGAAACAAATAGGGAACATTATAAGCTACGTACCTTTAAACAAATTATTATAGGTAGCAAATATATAGGTGTATGTATACAACATGTAACAGGAATAAAGCATTACATGTTCATTGTTAACTGCATTTAAAATTCAGTCTTACAGCCTCGAAATAAGGATCATTTAATAAAATACACTATTAAAAATAGCTGTAATTGACTCAGTAGTCGATTCTTAACAAACTACTTACAGGGTTTGCGTTTATTATGTTACACATTGTATACGACTGTACTATGCGTGCCAACTAAGAATAGGATCGCGCTTGCTACAACTTCACACGATAGCTGTCCAATTAGGACGGCCAGCAAAAAAAAACTGAAAAAAAATGTAATATTTTTTTATTCATAGATTTCATTATTATTTATATACATTATTATAAAATGTTTTTTTCTTGAATTCCATAAATAGATAATTTTGGATAAATTAATAACAGTATTCATTAAAAAAAATTACCAAAATATGTAGTTAACTTCACGAAATGCTACTGGTCACCCTAATATGTCACCATAATAATAATATAATTACTGTGTAATTAATTTGGCGTAAATTGATTAGAAATACCAAAAAAGTGAACGAAAAATAATTAAACTGAGTATAATTTCTTTATTTATTTTTTTGCAGACCTTACGCTTTGGTAATGAAGTTCACGAGTATTGCGGAACAAAATGGCGTCTTGAAAGTACTATTCTTAGTTGGCACGCTTAGTACTCACGAGAATTTTATTAGGGTTGCCAGACTTGTTTTGGACTCGACCGTAAAACCCGATAAATGCACGTGAATATGGACATACATGCCTACTCCTTAACGTGAATATCACTCGCGAAAGTTATTGTTATGCATTATTATAGAAAAAGGGAGAGCAAAGCAAGGATTTTATACTTTCCCATCTAAATAAATAAGATACATACAAAATAAGTTTTCAATTACTATAACCCTAAGCCATTGTTATATATACATATAATGTTACGGCTAAAAGCCGCAGTGCGGTTACACATAGGTTTAGCAAGTTACAACTAGGTGCACCTGGTTGCAGATGGTTAAAATTAGGTGTAACTGCATGCAAGTGAGTTATGCGTAACATATACGCAATCCAAATGATAGCAACAAACACCAAAGCAAAATACAGCATGGGAACAACATTTTTAAACAAAATTATTATTTGATTACATATATTGAAAACAAACACTACTTAGTGTACTTTGTATGAACAATTTTATTAAAGGTTCATGTGCTGCAAAATGCTATTTTAATAATTAAAGAATTGCTGTATATCTAAATACTATGCGTGCCAACTAAGAATAGGATCGCGCTTGCTACAACTTCACACGATAGCTGTCAAATTAGTACGGCCAGCCAAAAAAACTATGAAAAAAACAATGGTATATTTTTTTATTCATAGATTTCATTATTGTTTATATTCATTTTTATAAAATGCTACTTCTTGAATTCCATGAATAGATAATTTTGGATAAATTAATAATATTTGAAAACAGTATTAATTAAAGAAATGAACCAAAATATATAGTTAACTTCACGAAATGCTACTGGTCGCCATAATAAGAATATAATTACTGTGTAATTAATTTGGCGTAAATTGATTAGAAATACCAAAAAAGTGAACTAAAAATAATTTAACTGAGTATAATTTCGATGTTTATTTTTTTGCACACCTTATGCTTTGGTAATGAAGTTCACGAGTATTGCGGAACAAAATGGCGTCATGACAGTACTATTCTTAGTTGGCACGCATAGTACACGTAAATTTGATTTTCCAATGCTATGGAACCCTAGGTTACTGAAAAAAGATGATTAGTAACATGTGCACAAAGCAAAAGCTCCAAAATCATTTCTGTTAAGTATGTTAGTAAGCAATAGGACAACATATACCCCATGCTACACCCAGTTTCTGAAAAAATAAGTTAGATGTTTTTCACTTAATTATGCATATTTTCTTGTCTTGTTATACCAAAATTTAAATCAGTGAACATAGTGATGATACTTTCTTCAGATATTGGGTGTGTAATTTAACTAATTTATAGCATTAGAATGCTAAGGTATGGCATACAAACTAACTTCAAACTAAATACAGATAATTATGGTTTATATTATCAATATTAAGTTCTAATAACTATTTTGTGTACCACCATTTTTTTATTATTTACACAATGTTTTATTAATAACTTAAAATGAACTGTTCAGATAGGTAATTTTGTTCAGCTTAAAACACTAATGAAAAAATAATTACTGAACCAATTAATCATACATACCTGTTTTCTGGACAATCTGGTAGACTGTGTTCCTTGAATTACAATATCATTTGTTGGTACATCAAGTCTCTGTTCCCAGCCCTGCATTATTGTTTTACCTTCTTCACTTTCAATGAACTGTTGTATGTGAGCAATACATGGTCCAGAATCAAAGTATATAAAGCAAAGATTTACTTTATGACAAGAAATTTTCCCTCTATCATCTAGAGCTAGAATCAATTTATGTTTATTGAGCAGTTTGTTAACTCTTGCTAAACATTGTTCCAATCCTTTTGACAATCTTAACTTTATCCACATGCATAAAAAAATTGCAGCCGCATTAAGAATGAGCCATAATACGCCCAATGAAAATAGAAAAAGGCCAGTCAGGCCAGAAAACAAAAGTGCCAACAGCACAAGGAATGCAAGCGTTATCCAACAAACAAGCACACGCTTGTAACATATGTTGTATAATGTAAAACGAGCGTCATTAATAAGCAGTTCCATTGCATGAACATACTCCTCAACTGTGAGCTGAAATTAAACAATTGTTTTTAATCATATAAAATACAAATCTAACAGTACTTCAATATTAGATAAAAAGCACCCTAATAGCATAACACACTCGCAATCACTTTCATATTGTCAATACAACTATATTCGTTGCATAGCTGTCGAGACAACAAGATGTGTTAAAACATAGTACACGCAATGGCTCTTGTTCTTGTAGAACCGCCAAAATTACAGCAATTGCAACTGTATCTTGTAATTAGGGTGCCAGTCAGATGATGGTAACACTTACAGTTAAACCTTGCGCCATTAACTCCTCTGGTACTAGTTCTGGTCGAAAGTGTGCTGCCGTCACCCAAGGCCATTTTGTGTTTACAGGCAGCAGAGTCACAATTATGTCACCATTTGCTGGAAATATCATTGTAAGAAATATTAATATTGTTATATTCATTATATTAAATTTCCATGTCCTTGAATGATACTATGACCATTTTGTTTTTACTTGTATTATAAAACACAAAATTGGTTACTCAAACTATTTCTGCATTCACACCTAATACTTACAGAAGCCTGGACGAACATTGACAAATTCAACATTTTTAGATAATGTCCCCAGTGATATGGGTTCAACATTTTTGTCTCCTCTTTCCAAATTAATATGTACAGTTTCAGTTTTTAAAACAGCAGCAGATTCAGTTGGTGCTGATTCAGATGTACTCGCTCCCGTTGAGTGTGAAACACTTGGTGGTATCTCTTCTTGTAAGGGAACAGTAGTTTTTGGAGATTCATCGTCAAATTTTACCCATCCTTTGCGCACTTTATCTTGATTTACACTGCCATTTAATTCGTTAACTTCAGATAAATCGCTTTTAATTTCTGCATTACTCATATTTTTATTTATATAATTTGTTTTATTATGTACTATTGCGCAAAACGCTAGAATATCCAATTTATATTCTATCTATTATTGTTTAAATTAGCGTAGCTGCTATGTTCTTGTACTTTGGGTGGAATTAACCATTCATTTATTGATAATCTAGATTTGCTTGGAATTAAACTGTGGAATAGGAAAAGTTTAAGCAGGAGCAGGTAGATATCTTACAATTGGTTTATTGCGCTGGCTGGCTGAGGACAGATTTGACTTGACATTGACACAGATTGACAGTTCTTGTTTTCTTTTTTCTCTTCCTTTGGTAGAGACGAGCGTAACGAAAAATCCTGTCTATGGGCAGAGATCATGCCTTGTCATAAAATGACATGTCATGTCCAGTGCTGCCAATAAAAAATTCTTAATTCCCCGCGTCAGTGTTGTCGATTCCCCGAAATTCCCCGCTTTTCTTCTTTTTCATCCCTGAGCGATAGTCGGACGACCATTTTTTTTTCTGGTGCAGGTGCGACCTCGATAAATGTACCACTTCTTTTTCCTCCAGCCATAATTGGACGAGCTTTTTTTTAGGAGCTCCCTTAAATGTTTTCCTTTCTTTACCGTTTTGTCCGCCTCTATTCGGACGACCTATTTTATTTATTTTTTTAGCGCTCTCTTGTGTCTTGGCAGCATTTGCGAACACAAAACCTGAAACATTGGAACTGCTGCCAATTCCCCGATTTTGTTCATTCCCCGCACGGACCCCCTATTCCCCGCAATTGGCTGCACTGGTCATGTCATTTGCGTATTGACTTGTCTATGGAATTTTTGTTACAGCGCCATCCAGACGACACGATTTCATTGACAATTTGTTCGAATACTATTGGATCTATTAATGTAAACAGAAAATTCGTTCAATAAACAATGGTCATGGACTCATGGCCAATTGCCTTCGATCAATAATAGTACTAGATTAAGGATCAGGAACAAAAATAAGTCGCTCAAGTGGCCACGTTTGCACACACCTTCGTTCCAATCAAAGATTACAATAGTATCTCTGTGAATAGTAACTGAATCCAATTGCCACTAAATTATTTCACCCGAACTACAGTGTTGCCAAGTTAATCAGTTTTGGTTAAATCTAGCAACATTCTAGTTAAATTTGGCCCAAAAATAAAAATGCTTTGTATAAATATTCTAGCCATAATTTTAGTAGCTTTTAGCATATTTAAAAGTCATGGTGTGTATTGGTCCAAGTGTGTATAGGTCTACCGGAATCTCATGGCATTAAAAATTAATAACAAATAGTGGTTTTCATAATGGCAATGTCAACATGTCCCTTGTCAAAACGAGTATGACTGTAGTTGATACATTTTCAAGTTAATGTTTTCTTGTTCAAACATTTTTAATAAACATACTTATTTTAACAAGGTTTCCTTTTCCATTACAATAAAATTGCCTAAACTGCATTTTGTTATGAGAAATAAATAAGACAGGTTGTAAGTAGTCAGCTCTGCTGTACCCTGTCTGTCTCTTAATTCACGTAAGAAGAACTGATATTCATGATACAATATTGCAGTCTATAGTAAATAATATATTACTACAGGAAGTGAATAAAAACCAATAATAATTACAGAAATGAAAGAAGCTCACGGTGCTATATTAGGTTACGATGTGGCAAAACCAATGTCCCTAGCAAAACTGAATGAGTGGGTCAAGGAACTTCAAGTATACTCCACCAAGAAGAACATAGTCTGCTTAGTTGTCGGCAATAAGATTGACAAGCATATCATTTTGGGACCCAGTGCATATTATTAGTAAGCACATTGGGTCACCCAACGCAGCGCAACGAGTATGCCCAAGGAGGGTTTATGTCAGGCAGGCGGCCGGTCATAAAACAATAAGCAAAAACCTCTAATAACATGGATTTATGAAATACATGTTGTGCCGACCCCATCTAGTATGGGATAACGGCAGGAAGAAACGAAGACGAAATTAAAGAAAAAAAATTATAAGTATCAAGACTTTTTATTCAAATTACTCTTGTGTTACCCACAAAAAAATTTATTTCCCTATTTGCCATCAGATTCCGGTAGACCTATACCTATAAAAAATAGAGATGTAGCATCAGGAGCATATACTTAAGGTGGACGCACACTTATCAGAGCCGAAAGAAGCGAAGGAGCCGAAAGAATCGAATTTTAGAATTACTTGTATGAAGTCATATGAAACCTCGCACACTTATCCGCGTCGAATCGTCCGAATCGGGAAGAACCCCAGAAATCCTAGAAGAATTCGGATGACGTCATCAGATTCGGCGCGGCTGATGCGGTTGACTCGTCCGAAGCGCTTGCATTCTATCAGTTGCGTTAAAGGTGGGTTATAACAGGTCAAATAAGATAGGTATCTGTTATCTTTGTTACTGTTACTCTGTGATGTAATAACAGTGCGACAGGTGTAATGGAAGTAGGTAGAAACGATTTCTTCGGCGCGTTCCATTCTTTCGGCGCGGTCGATTCTTTCGATGCAGATAGTTGTGCGAGGCCTCCTTGACTTCGATTCGTTCGGCGCGTTCGGCTCTGATAAGTGTGCGTCCACCTTTATAGTCATTATAATTTTGGCGCCAATTCCGCCTAATTCTGTCTCATCTCATATTTCAATAATTTGCAAGTTTGGTTTTCTGCTGTAAAACTTTATACTAACTATAGAACTAGATTCTGATGACGTCATCCGAATTCTTCTAGGATTTCTGGGGTTCTTCCCGATTCGGACGATTCGACGCGGATAAGTGTGCGAGGTTTCATAGGATTTCATACAAGTAATTCTAAAATTCGATTCTTTCGGCTCCTTCGCTTCTTTCGGCTCTGATAAGTGTGCGTCCACCTTAATCATTGACATCAACATACAAAAACAACAACATACTTTAATCTCATTAAAATATTCAGGCATTAATTGTAAACAATATTTATATTATTTGTGATAAACAATTTAATAATAAATATTTAATTTTATAAACTGTAGAAAACCAAACAAAATAATATATCAAAGATTCACTAGATGGCGTTGTAGTAAATTAATACAAAATCTGCTGATGAAGAACTTCGGAGATAGACAATGGAACTCCTTAATGACGAAACGCATAATGTGATGATGTGATTATGTTACGAGCAGCGTCTTTAGTAGGTCCAACCATGTTTTAATTAAGGCCACTAAAATGAAAAAAATAAAAACATTTTAACAAAAATAAAACCGACTTCAAAAAAACGAAGAAAAGAATAAAATAATTACCATATCATAAAATTAACAGTTTCAGAAGTCGGTGCCTTTAATTTGGTTCATCGTGGAATTAGCACCGACTTCTGAAATTGTTAATTTTATAATATGGTAATTATTTTGTTCTTTTCTTCGTTTTTTTGAAGTCGGTTTTATTTTTGCTAAAATGTTTTTTATATTGATAATAATTATATTATATTATCAATAAAATAGTGTCGTCCTGTCTGTAGCGTTTATTACAAATTTAGGTAGGTACCAACCTATAGTGTAAACATATTATTTCACATAATATATTTTTCACTATAGACAAAAAACTAGGACTAGACGGTGAAGATGTTATCCAAAATAATCACTCATACATGCTTCTTAGGTACCTATACCTACATGCGTAAAGCTATAGGTCAATGTCCTTCATCAACACCAACTTACGTAACTAACACTGATATTTAATTTTATAATACCTAACAGTTTACCACGTGCTGTGTGGTGTTATTTTAGCTTACTTCGTATTTACTGAAAAGTAGGTACCTACGTACCGACCTACACGCGCTGTCCTATACTATGCCTACCTGACCTGCCTGCTCGATGCCGAAGTGCCCGAAATGTCGTTTGACCGGTTCTCCTGCTCGCACTCATAGGCTATTATCTCTCGCAAATTCCCTCCCAGCGGCCGATTGGTTCGCCCACCATACACATACCGTTTGACAAACGGTCAGATTTTTGTCCTTATGTGTCCAAACAACAGAGACAGACGTCGGTCACGTCGGTGTTCCGTGCGCTATTAAAACATAGTCACTTAAACCTGTTAAATTTTTGGGTGTTATGTAAACTTGTATAATAAATGTTAATACGATTGCTATAGTTAAAAATGATCCCCGGGCCGGCGCGGCGTAAATGTTTTCATATAGCTTGTTGTGTGATGTTAATAGTTATACACTTTTCGAAATAAGTTATTTAGTGTTCAGAGTGATTTTGTGAAAATGGTTCATAATCGTAGTGGGTGATACAAATTAATTAACTTCTTAAATATTACAAACTGCAGTTAATACAAAAGGCTGCAGTTAATACAAAAAGTATTAATCTTAGTGAAATTTAAAATGTGATATACCTACTATAGGTACTCCAATATGAACCATACTCCTAGAAACATGGAATCTTTACCGAAGCAATTTGTTTCGGCGATGCGAACTTTGTTTGACATTATGGATGACAAACACACCGGATATGTAAAACTTACGGATATAGAGAATCGTTGGCGGGACGATCGTACCAGAGGTCTGCCCCGCGGTGTTATAGAAAGCTTACAGAAGGTCGCTTCTCACGAGGGCCTGCTGACGTTCGAAAGATTTTGTACTGGACTTAAAATATGCCTGTTACGTAATCAAGTTGAAAGCTCTTCCGGCAAAGAGGATAGATTTAATGACGATGTAGATAATACAGATTTACATACACAAATAGGTTCTCAAACACACCGACCACCTTCTGCGCCACTGCTAGATGTAAATGATTCACAAAATATAGACCGAAATTGGAGGGTTTTAAAAAACTCGGAAAGTTCGTCACAGCACAGAACTTTAAGTATGCCTCAGTTAATAGGACGTAAAGATGTTTTGGTTCAAGAGTCTCATCACCTAAGTACTGTTTCTATTTCGAAACATGATGGGTCTCGAAGAGTTTATGGCCCCCCAAAACCACCTAGACTTGAAAAACAATCTACAGAAAGAAACGAAACATCTAAATCAAGCTACAAATCAGAAGAGGAAACTGTGTTTGATAATGAAGAAATTTCGGTTGACAAAATTGATTTTGAAGAAATGTCTCGTGTCGTAGAAGAACAGAGCAGAGGGCTAGGTGATGGAAGATCAGCGAACGAGACACAATCACAAATGCGTCGTGTCTCACGCCGGCGGGAACCTCGCCGACACACTTTACACAACGGTGTAGACTATAATCTTTTAAAACGAATGAAACAGATAGAACAAGAAAAAGATGTTTTACTGCAAGGCTTATCGGCAGTGGAAGAAGCTCGTGAATGGTACTTAAAGCAATTAGCAGAAGTTCAAGAAAAAATGCGCTACGCAGGCAGAATGGGTGCTTATGTGGTAATAGATTTTTTCGTTTGTTTTAAATACTTTAACTAATAACCTAAGTAATAAAAAGTCGGCCAAGTGCGTGTCGGACCGCGACCAGTGTAGGGTTCCGTAGCTTGTAAGTACAAGTAGCAAGGAGTAGGTATATTTTATAATATTTACAATAATATTGTGAAATCCAACGTTATTTTTGAGGCCAATGAACTTTCAATAGCTTATTAACGTTGAAAGTGTCCATTGGGTGCTATAAGCTTGCCTTTTTCAGATTTTTTATACCACGGTTGGAAAGTTATAAGTAGATCGCCCCGGACACATTTTTAACGACTTTCGCAACTCATACATTATCAAATATTCACCTAAATTAAAAAAAACATTTAGGAACCTTCATACCATTTTTAAAGACCCATCTAAAGATTCCATACACGCCAAGGGGCGCGAAAAAGATTTTTTTCATCTCTCACTTTCATGTATGGAGTGGAGTGCTAGGTACCTTAATTTTTTTTCGTAATTTTTTTCTGCACTCTTTTAGCCAGGCGGCTTACAGAAGCCACCTACCTGCGAAGTTCCATACAAATTGGTTGGAACTGAAGATTACACGAGTGTGTGACAGACGGACGGGCAGATAGACAGTCATGACAAAACTATAAGGGTTCCTAGTCTGATTACGGAACTCTAAAAAAGGAGTCTATAAAGTTTAAATGATAAAAACATTTTTTACAAAAAATATAAACCGACTTCAAAAAATAATAAAATAATTACCTTATAAAATTAACAGTTTCAGAAGTCGGTGCCTTCAATTTGGTTCAGCGTGGATCAGCACCGACTTCTGAAACTGTTAATTTTATAAGGTACCTAATTATTTTATTATTTTTTAAAGTCGGTTTAAATTTTTTGCAAAAAATGTTTTTATTTTTTTCATTTTAGTGGCCTTAATTAAAACTTGGTTGGACCTACTAAAGACGCTGCTCGTAACATAATCACATCATCACAATATGCGTACTATTCGTCATTGAGGAGTTCCATTGTCTATCTCCGAAGTTCTTCATCAGATCTTCACCAAATTTAAATGGGACCAACTTCAAAGTATACCCAATCCATTATAAAAAGAATCATCAAAATCGGTTCACAATTGGCGAAAATATCGATGAACATACACAAAAAAAAATACATACAGACGAACATAGTAACCTCCTCCTTTTTGGAAGTCGGTTAAAAATAGCCTCCTCTCTTTTTAGCTTAATTAAACAACTATATGTACTACACAGCAAAGTGCCAGTTTAAGTGTCCAGGGTTTACTCTAAAAAAATCGAATTGTACTATCCACTACCCGCTTTGCCCGACCTGGGGATCGAACCCAGGATCCCATGCTCAGCAGTCGCGCTTGCGACCACTAGACCAACCAGGCAGTAATGAATGCCCACCTCAATAATGTTTATTTCGTACAATAACATTAAGTATATGAAATATTATTACCTAGTCGTAGTGAGTATACCTATAACTAGCTTCAGCATTATCTAGCTCGGCAAGTTTCCGGTTCATGGCCAAACAAGTTTTTTACAATGTGCTTAAATGTTCTTGAATGAATAATAATGTCTTACCTAAACGAATATTTGCCGAACGTTACTTATGTACCGAATGTCTGCCGATAGATATTTCAATTCATCTAATTATATTTAAACACCTACTACCCTGGAAACTAAAATCAATAAAATAACAGAGGTCCTTTTAAAATAAATGAAAATAGATATAAATAGACCCATCTTTTGTGATAGAACACTCTGATCACCAAGTTGTAAGTTACCGTAAAACCTGGCAACTTTGCCCTTAGGTATGACTTTGCCCAGCTGTGCATTTTTTTAAAAATTTGATGCATAGCAAATCTGTCTATAGTTAGGAGTATTCTTTTGCCTGTGGTAGAAAATTGATTATTTTTCTGACAATACCAAGTGACGTAATGTCACCTATGTTACTTCCGTTGGCTGTCAGGAACCTTTAAAAGTTGGTATTGTTTTTAGCGGGCAAAAACCAGTCAAAAAACTTTATCAAAAAGTGATAGTTGCAGATACAGTAGGTAATTCATTTTTTTGCCACCGTTAATGTGTATGAAATGAATAATATAGACTGGTATTTCACACAAAACATCTCATAAAATTGTAAAATATATTGATGGGCAAAGTCACATGCATGTTTTTTGAGCATGGTTGACGACATTGCCCACCAATTTTTTTTCCGTAGGGTTGTCACCTGTAATTTTTAAATTTATTATAATTTTAAGAGGTACCTATGCACAAACTAATAGAACGCTAAAAGAGAAAAACTTGTAAATGTTTTGGTGGCTTCTGATGAATAAGGTTGTCCAATGACCAAGTTGGACTAGAAAACGCTAGTTTTTAGCAAATTGGAAGAAAATAAACCTGATGTTACATATTTAATGAAACAATTCCCAGCAATACATGTGTAGAACTATTTATAAATAGGCATTCATCGAATTTGTTAGTTCGTACAGTATCTGCAACTGGTGACTGTCTTCCGATATATTGTGTAGATGTTTAGTCACATATTTTGTCTTTTGGCTACCTTAAAGTTAGTAATATATCGTAGCAATATAACTTAACTGGCAATATACCGTATATCTTCATTTTGTATCATTCATTTTAGTACATACTTATTGAATTTATGATTATCTCAATAGAAATATTCCACATCAAAAACTTTATCATTAAGTATTTAAATGTAGCATTTATTCAATGATGACAGCCCTTAGACATTGACCATTATGGTAAGAAAAATGTACTAGGAGGCTTTTTGACTTTGCCCACTCAATTTTGAAGGACAACGAATATGTTCATTCATCTCATAATTTGATACTATACTTTATGGCCCTGTATTTATATTCAGCCATTTTTAAAATAATGATACGGTTTATAGTATCTGAAATATTACAAGTTGGCAAAGTTGCCAAAAACCTGTGATTCTTTGCCCAACAATTATAATTGTGTTTTTTACACACACAAATTCATTTTTCTGGATATTTTCAATAATAAAATATCGAGATATGAACATATAGTATTGTGTGGTACAAAAATAATATGAAATACATTAACGTTTTCGGAAATAACTCAACTAATGCAAAAATACTCTGATTTTTTGGGCAAAGTTGCCAGGTTTTACGGTACGGCGTATGTATCAATGGTCTTTGGTTACGGTGCTTTACACCCATTTTCTAAGACGTTCCTCCAAAACTTACTCGATTCAGGACGGCCTCGAAAAAACCTTCAAAATTGTATTCTTAGTCGCAATTTCGAGTGAACTTCGAAGTTCCTCGAGAAGTCATTACGTCATAATTTGAATTATCGATCTGCATCGCGCAAATAACGCCGCGATAAATAATTGTAAGAACTATCGTAAGCATATTCGATGAAGTCTTCAAAATTAATTTTTATTACATACGAACTTTGACACTTCCTTCCTTAAGGTAGGTTCCGAGGTAGGTACCTTGAGTTTGACAGATGATTCCTTACCTCGACTGAGGAAAAATCTCGAGTCGAGGACGTTAATGTCAAGTCGAGGTGGAGTAGAGTCGAGTAAATTTTGGAGGAACGTCTTAGAATATGGGTGTTAACATTAACAAAGAAAGTTAGAAATTATATTCTACATACATATGTAGAATATAATTTCTAACCGGGAGTTAGCAGTCATGTATGCTGACTGTTGTAGTGATTCGTACACGATAACCAAACGCCCATGTTTATTACTTGTACTTTTACACATCATGTAAGTATACGGTTGCCGTGCTGGTGGTGCCTTTTCGTCAGAATTGCCATAGTTTTTACCCAAGCTTAATCACCATTTATTTATATAACAACCTACTCACTTCGTTCGCGCTAGACGCTGTCAGGTGGTCCTACTGATCCACCACCTTAGCAAAAAGTCCTCTTTTCAAACAGAGAGTAGGTACTCGAGCATAAATTCTGGTTTGCATGCTCTAGACTTCCATAGGCACAAAATAAGTATGTGAGCACTTATTGTGTGTGTGTAAAATGGATTACACTTAGCATGGTCCTTTTCCGCTAATGCAGTGGATTTTTTCTTTCGAGGTCAAACTTTGGAAAGTATTCCTAGAATAACGTACGATAACGGTCAATAACAATTTGACCGTTCGTTGTAGTGGTCATTGGGAGACCATTGTACGGCAGTGGACGTTTACGGGCTGGGGGCTTATTCTACTATCAAAATTGAGAAGAGAAAAAACTTCTCGACTAACAAAATTGTTTGAAATCGCAATCGAATCGCAGCTCACCCACGGCCACTTCACTTATTTCTGGTAGAGATAACGGTCAAACGGCCGTGGTTGAACTGCTTCTCTATTGCGATTTTAAACAATTTTCAATTTTGTTAGTAGGTAGAATTGACCTCTGCTATGATGACGATGAGGCGCTTTCACATGATCAAGATTGGGAAATGGCGGTGGCGTATCGTATTGCTGTTTCACCTCTAGTAGGGCTAAAATTTTTATGCTGGTTTATTTGACAAATATGTTCGTCTGATCGTCGTTTTTCCTCAGGGCCTGTTTCACAGTAGTCAGTTATCTTTTATCTGGGAAATGAATAATGGCAATTTGGCAGATAAAAATTATATGGTATTAGCGACAGAATATACGTCCGATACTTGTGTCCAATAGTCAGTACTGATAGTCCAATCAGACTACCGGAAGGTTTCCGCTTCATACATTTGTTTGAACAGTCCATACACATCCGATCGCTTCCGATCCAACTATAGGATCGGACTTCAGACTCGGAAGCATCCCCCCGAGATCAAAATAAATCGGACACGAAAATTGTATGTGAAATATATTGAATATGATTGAATAGTCGGGTCAGACAATCGGAGACAAGTATTAGCGAGAGAATAGACGTCCGATACTTGCCTTTAATTAGTCGGTTCCGATAGTCTGATCAGACTATCGGAAGGCCTCCGCGTCATACATTTGTTTGAACAGGCATACACATCAGATTGCTTCCGATCCGACTATTGGATTGGACTTCAGACTCGGAAGAATCGCAATGAGACCAAAAGAAATCGAACACGAGATTCACACTATTAGGTGAATCCGATCCAATAGTCGGTTCAGACAATCGGATATAAGTATCAGACGTCTAATTCTAAGGCTTATACTCCTAGCAAAATGTGTACTTTTTTGATTAAGTAATACCTACCTACCTGCCTACAATTAGGAATCCAAAAAATAGAAAACCTAATTTTTGACTACAGCATCGTACTAAGTACTTGTACCTGGACGCACTTGGTTGAAGATCGACTTGAAGGTTCAACGGTCAACTATTTTCTACATCACATCATCGTATATTGATAGATACCATTTCTTTTTGAACTCGTGCTTTTTCGTCATCTCGTTAAATCGAACAGATAATTAAAGATGATACCGACCTTTTATAATTTACGATCCTCCGTCACATATGATTTTGATTTGTGGGGGTTGTAGCGATAACCCTAAAAAAGGGGTTATTCCTTTTGACCCCCAGTCCTTCGTCCCCACTGGGGGTGAACAGGATTTTTTTCCCTATTGTCCCCCAGTGGGTTCAACGGGAATTTCTATTCCTGTTCGTCCCCATTAAAATATTATGATTAGGTAAATTTCAAATAAATCACAGTATATTTGTTTTATAAATAACATTTTAACAAAAAAAAAACCGACTTTAAATTGTCTATCTCCGAAGTTCTTTATCAGATCTTCACCAAATTTAAATGGGACCACTTCGAAAGAATACTCTTTCAAACAAAAAAGAATCATTAAAATCGGTTCACAATTAGCAAAGATATAGGGGAACAAACATACAAAAAAAAACATACAGTCGAATTGAGAACCTCGTCCTTTTTGGAAGTCGGTTAAAAATAAATGTATACCTATATTTATAATATTAATTTTATTAATATATTTTTTCAACTTTTTCTTTTATGTTAAATAGCGATATCAAACCACTATCTATATGTACCTATATCTTAATTTTAATGAAAAATTAAACGTTTAGTTTTAGTAGGGGACAACAGGAAAGTATAGTTACGTCCACCCCCAATAAATTGTAGTGGGGGACAACAGGAAAAAAAATCCTGTTCATCCCCAGTGGGGACGAAGGACTGGGGGTAAAAAGGAATAACCCTAAAAAAGGGATGGGTACCCGAGTTCAACAGTCGAGGGGCTCGTGGCTAAATAACAACCGCGCCGATCGTAAGATTTGCGAGGTTAAGCTGCGCTTGCCGCGGTCAGTCCGTGGATGGGTGACCATTTGTTACACATCGAGACCCCTCCGTGCCTCGGAGAGCACGTTAAGCCGTCGGTCCCGGGTGTCATACGAATACCTATGACAGTCGTTACGGGTAGTCAGAAGCCCGAAAGTCTGACAAACGGTTTAACCTTAGGATATCGGCATTGCCCAATTACTGGGTTGCGGAGGTCTGATGGCAGTCGCTCCGTGTAAAATACTGGTATTCAGCCGCATCTGGTTAGACTGGAAGCTGACCCCAAGATAATTGGGAAAAGGCTAAGAGGAAGACCCGAGTTCAACAGTCAATTGATCAACACTTGATTTCACATCGTAAGAGCAACAAATTAAATGACTAACGATTCAAAATCCCAACACTTTAGGAAATCAACAATTCAAATAATCAACGATTAAATAACCTAAATTATTTATTATTTAAGTACCTAAATTCTTTCAGGAACCTTGGAGTGAGGCGCATCAGGAGCGACTTGAATTACTAAAAGCACGGGTGTTGGAACTCAATCGTCAATTGGGAGCGTTAGCGGCCGGTTGGCGGCATGGGCAGCTTTCGCTTCATATGAACTTGGCATTACCCGCGGCCTCGCTGTCAATATCGGGAACTACAGCCACACCTAACAATGCTGCAGTACTTAGATCGCAAAACCGTATGCTTGCAGAGGTATGTATATAATTATACCTACACAATACAGGAAACGAAAAAAAATAAAAATGTTAACAGCATTTGACTGCCTATCTACTCTTATTAAAAAGATTTTCTGTCAAATATTTCAAAACATCAATTTCTAACAAAAAGAAATGATGTGATATTAATTACTTAAAACACTTCTTCCTGTAGTAAGTTTTGATTTTATCATTGCCAGTTTCGTATTTCACTAAAAAGGACATGGTAAGATTTTTTATATTTAGATTATTCGTTCTTTGAATACGGTATAATTAAATTATTCTCATACACATATTTATATGGGTTTAATCGCACTACGGCTTTTAGCCTTAACATTGTAGGTACGTATTCGGCCATACTGAAAGTTTCTGGACCTGGCTACTTCCGTTATAGAAGTAATTCTTATTTTTGAAAATGGAACTTTTTGGCTGCAGAATACATTTTATTTTTTACGCCTGTCATTTGTTTTTCATTGTGGCGCCAATTTGAAAACCGCGAGTTTACTTAGCGATGGATTTAAGATGAGAAAATTTTCGATCTATGATTTTTTATGATTTTCGCTGTGGTATAAATCAACAAGAAAGATGCCAAAGACTTATATAGAATACTTTTAAAAATAGTGAATACAATATAAACATTGTAAGTGTTTTACTTTATCAGAATTCAGTAACTTTCAGTATGGCTTAAGTTCTAAGTAAATGTGTTATACTATAAAAATTTGTGCCGATTTTAGAAGTTTTTGCCAGACTGTACAGGAAGGTTCTATTTGATGACCAGTTCCCACTATCTGCGTCGTACTTATGAATCAAATCATTCCAATTTTCTTGCCTAAAACCGATGCTATTTTTTTTCAGGAAGTCAACAGAAAAAATGAAAGAATAACAGTTTTGGAAAGAGAAAAATCGGCACTTATAAGAGAACTGCTACTTCAAAGAAACAGATCAAAGTTAATAGATAGTTTTACGTGACTAAATAAGTGAATCATTGATAGCACAATAATATAAATTGCTATGGTGGCTTGTGGTGGTGTGACACAATTATTTATTGAAATGAGCAATACAGGGGGAGCTGATAACGTCACATTTGGTGAAATGAGAATCATGTTTCGTTCATAATATCAGAAATGGATCTGTAAGGGCCCAGTGTCACACGGACTGCTGCCCTAATCCCCGACCACAACTGCTACTGTCATAATTTGCAGTTTGAAAGCAATTCAATGGTACTGCGTGACAACAGCCGACTGGATTATGCAGTCCACTTGCAGTTATGTAGGTATCTACTAACGATGGGTATCAATAAACGAAATATACGGTTCACCAAATGTGACGGCCCCCAGTTATTTTTACTTTTTCTACTCAAAACAAAATAGAAGTCACTTTGTATTTCTACCTAGGTAGGTACTGAAGATGAAAATATATAAAAATTACTTATGCCGTTTTTTAGGTGTATGCGTAACGCAAGGTTTCATTATTTATTTAAAAACGATAAATGCTAAAAAGCTATATTATGGTGTAAATTAAAACTTCACAAAGAGCAAAACTAACAATTTTTGTCACTACTTTTTATGCGAAATGATGCACAGGAGCAACACAGGAAGTGTTATTTATTATCAACATATCATTTATTGTGTTAACCCTTAATCGGGCACAGGAAACTATTTTCCCACCACGTCAATCTAGCTAAATACATGAATATTTTTAAAATGGTAACTCCCCAGACTCTATTTTTTTACCAAATATAATCCTGGATAATTACTCGATTTATTTTATTGACAAACCCACCTTTTCTAATGTCAAATGTGTACGTCATAATAAGATAAACATCACGTTTGAAAAAAATGCGCGTTTTTCAAGTAGTGGAGACATACTTTTGAAAAGTTTGTTCAAAAAAGATTCTGTTAAATAGATATTTGATTCGTTATTGACTAATTTATTATATTCTGTGTAACGTTGTTATGATATTCAATGCAAAAATGTAGTATTTGTGTGGATTTGATTCATTTGAAATATTTGCTTGTAAGTGGGAAAATAGTTCCCTTTGTCCGTTCCTGAACTCCATAATGCGTCAATAATCTATTGTAGGGATTTATTTCTGTCGACTTTTATTTTTGTTAATTAATTTTGTTTATTTTTAATTGTTTGTTTTAATTATTTTAGATCATGTCTTTTAGTAGAAAACTGAATGATCAAACAATTGAAAATATTACTTTTACATTGTTTCTATTTTTTATTGAATCCTTCATTGGCACACTGATCCTCACTCACTTCACGATCCACACCTTACTTCCAAGTAAATAACTTTGTGCACATTTATTTAAGGATTGAGGAACATAATTTCAAAGTAAAGTCAGGTCAAGTTACTAGTCTATTAAAATTTATAGACGTAATCGGGCAAAGGGAAATAATTTCCCACTTGTGTTGTTCCTAAACGGGCAAAGGGAAATAATTTCCCACCCGAAAAAAACCTTTTTTCTTCAGTTTCAGCAATTTATAATTTATTTTATGTACACTGTTATCTAATATGACACAAGACCTTACACTTAGAGAGAAGATGAGACCTAACCATGAGAAGTAGATTTTTTGTTCTGCCCGATTAAGGGTTAATAACACCTCCTGTGCTGCGTACGCGCACTATAGGCTTGTTTGGTACGCTCCTTGTTAGGTGGGTTATATTTTATTAAGGGTATTCGTTCACGACAAGATTTAAAGCTTTTGTTGGCTGTTAACGTAACTGTAGGTGTCTTTAGGCTACTTTTCAAGGGAGGCTGTAAGTCTGGGTTCGGGATTCATTCGCTGCTCATGTCACAACTGAGTTATTGACATCAATCAGTGCTTTGTTCGTGGTACGTGCTAATATGGACACGGGTTTACGCCTACTCGTCTATCATTACCTACTAGAAAACTTAACTTTAAACTGGTCTGTAAACAATATAAGCCTCGGTTATCCTTGGTTCATTCGAAATTTTCACGTTCGGACCGCTGCACACGGCGACTCCTCGTCAATTTAACGCAAACAACTGTCATTCTGGATCTTTGTGCATCTTCGTGAAATGTGACATGGTTTAGTCACTAATTGGTGTACCAGTGGTTGTCGTATTCGGTTATGTAATGTAACGTAAGCCGATAATAGGGTTGCCACCCCTCCCGGAATCAGCCGCCAAATTTTAAGTCTCCTGGCTCTCGGAGTTTCATAAATGCAGTGGGCCTTGTAATGGTGGTGGCACCGGCAAATCGGCAATTGGATATCGTTCAAAAAATGGCGCTTACTCACCTTACAACTCCCCTTCCCGCCGCGGCCAAACGCTCGCTTGTAATATTCGTAATTTTTTCATTTCTTTTCCTCACACCCGGAATATCCATATACCTACAGAGTGGGCAACTCTAGGTGATAACAATTTGCTCCCGGCGACGTGCAGCTAATCGGTACTGGAGGCCAATTATACTTATCAAATTGATTACAATCGCAATCTAACCGCAGCTCAACCACGGCCGTTGGAGCGTTAGGTATCTCGATGAGAAAAAAAAATCAAAGGGCTCTTTTAAATTAGACGGTTGGTGTCGGACTGCAGCCGTGCCGCAGCGGTGCGGGGCTGTCGTGTTTTTTCATATAGTTGACGCGATAAAAGAGCAGTGCGATGCCCGTACGCACGACACGGCAGCGCTTTTTTTTCTATTAGACTGCTTGTGCGGACCGTTTTACGTAACCGGGCAGTATTGGCGAGACCTGCTCCAACCAATGGACACGGCAGCGCGGCGAGCCGCTCTCTCTTATACTTCTTACACACTCGCAAGAAAAAGTAACAAATATATAATTCAGTTTAAGGAGCTCACGAAAACTAATGCCGTGTTTGAAATTTGAAAACTCGTACTAGGGAGGAGTAAGAACTGAAAACATGTAACAAATCGTTCAAAGTTCACTTAACACCAAAATAAAAGACAGCAATAAATATGTATCTACATGTTATTAAAAGTACTCTGAAGTAGTAGGGTCTTAATGTTTATGATACTATATAAACCTCAAGAGCCTACTATTTCTGAGTATTCTTAGCAAATTTTATTACAACAACTAACAACTAAAATAAATGTATAGTTTTATGAATAGTGCCATAAAGTAACTTTAAGGCTTCTATTTGAATATTTGTGCAATCAAAGAGCTCATCCAACTGTTTATCTATATTTATGATGACACTAAAAATATTTTATTATACTGATTTTATACATGATTGGCATTTTTATTATATAATGTATAATCATATTCCCTGAATGGCACATCATAAGTAAGGTAGCCATGGTCCCAGGCTCTTTCAATGGCGACTAGTAACTCCTTATGTTTCTTTTGACAAAGGCCAGTTTTGTAGGCATCCAATATCTGGAAATAGAGTATCCTTTATTAGCATTTATATAAAAAGATATTAAAAAGACATAAAAATAATTGACAGAACAACATAATATTGCCAGCTCAAGCTCAAGCTTTAAGCCTCAATACAAAAAGAGGGGTGTCTATGTTGCATTATAGCTCCCAAAGGATGATGTGATTTCAATGCGTTTTCATTGTTTCAAAGCTGGTTTAAATGCTATGGTTATAAGCTATGTTTGATAGAAATCAGTTCAGCTGTTTTAAGATCATCAACTTTTTTTAAATTCTGCCATACACTTGATATTTATTTCACCTCCACTCATCCAATTCACTTGAAATTTTAATCAATGTATACCTATGTAAACTTAGTGACAATACAATATTATGGTACCATTGCACTGATATGATTGAGGGCTTGGATCGGAAGGTTGTTAACACTATTCCTCATGACGCCTTGAAAAGAAGAACTTTGAAAGTGACTCAGGGTGGAGATTGATACTCTGCAATGACTAGTTGTAGACTCATTATGTTTTAGCTTGTATGACTCACCATGTAAAGCACTTTCTAGCCACATTAATTGCCAACTAGGAATGTAGCCCCATCAAAATAGTTTTTTTTTTCATTTAAATTTGCGTGTTATCTATGATGAGTGTTTGAGCAACTGTGAGTGAAATAGAACTTTGTTGTGCTTATGTTCACAGTGCTATCTACTTGTCATAACTCAACAGCAGTGATAAGATGATAACTTCAGAAAAACCAATCAATTTTCTGTGTTCCCTAGCAAAGGATAGGCGACTCCTTCCCCACCTAGGGGTGTTGTAAAGGCGACCAAGGGATAACCTGAAGAGGATGAGCAGCAGAATTCTCCCACCTGCTAACAATAAACTGCAATCCCCAATTTGACTGTCAAATGTAGTGATTAAATGACAGTGATATTGTAAAAGCTGCTATATAATAATAACACTTGCAACATCATTATAAAACGAAATATCGTCATTCAATCATATTTCTCACAATATTATGTACTGATTTTAGATTTATTATAATTCCACTAGACACTCTTAGTGAAATTTACAATATTGCTGCAAAAATTACAGCAAATTTTACTGTTCCATTTACTGTAGGTATATACTGTTGTACATCAACAGTGGAAGTTTTAAGGATGATATATGAAAATAATGTAAGTAAAATTTGTTGTAATATATGTAGTGTATGGCTAAATGGCTATTGTATTCACAAAAACTGGCAAAATAGTAATGAAAAATAGACAAATTATAATATTTCTTAATATTCAGACTTCAGTAATTTATATTGTAGACTCCATAAGATCCCAAGTTCCTGACTTTTGGATGGGCTTATGTAGATTATGCTAATAATCATAAAATCTATTGAGATGCATTGTTGCTCTTTTGCGAAATTGTTAAATAGTTTTTTGTGTTTTAAGCAAGTAAACATATTTATTGGTTTAATATTTATTTATATATATACCTGTCCTGTGTACTCGGATATAAACTGTTCCAACAATTTTGTGTTCCTGTGATCCAAAACTAAATATTCGTCTCGGCAAATGGGGCAAGGATTCCCAGTAGATATTACACCATTTCTGACACACGACTTTCTGGTCTTCCTTGGTGCAAAGCCACCTTTGTGGTTACGTCTATACAAGACCCAAACTGCACTGTCGCCGTAAGTTTGTTCATAAGCTTTACTTTGCATGTATTTTATGCTAGTTTCTACAGGCATTATTTTGGTTCTATCTTTTGCAGGGTCAATTACTTTTTGATCTTCATTTGATTCCTCGGGTTGTTCTGAATAAAAGCGAATGCTTGTCCTAAAATCAGACAACACTACTCGTCTAACTAAGGAGCGAATATTAAAGGAAAGTGCCATAGCGAAGTTAGATAGGTGAGGGGATTTATCTTCACAAATTGTAGTTTTTTAACTTTGATCACCCAAAAATCAAAACATATGACGGATAACCTCAAAACAGTTTTATTTTTGTCAATTTTTTTTTTCTTCTATGCCAATTGTAGCCTGAGCCATTTTGCCAATGACAAGTATTCAGTTAGTTTGTTAGTTAATTTAAAGTTAGGGAAACAAACAAAAATACTAAAAGTAACACGAATAATGCAAAATTTTGAGATCAGTGAAGTACTTTTGATTAAAACTATTTCACACATTTAATAAACAAATTGAATAATCAACAGTATTTTATAAAGAACAAAAGGTAAGTAATGAAACTAATCAAATTTTTATATTATTTGATTGAATAACTAAAGATATACATTTATACACTAACTTGTTATTACTAATTAATAATACATGAACAGAAGTAGGGAGAGGAATATGAAGAGAAATCAAATTATTAAATAATAACGTATGATCATATAATGGACAACCTAGTCTTATGTGATTCAGATCCGCCACCTCAGCTCCACATTCACAAACAGCACTGTCTACAATGCGGAACTTAGCAAGATGGGCAGAAGTGCAAACATGGCCTAACCTCATGCGAATTAAAATACTCGACTCTAACTTACTAAACTTCGCATCTCGAAACCAATGTTTACATGGAATTGAAGGTTGAATTTGGTAGTAACTTCTACCCTTGACCTGACAACTGACTGACCAAGTATTATTCCAGGATTCCTGGAGATAAATACGAGGCAGAGCAGACAAATCATGACAGAAGTTTTTAAATGGAAACAGATCACCACACTCTATTGCGTCCTTTGCTAGACTATCTGCTCTTTCGTTTCCTCTGATACCAGCATGTCCTGGAATCCATGCAAAAGATATTCTATAACCTTTTAATACACATTCTTGAATTTTTTTCCCAATTTCTATTACCAAAGGGAAATGAGATTTACATTTGAAAGGAAATTTAGCCAGAGTTTGCAAAACACTTCGAGCGTCTGAAAATATTATAGTTTTATTCAATTTCATTAAAAGTATATATTCTACAGCCTTAAAAATTCCATAACATTTACCCGTGAATACTGATGTCTCCTTGGGAAGTTTAATCTTTTGGACAATGTTAAATTGACGATGAAACACCCCAATCCCGACACAACTAACTGATGTTGTTTTAGAGGCATCCGTATAAATATGATGCCAATCATGCCAGTTTTGATCAACAACGGAATTAAAACTTACATTAGCATTATTATCACCCTTTTCAATATGGATATTTAAATGGATATCCGGAATTAATACCAATGATTCATAATTTGAACTAAATAGAGGGTGAACTAAGGAACGGTGAGTAGGTGCTTGGAGACAAAAGCTTTCGGAAGCTAATCACTAAACATGGAGGTCTTTTATGAGTCCAGTAACTAGAATTATCAACAAGATCAGAGAGATACTGGAGGGAAGGAAACAAAGGATGGTTTGAAAATTTGAGAATCCGAAATAAAAAACTGTCAGATAAAAACTGTCTACGTAAGTGTAGTGGAGATTCCCCACATTCAATCTGCAATGCATTTATAGGACTTGATTTCATAGCGCCTGTAATTATTATTAACGCTTTATGTTGGATACTGTTTATTTTAGCAAGAGCTTTATTGTTACAGAGCTCCAGCACAAATAGTCCATAATCCATTACACTTCTGATTACTGCATTATAGATAAGTTTGAGTGAGAAGGGATGGGTGCCCCACCAGACACCAGCAAGGCCACGCATAATATTTAGGAGACGCTCGCACTTCCCAACTATGTAGTCAGTATGTTGAATACCTGACAGTTTGCTATCCAATATGACACCTAAGTACTTAGTAAAACTCTTGACAGGGATCAAATTATTGCCATAATTTACTATAACTGGGGGAGGTAATCGTTTTCTGGTGAAAAGAACAATAGTACTTTTAGCAGAAGATAATTGTAAGCCATTCACATCTAACCATTTTTTTAAGAGCATTAACGAACTAGATATTGACGCAGAACCTTTATCGATTGATGGACTTGACTGATATAAAAGCAAGTCATCAGCGTATTGAATTATTTTTACTTCCCCTTTAATAATAGACTCTAAGTCATATGCATAAATATTATATAACAAAGGGCTAAGAACAGAGCCTTGTGGAAGTCCTCGCCATAAATGTCTTGTTTTATGGTTTGATTCATCTAAAGAAACATTTATAGTTCTGTCATACAAAATGTTCAAAATAAAATTAGTGAGAAATAGTGGGACGTTTAAGTTATTGAGTTTCTTAAAAAGGATGTCTAAGATAACGTTATCGTATGCTGAGGTTATATCTAAAAATGCTGCAACTACCGACTCATTTGAGGAAAATGAAGTCCTAATATCTGTAACAAGAATACTAATACAATCCATGGTACTTCTACTTCTTCTAAATCCATATTGGCTCTGAGATAATAAATTATGATTTTCAATGAACCATTCAAGACGAATTTTGATCAAATGTTCAGCAATTTTACTAAGAACAGATGATAAAGCTATAGGCCGGTAAGACGATGCGTCATCAGGGGATTTACCAGGCTTCAGAATAGGTATAATATTTTGAGACTTCCAAGATTTAGGAAAATTACCTGTGATCATTATAGAATTTAGGATATTTAGATAGATAGTTAACGTACAATCACTGAGATGAGCAAAAAAGGAATAAGGAATACCATCGTCACCTGGAGCTGAATCTTTTAAATTTAATATAACATCTTTTAATTCAGAAAGAGAAAAAGGAGAATCTAATGTAGAGCTGGAGCACGGAACAGAACAGGAGATAGGAGCACAAAACAAAGGTTTTGAAGGAGCAGTAGGAGGGGCAAGTTTGTCTAAAAAAATATCCATTAAAGAAAGGGGAAAATTGGGCGAAGAAGACTCATTAAAGGCTGACCTAAATCTCCTTATGTTACGCCAAACTATGGACGAACTAACTTCTGGTGAAATGGAAGAACAAAATTTCTTCCATCCCTCAGCTTTCTTATTTTTTAGAAATTTGTGTGTGTCCTTAATAACTTGCATAAGAATATCGAAATTTTCATTCGTAGTTTCTTCACTATACGATTTTTCAGCTACTTTTCGTCTCCGAACAGCAGCAGAACAATCACTGTCCCACCAAGGTGGAGACGGGATACAATTAGATGTTATTTTTTTAATAGGAAACACTTCATCAGCAGACTTAATCAAAATCCTTGCTAAAGTTTCAGCACAAATAGGTTCATTGCTATTGTAAACTGTTGGGATTGATGGGATATTACGGTCAACGCAAGTTTTAAATTGTTCCCAAAGATTATTACTACTATCAGGCAATCTATATTTTAGGCGAGGATTTCGCCTAGCTAGTGTTTTATTTTTAAAAGGAAAAGTAATTACAATAGGAAAGTGGTCACTGCCACAAGTAGAAGAAAACGTTTTCCATGATAAAGTACATGCTAAGTTTGGGGAACAAAAAGATAGGTCAATTGCACTAATTCCCGCAGGGGGACTGTTGCGACGAGTAGGTTCACCAGTATTTAAAATACACAAGTTGTGGTCATCTATAATATCAATTAACCTCTCGCCATAACTATTATTTGATGAACATCCCCACGACATGTGATGACAATTAAAATTCCCTAAAATTATAAATGGCTTAGGTAATAAAGACAGTATGTTATTTATTTCGCAAAGAGTTTCGCTTGACGGGTGTGGAATATATACAGAAACATAACAGATATTATTTACACAAGCAGCAATAACTGATAGATTAGTGCTATGAGAAGGAAGAGGAAGAAGAAAGAAAGAAAAAGATTTTTTGATGAGTATAGCTACCCCACCATACCCATCGGATCTATCCTCTCGAAGGCTGGCATATCCAGAAATCTTAAATAAAGATTCTGGTTTAAACCAAGTCTCCGAAAGAGTAATAATAAATGGATCATATTTTTTAATTAAATACAAAAGATCATTTTTCTTACCGCTAATACTGCGGCAATTCCACTGGATCAATCTGGCTGGATTGGGATCCATTATTGAGAGAACTAATAAGTTTAGTAAATAAAGGGGCAACGTTGTTCGGTGATATGACATTACATTGAGTTAAAAGTTTTATTAAAGCCATAATAATTTCAGTTACTATAGGATTCTTTTTTTGTGAATTTAGTACACAACCATCACTTGGAAGGGGAATATTATATTCTTTAATAAGTAGTTCATGAGCCGCTCTGTCATATCCTTTCGCTGTTTTAGGAGGGATTCGAGGTTGTGAAAATACAGTTTTTTTATATGAATAAGAAGATTGGGGAGAAATATCATTGGTTTTATAATTAGGAGTGGATGCTAAAACATCCACATATGATTTTGTAACCGGTTTGTGTAGTTTAGCTGCTTCAGAATATGAAATGCTACTTTTGGCCATTGTCATTTTAATTTCAGTTTGTCTTACATATTCTGGGCAAGACTTATGTGTTGCGAAGTGTCTCCCTGAGCATAGACAACAGGATGTAAATTCCTCCTCCACAGTGCAAGTGTCGCCAGTGTGACCCTGACCACATTTATAGCAACGTGGATTTCCTCGGCAATAAGCTTTAGTATGTCCAAATCGACAGCATTTATAACACTGCACTGTGGGAAAAGTGTACAATACCACCGGCAGAGAGTTGTAACACATGAAAACTCGTTTGGGTAATATCTGCCCATCAAATGTTATAACTACCGATTGTGATGGTTTCCATGTTGGAGAATTATTATCAAATACCTTGTAATTGAGGCGGCGGGCTTTCAGTATTTGACCACAGCCAATAGGAACATTAATATTTTCAATAATTTCTTCCGGAGTTAACTTAATTGGAACACCTTTAATTAAACCCATCCTTGTAGTGCTAGATGATGGTATAAATGCCTTGTTATATATATATATTGTAGAGGAAACAAAAGAGTTCGCATCCTTGTACGCCGAAAATGAGATGGATAATCTGTTTCTACCTATTTTTTAAGACTTCCATTCACAATGTTTGAAAATGTATGTTTTCTAAGAAATCTACCAAACGTCAATGCATTAAGGGTGGTGGACCCCTCTATCTGCTGCCTTTGAACGTGAACTGAATATGGGGCAGCATCCGATGACTCATAAAGTTTTCTGCCGACCGGAATATAAACTTTCTCTTTGTTAATACTGCTTCTACTTTGCATAGAGTCCAAGTTAACATTCTTGGAATAATCAACATTGGTAAGATTGGTCGAGCTACTCATGATATTCAAAGTGGATGCAGTGTTTTCTGGGATATTATCTTTTATTATATTTTCTTTCAAGTCACGAGTGACTTCACTATCCTCACACATGCAATCATTGGGAGTAAGTTTATTGTCCGAATTATTTCTCTTTTTACGTTTTTTATTGCAATGTTTGCAAACTCTAACAGATTTTGATCTTTTTTTCTTATTTGTGGAGACAGATCCATCTGTATCCATACTAGACGCATCGTTCGGTACGGTTATAAAATGCGATACCTGGAGGTTTGTACCCCCAGGATCAACAATATCAGGTGGTTCGTTCATATTTACATTAAATAAAAAAAAACTTACCGAATCTTCACTAACACTACAACATATACAATATCAACACAATTACAAAATATACAAAACTACTCTACTGATCAATTTACAAGTTAAAATGAAAAAAATGTTCAAGAAACCAAAAAAAACACGACCGCGCTTATTGAAATTTCCCGCCCTTTTTCCTTTTGTCAATTTTGACAAATTTCTGTTTTTTTTTAATGACTAGTTCTTGCGCTTGTCTGTGGGTTGGCTTGGTGGCCTTTGCTTGATTAACTGTAGAGACGCTCAATCGTAAGGTTTGAGGGTACTAGAGGGATGGAGGAGGGTCGGGGGTTGGCTAGATCCTCTGGTATAAAAATAACAACAGACACATAACATATTAATTATATTAATTTTTGAAAAATTACGTCTGTACTCAACTCATTAACAATGTTACAAAACAGAATTTTACGCGAAATGAAATGCAGTTTTTAGATACGATAGATGATTTTGATTTAGCTCGTCGTATCGTACACCCAGGCGTCAGACATGACTGTGTGCAAACATCTGTTGAACATTTGTTTGAAGACTGCTTATATTTGAGCCAATGACCAAAGAATAATTCGTTGGTCATTGATTTGAACATACAAAACTTTGCACACATTCATGCTCAAATACCCGTGCCTCACGCCATCTTCAGACAAGTGTTCAAATATTTGGACGAGTGTCCGGCGCCGGATAAATAATACTATAACTCATATTCTCTTCCCGCGTGCGCGTATACGTTAAGGTTTTTGATATTTTCCTTTTCTTCTAACAACATACTTTGATAACAGAAACCAAAGTTTATTGGTTCATCAGTAGCTATGACGTAGAATAGGACAGTCATGTGATCTAGCTGTCTATTATTGTTATACCATAATTTGGCTCAAAAGACAAGAATCTATATATACGAAATCAAAAATATGTCCTGACTCGAGCCGTGTCTATGTCTAATGACCGTCAATTTGGCGACGTCGTTATCGGTTTAAAGTTTGAAAACTTGAAAAGTGAACAACAAAGAAGAATTTTGAACTGGTGGTTCAGGTGGTTATGTAATTCTACCTAGGTATTTTGTATTCTATCCGTACAAATATTATAAAAGGTATATGAATAAATCATTTTATCACCAGTTGGTTGAGGTTTTTAACCGATGTCCCTGGATAGGACTCTTTGACTTGAATAACGGTTTTGGAGCCTGGAACCTTAGGTCTGGTATTCCACATAACTGTCGTTTTCACTTTATTTATTGCAGTATTTGGCGATTATAAAAGAAGTATAAAACTGAGACTTCAATCGAGATGGCTGAATTTTTACCTGCGGAAGTTGGTGTTATGTGAGTACCTAATTAAAAGAAATCTATTATTTTGTTTGATTACTTATAGATAAGGAACTGTCATGGAATAACATAGGAATAAGCTGAAAAGAAGGCTGTTGTTTCTTTACGTTGAGTAGATCTTACAATACTTCCTCTAATATTTTCTTCTCGTGGAACGAAATATAATATTTACAAAAAAAACTAGTAAAGGCTATCTTAGTGAGATGTGTTTTGTTAGGGATTTTTATGTGGAGTAAAAGAAACAGCAAGAAGTCCATATTGACACTGGTACCAATTCTCTTGGTGCCAGTGTCAACTTGGACTTCAGCTTCAGTCTAACCAAGAAATTGCTGTTTTTTAATAACAGGCAAAATAAAACACTTTTTTTTGTGCTTTTCAATTAGTTTACATTCTGACAATATTAATAACCAATCTCAATCTTACTTCTATTGAATTTCTGTCTTAAACTGTCATCATGCCAGAGATTTTGGATTAAGTATGGCTATTAATATCGGCCATAAATCAGTTTGAGAAAGTTCATTCTGATTTCATATTTGACAGTTCAAATTATTTTCTATATGAGATACTTATATGAGTATAGTCAGTGCTGAGCAGTATCAGGGCCACTGAGATACTAATATAACATATTTCAGAATCCATATTACCCAAAGATTGCAACTCTATCACTGTGGTAAAGCTCTCGTGTCTGTTTGTCTAGTTGTAGTCTCTTGTAATTTTTTATACCTTTTGCCAAAGATGGAGAGAGATGGCCTATTCTTTGCCGGGAATAATCCAAGGAACTTTATAGTTTTGTCCCTATCCATCTGTCACAAAAATGTCTCCGTCTACCTATAACTTCCCTACACAATGGATTGCCAAGTTTAAATAAGTACTGGCTTTAGATGCATTTTTTCGAGGTTTCTTGTATAGGGACCCCCGTTTGGGTTTACACTTTTTTAAATATTTGCCATGATTGAGGCCATAATAACACATATTCTGTGAATATTTCAACTGCCTACTTATTACAGTTAAAAAGATACAGCCCTGTGACAGACAGACAGATGCATGGACAGACAGACGGAGTAGGCTTAGTAATAGAGCCCTGTTGACATCCTTTGGGTACAGATCACCAAAAAACCATGGATTTATATTAGGAACTACCTCCACTTCACATTTGATAAAAATAGGTCGAAACTATGTTAATCCGAATCAGGGTACAAACCCCGAGTCCACCTGCAAGCCTAATATACGCAGAGCGACATAATTCTGCCGTCGCATTATCTCGTCCTGTGCATGTTAGCTCGGTTGGTCAGAGCGCATATGCTCTACTACGTTTACAAGTAATAGTTGACCAAATTTTGCCATGTAGACATATTATACATCTGTAAAAACTACATAGAAACTCCATACAAAATGAATTAAATCAATTGCAAAAAACACTTTGTTATTCATGTTTACAATATACTTGTATGTAGGTACATTGCGCTTGAGTAAAACATTTATAGCCGTACTGAGTACGGAACCATACACTGTGTGTCCGTACAATAAGCACTAGGCCAGTTTTTTTGTTGAAAAAAGATGTTTTATTTTAGTAAAAAAATCATGTAAATCCCATGTGTGGATGGGCTAGAATATAAAAAATCCTCACCTCACGCTGGGAATAGACGCGTGTTTTAGTTGTAAGATCTAAACTGTCTGCCTGGCTGGCTACCAGGTTCACATTAAAGTCTGGCACGCCAAACAGTTCACTTTCTTCCGTCGTGTGTATGTGTGAGCCAGAGGGGTAAAGGGAATCCCTCTTCATCTTTGTTACTAACTTGGATTCATGTGCTCCATCTTAGACCCTGTCTGCACTTACCATTAGGTGCAACTGGGGTCAAATTTGATCAAGTGAAAGAATTAAATTAAAAATAAAATAAAATTATAACCCTAATATTTTCCCATTATTTAATTCGTTGTAAAGTCCTGTAGTGTCAGCTCTGCTTCTTAAGTTTAGTAAAGTGACGTAAGACGGTAAGAAACAATTTTACGAATTTTAGAACTACGCCTCAAGCCGGCGCTGCTGCGACCATAATATTTTTGTTAGAAATAACCATAACATGTTTTTTTAAGATAACATAATTGGGGCGTGGCGTAACTGTTTACTGTTGCATAGGATGCAACCTAATTCGACGGACCCTACGTATACTATCGAAACTACAAAATCTCAGTTTTTATTTTATCTGCTTAAAATGTGTGAAATTATGTTATCTTAAAGGTTATAAAATAATATTTTTTTATGGGACCAAATGGCATCTATACCGCATCAAACTAAAGAAGAATCACGTAAATCGGATCGACATACATAATAAAACAAAAACTGTGATTTTGTAGTTTCGATAGTGTACGTAGGGACCGTCGAATTGCGTACCACACTCGCAATCGTAATCACAATAGCTTTCATTACAATACAACACTATTCATTGCGTGGTGCAAACCCGTTGTTTAGAAGTTTGATTGTTAATAAGTAGGTAGTTAGGTACGTTGCTATAGAAAATATTGACCTGTCAAAACCTAAACCAGTGTTCCGCAAACTTTTTGTGTTCAAGGTACACCTACGAAATCGGAGAATTTCAAAGGTACACCATAAATAAAAAATCATATTTTAATCATATAAAGATAGCAAAGAATACATTATTTCCGTCCGCCTTTACACATATATAAGAAATAGATTTTTCCCGCGGCACATCAATTATCTAATGACCACAGTACACCAGTGTGCCGCGGCACACACTTTGCTTTGCGGAACACTGACCTAAACTATTGCGATTGCGAGTGTTTTACCCAATTAGGGTGGTCTTGATTCGACAATTCTATACCACATGTTATGACGTATCAGTAAGAGCCTTCTTCGAACAGCTAGCATGGCTCGTCCTTATTTGTAGTAACTACTATCTTTCCTATTTACGTTATTACTACGTGCACTGTAACAACTAACAGAACCAAAGAGCCTATGAGCGCATTTTACAGAAATGTATTGTATTAACTTTTACGGCTACACTGCTACACTAGTAGTAATTAATACCACAGATTAAATAAATACTAATTATAGTAATGATTCTTTTGAAAATGTTTAATTTATGAAATTTCTAGTGGGTATATGCTATTTAAATAGAAAAAACTTGTTTCCTATTAAAAAAATAGTATTAAGTACCCAATAACTATATTTCAATAATATATTTTAAGTACCTATGTAATTATATATTACTTATAAACTGTCTTCTAACATTAGTTATCGCGTATGCAGGAAGTAAGGCATAAATTGAAAATTTGGGACGGAGCAAACTTAATGACGCCGCCACTTCTATTTCTGTGCCTGTATACTGTGCAGTTCACAGTATCCGCCTCGGCTACATTTATCTCTGTCTAACAACGCAGCATCCCTCTCTTTCTTTTTTCTATTCCCGCTTACAATATGTACCAAAATGCTGGCTATCTGCGTAACTCGCTCTGCACCTCCCGATGATATGCGATCGTTCCCGAATCCCATTCCGAAGTACCATATCCCATCCATCTGTCCTAAATACAGTAACCCATCGTGAACAACGTCAAATATAATGCAAAGTGATTAACTAATTACGCCATTGTTTATTTACAATTTTGTTAAGATATTTTGTTATGCTTAGCAGTATTTTAAAGTGCAATCATGTTTATACTCGCATAATAACATTCGTTATCTTATAAAGTACTTTAATGGTATTCGACACAAATAATTTTCAGCTGTCGTTGATTGGAGTTCATAGTACATCGTGTTTTGTTCTGTTTGCTGTTTTGTATTTTTAATTAGTGTTTGTGAAATGTGCATTTGAAGGTGTAAGTAGTTACATAACAAGTTCTCCTCAAATACAATGGCAACATTGCCCAGAATGCATAATGCTAAACAAGCTGCTGGTATATCATCTCCTTTTAGGTAAGCAAAACGAATAGAGTATTACGGCGTAGTATTGACGGAACAAAATAGGTTTTAAGTTATAGTTAATCGTTTCTTTATTATAAATGGTATGGTCTGGTAAATTGTTAGATTGTAATGAGAGTACTAATGATTAAGATAATAATATGATAAAATGTTACGATACTTCGTCGCGCGTTTTAAATAATTTGTAAATTAAAACCACTTTTTCAGCTTTTTTAAGACCTTTTTTATTTTGAGACTTTTGAGTGGACTAAACAATAACACGTATACCTACGGAAAATTATTCGATTGTGATCTCCAGTTGAGACACAAATTACAATGCGTGAGCTGTTCGTCGTTGAAAAGTTTTATTCTATATCTCCGAAATGATTCATCATATCACGCCAAAATTGGAAAAACCTCTTAAAAAAACGAAAATAAAATAAAGAATCACGTAAATCGGCCCAGAAATCTTGGAGAAATCGGAACATTAGTACTCCGTTTATGAAGTCGGCTAAAAAAAAAATCTCGTGTTAAAAAATATCAGTATTAACGTGGCATGCATGAATAACTTCATAGCGTGGTTTATATTCAACCCTGCTACCTGTTACTCAACTGCCGAAACACATGAATTTTAACTTAATTTTCATGTCACGGAAGCGTTCCGTTTTTTCATACGGTTATAGAACCACATAAATTCCCTAAAAAAATTGAACGCGTACAGAACGAAATTCGTAACAGCCTTGCTAGTTACAAAAAAACTGGTACCTATATTAGGATATTAAAAGTTTTGGGGGCAGTTAAGCGGTCATATTACAACACTATTCCACAGTCACTTTCAACAATAGACCGCCCCCCTGGCCTTTTAGGTTCCAGATGTACTTACCAATTAATTTAAAAAAAGTCGTCTCAACGATTTTTAGTAGGTAGGTACATTTTCTTAAATAAACGTTTTTTTATATACATAGGTAATTCATTTTTTACTCTTTGTAATCAATCAAAATAACTGAAATGTTTTTAAGTATTTGTGTGCATACAAATGTAGTTCTGATGAAAAAGGCTAATAAGGGGTTTTGGTGCCTTTTGAAAAGTCACTGCGTACTTATGACTTCCTTACACACAATAGTTATGAGAGCCAAACACTAAACCATAACCATTTCGAGATATTGTAGCTGATGTGTTTCAAGATTATAGTCAAAATACTTTAAAAGATGGCGAGATCTGAGATTAAATCCAAGTTTTTAGGATGGTTGGATGATTTATTTCAAGATTTACTTATTGTGAATTGCGATAACTTTTTAATTTTGTTCTTATTAAGAGCCATTTCACGTTTTCGCGCAAATATCTAAGACTTTAATCGCCTAATTAACCATCCGACAACACTCTGACATTGTTGAATACATGTTAAAAATAGACTAGTCTTTCGTATTGACAGTTTTAGTAACAGATTTACTAAAACTTATTTGTTTACTATGTAGTGATTAATCTCCCACAACTAGTTTACTGAAAAATCATCGCGGAGTCCATTTCAGACTCCTATATCTATCATTAATATTTATAAATTTCACTGAAAAAAATACATAAAGCATCAGACATATAGTTTTGTCGACATTCTTTGTACTAGAATATCGATAATTAATAACATTAATTAGTAAAAAAACAAAGGGCTAGGTCAATTTTTACGTTTTATTTCGCTATTTTATCGTGATTTTATCGTGATTTTTTGGTATGAATAAAGCGTAATAACATCAAAAAAATCATGTAAAAATAAACTGTTATTTTTTACTAAACTAATTCCGAAATTTTATTAAAATCAATTCATTTAATTAGACATAATATAATTTTTAACATCACTCTAAATTGGAATAAATTACGATGCCTAAGCGGGCACCGTTTAGAACCATGCTAGTATATCTTCCATACAAAACTTCAATTACAGTCAAAAGCGCCATCTATCACCCGCACCCAAAACTGTTTGGTCCATAAGATGCGTTCAAACAGATTCATAATTGTAGTATTTTAAAATGTTATGATTATTCTTTCTTAAGTTTATGATAATTATTAATATAAATATTTAATCAAAATTTTAAAATAGTTACGTAATATTGACATACTTATTTAAACTATTTCTATTGTATTATTCAGAACACAGCCATATCATTTGAAGCTTCTATAAATGTTGCCCTTGTTAGCAAAACTTTTGGGTTTGTGGGAAATTTTAATATTGAAATTCAAAAAGAATATTACTTATTTAAATTAACCCCGGAAAAGAATGAAAAATAAACAAGATAAGATATTTCTTCATCATAATTACAACAAATTAAAATTAATCTGCACGAATCATAATTATTACAATAATTCAAAACTTTTATTGGTTTATTTATTGGTAATTATACTTAATGTATGGTAACATCACACAGTTCATGGCCGCCACCGGGTAACTGCGCTGACGCATGTTTCTTGTGTTATTTTTCCTTTTTTCTGCTTTCTTGTGCTATTTGTGCTTCCTCCGCCAAGTACGTTGAGTGTGATATTAAAATGTGAAACCTACTATTTAAAAATATCAAAGTTTATAGTGACAAACGCATACAATTTCGTATTAAGGACTGGTGCAAAGAAATAAATTACATTTTAATTGGAAAAAATATGTATAGTTCTTGATAAACGTGACCCAATGAAAATAAACGTGTACTCAATGTATAATGTAAATAAACACATAGTTCTTATTTTTTGTAGTTTTATTCGCTTTACCAAAATATAAATGAAATGTATTTATTTTCATTTTCGTTAGTTTTGTTTCCCTTCTAATACAAATGTTTATATTAGAAGGGAAACAAACTATCGAAAATGAAAATAAATGCATTTCATTTACCATTATAATTTAATTATGACCCATTAGAACCGGAACCGGAAGCGGAGCGGATCATGAACTTTTGATCGTTAGTAGTACCGGGTTGGGAAACTAGGTGGCAGCGCCAACCGAATATAGCGAGTTGGCCATCTATACCTACTCTTATCTATGTTTAGAACGGCACGAGCGCCCGTCGACGTAGGACCTGTGTCATTTTTTCCCGCGACCAGATTTTCGAGCAAATCTATCGTGAACGCATTGTTACACTACCACTACAACATTTTGATCCACTTTGTATTTTTTTTTCATGAAGTAAATTTCATTTATTATCAAGTAAAGTATGATTTTAGTAGTTTGTAGAATAATTATTATATTTCTGTTTTATTCGTTTTAGCAATGGGGCGTAAGGGTTGTGTATACCATTGTGTCAAAAAAAGGAAAAATAAAAATTCTGCAGCCTTAAAGAAAGCAACAGAAGCGAGGGAGATATTATTTTTATTTGCAATTCATATACCCAGTTATCGATCACTTAAGGTGGAAGCGCCAGGGTAGCCCGCGAAATTCAAATTTTCTAACGCCGCCCACCTTACCCTGTTCAATGACTATTTCATGAAAAAGTCATTCAATGGTATTAAATGAGCTTAGAAGGTTGTATTGATGATTTTAATAATCATTTAGTTATTATTGAGTAACAAATTAATTTATTTGTGGGTGTCGAAATTTGACAGCTATTTTACAAGCTTTTACTTAACTTGCAATGTTTGTATGTATGTTCGGTTAAAATCTTGCAACTGAATTTTGAACCACTTCCTCTTATCCTACGGAGTTGAATTTTATACTAAAAATAAATTAATAGTAAAAAACATTTTTAAAAACAAGCTTTTATTTAAATGGTCTAAAAAGAAGAAAATAAACTTTAAATTAAATCTATCCCATCAATTTACTACATTATACAACAAATTTATTTAAATAATATAAAAGCTTGTCGCGAGATACTAAATAAACAATAATACAATATGTACAATAAGTAATAAATGTAAAGTGTAGTAATTCTAAGAAAAAATATAAGGTACCTATGTATTTCATAAAATTGTATGTCTCGCGACAAGCTTTTATATTATTTAAATAAATTAGTTGTATAATGTAGTAAATTGATGGGATCGATTTAATTTAAAGTTTATTTTGTTCTTTTTGGACCATTTAAATAAAAACTTGTTTTTAAAAATCTTTTTTTTATTGTTTTCATTTTAGAATGAGAAATCGCGTGAATCAAGTAGAGGAAGGTAGTACTTTTAGAAGAGACGCCGTGCCCGGTACAAGTGAAAAGTCTGATTCGACAACAGATATTGTATGCTTTAGTAACAATTTTATATTTAAAACAGAAGTTTATTTAGTAGTAGGTATGGGTACTACCTTTATTATTTCTTTAATTTTATATGAAAAAGAACCTGTTGCATTAGACCCTGGACTTGACGAATCAATGGAACTTTCAGACTCGATCGTAAATATTTTTAGTACTTACTCATTTGTATTTCTTTAAATTTCAATATCAAACGCTTTTGTCATCAATAGCTTTTGTCTTAGAACGATTACATCGTTGATGGCAGGCGTATAATTGATTTTAAATACTCCTGGAGTAAATTAATAAATATAAGCGAACACTGCAAAAAGTTCAGCGCTGTTTCTCTTTTTCTATTATATACTTTACATAACATACATTTGTGTTTTTTTATTAGTCTAGAAAGCTTTAATAGATTAATAGACTGAATAAATAAATTATCCTTTTATATAAATCTCAAACCAAGGTGCGACGGACGGACAGACTAAACAATGACAGGACAGACGGACTAAACAATCTTGAGCCGTTAGAATCATAATATTATAACGGCTCAAGATTGTTTAGTCCGTCTCGACACTTGCGCTACACTGTTTGCGTTGTGTACGTGTGGGTAATTACGCACACATACACGATGTTGCGATCTTTTACCTAAACTCGAGCGTTCAAATTTTGTGAAATGGCTCTTAACGCCTGACGAAAAAAAAGGGTGTTATAAGTTGGAAGCCCATGTCTGTCCCTAGCTCCCAAAAGCATGAACTGATTTCAACTCTGTTTTTTTTTGTTTATAAGCTGTTCTAATCAGGATGGTTATACACCCATAGGTATTCTAAGACGTTTCTCCAAAACTTACTCGACTCGACTTCACCTCGACTCAGCCTTTTTCACTACCATCGGTAGTTATAGTTAACATAAACGTCCTCGACTCGAGATTTTTCCTCAGTCGAGGTAAGGAATCGTCTGTCAAACTCAAGGTACCTCGAAATCTACCTACCTTAAGCAAGGAAGTGTCAAAGTTCGTATGTAACAAAAATGAATTTTGAAGACTTTATCGAATATGCTTACGATAATCCTTACAATAATAATTATTTACCGCAGCGTTATTTGCGCGATGCAGATAATTCAAATTATGACGTAGGTAATGACTCTGTCGAGGAACCTCAAAGTTCACTCGAAATTGCGACTAACAATTTTGAAGGTGTTCTCGAGGCCGTTCTGAGTCGAGTATGAGTCGAGTAAGTTTTGGAGGAACGTCTTAGAATATGGGTGATAGTCTATTCCGCTCGTCCGATTGACTTTTCTAACATAATGCAAACCTAGTGACAATGCAATATTGTAATTTCGTTAAGCTAATATGATCAAGGGTTTGCATCGGAAGCTTGTTAACAATACTTCAAAATACCTAATAATTGGGCACACCACTCGATTTAGCTTCATGACTTGCTTTGATAAAATGTACTTTGAAGGTGACTGGCACTCTGCAATGACTAGTTGTACACCATTCGTGTTTGAGCTCGTATAACTCGTAATGGAAAGCATTTTCTCACCACGTAAATCATCGCTAACAAAGAACGACAGCCACATTATAATGCCGGAGATTAATTTAAATTTCAGAATTATTTGAAATGAGGGGCTCGTGGCTAATTAACAACCGCGCGGATCATATGGTTTGCAAGGTTAAGTTGCGCTTGCCACGGTCAGTTCGTGGATGGGTGACCATTCGTTATACATCGAGACCCCTCCGTGCTTTGGGGAGCACGTTAAACCGTCGCGCGTCGGTCCCGGGTGTCATACTAATACCTATGACAGTCGTTACGGGTAGACAGAAGCCCGAAAGTCGGACAACCGGTCTAACTTTAGAATATCGGCATTGCCCAGTTATTGGATTGCGGAGGTCTAATGGCAGTGGCGTAACTATAGGGTGGCAGGGCTGGCAAAATGCCACGGGCCCCCAGCCCGACGGGACCCCAGGCCTACGGAGCCTTCCTGCCGGGGTTGCGGTGCATGCTTAGGCGAATCCCGCGACCCCGGCCGACGGTCAGAAGGAGGAACACCGTGGGGTTTTAGCCGGTAAGAGTCCGGCAGAACCCCTCGCCTACCCCGGGCGAGGGACATCCATGAGGATTTTCCCACGATATAAAAAAAGGCCAGACGGAGCCCTCGGCCCAAGAGGCCGCGAGCTCAGAAGTAAACTAACATTTTTAACAAAATTAAGCAAAAATTATTTTGTAATTCTGTTGGTTAACTACTTCAGTGATTTTTTAAAATTTAATTATATCGTGACGATATTTACTGGGGCCCCACCCAATGAATTTGCACGGGTCTCTGATGGTATAGTTACGCCACTGTCTGATGGCAGTCGCTCCGTGTTAAATACTGGTATTCAGTCGCATCTGTTTAGACTGGAAGCTGATCCCAACATAATTGGGAAAAGGCTAGGCAGAGCAGTTATTTGAAATGGAATACTTGGTACACAAAATAGCACGAAAAAACTGACCTGCTACCTACTATATCTACTACCATGACTTGAGATCAAAATCATATTGATTTGTTCTCAGGTCACGCCACGCCATCCTTCATAGTAAGTACATATTTTAACAATACCAAAGTCTTGAAATACGTCATCACCAGTATCTCAAAATGGTTGCGTTTACCGCACCGTTTACGTTTACCGTACCGGTTTACCGACCGTGGGTCTCATGATAACTTCTGTTTGTAGGGATGTCCTCTACCCGTATGTAGTCATCTCATAATTGCGCAGTGACTTCAAAAGACACCATCTTCCATAATATTTTGGCCATTATCCTTTCAGCCTATTCAGATAAAAATATCTGGCTCGAATTTACTTCCAAGATAAATAAGCAGTCAGACAACAAAGCAAGATAAATAAAAGCTTCTTATAAGTATAGTGTAGGGACTCGTTAAAGAAATAAACTTTAGTAATTATTGTGTACCATGTTTTTTTTTTTTACTAACAAATTACTAACACCTTGTTTCTTTTATTTTTGTGTGTACTATTAATAACCCTACTAACACTGTACGTAAAAATGCATAGACTTACGTCTGAAATAAAGATACATTAAAATTATTAAATAGTTGTTTTATTTGCAGTACCAGTCCGCGAAAACTACAAGAAATGGGGCTACCCCCAACTGAAGGACACGGTGCGTATACTTAAATACATCTAAAAAGTCGCTTTCTTCACTTTTTCGATTTTAATACATAGATGTTGTTATGTTTTGTTTTTGGTTACGTTATAGCTTGCAAGTTCTACACAAAGCAAAATTATCTTTTTTATCTTGCTATGAGAATCGGCTGTTAAATTGTGAAAATTAAATTATTATAACTCACAAACAAATACTTGCCATAATAAAACTGACCATTTAGATTTATCATAAGTTTAATTAAAAAATGTGTCGACAGATGTTACTAACATCAGCGGTATTAGTATGAAACAATATGAAGAACAACTCAATGGTTTAAGAAAAGAAAACTTTCATCTAAAACTGAGGATATATTTCCTTGAAGAGAAATTAGGCAGTGGATCACCACCAGCTGTCCAAGTAAGTTTCTTAACCACCTACGTGTATTAGAACAAACCTTACCATCTAATTGTGTTTGTAGTCATTTCGAAGAATATTTGGTGGATTCTGACAGGGTTTGAAAACCGGAAAACACTTTCAATCGGTTAAAACCCAAGTACATAGGAAATTTTGTTTTCGGTTTTGTTCTTCCTTTAATTTATATTAAACCCTAGATTCTTCTACGGTTTAATATACTTACCTTGTAATAAAAAATATCGCCAAATATTCATAATGACACAATAAAAACATTTTGTTATGAACAATCTTTCGCAAACTGTTATAGAAAAAAACATTCCAGGTTAATTTTATTTTTACTATAATGCATTATGTTATAGGGCCTTTTAGAACACAATGTAAGACTTCAAGTGGAAGTGGAAGAACTAAGAAGGCAACTAACTGATAAACAAGAGCTTCTTGCTGCGGCTGCAGAAGCCATCGATGTATTGGAACAACAGGTATGCCTTTATTGTGACTGCATAGTACTGTACCTATTTTACTTTTTGAATGGCATTAAGAATAATTTGAGAGAACTGCCATTTTTTTCTACAGGGATCAATATCAACCGATAGTGTAGAAATATCCATGAATAGCAATACTATAAAAAAAGAAATCAAATCGCAGGACCAGGTAATTATTAAAATGTTTCTAGCGAAGTCCACACCCCATGCAGAGTTAACACTAACTAGACTGACTAGACTTTGACGGCGCGTTTGGTGCAATGGTCGTGGGTTCTATCTCCACACGGAACAAATATTTGTATGGCCTACATATAGTTGTTCCGGGTCTGGGCGTTTGTGCATGTGAGATTTATGCCTGTAAGCGCATCCACAATACAGGAGAAATCCCAGTGTGGGAAAAGTTAAAAAAAAGTCTGCTCGTAGCCTCCGGGTATAGTTAACAAAGATCGATCAGGCTTTGCTCGGTTTCTAATGGCACAGTCAACTCTTCTTAACTTCAACTGGGCATTGTTGACTTTACTTAAACATGTGCAAGGTCTAAAATATACCTATGACTGGGTGTCTGGGAAGTCGTGATGTGCATAACACGCTTATAGTTTCTTGGGGTAAAATAAATTATAATTTATTGGGCAGATCTGTCTGGATTTATGTCCTTACATAGTGTTAAGTATAAGAAAAACGGAAGAATAATACATTTTATCAGCATATAATTATTTATTATTCTTCTTCTGTTGGCGTTATTATGCCGGTTTTTACCAGGGCCAGCCTGCCTATTCTTATGTTACACAGGAATAAATACAACTAAAATAGATGTTAATTTTATACAATAGGTACTGTTTTATAATATTTTTTAGAATTATAGTAAATTAAATAGAAAAATAATTAATTGATGTACTTGTAACCATAGCATGTTTAATCAGTCACCAGCTCGTTGTACTTTCCACGCTTTTCACCGCACTCGTTAGTAAAGCTTGGCACACGTAGAGTTAGGCTAATAATGCCCAATTGAAGTTAGGAAAGTTCGAAAATAAATTAATAAAACGAAATCGCCCACCGCTAGTGCAACAGAGTTTACTACATTATAAACCAGGCGTGACAGTCCGCTAACAATCGATCTATATACGAAATTATGCCCAGAGGCTCCGTATAAAGTCGACTCTGCTCGAGCAGTGCTTACTCCACACTCTGCTGGCTTGCCCCGTAACATATAATGTGTGTGTCATATCTACAGTAATGACTCGACTATTTATTTTATGTACTTACCTAATTTTACAATTGCAACACATTTTAGGAACCTGAAAAGAGAGAAGCAGTTGATGATACGTGTGTAGAATCTGAATCGGCCGGGTAAATTAAATTTGAAACTTTCATAAGCTTATGTTTTCTCCTTCAAAGTCAGATTTTCATTTGCATATTTGGTTATTTTTTGCAGGGACTACTTGGCTGTAACCGTTAATAATGACGATTTGGTAAGTATCTCTTAATTAAAATAAACCGCCTCATTGGTCTGGTTAAGGGGCTTGTGGCTAAATAGTAACCACGGATCAGTGAGGTAAAGCTGCTCTTCGTACATGCATGACCATTCTTTACACGCCGAAACCCCACCGTGCCTTGGATAGCACGTTACAACTGTCGATTCCGGTTGGAATACCAATAACTATCACAGTCGTTACGGGTACGAATCGCCCATAAGGGATGATTTCCACCAAACGGCTCGCATCGCATCGGATCGGAAAGGATACGAACGGATGCGGCGACAGCCGATTGCGTCCGTATCCGTTTCTGCGTCTAGCCAAATAGTTTCATTCCTATCGTGTTGACGTATTCAAATTTTTGAAAGGATCCGATCGGATACGGCTACAGGCGAACGGAGCCGATCGCGCGTCGCAGCATACTTTCGGCTACGATCGCGTGTCGCAGAAGACGCCCGCGATGAAGCTGCTGTGTGCGGCTTGGTAATATAGACTTAAAAATTCTGTGTACACGATTTAATATCGTTTAAAAATTGTAAAATCCGTTCCAATTCAATGCGATGCGAACGTTTGGTGGAAATCATCCTTTAGTCATCCGGTCTAATCTTAGGTATATTAGTATTACCCAGATATAGGACTGCTACTATCAGATGACAGTCGCTCCTTGTGAAATTCTAATATTCGGCCGCAGCTGGTTAGACTGGATGCCGACGTACGTTGATGATAATGGTAATAATTGGTATACTGGTCACAAGAACGGCTGCCTAGCGCGACAACCTAGGCTGCTGGGTTCGATTTACAGTTCCAGCAAGATTTTGTTGTTTATACATAATTATAGTGTTTAGGTTTGCCATTCATGGCATGCAATTTATTTAAAAACATATTATGTATTTATTACAGGATGAACTTGTTAAATTACGCAGGGAAAACAAAAAGGCTTTACAGATGATAAAAGGATGTATGAAAAAAATTCAACAGCAAGACAAAGAAATCAAAAAAGTTAAATTAGTGAGTTATGGCCATTTATAATTTTAGGCTTATTCCAAGCGAATTCCACAATCCGGTCCCATTTGTTGGTTTCCTTGGAATAAGAATAAAAAATTATATTCTGTTTCGAACAGATCCCTATTGCCAACCGATTCCAGATCGTCTTTTCTAGCGAATCCTTTCAAAACGACAAATTAATAACCACACCCATGAAATGACGTACTGGGATCGGTTGTCATTAACAATGAGAATACGCTCGGAACCAAATATCGGGGGTTACGGCAGTGCACCCGTCAACATTGAGCAGGAATGGCCGTACACCCTTTACTCGAAGCAACTAGAGCCACTTTTAAGCGCCCTATATATTTGTAACAGATCAGGGCGAACGTCTGAAAATGAAGTTAATGTATTTAACTAAATTGCCAAATTACAAGTTTCTAACTATAATCAGCTTACAAAATATCTGCCATCAAAGTTTCGTTATTACGCCACACTCACTGACTTTTGATGATCGGGAGATCATCAAAATTCTAAGATACTTCTAACAGACCTATAAACTTGATATTTGGCATACAGTACTAACTGTATACCAAATAGCAAGTTTATAAGTCTGCTAATCGTATGCTGCGTGATTGCCAAGTCCGAAAAATATGTTTATAAACGAAATGCCAGACTTGGCTCTACCTCATACCACTAATTCAGCCCTTATCAAGCTGTCTACCTCCCAGTCCGCCCGCCAGCAACGCCCTCAGCTGAGGTCCATGTTCCATTAGGGGTCGCCCTTAGTGCTGTTGTTGCTAGTAGTCATGATGTTAGAGTAGTATTTAGCTTAGGTTAAGAATTTTACTTCGTTCCCATTGGTTGGAGACCCTTCAGGTCTCACCAATAACTGCCCGGTTACGTAGAAACGGTTCGTAAGGACCCAATGACAAGCCGTCCAATTTTGCTCTACATTAGATCTCAGAAATTTCTAGGGCAAAAGAGTCGCGAGACTTGGTTTTATTTTACATGAATAATTTTGATTGGATTAATTTTTATCCTCATTCTTAGGAAACTCACAAAATGTGATCGGATTGTGAGATCCGCCCGAAATAAACTTAATTTTGTCTTATTTATTAAAACTCTTCTGCAGATTAAATGAAATCTTTTTTTCAGGACAAGGAATTAGTTTACGCGCATGTTAGTGATTCCCAATTGGAGAAATATGAAGAAATATTGAAATGTAAAGATGAACATATCAAGGACTTGGAAAATAAAATCAGAGATTTGCAGAAACATTTCGAGAATATACAAAATGTCGACGCGACGGGGTAAATTTTCTACACTAGTATTACCTACATAGCAGTCGGGTGTTCTAATTTTGGTTAAATTATACATATTTTACTTGATTTCAGAAATCTTCAACAGCTGCTTACTAGACGATTACAGGGATTGGCTTATTTCCTTGATAAATTGTTATCACACAAGTAAGTATAACATTATGGAATAAAAACGATAAATTACAATGTATAAAATTGACAAAATATAAAGCTATCGGAAAATTGTACGGGAGAGGCTCGTAGCGAATTAACAACGACGCCAATTATACGATTTGCGAGGTTAAGCTGCGTTTGCCGCGGTCCGTCCGAGGATGGGTGATCGTTCGCTACACATCGAGACCCCTTCGTGCCTCGCAGAGAACGTTAAACTGTCGGTCCCTGGTGCCATAAGAATACCTATGACAGACGTTACGGGTAGGCGGAACCAGAGTCTGACAACCAGTCTAACCTTAGTATATCGGCATTGCCCGATTACTGGGTTGCGAAGGTCTCAGTCGCTCCGAGTAAAATACTGGTATTCAGCCGCATCTGGTTAGACTGGAAGCTGACCTCAAAATAATTGAAAAAAGGCTAGAAGGAAGAAAAGCTGTACGGTTCCTTTGAACCGTTTTATTATTGATATGAATTATCCTCTTACTAGGAAATATGTATATCAAGCTAACTTAAAAAACGAGACCGACGTCATTCTTGACATAACATTAGTGTTAAATATTTTAAAACTGAATGCTAGTGCTTAACCTGACATTAAAACTTATTATTATTACAGATGTGTGCTTGGTGAGGATAAGAAAAAATTGGCTGAAAGTATATTAGAGCAAAGTCTTGCTTTACCTGTTGGTTTAGAATTAGACGAATCTATGGCGCTAGGAGAATTCACAATGGACGAAAGTAATCTGGATATTTCACAGTCATTGAGAATTGAAGATTTAACTATGATGTTCGGACACCATGTAGCAGCTAGCGATGATAACAGATTTTCAGCGCACAGAAAAGCTTTATTGAAACATTTTCCTCAAGCCGATATTATATCAGAGTCTGAATGCTGGTCAGAGCCAGATAGGAACGTATCGCTCGCTCGTGTTGGCCTGTGCGATACGGGTGTCGGATTGCGCGAATCCAGTACTGAAATTAGTAAAGTTCGCTCAAGACGAGCTCGTGTGTCGTATGGATCTCGTTCAGAAGACAATAAACCTTCTAATGAAGCGTTGATTGAGGAACTCAACCAGCTTTCTAAGCAAAGTGAACACTTAGAAGAAGAAAATAATGACTTGAATAGTAAACTCGCGTTTTCAAAGGAACAAATTAACGAACTGATTACTGAAAATCATGAATTAAGAGAAAGTTTAATGTCTGAACAAACAAATTTGTCAGAAGCTAATATAATCATAGAAGAGTTAAGAAAGACGATAGTAAACCTGGAATATCGAATTAAAGATGTCGAGCAAAAGCTCACTGACTCTATACAAACAACTGAAAGATTACGAACAGAAAGACAAGAGTTGGAAACTACATTTATGGAGACTGAACGTTCTTTAAGGCGTGCTGCAGACGAAGCTACTGTTCAAGCTTCACAAGCTGCATTAGAACGAGCTCGCGCTCAACATGACAGACTACGTATAGAAAGAGAGCTAGAAGAGACGCGTGAAAAACTTTCGAATGCGTTAGAAGTAAACTCTCAATTAGAAATAGAAGTAACGCGTAAAATGGCTTTAGATGTCAATAACAAAGTAGCTATTCTACATGAAGGTCTTCATTCAGAAGAAGACCGACCTACCTCGCCTGACCAAGGTATCGATAGTGATAGATTATCAAGCTTAGAACAAAACGATGCTGTTGCACTATCACCGCGTAAGTTTATAAACCTAACCTGTTATAATTATCAGTCCACTGCAAGAAAACTACATATTATACGATTTCACTTACATACGACTACTTTGACATTCGAAATACTAGTACATACTTACTCCATTTACTGACCAATGCTTCGATATAATGACTACTCGATGTAGAGATTGTTCAAACTTTTCACGTTTCGATACAATGAAGGTTCGATTGTTTAAGGTTCCGTAGGCAAACTAGGGACCTTTATGATTTCGCCATGTCTATCTATCTATCAGTGTATCAGTCCTTCTACCCGCAGACTATTAGTGCTATAAAATTGAAATTGGACATAAAGTAAAAGTAAAGTAAAAAAGTTGATTGACAGTATAAAAGAACAAACCTTACACACAAATCCCAACAATCCTGTGATTTGTGTCTACTAGTACAAAAATATAATTACGTATGTCTAATACCTGTGTATATGCGGTTGTTTGAGCTTAATTCACAATTTCACACTGACCTCCGTACTAGTGAAAATTGTATCACGGCAGGTCAGTCTTCCTCGTTCACAAACACTCACACACTTCCACACAATTAACGATAATTTGCATTAGACTGCTAAATAAAACACTGAATTATGAGCATGGCTATAAGAATAGTTAGTGGGTATTTTTGATCATTCGATGATTTGATAACAATAATAACGAGGGTAATTATAAAATATTAAAAGTATATGCAAAATTTCGGACAATAATAAAATAGTTTGGATCTTATCAGTGTACATATGTACCTATATAACGCCTACACAGACATGGCTGTACATATGTATAACGCCTACACAGAGTTATGCAATGAAATCCTTTACAAACATATTCTTTTAGGTTAGCTCCCCTAAAACTACAAGTGAAGTAGGGGCACTTTTTATTCGCGTAACTCTTCTTGTAGCATATCGTTGAATAGGTCTTTCAAAAATATTGGGGACTGTTAGTTTTTCCATACAGGCATCCGCTTACGAAATATTAAGCGGTGATTTTTACGGTTTTAAAAGTATAGCCGACCAAGTGGTTAGATCTGTAAAAAGTTCATAAAAATTCATACATAAATCAACAGCAAAAATAAAATCAAAATGCATATTTATCTTTTAACTTAAATTGTTTTCAATGCATTACGCTTAACTAAAACATGTTATATCTTTAGTGATTACGAAACCCTACACTGTGTGTAGCCCGACAAGCATTTGACCGGATTTCATTCTTTTCAAGTAAGTGACCTTAAGAAAACAGCGTCAATTAATATTTAAAAAAAATTGCAGGTTCATTATATGAGGAGAATATAACATTGAAACAAAAGCTCGCGAGGACCAAGGCGACACTAGCAGAAACTTTGATGCAATTGAATGCCGCGAATTTGCGCAAGAGAAGTGTTCAACGTGCTATTTGTAGAGAGATTCACAAGACTCAAGGGGTATTACGCAAAGCTCGAGATCAGTTTGAAAATCAAACCAATACCTAACTAAATAAGTAGTAACTGCAGTTTGTACAGTCGTGACTTTAAAATTCTCATTGAGTGACCCGCCCCCTATGGCAAAAGCAAGTGATGGTATATCAATTTTACGAAACAATGCTATTACTATATAATTCTGATTGCGTAAATGGCAACAAAAAAACCGACAGGTTCTCTGGGATCGTGTGTATGCGACTGATTTTGTATCTTTATAATTTATCTACTTAGTGCTAACGATAGGCGTTTACGAATTAAATCCCTGATCAAGTAAATCGACGGTTTAACAGATATAATTTACAACAATTATTGAATATGACGACTTGTGGTCCTGATATAAAATAATAATACTTGCAAGCCCTTAAATTCACGGTAGAGTATCTATTGCAAGTCTATTCATCACTCAACCAACATTACAATTTATTCAATAAATAAATGGAATAATTAAACTTTTTTTATCCTTTATCGTCAATTGCTCTGTGATTGAGAATGTTGTGGATTAAATAAGCTGAAGCCTGAAATATATGTAGGTATTCGATTTTCATACTAGGTACCTATTTTAATTGTGTAAAATACTTACCGAATTTAATTTACTATTACATACCTATGTCTAATAATATTTTTAATTTGAATAAAAAAACTAATTGAAAGGTTTGACTTTTATTAAAATGGATGTAATGATTCAGATATAGTGTTAGTGTTGCACAAGTTCCGCTATATAGACGGTAAAGTGTTGCCTACTAATTAGCGTAAAAGTTACAACGGGACGGTATTTGGGGACGGTTTGAGATTTTAAAAAAGCCTACCAAAATCAAATCCTGACTGAAAAGGTTTTATTGTGTGCTATACCACGATGTTATAATAACATCCATTAATGCATGTGTTTACAGTCTGCGTGGCGACCGGCATCCTGTGGTTTCGTGTGCATGAATGTTTTTTTTGCGTTATGGCTTAAGACTTCATTCCGCCATTTATGGATAACAAGGATTTATAAAAATTCATGATTTCTATAAATTACTGATAGATAAAATTGCTGAAAGGAACCACTCAAAATTGACCATATGTGACAGAAATTAACATAGAAACTACAATTTTTTAAAGCAGCGAAATATCTACTTTCTCGACGGTATGTGAATATTTTTTTTTCCGGTGGACTGCCCTGACCTGCAGGATAGTAAATAGGCCGCTTTATATTAATTGTGTCTCGAGTTAGAGCATGGATTATCCACACGTTTTTAATATCTTGATATGTCGGGAACTCTATCCAGATCCATTATTCTTGCTGCACATCAACGATCTGCTAAAGCCCGGTACTTTTGGGTACGCAGACGACAGCAGTTTTCGAGAGTTTCGTATCCAATGGACGTACCAGTAGATCTTAGTTCCAAATTCCCCGACAACATGGTCTTAATTGAATGCTTTAACTTGTCCTTGAAGAATGTATCCCATTGGGGTAATGCTAACTTGGTCCAGTTCAATAGTACTAAGACCCCAGGCCATCTTGAGCTTCTTGGCGTTACACTAACATCCACCCTCAACGGCTTATACGTCGCGTAAAGTTGGGCATTATTTCGAAGGTGAGACTACTTGACACCGGAACAGCTGCTCGACCTTTATCAAGATTAGATTTAGAGAAGTTACTTTTAACTGACTTCATAAAAGGAGGATGTTCACGATTCGTCTGATGTATTTTATTTATTTATGTTCGCGCATATGTAACTTTCTTGTTTATAAACCGGTTTTGACGATTCTTATCTTGTTTGAAATATTATACTCCCGAAGTCGGTGTTACGAGGAAATTGAAACTTAGTGCAATAGAAGCCACCGATTCCAAAAAATGTAGGTAAATTTTATTATGTGGTATTATTTTATGCTTTTCAGTTTTTTTAAGTTTATTCATAAAGATTAAATATTACAAATGTACCTATTACTAGTGGGGCCCCTATTTTTCGTACCCTTTTGTACAGAGCTGTACTTACCTACGTGATTGTTGTTTACTTACCGTTGTTTGATTGAACAATAATTTAAAAAAATATCGTTTAGAGATTACAGAGCGATTCTTTCCGAAAAATCGAACTTTGGATCGATTCGTATCGAAGATCGAATAAACGGTTTGTGTAATATACCTATGCTAATTATGAAACTATGTAGTTACATAATTTAAAAAAATGATTTAATGCGTGTAACAATATATTGGTAGGTATTAAATGCATTGGTGATCCAAATAAAGGTTGTAAAATATTATTTATTTATGAAAAAAGTCATTACAATGGTACCTACTTAACGTCGGTAATGGTGTCGATTCTGTTGCGCACTTTGACAGGACTAAACTAAACTAAGGGTGTTTGTCTCATAATGTTTCAATAGAAAAAGAAAGTGACAGTTGCGTTTAGTGTAGTTTAGTAGTGTCAAAATGTGCTACATAATCGACACCAATGTTGCAAAAACAATACAATAATCTGTTCAGTCTCTTAGAACGCTCACAGGGTTACAGATGCACCCAAAAGGCAAAAATGTTTACTTGCAGTTGGTTTTATTAGAGTTTTACATGCTTTACTCATAGAAATATTTGATTGGATCAGTTTTTACGTCTTATACCTACTATGGGTCGTGTTAAAAACAGTGCGCTTTAACTAGTTTTTGTGCGCCCAATGCGAATTTCTAACTGCGCCTTCTAAAAAACTAACACAAAATGACCAAGATTTTTACGCCCCCTTAGGTTTCCGCCCGCACTGCCGTAGTTATGGCATTGCTAAAAGGTTAAGTTTTTAAAATTAAAGATTAAATAAAATCATTTCTCGATCTTTGAACGTCTTGGATCGATTCGAAATCGATTTGTAAACTCCAAAAGATCTATTCTCGGATTTGATCTCAGATGGGCATCATTAGTTTTACTTAAAAAATAAATTATTAGATAGAACAAATACCTATATTATTCGAAGTTGTTTTACTTGATCATCAATTATTATTTGCAAGATGAAAATAAGTATTGTAAATCCTGATATAAATGAGCTGGGCTACCTTATAGCTATTGCAAATATCAGTGATAAACATGATAGGTCTACACCTTCGCATTACCATTGGAAAATACTTAAGTGCAGGTTTTAAATTATTTTTCCGTTTATTCATTGACTATACACACGATTAATTAAATATTTTTGTCAATTATTGTGTGAGCGCTACACAATAATCGATCTACCACCACTAAATCAGGCTTATCAGCAATAATCCTGTCGGTGATTATTAATTATAATGATTTATACCTATCTACTGTTTCTCAGAATGATCATCTTCTCCAATTCATCAATCTTGGCTTGCCCGGATAAGAAGGACGTAAAACAAGTTCATATAATTTTCAATAAGGCAGGCGATGATTATGATAAATTAAACTTGCTATTTATGAAATTTTCACTAATGCAAGTAAGTACCTACCTATTAATGTATCAAGCAAGGTCTAGGAACATGTACCTAGTAAGTAGATAATAAGTAAGAAACAGTAGGTACTTACTATTCTTTATTGGTTTGTGTATTGTTATCTTGTTAAAAAATGGTTGTTTCGTCAGTCATCGGCAGGTATACACTCCCTGTATAATAATGTTTGTATAAACATATAATTACCTGCAACAAGTAAGTATAATGTTTGGGAAAGGTATTATAGGACGAGTATTATGTAGGTACATACATACCTACCTACTTACCTACTAAACCTAACATTTTTAAGGATGGTGGAATAAAAATAACCACTCCAGAAATATTTCAAATGTGCTTCCATTATACGATGACGGCTAGAATCGCACCTGTATGGAATACGTTGGAAGATAATTACCTTATAAATAATAGAGATTTTCTCATTGAAAGAGCACCTCAAGAAGGAGTCAAATATAATATATCAGTTAACGGTAAGAGTGAACTCATAGTCATACTTAGTTTCCGCGAAAAGATAGGTCCCTACATACGTATGTAGCGTACATACATAGATGCAAAGAGATTAAATATATGTGTCTTTGCATAGATGTTATATTTGACTACCTAGGTATGCTTTTATTACAGGCAGAAACACTGTTATAGACATTAAACCTGTGAAAATAAACTTAATGATTTCTGAAGAGGAATATTTGCCTGGTGAATGGATAAGAGTCCTGCCAAGGTTGGTTTTTTATTTAGTATACAAGTCTATAAATCCGAAATCTCTTTATTACTTAAGAATTTGTATTGAGGGATCGAAAACGGTACAGGTTAGTTATGTACAGTAGGTAATGAATGAGTTAGGTACAGTACCGGTCGTGTGACGATCTCCGGCCACCCTAGTGAGTGGCCTGCGGGCGGCGGGTTGGGGAACCCGTCGCCCGACCAGTAACGGGCCCAGGGAGGATGGCGCGTCGTGTCCTGCGCGCGCCTCTCGGAAGGATGTGGGGCAGGGGAGCAACTGCCCCACCACAGGAGAGGTCCACCAGAAGAAGCTGGTGGACCGAGACCTGCCGGGGTCGCGGTGCATGCAACAGCGAATCCCGTGACCCCGGCCTTTGGTTTTAGCCAGTAAGAGTCTGGCACACCCCTCCGTCTTCCCCAGACGGGGGATAGTCCACGAGGATCTCCACAGGCTAAAAAAAAAAAAAGGTAGGTAGGTAGACAAAGACGCCGCATCGTACGTACCATAATGCCACAAAACAGATAGGTAAGAGGTAAGTACAGAAGTCAATCACATTGTATGTACTTCACTTTTCATACCTACGCTCGGCAGTCGCTCTATCTATATATCTATCTCTCTCAAGCGCATGGCACTCGCGCTCGCACCCACTCGCACTCTAATCCCAAACAGTCCGAGATATCGTGTCCGTGAGCAGTGTCTATATGTGCGTTGCTCGAGCGAACTTGTATGTAGATTGACTTCTGTACCTATCTATTTTGTGATAATGCGTACTACGCTATGCGAGGCACTGCATGAGTACCTAACATAGAGATAATTTTTATTGCGGTTACCGGGTTAATACTGGTATTAACGACAGTAAAAAAAACCGGTAAAAAAAGGGGTGGGAATGGTAACCAAACAATACCTGTATTTTACATAACCTGTTTCGGTCCCTGGTTTGTAAGCCTATTTAGCTCTGTAATAAACACTGCCTGGCAGTGCTTAAAAATGTACTTATTATGACTCAGAATCTTGTCTTACAGTTGAAATAATGAATCGATTGATAATTACAAAGTAGGTCGGTAATTAGTGGTTCTTTTTTTGTTTTAGTCTGAATAAGGCTATGATTGAGGAAAGTTATGAAAATCTTCCTGAAATAACAAACTTTAAATCCTATAAAGATTTACGTCGCCACTGGAAAAATATTGTAAGTTTTAAAGGAAAATTTCGTGTTTCTCTCTGTCGTGGTACCTTCCTAAGTATACGAAATATTTTACAACAAAGCGACCACCTATACCAGGGGTCGGCAACCTTTTGAGACGGAAGAGCCAAAAGTTGCAATTTACAAAATTTCAGTTTTTAAAAAGCCACTAAAAATATCCTTATAATATTATAGTATTTGCTTATACAAAGTTAGTCGGAAAGGGGGTACTAACCCGAAAGCCACTTATAGTATCACTGATGACTGCTTTATTGCAGGTGTTAAAATTTCTAAATACGCATATTTTTATTTCCATACAAAACTAAATAAATATTATTTATTTCAAAAACTCCACAACCCTGACTTTTTTATCTATTCAAAAATGGACGCGCACGTGGTCGTCGGTGCCTCGCCGCTCGGCGGTAAAATACAAAGCACCGGTAGGTGCCTACGAGTGCCGCCGAAATCGTAGGTTACTATGGTACTGTGTGCATGTGTGTGTCGTGTGTCGGAACATATCATTATTATGTGTTCCGTTTGACGTCCGAAGTCCATTATGAGAGAGTACATCGTCTTTTCCTACGCTTTCTCGTTAGAAGATACTACTTCCGTCTCGTAACTCGACCTTAGCGCCACACCTGGTCAAACCTGGAACTAACTTTAACAGCACAAAGCAAGCCACCGTCTTATTCCATTGTTGCGTCGTTTTTCGAACCGCGTGCATGTTCGTTAGATTTCCTATTTAGAAAACTTGATATACCTACCTTCATTTTATAATATTTTATTCGTTTTCAAAAAATATTTTAACTTTCGAGATTAAAGTAGAAAGTTATAGTTTTTACTTCCGTTAAGTGTAAATTGTGTGCGTTAGTTGTTAAAATGAACAACAGTGATAAAATTACCGAGCCAGTGGCGAACAATCTCGTGGATGTTTTTAGTGATCGCGATTCCACTCGGTTACAAAAAATCGGTAATGCACACTCGCCGTCGAGTGCGTCAAGATCATCATCGAGTTCAAATTCAAGCGAAGCGGATGAACCGCCGCCGAAAAAACAGCGCCGGAGTCGATCAAACGATTCCTTGCGAGAAATAGACCGAAGGTTTGAATTATTATCACAACAGTTGGTGAGTCACGTTAATAATATTTTTTGTGCAAGTTATGCTGCGGTGCATCCGAGTGTTTCTTGTTCTTCCGCCGTGCCTGCGTCTGGTTCAGTAAATAAACCTTTAGATGATCCGTTTTTACGGGCGTCAGTCGAAATAAATGATATTGCCGAACTAAATGTTTCCGTCAAGGAACCGTCTGTACCTATAGCAAATCCTGAACGGGTTGCAAAGTTAGCTTCAATGCAAAGGTTCGATTCCTTAGATTGGAACTCTGTGCGGTACACTAAGGTGCAAAAGAAATATGCGGCTTTTCCGGCGTTCACTGAGCTGAAAGTAAACGAGGAATTGAGACGTTTAGAGGATCCTTTTGCCCCACTTAGATGGTTTCAGATGGAACGAAGCTTTGCTGCTTTATCAAATGCCTTTTTAGCCCAAAATGAGTTTGTGAATTTGGCTTTGCGAAATTTAATTGATTGGTCTGCGAAACCCGATGCACAATTAACTTCATCCACAATTTACGATAAGTTAAAAGAGTTATTTGGAAATGAGTCAGATTATAAAATTGTTTCTCATGACATTTTACAAATAATTTGCGGGAAACGTGCAGAGGTTTTAGAATTGCGACGTAAAGCTCTTCTCAAGGGTTTAAAAGGAAGATATATACGCGAAGATATAGAAAAAATACCCCCCTCAGCGGAATATATGTTCAACCCTCAAAATTTATCTGCTTATATACAAAAAATAGGCGGAATAGACAAATTAGTGAAAGATACCGAGTCTCGTCCTAAATCTTTTATACGATCTAAATCACCGGTGCCTCCAAAGTCGCCGGTCGCTTCTACTTCTCGTGAAAAATCCTTTCGTTTTCAACAAAATAAATCGAAGCATGGAAAGAACAAAAAGCGAAATTTCGACGAGCAAGATAAAAAGAAAAGGGCGAAAGGGTGAAGCTAACAGGAGTAGACGCAAGTGACTCAAGGTTTATGGGTGGCTGTCTGATGCTTTATCAAGAGGTGTGGGCCAAATTCGGGTCCCCCAAGACGATTCTCAGATTAATTTCTGCTGCTCGCATTCCATTCAGTCAGACACCACCTCTAATCTTCCCGACATCGGACATCATGAAAAAATTTCAAACACCGAGTTCTTTAATAATGTCTTCAGAAATTCAAACCATGATTCAAAGTCGAATTCTCGAGCCCGCGCCTTTAACTCCATCCTTCATATCCCCACTTTTTATTATAACAAAAAGCAGGGGAAAGAACCGGGTCATCTTCAATCTGAAGGCGTTAAATCGATTTATGAAACCAAGACGTTTCCATCTTTTTCATCATCTCCAAATGCCCAACTTCTTACAACGGGGCGACTGGATGGTGAAACTCGACTTAAGCCAAGCTTATTATCGTCTGCGGATTTCACAACGACACCGTTGTTTCCTACGCATAAGTTACGAGGGTCGGTTGCTACAGATGACCTGTCTACCTTTTGGTCTCGCCGCGGCACCGAAAATGTTTGCGTCGGTCACCAACTGGACTGTCGAAATGTTGCGCAGCAAAGGTCTTCGCCTGGTGCTATATCTCGACGATTACTTAATAGTCCACCAAAACAGAGAGACCCTACAATCTCATGTCCAGTTAGCAGTAGAATTCCTCGCCTCCCTAGGTTGGAATATAAATATGGAAAAATCTATACTAATCCCAACGAGGCGTATAGAATTCCTGGGAATTGTCTGGGACACACAATCCAACGAGAAGAGTTTGCCTCCAGACAAAGTTTGCAAGATCCGTCAGTGCCTATTGACTCGTTTAGCAGCTGGCAGTTGGACTCTCAAGCAGGCGCAACGCCTCTTAGGGTATCTCAACTTTGCGACCTTCATCACCCTCCGGGGAAGGTTGCATTGCCGTACGCTGCAGCGCCACAGCAATCGTCTTCAGAGAAGCTCGCGTCACCAAATCCGATTCACAGACGAGGTACAAAGAGAACTAGAATGGTGGTTAGAAAATGTAAGCCAGAAATCTCATATTCACCCCAAGAGGTCACCAGTCAATTACCTTGTCACAGACGCTTCAGATGTTCAATGGGGAGCTATAGTGAACAACAAAAAACTAAAAGGTTTTTGGAGTCAACATCAACTGAAGTGGCACTGCAATCTGAAGGAAATGTACGCAGTAATAGCTACCATATCTTTAGAAGCAAAGGTTCTAAAAAATTCAACCATAGTCTTACAAAGCGACAACAAAACGGTAATGTCGTACATAAAAAACGAAGGCGGAACAAGGTCTCAAAATCTCCTGATTTTGACAAAACAGCTCCTGACACTGACGGACAGCCTGAACGTTGTACTACTCCGTCACCACCTACCGGGACTGTACAACACGGAAGCCGATCACCTATCGCGAAATCGAGTCGGTTCCGAATGGCATCTACTGAGCGAGGCGACCAACAAAATATTCACTCAGTGGGGAACTCCAACCTGTTCGCCTCGCAGGACGCTCATGTCGTGTCCGACTATGCAACGCTAGACTTATCAGACTCGAGCGCCTGCTTTCACGACGCGTTCAGCAGGTATTGGAGATACGATCTCGCGTGGATCTTTCCTCCACCAGCTCTGCTGCCACGTGTTTTACGCCATCTCAACTCAGCGAAAGGAAAGTTTATAATTGTGGCACCCAAGTGGAAGAAACCCTTTTGGCGTCCAGACCTGAAGAGCCGCGCCCTAGCACGTCCTACGAAAATACGGGGCCTAAAGACATCGTTGGTGGACACGGTGACGGGGCGTCCCCCAGGTCAAGTACACAACCTACAACTGGAAGCTTGGCTCATTTCGGCTGGGACTCTTTAACACAAAATTGGTCAACTGAGGAAAAGCAACTTCTGTCAACATGTTGAAGAGCCTCTACACTTAAAACTTATACTCCCATATGGAACAAATGGTTACTATGGTGTAGTCAAAATAACTTAAACTGTCGTCGTCCGGCACCTGCCGATGTAGCCCGGTATTTAGCGAAACTTTTTATTACAGATAGATTAGCATACCGTACTATTCTTGTACATAAATCAGTTATTGCATCAGTTTGCGAAACACTGTCTGATATAAAGATATCGTCAAATCATTTAGTAAAACATATGTTAAAAGCTGTATCATTAGCTAGACCGATTCAACCAAAATTGCCTATATGGGATGCAAGAATAGTAATTCAGTTCTTAAAAAATACAGATCCCTTTATGCAAAGCTTATACGATGTTTCTAGACGTACTGCCACAATACTGTTGCTGGCTTCAGGACGTAGAGTTCACGATTTGACTCTCCTACATTGTGATCCAAAACATTTTGTTGACAATGGGAATTCAATAACCTTACATCCTATATTTGGCTCAAAAACTGATTCAGCGTCATATCAACAATCGAGTTGGACATTGCTAGCTTCACCAGATAGAAATACAAATCCTTTATTTTGGTTAAGAACATTGATAGAAATTTCTAAAAATATCAGAGGTTGCCTTACAAATTTATTTATCACCACGAGGGGACCTCACAAACCAGCTAGTACTGTAATCATAGGGGGATGGATAAGACGAATTCTTTCTGAAGCCGGTATAGAAGCTACGCCTGGTAGTTTTAGGTCAGCAGTTTCATCTCTTAATTGTTTAGAAAAGTACCCAGTTAACGATATTCTAGCTAAGGCCAACTGGCGCCATGAAAATACTTTTAGAAAATATTATTACAGAGAGGTAGAAAATACAGACCACAACATTAGCATTGAGGCTGAGAAGTCTCTATCTCAATTCTTTGCAGCTTCAAATTAAAAATCTTCTTATTTTATTTGAAACTAATTTAATCATTTAAACTTATTCTGATCTAAATGACAGATTTCGTAAATTTGTGATTATTAAAAAAAAAAAAAAACTCTTTGGCGTTTTATAGCTAAATTCAGCTGTTGATCGTTTAATGATTACAAAATTACTCCTGTAAAAATTTTGTTTTCTCTGTATTATTATTATACAATATAATTATTGATCACATTGTTGCCTTTTACTAAGCAAGCCACCAGGAGATAACAAACAGGTCTCTCATAATGGACTTCGGACGTCAAACGGAACACATAATATAAAATTTTTACCTTAAAATAAAATGTGTATTATGTTTCCTAAGACGTCCGAAGTCCAAATAATGTCTTCCTGGTGTATACCTACTATCATCATCATTATCATTATGAGCCGAACAATGGAATAAGACGGTGGCTTGCTTTGTGCTGTTAAAGTTAGTTCCAGGTTTGACCAGGTGTGGCGCTAAGGTCGAGTTACGAGACGGAAGTAGTATCTTCTAACGAGAAAGCGTAGGAAAAGACGATGTACTCTCTCATAATGGACTTCGGACGTCTTAGGAAACATAATACAAATTTTATTTTAAGGTAAAATTTTTATATTATCTAGGAACTTACCATTTATGATGTTGACGCTGTTCTCGGCCAACGAAAACGTCACACACGTGTCGTCTTAATATCAAATAGGTAGGTACTTAAAAACACAAGAAGCACTTTTGTTTATTAATTACTGGTACTGTTATGTACGTAGGTAACCTACCTACGAATGAATCTATCACCAGTTTTATGTACTTATGTTAACACCAACGAATTATTAATCTATCACCACGGACACTACAAGAAAGGTTAATTTCGAATTGAAACACAAGAAGCACTTGATATCGCTGTTTCAAGGCATAGCCACCACGAATGGATCTCCACCGCTACAAAAAAGGTTCAATCTGCCGCACTTGTCGCTCGATTTACAAGGTCGCGCGCCGATGTAGGTACCTACCTACGAATGCGATCGCGTTATCTACCATAACATCTACGGATTGCTCATGATGCTCTCAAACGGAGATGCTACTCTTAGCCGCATCTCGTCTTCATTGTTGCTCAGCGTAAACCATAATAATATCCTTAACGTGACTCCACAAGCAATAGTCCAGCGGAGTCAAGTCCGGTGAGCGATGAGATCTGGCTACAGGACCGCCACGACCGAGCCACACGGGGAATCGCTCATCCCAGTATGCTCTGCAGCTGCTGCTGCGAGCGCAATGAGCCGGAGCGCCACGCGGCCCGTCGTGCTGGAACACAATCCTCGAACGCGATCAAAGGGAGGACGGTTGGAAACCCTTTGCCGTTTCATGGTCCGCCAAGAGCACACCATCACAACAACCAATAAACATCACATGTCGTAATACTTCGTACCTATCCGTGTACGTACTCAGTCGATATTTTAGAAACAACAAGAAATAATACCACGAATCGCGTAAACAATCAAAACATCGACTGTATCCCGGGAAGCGTTGCAAGTGACTAAAAATCTTAGAATAATAACGGTAATAAAATGTTTAGGCCATTCCATTTTAGAGATGCGCAATGTTAATCCCACAAATTAAATCCCGGTGAATTTAACAACTAATTCGAATTTAGTAACTTTTTGGGATCTATCCTTACGTCATACGGGATTCGAACACACATAAGCATTGGGTCTTGGGTTAGCAATAGGAAGCTGATGAAACTGGTTTACTTTAGGTTTGAGAGGATGAATGCTCAAATGGTCGCAATGTTTTTCTTTTGTACTCCATAACTGCAAGCAGTATCTTACATGTCAAAATGTAAACAAAGTTATGAAATACGATACCACTAATTAATAAATCTATCTCGTTGAGTTCATGTGTTTTCAAAACTTAGTGCATACATTTCTTAGTACATACAAACTAAGTACGTACGTTAATAATCATTAACTTGTTAGTCTTGTGGCGGCATCTATCACCCCTATCTTCCATAGTCTAACTAAATGACTGACATACATTTTACAATAAACTTACAATATTCACGCATTTCCAAAAAAACAATGTATTGAACCCACCTCTAAAGCGGCAAGCAGACGAAATACAACAGATAAGCCTAGTAGATACGTAGGTACTTTAATAATCATTAACTTATTAGTCTATTTTAATGACTGACATACATTTTACAATAAACTTACAATATTCACGCATTTCCAAAAAAACAATGTACTGAACCCACCTGTAAAGCGGCAAGCGGCCGAAATACAAAAGAGTTTAGGCAAAAGCGCGCCGCGTGCCGCGCTGTCTCGGTGGCATCTCTTTGACAATGTTTTCAATACATTTTGGTGCAATTGTGACGTCATATGATGATTTAGCGCAGAAGCGACATCGTGCTGTAAGTTTATTTTTGACGGTTTGTTTTATTCGAATTGTTTGTGATAATAACTTACTTATTGTACTGCAAGGCTGCTAATTAATCGGGATAGTTTTCAGTGTAGGATAGATCATATGGAATTACGTGCTTTAGTGATCAAAACCTTTGATATCCAAGTTGAAGGTTTTTTATGGCCTGTTATTACGAATATTCTAGGTAGGTAGGTAGGTAGGTACAGGGAACTAAAATATCAGGTCAATTCGTTTTACACAAAAATAAGCCGATAAAATTGGTCTAACAGAGAAATGCAAAATACTTTGAGATGCAAAACATTTTTAGGTATAATACGCGATTGCGAATCGTCGTGTCTGCGCTTTATTTAGTCACGATTACCTATAATTCCGAGAAATGCGAGGGGAATAGTTGGCCGTTTTGTATTTAAAATATGACCTGAAATGTAAACACAGCTGATGATAGGGTTGGTGTAGCGTATTTTTAATGAAATCTTTGAACAGCTATATCTCTAAATTTATTGATTTCTGGGGAAAGTTGTAGAACAAAAGTTATCCATTATTACCTATGTGTACTTTAACACCCTTTCGGCTTAGTACCCCCTTTCCGACTAGCCTTGTATATGTTTGATTTTTTTTATTTAAAATAAACGACTTTAAATACGAAATCATATTTATTAATATAAAAACATACAAATATTTTTAGCACAAAACATATTTTAGCTAGAATAATCAAATAGTTCATTTATGTAGAGATAGATATAGGTACTTATTATATCTCTCAGTCATAGTCAGTAGGTATATCTCAGTCATACTATATTATAGTACTCAATTATGGATAGATTGCACGATTTTAAGGATTTTGATAGTAAAATAATTCATTTTTACGTATGGAACTGGAGAGCCGCAACTTTACATCGAAAGAGCCGCAGGTTGCCGACACCTGACCTATACCTATTACATTATTATTTGTGATATATTTGAAGGTTCCTCTGTGAGTTTCACTTGTTTCTATTGTTATATTAGTAAAGTGTTTAAACATTGGATCAAACGAACCCAGAGAAGAATAAAAACAAAAACGAAAAGTACTGGTGTCACCGTGTTGGGCAAACAGGTTGGTGACCGCAAAGCTAGCCAATCTTCTTGCATTAATGTGTGGGGTATTTGGGCTGTTAAGTTCAATAGTAATTAAACATAGCCCTGTCGCCGTTAGTTGTAGCCCCGATGTATGGGCGAGGTTAGCGTTCGGGGAAACTGGACTGGAAGATAAGGGCTTCTTAATTGGCACCTGATGTAGGACTATCTTACACCTAAGCATATTATATTATTATGGCTTGAATGGCTTACGATTACAAGGCCTTTTCTCAATCTCCCCAATATTGAGCCGCAGCAGGGCAGTACAATAAACATTATTGTGCCTTGTCATGTTGACAGCATGGATATCGTCTTCCCGATAAAGAATGTTCGTATTACTCAATTCAGTTCTGGCGCGGAGAGCCATTACTTTACCCCAAGCTATGTGTAATAAGAAATTTTCCTATTGTGACTCCTGTACCGAAACACATTGAGGTAAGTACCAATCTTGTTCTTAGAAAGTTAATTTTCCGTAACTAAACTATTTTAAAGCAAAATCTTTATGCTTGCAAATTATTTCGTATCTACCGTTCACCCAGTTCGTGGTTAACTGCTCTTTAGGCCTCTCCTAACACGGGAAGTAATTAAAACCTATAGGCTAATATATAATAATCCATGGTAACCTACAGCGCCGGCCCTGGGGTAGAGTAAAAGGAGCGGTCGCCAGGCGCCAGCTGGTAAGAGGCGCCAATAGTAGATTTTTGAAAAAGTTGGTAATTTTTATTTATTAAACATAACTGAATACCTACAATTTATGTGACGTGAAAGCGTCGACCAAACGGTGTCGGAAGACAATCTCGCTCTACCCCGATCGAGATCAAGGGCCGGCGCTGGTTGGTTCACGCAAAACCAATTAGGTACTTTCCACTGTCTCTCGCGTTACTGTCAATTTGAGCAAGTTGGACACTGTAGATACACAAGCTTCACTTTTAACAGTTTTTCGAACGCTCGTAGCATTTTTGTCTGTGATAAAATCTAACGGTTAAATAAGTAGGTAAGTACAATATAGTTACCGTACCGTTATCATATAATTAAAATTACACTTCATCTCTTCAGAAAATAATAATGTCAAGATTTTTGAACTGTCTAAACAGCAAGATATCCAATATTCTCGGTACGCCACTGATAATTCAAATGCAAGACGAACATCTTGAAAATGACAACCCTGCCACCGTTGTACGTATCTATTAGCCATAATTATATTATGGTGCGTCTAAACCTGACGAACGCGCCGCGAATGCGCCGCTCGCGCGAAAGTTACGCGCCGTACGCGAGCGGCGCAGGTGGTGCGCGCGTGCCACTCGTGGAACCTGCCACCAACGTCTTCTGTTTTTCATTTTAGTTTTTGTCAGTAATAAAATAGCCGATGCTACAGCAGTTATGCTAACGGCAGTCGTATGGTCCGACATCTTCGGAAGCAAATTCACAACTGAGGCTCATAGTTCAAACTCGAAAGAAGCTATGTGCTGCACTCGCGCCCCACTCGAGCCTTGCCGGAGTTGCACTAGAGCGGCGCACCAAACGTACGCTGTAACTGCACGCGAGCAGCACGCTCGCAGTTCGCAAGCAGCTCGCGAGCGGCGCATTCGGCAGGTCTGGACTCTGGACGCAGCATTATATTTTTCTTTTATAAGGGTGATCCAATACTCCCCCGCCTCACTTCCACAAAAACGAGAATTTCTCCGTTAGCTAAAACCAATTTTAATTAAATGTTAAAATTAAACTAAATAAGTATAATAAAATGTTCATGAACTACTCTGCCTAGGCCATAGCCAGGGAGGGGGAGGGGATTTGGGGGTTCAAACCCTCCCGAAATCTCAGACAGTTAAACTACTTTTAAAATATATACACTCGTTATTGGAATTGATTTTCTTGGTTCACCCCCCCTCCCCCAAACAAAATTCCAGACACGGACTTGGTCTGTGCACCATACTACTTTCACACCTGTACTTAACAAGTGTTAGGCCCAGAGTTGTTCGGGCGATGCCATCTTACTTTTTCAACGTTATTAAAATAATTTACGTCTGTTGTTTTAGATGCCAAGTAATAATCTTTCAGAAACGCAAGCAGTGAGTCTTTGCACACCAACGCAACATTTTAAACCTAATTAGATTTAGGAAGAAAAATAGCAACCTTCAACGTGTTATTTAAATAACGCAAAACCAAGGGTCTAGACAAGGTGACAACTTCCGATCGTTAGAAAATAGTAGAAACCATTTAAATTAGCATATAGGCACCACAACTGATTTTTATTGTAATCAATTGGTCCAGCTATAAGTTATTTATTTTCGTTTATTGTTGAAGACATTTGTATTTTGTGTTGACGGGAGTATTCTGATTATAATTTTCTGATCTGATTATTCTGTTTGGACGACTACCCCGCCTTGCCCCGTGCGTCGACGGACTACCCCGCTTTGCCCCGTGCGTTTACTACCCCGCCTCGCCCAGTGCGTTGACTGCCTCTCTTACTTCCCTTCGAATTGATTTTTTATCTAAATAGGTAAATATAGGTAACCTAGGTACATAAAAATTAGTTAAGTGAGTAGTTGAATCGATCCTACTTTTAGGTTTGGATTATTTTAATAACACGTTGAATTATAAGATTACTTTATCTTACAGTTACGTTACATTATTAAAAGATGTTCAAAAATAAAATTAAACAAAATAGGTACCTATTGTTATCGGTGTCTTTATTTATTATTAATGTTGTTGTTATTAAATATTTTTTATTAATTAAGTTTGTCATCGAATTAAAAATTAGCAGTGATTGCATCGTAATAGAATTACTTATTAGTAGGAATAACTACTACAAAGAAGTTCAATAATATCTTCTATTTAAAACATTATACAGGAGTAAAGTCAAAAGCAGTCAATTTTATGAAATACTTGCATTAAATACCTATATTTATACCTACACCAGGAATCCTTTAATTATAGTAGTTATTTATACCTAGCTAGCTAGATAGCACGAAAACGGCCCAAAAATACTAGGCACATTAGCTATAAGACTTCATTCAAGCTTCTCTCTCAACCTATGTCAGTAGAAGTTTAACCAAATCATGATTATACAATATCGAGTTCGTCAAATAAAAGTTATTATGCCTTGTGGAACATCACATTTTTGAGCCCAAACGAGCGCAATTTACGACACGCGAAGTGAGTTGCACAATTTCGGTTATGTTCGGTTTCATACAAAAGTACATGTCAGCGCCACCGTAAGGCTGGACATCCACCAGAGCAGTGCAAGGAAAATGTGCGCTGCGAAAATGTGTAGCGAGGATGTGTAACGGTGTGACCCTTTCCACCAGAGCTGTGCGAGGAATGGGTAATGTGTAATGCGTAATGTGTTAATGTGTACAAATAAGCCGTGCGAGTTTAGGTAGCGGACTCTTTTCGAATAGGGTGGTGTGGCGGGACCGGTACACATTCCTCGCAACACATTTCTCGCTTGTTTTGTATGAACAAAAACCTCGCACTGCCAGACCCATATCCACCAGAGCTGCGCAGAGCGAAGCTAGGTAAATGTAGTGATTCTATTGGTGTTTACAAAACACATTTCTCGCTACGCAGCTTAGCACAGCTCTAGTGGATGCTCACCCTAAGAACTCATCAACAAACAACAAACAAATCATTATTATATTATAATTGATGCCATGAGGTTCAAAGTAACCTAAGGGACATTTAAAAAAAATTGTATTTGTAACTTTTAATGTCGTAAATGATGAAAGTAATAGAGCCACAATATGGCCTAAATGTGCGTGTGTGCCATCTATTGAAAAATTATAAATTCACCTTTAGGTAATTATGGCTCTGTTACTTTTACCATTTACGACAATAAAAAAATCCGTTAAGCCCCTCTAGTCCTCATGACCTCAATTTATGTAGGTACATGAAACTTATTTTGGTGCCATCATTAGGGGCGCTATTAGTCCAGTTTCCTACCCCCATAAGTTACCTATTGTACTTTCAACCTGTGATCAAAGAATAGAACATAGATTAGGTACATTTGAATAGATTGACTAAATCATACCCATTTAAATAATGCATTATGCAAAGGGAGCACGGGACCCTAATACTAAGCCTTCGCCGTCTGTCAGTCCATCCGTTCGTCTGTTGGTTACAGGGCTATATTATTTTAATCGTAATAGGTAGCCAGATGAAATTTTCACAGAATATGTATTATTATAGCCTCTCATGGAAAATATTAACCTTAATAAAAAAACAAAGGGGGAAAAATCCAAAGGGATTACAAGAAACCTTGGTACGATTGTAGTGCATACTCTGTAGTTAAACAACAAATAATAAAAACCATTATTTCACAGACGTGTAGTGGTACGGAACCCGTAGTGCGCGAGTCCGACTCGCACTTGGCCGGTTTTTTTAGTACTCTGTTGACAACGTTCCATCTAGCCAGGTATATAAACCAAAGCTATTAATATTTATTTTATAAGTCAAATGGTTCAACACGTGTTCAATAAAGCAGTAAGGGTCACTTTGGCCCTGAAAAAAATATTCTTAGGTGATTCTATGTAGGTATAACCTTATAGTATTTTTTACAAATAAAAACGTTTTTAAACTAAGAAAGTAGTCTTAACTGAAAAGTGTTGAGTACATAGAGATTTCTTTAATCAGCTACTGGCGTCTGCTGTAGGTGAAGACATTAACACAATTCCTCTTCTTGAGGGTGACAAAGATGGCTGACTTGCTGTTTGATGGAAAAATCTGGCTACCGACGGTGATAGGTTTCTATTTGCGTGATACGGAGATAATGTGGAAACATCCTGTAATAGAACAAAAAACGCAACGTCTATTGATGGATTTAAGCTGTTCCGCATAATCAACCCCTTTGATCGTTGATTTTATACTAAACAGTGACCAAGTGTCATGTGGCCATACGGTCAAAGCTCAAACGTTCACAAAAATTAGGTATTATACCTATTATGCATATACATAGATAGACTCACGCAATTTTATTAGATTCAATAATATTAATTATCACTCTTCAACTGTTGGTACAACCTTTGTGTAAAAAAACCACAGCACGATATAATATGAAAAAAAGAGTTACCGTTCGGTCTTGTCTTGAAATTCTTGGTGATATTGTTGTAACATGTTCGTGATAATTTTCTATAGTTGGTGGATTCATCAAATGAGTAAGTTTGTAACCTTTTGCCAGAAGTTCCACAGTTTTACCTGAAACGTGAAAAGTTAAGAGCTATAACAAACAGCACCTAAGCTACGAGAATACTTCAATTAGATTTTATGTAAAAATAACCTGTCAATGTTGTAGGTATGTTAGTGTTACATCTTCCAGTAGCTATAATTTTTGTCAGAGCCGCAACATTATTAAATATAATCGCTACAGCTGCACCGTCAGCTAGTTGGGACGAGTCACAACAGGACAGTAAAGACGTCCATTTATCAGTGTTCCAGTGTTCCCCAGAAAATACTGCCAGTTGTAGAGTTGACGCACCTGTATACATAATAACATGATCATTTTGATGTGTTTGTTAGGTAGCTAGATAAGCTGCAATCGTAATATAAATAGCTGTTATGTAGGTAGGTACGCCTATATAGTTATAGAATTAAGAAGGACAGATCTTGGCGCAATTATTCGACATTTATGATGTCGAGTAATAAATTAGGAACAATAGCTAAATGAGTAACTTAATATAGTAGAAATACTCACCAGATTTACTTAATAAATGGGGATTTGCTCCAAATTGAATCAATGTTTCTACTATGGTGGAACAGCCAAATCGAGCTGCCAACCTAATTGGCCAACCCCCTTCGAAATTAGGATCTAAACCAGAACGTAAAAGTTCGATAAAATCATCCTCATTTTTACAATAAATTATATTTTTTATCTTGTGAGTGTTGCTTTCCATGTTAACGACTATAAATTTCCTTCTAACCTGTTATTTCGAAAACTACCCTCATTTAATGATCAAGTGTGTTCAAAGTTAACTTACCAGTGAAATACCTACCTATCTTACTTCCATACAAAGAATCGCCAATTAAGTTATGAATTAAGTAGGTATCCGTTATATTAAGGGTAGCCAGCATATTGTGGTACCTTACATTATAATATCTAAGCGTGGGTCAAAAACTAGTGATATGGGCAAGGCAAATAAGTGTCAAAAATAACATAAATCACAACATTTTAGTTTAGTTCCTTCTGTCGCCGCCTGCCAAGATATACTAAACACTATATTGGTTATTCATCCATCAGGATCCAACCCAGGCAACGTACAATTAAAAAATACAAATTCAAATAGACATACGTACTATTATGGTTATGAGAACATTAAGAAGTTTAGGTTTTTAAAATATATTCTTTTTTATAATAAGATTGAGACAACCGTCTAGCATGGATATAACTTATAGCTTGAATAGATGGGTTGTTTGATCGTGATAGAGAAACGCTGAGTATGCAGGAAGTGGCTGTATGGTGTGCAAGAAAGGATCTATCTCTAAAAGGACTGTCAAAAATAACTTATTTATTAATAGAGAACAGAATACGAAAGCACGTAGATGACCGTCGCCGTCCTTCTGTTCTATCAGTGCCCGTAGCCAAATAAGTCAATGTGCTTATCTACATGTACTAATTTTTTCCTGTGAGTATTTAAATACGGGTAATATTTAAACGAATGACTGATCGTTTTATAATTCCCCTTTAAATAAGTACATAGTTTCTTGCGCCTACCCATAATCATGCTGTTGTAACGTGAATTATCAACCTCGCAACAGGTATTATATTTAGGCACATTCACTGGGGCAAGGGCACTGACCTACAGTCCCACTGATTTATCTGTGAAATGGCAGAATGACGAAACCGAAGCTCATGCATTGACAGTCAAATTAAGTTGCAAGCATGGTATTATAGTAAACTTTACCTTTATATTTGATTTTTATAAAATAATAGCTAAATGCTGTTATATGAAACTACTTGAAAAATTATTCCACGTCTGAGCTATCGTTGGTTATTATGATGAGAATTTCATCATAAAAATTGTACAAATGACGGAGAAAAAGTAAGCTATTTCGATAGCGAATAGCGCCGGATAGCATTGACTCTGATAACAGGCATAGTTACAATCTGTAGTATTACTTTTAGATTTTAATTTAATAAATTACCCATTAATTTATTATTTTTTCTAAAATAGTGATTAATTCTAAACTTGCAACATTTAGGCGACAGTGGCGTTTCCACCTCAGTTTACTGAGCATTTCACAGATAAGTCACTGGAGCTCATATTATTATCCCTCTATGCTGGAGCTTTATCTTATTACAAAGATATTTTTTGTTGGTTTAATACTCGAAATTCTTTGGTCATTGTCATTGGGAGCCGTACTAACAATTTTGTCTTAGTGTCACTAGATTTAGCAGGATCCTGCGATTCTAGTAGGACTCTTAGGTCTTAGCAGGTATTCAAAATCTAGCACTTTTTAAGAGGATCCAATAAAACTAGCAATAATTGGGCTATATTAATTACACGCTCCCATTAACTGGCAAACTAAACCAAAACTTATTTTTCTGATAATGTAGCAGGGAGTTTCCCAGGATATGGATTAGTGCATTCTTTCGTTCCTTTTACCCCAACTTATTTTAAAGATTTATCAATCGGATTAAAAAGAAAAAATGTTTAAAAAATATATATAATTATGATAAATACGATAGTGTTACAAAATATGATATTTATTCATTAATTAAAATAAATTACATTCTAATCGTATTGATTCGTAATTTTATTCTACTACTATTGGAAAAGCAGGATTTTGTCCTACAGACTAGCAGATTCGTACATTTTAATCTGGTCACACTTCTGTTTGCTGTCAAAGTTTGACAGTGACAGTTTGACAGTCAAACTGTCACTTCACCTGGCAAAGTAAAAATGTAAATTCTGTTGTTTGTGTTTTTACTTTGTACTTTTCTAACAAACTACCTTATAATATAGATATCTACTCTAAGCAAACTACCCAAGAATATAATACTCTCCTCTCTAGAGAGATGTTTGTACATAATGCCAAAACTCAGTAGTTATAAGTTTATCACAATAAATAAATAAGTCTAAACTAGTGCAAAATATCCAGTACTTCCACTATATATTTTAAGCGCTTTTATAAAAACATGTTTAAACTTTGATTGTGTGATTCCGTGTTCCTAACTTTCGATAGGGCTTTTTCCTGCGGTATATCAGTGGATGGTTTTTACAACGATAGCCTATGAATTACTTTATTTTAAACATAAATATGGGAAGGCAAGTAAATAAGGCAACAACTGCATAGTTTATTTACCATTGACTTGCAAGATTGTTGTAAACATTTTATTCTTGTTTTTCAGACATGCAGAATGGAGGAAAATAGCGAAAAAAGAAAGAAGAAAACGGATACGCAACATTCAAGCTAAGGAAAGGGGTTTGTAAAAATAAATTATAGATTGGTAGGTACTATATTGTACCTAACCATTAAAAAAATATTTTCGTTTTCTAGCTTGCCTGGGTTTGCCTAATTAATTTCCTCTGGCCTGGTAGGCAAGTCTTGCTCTTACTATAGCTTCTATTTTATGAGTTGATCTACTGTGGGTTTCAGATAAAATGTTCTATACTGAATGTTACATGCAAGAACAAGAATTAGTGGAAAAGTTACAACTTGAACAGATTCTTAAACAGAATAATGAAGAAAATGAAAAATGGATTTTAGCTGAAAAAATTGCAAATATGCAGTGGAAAAAACTTCAAGAAGAAAAAGAGAGACTTAAACAAAAGCTCCTTGAACAAGAGGTTAAGCTACAGCTGGTAAGACTATATGACAACATTATTATACCAAAGGGTTCCGTACCAAAAGCACATTAAGGTATCTTTCAACTCATAGTGTCATACAGTTGCCCATTCTTCAATTATCTTGGCAGTTTTTACCACCAACCAATGTGTCCTCATAATATTCCGGTTAAGCTCTCTAGCTTGGCTAAACTTTTCCCAATACTAAAAAGTCAAGTTTTACACTCAGCCAAAGCGAATGCTTTTTATGAATGGAACAATGGGGTGACTTCTATATTTTTGTACATATATTGATCACATAGATGCAGATAAATTGCTGTATTTATTTACTTTAAGGAAAAGTAAACATTTTTATTTTCTCAACCTGGGGAGCTGAGAAATATGATTTATGATTGTAGATGCAGGCTACTATTAATACATTATGAACATCATCATCATAGGTTTTCCTGTCTAGAATATACTTATGCATGTAAAAGTATATAGGTACTAGGTACATAACTCAACCAACACATACAAATACAAAATGCCTTAATTTCTCTCACCAGATATTCAATTAAATTTACTATGAATTGAAAATGAATTAATCAAATTAATCAAAATACTCCCAGTTATTTGTTATATCCTAAACTGTTCACTATCCTGTGGTGCTTTTCCATCTGTGTGGAAAAATGCTTAAATAATTCCTATACCTAAAAAGTGTAACCCTGTTTGTCTGAATATTGTCCCATATCTATTTTACCATTCCTTTTCAAAATCCTGGAATGCCTTGTTCACAATCAGCTTAACACAAGCATTATCTCCTAAATTATCTTGTAATCCGTGTTTCATCAGTCGTAATATTGCCGCAGCACTTGTCAAACCTTGCTTAAAGTCGCTTAAAATCATACAAAGATGTTTACTAATCCTTTCGAAGCCTTAAGCACCAAATCCACTAGCAAGTCTTGTTGCGCAAGTATTGCACTTCATTACTCGCTCAGTTCGTAAGATTCAATTTGCGGCAGGTGTGTCCATGATTTGAAAGTCGTGCGGTAAGACATGCTAGTAGATTAGCTGTTAAAAATGCCCAGAGTATACTTTTATCCGTATGCACAAACATTACTAGAAGGCCTCACAGTGTGCTCGAACGCACTGCGTTAAATACGGGTTTGGGATTGGTCGTCTTTATGTTGCAAGATTAAAGGCAACCAATCACAGAGCCATATTCAACATAGTGCATTCGAGCAAACTGTGAGGCCTTCGAGTAATGTTTGTGTATACGGGTGTCAATCTCTTTTCAAGATTCCAGTTCAGCTAGAAGTTCCTCAACATTTTGATTATGTGCATTACCTTTGTTATCTCACATATAAACATTTTCAACATTCATATGCTAGAAGTGGATTAACAATAAGGGCAATGCCTCATTAGTGCGTTGCGTTACGTCGTCGCAACGGATCAACGCATTGTATGCCACACCTGCGTTGCGACGACGCACGACGTCGCAGCGCAAGAGGACGACGCATGCACTTCTAGCAGTGGAATACTGTCCGTACTCCGTCGTCGCACCGGAGCTCCGACAGCGCACCGCATCACCCTCCCCCCGCTTCGTCTCTCGTCCGTCGATTCGTTGAAACGTCGCGTGCGACGACGCAACGTTTTAATGTGGCATGTAATTTAAAATGTATGGAAAACGACGCAGCGTTGACGCTGCGACTACGCAACGCAACGCACTAATGAGGCAGAGCTCTAAGAGTGCAACAGTTAGGGTTTGTACTTATGAGCTTTGAATAACCAGTCTACACTTTAGCTGTTTAACTACATAAAATCATAATCAAATTTTTACTAAAAATAATTCCAGGAATGGGAAATAGAACAGAAGAAAAAAATAATTGAAGATGAGAGAATAAAAGCTGCTCAAGAGGAACTGCGAATAAAACAAGAGATCTTTATGGACAATTTAGACAAGTTTTTATCTGGAGATTCAGTTGAGCCTCCATCTGAATTGAAAGTTATGCGGGAGACAAGACCAGATGCTGAACTTTGTCCATTTTTCTCCAAAACAGCATGTTGTCGTTTTGGTGATCAATGTTCAAGAAACCATCAATACCCAGGCATCAGCAAAGTATATCCTTTTCATAAATTTTTATTTTATTCTTATGTTGTCATGTTTATATTTATGACCAGGGTAAGGACTCATAGGACCATGGCCATCTGCAACTGAATAATATACACAATTAAACATTATTTTTATTTTAGGTGCTATTAGGTGCAAATTTTTATATTCATTTTGGGCTTAGTAATGCTAATCTCAATGAGTATGACACAGACATTATGCTAGAATATGAAGATAATGATACATATAAGGAGTTCAAAGATTTTTTCTATGATGTATTAACTGAATTTGAAAAATTTGGTAGAATTACACAGTTTAAGGTGAGTTATAGAATAAGTTCTGTCTTGACAGCTTGGACGTATGAAAAAGAAAGAACATCTTGTTGCTAAAAGAAAAGTGAAAGTACCCTGTGTGAGTGCATGTTTCTTTTTTTTATAATTTGCCCCCTCTATTATTTCCCCTGTATTGTGGGTGCGTTTACACATGCAACTCTTTACATGCACAAACGCACAGTCCCGGAACAAATATCTGTAGGCCATAAAAATATTGGTTCCTTGCGGGAATCGAACCCACAACCCGCAGCGCGGAAGCCAATCGCTCACCCACTGTACCAAACGTGTCTTCAAAACAACATAATAATATATTATAGCATATAAAATAACTTAAATTATAATTATGAAATCACAGATTAACATCTGTCGTGCATGCCATTCTCATCGTTGGCATAATATGATGCCTCGTATTTACAAGCGGATATCTTGGGTGCTTCACTCTAGTCTTTAGCGACAAGGTTTCCTTTTTCTTCCGTCCGAACTCATAATAATTGAAACTGTATGAAACTTTAGTAGGTAGCCTCAAATTAGGATGGGGTCAATTATCTATTTCAAGTGTATTCTAATTTTCGAGTATTTATCATTAAGCCATTTAGGGATTCACTGTGGCAACGCTTTTCTTGCAACAGCTATTATGGTAGGTTCCTGTTAAAAATTGTGTGGACAAACTAAAGCCACGATTTCTCCTCGAAGAAAATAATTCTATACCAGTGCCTCTAATTAATTTGTATCTGTCTGTTTGTTACCACATCACGTCGGAACGGCTGGACGAAATTCAATAACACTTACACACATATTCTAAGACGTTCCTCCAAAACTTATTCGACTCACTACCATCGGTAGTTATAGTTGACATAAACGTCCTCAACTCGAGATTTTTCCTCAGTCGAGGTAAGGAATCATCTGTCAAACTCAAGGTACCTCGGAACCTACCTTAAGGAAGGAAGTTTCAAAGTTCGTTTGTAATAAAAATGAATTTTGAAGACTATCGAATATGCTTACGATAACCCTTCCAATTATTTATCGCGGCGTTATTTGCGCGATGCAGATAATTCAAATTATGGCGTAATGACTTCGTCGAGGAACCTCAAAGTTCACTCGAAATTGCGACTAAGAATACAATTTTGAAGGTGTTTTCGAGGCCGTTCTGAGTCGAGTAAGTTTTGGAGGAACGTCGTAGAATATGGGTGTTACTGTCGTATAGCTAATAGTCTAATTTAAAAACGGAGGTCGCTTTTTGTTTGATTGGTAGAATATTCTCTATTTTATGCAGTCCTATACAAAGCAGACGTCATATAATAACAAAACGAAAAATAAAATGATGTTGCCTAGCAATGGAGTTTAATATTGGGAACAGGTATTTTTTTTTTATTCGGAAAACTTGCAGCTGAAAACAAGATATAGACAAAGTGTTTAAAAAGATTATGGCCTATTACAAGTTTTCACTTTTACAAATGGTTGAGTAAAAATATAATAGACGACAGTAAGTCGGAAAAGAACACAGCTCCACACAATTATAAAGAATAACAAAAATACAACCGAATTGAGAACCTCCTCCATTTATTTTTTGAAGTCCGTTAAAATAATTTAACGGAATCAAAAGAAGTCGTCACAGAGTCTTTTTTAATTTACGGACTCCGGTATTAAAGAGATCGATATCAACTTCCCGGCAGGTCTCATAAGTTCGACACGCTCTTATTAAGTATGAATTTCGCCTATAAGTGGTTTTTATCATCGGTGTGTGCAGTAGGTGAAATCTCCGAAGAGATATACCTACCAGGTACTCGAAAACCTATTTTATTCACCAACTCGGGAATGTCGGCCGATCCGGTCATGACTTTACTCAAGAATGCTAAATCCGCTATTTTTCTACGCTCATAAAGGGGAAGAATATGATGCTTTTTACAGCGTGTGATATAATCAGGCAAATACAATTTTGAACGAAATTGAATGTACCTCAAGAACTTTTTCTGGAGCTTTCTAAACGATTAACGTAGATATTGTAGTTAGAATTCCGAACCATTTTACTGTACTTCGCAACAGATTCTGTAGGCCTGGTGGTCTGGAGTAGGGTCCCCCATTCTGCTTCAAATCAACACATTTCGACTGCGAACACCAACCCGACTGCCGTTCACCGGTGCATTACACGGCATTCAGTAGAATGCCTATGTTCAGTAGTGGTCGTTTACGGATTGATATAATGATAATTTGTACATATCAACATTAATTATTTCCAATACACTGATTTTAAAGAATGATAATTTGTACATATCAACATTAATTATTTCCAATACACTGATTCTAAAGTACCCAATATTTACTCAAATGAACTTCAGATTTTACCACATTAAAATATGCACGATTGATAGTGTTAAAAATGGAACAAGGTTCGTATATAAATTTTGTCTTGTAAGTTTTTCTATAGAATGGCATGTAATAAATACAGGGCGTATCCGAATTTGTGTAATTAATTTTAACCTCGTGGTCTACTAGTGGCACAGTTTGACCCTGCATGGTATTCTTTAGGTTGGGTTCACCAAAACATGAATTTAAAAAAACATGCAAGTTCTTGGTGAACAATGTTATTGCGCCCTGGATTAACGTCTGCGCGGAGCGATACCGCGCTAGACGTGCCTGCCAACTGTCTCGCCGGGCTTCCATTAATTTAGGCGTATTTTTTTTTTGGTTACACCTTATTAGCTGGTTTATAAACTATCACTAACCACTGTCGCAAGACAAGGTAAAGTATTATTTTATTTTTAATCAAGCTACCATACTAAGAAATTACACGAATTCATTTACACCCTGTATCAAGTGAACGTCTCTGTATAAGTAATATTATTGCAAAGTATAATCAAATGCGCATCACATTACAATTTCTCGATACAAAAATTAAAACTGCATCGTATTTTCATGTTCTATCGAAAAAATGGTTTTGCTAAGTGCCTACATAAATTTAACGATTGAAGCATCGTATACGTTATATTCGATTTTAAGTAATATTTTAATTCGTAATCTATAAAGAAACTTAGTAGAGTTTTTGAACTTTGTAATAATCAAATAACTTGCTGTGTACATATGGCGGTAATATAATTATTAATAATATTCTCACATAGATATCATGCCGTAGGTCTGTAATAACTACGAAAAACATCTTCGTGGAAACACATACATAGAGTTTGCTGAGCTACGATGTGCTGTCGCGGCTTATCGATCTTTACACACTCGTTGGTATGGAGGCAGACAGCTTTCTTTACAGTTTTGCCTTCTAAGTTCTTGGAAAAATGCTATATGTGGTATGTTTTAAGTAATACTTTTTTTGTGGAAAATGTTTGGTTTAAATTAATTTAGTTATATGAAACAATTTAATTTAATTATTTACAGGTCTCCAGTTACGAAGGCGATGCCCAAAAGGCCGTGCTTGTAATTTTCTACATGTCTTCAGAAATCCTAATAACTTATTTAATGGTTATACTAATGAAAGAGAAGAGATTCAAGAGAAGGATAGGTGAGTCAACGTTTTTAAATACTAATTGCACAATGGTCGTCTCTTTGGAAACGAATACCTACTATTAATACATTTTTTTTAATTAGGGCATACCGTTCATTAGCGCGCTCGTGGAGGTGGTCGGAATCACCGGAAAAGGAAGTTTCTAAAAGAATTAGTTCAAGACGGTCAGAAAGTAATGAAAAACGGCGTCGAAGAACTAGATACAGTGAGAGTGATTATAAACAACACCGGCGCACTTCACCTCGAAGAAAGGACCGACATTAGTTTCATATTATAAACAACTAGCGACCCGCCCCGGCTTCGCACGGGTGCAATGTGGAGCATATAAACCTTCCTCTTGAATCACTCTATCTATTGCTGAAAACTGCATTAAAATCCGTTGCGTAGTTTAAAAGATCTAAGCGTACAGACAGCGGGAGTGACTTTGTTTTATACTATGTAAAGATTGGAATTATGTAGGTTCCTATATTTTCAATTGCACAACTTTTTTGAAGACTCCGATAACTGTGGCACAGTAATTGATATCTGTTAGCACGGTTGGACTGAAAAGGTTTTATTAAAAAAAAATGAATGAAGTGATTGTAAAATAGGCGTGTTTAAATTACTTTTATGGTTCAAATAAATTATTATTTTGTATTACAGATTATAGGTATATGTGTAATATATCGTCGTCGCGCGATGTTTAGTCAGGTACCTAATAAATCCTGTTACAGGCAGACGTGTTTTATTTATTATCTCCCCGGGACGAAGTTAGTCCAAAAGGGGTACTAAGCCGCAAGCGATTTAATGAGGGTTTTCTGAAAAATGTTCTACGTGAGATGGCAGCACTATAGCGTCAGGTCCAACCACCTGTCAAAACACACGATTTGTATTTTTCGATCATTTTTTTGGTTTATTTATTCTTAAAAACGTTACAAAAGGAATATTGTTTTCTAAAATGCCACAGTGTTGTGCAGTGCCTATGTGTGCAAATAAAAGACTTGCGCCTCTTTTTGAGTTCAATCTTCAGTTTGGCAACCTTTCTCTGGCCGTAATCCATAATAAAATCAATAACACTTCCAAATACGTAGAATTGCACTAAAAAATTATACGTTCGGTAAAAGCGTCTACACACGGCCCTAATATCAGAGGCAATATCGGGAGAGTGATGGCGGGGATGAAATCGGCTACTACTCTACACAAGTCCCTGCCAGTTAGTACGTAACCCACCGTGCAGCAAAGCGCTCGTCGATCCAAGATGCCGCCTACACTCTCAAAACATAAAAAAATAGGCATCGCTCTGGCACTTGCTATGGTGCGCCCAAAATAGAGACAAAAGAGCAAGACCTGGGTTAAGAGGTGGTTGATGAACACGCACACTGCGGGGAAATCGGTCCCGATTTCGCTACACACGCACTGACAACGCTCCCTAGACGATGGTCGGCCCTAAATCGTGAGCTCGCCCGAACCGATTTCTGAGTTAGGGGTAATAATACTGATTACGATTTGCCTACACACGAGGCGATCGAGGGAGCGATCTAGGGCACTCCCCACCACTCCCCCGATATTGCCTCTGATTTTAGGGCCGTATGTAGGCGCTATAAGAATCTGTGCTATCTGACAGCTGTTTGAACCTGACGCATACGAAGCGCTGTCTGGTGGCAGAAAAAGTATCGAAAACCCTCATTAAAGTATCACTGTTGACTGTTTTAATTAAAAGGTGAATTGCTCAGATTATAGCCCTGTTGCCGGGAAGTTTTACCTTGCAAAAGGTTCCTCAGTTCTGATTTCTTGGATATTATGTTATATTTAGGTGTAAGTACTAATGAAAATTCAAATTTTAGATCTTGAGTGAGACGCGCTTCGCCTTTTTGGATTAAATACCCCAAAAATGAGATTTTATTAAATATCCAATATTAATAAAGATGATTATAGGCTTTGTTTGATGAAAATCGGTTCAGCCGTTGCACGATCGTCAACTCTTTTTAGAGTTGGTGTAGAGATCTCTGAGTAATGAGTATTAAATTCACTTTGTGAAAAGAGCTTATGATCTTGCAACGGTTGAACCGATTTCCATCAAACATAGCTTATAGTCATCCTGATTAATAAACCAGCTTTCAAAAAAATAAACAGCATCATAACTACAGCCGTTACAAGATCATTAGCTCATTTCACAAAGTGAATTTATTAAGATATGTATTTAAGAAATGTAGGGAATTTGATTGTCCACAAAATCTGAGCTATTTTTTTCGTAAAATCCATAATAAGGAATTATTTAATAAAAACTCACTTTTGGAGTTTTTAATCCAAGATGGCGATGGAGGTCACTCAAGGTCGAAAGTTTGTTTACATAAAACCGCTGGTTTTGGTTTGGCATCTCCAGAGGTGTTAGACAGGGCTGTGTAGCGTCTCCATGGCTGTTCAACCTATACATGGATAGTTGTTTGACAGATTTAAAAGGGAGTGAGTGTGGATTGAAAATGAATGAGTTGCCTGTCAAATGTCTTCTCTACGCAGATGATCAAGTTTTGCTTGCATCGTCGGCGGAAGAGTTGCAAGACATGGTAACTATGATGAATGGAGCATATAATATGAAAGGGATGAAAATTAATGTAAGCAAGACGAAAGTAATGGTTTTTGAAAGAGATGCAGATGTATCTGAGTGTAAAGTAAAGATAGGAGATGAAAGTATTGAACAGGTGAATGAGTTTGTTTATTTGGGAAGCATGTTTGCAAGAGATGGTAAGATTGACGAAGATGTGGAAAGGAGAGCAAATGCGGGAAATAAAGTAAATGGTGCTTTGCATGCGGTTGTGGCTAGCCGGTCGATGTCCAAAAAGGCACGACTGGCTGTCCATAATGGTGTGTTGGTACCTACGCTTATGTATGGAAGTGAATGTTGGTCGTGGCAGAAGAGGCATGAAAGTAGAATAAATGCCGTGGAAATGCGTTCCTTGCGAAGTATGTGCGGTGTAACTTTGAATGATAGATTGAGAAATGAAGAGATTAGACAAAGTTGCGGTTTAAAAGATGATGTAGTGACAAAAATTGAAGGGAGTATGCTTAAATTGAAAGGAGTATGCTTAGGTGGTTTGGCCATGTTGAGAGAATGAATGAACGGCGATTAACAAAAGAAATTTATAAGGCGGATGTTAATGGGAACGCCGGTAGAGGACGTCCTAGAAGGACATACATCGATGTTATTGGTGATGTTCTTCACAAAGGTCAGGTGCGTAGTACTCTCAACCGGCGTGCGTGTATGACAAGATGTATGAATGTGGATGAAGCGAAAGGGGTATGTAAGAGTCGTAGCATGTGGCGTTCTATAGTTTCTGCCTACCCCCATGGGAAAAAGGCGTGAGTTTATGTATGTATGTATGTAAAACCGCCTAAATACAGGATGTTAGGGTAAACACCGTTATCCTTGAAACCAGTGGTTTGGTTTCATTGATAGAACGTAAAATCAATGAAAAATAGCAACCTTATTTTTTTTATGAAAGGCCGGATTTCAACACTGAATCATTTCACCCTATGCGCAAGGGCAACAAACCCGCATCTGACCACGGGAGACGGGCGCGGGGTGCACGCCACGGCGCCACGCTGCCGGCCGCACGCGCACGCGCACAGCGCACTCAGTCATCCGCTGTTTCGCTTGTGATCGCACGTCGCACGTCGTTGCGTAGTGCTAGCGGAGCGCCGATCATTTTCCGCGCGTAAATTGTGTACGTATGTTCAGTGCTATGTCTTACACAAATGTACAGTGGACCGAAATGGTACGGCTTTACGCCATTGCGGGTAATAACCTGAATGCGGCTCGTAGGATGTACGCAGAAATGTTCCCAGGACAACCTGTGCCAAATCGCCAAACAATGCTGGCGGCTACACAAACAGAGGCGGCGTAAGGCGTGGGCGACGTGGGCCACCGCCTACGGCCTCGCGATCTGAAGGGCCCCGCGCCTTGAAGGTTTATGTATTACTTTAAAACCGTGAACGAGACGAAAAAAATTTACTCGTCATAAAACGATAAATATATTGACGTTTTTATTTAGTCTAGCAACATTTGCTGAAGTTGCGTTATTATCGCGGGGAATCCCCGCCGGCCAGATCCGGGGATTTCCCATTCTGTTTGTTTACGTTACTTTCACGCTTCTTAACGGCTAGAAAGCCAATCAAAGTATCGTACGCAGTGTTGCGCCGGCGTACGTATGTGATATAATTTTGTATTTCTGACAGTACAGTGTGGTTTATTATTTGAAAACGGTTAATACGTATTAAATAAGGTAGTGTCTATTGATCGGTCCGGTAGATACATTGAACTAAAATTAATAACAAAAAAAAAATTCAAAAAATCTAAAAACACGACTGCTTAAAAAGTAAACTTTAAATAAAAATTCAAATGAACTTCAAATAAAAATTTAAAAGGAAGAAACAAGTCCAGTATTTCTAGAATCCTATAAATAGTATTGAATAACTACACCATTGAATTAGTTTCATGATCGATACACACATAGAGCAAATAATAAATTCTAATGCGGAACAGCGACTTAACAGTTGGGACCAATCTCGTGAAGTCGTGACCCATTACAATTTACAAAATCCGTTAAGTCTGCATTTGACGGATTCTACTTTTGACATCATAGTCTACTATTGACAGATTCTACTATTGACAGATTCTACATATGACAGATTCTACTATTGACAGATTTTGAAAAAAGTGAGACAAGTAAGGGACACCTTGTGGAATCAAAAATAATACTGTGATGTAGTAATCACTATATTTATTGATAAGCATAATTTGTTTTTATAACTAGTATTAAATGTTTGTATTGTTTATAGACCGGCTCAAATCTTTCCAATAATGGGCTCCGAATCTTAAAGTCGCTATGTTCCGTGTTAGAATTTATTATTTGTTTTATGTGTGTAACAGAATTATAGACTACTGGACTTGTTTTTTTCATTTCAGTTTCTATTAAAGTTCATTTGATTTTTTATTTAAAATTAACTTTTTAAGCAGTTGAGGTGCTGATTTTTATTTTTTTTATTTTACACTTTTTAGCTAGTATTATAAAACGGTAAATTTCGCAATATAACTTTATCACAGCTTTATTACAAGTATTGAGAATAGTTGCTAACCAACTTTAAATCGTTATAGATCCTAAATGATCATTCGAAATCATTTCGAAATAAAAAATTATACTTATGAGAATCCTAAAGATGATTTTCAAATACCTATTCAAAGATACTCTATTTAACATAGTTCGTTGACTTTATTGTTTTTGCTTTTTCTCAATGTGGCGTCTCGTTGTCATGTCGTTAGTGACATTTGCAAGATTAGGACAAATCGATTGACGTAAGAATCGTCAAAATTGGCCCACGCGTTTGGTCTCTAGAGCGCCACAAAAGAACAATAATACATACTTATGCTGATAAACACATAACCCTCCGAAGTCGTGTGATAAAAATGTGAGTTTTTTTTTTTTTTTTATGTAGGACCACTCGCAACTAAAGCTCTGAGAGCTTTGTTTATGCTTAACCGGACTATTCCTGTGGGTGGCCAAAATTAAGGCCCCCAGCCAGGGCTTAAAAACTAGAGTGAATATCGACCGGACACTAAGGGCACCCCCTGCGGGGTTCGAACCTCGGCTTAGTGCGTCGATATGAGAATTAACAAGGGTCGGGCTGGGTTAGATTAATTAGGGACTGTTTTATAGCTAGTGGCTCAGCACGCGGGCTGGCTCGTTGAACAAGGGTCGGGATTGATATTACATGAATTTCGCGGGGGCCTCGGCGGCGGGGCCGGGTGCGCGTCGGTATGTGTCTGTAGTTACGACAACTAGGCCCTAATCTACGCATTATGGGGTAAGTTCCTAAGAGCTTGGGTAATGTCCGGGTATGAAACGTATACCCGGGCAAGTGAACTATAGTCGCCTTTACAGGCTATAATGTCCCTAGACATTTGAATCCCTTGGGGGCTATGGAAGACCCCGAAGGTGCTCGTGATGACCCAGAAGGGGTCATAGGGATCAAACGCCGGTCTCGGCGGAAGGGGTCGGGTCGCGGGGCGAAGAGGGGGGGCCACGACTGGGGTGGGTGCTCCAGGAGGAGCTCCAGTGGTGGGAGGGGCCGCGAGAGGCGCGGCCGTCTTGGTGATGGGCCTAACAGGGGGCACGGGAGGCTCCGACGCCGGAGGCGGCGGGGGAGGTTTAAACGGACCTAGGGCCGGGAAGTGGGCCTGATGGTTCAGCGCGCTCCAGGGGCTGGGGCGCTGAGGACTAAGAGAGACAGGGGGTGGCTGCGAGAGGCTAGGTGCCTCTCGTTGCCGCCTAACCTGGTTCCTGTAGGCCAACTTAGGGGCCGAGGACTTGGATGCTTTAGGGCATCCGCGGTAATTTGCAGGATGGCCTGACTCACCGCAGAGAACACAGCTAGGTGGTTCCGTGCACTGAGTCCGGTCTTTTGGGCGGGAGCAGTCGGCTGTTCCATGGTCACCCAGACACTTGACGCATCTAGGCTTCCCGAAACAGTTCCGCTGTGCGTGGCCGTACAACTGACAGTTGTGGCATTGGTTGACAATGCCACTCGCATAGGGAAATGTGACAGTTTCAACTGTTTTGTATTTTATAACATGCGTCTTTTTCGCCATCAGAGGGCCTCGCGAAATGTACCTCGCCCACATCAAATTTTGGTCTTGCCCCGCCACTGCACAAACATTACGTACATACGGCCAGTTCACCGTTCCTGCCCACGCTCAGGGTCGTGGTAACCAGCAGCTTCCAGTTGACCTTCAAGAACGTATCTTGAATTTCTTCGCGGAGCACCCAGAGGAAAGTACCAGGAGGGCGGCCGTTATTTTCAATGTTTCTCACTGGACGGTATGGAAACTTCTCCACGTCGATCGTCAACATCCGTATCATTTTCAGCCGGTCCAAGAAGTAAATGATAACGATCACATACCGCGGGTGATATTTTCGCAGTGGCTTATCGATAACCTTGATAACGTTTCAATTTTGTTTACGGACGAAGCAATGTTTACGAGGGCGGGCATTTACAATATTCATAATGAACATTATTGGAGCCGGGTAAATGAACACCGAATACGGCAGGATAATTTTCAGCATCGTTTTTCGGTAAATGTGTGGGCGGGAATAGTAGATGGTAACCTCCTTGGACCTCATTTTATTAACGAAAATTTAAATGCACAATCGTACATGACTATTCTAAGACGTGTGTTCAACAGGATGTTGGAAAATGTGCCTCTTCGTAGCTTGAGAAACCTCTACTACCAACATGACGGTGCCCCTGCACATTTTCAGCTGCAAGTCAGAGCTATGTTAGATGAGGAATTTCCTAGGCGATGGATTGGTCGTGGAGGGCCAGTGGCGTGCCCTGCGCGTTCGCCAGACCTTACCCCTCTGGACTTTTATCTTTGGGGTGAAATCAAGCGCCGGGTGTATGCTACTGAGTTTCGTAATAGGACTGAACTAAAAAGGCGGATTCGTAGTGCGTAAGACGTAAAAAATGACACTGTTGTGCTTTCTCGAGTGCGAAATAATCTACGGAGACGTGCGGAAGCATGCGTGGCCGTAAATGGATCCCATTTTGAAAATTTGTTAAGATTAATTTAGGTAAGTCCTAGTTATTTAATCATTGTAAATTTAACCGATAATTTTTAATCAAACTGTACCTAAAATTGTGATGAACTTTTTAAATACTTACGCCAAAAATACCTACCCAATGGTTTGGTATCTTTTTTCATTTTCTTTATTGTCAAAAGACTCGTCACGCAACACCTAAGGTAGATATTTTTGCCTGTCCTAAGCCAGGAAAAGTATGAAGTGAAAGTTGCATCAAAGTTTATGTGTACCTATTGTGTAGGTAAACGTACGCGGGCGGGTGAACCGAGCGGTAAGACGGTCGTTGCAGTGATCACCTGACTCGGGCGCATATTATCCATGAATTGGCGTACGGTGTCGGACAAAAACATTTCAAAATATTTTAAAAAAATCTACGTACTTTTTTTTTAAAAACTGTCATTTATTTTTATTTTTAAGTTAGCTACCCATGGTTTGAATGATAACGGTGTTTACCCTTACATCCTGTATAACACATAATATCCAAAAATCAGAACTGACGGATCTTATTCAAGGTAAACCTCTTTTTTGCGACTGTTTGTGACCCGGCAACTGGGCTATTATTAACCATATAAAAAAATACTGATTCCTGTGTTGCCGACTTATCTTTTTTGAGCTAAACCAGCCTTATTTCAACAATATTAGCATAAGTAAGAGAACGTACCCATACTACGTGACCCATTTTTTTCCTCCCTCCCCCCTTCGGTGACCACCCGTAGTATATACCAATACCCCCCTCCCCCTCTATTTTTCACGTGGTAATATATAAATATGGTTTTAAAACATTTTTTGCAAACAGTTAAAAAAATAAATATTTGACTCATATGTGCGCGTGTTGCCACCTGTGAGTTCAAAAAGCGTTAAACTCTGCGCGCCATATTTGAATAGCTCGAAAAAGTCGAGATTTCCCTAGAGGATATTGACTACGTGACGAAACCCCCCCCCCCCCCCCCGCTACCAAGCGTGGTATTTTGAAGACCCCTCTCCCCTCCTTTTTTTTTTTTTTTTTTTTTTTTCGTTGGAAAATCCTCATGGATGTCCCTCGCCCGGTGAAGGCGAGGGGGTCTGCCGGACTCTTACCGGCTAAAAACCAACGGTGCTCCTTCTCCTGACCGTTCGGTCAGGGTCGCGGGATTCGCAAAGCATGCACCGCAACCCCGGCAGGTCCCGGTCCGCCAACCCTCGGCGGACCTCTCCTCCTGAGAAGCGCGCACGGAACACAGCGCGCCGCCTTCTCGGGCCTGTTACTGGTCGGGCGGCGGGTCCCCTAACCCACCGCCCGCAGGCCACACACTAGGCTGGCTGGAGATCGTCGCGTACGCGCGCCCTCCGGCGCCCGGTGCATCTGGCGCGGGAAGGGAGGAGAGCACACTGCTCCCTCTCCCTCTCCGCTTCCTCCTTAGTCGCCATCACCCCCTCGCAAAAGGAGGCGATGGCTTCCCACGCACTCTCGCTTCTGACCATGGACACAACCACGGCCGGAAGCGAGAGGTCACCGCCGACCACCGCGACTAGTTCGCGGCGCTGCGATCCCCAAGCTGGACACGCCTGCAGCGTGTGCAGTGCCGTGTCCTCGGGGCAGTCGCAGTGGTGACATCCGGGTGTCTGCTCCCGGCCTATACGACACAGGTACTTCCCGAAACAACCGTGTCCCGAGAGTACCTGCGTCAGCCGGAAGCTGAGGGCGCCATGCCGCCTCTCCAGCCACTCCTCCATGACGGGTCTTACCGCCGCTATTGTGGCGTGCCCTGCGCTGGGTTGCGCAAGTCGTTCCCCCCACTTAGTCACTAGGATCTGGCGGAGCTCGCTCCGCTCAGGCGTCTCCTCGCCCTGATGATATCTCAGCGCGAGGGCTCTTGCCTCCAGATCCCAGGGTACGGATCCGACTAAGAGGCTCGCCGCCTCGAAGGAGATCGTACGGTATCCCCTTATCACCCTGACGGCCATCGCCCGTTGCGGTCTCCGCAGGATAGCGGCGTTACGGGCCGTCAGGGTGTCCGCCCAAATTGGCGACCCGTAAAGGGCCATGGACCGTACGATCCCCGCGTAGAGCCTCCGGCAGGAGGTGTTGGGTCCTCCTAGATTGGGCAGCAGCCGTGAAAGAGCAGCCGCGGCGCCCATCAGTTTCGGCATAAGCTGCCGAAAATGGGGCCCAAAGTTCCACCGGCTATCGAGGACGAGTCCTAAATACTTCATCGTCGACTCGATACCGATGCGAACCCCTCCTACCACGATGTGGGATCCCGAGGGTGGTCCCCTCCGGGGCCCGTGAAAATACAGGGCCTCGGACTTGTGCGGGGCCACCTCGAGACCCAGCTGCCGGATCCTCGCAACGACTTGCGCAACCCCAGCTGTGGCCAGTATGGCCGCCTGTCGGTGCGTTTCTCCCCGCGCCGTCACCAACGTGTCATCAGCGTAACAAGTCACGCTGACTCCGGGGAGGAACGCACCGCGCAGCACCCAGTCGTACCCGATGTTCCACAGGAACGGCCCCAGGACCGAACCCTGTGGGACACCGCACGACATCTCTCGCCGACCCCATCCTTCCTGACCCGGGTAGATGACGGCCCTCTCTGTGAGATAGGCCCCTACAATGCGGCGGAGGTAGGTCGGTACCCGATGGTATTCGAGTGCCGCGCTAATGCAACTCCAGGGCAAGGTATTAAAGGCGTTGGCGATGTCGAGAGACACCGCCAAGACGACCTCGCCCTGGGCAACTGCTTCTTCCGCCTGAGCCCTCACGCGCATGATTGCGTCCACGGTGGAGCGCCCTCGGCGGAAACCAAACTGGTTCTCCGCCAGATCCGGCCCCACCCCAGTCATGTGCGTGACGAGGCGGTCTGCAATTATTCTCTCAAAGAGCTTGCCCACCTCGTCCAGCAACACGATGGGGCGGTACGCAGACGGTGAGTCTGCGGGGCGCCCCTCCTTCCTGAGCAGGACCAGCTTGCCGGTTTTCCACCGGAGAGGAAACTGGCCCCGCTCGCAACATGCGCTAAAGAGCCTCACCAGTCGGGGCCCGAGAGCCCTGAGAGGCAGGACCCACGCACGGCCTGGTATACCGTCGGGGCCCGGGGCGGTGTTCTTGGCTTGAAGCCTCCGCACCGCCGCTCCCAGCTCCACCCGGGTCACTTCGGGCACGTCGTCGTCGTCGTCTTCGTCCACGTCAGGCGCCATGTAAGGCGGAACCATGGGCGGTGGCGTATGCTCCGCCCTAGAAGGGAACAGAGCGCTCACCACTCCCTCCAGAAGCTGAGGTCTAAGACTCTGAGTCAGTGGGGGGGCCCACGGACGAAGCTTGCCCCGTACCATAAGGTATGGGCGCCCCCACGGGTCACGGTCCAGATTCGCAACCAGTTCCTCGCGGGCCGTTACTTTGGCCCGCGAGATAGCAGTCTGGAGGGCGGTCTTCGCCTCTCTATACCCCTCGTACAGGTCCGCCTCCGCGGCTGCCACATCCGGAGTGCGGCTACGCCTCCTGCGGAGCCTGGCGTATTGGCGGCGCGCTTCCACGCATGCGCTGCGAAGGACATCTATGTCCCGTGACCACCAGTGGCGCGAACGAACGAACCTCTCCCCTCCTGAACGAGTCACGTAGTATGGGTACGTTCCCTAATATACTTATGAATAAGATCAGCTTCAAACGATTTTAATTAACTTTACTTCGTATAATTATTCATTTATTTGTTTGTTTGTTTGATTCAAGCCACAGAACTTTCAATTACTTAGGTACGTATCGGATTCTGCTTTATTACACGCAAAATTCAATTACTATTGAATGTTCTTGAGTTACCATGGCAATACAACATTATAATAATTTCAACCTTCAATCCTTAAATCCTGACGCTGCAGTGGTAGTGTAAGAAAAACCGTATTTTTTAAAATAAATGTCATCTTTATTATTTTTTAAGCGCCAGAATCAGATTCATAGAGAGTAATAGGGTTCAGACTTTTGTCAGCTGTCAATGTCATGAATGTCATTTTATACAAAAATAAAGTAAATAAACCTCTGAATTATGTATTTCTAATTAAATAATATCAAATAGTTATTTCCTACTTTCTCATTCGATACATAGTATAGTATAGCAGTGTTACCTTACAATAACAGAGTGTACTACTAAAATAAACTTAATTATCTCAAGTAATTGCCATCCAAACTACAATGATTTTAAGATCAATAGTGTCCATGTTCTTAATACGACCTAATAAACCGCTACAGATGTCGTTTTGTATTCATAGACTTTGTTCTACAGCAACTTTTACAAGTGTATTAAAAAGATCCCCATGCAGAATTTTTAATAAATACCTAGGCGTTTCTATTGTTTCATATAAGACTAGAACGAAGGCTATTGAGAAAAACGGTAGTTATATTTTAGTTTTCTTATTTTGTTTACAATAAGTAAATACGCTTTTTTACATTTGAATAAAAAAAGCTATTCATAATAATCTTTATCTTGTTTTAGGTTTTGATGAATCCAAGGCAAAAATAATTTTATCTCTCAAGTTCGAGTCGGCTGAAGATTCATTACCTTTTTATAAATTACCAGTTAGAACATTAATTCATATATACAAAACCACAAAAGATGATGAAAGTAAAGGATTCTGTAAAAAAAATAGATTATATTACATTGCTTCCCGCATTAAGGTACACTACAATAACACTTTAATTTATATATAGGTGCTATTTTGTGGTGGTCATGATCCGTCATAGGTAATCAACTTTTAATACCTTTTTACATTAATATGTGGTTTTTACAGGTGCCTCCATCTGTGTTGAGTGAAAAGCTTGCCAAAAGAACTTTCATATATAGCTTAACATTTAATTGGATTGAGAAAGCATTAGATGTTCTAATAGGTAAGGAATTTAGAATTTCTTGTTTGACCACCTTCCGGTTCAAAAGATCCCCTTCCTACAGCATCTACTTCCCAATTCATTGACTTCCCAAAAGACAAACATACTCAAAAGACTATTGTGATAGTTTCACTTAGTTTTATTTCTCTTTCATAAGTTTTATACAGGGCAAGTTACTGAGTTAGGGATGTCGGGCCACATCCAAAACTATTAGGAATAGAGAAAAATCGTCAAAGGAGTTGTGAGCTCTATTTTGGAGAAAACAAAATCTGTATTTTGAGATTTCTCAAAAAACAACTTTTAGTGAGGAAATGTTTTTAGAAAAAAATATTATGCTGTATTTGCACCTATTGGCAGTATTGCTGATAAAGAAGAAATTAATTATCATAGTAGTTTATTTGATTGTTTAATAACAGAAAAAAAGTGAAAAAGTCTCTTACTATGAATTATAATGGAGCAACAGTGGATGGGGTCAACTCTATGCACTTTCAAATATAGGGACCCTGCATGTTGACACCTTCGAATTTCATGAGTGGCTTACAAGGCTGGAGAGTTAAGTAATTTGTTGCATAATCCATACAAATGCAGAACACGAAGATTGCCGAGGTGTATACTTATGTTGCAGTACTGTACTTTGTGTTTGTTCAGTTATTTTAAAATATGAATATTATTTTAGATATGGATGTGTCTGGCGATCGTATATTAAGAGACTTGTGGGTGCTAAAGTATCATCATGAGACAATTTATGAGAGGCTTCTAAGAGTTAAAAATAAGGGTATTGAAAATTTATATCCATGGATGGTTAGATGTTCTGAAGATATACTGAATAGGTATGAGAATATTTTTAAATAATGTATATGTTGCAGCCATTTAGTTTAATTAGTCATTGAGTTGACTGGTTAGCCTAATAATTAAATGGGGCCGTTTAACTAACGGCCTGAACAATGTCCAGCCAGCCAGATGAACCAACTCAAATGTTTAACAGATTGTTTGATCAAAACCAGCCCAATCATAGACTAATAAATCAATTCAATCGGCTTCTGGATAAAGTCATGTTTATTCGAACTATATCATGATGGTATCTTAGTGTACCTACTATACAGTGGCTCAGCACCCTTACATTTGACAGATATTGACGACACGTTTGGTGCAGTGGCTAAGCGATTGGCTTCTGCGCTGCGGGTCGTGAGTTCGATCCCCGCACGGAACAAATATTTGTAAAGCCTACAGATAGTTGTTCCGGGTCTGGATGTTTGTGCATGTGAATATTTGTGTTTGTAAACGCACCCACGGTACAGGAGAAATCCCAGTGTGGGGCAAAGTTTAAAAAAAAAAAACGTGTCGCGTCCTACGTGAGTCTAGTGTGCACGCCTTCATACAAAATATATGAATCCGATAGTGACAGATGCACCTACTGACGCGTCATGACACGACACATAAGTCTATTGTGAATCATACATCATCATATTAGGCATAAGTTGCATTCTCCTATCTATCTAATTGTAAAACTCTTTATCAAAGTCATTCAACGTACTGACCGTGTGGATTAAAGTAGACAGGAGATTTTTTGATTATACTTTAATTTAAAGTAAAGGTATGTCGTATATGGTTAAGTCATGCGTCATCATTAATATTGTTCCAGGTTTATATGTATTTCACAAGAAACAAAGAACATTTTGGGAGAAAGTGAATCAAAACAGACTTATCTTGCTAACCGTTTAAACGTTTCTATTAATACTGTGGAAGAAATCTGCTTTAAAATACCTGCACTAAAGACCATTCGTGTAACAAAGGTAACTTTTTAACTAAGATTACAATTAAATAAAATAGGTACAGTTTTACATTCTTAATTATAAAATTGATATAATTGCAGTATACTTTCAGGTGAAACATTTTCTAGATTTCCTTATAACTGAGGGTTTCGATGTTGAAGACATAGCTAACAAACCTAGAGTTTTATCTGCGTCTCAGAATACAGTGAAGCAGAGGCTAGATAAATTACGCGAATTGGGATTAAGTCAAATCAATTTGAATGTACTTTGTAGAAGTAAGAAAGATTTCAAAAAGTACTGTGAATCTATTGAATCATTACGTAAAGAAAGTAAGTACCTAATAGTAATCGTTGTACGAACAGGTGCCAAACCTTCAATAGCGCACAATTACGCACTGTCGGCTCGGTCTTTGGGCGACTAAAACTTGGCAACTTCATTAAAAACCATGGCGAGCGACTTGAAAACAACAATCTTCCTTGTACTCTTTTTCTTTTCGTACAGTTGTCTTCAAAACTCTGAAGTCGTTCGTCGTGTTTAATTTTAAGCGTCCATAGAAACGCGTGTAGGTGATTTCCGACGACCTCGCTGGTTACCCGCTTATTGCCTCTTCGATTTCTCAATTGACATGGCGACCAAGTGCGTAAACAGTTTCAAATATCAAACAAACTGAAAGTGATTGAGGAGTAGCATTTAGCTCTTTATCTAGGTACTTGATCGGGGGCCTCTATACTCTAGGGCTCTGGAGCCTGCGGGACACTGCCCCGTTTCCAGCTACGGCCCTGAAATCAAATCAAAGAACTATAAGGTCGCAGCGTTACGCGTCTTAAGCCCCAAACTGAGGCCGACCGAAACTGCGCCATGAAATCCAAGGCCACGCTGCCCGAGTTAGCTGCGGGTGAGCGTGTCTAGGAATAATTCCACGGCGTGCAGCGCACGCCGACCACGGTCACGGTTAGCGGGTTAGCGTCAGCTGCTGCCAACCGATTAAAATCGTAAAATCGTACGATCTTTACGATCCGGATACGATTTATGAAAATCGTATCCAATATACCTAGTCTGGCCATAAATTTTGACAAGAAGAAAAAAATTATTTTTTTATTGCATATAATATTTATTACTTTTACAGTGTGTTAGTTTAATACATAAATATAAAACAATTTAAAATATAAAAAGCTTATTCGAAGTGGTCTCCATTGGCTGCAATACAGTCCTTTAAACGTTGAGGCCAGTTATTTATTTATTTATTTAATTGAAAAAACATGGAAGACTTACAGCTAATTAAACTTATCAATAGAAGCACGCACTCTTTCCATGGGAAAATTCTTCACTGCCAATCGTATGGATTGTTTTAGGGACTCCAAATTATCATGGCGTTTAGAGCAAGCCGTACTCTCTAAAACTGACCATAAATCATAATCCAGCGGATAAGATCGGGACCAGACGACGGCCAGTCTTCAACTCGATGAAGTCCGAAAGATTCACTTCCAACCAAGACCTGCGTGGACCGAGCTTTATGACCCGGCGCCGAGTCTTGTTGGAAGGACCATACTTGGTTATTGAACATGGTGTTGTTAAGGGGCTTAACTACCTTCTCAATAATGGTATCTTGATACACTTGTGCCGATGTTTTGATACCTTTTTCATAAAAATATGGCTCAGTCACTCCTTCATAGCTAACACCCCACCAAACCATCACTGAAGTCGGATAATGTCCACGTTGCACTCTGTCGACTAATTGGGGAAGCTTCCTTAGAGCTTTGAGCATAAATACGGTCATTTTGTTTGTTAAAATGTTGCTCAATTGTAAAGATTTTCTCATCCGTAAACAATTTTTTTCTGTGACCTCCCTTTGCGTACCGCTTCTGTAGTTGTTTCGATTTTACCACCCTATTTATTTTAAATTATCAGTTAAAAGTGACCAGTGCGTCTCTTATAGGCTGCAAGTCCCAAGTCATCTTTTAAAATACGCGACATGGTTCTGGGTGCTATCTTCATCTCCCGAGATAAAATCTTTTGCTTTCGGACAGGATTTCTTCGAATTCTTTCCCTTACTGCTTTGACCACCTTTTTCGTACGAACACTAAGTGGACGGCCAGATCTTTTTCGGTCACAAACAGAGGAGGTCTCATTGTACCTATTAATAGCCCGGTACACAAACATTTGACTAATACCAAGCGTATGGAGAGTTTTAAAAATTGCATTTGGCTCCATACCAACTTTGTGTAATGCAATCACAGCGATTCGGTTTTCTTTATCACCCCACTCCATTTTAATATCGCAAAATATTGTACAATGTATTGGCGCTAAAATTAGAAAACTTAATGAACAATCGTATAAAAATGACAGATTCCAAATTCAAATGCAATATCTTTCTTATTTTTAATTGTAACAGTATTTATGGCCAGAGTAGGTATGTATAAGAAAGCCATGTTTTACAGAACAAGTTATTCATTTAATATGTACCTACCTTGTTAGTCATTTACCCACACTCCACACTAATTATGGGCCTGTGGGTACCTACTTTTCCACTCTCGGATTAATACTTATCCCTATTCTGAATAACCTTGTATAAAATTAGACCGATAGTATTGTTGGAAACGAAACATCTGAATCGATATTATCAATAGTATGAGTGATACCTACCTACTATCGATTCATCGATTTTTATACAACTATCACCAATTAGATTAACGTAATGGATATTGTTGAACAGCCAAAATGGAGATACATAGTTCTATTTAAAGCGCAGACCCAGTGGCGTAGCGTGACTGGCGGGGCCCCGTATAAAAATTTGTTTGGGGGCCCTCAGGAAGGGTAATAATTTCTCACAAAAGAAAAAAAAAATGTTTGCATAAAATTAAAAGAAATATTTATTCATCATAATTATCTATCTGTCACGTTTTCCAAAAAATTTACAAGCAACTGAAATTAAATATAGGTACTCTCCTTGCCTTTTTTTCAGCAAACTGATTTATTAAATCATTTGTAGCTGATGATGACTTTAGTTTTTCTAAAGTTTCTGCCTCTATGGACAATAGTGACAGGTCTGACAGTTTTTATTAATTTTTGCTTACGCACGTTGGGGGCCCCCGTATAATTGATACGTTGGTAGCTACGCCCCTGCGCAGACCACACCGCGAGCTGGCGGGCGGGCGGGCGAGCCTTTTCATACTTCGGTTCACATCGTTCGAGTCGCTGAAGTAGCTAGGCTCGGCGAAACGTTGCTCGCTCGCTCGCCCGCCCGCCAGCTCGCAGTGTGGCCCGTGCTTAATGGCCTTATTACCAATTCGTAAATTACGAAAAAGGAAAGTTTTCGCAAGCTCGCTAAACTAAATATTTGTCTCTTTTTCATGCATGTGTAGAGTTTAGGGAACTGACAAAAACTGTTGCCGATTACGTAATTCGAAAATTTTCGTACTAGGGGGTAGGTACTGTTAAATAATAAATATTTCAACTTAACAGTGTAGACTGTAGTAAACGGAGCAGGGCCGCATTTATGATCACTGTGTTAACCATACTAAAACCACAAGTGTTGGTGGTGATTAGGGGATTATTAATATTGTTATGAAACAAAAATCTGTATTCCATGTAAATAAATCATATTGTAATTCTACACATTTTTTTTTGAGGCACGGTCCCCTCTGGTGTCTATGCTTAAAATACGGCCCTGACACGATGAGACTACCATCTGACCTCAAAACATAAGTATAGGGCCGTAATATTCCGAGAGGGAGTGGTTAGCGTCCGTCCCCTGGCTACGCTCGCGCCTGTAGCTAATAGTAAGTAATATAATAAATGTTCCTCTTCTTTCAGGTGATAATACATAGCACGTTGAAGTTAGATCCAGTATTTGAGAAAAATTACTGCAAAAATTAGTTTGTTATTTTTTAATAATTTTATAGGTTACCAAAACTAAATTTGTTTTAGGATAAGTATACTATTATCTGTAGAAAATATCAAATAAAACAAAAATATATTTATAAATAAAAACCTTTAAAAAACCTTCACAAATGTTGTCGAACTTTATTTTGCTAAAAGCAACATTTCCATAATACAGACACCAAAGACTAAATTCATTTCTGAAAAAAAAAACTAAAGTCCTTTATTAATGGCTCGACTGGCTTGCTTTCTTCTTAACAAGAAACATGATTCGATTTTTTAGTTTAAAAAAATTTACTACATGGAATTTGTAGTTTGTTTTAGCTTGTCATGTCTGATGGAAATTCACTCAAGATAAATATTGACTACATTACATTTTTTCTTCTACTTGTAAATTCATTGAAAAATGTTTATTCATTTTTGTAGTTGATAATTAAAATATTTTTATAAGGTATCACTAAATTTTATTTTTTATAATATAATACATATATATTATGGAATCCAATAATCCATTAGTGGATTAATACTATTCTAGTGCCAAGTTTGAGCTGACTAGTGCAGTTTGAGAGACAACTCATACTCAAACTGTGTCCCTAGAGCTCAAACATTATATAGCTCATATTGAAAACAATAAACAATACAATTTTAACACCACCTAGAAATGATAGCAATTAGACCTATGAGGTATCACAGGCAGGTTATTACTCAAACTGAATTTTTAATTTCTAATCCTATGTTTTTTGGATATCATAAGCCTACAGCCAATTTTAACAACAAATTAACTGCACCATCTTATTAGAACAATGGTTAGTATCCACAATATCATCCATTGTGACTCGAGCTTAAAACTTCCTTGAATTCTGCAAAAAAATTTAGAGGCATAGGAATAGTTACTCCAAATAAGTCAATACACTGCACACAATAGTCAAATAATTCTAGCATTCTGTGAACTAAGTATAACAGTAATAGTGTATACCTACTTAGTTTAATTTATATAATATAACCTATGATAAAATTATATAGTGTGAGGTTTGAGTAGAAATCCATAAATGTGGATAATTGAACTACTGATGTGCACACTGCACACCAGGCCCAGTGTGCATGTGTTCTTCATCATCACTGGCATAAGCTTCCTCTCGTCCCCTGCCACGCTCACTGGCTGTGTACTCCATCAGATTAACTTCCTCTACATCTTCTCCAGTAGGCATCACAAAAGCTGGGCGGGGTGGTAGTACAGTTTCTATTTGTTTTAACTGGTCTTCAGTGGCAAAGTTGTTTTCAGGGAAAACAACATCAAACTTTATGTAAAGATTACCCTTCTCAAATGGATTTTTGAACTGAGGCATTCCTTCACCCTGTATGCCTTTAAGGTCTCCAGGCTTAATCACTTCACCTGGTGAATGTCTAACAAGTAAATCCCTGCCATCTAAATGCTTAACAACAAATTCAAAACCACACAGTGCCTCAGTTAGAGTGATTTCATGTTTGATCACGAGGTCATCACCAGTTCTCTGGAATATATCATGAGGCTTTTGTTGCAGTACAATAATCACATCCCCAGGTTGAGTGTCAGGCTGCTGGTCACCTTCTCCCCTAAAGAAAATCTTCTGGTTTTCTCGCATTCCTTTCTCAATATGCACCTCCAAGATTTTAGTTTCATTTAAGACTTTCTTGCCTTTGCATTTTGGGCATTTATCTTTTTCATTAATAGTTTCACCCTGACCATGGCACATCGGGCAGCGGGACTGAAACTGGCGAGTCATATGTGGTGCAATCTGCTGATAAGATATTTTTATGCCCTGCCCTTGACAATCCTTGCAAGTCACAACAGAGCCTGGCTTACCACCGATACCTTTACAAGGTCCACAAATCACATTTTTACTTAGTTGTAACTTAGTAGTTTTACCCATGTACATGTCTTCTAAAGAAACTTTAAGTGGATGCATGGTATCTTCACCACGAGCGGGTCCTCGACCTCTACTACCGCCTCCCATGCCAAATATATCACCGAAAAAGTGTCCAAACAGATCGTCAGGAGGGAATCCACCGCCTTGGCCACCCTCTTGTAAGCCTTTCAAACCATATTTGTCATAAATTTGTCTTTTCTTAGTATCCGATAAAACTTCATAGGCATAACTAATTTCTTTAAATTTATCACCTGCAGCAGGATTTTTATCAGGATGGAATTCTTTTGCCAATTTATGATAACTCTGAAAGCAAAATGTAAGGGATATTATAACAAAATGACGACGAAGAGGACAATGGACAGAAATCATGCAACGAAAAGATGACATTACATGTGCGATCTGATTATTATACGAGCATATAAAAATACACTTACTCTTTTTATTTCAGATTCACTAGCACTTCTTGAAACCCCCAAAATCTCGTATAATTTGTTATCAGCCATTTTTCCCAAGATATAGAGGAAAGAAAGAATGAGGAGCTATGCTGTGATGTGCACTAGAAAAGGTTTTTAATTTTGAAGCACAAAGGTCGTATCTACATTCAGCCTACGACTAGTGATATCGATTTAGTCTATGGTATATTCACTATTCAAGAAAAAAGATGATTGTTAAAAAAAAATGTGCACGTTTATTCCATTGACCTGTATTTCTTTACTCATTGGTGCACTTGTATAGAGCAGTAGAAGTTATACTTTGACTTTCTACAAGAGAGATTATTTTAAAAGCTAAAATTTTATAATGTATGGCTAGTAGCGCCCTCATTTTTCGTACTCTTTTTTGCACAGCAACAACTAACTTCATGGTGTCTTATAGAAAAGAGGTTTGTGTCAAAAACTAACTTTTTCTTGGCGTTGTACACGCGCAGCAAGGGCGGCCTTTGGGGGTGGCGAGCAGGGCAACCGTCCCGGGTCTCGCAACTCACGCAACAAACCCAGTAGAAAAATATTAGGTACTAACAGTACTAATGTTTATTTGAATGTCAAAAACTGCATTTCTCGTCAAGTATTATTACAACGAATTCCACAAAGACAAGGGCCTCGCAAAGAACTTCCCGCTCGGAGCCTCGCAATGGCTAAGGCCGCTCCTGACGCGCAGTTCCCAATTTTACTATCAACAAGCGCACCAAAAGAAGTATAAGTTCAATAATGAGTTGTGTTATTTTATAGTATTATTAAGTAATAATTATTCTTGTAACACACAAGTATAGGTTTTCAGTCTTTTTTGAAATTATACTTCTTTTGGCGCGTTTACTGAAAGTAAAAGTGGGCAATGCGCGCGCACACCGTCATGAAAAAGTTTAGTCGATTTATATCTTTATTTTAATTTATATTTAAAACATAAACCTCTTTTCTATAATGACATTATGAAGTAAGTTGGTGACATAAAATAGTACAAAAACGAGGGCGACACTAGTCATACATAATGTTTTTTTTTTTTAAATAAGCTCTCTGATAGAAAATTGAGGTCTCTATAAACATAACCTAAGGTCGAAGTATAATGCCGGATTCACACTAGACTTACGTGCCGTGTCGTGAAGCATCACAAGGTGTATCTGATGCTATCGAGTGGCATCATACAAAGTATAATATATGAATTGAATTTATGAATTTATGATAAATTATTTTTATTTCTGTAAATAAATCTGTTACAGACACTTTTACAAGTAGAATAAATAAATAATAATAATAAATTTATTTTTCAGAAAAGTGTAACGAACGATCGATGAACTCTGGTTCCCAATGTAAGATTTAACTTGTGTTATGGGTACCAGGGTTCTCGCATTCATTGTTACAGTTAATGAGACTAAAGTTAAAGAATAAAATTAAATAAAGTTAATCGACAACTTCATCAAAGTTTCTATCTCATCATAATCTTGTGTCAGTAGCCATTTACAGATCTTACTCTTACATTCCTGTCGACACATAGGATATATGTTGCAAATTTTATTTATCTTATTATATAGATGATTTGACAAGATTCTATAATGCCGTTGAGCAAGAGCCGTTCTACAATAGTGTGTTGGACATACATTATAGTACCTACGGTTTCTGGAAGCATTAGGTTCATATCTCAGTGAAGAGTGTCTGCGTAAAATCGTGCAGAGAACAAACAACTGTCTTACTGTGAGAACTTGGCAATCGGTATACAGAGTCGTGGTAGGATACCTGAAAGGCTTGGAAGTCATAACTTTAAGGACGGTCCTTTGTGCTCGTTCCAGTGGTAAAAGTGATGTTTTAGGTGCTCCACCCCACACGGTGACGCAGTAATTTATTAAGGACTGGCACAAGGCAAAATAAATAGTTTTAAGAGTTTTGTCATCTGCAGATTGTCTTAATTTTTTTAAAATAAATATACACTTTCGAACCCTTGATGTAAGGATACTAATATGATGCTTCCAATTTAAGGAACCATCTATATAGACCCCTAGATATTTAACGACAGTAGACCTTGTTAATTGTGGACAGTCACATTGCGAAGAGGATAAATTGAAGGAACAAGTATGGGATTTAAGGAACAGTGAATCTGAAGATGGTAGGTTGGTGGATTGTATGGAGAAAGGTAAGTAGACTGTTTTATCCAGGTTCAGTGTCAGTAAATTATTCGACAGCCATTTTATCACTGAAGTACGTGCATGCTCCGCGTATTTTGCTGTTTCAGACCAATCTTTCCCATGTATAAGTAAAGCAGTGTCATCAGCGTAAGTAAATATTGAACAATTTGGAAGGGACATTTTACACAGGTTGTTAATATAAATTAAGAATAATGTTGGACCTAAAATTGAGCCCTGAGGCACGCCGTAACTCAGTGGTTCGGTGTCACTAATATAATCATTAATCTTAACACATTGTGTTCGATCACATAAATAGTCTTGGAAAATTGTAAGGGTATGTCCCCGAATACCTGTAGCTTCTAATTTGGATAAGAGATGAGGAACAGACACAGTGTCAAATGCTTTAGAAAGGTCCAAAAAGACAGCTAAACATTTCATTTGACAATCTAATTTTGCCACAACATGATCTACTAGTGCAGCAACAGCATCTTCGGTTGATTTACCACCTCTAAAACCATACTGGTTGTTACCTAGAATATTGTATGACTCTAGGAAGTTAACCAATCGATTATTTAGAATCTTTTCCAGTATCTTAGAGATGGCAGGTAGAACAGAGATAGGTCTGTAATTATTAACACCGTGTCTGTCCCCATTCTTGAAAATCGGATGGACAACAGCCTTTTTAAATACTTTAGGAAAGCAGCCCGTGGATAAAGAGAGATTGCAGATATGAGTAATGGCTGGTACAAGTACAGACATATGAATCCGATGATGCGTCACCGTCACGACACGTCACGTAAGTCTAGTGTGAACAGTGTGAATCCGGCATAACTTCTACCGCGCGTACTATGCGTGCCAAATAAGATAAGAATAGTACTGTCAAGACGCCATTTTGTTCCGCAATACTCGTGAACTTCATTACCAAAGCGTAAGGTGTGCAAAAAAGTAAATAAAGAAATTATACTCAATTTAATTATTTTTTGTTCACTTTTTGGTATTTCTAATCAATTTTACGCCAAATTAATTACACAGTAATTATATTATTATTATGGCAACATATTAGGGTGACAAGTAGCATTTCGTGAAATTAACTGTATATATTAGTTCATTTTTTTAATGAATACTGCTACCAAATATTATTAATTTATCCAAAATCATCTATTTATGGAATTCAAGAAATAACATTTTATAAGAATTAATATAAATAATAATGAAATCTATGAATAAAAAAATATAACATATTTTTTTCACAGTTTTTATTTGCTATTTATACTAATATTATAAAGAGGAAAGATTTGTATTTTTATATTTTTGTATGTATCGAATAAACTTAAAAACTACTGGACCGAGTTCAAAAATTCTTTTGCCTTTAGAAAGCTACATTATCACTGAGTAACATAGGTAGGCTACGGGCGGAGCCGTGAGGACACAGCTAGTCAGTACTAATTTCAATTTGACAGCTATCGTGTGAAGTTGTAGCAAGCGCGATCCTATTCTAAAGTGCTTAGTACACTATTCGATTTTTAGGAAATCTAATTAGGAAATCCGAAGGTGTGGATGGAGTTAGAGAGTTAGACAGATTCCGATTTAGGAAGGTCCCGATCGAAGGTTCCTAAATTGTTTACGATCTAAGTAAGTGTAATCGCATCGCTACGATTTAGAACAGTGTTGCCAGATCGGATTTGTAAAGGGGAATGCCAAGATCCGGCCTAGTATCAAGTAGTTCCGCCAGACATATACTGTAATTTGGATAATTCGTGTTTATTTTTGTAAGATTTATGCAATATAAATAAAATCTGGGGAAGTACACCGTCGAATTGTAATTTTAAATAGTTTATTATTTATAATGGTGTCGATTCTGTAGCGCACTTTGACAGGGCTAAACTAAACTTAGCGTGTTCGTCTCTTTCTGTTTCAATAGAAAAAGAAAGTGACAGTTGCGTTTAGTCTAGCTTATTACAGTCAAAATGTGCAACAGATTCGACACCAATGTCGTAGTAAGTTTCAACCATTGATGTCAATAGTTTCATAACTTTTTTTTACATACAATTAGAAATATGGCCAGTATAAAAATAAAAACATATCGATTATAAAATTATATTTGAAAATCGATTACAACTCTCAAACAATTATGTGACATTTATGTTAACATAAATAATTGTATCATATCAAATCATGTTATTTATTTATTAAATGATATTAATTTATTTATTTTTGTATTGTTGGGCGAAGAACCGTAGGTTGCTGTGCTCACACAATTACAATATTATGTTAAGATCGTCGGCTGGGCAAGTTACAAAATAATATTATTATAATTACTTCTGCTCAATTTATGGATGAATTATTAATTAATTGTGATAACATGTTTGACGTACAGTGATTTGTTTAAATTTGCATGTGTTTTTTTACATAATGTTCTAAAACATACGTAACATAAACTCACGCTTTTTCCAAGAGGGGTAGTAACTACAGATCACCACATGCTACGATCGTTACATACTGCTTTCGCTTCGTCCACGTTTGCAGTCCTAATAGTTATTCTCATCAGTATAACAAAGTTTTATTCAATGTTATCGTTAAAAACATTAGATCGATGATAGTAGATTGTTAACTAAGGGAAGAATGTGTTGCGTGACGTGCAGCAAGGGCGCCTATAGTTCGAGTAGGAAATTGATACTTTTATCCGAGATTTACACTCTGCTTTTCTTTACGAATGTAAGGTCAGTAAAAATACAGATTAAATAATCGTACAGAAAAAAGTTCCGACTGATTGCTGTTCTATTATTATTTTTAGCCAATGTACACAGGCATAGGTCGTAAAATCATACAGCCTTGTACTTCGACTAAACAAAATTCAGTTTTGAGCCCTTATTCTTTCTTTGGCGGACTTAATATTATGGCTTCTCTTTTACTCGGGAGTGAACAGGCTAGAACAATTTTAAAAAAAACCTAATAGGTGTATTTTATGGTTATTTATTATTCTAGCCAATAAAAATGGTTTTATTTTGTTATTCACATAATTAAATTCCTTAAATAAAATAGTAATATTAAGAATTTTACAAAAAATATCAAGGCTGTATACAGTAGTTCCGTTGCCATCAAGTACGATAAGGATTAAAAAAGAATTCATGAAAATGTAGAAAAGAAAATCTTATTCGATTTTCGAATTATTTTTCTTCCCTAGGTAAATAATCTACTATTATATTCATCTTTATCGACCTATAACTTTTTTTGGTGTACTTCCTGCGGAAATGTTGTTATTATTACAATATTAGCCTTTTTCAATAATACATGTTTCAATTTTGTCGGTTCTGGCCAAGTCGTAAAGGAAATCTTGGCATTCCCCTTTACAGCGGTTTGAGTATATACTTACAGTACCTATTTTAGTATAAAAATACAGTATATCGTAAAGTTAAGAGCGAAGCGAAGAGCAATAAAAAGTATAATATATGGAAAAGTACATAATGATAAAAAATAAATGCATACTTTTTTTTCCCTGAATTTCTCAAAAGTACTATATTTTTGCATCAGTTTTGGGAAAAATACTATATTTGATCAAAAAAAAGGTGGCAACCCTAGTCGTCGCTCCGATATTGAATTCAATTTAGTGTAGTGTGATCACTAGCTTCTAACTTCCTAGTTAGAGTGTTCTTAATTAGATTTCCTAAAAATCGAATAGTGTAATAAGCACTTTAGTTGGCACGCTTATTACATACCTACATGAGTTTTATGACAGGAGTACACACGCACCCTTTTTTTTCTAGAGTCTGGGAGACCTTAGTAAAATGAGCGCAAAGTTTGAAAAATTGTCTGTTCGTGTCTTCGATCAAAAATAGTACTAGATTCCTGATAAGCGCTTCAAAAACGGCCCGAAAAATAAGAGCACAAATATTTTGTGCTCATATTTCAAATTAGTATGTTCCAATGATAACCAACGTTAAGACGTCAAAATGCCGCAGTGCGTGTTCAAAAATTGTGTAAACAACCACCGTAACACCAAGGTTTTTGAAAGGAATATCTTTTTTCGATAAGTTTATATCATTAGTGTTTTTCATAAAATAAAAACAGAATTAAATAGTAAATTTATATCAATTAGCAAATATTATGATTGTTTGACCAATGTTTGTGACAACTCGCCAACTATTCTAACAAACATCGACTGTTTTGGAACAGGGAGTGCATGGAGTAGTGTTGTTATTTTATATGTTATTTTTGTTTGTAGATTTCTTTGCGACCCATTTCGCTGTGTATTTAAACGCATACATTTGAAAAGATGTGTTTTCTGGGTGAAACGAACACAACCATAAAATAAGCTTCATGGAACTAGTTATAGAAAAATTTATTGATGTAAGATAACATTATATTTGTAAAAAAGAAACCGCTCTAATAAAAATTGATGCTAAAAGATAGCTTTATAACAAGCTGAATCTGTTTAAAGGTAATTAAACATACATTCCGTTTAAACAGACAGATTACGATTGTCCAGATACAATATTTAAAGAATCCACCTCGCACGCACTTTCATGATTGTTTACCATACACACTTATTTGCAATTGAATTTAAATGTATTCTTATTTTTTGTTCCTGATCCTTAATCTAGTACTATTATTGATCGAAGGTTCGTGTAGTAAAGGCCGCATTTAGGACGATATGCTCGAAAGTGACGTGGCGACGGTAGGTAATCGCCTGTACCTATAACAGCAGGGTCCGATTTAGCTATTTGGGGGTCCGTTTCCATCTAACGGAAATATCCGCGCTCGGGTATGCGCGAGGAAACGCTTGATGTCTGCGTCGGATTTTATACTTAAAGGCAATACTGATACAGTTCTTTATTCAGTGAATTTAACATTGAGGTGCGGCGGCGGCGTGGGCGTCGCGCTCCCGCGCGCCCTGACTAGAGCAGCTTTTAAAGACAATATTGATACAGTTAAATTTAAAAAGTACTCGAACGTCTGCAAGGATTTTTCCGTTTGGTGGAAACTGACCTTATCAATATTGCCTTTAAGTATAAAATTCGACGCTCGGGTATGCACGAGGAAACGCTTGATACATAATATCATTAATCTGTGCGCTTGATGTCTGCGTCGAATTTTATACTTAAAGGCAATACTGATACAGTGTTTTATTCAGTGAAATTTAAAAAGTGCTCGAGCATCGCGATAATTTTTCCGTTTGGTGGAAACTGACCCTTAGCCGCTCCGGGCAAAAATAATCTTTGCCGCCCTTTACGATGACACCTCATTAGCCTGATGAGCATGTTATTCCAAAAATGGTAGATGGTATGGAGCATGAATTTCTCAGAAACTACCTACTGATTGGATTGAAATCATTTTTTATCGACTTATGAATCTGTTAACTTAGGGAACAGTGAATACCTAGTCTTGCCATAAATATTGTAACGAAGAAAAAAAAAATTCTTTTTAAGCAAATAATATTTATTACTTTTACAGTGTGTTAGTTTAATACATAAATATAAAACAGTTTAAAATATAAAAAGGTTATTCGAAGTGGTCTCCATTGGCTGCAATACAGTCCTTTAAACGTTGAGGCCAGTTATCAATAGAAGCACGCACTCTTTCCATGGGAAAATTCTTCACTGCCAATGGTATGGATTGTTTTAGGGACTCCAAATTATCATGGCGTTTAGAGCAAGCCGTACTCTCTAAAACTGACCATAAATCATAATCCAGCGGATAAGATCGGGACCAGACGACGGCCAGTCTTCAACTCGATGAAGTCCGAAAGATTCACTTCCAACCAAGACTGCGTGGACCGAGCTTTATGACCCGGCGCCGAGTCTTGTTGGAAGGACCATACTTGGTTATTGAACATGGTGTTGTTAAGGGGCTTAACTACCTTCTCAAGAATGGTATCTTGATACACTTGTGCCGATGTTTTGATACCTTTTTCACAAAAATATGGCTCAGTCACTCCTTCATAGCTAACACCCCACCAAACCATCACTGAAGTCGGATAATGCCCACGTTGAACTCTGTCGACTAATTGGGAAGCTTCCTTAGAGCTTTGAGCATAAATACGGTCATTTTGTTTGTTATTTCAAAATTATTTAAAAGAGTTTGTCGATTGGCCAAAATTCGTTACTTAAGTTTTAAAATTAAGAATAGTAATAACTAAATTAAAATGACTTGGGATATAATCAACAATGAGACTGGAAGAGTCGAGAATCGAAGTACTGACTATAGCCTTTCAATTGATAATAAGACAGTTAAATTAGACTTAGAAGTTGCCACAGCATTTGAACACTTCTTCGCGGACATTCCAGTTTCAACCACAAAATCCTTGAAGTCATCCCCCACTGTTGCCGAATCTCTATTGAAAGAAAATGTTAATATGTGTAATAATGAATTACATTTCCGATATGTAAGTGATAAAGATATTGTAAAAACTTTCAATACCCTTAATGTCAAAAAGACCGCCGATCTTTGGGGTAACTCCGTTGAGGTTACAAAATCTATTATCAACATAGTAGCACCTGAGTTAGCTGTAATTTACAATAAATGTGTTGGATGTGGTGTATTTCCTGACTTAATGAAAAGTAGTAAGTTTATACCTTTATTTAAATCGGGCAGCACATCTGACCCCACTAACTTTAGACCTATTTCTGTGCTTCCCACCTTTAGTAAAATATTTGAAAAATTAATCCTTGATGGGCTGCAAACCCACTTTAATAAAAATAATTTGTTACATAGAAAACAATTTGGTTTCACAAGAGGTCGCTCCACAACTGACGCTGGTGTCGAGCTTGTAGTTAATATTTTTAATGCCTGGGGAATACATGATGCTTTAGGCGTCTTTTGTGACTTGTCAAAGGCGTTTGATTGCGTTTTTCATGACACATTGGTCAGGAAATTACATCACTACGGAGTTAGGAATTCTGCTCTGGATCTTCTTATGTCCTATCTGAGTAATAGGATTGAGAGAGTAGACGTGAATGGGGAGAGATCTCCGGGATCTGTAGTGACAATGGGAGTTCCGCAGGGTTCAATTCTCGGCCCGTTCCTATTTCTCGTTTATATTAATGAGCTACCTTATCTCATGAAAGATAATCAGGAGATTGTGTTATTTGCTGATGATACATCATTGTTATTTAAACTTAAACGGCAGCAGCCAGTTACGGACGATGTAAATAACGCTATCTCTGAAGTAGTGCACTGGTTTAATGTTAATAACTTACTTTTGAACGAGAAAAAGACTAAATGTATCAGATTTTTGACACCTAATGTTAAGCAGGTGAAAACCAGTGTAGTAATAAATGGAGACGAGTTGGATCTTGTGGACACCACTATGTTCTTGGGTATAACTTTAGATTCGAAACTGCAGTGGGGCCCACTTTTAGATAAATTTGTCGAAAAGACTCAGTTCTGCAGCTTACGCGGTCTATAAGATACGCCAGCTAACTGATGTAGAGACAGCCAGATTGGTATATTTTAGTTACTTCCATAGTGTTATGTCGTACGGCATTTTGTTGTGGGGAAATGTTGCCGACATTCAAACTATCTTTGTTTTGCAGAAGAGAGCTATTCGAGCAATTTATAACCTTAGTTTTAGGCATTCACTGCGTTAAAGAAATTAATATAATGACGGTCGCATCACAATATATTTATGAAAATTTGATTTATATAAAGAAAAATATCAGTTTGTTCTCCAAGAACAGCGACATCCATAACGTCAATACTAGAAATAAAAATAAACTCATCCTACCAATGACTAGGCTCCAGAAAATCAGTAACTCCTTAAGGTGCCAAAGTATACGCTTCTACAACAAAATTCCAGGCAATATTCAAGACTTAAGTCTTAATAAATTTAAGTCCTATATAAAGCAGAAACTATGCAAAAAGGGTTTCTATAACGTTAAAGATTATATGGACGAAAATACTTGGAATTGAACCGCTCGCTGTTATCACAGACGCATCATTGTAATTATTTCATAACATTATTATTTTTTATTTTATCCTTTTGACATTTATAATCGAATTATTTTTTTCAATGATTATTATTATTTTACCATCGCCTTATTTTTTATTTTACATTTTTAATACATACATTATACAATTAAATTATTTATCTATACACAAATATCATTTACCTACATTTAAACCTAATATATACAATATAAAACTAAACTAAAAACATACAAATCTAAAGACAAAACTAACTACCTATATACAAAATTATTAAAATACAAATTATTCAAAAATATCACTTAGGCGTCAAAATATTCCTCCTCATCACCGTCATCCGGAAGCGTGCCCAGAAGACTGGCAGCGTTACCACGCTGGATGGCAACGCTTATTCTTTGGCCAAAGAATAAGCCAGCCCTCTGGTCACGCGAAGCGTCGACCAGCCTTTGGGCAATTTCTTTAAACAAAAGATGTGTACTCGGACCCCATGGCCCGAGCGTTTCGACCCCAAACGGCTCAAAGTCATAGCAACCAATGAGGTTACTATATTTGCGCCGCTTGAGGGCCTCCGCGGCCGCAGCGGCAGCGCCAGCACAGCCCGCCGAGCTAGGAAGATGAGATGGAGCAAGGGTGTCGACACAAGTTGCGTCCCATACCAAAGGCCTACCCATCTTCCATGGCAATAGCGACATGCCATCTGGTCTCTTCCCGTCGTCGCGTGCCAAACCATTCGGTTCTAGTACAGCTGGCACGCCGGCGGTGGCAAGAGCACGACGGATAATGTCGTTAATATTGGCGTGCCGTGCTATGCGACCTGCACTCCTGCAGCAAGACAGACCATGGTGTCCGAGGCTGTCAACTGCTTCACCACAATGACACCGATGAGGAGCAACACATGGAGCGCCCAAGCGCAGGCAAGTGGCGAAACGGAAACTTACGTCATCCAACATAGTGCCTACGTTGGATGACGGAAGTGCCTGAAGCCAAAGTCCCGACTCCCATTCGCCCACAGCCAAAAGACGAGCACGCTCGGCAGTATTGACAGACGTATTCAAAAGGTTTTTCCGTGTCAAACTGCAAAGCGGCTCGTCCCACTGTCTCTGGGAAGACGGATTGACGGGCAACACCGTATTGGGACAAGCCATTTTCCAGGCGTTCTCAGCATCGGTCAAGCACGGTACTTCAAAATCAACCAGTGAGGATGATAAGATTTTCCTGGTTAATTTCTCCGTACCGTGGACCGAGGACAAGAACGCCGGTAAACTAATACTAGAAATTTTGCATTTTTAATAAATTGTGAATGTGAGTACCATGTAGGGTAGCTTTATACACGAATTTTGTAAACGTTTGGCGGTTCTTGAGTTTTTTTTTGTGACCCACACAAATGTCCAGCTGATTGATAGCGTCGTGCAGCGGTCGGGTTGTTGAGCTCCCTAAAATAAGGTTTGAACTCCGCGATGATTGATGCAGATGTACCGTCAGTTAGGACAGGTCAACTCGAACCTGCTATGGCACTTTCCTCATAAGACCATTCCAAACATTGCCCTACATCGTTTCATTCGCATAGTTTGTATACTACAATGTCTGGACTTTATCTGGACTATTGTCTGGACTGGCAAAATAGGTTTTTGTATTATAGTTATTATTTTAATAATATCGCTTTACAATACTTCATTCCAAACTGTAAAGTATGAGCATCATGCAGCTATTAGTGATACGCTTATAATCATATCATATTACTGCCTATTGTCTGGTAGTATGAGTCTGTCATGCAGCATGACTCATGCTCACTTAAATGTCTTGCTGATGGTGGCGTTGTTTATCCGGTCGTTGAGTTCCCTATAATATGGTTGAGCTGACCGATGCGGATGTGCACGTCATGCTCGTGAACGGGTACCCTCTGTCGGGACTGGTCAGCCCTTAACTGCTATGGCAATCCTAGAAGGTATATTTTTCTATTTGTTACTCTTATGTGAGTTTATTTGTTACATTAACCTGCACTATTCTCATTCTATTTCTCACACTACTGTAATGGAATTGTAATGAACTACTATTTTGAAAAGAGTATTCATGGAGTTTCTTGCCGGCTCTTCTCCATAGAACCTACCTTTTGGAACCGTGCACCTAGTTTTGACGTTTTAAAAGTGCCTGAAATCTGGTCTATTTGAAATAAAAAACTTTGACTTTGTTAAAATGTTGCTCAATTGTAAAGATTTTCTCATCCGTAAACAAAATTTTTCTGTGACCTCCCTTTGCGTACCGCTTCAGTAGTTGTTTCGATTTTACCACCCTATTCTTTTTTAAATTATCAGTTAAAAAATGACCAGTGCGTCTCTTATAGGCTGCAAGTCCTAAGTCATCTTTTAAAATACGCGACATGGTTCTGGGTGCTATCTTCATCTCCCGAGATAAAATCTCTTGCTTTCGGACAGGATTTCTTCGAATTCTTTCCCTTACTGCTTTAACCACCTTTTTCGTACGAACACTACGTGGACGGCCAGATCTTTTTCTGTCACAAACAGAGGAGGTCTCATTGTACCTATTAATAGCCTGGTACACAAACATTTGACTAATACCAAGCGTATGGAGAGTTTTAAAAATTGCATTTGGCTCCATACCAACTTTGTGTAATGCAATCACAGCGATTCGGTTCTCTTTATCACCCCACTCCATTTTAATATCGCAAAATATTGTACCAATGAATTAGCGCCAAAATTAGAAAACTCAATGAACAATCGTATAAAAATGACAGATTCCAAATTCAAATGTAATATCTTTCTTATTTTTAATTGTAACAGTATTTATGGCCAGACTAGGTATTTTTCATCAAAATCGGTTCAGTAGCAGTAGTATATTTTTTTATTATGAGAGACATGTTTTCCCTGCAGTTTAGATAAATGGAAAAAAAAACCATTACTCTTGTGTTTTGGAAAAAAAAACCTCTAAATTTTATATTATGGATTTGATTTTTTCTATTTTTAACCCCCGAAAATAAAGAGGTGTATCTGTGTATCTCTGTATCTGTGTGTCTGTCTGTGGCATCGTAGCTTCCAAACGAATAGACCGATTTACATGCGGTTTTTTTCTGTTTGAAAGCTGATGTGATCGAGATGGTTCTTAGCTATAATTTGTGGAGATCTGTTCAGGCGTTTGTAGATCATCAGCTCTTTTGCCTACTTGACAAAAGGGTCTTACGAACGTTCACAGGTCAGATTGATTTGAAAAATGGTGTACTGTTACTTCGGTGGTATTTCCAAGACATGGAAACCTTGAGCTGATGCTGAAGCATCAAGTAGTCAGCGGAAAACCCAACCCCTCAGCAACAGCAGCAGATATAAAGTGTTTGGGCTCATAAGAATGGTCTCAATGGTCTCAATGGTGTTAGATGATGATGTCTACTAGTAATTTAAAAAAACTGAAATAAAATAAAAAAATTCAATACAAAAAAATAAGCTTGGTAATGATAATTTCCTTAGCGATCCCCCGACGCGACGACGCCGACGGTTGGATCAAAATATTACTAGGTACTTATAATAAAGGGTCAACAAACACATATTTTTCTTACCTTTTAGAGTTTTGTGTCGGGGGTTATTTAAATTTTAAATTTATTACCATATAAAATTGACGAGGTAGTCTTAAGTATATTCGACTTTCGTACTTTGTGTGAGCACTGTAAAATTCTTATAAGATTTTTCTTACCGCCCCTCATTTTTGCCGCTCTGGCCAATTGCCCGGCTTGCCCCCCCTTAGATCTGGCCCTGATTATAATTGTTAATTATATGTCTTTCTGTTTTACGTGCCGTCTTGTCCAGCTACGCCTCGAATTCAAAAAACAATTTCTGTCTGAAAGGAACATCAAACATACCATAAGTAGTACGTCACGAAATTCTGCAGAATGGTACAACCTGGTACTAATAGTAACAGCGACTTGCAAATACTGCCGCAACGGCATCAATAGCCTTCAACTTGGTAATGCCAGGGCGTTACGAATACAATTTTGTCAATAGATAAACTGATATTGATACTCATATTTATAATTGCCTTACAAAGTGCTTGCACTACAAAGTGCTTTAAATAATAAAGTAATCTCTAGCAGCACAGCACAGATCCTTAGCTGCGTGATTGCAAAGTCCGAGAAATATCTTTATAAATGAAATTGAATAGGTAATGTTGTACGTCAAAAATGATCCCAAAATATTTATAAATTAGCTTTATATCCGAGTTAGTAATTTTATTAAATGTGAAAGCTTGTGTAGACGGTAGACGGATGCAGGCCAACATTAAAATTACAACCCCACTAATTTTGACTTAAAACTTAGTTCTACGTTCATGGCTTACTTAATGGATGGAACCATTTCTTATACGAAAACGTTGTTTGAAAATAAATGATTACAGCGTAACAATCTTGATATTCCATTCTATTGTTACCATGGGAGTAATCTCACAACTTCGCTGTGTCGGCAAATTTCTGGGTAATTACAACGGTATCGGACAAACGAGTTTCGTTTTCAAGTTAAGAATACTGTTCAGGGACCAGCATAAGATCAATATACAAGGTGTAAAAAGAGCCTTCACCAAGCCGTCAACCATGCATTCAGTACATCAAACTAAGTAACCCTACGCAAAAATTGTCGCTGGGAAACGACTTTTTTTTTGGGTGTGAAATTTCGTTTTATTGTAAAGCTAATTGTAACGCACTGAAAACACTGCTGATAGATGCAATGAGTAGTAAACGGGTAATGGAGGTATTTCAAGTACCTACATTTGCAACCTTCAAAACTAGTATTTTAAAAAAAAGTTGTGAAAAAGTTGTAACTTTAACCTCCAATATCTCCGTAACTAGAAGGTCCCCAGGCATAGGCCAGAACAAAAAAATGATCGCAATGACGTGGAGAATAAGTGCCTTTCGGCTTCGTTAAGGGTCTTTTTACACCGTTTATATTTCAATGAAACGATTGGCTTTAAAAGTTAAGTAGGTAGGTAAGTAAGGACTTATTTTATTTGTACTAACTTAAGAGAGACGTAGGTACGGCCTGCAGTGGGTTGCAATTGCAATGGACTGAGTTAATTGATACAATGATTTAGGTAGGTACGCTTACCTTGTCAGTGAATCATTTATTACTGACCTACCTACATATGAAATTGTTTAGTTGTTCTGTAAATATAGGTCTTTTAAAACTATTTTACAACGTTTCCTACTGACTACTTCTGAAAAGAAACACCAAATTAAATTAACTATAATAAAAAAAATCACGACACGTTTGGTGCAGTGGCTGAGCGATTGGCTTCTGCGCTACGGGTCGCGGGTTCGATTCCCTCACGGAACAAATATTTATATATGGCTTACAGAACAGTTGTTCCGGGTCTGGGCGTTTGAGCATGATTGTGAGATTTGTGTCTGTAAACACACCCGCGCGATACGGGAGGAATACAAGTGTCCCCACACTCATATCGTAAAGTTCTAAATATGAATTTTTAAATAGTACCATACACTTTATTCACGTCAGGGGCTCGTGGTTAATTAACAAGCGCGCTGATCATACGATTTGAGAGGTTAAGCTGCGCTTGCCGCGATCAGTCCATGGATGGGTGACCGTCCGTTACACATTGAGACCTCTTCGAGCTTCGGAGAGCACGTTAAACCGTCGGTTCCAGGTTTCGATAAGAATACCTAAGATGACAGTCGTTACGGGTAGGTATAGCCAGAAGGCCGAAATTCTGACAGCTTGACTAACCTTAGGATGTCGGCATTGCCCAGTTACTGAGTTGTGGAGGTCTGATGGCAGCCGCTCGGTGTAAAGTACTGGTATTCAGCCACATTTGGTTAGACTGGAAGCTGACCCCAATATAATTGGGAAAAGGCTAGGAGAAATAAAAAAAACCGGCCAAGTGCGAGTCGGACTCGCGCACGTCGGTTCCGTACCATTATCTATAAAAACGACAAAAAAATCATGTCTGTTGTATGGGAGCCCCCCTTAAAAATTTGTTTTATTTTAATTTAATTATTTATTTTAAAGTGAACCTATAACTAAATGTTCTGTGAATATTTCAAGCGTCTACCTGTTGCCGTTATCAATATCGAGCAAAAACGAGCAAAAAAATCACGTTTGTTGTATGGAGCCCCCTTAAATATTTATTTTATTCTGTTTTTTAGTATTTGTTGTTATAACGGCAACAGAAATAAATCATCTGTGAAAATTACTACTGTCTATCACGGTTCATGAGATACAGCCTGGTGATAGACGGACGGACGGACAGCGGAGTCTTATTAATAGGGTCCCGTTTTACCCTTTGGGTACGGAACCCTAAAAAGATACTATTCACGAGCATCTAAGAAGGTTACATACATTAATAATAATTCCATGCGTGCATCTCTAATAAAAATAAGGGGCGAGCCTATTCATATTTTATTATTGCATGAGTTTAGATAATGTAGTGTATGAAACTGCACATATTATAGGTATTAAAACACTCGTGTGATACTATTGAAAACGGAGCCACAGGCGAGGTTATAAACTAACATTCGTGTTTTAATAACCCCTATTGTGCAACAGTTTCATAAACTACTAATCTATGTTACCTAGGTAGATCAGTAAGAATGAGCTATTAGCAAACGATCAAGAAAAAGCGAATATAATTAAGACTATAAAATTATATAATAACTGCAAATACGAATTCCAGGAACAATAGGTATTATTTTTGATGATTTGATTTATTCAATGATGTAATAAAATAATTAATAAACTTTCTACTTTACAAATTAAACACGATGAAAATCGAAGATCGTACATCGATATTAGGTTTCAAGGATGAACCTGTAAAAAGGGCGCTTACAGTAGTGATCTGAAACACAATCTGATGATTGCTAAGGAGGTAGAGTAGAGACCTAGTGTGTTCTAGATGCAGGTACAAGGTTAGTCGGAAACAGGATAGGACTAAGCCGCGGACCACTTAAAATAGCAAGTATTACAATTTTCAACATAGGTTTTAACTATTTCGATACAAGAAAATATTTTTTTAAATCGACACTGCCTTACCAATTTAGAAAAAAATAATGGAGCTAAGTACCTACTAATCTGTGTGTGTGGCAGTGTGTTTACATTAATGTAAACACACTGCCTTGTTAGTCTAGTGACGGACGGCTGTGCATGGGGCCCTGGGTTCGATCCCCAGATCGGGCAAAGTGTTATTGGGTTTTTACATTAGGAATTTCTCAGTAACAGCCGAGTCTGGATTTGTGCCCGGTTAATGGCAATAGGCTCGCCCCTTATTAAATGGGACTTAAACATAGGTAACTGGTGAAACGAGGGTGTACTAAAAACACCGCTGCCGATCCCTTTGGGAAATACAAGGCGTGATGTTATGATGTTAATAAACACAGCTGAATGAATAATTGCAGACTATACGATTAGGTACTTACATAGATATTAATATTTTTCAACACACTTGCTCATAAAGTGGCTCTTATTGGACCGCTTTTAGGTTCGTAATGTAGCTTATTTTACCGGACTAGTCCGCAATAAGCTACATTACGAACCTAAAAGCGATCCAATAAGAGCCACTTCATGAGCAAGTGTGTTGAAAAATATCATAATTTATGTAGTACCTACATTATGATACAAGTGTGCTAAGCTGGTCATTACGGTCGAGGCGGTATTGTGCGCGCGAGCCGCAGGCGAGTGTGATAAGTGAGCCGAGAGTGTAATGATCAATGCACACGTGCATCATACGACGTTTCTCAACACACTTGCAAGAAAAAAACAGACTTGTATTGTTATTAACTTTTAATTATTGAAACAATTAGTGAAAGTACAATTCCCAAAATGATACCGAACAATTTAGTTGGCATTTTTATAGTTTGTGTTATGGTATTGGTATATCAATATTATTTTAGGGTCTTAACTGTGCTTTTTAACGTGGAATAGATACACCAAAGCGAGCTGTGCTTGTATTTATTTGCTAGTTCATTGAAGTAAGTCAAAAAATACGTTCTCAGAAAATGACTGGGCATTTTTCCTAATTTTCCATTGTATGAAAGTTTCGTAAACCGCTTGGTATTTCTCTCTAGATTTTGGCGGCAACAGGCTATCACATGCGCTTCGTGCCTCGATTAGTATTTCCGGCGGCGTCAAATCTACGAATTGTTCTTCTTCCCTACTTAAAGTCGACATTTTTGATAATAATCAACCACATAGCGAAAACGTTAACAAATATTTATGGAAAATGGCGTGCAAGTTTCTTCAGTTTCTTTTTCTTTTCACGCCACGCAAGTGATGCGCACGCAGTTTGGAGCAAGGGCAGGAACAACATCGACATATCTACAGCCAATATTAAAAATATAATACAGCGAATATTTTCGTATTTATAACATAACTTACTGTGAATTATGAATAATTTGATAATAGTTATTTGTGCAACAAGAGAGCAAAGGCGTTTTTTGCTGCGAGTGCTGATTTTGAATCCTGAGTGTGGCGAGGGATTCAAAGGCACGAGATGCAAAAAACTTTGCTCTCGTGTAACACACATAACTTTTCACTTCAGCAGCGAGAACACTTTAGGAGATAAAATAATAAACAGGAATACCTATATTGAAATAACTATTTATTGTGAATCAAAATAATGTAAAAATTTAAAATCTAATTTAAATTAATATTTTAATTTTTTTTTAAATTTTAATAGTTTTGCGTACCTATGTTTCAATATGCACGTTATGTTTTGTTTTTAAAGTAGCTTTCAACATTGAGTACCTAAATACTCCACATGGTCGCCTTGTCTGTGATAAATCTAAAAAATAAGATAGCAACACCGTCTCCGAAAAACTGCTTGCGCCCTTTGTAAGTCTCCATTCATTGAAGACATGGTATGCTTTCAGATATTTCTCGCGAGACTTCTCAGGTAGGAAACTTAATTCTGCATTAATAACTTGTTGTTTTAACTCTTCCGGTGTTCAAATACTGTTCTCGTCGCTAGTTTCACTCATATTTTAATATTTTTAAACTTATTCAACTCTTTACGCCAGCCACGAAATTTTATTCCCGCTCTTTTATTTAAATTAAGGCGTGTTCGGAAATAGCACCCATGATATTTTATTAGTCAAAATATATTACGTAACATTATTGAAACTAGAAATAAATATTTACAGGTCCTGTAAATACTTATTTTCGTTTAAATACAAGAATAAGTTAAAAATTCAATAAATTACATTAAATGACATAATTATCTTTTTGCAAAATTTCTTTAGTTAGTACGAAATTCCGAACGTGTTTGTCTTTGAGGTCGAATTCAAAATCGGAACTTCGAAAGGGCTGGTCTTTGTCTCTCTCTCTCTTTGTAATAGCGGGAAAGAGATAGAGTGTGAATGTTTCGAATTGTATGATTAACTCAAGGCTGAATAAGATATTCGCGGCTTTCTGAAAAAAATAATTAAAAAGTTACTTGGTCTCACTCAGTGAGCAAGATCGCATTTTGCTCACTGATTTCAGGCAGCAAAACCTACATGTTTGAGCTACTGAAATGATAAATTAATTGTTTATTATCATATTTTAATTAACACAATTTATTTATTCTTTTTTTTAACAAAATGTTTACGATTTTTTGGGCATAAAAACGCTTTGCTAAGATTGAAAAAAAAATGTAAAGTAAAATTCGTAGACATATATCATTATTAATCTGTGGTACATTATACCCGACTAGTTCGCAACAAATGACCATCGGCGCTCATAATATGTACGCACACAGATTAATGATATAAATGTCTACGCAAAACTGAAAAACATGGCAAGTGGTCTATGAGACAAAACAGTTTGGGGACCTCTGCCTTAGACCATTAAACCAATGGACGAGTAACGCGGTCAATTCGACGAACCAAAAAGTCTGTCAATGTTTTAGGGGGGCGAGGTAACCACTACCTACATACTTAGATATTTCTGCACACTTACTCAAATGCATTTTGTGTAATTACGAACGCACACATAGAAATAATCAACACTAATAAATTTTTTGCACACTAATAGGAGGTCAAATACGTCGACTTATCTCAACATAACTCACTAATTTATGACAGTCAGATTAATAGGTAAAAGACCAATATCGATATTTTCTTTTTCTTAAATAAGTTATATCGATAGTTTCACTTACCTACTCATATTAAGATTAAATAATTTAATTATACTTATGCAAAAATATGGGTATAACATTGTGTCTGGATCGGTCGATCGGTATTTCAAGGGTTAGTTGGGAACTATTCAATAAAATAACAATCATAAGTAAACAAACCTATGTTGATCTAAAAATAAATAAATATGACCTACAGATTCTTAATTGAGGGTTATTTGGAAACCTGGAAACATAAAAATTTGAGTTTGGCTAACGAATGCTGAGGCTGAATTTAACCGCGAAATTCAAAAAACCTACTCAAAAACACTCATGACACCCCACGCTGATTTTAGTTTATAAATTATTTCGTATCCGTTTCTCATTGTTTTACAAATTAATGTATTATAGTCTTGTTTTTTGAACTTCGCGCGCTAATTTCTGTTTCAACTTTCATTAGTCAAACTTTATGACATACACACATCAAAAAAAGATTACGATCACTTTGAAAAATCGTTTTTTTTTGTTACGGTAGATTATATTATGATTTCTTCTTCTTTTTAGATTCTTTATCTAAAAATATAGATTTAGGATATAAAAAAATAAAACAGTTCAATTGTTTTTCCATATAAAAAGGCTTTCAGTCCTAGCTTACGCTCATTCAGAAATCTGATTTAGTCAATTTTAACGGATTTAAAATAGATTTTGCGGAAAGTTGTGATTGAAAAATGCCAAGTGGATTATCAGAGGTTTACGAGCAAGTATAGTAACTTTGAGGGAAGAAGGATACACCACGAGAGAAATAGCACGCAGAGTTGCTATATCCCAATCCTGTGTCGTGACCACGTTTCAGAGGTACCACGGGATGGGTAATTTAGCTGACCGACCCCGCAGTGGTCGCCCAACTGTTTTGACTGCTGCCCAAAAGCGCTATATTAGATTGCTGGCAGCCCGTGACCCAACAATCAACGCCACTAAAATAAAAGCAGAAGTTCGGGCCGCCTCTGGGCTTGAAGTTAGCACTCAGACCATTCAGAATTGCTTGCACCAGGCTGGATTACGAGCACGGAGGTCTTGGCGAGCTCCTCTGAATTCCCGGCAACGTCAACGACGGAGATTACAGTGGGCTAGGCTTCGGCAAAATGAAGAAGACAACATTTGGCAAAACTGTCTCTTCGTTGACGAATCGCGAATCAGTACTCATCCAGATAACCAACGTGTCCGTGTCTGGAGAAGACCAGGAGACCGTGAAAGGCAAAGAACTGCCACTGGAACAGTTCAGCAAGGCGGGAAATCGGTGTCCTTTTGGGGTGGTATTATGATTGGAGCTATATAGAACGCCTTTTACAGAGCAGTTGCTATTGATGGAATTGTCAGACCATTCCGAGTAAACCATGGGCACCAATTTGTACTGGTCGATGATAATGCGCCCGCCCATCGAGCTCAACGAGTCAATGCTGCTCTCCGAGAATACGACATCACAAGGTTAGACTGGCCTGCTGGCTCGCCTGACTTAAACCCAATAGAGCACGCGTGGGATGCTCTTAAGCGAGCTGTTTGGAACCGTCAACCACGTCCCCAGACAGTGCCAGAGCTCAGGGAAGCCGCTATTCAAGAATGGGACAGGTTACCCCAAGAAATACTGGATAACTTGTTTCTCAGCATGTCCAGGAGGATCTTCGCATGTGTTCGAGCCAGCCAGGGGAGGAGTTATATTATATTGAATATAAACCTTTTATTAATAAACTATTGTTTAAGTTTGGTTAAATAGTCTTTTTCTTTCTATCAAATTTCTGTTACAATTACATTACGATTAATTATTCAATTTTTTTTATAAAAATTAAGAAATAGTTTTATTTTTTAATTTCTAACTGGGTATTTCTATTTAAAGAAAACACACAACAAAGAATTTTTCTTGATAAAGTTCAATTTAAAAAATTATATCAGCTTATGCTAGTGATCACAAACTTTTTTTGATGTGTGTACTTACATAGTAGATAGGTACAGAAATTAGTTTAAATTTTTTGACTATGAACACTACATACATACATACATAAACTCACGCCTTTTTCCCATGGGGGTAGGCAGAAACTATAGAACGCCACATGCTACGACTCTTACATACCCCTTTCGCTTCATCCACATTCATACATCTTGTCATACACGCACGCCGGTTGAGAGTACTACGCACCTTTTTTTTTTTTTTATCGTGGATAAATGCACTCGCATACTGTACTACCACGGAGAGATAGTGCAGTTATGTGGGACTCAAACCCACTAAAACTCCACGGTGTCCTCCTCTGCCACTTATGGCGGGAACACGGGCACGCGTAAGCACTCATCCGCGAACCCGCCGCGGCTGTCCGTCACCGGACCCTCCTCTGGGGAGTACCCCCCATCACCGGCGCACCAGAACACATGGTACGCCGTGACCACCCCGGGAACCAAATGAGCACATGGGCGCCAGACTACCCCGTGTCTGGGCACCCTTGGTCCCCCTGCGACGGGTCAGGTTAGTGGCCCCGCCGCCTACCACTTTTCGGCCGCAGAGGATAGGGAGAGCGGCTAAAGACATACCAACACTCCTCTCCCCCTGCGGCCCCACCGCATCCGCCATCTGACGTTGGCGACCCCGTCAAGGCCGCGGAAGGTAGGGAGAACGGCGCACCGCAATACCGGCACTCCTCTCCCGCCGCGGCCTCCACCCTTCAGCCGCGATGCCTCCCATACGACATCGCGACCCGCCTCAGTTGCGGTGTCTCCCAGGCGACACCGCAACCTACTTGGCCGCTACATCGAGGGCTTCCAGGCCCAAGCCCCGACGAGCAGCCCCTCCTCGGGTTCCTCTTCGCTTCACCGTGGGGATCCATGCCACGGCTACTGAGCCCCCCCGCAACGACAATGCGGGAACCCACCGGGGGGGAGAGTACTACGCACCTGACCTTTGTGAAGAACATCACCAATAACATCGATGTATGTCCTTCTAGGACGTCTATGAACACTAAAATAATAAATTATATTTCTATCGATACCGATAAAAACAAACCAAATAAACACTATCCCAACACTGTTCAAAATGGCGAAATTATCACTTTATCACGTTTCGTTTTTGGAAATATAAATTCTTATCTTATATACCAAGAAATAAAATCAAAAATTGCAAATATTATGTCCGTACCAGGCGTGAATAACTTAACAAATCGAAAATGCACTTTTTTCAGGACAGCCATTTTTAAGTTTAAGTTTTATCTGTAAATTCTAATTTTATTTTATTGAATATTTTTTTATCTGAATGTAATTTATTTGCTTTGAGTTTTCAGATAACATAAGATTATTTAATGAATTTACTGTATTTATAATAAAAAAATGACATATCAAGTTGTTCACCAATGAGTTATCAAGTTGTTCACCTAAGTACCTTTAAGGGAAATACGTGTGTAAAAAAAATAAAAGTAATAAGTATAGTCTCTGCATACCTCTTATGGGACTGAAATCGTGATATTATGTATGTAGGTATGTATATGTATTAAAAAAACAAACAATTGCAAAATAATTATTTTTATTTCGTAAACAAAGTTACAATATTATAGAATTAGTTGAATTCTACTCCGTTTCCTCCTGCATCAGGGTCTTCGGAGTCTAAATCAGGATCGATGTTGGATACGTCACCATCAGTTTTAATGTTTTTATAAAATTCGTGAAAAATGGGATCTATCAGTGGCAATAAATCCATCAAATCCTTCTTTTTTTCTTTACTTATTGGTAAAGTCTCTTTTGTAACAACTTCTAATTGTATAGTGTCTAAATTGAATTTACCTCTTTTCCTGTAATTTATGACTCTAAAAGAACTTTCATTGTCAAGATTTGTCTTAAAACGTATTTCTCCGATAGGCTTCTTATAACGCAGCCATTTCACGGGTTGCCATAAAAATTTTTCACCACTAGCATCCTTTTTTTTAATGGTAAATGGACCTTTCTTCGAACTCAATTCTGCAAAATTGAGAAAATTGTCTAGCTTCATGGGTACAATGGCAAATCCGTTATTAATCTTGCAAGATCTTATCAGTTGCATCCAATCGTTAAGATGGTTTATTTTAAGCTGCGTTTTCTTTTTAGTTCTTTCAATTAGAGCATGATCCGAGTCACATTCCATGTGGCTATGTCCACTAATCAAAAACTTATGATTGATTGTCTCCAGGGTTGGATGCACATGCAATAAATACATGAACATCATTGCAACAGCATTATTTTTATTCTGGCCACCACACGTGTCAGAATAAAATGTGACCTCTGTAACTTCAGGTGGCAAATTTTGTAAAAAATGCCACAAACACGAAGCAATTTGATTTGCTCCTCGAGCACCGATGGTTTCGTCCCACATGTAACAAGTAGCTTTATCATCTCTTAAGTTATGAATCGTAAGATTGTAGGACCATAGTTGTCTCTTATAAAAAGAGACAGACGTTTTCAGGAATGGCGTAGGTAAGCATTGCTGAAGATCAAATGCATAAGCTCGAAAATTTGAATTGCGCTTTGCTTCATCTTTGTCCTTTCTTTTTTCTGCATAAGCGTTTTCGGCTTGTGATTGATGCTCACCCAGCTCTACTATAAAGTTGGTCTTTTCCTCTCCTTCAGTTAACGCTATCTTTGTATTCAAAAGATCGCATGTGTGGCAAGTATCTTTAGCCGGTTTTTTGAATGATAAGTTTAAATCGTGAAAACACTGGGAATACAATTTAAGTGAAATAGGATTTGGGCAACTTTCTCTATATAAACGATACACAGCAGCTATAGAAAGGTCCGATGATAAATATTTTTTATTTGTTCTATTTCTGCAATAATGACTTTCGTAGTTTGGGAATGATAAGATGTGATCTTTGGCAGATTTTAAATCATCAACAGTCCTTTTATTTTTAGATGGCTGATGTCCTCTTGTATCAGCTGGAATGATTCCGGTTGTGGAGTGTTTTTTTTTATCTATTACAATGTTAATGAAACCTTTAGTTTCCCCAATAGTTTTGCAAAAACAATCTTTACAAATTGGTCTGCTTTCATTATTTATTGTTAATGTATATTTGCAATAGCAATCTCTATTAATTGTTCTGCTGTCGGTTTTCTGTGTTTTCTTTGGTAATATGGCTGGCAATATACGCTGCCCTCCGATCTCTGCTTCCTAAAGTCCAATATTCATCAAAGCACAGCTTTCTTTCTAATTCAGAAAACCGCTCAATACATTTCAGTCTGCAAAAAGTTAGTGCTCGTATTTGCCTCGCAGCAATTTCTTTACCTTTTTCTGTAACGTAGCTTTGGCCAGAATTTCTTAGTCTTTTACATTCTTCTCTCTTTTTCCTTGATCTACCTTTCCTCTTTTTAGTATGAATTTGATCTTCTGAGACATCAGGCAGCACTTCGCATATAGTCTCGTCATTAGTAACTGCTATTCTATCTATGGGAGAACGTAGATTATTGTTGCAAGGATTGTTATTTACTGGACTACTAGTATGAAATCTATCAATCTCGAAACCACTGCTAAAAATAGATAAACTTTCATCTTGGTCTTGGGATGGTAAAGTCACGTGAACTTGGGCTGAAGTTATTATTGGAATACCCAGTTCTTCTATCTCACTATCTGTATTAGACTCATTGCACTTTTTCGGTAATTCATAGTCCGGATCAGCGACACTGTCATCGGAAAGATATAGATCGTCATCGAGGTTTACATTGCTGATTTGTTGAGTGCTTACATCTCTATTCAGATTTTTCTCAGAAACGCGGTTAAAATGGAACCTTTCGCAATCTTCAGCTATCTCTTTTAAAGATGTTCCTAAAAAAAAAAAATAGTACCCATTTATTTGGTACCCGCAACTATTTAAATAACAACTATTTAGAAACAGCCATACACGCTAGGTTTTCCATGCGCAAATTGGCTGTGTCAGACGGACAGACGGACAGACACACGAGTGATCTTATAAGGGAAGCCTAAAAATGGGGAGAAGTAAATAAGTTTTTGTTAAGTAGGCGCAAGCGCCACTGCTGAGCAAGAGGTCCTGGGTTCGATTCCCGGGTCGGACAAAATGTTATTGAGTTTATCCATCAGGAATTTCTCAGTAGCAATAACTGCTACTGATAAATTCTAATTCTAATTCTAAGGAGTCTGGATTTGTGCCCGGTTGATGGCAATAGGCTCGCCCCCTATTACATGGGACTTATACATAGCTGGCGAAATGTGGGTGTAGTGCTGGTACACCTCTGCCTAACCCTTAGGGGATTACAGGCGTTATGTTATGTTATTATGTAACTCACCTTCAGGTATATTGTCTGCGTAAACTGCACACTCATTAAAATCTGAATTTTTTGTTTCCAATGGTTGTAAATTCTCTTTACGTGAATTTTCTGAAACGATAAATAATTAAGTATAAGTAATTGATAAATACATTTATCAAAATTCATCAAGATCCGATCCCGCAAAGTTGAAAACGCTACAAACAAAGTAAAGCCTCATCTAGACAGACGCGAATACCGCGCCACGCAACGTCTTATCTCCTATGAATAACGTACTCGCGATGACGTGCCGCGTGGTATTCACGCCTGACTGAATGAACGGTAATAAGTAACTAAACTAGTGTTTAGGATTCCTCATATCAAGTTATATTAACTAGTTGAATTCGTTCAAGTTCGGCAAAGATACCTACTTTTAAAGATGCACTTACCCAACTAACTACTTTTTGCAAAAGAAAATGGAAGAGAGAAGCTAATGAGCAAGTTTACAAAATGCCTATTTACAATAAGTTACTTACCTTCAGTTATATTTTCTGTGTAGTCTGGACACTTACTCGTACACTCATTTAAATCTGCACTTTTATCTTCTAAACTTTCACCAGAATGTTTTAATGACTTTCCACGTAATTCTTCTAAAAAACGGTATCTTCTTGCCGCCATTATAATATTAGGTACCTACATTAATTACAACCATACAATTGTTATTTGTTTTGAATTATTCACCACCCGCCAAAACAAATCAAACTCGGTCAAGGACACTGGAACAAGTGACACGGAAAACTCACGAGTCCCTACCTAAAAAATGATGTGATTTAAGGATAAACCACCAAAACTGCAGTTATCTCTATTTAACATATCTCTTTGTCTCATCACACGCGTAACGGATAGAAAATGTAATAGATGATAGATTTATTTGTCACAAAAAACAACGCAATTTCGATGCGGTAATAACTGGACAACTTGATATATGCTATTAAAAACGTTAAGTAGGTTGTTTGAATAAATGAACATCTCGTGTTGTTCGTTATTTTTTTTTAATATTTGGCAGTATTATAATGACATGTTGAGTTGTGTAAATAATTGTAATTTGTATGTTTTAATATCTCAAGACGTCACATTGTACCCTTTAGTAAGAGAGTTATTTAAAAATTCACATGTTTGCTATGTGCGGTAAAACAGACCCATCGACTTAGTCATTTATTCACCCTATGAATAAAACAATCCTAATGCCTATTATGCATTAAAAAAATATATATGTAAGTCGACTTATCAACCTATTCACGCCTGGTACGGATGTAAAACTAGTCTCGTGTCGTCATAAAAAAGAATGTATTAATGGTTATTATAACTTAGAATCTAAGTGGTGGACAGTAGGTCCGATATCGTTAATCAAAAGATTGTAGTCTCGTGGGGAGTCGTCTCTGATGACGTAAATTTGGTCACTCTTACTGATTCCTTTTTACTATTGTTTCGCAATTTAAAACATTCTCCTAATGAAGTAAAGGAATTCTATGGAAATGTCACATCACCGATGCGATTATTTCGTACTCAATTACTAAAATGATAATGTTCTTGATCTTTATTCACGGTAATAACTTGTAATGATTTTAATAGAAAGAAGGTATTAATTAAGTATATCAAAACACTTGTATATGAAATGTAACTCCATCTTTTTGTAAATTAGAGGTATTTGATCTAATCTTGCACAGGTTACTTAACTGTAGGTACTGGTTGGCATTTTTCACGCAGCTCCATACCAAGTGAAACCGATTCTGACTATGTTAAAAATCGTTTTTTTAAGTTGGTTTTATAAACGTATTAGACAATTTGATAAAGTTTGATGTAGTGCCTACCTTGGCAGAGGGGAATGATCATGCGCGCCGAGTCCATTGGTTTAATGGTCTAAGATCTACACTAATATGTCACTCATTTCATTACGCAAGTAATTACTCTATATTAGTACAGTCGAGTTCATTAATATATTGGCCCTCCCAGGCTTCAAAAATATGTGAACGTTAAAAAAGTTCATAATATTGTGACAACTCTAAGCATCATTAAATTGTGATCAAGATTTAGATTCACATTAATATGTGACTGCTTTTTCTCAGTAACTTGTGCACAGCCAAAGGTACATTATTATACAGGATGTAAACGTAATCATGTAATTCCTTCTAAACTCGTGATGTACTGCTGACATAGATTAACTCTGCACGGGATACTTTTGAATTCAATAAAAAAATATTACAAGAAGTAAACATGTGTTCTTAACGTGAGGTATTTTAGCGCTCCGAGCGAATTGCGCGGCTATCGCTCACCGCGCGGTCATTTAACTATGGGTGCTAAAATGCCTCACGTTAAGAACACATGTTTACTTCTTGTAATTATTTTTTTATTGAATTCAAAAGTATCCCGTGCAGAGTTAATCTATGTCAGCAGTACATCACGAGGTTAGAAAGAATTACATGCTTTCGTTTACATCCTGTATACCTAATAATGTGCCTTAGGCTGTGTACATGTCACCGAGAAAAAGCAGTCACATATTAATGAATCTAAATCTTGACCACAATTTAATGATGCTTAGAGTTGTCACAATATTATAAACTTTTTTAACGTTCATATATTTTTGAAGCCTGGAAGGGCCAATATATTAATGAACTCGACTGTACAATATCAAAACGATTTTCAAACGCAAATAATTGAAATTTTAGCATTCCCAATCTTAAAAATAACAATTGTAAAGAGTTCAGTGGAGAACCTACAGCCGCGCGCATAACACCCGCCGCCTTTGGTATCATCGCGTTAAATGTGCGATTTCTGATTGCCTGTACCCTGAGTGTGAGTTTGTTGTCACATTGCGAAATACGTGACGATCAAGTTAATCGAGCTAACTAATGAGCGATGGTGTTTAAAAATAGTCTGAGTGTGAGTTGTAATATGACATACTAACAACAGCTCGTATCGTCACTTGTCCGAAAGTATGCCGAACGTTTTGTTATTTTTTTAATGTTGCCTACAATGTATCCAGACATGAATTCGGCGAGATAATACGACTTAAATAAAAATCTTATCACAATCGTGTTAACAAGCGTTATGCGTGCCCTACGTAATTTAGACGTATATTATTATTTATGAATGAGATATTCTTATTTCGTTTTAACGTGCAGTGAGTAAAGGAGATGTGAAATGAGTAAGTCTGTGGTGTTATGTTTCCACTTCAAAGTTCAAAACATTCAAAAGTTTTGCGCGTTCGTAATCTCAGTTAAGGAGTTTTATTGTGATATTTCTCGTGATTTGTGTTTATATTAGTTAGGTATAAGTAATTATCTATAAAATGATTATTGTGCATAATGAAGACCAGTGCATCAAAGTTTGAAATGTTAGTTAACTTCATGGAACAGTAAGAATACTTGAACTTAATAATAATATTCAATATAACCACGTCTCTAGTTGTGCATCTACGTACTTATTTCAAATAAAAAAAAACTCTTATTTTACATACACTGAGACATACCTACATAAACCTACCATGCACGCAAAAGGTAGAATACAGCATAGCCTACTATTGTACTGGAATACAGACGATCCAAGGTTTGGAACGCTAAACAAATTTATTAAATAGTGATCATACCTACTAGGGAAACTATGAATACACAGAAATGGAAGAAGGTATGTACTTGTAGCACATAGGTATCAATGTTATCCTAATTTTAGTATTTAATTTTGGTTTGATGTGTGTAACATAATAAACAATTTATGTAATAAGCAGTATAATACAAATAAAAACAATTACCTATTGTAACTTTTCGTAGAATGTAAATAATATGTGTATTTAATAAATAAAGTATGTTTTATTTACCAAATAACATTTCTATTTGACATAATATGTTTTAGTGTAATGGTTTTAATGTGATATATGTTAATGGAATAAGAAATAAAAAAAATATAGTTTTTGATACACATAGGTAGAATTAAACAAAGGTTTAGTAAAAATATATGTACCTATTCAAAAATATATAGCGTACAGTGGCTTGTGATTAAAAAAATTACGTGCCGTCATTATAAAACACAATTCACCACAATATTACACGCAAATAATACGAACGTAACTAATGTAAACAACATTTCACCTGCCCAACACCAAGTGAGTTACTTTACTACAAAGTTTGTGTGTAGAAACGCTTGGAAACGTCAAATTCTAACTCGCACTCGCAAAAACCCGCAAAAAGTTCTCCGAAACGGTACTTTGTGTGACAAGTTTGAAATACCCAACTATTGTAGTATCGTTAAAAATCTTACACTCACTGTTTCAGTTTACAATACTTTCCGCCAGGGGCGCTTTTTACGTTTTCATACATTTAACACTCGATACACAAACATGGTAGTAGCGTTTCCTTTATGAAAAAACTCACACTCGGGGTACTGAACCTTCGTTGATCGAAGGCCTAAACGTCTAATAGAAAATTGATGCGCAATGTACTCGTATCATGTAGGTACATGGAACACAAGGCCTACAACATTCACTTCCTTTGGTACCTATTTTATTTGAATAAGCTTAATACGTGTGTCAGAGTCTATCTGTACAAGGGCGTCAATGAATTAAGCCTTCTTGTCAAAGCTCTGAACAGTTCTAACGCTAATAAACCTACATCTCTTCTGGCGGACATTGGCGAAGAAGCAAGTCGACAATTAAGTTTGGATTTTTTTTTCGTTTTAGTTTTATCATTAGATACTTTTGCTATTTCTGCTTAAGTGACACACTCCTGTTAAGTACTATGCGTGCCAAATAAGAATAGCTCTGTCAAGACGCCATTTTGTTCCGCAATACTCGTGAACTTCATTACCAAAGTGTAAGGTGTGCAAAAAAGTAAATAAAGAAATTATATTCAGTTTGTTCACTTTTTTGGTATTTCTTATCAATTTTACGCCAAATTAATTACACAGTAATTATATTGTTATTATGGCGACATATTAGGGAGACCAGTAGCATTTCGTGAAGTTAACTGTATATATTGGTTCATTTCTTTAATGTCAATGTTTAATGTAAATGTTTAATGTTTTCAAATATTATTAAATTATCCAAAATTATCTATTTATGCAATTCAATAAATAACATTTTATAAAAATGAATGTAAATAATAATGAAATCTATGAATAAAAAAATCTAACATTTTTTTTTTCATAGTATTTTTTTGCTGGCGGTACCAATTTGACAGCTAACGTGTGAAGTTGTAGCAAGCGCGATCCTATTCTTATTTGGCACGCATAGTATTGTGCTTTTACCAAACTTTTATATACATGTAGTTGTGCTCCTGTCAAAACATTGTATCTACATGTTACATAAATGCCGTTAATAAAATTCATAGTTATGTAAACATATAATGTAAGCATATATAATTATACGTTATCGTCATCATTGACAGCCTTATTCCACCATGCTTCCCATGCTTCTAAGCCAGGGATAAGAACCCGCGATCTTTTCTTTGAATTATAATGTCGATAATTTGTCTTGTATGTAGGTATTATTTAATTTGTCATGTAACGTAACACAAATACCTGTCTGACGTCATACAGTGAATATTTATGACACTAGGTACTTACCTGTGAAAGTTCGCCCCGAGTGCCGAGCAACATGCAACCCGCCTTTTGACTCTTGAGTTGCTCCGCAGCTCCGGACCGGAAGGCATGATCTGACATTCCTTTAAATGTATTTAGGTAGGTTTGTACTTTTTACAGCTTCGTCATAAGTATATGTTTTGGCGCACTGCAGCCATAAACAAGACGTAGGTGGACAACCCGAAACTGCCATTATGTTGTCGTGTTTGCTTACTTGGAAAGTAATATGAAAGTGTTTGGATTATGAGTAAATCAAACATGTTGTTTCCATACTTGCATAACGTACCTTTACATAACTTCTAAAATTAATTCTGTACCTACCCTAATCGGTCAGTATATTGCGAGTGGATCTGCCACCTTCACACTCATTGCATTTCACGACCTTAAAAATTGTTAACCAGCATTATTTCCGGGTCGTATCAAATCTATGGCCCATAACTTTTTTTACTGGATTATTTTTACGAGTTATAGATAAAGAATAATGTACGGTAGAATACTTTGATCAATTTCAAATTTGAAATGTATTTTTCTCTTGAAATATGAGAGCAAAAAAAAATGAAATAAAGGGGCAAATATCGATTTTGTTTATTTGTTGATTTGATTTGTCGATGTTGTCTATTTCTTGAATACAATTACGATTTTTCTTATTACTTTTTGAGAAATAAAATAAATTGTTCGTGATAAATATTAAACTTTGATTAGGTACTTGAATACTTTGATACCTCCCTTTTTTCTAAGTAACCCCAATAAGGAATAAATAATTACACAAAACTATTATTAGGTATTTTTAATATTTTTTCATCCACCCAATACGACTGATCACACGCTGAAAAAGAAGTTCAATGCTGCCAACCGTAAAAAAATAATCGGAAGAATTCGTACAATTTGAGTTTTATTACGAAACGAAGTTTTGGTCAAAGTAAGCCCCTGGAATCAAAGTCACCCCATTCTACGGTACCGTCAAACGGTACAGTACACAAAACAGGCTTTAGAAATATAGGTCTTCAAGACCATTTACCTAATACCTACCTACTTCTTTCAACAGAACTGTTCATAGGTAATATTGTTTTTATAAAATGACAATGACCCATAACTTTTTCCACCGGAGTGATTTTTTTGTGGCCATAATAAATAAAAACATTTTTTACAAAAAATTTAAACCGACTTCAAAAAAGAATAAAATAATTACCATATAAAATTAACACTTTCAGAAGTCGGTGCTGATTCACGCTGAACCAAATTGAAGGCACCGACTTCTGAAACTGTTAATTTTATATGGTAATTATTTTATTCTTTTTTGAAGTCGGTTTAAATTTTTTATAAAAAATGTTTATATTTTTTTCATTTTAGTGGCCTTAATTAAAACTTGGTTGGACCTACCTACTAAGACGCTGCTCGTAACATAATCACATAATCACAATATGCGTACTGTTCGTCATTGAGGAGATCCATTGTCTATCTCCGAAGTTCTTCATCAGATCTTCACCAAATTTAAATGGGACCAACTTCGAAGTTTACCCTATCCATTAAAAAAAGAATCATTAAAATCGGTTCACAATTGGCAAAATATCGACGAACATACACAAAAAAAAAATAACCTCCTCCTTTTTGGAAGTCGGTTAAGAACTATGCGCTTCGAATAAGCTAGGTCTCATTCACCGACGGAGTTTGGACAGCATCATTCCATTCTCCTTTTACGGAAAATATAATCCCAAAAAAAAACGCGTGCCGATTTAAAATCGCTTCCTTAATAACTTAAGATTTATCTTGATAAATGAAAGAACCTATTATAAATAAACATATCATGAGTATTAAAACTAACCAGCAGATAAATATTATTTTATTAACGGAATGTGTATACTTAATGTAGATATAATCACGGAGTGACTAAACATGTTATTACTTAAGCTTCACTGATGATATAATTATTAATATTCTTCATGTAATTATTAATCAGATGCAAAAAAGCCACAAATGCGGAATTTGCCCATTTTAAAATCTAGTTTCACAGACTTAGTAAAAGGTGGAATGCAACTTCTGCTAGGGGCAGGGGGCACCAATAACCTCACGCTGCGCTGTGGTCATGTGCCCGACGACTACGGCGTTACGCAACATACGGCACTCGACGTTCATCTTCTCCAAGCCTTTCGATAATAACCTCGTGGGTAATTATCTAAGTCGAGGATATCGCTGGGGACGTTTCGAGAATATTACAAGACTGCAACTGTGCAGTTAGCCTCCGATACAAGATGTAACGGATGAATTATACACGACATAGTTAAACAGACTCTAGTGCTTGTTTTGGCAGGTTGTAGGTTTACGATTTCCATTGTTAGTTGTTAAGCTCGAATGTTACGTACAGATCGGTACCTATACCTACTCGTCCGTACATCTAGGTGTCTAACAAAATAATTGTTGTAACGTATTAGAAGGCCCATAGATTCTGAACTCTTAAAATGTAGTGGTTATAGGAGGTAGTTAGATACAAATCAGTAAAAAAAAAATAACCATAATTTGGTACCATCTACTTAACATAGTGTTCTTATTATACATAAGTACTTGATTTTTTAGTAGATAGGTCCTTACCTATTTTTAGATTACCTAGGCTACTTACTATTATTTTTGTAAACACAGTGGAATTTCCTCGTAACATTGTAGCATTATAAAAGTTTACATAAAATATGGTTAAATACCTCCCTCTCTGTGGTCTTGAACTTTATGTATGTACCTTATTGCACGCGTTTATTAACACCTAGTAAATGACTGTAATTACGTAATCAATACAAATAATTTATTATAATACTTGTTTTACTTACATATAGATACTATTTATGTTTTATTTGACTTTCACTAGCCGTATAGCCGTACCACGTAGGTATATCAAAACATTCAGTAACACGACCTCGCATCCGATGCTATTGCATTTGTATATTGCACAAATGCAATGGATGTTGCATACATATAAATCACACGTTTGCGTTTAGCAGTTAGTTGCAAAATATAAATTGTAACTTAGATAAGTAGGTACTTACCGCCATATAAAAATAAATGTATATAAACAAAGAACTTCTCTGTTTTTACTCACGCATGAATAAAGCATAAAGGTCAGCAATCTCATGCAACGATTAAAAAAGTAATTTTACAAGTCGTTTCTTTTTTGGCGGACATTCACAAGAACTTACGCAACACACATGCATACCACTAATACAAACCCATAATACCTAGTAGTAAAAAGTAGAGATCTGAAAGTGCTTCGAACTGCTTCCGGAAATGCAGAAGTTTTACAAGAATTGAAACTTCCGCTTCTCATCTTATATGGCCGGCCGCATATTGTAAGGAATATGCGGTTGGCCTAAGAGAAGCGATTTGCAGTAATTACAACGATGCGCTGAACACGAGGGGCGCTTTGATGTAGGTAATTTGATAAATAAGTAGGTATCTCGTTTTGTCTACGATTCTCGTAACGAGAGAAAACGAGATAACAATCCGAATAGATCAACTGACTTATCGAAACATTCTGGATTAGGGAATTCAGGGGGCAGGTCATCATGTCTAGGGTAGGTATGCTCCCGGTAAATCCCGTTCCCGAATGGACCAGGAGAAACTGGGACTTCTCTGCGATTCAAGGACCGAAATCTCAAAACCAAACCCCGGTTCTTTCGGTACTCTCAGAAGAACATAACATCTCATAATTTTGTACACTATCACTACACCTATCACTAACACCCATATTCTAAGACGTTCCTCCAAAACTTACTCGACTCAGGACGGTCTCGAAAACACCTCCAAAATTGTGTATTCTTAGTCGCAATTTCGAGTGAACTTTGAGGTCCCTCGACGGAGTCATCTATACTTAATATTATAAAGAGGAAAGATAAATTGTATTTTTGTATGTACGAATAAATTTAAAAACTACTGGACCGATTTCAAAAATTCTTTCGCAGTTAGAAAGCTACATTATCACTGACTAACATAGGCTACGGGCGGAGCCGTGAAGACACAGCTAGTTACGTCATAATTTGAATTATCTGCATCGCGAAAATAACGCCGCGATAAATACTTGTAAGGATTATCGTAAGCATATTCGATAAAGTCTTCAAAATTCATTTTTGTTACATACGAACTTTGACACTTTCTTCCTTAAGGTTGGTTCCGAGGTACCTTGAGTTTGACAGATGATTCCTTACCTCGACTGAGGAAAAATCTCGAGTTGAGGACGATTATGTCAACTATAGGCTGAGTCGAGGAGGAGTTGAGTCGAGTAAGTTTTGGAGCAACGTCTTAGAATATGGATGTAAGAGCTAAATATAACGCTCTATCGTGTTGGTCTTAGTAAAGTACTTTGCGACCAATTGCGTACACTCCTTTAAACAGACCAAAGAACGGCAACTAGTCGACAGTGCTGTAATGGCTCTAAATAATTTAAAGCCTGGCGCTGCGCGTCGTGATCATAATTATTAGCTACTTGACATAGGCCTCTCCAATTGCATGCCACTGAGCTCGATCTAACTGCTACCTTAAGAACACGACTACCCCACCAACGATCATCCGTTCTATGGCTGTTAAGGCCGGCTCGAGTACCGAAGATCCCGGTCTTTAAAACAAATCCGGTTCTGCATTCCCTAGTCACAGCACGTCACGTCATTTGTCTTGTGATTTGTTTCGAATACATGCGCGTGCGCAAGATAAAGGTCAAAGTGCATTAGAGAATTTGAATATTTTCGGCTTTTTTACTATTTAGAAATGTAGGCTTAAGTTATTGTTACAAATAAAATAAAAAATCTGTTTCCGTTTTTGCTTCCGTTATGTCACTTCTGTTACTCAGTACGTAGACCTAATAGAGTAAAAAGAGGAATTGTAATAAAATAATACGTAATTTTCGACATTCATTTGATACTCACAGGGCTACTTTGTCATAATCACGATCTACACATTCTTTTCATGACCTGTCCGACCGTTATGCAGTGTTTATGCAAATACGCATCTTTTATAACCAAACCTAAAAATAATAAATAACTATATATTCCAATGCCTTTCGTCACATTTATTTACTTACATCTTAATTAAAACCAACCTAACGTCTCATTAATTTATTTATATTTTCATTAAACATGATGTCATTATTATCTGTTCTCCTATAAAATTAAATATAATAACTAATTATCAATGTCAGCCAAGTAACATTTTTAGGGACCCATCAGGAGGGACTTGTTGTACATACCTATACACGTGGGTAGTTAGATACCTAGATAATAAATATAGTTTTTCTTAGGGCCGATTTTTTTATCGTCAGATAACTTATATCTTAGTTTTATGTTTTGACAGCTTCTGTATAGCAAATATGTCAAACCGCCATGTTTATTCCTCGGATAAAAGTTATCTAACGATTAAAAAATCGGCTCATAGGCTCGATTTTACCAACGTCGGATAGCGTATATCCAAGGAATAAGACAGACGTGTTGACAGAATTTCTATACGAAAGCTGTCAAAACGTCAAATTTATTTCTCGATTAAAGTTATTCGACGTTGGTAAAATCGAGCCTTAGACCAATAAATTACAAGTTCAGTGTTGGGGAATAATTAATAAGATTATACATAATTATATTTATTATTAGCCCATAAACGTCTACTGCTGTAGGTAACGTTAATGCATGCAGTACCTATCAAGTTGCTTTTTTTTTCAATCAATGATCTAGGTACACTAGGAACTACACAATCACTGTATTGTTTACAGCGGCGTACATACCTACGTACCATTGTATAAATGATATCATCTTTGATTAGGTATTAATTAAAGGATACTTACCTACTTCGACCTTTACATAATCAATTAACTTAAGACAGGCCTCATAGAGGCTAAATTTAATGTCGGTTGAAACTTGAAAGGCGTAGGTACATCATACTCTGCCGGGGTTGCGGTGCATGCTTAGGCGAATCCCACGACCCCGGCCTACGGTCAGAAGGAGGAACACCGTGGGTTTTTAGCCGGTAAGAGTCCGGCAGACCCCCTCGCCTACCCCGGGCGAGGGACATCAATGACGATTAAACCACGATAAAAAAAATAGTTACATCATACTGTATAAACAACCTAAAGACATATCAAAGTGTCATACATTAGTTAAGCTATTTTCGTAATGAGACATGAAATTCTATTACTAACCATAATTTTGCACATATTTTTTAGTTTTTCTAAAATACTACAGAAACTACAGGTGGTAACTCGTGAATTTTATGAGCTTTTTTATAAGTTTTGAGTTGTTCTACAAAACAAAATAAAAATCACGCCTCTGTGAGACCTAGGACTTAAGTTGTGAGTGTTTAAATATGTAGAGGTCTGAAATATCTGAGACAAATACTATAATTTTTCTATCTTTGCTTGGGGGTAATTTTAATTGGGTAATTGACCACACACGTCGGATGGTTTTATCGATAAAATTTAATGTATATACCCACCGCCCTTAAAGTTTTATTACTAATAACTCGAAAATAAATCGCCTGTCCCTATTAACAATGTAGGTTCTGCAAAACCATGATTTTACAGGAGAGCGCGTCAAAGTTTAAATTGCTTATATTTTTTTAATATATACGACTTTGTTAACATGACTATTTCAAAAACTATGAGAAAAAAATAACTTTTTGTTAAAGCTACTGCAAGACAGTGCTTTTATTAGGTCAATAGTTCAATAAAACCAAAATCGAGAAAATTGCATATCCGACCTTGTTAATAGGGACAGACGAAATGTCTATTATGTATTTGTATTCGGCCGAATGTTCGGTTCAATTGCCGAATATTAAACTTGTGTATAAAGTATAGGTACCTAATTATTCATTATCAATGAAACATTATATTCATTTTTATTAGGTTATAAAGCAACTAAAATATTCAACCAAACTGTGTAAAGAATAAAATAATATTTTGTACCTATCTGATAATTCTTAAATTGCTACCTTTATTATCCATTTTTTTTTAAATAAATATTTAAAAAAAAATACTGCGAATGGTTGAGAGCAAATTATAAAATATGGCTTTCAAATAGCAAAATATACTATATGAGTGTGAGAAAAACACACCTCTGCTGTCAAACCTTTCGGGGAATTAAGGCGTGGTGTTAATCATAAATATTGTTATGTAGGTACCTATACTTCGATTTCCATCGATTCATCTGTAAACAGCCATAGGCCTTTGTGAACATGCTTGAGCCATAATAAGTAAGCACTATCTATCATCACCACCACACAATCAATAATATCGATTCAAAGATTAATCAAAAAGATATTTTTTCTCTAACGTAGGTTAAAGAAAAAGCGTGGGGAAATCCTCATGGACTATCCCCCGTCTGGGGAAGACGGGGGGGTGTGCCAGACTCTTACTGGCTAAAACCACCACGGTGTCCCTCCTTCTGACCTAAGGCCGGGGTCACGGGATTCGCTGTTGCATGCACCGCGACCCCGGCAGGTCTCGGTCCACCAGCTTCTTCTGGTGGACCTCTCCTGTGGTGGGGCAGTTGCTCCCCTGCCCCACATCCTTCCGAGAGGCGCGCGCAGGACACGACGCGCCATCCTCCCTGGGCCCGTTACTGGTCGGGCCACGGGTTCCCCAACCCGCCGCCCGCAGGCCACTCACTAGGGTGGCCGGAGATCGTCACGCGCCCTCCGGCGCCCGGTGCGTCTAGCGCGAGAGGGGAGAGAAGAAGCGGCCTCCCTCTCCCTCTCCGCTACCTCCTTGGTCGCCATCACCTCCTCGCAAAAGGAGGCGATGGCTTCCCACGCAGTCTCGCCTCCGACCATGGACAGAACCACGGCCGGAAGCGAGAGGTCACCGCCGATCGCCGCGACTAGTTCGCGGCGCTGCGACCCCCATGCTGGACACGCCTGCAAAGTGTGCAGTGCCGTGTCCTCGGGGCAGTCGCAGTGGTGACAACCGGGCGTCTGAGGTTAAAGAGTACCTACTCGTTTTGCAGTCAGCTATTATATAGGTACTATACAGGTAGAAACGTTAAGTGTCAACAGGTAATTATTTTGTTATTTTACCAGATATTGAAAAGCTATTACTTGACTGATATCAAAATTGGGTTACCTATAGAATAAAATATATTTTTTAACCGACTTCAAAAAAAGGAGAAGGTTTCTCAGTTCGACCGTATATATCGCAATGCTAGATTAATACTGTATCAACTCAAAATTTGATCAATTTGAGATAGCTCTTTTTTTTTTTTAACCGTTTCCCCATACTAGGATTTCTCCTGTATCGTCGGTGCGTTTACAAACACAAATCTTCACACGTACCTACGTAATTAATTTCATTCACTTCATTTGTAATCTATAACAGGAAGTAATTAATCAGTTTTCTGTCGTTTCTGAAAAAAGCTTCATTTTAAGTTACACTATTAATCTAGCACTGCGATATATATATTTGTTTTTATGTGTGTTCGCGGATAACTTCGTCGTTTATGAACCGATTTTGATGATTATTTTTTTAATGGATAGGGTATACTCCGAAGTTAGTCCCATTTAAATTTGTTGAAGATCTGATGAATAACTTCGGAGATAGACAATGAAACTCCTCAATGACGAACAGTACGCATAATGTGATAATGTGATTGTGTTACGAGCAGCGTCTTTAGTAGGTCCAACCATGTTTTAATTAAGGACACTAAAATGAAAAAAATAATAACGTTTTAACAAATATAAAACCGACTTCAAAAAACCGAAAAAAGGAATAAAATAATTACCATATTACAAATTATCAGTTTCAGAAGTCGGTGCCTTCAATTTGGTTCAGCGTGGATTGGGACCGACTTCTGAAACTGTTAATTTTTAATAATTATGGTAATTATTTTATTCCTTTTTTCGGTTTTTTGAAGTCGGTTTTATTTATGTTAAAATGTTTTTTATAGGAAATTAAGTCGTCATAATGTTCATAATTACGGAATATTTTAAAACTTTAATCTTAAATTAAAACTTGGCTACTTACCTACTTACTTATTTAATAAAATGCCACAAATAGTTTATAAAAAAATCAATAAAAAAATTCAAGAACAATGCTGTATACAGAGTGTTACATAATTCCCCATGAAAAATGTAAATAATCAAGTAGTCTTTTATGGTTGTTGTCATTTACCTCTCAGAGGAAATTAGGTAAGAAATGTAAATAACTTTCTGGTTATTCTACTCTTTAGTTTCATGTTTTCAGGGTTGCGTTTCAATGATGATTATTTTATGTTTTATCCAAATTATTATTTTTTTGGATTATTCTACGGTTTTCAAATATTGCCAATAGACTTTTTACAAGGGACCTTTTAACCCCCTTTCAGCTTTAGGGGTATTTTTGTAACACGTTGTATATGGGAACCTACCTACGAAAAATTTAATTTTGACAAATTACCTATTTCGAAAAAAAAAATTGTGCCAGTTTATGCAGTACCTAAGCACACAAGTTTTGATAGGTACCAGTTTATATATTTTTTTCAATTTGTAATCAGAATAATCGCAATAAAATCGTCTTTTATGCGAAACGTATATAAGGTCCAACCAAAATACCTGGACAAACTTTTACACAGTGTTCAGTACGTGTAACTGAATATATGCAAAAAAAACGAGATCCACATGTTTTTTTTTTCTAACCCAATTTTTTTTTCAACTTTGATTATTTATTTTTTTTACATTTTTCACTTCGCTGTTTAGGTAAAACACGGCACGGAATTAGCACGCACCCCAATGGCGGTCGATGCATAAGAAATGGATGAGTTTATTTTTAGAGAGTACAGGCAATTTAAAACATTATTATTTTTTTGTTAGAAAAAACACTTGGATCTCGTTTTTTTTACATAGATGTGATTAGTTAAACGTATTGAACACTGTGTAAAAGTTTGTCCGGGTATTTTGGTTAGACCTTATATGTAGGATATGTGTTAGAATAAAATTTTGAACATGCAACGATTTAATTAAAGAAAAGATATTAGTGTCATTTTGTTCCTTAGGCATCCTAGTTTTGACATCGGGTAACAGTTTACACCAATATTTGTAAAATTTATAAACACTTACGTTTCCAACCTGTATACGCCCGCTCACCGAGGTGACTTTGTGATGTGCATTAAATGTAACTATAGGTAGTAGGTATCTACTGCGCGTACGACATCACGTCACCTGTGATGGAAGAGGCATTCGATTTTAGTGTATCAACTGTTCCTCAAGTTACCCGAGTTTTAATTACGCTTGACCGCATAAAGCCAAACTTTTAAACGTATTTTAGACTCTTTAAAAATTAAAAACCACACCTACTACATGAGCTTACCGAAAATACTGAAGCCGCTGCATAAATAATGATACTTCGACGGGTCGGGTTGTAAAGTGCATTATAAAATCTGATAAAGATGATTTTAATAAGTAAAACGCAAGAGTTGCGAAAGGCTTCATTTTGAGAAACAAGGTCGTTTCTGAACCGACTCTTAGCTCAATAAAGTCTCTTGGCTTGCATTCACTACTAGTGAGTAACAAAGTCGTTATTTTTATTTTTATTCTATTGTAAATCTGAATTATCTTTTTTATCAAGTAGTAGTTAAAGTTATAATCCGATTATGCTGTTTGGACAATTGGAGGTTTTTGTTTTGTCTTTTCAATACCAAACAAAACTTTGGCGAAATCAGGTTACGAGTTTTTTTTATTCAAAACTGACCAATTTATTTAATTTGAGTTGTAATTGTTTAGGTACGGTACGGCTAGTATTTGTTATGTAAACTCATTCTCGTATCCGGCTACGACCTCCAGAAGGTCTTTGGGTTCTCTATGGTGAAGAGGTGCGGCGTAGCGGGTGGGTCTTCTCTGGTATTGGAAGTGAAAGTGAATGAATGTCGGAGGCTTAATTAGAGAGGAGAGCTGCGGCTGCGTCAGTCCCTCCGACACCGTCGCACTATATACCTGTGCATCGCGTATCGACACAGCCGCACGCGCAACCGCTCGTCCGCACGCAAGCGCATCATCAACTCCGTTCGACATTATTTCAGAGGTACGCGCTGCCTTTATCAAAACTATATTTGAAGTGAAATTAACTTATTTTTAATTAGGTATTGTGTGTGGATTTGTATATTTAGCTCCTTCATTGGCACCTACATTTTCAACAATAGAACATTCCAACGGAAAGTTCTAACTTGTCATAGTGAAATCGTGCTTTTCGCGCTTCTTGAAAACCACTTTCCGTAATTATTCTTGGCGTGTAGGTATTAATTACATATGTATAGATAAATAATTGCGAGAAGCTTAAAATATGTATCATAATTTATAAACCAGAACCCTTAATAAAAAAATCCCAATCGTTAAGCATAAAGCTTATTAAGTAGGTTCATTAAAATTAAATAGACTTCAGTGAAAACGTCGGCAATTTTAAAGATTGTTAACAAATAACAAATCAAGTACATTATGTAGGTATACCTACCTTATAGGTATATGAAGTTGTCCAAAGTTTACAAATCTACAAGCACGAATATTTACGTAATAATTTTCTCCATGACAGGTGTCTAACCAAAAGTGATTCATGTTTGCCAAACAAAAACTTGTGAAATTACATAACAAGACGTTTTCATTTTTATGTTTAAATAAGCGTCGTGACATGAAGCGTACAACGCGGCTTTCCGTTACCATAAAATGCGTCCTAAATCGACGATTTCTCACACTGAGTAGCTTTTCACGCAAACATTTAAACTCACAGCAAGGAGGTCAGCGAGGCGGGTTTTGCTTTCACAAATACAACAAAATAAATTCATCTCACGTATTGATTGTCCTCGAGCATTCGTGCTCTGCATAACTAAAAGAAAGCGAACTTGCAATACGGGCTCACCCGTGACCACTTTCGTCAAAACGAGCGCCCGACACCGGTGTCAGTACCACCAGCTGAGTGCCGGGGCGGCCGCGGCGACCGAGTAACATCGTCCGCGCAACGACCGCACCTACTAGACGGCACCTCGATTCATACCATCAGTCTTGCCCATTGCACTTTTCTTAGTCCAACGTCTGCATCATTTATACATTATTGACGCAAAAAACGTATTTGACATAAAGCCTATGTCTTGTATGCTGTGGCCCATGATATAACTTATAAGCCTGTAATTTGTAATGATATGACTTCTGAAAATTTTACTCTACACAGATGAGTAGGCACGTGTGCCTGGCGGCCGTTGCCTTGCTGGCCGTACTCTGCGTAGCTGATGCCCAAAGGCGTCTAGCTCTACCAGACCCTAGGAGCTGCGCTAACAGTAAGTACAGCAGATTTAAGCGGATTATGTAATTGGAGGGTAGTGACTTTAAGACTTATGACACGATACCCTTTGATTATCTACCAAACGACGCGGCGGCAAGTCATTGTGCCAAATCGAACATGCCATAAGTACCGCGAACATTTAAGTCACGAGGTAGCGTGTGTGTAGTCAATCGTAACTATTATATTGAGGTTGCATTCAGTGGACGTGACGGGTTATAGGACACCATGGATTAGGTTGGCCTGTGGCGCGGCGTGTGCCATTGTCAGTTATGTATTAAAGCACGTCCGCACGAAGTAGATGTCAAATTTAGAACATGCCATTTGAACTCGCACGCTTACCTCTAGCCTACTCAGAATGGCAGATGCACGACAGGTACAAAATAATAAGTACGACTCATAAATCTACGATCCTGCTGATGTCGTGATCTATCACCATGATTATGATTATTAACCGTTGGATTTAATTTAAAAGTTTGCTAGGTTTGTCCTTGAATTAGAGGTTACTGTTTTCAAAGACATTAATTATGTTGAAAGTCATGAATTTGTACTTGCGTATAAAACACGAACTAAGTCGGCTACGTACAACAACCACATATTGCATCTGACGCATATTTGTAACGGACTCTTGCTTGTGGTAATTGAAATATAATTTTGCCGACGACAAACAAAAGCGTTGAAAGTACGGCGCTAAAGATTTATACCAAAGAAAATATGTATCGAGATCTTCTTACTAACTTATCCGTTGGGTATCAATAATCAGTTAAGAAGACAAGTAAAAAAAAAGGTTGTATAACTATGTGACGCATCATCATTAAATGACTACAATCCCGAAAGTTTTAACATTCAGCTTCCTAGAGATGCTAGGTGCGTGTTACAGTATGGTAAAGCAGCAGCTCCGTAGTCATCGTGATTATATTTATGATGACCCAAAGAATACAAAATAATAGAAAAAGAAATCGTTGAATGAAAACAAACGAGAAACTTATTCGCGTATTTTTTCAGGGTAATTTTGTATTGCAGTTACACATTAATAATAACTTAGTACAAACCTGTCAAAATAATTTTATTTTATAGATTTAGTTAAATAGGTACCTAGGGAATCATAATGTTACAAACAGTGTATAAGATACATGTATGTTGCAGACAGACGCAGGAGGAAGGGTTCCTTGTTTGACTCCCGAATCGTAAAAGAAGAAAGACTACTTCTTTTAAACGTGCCTGAAAACTTTACAAGCCTTATCTTGATAGTTCAATAGGCGCAGTAGCTAAGTGTTTGACTACCGGTGTTGTGCTCCGCACCACAGGTAACCATAATCAATCTCAACAAGAAGTCGGAGGCTAGAAACAAGATTTTCTCTCACATTAAGTGGTTTTCCGCCTCAAAGGCTGCATGCAAGTCTAATTGATTAGGTATGAGTATCAATAACATTTTTTGTCTTGGTCGCGTTTGGTCCTAGTCTCACCTGACGAATCTAGGGAAAAGAGATATAGAGGGCTTCCTCTACACTCCCCTGGCTCTCACATACACACGATGGAACACAGTAAACTGCTTGACGCCCGACTTTAATGTGAGGGTGACAGGTAGCTAGCCAGGCGAACCGTATAGATCTTAACACGAAGCGTGCTGGGTTTTGTCGAATCTTACAACACGCGTCTATTCCCAGCGTGCGGTGAGAAAGTTTTATATTCTAGTCCGTCCCCACACGGGTAAAAATTATTGAGCTTGTTTTTAACATTAGTCATTTGTATGCGGAGAAACTTACTAGTTTATCAGTCCGAAGCATTCCTGTATGCATCTATCCTTTTACACTGCGGAGTGAGACCACCTTGATGAAACAGGCAGGCGCTTGTTACGTCAGGGTGATCGTTTGTTTGCAGAGGAAATTTGACCAATGCTAGATACCTACTATAACAGTGTATAAGTGTTTAGATTCAGATCAGAGGCAAATTAACTAACCTGTAGATATTATAATTTTCATAATTCAAGACTACCCACCCAGTATCTATTGTTAATATCTCAACAGACTATTGATTTCTTTCTTTCTGTGTATCCAGGAATACAAACATTTGACAATAAAACAAAGGTGACCAAATGTAACAGTTTAAATTAATTCGAATTAATTAAGATGATATGTCTGTTTACTGTGTAGAAGATACCTACTTAGAAGGCTTTACCAGAATTATGTTACAAACGTAGTAAGCGGTGGCTTGCCTTCAAAGTAATGATTCTCCTTATATGTATGTAAAGAGGATTCTTAGGTCAGTGGGTGCTAGTTGATTCACTAGATTCTAGGTCTTTGTGTAAGTAGGTACATGTACGTGTGTACTGTGTAAGTCTTCAGCGGATATGCCTATCCATACAAGGAGATTCAGGAGAATACGGAAATGTTGTATGATACACGATGCAAGCAAAGCATTATGTTTTTAAGAATATTTGTCTACTTATAAGAGTACCTACACGAAGTTTGTCCTTATGGGAAATCAGTGGATATTTCGCAATTCAGTGCCCGCATGGAAGGTGTGGCGCGTCCCATGCGATGTCATTTGGGAGCGCACTCGCAATCACAATCGAGCAATGTATTCATGACATACTCTCTTACAAAGCGAACAAAGATTCTTTGTTAGTTTTATGTGGCTACGTATTACGTACATAAGTAGGTTCTCAAAAATACCAGAAATGAAAAAAATATCCGGCAAACCTTTAGCCAGATATTTCGAAATAAAATAAATAAATCATCATAATGTGAATACTTATTTATAATAATTTACTTTTGAATAATTTTGCAATAACATAGAATGAGAGGTTAAAATACGTTGGTTTCTTTCACGACTTTCTCTCTTCAGAATTGCGAAATAACAATGCTCGTTTTACATGTTAGGTACACATACACACGTACATAGATAAACAATAATCATATAATTTACGTAATTACTTTACTTAGGTATTTCAGTTAGTTTTAGGAAGTTCTTCTAAGAGCACATCTTGACAATAATTACATCATTGTAATCCACGGGAAGTAACAATTATGGAAGCATTTACCTACCAATATCTAAGCACACCTTTGATTTTAATTTAACTATTCACGCTCAGCCATTCACTGTTACGTAAGGTGACATTCCTAAAATTACGTTCTTTTACGGAAGATACGCAAATGGTTCCGGTATACACAATACCTACTTGTTGAATGATTGTATGTCAATACTAACGCGAATTTTATTTGGTAGGTAATTAACCATGTGAAAATACATTTGAACTTTCTAGTTACGAAAGAATCGCTTCATTTAACGACCTGACGATGGGCTCATTCTGATTGCACACTTTATGGACGATAATGTCTCGTATTAAAGCGAGAGTTGTAATACCCGCGAACAACATAGGTTATTAAGATTATATTATATTTATTAAGCTTTTGTAGACACAATGTTCCTGATAATCGTTATACAATGATTTGGCAATACCAATTATATAGTTACTTTATTTGAACTTAACATATCACTGTGCTGTAATAATTTGACAAGCCTCATGCTTATGAATTACTTTCTACGTATTTTAGCAGGTTTTGAATGAGAGTAAATCTTTCGGTTCATTGATCTGTTCGTCTATCTAGTTCGTACGAATATGGTATCTTAGATAATAATAGACATGTTTAATATAGATTTACCGCAATGGTTGTGTGAATCAGGACAACGGCAACGTGCGGTGTTGTGCAAACGGCAAACTTGTGAACGACAAGACGTTTTAGATAAACACCATTTCGAAATGCTAAGTAACTACCTAGATCTGTCGTCATCGACTTTTCAATAGGTGACTTGCTTTGTACAAAGTTCTTAGTGGTTCAGTGAGTTACATACGAAATGTTTCACAATTATCTTCCTCAAGCGAGTTTATTGACATGTGAAGGACCCAATTGGCAGATGTTTATCTGCCTGTAATGTGCAGATACTTACCTGTTGGAAATAATTAGCAAACGTTATTTTTCATCCATATAGGAGTTCGTCACTCTACGTACCGCGATGCTCGAGGAGTCCTCCACTCTTATTTCTTCAGTTGGGAGCATGCCCCGACCCGTAACCTGGAGGTTGACTGGCTCGACGCTAGAAACATCTGTCGTCGCCACTGCATGGACGCTGTCTCGCTGGAAACTCCACAGGTATATGCCTACACAACTAGAATAATTTTAAGCAAAAAATAGCTTGTCCAACATAACCTTCAACTAAGGCTGCAAGACCTGGGCACCCTGAGATTTAAGGTCAATGGATAATAGATCCCATTAGTAGAATGTTCAATGTTATCTACCTATTGCAAAATGCAGCAACAGTCTATTATGTAGGTACGTTATACATGACCGGGGCAAAGTGTAGAACAATTGTATTATATCTGAGCGAATGTAGATGAGCCTTGAGATAATCATCTTCATTACCCATGTGGTCATTTAACACGCACAACTAGGTCGATCGTGATGATATGTCTTTTCCCCTCCATGATCCACCTGCAAATTGTATAGCGTTAGGTATCTAGGAGCAATTTAATTTTGAATAGCAATTTGTATTTCGTAAGGATAAAGTGGTATCTGTATCTTCTACAAGAACCGAGTAGCTGAACTCTTAGATTAAAGCGATGTATGTTGCATGAAGTTTAATGGTCATATCGTGGAAAAGCCTGATTTCATCATTTTGGATGACACTAAAACATAATAAATAACCCAGATTAAAGTTTATTAAGAAATACCTAGGTAAGATTATGTCTAATGGTAGGTAGGTACCCGATGAATTTCTTTAAGTAGATACGCACATGAGAAATCAAGAACAAAGGTTATTATTTCTGCACTTTTTTCATAATATATAAAAACTAATAGGTCCTACTCCAAATACTTAACATATTATTTTAATAGCTATCTATTGTTAACTTTCATCCGGGTAACTCATCAATGGAAAATACGTAAGTTTTCTCTTAACACTTCCTGTCGGTTGCAAGAAGGCAACGAACGCGCACTTCTATTGTTATGAAAGCATGGCAAATAACCTTTTAGCACTTGTAAGCATTATCTTTTCTTTAGTTATTTTTTTATATCCATACTACAAATTCTGCAGAACTCCATACATCCGGAATTCTTGTTTGATACAAAGTTCCTAGATTCATTGAGTCATTATACCGCTCGCATCAATATTCATTAGGATAGATGGATTCGATTTGTAGAGCGTTAAAGACGTCGCGTGAAAGGGGTGCAACGGCCGAGTGCGTCACGTCGCCTCTGCGGCGATCGGTCCGGCAAGTAGCACGTGGCACAAATTCCTCCCACAGCCGTGTTGCCCACTTCTTGTGCCGGACGTAGGTACGCGACGGACGTGGACTTCCCGCCGCTGACATTAACACACATGACACCCTGCCTTACTATCTAAATCCCTTAGTACCTAAGGTACCTTAAGAAGGTACACTATTGTTTTCTGAATCAAGTGCAAGTAAATTTAGCACGATCATTTATTTATTTTCTTTAAATAGAATTTAGAAGAAACTCTTGTTGTATAAATAAGTCATTGACCGCGGCCATGACCCTCGTGTAGGTTCTAATACTTATCTATACTAATATTATAAAGCTGAAGAGTTTGTTTGTTTGAACGCGCTAATCTCAGGAACTACTGGTTGGAATTGAAAAAATCTTTTTGTGTTGGATAGTCCATTTATCAAGGAAGGTTATAGGCTAAACGGGAAAAATGTCCACCCGTGCGAAGCCGGGACGGGCCGCTAGTAGGTAAGTATTATAAAAATCATAAAGTCGGTAGGGTTTTGAGTTTTATTTTATTACACGTCAAATAAAATCAAAGGTAGGTAGGTTATTACTATGGGTCGTTCTTAAGCAAGCGAAATAAAAATATGGAAATGGGAATTAAAATTAATAAGTGGGTGGCTAATATCAAGCCTTTATAAATCTTGAACTTAGAGAAAAAAACAAAGCTCAAAATAAATTCAAAATGTAGCTGCTCTTATTTGATACACTGAGATCTGATGGCAAATAATAATAACATAAATATATTTGTAACTCAAAATAAATACTTTTAGGGTTCTCCACCTAAATGGTCAAAACGGAACACTAAATGGTGTTCCTACCACAGAGTACTTTTATATAAGTATTATGGTTCGTACTTATTGATCGAAGGTTCCTACATAGTGATTCATGTAATATTTACGTGTCAAAATTAAGTTTTATACAATTTCAATTAAAAATAATCAAATAAACTCAATTAAATAAACCAGAAGAGATTAGACAAAGTTGCGGTTTAAAAAATGATGTAGTGACAAAAATTGAAAGGAGTATGCTTAGGTGGTTTGGCCATGTTGAGAGAATGAGTGAACGGCGATTAACAAAAGAAATTTATAAGGCGGATGTTAATGGGAATGCCGGTAGAGGACGTCCTAGAAGGACACACATCGATGTTATTGGTGATGTTCTTCACAAAGGTCAGGTGCGTAGTACTCTCAACCGGCGTGCGTGTATGACAAGATGTATGAATGTGGATGAAGCGAAAGGGGTATGTAAGAGTCGTAGCATGTGGCGTTCTATAGTTTCTGCCTACCCCCATGGGAAAAAGGCGTGAGTTTATGTATGTATGTAAATAAACCACTTGAGCAGTTTCTTTTTAAAGCTTATTATTTGTTGTAAAATTATTTATTTGAGAATATTATTAGGCACCTATGACTCAATATCGACAACCTTAGGATACCGGTCGGAGACACCAGATATCCTTCACTAGAGGATTTTTTGTAATTTTTTTTCAATAAAACGTTGCCTCACACTAGGATTTTCTCCTGTATCGTGGGTGCGTTTACAGACACAAATCTTCACATGCATAAACATCCAGACCCGGAACAACTCTCTGTAGGCCATACAAATATTTGTTCCGTGAGGGATCGAACCCACGACCCGTAGCCAAGGAACCGATCGCTCAGCCACTGCACTTAACGTGTCGACATTATTGGCTATCCACCACACAGATCGGAAGACCACTGCAAGTTCTCCAACTAAGGAAAATGATAACTTGATATCGATATGCCTATTTGAAATAACCTAACCTATTAACATGATTATTTTATTTTCATAGGAAAATGAATTCGTAAAACAGAGGATTGCACGCGGAAACGTGCGGTATATATGGACTTCTGGTCGTAAATGCAACTTCGCCGGCTGCGACCGTACTGATCTGCAGCCTCCCAATGTGAATGGCTGGTTTTGGTCCGGCTCAGGCGCTAAGATTGGACCTACTACCCAGCGCAACACTGGTGACTGGTCGTACACGGGTGGATACGGCCAACCACAGCCTGACAACCGAGAAGCCGCTCAGGTCAGTTATATTCTACTGCCACTTATTAAATTCTCCATGAATTACATTGACCGGACTTCAAATGAAAGGTCGATCTTAATACTAGTCGTAACACGCACGTTATTTAATTTAAAGCATTTTTTTTGTAATAATTCATCTGATTTTCGTCCTGCAGGGTAACGATGAGTCGTGTCTGGCGATCCTGAACAACTTTTACAACGATGGCATCAAATGGCACGACGTCGCCTGTCATCACGTTAAGCCATTCGTTTGCGAGGACAGTGATGAGCTGCTCAACTTCGTGCGCTCGCGCAATCCCGGCCTCCGCCTATGAAACTTCAATCATATCGCACTCTCGCCTTCTAGTACTATAGATGGCTGACATTGTACAAAACCAAGTGTCTATCTATTATTAAGTTATTTATTAAATTAACAAATTGTTCACAATTTGGATATTTTACTCAATGATAGCCATAAATACATCCTCGACACGATAGAGTGAAATAATGAATGGGTAAAGAATGTACGTGAACCACAAAACAAATAGATCATAATCCTACCCCCACCTATGAAGAATTTTAAGTCTATTTAAAATCGTGTAAATAAATGTAGCTCAAAACTATGATAAACCGTAATAGGTAGGTAATACTTGTTTAAATTATACGAAATTTCAATTATTGAGAAGATAACGATGGGTTTAGAGAAAAGTTTTTTTTTCTTGATGGTATCCTTATTAGTTCACTTTCGTCAGTCATCCACTCCAAGCTAGACTTACTAAATCTGTACACACAATTTATTTCACTCTACTAATAATTTATAAACAAAAATAATAACCTAATAATTTATAAAAAAAGTATTATTTCCCAAATAGGATTGTACCTAACTCATAAGTGTTAGATTTAATAAAAAAAAGAATTATTGTGTTAAAAGTGTTTTATTGTAAACCACTGTAAAATATGTCAGGGGTATATAAAACTGACATTAATATCTATTTAAGTTGGCTTCATGACATACTACCTACATCAAATTAAACAAAATGATATTTAAAATTATAACATAACATCACGCCTGTATTCGCCGAAGGGTTGGGCAGAGGTGTATAGTAACACCCTCATTTCGCCATTATGTTTAAGTCCCATGTAATAGGGTGCGAGCCTATTGCTATCAACCGGGCACAAATCCTAACTCAGGGCTGCTACTGAATAATTCCACATTGATAAACCTAATAACACTTTGCCCGACCTGGGGATCGAACCCAGGACCTCACGCTCAGCAGTCGCGCTTGCCACCACTAGACCAACGAGGCAGTAAAATCATAACATAAACACATAATCAGCCTATTATTGGCCCACTGGCCACGAGACTTTTCTCAGAATGAGAAGACGTTCCTCTAAAACTTACTCTACTCGACTCCACCTCGACTCAGTCTTTCTCACTATCATCGGTAGTTATAGTTGACATAAACGTCCTCGACTCGAGATTTGTCCTCAGTCGAGGTAAGGAATCATCTTTTAAACTCAAGGTATCTCGGAACCTACCTTATCGAATATGCTTACGATAATCCTTACAACTATTTATGGCGTTATTTGCGCGATGCAGATAATTCAAATTATGACGTAATGACTCCACTCTACCTCGACTCATTTGAGGACGCCTCACTCGAGGAACCTCAAAGTTCACTCGAAATTACGACTAAGAATACAATTTTGAAGGTGTTTTCGAGGCCGTCCTGAGTCGAGTAAGTTTTCGAGGAACGTCTTAAATATGGGTGTAAGTCCACCACTATGGTTTGGTGCGGGTTGGCGGAGTACCTACACACACCATCGACAACTTTTTGGAGCCCTCTCATGTGTGCAAGATTCCTCACCTTTACCCGCCCTTTCTTACAGTTAATATTATAGTAAACAATTTAAAATAAATAACTATCTAAAGGGTCACAGCGCGTCCCTGCAATAAGCAAACTACACACCACTATTCTTAAAATGATGTGGGCTAGTAAACTAAAACAAAAATCGTAGAAGAAAATTGAACAGATATTTGAAGAATAAAAATAAATTCTCCTTTTGTTTGTATTATAACTTTCGTGACACACATTCATATTTATGAATGAGTCTCGCGTCGCGGGCGTAACGCTACTAGGCGCGGTGCAGCCCTAGTACGACTCGCGACCTCGCCGAGTGATCAGCTCATGATTAAGGGCTCCGTTTGGGTCCGGAACTAGTCGGGCAATCCCGGAAAATGCACGTGAGTAAACCGTAACTAATCATAAATATAAATTCTCCTTGGTCTCAGTTCTACAATATGCAATACAAATCATACGGCTGGCTTTACACCTGTAAGTTTTCCTCACGTAAGTCCCTAACATAATTAACTTACGATAAATTTGCAAATGTAAAATCTCTTGTAAGTAGCTTATCGACTGATTTGTAAAATTGAATGAATTGTCATAAGTCACTTACATAAATTTTACGGAAGCAACTTACAAGTGTATTGGCAACCTTGATTTATGATTAATACAACAGATTTTAAAAAGTTTAGATTTTTTTTGAACCGACACAAAAGCTAATACGCAGCATTGCTTAATTAGAAATTTGTTTTTTTCTGTAGATAAGTAGGTACCTAATATCACGTTGGTGTCATAGATATTTAGCATGATAGCCGGATCGACGATGGCTAAACTAGCTCCAAACTCCAAAGTGCGTAGGGGTCCTAATCACGACAATTCGAAAGCGGCTATATTACTTTATCTAGCTAGATTGATCGATCTGCGTAATAGTTCCTTGATTGGATAAATAGTATTCAAAACTTATAAATATCCATTTCCATCTATTGAATAAATTAAATATCTACAATTTGCATACCTTGATGAAAAAAACAACTTTTATCTTTCTCTTTTAATTTTCACTTGTGATCGCGACTACTTACGTTAGGCAATTCAATACCTATTTTTATTAAATTGGTAGATGAGAATTCCAATTATTACACATTACAGCTAGTAGATACAATACGTCAGTTTCCCTGACCGTAATCAAATTACAAACACAGCCTCGTTAGTATTTTATAATGTTTAAATTCACTTAACATCATAATATTCAGTCAATAAGGCAAACGACTAACAAACAAATACGAGTACATAACAGTAACACTTAAAGCTAAACACACATTATAAGTCCATAATTCAATAAAGATTCCAATCTCATAATCTTGCGTTTAACACTAAGAATGTGCAATTCATTCAATCTAGCATTTAAAAACAAACTTTAAATCAATGTCAAACCGAAATACAAAACTTACCCAGTGATACTGGGCGAGTCGAATGACTACAAAACAAACAAAAACTCTTATTAACCTAAAATGTTTTGTCGTAGTGATTCCTGTCCATGAGGGTCGGCGCTAGGAGGGTAAGCAGCTGACGTCATCGAGTATGGCGGCCAGGAGCGGCTTGTCGCGCAGCGCGGCCGCCAGCTCGGCGCGGTCCCACAGCAGGCGCAGGCGCCGCGCGCGCGCCGGCCCGCCCGCCGCCACGCGCAGCGCGCCGCGCGCCTCCAGCAGCGCGCACGCCGCGCACGCCTCGCACATGTCCAGCGGGGTCGGCGCTAGGAGGGTAAGCAGCTGACGTCATCGAGTATGGCGGCCAGGAGCGGCTTGTCGCGCAGCGCGGCCGCCAGCTCGGCGCGGTCCCACAGCAGGCGCAGGCGCCGCGCGCGCGCCGGCCCGCCCGCCGCCACGCGCAGCGCGCCGCGCGCCTCCAGCAGCGCGCACGCCGCGCACGCCTCGCACATGTCCAGCGGGGTCGGCGCTAGGAGGGTAAGCAGCTGACGTCATCGAGTATGGCGGCCAGGAGCGGCTTGTCGCGCAGCGCGGCCGCCAGCTCGGCGCGGTCCCACAGCAGGCGCAGGCGCCGCGCGCGCGCCGGCCCGCCCGCCGCCACGCGCAGCGCGCCGCGCGCCTCCAGCAGCGCGCACGCCGCGCACGCCTCGCACATGTCCAGCGGGGTCGGCGCTAGGAGGGTAAGCAGCTGACGTCATCGAGTATGGCGGCCAGGAGCGGCTTGTCGCGCAGCGCGGCCGCCAGCTCGGCGCGGTCCCACAGCAGGCGCAGGCGCCGCGCGCGCGCCGGCCCGCCCGCCGCCACGCGCAGCGCGCCGCGCGCCTCCAGCAGCGCGCACGCCGCGCACGCCTCGCACATGTCCAGCGGGGTCGGCGCTAGGAGGGTAAGCAGCTGACGTCATCGAGTATGGCGGCCAGGAGCGGCTTGTCGCGCAGCGCGGCCGCCAGCTCGGCGCGGTCCCACAGCAGGCGCAGGCGCCGCGCGCGCGCCGGCCCGCCCGCCGCCACGCGCAGCGCGCCGCGCGCCTCCAGCAGCGCGCACGCCGCGCACGCCTCGCACATGTCCAGCGGGGTCGGCGCTAGGAGGGTAAGCAGCTGACGTCATCGAGTATGGCGGCCAGGAGCGGCTTGTCGCGCAGCGCGGCCGCCAGCTCGGCGCGGTCCCACAGCAGGCGCAGGCGCCGCGCGCGCGCCGGCCCGCCCGCCGCCACGCGCAGCGCGCCGCGCGCCTCCAGCAGCGCGCACGCCGCGCACGCCTCGCACATGTCCAGCGGCAAGATGTTGCGCGCCATCGCCACCCTGACAACACCACAAACCACGAATGTCAACAGTAATACAATACTTTCACATTCATGTTTACAAACATGATAAATATAATTGATAATTGGATCGTAATTTCACTTACTGTAGAAAATGAAATAGCCGATTACATTTTCTACAGTAAGTTAAGTATTCGCAATGGAATATTCGATCAAAAAAAAAAATTAAAACCCTGATCGCTGAAAAATTGGTGCTCTTGTACAATCAAATGCAGGTGCTTACTTTTTGTAAACGTCGTGCAGCTTCCCCATAACAATTTCCTTCACCTTCCCCTTTGTCAGCATCAACATTATACTACAAAGTATTAATTTCTGTTGCAACGGGAACCCGTCTTCAGCGTCCGACTCGATCTTCCTTGACCCTCCGTAGACGTCGTTCAGAACTTCAAGTACTTGTTTCAGTTCCACGGTAACTGTAGAGTCCTTCATCATGTTATCAATAGACTGGTTATCCACAAATTGAGTCCTCCTCGCGAGCTCTATTACTCTTCGTCCTATATCTAAGGCTCTCCTCATGTCTCCGGAGATGGCTGAGATTTTAGCTGAAATTTTTTTTACTATTTAAGTTTGATAGTAAACTAATAGTACTTAATAATTATAATCACTATAGATACACTAAGATCATTGCATAAAATAAACTTAAGTCGATACAGCTGTGCAACTGAAGACAGATTAATCTATCTATACAAGGTTAGTCGGAAAGGGGGTACTAAGCCGAAAGGGTGTTAAAGTAGGTACCCATAATAATGGATAACTTTTGTTCTACAACTTTCCCCAAAACTCGATAGTTTAAGAGAAATAGCTTTTCAAAGATTTCGTAAAAAATATGCTAAAATCTGTGTCCATAGCTATGATCAGCTGTGTTTACTATTTAGGTCATATTTGGGGTCACGGATTAGAAACTTAATTTTCTGAATTCATAACTGAAGCAGGTATGTTTTTTTTTTGAAAAAACTAAATTAAAAATCTTTTTCCGTGCAAATAAAAATTATCGAATTTTGAAATTTTAACACCTGCAATAAAACAGTCATCAGTGATACTATACCTAAGTGGCTTTCGGGTTAGCACCCCCTTTCCGACTAACCTTGTATAAATAAAAATTAATCGCCAAATGTGTTGCTAAGCGCAAAATTTGAGAATGGCTCGACCAATTCGGCAATTTTTTTTTTAAATATATTTCTTAAGGCACAAAGAAGGTTCTTATGGAGAGAAAAAACAAACAAAAATTGCGTGGAAAATAGTAAAAACAACATTTTTCTTTTCCCACTACAGGCCAATAACTTTTGACAGAACGAAGTCTGTCCGGGCAGCTAGTATTATAGTAATAAAATTACCTGCAAGCATTTGTAAAGCGACAGGAGAGAAAACATTGTTCTTGTCCTCGTTGGCTAGTACATTTGTAAATATATTGATGATCTGTTGTTTGGTGTAGGGCGCGAAGTGAAGCGTGTTGGGGCGCAGCGAGCAGCGCGCCTGCAGCCGCGGCAGCGCGCGCTCCGTCAGGTCCAGCGCGTTCGCGATGCCGATGAGCACGATGCGCGAGTTGGCCATTGCTGGCCATTCAAATATTGTGTAGAGGACTGATTGGCGCTTGCTATCTAATTGATCTATCTCATCTAATACTAAGAGTCTGTAATAAACCATATTGTATTTTAAGTTTTTTACGAGACCTAGTTTTTTCTAATAGGTTCACAGTTCTGAACAGATACTATGGTGAAACATAAATAAATATTACTTACATCATTTTGTGTTTTTTATTTAAATACTTTTCAATGGCATTGAAACAAGCTTTTTCGGTTGTTCCAGATGTTGGCACTTGAAGCTCTTTACAAATTCTGCTATAGATACTCGCAGCTGATTTCATCATTGTGCAGTTTATGTAAACTTGTTTGTATCCTTCTTTAAACTGTAACCATTCGAAAATCTTGATAAATGCCTTTTTAACAGACTTCTTCATATAATCATAATATATCAAGCACAATTTAAATTACAAGTAACAGAACACTGCTTTTACTGACTATGATTAAACATTATTAAATGCTAGATGGGATGAAAGACAAAAAGTCATTAAAGGCAAGGTATTTAATAAATTTACTAATATGTAAGTTTATGTATGGCGTTTTGCAGTTAATAGTTAATATGCAGTACACTATTGGGAAAACGCCGTGATGTTACGTATCAGCCCATCATGTCTGCCTAGCCTTTCCCCAACTGCTTTGGGATCGGCTTCCAGTCTAACCACATGTGGCTGGATATCAGTATTTTACACAGAGCGCCTACCATCAGTATTTCTTTATTTCATTTTTTAGACGCGTAGTAACGTTTAATTAGCGTTCATAATTTTTACAATCGATATTATATTGTAAGTACCTATAAAATTATTATAATCTTGTACAATACATACCTTGGGTAAGTGCAAAATATACGACAAACTTGCAGTTTTTCCAGTGCCTGGCTGTCCTGACACATACAGTGAAGCAGACTGTTCCTTTTCAAGATTTTCAGTCAAAAAATTATCTAGCCATTCGATCTCTTTTTCTCGACTTGTTAGAGGTTTTAAATACTCCTCTTCACTGGAATCAAAATTTTACTTTATTAAAATATATCCTTAGGTTAGACTGGTATAAAGAACTTAGGCTTCTGACTGCCCATGAAGACTATCATATTTTGATATAAAGTATTCGTGAGACAGCCAACAGACTACTCAAATTGAATTCAAGGACACGAAGTTGGTCATACATCCAAGGTTCAGCCATGAGTCCCAACTTATTATTGAGATTTAATATAGCGCATTGTACATAGTACTCTTATAGTGAAAAACTTGGGGTAATTGCACTTTCCCTATCAACAAACGTACCATTAGGTACTATTAGTAAATACTAGTCCCAGGTGCGTCCTGGGACAGAACGTGAAGAAATTGTATAACAAACATTTACCTGTTCTTCGTAGGCGTGGTTTTATTCACCATGGTATCTTTTCGGGAAATTTTTACAGGCGTGCAATCTGAAAAGAATACTTTCATTATGGTAACTATGCAACTTTCATCAGGGTAAGTTTGCACTGAATATCTAATGATGGTTAAATTACTATTATTATGCCTGGAGTTTAGCAATAGAGAGATGAATTTCCTAGAAGTACTAGGTAGAGTTATTAGAACTATAACGCGCACTATAACCCTACCTGAGCCCTAAGGAACAGGGAAAGAGGGTGGAAGTCTTTAATTTAAATTTATGAATGAGCCAAATACCTGCAAGTGGAATAAGGTGAGGTGGCGGTCAAACGCAAGCCCATGAAATATAAAAAAGGAGAGAGCCAAAACCGCCCTGGAAAAGAGCGTTTTCTAATAACATTATAATGCAATCAGTAATCTGCCTGCAAACAGCAGACAACAGTGAAAGAGGGATGTGAAATGAAATGAAATGAAAAGAAATTATTTATTCAGCAAATTGGATATTTAAAAAATCACTTTTACATGTCGGTTTGTTTGTTTTTTTTTAAACTAGATGATGTCGGCGTTTCCTATCTGACTACCTCTGAGAAGAAAGGCCGAAACAAACTCAGGAGTCAAGGTCTCTTTTCAAGTACAGACATTTTTCTGTAACAAAATTTTGTGTGAGGACAATGCAGAGCAACGCCTGGACTGGCCTTTTGAGGAAAGTTCCAGAGCAGTTTGAGAGGACCTGTCCCAACAGATGGCACGCATGCATCAGCCATCGTGTAGCTCAACCCTATCTTAGGGAGCTCAACGACCCGACGCACAACATTACTAACAGCCAGGACTAGAAAGTAGGCCATACAATACTCAAACCGCCAGACATATACGAGGGTTGCGCGGTAAAACTCAATAAGTACTACCAAAAAGTCCCTGTTCAGAAAATTGAGTTTGAAATATTGATGACGTGAAAGTGTCATTATGTTAAATTAGATGCAAATTCTTAATAATTTAACAGTTAAATTTTAGTTCAGTTTTTTTTAGAGTGCCATATTCAAACTGGAAACCCTTATATGTAGTTTCACCATGACCGTCTGCCTCTCTGTATGTCACAGCTGATTTACTCGCAGACAATTAGAGCTATAAAGCATAAAGCTAAAATTTGGCTTGACTATACATATTTTATAACGCCTACAAAGTTATGCAATAAAATTCAAGTTGAGGGTCTCTCCTACATGTAATTAAAATGGGGTTGTTTTTTTATATTCGCGTACCACATCGTGTTGGATATGGTTTCAATAACATAACGTGATTTCTAAACACTCGATACATAACAGGGCACATCCCTGTTATGTACTGAAATATTACCTAAGTTTTTTTTATAGAGTTGTTTCCCCACACCCTACAAGCTAAACCGTTATTTCTGAAAATCCGAAATGTATTCAAGGTAGGTACTTTCTGTCCACCGACCGCCTTTTTTTTCCACACCGTATAACGAATTTAAAAGGAAAATATCACAGCTAAGTAGGCTCTACTTGTTTACTTGCTACACTGTGTGTGGTCCGTCAAGTACTTGGTCGGTTTCTTATACCTGTTGTTGGCACATGTTACGACGATTTATTAAAGCCGGCCCAGCGCAAGTCGGACTCGCGCACGAAGGGTTCCGTACCATTATCTATAAAACCGTTACCCTCCAAAAGAAGCTAATACGAATAATTACCAATATAAAAGAAACAAATAGTTGCAAGCCTTACTTCCAGAAACACAAGATTCTCACGTTAGTTGGTGTTTATATTTTGGAAGTATGTAATAGTCCGCAAATATCCAGATTAGGGCTTTCAGTCTCGATGCATTACTGAGTCCCGGGAAAAAAAAAACGAGACTAGGTGTGGTCTTGAAATTCCCGGGGAAAACGAGACTTTCGAGACTATTTCAAAACTTGGTTTTCTTACTTATAGGCTATGCAATTAGAAAGTCAAAACATGACATTTTAATCAAGTACTTTATTAAACAAACTCAAACAAAAAGAAAAGTCATTTGTAACAGTTTTTTTCATTTTTGTAGTGGGCACGTAAAAAACAAAGAGCGTTTAATGTCGTTTCAGACAGAGAGGACCTAATTTTGTTACAAAAGTAACCCGCGTTAGCAAAAGCTCTTTCTGCTTCTACACTAGTGGGGGGAATAGATATTAAATAGTTGTAGCAATAATTTAGGTATTTCCCTCTGTCGCCCCCATTTTCAAAGAGAGCTTTTTCTACGTGCAAGGTTGTTTGCAAGTCATGGATAGACATGGAAGTTGTATTCTGTCCTTTGTCTTCTTGGGGGTTTAACATATTATTTAGCTCACATCCCAGCTGTTCTTCTGTAGTTAAATTTGTGACCTTCGCAATCGTTGCATCATTTAAATAACTGGTATTTGCGGTATACTTGTCAGATTTGTCAGTTGTGGATGTGGATTTATTTAACCTTTCGTACAATTCTTTTAAAGACACTGTAATTTCGTCGTTGCTTAATGTTTGAAAAGCTGTTGCATCAAGCTTCTTTTCAAAAAACTGAGAAGGACTGTGCAAATATTGTAAGATACTTGCCTCAATCAGTCTATTTTCCATAATACGGATGCGCAGTGAATTGGCGAGCTTTACGCTCAAAAAACTTTGTTGTAAATCTAATTTCTTTAGGCAGAAATTTAGTGCAGTATCTGCTGTTAAAAGAGTAGTGTCTCGTCTACACAGTGCTTCTAAGGTCACTCTCATAATACCTAGTGAATTTGAGATTGCTTCCAATGTAGTATACTCTGATTCAGTGAACTCTATTCCGGATCCTATATCAATCAAAGCTTTTCGAACGCAAATCTTTATTTTAAGAAATCGGTCCAGCATTTCAGCTAAACTAGACCATCTCGTCTTGCAATCAATTATTAATTTTAGTTCTCTGTGGAACTCCTCTTCTACGTATTTTCTTAGTACAATTTGTTTTGTTGGTGATTTTCTGAACAACTTTGCTACTTTTCGGACTTTATTAATCACATGTTCATAAATTACTTCTTCATGTTTTCGCGGCTTGCTGCTCTCAATTATTTCAAAACTGCCACTTTCATCTTTTTCATTATCATCCACATTTTCATCATCGTCATCGTTCATATTCTGTGATACGTCATTTTGTATTTCACATAATTTTGTTTTTTTATACAACACATCTAGTATTGCCAATTGCATACCATGGGCCAGACACTTTTGGTGATAAGCATTGACTGACTTTCCCATTTTTTTCATTACGCTACATCCATCTGTTGTTAGACTTATAACGTCAGTGTCTAAATTAACATTAAACTGGAACAAACGTTCTTTTAACAAATCTACACAAACAGTAGCAGGCATGGGACCAGATATTTTAACGAGACCTAAGTTTTTATATTTATCACCTTCAAAAAATGGTGAGTGTATGTTTACATTCATGTACCTCTTGTTTTGGTTTGAGGTCCACTCGTCTAAGGTACAACAAAATTTTACTCCGGTCTCTTTCAATTTTGTAATTTCGTTTACTGTCAAAGACTTGATAAAGTCAGCCTGTTTTTTGACCATGCTTGATATGGTAGCCACAGATAATGGTAATGTGTATTGAGCTTTTTTGAACAACTCGCGTAAATCTTTAGATTCGACAAAAGTTCGAAATGGTATTCCATCCAGAGAAGCCATTCTCGAAACTTTAACTTCAATTCCGTCAACTCTCTGGAAGAAATCCGTCATCTTGGCTTTTTTTTCGAGTGGTTTATAAGCTCCATCTTTTCTCGTGCATTTGCTTATTGAAGGCGTGCAAGCGATGGTATCCGATGATAAAGCAAGTCGTAGTTCTTCCTTTGACAATATCATGTTATGCATACTCTTAAGATGTTTATGAAGACCACTTGTATTCCCCCCTAAAGTCTTAAATATTCTGTGGCATGTTTTACATTTAGCAGAAGCATTATCATTGGCTCGCAAAAAATAGCACCATACCGAAGACTTATCATGCATTTTAGCAAGTACATCGCAATAAGACATGCTTTTGTCTAAAACAATAAGAAAAGCCCATTACCACACACAAAAACGACAAAAATAAAACCACCAGAATACCGCCCTATTCAGAATGCGGCCACAATATAACCTCAAACTAGCAAAAAACAATATTGTGTCAAATAACACGTAAAATCGATAGTTATTTAAGCATTAGAAATGAATTTAAACGCATTACGTAAGAAAACAAGAAGGTACAACATAAAATGCATGTAAAATGCCACAACTCACTAATAAGTATTATTGGGATAGCCTCAGAGGTGTTGCAAAAATATCCAGTAATATCTCCACAGTAATTTTAATCACAAAATTCACCCTTCCTTCTTGTACAACGGTTGCGCGCTATATCGCTCAACGAACGTCAGTTATAACATTCACTTCGATTACCAACACAACTATCTTAAATTAATATAATGGCTATTAACAAACGATTATTCATTTACAATTAGTTGATAATTAATAATACATTTAATTATTATCGTTTAGATTTTTAATGTAATATATTTCACTATAAATTACAAATATTTAAACTTTAACATCTGCCTACCTGTTGCCACTTAATGCAGTCAATACAACATCTATTAGAGGTATAATAATTCCAGGATATATAGAATAATATTAATCAGGCGTACATTATACTAATTAGGCTTACAGCTCGGCCTTCCTGTGAAAGCGAGTCCCTTCGCGAAAAAGAATGACGTTATTATTATCGGAATAAAAAGAGTATTATTACAACATGATTGAGTTGAAAAAGGAATCATTGCTGTTATTATTATACCATAGTACAAACTGGAAATGAAATAATTATTTTCATGGTCATCGAACCCAAACTGAACAGAACCTGTGGCTTGTAAGCGCTACAGACTGATACTAAAACATTAATAATGTATTACGTTCTGACAACATCTACACGGATCTGACATCTAGACACGAAACAAACACAAATGCTTATCGAGGCTTATACATGATACACTAATCTAATATAATCGAAATAATGTTATTTAATAGTACATTAAATTTAATAGTAATTTATTTATGTTAGATTAATATAACTAAATACTTTAACGAACGAGAACATAACTTTTATTTAGTTTTTACTTATAAATTTATTTTTAATCATTATCTGAACCACTTTCTTCACAACTACTTTCCAAATTTCTACTAAAATTTAGCCAGGGCTGCATTTTGTCGATTGCTACGACGGCTTCGTAACGACGATTATTTTTGCGCGATAGGGGAGTGTCTTCGATGACATACCTATCGTTGGGAAGTACTTTTATTACCCGATACGGACCCTGATATTTGACAACCAATTTTTGTGATTGTCCATCGTTAGGAACCTGCCGCTCTACACGTACTAAGTCTCCTACTGAATAATTCTTCGCTGGTTTCCTACGACGATTAAACCTTTCCCTATCTTTAATCTGAGTCTCACTTATTTTCTTTCCATCTACGTCCCTCACTTCTGCTAATTTATCCACCGGTGTTACGGTCACGGTGTCGTCTAAAACCTCACTTAATATGCTTTCACTCCTACACTTAATGTTAAATCCGAACAGTAACTCTGATGGAGTCTTTTGCGTCGTCTTATGAGTCGTAGTATTTAAACCTAATTGTATATCGAGAATTTGTTCGTCCCAAGACTTTTCGTCTTTACCGTGGGCTGAAGTAGAAAGGGCATCTAATATGGTCCTGTTGAATCTTTCAACTTGACCATTCGCCCTGGGAGTTGCCACGGCATTCATAATGTGCTTAATGCCATATAGCATTACAAAGTCCCTAAAAACCCCGCTAGTGAAGCTGGTGCCCCTGTCGGTGATAAGGCGTGTTGGAACACCAAAGTAGCTGATATGGTCTTTGAGTACTTTTATCGTGGTCGTCGATTTGGTGTCTCTAACCGGCTTTACGATAACATACTTTGTAAAGCCGTCGACCAAAACGAGTAAATAACAATTGCCCTTTTTACTCTTTATGAATGGACCCAAGTGGTCAGCATGGACCGTATGGAACGGTACGCTTGGCCTTTCTATAGGGTGCAGTTCACCTTCACGTTTACCACCAGGTGTTTTGTGGTGTGAGCATTCGAGGCAGGATGAAACGTATTTCTTTACGAATTTGCGCATTTTGGCAAACCAGTAATTCTTACGGATCCGCTGTAAGGTCTTATCATAACCGCAATGACCGACGTCATCGTGGTTCATTTTTAAAACCTGCCAGCGAACGCCTTTCGGTACCAGCCATTTTATTTCATCCCCGACTATTCTGTAGACCCTATTGTTTTTTAATTTATAGTTTTTGTGAATATCCATCACTTGCTCTGAACCAGGATCCGATAACGTCTCTTTTATCTTCCTGACCTCTTCGTCAGCAGACTGTATAGTAGCAATCCAGTCTTGCTCGCAAGTTTCGATGGTTAGGACATCAAAACACGTCGGTGGCTCTGATTCGCTTCCATCGACTGGATTGCGACTCAGCGCGTCGACGTGAGACATGCGCAATCCCGAACGGTATTCAATGGTACAGTCATATTCTTGTAACTGTATCCACCACCGGGCTATTCGTGGAATCAAATCGCGTTTGATTAACGTTGCTCGTAATGCGTTGCAGTCGGTGAGTATTTTGAAGGGAATTCCGATGAGATAAACGCGAAAGCGATTGAGTGACGCAATTACCGCCAATGTCTCTAGATCGTAAGAGTGAAGTTTTTGTTCATCTACGTTAGTTTTTCGGCTAAAGTACGATACCGGCTGGAACACACCGTTTGCGTTAGCCTGTAATAAGATACCAGCTAGTCCGGCCTTGCTAGCGTCAGTATGCAATTGGGTTTCCGCATTATGATTGTAGAGCGCAAGAATGGGTCTATCAACCAGGAAATCTTTGATTTTGTTAAATGCTAATTCCTGACCTTGGTCCCATGCCCATTTAATATCTTTTTTTAATAAATCGGTTAGTGGGGCCGCTAATATGGCATAATTCATAATAAATCGCCTAAAATATCCTGTTAGCCCAAGGAATTGTCTCAATTCATGTTGATTCCTAGGTGTCGGGAATTTAGATACCGCCTCAGTTTTTCTTTGGCCGGGTCGTATACCTTCGTAACTAACCTCATAACCGAGAAAGTCTATTTTTTCAAGGAAAAAGTGGCATTTGCTTAATTTTAGTGTAAGACCACCCTTTTGAAGAAGTATTAAAACTTCTTCCAATCGTTGTAACCCTTCTGTAACGTCCTTAGCTGGAATAAGGACGTCATCCATGTAAACTATTGCATATTTGATCTTAGCCTCCAGAAGTATTTTATTAATAGTGCGTTGGAAAACTGAGGGCGCATTAACCAGACCAAACGGCATCCGATTGTATTCATATTGGCCGTCTGGTGTCACAAAAGCGGTCTTGTGCCGCGACTCTTCAATGATTGGTATCTGGTAATAACCAGAGGCTAAGTCAAGTGACGTAAAAACTTTGTTACCTGACAGTTGATCTAATTGATCCTCAATCCGAGGGAGAGGGTAATGTTCCTTTTTAGTTTTGCGGTTCAAAGCACGGCAGTCAAAGCACAAACGTTTATCTCCCGTTTTCTTTTGTACGAGGACAATAGGGCTGGCGTAAGATGAGGTAGATTCTCTCACAATACCGTGGTCGATCATTTCCTGCACCATACTTCTTACCAAAACGCGGTCCGCGTAAGACATACGATACGGCCTATAAACGACTGGTTCTGAATCCTCAAGCTCAATCACCATCTCTGTCAGATCTGTGAACCCCAAATCGTTAAGTCCCTTTGAAAAGCAGTTACTATATTTATTAATTAATTGTTTTAAATTTGATTTATCTTCTTCACTTAGAGCATCGTTACAGTTCAAAACGTCATTGTTTTGGGATTCACAGATTGTAACATTGCACGAGTTTAAAATATTTTCCAAAATTTTCTTACCAACAAGCAACCCGATACAAGCAACACTTTAAACAGGAGATAGATAACCTCAATTTGATTTACATCGTTATATAATTCGAATCAAACAATTAAGTTGTCGGTACAATACAAATAAATGTACTTACGTTTTTCTCGTAGGCGTAAGTCGAAAAGAGTAATACTTTTCGTTGATCCCACTTCTGAAGCTATTGGGATAGCCTCAGAGGTGTTGCAAAAATAATACCCAGTAATATCCCCACAGTAATTTTAATCACAAAATTCACCCTTCCTTCTTGTACAACGGTTGCGCGCTATATCGCTCAACGAACGTCAGTTATAACATTCACTTCGATTATCAACACAACTATCTTAAATTAATATAATGGCTATTAACAAACGATTATTCATTTACAATTAGTTGATAATTAATAATACATTTAATTATTATCGTTTAGATTTTTAATGTAATATATTTCACTATAAATTACAAATATTTAAACTTTAACATCTGCCTACCTGTTGCCACTTAATGCAGTCAATACAACATCTATTAGAGGTATAATAATTCCAGGATATATAGAATAATATTAATCAGGCGTACATTATACTAATTAGGCTTACAGTATTTAGTTGATAACTTATGCTTTTAACGTGTATTAATTAACATACCTTTTAAGTTAACAGCCAACGAACACATTGCAGCTAGTAACTTCGCGCTTTCTCAATGAAATTTATAATATTATATATTATGTAGACAAAATATGTGTTTTTTGTCAACAAGGTTATTCTTATTCAATCTCCACAGATAATACTAAGCTTTACTCTACACTCGACAGTGTTGCCATTGCCATATCCATGTTACCATAATAAAAAATTACTGTTGGTTTAGTAGATTATTTAATAGTTTTTAGGTGACTCAAGTCTCAAAAGTCTCGTTATTCCCGTGACCGAAAATGTTAGTCTCGAGTCTCGAAAATACCAAAAAATCGTCGAGACTCGAAATTTTCTAGACCGAGATTCCCGGGATGAAAGCCCTAATCCAGATACATACAACACACGAGGAGACATACAAAGAAATTATTCGTTGCGGCATAAAAACAGACTAAATTTGCCCCCCTCCCGCCTTAAATTACACTCATCTAGTCCATATTCCATGTCAATAAAAATATAAATAATAAACTACCAGAAGACATAAAACAACTAAATAAAACCAGTATACTTTTAAATAAATTAAAACACTATTTAATAAAAAAAAAAGCTATTACACAAATTTATTAAAAAAAAATATATTAATTATTATTAGTACACGAATATCTAACGAATAAATTCAATATTAATACATAAAATTATGAATAAAAGATATTTAATAAGAAATATAAATTATATTATTACGCTTAATAATTATACTACCTACACTATAGTGAACAAATTATAAGCGAGCGTTTAAATAAGCAATATTAAATTATTTTTTTTTTGAAAAAATCATTAAATTCTTATTTTAAATAATTAATTAATAGATAGATTGTATATGTTATATTAATAGAATAAGTAAATGAATGGAAATATAAAATACTTAATAGGATACAAATTGATTCAAATTTAAGTACAAGGAAAATTAATAGGGCGCTCTTCCTCTCTCTACTCATTTAAAAATTTGCTGTGCCCGACATGGTCCATAATTGTTTCTATTATTTTTTATTTTACCACATAAGTGTACATTATGGATTGCATTAAACGATTTGATTTGAAACAGCAAAAAAGTCACGTTTGTTTTATGGGAGCCCCCTTAAATATTTATTTTATTCTGTTTTTTAGTACATTTACTGTTATAGCGGCAACAGAAATTCATCATCTGTGAAAATTTCAACTGTCTAGCTATCACGGTTCATGCGATACAGCCTGATGACAGACGGACGGACAGCGGATTCTTGGTAATAGGGTCCCGTTTTACACTTTGGGTACGGAACCCTAAAAAGCGAAAATAGCGAATTAAATAGATTTGTATTGAGACGAAATGCAACGAAATGCTCTAATCCCCAGGATCGGAACATCCAAGTCACCAAGACAAATAAGATTTAACGGATTAGGAAGCCCAATTATAAAATAAGTAATAGACGGCTGCTACTCCAATAATTTTGATTTATATTCTGGATTATATTAATCATCATTATAATTATTATCAAAGTGTTATTGGGTTTTTCCGTGTGGAATTCCTCAGTAACAGCCCGGAGTTTAGATTCGTGCCCGACTGATGGCAATAGGCTCGCCCCCTATTACATGGAACATAAAAATAACGGCGAAATGAGGGTGTTACTATACACCTCTGTCCAGCCCTCCGGGGACTTCAGGTGTGATGTTATGTTATGTATGTTATTATATTAATAGTTAATTAAGATATTTCTTACCATCATCAAAGTTTTTCTTTAAATCTTGTCCTATCTGCCTTTTCAATATCCTTTCGCTCGACTTCCTGATGTTTAATATGTCTTTATTCTCGATTGAGCCGTCGTCTACGTCATTCAAGTATACCTTCTTACGAGATCTGAATGGAATAGTCGCCTGAACTCCGGCCATCTGTAATAAATCGTTGTTAGAAAAGAAAATAGATCTTAATACAGTAAACAATTTAAAAGTTGCATATAATAAGATGTACCTTTTCTTTATGCTCTATTTAAGTAATGGGATGATATACATATGCAGGAATATAATTTATTATTTTATTTCATAAATTTATAGGTTATAAATAGGTATAAACGCCTCGTTGAGCTAGTGGTGGCAAGCGCGGATGCTGTTCGTGAGATCCTGGGTTCGATCCCCAGGTCGGGCAGTGTTATTGGGTTTTTCCATGTAGAATTCCTCAGTAGCAGCCCAGAGTTCGGATGTGTGCCCGGTTGATGGCAATAGGCTCGCCCCCTATTGCATGGGACTTAAACATAACGGCGAAATGAAGGTGTTTACTATACACCTCTGCCCAACCCTTAGGGGAATACGGGCGTAACGGCGTACGGTAATGTTATAAATAGGTATGTATAACCATGCTAAATTTCAGCGTTATAGTATAATAGTGTGCGATTAAAACGGCTGTAACATACAGACTGACATGGCGAAACAATTTCTTAGTTTGATTAGGGAACCATAAAAAAGTATTTTAAATTTTATGAGTAGGGTGGAGACTGGGTTTGGACAGGTATCATTAAAAAATAAAAAGTTATCAAATCGGGACCTTACGTTTATTTTACAAATAAAATTACATTTCCAACACACCTTTTGCGTTAAACTTATTGCATTATGAATATGAATTAATTACATAGGTATTAATAAAAATTAAATAAAAAATAGATACATAAATATTATCATACTTGAAAATTACAATACAATAGGTAATTAGACATGAATTTCTGGTATTAAAATAAATACTTAATTGAAATAATTATTGCTAGATTTTATGTACCTATATTGTAGGGTTTAGGCAAATCAACTGACTGGAGCAGATAACTTAGTTTTCGGGACCATGGAATGGGCTTAGGCCTTCCCGCGATTCAGTTGTGTCAGTTTTGAACACATTCGTGATTATTGAAGCTTCGCAGACTCTTAAACATCCTTTATAATAAGCAGCGGTTTAAACAATGCCAGTGGTAAAGGGCTGCTTTCGTTAGCATCTTGGGTATAGACCACTAGACTCACTTGCGAGGGAAATGTCATTAAGTAGATTGCTACTTTATGAGCTTGCGTGTACCCTGCATAAGGCTTTATTGTACTCCAGATATCATATTTGCGGAAAATCTTGTAAAAAAAATCTGTCGACCGAGTAGTACGTAATAACAGACTGCCAAGTCATAGGTCTCGAGTTCGAACCCATGGCACTCACCTCCGACTTTTCGTATTCATGTGCGTATTGTATAATTAATTATCACTTGCTTAAAAACGGTGAAAGGAAACATCGTGAGGAAACCCTGTGGAAGGATGCCTGATAGATATTTCTCGACGGCGAAAGATTGAAGCTCGACAGAGGCGCATGGGCGGCATAAATTCTGACACCAGGTTAGTCACTAACCACACGAAAAGAAGAAGAAGACCAGTTGTCAACTCATATCTGAACTATTTCATATTTACTATATTTTATGCCATTAATGGTTTACAACTGAGTGATTAATGTGGTTTTTAATATGACGAGAATAAAAATGATCAGTCGACCTGTCCCAAGTGTGCTTAAAATATAAGCAGCTATTACAGTAAAAAAGCTCATAAAAACTCTTACTATCTTATAGTAATAGGGCGCCAAATTCATTAACTAGTAGAACTTATTTATTATTGAATAACATTGTAAACCCAAAATCACAACAAAACTTTTACATAAACATAGGTACAATTTATCAGATCACATAAAATATAGTCTTGAATTTACATAATAATAATGGATGTTATATTTATGTACAAAATTACTATAATTAAAACATTAAATTATTTTAATATCCAGTAGGTATCTTTTCTCAGAATCTTCTATACAATAAAAACGAAACAAAAAACTGTTTGGTGACATTAGGTACCTACTACCTACAATACATAATTAATTGTAAATTGAACTTATGTAAATAAAAGAAAGCTTTGACAAATTAAAACAACAATAATATTTTTTTATTTACAGATGGCCTAGCCACGGGCTGTTTTATGGATTGAACCGCGCCGATTGGAATCCAAAATACCTAAACATTTGTAGTAAAAACTACAATTTAGATATAAAACCCCTCCCTGAAATTAAATACCTATTTGAAAACTGTCCCCGAAAAACTCAGGGTGTGGCTCACAATTTCAAATATAACATTCTTATATTTCAATACCTACCTTTACATTTATTTTTAAAGAAAGCTATTTATTTAGACCAAATCAACTAATGTAAATGAGCCATTAGTTGTTATGCAGTTGTGCTAACTGCCAGGGTCGCATTTAGGATCTGTAGACCCTAGGCTAACTTATAGAGTCGGCCCTTAGTACCCAAGTAACATGATTTATTAACATTGTTATGACACTATATCGTCAGTGGAAAGGTAAAAAGACTAAAGCGCCAATATACCTACTTTACAGGAGAGAGATTCAATGTATTTTTTTAAGAAAACAAAATATAGTTATTTTTCTTAGAGTATACATATTAAATACATAATTATTATACAAGGTTAGTCGGAAAGGGGGTACTAAGCCGCGGGCCACCTAAAGTATCACTGATGACTGTTTTAAAGCAAGTGTTAAAATTTCAAAATTCGATAATTTTTATTTGCATGCAAAAAGATTATTATTTTAGCTTTTTCAAAAAAAATCATAACTGCTTTAGTCATGAATTCAGAGAATTAATTTTCTAATCCGTGACCCCAAATATGACCTAAACAGCTGATCATAGCTATAGACAGATATATTTTAGCATATTTTTTACAAAACCTTTGAAAAGCTATTTCTCTTAAACTATCGAGTTTTGGGGAAAGTTGTAGAACAAAATGTATCCCTTTTTATGGGTCCTTTAACTCCCTTTCGGCTTAGTACCCCCTTTCCGACTAACCTTGTATAATTATCAAAAAATACTTTAAATCTCTCTCCTGTAAAGTAGGTATATTGGCGCTTTAGTCTTTTTACCTTTCCACTGACGATATATTAAAAAAACAACACGATGTTGAAAATAAAATATAGTAATTTTATACATTTTTTTTTTTGCTGTGCTGTTTGTGGCAGCCTATGTAGCCTATGCGTAAATACGGCGCTGCTAACATTTAGTACATTCAAACTGCATTTTGGTTGGCCATCTGTCTGTGAACTGTGAACTCCCTGAGGTCAAATTCTACGATTGTCTTTAGCGCTAAATCAACTAGCAACTTTTGTTGCGCAAGTTAACTGACGCAACAGAGTTTCAAGCTGTGGACACAACCGCAACAAGTCGACTTTTCCAAGTTTAACGAACTAAGCAAGTAATGGGGTGTAAAAACTTATGCGAAAAAATTTGCTGGTGGATTTGGCGCTTTTGAATGCGGTATTACTTAATTATAAAAATAAATGTATTCCTCGTAAAATAAGCTAGTTTTCAATTTAAAGTTCCTTCCCTCCATGACCATGTGTTTTCCGATATAAGTATTTGCATAAAATGAATACTGCCTATTATCACAAAAACCGATACATAGATAATAATACATATAAGAATGCCGTTAACTAATTTAAATATTTTTTCTTCTTACAATTTAATGTACTGTAAAAATAATGTATTAGGCTTTGTAATACCTGTTTAGTTGAATTACATTTTATAGTTCAATTAATATTCAAAACAATATCACTCACAATAAAACATCACTAGGGATTCCTGTCCCGTACAATTTTTTTTTGTCATATTCACAGGTACATAAAACACTACTGTTTGTCTTTATTGTTAAAGTCGTTCTGAGCCTGATGAGCCATGTTTGTTGACATACTCTTGATTAAGTCTAACTGTCGTTGAGCTTTAAGCCACGCATTCATTTCCATTTGGTGCCTTAGTAGCACATGGTGATGGGGCATCAGTTGTGGTCGCGTTTGAGTCATAAGATATTCCGCTGAAGCATTCATAGTCGGATTTGATTTCTGGGTTAGTGTTAAAGGCTGTCGTATACCTGGTAATTTTCCTGTAGAAGACAAAGGTTTCAATCCAAGCTTAGACGGCCCTGGAGATGCTTTGGATAGATCATTGTTTGCAGAATTCATATTGGAAATTTGGGTACTTGTAATCTGATTTGACTGGTTTATGCTTTGTTCTGTAGCAGAACTACCTGCTTGTTTTTCCTCTGCTATTACTAACTTTGGAGAAGAACTAGGGGAACGAGTTTGCGATCTAGAAGGTTGTGCTGTGTTTGAAGAAGTATGAGGAGCAATTTGAAAACCCGGAGATGCAACATTGGCAGTCCCACTGTTATTTGGCTTCATTGGATTAGTTTTATTATTAGCAATATCCTGTCTGTTGGATATCTGTGATCCACCTGGGCCGCCTTTGTCCAATTTCAACTGATTCATATTAGCTGTTGATGGAATTCTTAATGGGCTGACACCTGTACTCAGAGGTCTGTTTGTAATATTACTCGGAAAAACATTACTTTGAGGCATAGTCAGAGGCATGCCCTTGGTAGGAAGATTTTGTTTCTTAGCCAAATTATCTATAGACTGCATAGTTTCAAAAGCTTTATGAAATGTTTGTTGTTGCGCTAGCTGATTTTGAATGTTGTGAGGAGTAGATAAATCCAGTGCAGCACTTGGTTTGTTTTCTAACACAGGTATGTTATTGGTACTAGACTTGTTCACAGGATTGCTAGGTTTGTTTGCAGCATTAAATGATTTTGGAGTGGCAGGCATCAGCTTGGGAACTTGTGCTTTGTTTTTTGGCAACTTGGATTTTTTATCACATTGCAAGTTTTGTAACTGTTGTTCAAATGTTTGCTGAAAAGTAATAGGAGCTGAAACATTTCCACCTTGTTTTCCTAATTTAGTATCAGAAATAGGTTTCAAGTTAGGAACAGGGCCTTTAGCCGAACTTTCTGATGATTTAATTGGAGGTTTAGATTGTACTGGAATATTATCTGCTTTACTTGGTTGACTTGACTTGACTTCATTGTTACTTTCTAACTTTTGTTTTTTTGGGTCAGTATCTGGTAGCTTCAATATTTCTATATAGTTATGTACTGGAGGACTTGGAACTTTATGGGTAGTGTTACTAGCACCAGCCAAGTTTTTATTTATCATATTCTTCTTGGGATCAGGATTAGTTATTTCACCTGGATTACGAGAATCTAACTTTTGATCAGTTAGTGTAATAGATAATGAGGATGGTATATTAATTTTACATGAATCAAATAAAGACTTTAAGGGATCACCAGATGGTTGTGTTCCTGTGATTGATGCACCAAGTGAGGATTTTACCTGAGACAATATTTTACTTCTATCAATTGTAGGGTCACTGTTATTTGCTAATAGATCCATTCTTACTTTATTAACTGGTTGTCCTTTGTTTTGTGCCGACATTGGAACACTAGGTTTTAAATCTGGCATCTTTTTGACTGGAGGCTTTTGTATTTCAGGCGGCTTTGAATTTGTTGCTGGATCTGGTTTTGGCATTTGAAGTTTAAGGGGAGAAATTATTTTTTGTGTTCCTGATGGAGGCTGCATTGAGGATGGAATCTCATTTGGTGGCTTTCGTTTAGGAGATATGTTTTGAGGCACTGTCACTGTCCTTTTGACTCCAGGACTGTCTTGCTGTTTGGAACTTGCCATTTGCTGTTTCATGTCTTTTGTGGGAATAGCCATTGTAGGAGGTACATTATGTGTTACTGAAGGCGTATGAAAAGTCTTGGAGGACCCTTCACTCTCTTTTCCTTTAATTGCAGTATCCACTACTTTATTATTATGGTTGGATGTAGATTTTGAGACACCAGGAGAACTATTAACTAAGTTTGTAATCTTTGCCTTTTCAAGTTCTATTTTTATTTTTTTTAACTCCGGTGTATGCGGTTGTACCTGATATTTTCTTTTAGCTGGTTCTGGTGTCTTGTCTTCTACTTTTGGAATATTGGTCTGAGTCTTAGATGGACCATCACTTGAAGCAATTTGTTCATCTGAAGATTTTACTGGCGATGATTTAAGTGGCAACATACTCTTTGCAGTAAGCTCAAAAGAATTTAGAAACTGTGATTTTTCAACTTCATCATCATTCTTCTTAGGAGGAATGTCAGAATTTTTGTCTATATTCATGCTGTCAATCAATTCTTTACTTTGTTGACCCTCTTTTTCAGTTTTCTTTGACATATCACTTGCATGTCTAATACCATCATCTGGCATTGGACTATCTGTTCCTGAAGAAGCTTCAGATCCTTGATCATTCAAATGAGGTGCTGGACTGCTTACATTAGTATCTTCAGTTGAAGCAGGACTTGATTTTCTATCTCTAAAATGACCAGATGCAGAACCTTTCCTGTTAATTTCAAACAGCCTATTTCGAATAGCTACATAATCTGTTATTTGGTAAAAAAAGCGCATGGGTTCATTCCTCTTCCAATTGTATATGTAAGCTATGTCCATCAAAGTATAGTAATCTGGTAAAGGAACTCTTTTGTACAAAATATCAATAGCAAATTGAGTGCTGTCAATATCAAACTTCATACTTAAAAATTTCTTGAGATGACTAATGTTGACTACAGCAGGACACTGCAAAAACCTTCTTGGTGTGGCTGATACCAGTTGAGGCTCATTGCTGTCAGATGATTTACTAGATATGCTATCAGTATCAGTCGCATCAGCATATTCTAGAGAGAATGATATCACATCTTCAGGACTGAAAATTATTCTTTCAGTATCTTCCCCTCTCTGCTCAGGTGTAGCTGATGCAGCCGGACCAGGTCTTGATGAGTAAAACTGTTGCCGCCGTTCCATTTCTTTTTGGAAAAGTCCTGGAACAAGCTTGTATACTATGTCTTGAAGTGCTTTATCTAATTTAATGTTGGGCTTGGCAGCATTAATCATCATTTCACATACAGGGCAGTAACTCTTTGCTTTCAAATGTTTAATGATACAGCTTCGACAAAAAGAGTGTAAACATTCCACAATTGTCGTTGCATCTATGTAATAGCCCCGACATAAAGGACATGTTATGTGTTCGTTGACTTCACCAAGTAAGGTTCTTTGTGGCACAACTACAGCACTGTTCTGCTCGGCCATTTTCACTACTTTTTTATCGGGTTGTTTATTAGACGTAACCATTTTAAGAATCCACCGTTACTAAAATAATAATGTATCGGCCCACGTAGCTGTTACCACTATTTTTAATGGACAGCACATAATTTCACGTGTATGTTTGTAGATAGATCACTACTGCACGGTAAACACAACTCTTTTAATTATTTGAAAACATAATTTCTTTCGAAAAACAATCAATATAACTATGAAGCAAAGCCTCACAATGAAACGTAGAGAAGACGACTCAACTTCGCATTGCTAATCGCATCGTCGCCATGCAAAGTACAAACCGATCATGTTGGTAACACTGTTTTATTTACCTTTGAACCGCAACAAATATTAGAAATCCTTAATAACAAGAACAACGTTAACATGTGTCACGAAACACTCACCATATCAAAGTCTTGAGATAACAAATTTTGAAAAAGAATTAACTATTAAACACTTTTAAGAAATTTTTGGCGCGAATATGTTGTCCGGCTCATGCACCAAACGTCAATATATATTTTTTCCTATTTATGTTTACGTTGGCTCTCCTGCGCTGGCTATTTTTTAAGGCAAAATATAGTGATCAAGGTATAAACAAAATACAGCCCAATAATTGCAAAATAGAATTATTCCAGTGCCTTGTTTATCAAATATTAGAAGCCTTGTATTCTAAGAGTTTTCTCTTACACGCGTTAATTACCAGCTACATGTGAGAGTATTTTACAAGTTTCTTTTCACATTATCATAAATGCCTCTGTAACTTGTAGGTTGTAGAATATTACAAAAATAAACTGAGGGCGGCCAACGACTCTTCATTCAATGATTCAATGTTACAAATACGGCCGAAAAAACTTGGTCGCCCTGAACATAGGCTAACCGAACTTTCACGCATGTATATTCAGTAACAAAACTGTTACCATAAAACTATCAAACTTTTAACGGCTTTAAAAAAAATGCCCTGTCCAAAGATGGTATTAATAAAACGTTAATTTAACCTTTTGGACGCCATTGTCACATATATGTGACAAACGAAAGCTTACCCTTTTTTTTTTCTCGTTGGAAAATCTAAGAAACCAACGGTGTTCCTTCTCCTGACCGTACGGCCGGGGACGCGGGATTCGCAAAAGCATGCACCGCGACCCCGGCAGGTCTCGGTCCGCCAATCCACGAAAGCTTACCCTGTACGCCAGCGTCACAAATATGTGACAAAAAATACGGTACACCATAACAAGAAATAAACAATTAAACCGTTACTTTTGTGTGTATTTATTTATATCCATACACAAACTCACGCTTTTTTCGCATGGGGGTAGGTAGAAAGGTGACAGACAGGCATGTCCTTATTTAATTGCATGAAAGTTGAAACAAGTTATACCATGGATATTGAGCAATTGCTAGATTTAAACTTGGTTTTGCACTATTTTTATTATTTATAATCCACAATTAATTCCAATAATAAAATGTATAATAGAAATAATTGTGTGCATGCGGTGTTAGCCTGTAAATTATTGTTGCACTTATAAATGTATATTGTGTACTCTTAAAAGAAATGTAACGTGTAAACAACTGTAGACTAACATAAATAAATAAATTTGATGACAAAAATGGAGAAATTAAAGGAGTGTTTTCACGCACCATAGTCTTATATATGTGACCGCTAGTGTTGTGATGTATGATGGAAAATATCTATATAATATAATAGAGTCTGGCAAACGAAAGTAGAGACTGAAAAAGCGCGGCAAATTTAAAAAATATCAGCATATCTAGCCTAAAATTAGTATGAAATACCTGGAATAACTTATTTTGATACTTTAGAATTTGGTTTTATATGGTATAGCGTTGCCATATAAAAAAGTTGCAAATAATTCGAGTGTCTACTTTCGTTTGCCAGACTCTATAATATAATTTACGAAATTATTGTGAAACTTTCATCTGTGATATATTATTTTTGAATCAGTTAGTATCTGGATAAACCAAACAATTTTTATGTGAAACATTAATGCGACGGTACGGGTGTGAGAGCAGCTGTTAGGTGGCGATACTCGCGTTTGCCAAGAATCTTTCTTTGCTAAGGTCTAACGTCATATCGAAGAGAGCCGACGAGTTACGAAGATCTGATATCATATCTGATATGATGTTAGACCTTTGTGACTCATCGGCTCTCTTCCGTTTGAAACGGTCAGTTTTTTTCTTTACTATATTCATTTATTTAGGTTGCTTGTCGGGTACATTGGAACAAAACAGATCGTACCGTAATTTACAAGTGGAGCACTGCAGGTATTCTTTGCTCCCCCCCGGTGGGTTCCCGCATTGTCGTTGTGGGGGGACTCAGTAGCCGTGGAGTGAATGCCCACGGTGAAGCGAAGAGGAACCCGAGGAGGGGCTGCTCGTCGGGGCGTGGGCCTGGAAGCCCTCGACGTAGCGGCCAAGTAGGTTGTGGTGTCGCCTAGGCGACATCGCAGCCTACCAGGCGGGCCGCGATGTCTCATGGGAGGCATCGCGACTGAAGGGTGGAGGCCGCGGTGGGAGAGGAGTGCCAGTATTGCGGTGCGCCGCTCTCCCTACCTTCCGCGGCCTTGACAGGGACGCCTCGGGGCGGGGCCACTAATATGACCCGTCGCAGGGGGACCAAGGGGGCCCAGACACGGAGTCGTCTGGCGCCCATGTGCTCGTTTGGTCCCTGGGGTGGTCACGGCGTGCCATGTGTTCTGGTACGCCGGTGATGGGGGGTACTCCCCAGAGTAGGGTCCGGTGACGGACAGCCGCGGCAGGTTCGCGGATGAGTGCTTACGCGTGCCCGTGTTCCCGCCATATGTGGCAGAGGAGGACACCGTGGAGTTATAGTGGGTTTGAGTCCCACATAACTACACTATCTCTCCGTGGTAGTACAGTATGCGTGTACATTTATCCACGACAGAAAAAAAAATGTAATTTATTTCCTAGATGTTAAGAAATAACAAAAAGACTATCGTACTGTGGAACGAGAACTCGCCACATTGCGTGCACTATGTCGATGGAGTCATTGCTTAAGCCAACTCGTCACTTGAAATTGGAGACCGTATTTCCAATTTTTTTGTAACTTATTTCCTAGATGTTAATAAATTACAAAAACACTATCGAACTGTAGGATGCGAACTCGCGACACTCAGCGCAACTCGCCGCTTGAAAGTTAAAAATGATTATGAAATTGGAGACCGTGTTTCCAAAGTTATTAATTTCAAATGTAAAAAAGTTATAAGATTGACTCATTTGTTACACATTCCACATTTTTTTACAAAATGAATTTCGAGGTTTCACTTCGGCCAGGCGTCCCACGACGGCTACATTTATTTTTTAAACTCTGTCTTATAAAACCACACAGTCAAAAATAAAATCTAATCAGGTTTAATATCGATATTCGCTAATCTCATCTCCCGCGCATCCCTTTTTTTTTATCGTGGGACAAAAATCCTCATGGATGTCCGTCGCCCGGGGAAGGCGAGGCGGCCTGCCGGACTCATACCCGCTAAAAACCCACAGTGTTCCTCTTTCTAACCTATGGCCGAGGTCACGGGTTTCGACAAAAAAACATTTATTAAAAATAAAATTCCTCGCGCTAAATCACGAATAGTTCATATAAAGCATACTAGATAGAATCGATAAGCGACATGCCGTACTGCTACATCTCTAATTCAGATGCGAGGAAGTCATAATAATCGCTGGCCGGCCTAGACGGAATCATGGACGTATATACTAGTAGTATATACGTCATAGTTAGTACAAGTAAATAAAGTAGAAAAATTATGCTGTCCTGCTCTCACACACATTTTGACATAATAAGTGTCATGTCATATCACTTTCGCAATTATGATTATTTTAACAGCATGTCTATACTCTATTCTCCGTCTACGGTGGCCGGCCACGCCATTGATATAATATCAAGACAGAAGATCGAGAATAGTGCTGCAACTTATTGTAATTCGATTTAATTTTTATTTTCTAATGTCTGCTTTTACATTGATACATTCTCTGTAAATGCCGTGTAATGATTACTATATCGGGAAGAAGTGTAAGGTTAAATACAATTTTAATGTCATTAGTAGTGTTTATTTGAAAATTACAGGCAAAAATAAAAACACAGTTTTTATCGATAAAGTTTTGGAATTCCTATTCTTTTTGTAGGTTATGTGATTATGTCACTGAAGTTGTGAATTTGCGTGACGAGTACGCCGATGCTTTTATGCATTGGCGTTAAAGTCATTTGGTTCCTAAAAATCTCATGTTGTTAATCACCTACACAAAGGGCCAAGTTATTTAGGACGTAAGAACACAGATAGTTGGTACAGCTTGACCTACTCTTCTGTGAAATGGCAAATTGACGAAACATTAAACATTGACAGTTTAATTGTTAATTTTTTTTTCCATGCATTTATTAATTACTTAATAGGGAATTTGTGATTTTACAATAAGGCTTAAAAATTATATTATCTCAATAATCTGGACATGATTATGTTACGACTTGCAAGTGTAGTGTACGGAAAGAATGAAAAATACGTTTGTTTCTTTTCCAAAATAGAATATAATCTGCTGATTGCCACTACAGCCTTCCCTAGTTTCAGACCTAAAAGTGTTAATATCTGAGCATTTCTAAAAATTATTGTACAATCGCCTATAGCCTCTTTCCCGCTTTTTTAATATTTTTTCTGTGTAAATGAAAGAACATTAGTACTTTTTAATAAATTTTATAACAAGCATTACAACTACTCTAAATAAAAAACCAAAAAAGACATAAATACTTTCAGTACTTTTTTATTAAAATAACATTTGAAAAAGCAGACTGATCCAGTTCTATGAAAAGTGGTGTCCCAATTTCAATACCCTACCAAAATATCGTTTTTATGTGAGTGAATATGGGCATTGCAAAAATAACAAGTGTATTTATTGATCACCATAGGTCACAGATCACTTTAAAATACCAATTGTGCCATTTCTTCATTAAATACTTTTGTAATTAATTATTTTAACTTGTCTTGTAAAAGGTTCCTTTTAGAAATTCCACCTTTTGTTACCATAAATTTGGCAAGTAATCAGTTTCGATTTTCGAGTTTTGCTAATATTCTCGAATATGTTTGTACCAAACAAACACTCAAACCTCCTCTTTTGTTACTTTAGAGTGGTAACGTATAAACGGAAAAGAGAGTAACAAAATAGGACTTTTTTAAGCGGAGTATTGACTCTGATTATGGATAATAATTTTACTATGAGAATTTAGATTACCTATCACTTTATCTCCTCATAGAAAGAAATAAACTATAAAAATTAAGTTGCAGCAGACAATTTTACAAAGGATATCACGATCAAAATATGACGAAAACAAGTAAAAAAAAGCAAATCACCACTTAGTTTGATAGTTCTGAAATTAGGTTGTCTCTTTTCATTCATTGGGAGTGAAAGAGATTGGCTGTAGAGAATATAGCAATCAATGTCTAGTCCTGGAAATTATTTTTTAATAAATGATGATTACTAAAAACTAAGTTCATTCGTATAAATGTTCCTAAATATTACCTGTAGAGTATTTTATAAAATTAAATTTTAAAGATATAAATTGTTTCACAAGCAGGATCCTCGTGAAACAACGTGGGCCCGTGAACGAATTTTTCTTTTCACAATTTAAATTTTAAGTAATAATACATTCGTTGACCGTAGTTCGAAAAATAATTATTTCATAGGCCTAGGTCAATAAAAAATATTATTTGAACTGCTGTGAACACTATGCTTAAGAAATCCTAGTTTGTTACCAACATTCCATTTTTGTTATTGTCCCATAAAAGCGGACGAGTATTTCTTTTCAATTTTGATAATGTATTTGATATTATAATAATGTTTATGATAAAAACACAAATATGTGCTTTGTTTTAGCATATGTAAAAATATAAATATTTAAAAAGACATAATAGCTTCTTTACTGTTATTTTAAAACAGAGCTGTGGCCAAATAGTAACGTAAAGGATCTATTACCGCTTGTAATGTACCTATTAACTTATAATAAAAACTGACATGAAAGACATGTAAAATGTCGTTATGAAATCCTATTTAATACATTAAAACTTCTGATATTGATTTGGTGTATTAAATTTCGTAGTAGATTAAAGGTAACAAAATAAGAATATTTCTCCGCTTTGGTTTTATTTTTTATAAATTTCACAGCTTTTTTACTAATTAAATCTGGAAATAAACCTTATATTTAGAAACTTTAGATATTTATCTTTAATTTAAACCTAAAAAACCAAGTAGATTTCAACATTTTTATTTTAGTGCTTTCTGATCTAACGGTACAAATGTTTTGAGAAATGCTCATCTACAAGAAAGTGTTAATTTTACGTAAAATTATTAATAAATGTAATTTACAGGAACATGTAAAAGACTACTTGGTAGCTGGGAGGCTTATGTTCAGTAGTAGTAACAGTTTACGGGTTGAAATATGTTAATGATGATATTATTATGCGTCATCACTCGATGACTCGACGAGTTTACCACCAATTCCAATTTATTTTATGGCTCCGTCGTTATTAGATGATTTTATCAACGAAAAGGTTGAAAAACACATTGTTATAAGTACTTAATTACGAACGAATATTAATTAAACTATTTTTATACAACTTCTTAGTAGTCAATCAAATCATGCCATCTGTATTAGTAGGTACATCATACCGGGTATTTTTAATTTTATTGGTTGCCATATAATTTTATGATAACCTTTTATTACATTGGCAACATTAAAACGTGATGTCAATTGTCCAGCAAATCGCTATCCTCCTTCTTTTCATTCAACGGAGTCTCAAGCACAGTCCTATATCTCCATCGTGAATTTTACAAATAATCACGACCTCCTTTTAAAGGAGTAAAGTTAAATCTTTTACTCCTAAAATATGAGAGCCAAGGTATATAGATATTTATATCTTAAAACGAAGTTCAAGTAAACTGTTATACCAGCATTTTTTGTTCTACTGAACCGCGTTTTGATTTGTGGTGTATTTATATTGTTTCAGTGGCGTAAGAAGCGCATGCGAAGGCTAAAGCGCAAAAGGAGGAAGATGCGTGCGAGGTCCAAATAAAATGGTATGTATTCTCTTTATTTTTCTAACTAATCCAGGGCTAATTTCTCGTTTGTATAGGTACTTGGTTGCCACCCGGCATACTAACTTGTACTTGCTCGTTAGTATACAATTTGTTATATGTATAGATTAAGCGCATAATTAGGTTTTATTGCATTTATTCAACCTCGTGCATTACACATTTTCTAAGCCCGGGCTTTAACCTTAACGGTCCGGTCAGATTCTTCGTTGCAGTCCATTGTTAGTAGCTGCCCAGCTCTACAAGTAGTTTCTAGTAGATAAATAGGTATGTGTGTATCAAATTATCAATATTTATTGTTAACTGTGTAATGAAAAATGAAATTTATGTAAATTCACGCTTCTGTAACTGAACTTCACTTGTAAGTTCACCCACCTAGTTAAACATACAGCTAGTTCACTTTACTTTTGTTAAATAAAAGTGGCAGGCATTGTATTGATATGAGCTTCAAACACCAAACACATTCTATCAGTTAACCTCAAAATAACAAGTTTAAAATCCTACCATGGGTTTGGCATTTAGTATGGGAGAACTTAAAAGTAACTTAATACGGTTTTCTTTATAGCACTTGGAGCACCTTTCACCAAAAAGGTATTATAGTGTAGCTCTTGGCAGATGTAAACTATTGTTCATTGCTATCTGGTGATGTGGATACATAAATAGTGAACGTAGTGTGGATGCTAAATATTTAACCTTAAATACATACAAACATGAGGCATTAGTTAGCCTCATGGTGTATTTATGGCATTTAGAAATCATGTGTGGTATAGTGATGGTTACAACCATGTGCTAGAAAGTAAAAGGCATCAATTGTTTACTAGCCAGGTGTCGAACAATGAAGATTATATATAGGTAGACAGATTTTAATTATTCAATACTCTGTGTATTTATGAATGATTCAAAACAAAGCAATTAGGTAATGAATTTTCGTAATTCATTACTTAACTTTTGTTTTGTACTTAATAAAAAAATTGATAAATAATATATTTTGTAAATTATCCAGATATATTGATTATTTAATATTTGATGTATAAGTAGTTAAGTTTCTGCTCATTTCAAATGAGACTTTAAGGTTTGTTGTATAATTAAAAAAATAAGTTAGTGGAGCAACTCTGACAATATTACTTTACATTTATGTTGTTATAATGTTTATCTTGGCCAATTGACACATTGACATTGATATACAACAGTGAAGGGAACACATTGTGGGGAAACCTGCTCACCTGAGCCTGAGAGGGCTCCATAAAGTTCTCAATGGTGTGTGGTCTTGTCAACCTGACCAAGCTAGTGTGGTGGACGAAGGTCTTATTCCTTCTCATTCTAAGCAGAGGCTGACATCCAGCAGCCACCCCGCTGCTAATATGCTTATGTGTTGAATATGCTTTTATTATTATCCTGAACCTAACAAAAGCACATGGGATTTTTTGATATCAACGGTAATTTAAAAAAAAAACTTATGACAAGGCTGGTGTTCACTATCATTAAAAATATAATTAAATAATATAATTAGAATTTTAGGTAAATTGCTTAACTAGAAAATAATGTTGGTGAACACTAGACTTATGATACCCAGTAAATAATTACAGTTCATAGCTATGCTGCTTACAAGCTCAAATATTGTGCAAGTGCACCATTACAGTCTCCAGTATATTTGAGCAGGCTACAACTGCAAATTAATAATTAAAATATACTGGATATTTGATATATTTTTTATTCAACTGTATTTGTTTTGCTAAAAATTTATATGAATGGTGGATGACAAGTCCTTCCCTATCACTTATATTGTATTACTATCTTTCTATTTTCCCAGTATGATGCAGACAAAAATAACTCATTTGAATCTTAAAATATAAAATTAGAAGCCAATATTTTATTTAGCAAATTACTAATTTATCACTGAATACTTAAATTATATTAGCCTATAAATGATTTTACTTCTGTATAAATGAAACATAAAACACATTTTAATTAGCTTCACTTTATACATTTGTTTGTTTCAAATCTTATGACAGACCACTACTTCTTAACTGATTCTCCTGAAACTTAGCACACAAATTCAATTCTCATGACAATACAACATTATAATAATTTAAACCCTAACCTCAAATCCTAATGCTGTAGGGGGGTACTGCACAATATAACCGTTTAACTTAAAGGTTTTCTTTTAAGGGATTATTTTTTGCTGTGATAACCACACTGCATTTCATAACGTACAAGCTGCTATTCCTATATCCATTCTTTGTTGGTGTGCGTTATATGCCCCTCCGAGGCAGTCGTTATCTCATTATGAGACAAACGTAAAGAATTGGAGGGAATATTAACTGTGCTTGCTCCACCCTTGTGATATTATATTGTATCATAGGGACTATTGAAAAGCGTACATTAAATTAAATAAGTTATATAGGTACTTATAGGCTGATTTCACTAGGCATTAGGTTATTATTCAGTGTGTGTGGACAGACTAGTCACGACACCCACAACGCTGGTCATATTTAAATAATTCCACACCAAGGTATATTGTACCAAGTTTGTGCATATTATATAATTTTTATTCCATTGTTTCAGGTACATGGGTGGATGTTAGTTTTATCTAATACTGCTAGTGTGTCAAATAAAAACTAAAAAAATCATCACCGTGTTTCATTTTCTTCAATTTTTTTAAGAAAAAATACGATTGTAATGTTTCTGTCGCTCCCTACTTGTCTGGCTTCCAAAGTTTGTAGAGTTCTATTTACCAGCTCCTGATTCTGTCACTAGAGTCATGTCGTGGACCCCTCCGCTCCCATTATCGTGTATTGTCGTCGGTACGTACACAGTATTTGAAATTATTTATTACATTAATCATCTGGGGGCCATTCAAGTATTACGTAAGCACGAAAGGAGGGGGACGGGGGTGTGGATGATGATTACGTCAGCAATTTTTATTTATTTAGGTACTTATTTTTCTAGACTAAAACTGCTGCTCATGAATAACAATAAAGAATACCGATCAGTTTAAAAAACATACCTACCAATGTTTACGTAATACTTGAATGGCCCCTGTCCATTCTCCGCCGTTAGTTAGGTACTTTGTTTAGTTTCCGAACTCCTAAGATCTTCTCCACATTTAGGCTGGTCATCCACCAGAGCTGTGCGAGGAACGGGTAATGTGTGCAAATGAGCGGTGCGAGGATAGGTAGCGGATTCATTTCGAATACGAGGGTGGTGCGAGCGGTACACATTCGTCGCAACACATCCCTCGGTCCGCTAAGCCCATATCCACCAGAGCGAATCTAGGTACCTATTAATGAAGTGATTCTATTGGTGCTTACAAAACACATTCCTCGCTACGCAGCTTAGCACAGCTCCAGTGGATGCTCAGCCTTAGGACACCTTGGAAAAAAAACATCCAAATCGTTGAGCGCCAAATCCGGTATAAGTTTCGTTGCGCAAATGATTGCAGTCCATTGCTCGCTTAGTTCGTAAAATTTGCAGAAGTAGACCAAATTTGAGTGTGTGTACCCAGGTTGAGAGAGAGAACTGAGCTAGCGGTTGAATGCAATTACTTGCTAGTGGATGTGGCGCTATTTTGAGCGATATTTTATAAGTGAAAACCTTACTTGAGAATAGCATATTTTGATGAATGGAAATCTCTGGTAAAGAATAGAAAACTGAACTGAAATATGAATGACCAACGGTTCTCGAGCGAACGTACATACAGGTCAACCCGAGAACCTATGGTAAAAAAGGAACCCTTATACGCGACTTCGTCGTCTGTCTGTCAAGCCGCTTATTTCGGAAACTACCTACTAACGCTACCACCTTGGAAGTTTGAAAGAATCGTTTTTATTTTTAACCGACCGTCAAAAAGGAGGAGGTTACTATGTTCGTCTGTATGTATTTTTTTTTTCTTTTTTGTGTATGTTCATCGATATTTTCGCCAATTGTGAACCGATTTTGATGATTCTTTTTTTAATGGATGGGGTATACTTCGAAGTTGGTCCCATTTAAATTTGGTGAAGATCTGATGAAGAACTTCGGAGATAGACAATGGAACTCCTCAATGACGAACAGTACGCATATTAAAAATATAATAATAAAAATATATAAATAAATAAAAAGCCCTGACCTAATAATGAAATAAATTAGCAATAATAATAAATTAAATAATATAGCAATAATATTACTGTTCATTATCTCCTAAAACAGGGCTTCCTCTCTCCTACCCTTTTGCTGTGCCCTACAGGGTCCATAATGATCTCAATTATATAGTTACCACCTAAGTATACATTATGGTAAAGCAATAAAGATATTGAGTATTGTGATGATGTGATTATGTTACGAGCAGCGTCTTTAGTAGGTCCAACCAAGTTTTAATTAAGGCCACTAAAAAGAAAAAAATAAAAACTTTTTTACAAAAAATTTAAACCGACTTCAAAAAGAATAAAATAATTACCATATAAAATTATGTAACAGTTTCAGAAGTCGGTGCCTTCAATTTGGTTCAGCGTGGATCAGCACCGACTTCTGAAACTGTTAATTTTATATGGTAATTATTTTATTCTTTTCATTGCAACAGTGCCGAAATGAAATGGAATGAATGAATGAAGAATGGGGTTGAAATTTTAAAATGGGGTATCATGTGAAAGGGCTGCATTTGCATCATTTATACCTACCGCAGTTTTTGACTTATGAGGAAAAACGTCTGAAAAATCTGGAATAAATAGAGTTGATGAAAGTTTATGTAAATATTACAGGAAAAAAGTCTTAAAACTATGAATCGGCTATGGCATGCAGGGGAGTTTACTTATTCTAAACTCCTGGTCTAAGAGTTTAGATCACGCCCAGTGGCTGTCGTCATCACAGAATGCGGCGTGCCAAGCCAAGTGTTAAACAAAGTCAAATTCATACTAGGTAGGTACTTAGTTTGGTTTGCAATATCAGCCCGTTAAGTTTGGTTTCATTGCAGCCAAAGAGAATTGAATGTCTTTGGCTAAGAACTCACGGAGCGATTTTGTACCGTGCCCGCCGCGGTGGTGGAACTGCGGTTTTATTTCTAAACTCACGAGACCGGTTACGCAGCCGTCGCCGGCGATGATCGCAAGACGGGCGGTTAACGATCAGTTGAGGTCCATTCAGACCGCCATGGATACACACCAGAAACGAGCTGTTGCGTTGTACTTACTTCACAGAAGAATTAAAAAAAGAAGACTCAAAAGGTTCTGGGTGCATCCACTGATTCAGGATAGAGATCGTTATGGATTATTTGTTACTCTTTGCCACTGCGGTCACCCGCAGCCTCGGCGGGTTGCGCCCGCGCGCTCTGCGATCGGTTGGCGGGCGACCCGCGCGATTCTACTAGTTGCCAGCCGGTGCAGCGGGATCCGCAAACAACCGCGCACACCGCGGGCGTAAAACGCGTCGTGAGATGTGCTTTAATTTTTTACATAATTATATATCTGCATTCTACGGAAGCTGCGGGCCCGCAACCGCGGCGGACGCGGGCGAAAATCGCTACGTGAGTTCTTAGCCTTTAGTTGCAGCTACAAAAGCAAAAGCTAATAGCAGTCTACCCAGTAATAGCTTATATGGAACCGGATGATCAATGGTTCCCAGTTTTACATTGGTAGGTATTGCTATACAAAGACGCACAGTTCCTTGCTTGCAAATGTGACATCATAAAGATAAAAATCGTTACCTAGTGTCGCGATGTCGTCGATAAATCAAACAAAAAAATAAAATCCAAATATCACAAGCTCTGATTGACTAAACATAAATTCGAACTTACGCCTACCACATAAAGTTGTTTTTTAATTCGATGGCCGTCACAAGCAAAATTAGAACAAGAGTTCCGTGGAGTCGAATCGTTTTTATTTATTTTCATACGTATAAAAGTTTTCGTATAATATTATAGTAAAGTAGGTACCTATGCAGTTAATACGTTATTTTATTTCTGTGAATATTGTTAATGTGGATTATTGGTAATTGTGTAATTTGTGGTATTTTGTGTAAAGGTGGTATTTACAAAATTATTTTAAGAAAAAAAATCAAAATAAATAATAATATAAATTTGAGTCTAATTTAAATCTTTTCTTTAAAACTTTTAGCGCATTCTTTAGTGAAATATTTTTTTTAACTAGTCTAGATTTGTTTTCCTTACTGACTTTTCCCTGCTGATTAACTTTTTACGGCACTAATGAAGTTCACTTTTATTAGAACTTTTCGAGGTATATCCAAAATTGAGCCTATAAGTACTTAAAGAAGTAGTAGTAGATTCGAATTCTATAATATTTTCTAAACCAAACATTGAACTCGTACGACAGACTTCAGTATCACCGCCATTATCCGATATTTCAATCTGTAAACAACATCAAAATGATAAATAGCTACCAGTATACTAAGTAATATTTTATATGGTACAGCGGCACTTAGGCTCTTTCCATTCTTCATTGTTGAATGAAGTTGTTTGTTTAGAACAATTGTTTTTCAATATCGTTAAATGAAGAGTTTCGTTATGTATCTCCAAAGTTCTTCATCGATCATGATTATATTCATATAGGCACATTAGGAGACAATATTTTTTTACCAAAAGCATAATAATTTCCCAATTGGGCCCATAAATCACGGAGTAATCGGTATTCAAACAAAAAAACGTCGAATTTATGACTTTTCTTCTTTAGGAAATCTGTTAAAAACTATAAATATTTATAACTATTGATTATAACTGAAAAACTAAACACAAAAAAGTACAAAAGTCAATAAACTTATTAATAAAAAATAATCAAAAATTGTCTCCATTAATAAGAACAGGGTCATTTGTATTATTCGACTAAAATGAAAAGAGGTTGTAATGTCAATGTGTTCTTCAATGACAAAGTGGCCATTGAAATTTGACGTATTATTATACTTCGACCGTTGAGTGAAGTCTTAAAACAAATTAAATCAAAATCACATATTATTATTGCTCCTTATATTTAGCCATATAAACAAGAAAAACAAATCAATAAACTCTTCATTCCATCTTTTTTTAACGTTCTTGAGCCCTCGTACGCACGAACGCGTTTTCAACGCGCGTTAAAAAAGCGTCCAAGGCGCTCAATAGATAAGCTGTGTTAAAAAAGCGCTATCATGTGAACACATATACGGCGTGCTATTTGTTGTATTAGAACGCTTTATTAACGCGCGTTGAAAAAGCCCTCGTGCCAACGAGGGCTTACATAATATTTTGACAAGTTGTTGACGAACTCTCGTTCCGACGCGATACTATTTGAAATAAGCGCACAGTTTAAAATGGTGCGCTCATTCTTTGTAGACGGTTTTGAAACGCTTAGCCCTCGTTCGTACGAACGCTTTTTCAACGCGCGCAATCTTCTATCAAGAATAGTACTAGATTCCGGGTAACCGCTTCAAAAACGGCACGAAAAATAAGAGCACAAATATTTTTGTGCTCTTATTTCAAATTAGTATGTTCCAATGATAACCAACGTTAAGACGTCAAAATTCCGTAGTGCGTGTTCAAAAATTGTGTAAACAACCACCGTAACACCAAGGTTTTTGAAAGGAATATCTTTTTTTCGATAAGTTTATATCATTAAGTGTTTTTCATAAAATAAAAACAGAATTAAATAGTAAATATAAATCAATTAGCAAATATTATGATTGTTTGACCAATGTTTGTGACAACTCGCCAACTATTCTAACAAATATCAACTGTTCTGGAACAGGGAGTGCATGGAGTAGTGTTGTTATTTTATATGTTATTTTTGTTTGTAGATTTCTTTGCGACCCATTTCGCTGTGTATTTAAACGCATAAATTTAAAAAGATGTGTTTTCTGGGCGAAACGAACACAACCATAAAATAAGCTTCACGAAACTAATTATAGAAAAATTCATTGATGTAAGATAACATTATATTTGTAAAAAAGAAACCGTTCTAATAAAAATTGATTCTAAAAGATAGCTTTATAACAAGCTGAATCTGTTTAAAGGTAATTAAACATACATTCCGTTTAAACAGACAGATCACGATTGTCCAGATACAATATTTAAAGAATCCACCTCGCACGCACTTTCATGATTGTTTACCATACACTCTTATTTGCAATTGAATTTAAATGAAAAAAATAATTTCATTTCAATCAAATTGATTTAATACAAATATTTTTTTATAACTTCTAAATCGCGTACAGCGGGACAGGAGCGATTCAGAACATTGACGTCAAGTTCTTACAGAGACGCTCACAGTGCTATACCGTATTAATTTACGATATGTCAAAACCAAAGTCCCTAGCAAAACTGAATGAGTGGGTCGAGGAACTTCAAATATACTCCACCAAGAACATATTCTGCTAGTTGTCGACAATAAGATTGACAAGCATATCATTTTGGGAACCCGTGCATAATATCAGCAAGCACATTGGATTACCCGCGCAACGAGGGTTGATGTCAAGCAGGTGGCCGATCATAAAACAATAAGCCATAACCTCTAACAACATGGATTTACGAAATAAATATTGTGCCGATCCCACCTAGTGTGGGATAACGGCAGGAAAATGACGATGAACTTCTAAATCGCATACATAAGTAAACACACCCATTTCATTATACGGTTTGATTACAATAAGCCAACCCGCACATAATTAATAGCAAAATAACTGTTGTACTATTTTTGTACTACAATTTTTTTAAATCGGTCTAATATAACTTTCGCCTAAAAAATGTATTCTGCAACTCTATGTCTTTTTGTACCTACTGTGTTCTGAGTTTCTGAATTTGAAATATAGGTAATACCAAGAACTACGTCTAGTTCCAAAATAGAGTAAGCACGAAATTGTCTACATAATGGTTTAATTGCTTGGATTTTAAGTTTCAATTTAGAATAAATATTTTTGTACTTATTTAAAAACGACTTTTTATTTTCAAGTGATATTCTAAATTTTTTTGTTTTTACTTTTCTCTGATGACAGATGGACTTAAATATAAATATTTTGCAATCGTAATTAAACTTTATGTTTGAGTGTTAAGGTTTATAATAAACTGAAGTTGTTAATATTATTAAACGTTTTTCTATATTTCGTAGTAAGAAATATAAATGTGTGCAAACGTGGCCACTTCAGCGACTTATTTTTGTTCCTGATCCTTAATCTAGTACTATTATTGATCGAAGCGCGCAATAGATAAGTTGTGCGAACGAGGGCGCTTTTTCAACGCGCGTTAAAAAAGCGTTCTAACACAACAAATAGCAAGCCGTATATTTGTGTTCACATGATAGCGCTTTTTTAACGCAGCTTATCTATTGGGCGCGTTGGACGCTTTTTCAACGCGCGTTGAAAAAGCGTTCGTGCAAACGAGGGCTAAGTGTGTATCTTATCAATTTGATAATTCTATTTTCAAAATACGCTGTCAATTTTCAACATGCTTCATTCATTGTCACATTTTGAAGTTTATTTATTTCGGTGATTTTTATTTCATTTACACATGGATTTTTAAATCAAGAAAGCAATGGGCCGAATGACCGGTATTAAGTGGGAAAAGGCCACACAATGTCGACCAGTTCATAACATTATTTCCTCAGATTTTCCCAGATATAATCCTCAACCATGGAAGTTCATGGTAAGCCCTCTCAAAACAGTAGATAGATTGTTAGCCAAGGGATGAAAGTGATCAATTTTACACGAGATATTTCGGCGCACGAGCGTAGCTAGGACGCCTATAATTCGAATGGGAAATTGATCTTTGGGTTTTTACCTAAGATTAAATCGGGTATATGTTGAAGAAAGTAAAAGATAATCTATGTGACGGTTGTTGTAATATTATTAGCCAATGTAGGCAGGTAAAAGTCCATACAGCCTTGTACTATGATTCAAATACTACAATAATTGTACCTATACCGCATAAAAGTAGGTACCTACCTACTTACTCGGTGCATCCTACTGGAATTAAACAGGCATTCCGCTTTATTTCAATTTGACATTTGGAGCGCCATCTAGAGGCCAGCACCCAGAAACTAAAGTACGAATAAAATAACTTTCCCCTCTGAAGTGAGGACAGTTCGCTGAAAGCCTGTTTAAGAGCGACAAAGTTATTTTACGCGTAGGTACCAAATAACTTTGGCACATTGAAGTGAAGAACAACGCTGAAACCCTGGTTTCACTACGGCAAAGTTTGTTAGGCTGGACATCCACCAGAGCTGTGCGAGGAAAATGTGCGGTGCGAAAATGTGTAGCGAGGATGTGAAACGGTGTGACCCTTTCCACCAGAGCTGTGCGAGGAATGTGTAATGCGTAATGTGTTAATGTGTTGTACACATCTACCTTTACCAAATACTATCTATTGACTGACTGGTAGGCGTATATTTTCAAATCCTCGCACACATTCCTAGCAACACATTCTTCGTAACACATTCCTTGCAACACATTCCTCGCAACATATTCCTCGTAACACATTTCTCGCAACACTTTCCTCATAGCACATTCCTCACAACACATCCCTCGCTCACATTTCTTGCTTGTTTTGTATGAACAAAAACCTCACGCAGCTAAGCCCATATCCACCAGAGCTGCGCAGAGCGAAGCTAGGTAAATGAAGTGATTCTATTGGTGCTTACAAAACACATTCCTCGCTACGCAGCTTAGCACAGCTCTGGTGGATGCTCAGCCTTATGTGGGATGTTTTAGTCGATAATGTTAAGTGTTTGTACAGACCTTAAAGTTTATTACTACAAACCCGGACATAATAAGTGTATAAGCCGAGCAGGTATAACGATGGTTTCCCTATAAGTTCCATACTTTCGAACGAAGGTGTTAATATTATTTTTTTATTGAAAGTAAGGAATCTTTAATGAAAAACCTCTGTAAGATTGGGACTGTGATTAATGAAGAAATAAATCCATCTGAAGTCAATAATATTTACAGACTGAAGGCAAAAAAAGACTCGCACACCGTTGGTACTGTTGTTGCGGAATTTAAGTCATCAACTTTGAAGGAAAGTGTTCTAAAAGCCACCAGAAACTATAACAAGCAAAACGGTAACAACAAACTGTCCACAGTCAGTATTGAGCTGCCAGGCCCACTGAAACCTATTTATTTAACGGAGTCCCTAACCTCCTATGGCAAACATCTCTACTACCTAGGCCGCAGACTCCAGAAAGAGGGTAAATGTGATAGCTGCTGGCCGAGTCACGGGAAAATTTATATAAAAAAATCTGCTGGGTCGATTCCGTTTTGTGTAAACTGCGAAACCGACCTACATAAACATATGGGCGATGCCTTGTGACTAAGTTCCTCTAAAATTACATACATTCTGCCTCCTAATTATACTTGTTTTGGTTTTGTTGTTTTCTTTCTTTTGCTTGTAATTTCACAATCCACACAACACTACTCAAGGTCATACGCATACGCATTCACTTTCCCTTCCCAGCATGCAACAATAGACGTCAGCTGTTTCTACTATTTTCTGCCACTAATTCTGCACGCACGTAATCCGCTAATCTATCCGAATAATAAGTCACACTTTTCTGATATTGCTCATGCCACAATTTTCAATCACTGCCGCATTAACTTGATGTTTTATCTTTGTTGTAAAATTCGATAACTTAAATAACATACAGACTGACCTGGACTGTATTTCAGTAGCTGAGTCTGCAACCTGTATCATTGAGGACTGCAATGTTATTGCTAATTTGCACAAAAATGCTCTCTCACTTCTCTGCCAAAATATTCGAAGCATAATTAAGAACTTCGATGGGTTGTCGGTGCTTTTGGAAAGAAGTAATACATCCTGGGATTTCATAATTCTCACGGAATGCTGGCTTTTCAACTCTCCTCCCCTATGTCGGTATTTGTAAAATAAATGTTATATTGTTGCATGTGGGTATCAGAAAGAATGGAGAATAAAGTTAGTCTTAGCGCAACACGCTTGTTTGATTAACGCTCCCATGTCCCACTTTAACATGGCGCAGCCGGTAGGATACCAATTGTCATTTTGAAACATTAAACAAGTATAATAAATATAACGACCACAAGGATTCGTTAATTTGAATAATAGTCCATGTCGAGTAGTAATAGTGACTGCGAAATTTATCAAGAAGCAGAGTGTATCACGTCGAAAATGGAGTCAATGTTGCAACCGCCTCAACCGTTTGTTTTTGAAAATGATCTGACGAACGTTACTTCTGGAAATTTAAGTAAGGACTGGGAAAGATGGAAAAGTTCCTTTATGATTTATTATGAAGCTTGTGAATTGCACAGAAAGGATAAGAAAGTGCAGATAAACATATTGTTGCACATTATAGGTGAAAAGTGTCGTGAAGTATATGAGCAGTTTAAAGGTGAACATGAGACGTTGGAAGAGTTGCTTAATGCATTTGATGGGTTTTTCCTGCCGAAAAGGAATATAACAATTGAGAGACATGCATTTTTTACAAGAGAACAACGGGAATTTGAATCGGTAGAACAGTACGTATTTGAATTAAATAAAATTGCAAGAAAATGTGAGTTTAAGGAATTATGCAGTGACTTAGTAAGAGATAGAATGATATGTGGAATAAGAGATGGACCCTTACGGGAACGATTATTGAGGGAAATGGATTTGTCTTTATCAAAGGCGGTGGATATTTGTACGTTAGCGGAAAGATCGCGTGTTCAAGCTAACAATATAAAACAAGAGAAGCAGGAGCATCATGTTAATGAAATCGTTATGTCTGAGCAACCGAAAGAACATCACGTGCATTACGTAAAAGGGACTAGACCACGTACATCATCTGGTGCAAAAGTTAGTCAACCAAAATGGCGGACGCCTCATCAAAAATATGCCAGTAACGATGGCCGTCCGTATGAGGGCAACCGGCTATCTTCGAGTGAAAATACAAATAGTCGGTCTAACTACCAGCGGTACGTGAACAACAAGACGTGTGGAAAGTGTGGATCGGGTCATAGGAAATTTAATTGCCCGGCCTATGGACAACGATGTAATTCTTGCAAAAGGATGAATCATTACGCTAGAATGTGTCGGGTGTTCGAAGTTCAGGGGAGTTCAAGCGATCAGGTAATCAACACTGTTAATAATAATTGTTCTTGTAATAATGAGTGGTCGGTGGTCTTGTTAATCAATAAAGAATATATCAATTTTAAGTTGGATACTGGAGCCGATGTCAATATATTGCCAAAATATTATTTAAATAAACTTAATTTATTAGAGCAGGATCTTGTTAAAACAGCTATGAGATTACAGGGTTACTCAGGTAGTAATATAGATGTTGTTGGTAAATGTTTTTTAAAAGTCATACATAAAAATAACGTGTACATATTGCAATTTGTGGTTGTAAATACGCAATCTGTTCCAATTTTAGGTAAAAGTTCTTGCGAGGAGTTAAAATTAATAAAAAGAATAATGGCAGTAACAGGAGTATGCAAGAACAGTTCAAGTATTTTAGATGAATTTTCTGACTTATTCGTGGGTATTGGTTGTTTGCCGGGTTCTTATAAGATAGTATTAAATAATGACGCGCAACCAGTAGTGCACGCTCCTAGAAAATTACCAGTTGCTCTAAAGGAACAAGTTAAAGATAAATTAGTAGAAATGGAAAAAGATGGTATTATTGAAAAGGTTGAAGGACCCACAGATTGGGTCAATAGCATGACGGTTGTGAAAAAATCCAATGGTGATATTCGCATCTGTTTGGATCCTCGTGATTTAAATAAGTCAATAAAACGTGAACATTTTAAGTTACCCAGCCTTGAGGAAATAACAGCTAACCTATCAGGTGCCAAATATTTTAGTACGCTAGATGCAAAACAGGGCTTTTGGAATGTAAAATTGGATAGTAGTAGTTCTGAGCTATGTACTTTCAATACCATATATGGCAGATATAAATTTTTACGCATGCCTTATGGAATTAGCTCTGCGTCGGAGATATTTCATAAAAGACTCTGTGGGTACTTTGAGGATATAGATATATATAGGGTTTGAGGATATAGATAGGCGTGGTTCAGTTCATTGATGATATTTTAATATATGGAAAAACAAAAGAAATTCATGATCAAATACTACGTACAGTGTTACAAAAGTGCCGGGATATTAATATCAAGCTTAACAAATCAAAGTGTAAAATAGGCTTAAGCGAACTTACTTACTTAGGACACAGAATAACAAAAGATGGTATTTATCCTGACAGGAAACACATTTTAGCAATAAAAAACATGCCTGGACCAAAAAGTGTAAAAGAGCTGGAACGATTCTTGGGAATTGTAACGTATGTAAGCAACTTTATCCCAAATTTTTCTGATAAAACAGCCCCGCTTCGGGAATTACTAAAAAAAGATGTTGCGTGGCATTGGGAGCATACACATAAAAAATGTTTTGATTTAATTAAGGATCAACTGAGTAATCCTCCTACATTAAAATATTATACTCTAGAAAAACCGGTTGTTTTATCAGTAGATGCTAGTAAAAATGGCTTAGGCGCATGTTTGATGCAGGATAATTTGCCTGTGTGCTATGCTTCAAAATCATTATCAAAAACCGAACAAAACTATGCACAGATAGAAAAGGAGCTGTACGCTTGTGTGTTTGCATGTGAAAAGTTTTACATGTATATTTATGGACGGCAAGATGTAACTATAGAAACTGATCACAAACCGTTGGTAAACATAATAAATAAACCGTTATCTAATGCTCCGCCTCGATTACAAAGAATGCTAATGAGACTCCAACCGTATTCATTCACATTCGTGTATAAGCCAGGTAGATACTTATACATAGCTGATGCGCTTTCGAGGGCAGTTGCACCGGGCAGCGATAACAACACGACGACGCCGCGCGACCATCTGGAAGCGCAGGCGCAAGTGTGTGCGGTATCAGCTGATAATCCGCTCACTGATTCGCATTTTATACTAATACAAAAATACACTAAGGTAGATAAAGAAATGCAGGAATTAATTAGGATTATAAAGCGGGGTTGGCCTACGCATAAAAGTGAAATTATTGATATTTTGAAACCATATTGGGACAGTAAAGAGGACTTAACTGTAAATTATGGCTTAGTGTGGAAAGCAAATAGAATCGTAATACCGAAGTGCATACGTAATACAATGTTAAAAAATATACATGTAGGGCATTTAGGTTTAGAAAAATGTAAACTTAGGGCTAGGGAAATAATGTTTTGGCCAAACATGACTTCACAATTAACTGATTATTTGTCAAACTGTCAGGCTTGTTTAACCTATAGAAAAGAAAATACAAAGGAGCCGCTTATATCCCATACGGTACCTAGTAGGGCTTGGTATAAGGTTGGGACCGATATATTTCATTTCAGTACGAAGTCATTTTTAATTGTTGTTGACTATTTTAGTAAATTTGTTGAAATAATTGAATTGCGATCGACTACTTCGGTTGAGGTAATAAAACAATTGAAAAATATTTTTGGGCGACACGGCATACCTCAAATTGTTATGTCAGATAATGGTCCTGAGTTTTCATCGATGTTGTTTCAAGAATTTTCAATAAGTTGGAATTTTGAACACATAACATCTTCCCCCAGATACCCACAATCAAATGGTCAAGTGGAACGTACTATTCAAACGATTAAAAATATTATGAGAAAAACTACCTACAATGGGTCCGATTTTGATTTAGCATTATTAGAGTACCTTAATACACCCATCAGTAGCGAAATAGCCTCTCCTGCTGAATTATTATACAACAGAAGGTTGCGAAGTATTGTTCCATGTCCACCTAGACTATTACTGCCTAAGATACAAAAGGGAGTTACACATAAATTAGAACAGCGTCAAGATTATCAGAAAAAATACTTTGATAGGGGATCAAGGTCCTTAAAACCCTTACAGCTGAAACAAAAGGTTAAAATAAAAATGAATAACCAGTGGACTCCTGGAGTAATTGAAGGAGTTTTAGGTTGTCGATCTTATTTAATTAAATTGGATACAGGGCGTATTTTAAGACGCAATAGAAGACATATTATTATTGATTCTCAAAGGCTAAATGATGAGCTTAATAGTGGTGGTAATCACTATTCTTATGACGATATAAATGTAAATACGACACGAGGATACTTGAATAGTTATTCAACGCCGGTAAAATTAAATCATGGCTCCAGTATTCCTCAAACAAATTCCACACAAGTAGGTACAATTACGCAATGATACTAATTATTATCAAACTCGTTCTGGCAGGACAGTGAGGCTTCCTGATCGCTGGAAATATTCTGGACTTGGGATTCCGACTTCCGGGTTATAAAGAAATGTTTATATAATGTTATGTTTTGTTTAAGATAATTTTTTTTGAAGACATTTTAAGTATGCATAATTAAGAAATAAATAAAAATAATATAAATTGTAATAAATATAATAATGTAGTGCATGAAATGATAAAATTAGAAAAGTTGATTATTACATAATAAATTATGAATAGCGAAATTATGAATGTCTAATATTTATATAATATTAAAATAATTTTGGAGTGTATTAAAAATTATCTGATAGGTATATATAAATATAATAATAAAATTGTGTTTTAAAGTTGGGGAAATAATTTTGGAGTGTATTAAAAATTATCTGATAGGTACCATATAAATATAATAATAAAATTGTGTTTTACAATTGGGGAATGTATGTAAATATTTGATAAATGTATAATGTATCTAAGTTAAGTATGTTACTGTGTATGCTAAAGAAGTTACTAAATGATTATAAAATATTATTGATGATGCATGAAGGTAAACAATGTTGAAGGAAAAATTGTATTTGTGTAATTTGATTTTAAATTGTTTTAGAAAGGGATTGTCGGTATTTGTAAAATAAATGTTATATTGTTGCATGTGGGTATCAGAAAGAATGGAGAATAAAGTTAGTCTTAGCGCAACACGCTTGTTTGATTAACGCTCCCATGTCCCACTTTAACACCCTACCTTCAATCAATGACTATTCCTCCGTCACTACCAATCAACACAGTTCGCAGAATGAGGGTGTTGTGGTGTTTTTCCGCTCCCACCTTCAAGTTTCGGTTTCGGAGCCTCTGGTACGGGATGACAACTGTTTGTTGTTAATACTTAACAATGATACCGCCTTGATTGCAGTATATCGGCCGCCTGCTGTTCAGAATGTCACCGCGTTCGTGGACTCTTTGGATGTAGTACTAAAATCTGTATCTTCCTACAAAAACATAATCTTAACCGGTGACATAAACATTAACATCTCCGACACCAGTAATGACTCACGTGCAACTGAGTATCTGACAATGCTCGCCTATCACGGTATGCAACCTGCACACACTCTTCCTACGCGACAAGGTAACACCTGTCTCGATCACCTAATTTTAAAAACGAGAAGAGCTTCTTTTTGCTTTATCGCCAACACCTCTGTCACTGATCATGACACTGTTTTATTATTTATGGAGAACAATAGCCCTTCCAATATTTCAATGAAAAAACTTAGACAGACCCGGGTTTTGGACTTTGACAGAATTGAATTGGATTTACATCAGACCGACTTTAGCCCCGTTTATAGTACCCCAGATGTTAATGATGCAACTGACTTTTTTATCAACACACAACCTTATTATAGTTCAAAACTCTATTTTGAAAGTAGTGCCAAACCGTAAAAGGATGAGTAAGCCCTGGATGACTCCAGGGCTCCTTAGATGCCTACGAAATCGAGACAATATGCATATGTAATCAAAAAAACACCCCAAAAATAAAATACTTCAAACAACTTTTAAAAGATACAGGAATTATTGCTCTAAGATACTTAAAACTACTAAAACTAATTATGATAAATCCCTTATAACTAACGCACAAAATAATAATAAAAAGCTCTGGGAGGCTATAAAATCTATTACATACACATCAAAAGTTAAAACTCAAGCCAACGCTCTTCTGTCATCCTCCGAGCCAGAGTGCTCTGTAAATGAAGTGAACTCGTATTTTGCTAACATTGGACGTACATTAGCTGAAAACGTAACACACTTTTCCACATGCTCATACCCAGTAACCGATGATCTCTCACCGTATCGTAATAGTTTTGTCATGCTTGGAACAGACGAATCTGAAATAGATGTTTTGATCGGGAAGTTGAGAAGTGATTGTGCGGTGGGTTCTGATGGCATATCGGGCACGTTTCTTAAGAAATTTAAAAATCTCACCCCCCATCTGACTTATACAAGGTTAGTCGGAAAGGGGGTACTAAGCCGAAAGGGTTTTAATGTACCCATAATAAGGGATAACTTTTGTTCTACAACTTTCACCAAAACTCGATAGTTTAAGAGAAATAGCTTTTCAAATATTTCGTAAAAAATATGCTAAAATCTAACTGCCCTATGATCAGCTGTTTTTACAATTTAGTGCATATTTGGGGTCACGGATTAGAAAATTAATTTTCTGAATTCATAACTAAAGCAGGTATGATTTATTTTTGAAAAAACTAAAATAAAAATCTTTTTGCATGCAAATAAAAATTATCGAATTTTGAAATTTTAACACTTGATTTAAAATAGTCATCAGTGATACTTTACGTGGTCCGAGGCTTAGTACCCCCTTTCCGACTAACCTTGTATATGTAATTTAACTTTTACTTCCGGCATCTTTCCAAATGCGCTTAAGCTGGCTATAGTGCATCCTGTGCATAAGGGCGGGGACAGAGATCGATCAAATAACTACAGACCTATATCAATTTTGCCTACACTTTCAAAATTAGTTGAGAGACTCATGAATAACAGATTGGTTAAGTACCTAGAGCAAAATCATCTTCTTTCTTCGTCTCAATATGGTTTCCGTTCCGGAATTTCCACAAATAATGCTGTGCTAGACCTAACCACTAACATATTCTCCAACCTGGATAAAAAGCAAAAGGTTATTGGTATTTTCCTGGATCTGGCAAAAGCCTTCGATACGATTTCTGTCCCCAAACTTATTGCAAAACTTGAAAGGATCGGTATTAGAGGCATTCAACTTGCTCTTTTCGAGAGTTACCTCACGGGTAGACGACAATGTGTCAGAATTGGTGATTGGACAAGCGACGAGCTCCCTATATCATACGGAGTCCCCCAGGGTAGTATTATCGGCCCGACCCTCTTTCTTATTTATATAAATGAGCTCTGCCAGCTAACGCTTCCCAATGCATCCATCTACACCTATGCCGATGATACTGCTCTACTATTCCACGGAGACACCTGGGAGCTAGTGTTCCGGCAGGCGCAGTCCGGACTCAACGTTGTCACCAACTGGTTGGCTCAAAACCTGCTCACTTTAAATGTTGACAAAACGAATTACCTAACCTTTTCTTTTATTGCCGCTGGGAAACCTCCTTTGTCTCCTTATTCCTTGATTGCGCACTCCTGTATTTCACCTCAACTCACAGCTTGTAATTGCCCATGCCTTTCTCACATCAATTCTGTCAAATATCTCGGTGTACAAATTGATGATTGCCTGTCATTCTCTACACACATAGTCGCACTCACCTCACGACTCCGCAGGTTGATCTACATCTTTAAGTCCCTTCGTCACGCTGCAGATACTACGGTGCTAAGACTTGTATATCTCGCCCTCTGCCAATCGCTTATACAATATTGCATAATTACATGGGGCGGATCAGCAAAAACTCACATGCTGAAATTGGAACGTGCTGAAAGGGCACTTCTGAAGGTTGGATGGCGGTTACCTTACCGCTTTCCTACCAGCGATCTTTATAAAACATGTGCGGTTCTCTCTGTTCGCAAATTATTTATTCTTAACCTTGTTTTAACCACACACACTCAAACTCCTTACACTCCAGGCAAATTTGGCTCCCAACGACGTATACATACTGTCTGTCCCTCCATCCGCACAAATAGTCGTTCGGCCCAACGTAGTTTCCCTTTCCTCAGTAGCTACGTCTATAACAAGGCTAATAAAAGTTTAAATATATACCCTATGTGCAGATCAAAATGTAAAAAAGCTATTACGAATTGGCTACTTGAATTGGATTATGCAGAGACTGAAAATATACTAAATATTCTAAAATAATTTCACCTACCGGAAATATTCACCTATTCAAACACACACTCTCGGGCAAGTAGGTGCTCACGCCCAGTGCCTGGTGCCTTTCACGGGCGCTGGGAGTGAGGACTTATGTTGCACTCACGGACACACAACACTCTCCAAAGACACACATACCACATCTCCTTTTGTTTTGTATATTCTCTTCCTCTCAGTACTTAAAACTCTTACAATGTTGTAGTACGTAAGTGCAATTTAATATTACAATTTTGAAGGTGTGAGCCTGGAGATCTGTCATACAGGTCCCGAACCCAGTATAGACTCCAGCTCTCACTAAGGTTTGAATCTGCCTGTAACCTATATAGAAAATAAATTACTATTACTATTATGAATGCTTATACTTAAAATTAAACCATCATCGTGAAATCAGGCAATCAATAAATCGAGTAGTAAAGTCAGGATGTAGAAAGAAAACTTTCTAGTTGCGACCTTTTGGTGCATTGAAAGAGCCTTCACGAGTGACGATACCTAAGGCTTAGGTATCGTCACTTAGGTCCTAAGTTCTTCCGGCTCACTCTGGGCAGTCAGCTCCGCTACCAACCTTGCTGAATGGCTAAACTTTCAAACCGGCCGCATGCATGAGCAATTTTCGTATAACCTATACATAAATATAGTCCTACTACTTATCATATTTCTTTAAAACTAATTACAGTAGGGGAATGAAAAGGTTATACGCCTTAAGGGCAATTTTTGCTTGCACAGTGCAAGCAAAGAGAATGTACTGTAACTATTTTACCGACTACCGACTACCGGCAGGTTATAAAAAATTATAACGGTGACATGATGACAGACGCTACTAATGTCAATTTATTTAATCATCGAATTGATTGATTTCATGGTTTTTACAACAAAACTCCAGAAATCAAAAGATATTACACGGTACTACTACGTCATATGGAGGCAAAATGCAATTTTGATCTTTAGGTACTACCAAATAATTAAAGTCTGTTCCGTTCAACAGTTTGATAAGGTAACATGTGCTCGCGATGTGGGAAAGGAATGAATTTGAAAACTGACGATCCTTTTAATTCCCTTGCTGTACATGGTTGTCTAAACTACTAGGTATATTTTTTTCTAAAGCATTCATGTCCTGCTTAAGTATTTATTCAAACAAAAAAATGTTCGAGAGAACATTAATAAGTTTAAAGAAGCAAAAATATACTTATCTATATAAATAAAAATGAATCGCCAAATGTGTTGCTAAGCGCAAAACTTGAGAAAGGCTCGACCAATACTACTATTTTTTGTTTTATATATTCCTTAAGGCGCAAGGAAGGTTCTTATGGAGAGAAAAAACATAAAAATCGCTTGGAAAATGGTAAAAACAACACTTTTCTTTTCCAAATTACAGGCCAATAACTTTTGACAGAACGAAGTCTGTCCGATATAAATCTTAAGATTTGAACCAACCTCCTACTTAGTTAGGTACCAACTTAACATTGTTTTTTCTTTTATCTGCTTTTTTATGTGTACTGGGCTCCAAAATACCCATTACTTAATTGTTCTGAACTTTGGTTACCCTACGAGAAACCGTAGCAAGCAGCCAAATTTCGGGATTTATAACATTTAGCCTGGATAATAAATTCAACAGGAAGGTAAATCACGCATCGAATGGTTACTGTCGTATGAGTACCAGAGAATGTGGATTGATGAAATGGATGGTTGGAAAAAGCGGATGTATCCCGAAAACACGACGGTCAACGTTGATATTGTAAAGCGTTACGTCCTGACTTTCAAAACGAATCACGAAGCCCCGAAACCAGAGAAAAAGAAACCTTTTAAAATGAAAAAGTAAGCTCATTCATATTATATTATACCACCTCAACCTAACAGCATGCAGTAGGTAGGTACCTACAGCCGAGAAACAATAAAAATAAAAACAAGTGCGAGTAGGACTAGCGCCCCGAGAGGGTACCGTACCGTTTTATAACCTTAAAGTGGAATTAGTTATTACCTACGTAACAAACTTAATTAAGTTTGTCAAGTACGTAATAATTCCACATAGAACTAGAATTTATCGTTTTTAGTTTTTTTTCTAAAAAAAAAACATTGCCCCACACTAGAATTTCTCCTGTATCGTGGGTTACAGACACAAATCTTCACATGCACAATCACCCAGACCCGGAACAACTATCTGTAGGCCATACAAATATTTGTTCCGTGCGGGAATCGAACTCACGACCCGCAGAGCAGAAGTCAATCGCTTAGCCACTGTATCAAACGTGTCGTCGTTTCCTATACTTGTAGTAATTGTAGTATGAGACCTACCTTCTTGCCAATTTTCAAAATTCTAGGTCAATGAGAAGTCTGCCGGGGTTACGGTGCATGCTTTTGCGAATCCCGCGACCCCGGCCGAACGGTCAAGAGAAGGAACACCGTTGGTTTTTAGCCGGTAAGAGTCCGGCAGAACCCCTCGCCTTCCCCGGGCGAGGGACATCCATGAGGATTTACCAACGATAAAAAAGGGTCAATGAGAAGTACCCTATTATATAAGGTCCAACCAAAATACCTGGACAAACTTTTACAGTGTTCAGTAAGTGTAACTGAATTTAGCTATGCAAAAAAAAAACAGATCCAAGTGTTTTTTTTGTAACCAAAATTTTTTTTTCGACTTTAGTTTTACTTCTTTTTTTTTACATTTTTCACTTCGCTGTTTAGGTAAAACACGGCATGGAATTAGCACGCACCCCAATGGCGGTCGATGCATAAAAAATGGATGAGTTTATTCTTAGAGAGTACAGGCAATTTAAAACATTATTATTTTTTTGTTAGAAAAAAACACTTGGATCTCGTTTTTTTTTACATAGATGTGATTAGTTAAACGTATTGAACACTGTGTAAAAGTTTGTCCAGGTATTTTGGTTAGACCTTATATACCTAGGTACCTAGGTTTTAATGTGGGTAGTGTCGCCAAGTGAGTGATTTAGTCTATCAGTATGAAAAATATACTTTGATAAACAGTATACCTATCTTTATTGCATTGAGTTAAAAACTTTTGTTTACAGAACTATGAGGCTACTAGACTTTCGTTCGTATTTGGTATTATTTGTTCGTATTTAGTATTAATTAAAACTCGATAGGATCCAGCTTTTCTTGAGAAATAAATAATTTTTAACAAAAAAAAACCGACTTGAAAATCACAAATAGGCACTCAAAAACGAAAAATAAATTAATATAATTATTATAAGCGCTAGGTACCCATTCATCTATTTGAAGTCGGTGCCAGCCAAGTCTAATAGGTAGTAACACATATAAAAAAAAAAATACGGTCGAATTGAGAAACCTCCTTTTTGGAAGTCGTATAAAAAGGGTCTGGCTCTGGAGTGACTTGAGGGACAGGCAGACCACAAAGTTGTCCTATTAGGGTTCCGGTTTTTCATTTCGAGGAACGGAGGCCTAAGGATAGGTAGGTACGCTAAAACCAACACGTTCAGCTTGAGACTTCGGTAGCGTACTCTGTCACAGATTATGTATTACACGGTTGCGGTTGTGATCAGTTACTGCAGGCCCGGACTGGCCATACGGGCAAATGCCCGATGAGCCGGTCACACAGATGGAGAAATCAATAGAGTGAGGGGAACGTCAAAAAAAAAGTCGTCCGATTATCGCCTATCGCTTGAAAAAGAAGCCGCAAATTGTTTGTGTTTGTAAATGCACCCAAGATACAGGACAAAGAGTGAGGGGAGCGTCGAAAAAAAAAGTCGTCCGTCTAATCGCTTGGGCCGACCGTCTCTCAAATGCCCGGGCCGACTTCAGGTCCCAGTCCGGCCCTGAGTTACTGCGATTGCTTTAGCAAGGTGTTCAAATCAAACAAGATAGGTTTGGTTAAAAATGGCTCGTCAGATTCCTAAACGTGGCATTCCTATCATAGCGAGGCGACCCATTGCTTAATAGGGATTTTTAACAGACTTTCAAAAAAGGAGGAGGTTCTCAATTCGATTGTTTTTTTTTTGTATGTTTGTTCCTCGTTATCTTTGCTAATTGGGAACCGATTTTAATGATTATTTTTTTGTTTGAAAGAGTATTCTTTCGAAGTGGTCCCATTTAAATTTGGTGAAAATCTGATGAAGAACTTCGGAGATAGACAATTTGAAGTCGGTTTTATTTTTGTTAAAAAGTGATTATTAAGTACGTATATCGTGCTTTTGAGCGCTGGGCGTAGTCAGCAGGATTCATTGTCCGTTCCTCAAAGGATTCATAATAACCGACAGTTGCAATTTTTTTTATTGTGTCTGGTTCGCTAATATTTTCCTACCAACTTATAGCTGTGCTCGCAACGTCACTCGCGTGATCGGTGATTTACTGAGCTTTAATTTCCACTACATAAGTACATACCTATGTCCGTTATTATCAAATTGGCGATGTACAGACCTTACGATTAAAATATTGCTGTCCATTTCAGATTCGACGGTATAAAAAGTAAAACTGAAAATAAACGTCCCCAGAACGATAAAGCAATGAAAGAAATAGATTCAAACAAAGAAAAAAGTGAAGCAAAAACAAATAAAAAAAAAGTGAAATAATGATTATCTACGTATACCATTACTTCTTTTCTGCGGAAAACAGTACGAATACATACGATGCCTTTAAAAAAAGTTTATTTTTACCAGATTCCTTGTTTTTTTTAATCATTTTAGTGTTCCATAGTCATACCTATATCAAAAATAAGTAGGTAAGTACCTATACCTTATAATTTCGTCGTGCCCATCTGAATGTATTGAATTTGACTATAGAGCACTTGTGCACTTCTCCGAATCAGAATTTGAGAAAATTCGGTCTAAACTACCTGCAGTAAGGTATTTGTATGAATGCACTGCTTCCGATCCGCAATCTGAAATTCATAGATTTCCAGTCAAGAAAAAACTTGATATAAAATGATGCATACAAGCTGTCCTGTCTAAAGACGGCGACTGACCAATCACATGTGTCGTGTAAAGTTTGGTGTAATCTATACCTACCTGCTGCCTGCTGGCACGAATCCTGAGTGCTCGGTGGAGTGGTGTGTAGCTTGCTACATATTAGTAATCTGTGCATGACACCTATTTTAAATGTCATTTTTTCTTATATTACTGCGATTTTGGCGCATTATATTTCTATAATGCTATTATGCTTTGAATAACTTATCGAACAGCTTCAAGTAATAACGTCAATAAACAAATCAATACTTACCGACGGACAGATATCTTATTGTTGCTTTCACTTAATACAACCATTCGATTTCAACCAAGGGCTACACAAGCCATGCTAAATTAGAAAATAGAACTTTATAATATTCGGCACAATAAAGCACTGAAAACTGAGGAACTTACAATTCATCGTGAAACTGAAGTGATAGCAATGTGGCCAAGACGACTAAACAAGTTGTTGAACGTTTCAATAAAAGCCAGTTGTTAACCGATTTGGTTTTTTATCTTGTTTTGTCTAAGATTCTCGTAACGAGAGAAAGAGATAACAAAACGAACAGTTCTGATCAGGGGGCAGCACCACGAAGTTGTAGACTTCACGGGCAGCACTGCTAAGTTGACTTCTTATATGAACATTTTGAACCGATTATATTCTTAGGAAATATCTGCTCAGTGCCTCTTTTATATAGCATGATAACCCAAGCTTATACGTGGTAGTATGCAGCAATAATGTTCCGCTGCACGACTACTATGAGCAATGTCGTGATGGTATATGAACCAGATTAAGCGCAGGTCTTTACGCAACGTTCAGCGAGTCCCATTAAAATTCATCCACCGGTTTTTACGTAATACCTGAACAGATAGACAAAGAGATATAAATACAAAAAAAAAATGTTTTGGCTTCTGTATCGATAGTATAGTATACTCCAATAGAAATTGAGGAAAATATGTACAAAGAAAGTGCACTTTAATGTATTATTAATAAGGCTAACAAAAGACCGCGAGCACTCCTCTTAAAAATATATTATGGGTCTGCAAAATGATTGCTGCAACGCAGGCATATTGATGCAACCATAAACATCTTTTTCTTCCAAATCCCTCTGTACTAACCTGTTTATTTAATTAAATTTCAGCATTTTATTTGGACGGTTTAAAGGGTCTGGCAAAATAAAAATTGAGATCCAGTTAGAGGATTTTTTTATTTCCATGCAATAATCGAATTTCCGTATTAGATTAAAACTACTGTGAATGTCCGTCTTGACTAAAATCTATTTTCTGTGAATCTTTTATATTGATCATTTCAGTAATAATAAGCTATAACTAGGTACCTATGTATTTTATTCTACTTGATGATTGAACACAAAACACCCAATCTTAAACAAGCGATTAAACAAAATAATTACTAAGTTTTAAGTTTCCTTTCATATTTTCTTTGTTATATACAGAGATGAGAAAATATTGCGAATATTTTATTTCCAAATAGTAACTATTATAGTATAATCTTGGATCTACTTACACGTACATTAATATAACAATCATGTATTCCCGATTCCAATTAAATATTGAAACGAGAGAGATGCGACTCTGTTCTACTCAATCAGGTTACAATAATAATAAAAACTATTAAATACATCAGCAGTTCTCATCAATCGTTTGGCAGGGTTAGATTATTCAGCTTTAACAAATTAAAAAAATGGATCTTTTTATGATAAATTATCCATTTTTATTGTGGTCGTCTTTTTTTGTATTTCGTCATATCAGTTCTTTATTAATTACCTTCGGGCAGACAGGGGCGATTTATTAAAAAATCCCGAGGTAGTTAAGAATCATTTTCTAGTTTTATTTATTAAATTACATAAAGCAATGATCACACAACACCGCGTGTGGGGTTAACAATCAAAAAATTACTTAACCAAATCAGTCATTATTATAATAATTAGGTACTAAAGTTCTGAACGCAACACCATTAAGTTATAACAAGTTATTAGTTCTATGTGCTCATAGATATATTTGGTCTTAGTTCGTTGTGATACTGTATAGCAAATGTAAATATATCAATGGTGCACTTTTCTAACTGTTCGAATATGGTGAGAAATAAAACAAAAAAATTTGCCAATTTCCAATCACTCTTTCAGAAACATTTACATTTGGAATGATGTATATGTGTTCAACTAGAACTATTTTTTTTAATTCTATATGGTACACATACAAATTTATTAATTTATGAATTTGACAGTTTGTTGATTGTCGAAATTATGTTTTTAGGATCGGAAATGAGGAAATTAACCAAACTGAAAGCTGAAAGCGGTCCCAGGGAATCCACCGCCCGAGTGAAAATCAAAATGCTGTCCGCCACGGTTGAAGAATGTCTGGAATACGACATTGGGATCAATGTCTGAAAATAAAAAATTACATAATTTTAATACATTGTTTGTCGTATCCAAAATATTATATTGCCGTGTATTTTCAAGCATAGAGTAGAGCATTCCCTCTCCTTTGGTTGTGCAATTAAACATAACATCGCCATAACTTTTTTTCAAACAATTTTAAATGTGTCGCCATAATATACACTCTGTATTGAAATAGCTTTCTAATTATGGCTAAAGATGGCATACATTTGGCTAATAAAGACTACAGATATGTTATGTAGTCTTTATTAGTCTTGAGGACCACTTTGTTCGGTCCTCTTAATGAGAAAACCTCAATAACACTGCCAATGAAGTTAGCAGGAGTTCACGTTCGGCAGTCGCACTTAGGACCACTAGATCAATGAGGCACTTGTTAAAACATTATAATTATGTAATCGTGAGTACAAACCTGCCATGCCAGAACCGTCGTCATCAAGGTCTTGCCCGTGATCATAGCGAGCGCGCTTCTTAGGGTCGCTGAGCACTCCGTAGGCCTCGCCCACTTCCTTGAAGCGCCGCTCCTGCTCGCGCCGCTCTGTGTCAGGCGCGCCCGCGTGTCTGTCGGGGTGGTGCACTAGAGCACGCTTTCTGTAATTTTTTTTTTTAATTTATTTATGGTAGCTTCACAGCTGACAGTAAGTATAACATGAATATTATTCCAAACATTACGCCAATTACGAAGTACACAGTAAAATAAGAAATACTGAGAGTGACATAATTACTAATAGGTATTTAATAAAGTGTGTGTGGGTGTATCTATGCGGTGTAAGTGCTGTAAATGTGTGTGATGATGTGTGTATGTCTACTAAACTGGCACTATTTAGTAAGCTGAGTATCCGGTGTTTGATGAAGGATTTGGATAATCTCCTTTTTAAGTCTGTTTCGTGTGGTATTAAAGAGGTCTAGAGACGGGAATTTATCATTATATAATGCAGGTAGACGCAAGAATGGTGACATAATGTTACATTATGCTATTTATTCATCTAACTGACTTATTTATTAGGTATATTTTTAAATACTTCTTTATACATACAAAGGATCGTAAAGAATAGTGCTACAATATTTTATTACACGTAGGTAGTTTTAGAATCTCAAGTTGCAATATTTCGCTTTTGTAAATGTTATTGTTCGCGATGAGAACAATGGCTGCCGGTTGATAAGGTAAACACAAAGAAATGTGTTTATTTTGACCAAAAATGTGTGAAAACGGAAAAATAGTTCATTATTAGTAAAATACAGGTAGTAGTAATTAAATAAATACAGGTAGTTTCGTAAAGATTCTATCTTGACTCGATATACATAGTATATACAGTATACGGGCGCGCGAGGCCGCGTCAAAACCAGCAAGGAGTTTCTAACTTCTTATAAGATTTTCTTCTTATTGGAATAAAATAAGTTTATACATTCTGGTATTGTTAGAAAGGAAATATAATCTAGTTTATTTTAATATTGTTAAAATGGATATAAAGTTAAGAGTTATCCATCAAAAATTTCCAATTTTCAAATTTTTCCAATTTTCCATCACTGTTTTTCAAGTTAATCTTTTTTTTTTGAGTTTCAAATTATAATTATATCTCTTGGTTTATAGATAAGTATGTTCCTTAATTATTCAGCTTTATATCTGTATTTTTTATTTTGATATAGCACTTGTAGTTTGCGTACGTCAGGTGTTTTTATCGCTAAGGTCAGAAGGGGTCAAATTACATAAACAAGACCGCGCGGTCCGTGGCGGTTGGCTGAAATTCGGCGGCGGGGGCCGGGCGGTTGAGTGGATAAAATGAAAAACTGGTACATTGTTATTTACAAAACGACTGTCATAAAAAAGTACCTAGAAATAATACATTTTTATCTATGTATTAACAAAACATGAAGTAAAAATTTCAAGTTGAATTGAGAGACGTTTTTAAATGATATAATTATAATAGTGCCTCAAAACACGTGGTCATTGGAGGGAAAATATATATTTATAAAAAATAGCAAAGGACATTCAATTGGGCACTTGCATAGACCGACTGACTACCCATGTCGGGCAAAAATGAAACACAACTAGAATAATAATTAAAGGGCTCTAGATTATCACAGTATCGTAATATTGCAAAAGAAGGGAAAACTGACAAAAATATTACAAACATTTTGATCTTGGTAAGTTACATTATTGTGTAAGACTGTTTTCTTCGTCGTAACACAGATCGTCTATACACGAAAAAACTGTTTCGTATTCCAATTTTAACAAAGATCAAACCGAATACCAGCAACTAGTTCATTAAACGTGCAATTAGTTTATTCTAAATTAGGTCAATTTGTGTTTTGTGCCTTATTTATAACACTCCAAGACTGGTTTTCGTAAAAATATTTCCAATGAACGGACTTTTGTCCTTTACAGTTTATAGTACAAAATTTACGCAATTATAAATTACATTTTTTCAAGTATCTCATCAGTTCAAAAAAACAAAAATAACAACGTTAAAAGTAGTTCTAATTATAAACAATAACTTAACGGTGTTTCCATTTTGTCTGGGCGAAAACAAAAAATGTTCTTTATCGTTCTACCTAGAGGACACTGAATTTTTATTTTAGTATGAAATACTGCATCATTCACAGATTTTTTCCAAAGCCGAGAATCGAACTGACAAAACTGCGAAATTAAACCATTTCATATTTTGTGGCATCTGGGTAGGGTAAATAATTTGGATCAAATATATCCAATAACATTTTAAATTGATGGAAGACCATGCATTTCAATTTAATAACACCAAGGCAGCACTTAGACAACTGCCACAGAACAATTTGTATGAAAAAGTTTATCAGCGAATTTGAGAAACTTCTGCTGCTTCGATTTTTTTCTCTCATCCAAAGAATTGAACCTTACCCTAGTTTCATACTAAGTCGATACGTGTAATATAAATAAATTGCCAACTTTATACATTTTTATGGAAAGTTCACAGTTGATCAAAATATTAAATATGCCAATTTTTTTTATATCTGCCTGTACTTTCCCACGGCTGGGCGAAGGCCTGCCCCAAGTTTTTCCGTATACTCTTTTCCTGCACCACCTCAAACCAGGCGTCGCGGTACGCATCCAGGTCATCACGCCACCTCTTTCTGGGCCGACCTCAGCGGCGCTATCCATCTTCAGGCACCAATAGGGTGAGTCTTCATAAAAAGTTAACAAATGCCTCCGAAGAAAGTTTTTGATGTGAAATATTTAATGCGGCGGTATGGGTGTTAGAGAGACTGTTGCGTGGCGAACTCGCGACCTTAGTAACTCGTCGGTTCAATTCGGCCAGTTTCTTTTCTACATAATATTTAGTTTCAATGTTTCACATCTGCCAGGCGCCACGCGGCGGCTTCATTTTCCGTAGCTCCTTTGTTTTGGGATTAACATAGGATATAGTACTAGTTTTATATGGATAAAGTTAACTTTATCCATGCGCCTAACAGTAACCGTAGCATATACATCAATTAATACATGTGTATCTTTTACATTTGTGAAATGTACAAAATTCTGATTGATTGCTTACAAGAAAATGTGTAATAAAGACCCACATGCAACCTGCCACGGGACCCCCTGACACTAGACTCAGCACAGGCCAATTGACCACTGCTTATGAATCACGATTATTGCCACATTGTCTGCTCTATAACTAATTAACTCAAATTGTTTTATAATGTTTTATAAAATCACCGAAATAAGATTGTACGTACCTGTAAGCTTTTTTTATTTCGTCTTCAGAAGCAGTTTTGTCAATGCCGAGTATTTTGTAGTAATCTTTGCGTTTCGATTTCTTAAGAGCTATTTTGGCTTCATGCAATAATTGCTTGTTTTCCTTGTTCTTATCAATCTTGTACAGTTTTTCGTAATCTTTGACAGCATCTTCATATTCACCAAGTTCAGTGTAACACTTAGCACGACGAAGGAGTGCCTTCACGTAGTTTTCGTCTAATTCTAGGGCAGCTGAGCAGGCTTCGGCAGCTTCTTTTATTTGGTTCAATTTAGCGCATACTGTGGCCTTGTTAAAGTAAAGTTTGGCATTAACAATCTTATTGTTTTTGTCAATAGTCAAAGCTTCATTATATAGACTTAGAGCTTGCTGCCATCTACCCATTTTGAATGCTTCATTGCCTGTAATAATAATGAAACATCAGATTTAAATTGAGCCGATTACCAACCAATTAATATTCTTATATTAAAATGTTATGCAAATTGGGATTGAATGTTGCATTTATAAATAATGTGGCTTCTGATTATTATTCAAAAAAAACAAAGAAGATAAATAACATTTACCTTCTTCTTTCTTTTGCTTAAGTAGTTTGGCTTTTTTGTAAGCTTCCATAGCTTTTTTATGATCTGGAGCAAGACGTAAAACTTGTTGGAAATGCTTGAATGCTTGTTCATCTTTATCCTTCAAAGTAAAAGATCTTATTAGATTATGTAACTTAAACAAAATTCATGTAACTGTAAAATGTATTATTAATTACCTCAAAATACAGGCAGAGACCACGCACATATATAGCCTCAGTATCAAAACTGTCAAATCGTAATGAGTCATTTGCGATTTCCTGAGCTTCTTGACAGCGTCCGAGCATAGCCAAACATTCTGCTTTTATGAGCTTTGCCCTGAAGAACATAAACAACTAATGTATTATAAAAGAAAACAACAATATTATAAGGCATAATATTTTCTGAAATTTACGCGAATAGTATCCATTAATATTATGTATTGTATTAATTACTAGCTGTGTCCTCACGGCTCCACCCGTAGCCTATGTTACTCAGTGATATTGTAGTTTTCTAACGGCAAAAGAATTTTTGAAATCGGTCCAGTATTTTTTAAGTTTATTTGTTACATACAAAAATACAAATCTTTCCTCTTTATAATATTAGTATAGATAAAACTAGTACCATAGAGAAAATAGTACATATAAGTCTATTGCGATTTATCAGACACAATTTTAGCCTTAGGCTAATAAAACTAAGATTTTTAATATGTAGATCTCATAGGTGTACCGACTGTGGCACAAGCTAACTTGGCCAATTAGAATATGGCAATTGGCAAGCCTAATGCAATATATCGGGCACAATTCCAAATCTCAGGTTGCCATTGATAATTTCCTAAATAGTTAGTAATCAGATTGGCTGCTGAGTGTAAAGTTCGTTGGTTTAAAGACTTAGGCGCAGGTCCGATAAAACACATGTGAGTAAAGAAGAAGAAAGAAAGAAAAAACATTTATTCGTCACAGAGACACAAAACATTATTGTATAAAATTAAAAAAAAGTCAACTGTGACAAAAAGGTGACCACTCCGCATAATGCTGTGCTATGGCGTGGACCACAAACATAGCGCTGATTTTCAGTGATCACTTAAATGACGTGTGGATATTTAGCCAGTTACAAGATAAAAAAAAATATAATATAAATAAAATAAAACAACAAATAAAAATTAAACATAAAATATAAAAAATATAAAACACCATACAAACACACGCATTAAAGCTGTACCTACCCCTTGGAATCATTAATTGTAGGTATATAATGACTCACTTGGTGCAAGAGGGACTGTAGTCAAGGCAGCGGTCCATGCAGAAGACAACGCGGCGGTAATCGTTGGTTTCCATAGCGCGCTGCGCATCCTCGTGCAGCTTGCGCAGTGCTTCGAGCGCGCGCCGCTCGCTAGCCGCACACTCCACGCCACCCAGCTCACTCGCGCGCCGCACCGCCTGCGAGCCGCCTGATAGGTCGCCTGCCAGTCAACATCAGTTCATAAGAAAATGACAATTTAGAAATTTATCTTAACAGTATAAAATTAATGATAGTATAACAGCTTGAGCAAGATACTTTTTAAGAAATAACAAAAGCAGTATTTCTTACTTTAAAAAATAAAATGAAGTCTCCTTGAAGTAAAATAAGCTGTTAATTATTAAAAGTACTGTTCTGTGTACTCCATGACTGTGTATTGGGACACCCAGTATGAATTGGATTACATGCTGTCACTAATTGCTTGATAAGTTGTAAATAATTTTAAATTGTGCATAATTTATCCTTTTACATAAATATTATTTTAACAATAAAATTACCATTAAATATAATCGACATAAGTATTAAACAATAATACAAGGTTAAACCACAACACAAATAATTTTGATAAATTATTTTATCTTGAATATATGTATGGTTTCTAAGCTGATAAAGAAAACCTATTAAATGAATAGCCCACTCACACCATTAGGTCACTATCAACATCATTAATTACCTATGCAATGAAGTGATTTTAACAACAATTGGTAGAAGTCTTATATGTTAGTGATTTATATGTGAAGATCTAATATGTTCAAATTAAAAAAATCAATACAGCAATAAGTCTAAATGTAAACTGAAATAAAAATAGTACATTCAAATAATGTCTGTTTTCTTTACGTATACCATCCCAGTATTTTACACTTTTGGTGCTGCTTTCTCTGGCTAGTCCATTGTGAATACATACATCTCAATTATATTTTATTATAATATAAGATCATAATTACCGAGTGCAATACAACATTTGGCCATTCGTATATAACCCTTTGTAAATGTTGAGTCCAGAGAGACAGCTTTTTGCGCATCATCAAGGGCTTTCTTGTACATGCCCAGCATCATGTAGCATGCAGATCTGTTTCCATAGTATGCTGCATTCTCTGGGCAAAGTTGAATAGCTTCATCATACATAGCCAGGGCACCTTTGTAGTTTTTGAATTTGTACAAATGATTACCACTTTCCTTTTTTTCTTCAGCCACCCTGAATAACAAAAAACTTATTAACCAAAAAAAAAAGGTAAAAGTGACCAATTCAAACACATAAAATTAACTTTACATGTTATTGATTAGCCTTATTAGCAATAGATGGTAAAAGAAAACAAACATAATGATGCGGTGTTTTCTGTAAAATTACATTAAATATGCTCAGTTGATTGATCCCAAACTTAAAACTATTCTGCAGTAAATAAATATAGCATAACAGATCAAAACTTAGTAATGTTTGGATAGAGATCAAAGTTGCAACAATTATTTATTTGTGTATTAATGAGTCATATAAGCGAAATATGTGGCTTTGATATAAATGCATATCCATGCACTCCCACACACATGATCAGGCTAGGCTATTGTACTATATGTAGGTCATATATTATATGTCAAGGCACCCTTATTATAAGTATTATTGACTGTAATATAATTGGTCACAGAAAATTACCCACATTGCTATGATTCCTACCTAACTTCATCAAACCTCAAATAACATGAAGGATCCGCATATTTTCATATCTAATTACTTTATCTAGTTACAAAGATTAATTTATATTTACCTTTCGGGACTCTTCGGAACCAAATTATTGATTGTTAAATCCAAGTCCACTACATCTGAGTCTGCCATTTTATATTTTGTAATTTTTCAAGTAAATTCCAATAATTCAAGAATTTTTAGCCTCTTTATTTTGACGACGATTCCACAAAAGAACTGTACAAGACAGGGTTACCAGACTTCAAAAGCACAGGTAATCATAGACAAGATAATTCTTTGATCGCTTTGTCCCAAAGACAATCCTGCCATCCTCAACCACAACAGGCAACGATCACAAAGCGGACCATACACGTTTTTGGACACCCTGATATATCCAGCAGCACATCAATATCAAAGATTGTTTCTAATTAACATTATAACATTTGGTAAAGGCTTCCTTCCACCTAACAAGACAGTATTGCCAGGTCTACTGATTTATCAGGAGGTATACTGAATTTGGTATACTACTGAAATACTAATACACTGGTGAATCTACTGATTTTAGAAGTTGTCTACTGAATAGACTCGCCCCCTATTACATGGGACTTATACATAACGGCGAAATGAGAGTGTTACAATACACCTTTGCCCAACTCTTCTGGGAATACAGGCGTGATATTATGTTATGTCTACTGAAAGGACATGTTATGAAATGGGCTTAAAATATTTTTTTATTGAACCTCTTACATGTGCAGTTTTTCTGATAAGGAAAACTGTCTAGGATGTGGTTTCAAAAACATTTCTTTTTTAAAAAGCAACATTATTTAATTAAAAAATATTTAAAATCCTGATTTCTTTTTAAAAAACTTAGAAAAAAAACTGATATATATCATTTTTGAAAGCATAATATTTATCCTACATTAAAATAATATTAAACGGCTTAAATTAAAATAAAATCAATGAATTAACTCAATGATTTGGATGTATGGCATTGATTCCTTTGTCTCAATAGAATAAATTAAAAGATTTACTGTCTGTCAGCAAGGTTGTCACTTGTCATTGTCAGTAATGTCATCAATGTCTGGTCATGTCAAAGTTATCAAATAAAATCGCTATCTATTGTGGTTGTTTATTGAATTTGTAATTTTTTTTTACTTGATATTTGCGAAATTGTGCTAATTTACGCAAAAACACCGTATTACAACAGTTGAATGAATTGAATTTGACATTTTTGACAGTGGCAATGTCATCCAATGGAAGTGTTGCCAGAATTAATAATTACTGTGGGTTCAACTTTATTTTTTAAATTCTAATTATTTAAATAAAAAATAATAGAAGGGTGCTTTTAAAAAAAAAGAATAAAATATACGAAAGCTCCATATTTTATGTACCTACTTTCATAAAAACATAATATCTTCTCTGTTCACAGCCAAAGCCCAGCTTCCATACAAAAATATAACATGTCTTTTGCACAAATCTTCTGATTTTTGTTACCAGTTAGCTCCTAGAACCTTAAAACTTGGTAAAAAAACCTTCCCTTTTGCAATTAATACTGAGACAATGGTGTCGATTCTGTTGCGCACTTTGACAGGACTAAACTAAACTAAGAGTGTCTGTCTCTTTCTGTTTCAATAGAAAAAGAAAGTGAGAGTTGCGGTTAGTCTAGTTCAGTACTGTCAAAATGTATAAGTAGGTACACAGTGGAAACGTAAAGTGTGAATAGGACAGGCAATTAATTCGTTAATTTTACAGATATCGAAAAACTGTTAGCTAAAACGTCACATTTTACAGTTTACTGTACTTTTGTCGACCATGATATAAACAAGTTTTGTTCTACAACAATACAATAAAATGTACATACTTAAATAGTCATGATATGGTTAATCTATAAAGTTACGTCTTAGAGATGTTCACATTTTACGTTAAATGTTAAAAACTAAAAAAAACTAAAATTACGCCGTCTGACTGATTGCTTTCACCTTAAAATAAAAGAATAATCGCCTTAACGTTTCCATCTTGTACACATTTATAATTTAAAATTGATGTATCTTTCTTTGCAGCATATAATTTTGTTTCTTATTAAGTGCTTACAGTGTAAATACATAATTAATAATAGTATTACATAAAGATGTATAATAAAAAAACAATTAAATCGTCAGGTGTGATTTATTTTTAAAAATAAATCCACCGTTTTTTTTTTCAATCTCCTGATATTTTGGCTCCATTTTTCCTGATCTTTTCAGATTGTTGGACCTGGCAATAGTCAATGTTCCATTTGGATGCCAAGTAGCAGTTTCCTATACTAATATACTAATATTATTATTAGGGAAATGAATTATTTTTATTTCTTCACTTAAGCACAGCAACACTTCATATTATCTGTCATATTGATTGGATTCAGATAATTTCAGATTGTCAAAAAACTTGTTTCGTGTCGTGTGTCTGTGTACCTATCTGTCGGCCGTGTTGTGGTTGTGGATATGTGAGTCTTAACTTTTAATATTTATCTTGGAAATTGTATACAGAATTTATACTAATCTGATAACCGTTATAGCTTTCTAGCAAATGAAGCGAAAATGGAGGATGAGGTTCTATCAGTGAGTGATGTTTTGCATAATAACGGTGATATCGAATGGCAACCACTAGCTCTCACTTTAGTTGAGTACCCGAAAGGTAAGTTGATAGTTAATTAAATCTTATACTACATTTTCCATGAAGCACTTCTGATCTGTACTTTCTATATTTTCAGGAGACTGGCTTGGAAAGTTTTTCGCACTTATAAGCCTGTCCCCATTTGGTATTGGTGCTGGATTTGTTGCTCTTATTTTGTTTCGTCGGGATCTTCACACTGTAAGTTATAATATTTGTCTTAGAACTCATTATTGCCAAGCAGAATATCCATTTGTTTTCATAAGCTGTGTTACTACTGTCCCTTTGATATTGACTATGCTGTTACTTGATTCCATACTCCCTGAATGTAACTGTACTACATTATTCATTAATGACACTATTAACATTACATTAAAATTATCCACATTGAATTATGTTTATTATTAATAAGATGACACTTGTCTATAGACTTCTAATGAATATTTTGGGTAGCATTGACACTTTCTTTTATGTAAATGTTTATAATTTATACAATGTGTCAGGGTTTTTAGTAATAAAACTTAAGGGCTATATATAATGTATATTATACATTCAATTTTATCAACAAAAGCACCTGACATGGCTCAGATATTTCAACCTCTATATATTCAAACACTTGCAACTTAAGACCTAGGTCGCACTGAGGTGTGATTTTTATTTTGTTTAGAGGAACAACTCAAAGACTAATCAAAACCCATAAAAAACGTGTGTTACCGCTGTTGTTTTTGGAGTGTTTTAGAAAATAATATGTGTAAAATTATGTTTAAAATTAAATTTCATGTCTCATTAGGTAAATAGCTTAACTTATGTATGGCACCTGATATTGCTTTAGGTTGTCTATGCTGTAGCCTTTCAAATGAAATTAAATTTACGTCTCTGTGAGCCTTAGGTCTTAAGTTGAGTGGGTGTTTGATTATGTAGAGGTTGAAATAGGTAGACAAATATTAAAATTGCTTTATCTTTAGGCAGGTAGGGAACCAACCCCATAAGTGAAGTGTTTTTTTTAATAAAATTAAGTGTATAATATATTGCTCTTAGAGTTTGATTATTACATACCCGGACACATTATATATATATATATTTAATTTTATGAAAATTCTAATGTCATTTCTATTTTTTGTAGATAACTTTTTTCACTGGCACATTAGTGAATGAAGTACTGAATATAATATTGAAACACATAGTATGTGAAGCCCGACCACTATCAAGAGGTCATTTATACAATGAATATGGGATGCCATCATCACATGCTCAATTTATTTGGTTTTTTAGCATTTATGTTTTATATTTTGTGTTAATCAGGTGAGTTGAGACAGTTTTTACTTTGTACCATTATATCTGCCAAAATAAAATATGTTTGTGCATCCAAATAACTAGATTCAGCTTTATACTACTAATTCACTTATGGACACATTCTTTTTTCTAGTTTTATGGGTAATGAGGATTTATTAAGTTATAGAGCAACAGTTGCAATAATAATTAATATGGTATTTTTTTAAAGATTTTTTCAATTTGATAATAATTGATGCTTATACAAGATGGCCAGGAAATTAACATCAAGAAGGAAAATTTAGATGCTTCATATGAAGGGTTATACAAAAACCCTATGTATGTATGTACTAAGACTTTTTGTAGTTTAGAAAGTAGTTTTTTTTCACCTTAGTTACCTTATGTATGGTTTAGGTAGACAGTTTTTTCAGGCTATTGTACGCGCTATGGCAACTGATTACCAACCATAAAACACAAAAATCACACAGAAAGAGAAAAGAAATTAAATCCAATAAAAGTGTGAATCCTAAGGAAAATAATAAAATTCTATCTCTTAAACTACATAAAATCGTAGAACATACATTAGTTTTTGGATAGTCCATTATATGAAGCTGCTAAACTTTCTTTAGTTCGCTTTCTTGGCCAACCTTATATACCTAAATATGTCCGGGATTGTAGTAATAATATAACTAAAAGGGTGGTATAAGTTAAACTAAATTTTATTGACAAAAGCTTCCCATTTGTGGGGTTGATCCCCCCTCCTCCAAAGATGGCGCAATTTTACTATTTGACTTACCTATTTCAACCTCTACTACATAATCAAACAGAGGTGTAAATATAATTTCGTTTTAAAGACTACAGCATAAACAACCTAAAGAAATATTAAACTGTCAAACATAAGTCAAGGTATTATTGTAACGAGACATAAAAGTTTTTAAGACTAATAATTATGTTAGTACAGGGCTCTTTTATGCGACAATCGCTTCAAAACTTGTTTACATACAACTGTGATTTTTGTATTGATTTGTATAGCAACTCAAAGACTACAAAAAAACACATAAAATACATGTGTTAACATCATTTGTTTTTGTAGTATTTTAGAAAAAGTAAAGAAAAACGTCATTGGGCACTTTACTATGGAAACCTTACCCACGGCAGACACAAATGAAATAAAGCAGAATGTGTTGATATATGGCTCTGATATACTATGATATTAGTCGCATTAATGTGGGTAGTGGGAATCTTGAAAAAATTAAAAGTATCGTAATATAACTTTAGTATGTCGTCGATGTATTAATGTTACTAAAGTGATGTAAGGAACTGGTGTACTTAACCAGAGGATCGCAAGTTCGAATCCTTGCTCGCAAATTAATTTCTACGTTTTCTAAAAACAAAAAAGTTGATTTAGGCGTCGATGTTTTATTTGAAAAAAAAATCGGTTCGTTTTTCTCCCATCGTTTTTTAATCAAACAATTATATCCAATGGAAGAATACATTATTTTCTTTATTTTAAAATAATTTTGGTTAATGTCCGCCACTCTTCGCAAAGCGGGTCAAATATGCCCAATGACCTTTGTAGGTATAAAATATAATGTTTAAAATTTCAATTTCATGTCTCACTCTCATTACAAAAATAGCTTTACTCATGTACTATGGCATTTTAATATTTCTTTAGGTTTTTTAGGCTGTAGCCTTAAATTCAAAAGACATTAAATGAGAATGCGCACAGGCGGTTTCGCCTTTAAGTGGTATGGTATAGGCATGAAAAATATTCATAATTTATTACATATTTTTATACTTTTTATAATTAAATTGATTGAAATCTTATGTGGAATAAATACTACAATAATCGATAGATGTATTATGTTGCAGGTAGGTCATCATGATATTTTATGGAGATATAAGTAGATTAGCCCTGTTCGTTCAATTTCGGCGCTTGCTAAAATCTCCGGTTTCAGCCAAAACTTCGGCCACGTTTGGCCGAAGCCGAAGCCGAAGGTTTGGTCGGAAACTAATTGAAATCCATCTACATTGTCTAGTTTTTTTTTGGGATTTACTTATTTTACAATCGTTCCTAATGATATGGCCACCATTGTATTATACCGCCCTTATAGTTTTATACGTATTGTATAAGAAGTGATATAAAATTATCATATACTTGACCTCACTCAGTTTCGTATAATATAAACAGCTGTTTTGTACTTTAATGCTTTTTTAAAAAGGATAATCATTTTATTGTATTTTCAGATTACACCACATTAATAATAACAGTATAATATCAGCACTATGGAGGGTGATTATTGTAGGTGGCTGTATGTTCTTAGCCTTGCTAGTAAGCATTGCAAGGGTGTATCTACACTATCACACCACATCCCAAGTTGTAGTAGGAGGCATAGTTGGATTCATTTTTGCAACCTTGTGGTTTGCAGTCGTTCACAGAGTTTTTACTCCGCTATTTCCACAGCTAGTATCACTGTAAGTTTTGTAATATCATAATTATTTCGATTTTTATCTACTCTTGACGTCATCATGTGACTCAATAATTATTGATACAAAAATATTTTTTTTTTCAGGAAATTATGTGAAATGTTGATGATAAGAGATACAACACTGATACCAAATGTGTTGTGGTTCGAGTACACAACTTCGCGGCAGGAAGCGCGAGCACGCGGACGCAAGATGGCAGCTCTGAAGCCGACACAATGACGGTGCGCGTGCGCGCGCGCCTCCAGCTCAGCGTCGCGGCCGCGCGCGTGACGTCTGGCAGCCGCTGCGGCGCTCGCGCTTCTCGGCGGTGTGTTACTCACTAAATCTGACCCTGGTCGGTCCCTCCTCCCTTAATGACGTATAACTTAACTTCTTGCGTGATCAGGTAGGAGTTGCTGTGCCGTGTTGATCATGGTGAATTCTAGCTTACATAATACACTTACTAAATAATGATGTTGTAATCTTAATGATGCAATAATAATTGTTTTTAATGGTAATTATAATGTGTAGTGTTAATGTTCCTTTGAAATTGATTTGATGCGTTTATTGTACAGATGAGAATTTTATATAAATTGAGGTAGAATTAGTGAATGGTATATAATATACATGTTACTATTGATGTGTGAAAAGCCAGTAAAATGTCTTGAACTCCTTGACGATCTTCAGTTTTCGTTGGGAGCGCATCATTCACCTTAAGCCGGGTCCTGACGTGTGTAACGTGTAATGTAATATATCGTGAAATGTAACGCGAATTCTGTATGTGGACGGCACTACGAGCGTTACATGTAATGCTCGTAGTGCGGTCCACACACAGATTTCACGATATATTACATTACACGTTACACATGTCTGGACCCGGCTTTACGAGCCTTTCGTGCGAGCTCCGTTAGCCAATTTTTTTATAATTGAACAGCAATTTAACTCGAATAGGTTAGATGATTTAATGACAGCCATGTGAAAAGTGGGTCATCAGGACACGGTGTAAGACAAGATGTTAAGGCAAAATAGCGATACTCTTTACGGATTTTACTGTTTTGCGCACAGTAACAGTAACATAATATAATGTACATTTAATTGCTAGACCCATGCCTCGTTAAATCAAATGCATACATTTTTATCAGAATGTAAAGGATTATTACTCCTAGGAAGAGTATAAAATTATGAGACAAAAAACCTTCTCACGGTTTCCACGGTTGTGTTGTAATGTAGTTATATTTGTATACATTTTTAAGACAATGCTAACCAATTAGTATAATAAGTATTCAAAAACATAGAGATTGTGGATTAGATCATGGAAAATACGAAAGCCACCTGGAGGTAAAATACCATTAATATTTAACACAGTAAATTTTATTCAAAGGAGACTTTTATTTTTAAGAGCAAAAACTGCTTTCTTTCTTTTTTAAACTGGCTTGACGATAATTCAACATAGCTGAATCGACACCTGCGTGCTCGTATTTAGACGACTCTAGAACAATTTATATGCAAAATTTTTCTTCAAAAATGACCAACATTGCTCAGATATTTTTCTTCTTTACAACGAATTTTATTGATCCTTACATGAAACGGAGTCGATTGTAGCAACAATATTATTTTTCCAATTTTATAAATTTTACAGGAAAGTTCACGCTTGATCAAAAAATTCAAAATGACAATATTGTTTTCATAAAAAAATTGCAAATGATTTCAAATATAATTTACTTGTAGCTCCTTTGATTTAAAATTTCCGCATACTGTACTATCCTTGTAAAATAAAACACATCGTATATCACGGTCTTCGTTTAATTAAAGACAATAAGATTTGATCCCTCTGACGCCCGGTCCTTATAAGCAAAACGAATCGTTTTGCTTACCAATGGTAGCATTTTAAATGATTCGTCTGTTAATTTTACCTGTGATAACTGTCAACGTAAGGACGTACGTACTTCTTATGCAAAGCTATGGGGTGTTTGCTTCATTACTGGTAAAGATATAAGTTTTTAACCGTTAACGCTCGGTATAGTCCAGGATCCATGGTCCATTTTTGCACTTGATTACTATCAAGCTGGATCTTCGTGAATAGCTTCGTTTCGATGAGACGCCCAACAATTTTCTGTGCGAAAATTCTCGATTGTGGTAGCTAACAGAGGTAGCAAGGATAAAATATGTCGATTTGATAATTCTTAAAAAATTAATACTAACTGGTTTTTTTTTGTTAAATCTCAAGATAATTATCTAAATTATTAAAAAAAAAAAATTGTCCTACAAAATGTATGGTTTGATCAAAGAGTCCCCTCCTTCCAACATGTATCGATAACGAGGTCATCAAAAATTATTACTAACCAGCTGTTTTTTTTTACTTAGTTAATATTTATATAATTTAACAGTCATATTGTCCTACAAATTGCGTGGTGCAAAGTGAGTGAAATTTTTCGCATTTGTTGAAATACCGTTAAAAGCCAGCGAGTTTTTAAAAATTACTGAATGAAATATTTCTTAATTAAAAAAATGGAATAACCTCTTTATGTAGGTTAATATTGCTGTCTTTGATTGAGGTAATTTCCCTGCAGGTGACGTGCGTCTGTCCATCGTGTAATTTGGTTGAATGTGTGCGCATTACTTTTAATCATAACAAAAGAAAGCTAAACTGAATTTCAGTACTGCGTCGATACAATTTAAAGCTCCATTCATTGATCTGCAAATGGTACCGATATGCGTGTAGAATGTAATATAATGGTAGAGTTTACTATGTTTGGGTTTTTTATTATTTTGAACTTCAATTACTAGGAACCCTGGCCAACAGGGAAAAGATCAAAGCCTTAAAAAAAATCTTAATAAGTATTTCGATTTTGAATGGAATATGATCAACAGCCTATTGCAGTCCACTGCTAGACGTTTGCCTCTCCCAAAAACAAGGTATTGCTCTTAGTCACATTATTCATTGATTACATAGAAAATGATCTGTTTTGGAATCACTAAAGGCTAGTGCCCTCTTATCGGCTCCGCACCAGATCAGCATGGCTTCGGTTTCAGCCTTTCAGATATTTTTGTACGAAACTCCATAGTGCAACGTACACTAATCAGCATTGTAACCTCATCGCCTCGGGATCGGGATAAGCTATTAGTGCGCGGCATACGTTCGTGATCACCACGCTTACGTCGCGCCATCGCCGCGAGGAAGGTGCAACCTGCGCCTGTGTTCTACGCACTTACCACTTGCGGGCGCCCAGCGAACCCCTCCCGCGGGCTGCTCGTATTTACTAACCGACTGCCAAGAATTTCGGGGAATGACGAATGACTGGCCGTCATCGAGCGAAAGGCCAGCCTTAAGCGCGCTGTTGCCTAACAGTAAGGGCGCTGGCGCTCAACCAGCTACAAGTCAAGCAGTTGACAGCTCGGAGTTGCTGAGCAGTGACGATGCCAGTCCAGGGGACCAATTCTACTAAGAGAAACGTTGATCAATCGCAACCGAGCCGAAGCCAAACCGTTCATTTAGACAGTTTTCGTTTACGAAAACTGACTGACGATTGTGGTTCATCAATTTTGTTAATAGAATTGGCCGTCAGTGCTATGCCCGGGTTGACACGATGAGGCGAAGCTATGCTGATCTGGATGCCGAGCCAAATTATGTGCGCTAACCTTGAGCATTCCTTTTTCGATTTTGAAATTTAAATGTTTGTGAACTTATTAAATATAATTTGTATAAGATATAATAATATCCTAAACATATTTATGTAATTGATATCTATATATACCCATAAAAATGCTGCATATAATGCACTGGCAACACATTTTACTTTTAAAATATTACTGCTAAATCCTTTTTTTAGTTATGCAGCTTGTAAGGAAACAATTATTACAGAAATATTAATTAGTCTTTTGAAATCAGATCTTCCAAATAAATAAGTAAACTTAAGGTAGGTGCAAGTCCGAGACGGGCTGCAGACCGCAAACTGCAACCGCAAAAAGCAAGAGACACTACTGGTTTCTATGAATTTCTATGGAATGGGGTAGGCAACTGTGGAACTAATGGCGCCACTTTCGATTGTTCCACTGCAATCTTATTGGTTGCAATGTGTTTGACATTATTGTTAATATCAACCCGATGGTAATGATTGGTGGAAATAACTAAGTATGGAGGTGCTGCCATCTGCTTTAGTTTTGCGTTGCCTTCTCCATTGATTCCGAGCGCGGCGACATTGCACCTTGCGGCCGCGCCATTCATTTCATACAAATCAACGTGGCTTGCGGTCTGCGGTTGCAGTCTGCAGTTTGTATTCGCCATCGGAATGGCATCTTTTATATGTTTCTGCTATTTTTGACGAAGGCAGGTATGATAAATAGTAGGTAATTAAAGTACATATTAGACATATACATAATTATTTTATGGAAACACAGTTTATATTAAAATACGAAGGTTTTCTGTGTTCTCTAATCATAGTACCTATTACCAGAAAATTGTATTAACGTATTTGAACCTAGTCTCACACAAAATAATTCTGGAGCACAGTATATTACATGAGCAGTAGACCAGGTGCCCGAAAACTCATGACCACGTGTTTTTGGACACCCGGTTTATTTTATGGGACGCAATTCTTCATTATGCGCGGGAAATATAAATAATGACAGCGTAAATTGGGCAATTTAACAAATAAGTATCAAAATTATCTTATATACCACTGTAATAATCTGGCTAATTTAGTAGAAGACACGAAGAAGGAACTGTCTAGTGACACGCGCTCACTAATCTGCAGGCCTAGACAAAATACATCCGTACGTTTTTCTGCACACGCTACGGACTTAACGTTAGCGTGAGTAAAATGGTAGACAATGAAGCAAGCTCACGCCAGACGCTAATTCCGCAGCGTCAGAAGACAAAACAATAGTTTCTCTATGGAAGTTAGCGTGAGGATGAAAAAAAAACCCAAACGTCAGTGTCAAACGCGTCTTTACTGGCGGTCATTTGAAACCATTTCAAAAAGTTGTGCAGTGACTTGAGTGTATTTCGAGTGTTTACTTTAAAGGTAATAAGTATTTACGATTAATTATTTGTATAAATATTAATTGCAAGTAATGTGTAGTTAAAAAGTGTTTTATTAAGGATCAGAGATATATTAAAGTAATATAGATTCGGCGGCAACTTCCACACTCCGCCGATTTAGTCTTATTTGACGCCTAATCCACGCTTCTTCATTATTTGCCGCCCATAACAGCCTCAGACAATGCATTTTAACAACAATAAACACCTTTTTTCCTTATTAATACACTCCACAACACCCTTAGCGGTAGGGTCCGAGCATCCGCTAGCGAGCGTTAGCAAATAACGCCTAAATTGACGTTATCGTTTGTCAAAAACACCACTTGTCTACCACTTTGTATGAGAGACGCCACGCTAACGTCGCTTTAGCGGTAGCGTTTCGTTACAAGTTTTTATTTGTCTACGAACTTAGCGTGACATTACGTTTCCTTTCCACAGGTAATGTCATCGCCATACATTTTGACGTTAGCGTCTGGCGTTAACGCTATCAGAAACGTTTTTTGTCTAGGCCTGCAGAGCCCGCGCCACGCATACTGTGTTGGGAATGAATTAGCCAAAAATAGGTTATAAGTTTTCAATCCATGTTTTTCTTTCATAACTCGAAAATAAAGTAAAGTCCGGTCAGTTTAATATTCTCCTTATTATCTTATCGTCTACTAAAAATATGAAAAATTAGCATTGGCGCGCATTATGGTCCATAATTTGGTCGTGAATACCTGCAAATTTAAGGAAAATTTCCAATTTTTCCATGTCTGTGTGATGTAAATAGATGTCTAGTTTAATGTTAGCTTAAATTGATAGGTACACATATTATTTACGATAGCTATTTGTACATGAGACTTTAAATAACCATCCAAAAACCACTCCTGTATTGAATGAATATTGCCTTAACAGAATACGCTTAAAATAAATATGTACGAAAATTAATAGTGCCTGCTTGCGTTCAAATACATATTTAACAAAACTGCTCAATACGGACTCAGGTATAACAATATCTCATTATAGTTTCTAAGATTCAAATGTAGTACAGAGGTTTCTTCACAAAGTCAGAAGTGGTTTATGGATGGCCCCTCGAGTGTGATATTCTTTTCCCGTAAAAAATATAGATTTATTATATTTTTGTAATACGATACCTAGCGATTTATTACGTCATGACTAGCGAATTTGCCCATAGAACATAGTGTCGATAGCATAAAGTATTATACTATAGTTACAGGCAGCCAGCGGCGGCTCTGACCTATCTGAAGCGCCGGGGAGCGACCACGACTTCCCCAGCGCCCACTGAAAGATGGCTTACTTAGTTACGAACTAACACTCTTGGAAGTTGAGCCTTACTTATCTAAAGAAATAAAGTAAAAAATAGGCCACTATAAAGCTGCAATTTATGGAATCATTTTTCTAGTCGAAATAGAAGTTATTCAAGATTATACCAGCTTTCTGCCAGAAGCGTCCAAAGAACTCTTCATATTATATTGGCGGTCGGGTGTTTGAAGAGGAATCGATGTTATCGTTGGTAATCTAATAAAACTTCGTTTCACTGACAAGTGTCCTATATCCCCATCGGAATCGGAATTCTTGTAACTTTCTCTTTAAAATAAATCGATACATCAGGCTACGATTTGAAGTAAGAGCGATCTTTTACTTGGGAGACACTAAAACGTACATGAAACAGCCGCCTAATTGCTATATACATAAAGGCTAGTATCCATGCCTATCGCATGCCGGACAACTTTAAATCTGCACGAATGGGTGTCGGGATCACGTAGAAGATGGCAACGAACTAGATCTTCTTTACATAGTATAAAACAAATTCGCTCCCGCTGTCTATACGCTTAGATCTTTTAAACTACGCAACGGATTTTAATGCAGTTTTCAGCAATAGATAGAGTGATTCAAGAGGAAGGTTTATATGCCCCACATTAGCATCTACATTGCACCCGTGCGAAACCGTGGTGGGTCGCTAGTATTAAATAAATGGCCCCACACGCAGCCCACAACCGAAGAAAGACAATGAAGGTGCCTCTGCTTGAAATTTAGACAGATACTCATAGTATGAATACCTAAGAAAGGGCTTAAACGAAGATTCGTTGCTGATAACAAAAAAACACCGAGTCCCCTGAAGCCCTATGACGCCTTCCCTTCAGTTAACGTTGCCAAAATATTGGACGTCGACTGCATCTGACATCGTATGATTCCTAAAAATCGGTGTTTCCTTATTTGCATAAGGGTCAAAGTATAAAAACAGTTAAGTTATAATGGTCATAAGATACATTTAACTTGATAAATCGGAAATGATAAAAATGCCACTTTGGCCGTTATACACAGAACCCATCGAAATATTTCCGGGTAAGGGTATTTTAAAACTAATAATAATTTGGACTTTGGTTGCTCTGGCTTTAATATGTGCTTATCCTCGGAAGCCTCTAACGTGATTGTATTAAGTACTAATATAAGGGGGTAACTAGGCTGTCGGCAAGCTAAATGAATCAGAAAAAAATGGTGATTATCTGTGGATAACTATTAGACGACATTGGCCTATTCAAGAGGAGGTAGAAGCATGGCACTTTCTGAGTTTGGCCTAGAAGGCCTTTTGTGCACTGTGACGTGTTTAGATCCGGCAAAATCACCGGGTCTACCTTTATCCACACGTCGGATCTACGTCCGGATAAGATTTTTTCCGGAGGTAGATCCGTTTTCTGGACAAAGGTACATATAAACTAGTACACCACCGTTGTTGTTACGTAGGCCCAGTGATTTCGCCGAAACTAAACACGTCACCGTGGACAAGAGGCCTGGGTGTATTTTTTGTTAACAGTTTATGTTATTATGCGATGGCGGAGGCTTAAACTTAGACCGTTTCTGGGCAAAATTTTCACGCTGTACTTAATTACACTCTGTGACCGATCATATCTAAGGTCGAGCCAGGACCGTAGCTACAACCGCAGTGCAGTGCCCTGGGACCCCTGAACATGTAGATAGATGGCTTCGGTAAAGGGTTCGTTCACTTGCTGCCCCTGGGCACCAGAGCCACTAGCTACGGCCCAGCCTAGTGCCGGAGCACGCGCCCCTGGGTAGAGCCGCCCCTTCAAGCGATGCAGAACGAAAAATAAATAGCTTTTATTGCTTCGACGGTTAAATTAATTATGCTAAAATCATTAAATATTTTATAGCCTCATTATACAATTCTAGCTGGGTCCTCATGGCCATGGCTCCGCCCGCGTATGTTTTATTCCAGTAATAAATATAGTCTTTGTTACTCAGTGATAATGTAACTTTCTAATGGCAAAAGAGTTTTTGAAATCGGTCCAGTAGTTTTTAAGTTTATTCGTTACATACAAAAATACAAATCTTTCCTCTTTATAATATTAGTATAGATACCTACAACTGACAAACCTACTAAATTAAATCTTCACTACATACTGTTTATCGTGTTGCTATTTAAAAAGAATCACTTCATTTATTGAGGCCTTATTCATAATTCTGTAAAAGCAAAGACATTCAATTGTTTTAATTTCTTTGTGTAAAAGCAGTGACTGGGAAACGATAAGTAGGTACAGTCAACATTAAAAGTGATCATTCTACTTACAAAGTTTCAACGGTGTTTTATGAATGAAATATTGCTAGTTATTAGATACTAAGTATTTGTAACTAATTATGATAGAATCTTTTAAATAATAGTTTTTAGTATACTTTATAAAAGTAGGTAGTAAACGCATAAGAACTGAATTTCCAAAGCCGAGTAATTCATTGACTTATGATGTTGACTGTAATTCTGCTTTTCTTTCTTAATAAAAATGTAACAGAATTTTAACACAAGTTATTATAGCAAGCGACTGGGGGGGCGGCTCCCGCGCCGCGCCGATCTTCGCGGTTGCTACATACATACAATACAAAAATAAATACAATATGCTGCGGTACTATGCGTGCCAAATAAGAATAGTACTGTCAAGACGCCATTTTGTTCCGCAATACTCGTGAACTTCGTTACCAAAGTGTAAGGTGTGCAAATAAGTAAATAAAGAAATTATACTCAGTTTAATTATTTTTAGTTAACTTTTTTGGTATTTCTAATCAATTTACGCCAAATTAATTATACAATAATTATTATTATGGCGACATATTAGGGTGACCAGTAGCATTTCGTGAAGTTAACCATATTATTGGTTAATTTCTTTAATGAATACCGTCTTCAGATATTATTAATTTATCCAAAATTATCTATTCATCATATTCAAGAAATAACATTTTATAAAAATTAATATAAATAATAATGAAATCTATGAATAAAAAAATATAACATTTTTCTTTTCACAGTTTTTTTTTGCTGTCCGTACTAATTTGACAGCTATCGTGTGAAGTTGTAGCAAGCGCGATCCTATTCTTATTTGGCACGCATAGCACATTGGTTGTTGACCAGTTGTTGGGGCGGAAACACTACTCTCGCATAGAATTATTTGCATGAAATTTTAAGAAACGGATTAACTTGCGACTGTTTTGCACGACCCGGGAAGTTACAAACTTGCTATAATTATTTTACGTTCTATGGATGTTTCCTCGTGCAAAATTGACACGTTCTATTATGTGAATGTAAATCGATTACTTATATTATCACAAAATAAATTATTCAGTATATTATCTGTATTCTTAGTAAATTACATGTAATGTTTTTGCTCATGTTGTGTTCGTACATAGTGATTAAGAATTATTTTCTTTAGATTACACGCGCTTGTGATATTTTTTAAAATATCTGTTTTAACTATATGTATAATCTATGATTAATTCAGCAACAGGTGTCTAAATAAATAATATGCGTTATGTAAAAGGCAGTTACTACGTCTTCTTAATTTTGTAGACACATGAAATGAAAATAGAAATATCTAATGGCATGTCCACATTTGGAAACACATGAAGCGTGCATTGTTTAGTGAACAAACTGGACGCGTCATTTTCAGTTAGCGCATGTGCACGAAGGAAACATACCGGGAACTGTTCGCGACCATTTCGCGAAATGCTCTCGCGCCCACTGCAAACATGGTTGATGCATTTGCGAGGATTTCGCGAACTGTTCGCGACCGCCTCAGTAGGATTTTAATTCTCGAATGAGAGTACACTTTATGCGCAGAAACCGTTGGAGATACATGCGTCTCCATATACTTACCTACATTCAATTTATTGATACGATAAAGCGTTCGCTGGGACGTCTTAAAATCCAGTAAAATAATTACAACGAGCCAACGGCGAAACGCATATTTTAGCCGGTCCCTATTAGCTACATGATTACTCGTCTCCAAATGTTTAACTAATTATGTACCTATAGTCCGTTTTTTAATCTCCGAGACTGAATTGACAGCCACAAATGTCAAATTTGTAAATTTTTGGTACAATATTTTAAATTTTGACATTTGTGCCTGTCAATTCAGTCTCTGAGATTATAAAACGGACTATAGTTTAGATTATTACTTAAGTAATAACATTGTGTATAAATTGTAATATATATTATATAATTATGTTATAATGTACAATATTCAAAAGGAGTGATTGTTGAATGTACTTACTAAGTAAACCAAGTAAATGTATTTTAGAATCAGTAGCGGACTACGAGGGAGGCCGATGGGGCCATCCCCTTCGAGGGCAATAATCTAGTAGTTGTATACAGTCTCTATGCTTAAATTGACATACAGCGACCGAGATTTAGAATCCGCTACTCCGTTTATACCTAGTTGATTCCGATCTAATCTAAGTCTAAGCGTATACAGGCGCGCAGGCAACACAATTCAACCACAGTTTTACAATCCATACAGTTGGGCAACGCCTACACGGGCAGTGGCATCGTTCGACAACAAAGGCGTTGTCCAGCTGTGTGTATTGTACAACTGTGACTGAACTGTGTTGCCTGCACGGCCTGCGCATCCGTATACGCCTAGGCTAAATGTTGGAACCGCGCCTCTGTTAATAATAGACTAAAGGTGCAAATAGAATGAGCTTATGTGATGCGATGCCACGTTAATGATGTTACGTTAGAAATACAACTAATCTTGTGCTACACAAATAGTCAGCCTTATGTAACTATGCGTCGTATGTGTCAGATCATGTGAACTGACACACACGTATGTTGCGCGTAAGGGCTGGCACAGATCTGGCAAGGCACAGCGCAGATAATTTTTCGCTGCCAAACCATTATCGACTTTACGAGCGTTTAAATCATATCAAAAACCAATTACATAACACAACTAACTACTAGTTGCGATAGCATCGAAGCGACTAGAGGCGAAAGGTGATCTTCGATAGGTATGTATTATTTATTCAAAGCAAAGTCGATAATGAAAATGCTTTGCGCTGCGCCTCGCCAGATCTGCGCCGGCCCTAATGGAAATAGAAAGTCTCAGTGACGTCACATAAGACAAGCCTGTTTCTAAATTGTGCTATTTCGTAGTATTATACATGACAGCTGGCTTCTGATGGATATAACGTCACGTACCTACCTACGTCACGTCACGTCACATAAGCCCAATCTGTTTGCGCCTTTACTATTATAATTATTACTTTCATTGTAATATGATTAAAATGATGGATGTCAATATTGTTAAACACTAGTCCACAGAGTACTTTATACATTTTTTTTGGATTTTAATGACCTGGTCATTTGGACCTTTAAGTCAAGTCGTACTTTATACATAATGCGGGTCACTCACATTCGCACGAATATGCGAACCCACAAGTGTGGGACGACATTCGCGAATGATTATGCAAAGTTTTCACTGCATTCGTGCTTTTCCAAACTGTCAAAGCGTACGAACCACGAACATTCGTGTAGTCTCCCACACATTCGTGCGACCATTTACGCACACAATCGCAATTATCGCGAAGGTAACGGTGGCAACTACGAATGTTGAAAATTGGTTTTTTATTGAGAACAGCACCATCTATCCCATAAAGAAGGGGACTAAAATTGCTGTGTTGCTGCATACAATTAAATGATCCTTGCGATTACTTAAAGTAAACATAGAAAAAAATAAAAGAATGGATAAAACTAAATATAATGAAGTTTATAGTATCTGTACAATGAAAAAATGAATATTTCGTATTTAAAATGTGCAAAGTTTCATTTTTTATGGGCATACTTTTATTGCAAATGGCTATGGCGCTGCGTTGATGATTCTCGAAATGACAAGCAAGAGACAAATTCGCAATGACTATACGAACATTTTCCAAACGAACGGAAAACATTCGCGCAATGTACGAATGTTTGCGCGAATGTGAGTGACCGGGGTAGGAGGATGCGCATATGGGTTCGCACATCAATATGCGAACCCATTTGCATATCTGCTGAGTTTGCGAATATGTCTGACGGCCCTTCACATTCGTGCAAACATTCGTACAATGTACGAATGTTTGCACGCATGTGAGTGACCCGGGTAATGAGCACGAGTTGCTAGAGATGTGACTAATGCCGATTTAACTTTCGATATATACACTTGGGAGCAAATAAATCGAGCCACTTCCTTTTTTCACGTCTCAATTCGAACCATATATCGCCTAAAACTTTATTAAATAACCTTTACAATGAGGGTAAATTATTGAATAATAACCTTATCGAAAGATAAATTATTGGCTCTGAAAGAAAAATGGTAATTTTGATATAAAATTTAGTAGGTATAAAACAGTCCAGGAAAACAATAAATAACAAAATTATTGCAAAAAAAAATTCTTCATAACTGGTATTACCTCCCCGTGCCCTAATGCATTCTTCTAGTCTTTTAGTCATCGATCTGATCAGCGTTACGATGACATATTGTGGTATGTTCTTCCACTCTTCAAGTACAGCGACTTTAATCTCGGCTTTAAGCTCGGGAATGGAAGAAACAGCGGGTATCCTGGCTCGGACTCTCCGTTTGAACTCGTCCCATAGGTGTTCGATCGGATTCAAATCCGGCTTCGTACTGGCCACACCATTTGTTGAATCCCGATCGCCGATAAGTACTCCGTAACGATTCGCGCGGTATGAGGTCTCGCATTGTCATGCATAAACAAGAAATTTTCTACGATAAAACCAGCATACGGCATTACGTCGTCTTCGAGAATGTCAGTTATATACCAGTCAGCTGTTAATCCACGTCTACCACTTCCATCGTTGACGGGGTCGACGAAGATAAGTTCCGTTTTTCCGTCTAGAGAAATTCCTCCCCACACTATACAAGAACTAACGCCAAAACTTACAGTTTCTCGAATGCAACATTGGGCAAATCTTTCACCAGGTCGTCTATACGGTCGGTTTCTCCCGTCATTGCTAAAAAGACAGATTCTCGACTCGTCAGAAAACAAAACTGATATCCAGTCTTCTAAAGTCCAATTAATGTGTTCTCGAGCAAACTCCAGGCGAGATCGGCGGTGAGTTACAGTTAATTTTGGGCCAGTTGCCGGTTTGTGTGATGTTAAATTTCGTTCCTTTAGTCTTCGTCTCACTGTCCACCTACTGATTTCGACACCTCGAACGTCACGTAACGCTTGCTGTAGCTGAACAGGATTAAGTCCACGGTCGCGCAATGAACTGGTTGCAAAAAAGCGGTCGTCACGTTCTGTAGTTGCCCGTGGTCTGGCGGTTCCAGGTCACCGAACAAAAGCACCAGTGTCCAGATACCTGCGGTATACCCGCTATGCCTTTGATCCATTCCCGAGCTTAAAGTCGCTGTGCTTGAAGAGTAGATACCACAATATGTCATCGTAACACTGATCAGATCGATGACTAAAAGACTACAAGAATGCATTAGGGCAAGGGGAGGTAATACCAGTTATTAAGAAAAAAAAAATTGCAATAATTTTGTTTTTTATTGGTTTTCTGGACTGTTTTATACCTACTAAATTTTCTATCAAAATTACCATTTTTCTTTCAGAGCCAATAATTTATCATTCGATAAGGTTATTATTCAATAATTTACCCTCATTGTAAAGGTTATTTAAAAAAGTTTTAGGCGATATATGGTTCGAATTGATACGTTCCATATTACCAAAAATATTAACCATTATACGTGAAAAAAGGAAGTGGCTCGATTTATTTGCTCCCAAGTGTAAATCTTTGGAGCTAAGCTAAGCTGGCGGTCACTAACAGGACGGCACGGCAAAGAATTATATAAGCTCAAATAATTTTGAACCTTATTTCAATACCTTTAGCACTCGTATTCACTTGAGCATACCGCGGATTCTTCGTCCTGCCGCAGCATGCCGAAGAATCCTACTAGGTACCCATGTTGACGAAAAAAATGATTTTAAAGTTAAGTACTGTATTTTTGCGTTCCGAAACAATCTGGACAATGCGGTATTATTCATTTAAATTGTTAACTTTAATTGAATTGTCATAAACATTTTCATGACATAATCTGACATCTATTATTATTTTAATCATGTTACAATGAAAATAATATAAGGGCGAAAACACACTCATCAGCATAAACTCATATTATTCATATAAACGGCTGCTATTATAGTAACTCCTACATTCTAAAAGCGCGATGCGTATGCGGATCGCCGCTACAACGTGGCCTTAAAATTACTGTGATGCACATTCATGTTTTCAATACGCTGAAGTGTGTTTTCATCCAAGTCCAGAAAAAATACCATATTAGGTATGTAGGTACTACACTGACGGACTCATAAACAGCATCAATGTTCAGGATTACTTTCGAATTAATATTTTTAATAAGTATGCAGACTTTTTAGATTAACTAAATGAAAATGTCGAGACTGTCCTTTAATCATAAAAAAAAAACAAAATTTAAAAATAGAACTGCAATAAAAGATAACATTATAGCCGGGAAAATAAAATTTATGCATAGTCTCAAATTCGTGTGTTATTAGAGTAAAGTTTGAAATTAATTAATTTTGTATTTTTTTTTATTTGCGATTTAAATTATTGTAACCAATAGTATTGATTATTAGTCTTTTTAACTCAACAAAAGTTTCGTAATAATAAATATGGCTACTTCATACGAACAAGCCGCTCAAATTGTGGCATTGGTGCGGGAAGGCTTGGATTAACGAACGATTGCTAGAAATTTAAATTTGGAACAGTACGGTTTATCGAAGAGTATATCGAAGGTTTGTAGAGACAGGTTCTTACAAAAGGAGACCCGGTACCGGCAGAACTCGAGCAACCACCCGTCGTGACGACCGATTTATTGTTTCAACTTCCCTACGAAATCGTTTCCTCACGTCAGTAGTTATCAAAACAGAGCTGAATGAAGTGCGTGGAGTAAACGTGAGTGCACGAACAATAAGAAGGAGGCTTAAGGAAGCGGCAATCACCCCTTTTAGACCAGCAAATGGTCCAAAGCTGTCTGCAGCTCACAGACAAGCTCGTTTAAGATTTGCGCGTGAAAATCTTAATTGGACTGAAGAGCAATGGGCCTCCGTATTGTTCGCCGATGAATGTAGGACATGTTTAAATGGTGCAGACGGTCGCAGAAGAGTCTATTGTCGACGTGGGGAGAGATATGCTCAAGTTGCATTGAGGAGCGTGTTCCTTTTGGAGGCAGTTCGTGTATGGTGTGCGGTGGCATTTCGATAATCGGGCGAACGGAACTTGTGTTCATCGACATGGTTCATCAGAACGGTAGAAGAGGAGGTTTGACGGCACAACGATATATAACAGAGGTTTTATAGAAGCTCACGTGGTACCTTACATGGGATTAATAGGCGAAAATTTTACTCTAATGCAAGATAGTGCCCGACCCCACGCCGCTGCACAAGTTCGACAATATTGCGGGATATGTACCATGAATTAGCCAGCACGCAGCCCGGATCTTAATCCTATTGAGCATGTTTGGGACAGTTTAAAAAAAGCTGTATATGCGAGAAATCCTGTGCCAACAACAGTAGCAGCACTAAGAAAAGCGATTTCACAAGAATGGAACAATATTCCGCAAGACCGTTTAATAACCCTAATCAGATCTATGCGGAACCGATTAGAATCTGTAATGAGGGCACGTGGAGGCAATACACCTTATTAAAAGAAAAAAAACCTGTGCTTCAACTTTTTTTTAATTGTAAAAATCAATTTTTCAATACAACCAACTTTTGTTACATTTATCGTTTTTGTTCAAAAAAATTGAATGTTCCTTTCCAGTATACAAACATACACTTAAGGATATGATACTACGCTGTTATGAAGTTAACGAACCATTCTATATAAAGTCCAACCAAAATACCTGGACAAACTTTTACACAGTGTTCAATACTTTTAACTAATCACATCTATGTAAAAAAAAACGAGATTCAAGTGTTTTTTTTTCTAACCAAAAAATAATAACGTTATAAATTGCCTGTACTCTCTAAGAATAAACTCATCCATTTCTTGTGCATCGACCGCCATTGGGGCGCGCGCTAATTCCGTGCCGTGTTTTACCTAAACAGCGAAGTGAAAAATGTAAAAAAAAAGTAAAATTAAAGTTGAAAGAAAATTTTTGATTAGAAAAGAAAACACTGTTCTCGTTTTTTTTGCATAGATATATTCAGTTACACGTACTGAACACTGTGTAAAAGTTTGTCCAGGTATTTTGGTTGGACCTTATATATATATATAATAGGTTTCAATTTAAATTTGTATAAAAAGTTTGAATACTTGGTTAAAATGTTTATTTCAAAAGCGTCTTGAACATTGATGCAGTTTATGAGTCCGTCAGTGTATTTCTTTTTGAAAATAAAACAATCGTTAAATTATAAATTTATTATATGATCATAATGATTAAAAAAATATAATAAGTGGTTGGTATTTTAACTTCTTAACATTGTTATTTTGTATTTAAAATGGTTTTACAATAATTAATTTATTGCTCCAATTAATCTTCATTTCTGCAAAGGTGTGATGGTAAAAATTATCTAAATGATACCGTTTTTTATTATAGTGACTAGTGAAAGCTTTTAAATGAAAATATAAATAGATATCTACTTAATAATTCTTATGCCTTACTTGATGAGGTACCTTCCGTTCAATATATCATTTGAACTCAAATCTTCCGTGGTTGATTGATTGATAGTGCTTCCAATGTGTTTTCTTTTCTTCTTGATTATTTTTTCGTTCCATTCTCCTTCAGGTGTTTCACTATCGGCTTCATAATCACTTGATATACCTTTTAAATACTTATGTTATAACTCTTACAAATATTGTTAAAAAGAAAAAGGCGAATCTTTTTCTGTGATTTTTTTAAATTGTTTGTTTATTACAACAAAGTTGTTGAAATTACTTACAGTTGCTAAGTATTCCAGAGTCTACAGAACAATATGAATTGCTGTTTTCAGCCAATCTTTCCATCCATTGCTGTAAACAACAATATAATATAGAATTAAACCGATTTCATTTTATTTCATTGCTTATAGCATTTGCTTTCCACTACCATCCTACCTATAATCATTAAATACAATAGGTACAATACTTCTGAACAGAGTGCCTGCGCTTCGTGTTGAAGTCTAAATCTAAATCTTTCAATCTTTAATTTATCTATATCTATCTATACATATACGGGGTAGAAAAAGTAACGCCACCTGCCGGGCTAACATGCGCAGGGCGACATAATTTTGTCGTCGCATATCTCGTGTCGAGACAAGCTAAAGTCATATTATTATATTATATCATTTCGGCACGAGATATTTCACCGACAAAATGATGTCGCGTGTCGTCGCCAACAGGGATTAGGGTTTTTCGAAAATAAACTCCTTCGGGGTGAAAACTTTATACAAATTACATTTTTTTTATGTAAATTCATACAAACAAGAAAGTGTCCAAAAAGCCTTCACGGTAGATATTCAATTTGTTTTCACACATCCATCTTGAGCGCACCTATACAACATGAAGTGCGTAACTATTTTTTCAGATTTACCTAATATTGTTTATCCTTGTCATGACATGGCAAAAAATATCGATAAAAGTTTGATCCGCCCGAGTTTTGAATTGGACTTAATTATGTCAAGACTTATGTTAGACCTTACACAGTACCTGAGTAGGTAGCACATTTTATGAAATGGCAGTTAGTTATAAAATTACAAGGCATATCACGATACGCCCAATTCTACAATCGGGTGACGCCACGTGCATAGTACATCTCGGCCGGGTATATACGTTACAAACGGAACAAATACCTTGTCAGGCGGAATCAAGCGATCTGCTTTTTTCATGAAGGTAAAATTTGCTTTTTGACCAAGGTCCACTAAATGTCTTGTTACTTCAGTTGTTGACATAGCCTTGGTCAGCATGCCTTGTAGTGTTTTTGGATCTTTGTCAAGTAATCCGGGAAACATAATAGCCAGCGGTTTCATTTGGGGCCCATCTTCACATTCAACCTAAAAATTGTTTGCCGTTTTCACACGAGTTTGGTTTACCTACTAATTAGATGTAAGTACCTAATGTTAAAAATAAATCAATTTACGAGTTGTAATACTTCCTCTTCGTCAGATACATTGGTTGAAGATTTTGCGGTGTCTGTCTGATATGTTTGCAAAATATCTACCCATTCTGAGTCTTTAGCTAATAAAGGACATAAGGGTTCAGGTGGTTTTTCCACTGCTTCAGTTCGCCTATTTCTTGGTGTCTGTAATTTAACTTTAAGTGTATTAACAACTAAATACTACTTCTGAGATTATATTTCTGAATTTGTGCCCTATATAATGCTGATTGAAGAGGGGGCATATAGGTACAGCTCGAAATAAAAGAATATAAACGAAACGAAAAACAAAACGGCTGTGTAAGTCAGTGTTTTATCAGGCAATAATGTGAATTGACGCTTAAAAATTAAAAAGATTCCACCAGAAAAAAATATTTTACAAAGTTTAATTTTTATAATGTGTCATTAGTGGCGCCCCCATTTTTCGTACTCTTTTGTACTGAGCTTTATAAGGGGTATACATATAGGGTTGTCACCTGCCATTAATTTACCACGCGATTATTTTTCCACCACGCGCCTCGCCACCTGCTACTCCTACGCGCCGGCCGACCGACCGCTGTTTACCGAACTCAGTCAGTCGTAAACGGCTTCGTAGGTAGTATCCCTAAAGGGCTTATTACATTAGCCGATTCTTAGGGTCTCTAACTCTGTTGCGGTGCATGCCTTTTCGAATCCCGCGACCACGGCCGAACGGTCACGAGAAGGAACACCGTTGGTTTTTAGCCGGTAAGAGTCCGGCAGACCCCCTCGCCTTACCCGGGCGAGGGACATCCATGAGGACATTCCAACGTGAAAAAAAAATTAAATAAATAGAGTCCCTAACTCTATTTCAGTGTAATTGAATAAAAGTTAGGGTGCCCGGTCTCTTCTGTCTTCGGTCGGGACTTTCAACAAATCCAGTAGATAGTAGGCGCCTATCATTAGTCGTGTCAATGTTAGCCGACCGAGAGGCGCGAAAACAGAGTTTTTAAAAGTTACGTAACGTTGATAAAATACGAGAGCTTTGTTCAACCCGTATTTTATTTTTCAAATAACAGGTTTTTTCGTTTTAGTGGTCTGAAAAACGGGGTTACCCGTAAAATATGGAGCATCTGGCAACACTTATCTAGATTATGTTATGGATAAAACCCGTGGTGCGGTTACCCCTAGGTTTATCCGACTGCAACTAGGTGCGCCCGGCAGCAGATGGATAAACTAGATGTAACCTATTTAATGACGAATACAACTAGGTGTAGTTGATTGCTTTCAGCTAAAACTAGGTCTAACGTCTCAAGATTAACCTGAAACCTGAGAACCTCGATTCAATTAGTTTCGGTTAGAAGTGGAAAGTACCTACGATTACTTTCGACTTCGTGGTTTTCTTTTTCTTTTCCTTTTCGTGTGGTTAGTGACTATCCTGGTGTCAGAGTTTAGTAACCGCAATTCGGCTTTAAGCCGTAACATATACACAAAGCTGGGCAGAAAACCGAGAATATTTTCACACCGTATTAAAATAATATCTATGTGCGCAAGAACATGAACTAAAGTGTGTTCTTACTTACTTTTTACGATAGGTAAAACTCCCCTAATTAGGCAAAGTTAGAGACTAGACTTTTCTGTACCTGGCTACCAGGGTACGTCTTTCTCTCATAGGCGATTAAAGGGAAGATCATTATGGCTTATTAAATATTTAGTGATAACGCTTTTGTACTTCAAAGGCCATCTAAACAACATCTTATACACCGAGTGGGTACCTTCAATTCAACGTGTATGCATGCTTGATGCATAAATTAGATAAAATTTTAAACTTTAAAACAATTAAGCCAGGTAACTACTACAAAACCATTATAACTACTGTTACCTACTGATGTTCCTGGATTTGTAGTTGCTAAAGTGTTTTGTTTTGGCCTTTTGTATTTCTTATTATAATCACTGCTCATTTTGTAGATACCATATTGTTATATTATAAATTGCTGTATCTAAACAAGGTACATTATTGTTGACATGACAATAACAACCACAGAGTAAAAAAGTGGTGGAGAATTTCTATCTGAGATTTCTATTTAATGAGTAAAAAGTTATAATACCTACTTATTCCGTTTAGAGCCTTTTTTTTTCATTACTACGTATGGTCATAATCTGTTATTCATTGCCATGACCATGAATAACATTCATACAATTTCTATTTCACAATAACAATTTGGTTTGAAACGGCCATCATGCGCATTCGTCATAAGAAAATTATAGATGTAAAAAACATAAGCGGAGACAGCGCCACTAGTGGCGTGAAATATAACACGAAATCAGCAAACGATACGCAGTTTCGTTTGGCCATATACCTATTAAGCTAGGAATATTGACAAAAGTTTGCTCCTCATCATTCCGCCCGGTTATTTATTGGGCACATCATGAAATTAGGACTAGACAGCACGTCATTTCGAGAAATGACGGTTTTTTCATGTGATAGGCAGATGCATCCAATTCAACGATTGGACTCGACAAATATATTTCCTTGCTAAAATGAGTCGTAGGTATTTCTCTAATAATGTTATATTAAATAGAGTATACTTAGTTGTTTATGGATGGAAACATTTATTTTCTGTAAATAACAAAGTAGGTAAATATTGTTGAAAATATTTTTATTAATCACAAGAATATATTGTTTTATTCACCACAAACAGGAAACCAAATGGATAATTTGCTACATCATGTGTTGATAAATTTATGAGTAGTCATCATCTTCTTCATCATCAATCCTAGGTCCAGGAGGAGGAGGTACATATGGCTGGGGAGCACCATCAGCACCCCCTAATCCTTGTTGCTGTAACAACAGCCATTGTTGCTGTTCTTGCTTGGCTTGTTCTTCTCGTGCCTGAAATAGAAAAACAAATAAAATAATGTTTGAAATATTATTTATTATATCCTTGATTTATCAAAAATAAAAATACATATTCTTTTATAAAAAACATTGATTTAAAAAATACAAAAAAATAATAGTCTACTGACATAGGGAACAGGGTCCAAAACTACTTATTATACTTGTGCTAGTCTTTACTCTCTTACATACCTTCCGAGTGTAGAATTCTAACAAATCTTTGTGCAACCAATAGAATGTGTGGAAACTAAATAGTAAATAACAAAATATGAACATAGGACTAACAATGTCAATATTTAGATTTATAATTATATAAATCTGAACATATTGATAATCGAGACAAGTAGTTATAGTAATGAAAGTTCTTCATGGTATAATATCTTCTTAAAGCAATCTATCCATTGGTATAACGAAAATAGCCACCACAAGTGTTGATACTTGGGCTCACCCAGGGTACTTAACCCCACAACCAGCTGACTGGCTTAATTTTTTCACCACAGCATTAGCTATTTTCATAAAGCTTGTGATGACACGAGAGAAGAAGATATATAGTATCACTATTGGGAGATGGGGCAACTGCCTATTCATAACCACCCATCCTCTTTCTTATACTAGGTACCTTAGCAAAAAGTTCTTGTTGCTGTCTTAACAATTCTTCCTCAGGTATACCAAGGTTTTCAAGTCTTGTGCTTTGTCTTCTTCTTTTTGCAGCAACAGCCTTACAATCTTTTAAAACAGCTTCTGCTTCTAAAGTATAATCACTAAAACCTAATCTGTCCAATGCTGCAAGAAAAATTTGGTTATCATTAGTTCTTAGAATAGAATATACTTTATTGTACACCAAAATTGTAACACAGCTCTTATACAATAACAAACAGTAAAGGGTACAATGGCGGTCTTATCGCTGATAGCAATATCTACCAGACAACCTTTGGATGAACAGGAAGTCAATGAATAAGATAGAGGGGGTAGTCCATGGTGTACTGCTGCAAAATATATACTACACACCATACATAGACATAATACTTACATATAGGTATATATATACACATTTATAAATATTGTAATATATATATGATATATAATTATGTGATAGGGAAAACTAGGTAGATTGATGATGAGGTACTAATTTATGAGGAATTAGAAACGTGTTGAGAGAAGAAATGATCTTTAACTAATTTTTTAAAAGAATCCAGTGACTGAGCTTGTCTTACTGACATTGGCAATGCATTCCACAAGCGTACAGCTTGGACTGTAAACGATTTGTCATAGAATTTGGTAGAATGCGAGGGCATCGAAAGTCTCAAATTTTCCGATGATCTTAAGTCTCTAGTAAGAGTGTCATGAGGGAACTTAAAACATTCTTTGAGATAAGGGGGGGTTGCAGGGATGAACAGAACACTGTAAAGCAATGATAATATATGAGCATTCCGGCGTAGGCGGATTGGCAGCCACTTGAGCTTAACGCGAAATTCGGAAACATGATCATATTTGCGTAAACCAAATATGAATCTGATGCAAAAGTAGGATTAGGTAATCTTTTCTATTGCTGTTAATTCTTATTATAACAAAGAATAAATCTTTGTTACAAAACGATTATTTTATTACATATTCACAGCACAAATTCCAGAGTTACAAATACAAGGGTAGTTTGACAGATTACCTGTGAGTACATGTTCAGCATTAATTGTCTTTTTGTTGCTCTGATTGCAAACTTCATTGGCCTCTGAACTTAATAAATGTATGAACTCCGTGCAGCAGTTAAGAATTAATTCCCGCGACTCAAAGGCTACACGCACGGAAGGTACCAATTCCTTTATCATTTTATTGATGCTTGCCCTAGGCAGAGTTAGTTCATCTTCCTCGGAAGGTGGCGGGCACAATTCTCTTTCTGGACTTCCCATTTCAGGTCGAATGAGATATTATTTTCTGATTTATAATAAACGATACACTTCGGTGATTATTTATTATCGTATTAATGACCATTTGTTTTTCTGTATCCTCACTTCAGTGACGTCCACAGAACATAATACTCTTTTTTTTTTTTTTTTTTGGATTTTAATGACCTGGTCATTTGGACCTTTAAGTCAAGTCTTATTTTATTTTTCAAAACGCTGCACTGTGTATCACTTCACTTTTTATATTGATTCAATCGTGTTTTTAATATATTTATATAGCGGTTTGAAAGTGTTTTTATCCTTTAATAGTTGATTAAGTGGCGGCGGGCGGGATGAAGAATCGTACTTAATGTTCACATCACTGAGTTCACTAGCAACACTAATCTGTCCAGTAGGAACTTTTGACAGTCAAAGATAAGATGCTCCATGGTTCCTTCTTGGGATTCACAATGTGGGCATGTATTACTTGTAGTAATACCAAGTCTAGCAAGGTATGACGGTGCAGTATTATGGCCAAAGCGCAATCTATTTATCGTAGTGATAAAGTCTCGGCTGGCTTCCCTAAATTTATTGTACCAGGGCTTAACAGGTAATCTTTCTTGAATACTTCCATACCACTTTCCTTTGACGTCTTGGTCTTTCTTCCACATTTCTAACCATAACTTACATATATTTTCATTAATACATTGCAGGAAGTCAGTCATAGGAATGTCCATTACATTTCTAACATCAACAGCATTACTACCTTCATATGCGGCTTTATCAACTGCTTCATTGCCAGAGATACCTCGGTGAGAAGGAACCCACAGGAAAGCTATATGGATGTGCTTAAGGTAATATTGATGAATTATTTCCTTGATAAAATACAGAATATGATTTGACTTAAATGATACTGTAAGATTAGTTAAGGCTTTTATCAGACTTAATGAATCAGAAACTATCAAAAAGTATTTACAATTATTAATTTGGCGAATATGTAATAATGCCTGATAAACCGCATATGCCTCTGCAGTGAATATGGTACATGTATTGTGCAGAGCAAAGCTTCGAGAGATTTTCCCATGTGAATCATATATAGCAGCGTGCACATGATCACTCCCCTTACTGCCATCAGTGTAAATAACATAATAATTTGTATTATCTGCCAAAAACTGTAACATATCTAAATTATTATTAATGGAATTCTGCAATTTTTTTACAGGATGTGTAATACAATGATAAGAGAAGGAGTAACATGGCCATGGGCATTGTTTTCTAATACTAGTAAAACTATTTATTATTTCTAACAATATTTTGGACAATGTTGGGGATTTGCCATTCAAAAGATCCTCTCCTGTTGTTAGAGGCCCAGGAGTTCCACTTACAGAAGGTATAATTTTGTTAATTATTTTTCTGTTATTCCCTGCAATTAATTTAAGACAGAATCTCTCTGCAAGTAGAATACGTCTCAAAATTAGGGGCATAATTTTAGTCTCCACTTCCATGGCCCTTATGGGAGTAGAGCACATTGCACCAGAAATTGTTCTCAAAGCCCTGTTCTGCAATAAATCTAGTTTATTTACATGAGTACTATTTATATACACTAGTGAGCTATAATCAAAATGACTTCTCACTATACTTTTATACAGCATTGACAATATTTTGGGGTCTGCTCCCCATGAGACACCTGCAAGACATTTAATTATATTTAAACCTTTGAGAGCATTCTTTGATATATATTTAATATGTTCGCCAAAAGTTAATTTCCTATCTATTACTACTCCTAAAAATTTCTTTGAATTTACTAGATTTATAAATTCTCCATTATAAACTATTTTTGAATTAGTGCTATCATTTCCAAATATCATAACACTGCTTTTAGAGGGTGTAATTTTTAAATGAAGCACATCATTATAATAGTGAAATAGTTGGGATAAGGCTCTATTAACATTGTCAATTGCACATTCTACATTATAATTACTATTGTACAAAACAATATCATCAGCAAACTGCAAAATATCTACATTACTATTTACAAATCTCACTCGTGTATATATTATATAGCAAAGGAGATAGTGTAGCACCCTGCATTGTACCCTTAGATGCACATTTTGGACCATGCAATGTATTATTGTGTCTTACATAGAGTGTTATTTTATTCAAAAAATTGTATATCCATTTACATAGTTGACCAGGCACACCTAACCTAGACATAACTTGTACAAGTATAGCCGGATCTAGACTGTCAAAAGCACCTTGAACATCTAAAAATACACAAACAGTGTGCAACCTTCTCTCTTTTGCATGTTTCAGGTCCGAAAGTAAGGAAGTGAAGCTGTCTGCGCAACTTCGCCCTCGACAAAATCCATATTGTATATGTGGAATGATGCCATTAGATTCCATATACCAATCCAAACGATTTTTAATCATGTTCTCAAATAATTTGCCTAGACATGAAGACAGTGATATTGGTCTATAAGAGCTAGCAAGCTCTGAAGGTTTATCTGGTTTGAGAATTGGAATGACACATTGTGTTTTCCATGATTGTGGAATACATTTACAATGCCAAAGTAAATTAAGAATATTAAGAAATATTTTTTGTGCAGATTCATCTAAATTTTTAATAATACAATAAGGGTAATTATCTAAACCAGGTGTTGTGTCTTTCCGAGATAACAAGCTCATTTTAAATTCAGTCCATGTAAAAGGATCTAACAAAAATTTTGAATTTATTTATCATTGTTTAATTCGAAAATATTGCCTAAACTATTAACATCAATTAAGTTGCTATTATCGGATAATTTATCTAGAAATTGAGAAATAAACTCATCTTTATATGATTTATTGCCAGCTCTTATACCTTTGAACATTTTAAGAAGATTCCAAATCTTACTAATAGGAGTAGTTCTATTAAAAGTGTTACATAAGTTATCCCAACCTATTCTTTTTTGTTCCAATATGTTTTTTTTTTTAAGTGCATCTTTTCTTTTATAAGCTAAATAGTTCTCCATAGTAGGTTCAGTTCTATAAAGTTTCAGTGCATTGTAAGAGGCAATTACACTTTTTTCACAAATGTCATTCCACCAAGGATTTGGAGGTCTGGTTTTAAAATGATTTGGTTTATTAAGTTTAGGAATTGTCATATTTTTTAAAGTATCCAATCGAGAACAAAAATCACTATAGGTTGAAATAGGATCATACAGTTTTAGGACTAAATCATTAAATATTGTTTTGGAAATAGTTTTATACTTCTTCCAATCTGCTTTTTTATATGTAAACCTATCAATAGGGGGATTAATATGATATTTAGCTGCCCATGGCGTCATCATGTACAGACCACTCGCATATTGATGCGAGGTTAGCACTAATAAAGCTAACATCAATTGCAGACGGATTTCGTCTCGGGTTGTTGACAGTTGTAAAACGACCATCATTTAAAATACATAAGTCCAAGTCATCAATGATATTGAATAAATCCTGACCTCTGCTTTTAGTGGATAGACAACCAAATGCAATGTGGTGCGCATTAAAGTCACCACTGACGAATATAGGCTTTGGAAGATCATTAATAATATTACGTAGTCTATTGATCTGTATATGCCCACTAGAAGGAGGACAGTATACACAAAGAATAGTCAAACTACCATGCACAGTAGATAAGGACAGAGCAACAATTTGAATGTCTTCATAAAATCTAGTATTTAAAACTTTATACCTTAATTATGGTTTAATCAAAATTGCTACACCATTATGAGTATTATTGGAATTTTTACTATAAATATTATATCCAGGTATTTTAAAACTATTGTTTTTAAACCATGTTTCGTTAAGTAAGCAAATGTCAATATTTTGTTTTTGTAAGAATTGAATCAATAAGGGTTTTTTACTATTAGCACTTTGAATGTTATACTGAGCAATACGTAGCTTAGACAGTGTGTGACTTGGATCCATTACTTTAGATTTTTAAGAAGTTGATAAATATGCGAACATATAATTAATTGTTACAAATATAATCCCGAATTAAAAGACAGACAGCTGGTAGCAGACTGACGTTTTTTGACAAGCCTCATTTCCTTTTAATCTTTATAACCAGTCTAACTAATAACAGAAAACCATAAACCTTCTTTAAATTAATATAAACTATATAACATTCCTTCCCCTAGCTTGACAAAATAAAACTTAACTCAAAACTAATAAAACTTAACTCAAAACTAATAAAAGGGCTTGTAATCGACCCTAGGCACAGTTCGCAGCTTCTTCCCATCGACTCTTTGCCTTTCTGACTGTGAAGACTGACCTGGCTCCACTTCATCATGAGTTGCGTCTGATGCCTCATAGAATGTCTCATCTTCTTCTATAGAATTGCTAGATTGCGTTTCCACATTCACGCCCTCTGATCTCTCTCTATTTCCCTCCCCTACAGTATCCGACGTTTTTTTATCCACTGGGAAGGTTGACTTCGGTACCGAGGTTACTTGTGGAGTAATATCTTCAAGTTCAATAGAGCAATCACCTGGCTTGTGGAAATTCATAGCTGTGCCTTGGAATGCAATTAATTGATTTTTATGTTTTTTCACATGACAAGAAGTTATGCAGTCCTTAACAATATATACAACTTTTCCTATTTTTTTAAATATGACACCTTTATGCCATGACCCTTGTTTATTAATGGTGTTTCTTTTATACAACACATAATCTCCTTGCTTAAAAAATTTTGTTGTTTTGTCGTTTAACACTTTAGACTGCAAACACTGTTTGTGTACGTTTCGAGTGAGAGTGACAGACGCCGCTAAGAGTGGGTTTGGATTAATTAAATCTAATCGTGACCGCAGTTTGTGTCCGAATACTAACTGGGCAGGTGAACAGCCCGTTGCAGAATGTATGGAATTTCGATAATCAAATAGATATTTAAACAAATTGTTATTGAATCCCTTAATATTATTACTGCTTAACATACAAGATTTAATTCCCTTTTTGACCACTTTCACGTAGATTTCAGCCTGCCCATTACTAGCCGGATGATATGCCGGCGACGTTACATGCGATATTCCGTTTGACACACAAAACACCCTGAATTCAGAGGAAGTAAACTGAGTGCCATTATCACTGACTATAGTATGCGGTAAGCCAAATCTTGCCATGTATTCATACATTTTATTAATCACCGATAATGACGAAGTACTCGTTCCCATATCATACGCTTCTACCCACTTCGAGTACGCATCTACAATAACTAAATACGAACGGTTATGTATGGGGCCGAGAAAATCAATGTGAATACGATAGAACGCTTGCGGTGGATGTGGCCACAGAGCTGGTGGCGCGCGCGCGGGTAACTGTCTCAACTGTAAACAAACCTCACAATCCGCAATCATTTTTTCTACGGCTTTATCTATTCCTGGAAACCAAAATCTGCTGCGCGCTTCCGCTTTCGTTTTCACGATACCTAAATGTGACTTATGTAGTTCTGATAATAACGTTGTTCTAAGCGCTTCTGGAATAACTACCTTGTGTCCTCGCATAATACACCCGCCTTCATTCGACAACTGGGTTTTACACAAGAAATAAGGCTTAATTAATATGTCTGATAGTCGCTTAGGCCAACCATTAGCAATATATGAAAGAACTTTAACTAATGTTGGATCTTTAAGAGTTTCAGCCCTAATTTAATTAAGTGTAACGGGTAAACTACCATCTATAACGAAATTAATATACGACGCGCGATCTTCTACAGGTATTAAACTGCCCTCAGTCTCGTAGCCACAGCCTCCACTAGCCACCGTTGATTCATTGTCAGGCAGACTGGCGCGCGATAAATAATCTGCGCTGTTGTCAGCGCTGCGAATGTATTCTATGGTGTAATTGTAACCACTAAGAAACATTGCATAACGCTGCAACCTATTAGCAGAGACCTCTGGAATACCTCGGTATGGACCAAAAATAGATAAGAGAGGCTTGTGATCGGTACGCAGCACAAACGGGACCGCCCTTCCGTATAAATACTGATGAAAACGTCGCACTCCGAATATAATAGCTGTTGCCTCTTTTTGTAACTGTGAATACCGCTTCTCTGCTGCATTCAGTGTACGTGAAGCAAACGACACAGGACGTTCCTCCCTGTCAGAACCCATCTGTGATAAAATAGCTCCTAATCCGCTAGGCGAAGCGTCTACCGTTAAAATAATTTTAGCATTCTGGTCAAAATGCGCAAGAACCTGATCTGAAGTTAAGCATTTCTTAATTGCATTGAATGCATCATTATGTATCTCCTCCCATTTCCATTTATTGCCCTTTTGCAATAATGAATAAAGGGGGCTCAATATTGATGACGCGTTAGGGACAAAGCTTCTATAATAATTGACTAATCCTAGAAACGACTGTAACTTATTCACGTTTGTTGGAATAGGTGCCTCGACTATAGCCTTGACCTTTTGATTTGATTTCCTTAAACCATTCTTATCTATAGTATATCCTAAGTATTCTATTTGATCCTCGAAAAACACACACTTATCTTTACGAAGTGTTAAACCTGCGTCTTGCAACCTTTGCAAGACTGCACACAATCGTCCTAAATGTTGTTCTTTAGTTGCTCCTGTTATACAAATGTCGTCAAGGAAACATAAAACACCGTCCAATCCCGACAGTAAACACTCCATTGCCCGTTGAAAAATAGCAGGAGCACTAGCGAGACCAAAAACTAATCGCGTATAGACAAATAAACCGCGGTGAGTATTAATACAAGTTATATTCTGAGATGCCTCGTCTAACACAAATTGTGAATATGCTTGGGTTAAATCTAACTTGCTAAACTGCTGACCCCCGTGCAATTTTGTAAAAAGTTCTTGAGCTGACGGTAACGGATACTGTTCGACGACCAGCTGTTTGTTTACGCTTACAGAATAATCAACGCACAACCTTAAAGAACCGTCGCGCTTCAATATAGGCACAATTGGAGAGGCGTAATCAGAAAATTGAACTGGTCTAATGACACCAATACTTACCAAACGATCGAGTTCACCGTTTATTTTATCTCTAAGTGCGAATGCTACAGGCCGAGCTTTGAAAAAAACTGGTTTCGCGTTTTCTTTTAATTGTAACTTTACCTTATACTTTGTAAATTCACCCAACTCATCTGAGAAAACCGACGGATATTGTAATTTTAGTTGTTCTGCAATTTTATTAGATTGGCAATAATTTATTTGCAACATTTGTAAGCCAAACAAACTAATAAAATCTCTGCCTAAAATTGGTGGTCCACCATCGCGTATTACTCTCACATTAACTACCTGCGTCTTGTCCAGGTATGTTAAAGGCAATTGCACTGTTCCTAAACAACGTATAAGACCACCGGTATATGTAAATAATTGATCCGTTGTTGGTAAGATTGGCAACAATTTAAAATATTTGTTGTACACTTTCTCAGAAATCGCTGTAACTGCCGATCCTGTATCTACTTCAAACTTTAGCTTAATACTTAGTATAGAAACTACTAGAGTCATAGGTTCACCCCGGAAAGAACATATTTTTTTTGTCTTACCGTCATCGTCACTCTCGCCCGACCCGCCTGTTCCTACGAAATTTATCTTTTTACACATTCGGCGTAGATGACCCTTAACGTTACTTTTTTGCACGTATAACTAGCAAACCGACACTGTGACGTTAAATGATTTCTAAAGCCGCACACTGAACACCTTTCCTTGTTAAGGCTGGCCTCTTTTGTGGTGGCTTCAATCTTGTACAGCGGCTCACTCGACGGCGGCGCCTGTGCCGACGCCGCTGTGATGCTGCGGCTCCCTTGCGTGCACTGCGCACGCTTTCCGCCAACTCCACTGCTTTGGCCAGTGTTAACTCTTCAAGGTCACGTGCGAAAAGCTTGTCTTTCTCCGGTCCCGGCAACAAACCCATAACAAAACGATCACGCAGCGCCTCTTCTACATTCAAAAATCCGCAATGAGTAGTAAGCCCACGAAGCCGCGCAGCCCACTGCGAAAAGGTTTCTTCCAGACTTTGGTTAGCAGCATAGAAATTATACCGCTCACCAAATCCACATTTTTTGGGTGTAAAATGATTGTCGAGAAGTGTGAGAATGTCTTCGTATGGCACTTGCGTTAGTTCTTTTGGTAACGCAAAATCGGCCGCCAGTTGATAAGTGCTGTCGGTGAGTGTGCTCAGCAAAATTGCCCGTCTTTTCACGCCCTGTGGATCTTTGATATTGTCAACGTCGTTCGCAATGTACCATTGCAAAATTCTTTGCTTGAAGTTTTGCCAAGTATGAATATTATGGTCAAAACTTGACAAAATCCCAAAGTGAGCCATTTTTTTTTTCTTAGTCGCAGGTTCTCGTCGCCACTGATAAATATGCGAACATATAATTAATTGTTACAAATATAATCCCGAATTAAAAGACAGACAGCTGGTAGCAGACTGACGTTTTTTGACAAGCCTCATTTCCTTTTAATCTTTATAACCAGTCTAACTAATAACAGAAAACCATAAACCTTCTTTAAATTAATATAAACTATATAACAGAAGTGTTTCTTTAATACTATTGACGGTGGTAGGCGTATTATCTCCCTTATTACCCAGTTCCACCAACGTCTGTACCAGGGCCATAAGTACGTCGTTGTTGGCAACTATTTGGGCTTTGATGTCAACCTTAGGAGGGACTTCTTTAGATTTACACTTTGTACAGAATTATTTACAGATACAGGCTTATTTACAGATGTATGTACAGACTTATTTACAGTATCAATTGGTTTCATTTTTGGAGGTGGCAGAGGTGGGAATTGTATATTATCATTCATATTTTGTTTCGTCAATGTAGCACTTGAATAAGTAATCTTATTTTTCTTTTCTAAAATTTTATTTAACTTAATTGGACATAGTCTAGATATTGCAAGATGAGGCCCGCTGCAATTGCAACAGCAGATCTCTGTTGGTCTATCACATTCTTTATATAAATGCTCGCCTCCACAAATGGAACATCTTTGTTTGCCATTACATATCCTAGCAGAGTGGTTAAATTTAAAGCAACGGAAACATTGCTGTAATGGGGGTATATATTCAAAAACTCGGTACGAAAACAAATCATATTGTACATTGTCTGGAAGTAAATTAGATAGAAAAGTTATGCTAACTGTTTGTAGTGGTACTCGTTCTTGTCCTACCTTCTTTATAAATCTTACAGCTATTATTTCATAAATTGATGATAGTTTAGAGTAAAGTTCTTTGTTAGAAATGTTTGCTGGTACAAATCTGATTATACCTGTTTTTTCTATTTGCGCAGCCGGAATAAACGGTTTCAAGCCATGTTTGTTGAGGAAAGTGCTATTGTTAATAAAGTTATTGGCCGTATTATACTGTTTAAATATTACTGCTATTTTATTTGCATTTATCCTTTGTATAGCCGTCACCCCTTTTATCTCGCTAGAAAATATATGGGTGAGGTAGATAGGGCTCTTATTGCCTATCCTATCCTTGTTGTCGGAAGCTTCAATAAATACCTTAAAATCAAAATAATTGGCATTTTCCGGGTAAAGTCTCTTATAGTCTGGTTTAATATACGGAGAGTAGTTCTGCTTACCGCCGCCGCCATCCATGTCCGTGTCTGTTCCTCCGCCTCTGGCCGCAGGCCGAGGACGTTTATGTGAGGTGGGCGGGTTATCCCCGCCCCCCTCATTTCCTACCATTTGTACGGGTTTGCACACCTAACGCTGTTATTTTAATTAACTTTTGTGCAAAAAACTAGCAAATATTTAATTAAAAAGGAATTTGAAAATTTTTCAGTCGCGCTCTTTTTTAAAGTTCCCGCCAGAATCCACATAATACTCAAGAGGTGACGTCTGACTAGTGATGTGCAGAATTGATTATTTTTATTAATTGATTCGAAGTTCGATTAATTATAATAATCATCAACCGAAACGATTATTTGAAATAATCGGAATGCTATTTAAAAACAAAACTAGATGTCATCATTTATAAGTTTTTTGGTTGTACCCACGGACATTATGCTGTACCTCCCGAGTAAATATGTTCCTTGTGCTATACCCTACGCACGCCAATCTAAATACCGTATCCACACGTCAGTGTTTGTGGCTGCTTGCTGTTTTTGGCAAGCGTGTAAAACCGCCTTTACACTTGCGCTTATCTATGGATGGCCTATTCTGTCAAATTCACAAGCTGTCAGGTCAGATGTCTGTCAGGAAATCCACCGACACCGACCTACGGCACTTCTCACCTGTTTTCGCGGTCTGTTGCCAATTGTCAAATAATTCTAGATAATAAGACGTGAACTGCTATTTTTTATTTATATTACAGTGTAGCAAAGTTGCAAATATGGTTTTTTATTTCACCAGTAACGTAGTAGCTCCACCTGTTACTCTTTTTATGGGTGCTGATAAACATGAAAGTAAGAAACATTTATATACCTACTTTTAAGTTTTCTTATATTTAAACTCTTGTTTCATTCCGATTGCAACATAAATTCCTGTTATATGCCGATTATTAGGAAAAGATAGTACCTACAATAGATAGTACCTACATACTTTAACCTTGTCTACATCATTTTCAGATGAAGAATTAATAAAGTGGGGATGGCTCGAAGATGTGTGGTTCCATGTTGATAAAGTATCTTCAGCTCACGTATATCTTCGCTTAGCACCGGTAAGAATAATGTTTAGCACTATTTAGCACCACATTTGCTGCTTTTTAGTTTAATTCAAACTAAATTTACATTTCAGGGTCAAACTATTGATGACATACCAAACTCTGTTTTGGATGATGCATGTCAGTTAGTCAAAGCAAATTCTATCATGGGTAATAAAATGAATGATATTGATATTGTTTATACAATGTGGGCAAATCTGAAGAAAACAGCTGGGATGGAGGTAATTTTGATTAAACACAACTAAGTTATTGAAAATTTAAAACTAATTCGAATTTAATACTAGACATACTTTTACAAAGACAGGTGTTAGTTAAAAATTTTGATTTGGACGTAGTTAAGCGAAAAGGATCCAACCCACAAAATTATTGAAAGAGAGTTATTTATATCAAAATACTCGCTTAAACTTCTTAAGCCAAACTACACATAATAACACTTTAACAAGTTAAATATTATACATTTGTCCTTTAATTACAATAAAATCAAGAAATTTAAATCAAAGAACCAATGAAGAAATACAGTCTAAACTTAAGAATTGAATATCTCATAACTGTGTGGGTTGGATCCTTTTCGCATAACTATGTCCAATTATGAAAATGAACAATTGAGTCACCAACATCAAGATATGTACAGCTCTTTATGAGAGTATCAAATATGGGGGCACCGATAGTCGTACATTATATATAATTTTGCTAGAACTTTTGTTAGTCTTATTAATTCTAAATCAATTTGAGCATCTTTATACACATTTTTATGCCCTGATAAACCACTGATTGACACAGTACTCACAAATATAAAAAAAAAAGTTCTCTTGATAGACTTATGCCGAGCTATAAGTGGAACAAACAGAATAGTAAAGGTGTGTCTAGGATGTAGTAGAACATAAATGTTTTAGTATAATACTCAATATCAATTTTGTTTTTCCAGGCTGGACAAGTAGCATTTCATAAAGACAAAGATGTTAGAAAAGTGAGAGTAGCTAAAAGATGTAATGATATTGTTAATAGACTAAATAAAACTAAAAAAGAATCATTTCCAGACTTAAGAATAGAAAGGGAAACTAGAGACAGGTTAGAAAGAGAAGACAAGAAGAAACTCTTAAGAGAAAAGAAAGATAAGGAAAAAGAAGAAGAAAAAAAAAAGAAGGAAGAGGCTGAATTAAGAAGTTATTCTACTTTAATGAAAACAGAAAACATGTCTACCAATTATGATGGAAATGATTCAGATGACTTTATGTAACAAAAATAAAAAATACTACTACTTACTACTTCTAAAACTATTTAATTGACCAGTCGTGTTTATCAACTTGTTAAAACAGCTTAGAGCTCTGCCTTATTAGTGCATTGCGTCGTCGCAGCGTTAACGCTGCGTCGTTTTCCATGAATTTTAAATGACATGCCACATTAAATCGTTGCGGCGTCCCATGCAACGTTTCAACGGATCGGCGGACGACGGACGAAGCGGGGGGAGGGTGATGCGCTGCGCTGTCGGAGCTCCGGTGCGACAACGGCCAGTGTTCCACTGCTAGAGGTGCGTGCATCGTCCTCTTGCGCTGCGACGTCGTGCGTCGTCGCAACGCAGGTGTGGCATACAATGCGTTGATCCGCTGCGACGACGCAACCCAAAGTACTAATGAGGCATCGCCCTTAGTAGCCCATTATACTACCATACTAGGAAAGTAACCATATTGACACTTGCAAATAAATATTCTTTGCACAACCTGGATTAAAAATTGCGGCGCTTCTATTTTTGTCCTTATTTGCATCTCGCTCACGCTCGTTCTCTGTGAGCGAAAGACAAATATTATCACTGCCGTTTTGAATCCCATTCTTAAATTATACAAGTTTAGTCGGAAAGGGGGTACTAAGCCGCGGGCCACCTATAGTATCACTGATGACTATTTTAAAGCAAGTGTTAAAAGGGGAATGCCAAGATCTGGCCTAGTATCAAGTAGTTCCGCCAGACATACTGTAATTTCGATAATTCGTGTTTATTTTTTGTAAGATTTATGCAATATAAATAAAATCTGGGGAAGTACACCGTCAAATTGTAATTTTAAATAGTATAATATTTATAATGTCGTACCGTAAAACGGGGTGTATAGAAATTGCGGGGTGAATAGAAAAAATATCAAGAAGTTTTCAAGGCTAATATTTGACTATTTTTCGTTGAAGAATTTTGGTAGAATTTTAAATTATTACACATCAACATTTTTTCTTTGCGTTGGTATCAATTTTTAAATGTTTTAATTGACATTTAGCCTTCCTAATTTACCTACTTCAAAGTCTACCCTCTGTGAACGCGTTTATATCAACTGCCGAAACTTTGGATTTTAGGCGAGTTAAAATAGTGTAATACGATTTTTATTGTGTTTATCTCATTAGGTGTGTGATCAATTATAAAAATACAGTGAAGGTAAGTGAGAATCAGTTATTAAACTTCAAAAATTTGTTAAAATCACAGTACGTGTAAAGGACATGTTATGAAATGGGCTTAAAATAATTTTATTTTTGAACCACTTACATGTGCGGTTTTTCTGATAGGGAAAACTGTCTAGGACGTGCTTACAAAAACATTTTTTTTAAAAGCACCATTATTTAATTATAAAACATTTAAAATCCTGATATTTTTTTTGTTAAACAGCTAATAAACTGACAAAAAACTTAGAAATAAAAATGATATATATCATTTTTGAAAGCATAATATTTATCCTAATATTAAAATAATATTAAACGGCTTAAATTAAAATAAAATTAATGAATTAACTTAATGGTTTGGATGTATGGCATTGATTCCCTTGTCTCAATAGAATAAAAGAAAATATTTACTGTATGTCAGCAAGGTTGTCACTTGTCATTGTCAGTAATGTCATCAATGTCTAATCATGTCAAAGGTGTCACACAAAATCGCTATCTATTGTTGTTAAACGCCAGGTCAAATAAAAAAAAAACTCAAAACAATGGTACAATAGTCAAAAACACAGGAACCACAGTCACAATAACAGACAACAGTTGATTATGTTGAATTGAATTTGACTTTTTGACAATGACAATAAATGTCATCCAATAGAAGTGTTGCCAGTATTAATAATTATGGGTTAACAACATGTGGGTTGCAACTTTATTTTTTAATTCTAATTATTTAAATTAAAAAAAAAACAAAAGAAGGGCGCTTTTAAAAAAAAATAAAAAATATATACGAAAGCTCTGTACACTTACCTTACGATACAAAATCCCTTGAACCTGTGTAAACCGAATAAAACACGTATCCCACAGAGCAAGACAATTTAATCCATCGCTTTCAGTTTGGGTAGTCAAATTGATGTAACGAAACCATATCGTGATGTAAATCGATCCCAACACCATCTAGTTACAAAAAATTAACTAATTTATATAAATACTAAACATTCCGCCCATCAAAAGGAATATTTCCTTTTCCTGCCGCCCACCATGAACAAACTCAGTATAATAACAAGAACAATGGACTGTATGAAAATCAAAACAAGTATTAAATAGTGGGCCTTGGCTCTACAAATCTTAAGGCAGATTACTAGATGGCTTATGAACTAGTCTTAACAAAACAATAACAATATAGTTTAAACCATAAATTCATAAAACAACTTATTAAATGAAATTTAACCTTCAACAATAACAAACTAAAAGTGCATTCTGTTTCCTTTGTCATATAAAACAATAAAAATATCAAATAAACTTGACAACTTTCAAACTTTTAGCTCATAGAAATTTTTAACAATATGTACTAATTATAAACTTATGTATTTAAAACATGTAATGTAAAAGCTTAAAACAAAACAAGACTACAACTCATATATTTGAAAACATCTATGTATAAAATATGCCAATCCCATAGCAAAAAAGTGTGTGTTAAAACTAAACCAAACCTTATAGTCTATTCTGCCACGGGAAGCAAACATAACTTTGAAGTTGGACGCTTGATTGTAGTGCCTTTACAACGAAGAGTGACAACGCGCGTAACATTGTCCTTTCCCGGATGAACCTGGACGATTCTACCATACAACCATTTTGCTGGAGGTAAGTTATCTTCTTTAATTAGCACTATACTACCAAGCTTAAAGGCAGGAATACGAGCAGCCCATTTGTGCCTTTGAAAGAAATGCGTTAGATATTCCTGATTCCACCTGCGCCAGAAGCTCTGCACCATACGTTGTACTAACTGCCATCGACGTAACGTGCTCATCGTAGAATATTCATAATTATAGTCAGGCGGTACTACTAACGGATGACCTACTAAGAAATGTCCGGGAGTTAAAGGTGCGGGATCTTCTGGATCGCTGCTACCTTGAGACAAGGGCCTAGAATTTAAGCATGCCTCTATTTGTGACAGCACCGTGGACATCTCTTCGTACGTGAGCGTGGAATCTCCGATGACGCGTTTCAGGTGGTGCTTTACACTTTTTATCCCTGCTTCCCACAACCCTCCAAAATTGGGAGCGTGGGGAGGAATGAAGTGCCATTCTGTGTGTGAGTTTGCCAAAGCAGCAGCAATGTCTTTTAACATTGAGCTTTCTTGAGCAAAAAGCACTTGCAGCTCCTTGGCGGCACCAACGAAATTTGTGCCATTGTCACTCCAGATATGTTGACAATGACCACGTCTGGAGAAAAACCGCTTGAAAGCTGCAAGGAAACCCTCCGTCGTCAAATCTGAAACGGCTTCAATATGTACGGCGCGTGTGGCCATACACTCGAACAAACAAATGTATCCCTTGTACGATCGCTGACCACGACCCTTAGAGACTCGTAAGTTAATGGGACCTGCATAATCAACACCGGAGTTTAAAAACGGCTTGCTAGGGGTTACCCTGCAAACTGGAAGTTCTCCCATTAACTGGTATTTAGTTGTGGCTGCGTATCGAATACAAGGTACACAGCTGTGTATATATGCTCGAACTATATTTTTTAATCTAGCTATCCAATATCTACTGCGTATGAAATTAAGTACCAGTTGTTGACCTCCGTGAAAACTCTTTTCATGCGCATCAGCTACTATCAACTTAGCCAACATGGAATCATGAGAAATAACAACTGGATGCTTTGCATTATCAGATAGTTGAGAATGTCAAATTCTTCCTCCAACTCGCAATAATCCGCAGTCGTCAATAAAAGGAGTTAATTTAAATAATGGACTCTTTTTGCTTAAAGGCTGATTCTGTTGTAGAGATTGAAATTCTTCACTGTACCACTGCTGTTGACTTCTTAGAATGCAAAGATTTAACGCCTTTTTAATCTCTGCAACTGACAAATAAGGTCTAACTACAAGGTTAGCTTTGCGATGTTTTGTCAACAATAAAAACCTTCTGCAGAACGCGATTACTCTTACTAACTTTCGCAGTGAAGAAAACTTGGACCAAAGGTTCTCATCATAATCAGATTCTACTTTAGTTGTATGGACCTTCACCGTTTTCTTCTCCATGGTAGTACATATAGAGCTGGGTCTTGAATATTCTATAGAATTACTTCGTAACCAACTTGGACCTCGTTTAGAGGTAATAATACAAGGCGCTATCCAACCTAAAGGATCATATAAACGCGATATTTCGGATACTACTGTTCTTTTTGTTTCAGGTGCAGCCGCTGGTGACATCTTGACGGAATAGTCAAACTCGTCAGTGTTCCGGTTCCAGGTAAGTTCTAACACCTTTGTAATCTTGTCCTTTTTTATTTCCAGGTCTGTACCCGATTCTTCCTTTAAGTCCTCTAATAACTGAACCCTATTACTTGTCCATTTTTGTAGCTTAAAACCTCCTTTTTCTAACAATTCATTCATTTCACTGTATATTTTTATAGCTTGTGTTTCAGATTGGCAGCCAGTCATAAGATCGTCCATGTAGAAGTCTGACATTATTCTCTCAGCAGCTAGTGGATATAATTTGCTTTCGTCACAAGCAACTTGTTGTAACGACTTGACCGCCAGGTACGGTGCGCATGAAGTACCAAATGTGACTCGTAAATGTCGGAAATTTTGAATTTCATCGGAAGGATTATCTCTCCAGACAATCCTTTGGAAATCTACATGCTCGTCTGCCACCTTGATTAGACGATACATTTTAATGATGTCTGCCACTAGACACTCGGGATGTTGTCGCCATCTCAACACAATATGACGCAGGTCTGCCTGGAGAGTGGGTCCTACCATTAAGGTGTCGTTTAAGGAAACACCATTCGTTCCCTTACACGATGCATCATAAACCACTCCAACCTTGGTAGTCAACCTGTCTTCTTTGACCACGGCATGATGAGGCAAGTAGACTACGTCATTCCGGTTTCTTTCAGACTCCTCTGTAATTTTCTGCAAATGACCAAGCAATAAATATTCTTTTATTACCTCAGAATACTGTTGTTTTAATTTAACAATCCTTGCCAATTTCCTTTCTAAACCTTCTAATCTTTTTATAGCTATAGATTTAGAATTGCCATACTTACATGGCGGATCTTCACTACGAAAGGGTAGCTTAACGATGTATCGTCCACTAGCATCCCTTTGCGTCGTAGCTTTAAAATACTCTTCACAAGCCTGCTCTTCAGGCGTGAAGGGCTTTTTAATTAAAGAAGGTTCAGAGTCAAGTTCCCATAATCGTTTCAACATATCATTTTCTGCAATTTGTGCATGCATAGTAATAACAACTTTATGCTGATTATGTGAACTTTCTTCTCTGCCTACATGGCCAGACACAATCCACCCTAAACAAGTGTCTTGTGCGACGGGAGAGCCTTTTGGACTCTTGATCAAACCCTCCTTTAATATTTGACAGTATATTTCCGCTCCTAACAATATATCTATTTTGTTAGGTGAGTTAAACTTGGGATCGGCTAACCTAATGCTATTAATTTCTGGCCAATCCTGAAGTTTAAACTTGCTATCAGGCATAACTGAAGTCAGTGAGCTTAATACATGCGCGGTGACTTCGATGGTGAAAGAAGGGTCATGCAACGACTGTATATTTATTCTTACGACACGTCTAGAGACAACGCCGCCATGACTACCTCCTATACCAGCTATTACAGTTTTAGTTGCTATCTTTTTCAAACGAAGTAACTGCGCTGCTGCTTCAGTTATGAAGGATGCTTGCGATCCTTGGTCTAACAATGCTCTCAAAATTTGAGAGGACCCATCTTCTGACTCAACTTTTATGAGAGCTGTGGCTAAAAGGACCTGTCCCTTTGCATTTCCTGACAGAAAATGGGTTGCTATATTTGAGGTGATCTCCTGCTGTGGGGAATCTATACGGTTTTCATGTGCGGATGCGGGTTCCGTCGGACTAGCAACCGCACTTGTTACACTAGGGTTCTTAGGATGCAATAATGTGTGATGCTTACGCTGGCAAATGCGGCATTTTGTGAACACTCGGCAAACTTTGGCTGTATGGTTGTTTCCTAGACAATTAAAACATACACCCAAAGACTGGACAATATCACGGCGCTGATCAATATCTTCCTTAGAGAATTGTTTGCAATTGTACAATTTATGATCCTCGGAACAATGCGGACATGACAACTTGGTATGGCTATGCATGACTTTAGGATGAGATGTGTTACTGTGACTTACCTTTGGCTTAACCTCAGGTTCAACAAATTCAAGAGCGCGAAAACGAGTCTCTAAGAACTGTCTGAATTGTTGAAAAGACGGCAAATCTTCGGATGATTGGCTGACCTGCAGTTCCCACTGCTTCCGAGATTCATCGTCCAACTTCAAACTTACCACATAAATAACAATGACATCCCATTTACTTATGTCTATACCAAGGTTTGATAGTTCATGTAAACAATCAGTTGTTACATCTAAAAGTTCCTTTAGTGACTCTACTAACATATTGCGCTGGCTGAACAAACGTTTTAATATACAAGTTGACATAAACTTTTTATTATTATAGCGATTTTCTAACATACCCCAACACTGCTTGTAGTTATTTTGCGTAATAGGCACATGTCTGATAAGTTGCTCGGCCTCACCTGACAACTGAGTTTTTAAATAATGCAAACGCTGAACATCATCTAAACTTGAATTATTATGGATGAGGAATGTGAAAAGATCCCGAAATGACATCCATTCTAAATACTTGCCCGAGAATATTGGTATTTTAATTTTAGGTAATTTGACTAAAAAATCTCCCTTTGATTTGTCAGATGAAACTTCACTACTGACATTAGAATTAACATTTTTAAATTTTGACATTGCTTTTTTAAGTTCCACCTTATAGGTCAAATACGTTTCAGACACCCGTTCAAAGACGTCTTCTTGAAAATAAGTTGTTAACTTGCCACTCCCGAAGTCGCCTATTAGTGATTCATATTTACCCGTGAAGTTATTATATAATTTTTCTAAAATTTCCAATCTTGAATCTATGTAGTGTTCATCAACTCTTTCTTTTGGAGACTTCTTGAAATTAATCAATCCTTTTTCTATTTGTAATTATATATTCTTAAGTCTTTATCCATTTTTCAAGTCAATAATAATTCAATTAGAATTCTATCTGATGTTTACTGATGTTTAACTTGTAATTTTTTACAAGTCCTGTGGTGAGAAATTTTCTAAGTGTTTGACAATCGCTCAGAAATCGGGCATGGATTCCCCGTATGAACCAATTTGAGCCGATTATTCTAAGTTCTAAATCAATCGCGAAATTTTACAAGTCCACTTGACACTTAGCACAATACAGACAATGTACTTACAGTTTGCACTTCACTACTCACTCGGTCCACTGCGTATTTCTTTTATAATAGCCAGCCAGCAATGTTTTCTAAAAAGCTCCAGCGATTACAGCGCCATTCCTTTGTGATACACCAAAAACGCCCTTCGACTCGATAGGACCAGCGACCTATGGATACGATACAAAGTCCCTTGAACCTGTGTAAACCGAATAAAACACGTATCCCACAGAGCAAGACAATTTAATCCATCGCTTTCAGTTTGGGTAGTCAAATTGATGTAACGAAACCATATCGTGATGTAAATCGATCCCAACACCATCTAGTTACAAAAAATTAACTAATTTATATAAATACTAAACAAGCTCCATATTTTATGTACTTTCATAAAAAAATATCTCTTCTCTGTTCACAGCCAAAGTCCTTTATTGTATAAAAGGGGTCAATAGAATCTATTAAAGGGTGAATAGAACTGTAGTATGGGTTTAATGGAAACGTAGTCGGGAATAATAGAAACCAATGAGGGGTCAATAGAGATTAATAAATAGGGTTGTCAAAAACTGTTAACAGAACTAAATACTTAACTACTTTCATAGTTTCTGTATTAATGAACGGTAAGTCCATACTATATGTATAGGAGTATCTGAGAGCTGTAGATTTAGTGATTGATAAATAAATAATCTTTTTAAAGTGATAATTTTCATTTACAGGTACATACCGCAGCGTTATATTCAACATGCCGCGTACATATAAACCCGAACCTTCAATTTTTAATTCAGAAAATAGTGTTTTATTTTATTTCATTCCAATAAAAATACAAATAAGTATCTTGTTTGGTTTATTGAATAAAGATCATAACATTCCGTAAAAATGAAATCACAAAATTTGAATATCAGTTAGCATTTACAAACCAAAACAATTTTTAAACACACAACCAAAATGACTTATCCAACATGCAAAAAAAAGGACATGTTATGAAATGGGCTTAAAATAATTTTATTTTTGAACCGCTTACATGTGCGGTTTTTCTGACAGGGAAAACTGTCTAGGACGTGCTTACAAAAACATTTTTTTTAAAAAGCACCATTATTTAATTAAAAAACATTTAAAATCCTGATATTTTTTTTGTTAAACAGCTAATAAACTGACAAAAAACTTAGAAATAAAAATGATATATATCATTTTTGAAAGCATAATATTTATCCTAATATTAAAATAATATTAAACGGCTTAAATTAAAATAAAATTAATGAATTAACTTAATGGTTTGGATGTATGGCATTGATTCCCTTGTCTCAATAGAATAAAATAAAGTATTTACTGTACATATGTCAGCAAGGTTGTCACTTGTCATTGTCAGTAATGTCTAATCATGTCAAAGTTGTCGCACAAAATCGCTATCTATTGTTGTTAAAAGCCAGGTCAAATAAAAAAAAAACTAAAACAATGGTACATAGTCAAAAACACAGGAACCACAGTCACAATAACAGACAACAGTTGAATAAGTTGAATTGAATTTGACTTTTTGACAATGACTGACGTTGACAATGACAATAAATGTCATCCAATAGAAGTGTTGCCAGAATTAATAATTATGGGTTAACAACTGTGGGTTGCAAGTTTATTTTTTAATTCTAATTATTTAAATAAAAAAAAAAACAATAGAAGGGTGCTTTTAAAAAAAAAAAAAATACGGAAGCTCCATATTTTATGTACTTTCATAAAAAAAATATCTCTTCTCTGTTCACAGCCAAAGCCCAGCTTCCATACAAAAATATAACATGTCCTTTGCATGTTGGATAAGTCATTTTTGGCAGCCCTAACAGTTTTTCTATTCACCCCTTTACGCGTTTCTATTGACCCCAGTCGTTGGGTGAATAGAAATAGTACATATTTTTTTTTAAATAAGGAAAACCTATGCTTGTAGTTAAAAAAAATTGTTATAGCTCTTTCTTTATGGTGCCGGACATGATATAAAATAACCTGTAATTAAAAATAAAAAGTTATAGACATCAAATTCTTAGGACAAAGTTCAAAAACATTGCTATTCACCCCGTTTTACGGTAGTAAGTTTCAACCATTGATGTCAATAGTTTCATAACTTTTTTTTAACAAACCAATTACAATTAGAAATATGGCCAGTATAAAAATAAAAACATATCGATTATAAAGTTATATTTGAAAATCGATTACAACTCTCAAACAATTATGTGACATCTATGTTAACATAAATAACTGTATCCTATCACATCATATTATTTATTTATTAAATGATATTGATTAATTTATTTTTGTATTGTTGGGCGAAGAACCGTAGGTTGCTGTGCTCACACAATGACAATATTATGTTAAGATAATAAGTAGGGCAAGTTTCAAAATAATATTATAATTACTTCTGCTCAATTTTTGCATGAATTATTAATTAATTATGATAACATGTTTGACGTAAAGTAAATTGTTTAAATATGCATGTGTTTTTTTACATCCTTGTATATTATATTTATGTACGTACATAATGTTCTAAAAAATACGTACCTACATAAACTCACGCTTTTTCCAAGGGGGGTAGTAACTACAGATCACCACATACTACGATCGTTACACACTGCTTTCGCTTCGTCCACGTTTGCAGTCCTAATAGGTAGTTATTCTCATCAGTATAACAATGTTTTATTCAATGTTATCGTTAAAAACATTAGATCGAGGATAGTAGATTGTTAACTAAGGGAAGAATGTGATGCGTGAAGTGCAGCAAGGGCGCCTATAGTTTGAGTAGGAAATTTATACTTTTACACTCTGCTTTTCTTTACGAATGCAAGGTCAATAAAAATACAGAATAAATAATCGTACAGAAAATAGTTCCGACTGATTGCTGTTCTATTATTATTTTTAGCCAATGTACGCAGGCAAAGGTCGTAAAATCATACAGCCTTGTACTTCGACAAAACAAAATTCAGTTTTGAGCCCTTATTCTTTCTTTGGTTGGAGTGTAGCCTTAGGGGCGCTATGGAACAAGGACTTAGAAAATGTTAGTTTATTTTTTTTATTTTTTTTTCGTAAATCTCCCAAATATATTGCAGCATCGGGTTAACCGAGTCTATAGAAACCATTTGATCTCTGAGAAGCATGGACCTACGACGCACCGTTTCCGAGTTATGGGCTTTCAGTTTTTTTAGATTTTTTATAAAACGCTCTATATCTCAAAAATGGTAACTCGGATGAAAAACTTTTCGGGAAAGAAATTGTTGCTCTAGTCGAAAGCCATAAGATGATGTAAAACTCCGTTGAAAAATCGAGAAAAAACCAGAAAACCTCTAAAAATTTGTCTGAAGTGTCAATCGATCTTTTGCTAGAGTATCCGGGGCGCAGGACAGTCAATTTTTTGGAGTTTTTTTTTTATTGAAATCTTCCAAAATTGTTTCAGCATCAGGTTAAGCTTATCCATAGAAACCATTTAGCCTCTGAGAAACATGGCCCTACGACGCACTGTTTCCCAGTTATGGACCTTCGTTTTTTTTTAATTTTTATAAAACGCTCTATATCAAGACCATGCTTATCAGAGGCTAAATGGTGTTTATGGACAAGGTTAACCCGATGCTGCAATAATTTTGGAAGATTTCCATTAAAATAAAAACTCCGAAATGTTGAAGGGTTCTTTTACAAAGGCGAAAACCGAATATATTAGGTTCCGACACTGTCACAGAACCGAATTAGTTGACCCCGATTTCACGTGGTACTTGTTTGCCTTACCCCGAGAGTGTATTTTAGAGCCGGAGGCGCGGAGGGAGGGCAGCCTCCGCCCGCCGTAACCAAGCGTAGGTCATAGTTACCTGCGCTTTGTTACGCAAGGGCGAAGAGGCTGCACTCCCCGCAGCGCCGGAGAAGATGGTTATAGAACTGGGACTTTTTAACTTTTTGTATGAAAAATATGTAAAATTTCAAATATAAGCATGTAGGTTTAAGGGGGCTGCTGATTTTTAAGGGGGGCAAAATTTTCATTATTTTTGCGATAGGACACACCGTTTTCGAGATATAAGCAAATTTAGAAGAGAAAAGGGATCGAATTCCAGGGGCCCTCCCAAAGTCACTTGACCTTAACCTCAAGGTCCTTGTACAGTGGGCAATGACCTTCACAGTGAATGTACCTTGGCTTCAGGAGCATTGACCTTGAACTTGACTCCGACCTTAGGGTCAGTGACCTAAGGTCGAGATTAGTGACCTAATAAGTGCACTATTGATATTGACCTTGACCTCAATGTCAATACCCTGGGTGAAAGGTTCAGTGACCTTAAGAGTATCGCGGATATTATCGTTCAGATAATTGACCTTGACCTTAAGAAAATGACCCCGAGGTCGAGGTCGAAGCATGTAGTTTCAGGCGGGCTGGGGGCTGTAAAGGGGGGCAAAATTTTCATTATTGTTGCGATAGGACACACCGTTTTCGAGATATAAGCAAATTTAGAAGAGAAAAAGGATCGAATTCCAGGTGCTCTCCCAAGGTCACTTGGCCTTTACCTCAAGGTCATTGTACAGAGGACACTGACCTTCATAGAGAATTTAATTTCCATTGGCTTCAGTATCACTGACCTTGACCTTGGGGTCGTTGGCCAAGGGCCAAGATTAGTGACATTATACGCGCCTTGACCTTAAGGTCATGACCCTGGGTCAAAGGTCAAGGCCATTAAGGTGACCCTTGGTGTTCCCCCACCCTACTACTCCCGCATCCCACCGGATCCCGAATGTGTGATTAGGTGTTGTTTTTGAGTGAAATTTTTCTAAGTCCTATTTTTCATAGTGCCCCTAAGGGTGCACTCTGACCCTTTCTTTGGCGGACTTAATATTATGGCTTCTCTTTTACGCGGGAGTGAACAGGCTAGAACAATTAAAAAAAAACCTAATAGGTGTATTTTTATGGTTATTTGTTATTCTAGCCAATAAAAATGGTTTTATTTTGTTATACACATAATTAAATTCCTTAAATAAAATAGTAATATTAAGAATTTTACAAAAAAATTCAAGGTTGTATACAGTAGTTCCGTTGCCATCAAGTACGATAAGGATTAAAAAAGAATTCATTAAAATGTAGAAAGAATAAAGAAAATCTTAATTCGATTTTTGAATTATTTTTCTTCCCTAGTTTAATAATCTACTATTATATTCATCTTTGTCGACCTATAACTTTTTTTGGTGTACTTCTTGCGGAAATGTTGTTATTGTTATAGATTCTACAATATTAGCCCTTTTCAATAATACATGTTTCATCTTTGTCGGTTCTGGCCAAGTCGTAAAGGAAATCTTGGCATTCCCTTTTCAAAATTCGATCATTTTTATTTGCATGCAAAAAGATTTTTTGTTTAGTAATTTAAAAAAAAAACAATACCTGCTTTAGTTATGAATTCAGAAAATTAATTTTGTAATCCGTGACCCCAAATATGACCTAAATTGTAAAAACAGTTGATCATAGCTATGGACAGATAGATTTTAGCATATTTTTTACGAAATCTTTGAAAAGCTATTTATCTTAAACTATCGAGTTTCGGGGAAAGTTGTAGAACAAAAGTTATCCCTTATTATGGTTACTTTAACACCCTTTCGGCTTAGTACCCCCTTTCAGACTAACCTTGTATAGATAAGTATCAGACGACGCCCACTAGACCGGTTCGTCACCGGCCAACATCGTAACGTGCCATGACCAGACCGCCAATAATTTCATGTCGGGACTATTTGCAGGTGATTGAACGGAAAGTCACACGATGTTGCTAAACTGGTGTGCACCGCGTAGATACCTACTACGTCGATACTTCGTATGCTCTGAGTTGTTAACCCTGTCGTAGTATAATTCTCATTGTCCCTGTCTGATACAAGGCATTAATTATTTGCTAGCCTGTGAACGAATGGACATGCGCAAAAGCAAAGGAGGATCAAAATCTAAATAAATCTTGTTCGTAATACGTTTTTTTACAATCTAAACAACAACCGATAGAAGGGGCACTGTGCGCCTATTGGACGGCTATTTAATGGGAATGGAAATTTCATCATACGCGTTATACAAGGTTCGTCGGAAAGGGGGTACCAAGCCGAAAGGGCGTTAAAGTACCCATAATAAGGGATAACTTTTGTTATACAACTTTCCCCAAAACTCGATAGTTTAAGAGAAGCTATTCAAAGATTTCGTAAAAAATATGCTAAAATCTATCTGTCCATAGCTATGATCAGCTGTTTTTACAATTTAGCTCATATTTGGGGACACGGATTAATAAATTAATTTTCTGAATTCATAACTAAAGCAGGAATGATTTTTTTTTTGAAAAAATAAAATAAAAAATGCATGCAAATAAAAATGAACGAATTTTGAAATTTTAACACTTGATTTAAAATAGTCATCAGTGCATATTATTACTATACTCTTTGCATCAGTGATACATTAAGTGGCCCGCGGCTTAGTAGGTACCCCCTTTCCGACTAACCTTGTATATGGGAAAAAGACGCTGCAGTGCAGACGATCCGATGCATTGGGAATTGTAGTGTTCAGATAGCTTTTTTCGTATCTGGTACATCCTATTACGATCATGGTATGATACAGTGTAGTGGGCTGATTAAATTGATTGAGATGTCGATCACAATTATGATTTGACAACAGTTGTGTCAGGAGGAAGCAATATCAACTCCACCAATTAACGACTTGTCCACTGTTGGGACATAGCCTTGTACAATGTTGTAATAATGAATGCGATATTTTTTTTATTTTACATTACATTTGCCGAGTAATTATTATACAATGAATATTATAATAAAATAACACAGAGCAGGGGCATTTTTCTTTCAATAAAACGTGTGCGTCAGGATGACTGGACCAAGAGAGATTTTGGAAGTTTGAGCAATACCAAGATTTAGTACCCTAGGTATTTGGTACCAGACATCAAATAATTAGTAACTTGCTAAAGAGGGAAAACTATTACGAGGAAAGTGGCCAGCCATTCTGACTTCAGAATGGCTGGACCAAGCCGGTTTCACCTAGTAGTAGGTGTTATAACTAGTTCATCTTTTCATTAAAATTTAGTACCTACCTCATTGGTACCTCAACATATGTTTTTCTTATATTTTTCGATAAGCCAAAAAAGTTACACCTATAAGAAATTTTGCATGTAATCTGGAGCACGTTGATTTCGCCTATATGTAGGCGTTATAATTAGTTTATCGTTTCATTAAAATTCAGTACCTCATTGGAAACTCCACACATGTTTTTCTTAGATTTTTTCGATGAGCCAAAAATAAGTTACACCTACATGAAGTTTTGCATATCGTCGCTGCGCCTGCAAAATCCGCTATTGGTTAAGAAGATAGTAAAATAAATTATTAGAAAACGTATTTTACAGTTGCACGTGGCTTGAGAACTATTATAAATTAGCATCAAAGCCAGATTTATTAAAAAAACAAATAGCGGATTTTGCAGGCGCCTGGACGATATATAATAATGTATATTATATGCAAAACTTCTTGTAGGTGTAACTTATTTTTGGCTCATCGAAAAAATCTAAGAAAAACATAGAGGTTCCAATGAGGTACTGAATTTTAATGAAACGATAAACTAATTATAACGCCTACAAATAGGCGAAATCAACGTGCTCCAGATTACATGCAAAATTTCTTCTAGGTGTAACTTTTTTTTGGCTTATCGAAAAAATATAAGAAAAACATATGTTGAGGTACTAAATTTTAATGAATAGATGAACTGGTTATAACACCTACTACTAGGTGAAACCGGCTTGGTCCAGCCATTCTGAAGTCAGAATGGCTGGCCACTTTCCTCGTAATAGTTTTCCCTCTTTAGCGAGGTACTAATTATTTTATATCTGGTACCAAATAGTACCAAATAGGTACTAAAACTTGGTATTGCTCAAACTTCCAAAATCTCTCTTGGTCCGGTCATCCTGACGCACACAATAAAACAGTGAAATAGTTTTTCACTAAATTTATTCCAACTGAACTTAAAGAATCAACAACCCATGTTGGGTAATCACCGTCAGTATAATACTCACTAACAAACTTTTGCACAAATTGTGGGAATGTACCTTTTTCAATGTTTTCTCTCATGCTTCTCATTAGTCTCATCTGCAAAAACAACATACGTAGTTATAATAATATATTTATTTTTTACAGCAAAACATGTATAACGCTCGTGCTTTAGTTAAGACAATAAGCTGTGAAAAAACTGATACTTGTAATAGGGTAGGGAACGGGCAAACTTATAGCGCCACCATTGTTGGTACCAAAGCAATTTAATTGGTTAAAATATGTTTGACATAATTGAAAATGTCAATGTAACTCATTCTGATTGGTGGTGATGAGTTCTTACAGTGGTGCTACCATCTGCTTTCGTTATGTATAGGACCCCCCATTGCATATGTTTCCAAACTAAGCAACTAAAAGTTAAGTCATACAACTATAAAAATCAATAATAACATTTACCTGATAAGCAATGTTATGCACTGAAATTAGGTGGCAAGCTACAGTTTCCACTGTCACAATGCTGTGTAAATAAGCTCTGGTGTAGTTTTTACATGTTGAACATAAACAATCCTTGTCAATGGGATTCAAATCGGCTTCATATTGTTTTTGCTTTAAATTCAATTGACCTTTTGAAACAAGAGCACAGCCAAATCTCTGAAATATAATTATTTAAATATCGAATGTAGAATTTAGAGAGTGAAAGCTTTCCTAATTGTTTTAGTAGTTGCAAGTGAAGATATCTTGTGTGAGGACCTGAGTTTGCCCAGGGTAGGCAGTGTTCAGTTTTTCTATTAAAATAATATATCGGCCTTAGCCCAGGATTTAGAATTGTGCCCGGAAATGGCAATAAGAGTACCTCCTATTTTATGGTATCATATAGTATGTTAACAATCACTATGAAACCCCAAATACAGGTCTAATCTTGTACATAATATAATGTACATACAAAATAATAATGTCACAGGATGATTATACCAACGATTTACGATTTTCCGAAATCAGTAGGCATAGGTACAGTCAGCATCAAAAGTTGATGACCACATTTAGATTTTCAAAATCGCTGTACAGCGTATTATACCTAAATCGCTCAACATGACAAGCGTCAGAAATGAATGATTATCATAAAAGGCCATAAGTAGGTGACCATCACTTTTCAAAAGTCGCTCAACAAAGTTATAGTAAAAAAAGCATAACATTCTTCGTCTCTAAAGTCTCTGAACAAATTTTTGACAAAAAAATAGCAGTTTATCTCTAAAGTCCCTGAACAAAATGAAATGTTTTTTTGGGTTTAATATATGTGTGTATTTTTTTTCGATATATGTGTTTGGTATATAAATTAAGTAGACACATGCACCTGTATATCACCACCCTTTTATTTATTATAAACAAAATTAAATTAAATGGTTCCATAAATCAATACAGTTAATAATTATTATTTGTTTGTATTAAAAATCAACAAATTTAAACATTCATAATCAAAACAAAAACAAGGTTTAATTTTTTATCAATTACAATTACAGTTATGATTAGGCTTAAATATTTAAAAAAAAACTTAAAAATTTAAAAAAAGTATGAAAATTAAAAAAAAAATTGGAAAGGTAAATTCGAAATTTACATCCATTTAAATTTTAACTATTTAGTAACGAGCACTTTTTTAGTTTGCAGTTCAGCTACTTTTGATAGTATAAGTTTACACGCTACGTATCCGAAACAAAGTAGGTAATGATGTTAAGTTATTTTTGGACATTGCCGTGATTACACTAGCTAACCAAAACAAGCATTTTATATTGTTCAGTGACTTCTGTAAAACTGAATGTTATGATGTTTTCGGATATTATAACGATCAGCAATTTTTGACAAAATGGTGTTCAGTGACCTTTGACGAGTAGTGTTCAGTTAATTTTGAACTTTAATGATGTTCATTCAATACTGGCGCCCTATCTTGTTGAGCGATTTATGGGTGATATAGCGACAAGTGATTTCGAAAATCTGAATGTGGTCATCGACTTTAGATGCTGACTGTACCACGAAATGCCGCATATTATCAAAAGTTCCAACCGAAAAAAATCGATCTTGCCGAAAAAATCTAGTGATTTGACAAAATAATAAATAAAAAAATAGTGATAGGTAGGTATGTCATTTCACTGGACTGATTCTAGTAAGATGACGAATTAGGTCGATCGCATTTGTACAGAGCATTTATTTCGGTTAATTTTGTTGTCAATCAAGTAGAACTTCAATATGGTACCTACTTATAAGATTTTTTATCCATAAAGTAATGTATTTTAATATGACACATTTTCCTGTATAACTTTCATCAAACAAAAGCAATGTTGCTAAGGGCCTGCGCCCACAAGCGGCACAGCATGGCATGGCAAATGATTTTTCAAGCTCAAATAATTTTAAACCTTATTGTAATACCATTTAGGACTCGTATTTACCGTACCGCGGTATGCTAAGCAAGTATGAGTGCTAATGGTATTAACAAAAGGTTTAAAAACAAAATGTGCTTAAAAATCTTTTGCCATGCCGTGCCGCCCGTGGGCAGAGGCCCTTATTCTATGTTGCATTTACTGAAAAAAGTTTAGTATTTTTTCAGTAAGATGAGGTAACCATTGGGATATTCGCCGTTGTCCGCGATTTCGCGGAATGCCTAGGAATATCGCGAAATCCCTGGTATCGTCATTTGCCTGCGACTTATATAATACACACAGGTTGTAGTGGCTTGCAGGTTTCCAAACCTGCCTATTAAGCAGAGGATGCAGTTTCAAAACTTGGCATGTACCAATTTAATGTCATAGGTACTTTCAAACTCACTCAAAGTCCCCTATAATTACTTTACTCTTTAATCAAAGTCACCACTCACGGTAAAGTAAATCATTTTGAAAAAATCTAGATCTAAAGGTCTGAAATCACCAACACAACATGAAAAAGTGTGGTGACCAAAGCTGCTACCTTCTCTTACTAAGAAGAGGCTTATTTAAATGCCATCTAGTGGAACAATTATGATAATTTAAGTAACTTACTGCAGTGCGAGTTGGAAAGACACAGTCAAACATATCTACTCCAAGGGCAACACAGACAACAAGATCTATTGCCACACCAACTCCCATCAGGTATATTGGCCTATTTTTGTCGAGTATTCCTGTACTCAGACTGACCATTGGCCAAAAATCATCTTTTGCTTCACCTCCACTAAATCAAAAGAGGTTGTTCATTAATCTATTTTTTGTTTCTTTCAAATGATAATTTATATGTTGTGATATTAACCTTTTGGATGCCAGAGCATAAATGCATCGGCGTACCCCCCACGCCAAGGTAACTGTAATTCCATCGTTTTTGTCACATATTTGTGATGCTGGCGTACAGGGTAAACTTTCGTTTGTCACGTATATGTGACAATGGCGTCCAAAAGGTTAAACTTGTATTTTTTATTTTAGGTGAGATTCATTCTTTTTTCATCTTTAAAACATACTAATATGTATTATATAATTATCATTTTAGCCGTTTAGCCAATTAACACTCACTGGTGAACTCGAGCTGCCTATTAAATAAGAAAACTGTCAGAATTATCACACTTAGCAAACAGAAACTTGTTGAAAGCTGTTTGTTTCTATTTAAAGTGCTGCTGCCCGTCCACCTGGTAGGCGTACGTGCTGACTCAAAAGTCAATTTCTGGCAATGCGTCAGTTACTGTGGCTTTTCCTGCGAGATTTATGATGATTAAGAAGGAGACTACAGAAGTCTACCTCGGCGGTTTCAGGTTCGTAGGCGCTAATGTGGCTGCAAGATCATCACCATCCTGCTATTTTAATCGATTAGTAGTCTTTTACAACACCCATGAGGAAATTAAGTGGTTATTCTTTGTAGCGAGCAACTTTTTTATATAAGGCTAAATAATTTTTAGGATTGATATTTACAAACACTTAAAAAAAATTTTTACCTCAACCCTCCAATGGCAAATCCATTAACTTCCTTAGTCATATGATCTTTTGCACTTAGTTCTCTTAGTTCTGTATTTAATAAACCTTGTACTATAGGAAATATGCTTTGCTCTGTAGGTCTCTGATGTGCTTTCAAGCAGCGGTCCAGCCACCGGCTTGTCCTTTCTGTAGCTTCTTTGATGCGATCATAATCTTGAAATGTTGTTTGGACAACATCGTCTAGTTGCATGATGATGTCAGCCCCTAGAGTCCATAAGGAAATATATGAATTAATATTCACCATTATAATTTATTTTATGTTAATTAAGGTCACATAGTTAATGGAGTCCTGGATTCAACCCCTAGGTTGGACAAAATGTTACTGGGTATTACCATTAGGAATTCCTCAGTAGCAGCATAGTCTGGATTTGTACCCGGTTAATGGCAATAGGCTCACTCCACATTACAAGAGACTTAAACATAACTGGCAAAACGAGGGTGTATTATAACACCTCTGCAGAACCCTTCGGGAATACAAGGCTTAGTGTTACGTTATGTAAGGTCACATAGATATACTTACCTATACAATTTTGAATTTCAATTGACTTCTCTGGTGTTAACATAATTTCAGAATCATCATATGGAGATTTAAATTTTACACCTTCTTCAGTTATTTCAGCTAATTTTAAAAGTGAGACCATTTGGAAACCTCCAGAGTCAGTAAGAAGTGCTCTATTCCATCCCATAAAGTTATGAAGGCCTCCGGCTTTTATTAAAACGGCTGTACCTGGACGATTTCCTAAATGATAAGTATTGCCTAAAATTATTTCACAGTCTAAACTTTCAAGCTGATCAGGCAATAGACCTTTCATTGTTCCCTGGAAGTAAACATGATGTTTTAAATAAAATAGGTACAATTTTAGTAACAGCCTCTCAAAATAAACTCACCTGAGTTCCAACAGGCATAAAAACTGGTGTTTTAACTTCATAATGAGGTAATTTCATCAAGCCGGCACGGGCTTTAGATACGTTACATTCAGCTTTAATATGAAAGGATAATGCTATGGACTTAGCACCCATTTCAAATAATAAGAAATTCCCGGTCTTGTTTTCTTTTTGCGAATATTAAATTCCAGTTAACATAGATTGTATGGTATTTTTTCTAGAGGTAGTGTCATAGTTTGACAGATCAAAGTCACAGACTAGAGATGAAGCGTATATACAGATCCAGGGATTAGGTATTTACCGAGACTAGGTCGCACCTATTCCAACTTTTAAAATACTCGATCCACCTAGTCTCATTATGCGTACGCAGTGCACGGCACCCGCGCAGCTCGAGTCGAAGTACCGAGTACCGACGACGCGGCGAAGCGAGATAGCAGCATTATGATTCATGTTTACCAAAATCATTCGTGTGTCAGTCACTTGAATTTAAACCCTAATTCAAAGTGAATACAAGTAACGCGGGGCGCACTCGTGTTTACATAATTAATCATTCGTGTGCCAGTCATTTGAATTTGAACCATATTTCAATGGCATAAAAGTCACGCGACGTGCACCGTGTTGTGCAAGAATATATTCTGTCCTTTTTTAACTACTTTATTCCGCAGTTCTTCCATCTTTGCGTGTCGTGACTCGAGACTAGTCGGGACTAGGCAGACTTTAGAGAATAGGTACTTTGACAATACGCGATGCGAATGAAGACTATACGATGCAGTCGAGTATCAAGTACGGACTCATGCGAACATTGTGAACATGATCTCGTTTGACGTATTGATACCTACTCGACGAACAAAAAAAACATATTAAGTAGTACTCTGAAAAATGAATTGAAATCTTTTAAATACGCCAACAATCTTCAATGTAGATAAATCTATACGTTGACAGTCCTAAGCCTGTGTAAAGTATGAAGGGAAGATTACAATTCATTACTGCGTACGTACATACCTATACGTATCGGTGGTACGCAAAGACTAAGCATCTATAAAGTATGCGTATTTCATGGACTAGGTGGACTATGTGGAACAGGTATTTGGACCGAGTATTTGTACGGACTTGGTCTAGGTGCACCTAGTACAAAATTTACCTAGTACGACCCATCTCTATCATAGACTAACCAGAGAAAGAGATAATGATCAAAGCGTAGACGGAGAATAGAGGATCAAATCAAAGTGATATAACGTACCCTTAGTAATGTAAGGGCACAACTCGAAATATTGAGCTTTTGAGTTTCTGTGTTAGATGGTTTCAGTATCAACTGTTCTACCACTTGGCTTTCACAGAAAGAGAAAAAAAAAACAATATTAAAGCAAATACTGTAATAATACTGTAAAAAATACTTTGAAAACATTGGGTTCCCTGAATCTTTTAACACGTTTTCCCAAAAGTTGATATTTTCGAGTTGTGCTGTGGTTGTGCCCTTACATTACTAAGGGTGCGATATAGCAATTTAGTGTTGCCCGCATGCAAACTTCAATAATTACTGCTGTCCAAATATTATATTAATCGGTCATATTATAGGTATATAAAGTTTAAAACAAAGAATAAAATAAATATTCACATGATAAAATAATAATTTGTGTTATGATTACTTTTGCAGTCATTTAACAAGTAATAACGTCCTAAATAATTATATTTCCCAACAGAGTTAAGTTGTAGGTATCTCAATCGAAAGCAGTAGTTACGTACAAAAAAAATGGCCAAAAATGTAAAAGTCCCGGGTGAGCCTCGGAAAACCGGAAAAAAGGGAACAATAATTCAGTGTTAAATGTAGGAACTAATAAAATAAATAAACTTTAAAAATAATACATTCCACTTTAAAACGCTCTAGCTTTAAAATTAATAGTCTGCACTATAATTTGAATACTTCAACTTTAAAAATAATTGATTGCTATAATTTTAATGTTTCTAATTTCAAAGCCGCAATAACAAATAAAATTACAAACAAATAGCTGAAAGCGAGGTGAACGAATTGCCGATCACTTCCCACCATTCCTCTATAAGGTGCATTCAGAAACAAGCGGTTTGTGTTTGCTTATTGTGCGAACCATTATTTTTAAAGTTAGAAGTAAGTATTAAAATTAAAGTGCAACTATTATTTAGTTGTGGAAAGCATCGTAAATGAAGTGTGTTTTAAAAAAAATTGCTGTCAACTCCATTAAGTTTAAAGCGCTCTTAAATACTTCGTCTAATATTACTGTTTTCTGATTTAATAAGTAAATAAATGATGGAAGTAACATTGATTTTAACTATGTAGATGTGTAAAATAAATAAAAAATCCACGTCATTTTATTCCTGAATACGCCAAACGACACAGCCTGTTTCTTAACAATATTTCAACAGGCTTCAGATTAATTAAGAGATCAATCCATTTCAGAGACATACCTTGTAGTCAAAGACATTCAATAGTATTAGTTTTAATCTCTTATATACTAAAGTGTATTAGGATACTAATCACTTAGCTTTACAAACAAACAAAAGAAAAACGGTGCCTGAGCAGCTGAAAAACTAACTTATGGCATGATATTTGAGGATAGGTATCGATCTCCTAACAATTCAAACAATTAATGAAAAAAACGGAACTATATTTTAAAAGTGATTCTTAACACACTTGACAAGTTTTTATACCTTATCTTAAATATTCCATTTATGATAATTATGTACTCAGTTTTCACACAATGTTTTGGACACAATTTCAGTATCTTTTCGAACTGAAATTGGCTAGAACAGGAACAGTAGGTTATTCCAAACACATAGCCACCATTTTAATGTTTGTTGGTTAAAATTTCCCACTTAGGACACCGTCCATACATTGTTACGCATTGTCCTTTCGCTTAATTTAGCTAATTAACAGCTAACTTGGCAACATTAGATTGGGTTCCAGATCTTCTTCTTTGTTGCATCTGAGCTTTCAAATTGTAAACTGCCATCCACATGACGCGATTAGACTGTCGATTCGAGCAAATTGTCAATCAGATCGAATCATCTGTTGCCAGTGCCCAAAAAGGGCGACCGTGCAGACCCTGCCCATTACCGGCCGATCGCCATTACCTCCATTCTGTGCAAGGTTATGGAAAGGGCACTGACCAGTAAGTTGCTGACCTACCTTGAAGACGATGATCTCCTCAGTGACCGTTAATATGGCTTTCACCGGGGACGGTCAACCGGCGACCTCCTTGTGTATGTCACGCACTGCTGGGGCGAAGCCATCGAGAAACACGGCGAAGCAGTAGCTGTATCGCTAGATATCTCGAAGGCCTTTGACAGGGTCTGGCATGCAAGTCTGCTCAGCAAGCTTCCTGCTTATGGCATCCCAGCTGGTTTTTGTAGCTGGATATCAGACTTCCTTAGTGAACGATTGATCAGAGTTGTCGTTAACGGCTGCTCCTCTGAGCTTATGACTATTGATGCTGGAGTTCCTCAGGGGTCTGTTCTCTCTGCAACTCTTTTCCTGCTGCACATCACTGACCTACTTCAGCCTGGTATTGTTGGGTACGTAGATGACAGTACTGTTTCAGAGAGATACTTGTCCAACGCAAAAACCAGCGGGGATGAAGTTCATCATTTGAGAGAGGCCATGGTAGAGTGGACAGATTTGTCCTTAAGCTTTGTCTCCCAGTGGGGTGATGACAATCTGGTCTTTTTTAACGCCTCCAAAACACAGGCGTGTCTTTTCACCGCGAAAAAGAGTCGTTTCAATCAAACTCCTACTTTTCGAGGTGCATCTGTTCTTGTAACCAATAGGCTTGAGCTCCTAGGCATGGAGTTGACATCCAATCTTAACTTCGGCGCCACCATTGAGCACAAAGCCCAAACTGCGGCCAAAAACTGGGCATCCTAAATAGAGTGAAGCGATACTATACTATATAACTAAGCATAAAATATGTAATTTACCTAATAAATATGATGTTACCTTTCTAGTATAAAACATGTAGTTTATAACTATTATTATTTGCATTGCAATACCCTTACAGGGTCTATGTATGTTTAGGATAACTATTTTATAAGTTCTCTGTAACTACATTGTGCAATAAATAAATAAAAAAAAAAAAAAAACTACTTTACGCCTGGACAGCTTGTGACTCTTTATAAAGCGCAAGTCCGATCCTGCATGGAGTATTGCAGCCACCTTTGGGATGGCTCAGCAAAATATCAACTTGCTGCGCTTGACTCAGTGGAACGCAGAGCTAAGAGGCTCATTGGCGACGAAAAACTGGTGGATGCCAAGCTTCACAGCTTGGCTCATCGCCGCAAGGTTGTCTGCTTGTCGGTCTTCTATAGACTACTTTGGAGACTGTGCTCAAGAACTCCACAACCTCATCCCACCGGCCTGCTTCTACCTTCGGACATCTAGACGTACTGCAAGTTACCATCCTTACTTAGTTGCCATTCCACCAATTCGCACTAAGTGCTTCCAAACATCCTTCATAATGCGCACTGCAAAAGGGTGGAACTCATTACCTGCGTCTGTGTTCCCGAAGGCCTTCAACCTGAATCTCTTCAAAGTTAGAGTTAACAGGCTTCTTCTGGGTAAGCTCACTCCATCGTAGACTTTGTCTCTGTCTCCTCTGACCTAAACTAGAGTCAAGAGCAAACCCATTTCATATATAAAAAAAAAAGTTGCAAACAATCGGTTGCGGGCATTAGAGTCAGCGCCACCATTGAAGTCCCTTTGACGCAGGGCTAGTGTCTATGACATTGCATTAAAAAAATGTAGTTCTAAAATAATTTTTCGCAGGCCTTCAGTCATAGCGCGGACTTGTGGCGCGGACTCTTTATAGGTCGTTTTTCGAGAGTATTGTGTTATGTTGTGCTTCTTAGTTGTGGTTGTGGCTTAGGTTGTGGTCACAGAGTTCACAGAGTACATAATATTATAATATACTGAGTTGTGGTGCCATCTATGACCCAAGTTAGTAATGTTTATTATATACCGTACCACCACTTTGCTTTTGCGGTTATTTTTTAAAATTATAGTCAAAACTGAACCTTATTTGAAAGACAGTAACAGACTACATACTTGTAAATTTAATTATGTTAAAAGTAAACTTCAGAATTCAGATGAGTGATCATAACCTCTCTTTCATGCGATTTCGTTTTCGTTTTGCGTAGTATCTTACTGCTATAATTTCATAAAATTAAGTGTGGTGTATTGCAATAACTCGCAAATCTAGTTGGAATTTGATACCCGTGTCATGCTGAACAATATCCGCGAATGCATATTTCATCGTGTAAATGAAATGTCAAGAATTTCTTGGATAATGTAGGCTGCCTGCACTGCTTAGCGTCAAGGAGTGTCAATATCCGTAAGTAACTTAATTTTTTTTTAATTTAAGGCAGGGCTTGATACTATATATTTTTTTTCTTACTTTTTATACTATTATGGAAAGGCAACACGAATTACAACAATGTGCAAAGCGGTTGCTTTAGCTTAGTTCCGAACACGTGTGATCATTGATTTTGATGAACATGGTTCGATTCTGGGTATCAGTGTTTCGTTTTTCCTTTTCTTTTATTTTATTTTTTGTATTTTTAAATTTTGATTTAGTTGTAATTAGATGAAAATGAGGCTTGAAGTTAATATATTTTATGTATTTCATCATCCTAAAGTCATACCTGACATCCTTGAAAATAATATAGCTACTTATAACAGAGTTTATTCCTCCTTTCCTCCATATTATATTAGTTATGTTGCTTATATTTTATTCTTTTTTAGAGTGCCTAGTTTAACAAATACATGAAGCAGATAAATTTCCAAATGACATTAATTATAAACCTTAATTAAAATGGATACTAGAAGTCTACATTGTAAACATCCAAAAAAGATAAATTCCAGCACGGATTCTGGAAAGCATGAAGTATTTGTGTTACCTCCAGATATTTTAAAAAAACTTGGCATTAGCATAGGAAATATAAATGTGAGCCAAGTAATTCCTGTTGATGATAATGTTACACCAAGTAAGTAACCTTTACATTAGAACATTTTTTTTAAGCCATTACTTATTATTATTGTATCTAAGAAATCTAATGTTTTGTTTTCAGTTACTGATATTATAGATAATGAACACATCGAAAATATTCCAGTATCAAATTGTAGTCAGAAACCACTTGAATCATCAATTTTAGAAACTGCAAACTTGATGAAGAAATCAGTTTTTTTGAGCCCTACTTTTGTCCCTACCATGACAAATGTAATTCCCGGGGAAGTTGAAATTTTAAGCAAAAAGAACACAGAGGACTCTATTGCTGTGACAGACTTAACAGGGAAACAAAGCAGTATTTTTGTACCTGTAGATAGCATTGGAGTTACAGAATTAGTACTTGAGACTAATGATGCTCAGGAAGCATGTCACAAAGTAGATGAAGCTAAACAGAGTAATAGCACCACGGTGAATAGAGAAGATACATCTGCATCACCCATTAATCAAGACTACCCACACATGTCTCCTGATGGAACAGAAACACAAGTGGTAGATGTTAATAAAAACTTTCATGAAAATCTTAATAAAGTGGAAACCGGACTTGATAATATTTTGGGTGATGCACATTCATCCATAAGTAATAACAATGTAAAATTAACTGTAAATCCAACAGTCAGAGATTTAACTAGTGTTCCTTTTAATAATGCTGATACTGTACCAAAATTTTCTAAAATAAACATTATTTCTGAAGAAACAATCCCACTTTCAAAACTAAGAGAACTAAAACAATTCCAATCTTCAAATTTTAAAAATCTTACTCCTTTAAATATCAAATCTATTATTGATACTAAAATCAATAATGAAAACAGTAACTCTGGGGAACAAAGTACTAGTAAACCAATTCCTACAACACCTCTAACAGACAGTAAGATGTTACACTCAGATTTAAATGTAGTAAAAAGTGAATGTAATACAAATAAAACTAATTTAAAATCTATGCAAAAAAATGAATACATATATACTAATGATGTACCTAGGTTTATATCTTTAAAGGGGGCTGACACCGCCGGTAGCCAAAGATCTGATATTGTATCAAATATAATTGATATTAAAAATATATCAGAAAATAAACAAAATGTAGAAGACACCAGTCTCCTTATTGTCATGGACAATTCTATAAAAGAAGGTGACACAACTCTAGAAGAAGAATTATCTGATAAAGAAAGTGGCCACATTATTCAAAATAATATGAATAAGGCAATAGGTGACAGCCAGTTGAATAAACATAGAATTTCAGAAGATAATATATCTGTAAATGTTGCAACAATTAATGGCTTTGATGATGTACATACTGATGGTATTGATTTTGACAAATGTGTTAAGAATTATAAATATGTTAATGGCCAGATAGATAAAGTCACAGAACCTGAAGATATTCATATTGTAAATTATCATTCTTCAGAAAATTATCAGGAATACAATGAGGATAATGCAGAAAAACCTAGTACAACAGCAGAAACTGGTATTGACGATTATAATGTCACCATAAACAATTTAAAACAAAACTCTTATATAAAATCGAACTGCAAACAAGATAGTAATTCTAAAACTATTGTTGATAATGATTGTCAGGTGAGAAAAGATGCTGATGACGTTATATCTGTTTTTAAAAATATAGAAGATAAAAAATTACCAAATGATGAGCTGGCTAATATTTTGAATACTACTAAAGAAATATCAAACAGTAATACAAATATGAAAGTAGATAAAGTTAAGGAGATAGCTGCATATTTAAAGAAATTTTCTCACATTTACACAGACAAGAAGAAAATAAAAAAAGATTTTAGTAACAATAAGAATAAAAAAGAAACAATAAGTTTAAATACCAATACCATTGAATCAAAATTATGTATTCAAGGAGTAGAAAAGCCTGGTGGAAAATCCGTAGATATAGTACGCACTGGTGAGTGCAAAGTTCTTAAAACCTATACTAGACGCTCCCCTCCGAAACTGTCTAAATTATCTAAAAATATATTGCAAAAAAGTGAAACATATGATACTGTTGATGCATCAGAGCACGAACTTAATACAGATAACGTTTCGACATCATGTGAAATGCAAGAATTTTGTTTATGCTATGATTTTGGCAACTTAGCTTACTACGATTATGATAGCTTGAATGAGCATATACATTTTTGTCAGCAAAATTCTGCTAATTGTGAATTAGATTTAATATTTGCCATATACAGTGATGAGGCAACAGTTAATAATAATGAAAGTGAATTAGAAATAGAGCAAAAGACTGAAGAAAAAATTGAAACTTCTAATGTTTGTTGGAATGTCTATCGAAACAAACTTCCTGAAAATGTAGACAACTCTGACCCTGAGCAAAAACGGCATGATTATGTGAAGGATGACTTAAAAGATGCTAGTTTTAGTGACAGTCCTTTAGTACCTGAGTGGAATATTGTAGCTGAGAAAGGAATTAACAATATTGTTGCTAAAATTCATGATCATGCTCATATGACAATAAATAACTCAGATTCCGATATTATTTTAGAAGTCGACCATAATATGGTTGATAGTGTTGATACAGCTGAATCTGAAAATCGCGATGGCATAAACACTATACAAAATGTTGAAAAATCTTTAAATGTTAAACATAATGATAATGTCAGCTCTGCAGTTGTTACTATTGTAGATAACGAGAATATAAATACCGATATTAGCATCGTGGAACCCAAATTAACAGTAAGTATATAGATTTTGTAACAAGCATTGTCTACATTCGGGATGTGCTATCCTAAATGTTGAACGCGGTTGAACACTTTACTTCCCAGCAAGAGGGTCTGAGGGCGACCCCGGCCCCCACCTCAGACTTTTCGAAATTATTTGCGGATCAGCATTTGATTATTACTTGCTTTAACAGTGAAGGAAAAACAGGGTGACGAAACCTGTATAGGTGCTACCTAAGAGAGCTCTTAAATATTTTCTATGGTGTCTGTAGACTGCCAACTTGCACCGACAGTGTGGTGAACTAAGGCATAAAACATTCTCATTCTGAGAAGAGGCCTGCGCTCAGCAGTGGGACAGTAATGGGCTGATTATGCTAGGCTTACGCTTGGCGTGTATGAGTACAAGTATAAACTAAGTTCTATAAAAAATTAAAATACATAATTATTATTGCTGCCTACACATACATCTATCAACTCTATGCTCATGACAACTAAGTTGATTTCAGAATGACAAAATATTGAGAATGTTAAATATAGTTTCAGTTCCAATGGAAACTGAACTTGCAAAATGGATTTAAAGTTTCTTATTCCGAAGGACGTTAATTCTAATTCTAATGTGTAAGTTACGGACGTATTTACAAATTTGGAACAAATAACATGTTTTGCGGCACATTTCCGATCAATGCGTGAATCTTAGCTAGATGTTTAGCTACAGATAGTCTACTCCTTAGTTTGTAAAAGCTGTAGGAAATATTATTTGGCAATTTAATTCAATAATATTAATTTTCCGTAGCGTCCTCCCACGAAAGTAACGAAAATGGTGTGAGTTTCGGTACATATTTGCCAATAACTCTAGGGTTTTAATAAATAAAAATAATACCATTAGCTAGCAGACATATTGGAAAAAAACACACGGATATGTCTGGAAAACGCACAGGAAAACAAAAATGATTTTTTTTTATATTTTCATTAATGTATTTTGCTAGACAGATGAACCTTAACAGTGTAAAAATAAGGTTGGGTTAATTGGGTTTTAATCTGTTATCTTGCTGTCGGCCACTATCGTGAGTGGACTTGGGACGCTTGACAGCGGCAATACGCGGTCAAATAAGAGTCCTTTACCGATGTTATTTTACTTATAACATCATAGTCCTCTAGGGTCACAAATATTTTGGCTGTCTTAACCTAAAGATAAAAGTACGCTGTGTTTGTGTGGGCCATCCGTATGTAGTTATATGACTACGCATACCTACGCATACTGCAAAGGCGTCCTTAATCCAATGTTTTTATGTCGGTAATAAATAAATTAAGTGTATGTCAGAGTTAGATGAAAAGAGTTATGCCCCAGATTGTAATAATAGCTCTATTTGTGAATCAGACAGACAGCTTTTGGGACAGGCAAAGCTCTACAAAATCGAAAGTAGCCGCTCATGATAGACTGTCTTTATCTTGTGTGATTGATTAACATTAATCAAAAAGATTATTTGTAATAGTAATATAGGAGGAACTTGAAAAATGGATATTTCTAGATCATCAATAATTATGCAAATAAATTATAAATTGCTTATATTTATTTATATTGTCCTTTATGTAGCATTTTGTTCAGAGCTGGATGGGTAATGGTTTTGTAGAATAGCCGTTTGTTTTGTTGGATATTCTATGATATCTCAGTTCTAGTACTTTTTTAGTACTTTGTGTATCTTTTTGTAGTTTAAACTAAACTTCTTTTTTATTTTATGTTAGCCTACACTGCCCCACTGCTGGGCAAAGGCCTCCTCCAAGTCCTTCCATGTATTCATTTCCGGCGCCACCTCAAACCAGCTGCTTTAAAAATATACAATAAAATATTTAGTGTTAATTCCGCGAAAAAACAGTTGGTCGAGCCTGAATGCAGTATGCAGCACCGCCCTCCCGCCCGCAAATATATGCAAATGCAGAAGGTGCGATTAATAACATGCAACACACAAGCAAAACAAACCGATACGACACGTGTTTCGCCCCTCCACGGGGCATCCTCAGGAGATGTTGACTCGTCGACCGCATGGACGCGCGGGAGGGCGGTGCTGCATACTGCATTCAGGCTTGATCAACTGTTTTTCGCGGAATTAACACTAAATGTTTTATTGTATATTTATAGATCATGGATTTCCGCAAAGTAACGCCTGATTCCATCATTTATCAGCTGCTTTAAAAATTAAATATAATTATACTTCAGAAAAAAGTACCTTTACTCATTTTAACTTTGTAAATATATTTTTTTACTATTTTGTGAATACTTGAAATACCAAAAAAAGGTACTCTGGTTAATTATAAAGTCTTTCAAAACACATTTGTGTAACAAAGACTTTTTTTTTCAACTATAAGCATTAGCAAAGTTACGTGGATTGTTACAAGTTTGTTATACATTTCAGGTACTCATAGAAAACGGTGACGCTAAAGAGGCGGGTGCAGCGAATACCAAAGAAAATACCAATAAAAAGTTCCACCATCACGGTTCTGACAACAATGCAAAGAAACACCCAATAGAAGAAGTAAAATTGGATACACCTCAAGCAATTGAAAAAACTGCTCCAGTAATGTCTATTGAGATTCTAAATAGGTACTTTGTCTTATTTTTCTATTTTCGTAAAATCAACTTTCTTTTGTTTATTACAGAAACGCAGCTTGTCAGGGAAAACGACCCCGAAAGTTAATAACAACGAGCCATCCCACAAGAAAAATATAAAGTGTGGAATATGCAATACCTTGTTTTCTGAAATGGATTGGGAGGACCATGTTACGAATCAGCATCATCTGATCGCTTGGAGGGCAGGAGGTTCTATTGTAAGTATATACCTAGTCTTGCCATAAATATTGTCAAGAAAAAAAAAACTTTTTTTATTGCAAATAATATTTACTTATTACTTTTACAGTGTGTTAGTTTAATATATAAATATAAAACAATTTAAAATATAAAAAGCTTGTTCGAAGTGGTCTTCATTGGCTGCAATACAGTCCTTTAAACGTTGAGGCCAGTTATCAATAGAAGCACGCACTCTTTCCATGGGAAAATTCTTCACTGCCAATCGTATGGATTGTTTTAGGGACTCCAAATTATCATGGCGTTTACAGCAAGCCGTACTCTCTAAAACTGACCATAAATCATAATCCAGCGGATTAAAATCGGGACTAGACGACGGCCAGTCTTCAGCTCTGATGAAGTCCGAAACGTTCACTTCCAACCAAGACTGCGTGGACCGAGCTTTATGACCCGGCGCCGAGTCTTGTTGGAAGGACCATACTTGGTTATTGAACATGGTGTTGTTAAGGGGCTTAACTACCTTCTCAAGAATGGTATCTTGATACACTTGTGCCGATGTTTTGATACCTTTTTCACAAAAATATGGCTCAGTCACTCCTTCATAGCTAACACCCCACTAAACCATCACTGAAGTCGGATAATGCCCACGTTGCACTCTGTCGACTAATTGGGAAGCTTCCTTAGAGCTTTGAGCATAAATACGGTCATTTTGTTTGTTAAAATGTTGCTCAATTGTAAAGATTTTCTCATCCGTAAACAAAATTTTTCTGTGACCTCCCTTTGCGTACCGCTTCAGTAGTTGTTTCGATTTTACCACCCTATTCTTTTTTAAATTATCAGTTAAAAAATTACCTAAGTCATCTTTTAAAATACGCGACATGGTTCTGGGTGCTATCTTCATCTCCCGAGATCAAATCTTTTGCTTTCGGACAGGATTTTTTCGAATTCTTTCCCTTACTGCTTTGACCACCTTTTTCGTACGAACACTACGTGGACGGCCAGATCTTTTTCTGTCACAAACAGAGGAGGTCTCATTGTACTTATTAATAGCCCGGTACACAAACATTTGACTAATACCAAGCGTATGGAGAGTTTTAAATATTGCATTTGGCTCCATACCAAGTTTGTGTAATGCAATCACAGCGATTCGGTTCTGTTTATCACCCCACTCCATTTTAATATCGCAAAATATTGTACAATGTATTGGCGCCAAAATTAGAAAATTCAATGAACAATCGTATAAAAATGACAGATTCCAAATTCAAATGTAATATCTTTCTTATTTTTAATTGTAACAGTATTTATGGCCAGACTAGGTAGTTATTGCTGTAGTTTTGTATTATACTTATTTCTAGAGAATTTTAAAGGGACTCACGGGCACCAGTCTTCTGTAAGCTCGATTGTTTTGTGTTAATATAAATAGCTGCCTTATTTTCTATGAATGAAGGCAGTGGGTGCATGAATCGACGGATCATGAATAGACCAACCAAGATTATGCATTCCTGTGCATGCCTCGGGTAAAGAATTTCAAACAATAGTGTTATAAATAACGCCATAATGCCCAAGTCGAGTCTATGAGCCAACACGTATAAAATACACCTCTATCCATAAGAATAGCACTACAAGACATCATCTCCACTCAATCAGTTCAGTCAGTCAGCTTATGCCACAGAGTTACACTAACTTTCTATTTAATATTACGATTTTGCAGGGGTGCGTAAAAACGGCTCTGAATGTTAAACATTCAAAATCAGAAAGAGATTGCCTTACTTTTAACTCCCGACCTGAGTTTGGCAGCTCGGGACAAGCTTTGTACTATTTTTATGACAAAACGCTCGCGTGAGCCAACTGTATGAAGTTAGATGTAGATGAACTGTACAGGTAGAATACAGTGCGAGCCAATGGAAGCAATGCACTCGAGTCACATGCATTGCGACGCTTGATAGCAACTCGAAAAGAAAAGACGAAGGCATCCTTGCTAATCTTCGGTCAACAATATAATCGTTGATCGAAGTTGCTAACAGTTTCAAGGGTGTGAACTCAACACAAACTATTTCCTTATTTAAATAATATAAGCCAATGGTTTTCATAGAACCTCCAGTCTTTTCAATATTTGTTTCGTGATTAATTTTAATAAACTATTTCTTGTTACAGAATTTAGACAACAAAGATTTATTAAATAAATTGAAACAAAGGTTAAAAACTTTGGGCAAGCTAAAGTGCAGTATATGCAACATGAAAACAAAGATATTTAATAAATTTATGGAGCACGTCAGGACCTGTATACAACAGAAGGTATTTATTTTGACGAGTATATTATCAAGTGCCAAAGCAATAATTCACATAACTTGTCCCCAGATCACGTGATATGGATATTAATATTTTTAAGGGTTCCATAGTAAATTAAGAAACTGGAACTGTTTCTGTAGCCTTCCAACCATAATAATCGTTTTATTTCTTTTTTTGGTGTTTGTAATCCAATCAACGGAGGAAACTTGTTGGTTGGAACCTTTCTTTTATTTATTTTTTTTCTCGTTGGAAAATCCTCATGGATGTCCCTCGCCCGGGGAAGGCGAGGGGGTCGGCCGGACTCTTACCGGCTAAAAACCAACGGTGTTCCTTCTCCTGACCGTACGGCCGGGGTCGCGGGATTCGCAAAAGCATGCACCGCAACCCCGGCAGGTCCCGGTCCGCCAACCCAGGGGTTGGACCCTGACTATTAGGCCTTCAGTAAAATTTTACAGCATGATAATTTAGTGTATATGATAGCGGTTGCATAACTATACAGGTATTTCAAAAAAAATAAGGAACAGAATAATTCTTTAACTTGAATTTTAAATTAAAAGGAAAGCTCTCACAGCTAAGTAGGCTCTACTAGTTTACGAGTAATAGTTGACCAAGACACGTAGTTGGGTCTGTTAAAAGTTTATAGAACATGGGGGTGTATGGAGTATACACATAATTAAATCAACTGCAAAAATAACTTTATGTGTTACAATGTATCTTTTAACCAGAATTATTTTTCATACATTACGCTTGATTAAATCATCTTATAGCCTTACTGATTATGGAAACTTTCAACGTAAGGATATCCTCATGGATACCGATAGTAAATTCATCGTAACTCCGGCAGGTCTTGGTTCGCCACTAGATTTGGCGAGTCTTTCTATTTGTGGGCCCTTGTTCCACGTCCTCCTGAGAGGCACGCACAGAATACGGCGCCCCGCCTTCTCGAACCTGTAACTGGTTAGGCGATGGGCTCCGAAGCTCCGCAGGCAGCTATCTACGGTAGCCGGAGATCATTAAGCGCCCACCGGCGCCTGGTGCGTCTATTGTGGGAGGGGAGAGAGGTAGTCGCCTGCCCTTCCCTTTCCGCCATCTTTAACTCTAGCAAATATCACCTCCTCGCAAAAGGAGGCGATGACTTCCCACGCACTCTCGCTCCCAACGTCTACGTAGCGTGCGCTCCGACGTGCCCTCAGGGCATTCCTCGCAGTTGTGACAACCGGGCGTTTGCGACATAGGTATTTTCCGAAACAGCCATGTTCTGAGAGTACTTACGTTAGCCGTAGGCTGAGGGCGCCCTTCCAGCCTCTCCTCCATAACGGGCCTTACCGCCGATGTTGCGGCGTACTCTGACCAGTTGACCCTAACATATACCGAAGGAATGTTAGACAGAAGAATGTCCCGCCGAGAGTAATAAGTAATATTCATGTTTCGGTAAAAAGGTTCAATTAAAAAAAACATTTATAATTTTTCAACCGTAATCTATACAGGGAGTAAATGAAATCGTGTAATTTCTTAAAACCACATGATTTAGGACTGGTATAGATTAACCCTGCAGGGATTTTGATTGATTAAAAATAAAAAATCTTTTTTGTCTTGCTATAGTGGTATCTAAACCAACAGATAAGAATTAAAAAACAAATTACATTTTTTTAAAATTTGTTTTGGTACATTTCGCTGCAACGCATAAATGAATGGAATCTGTTAACACAAGGCAAACTTGTGTGATAACTGACTCACGTTAAGAACAATTTTTTTTGTCTGTAAATATCCCATTCCGGATCAATCTGTGTCGCCAGTAGACCATGAGGTTTGAAGGAATTACACGAATTTATTTACATCCTGTATACACTACTTTATCTTACTATAAAATTTTCATTGACGGCCGAAATATTGTCAGGGACTACAAAAAAATTAATTGCTCATTGATTGAAATATTGTTGGTTCATATATAATTATAGAGATTATGCAGTAGTATACTACAGCTTTTATGTTCTCAAATAATTTATTTTTGTTAATTTTAGCTTTCACAAAATATAATAGATAAACCTACGCGCAAATCAAGAACATCAGTGGATACGAATGTTACGTGTGGCTTGTGCCAGAGAACTATGCAGTCATCAAGTTGGATTGAACATATTGGCAGGGACCATTCTTATTTAGCTTGGACTCGTGGACAAGATCCTTTGGTGAGGATTGTTTTCTATAATTTAATTAACGGTCTATATTTAAGATTACTCTGTCGGCTGTGCACCCGTCTTCTGTGCTCAAGTTTGCAGGTATGGTTCATGATTCCAGGCCGTTGGTTCACTTAACAGCCAATCTTATTGTAGTTTATTCTATGCTATTCAACCATTCTTGTTATAATCTATTACAAATGTTATCCCTGCATCTACCTCGGGCTAGACACCATCAGCTCTTCGATGGTTTTATATCAGTAAAATGAAATTTCTTGTTTTCTTTCAGAACTTGGAGGACGAATCAGTGGTTTGGCAGCATTTACAGAATATTATTAGATTGAATGGAAGTTTGACATGCTATAAATGCGGATTGAATCGCAGTCGTGCCAAATTGTACCTAGCACACATAAAAACTTGTAATGGTAGTGGGGTATGTGCAAATAATACAATAACTAAAATACGATATGATCAGATCATAATTCTATATATCTAAACTAAATTCCAAATAAGATTTATTTTATTTTAATGAATGGCTCCGCTCTTTACCATTTTCTCATACCTCAACGTCAGTAGCTGCACTAACAGAAAAGACAAACCCATTTTTCACTTTTCTGTTAAAAAATATGATTTTTATTTATTTATTCGTTTATACGGCAGACAACAAAGGGTCCAGTATGTTAGTAACAATGTAGTTTAGCCTATGTCAGTACCTAATAACTAAAAGGGATTTGGTCCGATCGACCAGTATTTTAGTATGCTTTGCATCCGGTTCTTTGTCGGCAGTGTTAGTGCTAAACATTTGTAATTTTTGTAGACATCGTTGAATGAATCTTCTACAAGTGTTGATTTGAACTCTGCAAGTCATCTTGAAGATGAACAAACGGCTGAAGTCACAACTGTCAAGTGCGGAGTCTGTAAGCAGGAGGTGGCAAACTTGAAATGGATTGAGCACATAAGCAAGGAACATAATTATTTGGCTTGGCAAGATGGAGATACACCCGTGGTACAAATTTATAGATTAATAACTTTTTAGTCTTTCCAGTTGCGCTTGAATATCCGTATTTAACACGGTGCATATGGCGTGCCGTGGGATTTCCGCTACGAATATAGAGGGAACCCAGTTTCCTTACTCAGTTGTATAGTACGACAGAACTAAGGTGTCGCATCGGCAAATTTCGTAAAACCAATCATTTCGGAGCTGAGTGCGACTTCAAGACCTCGAATGTTTATTGGTACTGCAGTAAAAAATGATCTTTACGCTGACGCAATAAGTTTGAATGACGCGATACCGAGCGCCTACCATTGGTTGTTCGATCAAGTTTGCCAATGCGACTACTAAGTTGTGTCGTACTATAACATGTTTTTGACCGCGGAGATCAATATATCTGCGTAGTAGCACTCTAACTGAGGATCCCCCTATTTGTTTGTATTATATTATGATACGAACGATTGAACGACAAACGATTAAATTGTAGTTTCCTAAAAAAGCTACGGTACTGCTACGGTAGTGAGTGAACGGCGATTAATAAAAGGAATTTATAAGGCGGATGTTAATGGGAACGCCGGTAGAGGACGTCCTAGAAGGACATACATCGATGTTATTGGTGATGTTCTTCACAAAGGTCAGGTGCGTAGTACTCTCAACCGGCGTGCGTGTATGACAAGATGTATGAATGTGGATGAAGCGAAAGGTGTATGTAAGAGTCGTAGCATGTGGCGTTCTATAGTTTCTGCCTAGCCCCATGGGAAAAAGGCGTGAGTTTATGTATGTATGTATGTATATTATGATAGTCATTAGAAAAGATTTGGATACAGTCCTAACATACACATATATATATGTATATATGTATGCATGTATAGGCTACATAGCAGTTCTTCTTTTTAGAATTTGGATGAAGAGGAAGCTGTTTGGAACCACCTGCAAAATTTTATCAGACAGAATGGAGGGTTAACTTGTTACAAATGCGGCTTAAAACGCAGACGAGTTAAATTATATTTGATACATGTTGAAACGTGCGATGGCACTGGCGTGAGTACATTAATATTTATACCTTTAGTTGATAAGTACCTAGAGTTCGCGCAGATAAACAGCGACACTGGTCAAGTACAAAACGATTAAATTATAGTTTCTTAAAAAAGCTACGGTACTGCTACGGTAGTGGCTGTAAGAACGTCGAAATAAAACAACCATCAGCTCTGATATAGTGACCTGCAATTTAGAACGACATTTGCCAGAGGAAAATGGACCATATCGAGTATTACCGTGATTTGACTGGTTGGAAACTGTTAAGTGTGATTAAAATAGTAAAAATAAAAATTAGCATTCTGTGTAAAGTTACAGCTGTACAAGTTAGTATATGAAGATGAAAAAAATAGTTATTTATTTATTTTTCAGTTTCAAGGTGATAATTCATTAATTAATTATTCTAATAATATCAGTTTGGATTCTACAACCAAGCCTACTGATCAATGGTTTGATGTACCAATAATAGCAGAAGAGAAGAAAATTATTAAATGTGGAGTTTGTAGTCAGGAGGTGCCGATCTTAGAATGGATACAACACATAGGGAAGGAACACGACTATTTGGCATGGCAAGATGGATCTACGCCACTGGTACATTTTTTATTCTTATTTTATATGCTAGTCCATGTGTATTTTACAAAAGTACACATTAGTAACTAACTCAGAGAAACAGCAACTTAATAACACTTGTGTTTTTGTACTTACAAATATACCAATGCAATGCATTACTTTGTTCAAATGTAATAATTCAGTAAAACGAAATAGCACATATCTAAATCTAAAAGTTCCAGCACTGTAATTGCGTAACACACTCGCAATAGCTTTCATTTTAACAATACAACTACACAGTTAGTTGGAAAGGAGGTACTAATTCGAAAGGGTATTATAGTGCTTTAGGGTAATTATAAACATGGGAGTATTCCGAAAATTACGAATTACTACTAAATTAGGCAATATTTTTTGCTTTGGCAACATACATAACATTGCATTACACATTCTAGCATTATTACGTTATCAGAGCAAAAGCGATTGCGCACCTGTTCCCAATTAGAGTGCAGCTCTACATTCCTAGTGTTTGGATGTGCTATTAGTAGTAGTAATATATATAAGCAAATGTTTCAGAACTTAGAAGACGAATCGGCGCTACGACTACATTTACTCGACATTTCTAGACAGAGCGGTGGATTGATTTGCAGCAAATGTGAAAAGAAACTGAAATACCCCAAAACGTTTCTACTACATATAAAAGAGTGCACTGGACTTAATGTACGTAATACTTATCCTTCGATTTTCTGTTCCACCATATTGAGAGACAGACGCCGTTAGTTTAAGTTTTAATAGTTTAGGGTGTAGGGTGTGTATTCAGGTTTACTAATGTTTGCCATAATTTAAAATGCCATAATTTTGTATACCATACTTTTATTTGCCATAATTTCATTAGAAATAACGCTTCAGTTGCCATAATCGTGACATTACATAAAATCATTTCCACTAATTTCATTGGTCATAATCGATCAAGTGTCATAATAATTTTAATCCATAAATGTATTTGCTATATTTTTCATTTTCAATAATGTCGTTTTCCATAACCTTTATTCACCATAATATAAACCTAATCTACCATGCATGTTTGCTTTGCAAAAGAGGAAATCTGGCGTTTTGTGGTCAAAGTTTTAACCTAACCTAGCTGTTTCGGTTTTGTCAAACTGTTTATTGTCTAAAGATTGTTTGTTGTAATAAATCATTTGATTACAGACCAAATGCCTTAATGACATTATTTTTTGTACCAAACAATAAACGTTTCAAAATTATATTAAATGTTGGTTATGTCAAGTATCGATTATGTAATGTGTTAGTTATAGAAACTAATGATTATAACACATGTTATTATGGAAACTTATTTTATGGCAAATAAAAGTTATGACTACTAAGTTGATATGACAAGCGTTATTAGTATAAATGATAATAGTGCAAGTAAATATTATGAGGGAGGACGATTATGGAAAACAATAATAGTACAAATGATTTTATGAAAAACAAGACGATACCGTGTATTCAAACGCACAGTGCGATCTCCATCGAAATATTTGAAGCCATTTGTACGCACTGAAGATCAAGTTTTTAGATATGACAATTATTTTCCAAGCAATGCTACAGATCATAGAATAAAAATCTAAAACATTTTATTTCAGGTGTCCCTCGACAGCAGTAAATCAAATGATTCTGCCAATAATAGTAACAATCCACTTAGAATAGAAAATATTAAAACTGAGAGTGTTATATGTGGAGTGTGCTCAAATAAAATAGAAACTGCTGGCTGGATGGAACATCTACAAAATGAGCATCAGTACATGGCTTGGATTGATGGGCAGCCCCCTCCTGTGAGTATATGTGGTTATAGAATATGCAAAACCCGCTCGAGAAAACCTTTCGATGATCATTTTGAATTATATAACATAATATCACGCCTGTATTCCCCAAAGGGTGGGGCAGAGGCGTATAGTAACACCCTCATTTCGCCGTTATGTTTACGTCCCATGTAATAGGGGGCGACCCTATTGCCATCAACCGGGCACATATCCAAACTCCGGGCGGCTACTGAGGAAATCTACACGGAAAAACCCGATAAAACTACCCGACCGGGGGATCGAACCCAGGACCTCACGATCAGCAGTCACGCTTGCCACTACTAGACCAACGAGGCAGTTTGATTTAGTTGAACTAAATTATTAATTTATCATTAATTATTTATTAATTCATCCAAACTTTTATATTTATAAAATGTTAGTAATGGTAGGCAATTTGTGAGGCAATGTTACTTTCAAAAACCATCATTTGACTAAAGGTCATTTGCAGGATTTCAGCGACGCTGCAGTGGTACAAAAGCATTTACATGATATTTCAAGAATGTTGGGAGGCTTGTTATGTGTGAAGTGCGGCGTCAGACGGAAGTATGTTAAGACGTATCTGCAACACGTAGATACGTGTCAAGGGAAAATTACCAGCGGCGAACTTTCTTTTGTTATGATGAATCAAGGTACAAGATATTTTTTATTTATGAGATTTACACCCATATTCTAAGACGTTCCTCCAAAACTTACTCGACTCGACTCCACCTCGACTCACTACCATTGGTAGTTATAGTTGACATAAACGTCCTCGACCCGAGATTTTTCCTCAGTCGAGGTAAGGAATCATTTGTCAAACTCAAGGTACCTCGGAACCTACCTTAAGGAAGGAAGTGTCAAAGTTCATATGTAATAAAAATGAATTTTGAACACTTTATCGAATATGCTTACGATAATCCTTACAACTATTTATCGCGGCGTTATTTTCGCGATGCAGATAAGTCAAATTATGACGTAATGACTTCGTCAAGGAACCTCAAAGTTCACTCGAAATTGGGACTAAGAATACAATTTTGAAGGTGTTTTCGAGGCTGTTCTGAGTTGAGTATGAGTCGAGTAAGTTTTGGAGGAACGTCTTAGAATATGGGTGTTACATCTGTGTGAAAGGCTGCTGAAAGTAGTAGGAAACGGGTTGCACGGCCGTGCTTCAATTCAATTGGTTAAAATCGTTTAACGAAAAAAGCATTATGCTCGCTCTTACAAACGAAAAGCTCCACTGTCTTGTAGCGAGAACCGGAACATTTTACTCATTTATGTTTTGTGCAAATCTATACTAATATTATAAAGAGGAAATATTTGTATTTTTGTTATTTTATATATAACGAATAAACTCAATAAGTACTGGACCGATTACAAAAAAATATTTTGCCGTTAGAAAGCTACATTATCACTGAGTAACAGGCTACGGGCGGAGCCGTGAGGACACAGCTAGTAGTAGATATAGTGACTTTAATTACGGGTTTTATTTTTACTTCAGATATTCTTGAATGTGCTATCTGTGCTAAGAAAGTGGAACCTAAAGACTGGCGTGATCACGCTATGAAGGAACACTACAACATTGCTTGGGTGGTTGGAGATGTTCCAATTGTAAGTCATAAACAGCATAATTTTAAATAGTTTGTATTCAAACATCGTCAGAACCTAACATTCAGTGCTGACAATAAAAAATTCTCGATTCCCCGCGTCAGTGTTGTCCATTGCCCGAAATTCCCCGCTTCTTTTTAATTAATTCCCAAGCAATAGTTGGGCGACCTTTTTTTTGTGACGTTCCCCTCACTCTTTCGATTTCTCCTGTATCTTTGAGGTACATTAACAAACACAAAACTGAAAAACAAATTTTGGTCTTAATTCCCCGATTTTGTGATTCCCCGCATTCTCCCCGCGCTAACCGCCAATTCCCCGCGCTAACCCCCAATTCCCCGCGAATCGGGAATTTTCCCCGCGATTGGCACCGCTGTAACATTGTCCCAAATATTGGGGTCAGCATCCAGTCTAACCACTTGTGGCAGAGTATCAGTATTTTAAATGGAGCAACTGCACTTGATCTCCGCAATCCAATCGCTGGGAAAAACTAAAATCTTAAGATTACACAGGTTGTTAGACATGGTTTCAAACTGACCTTAACGACTGTCATAGATTTCGTATGAAAACCGTTATCGACGGCTATCGTGTTCACCGTGGCACGGACAGGTCTCGATGTGCTAAGAATAATCACCCATTCACGAACTGACCGCGGCTAGGGAAGCTTAACCCCTTCCTATCCGGTTGTTTACTAAGTGTCAGACGAAAATATTCTAACTCTATATAATTTGTTATGTTTTTCAGGAACTGAATAACCCATATGCAGTTGAAAGTTATTTAAAAGAGTATCATCATAGACAAAACAAATTGGTTTGTAAAGTTTGTGGTATAAGCAGGGTGTCATATGTTGGATTTTATGCTCATATCATAACGTGTGGCAAAACTGAAACGGTTAGTTACATGATTCTTTATTAAATACATTTAAACGAGCTATTCTTGTATATATATATATATATATATAATCTGAATCTCGGAAACGGCTCTAACGATTTTCATGAAATTTAGTATGCAGGTGGGTTTCGGAAGCGATAAATCGATCTAGCTAAGCTAGGTTTCATTTTTAGAAAACGTCGATTTACCAAAAAAATACCGGTCATCCAGGTACTATTAATTAAAAAGAGTTAAAATAAAATTATTTAAAATATTTACAATGTTTGAAACTAAAAGCAATCCCAAGCTGATTAATTTGATTGTTTAATTTATCCTTTAATTTTATATATACATATAAAGTTTTTGACACAATTTTTATTCAATTTAAATATTTTTATTTTTAGGAAACCGAAATGTACAAGAGCGTTTGTGATATATGTCACAATAAGTACTTACGTATATACAAAAGTCAGCACATGACAATGCATCGGGAGCAGGAATATGCGTTGGAACGCAAGCTACTGGTCGCCAAAGAGAAAGAATTAAAGAAAGAAGAACCGTTAGAGGTTATCCAGTCCGGTCGTAGGAAGGCAGCTGAAAAGTAAGCTATTATATTGATTACATACATAACACAATCAGCCCACTATTGTCCCACGTCAGGGCACGGGCCTCTTCTCAGGAGGAGAAGGGTTTTAGCCTTAGTTCACCATGTTGGCCTGGTGCGGGTTGATTTCGAGAAGTTAGAGGTGCGAACCGGGATCGAACTCAGACCCTCCTGCATGGAAGGCAAGCGTTCAACCGCAAGGCTATCGCTGCTTTTATATTGATTACAGTATGAGCAATGGGGAAGGCAACGCAAAACTAAAGCAGATGGCAGCACCTCCATACCTAGTTATTTCCACCAATCAGAACCATCAGGTTGATGTTAACAACAATGTCAAACACATTGCAACTAATAAGATTGCAGTGGTACAATCGAAAGTGGCGCCATTAGTTCCACAGTTGCCTACCCCATTAAAGAGTCACCGAATGAATATATTTAGCATATTTCTAATGCACTTGTTCTATTTTTTTTAGGGCGAAGACTGTTATTGGAAAATATAAAGACAATTTACAAGATGTAAGTTTACAAATAACTCTATTCATTTAATTTAATGTGAATGGTATAATGTGTATTCAGCACACATCTTGCCATCGCTCAGTATAGGTCAACTGGGTCGATTAGTCTTATAATAAAAAAATTACCAACTTTATAATTTTGACGTGACAACGTCTAATAAAACGGTGAACGTCGGCAACATGCACGAAAAAGCGTGACTCATTGTCACGTTCCGTTTGAGGCGAGCGTGCGAGTGAGAGCGCGGAACAAGCGATAGAGAGGCACGATGTTTTGTTATGATGTTGTCACGTTAAACTATCGTCCGTAAACCGACTTTACAGATAACCAATTTTTTTTATAGAAAGTTCACGTATGACCAGAAAATTAAATATATCAATATTATTTGTTCATAAAAAAATATCCAAAATGACTCCAAAGAAAGTTATCCTGTAGCTGCTTTGGTTTAGGATTTTCCCATAGAGTCCCAATTAAATAAACCACACTATATTGATACAGAATATGATACTTACAATTTTATTACTAAATATTTTAAATTTACTTTGTTACCCCCATAGTAAATATTATTGTGCTTGGTTTTTCAGGGCAGTTATCACTGTCCAACGTGTGGTTTTAATTCTGAAATTGAGAAGGAACTGTCAGACCACGTATGCGTAGAGGACAAATGGGGTGACGCGACTGATTCCGACGAGTCCGTCAAGTTAGAAAATTGTTCTGATGAGGAGGATTCTGACGAGAGTGACGTCGATTCTAACGTATCGGATGAGGAACGAGAAGCGCGCGAACAGGCCTTACATAAGAAGAAACGATACTCTGATACCAGTAAGTGGCTTGTTAACATACATTTGAATAAGATCAAACTTTTTCACACCATTCCCGGGCTACAAGATTAGTTAGATGAGGAACCCCAATAATATTAAAAAAACCTTCATTGTGCCATCTATATCATAATTTTGTATTTAATAATTTGTTTTCAGCTCCATCAGCGTCAAAAATAACTCGATTACCATACCAAGTTAAGAGTATTAGCACATATATGAAGAGGAGCACAGAGGAATTGTAAGTAAAGATTTATATGCTTGAACATAAAAGTAACAAATGAAATGAGAAAATGAGCTTAACTTTATTTTGTATCGACCTTTTTCAGTAGCGAAATGTACCTAACGGATGAAGATATATTTACTCAGTGGCATAATTGTGAATTTGAAGAGGTGCCTGAAAATGAAATGGTGAAATACATGCCGCCCATTGAAGAGTCGTGTAAAGTAAGGTTCGATGATAACCAAGACTGGATGTCGTTTAGTCGTTTCGAATCCAACAGAGTAAGAGGTAATATTGAGCTGTGTATGATTTTGATCGATTTTGGATTTTATTTTAAGAGATGTAGATGCTGAATTTGTTTTTTTTTCATTTTTGTATAGTCAGTGTTTAAGAGAAATCGCGGGCTGAAAAATATTAATTATTTGAATAGGTTTTTGCGATCTATTTCCGTCCCACCCCTCCCGCAAACCTTCCCAATTGAGGGCGAAAGAGACACCTGCATCTCGGACTGATTTCTCCTGTGCAATATTAGCGAAATCGTACTTTCGTATTTCCCTGTTTCCTATTTCAAATCTGGACCGATTTTAATTTTTTTTTTCTGTACTAATTTAAGAAAGACTGGTTATGTCTGTATGTTTTTCTTTTATTTTTTATGTTCGTCAAATTTGTTTGCCAGATGTTTGAAAACGTTAGTAAAATCGGTCGATTTTTGTAAAATTTTACACGTTTCTAGTTCTTTTAATAATAAATTTATTGACAAAAACAAAACATAGGGACATAGTGGTGGTAGATATATTATCATATGGTAAAAAATATTTGCTCTAGTGACATTATCCAAGGAGGAAATTGAGGAATACGTTTGTATGGACTAAATGCCGACCGCATTTCCTCTTAAGAATAGTTCAGCTGTTACAACTAGTCCTTAAGTTAAACTTATGGTATCTTTTTCTCTCATGTCGGCATGAGCTATACGAGAAAAGCTCATGCCGTGGTAAAAACCTACAGCTGACTTTTATTTATGTTCACATTGTAATTTTGATGAAATAAAAGAGATCAGCCAGTCAGCAAGATTGGTCGCGGGGCTAACTGCTTAGAGTGCGCCGGACGTACTTAAGTACCGTCACTCGTGGAAGCTCTTCATGCACTCCACACTATAAGAGACAACTTCGCGGAGTAATATTATCATATCATGTGGTATTCGTCTTTTTCAGACACGATGGTGATGTTCGTGGGCGCGAGCATTCAGTGCATGCGCTGGGCCCCGGCGGTTGGGGCGGGCGGGGCCAGTGGAGCAGGTGGGGCCAGCGGGGCCGGTGGGGCCAGCGGGGCGGGGCCGGCGGAGCCGTGGGGCCAGCAGCCGCAGTACATGGCGGTGGCCAGCCATAGCGACGCCGACGTGCCGCGCCACGCCTGGGACACGCGGCCCAGCGCGCACTCACTCATACAGATATGGGACTGCGGGAATTTGATTGCGTAAGTATCAGCGGTAACCTTGCGGCTTGCATTCACCAGTCGTATTGTAGTTGTTGTAGTCGGCAGACGTAATGACTGTACCGACCGATACGCTATATGCGCTTGACATCCGCGTTAACGACTATGATGGTCCAATGATAGACGTTTCTTTACGCTCTCGTATGTACAGACAGCTGAATTAATTTGTCACCCCATTTACGAACAAACTAATAAACGTGAGGGATAACCAAATAATGTAGCTATCAATACCGAATTGAGTGAGTTTGATCTATCGTTCTATGTAAGTTACAAATCAGAACAACGCGACCCACGCATCGATACGAAGATGTGAAACAAGATCAGCATGCGTAGCATAACCACCATAAACAATGGTTTTGTCAACGGAAGAATAGACAAAATGAAACAAACAATGACAGTATGCCATGTTGTCTATTCTTCAGTCGACAGAACCCTTGTTTACGGTGGTATGCTATGTCTTCTGTGTCTATTACATATTTTTTTCAGTCACTTGATTTTAAATTGTGAAACATCGTGTCTCTGTGCTTTTAGGGAGAAATATGTGTATGAGCACTCCTTTCGTTGAACTGGTTACTCTCGTTTTCCTGCGCCATATTCCACCTTTTCACCTTAACAGTAATAATTTTGATTTCAGGTCTATGCCTCGGTTCGTGCTTGGAATCGTGCACGATTACGGCACGGTATGGGCTATCGATTGGTGTCCATCCGGAGCGAGGGATGTGCCTGACGTTGTGCCCGAACCAAACAAATTGCACAGGCTGGGCTTACTAGCTGCAGCTTGTTCTAACGGCTCTGCTTATATCTTCTTAGTTCCATATCCTTCATCAATAACAAAAGAGTATGTACTTTTTTTTTACATCTTTTTATCTTTATTTATTTTAAAAAGGTAAGGTAAAACCATTGTTTTTTGCAGGGATAAACTTTTTTATAGACTAAAGCCGGTTGTGGAACTTAGGTTGACCAGTAATCCAGATAGAAAAGGTTATCAGGCAACTGCTATCAAATGGTCTATGGTAAGTTAAATCTATTTTTATAAACCAATCAATTTACTTGTCTATTACGTTGCTTAGATACGTTTACGTATAGAGTGGCATAAGAAAAGGCGACTAAGCTATTAAGGGCCGATTTTACCAACGTCGGATAACTTTTATCCTAGGAATAAATTTGTCATTTTGACAGCTTTTGTATAGAAATTCTGTCAATACGTCTAGCTTATTCGTCAGATAAACGCTACCCGACGTTGGTAAAATCGGGCCTAAATAAATAAATATATTGATCTGGTTATTCGCTTCTTGCCTGCACACATTCTGGGCGAGCAAAAAGCGAATAGTGGAGCTTAATATCATATTTAAGTAAATGTGTAATCGTAGATCGGACCGAATATATTAAGTAAATAAATTTTCAGCAAAAAGGACATTCTTATGTGGTGGTCGGCTACGCGGATGGAACCACGGCGTACTATGATTTAAATGGAGAATCACCGTTACTGAGAACTACAGAAAACAATATTACAGTTTTTTATCCTTATCACGACGAGCGTGTTCAAAATTCTTGCATCGAGGGTAAGTAACACTTTGGCACGAATTGAACAATCAACGCGCGTTGCACATTTAGTTTTATGCCCGCTGAATTTTACGCCTGAATGTAATAGCTGCATTCCGAAACTTACAGCTCGTTATGGTCGCTGCTATAATCGATAATTTTCACTTCAGTACTCGTTCATTGTGATTACTTGGCACTGGTACCATTTTCACATATAAAAAAGTAAAGTATGGTTAAAATAAAAACAAACTATTTTTAGGTTTCGTACCTCGAAATGCAAAAAACGGAACCCTTGTAGGATCACTTTACTGTCTGTCTGGAACGGTTAAAGGTTTGATACCTATGACCGTTAAAATTAATATCAGATACTAAAGTCCCGTGAACAATTCATGTTTCTAACTCAATGCAATAAAAGAATACGGCGTGTCACAAGTGTATTATCATACTGACAAAATAACTCACTGACTGACATAAAAACCTATGCACTTCTCGTTGACCTAGAATCTTGCAATTTGGCTGGAAGGAAGGGCTCATAGTGTAAGTAAAGAAAACAACCATTTGAAAATCATTAATTTCTAATTCTATGTGGAATTATTACTTGACAAACTTAATTTGGAGATTTATACAGTGTATATGAAAAATAAAAACCAATTAGTTTGTCAAGAAATAATTCCACTTTACGGTTATATAACGGTACGGAACCGGAAGGGCGCGAGTTCTACTCGCACGTATCCGTGTATTTATTTTGTAAAGCATAAACCCAAAATAAAAGGTACCTATTGAAAATAACAAAATGTTATTTTATTAAAGTTGTAACATTCTCTTTTTCTTCTGATTCAGTTTCTGGGGCATGTCGTATCTTTACTTTTAATTATGTGCCTTGCTGCTGATCGTGAATTGCCTTTAATATCGGGTTGCCTGGTTGTTATTTAATTAGCCCACACAGACTCCAAGCATGCTCCCGCGTATCGATTAATTCGCGGCGCTTTGTGAGCCAATAAAAATGTTGATCGCAACTCGAATAATCAAAAGCAATCCAAGACTAGCAGAAAGGTTTATAAGTAAATACGTCGCCTACTGCAGTGTAGTGTGTATTGTTGCCCCAGACGTGGACATGTACCCGGGCGGGGCGGGGCGCGCGGGCGGCGTGGTGTGCGTGGGCAGCGCGGGCGGCGCGGGGGCGGGCGCGCTGCAGTCGCACGTGGCGGCCGCACGTGTGCTGTTCCCGCCTCACTGGCCCGCAGCGCTGCTTGCTGGAGATGATTGCTTAGGTAGGTGTTTGCCGTAAATTTCCGTCCTATTTTCTTTTCTGATTATATTTGTTGCAGGTTCTAAGACAGTTAAATCGGTTAACGATTAGCACAGTGGTTGAGCTACAGCTTGTTTTTCCCTTGTCTAGGGGATTGGGAGGATGGGGGGTGTATGTAATGTTTGTTATTACGTCATTATGTAAGCTCAAAAACGGTTCACTGCTAAAGATGAGCTTTTAAGTAAATGGTACAGGACCACGCTTTGCAAACGGATATGTGACTGCAGATTGTAGTTACTAGCAGACAAAAGAACCAGCAGCGCATACTCTTGAAGTAATTCCTTCACCTTTGTTTAATATTCAATAGTAAATATACAAGCTATACAATATTATAATGTATGCAGTGAACCAGTCGATCAACGAGCTGGAGTGGTGGGGCGGCGGGCGGCGGCTGGGCGGCATGCGCGGCGCCGCCGGCTGCGCCTGGTGCGGCCGGCTGGCCGCCGCCGCACTGCCGCTGCTGCGCCTGCTGCGCCTGCACCCCTGCTACAGTGACGTGCACAAACAGGTACGTTCCCCGCAACGGTAACCAAAAATATTGAGTTACCTAGATAATGCCAGTTGACCTGCTCCGTGCACGAAGTGAGAGGAATCCTCCAACTTGTTATTTTAGACCGTTTACGCCCATGCAAACGATCGTCGGATGTGTGCGCGCGACCTTCCATTGCAAAGACGCGCCCAGGGCGTGCGCAATGTTTATTTGCCATCACTAAATAGCTCTCGTTACGAAATTGTAGGTACAAAAGATTATGCTACTAACTGACACGTTAGGTGACAAACAGCGAGTTATTAATGATATTACCCGTCACACTTGTGAATACATAAGAATACATCGGGGAATCTCGATGACGCTATTTAATCCGATGTAAAACCAATTTTTCCGAACTGTAACTGTTTTTTTCCACCAAGCAAGCAATATCACACTTCTCATTCAAAATATAGCACATACGGAATGAGAAAGAAGAATTTACACGTCGGAGAAAAACATGAATTAATTTAGCCTATACACAACTGGACACATCATTTTTCAAAAAGAGATTGAGCGGGTTGTTGACCGCAAATGCCCTCAAATACTACGGTTAAAAAATGTTACATTAATTTGTTTTACATTTCCCAAGATTGTAAACAAATGTCATATCAAAAACTGAAAAGTAATGGACACGGTCACGGTGGTCACGGCGGTCATAGACACGGTGTTCCTGAACGAACAAACAGCTTTTAATAAAGGCATGACTTAAGTATATTTACGAGCTAGAATCGTTTATGTGGCTTTGGAGTTAAAGTGTAACAAACAGTTTCAGCACGCATCGCGACTCTCGACAGCGTTTTATGATAAAACACAACAGATTTTGTGTTATTGATCATCCATAACGCAATAACTTATAATATCGGACTGAGAGTGAAACATTTATTTTATAACAGGTCATAGGAACAATACAGATGACTCCCCTCGGAGGTAAACGGAAGCGGCAGAACGACGAGCTGGCTATGATCGTGGAGCCCATCACCTATAGTGACGCTGTTAAGAAGTACGGCATAGAGTTTAAACAAATCACTGCCAGAGATAGGGTAAGTCACTTTTAAAATACCTATATAATGTGACGCGTTGGGAATCCTTTTGGAAAAAAGGTAGCAACGAGTAAGAGTGTGACTCGATGGGAAAAAAAACTCGACACTGTGACACGGTTGGGTGTGATTCGTTGGGAATGCGATAAAAACATTCGGAGTAGAGTTCTTTGTGAATTTACTAATAATTAGAATTTGTATCAAGTCTGAATTTAAAAATAATTATAGATAAAATAAAAGAACACTGAAGCGCAGTTTGCGGGTTGCAAATTGTAAAGTAATGGGATTCAACCGTAATTAATTAGTCTTTAGCCCAATTGAACTAAAATATTTCTTTATCTTTGCCAACTTTTTTAATTTTAACCAATGATTGACTTGTCAATAACTTTGAAGTTTAGAAATCCGCAGAATTTGATGAAAGTGAATGTTAAAACCTTTTTGCTGTAGTTCATTCGGTTCATTTATACAAACAGAAAGTTGTTATTAAATATTCCATTTGGGTTATAGCCAAATAATCAATTTGACGCAAATTAGTGTCGGAGGAAAATGGGCAAAGATGTTAACAACCTAATTTTATGTTGTATAATTAAACGAAACCATCGCTACTCTCTTGTAACTATGGTTTCAATAAAGGTTTATCACGATGCTTTAATAAGGAACGAGTCTGATATCATAATCGCTGTCCCCGGAGAATATAATGGCATTCGCAAAAACACAACATTTCATTTTTAACGACTGCTTGCCAGTTAATAAACATAAGTAAAAACGAAAAAGCTCAAATGATTAGTTTGTGCTTCTTCGTTTCTACTTATGTTTAGTAACTGGCAAGCAGTCGTCAAAAATCTTTTTTTAATTTTGTTCTGAAAAGTTGTGTTTTGCGAATGCCACTATATTCTCCGGGGACGGCGATTATATCCTCTATAACCGCTTACAGTTTCATCTGTTTCATCTTATTTTAAAATCTATGATCGCAAAATAATAAAATTGTATTCCACAACAGGCCACGCAGCAGAAATTATCAGCGATGCCGCGAGATGCGTATCCTGAGCGCTTCCCACTGTCAGACGTGGCAGCCATGCAGTTCTGTCCCACGTTCAGACACCATCACAAGCTGGCGCTCGCCATGCACGCCGGCCTCATATTCATCATCAACGTATGATACATGCTTATATCGCGTATTATATAAACATATATTATAATGCAGACATGATAGACTTGCTCGTCAAATAAGGTTATATTAGACATGTAATGCAAATGTTATGTAAAGATTAAAAGTTATTTATATACTAATTGTAAGTACCTAGTTCCTTAATTTGAAGAACACCCTCCGTGCGATTGAGCGGTATAAAATAATTGGCGTTGGCACTAAAGCCTACTAGGTATCGGATTTCGTTTTGGCTCTCTCCGTTTGACCCCACAATTGAAGCATTATTTTAAATAAAAGGCCAAGTAACTACATAACCTTTTATTCATTAAAGTTATATTTTTTATTACAATTATTAAAGAAAAACAAATATTTAATATTAATTTATTTATAGATGGTAAGGTTTATGATCAGGGGGTCATATTTTTTGCATTTTACGATGATGTAAGAATCATTGGTATTTGATATATATTTCATTGTATTAACAGTAATGTCACAATGAAATGCAACTAAGTATACAGGATGTAAACGAAATCATGTAATTCCTTCAAACTTCGTGATGTACTGCTGACATAGATTAAGCTAACAGGGAACACTTTAGGATTCAATAAAAAAATATTACAAGAAGTAAACATGTGTTCTTAACGTGAGGCATTTTAGAGCCCCAAGCGAATTGCGCGTCTATCGCTCGCCGCACGTTTATTTAACTCGGGGCGCTAAAATGCCTCACGTTAAGAACACATGTTTACTTCTTGTAATTTTTTTGTTTATTGAATCCAAATTTATCTCGTGCAGGGTTAATCTATGTTCGCAGTACATCACGAGGTTTGAAGGAATTACATGATTTCGTTTACACCCTGTATAAATATTTAAAACTGTATATTATTTACTTATTTTTTATAGCGATTTATGGCCTTGCAGAGTACTAATATCCAATACGAAATAATAATAGTTTGAGTTTCCTTATACATTGTGTTATTTTGAAATAAGGCAAAACCTTAGACACACCAACAGATTTTTATTGTAATCATTTGATCCAGATATAAATTGTTTATTTTTAAAATTTATTGTATAACATATTTGTATTTTTTTGTAGAGCGGAAAATTCTATTGTATTATATGACTACCATGCCCCGCAAACCGCCCTCATTTACCTACGTATTGAACTTTAGTCTAGGTAAATGGTGTGCGTGGTTGGTGATAATTTAGAAAACACATTGGCAAAAAATATTTGTTTAATAACATTAATCGACATACAAACTTAGTTGGATCTATTCTACTCTGGATTCTATTTCAACACGTCGTATAATACTTTCATAAAATATTATGAAGTAAGTTTGCTTCTTGCCTTTTTGGTACATATTAAAATACCAAAGATAATAATTATATTTGTTGATAAAAACGTTCGCATGCTTCAGAAACTTCACATGACGCGTTTAAAGTTAAGCTTTCGGTAAACTGTTGGCCATCTTAATACTGTGAAATGTAACCCTTGCATAAAAGTTTATATTTTTCTTTATACATATTTTAAAAAGGTTGAATTAAAAAAATTTGATCCAAAAAAATAATGAAGGTATTATGACATGCACAATAAAATTAATAAAGACGTATGCGGATAACATGCTTGCCATCTCCAACGTAGGACAAGGGAGCCTTGAAAAGGCAAAGAGACATGTACAACCTACATTGTAGGTACAGTTACCATCAAATGTAAGTGATGATTCCTCAAGGTTTCAAAATTATTTATGAATGAAAACTTTTTATTACCAAATAACAATAGAAAAGTAAATTCTTTAATTAATAATATAACGATAAATGTAGGCATACAATTACCTTCTGAGATAATTGGAAATTACAAAATATTCATCGACTTTTGCTGGTGACTGTACCTGTCCCATTGAAGTCAATCGGAGATAACGTAAGGATCGTAGAGACGTTATTTTATACGAAATATTTATGAAAATTGAGAATCAGATGCATGATGACCAGGGCCGTCAAATCTTCTAGTACATTAAAAAATGTTACTAATAAAAATAATATTGAGTCATGATAATATTTATTACAAGTGCAAGCAGAATTTGAATATCACGATGAGTTCTATAATTCATGACTAACATCATATGACAGACGTTATCTTTATGATGGATTGTTTTGTTGTGACCGATATAAGGCCGATATAGGAGAAGAATAATTATGAAAATAGGAAAAGCTAGGCAGACTGAATAATAAAATGACAATGGAAAAGTTGGCATATTATATAGACGCGAACCTATTAAGGAGCCAATATTGAAGATAATGGTTAAATGTTTGTTACAGGTGTGTTAAAGTTTTAAATAAGTAACCGACACTATTAGACCTAGTACGCACTGCATTGCGGTAATTTGCGGTGCGCTTTTTCACCGCAACGAATAAGATAATTACAATTAAATCAGTATGCGGTGAATAATTGCAGTGCGCGCTCTTCTATGACACTCCATACTTCACAGAATTACGTTACAAAAACGCAAGGCAGTGCGCGCTAGCCCTTACACATCTACATATAGTGTGGATGTGAGGTTAGGTTATGGTCGGTAGAATGTATGATTTTTAAGATTAAGCAGGCTAAAGTGTGAATATTATAGTGTAACGACCGCGGTGGGGAGACAAGTAATCTGTCCACAAGCAACGCCGCGTGCTAGCTAGCTATACTCGATTTTATATAACAATAGACAACAGTGGTCCACTAACAGACGAATGTCTTATGAATTATGAACCATTTCTTCAAGTAGAGTTTCGGCTCATCTTGATTGACCATTAAGGCTGGATTTAGTGCTACACGACTGTCCGTACGGATGACCGTCGTCCGGAGCTATCGTGTACAGGGTGTAAACAAAATTATGTAATTCCTTCAAACCTCATGATGTACTGCTGACATAGATTAACCTACACGGGATACTTTAAAATTCAATAAAAAAAAATACAGGTATAACATGTGTTCTTAACGTGAGGCATTTTATAGGCAACTCGGGGCGCTAAAATGCCTTACGTTAAGAGCACAAGTTTACTTGTAATTGTTTTTTATTGATCCCTTGCAGGGTTAATCTATGTCAGCAGTACATCACGAGGTTTGAAGGAATTACATGATTTCGTTTACACCCTGTAGAAATCAAGGATGGACGGACGATCCCCAAGCAGGGCACTACTATACGCAATAGTTGATTTCTATACGATAACTCCGGACGACGCGACGGTCGTCCGTGCGAACTGTCCGTGTAGCACTAAATCCAGCCTAAGGAGCGTAAAAGCATAATACTGTGTTGAATCCCTTCTGGAAGCTAACATGTTTCTTTTTTCTGTATAGAAATGTATAATTCCGTGCTAAAATGCGTCTTATTTGTCTAATATTATATTAAATAGAGTAGAGTTACAAATAAATGAATGATATTTAATTAATTGACTATGTATATATTATATAGATATATGTATATAGTTTTTTTTTTAAATTAATAACACATTTTATTTTGAACTCTAATCCTCATTGTTTTATCTATTCATGTATATTCTTGTACTATGTTCTCAGTTAATTTTATTTTACAGTAGTCGTTAGTCTGATTCTATTTCAGTTTTTAGACATCTATTAAAAGTCGCAAATTGTATTATTATAATATCCTGATATATAAAATATTATCTTACAATTATTGTATAGGGATTCTTATGTTATAGTCTTTATATCTCACGAAGAACGTCGTGTGACTTTTATGTCAAAGACATATGGTTCATATTGCAATGACTCACGTATCTTCGTGAAATAAAATTACTATATTCAAATACACACGAAGAAAATTTTATTTTTTTCTAAATATAAAAATATTTAGGTCTCCAGTTAAGATGGAGCATTTCGTGAGATTTTTGCGGTAAAGCTCGGGGATAGTTTTAAAATTGTGTAAAGTCTTTGGAACAGGAATGCCTTTCTTAACATGCACTTTGTCGCATTTACATCAGTCCTTCTAAAACCATTATAGTGTGTGTCAGGGTTTTGCGTAGTACCTACTGTTGCTATACTACATGACGCACATAGCATTCACCCACAGTCCCACACTATTAGGTATTTGTGGTAAAATTAATGAGATTTTTACTAAATATCCTGACAACTACATAGGTACGTCATGTACCTAATCAAGGGATGACAAGACGTTGAGTAAAGACAGTTTATCGAACTACGATTAGCGTATAACGTAAATGCGTCATTAGTGAAGGTAATTTATCTCCTTTCCCATTTACAGCCATTTCTTTGTGTAAATATTTTCCTTTAGTGTCCTTTAATGTAGACAGTCTCGGAGCCTTTATTTTTGATACCAATGCCGATAACCGTAATTATTCAATATTAGGGTTTGCTATGTCACAATCACAATGTTATTTATAACTGGTATCGATTATAAAAGGCCTGGGACATGACCCTGTGGTCAAAGTTGGATTTGTTGTACTAGATACGGGTACAGGAATAGTTGGTTAATTGTATGGTATACATTGCAAACGAGTGTGCATCGATATTCACAAACTTTACGTTAAAGGACGTCTTCTCGCCATACTCATGATTTCAGAAATTTCTGATAATGGCAAACCTATGTATGTATAATGTATTTAAAAATGTATAATTCAAACATGTTAGTCCAGACTGCCATTTAAATTAATAATATATAAGTTTATTAAAATGTGGCAATTACCTACTTATGTCAAATGAAACCTTGTAATAGTAGTTGTAGTTTATTTATTCTTAGGTAATATCAGAAACTTTATATCGGATTCTACAGTGATATTATTATTATTTAACTTCCTTGTATAATTATCTTGTTTGATTGTGATAATGCTTGTTGCAAATAAACTTTTTAAATGAATACGGTTTTCTTTTAAATATCTTTCAAAATGTTTTAGAAAAATACAGCAGCTTAGTTAGCACCTGAAAATTATTGTAGATAGGAGCTTAGTCGAACCTCTGTCGCATCATTGCCTCGCATCGCGACATCAACTTCACCTGAAATCATACTAAAATTTATTACGAGCTATTCAGTACGCGTTGAGATTGGACATAGAACGTCAGTTTCGAAAAAGTATGATTAAAAAGTTTTTATACTATAAACGGTGTAAATAGACCCTTAACGAAGCCGAAAGGCACTATTCTCCACGTCATTGCGATATTTTTTTTTGTTCTGGTCTATGCCTGGGAACCTTCTATTTACGGAGATATTGGAGGTCAAAGTTCCAACTTTTTTTTAAATACTAGTTTTGAAGGTTGCAAATGTACTTGAAATACCTCCATTACACGTTTACTACTCATTGCATCTATCAGCACAGTGTTTTGAGTGCGTTACATTGAGCTTTACAGTAAAACGAAATTTTTCACCCAAAAAAAAGTCGTTTCCCAGCGACAATTTTTGCGTAGGGTTACTTAGTTTGATGTACTGAATGCATGGTTGACGGCTTCGTGAAGGGTCTTTTTACACCTTGTGATGTGTACTATTTCTGGGGATTTTCTCAACTTTAATCGTTACAAATAAAGTTTTCCACATTTGAGGATCCAAAGTCCAAGTCCACAGGATTTATCTCATGGAATAAAAAGAAAATTTCTTGCTACTCGAATCTGTGCCAGTCCTTAAGAAACTGGCAATTGCATGCAGCCATGTAAAACACCGCAACTGAACAAACTATGCTGAAGGCTGAAAATTGAAAACTCGCTCTTCTTTAGACTGTATTATTATGATGAGGGCCAGGATTTAAAACAAAGCGCCTGCAGAAACAATTATTTATATAGAAATATGGAGAAATGCTGAGTTATTTATTGAGATATTATGTAGAAGAAAGGAAAACATTTGGACAATTTAATCTTATTTACATCCAAGGCTTCTTATTGTTTGCGGGCCAAGTGGTACTCAATCATTTAAAATATTGTATACAAAAAGCATCGTGGACTTTGTCGGCAACATTGCAGAAACAAGAGTTTGTCAGCGTTTATTTTATCGTGGCCGTCTCGTCTCGCGTCTCGTTCGGCTCGGCAGTGAAGCGAGCGAGCGAGGTCGGTTACTTCGGCTAGCTAGCCAGCCAGTGAGACACAAACCACTGCGCGTACGGAACGCCTCGCCGACTGTTCACGACTAACGCGCGTTATCTTCACGATAACATAAATTGAATAAAAAAAAAATACAAAGTACTTTTAATAACAAGCGTACACATATTTTATTCTTTAATAATATCATAAAAATTAAAGTTTAACACCGGAATTAATTCAAAAACAAAAACCAACTGTGATGTTTATGTTCTTCGCAAAAGTAAAATATGAACTGAGGAGCTGGTAACATAAACTTTGAATTTTATATTTCGATTGTGAGAAACTTTTAAAAATGATGATGGCTAGTGCAAAACTGGTGAGGGACTGCAGCTCGGAGCTGAGTTCGGATGTGCGATCGCTGTCTGTGGCTTCGTCCACGGAGGAACAGGACTCCACCACCACGGAGTCTGAATACACCGAGGAAGAGAAGGAGTATGAACTAGAAGACCTCCAGATATTGAAAACTATTGGTAAGTGTAACGACACCCTTATTAGCAACAATAGAAAAGAACCGAAATAATTTAGACGTTATGAGTAAATTAATTAGATAATAATATGATTGATTTATTAACAGCAAGCAACACATCATTATAACATGTCATTATATAATTAATTGTTATAATTATCATTTATTATTTTAATAGGGACAAATTACTGTGTAGGAGTCTGCGAAGTAAATGAACACTTCTGGCTTTTCCATGATTCCAGAACTCTATTAATAGTAAAGACTCACATATTCCTAATTTTACAAGATAGTCATCGTCATTTAAAACCTTCCGATATAGTAAAAGTGATATGAATCATGGCCCGTCTCTGCCCACGTAAGTAAGATAAATATGAATATGTCGTTTCTCTGGAAAATAATATAATAAATATTTTATTCTGTTCTGTGTATAATTGTGTCCACTGATCAGTAAATAATGTAAATTTTGAACATTTGTAAATGTCATTACTCTTAACAAATTACACTTGGCGTGTTAGTCAAATCCATTAGTAATCTTTACGTTGTCTGTGGTTATTAGCAGCTGTCTATCATTTTTATTAGGGTCCGTACATAAAAGGTGAACATGGAACCCAAGTATGGTGAGACTTCGGTGTATCTGGCGGTATTTTAATGAATTGTTGAAAAACGTGAATAAAGGAGAGTTGATGATAACGTTTTGTTAAAATATTGCTAAGGTAAGTTTTAATAAATGTCCAAGTACCTATTTCCTTACTGTTCCTTAGCGGCACAGATATAAAGAAAGTAGTTACTCCATAATATAACTTCTCATAATAATATTATGAATACAAAATTGGCATTTTATTGTAGCTTTCTCTCAATTTTTTCCTATAAGCAGAGCAGTAGATCATGTTTATAATTTTTGTTTAAAAGTTACTAAATCTACCTATTATTGAGTGAATAAAATTATACATAGGTAGCTAATACAAAATATTCTTTTATATTATATTTTTATACCTACTTAGTATAAAAGTTTCGATTTATGTTTGGTGCCACTATCCTCTTCGTTACCTGAAACACGTAAGGTGGAAATTATTTAAAGCTTCGGGGATTCACGGCCCCGGGGAAAAATGTTTGTAGATTATAACAGTTATTTTGTTAATTACTCAAGACTACGTTGTTCTTTCAAAGTACCTACCTTAAATTATTGATGTAGGTATTTACTAAAATTGTTAAATATATTGATTATAAAAGAGTAACCATGGAATTTCTTGCCGGCTCTTTTCCATAGGAAACAATGACATCGAACCGCGTGCACCTAAATTAGAGTTTTCATACGCGCTTGTAATGGCGTATATGATTTTTTTTTCTCCAGCCCGGGGCTGTTCCTCTTGTTAAAATATCCCTTGATTAACTTTACGACACCCGTTATAACGGGTGGCATTGTTATATTTGTTTATGAGTATTTTTATAGATGAATGTTTGTGTTTTAAGCGCAGTTAACCTATGAATCTGGGGAAGGTAGGAATCCTGTTGTGTCCGTACGTCCCTGCAGAGTCGTCTTAGGCTATGCAGGGGCCCTTGGGCACAGAGAATTTGGGCCCCTTTTGGAAAGCCAAAAAGATCGTGAATAACATCAGAATGTACTTTTGTTCAGTGACATAATTCGTTATTACATTGACACTAACTTGTAGTTCAAGTTGTTTTAATATGGTAGTGAAAAGGTACAAAGTCTGAGGTTAGCAGCAATTTGTCTCAAATTAAAGAAAATTTCTGCTGAGCAACGTTTTGCTGTGCAACCCTAGTTATCTAAGTGCTTTGTTAATGATGCGTTGAACTAAGAAACCGATGTGTTTTTTAAAATTGATTTATTGAAAAATACATGGTTGCACTGGGTTTCGGCATTTCGAGGCCCCCTTCAGACCGGGGGCCCTGGGCTCGTGCCCCACGTGCCCTTATGGTAAAGACGGAACTGTGTCCCTGTGGTGGCTTAGTGTAACAATAATGTAAGAGATTATCTAAGCGTAATTTAACAGACGTCATGTCAGTCACGTGTCTTTCATTTCGCTCAAATTCAAAATAAACCGAAGTAATGTAGAATTACATAATAGTATAACATAAACACATTAATAATCTGTCTGTAGGTCTGTATGTTTCCACTTGATCGGACAGTTTTAAATCTTTTGTTTCGTTAGAACAATACAATTTTTCGAATAAAATCGTTTTTATATTCTCAGTATTAAGATCACTTGTGCACTATGTGATTAACTAAAGCGCTGTTTTATTGTCTGTCCATGTAGTTGTATTTCAAAAGATGTCATAAGACTATTTTCTTTTCCACTATAAAAATGTTCGTTGTAATTTACGATCGTCAATATGGAAGAAAACGGGTTTTTACGAGTTTCTTTTACCAGCTCCAAGAATATGTATATCGAAAGCTCTTTTCGTATCTGTCAGTTCGTGATGGATCGCGTGGAAGTTGTCCATATTCAACGTATCTAATAGGTACTTATTACTTATAATGTCTCGCTGGAATTGATGAAGCTATAATGTCATTATTTCTATGTATCATATATATTTAAATAAAATAGAGGGACTGCGATCGACGGGTTAAAATGCCCTGATCTTATTTTGAATATTTAAATAATATCTAATACATCAATAAATTTCTTTATTGGCATAAAAGTGTTAATAAAATTTGTGAGGCTCTGACTTCTGTGCTAGGTACAAACGCCTATGTCGCAGGAGCCAGGGTGTATGTACTTAGGTACCTATTGTATGTAATAAAAGATATCTGACATAATCTGATGATTGGTATAATTTTTACATGTAAAAACAGAAAATAAATAGATCAAGGACAAAATGACTGTGTACCTACCTAAATTATTGATATCATTATCGCCGATGAGTATATTGTGAATGCAGGTGATTACACGTCGACCTAATTCTAGTAAGTGCCGCGGAAAATGGGCCAAGGGTGATCGAACCACCCGTGACCCAGTAGGATAACGGCCCGGGTATTATAATATAATTCCTGTTTTCTATGCATATTATTTTATGGTGAAACTTAACTTCCATTAGATTGTTTTTATTTAGGAAATGTTAAAAATTTACGATGCCTTCTGTGATAAAATTGTAAGGTTTGGTTCCTGCATCGGGTTACAATTTTGTATAAGATTACTACAGGATATCCTTGTGTAGGATTATGGAATGGTAATCTCAATTCATCTAAGCACATTCCTTCAGGAATCTACGTGACAACACACTGACTTCATTATATATAGAATGAAAATGGAACAATAAACAAAAGAAGTTTATAACAAGTGGGAGATATTTTTTGATCTCTAAGGCCCGGTTGCACCAACTAACTGTCACTGTTAACTTGCCATATTTATGTCAAATTTGTACTGATTTGACAGAAATTTTGGTATGGTTACGATTATAGTTAGTTGGTGCAACTGAGCCTAAGGTTTAAATAAGTAAACCATAATAATTATGGTTTACTTATTTGAAACTTAAAATATTTAATATACCATTATTCAATATTTAATACACCAAGATTACAAAAAAATATACAGAATTATTAAAACAAATTCAAGTACCGATCGGAGCTACCAACCTACTAATAATATAGCCGCAAGTTACTGCAGGAAATCACAAATTACTAGTTTGAGTCAGAATAGACTAATAGCTGGAATATAAACGATAATGCGAATACTGCCTACTTGTTGACCTAGTTACATATTAAAGACACACCTAATAATGTACACCGTATTTTGTAATCAAAACCAGCAATAACTTAACCTAAGTAAAACTTAATAGAATGAAAAGGAAACTATAAATATAGGGGAAAGTTAGAGGCACGTTTGCGCATCAAAGACACATGTTACAACTCTGATCAGTATTCTGAATAGATACTAAAGATTTGTATTGCACTCATATCGGCTAAGATGCACGCTTGCCTACTGTGCATTTAAACACGATGAAATGGTAATTGGAAACGATTTTAGCATGTAGGTACTATGGTTTAAGCCATTACCTAGGCTGGTACTTTGGTTGTCAGCGGTTAACGGCCGATATTATCCAATCTCAATCAAAAACCTCTGGATTGCTGACAGTTTTTCACATTACTTCTATTGCATTTCTGTCATAAATCTGGATTTTGGGTTTAATATCGGCCGTATGTATGTCTAAGGGCCGATTTTTCAATCGTCAGACAGCTTTTGTATGGAAAATATGTCAAAATATCACATTTAGGTATTCCTCAGATAAAAGTTATCTGACGATTTAAAAATCGGCCCTAAAAATTACAGAAGTAGTCGGTACTACTTCTGTAATTTTTAGGGCCGATTTTTGCACGGCCGAGGCCGGGCCGAGGGCACGGGCCGGTGCCCGTGAAACTTCACTGCAGAACAGGGGCCTTCAAATAGACTGCTACAAGGAACGTTCAGGGGTAGTAGGTATTGGAATGATGACGATGATGATGAATGATGATGAACTCATTAAACGTTTTGGTGCGTCCTGATTGTTGATCGAAGAATGTGTATGTTGTGATTAGCACATATCAGGATATTGCTGTCAATCTCGCTCGTGGAAAAATCTTCTTTTCTCAGATTTACAGAAAGTATAGCGCGATTTACAATAGAAAATGATTACGAAATAAATATAGCATGTACCTAATTATATAGTAGTATAGTTATGCTCTATGTTGTTTTAGGATGGGCAAAAGTCCAAGCGGAATCATTATACGAGGTGCGAAAAATATGGTTAAGTCTAAAGATCGCAATAGTTCATAACAATTTAAATTAGTGAATTAAACATATAAGCTTGTTCAAGGATGTCTTTAATTAAGTAAGTGGTAGCAAGTCTTGCCAGGACATTATGCCAAGTGCGAAGTCTTGCGTTCGGTGTTTCCTGTTAGGAAATTCTCGGTTACAGTACCATCTAACAGTCGCGGGGTGGGGGGAGTGTGTCCGATTATAGTCTTGTTACATAATGAAGCTTAAAGTCGTAATGAGTAGACACTCCGCCGAATCCATAGGAGATAACCGGCGTGTTAGGAACAGTCATGTATCCACTGAGGTTTCAAATACTGTTCTCTACATTGAAATTGGAACAAGGAAGGTGTCATATGCCTCACGTACCTACCTAAAATATGTTTGTATAGCGCGGTAGACAGAAGCTAATTGTGGAGGTGAAACAGAGCACAAAAGTCTCTCGGGTAGGCAGTAGGTAAACAGATCTAGTTTGTGCATTATCCTCGCGGTGCCATTCGGTGCTCTAGTTACCGTGCTAACGACTCCATCACGCGTCACCCGCTGCGCCCGCGCCGTGCCACCGCAAGCATACCGTTTGAAATCTAACTACCATAACAAACATTATGACGGATAATAGCAGCACCGTATACAGGTATACCAAATCATTTTTCAACTTAGGCGTCAATAAGATAATGTAAATGATAAAGGTACATACTTACCTGTGGTATTTTGACAATAATAGGCGGGTACTGAATATTGGATTAAACAGTAGATGACCACAATTACACATAAATGTAGGATGAACAAGAGGATGTAACCATACGATATTGTTTATAAATGCAATGTTGCGAGACGGTTAGTAATTTAAAAAAATAGGCAAGACAAAAGAATTCATTTCTGCTTATGTTTACGCACGCGAACGATTGTGTTTGTCACGCGTGATTAACAACAGATATGTGGGTTAGTGTGTCGCGTGCTTACTACCTATAATGTTAACTAGATAATAAATAAATTGTTGATATAATTAGCGTAATTACTTCATGTAATTTTTATCATAACCACGTAATTATTATGCTATAAATTGCCACTGAATTTATAACATAAGCTGAACAATGCAGTTTAATCTTTGAAGATTATAATGGTTGAGATGATATCGATAGTCGCTATTAAAAAGTAATCGGTAGGTATAACTAAAGAAAAATCTAAAATGCTACGGCAGCTACCTTTGTTAATCAAGTACATGTTATAGCCGTGAAATCTGCGAAATGAGCCGTTTCCCATAGTGCACGCATGCACAATTGAAAGTAGGTACTTGTGCGCGAAGTAAAATTAAGAAAAGAAAGTTGGAAAAGAACAATGTTGGTAGTTGTAGTGGTGCGACAGACGTTGGTCCAGACGGAAATGGAACCGGTCACACCACGCATGCACCTAAATGTTCCCTACTGGCCACTATTGCTAATAAACGCCTAGCTAGTTCTGTGACAAGACATGAAGTTTACGAGCTTTCGTGGAACAACAATGGTCAAACATTATAAATCTTGGTGTCATGCTCTTGTCCAGCAGTGAACTAGAATTATATTGGTTCAGCTCCAGAAGCATAAAAATAATTTTCTAGAGGCTGCCTATAATTTTTTTCCATGCTTACGTAGTTACACGATTTACTACTGAATCAACACAATACAAATATTTCAACGTTATTAAGTTAATCTATATAATAGGTGGTTATAAACTACTGACGAATTGTAGATCTATAAATACTTTTTAAGACAAGTTTATTATGTTGATTGTAGTAAACAATTCGCGCCGGCATCCATTTCTACAATAAAATGTAAATTTTGCGGATGAGTCTATCATCGGATCTACCTATAGTTCAGCCTTTGTTTATTAACTTTACGACCATGAATCTCTGGGAATACAGTTATCTCAGATATCAGGCTTCGTGAACACAGACATGTTCTTAAATAAGCATTTCTTTATCCATAAACTTTTCTGAATAATGCATGTAACCAGCCATCTTGAAAGTGGCGAGGTATGGCACATGGTTGCAGCGCCCTTGACCGTTTTCTATCGTGTCGTTATTAACCTGTCATAATTATTAATATTCATGAAAACTGGGATGCGGGCGAGGTCGGTTTGAAGACTCGTGACTGGTCTCATCTCTTAACCATCACTTTATATCATATACTAACCAGCATTTATAGTAACAAGCTGTTTATATTATTTATTTACATGGGTAGGCTGACCGTTTTCATCAGATCTGTTTTTCGTTCTAGCGTTTTTATCCGGCCTAATTGTTTCTGGTTCTCCGTATGGTACCTACAATTGCGGCTAAGTATGTGGATCATTTAAATGGACTTAGGTATTGGCAATGGTATGAAAGGAAATGAAATAAATAATTAAGAAATCTACTTGTATTCCACTTTCTATGAATAGAATTCTAAAAATATTCGTTAGATCAGTGCATATTTTAATCTTGTAGTTGTAAAACCAGATTTAAACTTGTAAAAAGATTTGTTGGTCATCAAGAGTATCGGTTCAGACATTTATGGGTAATTAACTTGTTCTTTTTTCGCTTATATTGTTCTCGTTTTACCTTTAGAAGCGTGTAGAGTAAACAGTGTAATTGCTGGGTATATATTGGTAGCTGAATATTGTAGAACTGTTTTTCTTTTGCTTACTGTTGGAGTTGGTACATCCAGTAGGGCTAGGCTAGCTCGCAGTACCCGGGCAAGACGTTCGTCAATAAAATCCATGACACATGTCTTGTAGTGCGTGCTAGGTTTGCAGCCATGTACAAGACTCGCATGTACTTTCTCCATCACGAGTCGGTATAGAGCAACCGTGACATTGCGTGCTTATCGGTTACACAGAAAAAACTCGCTACAAATAACTAATACAATACCTATTCGGAATTACAAACAACGGAGTTGTGCTGCGGCTGTTGATAGCCTCACGCTTCATTTAAAATGGTTTTCGATTATTATATAACTACTAGGCCCGTATTAAAAAAAGGTCTCATTTGAGTCCTTATAAGTGCTGTTTCGATATGACTTGTCAAATGTATCAAATTCAGATTACGTTTACATATTAACAGCTCCTAGGAGGCTGCTCTCAGGCCACCATTTTGGGAGAGGTTTATTGTACCAACATTTCTTTTCAATTAGGTATTTTTTATAACTTTGTAAATTATCTAAAGTGTTTTGAAAGAGTGAGCATCTCCGGAAATTGATAACAACGGGTTTACTGTTACTTATTGTCAGCATTAAGAGAAATGTCATGCATGATATATGATAGCTAGGAGTGCAGTTCAGTATATTTACACAAGTTATTTATATCATAAGCAGTTACTTATATTTTATCTAGAGTACTTTTATTTTGGATAAGAAAATATTATGCTAAGTGGCTCGAACCAAAGTAATGTTTAAAAAAATGCATAAGACATAACATTCAAAACGATCGAAGACAGGTTTGTTTATGCAACACTACGTAATCGATAAGATTTTCGGCACACCAAAGAACCCGCTGAGAGACACGAAAAAAGTGAAATGTTCTCTAGAGTCAACAAACTCGAAAGTGGAGAAGCGCAGGCGCAAGCAATTTAAGGCGAAGTAAGTATTTGTTAGCGGAAACTTGATTGCCGTCAGATTTCTACTACTACCTATTCCTGTATCTCACAATGTGACTAGCATGCTTCGTTGCTTCGAGCTTCGTAACAATAAACAGTTTAAATATATAACGTTTCATTAGTAGAGCCAATTCTAGACGATTTTTGGCGGGGCAGGATTAATAGATTTACCTTTCAGATAACATTTGATGTAGTTATTATCTTCGTGTAACTAATAGATGACCCAATAGTCCATTTTTAATAACTATAACCGATAACGTATTGTATAGCACAGATTTTCTTTTTTCCGGCGATGGCGACCTACTTTGTGGTACTACGTTGGAACACTCCCACGCTTCTGGGAATCGCCCATTTGCTGTTTTGACAATTTAATAAAACGTCAAAAGCGACATGAGAATTAAAGTCAGTGTATTTTTACACTTAGTAAAATATTATTTGCTTTGTTTTACGGTCGCACGTATTTTGTTTCGTTCTTTAACGTTTCTTACACCGTTGGGTTGTAATCTTGGGCTCCTAATAATTTGAAAGTGATGCTATTATAGTAATTTACTTTACTCTCGTTTTCTTTTGTGAGATGCGTCCGTGTCGCTCGAGAGTACAACTTAGGGCCAAGCCACATCTGACGGAAGATACGTCGCCGATCTTCCGTCGCGTAATTTACTCTAGAAATTTTAGTGACGCATCTTCGGTCAAATGTGTACGGTATGAGTTGTATGGAATTATGTGCACCGGCGGAAGATCGGCGACGTATCTTCCGTCAGATGTGGCTTGGCCCTTAACGCTACGAGGTGTACAAGGAACTGGTTTTACGGCCCTTGTATTGTACACAATAGCACGTGTTGGTGGCACGTAAAAGCCCACAGCTCTAATAAATAAGAAGAAAGTCATTAGTAATTTATAAATGGATGTTGACGTATGTTCAACATCGGTCCTTGTAATGTTTACAGGAGTTGAATAATCTCATAATTGCGTAACAAATGAGAATGACGAATATTTCTGGGTTATAGCATCCGTTTACTATAAATTTATTTTAAAGAAGTTGTAACTTTTGCTACGAAGCTGTTGTACTCGCGTTTTTGATAATTTCCGGATCTCTACCTACTTCCTTAATTACCTAATTAGAGAAAAACAAATATGAAAACGTTATTTACTAGATTTTATAGCCTTTTAACGATTGATATTATGGCTAATTATAATATTTGTTTCCAAATTGTGTTATCTATAGGTTTAATGATTTATTTACCCTTTGCGTAATTATCCCGTTGTTTTACGTGCTAATATTTATCTTTGATCTTTGTTGAATGCCATAAAACAATGCCATAAAATATGAATTTAATATATTTACGTATAAACATTGCGCGTTCCATCAAAATCATCACTATATAGTGTGTAATAGTGTTTTTCTTGGAAGAGTTATGGTATGAGTGGATTCGAGTTACGGCATCTCATATCGGACATAAAGTACGTCAGTAGAGGCCAATAATAGATGTTCAATGGATAAAAAGTTTTGATAATAATGCCTCATAAAGCGACTTTAGTGTGGAATCTGAAACAAAAATACTAACAACTCATTTTGTGGATCGAAGTGAAGAAGAATTTATAACACACTAGAGGTCGCCCGAGGCTTTGCCCGCGTGGATATCGTTTATCGCGTATTCCGCGTTTTTTGGGATAAAAGTAGCCAATATCCCTCTCCGGGTTACAGACTATCTCTGTACCAAGTTTCATCAAAATCGGTTCAGTAGTTTAGTCGTGAAGAAGTAACAAACACATAGAGCTACTTTCGCATTTGTAATAGCAAGCCCAAACACGTTGCTTTGTTGTATTCCTGATTTGTAATCTAGCGATAAGTAAATTAATTAAAAATATCTTTATGTATTTCCGTGAGAGTTGAAGAATGTTATCGTGCTAAATAAACCGAGACACACTACAGAGTATAATATCTTTATACTTGATGGCTATTGTAAGTGAACTGCGAGGTTAAACCATCGTTAACAATGCCACAGGTTAACGTCTTCCGTGTTCTAGTATTAAATAAACATTTTTTGCTTTACTTTGAACCGGTAAATAATATTCTGTTTTAACTCATTAAAATTATTTTATTATTTTAATTTATTATGATTCCGTTTATTCAACGTCAATACATGTAAATTTTATTTTTAAATACATTTCTTATATTCGGTATTATATTATTATTAAGTAATTATTACATATATGTATGTTTTAGTAATTAAAATTCACTGTTCTACATAAATACTAAGATTAGGGCGAATATTCGATTTTTTTAAACATTATTTTAACAAATCATTCTTCTCCCGGGTTGTTAACGTTATAGTATTGTCAGATTGTTTTTATTCTGGTCTTATTGCTTGACTGCAGCGGTATAGTTTGAGTTTTCATTATCATAATTATAATATTAAACATCTGCATTCTTAACTTTGGGATGATGCTAATGACGTTCTCAATTTTTGTTAATATTTTTCGAAGAATGGCCCATTACTCAATTAACTAACATTTGGATATTTTAATATTTTTAGTTAGTTGTGGATAATCAGAAAAACTGTTAGAAGCCAAAATCGTTAACAGTTTAAGTAAAATCTCAAAAGTTTTTCAGTGTATTTTAAATAGTATTGTTATATTGATATGTCTATCATATGAAACGTTTACTATTTTTACAAAATCAGACGAAACTTTCTTCAAGTTGGACGACGGCGACGTCGACGTCTGACGTCCGACTTGAAAGGTTTTCCGATGATTGAATAATTCATCGTGCGTCATTGCCCGCATCACATGAGCGGTTAGATGTAACCAGATCACTTTTACGATATTTAGATTATTATTTCAATGACTGAAATTGTATATTTAACTTTTGTTATGAAAGATTATTGTATCGGCTGCTGCCAAAACGTGGCGTCCGCTCGGAAGTTAAGGAAAAACATATCTACAATGTTTAGAGGATTTTACACTATCCACTGACGTCAGCTCATGTGGAGGACTTAATTATGTAAGCTTAGAAGCTTTTGAAACGTTACCTCGTAGGTGAAACAACAAACATAACTTTTTTAACTTGACGATGACTTGAAGATCACGCACAACCTATGAAATTATAAAAATAATTATTACGAGGAGAGGCAGATTGTAGATTCAACCAATTGCGCTGGTTAGCAAAACTCATTTTAATGTGTAAGAAAATAAATATGCATGCGAATATAATATGAATTGTAGGTAAGTACGTAGGTATTATACGACGCAGCAAGTATATTCTTAAACAAATTAAACAAAGATATAGGTTTTATCTCAGTCGGAATCTATATTTTATAGTAAACATTTCTAATCAGATTTTTGCTGCGATTTTTATCTATATACGTCCTCGATTTATTGTTGTTGTAATAATAACAATTGATAAAAAAATAAATATAAACTATTATTGCGTCTAATCATAGAAATCAGCAAAGGTTCACGAACTCCTTTTTTTAATATTGCCGCACACTAGGACTACTTTGTGTCATGCGGAGGCAGTGTACCTAACCGTAAGATTATTTCATAGCTATGAAACCTACGGCTTGAAACAGAATTTTACGGCCCCAGTACGATAGCATCTTGGCTTTAAGGTTGTGAACACTGTGTGGAGGTGCTTTTACAGACACAAGTCTTCACAAGCATAAATACCCAGATCCAGTAAATTTTATTTGTAGGCTTCACAAATACGCGCTGTCTGCGCTTACCAGCAGACTAGGGTCAAATGCGACCAAGTCAAGAATAAAAAATTAAAAAATCTTATTCAGTGCAGTAATCAAACCCTCAAAACGCTGAGCAGCTAAGCGCTCAGCCAATGCGCCAATCGTGTCGTCTTTATACAAGGTTAGTCGGAAAGGGGGTACTAAGCCGCGGGCCACCTATAGTATCACTGATGACTATTTTAAAGCAAGTGTTAAAATTTCAAAATTCGATAATTTTTATTTCCATGCAAAAAGATTTTTATTTGAGATTTAAAAAAAAAAACATACCTGCTTTAGTTATGAATTCAGAAAATTAATTTTCTAATCCGTGACCCCAAATATGACCTAAATTGTAAAAACAGCTAATCATAGCTATGGACAGATAGATTTTAGCATATTTTTTATGAAATCTTTGAAAAGCTATTTCTCTTAAACTATCGAGTTTTGGGGAAAGTTATAGAACAAAAGTTATCCCTTATTATGGGTACTCTAACACCCTTTCGGCTTAGTACCCCCTTTCCGACTAACCTTGTGTATAATTTAATATTTTTGTACTACACGCAGAATAATAAGATACTGAACAAAACAGTCTGTGAGCAAAGCAACATCCGATTCCGGTAGAGACGCTGTACGCAGTCGTACGGAAAATAACAACAAAAAGCATGCGTTTAAGTAGAGACTTTGTAGAGACGAACAGTGAACAGTAGAACCGTCATTAGCGATTACGTGCATCGCGAATCGCGATCAAAGACCATTGAACCATTTGAACTTGCTCCCCATGAATATAAAATACCTTTTATGTCCACGCGCATTAAATATTCATTGCTTACCTGCAAGAAATTAGCATACCGATTGCCGCCTCGATCTAAAACGCTATACTGTTGTTAACAGACTTTATAACGTTTTTTAGTGCTTTGATGCCTCACGTAACATAACACCACGCCTGTATTCCCCGAAGGGTTGGCCAGTGGTGTATAGTAACACCCTCATTTCGCCCTTATGTTTAAGTCCCATTCCACACGGAAAAACCCAATAACCTTTGCCCGACCTGGAGATCGAACCCAGGACCTCACGATCAGCAGTGGCGCTTGCCACCACTAGACCAACGAGGCAGTAACCTCATAACAATAATTTGATGTTCAGTCGAATATAAAACCTCAAATATATGCAAAACGATTAAATACAGTTGTTCCTCATATTGTATGAGCAAAAATATCTATAAATGTTTTTTGCGAAACAAAATAGAAAATATACGTAGTTCAAACCCCCAAGATGTCTGTGTCTGTGCCAACATAATTTCTTTATTACAAACAACGATAAATTTGACGTTTAAAAACGCATAGTTCACTTATTATGTATGTGGTCATTAATATTTTGTCGTGATCCCGGGCCGCACGCGATTCAGGGAACACGCTTGAAATTCATGTTAAAACCTTTGCCTTCGTCACGAACTGGCTTGGTTTCCGCATAAAAAAGTATATTAAATTGTAAAATGGGTATATATTACCTACAATCGGTTTACACTTATCAACGTTATGAATCATTTACTAGTTTTCTATATTAGCTATAATATTTTGACCTCTAGACTGCCTTGTTGGTCTAGTGGTCGTAAGTGCGACTCCTGAGCATAGGGTCTTGGGTTCGCTCCCCAGGTCGGACAAAATTATGGTGGGTTTTTCCATTAGGAATTTCTCAGTAGCAGCCCGGAGTCTGGATTTGTGCCCGGTTAATGGTAATAGGCTCGCCCTCTATTACATGGGATTTAAACATAACTAGCGAAACGAGGGTGTTACTAAAAGCACATCTGCCAAACCCTTCGGGAAATATAAGGCGTGATGTTATGTTATTTTGACCTCTAACTTTTTTAATTTGAACTTTGCATAATGGATGCGATCTTGTAAATAGAGAAAGAACTACTACTCTATTACCATTGCTACCTGCATCGTTTCAAGGAACTTGTTAGCCAACATCCAATTGAATGTGAAACTACCGGATTCACAAATTTTCTTTCCTGTCCGAGCAACTGAAAATCACTAGAAAATGTAAAACGGTTGTTTGTAAGTACATAAAGAAAATCGTAACTTTGTCTGTGCACTTTGCGTGTCGCTCTATGCATTTCGTCATCGCAAGTACAATATTGTCAGGTTCCGGTTTTTGTAACACTCACAATGGTTTGGTAATGCTAAACTGTGACTTCAATTGTTTTATTCAAGGATCTGTAATCGTTGCAACAACTAGGAAATCACGAGACCGTTATGATGTTGACGAAGAATTGATTCATAAAATAAATAATAAGCAACACGCATTGTGGAAAATGAAAAAGTATCTGGGTGACCGAAATATTATTACAGTCGATGATGCAATTTATTATAAATTACGCACCTTCACGTAATAAATGATTAAGAGGAAGCTTTTGACGTTAGAGAAATATTTTTATTATGTACTTACTCATGTTCAACAATTAGGGCAGTCATAATACGGATCTGTAATATGTTTAATGTTCAATCAAGTAACATTGTGTAGTATGCCCGAAGGCGAAGTGAATTCGCAAACTAGTTTACAAAATGATTCTTGCTCTTATGTCATCGAACGTAATACCTACCTCGTGAATACAGCTTGTTTATTAAACTTGAAATATACTGTTACAGTTTGGCTATAACAACAGTGAGAAAACAAATACGGAAATAATGGTTGTTTGCAAGTATCTACACACTATACGTTAAAATACTAATTCGCAAAAACAATTTTTTTTTCAATAATTAGATAATAATGTTAACAATAGTTACTGCGGAAAATCTGAAAAATAAAGTGGTAAATCTGTGACAAAACTATTTGGCTCCTGTGTGCGTCTGAGCATTCGCGACTTTCAGCTTCTAGTGATCGGAACGTACGATCGCAGTTTAACCTTCACTTGTGAATTGTAATCTATTCTTAGGTCACTAAATTATTTGTTCTAGTAATTGTCAGATACCTTTATGAGTAGAATTGATCACTGTAATTTAAGCATTTAGTAAAGCTTGGTAAACTCTAACTTTAGAATACATTTGTTTTGAAGTCATCGACCTTTATTATGATAGCACATAATTGTAATATATCCATCAACTTTAAAAGTTGTAAAAATGACACGTCGTATAAATATTATTTTTTTGGACTCCTACGCTTGTACGTTTGGTGTAGGGCGATGTGACACTCTGTTTCCGTCGTCGTGTGATTCGAGACAGTCTTATTATGTGTACGCCTTTTCCGCATAAAAGTCGTGTGCGTGACATAAAGAAAATCTTTGCACATCACCGGGTAACGCTTAGTGCGTTCATTCATAAATTAAAGTAATGGAACCGGTGACACTTTGGATTTCGTCCAAAAATCACAACTTTGACTTTCATCCTTGACACGAGATAGACTGCGATTCTATAATATAGATACATATTTTCCGACGTTATAGCATCAGTTATGGTTTAGTAAAACGACCGCAGTTTATTATAGATCGGGGTATTCTAATAAAACAGTACTAATAACGACCTGACTGTGACTAATGATAACGTCGTTTCTCAGAAAATGCAATATGGTCGCTGTTGACCACTTAACGAGAAGAATAAATTATTTTTTAAAGTATTTTCCAGAATTTTCAGCTTCTTAACATCTTAATGATATATTTAACTTTTCTTATAATACTGGAGCGTTGTCCCAGTTTGGTGTCAGGATTCGCATTATTGGAGACTTTAAAAATAATTTGTATGGATTGTAGGAACTCTTCCAGTTGCAGAAATGAGTCAGTCATTCCAAATGATACTCCAATTCAAACAACTTGTCTATAGACATGAATTTATTGAACAATAGTGGAAAGACACGAGATCACAGAATATGACATCAACTGTGTTGTCTATAACGAGTTGTTTGTGGACCATTAGTGAAATATAACGCGGTCGTAGTCAGTCAATATAACGCGGTCGTAGTCAGTCAATATAAATATACGTATGATCGATGACTTTGCTTGTTTGTACACCTCTGGTTGTTTTGCTTCTGTTACTACCTAGTGAGTTGTACTTAATATTTATTGTAATATGAAGGACTCATCTGTAAGAACTTCAGAGATTTTGCAGTTAACATTTTGTGTCAAATCGGAGAGCTTCTATCCTTCTTCAATTTGGACGTTATCTATACTAATATTATAAAGAGGAAAGATTTGTATTTTTGGATTTTTATATGTAACGAATAAACTTAAAAACTACTGAACCGATTTCAAAAATTCTTTTGCCGATAGAAAGCTACATTATCACTGAGTAACATAGGCTACGGGCGGAGCCGGGAGGACACAGCTAGTTTAATAATAGTTTGATTGATCACAAAAATATATTTTAGTAACAGTTGCGTTTTACTTTTAAGTTACTTATATTCTACATCTTATGTTGCTTTATAAAATGTTTTTGTGTATGCAGAAGATGATTAGCAGTTGACATAGTTTTTATTGTTTACCTTTGCAAATAGTAGACAAAGTAGGTTTGAGTACATAAAATTATATGTGTGTTATCAAAGACTGTTGATATTACTTAGATACGGTTACAAAACCATAAAACGGAAGTAGTTCATTTTTATAAATGAGTTTGTAAAAGTTACTCTGAAATGGTTGCATAGCAAATCAATTGCATTAAGCATAACTTTGCATTGCAGTGAACTTGGTTTTTACGTAGTTTTTTTATATAACCTTCGCTTGAAGGTCCCCGTGGCTCGTGGGTTGGTCTAGCAGGACGTCATCACGTCACCCACTGGCGCGTCGTTACCAACGTGAAGATTAATGTTGATAAAAGTGTTTTAGAATATAAATAATAGTGTGTGTGTCAAGTTCTTGTCGCGACGGGAGGGACAGCTGTGTGCTGACGTCACGAATTGTGAAAACACCTCTCTACTCTTGTTCTCTTCAACGGTGATTTATTAAATATTGCAATCCTTCAGAGAGGCGTGGTCTTATCAGGGAAGATTGAACGAATTAACAGGATGATTAAATGTTATGTTTGTTATTTTATATTACCTATACTTACGTAAGTAGCTGTGCTGTCGTGTATATGGTTTCTTGTTTTATTTTGTAAGATTTGTTTCTTTTTATTTATATTTGTACGATATGTATGCTTAGGTATTTATGATTGAAAAAGTCATAAATATTTATATTAAATTGTAAATTAAATAGAAGACAATAATTTGCAATAATTGATCTAACCAACAAAAATATGTGTAGTTTTAGTCCACAAATAATAAAATTAGAGGAGATGGGGGCAAAAAATTAATAAAGCACTAACAAAGTGCTGAAAAGATGTTTGAACTTCAAACGTCTTCTTTTTACATTAGAAAGCCATGAAGCGGTTGGCAGAGGACATAAGTTTTGAATCAATTTGCTGGGACATGTGCGTCAGAGGTGACTAAACGATTCCGACTATGACGGACTAGGCAAGCAGGAACAGAAAGAAATGCGAGTAGATAAGTGTTTTTCCCCAGACACTTGTCAACGTACACCGCTGACAGAGTTAATTGCTAGAATTTGGCATGTCACTACATTTTATATTAGCTTTTTTATTTATTAAAATCTTTTTAAAAATAGTACTGATAGTTACTGGTTATTTACGCATAAAAATGAGACAGGGTAAACATAATGCTCATAGTTACGATTGAGAATATGATTTATTTTTTTAATATAAGCGTGTCTATTGTATTTTTGGTTTTAATATTGCGGTTTGTGATTAAAACTACTTTTACTTGTAGAGAAAATTTTACAGGAAAAACAGACCATGTAATGACGAATCTAGGTAATATGCACTTAACCAAAATTAGGACAAGGCTCATTCCCAAATAAATTTTATTATTATAGCCGTAAAGTAAGCAAAATATTTTGAATGCCCGTCTCAATATTTGCGTATAATATTTTAATATCCAGGTTTACAACTACTGTAAAACTGCGATACTTCATTGAACGTTTAATGAGCTGTAAATTTTTATTGAAGATAAAATATCGGTTTGCTTATATAAGATGTGCCTAAAGTTTGTTAACATTTTAAGTGATTGGCTGAAATGCGACTAGATTGGTATGCGAGTAGCTGTATGAAATGTTGAAGGAGAAAGGACAATACACGAAATACTCAGTTAAAGTACCTAGTGCTTGGAGAAGCAAAAACAGATTAAATAGATCGCCTTCATGTATTTAACATAAAAAAAGAAAGAGTGACAAGAAATTATATAATATTTCACATTGTTGAGAAGTTACATTACCTATATATTTACGAAGACCGTGATGTACCTACTTAATGGATATTTTTCTGCAATGTGTTTCATTATTATTAAGACGTGTGCAAACTAGTTCACGTTTCGATAAAAAACATTATGTAATAATAAGTATTTTTTTGTATCCATGCATATTTCAGATACGAGATTACAATTTGGACTGACTGAAGCGAATTTACAAATACATAAAAGATTTCATTTATGTACAATATACGATATACGAACATTTCTTATATCCTATCAGAAATGCTATCCACGTCTAAATCTAAATAGCAGATACGTATTATCATTTGCTACGTTATATAGTATTGTTGCAATGTTAAATGCGTCTTCTCATAATGTTAACTTTGTATTGAATTCAAGAATAATTCACAATTGGAATTGAACATCATGCTATAATTACAGCCTATTATATCTAAGTGTTGCATCAGGATTGTGAATGGCATTAAATTACGAGCCATGTGACCGTGATATTAGCTGGTTCCAGATATTGGCCATTTGCGCTTGCGCACTCAATACTACAAGTTTTCTGCGTGACGTTTTATCAATTAATTTGGACGTCAAACGTAGAGAAAACGATTATAAATTATTATCTCATTTAAATATTAGAAAGTATTTAAGGGTCAGACAGGGTCGAGTGTTTGGCGGCTGAGATATCCACTCGAAACGTAATAACACGTAAAATGATTCATCAAACACATAATTAATGCTGTTATCACGATTAAGATTCGTAGTAAAGATATATTGATAAATGGCGCTTCTGTTTGTGAAAGTGATTAAGCGTGTGAGAAATAAATGATGCGCCTACTCATAAGTACATACGATAGATTACGGAAATGCTCTTTCTTCCTGTCATCTACGAACATAAGTGACATATCAAAATTATTGCGGTTTCTATTTACAATTTGTCGTAGTAGGAATCATTGCCAAAATAGTGCCATGTTTTCGGTTAGACATAATATTTATCAGCATCTCTTAAACACCTGTATCGCGTCTATCACCAATTGCGTAATCTCTACATACACTAGAACTTGATTTCTGGTGAACATACATTTTGTGTTACATAAATGTCACACATCGGTATTATTTTCAAAACAAAATCCAATATTTTAATTCGATTAACTTTAGGATGAAAACATCACTTCTATTTTATGCTGCTCCTGTACCATGTACTGGAGCCAAGTTCCTTTTTTTGCAAACATTTATTTTATAAAATCAACACTAATCAACAGATCGTATAACGATTGATGCATGAGTCGCATCGTAGGCGTGGAAAGTTTTAAGAATCATTATAGAAAAGTTTAGAATAAATTTTCTATTTAGCATATAATTAGGGTATAGTGAACGAAGACAGTGACGTAAAGGCCGTCAGTGTTCGACGTGCGTTATGCGCAGTCGTAGTGAAAGTGGTCAGACGAGTGTGCGCCCGCGCCGCGGTTCAACTCCGAACGAATAAATTAGTCACCGCGCCCTTCACTGATACACAGATCTAAAGCGTCACTCGTCATGGATTTATACAATAAATCTATTGCGTAACATAAAGGTCACTTGTCACTTGCCTGCAACTTACAGTATTGACGTTGTCGTTCTTTAATGTTAATGTCTCCATCTTGTTCTTAAGAATCTTATCTTCGTGATGGTATCGACATTTGTCAGTAGATATTGGATGTCAGTTAATGGTTAACGATGACGTGGTCTCAGGTAAAGGACACGTGCCAAGAATAATCTCATGTTCTTTCCTCTAGAACTATCCATCCAAGGATGATACAAGTATCATCGGTGCTTTCAACCCAATATAGCTATTATAATTGACAACTACTTAGTAATCAAAGTACCTACCTACTGAAAAGAAAACCTTTGCCTGTAAATATAATACTTAGGTATTTGTTATATTCATATAATACTCGTAGAACCCATATGAATAGAGATGCAACACAATTTTCAACATAGAGCTTTGACTAAATAAAAAATATTGAAATATTTTTTAAAAGGCAGCATAGAAGAAAGAAGCACAGAAGAAGTCAATAAAAATATAAACATAACATAACTCATTACGCCTGTATTCCCCGAAGGGTTGGGTAGAGGTGAGTAACACCCTCATGTCGCCGTTATGTTTAAGTCCCATTTAATAGGGAGCCTATTGCCATTAACCGGGCACAAATTCCAGGCTGAGGAGTTTCACACGGAAAAACCCAATAATGATGACCAAAAATAATGCCCGACCTGGGAATCGAATCTAGGACCTCCCGATCAGCAGTCGGGCTTGCTACCACTAGACCAACGAGGCAGTCGATGAAAATATATGTTTATTATGTTCCAGTAATTTTCCAGAATATTCGAATAAACTGGTATTCTGCCGGTCGGACGGTCCACTATGATTTTATGCAAAGCAATCGCTCCTGAAGTCTGTTTATGGTATACAGAAATGTGAAATATTTTACCATAATTCTATACTTTATAAACAGAGATAGAGAGTACATATCTAAACATTGTATTTTTTTGCGAGATCCTTTATTAAACTATGGGCGTTCTGCGAAGTTTCTCACACAATTATTTCGGATTATTGGTGACATGTCGAGACGACACGATATCTATGTAACTTAAATTAAATAAAATATAAAAAATATTATCGTGAAAGTGGCGCTTAAAGCAGTTTAGTAGTTTTCCAAATTACTTCGAACGCAAATGGTGAAACATGTTTTCTACCGTCGGGCTTTGTGAATTAGATATTAACTTATGCATATTATTTTGGATTAATGCTTTCATTCAAGATAGTTAATAATTTATGTATTTGAATACGTATTTAGTAAACATAATGGCGGACACGAATCTCGATTTGGAATAGTTTTATTTTAGATAATATTATTAACTATTTTTAACTTATTCCGTAATAGATAGGTAGGTACTGTAAGGGCATGCGCCCACACGTGGCACGGCATGGCGCAGGATGTTTTAAGCTCAAATATTTAAACCTTATTGTAATACCGCAGCATGCTAAGCAAATATAAGTACTAACAATATTAACATAAGGTTTAATAACATTTGAGCTTAAAAAATCTATGCCATGCCGTGCTGCCTGTGGGCGCAGGCCCTAACGACACGTATTTGTTTCAAGTGTCAAACGAAAAGTGTTTTGTTTTCGGTTTCTTATTGTACGTGCGTCATCATTTGCTTATGTTACACACGTTTCAATTGCAATCACAATAGGAATACATTTAAAATAAATAATATTATTATACTAATCATATACAACAATATTTTAGTAGGTGGTTCTTTTCTTACTTACGAAAATCTAAATCTTTACATAGTATAAAATAGAGTCGCTCTCGCTGTCTGTCTGTCCCTATGTATGCTTAGTTCTTTAAAACTACGCAACGGATTTTGATGCGGTTTTTTTTAATAGATAGAGTGATTCAAGAGGAAGGTTTATATGCCCCACATTAGTATCTACATTGCACCCGTGCGAAGCCGGGGCGGGTCGCTAGAATCAGATATGTTTTTCAGTTAAATATCATTGAAATACCTATAAAGGCAATGCATGCATTGATCTCTGAGTTTATTTCGGTTTTTCTTCTTAGAGCTAGTCAGATAGAAAATGCTGGCGCAATCTAGTCTTAAAAAAACATTACATTGACTTGTAAAAGTCTGTAACTGATTTATTTACAGAAATAAAAGTAATTTATCATAAAAATCCAACTTTTAAATCTATTTCACATAATGTCGATAAATCAGCAACTACTGCTGGGTTTCCGATGACATTATTGGAGCCAAATCTAATCCGCTTTCTGAAAGATTAGATTTCATACGAGACCAGTAATGTCATCAGCGAAATATATGATTTTATTTTGGTAACTGAATCATCCCTTCCAGAGAAGAACATTCTGTAGGACGATAACCCCGTCTGTACAATTAGAATACATAAGAATATGTATGTATGTGTTTCACTGTTCCTTCTGAATGTATTCGTCATATACACTGAAATGTGATGAGGCTGCTGGAGTCGTGATAATATTCAAGTTTAGATAAACAAGATTTTTTTAAAAAGATTAGAGATAAAGATAAACGAAAATGATAATATCTTATCTCGCTTTTATGAATTTGTGAATCATTTTTGCGTCAATATCGATAAAATTTATTTTTAAACAAAGGAGTATCCGTGTTATTAATTCGATACGTATAATTAAAATGTTAAAATTAACGGCACTGTCACGCAGTGAACAATTACCCGTGTTTCCTTTACGCCAACGATTATTTTATAGCTTCTGTTCCTATTTTCCGAGTTGGCTCGCTTGAACCTTGCGCAAGAGATAGTAGAAAATAAAGTGGAAACTGAAAGATGCTGCGTCACGCCACGCATCAACCAGTGTTACGCAAATTATAGACCCAATTTAAGATATCGGCCCGGCCTTCTGACACAAATAGGATACTTTGGTTCCGATAGGTACCTACGGTATACCATTTACTGGGGCATACTATTTTCATCTTGACTCATGTTTACGCGCTCAAGTACCCTTCTCGGAAGCAGGATATTATGTCTGCGTTTCTAATCAGGGGAAATGAAAACAAAGAAATGTCGTCAGTGAACTAACCCACAGTCTTAACTTATTTACTATACTTCTATCAGTTAATGAAACTATGGAACCAAGTACGAGTGACTACAAAAAATAGATGTGCTATATAGATATTATTAAACTACGAGTAATTACTATGAAACTACTCTTAAACAAAACAAATCTTTATTTATTAATCGCCATCTCTTCCCGCGCTGTCCTCATCTACGTCACGATTTGTGATATTTTCCCACCAATAACAATAAAATTTGAAAACAGAACCCGAAGCTTATTGATTCCTAAGTAGCTATGACGTAGATAGGGTCAGTCACGTGATCTAGCTGTCACGGGAAGAGACTACCTTGTATTGTTATACCATGGACTAAACTAAACTATGAAACATTTTATTGTCGACTAATCAGTCTTGCCCACCTCTACTTCCCCGATCAGAAATATTTTTATTCATATTCAAAATATTACTAATCTTAAAGGGATAATAAACTTTTTAACAGTCAATATTGAAAACATTTTTGAGAGCTCACAAATCTGTACAAGATACAGCGTTTCGTAAATAGATGATGTGTCATACTAAGTGAGCTGGCTCAAGGCGATGAAAAGAAATATAATATCGTTTTTATATTCGAGGCGAACTTGATTTTATTTATTTTTAATACTTATATACCGACCTGCAAAAGGTCACGCGTAAGATCTGGATGCGATTGACACAGGCGTGGAGGACGCTTATAACTACTTACTATACTTAGGAGTGGGAACTGGGTAAAAAAAGATTGTTAATAATAAAGATAATGTTTTTAAAGAAATAATTTAAATACGTACAGAGCTTTCAACGAAGTCCTCGATAAAATAGGTTTATGATCGCGTAGGTTCAACAGCCTATTGTTCTGAACCCTGCAGGTTGAACGGTGACATTGATATTGAATTCTATCGCATGTAACCTATAGCCCATGAATATTCACCAAGGCTTACATAAAAGTATTATGTATGCATGAAATACAGTCTTTGATTACTCTGAAATTAAAAATGATTTTTACCGAGAATAACTTTTTACAAGTGAACAAAGGCCTTGAAAAAAATTTGAAAAAAAAGGTTTGAAGTTGATTGTGATAAAATAAAAACTGTACCCTCCTCATGGGGAAGTCAAGTAAAATGTTATAGAAAAAAAGAAGACCTAGCTATTATTAAAGTAAGCGCTCAAAATACTACTGTAGATCAAGTTACAGCACAAAAAGCTGGTTCGATGCAATAGTGCGTAACAGATTGATCAATTAAAATATTATACACTACTGGTATCTGAAACGGCTCGGCAAATCTGTCACGTGCGGAAAACCGTGGCGAGATGTTGCGATACTCTCCGCTTGAGAACTTAAAGAACTTGGTTACAAGCGAAGAACACTTCAGTTATTTGTATACACCCTGTGTATCAGAATTCGTATTGGTATACAGGGTGTATCCGAATACGTGTGTCGTGTAATTTGTTGCATGGTTGTGTTTGCAAAGCCGGATCTGCTGGGATAAAAATCTAACAAAACATGTTTAGTGAACACTCGGACCAATTACAACACAGTAAACAGTTAGGCAACGCCCCAATTTTGTTAGTTAAAAAAGTTAGGGCTATATCTAACAAAAAATATGGTTGCATTTCAGCTGACCCGGCTTTATGAACGAGTGTTATTGTTAAATAAAGATGTTTATTATTATGATGTTTTCTCGATCATAAAGGAAGACATGTCAACAACAATCGTAAAGAAATGGAAAAACAGAATATGTAACGATAAAGACACAATAAACATAATTATTTTACAATCATAATTATACGGCAATTCGTGACTTCTAAAATGATATCACCTTATAGCTTGTTTTCTGTTTTATTTCTTGAAGTTTCTATCATTATTCAACGTATAAAAGAAAAACCTCGAGTGACGCATAGAAAAGGCCTTGGAAAAACGTAAAGAAATGTGGAAAATAATGAAACGTGGTTAGTTTGACATTCTTAGTAATTTAAATGAAGCCCTATACAATTTATAAGGCGTAAAGTATAAGCCGGTTAGACAGTCAGCCCCGTGAATGATGTAATATAAAACATTAGGTACAATGTAACGAAGTGGGTGTCAGCATTGTATGACGCGACTAAGGTCGTGATCAGTAGAGTTTATTTACTTACATGCATACATAATCAGCCCAGAATGAGAAGGGTTTAAGCTTAGGTCTACCACGCTGGCCTGTTGCGGGTTGGCGAACTACACACACCATTGAGATCTTTCCTGCGCTCTCTCAGGTGTGCAGGTTTCCCGACAATGTTTTCCTTCACTGTTAACAGAAGTGATAATCCATAAATTAGAAAAGACAGGGGACGGGCTGGGTTAGAACTCTGACCCTCCTGCATGGTATACACATTTTATTATGTGAAAACCAGGTTTCCCTCAGGGTTGCGAAAGTCAGATCACATTCATCAGCCATTAACTAAACTTGTCTATCCCCTAGTTTCTAAAAGGCTCATCAACACAAAAATTCACTAATTACCTATTAAATCTTATGTCAAGCCATTGTTTGTTAATATTTGTTCAACCAATCATTCTTCTTCCTGCCCTTATCCCACACTAAGTGGGGTTGGCACAACATGTATTTCGTAAATCCATGTTGTTAGAGGTTTTGGCTTATTGTTTTATGACCGGCCGCCTGCCTGACATCAACCCTCCTTGGGAATACTCTTTGCGCTGTCGCTGTTCAACCAATCATATCAGATTAAATTAATCAGCCCAGTATGTCTAATATAAAATGCAGTCAACGCAGCAGTCTAAAAGAATTTATGTTCTGGAAATTGTAACACTAGTTATGTGCACTAGTTAACTCAATTACTACACAGAGCAATACAGGGGTCAATTACTGGTTCACTTGTTCCGGGAACGTAATAGGATGAAATAATTATCGACCCGCTTGTGCCACTGTCTAGGTTTTTCATTAAATCAAATTAATTTACTAAAAGCTTCTATAGAGTTTTCATAGGAGGTCGTCCATAATTCGGTTCTTTCGTTTATTAAGCTATTTTCGGAAATTGGAATAGTTATTTTTATTCATTATTTATTTTTGTGTATTTCAATAACGAGCCTCTGAATGATCAACGGACGTGTATTTATTTACAGCAAGGTCTCACAACGCAATATTGTTAGTTTTGTTTATTGAACCTCCAAAGTTTATCTAAAAGATCCCTACTGCAATGATCGGAAAAGTCGAGTGACTAACTGAATATCGAAAGATAGACAAAATCCAAATACAGTTTCGATGAGAGAGTTTTGTTTGCAAGTCATTTATTTCTCCATTTGTTTACGCACTACCACGAAGATATTAAGATCATTTACATTATGTTTGCACTTATCTGTGTACGCACAATTGTGTTGGGAATCTCCGTTAGTGATTCATTTATTTATACCATTGTTCTTGGAATTGTTTTCATCAAAACAGTTTTGACTGTGGGCAGTTATGGGAGTGTGTTTTCAATAATTTCTCAGTGTAAGAGCATTCTGTTGCTCCGCGAAATTATATGACAAATAATTTATTTTTATTAATAAAATGATAAATAACGTTGCCATACATTTGTTATTGTTGTTGATTCTTCTTTCGATACCTGCAATTATAATTTGGTTATTATGAGAATGAAATATTTTAGGTGGAAAGCCGTGATTGAGATATTTTAATTACTAACGATATAAGAATACCGAAATGTGTTCTTGTTTTTAGCTTTTAAGAGCAGCATTAAATAACATATCATTAATTTTCTTTGTGACGTTTGTTTTAGGTACTGGCACGTTTGGTCGCGTGTGCCTGTGTCGTGACAAAGCTGCTGATGAATATCTGGCAATGAAGATATTATCCATGGCCGACGTTATCCGTCTAAAGCAAGTAGACCACGTCATGAACGAAAAGAGTATCCTCGCCGAGATCAATCATCCTTTCATAGTAAACCTGTAAGTACACCACTTTCAAAGTGAAATTTTCTTGTCTCTGTCAATCATGTGACGCAATTTATTTTCTCTTGGTGTTTATCCAAAACGTCTAGACTGATGCGACATGTCTAAGGGTATCATTATTTTCGCGGGCTCATAACAACGATGTTTACCATTGAAACAGCTGGACGTTTAATTAAATTTGCATGGGTGCATGTGACGCACGTCAATTATGTGAGCGCCAAACGCCGGCATTGAGCCAATGTCATTACTTGCTTCTGTTTTGATTCCAAATGTTCCGCCTTCCAGTGTGCCTACAGGCAACCGATTGAAAACATACCTAGTCAATTCCGCTGTCTCATTTGCAGTTGCCACTATTGTAGTAAAGTTAATTATCATGATTTTGTTTAGTGGAATCGTTATTAAGATTGTTTGGCCCACATAAACTTTTTTGTTCGATTCTCTAGCACTTTTCGTTTTGAATTAATTTAACCCAAAAACTTTATAATCTGCCCGTTACACATATACCAGGTTAGTCGGAAAGGGGGTACTAATCCGCGGGCCACTAAAGTATCACTAATTACTGTTTTAAACCAAGTGTTACAATTTCAAAATTCGTAGATTTTTTATTTCTATGCACAATAATTATTAATTTAGTTTTTTCAATAATGCTTCATCCCTGCTTTAGTTACGAATTCAGAAAATGGAGCTTCTAATCCGTGACCCCAAATATGACCTAAAATGTAAACACACGATCATAGCTCAGGATAGATAGATTTTAGCGTATGTTTTATGAAATCTCTGAACAGCTATTTATCTTATACTATTGACTTCTAGGGAAAGTCGTAGAACAAAAGTTATTCATTATTATGGGTACCCCTTACTGACTAAGCTTGTATAAAGAAATAGACTATTTTCTATTACTTATTTTAACTTAGTGTAAATTAATTTATCGAGAGAATTCAAGGCGCCGAATTAGCGCCAAGTTGAAACGAGATTCGCGAGCCGACGAATTTCAGTGCGCGTGCCCTATTGATTACGATCTGGCAACTATCACCATGTCATTTCTGATTAGAAGATCTATGATTTATTGATTGACGTAAACTTTGTATTTATATGCTACATTAATTTTGAAATGACGTTATTGTTTACTTGCGTTTTTTTAACTGACTGTAGTGAAGTCGGAAAAGGGAGAATTAAAATGGTTTGAACAAAAAATTAATTGACTTAGTAAATTAAAATAGAAGGATTACTTGTAGTCACGCTGGATTGTAAATGAGTTTTAAAATTCTCTTGTGTAAATTACATATACCTAATAATGTTTTCTAATAATAGTATCGGTCTGTTTATTCGCGAGTACTTTATTATACGCCGTCTAGTGGAGCTTGTATCTGGCACAGATCTCTGTAACTGTAATCAGCCCAACGAATGCTAATCTAAGTTGTCATAACTGAGTACATTCAGTTTTCTTGAACTTGGCTTTCATATGTGTCGCATGTTGTTGATGACGTTATTGATGTCCTGCAGACGGTGGTGGACGCATGATGACTCCTGTATCTACATGCTGTTCGACTACGTGTGCGGCGGAGAGCTCTTCTCCTACTTGAGAAACGCCGGCAGATTCAGCAACAGCATTGGTAAATACAAATTTCATTATTGAAATGGAAACAATGATTAATAAATTCTCAAGCCATAACAAATTAACGTTTACGGACAATATATAAAAACAACGTTCAAAACAACAGTCTTCAGTTGTCACAATTTTTCCTTTGATGACTACTTAGATTTAAAACAAAAATCAGTAACAATTTTGCTTATTAATCGATGTAAATAAATAAACCGGAGCGGAATAAATAAATAACAGTTGGAAACACGCCAACACAACGCAGGCAGCCGTACCATGCCGTACGATTTGTGCGCACGATGCTCTGCAATCACCCACGATGTCCACTTTTTCACTGAATTTTATCACTTCGCTGTATTGTCCGTCCTCAAATTATCCTTATACTTTAATACAATAAAGTTCAAATTCAAATATAGAAACATGTTTCTTAGTTCCTTTTAGACAAACGTATGACAACAGTAACTGAAACGCTACTACTATCTTTTACATAAACTATCTCGGTTAATGAAAAGGCGACAGATGTTTTACAGTACATATTTTATATGATTAGTAGGTACGGTTGCTTCATAAAATTGCATAACATTAAGTTACAAAAGGGAATATTTGATAAAGAAATGGGTGTATATCTGTTTAATAAATGAGTAAGAATAGTAAAATTAGAATGGATAGGTTTTATGCTCTCGTAGTTTTCCACGCTGCACGTCTACCTAACGTATTTAGGCGGGTATTAAAACTTTCAAAGGTGTTTTCGACTCCTATATGTCCAACAAATCATTAATTAAATAATATAACAGTCAATAGCCATTTGTGGCTTGGTGATGTCAGAATGGTGCCTTTTTAGGATTATGTTTCTAAACCCAGATAATAAAAGTATTTTAAACCGAACTGAATCGGACAATAATTAAGAAAAGCTTGTGAGTTTTTATATAAGAAAAAACAGACTTTTGTCGACTAGAGAAGTGAGTAGTTTTTATTATTTATCATACTGATGGATACGAGATTGTTGATATCATATTCTATGAAAGCTTCGGTAATCTGTTTGATTTCGTTGTTAATGTATTAGCTTCTTATATAATCTATGTTGAACGTTATTGTCGATAGGTTAGGTTTTAGGTTTGTTTAGCTAATATATGAATCTGTACTAAGCATGGGATAGTTTGCAATCGGGAGTTTCGTCCTATATGCAAAGCGGAAAATAGCTACTGTTCTTAATTACCTTGTTTTTTTTAAACTGACGTAATGAGAAGAGCCGTAGGTATACACTGATAGAATAAATAGATATGTTCGTACGTGTAGTCAAATAGAATTGCAAAAACACTGAAAAAATACACGGCAAACGACCGCCTCGTATTTCTGGAGAAAAGACAAGACAGAAATAGGGGCTCATGTGGGTTCAGTGACGCGAGGAGTGAACGAGTAACTGTCGGGCTTCGGTCGTAGATTAAATAATAATACTACGTCTTGGGTGCCGTGTGGCTTGAAGGTGTTTCAGCCCATTTTTCATGGGTGTCGCTTTATAGCGATGACGTCGGGATATAGCGGGCTGACAATAAAAATGTCTGCGCCATTTGGCGACTGCCGACTGCTGCTGAGCCAGACATCATGACGCCCGCGCCTACCGCCGCGCTCGCTCGTCCACTAAACACATGTATAAATAATTATGATGTGCACCTTTATACTTTGTTCAGATTTGTTTATTTGATATTGACAAATATTTGTAATAGGTACGTAAGAAACAAAATTACACAATTGCGACAGAGTGAACTAAAGAAATTTCAAGTTCTGGCGACGAAAAGTTTCACTGATTATATTTGGAGAGCGGTTTTAGATATAAAAGTTATAAATATTTGCATAAAATATCCAACTGACAAGATAAGACGTATATTCATGATTGTCCGTAGATAGAAAAATAGAGTGCACTTGAAAAACTGACTAACGCCGTGCGATGTGGATAATGCCTATTTATTATTTTAAATGGAGATAGTACCTAGAGAGATAAAAGCTTTTGTGAAATACACTTTAAAACATAAATCGATGTTGACGAAATGAGAATTGTGCCAGCAAAATCCATCTGTGAACTAAATTGCATTTCAAAGAAAAAGTTAAACTTACTTTTCCCTGTATAATTTGAGGCGGCCTACCTACCTAAGTGACGGTTGTTCCGATTTAAATAAAGTTTACGAGAAGCGAAAAGAAAGTTTTATTATTTTATTTGTTTAAAAAATGTAGAACACTGTTTTCGTTGGGATTACACATTGGGTTAATGGGTTTATTAGATGTGGCGTTTAGTCATTGTGTGATGTCATGCGACGACTCTACAGTCACCATATTCGACATGCTTCCGCGTAGTACCAAGTCGCCCACCATTCTGGAGTTTCTTAAATAAGATATACCTACAACCAAAAGTTTTGGATTTCCCGTAAGTCTACATACAATACGTCTGTATTGCCTTTACTCAAGAGTGCAGTATTGGTATTAAACTTTAATTCACGACGATTTTAATAAATGATTAAAACGTTGCAGTTAATTCAATGATTAGGAGAATCGTCAGTTTTCTTGCACGCGAGTTCTCCCCACACATTATACGAACACGAAGTGACGACGCGCCTCTTACAGCTGGCATTGAGTTTAGGAATGATAAAAATAAACGTGATTTGGCTAATCCTGGATAAAATTTTACATGTTTTATATACTGTTACGTATGCACACAAGTAAGAAAACACATGTTACAAGAATTTGGTTCCTTCACAAAAATGTATACGTAATGTAAGGTCTTGAAAAGGATTACCTGTTGCTAGTGTATTTTCACGAGTTTTTTGCCGTAATATCGTAAACATATACCTATGAAAACTAGATCTATCGTTACAAGCGTGCGGTTGTAATAAACATACTTTATGTTCAATAGAGGCGCATTTTGAAACGTAACATTTTTATCACTAGCAATTATTGCTTCTTTACGGACAGCAGTGTTTTTATTTTTTTGTCTGAAAAAGTTACTGCCACAATTTTTTTATAAAATTCTTTTTTTTTACAATTAATGGCGGTTTTGACGTATCCAAGCTAATTTTTGTAATATAATTTTACATCCGGTGAATTAAACCTACTTAGATATATCAGGCACACAAATGTTAGAATAATGTTTTGTTAACGTATTTTTTCAGAAGCTGCTTTATATTTTGCATTATCATTTATCTAGCTAATAGGGATTATGTATTTTACTGAATTATTTAGTAGGCCAAGATTTGTGTAGACCTTGATAATCAAGTAGGTAACGAGTTTTTTTAAAAATTATTTTCTTGGTTGTCTTTGACCCTAGTTTCGCCTGATGGTTAGGGCAGACAGCATCTTAGTTGGAACACACGAATCCAAGGAACAGACATATAGAGGGATTCCCCTATACTCCTCTGGCTCTCACATAAATATATATATATGGACCAAGTGTGCACTTTTAGATACTGCAATTAATATCCATTAATAACTTAATTCAATATTCTCTAAACATAAAGTCACCGAAGTAAAGTCAATTAATAGGTGCGAAATGAATATCAGATGAATTTAATAGCTTCTATATAACGGAACTATTAAAGTTTCACGTCAGTTTGAAGAAACATAAATATCGTAAACAAGAGAAAACAATAGTTTAGATCATAATTTATGAATATAAATGGAATGGAAAAAAACTTAATCGTTGTGGATAGGTGAAAGTATTGTAGCAGATGTGAAATTAGATGTTACTGAAATGATCGACACCGCTCCAAGTAAACATATGAGAACTGATAATTTAGAATGAGTAGTGATGTGTAGAGTTATATTTATTTTATAAAGAATGTTAGTAACATAAACGTGCAATAACGTGCTTCTGTATAAAGTAAATGGTTTTGCATAACTATGTAGTCAAGTAATTATAGTTTTCGTTCTCCCTCGGTTAGCTTTTGCAACTTGCAACGGGAAAGTAAGGTAATACGCGCTGTTTTCTTATTATTACATCTTTATGAAAACTATTTTCCTTAAGCTTCTACAAAACACTTTTTTTTATAGTAATCTATTCCAGAAAATGTAGAAATGTTAATTGTGGAACACGTTCTATCGATCCAATGCGAAATGTGGTCGTCTGTTATAACTTAATAGGACAGATTCGTAAAAAAACTATGCATTTTATTATAGTGTTATCTTTGCAGGAAACTTCTACGCATCAGAAATCGTGTCAGCGCTAGAATATCTACATGCCAGAAACATTGTTTACCGAGACTTGAAACCAGAGAATCTACTTCTTGCCAGGGATGGACATTTGAAAATAACGGATTTCGGTTTCGCGAAAAAGCTGACGGATAGAACTTGGACCTTGTGCGGTACACCTGAGTATTTGGCGCCAGAAATCATACAGAGCAAAGGACATAACAAAGCCGTCGATTGGTGGGCCTTGGGTTAGTAGAACTATTTTTGTTATTCAAGATAACGGTATCATTTTGTGTAAATCAAGGAAATAATTATATTTTCATGCCAATCGAATTGCCTTTGTGAAAACAAATAGTATTTCGTAGTCACAAAATGTCATTGCGGTAACATAATGCAAAAACGGGCTCTAGTCACGCTATCAAACACTTTGTATTCGAGGAAAACCTTTATTATAATTAATAACATTTATGCGCGGAGTAGAATTTTGAATTTAAGGTTTTACTGAAAGGACATTTTCAATACAGTGTTATCTTGTGTTAATAAATTGTATAATCATAAGAGATTACATTTTAAGAGCTTTGCTCACGGAAGCACCTGTCATGCCAAGAACTATTTGCCGTTGTTTCGTAGTGCGTAATTTAGAGTGTTCAAAGTCTAATTTAAAGCCTCTTAAGAGACTTTTATGGCTAGATAGTTATCTTACGCTATCTTATGCGCGAACTAATGAATAAATCATAGGGCTCGTAATTTAAACAGTAAAGCACATGATTCGTTCCTAATTGACATTGATGACTCTACTATAATTTGTCAAACATTTTACAATTTGCGTTTGTATTTTCTCAGTTCGTTCTTGTTATGTATCACATAAGGTGCCTCTCGACATATCGTTATTGTTTGTTTATTTATTCTATAAGCAAGCGTATGTGGCATCGTTTCTATGAATTGTTTACACCGCTGTTATTTAGTATTCCGTTGATTTACTGGTGTCTCTTTCATTTGAGTGTAGCGACTCCTTGCCAATTTATATACTTACATTATTTATAATGGCATACGTTGCTTTTATCTCGCATCGTTCTCGTGCTTGGCATCATACGATGTTACATTACTACAATAATACTAAATATACTAGCAAGTGTTCCCACAATTTTCCAATATCGCGTTACTATAGTCTAAACATACCGGTGCTAAATTTTAGTGTAGCTTGTTGTACCTAGGTATTCTATTTTAATAGAAGTATTAATATTTTCAATGCTAATTGCTAAAGTCGTTTGTTGGTGGCGTAACACAATTTCGTATTTTCTACGACGCACGCCACATTAAAATATTGATAATAGTCCATTAAGCTTATTGAATTTAACTCGTCTAATTGCTAATTATTGGATGCGATATAAAATGGTGAATTTATAGCTTTGGCACAGATACTCAAAAGTATATAATGTATAGCCTTTAATAGTAAATTAAATGAAATATTAATTAAAGTCTTTGACGTTAATCATCTCATGAAACTTGATTTTACAACTATCACACCGCAATTATTCTTGTTAAGAGTATTTATATCTGTTTAAAATATGACTTAATTGTTTTGTGCCTTATACTGATCATAAAGTTACTTTTGTGTTGCGATTAATTGATTTTATTAATTTTGTTAATGTTTGGGTTTCAGGCGTCCTCATTTACGAAATGTTAGTGGGTTATCCGCCGTTTTATGACGACAACCCGTTCGGCATTTACGAGAAGATCCTGAACGGTCGCGTGGAGTGGCCGCGGCACCTCGACCCCGTCGCAAAAGACATCATCAAGAAACTGCTCGTACAAGACAGGACCAAAAGGCTGGGAAATATGAAGGTATGTTAATTTGTTTTGTTCATTGTTTTACATTCTATTGCTAACGTGTCCCCGTTTAAGAATCTTCGCAAAGAATTGTAATTTGTAACCAATATTAAAATTTAAAGATTTTTATATAACATAACGCATATATTTCCCGAAGGGTTGGGCGGAGGTGTATAGTAATACCTTCAATTCGATGTTATGTTTAAGTCCCATGTAATAAACTCCGGGTTGTTACTGTGTAATTCCACACGGAAAAAACCAATAACATATAATCATTATGTTAAACATTCTCCAATAAATAACAATTTTAATTTAATACATTTACGAAAATCTTTTCTTCAGAGCACAATTCTCGTCCGCACGTTCTATTTCCACTTTTCATTGAAAACAGTTTTTATTGCCATAATATTATGTGCTACAACTTTGTGAGTGTCACGTGTGCCTGCACGTTACGTTACGGGGTTACGTTACTCAAATTAATTACCTACAAGCAATGTTTTGTTTACTTGCCAAATTGAAATAGTAATTTTTTATAACATTTTAGTGGGAGTGGCGATAAAAATTAGTCGTGGAGGGTTTTATTTGTAAGGGAATTAAATTCATCATTGTTGTTATTATTGTAGCGACAAATTTTAATTCCGCCATTCATTTTAAGTGTTTTTTTCTGGTGACGAAACGTTGTGTGTAGCATTTCCTCTTAGCCTTTTCCCAATTATCTTGGGGTCAGCTTCCAGTCTAACCAGATGCGGCTGAATACCAGTATTTTACACGGAGCGACTGCCATCAGACCTCCGCAACCCAGTAACTGGGCAATACCGATATCCTAAGGTTAAACCGTTTGTCAGACTTTCGGGCTTCTGACTACCCGTAACGACTGTCATAGGTATTCGTATGACACCCGGGACCGACGGTTTAACGTGCTCTCCGAGGCACGGAGGGGTCTCGATGTACACATCGATACCCCTCCGTGCCGCGGTCAGTCCGTGGATCCACGGACTGACTGCGGCAAGCGCAGCTTAACCTCGCAAATCGTACGATCGGGGCGGTTGTTATTAAGCCACGAGCCCCTTAGTTGTGTGTAGCATTATCAAAAGGAAATTAGTTTTATTTTGATATGAACGTTATAATCACATCATCTGAAGCTTTAGACGAGTATTTTAATCAACAAAATAACGTTGCACTCGCAGTATTGTTTCGTAGGTACACGTTGACGAGAATTTTTACGATTCTCAGTGTAATATTATTTAAGACCGCACATAATAAATACGAGTGTAAGCTGCAGATTTTGTTGTGGAGACACGGCTGTTTTACGCTTACGCATACTGAAAATACCTTAGCCTTGCGCTTGACCTGTTTCGGCAACAGTTTTGGATTATACACGCGGTGCAGATCGCACGAGTATATTCGCTGTATTAACTACCACACGTCAAACTTCACATCATCGCGTGGGCGTCTCTTTATTGTAGTTCAGAAATAACATGATAATAAGATCTTCAATTTAAATTAGAAATCAAACGCATCTTTTAATTTTGTGTTGCTGTCGATATTCTTTTAAAATTCTTCTCCCTTACACATTTTTATTCGAGTGTCCAAAAAGAAAATTTATTTTATTTTTGAACTTGGCCGTATTCCAGCTGTTTCCATTGAAATAACTTCTAATCTAACACTTTGAATGCAAAAGTTTTTTTTTAATTTGTTAAAGTATTTAGATGTATTAAAACAATGTTCCACAACCAATAACCACAATATAGGAATTCAGTTAATATAGTTAAACGAATTAAAAGAAAGCACGGGCTAGTGCTGATTGAGCTTTGAACAGAATAAATCCGAATTCTTATTGCATAATTTAGTATGAGAGCAGCGTAAAAAAATGGAATCGCCTCAAAAACATTGAGTGGTAAAAAAATAACAAAATAGAAACAATGTAAATTGAGTTGTAGGTACTTGAACAGAATGATTGCTATTGTTGATTTATGTTATTTATGTCCTACTATGTTCAATATTTTGTGCTAGATAGATTTGCAATAAACTGCGGTTATCAAGTAATAGGAAAATAAATGTTCTCAGCGTTATTACTTTGATTGATCTGAACTAGGTCGATAAACTTAACGATAGGAACAAAACTTAACTACACAAGTGTATAAGTACGGATTCTTGGGTATAGGATAGAAAGTCTGTCATATTCTTTATTGTACGGTATACTACGCTATAAATATCCCTTCCTCGGCCATGCCTATGTGTTCATGGCTAAAGCGAGAAATCGGGATGCGGCGTACCCAATAAAGTGTCGCGCTATCACGCTGAGAATGTATTTTTAAACGGTTGCAGTTAGTGGTTGGTTGTTTTCACCGAGCTTATTGCCGCGATGTCGCCGAGATGTTTAGAAAGCCATCAGTCAGGTGTCCGCCGGTGACTTCAAACGGCCGCTGGTCGCCGCTGACTTATGTCGCGACGCAAATACGACACATTACCGATGTACCTCCTCGTGATGTGCTAGAAAACTGGCTCCCTTGTTAGCTGCGATGACTTGCGAAAACAGAATCTGTTTTCCGTACGGATATTGAAATAATTTGGTCACGCATTTTATGTGTCCTACATAGTGATTACCTACGATGACCTATACATATAAACCTAGATAGACATTAAAACGGTATTGCTCACAATTGATTAAATTGTTGCGAAAAATATTTAAGGGGTACCAATGCAAAAAATATTGGCCTTGCTCGTGATATTTAGGTTACCTAGGAGAAGCTCTCAATCTATTTTATGGCTGTTAAAAAGCTACTAGGTTCAGGTGTTATCGAGGCTCAATGTAATTGTACAATTTAGGTAGACTGTACATTGTTATTCATGAAATTGCGAATATTGGTTGTGGCGGAAGGAAAAGGTTAGAAAAACGTTTTAGGTCGAAGGAATCACGAAGTCTAAGTCTAACCGAGTCTCTTGCTCCGTAATATTGTTCTAAGAAACACTCCAAACAATAACAAAACGGCTGCGGCAGCATTAAAGATGGTTATTACGAAATCTACATAATATGAAAGTAGTGGAAAGTTGGCAATGTTAGGGGCGACGTTTTCAACAATGTACGTTATTATTATATTGGAGTAATACAACGATATTGCCACAGGTTTAGAGGAGTTATGGGACAATTCCCGTTGGACTACGATGATATTAAAGCGAGTGGTCCGGTTGGCATCGTCGTACAATAATAAATTAAGCTCCGATATGCTCCGCTAACTCTAAATCTGGGAATTTACGATGTCTAACCGTTGAAGAACGTCGCGAACGCCAATAATAACAAAGTTGCTCTAATTCCGGCCACCCACAAATGCGCATTATAGTCATAGTCAATATCGTTGTTATGATTGATTGATATTTCACTGATACCCATCGTATACATTTCTGTAATTCAGTTGAGTTGTACGATGATCTTTGTACTCGTTTTCTTTGTATATTTATTCTTGTTAATGCAATATTTGTTTCGTTTACAGTGCGGTACCGAAGACGTCAAACGGCACAGATGGTTCAAGCACATAGACTGGGCTGACGTCTTCATGAAGAAACTTCAGGTATATATTAGCTCTTCTGTAATATTAAACATTTGGCTGGTTAAGGGGCAGGGTGTATTTATTTACGTTCACATGAAATTCTCTGATAGTTACGTGGAGAATTGTAAACAATAACTCACAGAAAATAACGATTTGAATACTATTTCACGAATGCTGTTAGAAAAAGTAATTAGAATAAGGAAGACTACGTTTTAAATGCATGGACATATAAAAAGTGTGAGACTTTAATGTTCTCTTGCGCAATACCATTGATGCGCAATACCATCGAAGCGCAATTTAAGAACTGATTTTAATTAGGTCGTGAGGCCGGCTCAGATTCGCCGAGTTTACGTTACCTAATTTCAATACCTTACGTTGATACTACTTAAATGCTTATTTATGACCTGAATTTAAAAATGGCATTAGATAACTAATTAAACAAAGTTAATACTTTGTGATAAGGTTGTTAAACTACGTTTATTTTGTCCACAGCCACCCATCATCCCGGCAGTATCATACGAAGGCGACACTTCTAACTTCGACGAGTACCCTGAGACGGACTGGAAGGCAGTGCGCGCGCTCGACTCCGACGAACTCAAGCTATTCGCCAACTTTTGATGGCCCCATCGTACACCAGTGGTTTAAATAAGTTAATAGGTAAATATCGCAACACATGCGAGGAGAAAGGGTCGCCTAATCATATTGATGAATCTACTTATACCAAGTATTTTTTCATATTATATTTAACAGCTAAAGTTAAGTGTAGGTATATGTTAGTTATTGAGGCCAAGAGTGGCGTTGTATGTTTGAAGATTCGATAGGAAACCGTCCGTATTTGAGCAGAGTTGAAAGAATTTGTGTTTAATTGTATAACCTATTTGATTGTTTAATTGTGTTAAGCTGACTGGCTGGAGCCAACTGTTTTAAAAGTTCCTGAGTTAGGCAAGGGATTAAAAGCATAGATAGAGTGGTTACATGAAATACAAATTATGAAGAAGATATCATTCCGGAGTTGAGTCATGCATCTGCATGCACTACTTTTTAAAGATAATCTAAAAATAGGAACATCAAATAGGTATGAAGTTTAAGGCTTAATTAATTTTGAAGACACTAATTTTCGTAATTGTATTATATAACTTAGTATTGTTTTCTTTTTTCAACTAGAAATTGAGACTATCACATTTTCTTTATAATAGTACCTACTTATCTAACAGCCATGTTATCTAATATTGATACCTTTCTTCCTAATGATATAGATGTACCTTACATGTTAAATATACAATGTATTGTTTACCTTTTAATAAACTATCAATAATTTGGCTTCGGTCAGTCTGCTAGTGCGGTATCTTTGAATACTTCGTGTGTGCATTTATAGAGGACGATTGGCGTAAATATCTAAGTACCTAATGGATTGATAGAAATCATTTAAATGAATAACAGTTACATTTTCACACTTAGTTTTCGTTGATATAGGTACCTATACCCATGTAATGTACATGCCTCATTGTAAGTCCGCCGAGAGGCTTAATTAGAAAAGTGTAAATAATAATCTATTATTTATTTTTAAGTTTATGCATTACCTACATTTCCAATGCTTTCTAGTTCAAATGGTAGTATTAAGAGTTAGGTTAGTTTGTCATCAATGACAAAATAATGTTTGTGATTTTGAAGTATGGTATAGTATTTTCCTTTAACTTAATCATATAGAAATAAATATTACGTCTTAATTATATTTTTGTTTCCCGAATACAATGATTGAATATGAATCTTGTAGCGCCATCTAGTGAGAGAAGTTTTAAACGGTAAGTCTACGTAATTTTACGTAAATTCACGCATATTAGTAAAAAATCTGACAATTTGTTTAATTCTACCACTAAAAGAAGATCTCACACAATTTATATTTGTAAAGAAAAAGAAAAGCATAAAATGTCGCTATAATTATATTATCTTTTAATGTCATGTTACTGTTATTATCAGGCCATACAGTATTTTCTGTGATCTTTTTAGTCTTGACAAAGATAACTTATTGACGTTGTTTACTATGAAACAACTGTGTCATAAAATCAATGCAGCCAGTAATTAATAAAGAATAGTGTATGTGTTACTAACCAAACCCGATTTTAAGATAATGTAGAATTAGTCCATAAAAATAAACCATAATTCGATTCGTTCCACTGTTTTAAAAATTAACTATAACGAGTTATGAACGACCGAGATGCGAAAATTATTATTGTGGTTATTATACGTAATCGACCACAATGGCATAACTTAAATGTATTTTACTTAAACAGTCATCTAGAAAATAGGTTACTTAGATTCTAGTCTGAACTTATAAATGACAACCGCGAAATCAGGATTAAGTAAGGTGTGATGCAGGTATGTATAACCAAACTAAACTAGGTTTTTCTTAAATCGGTTTTGGTCAGTAACATAATGTTAAAATTAATGTAACAGGGTTGTAGATAAAATTTATAATTGTAAATACACAAAAATAAATGTGTTGTTTAAAACAATTTGAGTGTTTGATTTTATTATTGAATTTATTTTGAAAAGATGTCATTTGCCATTTTTTGCCATTATCATTAGGTACACAAAATTAATGTTTCATATAACGTAGGTATGTATGTATGTACTATGTTACGTGAGATTAATAGTCATATTGAAAACCTAAGAGCTTAAAACTAGAAATGCATTGCAATGCGATTTGTTAATCGCAAATAGCGTGGGCATTTTAAATGTGGCTTAAAATGGTACCCAGTCATCACTTCCTTAACATAAAACTCCTACATAGATTTTTAATCTTCCAGCGAAAAAGAAGCTTAAAAAACACAAACGATATACATTGTTCTTACGCTCCGTCTCCCGTAAAAAAAGAAATCGGTAATATTTTCAAACAATTAAAATGTGTTTGGAACAGTCTTGGCTTCTGCATGAGTTATTGTAAACACTCGGTTGAACTAACCGTTAAAAAATGATTCGATATAAACAATTGAGGCTTGCTGATTATTGCTTTACTATCTACAATGTAACAACAAACTCAAACGTTTTCAAAATAGAAACTATTAATAATTGAGATGAAAAACAATCTATTCATATTTGAAATGGAATTTTAATCAGTTATGGATTGATGAGGGTCTTACAATGTAAAAGTTTAATAGGTATGTAAGTGCAAAAGATGTTACCAAGTCAGTCAGAATTTGATGTTTTTCCGGCTTTATCTAGCCTACCCATTGAATTTTGTTTAAAATCATTGCATTATTAATATTATAGTATACAGCAGTGGGGATAAAAGTAAAACTACCAACTACTTCACTTGCTATTAGAGGCCTCATCATCATCAGCCCCGAAATTTTCTACGTTAGGGTCAGCTACCAGTCTATCCAGATGTGGTTGAATATCACCTTCTGACCTCAATTAATTTTACCTGGGGATGCCATAAAAGCTAGATGTTTGGTAAGTACTTACGTCCGGTGGAACCTGGGCAATCAGCCCCGCTACCAACCTCGCTGACTGACTAAATTAGCCAAATAAAAAAATAAAAAAAGATTAAATCTTTTTACTATGGTATGAGCTCCTCTCGAATAGCTCGTGTCGATACAATAGAAGAAGAAGATTGTTTGGTTGACTTTCAGGATTCTCGTTACGACTTTAACAGATAATTCGTATGATACCTAATCTGGACAGACAGCGCCGGAGACATAGAGGGGTCATGATAAGAAAAGGACGGTCACCCATGCAATACATGATCACAATAACACTACCACGCAGATTAGTCGATCATGCAATCTGTGCGTGATACGGGGGTTTATGAAATTAAATCATATCTGAGTTTCTACAGATTTTTACTAACTGGACTCCACCTCGGCTCCGATTTATAGTGTTGCTGGTTTGAAATTTTTACAAGTTAAATAATGTAACAGGTTAGGTAGTAGTTAATTTGCTGTCGTTATTTATAGAAATCATAGAACCATTAAATCTTCTTGGTTTCAACACTCTTTCTGGCACCGGAATATTACATCGATTTTTCAACGGGTTATAAAATAATTTCTAATAAAATACGTGTGCGGGCAGTAGCCCGCTATGTTATTTATGAATCGATAGAGGACATCGCCATTTGTACTATCACCACTTCAATTTTATCTAGTCGTGAGCAGTAAAACGATATGGATGCAGATAATTTTGGTGCATTAGAAGACGAATGTAATCGAAAGTTTTAATAAATATTGTTATTATGTATACGTAGATTGATTACAATCTGTCGTCAGGTAAGGCGATGGTGATTCGATTTAATTTGTTTTTAACACAAATTCTTTAGAATAGGAAATGATACATATTAATTAGGCCTCTGCTCGGCGGCTCTCTCGTACCTAGACAGGATTGAATGGGTTTATTTTGTTTTAGTTTTAAAAGTAATCTTAATACCGCACCTCAATTAATGGGACTGTTTGTTGGTGAGTTAGCGTAATTTCATGATTAGATTGAACTAAAAATTGATAACATCGATTTAGTTAATAAAGCCCAAACCTATATACAATATAGATTAGTTAGCTACGCAAAAACCTAAGAGCCTGATAATATAACACATACCCGTGGTGGATTAAATGGCAGATAACTAATCAAATACCATTTTCAATTATCACACTGTCGATATCATTGTAGAGTTGTATAAGGTTTTTGTGTGACAGGACGTTTCGTTGCAAAATGTCGGTCAGGCAGTTGACTCCCGCTCTCGCGGAGAAGGCTCGAGTGGAGTTGAACGAGAACCCAAACAGGCTGAAGGATGATTTACAAAATATTAAGGAGTGGCTGGCGAAACAGCCTCACCTGAATGCTCGAACAGGTTAGTAATAATACAATGTTAGTAGTAGATATGACGTAATTGAAAGGTGCAGACAGGACCTTCGGTTGAAACATTTAGCCCGATTACAGGTTAACCAAAAGAAAAAGGCTATGACGCACATGTATGCTTTATTGTTCACAAGTTTATCTGTATTTAGATAGAAAAGAGCTAAGGGTCAGTTCTAGGTATAGTTCAGTCTACTCTTGACATTTCCATTACTTTAGAAAACCGTTTAAATTAATGAAAAAAAAGGCTATTTAATTATTGCAGTATTTTTACTTCATATGTAAGTATATTCTTCAGTTAATTTGAAGTTTGAATAAACTTAAATTGGTAATGTTTAATTAGAAATCGGAGTAAGGGTTAAGTTACAATGTATAAAAAGCATTGATAGCAAGAATTATCGTCAATTACTATTTTACTAATCTGTCAAAATTTTACGTAACTGCGTTAGGGTAAGAAAACTGATGCAAAGGGTTTTGAATTTGAAGCAATTTACCCTTTACTTCATCCAATAATGATCCGTTTGCTATGCTTTTTAGTGTCGTGATCTATGAACGTTTTTGAATTTTGCTAATACGGGTCACTCACATTCGCACGAATACGCGAACCCACAAGTGCGGGACTGACATTCGCAATTACTGTGCGAACATTTTCCATACAAAACGGAAAACATTCGTACAATGTACGAATGTTTGCGCGCATGTGAGTGACCGGGGTAAGGTCTTGCAGGGTCCTATATCGACATTCAACATCTCGTATTTATTTTGTTCAACGAGATTTGCCTTTTTATTATACTGGTGTTTTCCAGACTTATTTATGTAAACTTTTTATAACTACAGCTTAGCAGCATTCTCTGATTTCATCAGGCATTATGGCCCGTATACATAAACAGCTCTCATAGGGAGATCCAAATGTAATTTTAACATGACTGGAGACAAATAAAAAATAGTGGTCATATGTATGGAGTTCTACTTTATGGTAGCTGATGTTGGAAGATCTCTCAAATAAGAGCTGTTTATTGATAGGAACCTAAAAGAGCCTTCACGAGGCTATTATTCTATAGGCTTCATACTTTCGATTGGTATGGAATTTGTCTATTAACCAAACCAGAAAAAACTTAAAAAGAATACATTTTCTGGACTGAAATTTTTTAGCCAACCCATTTGCAATATACCTAGTCTTGTCATAAATATTGTCACGAAGATTTTTTTTTATTGTAAATAATATTTATTACTTTTACAATGTGTTAGTTTAATACATAAATATAAAACAATTTAAAATATAAAAAGGGTATTCGAAGTGGTTTCCATTGGCTGCAATACAGTCCTTTAAACGTTGAGGCCAGTTATCAATAGAAGCACGCACTCTTTCCATGGGAAAATTCTTCACTGCCAATCGTATGGATTGTTTTAGGGACTCCAAATTATTATGGCGTTTAGAGCAAACCGTACTCTCTAAAACTGACCATAAATCATAATCCAGCGGATTAAGATCGGGACTAGACGACGGCCAGTCTTCAGCTCTGATGAAGTCCGAAACGTTCACTTCCAACCAAGACTGCGTGGACCGAGCTTTATGACCCGGCGCCGAGTCTTGTTGGAAGGACCATACTTGGTTATTGAACATGGTGTTGTTAAGGGGCTTAACTACCTTCTCAAGAATGGTATCTTGATACACTTGTGCCGATGTTTTGATACCTTTTTCACAAAAATATGGCTCAGTCACTCCTTCATAGTTAACACCCCACCAAACCATCACTGAAATCGGATAATGCCCACGTTGCACTCTGTCGACTAATTGGGAAGCTACCTTAGAGCTTTCAGCATAAATACGGTCAATTTGTTTGTTAAAATGTTGCTCAATTGTAAAGATTTTCTCATCCGTAAACAAAACTTTTCTGTGACCTCCCTTTGCGTACCGCTTCAGTAGTTACGACACGTTTGGTGCAGTGGCTAAGCGATTGGCTTCTGCGCTGCGGGTCGTGGGTTCGATTCCCGCACGGAACAAATATTTGTATGGCCTACAGATAGTTGTTCCGAGTCTGGGTGTTTGTGCATGTGAAGATTTGTATCTGTAAACGCACCCACGATACAGGAGAAATCCTAGTGTAGAGCAACGTTTTTATTTAAAAAGAAAAAGAAAAGAAAAAAGAAAAGTTGTTTCGATTTTACCATCCTATTCTTTTTTAAATTATCAATTAAAAAATGACCAGTGCGTCTCTTATAGGCTGCAAGTCCTAAGTCATCTTTTAAAATACGCGACATGGTTCTGGGTGCTATCTTCATCTCCCGAGATAAAATCTTTTGCTTTCGGACAGGATTTCTTCGAATTCTTTCCCTTACTGCTTTGACCACCTTTTTCATACGAACACTACGTGGACGGCCAGATCTTTTCCTGTCACAAACAGAGGAGGTCTCATTGTACCTATTAATAGCCCGGTACACAAACATTTGACTAATACCAAGCGTATGGAGAGTTTTAAAAATTGCATTTGGCTCCATACCAACTTTGTGTAATGCAATCACAGTGATTCGGTTCTCTTTATCACCCCACTCCATTTTAATATCGCAAAATATTGTACAATGTATTGGCGCCAAAATTAGAAAAGTCAATGAACAATCGTATAAAAATAACAGATTCCAAATTCAAATGTAATATCTTTCTTATTTTTAATTGTAACAGTATTTATGGCCAGACTAGTTATTTATTTACATATTTAATTTGATATAAAATACTTTTCATCCATTAACGAGCTCGGTGAAGGTCGTTCTATAGTGGGATCTTAGACTAATGTCCGGCGCTCCCTGGGCAGTCAGCCCCACTACCAACCTTACTGCCTGGCTAATCTTTTCACCACGGTATGAGCTATTCTCGTATAGCTCGTACCGACATTAGAGAAAAAGGAATCAGGCACAACTAGTTACTATAGTTTTCCAATCTAAAGTGAGTTTAAGCGTGAGTCTACAGTTTGCCAATAAATATTGTGTAATTGAGAATATAAATATTTTACAGATGATCAATGGCTGGTGGCGTTCCTTCGTGGTTGCAAGTTCAGTTTGGAAAGAACGAAAGAGAAGTTGGATCTGTACTACTCTCTCCGGTCAACGGCGCCTGATATGTACCGTGTCAAACACACCGATCCACTTTTTGACGAGATTATCAGTTTAGGGTAACATCATTTTTTTCAATTTTTTCATCCCTTTCCGCAAGTCCTATTAAAGTAAACTTTAAGTACGCGCGTATTAAGTGGTTTGATATAGGTATGGAACATCATCGTAGTATCTGCCCGTAAACACCCACTGGTGAACATGGATCTTCCGATGACCGCTACAATGAACGGTTGAAGTGGAAAAGGGTAACCCAATATGATCCCTAATGTCCAAATACCATTAAATTAAAGGAATGGTTCCGCAGCCGGCGCTGGCTACGGCTACCCATACGAAAAACAAAAGCGTAAATCTGTATACATATTTATTGCCCAGTTCATTTATTTGTTCACAGATCGATTATCATATTACCCAAGGCACCAGGACCTGACGCGCCACAGACTACCATAATACGGCCAGCGAAGTACGACCCTAGCAAGTACCACATTTTAGACATCATGGCTGTCAGCAACACTCTCATGAGGGTACCTATTACTATTATTTAATACTTATAACCTTGCTGATGTATCCACATCACAGTGCTGGAGTACAATGTTTACATCAAATAATAATTATAGTTCAACGATAAAAAAAAACATAACTTCAGTCAAAAGTTCTGACATTTAAAACTATTGCTAACACAAAATCTATTTTATCGCTTGTTTTTATTTTTGCGTTCTCGATTTGAATCTTGCGTTTTTTTTGTAATGTATGAGGCAGTTACTAGGAAGAATGCAGATAGCGAAGTAAATAAAAAAGAAAAATAGACATCTGAGTGAGTTTTGTTGTTTCAGATCCTATTAATGGAAGATGATAACGCTACAGTAGCTGGCGGCCAGAGTGTTTTAGATTTAGAGGGAGTGACGATGGCTCATTTCTTGCAAATGACGCCTGTAACCATGAAGAAGATGGTTGTCATGGGACAGGTGAACTGTTTTTGTCTAAAGTGTTTATTTGTATTTAATATAGAAAAATAATAATTTAGTATATATATATATAAAAAAAATGAAGTACATTTTTGTAGACTTTACTGATATCTTATATTAATATAATTTCCAGGACGCATCTCCCATGCGTATGAAAGGGACGCACTATTTGAACACACCACCAGGTTTTGAAACTATCTTCAATGCAATGAGAGCCTTACTTAATGAGAAAAATAGAAACAGAGTAAGTTTTTGACACATGATCATAACCGTTTAATTTTATTATTAAAACCTTTTTATTAATACAAAACAATGTTCATGTAGCTCTACGTGCATAACAAGAATTATGATGAAATGTACAAGTACATTCCCAAAGACGTGCTGCCTGCTGAATACGGTGGAAGTGGAGGCACAGTGGCGGATATTACGGGTAATTGTTTTTGTAAATATAAATGTTACTAATTAATATAAATGCATTGCACGTGAGTTTATAAATTCAATATATATATATAGATTTTTTAAGTTAATAGTACATTATGATATAAGTGTGCTATGTTGGTCATTACGGTCGAGGCGGTAATGTGCGCGCGAGCCGCAGGTAAGTGCGATAAGTGAGCCGAGACTGTAATGATCAATGCAGACGCGTATCATACGACGTTTTTTAACACACTTGCGAGGAAAAAAACTAGACTTGTATTGTTATTAACTTTTAATTATTGAAACAGTGAAAGTACAATTCTCAAAATGATTTGAAAAAGAAAATGTAAAGTGAAATTAATAGACATATATCATTAATCTGTGGTACATTTTTCTAGACTAGTCCACAATAATAGGCTACATTACGAACCTAAAAGTGGTCCAAAAAGAGTCACTTTATGAGCAAGTGTGTTGAAAATTTCTTTAGGTACCTCTAACTGAAATTAGTATATTTTGTCCGATTAAAATACTGATATAAGAATACCTTATATAAGAATACCTTTGCGATGTCCATCGAACTTCAACTATTGTTTTACTTTTGTCATATATACTGGCCTGCAAAAATAAGTACTACACTTTTAATGATATTTACTTTTAAAGTGTGATACTTATTTTTGCAGGCCAGTGTATATGAAAAAAAGGAGAAGATTAGGAGGTAGGTGCTGGTCTAGATATCGTGATCAGTACCTCCTAAACTTTGCTCTATCTACGTCTAGACCCATTTTAATTTAATTGCGATCAAATTATATTTATCAAGATATTGTTCAATTTGTTACTTTTTATATAAAAAAAACTTTATTAAAATTGTTGTATTAAAACTTTATTAAAATTGCAAGTGTGTAACGTAACAAACTTCATTCGCGGTTAATAATGTGCAATGTTTTTTTTTTAAGAAAAATAGTTTACGTTTCCTGTTTTTTTATCTCTTCTCTGTATTCGTCATTATTTTTCAGAACGATTATGTAGTGCAACGTTTATATGTAGTTGTATTTATAAAAGCGTCAACTACTGGCGATTCGTGGTGAAATAATTACATAAATGCTATTAATGTTATTTTTATAATTTTCCTTTTGTGATAGAAATGGCTTATATAATATTTTTTACACCTAAATCGGTCGGTTATCATATTAAATAAGACGTACAATCTCCGAGGTTTCTGACTTGGTCTAAAAATACGTAATGTAAAATTTTTAAATATCAAAAAGTGGAAATACTTTTTAATTTTTTCAGAATACTGGAGGAATAAAGTGAAGGAGTACGGTTCCTGGTTGGAAGAGGATATAAAGTACGGTTCAGATGAGTCAAAGCGACCTGGCAAGCCCAAGACTGCTGAGGACATGTTCGGAGTAGAGGGCTCCTTCAGACAACTTGAGGTTGATTAAGGACATTTTTTTTACCTTTTGTAGAGAACATTTCAATAAATATTGCTTTTCACTTTTGTGATTTTCTTTCGGGTCCCTTGGAGCAAATAGAATTATTATAAAAATAAAAAGGATAGGTTAGGTTGGAATAAGATAGATTTTAAGCGTGCCGGGTAAAAATAATGAAATGATGAAGATCGTGATTTCAGCAAATTGATGAGAAATGATGTTTCGTTGGGCCGTGTTCCTAAACAATCTAAAAATCTTCTAAATCTTTCAATTAAACGAGTAAAGTTCAACATCTTTGTCAATTCTTTCATTTAGCCTTATAAACTGGATAAAAGGAAGCTCCGAATAACGTCTCGAAAACCAAAGATAGAAGGGAAAATCATCTGCTGCAAACTTGAGCTATTGCTATATTATAAATAGCTTAAGTATTTGTTCTCACTTGTTAAAGAAATTTTCAGATTTATTGATTGGTAGAATTTTTGTAATAAGCAATACTTCCTCTTAGCCTTTTTCCAATTATCTTGGGGTCAGCTTCCAGTCTAACCAGATGCGGCTGAATACCAGTATTTTACACGGAGCGACTGCCATCAGACCTCCGCAACCCAGTAACTGGGCAATGCCGATATCCTAAGGTTAAACCGTTTGTCAGACTTTCGGGCTTCTGACTACCCGTAACGACTGTCATATGGTATTCGTATGACACCCGGGATCGACGGCGTAACGTGCTCTCCGAGGCATGGAGGGGTCTCGATGTGTAACAAATGGTCACCCATTCACGGACTGACCGCGGCAAGCGCAGCTTAACCTCGCAAATCATACGATCGGCGCGGTTGTTATTTAGCCAAGAGCCCCTCCTCTTTTGTAATAAGCAATACTGGTTTCGTAATTAAAGATTCGTTAACTAACTGAGCAAAGTTGAATACATTTCCACTTAAAAGAACAATCAAGAAGTCCTCTACTATGATTTCCGTAAGGCTTTTGGCTGAATTAACAACGACATCTTGCTACCTACATTAGTTCAGTACTATTTATTTATTATATATTCGCTAGGATTTGCACACAATTTCTCTCACATAAAACCTCTGACTTTTTTCATGATTAGCAGCAGTTCGTACGTCTTGATTTGTAACACTAATAACGTAACAACCCTCATCCAAATAACAGACACCCACAAGTTAAAAATAAAAACATCCCTACACAATACGTAAGCCCAAAGTCGCCTTATATGAGAAGAAGAGGATGATTTATTTCTTGCCGAGAATCTTGTTTATGTTATACAATAATAATACGGTCGAAGACACAAGACAGAGTCAGACGATTGAATGTTAAAGTAAAGATAAAATTAGGTATAATTTCAGACAAGATAGCATTTTGTAAATAATACAATAATATTGTTGTAGCATGATCGATGCCTGAAAGTCATTGACTCTTATTCACTTTAGGATCACAAAACACACTGCACTTTTTTTAAAGGGTATACGTCTTCAGATTCTCCATCATGGGCTCACTGGCGGAGTAAAACATACCGAGTACTTGACAGGTTAGAAACAATTGATTAATAAATTAAGTACCTATGACTACTATCTAGATTAGACATATTGGATTTATTAATACTGTGTACTTATTATTTTTTAAATGTGGTCGCATAATGTATTTGTCGTCGCTGGGCAGTGAAAACCTCGTAATGCACAAATTCATTTTTATTTTTTGTTATTCATTTGTTAGGTAAAAAACCTTGTTATGCATATTAAGAATGAACGTGCACAGCTCTAAGATGAAGTGAAGTAGATTAATGAATAGATAATAAAACAGAAGAACCTTAAATCTACACTGCATACTTTATTTTTAATTGGCAGTTAAAATCTCCTCTTGCAATTACGAGGTTTTCACTGCGCAGCGACGTTATGTAAATCTGCATATTAAGATAAATACTTAAACAAGTTTTTTAAAAGTTTAGTTATATTTCTGGTGTTGAAGGTGGAAGTGGCGAGTAATATGTTTATTAAATCCTTACTCTGAAACAGTTGCGGTCGTATAAATTGTTTTGGGACATTGTAATTTCTTTTTGTCCTTAAGTAGTTAATAGTTTTGTGCTTTTAACTTTAAAGTTTTGCGAAAGTTTAACGACAGTGGAAAGAGAAGTAGTGATTTTTTTCATCCACTGTAAGCTACTTTTTAATAATGTTGGTGAGACCTTTGACTCCTGAGTTGAAGGAGAAAGCAGCAGTGGAATTGAACGAGACACCGAAGAAACTTGAGGATGGAATAAAACATTTGAAAGAGTGGATTAGCAAGCAGCCTCATTTAAGGGCTAGAACAGGTATTCATTTTATGTAATGTTTTTACTATAATAAGTACCTAGGTTTTTATTCAATGGTATGGAGGTAATCGGGTTAGGTCAAGTTTATCTTCTTACTAATTTGGATTTTCAGAATGAACTTGTAAAAAGCATTTTACTGAAGGAATTATAACATATCCTTAACATGTTTATTAATTTATTAAATCTATGATGAATTTTGTATAGAAAAAGTAAGAAAACAATCCAATAAATCTCATCAAATTACACAATTCATTGTGTATTTTCCACAGTTGGTAATATTTAAAGGTACTCTCGACAAGTTATATACCTATTATACTAGGTGAACGTAGATAAATATAATAGAAGATTTTCCAAAGAATAGATTTGGGTAAACGTACCTACGATAACGAATGTGTGGTGGCATGATAATATTGATCGCATATTCTATAGATTTTCGTAATTTAACCACCTTAAGATTGTCGGATTAGACAATCGGACTATGGCCAGGCATGGCCAAATATGGGCCAGGTAGGGTACAAATTAAATAGGTACTAAAATTAATAACTGATACAAATTGTAATTGTAGACGATCAGTGGCTAGCAGCATTCCTGAGGGGCTGTAAACACAGCCAAGAGCGAGCCAAGGAGAAGTTAGATCTGTATTATTCTTTAAGAACTATTTCACCAGACATGTTTAGTCTCAGACCTAAGAACCAAAAGTTCAAAGATTTACTACAAACTGGGTAAGTGTGATATAAATGTTTTATCATTTTGAATTATTGGTGAGCTGGTCAGTAGGTACTACATGCGTTCCAAGCACTACCTTTTCAGCCGTTTGGATCGTGTACCTACTGAAATAGTCCGAGCAGATTGTGTATTATCAGCTTAAATTTAAAAGACATACATATGAATTTATAGAGGAAATGTGGTGACGAAATTTGAGAAAGGTGTTTGAGATCGTGAAGAGGAAAGCTAGGTAAATAGAAAGGAGTCAGGATGTGGTAGTTGGAGTGAAGAATTGGAAGGAAGATTGGAAAGAAAGATGCAATATACCGAATATATGTAATAAGAGAAAAAAATTGGGGCTCGTAGCTAAATACCAACCGCGCGGATCATACGATTTGCGAAGTTAGGCTGCGTTTGCTGCGGTCAGTCTGTGGATGGGTGAGCGTTCCATACATCGAGACTCCTTACCTCGGAAAACACGTTAAACAGTCGGTCTCGGGTGTCATACGAATAAGTACCTATGTCGTTACGGGTAGTCAGAAGCCCGAAAGTCTGACAACCTGTCTAAACTTAGGATATCACCATTGCTCTGTAACTGGGTTGCGGGGGTCTGATGGCAGTCCCTCCGTATAAAATACTGGTATTCAGCCGTATCTGATTAGACTGGAAGCTGACCTCAACATAGTTGGAAAAGGCGAGGCAGAACAAAACAGACAAAACAAAAAAAAAATGCGTTCTATAGTGGGTGCCTAATTCCAAACCTGAGGGGTATGTGTTCAATATCTTAAGACTAAATGATGTAGTAATTACTAATGTATTTTTCAGGGCAGTGTTAGTTTTGCCAAAACTAGCATCATCCCTTGATCCAAGGGTAATCATTGTCAGACCTGGCCTCTATGACCCTTATAAGTTTTTGGCGACGGAATTTTTCTCGTTTTCACACATTTTTCAGCAGGTGAGTACCAATTTTTTAACCGACTTCCAAAAAGGAGGAGGTTCTCAATTCGACTGTATGTTTTTTTTTGTGTTTTTTCCGCGATGTCTTTGCTAATTGTGAACCGATTTTAATGATTATTTTTTTGTTTGTAAGAGTATTCTTTCGAAGTGGTCCAATTTAAATTTGGTGAAGATCTGATGAAGAACCTCGGAGATAGACAATTTGAAGTCGGTTTTATTTTTGTTAAAAAGTTTTATTATTTGACTGTCTTAGTGCTTCGTCACTCGTGTCCATAAATTCATTACGTATTTTAATGTTTTTCATACTTTGTAGATCATGTACTTGGAAGATGATCCTTTTATGGTGAGCGGGTCTGTCGGTGTACTAGATCTTGAAGGAATAACCATGGCACACTTTCTGCAAATGACACCGACAGTGATGAAGAAGTTAGTAATTGCGGGACAGGTATAATGTCAATCATGGTTTTTAGACATATTTTGTTTGATTCACAATCTACCTCTCTAAAAAAAACACAGGCGAAGCGGCCAGCACAGCGAGTTAGTAGCTTGCATAAACATTAATCAGAAACATTCTTAGTACATATATACTGGGTGTCATAAAAATACCTATGACAGTTGTTACGGGTAGTCAGAAGTCCGAAAGTCTGACAACCGGTCTAACCTTAGGATATTGGCACTGCCCAGTAACTGGGTTGCGGAGGTCTGATGGCAGTCGCTCCGCGTAAAATACTGGTATTCAGCCGCATTTGGTTAGACTGGAAGCTGACCCCAACATACTTGGGAAAAAGCTAGGCAGATCAGATATACATAAACTCACGCCTTTTTCCCATGTGGGTAGGCAGAAACTATAGAACGTCACATGCTACGATCCTTACATACTCCTTTCGTTTCATTCACATTCATACATCTTGTCATACACGCACCTTTCTTATTCTATACGAGATAATAACAGATTTTTTAATGACAATTGCCATAAAAGAAAAACAAGTATATCGATATATTATTTTACTGCCTTGTTGGTCTAGTGGTCGCAAGCGTGACTGCTGAGCATAGGGTGCTGGGTTTGATTCCCAGGTCGGGCAAAGTGATAGTGGGTTTTTCCATTAGGAATTTCTCGGTATCGGTTAATGGCAATAGGCTCGCCCCTTATTACATGGGACTTAAACATAACTGGCGAAACGAGGGTGTTATTAAAACATCTCTGCCTAACCCTTCAGGGAATACAAGGCGTGATGTTATGTTATGTTATTTTACGGTATAATTTATAAGCTAATAATTAAGGTGAGGTAAAAAACCAAGCCATTCATACCATTAATCAGAGAGGCAACAACTACTGTATGTGTTATTTATCTTTCAGGACGCTTCTCCGCTAAGAGTGAAAAGTTTACACTTTGTAAATTCTTCGCCAGCCTTTGAAAAGCTTTTTAATATTGTAGTAAAACTTCTCAATGACAAGCATAAGAAAAGAGTAAGAAAACAATCTTCATCTACTCTTAAATAGACATTTGTAAATGAGAATATAAGAGGCCATATTTTTATTTTTCAGCTTCATGTGTATAGCAAGGACATAAGTGTGCTTCACCAATTTATTCCTATAGAAATATTACCTGAGGAGTTCGGAGGACATGGTGGTACTACTCAAGAAATCATAGGTATACATAGATTTTTTAATCAGTTTTTTCTTATTGATGAGTTTTTAACTTAAAGTTTGGATTTTGTAAATAGATTACTGGCTGAAGAAATTTGATCAGTACGGAGACTGGTTTGACGAAGATTTGAAGTACGGGACAGATGAAACGAAACGTCCAGGCAAGCCCAAGACTGCAGAGAACATGTTCGGAGTACAAGGATCTTTTAGACAACTTGAAGTAGATTAGGAACTACCTTTGTTTCATAAACATTCTTATAAAACAGAAACATCGAATGGTACTAAGCAAAATAATATATTAGTAATATTAACATAGTTATATTAATTACTAGCTTCCTGGACAGACGTCGTTCTGTCAAAAGTTATTGGCCTGTAGTGGGAAAAGAAAAGTGTTGTTTTTACTATTTTCCACGCAATTTTTATGTTTTTTCTCTCCATAAGAACCTTCCTTGTGCCTTAAGGAAAATACAAAAATAAAAATTGCCGAATTGGTCGAGCCATTCTCAAGTTTTGCGCTTAGCAACATATTTAGCGATTCATTTTTATCTATATAGATAAACATATAAAAAAAACCCAATATAAAACTATAAAATAAAAGAGGGCATCAAAATATTCCTCCGTATCGCTGTCAACAGGTAACGTGGTCAGAACAGCACATTGGCAGCAATGCTACGTTGTATGGCAATGCTCAATCTTTTGCGGAAGTAAATGCCAGCCTTCAAGACACGCGAAGTGCCTACTATATTCATATTCATTTATTTGCGTTCCACAAGGTAAAATAAGATATTAACAAAAGGCTTAGAGCTAAGAGCCGTTGTAGACCCTGTCAGGGCACAGCAAAATTATTGTTAAATGGCTATTATATATATAGCTATTAATTAAATTGAAAAAAAAACAAAAAATCTAAGTCTATCCAAGGTAAAAATTAAAATAAAATTATACATGAAAGTTCAATAACAAAAGTCAATAAATATATCGGAATAAAACTCAATAACAATAGCATTATAAATAATTCTGTTAATGATAAGTAGGTAGCTATTTGATTAAAATTCTATTATTACATTTTTTTGTGGTTGTATTTACTTATGTAATAATTATTACAAGTAGGTACTTATTTTAATAGAGAGAAAAAATATTATAAAGAGATCAGTTTTACGTGTATCACAGTTTGAAACAATTTATAGATTAAGTTATTTTATAATTTAAGTAAATAATTATTGTAATTGTAGTCTTTTATTCAAGTATTCATTCACATTATAATAGCTTTTGTTTATTAGGAATAGTTTTAATTTATTAATGAAGATGTTGTATTTATTTATATTTCTTAATTCTTCCGGTAACTTATTATATATTTTTATCGACATGACAGGTACTTGAGGAGTGCATTTTTAAACGGGATGTAGGTAAGTTTAATCTATTTTTATGTCATAAAGTAATTTCAGTTGGGATGTCTTCTCTTTTTGTGTAGAATTTCGGATATCTACGTACAAATTTACACATTTCAAAGATATAGAGGCACGGTAGGGTTAAAATTTTTTGTTCCTGAAAGTGGGGCTTACAGCTATCCGTTTGTTCAATATTGACTAGGATTCTTATATATTTTTTTTGTAGGGTGAATAGTGTGGGTGAGTCTGTAGGGGAGAAGTGGCATGAAGGAGCCAGGTTTTGAAAGAGCCACTTACATTATTTTGGTAGTTTAGGAACGGATTTGGTTGGTAACGTTATTTTTAAGTAGCAACACCGATTTCCCGTCACCCACAAACATTTGACAGTTCGCCGAAACCAACGGACACCGGCACATTGAGTCAAAGTTTTTAGCACTAAAAAGTAAGTATTTTGCTTCATTTAAGTTGTTTTTTGGTATTTTATTGGAAACAAATATAGGTAAATGGCTTGTAGATTGAGTTAGTGCATATATTTGGCCTTGCAGCTGCGTACAAACTGAGCCGCAAAAGTTTTGATATTGTTGTTATTTTAAAGGATATATTTTTTTAAAGAATAAGTTATGAAAGAGCCGGGTAAATGGGCCACAAAAGAGCTAGCTCTTTCACAACCGGCTCTTTCGTAACCCTGCATTTGAATATTGTAAATAAAATAAAATAATAATAATAATGCATTTTTTTTCATATATTATGAAATTATTTGCTTCAGATATTGCATTATGAAAAAGCCTGGCCCAAAAAAACTAAAAAGATCCGAAAAATCAGTAATTGAAGAAGCAGTCAGTGAAGTTTTGGAGAAAGGCCAGTCCATAAAAAAACTGCATTTGTCTCAAATATATCGAGGGCATACTTAGCAATTAATACTGTAATTATTATTATTTTCCATAATTTTATTTAATTTTTTTTTTACATTTTTTTTGCACTATATGTTTCTAATTTTAACAAAATTACAAAGTTCCTGAAGAGTCTGAATCTTAAACTTAAGTAAATAGATAGTTAAGACTTAAAAGCTCAAAGTAATTAATAAAATAATTATTGATAATAATTATTGATATGAAAGAAAAACATTTTTAATGATTTAACGATGTTGTTTTTGATAGAAGATATTATTTGTTATTTTCTTTAATTTTCGAGATTGTTATTGATAAAAAATAATCCGCCTCTGATATGTTAAGATTCTATACCTACGGTATATAATAGGTAAGACTGAATAATATGTTAAAATTAATAGTAATTATTATTAATTTGCATAATTACACTTTATAATACAGACTGGCTCTTTCATAACTTCTAGTAGCTCTTTCAATACCGAAATGTTATGAAAGAGCCAAAAGACACACTTTTTAAAAATGAATATTTTATTGATTTTTTTACATTGTTCGAGTTTTTTTCGTATGAAATTACCTTCTTTAATAAATAAATAATAATTGACGAAAAAAAAAACATCATTTCTTTCATTAAAAGTATTTTTTTTTGCTCTGTTTAGTAAACTGGCTCTTTCATGCCACTTCTCCCCTACTATTACCCCATAATATGACACCGTATTTAAGCCATGCGTGCATATGTGTAATATGTCACCAACGCAGTATTTATGTCTGTAGTTTTCTTTATTTCACGAAGGGCGTATGAAAATTTTGATAATTTGGCTTTTAATTTTTGAACATGCGACTTCCAATTTATGTGTGTCTATGTCTAGTCCTAAGAGGGTGAATTTATTTACTATCCGCCTTGTGTAACCTTGCCTTTTGAACTGCCTTGTTGGTCTAGTGGGGTGGCAAGCGCGACTGCTGATCGTGAGGTCCCGGGTTCGATCCCCAGGTCGGGCAAGTGTTATTGGGTTTTTCCGTGTGGAATTCCTCAATAGCTGCTCGGTTTGTGCTCTGTTGATGGCAATAGTCTCGCCCCTTATTACATGGGACTTAAACATAGTGGCGAAATCAGGATGTTACTATACACCTCTGCCCATCCCTTCGGGGAATACAGGCGTGATGTTATGTTGCGTTATATTCTTTTCATTATTTAGACACTAGACAATCATTATTGCAAAAGATATTATGATTACGACAAGGTTTATCTCCTAATCTAAGATTATATTAAGATGATAGTAGTTAAAACAATGTCCACATAGATCATATTATATGGCACCTCATGTAGATTGTATTTTTTTAAGTCACGCAAAATATAATTATTTAAAAAATGTAGACCTTTGTTTTGTGATTGATACAATGTAGTTATTTATTAACCTTTTGAACGACAGAGCATAACTCCATCGGCTTATCCCCTATGCCAAGGTAACTGATAATTCCATCGTTTTTGTCACATATCTGTGTCGTTAGGGTACAGGGTAATCTTTCGTTTGTCACGTATATGTAGCAATGGCGTCCAAAAGGTGAATGTCTTATACGAGTCCCAAGGTAAGTAAAATAAAATAAAAATGTAATTACTTCCAGTTTAAGCCAGTACAGGAAAACGTGGAGACAAAACATTTTTATCTTTTTAGATGACGTCAGTTACCTGTATTCCAAAGCGTAGCGATTGTGCAGTTGCAGCTGCATTGAAATTTACGATTTTATTCTTAGACTGTTATGAATATATTGGAAGTAATCACAACACTTCCAACATACGTGTTTGCAGTATGTTACACCCAACCCGAGTTGATAATATTTTTTTATTTAGATGCCTCTCATACCAACCATGGGATGTAAGGTAAGTATGCGTACTTACCTTACATCCCATGGTTGGTATGAGAGGCATCTAAGTGCCTAAGTGCGCTTAGGCTTCTTTCCTTGGCCACCCCAAAATACCTAAACACATTACAGCCAAAATCTAAATAATCTGGATTTTATTGTTATTATAAACCAAAAAAATGGAACATTTATGCTTGTCGCATGATTGGATAATATTGGCGAGTTGGTTGCGTGTCACAACACGACAGTGATAAGAACATTATTCTTTATCAGTTAGTCGGTACTCCGGCAGCGCACAGAAACGATAGATAGGTAAGTCTTACCTTACTTTCTATAATTTTACACAATTATGTTTATTATGTGCGTTTATATTTACTTGAACTTCTTGAGTAACTTTTTTCACAAAGTAATCTTAATCTATGATGAATTTGATTGATTTAAATGTGCGTAGTACTAATATTCTATTTCATAATCAATATCGGTCATCAATTGTAATGGATTTTTTCCTATATTACGACATAGAGCTCTTTAAAATAAATGTTTTTTTGTGTTTGGTAAACATTTTACATAGAGGAGTCAAATAAACCGTAACTTCTTAAAGATTCAATTTTTAATATTTGTTTTTTAAATTTTGGGAACGAAAACAATGCATAAGTTTATAATACTATAATTATAATTGGCAGTCACAAAATTATATGATTCATCAAAATAATGATTCGGGATTTGAGTCCGGCGCTGGCCAAAATTGCAAAAGATGAGCTGAACGAGAACCCCAAACTGGTCGCAAATGATTTGCAACATTTGAAAGACTGGATCTCGAAGCAGCCTCACTTGAAGGCAAGGACAGGTACGAAATATTTATAAATGTTTTTTTGCAAGTGATAATTATGGGTATCCTAAAACACATAGTCACCCAGTATACGTATAAATATTATAAAGATAGTGTGTTTCTTTGTTCAAAAGTGAGGGATAGGATATACTCTCGAAAACTTTACTCGTTGTTTGACGAGTGGCTACAATTGTCTGATGTGCTAATAACTATACACAAGAATTGACAAGTGGCGATGCCATTATCTTTAGGTGTCGTAGTGTTTCTAGTGACTCTTTACATCGATGTAACCAAGCCGATGCATTTTTTTCATAATATATGATGTTTTTACTTTGGTTTACTTTTTAGTATAAATCGTGATCACGTCTTGACTAGCAATCAGGATAAACTTTCTTTCACCGTTCAATCAAATGATGATATTCCTTTGTTTTGTGCTATGTTTTACCTTAAACTTAATTATGATTGTCCTTTATTTCGAATTGCAGACGGTTGTTGACACCGGCTTCTTTATCTTCATTATTAATCTACTCACTCATAAACATTGCATTCAGCATACATATAGCTATCGACTTTGAAAATGTGTAAACTAAATACCGCAATAGATTCTTTAAATATTGAGATATTATCTGTGAGAATAATTTGACTTTGGTATTTAATTTAATAATAATAATAGTTTATTTAATAATTTATGCACTATATAAAATATTAAGTTAATTAAGACCATAACGTACAAATTGCATTGCTTATTTCTTAAAGAAATTTCTTCTAGCAGACGAATTTAAATTCTCATAAATGTGATATTTTTCCCGGGACCCAATTAAAATATCTAGTTAAACTTTATTTTTTAAAGATAGGTTTCGATAAAAAGAAATCTAATGACAGCATAATTCAACCTTGGACTTTAGTCTGTTTCTTCCAAAAAGTAAGATGCTTCTACACGGTGTGGGCGTTTGTGAATATAACTAAGACTATGATTGTATTAGGTTCTGCAAGGTCATAATACTATGATTTTACTTTATTTACAGATGATCAGTGGCTTGTAGCATTACTGCGAGGTTGTAAATTCAGTCTAGAAAGGGTAAAGAAGAAACTGGATTTGTACTATACTCTCAGAACCACGGCTCCGGACATAACTTTGAGGATAAAACCGACAGATCCTAAGTTTTTGGAGTTTTTTAGACTAGGGTAAGGAGCAGAGATAGTTGACTTATTTTAATATGACCTAATTTTCAAATTGGTTCTATATATATGACACGTCCTACCAAGTCTTTTTAACCGACGAAAAAAACGGAGGAGGTTCTCAATTCGACACGTATAACTTTACACAGAATTTTGATAATTCTTTTTTTAATGGATAGGGTATAGTCCGAAGTTGGTCCCATTTAAATTTGGTGAAGATCTGATGAAGAACTTTGGAGATAGACAATGGAACTCCTCAATGACGAACAGTACGCATAAAGTGATGATGTGATTATGTTACGAGTAGCGTCTTTAGTAGGTCCAACCGTGTTTTAATTGAGGCCACAACAAATGAAAAAGAAAAAAGTTTTTTACAAAAATAAAACCGACTTCAAAAAACCGAAAAAAGGAATAAAATAATTACCATATTACAAATTAACAGTTTCAGAAGTCGGTGCCTTCAATTTGGTTCAGCGTGGATCAGCAACGACTTCTGAAACGGTTAATTTGTAATATGGTAATTATTATATACCTATTTTCGGTTTTTTGAAGTAGGTTTTATTTTTGTTAAACAGTTTTTTATGGTTATAAGTATTTCATTCATTCCATTACTTTTTTTTATATTAGCTATTTAATTTAAAAGTCGCATACACCTTTGGATATATTTAGGGTTCAAAACTTGTTTACGTTACTGTTTTAGCAATAAATTTAGGTCGTTTAGGTTAATATAAAGATAAAATGCTTTTCCTTATTTCAGAACATGTTTAATATTACCAAAACCGAAAGACAAGTTGTATCCACGAGTGATTCTGATCCGAGCCGGCAGATACAACCCTGCTACGCACAGCGTGGGTGACATCATGTGCATGCTGTACTATTTAGTACAGGTAATTATAACATTTTAGGGGCTCGTGGCTTATTAACGATCGGGCGGATCATACAATTTGCGAGGTTAAGCACCACTTGCCGCGGTCAGTTCGTGGACGGACCAATTGTTATACATCGATCCCCTCCGTGCCTCGGAGAGCACGTTAAACTGTAGGTCCCGGGTGTCATACGAATACCTATGGCAGTCGTTACGGGTAGTCAGAAGTCCGAAAGGCTGACAACTGGTCTAATTTTAGGATATCGGCATTGCCCATTAACTGGGTTGCGGAGGTCTGATGGTAGTCGCTCCGTGTAAAATACTGGTATTCAACCGCATCTGGTTAGACCGGAAGCTGACCCCAAATAATTTTGAAAAAGCTAGTCAGAACGAATTATAACGTTTTGGGAAACTTTCCGTAACAAGCAGTACTCCGGAGTGATTCTGTTCATACAACGTGGGTGAAATCATGTGCAGTACTTACTAATATAACATAGGACTTCAATCTCGTGGATATTAATTACTAATACAGAAGGTTCCTATCAAAAACATAAATGTGAAAATGGGAGCCAAGTTTAATAATAAGATTATGCGTGGTTGTCGACTTCGCCGACAAAAGAATTGAGATCTAAATGGGTGCCAAGTTCTGTAGATAACTTCTTAAATTTGAACAGTCGAATTAATTAGACAAAGCAGATAATTTAGGATAAATTGAAGCTCAAGTTTGACTTGGCTAGTTTTTACCAGCAAACCAAATTTTTAGAAGAGTAAGATTTTTATGTTTATATTTTATATATTATATATTATTTATATATTATATTGAATATAAAAACAGTAACTTACGTATAACATAAAGAAGATAAATTGATTAGCCAAATATAAGATAACCTGTTTGTGAAAACTAGCCAAGTCAAATCTTGAGCTTCAATTTATCCTAAGTTATCTGCTTTGGGTAAATAATTCGACTGTTTTAATAAATAAACCAAATTTCATGTGTTTATGTTAAATAGATTTTGAGTTATCAAGGGGTCAAAGCGGCTTCAAATGGCTCGTGTAATATAACACACGGCTGCTGCGTCGCCAGTTCCTTTTTCTTTTGAACTTGGCTTGACTCGCTGCCCCATGTCTAGATACATTTTCTTTTCTTTAAATAAAACACTAACTAAAAACACTACCTACGCTACTTCTACTACCGCAGTGTTGTGAAAGGTACTACTAACTTATGCCAAAATAATGCCTATCAGAATCCTTCAGTGTTTTAATAACTACATACTTCAATTACAGTATGCTTGGTTATGGATAGTCATTATCATTGAAAATAGGCACTTTCAATGACCGGTCATGAATATCGATTTATTCATTTTCGTTCATTGAAGTGCCCATTTTCAGGAGTGGATGTTTACAAACTGATTTGATAATTGGGCAGACGCCTTGTCTAATTAGGTTATCAGAGTTGATTAAATTAGTATTAGAAACCAGATACCGAAGTGTGAAGTCGTGTTTATCGGGCACATTTCCAACTGCGAATTGGGAATTTTCCCAACCGAAAAGCTTTGTGCTTGGCTGGCGGCGTATACGTGTATAAGCGGACTTTATAGCGACAACGTTGCCCATCGATATTTTCTAGCATCATTTAAGATGTTAAGAGATTTGATCCTTATTATTAACCCAATCGATTTCTATCAACAAGTTCCATAAAATAACTACTGGTTACTTATTTTAGTACTTTTTCCTACCCGGCTCAGGAAAATTACTTCATAAAGTAATATCTGAACACAGAATTTCATAATTTAAAAAAAGAAAAAATTGAGTCCTTTAAGTAAAATTTGCTATTTTCAATATTTTAAGTATTTTTCCTCCATGAGCTATTGATTTGTTGCTGCTGAACAAATGGGCCTACTTATGGGCCGTGGCATATACTTCTGTATCGTCGTTGCGTTTACAGACACAAATCTTCACATACACAAACACGCGGACCTGGAACAATAATTATCTGTAGGCCACACAAATATTAGTTTCGTGCTGAGTTGACTGTTGGACTTGTAATTATATCAATCTGTATGTAATTTAAATGGGTCACTTAACATGTTTTCAGATTTTGGTAGTGGAAGACGACGTGGCCTGCATACTGGGCACTAAGATCGTGACGGACTACGAGGGCGTCTCAATGAATCACTTTGTTCAGGCCACACCCTCGATGTTGAAGAAAATGGTTGCTGTTAGCCAAGTACGTTTGCATTTATGTAATAGCGGGTTCACACGATTCGATTTTAGGTGATCAACAAAAGTTGAACAACAAAAATTGAAACGTTGTTCCTACAAATTGATTCAATTTGATTGAAAGTCTGTTCACACGGTTCAAATCGCATGCGATTTGGCAGTTGATCAACTATAATCGAATCGTGTGAACCTGATATAAGAGAGCAGACTGCAAGCAAACTATTGTCATGTAGCAGTTGGCATGCAGTCAGACACAAATACACTGTTCAGGAACTGTACTTAAACTGTAAAAGTTGCTTTGCAGTACAATACAAGGTTAGTCGGAAAGGGGGTACTAAGCCGAAAGGGTGTTAAAGTACCCGTAATAATGGATATCTTTTGTTCTACAATTTTCCCCAAAAGTCATTAGTTTAAAAGAAATAGCTGTGCAAAGATTTTAAAAAATACGCTAAATTCTATCTTTCCTCAGCTATGATCAGCTGTGTTTACATTTTAGGTGATATTTGGGGTCACGAATTAGAAGCTCTATTTTCTGAAATCGTAACTAGAGCAGGGACGAAAAATCTTTGAAAAAACTAAAATAATAATCATTTTGCATGGAAAATCTTTTCATCGAATTTTGAAATTTTATCACTTTCTTTAAAACAAGCATTAGTGATACATTAAGTCTAACCTTGTATAGTTGGCTACAACTGCAGCTAAAGAGCATCTTGCTAGTTTGCAGCTAGAATTCATTACAGAAGTACACCATACCGTGTATTTTTTCATATCTATTTTATTTTCTTGAACTATATTTAGGTGAAAATGATATAACAATTATTTTTCATCTTCTTTTTTAGGATTCAATGCCACTACGATTAAAAGGCAGTCATCACATAAACTTACCGACTGGAATTGAGAAAATTTTCACACTTATTCAAGGATTTTTGAATGAAAAAGCGAAACAAAGGGTAACATTTTGCTGTTCTTACTAAAATACGGAAGTAGCATAACATCACGCCCTGTATTCCCCAAAGGGTTCTGCAGAGGTGTTTTTTTAGTATTAGTTCACCCTCGTTTCTCTAGTTATATTTAAGTCCCATGTAATAGGGGGCGAGCCTATTGCTATTAACCGGGCACAAATCCAGACACCGGGCTGCTGCTGAGAAATTCTCAATGGAAGAAACCAATAACACTTTGCCCGGCCTGGGGATCGAACCCAGGATCTCACGATCAGCAGTCGCGCTTGCCAAATGCGGAAGTTTTGATGTATATTTAGTTGGCTATATAGGTTTTTATTGGTTAGTCTAAAATATTATGCGGTGCTCTTCGATCAAGCAGTACCTACTAACCACAGAGTACCTTTTGTATACTACTACCTAACTTTGACGACACGTTTGGTGCAGTGGCTGAGCGATCGGCTTCTGGTCGTGGGTTCGATTCCCGCACGGAACAAATATTTGTATGGCCTACAGATAGTTGTTCCGGGTCTGGATGTTTGTGCGTGTGAAGATTTGTGTTTGTAAAAGCACCCACGATACAGGAGAAACTCTAGTGTGGGGCAAAGTTTAAAAAAAAAAACAAACTATACCTATCTGCTCAGAACAATGACTGGGTTGACATTATTTTCTTTTATTAATATTTTACCTTAATGGAATTTGATATGTTTTAAATCAGCCTATTTTGGTGTTCTTTGTTAGGGGAAATCTTTTTTTGCTTTATTATTCGCTAAATACTCAAACGCTACTCAATTTTAAATTGCCGCTAAGTCTCGTGCTGTCTCTGTCATTTTAAGACGAAGTGACAGAGACAGCACGAAATTAATGGCTACTTAAAATTGAGTAGCGTTTGAATATTTGGCTATTAAGCTTTTAAGTAGGTGGGAGCAGAGCGACCAGCACATCTTTGCAGACGATGAAATAGGCAACTAAATTAAAACATAGATAGTAACAGACTTAGAATTTTTTTTGCTTTTTATCTTAGCAAATACCGCCCCGCCCGCCATGAATTTCCAAGATGTAAGTACCGCGGGCGCTCTGTAGTCATCTTCTGATCATTACCTTCTAGTTCTTATTTTATTAAGAATCGGTTATGAGTCATAACATCACGCCTTGTATTTCCCGAAGGGTTGGGCAGAGGTGTATGGTAACACCCATATTTTGTCGTTATGTTTAAGTCTCACGTAATAGGGGGCGAGCCTACTGCCATTAACCGGGCACAAATCCAAACACCAGGCTGCTACTGAGGAATTTCACACCGAAAAACCCAATAACACTTTGCCCGACCCGGGGATCGAACCCAGGACCTCACGATCAGCAGTCGCGCTTGCCACCAACTAGACCTACGAGGCAGTTAAATGTCTCTATTCTGTATATAAATAACATCACTAGATTATTAGCTACCTGTTACGAAGAATTCGTTTACATTTTTTTTTGTATTTCCAGTTGAAAATTCATAAACATCTTGAGGAAATGATGAATGATATTCCTAGGGATATTGTTCCCCCTGAATACGGTGGAACTGGTCCTCCTGTTGCGGACATTACAGGTTAGCCTTATATACTTTTAAATGTTACATTTAAGGGTAATAAATATATCGTATGTATTAAATAATAATAAGACCCTTTTAAGTACAACTTAAATCTATTTTAATGTGCGACAAACGTCGGTACCTATATTTGTCTATTGAGATCAAATAATTTGATTTGTTACATTTGTATTTTCCTGTCTATTATAGATTTCTATTGCATGCCCAATCAATTCCAGAAAAGGCTTAATAATTAATTAAATCGTGTGAGAATATTTTCGTAACAAAAGAACGACTATTCATTAAATAATTTTTACTCAAAAATGCTTGTAATGTGGTCATTATTTTGACAACCTTCTTTGAGCAAGGTCGACCTTTCCGCGCTACTTGAATAGGCGCCAGCAAAGTTGTATGGAATTTCATTGCTGGTGAGTTTTAGCCACCAGCAATTTCCTTTGCAAATCCATTATTGTCGAGTCTTGTTTCAAAAATAGTCTGATGCAAAAAGATTTTATTCAGAATTTGACTGTATAGGTACAGGCAGTACAATCATGACAAATTTAAAAAAATACTAAAGCCCGGGGAAGAAACAAATCGTTACTTTAAATAAATTCTTACTATACTAAACTGGTTTTATTTAAATTAGTCGCATTGTTTGAGTAAAGCACTATACAAGCCTTGGTCCGCAATGACTACGCTGCTGGCCACACTATGATTGCCTCGACCTTAGTTTAGCTACGCTCTCGGCCTTCAAGCTTGGTCATCATAGCAGCCCTTGCTGTTCGCGCTATAAAGGCCTCTACTTTCGGTCTCTTCCTTTATTCCAGCTTGTCCATCAAGAGCTGCAATGTTGACCGCGCTGTGATGGCCTGGAGCTGCGCTATACTGCGCTTTCGGCCATCATCAGTGCTGCCAGCAACGCAGTCATTACAGACCGCGGCAGTAATGTACTATTATTGATGTGTATTGCAGAACATTGGGTGTCAAAATTCATAGAGTACCAGGACTGGATGAAAATAGAGGAGCAATTGGGCACCGACGAGTCGAAACGACTTGGACCCCCTGTGACGGCAGACGTTATGGAAGACGGGTCTTTTAGGAAACTTGATATAGACTGATTTGTGTGTAAAACTACAATAAAATCATTGTTAGCATAATCTTTTAAATAAATCCTTCGTGCTTCGTACCTTCCTTTTGTATTTATACTGTAGTTAAAAACATCATCATCATCAATAGTCTTTATTGGGTAAAAAAGGCCATTCTCGAAAAAAAACCCAATCATCACGTTGGGCAAGCAGGTTGATGTCTGCTGACCAGTCTTGCGTTATTGGAGTAGGTAAAGAGAATTAATCATCGAATTATTAGAAGAAGTAAAAGTCTATAAAAGCAAGGATTAATGATGAATCCCTTTCACCAAATTTACTATTTGAAAGCTATTGTCATAACTAGTAAAGAATTAAATACACGGTGACATTTTTGTGGTCGTTCAAACGGCGTGTGCTTTCTGCTCTCTCTTTAACACCTTCAGCATAAAATAATATTGTTCTAAAGTAACGATTCAATGTAAACACTATATTTTTAAAGATATTACACAGATCCATCATCATAACACAGGACCTACGTCAGAAATACGTCACAACACAATATTGCACACATAAAGCCGTCACATAGTCAGCCGTTTCGATTGTAATGGGTTCGTTCACTTCATCTCTTTTGCAAATGGAATATACCTATCGGGTGTAAAAATACCCTTAACGAAGCCGAGTGCCACGTATTCTTCCCATCATTACGAAGATTTTTTGAAATTGGGCCATACCTGGGAACCGACTGGTAATGGAGATATTGAAGGCCAAAGTCACCATATTTTTGTAAGTTTTACACGAAAACTAAGTTTAAATGTTATTACTAAACATTCTTCTATTCCAACATTATCAACATTTTTAACCGACTTCCAAAAAGGAGGAGGTTACTATGTTCGTCTGTATGTATCTTTTTTTGTTTTTTTTGTGTATGTTTGTTAATATTTTCGCCAATTATGAACCGATTCTGATGATTATTTTTGTAGTGGATAGGGTATACTTCGAAGTTGGTCCCATTTAAATTTGGTGAAGATCTGATGAAGAACTTCGGAGATAGACAATGGAACTCCTCAATGACGAACAGTACGCATATTGTTATGATGTGATTATGTTACGAGCAGCGTCTTTAGTAGGTCCAACTAAGTTTTAATTAAGGCCACTAAAATGAAAAAAAATAAAAACATTTTTTACAAAAAATTTAAACCGACTTCAAAAAAGAATAAAATAATTACCATATAAAATTAACAGTTTCAGAAGTCGGTGCTGATCCACGCTGAACCAAATTGAAGGCACCGACTTCTGAAACTGTTAATTTTATATGGTAATTAGTTTATTCTTTTTTGAAGTCGGTTTAAATTTTTTGTAAAAGATGTTTTTATTGAATTGTAGGCACAGTCTGCTTCGCGCGCGCTTCCATTGCGCGCTACAATTAAAAGCTGTTTTTTAATACCAAAAAATAAAAGTCGTTTCCCAGCAATTATTTTTGCTGTACGTTACTTAGTTTTACGTACAGTATGCGTAGACTTCGGCTTCGTTAAGGCTATTTTTACACCCTGTATATTATAGTTTATTTATGATGGCCAATATGACTGATGAGAATCAGTTGATATAAGTAGTTTATTGCTACATGTTTTTAAAACATCCTTAACATGCGCTTTTTACATAGGTAAGTATACCTGTGACGCGTTCCCCTTTCGATTGGCTAAAAACGACGCGTTTGTCGGGAACATACAATATACGGCATACAATACAATACAACATCCATCACCAATAGGGGCGCGTTTCTTATATACCCATGTGTTGTACGCCCGACACGCAACGCCCGAATATTTAAGCGTACACCCGTGTGTACTACGTACGACATTGAAAGAGTTAAATATGGCAATAGGATAGCATATATAGCATATATTTATATATGCTCATGGCAATAGGTCTGACATAGTTTCTTTTATATCTACTTAGTTCCTTTAATACGCAATAGTATGAAGATACCTTTCTATTTTATGCAATTATAACGAACTAATGGACATTTCCTATAATTTACGGAGTATTATTGGTTAAAATTGAAACTCTTGTATTTTTACCAATAATGAAGAAAATACCTCATAGCTTTGCATAGTAGACTCTTCCAAATGAAAGTAGCTATCACAGGTAAAATTAGATTATGAGTCTATTTATATGGATAGTTAGGCAATAAATAATGTTACCATTGCTAAGTAAAACAATTCGTTTTTAACCGACTTCAAAAAGGAGGAGGTTCTCTATTCGATTCGTTTTTTTTATGTATGTACACCGATTACGCTGAGATTTATGATCCGATTTACGTAATTCTTCTTTAGTTTGATGCGGAATAGTTGCCATTTGGTCCCATAAAAATGTAACATAGTTTGGCCCAGTAGTTTTTCATTTTATGAACATTTTTATTTACTTATGAACATTTTAGTTTACGTGGACGATGTAATTATTCTACCTGATGTTATCTAGAAAAATCCTACTGTAGTTTACAGAACAACCTATTACAGACACTAAAGAGTAAAAAATAAAAAATAAACTACGTTTAAAAAAACCGACTTCAGAAACTTTGTTTTTTTTTTTTTTTTTTTTTTTAAGAATAAGAATAATTTATTGGTCCATTGTTACAATATAAATTTCAAAAATAATAATATAGTATGCTTACTGTAACTAGAATAGTTAACATTGGTATTTAAATGGTGGTCCCCAAACTAGGCATTGCCTGTATCTTGGGGGCCTGAGTTGCGTTAACTTAAATAGGTTATGGAACGACCAATAAAAATAAAAATAAATTGAACATAAAATATTTCTAAGTAATGTTGTAGTGTGTGTGTATGTGTGTGTGTGAGTGTGTGAGAGTTAGTGTATGGGTGTGTGAGTGTTAGTGTCAGTGTGGTGGTGAGTTGTTGGTGTGGGTTTTTGTGTGAAGGAACTGAATGACTGTGTGAATGACTTGCTTGTAGATTTTGGTGTTAACTCACTAATTCTTCGGTTTCATTAGATGACAGGGAGAGGAGCCAACTTTTTATGATTCTTTTATATGAATGGGTGTTAAGATCTTTGGTATCGCAGCGCTTGCTTATTTGATTGTAGATATAAATGTGTGAGTAAGAGGGGCACCGTCTGGCCAGAAGACTGTTTGCATTAGGAAGAGGGACATGTAAGATACGTTTAGAGAGCAGGCTTTGGTAGTCAGGTCTGTTTTTAATAGTTTTGTGTGCATGCAGTGCGGCGCTAAGAATATATAGATGACGTACGCGAAGAACCGGAAGTTCTTTGTATAGTAGATCTGTCGGGAACCTAAAGGGCTTTCTAAGCATCACTTTGATAACGGCTCTTTGAGCTCTTTCTATTTCAATAAATATGGTTTTCCCGGCTGCGCCCCAGACGGAGATTCCATACTGGAGTACTGATTGACAGAGACCTAGGTATATAGTTCGGAGAATATTAATAGGTGTGCAGTCTCGTAGTTTTTTCATAACGTAGATTAGTTTTCTGACACGGCCCGCTAGCAAGTGTATATGAGGTTTAAATGATAATTTTTCGTCTATTGTAATACCTAGATATCTAAGGGAGGAAATGCGGTCTATATGAGTACAACTACAGTTTGTGAGTGGTGGATTGAGATCTTTGCAGCATGTGTGTAATTTGAGTGTCAGTTGGCGAGGAGGACTAGAGGCTATGGTTTTGAAGAAAGTGATAAGCTTAGTTTTTTTTATGTTCAGTGTAAGTAAATTTCTACTAAGAGTCTCGGAGATTGTAAGCAGACCATTTTCGGCAAGATGATACACCTGTTCCCAAGTTTTTGCATGGAATATGATTGCTGTGTCATCTGCATAAGAAATTATTTCACCGTTTTGAAGCGGTGCACTAAGGATGTCGTTCATATAGAAGGCAAAAAGAGTCGGACCGAGAGTACTACCTTGAGGAATTCCAAAGTTGATTGGCAGTAATGCACTAGAGTAGTCACCTACTTTTACTAGTTGCCGGCGGTTTGTTAAATAGCTTCGGAACCAGTCTAGAGCGTTTCCTCGTATTCCTATGCCCTCTAGTTTGGACAGGAGAAGATCTATCGATATTGTGTCAAACGCCTTGGCTAGGTCAAGGAATACTGCCAAGACATGTTCACCCTTTTCAATAAAACTAAAAAGTATTAAGATAACTTAATATAAAATTAACAGTTTCAGAAGTCGGTGCCTTCAATTTGGTTCAGCGTGGATTAGCACCGACTTCTGAAACTGTTAATTTTATATTAAGTTATTTTATACTTTTTAGTTTTTGAAGTCGGTTTTTTTTATTGTTTTCCTATAGGAACCGGGCATAATTCGGCAACGATGCATATCATTCTGTTCGGCAATATTGAATTAAATAGTCATAATGCACGATGCATTTGCGTTGAAACGATTTGAAGACAATTAGAGGAACACGCGAGTTTGCTTTAAAGACGAGGTGTTAAAAGCGATATTGAGTCGTACTCATAAATGACGCAAGGAATAGAACGAGTAAATTCAATGTCATTGAGATAGTGTTCTTGTTAGCTACAGCTGGCTACAAGTACTCAGGCGAGAACAGCCGCGGACGGTTCGGTAACACTGGTTTGGCGCTAAAATGCACAACGATTCCCATACAAAGGTATTTTAGAAGTAGGGTATCAGTTTTCGTCCATAGTTTGTGCTGTGAAGTTGATAATATTGTTTTGATAGTGAAGGTAGGTCAAATATTCGCTTATTGAATTTTTTTGTTGTTGTGTAAAGAATTTTGTAATGTTTTATTTGATTTTTGGATCATATTTATTGATTATTGTAATATCAAAAATTGATCTTTGTTGTTTTGTTGTGTTTGTGATAATGGCTGTTAGTTATCAGTTATGATATCAGCTTTCTAATATCTTTGTAGATAATTAATGAACATAAGCAAAGTTTACAAAAAAATAGCAAGCGGTTTTCATTTAGAATCTAAGCCTTTCAGCTTGCTTGTGACTTAAGTTAACCATTCTTTCAATTAATCTTCATTTTTAATAATAGAATATTATACATTACAAACTAAAGTCATAGGTTATCTACTTATTAGCGCGACAGTGTAAACATTAATGGAGGAAACACTAAAGTATTGTATTTTCCTTCCATTTGGTGATAACAAGTTACTAATACAACAACACTATATGTATATATCGTTGACCCTGTACCCGTTTTCGGTTGATACCGATTGGTAATACCGAGATATTTCTGGTTTGTTTATTAGGGATTTGCTCAAACACAGCTTACAATATTTATTGACATTCTACAGTACATTCAGTTTGATTACTAAAATTCAATTTCATATATCAACCATACCTACAGAATATGTAGGTATCATCGGTGATCTAAGGTGACAAAATTGATTGAAATGCATACGATGTTATCTAACGCGGTAAAACCAAAGCAAGCTAAGAATCGCTTTCTGTTATAATCAGGTGTTTGACTCCGGGTAACGTTAGTCAACTAAATGTTGATAACGATAGTTACTTACGAGTACGTATCATACATTACGTTACTAATGCTCATTAGTTGACTAATTTAACGTACCTATGGTAAGTTAAGGTAATGTACCTTAAGGCAAGGTACGTAATTATCGTTGCTATAGCAGAGTAATCTCATTATGTTATTCTTTTAATAACAATATCGCGTTATCTAATCATGATCTAGTTATAACTGTAGTAGTTATCTGCCCTCGTTGGAACCAATAAACTCTAGTTAGTTTTATCACATTCGCCTGTAACGTGTCTCTTCAATAACGAGTGATTTGTTGTTCTCTACAGTTGTACCGTTATGTAAAGGATAATAAACATATATATTATAAGTACCTACATATAAATACAGAAGGTGAGTGGTGTCATGTTAAAACAATCAACTAATGCATTTTCTGTAGCCTTGGTCAAATTGTTATTACCTAAAAATATTATGCATTTGTTAATTTAAAGAAGCATAATTCCAATGTTATGAATGCAAGAAGACGATCTTCGATTGGAATTGGGATCTGAGGAAGAACGCTAAACAATGTTTGGAAGAGCCACAGAATATTGTTCTGAATACAGTATAATGAGGAAAATTACAAATTTATTTATAATTTTTTTGAATTTAAAGCTAAGCCGCCGCCGCGCCGCCACCGCGGTAGCCTATTTGCTCTAAGCTACCTGATACCAAACGACATAGGTACTATTGTCTTCATAATAAAAAATGCAAATATAATTAACAGAATTACTGATTTTTTTTTATTTACGTAAATGAGCATACTAACAACAGTAGGGACCTAGTGATCAATTAGTTGGTTATTAGTAGGTAGGTACTTACTCATCTCACATTTTCTGTTCAATTTAACTTAGATGAACAATGAATTGTAATCTAAATAAAAAAGCACTGACTTTTTATTCTTATTGTAATTAGGTACATCGTTTGTTACTGCGTTTAGCTTCGCAATTTACATTTTCTGATTTTAAATTCAAGGTAACGCAGAATAAACATTCAACAGCCTTTTTTTGGATTTTCGAGTTAAATCTTATTTAATGTTCATACTAAGTAGGTACGCTACATCAAATTGTTGATAGGTACCTACTTAATGCGAGTTCCGTGTAGGCAGTACTCTCAAAGATAAACCGTAAATCGATAGATTCTATCAAGCTATATGACCTTGAATAAAAGCCTATTGAAAAGGGCTACCGTTTAATCAAACAAGAATGAATCATCTGATATGGTGAATCATGAATTATGAAATAGATATATACCTACTTACCTACGTTTTTTCCTCAATTAGGTACCTACTCAATTTAATAGGTACAGGACACCTACTACCGTACTTACCTAATATTGTCTTTTGATTCAGAACTGAATACAAATTGGTGTTCAAAATGACTGTAAGGCCACTATCACCTGCTCTCTTGAAGAAGGCAGAGAAAGAAATAAATGAGAACCCTCAGAGACTTGTTGGTGACCTCGAAGCCCTTAGAGAATGGCTAAAGAAGCAGCCACATCTGCAATCTGTACAACCAAGTAAGTATTATACACTATTTACATTTGCAAACTAAAACAGAATACATATTAATTGTAATTTTCAAATAATTACGAACATTATTTTCATGTTATATCTTTTTGCAGCGACATCTATGTAAACATCAACACACTAAATAAAGTAGCAGTCACTGACTGAAAAACGTAAACAACGCTAGGTCCGTGTGTACGTTACTTTAGTCTTTAGTTCCAATCTGTATTAAACAGATGTCGCTGTGAGTTCCGTTAGTACATCAAAATGTAGTTTGCTTCCCAAAATTATAGCGCAATGATACCCTTTCCTCAAGCCTTGTAATCACATAAAATATAAATTCCTATAATCTTAAAAAATATAACTGACAATGAAAACATCTTTATTTTCAGCGGATCAATGGCTGACAGCATTTTTGCGTGGTGGAAAATTCAGTCTCGAAAGAAGCAAAGAGAAGTTGGATATGTATTACACTTTAAAAACTATTGTACCAGAATTCTTCGCAAACAGAGATCCCAGCGGGGCTGGGATTCAAGAAATACTTAAACTCGGGTAAGGAAATATTTTTACCCCAGCGTCTAATCAATGCAGACTAAATGAGGAAAGTAGAACAGTGGGCACTTTCGGCTAAAATGTGGTTTTGGAAACGGCTCCAGCGTTCTTCTTTTATTTTTGTGCGAATACATTTATATTCTAGCTGTAGTATTTTGAGTCGGATGGAAAATCACAATGAATCTTTCATTTACTTTCAGAGTTTTCCTGCCATTACGGAACTGTGTAGAAGATGATTCACCACGAACATGTATAATGAGGTTGGGGGTCTTCGACACTTCAAAATATCACCTGGCTGACTTAATTAAGGTGGCTCTCATGGTGACCGAGATATTAATGCTTGAAGATGACAATTTCACTGTTTCTGGTGAGGTAGGATCATTTTCCCGACGTTCCGGTTAGGATAGGATTATTAGGGACTTGATGCGGTGTTTATTTTTTCCCAAATAATAAATGTGATGAGTAACGTGTACATTGGTATGAAAAATGCGTGGTTAACCTTTTAAACACTGTCTCATAGTTATTCAACATTTATGGACGATATTTTTTGTTTTTGTCATAATGTCCTATTGTTTCTAATCCAAGCGCTGTTTGTTGTGTTAATTTTTCCAGGATGTCATAGTTGACTTGAAAGATGTAGGAATAAGTGTATTAAGTCAATGGACCCCAGCCTTAGCCAAGAAGGTCATATCATGCTTCGAAAAGGCTCTTCCAGTGCGAGTTAAGGGCAACCACATTCTGAACACACCGGCGGGTTTCGAAACGGCGTATACAATATTTAAAGCATTTTTAGGAGAAAAATTCAAGAAAAGAGTAAGTATAATTATCATATTGTCAATTGCTGAAATAATAGATTAGTCATGTTAATTTCATAACACAAAATAACAACCTCTAATCGAACGTTTGTAAAATATGTATAACAATTGCCGATTCGGTGAAACAGACTTAACAAAAGCGGGTAGGTAATAATAACACCTTTGTTTTGATTAAAGATTCGCGTACATAATCAAAACTATGCAGCCATGTATAAAATAATACCAAAGTCTATCCTGCCAATTGAATATGGAGGCACTGACGGAAGGTTGCAAGCATTAACAGGTAACATTACTTAGCTAATACAACTTCAAATAAATAATCATTATTCATTATTTTCAGCCCGTGTTGTTCCACTGCAGGGTAAAGGCTTACATTACCATGTTCCACTCATCAAATAAAAATGTATATAAATGAAAACGCTACTTTATTACGCGATATATTGTGTTGTTGTAACAAACAACTATTAAGTACAAAACAAATTGTACTGTATAATATAATGACGTGTATAAACAAGCTCAGTAACAACAGTGATGGCTAGAAACTCACACATAATGTAATTTTCACAGATCACTGGAAAGCTAAAGTAGAGAGTTACCGAGACTGGTTCTTGCAACAAGAGGTGGCTCGCTCCGATGAGTCCAAGAGGCCTGGGACTCCCAAGAACTCCTCCAACATGTTCGGCGTGGAAGGCTCCTTCAGAAGCTTAGATGTTGATTAATGACAATGAACAAATAGTGTAATTTTTAATATTGATGTTTTGTCTGTGTTGTATAAATAAACATTTATTTATGGTTTGTTTTCTACATCCTGAGGTATTTTATTATTTTTTAGATACACTGAAGTAGAAATTACACGCATTGGTTTCATTTCCTTTCATATAAAAATTCTGTCCTAAACTCAACTCTGTTGGTGATGGCACTAATACAATATAAACATCTACCATTCATAATATGTAATATTATCAATTATATATATTAAACATTAAACGCATAGATATATTACGTCACCGTGCTTAAATGCCATTCATTCACCTAAACAATATAGGATTCTTCAGATCCAAAAGGGGTCCATCTATTTAAGTTTCATGACACGGTAGTTTATTAAGTTTCTTCGTTGATTTTGATCTAAAAACATGCAACAATAATAATTTTCTCAGTCATAACTGAACGATGCATATTATTATAAACAAGTATTGTGCTTCCGAAGCAGGTAGCATGTTTAATCACGTAATAATTGATATATAATATGTTCGGCCTTAAAATTGCATTACTTGTCCTACAAAATACTGATGTCTGTAAATCAAAAGTAATAAAAACAAGTTTGGCGTTAATTATATTGACAGATATTACTTTATTTAAGGCTACTTGTAGGCGGCTGCAGTAACCTTGGCTTTTGGCTAAAGGCCTTAACGATCTAGTACAACAGGGTTTGCAATCAGACAACAACAGACTGATATAAGACAAACAAGTTATTGATGAAGCAGATTTTTATACCTACATAAAGAAAAATACAAAATGAAAAGAGGTTAATTAAGTATTTGACAGTACTTTTTAATTTAAGTAGGTACTGTAACATTTTATATTTTAACAATTAATAATCTTATTATGAGAAAAATTCCGTAGATGAAACGCGGGATCATATTGCTTTTGACGATAAAGTAATTACGATCCGAATTTTGTAACACTTAAGCGTTTTTAATGCATATGACTTAGCGCAAAAGAACTAAACAAAGATAATTTTCTAGGGAACATTAAACTTCTACCAGTTTAAGTTGAACTGCGCGTTCCGTTTCCATTTGGCAGTGTGTGCTGTATGCATTGGTGTTTTATGAAAGCGATGGGCAGTGTGGCGCGCGCGCCGCTGTCAGTTGTGTTTGGTTATCAGTGGCGCGCGCGTGTCAGTGTTGCGCACCGTGGATACCGTTTTGATATGAGCCCACTTACCCGTGCCCGCGACTTGTGTAACCTTGTGTTTGCCATCATCGCGCCATGACACAGGAGGAGGTTTGCACTCGGCTCGACTACGAGCTTCAATCGTCTTCCGGAAATGCTTCTGATGAAGATAGTGTTATTATCAGAAAGGACCGGACCAGCGTTAGAGATATGATTCTCCGCTTCGAAAGGACTAATCTAAATAACCTCGGTGACTCTAGAGAATCGTTAGAAAAGTGCAAAGAACCTATGGGAAGTTTGACAAGTGTAGTTAATCCTATTCAATCCCATTTTCAGCATTTGTGTCCAGTGACAAAGTCTCAAGATAGAAACTCGAACGTATCTGTGAATTCCATTTTATCTAATGCCTCTGAATATAGTTATGAATCTAGTTCTTCTGGATTTATATCTGATAGGAAATCTGAAAACGTGCTAGTACCTCACAGACCTGCCCCACCACCACCGGATCAGTTTAAGGATAGCACTACACCGGAAAGTAAATCACCTGTTCCGGAGGAAATCACGTTTAAGGAAAGACGGTTCTCCTTTACTACGCCGTCCTCGTCACCTGTCGTCACGAGGCGTTCGCGACAGCCACCTGTCATTAGGAGAAAATCTTCAGCGGGTCAAGGACACCCCGGGGAAAGGCATTGGTCTTACGGGGTTAAACAAAGTGATTTAGAAAAGTTACTAAGACTAAAACGATCAGATCCGTCAGATAATGAGGATGAATTACCTAGTCAAGAGGCCGTCGAAGAATCGTCAGAAAATGAAAGCACGGATGATTCCAGCGATTCAAGTGATAATTTAAGTAATGGAAAGGAATACGTTATCAACTTAGATGACGGTGCAGCGGAAACGTTGTCAACCGATCATTCTACGGACACCTTGATAAACGAAGAAAATAGTGATGAACGGAGTGAAAGAGGGGATGACGTCTCTGTCTCTTCAGGTGAAAGTGGTGATCGTGTTAATTATGACAATGTTAGTATTAAGTCCATATCGTCTTTCGACATGGTTCCGTACCAGAAGTATGATAGTATTACTGTGTCCTCGGACGAGTTTGGCTCTGAGGTGTGCCACGCGCCGGACACAGAGTTTCTTACTGTGAGTGCAGTGAACGAATGGTGTATTTCCAAGTCTACGGAACCGGTATTGATGCCGGTGGAATCGAAAAAGGAGAAATATCGCAGGTGAGGTCACTGGTTTTTTAAGATATCGAGAAAAATATTTGCGATATCGCTGCCAGGCTTTGTCACGAAATGATAAGTTATCTTTTACCTTCTAAATGCGTATACATTTATACATACGTATGGCTAGTGCGCCTTTTTTTTAGCCGTTTATTCACGATATAGTGAATAAATACCTACAACTTTTTTGTCAGTTGATCATATTGTAATTATAATAATTAAAAATTAACTAGAATGCTTGCTGCATACAAACGCGCATACGTACTTATGTCTTGTTGCCGTGTATGAGGTTTCACCTTGATGTTTATTCATATGGTGCGAGGCAAGTGGGCAGGTGGCATAGACGTATTTATCGCCCGTTTGATGAGATTTAGTTTGATATCTACAAACTCAAATATATCGATAACATATTAATAAACACCAGTTACTTAATGGCTAATAATAATTGCAATTGATTTTACAATAGAAATAACCATCGGTCAAGCAAATGACGAAATGTTTTTTGATACCGGCCATTCTATATTTAAAACTTTTTGCTTGTAGGCAGAATAACAACATCAGAGTTCAATAAGCTATAGAGGTAAAAAAAGAAACAAAATGGCGGGAAGTTTTTAACTAAGTTTTAATATTATGTAGTGTAGTTTCTGTTCAAAGTATAAATAATATGCAATTGTAATAATTCAAGTATTTAAAGGTAAGCCTTTACATTAACACATCTATTTATGTGAACTTTTTTTTTATATAAGTAATCTATTTTAGCTTGTGAATCATAACGATTCTTGTATCTTAAGAAGCGTGATATATAGACGTCAACGTAGGTGGCAAGGTCGTTCGATATTGTTCCTGTGCGAAGCATACCTAATTATTATGCTGGTATGATTATTATTACACCATAATAATCGGTATACTATATCCAGTAGTGGGCTGCGATGACCAGAGTTGTTTGATTGAAATAATAGTTGAATACAGCAAACAAATGAAATTATTTTATTCTCAGGTCCAACTATTTAAATAGTTTCAAGGATAATTTCGGCAGATATTTTAATAACATACATTAATCAGTTATCGACAATTTCATAGTATTGACCGGTAAAATACATTTCATAGAAACCCAATTAAAAAGTACATTAATTTGTGCAAATGCGATGTTGCGAAATAGCGATGTTTTATGAAATTGTTAAGCAGTAATTGAAGTAAGTATAGATATGGGCTTTCAAATTGTTTGAAACATATTCAATTCTGGTTAAACCTTTTCCCAGTCCATTATCAAAGTCTATTTGATAGCTTTGAGCTTTGATAGACGCATATTCCTTAGTACTTCCGTTAACAGCTGTAGAAAAAGATTCAATGGTTGTTTCTCGTTGAAACATATTCAAATCTGGATAAGCGTTTTCGCAGTCCATTACTTAAGTCCATTTGATAGCTTTGATAGACGTATATTCCATAGTAACCCACCCTGATAACAGCTGTAGAAAATGATTCAGAGGTTGTTTTTCTTTGAAACATATTCAATTCTGGATAACTGTTGTCTCAGGCCATTACCGAAGTCAATTTGATAGCTTTGATAAACGTATATTCCATAGTAACTCCGATAACAGCTATAGAAAAACTTTCAGTGGTTGTTTTTGGGCTAAAAACATTCGGCTATTTCCATAAACTAGGTATGTTAAAAAAAAACAGCATCGTATCCTTTTCAGTGCCATTGAACCAACGAATGGTGTTAGTATTACAGAATCAATATTATCAATTTTACAGTTCACTATTGACTTTTACCGTTTAGTTTTAATTTAACTCATGTTGCGGTCGTTAATTGTAAATCAATTTATAACTATTTAAAGTTATCGAGTTACTAAAGGTCCCGATCGATGGAAAATGCAAATTCATCATAAGTGATATTGATTTAGGTACTTACTATATTCTTCGTGCCGCAAAAGATTTTCCTTAGCGTTATGTTGTCAATTATTTTCATTATTAGTAGGTCCTACTTCCTTGCAGACAAAGCATGTTTACGTCTATAGATTGTTGATCATATGATCTAGTAGATGTATTAGAATCATATCTATTACCGAATCAGTGTCATTGTTTATTATATGTATCGGTTTTGAAACTAAATATTTATTGTGCATCCAAAATATACGCATACCTGTGTTTGTAGGTACTCGCTGTAACAGCTTTGCTCGTTTACAACTAGAAAGGGATTTATATTTTTAGATAAGAAGTCACCTATTATACCGAAGCACTTAGCGTTTATTATATGTAAAAGAATATCGTAGTAACATGGTCCCAGTCGTTATATGATCGTATTCCTAGCGATATGATCATATTATAGCGGAAGATTCTAATAAGAAAGCGTTTCATAAGCATCATGAAGTAAGTGGGTAATAATTATACTGTTTGATATCACGAGTCCGTAGTTCCTTCAATGTGTAGCAGCCTAAGTTTCGCATTGTTTACATTTAGGTGTAGGTACCCAAATACAGATGTGAAATGAAATTGAATCGGAAGAACAGGGTACCCATTTCTAAACATGGAAATCGAGGTCGCATACAAATAACAATATGAAAATTTTATTACAAAATCTCTATACGACGTAAATAATAAGCATATTCAAAGTTATTAAATAAGCGAGTCAGTCTCCAATAATTAAGAATAGACTACACCAGCAACTCCATTTTGAATTAGGTATAGTATTTTGTTTTGATCAGTACACAAAAGATTATTCGGCATCCACTTACCAGTATGGCTTCTAAGATATGTAAATATACTTATTTGTGTAATGCCTATGTATTAGAAACCTTTAAATATTTGCAAAAGTTAAGAAATGTGCTCGTAATTTACTTACCTACCAGGCTTTTTTTGTAATCTTGCAATTTTTTTAATATCGCGAGGAAAAGCATTTTTGTCATTCCTCGCGTGCTAAGCATCTACACGTTAAAGGAACTATAACTAAGCCAAAATGTTTATTTTAAGCCTTTCGCACCGTAACAATAAAATTGTACTCTGATACCCGGAAGTGATTAGGACACAAATATTTCTTTCGGAATTGATTGAATAGTTTTAAAAACAAAACGATAAGGACTGGTGGCAGATCACAGTTCTAAAATAAAAATATACTGTATACATTCTAGATCCGAACCGCTACGGACCTTGAAACATAGGTGTATCAGAGATTTTTGATAAAATCTTCGCATTTTATGTCACAGACCTCTAGCAAACGTTGTTTTCTAATACCGTGGTGTCATTGTAGCCTATCTTAGTACAAAAGACGTCGAACCGATTACCGCTAAAGAATACTGGTAAATATTCATCATCATTTAATTTGGCAGGTTCTAATGACGTCACATCGTATATTTTTATGTAGATGCGCAAGCGGCGTGGATGCCAAGGTTGCTCTTGTATTTACGTTTTGTTAGTATTATTTATGTATAAAGAACACAAATACGATTCTTGTTACTTTATAGATCATGTATTCTGGATGCTCATTTTACGTTAAATCGCGGAAAAGCGTCAAGGTTATTTTATATTTTAGTTAATCTTCGGATCCGTTTTTATTTTTGTACAATATAAAGATAAAATTAGAAGGTTACAATATTCATGCATGCAACTCAATCACTAGTGTTACATGCAATTTATGTTTGTTGTGGTGAAATCAGTGTTTCAAAACGTCACTTTCGCCTACACTGGCGATGACGCTGTTTCGAACAGGTGACAATTACGTCATTTGGTAGAGTGGATTCCCCATACGTATCCACTTTCTTTATGACATGTAATGATCAAAATATTCCGATATCAGCAGTGAATACCTGAACCATTGCTGATATGCAGCTTTTATGCATCATATCAAACAATCTTGATAAACACCGATATAATGAAAAGTGAAAATTGCAAGCTTGATTTATGTACTCTCTATTTCTACCGACCAATTTATAAAAGCTCAATGACGATTTACGCTCTTTTAGGCACACACTACCAATGATAGTAGACACGTTATTAAACTTCAAATTTCTAAAGTCAGATATTCAGAATAGAATAGAAGTACTTAGTTCTTTTTTTGTACGTTAATGTTACAAAAGAGAGCCCCAAAAACGCGCCCTTCACCACTTCCTAGTACTTACACTGTGAAGAAGAAACTGTGTTACAAACTCCCCAGCAACACAGTATTGTCTGTCACGTGAATAAATTAATCATGTCTGTACACAAAAAAGGTAATATTAATTGCAATAATTAAATTACTAATCTTATTTTGTTAAGAGACATGCGATATGAAATTTTGACGAGACCGCTTGTCCTGTGGTCATTAAACACTTGTCAAGCATGGTGATCATTAATTTGTCGTTTATTAGTCTAAAATTGTTAGCTATTCATAGTAATTAATGCCAATTTAAAACATATTTCTTTTTCGAAATTGTAATAATATCACGCTTTTTCGTAGTGTTGTCACAGAAATTGTTACAGATACCTACATTTCTGTAATGTTGTTGTTGAATCACACTCACAATCGTAGCCAAGTTTAAATGTGTTAATGAAGCAATTGTGACTGTCCCTCGAAAAATAATTACATTGGAAAATCATTTGCTATCACAAGCTAATGATAAATACTATTATTATTGTATTGTAGTAATAGCACCACCTATAAGTGGTAAAGGAAGCGTGTATAAATATACAGGTAGGTATTGAATAATAGCAATGCGATACACAATTTTCCTAAGAATTAACCTGTTATTGAAAGAGATTGAAAATTATTTTAGTAGATTGATATCAACCATTTTTATTGCTTCACAGAAAACAGTTTAGATCCGTAATACTTCCCAGGCTATCGTATTCAAACGATTTGTCTGTCTGTTATTCAATACCGCAGTGTTTTCTTTGCATTGACGCTGGTACTGCAATATTGTGTAAATAATCTCTCTAAATAAGATCTAGTATCTTTCCAAACAATAGCAACAATTTGCAGTGAAAAACATAATAATTGGAATCAGTAAGATAATACAAGGAAAATTGTATCAAATTATTTATAATATGAGATTAAATATTTTGGTGCCGGCCTCGAACACTAATATTAAAAAATAACAATTCAGAAACATGTTTTATTAGTATTTACTACTAGTTTGTTGTCTTTTTCTTGTTACGTAATGTTTATAATATAATCCAAAATGTTTCTATAGTTTATTATAATAGTCCAAGTTAACGGAGTTTTTTGGGGTGGTCGTCGGGTTAGGGCTATTTACCTATTACGTATTGTCTATTTTTGCCACTTGCCTGCTACGCCTTCTTCCAGGGTCATAAAGTTTAATAGTAGAAAAAAAACCTTGTAAGGTTTTTTGTAAACTCTAATTCTTTGTTTCGAGATCAATGAAAATTGGAATATTATTGAGTGTACACACGGATTTTAGACGGTCTGATTTATCGCTAATAGTAGCAATCGCTACCATGCAACCTTTAGATGGATAAGACCCAGAACATTCACCTCGTTCTCACTTTTTTATGCTTCAATCAGTTACAGATATAGGCCCGTCTTTTAAAGTGAGGTAGATAGTAGATAGTATTTGTAGTACCCATTTCGTTAGATAGACGGAATAGTTAGCCCTGAGCTACCACTTTCGCACCGAGGACATTGTTGCACATCAACGCCGTTTGGGTCAGCAATAGGGAATAGTTGTCTCGCGACCAAGAAGGACTCATCAGTCAGTAGATCAGCACCGGATCAGCTCTGCATTTGAGGCTGTTTCATGTTGTTACATACTCCTTACACATGCCATAGAACAACTGCTTATAAATAAATATAAAGGTACTTCGAATATTGTGTAACTAGGCATTTAAAACATGTAGTACATTTTGTATGCCAGAAATTTCAAGGCAATGCTGACGAAATCTTGTAATAACATATTGCTTAAACATTGGATTTCGATTGTAATATTGTTTCAATGACAGCGTTAGTCAAAAGCTGTTGAGTGCAATTCTTAGTCGAAACATAGGAAGTACCTGTATTTTATCATTTGCACTCAATATCCTTAAGTCCTTATTGGCAGCGGAACAATCTTGACCTGTTTGATAAAACAATATGATAATGTTATATTTAGATAACTTGAATCGTTTGTGACGCTTTGTGTTTACATTGTGCATTCATTCAAATTTCAAACGCATATCATTTAAAAATCACGAGAGACGATAGTTAGGTACGTCCGGCGCACCCTGGGCAGTCAGCCTCGCTACCAACCTTGCTGACTGGCTTATCTTTTTACCAATTCATGAGGTATTCTCGTATAACTTGTGCCAACACGAGAGGAGAAGAACTTATGTACTTAGAAGAGCATTTATCTGTGGTAAATATTGATAACATAATACGAGTATTTACTTTCCTAAAAGGCGTAACTTTTAGTATCTATATACTGGACTACATGTTATTCAAGCGGTGGTGACTAATTTGCTTAAATATAGTTATTATTTATTGAACTTGTACATCTTTAGTATATAAGATAAGGATAATACAATACTAAGGATGAGTCGGCTTATGGCTAGTACATAAAGATAAGAAAATTATCTATACATATTATTTTAGTACAGTAGTAGGTAGTAGTACCTATGTTAAGGAAATTTGTTAAAATATTAACGCCCAATGGCTAAAACTAAGACACGGGCGATTAAAATTATACGAAGGACTAAATTACTAAAGGGCTTATTATACTACCCGGTGTTTAGGGTCCCTAACTCATTTTCAGTGTAGTTCAATATATAATACCAGTTAGGGCGCCCGGTGCTTTATTTAGACAGAATGGGTCGTCCAGATCTCCCTTTCCACTCTTTCAACTGGGCACTAAACATCTGGTAGTGTAATATACGCTTAAAATTAAGCCGATCTTTGACATGAAAAAAACTGACATCATTTGTTTTTGTTTGGTCTAGGTCATAGACTTTCGTTTTATGCGTCGTACTCACCTAGTGGTCAAATTCAACAAATGACAAACGTTCCTTGACTTTCATTCGTTAGGTGTGTACACTGTGTTAATATTTATTGTTTTAGGATATGTGTTTACGAATGATATTGTCTGAGTCTATAAAAAAAAGCCAATTAATATACGATGTAGTTCCCAGTCACAATTAGGAAAACCCTATTGTGTCGAGTTGATTGAGGGTTTTCACCGATAGACCCGGCAGCGTATGTGTAGTATTGCACTATGTACGAATGGGTATAGACGTACCAGTTGTTATAACAACAATGAAGAACCTACAATAACAGCATATTTTATTTACAGACGACTTACAGAAAGAGTGAATGAGCTAATACACACTGAGAACGTGTACGTTGAACGGTTGAGGCATGTCGTGGAGGACTACATCCCCAACATGAGCCGGACTGACCTATCCCCCACCTTCAGAGGCCTGAAACCAGAGATCTTTGGAAACATCGAGAGGATATTCAGGTTTCATTCCGAAGAATTCCTGCCGGCTTTGACAGACTGCGAAAATGATCTCAGAAAGTTGGGACAGTGTTTTAGGAGATTCGTAAGTGGTTTTATTTTCGTATTGTTACACGAGGTTTCTATCTGACGTCAAGTAATAAAATCTTGATATCTTGGTACCTATACAATAGGATTCATTTCTTTGCTTTTCTTCTAAGCCAAATTTTACCTAGGTCTTATATTTTTCGTTCCATTAAGTTAGTAACTTAGTAACACGACGATCACTTTGTTTCCTGTAGATAACATTTTCTGATTTGCTGATGTCATGGTCATGTACATTGACAAAGTGACATTTCTGTACGTGCTGACAGACGTCTAATGTTATTGCCTGTTTTTTTTAATATCATTCTATTTTCAAACACACAAAACACAGATTGCCTGCGTTCACCCCATGAAGGTATAGGTAAAAATGGAGAGCACACTACGAACACCTACTGAAAGCCAAAATATTTGGCCTTGAATATTTACTTTGGTATTCTGTCTCTTTCTAAGTAAGGTATTTAGAAAGAGACAGAATACCAAAGTAAATATTGAAGGCCAAATGTTTCGATTTTCAGTAGGTATTCGTAGTGTGGTCTCCATCTTTACCTATACTTTCATGGTTTACCCTGATATAATTATCTTTCCTAACTACAGTAAATAGTCAGCGTAATGACCGATTAAGAGCAAATCGTTATAAAAACATTGGTGTCACGGACTGCCGAGCGCGTGATTCTATGCCTTGCCACTTCACCGCCATAATAAGATCGTCTTTCTTCACAGTTTTGATTTAAAGAAATGACTAGAACACGGTAGCTTCGAATAACTACGGGTCATATTTGAATGGACGAGCAATATCTGTCAACGTGTCGAACAATTCTTCACAGTACCACAGCTTATCGCCACATTGCCCTCTAATCTTCGATAGTTTTACTGACTTTGATTGTATTCGGAGAAAGTATAGGAATTTTACTTAAATTATAGAGTGTATATTATAGGAAATCAAAGCAATTTAGCGTGGTTAATGTACGTGATGTTTGATTGTTATAAAGCGAATGTAATATAAACATTTCAAGAAGGGATTTAAACAACAATCACGTTATTTTGTTTGCAGGAAAAGAGGTTCAATATGTACGTAATGTACTCTAGGAATAATAAGAGAGCGACGAGACTGGTATTCGAACACAAACAGTTTTTCCAGGTAAGCCTTATTTATTACTAACTATGTATAGCGACATTCTATTAGTAGTTTAGAACAAAATGTGAAAGTCTTTTTGATGGCGGGCCATTATAGTACCTATTTTAGGATAATAATTAAATGAGTCTGCCTTTATGAGTTTACAAATAAACACTAATCAAATATTCTTGCTATTTATCATTGAAGTTATCACATCATTTCAGCATATTTTAAACTGCGCATCCGTTTGTTTATGCGCTAATCATGGGAGTTCCCTGTTCACAAAAAAACCCTATCAGTATCCTACATGCGAGTATTTTAAGAACGCACGAATAAAAAAATACGTATCATTTAATTTTATTAGTCGTTCCAATTATAACTTTGTATGTCAGCCGCATCTATGTCGAATATCATTGTGGTTTCAACGCAGTAATAAGTAGTTGGTATAGATTACCGTAAAAACTAAATTGATTGAAGCATTATCGGTTGGCCGCATGCACGCATCACGCCGGTCGATGGACGCTCATCGTTATTTCCTCATTTCTGTTAAGTTTACGGTGTACGGTGTTAAACAACCGCCTAACTGTTGGTGCTACCGTTATGCTTGCACATTCATAGGCATTGCTCGACCGCCACTGCTTCAAAAAATAATATTCCGTTACGTATAAGCAGACATTAATTATACAAATGAATTTAATTCTCTCTGCATAATCCATGCGAATGTACTGGAAGCTTATTCCTTTCGTTATTTTTCCAATTACAATTTTCGTAATAGAACTTCTTTCTTTGATCAAAAAGCTAACTAAACGTTCCGACATAAAAGTCTAAGTTTAGTGAAAGTTTTGTATATAATTGTCGCGCGCCATTTCCCTTCTGTGGACCTTCTCAGTCTACTTGTTCGGATAAAATTCTGCTCCAGTTATCCCACACCTCGATCACGATCACATATCATTCGACCCAAATTACGCATGAAAGCTGGTGAAAGGCTATAAAATGATATGTATTTACTATTAAATATATGTAATTTAACCGCGAACGTTTATAAAGCTATCGATCGAATCGATTTACAAATGATTTATGACGAAATTTTATTTTCCAGGAAATACAATTAGAGTTAGGTGATCGATTAGATCTCTCAAGTTATCTTCTCGAACCGGTGCAGAGGATACCGAGATATAAGTTATTTTTGGCGGATTTAGTAAAGACTTATACGAATTATGAGAATGAGAGGTGTGAGTCTGACTCGAGGATATCAAAACTAAGTGTGGACAGTGACGAGACTGGTGGTAGCAACGGAGAGTCCTCAGACAACGACGAGACGCCACTGGAAAGTTTGAAGCTAGCAAAAACTATGATTGAATGTGTACTAACAGCGGTCGATGAAATCATGGCGCTGGAAAATATTACCGACTGCCCGGTGAGTGAAAATACGTTTGTTTAAAAAACATTGTGACTTGACCGCGCTATACATTACACTAGAAATACCTAAATCATTATCGTTAATAAATTAAACGTAGATAGAAAGATAAAAGTAAATCATATCTACATAATGCTAGTTAATAGTCATATGGTATACACGTTGTTTGCCACAGGCGTTTGTGACAACATTCATTATCTCTTATTTTTATCATAATATTATCTCAGATAGCTGTGTTAGATGATAATGAGAATTTACACTATGACGAATTTTACGAAATAGCTGAAATAAAACATGACTGAAGTTTACTTTACTACAAATATTTATGTTCCCACCTTTTCGTAAATAATATTAAACAGGTAAATGAATATACGGCAATGACATGATAATTAATAACATGTTATTGTAAGTACCATTTATAGATATTACCTCCAATCTGTTATTACTACTATTGAGAGGATTGATAAAGGCTGAATTTAATTATTAATTAAAACTGCCAATTCAATACAATAGAAAAATACAACATACTTTGATGTCCTCTTTTAATTTATATTTTTATATAAGGATGTATTTTTTCTTTATTTATGTTAATAATGAATCTAGGTACTTAAATATTATTTAGTGAAAAAAAATCTTAGGAATACACGACCACCTTTCAATACTACAAAAAATATCAGTTTGTTAAAAAACACATAGGTAGATTACACAATATATTATTTCCATCCGAAAAGATGAATTTTGCGCTGCCATCATCCGACGTTACATATTATGCAGGTTTCATCCCACATCTATTTGTGTCCGGTAGGCTTTAATTTAATTCGCGACACTATTGATCGTCTGTTGCAGCTATATTTGAACCTGCTGTGCCAGGGCCGGCTGCTGCGCCAGAACGAGTTCTACGCGATGGACACTGCGCGCCGCCGCAGACAGTTAATGAGGATATTCCTCTTCGACAAGCTTGTGCTCATCACTGTTGTGTATAGAAAGGTCAGTTTAATATGTGAACTACAGTTATATTCATTACACACACAACACACATGCTAACTAACACACACAAACAAATGGACGCCGCAGACAACAAGGATGTTCTTTTTTTGCATGTTTTCAACAGTGACTAGGTATTTTTATTAAAAAAGCTATCGTTGTTGTTTTGGGTTAGGAATGAATGATTTGTAACAAAAATTTAAGAGTAATTAGCATTCATTACACTGATAGTCTTAAGTTAAAGTTCCAAAGACATTGGAACTGTGATAACACAGCATTAAATAAACGATTTAAAGTTAAAATCTATTAGTATTAATTGTTGCATATAACTATAATAAAGCCTTGATTATTATAACGAAATACGAAGACAAAAAATTAAACTGTAATCACATTGTACAATAAATGCTAAGGCTAACCTCGACGATTATGTAAATGTGACAACATTAATTTTGCTCTAAAAGGAATCAATTAATACTTTACCAATAGGTCGGTAGTGAGTTAAGTAATTAACGAGCTAATTGATTATTTGAATATTGCCATCGTCTGTTTTGACTAGAAAAGACGTCTAGCTAAATTGATCGACAGCCGAGCCTAAGAAAAACTTTGCAGGCATCGTATATTATGATATCGAGTTGTGATAGACGTAGTAATCGGTAAACGTAGTTTTAATTAAATTAGCTAATCGACAAAATCTTTTGTTTCTTTGTTAACAATTATCGCAAAATAATCTACGACAGTTTATATTACAATATAAAAAAGAACTGGTTACTTACGATAACAAGGTAAATATTTATTTAGTTACCTACGTTAGTGTACATACCTTGATGTGATACTGAAGATTTACGGATAATGACGCTCATAAGTACATGCTCTAATTAAAGTAGTACCGATAATATAATTAGTAATGTTCGTGTTGTAACGTGACAATTGCACTTTTTGTGATTGGATTTCAGATTTAAACAATCGACTGTCGACTGCCACACCTATACAGTTGCGGAAATAATTTTGTTTCAAAACAGCAGTTACAAAATAAAATATAGATTAATCTTTGTTCTTTTCTCTTATAATTTTTCGTTTTAAGAAGTTTGTAGCTCCACATAATAATCTTCTTCTCATTTTAATTTTCCTGTATTATAATTATTTCACTTATATAACAACGCATCAATAAAATTCATATCTACACGAGAATATCCAGAGTAGATACGTCTTTAACATAAGTTATCTATAGGTTGCGACCTAATCATACTTGACCTAATTATTTGGCAAATAAATAATGTCTGCTAATAAGTATGTCACCGAAAATGTATAGTTCAGGAATTGTATACAATTCCTAAGACGTGTAGTTTTGTGTAGTTATAGTTAGAAATTTTTTTAAAGAGATTTTTTTCCATCTATACTAATATTATAAAGAGGAAAGATTAGTATTTTTAGATTTTTGTATGTAACGAATAAACTTAAAAACTACTGGACCGATTTCAAAATTTTTTTTGCCGTTAGATAACTACAATATCACTGAGTAAGGCTATATTTATTACTGGAATAAAACTTCTTACGCGGGTGTAGCCGTGAGGACACAGCTAGTTACTTATATAATCCTTCTTGCAATTCGCCCTCTTCCTTGCATATTTGATAGGCGTTTATTGTAGTTATTTTGGAGAGAGAGAATTGACCGCTGACACGGAATAACAATAACTGTTTAAATACATAATAGGTAAAAATAGAATCATCAAAATAGAACAAGAAATAATTATCCAAATCCGGTTATGACAAATATGAGAATCGATTATGATATTAAAACCTTTCAGAGTTCGGAAAGATATTAATTAGTAACTTAATTTTTTTTTGAGAATTAGCTAAACGACAGATTATTATGTACGACATAATTAATTAACATTAGGTACTTAGGAATTGTATAATTTTGGATTACATACACTTCCCGTAACGGATAAAATAGGTATATAGTTAAACATTGTTTGGATGATTCATTACTCAATGAGTCACGATTTATCAATGTAACAATAAAATTATTATAATTATACCAGTCTGTGCCCACTGTCGACTGATATGATAACAGTAGCTATTTCATGACAAACTTAATGGCAATTTTGTATCAGTTGGGACTTTTTATTGCTTTTAAAATAAATTATTTGTATGGGTACTCTGATTTTAGGGAAATAACCTACAACCGTTTTGTAATGAGAACTTGATTTAGGAAATATTAAGTCGCCAATATAAGCTATCATTGAAGATAATGAGGAGTAATCTTTAATTTTGATTACAATAAGGTGACGTAGAGCACGTACGTAAGTGGTGCCAGTACTGATTTATTTTTCTGTGAGGTGCAAATTAGCGTAAAGGTTAATTTTACAAATCTCCAACTCTTCATTGTTACTGGCGGCACCAATATTCTACTTATCATGCTGTAGGTTAATTCAGACATTTTTATTAAGCAAAAAAGCTTAAAATCTGAAGGGATTCTACAATTTTATTTAATATAAAAAAAAATGTTTGGTTTTGTTTTTGTTGTTAAACAATTTGACAGTTTTCGTGAACGAATACTGTAGGAACTTTTAAAGAAAAAGGCAATATAGCGGCACGTATCCTTCTTAAAAATACCGTAAAATTAGCTTACTGAATATTTATTAGTCAATACTTATTCCCCAGTTGTGCCAGATAGTAAAATAGCTCTTATATTTTCGCTCAGATTCGTTTAAAACGATGAAAATGAAGCATTGGCAAAGTTTAATTCCTTTACCTTGAAAGTGCTTTATTCAATACTTCAACTTAGTCTGAGATGCCTTTGCAGCTGTTTAGAAACCAGTCAAGGGGTGACGTTTGAAAGAAAGATGACTCGCTAAGTATTGAGTTGAAGGCGTCGAATTTCAAATTGAAAACTAAAGAGGCTTACATTCACAATTGCTCGTTTCAGTCTGTATTACAAGCAATTATTTTTTTATTTGTAATTTTAATTTGATACCATTCGCTGCCACTTAACTTGCATCATAATGAGATATTGTGCGTCGGACGTTACGAAGTGTTTATTACGCAGACGCGACGCACTGGCGTCGTCGTCGACGGAATTATCTGTATTCCATCATTCCCATTTCGTGTACAGCTTCATAGTTTGATACAAGTTTATATCAGTCCTGAGTGTTGCAAAGTTTACATAACAAAGGATTGTATTCCGAGCAACCACTTAAATGTTTGTCTTATCTTGTGTGTTAAAATAATTTTATACGCTGCAGAGTTTCTCACAAAATTAAAGGAAAAAGGTCTTTCGGTTCTATGACCGTGACATCATGAATGTGTATCTAGTCGGTCATTGTCACGGACTTTATTGACGCTCCTCTAAAAAAAAAGCATACCTACCTACGTTAACGCAAAAGCAAATTATTGTGAAGATATTCTCGTAATTTAGTTTGTACACAATGGCAATTGTAGTGGCGAGAGTTAAATGACCTTGCCAATGCTACGGAACGACTAATTTACCACGCATCGTCGATTTCAGCTGTTTGATGTTACAGGAAATACGTAATAGTGTGGGATACCCTCCCATTGTACACAAGCTACAAATATCACCATAAATGTCACTTTAGAACTTGGTAACGCTCTACGAACCAAAGCTGATGTGACCTTTTGTCCAATGATTCAATGACACTGATTTGCATTTTATGTAAAAATAAACTTGACATTGGTATTCTGCTCTTGATATTAGTTTGCATTTGAATATAATAAGATTAAAAAATAAAATATTCAAAGCAGCTCGAGCTGTGCGGACAATTCCATATTATGTTGAATGTACTTTTCTGTTTTTCGAATCTAATATGGTTTTATGATACCAATTGTTTATTTTAAATGTCGTAATTTAGATTGTATAGTTAAACCCAATTAGGTAAAACTATTACGCATACATTAATTGTCAAACATACTTAAAAAAACATTTGATATTTCCAGCAACCCAGAGTGGAATACTTTATATACAAGGACCACATACCCGTGGACGATTTGGGGATAACGGCGAAGGAGCATGACCAGCACAAATTCACCATCTGGTACAAGAAGAGGAACCTGAAGTCTTACAAGCTGGAGACCAGCGAAGCGACGGTCAGGAACGCGTGGGTTGAAGGCATCACCTCGCTGCTGTGGGAGCAAGCCATGCAGAAGAAAGGTACTTGCCTTTTTTAAGTTGAGTGTCGACTATCTGTCCTAGTCTTGCAATTTTCTCTTCTGATTATTTAGTTGCGGTCATACTTTCTGACAGAAGTTACAGCAGTAGGGATGTTCGGTCTGCTAGATCTAAGTTAAAAAAAAAGTATTTTTGGGTAAATTCCTATACGAACATGGTCTTCCCGTGGATGTCGAAAAGAATAGCAACATCTATAGACATATCATAATCCTGAGTAACATTCACATCAGGGGGATAAGCAGCGACATACGCCGTTGCACTCATAACATCACACTGAGTATCTGGTTCTGTGTGGAAATAATAACCTCACCTTTATATGAATGAAATCTTATAACAAGCGCTAGACCCTTTTCCTTAACCAAAACTGTCCAAAAGAGAAAAGAATAGATTTGTTGAGTTAAACGTTTGAAAGATGAAATATAATCGAGTTGTCTAGGAATAAAAATAAATGTAAAAGATTTATTTTTTATTCTTGACTTCGTCGCTTTTGATCCTAGTCTCACCTGATGGTAAGTGCAGACAGGGTGGAGATAAGATGGGGCACACGAATCCAAGGAACAGAGATACAGAGGAATTATCTTATACCACCCTGCCTCTCACATACACGATGGAACACAGTAAACTGCTTGGGTTTAATGTAAGGGTGGTAGCTAGCCAGGCGGACTGTATAGAACCTACCACTAAGCGTGCTGGGTTTTGTAGAATCTTACAATACGCGTATATCCCCAGCGTGCGGTGAGAAAGTTTTAATATATTGAAGCCCATCCACGGGAAAAAGATACAACTAGTTTCAAACAACAGGTTTTAGACATTCATCTATGCTGGCAGATATAACTAATATTTTATTTTTATATTTCAACAATCACAACAATATGGCCGATATATGATTTTACCAATCCAGATAACGTGCCATTGTTTGGGCAATTTATCAGCATTGGTTAAAATGTAGATGTTGTTCAACGATTAGTAACGATACGCGAACATCAATATTGTGCCATGTTGATAAGGGCACAGCGTTGAAACAATGCACTGACTAATGATGCAATTTTAAGCACCAGCTATTGTGTGATGAGCAATAACATTCAAATTATATTTATTGTCTCATTATAATACTACGTGTTAGTTTTAAAAAACCACTTGCAAAGTGTATTTTCTTCGGTTCTGTTATGATGTGTTTACAATCACTCGTAAATATTCGTACTTGTTTCCATACTTCACTGTTGTACATAATAGGAGTTGGTCGCGAAAACAAAACACGTTTGACAGTAAACACTGCAAAGATGAGTGCAGCGTTATGTAACCCAGTGAGGAAGCTTATTTTTTATTAGTTTAGTAACCCATCTCCTTTGACGAACACTATCCGTCGATGTGTGTTTTAATATTAACGTCATCGTTAATGTAGTACTAATTAATATGTCTGTTCTCACATCTGATATTGAACAGTTTGATTCTTCGTTTTCTGTCACGCACGACTCACATGTAGCATTTAGATAAGTAAGAGAACATTAACGTTAATTCAGTGCCCATTTCTCACAAAGAAATTCGTTGAGTCCATGTGGCACGCACGCTGAACCAAACTAATTCCCGCATAGTTAATGCGAACAAACTTTTTAATTGATCGTCATCTGCTCCCCGTATTATACGTGACGGAAGGAGCCGGGGTTCTTTATCATGCCTGACGCACGCGGGGTCGTCGACATAGTTTTTTATTGGACACTCGTTGGCAAGTTGCATGTGCACTGCGTTGCGTCTCGTCTGTGGGAACGCCAGGAACTCAATGTTTTTCTTTGACGCTGCCGTTGTTTTGTAAATGCAAACGAATATGTAACGACGGCCCTGTTTGCTTGTTTGCGCAAAACAAAATTAAGTATCAGTTCTCAGTTCGATACTTAACAACACATTTCACACGTTGCTACGATTCTTATCTATGTATTCTTTATTACTCTTTGAGGAACGTCTGTATTATCTAACTTAAACAACCTTTCCTTACGGATAATTAGATAGGAGTATCACAAGGGAATGCAACGACGAAAGTACGATCGTTTTGAACTCTCACTGTTACAATGCCACATTTCTCGCTGAGATTACGCCGATAAGCGTAAACTGGTGTTTAAATCTTTCTGGTAACGCGTTTCTTTGTTACTTGAAGCTATTTAGCGACAGTTGCTATTTCCTCAAATGCACAATGGGCTTTTGTCTATTGCAAAATAACTTTTAAGTCTGACTGGCCGAGTTGATGTACGAGTATATGCAAATCATGTGTGTTGCATGACCAAGACAGTGGTATTTTACTGTCGTTTTGTGAGTTCATTCTGCGTAATTACGTATTACATTATCTAAACTATCGGCGAGATGACGGGCGTCCGATCGAGTTCTATTATTGTTGAACAGTTAAGTTTATTGTATGATAGCGTAGTTTGAGCTACTGCTACCGGCCGATGTCCGCTATTATTGAATTTTGGTTTCACAACAATATCGTCGGTTCTCACAGTTTCTATCGGATACCTATAACAAGGTATAGTATAGATTCTGTGACTGTTTTTAAATTAGATTCCTCATGTATATTGAACAAAGTTTATTAGTCACGTCTTAGGGTTTATTGTTTTGAGAATTTTATTTATTTATGTTTTTTTTATCAAGGTTGTCTGAAATATGCTTATTTGTGTATTTATATATATTTAATTGTTGGTTGCACTTGCAGGGGGCAAATATAGGTAAAAGAAAAAGATTTCTTGTACAGAATTCCATCATATTAATTCTGATATTAGTAAGTAGGTAAATATTTACAAGATTGATATTGAACCAATGCTAGGGAATAGTTATTACTGTATTCAAATTTAATATTGCTTAATATCATAAGCGTACGAAGATACAAAGACAATGACCAATCCATACCGTCATCACCGACGATTAGCAAGGCTCGTAGCCATGCACATTGTCTTCGCATTGTCAATTATTGTTTAACAGAAATAGTTACATTATTCTTAATAGAGTATGAACGTATTCGCAGAATTGTTGGCTTTATCAGGACTGTTATCAGCATCGCTAACGCAGTCAGGTGTGGCTTGAGATAGCAGTGGTACCTTATAATAAACCACAATTCTAAAACTATTGTTGTATCGATACTTGTACATTGTTTCGTCCAACAAGATCAATAAAACGTGTGTCCACTTGAGTCATGAGTCCACACAGTGCAATGTGTCCTGATATCTGAACAAAGAACAGAACAAGCCCATAACTTTCCATGGATGTCGTAATAGCCAACTAAGGGATAAATAGACATTAGGATGATGATGGATGATAAATTGCATCACCATGGCTAATAAAATTACCCACTGATTAATTTTTGTGTAAAAACAAACCGGTGATTCCAATAGAATCACCGACCTATCCACCAGAGATGCATCCTGGTTATGGCAATATCCTCGTTCGACCGATTCTTTAGAGGTTCATGGTGATTCAGAAGAGGATTAACGACAGCAAAATGCTTTAATGATGACTAAAATATTTATCATATTAAGCTTGTAGATAGCATCACTCGTTAACGCGATAAATAGTACATTTACACAATGTAGAAATTCATGACATACCAATAAATTATCTGAGATATGCCGTCGACGTGTAATCTACAATACTTGCGGTCAATAGATATAATATAGGTACATTATACATAGTTTAGATATTATTGTAGACTGAAACTATTTCGTCTCGACCTTCATACTCCATTATCAATATCTATTTTTACCTTATTGCGACGAACCGAAAGGTAAAGAGAAGTTATAAATAAGATTCATCTAAGCAATTATTTAAACGTCGACAAGCGTTTCGGTTTTGTTTTGACAAACGAGATGTCATTAATGTCTCATTGGAGGAAGTTGGGAGATCAAAAAATTTATAAACGATGTCATAAATTCTAATGTTTCACGCCATTTTGACAGAAATTATTCATAGAACATTTCGTAAATAATTTTACGTTTTAATTTCGTTTAAATAAAACTTATCACCGAAGGAGCAAGCAGAGGTTTACCAGAATTAGTACAATGGTGACATTACATAATTCCTTTATGTGCTACAATAATGAATCTACCACTAGCCAGCAAACAGATTAGCAACCCTATAAATATTAGGAATCTTACTAAAATAAATGTATTTGTATGTTCCAGAACTCCTTCTACAGCAGCGGAACAAAAGAATATCGATGGTGTCCATGAACAGTGAGGAGTCAACGGAATCAGAAAGGAATGACGACAAATGTAAGTACTTACAACATTTTTACTTGTAACACTAACAATATCTCTTTATGACACGATAAGGAGTTTCGCACATCGGACTTAACACGTCATGGAAATGAGTCTACCTCATGTAGATTTCCAAGCCTAGCACACAGTACCGTGACAAGACATGTGTCACGAACTTTGCTGAGTTTTGTGTGCTTCATAAAAGATTTGCGACACATCTCTTATTACGGTTAGTGTGACATGCGCGTGCTATGTCTGCTGCACTGCATTTGCACACCGCAATAAGTGTGTCATATCTAATACATGCATATTTATGTATTAAGGATGGATGTGTGGATCACAACATAACGGTAATCTAACTGTGTTTTGGTTCGAAATTGTTGCTGTCTACAAGTAAGGAGCTCCTTGGTATACAATGTTAGTCGGAAAGGGGGTACTAAGCTGAGGGCCACTTAATGCATCACTGATGATTGTTTTAAAGAAAGTGTTAAAATTTCAAAATTCGATAAATAAAAATTCCATGCAAAATGATTTTTATTTTAGTTTTTTCAAAAATTCTTCATCCTTGCTTTAGTTAAAAACTCAGAAAATGGAGATTCTAATCCGTGACCCCAAATATGACCTAAAATATAAACACAGCTGATCATAGCTGAGGATAGATAGAATTTAGCGTACTTTTTATGAAATCTTTGAACAGCTCTTAGACTCATAATGACTTTTGGGGAAAGTTGTATAACAAAAGTTATCCATTATGATGGGTACTTTAACACCCTTTCGGCTTACTACCCCCTTTCCGACTAACCTTGTATAAAGAAAATGTGTGTTGATTTGAGACGTGCAAAATTCCGATGTGAGGAGCTCCTTGGAATATGACGAAATTCTGTTTTAAGTGAATGGGAAGTTTTGAACCCACCACTACATGTGAATAAATAGGTATTTTAAAGCAGAACATAAGTTACTGTTACGACTAAGGTCTAAGTCAGTATGTTCAAAGTTGTACCGTTATAAAATTATGGCTCTTGCTTGACCGGAGGATATAATAAGGTAGGAACTTGCGGTCACGTTACATCTATAATTTGGTACCTACAAGTTTGGAGATACCAACCATTACCTACCACGCTGCTTTTATAAATGATATGATTGCGTATGAAGCTGACAAAGAAGAATAATAAATCGTTTTCTGCATTATAAAAATCCTAATAAAAGATCACTTTTATGACGACATAACTCCGAACATACCAACATTTGACGTAAGTCGTAATCGCGGCTAATGTTCTACTTTGAGAGCCCTGTCTAGTACCTAGTACATCAACTAATAGATACCATTGAAGGCCAGGCTACCTACATTTCTTTCCCATTCTCCTTTAGTAAATCTTTTGTAGTCAGCTTCAATTCAAACTATGGAGTCATCTTGACAAGAGTTTTTTATAAATAATGTAACAATAGCGGCCATGTCCAGCAGTGAAACAGTAAAGGCTCGATTATACTTATGGATACAGGGCGTAAACGAAATCATGTAATTCCTTCAAACCTCGTGATGTACTGCTGACATAGATTAAGCCGGCAAAGGATAAATATGGATTCAATAAAAATAAATTACAATAAGTAAACATGTATTCTTAACGTGAGGCATTTTAGCGTCCCGAGCGAATTGCGCGGTATTGCTCGCCGCGCGGTCATTAAACTTGGAGCGCTAAAATGCCTCACGTTAAGAACACATGTTTACTTATTGTAATTTTTTTTATATTGAATCCAAAAGTATCTCTAGCAGGGTTAATCTATGTCAGCAGTACATCACGAGGTTTGAAGTAATTACATGTTCGTTTACACCCTGTATAAAACAACGGCATTTAATTTAGAGACTTGGTCTCTGGCTGTTCCTTTTGGAATTCAGAATGTCCAAAATTTTGTTGTAAATGAATGCTGTAAATAACACTGTACGTAACCCTTACACCAGGTAACATCTCTGCTCCAGGTCTGTCAGGTTACGTTGTCGTGAAGTTGCACCAATGAATTGCTTTGTAGGTTAGTAAAGTTTAGGCACGCTTCCAAGCATTGCACCTAATATCTGTTCAGCTTTCGTTTTCTTTGCCTTCGCTTTTGTGGATTGTGGGGAGAAATCTATCTGTAAAATAAAAAGTATGTAGAGGTCTTAATCTATTTATAATAAAATAAACTAAGAATAAACAGCTATCTACAAAAACATGTCTTTGTAGCTAGCCGTTTGTTCTTTGAGGTTGTTGAAGTGTTAATATTTTCAATTTTGTTAATTTTGATAGAATAACTTTGCATTATAAGATAAAATATTGGCGATTCGTTCTTTTTTGTTTACCCCTTAAAGGATTTCTTTATGAGTACGTCCTTTTATGAAATATACCAGACAGCTATACATTAGGCATGCTAAAATGCTAAAAAGTGCAAAACAATTTGTGCATACTTGAAGTTAAAGCTAAGCTAAGTTGGAGATAAAAATATTATTGTTCCTATAGTAGCATTTGATCTGTAAAAGCATGAGGATTCAGGACAGCATGAGAAATTACTAGTTTATTTATGTAGATATTTTAGTAGATATTATAAAGAAACAGTTCTTTAAATATTAGTTATTTTGATAGCTGTTTTAACCACTAAGGTCGGATTTTACCAACATCGGATAACTTTTATCCTAGGATAAATAAGCGCAAAACTTGAGAACGGCTCGACCAATTCGGCAATTTTTTTTAAATATATTCCTTAAGGCACAAGGAAGGTTCATAAGGAGAGAAAAAACATAAAAATTGCGTGGAAAATAGTAAAAACAACACTTTTCTTTTCCCACTACAGGCCAATACCTTTTGACAGAACGAAGTCTGTCCGGGCAGCTAGTCTGAAAGCTTTTGTATAGATATTCTGTCAATTCGTCTAACTTATTCCTCAGATAAACGCTATCCGACGATGGTAAAATTGGGCCTAAGACCCGTATTAATAAACAACAATCATTTGAGAGGTATTTCAAGAGGAGCTACCATAAAGTAGAATTCCATATATTTGACAACATTTTCTTTTAATTATCTCAATTCATGTTAAAACTACACTCAAGATGAATCTCTGAAATGAGAGCTGTTTATTAATACGGGCCTAAGTCAGTGATAGTATTCAAGAGAGATTCAGAATGTCTAAGATCACATCTATCCATTTTATCTCTATCTTGAATCCAACACCTAAATTCGACATTTCTTAACACTTGAATCATTGCGCGGACTAAGCTATCGATTGCAATTAATTATAGGCCTCGAAGAATTCCAGTAAAGAGCTTACCTTTGCCGACACACCTTCGGGTGTTCGACTAAAACTGACATATATACGTACTTAGCTTTACTTCGCTATACTTTTATCATTGTTAGTGACTGTAGTTAGTTCATTACTTCGGATATGGTTCACTTCTTTCTTTCTTGGTGGCAGTGGCTGGGGTTACTGTACTATTTTGAGTAACATGTTTAGGCTGGTATTCACTAATATTTATTTTCTGGTTAAACATTAGTTTTCTCAAAATATGTACATCATTTTTAGATAAACAGTTGTTTAACCAGAGATTTAATGTTGGTGAACGTCAGCCTTATTGTGCCCGTCCTTATTCATGATATTAATGTTGATGTAAATTAAAAGGTATATAATTCGTTTATTACAGATAATTCTTTGCGAGGAGTGCCAGGTGAAGTCAAAAGATTGGGAGAGAAGAAATTTCGTAGAACTACTTGGTACTGTGAGTGAGTCCCACCTGGTTTATACAACTTTGATTCACTTGACTTTCCTGCAGAGGAATAGGACTAACTTCCCGACATGACACGACGGGCTAATGTGTGTTTAAGTGTGGCGACGTTGCTCAAAAATATATGAACAAATTATGATGAAGTGATATAAAATATTGTCAGAATTTTGAAGAAAAATCTATCGAATTTTCTGATTGACTGATACATATACCATTGAATTCTTGTACTCGGGATTACAAATTTAATAATAAAGAACACAGTAAATGAAGATATTTAAATTGTGTAGGTAACTAAATGTGTTTTTGTACGATACGATTATGTTTAGTTAAAGTAGTTTTAACATAAATAACAAAGAAAAAATTGATTAGAGTACCTTTGTAATGTGAAATCGAAGTTTTCTTGCAACACTTAACTTAGTACAGAATTCAGTAATTTCATATTAAAAGAGTACAGGAGTTAAACTTAATATTATAGCTTAGTAAATAAATCCAAAGAAAGATTATATGGATAGATAAATGCTCTAAAATTGTTACTTAAGATTTATTGAAAACAGCAAAACGAGAGCAGAACTCTTGCAGGATATAAATAAGATATAGCCAAAGCATCGCAATAGAAATTTTACGATATGTACGAGAAATGTGATAAAACGTTATTCGAAAATGTATTATACTTTATGTTATTATGGTAATTTCAGTCATTATTTTATGGGACGTATATTGTTACAGTGTTATTTAGTGTTATCTTTTTTGTAAATAAGTATTATTGTATCAATAAATAAATGTATATTATCGTCCGATGTAAAGTGAATAATGTAAATGTTAATTTAATTACAAATATTAAATAAATGTATTATTTTCATCATGGTGTTCTTTTTATTATAAAACAAAAAGTTGGTCCTAACAGTAGGGTGAGTAGTAGAACACATTTTTTTGTGGTATTATTTGTTAAAACATGTAATTGTTGGGAACAGTAATGATAAGTTAGATTTCCTGATAACCTGGGACAAACTTAAAAGATAGGTGTGTTCATTTGACCCCAAAAAGTTTGAATTAAACTATAGTTTTTAACCGACTTCCAAAAAGGTGGAGGTTCTCAATTCGACTGTTTTTTTTTGTATGTTTGTTCCGCTATATCTTTACTAATTGTAAACCGATTTTAATGATTATTTTTTGTCTGAAAGTGTATTCTTTCGAAGTGGTCCCATTTAAATTTGGTGAAGATCTGATGGACAACTTCGGAGTTAGACTATTTGAAGTCGGTTTTATTTTTGTTAAAAAGTGATTATTTGTTAAAAAGTTAATTATGATTGTGACGGAACTGATACACCGCTTATTTTAAATAATTTTAATACTTTACGATTTAGATTCAAAATAAAATATACACATCCTGATACTGCTAATTTCATTTCTACTGAAAATATCAAGTTATGGTCAAGCGATAATAATTCTAATTAATATTATTACTGCAATTTCCGGACAGCTCGGTATCCAGTGGCTTTAAAGCTCTCTGAAACTGACATTAAATATCTTTGCGGTTTCTGATAATGTCAACTGGAATGCTTTTGTAACTGGACCTTAATGGGTATCGCTACCCTGTATTATTACGTTCTTCTAGTCACAATTGGCTTTGAAGGATTTAGAGTGGACATGAAACTACACATTTCTAAGAATTCGACATAAAAATGTCAGTAGTCCGGTAGGCAATATTCTTAAAATCTGGGACACATAATAATTATGTTGAATTACGAATCTTGATCCTCTGCAGACATCTAACATCTTAAATATACTCAGAATATATTGGGTTCAATATACTAGTTACTCATGCTATAGAACTTGTAGACATTGTAAAAAAGTTTTTAAATCATAATCTCTACAGTAAATAAACCTAAGTTTATGACATAAAGTATTTTTACCCGCATATGCAAGAGAATAAATAAATTTAATCATAACGCATCTGTTTTTGTTATAGAAAAAAGGAACGAAATGAAGCTACGGTCAAAAATAAAAATATAAGCTCCGTTGGGAAAACATTTTCTGAAAATAGCCACAATATTTTTTAGTTTTATTATACGGGCCTTCGACGTGTGGGCGTTTGGTCATCGATAGGTGTATGCTTTGACAGTTTCGCTCTTTGATAGCTTAAAGTGAACTAGCTTTAATAATAAATAGTCATTTGGTCTTAGCTAAGAATAGAATACGTCGTCTCTTTTTGTATTAGATAAAAAAATTATTGCGCCTAGCCTTTTCCGAACTATGTTCGGGTCAACTTCCAGTCTAACCAGATGCGGCTGAATAGCAGTATTTTACACGGAGCGATTGCCATCAGACCTCCGCAACCCAGTTACAGGGCAATGCCAATACCCTAAGGTTAGACCGATTGTCAGAATTTCGAGCTTTTAAATTACTTATTTATTAGATAAATAAATAAGTAACTTAAAGGCAACTTGTGATCCGTTTTTAGACAGTTCAAAACGAGAAAAAATAAAAAAAATTTTTTTGGTTAACCTAAGTTACACATTTTTCGTGACTTGTACTGCCTAAATATATCTATACATCGTCGATTTGTAATATTATTATGTCGTTACAATGTTAAGTAACAAAGAAAGATGTGAACTGTCAAAAAACAGATCACTAATCGGTCTTACTGTAAGAAATAAAATATGTTGTTTTCAGGAAATATTACTGTCGTGTCCTGGTTGTAGGACCAGGTAAACAAACTTTTGACGGAAAAATATTCAGTTTTCTTAATTTTTTTAGAAAACTTAGTACTTAGAATTTATTTCAGTTTTCTAAAACGTTCGTTCTGCCTAGCCTTTTCCTAACTATGTTGGGTTCAGCTTCCAGTCTAACCAGATGTGGCTGAATACCAGTATTTTACACGGAGCGACGGTACTGCCATCAGACCTCCGCAACCCAATTACTGGGCAATGCCGATATCCTAAGGTTAGACCGGTTGTCAGAGTTTCGGGCTTCTGACTACCCGAAACGACCGTCATTGGTATTCGTAAGACACCCGGGACCGACGGTGTAACGTGCTCTCCGACTTCTACGAGGCACGGAGGGGTCTCGATGTGTAAAGAATGGTCATCCATCCACGGACTTTACGCAGAAAGTGTAGCTTAACCTTGCAAATCATATGATCCGAACGGTCGTTAATTATTTCTAAAACGTTGACACTTAAAGAATACTAAATGTTTTTCTCGATCAAGGCTACCAAGGGGATTTTTGTTTACCTTTTATACAATATTTTAATGGTTGGACTATACCTGTGTACAGATAGCAACGTACTCCAAATTGCGATTATCAATTCGCCTGCTGCGTGAAGTCGACAGTCATCATCAGCCTATAATGTTCCCACTACTGGGACACAGGCCTCCTCTCTGTGAGAGGGAATGGGTCGTAATCCACCACGCGGGCCCCGTGCGGGTTGGTAGATGTCACATGTCTTCGAATTTTTGGTTCTAGGACATGCCGGTTTCCTCACGATGTTTTCCTTCAGCGTTTTGAGAGCAGTGGTGATGAAATAAATTACACAAAGTAATGCGCCTGGCTGGGTTCGAACCCACGACATACAACTCGTAAGTCGGGGCCGTTACCACTGGGCCACCACTGCTCTAGGTCGACAGTATTTTTGTGAAACAATTGTAAACTTGACCCTCACATGATCTTATTTTGCGGCAAAAAAATACTGCTGCGTGCTACACACATAATCAGTTTATTTTTTTGCTTGTTTTGCTTCAGTAACTGTTAGGAATATTAGAACAGCAAATATAATACAAGCCTAGCTAGCTAACATTAACATCATGCATGTAAGGGCCAAGTTTATTATTTGCTGTAATTTGTCTACGTGTACTTATACACACGATAACATCGTCAGCAAATTAAAACGCAGTGCATTTCATTGCTAATTGTATTTCAGCAGGGCTATATTGTTTTAAATAGTGTGGACCTTTGCAAATACGTAAATCATAATGGCATGGTTAATTACGGACGCATTTTCTATAAATAAGCTGTTTTTGATGTTATTTTCTGATGAATCTGCTGGTAATAGTTAGAAATATTTAAGATTTAACCACCCCGCTTTTTATTTTTATATTTCCAATATGTGGACACGCCATGTCTACAGATTTATAAAATATGTATGGATTAAGTAATTAGGTATAAAATACATATTTTTTATTTATCTGCAAGCAATTAAACCTCTTTAAAACAATCTCATTAGTCGTAAAAACTTTAAAATGAAGTAATGAAATACATTTACCTGAAATCCGCAATGCGAAAAATTATGGCTACGGCTGCGAAGTGGGGCGGAATATTCTACCTGAAGGCTAAATTTTATTGCCCCGCGCTGTTTTCGAACAATTGCATTAATAGTGTATCAACGGAGCGCCTCGCCGACTTCTTTACGGCTATGGAGTCGGGCGCCGGAATACAATTAAAGTTTTAATATTTTAACACCGTGAAATCACAATTTGAACTGGAGCCGTGAACAAAATTGGCATAATTAAATACATAAAATAAACTAATTTTCGTGTTGACTTGCTATTTGTTTTCTTATATTCTTCACTAGTTGTACACTGGTTTGCTACATAGTAGGTATTCAAATATGGTTATTATATTATCTATATTACTTAAATGATTTATAGAGAGACTGAGTTTGTAGAGTCAAACACAACTGAAAAATTGAATTTACTGATGAAAGTAAAAATTATTTTACTGGTAGCTGACAAGCTTACCTCATTAGGCATAAGCTTTGTTGTTAGCTGAAAAGGTGGTTTTCAAAAAAAAAAGAAACTCGAGCTAAACCGGAGTAGTTGCAAGCGTAAACAAAGTTATAATTTTACAAATAAAATATACTGCAAATGTGTACACGATAATATAATTAACAGAAGCAAGTACGATTTAGCAACAAACTTCACTCGACCAATAACAGCGATTGCGTTGAAAATTGGCTCGTCGTTACAAATATACAATTCATTCTTATTATTTTTTTTGTGTTCCAAACAGCAGTTTCGTACAAAGAGCAAAATGACGTCTCAGCGGATGGGGTGGTTTACTGCGCCATTTCTCTGAGCCCGACTTGTTTCGACAGGAGTTCTTTGGCGGCGTCTTTAACACTCCCTCGAGGGTTCATTTATATATTCGCAACACGGAGGCAGCAATAAAACTGCGTTATCCTGGTCATTATTTAGTCATCGCCCGGCCTCCTCGCCTACTCTAGGAAAATAAAATGCATTCGAATGACTCTTGTATGTACGGTGCAATTTCATGCACCATCAAATGTACCGTGTGTCGTAACTTTGTTTATGATGTTTATATTGAAAAAGTTTTATACTATGCCGTGAAAAAATATTTGAAACTTAAAATATTATTTTTATATCTACATAAATGCTCTAAAGTGGTTTTGTTTCGATAGTGTGTTTTTAGTTATATAACCATTAAAATTAATGTTTAAACTTCTAAATTGTAAAATTATATAGGATTTTTGTGTTGTTTTTAATGCAGTGTACAAAATCCAAACTTATTATAACATTATCGAGAATCGTTAGTTAGGGGACTGGTCACGGCCGGTTACGAGCAAGCCATTTTATGAGGCGGCTCTGGGCGTCGCCGCTAAATCTCCTTATTTATCCGGGAAAACATAAACCGAGGTCTCAGCAAAAATTAATTGGCTCCCACGCTCCTTCTTGGTACATTAACTATTTCAGGGTTTATTGTTTTACGTGTTGTTTTGTAGCTCATATTGATTTCTAGTGTTACACCATTATTAACCCTGCTCGGATATTTAGCAGTATTTCATTTTTCTATTTTATTTTTCTGCAGAATTGTAGTCTGAATTATTCAAGACCTGGCACTGTGTGTTGTATAGATAATCTTCAGAGCATGTGTTATCCAGACTACTTTACTTTTTATTTTTATGTCGGGACCAAATTTGGCGTGTTGCTGAAACGACGGATCATAACCGTTGGACACAGCAACTGTTTGCAATCCTATCCGTAAACCAGGCATTGTTTTGTTCACAGAGAGTCAGACGTAAGAGTAAATTTGAACTTTAGACCTTAGCGATAAGGAATGTTTTTGTGTTTGTACTATCATTGTTGTGGTTGCATCCATTGGGACCTCTCCTTACTCACGCGTGGCGATTTTATTTTAGTCGCTATAAAAAGAGCTTGCTTTCACCTGGCACTTCTTAAAGCGCAGCTTGTGGTACGAGCGGACACACTTCATTAAGGCCGCGGTATTTGTTGCGTTATAAAACTTTGTAGTTTTTTATTCGAGTTCTTTTCGCCAGACAGAAAAACGACTTTCGCAATGTTTGAAAATAACCTTCAATCCGACAAGAGCAAATAAAAAGGAATGTTTTAAAATAAAGAAAAGAATATTTGCTTACTTATCTAGTTAAAATTCGTGCTTACACGACACGTTTCATATAGAAAGGAACGCAACAATGAGCTTGGAGTAAACATCACACATGCGGCCACCCGGTGCATTGCCAACAAGAACAGATGAGATTGGAGGAACTCCAGAAGTATGCACCTGCCTACCTACGGTCGTCAGATACACCATTTTACATACATTTAGTATCGATGCTATCGGAAATATTTTATTGATATTTTACTCAATTCGTTCGAAAAGAACGAACTAAGATTTAATATCGGCTCTACGAAAGTATGAAGGTACGGGATTTTATTTGCTTAGAAAAAAAGAGTTCTCTAGCCAAATTTCGCCGAGCCGAGGTTAAGGTACCTACATATTTTTATGTATTCGGCCGTAAACTTGTAGTATAGTTTTATGGATATGTTTTTCAAAGTGCGACGAGTCTTAAGAGGGATTTATTTTTTAGGGAACAAGGTGACGGCCGTATCATAAAGTCGTTTTGTATTCACCTTGTCCTAGTGTGTGGAGCGACATGTTACGTAGGTGTGTCCATTCAGATGTCGTTGTTTAGACACCATATCACAGGCTGCAGTGATCCATTGCGATGGCCGCGTAATCCCGGCTAGAGGCTTTGTCTCACGTCCAGCTTACTTTTATTACCGTGCCTGCATCGCGAAATAAAACAAAATTGGCGGGAATTTATGGGCCACAGCCCCAGTATGGCTAGTGGGGTGGAAAGTTTTCAATTTGAAACGAATAACTTGTTTGTCTCGTGTAATAAGGAGGGTTTTGCTGCGGGTAATATGGGGTTGCAATGGCTGTCGCAAGCTTCCTTAAAACTACTTTCTTGGTTTTATTACCTAAGTGCTGCGGGTGGGCGTAACTCGTCTCTTGAAGGTGTGTTTATATAGTAGTTACAATGTTCGCCATAAAAGTACACCCATTGGCAATAAGTTGATCGGAGTTTGGGTGGAGCAGTTACGTACCTATGTTTGGAGTATTTTGTAAATAGATCATGTAGGGTTTAATGCCTCTACACTTGTATATAATATAATTAACTAGTGACCCGCCCCGGTTTGGCACGGGTGCAATGCAGATATTAATTTGGGGCATATAAATCTTCCTCTTCATTCACTCTATCTATTGCTGAAAACTGCATTAAAATCCGTTGCGCAGTTTAAAAGATCTAAGCGTACAGACAGCGGGAGCAATTTTGTTTTATACTATGTAAAGATACGATTACCCTATAACCTTTCGCTATTATACATTCATCATAATTGACCCATGTGTAGAATACGCGTCATAAATTAAAAGAAAACTAAATTCGAAGTAAATTCCAAGAAAATTTTAAAACAAGCGAAATAATTTCATTTCTTGGTAACTTGTTCAAAATAAATGATGCCTCAGCTTCATACATCCACTAACAACCACGCTTCGTTATCACCAACCGAGCGGTGCACGTACAATGACATTGTGTCGGCTCCCGCACTCCCGCGACGTTTACACCGACCATAACGTTTCTTCTACCAGCAAATTGAATGTTAAAGCACGTTACCTGCCCCTAACTGAATAAGTTATGAGCTCCGAGCTATTGGTAATGAAACTTGAATGACCTCGGGCGTGTAAACCGTCTGTAAGATGGAATTTCCGTGTTTACACAACTCCGCTAACAGTTTATTCTGTTGCGCTAAGTGCCACTTCCGAATAAACGACTCAAAGATATTGTTTCGGTTTGAAAATCGAACATTCCAAACATTGTACTGACGGGAGCAAAATGCTAACTTTTATTTCGCAAAGAAATCTGACAACTTTTATTTCGGATTTATCAAATATTTTATTTATTCTGTTAATTCTGCTTAGGTCTGTTTTTTATGATTGTTTTTAGTTTGTAAACTGAGTAGTTTTTTTGAAAATAGACCCATCACACCTACGCTTGACATTCTTTGTGTTACTACTCTATTGAAGTCTGTAGATAACTTGATAGAACATTGTTCATAGCTGGGCGACTGACTGAACTATTATTTAAATCCCTAAGACTAGATTCTGAGAACTCCAGATAAACTGACAATGAGTTGTATGAATAAATTTTTTCTGCGACATTTAACACAGAAAGTAAATCCAGCGCGAGGTTCCGGTTGAAGGTTTTTCCAGGAACAATAGGATTGGGTAAACAAACCAAACTGAATAAATTTATCGGAGAAGCAACTCTCACCTAAAGTTTGTGAAGAATGCCAGTTACTCAGTTAGTCTCGATCCTAGCCAGCCAGTGGAACTTTCTATTTTTCGATTGCTCGTGTTACTGAGTTGGCAAATGTAGTTTAGCTAGTAGTTCACGCTGTCGCCGCTTCACAACTGAATTTCATTGTTAACTTGTTTTGCATTGTGTGGATGTAAGTACTAGACGTTGGTCACACTTCAATATATTACTCTATGCAGGTCACGATGCAGGTATTCCATTGAGGAAACTTCAAGAAAAGAAAATTCCACTTCAGTTAGTATTTAGAATGATTTATGACGTATTCGGTGATCTTAAATTATTTAAAGTATTATTACCATTGGGCAGCATTCTGTAGTTCACCAATATTTGTTTATGACTTTTCCGCTATATAATTTTTCTTCTGTGATCCATCTTACGAAATCACTGATCGATAGGCCCGAAGGAAGGTGTATTAAGTGCATGATACGTAGCACTTATTAATAGTTAAGTGCTACGTACATACACACCAGTGACCGATGTGTTCAAGGTACGATTAAACAATTATTTTATTTTCAAGTTGGCCTCAATTCATTGGAGGCCAAAGCAAACGTAAAAAATGATTTAACGGCAGTTCAACAATAAAATGGTCACAGTTAACAACTAACTGCATTCTACCAAGTTTATAAAAGTGTAGTTAATTTACTAGGCCATGTTTGAATAATTTAGCTAATTTACTTAGAAACGGTGGCTATGTTGGCTATATAACTGAGTGGAATGTCGTAATAATGTATGTTGTAGTCGCAGGCAGTTCTTGCGGGGGTTGTCGAGACAATGTTCTTGCGTCATTAGTAACGTCTCAGGCGGCGATTATCAAAGCAATCAGCCGTTCTGCAAACTGTTACCATCCGACTGGCTGGCGATAGGGCTAGCAGGCCGTGTCGATGCTTTTTTCATTTTTGTTGTCTTCGATATCGAGTTACACTGCGTTATTGGTATTGAATTGATATTAGTATATTCTGGAAACAAATTTGAATGTGATTGTTATTGAAAACAATGGGAAAAATAAACATTAGTAACAAACCAATCTGTGTTGGATCGGTTTCAATAATACTCTATTGTACATCACAAGTTTTTATGTTCTGCAATAGTCTTGTTAAAAAGAAGTATTATGTTCCAAGAATATTTTGCATTAAATATTTCTGTACGCAAACTATTTAGTAGTAACAAACTTGTATCGATAGTTTCGTAATTTTCCTCTAAACATCACTAAGGCAATTGACGAGTGTTTGCTCGAGTTTGAGCGGCTGCGGCGTTGGGCGGGCGGAAGTGGTCGAGGGCTGTTCCTAGTTTAACTGTTGCGTCACTTGATTGTCGCTGGCGACCGTCGCCAAGTACTCTCACTGTATTCACCCCCACGATTCACGACCCGTTTATATTTATTATTTTAATAAAGACGCTACATTGAAATCACATTGAAACGCTGAAACATTTATCTACTAATAAATGTTGAAACCGCCACCACGTCAATCCCGCCGACTGGAGACAAAATGAATTGTGACAATCCACTTTTTCTTTGTATTTTTTCCTGACGAATCTAAAGCCGATCTGACTGTTGATTTAAAAGACCCGAGCTCTTGTTATTTAATACCGATATCGAATTACAGGCAATCGACTTAACATCTCGAATTTACATACTAAATAAAAAGAAGGTAGATATTAGAAGATTAGAGAGTTAAGTGGTGAAAATCGGGACAGTAAAAGTGATTTACATTTAACTGAGAGCGAGGAATATATACTTCGAATTACTAAAGCAATTCGGTGCTTAATTCGTAGGCCAGCCAAGAAAGATGGGCGGCCAACGCTCCCGGCGCGCCCGGCACCCGACTTTAATTACAACGCAGGTTTATTCACTCTAATTTCGGGAATTTTGCATTCCCCACGCGAACCGCGGAAGGGTCAGAGTAAAAGAAAATGACATTCGTTATTCTATTACGTTAGGCAAAGGAGCAAAGAAGAGCTCTGTAGGCACTGGTAATTACTTTTGTGTTGGTATTATATCAACAGGATCTGTTTTTGTAATAGTAATCTGTAGCGAGAATAGCTCCGGCTATTGTGTCGTGCCACGTGGATAGAGTCCCGGCCCCGTCATGCGGAACGAGAAGATTGCTCCTTTTTGTTGTTACTCATGCCTCTCTGCAATCAGATAAAGGATTCCACGATTTACGTAGTACGTAGTTTTGCGACTTTTGGTAAGGTATTGTCGTATTTTTGTTTGATGTTTTTGGAGTAGGTACTTATGTTGAAGAAGCCACGATTTTATACAACGTAATATTCGTAACATACTTTGGTTGAAAATTTAAATTTTTGAGAATTAAAATGTATTTAGTAATTCCGTTATAAAACTTTTGTTCATCAATCCAAACAATATACAATTATTGTTAGTTTCGGCCATTAAGAGCTCCTAGAGATAATTATTTTCCCTCGTATTTAGGTCAAGAGCTGTCGGCGCGTGCGCCTGCGGCCGCGTGTTACGTCGCGTCGTCGGGGCGCCGCTCCGTGGTTCGTCGGCTCGACCATCCAGCTCAAACGGGCGAAGTTTTCTCCTCTCGGTCGTTACGAGGCGCGAATTGCCCGCGTTACAATTACTGCGCGGCCCGCCATATTTATGCCAGCGGTAACCAAATTGCCCGATATTATTCCATCCCATTGAGTGCGAAAAGCGCAAATTAAACCGATTTTATATTGGACGATTTTCCTCGAGAGCGGGGGCGAGATATGTTCGTTGTTAGATAAGAAGCCGAGAAGATTGCGTTATGAAATAAGAAAGGAATTGCACGTTATAAAGAGTTGCTTTGGAATAAATATACCACCGCCGCTCTGGTGCGTTTTTGATTGCGATTAATTTTGTTAACGGTGAGAGTTTGCTAATAAGCAATAAATATCTAAAGCTGTTAATTAAATATGTATAGGTTTTATGTTTATTTACCAATTAAGACTTGCAAGGTCTTTTTTTATTACATAACGGGTGATTTAAGGACATAACTTTGATTTTTATCTATACTAATTTTATAAAGAGGAAAGATTTGTATTTTTGTATGTAACGAATAAACTTAAAAACTACTAGACCGATTTCAAAAATTCTTTTGCCGTTAGAAAGCTACATTATCACTGAGTAACATAGGCTATTACGCGGGCGGAGCCGTGAGGACATAGCTAGTAGTGCATAAAATTAAACGAAAATAGAAAAGTAGGTATACTATATAGTGCCTTGTAGATTTTAGAGTCACATTGGTTTAATTACAGTCACATTTTATGGTACGGTACACCAGACTTATAATGTTGTAAAAAGTTTATTATATTTTTTAAAGTTTAACAACCCTTGTTGTTTGCGCACTTGTGGAGTTACGATAGACATTTGATTATGTTTTAAATAAAGGTATTCTCGGCTTGTACGAGCCGGTTGGCTGGGCAGTCGAGTAAACCGCGAAACACTACTAAAATTTTACAACTGAGTTGCTCCCCGCTTCTCGCATAAGCGAACTGTTAGAAGAAAATGGAAAAGCAACCGAAAGATATATCTCTGAGGGGCCCAGATATTTGGGAAACTATATAGCCTAATGAAAGCGAACGAGGGCGGCCGGGCGCTAACAACTAATTGGCTATTCCGAAAACTCATTTGAACACAAAATGGATTCTGTATTTAAATTTCAGCATTCCGTAAAACAACGGCGAAAGTTAAATGCATAAGGCATTTTGGTTTCCATGGATTTACTTGCCATTTATCCTGTTGGATTACGTCGACGTTACCGGTGTAGCTCATACGAATACATGTAAGAGGATATAAACATGTGTAAATGTTTTTGGCATCATTTGTAGCAAATGTTCTCCATTAGATACAGTACTACCTACGTGGTTTCTGAATAAGTCTGAACAATAGCTCTCTAATATTGAAAAATAGCGTTTAACGTGAACTCGGAATTGAGTTTATCCGATGTCATCATTATTCAGCAGGACTGGGGTAGGTACATTCGAGCTGCTTCTGGGAAATCCAACGTCTGGCTCGGCTAATGACGGCTGCGCTCTGAATACTGAGCGACCAGTCGCCTACATGAACCGACCTACCACTTTATAAACATCCATCTAACTCCTACGCTGTGTTCCAACTTATGACAAATACTTCCAATATTCGTCCTTAGAAGCTGAAGCGCAACTAAAAGTTATTATAAATCAAATAGTTCACTTTCTCTGTCGGGTTAAATTGTGTTTTGTTTAAGTCGTTCGTTCCGCGTGCGTTTGCTCGGGTGGCTCGCGACATATTGTCTGAGAACTCCGCCGACGCCTCTCCAATAAATAAGCAGGTCACATATTGAAGGGGGCAGAGGGGGAATACAATTGTAACTTTCCTGCTCCGGCTTACGGGAAGGCAAAAGTTTAAAAAATACAAGTTTCCTTGCCCCTGGCTCGCGGGCACGCATGACAACGTTCGCACGTACACGCGAGGACCCTCCAGGACAAGTCTCACGCATCTCCTACAATGTTTTACTTACCCATAACTAAATGAAAAATAATTGCTTCTTAAGGAAGTAACTGAAAAATAAGTTCCGGAACGTATTATCATTGGTATGCGGTAACCATCCCCGATCGCCATCCCCCGTTACGTTAGTCGGAATAAGAATGAGAACCCATTAAAATATCCAAAGATTTAGTGCATGACAAGCAGCTACTCTTTCAGAAGTCCTTTCTCCACGAAAAATTGAGCTTATATTTCGATGATCCTTTCAATAATTTAACGGGCGATGCGAACAAAAGCGGTTTGAAATCGAAGCTTATAAAAAGGCCGATGTTAAGTGATCGATCAGGGGTAAAAGTTGTTAATCTTGTCTCGCGCTGCCGAAGTTCCGGTCGGTAAGTTCTGAATATTACTTAAAGAGAGGCGACACAACAAGCAATTAGTATGCAGCAGGGCCGCGTAACATTTTTTCACATTATGCTAAGTCCCAAAGAGAAACTGTAGGAAGTCCAAGGGGTGTAAGGGGGGCACTCCAGCGATTCCCAATAATTCATTAGAGCGACCGTCGTCACGGGGTACGAATTAAAATTAATGATTCGCGAGGACAGCAGCCGCCTTCGGAGGATCTCATTGTATTATCTAGTCACTTTTTATCTGCAGAGATAATTTAAACTTGCCTTCTAACAGGTGTCGCAACGACTTTTCTGTATTAGCGATTTTAAGAGGCTAATAAATTCTGAATCGGGGAGTTATTAGCATTTTTATGTAGCTACTTCGGAACCGTATCGTTATGTATAACTATGGAATTTATTAGATGATGAAGTATAAGATAAGATTATAATATAATATTTGGGTGACCTATTTCATATGTCAATAATATTTACTCATGTCAAAGAAAACGATGCTAAGAAAACGTAAACAAATCAACGTCTAAGTTGAGATTGTACAAGCTTCTCAATAAAGGATTCCCAGCGCGTATGAAATGTATACGTACTGTGACAAACATATGCAATTAGGTATCATCACTGCTTCAGTTCAATTTAGCTCTAATATCTTTTGATCCCGTGTTGGGATTTGCAACGACATTGTCGCGGGATGATTTGATGAGAATTCGGGCGACAAGACGCGACGCGACATACAAGTCGAGTTTCCAGTTTCACGTCACGCGCGCTTGGCTCAAATAAGGCTTACTACCCCCTGCTGCCGCCTCGCCTGACGCCCTAGTATAAAGTAGACTGTAGAATACCTAATGCATCTACGTGTTAAAACTATTCGGCTTTCTTTACCATGTTGCTGAGTAAACTTAGGTAACAAAATTAGGAAAAAGGTGACAACATTGACGTCTGAATTTCAATGACGACAACAAACTAGTAATAATGCTCCATTGGGGAAATTTTCGCTCTTTGGTAGTATATAAATAACAAAGTCTCAATTGGATTTTATCCCGGAAGCAAGTGGAGTGGTTAATGGAGCTTGTAGGCGAGGGGTTGGCGATCTGTCACTAATTGCGAACTATTATAGACTTAGCACAAAATATGTTATTGCGGCGGAGTACATTAATAACAATCGAACAAAGTTCTGCAGTTTAGCGGATCTCTCGTCGATATAATTAAGAAATCTACTGACTGGGTAGGAAATAGAGCGAATGAACTCTACAGTGTATTTGTATTTCATAGAAAAATGAATTCATTTTTGTTCGATATTTTTTTAGAACTGCAAATTCCAAATCGACAGTTTATTCTAGTTTATAGTCTGATATTACAACGTTGTGAACGAACAGAGTTACGTTAACGCGTTAGGTATTAGTTCGGACAGAATGTTTGTGAACAAAATATATTTACTTGAACGAAAAAAGGGATGATAACGTGACTTGCGGCTAATCGGCTGACATCTCAACTTTGTTGTTCTTATTGGTGGTGTGTTCATAAGCCCGGGCGGCACGGGTCGAGCGTCGGCCGAATCCTAAGCAGCGCCGAGAAGAGCAGCCCTAACAAATTGACGACAATATCTGTTGGCAGTTCCCTGTCACCCGACGCCGGTTATTAGTGTTGCCACACGATGGAACGCCGCCTCGGCCTCGGCTTTGGCTTATGTACGTGTATTATTATTTATGTGTTCAGTATTACCTTCTTTGAATTTATTGTAATGTATAGTGGAAGTAGTGGATATTGAGTGATAAATGTGGAGTTTTATTAAAAGTCTGTATTAATATTGTTTTCAGGATACAGATACAAATTAAAATTAAGAAATCAAATACGGCCTTTTATTTTGTGAAGTCCAAACTTCATAAGTGGAAAAAATGCTACAGAAATACTTGTTGAAAGGCTGCTTGTCTAAACTGCATTTGCAGGCAATTCCCGCATTCATTCATAGGTACATACGTGTGGGCCAGGGATGTCCGTTTTAATTGTCCGTCAGTCGTTAGGCCTCGGTCTCACAAGCACGTACAACCAGCCCATATATCATGTTGATTACTCAAAGTGGAAATATCATATTTTTATTTCCTCGCGCTGGAGTAGATTAAGGTTTGGGGTGAATTAGCTGGCTGTTAGAATGTCGTATGAGTCGTAATTAATAAAGTGTTTTGCTTTGAAAACAATTATGATGACTGAATTATAATTATCCGAGAATGACGTCATATAAATAGTATTCACATTTTCGTTGTTTAGAAAGAAATATCTTTTGATTTGGGGATGAATAAAAATGATCTGTCTATTTGATCTACATAGGTATCTGTATGATGATCCATTATAATACATTTTTCCGTATTTGCCTACAGTCAACATCAAAAGCAAATGACGAAGGCATACCTATTTTTTAAATTGAAAACTTGCTTAATAAATTGTCCAAAATAATTGAGGATTAAGACTAGTCCTATTATAAATTTAGAATGATGATTAACTTCAAAGATAATTAATTTAAATATTCCGAATTATTCATTATCTATTGCTGTTGACTGTACGCTAAAACTTAGTCGCTAAGATTGCGTGACGCTGTCCCGAAATAAAACTATTTCTTATTTAAATTGTCTTTAATAGATCTCTAATACTTTATTAATAGGTACGTACCATCAGTATAATAAATGGCAATAGAATTTAAGGCTTTGAAAAAATATATGTGCGTGACTCGGCAGGCGCCGCGAGGTCGCCCCGCCGTACAATTGTATAGTCCTAGAAAAGGTGACCAGATAAGCTTGAGCTTAGAATATACATCAGTTTACCCCCCTGTTCTGATTATTTACAAGAAACAGTGGGGGGATAGGAGGGTCTGTTTTAGCTGGTGGGTGTATAAAGTGGCTAATATGAGCAGAGCACGCGTATGGAAATTACAGTGGAATCAATCACGAACCGCCCAAACATACCCTATAGATAGCACAAACAATGCTTTTCTTACCTAATGGTTTCCCATAAAGATTTATATCTTTTATTCTTCTCAATGTATACTAAAATATGAGATTTTCTGTGTTAGTTTATTGTCCTAAAACGTTTTTAGAATGAACAACAAATATTCATAAATCTGTTTGTGAAATCATCCGAATTATTAGACGGTGTAACAATCAGAAAGTCGAGTACAATGGAAACGAATTAGTAAAAATAAAACGCTTCTATTGCTCACCTATTGTATAATATAACAATAGGAAACGGAACAATTCAGTTGTAAGGCAAATTGATCTTTTATTTTAAAACTGAGGGAAATGTGTTTAGCCTTTATATTACACAATATGTAAGGAATAAGTAAAATGATAACAAGAGTCTGTTTCCGTAGGTGTATGTAACCTATTTACATAGAGAACGCCTTAAGATACGTGACCGTAATGTTTTTCCTATGGTAATATGTAGTCATATTGAGCACACATAAAATCAGATAATAAAATACACATCAGAAAATTCAAAATCACTTACGTTTCAGGACGAAGCCGGCAGGCGGTGTCCTAGCATACCAATAAAAATGTAAATGCTACCAATAAAATTTTGCTTTTGAAGTAGTCGGGACTTGGACCGCGGCTTTGATGTGGTGTGTGTGTTATAATCAGGATTGTTTGTCAGTGGTCACGGCACCCGTCCTCTGTCGACGTCGGCCAAATCATAATAAACAGAATTTCCCAGAGGAGTGAGCGATATCTGATAGGAATCATTGAATTATTTCTGAGAGCTGGTACGCTCTGGAGTCTCAACAATATATTATTTTTTGTTATTTATCAATTTGTACGAAGCACTTATCTAATAAGATTTCTTAGTTCGCGCTTTATTGGAATTCTTACTAATTGCTCTTTGTCTGTCATATGTTTTATAATCTGTAGTACTGGTACTGTTTTTACCCGTTCTGACTGATTACATTTTGTGATACTTGCAAGATACAAATGCATGCTGTATTATACAATTTTATCAATGAAGTAGGTATTTCGCACATCTGCGTACAATAAACTTATTCATAGAATAATATACTGTGGATGTTCAGGGGTGGAAGAATTTCAATATGTATAATATTATGCAGGTTGATTCTTTGAGCTCGGGTCGGACAAGGAGCATTTGAATAAACCGATATCGCGGGAGCCGAGCAAAATATTGTCCGCCAGAGGTCGCTGTGTTTAGCCGAACCCCGGAAAATATGTATGTTTTGCCTCCGAGAGGAGCCCCGTTATTAGATTCGAGATATACGAAGATCTTGCTACATAAAATATTGTGAAACACATACACGTTGAACGATTGGACGCGTTCATTTGTACAAGCAAGCAAAACATAATAAAACCTTGTTTATTATTTAGATCACTTAATATAAAAGCGGTAGGTACTTAAGCTTATTGGAAATAAAACATCTAAATTACTCTATAGATACGTCTATCACAGATATAATGTTATATTGTTTTATTTTATGAGATAACATTAGACTTACCCGCCGTATTTTGTCCCAAAAATAAGATATCATTATATTTACTGAAACGTTTTATTCGATTAGTGTAAGGGAATCGGAAAATCAAGCTGGCCAATGCCTTCAGTATTATTGGACCGTTTGAATAAATAAACGCGTAACGGAGAAAAACAATACGTATAACGTTATCTTGGTCGTAGTAATAAGTGAAGAAAATAAACATTTCAAATATGCGACAGTGATCGGGCATGATCGGGTGACGATGGTGCGTATAAACCGTGATCAGGGCTCACTCAGCAGATGTATAGGCCGATGAGCCGAGCCCTGCCATTACACGCTGTACTCGCACTTACATTAACGCTCTGCCAGATGAAAGATAAACATTTGACGTGAGGATGGGGCGAATCCGTATTCTCGTCACACGGACCGGGTTAATTCAATAGCTGATTGGATTTGGGGCACGCTGATCTAAGGCCCATTTTATATCTCACGACGCTTCCGACTCTTTGAATATTTATACAAGACATTTCAGCTCTTGGGTGACGTTAAGTTTTTATTCGGCGTTAATCTTTTTTAACCGACTTCCAAAAAGGAGGAGGTTACTATGTTCGTCTGTATGTATTTTTTTTTGTTTTTTTTATTAAGGGTTTTGAAGGTTGACTGTTAAACATTTATTTATTTTAGTAATAGCAGAGATTTTTTTAAGTAGCTCTCTAAAATGACTGCACCTATTTCGATTGTAGGAACTTTCATTTATGTAGGTAAGCTTTATAACAGTGGGAAAGTTTTGCAAAAAAGATCATCCAGAACTTACAACCGCAGTCCGAGTATGCTTTGAGTACATAACTCCATTTAAAGACGGCTCTTTTTTCAAAAACTAGAACTGTATTTGCAGCCTTATTTCAGACAAAAGAAATGAAGATTCCAATTTCGAAAATAAATCGAAAACATCGACTCAAGGATCGTGGGATGTAAACGGGGTGTAAGTATGGGCCGTCACTTCGCGCGCTTTTATATTCCATCTTGTGTTGACACTGCATTGTTCTGCGGGATACCCTATTTATCTGCTGATTTGTTTGCACCACGACGCGCCACGTCTCTCGACGTACGGCCGACCGACGCTGGGGTAACTTCACTGTAATTGAGATGAGAAATGCGTGACTGTTGAATTGTGTTCATTTACAAATAAATTTGTACGCGCAGGACGTGTTTGTGATTCTGATCCGTCACCTTCATAGGTACTCTGTCGGAGATATTGGAAATTTTGATGTTTATGAGATTGAGACTGGTTCGGTGTGTCGTTTCGTATATAGTCGTTGACTTTTGAAAATCGATTCTAATATATACCAACAAAAGAAAGAATTAAAAGACGTTGTTTAGTTATCTAGAGCAATTAGATTTATATTCTTTTTGCAGATGCATACTTAATAAGATGGGCAGTTAAGACACTGTATAAAAACCTCTGCATGCCTATTATTTTTCTAAGCTTTTGATATAAAACCTAAGATTCTATAAAGTTAGCTTAGTGTAGAGATAACCAAATAAACAAAAAATATATTTAATTTACTTGCGCAATTAAAGTTCTGTACTAAGAAATAAGTATTTTAAAATAATCCGATTTAGTTTTTTAGATTAGCTATTTCGTCATTATTCGTTTTATACCGACTACCTACTATTGTTATTTGTGAGTATTTTGTTCATACGCGGAGCGACAGCTGTCAGATCTTTACAACCCTTTGGGAAATCAAATTTTCGCAGTAAAGGCGAATGACGATGTTCTCTACCTGATAAAATCCGTTAGTCGCCTATTATGACACCCACGAGACAGGACTACCTACTATTAAGATTCGAATAGCTACAATTAAGTAAAAGAAAAACAGGCAGATAACTACATATCTAAATGTCGAATTTTCAAAAATATGTCAATTTTATTTCGAAGAACTTCCTGATTTTAAAATAAAACAAAGTAACTACAGTTTGACAAAAAAGTCCAAAAACTGAACAAATTTTTAACTTTCGTGTCGTGCAGTACTGTATCAGGCGATAAATGTGTATTATGACGCTCAAATTGTTTAAAACGAATAAGACTAACTAAAGTTCTACTAGAGAAGTTATTTTTATTAAAGTTTAAATTTTATAATGTACGACTAGTGGCGCCCTCATTTTTCGTACTCTTTTTTACATATTACACGAATTTAAAAACTCGTATTTTCAAAAATATTTTCAGTTTGCAGACGTATCTCATTGTTATCATAAGTTAAATAAGTGAAGGTCGATATCACGTCTTGTTATTTTTTATAGACATCCTTAGTAGCCGCCCGGGTATGGCCAATTAGCTTTTTTGTTATTTTTCTCTAAACTTCGGGATATTGATTAACGATGTGCCATTCTATTCGTTTCTATAATAGAAGACAAGTTTGGCAAACTGAATAGCGTAGTGGCTGAGCCCTTAGTTATTTGAGCAACGGGTCGGATCTGAACACGGCGCGGGAAAATTTTAAATGGTCTACTAACTAATCCTTATTTGTCTTGACTTCTGTCAGGAAAAGGAAAATTCAAGGAAAGTTCAGGAAAATTCTTAATAAGAGGCAGCATTAAAAAAAACACATCATTTTAATATAATATGTTTCTTTTCATATTCTCATCGTGAAAAAATGAAGTGTTGTTAGATTAATTCGCCCACTTTTAGAAAGGGCAAAGGTGAAACGTCAAGTATAAATTGTGACCTAAGAAAATACGTAAGGAAAGAAGTACATGTATTTTTCAATTTCAACAGATACGTATATTCGTGAGTGACCTTGTGTCGGTACAAATGTGGGGTGGTTTTACGATCGCCTTTTCTCGTTTGTGCCGAGAAAGGTAAATTTTGGGAGAATCTATTGGACGTTTTGACTTATTGCACAATTGAAGAGTATTTGTATTTCGTATATATTCGAGGTGTTGGAGGGAATACTAATACTTGACCTCGCTTGTTGCAGTTACTTAGCCGTATTGAACTGACAACGTTAGAGGCAAATACTCTCTTCTCTCTTCGTGAGTACACACTGAAGACTAGGCAAGTCAAGGCAAGTGTTAACCTACAATCTGTACCTAATAAGCCTACCTGGATTAGAGTTGGGTCGCTCCCTGATGTTACGTACGCAAACAACTATCTATACCGAATACCTAATTTCAGCGTTTGTTCAACAGGTACCCCAAGTTGTTATTGAAACATTTCGAATTAAATTCGTACTTAGTTATCATAATAACTGCTTAATAGAAGCAATCTAGTTCTAATCTAGCTCCAAAGCTCAATTCAGCCTACCCCATGATCTAATCTGTTAAAATTTACGAGGAAAATATTTCCCCGTGGCATAAATCTAATATCCTAAAATCCGTCCCTATTATTTCAAGATGTGCCATAAAATACGCATATAGACGTACTATGACACATCTCAGCGGGTGGGGGCGGCGCAGAAAGCTGTGCGGTGTAAAAAAATCCCCTAATCTAGTAAACAGGGTCTAAATGACTCACTTCACTGCGGGCGCCATGTATTCGGGGAAATTCGGGAAAATTCGGGGGACTTAATCTTTACGGGATAAAGTAAAAGGAGACATGACCCAGGTGCGAGTCACACCACCACGCGCGTAAATTGCGGGGCCCTTTGTCTTTTTGTAATGATACCTACAAGCTACAACGGCCTGCTTGTTAATTATGAAATTGAGACCCGTTTTAATTTTAGTAATACTAATTTTATTAGTTTATTTTGGGTTTTGAGCGTTGAGAATGCTGGGTCTATGGTCAGTCTGGATATAATTGAGGATTGCTTAATGCCTGGTGGTGGCAAGGTACAAAAGGTGCCTTTACACTTGAGAGTTTCGTAAAGAGGAATATATTAATAAAACCTGTTTTGTTCTAATATTTATTTTATTTATTGTAAGCAAAATATCGCTGACATGTTTTTTTGAAATGATATTTATTAAATCTTAACTTTGGTCAAGAATAATTGTAAAATGTTTGGTTATTCTGGATAGAATCGTTATTTTGGGGTTTGATAAAAGAAACTGACAATGTTTACAGACGACAGTTTTATTTACATTGTAATTATTATTAATTAAAAGCTATATTGAAACTATGTACCTAGAAAAATACTATTGAGAAGTGGAGTGATGGTTTATATCATTTTAAGGTGTCTTTTTTTTTAGATGATTTTATAAGACTAGAGATACTTTTGTTTGTAAAATAGAGTTACTTTTATTAATTTTCCTACGATAACTCACGTACGACTCGTTTCAACATGTTGGCTCCACCTGTCGACCTCAACCGTAAACATTTGAGCCTCTAAGACAAGAAGCCGTTAAATACAAAGGAGGATAAATCTCGAAGTTAACATTTACAGCATTACCGGAACGGTTTTTCATGTTTAAAACACAGCATTAGGTGCGGGGCCGGTCCGGCCAGTGTTCTGCTACGTGCGGCGTAATCGCCGCGCGCGGACCTCTCGGAAACACGGAAAACCGTTCAGACAATCCCCCCTGACCTTCCCCTCCACCCTCCCAACCCACACCCACCACTTTTACGATGAATCTTCGTTTCTCCGCATCAAGAAGTAATTTTAGTGTTCCTTTGCCGATTCAATGATACCACTCGGCCTGATTGGTTAAGCCCCTCTTTGATTTAATTTCGGGTTAAGTAGCTCTGTGGTTGGACCCCGTGGGATTTGGATACGTTTAGTGCGGCGCATACGGATATTTGTATCGGCCTGTTATACTGCTGTAACGGCTATTTTACGACTCAGTTTCGAGTGGGGCATTGAGTTGATCAAGTCAGGTGTAATTTGCTTTACTGGTTGAATTAGTAGTTTAAAAATAAAATAAAATAATGTGTGGTTCAATTTCTGATAAATATCTAAGATGGGTTGGACAATTATTTGAAAAAATAAATAAAAAAATAAAGTATGATACGTGTCAAATGCTGTTAGGATAGCTCCCTTTGGAACTGCGTTACGCGGTAGTGATTACTTGTAGTATCAGAAGAACAATCACTGCATTTAACGTTAAGCTGACGTCAAACGGCGCTCCATTCTGAATAATCCTATCCTAACAGCATTTGGAAAGATTAGTAATTGTAATTTTTATAGGGATCAAGACATTAAAACTATCGACCGATTATTATATGTAACTCTGTCTGTTAAGGTAACCTTTTTGGTATAATGGTCGCAAGCGCGACTGCTGCGCATGGGGTCTTGGGTTCAATCCACAGGTCGACCAAAGTTTGGGTTTATCCATTAGGAATTTCTCAGTAGCAGCCTGGAGTCTGGATTTATGCCCGGTTAATGGCAATAGGCTCGCCCCCTATTACATGGAACTTAAACATAACTAGCGAAAGGAGGGTGTATTAAATACACCTCTGACGTACTCTTCGGGGAATATAAGGCGTAATATTAAGTCTGTCTGTCTGTAGTGCAAGTACATTCTAAACGCACCCGCATGCAATTTGTAAAGTTTTAGTTTTGGAACAAAGGTCATTCATAGCCATGAGCTATACGAGAATGGCTCATGCACTGGTGAAAGGATTAACCAGTTAGCAGGGTTGACAGCGAGGCTGACTTAGGTTGCGGTGGACATATTTGAGTATGGTCATGAGTTTTATTAATAGATAGGTACGTGCCAAGTAGTCTCCTTCCAGGACACACAAGATAAAAAAAATACAACACGTACCGAAAACGTCTGGAAGAGCTGGTCCATGAAAGAGCAATTCAAGGGCAATTTGCTCATGTCACTAAAACGCAAGCTCATGGACATGTGCATTCTCCCCATCTTGACATATGGTGCACAGATTCGGTCTTTGATCAACATCCAGAAGTCTAAACTTAAAGTTTGCCAAAGGGCTATGGAGCGCAGTGTATTTGGTGTTAAATTAATAGATCGTGTTCGAATCACATGACTGCGCTCCAAAACTCAAATTGATGACGTGGCTCAAAAGACCGCGCTCAACTAAATTGGGACTGGGCAGGACATGTATGCCATATGCGTAATGAGCTGTGGGCCTGTACAGCACAAGACTGGAGCCCCGAGACAGCGAGACGGGGTCATGGCAGATAGCGGAGAAGATGGCGGGACTAGTTGGATGCCTTTCTTGACAGTTAGCATGAAGCTAAAGCTAAGGTAAGTTTTTATAATAGTGATAGCCTAGTGGTGTGACCGTCGCCGCGTCGGACTGCCAAGTCATAGGTCTCGAGTTCGAATCCAAGGCACGCACCGCTGACTTTTCGGATTCATGTGCGTATTGTATAATTATCACTTGAAAAAGGTGAAGGAAAACATCGTGAGGAAACCGGCATGCCTGAGAGACATTTCTCGACGGCATGTGTAGCCAAGTCAGAGCCCTGTGGGCGGCATAAACTCTGACACCAGGTTAGTCACTAACTACACGAAAAGAAAAAGAGCATGAAGCTAAACAGAATCACGACAGAGGAACGGAGGGAGGCCTTTGCCTAGCAGTGGGACAGTATAGACTAATTATAATAAATAATAATGATAATAGGTACATGCCAAGGTTACTATCCAACTTGTCCAGAGTGATAACTGAGGGCTACATCTTCTATTTAGGAGCGGCATTAACCGGCATTGTAATTCGAGAGGCTGCTGATGACAATCCTCCTTATAACTTTCAAGTACAGTATGGGAACGAAAATGTTATACACCTTAAGGTCTATTTTTGGGTGCACAGTGCAAGAAACAACCTATTTTACCGACTACGTATTGCCAACATTATAGAAATGAAAATACAGTATTCTTGACAGGATATTATGGTGACATGGTGACAGACACAAGTAATGACAATTTATTTAATCATCGATTTTTTGATGTCATGGTTTTTACAACAAAACTCTTTAAAGCAAATCAAAGACATTATATTATGGCATTACTACGTCATATGGAGGCAAAAGGCAATTTTGATCTTTGTTATCAAAAAATTAAACGTAATTTCCCATGCATTGGTCTGTTCCGTTCAACATTTTGAAAAACTAACATATGCCCGCGATGTGGGAAAGGAATGAATTTGAAAACTGACGAACCTTATCCATTCCCCGACTGTACATAGCAAATTCGTTCTGGAGCCTTGTTTTATAATTATAGAAACAAAATACGCTACAGCGATTCTAAACATATTTTTGTCCATTACTTATAACTTTAAGCGAGCATAATATTTCAGCCACGTTTGTGAGTTCAATTAGTTCATAAAAATACTTTGCTGTGATAAATGGATAGACGGAAGGTTGGAAGACAAAAGAAGATTAATATTCCTGGTGGTCGCCGTACCCCGCCCGTGTATACGTCCAGCATATTTGTCATAACACAACATAGTACTTAAGTACCTAGCATAATTTATTCACATGTAAGTTTCGTCTATATAACTTACAGACAATGTATACAAACTTTGAAATTAAAACTTATTGTAATTATGACTCCTAAACTCTACAGTTTGGAGTCGAACATAGTTTAGATTATAAAAACATGTTTTTTATTTAATTCTGGCAACTGAAATGAGTAATGGTATTTACTACAATAACTGTCATATTATATTGTTTACTTTGCTGACGACTTCTAAATAAAACAAGTTGTTCTGCCTATCTTTTTCCCAACTATATTGGGGTCAGCTTTAAGTCTAACTAGATGCGGCTGAATACCAGTATTTTACACACAACCCAGTTACTGGGTAATGCCGATATCCTAAGGTTAGACCGGTTGCCAGACTTTCGGGCTTCTGACTACCCGCAACGACTGTCGTAGGTATTCGTATGATACCCGGGATCGACGGTTTAACGTATTCTCCGAGGCACGGAGGGGTCTCGATGTGTAACGAATGGTCACCCATCCACGGACTGACCGCGGCGAGCGTTGCTTAACCTCGCAAATCGAATGATCTGCGCGGACGTTAATAAGCCACGAGCCCCTAGTCTCAAACAATAGTTTAGATTAAAAAGGCACATTTTTTATTTAAATCTGGCAACTGCAAAAAATAATATATTTACTACAATAACTGTCATATTATATTGTTTACATTGCTGACAAGTTTTAAATAAAACAAGTATACGCTAAAATTGTAGGTTGTATAGTGTAGAGGCATCTTAGCTTTAGATATCTACGTGTGTGGGGCGCGTGACTACGCTCCAGCATCGCGTCCACGGGGCCAGTCGTCATGAATACGTAATACAAGGGCAGGACGCGAATTCTTTCGTTTATTATTCAATCATTCGTTCGGCGCGAGTCGGCTTTAATTTCATGGCGGGTGGGCACGGGCCCCGAGCGACGGCCCGGCCTCTTAGTGTGGAAACGATCCCGATACTATTGTAGGAATTATGCTATTAATTAGAACATCGTGGCAGATTGTCGGAATTTATAGGGCTGCCTCTAACAGTTGGAAACTTGTCTTTTTACTCGTGCCGCGCTTAATTTTGGCTCAAGTTTTACGGGTTTCTGGATTACCTAACAATATTGTGTTTATTTTCTCAGTTTTATTTAATAATATTTTTTTATTGATGAATAGGTAATAAAATCTAACATAAATACTGAAGTCACTATCACATTATTTAATACAACACTTGCTCCATTTATCTTAAAAGTCCACGAAACAAAATGTAATTTATCCTGAAATGCAAAGCGAGAGGAAGCACTTTCCTTACTTGTTTGTCCGTCACCGCTGAGTACTGTGAAAAAGACAATTCTTATTCTAAAAAGCGAAGCTGGTGAGGATGTAGAGGAGTGCGTGCCCGTTTTGATTGAAACCACCGGCGTCGCCCCATCCGACGCCATCGCGACCGACGCCGAATTGAAAACGCAAATTTAGTGACACATCTATTAACGAAAATGTGAAGAAGGCACCACCAGAAAATAGGATCCGCGAGGGAGAAAATTTCGTACAATTGTAGCAATATTTTATACTGGCAACATTCTTATTTTAATAAACAGGTGTTGCCATTATAGGCGTGTACGAATTTTCTACTTACGTAACGTTCATTAAGTATATTTTGTTGCAAAGTTGGGTTCACGTTATTTTGTTCGGTAAACGGAATTTGTCCAACATGTCTCAAATAGGTACCTATAATAACGACGAGGTTGTCGACATGTGGGAGGTTGACTCAGCAGTCATTGTGCCGATAGTCATTACGGCCAATGGCTTAATAGCCAAGAGCCTCGACCAACATCTGACGAGGCTCTCGTTGGGCAGCTGGGTCAAAGGCCTGATACAGAAAGCGGTACTTTTGGACACGGCATGTATTGTCAGGAAGTTCCTCTCTGTGAGGCCCTGACCACCGGTAGCTTGGACCCTGTTCCCGATGCCGGTGGGCTACTATTTTTTATATTTTTAAATGTTTTTTTATATGTTTTATAGAAATATTTAAAAATGTAAATAATATGTACATATAAATGAATAAACGAAAATAATAATAATAAATTTATTTGTTAGAATATTGTTGTTACATAGGTGTTACACATAAATTGATGTCCATAATATTCTGCTGTTTCCAGCGTACAAATATTTCAAAGAATTAAAATAAACAGTGTTCGAGCAATATATCATAATTAAACCATACAATGTCTAGGATAAGGAAAACGTTAAATATTATAGAATACAATGTCAAGGGTTATGAATTATAATGTCAAGAATTATTAAATATAATGCAAAAAAAAAAAAAAAAAAATTACATTAATTCCATTCAATTATTAGGAGCGTAAGGTGGGATGTCGTCTAATATAAAGTAAAAGTAATATATGTTTACTTTTATATGAATGCATGCGTGAGGTACGTTCGGAACGAGCAGGGATGTCAGCAATCTTGAGAAATCATTTTTACGACTATCAAAGGGAGAATAACATTAAAATTCAGGAGACGGTCACGCGACCTTGTACTGTCATGTTCCTTCAAGCCGCTCTGTGTAAGGGTCTGTGTAAAAATGCGTTCTGCTTTAAATAAAACATGTATGTGAATTGCATATAATCCTGTGTGGGTTTTCCTTTAAGAAATCTGTTTATATTTTGTTTTTTGAAGTTTTATTCACATTTTCCCATAAAATGATTCTACCTCATCAAGTCAGAATCGGTGTATCTTAAGGAAACTATAAACAGGCTAGAAAATAAGCTATTATATAAACGCCTCAACTATTATGCATTCTTTTCTCATTTATAGTCATAAAGAAATCCTTCACGTAGCCTGTCCACCTAACACCTGCTTCCGAAGATATTTCCTATAATTTATTAGGAGCCACCACCCTGTCTCGAGGTCGTCTATGTAAGTAATGTGTCGCAACAACGCGTCTGGGCATTCGGACGGTCGCATTCGCACACGATTCAAATAAAAAAGTCCGCCATCACTCAAGTATGCGTCGCCATTCACTCGCTTGCCTAGAAATTTGCTCCCTCGACCCATTATAATAATGTGGACATGCTAGATGAAAAATACTATAGTTATAGAGGACATACAGTCTAGACAGCTCTCGTGTTCGCAGTAGATACGGCGACACGAGGGCCAAGCTGATAAAATCTTAAGTGAATTACGTTTTACATGTGTTTCGTGTCGTATCCATACAATGTTTAACATGTCAGCGGCATAAGGTTAGCGTGATGTGAGATCTACACGGTCCTTGCAAATGGACAGGAAAAAGACGCGGGAGGAATGCGTGGGTGCTTTTAATTTAATATCGACTGACACCGAATTGGAATCGAAAGTTTGCCAAGGACGTGCTCTGCCGTTTAATCTGTACCGCCTGTTTGCCGCTTTAATATTTATTGCCTACCTACCCGGTCCGGGATACTTATTTATAAATATGAGCTATTAAATTCCTAAGAAAAAACATGCATGAGTTGACTGCGTAAAGACAAGGTTTGAGGGATTAGAGATGGAATGCGTGAATTTTCTGATTCTACGTGTAAAAACCAAATTAAATTCTTGTACACTGTATTATTTAAGGATTTTCTTAGGTCATGCGTAAAAATCTTATTTATGAGAACTTGTTATAATTTTGTTCTTGAACAAGGTTTCAAAGATAAAGATGAAAAAGCAAGATTTAAGGAGCAAAAAGATACGTTAGTTTCTCGTTTCCCGTAATTGAACCACGTACGACAGCATAACTTCGTACAAAATTTCTCGTTGAAGACGCTCGGTTGTGCTGCGAAAAATAACGTACGCATTTAAAACAATAAAAACATTCGCGTCTGACGGAGGCGCCTTGAGTGAATTTTCGCGGGAGGCAGGCTCAGTGCGGGCGTTGGATAAACGCGTATTTACCGCGACCAAAGTATATCTACAATGTTCTACTGGAACATTGGATACGGTATATTACGTAGATTATAAGAATATTGTTCTTATTTATTTTTAATGTCGATATTTCGTGATCTAACGTTTTGACGTTTCTGCTACAGGCTCCCGTAGTTTTTGTCAAAAGACTGCGGTACTATTATCTGATGAAAAATACATTAAAATCGTTCCAGTAGAAGACAGATAGCTAAATGTAGTGTTTTATTGCATCTGTGTTGAGTTATCTAGACTAGAACGACATCGAATTAACTACTGTCTGGTAACAATATAATAGAAAGTGTACAAATTCTTAATAATAATTAGTCAGCTGGGCAGTTACGATGTAACAGAAAATACCTCTAGGCACCAAGTTATGGTTAAAACAATAAAGCACACCTGGTGTACACTTATATTCTTATCTCCCTAGTTGGCCGGTGTCAGTGGGGCAAATTTCATTTTGGCCGGCAGTCCGAGGCGCTAGCCCCGGCGTGAACTTCGCCCCAACTTGTGAACACGTGTTAACATGAGTCGTCTTTGAAAAACTGGATAAAGACCTTATTTATATGGGGCCAGCGTACGACGCGACACAAAAGAACATGATGATATTACTGTTAGCCGGGACACGCTAATGTGATGTACGTAATGTTATTTACCAGTCACGAATTACTCCGCCTTTTTATGCCTAAAAATGTGGGTGGAATGTGATAAAAATTACGAGCCCTTAGATGTGGGGGAAAGTAAAGATATACGCCTAGGACGTGTTATATACGGAAGTACCCGTATACCTGAAATAACATCAGAAAACACACGATGTATGTACAACACAACCATCTTAGCAAAAATAGCGAATAAATTTATGATAATATATCATTCTCATTCAGCTAAATGAGATTATCTTTGGACTCTATTGAATCTCATATTTGCAGGTTCATGTTTCTTGCTAAAACAAAAGTAGTATAAAAGTCAATTTTATACTCTTGTGTCGATAGTTTTATTTAAAAATACGAAGGATTTTTCCTAACTGGCAAGTTCAACATATAACTTGTACACTTGTAGGGAACAGCTACGAACGTGGCACGGCAGATATTAATCTTTCCAACCGTGGCCGACAGACTCGCAACTATTTAACTTTCGATACACCATTTTGTTTTTATTATTAGATACCGAAACAAATGTTGTTATTTTCTGTTCATAAAAATAAAATAGTGCGATGGGAATTATTTTAGTTTAGGAACAGACTGTTACTTATATGTTTGATTTATTTTATTTACCCAGCGAGTTGGTTTTCTCCTCGCACGTACTAAACGATATTTGGCGATCCCTAAGACGAGCCGTTTGTCACGTACGTGACGCCGCGGACAAAATGGAAACTTCACTGTGTTGCCGAAACGGACAAATAAATACGTAACTGTTCTGTGAAAAACTGTTATTGCCATTTATGTTTTACTCTTGATATTTGAAACAAATATTTCGGCTTCCATATGTGGTTTTACCCTCTGTTCTAACGGTAGTTTGGTGCGGAGGCATTTTAATCTTAGGTACGGAACCTTTTGCACTACTTTGTAGCTTTAATGGTAATGCATTCGACACAGAATCCAACACTAAAAGTTTTACAATTCCCGGAGTGAATGAATGTTATCTTTTTACATTTTTCATGACTGAGGTTTCTTCTTTCCTGTAGTAATACAGAATTTTAACGAACGCTCAGTACTCCGTTTGGTTCGAAGTCTTTCTTGTATATTATCGTGTATTATTATAAACAGAATGTTTAAAATATTGGTTATTTTACTCGCGATTTTCAACTTCAACGTAGGTCAATGGTGCACTGGAGGTTTATCTAGCGCTCCCAACCATGCAGCGATACAAAGGCTTAACCTAGCTAAATCCCAAAAAGTAGTGACGCGTATTTGAATTCAATTCACAATAAAAAGAAAAACAACTTTTCCGTGAAAGTGTAGCTGGTCCTAGAATATAAAGCAGTTTTAAAAAAGTAGTAAGTATTGAAAGTTCAATTTTCTTTGAATAAATTTAGTTTAAGTAAATTATGAAAAAAACTTTCGTAGTCCTTGGAGTCGCTCGTGTAGTTTTTAATTTTCCCAAGTCACGGTACAGGCAAATTCTTGACTAACGACCTTTGTGTGTTTACCTTGAGCGTTATGTATGTAGGGGTAAAAATATTTTGGTGTTCTTTTTAATAAACATTACGAGTGCACCGTTCGATACGGGCGGAGAGCGTCGGCGGCGGCGGCGGCGCGGGCGGCCCAGAGTGTTTGCACAGAGATTAATGATGCGATACTGAGCGCACTATGGGGCGAAGGTACTCGACAAAAGGGCCTCTTACTTACTCTTTGGTGCCTATGAAAAGTCCCGCGAAGAAAACAGCCAGCTGCAACGTTAAATGTTTTTAAGGTAACGTCTAGGTGTTTACGCGGCGTTTTTTTTAAAAACCTTATCTTACGTACTGTTAAAAAATGAGTTATTACAACAATTTATATTTATTTGTTTAATTTTAAAAATATTAAATTAAAAAAAAATAGCATATTCGAAGAGAACATAATTGATATCAAAAATTGACGACATTTAAGAACTAAAGCAATAATACTCCATTTAATAATTGTAGGTCGCAATTTTTGCGTTGCGACGTCGCACTGCTTTTATGTGTGTCGACCCTAAGATGATCATTTGTTTCCCCTAAAGTTATTAAAAAATAGTCAATAAAACATCTCTATTACTTATATATATACACAGACAAGAAAATAGGCTCATAACGCCACCAGCATTAGAAGCCTACTACAATAATTCAATGACACTCATAGCATCTCAATGAAGGGGGAAAATGAAAAAGTCTATTGGAGAATAAATCATAAGTAAATGAGATATTGTGTTTCTGCGACGCCCCGGCGGTATCCAACTGAAATGGAAATCACAAATGATGACAAAGCGTAACGTAACGTATGTAGCCTATGATGAAGGCTATATATATGTTTTATAAGTATGGCTATTATACTCCTTTGAATAAATGTGGTATTAGAAACATAATTTTCAAACTAACGGGTAATTTTCAGAGCTCTTATTATTTTAAAGTTGCACTGAACATCACTGGAATATTTTCAAATCCGGTTTACACATAAAATCACGACTGTATTTTCCGAAGGGTTGGGAAGAGGTGGATAGTTACAGCCTCATTTCACTGTTATTTTTATGTCCCATGTAATAGGGGGCGAGCCTATTGCCATCAACCGGGTACAAATCCAAACTCCTACTGAGGAAAGCCATACGGAAAAACCCAATAACACTTTGCCTAGCCTGGGGATCGAACCCAGGACCTCACAATCAGCAGTCAACCTTGCCACCACTAGCCCACCGAAGCAGTTCGAATAAATCGTAAATTCGATTTAATTATAGGTAGATCATACATAGGTAATAACTGATATATTTGTTGTTTCTTTATTTTTGAGAGTAACGTAAAGGTGGTACTTGAAAAAGATGACGAAAGCACCTAATTTTTTTGTAAGTAACACTGATAATTTTTCGTCTCCAATTTGAATTTTCCTCAAAATCTAGCTAAAAATAAAGGATATAAATATTTTATAAATTGTATAAGATTTGTCTTTTAAGGTAAGTAGGTATAGTAATTTGACACGGAATCAGATATTAGATCCAACTTCTGCTAATAATATATGTTGCCATAAATATTATAAGTTAGGTTCAGCAAGGCTGTCTGAATAATGAAACGGATAATATATCACGATCTTATTCCTAGAAATGTTCTAGGAGAAAAACATCTAAATACGAAATTTTGGTAGTTTCGTGAGCACTATTTATAACGGGGGAGACATCATTATTTGTGCCGTAGTGACTCCATTTATAGTGTATCCAGTGGTTTCATGAGTGCTCTAGATTTTCAATATTCGCCTGTTGGTCGCATCATAAATCTTGGAACGCAGACGGTTGCTGCGACAACGTGCATTCCCGCTCCGCCCCGCCTTAATATTTAATGAAAATTGTTGGTTTAGCTTAATTTCCTTCTCTGTATGTATATCGCTCGTAGTATGAATAATATTTTATTTAATACACGCTGAAACCGTTACTAATTGCATTTAATGAAATGAATTATTTGAACGTTTCATTGTGACGATCAGTGCCTCTAGTCTTACCATGAAACAACTGTATCATACCAACCAAAGCCAATTAGATAAAAAGTGTGATAGAACCACGCGGTATAGATGAAAATGCAGTAATAATTGAGCAAGCAACGTCAATGTTTAATCCGGCGGGAGCGCAACGGGCCGTTTATCAATCGGCCCAAAAAACAACATATTTCAATATCCGCTGATTAATATCCGCTGCCAGTTCGCCGGCCGAGGCAAACATGAAATTTATGTACTACGACCGAGCGGTTTATTTCATTTTGCTTTTTAAATTACGAATGTTTGGCGCGACAATTGGCCGCGTGTCGCGCGTCGCTCCCATCTGTTGCGGCCGACAATTAACATTTGCATTAGAATTTCATTTTGCTACCTAAAGCCGTATTATGCTATAATTTTCACAAAAAGATACATACGTACTCTGTGTTTTTATAAATATGAGCCTTTTTCGCACATTCAGTGTGGTCATGAAATTAATAGTTATGTTTAACAGTAATGAGTTTCGCAACTCCGTACGTGCTCAACAAAATGCGAAATTAATTTGTAAAGGCGTAAGTCTCGCCTCCATATTAGCATAAAGACGTAATTGATGGGTAAACTAATTTAATGTTACACAGCAATTATGCTAAGACGCTCATGGTTTACAACGCCATAAAATGTACTTCCGGTCCCCGAAACTGCAACGGAAGTAATAAGCAGTGCAATACTCCGAGTCATAAATTAGAATAAGCAGTTTTAAGTGAAGAGGGAGCCGCGCAGCCTCCTCCTGACGCGCAAATCATACACTTAATATTTGTATACGTTCGATGTACTCTAGGACATTTAGGTGAATAACTTAGCACCGTATATTAGAAAACATAAACAATCCCACAACAGCGATGGTGGGAGTCGTAAAAATGGAACTCGAGAGAAACTTACCAGGAAACTTTTATTAAAATAACAACATTAAGCCGTTAATTTGTTTGTAAAACTGCGCAGACGGTAAAAATTACTTATTCAGAGTGTTGAGACCGCGAAGGCGAGGCGCGTCGGCTTCTTGGCAAATGTCGCGCCGCTTTTCTATAATTCAAGACGTCGGAGTCGCGCGGCGTGCGGTGTGCGGCGTGCGGGCGCCGGCTCCGCTCCGCTCGCTCACACCTCAATACTACTAACTTAGCTCGCACTGGGCCAGATCAATTCATGATATTCACATCGTTAAAGTTACAGTTTATGACTTAGAGAACCCGTACACGTCGCCCGCGCCATCACTATTTATACAGAAAAGTTTTGTATTTACAATTCCTGCAAAGTTCAAAAGTAGTCGTAGCGACCCCCCAAAACGATACACAACCCTACTACAGTCTTAAACTTAAGACGTGAACAAACTTTGCGTTAAAATAAAATAATAAGATACTCAGAGGCGAAGATTAAACTTATAGAAATACAATAACTTAATTGAGATTCTCCGGGCACTAATAGGTTTTCCTATGTTATAGAAAATCCACTTTCTCGCAAAGTGAAGAAGAGCGGTCGTGTTCCGGCGTCGATGGGCTAACAAATGAAATTAATGCATTTCTCCAGAGAAATAAAATGTCATTAGTTTCGCCCGATGAGCTCGCTTCCACGGCGAACCTTCTTATGAAGACGAAGTTTATTGTCTCCGATAGTTTTCACTATATATCTACTTACAATAATATTCTTATTAAGTACTGTAATTCTGTTGCCTATTGAACATTTAATTTATAACGATGTTCGTTGAATACGGTTTCAATTAAAGATCTATTTTATCGATCACTTTAGAATATCGACTCGGTAGGTATATATTTTAATTATTATAACAGTTTTTGGTATTCGTTGATGTAATTTTATTGTAAGCAATACATAACATAAAAAGGATATCGTAGAAGTTAGTGGCCATTCAATCGATACTAAAATCCACAATAACAAGAGAAATAATATCAAAAATGTAATATTCTGGCATTTTTCCATTACAAAATCGTTGTATATAAAATAATGAGGGTCACATTATTGGTCAATATTGGGCTTTTCGAAACACATTGGGTATAATACAAAAGATAATATCGTATTTTAAGTGCCATGTAAATTACGGATTTGAGCCAAAGCACAAGTACCTACGTAGTGTTATTGTGAGGCCCAGTTACGTCTTATTTTATCTAAATCCTATTTTGTGTCCCACGCATAAATCGAGAGCTAAGGCGCCTACACTGGGTGAGCATTTTCTTATTTTCTCGCAAACGTGCCAAGAACTGTAAGTAAGGATGTTCTCGTCCTTGTTATTTATATATCAAAATATTTATAATATACATGTATATCAGTAGTGAAATTAAAAACATTATATGTGATGACATTTCCAGTTCTCCAGAATCACGTTTTCGTTTATATGTTAAGTAACGTGATTGTAACGAAATTCAAGTCGAATTCGATATAGTTTGAGCGTTCGAGTGAGCGGTACAGCGAAAAGTTTCTTAGCTTCCTTGAACATATGAAATTCTATAAATAGAACTGAACTTTGTATTCAACGAACTAGTACAGTAGCAAGTAGGTAGTAAGTAAGAGTATCGGTTAATATATTCCGATGCTTGTGCATGGCCTAAGTCACGTATGTCTAGACATTAAATGTCTTCGCTGAATTAACTGAGTAGACAGAATAAGAGATAAAAGCTGAGCACTCTTTCTAGGAACAAGGTAGTGCTTTTTGAAAAACGTGTTTCGCTTGTAGAACACGGGGGTAGATTGTGAAATTGGACCACTGCCATTGCAGTAAAAGTGGAAATAAATCGACTGGGACGCATTTGCCAGCGAATGACCCAGATCAAAAAGTAACTTTGAGTCTGACTGAAACTTATTTTGAAATGTAAAGTCAAAAATATGAAATTCCAGAAAAATAGACTGAAAATGACAATCTAATTTTTTTACTAAACATTCCTTCTAAGCCAAATTGCAACGTAATGCATGAAATATCACCGGATAGTCGCGCTCAGGAAGTTTAGTAATTGACCCTTTTGATTAATTAGATATTCTATGAAAATTTGCGTGGGAACAACAGCTGATCTACTGCTATGACAGTTTATGTAGTGTAAGCGATTTCGAAGAAAAAAATTAAGTGATTAAATATTCAAGATTCTACTAGCTTTTAAAATAGACAATACTCGATAGAGTTTTCAAAGCTAATTGCATAATCATTGGTTTTTACCCGTATTCATGCATGGTGGAGGAGCCAGGCCACAATACAGTGACCTACCAATGATTAGACATGAACGCTGAATATTTTCGCTACAAGGAGGTCGAACATATTCATATATTACATGCTACCGACAACAATACAGATTACAGTCTTTATTGTTTCTCTAGGCTCTACCAATGTTTAAGGCGGGCTTTACGATTGGAGGCAATTCTTCTAATCCATTAGGCTGTCTGATGTTCAACTTTTATGCGGGTCCTACCACCGAATGTCTCTCGAAAAACGAGTAACATCGCTCAAATTATTTTCAGTGGGGTTTTTACGATAGTCGTATCTTTTTACACGCACATCATGTGTAGATATGCGCACATAATGTTTAGGTGTGCTACGACGTACGAGCTAAGTGTCTATAAATCGAATTCGTGCGTCGAATTGCATTCTGTTTGACGAGCGTTCATGTGTTTAAATGAGTTTAAAATTCTCAATTATATATTTTAAGTAATAAGTGACATTTTTGTAACTAGTATGTTATCGGTTTTAGTTTGAAACGATGTTAGTGAAGCAATCGAGAACATTGGGTAAGTTCGACAAATGATAGCGTAATGTCGGCGGGTCGTGTCGGCGACTAGCGCCACTGTGTCTGGCCTTCGAGACCATTGACTTCCCTTTTTGCAAATGAAGTTGGCTTTATTCAGTTCTTTTTAACAAGCGGGGAATATTTCATTATAATTTAATTATAGTTGAGCTTATAAAAGTACTTCTGCTTGAGTACCCATAGGACAAAAAGACATCAGTGCGATGTGCTACCGCAGCGGAAAAGTGCGAAGCTTAATGTCTCGGTTTTATTTGTGGTGTTAGGTTACGCACTAAGTTTAATGAATATTTAAAAGAGTAACACTATTCATCTGTAACATTCCTATGCATGTTACATAAGTAGTAGTAACAGAATTTATACTGTTATACTACCACTCTAGTCAACATTGTACCTATTCGAAATTCTTCTTTATCTTTATCTTAAAGTTACCAGCACTTCGCTTAACCTAGACGAACATTGTATGCCTAATTTTATCCCAAAATCTAGCGCAGCGTAGAATTTTACAAACATAGTTCATATTATTTTCTTTAAAAGCTTTGTGAACTGTACTTTAAATAAAATGGGTCAGTTTTAAAAGAGAGGCTATAAAATTGCATTGTATGGTATGATACAGTGTACCATTCCAGTGTTTTTGGCAGCTGTCCGTAATTACACTCGGAGGATGGTGACGTGTGGTATCTATGACGAGCGATGACGTCATTGCCGGATAGTTTCATCGATTTCCATGAGTCGTCTGATAACAATTGAGTTGTGCGTCGTCCAATCTCCTGCGTATCGTCGCCCCGCCGTATTGTGAGCTGGTAATTGTCTAAGTTAATATAGTTAATACAATATTATATGTATAAGAATTTAGTTCTGGTCATTTGCGTTGATGGCTTTGTTACCATGACTGATATATCCTTTTTAAATAGACATGAAGATCTGTGAAAGTTACGTAAATTGTCAAGTTCCTTTGAGTTGAAATACTCTTCTTATTATTGAGTAAAAGAAAAAGAAGTACCTACCTATTTTCAAATTATGAATTTCGGAGGAAAGCAAACTTAAAAAAATAATCTTAGGCAGGAAAGGCACGACGAGTTTTCTATCGGTGATATGATACGGTTTTGATAGAATGCGATTGCAAACCAAATCTAATCAAGTATTATACAAATCTTTTCAGTATTATTGGTATACATTAACTTTAAAACATTCGCGTTTCATGATAATTTTTATAACGAAACGTAAGGCGAATTAATGTAAATAATGTCGCGTTAATTCCCATTTAGTTGTTCTGCGTAGCCTTTTCCCAACTATGTTGGGGTCAGCTTCTAGTCTAAGCAGATGCGGTTGAATACCAGTATCTTACACGGAGCGAATGCTATCAGGTCTCCGCAACCCAGTTACTGGGCAATACTGATATTCTAAGGTTAGACCGGTTGCCAGACTTTCGGGCTTCTGATATCCCGTAACGACTGTCATAGATATTCGTATGACACCCGGGACCGACTGTTTAGCGCACTCTCCGAGGCACGAAGCGGTCTTCATGTGTAAAGAACGGTCACCCATCTACAGACTGACCGCGGCAAGCGCAGCTTAACCTCGCAAATCATATGATCCGCGCGGTTGGTAATGTCCACGAGCCACGAGCTCCTCCAATTAATTCTCATTTAGTCATAAATATCATTAGTTTTCAATTGGACACCGCTACCTACCTATCTGGTACAATGACGTACCGCCTCTTATGAAGTAATTAATCTATTTTTAGCTGAAGATAACACACCTCAGAAAGGTTTTTTACGTAGGCGATGTAATATAATATATGAAATTGGCAATTAATCACATAACGTCGGTCGGCAGTGAAAACCATGTATGTGTAAAATACAATTTTTTCAAAGAGATAGTTATAACTGTCTCCTGCAAAATGGCCGATCAAATGTTAATACAAGTATGTCATCGTACGTCATAGATAGCTTAGAAGTATTTGAATTGAAAGTTTGTTGAACTAGTACGTGTATGACGAGTTTATCAATCTAAAGAACAAATAAAACGCTTTAGAAGGAAATTTTACTGACGAGGTTTTCACTGCCGAGCGTCGATAACCTTCTTGGGATTTCTCGCTTTCTAAGAAGACTAGGAAAGTACCTTACACTCGTAAAATAATACCGCACTGTTCTTGCTGCTAGCCTTTTCCTAACTATTTTGGGGTCAGTTTCCAGTCTTACCAGATGCAGCTGAATACCAGTATTTTACACGGAGCAACTGCCATTAGACCTCCGCAACGCAGCATGGGCAATGCCGATATCCTAAGGTTAGAGCGGTTGTCAGATTCTCGGACTTCTGGCTTCTTACCACTGAACTAATCTAAATCTACAAGGTTAGTCGGAAAGGAGGTATTAAGCCAAATAGGGTGTTAAAGTACCCATAATAAGGGATAACTTTTGTTCTACAACTTTCCCCAAAACTCGATAGTTTAAGATAAATAACTTTTCAAAGATTTCGTAAATAATATGCTAAAATCTATCTGTCCATAGCTATGATCAGCTGTTTTTACAATTTAGGTTATATTTGGGGTCACGCATTAGAAAATTAACTTTCTGAATTCATAACTAAAGCAGATATGTTATTTTTTTGATAAAACTAAAATAAAAATCTTTTTGCATGCAAATAAAAATTATCGAATTGTGAAATTTTAACACTTGCTTTAAAATAGTCATCAGCGATACGTTACGTGGCCCGCGGCTTAGTACTCCCTTTACGACTAACCTTTTATACTCTATACTAATATTACAACGAGGAAAGATTTGTATTTTTGTATGTAACGAATAAACTTAAAAACTACTGGACCGATTTCAAAAAATCTTTCGTATTTAGAAAGCTACATTATCGCTGAGTAACATAGGCATATTATTACTGGAATAAAACTTCTTACGCGGGAGGCACCGTAAGGACACAGCTAGTATGTAAAAAAAATGAGAAGAAAAAAAGAGTGAGTGACGTAGCTTCGTAGATTATAACACACGTATTGTTCAAATATTAGGAAGCCAGCGGAGGCATTCATCCTGGATGGATTGTAGAGCGGTTTCAGAAGTCTTTGTTCGTTAATGATGTGTCTGTTTCATGTGGGTAATTTTAGCACGGTTCATTACTTTCCCGTTATTTATGCATAGGTAGTTATTAGCCGAAACGATTTGACGCCGACCTTGGAGTAGCTGGGGACTGATTTTGTACTCATAATTGTGCAGTGACTTGCTTCTTACTTTATACACGTCGCGGGTTTATTTATTTCTTTAAACGTATAAGTGTACGTACACAGGACCAAAGTACGTATATTCTAGGTGCGAAATAAAAAAATAAATAACAGAAAAGAGAACTTAAACTGAACAAGTTGATATTATCTACTACTCAAAAATTAAATAATATATTTAAAGAAAGAAGAAAGAAAGAAAATTAATTTATTCAGCCAAGAACACAATGACAGCATAAATAAAATAAAATAAAGAAAGAAAGAACAATTTAAAAAGAATTAAACATACACATTTTATGCTGTCGAGCATGTCCATGCTGAAAAGGTCACCAACTCAGCATATGCTAGGCATCTAACAACCACCGCTGATTTTCAGCTGGTACCCCGCAGTGACACACGGATGGAGGTAGTTAATTTTCAGCTGGTACGCCTGCAGTGACACACGGATGGAGGTAGTTAATTTTCAGCTGGTACTCCCGCAGTAACACACGGATGGAGGTAGTTAATTTTCAGCTGGTACCCCCGCAGTGACACACGGATGGAGGTAGTTAATTTTCAGCTGGTACGCCTGCAGTGACACACGGATGGAGGTAGTTAATTTTCAGCTGGTACCCCCGCAGTGACACACGGATGGAGGTAGTTAATTTTCAGCTGGTACCCCCGCAGTGACACACGGATGGAGGTAGTTAATTTTCAGCTGGTACCCCCGCAGTGACACACGGATGGGGGTAGTTAATTTTCACCTGGTACCCCCGCAGTGACACACGGATGGAGGTAGTTAATTTTAAATATATATTCTATTATACTTGACTGGATAAAAGTGTTTTATAATGTGTCAATAAACAATGCATATACTAGGTGGATATTGAGATAAACTACAAAAATATAATAAAAAATAAAAGATAAAAACTACTTTTAATTTATGACAGCTAATCAAAATAAATATAATATTTTATTATTTACAAATTATACTATATAGTTTATCATAGAAGATATCCAGATTTGTGTGCTGAGTGAGCAACGAGTTAGGCATTATGATTGCCCTATAGTGGATGCTGCGTCAGCTCGCCGTTTGTTATTTAAGGATTCTAGTTTTTTTTGATACAGAGAAAGTAATCAGCGAAAAATCTCACGAAGCTTACAGAAAAATTTAAGTAAACAAATAACTAAGGATTTGGGTAAACACGATAAAATCCAAAATTTAATAGGCGTTCGAGTCATTACAATAAATTCAGAGTTGAAGAGAAATGCATACTGCGTAAGTGCACATAAAAATATTTGAGAGCGCGTAGACGCGTGGCGGCGGCGTGTCGTGGGCCAGCATCCGGGAGGCTCCACAATAAACTCGCTCTTGCCGCGCTTGGCTGACGTCATGTTCCATATTTTACACACTTAAAGCTGTTTGTCGTGTCATACCATTATACGCCATGTAAGGCCCGGACTTATTGCCAGCATAGAGGAATAACTCAGTTTAAATTGTTTTCAGAGTAAGAACTAAGAACTGCTTTATTGCATTACATTGGAATGCTTTTTCATCTTAACCCTATAATAAAATTACACTAGTATTATGAATTATGGGTCTACTCGATGAATTTTCGACTGTCTTCGTACTTTTATCTTAATAGCAGCTATTTACGCCGTTCAATATTTCAACGATGAGATATGATAGAAGCAATGAAATTTTATTTTCTCTAGAGATGTATTTTGCGAGCAGTCGTTTAGTGCAAATGTCGTAGCAATGTCACAGTTTTCCTAGCACGATCATAACAAATCTGCCTTTATTCTTTCGTGGAAAAAAACACGTGTCATTTGAGATATAGTAAATAATGCTATTAACAACACAACACTTATCATGTAATTCTATCACAATAGTATAGTCATAGGTTTCGAGTTCGAACCCAAGGCACGCACCTCTGACTTTTAGGATTCATGTGCGTATTGTATAATTATCACTTGCTTAAAAAACGGTGAAGGAAAACATCGTGAGGAAACCGGCATGCCGAAGAGATATTTCTCGACGGCATGTGAAGCCAAGTCAGAGGCCCATGGGCGGCATAAAAACTCTGACACCAGGTTAGTCACTAACCACACGAAAAGAAGAAGAATCACAATAGTATCAATCACTAATAAAACTTAGGATAGGTGATTAACTATAACAGTGATAATCGTTGCAAAAAAAAACCATTTTCACTTCTACTTTTTTTCATTTTATTACTAGTTACAGGCATCCAGACAAGTTTTATCATTCGTTCTCTGTGTATCGTATCTGTTAAACGTGTGTCTGTGTCATTTTGTTTGTAAACACAAAAAAATATTAATCAGTTGTCAAAGCTCATGTCAACTGCTACGATTAGTTGTTCGTATTTTGGTTAACCAATCACTAACTTAACATCACATTTGACAATAGATTAAATTGAATAATCTTTCAGAAATCGGAGGTTACAGTTTACATAATAATTCAGCGTTAGTTGGAGAATGTCAAGCAATAAAATGAGCTTGATGTAAGGCTAAGTTTACTGCAAGCTGTCAAACTGTTCTGACTAATGCACTTTCACGATCTCTACTTAAGAAGTTGCCGAAATATCCTACATGAGGCCAAAAATACTGCATTGCCGAATAAAATTGCAGTAGAATGTCAGAGGGAGCACGTTAAACCGTCGGTCCCGGGTGTCATACGAATACCTATGATAGCTGTTACGGGTAGTCAGAAGCTTGAAAGTCTGACAACTGGTCTAACCTTAAGATATCGGCATTGCCCAGTAACTGGGTTGCGGAGGTCTGATGGCAGTCGCTCCGTGTAAAATACTGGTATTCAGCCACATCTGGTTGAATTAGGCTGGAAGCTGGCCCCAACATAATTGGAAAAAGGTTAGGAGGAACAGTCAGAATAAAACGTCATGTCATTGGGTAGATGTTAGTGTCTTTCCTATCATGTAATATTTTAGTCAACTGTTACTACACTCAAGAGATGTGATGGGGTGATCTATTTTTATCTGTGACTTCACGATACGGTGTTGGCAATATCGTACAGAGATGTTTTTAATACCTTGCAGCAATGTACTTTTTATATTTTTTTCTATTGATCTGCTTGTAGTCGATCGTTGCGAGCCGTTTCTGCGTAACCGTTTCTACGTAATTGGCGAGACCTGAAGTATCTTCAGGCAAATTGTAATGTCCCCTCGGTTCCAGGCATATGAAGGAATTTCCTGAGTCAGTCAGACTCATCATATGGGGACAGGTCTATCCCTGAAATGGAGGTAAGTCAGTAGTCAGTCATGTTATGTAAGCATTAAGCAGCGTGGTGACTGTGCAGCCAGCCTCTTCGAATGGGTCATGCCGTACGTCATCAATAACTTGTCAGAGTTTGCGGCCCACGAAACCCAGCATTTGGAGTAGTAAGTTGAACGGCTAATTCATCATCTGTTGGTTGCCAAAACCTCATCGGTTATAAATGATAAACGAATGATGATAAATGATTTTTATTTCTGTAAATAAATCTGTTACAGACACTTTTATAAGTCAATGTAATGTTTTTTTTTAAGACTAGATGGCGCCGGTATTTCCCGTCTGATTACCTCTTAGAAGAAAAGCCGAAATAAATTCAGAAATCAAGGCCTCTTTTAAAGTCCAGACATCGTGGTATAAAAACTATGCGAGTGTAACAATGTAGGGCGACGTCTGGAAAGGCCTTTTGAGGAAAGTGTCACAGCAGGTTTGAGTTAACCTGTCCTAACTGACGGCACGCATGCTTCAGTCAATGTGTAGGTCAAGCCATATTCTGGGTTAGTAACACAGTGTATCGTGTGCAGGCCTGGTTTACGTTTAGAGGAAACTTAGGGCCAAGCCACATCTGACGGAAGATATGTCGTCAATCTTCCGCCGGTACACATAATTCCATACAAATATCTCATACTGTACACATTTGACCGAAGATGCTTTACCAAAATTCCTCGAGTAAGGGAGCGTTCAAGTATTACGTAACGCAATTTTTGGAGATTTTTGACCCACCCCCTCCCCCCATATAACGCGCCGTAATGTTTTTCTTTACCCCCCACTACCCCCTTTTTTTTTTTTTTTTTTTTACGTGGTGAAATCCTCATGGACTGTCCCCCGTCTGGGTAAGACGGGGGGGTGTGCCGGACTTTTACCGGCTAAAACCCCACGGTGTCCCTCCTTCTGACCTAAGGCCGGGGTCACGGGATTCGCTGTTACATGCACCGCGACCCCGGCAGGTCTCGGTCCACCAGCTTCTTCTGGTGGACCTCTCCTGTGGTGGGGCAGTTGGTCCCCTGCCCCACATCCTTCCGAGAGGCGCGTGCGGAACACGGCGCGCCATCCTCTCTGGGCCCGTTACTGGTCGGGCGACGGGTTACCCCCCACTCCCCCCTAGTAAAACGTTACGTAACCACCACCAAGTGACCATTTTTACCTGAAAGTCACAATTATGTGGCGTATCCTGTAAAGCAAGCAAGAAATTTTTTGGAGATAAAAAATTTTCAAGTGGGCATTCCATTTGAAATTTTGAGAAAGAGAAACGTTTTAAAAAATGCGTGAGAAAAAAAATCTTTACGCGACCGTTCTGAAGGATTAAAACTATGTTACGTAACGCGTGGTTCAAACCCCCCCCTCCAGCAAATGTAACGCATCGTAACGTTTCAGAAGACCCCCCCCCCCCAAATTCGTTACGTAATACTTGAACGCTCCCTAAGTTACGCGACGGAAGATCGGTGACGTATTTTCTGTCAGATGTGGCTTGGCCCTTAATACTTCCCCCGTAACATTATTTAATAACAACAATAAAGAAACAAGACGGTAAAATAAAATTCTTACTTGTTAACAAATTAGTTCACCCGATATTCGTAATATAATAGCGAGATATTAAACGAAAATGACTTAATTAAGCTTTTGTTTATAATCATTATTTTCTCTGGCAACGATGTATTGTGTTTCAGTTTTAAGGCATCGTTACTTAGCTTCATTGTTTAACTTAGTATAACGCAAATGAGTACATAACTTTACAGTAGTAGGGAGGGAGTTTTGTGACGTGTACCTACGTAGAGTAGACGAAACTTCGTATGCTAGAAAGTGTTTTTGTTACACCATACGATTATTCAGTAATATAGTGGTTAACATATAGAAGGGTCTCCTAGCTAATTAACAACCGCGCGGGTCATGTGATTTGCAAGGTCAAGCTGCGTTTGCTGCGGTCAATATTTGAACAATACGTGTGTTATAATCTACGAAGCTACGTCACTCACTCTTTTTTTTCTTCTTTTGACCCGCCCCGGCTTCGCACGGGTGCAATGTAGATACTAATGTGGGGCATATAGACCTTCCTCTTGAATCACTCTATCTATTGCTGAAAACTGCATTAAAATCTGTTGCGTATTTTAAAATATATAAGTGTACAGACAGCGGGAGCGACTTTGTTTTATACTATGCAAATATTAGTGTATTATTTTACGAGTATTAGGTATTTTCCTAGTCGTCTTAGAATGCGAGAAATCCAAAGAAGGTTGTGATTAACTGCCAATTTTATACAAGGTGTAAAAAAACCCTTCATGAAGCCGTCAACCATGCATTCAGTACATCAAACTAAGTAACCCTACGCAAAAATTGTCGCTGAGAAACGACTTTTTGGGTGAAAAGTTTCGTTTTACTGTAAAGCTCAATGTAACGCACTCAAAACACTGTGCTGATACATGAAATGAGTAGTAAACGGATAATGGAGGTATTTCAAGTACATTTGCAACCTTCAAAACTAGTTTTTTTTTTTTTTTTTTAAATACTAGTTTACTACTTTTTCACAACTTTTTAGTTATGAAAAAGTTGACTTTGACCTCCAAAATCTCCGTAACTAGAAGGTTCCCAGGCATAGTCCAGAACAAAAAAATTCTCGCAATGACGTGGAGAATAAGTGCCTTACGGCTTTGTTAAGGGTCTATTTACACCGTTTATATTAGATCGCCTACGTAAAACACCTTTCTGAGGTGTGTTATGTTTAGCAAAAATAAACCACTTCTTAAGAGGCGGTACGTCATTGTACCAGACAGGTAGACAGCGGTGTCCAACTGTAAACTAATAATATTTATTACTAAACGGGAATTTATTGGAGGGGCTCATGGCTCATTACCAACCGCGCGGATCATGTGATTTACAAGGTTACGCTGCGCTTGTCGCGGTCAGTCCGTGTAAGGGTGGCCGTTCGTTACACATCGAGACCCATCCGTGCCTCAGAGAGCACGTTAAACCGTCGGTCCCGGGTGTCATGAGAATATCAATGACAGTCGTTAAGGGTAGTCAGAAGCCCGGAAGTCTGACCACCGGTCTAACCTAAGGGTATTGGCATTGCCCAGTAACTGGGTTGCGGAGGCCTGATGGCAGTCGCTCCGTGTAAAATACTGGTATTCAGCCGCATCTGGTTAGACTAAGCTGACCCTAATATAGTTGGGTAAAGGTTTAGTAGAACGTAGTGGTTGACATATTATATCTTCCTTAAACTGCCTTACTGCATGAAGGTTAAATACAGTTTCTACATTAGCTATGAAAACTAATATAATTTACATACGCCAATAATTTTGTACACATTTTGACATTTAAAAAAAAGTAATAACTGTCTATATTTATCTGCCTAGTTGGTCTAGTGGTCGCAAGCACGACTGCTGAACATGGGGTCCTGGGATCGATTCCCAGGTCGGGCAAAGTTTTATTGGGTTTTTCATTAGGAATTTCTCAGTAGCAGCCCGGAGTCTGGATTTGTGCCGAGTTAATGGCAATAGGCTCGCCCTGTATTACATGAGACTTAAACATAACTGACGAAACGAGGGTGTACTAAAAGCACCTCCGCCGAACCCTCCAGGGAATAAAAGGCGTGATGTTATATTTTATGTGTAAATATGAGTGTAAAAAAGAAAATAAATACTATAAACCTATTCTTCTTTTCGTGTGGTTAGTGACTAACCTGGTGTCAGAGTTTATATCACCCATGGGCCTCTGACTTAGCTTCACAAGCCGTCGAGAAATATCTCTCAGGCATGCCGGTTTCCCCACGATGTTTTCCTTCACCGTTTTTAAGCAAGTGATAATTATACAATACGCACATGAATCCGAAAAGTTAGAGGTGCGTGCCTTGGGTTCGAACTCGAGACCTATGACTTGGCAGTCCGACGGTCACACCACTCGGCTATCATTGTTACAGGCTATAGGCTAATTAAAATGATATATAGGTAGGCCTCAGCATTTCTAATTGTGACTTGATTGGAATTTAATTATTCACCAAGGAATTGTACTAACAGTATAAGTGTTTAGATTGTAGGCATAAATATTGTTATACTTGCACGCAAAATATATGCTATGTGTTAATGTTTTTAAATACAAGGCATTATTTTTATGATTTCACAAAAATGGAAAAATCATTTATCTTCTTCCGGCGCGGCGGCGTTACAATATTAATAAAATATTTTATTCAAGCAACTAAATGCTAAATTGTAAACGGGACAGGCAAAAAAATGTGTACCGTAACACACAGGAAAATGTACACATTAATGGTCAAAGCACACATTCAACTCGGAAAGGGATCGTAACCGTATCGCCTTTCGCCTCGCCGTCAAACAGGCGTCAACCTAACGTAAGCACGTAACCAAACCGGATCAGCAGCTCCGATACGTTGACTCCGCTTCGGCTAGGCGACGCCGCGCTTACGGCTCGCTTACGGCTCGCAGTAACAGTAGTGTACTGCAGGCAGCCGCGGGAGGGGTGAGAGGGCAAGGGTCGACGAATAGACGTAAGCTCGGGTACGGAGAGACGTAAGCGCGGGCACGACTAGCCGTAAGCGCGGGAACCACGTTGACCACACACCGCACCACGGTTAGTGAGCTTGTCCCGAGGCGAGGCGATTACGTTACGATTCCGATTAGTGTGCGTTGCAGTAGGGAGTTTCATGTAAAGAATACTGAACGGCTTGAGTTGATACGGTGACGATCCCTTTCCGATTTGATATGTGTGCTTTGACCTTTAATTACATTTTCCTGTGCGTTATGTTACAATCTTCGTGATCCCGGCTCAAATGTGGAATAGTACATAATTTTCACAAGTGTTAGTTTACCTTTACATCAGATTCGACCTTGAATCAAGTCCTACGATATATGAATCTCGATAACGAAATTGCCAGCACATATTTCATCACACGCGTCCATTTTCATGGGCGTACTGCGAAAACATTAATTTCTTCTGTGATTATTAAAATGCTTTATATTTCTCCCATCACGTGCCTTCGTAATTGAATACGTGAGTTGAAATTGTCAGCTATTTATGATGACTACACTACGTAGTTTTAATGTGCCCGTTTTGCATTTTATTAATGTCTACTGCAGTCAATATGGCGGCGTTAATAACTTTGCACAAGTGTTCTGCAATAAAATTACGACTGATATGCAGAATACGATATATATAAAAGACGACGATACGATATAGTTACGATATATTTTTAAAGATTTGATGTGTATGTAGAATGAAATAGATGGCAATAATATTGGCATATTGGCATTGGAAAGACAGAATCAGCTGATTGGATTGGATTTTTCTGAGTAGCAATGACTACGGTCTTATTTAAAAGAGGTACATCCTTAGTTACTGGCAATGCTAGAAGCACATCGGTTCATAATAATGTTATTGCAGTTTTATTAATGTAATTTTAACTGCCTCGTTGGTCTAGTGGTGGCAAGCGCGACTGCTGATCGTGAGGTCCTATGGTTCGATCCCCAGGTCGAGCAAAGTGTTATTGGGTTTTCCGTTTGGAGTTCTTCAGATGCAGCCCGGAGATTGAACTTGTGACCGGTTGATGGCAATAGGCTCGCCCACTTTTACTTGGGACTTATCGGCTTAACTTAACTTATCGGCGAAATGAGGGTTTATACACCTCTGCCTAACCCTTCGGGGAATACAGGCGTGATGTTATGTTGTGTTATGAGTTAAAGTGATTTATTTATAACCCTTGACTGTACTCTACGGCAATGTTGACCTACTATTGTAGATTAAAATTATTTAGAAAAGCAGTTTTCCACCGACAATCTTATCACACAAATAACTTCCGTCTTTAGAATATTTTATTTATCTAACAAAATATTATAAAAGACCAATCCACTCTTGAGACTTTTCTTAAAAATAAAGAAAGTATCTGCACAACTAAATGTATATAAGACTGAGGAGACCGAGCCGGGACGAGATCCACTCGTCTCGATAACATCACGTTTGTCTAGCACACTCTATTCTATTCACTAGTTTCTTACTTTCAGATCTGTCATCCTGAAGTATCTTACTTGAGATATCTGTTATTTCTTTCCATGTCTGTGTTCCGCTAAAAGGTTACATACTGCACTGAACGTTATATACAGTTTATTATTAAGAGTGCAAGAGACCACGCAGACGCGTACCGATATGTTTGGTCCGATCAAGTACGTGACACATAGGAAGTCACAGTACATGATACTCTCAATGCCGCTGTAGATAGAGATACCTGGTGGGTCACCGATGGGAAGAGAATGTTATCGTTGAGAAGCCACGATTCTCAAGAATGAGGAACCGACGCAACAAGATATTTACTGACCGGCCTATAACATCTTCTTCTTCTTCCTGCCCTTATCCCACACTAGGTGGGATCGGCACAACATGTATTTCATAGATCCATGTTGTTAGAGGTTTTGGCTTATTGTTTTACGACCGGCCGCCTGCCTGACGTCAACCCTCCTTGGGAATACTCGTTGCGCCGTAGCGCGGGTGATCCAATGTGCTTTCTGATATTATACACTGGGTCCCAAAAGGCTTGTCAATCTTATTGCCGACAACTAAGCAGGCTGTGTTCTTCACATAACATAAACAGCTCATTACTGGCCCACTGCGGGGCACGAGCCTCTTCTCAGAATGAGAAGGGTTTTTTTGAGTGTTTTTTTATAATGTTAAAGCATTGTGTAAATATCGCGTGGCATGTTTTGTGATATAAATAAAATAAACTGGCAAACGGAATAAGACCTTTGGTTTCGATTTCCATATCGTACAAAATTTCCAATATTATTTTTTTCAAAAAATGTTATGCCTTCATAGTTTCAGAGTTTGAGTCGTATTTGTCTACATTTTTAAAGCTGTACTTTTAAAGACTAGATCAAATATCTATAATATATGAGATAAAATTCGTACTTTTGAAACCTTATCAAAGACAAAACAATTTTAGTGGTTTTGTTAAAATTTAAAACAGAATTATCTACCGTTAGATTATAATGTAACCAAGATAACAAAGTCCAACATAAAACAAAGATAACTAGTGTTGTATGTGTAAGTTTATGTTGCAAACTTCAGTCAACACGCGTTAAGTAACTAATTAGACGTACACAGGACAAAATCGTAAAACACCCTGGATCTAGTTACAATGTAGCTGAGAGACACCTGGACTCAGTTTGTACATAAAGTCCGTTTTGTCCCTGGCCTGAACTTTATACATCTGATACTGTTTTTTTAAGCTGTTTTATAATGCCGACTACCCTCGTTTATACGTGTAATTTCTGTCCATCTTAAGGTTTTCTGACTGCGATAAGACCGCGCACAATTTTTTACGAAATTATTATAGCTCCTTTATAATTGGTGTAGAATAAAGAGTACTCTATCTAGGTATTTATATATTGTACGTACATTTATATTTACTATTTTATTATATGTATAGATAAGGAGTCATCGTCATATCGGCCCGTAAACGTCCATTGATGATTATGAGCCTCCGAAGAGAACGAATCGGATGAACTATGAAAATCCACGCTTTCTTGCGAGATGATTTGGTAGGTTGGTAACCTCTGTGTATAATTGACATTATTATAATCTCTTCAGACCTAAATCAATGATAAGAGATCTTGCAAATAAATAAAGGTCTCACCCTAAGATGACGCTAGATTCTAGAGGTTTGAACGTTGTATTAAAATAAGAATACATGGATATACGGTCTGAAAAGGATTATACAAGGTTAGTCGGCAAAGGGGTACTACGCCGCGTGCAATGTAAAGTATCACTGATGACTCTTTTACAATTATTAATAGAATAAAAATAAAACTATTTTTAAATTAATGTTTGTTATTTATTAAAAAAAAACGATACGCCTGATTTAGTTTCCAATTCAGAAAATGAACCTACTCATCTGTGACACTAAAATGATTTTAGCATTTATTTATGAAATCTTTTAACAGCAATTTTTCTATCTTTTGGGGAAAGTTGTAGAACAAAAGTTATTCATTATTATGGGAACTTTAATTCGGATTGGTACCCCATTGCCGAATAACAGTATACAGAGAGAACTCGAATTCGACGTATTACTCTTAAGTCGTGATAGTGTGTCCTATATGCAACAAATTAGCACCCCACGTAGCCGAAAGTCAAAAAATATACCGAGAAAGGACATCTGACAAAATGTACCAAAAAGTAAAGTAGCCGGCCAAAGAAAATTATGCATATATTATGATAGTACATGAACACCTAAACATTTTTTAATATGACGTCATTCCTCTAGGTCTGATATCTGAGTCACTACATAACGTTAGGTTAGATTTGGCTCCTCCCGCCGGGGCTGCTCTTTCGCGGCTGCTGCCCAACTTAGGGGGGCTCAATACCTCCTGCCGGAGGCTCTACGCGGGGATCGTACGGTCCATGGCCCTTTATGGGTCGCCAATCTGGGCGGACACCCTAACGGCCGGCAACGTCGCTATCCAGCGGAGACCGCAGCGGGCGATGGCCGTCAGGGTGATAAGGGGGTACCGTACGATCTCCTTCGAGGCGGCGAGCCTCCTAGTCGGATCCGTGCCCTGGGATCTGGAGGCGAGAACCCTCGCGCTGAGATATCGTCAGCGCGAGGAGGCACCTGGGCGGAGTGAGCTCCGCCAGATCCTAGTGGCTGAGTGGAGGGAGCGACTTGCGCAACCCAGCGCGGGGCACGCCGCAATTGCGGCGGTTAGGCCCGTTATGGAGGAGTGGCTGGAGAAGCGGCATGGCGCCCTCAGCTTCCGGCTGACGCAGGTGCTCTCGGAACATGGCTGAGGAGTGTCTGGTGTCGGGAGTGAGAGTGCGTGGGAAAATTCTTGAATTTTTTTCACTAAGATCGAACATTTTAACCTTATGTAGTGACTCGGATATCAGACCTAGAAGAATGACGTAATAATAAAAAATGTTTAGGTAGTCGTGTACTATTTTATTTATATATATATATATATATTTATATTTTCTTTGGCCGGCTACTTTGAATTTTGATCCTAAAATGTATGAAGCATGTCAGGTCTCCTTTCAATTATTATAGTTTTTTGAAAAATACCAATACCTTTCATTAAATGTTGTTTAATTTTGAAGTATCCAATTTAATGGCTTTGATTTTCATATTAACTTGTAGGTGATACTTTGACAAACTTTTTTTCTTTTCGAATTCTAGTTCACACTGTATAGAGAAAAATAAATAAAAGTACTAGTCTTCAGGCTAGTCCTTGCGCTCAATAGGACCGCTTACTTAAAACTAGACTCCGTTTCTCAAACTTTTCCAAGCTATAGTTTGTAAACGCTTTATGGCGAAGAAGATCGTCGTCATTTCTTACACATTGCGTACTGATTACCCCAAAATCGAGTTTGTGTGATAAGTAAATAGGAACAGATAGGAACTTGGGTGTTCCGTGATAGTTCCATCGTAACCCGATCTTGATAATGAGCTTCCTATTATGTTATGCTTAGAAGGTCGTTGATAAAAGCAGTACATTTGATGATACGTTGATATACGTGGGATGCACCATAATGTTATTTTTAAAGGCATCTGGAACACTATTAATGATTGATGATAATAAGTGATTCGTACGAACCATTAGTTCAGTATATTAATAAGAAAAGTTATATGCCAAACTCCGTTTTTTTTCTGTTTGGTAATGCAAATTGCGGACCTCGACGTAAATGTCCTTGGATGTATTTAAGCACTCATACAACCTTCTAAGGTTAATTACCATTTATGGGTATACGAAGCAAATAAACAGCTTATTTCGCAATGCACATGTAAAATGCACTTTCTGCGGTCAGGGTTACGAGATTCTTGAAATAGATATAAATGCACGGAATTCGTTCTAAGTCTGAAGTAAACATATGAAATATAAGTTTGTCTCTGTCTCGTTTATACTCATCACGTTGATTGATCGATAAAATAATTTAAGAATAACCAAAAATATTCGTTTTAATTAAATAGTCGTTAACTATCTGGTTGATCTAGTGGTGGCAAGCGCGACTGCTGATGGCGAGGTCCTAGGTTCGATCCCCAGGTCGGGAAAAGTGTTATTGGGCTTTTCCGTGTGGAATTCATCAGTAGCAGCCCGGAGTTTAGATTTGTGCCCGGTTGATGGCAATAGACTCGCCTCCTATTACATGGGACTTAAACATAACGGCGAAATTAGAGTGTTACTATACACCTCTGCCCAACCTTTCGGGGAATACAGGCGTGACGTTATGTTAAATAGTTGTCTAAGTTTCTCATCGACAATCGTTATAATATCGATATTTGAAACAGAGCTGCTGACAAGAATTTAAAGTCAATCGGTATTTAACTGCAGAACATTACAAATCCAACAAAGACAAAATGGTTCCAAGTTCCGAGAGCGGCACCGTCATTTTCCGAGTGAACTGCCTTAAGTAGACGAAGCGGGAGTCAAACATCAAATAATAACATAATAAAGGGATAATTCGAATTTTTTTTGCTTCAATTTTATACCGTCGACGTAAATAAACGGAACGCAGTGTTACCGCTGTCAAATAAGGCTGCAGGGATGGGATTATTTTAAAGGTTATTATCGATAAAACTCATAATTCCTCTTAGCTTAAAGCTTACATGGGTTGGGTTTTTTGTGCTTCTACCGTCCTTCGTCGTTAAAATAGAAACATTATCAGTTCCAAGTATTTTTCTCTATAATTTTAGAACTTAAAGCGTTTAAAGCTAGATTCTAGGTAAAAATGGACGTCGCTTTTAGCTATTATTTTTTCATTTTAATTCTTAGAACTAAAACCAGTTTAAAACTAATAAAAATTGTTTGTGACAGTTCCTCAGTTATTTTTTCCATGGACCATGAGATTATGTTAGACCTTCGTATATTCTGAACTTCCAGTTAGCTACGCAGGGATGATGCATTTTGTATCGTAGAAATTGACTATCTTAACAATTTAAACGGGTCCAAATAACTAACAATTTAGTACTCATGTTCTAGCAAGAAAAATATAGAGCGCACTGTTCGTAGACTAAGGCTAACAACTTGTTATTATTTAGGCACGAAAATGGGTTATGTTATACGAGACTAGTATTATTACCATACATATAGTATATCAAATTGGGATACGTTGTTTGTTCTTGCCAAAAATAAATAAAAAGTACATACGTTTTGCGGTATAAAAAGGATATTATGTATCCATCGCAACGACACATCAGCTTTGCATAATTGTGGAGTAGGCGTCGGAAGTACTGGGTCACAGCGTAGGCGCACAAAGCCTTGCGCTTTAATTAATCGGATTGGTTGGTCTGCACTCACACACACGCAAAACTCATTTCTCGTTGCAAGCACTGTACCTAAATTAAAGTATTATAAATACAGGTATTAATAAATGTTTTAAATGTAAAATATTTAGCAATACCTACATACTGCCTAGCCTTTTTCCAACTATGTTGGGGTCAGCTTTAAGTCTGGCCAAATGCGGCTGAATACCAGTACTTTACACGGAGCGACTGCCTTCAGACCTTCGCAACCCATTATGCCGATATTCTAATGTTAGACCGGTTGTCACACTTTCAGGCTTCTGACTTCTCGTAACGACTGTCGTAGGTATTCGTATGACACCCGGGACCGACTGTTTAATGTGATTTCCGAGGCACGGAGGGGTCTCGATGTGTAACGAACGGTCACCCATCCACAGACTAACCGCGGCAAGCGCAGCTTAACCTCGCTAATCGTATGATCCACGCGGTTAGTAATTAGCCACGAGCCCCTCAAAACATTGAATAATACCTATATTTATAATACAAAATATAGTATTACATATTTCAACATTAGATAAGATTCAATGAAATTTATCTGAGCTGCGTGGGCGTTTAATTTAGTATAGCTGCTACGACCGCGTAGCAGGCGTAGGCGGATGCTACAGCGTCACCCCGCCGTAGCTATTTTCGTAGCCAGTATCTGTAAAATAATGCATTTCTATTTTATTCCAAATAGGTTTTTAACATTAATTATGATTGTAATTGGTTAATAAATGTATTAACTACATTAGAAATATTGTAACACATTAGTTACGTTCCAACTTTGTTGAATTAGATGTAAGAACGCGACAGAAAGCCGGTTGGGGTCACTGCCAGAACTAGTTTTTCGTAAAATTCTCCATTGTACTTAGATACTTCCTGTTGCTAGATCAAGTATGAAGAATTTCTTTATAGCTGGTAACGTTCATACAAAGACGCCCACCAGCAGACTACCCACCTTCTACGTGAAACGCTTTATAAAAAGAACTTCAATTTTATCAAAGCAATTTTTAACAATCGACAACATGGCTCAGTCCCACCCCTACGCTACCCCATGCAAATATTGCGTATATTTATATCCGAGCATTTTCTTCACACCTTTATTCGGTAACATGTTACAGCAGCGGTTTACACCTGAAGCTTTGCATGAATTTCACGGCCAATATTGTTATTAGATACATCGTATATATCTTTATAAATAGATATATCATAATGATTTATGAGTATTGAGTGTTTTAGAAAATTAAAAAAACTAGGCATTTGATTTATATTCATTACCTTCTTCTATGTTGCTTTTACTTTATTATAAAACGAAAGCGTATAAAAACTTTACCTGGTTAACTTTCCTGTGGCATTGCTTGGGTTAGCTTAGTTTAACCTGATTGTTAACTAAACATTTTCTTTTTTAATCAATTTTTTCTCGAGCCGTTTGTGCACTTTGCGTGACTATGGAAGGCTCATAGGTAGCTCCTACTTTATAACCTAAATATAACATTATTTAAAAAAATATACATACAACATGCCAGGTTAGTCTGTTCCATACATTTTGTTAAGCAACATTGATTATTTTGTTTGCAACAGCTGTTTTTTTCCACGTATTTATAGTTTGCCCCATAATAAAAGTTGTACAGAATGATGAGCAGAGTTCTAGGTTTCCGGATGTAAAGCGACTTATCTGTCATGCTGTATATACAAGGTTAGTCGGAAAGGGGGTACTAAGCAGCGGGCCATTTAAAGTATCACTGATGACTATTTTAAAGCAAGTGTTAAAATTTCAAAATTCGATGATTTTTATTTGCATGAAAAAAGATTTTTATTTTAGTTTTTTCAAAAAAAAAACACAGCTGCTTTAGTTATAAATTCTGAAAATTAAGTTTCTAATCTGTGACCCCAAATATGACCTAAATAGTAAACACAGCTGATCGTAGCTATGGACAGATGGATTTAAGCATATTTTTTACGAAATCTTTGAAAAGCTATTTCTCATAAACTATTGAGTTTTGGGGAAAGTTGTAGAACAAAAGTTATCCCTTATTATGGGTACTTTAACACCCCTTCGGCTTAGTACCCCCTTTCCGACTAACCTTGTATATATAAACCAAATTATACTACTTATATAACTGAAATTATGCACTATTTGTATGATAAGCGATTGTTACAGTAGTTACCTATGGTTTTATCAGTTTACAGGTGACAAAATGTTTTAATCTATTTATCACCTCTTGAGAAACGCGAAATAAAATATAGTACGTTAAGAAAAGGGATCTAATATTATGCCGTTTTTGTTTTGATTGTACTTTAGTTTTTTTCATAGCATTTTAATTTTTCCTGGTAAATACTCAAATCCTAACAAAATGAATACTAAAACGAGATTAATATATTTTCTCTTCTCTTTTAAAGTTTTTTTCGGATTCATTTCATACGCGAAGAAGTTTAATAAATATCCATATATACGAACATTTGTTGCTAGTTAAGCAACATTTACGAGTGAAGCCGCTCCTTGTTGAAGAACAAGTTTACTGCAGCCCGGTTTTATGTTATGAACACACAAACGTGTTGGGGGTGTCTTATTTACGAATAATAAAAACAAGGAAAAGCAATGAATCTCTGGCCACTTCATCTCGTCGCTTTAATATTTTACGTGACCCCTAAAATTTGGGTAACATCTCGTCTGACGGCCGGGCGCACTTTTCATTAAGTTCTGATTACCCTCAGAGAGTTCCCCGAGACGTCATGTTGAGAAGATCTGCGAGGTTTTTGGCGAAGTGCAAAAGTTTTATGATATTATGATTACTTGCATGAGACGAGCTCCGGCGCGAACGTGACGTGGCTTCTGTTCCTGACGTGATCACCGGCGAACACAGACGCGATCCTACTTTGTTTTACTAGTTTAAAGTAGCGGCTTTGAAACACAAAGTACTTGGATGAAACTTACCCTGGAAAAAGGTTATAAACATTTGTATAGGTATAGGTACATTGTACATACTGCAGTTGTTCGTGACTATGTATGTGTAAGGTTCCAAAGCAGCCTAAGGTTCGTATTAAAAGCAAACACGCAAAAAGCATACATTAAAAAACACAATTATTTATTAATAATAAATATCAATAAAATTAAAATAGTCACACAACAAAACATTATACTCATTACAGAATTATTATTGAATATTTATTTAGCTAATGAAATGGCACATCTGTCGTCTTTGGCCTTACTCTTTGACAAGAATACGACTAGACGGACCGCTCAGTGAGTGCGATACTCTTTCCTTATTACTCGGCTACGTGTTAATTACCGACTACTAGAATTTTATGAGCGCCCCACTATATCGCACTCCAGTGTTTCTACATGTTTAAGTTGTTTTCTACGTAAGCAAAACTGAGAGACGAGATTAGAAATTTAGTGCCACTTTTTCGAAGTTTTTATTGGATTTTGTGAGGCTGTCTTAGGATATTAAGATTTTAGTGTGTTTGGACGCGATTAACGAACAAATAAATAACTGTTATTAGCTGTCTTAATTATTATATACTGGTATGAAGTACGGTCTTCGAGGAATATAGACAAAATCATTACATCTTTATGAACGGATTAGTAAATGTAGACTGTTTTAAACATAACATCACGCCTTATATTCCCCGAAGGGTGGGGCAGAGGTGGATAGTAACACCCTCATTTCGCCAGTTATGTTTAAGTCCCATGTAATAGGTGGCGACCCTATTGCTATTAACCGGGCACAAATCCAGAATCTGGGCTGCTACTGAGAAATTCCTAATGGAAAAACCCAATAATACTTTGCCCGACCTGGGGATCGAACCCAAGACCCCATGCTCAGCAGTCGCGTTTGCGACCACTAGACCAACAAGGCAGTCAGTTATTTTTATTACATTTAGGGTGTATGAAAAGAGCCTTCACCAGTGACGATACTTTAAGTACGTCTAGCGCAACCTGGGTAGTCAGCCCCGCTACCAACCGTGCTAACTGACTAATCTTGTGACTACGGCTATTCTCATATACTGCGTGCCCAATAGAGCCGAGAAAAAGATTATTATTAGTAAGCATGTTATAAAAAGGCGAAGACAGCTAAATCCGTTCTCGTTACGTACAATTTCGTTCGCTTTTCACGACAATTTCGGGAAGTATCCCGGTTACAGACCGGAAAGGAAAATATCCAGTGTGATAAACATGCTGAATTCCTTATTTGATGCGACTTTGAGGTCTGAATGGGCTTGTGGCTAATTAAAAACCACGCGGATCATACGCTTAGCTAGGTTAAGCTGTGCTTGCCGCGGCCAGTCCTTGGATAGGTGACCGTTTATTACACATCGAGAGACCCCTCCGTATCTCGGAGAGCACGTTAAACCGTCGGTCCCGGATGTCATATGAATATCTATGACAGTTGTTACGGGTAGTCAGAAGCCCGAAAGTCTGACAACCGGTGTAACCTTAGGATACCGGCAATGTCCAGTAACTTGGTTGCGGAGGTTTGATGGCAGTCGCTACGTCTAAAATACTGGTATTCAGTCGCATCTGGTAGACTGGAAGCTGACCCCAACATAGTTGGGAAAGGGCTAGGCACTACAGAACATGCGACATTGAGGTGTAATGATGTTTTTAGCTCTGATGGCCTTGAGTTCTGCTCTCCTAGTAAGAAACTAAGTACATGGCTACTCGAAAAAACTACTAGCCTTATATTATTAAATATTAACCAACAATAAACTTGCTTAACACGTACACATGTTCAATGTGAATAAATAAAAACGAGAGGTCAGGAATATGTGTATGAGACTGAATAAATAACACGTAATAACTTGGGATTTAAATCTTATTTGTATTAAGTCAGTACAAACGATATACAATGTTTCAGCTTCTACGGTATTGTTCAACTTATATCCAACGTCAAAACCTGAAAATATGGTCCATTGAAGACAATACAAATGCAATATTAATATTTACCTTTGCATAGTCCAAACAAAGACTGCATTCATATTCACCCCACGAAAACAAATAGATAAAAATGCAAACACGCGCAATTGTGTCTCAAACGAACAGAGGCGGTCGTACTCGCAGCGTTTCGGGGGAAAGTATTCCGGATAAAAATGTTTTCCCGGTCATATGAATTTAGATCGGCCGCCGTATTAGAGGGAAGTAAAACCATCGGGAGACAGGTAAATCGAACTATTGGAATAAAGGGTAAAGGTGAGGCCGGGTCGGAAGCGGCGGCGCGGAATACGGCCCGTGCGCGCACCCGCCACGCGTGTCGCTACACTCATGTGAATTTAAGAGGAACACTCCAATAAATGTACAGAACAACTGTAAACGTCTTTTATATTCAGAATTATTCGTCTGCGTGTTGAAGTATGTTCGAGTATACATTTTCTCGGCGGGCGGTCGACGAGTGGCCGCAAAGGCGTCTTGATGCGATTTCCGGCCCGCTTTTAACGGAGCTTCCTGCATGATATAAATCCAAGTTAGAGCGCTCCCTGGGACCTGTGCTGTCGTTTCAGCCGGATGTGGCGTCCTCGTTTTACAGATTGGACCATATTGCCCATTATACTTTGTAAAGACAAAATATGGCCGATAATTGTCACAAATACCGAATGTACTTCCGTGGCATTTTCGATTTTCTTTTAATAGCTTATAATAGATGACTTTTGTATCCCTCAAACCCATGAAGATATACTATACATTACTGTTTTTGATTGATCCTTTACTACCAATAAAATAGAAGGCTTAAGCTAAATAAGCTACGTAACTTTTGCCATGAATTCCTCAGACAACCGAAATCCGATCGGAAACTAATTCTAATATAAGCAAGAAATGAAAGTTTTATTTGACTTTGATGGCTCTGGAGTAAACTCTAAAGGAAATCCGCAACGTTAATCACATCCGAGCTTTTCTTCTTACGAAATAAAAATGTTTATTTAAAATAATTTCTTAAAATTTGCAACAAAACGTCGCCTAAGCGAATTAGACCTACATTTTGGGGAACACAGAGCTTATAAAATGAAATTTTCTTAACATAAAGTGGCTGAGACGATGTAACGACGGTGGAGTGAAGTAAACTGCGCGGGCTTGCAAGCCCCTCATGTTTCTAAATAAATTATGAATATTTACCGGCACGTAACGCTTTACTGAGACATAATTATTTTAATCTGACTCTGAGATGGCAATTTTGGGGAATTGATGTCAAAAGAGAGGTCGTTCTAGTTTATTAAGACGGCTTGCTTGCTAAGTAATAGATAGCACTTTGTCCTTATTATAATAAATAATACGTAGCTAATTACGAAAAATCTGGAATGTTTATTGTTTTGTTTGTATGTGAGTCTGAACGTAGTGACGTAATTCCTGGGCATACAGGAAAATAATTCAAAATGTTTTAACAAACACAAAGTTATGTGATTAACCGAAACCATTTACTCCAGACTCCAAACATAAATATATAGTCTAGAGTTGCAGACTTTTTGTATTTTTGTAGAAATTATGTAATTGTTAAAACTGATTATTTTCCGTCCTTATAAACCAAAATACATGATAATTATAATATCCCAAATAATTTAATTATCTCTTAGAACATGTAAGTACAATGACGGTGCATTGTGTATGACGTATATCCTTTGTTTGCTATATGGATATTTTTTATCGTCTCGTCTGAGGTAGTGCAAGCCCAGCATCTACGTAATTTAGCGCTCCCCAGGTGCGGCGCCGGCTTGTGGCTTATAAGTACATCGAGATTTTAATTAAGAAGGTCTATCATAATCCACATGAGACACTGAAAAAAATAACAGAATTTCTTTATCCATTGGGGTAGCATTTGTACATTGTAGTCTTGAAAATATTATTTTGTTAATTTGGGTTTTAAGTTGAAACGTGCAAGTAATTTAGAGCGACTGCCATCTGTGTAGTAATGTGTAGTTATCTCAGCTAAATACAAAATAAAATAAATATAAAATAAGCATGTTTAGATGATGATCCAGTTAAATAAACGAAACAAAAAGAAAACAGCGTCTTTACGATGAGCTCGCGAGTCAACTATTCGTATAATTCCACAGGAGTTGTTCATAATTAAGTGTGCTTACCTCGACGTGGCGCGGCGAAAGATTGAGTTCCATCAAATATGTAACAGGGTCTACCATGAAATCCTTTTTACGTCCGCCGCGGACAGTTTTACGCAGGTCCGGTCTAGTTGCGGCTTAACGGTCTTATAAATTAGTGAAACTCTATTAGCGAGATGTTCGGCCAAACGAATTTGCGTTATCGCCTCTGTCGGGCGTGACGTGCGTCGCATACTAATGACGTCACCGCAAGATCGTCCAAACTTGCTATTCGTGTAATTACTTCTTTAAACGAAGCTTCTGTGAGGGGAGGATGCGATCACTTTTGTCCGAGGGTATACCGTTCCGATAATCGAGTTACTCGCCGTTCCTCCGCTGCGTCGTATTTTTGCACAATTAAGTTTCGTTCGAAATTTATTTAGTAAATAATGTTTACTGTTTAGTTGCGATGAATTATTTAGTACTTTCATTTAATAATTTAACGATTTTAAGAGATGATAATTAAGTATAATAGAGAAAAGTATTCTGTGTTAATTACTGGCATTAATAATTGAAAAAGCGGTTCCAGGAAAATTTATTAAAGTGCGAACTAACACAACACATCATATACCATCAGAAATTCAATAAATACAGATTTGAAATATTTTTGGACTACTTAGTATTCATTTCTTAGCAAAGGAATTCAATAAATACATTAGTAACACACACGCATTTTTTTCATATCGAAAGAAAGGTTTTTAATCTGTCTTTTTTCTGAGGCCGTAAAATAAAACCAGGGGCAAACATGTTGTTTAGCTATTACGAAAGTACGTAGCTAGTGCGGCGTCAGCGTTCCTAGTAGCCCTGACGTCACAATGCTATGGCGTGTCTAGAAGTGACAGCGAGAAAACGCGTCTCATATCGGTTACGACAAAGACAACGCTATAGTCTATGATCCCGTATAGAACGACCTTCACCGAGCTGGTAAATGGATGAAAAGTATTTTATATCAAATTAAACATGTTAATAAATAGGTATATTGCAAATGGATTGACTAAAAAAATTCAGTTCAGAATATGATTAATAAAAATTTTCACAACTCTTGGGTAGGCAGGTATAAACACAGCATTTATACCTACCTACCCAAGCGTTGTGACGGGAAAAAAATTGTCAACCTAACGTTTGCATATTCTATAGGCTTCATACTTTCGATTGGTATGGAATTAGTCTATTAACCAAACCAGTGAAATGTTTATAAAAAACATATTCTGGACTGAAATTTTTTTAGTCAACCCATTTGCAATATATTTATTGACATATTTAATTTGATATAAAATACTTTTCATCCATTAACCATCTCAGTGAAGGTCGTTCTATACTGGGATCCTATACTACTAGCTTCTAAAAAAATCCCTATTAGATACCTAGGTAGGTAATATATTTTCAATTTTGAGGGTGAATTCGATGTGTTCGGTACACTGTCCCTTACACCCGGCATAATATTTGAAGTACAATAAAGCATTTTTAAATAAATAGTACAAGGTTTAAAATTGTGTGTAATTTTAGTATGTACATATTGCGTAATAATTTCATTAGATTTTAGTATGATTATTTTTGATATCTATAGATATCTAAATAGCTGCTTTACAATTTCTGGATATGGATAAACATGAGTATTTAAAAATGTCCTCAAATTAAGATTTATTATAGATTCTCGTTGGATATATGTGTGCATAAAACCTCTTCGTTAGACGTTAGTTTGTACTGTGGATACTATCTTTGGTATGCCCGTCAAACATTGTTCATCTGGATGGTTTTTTCATAGATCCCATACCTTGGATTAATGATTATATTCAGAATCACTTTAGACGAGAAATTACAATGGGGACCACATATAACATCTCTAGCGGGGCGGCTAAGCTCGGCTGCTTATGCTGTTAGAAAGATAAGACAGTTAACAGATGTAGAAACCGCGCGTTTGGTCTATTTTAGCTACTTTCACAGCATTATGTCATATGGCATTTTACTGTGGGGTCGGGCTGCTGATATTGATTCCATCTTTATTTTGCAAAAGAGAGCTGTCAGAGCCATTTATAATCTACGTCACCGCGAATCTCTTAGGGAACTATTTAAAGGGATTAATATTATGACGGTACCTTGCCAATTCATTTATGAAAATATTATGTATGTAAGAAAAAATCTACATCTTTTTAATAAAATAAGCGATAGACATAACTCTAATACTAGAAATAAAAATAAACTTGATCGACCATTTTTCAGATTATCTAAAGTACAGACATCTTTTATGGGGTACTGTGTTAAATGTTACAACAAAATACCTTGTGATATATTGCAATTAAATGAAAGAAAATTTAAAAGTCATATTAAAAGTACACTTTGTAAACAAGCATATTACAAATTAGACGATTATATCCAGGATAAGAACGCTTGGAAACATGCTGGTCCAGCTCCATAGGACAATCTAGAGTCTAGACAAAATCAAACTGGTTGCTATTTTAATTGTATAATTTATTTTTTTAAAGCCGTTTATTTTAGATTCTATGAGTAAGTACCTAAACTCATACACTGACCTATTACTTTTATTTTTTTGGGAAAACGTATACTTTTGCAATGTTTGTAAATATGTGAGCACCATGTACCTATCACATAATTAATATGTCATTGTTTCATTTTTTATTTTTTTTTACCTTTTGTGGTATAGTAATTTTATTCTAGGTGCATCGTTTTCACATATAATTGTATAATTAATGTACCTATACAAAATATTGTAAGACATTTTAAAAGAGTAACGGTGGAGTTTCTTGCCCATTCTTCTCCATACGAAACTACCTTTTGGAAGGGGCGACTAGAATCAATTCTATTTTCTTTGTAACTTTAACGTTCAAAAGTGCCTTTTATGTGCCTAATTGAAATAAATACTTTGACTTTGAGAAAACGCTCTAAATCACACGTGTGAATTTCCTAATGATACAAAGGTCATTTTTCCTGCACAAGAATGAACAACAAGGACTCGCGTCTTGCATTAAAAATATTTTAATCTAGGCGAAGAATTTGTTGGGAAAGTGCAAACCAGCCGCGTTCAATCAAGAATTCTTTTAAATTTTTCAAAGAGTTTGCTGAGATAGATCTTAAACGAGAACTTTAAATTCAAATATAAATCGTGCTGCACGCTGTGCCTATCGGGAAATAAAGGAAGAATCATGAGCATCATTCTAAAACTATGATTTCATGCTTTGCCACATAACACCTAAGTATAACCCTACTGAAGTTATATTGATGATTATGTATTTTATAAATCTACATGGGTACTTACAAGCCACACTTGCAGTCCAATGTACAATACCTCTCTTTAAAAAAACATTTTAACAAAAATAAAACCGACTTCAAAAAAACGAAAAAAATATAAAATAATTACCATATTATAAAATTAACAGTTTCAGAAGTCAGTGCTAATCTAAGCTGAACCAAATTGAAGGCACCGACTTCTGAAACTGTTAATTTTATAATGTGGTAATTATTTTATTCTTTTTTTCGTTTTTTTGAAGTCGGTTTTATTTGTGTTAAAATGTTTTTTATTTGTTTTAATTTTTGTAGCCTTAATTAAAACATGGTTGGACCTACTAAAGACTCTGCTCGTAACATAAATCACATTATGCATACTGTTTGTCATAGAGGAGTTCCATTGTCTATCTCCGAACTTCTTCGTCAGATCTTCACCAAATTCACCAAATTTAAATGGGACCAATTCAAAAGAATACTCTTTTATAAAACAAAGAATTTTCCAAATCGTTTTATAAATATATATAATGACGGTGTAGTGAGGTAACAAACCCTCCTTTTTTTGGAAGTCGGTTAAAAAGGGATATTACCATCAAATAGGTCTAGCAGGTTGTCGTCGATGTTAAGAGTGGAGACTCGAGGCCTCCGTTAAGCGATCTTGAGGAGGACAACAGCGTGGACAGCGAAGTGGTCACGTGCTGCTGTGCACTGCAAGTGTGTTGGGAAAGCTATGATGTTACGTGCTTAAGCCGTATTGCAAGAGGGGTGCCTTTGCCTCCTATCAAAGTACATGGAGCCACCCGGTCATTTTGTATCGGTAACAGTCCGACATACCTCTCCGGCTTTCCATACAACAATCCGTGACGAATGCCAATAGAGAAAAAAAATATTGTTGACCGCAGACTCAGTCATCTCACACCGATGATGCTGCTGTCTGTTAACAGCCTATCATACTCATGTTATATCATCATCATATCAGCCTGTAAACTGCCTCACTGAACATGATTCTTCCAATGACCGCCACAAATGACGGGCAAAGGGGAATTGTCTTTTGCTAAGTCATGTAATGTATGCTTGGCAAATATGTAGTATGTGTTATTGCGCACATGCGTACTAGACTTTTTGAAGCTCATCTAGTGATGATATGTCGCCACGACAGCAGCAGTCGCCGTCGTCGTAAAGCCAAGATACGCGCTGGTCATAAACTTAAGCACGGCTTACTGCATTTGTGGCCTGTTGCCATACGGTTGACCCTGGCAAGCCAATGGATTACGATAAACGTCAATATTGCACGTAGGTGCCGACAGACGCTCTTTCACACCGTTTACCTTTAAATAAGCACCTTTTTTCAAAGAATAAAGCTTTACATTTTTAAGCGTCTCAATAAAAGCCAAAGTACTTTCGGGTTTTCGGAGGTTCTCAATTCTATGCGTATGAATTGATTATACTGTATTGTGTTAGGTTAGATCCCAAGTAGTTTTTTTTTTAGATCCACTTAGGTTAGGGTACACAGTTTTAAGTACCTTGGGCACGTTTTGACCACTGGCTTTAGGGATGATGACGATATTGAAAGGGAGCGGAGGGCGCTGTCGGTGAGGGCGAATATGATTGCCCGCAGATTCGCGTGAACTTCTGAAGATGTTAAAAAAACACTCTTCGGGGCCTACTTTATGACATTTTACACCTGTAGCCTGTGGGTGCATTTTACGCACAAATCGTATAGCGCCCTTCGCGTCCAGTACAATAATGCTTTCAGGGTGCTGATGGGGCTGCCTCGCTTCTGTAGCGCATCGGGGATGTTTGCAGAAATGCAAATTTATTGCTTTTTCGCAATAATGCGACAAAGATGTGCATCCTTGGTGCGTCGTGTGCGGGCCAGCTCCAATAGCGTCCTGGGCATGTTAGCAGATAGGCTGGACTGTTGTATTATCAATCGTTGCCCCAGAGTTTCAGCTGGAATTCTGAGGCAATGATACATAATTATATTTAGTAAAATAAATAATAAAAATACCCACATCACTATTACTAACATAGCTTTAAGTAAATATTGTTCTAGCATTATGAGTCCTGGTCACTCGAAATAAAGAGTTATTATTATTATTATAGCAGTTGACATGAGATCCTAAAATAGAAACCTTTACAAAAACAATATTTTTTTATCTTCCGGTCCCATCATCAGACCAGCTCCGTTGTACCATATTATTGCATTGTCACCGAAGTTCCTATGGAACTTCGGTGACAATGCAATAATACGTATGCCAAATTTCTGCTCAATCTGGTTGCCAGCAAGTGCTTAAACAGTGAATCACAAATTTTGAACCGGAAACACATACGAACGAAGCAAGTTAAATAAAAGCTTGTCAAAACATCCTCACGAGGAACATAATATCGTCTAGAAGTGTAGACACATACAGAACTCGAATTCAACATATTACCGTTAAGGCGTGGTAGTGTATACTCTGTGCAACAAATTAGCACCCCATGTACCCTAGCCGAAAGTCAGTAGATTTCGAGAAATTTCAATTTTAATACCTTTTTGAAAAATACCCAGATTTCGTTATTAAATGTTATTTAACATTGAAGTATCTTAATTGTTTTTTTTAAATATTTTATTTTTTGAAGTATCTTAAATAACATGTATGCCTTGTATTCCCCGAAGGGTTCGACAGAGGTGTTTTTAGTACACCCTCGTTTTGCCAGTTATGTTTAAGTCCCTTGTAATAGGGGACGAGCTTATTGCCATCAACCGGGGACAAATCCAGACTCCGGGCTACTACTGAGATATTCCTAATGGAAAAACCCAATAACACTGCCCGTCCTGGGGATCGAACCCAGGACCTCACGATTAGCAGTCGCGCTTGCCACCACTAGACCAACGAGGCAGTCACATTGAAGTATTGTAAAAGACAGCACAAAATATTGTAGGGGTTTAACTATCATTAAAGTTATAGCTAATATCGGTCTGTCAGGATTGCGAGTATGGTAAATAAAATAAATGAAACCAACATAGACTCTCCACCACTGAGAGTACTTATATTTGGGTTAGTGGTTAGTTACAGAAGCTAGTTTACAATGTAATAATTTACCAAGATCAGAAAATAAGGACAAGCAAATCAAATATAAAAGGTTAGACTTCTACGGGGGTTCGGCTGTCCCTGATCCACCGTGCTCACCCGCCGCAGCCGCGGAGCCAGTCGTCCTTTCTGACTCCGCAGTCACACCGTTAATTCAGCCCTCATCAAGCTGTCTCCTTCCCAGTCCTCTCGCAAGCAACGCCCTAAGCCAAGGTTCGAGTCCCCCCTAGGGGACGTCCTTAGTGGTGTTGCTGCTATCTAGTCATGATGTTAGTATAGTAGACGTAGTAATAGTAGTTAGCTTAGGTTAAGTATTTTAATCTCGTCGGGATTAGTTGGAGACCCTTCAGGTCTCACCAATAACTGCCCGGTTACGTAGAAACGACCCGCAAGACCATCTACAAGCAGTCGATTAGGAAAAAAAAAAGAAATGGGGGTTCGGCATAGAATCTTCCCTCCGTCGAACGACCACTGTTTTTACAATATAATAATAATTCATTTATTCCTTCAAGTAACAATGACTCATCAATACACAGAAACCAGATTAGAAAATTATACACTAACACACACAGAATACACTAAACATTACAATAGGTACAACACAAGACAGTAACCACACAAAACACATTTATGCCGTCAGTTGACGACTGTAGGTGACGTGCAAGTCATTGCAGCGTCTAATGAAAGGACAGTCAAACCTGTCGGCTATCATCACTAGTACACTGTTGGAGCTGCCGCGAACTCTGCGTACCAAGGACGCGCTCCGCTTACGCATCGTTGCATAAAAGCAGTCGACGCTAGCAACAGCGAACATACTCGTAGAACATACATTCATATAATGATATGAATTTGTACAACTACTCCATAGAATGTGATTATTTGAAGTCGGTTCTTCGTTTTTTAAGGTTACCTGTTCTGAACAAGTGTAATTTCCTCTACAGCCTAATTATATTATCAGCCTGTAAATATTTTCTTCAGAAATGGGCCTCCTGCGCCACTACTGCGAAGGATCTAAGGGAAATTGTGTCGTAATTACCACACTTATGGCGTAGATTGTTCATCGCAGTGTGATGGTGTTAGTAATGTTTATTATAGTGTTAGTATTATACTGTAGTGATATTGTTGCCATAAGCCGTTAACCTTTGATAGCTTCTTACAATATCTAGAAGATGGAGGAGGAAAAAAACCCATACAATAACGAAAATTAAAGTTAGTAACAGTGTGGTAAAACTTTGGTATATTTTACATAATTTGGACATAATATATAAAAAATCGTTGGTTTAGTAGTGGCAAGCGTGACTGCTAATCGTAAGGTCTTGGGTTCGATCCCCAGGTCGGGCAAACTGTTATTGGGTTTTTCCGTGTGGAATTCTTCAGTAGCTGCCCGGAGTTTGGATTTGTTCCCGTTTGATTGCAATAGGCTCGCCCTCTATTACATGGGACTTAAACATAACGGCAAAATGAGGGTTTACTATACACTTCTGCCCAACCCTTCGGGTAATACAGGTGTGATGTTATGTTATACAAAAAAATGAACAAAAAAAGTAAGTGCCTCATTTAAAAAAAAACTTTATAAAACATTTTCGTGTATCCAGTTTCATATAAAAATAATTTTCAGGCACATTGCAATCACAATTACACGTAAAGCAATGCCGCACGGTTCATTAAATATGTATGTGCCGAGGTACTGTATATTGTTCGGTAAACATATTGTTTTAATAAAATTGAGTGCATTAGCAGTTATTTGAGTAACAGCATTAGACAATTTCCCGTGCTCAAGCCTCCCGGAGTGATCCGAACGACCTCCTGCGGTCGCAAGTAATCGCACTTTTCTTTTATTACCCTTAATGTCATCATCAAAGTGTGGAGGTATATCGTACTAACCACATTATGGCTCGTAGTTTTTCTAATTCACTCAACTAAGTTAGTGTTTCGACTCATAATAAATTGGTCAGTAAACTTTACTTGAGTGAAAGCGCCCTATAGTTTAGTTTCACCTGGCCAAAAGAGATGGCGTTAGTGGTAGAATTTAGCAGCACTTTGCCTAGTAATGCAAATAAATTGTAGCAGTGCGATGTTATAGGTATGTACCTACATATTTATTATATAATATCATTATTCGGGACCATTACCGTTAGGCCTAGCGTGGACGTTTGACGTATAGCATCGTAAATGGATACATTTGAAGAAGTGATAGCTTCTTCTTCTTCTTTTCGTGTGGTTAGTGTTTAACCTGCTGTCAGAGTTTATGCCGCCCATGGGCCTCTGACTTGGCTTCACATGCCGTCGAGAAATATCTCTCCGGCATGCCGGTTTCCTCACGATGTTTTCCTTCACGATTTTAAAGCAAGTGATCATTTTTATACAATACGCACATGAATCCGAAAAGTCAGAGGTGCGTGTCTTGGGTTCGAACTCGAGACCTATGACTTGGCAGTCCGACGGTCACACCACTAGGCTATCATTGCTAAAATGTATCGTTAATGTAAGCGAATTTAGAATCAAAAATACAGCTGGCCTATAACATTTTGGTTTATTTTTTTGTGTAATGCACAATTTGTATCATGCATAGATATTGATAAAGTTGGTTTTTAATTAAATGAAATAGTGGTGTCGATTCTGTTGCGCACTTTGACAGGACTAAACTTAAATAAGGGAGATTGTCTCTGTCTGTTTCAATAGAAAAAGAAAGTGAGTGACACTTGCGTTTAGTCGAGTTTAGTACTGTCAAAATCCCATACTGTCAAGAACTCCACAACCTCATCCCACCGGCCCCCTTCCACCATCGGACATCTAGACGCACTGCAAGTTACCATCCATACTTAGTTGCCATGCCACCAATTCGCACTAAGCGCTTCCAAACATCCTTCATAATGCGCACTGCAAAAGAGTGGAAATCACTACCTGCGTCTGTGTTCCCGAACGCATTCAACCAGAATCTCTTCAAAGTTAGAGTTAACAGGCTTCTTCTGGGTAAGCTCACTCCATCGTAGACTTTGTCTCTGTCTCCTCTAACCTAGACTAGAGTCATGAGCAAACCCATTTCAAATAAATAGGTAAATAAAAAAAAATGTGCAACAGAATCGACCCCATTATGTGCGAAACGAGTATTTTCGATTTAAAAATTCACTTACATGAACGTTACGTTTACGTTAGTAGTAACTCGACAGCATGCGTGCTAGCCCTACAGGGTCTGCTTTACGGAGGTACTGGTGTTTTTAGTTTTCGAATGATAATAAGGTATAAGGTATTACTGGCTGGTGACCGCAACTCCACGTCTGAGCGCGTATTTTGCGTCACGGGTGATACGTGTAGTCACTCGATCCACCCTAACTCCTCGAAAAAGGTCAGCACACCCTTCATGTTGCTGACGATCTCTCGGGAGTACCTGGGTTTCCGAAGTACTTGGCCCTGTACGTGGCGACCTCAGGGCAGTTTAGTAGCACGTGGGCTGCCGTCTCGTCCTCCTCCATGCATGCTCTGCACAGTGGGCTGTCTGTAACTCCAATGACAAAGAGGTGTTTTCGAATAATTTACGACGTTATGGTCATCGATGTCTCCTTTGGATAAATCGAAACTTCACAATAAAAGTAATGTACGTATAGACACATTGCACACATATATTTTAGTACCTAAGTAACTAATTGGTGTTAGTCACCTATTAAATTTACACAATGAATATACCTATATACAGCTACCTAGGCAGGCAACTAGAAACTATTCATTACTGAATATAAATAGAACAACAGTATGTTAGTTGGTATTGATTAATTGCTATTGTTCTATTAATATACAGTAATGAACAGTTCCGTATTACCTGCCTAGTAGTAAATTGATAATATTATCGAAAAAGAAGAAAATTCGAATTATCCACAACATAGTAAACGTTTTATTTTACCCGGCGGCGTTCATTCAAAGTCAAAATAGGCACACACATTTTTATAATTCGTAAAAGTAAGTTAGCAACGTAGTCTCTTTGTTTTTCTCAGAGTGCGTAGGTATAGGCGACAGTAAAACTCGTTGAATACATTTCTGTCACTGTAAAGAGAAAATATTTTGTTTTCAAGGAAAGTGCGAGCACATCATCATTACGCTGCGTAATTTTTTCGTATGTGCCATTCCCGTGCCTGTACTTTTATGCCTTCCCTCCATAAAGACAAAAGGGACTTTGAAGTAAAATCACGTACATTTTTTGCAACTTACTTAGGAGAGATTCAGCCCCTTGCCTTCCATGTTAATATTTTCTGGAAAACATTGCGGGGACAACTCATGGAAATTACATTTAGATATTTGCTCACATCGCGTACATCTGAGTGTGGGTAGAGATATTATATTTTACGTGCATGGAATGTAATAAAATGTTTAGGACATGCCGCGGAGAGAGCCGAGCCCTAACCAACATATAGGTAATGCCGATTGAAATGTAAATGAAGGGCCCGATACAAACTTTAGTTCGTGAGCCGAAATCTCTTTCAGTTTCATATAAAAAGGATTTTTCGTGTCACTATTAATTTTGTTAAATGTTTGCAGGTAAATAGTAAATATGAATTTTAATTAAAATCGTTTACAGAACGAGATTGTGTATATTGTTAACAGAAATAGTATTACGTTGTACAATTTGGAATATTAGCACTGTAAAACGTAATTTTCTGCTCAATTATTTGTTGTGTTTGCTATTTATACACGAACCAATTCATTTTAACGTAGGTATATAGTAGGTACTTTGGTGATCTGTTGGAGTCCCTCTCCCCTTTTTTAACTAGTGGGCTTTACGTGTCATATATTTTAAAAGTTTATTGAGCATTACTTTGCCAGATAGCGAGGGTGAAATGTTTCTCTGAATTTTCCTTTGGGAGCATTTTAAATTAGTTTCATAATGTAATTGGCCTAACATGAATCATAAATACTTATTAAGTTAAATCTCACCATTGAACAGCTGTCATCTGAAGTTCTTTATTGTTATATTAATTTATTTTTATGGTTTCGTAGTAACTATTTATTCATAAACTGTCTTGTTGGTTTAGTGGTGGCAAGCGCGACTGCTGATTGTGATGTCCGATCCCCAGGTCGGACAAAGTGTTATTGGGTTTTTCTTTGTGGAATTCTTCAGTAGCAGCCCGGAGATTGGATTTGTGCCCGGTTGTTGGCAATAGGCTCGCCCCCTATTACATGGGATTTAAACATAACGGCGAAATGAAGCTTTTACTATACATCTCTGCCCAACCCTTTGGGGAATACAGGTGCGATTTTATGTTATACTAGCGGCCCGTCCCGGCTTCGCACGGGTGTACATTTTTCTCGTTTTTGCAACATTTTTTATTTATGCTCTGCTCCTATTGGTCGTAGCGTGATGTTATATAGCTTATAATCTTCCTCGATAAATGGAATATCAAACACAAAAATCATTTTTAAATTCCAACGGTTAGTTCCTGAGATTAGCGCGTTCAAACAAACGAACAAACTCTTCAACTTTATAATATTAGTATAGATTACTTGTTCATCGTAATTAAACCGTTATTTGGATTTAAATATATTATTTTTATTGAAAGTTAACTGATGTCAAAATGTAGCTACATTTTGTGTGAAAAGCGACTACGATGGACGTACAAACAGCCACTGAACGATCCTGTAAACGTTCCTTCTATCCAATTTTTGTCCCGAACGGAGAGTAGGAAAATCGGATGACGCACTCGACTAAAATCTGTTCAACGAACAAAACAGCATTCAAAATGGTGGTTTATGTTTAAAACCCAATGCTTGAACTAATATAGCTCGTTCTGTATTAATCCGTACGATAAGCTAGCTAAAATAGCTCTACGTTGGCCAATTTATGCACACTGTATTTTGGCTTTAATTTTGCCGTGATTACAACCTCGTGATTGTAGTTTAGATAATAAGGCCTGAGACTGAATGGACAGCTCGCTAATGCATTAATTTGTATGCTGATATTTGCTATCCATTAATCACATACTAGATGTGTTAAAATCACATTTAATTATAATGTCCATTATTAATTGTATTATTATTGATGATCTTCATATACAGTGCCTCGTTGTTCTAGTGGTGGCAAGCCCAACTGCTGATTGGGAGGTCCTGGGTTCGATGCCCAGCTCGGGAAAAGCGTTATTGGGTTTTTCCGTGTGGAGTTCCTCAGTAGCAGCCGTGAGTTTGGATTTGTGCCCGGTAGATGGCATTAACATAACGAAATGAGGGTGTTACTATACACCTCTGCCCAACCCTTCGAGGAATACAGGCGTGAAGTTATGTTATCTTCATGTACAAAGTGCATAGTTTACCTATTGGAAATCTAAGTAACATACAAATAAAAGCATTTCTGGGTACATTTAAGAGACGATTTCGAGAAAATATCTACCCCTGCTTTGTGTTTCGCCGAACTCGAAACGTTCGCTCAAGCATATCTGTGTAACATTCGTGCGAATGATTTAGTTCGGAGGAATGCTCGAGTCGTGAGAGCATTTACTTGTAAAAAAACAACGACAACCTCAAGACTTGGTAAAACAAACTGCAGCAATACATTGGAGTAATTTGATTTTCAATTATAAACTAGCTGCCTGGACAGACTTCGTTCTGTTAAAAGTTATTGGCCTGTAGTGGGAAAAGAAAAGTGTTGTTTTTACTATTTCCCACGCATTTTTTTATGTTTTTCTCTCCATAAGAACCTTCCTCATATCTTAAGGAATATATAAAAAGAAATAGCCGTATTGGTCGAGCCGTTCTCAAGTTTAGCGCTTAGCAACACATTTGGCGATTCATTTTTATTTATATAGACTATACCATACCATACATTAAGTATCATGGAAATCAGTAAAACAAGCGAGCCATCAAAGTGGGACAAACAAACTCATATTAGCATTTATAATTAATTAGTTTTCCACCCATCACACACCACATAATGACCTTGTAACAACTCCGTCTTTACAGAAGTCCATAAAAGCTCTACATATACTTACGAGCAAGCTTAACGTGCTATCTCCTCCACTTTGCTAATTGCTCTTGTTCCAATTACTATATATATACATTGTCTATTGGTCCCTTACAGCCTTGTTAGTTTATCTATTGTCTCGTAAATGGCCAGTTAACGGATTACATGAAATTTACCAGAAACTTCCATTTATGGTAAGGAATACGATGTGTGTAGCAACTATGACCCTATATTGGGTTTTAAGAATATTTATTGTGTCTTTTCTTTCTGATAGATAGTAAAAGACTAATGGCTGATTCTGATTCAAAATAAAAGTTTAGTACTTGCAGAGTAATGCGAAAACGAAAGTAAATCTCTTAATTTAGATCTTTGTCTAGTAATTTAAGAGCTCTAGGGAGCTCAAGTTCTCCACGTAGTAAATTCACTATGTGTCCAATATTTTTGCATTTATTTCTTTGTGCAAACTTTTCTAGAACCACGAAGGTTTAGGTAAAACTGAAGACCAGACAACGAACATCTAAAAAACACGAAAAATTTGCCCTTGAATATTTAGTTTTGGTGGTCTATCTCTTTCTAAATACCCTATTTAGAAACAGATTTCTAAATTAAATATTCTATCTTATTCTAAATAGGGTATTTAGAAAGAGATAGAATTTTTCAAAGTAAAATTTTTCATCGTCATTTAGGTGTCACAACGTGGTCTCCATTTTTACCCATACCTTCATGTCTAGAACCTAAATACTTTCGGACATTCGCTGTTCAGTAACTTTATAGGCACTTATTGAGAAACGAAATGTACTAATTGTATCGCCACAGTAGATGGCCCTCGGTGGCGGTAGATAAGTAATAAATGCACTTAAGAGGCAATCCGCAGGCACATTCGTACGCCGGCGGCGGCCTATCAAACTGCAATATCGTTTTATGGGTTCTCATCATACCATAAACGAACATTAGTGACTCCTTAGCAATGCTAAACACTTTGAGAATGAACGTAAACGCTTAATTTATGCAGTTTGTCTCTTTAATTGACTGAGTGGTATTTATGATATACAGACGCTATGAATAATGCGAGAAACTGATGAGTTGCTAAATAAATAATTAAGGTTATTAATAAAGCGAGGAAAGTTAACAGTGACCAGAGAAATCAAGATATTATTTTGATTTTGTGACAGTAAAAGTTGATTTGGTGATTTTTTGTTTGACTGCGTTGTCGGTCTAGTCACAAAAGAAATAGGTACAGAAGTCAATCACATGTATGTACTTCACTTTTCGTACCTACGCTCGGCGGTCGCTCTATCTATATATCTATCTCTCTCAAGCGCATGGCACTCGCACTCTAGTCCCAAACAGTCCGAGATATCGTGTCCGTGAGCAGTGTCTATGTGTGCGTTGCTCGAGTGCACTTGTATGTAGATTGACTTCTGTACCTATCTGTTTTGTGATCTAGTTGTCGCAAGCGCGACTGCTGAGCATGGGGTCCTGCGCTCGATTCCTAGGTTGGGCCAAGTTTTATTGGGATTATCCATTACAAATTTCTCAGTAGCAGCCTGGATTCTGGATTTGTGGCCGGTAATGACAATAGGCTCGCAACCTATTACATGGGTCTTATATATAACTGGCAAAACGAGGGTGTACTAAAACACCTCTGCCGTACCCATCGGGAAGTACGAGGCGCGATGTTATTTTATGTGAAAGTTGATTTTATCTATAGTATGCCAGCTAATATGTGCTTTCATACATCTATTAATATTTTTAATCAGGAAGAGATAACTAAAATACAAAATACGTTTCATTAACTGAATGATCTGATTAATACCTATACATATACTTACATAAGTACTGACAAGCATCATCCACGCATTCAGGTAAGTAATTAATTTTGTGAAAAACAGATTACACTTCCGTTCAATAAAATTATAATACCAACATTTATTTGGTTTATATTTACAACGAAATATGTTTACATTTCGGTCTGATGTTTTGATATTGTTTGGCGTCAGTTATTATGAGTAATGACCCATTATTTATTGTTGAACGTAACATATAATAGTTCCACTTTAATCGTGAATATGTGAAAGTACTCTTTTCAGTAATATTTCATATTGAATTTTGTAAAATGAATATTTAAATATGATAATTAAGTGTGGATTAAATAATACGTTTATGAGGCCGACAATTAGTTAGCATTGTATGAAGAGTTTGATCAAAAATTTGATCAACGCAGTGCAGTCTATTGCTGAACAAGCCTTCCTCTCGCTCAAGTTCACTCTTTGTCTATAGTAATATTATAAAGAGGAAAGATTTGTATTTTTGTATGTAACGAATAAATTTAAAAACTACTGGACCGATTTCAAAAATTATTTTGCCGTTAGAAAGCTACATTATCACTGAGTAACATAGGCTACGGGCGGAGCCGTGAGGACATAGCTAGTTTATTATACTCTAGTTCTAACTGTGACCGAGTCTTCATCCGCCTTGAGTTAGTTCCTATTTTTTCAGAATACTTAAACTGAGGTTATGAACCCGTACCGGGTTGCGGTTTTAAACCCAAGCAAGGACCAATGTCACTTTACGATTTGCGGAGTTAAGCTGCGCTTACCGCGGTCAATCTGTGGATGGGTGACCATTCGTTACACATCGAGACCCCCTCCGTGCTTCGACGAGCACGTCAAACAGTCGGTCCCGGGTGTCATATGAATGCCTATGACAGTCGTTACGGGTAGTCAGAAGCCCGAATGCTGAAAATCGGTGTAACCTTAGGATATCGGCATTACCCAGTTACTGGGTTGCGAAGGTCTGATGGCAGTCCTGGTATTTAGCTGCATCTGGTGAGACTGGAAGCTAATCTCAACATAATCGAAAAAGGCTAGGCAGAAGAAGAACTTACTAATGGTTGAGTAAGAACAATTTATACAAACTATAACAATAATGTTGCAATCTATTAGATACCTCTGAGTGCTAGAAAGTCTGTACAAATCATTATTATAGAGCGATATAAAGAAAAAATCCAAATACTCTTGGCAGGATATTGCGTTTTAGCGTCAATTGACCAGACGAGTGGTCAATAACTGGAATAAAGGCTGAGGAGGTTCCATATTGCGTCCTCGTAGCCTCCTTCTAAGTGTTTTCATGGAAACCTATAGATGTTCTAAAGTAAAATGTCATATATCAAAACGAGTAGAAACAAATTTTAGTCTAATAAAATATAAATAAATTGAAATTGATGTGAACAAACATAAAATCACGCCTGTATTGTATAAAGTTGCAATGGGTTCCAGCTTTGGGCTACGTGGTAATGAGGAGGCTGACCGATTATCTCAATTAGCAGCAGTAGATGGTACAACAATTTACTATTTGCCTAATTATTGGGAACACGTATCTAAATTTAAAGTAGGTAATTTGCTATAACTCCTGGAAACAACACTTTGTTAATATCGGTCAACAAAAAGGTATATGTATAGGACCATACAAGGCGAGCCTCCTCGGGTACCTTGGTTTGATGATGATCGACTCTGTAGGAGTTATGTTCAATTAATTTTAAGACTTCGCTCTGGACTCTATCCATCAGCGAAGTTTGCATTCCTTATGAAAAAAGTTGACTCGCCGAATTGCAGAGAATGTAATCAGATTGAGGACGTGCAACATTTGCTGATGGAATGTGTCCGGAACAGGCGCGAAAGGGAGTCACTTTTGAACGAATTACACTTAAATAAGGTAAACGTGGGATTAATCCAATCAATTTTATCTCAACCAACTTCAGAAGCTGCCAAAAAATTAAGTCGTTTAATAACAGTCCTTCACCTGTGACATCCATTATAGTTCGAGTTAATTATGTAAGTGCTCAGTTTATGTATGTTAGTGTTTATGTTACGAGGCACGATGGAGTTGGCTATCTCTTTGGATAAAAATTTCAAATAAATAGAGAAAAAAAAAAAGCGCCTGTATTGCCCGAAGGGTTGTGCAGAGGTGTATAGAAACACCCTCATTTCGCCGTTATGTTTAAGTCCTATGTATGGTGAGCGTATTGCCATCAACCGGGCACAAATCCCAACTACGGGCTGCTGCTGAGGATTTCCACACAGAAAAATCCAGTAACACTTTGCCCGACCTGGGGATCGAATCCAACACATCAGGATCAGCAGACGCGCTTGACAACACTAGACCAACGGAGCAGTTATTATTAACTTATTCTTCATTGATTGCGACAATTCAAATAATAATTTACGGAAGATTGTTTTCACTATTTTTGTGTCGTATTACGGCCACCATTGCGATTTAGAAACCAATTTGTATGTTAGACTTTTAAATATTAATATTGCAATTAAAACTGATATGACTTGAATTAAACTTAATTTTCCTGTAGACAGATTATTTTGTTAATGAGGACCTATCAAGTGTCAATCGAAGCATTTACCACAATTGGGATTACGTCCCGCCAATTAGCGCAGCCAGTTCCATCTAGCTGACTATACACAGCTATCTCGCAGGCGACCACAACTTTGTAGTTTTGAAATTAGACAAAGTTAAGTTAAAACTACCGAGCGATGTGGTTTATTTATTTATTTATGAATATAATAATACCTATATAGGCTTTTAGAAAAACATCAAAGCGCTTAAAAGTATACTAGAGAAGAAGCAGGCACGTAGTAAAATATAAGAAAAGTTTTACAAATATCTAATACGTACCAGCATTTTGGAAAATACGGTGATTCGTTGTTTAATGACATCTTCTTTTCGTGTGGTTAGTGACTAACCTGGTGTCAGAGTTTATACCGCCCATGGGCCTCTGACTTGGCTTCACATGTCGTCGAGAAATCTCTCAGGCAAGTCGGTTTCCTCACGATGTTTTCTTACACCGTTTTTAAGCAAGTGATAATTATACAATATGCACATGAATACGAAAAGTCAGAGGTGCGTGCCTTGGGTTCGAATTCGAGACCTATGACTTGGCAGTCCGACGGTCACACCACTAGGCTATCATTGCTGTTTAATGAAATTAAACAACGAATTTGTTGAGCAACAATTTCATTTTTTTATTTTATTTATTGGCCAACCAACAATTGTTTACACGGTTACAATTTTGAAATAATATTTTACTTAAATCTATGCTTAGTGTAACATTTAACCGCATGCCCCATAAACTCTATCTATGAGGAGTTCCATAGCCAACAGTGGACAGTTTAAGACTGATATATATTATGATAAAGAGAAACCTTTGAAATAGCTGAACGTTGGTATGGAACTTTTTTTTTTTGTCGTGGGGAAGTCCTCATAGACTATCCCCCGTCTGGGGAAGACGGGGGGGTATGCCGGACTCTTACCGGCTAAAACCACCACGGTGTCCCTCCTTCTGACCTAAGGCCGGGTTCGCTATTGCATGCACCGCGATACCGGCAGGGACTTTGGTATGGACCTTGATTTACCAAGAGTTTTTATTGCCAATTCTTGTTTGGTCTATGACGTTGCGTCCCATAGAATTTGCAGTGACACTAAATTTCTATTATATTTTCGAATTACATCCGATTTTTTGCGTACAGCAATGTTTAAATTCATTGAGAGTAACTTCCACTTGTGTTTGATAATTATGTCTGCTTCTAATTTATAAACAACTTTATTAAAAACGATACTATTTTGATTTTCTTTAACTTTTAATGAAAAATGATCTACATGTTCACGTCTAGATTCAAACTTGTAAAAAACCTTCGTTATTCGATTCTTCTATCTACATACAGTACCTTACCTAACATTATTCGTGTTATGAATTAATTGTTTTAGCCAACTTGTATCATATACGGTCTGATTACTGCCGAAACTTTTGCCAAGTTTATGTTTAAAGTAAGATGTAGGTACTTAAATTAATTATAATTAAACAAGAGTATTACGTCATAACTCTGTATGTTATGACGAGTTTTAGCATTACATGAAGCGAATAAAAAGTTGACATTTACTTTTTTCGAAAACATCCGACTTTTCTATGATAGTGTCCCATAACACACTATTTCATTTACGCCATAACTTTTTCTATCGCCACCATAAAAACTTATATATTTACGAAGCTATCCTCCGCCCAAGTTTCACTTAATCTAAATATAGACGTGGTCTTATAACCAGCGTCAGATTATCTGACGTAATGATATCCTGGCCCTGAATCATAGCTCTCTAGGGTGGCTCCCGACTCATACTTTCAAAGTTCATGACCATTAAGAGATTTCTCCGTTCTCTTTGGTCGATGCTTTAGGAGATAAATAAGACGTTCCGCCCAATAAATTGTGCTGTGAAAATTTTATCTAACCGGGAAAATGCTATGTGCGTCCCGGCTAGGTTATGCATTCCGGTACACTTGATAAGGATTGTTTTGTGATATTGTTTAAATACTTAGTTGGTAGCACGAAATTACTATAGGATTTTATAAAACATTGTATCTAATTGTGATGTTATTTGATTCTTATTCTGTGAAAATGTAGATAATCTACTCGAGATTTATAAATAAAGATTTATTATAAATGAAATCTTAAAAAAAGAGTAGTAATATCTTCCTATTAAGTAGGTACTAGATCCTATGGTATTTGCCTTCACTTAGCTCATAGCTCTAGTATTAAAATATCTGAAGGATGTTCTTAACGAGAGAACCCTGTTGTCTTGAACCGCTAATAAAAAAGTGAAATAAAAACGACTTTGTACAACTTATACAATGTTTCAAAAAACAAGGCTAGAGGGTTACATTAATACAATCTATTAATAGCGTTACCTGTGACTAAATACCCACCCATTCAGGGTCCAGTACACGGTACATTGGTCTCTCCCAATGCATTTGATGACACATTGCGAGAGAACTAAAAGGATACCCGTAGTCACCGAACTAGGCTTTTGCACCGCTGTTATTGCTGCTCTTATCAACACATTTCTAATTTATTTATTTATTTTTTATTCTATACTTGGTCACGTTTGATCCTAGTCACACCTAATGGCAAGCGCCTATGATGGAGCACACGAATCCAAGGAACAGTGATATAGAGGGATTCCCTCTGGCTCTCAAATACACATGACGGAACACAGTTAACTGCTTGGCGCCGGACTTTAATGTGAGGGTGGTAGCTAGCCAGGCAGACCGTATAGATCCTACCACCAAGCGTGCTGGGTTTTGTTGAATCTTACAACACGGGTCTCTTCCCAGCGAGAAGTGAGGAAGTTTTATATTCAAGCCCGTCTCCATGTGGGTGAAAAAGATCTAGCTAACAGAAGGGAGAATAGGGACTTCTTCGGCTGTAATGGAATTTTAAATGGAAAATATATTCCAGTTCGCGTCTCTGTGAATTGGAATAAAAGAAAATTCTGAGGGACTTCAGGCTACTCAAACGCCATCTAGGTACTTATACTTAGTACCCAGCTAACCAACTAGCTCAGATAGATTAATTTGTTACGAGCACCACATTAACCGCAATGAGTCAGTTACCTCAGACCTACACAGTTAATTAATATCTACCATAAACTTAGGATATAAGTGAATATTCTACTTAGTCTATGCTCAATGCACTCCACATACTCAACTTTCTTTCGATATTATTTAAACGCTAGGAAAGTCGACCATAGTTTGGCAGTGAAAAATGCTCTGCGCTGCATCTCACTAGATCTGCGCCAGCCCTTAACCTTTTAATTCTGAGAAGAGGCCCGTGCCCAGCAGTGGGACAATATGGGCTGATTATGTATGTAAGCAAAAAGGGGGCTATGTGAACTTGAAACAGTGATTTTAAAATATATATTTACTTGTCAGTCCCGGGTGTCATATGAATACCTATGACAGTCGTTACGGGAAGTCAGAAGCCCGAAAGTTTGACAACCGGTCTAACCTTAAGATATCGGCATTGCCCTGTAACTGTAACTGTAACTGGGTTGCGGAGGTCTGATGGCAGTCCCTCCGTTTAAAATACTGGTATTCTGCATCTGGTTAGACTGGAAGCTGACCCCAACATAGCTGTGGAAAAGGCTAGACCGAACTCTATAGATATAATACAAAGTTTATACCAGATGCACCTATTCATGTACCTATATCACTTGTACGACCGCATATAAACGCAAGTACATAGGTAATATTCTTTCAATAAGGCGATACGCGTGAATATAGCCGGTTTTAAAAGGCATTCCATTTTTATGGCGTGTTCAATCCTGGGGGTAATAATGTTGACAACGTTGTTCAAGTGGACGACTAAGTGCTGGAACATATTAAACGAACTGCGGGCTAAGGAGTCACTCAAGAAGTTAAGTGTCGGATTTTATTTAATTATGCCTTCGTACTTATGCGGGAATTATGAAATATGTGTTAAATTTTGTAAGGGTTTCTTTGAGAGATGGGTGGGACATAAAATTTAGTATCTTTTTGAAACATATCTTTTAGATGATTATGGTAAGTTATTTCAATATCAGTAGTAGTGTGAGTTTTTATCGTACACTATAGTAACGTGAAACAAAAAAAATTGGTCGTAGTACCTATATACTTACCAAAACTGCTTAGTGCGCCCCTTCTATAGTAAAAGCAGTAAGTAAACGATACAGTAAATTATACTGTACTAGCTGTGTCCTCACGGCTCCGCCCGTAGCCTATGTTACTCAGTGATAATGTAGTTTTCTAACGGCAAAATAATATTTGAAATCGGTTCAGTAGTTTTTAAGTTTATTCGTTACATACAAAAATACAAATCTTTCCTCTTTATAATATTAGTATAGATGTAGCTAACGGATGGCACTCGCACTCGCACGTTTAGAGTCAAAGCATAGTTTATAGTACCCTCGATTGACGGAACAGTTTCGGAATCCTGTAGTAAACTGTCCAACTCACACTTGGGGTACAGGGGTATTCTATAAAAAAATATGAAGTGTTTTATAATTAAGCCTTTTCAGTGTTTTTTATCGTATAAACGTAGCGTAAATTTTAACCAAAGGAGTGAGAGCCGAGGTGCATTAGCCACTAATTCTAAGAGAGACACAGAAAGTAAAATTTATTATTCTCTTCGAGTACGTCGCGAGGTGACGTTTTTAGGAGAATATTTTAGTGTTTGAGGAAGTTACGGAGTTTGTAATTAGTTTGGTGTACGGCAGGTGGCTCCACTGTCTTTGCAGTATCATCACGTGCCATAACTTTTTCATTTGACGCGCACACGAACAACTTTTCCATTTCTTTTTATTAACATCATAACGAAAATGAGAGTAGGCTTTATGAGAAACAGATACCTGATGGTTTTGCTAAGTATCCTCGCTGCCTGTCATTTAGTTAGGTTATTATAACTTCGGTGCCTGGAGAAAATAAGATGTCTCCGTCTGATAACTAATGTATATCGACGGCGGTCTGTATATTAGCATACTGAGCTGAAAATGATGTTAATTTATTCAATTTGTTTTCAAGAAAAAATACTGTCGAACTTTTAATAAGTAAATAAAATGATAAACTAATCTACAATGAAGTAATTAGCCTACATAATAAATAACTTTGATTCGAACCTACGGGCGATATCACAATAAAATTTCGGTATAATCATAATACAGTTTATTACAAAAAGATTTACACATTTCTCAAGGCTTTTACCCGTAATAAAAACAGATGTTTATTAGTTTAGACGATTGCTCGAACCCGAGGCGAATGTTCTAAACAACAGTACGCGTTATGAAAAGAATTGTTTCCCTGTTTGAATTCTCATTTTGGGAAAGAAATAAAAAAAATCTTTCAAATCACGTACTTGAGTGAAGTTACTTAGCTTAGGAACAAGTCTTTGTATCTCTTTTGTACATTAATAATTTGTTTGGGTCGTACACGGCCCTCTGAGTTACATATAAGTTAGCTATGTTATTTTCTCATACAAAGCTGTCAAGATTGTGAGGAGGTTTTATTTTTTACGTGCAAAGAATGTTATGAATAAGGACATAACATGCTCCATTATAATATAATACGTTGGCAGTGAGCAACGCCGCTTCTTTGAGGATGCCTAAATTAATAAACATAAGTCAACCGTTCGCGGGGATTTTTCATTCCAGATTTGTATACCCTACAATTTCGTGTGAAAGTTGGATATATCGCATTATATTGTCCTTTTTCAATAAAAACAAAATAACAAACTTAATACCTACCTTCTTAAAATTATTCATTAATTATTAACTGCCTCGTTGGTTAGTGGTGGTAAGCGCGACTGTTGATCATGAGGTCTTGGGTTCGATCCCCAGGTCAGGCAGTGTCATTGGGTTTTTCCGTGTGGAATTCCTCAGTAGCAGCCCTTAGTTTGGATTTTCTTACCCGGTTGATGGCAATAGGCTCGCCCCCTATTACACGGGACTTAAACATAACGGGGAAATGAGTGTGATACTACCTATATATACCTCTGCCCAAACCTTCGGGGAAAACAAGCGTGATGTTATGTTGAAATGATTCGTTATTCCTATTATCTAAATCCAATTAATTCTTAGTTTCATAACACAAACCATATATTCTTATAAGAATGTGTACCTACCTACTTAATACGGTAAGAGAATCCTTTCGAAGGTTCTTTTTTACCGTAAGCTTTATACAGAATTCTTGGGATTTGCTTTGTGAAATGCGCATTGCACAGCTTTTGTACGCACACACTGAAATATTAAACGACACTTATAACGGCTGTGGGAAGCCGAACACATGAGTTACAAAGCGATTTCTTTGATTTGTTACTGTATGTTTGTACCAGCAATACTGGGTAGATCCATTTATGGCAACAAAGAGCCATTATCGTATCCTAAACTAACAAACGATTAGGATTCATTCCTTTACTTCTACCTTAATAAACAAACACTTAGCGAAATGTTAGTACTATTTTCGCACTCTACTTAATCTATTCCTGTTCGCAAAAAAGGAATCTTGACAACTAGTGAGGTTATATTAACTAAAATATAACCACACACGAACTGACGCAGTATTTTAAAGTCTTTTACGTACATGGACTTTTACCCAATAGTCCAGTTTTATTTTCCACTAACTTCAGTAAATTAACAAAACCAAAAGAATTGGAGGACAGAACAAAGTTACAAGCGTAAGTGGGCGTTGAGTTTTCAGTTGGAACTTGGCAACATCTCTAGTAGCGTGACTAAAAAAAAACTTGCAAAACCGTATTGGAATAATAGACCAACCAAATAATTATACGATGCATAAGTCTTAATAAAGAAGAACAAGGAAGGCAGTGAATTGAGTGGTGTGCCGCAGTGCGTCGTGCAGTGCCGTTGACACCGGCGCCGCGCGGCCGGCACGCGACCAATTTACTTAAGGCTGTATACACAGGTCAGGTCGGCTAAATCACTGCTAAGTGACTGTTAAATTGTCTTGTTGTGGAAGCGTCCAGAGTAGAATGTCAAGAGCTTGATAAGCTTTTGCGAAAAGCGATTCAATATCAAACACTGGGAACCTAATTGATAGGTACCATGTCCCTCCGGGAAACACAGCCGGGACGTGCACCTGCAGTTCGCGGAAGAGCACCGATTTTGCCTGATTGAGGGTAAAACCCATTTATTGAACACAATTTCAGCCCAGGCTTTTACTGAGAATTTTCAAACGGAAATACCCAATCGTACGAGTACTTTCTACAGCTGAAAGTTCAGAAAAACACGTATTTTATTTCTTTATAATAATTACTTCTTGCCCGTGACTTCGTCCGCGCGGATTTCGGATTAAAACTTTGTTTGATTTGCAGAGTTTTTATACCAAGTTTCAAGTCGATAAACATAGGGAATTCGATTTTCCCAACAAAAGTCAATACCCCGTTGCACACCTTATTAGGGGTTGTTTTAGAAATCCAAAAATATGACGTGTTTTATTATTTATGGGGAAAATAGTTCACCTCTTCACCCTCCAAGAAACATATCTCATGTTTCTATCTTCAGCGTTTTAGTTTGTGCGTTGTGTGTCAACTGTTTTATATAAGGTTAGTCGGAAAGGGGGTTTTAAAAGAGTGTTTAAGTACTATATGAAAATGATTTATTATTATAGAATAATGAACAAATTTTGGTCTAAAATTTTCCCCAAAAGTCAATAGTTTTCGATAAATATCTAGCTGCTTAAAGATTTCACAAAGCATACGGTTGTCTATTTATCATCAGCTGTGTTTACACATTACATACATACACACACGCCTTTTTCCCATGGGGGTAGGCAGAAGCCATAGAACGCCACATGCTACGATCCTTACATGATACTCCTTTCACTTTATCCACATTTACATCCTGTGTTTATATTTTAGTTCATATTTTGGGTCAGAGATTAGTAGCTCCATTTTCTGAATTCGTAACTAAATGGGTTGTCGAATTTTTTAAATAAATATAATAATATAAATGTGTTGAAATAAAAAATGTTTATAAACAGATCAGTGATACTTTAAGTACCTACCCTCTTTCCGACTAACCTTGTATAGATTTTGGATGTCAAAAAGTTCTGTTTTCTCCGAACTACAAAAACTTTGAAACAAAAATTAAGCGTTGCATAAATTTTCTGGCAACATAACATATCCATGTCTAGATATTTATAACATTGTGTAGGTATAATATTTATGCTTTACTTTTAATTATTAGATAAAATCATCTAAGTAATGGATCTTCTCAAGGGAAATAACGAACCCTTATATAAGACAAACAGAAATGGCGTTATTAATAAAACACGAGACTCGTAAAATCCTTACAAGTTGTGTTTATACTAAGGTACGCAAAATACCTACGTACCTACGGTATATATTTTTGCCAAAGTTCGTGTGTTCCAGCCCTAAAGTATAGGTACTGACTGTTTCACATATTTTACTATAAACTACACTAAATTACCAATTTAAAATAAGCAATTTTCTACATCACATTATTTAGGAATTTCAATGTCTTTCAACTCATTATTTCACGGCACAGTCAGCGATAATAACTATGAATTTCTAAGGAAACAAATTCTAACAAAGTTTATTGGAAAATCTTTCAACTTTTACCTTTGAGTTGAGCGACGGTGGGTACATTGGCTTTGGGAGGAAAATATTATCTAATCTGTAATACCGACTTGTGAAAGAAAAAGTATTAGGTAAAACCAATAGAAGCAAAATATTACCGGAATTTTTTGACCAAGAAATAATTAACGTTTGATGAGGATAAACGAATTAAAACAATATTTTGTATAATTATTGTACCTTTTCATGTTTTTTCTTCGTCAGCTTAGCTTTATTACTCCTGGCTTTTAATTAGATCCGTCTGTCTCGCGTGCCTCTGTGTTTTACCAGTTTCTAACAATAACACCAATAAGTTATCGCCAAATGTGGCTGAAAGTAGTTCCGTGAACAGTACATTAATGCTAAGGGGTAGTTGGCCTATCAACCACGAGTACCATACCAATCCACTTCTCTCAATTGATTCTTACTATTCGTGAGCGAACTATGTTTTCCTTTACTTCCGTGATTCGATTACAACATGTTTTCTTCTACATTTAACGCACAAAAAGGAAATCCAATAAGAAAGAAATACTGGCACAATTATATTTTATTTCTAATACGTCTTCCTCTTATCAAGTACGCAACCTTCTTAACACAAATTCTTTAGAGGTGTAGCATGCTTTAACTAAAGGTAACTAAGATAAACGGTTAAAAAGTATCGAAAAAAGATTACATTTAAATAATATCACCCCAGCGATCACTTTCGCCTACGCGTGAATGGCAATTGGCTTCATGAAATCTGGCCTCCTGGGCTCTTAGTAATCAACCCGAGGAATGTTCGATTCCGACAAAGATTCCTTTTTGCAAGGACTAAAAAGATTCTTATCATGAAATAAATTGCTGTTATAAGGGTAAGAGAAAATTACAATTTGCGATGGGGCTCGGGCATAGAATTAGTCGCGGCCTAGATTCGCCTTTTATTTGTAAGTGGGACAATTTTTTTATTATTCAAACTCGTTGCTTTGCCGTGTCTGCATACTAAACTAGAAGATTAGGGTTCTACCTCACTCATTTTGTGTTTCGGTTCGGAAACACGTTACCTATGTATTAACATAAAAAATAATAGTCGATATCAAAATTCTGTATAGCGGCTTAACCCTTTTAGGAATTTGTATCTTTGAGAAAAATATATAAAATAATTTAATTAAATTAAGTATCTGAAATAAATAACAGGCTGCACTTAGTTACAATCATAATATCAGCTTTCAGGCTAATGACACAGCTTTAATTGTGTTACTATAATCGCTTTCAATGGTGAAATCGATACGACATGATTACGTGATATCAGTTGGATCTGCTTCGGTGAATCCAGATCAGAAGTGCTGTATAATTTTGATATTTTTTTTTTTTTTATTTCAAATATTTTTCCGAGGCATTAGTTCGCCCTTCAGCGACTATGCAAGCCTCATTGTGTACGTCTTATATTATTAGATACTAAAGAAAAACATTAAATATAAAAAATCACATACATAAAAAAAAACAAGAAAATATATAATATCGACATCAGGGAAAATTTTGATATTATAATCTGACATTAACCCATGTATTATAAAATTAATTAGAAATGTTTTACATGCATTTACATTCATAAAAATAACGCTTTAGAAGCTCTCACTGAACAGTTGGATTAAGGGTCTGATACAGAAGGAGCTAGTCTTGGACACGGCTAACATCGTGAGGAAGTTCCTCACTCTAGATCGTTAAAGACCGATAGCTTGGGTCTTACCACCTCGCTGCGGGCGGAGCGCTGTTCTTATACATATTTTTGGAAATCATATGTTTATATTGTTATTTTTTTAATGTGTACAAAAATATGGCAAGGATAGGAATATGGGATAATGCTCGTAATACACCCATGACCATTAGTCAGTCGTCGTCGTCACCCAGTCGTATTTCTTCAGATAAATTCATATTTTGCAGATTCCTCAGCCAAGACATTAATGAATTGAGGGACCTTGATATACCGCCATAAATCTGTAATGTCATATTCTACTGATTTGAAAATTTCTTAAAATATTTAAGAAAATCTTAACTAAATTCTTAAATAAAAATGATTAACCCAGAGATAGTACTTTCTGAGATTTAGGCTATGCCATTTTATGCACGCGTCTGGATTGAGGGCCCAAGTTATCTAATCATAACAGTTTTTATTCACGTTTAAGAAGTTCGTGGCCCTATGCGTTGTTTTTTTTTTACTAATTCCCCTGTAACTCTTATTTCGTTTCGCAAGGATTTATAAAATGGGCCCTCCACCCAGATGCACACTTGGCCTGGAGACCCAGCCCTGCTGAGTTTTTAATTGACACTTTATTCAGAGCAAATCCAATTGCTTCAGTTAGATGTAATTCGTTTTCTGGCTCATCCTGGGAATAAAACCTGGTCCCTCAATTTATTCTGTTTTCCGTATGCAAACATCTTGTGTTAGTAATATTCACTGTACTCCTATAACATTGTTATACACACATAACATCACGCCTGTATTCCCCGAAGGGTTAAATTGGGCAGAGGTGTATTAACACCCTCATTTTGTCGTTATGTTTCAGTCTCATTAATAGGCGGTGAGCCTATTGCCATTAATCCAAACACTGGGCTGCTACTGAGGAATTCCTCACGGAAAAACCCAATAACACTTTGCCCGACCTGGGGATCGAACCCAGGACCTCAAAATCAGCAGTCGCGCTTGCCACCACTAGACCAACAAGACAGTTACATAACAAATAGGTATCAATAGATAATATTAGACATCTACATAAACTCAAAAGCCTCAACCCAAACAATTCAGTAACTATTATCTAAACAATTGAAAACCGGTCCAGTTACAATTCAGTGTGGTTGAATTAAATCAGTCAGTTAAGTGTGACCGTACGAAGCAAATCTCGGCAAGTGGTCGGCTTCATAATTTCATAATCTTAATGGCCACCTCGCTCCGTAAAGTGGTGGAATTTAGTGAGGTACCCTCCCCTGAGGCAAAACACTTTGCTGACCATATCTTACATCTCCGGTAATAACCGGGATAATAGACTGGCCGGTTTTTGAGTACGTCTTATATATTTTTCTTAGTGTTACATTTTATCTTTTTGTTATTTTTATTAGGGATAATTGAAGGTAATATTTTTGTTGTTACGTCTGGCTTTGTGTTTAGTTATTTTCTGGGTGTTTTTGTTCTAAGAGTGTATCGCTTGTTTTGCCTTTAAGTAATTAGAATATTATTATTTTTCAACTGGAGTAAAACTTTTAATTTTAGCTTTGATAAATGAATTGGCCAGTCTTAAGGATTACCGCATTGACGCACTTAATTAAACCTAAGTAGGTACCTATTCGATAATACCTCAAAATATTTTTGAATACCTACCAATTTTATTTTACCGATCAATTCGGAAAAATAGCAACCAACATTCAATTTTATTATCGATTCCCAAAACTTCATCTCAGATGGAACTTTATGCTGCGTAAAGTCAAAAACCCGTTTCATTACTAGTGATTCGCGTATAAATACATGAAATTTGAACCGTGCCGTTTTCCCACAGCGATTCATAAAGTAAAGAGGGTTTCAAGTGCACCGTCATTAATTCAATTTACATACAATGCCGGTCGTGATGTGCTCCGCGAGACAGATAATCGTACAAATGACTTTTCGAACTCAGCGCTGGATGGCGTTATCCTCGATGGAGCCACATTAACTCGATTATTTTTGCTGTGTTAATATTTTGCAGTGCATTTTCCGATTTTCAATGCGTTAATTTTATGCACAAGATTGAGCAGAGTGGGACAGATTTTGTTGGAAAATAGACTCGGGGTAATAATAGAATGTAGAAGTGTATTTTGTTGCGCACATAAAATAATTTATAGTTGTTTTTCTACTGGGATAATAGGTTGTTATAAAAGTGGTGACGTATTAATGGTGTTTGTTGTGTAAGAGGTCAGCGTTAGTCCAGAATTTCATCACGTTCGTAGACATAACAATATCTCTGAAAAGATATTAATAAAATGCCATCATAATTTTGTGAGTATAGACTGACAATTCACGGGTAAATTAGATCTGTTCTTTCTATAAAACGCAATTTAAACGAACGCTAACGAAAATTGATTTTAATCAAAATTTTACAAAATTTAGATTTGATTTATAACCATCTAATTTTATTAGCAGTGATAGCCTAGTTGTGTGACCGTCGGACTGCAAAGTCATTGATCTCGAGTTCGAACCCAAGAACGCATCCTGACTTTTTGGATTCATGTGCGTATTGTATAATTATGCTTAAAAACGGTGAAGGAAAACATCGTGAGGAAACCGACATTCCTGAGAGATATTTCGCGACGGCATGTGTAGCCAAGTCAGAGGCCCATGGGCGGTATGAACTCTGACACCAGGATAGTCACTAACCACACGAAAAAAAAAAACTGATTATATTTCGATTCCTAGAATATCAACTACCTATTTGAATGCAGCTATTCACAAGTTATACGAAACATTTTCAAAAATCACGAAATTAAAACGCACCGCTCTTTCTTTTTTTAAACTGTCACATTTGAAATATCGTAATACAGTTTGCATATGACCATTCGTTGGTCGGCAAACGAGAGAGGGGAGCATAGAAACTGTAAATGGAATGAAAACATTCGCGTTTCGTTTTCATTCATTTAATTAGTCGGAGTTTTAAACGCGGCGCCGCCGTGTCGCTCCGTGCCGTAATCGACTATCCATTCGGAGGTTCCACTATTTTCTTTGTTAAATGACGTTTTGTTTCTGATTTCTTTTAGCAAATCCTATGTGTTTTTTAAAGAGTGAAATAGTAATATGGCGTTTTGTATAAGAATGGAAGAGGAAAATATTAGGTCCCCACCTATGAAATTGGCGTTTTGTATGGAGAATTTTAAAGAAGTTGCATTTTTCATACTAACATTTTCTTAATTTATTTAACAACTATGAACACTAATGTTGTAAAACTTTTATGCACTATTGTTTAAAAACTAAGATAAAGTATGCGACTTAGAATATGCGACAAAAATAAGTTTTGGCTAAGTTAACACAAAAATAGTGGTCTTTTCTGCTAACAAAAAGAGGAGTCATTTTTAAGGTATTTTTTGTGTTTAGAAAACTATAAGTAATAAGATTTTTTTACTATTGGTAGTTGTCTATGATGGTCATTATTCGATATAATATCAAGCAATTAATGAATCTTTTAAATCATAGAAGTGACGAGGATCTCTATTTGTGAGAAAAAAACGCCAATTTCATAGGTGGGGACCCAATATATTGCGACGACCCTAAGCAAGTTGGGAAAAAAAGGGCAGGAAGATGATGTTTATTATTAAGTCGCTTACGCTACGAAGGCCTACGTTCGATGAGCTTACTTAAATTTATGTACACCTACACACCTGAAATCATAGACGTGCACCATTATGTAGGCATAATGTGTTATGTTAGCTATACATAATTAAATTCACTACAAATCTGTCTTCAAAAACATTCGAACAAAAATATGAATAATTCTTCCTCCTAGCCTTTTCCCAACTACGTTGGTGTCAGCTTTTAGTCTAACCAGATGCGGCTGAATGCCAGCATTTTACATGGAGCCACTGCCATCATGCCTCCGCAACCCAGTTACTGGGCAATATCGATATCCTAAGATTAGACCGGTTGTCAGACTTTCGGGCTTCTGACGACCCATAACGACTGTCATAGGTCAACAGTGTCACGTGCTCAACGAGGCAAGGAGGGGTCTCGATTTGTAACGAACGGTCACCTATCCACAGACAGACCGCGGCAAGCGCAGCTTAACCTCGCAAATCGTATGATCAGTGCGGTTTTTAATTAACCACGAACCCCTAAAAAAATATGAATAGTTCAACAAATAAAATCAAATCGTAAAATAACGTATATTTTCTACAAAACACGTAACAAAGAGTTAATAGTAAAATATTTTGTATTACAAAAAAATAAAATCCGGAAAGCAATCAGAGAATGTTGAAACAGGAGAGTTCTTTTTATTCTCGCAATAGCAGCAGATGCAAACGGGAAGTGCATTGGGCGACTTTTGTTTTCAACTTTTACCAAATTTATGACTTGGGATCCCACATGAGTTCAACGTGAACAAGTTCTCACCTAGTTATAACATTTTTCACAGGTTACTGTAGATGTTTTAAAATTAAATTTCCACTTTGATATTAACTTTAATGTGTGTTGGCGTTCCAGGGCCCTAGTGTCGTCGAGAGAGCCAATTAATTACCAATTCAAATAATAATGTAAGTGATGCTGCGTAAAGAAGGCCAATATCTTGGGGTGGAGCAATTCGCCTTCAATTAGTGCAGGCGTCGGTTCTCTTTATTTATTCAGAGGGACCGGATAAAATAAAAAGGTAAAAAAAATATCTCTGAGATAAACATTCATATGCCGGAGATGGGAGGCGAAGGTTCGGTATTAGAATACGTTCAAGGTACTTTGGGAAAATATTTTGATTTACTACTGACTGTTTGAGGGTACGGAGACTGATTGAAACTTGCACTCTGAAGTCAATATCAGCCGCTTCAATATCGAATAGTATTGAACACTACAAAGTGTATTTACTTTGTGAAGGTAAGTGTTTTATATGTAGGTAGGAGCTTAATAACTTTCTCTGATAATAAACTTGGATAGGGTGGTATTCCTTGGAGCAGTTTTATTAGTTTAGAAGGTATAATGGTAAATAATTGTGTTCGTATTGTATCTTCTAGAACTAGTTGATCCTAGTTGTTGAATGCATGATTAGTTACTTAGGAAGCTTGTTGAAATGTTTCAGAAAACACATTTTCGCAATATGTTTTACCAGTGCATTGCATCTAACCGTGCGTTCACACAGCGGATCCGTTTTAACGGATCCGTCGGTACTGATGTGTTGTTCACATCTGTACCGACAGATCAGTTAAACAAATGGCAGCTGCGTCGCATCTGGCAGGCAGGATACGATAGAAATAACGGATCCAGTATTTTTTACTGGATTCGGAATACTGTCGTGTGTGTGAACTCGCTCATACAACTACAGGCGCCATCACCAAAATAAAAACGGATCCGCTAAAATGGGCCCTGTAAACAGTTTCTGTGTGAACTAGATGTAATACACAAAAATACTTAAAAGGCGAGGAATAACACGATAGTCTAGCCAATTCTAAAGAAACTAATTCTCTAAAGAAGAAAAAGATTTTGGCTACCAGTCTGCACCTTTTTCAAAATTATAAAACCAAATACTCAGTAGCACACAAAACCGTGGCGAAAAGCAAAACACCCATGAACACACGGAATGATTAAAATTTGGTTTACTGTGGGCTAAATATGATCGGTGTTAATGTGTTCCGGTCCCTTTATGAAGTTGGCAACGCGTCCGCGATGGTATTCGCTACGGAGTTTATGACCAACCTTGACCATTTATTATTACACCTGGACCCACCATATACTTTTGACAGATATAAGTACAGTCGTTGAGCAAAAGTGAGGTAAAATCAGCATAAACTCGTTATACCATAAAAAATAATACATTCAACCTTTTGAAAATACCTACTGGCTGGAAAATATATGAAAATTGAAGTAGCTACATGGAAAATGTACACGATTCTATTTCAGTTTTGAGCTACACAAAATAGGGTAAATAATAACTAGAGATGTGCCGATTATGACTTTGGCCGACTAGCCGATTAGCCGATTAGTCGGTTGTAAAGAGGCCGACTAGTCGGCCAAGCCGATACGGTTTCGGGGATTTCCGTGACGCTTCGTTTAGAGCTGATTCGCGCGCAAGTAGCAACCACCGCGCCGCCTGCGAACGTGTCGGAACCTATTTTGTTTACTTCGCATTTTTTCTTGATTTTTGCTTTTGTACGGGTCAGAGCGGTGTTTTTGTGTAATAAACGATCAAGGTTTTTATTTAATGTAATTCCCCCTACATACATTTTATTGAAAAATACATACAAAGTAAGAAGCCGGATAGTCGGCGCTCTTTGCCGAATAGTCGCCGACTAGTCGCCGACTACGATAGTGGCCGGATAGTCGGCTTTACCGACTAGTCGCCGACTAATCGGCACATCTCTAATAATAACTAACAATATTTAAATTGCACCTACTTTTCTCATCATAAATCTCTCTACTCTATCAAAATGTTAGAACAACATACTTCTACAAAAACAAGGGAATAGATAAAACTTTAATGTTATTTTTATATGTTATTATCGCCCTAGAAAATCCGTTACAGATCCCTCTTAAAAGTGCGTGGATACGTTGGACCTTTTTGCGTAAAGGTGCTTCAGTTCCCGGATTAACATAATAAGATATTCTTTATCCCTGTAAGTTGTAGGGCTCCCGTGGGAAACCTAAAGTTTCCTTGAAACTCCGCAGGGTGAAGGACTAGTGTATTATAAAAATCCATTGGTTTACGTCATCATGGAACCCTTAGAAAGTTGAATTTTTATAGTCTAGGTTCGGGAAACTTGTCGGTTTTTCTTTTAATAAAATATTAAAAGGCAGTTTCGATGTTACATTATTCACAAAGTAAAGTTAAATTTTGAATATATTCTAGTAGAGTAGCTTCTTCTTTGCCATTGGTACGGACTAGCTATCTTAAATATTGAAAAGATTTCCAATATAAAACAAACAGATTGTCTACTTTTTTCGTTTGTTTCTTTTTTATTTTACATTCGATAGTAAATTCTTGGTATTTTTCTTTTCACTGAAAACAATTTACTGGCTTTTAACGCGATTTAACAAATCTTTGTTTTTAACGGATCATCCTCATATATTATTGAAAACATCAAAAGGATGATATTTAATTCAAAATGTTTTCATCCCTGTATTATTAAACTAGACGAAAGACTCGGAAAAACCGAAAGATAATAATAGAAAGTATTCAGAACTAAATAAAAAACATGACCCTACCTCGTATCCAGTGTAACATGGTGTACAATATTTTTAAATTGTAATCATAGTAAAAGTACGTTAGTGTAGGGTCGGGCCCGGCTGGGGCGCGTAGCTCATAAACCATGGTTCGGTCTGCACTAAATGTCAATGTACAAGGGCACACGACTACTACCTGGAGTATGTACAACCCCATCACTTGATACTATATTGTATCGATTGGTACCTACATGTAATAGCAAATTGTATTTACATTTATTTTCAAAATACGATCCAAGACTGATCATATTTTGTCGTTCGCCCTGACTAGGGATGGGCCACCCCACGTCTTCCCAAGAGTGTTGTAACTGGCAACTAGGTAGGTTTGGCAGTAAGAATACGTCCATGACACTGTCCAGGCGAGGAATATCAGAAAAGTATAGACTTAAAGACCTAACTCGCACTACAATCACAAGCGTATCACTGACTTTGGTATAAGATAGTCGACAAACCCAATAGCACATGTTTTGTTACAGTAGGGCTTCCTTGGCTTGCTGCTATCTCTAATGATTGTGTAGGTAAAACGAGGGTTGCCCCATGTTAACCAAAGTTCTGTTCTGTTTTTTTTGTATCGTGGGAAAATCTTCATGGATGTCCCTCGCCCGGCGCAGGCGAGGGGGCCTGCCGGACTGCCGGCTAAAAACCCACGGTGTTCCTCCTCCTGACCGTCGGCCGGGGTCGCGGGGTTCGTCTAAGCATGCACCGCAACCCTGGTAGGTCTTGGTCCACCAACTGCTGGTGGACCTCTCCTCCGTGGGGCCCCACCCCACGACCTTATGAGAGGCGCGGGGAGCATCCCATATCACCAGCGCACCAGAACACATGGCACGATCAAACAAGCACATGGGCGCCAGACGACCCCATGTCTGGGTACCCTTGGTCCCCCTGCGACGGGTCAGGTTAGTAGCCCCGCCGCCTACCACTTTTCGGCTGCAGAGGATAGGGAGAGGGGCCAACTACACAGCGACACTCCTCTCCCACCACAACCTCCAGCACTCAGCCGCGATCCGTTCCATACGACATCGCGGCCTGCCTCAGTTGCGATGTCGCCCAAGCGACACCGCAACCTACTTGGCCGTAACAACGAGGGCTATCAGGCCCAAGCCCCGACGAGCGGCCCCTCCTCGGGTTCCTCTTCACTTCACCATGGGGATCGAAGCCACGGCTACTGAGCCCCCCCGCCTCGACAATGCGGGAACGCACCGGGAGAAGTTCTGTTCTACCTAGCTTTTCCCAATTAGGTTGGGAGTCAGTTTCCAGTCTAACCAGATGCGGCTGAATACCAGTATTTTACGTAGAGCAACTGCCATCAGACCTCCGCAACCCAGTTACTGGGCAATGCCGATATCCTACGGTTAGACCAGTTGTCAGACTTTCTGGCTTCTGATTTCCCGTAGCGACTGTCATAGGTATTCGTATGACACCCGGGACCGACTGTTTAACGTGCTCTCTGAGGCACGGAGAGGAATCGATGTGTAACGAATGGTCACCCATCCACGAACTGACCGCGGCAAGCGCAGCTTAACCTCATAAATCGTATGATCCGCACGGTTGGTAATTAGCTACGAGCCCGTGTTAACCAAAGACACTCCTCAAATAAGAACAGTCATTGGGCATTCGGCAAGGAAGTAACCATGCAGCTTATCCATAAAAAAGGCTGGGATTAAGAAGAAGTCTGATACAATTTAATTAATTATTCAACTAAATACTCGTATGTCGAATGAAGGGAATGTTCTTATGCGATTAATATTCATATTATGCATGTAAGTCGCGAGAGAGCGGGACTTATTGACAATATTACATCGCTAAGAGGCATTGGAAGTGAGAGCATACATTGAGAGAGACATACATAGAGCATATTGATATTAGTGTTGAGTATTTTGTAGTCTGCCTTTGTGTTTGTGTTGATACTATATTTAGTACATACAGAGATAATTATCCGGACGTTATTTCCTAAAATAACTAACTAATAAGTAGTGTAAGCTATGCGGGCCACCCATCCATGGACTGACCGCGGCAAGCGCAGCTTAACCTTCCGCACGTATGACCCGCACGGTTTTTATTTAGCCACGAGCCCCTCACGCTAAGCTTGTTATGAATTAGTAACAAAATTCTAAGTGTATGTAAGTATCCTTTTATATGTAGATGTTGTACTTTTAAGAACTATAGGCATATACAAAACGCACACCCTCAAACACCACAATTAGAATATTATGTTATAATCATAAAACATACACTGAAATATTAGTTTAACATGTATATGCATTGTTATTTACTAAATTAACGTTCTTGAAATAAGGTTTATTTTTCTTTATTTTGTATTGAATGATGGAATTTGTATTAATACAAATAAAAATGCACTTTTAAAAGTCTTTTTGCCTTGATTTACGGTCCATTTCAGTTTCTTTTGACTGTACAGGGGTAATGTGACTAATTTCCGTAGCTTTTAAAAATGATAGAAATCGATTCAGTAAACGACTCTGAACAAACTACTTTCAAGATGTGCGTTAATTATGTTACATATTGTATAAGTGTATCGTGCAATGAAATAAATAGTGTCAAGAATATAAAAAAAATATAATTTAGCTTCCAACAATCACGCTATTACGTAACATGAACAATAGGTATGTTTGCGTAAGTAGGTTATTGTGTACACTGGAGTAATAAACACATTTTCTTCTTTATTTTATATCGCGAATCCGTAACAGTATGCTAAATTTATGTATCGTGCCGTCTGCGGGCGCGACGTGCCTGAGCGCAGAACAATTGATGTTCGCCATGAAGCCAACCGCTCACGGCTCGACTCAGCCCTCCTAACAACATAAAATTTTATCACCGCGAATATTTATTATTTATAGTTTTATAGACCTGCCTACCATCGATTTCCTAGTCGTGTTCCACATTGTAGGACGTCAAATGATTTTTTAGCTTATCAATTGAATATTTTATTTGTAAGTTGTATCTCGCATCATTGTAGGTAGTGAAGACGTAGGTTAACAACTTTACTTAAGTCAGCAATTTCTCAAGTAGGTACTGAATTTTTAAACGATATCTACCTATATAATCAAAAATATTAAAGCCGCAGAATCGCAGTATCGGTGCTATAATTGAAAACATGAAAATGATACTCGGCAAAGGGTTTAACCGTCAGTAAAAATGGTGTTTTAATCCGTCCATCGATACCTGCCGGCGACAGCCGGATTACCGTCCTACCTCTCTGTCGACCAACTTGCCATTTTTTTTAATATTTACGCAGCTATATTTTACATTTTTGACGTTTGAATTTTAGATACAACGAGCTCGTTGCACTATTTCACGTCTGTTTAAATGAGGCTCATTAAACTTTTTGCTGTGACACAGAGTTTAATGTAGAACACATCTAGGTGTTCAGGTAGGACTGGAAGCCTGCCAACTACCTGTAGATGTTGTGCTCTTTAGGAAATTTAGAGGTGGTAAGGTGGCGTTTTTTATTACTCTTTATGAGTTATTGGAAACGATAAATGCAAACAAAAATTTATTCGACCTTGAACACATACGGTACGTACAAACAGATATTTTTTCTCGGTAGGTCGTGCATCTGTCACACGTTTCCTTCCCCTTTATTAAATTTATTAGAGTTGTATTCGGTAAATAAGTGGAGCGATAGGTAACGTCGGCGTATTCCCACGTTTAAGGCGGCGCGTCACCGGGAATCCCGCGCCTCCCCGGGGCGCGCGGGCGCGGGGCCGCCGGGCGAAATGTTAAGCGGATTCACGTTATTGTTGGAGCCATTTTGTGAACTTGTACGGGAAACCCGAATGTTTCGAGATAAATTCACGACAAAGAGATAGCACTTTGAGAAACGCACGAGTTTTTTACGTTTCAATTTCACAATCTTGCCGACTTCATTTACTTATTCAATAAATACTTTACTATCGCTGAAGCACGGGTTTCCCCGGAATCGATCGGTAAGCGAGTACTGATGAACATCAGAAATAGTTCGATGATATTATCGATGCCACGAAGAGGTTTGCATTCAACTTTACGACCTTGTTCGTATTTATTAAATATGTCGGTCTTTTCCGACCCCAAATTTTACGACTGAACAATAAAACATGTCTCGACATCCAAATTTATATGCGTACATAAAGTTTTATATCCGCGCGACTTGCACCGGCGGAGGTTTTCCTAATTGTTACCGGTCATGGACGGAATGGAAACAGGCCACGGCAGGTTCATGAAAATTCATAATAGAGACAAGCTCCATAAAATCTGATATTGCGAACGTCATTGTACGCAGACAATCGATCCCGCAAATGGCGACTTTAATAACTAAGCAATTGTAGTAAATTGGTGCTACACGAAGTAAGCGTGGGCTTCAATAACAACGCGGCGTCGTCCACTGAGCTCATAGAGGGCGGCTATCGTACGGACACCCGTATAAAGTCGCGCTTTCTAATGATGTAATTTGTTCCGTATAATTTCCACGTTACCACCCGTGTTGACACGACCGGGCTTTGCGATCTTGTTTGTTTTAGTGTGTCTGCCGGCTTACGTTCTAAATGTTCAATTTGTGTGATTTTTCCGTATCATTTAACAATTTCCCATTCAAAATAACGTGTTCATGAATCGGTCATCGCATCGCAAACTATTCAGTGAGTCATGTTTATTGACCTTTTGTTGCTTTAATTAGTCATCACGGTTATAACTCGTCGGCGTCGCATATAAAACAGGTGGGAATTTCATTTCGCTAATAGCGTTACCCTAATTGCGTATGCAGCAATTATCTGGCGGACGTGTTCAAGCGTACAGTTATCGGTCGTAAGGAGAGGCTGAGCTCGGAATTAGCGTGCAGTCTCAGGTGCCGCTGCGTTCTAACACTGCATAGATAATAACGGTATAACTACTCCAGCTTATGCAAACTTACTGATGCCAGTTATACACCCGGATATCCCGTTCACTTCGTTATTGAATTATAAATACATTTTCAATACACGAAATTAGTTTACAAAAATAGAACATTGGTATGTAAAAATGTATTTATGAGACGTATAGTGACTAAAATATGAATCACGTTTTTACAAAGCCTACGCGTGCCTGTAGCCGTAGCGCGTAGCGACGGTGTAGCGCGTAACGATTATTATAATTATGAATCCATTACTTACTCTAAATAATAAATGTTCTTAATAAAGAAATAGTAATTGACTCTAATGAGAGTTGAGGATATAAATTAAGAACTGTTAGTCGCGTATATTTAGCTCACCTATTCATAGAATATAATAATTTAAAGTAGAATTCAATTCAAAAACTTTTATATAATACGAGTATATTTTCCTTTTACTGGATTTATTGGCAATAAATTTGTTCAAAGAATATGAGCTATATTTTTCTTTATTTTCTTTCTAAATTTTTAATAAAAAATATATCAAATTTTAATCAGGTAGCAATGATAAATAGTAACAAAGAAATTATTCTAATATTACAATATAAATCTAAACTAGTAAAAATAATATTTTTTTTAAATGATTTCGTAGACATCACATTATCCAAAGCAAAAAGATTCCTTTAGCGCAAACAAACTTTTCTCCGTATTATCAATTTGTATATAAAGCGAAAAATCGTACGAAGTAAAGTCATTGTACAATAATTGTCTGTTATTTCCAACAGCCCACGGCAAAAAGCATTTTCCCAGAATTTCGTCTGCATGGAGTCACCGCTCAATGGCCGCAACGCGTATATAGAAACACTACATTGGCACAGCCGAATGTGAGATGAAGAAGGGTTTCTATGGCGTTTTTGCGTATTTTTACTATCTCGTCTCTTTGGTGATGGTTCTTTTAATATATGTACTTTAAATGCGACTTCACTATGCCTCCGATTGTTGACGAAAAAAGTATGCTTTTCGAGTCTTCTTCTTTCTTCTTTTCGTGTGGTTAGTGACAAACCTGGTGTCAGAGTTTATGCCGCCCATGTGCCTCTGACTTGACTTCACATGCCGTCGAGAAATATTTTTCAGGCATGCAGGTTTCCTCACGATGTTTTCCTTCACCGTTTTTAAGTACGCACATGAATCCGAAAAGTCAGAGGTGCATGTCTTGGGTTCGAACTCGAGACCTATTATGACTTGGCAGTCTGACGGCCACACCACTACGCTATCACTGCTATTCAAAAAAATCGCTTTTGAAAGCATTTGATGCATTAAAGACAAAAATATCAGCTCGTTTTATGAATATAGTAAGTAAGCATGTCTCGCAGTTTTTCCGCTTAAAATATAAGTGGAAACTATAACTCAGTTCGTCTCCGCACGTTGTGTGTGCTGAACTAGCATTTATAAATACGCGGCCGCGGCGCCAGACATTGACTCATATAATGCTTTAAACAATTTAACTCCACGTTGAACTTTTGATATTTTATAGATCATACAGCTGAATTCACTTACCTTTAGTTAACTTTACGTACTAGGTTATAGGTGGGGTGAATTTAAACGTGTTAATGATGTAAAAAATATTTAAAATCTGGTTCTTGGATATTTAGCTTAAAAATAGGGATACAAATATTTTGTCTGTCATTTAATGAAAAATAATATTTTTTCATTTTTTTTCTTCAAGACTTTTACTCACAGCTTTTGTTATGATTAGGGAATGAGTAAGGCAAACATCTAAATAAATTTCAAAACAATAATTTTCCCATTTTCCCCATTCTGTCAGACGCAGTCTCAAGGGGAATCGAAACTTAACTACTGCTCCTATTTTGACAGGAATCAAATAAAACAGTGTAAAAGGCGGGAAAATCTTTTTTATTCCCCTACTTCTTATCTGAGCGCTTCGCGAAGATTTTTCGTGGATGTCATTTAGTGCTAATGCCTGTTGTGGGACGAGTCGCCTACGAATTGCCACATTTACTGGTAGTGTCGGCCTCTCGAACCAACGTTAAATCCTGTATTTGGAATGAGCCAATGCATCTTAAGCAAGGGAACGCGGCTTTAAATTGCTTGCTGACAAAACTGTGGAAAATTCCTTACTTCTTGTACCTACTTAGTAGGATTTTTCCGTGTACTAGCAAATTTTGGAGCTTAGCTTGAAAACCCCCAGGGATCCGGGATCCGATGTACAACAAACAAATAATCTCGGCGTAGCGATAAAATCACTAATTGAGGTTGGTACATACAGAGGGGATAGGGAAAAATACTGTTTCATTAAAGACTCACCATGGATTAGATATGACTTCATATACTATGTACACAAATGTGTAATGTTTAAGCAGAGTTTTTTTTCGGAAATGCCATAATGCTGTTTAGTTTCAACCTAGATTACATCACGCCTGTATTCCCCGGATGGTTGGGCAGAGGTGTATAGTAACACACTAATTTCGCCGTTATGTTTAAGTCCCATGTAGTAGAGGGCGAGCCTATTGCCATCAACCGGGCACAAATCCAAACCACGTACTGCTACTGAGGAATTCCACACGGAAAAATCCAATAACACTTTGCCCGACCTGGGGATCAAACGCAGGACCTCCCGATCAGCAGTCGCGTTTGCCACCACTAGACCAACGAGGCAGTCATACCTAGATTACAATTTTGTGTTATTCAAATAAATATGCACAATCAAATTATTAAAATTTATTACGACACCAAATGCCGCTAAGCTATTTAATCAAATAGATTGTAACCGTTTTTTGGAACAATTATCATGAATTGTTTTGGTATATGAATGTGTGCGTGCAGCATTCACTTTAATGCGTTTAAACACAAATTCAATAATGATTTCCATAGTAAATATGTTGCAGCCGTTGCAGGTAGAGTTACCAATAGGGCAATATAATAATTATTTGATCATACGCCGGATTGAACAATTGTTAAAAAGAAGTAATCAGTTCTAATAATTAGATCAAAGATTCAACAATGTTCAACCAAAATAAATATAAAAGTAAACATTTTTCAATATTTTTGAACGATTGTGTCGACATCTTGCCCCTCGAAATGCGTCTCTCCATTTTCATGATGACCTAACACTTAACTTCTAACCTAAATTCACCAAGTTGGAACCGCCCCGACATTTCAAATTCGCTTTGCTTGCGGTTGCTTTTCTGAGAAGAAGCAGATTTCACTCCTCCTCTTTAGTCGTTCGCTTAGTACTGATATTTAGATACATTTGAACAAACAAAATTCAGGTAGGTACTCGACCTGTTCTATATAATTTAAGGATAATAAACTATTTGGCAATGTACTGTAATATGAACTGCCTCGTTGGTCTAGTGATGGTAAGCGCGATTGCTGATCGTGAGGTCCTGGGTTTGATCCCCAGGTCGCGCAAAGTGTTATTGGGTTTTCCGTGTGGAATTCCTCAGTTGCAGCCCGGAGTTTAGATTTGTGCTTAGTTGATGGTAATAGGCTCGCCCCCTATTACATGGGACTTAAACATAACGGCGAAATGAGTGTGTTACTATACACCTCTGCTCAACCCTCCGGGGAATACACGGAATTTCAACAAAAAAATAAGATAATGATGAAATTACTGTTTTTGTAACATCCCCGCAGCACACATCGACTTTATTGCTTTAATATGTTCATATAGTTACTGAAATAATTAATTAATTTACATCGTACATCGTTACATCAGACACTTGTATTAATTAAAGTTTATAGAACATTTCAAAACGTTTACTCTTGTATATAAGTTCAACTATTTCAAAGAATACCATGTATCTTCGCTGTAATGGTAATTTTATGCGACAATAAAGTTTTCGGTCATTGCTTATAGCTTAACAACTGTAGTTTTACATTATTTTGAGCTTAAAATAGTTTAGGTACTATAACTTTACAACGTAATAAAATTTTAGACAGCCTTTGTAATAAATTATGTATGTATTTTTTCTCAAGGGGTAAGAGTGTTAACAGGGGATGTACCTAGCTGTCTCCTGAATCAAATATAAAGAGGGTTATTCTAATGTTTTTGTTTGTAAAAAATACTGCTTTTCTTCTTATTGTAGCTCTGTGTGACGCTATTCTGAAACCTAATTATTTATAAGTAGCTCTACATCATCCTAACTGCGTGTCAAAGCTTTTAAATAAATTTGCAGAGCGCCACAAAGTGAGTGCAGTGAATTTTACGATCGCGTCGTTTACAGCCATGCATGTGAATTTTATTCGCTTATATATAGGCTTTTAATGGGTCGTACATATCAGAGACATTGCTTGTAAATGTTGCAATGTAACTTTTAGAGAAATATGTCCGCTGTAATTGGACAATAAATTGATTGATATATATGTTACTGCACTGGCATTACCGGTGAATCCGCGCCATGTTTGTTTACAGAAATATAATTAGTTTATTTTATATGTGGGTAGGTGTGTTGTTTTATGACATTGTAATTGATTGATTAGTGATTCACCGTCAAATTATAGAGGCATTAAACCGTTATTATCGGTTGAAGTTCAAAGACATGAACGCATCTATCGAAGCTATATACCTACTGCCGCGTAAAACAACCCTTTTTAAACAATACCTAAGTAGTATTTGTCCGTCGTAGCAATATGGTGTACGGTTAGCGAGTGTGTAGGCAGGGAGCCGTCCGGCGCCAGCCATCGCCTCCATCGCCTAACGGCCCCTAATTGCAATGTAGACGCCATGTTACTACGGACAAATTCGGAGCACACTATTATTACGTACGATAACCGTTTACCTGCCGACCAATTCAATTCTACAAACTTACCCCATACGAGTCGTGTGTTGACACAATTGGATTTTCCCAATTCCATATGACAATATAGGCTCACGTATCTGAAATAAATTTTGGTCGCTATCACACTACGCCATGATGTTTGCCGGCTTATACAAAAGTTGAATATCAACAAACGAGCGTAGTGCGGCGGAGGGGAAATTGCATAGGCTGTTAACGTGTCTACGTACTGTAATCAGGTTTGGATATTACAGTAAATCCTGCCTGATTTGGGAGGTAAGGAAACAGTGTTTATCAGATTTATTTCCACGGGTTTACCGGGAAAGTCAATCATTGTTGCAATGTTGCATTATTTTGCATAGCGCATTGTAATTTATGTGTTGTGCTTAGTAACTATTTCTCAAACAAAAATTATAAGTTTTCAAGCAGTTATTTTCATATAAATAGTCAGACTAGACATGCAAGTCGTTTAAAATTGTTTCACAGACGAATTATTAAACTTTTTCCTAATAATTATAGTTTCACATAGCCATGTTAATAATCACCTTTTATGAAGTAGAATGTGGGGTTAGGACAAGCAGACATCAAGGCTTCACAAGATTTCCGTTGAAGCCTTTAGTTCAGGGCACCTAGTACCCAGTGTCTATAAAAAGGGCTCCAGTAGGGTTCTTAAGCGACGGATTAACAACTTGCATAGTGCATATTCAATACTCCAGCCCGACATGTTCTCGTACGAGGACGGGTGCAGTGGGACCACTTGGGGCCGTCTCCAGTGCCCCATTGGCGTGAAGCTTGAATGAGACATGCATAAAATTGTGTGGAATTACCCCATCGAGGTGGTGATGGAAAATAAGAAATACGTAGCTTTGTTTTTGTTTTGTTTTTTTATGTTATAACGAATTGAGACATGTTTTCAGTGGAGTTTATGTTGTCGCAAACATTTATTTGTTTGCATTATCATTCTTTAAATTATGAAAATCATAAATAGCCAGAATTTTAATAGAACGTGGTGTACATATTGCAAGAAGTTCCACACAAATATTAAGAAATAAACAATAGTTTTGATTTTTTAATAGTCATTATTATACACAAGTAGTGATAGCCTAGCGGTTGAACGCTTGCCTTCCATGCAGGATAGTCTGAGTTCGATCCCGGTCCATACCTCTGATTTTTCGAATTCATGTTCGGATCAGAATTTGATTATCACTTGCGTTAACGGTGAAGGAAAAACATCGTGATGAAACCTGCACACCTGGGTGGGAGGGCTCTATAAAGTTCTCGATGGTGTATGAAGTCTGCCAACCAGCACAGGCCAGCGTGGTGGAGAAGAGGCCCGTGACCAGCAGTGGGATAGTAATGAGCTAATTATGTTATGTTTATGTAATTATCATACAAAAATCTATGTTAACGTCGCAAAGAGAATATTAACTCGTAAGTATTGCGATTACATTTTTCATTCTAACTGTATTGATTCATAAACTAGGAATAGATAGTCAAAGCACAATGTTGGTGATACAACAGGCGTATAAGTGGGGCTGACGCCGGGCCCACTTAGGCGGACACTGCACGCCACTGCGGACACACTTCTCAGAACTTCGCCGTGTCGATGAACTAGCATACACTAGTAACTAACATACGACCGTATGAATGGTATATTGAAAAAAGTACTGAATGTAGCATCAGGGGTTGACAGTAAAAATAATTAATATGATCCTTAAACAACCTTTTTCTTTTTTTTTAATTTATTATGGGCTTTGTCGCTGAGCGACCACATCGCCCTGTAAGACAAAATAACAAAAAACAAATACATACATAGTAAATGAGGTTATTGCTTAGTAAGACCTAGTTCTGCTAATTTATAAAGAATTTTGGCATCGTCTGACATAGGTTTTGCCAAGATACTATTGCAAAGACCAATATCCACCTCTCTGGCTACACCTTTTACAACTTATAAATAACATTAGGTTAAAGCGCGTTAAGCGTAATTTACGCTGCGCAAAGTGAATCGCGCAATTTCAGTTACGTTCGGTTTCATACAATATCGCGATTTGTGCCACACGATTTTTTTTTTTTTTCCTAATCGACTCTTGTAGATGGTCTTGCGGACCTTTTCTACGTAACCGGGCTATTATTGGCGAGACCTGAAGGGTCTCCGATAATATCTAAACTAACTACCCAGCTAACTACGCTAACTACTGTAACATCATGGCTATTATAGCAGCAACACCTCTAAGGGTGTCCCCAAGGGGGGACTCGAACCTCTTAGGGTGGTGAATGCGAGAGGACTGGGAGGGATACGACAGCTTGATGAGGGCTGCATTAACAACGGTGTGACTGCGCGGAGTCAGAAGGGACGACCGGCTCCGCGGCTGCGGCGGGTGAGCACGGTGGATCGGGGGCACCACACGATGTCGCAAAATGAGTCCTTAAATAGTTATAAAAAATTACGCCGACCCATTTTGCGCGGCGTAAATTACGCTTTTCTGGCCTCAGTTGTAGCATTATAACCCCCTAATTTCCTTCTTTCTTTTTCGTGTGGTTAGTGACTAACCTGGTGTCAGAGTTTAAGCCACCCATGGGCCTCTGACTTAGCTTCACATGCCGTCGAGAAATATCTCTCAGGCATGTCGGTTTCCTCACGATGTTTTCCTTCACCGTTTTTAAGCAAATGATAATTATACAATACGCACATGAATCCGAAAAGCCAGAGGTGCGTGCCTTAGGTTCGAACTCGAGACCTATGACTTGGCAGTCCGACGGTCACACCACTAGGCTATCACTGCTGTTAAATCTCCTAATCTCCTTATACTCAATGACATCTTTACATAGTATAAAACAAAGTTGCTCCCGCTGTCTGTACGCTTAGATCTTTTAAACTACGCAATGGATTTTAATGCAGTTTTCAGCAATATATATAGTGATTCAAGAGGAAGGCTTATATGCTCCAAATGAGTATCTACATTGCACCCGTGCGAAGCCGGGGCAGGTCGTTAGTTTTTAAATAAAAAGAAAATACGATACGAAAACATTAATTTAAAAAAAAAAACATGTACTGAATCAACCCAGCTTTGAGGCCGTAACGGGCTGGTTATAATTATGATGTAAAGTATATTTTTATTAGTATGTTTAAACGCAGATCACCGGATTTGGTTTAATATACGATGTCCCGTTTACAATCTAATTTATTTATCTACAATTTATTCTAATAAAAAGTTAGGTATTTGTTTCGTTAAATAAACTCCGAAGCGTTATGTAAATGTTGATCTTAAAAATATTATTTTTCAACGCCAAACTTTTCTCTATGTACCGAGCAAACTTCAGCGACGTTCGTTTACCTAGTGGGATTTTGTTTTCAAAAAGATTCTATAATAATAATTCATAGCGACTTGTTAGACGAAGAGCAAATAATCGTAAACAACAATAAAGTATGTAGGTGAACAACATTGGAAAGTAATAAGGTTCCAGCAAGGAAAGCTGAGCAGCATTACGTAAAGACAAATGTCTCTGAGACAACATTAACATAATCCGAGAGTGGCGCGAAACAAAGGATGTGACGTCACGGGGAGGATGCGGGGACGACTTCCGGCCGATGCATGAACGACCTGACACAGAGTACATAATAAAATAAATTGATGTGGTCCATCAACGTGTGGAATTTCATTACCTTTGATAAAAAACCTCCTTTTTATGTTTTTTTGGCTTTTGTGACGTCTTATAATAACGTCGCGTGTTTGATATTTTTCCTGAATTTCTATGGAAAAATGTATCTATGTATTATACGAATTCAGTTTGTATTATGAAATTCATATTTATGTACACAATGCGGTTTTGATTATATAACCGTGCATTTCGTATTCATGAGGTAGTGGACTTATACAAATTTTATAAAGGAGTTGCACTTTCAAGGTAAAATATGTTATTGAGTCTGAATGAAAACAAATTAAATAACTGTACGGATTCTTAAAGGAAAAACTTCAGCGCATATCATATACCAAAGTTTCTGAGCGCACCTGACCTTCTGTCAGTATGTACTGAAATTATTTAAGGGTGTAAGTAAGAAATATTATTTCTACTATTATAATTATAATATATTATTTTCCTTCACTTCAGTTATTACCCCGTTGCTCACTGTCTTCGACAATATGACACCCCATACGTATAACATACATAAACTCACGCCTTTTTCCCATAGGGGTAGGCAGAAACTATAGAACGCCACATGCTACGATCCTTACACACTCCTTTCGCTTCATTCACATTCATACATCTTGTTATACACGCACGCCGGTTGAGAGTACTACGCACCTCTGTGAATAAGTGAAAGTATTATTCCACAGACAAGAATAAGAAGACAGATAAGAATCTCAAGCTTACAAACATGTCAAATATTCTTCTCATGACTACGGAACCACATCAGTAAAACTGTCAGAAGTACTACTAATTTATTTTAAAATACTTTTTTGTTTTTGTAAAAAAAAACGTTGCCCCACACTAGGATTTCTCCTGTATCGTGGGTGCGTTTACAGACTTAAATCTTCACACATACAAACATTCAGAAACGGAACAACTAAGTAGCTGTAGGCAATGCAAATATTTGTTCCATGCGGGAATCGAACCCACGACCCGTAGCGCAGAAGCCGATCGCTCAGCCACTGTACCAAACGTGTCGTCACTTGACTTTAGATCCCCAATTAATAATAACTAATCTCATTATCTGAGCTGAAATTATTGCCTATTAAGCTGAGAAGGTCCGGTATTGCCAGCATGTAAATCCTACTTAATCGTTTTTATATAGCAGCGGATCAGTCGTTTTAAATTCCGAACAAAACTTTAACAAGTACACGTAGTTTATCCTACCCTACATGAGACAGTATCTCACAAATACATCAATCTTGTTCAGGAGTCGCAGGGGACCGGCCGCGTCCATTGCTGCATTGGTACGTGAGCGGACGCTACGTACCAATGGAATTCCGATGCTAATACTGTAATAGACAGATACAGTGTACGTATATATGAGAAGCGTATTCTGAATACCGAATTGTTTTACGTTTTAGTCGTGAATACGTTAGAAATAGAGTTAAACAAATGGGTACGTTAATGTTATCTGCATAACATTACATAACATCACGCCTGTATTCTTCGAAGGGTAGGGTAGAGAAGTATAGTAACACCCTCATGGAGTTTCTTGCCGGCTCTTCTCCATAGAACGCACCTACCTTTTGGATCCGTGCACCTAGTTTTGACGTTTTAAAAGTGCCTGAAATCTGGTCTATTTGAAATAAAAAACTTTGACTTTGACTCTCATTTCGTCGTTATGTTTAAATCTCATGTAATAGGGGGCGAGCTTATTGCCATCAACCGGGCACAAATATAAACTTGAACTGTTGCTGATGAATTCCACACGGAAAAACCCAATAACACTTTGCCCGACCTGGGGATCAAACTCAGGACCTTACGTTGAGCAGTCCCGCTTGCCACCACTAGACCAACGAGACTATCTGCAATTTGTTTTAAAATAGTATATTTTTTAATTAACTGCGGATATTACGTGTATCCCGAATAGAGCGTATATAGTGGGTAAGTAATATATGATATAACAACAAAATCTCTATTATTTATAACATATAACAACGGAAGCTATAATTTTATTTAATATAACGATTAGTTAATATAATAAACGATTGATATAATTTTAAAATAACTATTTTTATAGGCATAACATACATTAAATATAAAATCGTTTGATATACCACTCAAAAGATATAAAACTTATTTGGTACAATAACTTTGTATTTTGTTTAATAAATATTTAAAAGTATTTTTCTTTGTTTTATTCTTTGTAAGTTCTATCATAGTTATAATAGTTAACATAAGTAGATATTAAACATAACTAATAACTGATTACCACCTACGCTGCTAAGATAGTTCGACGGTGCCCCGCTGCACAGGGCTCCTATTTCTGGGTAGTTTAAAAAAATAATAACCAAGAAGGCTAAGGAGGGAGAGCTCCGCTCCGCTCCGCTTCGCTCCCGCCTTAGCCTTCTAACCTAACCTATCCGAGTCGGGGTGTTAACCATAATGACGTTTTTTATATATTATTATATTAAACGTTAGACCAAATGATTTTCGATTACATAAACGTTATATCAAACACCGTTATACTAAATAAGTTATAGAATAAATAAATGTTATATGTAAAGAAATTATATCAACAGTTGGTATATCTCACGTTAATTATATCTTATGAACGATAATAAAATGAAATTAGACCAAATGAGTTTATATGTTATGAGACGCACCCGTATATAGTAACAGAAGGGTTATGTTAAAATAAGTATGATGAATATTCGATTTAAACTACCGACCGGTTTTTAACAAAGACAATCGACGAATTCGTCTCTGGTTTTAATAAACACATACTACCTTACTAATGAACGCGGAATAAAGTTACGACAGCTTTATACATTAAACAATTTATGTTTAAACTGACGTTATTCATGGTATAACTTTTTCAACAATCCCAGAAATTACAATAGTAATTCTGACGATTCGCAATGGCGTTCAGCCCATTGAATTCAAACAATACTCCACATAACTCCAAAAATCCCTGATTAAAGCTCAAATATGAGCAACATTACCATTCATTGCGGAAAAATCATTTAATTAACTCGGCATAATCTATTCAAAAGCACCCACGTTCAACAAGTAGCTTGGTTTCAAAAATCCTTACCTTTATGTGGGAACCGTACAAAATAATGAAGTAGTACTTCGAAAAAAGATTACTTTTTTCATCGGGCGTCAAAGAGTGGCGATCCACTCGAAGATTTTCTTTCCGCCAATGGTCTCTGAATACTGCACCACAATGCTTCGGGTTCAAAAGAGCTTGATGAATACCCGGCTCTTTGTTTCCGCTCGCTCTGTCTCGACAAGGCATTGCTTTTTAATTTAGACCATTTCGCCTCCCACTTTTTTATTTTAGTAATAAATCTGGATAATCAGTATCTGTTACGGTTTGTTCGGCTCTGTTTTGTTAGCTAGGTAGTTGATTAATTTTAGCAATACCCTAATTATGAATAGATGTAATCGTGAAAGTGAGTTTGTTCGTCTCTTTGTAATAGTCTTCACGGATAAACTGCCAAAGCGATTTAGTTGAAAAGCATAGAGGTAATTTGAAACCCAAACAACAGTGATAGTCTAGTGGAGTAAGAGTCGGACTGCCAAGTCATAGGTCTCGAGTTCGAACCCAAGGCACGCTCCTCTGACTTTTCGGATTCATGTGCGTGTTGTATAATTATCACTTGTTTAAAAACGGTGAAGGAAAACATCGCGAGGAAACCGGCATGCCTGAGAGATGTTTCTCGACGGCATGTGAAGCTAAGTCAGAGGCTCATGAGCGGCATAAACTCTGACACCAGGTTAGTCACTAACCATACGAAAAGAAGAAGACTTAAAACCCAGAAACGAAAATAGGATACTTTGTATCCTAGAAAACTAGTAAATATTCAGGCGAGATTAGCTGCAGTCACACCTAATTTATGGGGATAAACGCAAAACGAAAGTTGATGGCGACACCTCTTTTGGTACCCATCACGACCAATCAGAACAGGTTAAATTGACACTAACTAAATAATTTCAAACAAAGAACCAATTAAATTACTTTGGTACCAGCGATGGTGTTGCCATTAGTTCCAACGTTTCCATTATAACTCTACTTATATTCGAACTAGCGGCCCGTCCCGGCTTCGCACGGGTGTACATTTTTCCCGTTTTTGCAACATTTTTCATTTATGCTTCGCTCCTATTGGTCGTAGCATGATGTTATATAGCGTATAACCTTCCTCGATAAATGGACTATTCAACACAAAAAGAATTTTTCAATTGCAACCAGTAGTTCCTGAGATTAGCGCGTTCAAACAAACAAACAAACAAACTCTTTAGCTTTATAATATTAGTATAGATTATCATTTCAACCATTTGCCATACTACGACTGTTTACAGCCTTGAAGTTTATATTACCTACTGGTATTAATGTTTATGTCCTTATTAGTGCGAAGGTTAATAACGGTTCATAAACTATAGTTTAAAAGCACAATAAATAAACACTTTTCCTGGGTTAACTTTTACAGCTAGGTCTGATTGCCTCGGTAAATTATGTGCATATGATTTTCCATAGTTTAACGATTGAACTATGCCTAACCGAACGTTTTATTCAAAATAAATATTAGGAAAACTGCACGCTTTTGTGAAGTCCAATTACCAGTTTTGAATCAAACGTAAACTAAAATTACATAACATAATATCACGCCTTACATTACCCCAAGGGTTCGGCAGAGGTGTTTTTAGTACACCTTCATTTCGCCAGTTCTGTTTATGTTCCATATAATAGTAGGCGAACCTATTGCCATTAACCGGGCATATATCCAGACTCCATTCTGCTACTGAGAAGTTCCTAATCGAAAAACCCAATAACACTTTGCCCGACCTGGGGATCGAACCCAGGACCCCATGCTCAGCAGTCGCGCTTGCGACCACTAGACCAACAAGGCAGTCACAACTAAAATTAAGGTTATAAATTATATCCCTGGTCCTTGAATGAAAAGCTAAATTTTAATAACGATTAAAGAAGAGAACCCAATACTCAAAACTAATAGCAACATATCATGCTTGCTAACCCTGGATCTACGAGAAGTTCAACAGAAACAAATTTCCAGATCGATAAAGCGGATTTAAAACTCAAACAGAAACAAAACACTATCCTCTTAAGACGAACACAGCATTAAGTAAAACATATATACATACACATATAGACAGGCGTCACTATACTAGAGGTAGATTTGAAATGCTTTCTATAAATAGAACTGCAAGAGAATAATGTAATTCCCCGGGTGAGAGAAGTGGAATAATAAGTTTTTTTCGAATAAGAGAGCAAATAAAAGCGTTAATGCGGCTGCATCGAGATTTTCCAACTGGGAAAAATTGCTCTTTTATGTAAGGGCGGTAAAGAAGGCTTTAATGAAAATTCTACCCTGTCCCGGATAGACAAAAGTTTCGCGTTACAACAAAGTGAGCCCACCCTTGTTTTATAATATGTGCAACTTGTTAACATGTTTTGTTGGCAACCCACGTCTTTATAATGAATATGATGTATGATAATGTGTTGTATGTAAACGAGGTGGTGCATAACGGTGCGAGTTGCGACCTTCAACAACTTTTGTTTACAGAGATGTCACCAGTTCTACCTATGAATTGATTTTCTATTTTTACATTATGACCTCATTTTCGTCGTTGTGACGTTGTAGATTTAACTCCACCAGTTGCTCTATTATTTGCTACTAGCTGTGTCCTCACGGCTCCGCCCGTAGCCTATGTTACTCAGTGATAATGTAGCTTGCTAACAGCAAAAGAATTTTTGAAATCGGTCCAGTAGTTTTTAAATTTATTCGTTACATACAAAAATACTAAAATACAAATCTTACCTCTATATAATTTTAGTATAGATATTAGTTTACGACGTGTCAGAACCAAAGTCCCTAGCAAAACTGAATGAGTGGGTCGAGGAACTTCAAGTATACTCCACCAAGAAGAACACAGTCTGCTTAGTTGTCGGCAATAAGATTGACAAGCATATCATTTTTGGACCCAGTGCATAATATCAGCAAGCACATTGGGTCAACCGCACGACGGCGCAACGAATATTCCCAATGAAGGTTGATGTCAGGCAGGCGGCCGGTCATAAAGCAATAAGCCAAAAACTCTAACAACATGGACTTATGAAATAGGTACATGTTGTGCCGACCCCACCTAGTGTGGGATAAGGGCAGGAAGAAGAAGAACTTGCTCTATTATTTGTACTATGTGAATTTACTCCTAACACAGGTGCTTATGCAGTAACGTAGCTAAACATGTGTTTAGTTGTAGATGTTAACATAAATACTGAGAAACAACAAGATTATAACATAACACCACGCCTGTATTCCCCAAAGGGTTGTGCAGAGGTGTATAGTAACACCCTCATTTCGCCGTTATGTTTAAGTCTCATGTAATAGGGGGCGAGCCCATTGCTATCAACCGGACACAAATCCAAACTCCGAGCTGCTACTGAGGAATTCTACACGGAAAAATCCAAAAACATTTTGCCCGACCTGGGGATCGAACCCAGGACCTCACCATCAGCAGTCACGCTAGCCACCACTAGACCAACGCGGCAGTAAAAAAATATGTTGGTAAGATGTTGTGTTATGTAACAAACTCTCACTGGGAACAAGAAATGCATCCTGGAAATACAGCACAACGAAAAAGAACTAAAAATATGAAAATATTAATTAATAATTTTCAAGGAAATAAACGGTATACATACTCGTAGTAACAGATTTTCTCAGAATTTTCACACAAGAGTATGCTTACATTAATAGCTATTTCCACGTAAACAGTGTTATGAGGAAATATTATAATATGTTCAAGCATACCTACCATGTATATAGGTAAAATGGTGCCGTATTTATCTATTTGGAACTGGTTTACATAAGTTACGTCACAATAGGTTTAGTTGATAACCAGTGTCAGGCACTAGTGGTCTGACATTTTTATGCTGAACTGAACCTATTTGGCACAGCCGCTAGACACACAGCTACTAAATTTTTCTTTTTTTTTTCTTTTCTCTGTCTTAATTTTTGTCTGTGTGTCTGACTGCTTTCGTGCCAAATAAATACGTGTATGACGTAATACATAAACAACTAATGGCCGATTCCTATGATTTACCGAGCGTTATTGGTTAAAATGAAAACTCTTACATCTTTACCAATAATAAAAAAAGACTGTTATCGGTAGCTGGTAACACTGGACAATATTGATAAAGGAGGGTAATTGTCAAGATTAATCAACGTACCCGAAGTTATAAAAACACTGGTCATTCGACGGAGCAGAGGATTCCATGTCGAACAGCCGAAGATGTCTGACCTTTTATATCTAGTTTGCTTGTTTTCATTTTCTGATCTTGTGTTAATTATTATATTGTGATATATTGTAAACTAGCTTCTGTAACTAATCACTTACCTAATTAAAAGTAGGGACTCTCAGTGGTGGAGAGTCTATGTTGGTTTTATTTACTTAATTTACCATGCTCCCAATCCTGACATACTGATATTAGCTATAACTGTAATGATAGATTCACCCCTACAAGAATCTGTTGTATGTCTTTTATTAGACCCTTTGCACGGAAGACTCTCCCATACATTAGTAGCTATCGTACTTAAAATTAGCTTACGAGTCTATCTATATGCACGCAATGAAAAATGCTACTATTGGTAAGTAAAACGTTTCATTTTTGGTCATAGGAACGTTTCATTTTTGGTCATTAGCATCCATCACCAATCTACTTTCTTACTATCAATGTTATTCCTATCAGTTAACAGCGAATGCCAATAATTATTTTGGAATTTAAAATTCTCTAGTCTTTATCTTTTGTCATAATACTATTCTTTAAAGAATTCTTTTAAACTTTGAGTAATCATCACTTATTTTTTATGTTGACTGTACTAATGACGACCCGATTGGCGCAACAGCGATCCGCGTGACTTTTTACGATTCCGTACCCAAAGGGTAAAACGGGACTCTATTACTAAGACTCCACTGTCCGTCCGTCCGTCTGTCACCAGGCTATATCTCATGAACCATGATAGACAGTTGAAATTTTCACAGATGATTTGTATATCTGTTGCCGCTTTAACAAAAAATACTAAAACATAGAATAAAATAAATATTTAAGGGGGCTCCCATACAACAGACATGATTTTTTTGCCGTTTTTATAGATAATGGTACGGAACCCTTCGTGCGCAAGTCCGACTCGCACTTGGTCGGTTTTAAGCATCGGTTGACAAATATCTGTAGACTATAAAATTCCTCTTAGCCTTTTCCCAATTATCTTGGGGTCAGCTTCCAGTCTAACCAGATGCGGCTGAATACCAGTATTTTACACGGAGCGACTGCCATCAGACCTCCGCAACCCAGTAACTGGGCAATGCCGATATCCTAAGGTTAAACCGTTTGTCAGACTTTCGGACTTCTGACTACCCGTAACGACTGTCATAGGTATTCGTATGACACCCGGGACCGACGGCTTAACGTGCTCTCCCAGGCACGGAGGGGTCTCGATGTGTAACAAATGGTCACCCATCCACGGACGGACCGCGGCAAGCGCAGCTTAACCTCGCAAATCGTACGATCGGCGCGGTTGTTATTTAGCCACGAGCCCCTGTAGACTATAAAATAATGAACAAATATTCATGTAAAATTTGTGCAAACTCATTGGGCTGCTTGGATTTAAAACGTAAACAATAAAAAGAACATTGTCAGTACATTGCACGTCTTTTATATATTCTCTTTATTTTTATAGGGATGATCCGAGTCCAGAGCAATATTAACAGCACGTACGAGTATGTTCAGCTTCGCACTGCATCAACAACAATGTATTGGATTTAAAAACCGCAATAGTACAATGTAGCTACTTGCAGTATACATATACAGTAGAAGTACATCCACTCGTGTTTTATTCGATGGAAGATAAAACCTTTGTAAGGACAAAGTAGAAAGATTTCAAACATATGTTTTAACTTTTGATATAATGCGATCATTATTTTTTGACGGGCTTTTGGCTATACCAACCGCGCAGATCATACGATTTGCAAAGTTAAGCTGCGCTTGCTGCGGTCTGTCTGTGGATGGGTGACCGTCCGTTACACATCGAGATCCCTCCGTGCCTCGGAAAGCACGTTAAACAGTCGGTCCCGGGTGTCAAACGAATACTTATGACAGTCGTTACGGGAAGTCAGAAGCCCGAAAGTCTGACAAAACCGGTCTAACCTTAGAGTATCGGCATTTCCCTGTTGCGGAGGTCTGATGGCAGTCGCTCCGTGTAAAATACTGGTATTCAGCCGCATCTGGTTAGACTGGAAGCTGACCCTAACATAGTTGGGAAAAGGCTATACAGAACATAAAGCGATTATTATTTCTTATTAAACTCAATAACCCGTGACTGAACGGGCAATATTATTAGCTTTGTAGAAAGCTGGGTCTTTTGTTGCGTAGTTCAACCAAACATTACTTCTTCCGTGGGAAAGGCCTATGTCCTACTGTGGACTGCAATAGGTTAACGGGTAATTCTCATTATTTGGATAAAATTGTTATATTATAATGATTTTAAAATAATGCTTTTAGATAAGTCTATTATTTACATCTTACCCCTCGGTATTCAATGTCTATTAGCAAACATTATTATATACCTACCAATGAATTTCCCACTAAGGCCTTCAGTAATAACGTCATTAGCCGTCCACGCCGAAAGGTCCCCGATATGAAGCCCTCCGTAATAAAGGCCCATTGGCGGGTGTCGTCATAGATTGATAACGTATCAGTTGGTAAGTTGACTCCGAAAGTAGCTTGTTATGTCCATTTTTGAGATGATAAAATGTGTAAAAATGTAGTACTTCCTTGAGTTATAAAGAAAAGTTAATGATTTTAGACTCAAAAGAAAAAATAAAAACTGGTTCCATTTTCCTTTCTCTGATAAGAGGGAGGAAAGAGATTAGGAAAGAACGTACTTACACACGCAGGACGTAACATGTTGTCATGACAAACACGTCCACAAACTTACAACAAGGAAAATAAATAAATCCTAACTTTTTATCAGCCACACAAACAAAGCATACACCAACGTTTAATGAAATCATTGAAAACTGTCCGAACATATCGGCACGTAAAAAAGCTTGTGATGCAGTTCCATATGAATTTCCCAGATATTTCCAGATAATACCCATTGACATTGACAAGGGTTGACTCGTACTCGCCCACCCATAAAAATATCGGACTGCAAGTTTTTCAGTTATTTTAATATCAAACGAAAAACGATATCTGTGAACTTTTATAGATTTTAAGGGAAATTGACTACAAGCAATTCGAAATATGTTTTATTTTTTATTCGCATCATAAAATGTAATGCTGTTTGTATTGAAAATGGGCTCGCGATACTATTGCAATATTTTGTGAAAATCATGCGGATTTTTTGATATAAAATGACTATTTTATTCCATGCTGAATTTTTTAGTAATTTTGACACAGAAAGCGGAGTTAACGAAGGACATGCGCGTGTTTATGGGTAATATTTGAATATTACCCATAAACACGCATATAGAAAAAAATATTTGACTAAAGACAGCTCGATAAAGTGGTCCGAGACCCCATGACCTTACCGACCGTCCGTTGATTTATCGTCTTGGTGTTAGAGAAAATCTGTACTGTTTTTAAATGGTTTTAATTGGGAACCGATCATTTTGCCGATTTTTTCTTGTTCGAATTTCATTTTACCGAAAACTATTGACCGACGTCTTCTTTGCTATATGCATTAATTGACATATTTTTAGATCATCGAAGTATCATTTGTCATAGGTATCATTTTACCGAATTACATTTCGCCGATTTACAAAATAACTTTTTTCATTTGCCAAATGATTTATTTGCCATATTTTCACCACACCGAAACAACATTTTACGGAATATTATTTGGTCATAAATATATAGCCGGTTACTTGGTAGCATTTTCAATATTAAATTAAAATAGTGTCATAAAAAGTCAATATGTTGTGCTACAAAATTTAGTGACAGAAACAAATCGCTGCAAAACCGACTTCACGCAGTCTGCCCTACCCCTAGGTGTAATTTAAGCCCACGTAGGCGCGGAGGGGTGGGGCGACCCGAAAGCTGAGGAGCAGGTGGTTCAAAGGCCCGCCGCCGCGGCTGAGGCTGGCCGGCGAAGCCCGTCAGCAAGCCGATGCTGCGGTGGTGAGCGTTAAAACCATCTGCGACGATAAGCTCGCGTGGGGCCGAACAAACCCCGTAGCGCCGGAGCCGTGACAGAAACAATGCTTGCTGCATGTTGCATGCTTGTTTGCACGCTGCATGGTAGGTAATAAAACAGTGGTACAAACAAATATTATTTCGGCTAAGTGTAACTTCGGTAAACAGTTTTTCGACCAAATGAAACGTCGGAGTAACAAAAAAAATCGGATTGATAATAGGTCAACTGATACAGTGGCAGACGTGACTTCGATGAAGTAAAAAAAACGAAACGATAATAGTTGAAAAGTTTTAGGTGAAATGAAATTAGGTCAAATATTTTTCGAACTTACGATAGGTATCCGTTTTAATCAGCTTCACATCGTATATTTGTTTGTTTTTTTCAAATCTTGCGACAATTTATTCAACTATTTCTGCTTAACCGATTCTCCTGAAATTTCGCACCAAAAATCAGTTCCCATGACAATAATACAACATTATCATAACCTTCAATCCTCAAATTCTGATGCTACACCACTGCAAGTTAAAACCGTTTAACTTAAAAGTTATTTTAAGGGATTGTTTGTAGTTGTTTGTTGCCCTGCACTAGTTTTAACACTCGATCAACACAGATGGATTCTTATTTATCGGAAAAATTTAACTGGACAACCTGTCCTCGCGAAAAACTGAAACGTTGTCCGTTAGACAAGTGACGCGGCCAGGCGCAGTAAATTAGCACTGGTAAGTTCATTCTACGTTACCAAATACATGAATTCGAGTAGATATTATCTACTAATTTCACGTTGGGCTATAATTGAAAGTTTGTATGTTGCAAGTATTAGAAACACCACCCTGCGCTCCATAACGCAAGAAGCAGATGTTGGAGAAAAAACAGCCAGGCCTAAGTGGGAGTGCGGTTATGTTTCTCGAATGCACCCGGACAGGCAAAGAACGTCACTTACTGGATGCCTGAAGGAGGACATCGTCGTCGAGGTCGGCCGCGGCGTAGGTGGCGTGACGATCTAGACGTGTTTGCGAGGCTGGCATGGCTAGAAACGGCACAAAATAAAGAGGTTTGGAAGGCAACAGAGGAGGCCTTTACTAAAATCGATTTGTAACAAACTTTTGTAACAAACTTGAAACAAACTTTTCAGCGACATATTTAAAAAATATATTTAGAATCTCTTAATGTAGGTATTGGTTGGTTTTAAGTGATGTAAATTATATCTATTTCATACCATAACATCAATTTAGCTCAACTGATATTATGTTTTTCAGCAAGGCTATATTTAAAAAAGAAATTGTTACTATGTTGTTAGATGATGTAGTGACAAAAATTGAAAGGAGTATGCTTAGGTGGTTTGGTCATGTTGAGAGAATGAGTGAACGGCGATTAACAAAAGGAATTTTTATGGCGGATGTCAATAGAAACGCCGGTAGAGGACGTCCTAGAAGGGCATACATCGATGTTATTGATGTTCTTCACAAAGGTCAGGTGCGTAGTACTCTCAACCGGCGTGCGTGTATGACAAGATGTATGAATGTGGATGAAGCGAAAGGGGTATGTAAGGGTCGTAGCATGTGGCGTTCTATAGTTTCTGCCTACCCCCATGGGAAAAAGACGTGAGTTTATGTATGTATGTGTATGTAAATTGTTACTATTTTAAGTGATCAGAACCCTAATAATTAAGTAATGTTTACTTTTATTCGGTTTATTTTTATATTGTTCTTTGTAACAACTAGTAGATCTGTTTAGTAATATGTGGATAACGTTGTGAGCAGTGTATTTGTTACCTCTATTACTAAGTTCTAACCAATGTTTACTTATTATTACACTGCTGTTTGTTGTCCCTAAATAAATAAATAACATCACGCCTGTATTCCCTGTAGGGTTGGACAGAGGTGTATAGTAACACTCTCATTTCGCCGTTATGTTTAAGTCCCGTATAATAGGGGCGAGCCTATTGCCATCAACCGGGCACGAATCCAAACTCCAGGCTGCCACTGAGGAATTCCACAAGGAAAAACCCAATAACACTTTGCCCGACCTGGGAATCGCACCCAGGACCTCATGATCAGCAATCGCGATTGCCACCATTAGACCAACGAGACAGTCGGTCTATTTCATGTGTCAAATATACACATTCTGTATGATGAAACTCTACTATTTATTCTATGCCATATTCGTAGTTTGCAACAACACCGGTAGTCAGACATGTTTGGTTTTAATAAAGTTAAGAATAAGTTCAACTACACACAGTACTCCAAGCAAACTCATATACGAGATTAATTGAAATCCTGTACTCTGATACTGATATTTAAGTTTTATCATAACCGTAATGTTTAATGATGATTACATTTAGAGAGCAACCCTTGTAGTAGGTAGGTATCTCTATTAAGTCCGGTGTTAAGAAGAGTGTATTTTTATTACAACGGCCTATATTCACGGTAATTACTTCTCATACAGGGTGTAAACGAAATCATGTAATTCTTTCAAACCTCGTGATGTACTGCTGACATAGATTAACGCGGCACGGAATACTTTTGGATTTAATAAAAAAAAAATACAAGAAGTAAACATGTGTTCTTAACGTGAGGCATTTTAGCGCACTGAGTGAATTGCAAGCTATCGCTCGCCGCGCGGTCATTTAATTCGGGCCGCTAAAATGCCTGACGTTCAGATCACATGTTTACTTCTTGTAATTTTTTGTATTGAATCCATAAGTATCCCGTTCAGGGTTAATCTATGTTATCAGTAGATCACGAGGTTTGAAGGAACTACATGATTTCGTTTACACCTTGTATATACATTCCAAATAAAATAATCTCTTAAAAAAACTTTTAAGTTAAACTGTTTTTATCTTGCAGTACCCCAGCAGGATCAGGGTTTGAGGGTTGAAGGTTGAAATTATAATAATTTTGTATTGTCATGGAAATTGAATTTCTGTGAGAAGTTTCAGGAGAATCGGTTAAGTAGAAGTAGTTGAAAAATCTGTCGCAAGAATTGAATCAAACAAACAAACAAATATACGAGCTGAAGCTAAACTAAAGAAAACAGGCTTCTTCAAAGTCATTAATAAACAATCACACATGTAAGTATCAGCGTTTATGTAATCGCAGTATTCTCCTAAAACCAGGCGTGTCAAACACTGTTCAAGACGGTATTCGTGCATATTGGCTGCGTCGGAGCACCCTCGTCAACGTCACGGATCATTGACCCCCGACTATCAACTGTGAGGCAATTTATTTTATATGAATCTTCGACCTCTTTTGATGCTGTCAATAAGTGACCTCTTATTGGCAGAGGTATGCACAGCGCATTAACGTGTCATGGGAATGACATAGTTTTGACGTGAATACGTCTTTAAATTTGCTGCCATACGGGGGCAATCCAAAAAACCTAATGATAATAAAATCAGGGGATACATTTTGGCGTTGTAGTTTTGAATCTATCCTCTACATCCAAAATTAAATTATACCACTGGATAGCTAAAGGATCAAAGAATCCATTACGATAAACGAGAACAGTGACGCATCGCATGCGGTGAAGGGGGAAGCGCCGCCATTTTGAGGTTATTTTGCTGCGCATCGAGATTTGCAATTAGTATAACTTTTGACTCGGAGGAGCTACGATGTTCGTTTAAGTTTTAATCGTCAGCTGTCGTCAAAATCTATCGATTTTTGTTCCCTTGCTTTTATCCCAAATATATAAATAAAAATATTTTATTTAAAAAATATAACCCGTTACATTAACGTATTCACGTACACCACACGGCCGTGTCCATGACACAGCCACAACCCATGCTTTTTTAAATTTTTGTGTGATATAACCGTGCGTTCACACAGCGGATCCGATTTACTGGATGTGTTGTTCACATCTGTACCGACGGATCAGTTAAACAATTGGGAGCTGCGTAGTATCTGGCAAGCAGGATACGATAAAAATAACAGATGCAGTATTTTTTACTAGATTCGGAATACTGTCGTGTATGTAAACTCGCTCATACAAATACAGGCGCCATCACCAAAATAAAAACGGATCCGCTAAAACAGGTCCTGTAAACAGTTTCTGTGTGAACTAGCTGTAACTATGTTGCTGTTATAGTTTAAATTTTAGTTCGGCTGCTTTAGTTAAGGTTATTGATATGCGCCATACGCAACCGTAAGCAATTTATTTTATCCGTGTTAAGCTGAGATACTATTAGTGCCTATCTGTTGAACTGATATCTTTTCGAGAAAACGAATTTTCGCAGTTAACTACAGACCTACCCATTCATCCGACAGTCGTGTGTACATTATAAAGTTTTCCTGGAACTCACCAAACGTGGTTTTGGAGTTGGCCTGAAGCAAATAACCTGAAGCAAATATCTATAACCGAGAACTATTCCTACTAAAAGTTTGTCTGTCTGTTTGTTACATCTCATACCCGATTCCTATAATTTGCTGATAACGCTTCGTTACTGGTTAACATTGTAACTTTTGTATCTTTACCAATAATGAAGCAAAAACCTCATAATTTTGCATAGTAGCACCTTCCATATGGAAGTAGCTATAACAGGTAAAATTAGCTTACGACTCTATTTATATGCTCAGTTTGGCAATAAAACATGCTACCATTGGTAAGTAAAATGATTCGTTTTTGGTTACAGGAACCGGGCATTAGCAGGTAAACCATGTAAGCAATTTGCAGGAAAGATGATATAACTTATAATCGAGGAAAATACATAAGGTACTTCATCCCAAAGAATTAAATATTTCACGCGAACGGACCCGCGTTCACTTTTAGTGTATTGGCTGAGCGATCGGCTTCTGCGCTACGGGTCGTGGGTTTGATTCCCGCACGGAACAAATATTTGTGTGGCCTACAGATAGTTGTTCCGGGTCTGTATGTTTGTGCGTGTGAAGATTTGTGTTTGTAAACGCAACCACGATACAGGAGAAATCCTAGTGTGGGGCAATGTTTTTAAAAAAATAATAAAAAATAAGTGAACGCGTTCTATCAATAATTGTTCAACTGACTCCCTTGTTGGTCTAGTGGTCACAAGCGCGACTGCTGAGCACGGGGTCCTAAATTCAATCCCCAGTTCGGGGATTTAGAGTTGGGTTTTTCCTTTAGGAATTTCTCAGTAGCAGCCCGGAGTCTGGATTTGTGCCTAGTTAATGGCAATAGGCTAGCCCCCTATTTCATGGGACTTCAACATAACCAGCGAAACGAGGGTGTACTAAATACACCTCTGCCGAACCCCTCGGGGAATACCAGGCGTGATATTATGTTCTGTCTTCAAGACGTAAATTGAATGATACAAATTTCCTAGAAATTCACTCAGTGCTTTCAGTTTTCTCTCAAGAGTTTAGAGAATACATAGAAGTCTTAAGAGTTTTATTTAAAGACGTGAAGTGGATGAAATAGGTGCGAATGAAAACGGACAGCTAAACGGAGTTTATATATAAAGTGGTTGAAAAGGATTAAAGAATTAAATCAAGGATTGGAAAGTTTCACGTTTAAACTGGTAAAATGAATTGCTTACTGTCCAAGTTGCTTAAGAATTGGTGTGAAGGAAATAATACATGTCATAAGAAATAATCTCGTGTTTGTTATAGAATGACGTAGATCTTTGTATTTGCAGTGCATGAAAATAACCTCACCCTGTGTCGTCAGCGTGCACAAAAGAGCCTCCATGAGATACGTACGTCCGGCACACTCAGTGTCGTCAGCGTGCACGAAAGAGCCTCCACGGAATACGTACGTCCGACGCACCCTGTGTCTTCAGCGTGCACGAAAGAGCCTTCACGTGATACGTACGTCCGGCGCAACCTGTGTCGTCAGCGTGCACAAAAGAGCCTCCATGAAATACGTACGTCCGGCACACCCTGTGCCGTCAGCATGTACGAAAGAGCCTCCACGAGATACGTACGTCCGGCGCACCCTGTGTCTTCAACGTGCACAAAACAGCCTCCACGAGATACGTATGTCCGGCACACTCAGTGTCGTCAGCGTGCACGAAAGAGCCTCTACGAGATACGTACGTCCGACGCATCCTGTGTCGTCAGCGTGCACGAAAGAGCCTCCACAAGATACGTACGTCCGACGCACCCTATGTCGTCAGCGTGCACGAAAGAGCCTCCACGTGATACGTACGTCAGGCGCAACTTGTGTCGTCAGCGTGCACAAAAGAGCCTCCATGAAATACGTACGTCCCGCACACCCAGTGTCGACAACATATACGAAAGAGCCTCCACGAAATACGTACGTCCGGCACACTCAGTGTCGTCAGCATGCACGAAAGAGCTTCCACGAGATACGTACGTCCGACACCTCAATGTCGTCAGCGTGCACGAAAGAGCCTCCACGAGATACGTCCGACCGGCGCATCCTGTGTCGTCAGCCTCGCTATTAACCTTGCTGACTGGATAATCTTTACACCACAGCATGAGCTATTCTCACATAGCTCCTGTGGAGAGAAGAAGTTCTTTTACAAATAAGACACAAAAAAGGCCAAAAATAATTTATAACAAGAACATAATCTTATTATGCTGTATTACAAACAGTAATAATATACATGAAGTATTGTAAGTAGTGTACATGTAAGGCTTTCAGTAAAACTATACGAACATGGCTCACGTTGTTATTCCTTTTACTGGAGCAAAAAAGTCAAATATTGTGGTAAAATATTATAGAATACTGGTAATAAAAAGTTACTAGCTTTTCAGGCAATAAGCACGATTTGGTAGTTAGTTAACTCTCTAACTAATACTTACAACCAGCTGAGACATTACGTATATTACAATACTAGCTGTGTCCTCACGGCTCCGCCCGTAGTCTATGTTACTCAGTAATAATGTAGCTTTCTAACGGCAAAAGAATTTTTGAAATCGATCCAGTAGTTTTTAAGTTTTTCGTTACATACAAAAATACAAATCTTTCCTCTTTATAAATTAGTATAGATAAGAGGCATTTTACTCAGTAATTTATGTACCTACCTAAGTATGCCTTTCTGTCAGTGTTAGACCATAGATTCCCTAAGTGATTGGTTTACTTCATTGGCCCGTGCCCAACAGTGGGCTAGTAATGGCCTGACATGTTATGATGATGTCAACGTAAGGAATGAACCTTTTTTGTGGATGCAATCAAGGTATATTATTTTCAGAAAACGAGAAAGCGCAGCTTGCCATTTTTCCAATGTATACCTTATTCAATTTCTTTTGAAGTACTTAAATTTTTATGAACGAGCACCAAATTTAAATAAAACTCGCAATAAAACATAAAACGCGAGTTTTTACGATAAAATCAAAATACAAATGTATTAAGTTAATGATCCTTTCAGCTGTCATAATTGTATGTATGCAGTCGTTAATATAGTCCAAAATGCAGTTTATATAAATTTTATTACCGTGTCACGTAATAAAATCATTGCTATTGCCGTTATCGTCGCCCAACGGAAGATTGTTTTACTTGGAACTATGCCATAACGGCGTAAGGAAGTACAAGTATAAATACATTTTGCATGCCACTTAACAGTCTGTATAATATATCATAGCCGGAACAGCGTGAGTTATGCCTTGTGTGGCAATAGCTTTACAAAAGAATATGGCTCTAACGACTTATTTTAGAATTGAAAGTTTTAACGCTTCCTAATACAAAATTCGCGTTTCATTTTAATAAATGAATTTGTTTATCAATCTTTGTGTGGCAATAGATTTACAATAAAATATGGCTTTAACGACTTATTTTAGAATTTGAAGTTTTAACGTTTGCTAACGCAAATTTCGCGTTTCATTTTAACTAATGAATTTGTTTATCAATCTTTGTGTGGCAATAGATTTAAAAAAAATATGGCTGTAATGATATATTTTAGGATTTTGAAGTTTTAACGCTTGCTAATACAAAATTCGCGTTTCATTTTAACAAATGGGTTTGTTTATCAATCTAATTTAAGCCCTTCCTGACGTGTAATCCTTGTAAGATCTATCAATCTCTGTGTGGGAATGGCTTTGTAAAAGAATATGGCTGTAACGATTTATTTTAGAATTTAAATGTTTTAACGCATGCGAATGCAAAATTCGCATTTCATTTTAACATATGGGTTTGTTTATCAATATAATTTAAGCCCTTCCTGACGTGTAATCCTTGTAAGATCTATCATTAAATCAACCGCAGAACGCTTGACTGCTGTGCAACGTGTTGTGAGTTCGTTTCCTGCTCGGAACAAGTATTTGTATGGCCTACAGATAATTGATCCGGGTCTGGGTGTTTATGCATGTGAATGTCTGTAAATGCACCCACGATACAGGAGTATTTCTATTTTTAAAATAAAAGAAAACGCTTATACGTATACCTCCTTCTTGGTGTGGTCTCGTTCACTTAACATTTGGATTTAAATGACAGCATTGAATGGCGCTCTTGTTATGTAGACCTATCAATGTCAAATACTCAATCAAAATGTCAATGTTTAATACATTAGCCAGTAGTTTATGGTATGTTGTAAAGCTTAAATTACAATATACCTAATATTGTGATTTAATTGTGTTTATTAAGCAACTCCTATTGCTGACTGTACAAAACAAAGTTTTATCAGGTCTACATTCACAATACCCGCCGCCCGAACAGTAACAGGCTCGAGAAGGCGGCGCGCAGTGTTCCGTGCGCGCCTCTCAGGAGGATGTGGGGCAAAGCCCAACAGGGGAGTTCCACCAGGGGCTGGCGGACCGGGATCTGCCGTGGTTGCGGTGCATGCTTATGCAAATCCCGTGACTCTGGCCGACGGTCAGGAGGAGGAACACCGTGGGTTTTTTGCCGATAAGAGTCCGGCAGGCCCCCTTGCCTTACTCGGGCAAGGAATATCTATGAGGAGGTTCCCACGATAAAAAAAACAAAAAAAGGTCTACATTCGCAGTGACGCCAGCTGGTGTCAATTTTAGAATTATTCAGAAAATGCTGTCATTAGGAAGCCACATTCAATCATTATCATCATCATATCAAAGTGGAAACATCAACTGCTAATCTTTCTCATAAACCGCTAAAATTAACAAATAAAATACCGATATTCCTTTAAACAAAGTCACCACTTCAACTTTAACACGCTTTCTCAGTTACCGATCACCGGTTAACATTTTGCTTAATGAATTGGCGATCAAGTCTCCGTTGCTGACGTCATATCGCTAGAGGTGGGACATAATAAGCTGTGGAAATAATCTTGAGACGCCGCGTCGGCAGGACGTGAGACCGCTGCGCCCAGTTGCGCCGGATTGTGTAAACGTGTTTACCATTAGTATAGATCATGGACAATATGACAACTGCAGTTAAGAAGAAAAAAATATACATCGTAAAAGTACTGACATTTGAATGTTTTCTGTTTGTATAATATGATAACTATATTTCCTGAAAGGACAGACAGAAAAGTACTCCTGAATCTCCCCCGGCCACTGATCACGGCTTTTGGTAATAGGGAATTAGTCTTCATCGTTCGTAATTCCAAATCCCTTGCTTCTACTAAGAATTGCCTAACAAAGTAATCTATATATATAAAAGGAGAAGCTGACTGACTGACTGATCTATCAACGCACAGCCTAAACGGCTGGGGTTAGAAACTTGAAATTTTGACAGTAGGTTCATTTTGTGACGTAAACATCCACTAAGAAGGGATTTCACGAAATTCAACTCCTAAGGGGGTGAAAAAATATCACGCAAGCGAAGCTGCGGGCAAAAGCTAGTTCAATATAAAGCTTTGGCCGATCTGAGATGAAGGATCTCAGGACCTCACTAGACCAATGAGACGATTAATATCATTATCTTATATTTAACATAAAATAATATCGCACCTGTATGCCGAAGGGTTAGGCAGAGGTGTAGAGTAACACCCTCATTTCGCCGATATGTTGAAGTTCCATGTAATAGGGGCGAGCCTATTGCCATCAACCGAGCATAAATCTAAACTCCGGGCTGCTACTGAGGAATTCTACACATAACACAACATTACACAGCTCCACAAAAAAAAAAATTGTTCAGCGGACTAGACCATGTCTATCTTATGTTTTTGGGGTCGCTGAGTCCGAAACTGTGGTCCGTTTGACCCTATGAGGTCAGGGTTTCTTCATAACCTCAAAAAAAAGACTAAAATCCCAGTAACTCCTTATAACTATATTCCAACGCACAAAAAATGTATTGTTCAGGGGACTGCTTCATGTCTATGATACTATCTTATGTTTTTGGGGTCGCTGAGTCCGAACTTGTGGTCCTTTTGACCTTATCAGGTCAGGGTTTCTCATAACCTCCAAAAATTTGATAAGAAATTTCTTGTCAAATTTTTGAGGTTATGAGAAACTCTGACCTGATACGTTCAAACAGACCACAGGTTCGGACTCAGCGACCCAAAAACATAAGATAGACATGGTCTAGTCCGCTGAACAATTTTTTTTTGTGATTTTAAGTAATACCTAACTGGGTTTTTAGACCTATTTTTCGAGGTTATGAAAAATCCCTGACGTGGTAGGGTAAAACGGACCACAGATTCGGACCCAGCGACCCCAAAAACATAAGATAGACATGGTTTATTCCGCTGAACAATTTTATTTTTCTTGTGGTGCTGTGTTATATTTGTATGATATTATTTATATTATATTTGTATAACTAAATGATTTTGTAAAAAAAAATGACATACATAGTTTGCCGTGACTTTATGATACAGCAACACTTTATGACCCAGGATTCGATTCTCTGGCAAAATGTAATTGCGTTTTTTTCGTTGGAAATTCTCAGTGACAACTCAGGCGAGCGATGATAACATCACCACATACAACGTTGGGTCTAAACCAGTCACTGGCGAACCGGCAAACTGCAGTCGAACGACAAAACACCTCAGTCTACGATCTCTGGGGGCACAGCCTTACTGACTGTAACGTATGTTTTCTATCCAGCAAGCTATGTCTAGTTCAACACGACCGGCACTACGTCGTTTACAGGCCAATCCATATTGTCGGCTCCTGATAATGGCACAACCGTTTTACCGTGTCCTGGCTTTGTAGCGTGACTTAACTCACCCTTACGCGCGTGTTACAGATTTATACATCGTTTAAATAAGTTTCGCAAGTAATTTGCCTGCCTCTTTTTTAACCGACTTCAAAAATGGAGGAGATTCTATATATTCGACTAGCTTTTGCCCGCAGCTTCGCTTGCGTGAAGTTTGAAATCCTCGTTAAGCCCATTTTAAAGTGACATTTTAAAATCCAAAACGTCCGTCTTTTATCACCCCCAGCGGTTTAGGCTGTGCGTTGCTAGATTAGTCAGCCAGTCGGTCAGTGTCTTCCCATGCTTCTTACTTCAAAAGTACCAGATTTCTCATACAAACTTTCAACACTTATTTCACCCCCTTAGAGGTTGAATTTCCAAATATGTGTACATTTATTCCTAACCAGAAACCTTAATATTTAATTTCATCTTTCTAACTTCAAAAACGACGGACTTACATACAAACTTCAAACCCCCATTTCACCCTCTTAGGGGTGGAATCTCCAAAAACTCTCAAACACTTATTTCTTACCAAAAGCCTAAATATTTAATTCCATGTTTCTCACTTCAAAAATACCAGATTTCTCATACAAACTTTCAACAGTTATTTCACCCCTTTAAGGGTTGAATTTCCAAAAATGCTCAAACAAGTGTACGTTTATTTCTAACCAAAAACCTTAATATTTAATTTCAAGCTTCTTACTTCAAAAATTACGGACTTACATACAAACTTAAAACCCCTATTTCACCCACTTAGGGGTTGAATTTCGAGAAATCCCTTCTTAGTGGATGTTTACGTCACAAAATAAACCTACTGTCAAAATTTCAAGTTTCTAACCCCAGCCGTTTAGGCTGTGCGTTGATAGATCAGTCAGTCAGTCAGCTTCTCCTTTTATTTTTATATATATACCTATAGATTGGTATTTTTTTATGTATGTACACCGATTACGTTGAGATTTATGATCCGATTTACGTGATTCTTCTTTAGTTTAATGCGGAATAGTTGCCACTTGGTCCCATAAAAATTTAACATAGTTTGGCCCAGTAGTTTTCATTTAATGAACATTTTTGTTTACGTCGACGATGTAATTATTCTACCTTATGTAATCTAGAAAAATCCTACTGTAGTTTGCAGAACAACCTATTACAGACACTAATAAGTAAAAAAAATACGTTTAAAAAACGTTATTTTATACTTTTTAGTTTTTGAAGTCGGTTTTTTTAAACTTAGTTTTTTTTTTTAACACTAGACTGCCTTGTTGGCCTAGCGGTCGCAATCGCGACTGCTGAGCATGGGGTCCTGAGTTCGATTCCCAGGTCGGGCAAAGTGTTATTGGACTTTTCCATTAGAAAATTCTCAGTAGCAGCCCGGAATCTGGATTTGGGTCCGGTTTATGGCAATAGGCTCACCCCCTATGGGACTTAATCATAACTGGCGAAACGAGGGTATACTAAAAACACCTCTGCCGAACCCTTTAGGGAATACAAGGCGTGATGTTTGTGTTATGTGTGTTTTTTAAAACAATGCCTGTATTAGTCTTTCGTCTATATCATTACTAAAACATAGGTAATTTTCCCCATTCACCTTCACTCACTCACACACACACACTCAAACGCGCGCGCGCACACACACACGCACATATGGCAGCACGTCACTTAACCTTATTATTTTATTAAGTTTACTTTTCTTCTTTTTTTTTCTCAATATTAATTCTATGGGACATAAGATATTGTCACTTTAGTAAGGGGAAGACACTAACACCTGCAACACAGTTTTTACTAGCGCACATGATAAGGAATCCGCTTTTGTAAATTGTAACTTATGTCAATAAAGAAATTTATTATTATTATTACAGACAGGGTACATTAACAGAGCCTCCACGAGTGACGATACTTAAGTACGTCCGATGCAACCATACTTGCTGACGCGCTAATCTTTCCACCATGGCATATAAGCTATTCTCATAAAGCTCGTACTGACACAAGAGTAGAAGATAATTGTCTGACTATTGTAATGAAGTGAAGGTCTTCTAACCTTTACAGTACAGCAGTGATAACCTCGTGGTGTGACCGTCGGGCTGCCAAGTCATAGGTCTCGAGTTCGTACCCAAGGTACGCACGTCTGACTTTTTAGATTCTTGTGTGTATTGTATACTTAATTATCACTTACTTAAAAAGGATGAAGGAAAAACATCGTGAGGTAACGCCTGAGAGATATTTCTCGACGGCATGTGAAGCCAAGTCAGAGGTCCGTGGGCGGCATAAACTCTGACACCAGGTAAGTCACTAATCATACGAAAATAAGATGAGTACTACATATTTCGTTCTTATGAGTAACTAATCAACATTTCCTTATGTTGTAGGTCTAATAATAGTAGTTCAATGGTATCGGTTGCCTGAATCTGTTCAATAGTAAATACCTTTGCCTTTGAGGTAGGGTCTGCTGGTATTTTGACTTAGTTTGGAATGGAATATGTAGGTTACATTGCGACGTCCACCTGTTCATTCATTTAGGTACAAAAGGTCTATCAAAATTGCAAGACATCAAAGGACGCATTCGTGTGCACCTGTCGAGCGATGCGAGCGTTCAGACTTAGTACTGTTGGTCAACGTGAGCTTATTCCTCCTAGCTTTATCCCAACATACTTTTGGCGACACGTTTGATGCAGTGGTTGAGCGATTGGCTTCTGCGCTGCGGGTCGTGGGTTCGATTCCCGCACGGAACAAATATTTGTATGGCCTACAGATAGTTGTTTCGGGTCTGGGTGTTTGTACATGTGAAGATTTGTGTCTGTAAACAGCACTCACGATACAGGAGAAATAATAATGCGGGGCAAGGCTTAAAAAAAAAATACTATGTTTGGGGTCAGCTTCCAGTCTAACCACATGCGGCTGAATTTTATCTCTGTATTTTACACGGAGCGACTGCCATCAGTTCACCGCAACCCAGTTACTAGGCAATGCTTATATCCTAAGGTGAGACCGGTTGTCAGACTCTCTGGCTTCTGACTGAGCATCTTCAGACATCTTGCGGGGTTTTGGGCGTGGGCCTCCTAATGACCGGTGCTATGAGCGGTCATAAATTCTAAGCGATATGGTAATAATCACCAGCTTTGGCAGACGGGAACCACACGGTGATCACATAGGACGTTTTAGATTGTAATCCCCGACCATATATACAAAGCATTCTTTTTTTTAAATATATGAATGCCCCCTACGTTAAAAGAGGGGTGTTCTAAGGCAGAGTAGCACCAACTAAGAGTAACCGTAACCATACCAAAATTTCTATCAAATCAGTACAAATTTGACATAAATATGGCAAATTAATAGTTATAGTTGGTGCAACTGAGACTAAGTTTGAACCCTTTGTTTACCTGTGGGTCTGTCTGTGGCATCGTAGCTCCTAAACAGATAAACCAATTTCAATGCAGGTTTTTTTGTTAGAAAGCTGATTTAATCGTGATAGTTCTTAGCCATGTCTGATGATAATCACTTCAGCCATTTCAATATCAGGACTCTTTTAGGAACATGTATATATGAACATAACATAATTAAGCACATTACTATCCCACTGCTGGGCACGGGCCTCTTCTTAGAATGAGAAGGGTTTAGGCCTTAGTCCACCACGCTGGCCTGGTGTGGGTTGGCAGACTACACACATCATTGAGTACTTTATGGACCCTCTCAGGTGTGCAGGTTTCCTCACGGTGTTTTTCCTTCACCGTTAAAGCAAGTGATAAACAAATTCTGATCTACCCATGACTTCGAAAAGTCAGATGTACAGACCGGGCAGACGGGAGAATGCATATCATTTTAGGACCCAGTGCATAATATCAGCAAGCATATTGGGTCACCCGCGCGACAGCGCAACGAGTATTCCCAAGGAGGGTTGATGTCAGGCAGGCGGCCGGTCATAAAACAATAAGCCAAATCCTCTAAAAACATGGATTTATGAAATACATGTTGTGCCGACCCCACCTAGTGTGGGATAAGGGCAGGAAGAAGAAGAAGAAGATGTACAGACCGAAACCGAACTTCTGAAAATTTCAGAGGCCCGACACTATTCAAGGCTATAAGGCAGAAGTCATTACCAATACAAAATTAGCCTTACCGAGCTAAAAATAAGCAAGTTCCATAATTAACGTTTCGTTATAATTGGGGTAAAAGAAAGTAAGGTTTTTTTTTCTATTGTTTAAGTTAACTGGGCCATACTGCCCGCACCGGTGTTGAGTACAATTTGGTAGTCTTAAGTAAGAACTTTTTGTTAATACCCTATTCATTTCTAAGGGAAACTTTTATTAAGAAATATTGTACGAGATTTACGGGAATAAGTTATTTGGAATTATCAGCGTTGGTGCTTTTAGTAGAGGTACTGTTATGTAGTTGAATCCTTTTATGGAAATTGTATAGAAAAGATAATGTATGGCTTCAGGAAGTTTTTTTGTACCTATACAGTACATAACACAAGGAAGGGCAAATCTTGAAATTGGGTGATTGGTAGGTTAAGTGTAGCAAATTAACAACAGTGTAGCAACTTTTTATCACTATCCACGCTATTCACCAATTTTTATTTTTCAAGTGTTTTAGTACCTCTTTCAGTTTTGCAGTCGGTTAACATAACGAACATCAATCAACTACACAGCAGTCATAGCCTAGTGGTGTGACCGTTGGACTGCCAAGTCATAGGTCTCGAGTTCCAACCCAAGGCACACACCTCGGACTTTTCGGATTCATGTGCGTATTTTTTAATTCTTCTTCTTCTTCCTGCCCTTATCCGACACTAGGTGGGGTCGGCACAACATGTATTTCATAAATCCATGTTGTTAGAGGTTTTGGCTTATTGTTTTATAACCGGCCGTCTGCCTGACATCAACCCTCCTTGGGAATACTCGTTGCGCCCGTCGCGCGGTTGACCCAATGTGCTTGCTGATATTATGCACTGAGTCCCAAAATTATATTTTAAGAACATAACATAATTAAGCCCATTACTGTCCCACTGCTGGGCACGGGCCTCTTCTCAGAATGAGAAGTGGCCCGTGCCCAGCAGTTGATTGTTCTTTTAAGTACGTATTTTTAATTATCACTTGCTTAAAAACGGTGAAGGAGAACATCGTGAAAGAGATTTGAGAGATATTTCTCGGCAGCATGTGAAGCCAAGTCAGAGGATCATGGGCGGCATAAACTGTGACATCAGATTAGTCACTAGCCACATGAAAAGAAGGAGAACTGCACAATGTTAACAAGTAAGAAATCAACAATTTCTCATAATCCTAAATATCGTAGCTTGAACTATGCCCGTGTTTTCACACTATATCATAACTGGATAGCCTAGTTAGTGAAAGCAAAGTAAAAAGCAAAGTAGCAAAGTGGTAGCAAAGTAACGCCTGATTCCATCATATATCCTAGTTAGTGACAAAAAGTGTACGATTGTACCTATTACACTTAACCTACCCATGAACCAGTTACAAGGTTGGCTCTTCGTTGTGATACTTACTGTTCGTTCTACCTAGCCTTTTTCCCAACTATGTCGAGGTCAGCTTCCAGTCTAACCAGATGCGGCTGAATACCAGTATTTTACACGGAGCGACTGCCATCAGACCTCCGCAACCCAATTACTGGGCAATGCCGATATCCTAAGGTTAGACAGGTTGTCAGACTTTCGGGCTTCTGACTTCCCGTAACGACTGTCATAGGTATTCGTATGATACCCGTTGTGATACTTACTGTATACTACTAATATATCCTGCTAATTTTCATTTGCTTGGTATATATTATGACCTAACTATCGGAGAATGAGTTATTGAAGTATCATTAAGTACAAACAAAAGTACGTAATAGCCCGTAACGGCTAAACAAAGAGCACAAGACTTCCTGATCGACTGCGACAATGAACGTTCATAAATAATCACCACGGTCGACAAATGGATTGGTTGTAACAGAAGCACCCTTTTATGTGTTAAAACAAAAATAGGAGTACACAATGCTGCGGCCTTCATTTGTTTATTTATTTTTTTATCGTTGGAAAATCCTCATGGATATCCCTCGCCCGGGGAAGGCGAGTGTGTCTGCCGGACTCTTACCCGCTAAAAACCAACGGTGTCCCTCCTTCTAACCTATGGCCGCGATCACGGGATTCGCTATTGCATACACCGCAACACAATGCTGCGGCCTATCCCATCAGCATTTAACATTGAAATACAATTTCACTGCCTCATTGGTCTAGTGGTGGCAAGCACGACTGCTGATCGTGAGGCCCTGGGTTCAATTCCCAGGTCGGGCAAAGTGTTATTGAGATTTTCCGTCTGGAATTCCCCAGTAGCAGCTCGGAGTTTGGATGTGTGCCCGGTTGATGGCAATAGGCTCGCCCCCTATTACATGGGACTTAAACATATCGGTGAAATGAGGGTGTTACTATATAGGTACACCTCTGGCCAACCCTTCGGGGAATACAGGTGTGATGTTATGTTGTGTTGTTAAGTTGTTATCCAATTTCATTCCCCTCATAAACTGTACTAATAATATTCCAGTGTTATGGCCAAATACTCAAACGCGGGTCAATTTAAAGTTGCCGTTAAGACTCGTGCTGTCACTGTCACTTCACCTTAAACTGACAGTGACAGCATGAATTTAATGGCTACTTAAAACTGAGTAGCGTTTGAGTATTTAGTCATAAGTAATTAATTTGAATTCCTATGTTAAATGAAATAATCTTCTTCTTCTCCCTGCCCTTATCCTACACTAGGTGGAGTCGGCACGACTGTTTTATGACCGGCCGCCTGCCTGACATCAATCCTCCTTGTTAAATGAAATAATAAATTCTCAATAATAATTGTACGCGGTTACTGGCAAAACATGATGCTACATTTCTTTAAATAAACACCATGCATGTACGGTATGTAACCCAAACTTTATATTTATTTTTTATTCAAATTTTTTCGAGGCATTAACTCACTTTTTAGCGACTATGCAAGCCTTACGTACGTTTTATTTTGTAACTTAAAAATAACATTAAATATAAAAAATTACATACATATAACTCAAACTTGTATTGAATCATGGTTTACGAAATAAAGTATATTTATCATATTATTTGGCATAGCACAAGCATACTTTAAAGGTTTCTATATGAATTCTGAAGACCAGACATAGCATAGATTAAGAAACAAAATGGTGCCCTTGGCTAAAAGCAAGCCGCGCATTTAATTTTGGCTCCTTTACCCAAAGTGGATTCTGGCAAAAGGCCGAAACGGAGATTATGAAGAAAAACACCATTAGACAAAAAAAGTAAGTGCGAAGTACGGTACAGCATGATATGATAGAAATATTAGTTTCCAACAAATGCATTCATCGTTTTTGAATTCCCAGTTCTGAAAATTGTACAAAAATTTTTCGTGTAAGAATGTAGGTAACGTTTTTATACAAATTACATCGATTTGGGCGCAGTGCGGGTACATCACAATGACCTGAACTCACAGACTTCAGCGAACTCACCAAGTTACTTAGAAATAAAAACACAGAAGTGTAACAGTATTTACGTTCTATTTCCTGTGACATAAAGCTTTCTAAACAATATCTAATGTTTAAGCCTTGCTTAGGTACCTTTAAACATTAGATTATCTTTCTTGGTTGTTTTTTTTTATTTTGGTATCTGAAGAATATAAATTTACATACATTCATAGACTCACGCTTGTAGTCCCCTTAGGGTAAGCAGAGATTTGGTCCTAAATATTACAAGAAGGCTCCTGTGGGACGTACCCACGTTTTACGTCTTGTATTAAGTCTAATGTAAAATAGGTGGCGAGCCTATTGCCATTGTTCGGGCACAATTATGGGATATTTAAATGTCTATATTTCAACGGTTTTCCTTTAATTTCAGATACTACAGGGTGTAAACGAAAACATGTAATTCCTTCAAACTTCGTGATGAACTATTGACATAGATTAACCCTGGATATATTTTGAACAATAAAAAAAATACAACATATTCTTAACGTGAAGCATTTTAGTGCCCCGAGTTAAATGACCGCGCGGCGAGCGATAGCCGCGCCATTTGCTCGGCGCTAAAATGCCTCACGTTAAGAACACATGTTTATTTTTTGTAAAAATTTTTTATTGAATCCATATGTATCTCGTGCAGGTTTAATCTATGTCAGCAGTCCATCACGAGGTTTGAAGGAATTACATGATTTCGTTTACACCCTGTATATTAATTAGAAGGAATTAATCCTTATGATGCGTCCAGACCTGACGAACGCGCCGCGAATGCGCCGCTCGCGCGCAGCTCGCGCGCCGCTTGCGAGCCGCTCGCGAGCTGCGCGCGTGCATTTCATGTTCGTACAAAGCTCTGCGCGCCGCTCGCGCGCAGTTCGCGAGCGGCGCATTCGCGGCGCGTTTGTCAGGTCTGGACGCACCATTATGATTGACTCTTTCGATCGGCATCATAGAAATACAGTATGTTTTTTTTTGACATTTAGTCGGATCGATTCACAAAACAGGCAACTTAAAAAAAGTTTGAATGCAGTATTACTTTCTTTAAAAAATAAAATAACGTGCCCATAAAGCAAAATATCCTATCTACAATATCTAACGTACTTTCTCTCTGTGTCCTACAGCCGTGGGACGGCCTGTACCTACAAGGTGAAAAAAGACCCTTCACGAAGCCGTCAACCATGCATTCAGTACATCAAACTAAGTAACACTATGCAAAAATTGTCGCTGGGAAAAGACTTTTTTTTGGATGAAAAATTTCGTTTTACTGTAAAGCTCAATGTAACGCACTCAAAACACTGTGCTGATAGATAGATGCAATGAGTAGTAAATGGGTAATGGAGGTATTTCAAGTACATTTGGAACCTTCAAAACTAGTATTTTAAAAAAGTTGTGAAAAAGTTGGAACTTTGACCTCTAATATCTCCGTAACTAGAAGGTTCCCAGGCATAGTCCAGAACAATAAAATTATCGTGGAGAATAAGTGCCTTTCGGCTTCGTTAAGGGTCTATTTACACCGTTTATATAAGATTTTTCAACCCATAATGCCACATTCCTATGCAAGTCTCCCCATATCCTTTCACAAATCTCACTCCAAGACCGCAAACTTTTATATTATAGGAGAATACCACAGTATCTCTCTTCTCGACCCAACTCAACCTACTTTTGTCCACTGCTGGACACAGGCCTGTCCCAAGCGGCGCCACGACGCCGGCTATTAGCTTTGTAACTCAATATCTCGCTTACAAACTTTGATCTTAATCCACTTGACATCTTAATTGGTTAGCAATTGCCTCCAGTCTTCTCCTGTTCAGCATTCTGGATATAGAAGCTAATGTACCTTGTTCCCGTTTCTTAATTTCTAGAAAGAACAATTTTGCTAAGTTATATAAATGTGTTTTGACGTTTTCTAGTTTATAGACAGTCGCGAAATACTAACCTTGATAGACAGTAACTTTATTGGTATAATTACTGTTTTATTGTACGAACGTTAGTATAGTTTTTGTTACTGTAGGCAATAAATATTAGATTTTATTACACCAGTCTTATGGTGTTTCCACGGGTCAAAAATATTGCTGAATTTAGGACATTTTCGGCAACGGCTGCGCAACATAATTGGGCAAGGCAACATTCAATATTGAACATATTTAATAGCCGAAATCATATGGAGCGTTTTGAAACAACTTACAGTAACCGCCCGTTCACACAGCGGATCCGTTTTAACGGATCCGTCGGTACTGGATGTGTTGTTCACATCTGTACCAACGGATCAGTTTAACAAATGGCAGCTGCGTCGCATCTGGCAGACATAAAAATAACGATACGATAAAAATAACGGATCCAGTATTTTTTACAAACAGTTTCTATGTGAACTAGCTGTAACTAGTAATCCACTTAGTTTGGCGACTGTCACCGGGTAGTTAACAAATTGCTCAAAAAATTTAGACACCTTTAGTTATAAGCTTGTTGCATAATAAAACAGCAACAAACATATTAGCAACAACATTCAAAGTGCGCGCCTAATCTTCGCTATTTATTTTTTGAATAGCTGTAACGACGGGCATTACCTTCGACTAGCCGCTCTTTGTTTCCTGTCGAGCCTCTTTTGTTTTCCTGATGGGTTTAGGAACACAATGAAAGTGAGGAAAAACAATACAAGAGAACAATGTGTAACACTCGTTTTTCTGACTCTCGTATGTAAATATTAGAAAAGATTGGAAAGGAAATTATGTTTTTCTAATTAGCTGTGTTTCTTCATTTGGATTTTTTGAGTTATGGCTGGGATCCATAATAACTGGCAATAGCCTGAAATTAATAATCAGACGTCCGTCAATACCTGTGGGCCCAGCATGACTGTTATCTGTAACGTTAATGAAAGTGAATTTTAAATCGGAAATACTCGTTTCACACATACCTACTATTTAATTAAATTGAAAACTTAATTCATATCTATTTATGATATTTATTTATTTATATACTCTTTATTGTGCATACACCAGGTTAACACAACAGGAAAAACTATTTGAATACAAAAATGCACAATGGGCGGTCTTATCGCGCAAGGCGATCTCTTCCAGACAACCAAACCAAAAAAATAATTTTCCAAATCGGTTTTTAAATAACGGTGTAGTGAGGTATAAAAAAAAGAAAACCTACAGCCGAATTGAGAACCTCCTCCTTTTTTTGGAAGTCGGTTACAAATACAACTGTCCTAATGTTATAGGACATTATTACACCTTTTGACAAAAATAAAACCGACTTAAAAAAACGAAAACAAGAATAAAATAATTATCATATTATAAAATTAACAGTTTCAGAAGTCGGTGCCTTCAATTTGGTTCAGCGTGGATTAGCACCGACTTCTGAAACTGTTAATTTTATAACACGGTAATTATTTTATTCTTTTTTTCGTTTTTTTAAGTCGGTTTTTCGATTGAAAGTTCACTTACATTAGCGACATGTTTACGATACTATACATCAAACGTTCGTCCTTAGCCTACTGGCCAATTCTTTCACTTCTGAAATAGAAAGATTTTGATTCCGTGTAAAGGGTCTTAGTCTGACCTATATACATCTTCGCAGCTTGATTGGACTAATCAATTACGTGCGTAGTTGTATGAAGTTAATTCTGTATCTCCCATTATGATGTAATTATTTGTCCTACAAGTAGTTCCTTTGAACGATGACTGTTGAGAACTATACATTAAGCAGTTAAGTAGGCATTGTCATAATATAAACTAGCTTGACGTCATAAATTCATCGTTCACTCGTCTTCTCTCTTCCTCTTAGCCTTATCCCAATTGTGTTGGGCTCACCATTCAGTCTAACCAGATGTGGCTGAATACCAGTATTTTATACGGAGCGACTGCCATCAGACCTCCGCAACCCAGTAACTGGGAAATGCCAATATCGTAAGGTTGGACCGGTTGTCAGACTTTCGGGCTTCTGACTACCTGTAACGACTGTCGTAGGTATTCTTATGACACCCGGGACCGACGGGTTAACGTAGTCTCCGAGGGACGGAGGGATCTCGGTGTGTAACGAACGGTCACCCATCCATAAACTGACCGCGGCAAACGCAGCTTAACCTCGCAAATTGTATGATTGGCGCGGTTGTTAATTAGCCACGAGCCCCTCCGTTTACCCGTTCATTCGTTTTCCTTTATTTCATTTCCCCCTTTTTTTATTAACGTGTTTTATTTAGTTAATTAAAGGTAGTAATCACTTATCTGAACCTGGACTTCTGCCTACAATTTTACAGTGTCCGTATGTACGTTCAGAGTGCACGTGAGCTGCATACTTACAGCCTCCCCGCTCGTTTGAATTTCTTCAACGTTTCGCCCCCTATTAATAGCTCTTTGTCGAATACTACAGAAAGACTGCACAAGATGTACTTATGAAGGCCAGAATAAATTTGAATTCAGTGTCGAAGAGTACGTACTTGTGGTACTTGACGTGGTGTGCGTGAAACTTACAATTGGGTTAATTAATTAGTATAAAACACGCGAAAATTACGTGACTGCTGCGAGTACGCCTTTTACTTAAACTAATAGGAATATCTACATTAACTAATGGTTTTAAAAGGGTGTTTTCAGTTCCGTTTGACAACTGCCTCATTGATCTAGTGGTGGCAAGCGTGACTGCTGATCGTGAGGTCCTGAGTTCGATCCCCAGGTGGGCAAAGTGTAATTGGGTTTTTCTGCGTGGAATTCCTCAGTAGCAGTTCGGAGTTTGGATTTGTGTCCAGTTGATGGCAATAGGCTCGCCCCCTATTACATGGGACTTAAACGTAACGGCGAAATGAGGGTGTTAGTGTACACCCTTACCCGACCGTTCGGGGAATACAGATATGATGCTATGTATGTTATGTAGTTCCGTTTGGTTTCCGATAGAGCATAGACCAGATCTTCCCCATCCGCAGTTTGTAGTTACTAGCATATAGGAGAAAGCTGCTGTTCAACCTCTTGATGATAGGTATCTCTTTAGCCGTCTTCTGCGACACTTACGCGTGGAGAGGGAGTGGTGTATTCTTTGCAGCACCAACATAACATAACATCACGCCTGTATTCCCCGAAGGGTTGGGCAGAGGTTAGTAACACGCTCATTTCGGCGTTATGTTTAAGTCCCATTCCCATGTAATAGGGGGCGAGCCGATTGCCATCAACCGGGTACAAATCCAAACTCCGGACTACTACTTAGGAATTCCAAACTAAGTCTACAAAAAATATCTAAATATTGGAAAATTATTGTAAGAAGCTGTTGATGACTTAAAACACATGACTAATAAATCTTCTTTCCGTTCTGACTTTGCTAGATGTTGAAAAAAGAAAACGTTATGGCCATGCTCAAACGCTACTCAACTTTAAGTTTCCGTTGAGTCTCGTGGTGTCACTGTCAATTTTAGGCGTAGTGACAGTGACAGCACAAAATTAACGGCAACTTAAAATTTTGTGTTTGACTATTACCTCATTGGTTGCTATGACTTTGAGCCGTTTGGGGTTGAAACGCTCGGGCCATGGGGTCCGAGTACACATCTTTTCTTTAAAGAAATTGCCCAAAGATTGGTCGACGCTTCGCGTGACCAGAGGGCTGGCTTATTCTTTGGCCAAAGAATAAGCGTTGCCATCCAGCGTGGCAACGCTGCCAGTCTTCTGGGCACGCTTCCGGATGACAGCGATGAGGAGGAATATTTTGACGCTGACGTATTTATGAATAATTTGTATTTAATAATTTTGTATATAGGTAGTTAGTTTTGACTTTAGATTTCTATGTTTGTAGTTTAGTTTTATATTGTATATATTAGGTTAAAACGTAAATGATAATTGTGTAAATAAAGAAATACAAAACAGTATTTGGCCATAACTATTGTAGTTATAAGTACTAACTATACAAGGTTAGTCGGAAAGGGGGTACTAAGCCGCGGGCCACCTAAAGTATCACTGATGACTATTTCAAACCAAGTGTTCAAATATCAAAATTCGATAATTTTTATTTGCATCCAAAAAGATTTTTATTTTTGTTTTTTCAAAAAAAAACATAGGTAGGTACCTGCTTTAGTTATGAGTTCGGAAAATTAATTTTCTAATCCATTACCCCAAATATGACCTAAATTGTAAAAACAGCTGATCATAGCTATGGACAGATAGATTTTAGCATATTTTTTACGAAATCTTTGAAAAGTTATTTCTCTTAAACTATCGAGTTTTGAGGAAAGTTATAGAACAAAAGTTACCCCTTATTATGGGTACTTTAACACCCTTTCGGCTTAGTACCCCCTTTCCGACTAACCTTGTATATATCGACGGTTAAAAGGAAATAGGGGATAAGCGACAAATGATGAAATGTTCAGGAGAGCCGTTCAAAGTTTTAAATTTTAGAAAAACTGACGTATTTTTGTCATTAATTAAGATATTGTGAAAAGTGAAACAGTTATAAAATCATCGTATAGCCATGGGAGTAAGCGCATTCGAAAGAGCAGAAAATTTCAAGTCCAATGGCATATATAACTCATTTTTGACCAAAATGTCGCTTATTTCCTTTTAACCGTCGATATGCAAAACGGCAAACATTTATCATCGCAATGTATTTGTGTTTTATTCAGACGATTTACGCAATGCCTTAAGAATAATAACCGATCACATACTCTGTGTAACTATAGGCCGTTAATTTGAAACAATAATTATAAGTACCTACCTGTTATGTTAACTATATAGTTACCCTATGGTTTGCGCGGGAGAATCAGCTGATTCCTAGGTCGCTCTTTTTGTACCTACTTTAGTCGTAGATCAAAGAAAAAATATTCACTAGTTTATTGTATTTTTACCTTAGTAAAAATAGTACATTTTTAGAGAGGATGAATGATGAGCCATGAAATAAAATAAATAAGTATAGCAGGACAAAATATTTTACCAAACCCTGCGTTTTATTTTATTTTTATTAAAGTTAAATAAATATTAGAGTTACTTCCTTTTGCGTAGTACGGAACGATAATCGAATAAAATATAAAAAAGCGGGTGTTTGATAAATGTTTTGCCTGCGGGTAGGTGCAAATTAACACCCAACGGCTAATCATTACACGCGTGGCCACCGCCGACGCGACTTATTTTAAACGCAAACAAACTTATTTAATTATCGCGATTACGGTGAACGGCGATTAAGTTGATTAATTGTCAAGTTGAACACTTAGTTCGTTAGTGTTGTGTGCGTTGTGCCGGATGACCCGATTACGCGGCTATTTTTTGCCGGTGATGTTGCATGAGGTGAACTGCGGTCGGACCATTGCATGGAGGTATTTATTAATTTTATATAGTGTAAGGATCTGTTGTTAATTTGTTACATCTGCAGCGTAATTCAAAATAGTTTAGGAGTGCAAATCGTCAGTTGGAAAGTTTGAAGTGTAAGTTAACATAGTTGAAGTAATGCGGAGTGTATGGTCTAGGATCGGGTCGGGTCGTCGGGCCGGCGGTGCTGGAGGCGACGCGGCGGCGGCGGCGGCGACGGCGTCACCGGCGACGTCGGAGGCGTGCCCCGGCGGGCCAATGGCGCGGCCCCGCCGCCCGCCGCCCCCGGCCGCAGCGCCGATACACCCAGCTCGCCAGTAGGTTTGTGTCCTTTTGGCTGACCGCATGACTCCGTATCTCGCTTCGTCGCTGTACTCGTTGTAACCTGTGTACGTGCAGCACGCGCTTCACCTTCTCCCCACGGCTGACAACGCTAGCTTCCGCCAGAACGCCTCATACTCGGTCCCTGAACTCGCCCAAGTTTGTGAACTAAACTAGTTGAAAAACTTTGAAAAGTAAAAGTGGGGAAGCAGTGAAGAGCCGAAGTGCAGGCGTGCAGCGCGGCGCCCGAGCCAGGTACTGTGTCTGCTGACCCCCCGCGCGCCCCTGTGGCCCCCGCCGGCCGCCTCGGCGTCAACACGCGCCGCTGTTTGTCAATGACTTATCTAGTATGATCATGTAGCGGATAATTTGTAAACAGGACGTGTTAACTCCGGTATTTACCTTATAAACATGCATCCTATGTATGTTATAAACATAAACATGTTCACGAATGCAAAATATTAAATTTCTAAGAAATCCTCAAACCTATATATAAGTATAGATTGTTACCGGGATCTGTCAAAATTCACAGAAAGTATTTACGCATCACGTAGCGTGAACATTGTTATGAAAATAACTTTATTGTAAGTCGGGAGCATTTCTATTTATTTTCCACGACATAATATTTTCTCGAAAAGACTGACATCATAAAACAGAGCAATAAAAAGTTTCATAAATCCCTATTTGTTAGATAAAAGTATAATCCGAACTCACATAGGTATGAAAAAGTACCTATATGTATTTGTTTTATTAAATTGATCTCGTCGGTATTCAGTAGAGCCGAGGGCATCGAAAGGGAAGGTTACCGCGAAATCAGACTAAACGATACATATTCAATGTGATCTCGGCTACGGAGCTACGGCGGTTCTACGAAAACCCAATTGCATTAAAAACGGCGAAAAAATAAAAAGGGGTGGCTAGAAATACAAGATTCTGCGAATAAACATAACAATTTCCGGTTGATCGCGTCGGATCGCAGCCAGACAAATTAAAGAACATTTTTGTGTACGAGCTCCTCGCAGCCTCTGCCGGCTTCATAAAACTTAACTACACGCCGTAACCGCCACTAATTATTAGGGTGGGTTTACATAAAGTATTTATGAGCATGAGATTTAACAGCAACGCGCCGGTCTCGGGCGGTCTGTTATCGCCCCATTAAAAAGTTGTCCTCTGCGGGCGCGTAAATAACATAACATGACGCTTGGCGCCACGTTCGACCACCAAAGCCGACTGCGGCGCACGTCGACTCGCCGATACCACCACCGCCGCTTTGTCTTTTGAATATATTTTTTGTACATATAATATCATATAATAGAACACTATAATATTGAACAGTATTATTTTATTAAGTTAAAAAATAATCCTGTATTTATAAGTAATACGTTTTTGGCATAAAAATCTACGGCTTAGTAATAAAGTTAATTAATGAACACCGATATCAACACTATCCACGTATTATTTTAACCTTTGCTCGCGAAGATATAAAGTCTAATATTCATTAATCAGGCGGCGACTGCAGTGCAGCGTGACCGCTGCAGTTAATAAGGGCGCCTAACGCCACAGTTCGTCGCACCACATTTATAAACAGTGAACACTCGGCTTTAGATTTAATTGTATATATTTAGTTGGATAATGAGAAAATACACCCCGAGAAGCTTGTGCTTCCTACATATTAAAGATATAATTTAACCGAGGTAGAATAAAACTTGTAACAAAACTAATAGCACGAGTTGATGCGATAAGCTAATATAAGCCGGCAAGTTACACGGTCGGGGAGATTGGTCGCCGACGCCGGGACGACGCCGGGACGTCGCCGCGCCGACGCTGACGCCACTTTCAAAGTTTTCATGTTTACACACCGCTCTGACGATGATACTCGCGCTAATTTCTGTATTTACGACAGCTCCCTTGATACTTAATAAGAAAAACTTGCTTATCTCTTTGATAAACTCCAAAGTTTGAATTAGTCTACGGATACTTAAAAAGTATTTTTATTTTATGCACTAGCTATTAATTGATGCGAGGGTTTTTAGCGATCTTTTTGATTTAGATGACACGCATTTGCGAGCCACACACTTCGTTTCCACAGCCCATTACATCCGTGAAGTTCTACGGGACGGGGACATTAGATACCGCACGGATAAAATGTGGGGCAATTCACATTGGAATTATGTCTATTTTATTAAACCTACTTTACAGCATATTTATCTACGTAGCTTAGTACTTATTTCATTTTAAATGCTGTCTAGAGAGGGTCTTTAATTTCTTATTTCAATTTATAAATGACGTAATTTTCCATATCAAACAAATGCTACGAAACCGTAGCAGCGGCGTAGCAATGTACTCCGCTACGGCTACGTATAAGCGTAGCAGTAGACAGGCCTAAGTAGGCTGTATCACCCGTCACACGATTTGACAAGGTAATTTGACAAGTATGTAGATATTAACAGGTAGGAGCGGTTCCGCGCCAAATCCCTGGTAATCCACGCGGGGCGACGCCAGCCCGTCTGTCTCATATACATAACTGAGAAAATAAGTTAATTTTATTGAAATATCGCGGTCGTATAATTTTTTTATGTATGTTACTATATTAGGTACCGAATTGTTTAGTCTTGGAGATAAAACAAAGGTCAAAGCAATAGTCTTGATTTACCGCAAATGGTATATTAAATTGGGCTAAAGTTTCTTTCTCCATTGACTTTTTGTGGAAGAAATACATGACTATTTAAACAATATTGCCAAATTTGATGTATGTTTGGGCTACCAACTATTTATATGTAGTGTAAAGCTTATACGTTTTTCGAAGACCAGTAGAAATTGTGGATAAATTAATATTTAAGTCCTGCCACGTCATATAATTAGATACAATAAAACCAATGTAAGTCAAAATAAAAGTAATATTAAAATAAGAAAGATGATATCTCAGAATTATTATCCCGGAAAATGCCAACACAAAACCTTAAAACTAACAAAGAAACATTTTATACTCTTATCAAATAATGCTCAATCTTCTTCAACTCTTCCATACTTCGGCGAAAGGGAAAGTATTTGAAAGAAAATCAGTTCCATGTAATTGGATAGCTTTGATCTGTCAATTACTCGTGGTATAATCTATCCTAAACAAGCAAACGTTAGGTTAAGTCGAGTAGAAATATAAGGAGCCCGTATATTTCACCGGCCGACGTATCATGATAAGACTTATATTGTTTTCTTAGCTTGAGTTTTAGATGAAATATTATTTCAAGGGCTTGCCTTAAGGTAACTAACACCTTCAGTTGAAGATTTCTCGTAAATCACACGGGTATCCTTGTTTGCACTTGAGAATTGGAAAAGTTTGTTGAACCCTTTTTGATTTTTGGATAAATATTTCATAATATTCGTTTCATGATATACAAAAAAAGAATATTCTTATATATTTTCCTTCCTCAAAATACAAAGTGCCTATTCTTCCATAAAGTATGTTATTATGTTTATAAAAATTGCAGTAGTTGGATCCCAGTACTTTTGCCTGTCCCTAGAGAGAACTGAAGTGAAAAATAAAGTATGATAAAACTTTTGTCCTCTTCCGTTATCTCAGTTTGACACAAGATTTTCGAGGCTGTTTTAGAAAGGGAAGGAAAATATTAAGATTATCCGACGCTTGGATTCCAACGCTTATTACCGGAAGTGATGCTAATTCTGTGAATTAAAATCAATATGTTAGGATACCAATAATTTTCCACAACAAAGAAAATCATAAACAATACCTTTGTGTCTCGATAACGTGTGAACAATGAGAACACATCCAATACACGTATTCATGCAGACGCACCCGTTCGCACTCCCATACATTATCACGGACATATTGCGGTTGTCTGTCCTATACATAGCAAGCTATACTAACTAAATCGCCCCTCAACAGCGACACGCTCTTGATATGAAACCGTACCTATGAATACAATAAGAAAAGGACAGTTAAGACCCAACCCTGGGCTTGTGACGTCATTTAATCGATGAATGGTGCTCCACAGAGCAGTTTATCGCAATGTCAATAAATCTGAACCTAAGCGTGGAGCAGACTATGTTCTTACATCCGAGAATTCCACGTCATGGAGTCCAATTGAGCGAGCTAACGCCGCCACTAAATAACGTGATATCGCACTCCCAGGTGCCTGGCTTAAAATGGTAGAAATTAACAATAAATTGTTCTTTTCAGAAAGTCCCAAAAATAGTATACCTAATGTGAACATTATTTTACTGTAACAGTTTACATAATGATCAAGTATCTTAATGATATACGATTTAAAATTAAGTACAAAGTTCATTAAAAGATTGACTGTCATTTAGAACGCTAACTCACGCGCAACTTCGCGTGTGGCGCTTTTGAGCAAGTTAAAAAAAGCCGACAGTGAGGTCGGCAGCAGTAACGGAGCGGAGGCGAGACATTGTACTCCGAGCGGAAAATTGTGTAAGGTATTTCATACTTTCCCCCTCGCTCTGTTTTCAGTGTGACGTGCGCTTTTCCGTCTTGTAAGCGAGTTTTTTTAGTTAACGTGAAGAATTAAAATTAAAAGTGTGACGTATGGCATATTTTTATTGTTAGCGATAATATTTTATTAATAATTGCGGATAGCATCTTCGGAAACCGTTTTTAAAATAAATTATACCTCCAAAAGACAGTCGAGAATATGAGTAAAAAAAACATATTGAATTTTATAAAAGTGCAAAGTATGTATGTATGAAATTATGGTTCCGTAGCTGTAACAAAGCCTAGATTACGATCACAATTCAGTTCATTCCTAAAATTGAGCTGATAAAAATATGCATGGGAACTTAAAAGTAATTCTGAGTAAAGAATTTTTAATAAAAAAACACCTTCAAAGCATTGCAACATCTTTGCCTCAAAGAAGCATGGTAAACTTCGGCAACTGTTAAAAGTTGTCCAAAACGAAACACCACAAAAACTAATAGTAAAGTTTCAAAAGTGGTAACATGATAAATATTAATTTTAAACTTTCAATATTATATATGAACACTTCTTTTTTTATTTTTTTTCCTATTCGACTATTGTAGATGGTCTTGCGGACCTCTTCTACGTAACCTGACTATTATTGGCGAGACCAGAAGGGTCTCCGAACCAATACCTACTATTCTAACTACCTAGCTAACTACGCAAAGCTAACTACTGTAACATCATGGCTATGACTATAGCAGCGACACCTCTAAGAGTGTCCCCAAGGGGGGACTCGAACTCTTAGGGTGTCGAATGCAAGAGGACTGGGAGGGATACGACAGCTTGATGAGGGCTGTATTCTCGCGTCATAGTGACTGCGCGGAGTCAGAAGGGATATATGAACACTTGTCTAAAGTGCATACTAATATCAAAGATGCCACCATCGCTCCCTATAGTAGTGGAGGAGAGCTTTAAGTGGCTCATCCAGTTCCTTACTCCACTGAGCCAGTCCAATCACATAATCAATTTATCAGTCCTGTATAAAAATAGGATACGTCGTGTTCTATTCCAATCGTTCCGCTTTAATAGAATTTTAATTTCAATTTCACACATAGCGGCGCACGCGGATTACGACACTGGTACCGAGTCGGGTCGGGTCGAGTCGAGTCGAGTGAATTTTTCCGATCGGCTCGGCAACTCTACCGTAGAAATTTTGATGGGCCGTTATTACACAGTCCGTTTCAAACGTATTGTGTGCGAATGCGCTACAAAAATAGCAATATTTTGTATTGTGTGTGGGTAACGTTGCTGTTTGAGTTGCGTTTTTAACGGCACGCCCACCGCTTTGATGAAGTCCCGGCTTATCTGTTAGAAAATTGAAATACATAATGCAGAAAATGTATGCAGCAATAAAATAGTGAAAAATGGACAGGATTTTCAGTTGGAATGATTCGAATTGGATTGGATTCAAGAGGAAATGGTCCAAATAAATGAAAAAAGAAAATGAATCGTACACAAATCAAATTTTATTTTGGAGAAATAAAATCTTGTTAAATTGGTACAACGGTAAAAAACAAACCGAAAGATGCGTTATGAGAAACAACGGGAGATTCACAACATGACAAAAGAAGAAGTTCGAACACGATAACTAATTATGAAATGCCAGCGCATCTTGTCTCCTCTCCAAGATAGGCGGCTTGACGTTTGCGGCTCATCAAATGTCACTTCAACAAAATTCCCGCAATCCTGGTAACTCTGTTAAGCACACCGTTACGGCACGATAACGAGACGCGACACGTTACGTCGTCTGCAGGCAGGATAATGGGGTTGCAGTCACCTGGAAACTGCCTGTTTTATATTTCATAGTCGTGGCCTGCTGCGGCCTGCGCATCCAATTAACTTCAGTTGTCCGCCGCACCGTTTGTAATGTACGGTGAAATATCGAGGGCTTGATGAGTGCTGTCAGTGTGCGTCGGTCTTTATGACCTACATGCTTAACGCAGTCCGATGAAATGAGCCAGTTATGTGTGCGCCGGTATTATGGAAAGTCACGGTGAATGAAAATTGTGAAATTATTTCAGACTATAATATCGTAATGTGTCATGATTGTGACTTTGTCTCGCTTCTTTTATATTAATGTTTTCAGCGTACAATTTATTGTAATGCAATCTCTTTGCTGCGGTAAAATAAAAAGTAGGTACATACCTAATTAGTATAAAACTCATAGACTTTCTTTTTTATTACTTCAACAGTGCTATTATTCAAATATTCCGTAGAGTGAGCATATCAAACAAATGTTTAGAAAACAAATAATGCAGCGTAATTGAAAATAGTAACACTCTAAAACAAATAAAATATAAAACGAGAAAAACAATGAACGTATGTTTGTACGTCATTTGGAGCGTAACTATCGTGTGTCGGGAGCATAAACTAAGGGTTTTTTTCCTCTTTATTTTTATGGTTGTCACAACCGTACACTAAACAAAATTGAATGGTGCACATGATATTATGTAGGCACGATTTGACCGTAAAATTTGATTCGAAACTTTTCGAAAATATCGTTATTTTTATAACTTCGATATATCGACACTCGCGGCAAATATGTTCGATACAGCTGTATACCGAGGTAATAAAGCAGACATCTTCAATATTCTTTTGTGAAAGTCGATCGGAATGCTTCGGTGATTTGTAGCGTAGAGTATATATCGCGTTGCATTGCCATCAATCCGTAAGTGAATCTAGGAGCGAGCACGTCGCAGCTGCAACTGATATCACCTGACGATGTCGTTTGTCCCCGTCCGACCGGGATTAGGCACGGGCTACACGCGCGCAAAACGACAGTTTGAATTACGCTTACGGATTTACGCTATTGAACGCTGGACTTTAAAATATTCACAACATATCAGCATTTCATCCGCATTGAATACGTTTCAAAAGTTTTGAGTTGTTCAAATCTTTTACATTTAAAATAAATACGATACGATAATGTTATAATTAAATGAATCTTGTCTTTACAGTTGATTAACCCAGATATCAAAAGGTTTTTTCCGTCAATTCGTCGAATCAAGTCTGATGTTCCAATTTCATCGAAGTTTCCCTTTGTCTCTGGCTCGAAAGCGGATTGGAATCGTATGGCTCTCAATCCGACGTGTAGTGCTTTATTGCTTATGGTGTCCCGAGTCTAAATCCTCTCCTTTCAATCGGATTATGATTGATATACAACTTGAAATATTTGGAAAATGTTTGTGACCATTTTATGATATCTGATATCCTTTGTCGGTTAAGAGCTTTGAATAAAAATTAGGTTAAATAGGAATTTGGTAAACACGCAACCTATAGGTAGGTACTATTATTAAATCGGGAAAATTTAAAAATACTTTTTGACAACAGTGTACAGTAGGTAGATACTTATATCACGAACATAGGTACTTCTTGTGACAAATAGGTACATATACATTTGTTTGATTAAAAATAAAACGAGGAAAGCTACAGTGAAAGCAAGTATTTTTCAATTTCAAAACAACGAAACACCATAAACAACTTTTATAAAAAAAATCGATAATAAATTGTTTTTTATTCGAAATAGACATTATATTTTTATCGAAATTTGCGAAATACAACTTAAATTTAGAGAAAAACGATCGCTACACTTAAAAAAATTTAAACTACGGGCAGTTTCTAACAGTAACGATACTATTTAATTAAGTTAAAAGACTCCTCCATGATGCAGTTTATCTAACTCACAAACAAGCTCATGGAGCCAAGTTAATAACTCTACGAGAAACTAATAGTAAAGTTAACGAGGTACCATATCAAAGGGCCAATATATTTTGTTTGCATAAAGGCGCGCATGCACGGCCGGGCCGACGGAGTTCCCGCAAGTATCCACAGAAACCGCGTTACGAAAACATTTTTCATAAAGCCTCTACACATACTTGATACGTAATTTATGGAGACACCGCCTTATAGCGGTGCTACTTGAATGTTGATTAGAAAATGTTCCACGGCGAGGCAGCCATAAATCGAAGAAGAAGTTGATGCTTTTTACGTGCAGTATAAAATCACTGATGACAGGATGGAAGGCTTGTATTTGCATACAGTTTATCATCTTAAGTTTGTGGCTTTTTGCATGATTCCCTAATAAATTGTTGGTAAAAATGTATTCTATTCTTTCATAAGACATGATACCATGAACTTTGTAGAAACTGCACGACTAATTCCTTCTTAAATGGGCAGTGTTATGCAATAATGTGTCAACCCACAAAAATATGAATATTCTGTTAACGTCATCTTGTTCTTGTGGTAGGTCTACTCAACGCTTGAAAAAATGCCCAGAACTGTAGTAAATTTAATAGAGCGTCTATCAAAAAAATCTTAATGCAGTTTTCACTTTGTCAAACGTTGGGTAGACTTACCACAATAACTAGATGGCACTAAACCAGAAGTCAAATTTATGTGGGTTGACACATTATTGCATAACACAGCTCAAATAGGAGTAACCGGTGCACCTACTATACATTTTAATGGCCTTTTTCACTTGAAATAATCCCTTTGTACCCTCTTACGTATCTCGTATCGGGTCTTCTTCTTTTCATGTGGTTAGTGACTAACTGGTGTCAGAGTTTATGCCGCCCATGGGCCTCTGACTTGGCTTCACATGCCGTCGAGAAATATCTCTCAGGCATGCCGGTTTCCTCACGATGTTTTCCTTCACCGTTTTTTTAAGCAAGTGATAATTATACAATACGCACATAAATCCGAAAAATCGGAGGTGCGTACCTTGGGTTCGAACTCGAGACCTATGACTTAGCAGTCCGAGGGTCATAGCACTAGGCACTGCTATTTTCGTGTAAGATCATATCTTTGTAGCCTTTACCAAGCCAAGAACCCCAAGGCATAAATAATCTTTAATTTATCATAGCTCTTTAAAACACCAACCTATAATTATGCTGTAATCTGACCATTTTTGAATAAAAGGTAAACAAACCTTTGATCCTGAAACATTTATTTTGCTTTAAGAATCAATAAAACGTATACACTTTTAGAAAACATTAAGACTAAACTTATTCTTAAATCTAAAAATACACATTTTTAAACGATTCTTAAACCAAAATGAATTTTCCATTTATACAAATTTTAAGTGGCCGGACTATAATGTCTTCTACTGAGACAGAGATATAAATACTTACTCACTTACGTATACGTATTCTATAGCACCTATGGCTCATCCACCGTGACAAGTGACGTCATGTGCCGCGACACGTCCACCGTTACAATATACGTTTTAATTTTATTAGTAACCATACACATTTCCAAGCCATTTATAACAGGTGATAAATAAAAGTGTAATATAAAAAAAAACATAACATAACATCACGCCTGTATTCCCCGAAGGGTTGGGGAGAGGTGTATAGTAACACCCTAATTTCGCCGTTATGTTTAAGTCCCATGTAATAAGGTGCGAGTTTATTGCCATTAACCGGGCACAAATCCAAACTCCGAGCTACTACTGAGGAATTCCACACGAAAAAATCCAATAACACTTTCCCAGGCGTGGGGATCGAACACAGAACCTCACCGATCAGCAGTCGCGCTTGCCACCACTAGACCATCGAGGCAGTTAAATAAAAAAACATCAGAATAAAACTATGCTCAGACTATCATTATCTATCAAAAAAAACAACGTTCCCGATTTAGTTTTCATAGTTTTTTAACAAGTCACACCGAAAAAGCGTTGCCACGAAAAACATGACGTCATTAATGCGGAAAATGTATAGCTATAAAAATGTCACTTTACGGATGCAGCGAAGTAAAAAAGCATCTGCCACAGTCGCGTAAGTTAATTTCCGGAAGCGAGTAGTATCGCCCGCCGTTTGTTTGTTTAGCTCGGCTTGATTATGATCAGCCGGGCGCGGGTTCCGCCGCTCATAACCCATGTAATCAGCCATCAGTAGTAGTAAACATTGTTCATACGATATCCATTAGTCGTTAAGCATTTTGGAATTGCTTTGTTATTGATTTTCGCGGCTATTGTAGTTGTGGCCTTCATACGAAGACATCAGTCCTCGAATGTAATTTTGACGTGGTGTCGTAAGTGTATCAATTAAAATGGTTTGTTGTGTGTACTTATGTAAAAACAAATATGTTGTAGATAAGATTAAACTTTTGCATACAATAGATGTTTGACTAAAAAATATTTAAAAGAATGTAAGATTTTTATTTTTCAGTTTAAAGTCTTTGAACTTTAATTAAAAGTAATATCTACAATGAATTAAATTTAAATTTGATACACCAACCAATTATATACTTTTCACATCAAAATGACGATATCTAATCTCTTGAAAATGAAGTCTGTTCACGAAGTTTTACAAATAAAGTAAAATATGACTAGAACTTAAGCAAAATCTTGTCTAAACCCGCAACTTGTCTGAAAAGTTGAAAAGCAAACGCTAAGAAAAATAACTTCTAATTAGTGTACAAAATAATCTAATTTTACAGCGTTAATTGTTAATAGCACTTTTAGCAGAGTAAAATTAAATTTAGATGGTGTATGCTGGTCTCACTATTAGTAAAAAATATTGTGTACATACGTGTATAAGTATTTTCTTCAATATACCATTTCCGTTGACCTCAACAAAAAAGGTTTGTTAACTTGGTAAACCCTTCACCTCCTAAATCCCAGGATTTGAAAGGATTCGACGCCTGATACTCGATACGTTTAGTTTCCTCTTTCGCTAAGAGATGGCGCTAGTTGTTAAGATCAGCAAAAAGAACAAAGAAAATTGTTCATTTCCTTAATATCCTCTTTGTGCTTGATATTCTCTTTTAAATATCTCTTGGAATAGAAAATAAGGTAAACTAATTATACTAGAGATCGGAATAATATATTCAAGGTGCGCAGAGAGGCATAATCAGAATCGCAAAGAGTTTAAAAGGTACCCTTTCGAAATTACGTTTAACCCTTATTCGGATTAAAATCCTACTAACAAGGGATAGTTATAAATAGTGATCTTAATTTTAGTCCTAGGCTACACAAGAAATAATTTCCGGTATATTTTTGTAAGATGGAATATTCTTTTACGATGGTAGGTACACTTTCAATACTTACTATATAGAATGAACTATAATAGATAGTAAGATTTAGTTAACTAGTATCTACCGAGTATCTATCCTAAGTATGAAGAGAGAGCATGTTTTTTTTTTAAAGACCTCATATTATTGAGAATCCTTTCTCTTTTACAAAGCTAAACCAATATTGAAAGACGTAAACTTTTTATTTTCGGCTAGACTAATTCTTACCTGGCAAATGGAAGCTAAAATTAATTGGAAATTCGTTTATTTTTTACGTAACAGCTTATTTGATTGATAGGAAACCTTTTAACCATAGACAGTATCGACCTAGATTATCAGGATTGGAAACTTAAGTCTAGCGCCTCACGGCCTCGCTAATAAAAACTTTTCTGACCGAGTAGGTACCGTGTCGATCTCGGCAACGACTAATCCCACCCTTCTCCCCCCGTGACGTGGGTGTCCCGAAACAGGACAGCAATATGTCAAGAGGTTGGGTAGAATGTTAATTCTGCCTAACTTTTACCCAATTGGTTGAGGTCAGCTTCCAGTCTAACCAGATTCGGCTGAATACCAGTATTTTATACGAAGCTACTCCCATGCATTGGATGTCCGCAACCCAGTAACTGGGCAATGCCGATATTCTAAAGTTAAACCAGTTGTTTGACTTTCGAGCTTCGACCCGTAACGGCTATCATAGGTATTCGTATGACACCCGGGATCGACAATTTAACGTGCTCTCCAAGGCACGGAAGGGTCTCGATGTGTAACGACTGGTCACCCATCCACGGACTGACCGTGGAAAACGTTGCTTAACCTCACAAATCGTATGATCCGAGCGGTCGTTAATAAGCCACGAGCACCTCGAGGGTTGGGTAGCATGTCTGCTAATACAAACAACCGCTCGTCTGCCAAGTGTGGTAAATAAGGCAGTTAGGTACTCTCAAAGTGATCATTGGTAGGTCTTTTTACAGTAGTACAGATAGTGTCATCCACGGAGACGCGCCCCACTCTTCGCCTAAACACGTTTTGTCTCTCACTTTTCATCTTAGAGTGAGAGAGAGAACACGCGATTTAGACGAAGAGAGAGGCGCGTCTTCGTGGATGCCACTATCTGTAAATGTTTACAGGCTGATATTATGATAAACGTTTTCTATGAGCGACGTAAACTCTTGACACACATCTGGTAAACTACTAAGCTGTCTACTCGTTGAGTTCTTGGAATATGCCAACGCAGAAACGTTGAGAACCACAGGCTTATATGGATTCAATTATTACCGGGAATTCTACGAAAAATAACTTTGTTAGATTACATGTGTAGGTATCACTAATTACTGTATTTATTGCGGTAAGACAATTGACAAGATTACAGTCTTCTTTAACAGTATCTTATCTATATTTTAAGACAAATTTTATTATCAAATGTCTTTTATTTTCGGCTAAAAGTCTCTTTCCATTCTTTCCTAGAATTTTGTACAGTTAAATCCTATAATTAGAAGAAGGTATTAATTGATTACCTAAAAAAATTAAGCACTGTAACAACCTCAATGAATTTAAAAGCAGACTTAAACAATTATTGACTGACAAAGTGTATTATTCTGTTAGCGATTTTTTAAGTGACAAATTATAATGTTGACATTTATTTTTTTATTATTTAATTATTTCTATTCGCTTATTTGATTTAATTTACTTGTACTGACATTTTATTCTTCTGACATTTTGATGTTATGTAATTTAATGAATTGATTTTAATGTACTTAACGGCGGAACATAGACAGTCTCTGAATTTTGCATATTTTTCCACCAATTTTTTACTTATGTTCACAAAATAAATGATTTGATTGATCTATTGAGGATAATTTTAATTAGAAACTAATTGAAATTTCCTTCATTCATTCGATATCCCTCATGGCTCTTCGTCCGCCTCCATGTGCGTTATTGCCCGTCGATATACCCAATCTATACTAATATCATAAAGAGGAAAGATTTGTATTTTTGTATGTAACGAATAAACTTAAAAACTGGACTGGACCAATGGACCAATTTCAAAAATTATTTTGCCGTTAGAAAGCTACATTATCACTGAGTAACATAGGCTATATTTAAAACTTCTTACGCGGGCGGAGTCGTGAGGAAACCGCTAGTCGAATATAAAGGATAAAGTTAGTTTGACAATCAAACAATTAATGATTCAACTCACCCATTAAAAGTTCAATATTGGACATAATGCCAGAACAGTCAGTGCTTGACAATAAATAAAATAATCCCTTAAAAAAAACTTTTAAGTTAAACGGTTTTATCTCGCAGTACCCCTGCAGCATCAGGGTTTGAGAATTGAAGCACAAAACAGATAGGTACGTACTTCAGGTATGTACTTCACTTTTCATAGCTACGCTCGGCGGTCGCTCTATCTATATATCTATCTCTCTCAAGCGCATGGCACTCGCGCTCGCAGTCACTCGCAGTCTAGTCCCAAACAGTCCGAGATATCGTGTCCGTGAGCAGTGTCTATGTGTGCGTTGCTCGAGCGCACTTGTATGTAGATTGACTTCTGTACCTATCTATTTTGTCATTGAAGGTTGAAATTTGACGACACGTTTGGTGCAGTGGCTGAGCAATCGGCTTCTGCGCTACGGGTCATGGGTTCGATTCCCGCACGGAACATATATTTGTTTGGCCTACAATTAGTTGTTCCGGGTCTGGATGTTTGTGCGTGTGAAGATTTGTGTCTGTAAACGCACCCACGATACAGGAGAGATCCTAGTGTGGGGCAACGTTTTTATAAAGAAAAAAAAAATGAATTTGCATCGGTTAAGCAGAAATGATGAAGCGAAAGGGGTATGTAAGAGTCGTAGCATGTGGCGTTCTATAGTTTCTGCCTACCCCTATGGGAAAAAGGCGTGAGTTTATGTATGTATGTATGTAAGCAGAAGTAGTTGAAAAATCTGTTGCAAGATTTGAATTAAATAAACAAATATACGAAGTGAAACTAATTAAAACTGTTTAAAAAAGAACCGCATTATTAATATTATTAGTAAGCAGTAGATAAAATAGGGAACACTATTAGAGTTCCCAAGTCTATGTTCATGCTTCTACAATTTTGCAAGAAATGTAGGTACGAAGATTAGTACCTATACCTCTCATCGATCTCCACCTTATTCCTTCAGGTTTACGTTCAGTTATTGCTTGGCAGAAACGTCTCCCAGCTATTACCATACGTAACAGGGTTAAAACGTACGTACACGTCTAAGTGAAATAAAAAACGCGGTAAAAATCTCACATGGGAGTAGTTAGAGGCACTCCAAATGTCAACCGCTCTTAGCTAAGTAATCAGGTTTAAAATTCATGGGGTCAGAGTTAGTGACTACCCTAGGGTGTTTTATTGGGAGAAAAGTTATGTTTCACTCATTTAATCGGTTTTTGGAATACTTCTGACGGTACGTAATAAACTGTTCCGCTATCCTTTGACGAACATCGATGAGAAATGACGTTTCTGTCATTTGTGATCAGAGGCGTTCCGTTCAGCGTACCAATTTGAATAGCACCAATTCGAATGTCACCAATACTATTCCTGTTCATATGTCTAACTATTGGTGTGATTCGAATTGGTGCTATTCAAATTGATGCGCTAAATGGAATGCCCCAAATTAATAGTTTAAAGTCGGGCTTCAGACCCAGCGTCTATGCAGGTATGTGTTTACGCATTTTTAAATCGATTTCTATTTGATCGTTTTGAAGTTTTGAATGATCTATTGTAAAAGACAAACAACTAAATCGTGAAGGGGTGAATCTATCATTACAGCTATAGCTAATATCGGTATGTCCGGATTGCGAGCATGGTAAATAAGGTAAATGAAACCAACATAGAATCTCCACCACTGAGAGTACGTATATTTTATGTTAGTGGTTAGTTACAGAAGCTAGTTCACAAATATATAATAATTTACACAAGATCAGAAAATAAGAAGGAGCTAATCAGATATAATAGGACAGACTTCTTCGGCGGTTCGACATAGAATCCTCTGCTACTTCGAATGACCACTGTTTTTATAACGTCGGGTACGTTGATTTATCTTGACGAAAGCCCTCCTTTATCAACATTGTCCAGGGTTACCAGCTACCGACAATACTATTGATCACAATACATCCTTGAATCTTACAGTTACATGGAAGTAAAAAAAAGTTTTTCGCTTATATCGGGAATTTCAGTAAGTTTTACCTAACACTAAAAATAGTTGCGTTCTTGAGAGTGATGGATCACATAAATAACCTAAATCCCAGGTGGACAATGTATTAGGTATACAAAATACCGCAAAGTTAGTTTAGTTCTGATTTTCAAATACCAAAACACGTTTAATATAATCCCATAAGCAAAACTTAAGTCACAAAACAGATACGTACAGAAGTCAATCTACATACAAGTGCGCTCGAGCAACGCACACATAGACACTGCTCACGGACACGATATCTCGGACTGTTTGGGACTGGAGTGCGAGTGAGTGCGAGCGCGAGTGCCATGCGCTTGAGAGAGATGGATATATAGATAGAGCGACCGCCGAGTGTAGGTATGTAAAAGTGAAGTACATACATGTGATTGACTTCTGCACCTATCTATTTTGTGCTTAAGTTAAATGGTTTTATCTTGCAGTAGTACGTCATCAGGATTTGAGGGTGAAGGTTGAAATTATTATAACGTTGTATTGTCATGCGAATTGAATTAGTGTGCGTAGTTCAGGAGAACCGGTTAAGCAGAACTAGTTGAAAAATCTGTCGCAAGATTACCCCACAGGGGGTGCCCTTATTGCCGCGTCACTTAATTTATATCCATAGTTCGTAAGCCCTGGCTGGGGGCCTTAAAGTAATTTTTGGCCACCACAGGATAGTCCGGTTAAGTAGTAACAAAGCCCTCGCGTGCTTTAAACTACGAGTGATCCTACCTAAAAAAAAAAAAAAATTGAAACAAAAAAATATACGAAGTGAAGCTAATTAAAACCGCTTAAAACGACGGTCCCTACGTATACTATCGAAACTACAAAATATCAGTTTTTATTTTATTATGTATGTACACTGATTACGCTCAGATTTATGATCCGATTTACGTGATTCTTCTTTAGTTTGATGCGGAATAGTTGCCATTTGGTCCCATAAATAAATATTATTTTATAACCTTTAAGATAACATAATTTCACACATTTTAAGCAGATAAAATAAAAACGGAGATTTTGTTGTTTCGATAGTATACGTAGGGACCGTCGAAAAATGTATGGACATTCAAAACTTTATTACTTATCACAATTTAGCTATTGTCTCCCCCGGTTATTAACTCGAATTTTGAAATCCTTTATAAGCGATTATTTTTTACTTTTAACAAAAGAAACAAAATGCAGGTAGGAAATAATCAAAGCACTCATTATTGTGATCTCCGAACAGTCTCTTTAATAAGAAAGTCGTAATTCACCCTCAATGACTTTATTCACCCGATGGCGTCCCAAGTAACGTTAATTAGATAATTTAATTTCGACGTTTCTGATGAAATGTTTAAGAAGAATTTTCTTTTATCTTATCTTTCCACGAGTACCTGCTTGTCTTAATTGTAATAAGCTTATAGTTAATATTAAGACCATAGGCGTGGAATTTTATATTGTTATTAGAAGATATTGTAACATAACATCACGCTTGTATTCCCCGAAGGGTTGGGCAGAGGTGTATAGTAACACCTTCATTTCATCGTTATGTTTAAGTCCCATGTAATAGAGGGCGAGCCTATTGCCATCAACCGGGCACAATTCCAAACTCTGGGCTGCTACTGAGGAATTCCACACGAAAAACCCAACAACACTTTGCCCGACCTGGGGATCGAACCCAGGATCTCACGATCAGCAGTCGCGCTTGCCACCACTAGACCAACGAGGCAGTTATTTGAAGATATTGTAATTTTCATAAATGAAGTCACTTTTTGCTTTTCCCAACTTAGTGGGGTCAGCTTCCAGTCTAACCAGATGCGGCTGAATACCAGTATTTTACACGGAGCAAATGCCATCAGACCTCCGCAATCCAGTTACCCGGCAATGCCGATATTCTAAGGTTAGACCGGTTGTCAGACTTTCGGGCTTCTGACTACCCGTAACGGCCGTCACAGGTACTCGTCTGACAAAACTCTCCGAGGCACATAGAAGTCTCGATGTGTAACGAACGGTCACCCATCCACGGACTGACCGTGGCAAGCGCAGCTTAACCTCACAAATCGTATGATCCGTGCGCTTGTTATTTAGCTACGAGCCCCTGTTCGACATGTTAAATCAAATGCAGTCCCAAAATTATATAGTATGAAGATATAATAATGTAGGTACTAACAACCTACACTTACTTATCAAAATAGGTGTTCTATTAATAGAATCTCTAAAGAACACAAGTGTAAGTAGTGTCCATAAATCACTAGTAATAAGCAGTTAACCCTAGTGGTTTCCTATCCGGCGGTAGTCATTAGGTCATATCGGAGACCAATATATCACTAATAATCCAGAAAATTGAGAATCGAAATACCAACGGCTCTCGTGGCCATCTTCACTAACTGTTTTCACGCATTAAATTCTGATAGGATAAGTAGTTAGTGTTTCAAGCCGCCAATTATTTGATTATTGACGCAATGGATAACAGGCTTGGCTTTCTGGTTTGTGGTTTCAACCCACGGACGAAACAAATATGTGTGGTACCGACCGTACCACACATAGCCCGTACCGTATGTACTACTTTTTTATATATATATTTATGTCTATACTAATATTATAAAGAGGAAAGATTTATATTTTTGTATGTAACGAATAAACTTAAAAAATTCCGGACCGATTTCAAAAATTCTTTTGCCGTTAGAAAGCTACATTATCACTGAGTAACATAGGCTATATTCATTACTGGAATAAAACTTCTTACGCGGGCGGAGCCGTGAGGACACAGCTAGTTAGTTATATTTTAATAAATTTAGAGGGGCTCGTGGCTAATTACTAACCGCGCGTATCGTACGATTTGTGAGGTTAAGCTACGCTTGCCACGGTCAGTCTGTGGATGGGTGACTGTTCGTTACATATTGAGACCCCTCCGTGCCTTGGAGAGCACGTTAAACAGTCGGTCCCGGGTGTCATACGAATACCTATGGCAGCCCGAAAGTCTGATAGCCGATCTAACCTTAGGATATCGACATTGCCCAGTTACTGGGTTGCGGAGGTCTGTTGCCAGTCTCTCCGTGTGAAATACCTGGTATTCAGTCGCATCTGGTTAGACAGGAAGCTGAACCCAACATACTTAGGAAAAGGCTAGGAAGAAAATATTTTAATAAATTTATGCACAAAATAAGCCAGGAATAGAGCATGAAGAGTAAAAAAAATCCTAATATTTTTTACCACTTAACGAAATCTACTCTAATCCTATGAATCCACTATAGGTACCCAGAATATTTTACCTAAGAAATAGGAAATTATATTTTGTTATCAGTCAGTTTCAGCCAAGATTGTTGTTATAAATTATTCATTAAAAATATTATATTCAAGTTTTTGGTAACAATGACTTTGAATCGTTTGGTGTCAAAACGGTCGGATCATGGGGTCCGAAGTCCAACTCGAGTGCACGTCTCCTTTTCCTCCCTTTCGTAGACTGGTCGACACTTCGCGTGACTAGTGGGCTGGCTTGTTCTCTGACCAAAGAATCAGCGTCGCCATTCAACGTGGCGACGCTGCCAGTCTTTTCTGGGCACACTTCCAGATGACAGCGATGTGATAGTAGTTCGACGCCTAAGTGCGCTTTCTGCATAGTTTTTTTTAAAATTTTATTAGTATTTTGCGCATGCAAGAAGTTTAGATTGTTAATGTAAATATAGTCTCTAGTCTTATTATAATAATAAAAATCTACACCTTCTTTAATTGCGACGGTTGTCTTTTTGTATCTTTTTTCTTTATACATTTTACTGTCTTTGCCACTACTTTTACTTTTGTGTTTTTATTTCAATATTTTTACAAAAAGTCAGAGGCCTAGGTAGGTACAAAATCCAAAAACTAATATTAACTGGTTGTAGGTAAATAAGTACTTTGAATGCAAAAAACACGACCTTGCGTCAATTTACTTATACTAATATCAGGGACATACATACATAGGTACATACATAAACTCACGCTTTTTTCCCAGGGACCATAAAATAATATTTAAAGACAAATACATAGTATATACCTTAACAGCTTTCATCAGTGTTTATATAGATAAATATTGTTTGTTTAATTATTAAATTAGAAAGAAAAACGCCAAGAAATAATACTACAACGGACACACAAAGAAAAATATCGTCGGTCGGCAGTGAAAACTAAGTATATGTAAAATACAATTTAAAAAAAAAGAGAAATAACTGAATCCTGCAAAAAAAATGGCCGATCAAATGTTAATACAAGTTTGTCATCGTACGTCATAGATAGCTTAAAAGTATTTGAATTGAAAGTTTGTTGAACTAGTACGTGTATGACGAGTTTATCAATCCAAAGAACAAATAAAACTCTTTTGAAGAAAATTTTATTTACGAGGTTTTCACTGCTGAGCGTCGATATATGACTAGCTTTTTCGCGCATCACCCAAAAATAACTGAGTACCTATAGATCTGAATATAACTGCACAAAACATATCATCACAATAAAGTACCGTAACTACACATAACAAATATGTACCTACTTGCACAATCCACATTAATTGCTTTAGCAAGCCAAACACATCTGAAAATACGTTCCGTATGCCATTTGTAGTTAGTATTTCGGCTAAATTCTCATCGCCGTAGTACACAAGTTGGTTGGTTACTGTACTGTAATAAACATAGTTTCTGCGCAGGTAACTGCTGGGACACACGGCTGCTGTGTGCTAACAATGAGCTGGGCCAAGTTATATTAGGTCAACTAAACGATATTGAGTTTAAGCGCAGTGAATTTCTTGATTTTGAGAACATTTTTGGAGGTTTATTTTGTCTCTTGTAGTGTTTTTTTTATTAACTTGTTACCCCTGTATTCTCCGAAGGATAAGCAAATGTGTAGTATTGTGTGCTCATATTTTACAGGTGACAATATTCAGTCCTATTTTTGCAATTTATCAGACCCAATAATGTAGGTGATTAATATTATTTTTTCCTAGAAATCTCAAAACATTTTGCAAAAAACATAGGCTACGCCTGTTTTTTGCAAAATGTTTTTGCAAAACCATTGAAAAACCATAACGTAAAACCATTGAAATATATAGTAAAACGCCCAAGCTATAAGCGATTTAATTTTTTTCACTAAACAGAGTCAGTACTACGGAGCGATGACGTCATACCTCATGAACTTCATACAGGGACTTCACATTACATTGTAGTGTCCGTTTCGCGCATCAAGGCCAAAAAATTCCCGATTCTCTAAAAACATGATATTTCGTAGTTAAATATATTATCTCCTCAATTTCTCAACGTTTTTATATATTTTTAAGGTTCCGTACCCAAAAGGTCAAAGTTTATGGTATTTTATGGTGACACTGATTAATATGGATCAATTTAAGAACATGAAAAATCTTTTTTGTTTTGATAACCCCCTTGTATATGAAATTTCCAAGCCAAAGGACCTGAAATAATTCCTGAAAACAAAAACGTACCTACTTTTGTATACATAACTCGATGTTTTTCAATCAAGTACAGATAAGAGCTTATTGCATAAATTATTAATTAATATTAAATCACATTGTTACAACCGAACTTCTTTGTTAAATAATTTCGCGAATTATTTTAACTCTTAATTGTATGATATGAATATTGCATTCAATATCAGTTCATGTAAATCCAAATAAATACCACAAACCAGAAATCTTCATAATTATTTCATCTGGTAACTTTATCACGATATTTTATTTACTCTGTTGTCTCCGACTAATGGCCAAATACTCAAACGCTACTCAATTTTAAGTTGCCTTTAATTTCGTGCTGTCACTGTCGCTTAGCCTTAAAGTGATAGTGACAGCACGAGATTTAACGGCAACTTAAAATTAAGTAGCATTTGAATATTTGGCCGTAAGGCTGAGCATCCACCAGAGCTGTGCTAAGCTGCGTAGCGAGGAATGTGTTTTGTAAGCACCAATAGAATCACTTCATTTACTTAGCTTCGCTCTGCGCAGCTCTGGTGGATATGGGCTTAGCGGAGCGAGGTTTTTGTTCATACAAAACAAGCGGGAAATGCGAGCGAGGGATGTGTTGCGAGGAATGTGTTGCGAGGAATGTGTTGCGAGGAATGTGTTACGAGGAATGTGTACCGCTCCCGCCACACCACCCTCATATTCGAAAAGAGTCCGCTACCTATCTTCGCACCGCTCATTTGTACACATTAAAACATTACGCATTACCCATTCCTCGCACAGCTCTGGTGGAAAGGGTCACACCGTTTCACATCCTCGCTACACATTTTCGCGCCGCACATTTTCCTCGCACAGCTCTGGTGGATGTCCAGCCTAAGTCTGCAAAATAACACACTGCAATCATCAAACAGTTTATTAAACGTACCTAGTCATATTAAAATGGGAGTATAACCAGTAGCGGTTTATGTCCCGGCCCATGTTTTAGAGTGGTCGTTTACTGACTGATATGGTGGTGATGATGATTCCATCTTTATTTCTAACTAGCTGTGTCCTCACGGCTCCGCCCGTAACCTGTTAATCAGTGATAATGTAGCTTTCTAACGGCAAAAGATGTTTTGAAATCGGTCCAGTAGTTTTTATGTTTACTCGTTACATACAAAAATACAAATCTTTCCTCTTTATAATATTAGTATAGATTCATGACAGCATTAGAATACATATAGAATCATCACGTCACCGTTCACCGACAACGTTCTGTGTTATTTAGAGAAATATTATCAGTGGAAATTACACATTAATATAATACACAATGTTAGATGAACTAAATGTCCGTGTGTACAGAAGGTTATGTCCCAGCTTCTCGTGGAAGTGGAATCTCATAGATATCTCGCCGTAGATTCCATACACCAGCGCCGTTCACAGTTATTCACAACATTCACTTGTTTAGAAAACTTCCAGGATTTATTTAAACCACTATTTCTGTTTATTTCAGTGTGATGTAGATTTATATTTAGTTTCATTATCAAAGATTAATTTTCTTTCACAATTTGTTCGCTATCTTTCTTCTGTAGGATCAAAGAGAATAGCTTTCTTTTTCTTCTTAGCGTGTCGATGGCAATCTAAATTGAGTCGGCCCAGAACTTAGCTACGAGTTTAGCGTTATTAGTAGCGTCCATTAGTTTCTGTAACGTGTAGGTATCAGGGCACGCAGGGCATGATGTCAGGTGTCCCATCGTTTGTGGAACAGTACAACATTTACACTCCAAGCTGGAATCGTCTATGAATCTCCACCTGAGCAGGTTAGCTTTAAAGGAACTATATAAAATAAACTTTATTATTCTAATATTTGGCGCACTCAGGCTGCGTTCCTGCGTTCTGCGTACTACGTCTATAGTTTTGATTGGCTCACAACTCTGCGAAATCCAAACGCAATTCGCAAAACGCAGAAACGCAGATTTCTATTATACGCAGAATTTCTCTTCCCAGGGTGAGCAAAGCTCAATAGGTTTCCAATTTAGGTAAATAAACCAGTTTGAACTGCTCTCAGTAGCATTGTGTTTAGAACTGGGGCGATTTGAATAGCACTGCATCCAAAGAGCCTCTTCAGCTGTTGAATTGATACAAACAATATTATTTTGATACGGTGGTACTTGTGTATACTTTTCGACCGTAAAAGGGAACGCGGGCAGCAAAATATTAATAATTTGAATAGGTTTTTGCGATCTATTTCCGTCCCACCCCTCCAGCAAACCTTCCCAATTGAGCGCGAAAGAGACACCTGCATCTCGGACTGATTTCTTCTGTGCAATATTAGCGAAAGCGTACTTTCGTATTTCCCTGTTTCCTTCTTCAAATCTGGACCGATTTTAATATTTTTTCTGTAATCATTTAAGAAAGACTTTGGTTATATCTGTATGTTTTTCTTTTATTTTTTATATTCGTCAAATTTGTTTGCCAGATGTTTGAAAACGGTGTTAAAACCGGTCGATTTTTGTAAAGTTTAAACGTTTCTAGTTCTTTTAATAATTAATTTATTAACAAAAACAAAACATAGAGACATAGTGGTGGTAGATATGTATCATATGATACAAAATAAATGCTCTAGTGACATTCTCCAAGGAGGAAACTGGGGAATACGTTTGTATGGACTAAATACCGACCGCATTTCCTCTTAAAATAATAACAATGAATAAATTCCGCTAAGAATGTATTAAGGTCGATATTCTAAAACAATGCTCAGTTATGAATCTCAATTTGAGCAGAGATTTGAGTACAGTTTTCTATACAAATCTCTACTCAAATCAAGATTCATAACTGAGCATTGTTTTAGAATACCGGCCTTCATATTAGTATAGGTTTGTAATCCAAACAATGCAAGCTGTAGCTACCTAATACTACTATCTATTCTATTTCACCTTGTCAGTTCCTAGAACTTGGGATTAGAAGCAGTACTAAGAAGCACCCACATTCAGAGATTCCCTTTCATTCCCTATTAGTCATTGATTAACAGAATATTCCCAGCTTCCACGTATTACATGTTGAAAAACGATTAATTTCGCAAAAGCTAGTCGATCGTGTGTCGGCTGCTTTTATTATAACTGCTTATTTTTAAAAGCTCGTACCTAAGTATTTACAAAGTTTACTTTTTAATTACGATACAAATCCTTCAATTCAGGAGGAACTTATCTTTACATAGTATTAAACAAAGTCCCTCCCGCTGTCTGTACGCTTAGATCTTTTAAACTACGCAACGGATTTTAATGCAGTTTTCAGAAATAGATAGAGTGATTCAAGAGAAAGGTTTATATGCCCCACATTAGTATCTACATTGCACCCGTACGAGGCCGGAGCGGGTCGCTAGTTATAGATAAACTGACAGAGTATAAGTATTGTAAAATTTAAAAATAAATTATCACAACCTGTATTTCCTTGTGAGGGGCACGTTGCTAATTACCAACGCGCGGATCTTACGATTTGCGAGGTTAAGCTGCGCTTGCCGCGGTCCGTCTATGGATGGGTGACCGTTCGTTACACATCGAGACGCCTCTTACGGGAAGTCAGAAGCCCGAAAGTCTGACAAACGGTCTAACCTTGGGATATCGACATTGCCCACTAACTGGGTTGCGGAGGTCTGATGGCAGTCGCTTCGTGTAAAATACTGGTATTCAGCCGCATCTGGTTAGACTGGAAGCTGACCCCAACATAGTTGGGAACAAAGGTAGGCAGAATCAGAATGTAATTCCTTAGTCTGTACCTTTCCATTGATTGTACAATTTGCTTTCAACTGGAAATGCGCTCCTGCACTTAGATAGTCCATTTCATTCCTAGACTAATGGAATATTTCCAGATCATACAAATAAGTAGTTACTTTAAATACAAGTCAGACCCAGAAAAACTATTCTATTTGCAACAGCTAGTAGTTCGTTAAGCGGCGGCTCTATTTTTAATAACCACTTGCTTTTTCATTAGAATCTATATGAGCTCGGGCATTAGACATAGTGAAACAGTCTAACAACAGTGGAATCACGGCGCCACCGGCCACCGCTTGATTCACGCCCACTACTGCTACGCTAATTAACTGGCAAATTAATTATTATTGCAACCAGGAAGCCTTGGTAAGCCTCCTACATATACTCACGCCTGCAATCCCTGAAGGGGGAAGCAGAGGTGTGCTCCTATTACAGAAGTCTGTATCCCGTGTGGCTAGCCTATTGCCATATTTCGGGCACAGTTATGGTGCTAAGTTTCGCGCCTCTTATAATTAGCTTGTCGGGCGAAGGAAGAGAATTGTATTCTTAGTCCGTCCCCCACAGACCTCATTTTCTGCTGTTCTATTCCTCATGATTAAGGACTTGGTCGTGGTTACGTAGAGTACGAAAATCTAGTCAATAAGTAAGTCATGGTCAAACAGTGAATATTCTCTTAGAAATGCGCATTATGCTTACATTTTCAAACTTCTTAGGAACTTATAACAATCTTCCATAACACTGCTATTCAGCTTCCTTAATTAACAGCACATAAACTATCTACTTTAGTTTAATAAAAGTGCAGTACAGTCGTTACAGCAGTTAATACAGCAACAGATTAAGCCTCATACACTCGAACATAATTGTATGACGCCATTATCTCTGAATTTAGATGTAGTGTCCCGTTAAGCACCGATCGTATAGCTTAATTATCTCCCTTCATACAGCAGCTCACTCAAGCCGAGGATTACAAACCACGCGGCTGTTTATCAGCTGAACTCTCTGAAGCGATTGGTTTTCGCATCATCTGCCCGATTCGACTACGTACTCACATAATAGAGCCGTCACTGTTCACCTGGAAATATTCCAATATATTTTGTGGAAAACGTAAATATTTTCATCCGGACAGCATCGCGGTCAGTGCATCCAATTAATGCAGGCGTTGGGCGAAGTCGCACCGTTTGTAAAAATCGCCTATACGCAGGGTCGAATGAAAACACATTGGCGGATCGCCCCGGGCCACCGTCCCGCCATAATTATGACATAAAACCTGATAGTGTCCTGTTCACAAAAGATATTATTTCCCATAATCATTATGAATAGAGGTTGTATAGGTACGCGAAAGTGCGTACACGTGTGGGCTTAAGCGGAACTTATATAAGGTTATGTGTGGAAATATTTTAGAGCTTACATTGTTATCTTTACGCATTTAGGATGATTGTTATTTTTTCAGGATACCTAGTGATATTTATAAATCGTTTCTTCTTTTATTTTTATATTCCTTTTATCGAAACCAACCAAAAACGGCGACAAGTTTTGAACAAAAATGAAATTTACTTAACTACCAATATTTTTTCTTTCTCGCTATTGACGATAAATCAAACACTTTCTTCCATCAACTGTCAAAAACATGAAGATCTGGCGAAACAATATTTGCTAATCGGGCGGGTTCGGCCCGCGGCAGTCCGACGCGTGTTTGCCTAGGCCGGCCATATTTGCCATTGGTGTCGCCAGCGCCGGCCCCCACATAACCACTAATCATATTTTATGGTGCCCGCTTAACTCAAATATTCGATTTGGATTAAACGACGCACGGAAAAAATGCGACGCAATTTCCCATGTTTTATGAGAGATTGTAATTTGAAGAGCTGAATTAATTCGATCGATAGCGTCGACGTCATCGTAAAGTTAGTAATGCGGTCGTTTTCGTAAACTTATGATCGAGAATCGTTCAACAGAAACCTGATAATGGTATAGGTTTAATAGATTTTTTACGCATATGTACCTATAATACGTTCCTAAGTAATCCCATATTGCATTTATAAAATTACACCGTATTCAGGTACCTTTTATCATTACGTTAGGTGCTCAAAAACTGTTCTTTGGCACAAACAGTGTTCTTTGAACAATTGGAACAGTGTTCCAAATTGTTTATTAAATCAATACAAACAAAATCTATAGCTTTCCGATGTTATACGTATTGCGGAGTGCGCCGTACGATCCTTTAACCCATGAAAATGTGTAATTGTCACGACACTATCCCACAATTTACGTTTGATATGCGAATGTTCCGCGTGACAACACGCGTAGCTTGTCATGCGTCACGTGACTGATAGCTTTAATATAGTCCCGTTGATTATCCAGCCGAGCGGAAACGCCAAACGGTAATCTAGATTTAATACCACGGCTCATCGCGGCTCGGCCTGCCTCGGCATTGTCCTTGTACCTACGTGTGAGTACACTGCGTGTTAATTGAACTGTCTGTAAAGACTTCTTATGTGTGAGTTCGTTGCGTATTGATAGGTTTCATTGTGTTGGAGTAGGACAATCTTGATTAACAAAGGGTTTATTTTAAAATTCGAATTCGAATTGGAAATTTTATTTAAAAAAATATAAATATTCTAAACAGTTACAGAATTTGAAAAAAAGTTTGAAGAGTCGATAAATTCAAAACTAAAACTAGAAGCTACTGGAATTCGAATTTTAAAATGTCTTTTAAATAAACTTCAAGCGGATCGTGGAACTTGGAAGACCGGAATAAAAATAGCAGCCAGTGTTTGAGTTGTCTTTTAAATTGCTTGCTTAGGCAGAATTAGGGCTAGGCTACAATATCAGGGCATTTATTATAATTAGCCTAGGCGACTAACACAATACAATTTTCTTTGTCATTTCTCCAACAATTTCGAGACATTTTATGAATTAATTCACCTTGACTCTAGCAGATTATCTTTTTCACAAAATTAATATTTATTAACGCTGACATGAATTTAGATCTTTCATAAATTGAAGGTTCAAAAATACCCGATGTTGTCCACTCAATATTTTTCACATGAATCACCGTTAAAAAGTAATTTAAAACCATTTTCAAATGCCGACGAAAACATTGTGTCAGACGTAATAAAGCTGGGAATAGCATTCTAATGAATGATATTGGTCCTCCTGTGGGATTACAAGTTAATCCTCTTGAAACGGAACCAGTGGTGGGGGGAGTGCGGTCTGCGGGGCGCTACGGTAGGTAATAAAATTCTTACGTCATCACCGGACCGACGGACTGCGGGCTCAAGGTATTACCGCCTCATCTGCTTTGTTTTTTTTTAAATTTAATTCTTGGATCATTTACCCTGAATTAGCAAAGTTAAATTTTGATTCCGTAAGGCGGCGATTAGTTTGAATTTGCTAATTAGCGACTTCAGTATCACGCTATCCATAGGCATTTTGTACCTTCCTACTAAAATTTCATTTAATCCATCTCCATACTAATCTGAGTTTAAAACGTGAAAGGGATATTAAAACTACGGGCTACCTATTGTTTCGCACAATTCATATACAATAAAATTTTCACGGTGACTGAAATAAAATTATTATAAACCTCATTGACAACGTGGATCGTGACATTTCTCGCTCACGATATCCAGTCGTTAGGCGAGATTTTCTTCTCGGAACCACCTTTGAGTAAACTCTTATTTTTACGAAGTATTCCGCCAATGTCAGTCTCCTTTGTTCCTTCGTCTATACAATGACATTACTTCAAACCGTAAAACAAGCGTAATAGTTGACACTAGTAAAAGCTTTCGAGGTCGTGGAGAATAAAAAGAAAACAATATTAGTGTTGTGGTTTGGGTGGTACATTAATACACATTTGGCTGCGGAGTCGCGGCGCGGGGGTGATGGGGGGCGGCCCGCCATTTTCATCACAAATTGAACAACAGAATAAAATTAGCTAGCCTTATTTATTTCAGTTACTCAGCCGTTACAGGTGAATTAACTTTACGTCAGCGTAAGCTCACAGTGACAATAGTTCGCTCAGAATTAATCGAAACAACAACATTGTGCAAAGCCAATTTCAAACCAGATGAAAGCATTCCGTTCTTAATAAAAGGGTTGTAGTGAAGATTAATGTTTTCGTTATTTTCTCTCTATCACATCACGATACTCAGTTAATTAGTTTAAATAACAGTGTTTCGCCAGACGCGCAAACAGAGACCCTTAATGAAGGCAACCAATTCTCGGGGCTGAACCGAAACGGTCTTTCATTTCAGCCTTAAAGGCGTAGGGCGTCGCAATACGCCAGCGAGTTTGCCAAAAACAAGCCCAATAACGGTCTGGCAAACAGTACAAATGATGCGTTAGTGACAAAACGACGTACAGTCGTCCCCCTCGTGCCGCGCCAAGCAACAGAGACAGACGCTTGACGAGCACGACGGGAAACAAGACAGGTTATTATCTCCCAACGAGCCAAAACACGTCAGAAAACCTCAGATATTTTCCACACGTCCTCGGGTATTCACTGGAGACTGGAAACGAAAATTAGTTACTGAAGATTTCTTGTTTTTGTCTGAATGTGTTGCGTGATTTTCATTGTTAAGAAATAACAAACGCCACCTTTGAAATTGAACTACGCGCACTGAATATCAAAGAGTAGGCACACGTCGTGCACGCGGAGACACTCTTGTTTAAGATCCGGTAACACGGAGTGTCCCGCGACCTGCTACTTTTAAATTAAATTATTTCTTCTACGTCTTTTGTACTAAAGCTACTCCACTACTTGGAATGGAAAAAGTAGAACGTGATAAAGTCAGGTTAGCGACACGTCTGTGTATAACCAGTGGCCGCAGAATATAATGATATCCTCTGTCGCATATTTGGTAGCAGCCCGTTGTTCCCGCGCTACCGCTTTGTATTCTTTTGGTTAATTTTTTGCCGGATTAATTTGTCTGCGTATTCAAATTGCAAATTGTGAGATAAAAGGATGACCTTTTTACATTTGTTTTTGGAGAAGATCCGGGATTTTTTCCAAAAAATATCGGTATGAAAATGAAGCTGGAACGAAAATATGTGGTGTTAATTTTGAAAAATATGGTGTGATTTTTGGAAAATCTTTATAAGATTTTGTCGGTTACAATATCAGTACACGGCTCGACACAAAGCAACACGTCGGGGTTGATAGAGGGTGACATTTTCTTAAGTTACGGCATTCTCTTACCGATTCAATATCCTTTTTCTATTTTGTTCGAGTGAAGCATATCTCACGATCTTTACTCTATATTCACGTCTGCATTTTCACGAGATATGAACAAAAAATACAAACACTTTGTAAATCTTTTTCAAACCGGTGCAGTAGAATCTTTTTGATAATAATTTAACTTTCTTTTTCCTATAATTAACAGAGCGATATTGGTTAAAATTAACACTATTGTATCTTTACCAATAATGAAGCAAAGACGTCATATGGCTTTGCATAGTATACCCTTCCATGTGGAAGTAGCTATTACAGGTAAAATTAGCTTACGAGTCTATTTATATGCCCAGTTTAGTATAAAAACATGCTACCATTGGTGAGCAAAACGATTCGTTTTTGTTTATAGGAACCGGGCACTGAACGTATTATAACAGTTTGGAATAAAATGATTCCTAATTTATCGCCTGTATATCTACGATGAAAATATAAATGTCTTGTTACGAAAATAATCTGAATTCAGCACTTGACGATAAACGTAAAGCCTGAGGCGATTTTTGAATATCGATACCGGACCTCTGTATTCTACGCCACAAGTCTTCGAAATTGCCCATCTTTCAAACCTTAATATGTACTACAACCCGAAGTAAATTATAAGAATACGTAAAAGGGAAGCACACTAAGATTAATTCTGTGCACGCACATGTATTTAGGTTAATATATTCTGAGAAATAATACGAAAACTTATAATCTCCGTAACACAATTGCTAAAATAAATAAAAAAAAGCGTCATCCTCTTTGACGATTTACTTCAAATTGAGTATATCAAGACAGACGCAATATTCTATTGTAACAATCGCAAAATTCTTACTAGGAGTATTTTCAATTCGGCGCCGTTCGAGCAAGTGGAGGCGGAGGCGGCGCGTTCCCTCCCTGTATTTTCCTGTATATTTTTTCCCCTCTCTATGAAGAAGTCATAAATCACGTGGATGTAAATCTGTAGCATCCAGTTGCGGATGAGTGACGCGCCATTATCGCTAGTCGTCGGCGCGGGCGGCGCGGGCCTGCCGCAGGCCTAAAACTTGACGCCGAGCAAAACTTTTAACTCCGACAATCCATTTTATCCGTTGTAGCTTACTATCATAACTTGAATAATAGTGAGTTTAATATCATGTTGATTGTTGAGGGGACACCAGTTGAACTTATGTTGAACGTTGCTGATATTGTTACTATTAAATCAAGTCTAGTAGGACCTTCATGTTCAAGACTGGACGTTTAGATAGGTAATGATTGTGATGATGAACCATTCATTATGTCACCCACTTTGTAATAATTAACTATGGTAATTACACAAATCTGTTTCCAAGAGGATTCTATCTTATGACGCGGAATGGCCTGTGATAGGTTGAGTACCTACTGTGAGCACGTCACATTAATCTTTACATAGTATAAAACAAAGTCGCTCCCGCTGTCTGTCTGTCCTTATGTATGCTTAGATCTTTAAAACTACGCAACGGATTGATGCGGTTTTTTTAATAGATAGTGTGATTCAAGAGGAATCTTGAATCACTCTATCTATTAAAAAAAACCGCATCAAAATCGGTAAACCTTCCGGTTTACATAATATGTAAACGGTTTATATTATAAACCGTAGATACTAATGTGGGCATACCCCACATTAGTATCTACATTGTACCCGTGCGAAGCCGGGGTGGGTCGCTAGATAATGTATAAAACATCAAAAAACTGCCTCGTTGTGGCAAGCGCGACTGTTGATCGCAAGGTCCGGGGTTCTATCCCCAGGTCGGGCAAAGTGTAATTGGGGTTTTCCGTGTGGAATTCCTCAGTAGTAGCCCGTAGCGCATTTGTGCCCGGTTGATGGCTATAGGCTCGCCCCCTATTACATGGGACTTAAACATAATGGCGAAATGTGGGTGTTACTATACATCTCTGCACGTCCTTTCGGGGAATACAGGCGTGATTTTATGTGAAGACATCAAAACTTTACTTTTTATTGATTTTATGATTTGAAACACAAGATACATCCAACAGTTTGTTACTAAAAACTATTACAACGAACATAATATTTCCATTCAAAAATCTACAAAATCTGTCTCATTCTACGTCGTCAACATTAATCTAATAAAATAATGGAACGTCACACACGGAGATTTTGTTTGGAAGAACTTTATTGTTCATAATAAGCCAACACGTCTCCGGACCCCCACATCCATCATGCTCCCGGAGCCATGACTCCGTCCATCCGTCACCCGTTCTGATGATCTTGCGGCAAGATTCCTTTTTGCGAAAGATTGCTCACAAGTTAGGCTACTTTGAGGTTATTTAATCATATTTATAGGAAATCGTGATCATACTAGATTGGGTAAAAGGATTGTTGTTTTGTTAGTCTCTAATTAGAAACTAGCTGTGTCCTCACGGCTCCGCCCGCATAAAAAGTTTTATTCCAGTAATAAATATAGCCTACTAGCTTTTACCCGCGGCTTCGCTCACGTGGAATTAACATGATGTTTTTCCAGGACCAAAAGTAGCCTATGTTACTCTCCATCCTTTCAACTAACTCTATGCCGAAAATCAAGTCGATTGGTTGCTTAGTTAGGGCGTGAAGGAAGGACAAACAAACAAACACACTTTCGCATTTATAATATTAAATAGTATGGATGTAACTCAGTGATAATGTAGCTTTCTAACGGCAAAATATTTTTTGAAATCGGCCTGTAGTTTTTAAGTTTATAAGTTACATACAAACATACAAATCTTTCCTCTTTATAATATTAGTATAGATGAACAGAATTTATGGCTGACATTAAATAATATAACATAACATCACACCTGTATTCCCGAAGGGTTGGGCAGAGGTGTATAGTAACACCTTCATTTCGCCGTTATGTTTAAGTCCCATGTAATAGGGGGCGAGCCTATAACCATCAACCGGGCACAAATGTACTCCGGGCTGCTACTGAGGAATTCCACGCGGAAACACCCAATAACACTTTGCCCAACCTGGGGATCGAACCTAGAACCTCACGATCAGCAGTCACGCTTGCCACCACTAGACCGACGAGGCAGTGATATTAAATATAATATATTTTTAGCTTTCCGTTTATATCCACTATTTCTGTTCTCATTTTATTTAAGTTCTAGTTAACTTCGTTCTGTTAACAGACGGTTATTTTTTATTTTCCTTAGATATACCAATTTTATAAAATATTTCAAAGCATTCTTTGTATGTACAATAAATGTCAAAAGTTGATATGTGTTTATTTTGTAAAAAATCCAATACTTACACGATGTTTTTTTCTTCCAGGTAAGGCGAAAATCTGTTTACCTTTGTAAATACAGTTCTCAATGAGACTGGGTAAGTAAATATATTAAAGCAATATCTATTTTAGGACGTTCTTTTGAAGATCTATATATTTTTAGAACGATAGAAACCTATTCTTGAAATTCACTCAGTTGTAGCGGTCATTAATCAAATGTTGGACTTTTAGTAAGATACATTTTGTTAAACGTCTTTTTGTATAATACTTATAATGATTGATACTGATATATAGTAGACTAGACTAGACTATTACTCGCGGTTTCACCCGTATCCTAGGGGAACTACTTGATGTACCCGGATAAAAAGTCCTATGTGTTAATCCAGGGCATAGTCTATCTGTGTGCGAAATCTCATTCAAATCCGTTCAGCCGTTTTTGCGTGAAAGAGTAACAAACATCCATACATACATACCTACATACAAACTTGCGCGTTTATAATATTAGTACGGAATAGTAAGGATGGAAGATTGTTGCTGAAAAGTACTGTAGGTACTCTACCCTACGATAAGTCAAAATGTTAAATAATTAAATGACGAACAAACGTGGCTAATTTCGTTAATTACGTCCGTCATCTTGTCGGCACAGTGTAAATTAAATTTATTCACAGTTTAAAAATGTTAAATTTACAATTGTACCCCTTAACAAGTACCGTTCAAAAGTTGCCAGAATTTAACTTAATCAAATTGGCCGTGGTCGCCTTAAACCTATTTTGTGAACAGACTTTACCTCAGTTAAATGAGTTACTTTAAATAGCACTTTAGCTAAGAAATGCTAACTTTTATATTTGCATTTTATTATTTTCATCTGTTAGTATAGGAAATGAGAAAGTCCGAGCTAAAAGAGCGTTTATTTAACTACAGTAAGAAGGAAACTGAATAAAAAGTGAATTAATTTTATGAAACGACTCCTAAGACCCTATTGCTGATGTGCAGGTGGATTCTGATGACCAACCACATATCTAATCTCTGGTTCTCTTCATATTATAAGAAAAAAAATTGGAAACTTATTGTTACATCAAGTAAGTTAAAATATAATAATACTAGCGACCCGCCCCGGCTTCGCACGGGTGCAATGTAGATACTAATGTGAGGCATATAAACCTTCCTCTTGAATCACTCTATCTATTGCTGAAAACTGCATTCAAATCCGTTGCGTAGTTTAAAAGATCTAAGCGTACAGACAGCGGGAGCGACTTTGTTTTATACTATGTAAAGATGATAAGTTTTAAATACTTCTCAACTCATGCCTGATTTCTATGCCATAACATAACATCACGCGTTGTACTCCCCGCAGGGTTCAGCAGAGGTGTTTTTAGTACACCCTCGTTTCGCCAGTTATGTTTGAGTCCCATGTTATAGGTGGCGAGCCTATTGCCATCAACCGGGCTCAAATCCAGACTCCGGGCTGCTACTGAGAAATCCCTAATGAAAAAACCCAATAACACTTTGCCTGACCTGGGGATTGAGCCCAGGTCCCCATGCTCAGCAGTCGCGTTTGCGAACACACTGACTGTCTTGTTAGTCCTATGTCTTATAGAAATTTATTAGTTATAGCTGCCCGGACAGACTTCGCTCTGTCAAAATTGTTATTGGCCTGTAGTGGGAAAAGAAAAGTGTTGTTTTCACTATTTTCCATGCAATTTTTATGTTTTTTCTCTCCATAATAACCTTCCTTATGCCTTAAGGAACATATATAAAAAAAAACGGAATAGGGTATGTGACTGTATTTTTTTTGAAAAAACTAATGAAATATTTAATAAAATGCCCAAATTATAAACGATTGAAAATTGCTCACTAGACAGAGACAACATGACGCCACAATGACGTCATACCTTGCAAACTTCATAATTATTTGACACCACTCCGTACAATATCCGTTTCGCGCGAGAAGGACAGAAAATGCCCCCTCCACAAACTTCGCAAGCGTGTAGCTCCTCTATTTTTTCATCGATTTTATTTATTTTTTCACATATCAATTTGTATCTATACTTTCTTTAAAATAATACTAAATTTTTGTACATTTTTAATAGTAGTCAACTACCCTATTGGTCGAGCCGTTCTCAAGTTTTGCGCTTAGCAACACATTTGGCGATTCATTTTTATTTACATAGGTAAGATAAGATAAAATTTATTCAGTTACAAATAAATAATTATAACCTGTACTTATCTAATCTTTACAAATTATTTGGACGTTAGAAGTTAAAAATAACAATCTCGTAGCTTCGCTAATATCGAATCGTGATATTCATAGTTCACCATAATAGTGACCCGTGCATCCTTGAGAATACTTCACAGGTAATCAAAGAACCAGTTAGGTAGTACCGAATGCTACGATTGGTTAACCAAACGATCCGTCTTTGGATATAGGAACTGGGTATCACCGTACCGCAGGGCGCTTCCCGACCTCTCCCAAGTCGCACGACATACTTTTACCTAATTAGGTCAATTATTTTTACTTTTAAATTATTCACAAATACTCTTGACATGATGAAATGATAATAGTACTTGCTTATAGTAGAAATTATTAGCAGTAGGTAGGGGCTTGGGGCTTATTAACGACCGTGCGGATTATACGATTTGAGAAGTTAAGCAACGCTTGCTGCGAACAGTCCGTGGATGGGTAGCCGTCCGTTACACATCGAGACCCCTCCGTGCCTCGGAGAGCACGTTAAACAGTCGGTCCCGGGACTCCCGGGTGTTATACGAATACCTATGAGGGAAGTCAGAATCCCGAAAGTCTGACAATCTGTCTAACCTTAGAATATTGGCATTGCCCTGTGACTGGGTTGCGAGGCCTGCTGGCAGTCACTCTGTGTAAAATACTGGTAAGTATTCAGCCGCATCTGGTTAGACTGAAAGCGCTGACCCTAACATAGTTGGGAAAAGGCTAGGCAGAACGACAGTAGAAATTATAATACACAGTTCTAATATAAATGGCGGAGTGTACCGTTATCCGGTGTAAACTATTTCATGATCTAAAGCACTTATAATGTAATACTCATTGAATCATATCTAATATTAAGAATTTGGGACGCACTACAATATACTTTGGTAATAATCATAAATATAGCGTCGGTAATAAAATATCAATTATAATTAATATCAAGCTGTAGAACTGCCTCGCCGGTTTATTGTTCGTAGACGCGGTTGTAAACTGTGACCGGTACGATTTCCGGGTCGGGAAAAGTGATATCGAAATTTTGTGTGCGGAATTTTTTCAATAGGAGTCTGAAATTTCGAATTATTCCCGGTAAATGGCAATAGGCAATGTAAATAGCACTGAATAGATGAAATATTTTCTCTACGAGACTGCTTATCTCCGTCGAACACAAGCGTGACATATTTTTTATAAAGTAGTTTTAAATGCAGCTGTTAGTAGGTGATTCTATAGTCTGTGGTGCATTGCATGCTTGGGTATGCCATGGCGTGCATTAGCCAGTCCATGAATCCGCCCCAACGCCACATTCATAGCGTGAGCTAACCTACTTAACTTAATATTTCTTGTAAAATTTCTGATTTAATGAACTATTAAGGAGTGCTATATTTCGTGGTAACCTAGGAACGGTAGTAAGCTCTAAAACAAAATGAGAAAGTATGTTGGTCTGCAATAACTTTACTGACTATAAATGGCGTAAATATTTCAATAGAAGTCTGAATTAACATAACATCACGCCTTATATATCCCGAAGGGTGCGCCAGAGGTGTTTTTAGAACATCCTCGTTTCGCCAGTTATGTTTAAGTCCCATGTAAAAGGGGGCGAGCTTATTGCCATTAACCGGGCATAAATTCAGACACCGGGCTGCTACTGGGAAATTCCTAATGGAAAACCCAATAACACTTTGCTCGACCTGGGGATCGAACCCAGGACCTCATGTTCAGCAGTCGCGCTTGTGACCACTAGACCAACAAGGCAGTCTGAATTATTTTTTCTAATTGGACGTATCACGCTTACCTAAACTAAGACATCTAAAATAAACCTGAAATCTACGTATTTTTTATCATAATTATGAATTAAATAATTACACTAGAATTCACTAGATTGTTGAAACCACAAAAAATCGCACTCCAACATATTCTTATTAGCTAAAACATAAAGAAAAATAAAGCATGTAATTAAAACCCACAAACTAAAAGCTAAAATAAAGTCCAAGTAAAATATCATACGCGAACTTACAAGCTTAAGTACCAGACTTATGGTACTCACAAAAATTAGTCCTTGCATTCATTAAGGCTAGCTAGGAAATAAAAGCAGAGTAATGGACTTGAAAAAACTGGACTGGATTTAACAGAGATCGAGTCTATTTGAACTGAGTTAGCTCTGTGACCTTTGAAGCTATTTTACTTAGTTACCTGTACTAATTCTCATTGTTCTATGAAGTGGAAGATGAAGATTGAAAATGCATTATACATTTTCATTTAAAGTGTAGGGCTGTTGTAGTCATATCAAGCTGTACATATTGTTGAATAAAGAGTTACTTCAAAATAACTGGCGAAACTTACACATGCTGGCTGGGTATCGATAAGCATATAACAGACTAGCTGTGTCCTCACGGCTCCGCCCGTAGCCTATAATATTCAGTGATAATGTAGCTTTCTAACGGCAAAAGAATTTTTGAAATCGGTCGAGTAGTTTTTAAGTTTATTCGTTACACACAAAAATACAAATCTTTCCTCTTTATAATATTAGTATAGATACCGATTTGTATAATATTTGAAAAAAAAAAAAAAAAAAATCTAAATTATTATAATATCGGGTGTCAAAATACCCTTAACGAAACCGAGAGCCACGCATACTTCCGTACGAAGTTTTTTTGGTATTGGGCCATACCTGGGAACGGAATGGTTATGGAGATATTGAAGGTCAAAGTCACCATATTTTTTTATTTTTTTCACGAAAACTAAGTTTAAATGTTATTACGAAACATTCTTCTATACAAACATTTATGAAATGTAGGCACAATCAATTGCGCGCGCGCTTCCATTATGTGCTACAATTAAAAGCTGTTTTTTAATACCAAAAAATAAAAGTAGTTTCCCAGCAATTATTTTTGCTATATGTTACTTAGTTTTATGTACAGTATGCGTAGACTTCGGCTTCGTTAAGGCTATTTTTACACCCAGTATAAATCTAAGATAAAAACTAAATATAATCAGTATACAAAATACGTATAAACATAATTAAAAAGTACACTCAGGCGGCAAAATATTCTCAACGTCAATTTATTTATTATGTACGAACAATTGCTACTGCCTCGTTGGTCTAGTGGTACCAAACACGACTGCTGATCGTGAAGTCCTGGGTTCTATCCCCAGGTCGGGCAGTGTTATTGGGTTTTTCCGTGTCGAATTCCTCAGTAGCAGCCCGGAGTTTGGATTTGTGTCCAGTTGATGGCAATAGGCACGCCCTCTATTACATGGGACTTGAACACAACGGCGAAATGAGGGTGTTACTATACACCTCTGCCAAACCCTGCGGGGAATACAGGCGTGATGTTATGTTGTTTTATAATTTATTTTATAAATTTCTTCCTCCTAGCCTTTTCTTAATTATCTTGTGGTTAGCTTCCAGTCTAACCAGATGCGGCTGAATACCATCATTTGACACGGAGCGACTGCCATCAGACCTCCGCAACTAACTGGGAAATGCCGATTTCTAAGGTTAGACCGGTTATCAGAATTACGGGCTTTTGACATACCGACTGTCATAGGCATTCTTATGACACCCGGGCCCTACGGTTTAACGTGCTCTCCGAGGCACGAAGGGGTCTCGATGTGTAGCAAACGGTCACCCATGCACGGACTGACCGCGGCAAGCACAGCTTAACCTTGTAAATCATATAATCGGCGCGGTTGCTAATTAGCCACGAGTTCATTTTATAAATCTAAACTAATATAATACAAATCTAAGGTAAAAACTAAATATATGTGTATACAAAATAGGTATGTATAAAAATAATTAAAAAGTGCTCTCAGGCGTCAAAATATTTGTCCACATCACTTTATTTATTTTTGTATGAACAGTTGCTACCTAGTCCGGTGGTTCGCAAAGCAGCGTTTCTAGCGACTACCGTGAATATTAATATGATATGTATGTTTGTAATGTGTATATTAGCAATACCCAGTAAACCCATGAAGTTTCTTCAGTTAATTTGAAGTAACCTTATATAGACTACTACTAAATGGTTTTGGGTGCATGAAAAGAGCCTCCACGAGTGACGATACTTGAGTACGTCCGGCGCACACTTTTTTTTTTAAACTTTGTATTCTCATGGATTTTCCTCGCCCGGGGAAGGCGAGGGTGTCTGCCGGACTCTTACCGGCTAAAAACCAACGGTGTTCCTCCTCCTGACCGTTCGGCCGAGGTCGCGGGATTCCCAAAACCATGCACCGCAACTCCGGCAAGTCCCGGTCCACCAGCCTCTAACGGACCTCTCCTCTGTGGGGCCTTGCCCCACATTCTCCTGAGAAGCGCGCACAGAACACTGCGCGCCGCCCGAGCAGTAACAGTACTGCTCGGGCGGCGGGTACGTCCGGCGCATCCCTGGGCAATCAGCCCCGCTACCAACCTTGTTGACTGGCTAATCTTTTCACAACTGTATGAACTATTCTCATATCGTCGGCCTAATTACCAAAATTCGTAACTCCAAAAAATACGATATTGGTTTTTTGATGCCATCTAGTGCATGTTTTTCCAACTAATATGATGGAATAGTTCTTTTGTCCCGCAAAATAACACAAATGTTGTTATTGATGAATTATAAGAATAAGTAACTCCACGCCGCCATTTAGGTATTTATTTAGAAAAAAAAACGGATTTTTCTCCCTCTTGTAAAATTTTCCCAAACGGAATTACGAATTATGATAATTAGGGCGACGATATAGCTCCTGCCGACACAAGAGAAGAAGAAGAATGATCTTGGGGAATATTGGCGTAACCACCGGGCTTGGCAATCAAATTGAAAATGGAAGCACGTTGTTGTAAGCGTATCAAAAGACTGTTGGTCCTTCTAAGGCCATATACTCAAACGCTACTCAATTTTAAGTTGCCGTTAAGTCTCGTGCTATCACTTTCAGTTTAAGGCGATGTGACAGTGACAGCACGAGACTTATCGGCAACTATAAACTGAGTACCGTTTGAGTATTTGGCCATTAATCCCATAATTGCCTTATCCGACAGTTTTTTGGCACTACATAGGTATTCTTAAATATAACAGAAAATCGTGTGTCCACCGCCACTTCCGTATGATTCTGTGAGTTTCTTAAGAACCGACTAAAGAATGATATCAGGTGAACGGGCACCAGCATCCGCCTCTCAATTGATAACGTTATACTGCGACGCAGGTAATGCGCCACTCGCTTTATTGTTAACCCATAAACGAGCTATCATTTCATGCATGAACAGACTGGAAAATGTGCACGCTAAAGTGCACACGACTACTTCTTTTTAGTTAAATGGGTGCTGTCGATAGGTCGGAAAATTGTAAGATGAAAAAGAAACATGGAATCTAAACCAAATGCACCAAAAAACTAAATAACACTGCAGGAGAAGGATAAGACACAGATGAGCAACCTCAGCATCCTTTTACCATTTTTGTGTCGTAAAAACTTAATTTTGGAAAGACTTAAAAAGAAAGAAAAGTATAAGTATGCGCGAAGTATTAAACAGCGCTTACGTAAGCAAGATCCTCTCGGAATGGACGAAGATTTGCATGTTAACTCAGTTTTCATAAGTAATAGTTTAGTTTAGTTGAAATAACCCCGCCAACTTTGTTCGGAACGAGCCAACTTGACGATTACTCAGAAATATTTAGAATTTGTTACGAATAGTTGTAAAAGTTATATTAGTTTTAGGGGCAGATGTTACTATTGTAATTTACACTAATGTCCCAAAACATGTTGATAGTGAAAACTCTACCTGATAAACTAAACCAACCCCTTTTAGAACTGTTAAGTAAATACCTGTGGCAAACAAAAGTTTATGTAAAGCTGTTAAATTTAAAAGGGTTAATGATATTTCTTGGCAGCAATAAATAACTTACAAATTGTTAAAGGTGTCCCGGGGGCACAGACTGCGCGCCCCGCACTGAGGATCCGCGGAGGAATAAGTTTTTCCACTCAAACTTTATTCGCACCTCAAGTTGCGCCATCTGTCTGCTACTCGCAACTTATATTCTTGCTTCAAATGATTTAGTTTGGGAGTACTCTTTCAGAAAATATTTTCTTTTGTTGCTCGTCAGACGTATGAATGTACAATGGCTGGCTCGAACCCGGTACGTTTTCTATACTGACAATAAGTTCACAGGAGCCGTTTTGAGATTTACACAATCACATTTCACTATTACCTGCTGAAGGAAATATATTGTTGTATCTTGTATGAATATCTGATCTACAAGACGATCTGGTGAGACGTCAAATAATTCAACTGAATCTTTGTAGATCAAAGATTCTGTTGTACCATTTAGTACACACAAAGAGTTAAATGTTGCTGTACATAAACTTACATTACTTGGTATTTGTAAGAAATCCTAGACTAAACATTTGCTACTTTGCTACTATAAAACTATTTCTGTTTATGTACTTGTTGTTTCTGTAGTGTTCCGTAATAGATGTAAAGCATGCCTTTCAAAAACAACTTTCTTATTCTCTCGTAAGTGAAAACAACAAAATGATTCCCCTAAACTTGATATAGACACCAATAAATCTAGCGTCGAGATAAGACTCAATAAAGTTGCCGGTGGCTCGAGCCTGTCATAATTTTAAGAGCGTTCATAAATCCATCAATATTTAAGCTCTCAGACCACAATATTTTTCTTTGCGCCGAACAAGCGGGAGGTGCGTCACATACTGCCACATAAATTCCGATAATCCCTGCCCTGTGCACATCGTGCTGCTACTTTACTGTATTCATGGCTATTATTCATGTGTTTGCTTTGTGGGCAGACGCCGCCAAGACTACATAATTCGAGAGTAATATCGATGTACTCAACGCTTTACCGATGTATGCAAACGTTATTTACAAAACGGTTCCTAAATTAAATTTGCTCGCGTCAAAGACCAGAAAGAATTTCTTTTATTTTATGCTCTTCGTGATAGTATCTTTACCAAATTTAAAAATAATATTTTATGGTTGAAATAACGGCGCACGATCGTAAGAGGGTATGATTTTTCGGATTCAGATGCATGACGTAGGTACACACACATATAAAATAACTTAAGATGCAAACGTTAATACACTTTTTGCACAACATCACAGAGTGACACAATATTTCAGTTTCAAAGCATCCTTTAGCATCCTAATTACGCACGGACTAGGTATTCGCTTTTTATTTTTTTCGCAACCAGCTTTCTATATTTACCAGTGAAGTTCAAAAAAATTAAATATGAAGATAAAAGTACCTAATATTTTTACGAAACGTGCCGTTTGTACATAATGTGAAGCAATATTTTCTATTTCGTCCATGTCCCAGCAACAAATTGCGAATAATCGTCATGTGTTATGAAGTGTCGCGGGTGTGTTTGCATTCCACGGGCGGCGCGCGTCTCCGAACAAATTGTATTAGACGATGCCAATACGTGACCCTAAGAGAAATTCACGCAACAACATGTGTACAACGACGCCATTTTGGTTTTTTCGATATGAAAATTAGGAGTCCTCCTGCTTGTTTGTCAGTTTTAGCACGAATTCTCTCGAAGGGGATTCTCTTTTTTTTCGCGTATGTGGGTATATTACTTACCTACGTACTTACATTTGTTCGTGTCTACCTCAAATGATTTTATGATGGGTTTATTATTTCATCCTGACACTTCATGTTTATTAATAACATAACATAAAAACACAATTTAATATGTTTTTTTTATTATTTTTGAAATCTGTCTTGTGCTTTCAACGCTAATGTGAATACATCGATGTTGTGCATTTTGCCAAAATCCGTGCCAAAGTCATCAAATTAGCAAAGAAGGCGCAAAGACATCTCGCAATAGAAACTTGGAGGATTTAATGCGTAACAAAAACATTGTTGTAATTGTATTATTCCGAGAAAAACAAATATCTTAAGCGAGCTAGTAAAGCTGACTGGGATAGCATAAATATGTTGAGCGTGGTGGCGGTAGATAGGGGAATATTTATCGCTCACGGTGCCCGCCGTTATTGGACTTGTCTTTTCGTCGTTTAAGGCGAACGGTGATGTGTTTATTCAATTTGCTGCCGTGGGAAATATTGTTACTTGCCTTCCTGCCACCGTTTACTGCTGTCGACTACACTCGTCCCACTATAGTTGCCTTACGTAAATGTGAAGAATTCCGCCGTAAGGAGACATGATGCGCTGATGCGGCGATAGCACTCGCTCTAAAGCAATTTAGTGGAATGGGAGGTCTGTGTCAAGTCAGACCGTTAGAAGCAAAGCTATTAAATAACTTACCTAACTGGTTAACTATTTCCAACTTCTGATTCATTTGAAACGTTGCTTCATAATCGTGGCTTAAAGCTGCAAAGGATCGCAATTAAACTGCATAACCGAATATCAGACTCACCTCATACATTATTATTATTTTACTAAGAAAAATATGTACCTATCAATCATTGTGACAATATCATGTATAAAAAATATGGAATGTTTAATCAAGTCAAACATTTCCAGCTACTTTACAACACGAGAACCATTTACGTCGTGATGAAATATTGAAAAGTATCGATATATCAGTTGGGTGGTATCAACCAAACATTTTCGTTATGGATGCGGTGCATTTGTAAACAATATTCATTGAGTTTTGAGCGCGGACATTCGGATGGATGGACGGACGAGTCGCGACCGCGCTGTCGCCCCGGGCTGTCTTTAATTTTATATAGAGTGTTGTTTGCACACCCAAAATGTTCATTTCCAACGTTCCGATTGAATAAATTGGTACATATTCGATGACAAACATTATCTGACTTTGTTTGAACATGGAACTTCACATCGTTTGATGTGTTGACCCGTTGAGTGTTGCTAATTATGATTATTGTAATGATAGGTGTCGTTTTTTGCCGAAAATGATTTTTTCAACACACTTGCTCATAAAGTGGCTCTTATTGGACCGCTTTTAGGTTCGTAATGTAGCTTCTTACGGACTAGTCCGGTAAAATGTACCACAGATTAATGATATATGTCTACGAATATCACTACATTTTTTTTTTAATTTTAGCAAATCGTTTTTACGCCTTAAAAATAGTAAACTTTTGTATTATAAAAATAGAATAAATAAACTGTGTTAATAAAAATAACATAAATAAACATTTCGTTTCATTAAATTATTTATTTTTGTCAGCAAATTAATATTAATTAATGTAGGCGACGCATAAAATTATATTGTTTAATGTGTGACGATGGGCGACCGCCGTGCCACCTCGCGGCATTGTTGTCATTTCACGCGGCATTTCAGTTTTTTTTACACGCATATTTTCTTTCGCTCGCCTATTTTCTACCATTCATTGTATCCTGCTGTTTTTCTTATCCCTCGCTTACAATTAGTTTTTGTTATAAACACATTAATAATCAGTTCTTTTTTAAATATTAGGCTGTTTGTCCTGTGGTCTTTCACCTGCGCGTGCATAGCTAATTTGGCGACGGTTATTTATGTTTACATAGAAATCCACGCGACATTTCTCACAAATTCTTTTGTATTAAAGACTTAAGGTCTGTTATTTTCCTCGCAAATGTGTTGAAAAACGTCGTATGAAACGCATGTGCATTGATCATTATACTCTCGGCTAACTTATCGCACTCGACCGTAATGACCAACATAGCACACATATCATAATGTACTATTATATTAAATTATATTTCAAGGGGATATGGAATAATGTACCCAGAATAACAAATCTTATGGCCTAAGTTTTAAAATTCTATCGCATAGTTCAGTTTTATGGGATGATCGACGAGGAAAACTTATTATATAAACAGTCCGATTAGTAAGACGGGATCTAAATATAATCTAAACTTTTACCACTAAAGCCAAATTTGTATCGTCAATTCTGCTTTAAACACGAAACTCCGGAGTACAATTCGAAAACTCCTCACATAATGGGGCTTTTAACGAGACCTTTTTCGTGAAGTAACTAAAAACATCCCCCACAATGATCCATTATCTTCTCACGAGGACAAGTTAGCGATCTCCTTCCGTCTATTTTCACAAGTAATAACTAAATTTATCGTCAGACTTTCGGTCGTCGTCGTTGAGTCTTCCAATATCAGTGTTAGTTGAGCAGTCAGGTCACGCGCGGACGCCGGGCGGCGCGGGCGGCGGTGGGCGGGCCCAGCGCGGGTGACGCTCTGGTCGGCGACGCGTCATTAAAATTAAGCATCATTACTCTTGTAAAGCGAGTCGCGGTGTACCGGAAGGCGGCGGCTTATTGGGAAGTTTGTCGCCTCCTGACGGCTGCTAATCCTTCGCTTTATTGCTGTTCTAACAAATGATTCCCCGCTGGCGAGGCGAGCGACGTGACGCCACCGGGATGTGTCGCACGTCGCTTCACACCCACATGCTAATATAGAGCCTCCGTTAACAAATTAACTTAGCCCCTACCATTTTTTTATGTTCACTGAAACTGAAAAATTATATTTAGGTACATATACGTGGTCGGATGATAAAAATAATCTCTCAGAAAGCAACACATCACGAAACACGTTTCAGCTCAGTTTTTAGAACACCAAGAAAAGTCAAAGAAATATTTCGCCATAAAAAGTATACCCGTAAAAACTTCAGCCCAGTCTTGGCTTTGAGGTGAATAAAGAGAAGAGAGAAAGTATAAATATTCATTCAGAGAAAGAAGCCACGCACAGTAAATATAAACTTTTATTTCAGTTCACCATTAGTAAAGCGGCGGGGAGACGCATTGAAAATTCGACTCGCGACTTCTAATTAGAGAGGACACGGCGTCCTTTCTTCCCGAGTTCCTTTATTAATGGAAAAGTCCGTTCCAATTGATTTCATATTTAACATCCTTTTCTGACTAAGCTCCTTAAATATACAATGGAAAGTTTAAAACTGGTTATTGTGTACTCATCAGAGTTTCTGAGTCTTCCGTATTTTAATAAAGTTTCTTGGAGGCAAAAAAATCAGTGGACAGTTCGCGTGTTGAATTACATTTGGAATGCGTCGCGTAGTACATGAATTACACATGAAAACGGCCAATGAGCGCAATGTACTGTAATGCTAACAGTCTCAGCCGAATAACACAAAACATTTTACAGTCCTAAGGGCTAGTGTTGTTCAGAACGACGCCTCAAATATGAATTTCTGGGCCATGAACGTTTGACAGGTACACAATAGTGGTGTGGTATTGTTCCAATTTCACAACGCGTATCGATACATGCTTTTTTTTCTCATAAAAGTATAACGTATTAATTGGAATTTCTCACAAAAGGGCAGGTCGAGACAAAGGGGCCTCCTGCTGCGGAGCGGGACTCGTCACGGTGGCGCTGACGTGCGGTATCATCGCCAGGGTGTGCGGATGAATTCCATTCACCTATATGTTGTTTCTAGATTCGTGGGTGACGTTTTTGCATGTAGCGTACTTCTAAGTAAAACTGTAAACACGGAAATCGTATGGAAAACCAATAAAAGGTTAAGAATCAACTTTAAAATATATTTTTTTGGATTTATCAAAAGATCAAAAAACATCATAAAGCTAGCGTATGATATTAAACATCACATCATGAGCCTCCATCTAATAAATCTACGCCTCCCTGGCCGCCTGGACTCCCAATTCCTTTAAAGGTTTTTCCAATTTTCTCATATAGCGTCGGCTTTGCAGCGCAAATAACTTAAAAAATACGACGAAAGACCCGAGTACGGAGAGGGCGGACGTCGGGAATTTCCAAAATATTTCCTTGTATAAAAGCAACAATATCGGTTATGAAGGTCAACTGTCTGGTATAAAGCAAATTTATTCTGTTCGGTGTATTGGCTCATATAACTGGTGATCTCCGCGGCGACAGCGGTGGAATGATAACGTTCTAATTTTGGAGGCTGCCGGCTCTATTCCTTATACGACCTAAATTACATTACGGCCTCGCATCCGCCCTGAAAGGTATAATTCATAAATCTACTGAAACGTTTCATAAAGTCGCAGAAAAATGTGCTCTTTTGATGGTTATTTTAAAATAAACTTTTTGTCCTTCGTGTCTGCTATTAAAGTTCGCTTACAATTCAGTAAAGTTATTTCTCTTTCAAGAATCGAGTCTATCTAATACAGAAGTTTGTTAACAAATATTCTGTGTAAACGTTAAGCGTTTAAGCTGGTATTTATTCATAACGAGAGTTAGATACCTACTGATTACAAATTAAATACCCACTAAGCTCATCAAAGATATAAAACGGCTTACGATATAATATAATTTGTCTGCTTGGTTTTAATTAAATTTCTTGGTGAAATTAAAGTTGAAAGTCAATCAACGTGTAAAAGATAATTGAAAGATGGTTTATCGCGGAGCTATCTGAGTGACGAGTGAAGCGGGGGCGGGTGATGGGATCGCCAAACATTGACTGTGCTAATAGGACGAGCTAACGCCATCCGATTTGCCTAATGAGGAGCAATTTCACTCGCCGCCTAACTCCGCACAAGAACATTATGCAAACTTGTGTTTAACTTCTATATCAGCTCCCGACTTGATCACAATACAACAATTGTTTAAAGATATGATAACTAACACGTACTGAGTATTATGGAGATTGCTTGCTAAGGGAAGTTTCACGATATTATAGTAGATTACTTTGAAGTGCTGATGCAGTCATTACGATTAGTGGGTAAGATTAAGATTAGACCTATACCTACACTACATATATATTAACTGTCATTAGCAGCCTTTTGCTAACAATGAGGCATTACGCTAAGAATAGATCTAGGTACCAGTCTCTTCCCTTAAATATTTAAGGAACTAACTAAGGAATTTTCTAGTCTGTGGACAGACTTCGGCACACAACTTGCATAATATTGCACATGCCATAATCTAGAAGCACTTTGCTTTTCTGAAAAAAAGGAGAAGAATCTACGGACCGTTTTGTCGAAGGTTCAGTGGCTTTTGACTAACCAGTTGTCTGGTCTTTAAGCTAACATTACCCAGTAAAAGTAGCTTTGAGTGGGGTCAAAATGATTAATGCTGCCAACTCTTTTGTTCAGCACGCGAGGAAAATTAAACGAATATAATGTGAGAGCAGTGAGAGCCTACTGGTTGAACACCTGTCTTCCATGCAGGAGGGTCTGGGTTCTCTAGATTATCACTTGCGTTAACGGTCAAGGAAAAATATTTTGAGGAAACTTGCACACCCAAGAGGGCTGAAAAATAAGAAGTTCTTAATGGTATTTATTTTCTGCCAACCTGCACCAAGCCAAACTAAACTAAGGCCATATTCCTTCCTATTCCGAGAAGAGGCCCGTGCCCAGTAGTGGGACAGTCTTCCTCTTAGCCTTTTCCCAATTATCTTGGGGTCAGCTTCCAGTCTAACCAGATGCGGCTGAATACCAGTATTTTACACGGAGCGACTGCCATCAGACCTCCGCAACCCAGTAACTGGGCAATGCCGATATCCTAAGGTTAAACCGTTTGTCAGACTTTCGGGCTTCTGACTACCCGTAACGACTGTCATAGGTATTCGTATGACACCCGGGACCGACGGCTTAACGTGCTCTCCGAGGCACGGAGGGGTGTCGATGTGTAACAAATGGTCACCCATCCACGGACTGACCGCGGCAAGCGCAGCTTAACCTCGCAAATCTTACGATCGGCGCGGTTGTTATTTAGCCACGAGCCCCAGTAGTGGGACAGTAATGGGTCTATATTATAAACAGATGAAATTTTGGACAAACTAATTGTAGATTTACCTTGTTTTAAACGTCCAATAAAACCAGCAGAGTATCTCATGCTCTTTCCTCGAACTATTGGTTGAAATTAGATAAGAAAGTCAACTAAAATCAAAAAGCTGGAGACCCTTTATATTATTTTCTTAGACTAAAGTCTCTCGTCTGTATATTCCATCTCTTTGTAATGTATTTCTGTTGTGTCAAACAAATGTCCTTCCTCTTGACTGTTGAAGGTACCAATTACAGTGCAACCATGTCGTCCAAGCTATGACATCGTCGATTATCGATGTATCGATAAATACAAGGTTAGTCGGAATGGGGGTACTAAGCCGCGGGCCACTTAATGAGTCACTGATGATTGTTTTAAAGAAAGTGTAACAATTTGAAAATTCGACAAAAAAAATGTTATGCAAAATTATTATTTTTTATGGTTTTTTCAAAAATTCTTCATCCCTGCTTTAGTTACGAATTCAGAAAATGAAGCTTCTAATCCGTGACCCCAAAAATGACCTAAAATGTAAACACAGCGGATCATAGTTGAGGATAGATAGAATTTATCATATTTTTTATGAAATCATTGAACAGCTATTTCTGTTAAACTATTGACTTTTGAGGAAAGGTGTAGAACAAAAGTCATCTATTATAATGAGTACTTTAACACCCTTTCGGCTTAGTACCCCCTTTCCGACTAACCTTGTATACGCATGACAATTGTCACGCAATGCGTTGTGTAACAACATTTAATCCTTTTAAACATTCACCCCCTTCTTATTGGGTATCCTTCTCTTGCAGACTAATGTTAAGATGTACATATATTTTGTTCTACTCACGTAATTACTTACATAACGGTAGTTTCTTAGTTTACTGAACATAAATTGTTACGACCGTGTACAATAGCAGTATAACACTGAAACTCTTGCTCTCGCAGATTCTTCATAACGGCTATATTAGACGCAAACAAGCGTTTCAAACTTCCTAGAAAATCATACACCAGCAAAAAAGTTTCTTGTTTTATTGTGTAAGTAACGTTGTATGTTTTACTTTTTGTAAATAAATATCTTCCTCCTAAGAGTTAAAGTTCGATACTTTTTTAGCATAAAAGTGAAGGACTCACGAAGAGGTAGGTACTTACATGTTGAAGGAAAAATTATTAAAAACAAAATGGTCGTCATCGAAGCCCTGGCGTCACGGCGACGTCGAGGTCCGTCGGCACATATTGGAAGTAGACTTTTCCTCAGTACTTTCCAAGCTAATGAATTCCGAAGGCGCTTCGGTTCGTTAAAAATAATACAAAACTCTGTTCCCACTTAGTTCCAAAGTTTCACCAGGGTAGTTCCAGTCACCGAACATTAATCTAGTTATAATTCCGAAAGCTCGCCTTTTTACTTCAGAAACTTCCAAAAAGCGTACCTCTTAACTGTCACTTTTTTAACTTTTCTTATTTATTGTACGTTTCTTTTTTAAAGTTCCGGTGTTAAGTTACCGTTACATTATTGCTTTGAACACTAACTTTGGTTACAAATTTAGAACCAGGATTTCGTGGATCATAAAATTATGTCTTGACACCCGCGTGCTACTTATTGTGGAAAACTTACGTGTAAAGAAAACTTTATTGATAAATTGTTATTTTATAGTAACACGCTCTTTTCTCAAGAAAGGTAAACTCAATTCAAGACATTATCAAATTATTGCTTTAGCTCTTTAAAAGTTACATTTTGTAATTTACCAACACAGGGCTAAAATGATTAATGCACATAAACGCAGGTTGCTTTTAAATCTTACATAAGTACTATAATCTTCAGATGAGCAAGGATGAAGGTATCTATTCCGTCTTTTGAGCATGTCTTAGGCTCGTTTCCAGGGTCCTCTTTTCTTGAAATCATCAACAATCAACGCTCATTTACAAGCAATTTATATACAAAATGGCACAAGATTCAAGACCTTCCTTTTTCGTTTTTAATTTCTGGATACGATATTCTTCGGAATAATAACGCTTCTACATATAAAATAATGCAACAATTCCATATCATGCATCTGACATTCAATTTATTGCACTGTTTGAAGCAACGCTATATCGAAAATCGGTTGCGAACCGATCTCGCCTATTCTGGAACAAATTACGATAAACTGAGACATTTTAGTAAGTCAACCGAGGGTTGTAAAGGCTGGAGGCAGTACAATGCTTACAAGGTTTTGTAAGTGTAAAGTATAAAAGTCCATATGACTGGTCCGTCGACGAGTTCCGCAGTCACGTCTCGCCTTATCGCAGCTTCCGAAAACACTCACTCACGACGCTGAATCAATATGACAAGCGTTCACTCGGATCGGATTCCCACCCAGAATTGAGGGCGATCGAGTTTGGGGATTTTTTATAAATATTAACTATTATGGTAGTTAAATGGCGATTATTAAATTCGCTAAGCCGGTTCGAACACGACAAGGAGTAATTAACTGTAGCTGATTAATATTTTGCTTTTTGTTATTTGCGTCTCTGGAAATGAAAAGATAAACGGTTTTAGAAGAGTTACATAAATGAAATAGCAAACTTACTTGTAAATAATAAGAGTAACAAAGCAGATAATCAAAATATCACAAAATCCAGTCAGAGCGAGCTAACAGAGGAGCCGATCTTCACCTAAATCGAATGAACACAAAATTAGCATTTTATCTGAAGTTATTAGTATCTACGTTAAATGGCATTGGTGCCCCCCTATCCCCCCTGTCCCCTGTCCAGACTTCCCGGGATCGCTGATTGAATCGCGCCGATTATGACGTTAATCTGTTCAATGCAAATTGGACGAGCTAGTCATTTACCTCCCTTTATCAGAATTCGGCGCTAAATATTCAAATATTTATTGTTTTGCTAGACAGCTGTATCTCTCGGCTTTGTCGCAATTGTCGGACTGGGTCGATAAGTTAGCGTCAATAGACTTGGAATAAGATTTCTGGCCGTTTACCTGTTTGTTCGATAAACAAGAGATTAAATTAAATGTTAGACTGCCTTGTTGGTCTAGTGGTCCCAAGCGCGACTGCTGAGCATGGGGCCCTGAGTTCGATCCCCAGGTCGGGTAAAGTGATATTGGGTTTTTCCATTAGGAATTTCTCGGTAGCAACCCGGAGTTTGAATGTGTGACCGGTTAATGGCAATAGGCTCGCCCCCTATTACATGGGACTTTAAAACATATCTGGTGAAACGAGGGTGTTACTAAAACACCTCTGCCGAACCTTCGGGGAATATAAGGCTTGATGTTATGTTATGTTTGATTTTCTTTTTCAATTCAAAGTTTTCATGACCATTGTAGCGCATTATGTAATAGGATAGGTGACTATTTTATTATCAGTGAAAACCAACGTAACTTTATACCTTTACGACAACACTGAATAAATCAAAAATGCACTTGGTTATTTACAACTTATTTTACTTTGTATGAATACTTTATAGTGTGATATTGCCGGCAATTTATACTCTTTACAAAAATACCCATTACTTAATTTGCGAAGTTAAAAACAATACTAACTTATACAGGGGCTCTTGACTAATTATCAACCGCGCGGTTCATACGATTTGCGACATCTGGATTGCCGCGGTCTGTCTGTGGATGGATCACCGTTCGTTACACATCGAGACTACTCCGTGCCTCGGAGAGCACGTTAAACAGTCAGTCCCGGGTGTTGTACCAATGCCTATGACAGTCGTTACGGGTAGTCGGAAGCCCGAAAGTCTGACAACAGTTCTAACATTAGGATATAGGCATTGACCAGTAACTGGGATGCAGAGGTCTGATGGCAGTCGCTCCGTGTAAAATACTGGTATTCAACCGCATCTGATTAGACTGGTAGCTGACCATAACATAGTTGGGAAAAGGCTAGGCAGAACGAACTATCTTATACAAGGTTAGTCGGAAAGGGGGTACTAAGCCGAAAGGGTGTTATAGTACCTATAATAAGGGATAACTTTTGTTCTACAACTTTCCCCAAAACTCGATAGTTTAAGAGAAATAACTTTTCAAAGATTTCGTAAAAAATATGCTACAATCTATCCGTCCATAGCTATGATCAGCTGTATTTAGGTCATATTTGGGGTCACAGATTAGAAACTTAATTTTCTGAATTCATAACTAAAGAAAGTATGTTTTTTTTTAAACTAGAATAAAAATCTTTTTGCATGCAAATAAAAATAATCAAATTTTGTAATTTTAACACTTGCTTTAAAATAGTCATCAGTGATACTTTAAGTGGCCCGCGGCTTAGTACCCCCTTTCCGACTAACCTTGTATAAATCCAGCGCCATCTAATGACACATGTTGAACTGCATGTACTAATTGTTATACTTGCACAAGGATAATGCTACCTCATCATAATGAACTTAAAATTAACTAAATCTTCTCAACATACAGTAGAAACAGCAACTGTGTTGTAACTAAACTAATTTCAAGACACTACTGCCATTATTGCAGGAGAAACATAAAATACACGCGTGCCACACACAAGTGTACTAAAGCCCACTTCTAACTACAATTTGTTGACTGTAATGTGCTGGTAGGTATTTCTTATACCCGTTCTTTTTATGGAGGGAAAATGCCTCTATGGTCTAGCGGTCCCGCTGTCGAGGATGGCTTCGGTTTCAAAATAAGGCAAAACTTTATTGTGGTTTTCGGTTAGGAAATTTTGAGAAGTAAATTGGAATTTAAAAATTTTGCCCGATAAATGGCATTCGGGATTTCGCAAAAAGTTGAATGTTTTAGACACACTTATCCGATCGCATGCGAAAGCGGTCTACAGCATGCGTAAGTGTGCTTGAGCGTGCGTGCATACGAAAGCTAAATAGATGAGAATAGGTGAATGCATGCATCATACACATCGTTCTGTCTAGCTTTTCAATTGTGTTGGGATCAGCTTCCAGTCTAACCAGATGCGGCTGAATACCAGTATTTTACACGGAGCGACTGCCATCGGACCTCCACAACCCAGTTACTGGGCATTTCCGATATCCTTAAGTTAGACCAGTTGTCAGACTTTCGAGTTTCTGACTTTCTGTAGCGACTGTCATAGGTATTCGTATCACACCCGGGACCGACAGTTTAACGTGCTCTCCGAGGCACGGAGGGGTCTTGATGTGTACCTAACGAATGTTTACCCATCCACGAACTGACCGCAGCAAGCGTTGCTTAACCTCGCAAAACGTATGATTCGCGCGGTCGTTAATAAGCCACGAGCCCCTCCAACCATACACACATGTTAATACAATATACCCATTTTGTATGAGTGAAATGAGAATTGATGCTGATAAGTGTGTTTAGTCCCTTAGGCTCTCCCTAGGCCCCTAACACAGAACTGACACTGATATCGGTAAAATGGAAATGTCTAAATACACCTCTGCTTTCTTTGTATAAGTATCGTCTCTGTACCGTGATTTGTGTAAGAACTTTCATGTTTATTTTTATTTATTCGGGAGTATAAACAGTTATACATTAAAATCTTATACGAAGTTATAAATATACAAGAGTTATAAATGTATAACATACGACATTTTCCACAACATATTAAAAGTTATATCTAATAGTGCGTTATTCTAAGCCGTTAAAACAGATAAGTAGTTAATAGTGAACTTAAACATAGACAGGCATGCAGATAACAGATAAAGAGAGAGGAAAAGAGAATGAGTAAATATTGAGCTAACCATTATAATCAAAAATTACTTTGTAGATAAGACTTCTAAGTTTTGGAGCAGAGACAGAAAATATAACATTAAACATGGTATACGTTCAATTATAAAACCACTTCTGACAGTTGAAACTTTACTGGAGAATCCCGGAATAATAAGCTGCTAATAATGTTAACTTTTAAGTTTCCTTTACATAATAGACGTCCTTATTAGTTTTCTTTATATTACAATATAATACTTCATGTACGAAACTGTTGTGTGTGCAAACCCAACCACAATGTCAGAAATTTATGTAGTAGTAACTATTTTGAACCTTGCGACGTAAAGAATACGTGTGTAAGGTTGAAATTCCATTGTTTTTTTTCAAGATCTTGTATCCTTTTTAGAAAACATGGCATTTGCAAATAGATAAACAGCTGATATGATCTAACAATCTTTTATCCATAGAGAGCACGAATAATCTGACGCTCTGATGTGGCTAGTTGGCCTTGTTCGTTAAGCCACGTCAATCGCGGATGACGTCAGCGGGTACAAGGTCACCATAACACACCCCATATCACTCCATACGGGATAATAAAGTTTTACTGTTCAAAACACATTAATTATAAGCTGTCAAACGTTTATAAAGTCATTAGTAGAAGTTTTGGGAACAAAAGTTATGAAACAATTTCTTCTTAATCTTCTTTAATCGGTCAACATCCAGTTCTGGATGTAATAAGCCTTCTTATTACGAGACGGAAGAAATGTCGTAATTATTATTACGAGATTTCTTCCGTCTCGCGTTCTTCCTTTCATCACTTACGGCAGTTTTGCAGTTGTTTTTTTAATAAATTGTTCTTCTGAAACACCTGATATCATAAATCATTAGGTTAGGCCGCAAAATTTCGGCATTACATTAAAACCTCATCCAAGTAAAGGCAGCTCTTCATCAATTATTGATGAGCAGAGAACGTAAGATTGTACAGGGTAAGATAGACCATGTTCTCGGAAATTATAGAGCCCATCAAATTAATCACAAATGCCTGGATCCTAAAAACGAATAATTTTACTTACCAATGGTAGCAATTTTATTGCCAAATTGGGCATATTAATAGATTTGTACCTAAGCTAATTTTACCTGTGGTGGCTACTTACACATGGGAGAGTCTACTTTGCAAAACTATGAGGTCTTTGCTGCATTATTGGTAAAGATACAAGAGTCTCAACTTTAACCAATAACACTGCAAATTCGAATTGAAATTTTGGAATGGGCCAAAAGCAAACAGCACAAGAACTAAATCTATTGGGACCTGTAAATGATGTAATATCAGAAACTAATCCACTACCTAACAAAATCAAATTTGGTTTCAATGAATCTCTTAAACATCGCACTAATTGCAACTTTCTTTAATTTACATAAGACTTTTTGACGTACCAATTTCGTAAAGAGTAAACCATTCTGCGTCTTCAGTTAAAATATTCCACAAGTTAATAAAAGGGGAATAAATAGGTGGTGTGTTCACAAATCTGCGCGTTCTTTCATTCTATCGGCACATTCAAAGTAACAAATCGGCGACGTCTGAAGTGGGTACACGGGTTAATGAGCGGATATTTGAGAACGACTGAAAAGATTAAATGCATGCCGTTATTCAAGAGGCAGCACGCCGCGTGATTGCAGCCTCCCCAAGGTATTAGATCGCTGACTCCGATATTTGAATAACTATGGATCCCCTCAGATGTCTAATAAGTGCTTAATTATGAGTTATACCGGTTTCAGCTTCAATCGATCGTGTGATTAGAGATAATAGTGTTGCAGTCGGTTTTAAGTCTTCTCCTCTTTGTATTTTATGCAACCTTTGAGGCATTTTGCTATAATTTAATTGTACTATTATATACTATACTAGCTGTGTCCTCACGGCTGCGCCTGTAGACTATGTTACTCGGTGATAATGTAGCTTTCTAACCGCAAAATAATTTTTGAAATCGGTCCAGTAGTTTTTAAGTTTATTCGTTACATACAAAAATCCAAAAATACAAATCTTTCCTCTTTATAATATTAGTATAGAAGTATAGATATAGATAATATTAGTATAGATTCAAAGGTTAAAAAAGTCAATCATTTTTCAAGGTTGAATAAGTTGTCAACTTCAGTTTGTCCGTGATGCCGTAGTGGGGTTATCATATTTAAAACCAGTCTACCATCTTCTTATGATAACCATTCGGAGAAGCGCTGTTTGAACGTTAAATCAATATTCAAAAAGCAGTTCCCCGACTAGCTTACCCTTCACTAAACAGCAATTTACAGACCAATTACTAGGAAGTAATAACAGTAATGTATACCTATAAAATAATAGATAGATACATACTAGAAAGGATACATTTACAGTATCATTGAGGAACGTACCCAACTAACCGTAGAACAAAGGTTACACATGAACCCAATTAAGGAATCGAGAACTATTCAATAACTCACTAAGTCGATTCATAGCAGACGGCTTTAAATTATTTAAAGAAATTTCAGAATTTAAAACTTCCTCTTCGCTTCTAGTGGAGTGATTTGCAGCGCAGCGCAGAGTTAGGCTAAGTGAGTAAAAGAGTAAAAGTCTAAAGTCAATGTTTGCCGTCGTGATTTCTGCTCCCCTCGGCCGGCGGTGACGCGCACTTTCCTCTCTACGCTTTGCGAAAATGTGCATCACCATTTTTAGTGACGTTATATAAAGTCTGTTTCGATTTCGGTACAACTGCCCGATCCGTCACGTCAATGTTCGTCAATGATACAGTTATTTCAAAGTTTTGACCATTGTCTAGTGAGTATTTTTACGCGGCCTTATTGATGACTCTCTATTATGTTCTACAGATTTATTACGGCGATTCTCACACTGCACCGCATCACGCAGCGTAGCGCGGGAGTGCGTGTTCTTAGGTTGTTTGCAAGTATCTGTGTTTGTATAGAAAACACGCGTAGTGCAACACACAGAAAACGCATTCACGCGCAGTGTTGGTGGCTCCGTCGCCACGCACCCCGCAGCGTAGCGCAGGGCAGTGTGTGTTTCGCCTACTAGTAGATTCTCCTTTGATGAATGTGTGCTCAACAAAATGTATCCTAACATACTGTTTATTATGAAACTTGCAGTCGTATATTAATGCCAACGGGGTTAGGTATGCGAAATGTATTAAAATATAAGTAATTTTACTAGTTACTGTATATTTCATTGTTCTGCGTTTTCATCGAGCACAGAAAACCAAGATGGAAATATCAGCTTAACAAAACATAACATCACGCCTGTATTCTCAGAACGATTGGGCAGAGGTGTATAGTAACACCCTCATTTCGCCGCTATTTTTAAGTCCCTTGTAATAGGAGGTGACTCTATTACTATCAACCGGGCACAAACCCAAACTCCGAGCTGCTACTGAGGAATTCTACACGGAAAAACCCAATAACACTTTGCCCGACCTGGGGATTGAACCCAGAACCTCACGATCAGCAGCCGAGCTTGCCACCATTAGACCAACGAGCCAGTTGGTCAATATCAGCTTATTTTCTGGTTAATAAATTAAAATTCGAAATATATTTTTATCACCGTTCCTAATCGAACGGTTCAGAAACTAAGGTTTACATCCACGAACATGCATGTTTCGTTATAAAATAAATTATTTTATGCCAAGTCGTGATTCCGTGTTCACGTAAACGTTCACCAAGATTTTATGAACTTTTAGTTTTAATAGCCTTTTGTTCCTATCATGCTTTGGCAGAAAACAAATAGCTGCAGTTGTAAAATTGGTAGTTTCAGTACCAGAACGATATTGCTTACGAAATTATTATACGAATTAGCCTTAAGAAATCTTTATAAATATTATCTCTTTATTCATTCAATATACATATAAATTACATATTTAAATATTTCTATAAAAAAAATATTAAAACACTAGCGGCCCGTCCCGGCTTCGCACGGGTGGACATTTTTCCCGTTTTTGCAACATTTTTAATTTATACTCCGCTCCTATTAGTCGTAGCGTGATGTTATATAGCCTTTAACCTTCCCCGATAAATGGAATATCCAACACAAAAATAATGTTTTATTTCCAACCAGTAGTTCCTGAGATTAGCGCGTTCAAACAAACAAACAAACTCTTCAGCTTTATAATATTAGTATAGATTTAAAAATATAAAAAATAGTAGCCCACCGGCATCGTCCAAGCCACCGGTGGTCAGGGTCTCAGAGTGAGGGAACTTCCTAACAATACGTGCCGTGTTCAGAAGTACCGCTTTCTGTATCAGGCCCTTGATCCAGCCGCTCAACAAGCGACTCATCAGATGTTGGTCGAGGCTCTTGGCTATTAAGCCATTGGTCGTAACGACTATCGGCACAACGACTGCTGAGTCAACCTCCCACATGTCGACAACCTCGTGTGTCTCAAGTTATTATTATATTTATTTTTTAGTTTGTCGTGTTTATCATCAAAACAAATTAATTAGAAACGATTGGCTCAATACTAAACATAGTACTGTACCACTAAACACAAAAGCACAACATTGTTCTTAATAAATCCAGGTATTGTAAAATGTGAAAGAGATTTTTCGTCTCTCTGGTTGGTACTTCTTCACGACTAAACTACCAAAGCAATTTTGGTGAAATTTGGCACATTGATAGCCTCCAACCTGAAGCGTGAGTGAAGACGCAGGCGAAAGCTAGTATCCTATGCGCACGTTAAATTCTGTTAGGTCTGGGTACAATTCCAAAGTAGACAATTTATTTTGACGGCACGTTTGGTGCAGTGGCTGAGCAATTGGCTTCGGCGCTGCAGGTCGCGGGTTCGATTCCCGCACGGAACAAATATTTGTATGGCCTACAGGTAGTTGTTCCGGGTCTGGGCGTTTTTGCATGTGAGATTTGTATCTGTAAGCGCACTCACGATACAGGAGAAATCCTAGTGTGGGGCAACGTTTTATTTAATAACAATAACAAATAGAGTCTTTGCGGTAATTTTTCCTTCGTGACTCACGGCCTAGTTAAGAACATAACCATCATCAAAATAACTGATATAAAGGTTTCTAATGTCAACCAAAATTTAAGATCTTATAAGTATCTGACCATGGACACAAGTAGCCATACACACCCCAAAAACAACAAAAAGATCATCCACAACCTAATTCAAAAATTAAAAGCTCAAACGAAGCGCTCAAAGTCGCTACTCCGTCTCACTGGGGGCTATTTCTTTGAAAATTTCGCATGCAATTGCATCTCAGAGCAGTAAAGAGTGGCCGGGAATAAAGGGGCCCATGTCATTTCCCGGCCGGCCCCGGGGGTGAAATCGCATGAGCAAATGTTGACAGCCGGCTTCACTCGGATCAGAGTCCACGATGTAGACGCACTATTCAGCCTTATACTTGCGACATTCATTCAATGGAAGAGAAAATGGCATGCTTATATTCTAGGGCTGGTGCGTCGTTAATTTTAAGGGTGGGTTTTGCTGTAAAAATGGGTTCGTTAATTAAATTGTTAATTTTTTTTTTAGAATAACTAACTTGCTCACGACATTGCTTATTAAATAGTATTCTAGTTGTCTGCTGGTATGTTTGAGACATATTTGCGAAAAGTACCAACTGTGTTCATTTATAATACATAGGTTCGCTTCACAGCTTCGCTTGCGTGTTTTTTTTCACCCCGTTAGGGGAGGAATTTTGAATAATCCTTTCTTAGTGGATGCCAACGTTATAAAACGTACATACCTACTGTCAAAATTACAATTTTTTGTCCCCAGCGGTTTAGGCTGCGCGTTGATAGATCATTCAATCAGTTTCTCCTTTTATATACAATATGTAACATAATTAACGCAGATCCTGAAAGTAGTTTGTTCAAAATCGTTTACTGAATCGATTTCTATCATTTTAAATATAGGTAATTTTTTGTCCCAAAAATAATTAAAACTACGGAAATTAGTCACATCACCCCTGTACAGTCAAAACAAACTGAAATGGACTGTAAATCAAGGCAAAAAGACTTTTAAAAGTGCATTTTTATTTGTATTCATACAAATTTTGTCATTCAATACAAAATAAAGAAAAATAAACCTTATTTCAAGAACGTTAATTTAGTAAATAACAATGCATATACATGTTAAACTAAAATTTCAGTGTATGTATTATGATTATAACATAATATTCTAATTGGGACGTTTGAGGGTATGCGTTAATTACGTTACATGCTGTATACAGAAGATGTTGAGAAGATGACTTGGAAAAGTACCTATAATATGGCATTCATTATTCCGAAAATCTTTAGGCTGCGGATAAACCTATAGTTGAACATAACAAACTTTAATTTAGTCAGAAAGGCTAACTAATATTAATCTTTTTTAAAACGTAGAATATTTAAAAATATTGCAGGCTAGTCTATTCCATAGGTATTGCACGAGAGCCCCAAGGGATTATTTATTTTCAAGCTATTTGCATGTCAGGTTTAAAGACTACAAGCACTCGGCTGCCATCTTTTATGACGTGGTTAAATAAGCTACAAAAGATAAATTGATCTTTTTTACTTTGTCTATTTGTTAGTTGGCTTACTGGATGGCTTCTGTTACGTAAATCTTTTTGAAAAATAATAAAGAGTCTACTTTAAATTTTTCTTTTAGATAAATAATAGGTAAAGAAAGAAGAATAGTTATTGACGACTCCTTTTCTTCTCGTGAAGCAAAGCAAAAAGTTCAAGTATGGACCAACACAACCAACAGTATAGTGCAACCAATAGCCTTGTGGTGTGACCGTCGGATTGCCAAGTCATAGGTCTCGAGTTCGAACCCAAGGCACACACCTTTGACTTTTAGGATTCATGTGCTTATTGTATAATTATCACTTTCTTAAATACGGTGAAGGAAAACATCGTGAGGAACCGGCATGCCTGAGACATGTTTCTTGACGGCACGTAAAGCCAAGTCACAGGCCCATGGGCGACATAAACTCTGACACCAAGTTAATCACTAACCACACGAAATGAAGAAGAAGAAGTATGGACAGCATGTAACAATAATTCCAGTTTAAACACTAATTGTCGTTGCCTAATTACGTATCAAGCCACGGTCAAGTGCTTCACGAAATGCATTACCAAAATTCCATTACAAAATTACCTTAAAATTATTACCTTAATTCATTTTGGTTAAATTTTAAAGTACACTACATAATATTCCGTGAAGAGAATATTTTGATCGCCGCAATTTTATGAGTGCGGTGATCTGAACGATCAATTTGCATCGTAATTAGGAGTTTGCTCTGTTTTAACACAAATTAGCTTAAACCAAATAGCCAGTTATTTTCTGAAAGCAAACACGTACGCCGTTTTATAGTCAATTGTAATATTGGATTATGAGTTAAACAAATACATTATTTGAAAGCGACATTGTTTTTTATTATTATGTTTTGTTTACAAGTTGTTGTTTCCTATTTAATATCTAATACTTTTTCTGTAGAAATATTATGTCTGTCTTTCCTTCTCTTTCTCATTGAATGAATAAGGTTTTTTTATCTTTTTAATTCTTATTTTCTTTTTTCTCCTCTCGCCATGGAAATAAGTTATGCGTGATGAAATGATTAGTCAGCCGCAATCTTGGTAGCGGGACTGACTGACAAGGTGTGCCCGACGTACTAAAGTAATCTTTACTCGTGTAGCTCTTTTAATACACCTCATTCTAATGTCAAATAACCGTGCTTTCTTTAATATGCGTATGGGTACCTAGTTCCATTGGCGCATGATGACCATGACGTAGCAATTCTTCAATTTAGTGTGGTGTTAAAAGTATTCAATATCCGTAAGCTTTAAGAAAATCAAATTATCACAATTGAGCGTTTTCAGTCCAGGTTAACTCAGTTATACCTACGCTGGTAGACTTATGGCCAAATACTCAAACGCTACTCAATTTTTAGTTGCCGTTAAATCTCGTGCTGTCACTGTCAGTTTTAAAGTGACAGTGACGGAAGTAATAGCCAAATCAATACAATACTCAATTTTAAGTTGCCGTTAAAAGTGACAGTGACAGCACGAGACTTAACGGCAACTTAAAATTGAGTATTGTATTGAGTATTTGGCTATCACTTGCCTTCTTATGAGACCCATGGCAAATAACAAAGTGATATTCTTAGCCAAGGGCGGCGCTATAATTAAATCATGTCAATATCATAGTAGAAATCAGATCACAATAATGATCATAGTTTGATTCCACCTTTAACAAGTATATTAAGAAAAAATTACTCAAAGATAGTTTTACTATTCATATTTATGTTGTACCGACACTGCAATGTTCTAGGAAACACCGCAACGCAAAGTGGCAGAAGGAATAAATTCAGTGTATATATTCAGTAGGTTAGAGCTACTTAACGCAGCACAAATGTACCAGGGTAGCATAGCAAGGGTGGCGGACACCGCAAAATGCACCTCTCTACATTCTCATCACGAATTCATGAGCCATGCGGACGTACAAACTGCATACCCCCAATCAAATATTACCTACATGGTTTTTCTTGGCTTTTTGCATTAACTATCAGGTTGTTACGTATGAGGAATATAGATGTTTGTGTGAGTAGTCGTTGTCAGTATTTACATAAGCTGAGTATTTTGCTACGGACAGAAAAACACTCAAGAAATAAGTACCTACCTATACTGTTACAGAATAAAATTACTTACCTACGTACAAAATAAATAACTTATACTTACTATCGTGGCTTCTTCTTCTTCTTTTCGTGTGGTTAATGACTAACCAGGTGTCAGAGTACATGCCGCCCATGGGCCTCTGACTTAGCTTCACGTGCCGTCGAGAAATATCTCTCAGGCATGCCAGTTTCCTCGCGATGTTTTCCTGCACCGTTTTTTGAGCAAGTGATAATTATACAGTACGCACATGAATCCGAAAAGTCAGAGGTGCGTGCCTTGGGTTCGAACTCGAGACCTATCAATGGCTTGGCAGTCCGACGGTCACACCACTAAGCCACAAAACAGATAGGTACAGAAGTCAATCTACATACAAGTGCGCTCGAGCAACGCACACATAGACACTGCTCACGGACACGATATCTCGGACTGTTTGGGACTAGAGTGCGAGTGAGTGCGAGCGCGAGTGCCATGCGCTTGAGAGAGATAGATATATAGATAGAGCGACCGCCGAGCGTAGCTATGAAAAGTGAAGTACATACCTGAAGTACTTACCTATCTGTTTGTGACTAGGCTATCACTGCTATATATGCTTATCGTAACACACTTTTATGTAGACCTAACCTAACTATCTTTTACACATAAGTATGTGATATGATATGACCCTAGCACATCAGTAAATAAGCCGTGACTCCAGGTTGACATATAACTAATAGTGGAGAACATCGTCTGCAATATACCTATGTACCGAACCCCTTTGTGACGTCAGCGTAGCAACGTTTAGTACCGTCAGTCCTCGTACAGTCGACAAGTCGATACAAATGTTTACGTTTATATTCGCCGACCACTTTCGCCGTCTCACAAAATTCCTACTGCAAGCTTTTTCGGAGTAACAAAAATACGTCAACACGTACACCGAAGGACAAGGAACACGACAATATACGAGGGTTTCGAATACCAGTAAAAAATAAAACATTCATTTCAAACGAAACTCTACTTCAACAAAGGTAATTCAACAAGTAAGTATTACGAGTGTAAACGTGTACTCGAGGCACGCGATTTGCAAATAAAGCTAGGAAGATATCAAACAACGAACGTTTGCCACAACATGCGATAAAAACCTGTGCCGTTTCAAATGGAAATAACAAATGGATGTCTGATATTTTTTCCGCTGCGCTACTAACCGATGTGGTTTAAATCAGTTTTAATAATTCATTAACTCCACAGAGCCAGTAATGAGATTTTATTCGATAAAGTTACCAATATACCTACTCCGAGTCGTGCTCGTGCACGGTACACTCAGGGTAATTGTTTTTAAGCGGGACTTCACGTGGATACTCTCTCGGGATCTGGTAAACGAATATATTTACAATGAAATACAAAGAATGTCTCAAAATGTCGAAAGTAAAATTGTCACGAGATAAGTAAAAAACAGCTATTTTCACTCCAATTAGGAATTTAATTTAACCCTTATCTACGGAATCAACAAACCTATTTGACCTTTACACGCAAGTTAATATACCTGCTCCGTACAATATATTCTTTATCCACACACCATAAAAGCGAACAATGTTGAGCTCCTAAACCTTACGGATACATTAGGCGCGGCCATAACCGAAAATTCACTTCCAATGTCTCACATTTGATAACAAAGGAAAAACACCCGACGACTGACAAGATGTTCTAAAAATACTTTCGCAATCTAGCTACCTGTTCACCTGGGCTGGCCATTCCGGCCTCCCCATAAAGAAGAGTAGACGGGAAGCGCTGGGAAGGGTTTATCGTTCCTGAGGGAACGGCCGTATGCCCGACACTATATCATTGCCGCCTCTATCTCTATGTACACTACGAGTTCTTTGTACTCGGCGAAGCATAAAACTTTCTGAAAACACTGTTAATATGTAACGTACTCTTAGGTGTTACAATCGAACTTTGTGCAGTTCATTTAAGTTGAAGAAAAAACTCACTTTTGTAAGTGTCTTCCGTCTGCGATGGTACTGACGTACATGCGCGCCCTGGGCACTGGTCTACACAATAGCCATTGACAAATCCGACCCGTTTTCATGTAATAAAAACACCGTTACCGTAATTGATGTCGAAAATAATTTAATTAGCGGAATTAAAGTCGACACACGCAGTAAATAACTTTGTAATTTGTTAAATAATGGCGTGTTTTTGTGCATTATTGTGATATATTAATCGTTAATGCGTCGCTTGTCAATGTATTCGTAATGAAATGCCAGTACACAGTGTGGTCGGGGTCGCGACACCGAAACAAAATATGAAATAATGTTCACGTTATTTGCATAATGTGCACCATAAACGGTAGCCTATATGTATACGGAGCCATCATATTATCGTGTCGTCATAAAGGCCTGTGCGAGGAGCGGCGGATGAACGCAGTTGACGCGCATAAAGCTTTGTCCGGGATGTCGCTATCCCAGAAGAATACCTATTGATATTTATCGTAACATTTCCCTGGAATGAAAGGGTGAAAAAAACAACTAATATACTGACTTTTCTGTACAAAATATGTTCGTATTCAGTTGAGTTTTTACAGTTTGAATCAAAATAATATAAGAAAACTCTTGAGGATGTACCCTAAGTGTTTTCTTTTAATTTATCTACGTTCCACGACTACTTCTGGCCATATTTCATTAATTCCAGTCTGATTGCGTATTCATTATTCATAGATACCTTATATCGAAGGAAAAATAAATTTGCTAAATCGATTTATTCTTGAATTTCAAAACGATTTGACACGTACACAAGAATTCGTTAATAAATAATCGTTCTAATTTCAAAATTCGATTCCTTAATGATTTATGTAGGGTCTAATCACTTTATGCAGGTTGTGGGCAAAGGTATATACAAGAAAGTCCCCTTCTAAGTCAAACCGTACAATAAACTACACAGAGAGATACTGCTGCTCGTGTTACTATGTGCGGAACCGCAAGGCGAACCGGGAGACTTTACTGTGCCCCTGGGACAGCCGGAACACCTGAACAGTACACATTGATTTTACATGAACGTCCTAGAGCCACGACATCGTTGTTCGCACATACCTACAGGTACCCACAAGTATATGTACTACTATGTAGGAGTAATACAATGATTTGTACTTACCTAGGTGTTAGGTAGCAACAGAATTCGACGCACTTCCAAATGGGCGTAAATGCAACCACAAATGTACATGCGAATATACAGAATGCTACACAGTCATTTGTACCAGGTGACGTCATCCATCTGAGGTTCAAATCCTGTCATAGTTCACTTGTTTATCAACTTTGAATACCTACATTCGCTTTTTTATTTGCTAGCAGAAAACCAGCGTGAAGGTTAGCTTTCATATCAGAGCTAATTCAAAGATAAATAGAGGAATAATAGTTTTGAAGACATAATTCCAACAAACAAACATAATTATCCCCTCATATAAGTATGTAATAAGATAAAATTTTCCAAATTGTGTTCACCCCAGCAAATTACCGACATAATGTGTACGGCGCCCTGCTAAATAATTATAGCATTTTCCAGCTTCGTATGAGTTTGAAGCGGTTTCTTCGGAGGGACCGCGGAGGGCGCAGGGCGGAGGCCTGAGAAAACTTTTGGGTCTTTATTTATTGTTATTGCCTCATTAAGGTACCTACGTAGCAGGCGATATCCTACAAATTGCAAATAAATAAGCCACCACTCCAGACACGTGTGGAATATATAAGCGTTTCTACTTATCTAATTACCTAGGTGTTTTGGTTGAGCTGAATTATTGTCATTGGAAAAGGTTGAGGCGATAGTAAGTGTGGGTTAATGAGTTTACCCCTTGGGGTGTATTTCCTTTGTTTATAAACATAAATATTAAAACTAAATAATAACACACTCCGTATTGTGCCAAAATGCAAAAAAAAAGTTCTTTGACTTCTAATCTAAAGTCTCAAAAACAAGATTAAACTATCGAATCTTTTCAAGAATGATAAATTACCTACTTAATAAAATCATTTTATTGCCATGGTACTCAATTGGTGAAATTGATAATTTCCCTAATAATTTTAATACGGTTGAATTTTAATTAAAAGCCTCATTCAGTAAGGTACTCTTAACTAAGTAAATATTGATACCTCGAAACACGTGAAAGACGCTTTGATTGAGCGAAAGCGAACTCAATAATTTATCAATTTAATTTTGAGATTGAACCACAGATTGTCGAGGGGAGTGAATTAATTTCATTTAGAGCATTTGACCTGAATTTACCTTCTATAAATTAGCGAATAATGGTCACGTATCGTCGTAAACCAAGTGAGTAGTGAGATACAGTTATAATAAAGAGTTACTCATACATAAATATTTGCAGCGAACAGATTCAAATAAACAAACGAAACAAAATGGGTCGCATTAACTGAGCTTACAATAATGCTCTAACGAGCATTGTTTGCAACCGCATTTTCGTCGGATCTGAATGACTCATGATTAAAATATTATCGATAAATAAACTCAAAACGAACATTTAAAGCTAAAACATCGCTACACAGCGCAAATAGCGCGTTAACTCAAAGGTGGAGCGCAGGTATTTTGGACTTATTGAGCGCAAATTTTGAAGACCGCAACCCTTTGAATAGTCAATGTCTCGTACCCTTATCTCGCCACAGAAAGGCGACACCACATTACCGGTATTATGGCACTACACGGCGCGGGCGACACGCGACCCGAAACACGCCCTCGCTTACAGTATTAAAGTATCGAATCGTATGCACAGTTTGAAGTAGGTACAGGACATTTTCAAAGTGCAATTTATATTGTATTGGAAGTTAGAGCGGCGCGTTTACCCGGTTCCACAATATTTTGTGTCGGGCCAATGTGCCGCGCGGCTGAGCCTTGTTCCGTGTCGCTGTGAAAACCCGCTTTACATTTCTTGTCTATTGAGAGAATTTAATAAGCATAAGTGAAGTTCCCGCACTCTATTGTAGTACGGGACGATTAGAAAACTTTTTATGTCTCTTATGATTTCTTTTTTGAGAGACGGTTAAAGTTTTCTGTAGGTACCTAGGTAATAATCGTAACACCTTCATTATGAATAAATCACACTTTAGTGTTTTTTGGAGAGTAGGAATTCATGCTCAGATTTTTATAGATATTTTAAGTTCTTTTAGAATAAAATGAAAGTAGATTTTCACGACACTCTACTTTTATTTGAGTAAGTTTAATATTTAAGGGACAGTTCGTGCATTAGGTATAGTATTTATAGTAGGGTGAGGTCTTGCTCTGAATAATATCGGCCAGTTGCGTGACACAGGTGTACCACGCAACTCGCCCGGTATCGCAATTCGCAGACCGAGCCAGTCACTTTACTGCGCCCGTGGGATACACGCTCCTATATCATGAACCACCTCTCTACTCCCCTCATGTATTGCTAAGCTATAATTATGATATTGATACTTTATGCGTTTCATTTTTGTTTACCTTCAAATATTTCTGTTCTATGACACTACGCTGCTACTTAACGTTTAGATATGTAGTTTTCTTTTCAATTGGAATTTTTCCAAACTTTTCAATATCACTGCACACTTTCGTGGTTTACGTTACTGTTACCAACTGGATTACAACAAGCATTTAACAAATTATGATAAAAATAAACCACTTAAGGTAATGACCCAAACACTCAAAATTACCCTAATTTTAAGCAGCGCTAACCCAAATCGACGTCAAAAAAAGAGCGCGTAAGATCAATCGGTACACAGCAAATGTGGCCAACCCGACCGGATCAGATCAGGCAGTCGAGCCTGTATTTATTTACATGTAATTAGGTCGGTGTCAGTGATCGACGGCGGCGGCGGACGTCCGCACCGAGGTAAACAATCCATTACAAGGCTGTCAGGCCGGCGTGGTCGGCCCCACGGCCATGCATATAGCGACCAATCGTTAACACGCGAATTTAGACCAGTTCACTGTCGCCTTACGACAATATTGACCAGAAGCCTTCCCTATTACAAATCAAAACGTAGCACGCAATTATCACGGACGCGTTATCATCTGAATGTATAATCGGAAAAATTGGGTATTTTGAATTACTAAATTGGACATAATTATAGTCAAATGGTCTTTGCAAGCAGCGCCACTATGAAGTGCAAAAATATAATTGTATGTAACGCTGGTGCGTTACTTGCGTGTTTTTCTTAAATGCCATATGGCCGATTTCTATACTTTACCGAGCGTTATCGCTTAAAATTATGAATCTTGTATCTTTACCAATATTGAAGCAATGACCCCATAGGTTTACATACGCCTTCCCTTACGTTATTAGCTTTTATCACAGGTAAATTTGCTTACAAGTCCATTTACATGCCCAGTTTAGCAATAACAAATGGTACCATTGGTAAGCAAAATGATTCGTTTTTGTGCATAGGAACTAGACAATAGAGAATAAGGACCTTTTATTGAATTTTTAAACACCTTACTCGGCTTATCTATCTCTCTGTATAATGAAGTATGGACCTATGTTTAATGTAGATTATCCTAAATTTTGGTTGTGTGGAAACTTAATACGCACTCGCACTAATTTCCACGGAAATAAACAAGGTCTCTGTCTCTGTATACACTTCGTAAAGAACTACAGTAGAATCTCACTAATCCGGCACTTCAATAGACCGATACGTCCAATAATCCGGCACCCTTCGCCCGCGCCTCCCTCGCCCCTCTACGCCTCTCTCGCCCCTCTACGCCTATGCTATTTTAATTATTATGTTTTTTCCTCTATAATCCAGTAATCCGAACATTCCCATAATCCGGCACCCTCTGTTTTTTAATAGTGCCGGATTAGTGAGATTCTACTGTATTTATTTATCCAAATATCTAACGATGTCAATTGATGTACTTAATAAATAAATACAAAGTGAATTCTAGACATCTAAAAAAATACCTAAATTAAACGACATCAACATAAAATCTACTCAAGAATCTTGTTTTTTTTTTCTCTAAAAGAATACCAACGCTTCAGTTAACAGCACAGGAGCATAACATAATAATATCCAATGCCATTATAATGACCACTGCTGACTATGATGTATGGGATGCACTAACTATGAACCGGGCCGTATGCCAGCTTGGCAATGTTAACTTAAAAATAAACATTATCTCCACGGAGTATCTCCGAAACGCCCGCGCGTTCATACGTATCATTGCTATTTTTTGTCCAAAATAATAACATTACCCGCGTCCCTTGAAGCGCACAAAGCAGACCCCAATGCAGTAATCCATTCAATGTATCACTATGCAACTCGTACTCTTATCTTACCACGTATAGCCACGCCAATCCGTTACCGATATTTAGGCAAAATACAAATTCTTTTCCACGCCATGCGAATCTCAACCCTACGTTACCCATGTTAGGTCGTGAATCACGGACGTACCGACAAACTTTACATCCTTTTATAGTGAATAATCCGCCTGATATTGGAAGGCTCGTCGATGCATTCACTGGGATGCACGAAATTTTCTATAAGGATAAAAGCAAACAAGATAGCCATCGAACCAATGTTACGAGCTATAGCAGCTATAGGTACACAAGTAATACGCCTAAACCGCACCGATTTGGCTGCGAAGCGACGGACAAATGGAAGTTTAAAAGCAATAAAACATTTTTATTTGCTCGTGTCAAGTACTGGCCGATGAAGCCGAAATTTTACAACCATTGAGGTTTTCATCGCAAATATTTGTTAGAAATGTTCGATTAAATTATTTTTGTGTTGACTGTGGCGGGCTTTATTTTACGGATATAATAACGGCCTAACTTTTTTGGCGTGTAATAGGAACAACAGTGACAATAAGGCGGGTGGCGTGACGTCAGCTAACGTTAAAATGTTTCCGTTTTTGGCGTACTCTCAAGTTAGTTAATGTTTCCAAAACAACGCTGCTAACGCTGGGATACCTATTTGCGGCGTGAACTTTGGATGTGACTTGCTCTCTTCTGCTTCACACAAACTGCTAATAATAACATTCTAATCTACTGCATCAGACACCGGTCTTCTGTGATTCTAACTGCATTAATTAGCACTGCCCGCTAAACTCGACCGAACGGATCAACTAAAGTGAGGAAGTTTAAAAAGATTTCGTGTAAAACACTTATTCTGAAACCATCGTAGTATTATTTATTAGTATTGAAGCCATCCCTTGACGGGTTAATATTCATTCATCTAAATACATAGTTAAAACTTTAGTCATTTGGAAGTAGACGGATTGGGACTCTGTTAGTACAGAAATTGCGGTTTCTCATAACATCCGGTTATTAGAACCGGAATTTGGTGGGGGTTTGTATTGTACTTGTTCCATTCGTGAGTCATCAGTAGAGTAAAACAATTTTAATAAGAGGATCGATGTGTCATTAAGTATAGAAAAAGTGTTTATATATTTATTGCTAAGAATTAGATACGTGTTATCGGTAGCTGGTTACACTGGACAATGTTGACATAGGAGGGTAACCGTCAAGATTAATCAACGTACCCGAAGTTATAAAAACAGTGGTCATTCGACGGAGCAGAGGATTCCATATCGAGCAGCTGAAGAAGTCTGACCTTTATTTTTATTTAATTACAAATTTATTAATTAATTACAACGGCTTGCACCAATAACAGTAATTAACTGGTCAACAAACATAAAACTAAACATATTACATAATATCTGATTTGCTTGTCCTCATTTTCTGATCTTGTGTTAATTATTATATTGTGATATATTGTGAACTAGCTTCTGTAACTAATCACTAACCTAATTAAAAGTACTCTCAGTGGTGGAGAGTCTATGTTGGTTTAATTTACTTTATTTACCTTGCTCCCAATCCTGAAAATCATAAAAGATAAAATATCGAGACGATTTAAAAAACCAGAACAAATCCGATATTTCACGCATAAAAAGACTTTCGAGGAATCTTTATATTTATCAGTCAAGAAAATACTGTTCCACGGATTGTTCTCATAAAATAAATAGCCAACTACTAACCTCTCTAATACCTAAGAAAAATCAGATGGGACTTAAAGTTATAATAACATTTGAAGACAAATCGGCGACAATAGTCGCGAGGCCAACATGGCGACAAGTCGCACGACTTGAGCGCAAATTAAAACGATTTGTTATCCGCGACGCACGGACAACCGCCACCTTTTTAAACCCGTGACAATTTAGCGCAAACCTTGTGAAATATCGCCCAGTTAAATAAAAACCGATTTGTGTTAACTCCTACTTTAGTGCATAGTGCACACTACATTCTGTTGTTGCGAAATACATTTTTTTGCGACTACTTTGGCGCAGTGCCTGTTTGCGCGGTTTATAGTTTTAAATCCAAAAAGCTGAAGTCGAATTTTAGACAAACACGGTTGACACACAACAACAGAATAATTAAATAATAGTTATCGATCTTCGGCAAAACACAATCAAATGTCGTTTAGAGACAGAAAAAAGAGGTTCTTCCTGAAAATGCATATAACGATACGCATAGAAGATGAGCATGCATTATAAAATTTGCGATTAGGTGTTTACTTTAGGGTTAAACTCAGTTATGTATGGTCATCATATTTTAATCATTTGACGTCATTGCAGGGTAAAGTACAGTAGGTGAGGCAGCCCAGGCGTCGCGTCGCCTCGTCAGCGACAATTAACGCGAGCCGCGGCACATAACTCACTCCCACCGACACACGCTATCGCGCACCACTCGCATCCAACCCAACAACGAACATTCTACTTTTAACCACCACCTACGGGTGCAATGCTACCAACCGACCGACCCCAACACTGTCGCATTGGTGTTTGTAATTTAAATTTTGTATTTACATAGTTTATTGCGGTTTAAGAACGCAATTTGTTAATACGCAAGTAGACACGTTTGGATTTATGTCTCGTTGGTATTCAGCATGCAACTTGTGTTGTGCATATCTTTACAAAGACGGCTGCGGAACCGTATTACACTGATACACTCGCGAACATAATTAAATATCGGTTTACGGAAATAAAGCGATCCATTATCTCGGAATAAACAATTTACGTCTCGTTCGTGACGTGACGGAAGAAAAACTTTTTTCTATCTAACGATCTGAATATTTTTGGGCCGGCCGCATTAAGCGAAAAAGTTTATAATTAACGAGCTCTATGCCCCTCTAATTGAACATAAGTAAACAGGACGTTTTGTCGTGTAATCAATCATTGAACATACACTGTGTACTTATCTATGGATCCCGCGTCCAAATGGACTAATTTGTAACGTTATATGAACTTTTATCTGCTAATTGATAGAAAAGGTAATTTATTATGAACTGTACAAAATAATTCATATTCACACTGGTTTTGATATTTTGTTGAGCAAGGTGGCCTCTTTATTTACTCTCTTCTCACCTGAATAGTTTCACGAAAGGGAGCAATTAATTCTCTCAGTCTAGTCACGAAAATTTTTCATTTTAATTAAAGCTCCGACCGGAGGATCGTCGGCTAATTAACCCATTAAAACACAGACTCTCCTTTCATTTTGTCTTTTTTCCTTGAGCGTTCACTTTCTTGTGATTTTCGAAATGAAAATGAAAATATGAATGCTTGCAGAGCGGACTACAGATGGCGTCATCAACCGACGCCGAGCGACGCCGGGAACTGTTTGCGTACACGAGTGCTCTGGACTTCTCTTTGTAAATATTGGCAAAATAAATCATGCGCCAATAAACACCGGTACCTACATGTTTCGGATTTTAATATGATTAGTAATACGTATAAGGCGGATGTTAATGGGAACGCCGGTAGAGGACGTGCTAGAAGGACATACATCGATGTTATTGGTGATGTTCTTCACAAAGGTCAGGTGCGTAGTACTCTCAACCGGCGTGCGTGTATGACAAGATGTATGAATGTGGATGACGCGAAAGGGGTATGTAAGAGTCGTAGCATGTGGCGTTCTATAGGGTCTGCCTACCCCCATGGGAAAAAGGCGTGAGTTTATGTATGTATGTAGTAATACGTATTTTTGGAAATTCAGGAAATTGTAAGTACCTATGGTAAATAAAGTACGATACGACCTGACGTAAAAGAGCATATCCACGAGGCTCTCACTCAACATTTTCGGCTTGGCTTTGATTTTGAGCGACGTGGAAGCAAATAACAGCGATGTTTTAAAAAAAAGAAAAAAATATCCGATATTCCCTGCAAAGCGCTCTCACTTCAAAAGTGTGTAGATGGTCGCTTTTACGTAGGCCCCATGATCCATCAATATCTTCCCTAAGAAATGAAGTGCGCATTGGTAAACAATGTCCTGACTGTTAGTATAAAAGTTAACTAACCGAGGCAGCTGTTTAGAAAGTTGGTTTAGAAATAAACGAGTTGTAAATACAAATTAAAATAAAATATACCTAATTATCACGAGAGCAGATAATATAATTCCAACTATTTGAAAGTCTAATTGAGTAAATGAAAATTCTTAACGAACAAAACAGGCGTAGATATCATCAAATAAAAATTCGGCTCAACGTCCTCAGTTAATTAATCCATTAAAAATGTTCATCAGATTACTTATTTGAGTAAAGATTGTGATGAAAACTTTCACAATATTTCTCTTTTGTAAACACATCACGTACACGAGAGCAAATAAACCACGTTGATAAAGTAACATAATATTATGCGATTATTGCGCTAAATTAGCGTGTGGTTACAAAAACACTAATTTCAGTGGTAAATGATGAAATTGTACAATTATCATTAAAGGGTAGTTTACAATGCAAGCTGAAACTTGTTGCCGTCATAAAAGCGAGCGACGAAACTCGGCGAGACAATGGCACATGTCAGCCGACGTAAGGCCGCGTGCACAAAGCGAGTGCCTACAAGTACAGTCAACAAGACAAGCCGGTAAAGCTGCGATCATCTGAATGACGAAGCAATTACGCGCATTCAGCTCGGGGCGCAGTCAGTCGAGGCAAGTGGTGAGATTGGTTTCAATAAAAGCGCAATCCCTCCCCCATGTTTTTCTTTCATCACTCAACTTTGAATGGTATTATTCAGTACTGTAATTATTGCTGTACTTTGTTACATTGGGCTAAATTTAATGATTTTGTTGTATTGTTTCAGGTAATTTCTGCGTTTGATCAACTTTTAATCACAACAGGTATTATAAATTCCCATGATTGATTCAAAGCTCTTAACCGGCGATAAGTATACTTAAATCAAAAGCACCATGGATAATGATGGTATATTTTTCAAGTTTACATTAAATTACATCTTCAGTAACGTCTAACTGACACCAAAGCCTGTAATTACGTTCATTACAGTATCACTTAAAACCCACTCGCGATCTATTAACAAAGCAGTTCGCATCGCTTAACACCGCTGCTAAAAATTCATTGAAGCTGTAAATGATCGTAAAACAAGCAGCATAAAGCCGTCCGCGGCACGTGCCCGGTGCCGTGCTTAGGAAGAAATACGTCCGACAAACGGATCATTAAAGTGCTGCTTTAAATGTGCCCGCGGCTGCGCTTATTAATCATCGCTCTGTGATTAATTAGTGGTGAAAAAAGCCGATGAAGAGCGCATCAATCCTACGGTCTGCACTCACCCTAACACGGGATTAAAAATAAAAAATGTTTTAAGCAGAGAGATAGTATCTGTTATGAGACTGCCCCTTCACTCCATATTTACATTAGCATGATAATCCAACGTAGGTGTGTTACAATGGCATTCTTTTATATAAGATGATAAACTGACTGCATTCGTTAATTCCACACTGGTTATTTTATTATGTTCATTTAACATAGCATTTTTATGTTAGGGAGAGATTGTTTTCATACGAAAAATCATCACTAGAAGAAATAGTTTTTTTATCGATTACGGTTTAGTTTAAATCAGTGATACCTAAAGTGGTCTGATACCCAGGGGTCAACGACGACCTACAAGGGGTCCAATGGGGGTGAAAAAATAATTGGGGGTCCGTGAGATACAAATGGGGGTCTATGAAAGTGGATGTCATTTAAGCAGGTCGTGACTTTAATGTTGACTTTCCATTAATGGAATAACCCACATAGACAGATGATTTGTTGGTTACGAAGACGACGACGGTAGTACTATTGTAGGTAGGTACGTGTGTTTTTTTGAGCAGGGGGGGGTGACTACCCAAAACTGAAAAACATGGCAAGTGGTCTATGAGACAAAAAAGTTTGGGAACCTCTGGTTTAAATCAATGTAGACGTTGCTTAATATAAAGTCCGCACAGTTGCTGCGTCGGACAGTACATTTGCGGTTAGACATTCTAACACCCATATTGTAAGACGTTCCTCCAAAACTTACTCGACTCATACTCGACTCAGAACGGCCTCGAAACCACCTTCCAAATTGTATTCTTAGTGGCAAATTCGAGTGAACTTTGAGGTTCCTCGACGGAGTCATTACGTCATAATTTGAATTATCTGCATCGCGCAAATAACGCCGCGATAAAAAATTGTAAGGATTATCGTAAGCATATTCGACAGTCTTCAAAATTATTTTTTATTACATACGAACTTTGACACTTCCTTCCTTAAGGTAGGTTCCGAGGTACCTTGAGTTTTACAGATGATTCCTTACCTCGACTGAGGAAAAATCTCGAGTCGAGGACGTTTATGTCAAGTCGAGGTGGAGTCGAGTCGAGTAAGTTTTGGAAGAACGTTTTAGAATATGGGTGTAAATATTACAATCCAGAGCATAACTCTAATCTGAAAATAGTGTAGTTGTCGTTCGTTCCGGTAACTATTCATGTGTCTGTAAACTCTGTAACAGGGTTGTTAAGTAGAGAACATACTCTAAGTGATTGCTACGCTCATTGGAGCCGTTTGACGAACGACCGCTCTACGATTTCCACCCAAATAAGCCGTTACTCATATTACAGGGGGAGATTTAAATGTCGCTTTTTTAAGATGAATATTTTACAGTTTGTACGCCTGCCCGCCCGTTATTCATTGTCAGCGAATTTAATACGTTAAGTGCACCCATTTATGAGCAAAGTTTTAAATGCGTGCGAGATTGATCGTGCGGATTGGGTGACTAACGTTTGTGTTACTACCCACACACGCTGATGTCATTGCCCCATGAAGAGATCGGTTTCCTATTAATCAAATGACATTTCTATATTGATTCGGAGCAAACTTGATTATCAATAATATGTGCACTGATTTAAGCCAATAATTCTCGTAAGTACTTATAATGAAAGGAGTAGGTGATGTTTTTGTCACGTATCAAAAGCACTGAATTATTGAACTGAACGATGACATTTTCACAGTTGAATATTCATTTTACTTTAAAACCTACATTTACGTTATAGAAGCAAGGTTAAAAATAAAAGTCCAATATTTTAATAAATTTATGGAAAAATTTGTAGTTATCAAACAAATTCTCTGAATTTTGAAGGTATCTTTGTGTCATTTCTCATTCATAGTTTGTCTTTACAAAGGCTTCAAATTAGTCTCTACAAGGCTGTAACGTAGGTTTTGTGAATTCACTGTAGGTACACACAGGTAGCTTGAGCATTAAGCTGAAATTTTACACACAGTGTCCGTATTCCCTCGAGGTACTCTTGACAGAATTAAGTTTGCCGCCAACAAAGCCGTATACAAAAGTACAGTTTATTAATTTATACAACATGTAACATAATTAACGCACTCCCTCAAACACCCCAATTAGTTGTGTATTGTTTAATCATAATACATACACTGAAATTTTATTTTTATGTGCTTAAATATTGTTTATTCAAGAAAATAGTATTACTTTTTCATTGTTAACTTCATTTAAAATTCAGTCTTATGCCCTTGTCATAAGGCTCAATTTTCGTTGTGCCAATTAAAACACTAATTAGTAAAAACCACGTTTATAAAAAAAATACACAATAAAAATGGCTGAAGTCGATTCAGTAAACGATTCTGAACAAACTAATTTTAGGATGTGCATTAATCATTTAAGATGTTGTAAATTTATTTACACAATTATCATTTACATTTTAACCTAATATACAATATAAAACTAAAAACTAAACTACAAACATACAAATCTAAAGTCAAAACTAACTACCTATATACAAAATTATTAAATACAAATTATTCAAAAATATCACTTAGGCGTCAAAATATTCCTCCTCATCGCTGTCATCCGGAAGCGTGCCCAGAAGACTGGCAGCGTTGCCACACTGGATGGCAACGCTTATTCTTTGGCCAAAGAATAAGCCAGCCCTCTGGTCACGCGAAGCGTCGACCAATCTTTGGGCAATTTCTTTAAAGAAAAGATGTGTACTCGGACATGCATTGCATTGTGTGCATTAATTATGTTACATATTGTATACATAGAGAACAAACCGTATTATTTGTTTTATTCAAATATTTCGCAAACACGTTATATTATTTTAATGTAATTATCTTTGTGATAAAGCAGATCTTTAAAATATATTTAATTGTTCTAGTTAAATAAGTTATAATTAGAGTTGCGTGCGTAGGTGTAAGTTTAACTTGAAGCACATTATGGCATGAGTAATGCGGTGCCTAGCGAACGTAATAAATTGATTTATTTATAATAATGTCGGCAACTCGGTGCGATTAAGTAGGAAATATGACGTTATGTCGCCGGTGGATGCTTCTCAGTCGGCTCGTAATTACAATAATTGCAAAACTTTCTCACTACAGTCAACCACGATGCTTTAGGGCCATTCATTTGTATTTATGCATGCCGCGTAAACAAGTCTTAATGGCGTTTCGTTTTATATTTTCTTTGTGAGAGCTTCGGATCAGTCGGCGCGAACAGTCGCCGAGAAAATGGATACCTTAGAGCACGACGGGAAAAATCCTAGTTCAAGTTTACGAGTGTTTCATAATCATTGTGTCGAAACACGTAAAATTTCCTGGAGTTTTATGCAGACGCAGCATCGTTTGGTCGGATGGGTCGTCCGGTCCGCGTTGTAAAAATATTCCCGGGAATCGCGTGGAAACAAAACAAGTGCTACGTAAAAGTAACAGATTACAGACCACTCTGCGTTTACAGCGGACGCGTTACGGACCTCTTTGTTCAAACTCGTATGTGGACCCGCGGGAGGTGAGCTATTTTTCGCCTATACCTATTTGTATTTTTATGAAAACATGTATTGTTCGTAGTATTTTTGAATTTTCACGTTTTAAAATTGTGTACGTACATGGAGGATTACTTTAGATGTGTTATCCGAAAAAATATGTGCCGTGGATTTAGGCACTTGTTCGCTATTGTTGCTTGTGCTTTTCGCTCATTCAAAAGAATGGGTAAAATTACAATCAAGTCGATCAAGTTATAGAAACAACAGAAAATAAATTGAGATACTTTAACAGTATTTTATGCGTCTCGTTCTTTTTCTTGTAAAAGGAGAACAAGACCTCTGAAATCTTAGAAAGCACATTATAATCGAAAAATTTCTAATAGCGTACCTAACTCAACAAAATACTTCTTCTTCTTCTTCCTGCCCTTACCCACACTACGTGGGGTCGGCACAACATGTATTTCGTAAATCCATGTTGTTAGAGGTTTTGGCTTATTGTTTTTTGACCGGCCGCCTGCCTGACGTCAAACCTCCTTGGGAATACTCGTTGGCGCCGTCGCGTGGGTGACCCAATGTGCGTGCTGATATTATATTAGGCATATTAGTGCGTTGCGCGCTCGAACACGGACGTGTTTCCACTGTGCACGGAACGAATTTTATTCGCGTGTTGCGCGGCCATAGCCGCTGCCCGTAAACACTATGAGTTCCAAACAACTCATAGTCAATGAATTGCTGGCATTCCTAGTCCATGCTATTGACTATATGGATGAGGTGAGCATCTTGCAGATATGCCGATCCAATTTCAAGGAGGACGAGATCAGCAGTGGTAAACTGTTACTGTTCCAGTCACTTGGAAAACTGGACCAGATGCCGTCTCGCCGCAGAGATGGAACTGAAAAGAGCCTTCAAGACGTCATTGATATGTTGAAGAAGACTGACCCGGACGACGTGCCAGATTTTGTGGCGAAGGAGCTGAGTAAACTGCCCCCCGTCACGTTCGATCACGTCGACGTTACACGGCTGCTGAAGGACATCACTACCTTGAAAGTGGAGATGACCAAGATGCAGTCCAGAATGGAGGTTTCAGAAAAAACCAATGCTGAACTACGTACACAAATAGCTTTATTGTGCAACGTTGGTTCAGTAATTGGGTCACCTGAGGCCTCAAAGGTGAACACACGTCGAGGGGCGCAGAATGCATCAATCGGCAGTTTTGAATCGGCGAACACAAATGCGTCACCAGCTGCCGAAACTGCTGACCAAGCGCTGCCCGCCGCCGTTGTCACCCGCACCTCAACACCGGCTGCGGAAACGTCACACGTAGGTACGTCGACCCCTAAACGTGCCTACGCTGCTATTGTCACGACTGGCAAATTTGATTCGTTGCAGCCTAAGCGACAAACCAAATTAGGGGAAAAACTGCAAAAGGGTGCTCAACCTGCCCTGTCTGCGGTCCGTAGCTCCTTACCAAAAACGGGCCAAGTTGATGAAGAGGGTTTCATTAAGGTGGAAAAGAAGAAGAAGCCCTGTTCCCGTAACCAGTGCGGTACCGCACCGAGTGGACCCAACATGCTGCTGCGTCCTGCTGTACCTACGACGCAGCTGTACATTTCGCGTCTGCATCACACCACGATGATTGAGGAAGTCATGGAGTATTTAAGAGTGAAGACCAACTGGACTCTGAGGGTCGAAAGGTTGGAATCGCGCCACAACATCAACTTTAAGTCGTTTGTGGTACGGGTTCCAACCCACCATCTACAGACCTTCTTAAAAGAGGACTTTTGGCCGAAGGGTGTCGTATATCGACGTTTCCGAGGTCGGTTACGCGACACCATGCAGCGAAACACGACGCCGCCGACAACGTTACGTGTTTAGTTAATAAGGTTTTTGTTTTTTTAATATGTATTAATTTATTATTGTATAAGATTATTTTATGTATTTTTTTTTCTATGGGCCTCAGTTGCCTGATAATAAAATGATTATTATTATTATTATTATTATTATTATGCACTGGGTCCCAAAATGATGTGCTTGTCAATCTTATTGCCGACAACTAAGCAGACTATGTTCTTTTTGGTGGAGTATACTTGAAGTTCCTCGACCCACTCATTCAGTTTTGCTAGGGACTTTGGTTTTGACACATCGTAAACTAATACAGCACCGTGGGCTTCTCTGTAAAACTTGGTGTCAATGTTCTGTGTCGCTCCTGTCCCACTGTATTCCAAATACCAAGCTTGACTTTAACTCAACAAAATACATGCGAAGAAAAACATTACTGAATTATCTGTGTCTAATGGCTAAATACTCAAATCCTAATCAATTTTAAGTTGCCGAGCACGAGACTTAATCTCGTGCTATCTCTGTCACTCATAGGCGAAGTGACAGTGACAGCACAAAATTGAAAACTGCCTCGTTGGTTTCGTGGTGGCAAGCGCGACTGCTGTTCGTAAGGTCTTGGGTTCGATCGCCAGGTCGGGCAAAGTGTTACTAGGTTTTTCCGTGAGGAATTTCTCAGTAGTAGCCCGGAGCTTGGATTTGTGCCCGTTTGATAGCAACAGGCTCGCCCCCTATCACATGGGACTTAAACATAACGGCGAAATGAGGGTTTTACGATGCACCTCTGTCCAACCCTTCGGGGAATACAGGCGTGATGTTATATTATGTTAAAATTAGGTAGCGTTTGAGTATTCGGCCATAAGTCTAAAATGTTTTTTATTTAGCACTCCGGTTGACTTGAAACGTAGATGTTATTCGCCTAGATATCGTTGGATCGAGGGTTTCTTAATGAGCCTTGTCCATTCCAATTTCTAACCCATTTATTATAAGAATATCAAGTAAAACATAATAATGTGAAACAATTTCGTGCATAGTTAATGGAAAACCCTTTTTGACTTCTACGCTTCATCTTCTCTCGTGTCGGCACGAGTTATACGATAATAGTCGTGTTGAAAAGATTAGCCAGTCAGCAAGGTAATTTGGTAGCGAGGCTGCGCTGGACGTACTTATGTATCGCATCGCGGAGGCTCTATCTTTTGATGCGCCCCATTTGACTACTTAAACAAATTCACTACCTACTTCACCCAATTAACTACTTAAACAAGGATACAGAACATAGACATCAAGTTTTTACAGAGAAGCTCACAGTGCTATATTAGTTTACAATGTGTCAGAACCAAAGTCCCTAGCAAAACTAAATGAGTGGGTCGAAGAACTGCAAGTATACTCCACCAAGCAGAACACAGTCTGCTTAGTTGTCGGCAATAAGATTGACAAGCATATCATTTTGAGACCCAGTGCATAATATCAGCAAGCACATTGGGTCCCCCGCGCGACGGCGCTACGCGTATTCCCAAGGAGGGTTGATGTCAGGCAGGCGGCCGGCGGCCGGTCATAAAACAAGAAGCCAAAACCTCTAACAACATGTTGTGCCGACCTCACCTAGTGTGGAATAAGGACAGGAAGAAGAAGAAAAACTACTTAAACAAAACACAGGAAAAAAACTTATGATCCGATAACATAACATAATTAGCCCTTAACTGCCTCACTGCTGGGTACGGGCCTCTTCTCAGAATGATAAAGGTTTAGGCCTTAGTCTACCATGCTGGCCTGGTGCAGGTTAGCAGACTACACACACCACCGAGAACTTTATGGAGCCCTCTCAGATGTGCAGGCTTTCTCACGATGTTTTTCCTTCACCGTTAACGCAAGTGATATTCAAATTCAAATCCGCACATGAACTCGAAAAGTCAGAGGTTCGGCCCGGGATCAAACTCAGACCCTCCAGCATAAAAGGCAAGCGTTCAACCGCTAGATTATCACTTATGCTGCTATTTTGCAGATCCGATACATAGTTCAATTACTATTTCCATTACCATTGTATCTAGAGACAGAACATTCTTTAACACCTTTCAGTATTTGAGTACCTAATGTGATACGCAGTGCACACACTTAGCCAACGAATGCCAACGAACAGGGTTAGATACCGCAAAAAATCGAAAAAAACCGGATTCGTTCTATATATAATTTGGTCGTTTCTCCCTAGCTTTTTCCCAACTATATCGGGGTCAGCTTCCAATCTAACCAGATGCGGTTGAATACCAGTATTTTACACGGAGCGACTGCCATCAGACCTCCGCAACCCAGTTTCAGGGTAATGCCGATATCCTAAGGTTGGACCTGTTGTCAGACTTTCGGACTACTGACTACCCGTAACGACTGTCATAATTATCGTATGACACCCGAGACCAACGGCTTAACATGCTCTCCGAGGCGGAGTCTCGATTTTTACGAATGGTAACCCATCCACAGACTGACCGCAGTAAGCGCAGCTTAACCTCACAAATCGTATGATCCACGCGGTTTTCCACGAGCTCTATACAAAGTTTGGTCAAATTCAACAAATAAAGAACGTTTGTTGGCCTTCGTTGTCAAGGTATGTACGCTGCAATATAGGTATATAAATACTAGCGGCCCGTCCCGGCTTCGCACGCGTGGACATTTTCCCCGTTTTTGCAACATTTTTCATTTATGCTCCGCTCCTATTGGTCGTAGCGTGATGTTATATAACCTATAACCTTCCTCGATAAATGGACTATCCAACACAGAAATATTTTTTCAATTCCAACCAGTAGTTCCTGAGATTAGCGCGTTCAAACAAACAAATAAACTCTTCAGCTTTATAATATTAGTATAGATATAGAGCCAGTAAGTTGTTGGTTTAAACATCACACTCGTACACCATAATGACATCTTACTAACCTACCATCAGACATAAATATTTCCCTAAGTTGACTCCAAGATGTCTATGATAACTATGTTTTCTTTCATTAGTTAACCAGGAAACAGGATTACGTAACTATTGCAGACAACTGTCAACTATACTTTTACTTTTGCGCAAATGTAGATAACTTACTGTTCGTGTCGTAACTATTCTTGTAAGTTTACCATAAGTTATGTAAGAACGGTTTATTGATTTCAGTATAATACTTGAGTCATGTGACTCCATAATCCATAATCGTCTGTTTCTGAACCTGAGTCTTCTTCTTCTTTTCGTGTGGTTAGTGACTAACCTGGTGTCAGAATTTATGCCACCCATGGGCTTCTGACTTGGCTTCACATGCCGTCGAGAAATATCTCTCAGGCATGCCGGGTTTCGTCACGATGTTTTCCTTCACCATTTTTAAGCAACTGATAATTATACAATACGCACATGAATCCGAAAAGTCAGAGGTGCGTGCCTTGGATTCGAACTCGAGACCTATATGATTTGGCAGTCCGACGGTCACACCACTAGGTTATCACTGCTATAAACCTGGGTCAGAGTAGACCACTACAATAAACGATTGTGGGGTAAACTGCCGTAATTATCACGCTTGATAAACAAATTGGTGATTACAGTATGTAGGTACTTAATTATGAGGGGCTCACCAACCGCACGGATTAAACGATTTGCGAGGTTAAGCTGCGTTTTTCGCGGTCAGTCCGTAGATGGGTGACCGTTCGTTGTAACGAACGGTCACCCATCTACGGACTGACCGCGACAAACGCAAATATATGTGTATATGAAGACCCCTCCGTGCCTTGTGAAGCTCGTTAAACAGTCAGTCCCGGGTGTCATACAAATACCTATGATAGTCGTTACGGGAAGTCAGAAGCCCGAAAGTCTGACTGGTCTAACCTTAGGATGTCAGCATTACCCTGTACCTGGTTTGTGGAGTTCTGATGGCAGTCACTCCGTGTAAAATACTGGTATTCAGCCGTATCTGGTTAGACAGGAAGCTGACCCCAACATAGTTCGCAATAAGCTAGGCAACAAGGAAAAGTATGTTATGGGGTGCATTAAAAAAGCTGCCACCCGAGTGACGACATCGCCTAGAGCAACCTGGCAGGTAGTATCGCTGCCAACCTCGCTCACTCACTGACTGGGTAATATTTTTACCTTGGCATGACCTATTCTCAAATAGCTCGTGACGACAGGAGACGGGAGACCGCACAGAAAGATGATGCTGCTATCTTGACATAAGCTCTTAAGTCGCCTTTAAAAATACCCCCACGAAAAGAAGGGTAACCTATTTATCTATCGGTAAAAATACAAATAAAATAAACATAGAGATTTGGCATGTAAAAGCTATTGCCAAGCTTTAGTTCTCTACGAAGAAGTGCCTCCATTTTGCCCTTCGTACTTCCTTGACCCATTTTAAATAGGCAATTGCGTGCACTCCCATATTCTTCTGCCAATTGGCAATCCTATTGCAACCCTATATCAATTTACGAAATAGTAGGTAGAAGATGCTAAGACTTACCAATTACTGATTATGATCAGGAAATTATTCAGAGAGTGATGAAATATTATTTACTGTTATCAGAAAAATTGTTGAGCATTTACAATATGTACATGCAGGATATTCTGGTGACAATTCACGTTTATCTTACGACGAATCAGTGTTTCCATTTAAGTTTGTTGGCTTGTGTAAGTAACACCGGAGATCAAGCGGCGCGAACCGCGGCCGCGCTCAACCATAATACGACTTCGTGTTCACACCAGATCCGCCAAATTAACTAGAAAATATAATGTGGCGGAGTACCCGCGCTTCTTAGCTACAAAATGTACATAATTAGAAAAGTTTTTACGAGCGGTGCCTTGCCAAGTCGTCGCTTGTCACCGCCTGACACGGCCCCCCATGTCCGGACGCGGATTATAATTTTACTGAACAAATTATTTACAAATTGTGATTCTTGTTTACGGTATTTTTCTCTGTTGTTTTGTTATTTGGTTTCTTTAATAAGCTCCTCATGTTCATCCTGTTTTTAACCGCGACTGAGAAGGAAAATTGACATAATTTTGATGCAAAAACTTCTTGCAGATGTTTTGAGGATTGCTCATTTGTTAGATCGCATTATCTTTGTAATTATTAAGTTTTAATTTGACTCTTTTGCATAAAAATTGCGATGTAGTTGAAGTAATTTATGTTAAACATTATTTAGATCTTATAAAAATTTATTTACAAAATGTGCATGACGTCTTTATTTTTTCCGCAAAAAGGAATATCTTCATCACCAAAAAACATAAAATAAAATCTTAAAATATGTACATGGCGACAGACAGCGTGAAATTCGAGTCAAAACCGCACATTAGCGTACCAAAAACCGCGTAGCAATACATCGTCTCCCACAAAACACGAAATGTATGTGTCAACGGTCACGAAAGAATCAGAAAGAACTTGGCTGGGACCCGTGTTATAAAAATAATTGCCGTTTTTGGCACGACACCGCGTCAACGGCGGGTTCCTTGCCCTAAATGAGTGTAATTACAAAAGTTTTTATTACTAACTGCGCGCCAAAACCTCCTTCCACGATCGTATTATAACGTTGGTGACGTGAAGGCTCACTACATCCGGCTTTGTTTCAAATTACATAAAATTTTATCCTTTTTAAAATAGGCACGACGTGGAATACTTTGTGGCACGGAGGACTCTCTATTGCTTGTCGAGGTTTTGTCATTTAAGAATCTCATGTGCTTGCCTCTTAGGTGCTTGTAAATGCCATTATTCGAAGTGCTATAAAAGATTGGACATTTCTTGAAAATAATTCGCTTCAAAAGATATAAAGTTCTATCTTTGGGGAATTAATTGTAATCAACTGAACAAATTAATTTTACTTAATTTCAACTTGGAAAGTTAAGTAAACAATGGAATCCTTGCTCATTATGTGGTCTATCAACTTCTATAAAAAGTTGTAACGGTTTTACTAAAAAATCATGATCTTCGCAATGTATGTAGTCTCACTAACACGTGTGCAGCTCAAAATGATCTCAGCAAATCGAAGACATTAGCTAATTGTACATTGTACGGATCACGTAGCAGCTGTTTTTATAGCACGGAAAGCACATTTTCACCATCTGTGCAGTATCAGGCACAAATAACAATACCCCACTCCAAGCAAAATTAACTGTAGAATAAGAAATTAAATTTTCATTTACGTACCGATAGATATCGGTGCAGATCGAACGAGGTCAGAGTGCAGTTCCTGCACAATGAGCCGATTAGTTCCTTAACGAAGCCGGGACTGATTCGGGCCGAGGGGAGAAGCGTGCAGGAAATAAACGGAAAAGCACGTGAAGTTAGAAAATCCCAAGATACGGAACTCGCATTCGTTCAGCATGACTTTTCACATTTCGGAATGTAAATGGCCCTGAACTAGGAATTCTAAGTTAAACGTTCGACAGACGAATGAGTTTTCAAAGAGGTTGGTATTTACCGCACATAGGTATCCTTTGTTTTCGTGGCTTCGAAGGAAAACAATTTTTAGCTTGCAATGCTAGTCCGATACTGAGAAAACTACTTATACCTTTCTGTGTGATGAGCTGGTGACTTTTATTACTTCGTGTTTCACCTATATAATTTGTAGTTACAGTTTTTATGGCTAGACATTATTGAACAAATACTAGCGGCACGTGAAGCTCTGCTGACACATGCATGGTCCATGAGGCATGCAAGCATGTCCGATGGTCGTAGTACACTTAGGGATCTCATTATTTATTAACCGCAATACAGGGAGTCAGGACGCGTGCATGTCAGATGTGTCTCGTGGCAGCGGCAGCCTGCATATGCGGCGCCGCGATATGCCACGTCCTGCGTGATCTATGCGACACTCACGAGGTCTCCTTCTTGCTTAACACTGTGAACACTCGCACGGCATAAATTTCAACTTAAACTACAGTCTAGAAATGTGTGGAATTCACAGAATGAAGTTTTTACAACTCCGCCGACGTTTTCAACGGCTAACTCTTTAAATTATTACGTTTCGGTACACCTACGCTTTTCGTCTTAACTGAGATTTATGTATTGCTAACTTTCGATTCCCCTAAATTTGTCTGCGAGAGCGTAGAGTGGACAAATGTTTGGATAGATTTGTTTTGTTGTGCAGCTTTGTTCTGAATTTTGATGCTAAATAAGTTGAAATTCATGCTGGTAGTGAGGGAAAATCGAGCACGATTTTTAATAAATTCTCAGGGGAGCGATTAAAAGTGAAGATAGTCGAGGTGAGGAAGTGTGGCGAGGTGTAAGGCGGGGCGAGCGGGGAGGGGGTCTCGGGGAGTGCCACGGAGGCGCAATATCGCGTTCGGTGGAGCGTGGCCGGCGCCGCGACATTTGCATCTTTCTAAATGAAACCATATTACCGATGTTGTGGCGCACTTATTGAACGAGTTATTGTGATGATGGAGTCGCTCCGATAAAGTCCCCACTGCCGCCTGTAAATGGTTCTTTTCGGTATTTAAATACGACCAGAACCTAAAACGGGTGCGGGCAAAAGTTATTTAAGTTAAATGTGGACCAAGATTTATGATTTGCAATTTACATATTTTTAAAGGTTTTTGTAACGTTATTTTTAATGGTTATTGTTTTAACTTACGGTTAAATGTTACAAGGCCGACTATTTATAATGTTTTCAGTTCAGCTATTATAACATACCTAGCAGTTGCATAATAACAGTACCTAATAGTTTAGAGTTAGGTACCTCGAATTACTTAGAAGTAACGTTTCAGTTTTTTCGGCCTTTTGCTACCATGCACATTGCTTATGCTTTATCCTCACTTAGAGAAGCGCACGCGCGCGTACCGCGCATTCTAAGAGCAAAAGTGTGGACTCGTTCGTCAACTATTCGCGAGTAGATTGCACGTAAGCTGTGAATATGTAGCAGTGTTTTGTTTTTGATCAAACAATGCGGCAGCAATGGTTGCAGTGGGCACGTGAAATGTTCGCGAACTGCTCGCGTACAGTTCGCGGTATGTAAGCTTCGTGCACGTGCACTAACCGAAAGTTATGCGTCCACAATGATTTGCTGCAATGTGGACAGGCCATTAGAAGTCATTACGGTACTATTATTAACCAGTTCCGTTATTGATTCTATATTGAAGATCTTGTTCTCTTTTTCACGCAATACTACAGTGTTGCAAAAGGTTAAACCTTCACAACTCTATAGAAACTTAAATATTGTTTTCCCAGTTTAATATTATTAGCTTCTCACGGATGTTGGTGCAATAAATCACATATTAAATCTCAATAAGTTACAGACAAAACATTTGCAACCATAACCACCAATTATCAATCAGCTTTTATAATATTATCATTCATCATAATTACGCTAATTAATATTGGTTAATTGGCCTTAATTTTAAAAGCGTTGTTTAATTTCACTCAATAATTTTGCTACATAATTAAAGTGATTCATGACAATGGTTCTGCTATTTTATTTTTAAAACTCCAATTATTTACCTGCATTTCCATGTAAATTCTCTACAAAAAGGCTTGACTTAATAAACGAAAAATACAATTTACCGAACGTTGTCAGGAATAACAAACACGATTCCCCAGTGAATGCAATGCAAAAGTTTCCAGACGATAAAATCAATTGACCTACATATGTTTAAAATGTATATTGCTATCAACATAGTTAAACGACACCGTCAGGTACACACGGAATTCCCCACACGTATTCGATTCCTGATTCCCTACAGAAAGAAAGACGCCTTTACAGCGAGATTCGGTGCCCGTTCCCAGCCGCAATATGTATGATAAATAAATTGCTATCCAATATCAAATGGAAGCAATACCGGTGAAATGTACAAAGCGTTTACTCATATTACATGTATGCGTACGAATGACTCCTTTGGATATAGGGCCAGAGGGAGCGGCGGCGGCGCGTACGCGACCCCACAGATGGCCGGCCACGATTGTATTCACTAAATGAGATTTTTAATGCTGCGCCTTCACCTGCGTCTAAAAGGTTTTATAACTTATGATCTGTGCACGGACCAGGGAAACTTTCACCTCTATATAATTCCACATACGGTCATACGGGGATGAATTAAAATATTTCATCTCCCTGTTTACGCTTTCAGAGTAAGTAACGTTGGTTTTATTACAGACAAATTAATGGATAAATTCAGACGCAAACACTCTCCGCATAAGAACCGTAGTATTTGCGTTGAAGAGATTTATCTAATCTAGATAAGTTAAAGAAGTTACTGGTCCAGCCGACATCAAGAATTCCCGTCAGGCGCCGATATTTGCTGGGTAAACCGAGGGAGTCTATTTAGTATAAGTAAGCCTTTTTTATCTAGGGCGCATTTAAGTTGGCCAATTGTCGTACCAAATGGGGCCACAAGGAAGGTAAGAGATCGCGTAGTCTGTTTGTCTGAAACATTAGACCGATAAAGAAGAATGTTGCTGACATATATTATATTAGATTGGTGCTTTATATTCTATAGCTATATGACTGAAACATAAGTAAAAAATCCCAATCCAAGAAATCGGAACAAAAAACACTCAGATACAAGGCTTGATGTCATTGTGAGTCGAGGACAAATGAGACAAAGGAAATAAGAAATATTAAACGTGACTCGAATGTCAAGACGCTTTCCATACAATGATACGGGTTTGTGCCATCACACGTGTATGTAAACCATGCTGCTTTTATGGAAATAGCGTTATTATAACAGAGAAACGAGAGGCCGTTACCGGGAAGATTTGTTAGAAAAACGTTGCAAGTGCTTGTTTTTTACGTTACCGCTATGAGCTTAATTGAAATTAACCGTTCTTCTTCCGTATAATTGAAAAAATATCAGCAAACTATAACATTAAAACGAGAGATGATTTGAAAAAGAAACTGCGTCATTTTGACGCTTGATTCGAACCAATAATGCGCAGTTAAAATGATCTTATCTAAACTTCTATACTAATTTATAAAGAGGAAAGGTTTGTATTTTTGTATGTAACGAATAAACTTAAAAACTACTGGACCGATTTCATAAATTCATTTGCCATTAGATAGCTACATTATCACTGAGTAACATAGGCTATGAGCGGAGCCGTGAGGACACAGCTAGTATAGTATATAATAGTACAATTAAATTATAGCAAAATGCCTCAAAGGTTGCATTTACATTAATATTAATGTAAATGTATTTCTTAGAGATTATGTTTCTTAACTATTGACTGCCTTGTTGGTCTAGTGGTGGCAAGCGCGACTGCTGATCGTGAAGTCCTGGGTTTGATCCCCAGGTCGGGCAAAGTGTTATTGGGTTTTTTGATTAGGACATTCTCAGTAGCAGTTTGGATTTGTGCCCAGTTAATGGCAATAGGCTCGCCCCCTATTGCATGGGACTTAAACATAACGGCGAAATGAAGGTGTTACTGTACACTTCTGCCCAACCCTTCGGGTAATATAGGCGTGATGTTATGTTATGATTGTTTCATAAAATTAAATTTTTACTAACTTTAATTATTTAATTTTGATACATTTTGTGAACAATTTACAAGTTGAAGACGTTGAGAAGCGTTAATTAATGCATAACAGGTATTAAAAACGTATCTACCGCGATACTATCAAGTTTATGTGTACAAGTATCTGAGAGAGCTTCCTAGCAGATAATGCGAGTAATGAAATAATGAGCTAAACTTAAACGAGCTGTAAAATTTATGTTTCGTGCAGCTTAAAAACAGCTCCCCGGAGATTTCCAGCTACGGAACCGAGTTAACGTTTTGCTTTCAGTTTTAGCTGTTTTTTTCCTACAACTTGAATTTAGCTTGTGGCTGTCTGTGTTTTTCCCAGTTAAAGTTTATGTTCAGCTCTCTCATACCAACATTTTAGGCGAATTAGGACACAACAATACAACTTAAAACGAAACTTTTTGTAATTAGATTTAGGATAAGTATTTAAGCTTGTACATACCAATATTACATTTAACATTGCTTGCATAGCAGAAAATAAACTTAAATAAACATATTCCAAGATTTATCTCAAGGAAATAACGAGAAACGACAGAACGTTTCATATTTCTTCTAAATAAAATCCTCCACGAAGAACCGTTTTTAAAAATAGTTTCGAAGCAAATCTAATAACAACCACGGACACTTGAAGTGGGATTGTGCTCACGTTGACCTCGCCTTCACAGAAATAAAAGTAGTGTTCGTTCTAGACAGACGTATAATCTTGATATCTGAGGAGGAAGCTGATTAACGTCAGCCGGAGTGTGGAGCAACCGCGCAGGCCAACCGCCGGGGAGGGCACAAACAACGGGATTTATTGTTAATGGCCCATAGTCAGACATTTAGCGCGATGAATTACTTACGCAAACAGCCACACTGTATTACTTATACAAATAGGATTACACACATAAACATCGATGACGCAGAGTTAATTTACTCACCGAGAATGTTTGTGATGATCGGCATCGCAAACATTCTCGGTCGTAAAACGATTATTATATTGAATCAATTAACGTGTTTACGTAGAAGGGCAAATCTTTTGCACGCACCAGATACACCGTAATTCAAAGATTAAGCCGTAACAACAGTGTGATTCTACGTGCTAACAAGACTTAACAACTCTCTCGACTGTGTCGTTCTAACTTTCTAGACGAGGAGTCAACACACAAGCTCATCTTAGAACATAACAGCATACCTACCTACATAAAAATACAATTCTACCGCAACAAACACTAGAATATCGATGTAGGTGAATATTTTTTAAACGCATTAAGGTCGAGTTTGTGTCTGTCCCTCTCACAGTTTATGGCCCGTAAAATAGTCTGCAGAGAGGACTCACTTTGTTCCAAACGGCACAGGATGTAGTTTCGGAAGTGAAACTTTGTGAAAATATTGTGTTGGATATTAATTGTTCGCACAGCTCGCGCTTTCATTGTTTTGCACACATTATGTGATACCAGTATTATGAGAACGAGATACCGTAACAGAGAAGCTATTATAAAATCTTTTATTCAAAAGGCTCTTACAATAAAAAACCGGTCAATTTGAGCTCACCGCGTATAAAAACCCTATTTCTGTAATATTTACATTAACAACTCTCACGATATGATAAGGGTTTCGTTTTATCCTTTCAGGAACGGAACGATCCTGTACATAACAAAACGAATAATCTCGTTCGAACGTTAAAAATGTAAAAGTGGCATCTCTTCCCCCTTCAATCCCGCTCTCCGAAGATTAGAAAACACGTTTGAGAGAGCTCTCGAACAATTTTCCGTTTACGTAGCGGTAATTGTCTTAGAACAGGCACGAATAGCTATCTCTCGGTCGGTCGGCGGCGCGGCGGCGGGAGCGCACTGCGGTAGCCGCCGCCGCAGCCTGGGTTGCTTCGCCGAAACCTCCGATACGCTACGTGCACTGAATCCTAATACCACCTGTACTGATTTTATTTTTGCCTCCCTCATTCTTGATTCAACTATCTAATAGTTATCTGCAGACGTTCGATGATTCGCTTCACTCCGAACGAAAACATTTTTAATTTTTAAACTTAATTCCGCATTGTCATACCTTTACGTCCGCAGCGGTTTATCGCCGTTTTTATGTTCAGGTTCTAACATTTTCTTTCGTGTAAATTATGCAGAAATCAATTCGGGCCAGTAAGCTGGGCCCTGGTAAATAATTCAGCGCTGATTGTAACGAGGGTCCAAGTCCGCACTAAATGTTCCCAGGGAACCGTGCGGTCCACAAACAAGCCTTGTTTTCCTTATCTCTGTATAAGAATCTTCTCTTACGACGCGTTTCAACCGAGTCTCGTGTCTTTGTCTCGATAATCGTATCTATTGATTTTAGATTAATCCAATTTGAGGTTTTGATGAGACAAGATTTTATGTATTAACTAGTTCAGTCTTACACGACACTAAGGCCGAAATATTTTGGAAGCTAAATTAAATCACAACGTAGCCGCTCCCTGCTCTAGATTCCGCCAGCGTCCACTGTCCACCGTACTCCCGCTGATTCAATTATTTCATTAAAATAATCTTCTCTAAAGACTCCGAGGTCTGCACTCTGCACTATATTGAATAATATCATCACGAGTGTTAAGCAAGTTATACGATTAACTTAACATAATTGCGGCCAATTAGCTGAGCTAAATCGGTGAGGGATTTCGTTACGAAATATAATGAGTAACATAAATTAAATGAGACATTTCGTCCTCGGCCGCGCTTAAAACAGTACAAATAGCCTTAAAATTTAATCGTTTTCTGCAAAGATTTTTCCATGAAAAGTTTTCCACTTCAAACTTTGCCACTTCGCCGAAGCCAAGTCGCGTTTAACAAAGCTTTTTCATACTTACATTTTTATATCAGGAATGGAACGTCACGCTCGGTTTCATCGGCACTCGTCCGCCCGACCGCGAAAAGAACGCATAGACCGGTAATAGGTGACGCCTTATACAATATTCCGGTCACGTTTAGAATTCCTTATATTTCATCTTTTTCTACGGCCCCGAAAAATGTCATCGAATACACATTTTCCCGTAATCCTCATAAGTCTCATGGCCTCGACAACGCTCGGGACGCCGCAGCTCCCCGTCACGTGACACCTACCCCCTGCACCCCGTACGTCACACCCCGCACCCCCTCGACAACAAGTTCACGCCGTGTCGTGACTCGCATTTGCAATAACACTTTGGCTGAGGTGCCGCGACGAGCCAGCCTTCAATTAGGTAATGGTCTGCCATATAAGTTGTCTCAAGACACTGAATAAAACAACGTCTCCGCGCGTGACGCCTTCACTAATTCAGCTAATAATGACTGGTGGATATGAACGCGTTTTCAAACACTGACTCTACATTGTATGGAGAAAGTTTTAATTGAGAAGAGTTTGACTATTTTGCTAACCTAGACAGATCGGGGCGCGTGTTAGGATTTAGGGTCGAATCCTCCTCCTTATCGGGAACAGGTTGGAACATGCACCTTGCACCGAGCATCGTCGGAAGTTTCCGACAACAGTCCAACTAGTTTGGAAGCTTGGAAACTCCATCAGATACGTGAGCTGGAGCGATTATCTCAAGCCAACTACATAGTAGGGGCGCGGTGACATGCATCACCAATATGTTTTATATTAACATCATGTTTTGAATTAACTAATACCTACAGAATAGATTGAGCACATGACTAATATGGCAAATGTGCGGGTGTTTATAGTTTTTCATCTTAAGATGAAAGATCTTTTCATCTCTTCTACATTTAAATAAAACTGACATAACAGAATATCACGCCTGTATTTCCCAAAGGGTTAGGCAGAGGTGTAAAAGTAGTAACACCCTCATTTCGCCTTTATGTTTAAGTGCCATGTAATAGGGGGCCAACCTATTGCAATGAACCGGGCACAAATCCAAACTCCGGGCTGCTACTGAGAAATTCCACAAGGAAGTACCCAATAACACCTTGCCCGACCTGGGGATCGAACCCAGGACCTCTCGATCAGCAGCCGCGCTTGCCACAACTAGACCAAAGAGGCAGTTAAAACTGACATCATTCTCTTTAATTTTTTTGAGTGACGTTGGATTAGGGGTTTTTGAGATTTAGGCGTTTTCTCTTATCAGATCACTATTCAGTAAACATTTTGTGGGTGATTAACGTACGTAGACTCGTAATTTTTTTTTTGCAATGTATATGACGACTCTTAATAAAGATCGTTCTTGAAAGATTCTTGAAAGACGCTAAGAGTTCCAAGTTACCATCATCTTTCCTATAATTTAATAGTTTTAGTTCTCCCATAATTTCGCTCACTACTCTTGCTATTGCCGGATGTGTGATAAAATTTATTTGTTCGATATTATGGCCTTTGAAAACTCGTAAACAACTTGTTTGTTTTCACTATTCGGTTTTTTGTTCAAACTTCTATAAAGAATACCCATAAAATAAATGGAAATTGTCCTTGTTTTTCTCAACTTAACATAGATATACGTCTGCGTAAATGAGGTTATATAGTAAAAGAAATCCAATTACGAATTTGAAATGTCGCTTCATAATAATAAACTTTTCATATAAAGGACGTGAATGTCCACAAAATGTATAGTAGCGAGCAGGAGTTATGACGTAATCGAATATCGATGAAGTGTCGCCTCCTTAGTTAGTCGTAACAATGGCAATATTTCAACACGTAGTGTAGTGCGGGCACTAACTAGTGAACACAGCTGGAGTTGCGGTGCAGTGACAATGTTTGGACGCCGCATCCTTGGGCCGTCCGGGCCGTGCGTCGCATCCGCAATGAGGCCCGCCGGACGACGCCCGCCCGCCGCACTAATTTATAGCAACGGTTAATTACCTACAAGAATCTGACTCAGCCCAGTCCGACAACAAAGCCGGCCACACCGGAGCCGCGTGTTTGTTGTGCGCACACCGCTAATCAATCTGATGCTATTACAACTGGACGCTGCCGGTGCATTATGGCTAGTTATAAAATTTTGCTATTGAACTGACTGAATATTTTCTATAACTTCGGACTGTATATAGTGCTTTAGGGTAATTACAAACATGGGAATATTCCGAAAATTACGAATTACTACTAAACCAGACAATATTTTTTGCTATGGCAACACATTACATTGCATTATACATCCTAGCATTATTGCGTTGCCAGAGCAAAAAATTTTGCCTGGTTTAGTTATGTTCGGAATTACCCTATAGCACCATATTTATAAAAATTAAGGTCTGGAGTATTGTAGGTATATTTCTGCCACAAAAACGGAATAGAGGGAATATTTCAGCGGGCTTTAAATAAAATATTTATAACCTAAATGATTTAATTAACCGCAGTGTTCAATGGATATTTCAAAGACAAAATATTCCAAGAATTATTATTTTTCTTATTTGTTGGTTTATTCTTGTCCCTTTCAGGCGCAACTAATTAATATGCATGATGTATATCGAGCAGAATACTAGGAAAAGTTATGCTATTTACAAGACTTTGATTAAGACTTTATATTCATAAAGCACATTTAATTATTATGTTAACGAAACCTTCTTTTGAATAAAATATTAGACATGGTCTGTCAAAGGGAATTAAGCATTTTTTATTCCACGCGGTGTAAAATACTAAAATATGTGTTTAATGAAACCAGTGAGGTTCTAAAAAATCTCGTAGCAAACGCCACATCAACTCGCCTTCATTTCGTAAGGAGTGCGTATATGAACATAAAAAATGCATTTATTCCGAGGAAAGTAGTAAAATACAAACGAATGTTTTGTTTTTAGTACTAGAGAGGTCTCGGGGAGGTCTCAGGGAGGTGTTTTCGCTGTTAAATTATGCAGAAATCAATTCCTTTTTCCGGACGAGGCCCCGCTTTGCCGTCTGATAAATAATACATCTGTAATTGTAACCAGGTCTCGGACTCTGAGTGTTCGCAGGTATGGGTACGGCATCTGACCCGAGATCTCAGAAGATCATATCTCCTCAATCAAATTAAACAAGCTACGTAATTGTTGTCGACTTCTTCGTCTTAATGTTTTCTTGGCATGTCGCCAAGGACTTTCTGAAACTTGTACTTGACTTAGAGGAACTAGTTGTACGCTTATTAGCGAGTGTTGAATCAGTTTCTTCAGTTGTTGGGATGAGTTCCAGGCTTTACCGCTTTACGTAATACTTCTAGTTCTACAACCGGATCTCGAATTTTAGGCAGATTATGCAATAATGGTTCCGGTCACCACAGCCAGTGAGTTTGACCAATCCGACAGCCACAATGGTTTTTGATACAAAATAGTTCCGCTGTAGCTTTGTCATTCATACATACATATATAAACACACGCCTTTTTTCCTTTGTCATTCACTTACCAATATTTACTATGGTTCTGGATTGTAGATTATTATTACATATTATATGCTAACTGCCTCGTTAGTCCAGTGGTGGCAAGCAAGCGCGACTGCTGATCGTGAGGTCCTGGGTTCGATCCCAAGGTCGGGCAATGTGTTATTGGGTTTTTCGCTGTGGAAACCCACATTAGCATCCCGGGTTTGGATTTGTGCCCAGTTGGTGGCAATAGGCTCGCCCCCTATTACACGGGACTGAAACAAAACGGCGGAATGAGAATGTTACAAACACCTCTGCACAACCCTTCGGGGAATACAAGCGTGATGTTATGTTGTGTTATGTTATTATTTTATTCTACATAGTAAATTTCGCCTTCTTAAAACCATCGAAATATACAAGGTTAGTCGGAAAGGGGGTACTAAGCCGAAAGGGTGTTAAAGTACCCATAATAAGGGATAACTTTTGTTCTACAATTTTTCCCAAAATTCGATAGTATAACAGAAATAGCTTTTCAAAGATTTCGAAAAAAATTGACTAAAATCTATCTGTCCATAGCTATGATCAGCTGTTTTTACAATTTAGGTCATATTTGGAGTCACGGATTAAAAAAATAATTTTCTGAATTCATAACTAAAGCAGGTATGTTTTTTTTAGAAAAAACTAAAATAAAAATCATTTTGCATGCAAATAAAAATTATCGAATTTTGAAATTTTAGAACTTGCTTTAAAGTAGTCATCAGTGATACTTTACGTGGTCTGAGGCTTAGTACCCCTTTCCGACTAACCTTGTATAGGTAGGTACATAGTTTACCTCTGAAACCAACGATTAAAATCTTGTGTGCTGAATTTCAAAAAAACCTACGTTCAATGAACCTTGCTTCCGATGAATTTGTGTTGCCAAAATTTGAAGCCACTTCACATAAAAGATTCACAGCGCAGCACCTACACAAGAAAGGGAAATTTGCCAGTACCACGAAACGTGCATCAGCTCTTAACAAGTTACCAGCTGATACAAATTCGTGGCGTGTGCGCATTATCTTGCAAACGAGCTGTTCGATATATTAGCACGTTAAGCTGGTAATGTCTCGAGCACTTAGTACGGGGCTCTCGTTATTGATAGCTTTCCATGATACTATTTCACACAAGACTGCATCGATTATATTCTGGTCCGTCGGTGCGTTTGGTGCGGTACCGCGACGTCAAAAATATAAGCTGTTTGTACCACAATATAGTGCGGTAATCGATTTTGTTGCGATCTGCGAACTAAAGAATAGTGTAACAGTTACTTAAGCACAAGTTGTAAAGATCGACATTAAGAAAGAAGGCTTTGTTGTACGCTGTTATTTGACCAAGATATTCTAACCTTTTTCGAGTAGGTACAACGATGGCTTATAGAAATCTTGAAATCGAATTTGTTTTTCTTTTTTTTATCTTTATTTGAAAATAATATAAAGACTTTAATCGCTAAGCGATTATGCCAGCCTCATAAATCCACAAAATTAGCTTAGGTTACTAAATTAACTTGCCTAGTTTTAATTAATTTTACAATCAAGTAATATAACTTAATAGCTAATTTGGACGTAGGATCAGACAAGAGTGTATTACAAATACCAACATCCCTCAACCGAAGTCGAGCCTCAGCTTCTAAAGCTCTGCGCTCGGCTCGACGAATTGACTTGACGAATTGAGAATGTCTGGACTTTAAAAGAAACCTTAATCTCAAAAAAAAACGGCTTACTTCTCAGAGCTAGTCAAATAGGAAAGGCCGGCGCCATCTTGTCTTAAAAAACCTTACATTGACTTCTAAAAGTGACTGTTGTTACAGAAATAAAAATCATTTATCATTCAAAATAATCTAGTCAAATAAATGCAGTCAATGAAGCACTGTTGTATCGGGTTACCAATCATTGTCTTGTAAGTGCACGTCCCTGGACAAAATTACGACATGATATTAGTCCGACAATCCCTTTCTATAACGATTACCGTTCTTCGATCTGGCCTGTATTTCTCCATCGCAAAAATCAATGTGAAGAAATAACAATTCTACCGCAATTATGATTGACTCCATTCTAATATGAAGATCGTAAACTTCCGATTTAGGCAGCACTCACTGAAAGTTTGAGTGACGTCATTAATTAGTCAATTACAGTCGAGCACTTCGCTTTAAGCTGTATTCGCCGACCACAAAATAGACCCTAGACTTTCGATCGGGCCGAGATTTTGCAACCAATCTAGGTCTTAATTTAGAACTGTGCTGGCTTAAGTAGGCCTTGATAACGTTTTATTTAGATCAAATCAAATAGTTCTTAAGTTGGTATTGCTATGTTTTATTGAAACAACATTCATAAGCAATTTTATAGAAATAAATGGCATGATACTTTTTGTATCAAAGAAAAACGTTTTTTGCTGAAACATAATTATTTTCACTTTCCAGTAGTAATAATTTCAGTGAACCATATAAAATCGATGGCAAATAAATATTTTAAAGCTCAATTCTTTCCAAATGTTTTATTTGACCGTTTCACCTGGTCAGCTCGTGCAGCGGCGTAGTATTGGTGCCAATATCGAAATCCAATCAACTTGCAGTGATTGACAGCTAAAACCTGACCTGGGACGAATGTGGCGTATCGCATAACACGAAGACACAGACTATGACAATTAATTCCTGGCGAGACGCGACATCTTTGTGCAATTTTTTTGCGAGCAGTGACTATATTGATAACATAAGATGTTTGTAGCATAATGTGGTAGTAAATAAATATACAGTGATTAATAAAAATGAAGCCCATCGCGGGACTCAAAATAAACTGGCCGAACCAAACCGAAGAGTGCCGACGAGTTACGAAGGTCTGCCGTTGTGTGTCTGCCATCGCGAGCGTCGCCAGGCAACAGCCGCTTCACACTCGTACCGCCGCATTAAATGATTCACATTAAAAAATGTGAACAAGTACATAACAGTATTATAACTTTCGTGAGCCACATTCATGTTTATGATTAGTTACGGTTTACTCACGTGCATTTTAAAAACTAAAACTAGTCGGGCAATCCCAAAAATGCACTCGAGTAAACCGTAACTAATCATATAATATATATAACAGTAGTTATGATATCAATCAGAACTACAAAAGAGGCCTGCATCTGTGATTCTCACTTCATTTTATTTAGTACTAGCTGCCCGGACATACGTCGTCCTGCCCGGAAAAGCAGCACCACCTACCGGGTCCAATTGTGAATTTAAACCATCCAGGGTGCCGCCCAAACGCATACAAAAAAAATCATTCAAATCGGTCCAGCCGTTTAGGAGGAGTTCAGTGACATACACACGTACAGTCGAATTATATATATAAAGATAAAAACATAATTCAATGGAAATCGAACCGTTAAAGCCCTCATGTGACGTAATCTCATTAACAGTGGTACAGGAATATCGATGAACCACAATTGTTATTCTGGTGCCGCGGACAAGGAGCGGTGTGCATCTACAATCTGTTTTGTACAATCACCGTGGCAGACGAACCCGCTTTGTGCATTAGTCGGCCGTCCAACCCCCGACCCCCGTCCACTTAAGGCTTTATATTCAAGTGTTGAACCTAGTTGATGAGTTTCGGCTCAAGAACTCTCTCGATCTGAATATAATAATCTAGTCATCAGATTGTCAATCAAATCAGATAGTCCATAAATATCTATGTATAAGCAGGATAGGGATTGTCGTACTTGGAATGTGTTGGCAAATCGATATAGATTTATATCATCTTTATTCTGGTTGGTTAGGACATGGCTCTTCACAAAGATACAAAGTGATAACGATCATATCAGCCAATCAGCGCTCATAACGTGAGCGGTATTCGTGACTTACCTAAGATAAGCCGGATTTTTACAATTATCCTGATAATAGCTCGGATAATTACGAAAATATATCTTAGATTACAAATATCCGGACCTTTGCAATCGTCCTAGTATTATCGCAAAGATACGGTTTTTCCGATTGTGCTAAGACATATATAAAAATCAAATGCCATGCGTTCGTCTCGAAAAAACTCGATAATGGCTCGACCGATATTTTTGTTTTTATTTTGTTCAATCTAGTCTGGTTTAGGGAAAAAGTCAATAGGAAAAATTAATAAAAATATTGTTGTTACGAAGCTGGGTAACTAGTTATTAATAATTTTAGTCGAATATAAAACAAAGAATTTTAAGATACACACAAAGTAATCTGTTAGCTATATTTAAAACTGGATATAAAATATTTTAATGTACATAACAAAGCAACTACTAAATACGCAACCGTGAGAGATGAAAGCGATATTTTATTTAGGTTTTTTAGTTTATCTATTAACGAAACAAAATGGCCGTTGTTTGCTAGAGGCTATTGTATTGCATCCATAAACAAGTCTATAAAACGCCAGTTATAATAGTAGGCGTAGCGAGGGGCCCTCATGGCGAGCGTTGACGAATTCAAATAATAAAATTTACCCGATACGTGAATACGTGAACTACATTCGAGCCGCCTGTAACCCCGGTTCAGTATAACTAAATAACCTCGTCACCGGGAAGATAACGAACTATCAATTAAACTCGCGTATGTGTGCCGAATATGAAAGTAATGTCATTTTTTTCATCAGCTCTATCCGAGCCGCAGGGGAAAACAGGTTTGTTAATTAAAATGCCTCGCCTAACACAACCCTCTACATATACCAACGATAACCCAAATTATCATAGAGGGAAATAGAAACAAACGAATGCTATAGTATTATGAAATCCTAGAACATTTGTACGTATAAATAACTCCAGCCCATAAAGTGGAACATGGCATCATTCCAAAATATAACAAGTGAAATATCCTAATACTGGTACCTACAACGATGGCAACATTATGAGAAAACGAGAACCCTTTTTCCAATAAGTATGATCGAACGACGGAGTTTCTCGTCGGAGCTGGAAATTCTTGGGCAGTTGAAAACAAGTTGGGGCAGCCCTGGCCGCGGCGGCAATATCGGCAAGTTGGGCGGCCGCAGCTGGCATGCGCCGCAATGTCTCAATAATCCTCAAGGTACCCTCCTAATCGACTCTTCCTTAGTTCGACGCAAGTGTGACTAACTGATTAATTCTGCGACTCGGTGTACGTGCCCGGTCTGTCTTCGCCCATTATTGTTTGCCCTACACTTTCGTCCGCTCGTGTCCCATTATTGAACGATATTTGGACTATTATTGGCGGAGTCGTACGGAGCCTTCTATTTATATGTTATCGAAGGGCGGCCATTACATCCTACGGCATATAGTTTGGGATTGTAATTGCTGCTATTTTGTTAGATTGAATCCGATTTCGTTCGCTTAGTTTTAATGGTTTGTTCTTGTTTTGGAATTACGAGATGTTAGGCGCATTACCGGTTCGCACTGACTCGCTTGAGCGACGGTTTTGGTTGGCGTATTAATTAACTAGAGCGTTTAATCGTAATTCCTTGCACTCGCTTGAATTCTTGTTGCACCAAGATTAATTATCGTTTCCGTCTTTGGTGGTACTTGCATTCTCGCAAATATTAGCGTATAGTCGGTATTTATAACAGATTATATTTAATGATGTTGCGTGTATCCCGTTCGCAGGGATGCGAGTGTTTGTAGTTTGAAAATAGAGTCAATTACTGTTCCACATTGCTGCGGCCTACGTACTAATGTTTACCAAATCAACATTCAACTATGTCACCTTTATTAATAATTTAATGCTCTACTAATTTAGCAACCAATACATAACTGCGCTGGCAAAGAGCTCAGTCAGTGGCCAGCATAATAGTAACATATGACGATATAAATTAAAACATCACTGTTAGTAAATGCAATGGCAACGGTGATGCACCGGTCACATTAACGGCCGGAAAATTGTAATTTTAATGTTACATTAACGTCAACATGAAACTGATCATTTTATAATTTATTTGTATGACATTTAATAGTAATATACCTCTCATCAAAAAACATGTGAATTAAATCATAAATTAAATTAAGAACAACTTTAATGGCCGTTTAGATTCATGCATCTCTCAATACTACTGCGCAGATATTATTGATGAGTAATGATTTACACTTGTATTCCTTCGAGTTGGCCAGGTGGTGTGGTACTGCATCATTATGTATGACTCACATCTCTCGTTTACACACATTCACCAACATTGAGCCAAGATGACTCTCCAATCTACCTTGATACATCTGTATAATTATGCATTAAAATAAACTTCAAAACTATGGCAGTTGATTTTTGATAGACGTTTGCAATAGGTCCACCCCATCACGTTTAATTTTTATCGAGTATAGGAAACAACAGCTCTGATTCCGAGATTATAATCTTTGAAACAAAAATTCAGAAGTAGTAGAGCTCCTTGTAAATGAGTTCATTCGGAAAAATACTACCACCATACCTATTTCCACCGCCAATCATCAATGTTCCGGTTTGAAGGGTAGACTTTTTAACGAATTATCTTTTGACAAAAGCACTTAGAAAATATTGTCCCTCACCGTAATCACTGTTGATTAGCCAAAGGGAACACTATAAATTTCAATTTAAAATATCGGTGAAAGTGAGTTGATCCTACAGTATCAGTAAAACACAGGCAGTAAATAAGAGTCTAAAGGCAAATCCGTTCTCGGCAGCCATTATTGAGAGGTACCTCGAGCTATTAAACATCTGTTGTTGTTAACTCTTTGCCTCTGTTAATTGGTATATTCTTGATTCCCTGAGCTTTTTCCGATAAAACGTAGATTGCTCCACTTGTTGGGCCCGGAGGGGGACATTTGTGAGGTGGTAAGAGGGGGGGCATTAGATAAAACGAGGGTATATCGCCAATAACTTGCTCCATTGTTTGTTGGCGGCTGACTTAATAAGTTCGCCGAATTTATTATGATTTGTAGGCTCCCTCGTCGTCTTATTACGAGGCTTTTAACATACTCTAGTCGTATAGTGTCTTACTGCGAACAATATGGAACCACCAATTTGTTCTTTTACAGCCGTCTTAAAAAAGGACGCCCCCATTTCTGCTTTCTAGTCCTCGAGATTACTACACAAACTAAAAGAATGTTTTATGTGCTTCTTCAAAGAAGAGATTCAGCAACTTTATGTTTGTGAGCAGGAGTATGAGTTCATCAACCTTTTTCAGAACCGGTGTATAAAAGATTAGAGATGATAAATTTTCTAAAATAATAAAACGAGACAAACAGCGAATGACTCCGCATAATCGAATAGTTCAGACTAAATCAAAAGCTAATTACACTATCGAACGAAACACACCAGACTTGGCAACATTAATTAAAACTAGTTTCTTCGTAGACACAAAGCCTTTGGGAGCCGTGAGCAAAAATTATTAATAAAAATAAGAAGCCACCACGGCCGTGATTTATCCTTGATTGATTTACAACATAAACTTGTGGCACACTTGACATCCATCATCAAAATTAATGGAAGTCGATCGGACGGATCCGTAGGAATTTGAAAAATTGATGTTGTTAATAATTTACTGTGAAATAATAATGCGTCGCTAAGTGTTGTACTGATTTATAATTTCTGTGAGGGGAACATTTGGTGAGCCGACTAATTGGCGCTTGTCGATTGTTTAACTCTCTTTCAAACTGTAGGTATCTACTTAATTAAAATACGAGATGATATTTAAGGTAGATGTTTAAGATTCTGTTCCATATCAACATTTTGTCTCATCATTTTAGACCCTAAATCAATCAAATCATTTTTTTTTATTTCACATAAACCAATACAGGTGCTTATGAAAAGTCGAATTTAGATGCACGGTTCCAATTAGTCGTTTCCTATGGAGAAGAGCCGGCAAGAAACTCCATGGTTACTCTTTTAAAAATAATATTTTTAACAATAATTTCAGTGGATACAGTACAATGATTTAGGATAGTGCGAGAACAATGTAGTCCTGACCACAGACCAATCAGTAATACTGAGTAGTACTAAAAGATTTGAGTACAAAAATTAACAAATTAAAATAAAATGAATTATAGTAATTTACAAATTTATAGATGCAGGTCCACAAAGTTCTCTCTTCTAAAGTCCACTGCTTAACAAACGCAAAATAGACCCCTTGGATAAACGGACTATACCATGTTAGGGACGGTATACCGAACACTGAAACACCAAATTCAGCCCATCTCATTCTAAATTGAAAATAATTTTCCGACGTTTCCGTTTTGTATCTGAATAATTTTACATTTCTCCGATGTAAACAAATAATTATATTAAAATACACTGCATTAATTTAGCAAATGTTATTTTTTAATTGGTAATTTCGGGTAACTTCGGGGATACTCTTCCACTGATTTTAAATTCAAAATACACACACGTAGTTTAAGTATGTAGGTACCTTAAAATACAGTAAAATAAAGGAAAGTGATATTTCCATTGAATTCGCAGAATCCGAGAATTTTTTTAGCTTATTTTGCATACTGGTTTTAGTTTAAGTTTTCGGTACAGTTACGTGTACTAATATTTATACACATAGCGATATTTAAAGGCGATTTTCTTCTAAAATATCTATTAGAATTATGAAATATTACACACTTAGTTTCTACAAATACATACGAATCATGGTATCTAATATTTCTTAAATACAAACTATTCTCTAAAAGAAATTCGCTGTTTAAGTTCGCTATGTATACACGTGACTGTACACCGTCCCTTACACCCGATATTATAGTCACCATTCTTAGCATAAGAATACCTATGACAGTCGTTACATGTAGTCAGAAGCCCGAAAGTCTGAAAACGGTCTAACCTTAAGATATCGGTATTTCCCAGTTACTGTATTACGGAGGTCTTATATCAGTCGCTCCATGTAAAATACTGGTATTCAGCCGCATCTGGTTAGACTGGAAGCTGACCTTAACATAATTGGGAAAAGTCTAGGAGGAAGGGACATAGCAAATTCATTGGTAATGCAGTGTGTTGTTCTAAGTACCAGGAGAGAGGAGATATTAATTATATGCATGTACCTTGTAAATTAGGACATATTTCATAAATATGATATTTTCGCATACCACAGAAGGCAAAATGTGTTGGAACTATATCGTCAATGGAAAGGTAAAAAGACATATTTATTTTTCTTAGAGTGTACATATTAAATAGATAATTATTATCTATTAAATATGTATACTCTAAGAAAAATAACTATGTTTATTTTCTTAAAAAAATACTTTGAATCTCTCTACTGTAAAGTAGGAATATTGGCGCTTTTTACCTTTCCACTGACGATATAATATTGACTCGTCTGACTTGTCTGTACCCATATTTTAACTGAAATATACGATTTGATTTGATTTGAGGACGCTGTTATCAAAAGAAATACATATTCGCTAAAGAAAATAAATCGGATAACAATTTTCAATTTGTTACACATTTAATCGATATAGAATTCAATCATAATGAAAACTAATTTCTAATTAATTAATCGAGAAATCATATAAAAGTCGATAATAACCTCTCGTATAAAATTGGATTTTATGAGCGAGATGACAATGCACTATTATGGATTATGGACATAACGTTCAACTATATTAGCTTCGTTTACACCGTTGGCTGTACTATAGCTTTCTTTAAGCTTTTATTTGAAAGCTTTAACAATAGCAGACATTCTACAAAAAGCTCCATATTTTTACTATATTCTGGAGATGCTTTTTATATCAGTATCTATGCACGTATCCCTGTAATAATGTTTCATTCATTCTGCAGAGCTCAAACAGGTACCTACTCACTAGAAACAAGCTCTCATTCTTGTCGCGTAGAATCCAGATTAAGTGCCAAAGGAATTTTAATTTCATACCAAATCTACAAGGTCGTCGAAAATAGAGTCTATTTAAATTGGAAGGACAAGTCGAGAATAGGAAATGTTGGGACAAAGGGTCTAGAAATTAGATGGTTGAACTTGGAAGTAGGCAAAAATAAAACTTCAATAAATGGGAAAATGAATTCATTTATTCTTCATTTTTTTCCTTTTCGTGTGGTCAGTGATTAACCTGGTGTCAGAGTTTATGCCGCCCATGAGCCTCTGACTTGGCTATCACTGCTAGCCATTTATTTATTAGACCCAAATAAATGACACATGCCAATATTTCTAAACGTATCCTAGCTATGTACAACGAGCAGTTTTCGCTCGCGCTCACTGTGTAGCAAGTCTTAAATGACTTTCAAGAAAGCCAATAAATAAAATTGAGTGCACTTCGTCGGTCGGCGTCATTAACGGGTGTCTGTCGAAACGTAGCGGCGACACGCTCGTAAATCATTACTAATAATACCACTGCCATAGATTTACTAACTCACGGATACGCCCGTCCGCTCTGAAACTTAGTTTTGAGTGACAGCTGAAAAACATATGAAGAAAGTTCAGAATTTTTCAGATTTTTCACTGAATGACAGTAGAATTGATATTGATGACATACTATGTTGAGGTTATGAAGTTTCACAATACAGACAAGACTAGATGAGGCAGAAGAATCAACTTTTTCACTAGCCTATTGAGCAGAAAGAAGGCAGTATATAAAAGTCACACTTAATGGATGGAAACTAAACAATCATCTACTTACATGCAAAGATTAAAAATAATACGTTGAAAAACAGTAATGCCAATGAACAAATTAATAAAACCGCTGGAAATTCTGTTTCGCCGAAAAGCTCGGGAGCGTGACGCTACATACAAATTAACTCAGGAATACTCATTACAAATTACTAATTTGTCATCAGTCACCCTGAACCGCGAATCGACCTCGTCACGATTCCACGGGAGATTCGCACGGCTACCTATTTGTTATAATTACGTTAAATAAACAAAATATTACGAACCATTTAACACTGTCATTCTAAATTAACGATGCGACCCATCTTAAATACGTAGTTTCATGTTATTCCTATGAAACACCAGATTTATATAACACCTGGTTTCTTATATCAACTCAGACGTTGGCATTGGGAATGATACAAAAATATAATGTTCTCGATGCTGTAATTTTGTAGTATAAATAAATTATTACGTCAAATCATTTCTATTAAACATTATTATTTACAGGTTAATATGATCCATAGATTTAGAATGTCCTAAGTTTATAATGTGTAAAGAAAATAACGATATACCTACTATAAGTATTAAGAATCATACGCAGTTACTGCTATAAGAGTAATCGGTGCACATTCAATATTTTAAACAAGATACAATCTTCTAAGGTGAAGGAATACATCGTGAAGGAATCTGCATACCCATCGAGAACTATTTGGAACCCCCAAATAGTTCTCGATGGTGAGAACCTGGTGCAGGTTGGTGGTATAGTCCATCAACCCGCAACAGGCCAGCTTGATGGACTAGAACCTAAACCCTTTTGAGAAGAAGCTCGTTCCCAGCAGTGGGACAGCAATGGGCAGATTACATCGACCATATAACGTTCAAATACGTAATATAAATAAAAGCCTCGTGGGTCTAGTGGTGGCAAGGGCGACTGCTGATCGTGAGGTCCCGGGTTCGAACCCCAGGTCGGGCAAAGTGTTATTGGGTTTTTCCGTGTGGAATTCCTCAGAAACAGCCCGTAGTTTGGATTTGTGCCCAGATGATGGCAATAGGCTCGCCCCCTAACAACGGCGAAATGAGGGTCTTACTGTAATACCTCTGCCCAACCCTTTGGGGAATACAGGCGTGATGTTACGTTATGTATTTTTTGTAATGTAAGTATTTGGAACGGTTAGAATATTATGCTTAACTATTTATTTCACTTGAAGATTTCGATTGTTAAAAGTCTTCTCCAAAAAAATGTCTTTGTTATTGTAATATAATTAATAACATTACTAGTGGTAGTCCAGTTAAACTGAAAATTACACCCTGACAATGACTAGTAGGAAATACATTAGGACAAGACACACAGCGATAACATTTTGCCAGAAAACATTTTCTGATATGCATGTGTACAGTCCTTATTTTTATATTTTAACTTTACAATACCTTGAGTCCCTAACAACACTTACTTACTCCGCTATGAGCTCTTTATAATACTCGTTGTCGTCGAAAATACTCCTAGCTGTACACAATAAACGTTCAGGATTCCTATGTTCCTATTTGATCAAATTATATTCTGATAACGTTTAAAAATGGTCATATTTTCTAGTCTATAGTAATTAGCTGTTACTTTGTTGTCCTGAGACGCGTAATTAAGATAATTCAGTACAGTGTGTGTGTTCAGCGCAGTGTGCGAGCGGGTTGTCGTTCTAATTGAATTCAGCAACATCGGAGAATAACTCCGACTGCAACGAAACTCTTTCGCTGAATCAAAATGATAGTAAAACTCACTTTAATATAGTTTCACTTGATAGTGATACGTAGAGTTAGCATTTGAGTAGAATTTTAATATGGCACGTGATGCGTATATGTGTTTATGTATAAAATACACCATTGCACGTATTGTTCAGGAGTAATAACTACGTAAACTCGCAAATCGTAACTCAAATTCTTGAAATTTAAAACGTTATTACAGTTTCCAATACTTAAAAGTAAACTAAGTCGCAATAAAGGAAGCTAGCTCATAGTTAAAAGTAGAAAACAGTTCTGTATAGACATAATCAAAGTTCCAGAAGTGTACCGGCCAATAAAGCTAGCCGAAAGCAATCGGTCGCCTCTATTCGGCACAATACTCTGTGCCACTCCATTCCCACTGTTCTCTCCGTTCACCGAGGAACGAGTGCAATTTCCCGCGTTCCGTATCGCGGGCGACGTACAAAAATTGCTTTTCTGAACGTGAAAATATAGAGAAAAAAGCTGGTGCCATGCAAATTTTTGTAAAGTCATTCGGAGGCGTACGTTTGTATTTCTCGGGTGAGGGTAAAGAAGGCGAACGATTGTCGCGGGGAATTCCTTTATTTTGTAAGAGGGATATTGCGCGTCGCATGCAGGCGAGTCGGGCTCGCAGCTGCCGCCCGAACGAGCGTTGTTTACCGGCGGCGACCGGCAATACGCCCGCATCCAACTCCCGATGCACCGTCGCACCGACAAACCGCTCTTATTAAACACGACTATCCGTGATTACACGCTAGAATCACTCAGTCATAATGGACTTATGGCCAGTATCAGTTAATATTGAGCAGTAAATCACGATGGTGACACAACAAAAGAATTCGGTACTGTATTTATCTGGCAAAAGTTGTTTTCCTGAGTAGGCACAGGTCTCGGGGCGGCGGGTCAAGGCTCGATTTGCTCGTAAATACAAATAAATAGGATACCGTCTGAATCTCATTGCCTGATGCTTATCATATTTTATGGTTTTGTAAACTAGCGTACGAATGTTACAATAAGAACGTATTGTTCCATTTGTTTGTTAGTTATATCTACTAAGCTCGTTACGCGTAAACATTTTTTGATTATTTTAACGGGTTTTATGTATGTGTAATATTTGAATATGCACCGTAACTTTAAAGGAAAATATATGAACGAAATTATCAACAATTTTCCGCTCTTTGTTTTACAAAATTGAGTAAAAACCAGCTGGTCGGTAAGCCGAGAATATTACTACAGTTATAATTATTATGATGACCGTGTTTTCAACGGAGGATCCCAACTCAATTTAAAATTTCCATCCACAGTGGGACTCCAAATATGTCAATTTCCATTTCAGTGTTCCATTTACATTTCCCTGTGGGAGGAATACTTAAAATATCAAACTATCTCATAGATGACTTTGGCTCGATAAGGTTGAAGTTTTAATATTTATTTGTTTCTTATTTACTTGACAAATATGTTACAAACTGTCGTTATTTATTAAATATTAAAGTAGTCTAATCCCGTTGGTCCAATTTTATTATTGTTCTGAGTATTCCTTATGGCGAAAGCAATCGGTTATTCATAAGGCGCCTAAGGTATATTTTTCAAGTCTCAAGAGTAGTCTATTTTTTCAGTGATTTCTCTTGTAATTTGTGACACAAACTTAAAATTTTATTTTATAAATTTACTAACGGTTTTAACATCCAGGATCTTAACGTATTTTTTTTACCGCAGCCAATTTACCTGGCCCCAATTACGAAATAAAGAAAATATTTTTATGACAATGTTTTTCCACTACAACATATCGATAGTAATCATATTCAACGACATTGTCTCCGATCCTCCAATATGAAGATTTTCTCCGTTCTACGAAAACTAAATAAGCTGTCTATAAAATTTTGTCCTCAGGTTACGTTGCCGCCTTATAGCCAGGAGATAATTTGCGAAAAGGTAAGTCCTCATAAGCATCTATTTGTATTCACGAGAATGGGAACTATTTCTCGGGCGGGAACCGTTGCCTCTCGAAGCTTTTGATCCTTTTTAACGGCGAATATCAAATGAGAATCTAACAGAAAAATATTGTAAAACCTACGTTCCTTTGCAGCTACATAATAACCAATCAAATGGAAAACGATGACAATCGACATGAGGTAAATTCGAGGATACCTTTTTCAAAACATCTTCGAGCTCTCCTAATGCGAATCTAATGCTTTGTTCGAGGAAACAATAAAATTTAAGTGTAATGTTCTCGATTCATTTGAATATACAAAAAGGCTTGTTCTCGTGTTTGCGTTCCGAGTTAGTTGACAGTAGCATCGGAAATAAAAATACAGAGAACACAGATTTCCATTCGACAAAAAATCCATGTTGAAAATGAGCAAGCAACATCACGGTTCAGTTTACGAGTTTCATCGAGCTCGCTTTCGTCTTCCTATTTCGTGGTGGAATAGCCCTAATAACATGCCACAACTCATTCTGATTTATACCGTCTCGTTATAATTGTGCGCTTCGCTGGCGCGCCGCTATTGCCTGCTGTTGCAATTTTCATGCAACCGATTCGCGAGAATGGATTTATTCTTTCTGGCAATTTGCTCGTAACTCCCTAGCCTGCTATTGCTCGAGATAATTTAATTTTGAAACAGCTAGGCGGCTAATGGAGCTTTTGTGCTTAATTCACCTATTCTAGATTTTATCACTAACTTGGCTTCTTTTGTTACGGTTTGTTGGGATACGCAAATGTGGAGATAGTGAGTCATTAAATAAAAGCCGTTCTTGAAAAAAGTGTAGGTATTATGTAAATGGAGCGGATTCTGGGTTAATATCAGCACGGGTAATTTCCAGTCATGTTAACGGGCGCTCTGAAATCGTGCGAAGGACGTCTTAAAATAGTGTACCTATTTATTACAACATGAATCAGTGTGTGTTCCAAAGAAACTGTTTTGCGGTGTGTACATATAAATAAAACGTAATGGCCAGACATTTACAGCTCAACACGGACATATAAAAATATTAATCGCGCAGTCGTAACTTAAATATCAAAGTTGGGGCAGTTTTGTTCGGTTCAGTCTCATTGATGGCCGCGCCGTAAACTAGACTAACTCCCAGTTTAACGCATCAAAACTTCCCCTGTTCCTTGTGATTACGAGCGCTCCTACAATACAATCAATCGTCAACTTTTATTTGACTTATCTTGGAAATAAAAAACAAGTAAACAAACGTTGGGTTTCGGATTTCGTGGATCTTGGTACAAAGTTTGAAGGTGAGCCGACGACCGTCTCCCTAATAGAGAAGAAAAATACGTTAATGTACCCACAGATCCCAAAGACAAATAAACCGAGGCGGACAGGGACGAAATAAAACCGGGGAGGCACCGAGATAAATAACAATGATCTTGCGAAACGAGGCAGCGGAGCGGGCGGCGGCGGCGGGCGCGGACGAGCCCGCTGTCACACTACTTACACTTATCCCTTTTTATTAGACTAGCTTACAAATCATTTAATACCCTCTAATAAAAATAAATCACAAGCGTAATTTCTCGAAGCCATATTACTCCTACCAACATATTAGTCTAGAAACATTTATCATAGATTACTCCTGATGAAGCAACGTTTACGTTAGGGGTAAACAAGAAAAATACGTGTGGAAAATGAGTCAAGTATTCGCAGTAAATGGTGGGTAGGAAACTTAACTCTACAATGAAATGGATAGATCCAATGTTCTGCTGTACGAAACAATACCCACCGCTTGTCAGTTGCGGAAGTGTCGCATGTTACAGGGTTGACAGTTTGTGTGTCTTTAATTTTAATCACATAAAACACAATACATTTGACATTGTTTTTCACTATGAATAATTATGATCAATTGTTTTAAGTAAATAATTTCATTTAAGTAAATAATGTCAGGCTAGCGTAGTGCAATGATGAAGTTGGTGAAACAAATAGACAAATAAACACTTTTTACCAGGTTCAGAAATATTCTAATAGTTGGCTCCAATCTTAACCACGTCATCTATAAAGTACCTACCTATACCATAGTATTTAATGCGGTTGTCGGTTACTGTTGTATAACAGTACAGATGACAGTACTGATCAAAGATAAAAACCACATAAATTATATAGACCATGAATTATAACTGTCTACAAAAAGCCGAACATAAAAAAGAATAAATATTAATGGCATCGATTACGTTTAATGGCATTGATAATACTCAACATTCCGCATTAAAGGAAGAGCACGGAAGATTTATTTGTAAGAACAAGATGTTTTAATTCTAATACTCTGGAAACTTTACGACAATTTAGCGTCATTAAAAAATTTAAAATCATCCGTCGAAACTTGAATATTCTGACCCTTCCTTCAACCCTGCGCCGAGCGAAGCGGATTCCACAAAATCTTTTTGTCTGCGTCAAGCTGGCGGCTTGTCATAATCTTCTTCCTCAAAACAATGTCAGTTTTAATTAAAATACTTTAAAATAATAAAACTTAGAATAAAAGAGAACAATATCGAGGCAATTGTACGCAGCTTTTATCGCCGAAACCGGGAAATATACAGTTGCGGAATCCATTTGTTTCGTAACTGACATTTATGAATATGAAATTGTAATCTTTTGTTGTTATTTCAAGTCCTCAGAATGGTTGGGTATGAATTCAATGACAAGTGATTATCGTCCACAGTTAGTTTGTTGTGAAAACAATAAATAGTCGTTACGCCTGTTTAAATGGGCACCTACGCAAATTGGCTCTTAAATAACAAACCTATTTTTAGTCCAATTGAAATGAACACAGCTTCGAGTGTTATTTTAAACGAAACTACGTCCGAAATACGTTCAACGTACGAATGACGATTAGACTCATAAGTCAAACTGTCAATAGGGATGCGACCATCAACTTGTTTATCAGTAATTAGCTTCCTGCGCCCGCATACTCGATAACTCTGTGTAACCGCGGGCGGAGTAGTGATTTCTGACTGGTCAGGGAAATTACTTGGTTATCAAATTAACTTGCTGGTGTCAGTCATTTGTTAATTCATGTACCTATTTAGGTATCTATTGTTAGTACTTTCATTCTACCGTTACGCGGTTAGTTTAGTAGTTAGTAGTAGTTGCATTCTACAGCTGGTAATGTTCTTACTATTAGTGGACAATAAACACATGACATATATGTCAAACTGCCTCGTTGGTCTAGTGGTGGCAAGTGCGACTGCTGATCGTGAGATCCTGGGTTCGATCCCCAGGTTGGGCAGTGTTATTGAGTGTTTCCTTGTGGAATTTCTCAGTAGCATCCCGGAGTTTGGATTTGTGCCCGGTTGATCGCAATAGGCTCGCCCCCTATTACATGGCACTCAAACATAACGGCGAAATGAGGGTGCTACTATACACCTGTGCTCAACCCTTCGGGGAATACAGGCGTGATGTTATGCTATGCTAATGTCAAACTTAAAAAAAAAATAAAAAAAACAGTGTACGATTTTTTTCTAGCGTCACGATCATGATGTAGCATACTTAGATATAATTAATGACTAAGGTAGTATACTTACAATAGACAAATAATTACAGTGATGGACCTTGCAGTGGTCCCGCGGAGCGTGTGCCCCCGCGCACTGCAACCCGACCCACTTGGCATTAGTTCTGCGTAAGAACAGAGAAACGCGTGCAGTAGCCGTCATGAACAAAACATTAAAGAAAATTCATTTTTTTTAAATATGAGAATTCTTTCCAGTTTGAAATAAGCCGGACAAAATATGCTTTGGTATTTTCAGTCTGAAAAATATCTACTAGCTTTGATCTTAAAGGGTAACTACAGTTTCAAGAAGTTAGGTACAGTCACATGTAATAATATGTATACACGTAGCGAACTTCAAAGGTGATATTCTTCTAAAATATCAATTAAAATTATGAAATATTACACACATAGCCTCTTTAAATACATACGAATTATTGTTTCGAATATTTCTTATTTACAATCTATTTTCTAAAATAAATTCTCTTTTTAAGCTCATTATGTGTATATATATTATTACACGTGACTATACATCCCCTGTATTATAATTGTTAATTACTTACTTGTAAAAGTCGGCTAATCAAATCAGGTTACAAGTAAACTGTTACTCTTTGGACTAAATTCTTTCGAAAACCCGGAATTACTTTATTCGATGAAATATTTATTTTATTATAAAAACATGGAAACGTTGCGTCAACGCCTTGAAGATATTTATAAAATCTAACGCAACAGACTGAACTGGAGAAAGCCAAAACATATTTATATTTTGTGTTTTTTGTTTTTCCTTTGTACGCGCGTCATTGATATTAGTGTATCAGGGGATTATTTAAATAGAGTAAATGGGACGAGATTTATATGGAACAACGAACTGAAGTGACATTTAAATACTTGGCTAATCATTTAACTCCTTTTTACACACAGTATTTTTAAAAACTGATGTTTACGGTAGGAAAACGAGCGATGTTTTTAATAAGAAACAAATATTTAAGGCGCATTGACCCGACCAAGATTTCTTAGAATAAATGGTATGTGTTTTCTTCAGACAGTCTTAAAAAATGCCAGGGTAAAGAATATTTTAAAAAAATGTATTTGTCTAACATAATAGTTATTTTCATTTCAATTGTCCGCGCAATTATGTCAGCGGCCGAGCGACTCTACAGCAGTATCACGCGAACTAGAAACCGCAATATCACTACTCTACTGATATTACATTCCCGTCGACCCCCCCCCTCATAGCCCGACGCCATGAAGTCCCGTCCACCCCTCACCCACCCCACTACAAACCCCATAGGGTAATGAATTCGACCACAGCCATTCTATCGATATGACCTATAAAAATTTAGGACGCAATTATTGTTTAATCACTTCATGTACGAATTCCGTGAATACCTCGTCAATTGTTATTCAGTGTAAGCAAATCTCGTGTTGTGTGTACATTGCCTAATGGTAAGGCCTGGAATCGATATTTGATTGTTTTCCGATGTAAACTTAAGCCTATTAGGGTCGGTTGTTAACTAAGAGACACCGTAAAGGATTTAATTGATAAGTTACATTTCAATATTAATTAAACGCCTAATTTAAATCCCTACTACTTACTTATTAATCTGCCTCGTTGGTCTAGTGGTTGCAAGCGCGACTGCTGATCATGAGGGACTGGGTTTGATCCCCAGGTCGGGCAAAGTGTTAGTAGGTTTTTTCGTGTGGAATTCCTCAGTAGCAGCCCGGAGTTCAGATTTATACCCAGTTGATGGCAATGGGCTCGCCCCCTATTATATGGGACCTAAACATAACGGCGAAATGAGGGTGGTACTATACACCTCTGCCCAACCCTTCGGGGAATACAGGCGTGGTGCTAATCCCTAATAGATGTTGTTTTGTAAAGACGCCTACATACATAAGCCGGTACAATACTCGACAGATAGTCTAGAACAAGCATTGAAGATAATTAATTACTTTCATTGTATAATGTGTCTCTGGAACACTGTCCATTTTGAATATTGAAGATGAGTACAATCAACTTTTTAACCGACGGAGGTTCTATATTCGATAGGTTTTTTTTTACTTCTTGAATTTAGTTTAGAATAACTATTTTTAAAATAATTAAATGTATCGGTAATTATGTCTAAAAGCGTTATTTTAATGTAACATACCATCACGCCTTGTATTGGGTTCGGCAGAGGTGTCTTTTAGTACAAACTCGTTTCGCAAGTCATGTTTAAGACCCATGTAATAGGGGGCGAGCCTATTGCCATTAACTGGGCACAAATTCAGACTCCAGGCTGCTACTTAGAAATTCCTCATCAAAAACCCAATAACACTTTGCCAGACATGGTGATCGAACCCACGACCCCATACTCAGTAGTCGTACTTGCGACCACTAAACCAACAAGGGTCAAAGCAGTATTTTAATGTTCTTAATTACAACGTAAACTTTTCGCGTACCTACTGACTATCTAATTGAAATAACCCCGTTAGGTATTTCAGTTTTCATCATATTTCATACAGGCTTGTCGTTCATAAAAATCAAAAATATTTTGTTTCTTTTTAACTCTGATTTCTTTACGTTATTTTTTTCCTTTCAATTTGTGACGCAAATATTTTGTTTTGTTAATATGAATGAAGGTTTGTTGTGACTGACACAATCGCATACAGCGCGGGGCAAGCTTAAACCCGCTGACGCCTACAAGCAAACTGACTCATTCCACCACTGTACCACGACCTCCCCTGCCGCCCTTTTCTTCACCAGAACATCAAAACAGCAAAAACATGGTACAAATATGACAGGTCTACTCAAATTGGATACATTGTAATAGCGAAAGCGTGTCCCATAAAGAACATGCTATGTTTTGTACGAGTTCATCTGGCTTGTTTCATTACGCGCTCTGCAACCCTGTACTTCGATATTTAAATCATGCTAAAGTTACGACAGACGCGTTTGTTTGAAATAATAATACATTTTGAGAATAGAGTGTATTTTCTTTAAAATTATTATGTATGTATCAGGGGCGTAGCTACGGCCGTATCGGTTTTATCAATGATATGGGCTCCCAGGTTCCAGGGGCCCCGACGTGTGTAAGCGAAAATTCGTAAAATTTTATCCATAATATCACTCAGGCTCTTAGGCCGTACGCCTAACTCTAAATTCTTAAACGCTAAATGCAGCACACCCCAGACTCGCCATACAACCATGGACCATGGTTTTTGGTTTAGTTTTCTCAATTTGGGCTGCACCGCAGTCGTGTAGATGGCCCCCCCGACGAATTTTGATACAGGGCCCGTCTAAGGCAAGCTACGCCACTTTGCTTTATCATACCTGCAAAATGATACATACAAGATATAAGATCTCTAAAAGCAGATTAGTGTACCACGGTGTACTCCCAAGATCTCTCGTTCTAATCTTAAAAGATAAATCCTTTCAATCATCACTCTTAAATAAATTAAAACACGCGTAACTGTCAGACAGTTTTAAAAACGGAACTAGGTCTGCGGCCACGCTGTTGTTGTGTGGTCTTCAGTTTAAAAAAAGTAAAAGCGTACCAAAACATTTGGTGCTACCCGCCGAATGAGTGACAGTCAATATTCGTGGCAACCACAGTAAAACTCTTACGTCGCTACGATCTTACAAGCCATTTGTCAAGCGGAACACAAACATGTTGTCAAATGAAAACAATTGCAGCTTTTATCGCCGATCTACGGGCACTTGGGCACCAGAAAATTGTGTCCGATACATCACAACCGCTTTTATAGCCTTGTGTTTTCTGTGTTTAGTATAAAAGAAGAATTGAGAAACATGGGATTTGTTTTATATAAAAAAATGTTATCTACTTTAAATGTCTGTTAAGTAGGGTATATCGAATTACACAGAATTTACACAAGAATATTGCCCGATTCCTATAAACAAAAACGAATCGTTTTGCTTACCGATGGTAGCATTTTTTATTGCCAAACTAATCACATAAAAATACTAGCAAACTAATATTACCTGTGATATAACTACTTCCGTATGTGAGGTCTACCATACAAGAGTTTAAATTTTAACCAATAATGCTCCATAAATTATAGGAATCTGCATAAAAGCATGAAGATTTTTATCATCTTCATTCTACTACTTTCTTCGTTTATCATCGAGTTTTTATCTTTTTACAATTTTGGAGTGAGAACATAATTTTCCCATAACACTACTACTATAAGCAAGCAATTTCGCAAGCACACCTACTCTAATATGCGAATCGTAAACATGATTATCGCTGTAACATCGCAAATCATTCGTTACGGTTTCAATGTGGTGGTAGTTGATTTTGTATTCCGCCACTAGTGAACTATGCAATAGCCGAGGCGGAATCAGACGGAAACAAATCCAATGCTGGTACGTACGCCGGATTGCTTCATAGTCGTAAACTTCGGCCCGACTTCCCACGTCCGTTGTTCCAGGCGTTCATTTTTAAACAAGTGATTTAGATACTATAAAGTTTCACTGTTTTGCTTTCGAGTGAGTCAAATGCACTTGCCGCTTTTTAACTCAACGTACACGACACTGCTTAAAATATGTACGTACTTCCTTTTCAGGATAAAGTTTAACGTCGCCGAAGAGGTCGGAAACACGTCTGTATTAGCAACGAACTGTATTGCCAAGAAGATTAATGTACGATATCGAGTGTTGCACAGGTTGTAAAGACAACTAACAAATCAGACTAGACTATGGTCAATATTTATTAGTTTTGCAGCACTCCGTGTTTATAGAAAGGAGTGTGTAAATGTCAGTCTCAAAACAGTGTTATGTTATGTAAACATGAGTAACAAAGTACACTAGGCATCGGTGGCGAGCGACTAATCTTTTAGCGCGTCACCGGCGCACGCACATAAATTGTGGGTGAATTACGAGCCGCCCTGAACGAAACCGATGTTACGTACTCACCTTCTCCCCGCTGTAAATTTCAACTTCACTAGGAGAATTGTTCAGAACAAATAATCGAATTGTATGCGTCATCCAATTGAATATGCCGGTTTATTACTTTTATTACACATTGTAAATTATTACGTCAGATAGTGCCATGCTGACACTTGCAATTTGCATCAGTTATGTGCAAGATGATTGCGTTACAGTCGCACGTGTATTTTACTTTTCAAAAATTACTACGAAAAACATGTTGCAAAATCCTCCATTAGATCCATCACACTTTTATTTCTAGTTCTAGAAACGAAAAGAAATGAATTAATTTCACAAAGTGTCGTGTAGTCTTGCGAATACGACTCGCTCCTAACCGAAATTAGGTCTTCATTATTACATTTCTGTTTCCGGTCGTCGGATTTTGATTTATGACTTTAATTTGGCAAGGTTGGCGACGACAGGCCGAGACATGTCGGAGTGTTTTCAAGGAGCCATCGTGCAATTGTTTAATTAATCTTAAGCTACGGAAGCGCTGCGGGTGCACTACACTTGGCCCAACTTTAAACTCGTTAAAAGTTCCTTTGAAACATTTGGCGTCAGATAAGCCGCAGTCAGACTTCGGTTCCGAGATTGTTAACTTATCTAGTGTTATAATTAAACATCGTCCCATGTTTCATTTCTCGCCACTTTCTTTCGTTTGCTTATTCCAAGTATAATAGGGAGTTATTTCACGCTTATTGTACGGCCCCGCTTTAAACGTATTAGTTTAAAACTGCATGTATAAATCCTTCATTTATTACTGTGTAGAGTTGCCTGTATTTCATTACTGTTGGTGTTATCTTGTTGTTTGTTGCCGATTTATAACACCTGACTTATCTAGGTGGTTAGAGATTCAGTGTTCAGATAGAGAGACTCATTCGAACAATTTAAGTATGTATTTATATCATATATGTATGTATATCCTCGTAAAGGCCTCGTTGGTCTAGTGGTGGCAAGTGCGACTGCTGATCGTGAGGACCTGGGTTCGATCCCCAGGTCGTGCAAAGTGTTATTGGGTTTTTCCTTGTAGATTTCCTCAGTAGTAGCCTGGAGTTTGGATTTGTGCCCGGTTGATGGCAATAGGCTCGCCTCCTATTACATGGGACTTAAACATAATGGCGAAATGAGGGTGTTACTATAGACCACTGCCCAATTCTTCAGGGTATACAGGCGTGGTGTTATGTTATGATATTATGTATGTATAGGTATGTCAGAATTAATATACATTACGCCAATATCGTGCTCAACTGCTAATATAATAACAAGTGACAAGTTGTTAGCTTACACGATCGCTGAAGTGACCCACTTCCTTCAGTTTATCGTTACATGCTGCGCAGGAAGATAATAGCTTGTACACCCTATTCTTAACCTTAATCCCTATACCTACACAGAAATTAATAGAGAACTGATCTCGTATGAAACTGTATTTTTATTTTGTCGCTTCCTATGAGTAGGTTCTCATAAAAATCCTCAACGGTCTTATCTTTTCATACGGAACTGAAAAGCATAAAGCGGAAATGTTTTCGTTTGAATTTTGAATGCTGAAGTCCGTCCGAATACAACCATTTTACATATTCCTCTGTATACAACATGGAAAATATACGGACACATTTAAGTGTATCAGGGTCATGAATTACGTGAATTGAGTGGACAATTAAATGTTTGTATTGTCATTGAAGACACTCGAGGGCACTGTCGCTGTGATCGCCAAAAGCATGTACATAACAGCAGGCATTCAGCGAACAAGCTTCATTCCACGCGCACAAGATGGCCGACAATGGCCCTTAGCGGATAATTACTCAAATAGATTGCCCATTGGGGCATTGTCTCTGTGTGCTAGCATTATATTAGGAATGTTTCTGACTGGCATATCAATAACAGGATCATATAACTGTTTTAGTTTATATGAAATACGTCTATTAAGAACAACTAAACAAATGCAAAAAAATTGTAGGCACGGAAAAAGAAAACAACTGTGTAAATATTTTAATACAAATTCGTAACCGACATTGTTAATCACGAACAAAAATATGATATCTTAATCCAATCAAATCAACGCCAATCACAGCAATCCCTTTAATTCATAGTCTACCAAAATGTATTCAAAATTAATACCTAATAAATATTCGAATAAAAAATAATGTTTTCGCGAGTTCATTTCCACGAGGGCGACGGCCCGGCAGAATTTTTCCCGGTTCGCATCACGGGCATTTAATCAGGGGTTTTGATCAACACGTCCTCGCTTGGTAATATAATTACAGTTAACAGCAGTGCGGCGACGTTATCGCGCGTATAAATTAGAGCGATTTACATTTACGGTCGAGACATAGGCCCCGCCATTACCGTGAATGATGCGGGGTTAGGTGCGGGCTCGAGATCATCGCACCACGATCGCTGAGCAATTGCTGCAAAACTGAGCTCTCCTGACTCGGCGCCGATACTCCGCTCAACCACCACATCAAACGATTTTTATTCAAAATCTTTTTTTAATATCAACCGTCGCTAACTGGAGTGAGGACAGAATAACTGAATAAATTACCTCAACAGTATTTGTCTACCTACTCTAAATGTTAACGAGAAACATTAAATACATCGATTACCAAAAACTGATTTGTGTCTGTCAACAATCGAATCAATCGATATAGATTAAGAAAATTAAGTATCGTAATTTATATTCATCGTTTTAATAGCTAGATTGGTTACTGTCACAACACAATCGTGCCAGATCGATGAAAAACAATAAGAATATCCCCACTTCGTGTGAAGTCCAATTAAAGTCGTTGATTACGGGTTTCACTCAAATTACATTTGTCATACTGCTCATAAATTAAATTCCCGTATTTCGTGCAAAACCTGTGCAAATTGGTCTTAATTTAGTCGAAACGTATAGCCTTAATGGTAAGCGTATAAGCAATATCACTTTAATACTGTGCGCCGGGGGAGGGGGTGACACACCGCCATCGCGCCAGTAAGGGTTGCTTCACATAATTCTCCGATATATTATTATTTATTATAGCCTTGGAGACAATCCCCTCTTATACAACGTAACACAACTATATATCCCAGTCTTAGTTTGGATGCCCCCAATGATCCCACTGATCAGCGGAGGTAATTTATAAAGGTTTTCTCAAATATTTTGTTAAGAACTTCCAAAAGGTGTACAAAATAAAAGCTTCTTAACCGAGTCTGCTGTGCTGTGACCATGTTTTTGTTATAAATAGCACCTAACAAGTTTTGCAAACAAAATTGGGGCGTGGCCTGTTTACTCTGTTGTAATTGGTCCGAGTGTTCACTAAACATGTTTTGTTAGATTTTTACCGCAGCAGACGACCGTAAGTAAAATGTTTGGATAAGATTTCATGTTTGGCTCATTTCTCAGTTCGTTCACAACATTTGAATTAATACGATTAATACTACTAAGCTTCGAATTAGGTTCACTTGTATTAATCACTCGAATGTTACAACGCTACTATAAATAGCAAGATTTAGTGTAATGTAGGTTAACTTAACCGCTTTTCATGTTACCCAATCAATATGAGCCTTTAAAAGGCAATTCGCAGTTCTCTGTTAATGTATGTAAGGCCAATTTGATTTACAACTACGATATAAGACGGATCATTAGTGTACAGGCGGCAATTGTTCCGCGTCATCGCAGCACAATACCACTCATGAACGTGCTACATACTAGGCGTAGGTATTATGTATTTAACTGTATAATTGCTTTATTGTTAACCAAGTTACATAACTATCACTATCTCTAAACAATTGAATATTACAGTACATGAACAAAATTTAAGCCGCCATACAACACGCATATAAAATGATTCTAGAGTGAGAACATTTTAAAACTCCGAGTCTTCTGAAATTCGATTCTATTCGACACGAACGTCTAACGTTGCACGTGCACAGACTGGCTAAAGAATTCCACTGAATGTGTTCAGTTCCAATATAGAGCTTCAGTCAACTAAACTTTTATATTTACATAGCTAATCGCCGCATGGAGCTGAACGTATTATTTATGGTTACTATGTCTATATATATACATACACATATAATATTTTATTGTAGGTACATAGAATAAGCTGTAAGTACAAGACATTCTGAATTGATCTTGATTACATCCCCGAGATAAATTCTTGGATAAGACCCAAGGTCTTAAACAAATTAATATATTTTACCACTAATTTATTACAATATTCTCTTACACAAGCTATACTGACATTTAGTAAATGCCAAGCAGCGGTAAATTGTGGCCGTTTGAAGCGACCGATATCGACGAGGAGGCAATCTCATTTTTTCGCCGCAACACAGTCATAGCGTCCTCCAGCTTACTACATATTAGATTCATTATTGGAGGATATCGATGAAAATCTCCAGCATCCAATCTCTTGGGATCGCTGGCGGCACGCGTATTCTTGTAATTTCTGAGGCATAATTTTATTTATTAGAGTGTGCCCCGCCGGAGCGGCGAGAGCACCCCATTTGCCGCTTCATTGACTTACAACGGCACTCTATAACACTTCGCACATATTTCTGTAGCGCCTCTCCTGCAGACGCTGGATCCCTCGCACCTCATTATATTGCGGATGACATTTAATAAAACATTATGGGTATCTCACAAACGGTTTTCGATAACCGTGTACACTACACATGACACGGTTATCTGAAGGAGAGAGGCTGTGTATGAAGACATTTTTTATAAAGCCAGCTAGGCTTGAAATATGTAATAAATATTCTGATATTATTGCACTTAAACGTCATGATATATTGAAAAAAAAAAATGTGTTGGATAGTCCATTGATCGAGGAAGATTATAGGCTATATAACATCACGCTACGACAAATAGGAGCGGAGCATAAATGAAAAATGTTGCAAAAACGGAAAAAATGTCCACCCGTGCGAAGCCGGGACAAGCCGCTATTATTTATATGTATACTCAATTGTTAATGTTTTGCTTGTTTTTTCTGTCTTAAGTTATGTTGTATTTTTTTTAGTATGTTGATTATTATAAGAACGAATAAAGTTGTTATTAATTAATCAATATGAACCCACAAATATGTGTAGTTCCTGGCTGAAATTAGAGTAAATATTTACATAAGTAATTAATTCTCTAAATTGAATACATTTATTGAACTGCCGTTTTAATTTTAATTAGAGATCTTTTTTCTTTTAAATAGATTTCGTTTATACCACATGGGAGGCAGACCAAATCCGCAAAACAATGGTAACTAAACAATGTCTACTTGCGGTCGATTACTACGGTGGCCGGAATCACACACAAAGTTGTGGTTGTCGGTGCCTGATGGTCGACATGTACGAGATCCTAACCGTTTACTAAACCGAAAGCCTTTTTTCTATACAAATATATAACACTAGTTGACCCGCGCAACTTCGTCTGCGTTTTTCCCGTTGTTGCAACATTTTTCATTTATGGTATCTACGGCGCACCTACCTACCCTACCTACCTACCCTACCTACCTACCCTACCTGTCTACCCTACCCTACCTACCCTACCTACCCTCCCTGCCCTACCTACCCTACCTACTCTACCTACTCTACCTACCCCACCTACCCTACCTACCCTACCTACCCTACCTACCCTACCTACCCTACCTACCCTACCTACCCTACCTACCCTACCTACCCTACCTACCCTACCTACCCTACCTACCCTACCTACCCTACCTACCCTACCTACCCTACCTACCCTACCTACCCTACCTGAGACTTCAAAATAAATTATAGCCTATATGTTGCTGAGGACTAATAGCTATATAACAAAAAAAATTTCATCAAAATCCGTCTAGTAGTTTTTGTTTTGACAACAGACAGACAAAAATTTCAAAATGAATTTTTTTTGCTTGTGTTACTTGTATGAAGACCCCTAAGGGTATTTTTTTTTAGTTTTTATTCAATGTATCTACAGAATTGAACTTCTACAGTTTTATTATATGTATAGATAGATATAGATTATCTTCAAGGATAACGACTTTTATTAAAGATAAACTGATTTTAATTTCTGTTACATAAATCTGTTAATCTCGTAGACAGAGAAACCAATAGACACCGGCAAAGCGTGTCGCAAAAAGAGACAAAAAAGAACACGTCACAATATTTAGGGTTACCGTGTGAGGAAAAATTTACCCCACAATTTGTGAGAATTTGAAATTAATACGTAAGAGAAATCCTGAAAAATGACACTGATAAATCGATTATCATCGGTAGGTAAAGGCATGCGATGCGGGGGAGAAGACATGCTGCCGAACTCAAATGAATTGCGATGAGGGCAGGAGATTGACGATGGACGATGATGATGATGTGGTTCTAAATAACTGTCATTTCTTATGTGATAGTAGGTTCTGGCTTTGTGTGTAAATAATAGAACATGTTTATTTTTAATTAGCTTTTATATGTATTTTAGTGTAGAAAGATCATGTTTACAGAAAATAGTATTTTAAGTTCTTGGTATTTCGTAGAGTCTAAATGAAGCCTGTCTCAGTTATTTATTGCTAATGTTTGCAACAGGTAATTGTACAAAATAGATTTAAAAACCTTAAACATAATTTTTTTTAAAACCTAGATCGAAACTTGATTGGTTATTAACTGAATATTTACCAGAATAGATACAGCATTAGGGAATAGCAGTGTAAGTTTCTTCTTTTTGATTAACATTTTTTTTCTCAAAATGTCTGCTGTTAATTTTTGATGACGGTTTTGGTTTGTCCTGTAGCTACAATCCAATTCCGACGTAAATTATCAGGTTCAGGAAAACTGCAACAAGCCATTAAATATTTCAGATATTTAATTAATACAAACTGCAGAATACATATTATTTCCCATAATAGTAGGTAATAATTTATAGAAAAGTTGGCAACACCATAGTTTTTAAGTTAGAATTTATAATTGTTATTTTTGTGCTTTTTTGACGAGGAATTTACGTTTAGAGTACATTATGGTGCGTCCAGACCTGACGAACGCGCCGCGAATGCGCCGCTCGCGAACGGCTCACGCGCCGCGCGCGAGCGGCGCATTCGCGGCGCGTTGGTCAGGTCTGGACGCACCATTAGATACAATATATGAACATAATAAAATGTTACTGAATGCCTAGTAACTGATAAAGAGTGGTGTACTTACGAATGAAAAGACAATCCTGGCATCTTCGTTCCGCTATCACTTCTACACTACACCGCACCATGTTTTAAAAAAAATGGTTGAAATAGTACCGTCTAAATTGTTCAAAACAAAATATAACATGAATAACTTATCCTAAAGCACATAAAACTGTATTTTAAAGGAAGACGATAGCTAGCTGCACTTCAGCTGTCAAACTTTGTTTATCAAACTAGTTAGCTAACCTTGAAAAACGTGGCACGCTCCGTGAAACAAAAAATCTCATCGTTCTGTTTAATTTCTTTACACGACATCAGCGTAAGTTGCTCTTTTTCTTGTGTGAATGCGACATACGATGTCAATTTGTCTATTGGTTTCTGTGTCTACGGTTAATCTGACACTGTTACAAGTCAATGTAATGTTTTTAAGACTAGATGGCGCCGGAGTTTCCTATCTGACGACTAGAATTTACGGTAACTTCAAGAAATAATCTTATATTCATTCGATGAAAGACAAGATACTGAAGATTTGTAAAACGAATATTTAGGCATTCAGACCAACGTTAAAATAAAACCTAGACCAGCGTCGAAAACTGTAATTAATATATTGATCCTTTTTCTTTACAAGAGCATACGAAGTAATATTGCGTAATCTTTGATATTGATACAGAAAACCTCTATTCAATAATTGAATCAGTACACACGACATACTGGTCTGTTCCAGTCGTTTGACAAATTGCACCATCATACCGATTTACCGCACAATTAGTTTTAGCATGTTACCATTACCACATCCGTCCTACAAATATTTAAATAAATGCACTAAAATATGATACAGTTCGCATATTATTCGAACATTGATGATAAGTTTGACGTTAAACATGTGGTTATACGCATATATGACTAAGACTGGTATTCACTAATATTAAATCTCTGGTTAAGCAACCGTTTATTCGAAAAATTTACTAGAATCTTAGGTAAACGGTTGTTTAAGAATAGAATTAATATCGATATTGATGAGTCGTTATAGGTTAAAATAATGACTCTTTTATCTTTACCAATAATGAAACAAAGAACCCATAACTTTGCATAGTAGACCCTTCACGTTAGAAGATATTTCAGGTAATAAGTTTACGAGTCTATTTATATGCCCTGTTTAGCAATAAAAAATGCTACATTTGGTAAGCAAAACGATTCGTTTCTGGCCATAGCTATCGATCATAAATCAATAACTGTGTGTTTTCTTAGGATTCAAAAATACTAATAGGGTGCTTTAGGGAGTATTCCGAAAATTACGAATTACTACTAAAACAGACAATATTTTTTGCTCTGGCAACATTACATTATATTGCATTATACATTCTAGCATTATTACGTCGCCAGAGCAAAAAATATTGCCCGGTTTTGTAAAGATTCGTAATTTTAGAATAATCCCATGTTCGTAATTACTCTAAAGCACCTATTTAATATCATAAAGATGAAATTATAATTGTCACTCAAACACAAATATTAATGTTTATATCCTTTCATTACTCACCGCCGTTACTTTTATTAGATGCTTATTACTCATCTAATTTCCCAAAATCATTTGGCTTGAGAGGAAAATTTCAACAATATGAAAATATGTATGCAACTTCTTGTATCCCATTACAAAATGTTTGCATTCGTTACTCGTGCCATTTCAATATAAACCATGTATGAACTAGTTCAAGAATATGCACATTTCCTTGTATCACGGAAACTTTCATCTAACTTTTCATTCCAATGCGGGCCGAATTTCACAAAACAGAAGCTTCCACTTCATACGTATAACGAACAAGTACGTTTACATTTCAGAATAGAAGATTTGCACCGGAACAAGTTCACCAAGTTTATTTACACTATTGCAATCGTGATAACTTTCCTCCACATCAGTTTCAAAACAACCCTATCGTAAAGTTTAATTTTTATTAACAACCCAGTGTTCAGTGCAAATGAAATATTCATTGTTATTCATTACAGTTGTTACAGAATAATTTCAGCATTATCTTTCCCGGCAGGTTTCTGAATGGAATGATTAAATCGCACCAATTTTTAGTCTTTCTTTTAATAAGAACGCCGAAAATAAAATGAAGGAAAGCGCTGGCATGCATTTAAAATAAAATTTAAAGAGTTTTACTTGTTTCGTGTAACACGGAAACGTGTGGAAAATATTATGAAAATAAAATGTAAAGGTAGAAATAAACCTTAAAAATTATCCGGAGTAACATAATAACATAACATAGCTTAACATTCGTAGCTGAATTAGGCTGCCTTTGTTTATGAAAACTTTAAGGGCTAAACCACATCTGACGGAAGATACGTCGCCGATTTTCCGTTGCGTAATTTACTCGAGGAATTTTAGTAACGCATCTTCGATCAAATATGTACGGTGTGAGATGTATGTATATGGAATTATGTGTATCGGCAGAAGATCGGCGACGTATGTTCCGTCAGATGTGGCTTGGCCCTAAAAATCAAGATTACGTAATGATTGTAGAACACATTTAAGAATGAAGGTGTATTACAAAGGAAAAACAACATAACAACAGTCAATCCATAGAGAATACTTTTAGAGTTACCGTGTACATTTACAAGTACACACCACATATTTTTAAACAAACGCGTTATTGATGCTTAGGACTGTGCTTAGGACTGTGCTTAGGGCTGTGCTTAGGACTCGCTCTCAACAGTCTCTATAACCGTTTTGGTAAGCTTTCAAACTCAGCTTAGTTCTAAGTTCTAACATGTGTACCTATTCATAAAAATTTTACATACATGGATCGTGAAACGACGCTGAAAAGACTAAAAATAAACAAGGAAATATTAAATTTGTTTCAAGGATAGAACTTTAAACAAGTTTCGCAAATGCCTTAGTTCGTTTTATAGCATTTGTGCGCGCGGCCGGCTGACGGATTTTGATTTATCATTTTAATTTGGCGAGCGGTGACGACGGGCCGAGGTGTGCCCCCGGGATCCCGCGGGACTCGCCGGGGCCCTCGGTTTAAATTCAAATCCGTTGTATTAAATAATTATTTTGTGGGTACATAAAATAAAATTAACAAATAAATTCTCATTATAATTACTGTGGTAATTTTCTTATGTAATGTACAATTTTAACCGAATCTCTTTATAATTTATGTAAACGCTTAAAAAACAAGTGATTCACTATGAACCAGTGAAGCGGCAACTTATGTAAATGAAGTGAATGTAAAGTCACACATGGCCGTTAGTGTTTGGTTGGCGATGGGGTGGCTCGGCAGTTAGCAGCTCAGCGCGTGGTGACGTCACGCATCCCCTACCCCTGCCCTTCGCAGACGCCGCCGTCGCCGCCGCCGCCCGCCTTCATTTGTTTTCTGGTGTCACTTCTTATCTCGTCTCGCAATTATTACAATTTGTCCGCTCCTCCCCTTATCTTAGGGAGTTTGCTACTTCAGCATAAAGGCAACCGACTTCAGCAGATTCGCAAGATCATATTGAGGAGAAATCCTCTTTTTTCTAATTTTCGTAGCTGATTTTTTTTCAAAACTTTGAATAATGACAGTGCCGTAAATTGCAGAGGTGGCCACGAAATGCCGCAGACAGGCGAGTTCGTTGTTTTTTGTTTTGCTAACTTCACTTTTTCATCGCTCGGCCGACGGTTCTTGTTTTGATAGGGCCATTTCACTCAACAGAGATTTTTTTATAATCCTTCTTTCCTCAGATTCCGTTCGAGCTAAAGGAGCAACTTCTCTCAATCAGCTATAAAGAATGAACCAACTATTTTTCTTTTACAGCTTTTATGACCGAATCTTTGATAAAAAATGGAAAAGTAATGAAATAAATAGCTGTTGATATATTTGTAGTTATATTTATACTTTACACAATTGGCTTAAGATCAGTTATAAGTAAACTTAAAAATAATGTACAACTGTGTCTTTTTCTTAGCATCCACTGCCAAACTAAGTTTATATCCTGTGTTTGAGCATGCGGTGCCTCCAACCTTCGGATTTGGGTATACATATAATATAACAAAGCCCACGTATAAAGGGACACTGTTCTTATCTATACTAATATTATAAAGCTGAAGAGTTTGTTTGTTTGAACGCGCTAATTTCAGGAACTACTGGTTGGAATTGAAAAAATATTTATGTGTTGGATAGTCCATTTATCGAGGAAAGTTATAGGCTATATAACATCACGCTACGACCAATAGGAGCGGAGCATAAATGAAAAATGTTGCAAAAACAAGGGAAAATGTCCACCCGTGCGAAGCCGGGACGGGCTGCTAGTTATAAATAATTATACTTACATACATAAACTCACGCCTTTTTCCCATGGGGGTAGGCAGAAACTATAGAACGCCACATGCTACGACTCTTACATACCCCTTTCGCTTCATCCACATTCATACATCTTGTCATACACGCACGCCGGTTGAGAGTACTACGCACCTGACCTTTGTGAAGAACATCACCAATAACATCGATGTATGTCCTTCTAGGACGTCCTCTACCGGCGTTCACATTAACATCCGCCTTATAAATTCCTTTTGTTAATCGCCGTTCACTCATTCTCTCAACATGACCAAACCACCTAAGCATACTCATAAATAATTATAAACTTGTTAAACTAGTTACTAACAAAATTGTTTCATATATGTATATCATATCATACTGCTGTAAAATAAATATAACATAAAAATAACAATGGCAAGACAAATAGATACCCTTGAGTTGGGTATGGGTAGGTACTGAAGTTTCAGGATCTACTCGTAGATCAGTAGCCCTAGTACAAGTTTGCAGATTTCGAAAACGGCATTAGTTATCGTAGCCTTGCTAATTCTATCTCTCTTACACACTCGTAAGAATAATAGACAAAAATATTATTCAGTTTCGCACGCTCACATAAACTGTTGTCGTTTTCGTAATTTCCAAACTCGTACTGGGAGTACTGGGCTCTCGCCTCCAGTTCATACCCACCTATGCTTGTAAGTCAGCTGCCAAGGTATGTCGAGGTGAGAAAGAATCATGCGGCTAATTCCGTACAGGTGTACATGAATTAACCGCTCGCATCGGCGGTCGTTAGTGCTGCCGATTGCCGCTCAAACGCGCCGACTCTGTATTTTTATCGCTCCTTCGGCGGAGGGGAGAGTCGCGTGCGCTCGTTGTCGCGACAAAATGTTCAATTTTAGATACAAATAAAAAAGGTCGGACGCGTCGCGCAGAATATTAACGGCGCACAATATGAACGTAGGCATCCGGAATTCGCGTCAAAAGTGCCAAAACGATGTTATTCTTTTCCGCGCGGAGGTAATAAGCGAGGCGGTCCCAGCCGTGCCGCGGATATGAAATCCAGAAATGTTTATGGCACGCGATAATGGGACGGCTTCGTATCCGATCCGGGTTTACGGATGAAAGGATCCACTCGTAATTAGAATCCTTAAGGCCTTTTGTAATAGCGTAATTGTTTCCCGTTGTCGCCTCGGAGCAAGCCGTTATCTCTATGAATGGAACGACTCGAATACAAAGAAGAGACTGCAAGCGTAACTCGGGACGTTCTACTTTCGGTTGCGAATTTTTATAATGTGTTATATCAGGTACAGTTAAAGTAGAGATTCGAGTACCGTCGGTAGGCGGTGACACACACGTGTCACGTCTCGTCACGGCACGGAGTGATTGAGAGCCGCCAGTTGCAGCGGCCGCGCGCGTGCCTGCGCCGACCTATGCCACGGATCGCACGCCAAACATCGTCACTCCTAATTACAAGCGTAACTCAACAATGTATCACTATGCGATACACGACCAACCAAAAAATAGAACAAAGCAACGCCAACGCCTACTCTGGCATCGCACTAATCGAAACGCTAAATTAGATAGATTTATAACAATACAAATACATATATTGCAATAATTGGCTCGCTATTGAATAGCTAAACGGTCAGCCAGTGCGCTAATTGATCCTTTCAAGTAGTTTAATCATGCGATGATTATGTGTAAATAATACATAGGTAGTGAGAATTGCGATACTATGTTAGTGCTATTGATGTAGATACCCAGTTACACTATGGTGTGCGCTACACAGACACAAGGATCGGTACACCGCAATAACCCCGGAGCCATGTTAACACGCTTAGAGCAGATTTGCCTATGAATTGTTCAACTCTGCAATTCGATTGAGTTATTGCTCGACGGACCATCAACGGTAATAGTAGGTATTCCTAATTGACTCAGTCAGGTTATTAGCTTGTGTGTTATTCACGAGTAACGCCACGCGCCGATGTCCCGCGCGTTCTTTAGGGAGTGATACACTCGGTATTCCCGAGAATTCCTGCATAATGTCAAAGGTTCTTGGACGGGTCTCTTATTATAGTCCCAGTAGCCATATAGCCCGTACCTACTTCGGCTCAATACGTGAGTTCGGTGTGGTCCTTCAATAGACTCCTGTAATAATATTTGCATACAAAGACGATCCCGCCAGTGCTTTGCGCCTTGAACGCAAATTTGTAAATTTTCTACAAACTGCTACTTTGAACATGGACGCTGCCTCATTGTACCAATTGATGTGTAAAATAGCGGTATTATCAAACAAAACATCAACAACGGTATTATTTCAAGGGGCACAACTCGGTGGATATTTTGTTTTAAATAAGAAACATGTTCTAATCCAAACAATTGTTAGCAGGGGTCCCACCTACGTAAGAGATTAATTGCAACGACTTTCGCTGACCGAAACATGCAGGACGGTGGAAGTAGATGTGTGAGGGAGAAAGCAGCACTTCACGGGAGCGGAACAGAACGGATTAAATTGCAAGTACGCTGATGTATTTATAGCTGGGCCGGAGACAAACGAGCGCGCGCGTGATGGACCTGCCTCGTTATGGGAATTAATCGAAGTTGCAGCGAACGGCACACCTGCACCGTCTAACTGAAATATGCTTTGCTGCAACACTGTTAAATCTGGAAATCTTGAATTTGAGCGTCAACTTGGTATTTACATCGGCTTACAATAGTTATTCATTAGACAACCGGTAACAATGGCTGTTATTGCAAGATGATCGTGTAATGTGTCAGTAAAAGGTTAAACTCGTGTTTTATGTAACAGACTTGATAATGCTGGCAGATTTAGTATGATCTACCTATTACTACACTACATTATAATACATCTATTGGTACGTGCCTAATATTTAATCAGATGTCCCATATTGGGAAAGAGAACTAAACCCTACTTATACTTATCACATAACCTAAATGATAGGTAACTAGTAGCCAATCGGTTCTTTTATAAAAATCGAACCCGTCATCGTTAGGCCGGAAGAAAAGGAGAGAATAAAAAAAATGCTATACCTAAAGTCTCTAGTGCAACCTTCACAACAACATGCGCAGATGACGCAGCTACATTTTCCTTTCGTTACTCGATCAACATAAAAAAGAACAAAAAAGAAAAGTTCTGTCCCGTTCTTTAAAAAAAGCCGCCGTCAATAGCTAACCTATTCAAATTAAATAAGACCTCATTCGACTAACAATGATTTGCCTTGTCTTTGCTCGAAAGTTAGACAATAATTTCCATTTCCGAAGTAAAACCAATTTTAAAAGACGAATACATAAGCAGAGATTTGCATTACAATTTGGACCCTCCTTCAAATTTTATTTTACCTCAATAGGTCTGTTGCGGTATACACGAAAGGAAATTCTTAGTGAAATCGTTAAGCTAATGATACAAACAATATATTTCAGGTTTACTTGCCAATACGAATTGTTGGGAGCGTCTGTGCACATTGAATTGTTCAGTTTGATCATTATAGTTGGAACCCGGCACCTGCGGCCCACGCAGCCTACATGAGCTAAAATAACCGCGAAATCGAATTATTGGCCATCCGCGACCATTCAATACGACTACGCACTCCTATTGCCATTCCAATACGTTGACCAAATACAGTTTCCGATGTACTGAATCAGTTATGATTGATAAATAAAGTAGCTGAATAAGCCTTCAAGCATATTTCAACTGTGAGAAGTTGATAAACATTGAGATTACAATGCCCTAATTGTAATGGTTCAAAACCAAAGTTTTAACTAACTCCATTTTAACGACGGAACTTCGTGATCAAACAGAATCAGATCGAAAAGCATTTTGTTGGGATTTGCGGTAGTTTTTCATCGTTTCCCCCCGATAAAGCAAAGCGAACAGCGAGAAAATTCGAGTCAACTGTTAAGCAACAAAGGCCGCTTTGATTCGCGAACAATGCAGCGAGCAGTCGACGGCTGGTATTGTATCGCGTTCGTTACATAGAATATTTATGGCGTCTACAAACAAAACTTGAAGAAGCTAAGTGGTCTAAGTTCGCGCTAATTTAAGAGTTGTGTGCGCTAGCAGGCAGAGCGAGCACGCGGCGCGGCGCGGTGGCGGGCCCGCGCGGCGCCTCCGCGCTGCCACACTTTGTCATAAGTTAGTCGGTTACGACACCGAGCCTGCCTCACAGACACATACTGCTTCATTTAACGCAGCTTTTGTTCTTGCCCACGGAAGCTAATCAAAATGTACGTGCATATGGGGTCTTTTCCACCGTAATGAAAGTGTCGCCACTTCGCAATATTGTTTCCGAGCAATAAGTGTTCTGCACTCAAATATGTTTCTTTAGATTAAGTTGTAACAATTTGTCGTAGTTAATTTGTTTCTGTTGAGGAAGGGCCACCGTGTAATCACACACTGTCTTAGTGGTGATTTACACCACTAATTGCACTCACACACCTTCCTCGTTAATCTTATACGCAATCTAGATCTTACTTCCAGAAAATCTATGTAGGTATCTATATTTATAAAATAATGAGTGAATGTAAAGTGGAAACTAGAAAGATTATCTGTCATACATGTTTATTTCAGTCCTACATAACATTCATCATAACCGTGTCATAGATCCACATCTCACCGACAGACAGTTTTAAAATTAAAATGTTGTAAATATCATTATACGCAAATAAAATTTGGTAAAGCGTCGGTCGGATAAAATTCCGCGTCTAAATTAACATAATTTAAAATTCAAAACCGTATGAAATACTTCATTGCGGAGAGCACGCCACTGAAAGGGGCATATTTAATTCTTTCACCAGCACTTTCCAGGAATGAGTGCCGTTAAAATCCTTCAAGAATATCAAGCACGTTTCGACTTGACTTTAGAAAAAGAAAAATACGGGTAAAAATAATAAATAGCGGTATAATGGCGATCTTCACGCGAAAGATTAGCCACAAAAGCCAGGGGCTTAGCAGTATTTATAAGGAGTGTTAGCGGCACGCCACAGGGCGGATCTTGAAATGTTTCTCCTGCCTCGTGACTTCACAGAAAGTATTTTTTTCCTATATTAGATAATGCACAAGGAAAATTCGGTCATCGAATTTTGCCAAATGTTTGCGTTGTATCATTTATCCAAGTCTACCTGGGTGGTTTTTGTTCTGTTCAAGAATGTAAGGGTGTGAGCGAACACGTATTTATTTTCATTTTAATACATACATCATTTAATTTAATTAAAACAACGTAAATCATAGCATAACTTCTAACAAAGCTACCAGTCTTACTTACAAACTAGCAACAGATACAGTTATTAATGACATGGCGACTGGCAAGCTAAACGCACTTGATTGCCGCGTCACTAGTTAATGCTACTTTACTCCAGTTAGCGCTAGGCTGGCACCGCGAACATTTGGACCTAGTTACTGGACGGTCCCAGTGCGGGGCCGCTACCCGCAACTTCGCCATAACTCGTTTACTCTGGACCACCTAATTTGCTTGCCGACTACGAACACCAACCAGCTTGTCAGTATAATTTATAGCATCTTTACATGAAGTTCAACGCTGTTATTAGAACTTTTGTTACTTATATTCATCTCTAGAAAGTTTAGTATAATAGATGTTCACAATAACATCATAATGTCCAATTTTCTTAGATTTATAGACTTAGAGTAACTTGGCCGCCGTCGCCGCGTCGATGAAACTTATAAGTTGTAATAACCTATAGAAATAGTTTTGCTAAAAAAAGGAAATATTTTTACAAATTCTGTGCAAATTAAACTAATGCTGAATAATCAATTTCAAGAATACTGGAGATAAATGTGGGACATTATTCAAGCATAGCAAAGACCACGCGACGCAAATAAATGAAATAAATGTTTGAATTGTGGCAAATGAGTGCAGTGATTGTTGGAAGCATTAAATCTTGCAGCGAGGTGGTACTAAGGTGGGTAATGAATACAAACTGCGGGCCGCGTGGTTAGCACCGCAGTAAATTAAGGCGGGAGTGGTGCGGGCCGCGAATTGGAAACCACTACCGTGAACCTCGCGAGGAGGCGGTGAGAACTCCCCAGCGGATCGTTCTCCGGTATTCCTTCGATTACCTGAGAAACTAGAGCATTGGAAAAAATATAAAAATTACTCACTGCTAACTGAAAATGAAGCAATATGCTGTGCTCGATAAGCAGTATAACATTTACAAAAATATGTATTAAAACGCAGCTTAAGGAAAACATGGATAAAACTGATAAAATATGTTCGCTTGATGGTTAGTTAATAATTTCATTAATTTATTTCTCCATATTGGGAACCAGTTTTATTAAATTTGCAACTAAATAGCGAGGTTTACACTTTCAGTTTTATTAATTGGAATCGGCGCTTTGATACAGCAGTTTCCTGGACTCGCCGACGTAAATCAATGAAAACGAAGGATAATCAACGATTTTATTATACTCCCTTTCACTGCAGATGAGGATATAGCCACTATGGTAATAGTTTATAAGTTTCATAGGGGTTCGAAACTTCCGAGAAATTGTTGTGAATATTTAAGAGCCAAGCATTGTACAAGTACATGTCCACAATTTGCAATTACGCGAGTTCGTAGAAATGGGCGAATCGATAGGGGTCATCGGCACCATAGGCATCATCCATGAGGTTGAACCCTCAAGAGGGTGTTTGCCACACATTATAGCCCTTCGCCCTCGCCCCGCACGCGGAATTCCAGGAAAACATTGCAACGCCTCCTATTCTTTATTTTACCTGCTGGCACGTAATTATTTATACTTACTCATATTCTACAAATCAGGCCTGGAAAAGAAAATTGAATTTTACACAGCTGAAAGAAACACAAAGATTAAAGATATTGTAAGTGGCTTTGAAAATGTATTGCAGTTTAATGTTCCGCAGTGTTAAAATAAATTGTAGCATTAATTTTCAATTGGGAACCAATAGACATTTTTGACTAAAAATAAATATTGTACATCAATTTGATCCTTGTCTCGATGCCTGCGCCGCCGTATTCCTCCGCTTCCACACGCATTGTTCTCTTGTCTGTTGTCTATTTATCTGAAATCGCATTGATACTTTCCTGAAATGTTTCTATTGAACCTGATTCTTAGAATAGAAACGAGAAAACTTCTTTTCCAATTTTCTCTCAATGGCCATTAGGATGAGAAATGTAAAGTAGATTCCCCGACGAAGTCGAGATATGTGTTCGAGAAGAATGAAATTTCGAACTAAACTGGCATCGCACCGGCGCGCTAGGATAGTCCCAGCCGACGAAACGACATCAGGATGCAGACTTTTCCAAAATTATTTACATGTATCATGCAACTCTATTATAGAATTGTTTTCTGAAAATAATACAAGCAAGATTCAGAGTACAAGAATAAATTATTTTTTTCGTTGATCATAACTTTAAATATATCCGATAACCAAATTCATATTGGAGTCCTTACTAGAAAATACGATACATTTATGTGAGCAGAGTACATTCTATCAACGTTCGGGACGTCGTTAAAAGCTATGCCAATATGACTAAGGATATCCCGTTGTTATGAAGGCTGTGATACAAGTTGTGTCCACAACAAACAGGCCTCTCAAATCGTGACTTAACGCAGTGTCAACAGGTTACTTGAGTCGAGTTGACAATCTGTAATTTAGCGCGAGCGGACCAACTTGCGAACGGGACCCCTCGCTTATTTGCGAGCCCACAAGTAACTTTAAACTGTTCAGACTAATATATAACGTGCTTTAGAGTTCTAAGCTCACGACCCGTTACGTCGATTCACCTGGATCCTTGAAAACTCGAGATTGTATTTTCAGTCAAGCTGTTAAACTTGTTATTATTACGCGTGGCAGAATGTGATTAACCCATCCGGGAGCATTAGAAGTTTAAACTACAACATTAATTTAAGTCCTTAATAATATGATGACCCAATAACTGAGGAAATATTTCAGGTACTACCTAATACGTTCCATTAATATGAACTCAATAATGAAGGCAACAACAATTTACAAATTGAGCACAAGTAATACACACATTTATGTTAGACCTGATCGACTTTCAAGTACTGAAATTGATTGATTTGATTACTAAATTAATCTTACTGAAGAAACTGTACTTAAACAAAAACTGAAACCGGGTCATACAATATAAATATGAATACCTAGAAGTTATTTTACTAACGTTGAACGGTCTAATGCAAATTAAATGGACGATTCTTTGTAGTGAACCATATTTTCATATTAAGAACACGAGCCCCTGCTGGCAAACACAATTTCTTCTTACAATGGAGGTTAGGGGTGAGAGGTAAGAGTGGGGGCGGTCTACCACCGTTGCAATTTTAAACCCAACGATCACCAAGTCTGCCTGTCCAAAGCATTTTATTGACTGAAAGAATCTTAATTGGATCGATAACTATTTGTCTCATAGAAACGCTACTCTGGGGACACGGCAAAAAAGATCTTAAGACTGTTTTTCAAAGGTTTTGCTAATACAAGCTTTAAAATTAACAATATAGCTTACGTTACCACACCATATGTAGAGATGATAAACTTGCTAAAATTGGTTCCATTCATTGAAACATTTAAAGTCATTAGAATAGGTTCATCGATTTCTGTTCAACTTCCTCAAAATTAATCGCTGCGGAAACATAATGTAACGCAGACATTATGCCATCTAAAACTTGTAATATAATATACATTCTTAATACTACCTTGCCAACATTTTAATACGGTTTCAAACATAATGAACATTATGTAAGTTGTCAGCTCGTATTTTTTGTGTGCAGTCCAGTACTATGGTCACGGGAGCATTTTTATGCAACCATTTCACGTTTCTAATAGAGCGAACTCATTTTAAAGTAAAATATTTGAAAATTTAAATTTACACGGTAACTCACTGGGTGACTTATAATTTGTTCTGCAAGCCTGAAAAAAGCTGGGGCCTTGCGTTCACACTTTCTTTCTGCACGTTTAGAGTTAAGATACGAACCATAAATATAAGGATATGGATCCTTTTTTGGATTGGTTTTTGTTTTAGTAATTGATTGTAATATTCGGAAAAATATCATGCCTCCTTTCTTACGTACCTACACAGGGCAGAGTTTTTAAAGTTATCGGTTATCTATTGAAATAAACCATTAGTAAAATTCCCAATAGTATACAAGTACATAAATAACATACCTAGATACATAATATTCTTAAAACTTTTACTATATCAATTGCTTAGAACGCACATCCCTAACAAAATAAAAATCTAACAGAAATAGCAAAGGGCAAAAAATACATATTATCGCATCTTCGCTTTACTCTTTGATCGGAGTCGGAGGTCGCGAGCTAGTGAGATTTCACCGTTATTTCTTTAGCTGAGAAATCCCCTCGCACAAGTTTAGTTAGGAATTCTGTACACCTATCTTCGTATCGCACCACATATTTTGTGTAGACGGGAGGCAGGGGAAGTTTCCGTTTCCTTGTGAAAATCTTCCCTCACCCGTAAGTATATTCTATAAGGGCGGGCAGCTTTGATAAACCATTATTAATTTTGATTCAGAACACAAAAGTAATATTGATGTAAATGTTCTGAAAACATTGTGTTATTGTAAAGTGGATGACAAATATTTTTGTTATAAAAGTTTTGCATAACCAATAAATCGTTTGTATATTATTTGAGAGGAAATGATATTAATTATTTCCCAAAATAGTTGAACGCAAACCACATCACGTTTGACAATCATACACAGCGCGGACAGCAGCTGCCTCTAAATGTCAAAGGTGGCATTATTGATGTTACTGTTATAACCCATTATTATATTACTCGTGTTAAATGCGTTTTGTAGGTAAGTAATAGATTTTCGTAATTAAGAAAGCCATAACACGAACCTTTTTGTAATCGAAGAAAAGCTGTCAAGATAACCGATGGGTGTCGGCTCTACTACCTACGTATAAAAGGTAAACAAATTTCGCAGGTTACCGCATGTGTGTTGTGTGTCGCCTCATCGCGAATACCTCTCCTGTGTAATATTGGGAAAAACTTGCGGGGCGACGGATAGTTGCGGGGGTCAAGTTAATGATATCGCCGCCATTTGCGGACGAGTCCCCGCTCTGAATTGCGCCCGGGCACGTTAATGGGCTCAGCTACAGCACTCTGAATATTTTAAAGGACATTCGCCGAAATTACTACAAAAATAATGTCGCTTTGCTTGTACCGAATTACCCGAGAAACGGTTTAGAGACCGGCAATAAATATGCACGGAATCCTCTTCCTATTGCCTCTTTGGAGATTGCTTTTCGGATTAAACATTTTCAGTCGGAGTTTTTAGCCGAGTTTGATCATAGTCTTCAAATTGTTATCTCAAAGTTTCCTGTAGGTATCTTGTGTGTGTCTAGTATCGATTTGTCATAAAAGGAACGCTAAGAGAAGTCAGGTTCACTTACGACTGTTTCAGTGTAGCGAGCTTTTAAATAATAAATGAGACTCGGTGATAGAAGAGAACGAGAGCGTGGGCGGCACGACTGCCGACTGAATATTGTGTTCGCCGCGGCCGCGCCCGCTCCTGCACCCGCGCCCGCGTGCAGACAGCGGGCTACGTGCGCCGCATAATGCACCGTCCCGTGCAAAATTCACAACTACGTACCCTCCGGCAAAATAAATTTACTACCTCTATCTTATTTGCTCTAATTCGCGAAAACTGCAACTCGAAACTCCGGTCTCGCCGTAATGATCGTACGACACCGTTTGCAGAATTAGTGATGAGTAGCGAATGTTTCGTTTGGACTATTAATTTGTGTATAAAAAGAGACTGCATAAATAGATGTCTGCGGTTCTATAGCATAGTGAATGTTATGAACTTCTTTTGCATTTTGCAAAGTGCAAAAGTTTTGTACGCGCTGGTGTATCGGGGCACGCGATGCATGCGAACGTGAAGACTTCCCCTAACTTTTTCACTCCGGATTTCTTCATTTAAATAATGTTTCCTGAACTAAACGCATTTTGCAAGTAAGGTGATAATCTAGTTTATGTAAAATACCATAATTTTACATACTTAAGTATATACATAATATCAAACATTATATTATAATGTGAATACGGTATTTCATGTGAGTACGGTATTTCATCTGAATAGGTACCTTGATTAAATTATACCGAAGAGAATGTTAAGTTGCAAGGATCAATTATTCAAAGATTGTTAGCAGGGCATAAAGCAATTCCTTGAATAGTAGTGAACTTCTTTCCATTTATTGTCCGCACTGAAGTTCCTCTATTTATTAAAAAAGTTGGTGCACAGCCCACAGACGGACGTGGCAAATACTTACCTGACCCGCTTTTTCCTTTTATTATTTTCGTGGCCGATTTTCGAAACAAAGCGTGTTGTATCAACGGATGGCCTGCAAGCTACCGCATGGCGTCTAGTTCCCCTTCGCCCCTTTTGAAAACATTGCTTCGGTTATTAGATTTAAATACAGTCAAAACCTTTTGTTGCGTAATCCCTTCCTGGACGTCGTGCGTAATGTTGACGTCATGGATATATTTATTTGCAGTAGTTGCAAGTCCGGGTGACCAATGAAAAAGCGATTGTATGAAAAATGAACAAAAATGTATGCGTTTGAATTTGATGACCAATTTAAAAGAAAAATATCCTATCCATAGCTTATATACAATAATCAACATGTACGATAATTTTCCTAATCAACATGCGAGGTGTAGCCGTTTATAGCTCATACATCATCATCTTCCTGCCCTGGTCCCAAGTTACTTGGGGTCGGCGCAATATGTTTTTCTCTTCGACTCTTCCCTGTCAGCCGTCTCATTATCATTTACTCACTTATCTTTCATATCCTCCCCCACACAATCCATCCATCTTTTCTTAGGTCTCCCTCTCCCCCTTCATCCATCAACATTTATATTCATCACTCTCTTAGTCACATGTGTTTCATCCCTCCTCATCACATGCCCATACCAAGACAAACGCTTTCCTTTCAACTTTTCTGTCACTGGTCCTACTTTCAAACTCCCTCTAATATACACTGGCCTGCAAAAATAAGTATCACACTTTTAAAATTTCAATTTTTTCTAAACTATAGAAGTTAGAGATTTAAAATAAAAAACGTTTTATAGCAATTTTTATCAGCTTTCTTTGAAACTATAGTAACAAAGTTAAACTCTTTTTTGAGTCCTTTTTGTTTCGAAAATATATCTTGTGTACCTAAAAAGTTATTGCAATTTTAAAAGTGTGATACTTATTTTTGCAGGCCAGTATACTTATTTCTTACTTTATCCATTCGCGTCACTCCACACATCCATCTCAACATTCTCATCTCCGCTATGTGTAATCTTCTTTCATCCGTCTTCTTCACGGCCCAACACTCTAATCCGTACAGAACGACAGGTCTTACAATGGATTTGTAGATTTTGCCCTTCAGCTTGAGGGGCATCCGTTGGTCACAAGTTGTCCCTGTGACCTGTCGCCATTTCATCCAACCTGAGTTGATCCGATGCGTAACGTCTCGGTCAATTTCACCATCCCCTTGGACGAGTGACCCAAGGTACCGGAAGTCGGAGCAGACTGGTAAGGATACGACGACGACACGTTTGGTGCAGTGGCTAAGCGATTGGCTTCTGCGCTACGGGTCGTGGGTTCGATTCCCGCACGGAACAAATATTTGTATGGCCTACAGATAGTTGTTCCGGGTCTGGGTGTTTGTGCATGTGAAGATTTGTGTCTGTAAACGCACCCACGATACAGGAGAAATCCTAGTGTGGGGCAACGTTTATTTAAAAAAAAAAAAAAAAAGATATACCGGTGAGAGTAATAGGACTGGAGAGACCGCCGAAATCGCAAAACATTACTGCGTTTTGCTTCTGCTCATTTTCAAGCCAACACTCTCCAATCTTTGCCACCATTCCTCCAATTTGCTCTGGACCTCTAGGCCACTCTCGGCAACCAGCAAAATGTCATCGGCATACAGCATACACCAAGGAACCTCTTCCTGGATTTCCGACGTAAGAGCGTCCATTATCACCAGAAAAAGGTAAGGGCTGAGAGTTGACCTTTGGTTGAAACTGGCAGTCGTGCCCACTGCGGACCGGACTTGAGTACGGCATCTACCGTAGATCGCTCGGATCAACTGCACATACTTTCCAGGCATACCTTTCTTCTTAAGGGCCCACCACAAAACCTCACGGGGTACCCAGTCGTATGCCTTCTCGAGATCAACGAAAACCATGTGCAGGTTTTTGTGAGCACCTCTGTATTTATCACAAAGTTGGCGGATAGCAAAAATGGCATCCGTTGTTCCTCGACCAGGCATGAAACCGAACTGGTTTTGTGAAATTTCACTCTCCTCTGTCAGTCGTCGCTAAATAACTTTCTCCCAAACTTTCATACTATGTGACATTAGCTTTATTCCTCTATAGTTGTTGCACTCCAGCACATCACCTTTGTTTTTAAAGATGGGCATCAGCGAGCTGTTACACCATTCGTCAGGAATGGCTTCTTCCTGCAACAACTTATTGAAGAATAAAGCTAACCACTTCCAGCCATCCACACGCAGTAACTTCCACACTTCAACTGGTATTCCGTCTGGTCCTATTGCTTTCCCATTATTCATCCCATTTACTGCTATTCTCACTTCATCCATACTAACCTTTCTCACAAGTCCTTCATTCACAGATTTATCCTCACGCACACCACTCCAGTCATTCTCTTCATTCATGAGTATTTCAAAATATCCCTTCCATCTGTCCTTAATTTTCTCATCATCGGAAAAAATTGTTCCAGCTTCATCCCTTATACACTTTATCTGACATACATCCCTCATCTTCTAGTTTATAGCTCATACCTATTGACAAAATATTTTTATAATGTTTTTCAACTTGTTCATTAAGTAAGTTATGGATTTTCCAAGTCACTACAACATTTCAAATATAATGTAGTCTAATTTTAATACCTGTAATTGCCCTTTTCTTTGTTCAGAAGCCCTATAATGAAATCTTAACTTTACCAATATTAATTATACCCGTTAGTATTTAGTTTCGGTTTCTGTTTCTATTCTAAACTGATGTTCTAGTGAACTTGGGATTATAGGTAATCCTAAACTACTAATTCAGATTCCTGGAAATTCTTAAGTCACTAACTAAACCACTTGATTAAAGTATGGCATTTAACTTTAGATTGTATTCCGGAACAATAAAGTTGAAAATTGATTTAAAACTGTGTCAATCCAATAAATAGATTCTTTACAGTTTGTCATACCTATTTCTCGTAAGCACTATCGAATATAAAAATGTTAAGATTGTTTCTTCGAATAGTTGATATTTTTTATCATTTTCCTTTAGTTAAAATGCAATTTAAATTCTCTTCAATATTATGCCTTTAGTTATCTGTTTAGAAAAATAATGAACATATTAAATAATATTGCCTAAGTTAAGTCTTAGAAACCTATGGGTCGATATCACGCCGATGGGCCTGTACAATCACTCTTTCTTGTTCCGAGGCTTTAAATGTCAGACCCTTTGTTTTATTTTTCATGTAATCTTTGCAAGTCTGTTTGCATAAACAATAAGAATAATCAGAGTTAAGAATGCCTGAGTTACAAGCAATTTAAAATTGTTCACTAGACACAGACAGCGCTATGGGGCGATGACGTCATAGTGGATGAACTTCATTCTGACATCACATCAGTCGGAACAATGTCCATTTCACGCGACAAGGACATAAAAAACCCCATCCAAAAACTTGGTGCATGTAATTATCTCCTACATTTATCAATCGTGTTTATCTTCTATGAAATAATATTAAATTCACAGTCAATATTTTTTTAAAGTGAGTACCTACCTATCTAGTCATGTGGGTATTCTTGAGAGACCGATTATTATCAATCTATCGCCAAATAATCGTGCAAAAGTAAACTTTAATAAATTGCATGACATGATGACATTATTGTTACAAACGACAGTTAGGTAATGCCTACATCAGAAAGGTTTTTTTAAGGTAACTACTAGAGTTTATAAAATTCCATCGCACCTTGTATTCGAGAATGTTCATAATAAAACAATGAATCGATTCAACACGTTCCTACATAATAACTTTAATACACACCTTCCTTACGGTGCTCGCAGTAGGCTTTGTCTGGTACCTTGGTCTTATTAACGTGCATAAATATCTGTTCCCTGCCACCTCGCCCCAATTTAGCGCCAGTACGCGGCGCTCCTAACAAATCAACCTGCTCTTGGTAATTCATTTATCCATTTTTTTTTTAGGTACGTGGTATGATTACTATACCTACAACAGACGTAGCACCTTTTTGTATGGTTAAATCAAAAGATAATAGTTTTAAAATCTTCATGTTCTGGCAGTAAGTACCATAGAGTTTTCCTTTCTGATTTAGTCAAAGTTGTAGTTATAAATAGTGCAAACAGATTCGTAATCTTAAAAACAGGTTACCATAAAACAGTACTTTTTAAACTGAGGTCCATATTAGCAAAATAGGTTATAAAATTAATATTTTCTAAAGTCGGTGCTAAGACACACTAACGAAGCAGAAGTGAAATTGACGGCCCCGACTTCAGAAAATGTTAATTGTATTACCTACTTACATAAAAAAACATTGTTTGATGCATTTAAGTTATTTGAAATCGGTTTCTTTAATATTTGTTTTGTTTTATTTTAAGTTATCTAAACAGTACAAAAAATGATTCGATTGTTATTTTCAGTTCTACTAATACAAATTACAATAACCCAATCACGATACATGTGCTGTTCGTCGTTGAGGAGTTTCATTCTCTATGTCCAAAATGCATCAGATTATGACAAAATATATGGGCCCACCCCGGGCGTAGGTATTATTCAACAAACCAAAAGAAACACGTGAATCGGGCCTGAAATCTCGGAGAAATCTGTGTACAATAAATACATAGAAAAAAAGTTCTTAAACGCGCTGGTTAAAAACCTTCATTTATAAAGTCGGTTCATTAGTTTAGAAATTGTCACCCATGTTAAATCACGCATGTGAGGGGCTCGTGGCTAAATAACAACCGCGCCGATCGTACGATTTGCGAGGTTAAGCTGTGGTAGCCGCGGTCAGTCCGTGGATGGGTGACCATTTGTTACACATCGACACCCCTCCGTGCCTCGGAGAGCACATTAAGCCGTCGGTCCCGGGTGTCATACGAATACCTATGACAGTCGTTACGGGTAGTCAGAAGCCTGAAAGTCTGACAAACGATTTGACCTTAGGATATCGGCATTGCCCAGTCACTGGATTGCGGAGGTCTGATGGCAGTCGCTCCGTGTAAAATACTGGTATTCAGCCGCATCTGGTTAGACTGGAAGCTGACCCCAAGATAATTGGGGAAAGGCTAAGAGGAAGTTAAATCACGCATTTATAATTTCAAGCCGGTAATTCAAGTGGAAGTAATTCTTCCATTCAAAATTCGGCCTAAACATACCTAGGTACCAGTTGATAACAATAATTAATTCGTTTAAAAAAATAGCATTTCAAATCACAGACTAAAAACTATATTGAACTTGTCCTATGCCTATTACACTTTAATTCAGTTTGTAGCATTAAAACTGATCCGCGGGGATGCATGCATATTTTATTTGTTTGAAACATCACGGTCGAGTGTAAAACAAAGTTTGAATAGTATTTTACTAGATTTTATTATCTGAAACGGGTAATTTCCCCTGTACAAACACTCGCCTCTGTCTGTTCATTCGAGAGCCCCAGCGCGCGCTAAATTTGAATTCATGTTACGAACGGGCTACATAAACCAATTACTGAGTAGAGCCAATGGCGGGTGGCGGCACGCCGAGAATCGATAATTCACAATATGCCCGCTAGAGGGCAACGCCGTCGACGCGTTGCGCGCCCACACCACTCCTCCACGTTGCGCATCCGTACGATAAACCTTGCAATGACGTGCAGGCGAAACAAGAATTTTGTCAGGATTTAATATTGTACTATTTTCATGTTCTCATGAGTGTACTGTATTGAAGGATATGTAACTGTTATCATTATATAATTATTCAGCTTTAAAATTTCATATGAGTCTCTATGAGTATATTTAAATTATTATTTTGTATTCATTTTAATTTATGAACATAATAGTTTTATTTTTTAATATTTCTATAAAAAACAAAAATAGGTCACCAGCATTGGAAAAAGGGTCCAAGCTACCGGTGCGCGGTGGTCAGGACCTCAGAGGGGAGCAACTTCCTTACAATACGATTTAATTTTATCATCGCACATTTTATAAAAATACAATAAGTACAAAATTATTATCATTATATTATTGTAGACGTAAATACATTAAAAGTTAAAACATTAAAATGTGAAATGATAAAATATTATATAAATCATCCAAAGAGGTCATCATTGCATACTAAATTAACAAACCTTGTACGCCACTGCAAAGTCACATCAGGCCGCCGCTCGTAGTCAGCTGCTGCTTAGCTTGCCGTTTCGTGTCGCGCTTCTTGTCCGCTTTCAATGTTTTCCGTTTTATTTTGTTATTTCTGTGATGCAAACCGATTTTTTAACTAATATTTATATTATTACGTTGATGTGAATGAAACTGTGCAATAATACAGTGGTATCAGCCCCGGACAACAGAAAGAAAGAGGTAAACGCCTTAATATTTTTGTTTGTCGCGAACATAACCTCTCTGACATCATGTACGATGCTCAATTTCAGTCGTTTAGCTTTTTATGTGAATTGTAGAGCTGGATAAGAGTCTTTATAAAAGAATTGGATGTCGGTATAAAGTTTCCATTCAGTGTAATCGATAAACTTTATGTTTCGTATTGATGATTCCGATATGATTTCAGCAGTTCTTTCATTATTGAGCTAGGTAATTTTGTTATCAGGAATGCCTTTTTGAAGTGGATTTGCCCAGAAATCTTATATTTATGTATTGAATTGTGTTAAAATTTAGCATAATAAGTAGTATATTTTGCATTAATCCAGTCAAATGTTGACTCTAAAGTGAATCACCATGACAATGCTAGCTTGATAAAACAATGACATCGTGTTCCCATAGGGGGCGTTGCTTGGTGGAAATTGCGAACAAAATGTTAATGTTGTTTTCCGCTGCACATATGTTGATAGACATCAAGCAAATTCGGTTTTATCTATTACTTAGGTACCTATATTGTTTCTAAACCATGTTTCTTTTGTTAGGCACTAATTACTGTAAAAACTTGTTAAAAACCTTGCCTAAATAATTATAACCACGTGTGTTAGACATAAGTCTCACGGTAAAAGCCAGTTTCGGTACAGTTTGCCCAACAGAGGGATAATTCTGAGTAACGGTAGAGTGGCCTTCTAAAGAAAGAACAGAAATACGAGTGATAAACAGAAATAAAACTATGAGAGTAGGTACCAACTGTACCCAGGTGCCTAGTTAGGCAGGAAGATCAATAAAATGACTTGAAATCGACGCTCAATAGGATCGTCCTGCTGTCGATATTTATCCAACAACGATGTGTCACAAATACTAAAGTAGGATTATGATAAAATGGATGTTCAAATCAAAATCATCAGATCTTTTAATTTTTTGATAGAATATCGTGCCAGTCGATTCTTAGAACTCATGCGCATCATTTTAAATTATTAGTAATGTGCTCAATTTGTCTTCTGTTGAAGTTTTACTTACTGAGTAGGTCTGCAATCTGCAATAAGTCGCAGTAAAAAAAAAATTAAAATTTCGTCAAGTCCATGTCGTCTGAACCAGGCAGGGTTCACTTCTTTGAAACAGAACAATTAAAAACTCTTAAATAAGACCGACACAATTTTTCGATTAAAGAAATCTTTTAATTATTTAAGTATTGATGTGATGTAGGTACCGGCCCTTCGCTATACGCGGCTACAAGTTATTATTTTTTTCCTTCGCGTATTTAGCCATAAACGCACAAGCGGTTTTTTAATGTGCGTCAAAAAAGTGACTACTAAAACAGATTAATGTATACCTACGTACCTACCTACTTAGCTATATTTTTTAACGCGTCTAGTGCTTTGTTCTCTTTTTATAAAAGAACTTAAAAAGCGCTCGTTTCTATCGGACCTTAGACTTTGCAGGGCAAAAATCTGGATTTATCGATTTTGACATAATAGTGAAAGCTTTTTTACAAAAAAAAACCGGAATCTGTATCAATGTTAGTTTCGAATTTTTGTTAGGTACTTAAAACTGATAGTTTCATCGTCATCATTTATCAACTTCCTAGCTATCCATACGAGTATTTTTTAAACTCCTTTCGTTTACGCCAACCATGTGTTCCGTGCTGATTTCATTCAATACCACCACCTTCATTTCCGAAGAGTTATTTTGAAAGGGAGGTTTGTTTGGAGGTTACTAAAACCTACCTAAGCGGTTTGTGGATTGAATTACAGAAGCTACTTTGTCGCGAAGCATTCACTTTGAGCAAAACAGGGATTAGCTCATAACTATAAAAAAATCTAGAAATCTGTTCAGCCAAACGGACTAGATCATGTTAACCCCAGAAGGTTCACTGCCGAATATAGGCCTTCGGTTTACTACAAAGATGTCCATTGGAGTTCTAGCCATAATCTCTGGCTTGATATCCAGATGTTGCAAGTTCACAGTTAGTGAGTGGCGTCCATTCTTCTATCCTTCTTCGTCTTCGTTATCTGTTCTTTCTTCTGCAGTTTTTCTTTATGGCCTTTAACGATCCCTTACAAAGTGGTGAGGTAGTTATTCGCAATCAAGGCAAAAAAGACACAAAAAGTGACTACTTTTTGTGTGGTGGTGTGTGGAGATTTAAGACTTGGAGAGACTTCTCCAAGTCTTAAATCTCCTTAGTATCGTATCCTCTCCTTTTCCACATTATTTTTAAATTTTCCGATTAAACTTTCCAAACTTTAACCCTGATGAAAGTAAGTTCGTTGCGCCCTTCGGCAACCATTAGTTTGACTAGTGCCGTATTAGATTTATCGAGGCGAACCATCGAACCACGAACGACATTCATAACACTATTATTCGAAAATGAATCTCTTATAAAAATAATTACTGACCTTTCACAAGCAATTACAACAGTCGTCCATAAAATAAAAATATTTTTTAAATATTCGATTCTGTGTAAATCCCAGTCCCCTGAAACACAGTAGCTTATGGTTACATAAGTTTTCGAAAATGCTGTTAAATACAGATGAGTAGCTGAATAACGTTTGCAAATGTCGACTTTTGTCGAAAATGTACGTCTCGTCGGCCATATTCCGTTTAATGTCGCAATATTGTGAGCGTCGGCGGGCGGCCGCGGCCGGTCGCATGCATTTACATACATTAATGCGGACGCTGCACATGCATGCACCTCGCTCTGAATGTGTGTGCGTTGCGAATTAACTGTAATTGAGCCATTCGGACAGCGGCGAGCCGCGCTCTACTGCCTCTGTAGTTTGGCCGCTCAGCCACCACTTTACGTGTGTCGTTGTATCTATTACAAACAATATCAACATTATCTACTTCTGCTAACTTTCCGATTTCACAGATTTATTCATTTTCGAAAGGCTTGTAACGTTACTGTGTCTTAATCCTGAATATATGAAATAAAAATACTCAATTCTTTACAGTTCTTTTTCCCACACACGATTTATGCCTTCTCTGCATTAAAACAAATTCATAAGAATTTGTCCTTATAGCAATGGAAACCAGCCGATCTAGCGATTAGGATATTCATCTTCACCCCTTTCTGGAGCAACAAACAGGGGTGTCGGAATTTTGTTATTAGCGTTACTGAGGGGGTAGCTACCTCTACCGTCGCGCACCTGACTGATTGATAGCACTTCTTTCCACCTCGGGTCGAGCTTGTAATCGAGCCATTAATAAACTTTACTGCTTCCAAGTTTATCCTGCGGACTCGTTATTTGCTTAATGGGCTGGCAAACGGCTCAGGCATGAGACACCTGTGCTGGTCCACTCAATGTGAACACTAATTGACATATTGATGAAGATGTTCCTTAAGAAGTAAAGTTCTCTTTACAGATTTTACCCTCCCACACGAAATTAGTTATCATACCATGGTATGAAGACGACATTATTTGGCACTGTAATATTTTTTGTGATTTCACGACGTAAAATAAGACTGATGAATGAAGTGATGGATTCATTATAACTTCTGGCTTAGTGGCTAACTAAACAACCCATTAATTGTCTTGTTTGAAAGCCTATAAAATTACAATATATACATCAGTGTTTTACGGAAATAAATAGACGCGAGAATTATTTTATTTGGTTTCCAAATTATCTGACAGTGGGTCGAGCTAATGTCACTCGACGCTTGACAAAGCGACTGTTGGCACGGAGAGGCTTTGCTCGCAGCTATGTAAACAAAGAGGGCAAAAAGGTTGAAGCAAAAAGTAATAAAAGTTTTATTTATTTTCCAGTTTATACTTTTAACAGAGATATTACAACTTTAATAAGAGCAAACTATAATATTGTTGTTCTTAAATTTATTGTCCTACTAAGTAAAACTTTTGAACTATCTTTTCTCAGCCAACGGGTTTTCTTCATCTGTACTGTAGGAATATTGTGGTAAGAAATAATTTGAACTTCAATTTGGGTAAATTATAGACCACAATTTGTTTATTGGAGTTAGAGTAGTTATTATCAACCGCGGATAATAATGTGGATGTCAGTACTTTGACAGTCGGTACTCAACTGCAAGGGACCTAACTTGGCAGAATGTAAACGGTGAAGAGATAAGGGAGGTACGGTGTCGTCGTAAAAAGGGCAAAGCAATAATTGCGGTGGAGTGCGGGGCCCGTGCGGCGCACGAGCTCGGCCTCTTCCTTCCGCCCGCCGTGATTGAAAGTTGACATTGAACGGCGCGGGGTGGCACCAGGTACGGCCCTCGCTATTTTTGACCCCGCGACCTATCGCGCCGGCGATCGGCCTCGGCAGAAACTTGCCGTTTTAATCGCGTGAATGTGCCGCACTGTTCGCAAATGCGCACAATACTAACCTTTTGTGTACTGCCGAAAATTGGCGTCACGTTTTAACTCCTTCCGTGCAATTAGTCAGGGAAAGCTCAAATTTTCAACTAAAATATCTTTATCTTCAGTGTGGAACGAGGTCAAAGTTTTAAAATAAGGTAACAAATAAGTAACAATTACATCGCAATGTCTTTCCGTAGAGGCGCATACGTATTACGGTATGAGATTAAGTGATTACGTATACTTTCAATCAATCAGTCCGTTTAATTCGGTTCCAAATGATCTGAATGAAGACGATGTTGACACCGCAGCGGCAGAGTGCCACTCGAACTGGGTCAACGCCTACCGACAAAAGGTGCGGCGTCAGATAAGCGACATTTCCCGACGTCCAGCTGCCGCTCGGCCTTCCTAAAACAAAGAACAATGAAATATATCTCATTTATTTACGTTTACCATGTTTCTTTTTTACTGTACGCCAATGTATAGATAATCATTAAGCGTCGTTTACTCGGCGCCCTTTAATGTGTTTGCATGCTCGACAATTTGATACCACTCCTGTTTGCATTGTTGCCATTTTGCCTTCCCGATTAGGGTCGCATTCGAGCTCCATATTTATTAGAGCGTAGGACTCGCGACACGACTTTCGTTTTATACGGATACATGTCTAATATAGCTATAATATGCTTTGGCTTTGGAGGGAAAAGAAGTTAAATCATAAAAAAGCAATAAACATTATCCCTATTGAGTTTATTCCATTTTGTTTGCACGGGATTCAAGCAGATTTTTACAGCTGTTTGACAGGCTGGAGCGCAAACATGGCGTAACTGGATAGTGGCGGTAGCTACGTATAGAAAGCTCTGTGGCGGAAGGACGTGTCACTCACGGCGCGCTGACGTCTGCCTGCTTTCAGTGGAGCGCCAGCGAGTTTCCGACCTGCCCTCCGACACCGACACTATTCAACGTCATATATAGTTCACAATTGCAATGCCGTATACAGTCCAAATGGACTAGCATTGATATCGTGTTCGTCAATCCCTAAAATACTTTTTACTAATCTTGTAACTAATTATGGTTAATCAGAAGAAAATTAATACAATTAGCAGGCACCTGTGAAATTAAAAGCGAAACAAATAATTATACGGGAGGCAACGCGCGTGTAAAAGCCTGAACCGCGTACAAATTACAATAAATTGTGAAATGAGAACAATGGTACTGTCTCTGAAGGGACTCGGGTCCCAGTAATCATTACGTAAAATGTTGTGACATGGGATAAACAGACAGGCGTTCATTCCGAGGATGCCGTTTGAGGTAAAGTCCGCAAATACAAAATCCCATTCGAAATCAAATTAAATTAACCCTTCCTCGACACATTGCTGTTATAAAATATATACTAAAATTAATAGTAGAGTTTTGCGTTAGGTAAAATTTATACTAAAATTAATAGTAGTTTTGTGTTAGGGCCTTTTTTCTTTCTAGTATACAAAACAACTAATTTTATTAGCTGTTTGTATTATCAACTGTATCATTAAGTTATTATCATTCAATTGTTTTCCTAAAAACAAAGCTTTCTGTTACGAGTTTCATAAACCGACAGTTCGATTTTCCTTCATAAACAAAAATATAAAATACTTCACTTCGCATGAATAATATTTAAGATTGTACCTGCGTGACTTAAAAAACTGAAAAAGTTACAAGTTATGTGGGAGCAAACATTTGTTCAAGCCAGGACACGACCGTAAACTATATTAAATGAATTAACACATCAAACGACACCACAGCACATTTATACTCAATATTGTTTTTATCAAATTACCCTAAACGTTTTGAGAGGTTAAAAAAAAATTGATAGCACAGGTTGTTGACTGTCTCTGTTTAAACGTTTTCAACGTTGCGGGTAAAACGTCCATCAAATTTTATTTACTGACAGATTTTAAAAATATCAAATCGAAGGAGTCGGCATTTGTAATTGTTTTTGTCTTTACAAGACATAAATAAAATTAGATTCATTGAAAACCATGTGCGACTTGAAAATAAAGTCACACGTGATTTATATAAGAGTATGAGTCATATCTATGAAATTAATAAATATCTCCAGTTTCGTAAAATCATATAATTTTAGCACCAAAACGATTCTATAAAGCTTCATTTATTTTTAGTATAATAAAATTATAAACCTACCGTAGCGAAATCTGCGATGCAATTAACAAAAAATGATACACGTCAGTGACTATATTCGAGTATATATTTGGACTTGGGAGTGGGACTGACAGATTAATACCGGGCTTAAATAGCATCATACTGTAGTTCGGGAGACGTACTATAGCAATGAGCTCGATTGGCGAACGACAGACTTAATACTGAATGTATTATTTGTTATTTATGTTTGTTAATGCGTGTTGACACAGTGCTTGTAAGTGGAAAACGGGTGGGCAATATGAGGCAGTTTATCACGTGCGAAGCGGGTCGGCCGACGGAGCTCGCCGTGACGTGCCCGACGCCATAATGCGCTCCATCACGCGACACTACACGCTATTGGTGAAATTTATTTGTAACTAAGTTTGTTTACAGCATCTACTTAACGCCCCCCTTTGTCCCTTCCCAGATCTACCTATTTTATTTTAACTTTTGACCGCGACTCTGCGAGGCTCATTTAGTGAAGCCCGAGAGCCGGATAAGTATGTATTTACCCTATGTCCAGGATACATTCCGCTTCTCCGATCATTCAAATCCTTTTCTGGTTTAATACGTCCATCTTAAGATCCTTGGTTCATTTATAATATCGGTGGGATAAACAAAAACATTCCATTTTTCACATTTGTCACCGCCGCCCTCATAAGATCTTTGACGCTCTTTCGCTATCTTTGATGCTTCTCCTAAAGCACTGCTTACCCCGTGTTTCTTTTTCTTCGTAAACATTTTACACTAAAAGATACTTTTCTTTATTGACATGCAAAGCTTTTTGATAGACAATCTGAACATCATTAGTAATTAATACAAGTGCACTAGTATTGTAATTATGTTGTTGCACAATACAAGATGTATTATGCCGATGCATAATTGCATAAATAATATGCATGAGTCCGTTATCTATTATTTATTTATATTATGTAGGTATTACGCAAACGCTTTCCTCATCATTACATGATCTCGTTTTAGTTTGCATTATAAATACTTGGAAGAAGAGTTTACTTTAAACAAATGAATTGTATGCTATTATAAATGGCCGCACAGGTGTTTCTGAAATGTATAAAAAAAACTTGGATTATGTTTGTTTTTTCTGAATTCTCTCGTGAAAAGTTTCGATTGTCAACTTATCAAGCTTAGCAGATACAGCAATCAAAGCTCAAGTTTCCTTATTTCATAACTGTAAAGTGACAACAGATAAGAAATTCATACAAGAATACTAAAGCATGTTGATATTCAATTCCATCCCCTTTGTATTTGAGTCTGATAAAGTCCCGAACGTAGTAATACTAACTTATTGCCAATGTAACAATGGTTAGAATAATCTTTGAATAGCTACATTATATCCGTAACTGAGTAGGTAATAACCCGGTGGTCGTATTGTGACGTGATTGAAATTTCATACGACCGACGACAACGGGGTAGTTACAAAAGTTGTTTAGTATTTTATGAGGTAGCAGTCCTCATTGTTGTCGCTGTAATGTCCGTATGTACCATAAAACTCTCTAATGCTTTAACGATACAATAAATCACTAACTTAGTTCTAACCACGCCGTTACAACTTTGAGATAAGCTATCAAATTAAGATTTGCGTTTTGGCTGTTATATGATATACCAAGAAACAGTATTTACAGGATAACCAGTAAATTGCAATCCAATACTGTTCTCGCTTGTTCCTTTCGTGTTGGATTTACATTTCTATTGAATTGATATTTTTTTACGAAATTGGGAAACGTAGTAAGAATTCGATAAATTATTTATTAACATTAATCTCGAGTCTCCAACGATTCGTACAAGGTATAATTTCATCTATTCCAACAACATGAGCAATATCAGTCCGTTTACGTTTTCAAAACTTTTTGTACGTAGTATATTCGGGCAAATAGTTTTATGTGGACCATTTTGACTTTTATTTTATTTTTCGTTTATTTTCCCTTGCGCGGCCGTAAAACGTACCTGGGCCCGCTCGCGGGGATAACGGAGCGGGCTCACGAAAAATTTATTATTGAGACCTTTTCGCCCGAGCTCCATCGACAGACATTGCGAAGGCGAAAGTTATGAATGACACATGTTTTGAAATATTACCTGCAGTGAACTGCTCCCGAGAAGAAAATTTCATAGGATGAGAAGTTTATTTGTCGTGAAATATGTGGGAGTTTTACGAGAGCGGGCGACTTTTACAATGCTACGGATCAAGCAATTTTCTTACTTTTCGGTCTATATTGCAGAGTAATAAGGCTGAAAGGTACATTCCCGAGAATAAAAGTATGAGGTGCGACAAATTGGATGAGAAAAGTTTGTTATTCAGTCCTTGAGCGCCTATTTGCTTCGTTACCAACAAAGACTTTTTGAATCAAAGCAAGAAGGAAACATTTTCCTTCAGTTTCATTAAACGAGTAAACTAATAGCTTAATATGTAAGCAGGAAAAGGTATCCATATGTTTATACAAGGTTAGTCGGAAAGGGGGTACTAAGCCGCGAGCCACTTAAAGTATCACTGATGAATATTTTAAAGCAAGTGTTAAAATTTCAAAATTCAAATTTTATTTGTACATAATAGCAAAAATAAATATTTTAGTCTTTTTTAAATAAAAACATACCTTCTTTAGTTATGAATTCAGAAAATTAAGTTTCTAATCCGTGACCCCAAATATGACCTAAATAGTAAACAGCTGATCATAGCTATGGACAGATAGATTTTAGCATATTTTTTACGAAATCTTTGTAAAGCTATTTCTCTTAAACTATCGAGTTTTGGGGAAAATTGTAGAACAAAAATTATCCCTTATTATATGTACTTTAACAGCCTTTCGGCTTAGTACTCCCTTTCCGACTAACCTTATATAATTTATAAGTGTTAAATAATCCGTTTACGTAACATTTTGACATAACAAAAATAATACTAAACAAGACCATGTGCAGTGGTCCCTGTATTTCTAAAGAAATCACAAAATCCATAAATAGATGAGCATTTGCTTAGATGAACGTGTTATTGGATTTAACTAGAGCCAAATTGGCGCACTTGGGACGCCTCAATGGTCTCATAGTCATCCTGACTTCGACATCTGCCTAGCACATGTGCTCTTTAGTCTGGCATCTATTCGCTTGACCTAACATTCACCCATATAGGTACCATAAGTACCATTACATTATAATGTGTTGAGTTAGTTTTTGTCATTGATAAACGCATAATCGTAGAATATAATCTTTATAATTATGAATGTTGTACAAACCGCTGTCATATATGCATACGTAATGTGTATAGCAATTCTGTGTCATCGCTCGACTGGCGATTCGTTGTCGGGCGAAATTAGCGCCAACTCGCCCGTCCCGAGTCTCTATTTTATTCAGACCCTCGGGAGCTCTGACACAATGAAAAAATTGTTGTATGGTATGCTGACGTTTTATTTTTTTCGCCAATTATGGAAATTCGCGGGCATCGTGCGCCACCTGCCGTGGACGTACGCCACTAGCTATTCTCCCGAGGCCTGGCTACCACCGACGATAGTTTGTTCCTGCTCCGCGAACTAGAGAAAGTTCTAATTTCACTTTTACTGTGACAGAGCCATATAAATCTCAGTTTATGTGTACAACCTCACAAATAGACTATTATTTTGATCACGTGTCTAGACAGTTTGTCGAGTTTTCAGCTGAGGCGGAGAATGGACATTTATGAAGACAAGGGTCGCTATATGTTTATGAAAAAATCTTCAATTATTCTGTAATTAGACGAGGCTTTACTAAGTTAATATAAATCTACAAACCCGTTTTCAAACCTATTCTCAGTTTCAGGGTTCTATTACTTCAGACTAAATGATTATTAAGGTGTCTTTATAAAAAAATGTTTAGGTGTTGAGTTAATTCCAAGCTGTCGCAAGAAAACCTGCTTAAAATAAAAGTCACATGGCGACAACCTGCCTTTTATGTACTAAAATTGCAATAGCAGCTTTATTGGGCCAGTGATTTTATCCGCACGAACATTGTAATAAGTAATTTCGCCAGGTCGGTTGGTATTGTGCAAGTAATGCAATCGTGTTGTATCGAAAGTGGTTATCGAGTGGGCGATCGGTATTTTCCCGTCGCCATCGTGGACTGAGTCACCGCCGCACAGCGCACGATTCGCGGAACTAGCTTCAACCCTTCGCAGAGGGTGCGTTCGCTAATGACTACCGGACAACGACCGCCCTCCGAAATGCAACCTGGACTTCGTGCGAATGTACACCCTCGAAACCACAACAGTAAACTCCAATTCGGCAGACTCCGATACCATTCTGCAATTCAGTGCGTGTTTATATGCAGCTTTTCAATCGGCAACATTATTTTGATAAATATGCATGAAGTGGCGAAACCATCGGCGTGGGTAACATAAAACGCCATCGTGAAAATTTAATGACATTTCCTGGTAGTCGCATAATGAGTCATATCCGTCGAAGGGTTAATTTTAACGCGATATCGCAACGTAAAATCGTCAATTTCCTATAAAAGGGTTGTCGGGGAAAGCACTCTACCTATTATTTCTCTGCAGCAAAATAAATGGGGTAAAGAGCACTGACCGACCGCAAATCTGATGAAGAAATTAATGCACTAGCCTTAATGATGTGAGTTTGAAAAAGCACGATAATAGTTCTTTCTAGGAATTGATTGTGTCAAAATGCTTCCACGCCTTTTACTGATTATGATAGATGAATGATTACAAATAATGCATCCCGTATTATTTAGTATATTAGAAATATCAATATCCTGATTAATGAGTGAATAATGCCTATGTATTTTTATTAAAAGCGTTTGAAGTTAGTATCTAAATTTATCTTTTTATCTTAAACTCCCATATCCTCAAAGCTTTCTTAAGCCCGTGGTTAATTAATTATTTACTTATTATGTAAAACATAAATAACTATAATGACTATTGACCGCTGAGCTCAATTACAAGTAAAAAGTAAATATTTGTCTGACTCATTGTATCCTTTCATGAAGTTTGTTAAATTAAGCACTGTTTGTGTACTGTGTACGCGTTTGTGTATCTTGATTGCTCCAGTTCCGATTGTGGCTTGCTTTGTGCTTAAGTTGATGGCGTCAGTCTTTACGTCACTTTATTCAAGCAGAGTGCGCTCGCTTGCTCGTGAATCTGAGACTTGGCTTATCTAGATTTACTCGAAAGCGTACCTATGTACACAAGTAATGAGATTTTCTAGCTACCGTAACACTAGACTGTTCAAAGAGCTTTAATAGACATCTGCATTCATCAAGAATCCCACGTTACCCGTCATACATTTGCATGGACCCTCTCTAGTAATTTTGGGTGAAGAGAAAACGTCCATTTGTTGCACGGCATTGGCTTTGTCTAAAGCTAGATAACTTGTTTGTCACTTAAAAACAAATATTTAGTTTAGTATTCAATGCCAAACTCCCACACAGATTATCTGGTAACTAATACATGTTGATATTTAAAACTATCTGGTTTCAGACTTAAACATAATGTACCGTTGCATACCGGTCTATTTTTAATAGGTCGAGGGAGCATACGATAAATGGCAGTGTAACAGATAAACTCGCATTTGAATTATTAAAGCCAATACTGTAAATTTGAAAGTGTCCGGTGCCCCCCTCCCGGCCTCCCCTGTAGTCCGCAGGCCTGCAGCGACACATTCGATAAGTGTAGATAACAATCACCATTTTACATTCACTTGGCCAGCTACCTTGACCCACGCAAGGTGATTCAGTGATATTATAACGCCGTATCCGCCAATGACTACTTCGAAAGTACCTAGAGTATTCAGACATGCTCGATCGGTTTGTTCTTGATAAAGTCTTGCGTTTTTACGATCATGCATGTGGCAAGGAGTTTAACTTTATTATATTCAAATGAAGTTATACTTTTAAGCGATTCGATTTCACGGTTGTTATATGTTATTATGATTTGTGAATGGCAAATTAGATATTTATTGATGCAATAAAATGAAATTCAATTTATAATCACAAAAGGTCACGAAGATGAAGCAAAATATATTGTGTTGCACTGAAAACAAAACAAAAGTTCTAAAGAGAATCTTTAATAATTGTTTTGTACTGGAAATGTAAAAACACCTTTTAAGGGGTATCTGAAAAGACAATATCATGAATGCGAACCAAGTTAAACCTGGTACGAATGGACACTGAACAGAATGGACTAATAGCAGTTTTGCTCGCGATCCACGGAATACAATGATGCACATTTTTGTGTTTTATAGGAATTAAACGTTTCTCTCCCATTTCCTTTATGATTGCCACAAAAGAACTGTTATTAATAATGTGAATTAATTAAAAGCTTTGGTGAGCTTTTGCGCTTATAATTTTTAATTTCGCTTTCAATGCGGTAAAGAATGGTTGAATGTATCTGTTTTTCTATTACCATACCGGATTAAAACTGGAAAAACATCTCACCGACAGTATGAGCTCATTTCCTGCAACATAAAACACCGGCATCATAACAAATAGAGCAATAAGACTGTTTTGCTGCGCGCCACATCGCATGCACAAAACTGGTTGCGTTGTGAAATAATGCCATGAGCCTGCCACATTTGGACTCGCAATACTGTTCTGTATACAACTATACATGTATTGTACCCTTATGATAATGCACCAACATTTGAGAAAATGTTAATTGCTTAAATTCCCCGTCTGTTCCATCCTTTGAATAAGTTTCAGTTCGGTTTAGTATGCTTCCATAGAAATGTGTCCAAGTTTGTCTCGACAACCATTGAATCGCTGGAGCTGGGACTGTATTATGCATTGACCTGTGCAGTCGTCATTGTTTGCAATTTCAGATAATGCACTGGAAATAATAGAAGCTTGTGGATGTGTAGCTTGGTATTGTAAAATATGCAAGCAGTGAACATATCTTATTTTACTATTTGGAATTGGAACACCGCTGTGGATCTGTAGCAGGTTTCTGATATCTGATAAATCGTTTACCGTACTAGATACCATGACTCTCCTTTAAAACAATGATATAGATAGGTACCTAAAAATTCAAGTACAGATTATTCAATAAGCAGAGCAAAGTACTGCATAAATGGCTCTATAAAAGGTGCTCACTGCGTTTTAACTTATGAAATCGTGATTTTAATGCGGTGCATAAGCAGATGACCCGACTAATGCACCGGCCCTCGGCGTGCGGCGGCCCGGCGACCGACTTCGACAGAAGGGCTCTTTCGCAAACTGGTTTGAGCGCCGGTTTCGCCGCCCCCGCCGCATGGCCACAATCGCCCGCCAACTCTGCACGTTTCATACACTTCGCCTGTTAAATCCGCGAAGTTATAAAACTCTTACATAACATTTGATTTTATAAAGTTAACCCATCTTATAATTAATTATATTCATTGTCTTTATAATTCCTTTAACTATCATTTGAATAGCTTATGTGATGTGCAATGTGAATTAGAAACCTGTTTCTAATTCAGCATTACTGCATCTTAATACAATCTAATGAACAATATTGTATGTTTCCTGAACCCTTAGCTATTACACTCTATTTTAAACCACGTTTTCATTAATTGACACTGGTTAATAAAAGGAAAAAACCGTAACTTAATTTAAGCAACTGTGACAGATGAGTGCGTTTACATATTAGTTCAGCTTAATTTAGCAGTCACGTGTGTCGACTATATTACAATATTGATTTGTTAAAACTTGCACTGTACATTTATATTTATACTGCTTACGTAACCAGATACGTGTAGTCACAGTATTACTTCATTTGCGCATGTACGGTGCACACAGACCACATTTAGGTACGACTCACACGTAACGAGTAAGGCAGTTTTGCAACCGTGTTAACTTCTCCGCTTTTGATTGCATGTCAGTAAACCCAAAACACATACAATACCAACTCGTTCTACATTTATTTTTGTATATCATCTTTTACCGTCAATCCTAACTGTCTCTCTTAAGTGTTCATTATTTTCAGCACCATTTGTAATGTGTCCGTCGCGAACTGCATGACTAATTTTAAATTTTTGTCATGTTCTGCTGATTAGATAATATGACAGGTTTAAAGGATAAAGAGTAGTCAGATGGTCGTACATTGTTGTGTTTGTTAGTGTAAGTACAATGAGATTTGCACGGCTTATGCGCAGCACTTGGCTTTCTGGCAAGAGAAAGTGCAATGCTGCTCCACTTTCCACTTCAAACTAATACACACTATGGTATAAAACAAGTATACAATTGCTATCTGTCGTTAAGTAAGCCACGCGGCACGTTTTCAGTTCATCTCGATCGCATAAAACAGCATTAAGGAAAAGTATAGAAGGAAACTCTGGATGTATGGCCTAATTTTAGATATTTCAATATTAATAAAAGGAATAAAGTGTTGCAATCGAATTCCATTATTACAAGTAGTCCCTACATAATGCATTTAAAATATTATTCCGTTTTGAACAGGCCACCTTTCTCATTCTGAGAAAAGACCCGTGCCCAGCAGTAGGACAGTAATGGACTAATTATGTTTGAACAGGCGTTAAATTAGCAGTATAGATTATTCTAGGACTTAAACGGCTTATCTGTCACGATGAATCACTACACTGGGTGATTAAATACAATTATCTTGTTAACTAAAAACGATTACTTTTATACTTCTGACAAAAGGAGTTTACGTCATAAAATTCCATAAAACTATAATATTTTATGCTAGCACAACCACAAGTCTAATTACATATTATATTCTATTTGATCCAATCCAATCTGTTCTACTTTTAACTAATTCCGTTGTTTTTGGTCTGAACAAAGCTTAACCGTAGCTTCGCTATTAGCCCTAATTCACTTGCGAAAAACGACCTGTAAAGTTTTCCGAAACCAAACTAAAATATCATATTCCTGTAGCAGACATTGCAAAATATTCGCATTTCCATGAAAAACTGTTCTTTTCAGCCCTGCTGCGGTTAAGTAGAAACACGTCGTATTAAAGCAAACAATGTGTTGCAATGTAATAATTTTGCATTGCACTAAAAAAGAGTCATGTTTGGAAACTTGATATTTCAGTCCGTCTTATATTGCAAGGTGAAGTTAAATTCCTTGGTTCTGGTCTAATAAACGTGGTGTAACACACTTGTCAAGGTAGTAACATCGATTGTAAGATGATTAAGATTACATATGCAACACTTGCAGTAATTTAGAAACTAAAACTACGTAGAGTAATTTCATGAAGCATGCATGGCGACGCGTTTCCTGTGAATAATACTAATTTACATTAAGAGATGAGTACATCCGCAACAGCCATCCAAGTTGTATGACTACGTATATACGAGTAACTATGTCATGTAGCGTGGCGCCTAAAGTCTGCCGCGTGGGCGAGACGACAACTGAATTTGTCGCCTTTATTGCTTTCATGCAATTCCTGTATACGTTAACTCATGAATTCATATGGTCTACTATAATATTATCACATTCCATAAAGCAGTATTAAGTAATTTGAGATTAATAACTAAATATGTGACAGTTAGGTAGGAAAATAACACGTGAAATGTTGTTTTAATTTTCCTGCTATTACAACGTAACGTGAAACATTAATTTATCATAGTTTGTGACAGATTCTATTAATAGTGTTGAATGTAGAGTTGGCAGCGAATAACGAACCTTCGATATACCGCGAGTCAGAGACACTGATGTGGGGTGCACTGAATAATTCTATATTTGGACATCATTCGTCGCGTTGAATCAGAAACACCGTTTTAGATTTAAATTAGAATATTTCGAATTCACTAAGCTACGTCTGTGTATTAATAACTGATTTAGCGATGCACATTTCTATTTCCATTACTTAATCGGGTGTTAAAAGCATTCATGTAGCTTACATTTAGGTTTTTACTGATATCTACAGCAAAAATGAGAAGCCAAATACGTCACGAGCAGTATGGCATCAATTTGTTGCTCTTTCTTGAGTGTATCTTGCACGGTATGATAATATTTGAAAAGTAAAAATGGCACAGGTTAGCCAATGTCGCGAACGGAGCGCAAGCCAAACCGGCGAGTAGCCGACCGGGGGTCGCGAGGTGTTTCGATTATAATCTTCCTTGGTGCCTAGCAGCCACGGTACTCCGCTCCAATGGAGCCATTTGCATGCGACTCGTGGGCGAGGTCCGTCTACCCACGGTTACACGGATCGTAAATTTCGTCCTTTTACTTCCAAGGAGGGGTTTTTTCCAGAGGAGCAGATGTCCATTTTTCCGTAAAAGGCTAATTTATTGCATGTTGCGGCAAAAGCCATAAAAGAAGAAGTCTTTGAATTAAAAGACAGCACTGTGTCCAGAATATGAACGGTGACCTCTTTTATTTTAGGAAATGTAAAAGGTCCGCTCGGATTTATTTCTGATCCATTTTTTGAACACATTATACCTACTTTTACTAATGACGTCGTCATTCTTGATACTAACATAATAGATCGCCACTTAATGGGGCATTCTTCGAAAAATATTAACAAAAATTAAGAACGTCATTAGCATTATCGCAAAGTTAAGAATGCAGATGTTTAATACTATAATTATGATAATGAAAACTCAAACTATACCGCTGCCGTCAAGCAATAAAACAAGAATAAAAACAATCTGACAATACTATAACGTTAACAACCCGGGAGAAGAATGATTTGTTAAAATAATGTTAAAAAATTTCGAATATTCACCCTTATACCGTGAGATATAGTATCTACTTAAAGTAAAATGGTCTTATTGTGATTGAGAGAATAATGAACGGGGTAACGAACCCAAGATCGATACGATCGGAAAGACCATTCTCGGCACCAGCTCGATTCACTTTCTAGTTAGCGGGCGCCATTGTTAGCTGCCTCTAATTTATCTAATGTAAAAGTCATTCCCCGTTCAAAACACTTGCTTATCTGTTATAATGCAAGGAGAAAGTTTTACGTATACTTGGCAATTGCATTTATTCATATAAAACATATTAGCTAATGAGATACTCATTGTGTTTTGAAGCCAAATAATGAAAATTCGGTAGTCTGAATATAGTTGAATATTTTGTTAAAAGACACGTTTGTGCTGAAAAAAAACTACTGTCCGACCAGCAGCCTGTATTGCAACAATCTTATCTGAGTCATACTTTTGGCTATTACGGAGCCGAAGGCCAAGTGACGCGCAATGCAATATTCGTCAGCTCGAACATTTTCTACTGCAATAACTCTGGTCCATTAAACAAATCCGATTATTCCATCCTTGTGTAGGCGATTTAGTGGAATATTTTGCTTGATTTATAAAGTCTTTATTTCTTATTTTTGCAACGGATTCAACTAACTAGCACAATAAATCCAACTTAGCAGATAATGGAGCATTGCTTATGCAGCGTAATCAGTACTGTCCATATGAACGCATTGCATTGAGACAAATACAAATTACTGAGGTACTTAAATAGAGAATCAGTCACTTGAACACGAACAAAAAATAGCACCCATAAAACGAAATCATCAAGCGAGACGAACAGCAGACTCACCCGATTACTCAGCGTGTAATTTTGTCCTCGTATTCAGTACTAAGTAGCTTAGCAACTTGAGAAATAAATCTATCAATAAATATTTACAGATACATTGTCAGGCGATACGCAACATTGCACACAATACCATTTTAAAATTTCGCAGACAGGATTCATTGGCATAACAATTGCCCATATATCTTCATCAAATAGCTTGTAGTACCTCCTTGAACCCGAAATTCAACCTCCAAAGGTATATTTGTTAGAAAACAGACGAGACATTTATGCAGAAAACACATATCATTTTTGTTGTAGGTGCTAATTTTGGCACTTCGTGTGACTGGGCTTGTTGCTTTTCTATATTTTCGTTAAAAATATAGGCATTATAGACAATAAAAATTAACGTGGACACGGACATTGAATCGTTTTAAATTAAATTTTTTGTACTCCTTCCAAATATATGTTAAGACTAATTTTCCATTATTTTCTGTGTGATTCAATAAAATATCTGTGAGTAAGACGCCGTCGCCGTCGAGGCAGTATGAAGCACGACAAATTCAATCGTTTGTGAATCAACACTAGTACTAGCCTCTTGTTTCTGAAGAGTCTTATGCCAATATTTACATTATTTTAACGAACTGTTGTTAGTATTGTGCTTTAAAGCGCTTACTAAATATTTAGCTGCTCTGAACGAGACGATGCTCATTTTAGTATAATGGCCTGCTATATTGAAGGATAGTCTTGTTTTACAAGGCGACAAGTATCTTATGTTACCATTTAATATATTAAGCTCTCCGACGGTATAAAATTAAACTAATTGGTTTTGGTATTTTTAGAGAACATCAATAGCTCAAGCGCATTAAAAAAGTAAGGATCCGTACCAAGGCCGTAGCCAGGAATTTTTTTGGGGGGTGTTAAACCCTGAACAAGACAATGAATTATAACAACAAGACAGTCGACAAAAAAAAACAAACAGACAGTCGAAAAATTAAATATAAATCTCTTTAAGAAAAAGCTGAAAGAACTGTTAATAAAGAAATGCTGCTACTCAATAAGTGAATTTTTAGAATGATATAATTAATTTAGATTAATAAAAAAATAATAAAAATAACAGTATTATATAATTAATATAATTTTCGAAACAGACTGTATAAATATGTATAATAGAAGAAATAACTATAATTACAATAGAGATTAACAGTATTATATATAAATATAATAGAGTAAGAAAGCCAAATAATTAAAAAGGTAAGCAATGAATAGATATAAGTGATGGAATTAAATAGTATTATATAAATGTGATAGTATTATATACATAATAATAGGTTAATTGAAATTAATAGCAAAGTATGTCAATAGAATATAAGTAATTCTCGTTTAATATAATTTTCGTATGCCCACAGGCACAATGTAGCGAACTTCCTGTAACTCTAACACCTTTTGTATTGTACACCTGCATTGACGAATAAAAAGATTTGATTTGATTTGATTTGATTTGACAAAAAACAGAAAATAATAGAATTTTTGAAAACAAAAATCAATAGTTCCGGTAAATTGATTTTGAAACTACATTCTTGCCAAACTTTTAATATAGATAAAAGTAATGATGCAGAACACAATGATTTGATTTCTAAATAAATGTTATATAATTGAGAACCAAAAATATTTTTTCTAACATTTTTCGTTTCATAACTTATACAATTCTGAAAGTTAGTTTCGGTAGTGCCAAAAAGCTATCCATTTCACAATAGATTGTTGAAGAATTAAAATCAGTTTAGCGTTTTACATTTAGAAACTGACACTATTGGCATCACTAAATTTTAAATTAAATGTTGGTGATATTAAAATATCAAATGTGTGCCTTTTAAGAATCAAATCTTTCAACTCGACATGAAGAAATCACCAACAATGTGAACACTCTTCGAACTCGAGTAGGGCACGTATTGTACTTTGTATAAGTACCCTTTACTTTTCCTTGTATGGAAGGAGATGTATTGTATGTATATTATGTTGTCAATGATAATTCCAAATTATTGGGTTTTTCTCTCACAGTGTATTATGATTTGTATTTTTGTCCCATCCATTGAACTTAGTGCGTTAACAGTATCCCATACATTTTTAACATCTCCGAGACGACCATTTTATACTATATTTAGGTTTTATTTTAGCTATTCAACTAACATAAACTGCACCTCCAGTCCGTAAGGCCCGTATTCTAGATGCCTTAGAGTTTTATAAAAACTTGAAACTTAAACTTTACTACAGTGAAGTCACCAAATAGTTTAGTAGAAGTAGTAGTTCTTTGAAGTTTTTAAATACCTATTCGTTTTGCACGTAACGTTTACAAACCGTACTAATTTGGCTGTGAATCTCAAAGCTCATAAACAAGAATTCAAGAAAATATCTCAATTCAATTTTTTTACTGCATACATTTAATACGCCGGTGATGTCATAGGTGCAATGTCCGCACCGTGAAGATTGCAGATGCGCGGGCGCAATGCGCTTAAACATGACGTTATCAAGCGCATCAAATGATAATGGTAATTCTGAACTTTTCATTTTATTCGCATTTTATACACCATCCATTTTGACAGGTAACAAACACGCACGTCTGGATTTATTATTTTTATGTTGCAGTTACTGTTTTGGTCTTAAAAAAATATGGCTTTTAGGTAAATTTTCGCAAATTGTCAGTCAAAATCCATAGTCGAATAGGTAATTCGATGCGTCGGAAACGCAAACAGATTAGTTGGTGTGCAATTAGAGTGCGGAGCTTGCGGCGCGCGCTAAGTGCCGCCCTACGGATTACGCCTTCGTGTTCACCGCGCGGTGTTTACTCACCGGCGAAGTGGACGTTTAGCGATCGCCTCACTAATGCGCTTTGTTCAATTATTGATCGATGAATCATTGATTTGGTGCTGGGGAAAGCTCTAATACAGACTCTAGCTTGCATCGTCACTTTACTAATTTGACTCGCTCTTTTGTGAATTGCTGAAACTGTTGAACTATTGGAATGATTTAAGCAAATTATGGTTGAACCGATGCATTGAAGTGGAAATCCAAGAAACATTTTAGCTTGACGTTTAAGTCGTTACTTAAGTAACTTATAGAATGGTTTTTTTTATTGAAAATTAACTTTTGTCCGAAACTTCGTCCCGCTGGATTTTGTATACTTTGATTGACTTTAAACGGAAGGGTTTGAGATGTATTTATACCAAGTTTCAAGTTTCCAAGTTCAAATACAGGGAATCTGATTTTCCCATACATACTTTAATAATCCGTTGCAGCCCTAAAAACGGGTTGTTTTAAAAAAAACCCCAGGTACCTACTTACGTTTTTTAAGATTTGTGATTCAACATAATACAGCTACGGAGTACGATTTTCTATACAAACGTTTACATCCTATTTCACACCCTTACTTAGGGGTTGACATTCGAAAATCGTTTCTTAGTGGACGTATACACCCTCTAGGAAAACATCTTCCTTTCTTGTTACTATCTTCAGCGGCTTAGGCTGTGCGTTCTCTGTCAATCAGTCACAGCCGTTTTATTTAAAATGTGTACATAGATAACCGGAGGTGCTCGTGGCTAATTACCAACCGCGCGGATCATACGATTTGCGAGGTTAAGCTGAGCTTGCCCCGGTCAGTCCGTGGACGGGTGACCGTTCGTTACATATCTAGACCCCTCCGTGAACAGTCTATCCCGGGTGTCATACGAATACCCATGACAGTCGTTACGGGAAGTCAGAAGCCCGAAAGTCTGACAACTGGTCTAACCTTAGGATATCAGCATTGCCCAGAAACTGGGTTGCGGAGGTCTGACAGAAGTCGTTCCATGTAAAATACTGGTATTCAGCCGCATCTCGTTAGACTGGAAGCTGACCCCGACATAGTTGGGAAAAGGCTAGGCAGAACATGAACATGTGTATATAGATAACCGTAAATATGTGTATTTACTTCTTTCAGTTCTTTGTACACTTAAACAGGATGTACCTATTATTTATGAAAAACTTTAGTTAAATGGAAAAAAAGGCTCGATGTCACAATATGATGATGATGATGTAAATCAAAAAATGGTTACGCTTACGGTATTTTTGTTAACGTTACTGTAGGTAGGTTGTAGAAAAAACCATTAAGTGACAAAAAGTATGTAAACAACCTCAATTCGTTTGTAACGCAAAAGACGATGTGTCTTTGCATTAAAAATAAACATCGTACCTTCTGACAGAATATAAGCATATTTTGCCAATTTGTGAAACATTTCGTCTTACAAGGGAGAAGAAACAAAAAAACCATAGAGTCAAATCATGTTAATTTTCTTTCTACGAAACAATGCAAAAGAATGTATGATTGACGAAAGCAGTATTTAAAATCACAGTTACAAGATTAGAGATTATAAGTCATTGGCCGACATGTCATTACATAGACTTGTAATTACTCACCATACATGTCGTCATGAATGTTGTATGGTAAAGTCAGTCACCTTGTTACACGGGGGCGAGCACGTGGCGACGTGGGCTCGCCAATGAACTTGACACCAGGCCAGCCGCTCTGCATGCTAATCCTGCCATTGGCTTTGCCTGTTGCAAGTTATCTTACTTTGTTGTCCCGCTACATAACACCTAAGGAATTTAATTAAAGCTGCAATTAACTCTGTATTTAGGATTACGCTATTTTTCATTAGGCATCGGTTTTGTTACGTAGCAGCTACGAACTACCCTTTTAACTACATTGTGGTAGCCTCATAACAGTTAACTAAATAATCGACCATTAAAAACTTTGTAGACAAATAGATGACAAAACTTTGTATTTTTGTTTTTTTATTGGGGCGATCAAACTCAACACGACAGTAACGAACTTATCCGTCGCGTCGTCGCGTTCGAACAGGCAATGTTCAAGATATCTTATTCTTAAACTCATTTAGCTACGCTTTTTATGAATGCTACAGACAGTAAAACAAACTGTAAGCTGTGATCGTGTGAAAAGTGTATCAAGCTATGCCCATTAGACCTATCAAAATTCAAGGCTACGATAATAAGCCCAAAATTTACACCATATCCCTACGCATCAATTTTCACCCGCACGCACATTTTATCGCCGCTACGGACACGCACTCTATATACTATAAATGTGAAATTATTAAAATTAAGGCTCTTTATGAATGTTGACTTTTGGCGGAATATGAAAATTGGAAAAGTTTCAGACTTATGTGCCGCCAGCTTATATTATGGAAGATATTTAAAAATAAATTGAGATGATTTCGCCTCTCATGTATTGAGATGTAAGCACATTTCTGTACTTGAAGTTTAACAAGATCACGCTTACCTTCTAGATACCTTATATTGTAAGAAGGACAAAAGAGTGCTGTGAGATATTTTTTGGTCTGCATAATGTTTAATTGACCTTGTTGCTATTGTCTACTTTTTGTGTTTGTTTAAACAGTTTTATGGAATCATGCCCAAATTAGTCGGGCAAGTTAATAGCTTAGCGTGGGTGCGGCGATTCAACGTTTGGGTTCTTCATCCATTCCGTCTTGTTTATCGATTAGTCAAGAATCCGCGCCCATGGGCCAACTTATGTCATTTGGCCGGGAGTCAAGGACGACGCCGCGCGGCTCGCCGGTGCCTCGCCGGCCTTATTTGGCGATTGGTGGGCGCCAGTTTTACGACTTTGCCTTTTTTCCTACGCCCTGTTTCCATGTTGACTACACTTTAGATAATACATGTGCGTATGTGTGCTGCAGACACACATAGGAATCATTGACCTCTGATAGTTTTTTTCTTCTTCATTTGTCTCAAGGACGACATTTCAGACTCTAGTCTTATCACGTCGTCATCTACAAGATTGCTTATTTTGTTAAGTAACGCTTTATTCAGCTGTACTTTCTTAGTTATTATTTCTTATTAATAAATGCAAGTAAACGTATGTAACTTACGCAATTCAGCGTCTGCACATGTTACTTTTTTATTTCGTTCGCGTGTCCATTTATTATTGCGTAAGGAATGCGTGTAATCGGAAGTATTAACTGTTCAGGTCGTTGACGGGCTCTGTTGGCTGGAAAAATGGAACGTGACATTTTAAATTTGGCGCAAAGCTCGCGACATTAATCTGGCGCGTCGCCGCCCTCGCCCATGCCGTGCGTGGCCTAATCCGCCCGCTCCCCGAACGACCCGGGAAGATGGAAAAATCTCGAAAGACTCACATCAAATTACCAGCTTTAAAGCGTAGTGAATTCCCTCGGGCTCGAGACGACACACCTTGCCTTTCAGAAACGCCCCTAAATAACGTCGCGGTGTCCTTCGGGAAGTTTGGAAGGTTCGGGTGCGCACGTGCTTTTGTCATAGTCATACTTTCGTCGAGTTTTACGTACGACGTGCCGCGCACTTCGATCGAGTTTTGAAAGCGCGTTATATAACTTTACTAATAAAATTCTTGTTTTAAAGTATTTTTTTCTGAAAATACAAAAGTTTCATTCTCCCATCTATGCTAATAAACCGACTAACTCGCATATTAAGTAGGTATTTTGCAACACGTTATTCGAAAATATAGTTTAAATAAAACTATAGCACCCACTTCTAAGTTTTCAGCCGTTACTTTGTTAGGATTAATATTTATCTTGTTTGTCTTAAAATTAAGCTCTTAGCTTCTTAACTGTTAAGAACAACATCAGTATGTATTCCACCCGTCTAACTTAGAGGATAACAGATAACTTTTAGAAGTAGGTAAATGCAATCCATCAAAAATATGCTAAATCATTGTACTCCAGTAGGTAGTTGTACATCCAATGAAATTCAAATACTACCCCCGGTATCTGAAAGACTGATCAAATCAAAACGTAACTAACCAGCTGTCAAGTCTCATGTCAAGCGATGTGATTGGTTGCTAACATTTTGGTGATCCAATCACGTCACTGGACATGAGATTTGACAACAGATCAAATTGATCTGCCTTTCAGAAACCGGGCTTCAGTTTTTACTTAACCATACTGTTTGCATAAGCACTTTATACGTGAACAAATAGTGTTGTAACAGGAACCAATTAATGACTACTTTTTCATCTCGAGCACGACTTACCAATTAGTTTGAAAATTAACATGGTCCATTAAGAAATTCGATTCACATCTTGTTGATACTCGTAGTTTGCTTTTAACAGTTGCTAGTCGAAAACCCTGCTTCCTCATTACAACTATAAATGTTAACCGTAGCAAAAGCCAATTCCTCATGTTCAGTGTGTCGTGTAAAGTTTCTCTATTGTTGTCTGGGCGACGCTAGCTCAGCGGTGATCCCCGTATCTCGAGCCATAGGTCACAAGAGATACATACCAACAAGCTCAAACTATAATTCTGAGCTACAACAAGGGACATAAACTGTTGCTATCTACATTTTGCGTGTTGATTTAAATACTCAACTTTCAAAGATTTCGTTGAAAACTTCGTGATAACAGCTAAAATCTAACATACGAAATATGAAAATTCGTCTGAAAATTCAATTGCTAGAAACGCTTGTGTGGATGTGAAGGGCCTTTGTCTCCGACCTGTCGCGCTGGCACGAAACTAGCTCAAGCTTTGAATTCAGCCTGCTCGCCATTTTAGCCGTTCTGTAAAAAGACGCGTAACACGTTACCGCAGCAAGCGTGAAACTTGCACACTTGCGGCCGCCTCCACGCTCAATAAGCTTGCTTTAACTCGCTCCCGCCTCAGTCTCTTATTAGTCGTATCTCCAGATCTAATTCAGACTTTTACTTTATTTAACATCCATTTCGTTCCATCTCGCCTTATGTTTTAAATTTAATTTATCTTCAATCCTGTAAATTAAATTATACTATCATTTCAAAACGCAGCCACCGTTTCATCGTGTTAATTAGTTAATAAATGTGAATGTGAAGCTTTTCCTCTTACGGTACTGTATCTTACCGTCGCGGTCGTAGAGTTCGCTTCGCTGGCTAACTATTACACTTAGCAATAAGATAGCAATCGCATACTGAGGAAAGGTAATGTACCTTGTAAAGATATTTGCACAAAATCCAATCTTGTACATGTCGCCGTTTCCGTAATGAATTCAACAATAATTAGAGTTGCCGCGGGAGAGCGCTCGCTGAGCTTACCGGCGGATGTCACAAATCCTAGCCAAGGGCCGGGGCGTGTAATGCAAATAACAGTGTTTACCTGGCCCCGCCCGCGCTACCGACCGCGCAGCCATCGCTGCGATTCATAATAACAGCTTTTATTTCCGTAACTAGCTACGACGCTCTCATTTTGTCGGTTAACGCGTATTGTGTCATGGCAAAACGAATGCCGCCCAGTAATGGAGTTTTTAAGCGCAGCTTTTTCGTTCTGCGCTGCAAAAAGGAATTATGTAACTAGAATAGCGACGTGATTGCAGAGCAAACACTACAGGGGCCCCGTACAGATTTATTGTTTTACCTCTCGGCTTGGGAATTTGCAATATAAACGTAAAACATCACCATAGGTAATATGCAACGTACTAACTGTGAATCTTCCGAAACAAAGTTACGTATTAACAGAATTATTCACATAAGTAAAATCTGGAACATTAAAGAAAAACAAACACAAGTCATTAAACCAATAATTCTTATTATCCAAGAACCGAATTAAAACAGCCAGACGGTCGAAAGAAAATAAAGTACGAGTATAAAGTCACGCATCGCAACACAGTTGACTTAAAATGCTTTCCACTGCACATATAATATGGCTGTATCTTCAGTGTGTTTGTGTGTGTGTATAAATCAGGCCGAGTGCGTCGCGAGCGCTCGAAACTTCAATTTGAGGAGAAGTCTGCAAGAAGCTGTGTAGAGCGGCTATTGCGAGTTTAACAGTGGTATAATTTGCCGGGCATATTGGAAAACTTGTAATTGGTTTAGTTTTATATTTAACCGCCAATGTGTTCTAAGAATTACTTAGATCTCATCCGGTTCTAATTCACTAACTTTATTTGATATGATAAATAATTTGACTTGTAAAACCCTATTCAGCTGTCCTCCTCAAATTCAAATAATAATGTATTGTTATTTCTTTTCAGATTTTTGCTCGGAGTCATATATCATTGTAAAGGAGCTCTCTTTAAAGTAAGTCAAGTAATATATATAACTAATAGTTAAATACCGCAATGACAAATCAATCGCATACCGTGCTCTTAATAAATCAACACTACTGCGCTATCCTTTTGTAATATTTTGTCTAGCTGAAAATTTATTTCGTATTTTAATATCGTACTGTTTCTCTCTGTCATATTTTTCATGATTACTCTCTTGGCAAAATACCAGGATCTTACTCGCTTATCTTTCGTTTCTCTTGTTCAGCAAAATGACTCTAGTTTTCTCAATATTTTCCTCGACTTTTTTAAAACGTTGAACTTTCATTTGGCGATGACCTTCTATCATTAGTCAACGTTCTGCCTGGTTTATCTGGCTGACCGCTCAGAAATCCGTGCCCTTCCTAATTGTTCCATCTGCGTAATTGCTTGATGTTGTGAAACCAAACATACCGCACCTGTGCCTGCTCTATCAGTTAATACCAAATCATCTGTTTATAAATCATTATCTCGTCATTGATGTTTTGACTCACAGTAGTAGCTGTGGTAGTAGTCAGTGTTCTGCATCAAAGACGTATAAGGTAGTATAACATGTTTTTGGTTTGAAACTAACAAAATGTCAGCGGAATTAGGTTCAATAAATTAATTGGCCAAGGTAACCTGTCTACAATCCAATAACATTATTAGACTGATTCTAAACATAATGTTTTTGTCAAATAAGGAAACGGCGGTTAACCTTGCACAACGTCGCCGTCGCTTAAACACCGTCTTTTGTTAAATTGATTGAAGTACGACGCGTGTCGTTACATTTAACTAACTTGTGAAGTAATAGATTAATTTACAAAGGTTGTACTCAGTTATGTATGAAAGAAGACTAGTTGTTTTGTTTATTCGTACCGTCTGAATTACTTATGAGGACCGTCGTTTACGTAAGGTTTTTCTACTTGCAACGAAGGCCAGGTTCACTACACCGGTCCACAATTTCGGAGAAACATGCGCGCCATTGTCTGGGCCCGCCAGGCCGATCCACATTAATAAATGCCAGATTGCCTTTGCATGTAACTTTACACAATAGTAGCATAAGAACTGTGTCTATACATACATATATAAACTGCCTATACAAGGTTAGTCGGAAAGGGAGTACTAAGCCGCGGGCCACTTTATGTATCACTGATGATTGTTTTAAAGAAAGATAAAATTTTGAAATTCGATTGTTTTTTTCCATGAAAAATTATTTTTATTTTAGTTTTACCAAAAATTCTTCATCTCTGCTTTAGTTATGAATTCAGAAATTGGAGTTTCTAATCTGTGACCCCAAATATGATGTAAAATGTAAACACGTCTGATCATAGCTGAGGATAGATAGAATTTAATGTGTTTTTTATGAAATCTTTGAACATTTATTTCTCGTGAACTGTTGACTTTTGAGGAAAGTTGTAGAACAAAAGTTATCCATTATTATGGGTACTTTAATACCCTTTCGGCTTAGTACCCCCTTTCCGACTAACCTTGTATAGGTAAGTATACAGGCTGTAAACGAAATCATGTAATTCCTTCAAACCTCGTGATGTACTGCTGACATAGATTAAACCTGGACGGGATATTTTTGGATTCAATAAAATAAAAATTACAAAAAGTAAACATGTCTTCTTAACGTGAGATTTTTTAGCGCCTCGAGCGTATTGCGCGGCTATCGCTCGCCGCGCATTCATCAACTCGGGGCGCTAAAACGCCTCACGTTAAGAACACAATATGTTTACTTTTTGTAATTTTTATTTTATTGAATCAAATAGTATCCCATGCAGGGTTAATCTATGTCAGCAGTACATCACGAGGTTTGAAGGAATTACATGATTTCATTTAGACCCTGTATAGATATTTATATAGCTAAAAACTTAATTATAAGTTAGGTCAAAAAGCGATGCATATTTTAATGATCAAGCACTGTTTTTAAACAAAAGTATTCTCCTTATTTGTTTAACAATAAACGTAGGTAGGTATACCAAGATATGACATTGCAATATTTTAGCTTATGCTTTAATTACTTAAATATTTCAAAACAACTTTGTAATTAATAATTGAACAGACACCAAATTAACTGTTTGTTTCGTGACAGCTATAATTCGAACTCCTTGTCTTTTCTTGATATTGTACAGTTATCTAATGGGTAATATAAATTTTGTTAATCAATTCTGTTTCTAATTTTGTTTAGACCTCATTCCTAACCAGATAACATAATGATAATGTATTTATTTTATGCCAACGTTTGTTAAACATCGTCATTGTGATTCATAAAATGTTTGTTATAATAGATAGTTGCAGCGATGTTATGTAAAGAAACAACAGCTCGTTTTAGGAGTCTCTTCGGGTGAAAACAGCATATTTATTATCCACACACCAAACTTTACGAGCTGTAGAGCTAGTGTGGACGTGGCCGGCAACTAAATTCTTTAACATTCCTTCTACGACCGAAGGCAAAGATCAACTTATAAAAATGTGTTAAAATCACGGTAATATCACATTTTGTCAAAACTTCAGTAGGTATCTATGGACAATATCTCGCCTATACCTTATATGTCTTCATTATTCCCAAACAAGTTTGTACGTATCCCTTTAATACCTTCGCTCGAACTTTGCACTTCCAAAGTTGTAAGAACAATTAGTCATAAATAATTGAACATGGTCGATATTCCTTTGTAAGAAGACAAAGAGATGTCATACTCAAAACTTTGTCAATTTACGTTGAAACCGTAAAGCCCCTTACTAGCTCATGTCCTTACTTGGTAGAAAAGTGGAGGTAACATCAAGAGAACTTTCCACTCGGGGTACAGTCGTACTTACCTTGTCTAGAAAGGGATCAAACTGCGGTGCATTCTCCGCAATGTATTATGCAGTCCCGGAGCGGGTGCCAGTGTAAGCGGCTCGGAATCACTCCCACTCCCCGTCGAAGAACACACAGCTATTCCTTGAGCATTTTCTATTCCAAAAGTTGGTGGAAACCATTTCGCTTCAAATATCTTTTGTGAATTACTTGCGACAGATCTGATGATTGTAACTTATTGCTGTGTTTACTGTTCCTCTTGCGTTTGTTTGGCAACAAGCGCAACTTCTTAGCATTTACTTTTAGTTATTAATTTAGATACTGTTACTACTAACAAATAGGTGAATCAAACCAATTTGTATAATAACAATTCGTGATATTTATAGTTTCAAAGTAATATTCCTTCGACAGCAATCTTTTATTTTTCTCGATCATGTATAGCAACGTTCTAAAACTAAAGAGAGACTATCAGCAATCTTATTTTAATCGGATCATTTATCAAAAGTCAAGAGAGCGCACAATGGCAACTTACTGCAGTTGAATGTGTAAGTGAAACGGCTCGATTAGGGCGATTGTGCGCCTTATAAAGTTAAAATCTCGCTTGAAACATGTTAAATGTAAAGTAGGGTGTACCTGAGCCGCTAAACAGGCAATATTTCCTTACGGGTTTGTTGTCACAGCTATTTTAAATTTATGTGAATGTTGTGCCGATGTACAGAGCAAATGTTCGCCGGCTGGGTAAGCTAATCGCATCTCATTTCCTACGTGTCGCTCGTTGTAGTGGGAAGCACAAATGAGATTGTGGGCTGACGTGTCGTTCCGGAGACCCAGTCGCGTTCGACATCGCACCCGAAACCGCATCAACACGCTACTGTTTACAAAACATGCCTCTATGATATACACTAGCTTTTGCCCGCAGCTTCGCTTGCTTGAAGTTTGAAATCCTCGTTAAGCCCATTTTAAAGTGACATTTTAAAATCCCAAACGTCCGTCTTTTATCACTCCCAGCGGTTTAGGCTGTGCGTTGCTAGATTAGTCAGCCAGTCGGTCTGTTTCTCCCCATGCTTCTTACTTCAAAAGTACCAGATTTCTCATACAAACTTTCAACACTTATTTCACCCCCTTAGAGGTTGAATTTCCAAATATGTGTACATTTATTCCTAACCAGAAAACTTAATATTTAATTTCATCTTTCTTACTTCAAAATCAACGGACTTACATACAAACTTCAACCCCCCATTTCACCCTCTTAGGGGTGGAATCTCCAAAAACTCTCAAACACTTATACTTTTTTTTTACCAAAAGCCTAAATATTTAATTCCATGTTTCTCACTTCAAAAATACCAAATTTCTCATACAAACTTTCAACAGTTATTTCACCCCTTTAAGGGTTGAATTTCCAAAAATGCTCAAACAAGTGTACGTTTATTTCTAGCCAAAAACCTTAATATTTAATTTCAAGCTTCTTACTTCAAAAATGACGGACTTACATACAAACTTAAAAACCCTATTTCACCCCCTTAGGGGTTGAATTTCGAGAAATCCCTTCTTAGTGGATGTTTACGTCACAAAATAAACCTACTGTCAAAATTTCAAGTTTCTAACCCCAGCCGTTTAGGCTGTGCGTTGATAGATCAGTCAGTCAGTCAGCTTCTCCTTTTATATATCGCACACCAAGATCTAAACTGAGACAACTCAAAAAACGAGAATCAAATTAAATTGTATAACTTCCCTAACAAAATATGAAGATATACGTTTTTTTCGTCCCCTGAAAAATGACCTTTTTTTAAGTTGTCTTAGTTTAGATCTAGGTGTGCGATATATTATTGGGGAGAATCGTATGTCATATACCAAATTAGGTTTCCAATAAGCCTTGTATTTTCAAATCAATCGTTTTTTTTTCACATTCCCGGTTTGGTTTTCATATTCCCGTCCATGTTTAAATAAACCACTATAATTATTAAAAAAAATATTGAGGAAGTCTGGGCCAGAATAAGACAGACTATGACCACTTCATAATTAAGTAAAAATCTCGCAAATCCTTAGCTATATTCCGGAAAAACGCTATATGCACAATTTGTTTCATCTTCCGACTGAAAAAGGGTTGTTCTGCCTAGCCTGGGGTTAGCTTCCAGTCCAACCAGATACGACTGAATACCAGTATTTTACGCGGAGCGACTGCCATCAGACCTCCGCAAACCAGTTACTGGGCAATGCCATAATGTACCCTAAGGTTAGACCCGTTGTCAGACTTTAAGGCTTCTGACTACCCGTAACAGCTGTCATAGATATTCTTATGACACCCGGGACCGACTGTTTATCGTGCTCCTCGAGGCAAAAGAAAAATAAAAAGGGTATAATTGTCAATCACCTTATTGAAATCCGCTGATGGGGCATAGGCCTCTCTTGAGTTCCTTCACAACGCTCGGCACTCCACCATTCGCATCTCTTCCACTCCAGCTGCCTTCTTCAGGCCGTCTGTTCATCTGGTTTAGGGTTGTTCTACGCTGCGGTTACCGGTTCACAATCTCCACGCAATGACGTCTGCGCCAGCAACCATTGATCTATCCATCCACAGCCATTACTAGTCCACCACCATTTCTGCTTGCTGATTCTACAAGTTATGTCATTGGTTCCGGTTAAAGAATATTAAATGCATACATTGCCGTTTCATCTTTTGTTGCGTTAACGTACTGTTCTATAACACTTCAAAACTAGTTAGATATACATTTAGAATGGCAAATTACCATTTAACTGTTGGAGTCTAGAGCTTGTTTCATAACTTTCAAATAGATACTCTCCAATCAGGTAGTCATATCTTCGCTTAACTAGGTTTATAGTAAACGAAAGTTAATTTAGTTAATTCGCAATGAACGGCTTTTCGAACGAATAGAGGTCCTTTATCGCGTTTCACGCAACTTTCCTCGGCCGGCTCTCTACTTACACGATTAATTTGAGTCGATAAATCCGCATTAAAAGCGGAGCAAGGGGGCAGCCAACCGCGCCGTTCTGTGTAAGTAGCCCCCATTCCGACCTTTTTGTTCTCGCTACAGTCACTTCTTCATAGGGAACTCTTTAATCTATTATCGCTCCACCATCCTGAGTGTAACATAGCGTGACATGTCATAAGTGAAACGTTTTCGTAGCCGGCTATCGATCGGAAATTGGTAAGGTCTAAATGTCGGTTTCATACGGTCTGGCGGGCGGGCGCACGTCACTGGCCGCCGAGACAGACAGGCAGCGTGCGCGGCGCCTGCGAGCCCATTAGACGTCTGCCCGATGTGGAACGCTCGATAAACTTGTAAAAACGCCTTCTACCCATTTAATTTTATACCCTCGCTTAAGCTTTGCTATTGGCAGATTTCTTCCTTCTTTTTTATGGATCCGTCATTAACTGTATCGTGCGTCTATTATTTCTCGCTTGTTTAATCTGCTCGTTAATCCAGCAGTGTCGTTTCAAATACAGGCATTCGCAGGGAATTTATAACGATTTGATATTTTGTACTTTTATAACGATTTCAAAATCGTATACCTATAATACACGTGTGATACATTTTCGTTTCAAATAACGATCGCGTCGTGTAAATTAAAACGCCACTGAAATAAATGTGCGCCCGAATAAAAAATAAAAAGTTTGATACCAATAAACTTTAAAAGTTCGCATTTAGAAGTGAACGCCAATGCCACACCTCAACCGGGGGAAGTGATATTGGTACAAAATATTTATGACTTTATGTGATAAAGTTTATGTTGCGGTAAGAGTTTTATTTCTCTCGTGAAACGACTATAACTTTTTCGAATAACGTAATATAAAATAAGGGAATATTGGGCAATAAAATAAAATATTTTCATCATATGTTGTGTACTCTTGACATTAGGAGTAATAAATGTATGTACACACAGAGCTTTTATCCGATATTTGATAAGTTCGAACAAAAATAAGGCAGCATGTTCATATACCTAAGAATTTGGTATACTCTCTTTTTCTCAGCATGTATAAAATATTACCTTTGTTAAACTCTTGTCAGGAACTGACGTGTCTAAGAAGCCGTCGACAGAAAGTTCGATAAAATGTGCATGAATAAAAAAAATAATCAGTCCGTGTTAAAACGTAGCGATGACATGCTATATTATGTGTTATATTTGTGAAAGTTCAGAAGTGCTAACGTATTTATAACATTACTGAAGCACTGAAGTTGCTTACAAACAAAATTGATGGCAGATACTCATACAATTATTGTATTCAATATAAACTTTCCACGTGAATTGGATTCTGGAAGACGACATATTCAACGATTAAACGCTTCTAAGCTCCTAATTAGAATGTAAAGAGAACTTCAATAATACTTTGCCGGTTGTCGGGGCACGTACGCGAACTTTTATTCAGCGAATTTGGTTACGTAATTCGTTGGAAATATTCAAGTTTTCCCTTCGGCGAGACGTTATCGCGGGCGGGCTCTCAACGCGGGCGTGGGCGGGCAGCCGCTCCCCGCGGGGACTTAATTTGTTGCTCTCCTGGCGCCTCGCATCTCACTTTCAAACGGCGTAACGCGACCTTACCACTTCCCCTTCTCCGACACCGTGTAGACATCATGTTCGCCTTCACCCCGGTTTGGCTAGATCGAACACCACTGTATCTGAGCCACCTTGCGCTATATCATGTTTATTATTCCGATATTGGAACGAAAATATAACACTTACCCGCGGCTTGTCAAAATATTTATAGATAATGTTTGGTTGGAGAAGCATTGTGTATATCTCGTTTGGACTATTCGCTTGTCGCTGTAGTCGCTTAACAGATTTATAATTCAAAGAGGATTTATGTTTTGATATACCTTTCCGTTTTGTTTTAAATACGGAAACTTTATTGTACCATATTTTAACACTTAAAAACTTTGGATCAAAAGATTAAACATACTTATATGCATGATGCCATACATGCAGTACATACGCATGGATGCAGCTTAGGTCATAAGTCTTCTTATTTGGCTTTGTTTCGTAATAAAAGTGACACCTGTAATAATTTAATGAAACAACAAAATAAAACTAAGCTCGTGTATCCCACAACACATGTAGTTCTTGGCAAAATTCCATTACATACGGGAAATACTCGAGACACGCGTTCACTTTATTCCAAATTCGATATACCATAGATTCGCGTGGCACAAGCAGCGCGACAATCTAATCACAATACCATAAAGGAGTGCACCGTAAAATATTTATGGGTGCGGGATCAGGCACGCTCCGGTACTCGGCTCCACCACGGGCCATCTACCTCCATCAACCTCGACGATAGTTCTGTATACGATACTTCACTCCATAATTTTGTTGTTCAATGTAAATTTAGGTTTAGTAGGGTTTAAACACGAATAAAAGTTTTGTTTTTACTAAATGTCTGATATTTTTATTTCGCCTAATTTACAAACCCCAAAGCATACACGTTCTCGACGTCCAGAGGCCATTTGGAATATTATCTGAATAACGTTTGAAGTTTCATATAAAGAAATTGAGTGTGTAGAGAGCTCAATTAAGCAAGTCCTGGGACCGGTGTGGGCGCAGTGCTCGTTACAAACCCGCTCAAATTGGCGCCGACCACTGAACTGTAACGATAATGACGCCGCGTGAGTTGTGCCCCATTCGTCCACTAACGTAAGCTAACTCCTCTCATGGGAAGCCCTAAAAGCCACTTCATACGAAGTATGTACTTCCACATTTGGCAGTCTCGCAAAACTTTGTGGTTTTTGTGGCACATAAACAACTAGCACACGTGTGCGTCCGACCGCTTATCGATTGATTTGACTTAAAATGCATAGTTTTGAGCCGCGGTGTCGATCGGTTTCCGCCAAATTTTCCGCTGCGGGCGCTTGGCAACCGCATTTTGTGGTGCGCCACAGTTACCCATACAAATTGAGAGGTTAACGTGGTAGACATTGCATCAACTTACACAATACCAATTTTCAACATTCCGCATTTATTCATATTTGCTATAACTCCACTCGCAGAACGTATATTGGCAACACTCATAATCATAGCGAGCGCGATCGGCCACTGAAAGCTTTTTGAAAGCTCGTAGTGACGCGCGATGAAAGGTTCATGCGGTGATTTCAAGCGAGTCACTGTGGCCCGACAAGCGAAAGTGACAGCTATAATGTTTGCTTTCTAATATAGGTATAACAAAAACATATGACTCTTCGTTACATTTGAGCACTCATAGTAGATACATGTTAGTTTAGATAATTTCGTTAAATAAGGAATCTGTTATAGAAGCTATTTAAATAATAAACAGGCAACAGCAACAGAATGTTCATATGCCTTTGCTATCGGATACGTGATAAATTGCTAAATAATGCGCCCTCTGTCGTTGCTCTAACCCCACCCCTAATGTCTTCTTAATGCTGCATGGAGTTGTCACATTGCACATTTTGAACTGGCGTTTGTTCGTTCCGTTTTGCCGGAGGTATTCACTGCTAAGTTTCCATAAAATATTTTTAGTGCTGAAAATCTGCATTTAAATATGTAGATGTGTCGAATGCGTACAAGCAAATTTGTATAATGATGTTAAGACACTCGGGTCATTTTAGAACTGTATAAGTGCACAGAGTTAGTTAAGTATGAAAAGTTCCATTTGAACGCAAGTTTTTTAGCTCGTTTTGCCTCTGTCGGCTCGCAGCGCGCTCCTTTTGTTCCACGAACGTGATCTGGCCGAGATGAACCCCACGGACGTTATTGCTACGTTCCTCTCTTCAATCGAGTTTGTTTCTACCCGTTACACTTTTGCTGCTTTGCGTAAAACTACACATGAAATAATTTTATTGAAACTCTACACATAAATTCCCTTGCAAATATTAGAATCTCCTTGTCCATTTGTTTACGGGACGTATATGACGTAAACGCATAACATTTTCGTAGCATTCGCCTCACCGCTATCTCATGGTTCGCATAAGATATCGTTTCCAATATAACGTTGCGAGATGACAAACGGCTTGCAGTCAAACATGACGTAAATATTACTGAAACTGGGTTTTATTTCATGAAATAGCAGTATTTCTTTCTTATACCAAACAAAGTTCGTATGCCTGTACAACTCCTCAAAATTTTGCTTTAAGCGAAGCATCCCGACTGTCCTTAAAGATCTCTGCGAACACACCTTTGCCTCGTATGAAAGAGATTGAAAAGTTTTCCAGGGTTCAGATTTGTTTTTTCTGCGTGCCTGATTTCAAGCCGCTCTGCCATCCCATAAATAATTTCTTGAAAAACTTTTAAAGCTATTATAACTCTGTTCCATAGTTATAAATCTTGGCATTCGATTCATTTCTAATATTAAGTTATCCTGCGATTATTTTTATATTTCTTTCAACTGGGTACTTTACGTTCAATTGATGTTTAGGAATTGTAAATCTTGTTTAAACCTGAAGAAAAAACTAAATCTGTGTTGTCATTTAAATAACACTGGCACCCACTCAAAAGATGCAAGTTTACTATATTTAACTCAACTAATTAAACAATAAATGTTGTGTGAAGCGTATTCGCATGTCACAACAGAGAGTGGCGCCGGATCTGTTGTAGGCGATACACGCTGGAGCAGTTATCTCAGTATCGCCTGACTACGCCCGTTGTGGCTGCCATGTTTATTTTTAGTCTCGCGTGTACATTCACTATTGCGATGAAATTTACAGCGATCGCCGCGGCTCGCCGCTCGCTGGACTCCGATACCGACGCGACGCTTCAAATGACAAGCTACCGCTATTTCAAAAATGTCTGCTATTTTACGCGAGAATTCCCGCTCTTTCGATGAGCAATAATTCTTTTGTTCAACGGGTGAAAGGTCCATGAGATTACTTTTATTACGTGGTATTAGAAGAAAACTCTACATTACATCGGACGTTTAAAAGGTCTTAACCATATTTATTTGTTTTCCTAATGAGTACTGAGAAATACATTGTGACTGAATTCGATCCATCTTCAATCATTTAATATTTTCTTAAACACTTCTTTCTTTCAGAAGGATCGATCTGAATTAGTATTTTATGAGCAAAACGCGTATCGCCGCATCTAATACTCCTGTTCGTCAAAACAGCATTATCCGCACGGTACCGGTGCGAGGTCCCCCTGTCAAGCTGAGATTTGGCGTAACTTAGTGACTGATTAGCAATTGGTGTGAGCTGGCGGGCGCGGGCGCGACAGGTGGTCGGGGTGCGGGGGCCTGACCCGCGGCCTCTCGCCTGATTGATGGCCACGTCCCGTTCACGCTCTGACTCGCCATCTTACATTTGATTTGCACTTCGCCTTACCCGAAACGGCCTGCGGATATTTTATAGTGTAGCTGTCAAACCAAAATTATTACAAGACTGATTGTCGCAATAATATAACCTATTTTTTAAATATTTATTGTACCAATTACTAAATAGAGGAAATATGTAATAACAATAACTATTAACTGTTAGAACATAACTATATTTTATTAACGAAATCAAAATGTTAATGATTGATTTCATAAATAATTACCTATAATCATTCCACAATAAAGTCAATTTAAAAGATATTTGACGTGAACTTCGGGAAGTGAGTGGAGTGTCACGCAAATGTCAAATGTCGATTGTTGTACCTGAGCGGTCCCACGCTCCGAGAGCGCGGTCTAATAACCCGAGGTCAAGTCTTGGCTCATGCATATTCACAGGCGACGGAGAAGCCGGTGGCTCATCTGTAACGGTCCTGCGACCGACCGGTTGTATGAGCTCATTGTTGCATGTGCCCACATGGTCGACGCGGCCGCGGTCGTCCTGCGTCGGCGCCGCGCTGCTTGCAACCCACTCAAGATTAGGTGGCTAACATAACATTATGCGCAAACTATCTTTGTGATCTAGTGTACAAATTTTCAACATTCAAAACTAGTTTATCGACTCTAATTTTAGAACCAGGCTCTAGTTTTACTCGTTGGTCGCTTTTTTACGGTACTTGATCACTAATAAAATAATACCAATTACGTATTTAATTACACCGCCAAAAAATTACTTTTGCGTTATTGACAGCTACCTACTGATGTCGAACACACTACCCGCTTTTTAATGCACAGCGTCGAGTTATTAAGATTACAAAGGCAGGGTCAGTTGTTAATCGCCGTCGGTAGATATTTATATTCTAATTAGGTGCCAGCTACAACCGCCCATGAGGGTGCATGCGTAATTCGAAATACGTTTTTCTTTGCATGTAATATTATGACATTATTTCATTGAAATAAACGGATGTGCGTAGGCGACGAAACCCTTGTTATACTGCGACCAATTTTTGGGTTGCCCACCGGTTATTTTTTTAATACACGCAGGTGATGGATAACACCCTCCGATGTACGCTATATTTTTATTATAACTGTGATGGATTTATTAGACTAGTTTTTGTTTTTTTGTTGGCAGTAATCTATGCCTAGTTATGATATCCACTCGTCAAACATTTTTCCTATATTTTGTTTGCGTGGCTGAGCGGCATTGACTGTCAGAGTATTGTTATATTAAAAAGCAATTTCCTTTTTTGCATAAATTGTCATTTGACTATAAAATTTAGATTGGTCATGTTTTTACTAGCTGTTCTCGCCTGTGTCTGCGTATCGAATTTGTTCAATGTCGATTCTGAACCGGAACAAAACACCGCGTTGCGTCAGATAAAGTAACTCAAATGCGTTTCATTTTTTATTTATTGTAATTGTAACTGATTACAATTTACCATTACCGGCCATGTTCAACACTTCATTTTCATTAAGCCTATATAAGCTATACCTTTTTTAGGGTTCCATAGCCAAATGGCAAAAAAGGAACCATTTTAATTTCGTCATGACCGTCCGTATGTCACAGGCTTATAACTCCGACCGTCTTTCCATCGTCTCGAATGAAGTTTTACAGGCAGGTGCCTTATGTAAACCGCCATCCAGTTCTGAACTAATAAAGTATAACTTTCAACCAATTGATTACCTATAAAATATTTTGAACAAGATATAAATTATATCACCAAGTTTTTAAGATATCCGCAATTTTTAGTTACAAACAAACTTTGCCGTCTGCGTAATATGCTTTAATTCAAAGGTTAGTTTGCTAGTTAGTTCATGTTACGGAACTCTTATACTTATTATAATCTCTTTACGATACGCACTTGGCCGGCTTTGTAGGAATAACTTGTGTTTTTGAACTGATTAATACTAGATTATAATTGTAAATGTAAGCTGGTAGAGTACCTATAAAAGTTTTTCAATTTGATACTAAAACTTACGATTCAAAACATCACTAACACTAAGTATGATCTTTTTTATATTTAGCCATTAAACAAAGATGTTGCAGCAATGCATTTTACATTTTGAAGCATCATTAAATTGCGCATTACACGGCCAGGGCCCGTCAAGAGACAATTAAAAAAGAACTGCTAAGACGAAGCTCGTAAAAATGAAGTCGTGTTCTCAACTGATTAAAAAGTCTGCTCTAATCTTGCGCACGTTAAATTTTTAATCAAATTCGTTTATAGCAAACGACCTTAGCGCCTTCTTATCTTTGACCCAGAATGGCACCCACAAAGAGATAGTTGACATGTACAAAAAAGAGTTCGTAATAAGTCTGCAGCGTTGCAAGTATTTCAAAAAATTACTGAGAACGATTTATCTTAAAGATAATTCCACCATCGGGATTCACTGCCGAGATCTATCAATTAACACGCAAACTCCATCTGCTTTCAGGTGAATGTCAATTAATGTCAAAGTCTGAGGAGCGTCGTCCGTAGAGAGAGGATACTGGTAAACTGATAGATAGTTGGAATGGCTAGCAACAAGTACCTTGTGAGTTGTGCGTCAACTTCAATAACATTTACATTTTAATATCACTTGTAGGCTGCAGGATAATCGACACAATTTTAAAAGCAGTAAACATGCTAAAATAATTAATGTATGTAGAAACGAGACAGCTAGAAGGCCAACCAGAATAAAACTCGGATGTACGAGATTATCTTACTATTGTTCTCGAGTTACTGAAGTAGATGTCAGACTGAATTACTTGCGATAGAAACTACGGCTGTTACTTTAATGTAGTTTTATTTATCTTTAGAATTTAATTAACTGGAAAGAAATTCATTTATCTTAATAAAACGTAGAAAATATAAAGTTCAATACAAAATAAATGTTTGTAACTTGATTTCAGTTGTTAAATTCACTAGAAACTTTTGCACACTAATAATAATATCATATATCCGTATAATGAATAGTGATGGATATTGCACATCCAGTCATTTACATAGTCGTACCGACAACTTGATTGATTGATGGCGAGTGACTCTTACTGCTTGTTATCAAACAGTTAATAAATCAACCAAGCGTTCGGATTGTTTATAGACCTATTTATACCCATAATATGTTACATAGCAGCATTGATATTCATAAAAAAACGAACGCGAAGGAATTTATACTAGAGACTACTGCTAAACTAGCTGAAATTCTAAGGGTTTATAATATTTTATTGTGGAGTTCCTGGAGCACTTTCCCTCTTTATCAGATCAGCTCAATAGTACCAAAATAATGCATTGTCAACGGAACTATACTTATGCATTTAAACTCAATTTGATTATGTTTAGCGGTTAAAACCTTTTTAGATTTCTGTGTTCAAAACAAATTTGAAAATTACGAAATAAACAAGTAAATAAAAAAAAGTAAAAGCTTGTAAGAATATGAAACATCGTGTATGTAGTAAATACAGAAAACATAAAGTTAAATGGTTTAATAACTTGTAAGCTCCGATGTAATCTGGCATACATACTGGTAGAGTAGGTAATGCACTAAATATTGGACAGACATGCAATATACTCCTAGTGTGTGAAAGTTACAACACGATCACTGCGAAATCAATTAATTATCGAGGTTCCCATGCCGACGGCTAACCTTATGTGTTGATTCAATAATGTTACACCGAATTATTGTGGTTAATGTTATCTCTACAACGATCTAGGAATTAGAAAATAACATTTTCATTGGGCACGGCAATTTGTAGAAGTATTCTGATAGAAAAAAATGTAAGTGGCTTTTACACACCCAGACTCTATGATAAATATACAATAAACGCTATTTACTGCCGTTGCAAGTTTAATACAATAATTGCGTCGTTGTTTGAAGTCTGTTTTATACGGAAAGGCTTGCAATAAAAGCTGTAAACTAGTTTCTGCACTGTATAATTAGTCAAATAGTAGTATAAAACTATTTGCATCGTGAGTGACTTACATAAATGCAAATTATGTCAAAATTGCATGAGCTGGATCTTACGTAATATCAAAACACTAGCTGCCATACAAACTTTGGGCGCATGCACCCACCATGTCGTTTACGTTTACCCACCAGAGTTGATATCACAGTTGCGAAATATCGTCTGCGGTTACAATAATATAACTTTGTACATATTTAGAAACCTGCACAGGTCGGTGCAGTGTTATTCAATCTGCGACCTATTTGTGGTCGATCGCTGCATGAGACGGTCTCAACCGCTCCACCGTGTTGAGTTATACCAAACCTGTTATCTGCACTTGTATGTCACATCGTTACACTTTACATTCTTGTTAATTTTGCTAAAATAGCTGAAAGGTATAAAGATTCTACGCCAAAGTGCATGTTCTAACTCGTTTAACTTAATTAACAATTTTAATAAGCGATCATTATTTTAATCGGCTCTCCCGTCACGGTTGCCGCTTTAATTTGTACATAGTTTCATAATGTACCCACATTCAGTTATAGCATGATAGCTGAATACGATAATATTTAATTTTCGTATTCATAAGCTTCTTTTTATAGGAGTCGTTAACTTTGAAATGCTAATTGTAAAAAAATACAGTTAAAAATAATCCAATTTATAACATTGTAATGCTTTTTAAATCGCTAAGAACGTAAAAAGAACTCGTAACGCTAAGCGCGAATAAATATTGAATCACTTCTTCATTTCCGAGCTTCCGGCTGACGAGGACTCGTACGACGAGCCTAATAAGTGGGTCAAGTAACCCTTTGGCGGGTTAGAGGAGTGAGAGCAATCACACGCGCCGCCCGCCTAATTGAAGTCCAATGTCGCGCGGCCCGCCCACGGTGATTGATACCGCCCAGACCAAGTCGGCTTCTAATTCGATTGTTTGGACGCACATCGACGTCACTCCCACGAGCCAGAATCTAATCTGTACGCACGCGGATGATGTCATCCCGAGACAGTGATCGCTCGATTCATTTCGAGTGGTCGAACGAGATACGCTACGGGGGAGATTGATGAGCGTCCGTTAAAGCGTGTTGTATCGCTCGTTGTCACCGTGAAAAAAAAACGCTTAAGCAGGCATGGCAGAAAGGTGGTGGTGGGGGCTAATTAGTCGCGCCATAGCCATCAATATCCATTAGCGGCGCCGCACGCGACGCTCGGCGGGCGAGTCGCGCCGCCCCGCCGCCGCCGCCGCCGCCCTTGACGATTGCCGATACTACTCGTGTGTCGATCCGCGATAAGGGTTTGCACTTCCGTGACTGACCGCGGGGTTGAACCGAACCGAAATAGAGCAGACTGGACGGCACGTGACGTCAGTCGTCAACACCAACACAAATACAACGTAATAATATGCACATATTGAAAAGGGAAGCTAAGAATATTGACTATGCATTACATTGCCTTTTGTAATATTCACATAATACATTATGGTCCATTCGCAAATTAGATTTTACAAAAGAAATTTATTTTTCCTCCCAACTATGACGTAACCATAAACATACGAGTTCTGACTATATCATTTCATTTAAAGTAAAATTATTCTCTTATATAGATTCATAACTATTTTACAAATTTTGGCAATTTGGTGTTATTGGACCACCGCGATTTGTTATTTAGGCAAACAAAGTATTAATTTGGAATAGAGATGAACCTGTTTGTTAAAATAAAAACATCGAGGTACTCAATTAATAAATCCGTTACAAAATTGAAGTAATCGGGCTAAGTTTACAAACTGAGCATGACCGGTATTTGTTGGCTAACATAATAACATTCAAATACAAAGGCACGACGGCTTTTATTAATATATCAAATATTGTTTGAGCGTGCATCTAGGCGACTCCGGTGATCCGATTTAATTTGAAACTTCACCTTACCGGCGATACTAGTAAAGGGTTGGCCTCTGCCCTAATCTTTGAACTACGACTTGACCGTTAATACGCATTTATAATTTGCTCTTCGATTATTTAGTACGGTGGAATGGTACGGCGAGATACGAATAAATTAGTTTCGTGTTTTGAACAAAGCCGGTCCAAAGTTTTGAGTAACGGTCACAGGATCGTTGTAAGAGTTAAACTTATTCCTCTATCTGTTGGTTTAGAGTGCTTTATTGGGATCCGTCTTGTTGTTTTGTTTAGATAACTTACAATTAAATGCTGTTTCATTTACTTCAGGCGGATGAAAGTGCCGTATTTATTACTGCTAAGATTTGGTAGATCTTTGCAAATTACCAGCCGACTATATTTACTATTTGACTTCGCCTAAAATCTCATCTTATGGTTTGAAAATAGTCGTCCTGTTCTCAACACTATTTCTCGAAACGTTTTTTGCACTTGCCCTGGTGCGTGTATTTATGTACCTTTAATAAAAAGAAACAATCACAACTCTCCCAGACCGTTGCCCAGAGAAAGGGCTGTAACGTCTTATTTAATTCCAATAATATATTCGTTTCTTAACAAAAAAAAAGTAGTTGACCGTATTCCGCTGTGATTGAACTATGACCGGCTCGGTCGGCAAATAACGTCCCCCAGACAGCGGTCGCGACCCGCAGGTGTAAACTCGCCCTTACTTAGGCTGCAGCTTCACCTCATTTACATAGCCAAGGTATCTTATGCACTGTGCATGCACTCGCTTCTCACTTTATAATTCAAATGATCCACACGAGCGCCGGGTGTATTCGAGGAAATGTGAGAATTTGTAACGGAATTTTAGCAGCTATTTAAAGTGAGAGTTTCTTTGTTCTTATCTAAACGCCGGCAATTCGTTCCGCGTATAACCATTAAAATAAATATTTTAATATGGGCAATGACGGTTTAACATTGTAATTAATGTAATTTATAACGTCGGAAAAAAATGTTCTCCAAAATGTCTTGGATCAAACCAATTATTTACATTACATTGAATGGCAACTAAAATCGATACGAAAACTTTTTACTATTGTTGGATTTAAAGACAAAAGAATTGTTATGATTCTTAAATCAATCGCTGGTTCATCGTCGGCGCAACACTCATCGTGCCTGGATTTGGAAAGGCATCCTTTGTTAAAGTTTCAAGTTCTAAACGCTTGGAAGTGCAGTTTGGACGCGATCGTGTTATGACGCAAAAAGGCTTATTATTTACTTTGTTTAGCAATATAACACTAAAGGTTAGTAGTGGGTGGGTATACATTACAGTTTCAGAAAACTTCTGCGGTACGTTGAGTTGCGCACTCTCGTGCTAACTGCTAACCACGGCGGCCTTGCCCCGATGTAATCAAATTAGATACGTGACGTCATCGACTCCAGCACCATTATGCTAATTAACACGAGCAGTGATCTAAACATCGATCGACGATGGATGCCTCGCCGAGATCACCTAGACTACTGACGGATACAAATAAATGTAACACGTTACGTAGCGAGAATAAACAGCTGAAATATAACGATAACAATTTTCAAAACGTCCATAACTTCGCAGTAAAAAATATCATCAACGAAACAATTCTCCCATTTTATTTAAAAAAATAAGCCTCCTTTATATCTTTTGGAGCAGATTGCGAAAATTTACTGACCAGAATTATTAAGTTAATCTTCAATCTCCATTGCGAAGATCTAACCAGTTTAAGTAATAATGGTGCCGGATCAAAGCAATATTTTTGAAACATTATGACGGTGCGGTCGACCTGGCGGGCGCGTAGGTTGATTCCAGCCAAGTGGTAACTTCCTTCATTGCGTCACTCTTGTGATTCACGCAGTTTACTCCTCCATAAGATGTAAACACTGTTTTGGTAATGCTATTCAACTACGACCTCGCACTTGCCTGCCGCTTAGCCTCGCCGCGTGTCCTTGCTAAATCTAAATCTGACACGCGAACAACAAAACGCAGTCGCGATTTACGTATAGATGTCTATGATAAATGAAGCTACGTTTTAAGTTTGTTTAGTCTTATCGCCCGTTCATTCGTCACGCTAATCTTTCAAGCGGGTTTTTGTCTGCTTCTAAGTAAATAACAGCTCGACTATTTAATGGAAACAGTCAAGTTCCACAACCATTACACAAAGCTGATTGCAGAGAAACATGAACACAAATCCAAGCTCGGAACAATATTACGATTACGTCATTCATAAAGTAAGTGCATTTATGTAGAGAGCGAGGGAGCCATCTTTGTGCGACTCCGCTGCGGGCCGCTGCTTGTGATATGAAAAGCAGTTTTCTGTGGAGTAAATAAAAGAGCGACAGTGAGAAGGCCTCGTGCATCCTACCCCGTGACAACTAACGTGTCCCAGGGTATCATTGTCGCATCTGTTTACATGATACAGTATTGAAAAAAAATTGTGTTATTGTTAAATTTGTTATTTACAGAGCAATGGTAATATTTGCAATGTAGTGTTTCAGCGTTATTGGCATCTATGTGCGATTTTCATAACGAATTTAGTTCGATACATATTCAACTTATAAATTCTTGGTATTCATAACCCTATTTAATGAGCGTTATTTTGCTGAAACTCCTTTCACGGTATGTGGAAATTCCGCACACAATTCAAGCAACATGATACCATAAGTAAGTATTCCCAGACGGCTAATGAAACTTTGCAAAGCCAACACGAGACCGCGCTTATTTAGAGACGACGATGTCGAGCAGATGACGCCCAAACAAATCTCAATATCTGGCATATGGTATGAATATTTAGAGCAGGAGAACGCATCGAGCGTTTCTCTGCACGGCTATAAGACATCGAAAATAGATTGTGCGAATGGGGTTAGACGCACCTGTTATTTGGCTTTCGGGCGGGTGCGGTGTCGGGAGCGCAGGGTGGCAGATTCATTAATAATGGCCCACAATGAGACGCCATTATTTACGAGTTGCGGCAGCCGAGTTGAACCGCATCGCACACAGCGCAATGCTTCCAGTCCCTATCCGGAAACAACCAAGTAACTGAAGCAAAATCTCCGTGAATTCTATCAGACAACAAAAACTCCAGCAAAAACTAATACGTACTTAACATGTACATAAATTCAGAATAATCGTTCCGGTAGGCTCCCAGTTTTTGTACACTACCTCATTTGATCGATATTCAATGAGCTTAAATTTTAACAATTGAACACTTAATGGACTTGGTTTCATTTGCGTCTACGTTTACATATACGGCAAACCGGCGTATAATTTTGGTCAGTCGGCCCATATTATCGTACATTATTAGCGGCACCGCATGTTATCGTGTCTGACGGCTTGCGTCTTAAAGTATCACACGAACATTATAAATACATTTTTTATTTATTTATACACTGTATTAATAAATCTTCATCTGTCCTATTACGGCTATTGCTGTTCTAGACACCTAGCTGTAAGCTGTAAAGATTTCTCATTTAAAGTGCTATATTCAAGTACACTTTCAAAAAATCATCTTAATTATTTTTTTTAATCTTAATATTCGACTCTATGTCAATTTAATGATTCACAAATCACAATTTTATATCTATGATAGGTTCTAAGAGACGCGATGATTGGCGTTTTGCAACACAAAGGATCTTTTGTGCTTATATATTTTTAATGTTATGACTCAACGGCTTTTTTGTAAATGAGCAAAACGTTTTATAAAAACATACTACTGGTTATTTTGTTCGCTGTTATGCAAAACAACGTTCTCTACAAGATGTTTCTTTTAGCTTCGTGGATCGTGATGCGCTTGCAACTCGTCGGAAGACGAAAAACATAAATACTGTTTCGTAAACTCGACAAGGCGTTATAACAGATCAAATAAACAAAGAGCTATCGGGACTAAATTCGTGCATGAACAGTCAGATAGTCTCACTAGAGGCGGTGAGATGAGGTAAGCGACCTTAAAAGCCACTTAGCACAGTGCGCTCTCCGCGCCGGCGCCGCTCGCTGCGTTTCTTATTACTTTGCGAATAATTCGGGTAATAACTAGCTACTCCGAGACCGCTCTCATACTCTTCTACTACAATATACTGTCATTTTTGACATTGAAGTTCTCTATTTACTCGATTGCTGTGCAGGAATTAAAACGAGTCAATTTCAGTCGCTGCCGCACTAATAGACAAAATAAGACTAATAATTTTGAGAATTTTTAAACTAATTAACTACTACTCTATCTTCTTCAGGCAAAAATAATACGTGCATTCATAAATATGTATTTTGATTATAAAAATAAATTAACCAATTATAAAAGCGAATAGTAGTCTAAGTGGCAGCTAATTTGAATTTTCTTCTGGGTATATGAATATTTATCGGAACAGAATAGTATAGCTTACGTCATTTCATGGATACCTTTTATCTGGCAGAAGCTGAACGGAAATTATAGAGATATTGAGTAACAACAAAGCACCTGAGGCATTTTCGCGTCCGCGTCGGTCACTATAACAGTATCAAATATCAGCCAATAGAAGTTTTTCATTTCCGTGCCTACGTCACTGATCCGGAACCCATTTCAGTACGCGAATCATCCAAAGATGGGTAAACCGAAATACGAAAACAAATTACAGCTTCTGTCACCAAAAGTGCTAGCTGTCCATCTTGAGTTTCAGCTCTACAATACACCTGTTATACTCGAAGACATCGTCAACTGTATGGTTTGTTTGAGATCAGGACATCAATATATGTCCATGAATTGTCACAGTTTTCTTTCGTGAACAGATCAATGTAGGCAGGCAACAGAGTAGCAATGTTAAGTCGGATGGAGCGAGTTAATTAACGTTTATGCGGAGTCATCAAACAGGCGTGCGCGCGGAGCCTTCGGGACAGGCCCAGGAGCGCGACTTTGCTCCGCCGCTTTTAATTAAACGCTGGTACCGCGCTGCTAAGAAGTCATCTACAATCCACTTGCCAACACACCAACCCCTTTTCTATCTATACATTTAATCAAAAATATGTCAATTGTACAAAGATAATTCGAAAATAATGTTGGTTGGTAACTTCGTTTACTTGATCAAGTACTCAATACTTAATCATTTATTGCATTCCACAATTTATATGCTTTGGTGGTAAGTAAACATTTGTTGTAACAATCGTGGAACCTGTCGGGCACAGCAAAAGAAAAATTTGGAGGAGTAAGGAGAAGTATGCACCGACGTACCTATATTTAATAATTACTTCAGTATTTTGAGCGTGGCATCATTCAAATATTTGTCGAGTTAAAACGATTGATTGACACGTATTAGAACATAAGTGGCCCCTGGGACCTCGTCCGTCAGGATATTATATCCACCCTTTGACACCTGGACAATGCCGTCGCAGGCTGGCCCACAGTAAAAGTACGAGTAACTAAATTGGATGTGTATTTACAAATACACATCCAATTTAGTTACTCGTGCATAAAATGAAAATAAAAGTTTCAAAGCAATATGTTCAAAACAGTTGATCTAATTGAGTATCCCTAAATAAATCGTTTTCAGGAAATTTCCTCCATTTCTTCCAATAAATGAACTGCACCAAAGTCAATTTACTTTAATTGGCAATGTAATCACTTCCCAATTAGTCCACAATATAGACCCCTGAAAAAAGCGACTAGACAATAATTTCTATCGAAGTGTAATCGTTCATCTTGGTGCAAGTGTATGAGAAAAAACAATCAATATATCACAAGTGATGCGTCCGTGCTCCTAGCGGGGGTTAGCCAATTACTACGTCGCGCTTCAAGGAAGCCGACCAGTTTCTAAATTCTTCGTATATTTAATTTAGCTTAATTGGTGTGTGGATACACGGCGGCAGGCAGTCGACCGAGAATTGGAGCCTCTTTGTTGGCGAAATCGCGTTTAAAACGGTACCCTCGCGAAATACATATCGAGCGCACTCTCTTCTCTTATCACTTAAATGGTAGTTTTATTGGTACAGACATCCCATTCCATGTTTATCGACATTGTTTCAAGGTCAACGTAATCGTAAGCTTGAATTTAGTTTTTTTAAACGGTCGTCACCGGTGTCGGAGGTCCCGTCGCTCTACACAAATTGCACTAGATTAGAACCTGGTGCGGAAATCGAAACCATGATTCGCAATAAGATACTCATTATACGCAAAATATCGTTGTGGTTGTTTTTCAAATTAGTTATTTCGAACCTTAATGCCTTGTTATTTATTTTTTGTTCTGAATTGTTTCTGATTTCATGTTAGGTACCTATAGGAATGGTTTACTCTAAAGATGATGTCAACTATATGTTCAAATATGATAAATATTGACTTTATGAAGTCATAAAAGGAAAAGACAATCGTGTTTGTGGGTGCTCAAATGGTGATGATGTGAATGGTACAGGAAACTCGGCGCGTGCGCGGTAAACTGATGCGGAGATGAGCAGCGTGGGCGCACCCCCACTAATTTATTATTGTCCAACAATTGACCACTCGACGTCTCAGCAATATTAAACGACACACATTTTGAAACTAACGGGTCTATAATATTTACGATCCTAACTAAAGTAGCTTCTATATTTTTTACCTTGCATTCTGTTACTGTAATGGTGTTCACAAATTGACATGTTCAAGCAGCTTAACTGCTACGCTTAGTAACATACAGAGGTATCCACCATGATCGCTAGCATCATGCAAGCAATAAACATTGTTCTCGAAATGTTCTTCAGTATCCGAACAAGGAGAGAGGTGCGGTGTACGATTACACGTGCCGCGATTGGTGACTGCTTTGTTGGTATGTGTTCATGTACAATGTACTTATATTTTTATGTGTGTGAGAACTGCGTTCGGCGTGGGACGGGGCAGTGCATTTTTTGCGAACGCGAGATGAACGGCAGGTCGTTGAACTCCGTCGCTTGTCTCGATGCCGAATTTTGCCAACGGAGCGCATCTTCCAGCCTCTGTACTTAGCTGCAGTTTTATCGAACTACAGACGCTACTTGCACATTAAAGCATATTCTCGGGATGATATAGCAAGACCGATTAGTATGATATTCATTCTTAGATTTTTTTAGAATTGCTATCAAATTGTAAGAAAGATAAACATGTAACTTATTTCATGAATAAATAAATGGAAAAAAAATCAAATGCTAATAGTTTTAAAAGAACTGGAGCCGTTGCTTGGATAAGCACGATGGTAACACTTTGGTCGCGTGTCAGCACTGGACGACGGCTTGCCGGCACGCATTGTGAGCAGGCGGGCGGCACGACGAAACAGCTGTCGGTATCATTGCTCACTCATTAGACGGTGAAAAAATTGTTCAAAAACAACTAATTAGCACCGCTGCCGTGCTTATTTCCCGTCTTTTATCCGAGAAGAATGTATGACCAACGCGTGCTTTCTTACTTTATGAAGCACAATAAGCTCGCGACTAGGTGAAGTATAAAGAAACCAGCCGCCACCAACCAAGATAATGTGCAATAAAAATTCAGAACGGTGCTCTTCCACGAACGCGATATAGGCTACTGATATAGTTTTAATGCTATTACTGCCAACTAATTGCATGATAAAATGAAACTTTATGATACATCACTTTAAGCAAGACATTATTTGAACACTGAAACGTTAGTTGAGGTAAAATGAAAGTAAGTACGTAGGTACTTTACTCAAAATTATTTCATCAACTAATTAAATTAAACGACTCTGAATAATCTAATATTTGAGTATTTGTCACTCAGACTCATTCAAAGTTGCAAAACAAACACATTGGATGAGTTGACATTCAAGCGCCTCGGCAAGTTCAGATCGAAGTTAGGCAGTTCGGTTTAATTAGAACTTACCTTAAAATACTGCAAATTAAAAGTAGAATTGAAGGTAACAATAAGCTGGCCTTGTCTCGGACATTGACCACGATCTTACAACAAATGATTTGCAGCTCTGCATTATTAAGATGATAGCCAGCCAAGTAAAAAATGGCTGGATATTTCGAGTCAAACGACTATAAGAAGCGTATAAACGAGCTTTTAGACGTCACGCTTGGTGGCGTGCGCGCCACAAAAACTAGCACACGTCGCATTCGTGACTGCCGCCGCCTGCGCCCGCTCCGCTGCACGCCCGCGCCCGTCGCCCAGCCATCAGCAGAGCCAAGCTATTGAGACATAATATCGGAATAGCTTAACTAATGCGAAACATTGAATCACAATGTTTCACGGCCCCATGAAGTTTACTTACTCATTGAGAAGACGACTTGTATCAGTCGACGCTAACATATTGGCCATAGATTATAACGTGACCAAAAATGGCCAATAAGCGCACGTGATACCTCACGCTCTCACTTCTGCGTGGGCTACATGTGTTAGGTTAGGTCCTATTCCTAACCTGTTACACCCTTCATCGTGCGGTATGAAGAATGCAAATGTTTAAAATGTAAACATTACAGTAACTGTGTTTCTATGCAAGTTATGAATGTAAGTATCGGATGTTATCTAACATAAACAGAGTTTAATTAGTATTGCAATTTTATTAGTGAATACACTATTAAAATGTATATTGCTCATATTATTTTTTCTTAATTGAAATGCTGTTTCCGTTTAAAAATGTGGCAAAATTTATGAGGTAGGTGAATAATAATACTTACTTAATTATCATTGAACAAGGTGGTCTGAGCATGAAGTTGAGATTACAATTAAACAACAATGGCATGAGATGTGTTGCATTAGAGTGCACGTTAGTTTGCGAGGGCGAGGGGAGGCAAGCGTGTCCTCGGGCAGGTCACGCGCCACGCAAACTCGTTCCGCGGCGCACTTTCGCCGCTCTTCGCCTGTTCGCCTGCGCCGGAGTCTGTTGCTATCTCGCTTGCACACACCGCACCCTTTCCCCTCGATACACCCGGCATGGACAACTTACCGGACATGTTGCAAACTTGCAATCAATTCCTTTGTTCTCCATTTTGTATTTTGGCAATTTCGGCAAGCTAGAGCTACCGGTTTACAAAAGCTTCTAACTTGATTCGCATTCCTACGATAGGGCAATGTGTGGCTAAACTTAGCTCACCCTTTGTTTCCACCCTAAACTGTGTTAACAGCTACATACTCATATTTATTTAGCCTTACATGTTTGTTTGCATTTTTCGAAGTTATAAGCGAAACAAAATGTTTCCATCCATGAACGTCGTTAAAAAAGAATGTCTTGTGTTCAAGAAGTGGAAATAATCGGTGCAACACATTGACCGGCTAAAACTCTACACAATCGACGGGGCGGGCGGAAGTGTGGCAGTGGCGAAAAGCTCGCAACTGCATGAGGAGAAAGGAAGCGGCGCGCCGCGCGGTGTGATAAGGCGGCCGGCTGGCGTCGGTCGCGGGGCGCGGAGGGGCGAGACAGGGGGTAGCGGCGCGGGGTGCGCGCGCAGCGGCAGTCCCCTCGCCGCGCCACTTGCCTCCCGTCAGTCGCCCGCCGACTCTGCTTGTGCTTGTGTGACTCGCGCCGCTCCGTGCACCGCACTCGTGCCCCGAACACGACGCGTGCCGCCCCGCTGTGGCCGCGAACGCGACCTCTACGCTACCGGCGAAACGTTTCTCCTAACTTACGTGCAACTTGCTATGTTTTAACTTACGGACATTTTACACTCCCTTACCCGGCTTGTTTATCCCTCATCATGTAAGTGTTACGCTCATTCTATTAAATGCGGCATGGTCACGTCGAAATTCGGAACTCGCGACAAAGTGTATATCGTGAAAGTTTGTGAATAAAAGGCTAGTGTGTTTTGGCAATCGTGTTTCGTAACCATCTGTCTTGTTAGTGTTTGTCTTTGTTTGTGGATGGAGTTTAATCGCCGACGATTTCCGAAATTCGACGGAAAATTTTCCAACAGTAGGAGCGAGCGGTATGTTTCTAGTGCCGGGCAATGCTGCTGGTTCGGTCCGCTCGCTCCGCCGCATGAGAGCTTTCGCCTTGGTTAAACCTGCTAGGTGCAGAGCGGCCTGCGCTACTCGCACGACAAAACCCAAGTTAAAGCTTTCATCGACATCGCCTATAATGTAAAAGTTACGCTAAGTAGTCTCCCCTAATCCCTGATCAAACTTTTCTCCTTCATCATTAAATTTCTTCTATTAGTGCGTTTGGTTATTTATTTTGTAGCTTATGGTGTCTGGACAGTAACACTTCTTCGTTCAAAGTTCTTTCTGTTGCTTTTCTCAAAAGCATGTCAGTATTTGAAAATGCGGCAATGTGTGTTAAACTCATCCAGGACTTCTACTTATATTTCACCATCATGGTTTTCTTTATTAAAATCTGTAACCTTAGCTAATAAATTGTTAAACACTGTGCTGTTATTTTCCATGTCAAGTTTATGTTTTGAAACATAAAGTCCTTTTCGATTTACTTTAGATTTGGTAAATCAGTGACATTATCGCTTTGAAAAATCCTCGACATTCTGATTTGAGAGATAAGCCAAAACTTAAATGCTCTTCTTATCGTATCTGTTGTGAGAAAATTATGTAGGTCTTAATCTTATCATTTAAAATAACACAACGCAGCGTCGATTCGGAGATAAAAATAGTTAGTAAAAATGTTCCACATACTAACTCAAAAAAAACTGTTTCAAACAGTGATTTTCCATGCAAGCGCAAGCTATGTTTATTCTTTTAAAATTACATTTAGTCCACTGCAAATTCAGTTGGATGATGTCATTCAGAGTGATAATTATGATAGTAACAATCAAAATATATCCGTAACAATTTAACTGTTTACAGAAAACATGATAAAAGAATGATATGAAACGAATTTTGTTACCAAATGAGCACTGTATTTTCTATAATATTAACTCGGTTAAAATCTAAATTATATTTTTTAAACTGAAATATTTGATATGAACGTGTTAATTTAAAAAATAGTAGAGCTTATCCAATTTTACATGTACAATAGTTTGTTTGCAACGCTTCTACTACGAGGGTAACAGCTGGCTCTGCTACCTGCTCAACAATAAAAACGTGTGTCAATAGAGGGCCCGGCTCTGCATTATTATTACTGGCCCATTTCAACTCTTAATACAGAAATTAATTTTTAATTGTAAATTACTGGGCTCGATTTGAGTACTAATATTTGTACAAAATCATCTCTAAATCCGAATTTTATCAAACCTATTACCTAATTAAAGAAAAAGTTGTACACAGAAAACCTTTTCCGTATCCAATAAATTTACAAGGAATCCTTAAACAAATTAAACACCAACTGTGAACATACGAGCAGTGTTCTAATTTTTTCCCTTACAATAAATGAAACCCACCCAATTGAATTTATTATAGACCGAGACAAATGACAAAACTCGTTTCACGACGACTGAATGGTTTTTTTTTTGCAAATTAGGCAAACGAGGAAACTCTAACATTTAATAATGATTTCAAGGATACAATAACTAACTCTTGCAAAGAAGAATTGAACAAAACCTACACCGCCCACGATAAGCTGCTCGTAATTAGTATTATCTTATCGGGGTAAAATTAAACGGGTCTAACTGAATTACAAGACCAAATGTATCATTAATAATCTTCCTTTGTTAGCAGCGAAGATATGGAAGTTTTTTTACACCGGTTTTTGTGAAATTCTGAACTTTTCCGCAAAGGTACAGACAAACATTTTGAGGTTGTGCTCCAATCAAATTAGGATTGTAAAGAATTCCTGTTAGATTTCTTGTAGGTGCAGTTATATGCTTTTTTGCCAATAAAATTATTAATCCTACTTATTGTGCAAAATTATGGTTGAGGTTTGAGTTGTGTTTCGAAATGAAATGACTGATACATCCTTGATAATCTTCTTCTGCGTTTCTGGCATCTTTATTTAAGAAACGCCCTCTTAATGTAACAGCGCAGTGTATCATTAAATTAAGAGTATGACTCTTGCTAATACTGGAATCCTTGACTGTTCTTCACCAATTCGTTCGTTTCTTTTTACGGCCTGCGCGACATCCAAGTTTTCTTTAATCCAATCTTTGTATCTTCTTTTTGATCTTCCCCTTCCTCGCTGTCCTTCTATATATCTTTCCGTGATGTTTGCTAAGTCATCGAAACGTACAAGATGGCTTATTTGGAGTTTATCTGCTGTTTTAACTCTTTGCAGCATTCCTGTGTTCTTCACTTCGTCTGACTAAATTATTCTCTCAATCATAGTAACATTGCATAATTTTTTAACATAGTTTTGATATCGGACCCGTGCCTTCTAAGCCTATGTGCCAAAACATCCGTATATATAATTTAAAAGCAAAACCTTTTTAGGTTAGAAACTTCCGGTAAGCTGTTCCAAGTTTTAAGTTTCCAAATCTTGGTTCAAATGCAATCTTTATTATATGTGATCCCATGTAATGAATGTAGTGTGTCGTGATTAGTATTGGTATATTGTGCGGTCGATACGATCAGTAGAGTGTGAGAGCGGTGGCAGGTCGGCAGGCCCTCGCTCCACGTTCGATAAGGCGTGCACATTAACGGGCGTGCAGCAGCGATAGCGCCGGAATCGTGTAATTTGCGCCTCGTAAATTTAAGCCGTCGCAAATTTTTCGCCTCTCTCGCTAATTACCAGTCCGCCGACGTCCCCTGAGACTGCTAAATGTGCCTCGTGCACGTCCCGAATGCGAAAGTAGCGCTAGTTGCGATCTGCTTTGCCTCGCACACGGTAAACAATAGCCTTTGTTTTGGCTACCATGGTTCACCTACGTGTTCAACAAACTATTTAGTTAGAGCTGCATCGAATTTGTATAAAATTATGATGACAATATTATTTCCTATGTAAATTTATGGTAGTAAGTGAGAAGTTATAAGTAGTGATAAGTGAGAGTAGATAAGTACGTGAATATAACGTACGAAGGAAACGGTGGAGTTTAATAAACATTAATCAATCTGAACCAATATTCAAGATTTCTAAATGACCAAAAAAATTATTATTTTAAGCCATAAACAGGTAACCACGTTAAACACAATTTAACTAATAATGTTCCAGTTTGCATTTCAGTCATAAAATTAACTTCAGTAAACATCCTTCTAAGTAATTGATAAGACTTTTTTCCTTAACGATCTGAGTCAACAATGCGCGCGCTGACCAACGAATATGGAACCATGCTAGGAATAACAAAAGGTGACATCACTTCAACGCCGCCGAACACATGCGAAATCAAGCTAAAACGTTCAATTTTCAACCATAGTCGCAAGATTTACAACTTAAATTGCATTACAGGAAACAGAAAATATAGCCTTGAACGTTATTACTAATCGCAATCGCGGTTTGGATTGATGGAAATATCGCATATGAAAAATTAAAACTTTAAATTTAAAATTAAAACAAACAAAAAGAAACTCGCTTGGTTTTAATCAATTTTAATTATGTATTATCTAAGAATAGCATACTTCCTATTTTCAAGGAAAGTGTGTAAATCACTTCGAGGGTAAAGTATTTTGAACAAGAGAACCAAACCATGAATGTAACATTAACTGACAGCTTGCAAAGTACATAATAAAAGCAGTTTATCCAATCTGATAGCACGTAGAGACTATATCACACAGTGAAATACCACAAATCGATTGTATGTAAATCTAGATGCAGAGAATGCTTAAGCCAAGAGTGCATTGAGCGCGACGTGGCTTCGATCAAGCATGTCGAAGGTGAACACGGTGGTGGTTTTTGCGACTATGTCTGCGGCGAACCGCGACACCACCATCCAAGGTCACCACGCGATCATTCCTGCCCCGCTTTCCGCCTGTATTGCCATTGTCCAACGGCCTTGCTGTCTGGACAACTTTTTATCGTCCAACTGAATGCTCTAGTTGATTACTACCGTCTCCGGCAGCGATAAGTCTATTCAATGATAAGCAGACAGGACACGCTCCGCCACTGTTGTTTCAATACATTGACTGCTAAACACAATCGCTCAGTTTTTTTTATACTCATTCACTATTTTATCTTCTAAATCATTTTAGTGAAGACTTTGATCGTCTCATTTTTCTGTAGTGGTCACAATAACTCCTTTCCTTTAGTTGGCAACTTGTTCGATTTTGACTGGAGAGACTAGTTAAGACATGATTTATCGCGCCTGGTTCACCAAACATGTGATCTTCGAAAATTGTATTTTCAAGGAATGCAACAATCCTTGCATGATGTATGTTAGCTTCCGAAATATTAGACAGATATTTGAAAGAAAGAATGAAAAAGTATTTATTTTTTCGCCCAAGCGGACGCACACGTATCATACCTACTTAAAATAAAAAATTCTTAAAATTAAAAACAAAACTACAACATAAATTTGTACTTAAATTTAAACATATAATTACCTGATTTGAATCTGACTAATGTGCCTTAAGTGAATTTATGAAATTGTTTTTTTTACAATAGTCTCTCTCGTTTCCTTTCACTTCTTTCTTTCCATTGCCTCCTCCTAGCATCCCTCCATTCCTCTTTATCCATACCCTTACATTTGAAATCAATATAAAGTGCTTCAAGACTTCAAGTGCTTAGTATCGTTTCTATTAGCAGTTTAAATCAGGAAAATAATAAAACGCAGATTTGAACTTCACACTTAAATGTTACTTACTTCAAAGTATGCGGCAATTACAATATGAATGTTACGAGTACCAATCTTACTTCGTACAATTGTGTCACGTAATGCATAAAAAATAAAGTAACAGTCATTTATCGGTGAAGGTAACGAATTAAGCAGTACCTTTCCAACAGCTGCACCACGCGTATGGACGACCTTACCCCGATTTCTGTCGAACCCAATTCAATCGCAAATTATTAAGCCTTCGAGAATTAATATTGTAAGCGTTCACTATTCAGCTTGCAAAATTTCGTTGTTTCATTACTGAAGGTGTCCATTCAAATTTATGAAAAGTGCGGTTGGGTATTATCTGAAAATTTCTAAAATATTCTGAATAATGATGAAACACCAAAAATATACACCATTTATATGAAAAGCACAAGAATTTCTTGTTCAACGACGTTATATTGATTTATTACAGTTCGAAATTACATTATTCTTCTTGAGATATTTCCTGTAAAAGAATGTTATACTTCGGGTAATATTTTCGTTTAAGGTTTCCAGGCGAGCTGTTCGCATTCTAATTGTCTTGATAGCTCAGTGGTTAGAGCGCCCTCCCTAGCGGTGGGAGACCCAGGTTCGAGTCCCGGTCGAGACCATGGATGCGGGCAAGTGGTCTGGTTGTCCTTTGTGTGGAAATGTGTAATTATTTATTTAACTCTCCTCCGCGCTTTTCAGATACCTAACTATTAAATCTACATGATATTCTCGATGGTAACTTGATCGAATCGGCGATCTCACAAAGGCCCGCTCGACTGTTTTTCCCCCTCCTGCGCCCCACCCCTGTCCCCGACCGCTCTCACGAGATTCTTATTTAGATTCGCTTCCGTCTGATTGCTCTTGGTAATCTTTTCACTGGGTTATTGAATGTCTTCCCCGTGCGTGTCGAGCACCGAAGGAATCTCCCAGCGATCGGCGCCGACGTGAAAAGAATCGGCCGCCGATATCATTTGAAGCCACCATACTCAATTTCTGGTTTAAATGTAGAAAATAAAAGGATGTCCATTTGCTTTGTGTTCGTTTCCAAGGGGTTGGACTTGATAGGTTGGAATCACGATGGCGGAAAACTATAGTCCATTTAAACCTTTACGTTGATTCATATACTTACGAATACGTTTGTCGCAAGTTGTGTAGTATAATATCGTTGTTTATTTGTTAACAATAGACGTAACAATTACGTTCTCGTGTTTGATTAAAATAACAAAACGAGATATCTACTCGTACTTTATGTATTTTGAATCCATCCAATTTTATTTTTATGGTTTTATCTTAAATTAGTTCGTTCCATACATTTTCAAGGGAACTGTGTACTGTGCTATGCCAATTAAATTTGAAAAAATGTATTGACTGATGTAAACCAGACCACAACGGACACGAATGGCCGTTACTATCGTGAGCCTCGACGTAACTAGAGTTGGTCAACCACAACACTTCGTAATCATTGTTACCTGTTTCCTTGTTACACAGTACAATCTAATTTCACGGCATCTAATTTACAGAGTAATCGGTGCTATTTCAACAATTTGTTATAATAAAACTATAGTTTGCCACTATTTTAGCCTGTTAGTCGACAATAACGTCGAAGCATAATAAAAAAATGGAACAAATCCGAATCGTTTGGGAAAAGTGTCGGACCGCGCGAAGCGCATCCACGCCGCGTGAAATTCGTCTCGATGCATCTATGTTGAAAATAAAATTTGAAGATTTATGCACGGTGAAGAGCGCGACGTTGCGTTGCCGCACACCGAGCTATTTTCAACCAGGTTATGCTTTAAATAGCGCATTACGATAGGATTTGGTTTCACGAGTTTTTCCCTGTTCCCGCGGCCTCAGACCGTTACGTTTCTAGTGGCAGCGCCCACACAAAGAATTTTTCTGTGTGATGATTCCCCTGACACTTATTGGCGTTGCCGCCGTGAAAAACTTTTACATCTTTTCATAGTTTTATTCTGATGAGATTGACGTCAAATAATCTGTTCTCGCTGTTCAAACGTTTGAGGTTCTGTTGCCAATTTATAAGTGAGTTGGAAATGTTTTGTTTCTTGTAATATCTTTAGTACCTTGTATGGCTAATCCAAATGTCTGAATTGTAAAACTCGGAAAAAAATTAAAAAAAGACTCCATTAATGGTATCTTCATTGAAAGATTTTGTTACGTATTTTAATATTCAAAGTTGAAATAATAAGACAGATAGATGGGTGTATAATAATGCGAAAATTATGAATTGTCATTGCCGGTACCTACATGTTTACAATATTCTGTAAGATGGGCCATCAAATAAAATGCTATGACCTTATTATCTACCTACTTGGTTTTCATTTACATTTTAATGTCATTATTATTTCATTGTCATACCAATCGTCTTCATGTCATTAATGTTTACACCTAGTAGGATGATGATGATGGGGTAGCAGGTTGGAGGCGACGTTCTACAGCATGAAGGTACCTTTCTGCCTACATAGACAGCATCCGAATGAAAAACTATGATAACTGCTAATTTCTCATTCTTGCGCACCGATAGTTCACAATGCATTTGTTGTTGGCCAATAACATTGCGACAGAACAAGACCTGAAAAATAATGTTTGCCTAAAATCTGCTGCCTGTGAGGGCGTCGCGTTGCGCTGAGGAGTGCGTGAGTACCTATCTCGGCGAGCGCAACGTCGTCACCGGGCGCGGGCCTGAGTGCGGCCGCCGCGCGTGCTTGCTAACCCGGTAGCCGCTTGTGCTTGGCTCCGGGGCGGAACGCCCGGAGAGTAACCAGTGTGTTTTGTTGTTCGCAGAGTTGAGCCCCGCACCGCACCGGCTTGCTCGCTGACCGCCGAGCCGCTAATCTAGCTTTTTACGCGCCCCACCGTCGCCCGCCCAGACCCGCACCGGCCGCCGCCATGCTCGCGCACCAAGCACCGCTCGCCCTCTACTAAACTCAACCGTCAACATCGATAAGAACGCGTGTGATAATAATATTTAATACTCGCCTAAATAAGCTTGCAACGTCGGTGTCTTTAATTCTAACTTAATTGTAAGATTAATCAACTAGTAAGTAGGTACCTGGCGTGGTAGCCGCGCGTGAATCGTCGCGGAGCCGCGTTCCGTGCGTGTGTGTAGTAGTGTAGTGAGGGTGCGCGAACGCAACGCCAGTGGCCGCAGCAACAGCAGCAGCAGCTCTCTCTAGCCGTGTGACCAGTGCATGCTGAGAGCGCGCGGGCGCGCTCGCTCCCCGCCGCCTATGCGCCGCACTCGCTCTGCGTAATTGCGCGCGCATCTACCGCCCCTGAATTTTATGGCAACAATGGCCACCATGGTGAACATGAATAACCTCTTAAACGGCAAGGACTCACGTTGGCTGCAGCTTGAAGTGTGCCGCGAATTCCAACGGAATAAGTGCTCGCGACCCGACACTGAATGCAAGTTTGCGCATCCCCCGGCTACCGTGGAGGTGCAGAATGGAAGAGTTACCGCCTGCTACGACAGTATCAAGGTGAGTGATAGAATTTTAATTTTATCATCGCTGCATCGTTAGAAGGAAATAGATAGATTACAGAAATACTTTTAAAAACTTATACGGCTGTGATTTTCCGGTTGAGCAAGAAACAACCCCTCAAGGCGACATTTCGCCGCCGCTATTCCGCTCGCCGACCTCAATCCCAAGGCTAGCTTGAAGTGACGTCATCCCCGCCGCCGCCGTCGTTCGTCTACTATTGTATGGGAATTGGCATAGCGCTAACATAATGAGCAGGACGATGACTCGCAGCCTTAACTGGTTCTGTATACATATACTTATTATTTTTAATAGAATGCAGACGCATTATCTGTAGAACTCATTCCTTACATAATGTTCTCTAGTTTTGTAATATTCCGGATATCTAAATGAACTGCAGGTTATTAATTAAAATGCGTTCGTTTAGCAAAATTCTAATGTAAAAAAAAAACTAATTTTTTTCATCGAATTGCACAAATAAAACGGTTTATCGGTAAGTTTGCTCGGCTATTACGTCCTATAGCGTTATCAACACGGTAGAATGACGTGATAACGGGTAGGTAGGTATTTCGGGCGAATGGAGGGCGATAAAAATTAAAACTGACATGTAAACACGCACCTCCGCCGCTGCATCGCCTCGAGCGGAGGGCCTTATCGCGATTATGTCCACTCGTTCGACTTTCCAAATAACACCGACCGTTTATGTTACTAAATATACATATACTATAGCTTATTTAACTTCCAGTGTTATGTTTTCATCATCGAAGACTGCATTAGCAATTTGTAAATGTAATTCATTATTTTTAATTCAACAAACCGTTTCTTAGTACCAACGTAGGTATTTCCCTTCGTATTTTCCTTTGATGCTTGGTTGAATAACGCGATCAAGAGATAAAACGCACTGGGATCGGGAGCGAGCCAGTGCGCTCGGCAAAGATTTTCATGTCTACCATCCACCGTGCTCTATTTAATATGGCCATGTTTCTTTACGTTACGGCGAGGATACACCGTCGATGGTGGCTTGCTCTATGCAGTACGTCATTCACAATGTTTGCCCGCCAAATCCGTCTAGCGATCTTAGAAATGTTGTTCATCTTTGTTTTATTTCATATAACTTTAGACAAATAAGAGCCATTTTAGCAAGAAAATGTATAGAAATAACATGTTTTCTTCTAAAAGAAATTCAATACAGTATAATGCTTTTATGAACCTTACCGGTCAATCAAGATGAGCTGAAACTCTATTTGAAGAAAGGGTTTAAAAGCTATTTCTGCTTTGGTGGCCAACTTATGTCTAATGTTATATCAAATGGAGTATATTACATTTAAAAGTCCATCTAAAATAAAAGAATTTCATATAATATTGTCCTATTGATATTTCTCCACTACTTTCGGTACAAGGAAAACATCTTTTGGATTCAAATAAGATACCGATGAAGTTCAGACATTGTAACTCTATATTTGAGTTATGTGTTTCCATTTTTGTAACACTACCTTCTCTATGTCGTCTATTATCGCTAAACCCAATAAATATCTTATTTCTTTGTTCAGATTTCGTTAACTCTGGTTAGATATTTTATAAATACATTACCAGTATATGTATATAAGTACATATAAATAGCAATAACAATTTTGCATTAGGATTTTTTTCCTTTCAGTTAAATCCAAGGGCAATATTGCTTTAATTACCACAATTGGTAGGTTAATTGTTGTTCTCAATACGTATGATGATAATACAGAGATTCATGCTGCTTGTTAGGTAATGTACGAGAAATGTGAGGATGTCTATTCTTAAGCAAGACCACACACATCATGGCGATCTATATATGTTGTGATAGTAGTGTACAGCAACTTACATGTGTGAGGCTGCAGTAGGTAGGTAATTCGCTTAAAGCCGGGCATGATGTTTAGTCCGAGACTCTAAACAATGAGCCGGCGTGCATTGTGCGGGCTTTGTGCGCCCTGGTGGTATCGTGGTATCGCGCCGTCGCGTCCACACTGCCTGTACTTCACAATGCTGTCGCTTCGATGCCTGCCATGCCATCACCTTATTAATCGCTTATCTCTTGTTTTCTCAGTAAACAGACTCGATAAAATTCGATCAACTTAGCTATTAAAACCGTGTTTCGTAACTTCGTTCTAGTTTCGCAAGATTGAAAAGTTAGGTAAAAGACTATTTATATTTACCCTTTTGCTTAGACAATTTGAAGTTAGCTTCCTTTAATTCATACCTTGATGGACGGTTCCGTTCGGCAGACTTTTAAGTCTAAAACTTTCATCAAAACCAATTCGGAATAACCTATAACTAGTAAACTTAAAGCGAATACTGAAAGTAGGTATGAAACGTGCACGCATTTCAAACAACCCTAAACAGTTTCGATTCGCGCTTAAAGATAAAACCGCACTCGAACCGAGCGATAGCTCAAGGAAACTTTAAATAATCCCTTGGAGAATGCGAAATAGTGCATCGTACGTCGCTCCGGCTCTAATCTGCACGATAAAAGCATCTCGACGACGGAGAACGCCGCTTATACTGTTGACCAGCGATGGAGCGTCCAGATATTTAACTGGGGGAACGAAAAAGTAAACAACGGCTTTGTGAGGCGCACTAGTACTGGCTCTTTGAAGCAGCCTGCCCGGCGCCCGCTGTACCGCCCGCCTAATCGTGTAAAGCGAAAACTTCGTTCTTTCATCACTGAAACCTGAAACAGTGTTGTTATTCGATTTTCCTCTGATATAATAAGGTTGTTGTCTGTTGCGAGTAAAAGCTAATATAACGGTCACGTGCGAGTGGAATTGATGCATTTGATAAGTATCTATAGTATTCGCACAAGCAGACACCAGTATCAATGCCATGAAGGTTCTGTTTCTTCATATTTTGAGGAATGCAACGCAGAAATTTTTTTCTTATTTCTAACGACTTGATATAAATTTAAAGCTTAAATGTATTTTTTTTTGCAATATATGTGCTGGCATGCCACAGGGTAGCATTTTATGTCCTTTACTATTCGCAATACTTTCATTTTAATAAATTCCGTCCCAATCAACTTCTGAACTGTCTGAACTGTAGGATGTCTTAGTACAGTGGAATCTGTTTATTACGACTTCGCTTAAAGCAACGATCCGCTTATAGCGGCTAGCGAACATTAGTTTGGTTTCCATTGAAATTGTTAAGAGAAAAGTTCGTTTATAACGACCAAACGACTAAATATATATAGCGACGAAACCGCTTTTAGCGACGTAATTTCAAGGTAAAATAAAAAATCTTCTGGTTACAACGACGCATCCTTTATTTTGTTAGTAAATTAACTAACTTACATATAAATCGATGTTATAAATAACGATTCTCATTCAACTTGTAGAAATATAATGGAAAATATTTTTATATTTTCTAAATTGTTATACACGATATTTCAACATAGCGAAATATGCACTGATGCTTATAACAACAGTCGCTTAGTACGACTAAATATCGCATGTCCCTTCGTCGTCGTTATAAGCAGACTCCCCTGTATTTCATTTAACAAAACCGAATGTTATCCCGCAAAATTTGTCACTGCCTCATTGGTACATACGTAGGTAATAGCGGGCTGATCAAACAAACTCGCGGCACATCCCGCACCCCGCGCCGCCGCACCTTTCGCGCCTTTCCGCGAAACGTCTCCCGTGATTAAGCCTTCAATTACGCGATATGACGAGGGGGTCATATTTGATTAGGCTACGTGTTGTGTTGATTAAACCGAGCTTATTGCCTTATTCACTTAACTCACCCACGTCGCTGATATCTACCTGCGAGCGATGCGTCGTATCATCAAACCGGATTCGCAAACGTCTCATCGCGTCACCTCCGAGACTCAATTTGCTGACATTAAAACGACCATGAAACACTGACCGCGTGCCATGACGAAGGCGTGAGCAGAGACACAAGTTTTAATATCCACGTCGTTATTACTAGTGTTGGTAGGTAAATATTACGAAGTTGCATCAATTTACTTATAGAGCTCGGGCATTGGTTGTGTCATGCATCGATACGTCTCGATCGTCGATCGTCTTTGTCGCCTTGCGAAATAAACTAGACAGTGACTTTATCTTAGTCAACAACTCGTGTTGTAGTTGGCTAAGTTTTTTTACCAGTTTTTATAATACATTTATGTACCACCGCCTTATGTACCGCCATTGTGCATTGAAGTATTAAATAAATAAATGTACTTACATTATTAGGTATAGACTCATAAAATAGCGTGGTATTCTGGTTCCCGTGTTGTAACAAAGGTTTATGTTTTAATTATTATTTAAAAATTACGTTGCATACAACCTAATCACTTAGAAACCATTCTTGTGGTATAGTCCCTTGAAAAATAATCTTATCGCATTAGTAATAATAACACGATTTGTAAAAGTGACGTGAAGTGTTTGTATATAAAATCCATATCAGAAAACCTACACACACTGTGAAATACCGTGTGCACGCATAATAATGTACTTTGTAAAGGGCAGCAGTGAAAGTGTGCGTGGGTTCAGGTGAACTCTGTTCGCACAGCTTGCAATATAGTTGCCATACGTGGGCAGTGATAGATGCACCGGCAGTCGCCGCCGCCGCCACGCCGCCGGCCCGCGCTCAACACTCGAAATAGAAGTACACAACCAACTCGTCCTCCCACACGCTCGCTTTCATCGCAGAACTGATTTGTAAGCAAACTCACTTCTAAAGACGAAATACCACTTCGAAAATCAAATGATATCATGGCAACTTTATATTCCGGTGTAAACTAATTTATGCTAGATACCGATGATTATCACCCCAGGCCTCCAATTAAATACAAACAAGATATTACTACACAACGCGTACAGTACAAAATTAGCAAAGTAGCGCACTGCAATCCCTGCCTCCAGTTCTTGGAAAGTATAAATCGCTTCCAACAATCAGTACTCAGTAAATTCATGATATTGTGAAATTTTCCCGCTGACCTATTTTATTCTTATTTTAGGATCTCGGTTGAATTGATATTTCCGTGAATTAACAATATACAAAGAGACTTCAATGCCTTTAATAAACATTACAGAAAAATCATGAAATAATCCTTTGATAAACTCCCGATCACCTAAACTCGGCCGTTTCGCAAATGAGCAAAACTACTGCTAACAAATCTGGAGCAAAAGCTATTGCTTTGGGTACTCCTCTTGAGGGGTTTTCAAAACTCGTCCACCAAGTGTTCCGCTGCTGAAAATTCAGAGCATTCAGGGCATTTAAAAGCAGCCAGTAATCTCTACTAGCGAGCTCTTGTTCGCCAGGCTAGAGCTGTTTCATATTTCGGATAACTTTATTGACTGCCAAACACCGCTTTTTCTCCAAATTCAACTTTAACAAATTCTCCACTATTTCTTACCAAGTCATGTATCCCATCCAACAACATAGAATGCCAATCATAACGGTTATTACTCAGTACAACGTGTAATTAGCAGATAAATCACACAGATGGAACACAATATATGTAATTATAAAGTAAAATAATCTAGTGTCATAGTTAACCTAGAAGTCTATTTTGTACACCGCTTTATAAACAAGGTCACCAATCTCGCATTGGAGATTGTTCGTGAACCTTCACGCTTTGTAGATAGGTAAGTAGACGTGGCCGAGACGGCGGGCTCTGTTAGAATAGCAAGCACCGTTATGTGATTCATTATACGTATGTCTGTCTGATCAGCCCGTCCTGTCTCAGACCGCAATGACGAGAAATTAACTATGGAATGTTTACTGCCTACGTGGTTCACTTAGAATCTGTAATTGGAAAAGGATATGCATTTACAGAATCGATCAAACGGGTTTTGATAAAGACATTCATCGTCTGAACGTTTAAGCATGATATTTTAACGCCTAATTGGACTTCATCCAGATCTCGATACGTCTGAAATGCCATTATCTATCAAATGTTTATTCATTAGACACGACGGCAACGTTGAAAACAAGTTAGACAGAAATCTTAATATGTTAACGTAATAAATCCTTAAATAGCACTAAACTAATGATAATGTACACTAATGAAGACATTTCATTAAGAGTATTTATTGTTTACAATTTAGATCCTCAGAATGTACGATCCATCGGGTAGGGTTGCGTTTTGCGAGCGAACGTTCATTAACTTTGTGCAGCAGCCAGCGTTGTGGGCGCACTCGTCGCGTGCTATCGTTTGCATTAGTTTTTAAAAATCACTTAATCTGACCTGGATTGAACGCCAGCATGCTTCAAGTAATTGCTGCATAAATTGTCGTTCTCGTTTTAATTGTTCCAGCTTTCGGTGGCTCTCAACTGTTTTGACTATTTATAATGTACAAACATACGTTTACGAATCATGAACATTTTTTTAATTATCTAGCTCATCTTGCCAAGTCCGTCAAAAGTAGTGAGAGATTTTAAGAAATATGATTTTCAAATCCTCACTGCTAATGAAGCAATCAAGAAACTAGCCACGAGGAACGTTGCAACTTGCGATTGTGTGATTCCTTTATGAAGACCACTTGGTATCTAGAGTCGTTACGCAGTTATAAATAACAGATTTTAATAAGATGTCCAACTTTCACGTTGCGTGATAAGTGGGGTGTCACGTTCCGTTCGCTCTCGGATTTCGCCACTCGCCGTTCAAATTGCACTCTGGCTGGCGTTCGTGCGCACTTTATGCACTTAGCCAACAACTCGATATTACAACATTCCTAATAACTTCATTATTTCTCTTGCAATACAAATTATCATCTTTCTCCTCTTTAATGCTTTAATTTTTGACCAGCTGTAAAACGGTTTTCGGTGAACTATGTCCGTTGAATTTGTGCTTTCTAAAAACTTCACTCTTTTAAATTTAATCTTTCCACCGAGCGCAGAGCGCGGATGAAAAATACTGTCGTGCCGTGTCCATTAGGTAAAGTATATTTTTAGATGGTATTCTCGGCTACATAAACTTTCATTCCACTTTCAGTTAATACCATCTCACAATGCTCTTAAAGTGTATCAACATAATAAGTAGCAGGAATTATCTCTGGATGATCATTAATGGCGGTCATTTCCGGGCATGATTTTAGTAGAATGAAGATCGAATGGACTATTCCCATTCCCACTATAGCATTTCCAGAGTCGTCAATAAAAAATACCACGAATCGTTCGCGAATGAGGAGGGGCGGCGCGCGGCGCATTCCTACATGCCGCGCATTTCCATCCGATATTGCGCCGCCATTATGCCCTGCTCCTCGACTCCCGCCCCGTGGGCCTCACCCCGCCGCCCTTTAATTAAACGGTGAGGCCCGAGAGACACGTCTCCACCACCAACGTGGAAAATCACGTAAATAGCTCCAAAGTTATTTTATTCGGTTCAGTCCATCCTATTGATAACAATATTGGCTGACTTCCTTACTTTTCCATCCATTCGATATAAGGTTAACATTTTTGTAAGCAATTTGTAGAAATGTACAGAACCAGTTAGCTCATCAAATATAACAATGTTTTATCTTCCCTGTAAAAGACGAAAATAAACAAATATGTAAACCTAGCTCAGTTGTAATTTTTCGCCCGGGTGTAATGGTAAGCAAAATAGGCTCGCAACATTCGTTGTTTCCATGGCAATGGCTAGGTGAAACAATGCGTGTAATTCGACGACATTAACCTCCTTTCTCGACACATCCGCGTAATAAAATAAAGGCAGCTCCGACAGGGCTCGTAATGACGCCAGAGGCCCCGGCGTCGGGTGTAGGGTGTAATGAGCGCGACTTATCTGCGCTCATTTGCATGCCGAGTATCAGCCTCGACCTTGGCACCTCGCTTGCATCACGATTCACGTACACAACGTGCCGAATTCGACGTCGCGCCGGACGCACGGTTACGTCACCCGCCGCCGCCAGTGCGAGACTATTACACGATAGCGAAAGTCTAGTCTGGCCCTTTAAGGCAATATTGGACAACTCCAGTCTACAGTGCCGAACAATCAGTATGATCACGTGGTCCCCATATAAGGACACTATTTGCTAAGTTGGCATCGTGTAAAGTTACATGCGGCAATAAATTACGCATTCGCTCGAGGTTTCTGTATCGCATTTGACAAGTTGCCACCCTAAATCATACATGCATGACAGTAAACAGCTTCCCACTGTTTATTTTTATCACTTATGGTACCCCAGATGCTGAAACTTTTGGATTATAAGTACATACCTATATTTTTTTATTGATTTGTAAATCAGCACGGAACATACCACTGTGTTACATCCCACTGTTCTCCATCTCAAGCACTTCGTCTTCGCTAATACCAGGTTCACACGATTCGATTCTAATTAATCAACTGCCAAATCGCATGCGATTTGAACCATCTGAACAGACTTTCAATCAAATTGAATCAATTTGAAGGAACAAAACGTTTCAACTTTTGTTGATCAACTAAAATCGAACCGTGTGAACCCGCTATATCGGTTGATTTCATTTTCGAGAATAATCGCAGTTGTCATTACCAAAGTTTACAAAACACAATTCTACACAACCTTTATTATCTAAAAATTACAAGACCATAAACAATGCAATATGAAAGTGTGTCTGTCTCCTTACGATTGCCTTAACGTATTAAGAGATTGGTCACGAATCTTAGGAACCATTTGATCAGAACAGTGAATCGCATCAGACACCACTTTCCTCAATACTAGCTTTTACCGCGATGGTATCAGCGAACGCCCATTAAGTACGCCATACACCTTTCAATTTATCGTCACGGTGTCGTGACTACTTCGGAATCGCTAAATAATTGCTTACTGTAAGTGCACGTGACTAACAATATTTTAGGCTACTTCTATGCCATTTCGAGACTTTTCCGTACAATTCATCGCGCGATGTCGTTGGCGATAAATCTGAAAGTGTCTGGCGGCTTAACACTGTCGGAGCAGATCGTTATCCATACTTAGGTCGATACTCACCGTTTCGCTGAATAACTTAGATCGACAGGCAATCGCTTCGCAAAAGTGCATTTTCAGCCGGAGGCGAGGCGCGGGCTCGATGTGCCACGCTTTAGCCCCGACGACGCTTTACATGACAATTGCGATGTCCCCGGGGCGAGCGTCGTCGTCGCGACTCTCAGATGCTCCAGTGGCGTCGCTATCTCGCCGTTTCACTACCTTGTGCAATATCGAATGTTTTATTAAAAAATGAACCCTGTATTTGTACGTGTGTACATGTAAACCCTCGTCGATGTAGTTGCTATATGAAGAGAAAGTGTGTTTAAGTATAAGTAATATAATTTTTTTGCTCACGCGTCAGTGAAAGGTGTGAAAGTCGAGTTGGGAGCATTACACGTGACGATAAATGTTACGTAATTCGGGGGAAGTGAGTCGAATGCACTTCGTCAGCCCGTTCCCAACGGTCAATAAATGAAAAGAAGACGGGGAGTTCGGGCTGTTCTTTCACGACTACGTTTGCATAATTGAATACGTTCACTAGTCGCGTCACGCGCGCCTCCATCCAACTTAGCATCCTTAATTGGCCTACGTATTATTTGCCAATTAAAGTGAATTCTCATCGCGGACGTGACACGAAACCTGTATGGATTTCACAGGAAAGTGGATTGTCGGTTTAGGAACTCCCCTAAAATTATTCTACGCAAATAAATTCGCCCACAAGTTCTAGTTATTAATATATGAATACCATTGCCAATTCATGCCCGGTTAGATTGTATATGACGGTGACGTATTTCTCGTAAATAGATTCACTCGCCGCGACATAAACAAAGCCTACACTGATGACACGCCGTCTATAAATAATGACACATCCAAATGACTCATAAACCCACCAAGTAGAGTTTATATACCAAACGAACGATATACCTAAAAGAACAAAAAATAAACTTTCTACAAAGTGCAGTGACATTATTGGTCGAGAGTTGCGAAACCTGCTCTACAACTTATGAACTATAGAGGATGTAGAGCGCACATCTGCAGCACAAGCCGTCTTACTTGATATGCAATGTGGTTGCTAAAAGGACACATGATTGGATAGTTCCGTTACCAACTTACGTAAGACATCCAAGTAAAAAATTGTAGCTAGATCAAAAAGTTGCTTTCATACTGAAGTACTGGTAGGTGTACTTTTTCGTCTCTAAATAAATGTTGACCTTTTAAACACTGAAAATATTAACTATGATTAAAAATATCTTCAAAAATGAGTAAGGAAATGTTATCCAATTTGTGTAAATAGACGGTCGTTTTTTAAACAAACATCCAAATCCGAAACGTTATTGCTACATATAGCTCCAAGCGATATCAGAGCACATGTTGGGATTGTTTATTAAGCTACTTATTCAGGAAAGAAAAAACGTATCAACGGAATATAAATATCCAGTACTGCTCTGCGAATGACGCAAATTCTGATGGTAGTTAGTTTACATCGTTGGCACACACGTTACAGAACTTCACAATATTTTTACCGGCCACTACGAAGAGTTGGGATTCAAGGCCAGGCGCGCCGTAGGAATCGAGTTCCTGATCCGTTCGGGACGCCTCTCGCTCGCTCCCGCCTGGCCGACTGGAATGCGTGCAAAATAAACAAGTATAACCGGTTTCGTTTCGCATCGTGCGCTTTGCCCACTCCAAGCCAGACGCAGCCTTTTCTCTAATCCCATATTTAACAACTTGTGTATTCACAAAGAACTTTATATTATGTACAAATCGATGCAATGACCAGCCGTGTGAGATAAGTCGGATTAGCGCCAGCACCAAACTATTACACGTATGTACAGCGTTTAACGCAGCGAACTGTCGGTTTTACGGCGCTCTACATTTGCTCTATTTTCATTTTAATTAGTTACGAGAACGGGATTTAGATTTTGATGTTCATCGTTTTGTTGGTATTCCTACAACTAAATAAATATAGATTAATTGAGACATAACTTTGTGCCATAGAATTTCTCAGTGTGTAAAATCCACTCCATCCATTCCATTTAAACATCGACCGAACTATTGTTAGACAGAAAATCGATGCATCGCCTTTGCCCTTCTAAGGTCGTGCAATGACGGAATTCTTTAGTTTTCTATTATTTTGACTTGAATGAACTTTGCATACATTTCTTGCCCAAAGGTGAATCCTTAAATAAAGCTATGATAAGCACCATGATCACTGAAAAGGAAGAACGAGATAAAAGTCCTTGAGATAGTTTGTTCTTTTCCTTCGTTTTGGTTCAAGAGCCGACAATTGTGTCATTATTTATGTTGCAAAAAGCATGACGTGGAGCATCGGACAATGTGTTACCGTTCACGGCGACGGGCGACCGGCGACCGATAGACGACAACGCCCATATATCTCCCGACGGCGAGTGATGTATCGCCGCCGATCACACCTCACTACGAACTAACTAGCCACGACGCATTATACCCCCACATTATCTGTAATAAATGTCACGTGCTACGCCGACTACGAAACTACATACAACATGGGTTCAAAGTTCACACAAGTATAATTTGTGGAAACTAATCGTTTACGTTGGCTTTTTAAACATGAGCTGTAAGTATATCATATTTACAATTTCCTGTAAAATATCTGCTATCGTCCGTTGATCGTTCGTTCCAACATCGTCTTTCCGGAAAACATAAACTAGATAAACCGCTACGTGAAACGTAGTTTGAAAATTTACTTTGAATCGTTTGATTAAATCGTATTACTCGAGGAAATCGTTGATGAAGCACTCGAAATAATGTGACAGTGTCGTTTTTACGATGGTGTTTACATTCCGTGGTGAGCGTGGCGTTGTCGTGTTACGTCGTGAGATGCCCCACTCAATTAGCGCGAGGCGAGGATGAGTGCCGAGTGACAGTCGCGCCCGCTCCACGATTCTTGTTAAGTGGTGAGCATTCATTATTTAGCAACACTTCTACTACAGTTTTTGTTGCCTTTTTTTTCACTTTTTATGAACTGAAGTTCTGTTTCCGAACGCCGGCCGAGTCACGAAAGCTTTGAGTATTATTGAGACTTGAGGATCATGCTTTTAATTTACTTTTTGAAATGATACTCAGAGAAGTACTTGATTCTTATAAGTTGTAGAAACATGTTCTTAAATTGTAGCCAACTTTTTGTATTGAACATTTAGAATTCTAATTACAAATGAAACCAGTTTAATGACATCGCGATTGTTCCGCAATCTCGATATTAAAATCTGGACCCTGGCCCGATCGCGTGCTATAGATCATTTGTCTTTTATTGCTCTTGTAGAACAACGTAAAATTAATAGCTCTTTCGATGGTTCTTCCTTTTTCTATGTAGTAGTTTTGGCGAATATCATTACTGTCGATAAGTATTGGTTCATTGTCCTGTCTGATCCTCTTCGTCAGGAAATCTACTAAGTTTGAAATATTATAGTCGAATTTAGTTTTTCTTTGTGTTGACTTATGTACTAAGTTAATATTTCTATCAAGTATCATAATGAAGAGTAAACAAAAATGTACCTAAAAATTTCAGAACAAACGTTTTAATTTTGCTCATTCCACAGATCCTTTCTTTAAATAAATTACTCCTAATTTTGAGGAAAGACCAAACACTTGTTCATTTTAAAAGTGATCAACTTGTATTACTTCAATTATCTGGAATTAAATTCCGGCTTATACTTTCCAAACATCGTAATTAAAAATAATTCCACAGGTCGGAGTAATTTATCAATTATTCAGCGCCCCAAGTTTGCACACAATTAACTCGATGAGATTTTTTTAAGTACAAAGCGAGTGTTCACCTTCGGAATTATCGCGTCGCAGTACAGTGTTGTAAAGTAGAACAGAGTAGAGTTTTTGTCGGCAGGTTCGTTAGTCGCTGCGAGGTGACGCCGCTACAGTACGTCCTCGTGCTCGAGAGCGCTCCTCCAACTCTTTAACTGCCTACATGAAGGACACTTCACGGTGCACTCTCCTATTATAAACTGCGCTTTTAATGGTTTGCGCCGATTTTAATTATTTTCGCCATTTTTGGTTCACTTCGTTCGTATCTGAAAAAGAGCTAAAAAATATAGTACATATGTAAAAGAAGTTTTTGTACCAGTGGGGTTTATTATTTTTAAGCGTAGGAATAAAAAATGTGTATTGTAAAGTAATGTTTGTAATGTTACTTGTAGTAGTAGCAGCTAAATCCTTACTTTTGTCTACATTTATTTAAATAATCCTATGCAAGATAATGAGACACTCAGTCGGAATCTCGGGACGAGCGCTCTTCAACACAAGAGGACAGGACCTAGCTCCGATCTCTAACGAAGACGTTCAAAGGCTTCGTTGGACTTAACCGTAACCATCACACTTGGATTTACACGGCTGAAACGTTACACCGAATGTTACAGCCACACTCACACATGCAAATATACTCATACCGTTATCGCAATAAACTCATATTCAGGCGATAATCCCGTTAGTTTGCAATAGGCTGACCGCGTCGGATGCAGCACCAACAAAATCTATTAAGTGCGCTAGCTCGCTCCAACACGGCGTGCGATAATGCAAGCGTTGTAGCGTTTACCGCGACTCGCGACTAAACGTTCGCGTGAGCTCCACTGCCGCGGATTACCACACGCACAATATCCACCAAATTGGATAATACACTTAAAATACAATCGCGCTATGAACGCGCTGTAATCTAGTGACGCGGCTGCCGATGAGCATATTAATTTGTCGCGGGAATAGGATTAGCGGGCGCCGGCGGGGCGAGGCAGCGGGGGAGCGTGATGCGATCACAGGCTTACAGTGTAGATCCAAAGTACCGACGCTCTTAAAATTACTGCCTCTTGTATTTTGATAGGTAATTGTCTGGTTGCAACAACGTAGTAATAACTTTGTAAATAGACCGGCTATATGCACAATTTCCACTCAAGCTCGAATATCCACTCTGATTCAAATGTAAACATTTTAGATTAAGTAATATTGTTGTTGAATGGAATAAAAAAAAACAAATAACAAAGATATCCCTAGGCTAGCGTGGCTATCATCGGCTCGGGTAGTTTAAACGCTTTTTGCGAGTTGGATGGACAAAACTGTGGGAGCTACTTTCGAACGGCAATATTTCTTAGTTTGACAGCGAGATCGCGGTGGTGAGGTGTTGCGCGGCTCCGCCGCCGCGCCGCCGGCTTCGTCTTCCAAGTTTCAAAGCGTCGCACCGGAGTGTTTCGCTTCGCCAAAAGTTTTAAACTGTACACTTTATGTTCTTTATTGTCTTCGCGGGGCTCGTCTATCTGCGTAAAATTTAAACATCTACTTTTCTCAACAAATCGCAGTGTGTAAACTTCATCGCTTTGAAGTTTCCACATAATAAACGTTGAACGGACATTAAGGACTTCACGAATGGTTTCGCGATGGCACGTAACGAACAAACATCTGTTAGTTATCTCCTAGCAACAACAGAACGACCGTTAAGTCTCTTATGTGTTGTGGACACGCCACTGGTTTTTCAGAAAGCTCCGCCCTTCGTCTGTTCTCTCTTAACGCTCCTCCCTTCGTGTCTTTCGCTGCCCTACTTGTTGAACAGACACATTGAATGCGTATGAATTTACGATTCATATGATTCGTTGCTCGTCTTTATAGTGACTAAATAATAGAGAAGGTTTGTAAAGCGTCATTATGTCACGATATTTTATAAAGAACATAGGAAGTATAGTTTGAGGAGGTCACTTCTATTGAGTCAAAAACTTAAAAAGTGTCGTAGGTAAGTCAACAAGGAGAACCCAGGCACGGTTGGTCTGTACCCGTGTCAGCTTAAATCGAAAATTTTGCCGTGGGCCGCGGCGGATAGCGCCAGTTAACTTGTAACTCACTTTTGATGTATCGTTGTTTTCGTAGAGTTAGAAGCCTTGTAAACATCGCAACAGGAAAGTTTTGGGTCGCCTGTCCACCGTTTCAGATATGTTGGTGAGATTAAAAGACTCCTTTTTAGATTTGCTTGAAGCGTTTGCATAGCCGTGGCATAGATTTAATTCGAATTTATACATAAGTAATGACCTCAGAATTACCGGCAGATTCAGATTACATTTGGTCAGTAGGACTTAATGAATGGCGGCAGATTGTAGAGCGGCGTCATTGTGCAGTATTACACCAGCGGGGACCGATAATAAAACAATGCTCGAACCCGACGGTTTTACGAGCCGATCTCGAGTGTAGATAGTGACGGCAGGGAATAAACAGCGCATAAAGTCATCTGTGTTTAAACTCACAAACGTTTTCTACATCTATGCGGAAATATCTGACAAAAATGTTTTCTACCGGACCAGCATGACCTCGTTTCAACAGTGGCTTCCAGACACATCTGCATTAGAATTGGTCATCGCAGACATTAAAAAGACACGTGCACATATGTAGTAACAAAATGTAAATAAGTCACGTTCACATAAATACTTACACTGGATTCGTAATAGATGACTAAGAAGCTGGGTTTAATTACTAATAAACTATTATTTGGTCGCGTTCATTGCGCGCTAATACTCTCCATTACATATTTAACGTCTCATTAGGAACTTTGTTTGCCTTTGTGTAATGTAAAACGTGTGATTGGTTTCGGCAAAGATTTAGGTTCGTTGGGTAGTGTAAAATTTGGGCAAATTATAAAGGTATTATCCGTTGTGTCGGGTACTTATAATCAGCATATGATCATAGCAATAGGCGGGTAAGTGTGCTCACCAGTTGGCTTCTACGGTTTTATGTAAATGGCCGCCGATAAACCGACCTCCACCCGCGCGGCGACGCTCATTTGCATTCATAGGCTCGTAACCCTTCCTCGCTCTTCCACCGCTTATGCAGCCTCATCCGCAGCGCTCCAGCGTAAAACTTGCTGCTTTGCCTTTTGCACGATAATTTACGACTCCCCATGCAATACGTCCAGGCGATATGAGTTCGGCGTGTATCTGCCAACCGTGAGGTCGCGGTGTTGCCGTTCGATTTACATATTATATTAAACTCGCCGTCGCCCGAGTCCCTATTGCTCTTCGCCACCGGCCGTTACGCTCCAACTTTTCTCAATTTTTCCGCCCATAAAGCGCCCGAAACGAAAGTTTCTCCGTCCGCCGCGTGAGGTCGAGTGTAAATACACTTTTTATAATGTACTTAGTCACTCTGTCGCCCCTAAAGACTCCATTTAATAAAGATTTTTACAGTGACTTCAATATATTTTTTGTTAAATCAACCTTATAAATTTTTATAAATATTTATGATATTTTTAGTAAAAACCATTAATGTGATAAATTGAAACTGACAATGTTAACACAATAAAGTCAAACACGAATTAATTAGACATCGTTTACCACAGTGTATCAGTTACATGTTGAAACAACTTGTTTAATTTCTGATTATATTTCGCTCGCATTTCCGCCTTGTATGGAATAGGGCTGACGCTATTAAACTATTTTATCATTTATACACTCACTTTATGCTGCATAAATACGGAAATCCGCGAATGTATTACGCCAATAGGCTATGAATTGCATTAAAATATGTAAAAATGTATTATTGCACTCAGAAAAGCCAATTAATTTCACAATTAATAGGCTTTTTTAGTGTCATGAATAGTGTTAACGTGTAAACTCGAGATTTATGTAATGTTAGTAGTTACTTTTGCGTAAACAGTAATTAGCGCGAATTGCTACCGATACAGCAAACAGTCGCTCGTCACTGGTCGAGCTCGAAGCAACCGTTTCATGTCTGGGACACACGTACAGAGTCGTCTGGCGCGCTCGCCTCGCACCTGTGTAAGCAACGAAAGTTACTGACCTTGACTGGAAACCATTCAATAACACATGCATTGTCTTCACGATACTCAGTTTCATCGGTTTTCTTTGAAATCTTGCAACAATAGCTATATCTACATAGGTCTAACGTGAAGCTCGACTCTGCGAATACGTGAATCGTTTGAATACCTGAAAAACCTTCTTCATATAACAATTGTATTCCACTCAGAAAAAGGAAAACCTTAGAACTATTAAATCTGGAATGTAAAAATAAATATATTTTAATTATTACACGCTATGTCGACAAACAATGACAGTTCAAAGTACTCTGATGAAAGCTCGCGTGACACGCAAGCAACCCCCTTCAGTGGCCCCTCTCGTTAAAACTTTCCCAAATATGACGCACGCTTGCAACCCTTTGTGTCTCTTTTCCTCGGCCCCCATTAAATAGACGTCCACTGTCTTTAACTCAATCTTATTTCACTTTTGATCTGTAAAAAGTATCGCGCTTTTTATAGCTCGGCAATTTCTCACCACGGAGTTTCTTTAGTAGCCCGATCCTATGATTTGGTCGTATTAGCGGGTTGATCAAAGAACCGGCGGGGTTGCACGGGACGCCGCTGGTGACTCTCTGGCCCGATAGCGTCAATCTAACGCTCAATTAGCCGAATGCGATTATCCGATTCGGATCCAGAATCGCGGGCGTCTCCGGCGCGCGCCTCCCCAAGACAAGCGCGCCAACTTTATTAATTAAGCCGTGTCTTATCTCTTGTTAGCACTCATTCTATTATTTGTCTTTTCACCGCTCATTTCCATAATTTCATCGGCGAGTAATTACTTACCACTAACGCGGAGCATTTCTCATTGTGTTTGCATATTTTGTCGTGGTTTGCATTGTAAACTTCACCTAAATAAATTTAAATCCAGATGGGGACGATTTGCAGCTCGTTAGTAATTATTATTATTGAGTACATCTCTGAGATTGCTCGGACTATCACCTTTCACTGGAGGTCTGTATTAGAAACGTGAGGTTTGCATTCTAATAAGCGCCGACTTGCTAGTCCGTATACAGTTGAACCATTGTTTTCCGCTTCTGTGAGGAATGGCTTTTGTTGTTAAAATGATGCGTCAGTTGAGGACGTTGTGGGGAGGGTGCGGGTAGCGGGCGAGCGTCCTCTCTCCCCCGCTGTGTGTTTAATTAGCTTAATTGACATCGCGAGGCGCGGTGTCCAAGCGTTTGTTTGCGATATCGCGTTACCGCACCCGCCAGCGCGCCGCCGCCCGCGCCACCCCGCCGACGCCGCCGATACCAATGTCGCTGTCGCACTACTGAAAGGATTAAATCACTACCAGACATTTGTGACGATACCTACTTAAACAAAGGTTTCTAATGTGTAGACATCGCATTATGCCTTCTAACTCTTTCGATATAAATAATAGTACATAATCTGTATTTGTAAAAGCGCCACGTCGGCGTCGATATTGAGTAGGCGCGTGCGGAGCCACCCAAATGCCAAGTCAGCATGGCGTCATACGGCGTCTAAAATACATTCTGATTTTGCTCTTCCTCTTCCCATACGAAAAGGTAATACTGCCACGAAATTTTTCCTTAAATTGCCCGGGGAATAAATTGTAGTCCGTACGTGAACTGAGCTTTAATGATCCTTTATAGTGCGCAGTTCTACAATTTTGAATAGTTGCTTCTTATCTGACAGTCCAATAAGTATAGAGCGTATAAATCTATAGTTTTTCTTCGAGCGTTTCAAATAGTAGGTACGTGTAATCATTTAAATACGTTTTGTTTTACTTTCATACAATAAATAAAGGCTAATTGTCTCTATAAACGTTGCAGCAGCTTTACCGATTGGCTGTTTTAATTAATATATCCAGTCGTTTCCATCATAGCGAGTGCGTGTGATTAATCTCACCGAACAAAGAAGTCCGTTTCCGCGAGCCCTCCACACTATCGATCATTCACCTCCTCGAATAAAAATAATAATAAATAATAGGGCCGGCGCCATTGTCCAAACGAGGCGTGCGTGTCAGCGATAGTTTTAGCTATTTGATGTAATATCGACTGACTTAACATTATTATGGTGGGAGTCTATACTCCTACGCCAGTCACCCATTTCTTTTGTTAATTATCGTGGGATCCAAGGTCGATAGCGACCCATACATTCAATGATCAAACGTTCTCATGTTTTTATCGTATATAGGGCGCAGGAATTGAAACATAAATGCAATGTTTAGCTTTACTGCGCAAGAATTACAAATTCAGTGTTCATAAGAAATGGTGCATAGCTCTAAAAATTTGCAATGTTCTTCATTCTATCTACACGTATAAACAGGAAATGTTTGTGTGTTCCACCGCCACATAACAAGCTCAATCATTTTAGCTTACTATACAGGATAAGTTTGATGGATGATCACACGAGGGCCGCCGCGCCCTGCGTGCCACACACATCAACGCCACTATAGAACAACTCACCTCTTTGACATACATCTAACGGCACTCATTCTACTTTATGATACAGAGACTTAATTCTCGTATAATAAACCCCGTACTATATGATTGTACGATAATGAAGATGCTCTTTATACACCTTTTTGAGCCACCGTACTATGTCTTCTCCATGGTTCACGGTAGCCGTATTCCGCACATAAATAACTTTATATGAGCGCTCTAAATCTCATTACGGCCACTGTAATAGCTTCTAAGGCTCCTCTGTCGGCTGTGACGGGAATACAAAGCAAGCCTGATTTATTTTCTCAAATTAATCTCTGGAGCAAGTGGGTCAATTTCTTAGTTGTGAGAATGCACCCTTGTAAACAAGCGATTGAAGTGACGCACGGCCGTTCCTCACTAAAATATCCGACACAAATGGCTGGCTATTATTCAGTTTCGACTAAACACGTCGCAAGGCGTCTGTTTGCAAAATGGAACGCGCAAAGAAACCGCCTCGGCCAAGCTCACAGGCTACGTTGTGGCCCACGCCGTGCGCGCCCCGATAGCGTAATACCAAAACAAATGGCCTTCTTTGTCGCCTTTTTATTTTAGATACGTGAGTTATGTTGCAAAGACGTCCGTGCGTTATTCAGATGGCTGCAGGTTCCTACGAAGATGTCCTGTCTGTTAAGTTTATTTATTACCCGTTTTAACTGAACCAAGTGGTCGGGAAAAAATAAAAGCTTCCAGTACGTTGCACTTTGGCGTTATTTTTACTGTCTCAGTATCGGCCAGGGCATCGCTTCCAATTGCCGCTCGAATCATTGGTGGAGATCGAGTTCTCTGCAAATATCCTTCAATGAGAAATGCCATATCGATATTAGCGTTCAATATATTTCTGAAATTGCACTGAAATTTTTAAAGTATTTTCTAAAAAGTCAGTACATAATTATATCAAGCTTAGAGACTTCAAATATGTTACTATTAGTTAATATAAGCATGTGTATGCATGCCGGGGTCGCGGTGCATGCAACAGCGAATCCCGTGGCCCCGGCCTTAGGTCAGAAGGAGGGACACCGTGGTGGTTTTAGCCAGTAAGAGTCTGGCACACCCCCCCGTCTTCCCCGGACGGTGTATCCCCCGTCCTCATGGACTATCGTCCATGAGGATTCCCCACGTGACAAAAAAAAAAAAAAAAAAAGCATGTGTATGCAACACCAATTACCCAATTTCTTTCTCGTAGGCTACGAGACTGCTACGAGAATGAGCTACGAGTCGTAGCTATCCCAAACATTGTCAGTTTGACAATCTGAACAATTATCTAACAAAAGCTCACAATTGCAATTAGTAGCTCGCATGTGTATCGAGTTTAGTGTGCATTTGATTATGCCATTCAAGAATGTTGTGCTATAAATAAATGTTCTAGTCTGCGAGCGTACGTTATAACAAAACATTAAGCTTAATCAAACAAACCGATATTCGTGTCGCGCGTTTCAATTTCGTCGTTGGATTTGATAAACCTGTGAGCATACACCGTGCACTGTTACAATGCGAATTAATTCTCTACGCTATCTGCTGCACTCTCATACATAGACATACGTTATCACACGTAACATCCTAAAACAATGCATTGTTTGTTTAATAATAATATAATTCCAACGGATGAAACTAACTCGAATTTGGCACTATAACTGATTTGTTGTATTTTTTTGGTATATACATAGTAACTAAATAGATGCGTACGGTCGGTGAACCGATGAATTCAATTTAGATCGACGTCGACCGTGCAGGGGCATTAGCGGCGCACATCGATCCGTTATCTCTGTTCCCGAACAAAGAGAGATGAAATTTTAATCGGTCGCGTTGTCTGCCATCGCAGAAGTTGGCCGCCGAGCCGACGCCGGGCGGCGTGCTCGTATTGTAATGAGCGGGCCCGCGAGCCGCGGCCGCTCTTCTCCTCGCCGCTTGAATAATACATGTATCGGATCACCGGCAGTCAGTGCGAACCCTCGCAGCTCACCTCCGCTGCGTTCAGCCCGCCGACCACCACTAGCCGAATCGATCACTATCACCCGACACTCCGGCTTATGTATTATTTACGTATTAGCCACGCGTGACCTTACTATGGGATGAGCCTATCATAAACACTGCGACACTTTTTTACAGGCCTCGTTAACTATGTACACAGTTTTTAACTAATTTCCTGGTAATACCATTTTGACATTGATTACAAACGAGGAGCCTTCCCGCCTTCCTCTTGGTAGAACGTGACTTGCCTAGTCTTAAGACAATTATAAGGAAGGGATAAATTTGTATAATCAGATCCTTCAAAGCGGTCAGTGGACGAGTATTCGTGTTACAGAAAATTAGAAGGTGCCTGAAATTAAATTAATTTTGCTGCTAAGTCCTAAATTCAGTTACAACGGTGTATGGGCGCCGAGAAGTTCAATCATTTCCGCTTTAAATACAAAAAAAATTACAAGTCGATTGTTTAATAAAGTTGTGAACAAAGTAAATCGTGAAATTGTAATTGTGTTTTTACTAAAGAATATCTTTACCTGCAATAAATATACCTACATATATTTAATGTAAGAAGTTTAAGATTCTTCGTAAAAAGTAAGAAACGGAAAGTATTTCTCCGTATTTTAATATCAATTCGGAGAGATCTTCTTTAATAAGTTGTAAACTTGTGTTGGAGGGTTCTCGCCGCAAGTTCGATGCTACAGGCACCGGCGACTACCGGCAATCTCGTTAAAATATACGACGAAACTCCGCAATGGCGCTTCACGACCATTTATGAAATCACATGCTACGTCTAATAGTATGTAAGCAGTTACACTTGTACACAAGCTGTACGTAACTCTTGCTAATAGCGATAACACCGGAACGATGTTGTCATGTTTGGAAGTTCCATTGTTGTGATAAACAGAGGGTTCCAATCTTGAAACCTTCAGGCGGATTACAGTAGGTATAATGTGGGTAGGTTACTAAAAAATTGAGACTGCATAATGCCTAGCGGTAGACAGTCTAGCAGAAAATCAGTAGAAACTTATGCATACTTAAGGACCACCTCTTTAATTTTACTTTTTGCTGAATTTCTATTAGTATATTTTTGAGTACATTTTGTAGATTGAGAAAAAAAGGAAAATTAAATAGTATACTAAATCGTAAATTCTGATAAAACTTCAATTAACCAGAAGCTTTTAGCATAAAATTTGACCCAATTTTCCGTAACATTTGCTTAAATTCTTTTTTCTAATAGCAATCTGAAGGGTGGAAGGTACGAAGCTGTCCACTTCCACCGCAGGCGGTGTCGTTAAGGGTGTAGTGGCGGTCTCTCCTTATCGCGCGCCACTACGCGAGTAATGACGCCTTCGATCGTTGGCTAATGGCCTCCGCGGGCCCACTTAGATACGCAAATGAGCATCGACAAGTACCGCCAGCCAGCCATCGCGATTACGCGTACACATTACACCGAATGATGCTGTGCGCCGTGCCTTAAGTTACACGTGCGTTTCATGTTACGCTTTCTGCGAAACATAACAAGAATTAAATGTAATAGATTTTCTTATTTCATTTTTCAAAGAATTTTCCGAGTCGATTTAAACAATACAGTAACCATTCATATTGTGGTTTAATGACGTGCCACACGCGAAACTTGTGATCGTCGTCGGTATATTATTAGAACTACTAAACTAAATAAAACCCTGTCATAAATATGCGATACTCGTTCGGTTTATCGTCATGAATGATTCAGGAGGAATGACAATAGGAAAATCTGAATACACTCAGATATACTTAATTTATTCTTATTCCGATTCCAATGTTAGTGATTACGCCTATTATTCTTACTCAACCAGTACATATGTACTTATATATCGCATAGTCCTAACTAACGAACAAAAAGTGAAAACCAAAAGAGCCTGTACGTTTAGTCGGAAAATTGAGCTTTCCCTAAAACGTGTCAGTCACCCGTACCATATTCTCGGCAGCTCTCTGGTATAAAAACGTTCCCAGTGCAGGGCACTCGGTTGACACATGTCCTCCAGTGGCTTTACACAAACCCCCCGTCTAGTGTCCACGGAATCCATGACACATTAAATTCTTATCTACGCGCTGTATACACATACTGTAATATGTATGAACATTTATCCTAACTGACTGTATAATATACTACATGTACGATCAGTATTTTATACTCAGACTCACTGGAACAGCAAGTAAACACGTTCATTCAAATGAACAAAGAGTTATTGACATTTATCGGTAGTTGCTGCAAGAAGCAATAGTTATTGCTTGTAGTATTCAGCCTAGCCCTTTTTCCCAACTATGGGGTTAGCTTCCAGGATAACCAGATGCGGCTGAATACCAGTATTTTACACGGAGCGACATCAGACCTCCGCAAACTGGTACTGGGTAATGCCAATACCCAAAGGTTAGATCGGTTGTCGGACTTTCGGTCTTCGGTTATACGTATTCTTATGAGACCTAGAACCGACTGTCTAACGTGCTCTCCGAGGCACAGAAGGGTCTCGATATGTAACGAACGGTTACCTATCCACAGACTGACAGCGGCAGGCGCAATTTAACCTCACAAATCGTATGATCCACGCGGTTATTGCTCGTGATATTATTTCGTGAAATATACCTATTTATCTATTTAGTGGTTCTCTATGTTTTTGTTTACTCTCAACAAAATGTCTACGATTACGTTCGTAAAATAAGAATAGCTACCGAAAGCGTAACTTGAAAGAGGATATTCGTGTCGTTCACGTCGTTTGTCACGTATAATGTCCTATATAAAATTTTATTTCAGTCTAGAACAAGAACCTCCGACGCGCATTGCTGTCCACTCCTTTGCTTCAGGACGTTTGTATTTTTATTAAATCTCGCTTGCTTTTATTGCCTCTATAAATAGACAAAAGCTTATCAACGTGTTGCAATGTTCTTAAAAATATTTAAAGTGTTTGAAAGGCATGTTATTAGCATCAATACATCAGGGGTAGGTTTCTACACGATACGTTGTTTGTGAGAACGGCTACAAAGCCGAGCGTTGTAATACCGTACTAGATTAGGATTATTCACGTTTCATAAGCAAGGAGTCCCGTATCGTGGGGTGAGTTATTAAACCTAAAAAGATGTTTGCGGCGCGACCAACAATGCAGGGGCGCCGCGACGGCGCCCGCCCAGCTGTAAATGGAGTGCGCATTAATACTCAACTATGTAATAAATGTTATTGTTTGTCATAAAGTTTGTTTTATGAAGGTCGGCCGCCCCGGCCCTTGACGCTGTCGGACCTTTAATAAAATTTAGCTTTAGCTTATACCCTCACTTACGGATTGAGGCACGATTATTTGGATTGTTATTCTAGTTTTATTTATATCCGGTTTGAAAATAGAACGAAAGTTTCAGTCGCTCACCGATCACGTCAGATAAACGATATCCTCTTTGCTGCTCGATAAGAGCAGACACAAAATAAAATAATCTTATTTTGATATTTCGAGTAGATATACCCGATGCCTTGCGACGTCGCGAAATCGCTGAGTCATTGCAAAAGTTGCGCTTAGCTTTGCAGCAATATTTTCTACTTCGACCTTTCCGTACTCGGGTCGGAGACTTTCAGATATCATTTGCGGTGTAGACGAATTATTGTTTCATATTTCTTAATGCAGCTACGGTAGTTTCTATTCTTTTCTTGTAAATCTGATGGCCATTACGATACAATCATTCATCCGTCAAATCGAATTCCAAAGTAAGAATATTAAGCTATATCTACAGTATGTTTGCGGGCCATGGTATCTAGCGCGGATATTTTATTTTAATTCTCTTATCAACAAAAAAAGCGAATTCGATACTTGGAGCTTTGGCCTCGTTCGTTATAAATTATGAAGTTTTCGTCGATTACGAGGTAGACCGATGCGATGTAAAGATAGCGGCGTCGACGTCGGCTGCGGAGCGGCGACACGAACAGCCCCGACTTATTTGTATGTAGCGCGCCTCCGCGCCGCTGTGGGGGGCGGCTTCAAGACGTTCAGTGCAATTTTTCAACGCTTCGGCTTCGTGTTCGGCAAGCCGATGGCCCTCGCCGCAATGCAGCCCCCCTGCCCCGCTCCGCGCGCGTGCCACACCTGCTCCAGCGCTGAACTGCTGCAACTTTAATCCCCCAATCCGCCACCGCACGACCGCACACCGACGCGACGCTATATTTCAATTAATTCGACTATCCATTCCCGCCGTGCAACTACGCGCCGCTTATACCTCATAACCTCTGCCAGGACGTCGCTTCCAGTCTAATACGTCAAGGGAGCGACTACTTGACGTCGTGCTGCAGTACTGATCGCGTCTAAATTTCGTGTATTATACGCTGTTCAGTCCCCTTGCGATCCTACTCTATCGTTGACAAACTCGCGTCACGTTTGCAGCGATAAATCTTGGTTCACAAGAACAATTTTCGCCTGTAGTGACGATTTAACTTTTAAAGCCCAATTAATTGCAAGTTTTGTTTTGCATATTAATGGGTCGTTCCAGTGGAGCCGCGTCGCCGGCCGGCATTAAGTTTCGTCGGGTGCACATGGAGCGGAATAATCGCCACTGACTCGACTTCATTTATCGCAACCGTGTTGTTCTTGTTGCCGTGATTGTCACCTAGCACAAATTTATATTAACAACATTTATTTTTTAGCGCATAAAGTATTACTTATTTGTAACTACAAATACAATAAAGATAAACTAAGTATAGCATACATTCACGATAACCACAAGGAGCAATGTAAAACATTTGAACGACAAGATTATAAGTTAGTTCTTATTCTTATTGCCAAGTCAGAATCCGGTGCGCCGCACGTGTTGGTCATGCCGCTGAATCAACTGAACCCGACTCCCTACCGCAACTGAATGTATTTAATTTGATTTCGATTGTATTAAACCCCACTTCGACTCCAATTAATGACCCAAAAGGGCTCTTAATAATGACGGCGTTTTATAGACTTTAGTGTCACATTTGGCAATCAAGAACCGTAATGATTGGTATGTTTCAGACATACAATGTTAATTCGTGTATGAATGAAGTATTTTTTTGTCAATAAGTTTAGTAATTAATTTCGTCAGGGCCGCGTTCAGATCACACGGGCCATCGGAAAGTTCACATGGGGCTTGTACGTTTGACAAAAACCACAAACAACTTTACAGTGACGTTACATTGTAGAGACAACAGGCGGCGTAGAGGCACAAAGTAATTAGATAGCTGTTGTATTGTTCGCTTGTTCAGCGCTTTTCCAATGAACGGTCGTCGTTCGGTCTCGTGTTTAATTGCGAGCCACACCGTAACGGACAGCGGCCCGTTTTTGTCCGGCCCGAATGAGATGAACCGCGCGTCCTTTAATGAGTCGGTCCCCCGGCCCCGGCCCGAATACTGGTACCTACCCTTCGGACATCTACATTTCATGCACTCTTAAACTTTTCCACATTTGAATTTAATTAGTCTGGCATACCTACTTCTAAGTTCAGAATATATGTATATTTTATTTCCGAATCTGAATTCATAATATTGGAGTAAAATTGTCAAGAATGCAAAGATGTTGAATACTAAACGTCCCGATATAATAAGTTTGATTAAGAAGTTTAAATATTCTAGTCAGCTTGTGATACAAAGGTTATATTTGTATGATGTAAAGTCTTATTAAGATGAGATGTAGTATCTACCTTATCGTTTCAATAATTATGAAGGTTCGAATTAGTTACATAATATGTTCTTATACGAAGTTTTGTTATTGCCTCCTACCCGCCAATTGGTAGAGCGGAAATAAACGCGAATGGAATTGCGGCGCAAAGCCAATGTTTGATACACGTTAACCAGTTATTCCGAAGTATGTTTTGACATTATAAAGTTACGTGCTAAATTGTTCAACAACATTACCCTTTGGTCAAATTAAATCGAATCAACTTATTTGCGGGTAAACTAAAAGTTAGTCGTCTCCAATCCATCTGCGGGGCGGAGCAGCTCCGCTCTCGCCCGCATTCGGCGCCGCGTAAATAATTCACACGGTCGGGAACGAGTTGCTCGACTCGGATACCGCATGTAATTCCACATTTTCACGCCTAAAGGTTTCCGAGCACGCATTAAAGTTTTTGTCCGACCCCCTGTGCCTATTCACGATTAATTTTCCGAATTCTATTCCCTAACTTATTTATTGAGAGGGCGTTTCGTAAATACTTTGCTTAATTGACACCCGAAGCTCCAACTCTGCGTTAACCCTATAAATTATTCATTTACAGTAGTGTAGATGACAATAACTGTATTATTTCGTCTGGTATAATATAATGATCTTGTTACGCTCAGTGGGGGTATCGGATCTTGTTAACATATGTTAGTGACTAGAATATCTGTACACGTAGGTTTAATTAATTACCACGTGTCATTAATAACGACAAGGAAGGCAGTGTGGTGTAATGTTAGCTGGGGTGTGCGTAATGTAAGGCGACACCGCGGTACCTGATCCGCGCCCCGCGGCCGGAACAAGGCTCGACGCGACGCATGTCGCTGCCACCGCGACGCACAGCCACATCACGCACTCCTCATTTGTCACACATGTCTACCACAGAGTTACGGAACCCTGACTCACACTAAACCGGTTTTTTAAGTCATTGCCGTTCTGGGGTGTTAACCAATATAGTAGTTTGGATTGTTTAAATTGTTTTCATTCTTCTCTCATCGCTTGATGGCAGTGATATAGGTTTGGTTTTTATAATCAAAATTGGTATTTAAGTCTTCACGGAATTCATAACCATGGGATGATGGTAATGTCTTGGTTTCTTTTTTTTACATTTTCCGAAATGACTCAGCTACGGATACAATATTAGCCAAATATTAGCCATTATTTGAATCCGGGTCCTGAATATTCATCAATATTAGGTCATACAAACGAAAATAAAAACACCATTCAATCAAAGCTGCTGGAGCAAACTTAAAATGACGTCATCGTCTATAACCTTCCTTAACTATAATCGATCTGTTGCACTTGGAAGCTTTCCATTAGGTGTCAAACAGTCAACTTCAGTCTGTTCTTGTTTGTCACCGGCGTCTGTCGCGCGTTCGCCTGCCGTACTTTCTTTACACAATATAAATGGTTACAGTGAAAAATCGTTTCTATCCCGACGTCGAGAGGCATCAGCCGAACACTTTTCCTAGGTAAACCGTTCGTAGGCTGAAACAAAGAGGCGTAGTTCCGAAACAATCAAATTAATTTTCTCCGTTGTTGTTTAATTAGCGCCGACTCTTGGATGGCGCGGCGGGCGGCCGATGTTTATCATCGGATACAATCGCACCCCGCCGCACCCCACCCGCGGCTCTCCAACGAAACCCATTATTATCAAAGTCAAGACTGTACACCCAAGTAACTTTGGTTCGTCACTCCTGCTTCCATTGTTATTATTAGCGACATTGTTTAGGCTAATTGACTTTGGCGTAAACAAATCGCGTGATCCGACTAATTGTGTAATCTTTTTGTTTCAGGTAATCTTATTAGAGTGCTGTGATATAATTTTATGGAGGAAAATGTCTGTATCCTGTAAAAGTACGTATGTATTATTAGTGTGATAGCGTCAATAAGGTAGATAAAGCGCGGAGGCACTGTTATCGAGGGGTGGAAAATATGAAACAGAATAGTTTGTATGAAGCCTCACCGAGTTAATCTGAAGCCATATTTAATTAAATTGTAAGGGTAGGTGGACGTCGCCGCTGTCCATTCTGTAGTCTACGGCCTTTCAGTGCGGACGACTTGTGTACTCACGCATACCAACATTTCTACAATATTAGTTTCCTCATTAGGTGAGCATACATTCAGTTCTATATGTTTTATTTTTACTTTCATTCTACCATGTAACTTAACGAAGTCGGATACGACTAGCATTTTGCTTTACAAACTTCTATAATCTTTTTAAAGTACTGGTAACTTGTACACGTATGTATTTTTATTTATTAAGGCGGTAACTCGCGTCGGATCGATTAATAGATGACATGGACGACGCAGTCCCAGCGGGGACAAGGGTTGGAGGTGCAAGTGTAAATTGTATGATCTGCTAAAATTATGTTATTAACTATAAAACTAGACGCGATAAAACTAGTAAAATGTAAGAATTTTTAGAAAAGCTATGTCCGAACAGATCGAATATGTGAATCCCGTTGCGAATTAGTAATACCTACTTACCTGTTAGTTTAAATAATAGGCCGTGTTCCAAAAAAATTACGCGTAAGATAATCTATTCAGAGGAAAATAGTTATTATACCTTTAAACATAACATGAATACTATTCAAAGCGCACATTCAATAGTTTACTCAACAAAATCATTTTTAGATGTATGATCATTTGAAATTTGAGTCGAGTGATAATTGTTCTTTTTAAATTCAACATCTGTTTTAATCAACACAGATCAAAAATTCAGTAGAAAAAGTATTGTGTCTAGAAATTAAATTGAACTCAACCAAAATGTTCACTAATTGAGCACTCTCGAAATAAATTCCGACGTTAACGTGTACGGAGTTGAGAAGAAAAACCTCGTGTCGGTTTGCAAGTCGACTCGGTCTGCAGCGGCATCTAATCTAATTATCCACTACGTTCTTCAAAAAACTTACAAGGAGCGAGTGCAAGCTGTTTGCTCCATTCTTTTCCATCTTAATTTTCAACCCCGTTCGCCCGCTGACGCGCCACAAAGTAGATAATTGTTTTTTTCTCGATTCAATTATAAGACTCCATATACATCGATACGTACCTACTTATAGTAAGTTATACTTAATTCGCCCCACACGGTAAGGGATTATTTTCAACGGCTGACCCGCGTCGACCTGACCCTATCCTCTGACCTCGGCGTGATGATCTGCACCCTTCATTCGACTAACCTGTTTTACGAGATTAGCGCGATAAACACTTTACCTAGTGGAATATTAAACGAACTTCCCCTGAAGTATACCAAGTTATTTTGTGAAATTATTACAGTAGCGCCCTCGTAACAAAGTAAAAGGTAGAACCGCGCGAGAACACGTATTACCGACGTAGCAAGACAGTTTCCTCATTTAGAAATTAACTCGTAAGTCGTAAGTATTACGTATCCAACTGTATATTTATGTGTAAGGGGAAGTATAATTAACGCGCACGTTTATATTACGCTACTTTTTAGATACATATAATATGATAATAAAATACTGTAGCCATTTTTCTAAAACATATTTATTATTCTAACTATAAATACCAGTGGGATATAAGTAAAATGCTCGTCGTAAACTTTAATCCTAAAGCGATCGTAAAAACAAACGCCTATCCAAAGCTCCGTAATTGGAAAAAGGATTTAATCAAATTGGAAAATACGGTGCAGCGCTACTTAATATTAGCGCGGAGTCGTGAGCGTATGAAGTAACATACGGCTAGTGTATTTCGTCGACGGACTAAACGGCTCAGCTCCGAGGCTCGTATTTGTAACACGGCGCGTTATTAATAGCCGCGATAGCGAGGTGGCCCGCGGCAGAGCACGATATTTGGGAAATCCGGATTTGCATAGGATAATGGAGAGCGCGCCGCGCGCCGGTGCAGCTCGCAATGTGGACGACGCCTTGCACTCTACCTGCCCGACGCCGCTTGACTTGCTGCATACGTAACGACACGTCAATTCGCTGTGGGTTTAAAACTTAATTCCTATAAGGAATGAGTTTGCGTTATATTATGCAACAATTTCTTGTGTACGAGTAGGTACCTATGGATAACAAAATTTATAAATAATAAAAATAAGTAGAGCATTCAATCGCGATTTATTGTCGCGAACCGTAAAAACAATTCAAATAATAAACTAAGAAAGACAGTCTAGTTACAATGAAACGACTATGTTTGTAATTTCGAGTAACATAATAAAAATACCCATACATAACCGCTGGCATTGTTAATTTTCTAAAATCTGAAAGAAAAGTTGTGTTGACACGATTATTGTGTCCTGCAATCGCAATGCACCACCGGCAATCAGGGTGTTTGTCTGAAAACAGCCATTAATGCGGCAAAAAAATAGGAACAAAACTATGATAATTGGCGAGGGGGTCTAGCGGCGGTGTGGGGAGCGCGGGGGGCGGCGCTCGCGTGCCTGATGTATGCGCCGCCGCCGCGACGCCCAGACCCGCCGGCGCCGCGACGCCGCCCCACAATGCAGATATCGTGCATTCGACTCCATTCCATACCGTCGGCCGTCCTCACGCCTATGCCGTTTATTGCCGTTTACGACCACGCGAAGCTCAGCCCTGCGCCAACCTGCGCCCACGATCAACCTCCATCGGAAATCGACCGCCATACAAACCGATCCACTCCGAACAATTTCCAAATCTAAGCGTTGCAGGCCCACACTTGATTGATGACCCGCGTAATGACCCAGGAAACTATTTCCTTCGTATTTCCTCCACTCAATAAAACATCGAATATGCTTATTTATGTGTCGGTGTCAATTTATTTGGAGTTTTGTCAATATGGCCTGTAGTGCCGACTACACTCGAAAGACCGTCATTTGTCAAGATTATGGCTGTTCGGGAATTGAGATATGAAAAGCGGTTATTGTTTTGAATATTTTTCTTTTATGTATTGACCAATATTGTGTAGGCTTACGATGTCCGATGATGTAAGAACCTAGTTACTTGTATGAATGAACGACTAATGTAATATCAAAACACTTCTAAAATTATTACGTAATCAAAACAAACATCAATTCACCGCTCAAGAGTTAATTTAACATAGACCCCATTAGGAAGTAAGTAAAGTATGTTTTGACCTTTCGGCGGCGGTCATACGACCTTATAGATGAGATGGCACAATTAGCACGTACAAAACTCGTCAGTCACGGCTTGGCGCCGAGTGGCAATTACGGTATTTCATCCTCAATAAAAGTGCACTCAGGCGCCGCTAACGTTGGAGAAAGCTCCCCGTCGCCTATAAAGCTAATGTGGACATATAAAGATTTAAATGACGGCTCTGGACGCGGACACGAGGGAAGCCGCCGGCTATGTGGTCACCTCGTATATCCTCATATTCACGGAGATAGGAACATCCCAAGACGACGATATTACTCGTAATTATAAGCCTGTGCGTTAAATTTACACTTGAGGAAAAAAACAACAACCCTACTCGTACATACATGCGTATACAAATAGACGAGCACTCGACATGAATGACCTTCGACTTTTTCAGTAAACAACCTTTTATATTCCTCGTATTTTGTGCCCTCCGTTGTACAGAAAAACTCGTGAACCCTTTCCGAATACAAACTTATATTGCAAAAACTTTAACAAATAAACTCCAGGAAATACTTTCATCCGACACTTTCGAGAGCCATCATGACTCTACGTTAGTGTCAGTGGAGGAAAAGAAAAACATTTTCCAATATTTACCTCATTATGTAGAGGTATAGACTAAATAACGGCAGTCGTATAGCGTGTGAGCAAACATTTTGGCGATTAATCTGGGAACACTGTGCTATATCGGGGCGCTGGAGGCGGCACATTTATTTTATGTGCCGGCAATGTTACATACGCCATAAAAGTCGTTAGGACGGGCGTAACGTCTCGCCGTCGTCTTGCCCGCTTTAATTATACCTAGATAATGCGGCGCCGACTGCGCCCTGCGCCTCACATCGCCGCCGCGCCCGCGCCGCCCGCCATCAACCTTCGCGACATTAACGTAACACGATGCAATAACACAGTGCCACTCTTCTTAATGTACCCGGCCGTACACAATAATTCCCTATATTACCCACATTCACAACATAAAAGGGCAATGTAAGCGAACAAAGTTTCGTTTTACATCGTAAATCATCGCGGTTAATAATTTCACTCCGTTTAGAAAATTGATTTATGCCTACATATTTACTGGCTTTTAAGGCTTTAGCAAATGAAATACGCACGGTCTCTGTGTAGGTACCTAGGCACATTGTTTAAAAATGAGATACTTTAGAAACACGTAGGTATACGATGGATCTTAAGATCATGGAATTAGAACTATTTGGAATTTACATTTGATCTGATATAAAATAAATCTATTCATAATGTTATTTGTAACAGCGTTTTTCCTTATGCGACGGTTCAGTTTACTACACGATATGAACAGTTTTTTGTTTTACCGGTGCATTGCTTGACCTCTGAAGCTTTAGTAAAAGCAAATATTTACGCTATTATAAGGAAACAATACCATTAACATCTATTTATACAACAGTGAGTAGACACATGGATGTTGCTACGCATTTGTGATATAATAATCTTTCTTTGTTCCACTCGCTCGTAGCGGTCGTAGCTCTTGCTACGAATTTCACGGTATAAGATGGTAGGGTCTTTTCCTTGTCGGAGACCACACACTACAATAAAAGAAAGGTTTCCTTAATTTGTATACCTTATAAATATGTGTTAATAGTTTTTGTGCAAACTGTCAAGGCGTGTAAATCGATCCTGGAAAATGTGTTCTTGTCGTGTTTTTCACTGACAATAAGCTAACTCACGGTTTACATAGGCACAAAAAGAAAAGAAAAAATATATCTAAACGTACATATTAATATTAAACAGTAAGCTATACTCTCGTGGCTTGGTTTGTTCTTCGCGACGACGTTCTCTAGACGGGTGTGTGTCGTGTCGAGGCGTTACGCTGAAGGTAGGGGTCGGGCACGGGGCACAGATGGAGATTTATCACGCCCGCCGGAGCTGAGACTACAAGTTCGCGCATTAAACGAGTCCGGGACATTAGCCGCCTGCAAGATGCCGCCCGAGATCATAATTAAGTGCCGCCCAATTTATCGGTGCGACCCGACCCCGAAAACTCCTCTTAAAGTTCCCTTATCGTACGTAGTAAAAGCTCTTTATTTTGTAGTTAGTTTGCTTTGCGTTTATCGCCTTTTATCTTGTTCGGTTGTGACGTTGTTTACTGCGACTATACTATACAATAATTCTGATACGATTGAATGAAATAAAATAAAAGTTGATATTTGACAGCAAACGATACTGAATAGTGATTAATGTTTGATCCGATTTGTCGTCCGAGTTGAATCTGATTAACTTGCTTGTAGGATTAGCTTCTGTGTCTGTCTTAGTAGCAAGACTACAGTTGTTTGTAATAATAACTAATTTGCATTAGCCAGTAATTCGGGCCAAACAAAGCACCTAGATGGAAAACAGACTAGTTTTAACCGATTGCAGAAAGGATGTAGGTGCATTTAAAACCAGCAAAATTATTTTTCAATTATATTGTAGTTGTAATCATATTTGCCTCTTCAATCATTCACAAACAATTACAATTGTTATGTTATTCATTTTGTACCGGATGAAGCATAATGTGTTAAACAGACTAGTGTAAACAGTGGCCTCATACGAGATATCTTGCATAGGCAGTATGCGAGTGCTCAGTAGTCAACGTATTGGCTGAGGGGCTCGTGGCTAATTATTAACCACACAGATCATACGATTTGCGAGGTTAAGCTGCGCTTGCCGCGGTCAGTCCGTGGATGGGTGACCGTTCATTACACATCGAGACCCCTCCGTGCCTCGGAGAGCACGTAAGCAGTCGGTCTCGGGTATCATACGAAAACCTATGTCAGTCGTTACGGGAAGTCAAAAGCCCGAAAGTCTGACAACCAGTCTAACTTTGGGATATCGCCATTGCCCAGTAATTGGGATGCGGAGGTCTGATGACCTTATATTTTGAAAAACATAGGTGTAAATCTAAAAAAAAACATAGGTAGGTACCTATTAAATATAAACAGTGTAAAAAAACCCTTAACGAAGCCGAAAGGCACTTGTTCTCCACGTCATTGCGATATTTTTTTTGTTCTGGACAATGCCTGGGAACCTTCTAGTTACCGAAGATATTGAAGGTCAAAGTTCCAACTTTTTCACAACCTTTTTTAAAAATACTAGTTTTGAAGTTGGCAAATGTACTTGAAATCCCTCCATTACCCGTTTACTACTCATTGCATCTATCAGCACAGTGTTTTGAGTGCGTTACAATTAGCTTTACAGGAAAACGAAATTTTACACCCAAAAAAAAGTCGTTTCCCAGCGACGATTTCTGCGTAGGGTTACTTAGTTTGATGTACTGAATGCATGGTTGACGGCTTGGTGAAGGGTCTTTTTACACCTTGTATATATATATTATATTTTAAAAATATAAAACATTGTGGTCCACCGGCATCTGGAACAGGATCCAAGCTACCTGTGGTTAGGGCCCCAGAGATAGGAACCTCCTCACAATACGTGCCGTGTCGAGGAGTACTGCTTTCTGTATCAGGCCCTTGATCCAGCCACCTAACAAGAGTCTCTTGAGGTGGTGGTCGTGGCTCTTGGCCATTAGGCCATTGGTCGTAATAACTATCGGCACAATGATTGTCGAAACCACGTCCCAACCTCGATCGATATTATTATAAGAGATTATGAAACAATGGAGTCACACACCTTGGTTTTGTATAATTTATCAGACTATAACAATCTGATAATAAATCTGTTCTTCTAGCCAAAATAATTAACGCTGTGTTAATTATTTTGTAATTACGTTTCCAGGAATTACACATAAATTACTAGATAATTGTATTGAAATGTTTAGTGGTAAATCCATCATTTCGAGAACAAATCTCATTGCCAAACAAAACTAGTAGTAACAAATAGACGACTGTTAAAATTAACTCTGGCTTTAAAAACAAAACTACACACAGATTAATGTTGCGGGGCAAGCTGAAATAACAAAATAAGTTGCATAGTGGTAGATACAAGATAGACACTAACTATCCTATTCGCCGACGCCAAGGTTTTGTGAAAAGAACCCGATATCGTTCAACGTTTTCTATTAACTTCAGTACAAAAGCAGAGAAAATACCGTTACGGAAACGTCCTAGAAACCTTTGTTGTGATACAACTATTGTTGTCTGTAACTATACCAGATAACCGATGTTGAAAGTCAAAAATCTTCTGTGTTTAACTAGTTCTATTGTGTCGCTCTCATTTTGCAATTAGTTTAACATGATCTCTGTAGCTAATATAGTGAATGTCTAGAAGCACCGTATGACCTAATTATCATTGAGAGGTTACTTAGGTTGAGACTAACCTAAGCTCGCTTTTAGGTGGAATAGCGAAGGTGGTTTAATTTAGCCGTGGCGAACGGATTGGACCCGACCGGTGAAACCCGGGCGCGTGTTTACACCCTAAATAAGCAAGAAAGTCAAAGAGAGTACCGGTACTTGAAATCATGCGCTCCGTCTAGCTGCTTAGACTAATTACTGCAGCAGCAGGGTCTAAACTGTTTAGTCGGGGCGAGGCGGCGGGCCGGGTGACTCCATATCGTGTCACATCACACACTGGCGCTCCGCGCCTCCGTCGCGCCGCTTATTTCACTAGATTGCACGTGAAACACGTGCACACGGTCCGCTTGTTTACGTACTTTACTGGGAATCATTACATGTTCACAACGTTGCTGCTATACATAGTACACAGGCCTGAACTTTACGTGATATTATGCAAAAACTTATGCTTTTTCTCTGACGAAACGAAATAAGCAATAAAACAATGAGCATTATTATTTAATACACCAAGTTTAATGGAAAAGGCAGACGATTCTCCTTTGTAATCTTGCACATTTTCTAAATAGTTGTCTGCCAATAGATAATAATATGATCGATAGGTTATTTGTATAGGTACTTATGATTGATAGATCACTATAGAAAATTACTAAATATTAATTTCTTTCTTCTTTCTGTGTCGATCCAATCACTGAAGGGGCACCCTTCAGTTTTTTTCTTTTGTTCCGAGCTAACAAATCAAGTCCTAATTTATCTAATAAATAAATGCGTAAAATAAAAGGACATTGGCCATGAAGTTTTCATAGTTTACATTAAATAGTCGGACTAATAAGCCCCCTGGAAACTGCCTAGTTCCTGAACTTACAAACTATGTATAATGTAGATAATAATCCAGAAAAAGTAAAATGATTTAGCATTATTTCTTAATTTTTCGAAAGCTGTATAAATAGTCTCAAACCTAGTTATAAACATTCGAAAATCTAGGAATTAAAGATACGAATTTAAAATCTTAGTAGATTATAGATCTCTGTGTTGATACATTTGTGATGATTTGATAATCTAACATTTTTATAAGGGCGGATCTTTAGACCCACGCTATTTCAAGTAATATATACCTTTGTAACCCAAACCTACAGAACGGAAGAATCATCACATTTGCTGATGACTAGGCTCTTGTGATCATTACTACGAATATTTGGCACTTTCTCCGTCGGCCTAGAATCTTTTTTAAAGTATTGTGTTTGAATAATGTGTTCTGTTTATCTTGCAGCTTCAGTCTTAAAAATAAGCGTTGCTAAACTTATGTTGTTTATTTTTATTAGTTTTGGCTCTAAAACATTGACGATTCATTCTTGTAATGCTTTGGAACTGTTACTAATGCAGATATTATGAGTTTCCGTCGACTACTAACAGCTCAAAATCTTGGCAATGACGTGTAATACAAAAACCTCTCAACGAGTGCTAAAGGCATTCCTTACGAAAGCGTTCACTGACCTAATGTTTTTTCACCCCACGCCACGTTAGTAAAACAGGCAATTTACGCGAGCCTATAAGTAACAAGATTCATTAAGGCTGTTACAAAGTGGCGCGGGCGTTCTTAAAGCGAATGGCCCTCGAGCTTGCAGCGTTCATAATGGCCGTATGAGCCGGCCGAGGCGCCGCGCGCAATTTAATGAAACACCTGGAGAGGCCGCGCCTGCTTCCGCTGCATTAATCTCGCACCCCGTGGTCCCCGCGGCCGGCGCCGGCATCTACGAGCCAAGCAACACCTACGACACTGCCGTTTACTGCAGAATATATTATGTTTACTAATATGTCATTGTGTAATTTTGTTGCATGCGTAACTTTTATGACAGTTTGAAGCCCTAAGCTTCGACATTACCGTTTAAAAGTGGCCAACTAATATTAAAGCCGGGATAAACAACGAGTGACCGTGCGGCGGGCGGTCGCCGGCGGCAACGGCAAAAGTGGCCGAGATAACTCCGTGCACGAATGCATATTTTAACGTTAAGCTACGGCACCGCCATGCAAACTTGTTGGGAACTTCACCGGAGTGAATAATTCTTACTTTAAGGCTTCTACAAAGTTCTTTTTTTCGACGAGGGAGGGCTCCTCGACGTATACATATATAACCGTAATAATTAAATAAGCATGAGTGCTAATTACATTAACTCACCACTAGCGACTGGCTCAGAGTTTACTGAAAAGCATTAAAGTTAAAAGTTGCGTACAATCTACCCAAACAAATTCAATTCTTTGAATGCTGAGAAAACTTAAATAACGCAAAGTTGGCTGCTAAATTATCTTACCTAGAATTACTTTTCCGGGCGGTTCTAATTCTTAACCCGTTGGGGGAGGGAGCTGTATTTTATATAACACCACAATGGTTGTTAATATTAAACAGGCATTAGATTTAAGTAATGCTATTACAGCAACATAGTGTTGAGACTTCGCACAAGAACTTCGTCAACACTTTAATATGTGGTAATTTGTTACTTTAATATTTAAATGAGTAATAAAATAGATTTAAATTCTAATCAACACTAATGTTATTCGCTGTCAATTAGATAGTGGCTAATTATTTTGTCTGGTAGGCGTGTTCGATGTTACGTCAGCAATACGCGCGGCGGGCGGCGCCGCCGCCCAGAGGCCGCGATAAAAAATATGCGCTGAGCGCCAAGCGTAAACACGCGCCCCTCTCTCATGACGCCTCATTAGCCACTCCCCTGTGCCTTCTATAAATCATTTTAAATTCTAATTCTACTTACTTTCAGAATTGACTTTGCTTACCTAATTCCCTTCCCGACCACAAAATTTTGCAAATTAGATTTCACCTTTCCCTCGCTCTGGTTTGTCGAAAAAATTATTTGCGGCATCCGGCGCCGGTTCTTGGCCTGTCTGAGATCGTGTTACCTTTATCTATCGCCAGATTCGATCCCATAAGCCCTTTTAATAACCTCTTCCTTCGGGACATCCGACCCCGTTCGAGATCTGACTTGTCTTTGTTACTTTCACATTTGAACATATTCTTCGTTTTGTATCTACTTACTTTTTAAACGGACTAATACACTTGTGTTACACAAGTGCATTAAATTCGTTACATTCCTTTTAGATCTTAAATAAGCCCACGCAACACCGTCTTTGTATAAAAGCAAATTCAATGTCTATTGGTGAATTTTCAGAGTCATCTACAACTCTATAGCTATGTAAAATCCGCGTTAGATGTTTTAGTAGATCTAGCAACCACGTAGCAATACGCAAACATCCTGTTACCAGTAGTCTATCATGGTACAAAATTTTATATAAATCTGACTGCAATAAAATAAAAAGTGCCTACGTAAAAAATTTAAATGACATGTGAATGTTAAACCTCCTGCAATATGTGTGGGCCACGTGTCGCGGGCGCTTGCTGCCTACTAGATGCAGGAGTTGGCACGTCTCATCGGCCGTTTCTATTTCCGTCTGTCCCCAAATATTTCTGGCACCCACTTTCGTGCGTACAAGTGGACTCCGAGCCGTTTCGCGACGGGAGCGTGTCATTCATCGGCTCGTTACCTCATTGTTTTCCTCGTGTGTCGATTTAACTCGACGCGTGTCCGCTCGCCCAATAGTAAAATAGACGAGTAGAGATCGGCTTGTGCGTACGGCTGACCACGCATCGTTGCGCGTCGACGCCGTGTCACCGATACATCAATCGTGATCGAACGTTCTAATCGATTAACGACCGCACGCCTCGTCCGGCGCGCGCATTCTTCATGTCCTGTTTGGCTGATTGTTGTTTTGATTAAGACATTTACATTGAATTGCACCCTACACGCAATAAGACAACTGCATTGTTTTTTGCGCCGTTGTATTAAAGTGCCTTCTTTTCTAATAAATAGTGTTCTTTAAATGAACGACTTTTGAAAGAGCATTGTGATATATTCTTCCTACAGCTAAAAACTACGTGTGAAGATTCCAGTCCTAGGAATCATCAGTTGGCACACACACATCATAACCCAAGCCAATGAGGTCATTCATAACTTCCCTTATGAACGAGGTCGTTAAACTGAAAATCAGATAATCCAGTAATAAACTCTTGATACAGCTTCCGGGCTTGAAAATGGAAGAGGTGGTATTTGGCAGCGGCTGGCGCGATGGAGTAACAAGGTGTGCGGCGCGTGCCGACTGCCGGCGGACGCCGTTACTTTCGAGGGTTGTTCGTTATACACGTCATAGTTCCCGAGAGCACTCCGCCGCCTTACTGCTCTCGCCTTAACGAGACACGAGCGTCTCGCTTCATTGATGTCGTTTTCGCTTTAATCGGGCACCAGTGCCAAGTCACAATGAGGTATATTCATCTCTAAATTCGTGTTGTTTGGGTTCGGTACATTGCTTGCTCTCAAATGTAGTCTGTATTTCTTTATCTCCAGGAAGGAAGCCAGTGATGAAACTGACTCTCGGCTAACCCCTTATTGTATAGCAAGTGCGCATTGTTGTGCTATAAAGGACACGGCGAGGGTAGCGCGCTCGGTTTGCTCCTCCACTATCACACAAAAATGTTATTAGTTTTGGGCGGTTATTGCCCACCCTGCGCTCGTTCGACCCTCCCGTTGCCCTTCCCGAACAAATAGGCCATATTGAAAGTTTTTGTTTAATTTTCGTGGCTTCATATGAGATTGTCTTACGTTACTTTGTCCTGTATGCTTATTTGTTATTTTTTTACTGAATATCTTTAAGACAAAAGTAAATTAGTTTATGAGATTAAAAAAAATGTGTAGCCTGTACATTTCTACAAAATAATGAATTTATTTTATCCATTTTAACGAACACATTTAAAGCGTAAAATAAAAGCTCGTGAATTAACAAGGGGGATGTAAAACTAACAAATGTAGAGGCGTAGTGATCGAAGAGCAATTAATGTGTCGTAATGCGTTTGGCGGGCGAGCGTGGCGCGGTCATCCGTCTGAGGTGGCCGGCCATTTGTATCCGCGTGGGCATCCGTCACGCTAATCGCCGCGCCGATACACCTGCAGCGGCTTGCACTCGCCGATACTAGTAAATACTCCCAAAATTCAACTAAGGCATGCCTACCCTTCAATTTACGCACTGCCTATTACATGTCAACCAGTGGCGTGCATTGCACATAGGCAATTAACCAGTGCCTACCTCATAAGATTCCATCTTTAACTATTACTATAAATAAAATAAGCGTGTATGGCTATGATTTCTTTTGGTCAGAATCGTATTGAAATGGGCTTAAGCGTACAATTGAAAGGCAACATCGCTAGTGCCTGCCTACCTAGTCCGAAAACCAATGCACGCCACTGATGTCAATCCAACAGTTTTCGTAAATAGTTTCATTCTTTATCTCATATTTCATGCAATCACAAGAATAACCAAATTGGTCAACGAATACAAATCAGTTGATTGCTTCCAACAATAAACTTATCCAACGTATTATTCCAAACTGTGGCAGCTAATAAATAGAAGTTTGATAAACCCAACAGAGTTATCATAGTAATGATGAAACGTGATCACCCATTCAAGTTTCACAAACGGGTTGGTTCGAATCGAAACTCGGCTAAAGTAGACGGCACGGAGTAACAGGAAATAATAACTTTATCCCGAGCTTAAACTGTGAGAGGACCGTCCAACTAACATTATGCCTGCCAGTAACAAGTTAATCTAAATGCAGCCGACTGCTTCCACTAGCTAGTTGTAGCACGCATCGCCGAAGTTTAATAACTGAGAAAATTCGGAACTTGTCTGCATCTGATTTAGCTGCAGTCAAAGATGCACACTTCGCGATGTTTTCTGATGTTACGACAAACGTATAGCTACGTCTGCCAAGCTAACTTCAGTGATATCATCGGCCATACTTTAGAAAAGTTACTCACTAAATCACTCCAAAGCTGTTTCGCGGACATTATCAGCAAGAGAGTCCCCTAGTGGAGTACTGAATATTCAGATGGCGTTTGTTTGTATACGTATTTTCTTTGGAACTGCGATAAGCGCTTTTCCGTTTTTTCACTGAATAAAATATGGCGCAGGAGGCTCTGCGTGCGACGATAAAACGTCCGCGAAGCTCTTCCCGTCACGTAGTGCGACAGTTAATTACACGGATGTAAATAAATCATCATAGACGGGTGCGGCGGAGGGCTTCGATTCCGAAAGGCAATTATCTCGCGCCTCATTGACGTCGAAAATGATCGGAGCGAGGAGCGCGGCCGCCCCCGACACGCCTCAGAAATATTTGACACCGCCTAAGACGCGGTTATAAGGAAAACTCGAGTGGAGGATTTCTGGTGGCTACGTGCCCGGCTCACGGCAATTGTGATGCATGGAGGGATTTCCGCACATTCGGCCGATATTGAGCCGAAACCACGGTCGCCGCCGCCCCGCTACAAATATTGCTTATCGAAATGATATCGAATGAGGTCCGCCATTTTCGTCTATTCCTAAAGCCCAAAAATGTCGGTTACCTGGGGCGTATAGCTCTCATATCTATTGCATTTTTCACTTATGTTCCATAATAGCGTCGTCGTCGCCCTCGGAGTGAACGTAACCAAACATAACGACAGAGATAGATATCTAGTTGGAAGAGGGCAAAATACCTTATTTCATACCCATGTTTATAAGTTAACCGCATAAAGTACGTTGTTATTGTTATCCGTATACTAAATGTAAATATTTGTCTATTCCAGGGTCGGTGTAACCGCGAAAAGCCACCTTGCAAGTATTTCCATCCACCGCAGCATCTGAAGGATCAGTTGTTAATCAACGGGCGGAATCACCTAGCACTGAAGAACGCACTAATGCAGCAGATGGGCCTGACGCCCGGCCAGGTGCTGCCTGGCCAAGTCCCAGCTGTGGTGAGTCACCCAAGCTACGCTCCCTCCGTTCACTACCGAAGCTTCGAGCGATCGGACCTCTACACCAATGTAGGTATTCTATGCACGCAACACGCAGCTTTCGGTGTTACTCGCTACTCTAATTTTATAAGCGTTCTTATTATTGAAACACGTAGACTTAATGAAGTATCGAGTTTAAGTTGTGCCTCTGTTATGTATTGTGTCCGTATGTAGTTAGATAAATACCAAATAGTAACTTGGACGTAAGTTCTGCGCATTGAAAATATTTTCATCCGTAAGTAAATTAACTCGATTCCCTCGTAAAGTTTTCTCGGAAACTTAATCATGTGCACGTTGAAAGTTAATGGTAATTTACTTTCTTGAAGGCGGTACAGCCGTTCCTGCAACTAGTTCCGCGCTTTAATTTAAAGTTTCGCTTCGAGTGCGTGAACCTGCTAAACAAAGTCAGGGGTAATCTGTGTATTTATTTTAGAGTATACCTAGATAGTCTACTAATTGTCAGGCACAACTTAAACTTTGTCGCCCGAGGCCGATCGCTCCCCACTGCTTGAGCATGTTTGTACGAATCGTTCCTTAAGTGGCATGACTACTCTCCAAACTTACTCACAAGTGTATGTACTGGGTATCAGCGGTAATGCAGATTTAATCACCGGACATTGTCCTCCTCACTGTTCACACTGTCGCTAAAAACGCGGCCCGACACACTCCTCGACCTTCCTCTTCGCACCGCCTTGGCGCCGCGCGCTTACCGCATTCGTAGCTTTCGGACGTACTTTTCGCAACTCGTAGTAACCTAAGACCGTTACGACCGCAAAAGCGCTTCACGATGTACGATGCAGCCGTGAGTCGGTGCGAGGAGTGAGATCGAGGCTGTGCGCGCGGTGGCGCGGGTACAGACCTCGCCTCGCACGATGAGTAGCGTGTTTGTGTGGTTTTGTGTCGAGGTGGGCGGCGTGGGCGGTGCGGGCGCGGCCGCCAGCCACCTCGCCGCGCTGGACCCGATCAGTCTGGCCCTGCTCGCCCCGCAGGTAAATGCCGCCGCCGCCGAGCGCGACGCACTACCGCCGGCCACCTCGCATCCTTGCGCCTCTTTTCCTTCACACACACGATAGGCACACCTATAGCACCGTAACGCACTCTTAACGAAGGATTTTAATCCTTAATTGACTTGACCCTCTCCCGGTTTCCCCTCCTCTTGTCAACTTCTGGTGGCCGGTGGGTAGCTAGACTGGATAAACCGTATGCTTATTTAATATTTCAATTCGTCTCTATAATTGCATGTGATGGCTTGTTTGGCTAACAAATTTCTGGATAATTTTAAGTACGTTTTATTACTATTAATTTTATGTTTGTAGGCGTACCGCTTTTGTTTATATGTTGTATTCCATGCAAGCTTTGAAAAGGGAGCTTTTTTAAATGCATTTAATGAGTTATGAGATATGAATAGCGAAAACACCTTTTAATAATAAGAAAATGATATAAATGCTAATAAATGAGTAAATGTACAAGTATACTGAGTGTTAGTGTTGGTGTGGTGTGCAGGCGACATCGCCGTACCTGTCGGGTGTGCCGGGCGTGGGTTCTACGTACGCGCAGTACTACGCACCGCAGCTGGTACCGGCCGTGCTGGGCCACGACCCTGCCGCCGCCGCCGCCTCGCCGCTTGGCGTCATGCAGCAACCAGTGCTGCAGCAGAAATTGCCGCGCACCGACCGCTTAGAGGTAAGCATGCATTTCGATACTAAACCCCTTTATCGTCTACACTCGAGTAGTGCTTCCCCCTGTTGCCACTTATGCCGGGGACCGACTGATATGTTAGATAATTGCAGTATAATAATTATTATTGATCTGTGGTCCAATTATTTTGTAACTGAAACTGTAGGAGTTCACATTACAAGTGCATCAGGATTTTAAGTATGTCAGTCCCCGTAGCAAATTTGGGCCGATGTGCCGTATGCGTCCCCGTGTGTCTGTTGCGCGCGGACGCACTGGCCCGGTGCGTCTGCGTGTGCGCTTCGCGAGCAGCACTCGCTTACTCCCTCTGGTGAAGGACCTACACTGTTGGCACAAACTCGGCCATTGCTGCGCACGCTCATATCTGCCAAATAGGTATAGGTAGACGATCTATCGTCAACCGCAGGCTAATAAGCGTCGGTTTGCGCTCACAGTGTAGACGTGCCGAACGCTTCACATTCGTCAATCAGATTATTTAGGCAAGAAATAGGCATTAGTAAAATTCTGACCAAATTAATTTGAAGATGCGACGGATGCGTAAATCGTTCGTTTTGAAAAAGTATTAGACTCCCAATTAGAATTAACAATTACAAAGCGGCGTCCGGTCGAGGTCAATACAAGAAAATTGTATAATGTGACAAAACCAAATAAGCATCGTCACGAATAGACCTTTGTTCACGCGCTACATCTATCAAATTTAAAGTCGCGTTCGCGTCTTTTTGAAAGTTATTGAGTACTAAACACACGTGACGCATTTCAAAGAAGCACTTGCATCGCGTAGTGTCGGTCCGCACGCGTGTATGCGCTAGTTAAGCGGCGTGCAGACGTGAGTGTAGGCAGAGGGTAGATGAGCGCGGGGCGCGAGCGGCAGACATGGCTGGTGTGTGGTGGTGCAGGTGTGCCGGGAGTTCCAGCGCGGCGCGTGCAAGCGCGCCGAGTCCGAGTGTCGCTTCGCGCACCCGCCGCCGCCCGTGGCCGCACACGACGACGGCTGTGTCACGGTGTGCATGGACGCCGTCAAGGGCCGCTGCGTCCGCGACCCCTGCCGCTATTTCCACCCTCCCCTGCACCTGCAGGCGCACCTTAAGGCGCAGGCGCGCGGCGCGGTACGCCACCAGGCTGCACGCTCTCGCCTCGCTCGCTCGCGCTCGCTTCTGTTCTTCCGCTTGGTCTCGCTCGCCGCGACGCCGCTTACGTTCGCAGAGCTTTGTTCTGTTCAGTTCGCGCCGGCTCGCGCCACGCTTCCGTCGCACTCACGCTTCAATTTTATTTTATTTTTATCTATCGCATAATATCACCTTACGCCGAGCTTTAGGTGTATTCTGTGCATCTACTACATCGTTATTGTTTCTGTCCCGTCCTGCGACGCTTCGCTTCACGTAGACGGCCGCCGCAGCCCAGCAGCCGACAGCGAGCGCGACTTCGGAGCCGGGCAAGAAACGGCCGGCGCCCACCGAGCTCGAGCCGCCACCGGTACAACGCCAGCTTTGCACGCTTCTCCTCCGCTCCCGCTCCCGCCCGCACGTTCCCTCCGCGCGCCTCTCCCTCCCGCAGCGGGCAGGCGGCGGCGCGGCGCGACGGCCCGCCCCCGCCCTCGCGCCCCGCCGCCCTCCGCCCGCACCAAGCCCTCTGCCCGGAGCCCCCGTTCAACCGTCTGTTTCTCGTTTCAGATGGACATGAAAAGCGTCGGATCCTTCTACTACGACAACTTCGTAAGTATCCGCCAACGGTGACGCTTATCTTGCGTCCACAATCGCTCGACGTATCATTCATACATGTTTTAATTTTCGCAGGCCTTCCCCGGCGTGATGCCGTACAAGCGACCCGCCGCAGATAAAGCGGGCGTGCCCGTGTACCAGCCGGCGACGACCTACCAGCAGCTGATGCAGCTTCAGCAGCCGTTCGTGCCCGTATCATGTGAGTACCCCGCGCCCGCTACGTCCGCCCCGCCTACCGCGAGCGTGCCCGCCAGCGTGGCCGGGCCGCAGCCTTCCGCATCCGCGCCCGTGCCCGTGTCGTCCGCGCCGCAGCCGCCACCCGCCCCCGCACCCGCTCCCCCGGCGCCCTCCCCGCCCGTGAGCGCCGGCGCGCCCGACCCCGGGGCGCCCGACCCGGCCGCCATGGCCAAGGAGGTTGCGCAGAAGAACTACGTCGCGGCGCTGGCCTTCGCCGCGCAGCACTCTGCGATGGCGCAGGCGGCGGCCGCCTACACACAACAGGCGCTGAAGGCCCGCGCCGGGCAGATGCAGCACGCGGGACTGATGCGCGCGCCGCATATGATGATGCGGCCGGGCTGGCCCGGGCCACCCATGCACATGCCCTACTACCAGCAGCCGTTCATGTACGCGATGCCGCCGCCCACGCCGCCCTCGGCAGCGGCGGCAGCGGCCGCGGCGGCTGCGGCGGCAGTCAACCCCTACAAAAAGATGAAGACGACATAGACGCGAGACACGCGCGGTCGGCGGGGCGCGGGACGCGGGGTCTCCGCGTAGAGACTCGTACGTGTGCGGCCGAGTGTCCCGCCCCGGCCTGTCGGGGCGGTTAGCGCTAGGCGTGTTGTCACATTTGTATTGTATTATTGTAAGGACGAAGCGAGCGGCGTCGCCCTCGCGGATGTCTCGGTAGTTTTACGCTATATATATATACTACTGTATCTCTACTCACTTACCGTTATTACCCTATGCGTGTATATTTCTCGTATCTACGATCCCGGTAATAATAACGCTTGAGATGCATGACTGTACGTTTTTTTATTACCTCTTGTCGATCGTCGTTTATCGTGAGTACCTATCGTCGTACTGAGAGTTGAGCGCTTGGTCCGTCGATCCCGCTACGTACACGCTTGTTCTCGGAGGAGCTCCGCACGGGTGCGCTTTGGCCGATGTGTCGATCCCGTACCTACCTAGTGGTTACCGGCTTGCAGCAGCAGGCCCGCACCTAACACAGCCGCCTTCTAATTTTCGCATGGAATAGAATCCACCACCCTATACGTTTGGCTCATCAGGTATTATTCTCATTATTCTAGTGGCTCCCGTGTGCGCTAAGTGTGCCGGCGTGATCATCAGTAGTGGCGCGGGGGCGACGGGCGTCGCCCCCGCAGTTTTCTTTCGGTCGCACCTCCTTCTATTTATTTTAAACGCTTTCTGTTACATGCCTTCCGAATGACGCTTCGGCTGTCGTCCGCATTGCAATCTTTTGTCGCTTTTTGTGTCGGGACGGACAGGCTGTGCGCCCCCAAACGCGCCGTACGTGGTGTACACCGACGAGCGCGGACAGGTAACGTGTGCCGCGTGCCGCACCGCACCGCCGCACCGCCGCACCCACACCCGCACCCGCACCGCGGCGCCATCACCGCATGCCGCTTACGTTAACGCCAGTCTAGGCTAGTCGTAGAGACCAGTCCGCTCGCTCCACGACACATGATTTTGTTGATGTAATGCACATGCTGAGACACGACAGTATAGTAAAAACAACAATAAAATTAAGTGGTGCCAAGATGATTTTGTACCACTGTCAATTTGACTATTACTAAATTGTAAGTACTTTGTGCTAGTTACCGCATTCTCCAGTGGCAAGCAGATTTGATCAGTATCAACTGTGCTAAATGTTCGTCGATTGTTTGTTATCGTAAGCGATCAACGTTCTTATTTTGTTTTTACTATTCTGTGGAGTCTCTGCGTATAGTTGACAGCGAAACAAGTGCCGTGTGAGGCGGGTTTTACGTTAACACAATTATAAATTAGTCGCAATGAGCAGTCCGCTCGCTCACGGCACGATCCCCTGCGCCCCCCTCGCTGCCCCGGCCTCACGACCACCTCGCCTCGCTCTAACCAGTACGCTATCGAACGCATATCACCTCCTACACTTCTACGTCTACCGCTTATTATGTTCTGTTCAGAAGCTCCAAGTCGATAAATTGATCATTACTGTTTTGAAAGAAAAGTCTGCTAACAAATCTGTTGTTGTACTTATGTGTTATAGTAAAATGTATTGGCCTAACATTATTTAGTAAAGATTAAACGACAATATACATTTTTCATACAGATATTAATTTTTGATATCCTTGTAAGATAAGCCTTTATAGTATCGTCATCTCTAATTAAATTGTCAAAAAGTAAAGAAGTAAATCTACCAACTTTGGAATCCGCATAGAACTTCAGAGCTTGCTTCTTCACTCGGCTTCCGTAGACGTACCTATTTAGTTTTAGTTTGTGACGCTTCTCGCGGGCTTTAGTAGGCTAAACAAACGCTTGTTAACAATGAGCAAAAAACAGACAAACACGATCACCACTATAGCGGGCCATTCACAACAGCGGGACAAGGTGCGCTTGGTGAAATGAGCTTTTTTTTAATCAACCTGACAACACGCATCGAAGGAAGACAAAAAGGAATACGACTAATTGTTCACATGATACTATGCATCGTCTACTCTGACAATATCTTCCTTTATTGCTGATACAGGTGGGCAGGCAGGACACGTATCTATTCGATCTACAAAGCTATTATGATTTAACCGGCCACTACAGTACAGTGGAGGTACGAGGACTCAGCCGACCGCTCTGTGACGGTCACCGACTGATGGCATCGCTTGTCAGCCGTCTCATGATATCTGTCATCATCACACCATCTAGTCATTGTGCTGTAACTGTATCTATTATATATTGTAATGAACAGTTGATGCTACAACTTACTTGTTGATGATTTTTAGTTTTGTATAGTGAGACATACTTGCTTTCAAATGTGGAAGAAGTCACTCTACAGTATTACCTTGCTTACACCCGGTAAGATACAATCAGCTTACTATAATATCCTCAGTATAAGTGATTTCCTGTTTGGAGCCTATACTGAAACACGCCGCTTGTCACTTGCATGGAATGCAATGCAATGCAATTTCAATAATAACTTTAAATGCTATCTTTTCTAAATATGCTTCTAATATCTAATGAACTCGGCAGTTTCAGTAAAGGTGACTTTAATAATTGAAATTTAACGAAGCCATTTTACAAATAACTAAACAGTTGACCGTTTAAATAATAACTTCAAATTGCCTATTTAATTTAATAACATGTACATACTATATAATGAAAACATTATTAAAATGCCCAGTCAACTGTTTAGTTTCTAGTGAAATTCACTTTTGGCCAATATCAACTATCAACTGCTAATAAGGGGGTTTTTTTTTACACTCATTTAAATGCTTTTTGTAAACAATTATTTTTATGCGTAGTTGGTAGTTGAAGTGACGATGGTGAAAGAAGAAAACTCGAAGTGATATATGTTGAAAATATATAGAAGGCTACAAGTGTCCAGATATCTGTACGTACATAATCGTTTACACTCACTTCGATTTTTCTTTTGAAACGCTTAAAATGCTTCGCCGTTGCGGCTTCAATTCCTCGCTTACGACTTGTTGAGGCCTCTCTGACGCTTGTTTAAAGTGTTCACGTAGATGTAATAATATACTTGGTTTTCTTTTGTTTGTCGTACAGTAACCGCACTCTCTAATGGTCATTATGTTGCAGTTTGTACTACCACTAACATGTCACGTCCAGAACTGTCATGTAAGCTAAAGGTATAAATTTAATTTGTCTATTTACATTATAACCATGCCAACCTACCGATAAGCATGACGTCCTCTGTTCCTCTACTGAGAACATCGGGAGATCTAAATTCATCACAGCCGACGCAGACACATGTCGTAACTCTCCCCACACAGCCTCTTTTAGCTTTATTATAGCAACAGTTGGTATTTATGGGTACACTTTGGACGCTACAAAACCTCTAGTACGCCCTCGCCCTGGTAAAAGTTGTCTAGCATCATGCTTTAGCTTTTTTGTAAAATATAGTCACGCTTAAATAAGATTGGCTGCGCAATAATGATTATACTTCAAGCGTTCTGCATGCCATTTAGATATTATATATTCATACCTATGTGCATAGTGCAGCGTACTTTAACACTACTCTCTGACGGTTATGGAAGCTCGTTCACGAGAATAACTCCAGCAGTGGGCTCTTAATTTACTATTCTTTTTAATATTGCATTTATCCCGACGGTACTACAATATAAAGGTGACACACATGATATGATATCAGCGCGCACGTAAATGAAAGAATGCTTGGAAGCTCCAATCATATTGTGCAACGAATCTTGTAAAGTTCTTGTAATATTGAAGCAGCAACAAGATTTGATTTCGAGCAATTTTCGCCTTCCGTGTGTCCCGTTTTGTGTTAATTTTATGTAGCGACTGAGAAACTACACACGCATAAACTTTTTACTACTTATATACGAATATCTATTGATCACTTCAGAACAAGCTAACACGAGTAGAGAACCTTAATTCAATACAATGTGCTAGGTTTACTGTAATGGACAATTTATAATAATTTGCTCTTTGATATTACAAAAACTATTTCAGCGTTATTTTTCAGACGGCTGTGCAATGAGGATAATGATCAGTGTCAGATGTATGAATGTCCAATCAGTGATGAACTAGTTTTAGAATTAACACTATTAACATAATGAATTCATAAACCGTCGGTTACCCAGCAGTTACTGTCAACATAATTATACACATATTTACACAAATCATTAATAAGAGTAGTATGTACTTATTTTTTTATCTTTAAATAAATAATTATCGACTGTTTATGAAGTAGATTTATAGTTGTAAGAAACATACATACTGTTCTTCCACAATGCAAAAATGCGACACTGTTCTATGTACCTATACAATTTCATACAACATATTTTGACAAGTGAAAGTCATTGGCAAAAGTGATAAATGATGAACGAGATCAATACAGAAAAATGTAACTACTTTCTCCCAATATTTGCAAACTAAAAATTGCAGTAGTTAAGACAACGAAAACAGCCAACGAATAATTCTAATACCATTTCAATCACAATATGCACTCAATTGAAAGCTTCAGACTTGCAGAAAATAGAGCAAGAAATTTTAATAATAAATAATGTTGTGTCAAAGACAAAAGCATTGTGGGACCATCGGTTTGTATGTATATGAAATTGAGTAACGACAATAAATACTAATGAAAACGTTATTATATTTGCAGTTACTGGACACCCTCCCGGTGTGCCAAGATTTTAATCGACAAGGATGTACAAGACCTACCTGCAGATTTGTTCATATTCGTGAAGGTGAGGACCCACTTTTAATTTTACATTTAATCTCTTCTACTTCGTAGAAAAACAATAGTCAAAACACAGAATACTTTTTAACGTGTAACTAATCAATTGACAGAGATACGTCAAACTTTCAGATCATGGATAGAAATGTCCCCTTATCCCTTCTCCTTGTATATGTGCATGATCACACCACATTTTGTTATATTTCATCAATAGCGTAGTTTGTATATTTTAAAAGTAGAATACTATCCGTAGACTGAACTGTAACCATATTAACCAGTTTAGATATTTGAGTTTTTGGATACATTACTTATTATTCCTGTAACATTTTAAAACATTAGTTCAATGGTAGTTTTAGTATTTACTTTACAATTCATATACAAAGTAGACATTGTACTGGAACCTGTAATTTGCACAGGTCATTCATGTAGTATGGTTTTAACATTCCATCAACTAGTTATCTAACATTACTGTAGATCTGTAATTTGTTTAAAAATGTAGCATTACATGATATTTTGGGCCCCTAACCTGTACCTTGTACTTGACTTTGACCTGTGCGTGCATCACGTAGTCGTTTTGGTGTATGACCACGTTAACGTTCGTGTGTGTGCGATGTTGCAGGGTGCGGGCTGCAGGTGGTGGGGTGCCGCGTGGTGGTGTGCCGCGACGCCGCCGCCGGCACGTGCCGCCGCGCCGCCTGCCGCTACTACCACATCCCCGTACAACTGCCGCCAGCGCTGCGCCCCCCCTAACCTGCCCCGCCACCCGTCCACCACCGCACCCTGGCCCTCATTCCTCCCCCCGCCCCCTCCACAACCCTCCACGTGACCACCCCGACCCCCCATCCCCGCATCGCCCGCGCCCCGCGTTATCCATATCGATCGCGCCTCTGGCACACTCGGGAAAGGCAGGTTCGGCAAGTATCCTACTGTCGCTCCCGCGGCTGAGGTGGTGATATCTTAGTGAATATCGGTTAGTGTAGAGCGGCCGGGGCGAGCCGCGTGCGCAAGTGCGCCAGCGTCTCGCCCCCGCCTGGAGAGCGTTAGTCTTCGGGAAAGAGTGTGTACATAAGTAGCGGGATATGATTCTCAGGCACGGTCATGCGATTGTGATATGAATAGATTTCGAGACGCCGGAGCCGTTTGAGTAATTTTATCGAGGTCGTACCGAGATCGTCGAATAGTAGTTAGTGAGGTTTCAAATGTTTTATTACTATTGTATATTTTTTTTAAGATACGATATGAGTTCCTGTAAAGATCGGTGCGGTCGCCGTCGGGCGTCGCACGAAAACTTTGTTGTATATAAGCAAGCGATGTAATGTTTATGGGTGGTGCGGAGCGCACCGTCGCCGTCGGCTAGCTCGCTGCCGGCGGCCGACGCCGGTGTCAAAAGTTGCATCACCCCACTCCTAACGTGAGCATTTTTGTGAGAATTATGTTACTTTTTTACGTATGTTATAATTTTTTTCTAGATGACAAGTTTTACACTAGATTAGATTAAGTGAGTCAGTAATGAAACACCAATAGAGTAGCCGCTTCTCTCCCTCGGCACTGAAACTTTTGACGCCGGAGCACAATTCGCGTGTGTCGAGTGGCGCGCGCGTAAGTCGCCTGTATCGGCCGCGCGCTCGCTCGTTGCGACTAGTCGGTACGTCGTTCTTCCCTTAAGGAGCCATCCCGTTCGCACCACATCCCACGTCCCACGACGCCAATGCGTCGCCCAGTTCACACATTAGCATAGATCGCGACACTCGTAGAGTGATAGATGACAGAAATTCATAATACAATGAAAGTTATCGGACAATATTAAAACGAAGAAGGCATACTTCCAAGCTATTTACCTAAATTCTAGGATAGAACGTCGGCTTTTATTCCAGATAGATTTTGCTAGATAATCATTCTTTTACCGGTCGATTCCCGTCTATCGATGCACAAAATATTACCGACGATCGAGTCCGATTACCTCTCGGTGAGTACAGCATAAAGAAATAGCTACCTATATTGTTTTCAACACAAACAGTATTAACGTTTTGATCAAATTTATCTCGTCGTATGTATGTAGAGGTGATATGCGGATAGAGAGAGAGGCGGGTGCGCGCGCGCCGAGTCGCGCATTAGGTACACATCGAAAATGTCGCTTGTGTCCTACGCGTCGCACTCGACGAGCTTGTGGCCGCGACACATGTCGCGCGTGTCGCACGCTCGCGCGAGTGCGTCACGTATCGCGGCCGGCGCGCGCGTCCCGAAGGCATGGAAGCCTAATGCCTAATATTATTCCTAGTCCATATCCTTTTTGTTGATCAGTCATGCGATTAATGTTAGAATAAATATTAATAATTTGATTTATTCCTCCCATTTAGTGGATATTTTGATAATGATATATTAATAATGAAATATTTAAGATACATAATACATATTTGATTCTAAATCCTGATAAAGTGACACTACGTTAGTAATTTAGTCGGAGGGATACTTGTGCCGTGATTATATTTTTAGGTATATATTATGAAATAATTCCTAGCGTCGGAATTAAAGAAGTGATTAATGTGTAAGCGTGTTATATTTATTGTCGTAACGTAAGTGGAATGCCATATCGATAAAAGGTGAATATCGGATGCGGAGTCAAACTCATTAGTAACTCGTTGCGTTTGTGTTTATGTTGATCGTTATTATCAGTCCCGTGCTAGTGGCTAAGGTGAACAGTTCACTTTTATCAATACGGCACTATTGAGTCTTAAATATATAAGTTGTCATTTTATTTTTGTTGAAATTTATCGTTTCATGAATTATTTGTTGCCTATAATTTTTATAATCAAAATTTTATGATCTGACGCATTTATTGTAAGACAATCGATTACTTTTATAATTAATTAGTGTGATAATAATAATTATGGTATCAAATTGCCGTTATGAAATATAGAACATCGAAAGTATCCTTCCTGTTTAGAAGGGACTCTTCTGGCCCAAGGTTTCTAGTGGATTTTATATTTTTCTTTTTGTTGTATTTTTAATGTTGCGTGTGTCTTACACATAATATATTTCATTTTTGTGATATTTTTAACTATAAAGTACTGTTATTATAAATCCCAATGGAATAATGATGACCTAATTAAATATTCAAGAATTTATTTGTAAATCACAAAAAAAAATGTAAAACTGTAAATATATTGACAAAAAAATGAACTGCAACACAATAATTGATTATTATATCTCTCATCAAATACACTGTAAGTTGTTTGAGTACCTAAATAATGGTATCTTATTATGTAGTATGTACCTACAGTCTACTTAAAAGGTAAACCGGTCCAGTGAACAAAGTATTGATAATATTGTGAACATTTTTTTATTCACGAACAATCACAGAAAGTACATGACATTGTAATATTATTTATGAAATTACTATGTGATGTGATCTTCGGATCAATTTTGAGTACAGTATAGATAATAAACAACTGAATATGTGATGTTTGTCTTTCATTTCCTCGTCATAATTACCTGGTAATTAAATGTACACACATGAATTTATTCATACCTACTCGTAATAAAGTTATTACGTTTCAAGATGTTGTATAAATTACCTTATGTCAATGTCACAAGTTACACAAAGCGTCATCCAGAAATGCAACAACTAGGTACCTACCCTATTACCTACATTTTACTTCTATCCTACCTACCTGCAATACAGTGTTTTCGGCATTGACTATGATGAACTCTACACGAGTTCCTCAGATTAATTTATAATTGATTTTCCGTAAAGCCATACCTACATATTTAGAAATTAATAGGTAAGTACTGTCATCGACAAATCGTATGGTTTAATTTATTATTCATCTGGGCCCTGATTCTCTACTATGACATTTAAGGAAAAAAAGGCAAATAATGCAACCGCTTAACATCTTTTAAAAAGTTAATACCTTATTTTCCAATTGCATAATATTCGGATGGTAACGCGGCCGTGTTATTTGCGTGTTACGTTTTAATGTGTCATAGTGAAACTGGCAATCAGAAATAGGTGTGTGATAAAGGCCCTGATCAGGACTGCCAGGTAATGGTATTCAATTATCCGTACACGTGTAATTAAAATCTTACTGCCAACTGAAATAAACTAGCATTGTAAGTAGGGTTGCCACCTTTTTTTTCAGTTAAAGTACATTGGTTATTATATAGGTAAGAAAAAAAAAGTATAATTTATTTTTCTTTAATATTATGTTTGAAGACATATTTTTTATTGCTTTTTGCAGTTTGTATCAAATTAGTAACACTATTAAACAATTACACAGCATCTTTACAGTCTATATTTAAATTTCGTTGCGTTCATTTGGTTTAACGAAAAAATACTTACGACTATGCTTTTCAAAATCCCAAAGAAATCAAATCATACGAAATAAAGTATTTTCGTGTACTTTATAATTGTTGTCATAAAGTATAGAGTACAATTGCCTGAAATAACGTACAATACTTTATTATTAAGTACGGGTGGCAACCCTAATTGTAACTTACTTGCTGGATACTGACTAAATAAAATTAAACCACTAAATCAACAGTAAATTATTTATCCGAATAGATAAAACACCGCAATATCTTCCCTGTGTTCTTAAAATGTACCCTGCCTGGAACGAACAACCTAATAATACTATTAAAACGGAGGGCATCCTTCAATGTAGCCTTGACCCATAGACGCGTGTCATTACTGCGACCTAAAAAGAATTTGAGGTCGCTCCACTTGAACCAAGAGCCACGTGATGACATGAATGAAAGAAAACTCGTATTTATCATCTGCGCCGTTTGTTAATCTTAACTGAGGGGTACTTACAGTCGCAAACCAAACACCCTTCTGGTTTCTGACTACATAATGTTTCAACTCGTCGTGGTAATTATCTACTCTTCATACACTCATATTCTAAGACGTTCCTCCAAAACTTACTCGACTCGACTCCACCTCGACTCAGTACCATCGGTAGTTATAGTTGACATAAACGTCCTCGGCTCGAGATTTTTCCTCAGTCGAGGTAAGGAATCATCTGTCAAACTCAAGGTACCTCGGAACCTACCTTAAGGAAGGAAGTGTCAAAGTTCGTATGTAACAAAAATGAATTTTGACGACTTTATCGAATATGCTTACGATAATCCTTACAACTATTTATCGCGGCGTTATTTGCGCGATGCAGATAATTCAAATTACGACGTAATAACTCCACTCTACCTCGACTCATTTGAGGACCCCGTAGTCGAGGAACCTCAAAGTTCACTCGACATCGCGTTTAAGAATACAATTTTGAAGGTGTTTTCGAGACCGTCCTGAGTCGAGTAAGTTTTGGAGGAACGTCTTAGAATATGGGTGATAGAATTGAAAGATAAAAAACCTCACAATACAACTTGTAGGTACCTATTAAAGTAAAAAGATACAAAGGAAAAGGATGTTGATAGACCAGTCGTAGGCTAGACTGGTAGCCAACTTTCCATCACCACATTTGCAGGTTTAAAATACTTATATACCTACCAATAAAAATATAGATTGACCCGAATAGTTGGTAAGTAGTAAATATGGACTGCGAAAAGCCAGGCTGCGACAGACGCTGTTTGGCATGCTCCTAAGACTACCAACTTCTTGTTATTGATCTGCATCAGATTAAAAAAGAATATCATGCAGCTCCACATCATGATCCTAATCCTTATTTTTGGTTTAATGTACAAAACATAACATCACGCCTGTATTCCCAGAAGGGTTTGGCAGAGGTGTATAGTAACACCCTCATTTCGCCGATATGGCCCATGTAATAGGGGGCGAGCCTATTGCCATCAACCGGGCACAAATCCAAGCTCCCGGCTGCTACTGAGGAATTCCACACGGAAAATCCCAATAACACTGCCAGACCTGGGGATCGAACCCAGGACCTCACGGTCAGCAGTCGCGCTTGCCACCACTAGACCAACGAGGTAGTTAATGCGAAAGTTAGGAGATTAATGTAATAATAAGTTATATAACATACGAATGTGTATCGTATGTAGGTACCTGTGTGTATCTTCACATTGACCATCGATACCGTCACATTCGTATGTAAGTCTTCACTTGGAATAGCTTACAACTACACATACCTAGTACATACCCAAGCTATTTCATGGTAGCTCAAAAATATGCAACATATAAGCAAATATTGACGCGAATAAGGCATGTTTTAAAGGTGATTTCAACAGCGATAACACAAAAGAAGTGGCTTTGACGGATGGCGCGACCCAGACCACTTATTGTTGTAGTCCTTAATCACGTCGCTACCCTATTTGACGCAGTAGTCTTAAAATTACACATTTCCCACTTCCTTCAGCTTACTCTGCACTGTACGCGCCTTTACGTTCAAATCGACTCGACCAGTGGCCACGTAATTTTTAAAACTGGATTTCCCTTCTATCTCAAATTGAGCGCAACGTTGTTATTATGCCTTGAAAATGAGTATGATTCAGCCATTCAAATTTTGTATAGCTATAAATAGTGAAAAATATTCTATTTACTTTAAGAACATATTAAAAAAATAGGTATTTACAGTTAATGTGTAGGTACCAACTGTGCACAATTGAATTCAGAACACTAAATGTTTTCCTTTCATACAATTTTTTATGCCTGGACCCTGGACTGTACCTGATAGGTATACAATATAATTATTGTAAAAACACTATTGTCTTAGTTTTTAGCATTGACTTGGATGAGGGCTAGTTTGACCTCAAATAATTGAGTTAAGTAGGTATAAATAAGTACCTATTCAATAAATCGTGTACCTAAAATAGCTATTGGAAACGAAGAGCAATAGGATGAATAGAAAATCGGTATGATATCTGAGCGCTAAGATCTATTGAGCTGTGTTTACGGTACGTTTTATGACGCAACGGCGACGACAAACGCAACGACTGCGAATGCAAGACCGCGCGCCAAACATACAGTCGACAGACACATAAGTCGAGCGTACTGTTATTACATCGTTAGAGCCGTTAGGTAGCTTTGGGTTAAGGCGGTGACCTGAGGGCTCCCGAACAAGTAAGTTAAAGGCATTGACGCCTAGTGAAAGGGCACTAGCTAGGTACATGCTATATAGCGTTATTCCAAAAACAGCAGCAAAGCGTGTGCTCTTCGTGTAACAGCCCGCATAACGCACTCCTGCCTCGTAAGCACAGCCTCCCAAGATCAATGAAGTTTCCGCCTAACCCAGGACAGGAGACAAAAATAAACAGCACAAAAAAGGAAAAGTACCTACTTTTAGTAGTGAGACATGATTTATTGGCTCCTAATTATTAATATGTGCAACCATTGGGCAATTTTGGAAACTTTGAAAACTCCACTAATCACGCCACGGATACTTTCCTACTCTTTGATACTTTCTTTCTAACGCTCCATACCGCGTCGTAGTTATAGATATGTATAAGATTTACGTTGACGTGCTGCCGACTGTGCTTAAAACAAAAAATAATAACGATAATTTTTTGTTACAGTTATTTCTTATCATCGAAATTTTGATCTTGGATAAGTAGTCAATTGATATTCGATATTCGAATTATTCAAAAGAAACATAAAAAAAGGAAGGCCTACATAAAAAACCTTATAAATTTTTAAGATTGTTATAAATCCTGAATATTTCGCAACGTTTTCGTATTTTTACACGCTTTATATTTTTATAAAGACATCATTTACACTCCTATCAAAACAATACAAACTTGAACTACAGAAACTAATGAACGCTACTGATAACGCTAAACTCATAGCTATGCCACCAAACGGCTCGCATCGCATCGAATCGGAAAGGATACGAACGGATTCGGCGACAGCTGATCACGTCCGGCAGGATGTCGACGCATACGATCGGCTCCGTACAGTTGCTTGCGAACGAGCCGTTTCTGCGCTTAGTCAAATAGTTTATTTCCTACCTTGTTGACGTGTTCTAATTTTTTAAAGGATCCGATCAGATCCGACGACAGGCGAACGGAGTCGTTCGCGCGTCGCAGCATACTTTCGGCTACGATCGCGTGTCGCGGAAGTCGCCTGCGGTCAAGCTGCTGTGCGCGGCTTTGTAATATTATAGACTTTAAATACTGTGTACACGATTTAATATCGTTTAAAGACTGTAAAATCCGTTCCGATCCGATGCAATGCGAGCCGTTTGGAAATCATCCTTAAGAAGAAGAACACAAACTAATGTCACCATTTAGTCGATTTAATAATTGCGACAATAGTAACTAAGAAATCACCTAAGTTGCTTTTTTTTACTAGAACTAGATTACACGTCACTATCTGGCACTAGTTGTCATTGATTGTCATTGTTGTCACTGAATTGTCAGTTGTCTGTATGGTGGTCTGTCATCGTCTTCGTCTTTTCAGTGACATTAGTGATCTTTTTGTGCAAACAGTTTCATATTGTATTTCTTCTAATTAATTGGTATTAATACTTTAAAAGCAAATATGTTTTCTTCAAACTTTAGGCGTATACATGTTAACAATGTTTTTTTCTGACTAAATAAATAAAACTTGTACTTGACGTAAAATAGTATTGCGATAATTTGAACTCGAAACTGGTAAGTTATCGAACGTTATCATGGTCATTTACATTAGCCAAACGAGTTACATTTTTGTTTTCTTGTTTTGTAGTAGCATCACTTACAGGCTACAATGTTCGCCAGTTTGAAAAGTAAGATAAAGGAAGAAACTGGTAGTGACATAAGTAAAATAACTAGTAGCTGGCGTAGCGGCGCCTTCTTAGGAAGAATAACGCTCAGAGATGATTCCGTAAGTATCTTTTGAATGTAATTACAAAACTAATTAAGCCATCACATTTATTTCAAGCTTAAACTAAATAATGTACCTATTCAGCCTTTGATTGAAATAAATTGGATGTTGCATTTATAATTTATTCTTAAGTTTAACTACTTGACACATTAGCTAATTGTTTAGCTAATAATGCTTAACTTACTCTTATAGATTGGTATAACATGATTGATAGATTTGTATAACATCTTAAACAAATAGATACCTATATTGCTTTCAGTCAACGGCAAGCCCTTCCAGTTCTGGTGGACATGGGGATTCCACTTCAGATGTAAGTCACATTTCAGTATATGTTTAACTCTCTTTCTACACTCAAACAAGCCTTATAGTAGACCAAAATATGAAATTGAACAAAAGTCTGTAAGTAATTTTAATAAAATCCTTTGTTTTATTTTCAATTTGCTTTTATAATTGTCCAGAATAAGAAATAAATAAAATATTAAAAACAGGAATTGCTTAAAAATACAACATATTATTATTTGTGTTGTTTAATAATAGCACTATAGTTCCTGCTTTTGTTTACAATAATATCTTTATTAGGAAAACCCAATTTATTTTAAGTTCCATTTGTTCCATTTTAGTCAATATCCCCACAAATGGAGTCTTACCTATCAGACCGCACTGGAGGCAGGGTAGACCAGGCTGCGTTACAACAACAGTACTCGTCACAGTTAGAAGCCAAGCTGCGAGAGAGAGACACTTACTGGGAACAAAAGATTGAAGAACTGAAGCTTTCACTTGCGTCCGTGCAAGGTCAGATATAAACCAACACTTTCGACATACAAATAGGTAATAGAAACTATAGTTGACAATAGACATGATACAACAAAAAAAAGGTGTTGAGGAAACTCTAGTTTACACTTTTTTTTATAATATGTATCTTCAATCCATTGCCCAATATAACTTCAGTGTTATGTGTACTGCCTTTATATCACGGTAAATGTTATAAGCGTGATTTAATTAGAATAATTAGATATGCCTTCAAATAATTTTTTGTGCAATAATGAGAGCACTTGGTGTAATTATTATGTTTTCTTGTTTGTTGTATATTTGTTTGATCCAAATCTTGTGACAGTTTTTTAACTACTTCTGCTTAACTGATTCTCCTCAAACTTGGCACACAAATTTAATTACCATAACAATACAACATTATAATAATTTCAACCTTCAGTTCTCAAATCCTGATGCTGCAAGGGTACTGCAAGATAAAACCGTTTAACTTAAAAGATTTTTTATAATAAAAAATAACATTATGTATAGGTGAGGAGGCGGCAGCAGCGCAGGCAGTGGCTCGCACGGCACAAGCGGAAGCTTCTAAGGCAGCTACAGAGCGGGACACAGCCAAGAGACTTGTGACTGAGCTTAAAACACAGCTTGCAGCTGCTGAACGTGCTCAGGACAGACTTGACGCCCTAAATGTAAGTTTGTTTAAAGTTAAAGGATACAGCAGTGATAGCCTAGTGGTGTGAACATCAGACTGCCAAATCATAGGTCTCGAGTTCGAACCCAAAGCACGCACCTCTGACTTTTCGGATTCATGTGCGTTTTGTATAATTATCACTTGCTTAAAAACAGTGGAGGGAACCATCATGTGGAAACATGGCATGCCTGAGAGATATTTCTCGACGGCATGTGAAGCCAAGTCAGAGGCGCATGGGCGGCATAAACTGTGACACCAGGTTAGTCATTAACCACACGAAAAGAAGAACACAGCAGGATAGGCCCTCAAAGATACCTGATCAACTGAAAATATATCTGACCACCACTGAACATACTTGTGAAAGATTCTAGTCAGGTTTCTTTTATTTTAATTTATGTAGATTTACATGATATGTGTTCATTTTAAATGTCTTCTCATCAAAACAATATGTGACGCTAGAATCGGAAGGACTATTACTGGAGACTGGAAGATTATGTAATGATTAAGTACTGACACTAAGAAAATGAACACTTGATGGCTTAGATCTGTATAAAAATATTTAGATACTGAGATAACAATGTACTACTACTTCTTTGTTACTGCATTAGTTATGTAGTTGTGTTATCTTGGTATCTAATTAACTGATTGAATTATTTATTATTGAATTATTTTTGATGTGAAACATCTAATGCGGCGGTACGGGTGAGACAGCGGCTGTTGCGTGGCGACACTCGCGATGGCAGACACACGACGGCTTTGTAACAGTTTTTTTTTACTAAATGCGTTTCGGTGTTTCACATCAGCCAGGCGTCCCGCAACGGCTTCATTTTGTTATTTGAATGTGTACTACTAATGATACCTAGTAACCCTGTGAAGTTTCGCCAGTTCATTTGAAGTAACTCTGTATGAACTTTTGAAAGCGTAATAGCCTTGCTATAATAATGTAAGCCGGTGATAACAGTATTAAATCGTGAACATGAACATCCTTAAATGATGACAATTATCAATAACACCGGTGAAGGGTGTGTGAATGACCTTTTTTGATGATTTTCACGTTCAGAACAAACAAATTATTTGGCCTTATTTCTACGAAATGATTGTTATCCATCTTGTCGAAGCATAACTGCTCTCTATCGACCAATATTAACCCGTTATTTTCTCTGATAGGAGGAGCTAGAGCAGTGCCGTCGCGAGTGGGCACGTGAACGAGCAGAGCTCAGCGGCGCGCTGAGCACGGCCGAGGCTCGTGCAGCAGACTTAGCCGACAGACTCGCGCTCGTGGTAGCTGCACTACCGCCCGACAATCCGCACCATCACATGCATGACGAAGGTAATTTCTGTCTACTACTGATATTGTAGTCATCTGATACAATTTGTGATGATCTGTGATGCAAAGCACAAGTTAGATAAGTATAGTGTTTGCTTGCAGAGCACAGGATATCCAGTGTTTCGATAAAATATATATTTAAATCGTCAATCAAAGCGTTAATTATTTGATTAAGTACCACAAAATAATCAAATTTTTGAGGAGTTTATTGTTAACTAGCTGTGTCCTCACGGCTCCACCCGTAGCCTATGTTACTCAGTGATAACGTAGCTTTCTAACGGCAAAAGAATTTTTGAAATTGGTCCAGTAGATTTTAAGTTTATTTGTTACATACAAAAATCCAAAAATACAAATCTTTCCTCTTTATAATATTAGTATAGATAATTGAGCACTCATTGATTACTAAAATACTTGTCTAGAAATAATGTGAATTATCATTAGAAACAATCTGCTCAGTCTACATTGTCCCCCTTCCGAGTGCTCAGTACAGGCAACTCTGTTCTATCATGCCATTTTTCCGGGCCTGTGCCTCGTCCACTGTTTTGCCGCTATGCTGATAATGTTATCAGTTTCATTATCGCCACCTAATACTAGATCACCACTCGAATACTACTTCCTTAATTATATTTAACTAACTGTTCTCCCGCGGCTTTGCCCGCTTAAATAATTCGACTACAGCGCTACCTATTGGATCCCAGCATAGCTACAAACCATCGTCTCGATAATACAAATATATTGTGTAAATATGACCTCAATAAAGTCGTTCTCAAGTTATGGCGTGACTAAGGGAAATAGGGATTCATTTTTATATACAGCGTTTTAACGAAATCATGTAATTCCTTCAAACCTCGTGACATACTGCTGACATAGATTAACCGTGCAAGGAATACTTATGGATTCAATAAAAAAAAATACAAGAAGTAAACATGTGTTCTAAACGTGAGGCATTTTAGCGCCCCGAGTTACATGACCGGTCGGCGAGCGATAGCCGCGCCATTTGCTCGTGGCGCTAAAATGCCTCGCGTTAAGAACACATATTTACTTCTTGTAATTTACTTTTTAATGAATCCTCAAGTATCCCATGCAGGGTTAATCTATGTCAGCAGTAATGTAATCACGAGGTTCAAAGGAATCACATGATTTCGTTTACACCCTGTATAAAGATAAAAACCTTAACCCTGTGTCACTAACCATTCGTAAAAATTACGACGCGTACCTTGCGCATTTAAAAGCGATTTGCAGGGAGCATATTGTTCGTATGTGCAATCACTCTTCCATGTAGGTTATGTCTAAAACAGATTATGTTATTTGTTTAAGAAAAAACTAAGACGTTTAATTAAGGTCATTTTGTGTCATAAATAAAGTTGATTAAATAAATATTGATGTTTTAATACGACGTAAAATTTACGAATGGTTAGTGATAACGTTATTCGAAATTAAGGTTAGTGAGCTAGGGTTAAATTAAAATAAACGACTTGTAATACCTGTTTTTCAATGTCCTCATATAATTATTTTTATACAGATAAACGCGAGGTGACTCCAACGGGTTGCGCGGAGTACGACCGCGTGTATCGCGAGCGCACCGTGCTCACGCGACAGCTGCAGGAGGCCAAGATGGCGCTCGCTGACGTCAAGACCTCCTGGAGCGGACAGATAGCCTCGCTGGAGACACAGGTACGACTATATAGCTTGATAATCTTGACCATTGCATTGACTCCCTTGTGTTAGTATCGCGATTCACGACTGTTTACATGTTCGTAGCCAGTCCCAGACATTAAATATAGATTAAAAATAAGGTTTGAGCTACAAGATGGCTGATGCATGCGTTCCGTCAGTTGGGATAGGTCAACTCAAACCTGCCATGGCACTTTCCTCTAAAGGCCATTCCGTACGTAGCCCTACTTTGTTACACTCTCATAGTTTTTATACCACAATGTCTGGACTTTAAAAGAGACCTTGATCTTTGAATTTCTTTCAGCTTTTCTTCTCAGAGCTAGTCAGACAGGAAATACCGGCGTCATCTACTCTTAAAAAAAACATTACATTGACTTGTAAAAGTGTCTGTAACAGATTTATTTACAGAAATAAAAATCATTTATCATTTAGACAGTCTTGAATCGAAATACTGTCGCAAGGCAATCAATTCAATGGCTGCCCCATAGAAAAAGCTATTTTGTTATTTGTCAACGAACAATAACACGTATGAAATATGACTATGGGACATTTCGATACCTTTATTATAAGCTATCAAAGGGCAAATACCCTTACAATATCACCTACAATCTATAAAGCGGTGAAGCCGCTTCAATAGTCTAACCTTTTTCGTCTGTGTTGTAAATCGCCAATGTCGTAAATTATGACCATTCAATGTTTTGTTGTAAGTTATAAGTCATTGTGTACATAACCAATCGTAGATATAAGATATATTTAAGCGTGTCTGCATATGTGCATGTGAAAGGCGTGAGCATGAAGCATGAAACGTTACTCTCACACCATTTAATAAACACTGTCTGCTGCTGGTCTCAAACGAATAATAATTACCCCTGAAATGTTGTGTATAACATCATTATATTGTAATCCTGTAAATATGCAAATATTTTAGTATTTAATTATAATTATTTATTATTTTTACGGACGACACATGGAATTAGTTTGTTGCAGCGTTTTTTTTTCGTTTTTTTCCTAGCTATGTACCAGCTTATACCAGACGGATTAATTGACATTGACGGATTAACTCGCAAAATATCCTGTTTATTTTAAACATTTATTTAATAATAAAACATAATATTCTTATTTTTTGTTTTAAGACGTCCTGTGACATTGTTATATTTAAGAACAAAATTGTACTATGTATTTTTACTTTATTTATTAAAATCTCAATTCATATCATCTTCGCGATCTAAGGTAGGTAGACATTTCACTAAAAATTAAATCTACAAATAAAACTCGTACATATAATATTTATGTAATATATTTTAAAAACACATGTCATAATACTATTGTTACCATAATTATCATACGGAGTTGTATCGCATAGGTGGCGCGACTGTCGCGGCAAGCGGGGGAAGAAGGCTCAGAGAGGAGACGAGTAGAGATCGAGAAGAAAGAGATGCAAGAGAAGCTATTCAGCGCGGCCGCAGAGCTGGAAAAAACTAAACAGAATCTGGTCAATAGCGAAGCTAAGGTATGTGTTACTCTTGTAATATTGTTGATAATATGGCTAGGAGTCCGTGGTAAAAGTCTTACGTCGTTATGTCTACTAACTCAGTAGTTGTCTAAATTATATGCCCTTTCTTTCATATTCCTAGATTCATGATTAGTGATGTGCCGTCTACATAATAATCCCTGCATGTAGAATTCACAATTGAGTTTTGACAATGTTAAGATCTAAACAGTTTTTTCATTCCTCCTACTTTCTCATGCATGCAAAGTTTAATATTATACAGTCCAATGTTTACTAACAATGATCAATTGAATTATGTAATTAGTCGATTTGACTAAGTGTAATTACTGCATACAATCAAGACGAGATTGCACTCAGTGCACAGTTGTGTTTAAAAGAAAACGGAAGAGCTGAGTTATGGCTGGTATCCACCAAAGCGGAGAGGAGAGGAGATGTCTTGAACAACCAATAGGATTGCGTTATTATCACATCTCTCCGCTTAGCTTCATAATGTTCCTTATTGTTGCTGATTATGATGCGGTATTTACACCCATATTCTAAGACGTTCCTCCAAAACTTACTCGATTCGACTCCACCTCGACTTGACAAAAACGTCCTCGACTCGAGATTTTTCCTTAGTCGAGGTAAGGAATCATCTGTCAAACTCAAGGTACCTCGAAAACTACCTTAAGGAACGAAGTGTCAAAGTTCGTATGTAATAAAAATTAATTTTGAAGACTGTCGAATATGCTTACGACAATCCTTACAATTTTTTATCGAGGCGTTATTTGCGCGATGCAGATAATTCAAATTATGACATAATGACTCCCTCGAGGAACCTCAAAGTTCACTCGAATTTGCGACTAAGAATACAATTTTGAAGGTGGTTTCGAGGCCGTTCTGAGTCGAGTAAGTTTTGGAGGAACGTCTTAGAATATGGGTGTTAATCTCAATACATCTGTAGTGGCCTTGGTATTAAAACAGTGGCACACTCCAGTGTAAAATTAGGATTCGAAGCTCGATATTACACAGGTATTTGTTAAGTATAACAATGTATTTCCTTTTATAACTCGGTGTATAAGTGGTCATAGTTAGCAAGGTAGTGCTGTCTGTCGGGCAGGTGGTGCGTCTGAACGGCGAGGTGCACACGCTCGCGCTGGAGGCCAAGTCGCTGCGCGCCGCCGCCTCGACCGCGGCCGTGAGTCCCAGCCTCTACACCATATAGATCACTCTAGTCTTGCCGCATTCGCCTACACATTATTGTGACGCAGTACTGATGCTGTACACATGAGCGCTTGTAGATTGTTCCTTAAGATATAGCACGCGACAGCGCGGGTGGTTTCAAATTTTACAAGAATGAGAGTAGATCTCACATTTGTTGTCGCGTAGTGTAGGTAGTGTTTCAATGGCACTTAATATCAAGAAACAAACAAGAGTGTTAGAATTTAATAGTGCAAAGAAACATATTTTCTAGTGTTCAGAATATTCCTATTTCATCATAATAAAAATAGTTGCATAAAATAAAATCGTTATAGACAATTATAAATAAACTTGCGTCTGTTCATGACTATAGTCATTAAGTATTGCGTCAATACATGTACAATAAGAATATCTAGTTGTATATTGATTAAAATTGTTTGCATTTAGATATTTTATTTCTTAAGACGTAGTCGAACCTTTGTGTTTATATTTTTTATATTTTACGTGTAAAGTCGTGTGTCCATTGCAATTTAATTATATATATATATTGCAATGAACTTATGGCAATGCATCATATTATACAAAATGCACTGTTGGCCTAGCTTGCTAGCTTTATGTGTATTTGAGATTTTTCAATTGAAGACTTGTTTTACTGTTCTCTGCTTACTTAGTGTACTTAACTATAGAATAAAATGAAAAATATCGCTTGTGTAATTTGTATGAGCGAGAAATAACGTGAATTATTCAGTCTTTTTGGAAGCAGTGAAACAATTTTCTAAATGTAGTGCGCACGCTAGAGTTTTAATAGTGATATAAGTTTGATTATTAGATCTCCATGGAAACAAATGTGCGATACGGTGTGTAAAATTCCAAAGTTGTATCACTATAAATGCTGTATCGTGTGCATGGGCCTTATTTCTTATGTTCCTATATCGTTATATTATATAATTAGTTGTTAGTATTTTTTATTTACGTACATAGTAATTATTTACAAACTCTTCTTACTGTGACGAAATATGTTAGTTATACATTATCCCAAGACCGTAGCCAGGAATTTTGTTTGGGGGGGATGCACCCTGAACAAGAAATTTCAATTACAATAACGAGTGTATACATTTTAAAAGTAATTTAATTATCTGAGATTCTGGGGGTGGGGGGGTGTATTTGAACCCCCAACCCTCCCCACCTGGCTACAGCCTTACACTATCCCCTTATTAATAACTGCTGAATAAAGCTATGACAAGCTAATACATCAAAAAATGTATGGCTATATAGAAGCTATTCATAACATAACTTTATTTAGCGTTTATTAGTAAGGGGGGTATATATTTGTTTTTTTTTTGTTATTCTGGGTAGCTATAAGCAAAAGAAAAATTTGAACTGTCAATGGTAGCTTTCAGATCTATATAATCTGTGATATAGGGGGTGAGTGGGATGTGTGGCTCACTTCACAAAGCAGCTGAATGATTGGCAATTGTGATTATCGACATTTAAATGTGTAGTGATTTTGTTACCCCTCGTTTACACCTAGGTATAAAACATGTATTCTACATGCAGCTACCAATTTATTCAAAAAAAATTATTGCAAATTGATATTTCAAAAAAAATATTGCAAATTGATATTTTAAGTAGCAAACAAGTATACATATAGATACGACACGTTTGGTGCAGTGGCTGAGCGATCGGCTTCTGCGCTACGGGTCGTGGGTTCGATTCCCGCACGGAACAAATATTTGTATAGCCTACAGATAGTTGTTCCGGGTTTGGATGTTTGTGCGTGTGAAGATTTGTGTCTGTAAACGCACCCACGATACAGAAGACATCTTAGTGAGGCGCAATGTTTTTTTTAATAAAACAAAAAGATCTTTAAAACACTTGTTATAAATATTTTTAACCTATTCACTAAGTATTAAAAACAAGTACTCAGTGAACTCAATCTGTTTACAATTTTTTTTTATTTTTAGTTATAAACGGGGGTAATAGTGAATGATAAATATCGTATCAGAATACAATTAAATTCTTGTCATTCATATCGCATTAACCTGTCAATCGCAATTGGCCATCTCACAAAGATATAATTTGCACATCGCTTGCTTCACAACGCGGGTTAGTATCAATATCTCGTACTCTTTGTTTTGTTATCGAGAATGTCGCGTTGATAAATTGATTATGTACACGACACGTGATCTTTTGTCACGACTAAATGTACCTCCGAACGTTTAGTCGTTCACTTTGCACAGGTGACTCTACACCTATTGTTCCACCCAAACAGGGTCCACACTTTACAATTAATTAGTACACTAACTTATAAGTGATAGGTACATATCCATTCCAAGTAAGTAGTATAACAATATGAATTTAAAAGAAATAAATATTTTTACGAATATAAAAATTATAAAACTATATTTACACATTGTTATTTTGTTTTGATGTGTTGCACGAATTTGTATGAATAAATTATTTTGGTCATAAGTACGTTTCTTTTGATTTTCCCTAAGTTTTGCATGTGAGTGTTGCTTGGCTAACAGATAGTTTGGTGTGCATGTAACTTGATACTAACTCTAATCTTGGATTGGGAACTCTTAACTTTCATGACTTAACTGATAGAGATAGAAAAAATAATATTGTATTCAAATTTATTGAGTGGTTTAATAATACCTATCTAATTTGTTACTTGCTGTGCATACGTTAGAATCAAACAATAACGTTGCACTTAAAACTGGGTCTGCTGCGACAAAGATCTATCAAAACAAAATAACAAAACATGTTTAGTGAACATCCGGACCAATTTCAACACAGTTAACAGTTCAGCCACGCCCCAATTTTGTTAGATAACCATGTTACCTATTTCTAACAAAAATTTGATCGTAGCAGACCCGGCTTACTAAATGTTTATCCACACATATCAGGGCCGGGACCAGGTCGGAGATCAACATCGCATACATTTTGTACCGAAGCAAGACCTCAGTCGCTCAGTGCTGGTTGATTAGCGTCAGTGACCAGCCCGGAAGCGGCGGAGCTCTTGCTTCGATACATAATGTATGCGATGGTGATCTCCGGCCGTGATACGGCCCTGATATGTGTGGATAGAGCTTAAACAATACAGTTGCTTTCAAAACGAATTAACATTGAACTTTCATATCAGTTCTGTTAGCTATGTTTCCAGGTTTCAAGTAATTACTTATATGATTGCTATTAAAGTCTGAATTGGCATGTGATTGTTAGTTAATACCGACTTTGCGACATTTTCAATGAGTTAACGCGGCCCGGTGGCGTAACTGTCGGCTGGACGTAAACAGAATTGCAACAAAACCGGTCCGATTGGCGAATGTTTACACACAGTCGTTAGTGCTTTGTTGTCTCTAGATGTAAACGCTAGTGTGTAGTGCGATTTAAAGTCTAACTGAAAAGTACGTGACTAGTCCACGACTGATCCAAGTCAATGTGTAGTTAGCATTTTTATGCTTAAAGAATAAACAATTATGATAATTAGTGCCTATGTTAATGTACAGTGTTAACTCTGTTTACTGTGACCAAAGGAATACAAATTAAATATCATTAGAGATGTGAAACACTTCGTTTGGTATGTTGATTTTCTGGATACAACAATTTTGGCGATGACTCATTAAAATATGATGGCATATCCATTATTACTCACACAATAACTTAAGCCGTATTATGAGATAATTTTACAGATCAAGAAAGCATAATAAATTTTATTTATGATGCCCAAAGAATATGAAGTAGGTACTTCGCTACTCTTATTAGGCCACACACAGGAAAATAAAACATTATCTGTTTACCACATTATCACGTGCGGTAGTTATCAAGTAGTATCATACGGGCCGCGAGCTGATAATGTTAAAACCACAGCTTTATTACTAGGCAAACCATTGGCTTATAAGAATGGAGAAACCTTCATAGACAGGGTAAATAAATTGGAAAATTGATTTCGTTTAACTCTGGTTGTATGAGGTAGGTTTAACTGTAGTTAATCAGTCATGCGTGGATATGTTTCGCGTGGTAATCGTTGTTATCGAGATAGTGTTAGTTTTATTATATCAACAATAGTTACAGCAGATCTGATTGGAATTTCACGGGATTGATAGGCCTACAAGTTCGTGCTAGTCCAATATATTCTTAGTACAAATAAGGACGCATTCCAGGATAAAACGATGGATTTCGAAAGCCGTATCGAAAGTCTGACGGAAGAGAACAAAGAGTTGACAGAGGCTCTTGAGAACGAGAGGACGCTGGTGAAGATACTGCGGGAGAAGGTGGACAAGTCCACCCTACTGTGTGACGAGTCAAAGGCAGAGGTCAACCACCTCAACTCTATGGTCACGGAGATGCAACACGACTTCTTGGATATACAGAGGAAGTTTGACAAGTAAGTCTAGGTACCTAGTACCTGATATCTGAATTTAGATGAAGGAGTGAGTATTAGGGGAAGCAATGCACTAGTTTAACAGTTAAACAAATAGTTTGTGAATGCTGGGAATAATCATACAGTAACCACAAGTATAGTGTATGATATTGGGAATTGGAGCGAAATTATACCAAGGTGAATGATGAGTAAATAGTCTGTATTAAATAATGTTACATGTTTTATACTGTACTAGCGACCGCCCCGGCTTCGCACGGGTGTAATTTAGATACTAATGTGGGGCATATAAACCTTCCTCTTGAATCACTATCTATTGCTTAAAAATGCATTAAAATCCGTTGCGTAGTTTAAAAGACCTAAGCGTATAGACAGCGGGAGTGATTTTGTTTTATACTACGTAAAGAAGACACGTATATGAACTAATACAGTCTCTCTATATTTACGAAATATGTATGTTCGTAAATAAATATAAACAATTATTTAAGACAGCAGATGATGTAAATCCTCGGAATAGACGAGACCCTTATAGATTAGTACTAAGTGATTTACCAAGACTAACCAAATACAACAAAAGCTGCCTAGCAATGTGTGTGCGTATTTATAGGTATAGGTAATAAGATACCAAACCATTTAAAAATATTAAATATACGATTATTTAAAATTAAATTATACAAATGGTTAAATGAATGTAATTTCTATAGTTTAAAAGAACTTATGGATAAAAAATGAACACCTTTAAATTTTTGTATGCTATGTTTTATCCTAGCAAAACATGTCTGTACCATTTTAATTTTTACTTAACACCATTTTATACCATGTTTTATGCAAATAAATAAATTATTATTATTAATCTATAGTAATATTATAAAGCTGAAGAGTTTGTTTGTTTGTTTGAATGCGCTAATCTCAGGAATTACTGGTTGGAATTGAAAAATTATCTTTGTGTTGGATAGTCCATTTATCGAGGAAGGTTATAGGCTATATAACATCACGCCACGACCAATAGGAGCGGAGCTAAAAGAAAAATGTTGCAAAAACGGGAAAAATGTCCACCCGTGCGAAGCCGGGACGGGCCGCTAGTAATTATAGAAGGTTAGTCGGAAAGAGGGTACTAAGCCGAAAGGGTGTTAAAGAACCCATAATAATGGATAACTTTAGTTCTACAACTTTCCACAAAACTCGATAGTTGAAGAGAAATAGCTTTTCAAAGATTTCGTAAAAAATATGCTAAAACCTATCTGTCCATATCTATGATCAGCTGTGTTTACTATTTCGGTCATATTTGGGGTCACGGATTAGAAACTTAATTTTCTGAATTCATAACTAAAGCAGGTATGATTTAAAAAAAAACTAAAATAAAAAAAATTATGCATATAAAAATTATCGCATTTTGAAATTTTAACACCTGCAATAAAACAGTCATCAGTGATACTATAAGTGGCTTTCAGGTTAGCACCCCCTTTCCGACTAACCTTGTATAAAGATGCCTACATACACACGACAAGTAACAATCATTGTTGCAGTTACAAGCTTTAAGTGCAGCTCTGTACAGCTGTTCATTAACCGAAGCCGAGTTAATTACTGTTTTTTAACGGTAAAAAATAGTCATTTCTGTAATGTAATTATACCTTGTATGGCACATGCATGCACTGTTATAGCCATAACTAATATTAAGTTGAAGGTTAATTACTTCATTTTTTTTGTAGATCAGTTAATCTTGACTACAAGGCCATGTCTTTAGATAAAGAATCTCGAAAATAACACTGTCCTACTCTTACTTATCAATTTTAAAAAAGAAGCCGTCTGTCAGATATGTGCACACTAGGCTTTTAAATCATCGTCTACTGTTCTCCAAGAATGATGTATTTGATGCAGTGGCTGAGCGATTTGCTTCTGCAGTAAGGGTCGTGGGTTCGATTCCCGCACGGATCAAATATTTGTATGGCCTACATATTGTTGCTCCGGGTATGGGGGTTTGTGCAAGTGAAAATTTGTAAACCCACCCACGATACAGGAGAAATCCTAGTGCGGGGGCAACGTTTTTTTTTTAAATAAAGAATCATAGTTATTGTCAATTCTCGTCAAACCTCAATGATCACATTATGAAGGCTGAAAGATGATCACAGTAAGATTTCTAAACGTATGGTAGAATGTTTCTGCACTAAAACTCGATTGATTTTACGTCTTACAACTCACTGGAAAAGACACGAAATGACCTTTTCTTTTTTCATAAGAGAGGTGCGTACCGTCAAGTACACGCGTTAGTTCTATATGAAAAATTTGTCCATTTCAGAGAAAAGCGTGAGAAAGACGAAGCACTGCTGAGGAACGCGCACATGTCCCAGACCTTGGAATTGAGTCAGTGCAACGTGCGATACCAGGAAGATGAGATATCCGAGCTGAAGATCAAGATAACCGATCTGGAGGGACTGATCGCTCAACATAAAGAGGTAACACACTAAAATGTAACATCAGAATATACAGAACGCCACCCGCCATGTGCAAAGATCACTACGTAGGGTAGACCGAATACAATACTAACATAACATCACGCCTGCATTCCCCGAAGGGTTGGGCAGAGGTGTATAGTAATACCCTCATTTCGCCGTTATGTTTAAGTCCCATGTAATAGGGGGCGAGCCTGTTTCCATCAATTGGGCACAAATCCAAACTCCGGGCTGCTACTGAGGAATTCCACACGGAGAAATCCAATAACACTGCCTGACCTGGGTATCGAACACAGGACCTCGCGATCAGCAGTCGCGCTTGTCACCACTAAACCAACGAGGCAGTTATAACACAGGGCAATAGTGACATCGTCCATATCTCGACAATTATCAAGATAATTATAAGCTTGTGTGAGTGTCTGCCGTCGAAATATGGACAATGTTACTATTGTCCCCGGGCTACCCTCCCTTTTTGCTTCTTTCACATTCATGCATCCATACATGCGCAGCGATAGAAATACTTTGCACTAGGTACTACACCTTGTCTATTGTATAAACTCTATGACAATTTCCTTGTGAGTAATAGAATATGATCGATAATAGACTGAATACGATAAGATTTAAAGTAAATTATAAATAAACATGCGGCACTTGTTATAGTTACTGGACTTAAGTAGAAGCAAGTAAATGCAGTAAGTATGTATCGTATGAATTACTTGCTTTACTTATTTTGTACCCCGCTATGGAGTTTCAAAGCTGGTTAGACTAGTCCATTTACAAATACGAATGTAAAACAAATCAAAATCTTTCGATTTTGAAACGAAACCAAGTTAGATAGTTACTGTTAAATTAATAATTGAATTAAACATCATTCTTGAATTCAATACTCAAATCTACGCTCACAAAAAAGCATGAAAGTCAGAAAGCTGAGCTTGGAACAACACAATATTTTTCCACAAAAATCCTGCTCATGAAGGGTATAAGCATAGATTCCATAGATAAACGAATGAAAAATAGGGGTTCATTTTCTAGTACAGAACCCTTTTTTTATCGTTGGACTATCCTCAGGGATGTCCCTCGCCCGGGGAAGGCGAGGGGGTCTGCCGGACTGTTACCGGCAAAAAACCAACGGTGTCCCTCCTTCTGACCTAAGGCCGGGGTCACGGGATTCGCTATTGCATACACCGCAATAGTACAGAACCCTAAAAGGACTGGCACCGCGCCCAGATTGTTCTCGCCCTACCCTGTCTGATAGTAAACATGTCATTTTATTTATTTTCCAGAATCAAGCGGCGTGTATGTTAATAAAAGAGAACGAAAAAGCACGCAAAGTGGAAATCGAACAGCTGAAGAAAAGAATTGACGAATTAATAGAAAACGAGACTGCACTCAAAAAGACTATACAAGACTTAGAAACTGAAATCTGTGATAAAAATAAGGTTAGTAGTTGTTAAGACCATGTTCCCATTTGTCGTGACGACAGATAGTCGTGTAGTTTTAAGTGTCGTGGCTTATATATTTAAATGGAGGTGTTCACATATAAGACGACACGATAAACTATCGTTCACGACTTGTTTTTACAGTGACGACAGATTGTCGAGTCAATGGGAACGGCTAACACGACAGTCCAACGATAAATTTATCGTCACGACATTGTGATATGTCGTTGTTACGACTATCTGTCGTGGCCACGATAAAAATATCGTCTCGTCGTAGCTTGCTACTGATTTGCAAACGACAAAGCGACTGTCGTGAAACGATAAAATGTCGTCGCGATCCAATGGAAACAGCTAGATACGATAGTCGCTAAACGATAAAAAAATGGACGACAAACAGACGTTATAATGGGAACAGCTAGAGACGACAGTCGTCCAACGATAAATTTATCGTCACGACATAGTGGGAACGCGCCCTAAGCCAGTGTACGCGTTACCAAACTGTATGGATTGTAAAACTGTAGCTGAACTGTGTTGATTGCGTGGCTCGCGCTCCCTTATACGCTTCAGCTAAGTGTAGTGGAATTGACACAGGATAGCATCATAGAAAGTACGTAAGGAAAACAGGCCAGTTTGGTCCAAGAACAATAATTACGTTATTGAATATAATATGGTACTACAACTCAGTCCCGAGAAAACTCGACGCGGCCAACTCGCCCCCGTGTCAACTCGACCTTATGACAACTGGAGTCGCGTCGGGGTTGAGTTGTCGATACAACCTGGGATAAGAAAGGCTGTGAGCGAGAGGCGAATAACGACGACAATTAGTAGCGCTGCCATTTGCAATCACATTCTCTAAATAATCTGGTTGTACTCTGTAATAACATTATAGTAATAAGTTAAGATTTTTGTTAAGGTTTGTTATTCTTTTTTTAATTAACACAGAAGTTTTGTATTAAAACTGTTGCTTTAAAAATCCGAAGTCTAAACTAAATAATTAATAAAAGATTTCAACATTTTGTTCGCGACTTTCCGCTAACGTCGTTCTTATCAAGGAAAAATAAATATGGATGTTAATGTTCGTGGTATGTTATTTTCAGAAAATGAAGACGTTAGACAACAGGATATCTGACATGAAGAAGACGCTGCAACGTGAACTACAGACCAGTAAGTCTGATCTCACATCCGCGGAGGAACAAGATATTAGCAGAAGGTAAGATAAAGCTAACCAATGAGATAGTTCAATCCACGAACACGCGCCCCACTCTTTGTCTAAATCGTTACGGTGCAAAAGTGTGCTTTATTAATTGGTATTGTATTAGTTATATCGTCACACAATAGTATAATAAGAGATGTAGTCCAGTCATTTAAGCTTAAATTAGGTAAGAATCTCGGAATTCGAGATACCCAGCTGTAAGTCTGTAAATACTTGTATATTGACACCCTAAAAGTTGTCTCAAAACCTACATATGGTAGGGTGTAAGCAACTATTAAATTTCAAGGTCAAAGGTCACAAAAATCGGTTTTTTGCGCTTTTTTTGGAAATATCTCATTTCAATATGGCTTTTTTGCTATTTGTATTTATTATCAATATTGTAGAATACAAAATTCTCTACAAATTTTGGTTAAAAAAATTTTTTATACGGTGAACCGTTTTCGAGATAGAGGGCGGAGAGCGCGCGGTCACAGCATCACTTCAGGTCAACCGGTGCCACCGGTCGAAAACGCGCCATATATAGTTGATGAACTATCGATAAATCAATGATTATAAATATTTGTCAATTTTTATTAACTATTATATTATATTTTATCATTTTCTTCATGCATTAAATCTATATCTATTCAATAATACTGATAACCGTTTACTAAAATTAAAAAATAATTAAGAGAAAAACTTAAATCATAATATAATTATATTCCCATTTACACTAATGACATTTTAAATAGAAAATAATTTAGTGCCTCTTTAAAATCTGTAAATTTTAAAATTCTTCCACTACGTCGAAAATTATACCTGGGAATTATACGGGCCCCTATTATACACTACGGACCTTTCTATTTATAGCCAGTCGGGACAGATGTTCACTTGTATTGTATAGTAAAGACCGTCTTCTCTTTCCTTCAGTTTTAGTTGTATCTTGGTAAACTACGGACGTACAATTTCAAGAATTATGGCTGATTTGTGTTTTCTATGTAATAAATCAGATTCGGGAGGTGAATCGCTTGTTGAAGTAGTGCGCGGTATGAAAACTCTACGAACTGCAAGTGTCGAACGAAACGACGGAAAAATTGATTATTTAAAATCAGTAACCTCTGTTAAAGTGCATGAAAAGTGCCGAAGTGTTTACATTAGTAAAAACTGTATCCAAGCAGCAAAACGGAAACAAGAAGAAGGAGAAACTATAACTTCTCCATTTCTAATTTTTATTTTTATTTACCAGCAGCCAGAAGACGACGATGAAGAGGAAGAAGATGATTAAAATTATAAATTGTAGTTTTTGTACCCTTTATTCCATTTCTTTACTTTCAATAAAAATAAATGTATTTAATGATATTTTTTAATAAAAAGATTAATTCATAATTTATTTGTTTTTTTTTTCATCATGTAAGAAGTTATAAATATTAATTAGGTTAAAATTCAAATATAATTCCTATATTTTCATTAACAATTCTGCAATTACATGGGCAGGTAAGTGTTGTTAAATAAATTAATACTGAATAAAAAGTGGATAAGTTAGGAAAAAAATGATAAAATATAATATAATAGTTAATAAAAATTGACAAATATTTATAATCATTGATTTATCGATAGTTCATCAACTATATATGGCGCGTTTTCGACCGGAGGCACCGGTTGACCTGAAGTGATGCTGTGACCGCGCGCTCTCCGCCCTCTATCTCGAAAACGGTTCACCGTATAAAAATTTTTTTTAAACAAAATTTGTAGAGAATTTTGTATTCTACAATATTGATAATAAATACAAATAGCAAAAAACCCATAGGAAATGAGATATTTCCAAAAAAAACGCAAAAAAACCGATTTTTGTGACCTTGAAATTTAATAGTTGCTTACACCCTACCATATGTAGGTTTTGAGACAACTTTTAGGGTGTCAATATACAAGTATTTACAGACTTACAGCTGGGTATCTCGAATTCCGAGGTGAACTTACTATAATGACTGGACTAATGTGTGCATACGCACCACGCGGCTACCGACCACAAAAAGGAGTGACTTCGTGGATTGAACGCACTATATTTTATACTATAGATATGTTATGTTCATAGAATAATCACTTTTTAACAAAAATAATACAACTTCAAATTGTCTATCTCCGAAGTTCTTCATCAGATCTTCGCCAAATTTGAATGGGACCACTTCGAAAGAATACTCTTTCCAACAAAAAAAAATCATTAAAATCAGTTCATAATTAGCAAAGATATCGCGGAACAAACATACAAAAAAAAAAGAAACATGCAGTCGAATTGAGAACCTCCTCCTTTTTTGAAAGTCGGTTAAAAAGGCGTTTAAATTCGGTTCTGTCTTATTTTCACTAGTATCTCCAATGAGTTAGACGATGATGCAGAAGAAGTACGAGGGTGAAAGAGATAGCTATCTGCGAGATACACCAATTGGTGTATTTTTGAATAGTCGCTTTTGGCGCGTCAATGACATATCAATTGTGAATGCTTACTTGTTTCTGTAATTAATTGCCTACAACATCTGTCTTATTTTGCGTTAGAAACGTAGCTGATGTATGGATTAATTGTCTTTTACTATTTGTAACGACAGTCTTCAAACCGCTGAACCATCATAAACCGTTTTCATAAATGAGTGATCCACATGGCGTGTAACAAACCCTTCGTGTACCGCCAGGTACCTGAAGCACGTGGTGCTGCGCTTCCTGACGGCGCGCGAGCTGGAGGCGCGCCAGCTGACGCGCGCGCTGGCGGCGCTGCTGCGGCTGTCGGCGCACGAGGAGGCGCTGCTGCGCGCCGCGCTGCCGCCGCGCTCGGGGCTGGCCGCGTGGTTCCCGTCGCTCAACACCTGATCCGGGTGAGCCGGCCGTGCGAACCTATCTAACCTCTACATGTTGGAACCAGGGGGCTTACCGTGAACACTTATCGCAGTCTAAACGCAGCTATATCCTACTAACTCGTAGTAACACGTCGATTTAACAAAGTTATAGTTTAGGTGTCCTAGCTGCCCGAAACTTGGCTGGGTTTTAATGTTGATGGTAGTCCTCGGCCTCGTAGCTAGCAGCCTCGTGAATAACTGTTGACATTTCGTGTGCTCGAAGCTTTACATTCTATGGGTGTATGTAGTTCTGTTGTATTGTTAATTATGTTGTTTATTATAAGACCGTCTCACGTTATGTATATAAAAGTTGTACGAGAAATTAGTACCTACAGACCTTCCCACGAGACATGAGCTTTCCATCTCTGTGAGTGGGCGTCGCAAGTCCATGCAATAGGAAGGCGTCGAACAGCATTAAAAAGCGCGTGCGCACATGCTCCTATTAAGGCAAATCTCATGTCTCGAGGCGAGAATTGGTCAATATTTTAAGTCATCTGTATGTTAACATATTGGTAATGTATGAAAGATTAGAACAAAGGCGAGCATTGTCCTAAAATTGGTTAAAGTTTGTACATGTTATGAGAATCTCTATTGGAAAAGAGTCACCTGAAAATAAACATTCCGTTGTAGAATCTAAAGCTTAACACACGATATAAGCTCCTGTCTCGTATTGTTTGAATTTTCTCTGTACATTGTGTCTCGATATATTTACGAAAAGTTATTTCTCGATTATATAAATATGTGACTTACATAATGTGTCAGATATATTTATTTTTAGTACTACCAGGTCTTATTAACAACAGTTTTTCCATATATTTATTTATGTAACTTATTTTGGTACTTCTTTAATTTATTTAATTATAATGTCAATCAACGAATTTAATCAGAGTACTCTTAGGTTTGATAATGATATAATCGTTTTAACTGCTTGTACGCAAGTGCAATTGTTTACCAAGCGCTGCAAAATGTAGCAACTGTTTGGGCCAAACATTTGCCCAACGTCAGTAGCGTAACAACGTGTGGGCCATCTTTTGAAATCCTTTAAACATGGTGCTCTACTCGTATGTAGCATAAAATGCGCCAAAACAATCTGATAATTTAGTACACATTTTAGAAATTCGTATAGTTTAAACATTTGATTCTAGTTTAGCTTTATAGGTACAATAATTTGCCTTTTTTTGTACCCCGGGTCGGTCGGGTCTTCCATACACCGGGGAGCCTGGCACTTTGCCAGCCTTGCCGCCCTATTGTTACGCCACTGCCAACGTTTTGGGTATATTGGTAACACACTCACATTGCACTTAACAGTGCTCACACGGTGTTATTTTAAATAAATAATGTTCACAATAAAATCAACAAAGTTTTACGATTATATCACTGCTTATTTACCCATAAAATGGCGTCAATATAAGTTGCTCCACAGGTGATACGATTTAGAACATAATAGTTAGTTTATGATCTACTTATTGTTGGTATTAGTAGGTACCTAAATAAGCGAATGCCGTATTACGCGTAATTGTAAGTATTGTATTCTTATTGTATTTTTGAACAACATTATTGTAATATAAATTGTGAAATTTATTTATTAAAGTTGCCTTAATAGCTGCTAGTCATTATGAAAAATTGAATTAATTGTATGAAAATGGTGTAAATGTTTATTTTTTATGCATACTATTGATTTTGTTGTCAATTATTTTTGCAATTATTACAGGAGAAGTTATATTTATGTTGTTGGTGCATCAAAGTAACATCATCTCATGAAGTTGTATTAGAATTATGGTCTGAATAATTTAGAAAATTAAATCGTTGTGTAAAATAAAATATATATATAAAAGTGATAACATAATCACATCACACTGCCCCTTTGTATTTTGTACATTTAATTAAGCCTTCATTAGGATAAGGAGGAAACATCGAAGATGCAAAATATTTTTTTTTTAAAACATAAAAGTAGACTCGTATTCACAAAACTCTACGACAAAATACACCATGCACATTATGTGTTACTTAATACATTAGTGTGGCATACATTCTTTTTTCCTTTTAAATAGGTAGGTATCTACATTATATTTTTAATTTCTTCCACAAGCGTTGTCTTCGAGCTTTTAAAGTTCACGATCAAAAACATTGTGGAGTTTTGTATCTTCTTTCCTTTTCCTTCTTAGCCTACGCTGCTACAAATAGCAATCGCTAAGACATTTTGTGAATAGTGGACTTGGGTTAAAAACGAGTGAAATGGACATAAGACTAGGTAGATCACTCGTATCTGCCTATTTTTCACTTTTGTAAGAATTTATAATAAAAGAATAAAGCACACGTTGTGGCGAGGAAATGGTGCTGGCAAGCTCGCACATTAAAAACTGTCTTGAAACATGAAAGTGATTTTGTTGCTTTACAAGTTCTCACGGTGCTAAGTACTGCAAAAATTCACGTAGGTAAAGGGGCGACAATGTTATGCGTTAATTTCAAGAACATAATAGTTAACTGTTTGTAAATTAAAGCAATCCTAATCATAAGCAAGCAGCAGCACTGTCAATTGAAGGCACTTGTAATGTATGTAGATAATTATGTGATGTTCTCAAGGATCTGTCGATATAATGTACATTGAGTCTAGTGTTAGCTTGTTTAAACATAACCATAGAGAGTTTATTATTTTGACGTTACAGATAACTTTATTTTTAGCTTATTTTCACAGTATTAATTTTATATAATGTCCATCACGTAATTAATTTAGTGTCTAAAACATAATTTAACGTGACACGACGATAAAGATATTTTTTATTTGTTATTTTGTTTAATTTTTGTAATATATTTGTGTTGTTATTGTAAATTTGAATAAAGTTACAATAAGTAATTCATCTTCTTTTTAATAATTGTCACCTTAAAATTATTCACCTATTCGTAATTATTTTAAAAGACCTCGACACCCTATTCCACTAAATCCACCGGCTGACATTCCAATCTAATGCCGGATTCACTACAACTAAAGTGCGCGCGGCCAAAATCGGAACTAGTACTTCGTATTTTTGCGGTCATGGCAACATTTAGCACGCCCTCCGTCGCGCGCAGACTTATCTAATATCTTGCGCGCACTCTAGTAAGCTTACGTGTCGCGTCATGGCGCATCAGACGCTATCGGATTTGTATGAAGCCGTGCGACTAAACTTACGTGTAGTGTAGTGACGTAAGTCTAGTGTGCACGCCGTCGTACAAAAACATCATGTTAATTCCACGTGAGCGAAGCCGCGGGTAAAAGCTAGTAATTATATAAATCCGATATTTCATAGAACGCTGCGCCACGATTCTCATTTAAGGTACGTTGGTACTAGGAACACAAGAAGCACAAAGAGTTTCACGACTCTGTAAAATATAAAATATTCTTGATTGCTTGGTATGGTGTTCTCTAGCTACCAGATCGTATGGTACTAGGAACACATGAAGCACAAAGACTTTCTCGACTCCGTAAAATATAAAATATTCTTGATTGCTTGGTATGGTGTTCTCTAGCTACCAGATCGTATGGTACTAGGAACACATGAAGCACAAAGACTTTCTCGACTCCGTAAAATATAAAATATTCTTGATTGCTTGGTATGGTGTTCTCTAGCTACCAGATCGTATGGTACTAGGAACACATGAAGCACAAAGACTTTCTCGACTCCGTAAAATATAAAATATTCTTGATTGCTTGGTATGGTGTTCTCTAGCTACCAGATCGTATGGTACTAGGAACACATGAAGCACAAAGACTTTCTCGACTCCGTAAAATATAAAATATTCTTGATTGCTTGATATGGTGTTCTCTAGCTACCAGATCGTATGGTACTAGGAACACATGAAGCACAAAGACTTTCTCGACTCCGTAAAATATAAAATATTCTTGATTGCCTGGTATGGTGTTCTCTAGCTACCAGATCGTAGCTATGTAGTTATAAGGAACACAAATATGTCGATGTGCTTAATTTAATTAAACAAATGTCATTGTTTCATGATTGCCTGGTACGACTAATCCACTATTCCACTGAATCCAATCCAGCACGTACGGTTTACTTTGTACAATGTACCAGGAACATATGAACGAGGTAGAGGTTTATTTTAACTTTAGCAAGTGTCAGACAGAATATTTGGGTACCCTCGTTTCTGTTATCTGGCCTACTCTTATTAAAATTATGTAGTCGTACCAGGCAATCATGATGACGATGAATCATCAATCATTATGATCATCGTATCATCAATCTTACGTTGGAAATCCAGGAAGAGGCTCCTTGGTGTATGCTGTATGCCGATGACATTGTGCTGGTTGCCGAGAGTGGCCTAGAGGTCCAGAGCAAATTGGAGGAATGGTGGCAAAGGCTGGAGAGTGTTGGCTTGAAAATGAGCAGAAGCAAAACTCAGTATAAATGTTTTGTGATTTCGGCGGTCTCTCCAGTCCATTACCTATTACTCTCGCCGGTATATCCTTACCAGTCTGCTCCGACTTCCGGTACCTTGGGTCACTCTTCCAAGGGGATGGTGAAATTGACCGAGACGTTACGCATCGGATCAACTCAGGTTGGATGAAATGGCCACTGGTAATAGGGACAACTTGTGACCAACGGATGCCCCTCAAGCTGAAGGGAAAAATCTACAAATCCATTATAAGACCTGTCGTTCTGTACGGATCAGAGTGTTGGGCCGTGAAGAAGACTGATGAGAAGATTACACGTAGTGGAGATGAGAATGTTGAGATGGATGTGTGGAGTGACGCGAATGGATAAAGTAAGAAATAAGTATATTAGAGGGAGTTTGAAAGTGGCACCAGTGACAGAAAAGTTGAAAGGAAAGCGTTTGTCTTGGTATGGGCATGTGATGAGGAGGGATGAAACACATGTGACTAAGAGAGTGATGAATATGAATGTTGTTGGATGGAGGGGGAGAGGGAGATCTAAGAAAAGATGGATGGATTGTGTGAGGGAGGATATGAAGATAGGGAGTAAATGATAATGAGACGGCTGACAGGGAAGAGTGGAAGAGAAAAACATATTGCGCCGAACCCAAGTAACTTGGGACCAGGGCAGGAAGATGATGATGATGACCAGGCAATCATAGCACAGTATATTTCGATTGAGATGTTAAACACATTGTTATACTAACTAGGTGGCGCATAAGTAATCACCTGATTTCCTAAAATCGGGTATTACTTTTTCTGGTATGCAACTATACTGCGATCTGCTTGAGTAAGCAATATTTACCCTGTTTCTAAAAGCTCTAATTTCTCTGAATAGCAAAATCTGTTGTTAAATCTTCATGTCTACTGGTGAAATCTGTATTTTTTCTTACTTTTTCGACTCCGTTCACCATTTTGTGGTTGGATATTGCAATAAACTCCATTTCGGGAGATGTTTAGATCAAAGCCGTAAATTGTTTATAACGTTAAAAATACATAAGTAACCTGTGGTATTTAATTTATTTTTTTGACGACATGTTTGGTGCAGTGGCTAAGGGACTGGCTTCTGCGCTGCGGGTCGTGAGTTCGATTCCCGCACGGAACAAATATTTGTATGGCCTACATATAGTTGTTTCGGGTCTGGGCGTTTGTGCATGTGAAAATTTGTGTCTGTAAACGCACCAACGATACAGGAAAAATTCTAGTGTGGGGCAAAGTTTTTATAAAATACAAAAAAAAAAAGAAAATGGGGTAATTTGTTTGTGGGAAAAAAAAACAGTTTCGACATTTTAATCATTTATTATTATTATTTACAACTTACGTAATAATTTTGTTTAGGAGTAAACTGCAAAGTTTTCCTAGTCTACACTACTGTGCAGCGATTTTCGTTTCAAGGCACAAAAATCTAAATACAAAGTCCGTATTGCGATTCATTGCCATGGATTTTATTTATTTGGTATCTGCTTCGCTGATAATAGGACTTTAAAGTGCCCAAAATAAAACTTAGGAACTCAAAAAAATTTTAATTAAATGAATAGAACACCTTATGTGACTAGATGGTGGAATGTCATCTAATATGCTACATACATTATATGTTTTTTCTTATCAGTTTTTTTATATTTTCTGAAAAAATCTGTATTATTAATTAATGCTAGAATGATTTTGTGTATAATGATTTGCTTTAAAGGAAAAAGCTGGAGGATAGGATTCGATTTTGAAACAAGAATCATACAAGTATTATTATTTAGTTTCCATACTGTGAAAACTTCAAACAACAACTAGTGTCTACCCTCCTCTACGCCTAAACAATTATTATCGACTTGTTACGATTTGTCACAGTTACACCGGACACGTCACGCGACACACCGCACTCGGCCCACGCTAACTATACGTCACACCTGTTTACAACGAGGCTCGACTGATAATGATTAAAAAAATAAGCCTATTTGGTATTCTCATATTCCTTTCAAGGTTACACATGAAAATTTAACTAGCGTTTTCCCCAAGGGTTATCCCACTTCCGTCCCACCAATGCCTTAACTAGTAATGTTTTGAACAACAATTTACGAAGTCTATACATTAATTAAAATTTTACCTACATTAGCTAATAATTAGCTGGATAGAACAAAATACAGCCGGCGTACATAGTGCAAAAGTCAGTGATTTGGTCTAGCTATATCTATGCTGCCTGTGCAGGCATTCTCTCGTCATCCCATCAAGGGTATATTTATTACCGAAATTTTGTCAGCTCGAGACTCAGTTTGACCAATGATTACCTCATCGGCTTGAGCGTTACCGAATGTTTGTAAGATAATTTCACAAAACGATTTACATAGATTTGACCGACGCATAGTACAGACAGGGCAGTAGTTTAGATTGATATTGAAGGAGGATGGCACCTATCAGGCACCCATTAACTATAAAATTATCTATACCGAGCACTTTAGATCAGAACTGACTAGCTGTCTGACCGTTGATCCTTCCTATTGTATTGTATTGTCTACCGTCTTTGTCTGTACTGCACAAAGGCTGACTGGGCAGTGTGTCTTACAGCTTGAGCTTGCCGGTGCAGATGTCGGTGTAGAGCTGCGGCGTGATGGGCACGAAGTCTTGCCCGGAGCGGAAGTACAGCGGCTCCTTGATCACGTCGGGGTCGAAACCCTCCTTCTGGTACTGCAGTTTCTTCAGCTTGAACGTGCCTGGAAGTATAAGGATTTGAGAATTTTATCATTGGCTCTTGGTTAAATGGCAACAGCACACATTAATCATCTGGCTAGTCATGTCTTTTTTCACCAGACTGTTATAGATTACTTATGACGTGATATCTGTATTCTCGAGTAATTTGGTTGTGGAGGTCAGATACCAGGGGCGTAGTCAAGATTTAATTCGGGTGGGGAGGCAGGCGGGCAAGGAAAAACTAATAATACACATGCTACAAAAACTTTAATAATGAAAAAAAGGAAACACGCAAAGCGAATAAATTTTTGAATGATTCTTAATTATTTAATCTTCGGTTCGGGAGCACTCCGCCTGAACTCTTAACCAGACTGCTATGGGGGGGGGGGGCAGCAGCAGCACACCCTTGTCAGATACGTTTTTTGCAGTGATGATCTCATATTAGGCCGCCGCGTGATGTTTGCTCTATTTCGAGTGATTAACTGTTATATAGCGGTATGCGCCTTTGTTACAATCACAACCACAGACATCATTCGCAGGCCGCCAAAGTAAAAGGAAATTTAATTCTTAGATTGACGAAACCGGGTCATCTATACTAATATTATAAAGAGGAAAGGTTAGTATTTTTGGATTTTTGTATGTAACGAATAAACTTAAAAACTACTGGACCGATTTCAAAAATTCTTTTGCAGTTTGTAAGCTACATGATCACTGAGTAACATAGGCTACGTGCGGAGTCGTTAGGACACAGCTAGTGTATTATAAAGAGAGAAATTACAAAGACGACGTTGTAAAATTCTATCTAAATATAAGTTAGGTAGGTACGTAGTCGTTGTGTTTACTATAACATGACCTGCATTATTGACCGGCCTCTGTTATTCGTTACTTATCTAATCACAATGTAACTACTTTAGTCAAACATTGTGTTCAGTTAGATAAGTATCAACCTACATGAATATGCACTTATTTACTTGTATTATATGTAGGTTAGCGCAAATCATACGTTCAACACTTTGTGAAAAATTATGAGATTATGTTCCGAAACTACTTTTACTGTTATATTCCGCCCAATATTTTTATATATATCGAGGGTTGCGCGGTAAAACCAAATAAGTACCAAAAAGTCCCTGTTCAGAAAATTGAGTTTGAAATATTGATGACGTGAAAGTAAGTGTCATTATGTTAAATTCGATGCAAATTCTTAATAATTTAACAGTTAAATATGATGTAACAAACAGTTGAATATGTGATTCTTAAGCCGGGTTTACTGCGGCCAAAATCTAACAGAACATGTTTAGTGAACACTCGGATCAATTACACAAACGGGCCACGAATTTTGTTCGAAAAACATTTTATGGTCGGAGCACACTTGGCTTTAAAGCAAATGAATGCGATCATGTTTGATTACACCTTTTATATAAAATTTCAATGGCTGGCCTATTAGTATTGTCGGTTTTTATGTCAGACATTCACGACGAGATTATTCTGAACTATGAGCACAGTCTATGGTCTACCTATATCTTATTACTCTTAACACTGTCCCTGCCGACAATATATCTATATGTATAATACATTTTACGTTCAGGAGGCCATGGCGCCCGCCGGCGGGTCCCACCACATTCTGCTTGTGAACGCCGTAAGTCAATAGTCAAAATTATTACAAGAGGCCGTGGGATACAAAAAAAAATCTTTCTGGACGCCGTGGGATCCGCCCTGACCTGAATTCAAATAGTTTTTACAACTACTGGCGTGCTGTTATGGAAAATGTGATAAAATTATAAAAAAATGTGCTTTGGGAAATCCTCTTGGACTATCCCCCGTCTGGGGCAGACGGGGGGGGGGCTGCCGGACTTTTACCGGCTAAAACCAACACGGTGTCCCTCCTGCTGACCTAAGGCCGGGGTCACGGGATTCGCTGTTGCATGCACCGCGACCCCGGCAGGTCTCGGTCCACCAATTGCTTTGGCCTCCTGAATAACATTTTTTGGGGGTCGCCGGGGGTTCCCTTAGCAGGGAGAGTGTTAATAGTCGATCAACGCGGTCGTTCTCGCAGACAAATTTTCTCCTTAAGCCTGATGTGCTGGTGAGATACGGTCGCATGTTCACTCACCAGTGATCTCAATGTCGTTAATAAGGCGCAGGAACAGCGGGCGCGCGTAGGAGGGCAGCGAGTCGTCCAGCTCCTGCGCCAGCCGCGACAGCTGCAGCGAGCGGGACGGGTCTGCGATGCACGCCATGCCAGCTCGTCCTTCAGTTTGTGGAATCTGAAAATATTAGGAATTATATTAGTATCTACATCAAATGGTCTGCCATCAGCTTGCTACAGGTTGATGTATTAGATTAGCACCCTGTGGACTCGTAGCCACATCACACTCGTCAAGCCGACATGGGTCAAGCAGAGTGCGGGACTGTATATGGCGCGCTCGGCTCATCTTGTCATATCAGCGCTCGCCTCCGTGTACCTTTCGGTACTTGAGACAAAAGAAGCGAGCAAAGAGCACAAGCGTGCCAGCCATACTCTCAGCACCAGTCTCCTACTTGAACTTATGCGACAAACATGTAGTCGCAAGAATAGACAAGAGAATTCCTCTCCTTTCTTTCTTTATTCTAAATAGACATGTTTAAAAATAAATTATGGCAATAACCATAGAATAATGACAAGCAATAAAAATGACCATTTTTAGTTGCACTTGTTGTACATCCCCAAACTTACTCCCACTACGCCAAAACCTTGCAAAGTTACGTGCCGGCGACTATAGGTACCTATTTCATTTTTGTGTTCCGAATTTCACTGGATCACCGAAATGGTACTAAATGAGACTCCTCCCTAAATAAAATATAACTTACAGACACTCCATAGACGACGCAGGCCCTCTGCTGCAGGCTGGGTGACATAGCGTTCTCGACCTCGGCAGTGGCGACGTTCTCTCCCTTCCACTTGTAGGTGTCGCCGGTGCGGTCGCGGAAGTACAGGTAGCCCAGCTCGTCCGACACCAGGATGTCGCCCGACACGAACGCGGCGTCGCCCTTGCAGAATACGTCGCGGACAAGCTTCTTGTTGCTGTCGTCCTGAAGATACATTACAAAAAATTGTTGTTTTCTGATACTTCAGTCAGGTTAAGGGTTCAAATTGCTTCAGCTGCCCATAAGCTGCCTGCCTATTGTAGCTAGATGGCATACATAGAATGCAACAAACACGCGGACCTGGAACTGGAATTGGTGAAACTTCTTGGATTTGGAACCACAAGCACATGCTTTGTGACGGGTCCCTTATTATACTCGTAACAACCACCATCCAAAGATAATAAACCTTCTATAATTTTTAAATTAGATGTTGATTCGTGCGATCCACGAATGCCACTTAAACTTACAGGGAATTTACAAGTTGATCATAAGACCTGTGGTATTATATGGATCCGAGTGTTGAGCCACTAAGGCGACCGCAGGCAGCGCAGATGTGAATGTTGAGATGGATGTGTAGAGTGTAAAGAATGGATAAGATAAGGAATGATTTATAGTTAGAGAGCTGGCCATATGATTTACTGACAGGTATGGTCACCGTGTGCTGAGCATTAAATACGATAGTACCTAGCTAGTGCCCCAAGACGCATTGTATTTTCGATTTGTGTGATCCTAAATAGTCATCCTGCAAATTTTGGGCCCAGCAAGTGGTCACAATCTGGAGTTTTACCGAAAAAACCGAAAATTACGATTTTCGCCTTACATGAGGTATAAAAGTGTGCGGTGACAAGCCCGGAAGAACTTGCTGGGCCCAAAATTTGCAGGATGACTATTCAGGATCACACAAATATAAAATACAAAGAAGCAGACGGATAACAGACCAGTCGGTTTTCAAACCCGGGGGGGGGGGATGATACCACGTGGAAATTCGCGGACCGTTACAGGGCGACTTGGGGCACTACCTACTATCGTATTTAAGGCTCAGCAGACGGAGACCATACCTGTCAGTAATATATGGCCAGCTCTCTAACTATTATGTCAGAGGAAGTTTGAAAGTAGCGCCAGTGACTGAAAAGTTGAGGAGTAATAAGGATAGCGTGGTATGGACATGTTATGCGGAGGGAAGAAAGTCATGTTATCAGAAGAGCGTTACATATAAATGGATGGATTGTGTGAAGGATGATATGGGTAAGAAAGGAGTGAGTACTGAGATGACAGCTGATAGAGAAGAATGGAAGAGGATTACGTGCTGTGCCAACCACACCTAGTGTGAGTAAGGGCTGGGAGATGATCTTCTTCTTTTCGTGTGGTTAGTGACTAACCTGGTGTCAGATTTATGCTGCCCATGGGCCTCTGACTTGGCTTCACATGCCGTCGAGAAATATCTCTCAGGCATGCTGGTTTCCTCACGATGTTTTCCTTCACCGTTTTTAAGCACGTGATAATTAAACAATACGCACATGAATCCGAAAAGTCAGAGGTGCGTGCCTTGGGTTCGAACTCGAGACCTGACTTAAACCGTGACTTGGCCGTCCGAAGGTCACACCACTAGGCTATCACTGCTAGTAGTAGGGAGATGATGATGATGTTGATTCTGCTGCCTTACATTTAACACCATGCATAATATAAAACGAATACTTATCATCAAGTCGTAACATGTTACCTTGTCCACGTATCCGTAGTACTCTCTGGAGGCATTGCCTTGAGCAATCAGCCCGATGAACATTCCCGGTTCATCTGAAACATTTCATTTATTGCTCAAACTCATATCTAATGCATTTGACAAAACGAGAAAATTTAAATTTTACAAAATATTTCAACACAATTGTCTTCTTTCGAACTATGTTGGAGTCTGCTTCCAGTCTAAGCGGTTTAGTAATTTACACGGAGCGACTGCCATCAGACCCCGGCAACCTATACTTACCTACTGGGATACTAACGATCTAAGGTTAGACCAGTTGTCAGACTTTCGGGCTAACCGTTACAACTGTCATTGATATTTGTATGACAACCGGCATCGAACATTTAGGGCCTGCTCTCACCGGCGACACGGCACTGCAAAGTAATTTTTTAACTCAAATATGTAATTTTAAAGCTTATGTTAATACTATTAGCACTCATACTGGCTTAGCATACCGCGGGATGCTTAGTCGTGCCGCAGCATGCGGAAGCATACGACGGCACGGTAAATACGAGTTCTAAAGGGTATCACAACAAGGTTTAAAATTAATTAAGCTTGATAAATCCTTTGCCATACCGTGCCGCCGGTGAGCGCAGGCCCTTAACGTGCTCTCCGGGACACGCCAACGCATAAATGGTCCTACAAACTAAAACCTTGTGGACGAACTGACATACATCCAGAGCAGAAACCCCAAATATGCAATTAGGAATTTCCGCTCTGGATACATGTAGAACTAGAACAATGACGTGCATAATAGGTGGATATAGCGATGCGCTAACACAATGAATTATTATTGCAGTCTTTCAGTTTCAGAATTGAATAAATGATATGGAACTTCATAGCATAACAAAAGGATTGGGCAGAGGTGTTTAGTGACACGTGTTTTTTTTTTAAAAATACCTTGCCCCACACTAGGGTTTCTCCTGTATCGTGGGTGCGTTTACATACAAGAAATGGTCACATGCACAAACGCCCAGACCCGGAATAAATTTCTGTAGGTCACACAAATATTTGTTCCGTACGGCAATCGAACCCTCGACTCGTAGTGCAGAAGCCAATCACTCAGCCACTGCACCAAACGTGTCGCCGTAATGTTAATCCAATGTAATATGGGGCGAGCCTATTGCCATCAACTGGGCACAAATCCAAACTCCGGGCTGCTACTGAGGAATTCCACACGGGAAAAACCCAATAACACTTTGCCCGACCTGGGGATCGAACCCAGGGCCTCAAGATCAGCAGTCATGCTTGATTAACGAGGCAGTGGAACTTCAAATAGGTATAATATCGTATACGCGCATCGATAAGTAGATCGCTAGATAGGAAGGTCCAGCTACACGCTCAATTTCATTCGCACACATTCTAATTTCTATAAGTAGACGTGTAGTTACGTTAAGACGGCAAAACGGTATACTGCGCAGTGCCATAAATACCGACAATAGCGTTTGCGCATGCAAGTCGCTAGACCATTACATATCAGTCTGCCTGTGGCGATAGTCCTACCTCCTATTTGTTGCATGAGTACTCACTGGGCTTGCACCGTATGCAGTATCCGTCGGCCCCCCGCAGCAGCGTGCCGCTCTCGTCGGAGCGCACCAGCGCGATGGGGTGCAGGCAGGTCGGCACCAGCTTCGGCAGGAAGCCCACCGCTCCCACCGTGTTGTCCACGTTAACTACACATAGGTTGAAACCATAACAATACAGGTATCTTCTCGTTACATCTAGGAACACATGACTGTCGTCTACTACGTCGTAGCTACTGATGCACCAATATACTTGGTTCGTTTTCTGTTGTCAAAATGTGTTGTTATTGGTGAGAAAATATTACAAATCGTGATGAAGATGAGGACATCGCGGGAAGAGAATACCTACGAAGGAGAATATATGTATTACTAAGTAGGTATACCAAGGATTGAATTTTTTAAATTTGATTTATCCAGAAAAGAATAACAAGTGAGCTTTTAAATCACTAAGTAGGCAGGTATGAACAATAATTACTTTTTTGTGAAGTCGTCAAAAACAAGTTTCTAAACATGTTATTCAGAACATTATATTTTTTTCAGATCCCTATTACCTATTGTCTTTAAGGACGCTTTCAATTTAGACGTTTCGTGTCGGACCGCTGCCCTGCCGTCCTTATTATAAACAACGATGTGCTTGGCAGTAACTTTCGAGAAAATCGCGTCCAAAGTTTTTTTTTCTTATTTTTGTTGTCCCTATGAAACTAAGAGGAATATTTCAAACATTTTTGTTCTGTATGGAAGCTTTAAATGTGAACTTTGTGTGTGCGATACTATATTTATATATTTAGTTAGGTAATTTTAATATTTAAAAAGACCAAAAAATTATAAAGACTAGTAAACATGGATTGCAATAAGATTAAGTTACCATGCATAAACAACGCATATGTAGCAAGTGCGTGACTTATGTCTAGGAAATGTATTTGTGATATTTACGTCTAGTAGATATGGGAGAACTTAGATGTAAGTTCACATTTCCAACCTATTTACAGCAAATGTGTTCATTATGCCTAAAACAAATAAACGTAATATAAATCAATCACTTATTATAAACGTCACAAGTACCAAATGCGTTAGTTATGCTTAGTATTTTCTTCTGTCTGAATTCGGGGTGAACTAAGCATAAATAAAGCATTGTTCATTTACGGTGCTTACTACTAGTGTGTATTGAATATTGGGTCATGTATTTTTACAGCAACGTTGATTACGATGCTTATAACTATTAAAATGATTGGAATGTAGAAATTACGCTGTTTATAATTAACTATAAAATGTAAACAAGTGAAGATATCAAAACTTGGGCGATTGATCCCGGTAGATCTCGTTTCGCTGATTCTGAATATATTAATAACTCGATTTTGTCAAAAATGTCGATTGCGTTGTTTGTGATAAGGACGGCAGTGCGGTCGAAGCGGTGCGTTTGTCATAATGCGCACGAACGGTAGTTTGTTTTCATACAGAGAACGCGGTGCGGCAACAGTGCGTGTTGTCGAGCGTTCGCGGTACCGACGCCGCAATGCTGTCGCACCGCGTGCTTTGTATGAAAACCTTTTCGGCACCGCAACGGTCCGACACGAAACGTCTAAATTGAAAGCGCCCTAAAAACTGTGTACGACAAAATATCAATAGAAAATGTCTGACCAAATGAATGGTACCTAGGTAAACTGAGTCTTGAGAGGTAAACAACTAAAATCTTGACAAATTGTCCAAAGAACCACTTAATGGGAAAACACAAATTTACGATTTTACCTAAGTACAACTTAATTTATAATACTTAAATATTACTCTTATAATTATAATGATGTATTGTGTTCATAATATGATGTAGGCACCTACTACACTACACACTACACAGACACTACAAAACTATAGTAGGTACCTACATTATGTGAACTTTGTACCTACTGTAGTTTTCGACTCAAAATTGCTCAAGGGTAAAATTTGAATACAAAATGTATGCGTTTTATATTTTCTAGAATCAATTCGACATCGTCGTGGTCATAATTATTCACAATTCTTTGTCTTGTCTAACAAGACAAAAGATTATGAATATATTTTCGGACTGAACAAGCAGTTTAATTATTAACAGTGAAGATACTATACAACGTAAGTGGAAAAAGGTGTATCTATATAAATAAAAATGAATCGCCAAAATGTGTTGCTAAGCGCAAACCTTGAGAACGGCTCGACCAATTCGGCTATTTTCTTTAAATATATTCCTTAAGGCACAAGGAAGGTTCTTACGGAGAGAAAAAACATAAAAATTGCGTGGAAAATAGTAAAAACAACACTTTTCTTTTCCCACTACAGGCCAATAACTTTTGACAGAACGAAGTCTGTCCGGGCAGCTAGTCAATAATAAAATTCTTACAATAATGAGTAGGTAACCTCTGTCCTACAACGTTCTTCAAAAGCATATAAGTTTAGAGAAATAACTGTTCAAAGATTTCAACACAAATCTATCTACCATTAGCTATTATCAGTTGTGTTAACATTCTAGGTCATATTAAATTTGGGTTCACAGATAAGGAGCTTTAAGTTTTGAATTCGTAGGTAACTAAATCAGGGTTGTCGATTTTGTGAAATAAATACATTTTAACACTTGTTGTGAAACAGTTCTCAGTGATACTAAAAACTACAAATAAAATTAAGTATTTGCACAAAATATGAAAAATCTGAGGAATTTGTACCTTGTTCAAGTGGCCCAAGGATTAATACCCCATTCCGACTAACATTGTATAATTCCTAGAATACGATCGTAGGGGTCAGTTTTATAGATAGTTTGCTATAGAATTGTATTGTACCCATATTAGATCATGCCTATATTAGAGACTTCGTCCGCGTGAATTTTCATACAAACCCCCCCCCCCCCCACATTTTACCCCCTTAGGGTAGAATTTCCAAAAATCCTTTCTTAGTGGATGCCTACGTCAAAAAAGGAACCTACTGTCCAAATTTCATATTTCCAGTTTCAGTGGTTTAGGCTCTGCGTTGATGAATCAGTCAGTAAGGACAAGTAATTATGTATAGATAGATAATGGTCGAACTCTAAAAACAAAACAAAGTCCATTTAAACTAATAATATTAAAACAAAACTAATATGTATATGAGCTCATTCATTAATCGCATTGCACTATGCATTAAGTAATAAATTACAATATTATCGAAGCGGCACACGACCCCAGTCGGTCGACACTACAGAGTTTAATGTGTCGATAGAACACTGCATAGATATTGTTTATAAATGTATGTTTGTGTAAACTTTCACTCACTTATGTTAGCGTTGCCCTCCGTGGCTCCGTATATCTCGTTTATCTGGGGCACTTTGAACCTAGATAGGACAATAATTAATTAACTATGTAATTGCAATAAAATTAGCACAAAGGTTAAGGCTTATAAACTCATGTTACTAACACCTGGGTGAATATTCGAATTTTTTTAACATTATTTTAACAAATCATTCTTCTCCCGGGTTGTTAACGTTATAGTATTGTCAGATTGTTTTTATTCTTGTCTTATTGTTGACGGCAGCGGTATAGTTTGTGTTTACATTATCATAATAAAATTATAGTATTAAACATCTGCATTCTTAACTTTGGGATGATGCTAATGACATTCTCAATTTTTGTTAATATTTTTCGAATATTCGCCCACTGAAAATGTATCATTTGAATTCATTCAGGTACGTACGGTTCGAGTAAGTTTGACGCGAACTCAATCAACTTATATGAAACTGTAAACAGATTTTGCTATGGCAGTAGAAAAAAGACTGGAATTTTGAGAAGAGATTTTTCTTGACAACGTTAATACAGCTGGTAAAGATTTTTTTGGGCTGCTGTAGTACCCACCTTAATTTCTTGGCTGCGGATATACTCATAGCTTCTTATTTATTATTTCCCTTCATCATTTAAGATCAATAGTAGGTAATAAGATTTTAGAAAATCTAAAGATATATGTATATACCTGTCTACGATCTGCTGCCAGATGGCAGATCTCATGCCATTGCCGACCATGATGCGCACGCGGTGCTGCGAGTCTGTCGGCCGCGCCGGCTGCGCTAGCAGGTAGCGACACATCTCGCCGATGTATTGGGCCACCTGTGCGACCAAAAATAATGTGTTAGATAATAATCTACTGTGGTATTTTGTTGTACATAGATAATGTGGTTAAATGGCATTATAGAATATTTCACAAGCAAATTAGAGTTCGTTATTCGCATGTAGGGCAACCGGGAAAGTTATATTATAGCAACCTCAGAGCTGATCCTCTGCAAACAATAGTAATTGTACACGTTACGGGCGTAGGTTATTTTTAGTTTGGTAAGGTTAATACGCAGACCCTCCATCTGTTGGGATTTTAGAATTTCAACAGTCAGGCGCGCATCTCCATTATAGACCGTAACACCACGTGACATGGCGACAGTAACTCACCGTGCAGTCGTAGTTGATGCAGTCGCTCCAGTAGTTGGAGGCGGAGAACTTGGCGCGCAGCACGGAGGGGATCCCGTCGATGAGCGCCGCGCCCGTGCCCACCAGCCCGCCCGCCGTGTGGTACAGCGGCAGCGGGTTGTACATGCGGTCCGACGCGCGCAGCCCCAGCATGTGCACCGTCGCCACCACCACCAGCAGGTACCTGCACGGGGGCATGACATGTTAAGCCTGCCATATTAAATTACGTACCTCTAGACAGAGCCACCGCGTGGCCGCTTATGAGACAGCAATATAAGTCTAAATTATTGCATCCTCCCATCGTAGAGCATATAATATACACTAAACACTTAACTAATGGAGCCTATTTCTCATAAATACAAGAATATGGGGAAACCTACGTTCTGTGACAGTGAGTTGACTAACAATAAAGAGTTGGCCAAGCTAAAAAACGACACGTCATATGAAACAGAAGATATGATGCTTTGTCTCAGTTTTCTTAATAATTTTTAGTCATATTCGACGTATACGAGTTCACTCTGTATGCTTCTCACTTCCACACTTCCTACTGTAGTCTGTAATCATGGCTAATCTAAGCCTGTCACACATTGCTGCGCTCAATGGCTTACCCACGGGTAAGCGTATAAAGTTGACTTATACGTCAAATTTCATTCTTCGACAGACTTCTGTGTTGAATATCGCTAAATAAATCACGTTGTTTGCTTGATTGCTCATCAGAACCAGACTAACGAATTAGATTTAATCCGTCCAGCATTAAGGAATTATCAGCGTAAATTTTGTATTATGAATCTCGCAACGTGGCCATATCTCTGCTCGGCTTTGACATTCGTGCCAGACCACGCGTGTTGGGTTGCCAAATGTAAAACTGAAAAGTCCTGCCAAAAGCCTAATTTCTATAAAAATGTCCTAACATTGCCGCGAGCGTGAACATAGTGTTTATTTTGTGCTAGCCGAATAAATAATCATAAAGAATCAAAAATCCTGACATTTTTAAAGGCCGGCCGTAATCTTGACCAGTGCCTAAAAATCGATACATGTCAGTACAAATCCTGACGTCTGGTAACCATACACACGTTCGCCCCTGACGTCACTTAACCACGCAGCCTTCTAACCATACCTAGCGTGAGTTTGGCCGGGGATGTTGTTGAGTGATAGCTCATAGTAAAACAACCTATGACACGTGTGAATCTGCAATGAATTGTGTACTTACAACGCATAAGTAAATGAATGGAAATATAAAATACTTAATAGGATACAAAATGATTCAAATTTAAGAACAAGGAAAATTAATAAAGCGCTCTTCCTCTCTCTACTCATTTAAAAATTTGCTGTGCCCGACAGGGTCCAAAATTGTTCTATTATTTTTATTTACCACATGTAAGTGTATTGGATTTATGGATTGCATTAAACGATTTGATTTGATTTACTTGGTAGGTATGGAACTAGTATTTCGTAAACTCTTGCATTATATAAAATGGAAACGATTAGATTAAAGAATACGAAGACTTAAGCTCGTATTAATAAATAGCTCCCATTTGAGATATCTGTAGCTTTAACATGAGAGGTATTTAAAAAGAAATCTTGTTAAATGTATGGAATACTACTTTATGGTAGCTGCTATTGGAAGATCTCTCAAATAAGACAACATATTTATGGTAAAACAAGAACATTAAATTACTATTAATTACGTATAACAAATAGGAAAACGAGATGTGGCCAAACTTGGTCGAGCGGGAGTACAAAAATGCTGCACAGTAAATAATTTCCTGCAGAATCTCGGGCAGGCGGTGCTCTAAATTTCAATATCTAGGAGATAAGAACAAGCAGTTGAAATCGGTTATAAGTACCTAGAGATAAGATTGAAGAGCGAAAAAATGAAGAATGGTCTTACTTAGAGTTTGGCAGTACAGCAGCTTTAGGCATGCCGGTGGTACCGGATGTGTAGATATATAACAGAGTATCCTTGTATTTTGGTTTGTCGGTCACGAGGGGGTACTCGGGCGGGTGCTTCGTCATCTCGGCGCCGAGGTCCAGCACCCCAGGGGAACACTCGCCGTACAGTTGGAACAGCTTCAGGTCTTCGGGTAACTGCTCGCGGATTTCCGACACAGCTGGTGGGAAAAATGAGCTTAGATTGTATTTGTAGCAAAATAAAACAGGTATGTTGAGGGTTGATGCCAGTCCTTAAAATTGACCGTGAGATATATTTCATAACATTGATATTCCTAAAAATTCACGGGTTGTAACTGAAAACAGAATTCTCTTTCTCTTAGCCTTTTTTCCTAATTATCTTGGAGTCATCAGTCTAACTAGATGCGGCTGAATACCAGTATTTTACACGGAGTGGTATCCTAAAGTTAGACCGGTTCTCAAACTTTCTGGCTTCTGTCTCCCCAAAACGACTGTCATAGTTCGTATGACACACCCGGGACCGACGGTTAAAACGTGCTCTCTGAGCCACGGAGGGGTCTCGATGTGTAACGACTGAACGCAGCAAGCGCAGCTTAACCTCGCAAGTCTAATGATCTACGTGGTTGTTAATTAGCCACGAGCCCCTGACAACATAATTACTATAACTATTTCAACGCGTAAGTATTTATTCACGTATCTATTGTTAACTGGAATTGTTATATTACCTTCTAAATAAATAGCTGCATCATACTCATAAACAACATGACTGGTTTATATTCCACAAAGAGAGAATAAGAAATAGATTCTAAATAAAAATATTTCGTTCAAAATGCATCAGAACTACCTGTCTACATGAAATTAGGAGAGCACACTTGAGTGACGGTTGATGTCGGCAGTGATCATTAACTATCCTTACGTTGTTATACAGACAAAAAATTGTGGTCGGCTGCTTGAATTCTATTCATTTTACTGATGTACAAAAAAGCCTCAAGAGGGCCCTATTTCGTGCATAACATCGATTAACCGATACTCTAATCAAAATCAGTTTTTGGTTTATTTAATGTGAGCTTTGGTTCATGTTATAAAACAAGATTTTACTCTAAACAGGATTTAGTTATTGTTTTCAACGTCGAGTTAATTGCGAAAAAGTATAAGCAGTGCGCGATCCGAATGCCAATTTGTGAGGGGTAGCATTGGTTACATAAAAGCATTATTATCGGATTTTCTGGCACAAATAGAAGGTGGGGGTATCGTAACGGGATTCCGTTGAGCAGTAATGAGCTTAGGGTCGAGTTTGCTGTTAAAATATCTCACTTAAGCCTGGTCGTATAGATGGAGTATTGGCGTATAAAAAACAAAGAATCATGAATTATTTCATTATTATACTTCGATTTACTTTGCTGACGCATTATTTATTTACTAATAAGTAATTTTACTACGGAAGGATTTTTCTGTTTTAGCAGATTACGATTTGTTGTGTTAAGTATGGTCATGGTAAGTTGACCTTAAAAACATTAGTTACCTACATAACAATTCTTACATCAATGATAATACGTGGTATTTTATTTTCTCCCTTAAGATACGTAATGTGCGTACAATAAGCCGTATGACGCACGGCTTACAGTATCTACAATAGACAAAAGATACTTTTGTCAGCCCAAACTCGTCCCAGCCCCATTTAGTTTTTACTTAACAAAACATCCTGTCTTGTGTCTGTCTGTCGAACTGAGGCATTGTTCAAATTAGATAAAGGAGTTTGCAGCTTGTTCATGGTTATAGTAGAGATTAAGTAGGCTATCCAACCCATTTTGCCGACTCCATAACGTCGCTGCGCTTACAAAATCCGCTATGGGAAATACCCAACTTTACAGGAGAAGCAAAACACTGTTTTTTTCCCAAACTGATAACATTTAAAAACTTAGTATGCAGAAAATTAGACTTTATGTCGAGACATCATAAAATATTTTTTTTTTTGTTTTTTTCTACAACATAACAAGTGCTAGGATTTTTTAAAGTGAATTTGGGCTCATAGCGTATTTATTGGTCTTCCTAGAACACTTTGCGGATTTTCCACACTATTTTAAAATAGTAAACCCGCTATGTGTCATATTGAAGAGCAATATTCTAAGAGGCGCGCATCGAAATATTGCACACATAAAGGATTTTTGAAGACGTTTTTGGCCATAATTACATAGCTGATTTTGCTATCTCCTTAACCAAATAAATTAATTATTAGAAAACTGATTTCACAGGCCTACGTGGCTTGAGAAGTACCTACTATAAAATAGCATCAAAAACCGAAATCAAATAAAAAATACATAGCGGATTTTTGAGGCGCAGCGACGATAAGGAAGATGAATATCTTGAAAGAAATATCTGATACAGACAGCCTGAAAACTGATTGAATGGCGTTAACTGAGAATTTTTTACGTGTGACAATTATTTTTTGAGCAGGAATCGTATAATATGGTTGGTTAAGTGATCTCTTCGAAACATCCTCTGAATATTAAAAGCGTCATCGGAGAAATACAGTATGGGGCACGAGGCTTTCAATACGTAAATATGCGAATACCAGTGCCTTAATAAGTTATTTTGTATAGGGAAAGTTCTTACCATCGGCGAGATGTTTTGAGAAAACGACAGCTTTAGCCTTGGCGACTTGAATGCAGTGTAGAAGCGGTTTGTGGCGCAGGTTGCTATTGATGAGCGCAGATACGGCGCCGAGCTTGGCCATGCCCAACCACGTCCACACGTACTCCCCACAGTTGGGCATGAACACGCACACCACGTCCCCGCGCTTCAGACCCAGATGCTCTTGCATCACTCGAGCCACTTTGTTAGAGTTGTCAGCCATCTGCAGGGCAACAAAATATTTTCTATTTACGAAAATACCCATGATGGATTATGTATTCCAAGTACGATGAAAGTAGGAAAAATACTTGTTTATAACTTTTCACTGTCATGTTATTAGTCATACCTACAAAGGCAGTTTGACTTTGATAAAATTGTACAATAAGCGGTAGGTATTGACTTAAGATTTAGCAACTTTGCAGATAACAATGTGTCTAGTTAATAATAGCGTGATATGTATTTAAAAAGTTGAATAACCTTCACCTTCAATCTTGTGCAGTATGGAAGTTTTCTTTAGACTTACTATTTTAAAATCTGGTTTTGTGACATTGAGAAACTTAGATAAGTACGTATAAATATTAAGCATGGATATTGGGCATATGCATATATCTTATCTGACCTCGCCGAAGGTCCAGTCGCGGTCGCCAACGACGATGAAGCAGGGCGCGTTGGGGTTCTTGAGGGCGCGCTGGGTGAACAGCTGGGCCACCGTCGCGTCCTGCCGCCCCCATCGCTTCGACCGAATCATGCCATTGGCGTAACGCCATAGGAATCTGTGGAACAATCACCAAAACATTATACCTAACGATTATTAAGTAGTACTTATATTTTATATTTTTATATTTGAGGGGCTCGTGGCTAATTAATAACCGCGCCGATCATACGATTTGCGAGATTAAGCTACGCTTGCCGCGGTCAGTCTGTAGATGGGTGACCGTTTGTTACACATCGAGTTCCCACCGTACCGTACCTCGGAGACCACGTTATTCTGTCGTTCCCGGGTGTCATAAGAATACTATGACAGTCGTTACGGATAGTCAGAATTCCGAAGATCTGACAACCGGTCAAACCTTAGGGTATCGGTCATTGCCCAGTTACTGGGATGCGGAGGTATGATGGCAGTCGCTCCGTGTAAAATACTGGTATTCATCCGTACCTATCTGGTAGACTGGAAGCTGACCCCAAGATACTTGGGAAAAGGTTAGAGGAAGTTTAGTACTACTTATATTTAAAAATGTTTGAATTGATAAATTGTTTAAGATTAGAAATATCTTATCGCATCGCTGCATTTTGCATTTGATTCTGGGGTGTATTCAGGGACGTAGCTACCGCCGTATCAGCTGTATCAATGATACGGGGCCCCCGGGGTACAGGGGCCCCGACGTGTGTAATTTCTTTTCTGAAAAATCTTTACTCTCCATTTGGGTTTCGTCGCAGTCGGGTAGAAGGGCCCCCCGACAAATTTTGATACAGGGCCCGTCTAGGGCAAGCTACGCCACTGGGTGCACTAAAAGAGCCTACCACGAGTGATGTTACTAAAGTACCTACGTCAGGTGCACCCTGGGCAGTTAGTCTCGCTACTAAACTTGCTGACTGGCTGATCTTTTCACAGCACAGCTATTTTTATACAGCTCGTACCGACACGAAGTCATGACATGATTAATAGAATTTTTTACTTTTCATGATTATTATCTATACTAATATTATAAAGCTGAAAAGTTTGTTTGTTTGTTTGAACGCGCTAATCTCAGGAACTACTGGTTGGAATTGAAAAAATATTTTTGTGTTCGATAGTCCATTTATCGAGGAAGTTTATAGCTCATATAACATTACGCTACGACCAATAGGAGCGGAGCATAAATGAAAAATGTTGCAAAGACGAGAAAAATGTAGACCCGTGCGAAACCGGGACGGGCCGCTACTAAAATATAAACTAGCTACGCAAACAGTAAAGCTAGCTTTTTCGTAGAAAAGAAATATCGTTAATGCTATAATTAGCTTTAAATCGATAGTACCAAACAAATCAATCGAAGACTTTAATAGCGGCAGATGTTGTATTTCGTAGCCTTCATGGTAGGTAGGTATCGATTGTTTCACTATTTCTCATAAGTAGTTCTTTATCCACTCGTCACTCGTGGACAATGTTCCCTTATTATATCGATACTTACTGTTAAGGATTTGCTCAGTAAGCAAAATCTTTACATAGTATAAAACAAAGTCGCTCCCGCTGTCTGTCTGTCCCTATGTAAGCTTAGATCTTTAAAACTATGCAACGGATTTTGATGCGGTTTTTTTTAATAGATAGAGTGATTCAAGAGGAAGTTTTATATGGCCCACATTAGTGTCTATATTGCACCCGTGCGAAGCCGGGGCGGGTCGCTAGTGTTGTATAAACACCACTGTTCAGTTTTGGCAATTTAACACAACATAACATTCAACGCCTGTATTGCCCCGAAGGGTTGGGTTACCCTCATTTCACCGTTACGTTTAAGTCCCATGTATTAGGAGGCGAACCTATTGCCATCAACCGGGTACAAATCCAGACTCCGAACTGCTACCGAGGAATACCACACGGAAAAACCCAATAACACTTTGCCCGACCTGGGGATCGAACCCAGGACCTCACGATCAGCAGTCGCGCTTGCCACCACTAGACCAACGAGGCAGTTTAACAATGTGTAATAAAATAAAACATACCTACTTAGGTCAATAATAGGTAAATAATATAAGGCAGGAAACCAAACAGGAGATACAGTTTCCATGAGAAAGAATTAACAATAGAAAGGTAGGTACTTAGACTATAAACTAAACTCAATATTGTACTAAAATAAAAATTACAATAGGAATGTTTTATATTGATTTTTATAAATAATTTCAAGTTATACAGGCCTACATGTAATGCCATAACTATATACCTATCATACCTATGTATAAATAATAGGCAAGTATGGTACAGGAACACTTAATAAATCGTGCTACTGTAAGCACATGTTCAGAGCTTGGCTAACGAAAATATTGAGCATGCTAGCGTACAATCCATGGATTCCACGGTACGCGAGCTAGAAACGTTAATACAGAAGCCAGGAAGCCATTTAAACAGCACTGCGGCTGTGGCGCTCGCTACACAGTCACGCGACCGCGACCAGCTTGACGTGTTCGTAATCCTATAATTAAATGACTACAAATGCGACCTTCGTAGCAAACAACCTTAGAAATCTTTGTAAATATATAACAACGTGACAGATGATACTACATTTTAGCTAGGAAATATTTAAATTATAATAGTTTTGAAGTTTAATCATACTAATCATAGCGAATATTTTGAATAAGAAGTACTAAGAAACCCCAGCCCGGAAGAATAAGGAGAGAAGAACTTTATGTAACATAATTACAAAAGACAATACTTTTGATTTCCCTAAAGACTAGAGTCGAAAATCACAATCGACACATTTCGACACATTCATGATGTATTTTCAGAAGCTGACCGTACCTTCAGGTCTTTCAAGTAAAGCAGTAGGTATCGATTAATTTGACTAGGATATCTAGAACAATAAGTAAAGAGGTTAATGGGAAAGGTTCGTTCACACGCTTCAATATGGTGAAGTTGAAGTAGAATTTTAAATAGGTACCTACTAAATAAACAGCCCTGTATAAAAAAGTATTAAACATTCCCGTATATAAATACTAGTTACAGTTAGTTACTAGATTCATAAAATTAACGACCTCAAACGTTTTCGAACCAATCGTGAACTGCAATTTCGTACTGATATGTTACGCAAATAAGAGTTTAGCTACAGATCAGTGTGTTCAAGGTCATTGTCCATTAACCGCCTCTTCACTAGACCAGCACCGCCTCGCTTCACAAGTCTCACAACTCAGTTACTGAAAAAAGGGACTTGGCCGTGTGGGACACACTACATTTTAGATTTGTAAGTGAAAATATTGGTCAACGCGGGGACAGCGCGCCATGCACTCTTGCTAGTTGAATTGGTGGTTTCGTGCTGAAGCGTTTAAATGGACGACAACTTTTATTCGTCTTTTCCTAAACGACGAAGGCAGTCAGCTGTACTACTTCATATTTTTCAAACATTTTATTATGTACTTACGGTAAACGGTCACGCTCTTTTCCCTTGCGGCATATCATATCAGTATAGAATGCAGTACCTACCATAATTAATTTTGCTTCAGCGAGTGTGAAATCAATGCTACCATTGCTAGCCCAGAGGGTCAGTAATTGCTGACAGGCTGATGAGCTTATGAGCTATTACTGACCTTCTATTTACTACCAATTCGACCGGTAATCGTAGGGATTTAATTTAAAAATCTGCTTTTTAAAAATAATTATCAGAATAATTTAAAATACTTATTATTGCTCCCAGTTTAAAAACAGTGATAGCCAAGCGGTTGAACGCTTGCCTTCCATGCAGGAGGGTCTGAGTTCGATCCCTGCCAGTACCTACCTTGACTTGTCGAATTCATGTGTGGATCAGAATTTGGTTGTCATTTGCGTTAACGCTGAAGGAAAAACATCATGAGAAAACCTGCACATCTGAGAGGGCTCCATAAAGTTCTCGGTGGTGTGTGACTACACAAACCACCTGGCCAGCGTGGTGGACTAAGGCCTAAACCCTTCTCATATTAAGAATAGGCCCGTGCCCAGCAGTGGAACAGTAGTGGGCTTATTATGTTATATGTTTATGAGCTAAAAAGTCCAAGAGATATTCCACGCGACACGGAACAATATTTCGCGATAATTGTCGTTCTATGGATAATTAGGGAGGCCAGAATTTAAGTACTTGCTATTAAGCAATCACCCACTTTACTACGTTTTACAATAATATTGTTGTAGTACCCATACAGCTACGTCATAAATGTATGTTCGAAAGATAAGGTGTAGCGCAGAGTGGTAAAATAGTACTCTAAATATATAGCAGCAGTGACTTTTTTTCATGGATGGTGATAATATTTACTGACTACCTACCTTGAGTTGCATAATTATATGGTACACTCCATTGTTATGTATGAGACATAACTCTTCCAAAACAGCTGATACTACTGTTACAACAAAACCATCAAATTATAATCGTTATCGATTGCATTTAAAAAGTTATGACGTCATAGAACAGCCGGGTTTTTTTTAAAGTTGGCTTGTTGGCTTTGATCAAACTATAAAATCTCCGCAATCAATTAATTCGAACAAACATTTATGTAATTTAAGTATATTAAATAACAAATGACCGCGAAAAACAACTTGATGATAAGAGCACTCAGGAACAGCTACGATTTGAAAATGACTGCAATAAAAAAACTGAAAAAGACGCATGAAAAACATAGCAACTGTGATTTGTGCAATGACTACATCAAAGTAGGTACCTTCTACGTCATCGAGATTGAACATGTACTCATAGCGCATGTTACTTTGTTTTCTCTGTTTCTATATCGGTCATCGGATAACATATCTAGAGCAGCCACTCTTCTGACGATTCAGTATATGAAGTTACAATAAAAAAAAAAAATCTTTATGACAAATTTCAATAACAGTTTAAAATGTATTAAAAATACAAATGAAACAATGTTTCGATGTTGTTACTATCGTCGATAAATAGCGGGGAGAACAAAGGAGAGGGGATCTATCCATAAATAGAATTTCAGGAACAACGGTAACTGAAAATAGAATAAAGCCTTAAAACGCAGAATTGTAAAATGAAACGAAGTTTTCAAACAATCCCGAGATAGCATAGTTTACCATTTAAGTACAGTTTCTGTGAAAATATCGTGAAAATGGTAGTGTTACAGGGGAAGCTGGTAAATTATATAACAGGGGACTACAGCATTGCGTATATTAGAGCTTGGCGATTGGAGCATGCCCAATTTCTTTTAACATCCGCGCAACCGCTATGGCGAATAATAATTCAACTTCTCATCTAGTAGAAGATTTCTACTGACACTTGAATATATTTTACCTTATGTTAATGCATTGCGAAAAAATATATCTATCATTATGCTTGTAACATATTTTAGTAAAAGATTCTTTCTTTCCGTATCTCGGAGAGCACGATAAACCGTCGGTCCCGGGGGTCATACGAATACCTATGATAGTAGGTAGTTACAGGTCAGAATCCCGAAATTCTAACGACCAGGCTATCCTTTAGATATCGGCATTGCCAATAACTGAGTTGTGGAGGGCTGATGGCAGTCGCTCCGTGTACAATTTTAATATTCAGTCGCGTCTTTAGGTTAGACTGGAAGCTAACCCCAACATAGTTAAGAAAAGGCTAGGCAGAACGAGTAAATGATTCGGAATACCAACATATCTAATGAGGCCCTTTCATTATAAGTAAAACAAATAACGAGAGATTTATTTATTACTAGCTGTGTCCTCACGGCTCCGCCCGTAGCCTATGTTACTCAGTGGTAATGTAGCTTTCTAAAGGTAAAATAATGTTTGAAATCGGTCCAGTAGTTTTAAGTTAAGTAATTCGTTACATACAAAAATCCAAAAATACAAATCTTTCCTCTTTATAATATTAGTATAGAAGTATAGATATATAGGTAGATCTGGAAACAATAAAAGCCAAACCTTTGTACTTTAACACGGAATGTGTTTGTAGAATTACAAATAAACACAAAGAGGACAAAGGATGCTGATATCACAAAGAGCGATATTAAAAGCAAGCGCGTCTTAATATCTCAGGTTATTGCCTAATCTTTACCACAGTTTAATGCACCTTTTATAATAAAGCTATAAATAAAAAAATAAAATGAGCTAATTAGTAGTGCAATGGCACTACCGTCAAGTATCATCAAGGATTTTCTCAAATCTCTTTTTTATTAATAGGTTAGCAAAGTAACCTAATACCAGTATCCATCGAAGAAAAATTGTCAATTTTTGTGTTGTCAACACGTGTTTTCTTTTGTGGAGACTCAGCTAGCAATAGAAAACGCGTTTTGACAACCTCTGCTTAAGATCTACCTGATGCCGATGGAAAGTGGTTACCGCAGCCTTTATACACCCTTCAACAACAAGAGGATTTCCGATAAGTTGCCAACTGTAGTGTAGAGAAAAAGTTGAAAAGTCTTATTGTGATAATCATTTCACCGGCACACATACCCTTCAAACCGGAACATAGCTATGCTGCTTTGCAGTAGAAATTATTAGGCCTCACCTCGCATAAATTCGAATACCTAAAAATTCTATAAAATCTGGGATATCTAGCTAGGCTGTAATCGCTATAGTGGATCTTATTGCCTTTCCAATCTTCTTCCTGGCCACGCTCTTGTGTTTGCCCAATGACATCATGAACTTTATAAACTGTGATAACTAAGGTTTCAGAAATATAATATATTTCGTATCCAGGCAACAAAACTTCATTTTCAAACATATCTATTAAACCAACTTAGCATTAATTTATTTGTGTCCTATAGTCAATCTGTTGACGGTTTGTACCAATAATCTTGTATACTTTGTGTATCAAATAACTTGTGAAACGCTTCGACGATCAACATTATATTAAGACATATAATAGTATGTCAACAGTATGTTTGTTAAGTCCTAGGAAAGATACAATGGTCCTGGTTACCCACAAATATTGAAAAGAATCTACCTAGTCTGGCCATAAATACTGTTACAATCAAAAATAAGAAAGATATACATAACATTTGAATTTGGAATCTGTAATTTTTATACGATTGTTCATTGAGTTTTCTAATTCTGGCGCCAATATATTGTACAATATTTTGCGACATTAAAATGGAGTGGGGTGATAAAGAGAACCGAATCGCTGTGATTGCATTACACAAAGTTGGTATGGAGCCAAATGAAATTTTTAAAACTCTCCATACGCTTGGTATTAGTCAAATGTTTGTGTACCGGGCTATTAATAGGTACAATGAGACCTCCTCTGTTTGTGACAGAAAAAGATCTGGCCGTCCATGTAGTGCTCGTACGAAAAAGGTGGTCAAAGCAGTAAGGGAAAGAATTCGAAGAATTCCTGTCCGAAAGTAAAAGATTTTATCTCGGGAGATGAAGATAGCACCCAGAACCATGTCGCGTATTTTAAAAGATGACTTAGGACTTGCAGACTATAAGAGACGCACTGGTCATTTTTTAACTGATAATTTAAAAAAGAATAGTGTGGTAAAATCGAAACAACTACTGAAGCGGTACGCAAAGGGAGGTCACAGAAAAAAATTGTTTACGGATGAGTAAATCTTTACAATTGAGCAACATTTTAACAAACAAAATGACCGTATTTATTCTCAAAGCTCTAAGGAAGCTTCCCAATTAGTCGACAGAGTGCAACGTGGGCATTATCCGACTTCAGTGATGGTTTGGAGGGGTGTTAGCTATGAAGGAGTGACTGAGCCATATTTTTGTGAAAAAGGTATCAAAACATCGGCACAAGTGTATCAAGATACCATTCTTGAGAAGGTAGTTAAGCCCCTTAACAACACCATGTTCAATAACCTAGTATGTGGTCCTTCCAACAAGACTCGGCGCCGGGTCATAAAGCTCGGTCCACGCAGTCTTGGTTGGAAGTGAACGTTTCGGACTTCATCAGAGCTGAAGACTGGCCGTCGTTTAGTCCCGATCTTAATCCGCTGGATTATGATTTATGGTCAGTTTTAGAGAGTACGGCTTGCTCTAAACGCTATGATAATTTGGAGTCCCTAAAACAATCCATACGATTGGCAGTGAAGATTTTTCCCATGGACAGAGTGCGTGCTTCTATTGATAACTGGCCTCAACGTTTAAAGGACTGTATTGCAGCCAATGGAGACCACTTCGAATAAGCTTTTTATATTTTAAATTGTTTTATATTTATGTATTAAACTAACACACTGTAAAAGTAATAAATATTATTTGCAAAAATTTTTTTTTTCTTCGTGACAATATTTATGGCAAGACTAGGTATACATATACCTAGTTAAAAAAGTAATTGTTGTGTAATCAATTATGATACATTGAAGTACGTTTGGACTTTGTGCACATTTACTCGCGAGTCGCAATAAGACAATCAGTAATTATTTATTCAGAAATGACATTGAGAGTGATTAGAAGTGATTTTAGATTCAGAGACTGAGATTGCTGACGGTCTGACTATAGATAACATCAATCTATCTTGTTGTAATTTACACGACTGATAAGAAATGTTTGCCCTCAAATGTTTTTATCTACACGAAAATAAAACGTACTTATTTTTGTTCTTGATCATTTATGGAATACCGATAAGGTTTAAAACATCTTTATAAAAAATATCAGAAGATGGATCCGGTAACCGGTAAAAAATTTATTCGTTGAAATAAAATACGCCACATCGCGTATATTTTACTGTGCAACAAACTAAAGCTTTGAAAAAAGCTTTGAACTCCTATTTTCCAGCGCTTGCGGCTACGGGTAAATTGAAGCTGTTGTATTTTACACAGTTCCTGGTAAATCCTGGATAACTAGGTAATGTATCTAGTCAAATTTTAAATTAAGTTCTGGTTAAAATTCTCTAAATACGAATTACTGAAATTATTCTTCTCCAGAACAATGAAAATTGGCTGCTAAGGTAACATTTCTGAATTACCGAATTTTATAAACAGTCAATTAAGAATGCGTAATTCAGATATAGGTGTAAGCGTGTGTGAATAGAGTATGTATCGTCTAATCGCACTGTATGAACGTACTTCGACTAAAGTTCAATTCGAAAATAGCCGCGCGGAGGAGTGTGTAAACAATGTACGAGACGAGACGAACGAGACCGATAGCTGCCTCTGAAAAGGTCGCGTGTTCTTCAGCCATCCGCATTGATACATCAATAACGGAACACAGCTACAAAATCTAAGCTGAACAGTTCCAGATGAGACAAACATTTCGTAAGAATTTTTATTTATAAAACGTCTCCCTACATTGGTTTTTTTTCATAAGACAAGTGTATATTATTATAACCTATATACATACCTACTTACCTAGTCATTCTTGGATATAGCGTTAGAATGTTGAGGTAGGATATTGCGCAGGACACAATATGGCGTATTGTTTATTGATTGACGGGAATGTTTTTTTTACTACTGTATTTTATTTTAGAGTAAGTATACCGGAAATCTAGCTTGGAAGGAAATTTTTAAATTTCCTATGCAAATTGTTAGATTTCCTAACCTAACCTAACACAATGCCTCGTGATTCAACGGCCTTTGTTAGTCCTTTGCAATCGTACGAAACGATAGCCGCCGATTATAAATAGATGCGGCACAAGGCTCATCCGAGCAGGAAGAGTTTTACGTACCGCATCATGCACATCGTGAATAAAACATAATAAATACAAATATGCATCTTTTTAATAAATCATCTGACAATAGAACACGACCAGTTAGAAGGCAGTATACCAACATGCTACGTGTTAGTGGTCATAACACTGCATTATGTTATATGTATGTGCCCGATTATCTTTAATAAAATACCCGATGGAATAAAAAACGAGACCATTCCATTGTTTAAAAAGAAATTGTCAGTCTTATTAATTAATAAATGTTATTACTCCATTTGTGAATTTCTAAATGATAAAACTTTATAGTTACTTAAATAATCCTGACATCTTTAATTCTTTATTTTGTTTAATTGAATATATTGTAAGAATTTTTCATATTGACAGTATTATAATCTATTAAGCACTTGTACTAAATGTTTGCCTGCCTAATTTAAGGCAGAATGTATAAGGATCTCTAATTTATAAAACATCTGCATTTTTTGTACCTACTTTCTATGCAAATAAATTATTATTCTATTCTATTCTACAAGAGACTTAATTTTAATAAAATAATTTTAACTTTTATGTCGTAGGTACCCCCTGTGTCTTTTAATTTCTCCCTAGAATTTTCCGATCTAATTTAAGATCAACCTTCCGATGACGAAAGAAGAGGAGAAAGATCTATAAACAATCTTGGCCATCTTTCACGATCAAATTGTTGGCTTTGCTTTCACCCTTTTATCGATACCTACACTACATAAATAATGTTACCCTATCATACATTGTATTACTCTTTTTAGGTAGCGCCATAATTTAAAATAGTGGACGGAAGAACCAGACGGAACTAGATTGTTGCTCATTTTAATACCTGGAACTAGACCGTTTGATAATATGTTTGTTTTAACTTGGTATGAGATGAAATCGTGGTACTCTGTACCCAATTTGATTACTATTTCGTGTCTGTTCATGACAATATACTTGTGTTCAGTTAATAAGGGCTTGGCACGCATGATGTATGTTTAGGTACAACAAAACGATTGTTATAAGGTGCATTTACTGAGATGAGAAGGCACTCTACGCCTGTTACCTGACATTAATGAAACTAGTGTCATATGAAAGGGACAATAAAGGGATGTTCTAGGATTTATATAAGATAATATCTTGAACGGAGTGAATTTTTGAGATGGGCTGCAAAGTCACAATCGGAACTATAAGAAATAGAGAAGTGGTCAAAGGAATCATGAACTCGATTTTGGATAAAACAAGAAATTAATTGAACGCGATGTATATTTTTTGCAAAAACAAAACCACTTGCAGCCATCGATAATGGTGCTGATAAGATTCAAATCCTGCAAAGAAATGTTATAAATCAAAGCAAACTGCGTATTTTTTAAATTTTCTTACTGATCTTTCTTCATGTAGGTACTTATCTATTTTTAATGCTTTCCTTATATTTTCTTATGTTTTTTACCCTTTATAACCTTTCATTTAAATATAACACAGAAATAACTTTTATAATTTTTCTAATGTACTACCTACGTTAAAACCGTACCTACACATTTAATAAAGTAAGGCATGTCGCAAAGCTATGCAAAACTTTCCCAAGAAACAAACAAGCCCATAGGCAATGTGACGAAATCGGATCCCATTTGCAATAGTTCGACTAAGCTTGCCATCATATCGCAGACTGCGTGGCGTATTGGGACATCGATCCTCTCAAACAATAATGTAGGTCACATGTCCAGGGTTGCAAAGCACGTAGATTATGTATTCGATTAACGTTTTTCTTATTACTTCCAATAAAACCTTAAGTTCGCATGCTATGTATTTCTAGCAAAACATAGCACACTACATACCTACTATTGTAACACCTGATATACCATGTTTTAATGCAAATAAATGTGATTATGTTTCAGGTCAACAAGATAAAGGCATATTGAAGAATTTTTAGATACATTATGCGGTAACTTTCATGTCTAGGTATTTAATCTTTTACGTAGGTAGTTAAGATCGATACTTGTTAGTGTCAGCCCTACTGCAGCGCCAGCGTAGCCTTGAACGGGGGCGAGCGCAGCGGATGGTACAACAGGATGGCCAAAGATATAACAGGCCTGAATCATACGTAGATATGTGAAACGTGTGCCACCTCATAAGAATACTTATACAAAAACAAAAGAAAAAGGTCACTAGGGTTACGCGTATGAAGGAGTGAATCAATGAGCTGATATTAATTACCTACCTACTTACTTATGTAAAGATTAAATATTTTTTTCAGAAATCACATAGATAAGAGATTATATTTTTATCATACTTTCGTTTTGTTGGAAGTTGCTACATTTGCAGGGAGCTTTGTGTTCATCTTCATTAGTACCATCAGATTTAACTAGGATATAAAATTACGTTTGACCAGAAAATATAATGTATCGTTGTGTAATCCAGTGATTATACCTAGGAAACTTACGTAGATACCTACTGTGCCGACATTAAGCTACAAGTTTAATTGAGCATAAATGTTGTAAACATATGGAACTGTTATTAAAAATAAATTTGGTATAATAGTAGACAGAGTTTTTACCTCAATTTGTAACGTTCAGGAACCTAATAGCCCATTAAGTCTCCATACGTTGAACATAATAATATTTTGATCTGTATAATAACATTAATAACAGCATTGTCAAACGCAATTTCAAAATATTTTTAAGTAGGTACTTATATAATGCTTACCGCAATAATAATATTTGTCATAATAATTTCTACAAACAAGTTTTTTGTCGTTAATAACGCCGATACTCTTTCATTTATTGACATATTGAATTGACATTATTAAATATTATTTTCCTTTTTAAATCAAATATATTTCCATCCATTTTTGCTATTGAAACCGCGTGTAAGATGTCCGATGACTATCCAAATGTTATTACCTTGGTATTCATATCTAGTCAGATAAAAATAGTTCTTATGAATCCTACCCAACGATAAACTTAGAAAAAAACAATGGTTTGAAAATGAATCGATATAGGGGTGTCTCCCACTCTTCGCCCCGCGGCCCTTTCAATGTCAAACGTCGCATTATTAATGTACATACAGAAGACGAGAACTATGTTAATGAAGTTGATTACGGTTGTAAAAAAATCAACTATAATAAAAGGGTATCTCCTTTAATATTATACAAAACCTTAATGTATGGGGGTGGTAGCTTGCATTGACATTACAAATGAATCTCGTCTTTTTCCCAACGCAGACGCACACGTGACGCGCCTATTCACGTGTCTTGAATCCACAGACAATTCTTAAGTGCTTGAACCTATAATCAGCAAACTAAATAAAATTGTGTGTACCTACGTATAATAATAGGTAACGGTAAAGGAGACCTTGTTAACAAAGTAGTCTTAAATGACAAATGAATAGAACATTACAGACTATTATATGCTTTGGGAACTCGTGAACACAATCACAAGTTGTGATACTTGTGTCCGGGCACGTGGTCATAATTATTGTATTTTAACTTACACAGCTCATGGTCATTCTTAGGTAAGTACTTAATCCGTGACATGGTAGGTATGAGGATTTTCTGACAAATGCGGCAACATGGTTTACTAATGACCCTCCTTCATTCTAATCGAATGTTCCCTGGTATGGTGAGAGTATATGGTACTATTTAGTAAACAGCGATTGGAAGGAACTAAAGAAAAGTTTAGTTAAAATGTAGATAAACTTCAGCTTAAATTATAATAGTACTTATGCCAAAGACACGTTTTTTCCGGGACAACAGAAAAATCTAATTCCATGATCGCTAAACAACCTTTTTAAAAATCTCAACATGGAATTTTGCGGTCACGATTTTTCCTCGTAAATTGACTTTATATGTTTTTATTTACCCGAGCATATAGGTAGTAGGTAAGTATCTTTTCTTATTTTTGGATCGCAGCCATCGCAGTCTTCATCAATATTTCAAAATGTAAGAAGAAAAAATTACATAAGTAGGTAGTTATTATCCGCTTGACTGCTGAGCATAGGGTCCTGGGTTCGGTCCTCAGGTCGGGCAAAGTGATATTGGGTTTTTCCATTAGGAATTTCTCAGTAGCAGCCCGGAGTCTGGATTTATGCCCGGTTAATGGCAATAGGCTCGCCCCCTATTACATGGGACTTAGACATAACTGGCGAAACGAGGGTGTTACTAAAACACCTCTGCCTAACCCTTTGGGAATACCTACAAGGCGTGATGTAATGCAATGTTATGCTATCCGCTTAACTGATCGCATTAACTTTAATAGTTTTATATAATTTGTTCGTAATACTATTGTAACTAGTGGCGCACCTGCCATGCACGTATTTAACCAAGCATACTAGTGCAAATGTACCTATGTGGCACGTCACGTCACATGGTATCAATATCAACACGACTCGCGAAGGAAATAAACATGAATGATAAATAACAGAATACTTCCAACGCATATTAATAATTTGGTATCCGATCGATAATAATAATAATATAGGTAGTGGATCGCCTCAATTGTTTGACTTGGTGGTAGCAAATATAGCAAGGTTTTCAGTTTGAATCAGTGTTGCCGAAGAGTTTACATATAAAATTCAGTTGTAGCAGAAAAGTATTAAGGATGATTTCCACCAAACGGCTCGCATCGCATCGGATCGGAACAGATTTTACAATATTTAAATGATATTAAATCGTGTACTAAGTACAGTCTTTAAAGTCTATATTACCGAGCCGCGCACAGCAGCTTGACCGCGGGCGTCTTCCGCGACACGCGATCGTAGCCGAAAGTATGCAGCGACGCGCGATCGGCTCCGTTCGCATGTAGTCATATCCGATCGGATCCTTTTAAATATTAGAACACGTCAACACGGTAGGAATGAAACTATATGACTAAGCGCAGAAACGGTTACGTTCGCAAGCGACTGTACGGAGCCGATCGTATGCGTCGACATCCTGACGGACGCGTTCGGCTGTCGCCGCAACCGTTCGTATCCTTTCCGATCCGATGCGATGCGAGCCGTTTGGTGGAAATCATCCCTTAATGGTCCAGAACAGGAACTGAGCCCAAGAAACTGTGGAAGATTTGCTGACAATAACATTAAGAACTCAGCTGGCCGGAGTGTGGATGAACAACCAACAGACAACATAAGTCTGCCCCTACGGACGATTGTGTAAGGGGGACTGATAATAAATACGTTTTGCCTGGTCACAAAAATGTTCATGCTTGACAAAATAATTACAGTGCAAAGGACAGATAGATTAAGCTGATATTGCAGACTAAAAATTTCAAGCAATAGTTTCTTTGGTTAAAAGAACAGACGACTACAACAAAGTAATCTAAGCTACAAGCGTGAACGTTACCCAATAGAAATGTCAGAAAAGCATGAGATTGACATTAAACTATTGACGTGAGCCTGGCTAATCTTTTCACTAAGAAGACTTTAATAACTTAATATTGTACGACAAGGTCGCTTTACACACACAAGTTAAGCTTTGAGCTACTGAAATTAACTCGAAAATATAGGTACCTACCGTGTGTAAATCGGGCTTTAGTTTAAGTGTTATTGTCTAAGGAATATGTATCACTTTAATAGCAACAGAACTGTGTAGCAATAACTAATAATATGAAATTTAATAAAAAAATGTAATCAGATAAACCGTGGAGTTAGGTCATAGTTATAGACGTGATATATAGGTAATAATATTTGCCTATTGCCACTTGATATAGAATGGAAACTGAAAGATCCCGTGGCTTCATAATATAAGGACAATGATTTATAAATATTATTAATATCTAGGTATTTTTGTAACAAAGCGTCTGCAGGCTGATGCGTAGTTAAATAACGGATGTTATTAATTATAATGAAAATATTAAAACTCATCTGCAAACTTCTAGATCTCTAACGATGACTCGAAATTAATTTTACTGTTACCTACCTACATTAATATTCAGGTAATATTATCACAACTATCAGCGAATAATTAGATTTGCGATATAGCAGGATATTTAAATGGCTGTGCCGTTTAGGACTTCACCATAAACGTATGACAACCGACTTTTAAGTTATGCTACATTGAGACAAGCAATTAATTATTTATTCAATGAACGTCATCAGTCCTTTGAGGTGCAAAGGACTACCATTCTCTTATGAACGTCGAGTTATCATAGGCATTGTTTTATTCACGGCAGGTATTTAAAATTTAGGAAACCAATGCGAATTTTTTGGGATATCTGCAAGTAGAGAACGTATAAAACAAAATCACATTAAATAGCACAATAACACGGGGTAGGTGTTATATTGTTTAAATAGCCAGGGTAACGTTCTGTGTGAAATAGTAACTATAGACTACAGCTAGAATCGTTACGAAAATCAATGTTGCTTAGAAAAATATTAATATCGTCTGTCCACTCTATTGTTGTTATTATTCTTTGCACTGTGGCGCAGTATGTATAACCGATAATAAAGAGGGAAATAATTACCTCTGGATAGAACTACTCAATTAATCTCTTCATGAATAACAAATACATTTAATGTAGGTTTCTTTCAGAACGACAGCTGATTAGTTTTTGACGCAGTGGTAGATAATGCAGGTATTTCCATACATGCTTTCGTTTAGAGTTGGGGCAGGACAACAATAAATGAAACTGTACTTACTTGGAGTCTCTCGGCAGAGTTTTGATGAATACGTAAATGTGCCTCCTATATCGGTAGACGCAGGGCGCTACAGCGAGGATGACGAATATCGCCGCCTTAGAGAGTGTACTGAGCACGGCGGCCATCGCGGCGGCCAGTGCCATGAGAGCGACGAGCGCTGCCAGTATCGCGTCCATGCTGGCGTTCGGCCCAGTAGGGCACACAGCGGCTAACTTTACACCGGTAACAGATAAACAGTACGTGTGAGTACGATGCGCGATCACTACGCACCGGGGACGCGCGCGCCCATCGACACCGAACAGTTTCGTATAAATGCGGGAAGGACACGGAGCGGTGCGTGTACCGAGCGAGCGGCCGCGTCAATGGCGGAGCGCCGGCCCCGAGCCCCCCTCGCGCCAGCTGCACATGCGCCGACAACAGCTGATCCTCGAACGGTAGGCGCGCTATGTCACCCACCCCGGTTAACTCATCTGAACTTGTGTAAAAAATAATACCGATATAGGACACAACAGTTACAAAATTTTTCGCGGGTGACGTTTTACATTAAGTAGGTATTTGATTATTTCATATAAATTCCATATTCAAATTAAATTTTCTTAACATAGACAATATAACAAATGAAAAACATGAACTCTGAGGAAACAGGTACCTAACCATTACAAAAGAGGTGACATATCCAATCGATTTATGGTACAGCTGTAAACGTTATCTTCACGCTTTTATATCAATGTCAATCAGCGATGGATGACAGTGAAGTAAGCTTACAAATATTGCTAAGAGTGTAGTAACTACCATCAAATATGCCTAGGTATTTTTTTTCAAACTTTGCCCCTCACTAGGATTCCGCCTGTACCGTGGGTGCGTTTACAGACACAAATTTTCACATGCACAAACGTCCAGACCCGGAACAACTATTCGTAGGCCATACAAATATTTGATCCGTACGGGAATCGAACCCATGTCCCATAGCGCAGAAGCCAATCGCTCAGCCACTGCACCAAACGTGTCGTTTAGTATTGGAATTCCATATTGCGTGGTTATTATTTTCTTAGTCGTTTAGTTGCCTTTCGCCACCACGAGACAGTTACTACAGGCATCGTGTAAACGTTCTCAGGGCGATGCACACGTTTAGAATTTATTATTATTGATTATAACTTACTACGGTCTTGGCCACATTGGCCACGGTAGAGGAGGAAGGAAGGAAATCCTTATTACCTATGTAAAACTGATTAGTATATTGTGGAGATTGTTATAAATAACTTTAACACTGACCTAATATAAAATTGGAACATTTGAGACTGATAATTATGTTGTAATTTTATTCAACCCCAAATTAGTTATTTATTAGCAAATTCGACAATACTACATTATGGATTTATAGGTCCAGAATTTCCTGCAAATTGCCATGTGACATGACCAAATCATGAGATGTTTGTTTGGGAGTTTACCACCATGATATAGAAGTTCCGTATGGGGTCATACCGCGAATGTCACGCATCCACCACTATACTACGATCCTGAACGAGTCCGTATTATGAAGTAAACCGAACAAAAGAACTAGCCCTTACAGATTGGTCGTCTTCGCATTTAGCCCAACAGACGCCCATCGCTCAATTACGCCAGGGCTTGGAAGACGTAAGGGCCAAGCCACATCTGACGGAAGATACGTCGCCGATCTTCCGCCGGTACACATAATTCCATAATAAACATCTCACACCGTACACATTTGACCGAAGATGCGTTACTAAAACTCCTCGAGTAAATTACGCGACTGAAGTTCGGCGACGTATCTTCAGTCAGGTGTGGCTTGGCCCTTTAACTACGAAATCATTTCAAAATAAGGTACTAACCTTCGTTCTAACTGTTCTAAAGAGTGTAGGATGACCGTGATGCGGGAATGTGGAATCTACACTGTCTACCTAATAAAATGTTATTATTTTTATATATTTTTGATAGGGTTGAAAAAACAAAATTAAAATGAACAATGTATGAAAATATACATTTAATGTAGTTTTTTATTTCAACATATCCCATACCTTTAATCTTAGAATCTAATTTAAACAAAAATGAAGAAAAAATAACAATAGAATCAAGACTGAAAAATCTTGAAGTTGTATAATATTATACTTAAATAAGAAAAAGATGTTTTAACGAGGCAAGTAAGTATTCTATGTAAAAGCTTTATAACTTTATACAGAAATAAATAAAAAAAGATTATAATAATGAGAATTCTTGAATAATGGTTATAAATAATAACATCGGCACTTAAACTAACTTAACTACAGTTTGATTCAACAGATAACAAATTCAATTAGTTATATTCCCCCACCAGAAGTGACGTCTCGTATTTAAGTACAATAGGTACTATTAACAAAGCGTTATTTTTATTAAACTATCTAATGAAGTCTATAAGAGAATGAGAACTATCACGTAGGTATAGTTGGATTATAAATTGCAGTTGTATATTTATGTATTATTAAAAATTTCACCTTTGCATTGTTTACAATTTTGGTTAAGGCTTTTCGTTTCTGAAAATAAATTACTTAAAATACAAACTTGTTTCAGATTTTTGTCTAAGAAAAAAAAAACTAAACGCAAAATTATTTTGTCTACGTCAGCCTACCAGATCAGACCATCAAAACGCTTATTTAATAAATTCATAGATTCCAAATTCCTCAAAAAGACTACATACTAGCAACAGTAGCAACACCTTTCTAAGTATTATTGCTACAACGTTTAATAATGCCAAAGTTTTAAAATATTCGATTTCTCATAATAGTTCATTTATTTTATCGATTTTACACAGAAGCAGACTTTAGTACCACCTAGGAATGTAAGGTCTCTGAAATAAGTTTAAATATTTTATAAATATACATAGAATAATAGTTAGACACACGTGATGTTGCAGCACATAGATGTATATTTAATATTGTACGAACACAGAAAGACATACCAGCTAGAAGCCAGGCTATACCATAAGTCAAGGATCCGTCAGATTGGCTGACAAGCCTGACTGCTCAGAGTTGTCTGCATAAAACTTCTGCTAAAAAAGAACAATCAATAAACCCAATACACGCAACGAAAAAATCAAATATAAACAACATTTTGATTACTCTTAATAGAGATATTTTCCAAAAAATATTTCATTACATTAATTTCTAACAAGAAGAAATTGTGTGATGTTAATCTATTTGTAACACTTCTTATTCAAGTAAATTTCGATTTTTTTATCGATTTTACAGAAAATATCTCTATTGAGAGTAGTCAAATCTTGTTTTCATTTTATTTTTTCGTTCCGTGAATAGGGTTGTTATTTTGCAGATAAAAATACAATTTTGAAGTTAAACTTCACTTTCTACAAATATACCGAGATTACCCTGCGCACGGTCAGGATGCATTGAGTAAATTAGCATAACATTATGAAAACTGACACGACGCAGCATACTAAACGCTTTGAGCACTATTTGTAGAAGTAGTGGCTTACATAGTCCAGAGTTGTGTACAAGGTACATGTGATCTGTGTACGATGATTTGAAATCACATAGTTGATAAGGGGATATCGGCAGAGAAGGCCCATTCAGAAATCTAGAGTAAATTCAAATAATTGTATTACTATATTCTGGAATTTGAAATACAAATCCATTTTGGTTACAGCGTAAATTTAATGCGAAACATGACGATTCTAGGCATTCTTGGCTGTGCTAAAAGCAAAGAACATCAACGGCTTTGTTTTATACTAAAAAATTTAATTGGCTATGTATGAAAAGGTCTTGGTAACCATCGTTATATGCGGACGTCGATATCAACAGCTAAAACAGCTTAGTTGTCAAGACATAGCTTGTCATTTGAACTACTCGTATAAACTATAACAACACTGAAACAACAGATATAAACAGATCACAGCCTAATTTGTCCACTAATGATTTTGTCGTATTCCTCCACCCCTAGAGGTAAATACCGGCCTTGCTTCAGATCTAAATAGTAAAGTTTGTCTTTTTTGGCCAGTTTCGGATCGAAACCATCTTTTTGCAGATCAGTCTTCTTCATTTTAAATGTACCTGTGGAACAAAAGTTTGTTTTAAGTTGTTGCTGTTAACTACTACTACTTCTTTATACTGTGCTACTACTTAATGAATGCTGAGATTCTCAAGAATACATTAATATCGTGACGTCATCATTACGACTTGTCTATTCTGAACTGTATAAATTACATTTTCAAATATTAATTCAAAGCGTGAACAAAGGATTTTTTACCAATTTGCGTAGGAACAGAAAATTGTCTGAAAAACACTCGACTTATTACATAACATACATAATTATATAAAAATAAGTAACGAATGGGTTTTTATGAGATCTGGCGCCATTGAGGTATACAGGCAGTAAAAAAAAGATACGATACGTCTAAAATATTAAGGAGTGATTGAGTATAGCTTAGAATATAGGAAAAAATAATAACGTAACGTTATTTTTCATCTTATACGAGGCGTTACATAATTAATTAGAAAATAGTCTCTTAAGAATCGACTACTTACGTATAAAGAATATTAAGACTTATGTCAAGGCAAGTAGGTTCAATTTTAAATGCGAAAAAGAAATGCTAATTTCTTAAAAAATATGGCAAAGTTCATTAAAATTAAATTTGAACTATTGTATTGTGCCTCCAACTTAATATTCTAATTGGTGTGCCTGAGGTTTCTAGTTATTATCTATAATTTGTTATCATCGAAGCGAGGTTTTTAAATAATTTCTAGCGCATTACGTTCATTTTATCAGTACTTTTCACTCACCAGTCATGTCCAAGCTATCCATGATCCTGATGAAAACAGGTCTAGCGTACACCGGCAGGTCCGTCCCGAGGTCCCGCGCTAATTTGTCCAGGTCCAGGGTCCCGTCCACGTCCACTATGCCGCACATGCCCGCCCTCCCCTCAGTGTTTGGCACCTGTTAGTAAACAAGAGGAAATACTACTACATTGTTGATAATAGTAAACAATGAGTCAATGAAGGTTCTCTTACGTAATGGCCGCTCGGATACTTGGCAGACAATAATTTCTCATTCACATAACAAACATGTTCTATGTCGTGGAGTGATGAAATCGTAAATAAATAATAGTTAATAAAGTGCTACTTCCGATCGTGGGATAGGTCAGGTATAATTGAGATTGTGCCCGTATAATCGGATAGGAGTTTCGTCATCATATAGTGGCATTAGGTCCTCCTAAATGCCATCATTGGCAAACTGTAGGTAACATTTTATAAAGTAAGGCTTTTTTAACCTTTTCAAGATTTCGGTACCAAAATACATCGAGTAACGAGTCAATCATACTAATGAAACATTAATGCTATCTGGGGCATCATATAAAGGACAGGGTGGCGAAACGGTTTATCAAAGCAAACCCTTATTTATATAGGTTTTGGTACAGATACCGAAATACACTGTTTCGCATTTTCAGACTACTATTCGGTACCGAATTATATTTAAGTATCGTAATATTTCGGTAAACAGAATTTAGGGATATGACGTCATATTTTATTTTAAAGGTATCTTAATTTTCGGGTTGTTCAGTCCCTGCTTCTAGAATCACAGAAGTGTTGAGCAGTTCTCAAGGGCTTAGCTGCAGTAGTAAAGTTTATAATGGCTGTAATTTTCTTTTTCCTAAGACTATTTCAGCCAAGATTCCCGCTATGTTGGATCAAAGCTAGTCTACCAGTCTTTAAAAATCAGATCAGCATGGAGATATAAATCATATGTTTACCAAAACGCCATACACGACAGCGTCTCGATGGTCAGCGACCCTGGAGATGGCGGCCTCGACCTCAGTGGTGGAGACGTTCTCTCCGCGCCACCGGAATGTGTCGCCCGTGCGATCACGGAAGAACAAGTAGCCTAGTTCGTCTGCTACTAGGATGTCACCTAGAAAGAAGAAGACCGACTTTAGGACACATTTTTGAAATGGGCCAACACACACACAGCATACTTTTTCTTAAAGTTAGGACAATCAATTTTTTTCTGACCGTAGAGGGATCTATTTGACCACGTTTCGCTGGTGTCTGAGCACCAATACGCTCTATAAAAGATCACCTCACACACGCGACACGGTGTTCATTCACGATGGCGATCGACGACGAAATTCCAGACAGTTAAGATCCATCTTTCTTAGCCAAATACATGAAATGGGGCAGAATTATAACAAGAATAAGCCGGGAGTTGTTGATAACCCTTATTATAAATGATAAAAAGAAGCTTTACCGATTATAGACGAAGAAGTAGTCTATCAGTAGATAACCTTAAAAATTCATAAAATTTTAAGGTTTCATCGCAAAATGTACTGAAAAGCAGCTTGTTAATAAATACGTACTTAACATGAGACATTTTTAGTAACTAACCTTATGCAAAGTATGTAAGAGTCAAGTTTCGATATCATAGCTGTGTGGTTCGCGACACAAAACAGACCAACTCCTGACCTTACTTGAGTGTCATAAAAAGTAATACCAGTCTACAAGTGGCAACTGTACTGGTGTCCAACTGCCCCGTTGGTCTAGTTGTGGCAAGCACGACTGCTGATAGTGAGGTCCTGGGTTCGATCCCCAAGTCGGGCAGTGCTATTCAGTTTTTCCGCATGGAATTCCTCAGTAGCAGCCCGGAGTTTGGATTCGTGCCCGGTTGATGGCAATAGGCTCGCCCCCTATTACATGAGACTTAAACATAACGGCGAAATGAGGGTGTTATCATACACCTCTGCCCAACCCTTCGGGGAATACAGGCGTGATTTTATGTAAGTGGCATCCCCTTGGTGCTCTTATGAAAACCTATTGCGATCACTAATACGTATACCGAGCGTGGTCAATATGGCAATGTCAAGACCGTACCTATGTTGTAGCACTATAGTAGAAAACACAGAGTAATAAAGTACCAGGACGTAAAGAAACCTCACTCTCTAAATAATGCGTCAAATAACTAGAAAAAAATCACTCTGCGTATGCTAAATTGAGCTTTATTGTATGGCGGGAGAGTTCCCATTCCACTGTGCTTTCGCGCTCTTGTTACATTTCAATTTGCACACTCACTAAAATTCGGTTTGGTACCCTTTTGTTTTTCACTCCGAAGTTGCAGCTGCGCGTGCGCATGTTTTTAAACCTAAGGACCAAGCCACACCTGACGGCAGATACGTTGCCGATCTTCCGCCGGTACACATAATTCCATACAAACATCTCACACCGTACACATTTGACCGAAGATGCGTTACTAAAATTCCTCGAGTAAATTACGCAACGGAAAATCATCGACGTATCTTTCATCAGATGAGGCTTGGCCCTAAACCGTGGAGTGACACAGGCCTGCAGGACGCTCATTTTCAGGATTATTCAGCAGTGGAAGTTTACGAGCTGCTGGTGATGGGTTCTAGGTTCTTTGCGGCTTAATCAAGTTCGGAGTTGTACTCAACATGACTGCAGTATGATGTCTGGGACTTCATAATGTACTCGCGATTTCCGTCCCTTAGGAATAACATGATATTAAGTACATCCTTACCCGATATAAAAGCGGAGTCACCGATTTGGAACACGTCCTTCACCACCTTCTTCTCCGAAGCGTCTTTGTCCACATAACCCAGGTACTGCCGCGCTGGGTTGTGTGCTTGTATCTTACCGATGAATACCCCAGGCTCGTTAGGTTGCGCCAACTATTGGGATTGATAGCATATTTGTGAACATTATAGTATGAGTGCATTTGTGCCATTTAATTATTTTTTTAAATCCATTTGATAGTTTGCTTGAAATCGTCATCTATATACTTGTATATACACGTATATAGATAGAAAGAAGTCTTCTTCCTTATTTTTCGTGTGCTTAGTAACTAGCTTGATGTCAGAATTTATGCCGCCCATGCGTCTCTGACTTGGCTTCACATGCCGTCGAGAAATATCTCTCAGGCATGCCGGTTTCCTCACGATGTTTTCCTTCACCGTTTTTAAGCAAGTGATAATTATACAATGCGTACATGAATCCGAAAAGTCAGAGGTGCGTGCCTTGGGTTCGAACTCAAGACCTATGACTTGGCAGTCCTAGGGTCACACCACTAGGCTATCACTTCTAAAAGCTAGAAGGAAGTCAACTCTTTCTTTTTATAAGGTTGCTTTTCTAGTTGATTATGTACATAAGTATAACGAGTTACTCCAAGGATTATTCTTTGTGGCGGCAAATGAGTATTTTCACGCTGAGCAGCGATCATAATCTGTGAGGTGCGCAGTGCGGTCATGTCATGTGGCGTATTTCCGACTGCTGAAGGCTGCGATATACGCAATGTTTGTGCAGATATCTTTAGCTCCATTTGCCCGGACGTAATTTCACGTCATTTGTTTACTACTCACCGATCAACAAATACTATGAAGCTTGTTATTTCTTTGATAAAGATAGAAAGAGAAATACGTTTTCATACCTGGCAAAGTCCCCGTGAGTCCCGTACTGGCTCCCCAGTTTCTTGGTTAACTTTGATAATGGCGATAGGATAAACATTAGGGAAGATCCTCGAAATGAAACCGATGGCACCAGGCGTCCCGTCTACGTTGGCTGTAATATATAACATTTTGATTGGTTATCCAACTGATGCTAGTCGGCTCTATATCGGTTTCATATTATCATAAAAGTAAAAGCCACAGTCAATTATGTTTGAGAATGTTTTTATTGTTGCATGATGCTGGGACATTAAGGCCTGTATTTAATAAACAGCTCTCATTTGAGAGATGTACCAACAGCAGCTACCATAAAGTAGAATTCCATAAATATGACAAACGTTTTTTTTAAATACCTCGCATATCGACGGTATTCTGGGAGAACCGGATAAGTATCGATACTGTTATTTTGACAAAAAGGCATTTAAAGTTTTGGTTGATCATTTTTTTTCATAAAAAAATGCTAGATATATTCTTTAACTAGAGAAAAAAACCGTTGTGAAAGCTTCGGCAGTTATATGGTTTTGCCAGTTAAAAAATGCGACGAAAACTAAGTATCCTATGTTTCTAACTATTTTTTAAAATTTTTGCTTATATTTGGTTCTGCCAGAATACCCTCGATATCATGTTAAAACTACACTTAAGGCTGAGCGGAAAGGAGTGGAGCGGTGCAGAGTTAACCAATACAATTGCATAAAAATCACGTCACCACCCCGCTTCGTGAATTTTGAGCATTTCCATTGGTTAGTTCCGCAGCGCTCCGCTCCTCTCCGCTCCAGAGGACAGGCAGCCTAAGAGGGATCTCTCAATTGAAAGCTGTTTATTAATACGGGCTTTAGTTGCTTCAGACTCAGATGATCACTTTTTATTTTTAGCTGCAGCTACCGTTTTTTGTTTATACATAGCCACCTTCTGCATCCGAGCAATCGTCCTTGAAATTATGTCTCAATTAAAAATTGTCTTGCTTGTCGCCGCTAAACCGTGTCTCCATACACAAAGTGTCCCAGCCACTTAGTGTCCCCGTTGTGGTCAGTCTTAACGTTTCCGTGGTTTTAGGAAGCACCGTCAACAAATTGATGGTAAACATTGCATAGACACTAATGACATCATTGACTGACTCTGCGATCTTTTTTAAAAAGTAAGATAAGTAACTATAAGCCATAGGGATAATAAATTATCGTTTACCTATGTTGGCGTTCCCTTCTGTGGCTCCGTAGAACTCTGTCACTGACTTGATTTTAAACCTAGTCACGAATTCTTTCCAGATCTGAAATAATAGAACAATTGGAGGTAAGTAATTTATACATTATAATCAGTAATCGTTTTAATTATGCATGTAGTCTTTATGTCGTTGTATGGCTATCCTGATAAACAATTAAATAATGACTTTTCATTATTTAATTGTTTATCAGGATAGCCATACAACGACATAAAGACTACATGCATAATTAAAACGATTACTGATTTAAAAAAACAATAAAAATACCTGCGTCATTTGTTTAATAATATACGACATTTAGCTCGACCTTCTCGTATAACAACAATAAAGTCAAAGTTTATTGCTCTATACATATACAAGGTTAGTCGGAAAGGGGGTACTAAGCCGCTGACTACTTAATGTATCACTGATGTTTGTTTTAAAGAAAGTATTAAAATTTAAAAATTCGATTAAATTGTTTTCCATGAAAAATTATTTTTATTTTAGTTTTTTCAAAAATTCTTCATCCTTGCTTTAGTTATGAATTCAGAAAATGGATTTTCTAATCCATGACCCCAAATATGACGTAAAATGTAAACACGTCTGATCATAGCTGAGGATAGATAGAATTTAGCGTATTTTTTATGAAATCTTTGAACAGGAATTTCTCTTGAACTTTTGTGGGAAATTGTAGAACAAAAGTTCGGTACTTTAACAACTTTTCGGCTTAGTACCCCCTTTCCGACTAACCTTGTATGTATATCTACTAAGTATAATTTGATATTGAATTTTAATTTGACTTGTAGTATTTCGTATCGAAAGATGCAAATAAAACTCTTTTTTGTCTCTCTCCTGGGTCCGATTGTTCTCCTTATCAGATGCAATCGTATTGATTCGATTAAGGAAATGAGTAGTATTTCAAACATAGATGATAAATTAATATGATGATAATTTGGGTTTTTCCGTGTGGAATTCCTCAGTAGCAGCCCGGAGTTTAGATTTGTACCCGGTTGATGGCAATAGGCTCGCCCCCTATTACATGGGACGTAAACATAACGGCGAAATGAGGGTGTTACAGTGCACCTCTGTCTAACCCTTCGGGGAATACAGGCGTGATGTTATGTTTAATTTATCATAACATTATGTTATGTACTTTAGAATATACGACACATATGTACTTTAGAATTGCGAAGTTTTTACATGTTCCTATTTCATAATATTTTATAGTTGACAAGGTCTTGTTCCAAATGAGGCATTAGTTTTTGTGAAGCAGACGTAAATATTTTGTATGCCTAGCTACTTAATTTTTTTTGTTTTAAATTAAATATGTCGGCAAAAAGTCGAGATATCATTGAACTCTCGTCGCGAGGTTAGAGATAATACTGGATTTCAAATTTCAAACTCAATAATGTACTAAGAGGCATCAATACGTTATACAATCTAACAGATGTTTTAAAAATTACGAAAACAATTTAAATTACTGCTTGCTAGGGTTTCGTACTTAAAAGGAAAAATGGAACCATAATAATAATTAGATCACATTTTTAAATCTTAAATAAAACGTGACCGTGATAAAAGTACTTTCACTCAAGAGAACCTAGACTAATGAAGTCGGGAGAAATGCAATATTATCGCGCGAGCAGTCTTTTCCATTAAGTGAGATCAAAGATTAGGCTTATAATTAAACAGATATGAAAACAATGTAAAGCCGTAAATTGCCCCTATTAACCGAGCAACGCGCATTAACGACCGGTTTGTGTACCATAGGTTACTTGCCTGCGGTCTGAGTCCGTTGCCGTAGATAACCCGCACGTTATGTTGTGTGTCGGCCGGCGAGGGGGGCGTGGCTAGCACGTAGCGACACATCTCACCTATGTAGTGAGCACCCTGTATAACAAATAGACATAATTATAAAAATACTGGACGATATACTAAACATAGGCAATCAATGTTGCTCAACAAATAAGAACAACTACAAGTCCTTATTGAAAAAAACCGTGTTTCTGCATGTGAGATTTATGTCTGTAAACGCACCCATGAAGCAAGAGAAATAATGGTGTGGGGCTGTATTTTAAAAAAAAAAAGACCATAAAGTCCAAGTTTATTGTGTGCCAAGGAGAATACTTCTGCCAATAATCTGGACATATTTCTACGTCGCCTTTTACGAAACATGGATAGACATAGGGATTAGGCTTATGACTTAAGAACACACAAGGTAACATAAAGAATAATAGTTTTTAAACTATAAAACACGCAAAAGTAGAAAATAATGGTTGCCTGTAAAATAAAATATTTGATCTGATATAAATAAATTCTGCTCACTTTCATTTAAAAATTAAACGTAAAAGCGTGGGGCGCTGTCTGAGGTAGGTAGGTAGGTACTTACTAAAACATTTTTACCAGGTGGAAAGTTATTAGGAAGTTGAAACGTTTAGCTATAATTTACAATTTTTAAAGCAGAAACTGCCTCACGCTTTTACGTTTAATTTTTTAAATGAAAGTGAGCAGTGTTTATTTATATCAGACCAATTTTTTATATTACGGGCAACCATTGCTTTTAACTATTGCGTGTTTTTTAAATTATATATTTGTTTTTCACTTTCTAGTCGGGCATCAAAATTTGTCGTTTGAGACGGGATTAGTTTTTCTTTCATTAAGGTTCATTTGCATTCAATAGAAAGATCTCATCAAAACAAATCAAACGAGCCCAAACTCGTAGTTACCGTCAGTGGTTCCTGAACCCACCTTCCGGCTCCATCATGACATCAGCTCGATGGTACCAGATTATTGTATGGTCATTATAATTATATACAGGGTGTAAACGAAATCATATAATTCCTTCAAACCTCGTGATGTATTGCTGACATAGATTAACCCCGAACGGCACACTTTTGGATTCAATAAAAATTAAATTACAAGAAGTAAACATGTGTTCTTAACGTGAGGCACCTTAGAGCCCCGTGCGAATTGCGGGGTATCAGCCGCCGCGCGGTCAATTAACTCGGGGCGCTAAAGTGTCTCACGTTAAGAACACATGTTTACTTCTTGTAATTTATTTTTTATTGAATCCAAAAGTGTGCTATTCAGGGTTAATCTATGTCAGCAGTACATCATGAGGTTTGAAGGAATTACATAATTGAATTTACAGCCTGTATATTAGCAAAGTTTCGCATCGATGCAATTAGAAGTGGGTAAAAATCGATTTTTCAAATAATGTTTACAAACTTACTTAGTTACAGGTGAAGCTAATATAAGCGTATTAAAAATACACTTCGTGTAGAATTTATAAATCATTGCAAAGCGTCGATATCATTCATAGTTTCACATGATTGGATTCATGATTATTACCGTTGTAATGGTTACAATAAAATTGATCGTATAATAATGCAATGGTTCAAATAATTATGCGCTTTAAAGTACAATAGTAATTTTAATTATGTAGATAAGCATTCTTATTGGCCTTGAGTAACTTGCTAGTCTAGTTAGCCAATAGAATCGATGGATAATATTGGCTTTAAATCTTTATAGAGCTGAGTATGTCGTTCGGGTTTCATGACTAGGCAAGCATACACAGATAACACGGATTAAATAATAATTAACTCTTGATAGCATGTTGGGATGGAGCACTCAACAATATATGCGTGCTTTACTAAGCGTAACAGAATAATTCAGATGTATAAAAAAACATACCGCCAAAACTACGTACAGGTAGTACCTACATTTATTTATGAGTAATACTCATCATTATTTAATTAAATTTTGTTCACTTACCGTAGCCTTATATTTGACGCAGTCGGGGAAGTATTGTGAAGCAGAGAATTTGGACTTGAGCGCCACTGTACAACCGAGTAAGATCGCCTGACCCACGCTGATGACGCCTCCCGCCGTGTGGTATAGGGGCAGAGGACAATACAAAACGTCATTGCCTTCCAATCCTAGGTAATGGAGCCCGGTCGCCATGAACACAAATCTGAAAATATAATAAATTATATTATTAAAATTCGTTTTAGTATGTGTGTAGATAATCTGTTAATGATATCAACCAAATTTCTCTCTTTAAAACAATTTTAAAAATACGAACTTCTTTATTAGACTGATAAAATTAAGAAAAAGATAATCCTTTTTATACGCTGTTAATATGATAGGTATACTTGGAAAATGACTAAGCCTGATGTTAACCAACATTAAATCTCTGGTTAAACAACCGTTTACTCAAAGATGAATAAGAAATTTAGGTAAACGGTGGTTTAACCAGATAATTAATGTAACTAAGTATTTTATAATAATTTAATCACTAAAACAGTTAAATAAATAGCTTCGTAATCCAGAATAAATTAATCTCTCTCACCTGGCATTCGATATAACGGCAGCTTTGGGCAGTCCGGTGGTGCCCGACGTGTAGATATACAACAGTTTACCCTGGAAGCCCTCGGCGTCTGCCAGCGTCCAGGGTGCAGGGGGTGTAGTCTCCAATAAGTTGGTGAAGTCGGTAATGGCATCGCCACTGCCGTCGGATTTCGGATTAGACGGGTTCAAAGGACGTTGGGAGAACTTGAACAGCTTCAATGATGGACTCAGATCTTTTACTACGTCTTGTACAGCTGAAATAATATAATGACGTCATATAATTAAGCAGTTGTTGTCTAGTGGTAGCAAGCGCGACTGTTGATCGTGAAGTTCTGGGTTCGATCCCGATTGTAGGATTTAAGCCCATTTATTGATGGCAATAAGCTCGCCCCCTATTACATGGTACTTAAACATAACGGCGAAATGAGGGTGTTACTATATACCTCTGCACAAACCTTCGGAGAATACAGGCGTGTTGTTATGTATGTGTTATGTGTTTAAGAATAAATGTGGCATTAAGTATAATGGTCTTGTGATGGGGCTGTGTTTTTCTAAAAATAAATAAATCGTCGAATAAGAAACAAAAAAATGTCTCTTCAAATAAATAAATCGTCGAATAAGAAACAAAAAAATGTCTCTTCAAATAAATTTTAACCTCGCGAACATTAAAGCCTAAAGTTTTTTTCCTAATGGAATATATTTACTTAATGATTTCTAAGACAAGTAATTAAGCCTATTTATTAATTTAAATCATAGGTACAATCCTGGTCAGTAATATATGTTTACTATTAATGAATGTGCTTACGCACAACACGGATCGCCGGTATTCCTTTATACAGGGTGTAAACGAAATCATGTAATTCCTTAAAACCTCGTGATGTACTGCTGACATAGATTAACCCTGTACGGGATACTTTTGGATTCAATAAAAAAATATTACAAAAAGTAAACATGTGTTCTTAACATGAGGCATTTTAGCGCCCCGAGTTAAATGACCGCGCGGCGAACGATAGCCGCGCAATTCGCTCGGCGCGCTAAAATGCCGCACGTTAAGAACACATGTTTACTTGTCATAATATTTTTTTATTGAATCCATATGTATCCCGTGCAGAGTTAATCTATGTCAGCAGTACATCACGAGGTTTGAAGGAATTACATGATTTAGTTTACACCCTGTATATTATCGTTATTGAATTCTTACTGTAAATATTTTCTTTTTTATTTATCCGGTTTGAATGATATCACAATTGTATAGGTATGTATATCTGACTGTCCGGGACTTCAAACTCTATTATACACATGGTGATGGGGTTACTTATCAAGCATTTTACTGTGGCTTTTAAAAGTAGTTTATAATATACATTTTGCTGTGGTAACATGCTTAGAACCGAAAGGGCTCGTGGCTAATTACTAACTGCGCGGATCATACGATTTGCGAGGTTAAGCTGCGCTTGCCGCGGTCAGTCTGTGGATGGATGACCGTTCGTTACACATTCAGACCCCTCAGTGCCTCGTAGAGCATGTTAAACAGTCGTCCCAGGTGTCATACGAATACCTATGACAGTCGTTGCGGGAAGTTAGAAGCCCGAAAGTCTGACAACCGGTTTAAACTTAGGATATCGGCATTGCTCAGTAACTGGGTTGCGGACGTAGTGTAAAATACTGGTATTCAGCCGCATCTGGTTAGACTGGAAGCTCACCCCAACAAAGTTGAAACAGTAAAAAATTTTGTAAAGTAATGGTAAATAAACTAGGCAGAACGAACATGCGAGTGGTACCAGGTAAAAAATAAATATTCCCTCCTTTTTATGGATTTGTACCTCAATTCCTACCTACATTCAGCAGTGTACAGTTACGGGCGAGTTTGAAGAGCACTGGGTGTTAGCAAAAATGTGGGGAAGGATATCGATATTTCATTTTACACGTGCAGGTTTGGCGAAGGCGCAGTTTTCTACGGATAAAACCGGAAATGCTATAAGACGTTGATAAAACATGTTTTTTACTGAGACATAATAATTGTCGTTCTGCTTAGCAGGTTCAAAGTTCAGATAAATTCATTCGCTAACAACTAGATAAACAAATATAGGAAACATTACAAAACCGTAATGCTCTATCATTGTAAGTAGGTAGGTACGTATGTATTAAAATTAAATGGATTCACGTTCCATATACAGACTATATTAACGCGATTCAAGTACCTACAAAGTAAATTTCGCGAAAATAATAACTGTAAGCCACAGCTCAGAAATAAAGGGGTTTGCTATAAAAGACTAAACACATTATTTAAACACAAACATATTTATTTCCTTTTCCATAATACTTGTAAAAACAATTAGATCACATCACCAAAATAATAAGTCCTGTACTTACGTTAAGATCTAGATTTTAATAATCACTGCAAGTTACTACTTTTGTGTGTTCACTGCTCGGTGTCTCGAACAAGAAGGCCGGCTGTCAGTTGTCTTCCTTAGAGGATGACAGTGAATGTCATGATGAACGAATAATCGATTGAATGACATACGAGTATAAGTCGATTAAATAAGTAGGGTTACCCGATACAAGCTAACAGCTCGGCCATCCTGTTCAAAGTGCGTCCTCGCGCTTCTCGCAATCGCAATCTCATATAAATTGTAAAGAAAAGAGAAACAATAAATAAAAAAAAAAAAAATAACATTCATAATACAATACATTTTAAGTAATCCACAAACAAAGAAATATAATATTAAGTTTCAGTTCATTAACCGTAATAATAATCCATAATCAGTTACAATATTTTATAATTACATTTCAAAATGAATGCTTAATTTTACTGACTATGCCCTAAACTTTAACTCAATTCATATTCTTAAAAACATAAACATCATAATTATTAAACAATTCAAATAATTTAATTTAATTCTCTACTTCATTCTGTTCCTTACCAGTATTATTATCACTCTCCTCGTCATGACTACTTTCTAAGTTTCTACTAAAAGTTAGCCAAGGCTGCATTTTATCTATAGCTACCACGGCTTCGTATCGACGGCCGTGTTTGCGTGTCATAGGCGTGTCCTCGATCATATACCTTTCATTGGGAAGCACTTTTATTACACGATATGGACCTTGGAATTTAACCACTAACTTTTGGGATTGGCCATCATGAGGAACTTGCCTCTCAACGCGGACTAGGTCTCCTACCTTATACGTTTTAGCCGATTTCCTATGTTTATTAAATCTTTCTACGTCTTTTAATTGCTGTTTCTTTATACTGCAACTTGCCTTCTCTCTTATGCTAATCAAATCTTCAGAGTCGATTAAATTAGTGGTATCGGATATAACGGGGTTCAAAATACCTTCCGATCTACTAGTTATATTAAACCCAAATAATAATTCGGAAGGGCTTTTTTTTGTAGCCTTATGTATTGTGGTATTAATACCTACTTGAATGTCATAGATATAATCATCCCAGGATTTGTCATCTTTGTTATGAGTACAAGTTGAAAGGGCATCTAAGATAGTCCTATTAAACCGTTCAACTTGCCCGTTTGCTCTGGGTGTTGCGACGGCGTTAATAATGTGTTTTATTCCGTATAGTGTTGTAAATTCATTAAACATTTTACTAGTAAAACTAGAACCTTTATCGGATATTAGCCGTGTTGGGACCCCGAAATAACTTATATGTTCTTTTATTACGCGTATACTAGTTAAGGACTTAGTATTTTTGACGGCATTTATATTTACAAATTTCGTGAAACTATCCACCAATACCAGTAAATAGCAGTTACCCCTCTTGCTCTTGATAAAAGGACCTAAGTGGTCGACGTGTACTGTATGGAAAGGGACACCGACTTTTTCAATCGGGTGCAGTCCGCCTTCTCGTTTACCACCAGGGGTCTTATGATGGGCACATTCTAAACAAGACTGCACATATTTTTTGACAAAACGACGCATTTTTGGAAACCAGTAATGCTGTTGTATACGCTGTAAAGTTTTGTCAAACCCGTAATGTCCTATGTCGTCATGGTTACGTTTCAATATCTGCCAACGTACACCCTTTGGGACTAACCACCTAATTTCGTCTCCTACCATACGATATATACGACCATTCTTCATTTTGTAATTTTTATGAATGTCCATGACTAAATCCGCAGTTTTATCCTCTAATATATTTTTAATCCTCTGTACCTCATCATCCGCGTTTTGCACGGTGGCAATCCAGTCTTGATCGGAACTTTCAATAGTTAAGATATCTAATACGTGTGTTTCGGCTTCGGGAGCCGTAACAGGTCCGCGGCTCAGCGCATCAACATGCGTCATTCGAGAGCCGGGTCGGTATTCAATTGTACAATCAAATTCTTGTATTTGGACCCACCAACGTGCAACGCGCGGGATTAGATCGCGTTTTACAAATGTAGATCTTAAAGCGCTACAATCACTATAAATTATGAATGGTATCCCCAGCAAATATACCCTGAACCTGCTCAAAGATGCTACCACTGCCAGGGTTTCAAGTTCATACGAGTGCAACTTGCATTCATCAGGGGAAGTTTTACGGCTAAAGTATGAAACCGGATGAAATACGCCTAAAGAATCACTCTGCAATAGTATACCTGCAAGCCCATCTTTGCATGCGTCGGTGTGCAACTGTGTTACTGCTTTAGGGTCGTATAAAGCTAATAATGGTCGTTGAGTGAGCAATGTTTTAACCAAATTGAAAGATTCGTCTTGGTTACTACCCCAGGTCCAAACAACCTCCTTTTTCAATAGGTTTGTCAACGAGGAAGTTATTAAGGCATAATCTTTAATAAACCGCCTAAAGAAACCAGATAACCCCAGGAATTGTCTTAATTCATGTATGTTTTTAGGTGTTGAAAATTTTGATATAGCCTCGGTTTTTCTACCACCCGGACGAATACCCGACGAGTTTACTTCGAACCCTAAAAAATCAATAGTATCTAGGAAGAAGTTACATTTACTGAGCCTGAGTGTTAAGCCTCCTTGCTTTAGGAGTTGTAAAACTTCCTCTAATCTATTCAAACCCTCAGAGAAATCTTTACAGGGGATAAGAATATCATCCATGTAGACTATCGCGTATTTAATTTTAGCATCATGAAGAATTTTATTAATTGTCCTTTGAAAGACGGAGGGTGCGTTAACAAGACCGAATGGCATGCGGTTATACTCAAACTGCCCGTCTGGGGTAACAAAAGCTGTTTTATGACAGGACTCCTTACTAATCGGTATTTGGTAATAGCCTGATGCTAAATCAAGAGACGTGAATAGTTGGTTTCCTGCCAGTTGGTCAAGTTGGTCCTCGACACGTGGGAGGGGGTAATGGTCCTTTTTTGTTTTCCTATTAAGCGCTCGATAATCGACGCATAACCGTTTTTCTCCCGTCTTTTTCTGGACTAAAACGATGGGGCTAGCATAAGGCGAAGAAGACTCCCTCACAATGCCACTATCTATCATCTCTTGAACCATGTCGTTTACTAATGTTCTTTCAGCATGAGACAAACGATACGGTCTATACACGATTGGTTCGGCGTCTTCCAGTTCTATAACCATTTCTGTTACTTTAGTAAATCCGAGATCTTTTAGGCCTTTAGAAAAACAGTCTTGATGTTTATTTAATAGCTGTTGTAACCTTAAACGTTCCTCGTTATTGAGTTTTTCACCGCACTTAATTAGCTCATTGGAATCGACAGAATTGAAAGACATTTCACAGCAATCAAGAACTTCTGGAGATTCTAAATAATCGCTTTTAATAGAACGAGTCAATAAAGAATTTTTGGAGATGGTTATTTCGCTTTCAGACACATTATACACAAGTACCGAACCGTTTCCTTCCTTGATGTTATATTGACCAGATAAAAGATAATAGTGTTTTCCATCCAACTCCCTAAGGGACGCTCGTACGTAAATATTGCCACTAAAAGATGGCTCGGATTTTACTGGTATTACACGTAATGAAGACGGTGGAATGAAAACACTATCATTACATAGCAGGTGTATTTTTGTAGAATCAATTTTTTTAAATATTAATTTAGTTGGGGTTTTCGTAATCATAAGATCGGACATTTCAGTAAACGAGTGCCCTAAGAGAGCAGGGTGACTCAGTACATGATCTTCAACTACATAAATGTCTATAACTTTTCCAATGCCCTGAACTTCAACATTGGCAGTTATTACACCCAATGGAATAGTCAGATTTGCACCTATACCTCTCAACACAGGTAGATTAGGCGGGCACTTAATGTCTATGGATAGTTCTTTAGCTTTGCTTATTGTAATAAGCGTACACTGGCTTCCTAGATCTATGTGGCATTTTACTGTTTTACCATTAATTTTTATGTCTAAAATGTATTTATCAATAGACCTATCAATTGTCAACTCTGATACCTGTTTTTCATTCTTATCTTTCGATTGGGTTTCGTTTTTAATAGAATCAGTTTTAATCTTGTTTTTGTAACAACTAGTAGCTTGATGTCCTAATCTGTCACATAGCGAACATTTAATAGAGGGTTTATCACATCTAAAACTGGGGTGACCAAGTTCGTTACAATTAAAACACCGTATGTTCGAATTCATATTCATCGTGCCAGACTTCGGATTCTGAGCCCGAGACGTTGTGTTAGTAGAGGCTTTTCGATCGTTCCTATTTCTGACATTAGCTTCATACGCTTCTCTATTTTGACCTACTTTCACCGTTCGAAAATATTTTAAAATTTGTTCTGGTTCACTAAATTGAGCCGCTTGCGCACCTACTCTAATAGCACGGTCGTCTACTCCGTATAGGACACAATCTACTGCTTGTTTACCGTAAATTTTGCATCGATTTAATAAATTCAATTTCGCGTAATAATAGTGCTCCAATGATTCGCCGTACTTAACACGCTTAGCCAACATTTCCGTCAAGAGTTCAGCGTAGTCCTCGCGACAAGGGAATGATTCAAGTAGTTTTTTCTTCCATTCGCCCCAAGTATAAAGAAGAGAAGGTAAACCTTGGTACCAGGTTTTTGCTAACCCCGAAAGTTTAGGAAGAGCGTAGTGAATTATTTCCTTTTCAGACCAACCGTATATTTCGGCACATTCTTCTACTTTAGTGATCCAGACTAAAATAGTTTGCTCTTTACTTAGGGGGTCAAATTCCGGCAAAACATTTTTATTAAATGACAGCTTGGGCTTCTCTGAACTCTTGACGTTACTTAAGATCGACAAAAATTTATCTAATAATACATTTGTTTCAGATTCCCTACTCCTGTTCCGTCTAGATTTATTAACTCGGGTTGACTCACGGTTATCCGAGCTGTCGCTGCTATGCTCCGTCCGCCTGGAGCCACCTCTCCTTGCTCGTGACCTTCTTCTATATTTCCTTGTCCTCTCACGGCTTGCACCACTACGCGACGAACTGTCTGAATCTGTGATGATATTTCGCCTTTTCCGGTTCCGCAGCGTCCGGTCTTCAGTCCTTGCCGGCATTCCGGTAGTAACCCGTTCCTTGTACCGCCTGTCCATATTTATTCCTTTGCCCTCCAGCCTGGGCAGTCCATGACCTTCCAACCTAGGTGTTGATATGCCCTCTAACCTGGACTTACTCCTGCCCTCTAATCTGGGCTCACTTCCGCCCTCTAACCTGGGCTCACTTCCGCCCTCTAACCTGGGCTCACTTCCGCCCTCTAACCTGGGCTCACTTCCGCCCTCTAACCTGGGCTCACTCCCGCCCTCAAACCTGGGCCCTCTCCTGCCCTCAAACCTGGGCCCACTCCTGCCCTCAAACCTGGGCTCGCTCCCGCCCTCAAACCTGGGCCCACTCCTGCCCTCAAACCTGGGCTCTTCATCCTTATCCATATTAAATAACAACCCTTCCCCTCGGTTGTATCCAATACGTATGTGTATCTGAAACTTACATTTGACAGCTTAGCACATGATCGTTTTGATACTATGATCGAGTAATTATTAAAATAGTGTAGAAAAGAAAACCAAAAATTAAGTGGCACGGTCAACAACGAAAGTTGGTTACTAACTGTTACTTTATAGCATTTAAAAGACACAAAATTATTCAATACACTGCTTTTCAGAATTTCATATAATAGTCAAGAGTTTGTGTTATTTTATTGTTACATGTGTTCCGATTAAATTTGAATATTGTGTTCAGTTATTTTTTTTTTTTATTATTATCTCGTTTATTCATTTATATTTACATATTATTTACATTTCTAAATATTTCTATAAAAAATATAAAAAAACATTTAAAAATATAAAAAATAGTAGCCCACCGGCATCGGGAACAGCGTCCAAGCTACCGGTGGTCAGGGCCTCAGAGAGAGGAACTTCCTGACAATACGTGCCGTGTCCAGAAGTACCGCTTTCTGTATCAGGCCTTTGACCCAGCTGCCCAACGAGAGCCTCGTCAGATGGTGGTCGAGGCTATTATTATTATTTTTTTTTTTTTTTTTACTGAAGTGCTAACATACTTTTGTTGCTGACTGTACCTGTATACATTGAGCCCTGAACATCAAATCATCAGCTATGATTTTCTTATTTTTGAATAAACTCACTAAGTCAATGTCACAATGTGATGTTTCTTTCAAAGCAATCACTAGACAACAGTAAATAAATTTATTACGCAAAACAGAATCAAGTAAGCAACCACCGATCATCAACATTTTGTTGTTTATTTTATATTTTTCACTTCTCGAATCCGTTCAGCGCGATAATTAGTAGATATTAATCGTCCATATTCTTAGATCAACGTGTTCACCAATGATTATAAACTTATATAGTTTTCATATTCAAGTTGTTTTTTTTTTTTTTAGAACTAAGTTTCTCGTATTTTAATGACAGTTAATGGAAAAATGTAAAATTATTTATCAAGGAAAGAAAAAGTGTCAAACGTTCCATTTTTAAAAGTTAACGATGTAGGTAGTCAGGAAAAGAAAATAAAGTATGCATGCTTTTAATCCATAAAAATCTTTCGAATCATACCAGTAACAATAATGTTTAAACATTGACTATTAAAATAAGCTCGTCGTGGACGTGAAAAAAAGAAAATTATGAGAATTCTCTTATGATCCCACTTCTGAACTGTAAGCCACAGCTCAGAAATAAAGGGGTTTGCTATAAAAGACTAAACACATTATTTAAACACAAACATATTTATTTCCTTTTCCATAATACTTGTAAAAACAATTAGATCACATCACCAAAATAATAAGTCCTGTACTTACGTTAAGATCTAGATTTTAATAATCACTGCAAGTTACTACTTTTGTGTGTTCACTGCTCGGTGTCTCGAACAAGAAGGCCGGCTGTCAGTTGTCTTCCTTAGAGGATGACAGTGAATGTCATGATGAACGAATAATCGATTGAATGACATACGAGTATAAGTCGATTAAATAAGTAGGGTTACCCGATACAAGCTAACATAACATAATCAGCCCATTACTGTTCCACTGCAGGGCGAAGGTCTCTTCTCAGAGTGAGAAGGGTTCAGGTCTTAGTCCACCATGCCGGCCTGGCGCGGGTTGGCGGACTACACAATGCAATGCGAAAAAAATGCATAGCCCAAAATGATTGGCGCATACTACTTTGATCTCAAATGTTAGTCATAATAGCAGGCGGTAAAAAAGAGGAAAACTGGTTTTTATTTTTTTCTTTTTTAAATCTACAACCTACCATCGATCATGCAATATGAGATCTTTGTAGTCTATTGTACCATTTCAACTGGCTAATGATTTTTTGTTTATGAATAGCAATTTACAATGTAGGAAATCATCAACTATTGTAACAAAAGCCTCGTACATAACATAAAATACGAAACCATGACACAAGCGCGATGTCAGCCCACCGCGTGTTTTGATCATTTACATTTTGTGCGTAAGTACAAAAAACCAGTTTGAAGAGCAGCAAGTATCTTACCGGCTTGGTACTCGTCGGTAAAAATTAACGCGTCACATTTAGCGACGCTGATGGAGTGTATGAGGGCCTTGCCGCGCTGGTTGGTATTAATAAGAGGTGTGATCGCGCCCAGTCGCGCTATGCCCAGCCATAGGGCCGGCTGCTGGGGGCAATTGTTCACCAGCAACCCAACAATATTCCCCTTTTTAATACCCTGCGCCTTTAGCACAGCCGTCACTCGTAAACTATAGTTTTCTACCTAAAACAAAAACTTTATCAATAAATACAATTTTTAGCGCCTATCAAGACACATACAATTTATGAATAAACTAGAACTTTACACCTTCATAGTAAACATTAGTAATGTACTTCACAAGAATAACAATGGCAAAGTATTAGCATTTAGTTAAATCAATACAAATATTGGTAAAGGTAAATCCTTGATATAATAATGCACAATTAAAATTGTTGATATCAACATTATCAACTCTACTTTCTTGATTAACAATTTTTAATTAAATCATAATTATTATCTACTTTTAGTTTTAACTATTGTATTTTATTATAAATAGGTGTTAGCTGATAAAACTGTAGCGGGATTATGTATTAGTATGCAGCATCATTTTATAGACTGCTGATCTACCAATCCAAAAGTGTAGAGAGGAATTTCGGGTGCTCCTAAACATGAGGCAATGTATCTCTGTTTGATGATACTGATTGATTTATTGTCAAACTAGCGACACGCCCCGGCTTCGCACGGGTGCAATGTAGATACTAGTGTGGGGCATATAAACCTTCCTCTTGAATCACTCTATCCATTGCTGAAAACTGCATTAAAATCCGTTGCATAGTTTAAAAGATCTAAGCGTACAGACAGCGGGAGCGACTTTGTTTTATACTATGTAAAGATTACATTTCAAATTATTTAAATAAAATCTTGCACAGTAACTAAATTGGTTTTATTCATTTGAATAAGTTTAAAACGAAGATTTGAAATTGAATCTCTATATATGACTTTAAAGTTTAAAATATTACTCACAAGATTAGGTGACTGTATTTTGCTTTTAACATATACCCTAAACTTGTTAGTTAACATGAATATAAACAATAGTTAATTACTACTGTTGCCAAATTCAATGGAATTAATTATAGTTTTCTGGGGGACAAACTGTCGCCTGTCTGTAACATTACACTGGTTATTTTTTCATTTACAAAATTAAATGATAGATGTTCAAATGAGATATTTTCTTTATAACATGTTTATCAAACAATCAATGCTAATATTCAATCGTAATACACATTATGTGAGAATTCATATTTATAATGATTATTTTTGAACAAACATAATATGCACAAATAAAATATAATATTTCATATTTTCCATAAATACAAAAACGGAGATAATACATATAATGTCAAACATTGAAAAAGAAAACCCAACTGTCAGTCATCCAAGTACTTACTTATAGCAGAGTACTGTAGAAATTACTACAATTGAGATAATAGATCTGATACAACTTTCTCTTTTATAAATGCATCAACAATTTCAAACTGCAAAAAAATGCTTTCTATTACTTTCTGTAACATTTTAAACAAAATTCTTTACATTTTAGAGGGACAATCTATGCATTTATAACACTATGACGAATTACACTTGAGTAGGTACTACAGTGTTGAAATATGTCCTGTGTGTGTACAACGTATGAATTTATAATGATTAACAACAAAATACTGTGACCTGTTGCATTGTGGCCTATTAACTTTTTCACAGTTGGCATTGTTACTAGGTCTAAATTTTATTACTTAAAAGTTTTAAAAATAATGTATAAATTCTCTACAAACCTCTTTGAAGGTCCATACTTCATCTTGGAATAAGAAACATGGCTTATCAGGATGTCTGTTCACTACTTCGTGGAACACATCTGGTAGAGTCAGATCTTTACTGCTAAACTTTCTTGTTATCCATAGGATCTTAATATATGATGATAGAGCTCTAAAATAATAAAATGATGGAAAGTTATTACCCAAACATAGATAACAAAACAGGCCTCATTGTTGACACAAAAACTTCTTTAACAAAATTGCTTTTTTAAAATTTGCTCTATACTGAATAATATTGTTGAACTTGAAACTTGGTAATTACTTTCATACTATTTCTGTAATGATTAAGGCTATCGCATCACAAATACGATGAGATGACGTGCCAGTTTGGAACCCTTACCTAAGATCTCTTGGAGAAGTCCTAAGTGCGACGTAACACCAGCGTGAATGGAATGCAAGTAGATAAACAGCACAAAGAATTAAAAGAGCCACAAACATACAAAGGAATCCTTGGGAGACCCAAACGGCGGCACAAGCAGCCGCAATAGCGGCAAATACGAACACCATCACGACCGCCTTTCGCAACGAAATGCGCCTGACTGCTGTACGACGACCCACTGTGGCTGTTGCGCGCCGTACGGCTGTTGTCTAGCTTAATTAATTCATTCACTCGCACTATTCGCGAGAACCTCTGATCGGGCAAACAGGTAACGGGGGCACTATAATGACAACTAAACAGGTAATAGCTACTTGAAGCCAGCTGTATTCGTATTAATAATCGTACTGTACGGTGTTATACTTAGGTCCCTACTGCTGATAAATATTCTAACAAACAATTCATAACAAAAAAGTTGGTTATAAACTAAAGTCGTCGGTCATGCAATTGAATTGACTTGATTCATATGACGTTTAGTATATTAGTATTTTATTTAGATTATAATGAGGGCGCAGTCGGGCGCACAGTTAAAACTTGAACAAAGTAAAGAAGGATAATACGCAATGTATATTAAATAACGCTTTCGTTCGTGTCGGTGGTTGTCATTTCATTTCGAGATGTCAGTCAGCAGTCAGTGTCATGTCACTGTCACACAACCATATTTTGACAATTGCGTTTTGATACTCTCGTTTCTGCATCTTATTGAATTATTTACTAAAATACTGGTAAAGTAACAGGAATCCAACAAACTATTGATAGTTTTTATAATAAAGAAACTTGTTTGTCGATTAAACGTGTCACAGGAAGGTTGTATATCAACAGCTTAAAGTCTGGCAACACGGTTGTTTGTCATCATTATGATGACCGGTTTTGATCGTTATTGTTGATAGGTAGGTACTTTTATTGATGTTCGTTATGTGTTTGATTTCAAAAAAATAAATATAAATATTCTTTAGCGCCAAATCTACTGGCAAGTTTTGTTGAGTAAAACTTTCAGAAGTCAACTTGCTGCGGCTATGACACTTTCCACAACTTGAAACTTTAGTTATTGTTCTGAGGCTTGAAAGTGCCTAGGTTGCGCAAGTAATCATTTTGGCGCTTTTAGTTTTCGCTATACAGGTTGTACAAACATAACCCTGCGCAAAAGCAGTGTTAGACCCGAAAGGGGCGTAATAAACATATCGAAGATATTATGTATTAAAGTTTTAACCAATCATTTGTGACAACTATCAAACCATATTGATCGTACTATATTATTTTGTAGGGTGTGGCTATAAATCTGTCTGATTCATCAGACTTTGATATCCACGTGTTGGTATCATGAGGTGTGTTGTGTTTTAGCCGTCGCGGTTTTAGGTAGTAATTAATGATATTGCCTAAACATGTCAATATCAATGCATAATAAATAATAAGAATTGTATAATTTAAAAACATTTAATGCTTACACCGTTTGTCCAGAAATAAAAACATAAGTACAAAAAGGTGTACATAATAAAAAAAAACATTCTCTAAAACCTATTAGTTTCACGGGATACATACAAATTACTTATACTTTATACTACAGTAACTTAACATACAAATAAATAATTTAATACAATTGAAACACTATGTTGTCATTTAAATTTAATTGAGCTGATTAAAGGACCCATGTTTCGCTTGCCCAGCACATGGAGACTGCGGTTTACATTCCCTTCTGGCAGAGTTCTATGCTTAGCAATTATACATGTGTTTCCCGCCAAAAAATAGGCCACCCCCGTTCCTCACCCGGGGTTGTAGTAAAAGGCAACAGAGAGGTTACGTCAAGAGGATAGGCAGCAGCGTCCTCCTGTCTGCTAACAACAAACCGAGATCACCAATCCGCAGGGACGGAATAGCCCGAATATTAAGATACCTTTAAAATACGGTATGGCGTCATACCTCTTAATTCTGGTTATCCGAATATTACGATACTTAAATATATTTCGGTACCGAAAAGTAGAGTCTAAAAATGCGAAACGGTATATTTCAGTACCGGTACCTAACTAAACTGTGGCGGCATCTATCACGCCACATGCGAACTACGCAGCACGACGAATATCTAACAGACTACAGCGCCAACAATGACAGCTGTCAGATGAAATGTCACAAATCCTGCATCGCGATATCAAGATTAGTTTATATCATGGTTAGTATATATACAACTTCCCAACATCAGCCGTTGGGCAGTAGCCCGCCAGGCATAAGACCCGCCAGGCATAAGACCAGCGTGGTAGACGATCCTCCCTGTTCGTAGGAGGAACACTATACCTCGTTCCCCTACAAAACCTTTATAAATAAGGGGTTTCTTTGATGAAGCGCCTCGCCACCCTGTCCTTTTTATGAGGCCCCAGATAGCATCAATATTTCATTAATTATTTCATGATTAATTCATCACTCGATGTTTTTCGGTACCGAAATCGTAAAAAAGTTAAAATAAAGGTATGTCCCAACCATTCTATGAAAGCGGTATCCTTTAATTTTAAAGGTATTGTAACCTCGTACCGTAACCGCTCTCAGTCTCCGTCAATCCGTCCGCCAGCGTAGTGATTATGGCATTTTCCCCAATGACCGTTCATTGTGGCGGTCCTTACTGCTGATATAACCTAGCAATGGACCGTAATCGGCCAAATAGTAAAGACCTCTGCGAGACCCGCGATTAACTTTTAAATTAAGTAAAAATGTAAAGGAATCATATTGACTTACGTACTAATAATTGTAATATACGCTAATTGCTTAAAATAGGCGCAGCTACAAGGCAGGTAGGTATATAACTACTTACTTTAAACAAGCATTTTATACTTATATCTAGATACCTATTGATATGATAATTGATAATAGTAGCTAGATATCTATACAAATAACTATTTGCATCAGGGCAGTCTCCAAAGTAAAAATTTGAAGATAAATTAATAGAGAATAGGTAGCTAAAAAAATTAACTTACTAATAATTTCTCGCAAGTACTTCCACATAACAGTATCACATAATATTTGCTATATAATAAAGGCACAATAATATCTTCATGTAAAAAGTTCATAAAATTATAATCACAGTCTAATTTGTCCCGATGTAATTTTCTCGTACTCTTCGTTTCCTAAAGGCACATACTTGCCTGTCTTCGGGTCTAAATAGAACATTTTATCTTTAACTAACGACGGATTGTAGCCTTCTTTCTGCAAATCCACTTTCCTCATTTTGAATGTACCTGAAACAAAAAGATTGAACATGTACCGAGATTGTTGAAACTTGTCTCTTAAGACTGCAAGGGTCAGATGGGAGCTGCTTCGCAGTAGGTCAACCTCATCTTATTATAGTTAAGGAACTCCCCCCTCGACTCTAGGTAATTGAACAATCAAGGTTTAATTTATTGCTTAGCGCAATTAACTTGCGCAAGTTGACTTCTGCAACCGACTTTTATAGTGGATACACCCGCAGCGAGTCGACTTTTGGAAGTTTTACTGACTTGCTTGGTACTTCAACAAAACATTCCTTTTCTGTGTAAATAGGTAAAGACGTACTTGCTTCAATTACTTGCGCAATTTAATAATAGGCAAGAAAAGGTACTTTTTAATCCTAAGTAGGTATAAATCAAAATAAAAACAAAATCAAATCGTAACACTTACCCGTCAAGTCAACGCTAGTCATGACCCTAATGAATATGGGCCTTGCGTACTTGGGCAAGTCTTTCGCAACGTCTGTAGCCAGCTTGTCCAAGTCCAATGTTGCTTGTGTGTCGACGATGCCGCACATACCCGCTTTACCGTCAGTGTTGGGTATCTGTAGGAGAATAAAGTCAGATTATGCTACTAGGTTCCTACTGGTCCAGATGTAGATCTTTCTTAAATGAACAAAGGAAAGAGATTTTCATTTATTATGGCTTTCTTGTCCATCCAAAGGTAGTCTGTCATAGATTGCTATTAGCAATAACTGGCGATAAGACCGCCATTCTTTCTCCTAGCCTTTTCCCAACTATGTTAAGGTCAGCTTTCAGTCTATCCAGATGCGGCTGAATACCGGTATTTTACACGGAGCGACTGCCATCAAACCTCTGCAACCCAGTTACTGGGCTATTACGATATCCTAAGGTTAGACCGGGGTTGTCAGATTTTCGGGCTTCTGACTACCCGTAACTACTGTCATAGGCAGTCTTATGACACCCGGGACCGACGGTTTAACGTACACCGTGGTACAATTTATATATTTACATAGGCATCATGTCCTGCTCTGTATTTTAATGGTGTACAATAAAGCAAATTTGTATTGTGCAAACGCAGAGCTCAAATCTAAAACCCTCGCAGACTCGCTCCATTTACTCAGATGCCTGTTACTGACCCGGAATATTTCTGCTAGCAAATTAAATGCTTATGTTGCCTTCTATCGATCTTCGGAGCCACGTTGGGCAGAGGCTAAGTGCACCGTTTCTGCAATCCACACTGCGAAGTTCACATCTGGTTTTACCCTTTAACTTTCCACTCACCTCAACACCATAAACGACAGCATCGCGCTGATCAGTGACCCGGGAGATAGCGGACTCTACTTCGGTGGTGGAGACGTTCTCTCCGCGCCACCGGAACGTGTCGCCCGTGCGGTCCATGAAGAACAGGTAGCCTAACTCGTCAGCCACCAAGATGTCACCTGCAAAGAACGTAATAGATATTACATAACATAACATCACGCCTGTATTCCCCTAAGCGTTGGGCAGAAGTGTATAGTAACACCCTATTTCGCCGTTATGTTTAAGTCCGATGTAGGGGGCGAGACTATTACCATCAACCGGGCATAAATCCAAGACCAGGGCTGCTACTGAGGAATTGCCCGACCTGGGGATCGAAACTAACGATCAGCAGTCGCGCTTGCCACCACTAGACGAATACGGCAGTTAAAATTAATAGGTATTAATATCTTCAAAATAATCAACTGCATCGAATTCAATTGCATAGACAGCCTAATTTTCCCAAAAATGAGGTATTTGCCTGCAGATATAACCCAAGGAAAGGAAGGGTTAATTCTCGCTCTGGTTACATAGTTGTCACCGGTAGATTTGATCAGCAAATCATAATTTTAGTTTGAAAGGAATGAACTGACCTGATATGAATGGACTGACCTGATATGAATGCCGAGTCTCCGTAACTGAACACGTCCCTAACAATCTTCTTGTCGGAAGCAGCCTTGTCGACGTAACCAAGGAAAGCTCTTGAAGGGTTGTTTGGGTTTATTTTGCCGATAAACACTCCAGGTTCATTTGGTTGCGCCAACTGCGAATGATACAACATTTGTTAAAACACCTTATTTAGAAGAAAAGACTGTCACTCTAGGGCACAGTCTAGGGACTGTGGAGAAACGACGTATGGTGTTACTCCTACGAAAAGGGAGGATCCTCGAACCAGACGGGTCTTGTGCCTGGCGGGCTACTGCCCAACGTTTGATGTTGGGATGTTGTATTTATATACCTATACTATCTGCGTGTCAGATCTTGATATCGTGATGCAGGATTATTTTGTAACGTTTCATTATGGAGTTGTCATTGTTGTCGCTCGTCGGTTGGCAGTGAAAACCACGTATGAGTAAAATATAAATGTTTAAAAGAGATAGAAATAACTGTCTGCTGCAAAAAAAAATGCCGATCAAATGTTAATACAAGTTTGTCATCGTACGTCATAGATAGCTTAGAAGTATTTGAATTGAAAGTTTGTTGAACTAGTACGTGTATGACGAGTTTACCAATCTGAAGGACAAATAAAACGCTTTTGAAGAAAATTTTATTTACGAGGTTTTCACTGCCGAGCGTCGCGCTGTAGTCTGCTAGATCAGTGTTCCGCATAGATTATAATAATATAGTGTTCCGCAACGTGTGTGCCGCGGCACACTGGTGTACCGTGGTCATTCATTGGTGTACCGCGGGTAAAATCTATTTCTTATAAAATTATAAAGGCGGACGGAAATAATGTATTCTTTGCTATCTTTCACTTCACAAAACTTATCGTAACATTACTTTCAAAGCAACAAAAACTATAAGTAATTATTAAAATTAAGTGTAAGTTCCTAAATTGATTAAAATTTAAGAATAAACAATAATTATATGATTAAAATTTTATTTTTTATTTATGGTGTACCTCTGAAATTGCCCGAATTCGTAGGTGTACCTTGAACACAAAATGTTTGCGGAACACTGTGCTAGATATTCGTCATACTGCGTAGTTCGCATGTGGCGTGATAGATGCCGCCACAGAACAATATTAGTGGTTGTCATCAGCCATTTAATTTCTTTGTACTTTTTCTGGTGGATATCGACGTCGACTTTATCAGTAAGTAAAGGGTAGCAATTTTAGGGCCGTATTAATAAACAGCTGTCATTTGAGAGATCTTCCAACAGCAGGTACCTACCATAAAGTAGAATCTTATACATAAACATAATTAGCCCATTACCTACTGTCCCACTGCTAGGGCACGGGCCTCTTCTCAGAATGAGAAGGGTTTAGGCCTTAATCCACCACGCTTGCCTGGTGCGGGTCGGCAGACTATACACACCATCGAGAACTTTATGGAGCCCTCTCAGGTGTGCAGGTTTCCTCACGATGTTTTTCCTTCACCGTTAACGCAAGTGATAATCAAATACTGATACGCAAATTCGAAAACAATTCGAATCTCATACATTTGACTTTTTTCTTAATACCTTTCTATTTTTGTTAAACCTACACTTAAGACGGACCTCTCAAATGAGAGGTGTTTATTAATACGGGCCTCAGAGTCTCAACCATATAGGTAACTCTAAATTAGATATCTGTGGTCTCATCTTTACATGTTCTTTAATTTATGGTTTTTAATAAGTAGGTATAATAGTTGTAAAAACGTCTTACCTGACATAACCCTTTCTTGTTTCTAATAGGCTCACCAGTTTCCGGATCAACTTTGAGGATGGCGATAGGATACACTGCCGGTATTATTCTTGACACGAAGCCGATGGCTCCAGTTCTGTTGTTGATGTTGACTGAAATAAGAGACAAATAGTAACGTTTAGTAAAAACAACACTGGCTTTGTTGTCGAGCAGTCGGGTAAAAATAAGAACTATCTTTTCTAATTTCTTGATAGATGATGGAAGCTTGCCGCGGTCAGTTCGTGGATGGGTGACCGTTCGTTACACACCGAGAACCCTTCATGCCGTTAAACAGTCTGTCCCGGGTGACGTATGAATGCCTATGACAGTCGTTACGAGAAGTCAGAAGCTTGAAAGTCTGACAACTGGTCTAACCTTACGATATCGGCATTATCCAGTAACCGGAGGTCTGATGGCAGTCGCTCCGTGCAAAATACTGGTATTCAGCCGCATCTGGTTAGACTGGAAGCTGACCCCAACATAGTTGGGAAAAAGCTAGGCAGAATATGAATATATGGAAGAAAGTTTAGTTTCTAATGTCTCTTGTCTTACCTATATTTGCGTTTCCTTCTGTAGCACCATAAAATTCAACCACCTTTTTAATGTTGAAACGTTTCACGAAGTCGGTCCAAATCTGAAAGCGGTCATCAGAAATCTCGTTATGTTTCTTTAGATTAATCTTTAAAATACTTTCTTTTTTTCTCTTTTTTTTTAAATGTTGCCATACGTGCGTTTACGTTCACGTGTGCGTTTACAGACACAAATCTTTACATGCACAAACATCCAGACCCGGAACGTCTATCTGTAGGCCATACAAATATTTGTTCCGTGCGGGAATCGAACCCACGACCCGTAGCGCAAAAGCCGATCGCTCAGCCACTGCACCAAGCGAAAAAAAAAGAACAGAAAAAAAAGAAAAGTTTTCTTCTAAGAAAAAAATAAAATTCTTACCGCTGGCCTCATTCCGTTACCATAAACTGTTCTAACTCTGTGTTGCTTGTCTGTTGCTGCCTGTGGTGTCGACAACACGTAGCGACACATCTCGCCGATGTAGTGAGCCACCTAATTAATATTATAATTAATTAACATAACATAAATAACATCACGCCTGTATTCCCAGAAGGGTTGGGTATTGGTGTATAGTAACACCCTCATTTCGCCGTTATGTTTAAGTCCCATGTAATAGGGGGCGAGCCTATTGCCATCAACCGGGCACGAATCCAAACTCCAGGTTGCTACTGAGAAATTCCACACAGAAAAACACAATTACACTTTGCCCGACCTGGAGATCGAACCCATGATCAGCAGTCGCGCTTGCCACCACTACACCAATGAGGCAGTTAAATATATTATTATAATTAATTATTAGTTTAAAATAACGGAAATATTTTAATCTACTGATATAAATCAACTATTTTGAAAGGCCACAGTTCAAGTCATCACTTGGGGTCACAGTCCTAAGCTATAAGAGCGCGTCTGTTATGCAAAGAGTGTTAATATAGGTATCAGAAGAATGATTTCTAGTTCTGGTTACCAAATAATGTGTAAATGATAAATGATTTTTATTTCTGTAAATAAATCTGTCACAGACACTTTTACAAGTCAATGTAATGTTTTTTTTTTTAGACTAAATGGCGCCGGCATTTTCTGTCTGACTAGCTCTGAGAAGAAAAGCCGGAACAAACTCAGAGATCAAGGTCACTTTTAAAGTCCAGAAATTGTGGTATAAAAACTATGGGAGTGTAAAAATGTAGTGCAACGTCTGGAATGGCCTTTAGAGGGAAGTGCCATAGCAGGATTGAGTTGACCTGTCTTGACTGACCGCACGCTTGCATCAGCCATCGTGTAGCTCAAACTTTATTTTAGGGAGTTCAATAACCCGATGCACGACGCTACCAATCAGACGGACATTAAAATTGTGTAGTGATCATTTGGAACCTACGAATTTAAACACAGTGACCCTTGCTACAAGGTAAAGGCCTTAACGGATAAATAGTCTCATTCAGAAGATGCATTAATTGGTATTAATTTACTAGGAATATCATCATAAATATTTATCTATCGAACGTCCCTGCGCGCAAAGTTGGATAATATTTATTGACTTTGATAATAAGAAAAAATCTCGGTCAAGGTTCTAGGCTTCAATCAACCTTTAAAACCACATGAACCAACACTCTAATAAACTAGGAGCCCAAATCAAATGTCATCGTATCACACACTTTCACTTTAACTACATAACAATGCATTTTTAACGATCAGCCTGCGCAAGCGCATAAAGTTTTGATTTTCTCTGCGTTACAGTCTGCGCTTACAATGTGGAACATTACTGCAGTAAACTTTCTCCGAGCTTTCACTCACCGTGGCATTGTATTTGATGCAGTCGGGGAAAAATCCGGACGCCGAGAACTTGGTCTTGAGAACGATAGTGCACCCGAATATGAAGGCTTGCCCCATCGTGATGCAGCCGCCGGCCGAGTGGTAGAGAGGCATGGGGCAGTAGATGATGTCGCTGGCTCGCAAGCTGCCGAGGTAGTGGACGCCTGAGGCCATGAATACCATTCTGGAAGAAAATGTTAATAATAAGTCACAGGTACTTCGAATATTTATTTTTGTGACATTTAGGAAGGAATCGACCATTTTATTTTGAATGTATTATAACGTTGTTAAAAAAGTTAACCCCGACTAGACGGGTTGATAAAATAGGTAGGTATACCTATTTGGTTAGCATAGTCTCATCAAATACTTACAATACTCATAATCAATTAACAGTTTTCAAGAAAGCATGACTGCACACAACTGATGGCGAGGTGAAATTTTTTGTTTAAACTTACCGTGACGAAGAAATTACAGCCGCTTTAGGTAATCCAGTAGTTCCAGAGGTGTAGATGTACAACAGTTTCCCGTTAAATCCTTCACTGTCAGCCTGTGACCACGGAGCTGGCTTCACGTTCTCTAATAAAGATGTGAAGTCATTGTCGGATTCCACTACCTTCACGGCATCAGTAGACGTGTTGAGTGGACGACGAGTGAACTTGTACAATTTGATAGACGGATTCATTTCTTTTGATATGTCCTGGAAAGCTGGAAGGAAAGATTTGTTTCAGAAAGTTTCCATCGTTTTTTTTTCGTTTTGGTATCTTCGATCAATAGTACTATTCTTGATCGAAGTTTGGTATGTATGAAACTGAATTACATTGAATGACTTTTCCTCGACCACACATGTTTTATATCGCAAAAGATGCATTAGTTATATTGCATATGGTAATTTTAATATGAATTAATTATGCACGCATCGGTATTAACAGAATTTTGTTATTCAACCCTTTTTGGTAGAGTTACTCAATATTATGTAAGCTTAACGAACCGGTGTTGAATTCATCGCTGTAGACGACAACGTCACACTTGGCGATGTTGATGGAGTGCAGTAGCGTGTTGCCGGTCTGGTTGGTGTTGATGAGCGGGCACACGGCGCCCAGCCGCGTGGCGCCCAACCAGATGGCGGGCATCTCGGGACAGTTGCCGATCATCACGGCGACCGTGTCGCCACGCTTGACGCCCTTAGACTTTAGAGCCGCTGATACTCGTAAGCTGTAGTCTTCCACCTGAAATAGTTGCGTTTTTTAACCGACTTCCAAAAAGGAGGAGGTTACTATGTTCGTCTGTATGTTTTTTTTTTTTTTGTGTATGTTCATCGATACCTATTTTCGCCAATTGTGAACCGATTTTAATGATTATTTTTATAATGGATAAGGTATACTTCGAAGTTGGTCCCATTTAAATTTGGTGAAGATCTGATGAAGAACTTCGGAGATGATGTGATTATGTTACGAGCAGCGTCTTTAGTAGGTCCAACCAAGTTTTAATTAAGGCGACTAAAATGAAAAAAATAAAAACTTTTTTACAAAAAAATTAAACCGACTTCAAAAAAGAATAAAATAATTACCATATAAAATTAACAGTTTCAGAAGTCGGTGCCTTCAATTTGGTTCAGCGTGGATCAGCACCGACTTCTGAAACTGTTAATTTTATATGGTAATTATTTTATTCTTTTTTGAAGTCGGTTTAATTTTTTTGTAAAAAAGTTTTTATTTGTAACAGATTCAATGTAAGCTCATTTGAAGCCCCATCATCTTGATACATTTCCTCCGACCCTTTTCACAACTATGTTGGGGTCAGCTTCCACTCTAACCAGATGCGGCTGAATACCAGTAGGTATTTTACACGGAGCGACTGCCATCAGATCTCCGTAACCCAGTCACTGGGCAATGCCGATATCCTAAGGTTAGATCTGTTGTCAGACTTTCAGGCAGACTTCCCATAGTGACATTCATAGGTATACGTATGACACACGGGACCGACTGTTTAACATGCTCTCCGAGGCACGGAGGGGTCTCGATGTGTAACTAACGGTCACCACAAACAGACTGCGGCAACGTATGAGCCCGTCAATTAGCCCCATCCTCTTGATACACCCCACGTAAAGAAGAAGCTACCTTTCTTATGGAAATCCTGATGATCAGCGATGCCTCAGATAACGAAGGGTGCATTCACATCAAAGTAACCTGATTGTTACAATTTTGATCGAGGTTAAAACGATAGCAATAATTACGTTTTTAAAGGCACCAGTTATTGCTTTTCGGCGGAAATCGTTAATGTCAAGTGACGGTAATTGAAAGAGAACTGTGTTCTATCACGACAACCTCTTCATATGTAGGTCATATTCAAATTTTAATTTGACACATTTAGGGTGATTAGACGGACAGTTAATAGAGACAAGTCGTAATAATCATAAATGGTAAAGAGATCTTTACATTTGTAATTATATCATAATTACCATTGGAGATATAGCAGTGATAGCCTATAGTAGTGTGACCGTCGGACTGCCAAGTCATAGGTCTCGAGTTCGAACCCAAGGCACGCACCTCTGACATTTCGGATTCATGTGCGTATTGTAAAGTTATCAAGGAAAACAACGTGAGGAAACCAGCATGCCTGAGAGATATTTCTCGACAGCATGTGATGCCAAGTCAGAGGCCCATGGGCGGCATAAACTCTGACACCAGGTTCATCACTAACCACACGAAAAGAAGACGACCATTGGAGATACATTTTACATTATTACCTACCATAAATAAAATAAAATTTTACTATACACGGTTTCAATCAATGTGAATGTTTAGGCCTTTGTGCTACTAGCCCAATTTTACAGTTCCCGCGTACATTTTAACAGCAAAAACAGGAACTAAGTTAGTTTATAACCACAGATCGACCTCGTCTTTATTTTTACGATCAAGAAATCGCCGCGTGGGTGTCACGGTCACTAATGGGCCGTCTGTCATTTTTTTTTCTTATAGACATAACGGTCAAACGGCCCTGTGTCAGCTGTAGTTTTATTAATAGAACCAGTTCAATTAAAGGGATCGGGTCAGTAGGTCCGTTGTAAGGTGACAAACATCGGTATACTAATAACATCATACTACATCTAACGTTCTCATTCTGAGAAGTGACCCTTGCCCAGTTGTAGGAGAGTAATGACCTGATTATGATTACGATGATGATGACCTCTAACAGTAAGGGCCTGCGTCCACTGTCGGCATGGCATGGCAAAGGATTTTTTGAGTTCAAATAATTTTAAACCTTAATATAATACCCTTTAGGACTCGTGTTTACCGTACCATGGGCTTTGGCATGCCACGGCACGACGAAGCATCCCGCGGTGTGCTAAGCAAATATGAATGCTACTAGTATTAACATAAGGTTTAAAATTATTTGAGCTTAAAAAAGCCTTTGCTTGCCGTGCCGCCAGTGGGCGCAGGCCCTAACAATCCACGTACCAAAACTGGTGATTAGCAATATCATTAGACAATCGACAAGGAAAACAAAAAATAGTACAAAAAAAATTTTTTTTTCATGTATCTCTTCATCGCCATTACCAACAAGTCTTACAACATACAATAGTCGGACTTCCTGCAAAATATTATGGTGCTAATTATTCTGTTGACACTTTTACGATTTTCCTTACAATGGCATTAAGTAAGGATAATAACAAATACCAAATAAATAGTAATGCTTGAAGTAAAGTACAGAGTTGTAATTAATTATCTTTTCAGCGAATTTGAGAATTACATAATAATATGACTTAGAGCCCGTTCACACAGCGGATCCGTTTTAACGGATCCGTCGGTACTGGATGTGTTGTTCACATCTTTACCGACGGATCAGTTAAAATAATGGCAGCTGCGTCGCATCTGTCAGGCAGTATACGATAAATTTAATGGATCTAGTATTTTTTACTGGATTCGGAATACTGTCGTGTATCAGAACTCGCTCATGCAACTACAGGCGCCATCACCAAAATAAAAATGCATCCGCTAAAATGGGTCCTGTAAACAGTTTCTGTGTGAACTAGCTGTTACTTTCAATAGTAAAATTATTTATTTACCTGTTGGAACGTCCATGTTTCGTCCTCAAACAGGAAGCAAGGTTTGTTCGGATGTTTCGTCACCATTTGATGGAATATGTCGGACATGGACAAGTTCTTTTTGGTGAAATTCTTCGTCAGCCTAAGAATTTTAATGTAGCACCATAGGGCTCTGTGAATTAAATTACACGTTTGTGAGTTGACCTGTTTTGGTTAATCTTGTAATGATTTTGTTTCTTTTTCTTCTCATGTTAGTGTTAAAAAGACCAGCCAAAAAAAAGGTTATACTTTTTGACACATATAAACAGCCCATAATCAAAACAAAAGCGGTAATAGTTCAATGGTCGCGGGGTGTCGGATTAGCGATCAAGAGGGCACGCGTTAGAATCCGAATAGTTGACGTAACGGGAACCCACTCCAAATCAAGTACCTAAGTATTTAGCTAAGTTGGAGCTCTTAACAATGAACTACATTGCTAGAAATCGTAAAAATAAACTACAAAAATGCAATAAAATAAAAATACAAACAAAACTTACGAGAAATCTCTTGCAACAGTTCTAACAGCGACGTATATCCATCTCCAATAGAACGCTATACAGTACACCACAGCGAGGATGGCCAAGACTTGGAGGCTGGTCTGCCAGTCCTGGAACACCCAGGTCACGGCGCACGCGCCCACCAACACGCCCAGCGCCAACATCCCGATGATCAACTTACTCCACGGTATATTCGAAGATGCCTTCCCGCTTTTACTCCTCCCCTTTTCTAAATCAGCATCACTATGTTTTAACTGTAACAAAACAAGTTGTTGTAGGATACATGTCTACTCGACCGATAATAATAGACTCAGCAGCTTATCAAAGATTCCCAATATTTTTGAATACAGATAAGATTGGTAAGTTATCGACGGATTATAATAGCGGACTTTGTAAATAAGATTTTAATGCTACATAACACAATATAATGAGCTCATTATACTGTCCCATTGCTGAGCACGGGCCTCTTCTCGAAATGAGAATGTTTTAGGCCTTAGTCCACCACGCTTGCCTGGTGCGGGTTGACGGACTGTATACACCGCCAAGAACCTTTTGGAGCCCTCTCAGGTGTGCAGGTTTCTATGCGATGTTTTTCTTTAATTAATTCTATTCCACATAATTATGTAATCGAAAAGTCAGAAGTGCGGACCGGGATCGAACTCAGACCTTACTGCATAAAAGGCAAAGCGTTCAACCGCTAATAAAACAATAATTATTTTGTTATAAGAGCCATTTTAGTGGTTCCAAATCCAATTAGCGTTTGAAATTACTTATTCTAGTAATTATAAGTTATTAATAAACCCAGCACAGTTTTTTAATTGATCACAGACAGATTGATTACAAAATCGCTCCGTCGTGATGCCTCAACAAATCTTAAACAGCAATTGGTGTCGATTCTGTTGCGCACTTTGACAAGACTAAACTAAACTAAGGGTGTTTGTCTCTTTCTGTTTCAATACAAAAAGAAAGCGACAGTTACGTTTAGTCTAGTTTAGTACCTACCTACTCTCAAAATGTGCAACAGAATCGACACTAGTGATTGACTACCTGTGCTAATTAATAGTTAAGTAAATCTTTACTAATTTTAAGATTAATATTCTAAACATCTACATACCAAGGAAAGTAAATTGACACCAGGAATAATAATATCACATTATTTTTGAATAAATATCTATTTAGCGATGTGGTGAACCGTTAACCACGCAAGTCTATTAAATACTGCCATTCAAAGTCCGTGTAAATATTAAAATAAACGTTATGCAAACCAAAGAATATAATTACTTACGTATGCTACACCTACTCGTATTACCTACCATATATAGGGAAAGGACAGTGCTGCACTTTGCACTCTTTTTACAGGAAACGTAATATTATCATAAACTAGCTGTGTCCTCACGGCTCCGCCCGCGTAAGAAGTTTTATTCCAGTAATAAATAAAGCCTATGTTACTCAGTAATAATGTAGCTTTCTAACGGCAAAAGAATTTTTGAAATCGTTCCAGTAGTTTTTAAGTTTATTCGTTACATACAAACTACAATTTTTTTCTCTTTATAATATTAGTATAGATATAGATAACTTTCTTTTATAACCCTCGACGAAAAAGAGTGGTTTTATAAGTTTGAATGAAGCCTTTGTCTGTGTCTGTGGCGTTGTAGCTACCAAGCGGATGTACCGATTTTAATGCGTTTTTTTTTCTGTTTAATCGAGATGTTTAATGTTATTTTTTATGGATATCGTTTCAGCCGTTTCAAGATCGTCAGCTTTTTTCACAGTAATTGGCGTAGGGATTTGAGACATTCAATGGAAAACTACCTACAGCCAAGTCAATGGCCGGAGAGAGTGATGGCAAAGGACAATGCAATTCTTCCCTAGAAGCTCGGCCCAAATTTTTGAAACATGTTGCCCAAAGTTAAAAGCAATGGTAATTGATAGATCTTATCGTCAATAGTAACATTTACTATGAGACCAAAAAAATCTAACCCAGTAAAAAAAAGATACGACTGTAAGAGAAAAACTAAATATTGATTATAAAATCGGTTAAACTTGTTTTTGATTATGCGAAATTAATTCAAAGTAAACGTGCCTGCTTCATTTATAAAATATTTTTTACACATTAGATTCCTATGAAAGGCATTCTTCGAAAAATATTAACAAAAATTGAGAACGTCATTAGCATCATCCCAAAGTTAAGAATGCAGATGTTTAATACTATAATAAAATTATGATAATGAAAACTCAAACTATACCGCTGCCGTCAAGCAATAAGACAACAATAAAAACAATCTGACAATACTATAACGTTAATAACCCGGGAGAAGAATGATTTGTTAAAATAATGTTAAAAAATTTCGAATATTCACCCAAAATAACACTAACCTGTACCCCGAGTGTGAGTTTTTTCATAAAGGAAACGCTACTACCACGTTTGTGTATCGAGTGTTAAATGTATGAAAACGTAAAAAGCGCCCCTGGCGGAAAGTATTGTAAACTGAAACAGTGAGTGTAAGATTTTTAACGATACTACAATAGTTGGGTATTTCAAACTTGTCACACAAAGTACCGTTTCGGAGAACTTTTTGCGGGTTTTTGCGAGTGCGAGTTAGAATTTGACGTTTCCAAGCGTTTCTACACACAAACTTTGTAGTAAAGTAACTCACTTGGTGTTGGGCAGGTGAAATGTTGTTTACATTAGTTACGTTCGTATTATTTGCGTGTAATATTGTGGTGAATTGTGTTTTATAATGACGGCACGTAATTTTTTAAATCACAAGCCACTGTACGCTATATATTTTTGAATAGGTACATATATTTTTACTAACCCTTTGTTTAATTCTACCTATGTGTATCAAAAACTATATTTTTTTTATTTCTTATTCCATTAACATATATCACATTAAAACCATTACACTAAAACATATTATGTCAAATAGAAATGTTATTTGGTAAATAAAACATACTTTATTAATTATATACACATATTATTTACATTCTACGAAAAGTTACAATAGGTAATTGTTTTTATTTGTATTATACTGCTTATTACATAAATTGTTTATTAAGTTACACACATCAAACCAAAATTAAATACTAAAATTAGGATAACATTGATACCTATGTGCTACATACCTTCTTCCATTTCTGTGTATTTATAGTTTCCCTAGTAGGTATGATCACTATTTAATAAATTTGTTTAGCGTTCCAAACCTTGGATCGTCTGTATTCCAGTACAATAGTAGGCTATGCTGTATTCTACCTTTTGCGTGCATGGTAGGTTTATGTAGGTATGTCTCAGTGTATGTAAAATAAGAGTATTTTTTATTTGAAATAAGTACGTAGATGCACAACTAGAGACGTGGTTATATTGAATATTATTATTAAGTTCAAGTATTCTTACTGTTCCATGAAGTTAACTAACATTTCAAACTTTGATGCACTGGTCTTCATTATGCACAATAATCATTTTATAGATAATTACCTATACTTAAACACAAATCACGAGAAATATCATAATAAAACTCCTTAACTGAGATTACGAACGCGCAAAACTTTTGAATGTTTTGAACTTTGAAGTGGAAACATAACACCACAGACTTACTCATTTCACATCTCCTTTACTCACTGCACGTTAAAACGAAATAGGAATATCTCATTCATAAATAATAATATACGTCTAAATTACGTAGGGCACGCATAACGCTTGTTTACACGATTGTGATAAGATTTTTAATTAAGTCGTATTATCTCGCCGAATTCATGTCTGGATACATTGTAGGCAACATTAAAAAAATAACAAAACGTTCGGCATACTTTCAGACAAGTGACGATACGAGCTGTTGTTAGTATGTCATATTACAACTCACACTCAGACCATTTTTAAACACCATCGCTCATTAGTTTGCTCGATTAACTTGATCGTCACGTATTTCGCAATGTGTCAACAAACACACTCAGGGTACTGTATACTTCTTTACCTATCTCATAAAACAACCTTTCTGGATTTAAGTCTCTTTTTTCATGCATGTAGATACTTAATGCATTCTACGGGTCAGTGATCCACATTTTTTTTAAAAGCATCTCTTATGAATGCGCATTGGTATGTACCTATGCTTCCGCTGTTGAAACGAAGGAATGCAAAAGGCGAATTTCTAAAAAAAATGATTTTGGTTTGGTACTAGCAAGCACGTACGTAACACTTATTGCGCAAGTCTGATTTGCACTTGTCTGGCTCAAATAAATAAAGTCGACTTGTTTTTAAAAATGCGTATTAGATCCAAACCGTTAAATCTATAAAAATATAACTAGTTACTTCATAACTGGTTATTTTAACATATACTATCTAAATTGCTATTGTTATGATGTAAAAGTCTCCTTGAGTTAGTTATGCAAAATGTCGATTCCCAAAAATTTAGAAATTTTAAATAAATGCAGCTAGCATTCTAATTTATTATCCAAGATTTTATTAAAATTGGATATGCCAAAAAGCTGCATAATCATATAATTCAATCATATTATAAGCAGACAGTTTGATTGCTATGTCTAGACATTAACGAAAGTTTGACTCGATTTCAATATTACAAAATAATAATGTTAAACTATAATTAGCTTGCATATAACTATTTTGATGTTGATAATGTGTATTGAAATAATTCTCAATGGGTATCACGAATGTCTTTCCAAATTTTAGAATAATCTGGCTGACTGATCTATCAACGCACAGCCTAAACCGCTGATGACAGAAACTTGAAATTTTGACAGTAGGTACCTTTTATAACGAAGGCATTTACTAAGGAAGGAATTTTGAAAATTTCACCCTCAAAGGGGTAACCTCAGTTGCTCCTGGAGAACTACTTCATGCCTTCATTGGCAGTAAGAGGCGCGCGATACTTAACGCTAGCTGTCTATCGCCATTGATCGAGTATAAATCCGTTTGCATTTCTGTACCAATAAAATAACTTTATTTCTAAACTTCAGCAACTACTTTTTTCTAGTGCTACCAACCAACCAACTCTTCTTCTTCTTTCTGCCCTTATCCCACACTGGGTGGGGTCGGCACAACATGTATTTCATAAATCCATGTTGTTAGAGGTTTTGGCTTATTGTTTTATTACCGGCCGCCTGCCTGACATCAACCCTCCTTGGGAATACTCGTTGCGCTGTCGCGCGGGTGACCCAATGTGCTTGCTGATATTATGCACTGGGTCCCAAAATGATATGCTTGTCAATCTTATTGCCGCCAACTAACTAGACTATGTTCTTCTTGGTGGGTGTACTTGAAGTTCCTCGACCCACTCATTCAGTTTTTCAAGGGACTTTGGTTCTAACACATCATAAATTAATATAGCACCGTGAGCGTCTCTATAAAAACTTGAAACTTCTCGTACTCGACACTACACACTACTATTCGACATCGTTTACAATAGAAATAAACGGTGATTTATACAATAAGAAATCTAAAAATTTTAAAAATACTCGGACATCTTATACCTTTAAACGAGCAATTCTTGTATATATATATATATATATAATCTGAATCTCGGAAACGGCTCCAACGATTTTCATGAAATTTAGTATGCAGGGGGTTTCGGGGGCGATAAATCGATCTAGCTAGGTTTCATTTAAAAAAATGTCGTTTTATCCGTGTTTTTAGGCAATGAAAAGCTGCTACAATATCATTAGAATACGAAAGTAAATTTCGCCACCGTTTACAATGTTATAATAGCTCTGTACCCCGAGTGTGAGTTTTTTCATAAAGGAAACGCTACTACCACGTTTGTGTATCGAGTGTTAAATGTATGAAAACGTAAAAAGCGCCCCTGGCGGAAAGTATTGTAAACTGAAACAGTGAGTGTAAGATTTTTAACGATACTACAATAGTTGGGTATTTCAAACTTGTCAAACAAAGTACCGTTTCGGAGAACTTTTTGCGGGTTTTTGCGAGTGCGAGTTAGAATTTGACGTTTCCAAGCGTTTCTACACACAAACTTTGTAGTAAAGTAACTCACTTGGTGTTGGGCAGGTGAAATGTTGTTTACATTAGTTACGTTCGTATTATTTGCGTGTAATATTGTGGTGAATTGTGTTTTATAATGACGGCACGTAATTTTTTAAATCACAAGCCACTGTACGCTATATATTTTTGAATAGGTACATATATTTTTACTAACCCTTTGTTTAATTCTACCTATGTGTATCAAAAACTATATTTTTTTTATTTCTTATTCCATTAACATATATCACATTAAAACCATTACACTAAAACATATTATGTCAAATAGAAATGTTATTTGGTAAATAAAACATACTTTATTTATTAAATACACATATTATTTACATTCTACGAAAAGTTACAATGGGTAATTGTTTTTATTTGTATTATACTGCTTATTACATAAATTGTTTATTAAGTTACACACATCAAACCAAAATTAAATACTAAAATTAGGATAACATTGATACCTATGTGCTACAAGTACATACCTTCTTCCATTTCTGTGTATTCATAGTTTCCCTAGTAGGTATGATCACTATTTAATAAATTTGTTTAGCGTTCCAAACCTTGGATCGTCTGTATTCCAGTACAATAGTAGGCTATGCTGTATTCTACCTTTTGCGTGCATGGTAGGTTTATGTAGGTATGTCTCAGTGTATGTAAAATAAGAGTATTTTTTATTTGAAATAAGTACGTAGATGCACAACTAGAGACGTGGTTATATTGAATATTATTATTAAGTTCAAGTATTCTTACTGTTCCATGAAGTTAACTAACATTTCAAACTTTGATGCACTGGTCTTCATTATGTACAATAATCATTTTATAGATAATTACTTATACTTAAACACAAATCACGAGAAATATCACAATAAAACTCCTTAACTGAGATTACGAACGCGCAAAACTTTTGAATGTTTTGAACTTTGAAGTGGAAACATAACACCACAGACTTATTCATTTCACATCTCCTTTACTCATTGCACGTTAAAACGAAATAGGAATATCTCATTCATAAATAATAATATACGTCTAAATTACGTAGGGCACGCATAACGCTTGTTTACACGATTGTGATAAGATTTTTAAATATTTATATATTTAGTTTTTCATATTGATTATAAAATCGGTTAAACTTGTTTTTGATTATGCGAAATTAATTCAAAGTAAACGTATTAATGCCTGCTTCATTTATAAAATATTTTTTACACATTAGATTCCTATGAAAGGCATTCTTCGAAAAATATTAACAAAAATTGAGAACGTCATTAGCATCATCCCAAAGTTAAGAATGCAGATGTTTAATACTATAATAAAATTATGATAATGAAAACTCAAACTATACCGCTGCCGTCAAGCAATAAGACAACAATAAAAACAATCTGACAATACTATAACGTTAACAACCCGGGAGAAGAATGATTTGTTAAAATAATGTTAAAAAATTTCGAATATTCACCCAAAATAACACTAACCTGTAATCGATTAAAAATAATTGGAATTGTATAAGACGGATTTCATTGATTGACTATGATTCTTCTAATAATCGTATCTTTTTTTTCCCGGGATAAGTAGATTTTTTGACTGCCATAGTAAAAGTTACATCGGCAATAAGATCTGTCAATTACCTACCATTAGTTTCAACTTTGGGCGACATTTTTAAAATTTTAGGCCAATTAGTTGCATTGTCCTTTAGTTCTGGATTAAAAAAAAATTGTTTTTTTTTTCTTTAGAACCTAGGTCTATCAGTATAGGTGAAATATAATATTGGTACTTATTATTATATTATGGCATGGCAAATTTGAAAATGTACAGTCAGAAGCAATATCTGTCTACTGACAGTCTTAAAACCGCCGAAATTAGCTATATGCTACAGCAAAAAATATGCGACCACAGATAGTACGGCTATCGCTTCTATCTATATATAAATAGTCGTATAGCCATTATTGACGGCTTTCAAACCGACGACTCGGCGACGGTCAAAATATAAGGTTATTCGGAAGGGGGGTACTAAGCCGAAAGGGTGTTAAAGTATCCATAATAATGGATAACTTTTGTTTTACAACTTTCCCCACAAGTCAATAGTTCAAGAAAAATAGCTGTTCAAGGATTTCATAAAAAATACGCTAAATTCTATCTATCCTCAGCTACGATCAGATGTGTTACATTTTACGTCATATTAGGGTCACGGATTAGAAACTCCATTTTCTGAATTCATTACTAAAGCAGGGATGAAGAATTTTTGAAAAAACTAAAATAAAAATAAACTTTCATGGAAAAAAAAACGAATTTTTAAATTTTAACACTTTCTTTAAAACAATCATCAGTGATACATTAAGTGGCCCGCGGCTTAGTACCCCCTTTCCGACTAACCTTGTATATTATGTCTCTTGACTGTACCTCTACTCAGACTGAAACATACAACATTAGGATTGGAATATATAACACCATAACGTGGCTTTATTTCGCACACAAAGCAATTGTTTTTTGCAAGTAAATTATGACCATGTACGTCAGAAGACTTGGTTTTATTCTGAGAACATCGCAATTAGGTTATTCGCGACTAAAAAAAATAAAAAAAAACGTTAATGAGTACTATGGTTTTCCTGTTGCACCTCTTTATCTATCAAAGTCCAAAATGAAACGTGGGTTTTGGTGTTGTCTATGTATTTATTTTCCAATGATTAGCCAACTATTTTGTATGCGGATTTAGTACTACCTGTTACCTATCCCGCCAGTAACAAAATAAGTCAGTGGCGGTTCTAGGGGGTGGTGGTCACTCGGGGCATGACCCCTGAGCTGGCACACACGGCAAAGGCCGAGACTCATTAAAAAAAAGATGTCCTAGTGGCCAGCCGCCACTAAATTACTACAAATTGCGAACGCGAATCCTAAGTATTCCTAACACCCATATTCTAAGACGTTCCTCCAAAACTTACTCGACTCATACTCGACTCAGGACGGCCTCGAAAACACCTTCAAAATTGTATTCTTAGTCGCAATTTCGAGTGAACTTCGAGGTTCCTCGAGAAGTCATAACGTCATAATTAGAATTATCTGCATCGCGCAAATAACGCCGCTATAAATATAGGTAATTGTAAGGATTATCGCAAGCATCGTAAGCATAAAGTCTTCAAAATTCATTTCTGTTACATACGAACTTTGACACTTCCTTCCTTAAGGTAGGTTCCGAGGTACCTTGAGTTTGACAGATGATTCCTTACCTCGACTGAGGAAAAATCTCGAGTCGAGGACGTTTATGTCAACTCGAGGTGGAGTCGAGTCGAGTAAGTTTTGAAGGAACGTCTTAGAATATGGGTGTAAGTTATCTTCCGTGGTCTATAAGGCTGTGTTCAGACGATACACACTCAGACGGTTTCGTCTTGCTAATAGGATTTATTCGTTGATATAGCTTTAGGACGGTCTGAGTTCGATCCCGGCCTGTAGGTAGGTACCTCTGACTTCGAATTCATGTGCGGATCAGAATTTGATTATCACTTGCGTTAACGGTGCAGGAAAGACATCGTGAGGAAACCTGCACACCTGAGAGGGCTCCATAAAGTTCTCGATGGTGTGTGTAGTCTGCCAACCCGCACCAGGCCAGCGTGGACTAAGGCCTAAACCCTTCTCAATCTGAGAAGAGGCCCATGCCCGACAGTGGGACAGTAATGGGCTGATTATGTTATGTTAATAGCTTTACCTAAATAAGTTAATGAAGCAGTTTTATTTTGAAATAAATTTTTCTACAATTTTTGGAACGTCGAAACAAAACGTTATAATATAAGGACCACCTTTTAAATAAGTAAAACGCGAAACAATAATTTAACTCGCCTTTAAAAATATTGTTTACAGTTCTACCCTTTCTAAAAACAAAGCGCTACCAAGTTAACATTAATGATCACCAAGTGTGATAACAGCTGTGATAGCCTAGTGGTGTGACCGTCGAACTGCCAAGTCATTGATCTCGACTTCGAACCCAAGGCACGCACCTCTGAGTTTTCGGATTCATTTGCGTAAATTGTATAGGTACTTAATTATTACCACTTGCATAAAAACGGTGAAGGAAAACATCGTTAGGAAACCGGCGGCATACCTGAGAGATATTTCTCGACGGCCTAAACACTGACACCGGGTTAGTCACTAACCACACGAAAAGAAGAGAAGATTACTGATCAATTTGAAGAATAAAAAGAAAATTCATGAATTGTGACCATACCTCAAACTTTTGATTGCTGATATCAGTTTTATTCATATTGTTGTCGACGACCATCTCATCATTTGACATTTTTCTTTAGTTATTCTTCACCTGCTTAAAATTTTCTTCTTTTTATATAACTTCAAAGCCCATTTTCGTAGTACGTAGCAGAATTACTTTAGACCACCTGAAACAAAATTATATTGTAATTAATTATTTCATATTTATTTACCTATAACTAACGACCCGCCCCGGCTTCGCACGGGTGCAATGTAGATACTACTAATGTTGGGCATATAAACCTTCCTCTTGAATCACTTTATGTCTTGCTGAAAACTGCATTAAAATTCGTTGCGTGGTTTAAAAGATGTAAGCGTACAGCCAGCGGCAGCGACTTTGTTTTAAACTATGTAATATGTAAAGAAGATTACTAAAACGGCCTACAGAGGGCGATAAGAACGCACTAAGTACTAAGTTTTCATACGTATTGTCATACCAGCATTTTAAAAATTAACATCCTTTATTTGCATACATTTCAGCCCGTTGACTTCACTTTTGAACAACTTAAATACATAATGCGATTTATTAAATTACCCTGTTTTCAGAATATTTCAAAATGGTAGACGAGTGTTAACGCAGAAGTCTCGTCTGCTTACAAAAAACTATATCGTCAGTGTAAAGGTAAAAAGACTAAGGCGCCAATATACCTACTTCATAGTAGAGAGATTCAAAGTATTTTTTTGAGAAAATAAACATATTTATTTTTCTTAGAATATACATATTAAATAGATAATTAAACTATCTTATATAACATGTATACTCTAAGAAAAGTAACTGTTTATTTTCTTAAAAAAATACTTTGAATCTCTCTACTGTAAAGTAGGTATATTGGCGCTTTAGTCTTTTTACCTTTCCACTGACGACGATATGTACCTATATTATGTATGTCTATGTAACATGTCCGTTGCACAAATGAACTCACGACCTCGTCTGTCGCGGTTTTGTTAACCATAAACTTAAATTAGTAACATCACATTTACCACTTTGGTAAGCTGCAATCCTGTGCAACGGTGCAACTTTGTGCAACAAAATCTATACTAATATTATAAAGCTGAAGAGTTTGTTTGTTTGAACGCGGTAATCTCAGGAACTACTGGTTGGAATAAAAAAAATCTGTTTGTGTTGGATAGTCCATTAATCGAGGAATGTTATAGGCTATATAACATCACGCTACGACCAATAGGAGCGGAGCATAAATGAAAAATGTTGCAAAAACGGGAAGGAAAAGCCGGGACGGGCCGCTAGTGTAAGTATAATTTATTATTATATCGATTAGGACACTTATGGCGAAGTACCCAAACGCTACTAAATTTTAAATTGCCATTAAGTCTCGTGCTGCGACTTTAAGGTGAAGTGACAGTGGCCACACGAAACTAACGGCAACTTAAAATTGAGAAGCGTATTAGTGATCATTGATATTTTTACAAATATTGAATAATTTAGATAATTTTATTTATATTTGTAGGTACCTAATCGTTTTTATTAGCGTAAGATGTTGTTCTGCCTAGCCTTTTCCCAACTATCTTGGGGTTAGCTTCCAGTCTAATCAGATGCGACTGAATATCAGTATTTTACACGGAGCGACTGCCATCAGACCTCCGCAACCCAGTTACTGGCTGGGCAATGCCGATATCGTAAGGTTAGATCAGTTGTCAGACTTTCGGGCTTCTGACTTTCCGTAACGACCGTCGTAATCATAAGCATTCGTATGACCCTCGAAACCGACTGTTTAACGTATTCTCCGATGCACGGAGGGGTCTCGATGTGTAACGAACGGTCACCCATCCACGGACTGGCCGCAGCAAGCGCAGCTTAACCTCGCAAATCGTCTGTTAGGTACGTGCGGTTGGTAATTAGCCACGAGTATTATTGGCTATATTATTTATAATATTGACGTAAGATAATTAACATATTCATTCTAATTTTGTTCAGGAAATAATAATAAGTTGCTAATGAAAAACATAATTAATGCTTACTTGCATAGTGCACATGGTTTCGATATGTTTTGATTAACATTGATAATTCTCATTACCAAAGTTTATGTAACATTCTATGTATTACTTACGAGTATTGTAATCGCTGATAAGAAAAAAATACAGTCTCTATTAAGCTTATTAACACGTAAAATGCAATATAATGGTTATCATTACTATTGATTTTTATCAGATATAATTATGTAATATTCAATCATTATTCTTATCAATAGAAATCAAACAGTGGATATAAACACATAAATGTAGGTATCTATTGTGATAAGTATTAGAGTACCTACCTATCAGTTTACAAAACTTATTATGCAATTTGAAGATAGGTATTACACGAATTCATAAGAATAAAACATAAAAATGCAATTTGTCAGAATTATTTAAGAATTTTAAAGGTCACGACCAATTTTCTGAGCGGAGAGTGATTATACAGGATGTAAACGAAATCATGTATTTCCTTCAAACCTCGTGATGTACTGCTGACATAGATTAACCCTGCATGGGATACTTTTGGATTAAATAAAAAAAAATTACAAAAAGTAAACATAATATGTTCTTAACGTGAGGCATTTTAACGCCCCCAGTCAAATGACAGCGCGGCGAGCGATAGCCGTTCGGGGCGCTAAAATGCTAAATAAAATTTTCTTAAATAAAATAAAACCTCTCCATCTTAAATAAAACCTTAAAACGAACGTAAAATACACACGCGAATACTTTTCGTTATATTATTTCCGTAAATTCTGCTAATGCAAATATTTGCAGTATCTAAAATCATAAAAAAGAAAAAATTACCACACCTAATCCGTGAATCTGTTAATGCATTATTAATTTAAATATTTACCCATGTTTTACCTAATACGTAAACATAGCAAGGCTATGTAAATAAGACTGAAGGACATTATGAATCTGCATTTAGACATTCTCTTGACATGAACGGACTAAGATTTGTTTAGTATCCAGTAGGAACTGGCTGGAAAATAACCGTATAGCCACAATATGTACAATTGTCGACATTGGTCACACTAACATCCATTGATGAAATGATTGGATAGACCTTGCATGCAAATAGAGCGAAGGATTTTTGACAAGCGACCATCGTTAACTAGGCCATATAAGGGAACTAGAGTTGTGAAACGATATACGACGATACCTAACGGTTTTGTTTACCAATAGTAGATTATTTTATTGCCAAACTGGGTACCTACCTATATAAAAAGTTTAGTAAGCTAATTTTACTTGAGATAGATACTTCCATAAGGGACCCACCCTTATGGAAGTATCTATCTCAAGTAACTACTATTACTTAATTATTGGTCAAGATACAAGAGCTTCAATTTTTTTTTTTTTGTTGGTTATTGGCTATACCTATATCGTCTTTTTAATAACAAAAACCAGTATACAGAATTTATAAACATTGTGAAAATGTGTGTTTTTTTTTATTGTGTCTTCGCATGTTGCCCATTACCAGCAGCCGTGAACTCGTTTGATTCGAAGACCTTCAATTAGGTGATTTCTGAGTTTATACCATCATTTAACTACTTGTAAGATACGACTGCATGTCAGATTTCGTTTTAAAATAACGTGAATATTAATGATTAGGTATTATTTAACGTGCATGTCGATAAAAAGTTTCTAGACACTGAAGGTCATAATGAAGGTCATAGCTAGGATACAATGTTCTACCCAAATGCTATTACAAGTTCTAAAAAAAGAACTTATTGATTAGCTAATGATGAATCTATTCAGATAATATTATTATGTTTTTTTTCTGACCATATGGCAATGTTTAAAAAAAGCAAATCAAAGACATGGTTAGTTTCGAACAAATTAAATACTGTTTTTTTTAAATCATATTAATTATTCTGCTATGTTGATTCATTTTCCAGACTGCGCTTTAGCTGCGAGGAATTGCATCACATTATTTTAATTTAGCTAAATAATCGTCTTCATTCTCATAAGATCGTAACCATGTTCTTGAAAATATTTTATAATAAATTAGATATACTATGCGTCACAAAATTGATTAATTTTGACCTTGCAATGACATAATAATCACAAAGGCATAAAATTTGCATATAATTAGCATAACGTTATAGAAATTACTTCATAAGTTTAACTAGACTATAATTTAAACAAATTCAATTCAAAGTGTAGGTATATAAATTCCGTGGATAGGTATAATATATGTATAATTATATTAATCTATAGGGAATATCAATTGTGTTTAGTAGGTACATAAACATATTATTTGATTAAACTTCGTCAAGGTGGAGATTAATCAATATTTAGGCAATAAAGCCTTCAAAGTTATAGGGCATGTTAATTTTAGGAAAGTATTAAATAGTGCCTCGCTGGTCTAGTGGTGGCAAGCGCGATTGCTGATCGGTGAGGCCCTGGGTTCAATCCCCAGGTCGGGCAGTGTTATTGGGTTTTTCCGTGTGGAATTCCTCAGTAGCAGCTCGGAGTTTGGATTTGTGCCCGATTAATGGCAATAGGCTCGCCCCCTATTACATTACATGGGACTTAAAAATAACGGCGAAATGAGGGTGTTACTATACACCTCTGCCAAACCCTTCGGGGAATACAGGCATGATGTTATGTAATTAGATAGGTACTGAATGCATGCTTTTGGACCAACACAATGACAAATCTGGGTTATTCAAAGATGAACGCACGTTCGGACGCAACCCGCATTCAATGGGAACCTCATTCACAAATGAAAGTGAGGGCCAACGACCTTTGTTAAACACATAAATGGGCAGGTAAGCTTGAAGAAAGCGAAACCGAATCAATTTGAATGTTATCTTTTATATCTGATATGTAAGTACTTATAGATCGCAATACTGGAAAGCACGTATCATTGATTGTATATTTTTAAAATGTAATGTACAGTTACGATTTCGTAATGAAGGTTATGCAATCGATACGTCTTCTTTTATAGTGTAGTAAAGATATTTTTAGATGTCTATTGTCTACTCAATGTTAAGACACACATCACACACGGTGCAGGTAATATAATATCTATCTCCGAGAGATCTGCGCATAAAAACTTATAGCACCTATCTGAAGGTATCTATCACACACGGAAAAGATACGAAAATATATGAAAACCGACACATTCAGATAAAAAAAATGGTATCTTTTGACAGAATTGGTTGATATCTGTCAGTATATTCAGATACCTACTTAACGATAAAATATATATTGTCTGTGCCATGTGTGTTAGCCTTATAAGTCCATTGATCTCTATGCCGAGCGATATCGCAAGATACCTATGCGCAGATATAGATATCTTATAGTCTCTGTACCGTGTGTAACGTAGACTTTAATATCTGCCCGTAAATAAAATTTGCAATAGGTAAATGGATATCCACAGTTACATTGTTGATGTAACTGTGTATAAATATATTGTTTGAACGCACAGGCCTAAACAGTGTCACACAAATAACGGTTCTATAGCAGTCTCATCACACTTAGCAGGCGAATGGTGTGCCGCGGATTATACACCTATTGCTTATTATCATAAAATTCATATAAAGATATAACTTAGCCTTATCATTATATTACCTTAAATACAAGTTGTAATATAATTATGTACGTAAACGTCTTTTAAAAAGTATTTACTTGTTTTTAATACATAGGTAATTAACATTAAAGTAATTAAATCAACATAACACAACATAACCTCACGTGTATACTAAAAAGGGTTGGGCAGAGTAATTCTCATTTCGCCGTTATGTTAAAGCCCCATGTAATAGGGGGAGAGCCTATTGCCATCAACCAGGCACAAATCAAAACTCCGGGCAGCTACTGAGGAATTCCACACTGAAAAAACCAATAACACTTTTCCCGACCTGGGGATCGAACTCAGGAGCACACGATCAGCTGCCACGCTTGCCACCACAAGACCAACGAGGCAGTTTATTAAATTAATCGTTTTCAAATTTCTTATGGTTTGTCATTCAGGAAAGTTTGGTTTTTAAAGGAAAAAAAATCTGAGACAACTACAAACTCTACAATACAATGTGCCATTTATGTGTTTTGTTTTTTTTTTGTCTTTAAAAACATTGCCCCACGCTAGGATTTCTCCTGTATCGTGGGTGCGTTTACAAACACAAATCTTCACATGCACAAACACCCAGACCCAGAACAACTATCTGTAGGCCATACAAATATTTGTTCCGTGCGGGAATCGAACCTACGACCCGTAGCGCTGAAGCCGATCGCTCAGCCACTACACCAAACGTGTCGTCGTGTTTACGTTACCTATGTAATGTCTTTTTAAAAAGTTAACTTTATACATCCGGCGCACCCTGGCCTGTCAGCCCCGCTACTGCTACTACCATGCGGACTGGCTAATATTTTCACTTCAGTAGGTATAAGCTATTCTTACATAACTCGTGCCGACACGAGAGAAAAAGACATTCGACAATTTGTTATTGACATAAATAATGTTGTTTCCGTATAACATCTTCCTTGAATTTTACATAATATGTATTGTACATACAATTTAAACATAAGTATTTTTTAGACAGGATGTGATCGTTTGGTTAGAATGTTGTCGAAGTTGAGTGTTCGTGTTGACATAACTATAAAGGTAGTTTGGTTTCAACAGACCAAAGCCTCGTGTGTCGTGTCTCCCCGATCGTTTCATATCATACAATACGCGAACATGACATGCGTGTAAATATTAAATATTATTATTATACAAGGTGTAAAAAGACCTTTCACTAAGCCGTCAACCATGCATTCAGTTCATCAAACTAAGTAACCCTACGCAAAAATTGTCGCTGGGAAACGATATTTTTTTTGGGTGAAAAATTTCGTTTTACTGTAAAGCTCAATGTAACGCACTCAAAACACTGTGCTGATAGATGCAATGAGTAGTAAACGGGTAATGGAGGTATTTCAAGTACATTTGCAACCTTCAAAACTATTATTTTTTTAAAAAGTTGTGAGAAAGTTGGAACTTCGACCTCCGTAACTAGAAGGTTCCCAGGCATAGTCCAGAACAAAAAAATTATCGCAATGACGTGGCGAATAAGTGACTTTCGGCTTCGTTAAGGGTCTTTTTACACCGTTTATAGTTGCATAATATCGTTTAGTACCAGCGAACACGCTTGCTAATATAATTTGTGTCATGAAACGAATCTATGAAATTGCCCGTATCTTTCAACGTTTTCAATGTAATGATGGATTTGTTTACCTTTCTATTTCAATAATTAGAGGATGAGGTAAGTAAAATAACAGTAGGTACCTATATTAGGTGAATGGGCAATAAAAGCTAATAGAATGTTCAGCCAAGGCTTTTCAACAACTATGTTGGGGCTGACCCCAAGCCGCATCTGGTTAGACTGGTAGCTGACTATCAGTCTAACCAGATGCGGCTGAATACCAGTATATTACACGGAGCGACTGCCATCAGACCAACGCAACCCAGTTACTGGGCAATGCCGATATCCTAAGGTTAGACCGGTTGCCAGGCAGGCAGCCGGTCATAAAACAATAAGCCAATACCTCTAACAACATGGATTTATGAAATACAGACCGTATGTGCCGACCCCGCCTAGTGTGGGATAAGGGCAGGAAGAAGAAGACCGGTTGCCAGACCTTCGGTTTCTGACTTTCCGTAACGACTGGTATAGGTATTCGTATGATACCGGGGACCGACTGTTTAAAAGCTGATAGAATAAATTCCGAAAATACCAGAATTCTCTAGAAGCTGTGGACGACAGACTGTCGAAAAACACTTGCTCAACAGATAACTTAAAGTTGTTTTAAGTTGCACAATTATAAGTTTTCATCTAGTAACATGTTACAAAATTAGAATATCACAGTCTCGACCATACAAATCCGAATTTTCCCACACGGAGAAGCGCGTTGCATAAGATTATATTATTAGATTATAATATAAACTGGTTGAATCCGGACTTTAATATGAGGGTGGTAGCGAGCTAGGTGGACCGTATAGATCTTACCACCAAGCGTGCTGACTTTGGTGAACCTTATACAACAAGTGAAAAAAAAGGGAATTTAATTCGAGGGACTAAGTTGGATCCCGAGAGCAGCGAAGGATTCTAGAGTAGAATCCCGAGCGTAGCGAGGTATTCTAGATTAGAATCCTGAGCGGAGCGAGGGATACGAGGTCCGAGATGAATTATTTTTTTCACGAGTTGTGTACTCTACTTTTTACAATTGACTGCAAGAAAATAAATAGTAAGTAGTATAGTATTTATCACATTTTATTTTATAATCGGTTAATAAGAGAACAAAGAATGAATTTATAAACACTAAAAATTAATAGTGAAATTAGAACAGTTTTCGAAATTCAGTGCACTCATAATTTATGTTATTAGATTTTCTAATGACTTAAAACAACCACGATAACAGATAGAAAATAACCTAAATTGACGGTTTTTTTTAATTTAATTTTAAAGCTCTATGGAATAGTTCCATTTAGCCAGCCAGTAGGTACGTAGGTACTTTTCAGCACGTTTTGGTTATTTTTGTACATAATTAGTATATTCGTGCTTGTTCCAAATTCAAAATGTTTTTATTCACTCGGTGACTAAAAGAGTGTTTTATTCACTGTTATCGATGAATAAAATGCCCTTTTACGAGTGGCAATGGCAAAAATATTATTTTAATTTTATTATTTTAGTTAGGTACCTACTTAGTCCCTCGAATTAAATTCCCTTTTTTTTCACTTGTTGTATAATCTACTAGGTATTTTACTAGCAGTTAGCAACATCAAAATCTATAATGCGTAACATCATTTACACGACTGTAGGTATCTCCTTGATTTACCATTGACTGGCCTTGCGTCGAAAGCGCAAGCGGTGGTTCATCATAATTAGCCCATTACTGTCTCACTGCTGGGCACGGGCCTCTTCTCAGAATGAGAAGGGTTTAGGCCTTAGTCCACCACACTGGCCTGGTGTGGGTTGGCAGACTAACTACACACACCATCGATAACTTTATGGAGCCCTCTCAGGTGTGCAGGTTTCCTCACGATGTTTTTCTTTCACCGTTAACGCAAGTGATAATCAAATTCTGATCCCACATGAATTCGAAAAGTTAGAGGTACGGGTCGGGATCGAACTCAGACCCTCCTGTATGGAAGGCAACCGCGAGGCTATCACTGCTGAGGTGGTTAATGAAAATTATTTTAATAACTCATAAGTCATAGGTACAATAGAGCCTGTTATGACTACGATGAGAAAAGTCTAAATACATAAGCGATGCATTGTGTAGGTATCTACATATTTTCTCATTGCATTAGCAGTCACGCAACTTTAACAATATTATTATATTTAACTTCACTAATGGCTACCTCATCATAAAACATTTATTTACAAGTACTTACAGTTACTAACTATCTAGGAACGTATCGACGGTCCCTACGTACAATCCCCTATGTGGTAGATACGTGATTTGCATGTTTCGTTTTCGTGACCTTCAGGCTATCTTAGACCATCGTTTAGTTTAATAAAAATAAGTCTAACTTGGCAAATTGAACTTTAAATCCACACACGACATTTACGAAATTTACTAAAATTTCCGACGTAGAACCACAGTAGTGGCAGTCCAGTAATTTTGCTTTGGATTTTACTTTTATACTTTTCCATACTAATTACCTACACTGCTACGCCGTTTTATATGAGACAACCAGATTGTTTTGACATTTCTTTTAGCTCTTGTGGGAAACTTGCTCAATTTTGTGAGTGCGTCAATCACTTACACTAATGATGTAAGCAGTATTTAAGTGGTGGGTACATGGTATACATAATACTCCACGTACAGTTTCATAAATGGCAATTACGACTTTGATTAATTTAAAGACTACCACGTAAAAGTCAATAAGTACCACTTGCTATTTCAAGATTATGGGAAGATTCCGATGTATAAGTAGGTAACATAAAAGTTAGTAAGTACCACTTAAGGTATTTGCAATACGGATGATTGAATACACTAAAACTGATTTTTATGACTTATCTTTTTATTTTTTATAAAACAAAACACATATTAAACCTTTATACCAAATTTCATGACATTACGTTAAGTAGAACGTGATGTACCTACCCGTGTTTGAAGCTTTGAAGCGCTCTCCTGTAAAATTTGTCATTTGTAGTTACGGGATTATTCGTAGGGACCGTCGGTATGTACTTGTTTTGCCTACCCTTTTTTCCCAACAATGTTGCGGTCAGCTTCCAGTCTAACCAGATGCTGAATACCAGTATATTACACGGAGCGACTGGCATCAGACCTCCGCAACCCAGTTACTGGGCAATGCCGATATCCTAAGGTTAGACCAGTTGTCAGACTTTCGGACTTCTGACTTCCCGTAACGGCTGTAATAAGTATTCGTATGATATCCAGGACCGACTGTTTAACGTGCTCTCTGAGGCATGGAGGGGTCTCGATGTGTAACGAACGGTCATCCACCCATGGACTGACCGCGGCAAGCGCAGCTTAACTTCGCAAATATTATGATCTGCGCTGTTGGTAATTAGCCACAAGCTAGGTAGGTATTTACTACGCAACCAAAATTCATTGTTTAGTTTTTCTTTAAATTCCTGTCTAGCATAGAGCACAGACGAGTTTTTCTTACTCTCTAAAAACTGTAATATTATAAATATACGCTCGCTTATAAATATTAATCATGTTGCATTAAAAATAGCCAAGTATTAATTAATAATGTAAGGATTAGAACCAACGGGTCATACTTTAATGGCGGAAGACAAATGAGTAATGTATTCAAGCAACTATATTAGAAAAAGTATTTCTTGTCTAATCATAGGATACCTACCAATGAAATAGGTACATACACAAAGTCATATAGAGATTAGTATTATATAAGAGGTCGTGGAAACGGTCAGCCAAACTGGTTGGTCGCGTATCATTCGCTTATCTGTCTTATTGTGAGCAAAACGACAGTTTAATTCAACTATTCAACACAGCATTTCATAAATTCATAGAAATTACTTCAAGTTTTACATAAAACAAGGTTGTATGTTGATGCACAGAAATCTTTCTCCTAGCCTTTTCTCAACTATGTTGGGGTCAGCTTCCAGTCTAACCAGATGCGGCCGAATACCAGTATTTTACACTGAGCAACAGCCATCAGACCTCCGCAACCCAGTAAATGGGCAATGCCGATATCCTAAGGTCAGACTGGTTGTCAGATTTTTGGGTTTCTGACTACCCGTAACGACTGTCATCGGAGTTCTTATGATACCTGGGACCGACGGTTTAACGTGCTCTCCGAGACACGGAGGGGATTCGATGTGTAACGAACGGTCACCCATCCACGGACTGATCTCGCAAATTGTATGATCGGTGCCAATTAGCCACGAGCCCCCCTAAAGCCCGGGCCCGAGCCTTTCTGTGGTATGCACAGAAATCTAAACAATAATATTTAGTTTTCTGTGGTGGTATGTGATGTTGTGTTAATTTTGATCCCTCACACAGGCGTCAGGCTAAACTTAAGATCGCTATACAAATTTTATGATTTTCAAATTTTTCTTGTCGACATAAGTACCTTACTTACTTACTTAAGTACATACCTACCAACTCATCATCGTTGATCAGAGGTACTTATTTTGCACATGTTTTATATTTCACACTGAATATTTTATGGTAATTAAGAAGTTAATTAGTAGATTATTACCTATCAAGCTGGTTGAAAAGTTATTTAATTTTACTACTTTGTTTATACACTAAATATTTACATTCTTCAACAGTTAAAACATGTATTTTTCACATAAGTATGAGGATATTGTCAAATACATTGGACATCTACTTATTTTATACTTAAACAACAAGTACCTATACATAATGTAAGGAAACATACCTACTTATTTGTATATTAACAGATACAAAAATTCGTTTTTATATAGGAAGTATTTCATCATCCCATGGTTGTTGATCTCTGCTCTTATCCTAACGTATGTGTTTAACTATATTGGACATAAGTGTAATTATTGACTTACATGACGTGTTTGTTTGTATTGAAAGTTAGTGGAATTCGGTTTTTTCATGTTACACAATATGCAAGGTAACTGTAAAAAAAATTTCGCTTAATAATGATGAGAAGCGCGATTTGTTAAATCATATATCTGCTCTCGAAGTTATTGTTGCTGTCAAATATACATTACCTACGGGTAATGTGAAAGTAGAATATGGCGGGCTTATAAGAGAAAGTTTACAGTGCGTTTCAATACACGGAACTTCTTTGTACTCTTTTATATCTGCTGGGTTTGACGAAGCGTCGACATCCGACTCCATTGGTCCGGTAGGTACAGTCTACATCAAAATTAAGTGATATTAATTTGTTCGTCAATGCTTCGTTCGATGAATTACATTCGTTTTAGAAATCCTGATAATCATCTAATCGCTTTACAAATAATTGAGAGTCTTCTTCTTCTTAGCGTGTCGATGGAAATCTAAATTTAGTTGACCAAGAACTTAGCTAAGAGTTTAGCGTTATCAGTAGCGTCCATTAGTGCAGGTATCAAGGCACGCAAGGCATGATCTCAGGTATCCCATCTTTTGTGGAACATCATCACATTTACATTCCGGGCTGAAATTCTCTATAAATCTCCACATGAGCAGGATTTCCTTGCTTCGATCAACCTGGGTCCGGAGTCTGTTTAAAGACTTCCAGATTAGCCAAGGCAACTATGTCCAGGTGGGAGATTGAGAGTTATTGAATAGGATGGCTATTGGACTTTTATTAAACGGTGGAACAATTAATGATATTTCTCTCCCACTTTACTCTGTCTTTGTCAGTGTTACTGACCGCGAGTACACCTTCGCTAAGGACAGTTGCAAAACCAAGATTAGTCACATTCGTTAACCTCACTTATTTGATATGCGCAACAGGTTCCAGCCAGATGCCTTTGTCAACAGCCGATGGCAATTTATGTGTCATGGTTAAGGCTCTTGAACTTGACGGAAACCTTTCGTTTCATAAACTTTTAATTAAATAAAGCATAAGTTTATAATGACACTTTCTCCAACTTTCTACTGTTATTTTAGGTGTTAATTATTTTAACGAATGTGTCATTTAATTAGTTATAAAAGTCTTAAGTGCTATAATAACTCCCTATCTCTTTAATAATTTAAAATTTCACCGCAATAGCTTTGATTGAAGACAAAGATAGGCTTTGCAATCTCGTCACAGCCTTCAAGCGGAAAACCGGACAAAAAATATATTTTTAAAATCATTACGATGCCACACATGGTCTCTTAGCTATGTAAACATGTAATTGATACCGGCATACATTCACCCGGTGACTGACATTCGATACCCTATTGCATATCATTATGTTCTCAAGTTATAGCTACAATAAAGATAAAACCGTGCAAAAAGAGCACAATACTGGTCGTTACTACAAACATTTAAAGGAGTATGCTTAGGTGGATTGGTCATGTTGAGAGAATAAATGAACGGCGATTAACAAAAATAATTTATAAGGCGGATGTCAATGGAAACGCCGGTAGAGGACGTCCTAGAAGGACATAGGTACATCGATGTTATTGGTGATGTTTTTAACAAAGGAAAGGTGCGTAGTACTCTCAACCGGCGTGCATGTATGAAAAGATGTATGAATGAGAATGAAGCGAAAGGAGTATGTAAGTTCTATAGTTTCTGCCTACCTCCAATACCTCCATAGGAAAAACGCGTGATTTTATGTATGTATGTACTGGTCGTATTATACTTAAAATATCATAGTATTGTGGTCTGGTGTTAATAATGTAACATCTCTGTTAAAAATATTGCAATGATTTTCCTTTGTTCTTACATTTGACAGGAGATCAATTTAGGGGCTTGGAGGCAACTCTACTAACAAAATTGTTAAGAATCGTAATCTAACCGCAGCTTAATCACAGCCACTTTTTAAGCGTTAAGCATCTTTATAAGAAAAAGCCAAAACCCGTGATTGGACGAGGCTGCGTTCCAACTGCGCATTTTAAAATGTCGGTACAATTGGTCTCCAGGACGCCCCTACGAACTTTCTCTTCTTTTAGCTAACAAGGAAAAAAAAACAATTTATAGTCATTATACCTATGTATTTTACCATTCCGAATCTAAGATTGTTATTGTATTTTCTATTTATTTAATCCTCGCAAGTCACGCATACGCAAGCTCGTGTTGTTCCAAAGGGTTCTACATCAACCGTAAACCGATTTAGTAGAACCGGCTTTGAGTTCAACTTTCATCTAACTGAAACTTTAATCGTACTATACTGGTTTTGAATTTTCATTTAATAGTTAGGATTGTACAAACGTAGATTATGAATGGAAACTTTCTAATTATTATTTTTTGGCAGCAGATTACTTATATTGGTTATGATTTATGATAGGTACTCTGACTGAAACAGACGACTCCATTTATAAATGGATAATCGCTTGGCTTCTGCACTACAGGTAGATTTTCTTTTTGTTACTTTTTTTATAAAATTGTGCTTCCGGGCCCGGAAGTGTATGTGAGATTTGCATTTACAAATGCACCTATATATAACACAAGACAATTTCTACGATTCGAAATTTTAAAAAATATAGTGGAGAAAAACTAGTATTAAAATTAATAATAACCGCATTTATTATGATAATTAATTTCAATATTTCGAAATATTCATTGAGTTATGATGTTGACTGTACCAACGTCGTTTATCACCGAGGTGTCGCGTCGCGAGATTTCCGCATTGGAAAGACAAAGTTCGTTGTCAGAAATGTCTATTGCAAACATTTGTATATTTTTAAATGGTAAACATGATACAGAGTAAAAATATTACCATTAAGTATTCTTTTTCGTTCAGTGCGTAGACATTGGGTTAATGTTTGTTTTTTATTTGTCCCTAATTTGTATAACGGTAGTGAGAATTTGGGACCTAATTAACACTCCTCAGTATGCTCAGAAGCCATCGATTACCTGCTGTAGGTGTAACCACAGGTTTCTGTGGGTGATTTTAAACGTTTTTAATTAGCTTCACTTCGTATATTTATTTGTTTGTTTATTGGATTCAAATGTTGCGACAGATTTTTCATTCGGCTTAATCGATTCTCCTAAAACTTCGCACATAAATTCAATTCCCATGACAATACATCTTTATAATAATTTCAACCTTCAATTCTTAAAAGCTGATGCTGCAATATAAACCGTTTAACTTAAAGATTTTTTAAGGGATTATTTTATTTTTAATGAAGCAGTACGATTTTATTTGAAATACCTTTCTATCTTTATTTTGTTGCAGTCCACTAATGAACGTAGGCTTCTTCTAGCTGATCCATAATCCATATATAGCCCATAACAGTCAGTCCTCCGAATCCAGCTTAGATCTACACTGAAATTAAATCTTCGAATAATTTTGTACTCACAAATTTTAAATAATAAAAATGAGTACGAGTATAAAAGTATTTGGGTTTTTTATCTGTGGTGTCCATTAAATGCAGCATTAACAACGCATACTTTCCTTATTTATTTATGCAAATGTTTGGTTCTTATAAACTTAAGTCCCTTTAAGACAGGCTAAGGAAAACCCCAGAAATCGAGCACTTTTATTACATTTATAAATCAAAGGTTCTATAGTATATAACCTTAAATGTGTCTTTTCGTAATTATTCATTACGTCATTAGGCGAAGGGGCCTTTCGTGTTCAACCAACAGAATCCGTGAGGTTTTGTAAGTTTGGTTAGTAACACCGAAATTATACTGTTTGAGCAAATATAGCGTTACTGTGTTGGTCAAGATTCGAGACAGCACTTATCTGAACCTGTCCTTAAACCGTTAATTACCTACTGGATATTTCAAAATGATTTTAAAGTTGTACCTACATAAAATAATTTGTTATACGTACTTATATATATGATCGTTTAACGTATACAATTGTACACTCAGGTGCAATGAATCCGGGTCACTAACACAAACCTTAATATCTCCGAATACATTGTTAAACATTGTTTAATAATTTAACATTGTTTTGTTTATGTTGGTGACTCGGATTCATTGCTCCCGAGCCCGAGTGTATTTGTTTTATTAACCGACTTCAAAAAGGAGGAGGTTCTAGATTCGATTGGTATTTTTTTTATGTATGTACTCCGATTACGCTGAGATTTATGATCCGATTTACGTGATTCTTTTTTAGTTTGATGCGGAATAGTTGCCATTTGGTCCCATAAAAACTTAACATAGTTTGGCCCAGTAGTTTTCATTTTATGAACATTTTTATTTTTTTATGAACATTTTAGTTTACGTGGACGATGTCATTATTCTACCTGACGTAATCTAGAAAAATCCTACTGTAGTTTACAGAACAACCTATTACAGACACTAAAAAGTAAAAAACTACGTTTAAAAAAACCGACTTCAAAAACTGTAAAGGTTTGCATAAGAGGTGTATTAAATTAAACCTTTATTAAGTTATATACTTTTTAGTTTTTGAAGTCGGTTTTTTTAAACGTAGTTTTTTTAAGTGTGAACACTATCGAACGGCTGTTATAGCCCTCAGTGTGAGAAAAAGAAAAGAGTTATCAACGCAATTAGAGAACTTCGTAATTTAATTTCATATGTCATCAAAATTAGTGAATAATTCTGTGTTTAAGCTTGTGTCAGACAGAAAGCGGAGTTTAGCGGAGCAGCGTTGGCGCCGATAGCGGTAGCGGGCAAATGTCGTGCTAGGTGGACGCTCTGCGAGTTATTGTTATTATTTGTTGGTATTATTTATTACGTTAGGTAGGTAAGTATGTTCTGTTATTGAAAAAACATTATGTATTAAATCTCAATTTTGTAAAATATTGTTGTCGAATAAATTAATTATTGCACAAATTAAAAGACGTAAATTCTTAAAATCGAATTGCAAGTGTCGTTAGGCTCGCTATTGATTAGGTTTTTATTCTTACATGTCTTATGGCCGATATTAATGACCGATCTCAGTCCAAAATCGATGTATTGATGTAGATTTTTGACATTACTTCTATTGAATTTCAATCAAAAACCTACAACAATCAAGAGATTTTGGATAGAGATCGATTATTAATTGGCTGTTACATAACAAAAATAACCTAATACTGTCAATTGCAAGTGATAGGGTAGATACACTTCTTGCCACACGCTTTTTATGAAATCTTAATCTGATTGTCTGAATAATTTAGCAATGCACTGTAGCTGAAGTAACAGATGAACTTGAACATAATTAGACGTATCTAGGTACAATTATCATACTTAATGAGGGACTGCACATACCTACCTACAGCAATAGAAACTTATAATCTACTAGGTAGCTGCCCGGAGAGACGTCGTCCTGCCCGGAAAAGCAGCGCCACCTACCGGGTCCAATTGTGAATCTAAACCATCCAGGGTGCCACCCAAACGCATACATAAAAATTCATTAAAATCGGTCCACCCGTTTAGGAGGAGTTCAGTGACATACACACGTACAGTCGAATTATATAGGTATATATAAAGATATGCAACAACCAGACTGATTATGGGCATCCTGCCTCCCGGAACTGGCGCCACCTGCCGGCAAATATATCAGAAGAAGTGATGATAATATTATATCTTTTAATCCGTCCGCGAAATTATGTGCAGAAAATTGGCACGAGTTGTGCCTGATGTACCTATCTGAACATTATCTTATCACTTTCTGATTTAAATAGTTGTTTTATTATCAGTGATATAACAAATATTATTTACACACGATCGCTTGAAGCCTTGAATCCACTAGGAGACAATATGTTACCCAACATTACAAAGGTACACCTGCACCGCAACATTGTGCGGGATTTCTACGTGACGCGGAACATGTTGCAAGTCGCCGCTTCGAGAGCGGCCGCAGGTGTATGCGAGCAGTACTTGCTTCGGCAGTACATATCCTAAAATTGGACCGATACAGAGAAGATTAGTATGGCCCCTGCGCAAGGATGACACGCAAAATTGTGAAGCGTTCCACATTTTTTTTTGGTTGCGTTGCATGCTTTTCCGAATCCCGCGACCCCGGCCGAACGGTCAGCCCCGGTCAGGAGAAGGAACACCGTTGGTTTTTAGCCGGTAAGAGTCCGGCAGACCCCCTCGCCTTCCCCGGGCGAGTAACATCCATGAGAATTTTCCAACAATAAAAAAAGGTGTATGCGAACGTATTGTTCCGCAAAATTGTCCCCGGGACATTGACGTAGATGTCCCGCGAAATGTTGCTCCATTTGCCCCTTAGTGAATCCAAGGTTTTAAAGCGGAAAATACTAAGAAGAACATGCGTGAAGCCACAGGAACAGCTGACATGGATAAATAAATTAATACAAATTGATACGATTCTCAATAGGTAGGTACTTATCGTGTTGCACACTATTATATGTTAAGCAAAAACTTTAACAATGGAATATTTAATTAACTAAGTTTTTTTCAACCATATTAATATGCGTTGTACCTAATATCATTAATTGATATTTCTTTTAATCTTGTTGATACGAAACCAAGGTACCTGCAACCTGATTTCTTGAAATATTTGTTTGTTCACTGTTTACTTAAAGTTAACTTAGGTAGTACCATTAGTTCTGCCGGAGTTGCGGTGCAAGCTTATGCGATTCCCGCAACCCCGGCCGACGGTCAGGGGTAGGAACACCGTCCCGGGAGGATGGCGCGCCGTGTTCCGCGCGCGCCTCTCAAAAGGAAGTGGGGCAGGGGAGAAATTGCCCTACCACTGGAGAGGTCCATCAGAAGAAGCTGGTGGACCGAGACCTGTCGGGGTTGCGGTGCATGCAATAGCGAATCTCGTGACCCCGGCCTTAGGTCAGAAGGAGGGACACCGTTGGTTTTTAGCCGGTAAGAGTCCGGCAGTCCCCCTCGCCTTCCCCGGGCGAGGAACATACATGAGAATTTCAAACGAAAAAAAAAAAGGTTTAGGTCACCGTGGGTTTTTAGCCGATAAGAGTCCGACAGACCCCCTCGCCTTCCCCGGACGAGAGATATCCAAGAGGATTGTCCCGCGATAGAAAAAGGTAGTACAATTAGTAATGCAATTTTTACTGTTGCTAGAGATGAAATAATTATTTCAGGTGAGACAAGAAATTCCATAAAGGTAAAGTAATTATTAATTGCTAAACACACTCAGAGATGTTGCATTACAACATTGAAATTAACGTACCGTGAAATATGTTTACAGCTGCATATACATACATAACATACTTCGTAATGTTTAATTAATGTGCTAATGTTTTTTGCCCTCGTTGGTCTAGTGGTGGCAAGCGCGACTGCTGATCGTGAGGTTCTGGGTTCGATCCCCAGGTTGGCCAAAGTGTTATTGGGTTTTTTCCGTGTTGAATTCGTCATTAGCAGCCCGGAGTTTGGATTTGTGCCCGTTTGATGGCAATAGGCTCGCCCCCTATTAGATGGGACTTAAACATAACGTAGAAATGAGGGTGTTACTATACACCTCTGCTCAAGTCTTTGGGGAATACAGGCGTGATGTTATGTGTTATGTAATGTTTTTTATTTAACATTTAAATGTTTAAGTTTACGATACTTACCTACCTAATGGGAAACCAATTACCTATTGATTTTAATTAATAGCAATAAAAACTGAGATAAAAGTAAAGTTTGCACTTTGCAGATGATAAAAGAGTGATGACATCGCACAAAACGAAGAAGCCAAGTCAATTAATTATCAGTAGGTTTTCAAATTTTTGTTGATCATGTAAATTTTGGATGTAGGTAACATTCCGATAAAAGAATCGATACTAATGCAATTACCTAAACACAAGCACTATTTAAAATGCAAGATCCATTAAACAGGTCCACATTAATTAATTAATTAGCAGATAATTATGACGAGAAGCGTAAGAACAATAAGAAATCAGCCCCGTGAGGATGTTTGTTTTATATTTGGTCTTGTTATGCACTTCATGTTTTTATACTTCCTGCTTTGTCACATTCATACCACAACAATATAATTTTGCGAATTATTCGTTTTATCAAAGCTATCACCTTTTAATTCTATTTTTTTTATTACTCAGGGGCTATTCATTCCCAAGGAGGGTTGATGTCAGGCAGGCAGCCGGTCATAAAATAATAAGCCAAAATCTCTAACAACATGGATTTATGAAATACATGGTGTGCCGACCCCACCTGGTGTGGGATAAGGGCAGGAAGAAGAAGACTCATGGTCCATTCAAGTATTACGTAAGCACGAAAGGGGGGGTGAGGGGGTCTTTGCTTAGCTTATTTTTGATGACATGGGGGACGGGGATGTCTAGATAATGATTACGTCAACAATTTTTATTTATTTACTTATTTTTCTAGACTTAAAAACTGCTGCTCATGAATAACAATAAAGAAACCTGATCAGTTTAAAAAATATATATACCAATGTTTACGTAAGCATCGGAGAGGGGGTAAAAGCTTTGCTTACTTTTGCTGACCAATGGGAGGGGTGGCACAAAAATTACTAAAATTCTACTTACGTAATACTTGAATGGCTCATTTTTGATTTTCGAATCATCTCATATTCCTTCAAAACATTATCAGAAAACTTGCATTTTTTTTAATTAAGCATGACTCGCGATTCTTTCGTAAGTCTGACGCGACGGTCGAACCCTTAATCGAAATGTAGGTATATATTATTATTTAATGATGGTGGCAACAAACAATGACGAACTCTTATCCAGAAAAAATATGTAAAATGACTATTTTTGACACACGATCGTTTTACAATCGGAACACAATCGTACGATTCCTACAACAAGAAGTCATTGTTTCATAAACATTGGCATTGCTGTACCGTTATGGCAAACGTAATGGGGGTCTCGTCATGAGTAGAGCCACTAATACCATTCAATCATCGTGGCAGGCACATCTTAGCCTTGGCAGTTTATGTCGCGTAATCAACGGTACCTACAGTCGTAATTATGTCCCAATGACGAGTCGGACGCTTTTGTTTTAATAAATAATTTCCTATAATAAGTAGTTGTTCATTTGCATTTTTTTACGCTATCGAAAGTTCATTCAGCTATAAAATATGATGTTTGACATATTTTTCAGTTGTCGGTGTCGTTTCGACATCACAGACTCTTTGTAATCTTAACAATCGGGGACAGCAATAAAGACTATTAGCAACAAAAATATAATCAAAAAACTTGGACATAATTAATTTGACTAACTATTTTCACAATCGTCATCGACAATGCATGCACGCACATGTTTCACGCCTCGTCAATTTCGTCATAGGAGTTATAAATGGCGCTATCCGCTTCCTGAACACGGCGGAACTGCTGGCGTTGCATCAACTTTTTCAATTTTTTTTCCATATTATTGAATGCACACGAAAATTCAAACATCTACTAGGTACCTACTTAAATAAAAATCTATTACAAAAAAATATTACAAAGTCTACTATAATTTTTTAATATCACAAATATTTTGATCGTTCGATGTTTAAATTCTCATCCCCTAATCGTATAAGGAACATATTTAACATATTTTTAAAAACTGGGAAAGGTTGGATGCTGAAAGCGAAGACCCATGTAGCATGTCCAATAATGGACTGCAATAGGCCGATTTGAAACATAATCTTTCGCCAGAGGTTTCGTAAAATAACATGCCGATTAGCTAATTCTTCTATAGCAACAAAATAATTAGATACCACCCATGATACCATAGATTACCTTCATTAATAGCTTTGTGTTGATACGTCCAGATAAAACATAATTATTATAATGGTATTAAATATTTTGCAAAGCATCTGATACTTTGATTGATGATATTTTTTATCTATTTTACTAATTAGGTATGTACCTATGCTATACATAGTACATAACATACCATAACATCACGCCTGTATTCCCCGAAGGGTCGGGCAGAGGTGTATAGTAGCACCCTCATTTTGCTGTTATGTTAAAGCACAAATCCAAACTCCGGGCTGCTACTGAGGAATTTCACACGGAAAAACCTAATAACACTTTGCTCGACCTGTGGATCGAACCCAGGATCTTCCGATCAGCAGTCAAGCTGGCCACCACTAGGCCAACGAGGCAGTTAATTAGGTAGGTACCTATTTTATACATAGTAGGTAATACATAAATACTTGTTAGTTATTATTGTAGGTATAGAAATGAACCTGTAATGAATATCAATAAGTACGTGGGTATTATAACGTTCTAATTTGCCATTCGAGGCAGATTTCACTCTGCACGTCAGTAGGTACGTACGCACGCTGAACTTTAAGCTCAAAAACGCACGTCATCATCATTATAAAGTGACGTAAACAGTGCACACGAATCGAAGTAATTAAACTTGTTCTAAAATGAAATCAGAACCTTGTGAATTTTGAGGAAACATAAGTAGGTTCATGCATCGCTCTCATGTACACGTGAATATAATTGTAAAAACAGTCCGTCAAATTAAAAGGATTTCGTATAATTACGAAGCGTTATGTTAATAATACACGGTAGTAGGTATTAGAGTTATAAATAACTCAGTTTTCAATGTGGCGGAGAAGATAAAAACAAAAGAATTAATACGTGCATTCACACCATCAAGGTTAACAGCACTGAAGCCTGGGGTACATTCACAGATTAAAAATGGTAGAATACAATAGCTTTTTTTCAGATCTTTGCCGCGACTTTCTTAAGTCTGTCCCACGTTCATTGATTCTTTCAGTTCAAAGGTGCATGTCTGAAATCATCTTTCACATCATAAAGATGAGCTTCAATTACCTACCTCAGTAACTTGTTATTATAATGGCAGCATTGAATGGCTCTGTCGTTATGTAGACCTATCAATGTCAAATACTTAATCAAAATGTCAATGTCTAATACATTAGCCAGTACTTTATGGTACCTACAATAAACCTAATATTGTAATTTAATGTGTTCATTTAGCCACACCTGTTGACTGACTGTACAAAACAAAGTTTTAACAGGTCTACATTCGCAGTGGCGCCAACTGGTGTCGATTTTAGAACTACTCAAAACATGCTGCCATTTCTCTGAATTCCGATTCAGAATGAAAACTTTTGATATGATTAAAGAATCGAATAAAATATTGTAAGTACTTTTATTGTGTTTTTATCTCAACTTCTCAAATCTTGTTTTCTCGTAACGATGTAAAGGAGAGAGAGGACCGACGTATTCTGAGCTTATGTATGAGTATGTCCTGGCTATTTATAAATACCTCGGAGTGAATGCACTTTAATCGACAGGCGGTCAACAGTTTATCCTTCGCATGGAGTAGGTATGTCCAATTGTCCATGTAATAAGACAGGAATTAAAACAAACAACTAACTATGTATCATAACGTAAAACATTAGATAACACATAACATCACGCCTGTATTCCCCAAAGACTTGAGCAGAGGTGTATAGTAACACCCTCATTTCGCCGTTATGTTTAAGTCCCATGTAATAGGGGACGAGCCTATTGCCATTAACGAGGCACAAACCCAAACCCCGAGCTGCTACTGAGGAATTCCACATGGGAAAACTCAATAACACTTTGCCCGACCTGAGATTGAACCCAGGACCTCACGATTAGCAGTCGCGCTTGCCACCACTAGACCAATGAGGCAGTTACTATATAACGATGTAATATCATTATCATTTACATTATAACATCAGGCTACCAATTCCTATTAATTTACGTGGTCATGTTCCGTGTTAATAATTTAAAAATCACGTTGCATTATCCTGCTTGCCTGCAGATGATTCTGCGAAAGGAACACTCCATGACGTCAATGAAATTGCCACTAGAACGGTATAGGTATACTTTCATTATTTTACTGCAAGGAGCTAAGTTTTAAGCTTTATTTTTAGCACAGTGGCAACTGCGCTTAAGTAGAATTGAGTATAGTCAGATTATATAAGGCCCACCCAAAATACCTGGACAAACTTTTACACAGTGTTCAATACATTTAACTAAACACATCTATGTAAAATAACGAGATCCAATTGTTTTTTTCTAACCAAAATAAACTCATCAATTTCTTATGCATCGACCGCCATTGGCGCGCGTGCTAATTCCGTGCCGTGTTTTACCTAAACAGCGAAGTGGTGAAAAATGTAAAAAAATAATAATAAAAGTAAAACTAAATTTGAAAAAAATAATTGGTTGGAAAAAAAACACCTTGAGATCGTTTTTTTGCATAGATATGTTCAGTTACACGTACTGAACACTGTGTAAAAGTTTGTCCAGGTATTTTGGTTGGACCTTATAAATAAATTATATTTACTTTAAAAAAAATAGAGTTACATTGTTCACAAACTTATTTTACAATTAAAAAGGTTAAAGGATTACCTACTTTAACATAGCTTAAAAATAATATAATAAGGAAATCTCTCATTAGAGGTGTAGTATTTATTATGACTGCCATTTTATCAAAAAAAAATCAAGAAAAGTCATTGCCACGTAGGTACAAGATTGGCGTAAAAATACCTAAGTGGGTAGGTACATAAAATGTTAGTAAGACCTGAGAAACCGTTCCATACTTTGTTTCAGTCATTAAGGCCAAGCCACATCTGACGGAAGATACGTCGCCGAATTCCGCCGGTTCACATAATTCCATAGAAACATCTCATACCGACCAACAGTTTAATGTTATTAAACAACTTTAATCAGTTTTGCGAGTTTAATAAGGGCCAAGCCACATCTGACAGAAGATACGTCGCCGATCTTCCGTCGCGTAATATACTCGAGGAATTTTAGTAACGCATCTGCAGTAAAATCTGTACGGTATGAGATGTTTGTATGGAATTATGTGAACCGGCGGAATTCGGCGAGGTATCTTCCGTCAGATGTGGCTTGGCCCTAGTGACTGAAACAAAGTATAGTATTCTAGAAAGGTTTGATAATGGAATGCACACCTATCATAAGTAGGTACTTTTACCAAAGTTATCAATTCGTATAAAAATAACATTTATTATGAAAGACCATAGAGGTACGTACTACATTATAACTCAATGAGAAAGACTAATTTTAAAAAACAAAATTGACTGTTCTATTTATTACATTATTTTTATCGTTCAAAATGGCAGAAGAATTCATATTAGAATCTTCTTAGAATATGTAATTAATTAAGTACCTTCTTTGATAATAACAAAAGGAAAAATGGTTCGTCATTTCGCAGAAAAGCTTTAAATTGTTTCAAGATTTAGATAAATATTATGTATTAAGATAGGCGTTCTATTTAATCTTCACATAGATACTGGGGGTAAACCGATCTCTTACGTATGTGCAAAATTCATATTTAGATATGTTTTTTTAATTATCTGTTGATATCGCACATTGACGGCACCAACGTAATTAACAAGATAGGTAATCGAAAACGTGATAAAATTGTTTTGCGACATGGCAGATGACTGCTTATAATTACGGTTTATTTTTCACAAGGATTATTTACCAAAATGGTCTAATCTTTGTAAAAGATCACTTAAAATATTCAAGTTTCTCTCAATTTAATCTTTTAATTTTCTTAGTCTGTTCCATTTAACAGTCAAGGCCTTTCTTGCCTTTTTCACAAGAAATTTTAATTCATTTTAGTTTTTTTTTGCGGTCAACTGTTATAATTAGAAATAGGCTGGTGGGAGTTGAGAATAGGTAATCTCTGTATGATACTTAATTCGCTATCTCTACTGCTGGGGGCCAAATCTATTACCAAAACTGTTTAAAATCGCAACCGAACCGCAGTTGCAGGCCACCGTTATAGACAATAGTTTTATTGACGGAAAGAATAGAATAAAATTACCATATTCATACAATGTCAATAATAATATTTCATTTATCTATTCTTACGTCGACAAAATCGTTCATGCAATTTCGTATCTTTAACTAAGTACTTCCACATTTGAACTTTCATAAGCCTCTTTAAAGGAATAAATTGATAGATAATTTTTAGAATTTTTACTTATTGTTCATTCGGAGCTAATGGCCATTATTATAATTATTAAAATAATATCTAATAAAAATTGTTTTTTTTATTTATATCAAAAGAGTTCATGAAAACACACAGGCCCTTATAATAAACAGCTCTCATTTGAGAAATCTTCCAATAGCAGCTACCATAAAGTAGAATTCCATAATTTGACAACTTATTTTTTTTAAATACGTTTTATTTCATTTTAAAACCACACATAAAGAGGGATTTCTCTAATGAGAGCTGTTTAAGGTAATTACCTAACTACAGATCATAGATTTTAAACACAAAAGCACCTACATGAACTAAGTTGTATAGTTGCAATTACATAGTTGCAGTTTTATAACCATTGTTAAAATTACATAATAACTACTTACCTATGTAGTAGGAACCTAGGTACCTAATTGTTTCTTGGTTTTTTAAATAAATTCTATCGAATTCATTCCTTGAGTTACGAACACAAAAGTGTTGATGTTGTAAGTAGGTTCAACTTTCAATAGGTACTTATTTTATTTTCAAAATGAAAACAGAAAAGTGGAATAAAAAAAAATGCATAGGTACCTAAGTAGCAATAGAAAATAAAATAATGTTGTTTATATTATAGCTATTATAGCATTTGTATTTACATTCATGAGTGAAAATGCTAGTTTGATTTATATGAGAATAATTTTAATTTATTTTCTTTGGCATAGGTACCTACTGACATAAAAAATTGGATGTATTGGCAAATATTCAAATAAAATGATGTATATACTTAAACTTTAGTAAGTAAATACGAATGCTATAATAGTTATAATAAAAACAACATTAGGTACCTATTTATTTTCTATTGCTACTTATGCATTTTTAAATTAAGTAGGTAAATAAATCAGAATAAATAATAGAAATACTTTCACTAACCTTTCCAATAAATAAAAACTCAGCACTAATCCGGAATGATGTTCAGAATATTTCACACAAATACTGCGGAAAAATAATGTTTGCGAAAACTTTTTTAATTTACAACTTTTACCGTTCCAATGTTGCGATAGTCCAAGAGCTCAACAACTCAACACAGGCGTCTGCGGCGCGAGCTAGCGACTCTGTGAACAGCGACCGCGGTGAGCGGAAGCGGACACCGGCCGTGAGGTACCGGGGCACCGTGATTGTGCCATGTACTTACCACCAGCCAGATATTGTCACCGTGGGATATAGAAACACAGGAACGCGTCTCTCCATTGACGACGAGAAAAACACAAGCTACCATCAGCAATTACTGCAGCACTACCGACTAGAAAGTCGCATTATAATTTTATGCGCAAAACATGATTGATGTTTGATCGCCATGGCACATTTCTGCCGTAAGATGAGTTACTTGTGTATTTGTGGTTTTTATTTAGAACCGATGTTATTACGAAGATTTTTATTGCTAACATAGGTAGGTAATTACAAATAAGTACTTAGCACAGCTATAAAAACCTTTAATGATGTAATTCACTGGTTGTAAAATCTTCTTGTAAAAGCTAATTAGTAGGTATTGCATACTTATAGGCTTTCGTAGATAAACACTAGGTACTGATTTCAGTTCAGGAAGTGAGCCCTAGAATCGCCCTGGCTATTACCTGTGGTACATTAACTAGGTACGAGTTCACAGTTGAAAACCTTAAGCAATTTAGTACCTACCGTGGCATAATTATTGTAAATACTTAGCAATATTTATTTGGTACTTCTGGACACGGCGCGTATCGTTAGGAGGTTCCTATCTCTGAGGCTCTGACCACCAGTAGCTTTGACCCTGTTCCCGATGACGGTGGGTTACTATTTTTAATATTTCTAAATGTTTTTTATAGAAAAAAACAGTAATGTAAATTGATATGCATAGTTAATGAATAAACGAATTTATGATAAAATCTGCACAGGAAATAACTACTGAATGAGAGATTAATATGTATTCACAATATTTATTACATAACAATAAACAATAAACATTTATAATAAAACACAGTGACTCGATATCTGCTGGAACATTGCATAAAGAAAAATGTGTGATTTTTTAACAAGCTCAAGAAATACAATGTTGTATAACATTATTCCAATTATTTTTTTAACGTACCTAATCACTATGTTGTGATCTATCTGTTTAACCCGTAACGTAAAAAAAACATATTTATCTATTCTAATAATCTAATATTATTTAGAGCTCATAGCATTACATTTTGAAACAATCAAGACAAGTGTCTATTTATTCGAAAATGTAGGTAAGATATGTAATTTAAAAGGTTTGTAACTTGAACAAACTAAAACACCCATACCTAGTGTGTTTCTAGGGAAAACTAATACATATCTCGGTAAGTACCTAGTTATTTTATAGGTATTATTTTAGGACATGGGCTACATAGCGGTACGGTGGGCCTACATTTCGTATGGTCATTGTTTTTTTTTTATTTGAAATGGGTTTACTCTTGACTCTAGTCTAGGTCAGAGGAGACAGAGACAAAGTCTACGATGGAGTGAGCTTACCCAGAAGAAGCCTGTTAACTCTAACTTTGAAGAGATTCAGGTTGAATGCGTTCGGGAACACAGACGCAGGTAGTGAGTTCCACTCTTTTGCAGTGCGCATTATGAAGTATGTTTTGAAATTGAATGCATCTAAATTCGTTTTAGATTGGCTAACTTCGTACCAAATAAATAAATAAGAAGCTATCCATGTCGGATCCGTTCTACTATATAAGTCATGCTACGATCGCTCCCGGTTTCCCTAACTAAGCCTGTAAGTAGGTATTTTTTGATCATTAAATGAAATATAAAAAGCATCTCATACAAATAAAATCCGGGGTGCTAATAACACCGCGTTTAGAGAAACATATTTCATTCCATATTCGTAATCATAACTGCAACTACACTGCACACCCAGTCGTAACTGCTAAATGCAGCAATGTAGTCAATGCAACTGCGTGACAACTGCCAATTGGATGTGCAGCCCACTTGCAGTTATGATTTCGAATGTTCTGCCTAGCCTTTTCCCAACTATGTTGGGGTCAGCTTCTAGTCTAACCAGATGCGGCTAAATACCAGTATTTTACACGGAACGACTGCCATCAGACCTCCACAACCCAGTTACAGGATAATGCTGATATCCTGAGGTTAGACCGATTGTCAGACTTTCGGGCTTCTGACTTCTCGTAACGACTGTCATAGATATTCGTATGGCACCCGGGACCGACTGCTTAACGTGCTCTCCGAGGCATGGAGGGGTCTCGATGTGTAACGAATGGTCACCTATCCACACACTGACCGCACCAAGCACAGCTTAGCCTCGCAAATCGTATGATCCGCGCGGTTAGTAATTAGCCACGAGCCTCTCTATTATGATTACGAATATGAAACGAAATGTTTCACCAGACGTGGCGTTATTAGCCATCAAGATAGTATAGTGCAATACCCAGTCATACTTATTTTGGAGTTCCCTTTGCTTTATTAAGCTACGCGGTTAACCCAATTGTTTAATTGCCCTTCTTCCTGCTAGTGCAGTGTTAACACCCTAAACTCTATTAAAATCCGATAGGATCATGGTTTCATGGTATATCTGGCCTAGATCTAACAAACCCCTTCTCGAAAAATCAAGTGGTCAGGGCTAAGGGCCGCTGAGTGCACGATTTATTTATTTTTAGTCTGATAATTAACCTACAAACAAAAATGTAGTGCAAGGTAGATCTTTAATCCAAATCTTTCTAGAAAATATATATAATGAGGTAATAAATAGTGCTAGATTCGGTTGCGATTTGGTGTGGTGTCCTTTGTCTAATTGAATCGTGTTATTCGCTATGCTAACCGTCAACTTTAGGTTTGTTTGTTCAGTTTGTTGTTGCACTTGTAGCCGTTTATTTAATGAAGCAGTCGTCGTCATCGTATCGTCCTTACGATCTACAACAACTAATCCATGATATTAAATTAATCTGCCTGGATCTTGGATCCGAACATTCAATTCATAGATGATTGAGTTGTGAAATATTATGCAAATATATCGGGAGAAAATGGTCAAATTGTTTCAAGTATAATTTGTATAGTACTTAAATTCGTATCTAAAATTAAATTGTAAGTACCTATATATACAAGGTTAGTCGGAAAGGGGGTACTAAGCCGCGGGCCACCTAAAGTATCTCTGATGACTATTTTAAAGCAAGTGTTAAAATTTCGAAATTCGATAATTTTTATTTGCAAGCAAAATAATTTTTATTTTAGTTTTTTTTTTTAAAAATGTACCTGCTTTAGTTATGAATTCAGAAAAATAATTATCTAATCCGCGACCCCAAATATGACTTAAATTGTAAAAACAGCTGATCATAGCTATGGACAGATAGATTTTAGCATATTTTTTACGAAATCTTTGTAAAGCTATTTCTCTTAAACTATCGAGTTTTGGGGAATGTTGTAGAACAAAAGTTACCCCTTATTATAGGTACTTTAACACCCTTTCGGCTTAGTACCACCTTTCCGACTAACCTTGTATATATTTGCATGAAAAAATAATTTCAAAAATTCTTTTGCCGTTAGAAAGCTACATTATCACTGAGTAAGATAGGCTACGGGCGAAGCCGTGAGGACACAGCTAGTAATATTATAAAGAGGAAAGATTTGTATTTTTGTATGTAACGAATAAAATTAGAAACAACTGGACCGATTTCAAAAATTCTTTTGCCGTTAGAAAGCTACATTATCACTGAGAAACATAGGCTCAAAGTCAAAGTATTTATTTCAATTAGGCACATAAAAGGCACTTTTGAACGTTAAGTTACAAAGAAAATAGAATTGATTCTAGTTGCCCCTTCCAAAAGGTAGTTTCGTATGGAGAAGAATGGGCAAGAAACTCCACCGTTACTATTTTAAAATGTCTTACAATATTTTGTATAGGTACGTACATTAATTATACAATTATATGTGAAGACGATGCACCTAGAATAAAATTACTATACCACAAAAGGTAAAAAAAAAAAAAAATGAAACAATGTCATATTAATTATGTGATAGGTATATGGTGCTCACATATTTACAAACATTGCAAAAGTATACGTTTTCCCAAAAATTTAAAAGTAATAGGTCAGTGTGTGAGTTTAGGTACTTACTCATAGAATCTAAAATAAACGGCTTTAAAAAAATAAATTATACAACTAAAATAGCAACCAGTTTGATTTTGTCTAGACTCTAGATTGTCCTATGGCGCTGGACCAGCATGTTTCCAAGCGTTCTTGTCCTGGATATAATCGTCTAATTTGTAATATGCTTGTTTACAAAGTGTACTTTTAATATGACTTTTAAATTTTCTTTCATTTAATTGCAATATATCACAAGGTATTTTGTTGTAACATTTAACACAGTACCCCATAAAAGATGTATGTACTTTAGATAATCTGAAAAATGGTCGATCTAGTTTATCTTTATTTCTAGTATTAGAGTTATGTCTATCGCTTATTTTATTAAAAAGATGTAGATTTTTTCTTACATACATAATATTTTCATAAATGAATTGGCAAGGTACCGCCATAATATTAATTCCTTTAAATAGTTCCCTAAGAGATTCGCGGTGACGTAGATTATAAATGGCTCTGACAGCTCTCTTTTGCAAAATAAAGATGGAATCAATGTCAGCAGCCCGACCCCACAGTAAAATGCCATATGACATAATGCTGTGAAAGTAGCTAAAATAGACCAAACGCGCGGTTTCTACATCTGTAACTGTCTTATCTTTCTAAGGCTCGATTTTACCAACGTGCAGCTTTCGTATAGAAATTCTGTCAACACGTCTGTCTTATTCCTTGGATAAACACTATCCGACGTTGGTAAAATCGAGCCTAACAGCATAAGCAGCCTATATTTATTACTAGGCTATATTTATTACTGGAATAAAACTTCTTACGCGGGCGGAGCCGTGAGGACACAGCTAGTCATTGATAAAGAGCGTATAATTCTATCAAAATAGTGCTTTAAAATTACTTCTTTGTACCTATCGACTTTTATATCGAATTGAGGTTAATCGATAACTACTAGTATCCTGAAAATATTATGGTAGAGATAGGTAATGTTTACATTTACATATCGTATACGGTTCCATAGTGTTCGGTAGAGGTAAAAAATGCTTTGTGACGAAAATAAAGAGAAGAAATAAAAATAATTAATAGAGTAGAGATGGCGTAGCTAAGTCTACGACGCCTACGCACGTAGCACGTAACTAGGTCCTAGTAGGTCAGTTGGCCATTTTCAGAATAAGAGGTAACCTTGAACTATTAGCCCAAATAATTAGAAGACTTAACGAAACTGGTGTGATATGTTGCAGTATTTAATAACAAGTATTTAATTAATTAATTTCCAAATTAAAATAGTTTCTAAAATACAGGGCTTCGGTATTGTGTATTCCAATAAAACGGGCTCTGAAAGACATGCTATGCTAACTTACCACAGAAATCTAGATAATAAGACAGTATCACATGTTCTTACTTATAAATAACATACTTCTTCTTCTTCCTGCCCTTATCCCACACTAGGTGGGGTCGGCACAACATGTATTTCGTAAATCCATGTTGTTAAAGGTTTTGGCCTACCTATTGTTTTTTGACCGGCCGCCTGCCTGACATCAACCCTCCTTGGGAATACTCGTTGCGTCGTCGCGCGGATGATCCAATGTGCGTGCTGATATTATGCACTGGGTCCCAAAATGATATGCTTGTCAATCTTATTGATGATAACTAAGCAGACTATATATTCTTCTTGGTGGAATTGACTTGCTCACTTGAAGTTCCTCGATCCACTCATTCAGTTTTGCTAGGGTTGGGTTGGTTTGCCACGAATTAGTCGCGGCGGTCGGCGGTGACCTCTCTGTTCCTTCGCACCAAGGAGGTAGCGATGAGGGAGAGGGAGGCCACTTCCTCTCTCCTCTCTCGCGCTAGACGCACCGGGCGCCGGAGGGCGCGTGACGATCTTCGGCCACCCTAGTGAGCGGCCTGCGCGCGGCGGGTTAGGGTACCCGTCGCCCGACCAGTAACAGGCCCAGGGAGGATCACGCGCCATGTTCAGCGCGCGCCTCTCGGAAGGAAGTGGGGCAGGGAAACAATTGCCCCACCACAGGAGAGGTCCATCAGAAGAAGCTGGTGGACCGAGACCGCCGGGGTCGCGGCGCATGCAATAGCGAATCCCGTGACCCCGGTCTTAGGTCAGAAGGAGGGACACCGTTGGTTTTTAGCTGGTAAGAGTCTGGCAGACCCCTCGCCTTCCCCGGGTGAGAGACATTCATGAGGATTATCCAACGCAAAAAAGGGTTGTGTTGGTTGGTTTGGTTCTGACACATCGTAATTTATTTATTTTACAATTTACACATCGTACTTAGTTTAAAATTTCTCAACGTAAAAATTACAAATAACATATTAATAATAATATGTTTAAACATCGTTAACGTAGGTACTTACCTACCTTATCTGCTTGTACGACAATGTAATTTGTTCGTGGTCATAGCCTCATAATTTCGTTGCAATAATATAGGTAATATTAATAACCCATACGGTTTTTAACTTACACTTTACAAGAGTCTGGTAGGTACACCGTACACCGTTCCATGTCGTTCGGAAAACGACTAGGCACTGTCGCTGAACATTCGCTTCGCCGCGCTGTAATCTCCACGCTTCGCAAATTACTTGGTCTGCAAGATCGCGAATTAATAAGAGAAATCCATCAATAGAGTGATAAACTACCTCCAAAATGTCTTGCGCATGTCATGCAGGCGCGGTCGCAGCCAAAGACTTTGGGGGGAGGGGGGGGGGGTTATACTTACATTAACAGTAACATAAATTGAGCACATTAGAATTTATTGCACATTTTTTTTGTATATTATCTATTTTTAGGTGGTTTTTCAATTTAACGTGTACGATTTTGGGGGAAAATTGTCCCCTACGACCCGCCCCCCTCTCGGACCGCCACTGATGTCATGTAGGTTGCACACAAGCGTAATAAACCAAAGCCTACTTGCAAGCACCTGTGCAAGGCATAGACATCTATCTACCAATTGTAATAGGTAACACAGTGTCATTACACTTTGTTTTTCATTTATATAAAATAACTTCTACGTAGTATCTGTACGGTTATTAATTTTATTTTGTAAACATTGGTTCTCAGTAAGTGAATTATTGTTAATTCTTGTGGGGAAAATAAAGATCTTAAACCATAAACCATTACTCATTAACTAGGTACTTAGGTACCTATTAACTATATGTTTACAGCAACGAGGCCACCTACGACTCAGATCCTTAATATCAGATACTAATATTATAAAGAGGAAAGATTTGTATTTTTATATTTTTGTATGTAACGAATAAACTTAAAAACTACTGGACCGATTTCAAAAATTCTTTTGCCGTTAGAAAGCTACATTATCACTGAGTAACATAGGCTACGGGCGGAGCCGTGAGGACACTGCTAGTATTTTATAATTTTAGCTTTAACCAACTAGGTACCTACCTATGACGATAAAATCTGACGACTTATTATTGTAAACACAACAAAAGATCCTGAAGGTAAAGGTATATTACTTTACAGAAAAGGTTCAAACTCCTGGAAAATATAATACAGTAATTTGTGTGAGATTGATCCCATCAAAAACATAAATGTGAAAATGGGAGCCAAGTTCAATAATAAGAATATGCGTGGTTGTCGACTTCGCCGACAAAAGAATTGAGATGGGTGCCAAGTTCTGTAGATAATCCTGAAATTTATTTACACAAAGCAGATAACAGGATAAATTGAAGCCCAAGTTTGACTTGGCTAGTTTTTACCAGCAAACCGATTTTTTAGAAGAGTAAGATAGTTATGTTGACCTTACAGTATAAAAACAGTAACTTGCGTATACGCTATTGTATGTTATAACATAAAGAAGATAAGTTGATTAGCCAAATATAAGATACCTAACTTGTATGTGAAAACTAGCCAAGTCAAATTTTGAGCTTCAATTTATCCTAAGTTATCTGCTTTGTGTAAATAAATTTCAGGATTATCTACAGAACTTGGCACCCATTTATATCTCAATTATTTTGTCGGCGAAGTCGACAACCACGCATATTCTTATTATTGAACTTGGCTCCCATTTTCACATTTATGTTTTTGATGGGATATCATTACTTTTTGTAAAGAAATTATTATTATTCATCACTCAAAAGTAATCTGTAAAACGTTTACGCTGTATAGTTTTCTTTTTTGTGATATTTTCTACATTTTCTTGAACGTTAGAAATACAAAGTCCCCCCTTTATTTTTTTATCATTTGCCTGTTAAGTATATTTTTATTTCCCACTTGAATAAAATAATCTGGTATACAAAACGATAAAAGCGACCTTTCATCGTGGAATTATTGAACCCATTCTCCTACGAAAGAAAAAGATTGTTGCTATTATAATTTCGCAAGGCGGTGGGTAATAAAAATCGATTTTTGAAAAATATTTCAAATCGTAACAATTCAGTTTTCGGATTTTTTCCTTTGTATACACACAATTACCCAGCTGGACACCAAATTTCAACTTTCTAGGTCATCTGGAAGTGGGTTAGGTTTTTGATCTTCAAGTCAGTGTTAAAAATGCCGATTTTTAGACGTTAATATCTCAATAACCATTTGAGCTGTATTTATGAAATTTGGGATTTTGGTTAATCTCAGGGGTTTTTAATAAATAAGCCAAATTTCATGTGTTTATGTTGAATACATTTTGAGTTATTGAGGGCTCAAAAGTGGCTTCAAATGGTTCGTGTATACACGGCTGCTGCGTCGCCAGTTCCTTTTTCTTTGAACTTGGCTTGACACGCTGCCGCGTGTCTAGATATTTTAATCTTTTAATTTTAAGTAATTTTTGAACTCGAAGAATTGCAGGAAGTTTGTAGGTTTTTACGAAAACTTTTATAGGCTTCCTGCTTCCTGCACGTTTCCCGCTTCAAAAAAATACCTATATTAGCATATTTACTGATTCTGATTATCACAAAAAGACAGAACTGTCAATTTATGTATCTTAGATATTGAGTAACACATAGGTAAATAAAAATAGAATCGTTGACCATCGATATGAGAAAAGAGAAAACCTACACGATTTTTAACCATCCGTCAAAGGGTCAAAGGCCTGCATGTCTACGGGTTACTCACCCTGGAGCTTATCACACGACAATCATTTGTGTTGTGCCTTCATTGGAAATGTTTTACTGTGTTTTACGCTTTTCTTTTTTCATTATTGATGTCTTGCATACAGCAGAAGCAAAGAGATTTAGTATTGAATGTCTTTGAGCAGAAGCAATAGATGTTGAACTTGAATGGAACATTATACTTTGTATGTAGAATTTTAACAATAATCATTTTAATTTAACCTAATTTTAATCGCGAGATGGCACCAGAGTCGCTTGTCTTTTCAAGAATTATTATTATCTGTGGCAGTCAATAACACAGATAATTAATTAATAGATGAAACTAGTGATGTACGTTTTGTTCGACTGAAAAAAACGTTCTCAATTATAACGTTTCTAATTTGCGTTAACGCTTCGCGAGTTTAATCGCAGTTTAAAGGAGACCATTCATATTGGGCCCAAAATCGAAAGTGCCAACGGAAAAAATAGTTTTCAATCCGTTTGGAACATCATCCTGAGCATTTGGTACTATGACACCAAAGCGGTAGAACCATCAGAAGAGCAGCTGCATAAGTTCGAAAAATCTGATTTCCCATACATTTGACCAAAAATAAATGTAAACATATCATATATGTATGTACATGGACTTATTTAGTGGGCCATTCTTAACCTTTTTGCCATGACTGTAATTCTGTAAATGTGACTGTAATTTGAAAATGAGTTTAAGTTTATTTGTGTTCTATGTTTTGTGCATACCATGTGTTGTGCAAGGTTACTAATTCTCGCAAATAAAACAATGGCAAACATTTTCATAATACTATTTTCAATTATTTTTTTAATACTACCAACTTTGTATGAAACATGAATGGTCTCCTTTGAGTGCTGCGATGACAGAATTATTGGAAGGGCTTACCATTAACTCTTATTACTTGCCAGGCAGTGTGATAAGCCCAGATAATAAACTGCTTTGTTCAATTCCAACTTCATGCAGAGACGGATCTAAACCCCCAAATCCCTCTAGACCCTCTAGAATAGATAAATAGATGTAATTTAATGGTCACATAGGTCATGATTACCCCTTGAGATGGCACCGTGACCCGCGTGTCATTCATGAGAAAATAAAATATTTGGCCTAGGTGGCCAGCAGCCAGCTTTGACCACCCCACCGAACAAAATATTGAATTTGCTACTGCCTTGATGTAATTTTAATGGGGTATTCAACTTAAGCGCGGGGACAATGCGGCGCGGCGCACAATGGACCGAATGTATGGGAGAGGTTGGATATAGGCATCTCCGAAATAAAAGTCAATATTTGAAAACCTAATAATGCCATTGTATTTAGTTATCCAATGCCATCTAAACGTGCTCTAACAAATTTCTTTTTATCTCTCGTATTTCGGGAGTCATTTGAAAAAATGAGAAATTTTACTATGGAAATGACTGTATTGAGCTCTCTGCCGCCTGATTCCTGCCTCGTTTCAAGTTGCGGTCTTTACTATCATAATACAAATACCAAATGCTACATTTATTACTAAGTCACATGGTGCGCCAAACGTGCACCATCTGACATATAGGGTGATGTATTTTTTTACTGAATCGAGCTCTCGGCCTCCTGATTCTGGTCCTGTTTTAAGTTGTGGTCTTTACTACCCTAATACACATACCAAAAACTGCATTTAGTGTTATGACACATGGTGCGCCAAATGTACACCTTCTGATATACATATAGCGTGATATAAAGGGTGTAAACAAAATCATGTAATTCCTTCAAACCTCATGATGTACTGCTGACATAGATTAACTCTGCAAGGGATATATTTGGATTCCATAAAAAATAAATTAGAAAATGTAGATACGTGTTCTTCACGTGAGGCATTTTAGCGCCACGCGTTAAATTACCACACAGCGAGCGATAGCCGCGCAATTCGCTTGGGTGGACCCCCGTTCGGTTTTGGGTAGACCCCCTGCTTAGCTAATATTGCATTTTTGCAAATTCATCGACTTCAAATGTGTTTTTGACTGATTTCTAACTGTATTGAGATATAGAGTGAAAAAATAATAAAAAAGCACACGTTAAGTTTTATACATTTAGTAAACCTACGACAGTACCTACAATATTACTATCGTCATCGGTCTGTTTGCTACGTTTTCAGGTAAAAAATAAGCAACAAATCATCCGTGTGTGGGGTTATTCCATTAAAGGAAAGTCTTTAAGTCACGACCTGCTTAAATTAGATCCTCTATCGTGGAGCCTCATTTACATGTCACGGACCCCCAATTATTATTTTTTTCGTCCACGTGGACCCGTTTGAGGTCGCCGTCGACCCCTAGTGGTCGATATAGACCACTTTGTTTGGGTATCACTGTTCTAGAAAAAGTGTGAAGCACACGCTGCTTCGAGAAGGTACGATTTTGGAAAAACCATTTACGCGTAGACAATTCACCATTAGAAGAAGACACGTTTTACGTATGAATATTATAATTATTTTGAAATTTAACGATTGTTAATTCAATAACGATAATTGGATAACGTTATAACGTTAAGTTTTATATTATCGAATAACTTTACATACAATTTACCGGTCCCTGCTCAATCGTTGACTTCATTCGACTGAATGCTTTGCTGACATGTTTGTCTACGGTTTCATGTCATATTGTTATGCCACACGTCACTTGTCATTTGTCATTGTCATTTAGCTTGATTTGATTGCAGATTTGTAGATTGTTCGGGCGCCGGTAAATCTTACAAAGTGATATTTCACCGGTATTTTATCAAATTTAGTAAATCAAGCTTGGCGTGACAACAAAATGTCTCAATTTAAATTGGTGTCGTCGACAAAAGCATCTGATGTGGTTCCTGTGAGCAAATATGTGTCGCAGAAGACCGGTATTACAGTGATCATTGCGGGAGTTGAGGGACCTTTAGTCAACGGATTCTTTTGTCTTGGTAAGTTTTAATTGAATACCTTCGTAACTTGATACAAGTTTTAGTTCCACCTACTTGCTAAACATTGCTAAAAATTTCTCCGACAACGTGGATTTTTCATTCTAAAAATACCTAAATACGATCTAATTAAAATGATAATGTACTTACAGAACAAATATGTTTTTTTTTCTATTTACAAGAAATGATAACATCACGCTGATAACAGATAAGGAATTTATTACAAATTAACACACTTTTCTTTATTAATATCTCAGCAACTGAAGCTCATGATGATGATGGCCTACCTCACACATTGGAGCATCTCATTTTCCTTGGCTCAGAGCGGTATCCATACAAAGGGATCTTGGATTTGTTGGCCAACCGTTGTATGGCCCATGGCACAAATGCCTGGACAGACACGGATCACACATGTTACACTGTGTACACTGCGGGAGACGCTGGCATGTTGACACTGTTGCCTATATACCTGGATCATATACTCAGGCCTACGCTTACTGATCACGGGTACATAACTGAGGTCCATCATATTGATGGTGATGGAGAGGATGCTGGCGTTGTTTATTGTGAAATGCAGGGAAGGGAGAATGGTGCCTACAGTAGGTAAGACTGAGTTATAAACCATCCTAAGATTACTTTTTTCTTTATTGATTTTCTTTACATATAGGTAGATTTTCATTTTTAAATATTTCCATAAAATATAATAAAACATTTATAAAATAGCCCATTGTCGCTCTAGACTGTTTAGACCAGGGGTCACCAATTAGATTCGCTCGGGGTCTGTTTTAAGAAATGAAATTATCATCGCGGTCCACACAACATTTTATAGAAAATAATATTTATTAACAAAGATAATGCGAGGGATACATTTTATTAAATTATGTACTCTGTAGTGCAAGTTGATGTGTTCTCGCGGTCTGCATAAAATGGGTCGGCGGTCCGCATGCGGACCGTGGTCTGCCATTTGGCGACCCCTGGTTTAGATCAATGCTATCCAATATTTTTTCAAATGGGCCGTAATCAAATTGCGTTGTCAGCCAGTGGGCCACCTATTGGGCACCAAACCAAGTGCTTTCTAGTTTTCCTTGGCAGGTTTGGTGGGCAAACTCAAATGCATAGTGAGCCACTTTAGCCCATGGGCTGGGGTTGGACAGCCCTGGTATTGATGTATTGATTGTTAAACGCTCAATAATTATCACAATCTAAGATTGCGATCCAAATATTGTGATAAATACTGAACATGTAGCATGCGGTTAATGGAAGAATAAATATCCAAAGTGAAGTCTTTTGGCACCAATAAAATATTTTTTGTAGGTGTGAGCATCAGTTGCTGCGTGCAATGTACCCAGGTAGTGGCTACTCAGCTGAAACAGGAGGTATTATGAAGAACCTTAGGACATCTACTGATAATACTAAAGTGAGTTGTACGATTAACTGCTTCAAATTATTTATAATGTACTTGCCCAATTGCACACTTCTTATAGGCTACTTATTGCGCATTCCTAAGATTTACCAAGCATTATTGGTTAAAAATTATGTCTATGAGGGTAAAGATACAAATCTTTACCCTTAATGAAGCAAAGACCTCATAGCTTTGCATAGTGGACCCTCCCATATAGAAGTAGCTATCACAGGTAAAGTTAGCTTACGAGTCTATTTATATGCCCTGTTTGGCAATAAAAAATGCTACCATTGGTAAGGGGCCATTCCAGTATTACGTAAGCAGAATTTTAGTAATTTTTGACCCACCCCTTCCCCTTATCAGCAAAAGTAAACAAAGCTTTTACCCCCTCCTATGCTTACGTAAATATTGGTATATATTTTTTTAGAACTGATCAGGTAAATAAATAAAAATTGCTGACGTAATCATCATCTAGGCACCCCATGTCATGCCATGTCATCAAAAATAAGCTAAGCAAAGACCCCCCCCCCTTTCGTGCTTACGTAATACTTGAATGCCTAAGCAAAACAATTCGATTTTTCCCATAGGAACCAGGCATAAGCCTATAGTCGCGAGATACAACATAATTTACAAAACGATTATTAAATCCCAGGAAAGTTTGCGATCACTAGCATAAGCTGATATAATCTTTTAAATTGAACTTTATCAAGAAAATTTCTTTGTTGTGTGTTTTCTTTAAATATAAATACCCAGTTTGAAATTAAAAAATAAAACTATTTCTTATTTTTAATAAAAAAAAATTGAGTAATTAATCATAATGTAATTGTAACAGAAATTTGATAGAAAGAAAAAGACTGTTCAACCAAACTTAAACAACAATTTATTAATAAAAGGTTTATATTCAATATAATATAACTCCTCCCCTGGCTCGAACACATGCGAAGATCCTCCTGGGCATGCTGAGAATCAAGTTATCCAGCATTTCTTGGGGTAACCTGTCCCATTCTTGAATAGCGGCTTCCCTGAGCTCTGGCACTGTCTGGGGACGTGGCTGACGGTTCCAAACAGCTCGCTTAAGAGCATTCCACGCGTGCTCTATTGGGTTTAAGTCAGGCGAGCCAGCAGGCCAGTCTAACCTTGTGATGTCGTATTCTCGGAGAGCAGCATTGACTCGTCGAGCTCGATGGGCGGGCGCATTATCATCGACCAGTACAAATTGGTGCCCATGGTTTACTCGGAATGGTCTGACAATTCCATCAATAGCAACTGCTCTGTATATGTCTGCTGTCATGAAGCTTCGATACGGGATCAAAGGCGTTCTAGCTCCAATCATAATACCACCCCAAAAGGACACCGATTTCCCGCCTTGCTGAACTGTTCCAGTGGCAGTTCTTTGCCTTTCACGGTCTCTTGGTCTTCTCCAGACACGGACACGTCGGTTATCTGGATGAGTACTGATTCGCGATTCGTCAACGAAGAGATAGTTTTGCCAAATGTTTATTTCTTCATTTTGCCGAAGCCTAGCCCACTGTAATCTCCGTCATTGACGTTGCTGGGAATTCAGAGGAGCTCGCCAAGACCTCCGTGCTCGTAATCCAGCCTGGTGTAAGCAATTCCGAATGGTCTGAGTGCTAACTTCAAGCCCAGAGGCGGCCCGAACTTCTGCTTTTATTTTAGTGGCGTTGATTGTTGGGTCACGGGCTGCCAGCAATCTAATATAGCGCTTTTGGGCAGCAGTCAAAACAGTTGGGCGACCACTGCGGGGTCGGTCAGCTAAATTACCCATCCCGTGGTACCTCTGCAACGTGATCACGACACAGGATTGGGATATAGCAACTCTGCGTGCTATTTCTCTCGTGGTGTGTCCTTCTTCCCTCAAAGTTACTATTCTTGCTCGTAAAACTTCTGATAATCCTCTTGGCATTTTTCAATCACAACTTTCCGCGAAATCTATTTTAAATCCGTTAAAATTGACTAAATCGGATTTCTGAATGAGCGTAAGCTAGGACTGAAAGCCTTTTTTAACCCCCGACGCAAAAAGAGGGGTGTTATAAGTATGACCGCTATGTGTGTCTGTCTGTCTGTCTGTCTGTGTGTGTGTCTGTCTGTGGCACCGTAACTCTTAAACGGGTGAACCGATTTGAGTGCGGTTTTTTTTATTTGAAAGCTGGTTTTCTAGCGAGTAATCTTAGACATGTTTTATTAAAATCGGTTCAGCCATTTCAAGGTTATCAGCTGTTTTGTTAGCTGCGGTAGGGTTCTCAGACGCATAATGTGTATTACTTTACTTTCAAACATACGTGTGAAATAAAATTTGAAACACTCATTTGAAACACTCATGTATGCTATATAACTATGCAAGATTATGAAATCCTTGGTCTGATGCTGCAGCCAGGATAACCAGTGCACTAGTACACTCTTAAAAAAATAATAGCAGATATGTCGTGTTTGGATTCGTTTTGATCAGTATTTGATTCTACATGCAATTCAATGGTGGCGATATGATGAGCTGATGCTGCAGCCAGGATATCCAGCACACTAGTACACTCTTGAAAAAATAATAGCAGATATATGTCGTGTTTGGATTCGTTTTGATCAGTATTTGTTAGCTATAATTTATGAAGATCTGTTCAGGCGTTTGAAGATCATCAGCTCATTTCCTATTTGACAAAAGGGTCTTACCAACTTTCACTGGTCCGATTGATTTGAAATTTGGTGTACTGTTACTTTGGTGGTATTTCCAAGATATGGCAACCTTGAGCTGATGCTGCAGTATCAAGTAGTCTGCAGGATACCCAACCCCTCAGCAACTTATAGCAGATATAGCATCTTTGGGCTCATAAGAATGGTCTCAATGAGTAGATGTTAGATAGATGATGGTGTCTACTAGTAATTTAAAAAGTATTAAATAAAAATTAAATTAAAAATTTAGAAAACCCCCGACTCAAAAAAGAACCCCTAAAAAGTAAAAAATAAAATGTGTTTATTGGCCATTTAACTTTATTAAAAGTACCTAGTAATATTTTGACTCAAGCGTCGTCACGTCGGGGGACCGCTAACTAAATAAATTAAAAAAAAAAACAGAATACAAAAAAGAAGCTTGGTAATGATAATTTACTTAGCGGTCCCCCGACGTGACGACGCTTGAATCAAAATATTACTAGGTACTTTTAATAAAGTTAAATGGCCAATAAACACATTTTATTTTTTACTTTTTAGGGGTTCTTTTTTGAGTCGGGGGTTTTTTAAATTTTTAATTTAATTTTTTATATGGAAAAACAATTGAACTGTTTTATTATTTTACATTCTAAATCTATATTTTTAAATAAAGAATCTAAAAAGAAGAAGAAATCATAATATAATCTACCGTAACAAAAAGAATTTAGATTTTTCAAAGTGACCGAAATCTTTTTTTGATGTGTGTAGTATAAAATTATGGTCGTCCTACAAGGAAACCCTAAGTAGGTTTGTAAATATATTCCATTGGGACTGAAGATCCAGTTCACTTATATAAATCCACTCCTGGCTGCGTAACTATGCAATAGAGCTATAATAGATTCTCTTTGATGCAGATAATTTTATTAAATGGTTTTAATTACACTTCATATATTTTTTTCCTTGTTTGTTTGATTCAAGTCTTGCAACAGATTTTTCAACTAATTTTCCTTAACCAATTCTCCTGAAACTTCGCACACAAATTAAATTCCCAAGACAAAACAACATTATAATCATTTCAACCCTCAATACCTGATGCTGCAGGGGTACTGCAAGAAAAAAACATTCAACTTAAAAGTATTATTAAGGGATTATTAACATAACATAACATCACGCCTGTTTTCCCCGAAGGGTTGGGCAGAGGTGTACCTATAGTAAGACCCTCATTTCGCCGTTATGTTTTAGTCCCATGTAATAGGGGGTTAGGGGGCGAGCCTATTGCCACCAACTGGGCACAAATCCAAACTCCGGGCTGCTACTGAGGATTTCCACACGGAAAAATCCAATATCACTTGCCCGACCTGGGGATCGAACCTAGGACATCACGATCTGCAATCGTGCTTGCCACCATTAGACCAACGAGGCAGCTTATTATTATTGAAATAAAAACTTATATCATTGTTATCTATACAGTCAGGTGCAGCTGATTATCTGAATATCGTATTTTGCCATCTGGCCTCGAATTTCTGGAAAAAACTAATAATGTTTGTGTAATTAAAATAATAATGATTGTTATTTCAGGTGAGAAATTTTCACAAGAAATTCTATCGTGCTGAGAACCTGACAATTATCCTGACTGGTCAGATAGATGCGCAGGATGTGTTTGCAGTACTAGCTACTGTGGAAGATGACATCATCGCTAAGGTAAACTTGCAAATTGCATAATGATTATCAACAGGTGTGTAGGAGCCAATTGTATTATAGTGTGGTGTTTTTATAACATAATTATTCTTTATATAATTTCTTAGACCATGGTTTTGCTTGCGTTGTACATCTTCTATATAAATAAAAATGAATCGCCAAATGTGTTGCTAAGCGCAAAACTTGAGAACGGCTCGACCGATTCAGCTATTTTTTTTATATATATTCCTTAAGGCACAAGGAAGGTTCTTATGGAGAGAAAAAACATAAAAATTGCGTGGAAAATAGTAAAAACAACACTTTTCTTTTCCCACTATAGGCTAATAACTTTTGACAGAACGAAGTCTGTCCGGGCAGCTAGTTTTTTTAATAATAGTTGATAGCTCCCACACTTATCTTACTGTTCATGTTAATCATAACATGACATAAGTACTCCCCGAAGGGTTCGGCAGAGGTGTTTCAGTACTCCCTCGTTTCGCCAGTTATGTTTAAGTTCCATGTAACAGGGGGCGAGCCTATTACCATTAACCGCGCACAAATCCAAACTCGGGACTGATACTGAGAAATTCCTAATGGAAAAACCCATTAGCACTGCCCGCCCTGGGGATCGAATCCAAGATCCCATGCTCAGCAGTCGCGCTTGCGACCACTTAGACCGAGAGGACAGTCAAGTCATGTTTATCATGTTGGGTTTTTGAATTGCCTACTGAAATTCAAATATTTTCACTATTCAACGAGATTAAATTAGTACCTACAGTAATACCCCGGACTTACGCGATAGGTGGGACCAAGAGATAGCCGTGTAAGTCGAATTCGCGTAAGTCGGGGTTCAACCTTGCATGTAAATACGTATAAAGTTTGTGTCATAAACCGAATTTGCACTGCGTACGTAATGTTTTACAGAATTGGAATTGTTATTCCACACGGAACACGTTCGAACTTGTCGTAAACCGAACACGCCGATGTGGGCGATGATCAAAAACAAAAACCGCGTATCTCCGAATTGGCGTAAAATGGGGTAGCGTAAGGCGCCCCGTACACAGTCAATCTCGATCGCGATCCGCGATCAAAATCAATGATCGCGATCCAGATTGTTTTGTGATCAGATGCATCAATCCATCAATCTAATTCGTACATTATCAATCTGGATCGCGATCTTTGATTTTGATCGCGGATCGCGACCGAGATTGGCTGTGTACGGGGCGCCTAAGTCGGGGTATTACTGTATAGCCTTTCGGAATTAAAACATTACCTAAAAGATTTTTGTCAAACTATTCTTTTGTCATTTGAAATGAAAACACATTCGTGTTTGACTAATTGTAGTAGGTAGTCATTGTAGCCAACTATAATTTCAACAGCGATATGAATGTAAATTACGTTAATTTTCCTCACCACGTATTTATACCTAATGTACAATGCACACGTTATTCTGTATAACAAACTGTCCATTCACTTCAATTTGACCCTGACAACAACATGTAAAACTCTACGAAAATAATCAATTACATGATGCATTTATTTAGCTTTTACCCAAATTTGAAACACGCCATTTATCTTTAGAAAAGATATCGTATCTGAGTTCGTATATAACCGTCACGCTTATATTCCTCGAAGACATAACCAGATGTGTTCGTGCTGATGTCATGATATGCGCGTTTCACTAAATAGGTGATAGCATAGCAGGCCAATGTGGTGGACTAAGGCCTAATGACTATTAGATGACTTAACTCTTCTCATTCTGAGAAGACGCCCGTGCCCAGCAGTGGGACAGTCTCTTCTTCTTTTCGTGTAGTTAGTGACTAACCTGGTGTCAGAGTTTATGCCGCCCATGGGCCTCTGACTTGGCTTTACATGCCGTCGAGAAATATCCCTCAGGTATGCCGGTTTCCTCACGATGTTTTCCTTCACCGTTTTTAAGGAAGTGATAATTATACAATACGCACATGAATCCGAAAAGTCAGAGATGCGTGCCTTGGGTTCGAACTCGAGACCTATGACTTGGCAGTCCGACGGTCACACCACTAGGCTATCACTGCTTAGTGGGACAGTAATGGGCTGATTATGTTGATGGTGATAATTGTATGATGATGATATTTGATTTCATTTATACCAGAACGGGCGACTGTATCACCTTGCAGGAATAATTCTTGCTTATTTTTAACATTTACCTATACAGTTTATTTTCCTTATGAAGTATATTGAACCCTTGTTTGCAATTTAAACATTATTGGCTCATTCAAATTACCTACTCGTCTAAATGGTTTTTATTGTTTGAACACTAATTCTCATTGAAACAACCTCAGCTCAGCCAGATAGATACATTATTTGGTCCTATCATTATTTGGTTTAATACCTAAGACATGAAGAATTAATCAGATGACTCACTGCTTATGTCATTGTGGGTTTTTAATTACAAGTCATGTTTTTTCTAATAATTACGAAAATTGCAATTTATAGCAAAGATTGTTCTTTTATTTTGTAATTTACTGCAAGGTGCTTAATGTCGTCCAAAGTTATTCAAATTTCGCATATAAGATCGCATAAATACTAAGTACCTATTCGAAATTCTTCTTCTTTCTGCCCTTGTCTCACACTGGGTGGGGTCGGCACAACATGTATTTCATAAATCCATATTGTTAGAGGTTTTGGCTTATTGTTTTATGACCGGCCGCCTGCCTGACATCAACCCTTCTTGGGAATGCTCGTTGCGCCTCCGCCGCACAGCGGACGGAAAAACAAGGTTCCCTTACATAGGATTTTTGAAAAATAAAATGTTTTATTTGATAGTTTCGAGTATACAGTTTTGTCGAGTACATTAAAACATTGAATAAATTAGTAGTTACGGGTTTTTTTTTCGAGTCTATACCATAAAAAAATTACTTTATATATTTTAAATGTATGAAAATGGAATTAGTTTTCCTCATAACTTTTTGTCTTGGATTGTAAAGCTGAAACTTTTAGGTATTGTTGCCGAGCCTATAACAAAGACACCTGACTTTTGACCTTGACCCCGAATTTCCCCGTTCAAAAGATATGAATGAATTAAAAATGCATATTTGAACGATGTTTTAACACGCGGTAATGTACCTCAAAAATAAGTTTTTTTTTAATTTTGTTTACCCAAAATTGATCCCTGATAGACAACAAACTTATATGACCATTGATCTTAACGAAAAAGGTCCTATTTCAAAACGTATGAATTAATTAAAAAAATATATTGTGAAGATTTGGTCATGGTAAAAATGGTTGTTAAAGTCGCAACATTGTGTTCAGTTACTAAGAAATCCTTAATTACCTACCTATATATTTGTCAAATTAGACTGCCTCACTTAACAATAGTCACCACCTACCCTCAATTCCCATTGTTATTGCGCAAGTGTGTCCAAACATTTCGGTTTTGGTAATTAAGGTGATTAGATTAATTGTTTATCAAATAATGGGAACATACTTTACCTCACACCACTGCATTGCGTGCACTTACCATTTTTTTTTGCGAATTTTGTTGTTATTCTAGGTAGATGACTGTATGTCATGAAAGATCAAACAATGATTCCGGTTAATGAATTAGAGTTCTGGTTTTGCTCATTAGGGTAATTAGATTCCTTTTTTGTCAAATAGTGGGAACATATGTAGGTACTTAAGTGCACTTAAGGTTAGACAATCATTTCCGGAAATGGATTAGCGTTCTATTCTAAATGAAAACAGTATAAATACTGAGAGCACCTTTACTTAATTTCACTTATCATTACTGATTCGTACCCTAACGTTCTACTTGCGCTAATTTGTTGTTTGAGTTGCTCAGTATGGAGGGAATTACGTCAAATCTCGATATATTTGTATTCATGAAGCAAAATTCTTTTAATGTGGACATGTTGTTACAAAAAGTGTCAACTTCCGTGAACATTTCTCTATCTGAAGAGGAAAATACAAAGCTTAAATCATTTTGTGCTACATATACGAGTAACCTTAAGCGAAAATGGAAATCAGCTCATATGACAACAGATATTTTTTTTTTAAAGTTTGCGAATTGGTTAGACTCGGAAGTTAAATGGCCAGACTTTTTCCCAGTAAACATTGATCAATTTAGAACTGAAGATCCATCGTGTATTGAGATGACATATGAAGATGCCTCAACAAGTGTTTCTACAGTAACAGCAGCTAGTACATCAACAGAGTTCGCTGTGCCCCTTACTGTGTCTGTGTCGACGTCCACCACTACAATTACTCCTCGGAAAGAATTTGCTGACCTAAGTCCAGTTCAAAAAAGAAGACGAACTGAAGATCTTCTAGCTAAAAATGATTTTGATACACTAGCTTATGCTCTTGTAATGAAAGCTGGTGAAAATGAAAATCTAAGGGACTTTGCAGAATTAGTGAAGCATTTAATTAAACATCCAGAGGATGCATCGATGTTTCGAACAAAATGAATTTTGCCTGCTGATAAGGCACAAAAAAAAAAAAATATAGACTTTGTAGACATAGGCAACATGTCTGACTGTGACATTGACTAATTTAATTGTGATTGGTTCTTCTCCTGAATCATTGGTTTCATACTCATACAACTCATATATTGATTTCATATTTGAAATTACTATTGTTATGTTTTTGCTAATTACTAAATGTGTACTGCATGCTAATATAACCAAGGTGTAAAATCTAAATATTTTTACAGCTGAAATGCCGAATGTAGTGAAAGTTTCACTATATTCTGCATTTCAGCTGTACAAATATTTACGTGAAACCCATAGATCTTAAGAACTTATGTTAGCTACGTATATTCTTGCAAATAAATATACCTATCATTCATTCATATCGCATTATTTGTTGTTTAAATTCAATTATTAATTTATTCATACGTTATGAATAAGTACGCTTTTCGTCAAGATCGATAGTCATATAGGTCTGTTGTTTATCAGGAATCAATAATGGGTAAAAAAAAATAAAAAAACTTCTTTTTGAGGTACATTACCGCGTGTTAAAACATCGTTCAAATATGCATTTTTAATTCATTCATATCTTTTGAACGGGGAAGTTCGGGGTCAAGGTCAACAGTCTAGAGGTGTCTTTGTTATAGGCTCAGCAACAATACTTAAAGTTTCAGCTTTACAATCCAAGACAGAAAAAAGTTATGAGGAAAACTAATTCCATTTTCATACATTAGAAATATATAGTCATTTTTTTATGGTATAGACTCGAAAAAAAACCCGTAACTACTAATTTATTCAATGTTTTAATGTACTCGACAAAACTGTATTCTCGAAACTATCAAATAAAACATTTTATTTTTCAAAAATCCTATGTAAGGGAACCTTGTTTTTCCGTCCACTGTGCGCCGTCGCGCGAGTGACCCAATGTGCTTGCTGATATTATGCACTGGGTCCCAAAATGATATGCTTGTCAATCTTATTACCGCCAACCAAAGACACACAATATTAATCTCTTTGCCGCCAACTAAGTAGACTATTTTCGTCTTGGTTTGTTGGACATCGTTTACAATAGAAATAAATTGCGATTCATAACAAGAAATCCAAAATATTAAAAAATACTCGATAAATAAATTTTATAAAATATCAAATTGATATTCGGTTGCCACGGCGACCTAAGTACCTATTCGAAATTAATAGATTCAAAATATCCGAATTTTCGGTTCAGATTTCGATAAATATGAGGGTAACCAAGGGTGGTGGTTAAATGGTTTAACCACCTAACCCTAATCAAGTATGAATTCAAAATGGTACCTACTTGAAAATATATTATTTTTATGCAGATAGAGAAAGATCCTCAAGAAGAGTGGGTCAAACCGTGGCAGATCATCCCTCCTCCACCAAATTACGGCGAGTTGGCAGTGCAGTGGCCGGCAGACACTGAAGACTGTGGTCAGGTATGCACTACTCTGTTTTGACCTTAATAACCCACTGAAATATTGTCATGATTACTTGTTGAATTTTGAACACCATGCATGTAAGATATCACCATCCTAACTGTTGCTAGATCATTACGTGATCAGCTTGAAGCCCGCCTGGACGCGGCAGAATTTTTATACGAGGTTAATCGGAAAGGGGATACTACGCCGCGGGCCACCTAAAGTATAACTGATGACTATTTTAAAACTAGTGTTAAAATTTCAAAATTCGATAATTTTTATTTGCATGCATAAAGATTTTTATTTTAGTTTTTTCAAAAAAAAAACATACCTGCTTTAGTTATGAATTCAGAAAATTATTTTTTTAATCCGTGACCCCAAATATGACCTAAATTGTAAAAACAGCTGATCATAGCTATGGCCAGATAGATTTTAACATATTTTTTACGAAATCTTTGAATAGCTATTTCTCTTAAACTATCGAGTTTTGGGGAAAGTTGTAGAACAGAAGTTATCACTTATTATAGGTACTTTAACACCCTTTCGGTTTAGTATCCCCTTTCCAACTAACCTTGTATAGGCTCAAATATAATATAATATCATTGTACAATGTTCTCATAGGTAGTATTCGGATGGCGTGGCCCGCACCTAACGGAAAACAATGCGCTACAAGATTTAACGGGTTGTGCGATACTGCTGCGATACCTCTGCGACACCGCCGCCGCGCCGCTGCAGCGATGCCTCGTAGAAAGAGAAGATGCCTTGGCTGGAGACGTAAGTTTAATAATATAAATCTGTTTGAAGAAATTGTCATCTTTATAAAGACAATTCAACTTTGTGTAGGGTTTGTTAAGGTTCCTGGTTTTAAGGTACCAAATCCGCCATTTTGACTATAAAAATTTACGAGACTAGGACTCAATTTGACCAACATTTGGTAACTTATCTGAGGAATAATTTAATGTTTTGACAGTTTTTGTATAGTTATTCTGTCAAAATGTCTGACTTATTCCTCAGATAAACGCTATTCAGCATTGGTAAAAGCGGGCCTAAGAGGTATTTGGGCAGGCCCGCCGCTAGATGTTTCGTCGCCCGCGTGCAATACCAAATGAAAAAGATTAATTCCCAAGCGATATATGGACGAGCTTTTTCTTTTTTTTAGACGCACCTCTCACCCTTTCGATTACTCCTGTATCTTGAGTGACACAAAACCGAAAAAATTAAAACTGGTCTCAATTAGATGAGTCGCTTGATTTTCACGCCCGCTTCCGGCGGCCCTGTATTTGGGATTACGGACGAATTACGAATAGTTCGATCCCAACGTTTTATATTTTTAGAAATTACTAATTGGAATTTCGTATATTCTAATAAACATTTCCCTCACAGATTTCCTACAACCTAACAGAGAATATAGCATCCCTCATCAAGATTGAGCTCGAGAACGTTCCAATGGACAAACTGGAGCAAGCTCGCGACGAGGCGTTGAAGGCCTTACGGACGGTATGCGCGGGCGAGGAACAGTTAGACATGGAGCGTCTACGTCGGTTGCTACGGAAACAGCTGCGGGAAGCTATCGCCAGTCTGGAGTCAGACCCGCATCACGCTGTGGCCTTCCGGTGCATTGGTGATGCGTTGTACTCGCAGAATGAACATCACGTAAGTATTTTTATACAAGGTGTAAAAAGACCCTTCACGAAGCCGTCAATCATGCATTCAGTACATCAAACTAAGTAACCCTAGGTACGCAAAAATTGTCGCTGGGAAACGACTTTTTTTTGGGTGAAACATTTCGTTTTACTGTAAAGCTCAATGTAAAGCACTCAAAACATTGTGCTGATAGATGCAATGAGTAGTAAACGGGTAATGGAGGTATTTCAAGTACATTAGCAACCTTCAAAACTATTATTTTTAATAAAAGTTGTGAGAAAGTTGGAACTTTGACCACCAATATCTCCGTAACTAGAAGGTTCCCAGGCATAGTCCAGACCAAAAACAGTATCGCGATGACGTGGAGAACAAGTGCATTTCGGCTTCGTTAAGGGTCTATTTACACCGTTTATACTTAGGTACAAATAGTTGAATTCTGAAAAAGTAAGTGATGGAGATTGTGTGGAATTATTCTTCTTCTCAATTGTCTGCACGAACTATATGATTAGCTCATGGTGAATAGATTTGCCAGACAGCAAGGTTGCTAGCGGGGCTGACTGCCCAGGGTGCACCGAACATATTTAATTATTGTCACTTATGGAGGTTACACCCCATTAAAAGAGGCATAGACCCATTTAACTACAGATGTTCGTAACACAGAGTTTAAATCCCCCTTATTACAAAAGATGGTTTAATCCAAAACTAAGGTAAACTTTTTAACGTCATATTATAACAAAACTACCTCGTTGGTCTAATGGTGGCAAGCGCGACTGCTGATCATGAGGTCCTGGGTTCGATCCCCAGGTCGGGCAGTGTTATTGGGTTTTTCCGTGTGGATTTCTTCAGTAGCAGCCCGGAGTTCGGATTTGTGCCCGGTTGATGGCAATAGGCTCGCCCCCTATTAAACATAACGGCGAAATGAGGGTGTCACCATACACCTCTGCCCAACCCTTCGACAGGGTTTTATACAGGCGTGATTTTATGTTCGTATAACAAAACGAGAGGGATGTTTTAACACCTGGTTTATTCTTAGACCTTTTTTGTAATAAGGGGGGGGGGTGATTATCTTTTAAAAAGTGATTCTACCTGCCATTGAAACTACCTGAAACATTAAGAATCAGTCACAGATCATACAATGAAATCTGATGCAGATTCAAAAAAATCAAATTTTTTTATTTCACATAAACCAATACAGGTGCTTATGAAACGTCGAATTTAGGTGCACGGTTCCAATTAGTTGTTTCCTATGGAGAAGAGCCGGAAAGAAACTCCATGGTTACTCTTTTAAAAATAATACCTTTAACAATTTCAGTGGATACAGTACAATGATTTAGGATAGTGAGAGAACAATGAGGTCCTGACCACAGACCAATGAGTAATATAGTACTAAAAGACTTGAGTACAAAAACTAACAAACAAAAATAAAATTAAAAAAAAAGTAATATGAATAATATTGTAGTAATTTACAAATTTATAGATGCAGGTCCACAAAGTTCTCACATTTACAAAAGTGAAAAGGAAGCTAAACTATATAAAACAATTGACATAATTAAATGTCATCAAAACTTAGCTAAAAAATCATTGTAAAATAAGATAAAGATATCTTGAGAGTAATGATAGCAATAAAAAAAAATAAAAAATATATATATTGATTTCTATTTCCATGTTGTGACACCACATAAAACATTGAACAATTCGTTTTTGTATTGGAAAACAAATGAGATCGAAAATAATGTATTTTCTGTTATAGAGTCAATCTTCAGTTTTAATAATGCACAACCATTTGTACTGATATGTCAAACAATAACTTTGTGATTGGTTTTTAGTTACGGTCTGCTGAATACCTGTTATAACAAACACGTGAATTGTATGTTAGAGATAAAATAATTTAAAAAATACTACAAAACTGCCTCGTTGGTCTAGTGGTGGCAAGCGCGACTGCTGATCGTGAGATCTTAGGTTCGTTCCCCAGGTCGGGTAGTGTTATTGGGTTTTCCCCTTCGATCAGTAATAGTACTAGATTCCCGATAAGCGCTTCAAAAACGGCCCGAAAAATAAGGGCACAAATATTTTTGTGCTGTTATTTCAAATTAGTATGTTCCAATGATAACCAACATTAAGAAGTCAAAATGCCGCAGTGCGCGTTTAAAAATTGTGTAAACAACCACCGGAACACCAGAGTTTTTTGGAAAGAATATCTTTTTTCCGATAAGTTTATATCATTAACTGTTTTTCATAAAATAAAAACTCAATTAAATAGTAAATATAAATCAATTAGCAAATATTATGATTGTTTGACCAACGTTTGTGACAACTTGACAACTATTCTAACAAACATCGACTGTTCCGGAACAGGGAATGCATGGAGTAGTGTTGTTATTTTATATGTTATTTTTGTTAATAGATTTCCTTGCGACCCATTTCGCTGTGTATTTAAACGCATAAATTGAAAAAGATATGTTTTCTGGGCGAAACGAACACTGATGAAACGAATTATAGAAAAATTCATTGATGTAAGATAACATTATATTTGTAAAAAAGAAACCGCTCAAATAAAAGTTGATTCTAAAAGACAGCTTTATAACAAGCTGAATCTGTTTAAAGGTAATTAAACATACATTACGTTTAAACAGACAGATTACAATTATCCAGATAAATTATTTAAAGCATCCACCAAGCGCGCACCTTCAGTCACGGTTGTTTACCATACACTGTTATTTGCAATTTTATATGAAAAAATAATTTCATTTCAATCAAATTGATTTAATACAAATATTTTTTATAACTTCTAAATCGCGTACAGCGGGACAGGAGCGATACAGAACATTGACGTCAAGTTCTTACAGAGATGCTCACAATGCTATACCGTATTAGTTTACGATATGTTAAAACCAAAGTCCCTAGCAAAACTGAATAAGTGGGTCGAGGAACTACAAGTATATTCCACCAAAAAGAACATAGTCTGCTAGTTGTCGACAATAAGATTGACAAGCAAGGGATAAGGGGAGGAAAATGATGATGAACTTCTAAATCGCGTACATAAGTAAACACACCCGTTTTATTATACGGTTTGATTGCAATAGGCCAACCCGCTACTAATTAATGGCAAAATAACTGTTGTACTATTTTAGTACTACTATTTTTTTAAATCGTTCAAATACAACCTTCGCCTAAAAAAAGATATTCTGCAACTCTATGTCTTTCAGTACTTACTGTGTTCTGAGAACTGTGTTCTGAGTTTCTGAATTTGAAATATAATACCAAGAACTACGTCTAGTTCCAAAATAGAGTAAGCACGAAATTGTCTACATAATGATTTAAACTTAATTGTTTGGATTTTAAGATTCAATTTAGAATTTTTGTACTTATTTAAAAACGATTTTTTATTTTCAAGTGATATTCAAATATATTTTTTACCTTTCTCTGATGACAGATGGACTTAAATATAAATATTTTGCAATCGTAATTAAACTTTATGTTTGAGTGTTAAGGTTTGTAATAAATTGAAATTGTTAATATTATTAAACGTTTTTCTATATTTCGTAGTAAGAAATATAAATGTATAAATGTGTGCAAACGTGGCCACTTCAGCGACTTATTTTGGTTCCTGATCCTTAATCTAGTACTATTATTGATCGAAGGTTTTCCCATTAAGAATTTCTCAGTAGCAGCCCGGAGTCTGGATTTGGTGCCGGTTAATGGCAATAGGCTCGCCTCGTATTAAATAGGACTTAAACATAACTGGCGAAACGAGGGTGTACTAAAAAAACACCTCTGCCGAACCCTTCGGGGAATACAACAAGGCGTGATATTATGATGTTATGTTACTAACTACCACCAGCTATTGAATAAATTCAAATATTTTATTTAAGATAGGACATCCATACAATGTTAGTACAGTGGAGTCCGCTTATAACGACAGCAAAGGGACGGCGATATTTGGTCGTACTAAACGGACGTCGTTATAAGCGTCAGTAAATACCAGATAAGAAAACCTAACTAAAGGGTGTTCTTAAATCGCTATAAGCGGCTGGTCGTTATAAGCGAAGTCGTATTAAACGGATTCCACTGTAGTAGTATAACTTAACCTAATGTTAGTATTAAGTTAAATTAATAATAATAACCAACCAATGTACCATTGAACTGTTCGTTCAATGGCACACTAGATTATTTGGATAAGTGTGTAAAACCACGGAAGTGAAAAAACTAGAGTATAACGGTCACCTATTATTGAGTAATATTTTTCATGCGCAGATCTCGTATGTTAGTGCTTCAATAATGATTGTTTGGTGACATGATTACCGACCTTGATCTCTTTTACGTTCAATTGAAAATTGCTAAATAACCCCTAGCGGTAGGCTCGACTCTCATCAATAGGATCTGCCAATGCCACCAAGCACTTCCTGCTAATGACTTGAGTAGTGATAGCGTACCGGTTGATCGCTCGCCTTCCATGCAGGTCTGAATTCGATCTAGACTTCGAATCATGTGCAGATTAGTTGATTATCACTGGCGTTAACGGTGAAGGAAACCTGCACAATTAAGAGAAAAAAAAACCTTCTGGTTGGTGTGTATACCTAGTACCTACGCCTTGTGACTGGGACCTGAAATCGGCCCGGGCATTTGAGAGACGATCGGCCAGTGCTGGCAAAAATAAATTTAATTCCCAAGCGATTAGACGGACGACGTTTTGTTTTTTTTAGACGTTCCTCTCACTCTTTCGATTTCTCCGACTGTGTGACCGGCTCATCCGGCCATACCGGGCCGCGTGCCTCCGGGCCGCGTGTCTACCACCGGCCAGCGTGTTCGACTAAGGCCTGCTCATTCTGAGAAGAGAGGCGTGCATAGCAGTGGGACACTAATGGGCTGATACTGCTATGCATATTCTATGCGCAACGATTCTCTAAATTCATTGCATGTCCTTGTATATCAGTCAATTGTTCTAAGTTGATAGAGAGGCAGAATGAAATTTTAAATTTTGTTTAGCACTACATGACTGTATTAAGAGCATCTTGCAAGCTGGCCTAAGTAAAGACAACGAGCCTTTTCAAAAAAACATTTTTAGCGACAATCAATTCTTTACAAAGGAACAAAGTAATTAAACGTAAAAGTTTTCCTACCTTAAGATCGAATTTTAACCTATGCATCACAGTGACATGGTTTAAAATTGCCTGCACTAGTCGTTCCGCTAAGAACATTATTGTCGTATATTTGGCGCTTACGATAACCTAGGCTAGAAATTCCTTTTTTAATTTTCGAAGATCTTATAGCACAGCGGTTATGATCATAATAAAACTTATTTGGTTTCAGTTCATCTCTCGCATGAACCCTCAAACAGACCTGCTCGCGTTGCTGGAAGAGTCGCCCGAGTACTGGCTCGGACTGCTGCAGAAGTACTTCACTGATGACGTCGTCACAGTCATGGGAACCCCGAGCATTAAATTGCAATCTGAGTAATAACGCAATTAAGTTTTTTTTTTAATTCACATGGTTATTACGAAACATGTGAGTTTAATGCATCTAACGAAGCTTATTGAATTCTAAAGCCAAATGTGAAAAAACCTCCTTTGGAGGCAAAAACAAGAAGAAAAAAATATAGTAAAAGAAAATATTTTTTTTAAATCCTTTTTAGGTGGAAATCTTAATGCACAGCATCTAAATATGATGTTTATCTTTTACAACTTTAGAATGGCAGAAGAAGAAAAAACCAGGTTAGAAAAACAAAGAACGCAACTCGGTGAAGATGGATTGGCTGCGAAGGCGAAACGGTTGCAAGAAGCCATGGATTTTAATGAGGTAATCATACAATTATACATGACTCAACCTAGCTTTGTAAGGATCTTGTATACCTACCGACATGCATAATTATTTGCATAATTGATGAAGTAGTCACTTATTATGATCAAGCCAGTCCGAGCCAGTCCTATGTACCTACAACCAACACATTTATGGCTGATATCTATAATTTACAAAGCATTATTGTTTAAAATTGAGACTAGTGTCTTTACAAATAATGACCGCATGGCTTTGCATAGTAGGCGAAGTAGCTATCTATATCTATACTAATATTATAAAGAGGAAAGATTTGTATTTTTAGATTTTTGTATGTAACGAATAAACTTAAAAACTACTGGACCGATTTCAAAAATTCTTTTGCCGTTAGAATGCTACATTATCACTGAGTAACATAGGCTACGGGCGGAGCTGTGAGGACACAGCTAGTAACAGAGAAAGTTAGCTTCTTACTCTTTTTATATATCTTGTTTGGTAATAAAAAATGCTACCATTGATAAGCAAAACGATTCGTTTTTGTTTATAGTAGTAGTTATAGTTTATATTACTTCCATACAAATAAACGGTGTAAATAGACCCTTAACGAAGCCGAAAGGCACTTATGGTCTTACTTCTTCAGTACTGATGTATCTTAGTTACTCCCTATCTAAGTAAGAGTCCTTGTTATATTCATTGGAAGAGCACTGATTTCCGAGATACAGGATTTTACCTAGTTTGGAAATCAGGAGTTCATTTAGGTTAGAAGCCTCTTATATGTTATGTTTTTAGTATTGAAACTGTAGTAGGCTAAGCTCTGTTTTTGTCCAATAAACGTTATTATTATTATTATTATTCTTCACGTCATTGCGATATTTTTTTTTTGTTCTTGACTATGCCTGGGGACCTTCTAGTTACGGAGATATTGGAGGTCAAAGTTCCATCTTTTTCACAGCTTTTTTTTTTAATACTAAGTTTGAAGGTTGCAAATGTACTTCAAATACCTCCAATACCCGTTTACTATTCTTTGCATCCATCAGCACAATGTTTTGTGTGAGTTTCATTGAGCTTTACCGTAAAACGATATTTTTCACCCGAAAAAAAAAGTCGTTTCCCAGCGACAATTTTTGTGTAGGGTTACTTAGTTTGATGTACTGAATGCATGGTTAACGGCTTCGTGAAGGGTCTTTTTACACCTTGTATAACCCTATTATGCCCGCTTTTGTATAATACGGCTAAATCGAGGATAAGTAGCAAGTGGCTCAATAATTAAAATGTTGTGACTCTACATGAAACTTACAATTATTAACATTATAAAAGGTTACTTTTCATCGGAATTATATTATAATAATGTGATTTTCCAATGGATGTGTGGTGCCAGGCAAATAATTAAACTAATAACCCTAAAAATCGTAGTTTTTTTTTTAGTTTTTTCAACAAATCGAAAGATTTTATTTTGTTATGGATACAGAAAATGAAGCTACTTACGCCCTGGCCCCAAATATGACTTAAAACGTTAGTAACACAGCTGAGATGATAAGATTTTAGCATATTTTTTATGAAATCTTTGAACAGATTTTTCTCTATAACAATTGGCTTTTAGGGATGTAGAACAAAAGTTATTCATTATTAACTAAAATTGTATTATATCATTATCTGTGTGTCCAGGCCTATATGAACCAATGTTTACAATGCTATTATGTGTAAATAACTTGTGTAAAAATATTGTTCGTTATCAGCGTCCACCCCCTGCGGGCACGTTGGCCTCAGTGCCGGTGCCGCCATGCTCGTTTAAGTGCCACAACATCACCTCGTGGAGTACGTACGGCGAGCCCTGCCCGCACTTCGATCTCAAGGAACTGCCGCTGTATGCCAGAGTACATAGCTTGAAGACAAACTTTGTTTATGTGAGTATTACAAGAACTACTGCCTCGTTAGTCTAGTGGTGGCAAGCGCGATTGCTGATGTCGAGGTCCCAGGTTCGATTCCCAGGTCGAGCAAAGTGTTATTGGGTTTTTCCATGTGGAATGCCTCAGTAGCAGCCCGGTGTTTGGATTTGTGCCCGGTTGATAGCAATAGGCCCACCCCCTATTACATAGGACTTAAATGTAACGGCGAAATGAGAGTGTTACTATACACCTCTGCCCAACCGTTCAGGAATACTGGTGTGATGTTATGTTATGTTACAAGAACTAGCTTATGCCCACAGATTAGTTTTTTTAATATTTCTGCTTTACATAGGATCGCATTTACGGGAATTGATACATATCTCAGGTTTTGTAGAGTTTACGCTTTAAAAATTACATTTTGTTGTTGATTTTATGCTTCCTATTATTGCTATTCTTATGTTGTATAATAAAGGGTTTAATATATCTATGGAATGTTATGACATTATTCTCTTATTTCCCTACAGATAAACTTAATATGTGACACGAGCTCAGTAGACGCGACAACACGCAAGTGGCTCCCGCTGCACATGAACGGGCTGGCAGAGTGCGCCGTGCGCCGCGGGGACACGCTGGTCCCTCACGAGGACGTCATATCCGCTACAGAACAGCTCACTGTCATGTTCAGTAATGACATCGGCTTCGATCGGTCTGGAAACTTCTCTGTGGGGCACTTTGGCAACTTTGTTCATATTGAGACGAGGGTAAATGGCTTTTTCTACACATCGATACCTCATTTCCAAAGTGTAATAATTCAGAAACAGATTTCTTTTAAGATAATTTGAAAATTAAATGACTAGTGAGTTACCCGTGTATTTTTTAATCATTATTTAATTTATCTGAAATGTAATATTATTAAGAATGGCATTTCAGATTAATTAAATAATGTTTAAAAAATGCAGTGGTATAAGTATTTAAGTTTCAAATTATCTTAAAAGAACCTGTTTCTGAATTATTACACTTTGGAACTGAGGTATCGAAGTAAAGAGTGTTGCTTTAATCATGTGTTTTGATCTGTTAATCATAAAATCCTATATTCATTTGCAATTTTTACATATCTCTGAATACAATAACCCAATTTCTATAGGTTAGCAGACAGTGGTGTCGATTCTGTTGCACACTTTGACAGGACTAAACTAAGGGTGTTTGTCTCTTTCTGTTTCAATAGAAAAAGAAGTGACAGTTGTGTTTAGTCTTGTTTAGTAGTGTCAAAATGAGCTACAGAATCGACACCAGTGTCACGGTGGAATTCAAGGGGACCAAACTGCTGGCTGTTAGGGGTCATTCAAGTATTACGTAAGCACGAAATGGGGGTGAGGAGGTCTTTGCTTAGCTTATTTTTGATGACATGGGGGACGGGGGTGTCTAGATGATTACCTCACCAGTTTTTATTTATTTTTCTAGACTTAAAAACTGCTGCTCATGAATAACAATAAAGAAACCTGATGAGTTTAAAAAAATATATACCAATGTTTACGTAAGCATAGGAGGGGGGGTAAAAGCTTTGCTTACTTTTGTTGACCAGGGGGAGGGGTGGGTCAAAAATTACTAAAATTCTGCTTACGTAATATTTGAATGGCCCCTTATTGATTAATTATTTTACAAAACACAGCAGACACATTTCTGACAACTGCCTCGTTGATCTAGTGGTGGCAAGCGCGACTGCTGATCGTGAGGTCCTGGGTTCGATCAACAGGTCGGGCAGTGTTATTGGGTTTTTCTGTGTGGAATTCCTCAGTAGCAGCCCGGAGTTTAGATTTGTACCCGGTTTATGGCAATAGGCTCGCCCCCTATTCCAAGGGACTTAAACATAACGGCGAAATGAGGGTGTTACTATACACCTCTGCCCAATCCTTCGGGGAATACAGGTGTTATGTATAAATACGACCATAAGGCCGAGCACCAGAGCTGTGCTAAGCTGCGTAGCGAGGAATGTGTTTTGTAAGCACCAATAGAATCACTTCATTTACCTAGCTTCGCTCTGCGCAGCTCTGGTGGGGCTTAGCGGCGCGAGGTTTTTGTTCATACAAAACAAGCAAGAAATGCGAGCGAGGGATGTGTTGCGAGGAATGTGTACCGCTCCCGCCACACCACCCTCATGTTCGAAAAGAGTCCGCTAGCTATCCTCGCACCACTCATTTGTACACATTAACACATCACGCATTACACATTACCCATTCCTCGCACAGCTCTGGTGGAAAGGGTCACACCGTTTCACATCCTCGCTACACATTTACCTCGCACAGCTCTGGTGGATGTCCAGCCTAAATTAAGTTCAATGTAGCTCCTTGTTTTATTTGCGTATATGTATTTTTCAGTGTGAACCACAAGACTATGAAGCAGTAGTAAATCACTTATACGAGATCTTGTACGCTGCTGAGATTACAAAAGAAAGGCTGTTAGTATTCGCTCAGAGACTAATCAACGATGTCGCTCAGGTAAATAGTTAAATAGTCGTCAACACAGTAACTCATCATCTTCCTGCCCTGGTCCCAAGATACTTGGGGTCGGCGCAATATGTTTTTCTCTTCCACTCTTCCCTGTCAGCCGTCTCATTATCATTTACTCCCTTATCTTTCATATCCTCCCTCACACAATCCATCCTTCTTTTCTTAGGTCTCCCTCTCCCCCTTCAACACAGTAACTAATGTGTCAAATAACGTAGACACACGATAAATTTTGGGCAAAGGTTAAAAATTGCTTCAATATTAAACTACCTCATAGGTCTAGTCGTGGCAAGCGCGACTGCTGGTCGTGACGTCCTGGGTTCGATCCCCAGGTCGGGCAACGTGTTATTGGGTTTTTCTGTGTGGAATTTCTTAGTAGGAGCATGGAGTTTGAATTCGTGTCCGGTTGATGGTAATAGGCTCGCCCCCTATTAAACATAACTGCGGAATGAGGGTGTTACTATACACCTCTGCCCAACCCTTCGGGGAATACAGGCGTGATGTTATGTATGTTATTAATACACTTTCGAATGATTAATCTCAACCGACGTCTTGCTTTCAATTGATTTTTCCCACCAATGACACAATGCGTACACGCAAACATTCCTACAATAATGTGACATAATAATATACAAATTAGACAGGCGAATAGCGTTATATACAAGGTTAGTCGGAAAGGGGATACTACGCCGCGGGCCACCTAAAGTATAACTGATGGTGATGACTATTTTAAAACTAGTGTTGAAAATTTCAAAATTCGATAATTTTTACTTGCATGCCTCCATTTTAGTTTTTTTCAAAAAAATTAAACTCGCCTGCTTTAGTTATGAATTCAGAAAATTAATTTTCTAATCCGTGACCCCAAATATGACCGAAATTGTAAAAACAGCTGATCATAGCTATGGACGGATACATTTTAGCATATTTTTTACGAAATCTTTGAAAAGCTATTTCTCTTAAACTATCGAGTTTTGGGGAAAGTTGTAGAACAAAAGTTATCCCTTATTATGGGTACTTTAACACCCTTTCGGCTTAGTACCCCCTTTCCGACTAACCTTGTATAAAAGCGGAAATACGGAAAGACCCTCTTAACCTAGGGCTAAAATAAAATTTGGCCATTAAATTGGCCATTGGCCAGTAAAATTTGTATGGCTGTGGGAGATATTTATTTTGTTAGCCCTGGGCTATCGATGTTGCGCAAGTCAGCGTAAGTTTATGACTTTGGAAGTATTTTCATGTTCCGTCAATCCATATTTACAAACTTTTGACACCACAAAGTTAAAACTTAAAAACAATTCTAGGTAAGAAGAGTCGGCGACAAGATGATGTACGACGCACTTCGAGACTCAGTTTACAGCAAAGACAGTAACATGCACTGGTGCACCGTTCTCCGTCAACAAAAGTTCCTAAAAGAGCTCATAGAACAGCTGAATGCAGGAGGAGATTCTGCTGAAGCAGCCCTTACGGAAGCAAGGCAGACATTCAAGAGCATCACCCAGAATATATGGCTACACTTCGCTACAGACTTTGAGAGATATAAGCTGAGTATGGAACCTTGGAAGAAGTTCGCGAAAGCGAACGAAATCACGCCTGTGGAGTAAGTTTTTTAAAACTTATTTAATTAAATGACTAAATAAGTCTGATGTATGTTATGTCAGCCATTTTTTAAGTATGTCGCATATTGAATTCTCAATTTCCTCTTTATAACGAACTAGCTGTGTCCTCACGGCTCCGTCCGTAACCTATGTTACTCAGTGATAATGTAGCTTTCTAACGGCAAAATATTTTTTGAAATCGGTCCAGTAGTTTTTAAGTTTGTTCGTTACATACAAAAATCCAGAAATACAAATCTTTCCTCTTTATAATATTAGTATAGATATAATTATGCAATGGCGTATGCTTGCTGAATAATAATTTCTAATTTATAACTTCTTTATACCTACAGATCATTTATGTACGCAATGCAAAAAAAAATCATGAAAAGTTCTTGGAAATTTTAATACAGTAGAATGGGGGGTTACTTTCAATCTCTAATTTGAAATGTATTTTTCACTTGAAACATGAGAGCAAAAAAATTTCCAAATATAGATTTTATCTATTTCTTGAATAAAATGATAAAATTTTCGTAATAAATGTTAAACTACTACTTTGATACCTTCCTTTTTTATATGGAATTTGAAAGTACCCCAATCTTTATCTTTATCTTTAAATAGTATAAAACAAAGTCGCTCCCGCTGTCTGTATGCTTAGATCTTTTAAACTAGGCAACGGATTTTAATGCAGTTCTCAGCAATAGATAGAGTGATTCAAGAGGAATATTTATATGGCCCACATTAGTATCTACATTGCACTCGTGCGAAGCCGGGGCGGGTCGCTAGTAAGAAATAAATAATTACACGAAACTATTACCGACATTTTTTATCATTTTTTCATCAACCGGCAAGGATCCACCCACTACGACTGATCACACGCTGACAATGACGTTCAATGCTGCCAACCGTAAAAAAATAATCGGATGAATTCGTACAATTTGAGTTTTATTACGAAACGAAGTTTTGATCAAAGTCACCCCATTGTACGGTACATAATTGTAAAGTTTTGTATAATGTTCGTTATCCCGTAGACCTGTGCTATACTGGGACGCGTCGCTGCTGTCGGGCTGGGGCGGCGGCTTCGTGCTGGGCGTGGGCGGCTGGGAGTCGTGCTGCGTGGCGCACATGAGCCCCGGCCCGCTCGGGCACGCCATCGAAGACGTCGCGCCGCTCATGGTCGCGCTCAACTACTTCACACAGTTAGAGGTTTGATTTCTATCTTGCTATGTAGGGCTAACTGTCCTAGCGGTTCTGTTCGCGTACAAGAGTTAAATATACATTTTTTCCATGAGTGTAGGCAAACTACAGCCGCGTGCTACGATCTCTAGATAGTAATTTTGGTTCCTTCTCAGTCACGCATCTTGGGGGCCATTCAAGTATTACGTAAGCACGAATGGGGGGTGAGGGGGTCTTTGCTTAGCTTATTTTTGATGACATGGGGGACGGGGGTGTCTAGATGTTGATTATGTCAGCAACTTTTATTTATTTACTTATTTTTCTAGACTGAAAAACTGCTGCTCATGAATAACAAAAAAGAAACCTGATCAATTTAAAAAATATGTATATACCAATGTTTACGTAAGCATAGGAGGGAGGGGGGGGGGGTAAAAACTTTGCTTACTTTTGCTGACAAGGGGGAGGGGTGGGTCAAAAATTACTAAAACTCTGCTTACGTAATACTTGAATGGCCCCTTGTCATATGTGCTCGCTAATACCACTATTATAAATCAACTATACAGCAATGGATAACCTTGTGGTGTGACCGTCGGACTCCCAAGTCATAGGTCTCGAGTTCGAACCCAAAGCACGCACCTCTGACTTTTCGGATTCATGTGCGTATTGTATAATTAACACTTGCTTAAAATGGTGAAGAAAAACGTCGTGAGGAAACCGGCATGCCTGAGAGATATTTCCCGACGGCATGTGAAGCCAAGTCAAAGGCCCATGAGCGGCATAAGGTCTGACACCAGGTTAGTCATTAACCACACGAAAAGAAGAAGAAGAATCAACTATCAGCCATTACCAAACACGACACAAAATTAACACCACATAGTATCGTCGCCAATCACGAACAAGAATCACCCATCAACACTGCCAATCAAAAACAACAATCGCCAATCAATACCATTGTTAACCTATCACCACAATACACAATCTAGTAATTGTCATCTATCAACAATCTTCGGTTACCAGTCCCCTATCTCCAACCGCTTATCACTACTCACACGTGGAATTCGGAAAACAATATCATTTCGGAACATCCGTTCAATCATGACCCCCGCTTTGTACGGGACTACATACAATTAAACAATAATCTAATTAATCAAACTGCGTACAATCGAGGTAATCTATCTCTAGGTGAAGTATATCAGTTTTTAAGCTACTTTTTGGCTCTGCCTTTACCTATACAACAGTTCAAAGTGACCAAGACGTCTCCATAGTTACATACATAAACTAACGCCTATTTCCCATGGGGGTAGGCAGAAACTATAGAAAGAAAGAAAGAAAGAAAAGTTATTTATTCGCGCCAACATGACGCACAAAATAAAGTAAAAGTAAACAAAACTGAAAAGAAACCTGGGGAAAAATATGAGTCACATCCGCGCAAAACGACCATCGCTCAGCATAATGCTGTGTCTCACGTGCGAGACAGAGCCACAGCACTGGTTTTCAGCGACAGAACGCCACATGCTACGATCCTTGCATACTCCTTTCGCTTCATCCATATCCAGACATCTTGTCATACAAGCACGCCGGTTGAGAGTACTACGCACGTGTCCTTTGTAAAAAACATCAATAACATCGATGTATGTCCTTCTAGGGCTTCCTCTACCGGCGTTTCCATTGACATCCGCCTTATAAAATTCCACCATAGTTTTATGATGATAATAACGAAATTATTTGTGCAATTTTTTTTAAAGTTCCTTTCTATCTAAGCATAAGGTTAATGCCACGTTGTCGTTAAATGCTGTTTTATAATAGAAAAAGTAAACATACTCACCCATTCTCTAACACCGGACTTACCTAAGAGCACAACCGTCATAAAACACTGTTGTGTAAAGTTAAATATGTGATCAACTGTTTTTAAACTTCCGCGATTTGTACACATTGCCAGTCAACCCGTAACCACGACTGATTTTATTCGGTTGAAAGGTACAGAGGCATCGTACCTTTGAACATGTAAACGCGGTCTGGACCCGAAATTAAGATTCTTTAAGTCTGTTTGTTTATCCACAGGGTCCTATGTGGCGTTTGATCCGCGGCTGCGGTCTTTCCTACGGCTACGCGATCCGCATGTCACCGAACGAGGGTAGATTAATATTCTCGCTATACAGAGCAACCAATGCGGTCGCCGCCTACAGCAAAGCGAAGAGCATTCTGGTAACTGACTACATTTAATTATTACTAGCTGTGTCCTCATGGCTCCCCCGTAGCCTATGTTACTCAGTGATAATGTAGCTTTCAAACGGCAAAAGAATTTTTGAAATCGGTCCAGTAGTTTTTAAGTTTATTCGTTACATACAAAAATACAAATCTTTTCTCTTTATAATATTATAGTATAGATAAACTAATGTAACTTTTTAAATTACTTGATATTAATTTGTTTGAATTTGTTTCGACGTCTATCAGCTAATAGATGTGACAAAGATAAGTTTTGCCACACAAATCTGTAAAAAGATATTTTTAAATAGATTTTATAAAAAAAAAATACTAATGTTGCCTTTCATTGTTAAAATGCAGGAGGAATATTTGAACGACACCAAGTTTGACGAGGATCTGTTCGCGTCAGCCAAGAGCACGGTGCTATTTGAAGTTGTGGAAAACGAGAAGTGTCCCGCCGACGTCGTCAAACGATCCCTCATGAACTATTTATACAGAGTCCCTGCCACATATAACGGGTAAATTAGCTTCATATTAGTCAATATATTGAAACCATTGGCCACAGTTTTAGTTCTTCTTGTTAATTGAGGAATTGTCCATTTGTGGTATTTTTTCAACAGAGTATATTTACCCATAATAGTTTTTTTTAATTTTTACAGACTGACGTCTATAGTTAATCATTCCTAAATATTTTAAAGCCACAGCCTCGTTGGTCTAGTGGTTGCAAGCGCGACTGCCGATCGTTAGGTCCTGGGTTCAATCCCCAGGTCAGGCAGTGTTATTGAGTTTTTCCGTGTCGAATTCCACAGTAGCAGCCTAGAGTTTGGATTATTATACCCTCTATTACATGGGACTAAAACGGCGAAATGAGGGTGTTACTATACACCTCTGCCCAATCCTTCGGGAAATATTTAAAATCCCAATGAACGTGACAGGGACTTGGTGTGCGCGATATCAGCGGTGACCCCTGGGGCGGCGCACGCGGCGGCGGCGCGCTGGCTGCCGGCGCTGTTCGACACGCAGCAAGGGAAGCTGGCCCTCGTCTGCCATCCTACCAAAGTCAACGACATGTACACTGCCTTTGATAAGTGAGTCACCTTTTATTATTCTACTATGTATTCATCGTGAGGGGCTCATGGCTAATTACCAATCGCACGGATCATAAGATTTGCGAGGTTAAGCAGCACTTGCCGCGGTCAGTCCGTGGATGGGTATCCGTTCGTTACACATCGACACCTCTCCATGTCTCGGAAAGCACGTTAAAACAGTCGGTCCCGGGTGTCATACGAATATCTATGACAATGGTTACGGGAAGTCAGAAACCCGAAAGTCTGACAAGTAGTCTAACCTTAGGATATCGGCATTGACCAGTAACTGGGTTGCGGAGGTCTGATGGCAGTCGCTTCGTGTAAAATACTGGTATTCAGCCGCATCTGGTTGGACTAGAAGCCGACCCTAACATAGTTGAGAAAAAGTTAAGCAGTTAAAATTAAAGCATCAGCGGCGTTGAATGAAAACAAGTTGGTTCTGCGACCCTCTATGTCAGGGGTCGCCAAATGGCGAACCGCGGTCCGCATCCGGACCGCCGACCCATTTTGTGCGGACCGCGAGAACACAACAACTTGCACTACAGAATACGTAATACAATAAAAATGTATCCCCGCATTATCTTTGCTGAAGTCAATTTGAAAAAAAAAAACTATAAAATGTTGTGCGGACCGCGATGGTCATTTCATTTCTTAAAACGGACCCCGAGCGAAACTAATTGTTGACCCCTGCTCTATGTGAACGTTATCCTATATAACAGACAAGAATAAATAATGTTCTTGTGGTTTCTCTCTTACTAACATTCAGACGACTTTTCATGATACTACAAATAACTCCCCATTTCTTTGTTTACAGAATGAATGTGAAGTTGGACGTGTTCGAATCTATGGAAGCGTCGCATTTTAATAACTAAGTACAACACTAGGTGCTTTTAAGTGTACAATTAGGTATAATTAATTCCAAACTAAACTATTTTACTGTTTTTTTATATCTTAAATATTATAACATTTTATCAGCAATGCAACAGATGAGTGTAATTTTATAAATGTACTGTTATTTCGTGTATTGTTAGGCTGTGCCTCAAGAATACTGAAATATTTTATAAAATTCGCAATTTTACAAGACCTAATTAAATTCAATACGTATACATCAAGAAGAGTCTTATTGTTGGGTTAAATATTTATCATCAACGGTTCAAACGGGCCGGACACCATCTACCACAAATAAAGTGAGCTCAGAGACCGGAATCAACTACGGGGATACGCCAAGTTGCCACTTTTTGACTTATTCTATGCGAAAAATCGCATGATTATACGCACTGCCATTCAAGTATTACGTAAGCAGAATTTTAGTAATTTTTGACCCACCCCTCCCCCTGTTCAGCAAAAGTAAGCAAAGCTTCCCCCCCCCTCTCCTTACGTAAACATTGTTTTTTTTTTTAAACTGATCAGGTTTCTTTATTGTTATTCACGAGCAGCAATTTTTAAGTCTACATAAATAAGTGGGGCATTCTTCGAAAAATATTAACAAAAATTGAGAACGTCATTAGCATCATCCCAAAGTTAAGAATGCAGATGTTTAATACTATAATTATGATAGTGAAAACTGAAACTATACCGCTGCCGTCAAGCAATAAGACAAGAATAAAAATAATCTGACAATACTATAACGTTAACAACTCGGGAGAAGAATGATTTGTTAAAATAATGTTAAAAAAATTCGAATATTCACCCAATAAATAAAAATTGCCGACGTAATCATCATCTAGACACCCCCGATCCCCCATGTCATCAAAAATAAGCTAAGCAAAGACCCCCTCACCCCCCTTTCGTGCTTACGTAATACTTGAATGACCCCTTATAGCAAAGCGGTTGACGACTGCCCGTCGGTGACCGCGTCGCTCTATGGCACAGCATAGGAAATAAAACATAACATCACGCCTGTATTGAAAAGTTGGGCAGAGATGTATAGTAACACGCTCATTTCGCCGTTATGTTAAAGTATTGCCATCAACCAGGCACAAATCCAAACTCCGGGCTGCTATTAAGGAATTCCACACGGCAAAAGCCAATAACAGTGCCCGACCTGGGGATCGAACCCAGGACCTCACGATCAGCAGACGCGCTTGCCACCACTAAACCAACAAGGCAGTTTAAATAGAATTTAACCTTTTAAGCGCGTGGCTAAATATCAATTGCTGTGCGCCTAGCGCGCGACTACGAATCGATAAAATAATACCTACAATAAATACCTATAGATTAAGCTTTTTCAATACTTAGAGCTATGAAACAATTTTAAGTAATTGTTTTAAATCATATCTCTATTGAATAATCGTTTTAGTTGTACCACGCAGTTCATAGTACGAAAATAGAATAAAAAAACCATGCATGTTCTCTGTCGCAGAAATACGCCACGCGCGTTAGCGGCACGGAAATATTTGTCGCAGAAATGCGATTCAAGCGGTTAATAGTAATAATAATCCCACATTATTGTGATAATAATATTTTAATCACCATTTATGAATCTTAAAGCTACGTATGTCTATACAAAAAATATAACTTAAATTTAGTCAGATAATTAGTGAACATCATTATAAATCATCTCACAACCGCTGCAACATCTCCATCATATAATTCAAACCCATCCATATAATAATATCATTGCTCAACATTAATTATTTATTATAACAGAACTGGTTGTTCAACGTCAACAAACTACAATGAACGTGAAAACCGTCACTCTAAACACGGTTCCTACGAAGTGGATCAAATACACCTGATAATGAACTTTCTAGTAAATTGAGCTGTCTGCTACGTCCAGCGATTATAATCACAATATAAGTTTTTTATATATTTTCAACACTTATGAAACAATTTTAACATATTTTTGTGGAATCATGCTTTTTCACAATGTACTGTTCCGATTCAGTGCTCGCTATCTACAACTTGGTATTTTTAGTCTTCAATATATTCGTGAATGTTATAATACTGGTTATTTATTTTAGTGAATTCATTCAAAATGCGTATTACTCACAATGTACAAAAATACAGTGGTTTGCCTGACGAAATATCATGTTATTATTTATAATCGCAGTGAGTAGGCCATTCTATCCGTCTTGTCCCACCACCCACGACTGGTGAGGTATATATTAATATGCAATATAAATTACTCATCTAAACATAATAAAATTACATTGTACATGCAAAGATATATTTACAGTTTTTTTATAACTTTCTATACTAATCATAAAGAAAATAAGGATTTATCAAGTAACATTAAATTTAAGGTTTACTATGCATATTTGATATGCATAATATGTAAATAATGCATATTAAAGCACCAACATATGTATATATGGGAAATATATGAAGCATAATTTTGTATAATTTTTTCTTATAGTTTCGTTTTTACCGAATTAACATGATTTTTTTATCACTGGCTCATTGGACACAGTCATAACATTAAAGATACATAATAATAAATGTACGTGCTTTGAAGAGAGATTTGGTAAATGTTAAAATTACACATTAATTAGTCTAACATTATATTAATTCACTATGGACACCTACCTGACGATTAAAATTCCCTAATAAATGAATGACTAATTTAAGTTAATCATATTCTACGTAATAAAAGAGGCGGCCCCATTTACACTACCTAACATCTGTAGTTCGCGAAATAATATAATACACACACCGATTAACGACGCGCTGTTGCCGCGCGACCCACACCTGATATAACATTGATTCAGATGTTGTTCAAAGTTACGAACTCAATAGGTGAACGGAACTTGAAGGGCCTTTGAATAAGGGCGACTTATAACCCAGGTACTTAATAGCAGAGGGAACTATTTGATCTGAAATACTAATTACACAATATACATTATTAGTCGTAATGTTTCTAAGCCACATATTGTGTTCTACCAACGCTTCTATACTGAACCAAGATTTTTCCATTATCAAAACTAATAAAAATTGTTTGCCGCTGAGACGTACACCTCGCTAATATTAACAAAATTCTTATAATTTTAGCAACAATTTTCTGCGGTACGGTTTATTTGATAAACACCTACATCGTGCCAGAGGTCGTGCAGCGGTCACACGCACGTACATATTGTGAGGTATTAAGATTATAATCTAAGACCTCGAAAATGAACCTAACCACTTCGACACGCCCAATGGCCGTTTGCTAAAGCTAACTTTCCATATAACAAACCCTAATTAAGTGGCCGAAACCAGAACTTTAACCTCGAACCTTTGACCGGCAAATGGTTGCTCTTCAGTTAATAATAGAATTTAATAAAATACAGACGTTACGTTAAACAAAAACTTGTTATCTAGCTGCACATCTCCTCGGTCGCGATGTTATCGCGCCGTCTCCAACTTCCTCGCCTCCTCGTGCAGGAGCACTTCAACCCCAGATATTTCTATCTTTTCCGTTAATGGACACGAACGTAAAGCCTCTAGGTACGCGTTTATAAGGCTCGTATTACATCATGTTGGTGTCGATGGGCGGCGCGTGGTTGCGCAGCGCGTCGCGGATGTAGCCGCCTATGCTGCCCTCGGCCACCAGGTGGAAGAAGAACAGGTGCTCGAAGCTCTTCAGCGAGATGGAGCGCAGCGCCGGCAGCCGCAGCAGCAGCGCCGCGAACCGGCCCTCCTCCGAGCCGCGCGACCGGCGGCAGTACTCGTCCAGGCACGAGAACATCTGGAAACAGCGGGGAGCGCGTTCAGTAATATAACATAACATCACGCGTGTATTCTCCGAAGGGTTAGGCAGGAGTGTATAGTAATTCCCTCATTTCACCGTTATGTTTAAGTCCCATGTAATAGGGGGCGAGACTATTGCCATTAACCGAGCACACATCCAAACTCCAAGCCGCCACTGAGGAATTCCACACGGAAAAACCCAATAACACTTTACCCGACCTGGGGATCGAACCCAGTGCCTCACGATCAGCAGTCGCGCCTGCCACCACTAGAACAACGAGGCAGTTCTGTAATATCAACTAAACACTGAAAAAAGTGGGCCCACCGATTGCCTCGAGTTTTATCCATTGTCTATGGGTCCATAGGTAGCGACCCTAAACGAAGTTCATTGTCTATTACACGTGTAAAAGTGTTTTCAATACCTTACTAATTACGAAGGCTAATTTAAAATTCAATGTTCACAGCTTTCAAATGCAAAAAAGGTCAAATGTGATATGACAAATGCGAATTCATTGTAATATAATCACATTGGACGTCGAGCGTCGCGAAAATAACGTTGCAGCGAGCATTGTAAATTGTATTCAAATGTATATTTTTGCGGTCAAGTGTAATTTTAAATACAATGTATGCAAATTACCTTTTCTCGTAAAACATCGACTTCTTGTCTGGTTTTCAGTCCTTTCACATCTGAAAAAATAAACGAGAGTAATTTTAACATGTTTATTTATTGTTTTAGCACACGTGAACAAATGTGTGTGAATTTTAAATGTTTTAGGCACGGCGTAGTAAACAAATGAAGTAGTAATAAGAATATGTTCTCCATAGAATCACTGTGCAAGAGGGAAATGGAAAGTCGGCATTTTCTCCATACAAACGTTGTGGGGTGATTACTCCACTGTTCATGGGTGAATATTCGAAATTTTTTAACATTATTTTAACAAATCATTCTTCTCCCGGGTTGTTAACGTTATAGCATTGTCAGATTGTTTTTATTCTTGTCTTATTGCTTGACTGCAGCGGTGGTATAGTTTGAGTTTTCATTATCATAATTATAGTATTAAACATCTGCATTCTTAACTTTGGGATGATGCTAATGACGTTCTCAATGTTTGTTAATATTTTTCGAAGAATGCCCCTCATATCGTATGTCCTAAGTTAAGCTTGATATCGATTGATCTTGTTGTTATCTATGCCTGTCCGTAAATTAAATAGTAAAATAAAAAGTAATTAGAAAGTTTTGAGCCTCGAAAAATCCAAATTTTAACGCAACTTTGAACGTAAATAAATAACAGAAGGAGTATGAAATGTCTAAAACAAAATGCATAGAGGCACTGCTCAATTATTGAATAGTTTAACCTTTTAAGCGTGTGGCTAAATATCAATTGCCGTGCCCCTAGCGCGCGACTACGAATCGATATAATAATACCTACAATAAAAATATTAAGCTTTTTCAATACATAGAGCTATGAAACAATTTAAAGTAATTGTTGTAAATGATATCTCTATTGAATAATCGTTTTTGTTGTACCACGTAGTTCATAGGACGAAATAGAACAAAAAAAACCATGCATGTTCTCTGTCGCAGAAATACGACACGCGCGGTAGAGGCACGGAAATATTTGTCGCAGAAATGCGACTAAAGCGGTTAAAAGGTTAAATAATTTTATTTTAAAATAAAACATTCAGCGGTTTTTTCACAAGAATACTTCTCCTACAAGTCTTTTCGTCACATTTTTAGGCGCTCGTTTCGTACTTAGCGGCGGTATACACTGCGGGAGTGTTTATATGTGCGCGCAATAGCTTCTTAGTGCTCATTACTGGGTCTATTCCTTTCTCACACGATGTTAGGTGAAATAGCATATATACTACTACGACCGCCCCAGTCGGATTTACTATTGACCGCCCCAGCCGAATTTATACGAGAAATAAAAATGTTTTCGTGCCCGTGTCGCCTCAGTTGTATAAATAGACTGAGGCGACACGGGCTTTTGAAAACATTTGTCGTATAAAACCGACTGGCGCGGTCAACAGGTTAAACATTCATTGCTGATGTCTGTAGCTCACCATAGCGACATAATATCACGTCCTCCTCACATATTTCATCTCGCTACCCCACTTTATATTTATAATTTATGTAGTGAATACGTACCGGGGTTGAGCAGTATGATGGCCTTGAGCGCGACGTACTCTGCCTGGTCCATGCGCAGCGTGCGCATCTTGAGAGAGAGTTCTGAGAGCACGCGGTCGAAGATCTGCCCCACGCCCGCTTGTAGTGCCGAGTTGCGGTGAAGGGTCATACCTGAAATTCGTAAATTGGGATATAATAAAACTATTTCTAAGAACTGAAACTGCATTGTTGTTCTAGTGGTGGCAAGCGCGACTGCTTATCGTGAGGTCCTGGATTCCCAGGTCGGGCAAAGTGTTATTGGGATTTTCCGTGTGGAATTCCTCAGTAGCAGCCCGGAGTTTGGATTTGTGCCCAGTTGATGGCAATAGGCTGGCCCCTTATTACATGGGACTTAAACATAACGGCGAGATGAGGGTGTTACCATACACCTCTGCCCGACCTTTCGGGAAATACAGGCGTAATGCTATGTTATTTATGTGTAAGAGATGTGTGCACATTTTACCGTAAATTGACTATTCCGAGATACGAGACTTGATCGAGAGCTTGTTTATAACGGCGCTGTAAGTTCTTTGAAATAAATCATGAAATTCTAGGAAAACGAAGAATTATCGGTTTTAATTAGTTTATCATATTCTTAATAAAATCTATCAAATTCGAATTGTTATAATGACCTTAACAAGAAAAAGAAAATTCAAGGTTACTAAAAAAAAAAAAAACTGGTGTGTGAGCATGTTTCAGTGATATTTAATATCAAGTTACATAATATACAATAAGTTTAACAAACTAATTTATGCATAGAATCGTGTTCTAAAAGTCATTAATCTTTACCAACATGAATACGTGACTAAAGGGTGCTTTCAAATTCTATAGTTCGTTTTTTAATGTTAATGACACAATCAGGTACCTACGCGACTACTCTGTTGCCGAGTAAATAAGTATCTTTACATAGTATTAGGTCCCCACCTATGAAATTGGCGTTTTTTTTCTCACAAATAGAGAATCTCGTCACTTCTATAATTTAAAATATTCATCAATTGCTTGATATTATATCGAATAATGACCATCATAGACAACTACCAATAGTAAAAAAACCTTATTAGTTATAGTTTTCTAAACATAAAAAATACCTTAAAAATGACTCTTCTTTTTGTTAGCAGAAATGAGTGCTAGTTTTGTTTTAACTTTGCCTAAATTTATTTTTGTCGCATAATCTAAGTGGCATACGTTATCTTAGTTTTTAAACATTAGTGCATAAAAGTTTTAAAACATTAGTGTTCATAGTTGTTAAATAAATTAAGAAAATGTTAGTATGAAAAATGCAACTTCTTTCAAATTCTCCATACAAAACGCTGATTTCATAGGTAGCCGGGGCGGGTCGCTAGTTAAATATAAACTGAAATACAATTTATGTGATGTAAAAGCGTCGACCAACGGACGTCGACAGTCAATCTCGCTCTACCCTGATCAAGGTCTAGGGCCGGCGCTGCTTGAAGGTGGCCTAAGGACCATAAGACGGGAAAATCCCCCATTTGCGGGGAATTGGGGGGTCAGAGCGGGGATTGAACAAAATCGGGGAATTGACACCAATGCCAATATTTTCGGTTGTGTATTCGCAAATGCACCTAAGAGACAAGGGAGGGCTAAAAAAAAAGATCGTCCAACTATCGCTGGACAAAAGAAGCTCCAAATTTATGGAGCACCTAAGCGACAGGAGAGACCGAAAAGAAATATTGAGGGGAGCGTCTAAAAAAGCTTGTCCAACTATCGCTGGAGGAAAAAGAAGCGGTAAATTTGTCGTGCACCGAAGAAACAGGAGAAATCGAAAGAGTGAGAGGAGCGTCTAAAAAATGTTTATTGGCAGCACTGCATAAGATCCGCCTTGTTGGAGGAACACCAAGTACCTCGTGCTTCCACAAAGGCAATTAGGATATGGGCTTGTACACAAAACTGCGAATCGACGCGATGCGAATTCGCAACGCAGAAAACAGCGATGCGATTTCGTGCGGCAAGGCGTCTTCCTTCCAAGGTTCAGGTGACCAATCCCTCGACGATCGTCAACCGTATTGAACGTATTTTATACTAGGTAGAATAAATTTGCGTAAAAATATTTATGCATTGCTGTTACTGATAAGAAGATATAGGAAAAATCAATTACGTGAATCAATTCGTAAGTTCTTGCGATGCGTCGTGCGAGCTCGTATATTTCTACGATGCGACGTCGCATCGCAGTTTTGTGTATGGACCCTATAGCCAAGGCAACTGCGTGACAACTGCCGACTGGATGTGCAGCCCACTTGTAGTTCATATTACGAATATGAAACGAAACAAAGGAGATGTTTCATTTTCGGCCATAAGATGTACATTTATCGAAAAAGGGGAAAAAAGTCCAAGAATTGAGGAAAAATATTCTTTCGTGAATTTAAACCTGATTTGATGTGCACAAAATATAATAAGTTTTCAATTATTGCCATATTCTATTCAACATGGCGTCCTATAGTTTGCATAGCCTGCTTTCGTTCTGAAATCATGTCAAATCAAAACATAATTCACGTAGACGTTAAATATTAAAGGTATGTGTTCTTGTACAATTAATAATAATTATTATTCTCTTAGCCATCTTTTTCGACTAATTCTAAGTTAGTGTGACGATTTCATCGTTAGAAAAATATTTATTCTACTTTTTTGACGTGTACTTCTGAACGAAAAATTCAAAATGTCAGGTCACAGTCAGTCAGTAATTAACAAATATCAATTTTTATGTTAGGTAAACGTCATCTTTACAACCTCTCACGGCTGTCATAACTCTCACGACAAACGTCAAACATTTTTAACTTTTATTTTGTGCATAAAAAACATTTGATATTATGAAAAAAATGTTACTGTAAGCTATTCAGGGTTCAGTTTCCCAGCTTTTCTAAAAGGTACACTTTATAGCCGGAGTCCCATACAAAAATGAAACATCTCCTTTCACCAAATGTGACATTATTAGTTTCCCTGCCGTGTGATGTTTGTTCTATTAGGAATACTTAGTAAAAGTATGTGTACGTACCAGGCATGAGGCACATGAGTTGTGGCGGCGATGTGGTCCTGTTTCCTGTGCCGTCCACGTTATCTCGCTCCTCAGTCAAATACTGAAATATTTACCATAGGAACACTTTAGAACAGAGTATGAGCATCAGTAAAAAAAGAACTGAACATTGCGTTTAACTTAATTTTCACAATAGAATCTCAAATACTATAATTATTAGGATTCTGATCCTCATTCATTGCATAGTGCGCTAAATTAAACATCCATGTCGCGTAATCAATTTTTGCATTTGTTATTAATATATGTTAGTCATATAACAGTTTTTTTACTTAGGCACTAACTAACTATAATTTAAAACTACTACTATTAATACTTTCATGGATTTTTGTACACACATTTTTGTAAAAGATTTTTATATAATATTCTTTTTTTTTAGTTCCCAGCTTCTTCGTGACTTCGGTACATCATGCTGGGGGCTCAAAATATTTATCTTACAACAAATCAAGTTAGTACTAACTTCCATGGACCGCCACGCGATGGCGAATAGTAGCAGTTCGTTCCAGGATCCCTTGATGAGCAGGATCTGGTCTTCTAACTCGAGTTGACTGAAGTGAGGGATATCCCTCGCCCACACCACTAGCGCTGCTATTTGTTTATTGCCTATAACATGTAAAACATCAAATTAGTACATCCTTACATAGTATAAAACAAAGTCGCTCCCGCTGTCTGTACACTTAGACCTTTTAAACTACGCAACGGATTTTGATACAGCTTTCAGCAATAGATAGAGTGATTCAAGGGGAAGGTTTATATGCCCCACGTTAGTATCTACATTGCACCCGTGCGAAGCCGGGGCGGGTCGCTAGTTTATTTATATATTAGTGACTCATATGTAGTACGTACATACATATACCAACGCCTACAATCCCCAAAGGGGCAAGCAGAGGTGTTCTCCTATTACAAGAGTCGGTACACCTACGTTTCGCCTCTTGTATTTAGTCCCATGGTGTCGAGCCTATTGCCATTTATCGGGCACAATTATATGTAGTATATTATTTCCTAATAAACGCATTAACACGTCGTACGGAATCAACGGAGCAGCAGTAAAACTTCATGTAATGGGAATAAAAAAGTCTATTTTTGTTCATTAAAAAGTAAAGACAAAACGCGTTATTAGTCTAATGACAGGTATGTAAAGCAATAGATCAGGTTTTAGGGTTAAATTTACAGACTAAGCCTTTGTCTAGGCTTAGCAATAAACCTACCCGAGTCGCGCCTTATATCAAGAAACCTTTTAATACCAGGTTCACACGATTCGATTCTAGTTGATCAACTGCCAAATCGCATGCGATTTGAACCGTGTGAACAGACTTTCAATCAAATTGAATCAATTTGAAGAAACAAAACGTTTCAACTTTTGTTGATCAACTAAAAAATTGAACCGTGTGAACCCGGTATAAGATATGTAACGGGGTGTCCTCCGTAAGCGACAAACGCGACGCGACGCGACGCGACACGACACGACGCGGAACAAATACGCGTTACGTCGCGTCTCGCTACAAAGGCCGCTAGTAGGGAATGTTGTTGTCTTGATCGCGTTTGTCGCGTTCGTCGCTTACGCAGGACACTGCGGAAGTGCAAGAAGGGTATCATCTAAAAACTTTAATGTCGGGCCGCTCCACCTTTACGCTCAGATGCAATACAAATAAAAACACATAAATCAAACCTTCCGGTGTCTCAATTGTGACAGTTACGTAATACCTAATACGTTATGTATATGAAGCAAGCAGATGTAGTAAATTGCGATTCATGGAGCATCATACAAACACAACACAAACCAAGTGACTGATCGATTTTATTTTATAATTTTCATTGTTTTTGAAAATTCTGATAATGTATGTTATCCAGGAAATATATTGCTTTGTAAACATTGCAGGTGTATCGCTGACGACCACACCTAATACCCAGATCAATATGCAAGTAATGATTACAAATAGATTGTTATCACATTCCTGTTGACGTTGATTGATAGCAAACATCATTGATATACCTACCACAATAGTTCTATCGAGAACCACTCATGAATAATCAAACTCTTGTCCTTGTAGATAATATGCAAACTCTTCACCGCACACAAATCCGATTTGTTTGCAAATAATAATAAAGTTAACTGCCTCGTTGGTCTAGTGGCGGCAACCGCGACTGCTGATCGTGAGGTCCTGGATTCGATCCCCAGGCCGGGCAAAGTGTTAATAGGTTTTTCCGTATGGAATTACTCGGTAGCAGCCCGGAGTTCGGATTTGTGCCCGGTTGATGGCAATAGGCTCCGCCCCCTATTACATGGGACTTAAACATAACGGCGAAATGAGGGTGTTACTATACACCTCTGCCTAACCCTTCGGGGAATACAGGCGTGATGTTATGTTATGTGTTATGTTATAAACAAACTCACTCTTCACAGCAAACACATCCAATTTGTTTGCAAATAATAAGAAAATTATTTTAAGGAAGACTGTTATCAATCTATCTACACAAAAATATCTCAGCCGAAACAAACATCTTGATTGCACCAAATAAGCCCGTACAGAGTTCAGCCATTAATTTTGTATGATTCCAAACATAGAAGCAATTTCGTTCGAATAAATTAAAACCGAATTACGGCTAATCGAATCTGCACCCACGCAAATTATAGGGAGGGTAAACAACGAGGAAAAGGGATTCCATGTAATAAACCAGGTCTGAGGAAAAAATATCGCGTACCTACCTACCTACTAAAAACACAAGTAAAATTACTGTTCTTAGCGGAATTGATTCCTCGCCCGATTCATTGTCGTCAGCTTAATGTTTGATAAGCTATCGTTAAAAAATATAAAACATTTGTGACATTAATTTTCAGATAAATAAAACCTTGCTGGCATAAAAGTGATAGTAGAAAGTACCTACCCAGATATAATAGGTACGATTTAAAATAAATATTTTTATCTATGTCCACAGAGACAATTTTAAAAATATTATACAAGGTTAGTCCGAAAGGGGGTACTAAGCTGCGGGCCAAAGTATAACTGATGACTATTTTAAAGCAAGTGTTAAAATTTAGAAATCCGATAATTTTTATTTGCATGTAAAAAGATTTTTATTTTAGTTTAAAAAAAACGTAACTGCTTTAGTTATGAATTCAGAAAATTAAGTTTCTAATTCGTGACCCCAAATATTATGACCTAAATAGTAAACACAGCTGATCATAGCTATGGACAGATAGATTATAGCATATTTTTTACGAAACCTTTGAAAAGCTATTTCTCTTAAACTATCGAGTTATGGGGAATGTTGTAGAACAAAAGTTATCCCTTATTATGGGTACTTTAACACCCTTTCGGCTTAGTAATCTCTTTACGAGTAATCTTGTATTCTTAATACCTAATCCACATAATATTGGTATTTGTAAGTACATAAAATAGACATTAATAAAATTGTCTGCCTCGTGGTCTAGTGTTGGCAAGTGCGACTTCTGATCGTGAGGTCCTGGGTTCTATCCCCAGGTCGGGAAAAGTGTTATTGGGTTTTTCCGTGTGGGATTCTTCAGTAACAGCTCGGAGTTTTAGATCTGTGTCCGGTTGATGGCAATAGACTTGCCCCCTATTACATGGGACTTAAACATAACGGCTAAATGAGGGTGTTACTATACACCTCTGCCCAACCCTTTAAAAATATTATATTCTTAAATACCTAATCCACATATTGGTATTTGTAAGTATACATAAATTGTTTTTCCTATAACCAGAGTCTATTTTCTTTTTCGTGTGGTTAGTGAGTAACCTGGTGTCAGTGTTTATGCCGCACATGGGCCTCTGACTTGGCTTCACATGCCGTCGAGAAATATCTCTCAGACATGCCGGTTTCCTCACGATGTTTTCCTTCACCGTTTTTAAGCAAGTGATAATTATACAATACGCACATGAAACCGAAAATTCAGAGGTGCGTGCCTTAGGTTCGAACTCGAGACCTATGATTTGGCAGTCCGACGGTCACACCACTAGGCTATTACCTACTGCTAACCAGAGTAAAAAATGGTAACAATAAAATGACGATTTACATCAAAATGAAATTACAAGGATAAATTTGCCTCTGATGTCGATGTATTGATCTACATAGCGTTGAGGAAAAGATTCCTTGCCTTTGTGATACCCCGTATTTTTTACAGGAATTTATGTATGCTCTCGATATTTTACCTTCACAGAGAAGGTGGCCATTTGTAACAATAACAATCCCGAACGAAATCACTGACATTCGCAAATTAAATAGAGAGTAGTTTTCTAAATTTGAATATGTATATCTCGGAACATTGTTCGACATTTTCTGAATGAAGATAATCCTGCTTACAGAGTAAGCAGTATTTTTAGGTAGGAATAACAACTGGGTCGAAAAAAAGCAAAAACGTAAAATTTTAAGATTGTAGTGTGTTTGTGGTGATGACTTGATGTGTATGCTATGTAGTTAGCAGCACATCGCCTACACGTATTTCAGAATACAATACACAAAGAAAAGGAGACTTATAACTACGCAAATAGGGTTGCCAGGTGTCCGGCTTTTTACAGTCGTGTCCGGCCAAATATATACAAGTCCGACCCGCCCCGCCAAAAGATGCCGAAAGAACGCGAGGGAGCGATTTAAAAAAAAAACCAATGTGCTTTAAGGGCAAAATATCCGGCTAAATATGAATCTATGTCCGGCTTTTTAACCGACTTCCAAAAAAGGAGGAGGTTCTCAATTCGACTGTATGTTTTTTTTTTGTATATTTGTTCCTGGATATCTTTGCTAATTGTGAACCGATTTTAATAATCCTTTTTTTGTTTGAAAGAGTATTCTTTCGAAGTGGTCTCACTTAAATTTGGTGAAGATCTGATGAAGAACTTCGGAGATAGAGAATTTGAAGTCGGTTTTTTTTTTGTTAAAAAGTTTTCTATTTTTAGGCCTGGCAACCCTATACGCAAATCACTTATCCATGGGCAAGTTAACGTTAATATTCCAAGAAACTTGAATAACAAACTATTTTTTAATATTACCGTTGTCCTCAGTTTTTTCTCAGCTCAATTTTACAAGGATAAAGTAAAAAAAATAATTAGAATTATGTATGTATTTCGTTATAGACTGCTATTCGCATTGAACCTTCAAGAACAAAGGATTTTTTGCGTCTACTATTAAGCTAGTATCATATCGAAATAGATTTTTTTTTGCACGAATACTTGTATCTACGAAAAAATATACAGTAGTCTATGATATAAGCTATACTGGTTTAAATTTTTAACTAAAGCTCTGACCTAGATTAGGTTCCAGATATCAGCTTAGTTTTCTCACGTGAAAATACAACGCAATGAATGCTGGTACCTGCAAAAATGTTGTATTATAATAATTCAAGCAACATTTATATTTTGTAGATACAAATTCTGACGCCATTTTAAACCAGTTTGGAATTATGTATGCCATTGTAATAATGTATTTATGTACATAAATACATATCAACATACCTGAGTTTTTATGTTGCGTGGAATTTTTATTTCTGCGTTTTAATCTCTATTTCGCATCATACGTCAATGATTTGGATAGATGCGAGATTTAGCTTTATTAAAAGTTGAGTTTCAAAAAAATACTGCTTGGTTTTGTGTTCTGCCTAGCCTATTCCCCAAATATGTTGGAGTCAGCTTCCAGTCTAACCAGATGCGGCTGAATACCATTATTTTACATGGATGGGGCTGCTATCAGACCTCCGCAACCCAGTAACTGGGTAATGCCAATATACTAAGGTTAGACCAGTTGTCAGACTTTCGGGCTTCTGACTTCCCGTAACGACTGTCATAGGTTTTAGTATGACACCCGGGACATAATTCTACTTGATTTTCGTGTTGTGTATACTACAAGAGTAGATAATACCTACCTACATCATTATTATTTATCACCTTTGTAGAACGACCTTCACTTGTCCAACGATTTCACAACTAAATGAAATATTCTTGGTCCTTGTGTACGGATCAGATAATTTTCTATCACATGACGTGGAATGACATTACTAGATGGCGGTTAAAGCTAGGACGGTTGGTAACGTCATACAATGTAACAAACAATCCGCATTATCATGTTGTATAGCAAATATTGCTGAACATTGACATGACTATGGACCGAGGTGTGACTGCGCGCGTTGTAATCAAACTTCACGAGAAATTCGTCTAGCATTGTTTAATTATATGTTTTTTTTCTATACTTCAAGGGTCTTTTAAATTATTTTATTGTTCGCGTTTTAGCCCTAGTCTCACCTGATCATAAGCGCAGACAGGGTCTAAGATGGAGCACATGAATCCAAGGAACAGAAATATAGAGGGATTCCCCTATACTCCTCTGGCTTTCACATACACACGACGGAACACAGTAAACTGCTTGGCTTTAATGTGAGGGTACCTAGCCAGGCGGACCGCATAGATTCTACCACCAAGCGTACTGGGTTTTGTTGAATCTTACAACACGGGTCTATTTCCAACGTGCGTAGAGTCTCCACACGGGGTAAAAGGCTTCTATAACACGTGAATTGGAATCCGGTAAATATTTCTAAAACAGATCTCTCGTATAAAAATGTACAATAATTGGTTCCTTACCTATCTGACAGAGGCTGGAGACTGGGGCGCGGAACTTAGGCGGCACGCTACTGTCAGGTCCGACGCGGAGAAACTGGAACTCTTCGCTAGGGTCCGCCACCAGCGACTCCATCTCCAACAGCCGCTCGATTGATAACTCCTGCAGGTAGAAAAACGGTGGTTCATTAAAAAAAATATAGTGCTCAAATCGAAGGGAAGGCGACATTATAAAAAGTATTCGCCAATCAGTTTTTCGTAAAAAGCAACAGAAATGCGCTCCAGAATTCACGATATTACTTCAAAGAATCTTAAAATCAGAATTTATACTAATTATAACTCGATGCTTTGTTGGGTTAGTGGTCGTAAACGCGACTGCTGAGAATGCGGTCCTGGGTTCGATCCTTAGGTCGGGCAAAGTGTTATTGGGTTTTTCCATTAAGAATTTCTCAGTAACAGCCCGGAGTTTTAATGGCAATAGGCTCGCCCTATATTACATCGGACTTACACATAACTGGCGAAACGAATTTATACTAAAAATACCTCTGCTGAATCCTTCGGAGAGTACAAGGCGTGATGTTATGTTACATATATATATATATACATACATACATAAACTCACGTATTTTTCCCATGGGGGTAGGCAGAAACTATAGAACGCCACATGCTACGACCCTTACCTACTCCTGGCCAACATGTTAAAGGCTGATTTACACGGGGATAGTTTCTCGAAGCAAGACTTACTGCCTTTGTCTTTCTCTACGATAAAAACAGAGATAGCATGAGACTTGCTTCAAGAAACATGCTCCGTGTAAATGAGCCTTTAGTTATGTTGTGTTATAAGCAGAGATCGGATAATCGGATGCATATTTACCTAAAGTTCAGGTGTTGGCTAATATGGAATGCACTTTTGTATCGAAAAAATCTCGCGGTTCCGGGATCGTTAAATTTTGTGTTCTGTAGAATAGAATCATATTTACGTACCTAGAATTGGATGCATATTTAGTTGTTTACATAGGTACCTAAAGTTGTAACTTTTTTTTAACTAACATATTACATGCACCCCTCTCTTTCTTACACCCTACAGACACACATATTTGCATCGGGGGATAAAAATTAACATCAATTAATCATAGGTATGCATTCGATTAGTTATGCAATCCCGTGATATTGGGACTTTTTTTTCTAATAAATAATTTTCGGAAGAGTTTCCATACTTTCGTAGCGAAAAATTAACTTTAGGTAAATATACATCCGATTATCCGATCTCTAGTTATAAGTGTTATAACTCAATATTACGAAGTACTCGTATTATTGGTATTTGCATTCGATTCCTAGAAGTCGTATCGTGGTAATACATAGACCCCGCAGCTTGTGGTCATGCTATATATACAACCTATCGTTTCCTCATGTAAGTTTAGTTGTCATTGTCATACGTAATTTATTGGAATTCCAAGGACTCATTTAATATTATAATATGATGTATAAAATAAGATCTAATTAATGAATCGTAGCCTATAGAAATTGAGTTATTGTATTCAGCGATATGTAAATAACGCCAATGAATATAGGATTTTATGATTAACAGATTAAACATGATTGAAGCAACACTTTACTTCGATACCTTTGTTCCAAAGTGTAATATTTCAGAAACAGGTATTTTTAAGATAATTTGAAAATTAAATGACTAGTGAGTTACCCGTGTATTTTTTAATCATTATTTAATTTATCTGAAATGTAATATTATTAATAACGGCATTTCAGATTAATTAAATAGTATTTAAAAAATACAGTGGTCAAAGTACTTATTAGTTTTCAAATTATTTATGTATATATATATATACATAAATAAGAAGTATGTGCGGTGTAACTTTGAATGATAGATTGAGAAATGAAGAGATTAGACAAAGTTGCGGTTTAAAAGATGATGTAGTGACAAAAATTGAAAGGAGTATGCTTAGGTGGTTTGGTCATGTTGAGAGAATGAGTGAACGGCGATTAACAAAAGGAATTTATAAGGCGGATGTTAATGGGAACGCCGGTAGAGGACGTCCTAGAAGGACATACATCGATGTTATTGGTGAAGTTATTCACAAAGGTCAGGTGCGTAGTACTCTCAACCGGCGTGCGTGTATAACAAGATGTATGAATGTGGATGAAGCGAAAGGGGTATGTAAGAGTCGTAGCATGTGGCGTTCTATAGTTTCTGCCTACCCCCATGGGAAAAAGGCGTGAGTTTATGTATGTATGTATATATATATATATATATATATGGTATGTATATATGGTTTATAAGTTTAATAATTGTGCCTAATAACAAATACAAGTAATAGTAATACATTTTGTTAATTTGAATAATACATGTTTATATTTATAATGCATGCTGCGGTCTTCTATAATTGAGGAAACACAGAGCTAGTTTACTGTTAGTTTATAAGTTGAATGTATTGTGCATTCCTTGGTGAAGATCCTTAATAAATAAATAAACATACAAGGTGTAAAAAGACCCTTCACCAAGCCGTCAACCATGCATTCAGTACATCAAACTAAGTAACCCTACGCAAAAATTATCGCTGGGAAACGACATTTTTTTTTTGGGTGTTTATATTCGTTTTACTGTAAAGCTAATTGCTACGCACTCAAAACACTGTGCTGATAGATGCAATGAGTAGTAAACGGGTAATGGAGGTATTTCAAGTACATTTGCAACCTTCAAAACTATTTTTTTTTTTAAAGTTGTGAAAAAGTTGGAAATTTGACCTCCAATATCTCCGTAACTAGAAGGTTCCCAGGCATAATCCAGAACAAAAAAATGTTCGCAATGACGTGGAGAATAAGTGCCTTTCGACTTCGTTAAGGGTCTTTTTACACCGCTTATATGTAAAATAATAACAATTCTACCTATTTCATTCAATTTCATCAGATTTTTGCAAATAATTTACTTATTTAAATACTATTCGGTTTTATCGTGTAGAATTCAGTGGAAGCCCGGAGTTTGGATTTGTGCTCGGTTGATGGCAATAGACCCCGCCCCCTATTACATGTGACTTAAACATAACGGCGAAATGAGGATGTTACTATACACCTCTGTCCTTAGGGGAATACAGGCATGATGTTATGTAAGTACAAAAACTACCTCCCAACAATTAATTACTGTAAAATATTTTACTTTATTATTAAAAAGGTTTACAGACATTGAAATCTCCACACTTAAAACAACAGTCTGTCATAATCTCGTCTGAAAGCTTCCATTTAACAATACAATGTATAATCAAACATAATCCGTTTAATCCATCCAATATAATCCGCAAACAGTTTAGTAATCACGTTCGTCACAACTCGAATGAAACGCAACACAACAGATCGATACACGCAACCGCAACGCAAATACTGGCAATAAACAAAGAAATCTGTTTTGGACTAGTGTCTATACCGGGGCCACTTTTAATTACATAAGATAACATAGCATCACGCTAGTATTCAACGAAGGATTAAGTAGAGGTGTCCCTAATAGTAATACCCTCATTTTGCCGTTACCTTTAAGTCCCATATAAGGCTGCCTGGCCACTGGAGCGGAGAGGAGCGGAGCGGTGCGGAGCTAACTAATAGAATTGCATAAAATTCACGTCTCCGCTCTGCTCTGTGAATATTGTGCATGTCTATTGCTTAGTTTCGCACCTCTCCGCTCCAGTGGACAGGCAGCCTAATAGGAGTATTGCCATCATTGCGTATTGCCATCAACCGGACACAAATCCAAACTCCAGGCTGCTACTGAGGAATTCCACACTGAAAAACACAATAACACTGTCCAACCTGGAGATCGAACCCAGGACCTCACGATCAGCAGTACTTTTAATTAATACCACGCCATTACTTTATCTAATGATAGAAACCACGAGCTTCTGACTTAAGCTAATTAATTGGTACCGCGAATGAAGAATATAGGAGAAATTTACTATCTGTTGTAAGGATTGCAGTTATATTACTTAGTATAATTAGGTATCGTAGTTCAATGTTTTGGGTGTAGGAGGTTGGATTAGAATCGACTAACACAGACGTGATGTCAGGAAAATTACTATACTGCGGCCATTTTTGTTTTGTATAGAAGGTAAACAAACCTTCCGTTCCGATCGTGAAACATTAATTTTGCTTTTAAAATCCTTTAAATGTGTAAAAAAATAACATGAATTATTGAAGAATAAGTGCTAAGGTTTTATAAAAATTCGTGTTAAATGGAATCTTAAAGCAAAATCAATGTTTCACGATCAAAAGTTTGTTTACCTTTTAGACAAAATTTTAATGGCCGGACTATAATATGTACAACTTTCTAGTTTAATTATGGAACAACAAAAGTCTATGCCACTTATCTTTACATGGATCACAAGGTGTGTTTACTTTGAAACGTATTTCGTGTTTATACAACAATAAAACGCCAGGTTTAAAGTTCATTTATGTATAGGGAATTATTTACAGCTTACTAACGATTTTAGCCGTTGCACTTGCCTTTCATGCAGGTCTGAGTTCGATCCCGGCCCGTACTTTTGACTTTTCGGAATTCGATTATCACTTGCGTTAACGGCGAAGGAAAAATATTGTGAGGAAACCTGCACACTTGAGAGGGCTCCATAAAGTCCTCGATGGTGTGTGTAATCTGCCAACCCGCACCAGGCCAGCGTGGTGGACTAAGACCTAAACCCTTCTCATTCTGAGAAGAGGCCTGTGCCCAGCAGTGGGATAGTAATGGGCTGATTATGTTATGTTGTTCCTACAACACGTATCATTTACGCGTATATTTTATTCTCAACTGCCTTGGACTGCCTTGTTGGTTTAGTGGTCGCAATCTCGACTGCTGAGCATGGGGTCCTGGGTTCGATTTCCAGGTCGAGTAGTGTTATTGGGTTTTTCCATTAGGAATTTCTCAGTAACAGCCTGGTGTCTGGATTTGTGCCCGGTTAATGGCAATAGGCTCGCCCCCTATTACATGGGACTTAAAAAAAACTGGCGTATCGAGGGTGTTCTAAAAAAACATCTCTGCCGTACCCTTCGGGGAATGTAAGGCGTGATGTTATGTTTATTCTCAATTGGAAAATAACTAGTTTGAATTAATTTAGTTCGGGTTGAGCTACGTAAAGCCTTGTTCCATACTTTGTCCCATTAAAATCGGTTCGCTTCCAAAGTTACAATGACATTTATGTGAGGCTGAGCGTAGTAACTTTTCATTAAAATCAACTTAAACACGAGCTGAGTCGAGTGCAAAATTGTTTATTCGTCTCGGAATCGTTAGTTCACATTCAAATATCATTTCTGTTTTATGTTCACTCTAATTATGTTACCACGAGTAAAGGGCACTCGGGTAGTATCGGAGGACCGAGAGGGGCTAATTAAGGACACTTCTTGCAAACATCAGTCTGTGTAGCAATATGTGAAAATACTTTTTGGTATTGCACATTCCAGCATGCTTTTAGTGACGTAGACAGACCTGACATTGTACTTTATGGGTATGTGAGCTGCAATTCTATCGTGTAACTTCAATGGCCGTACTCATCGGATTCGGTTTCGTTTGATATTTGAGACACAAAGAAAACTTCAAACGGATCCTATCATATCAGCGTTGAAATATCGTGCTAAAAATGTAGATTTGTATTTATTACCCGACTGGGGCGAAGCAAAAAGGAGGGTTATGTGTTTGATCTGTATGTATGTACAGTCACGTGTAATAATATATATAAGGACTAACCAAAATACCTGGACAAACTTTTACACAGTGTTCAGTACGTTGAACTAAACATATCTATGCAAAAAAATAACGAGATCCAAGTGTTTTTTTTTTCTCACTAAAAATTTTTTTTCGTCATTTATTTTAATTTAGTAGGTAATATTTTTTTTACATTTTTCTCTTCGCCTATTAGGTAAAACACGGCGCGGAAGTAGCGCGCGCCTTGGCGACGGTCGATGCATAAAAAATGGATGAGTTTATTCTTAGAGAGTACAAGCAATTTAAAACGTTATTATTTTTTGGACTGAAAAAAATCACTTAGATCTCGTTTGTTTTTACATAGATGTTTATTTAAACGTACTGAACACTGTGTAAAAGTTTGTCCAGGTATTTTGGTTAGACCTTATATACACATAGCGAACTTAAAAAGGTAATTTCTTTAAGAGAATAGATTGTAATTAAGAACAATTCGAAACCATAACTCGTATGTATTTGTAGAAACTAATATGTGTGTAATATTTCGTCATTCTAATGTATACATATTATTACACGTGACTGTATGTCCGAAATAAAGAGGAATCAAACGACATATCATTCATCAAAATCGGTTTAGTCGTTTAGTAGTTACGAGGGAACATAGGGACGGACATACAGTCACGTGTAATATGTAATATGTATGTAAATCAAAATCGTGGATTTTTGGCACCAAAATGTGTTTAAAAAAAAACTGCTGAACCTATCGAGTGGGGTATCAAAATGAAGGGTTTTAAAAGGTGATTACAAAAATACATACCTACAAATTATATTTTTAAATGTAATTTGGAATGAGAAATGATACATAGGTAACCTACAAGGTACAACATTAGACAGAGCTGTAGTGGATTTAAGTACTCATTTATTCGCCAAAGGCCAAGCATAATATGCCGCCTTAAGTCGTGTGAAGACGCTAGAACGCTTGGCCATTTGTGCACTTGATCCAAGAAGGCTCTTAAATAACCCCATGATCCCAACTCTTTGCAAGAATTAAATTGCCTACGAAGCCTCACACAAGCTAATTTACAATAATCGTAAACTAAAAAGCTGAAAATAAAAAAAAAAATACTTTTTTAATTACTTTTTTTTATTTTCAGCTTTTCAAAAACCCGACTGCGGTACGAAAAAAGTTCAAAATTAATTGAATATACACTGAAAAGCAAGAAACAAGTAAATAATCTGAAACTAATCGAGGTACCTACTTTATGTTAGTGGAGGCAAAATATTTATTTAAACAAAATCATATGAAACGTGGCATAAAATCATTATGTTTGAAAAATAATATAATAAAAAGACAATATTAAAGCAAATACTGTAATTATACTGTAAAAACATCGGGTTCCCTGAATCTTTTAACACGTTTTCCCAAAAGTTGATATTTTTGAAATAGGCCTATTTTTATTAAGGGTGCCATACATATATTAAATTCATTTTGAACTCTTTTGTACCTACCGCAGTCGGATTTTTTAGGTTTTTAATTACTTTTTTAAAATTATGATTGTTTAATCCAAAATCGAAAAGGTATATAAGTAGATACAACAGCAAGTTAATTATTTTACTAAACAGAAGATCGGGTAAAATATATTGACTTCTATCTAAAAGCAAAAGAAACTGTGTTTAGTCTACCTATCCCGTCATATCCACTTTGCTAAGGTTTACATTTCTTTCATCATAAACATCATAATACTATCGGCTCATAGATATTCTTCCAGTTCTGAACATATACGTTTAATCGCGACACGTATCGGTGATAGCAAGCAGTCATAATTAGGGCCCAGAAGATGCTGTTGCCCATCATCATCTTCCTGCCTGATCCCATCCTGCCAGTCCTCTTGAAATATTGTTTATGGTCGCCTTTTATGACACCACGGGAAGACAGCGTCTACTTTATGCCGGAAACCCAACGCCAGCGGATCTCATATAACTAAACCACAAGTGGTAGCTTTTTCTATGCTCCACAGCAATTGATATCTTATAACTACCCTTAACTATAAAAATATAAAATGACACCACATCATACGATTAGTACCTGTACCTGCACAGAGCTACTGGGATGTGCGTCCTCTGCACCCCTGGCTGCTCGTTGCCTCTCCTCCTGCACCGCCTCCCGCTTCATCCCACACGCGAGACATTTCTGATACCGACAGTATTGGCACCTGTTCCTCTGACGTTTGTCTATGATACAGTTGCGTTCTTCACGACATGCGTACGTCAGATCTTTTCTTACCGTCCGTTTGAAGAATCCCTTGCAGCCTTCACAACTGGAACAAAAAGGTTGGAATGTTTACTGTGACCCATGGGCAGTACACTGTAGTTACATCCGCCCAGCCTATCGTAATAAGTAATTAAAACGTGGACATAGGGTAACTCAAAGAGAGAATAATATCTTTAGCCACCACGCTAAATATAGAAGGTTGATAACTAAATAAGCTAGCCTTGATACCTGCTACCCCAATGCCCAGCACTAGCCTCTGTAATTTATTAATACAACCGCTGAAAGTAATCTATTTATCTCCAACAAAAGCGACATTACATAGTTTCATTCGAATCGAGTAGCATTTGAATGGGCATACATAAGTATACAAAACATGTCAAAATTACCATAAAACCAGAAAAACAAAGTGATATTTGCAAACAACTAAAAAGTAAATATTTCTAAAGGACGTTTTATATCCAACATCGATAGACCACTATGCATTCCGAGAACACCTGAATATTTGAACGCTGCAGTTTTTGTGCTCTACAGAAACAGATATCAGCTAATGATGATATATCACCTGTTAAGTGTGCACAAATAAAATAATTTAAGAGTGTCAAACCAGTCCACTCATGTACTAAGTGCTCATTATAATTCGCTGAGATACCACTAATAAACAGACTACATAACATCTAATTGACTATGTGTAGACACACTAGGAACGAATTGAGTTGCATGTGTAGAGCATTAATCGATATCATATTTTTGTATTACTGATATAAATAGATTGAGTCGTAGACTGTTTGGAATATCAGAGTTTGAATTAATAATGATATTGGAAACTGTTACTGAATCGTTTGTCGATACGGATGCGACAGAATTGGACATTTAAACGTAAATATCAGAGAGACCGACTAAACGAGTTAAGTATTATAAGAGACTAGCTGTGTACTCAGTGATAATATAGCTATCTAACGGCAAAAGAATTTTTGAAATCGGTCTAGTAGATTTTAAGTTTATTCGATACATACATAAATACAAATCTTTCCTCTTTATAGTATACAATGTTAGTCGGAAAGGGGGTACTAAGTCGCAGGCCACATGACAATTTTAAAGCAAGTGTTAAAATTTCAAAATTCGATAATTTTTATTTGCGTGCAAAAAATTTTCATTTTAGTTTTTTAAAAAAAAAGCATACATGCTTTAGTTATGAACTCAGAAAATTAAGTTTTTAATCCGTGACCCCAAATATGACCTAAATAGTAAACACAGCTGATCATAGCTATGGACAGATAGATTTTAGCATATTTTTTAGGAAATCTTTGAAAAGCTATTTCTCTTAAACTATCGAGTTTTGGGGAATGTTGTAGAACAAAAGTTATCCCTTATTATAGGTACTTTAACACCCTTTCGGCTTAGTACCCCCTTTCCGACTAACTTTGTATAGTATAGACAAAAGTGATAGCCTAGTGGTGTGACCATCGGACTGCCAAGTCATAAGTCTCGTGTTCGAACCCAAGGCACGCACCTTTGAGTTTTCGGGTTCATGTGCGTATTGTATAATTATCACTTGCTTAAAAAACGGTGAAGGAAAACATCGTGAGGAAACAGGCATGCCTGAGAGATATTTCTCGACGGCATGTGAAGCCAAGTCAGAGGCCCATGGGCGGCATAAACTGTGACACCAGGTTAGTCGATAACCACACGAAAAGAAGAAGAGACAAAAGTGACAAATTCTTAATATAATCAACGTTAAGCAAAGATGTAGCGAGCTTAATGACTGTGGTTCATCACACGTTGATCTGTAGGTACAACTAATTATCGTCTCCTTGATTCGACTTATCACCATTTACAATGATGATAAGATTATAATATTCTGTGCTTCTATTATTGCCTTATTGGTCTAGTGGTAGCAAGCGCGACTGCTGAGCATGGGGTCCTGAGTTCGATCCCCAGGTCGGGCTCGGTTATTGGGTTTTTCTATTAGGAATTTCTCAGTAGCAGCCCGGAGTCTGGATTTGTGCCCGGTTAATGGCAATAGGCTCGCACCGTATTACATGGGACTTAAACATAACTGGTGAAACGAGAGTGTACTGAAAACACTTCTGCCGAACTCTCTGGGGAGTACAAGCCGTGATGTTATGCTGTGTGGTCCATTATTCTTCTAACTCAGCATCCAAAATAGAACAGTTTAAAGCCTTACTTTACCGAGATTTAAAATCATTCAATCTAACCTTTTCTCAAGCATCGCCCTGAATAAGAATGCCTTCAGTATATTCGCTTCTTTATAACTCGACTCAAAGCATGCATCACGAATCAATTTAGCACATTGTGGTCTATTTCAAATTCACTTCATTCAATTGGTGTTACTCGCATAACATAAATAAATGAACTTTATCATCTACATTAATATTAACACGACGATATTACGTAATAACAATGCGGCTGACCAAATTCAAAACCTAGCAACAGGTGATTTGAAAAAAAAAGGTTTTTGGCATTTTTCGACTTACTAGACAGTATCAAAACGATGTGGACCTTAAAACATCCAGTTTCATACGTAATTAAAAAAAAAATTTGCAAATCTAAGCAATTTGGCATGATTACGAAAATTTCCTTGAAGTACAAGTTTTAAACTTCAAAATACAAATTTAAAACCCTAGCAGCTCAAGCGACTTACTAAGTTATGAATTTGAAATACCAAGTTGCTATGTTTTGAATTTGGCGCCGATTGTAAAATAGATGAAATTTCATTTAGTAAGTCCAGTGTCACCGGCGCACGAGTGTTTCGCTCCGTGTTAAAAAATAATAAAATGAGTTACAAGCAATTTTATCGGTCCAGGCGTATAATGCGTGCTTTGCAGAACGGAAACGAATGCAGGTACGAAATCTGTTCTATAAAACAGATTTTGATGAGTCTTACCAAGAACTGAACTTCTTGATGCAGAAATTTAACGTCAACACTATTCCTCCACTTTCAAATACTATCCCCCGAGGGGTCAAATCATCGAAGAAAGATGGTATTGTTTCAAAACTGGTCCCCCTATTGCCGTTGAACAGAAGGGAGTTTTGGCTGAATCTACCCACAAGTGATAACTCCATTGATTTGCAAACTGATGGTCAAATTGTTACCAATAACAACGAGTAGTTCATTATCAATAAGAATGATTTTAGCTAAGTTTTTTTTTTTAGTTTTTGTTGACTGTTGAGAGAGTCATGTTTTAATTGAAGTACGTTAATAAATATATTTTTATAAGTCAACAGGATTTTTATTCAAAATCTGCATTCATAGTACTTTGGGATATTTTTTTAATTTTATAAACACTAAAATGTATAGGTAATGAATCTGTTTAGTCTTCACGTTTACCATAGAAAATCAAATTGATAACCTAGTAAGCAGACTTACTAAGTTTTGATATTGTTTTTACATTCATATTTGAGTAAATTCACAAATAAAAATAAAGTATGAGCGATTCAAGTGTAACTATACTCTAAAAAATATTACGAGTATAACAAACAAAATGTCAACAATATAGCACAACTTTTTGCCAAACATCCAAATCGCTATCTCTTCTGGTTTCTTTGGGCGAACGAATCAAAGTAGCCGACCAGTTTTTTGGCTCTCCTGAACATTTTTGTTGGAACGAGTTACTATGTTTTGATTTTAAGCAGCCGAATGGTTGTAATAGAAAAATACTTTATTTTCTGCGTTGTTATAATCCGGGACACATCCTTTGGGAATAGGGGACGACAATCGGCTGGCACTCGATCATATTATCCCGCGTTATTGCGATATCCTTGGACGTTGAAGCTATATCGATGAGAATAAGAAAAACCTATTACGTTAGTATGAAGTTCTTACATCACTCATAAAGGGAAAAACATCAACGAAATACGACTTGAATATGACATCATCAGCCATCATGATAAAGGTCTTGCATCCGCATACATGATTTGAAGAAAAATACAGGTGTAAACGAAATCATGCAAGGTAGACGCGGGTAAAGTCGACAGTGTCCCAACAGTCGTCAGTTGGTATAAAAATGTGTATATCTTTTTCTACCGAACATATAATTAGGAGACTTTTATGTCAATACATTTACGTAAACTACTTTTCGCATAGCAGCGTTTTAAAGTCAGTGAAGTTCAAAACCTGACGATAATTGGGCCGTTTACCTTAATTCCTTCAAACCTCGTCATGTACTGCTGATATAGATAAACCCTGCACGGGATGCTTTTGGATTCAATATAAAAAAATAATACGGGAAGTAAACATGTGTCCTTAACGTGAGGCATTTTAGCGGCCCGAGTTAAATGATCGCGCGGCGAGCGGTAGCCGCACAATTCGCTCGGAGCATTAAAATGCCTCACGTTAAGAACACATGTTTACTTCTTGTAATCTTTTTTTTATTGAATCCAAAAGTATCCCATTTGGTTTTAATCTATGTCAGCAGTACATCACGAGGTTTGAAGGCATTACATGATTTCGTTTACACCCTGTATACTTTAGAACATAAAACTTTTCCTCAATCTAGATCTGCCAAGCATATGGTCCTACTAAACTTTTACGGCAAACAATAAATCCTAAAATGCTTACACTAGTATAATCTTACTAAAATCTTTATGTAGAAACATGCATAAATGGCATTACTCATGTTTTCTATGTAGAACTGCGCATTGCCCGGCGAATTGTGCATTGAAATAAAAAGTGCGAGTAAAATCAATAAAACTCCGGTCAGGACGAGGAACGAGCGGTGACGGTGACGCATGTAATTCTCTCGGCTGACGTTAATGACATGATTGCGTTTTGAACCTTCGGCATGTGTTTCGCAACAACGTCCACTGGTGACGAATTCCACTTTCTCTTTATAGCACAATACGGGATATTGATTTTAGACACACAAAACATACCTAAATTATTTCACTAATTTAGAAAACTTAGCAGCTAACGTGAAATCCAACCGTTCTATGAAATTTTTCGCGCGTTCGTCACTCTATATTTATGAGTCAGATACACAATGTTGTGTAGGGAATTTGTAAACCATGTGTGTTATGTTTCACATACTACGACATCTATATCAATGGTACGGGACCATGGTCGCGGGCGTGGTGAAGTGGCCGTTGTCCGGTTTCTTCAAAGTTTACAAACATAGCTTTAAATCTTGTATGTTAGAGCCTTAAATCAACCTGTGTACGAGCACGCATGCTAATAAATTAGGCAGGTAGATGTATATACTTTAGAATTTGCAAGGAACCCCCTTTATAGCTGAAGTTATTGTTTTAAAACGATGAAACCCTTGTGATTTATTGGCGATTAATATGTCAATGTTATTATGCTATAATTTAGTTTTATGGACTAATTAATGCTGTATAATTAGAAATATTTTATATGGACGATTGTAGGTGTACCGTATTATAATGTCACAATATATTAGCGATAGGTACATACAAATCAAAATGGCGCACGATTAAATCGAACTTGAAAGTTTTGAAGGTTATTCCATTTAATTTACAATCGTGTTTAGGTATTAAAACTGAACTAAGAATCGATAATTGTTTTTATCACTGCTTTAACGATGTTAGATATGGAAATAAAACAAGCAAATTACATTCACTAATTGAACCGTTTCACAGCAATTAAGTGAATGTCAACAGGCTTATGTTGTGTGTGTATTATGATAGTCTAAGCTTAGCTACATAACGTGAGTTCGCAATTAACGAGAAAATTATATTATTAGATGTAACGACTGCATTATTGTGCATTTTGGTGACTAACAGCATAGACAGAGACACAAATAAGTTCTTACAGACATTCTTAGCGTATTAACAGCTCTTAAGTTAGGTTAATTTTAAAGCCTACGAGAATTAAGTATTTTATTCTCTTCTGATCAGAGTGGATTTTAGGAAATATCCGGACAATGCACGTTATACAAAATGAAAAAAAACAAACAAAAATCATTCTAGAAAACAGGGTGTAAACGAAATCATGTACCTAATTCCTTCAAACCTCGTGATGTACTACTGACATAGATTAACCCTGCACGGGATACTTATGGATTTAATTAAAAAGAAAATTACATTGGCATTTTGTCGCCCCAAACGAAATGCGTGGTATTGCTCGCCGCACAGTCATTTAAATCGAGGCGCTAAAATGCCTCATGTTAAGAACACATGTTTACTTCTTGTATTTAAAAAAGAAAAAATTGAATCCATAAGTATTCCGTGCAGGGTTAATCTATGTCAGCAGTACATCACGAGGTTTAAAGGAATTGCATGATTTCGTTTACACCCTGTATAGAACCTCCTCCTTTTGTGAAGTCGGTTAAAAACCATCAAAGTGAGACTCGTTTCACATTCCATTGCGTTTTACGTTAACGTCATTTACATAGCGGCGGTCGATACTGCGCAACCGACTGAGAACTAAACCTTTGCACTTCGCAGAACCCAACTACACAAGACAGCTTAGAATAACCAACATTATCATTTCAGAATTTATTCAATAAATTATTGTTTTTTTTTTCTAGGTGGAGAATAGAATTTATAAAGTATTAGGTCCCCACCTATGAAACCAGCGTTTTGTTTGGAGAATTTTAAAGAAGTTGCATTTTTCGTACTAACATTATCTTAATTTATTTAACAACTATACCTAAACACTAATGTTTTAAAACTTTTATGCACTAATGTTTAAAAACTAAGATAACGTATGCCACTTTATTTACACTTTTACATTATGCGACAAAAATAAGTTTTGGCTAAGTTAAAACAAAACTAGCACTCATTTCTGCTAACAAAAAGAAGAGTCATTTTTAAGGTATTTTTATGTTTAGAAAACTATAACTAATAAGGTTTTTTTACTATTGGTAGTTGTCTATGATGGTCATTATTCGATATAATATCAAGCAATTGATGGATATTTTAAATTATAGAAGTGACGAGATTCTCTATTTGTGAGAAAAAAACGCCAATTTCATAGGTGGGGACCTAATATTATATCTGCCTAACCAATTCCCAACTACGTAGGCAGAGTGATAAGTCTGGTAAAAATTAAACAAGGAATATATATTTTGTAAAAGTTATTATTTATTTTTCAACATAGTCTCCCCCTAGCTCCATACACTTCATCCAACGTTTCTCCAACTTTTCGATCCCTTCAATATAATACGATTTTGTAAACCCTTCAAAATAGACATTAGTTTTGTGCATGATCTCTTGATTGGATCAATTTTTTTTCCACACAGCCATTTTTTAAATTCGGGAACAGGTAATAGTCGCAGGGGGTTAAATACGAAGAATATGGTGGGTGAGAAAGTAACTCATAGTGTAACTCAAGGAATTTGGCCATGGCGATCGCGCAGGTGTGCATTCGTGCATTGTCTTGATGGAAAAGGATTTTCTTCTGAGACAAATGCGGCCGTTTTTCTATTAAAAAAATCTTGAAATGGTCCAATAAATTGACATAATATTCGCTGGTAATCATTTTACCCTTCTGTAGATACTCAATGTGGACTATATATACCACGTGCATCCCAAAAAATTGCGGCCATCACTTTGTTGGCCGATAAAACTGCTTTGGCCTTCTTCGGTGCAGGTTCGCCACAAGCATTCCACTGTTTTGACTGTTCCTTGGTTTCTGGTGTATAGTGATGGATTCACGTTTCGTCTACTGTTATGAAACGATGCATACATTTCTTATTATCCCGTTGAAACAACGCCAAACCTGCCTCTGAAGTGGTCACACGCGTGTGTTTTTGTTCCACAGTGAGTAAACGCGGCACCCAATACGCGGAGAGCTTCTTCATGCTTAAACATTGGTGTAAGATATTGCGCACACGTTCGTCTGAGATGCCTACTATCTCAACTATCTCACGCACTTTTACTCGTCGGTCATTCAATACGATGTTATGGATTTTGGCGATCATCTCTGGTGTCGTGACCTAAACATGGCGTCCTGGACGTTCAGCATCACTTGTGTTCGTACGACCGCAACGAAAATCGGAAAACAACACTGAATCATTTTGATCGACGGAGCGGAGTCCCCATATTATTTGTCAAGCTTTTGTTTCGTTTCCGTAATAGTTTTTTTACGTAAAAAATAATGTTTAATCAACACACGAAATTCACTTTTCTCTATGTTTGCGAAAACTCAAGTAATTGTTTTTATTTAATGGCTGTCAAAAAAAAGATACCCGACTTAACTGGCTAAAAGTTATCATTTATATTCTCAAAAGAGTGTTAAATAAAATGACTATATGCAATTTGCGATAACTTTATTCCTAAGTTGATTTTTACCAGACTTATCACTCTGCCCTCGTATATTGGGGTCAGCTACCAATCTAACCAGATACGGCTGAATACCAGTATTTTACACGGGGCGACTGCTATTAGACCTCCGCAACTCAGTTACTGGCTGGGCAATGCCGATATCGTAAGGTTAGACCGGTTGTCAGACTTTCGGGCTTCTGATTACTCGAAACGACTGTCATAGGTATTCGTATGACACCTGGGACCAACTGTTTAACGTGCTTTCCGATGCATGGAGGGGTCTCGATGTGAAACAAACGGTCACCCATCCACGGACTGACAACGGCAAGGGCAGCTTAAACTCGCAAATCGTATGATCCGCGCGGTTGGTAATTAGCTACGAGCCTCTAATTTATAAAGTACTTAATCAATGCGAATTAGGATATGAGAAGAAGAAGGGAGCTCGCCCACGAGCGACAATCCTTGAGCAATTATTTTGTCGCCTAATATAAAACATTCAGAGTTCAATACTGAAACTCCCACGTGCTACAAAAAGTCGCTCATCTATACTAATATTATAAAGAGGAAAGATATGTATTTTTGTATGTAACGTTTAAACTTAAAAACTAGTGGACCGATTTCAAAAATTATTTTGCCATTAGAAAGCTACATTATCACTGAGTAACATAGGAGCCGTGAGGACACAACTATCTATACTAATATTATAAAGAGGAAAGATTTGTATGTTTGTATGTAACGAATAAACTTAAAAACTACTAGACCGATTTCAAAAATTCTTTTGCCGTTAGAAAGCTACATTATCACTGAATAACAGCCTACGGGCGGAGCCGTGAGGACACTGCTAGTATTTTATATTCGGCGACAAAATAATCACTCAGCGATTGTCATTCGTGGGAGAGCTTCCTTAAGCGTGCTATTGTGGAGCTCTACATAAATACTGAGAAAGAGAAGTAGAACACTAACAGTTATGTTTTACTATCTTTGTAACCGATTGAACCTTTCGCCCACAGAGAATGAACCAACCCCTCATTTGCCGCGTGGGTGTCGACTGTAGGCGAGTAAGGGAATAAGTCAAGGCCCACACATACTTATTATCGAAGAAAAACATCGTGATAAAACCAGCGAACCAACTTCAAAAAAATATTGGACAGTTCTCAATGGTGTGTGTACCACCCGCACTAAGTCAGCGTGGTGGACTAAGGCCTAAACTGTTTTCATTCTAAGAGGCCTGTTTCCAGCAGCGGAACAGTAATGGCCTGATTATGCTATAAGCAACTGGGGCCTAGCAGCCTCAGTGGGATATATCAACAAACATAACATAACATCAGGCCTTGTAATTCCCGAAGGCATCGGCAGAGGTGTTTTTAGCACACTCTCGTTTCACCAGTTATGTCCATGTATAGAGGGCGAGCCTATTGCCATTAACCGGGCAGAAATCCAGACTCCGGACTGCTACTGAGAAATTCCTAATAGAAAAACCTAATAACACTTTGCTTAAATCCAGAACAGGCAGAAATCCAGACTCCGGACTGCTACTGAGAAATTCCTAATAGAAAAACCTAATAACACTTTGCTTGTCCTGGGGATCGAACCCAGCACCTAATACTTAGCTGTCGCGCTTGCGACAACTAGACCAACAAGGCAGTCAATAACAAACTGTGATTACAAATCAGTTTTTTGGCAAGGGCGTTGATTATAACCATGGAATATTCTTTTTGTATTACGTGTTAATTTCATACAACCTCAAGGCCAAGTTCAGCAGTTGACATTTACAAACTGATAAATGTTTGAACTGGAACCTTAAGGGGTTTCCCTGATTGTGTTCCAAATGAGAGTGCGGTCTTGTACTCTAATATTTCTAGACGAAAACCAGTTTCGGCTTCGGTCTTAAACAATATCTGTCACCACCAGCACTCCGCAGCGCTCACTCGTTAGACAACGTAATTGAATTTGCTGTTCAATTTCATCTTATTTGACCTTCTTACAATAAACTAATTTATTTTTCTGAATTTTATTGAGGATTTGGTGTTCTTTGTTTCGCTTTCGTTCTTGAACGACACTACATTTCGGTTCCGGTTTTATTCGCAGACCCGTATTCTAAAACGTTCCTTAATTTTGAACGATTTGTCTCAAATCCAAATTCAAATCTTATCTTAAATCGAGATTACTCAAACGCTACTTAATTTTAAGTTGCCGTTAAAGGCTCAGTTACGCAGAGGTAGTTAGTTCCTCGAAGCGAGTCATGCTATCTCTGTTTTCATCGTAGAGAATGACAAAGACAGAACGAGACTCGCTTCGAAAAATAATTTTCGTGTAAAATCAGCATTTAGTCTCGTGCTGGGTGAAGTGACAGTGACAGCACGAAATTAACGGCAGGTTAAAATTGAGTAGTGTGAGTATTTGGCCATTAGTCAAGCAACACCATACGTTACGTTTCAGTCGTGCGCTAAGATAGGGTTACGTCCAACCTTACTCGCACATTATACTACAATTTACTCGAGATGACAAACGATACACAATCATAACAAATTGAATCAAATGAATTTGTTACAGATTTTGATTACATTATTGTGTCGACACACCCCTAATCGTGTATATTACAAAAAAGCTTTGGCATAAAAATAGCAGTAGACGCGTTCTGTCTATGAAGTATGAATACACTACCTCCGAACACGTGCCAACGAACGAATTTACACTCTATACTACATACATCTCATCATAGCCGTATAATTATTTATACGAAGCGAAAATAAACAAAATGTGAGAATTTTGGATATCAAGAATATCGTGAGATTTTGTTAAAACCCTTCGCTGTTTGTAAGGGTGTCATAGGAGGGATTGTATGATGTATCTGATGGATGGATCACCGAGGCGATTCACCTATTATTACACAGCTCTACAAAAAAAATGTTTTTGTTTGTTGCCCTGGATGTCTCTGCGGATTTCTATGTTTTCAAGTCCACAGTTTTCGAATATATTCATGAAAGTACTGAATTGGCTCTAATTTTTATGATTTTGGCTTATTTTTAACCGACTTCCAAAAAAAGGAGGAGGTTCTCAATTCGTCTGTATGTTTTTTTTTTTTAAATGTTTGTTACCTCACTACACCCTCATTTATGAACCGATTTGAAAAAAAAAATTTTTCGTTTGAAAGAGTACTCTTTCAAAATAGTCCCATTTAAATTTAGTGAAGATCTGATGAAGAACTTCGGAGATAGACAATGGAACTCCTCAATGACGAACAGTACGCATAATGTGATGATGTGATTATGTTACGAGCAGCGTCTTTAGTAGGTCTAACCATGTTTTAATTAATGCCACTAAAATGAAAAAAAAAATAAAACCAACTTGAAAAAAAGCATAAAATAATCTCAATTGAATGTATTTGTAATGACGATAAATGTATTTGCACGCCATATACAAGGTTAGTCTGAAAGGGGGTAATAAACCGAAAGGGTGTTAAAGTACCCATAATAATGGATAAGTTTTGTTTTACAACTTTCCCCAAAAACATTTTTTACCAAAAATTTAAACAGACTTCAAAATAATTACCATATAAAATTAACAGTTTCAGAAGTCGGTGCTGATCCACGCTGAACCAAATTGAAGGCACCGACTTCTGAAACTGTTAATTTTATATGGTAATTATTTTGAAGTCGGTTTAAATTTTTTGTAAAAGATGTTTTTATTTTTTTCATTTTAGTGGCATTAATTAAAACTTAGTTGGACCTACTAAAGACGCTGCTCGTAACATAATCACATCATCACAATATGCGTACTGTTCGTCATTGAGGAGTTCCATTGTCTATCTCCGAAGTTCTTCATCAGATCTTCACCAAATTTAAATGGGACCAACTTCGAAGTATACCCTATCCATTAAAAAAAGAATAATCAAAATCGGTTCACAATTGGCGAAAATATAGATGAACATACATAAAAAAAAAAAAAAAACATACAGACGAACATAGTAACCTCCTCCTTTTTGGAAGTCGGTGCCTTTAATTTGGTTCAGCGTGGATTAGCACTGACTTCTGAATCTTCTACTTTTATAATATGGTAATTATTTTATGCTTTTTTTCGTTTTTTTGAAGTTGGTTTTATTTTTGTTAAAATGTTTTTTTATATCTTCTTTACATAGTATAAAACAAAATCGGTCCCGTTGTCTGTACGCTTAGATCTTTAAACTACGCAACGGATTTTAATGCAGTTTTCAGCAATAGGTAGAGTGATTCAAGAGGAAGGTTTATATGCCGAACATTAGTATCTATATTGCACCCGTGCGAAGCCGGGGCGGGTCGCCAGTTTTTAATAACTCACACTTTAAGTTGGTTTTTTAGAACACGAACTGTTATGAAGTGTTTGGTATCTTGTTAAAATTTGGTTTCTGTGCATTGATTTGGCGCATCGACGTATCACGTGACCTCCCTCCCCGCCCCCGTGCCCCTCACTCCGTGTAAATGCCCGAAAACCCAGTGAATTGACAAAGTCGGCGAACGCACGTCTACTTTCGGGTAAGTTGCTAATGTAAGGTTAATACTTTGTTTTATTTGTTGAATTGTGATTCTAATATACTTATTTGTTCTAGAAATATGAGTTCATTGCGAAAAAAAATAATTTTAGGAACAAATATGAGCACACATAAAGTTACACTTTCTCCTTAGTCATCTGGATAGATTTCCTGAGAATCTGGGAAATTATAATGAGAAACAGGGAGAGCGCTTCCACCAGGATCTAAAAGTGATGGAAGAACGGTATCAGGGTAGATGGGACCGTCACATTATGGCAAATTACTGCTGGTCTTTAAAAAGAGATTGTCCCCAAAAAATATATAACAAAAAAGCTACTAAAATGCATTTTTCTGAAGTTTAACATAATATTGTATGATTTTTTCTTCTTTTCAACTTTTATGTATGTTAATTAAATATTAAAACAAAACATTTCATTATTATTTTCAATAAAAAGTTTATATTTATGAATATACTTGTTAAGTCTTTCTCATTTTTACTGATTAAAAATAAATATGAAAATGAAGATTAAAAAAAAACCAGAGCCAATCTTCTAAAACCATCCATAGTTTCGTGAATTGTTGGCATAGAGGTACTCGAAATCACTCTTACATCAAGGGCAACAAAACCACTGTTGACCAGTGTTATAATTGCCAACCGCGCGGATTATATGATACGATTTGCGAGGTTAAGCTGCGTTATCCGTGGTCAGTCCGTGGATGGGTGACCGTTCGGTACTAGGAGAGCACGTTAAACAGTCGGTCCCGGGTGTCATACGAATACCTATGACAGTCGTTACGAGAAGTCTGAAGCCCGAAAGTCTGACAACCGGTCTAACGTTAGGATATCGGCATTGCACAGTAACTGGGTTGCGGAGGTCTGATGGCAGGCGCTCCGTGTAAAGTACTGGTATTCAGCCGCATCTGGTTAAACTGGAAGCTGACCCCGAAATGGGAAAAAGCTAGGCAGAACACACTTGGCTGTTTGTAAGGTTGTCGTAGGAGGCCCACGGACGGATCACCAAGGCGATTCACGTATTATTATAGGTAGGTATGTGAACAAAAATAATAATGCTATTTCTAATCCATCATGTTAGTCGTGATAAGGGAAGCATCCTCCCAAGATTGTTCGTTAGCTATCCTCAGAGTATGATAGAGGCCCGCGTTCAGTATGTATAAGTATAACATAACATCACGCCTGTATTCCCCGAAGGATTAGGCAGAGATGTACAGTAACACCCTCATTGTGCCGTTATGTTTAAGTCCCACGTAATAGTGGGCGAGCATATTACCATCAACCGGGCACAAATCATAGCTTCGGACTGCTACTGAGGAATTCCACACGGAAAAACCTAATACCTAACACTTTGCCCGCCCTGGGGATCGAATCCAGGACCTCACGATCAGCAGTCGCGTTTGCCACCATTATACCAACAAGGCAGTTATGTATAAGTATATGTAGGGTTGAAATATGCAGTTATAAGTCTAGGTATCATAGTACCTAAGCATATTCGGTTTCATAGATTGAGATATTTTCTTAAAAATTCTACATAATTAAGTTTCAACACCGAATCCGCGTGTAGAGTTACGCTAAGGACATTAATTATTAATAATTGATTAGTAAGACCCTTTTTACAAATCAGTTCTCCCTTTAGTTTAAAATAAAAACATTAAAAAATATATTCATAATATTGTTAATACATTTGTTACAGAAATATAAAACTGATCGTTTCGACTTCATAGTGTGAGCCATCTAGATATTATTTCATATTCTAGAGCGCAATGTCACAACCTACTCGAATGATTTAAATTTTTGACTTAAATCTCAATGTAAAAACCATGAAAGACTACCTGCCCTCGAATACGTGATTTTCGAATCAACATAAAAAATTACCAAGGTGAAAAAAAAATGTCTTCTGAATGGCATTACAAGCGGCTGCCGATCGATAGAATTGTAAATCGTTTCAATAATGTATAACTGAGCGAGAATTTTATACAGTATACTTAGCTACAATAGTGTTTGAAATGGTTTGAAACGAGTAAATACAAACGAAACGAATAAACGAATCCTCCCACGCCCGCCAACTCCAATTAAAATGTTAAAAAATAATAAGAAGGTGTAAAATCTTTAATTTTGCGCATGCCATAACATAATATTCATTTTACACGCAACCAATAAATGTTGTATCTAAGCTACGGGGTGTGGGTATACACACGTAGAACGTTCTTTTGAACACCGACGCAACACTAGCATGATAGCTGTCTAGACGGCGGCATCTCCAGCTACTTATATTATATCTACATAACAAATAAACGGTACAACCATATTATATACTTGCTATAATAATAAGGTACCTACTGTGTTTGCAATTATTTGCGCATATTTTAATTGGATTACGTTTTTATGTCGACCTGAGTGCGTCTCTAGATTTCATGTAATTAATCGCAGGTTGTGTTTTCAGCTGTATTTAATGACTATCGTTGCCATTTTAATATCTTCAAAACGAATATTCAAAGGCAGTGCTTTGGATAAATTAATTCTGAACAAGTTTGTGGTCATAATTTATTTAGTATTATATAGTTTGTTGCTTATACGTCACATAATTAATTAAATAATCTTAATATTAATATTATGCCTGTTAAAACGACAACTCCATAATCATAAAGACGTCTTCTTCAATAACTACACAACATACGCCGTATATTCCATACACGCCATATACAGACACGTGATGTAAAATCAAGTTTTTCAATTGTAATAAAAATTCACATTCGCCAGCCATTTTGCATTCTTAATTAAAATAATAAAGATCCATAACCCATCACGGACCGTAACTGAATGCGAGACGAATTGATTGACATTTAATTCTATTGGAATTGGTTTAAGAGTGTAGGTTTCCCAAGAGTGAACTAATACCTGCTCAGACAGACATGAAAAGAAAAATAAAATTGCAAAGACCCGCCATTTTACTTTTCCCGAGTGACTAGCGATTCAGCAGATATAATCTCCTTAATTTGGTTCGTATTTATAACTCCGCCGCATTTAAAAACATTAATGAAAGGTGAGCGTGTATTTTGCCAAAACATATTCAGGGCTATTTTATATTTACACGCGATGTTTTTGTCTATTATTGTGAAACATCTCATCTCGCTCGCTATTGTGTTCGTCAGAGAAACAAAGCAGCTGACAAATATTATGAATGAGTTATTTCACACAATGTATCTGCCTACAATTGACAAGGTCGTATATTTCGCACAAATTGATATTCATCGAGCTATCTAAATTCGAGGTAATGGGGGACCTATATTTTCCAGATATGACCACTTAAAATGTAGATAACGACCCTTTTAGGATGCAGGACCTTCTAAGTTACAAACGCCATCTGACCATTTTTATGTTGCATATGGGAGTGGTTAAAAAATTGGAGCAAAAACTTCACATCCTAACTCTTATACATATTTATCGACCATCTGGCTCGGGGGAGGAGAGTTAAGTTAGAATATCGAGATCGAAGCTAACACCTTCCAAGTAAGTTAATTTATATCGATGATATGATCAAGTTTGTTTTCCTTAATATTTTACGATGTTTATCCGACGTAGCAGCGTCTCTACCATAATTATATAATAAGTCCATCATGTAAGTCTGCATATATAAACCGCATTCTATTCTAAAAAAATAATATACAATGCAATTCCCAATTGAGTAACAGTGAGGTAGATATTAAATTATTATGTACCTGTACACTCCATAATGTTTTCCCGACGCTCTGTCTCCACATATAGAGCAGAGGTGCTTGGAACCACTTAGGGGATGGTTCGGGGGGTAATTTTTGAACGCGGGGGGTGGAGTAGAGTCGTCTCGCAGGCTGTCTAGCATCGCCGTGTCTGGCTTCATCTCCGGCGGTGACATAGGCGACATAAAACCACCCTCCAAGTTCAGCCCTGCAATAAAAAAGTCTAATCAACATTTGAACAGCTTCAATAATGAAAATCTTAATTACAGACGCCATGCGCAGGCGTAAATATTTTTTGAGCTGCCATTTACAAGTTTGAGGAGAATATTAATTCTTTACGAAGTATTTACTGGTTTATTTTCAAGTAGAGTAATAAATGATCACACATTAATTTCACCTATTAAATGTCTAAAAATATTGAAAAACAGTTGTAAATCAAGATTTTTTAGGAAATCTTTTATTCAATAAGAAGCTAAAGCTAAGTAAAAATACTCGCATACAACAATAAGAAATATTCTTTGACGGTATTTCTTGCGAAATGCAGAAACACATAGCAGAGAAAAGTATTAAGCTTAGAAATATAATTTTTGAACACATATTGCTGTATTATAAACAAATTCTCCAAAAACAAAAAGTATGAATGGCAGTTGTTCCAAAAACCAACAAAACCGGTTCATTAGTCCGAGGGCTTCTTCAGCAGACAAAAAAGAAAATAAACATACACAGCCACCACCCTCTTTCTGCTACGTAGTTGAAAATCTTTAGATTTCCTAAAGAACTTTGTACAAGTTGGTTTGAAAAATTTATTTCACGAATTCCAATGGCCAAGTGGCCATATTTTAGCGAATGATTTTGGCGATGATGGAAAATGTTCAGGTGTTTCCAACTAATAAAAGCATTGAATGTTCTATGGTTTAAAAGCATACGTGACGCAATTCATCGACATACGCAAACGTGTTCATATAATGTAAATCTTATATTCTCGTTTGGCCAAAGTAAAGCATACAAGCTAAATGCCATAATACCAATATCTGATCTATTAACTAAACACGCTTCGTTAGTCGTGCTCCTTGTAAACGAGGTACCATTGTCTTAAAACAGCCAAATCGATATCACATAAGAAATCTTTGCACATATTTTGGCGTGGCTTGCTTTGTATTTGATAATGCTCTACCTACCTATCTATCTGTATGATATCTTAAATGTAATGTCGCATATGTATAACTGGGAATCTTTTAGTTTTCGGATTTATGTGAATCCAGCTGGTCCTTTGTGAATTACTAGCAAGCAATAATTTTGCGTTCACCGTACCACCATCTGTGCCTTGAAATAAAACATTCAGCTTCATTTCACACAAAACTTAAGATACAGCAATCGTTAAAGATTTATGAAAAAAATAATATTAGCTAACCCATAGGGACCGATTTTAGGACCGAATTCAATAGGGACCGAAAGATTTTCTGTTTGCCCATTCATTCTCGTGGCATTCACACTTATTCCAAAAAGTTATAATTTTATTTTAAAATGATGACATTCAATAAATTTATCTAGACCATGTATGACGTAGTTTTCTACTTTTACGATATCGGTTTTCTGAAAATAATATGGTAGATTTTTTCTAGTAATATTTGTTAGTACGTTCTGCACAATATAAACTGCTCCATCATGTCGGGTAGATAATAGAAGAATACATTTTTAGTTAATATGTGCTCAATATACAACGAATTTACTACAGTGCAGGTAATGCAAAAACAAATCTATACAAACTCGTATTGTTTTTACTTGGATTTTATTGGTTATTAACAATCAGTCCATCCATACCCATCGTAGGTTTATATTTAAATGTGATATCATTCGTAGGTAATTAAAATGTAAGCGCAACGTTTTATTTGTTATGCGTTGCATATCTATCTACACAAGCAATGTGGAAAATAAATATTTTTGAAGACATGTGATAAAACACATAAGCTTTTAAATATTTATTATCATTCTAATGGACTGCTCGTAGATAGTCCTTACGGACTACTTCTAGGTAACCTAGCAGTTATTGGCGAGAACTGAAAGCTTTTAATGCTTAGGTAGTAATAGAAATACTTGTTTCTACGAAACATAAAATAAGAGGACTAAGAAAATTACCAATTTGAGGTCATAAAACAATTTACTGCAAATACCAATTAAATCTATCTTCGTTTTTTAAGATTATTTCAGAGCATAAAATGAAACATGAACTTGAATGCAGATTGTTAAAAACAAACGCTATCTTTATGAGTGAGCCGGTTGCATCGGTTGGTTCAGTGGTAATACATCCGTTTCTCATGTAGGTATGTGATAATGTATGTCCATCAGTTGAAGGCTTATGTCATCATTTAAATAAGAGACCACCAGGACCCTGACTATTTATGACATTTAAGAAAAATACCCAAATAACGCGGCCGCTATACAATTATATTTTTACAGTTCGTGGTAGCGCTGCTTGCAAAAGCAGTTTGACAATAATAATATGTCAAATTCAATACATTCAAAATTAATACTTACTCTATTTTTCCGATTTTACATTCATGGTAAAGCGACTGTGTTATTTGCGTGTTACGTTCTGATGTGTCATACTGAACAAGGTCCTTGATACGTCATTTCCGATCTCATAAATTCCTTTTTGCAACGGAAGACTGGCCCAGATCTTTGAATTATCATGAAAATGGTCGTGACAAACTTAGATTTAGTATATATGAGGTATGCTATAATTAAATTTTAGGTCTACCAGTAAATATGTCAGATGACACCAAGTGATTTTGTTTCTATCATTAAATATAATTATCCAACTGTGTTAAAGCGTAAGTGTTTTATATTGGGAATTATGGCAAGTCCTTTATCTAAGGAAATCATGAGCAAATTAAATATTTATTGTGTTTAAACATATACAACAAATAGTCCAAAATATCGGACCTGACATTTAAAACACAATAGAAGTAACTTTTACAATGTAAAGAAACATCCAAGGTTCATAACAAAGCGGTTTAAATGAACAGTTTCTGAGTTGAAACGTAGCACGCCTACGTTGACGGAAGACATTGTGTACCTATACCAAGCAAATGTTTTCAATTCTTACGTGTGAATAATGCTATATGTGGGGCTCTTAGACCTTATGAAAACAATAAATATCGAATTGAACTACTCAACGTATTTATTGAAGAAATGGTCAAATACGTTTTGATAACATACGTTAAATATTTTGACGTAATAAGATCTCTAATAAAACGACTGTTCTAGTCATGACTTTTCAGAGAAAGTAGATCCATCTAAAATTAAAATAAGGGTGGGCGTTAAATCCTTTAAGCTTTTTTAGTTCGAGGTTATGGCCTAAAATATACGGAATCTTAAATTATCCTAACCATTTTAGCATGTCTATTTTTAAAACAGATGTATAGCTTGACATAAAAGCCTATAACTAAAACTTTTTTTAAATCTTTGTCAGTGATGTGTGTGCCATTGTTTTAACAGGCGATAAATGTGTATTAAGCCCCTCAAATTGATTTAAATGAATAGTTTTATCAAAAGTTCTACCAGAGAAATTATTTTCAAAGTTGAAATCTATAATGTATGACTAGTGGCACTCCCATTTTTCATACTCTGTTGTGCAGAGCTGTAAGTTTTGTAACATCCATAAAACGCATTCCAATATTTTTTTCTTCTCTGCTTTAGAAAATAGAAACTCAATGTGATCATCCATTATCAAACCTGAATCTTCATTCCTTTCAGAGAAATTAGACAGTAGCGATTTTTTATGCATTATGATATAATCTAAAGATATTTTTTCAGCTTCGATCTATGCCTATAAAATAACATAGTAATCATGTTTATAAAATAACACTTTTCAATTTTCATCTCGCAATATTTGTTAGATAATATTTATTTATTTTGCAATCCTAGTTTATTTTAATTTGTATGCGAGGGTTGTTATTTCAAAATGAACTTTCAACTGTGCGCGAGTCGCCTCACAAATAATTCCATTGTAAATATCTAAAATTATTTCTCTCATCTTGGAGGTTTTCTTAAGTAGCAATAAGGCGAGGTCCTTTGTAGCTGGTCTTATGAAAACTAGAGTTCCAGCCCTTTGAGGAAAACCTATAAGTGATTCCTCTTTCATTGTTAAATATGTATAATACGTTTCAATAACTTTCTTTCCATTGGCTCGTTTACGTTTAGTACCTCTATCAACAATTTGTACAAATAAATTGTTTGTTAGGTTAGAAAACTGGTGCGGCAATTTAAAAATCTACTGATAATCTAGATCTAGACTTAGCAAGTTCTGCGAGCAGTGTTCGTAACGACTATATTTTTTGAAACTTAAAATTTAGACACGCAAGCACGCAAAGCCTATACGAGTTACTAAGTCAGTACCTATTTAAATTAGGTACAATTTTTTCATACTGCCATAAACGTTCATTTCTTGGAAAAGTTATTACTTCTGCGATATAACAAAGCTGAAACCACGTACGTAGGTAGAACTATCTCAGTGCGAAATCTTATTCGAAGTCTATAAACAAGTTTCTTGTAATCTAACACACAAAAAGTTATTACATAGTTAGCGTATATTATAAAAGAGAACGACAACTCAAATTAGCTTTATAATTGAGTTTCATTTCAAAGAGATATTGTCGAGCGTAATAACAATTTTCACTCTCGCGAAACGAGATGTATCGTATAATTTCATGTTAATCTTGGTAATTAACGAAAATCAGTGGAAAAGAAAGATTATACACACACGCCTACTAAGCGTTGTTACATGTAAGAAAAATATACAGATATACAAAATTATAATGAGAGTGAAGTTGTTGAATTATGAATCTATTTTTTTTATTTCTTTTTTGTTACTGACAATTATTTATTACTTCATTTGATAGGTGTACTACCCTTACAGTCAAATGGAATATACAGGGTGGAAACGAAATCATGTAATTCCTTCAAACCTCGTGATGTACTACTGACATAGATTAACCCTGACTCGGATACTTTTGGATGCAATAAAAAATAAATTACAAAAAGTAAACATGTGTTCTTAACGTGAGGCATTTTAGCGCCCGTAGTTAAATGACCGCGCGGCGAGCGATAGCCGCGCAATTCGCTCGGGACGCTAAACTGCCTCACTTTAAGAACACATGTTTACTTTTTGTAATTTTTTTCATATTGAATCCAAAAGTATCCCGAGCAGGGTTAATCTATGTCAGCAGTACATCACGAGGTTTGACGGAATTACATGATTTCGTTTACACCTTGTATGAATATAAGCTATGACTTTACTATCCCTTCCCAAACTCTCGCTGTCCACAATTTACGTATGTCCCACAAAATGTGGTTACATGTCGGGTAAATGTGACGGATTTATTATTGTAATGTACGTAGATGTAATGTATTTATTATCCAGTGCTAAGTATTCATCACGAGTAATCACGATTTAAAGCGCAATAAAACTTTGATAATAATCTTGATACTTAAGGCGGAAGGTATCGGTCGGCCCGCGTTTATTTCTTTTCAATTTTTTCATCATTAAGACATAATTTTATTATTTGCGCATACCAAATATTGCACTTTATGTATGGGTGTACATATTTGGTTATCTTTTAAGATGACTCAATTTACTGGTTTTTTTTAAACAAAAGCAAAACTGGATTTAATATTCGAAAAAAAAAATTCGCTGTCCGACCTATCGCGTCTACCTTAACACTATTTTCAGCGATTGATGCCTGACAAACGATAAACTACAGAAAAACTGTGTAACACAAAGACAGATAAATATTAATGCGGAACAATACATTATTATCACTTCCAAAGTTAATGGATACTTTTGCTTTCAATTTATTTAGTTAACCTTACAATTCGCACTATCTACCTACTAATTGGAACTGAATTACAATTGGTAGGAAGTATAGCGATGTATTCCTATATTATTCTGAACGCAGTTTTTTTTTAATGCTATAAGTACTTAAATTCTTTATATCCTTGATCCCGTCACCACGAGGGCAGGTGGAATGACTCTTATCATGAAAGTCTATGCTCATTAATAGAACTGAATTATTCTCAATCTTCATTGCGCTTGAGGTTATAAGTACACATTCTGTAGGTACTACAATAATTTTATATGATTGTTTGGTAAAAATGTAATTACTCATGATTCACTCACGTTCTTTCTTAATCTTTGAATGATGAATTATAATGTCATCAACATAAATAAATTGACAGCAAAAATATCATGAATCGTTTATAGAACATCATCATTTTTTGACTTGCTATGTGGTCATAATTATATAACTCGTTTACACGTTGGAATCAAGCTGATTGGTGTAGTTTCTTATTAACATCCAGGTACAAATATCAAGCAACTAGTCATTGATAGAAATGGAACAAAGGCTTCTACACTGAAAACCTTGAATACAGCTAAGCTGTATGTTTAGCCTTAATTTACATTACATTTAGCACACATTTTATAACCACTACAAAGACATGAAATACCATAAACAAATAAATAACTTCATAATAAGATGAAATATTTCTTTCTATGTGGTCTTATATACATTTTCAGTATTAATCAAATCTTATCGTGCAGATGACAACTAAAGTTGCAAAATTTTTTTTGCGTTTCTATTTTATACAAGATTGTTACGGAAAAACCGAGCTCTGGTCCGAGAACTAAAGAATTTTCCGATGCCAATTATATAATTTGATATTTACATTGAATATCGAGTGAGCAGTCGACGGTCGGTATGTTAGACGGTGTAGCCAATGGTTGTAGCATGTTTCCGGGTGATGTAGGCGTCATCGGCTGCTGCTGTTGGCCCGGTGGCAAGGGCCGTGCCCAGTTGATAAGTGCTGTCACCGACATAGTCGGCTTGTCTTTCTTCGCCACGGACATGGCCACCCACAAGCATCCTCACATCACTAGCAACCCACTGCACTTCAGCAACGTTCAAAATAAACTGCACATATACACAAGTTAGACGGGCAACTTAGCGCGCGATGCGATGGTCACGATCAATTTACGCCCCGAAAGATCAAACCCGTGAGTTATGGTTATGACGCTAGGCTTCTAAATAATACGTGCAAATGAGACTGAGCGTGCGACAACGGAGATACGGACAAAAGCGTCAAAGCCGCGGCCGGGGACAAAGCAGACGACGTAGTGACATTGTGATAGCGACTGTTATTGCACCCGACGCGACGATATCGCAATGCAACTCGTCAACAATGCGCCACGAGCTTCGACACTGATGCTTAGCTAGTGACTAATGCGCACTAAAATTCAACAAGCTCGAATTTGACAAAAAATGTACCCGTCAACTTCCGCGCGGTTACCGGCGTGAAGGTCTCACCCGACGCGCTCAAGGTCCGTATACAATCATACGTGAATAAATCTGATTTTATGTTGAAAACGAGTTGCTATAATCACATTTTTTTGCCTTTAAAGCTGCAAACGATTCTGAATTGAACTAGATAATCTAAAATTTTATGGTTATATGTTAGAATGGAATCGTCTAAATAATTGTAGTTGTTAGCAGTTGGCCTTCGTGATCGTGGCTGCGAAGCGTTTCTGTAATTAAGTTTTACGTCACTCAGACCGAACTCCCTGCGATAGCCTCTACCATATAAAAATTCGCTATGTCACTTGGTAAACCTAGCGCGACTTAATGGTACTTATTCATTTGATCAATTGTTTGTACAATTAAATAATCCTAATTTCAAAGGGGGTGGCAGCTACAGAAAAGCTTCTATTAAAATATTATCAAAATTATTTAAAGCATCTCAACTGAGTTCAAATTTAAGTACTTATTGAGTTATAAATTTCGCATGGAAGACGATATTTTAAAACATGACCAAATGTTTGTTTGTATGTACGACATATGCGGCCTTGGGCCTGTGCGTATAGGGACGTCCGTTGCACGTGTTGAGGGCGTTCGTCATAGATTGACGACAAAAAGTTTTCCGGTCCTAAACCGAACAATGTGTAGTGCCTTGAGGCTTAAATATTACACAATTATAATGGTAGCTATTTTTAATAATTATTAGTTTTTGTTCCAAATAGCATCAAATTAAATATGTGTTTCATCATGTAGGTATCTACATAATTACGTTGTGTGAATGGTCAATGAAATGTTTGGCGAGAGGCGACAGCCAGACGTTTTCTAACGAAAATTAAAATGGAGATTAGTATTGTACCTAAATTGATTACTCTCATTCTTCAATTCTCCGATTTTCAATAAGACTTGTTTTGGAGTTTGTTACCAAACCTATAACTTTTCGTTATGTTTATTTGCTTTAGAAGAAATACATAACTTTATTGGATATCGGACTTTATAGCCAAGGTCTTTTTGGTCCAAGGTCCATCCATAAATATTCAATAATTATAATTTACACTTAAAAAAACTCAAGTACCAAAATTGTAATGGACGCTATACGTATTGCGATAAATAAAGCTAGAGTAACGTCGTACATCGTAGGGGTTTGGCTCAGAAAAATAAATAAGATAATAACGAGATATTAGATTACATCTGGACCACATACTGCGACGTTCAGTAAACGAATAATCGTGATCGATATAGATGAACAAATAAACCATATATTTCGTTACAGAGAAAGTAAACACAGCACAGGCTGTCAGAAAATTGAAGCAATGAATATTATATTAAAAAATGCAATACAAAAATCTCTAAAATAAATCCTTTGAAAATCGAAAACCAACGTTGAAAGCGCGCAAAGAATATCTTATTTACAGCGTAGGCGTTTGGTAAAATTCACTTTCAATTCAAAAGAAATCAGCCAGGCGTGAATTCATCCATATCCATTTACGCTCGGTTTAGGGTTTACGGAAGCACCTATATCATAGAACTACATTAACCGAACCTGTCAATCAAGCCGTATCCTTGACGACCTCGGGTCTATGTAATTGATAGCCTCTCGTGAGAAAAGAAGATTCTTTCGTAAATTAATCTATCTAAGTGTACCTATACTGAGAGCGTGTTTAACAAGGCAACAAATCAATACTGAAACTAGACGAAGGAAAACACGCTATCGACAATGCGACAAAGGCTTTAGTAAAACGCCACACCGTCGCCTTCAGACACAAAATGAATGAATTAAGCCATTATGATATTGTCGGGATTGATGGGCCACACAAAGGGAATCGCTCCGACAATGACTAAGCGGACACCAACACTACCGGTAATAAACTTGACAAAGGAAATATTACATATTGTAACGACATATTATTTTAATAAGGTAACATATGTATCAAATTTCTTGTGTAATAAAACGTAGCTTAATAAAAGATTAATATGCTAAGAAAATTAGTATTTTAATTGCATTAGGCGTGAAAATATTCTGCACCGGATTAAATAGATGCAAGAACTCGATAAATAAGAATTACGCAGCGTTCAGTAAGCGTAGAGCAGTTTGTCGCGTTATCAAGGAATGTTTCCACTTTCCTACACTTTCTTTGGTTCGCATAACGTGCGTGCATACGTGCATGTGGAGTTTGTGGAGATGGAAGTCCGCCTGCCGCTGCCCCCCTCCTGTGGCGCTATCGATCTGCACCGACCTTGACTTGACGCGCGCCTGTCAGCCATAATTAACATTGACAATAGCGACGCACGCGCAACGGCGGCGCAACACGACCTTATCAAACTCTACTGTGACTCTACATACTTTCCTTTTCATCTGTTTTGCAACTTAACTCATTTTTTTTAATACTTAATTATTTTAATTAACTAGTCTTGAGTAATGGTCTCTAATAAATATGGCAACTAATAAAAAAATGGCTAGTAAATGGTTAAAATTTCTCATTATAGCAAATAGGCGGACGATTATGTCATTAACTGGTGCTAGTTAAACTTTTACGAGACAATTATGACTGCAAAAGCTAAGTCAAGTGCCGTCCTAGAGTTGACCCGTGGAGCAGCAAGCGTGCGGCGTACGGGTGGCGGGTGTACGGTGAGTCAAAGGCGCGGGGGCGGCGCGACGCGTGCATTCGCCGCGAGATATGGGTAAACGGAACGCCGAGAGAAGCGCGCCGCGGGGGCCTGCGACCTTGGCGATTCGCTGACGACTACAGGTGTTTTTTGTTCGTGCACAAGATCGCTGAGCGATGCCTCTGCTGGCCAGTCTGCACTGGGCGAGCCGGTGGACGCGCGGCGCGGGGAGACCAACCGGAACTCCCAACTACAAAACAATGCTCATTTTCAACACAGAGATGCGTTCATTGTGAGACTTCGTGGTAATTGCATTATTGCTAACCTGTAAGGGGATATAATAAGAGACACGTGATTCGGTTTCGAATGGACATTTATGGTTTTTATTAACATAGACAAAGCCGTCAAAGTTTGAGGTGGTCCAATAATCCAATAGCATCATTTCCAATGCGAAAAGATTTTACATTGGAAATCATTATCTTCGCTATTTGAGCTCTATAATTTTATTCTTTGGGTCCGTATCGTTTTCAGGATGCCCTCTTCAATTGTGTTGTATCTAATAGTATGTAAGCACTGATCAGTTCAGTTCCTTTATCCATAATATAGAGTGACATTGATTTTGGTTTGGACAAGGAGTTCATAAAGGTTTTCAATTTACAAGTTACCATAAGCTACAACGCAACCGATATAATCTTTTAGTCATCTCTAACACCCACGGGAAGTGTTGAGTTTTCTTATTCATAGCCGCCAGGGACCACACGGCAAATAGAGATGATGTGGTGTAAACATAGTAATTCGTCATTGTTGGAATTTATAACGACCTATTGTTTGTACTTTGAACACACTTAAAACTTATTCACGTAACGACATTACATCAAAGTACTTAAGTACTTAAACTACAAAAACAATATTTATCCAATTACATACAACGTCAAATCATGTTTATTTTACATGTATGTAGAAGAAAGTAAGACTGAGATAGTAACGATTAACGATCAATAAACATTTTAGAACATCCATATAAAATGATACCGATATCATGTTTGTATTCAAAATTATGAGAACTAGAGCGTTTTATCATTTACCCAAACGTTACATAATGACGCCAAGCGCTGTGTCGACACGAGACCTTGGCCGTGACCAAGCCAGAGAGTAACACTTCCCGCGGCGTGACGTGACGCCCGCCACTCGCGCCTGCGATTAGGTACACGCAACAACAATAAACTAAACACTCCTTAACAAGCTGTACTAAATTTAAAAATATTTTAATAAACGGTTACAAAGGCAATAAAAGAAGCAATTTCATTAATTTGTTTTGAAATGCCTATATATGACAATGAAGATGGAATATCTCAATTCTGAACTAAATATAAAGAAAGATGCGGATCTCGGCATGTGCACATTTGTAAACAATCTAATAAAAGCATATTTCATAAAAATATGCACGATTTGAGAGTGATCTTAAATTAGGAGAAGCAGATGTCGTTCACCGTTGATGTTGACGTAATTGATGAAGAAAGAAGAGATAGCTGAAATAAACCGTAGCCGTGTGTTGAATCGGAGGTACAATTAATATATTTTTTGTGTATTTGTTATATTGTTTAATTGAATTGTCAGTTTTGTCTGTCATCTGATGGGGAAATAAAACAAACTACGGAAACAATGTGGAACAGCATTATCAAAAATGTAAGACAGCGTATTAGTATTCCAAATGTGAAATACTAAGAGGGCGGCGGTGAATTCAAATGGAATAGAAGACCTTGACAATGATACAATAGTATAGAATAACCGCTATAAAAAATTATAAACGTGCATCTACTGACGATAATAGTGCACGTTACGTTGTTACCAATGATGCCTTGAATGAAATATTAAATCTGGCCATACATTATTTAATTGCATATTCAGAATCAATTACGTTTAAATAAAGTGGATCGAATAATGTCTAGAAGAATTTAGAATCAATATTTAATTTTGTAAACACTTCTAGCATTTTTAACAATCGTTCGAATTAATTTATTATATCCATTAGATACATTTTTTTGCAGAGTCCATGCATGGGTAAGTTTAAATTTATCACACGGCCAAGGGCAACCAATGTAAACATAATAAAAAATAACGAAATTTAAGTAGAAAAATGTATGTCTTATGTTTCATATTACTTTTATATAAAAGTATGTATATTCGTAAACTACTGGGTGGATTTTAGTAGGTGCTTTCGCCACAATTAAGAACAGATACATCTGGAGTCAAGATATATTTAATACTAAGTTCGAGGAGACAAGCGCAAAACCATAAAATAATGACTGCTAGATTGAAGAAAACAAATATCGTTATATTACTGTCTGAAGTCGATATTCATACAGATTATCTTAATTCATCTCGATTATGGTTAGTCAAATCTTCCTACTAGTTAAGGCTTCTGTTATTAGAAAATAGTGCCTGAACCTGTCAGTAGGTTTTGACAAATTCAAGAAAATGAAGGATTCCAATAATTTGAAAATTCTAATATACGAACAACGATTCTCGGACTGGCAGTTAAAGGGGCTATTAGCTCATTAAAACTATGGGTATATAATTAATGATGACAATCATCCAACGTTCTGCTTCAGTTGCTAGTATGTAATAATTTTACAATTGTTGAGTCGTTTTGCATTTGCAGTCATTGTTTCTTGGAATTTGTCGTACAATATTAATTATAGACCGTTAAACTAATCTAGACCTATTTACGAGCATCGCGAGTCCTAGAAATAAAATAAATGATATTTGGCTGTCGTTACCATATCTTGATGATCTTAGAGTACCTAATGGAAAATTGTGCAAAATATTTATCCACCTACAGCTAAGTAGTTTTTACTTGCGTCGTAAAATAATAAGTATTTCAGTGATAATTAAAGTACAGTTCGGGTTCATGAGAAATAAGGCAGATATGAGACAATTTTGCACGTATCAGAATTCTATAGCCAGATGATTAAAGATCGAAGTCGAATTAATTTTTAACGAGCAATAAGCCAGTTCTTTATAATCTGAGGAGGATAAAGACGGAAATATCTCAAATACTTCATAATACGATACCCATTAAAAACCTTATACAGAATTAATTAAGCGTTGTTATGTTGAACGGCAAAAAGATGTCACTATTGATCCTAGTATGATCACAAAACTGACGAGGTTCCGATCTCATCACAGTCTGCTTTGGCACGCTTTCGGTACTCGGTTACATCATCCTGACGTCAAACTATCAAACGAGGAAAGTTCTGTCTTATCTCGATACGAAAATGGGGAATACGCAAATGGAAATGCAGCGGCTAGAGCAATAGAGCACCGAGATAAATTTATTCAAAACACTAGAGTCAATACACTTGCAACCTTGCAGTGCTCTTTACGACTCGTGTCAGATAAAGACATAAGGGCATTAAAACATTACAAGTTTATATTGCGTATGTTAACGTTGTTGATTTTAACTACAATCATAATTCGAGAAAGGTTTTATTTTAAATACGCATTAAGCAATTAGCTCTTTTCTCTTTAAAACTCTATTTAAACTATATTATACCGTTATCAAATTTTATCAAAATTATGATAAAGGATATCGATGAAAGTAGATACAATTGCGAAAAACTTTAAGTACTTGCTGCTGGAAGATTACCTAAGTAATATTAAGTTGATCAGAGGTGAAAACCTTTACTAAACAGATGAGAAATGAGACATGTCTACACTTATAACGAATGAAAGTAAGTTATAAAAGATATTTACTTTTTAATGATTAGTTAATTGCTACATAATGCTAAAAGTTGAAGAACTGGTTATCTCTACACTAAAATTGCAAAGATATGAGCAATAGATATCGCATACATAATCATAGAAACACCAGCAGACGATGATAGGAATTATGGCTGTATAGTTGCATGGGATCCAAGAGCGCTCCTATTTCCAAAGTTGATAGAAATCGTGAGACAACCCTAAATCGTCAACACGAGTGACACATCACAAACATGGGTGACAAATGCGCGCGGAGCCCGTCATTACGTCTATCATCAAAGATTAATATTGAAATTACGGTATTTAATTGGTCTTAAATGCCGGTTACGGATCGTGCATCGATTTTCGTACGTCGCGAGCGGCGCCCGGTTTCGCGGCCGATGCGGGCGGCGTCGCTGCTCTGACTGGCGCGCCGCGTCCCCGCACGTACCCCGCATCGCCACCGTTTGTTTTGCTGTATTTTCGTTGTTAATCATTCTCCTTGACCTTGTGCGACGTCGAGTGGTCCACTGCACACGACTGCGCACCCCTCGCCCTGCCACCCGCCCGCGCTGCCTGTCGCGCCGCATCGCACGTGCTTTGGTCCTTCGAACCGCACCATGCAATGTGACCAGCCAGACTACACGACCTTTCCTTTCCTTGGATCTGTCTTGTTCATTAGTCTATTAACCTATTGCACTATTGACTATCTTAATTCATAAGCAAATTATAAGGCACATATAAATGAATATATCTCGATCTCGGTGCTTGACAAGTTTGTAAATATCAAGTATTATTTGATTAAGCTTATCCAATAAGATTTTTTTAACTATTCCTATTGAGAGTGAGACTATATTGTGGGTTTTATTTAACTCGTTAAAACATATTTCAAGTCGTATTTTAATGTTTTTGATAATTTTGGTCCTTAAAAATGAAACAATATTGATGACGGATTGCAAGCTGATCTTATCAACATATGTAATTTTCAACATTATTTCTCTATTTTTTGGTTAATCTATGTTAAGTTTATTCATGTTAAACACTCACTTCTTTATGGATAACTTTATCTTTTAAATTAATGTTTTTTTTTTCACTTTAAAATCCTTTCCATTACAGGAAAATTACAGCTGTGGTAGGTAGAGTGGTTAATTTCGCGGGATTTGGTTACTACAACCCGTGTTATGTCCTATAAAATAATAAATTGCTTATAATTTATTGGCTTAATAAGTGTTATACGCTTCAGTCTGCGTGTTGTTTTACTTTCTTCTATCAACGTCTTTGCCAAAACGTTTGAATGATTTGCTATCATATCCTATCCCTGTAAGATTGTATGTGACTATCTCTTCTTTTACGATTGGTACTAATATAACATGTCGATTTTGCTCGTATACTACGAGAACCAAGAAGCATTGATTAAAACTTTTTTTAAATAATTTGATTTTGGATACTCTCCTTTAGTTTTACACTGGGTCCCATTTGTCCTTATTAGTTGACGAAGCAATCGCTATTCCGTAGCAAAAGAATAGGACAGAGAAACAATTATCCAGAAAAGTTTAATTTTTTACATTCTTCGGGCTTAATGATTCAGATGTAAGACGAGGTATCTAACACAGTTTGATTGTGGGTCATCCATATTGTTTAACCTTACTGTGCGACAAGTATCACTTAGGAGAGTGAAGTTTTTTTAGCTGGTGTTAATTCTTTATTTTTTAGCCAATACTTGCGATATTGTGGCCTTCTGTACACAATACTGATGCATTTTTTATGTAACAGGCATTATTAAAACATTCCCGACAACACGAAAATCGTGGTGTCGGTGAATATTTCGGTCGGAAGTAGGCAAATCTGACGTGTAACTATAGTCGGTAGAGAATGGGTTCTAAAACGCTACCCTGCGGGACTCCAACGAAAGATTTGAAATCACGTGTAGTTTTACACCTTAGCAGATTAATTTTTGTTTTTTTTAAGGACTAGCCATGGCTTGAAAACGTGACATTCTATATTTAAGTACTTATGTATGTAATTGGATTTTGTTTTAATTTTAACCTGAATTTGTGATCAAGGGTGAATATAAAACCGAGTCTAATTACAGCTTAACTTTTTATACATTTAGTCTGCCGTGAATAAGTTTACATCTATTATACAGCAGTCAACATTAATAAAATTCTTAGCCAAAATAATGCATATCACGGTGAATGTGACCTCAACCGATAGGTAATCGATTAACAAAACAGACAAACGGTCACCAATTGTTGATATTTAAGAATGTTAAAATTATTACCAAAAGGTGAAGGTTGTTATTTTTATATTTATTTGTGTTATCACTAATAATGATTACCATTGGTGGTCTTTTGAACCTACTGCTGAATTTAAGATTTTAAAATATATTTTTTATATACCTATATATGTATATTGTATTTTGAAGTGCGAGAAGATAGAGGGTAGTGTAGAAACGATTTCTAACTTCAAATAAAACTTGCTGTTTCGGTGTTTCCTTCTTAATATTAAGATTATTTCTGTACGTCTGTGAAGATAGGGGCCATTCAAGTATTACGCAAGCACGAAAGGGGGGTGAGGGGGTCTTTGCTGAGCTTATTTTTGAAGACATGGGGGACGGGGGTGTCTACATGATGATTACGTCAGCAAATTTTAATTTATTTACTTATTTTTCAAGACTTGACAACCGCTGCTCATGAATAATAACAAAGAAACCTGATCAGTTTAAAATATATATATACCAATGTTTACGTAAGCATAGAAGGGGGGGTAAAAGCTTTGCTTGCTTTTGCTGACAAACGGGCGGGGTGGGTCAAAAATTACCAAAGTTTTGTTTACGTAATACTTGAATGGCCTCATATACAGAAATGTATCTATAAAGAACTCCAATACCACCCTGTGCTTTACGAATTTTATTGCTCATGCTCGTAAATGAAACTCAATTTGAAAATTGATGTACTTAGCATTCAGTCTTGTTTTATTGTAATTACAAACGAGAAGGTATTTTATAGAGCTTTAGTTTTAACTCAGCAGCTGTTAAGATATCCGTTCATAACGGTTCAAAACTGAACCTTATTGACGAGGCTTATGTTGTCCTTCGGGGCGAAACACGCCGTTTATTTGAGCAAAAGAGTGCAGCTCTACGTTTGGCTTCGGCAACTAGGCAACCACATTTGCGAGGTTAGTTTGGTCAACTGGTAGCTAGGAATCTAATCCCGGGATTTCGAAGTGTTAATAGCGTCTTCTAAAGACCATAAATGTTTATGTATTATATTTAGATTATTTAGGACATGCAACGCCATCTAGAAGATTCAAACGCAACTATTTTAAAAGCGCCATCTAGGACATTGAAGGAACATTTCAAAATCTTTTCTCCAGAGAATTTCATACACATTTACCTATCCTTTGTTTACAAACTGTAAGTAGATTTTCAGACTTCTCTGTAGGACTGTGTTATATTTGCATGATTATGTTTATACAAAGTATATTAAGACTATGTAGTGCTGTTTCATCTGCCTAATGCTGCCTACCCCTACCATAAGGATTATATAGATATAGATATAGTGCAAGCCTCTCGCTAAGAGTAGTATATTCCTTGGTCCTTGGTGTAAGCCTTTTAAACAATGTTAATTAAATACATAGTATACATAATAATCAGTTAAATAGTTACATGGTGTAAGTATTGATTTAATTTTGTATTTGATGTATATTTATTTATTAATTCTTGTATTTTTAAATTAGTTATTGGAGTGCCACAATAAAATAGTAATCTTGTAATAGGAGGTTGTCTGGAAGCTGGCACACATGGCTGTAGTGCTCATTGTAATCCTTAACTACATATTAAATCATTAGAATAATCTTTGTTAGTCACTTAAAATACAATTTTGTAGTGAGGTAGAATATATCCCAGATTACCTCATATAGTTTTAGTCCTAGATAAGGTAGAAATTCTAATAAATCTGAATGGCACTAGGTAAATAGATGGTTTTGGCATTATCACTTTTAAATAAAATCTTAGTACCCACTATCAAATTAATATTAATATTAATATTCTATACCCGTTAATACAAAATAGATCACCATCAAATTTTATAAAGCAAACTAGGTATCATTTCTCTTCTATCTTCAAAACGATATTACCTTCAGTCCTATTATTTGAAAAATTTAATTGTAAAATAAAACTGAAGTACAACCACAAAAAGACATTTTTATATTAATTATTTTCTGAGATTTGTAGAAGATTCAAGCATAACTTTTGCTCTTGGTTTATGTAAAGTTAATCTACATATTTGATGTAGGTATTAATAAACCTGATTTGCTTTTCCTCACCTGGTAACCGGCAGAAACAGAGGGGCTTAGTAAGTGTCTACTTGTGTAACAATATATTTTTTTAATTATTTTAGCTTATTTGTGCTTTATTTATTTAGAGTACATTGTGTTCTAAGCAGTATCTAGATATTTAAATTATGAAAGAAAAACAGTGAAGATTTTATAATGAATTATAAATAGTCATGCTAATACAGCTGTCTGTTACATACAGCTGTAAAAGAAGTTTCAAGCTGTTTTTATACTAGTTTTAGTTAGGAACTCATAGATATGGTCCACTATTTTCAATACATAATATTAAGCCATATTCAAAAATACCTCTATTAAATCTTTGACAGTTGCAATGTTTGAGACTTTTAAATTGTTTTTATTCATTATTTATTCAGCACCCCATTCAGTATTAAGTAGGAACATGAAATATGTAAATAATGCTTGCGTAAATACTAATACACCTACCTTATATTACTGAGCTTCAAATTGTACAATAACAACCTATATACTTATTTAAAGTATTATCATGACTTGTGCCAAATATACATAAAACAAACAATGACTTCCCTGGTAGGTTACAATGTGAATATACTAGTAATTTCTACAGGAACAATTGTTTATCATGTAAAACAAGGAGCACAGCAACGTACAATTTGTAGATACGACATAGATACTATGGTAGACTATGATTTGACATAACTAAAGTTAACAAAAGCGTAATTTATTGCAAAATCTCTTACCTGAATCTCTCGAGGGCTCCATCATTGGCTTTAATTTATCTATCGTCTACGATATACCACTTTCATAGAATAGTTCAGTGGCTAACGATGAACCTGTCAGTAACAAGGTCGTTGAACTAAATATACCTATAAGAAGATGAAATTATACACCCCCTTGCTGTACACAAATGTCTTTGGAGATATTATGAAACACACTCTCAATAATACTTTATTATAATCAAATACGGCAATAACAGTGGATATTATTTCTAAAGAATTCACCAATAACCCAATTTCAATTAATTCTTAGTGACATAAAACAACGCGTCACGTCACAGTCGAGTTTCGTTCGGAAGTTTACTTAAAGTTATAGCGTTAGCAATTGAATCACTGAATAAAACTAAATAATTTATAATTTTAATAACCGATAATAAATAAGTAGCATGTAAATTAACTTAGTTCTTAAATTATAAACATGCTATTCAGGAAATTTTGTTTCAGTTATAAAAATTCTAACAAACAGATTGATTTGTTATTTTAATTTCGTATCATTATATTTCTAGGCTGTTTTTAAATATTGATGTATAAAAAAGTGTCACAAACCAAATAATTATTTTTTGTAATTAATTTATGATTAGCGGAACGCACTTTTTTATTTTTCAATGTCAAGTTAATGTCATGTAATAGGGTCAGTTCTATAAGACAATTTTTTTCTTACCTGATTTTGGGATCCTATTGGTGTAAAATTTAGCTTTAATGTGAGTGAACCAATCAAATATAAGAATTGAAATTGACCTTGTAACAATGTACAAGTGTAAGTTTGGAATTGAAAAAAGTTCTATATATATACTTTGCTGACATTATTACAAGTTTACTTTATTAACAAGTTTCCCGGCGTAAATGTTCAGTGTAGTTTTTGCATTGTAATAACTCATTTTATCAGTACGACGACATCAATATAAAGTGCTTCTTATATACGTAAACTTTGTACCGTTTTACAGACAAAGACAAAGTACTACATTCTAAAAAGAAGAGAAAAGGTTATTAACTTTCGTGAACATGGAAAACAAATGCGATTTTCAATATCCCCATACTTTTATACTACTTGGCGCTTCGGGAGATCTTGCAAGAAAAAAGATTTATCCAACTATATGGTATTTATACCGAGACAATATTTTACCTCGTCATACCAAGTTTGTTGGTTATGCTCGCACGAAACAAACAATATCAGAAGTAAAAGAAAAATGCAAAAAATATTTGAAAGTGCGTCCGGGAGAAGAAGAGAAATTGGAGCAGTTTTGGGAAGCTAACGAGTATTTTGCGGGCTCCTACGACAAAAGGATCGACTATGAAATGCTCAACCAGCTAATTAGCAAGCATGAGAAAGGTCCTGTTGCTAACAGAATATTTTACCTAGCAGTACCACCAACTGTGTTCGAAGATGTCACAGTAAATATAAGAAATGCCTGTGTATCCATTAAAGGCTTCACAAGAGTTATAATTGAAAAACCTTTTGGTAGAGACGATGTAAGTTCACAGAAGTTGAGCAACCACCTGGCAGGCCTGTTCAAAGAAGAACAAATTTACAGAATTGACCACTACCTTGGCAAAGAGATGGTTCAAAATCTGATGACTATCAGATTTGCTAATCAAATATTCAGCCCTTCATGGAACAGAGAAAATATTGCATCTGTATTAATTTCTTTTAAGGAACCATTTGGTACCGAGGGCCGAGGAGGTTATTTTGATGACTTCGGTATTATTCGTGATGTAATGCAGAATCATCTTCTTCAAATTTTGTCACTTGTTGCTATGGAGAAACCTGTAACCTTGAACCCAAATGATATAAGAGATGAAAAAGTAAAGGTTCTGCGGCACATTAAACCTATTGAACTCAGTGATATACTGGTTGGACAGTATGTTGGCAACCCTGAGGGCAAAGGTGAAGAAGCGCTTGGATATCTACAGGATCCCACTGTACCAAAAGATTCTGTAACACCAACATATGCTCTTGCTGGTCTTCATATAAATAATGCCAGATGGCAAGGTGTGCCTTTTGTTCTTCGCTGTGGCAAAGCTCTCAATGAAAGAAAAGCGGAAGTGAGAATTCAATATAAAGATGTTCCCGGTGATATCTTTAATGGACATTCAAAGAGGAATGAATTGGTGATAAGAGTTCAACCTGGTGAGGCTTTATATTTGAAATTAATGAGCAAATCACCTGGAATGAAATTTGACCTAGTGGAAACTGAATTGGATTTGACGTATAGTATGCGTTACAGAGAAGCAGATGTCCCTGATGCATACGAGAGACTGATTGTAGATGTGTTTACTGGTACACAAATGCATTTTGTACGTAATGATGAATTGAAGGAAGCTTGGCGTATTTTCACGCCTGTTCTTAAAGAACTTGAAGAAAAACATATTAAACCTGTGCCCTACGTGTATGGGTCACGAGGCCCTCCAGCGGCAGATAGTAAACTTGCAGAGTATAACTTTAAGTACACTGGCTCATATAAATGGCAGAAGCCAGAACTATCTTAAGTTCAATTTGAGGTCTGGTTGTTAGAGCTGGTGGTGGTGGTTTGCTTTTATGGTTGGAGATAATTATTATATTGCATAATAACATTGAAAAAATTTGTTCAAGTTACACATTCTTTTAAGAAACATTCCTATTATGATCACAATTAGGTATAACTGTTGTTAATTTATATTCTGCATTCCTTTACTGTATTTATAATGGATTTATTGTTATTTTTGGAAAGTATTTTTTAAAACGACATTATTATTATTTATTTAAAGTAGACTTTGCATAATAGTGTAATAAATTAGGGGGACCATTTTAACTTTATATCTATGGTTGTGTCTGTGCCTTATCCATTTCTGTAAACTGCCTGATATTGATTTGTAACAAATAAAATTAAACTGTGATAATCACGTGAAACTCGTGTATGAGCTATGATCAAATTATTTTTTTGATAATCAGAGGTCAGGCTATCTCTCACATTGAGAATTTCGGCATTCCACAATGATAATTATTACCTGTTTGGATAATTAATTAATACCTCTCTATGTGATTATTTATTACATAATATTATTTATAATACAATAAAAAACATGAAAATTTATTAAAAATACACAAGTACCTAAGTACCTATATTTTGGTATTGACAAGACATTGATGAAAATATTTTTTATCTAATATTATATGTACATATTATATACCAGGTGTAACATAATTAACCAGAAATCAGAAAATAGTTTGTTTAGAATCGACTACTTAATTGATTTTAGCAATTTTAAATTTAATGTGTATTCTTTTAAAGTGCATTTTCATATCAATCAATCAATCAAGATGAAGAAAATTAAGACTTGTGTTTAGGCAATAAGACTGATTTTTAAATGTAGTTAGCAAAGAAAACCAATACTAGTTTCTTGAAAAAGTATGCTATTGAAGTAAACTATTTTGCTATTGTATTGTACTTTTAACTTGAAGTTCAAATTAGGGTGTATGAGGTTTTTGGTTAATTCTGTTACGCATTGTACCTACCTAGGTATATAAGTTATATCTGATTCAGTAATTTCAACTGTAATTTTAAATGTTAGTAAAGAGAGTACTTATTGACATAGGTACTCTAATATACGGTAGCTACAATATTAGGTATATTTTGTGATGTAGAATTAACAGTTTTGAATATTTTTTTACGAGTCAACAAACTCTGCTGTATAAATAAGTTAAAGTCTGTTTATTTCACAAATGTTTTTAAAAATAAAAAAGTTTATCATGGGATGTGTACATATTTTCTGTATTACATTGAACATCACTACACACCAATACATTGAACATATACATTTTATATTTTAATTTCATATGCATTTGTTACAGCTTTTCAATTATGTACTTCATATTTTACCTGTATAAAATATTCTCAAAGACAAAATGACAAATACACTTGACGTACGAAATTAATTTATTAATTGATGCATACTCAACTCTACGTATTTGGCCATTAAACCCAGCACTTATGTCAAGTAGGGATCCCAACAGTGACAATCTTATTTTCATAGTTTTAATTTTAGATTGTAATGTTGTTTTGCTATGTACCTATTACATTTCAATTTTTTAAAGTAGCATGTTATCAAATGCGTATTTGAATTTATTATCCATATCACTTTAAGCATTTATTTCCTTCCCATAAGTGTCCACTCATACATAGCATTGTATTTTTTTTTTACTTTGTATTGTTATTGTTCTGCTCCGATTGGTTTTGCTCATTATGCATGGTTTTTACGATGGCAGTACAGTAACCCAGTCCAGCGCTAACTTGCTACTGGGCTCGTGTGGACACTAGTTTAAACCCAGTCCAGCACTGACTTCGCGGTCGGAAGTCAGTCCAGCTGACTAGCCCCCCGTTCTATTTTTCGGACCAAGTAGCTTACACCAAAAATCGATAGCAAACTGACTTACAGATTCCGCCTACATGTACCCAGTGACTAGCGCTGAAAATCCGAGTCACTGGGCCCAGTCACTGCCATCGTATGAACCAGCCATTATTACCTATTATTTTGAAGGACTTTGTGCCAATGTTATGCATAAGAAATCTATGACCTTTTGTAAAGGTGATCACCCTTTGAATAAGTTTGAATTCACTTGCATTATGAATCTGTATATAGGTACTCTGAAAAGCTTATTATTTTAATGCCTAGGTGCATATCAAATTATTACATTCATAATGTAATGTTAGAGCTGTTTATTATTGTTGCTGAAATAAACAGTACGGTGCTGAATAGAACCTTGTTATTATTTCATCATGTAAAAAATGGTCTTTGAAAATTAGCTGATTCATGCCTAACCATGTCCAATAATCCAATGATCAATCAGCAACATTATTTTACTTATCAATGCTTGTCATGCAATTCATTCTCTTTGGTCATGCAAGGAACCTAAGAGACTACGATCATGCTATGATTATGATTTTGATTATGACGATGACAATAATAATAATTATTTTAATTAATCTTTAGCGAAAATTTCGTATTTATTGAATTGCGCCATCTATCAGATTGGTACGATGATTATATAGGTACCTTGTAGAGTACACCAGCACAGCAAAAAGTTTACAGGGAGATAGCTAGGTGGCAGCAGTACAATGAACAATCTACAGTCAATTCGTTAGTGTTGTAACGTATAAAATAAGTTATTATTTTAGTAAATATTTTTATAATATTGCTCCAAAGAGGACGGGGTCCTATTTTTTTTAATGAAAGTTAGATCCAGCATTCGAAATGAGCATTATTCCCACATAAAGCACCACAGGATGATGAGAAGAAACGTCCCCACCATCCAACAGATTTGAAATAGGTGTAATTTGAAGCGTCTATTAGGATAGACAATTTTTTACTATGGCGACGTCCTCTAAATATGTGGGGTTTATGTTTTAATGAGAAGAAATCTCCTTACCATCCAACAGATTTGAAATAAGTGTCATTTGAAGCGTCTAGTAGGATAGATATTTTTTTGCTATGGCGACGTCCTTCAAATACGTGGGGTTTAGGTTTTAATGAGAAGAAATGTCCTCACCATCCAACAGATTTGAAATAAGTGTCATTTGAAGCGTCTATTAGGATAGATAATTTTTTACTATGGAGACGTCCTTCAAATACGTGGGGTTTAGGTTTTATCATATATTGTTTTTTTATTATATTTTTTCTTTTGTACTAACACATTTACTTAGTGGAACTCTTAATAATGAAGCACCGACAATCATCGTAGCCAGTAATTGGGGTTTTTTTTTACAGTGGCTACTAGTAAACCCCGCGAGTTTCAGGTCATATGATTCATCTTGAGGAGTCCAATAGATTAGGCTTGATAACCAGGTTATGATGATGGAGCCAGGAGTTGGATAGTGGAATTCTTCAGTGGCTAATAGTAATCCCCTCGAGTTTCAGGTCATATGATTCATCTTGACGAGTCTAACAGATTAGGCTTGATAACCAGCAGGTTGTGATGATGGAGCCAGGAGGTGGATAGTAAAAAACAAAACATATACGTACATATATTTTTTTGTTTAAAATAAATAAATTTTTGCCGAAAAGTATTTTTTTTTTATTATAAATAAACCCAATAGCTTTTGGAACTAATACAGGAACTTTAGGCTTTTTTGGGTCCCAATGAACAAATTGACACGTATACCATGACTGTTGTAGGGTGGGGACGGGTTCATACAAAATCCCCCATGGTCCTTTCCTAGCAAGTTTTATTACGCAAGTTATTGCTCGTTTAGTTCGTAAAACTTACAAAGGTTCGCTTACTGCGGGTGTGTTTACACTCCACAAGTTAAAAGTCATTTGGGCAAGTTATTGCTCTCCATTCTTCGGTTAGTTTGTTTTGCATAGGTCGACTTGTTGCGAGTGTGTTGAAAGGGTTAGAAGTCGGTTGCACGATTCAACTTGCACTGCAAAACTGGCTAGTTGATCTGGCACTTTGATTTGAGTTCACGCCTATTCGAGGTTTCATAAAAAAGGGAAATAATTCCGTACAACCTGATTAGATAAGTACTTAAAGAATGGGATTAGAAATGGCGGATCCACGATTATTATGCCTACGCTTACGCTCTCAGAGAAAGTGCAAGAGCAAGAGGCAAATAACGATAACAACGGTAGCGCCGCCGTCGCGCAGCCACGCCGCGCCCACCGTCCCATTCTTTATGAAATCGGGTTTTCAGTAAGGTATGAAACAAAATAGCGCCAGTGCCAATAGCCAGTGTCGCTTGTATTAAAATGCAATTATTTCATTTCAATGCAATTTGATTGAAATTCGTTCTGATTGGTTGTACTAAGTAAGTTTTATAAACTAAGTGAGCACTTGCTGCTAATAATTTGCGCAATTTTACATGCTAGTGGATTTAACACTATGGAAGTAATAAGTAGATAAGTATTTTTATTAGTAGTGGTCGTTTTTTAGTTTTTTACAATAGTAACACAAAAATGTCTGTGCGGTTCGGTTAAATTGGATTGGGCTTGGAAAATGCATGAGACCAGACCGTGATGAGACCTGTATGGGCGATTTTAGTTTGTATAGCATATTAAAAAGATAGACATATGTAGTAATCCCAAGTGTGATAGAGATAGCACTACCATTACACAGTTCAATGTTTTTGTTGTGAGTAGGTAGGTACCTATGTATTGTGCGCTTATTATCTGTCATGTCAGCTGAGTGATTATTGAGTTGAGCAATGGTGGTGTTTTTACATTTTCGACGGCTAAAATTATAAACAGCCTATCTAATTCGTATAATTTCGCTTTATGTGTTCATTTATTATTTAACGTGATGAATAGGAATACGTGTTAATGGATTCTATTTGAATGCTTAGCAATGCTCTAAGGAGTATTTGCGAGATTTCTGGACTGCGTAAGTGCTAAAATCTTTGTTGTTGAAAAATTTTTCAAACGCTTAATCCGATGTGATTTATTATAATGGTCTAGTCGGTCAATTCCTTAATTTGTTTCTATAGAAGCTCGTCCTTTGTAATTAATATTATGTAAAGTTAAAATGTACCTACCGATTGTGCAGATAGTCCATACTATGACGTTGTTGTTTATTTTAGGCGCGTTATTCGGTTTTTTTTTCGCGTGTTCCTTACTATAATAGGTTTTAATAGAATAACATAATCTCAATTCTGTTGTGCAAAATGTCTAAGTATAGTTTATAAAATTGCAAAATTATCGATAATTAAAAAAAAAAAACAAGATTATTCATGCTTCCTTATTTCAATATTTATTTGTGGTTACAAAATTACTATTTTGATATTTTTATGTAATTCTGCTATTGTTGATAATTATTGCCACATTTATAAACAAAACCCTAAAGCATCACAAGAAATCAATCCTTGAATAGTAAGAAGTACATTAATCTATACTAATATTATAAAGAGGAAAGGAGGAAAGGAATAAACTTAAAAACTACTGGACAGATTTCAAAAATTCTTTTGCCATTAGAAAGCTACATTATCACTGAGTAACATAGGATAGCCGTGAGGACACAGCTAGTATAATATAAAGTTATATTTATTTGAAATTGTTTAAATAAATATTCTGGTTTTGTGCCATTAAATATAATAATTGCTAATATGAAAATACACATAATAAATAATGTACCTATTTCAAGTTAATGTGAGTTTTTACACTTTAACTTGAAATAAATGAATATTTTGATTCCAAGGCATTACAAATAAATATGAACTTCTGCATGGGCTAAAAGGAATTTCCTTTAATGTTTATCTACTCATGTAGATAAGTATAGAATCATCTGTCTTTCTTAATTTACTACAAATTACTTTTAAGCTGGGTTCACATCAATAAAAGTCTAGAGTTTTAAATTTTTTGGTAAAAATCCTTGTGTCTCCACCAATTTTTTTTGTCATATTTGGCATGTGCATTTTGATCACTGTCGGTTTTATGATGAACATCAAAATAATTTGTGCTGCATTATTTTTCAATGTGAACGCTCTTGTTGAAGTTCAATGCACAAGACAGATGCCACCTCAGACCAGGCTACTGTGTAAATAATGGTGCCTCTGGCCAATATTTCCAAAATATTATTGAAGAAAAACTGTGCTGGATTTAGGGTACATTAAAAGAGCATTCACAAGTGGCTATACTTAAGTACCACCTGGGGCAGTCAACGCCACTACCTACCTTGCTGACTGGCTAATCTTTTTACCACTGCATAAGCTATTCTCATATTTATAGCTCTACTAACATAAGAGAAGAAGAATTCTTTGAAACAAAATCAGACTCAACACAATTGAAAACAGGAATGAACAAGTTCCCGCTCAAAGCCTAGTGCTTATGCACGGGGCACAGCAAAAAAAATTATGCAAAAATAAATTGAAATTTGCGTGAAAATATTTGCCCTGAATGCAGCATTCAACACACAATTTATTGATGTGACCTACCTTTAAGTGACATAATTACAAGACACAAAATAAATATGACTTCCATTATTCAGAAATACTGTATGGATGACTTAGTTTATTGTAATTATTAAACAATGAATCCAGAATTTATTTTTAGCTAGTCTGGTTTCTCAGCTACATAGGTAGCACTCTTGAAGTAAATGATTACATTTTCAGAATTACTAGTTTTAATTGGTGATGAATAAACCTGTAACTATTTTTTATCATGTTTTATCTTTACCTAGTATCAGGTTCTAGTTGGCTAACTTTAATTGACTTTATTTACTAATTTAATCGGTTTAAAAGATGATGTAATGACAAAAATTGAAAGGAGTATGCTCAGGTGGTTTGATCACGTTGAGAGAATGAGTGAATGGCGATTAATAAAAGGAATTTATAAGGCGGATGTCAATGGAATGAAACGCCGGTAGAGGACGTCCTAGAAGGACATACATCAATGTTATTGGTGATGTTCTTCACAAAGGTCAGGTGCGTAGTATTCTCAACCGGCGTGTGTGTATGACAAGATGTATGAATGTGGGTGAAGCGAAAGGGGTATGTAAGGGTCGTAGCATGTGGCGTTCTATAGTTTCTGCCTACCCCCATGGGTAAATAGAAAAAGGCGTGTGTTTATGTATGTATGTATTTACTAATTATTTGTAGAAGTTCAGAAATAATAATAATAAGCTGTGATTCAGCAATTGCATTTCAATCATTGGCAATTTTTATATAATACTACATTTTATTTGTAGTGTCCATGGATACACGGGACAGATGCAAGCGATAGATACTCTAAGCTGTATTATTTTTGAGCTGTGAAGGTACATATACTGCCACAATGCTGTATGTTTTCCATGTAGATGCTGGTCAAATGACCACATATGACATGAGCCTCACATTGCAGAAGTAAGTATGATCAATATACATAGTTTTTGTACCACCAAAGGAAAAAGAACTCTCTTTTGCATCTATTTGTCTGCCTGTCACAGACGATTTTCTCCAGAATGATTTTACATTGAAACTTGTTTGGCATAATGATAATTATTTGTGATGCCCATATTATATACTGATAGGAAATGTTTTTATTTTAAATTATTAATGGGGTTGTTTTTGGCCTCCTTAAGATATATTTATATTTTTTGTACCGGGGTATCATTTTAAGGGGTTACTTTCAAGGATTCTACGCATGAGGTGCATCAAATATTGACCATTTACATCCAACCTGTTCTTAACTACCTAAGTTATTTAATAAACCCATTATTTTTAGTGTGTCTTCATTAAAAATAGCAATAGAGAGGAAAACTAAAGTGTCAGCAAACTCCTTGGTGCTCCTAGTGAGTGGAGGCGAGGTTCTACATTCTGACCACATGGTGTCCTCCTACAGTGCTGGAACAGACACAAATCCTATATACATGTTCAGTAAACCATCTGTAAAGGACAGCCATTTGAAGCAGTCCAGTAAGTTATTGATAAATATAAATTAAGGTCAATGTGGGCAAATCCATCTGCGGGGCAATTCCATACACATGCATTTTTATTAATTCCAGAATAGTTAGTTAGTGAATGTTTTAGTTTAGTTAATAACTACAAAGTGATCCTGTTGTGTCGTCCGAATCGACAACAGTGTAACTATTTCTGGAATGAATACAAATGCATGACGTACTGAATTGCCCCGCTGATGGATTTTCCCACATTGACCTTTCCTTAATATGATAGCCTTCTTAAGATGCAATTGGCTAAGCTTGGCTTAGTAAGTGTCTTAAAAAAGGACTGAGAATGTGTCCTATTAGTAAAAATGTTAACATTTCTTCTATTGCTTTCAATGTTCAAATTGGTGATCAATATTTGTTTTGCAAAAAGACATATTTAGAAAAATAATGATTTACCAAACATTTTAAATACCTGGTGTTATTATGCTTATCTGAATGATTAATTAGATGTGTCTGTGTATTTTTAGTGTGTGATTTAAGCCCAATAGTGGAGTTAAGTACTGGCGAGTTTTCAAGCGAGTTTAGAAGTGCTTTCGATGGGAAATCGGTGGCGGAGTTGAAGGCTGCAGTGGAAAAGTGTTGTGCCCTGCAGCCGAACGTATATACTGTGATATCTTGTGCGTCGCTCGCGCAACAGTTCAGTGACCTCGCGCTCGAGGTGTCCAGCAGTTGCGACCAGCTGGTGCATGAACAGCATCTGCAACACCAAGTAAGTGATGATTGAAATAACTCAAATGTTTTTGACACTTTATTTTTTAAGGACACAATTTACAGGATGACAATACACATCGCCTTTCAGTCAATAGGAAAAAAAATCTTGTTACCTATGGTGTTCCCAAACTCATGTATAATATTTGACATACCTAACATAACAGTTTCGATATAACACTATAAAACGTTGATAACTTTTACCTTTTGTTTAGGTTTTTATGGTTTCGTACCCAAAGGGTAAAACGGGACCCTATTACTAAGACTCCGCTGTCCGTCCGTCCGTCTGTCTGTCACCAGGCTGTATCTCATGAACCGTGATAGTTAGATAGTTGAAATTTTCACAGATGATGTATTTATGTTGCCGCTATAACAACAAGTACTAAAAAATAGAATAAATAAATATGTAAGGGGGCTCCCATATAACAAACGTGATTTTTATAGATAATGGTACGGAACCCTTCGTGCGCGAGTCCGACTCGCACTTGGCCGGTTTTTTGTTATACCTCAGTGTCGAAGCACCATTATGGAAGCAACTCTAGAATTATGGTCATAGAAAAACAAAATATCCCAATAAGAAAACTGGTGATAGATAGATATATACTTTATTGTACACTATAAGAAATAAAACAGAAGGAGTACACGTTATTAAGAACAGTACAATTGGCGGTCTCATCCCTTAAATCAATTTCTTCCAGACAACCTTTGGATGGAAAGAATTGTTAAGAAAAATATATAAAAAAAAATGCATGATGATAAAATTCATGCGTTACCTTGAAATTGAATTTTATTTTGGGTACCTTCGTCTATTTATCCATTCGAAAAGTACTACATTTTACGACCAGCTCTATTATAGTTTTGAAACGATAAAATCTATATTAAATTCCATCCGTAATAAGCACGCGGGAAGCGGCTGATGCCAGGGACTTTAACCGTATCTTCGTAGCGATTTCAACTAAATGAATATTACGCTAATTAGTTACACGCTCTCGTGCTATTATAATAGTGTAAGTAAATCTTATCTGAATCCTGTTCCACTAATAATAGCAGATTTTGGTCATATGTCAGCTGATTCTAAACCGACCGAGTTAGTTAAAAGTGTATTATATAGCGACAATTGTGACACATTGAATAATAATGGAAAACCAGAAAGAATTCTCTCGGTCGAATAAAAAAACGTTAAATCAAATTAAATAAACGGATAGTTTGAGGTCTAATTAAGTGCTCCAATAAAGATAATTAAGTGATTAGTGCATGTTATGTGTGTCACTAGGTATTTGTTTTAATTAGGCAGTTTAAGTAATGTAATCGGTGCGACCTCGACCTATATACATACCTATATTCATGAATGGTCCGTTTTGAAATAGGGCTGGGCAGCAGTGGTCGCGAACTTGGAAGACATATTCAACGAATTTTGTGAGAGGTCGCGGAATTTCAAAGAGTCCTTCAGAAAACATCGACTAAAAAAGGAGGAGTATCACGATAAATTATCTGGGTAAGTGATTTTTGCCATTCCAGAAAATTGTAAATACAGTAATATCCCGGACTTACCTACGCGATAGGTGGGACCAAGAGATAGCCGTGTAAAGGTAAACGCACACTTATCAGAGCCGAAGGAAGCGAAAGAGCCGAAAGAATCGAATTTTAGAATTACTTTTATGAAATCCTATGAAACCTCGCACACTTATCCGAATCGGCAGAATCGGACGATTCGGCTCTGATAAGTGTGCGTCCACCTTAAGTCGAATTCGCGTAAGTCGGGGTTCAACCTTGCATATAAATACGTATAAAGTTTGTGTCATAAACCGAATTTGCACTGCGTACCTACCTACGTAATGTTTTACGGAATTGGAATTGTTATTCCACACGGAACACGTTCGAATTTGTCGTAAAACGAACACGCCGATGCGCGCGATGATCAAAAAGAAAAACCGCGTATCTCCGAATTCGCGTAAAACGGGGTAGCGTAAGTCGAGGTATTACTGTACAGTATGTTCACAGTTATTACCCGGATGTGTTCTTCGAAAGACAAGATAATGGTGACGATTCTGTAGCACATTTTGACAATACTAAACTAGACTAAACGCAACTGTCACTTTCTTTTTCTATTGAAACACAAAGAGACAAGGAACCTTAGTTTAGTTTAGTCCTGTCAAAGTGCGCAACGGAATCGACACCAAAAAACATCTATTTATTAGTTATTTACCCGTCGCAAATAAACAACAAATGCGCGATTCCTATAATTTACCGTTACTGATTTAGCTACAGGTAAAATAACTATGAACGCACTATAGGTAAATAATTCACACCCATAAAGATGTAGGTAGGTACCTACATCTTGTCATGTGTATTTTAAAACTTCCTGGAAACATAACATCACGCCTGTATTCCCCGAAGGGTTGGGCAGAGGTGTGTACTACATCCTCATTTCGCCGTTATGTTTAAGTCCCATGTAACAGGGAGTGAGCCTATTATTATTAACCGGCCATCGAATACTCCGGGCAGCTACTGAGGAATTCCACACGGGAAAACACAATAACACTGCCCGATCTGGGGATCGAATCCAGGACCTCACGATTAGCAGTCGCGCTTGCCAGCACTACACCAATGAGGCAGTTTCTGGAAACAATCCTAAAAAATCCCATTAAACGTGAATGTGGGTCAGTTTATACAGTACTTGCTAACGATTAATAGTAAACAATATTTACATACAGAATTACTGTAGGTAATCTGTGTTACACCGCACGTTCGTGTTAATAACTAATGCAACCCGTTCCAAGTTCAAAGCAAGTTTATTATTGATTAATTGAGGTACTTTCAGTTCATTTACAAATATTTCGTCTTCAAAAGAACTAATTTACATAAATAAATTCAGTGTAGGTAACATAAGTTTCGCAACTACTTTGCACGTCTAATTTATTCCTATTTACCTTGAACGATTTGTGTCTTTTCCGGTATTAGCGTAATGAGTTAGATAGGAAACATCTCTTGAGGTTGTTTCTACGTTGTTTATAAAAGAATTTGTTTCGATTGTGGTGAAGAAAAATGTTTTACTGCAAAGTGCAAGTGAATTCCTCGTGGAATATTATGGACGTATATAGCAGCCTAGGTGCGTAGTAATTAGTCTTTGTGTATGTTTCATGCTCAAGTGTTTAGTTGACCTACCGGCACGCCGCGCGTGTTGCGCTGTAATTTTATGAATAAATTGTAGAGTACAGTCGTGCGCACCATGCCTGTAATAGGACAGTGCAGCGCTTTCGGTATTGATTCTACACACAGCCATTGTCTAGTCTAGTGCAAACACATATGGCTCAAACGAATGTTATATACCTACTTTCTTAAGATCAAAATGTGTTATTGCATCACCACTAGTACATACACATCACGCCTTGTAGTCCCTGAAGGGTTCGGCAGAGGTGTTTTAGTACACCCTGGTCTCGCTAGTTATGTTTTAAGTCCCATGTAATGGGGGGCGAGCTTATTGTCATTAACCGGGCACAAATCCAGATTCCGGGCAGTAACAACTGAGAAATTCCTTATGGAAAATCCCAATAACACTGCTCGACCTGGGAATCGAACCCAGGACCACTAGACTAACAAGGCGAACAATCAAAGGCAATCTATTAATTCTAGTAATAACGATAGGTCAAACAATACAAACTGAATATAATCGTTACATTTAGGTGTGTTAATGTCAAACTTTTGGGTCACATTCAGACCTCCACGTGCATCGGCGAATTTCCATTGACCCTGACCGGCGCGCGCCCCACTTCTGTTTTGCCTATACTCGGCACCAATTCTGTCTAGACCAAGTTTGATGATAAGCACGATCCTCTTTATCGGCACGTGATAAGTGTTTAAAGTACAATAAACAATGATTTTAAATAGTTGCTAATCTCGACACATGTATGTATTTCGTAATGTAAACAAGTTTAGTGTAGTTGAAAAGGAATGAATGTATAGTTTCTAAAACAAAAGCAACAAAGATAAGAATCCTTGTAAAGAGTATTTTCCAAGTATGAAAATGCTCAGAAATATTTCAAGATTAATTTATTTCTGAGTTATCGTCTAATCTTATATCGAACTACCAGTCGCAGATAATATCAATCAATATCATAATGTTTTGGTTTTTAGGCTCAACGAAGTTTTAGAATCTCTAGGCAAGATCCCAATACTGCCTCCACTCCAGCTAAACGCCGAGGCTCATCGTTTCTCGGCTTTCGATGTATTCGAGGACACGGATTTCGAAGGTCCCCACTACAGGATAACTCATCCACTCGACAACAGTTCTGACAATAAACCTTGCCAGGATTTTGGCGTTGAGGCGTTTAAGTTGTCCGACGAAGATGGTAAGTGTTTAAAACAATAAAAACATAATTATATGTTTAAATTAGCGAGTTGTTCACTCTCTTTGTGTAATGAGTTCATATTTAAAAAGCAAATAGGTAGTATGTCTCTTTAAGTCTGTTTTAAACAATATGAAGACGAATATTTGTCCATATTTTAACATAAAGCGTGTTACAAGTTTATTGGTCATTTTATTCGTCAGTCTTTCTTCATTATCATTATACTCGCGCAAGTCGTGTCTTATCTGTTAAAAGAGATGTATTTATAAGGAACCGATTAAATGAGTTGAAACATATTTTAGTAGGCTAGTCGGTGAATTAATTTGGCGTTCAATGTCAATGAGTCGCTATTACGACGACCTAGCTATTTTTAGCTAATGACTTTTTAGCGCAAACAGGTTTGAGCGGAAACTATTATGGGCAACCACTGACGTCATACATGTGATTTGAAGGGTTTTTTATTAGATTTCACGTAGAAACAGATTATTGTACTTATGTTATAGGTTGGGCCACTGACTGATAACATAATTCCAATTATAACATTTCCGAGACAGTGCTTTTGCTTATCTTTGTTATGAGTTGTGCTATTAATTTCTCGGCGTGCAAACTTACGAATGTAACAGTACCTAAAACTGAGATTTTCTGTACACCACAAATTATTCCACATAAAGAAATCATCAGAAATATGAAATTATAGGGTCATTGACATCAAAACAGAAAAATAAAAACTATGGTAATTTTTTATTATAATTAATTGCCTGAATGTAATTGTTGATCGAAACCCGAATGATTATGTTGCGATAATATCTCTTACGTGGATAATGAAACTATTTAGGACAATTTTTTATGAACGAATATTTCACAAGTGAGTAATTTCCGGAGTGGTTTTTCACACCGATAATTCAGTCCTCATTGAGCTGTCTCCCTCCCAGTCCTCCCGCCAGCAACGCCCTAAGCCGAGGTCCGAGTCCTATTAGGGGTCGCCCTTAGTGCTGTTGATGCTAGCAGTCTTGATGTTAGTAGTAGTAGTAGTAAGCCTTTAAATATTTTACTCGTCCCCATTGGCTGGAGACCCTTCAAATTTCGCCAATAACTGCTCGGTTACGTAGAAATGGCCCACAAGACCACCTACAAGCAGTCGAATGGAACAAAAAAAAACACCAAAGTGGTTTTCTTTGCTGTCGACCACACCGCTGCATGTCCAGTACAACCCTAAATAAATATCTTATTTTGCAGTGTTCGACCAAAAAGATGTCTCATCAGGTAACGAGGGAGCGACATCTTCGGACCCACTTCCTCTTATCGAGGAGTCTGACGAAGGGGTCACGTTCAAGGCGCACTCCTATGAGACTAAGGAGGAACCCTCCCTGCTGCATTGGATCCTTGCGCAGGGGAACAAAGCCTCCCTGCAGGATATACTGGACTATTGCCAGAAGGGACTAGCTTTAGTAAGTATACTGTAATAACCAGATTCGACCCGGTCAGTTTCCACCAAGCGGAAAGATCCTCGCGCACTTTTTTAATGTTACTGACTAAAGAACTGTACCAGTATTGCCTTTACATATAAAATTCGACGCTCGGGTATGCTCTGACATGCGCAAGGAAACGCTTGACGTTTGCATTGAATGTTATACTTTAATGCATCGTCCTAATAGAACGCGAATGCGCGATCATCGCGCGAGTAAGCGACGTAGATTTTCAAACATTTGAGTCGCGCGACCGCGTCGTGCGATTGTCAGTTAGGACACCTATTCGAGTTCAATATGTTTGATCGCGGATTCGTACGACTAAAATTCGCTCGAATTTGCGATGATCGCGCATTCGCGTTCTATTAGGACGATGCCTAAGTCAATATTGATACATATTGATACAGTTACTTATTCAGTGAAATGTAAAGAGTGTTCGAGCATCCGCGAGGATTTTTACGTTTGGTGGAAACCGATCCTTATACCAGGTTCACACGATTCGATTCTAGTTGATCAACTGCCAAATCGCATGCGATTTGAATCGTCTGAAAAGACTCAATCAAATTGAATCAATTTGAAGGAACAAAACGTTTCAACTTTTGTTGATCAACTAAAATCGAATCGTGTGAACCCGCTATTAGGTACGCTACCCCGTAATTAAGCGATTTGTGAATTTCCCCTCCCGTTACCCCGCTCGCGGCTCCGTTCGAAATTCGAATGCGTTTCCGTAACAAAACAAACAATAGTAAATTCCAAGCGTGTTATGTGAACAGATTGTGCGCGATAATGTGCGATGTGATTATGCAGTACCTAATAAGTAGAAATAATAAAAGGTTTTAATACAGGGTGTAAACGAAATCATGTAATTCCTTCAAACCTCGTGATGTACTGCTGACATAGATTAACCCTGCACGGGATACTTTTGGATACAATAAAAAACAATTACAAGAAGTTAACATACTGTTCTTAACGTGAGGCATTTTAGTGCCCCGAGTTAAATGATCGCGCGGCGAGCGATAGCCGCGCAGTTCGCTCGGGACGCTAAAATGCCTCACGTTAAGAACATATTACCTATGTTTAATTCTTGTTTTTTTTTTTATTGAGTCCATAAATATCCCATGCATGGTTAATCTATGTCAGCCGGTGTTTTAGTCTCTTGGTCCCAATTAAACAACTTTTTTTAAGACTTGTAACGAAAATTTACCTTGACTTATCGCGAACCTATTAAGTAACTTCGGCGTATAACTGCATCTTGAAATGAGTTTCTATCTGTTGAGGTTAGATCGCAATATATTACCTGCTCTATAATTTTTATATGTTTAGGGAACTTACCCATACTATGTGACCCATTTTTTACAATTTTTTAGCCCCCTCCTCCCCCCTCGGTGACCACCCGTAGTATAATTATGACCAAATGCCCCTGTGACCAAGCGTGATATTTTGAAGACCCCCCTCCCCCCCTGAACGGGTCACGTAGTGTGGGTACGTTCCCTTACGACACAATGGTAGGTACCTATCTTATATTCAAAATGCGATAGTTTAAACTTTAAAAAGATCTGACGCTGTCCATATGAAACTATAATGGTTAATAGCTTCTACTGGTTCATATTAAAGTATTTTGAAATGCGATTTCCATCCACTTCAAATGTCTGTAAGAGTTTATGTATGTACATACATTCAATTTTATCGCCACGCATAAAATCTTTATCAAAGTAGGTATGTCTTAAGGTTACACATGAAAATGTGTACGTTCTCGTAAGGCCATTAATTTTTTTCAATCTAAACAATAGTATAGATCCATGTGATGCTGATAGCTTTAATAAAGATATTACAATTTTTTTTCAAATAATTAGAATTCCCTGTTTTTAGTATAATTTGGAAAATATTTTACTTTATGATTTTAACATAATTAACTCCAATATTGGCTCTCAATCTATTGCTGTAATCTCAACTTAATTCAACAAATCCTCAACAGTATTTGATTATCACATGCGTAAACGGTGAATGGGAAACTATCGAAAGGAATCTGCACACCTCCAACATCATCTCGATGGTGTGTGTAGTCCTTCCACCTGTACCAAGTCAGTGTAGTGAATTTAGACCTAAACACTTCTTATTTTGTGAAGAGGCCCGTGCCCAGCAGTGGGACAGTAGTGGGATGATAATTTAGTCTCAATTCAACTTAGTTTATCAACAGAGCTGGACATAGACCTCTGTCAAGTTGCATCACAAATCAAATGCCTACTATAACAGAAAACACAAAATTACAGCTAGACGCGGATCCCCTGAAGGAACGTGAAGCGGAACTCTACCATATTTTGGAGTACGCTAACATGCATGGCCTGAAGCATATCAAGGGTATTGAGGAACGGCTATACGGGCTCGACCAGCTGCTGAACGACGTCAAGAAACTGGAGCGGGATCAGCGCGACCAGGCCGCGTCGCTTATACAGGTGAGGCTGTGAACCACAGAATATTCTAGAAGTAGACTGTACAACTTAGAAGGTCCTACATGGTATCAAATATTCTGAAAGTAATATAATATGTGATTTGGTACGGACCTTCTTTGACGCCCTTCATATTATTATCTTATACCTTTAAACGAGCAATTCTTGTATATATATAATCTGAATCTCGGAAACGGCTCCAACGATTTTCATGAAATTTAGTATGCAGGGGGTTTCAGGGGCGATAAATCGATCTAGCTAGGTTTTATTTTTAGAAAACGTCGTTTTATCTGTGTTTTCAGGCAATGAAAAACTGCTACAATATCATAGAATATGAATGTAAATTTCGCCACCATCTTCAAGGTTGTAATAGCTCAGGTGGGAATTAGGACGGTCCCGAAACCAGAAAATCTCGGTTCGAAGCCAGACGATTATTTTTTTCCCTTTTTGTTCTCAAGTTCCTTCTTTTTCTATTTCCCCTTTTTTTCTTTCCAAAAAACACGATTTACCAAAAAAAAAACCGAGCAAGGCTCGGTCATCCAGGTACTTAAGTATAATATGGCTTATCGGAGGCGTCGAGTAGAGGCGTGAAAGGTTTTGAGCAGTTGCATGATCGAGAACTTAAAACTGATCCAGCAAGTAGGAGCGACACTGAATATCGTCGGTGCGCCTACAAAATCCGGTGTGTTTTTTTTTTAATTGTCTTTGATGCTATTTTATAATAGTTCTCAAGCCACGTGCACCCGTAAAGTCTGTTTTTAATAACTTATTTGGTTAAGAAGATAGCAAAATAAATTATTAGAAAATGTATTTTACAGTTGCACGTGGCTTGGGAACTATTACAAAATAGCATCAAAGAAGGATTTAAAAAAAAACAGCGGGTTTTGCAGGCGCAGTGACGGTATGTGTAGGTATCCGGTAAAAAAAAACCGACAAAATCTGGGACTTGTCACAGTAGTGCGTGCTAGGTCACCAGGTCACGTACTCCAGAACTATAGAACATTCCAGAAATAGCGAATAAACACAATTCACTTCGAGAGTACCTACTTAGGATGACTGCGAATTTTTGCTTAACGTCGCAAATAAATTTAAGCTTGATAAAAATAAAACGTTATAGCTATGTAGTTATTATGTGGAAAGATATAAACAATAGAATTACATTTGAAACGTTATTTGAAATTCGTTCTATTCATACTATTAGACGGATTCATTGTTTACACATTGAGTATGTTAATGTGAGATTAACTTCAATGAGTTCTTTTACAATTAAAAGGATAAACCAATCAATATTCAAGAAAAAAGATGATATAGGTACTTGCCATAATAATCAATACTCAAAAAAAAATTGAAGTAACAGTTCCACTATTCGAAATGTAATGAAAATAAAGACAATTGTAGTGAACACACCATTTCTAACATAATTCATAAAAAAACAATAAAAAAGAAAAGATAGAATTACTATACCGCATGAAGCAGTTTAGTAGGTACGTTTAGCGTTTAATTAAGTTACCAAGAAATTGTCGAACAACACAAATAAATAAGTATTGCTTCCCCAGTGTCGCGAACGTCTGAACACGGCCTGCGACCCATCCGTCCTGCCGACTCTGGTGCAGTCACACTGGTGTCAGCTGAAGAAGCTGCTGAAAGGTCACCAGATGCTCATTGACATCAGGCGGCGGATCGCCAAGTCTAAGGACGAACTCTCGCACATATTGAAGGCGAGGTTGGAGTAAGTATACATGTTGTTATGTCCAAAGTAATCACGAATTGAAACTGGATGTTCTATGAGGAATAACGCCAGCTAATTCACCTGTACTAATAATATCAAAGTTTTGTCATTAATATTCATATTATTTCCATCCATGATATAATCTATCGTGTGTTGCATTTTCTGACACATTTTCGAGCTATTGCTTGCAGCTAATAATTCAATGACATCCTAACTCTTGTGGCGTCTTTGAGAACACTCGCAGTGTGCTCTCTGAAGCATGGAAAGATTTCTATGTGTCAATACCAGTCTGTGAAATACAACTTGATTGTAGCAACATCACTTTATTTCGTGAAGCAACTCTAATCATTCAGGCAATGGTGTCGATTCTGTGACACATTTTGACAGTACTAAACTAGACTAAACGCAGCTGTCTATTTTTCTATTGAAACAGAAAGAGGCAAACACCCTTAGTTAAGATTAGTCCTGTCAAAGTGCCCAACGGAATCACAAATATCAATCAATCCTAATCTCTCCCTTAAACTTGCAGGGCGGTCCTAATGATCGAGAACTCGATGTCAGTGCAGGATGCGCACGCGATGCTGTCGTTCCAGTGCTTTAATCGCCTGTCACGGTACTTCGGCATCGTAGCGCAGCTGCACCGAGCCCCGCAGGTGTTCGTCAGGGCTGTGCATGAGGTGTCTAGAAGACGGACCTTCTCACAGGCACATCTGAAGGTATGTCTACGACATTATATTATAATATCAGTGCTTTAACCGTCTGTCCGGTGCCTCAGCGAAGTGACGCAGCTGCATCGAACCCCAAAGTTGTCTGTTAGGCCGTTGCACTAGGTGTTCAGAAGAGTGCCCTTCTCGCAGGTGGATCTGAATGTATATCCTAATCTTAATTTCTGGCTTTTATTTTAGATACAAACGTTCAACTGCTTTGCAGTTTGGTAGGTGTAATGTTAGATAAAACACTGTAACACTTCGGATTAAATAAATAAATAAAAAAAAAACAGATCGTACGACGATTTGAAGGTAGGGGGGGTAGACTGGTTACAAAAGTTGGAAGAGCGAGTGTTGTAGTGCAGCTAGGATTAACCACAGTGAACGACTCCGAGATTTTTAGATCAATAGATTGAATAGTGACGCAACTTCGTAATAAAAAACTGATAACGCTAATCGATTTCTTTTCATCAGTGCAATCTTTAGCTTAGTATTAAACTAAGATCACTCTCTCAAATTACAGTGGGCGACGGACCTCGCGGAGAAACTGCTCAAAATTCACAACGAAGAGATAAGCAGGCGGCAAGAGTACAACTCGGCGTTCGAAGGTCACTTCCTCCGCAGCCTGTTCCCAGGCATGACGGAGCTACCGCCAACGTTTGCGACACAAGGACCGCCAACGTTTGACGCCAACCTGCCCAAACTCACGGAGGCAGACGTCGAATACATAGCCAATGCCTTCCCAGACCTCACTCACGATATACCCAACTATGATATGGACTCCACCGTGCAGTTTTTCCAACAGAGGTATGATATCTAATTCTCTTGATTAGGCCAATCTTGTATTTTAGTATATAGTATTGCTTGAAATTGTTTATCAAAAAAACTCTTTGTACTTCTTTCAGAATACGTGCTTCTGAACATGAATGTAAAGATGTTGATGTTCAAGTGGACATGGATAAGTGAGTTTTTAAATAGTTCTTTTTTCGTAGATCATCACTTTAAAATATTTGTTGTTTACTACAATAACATTTGGTTTCCTTGTTTTACAGAGATTTCGACTCGGTAACGGAGGCCGGTGACTTCGAAAAGCTAGGCGGCCAGAGTTCGACACAAAAACAGAAAGTCGACACCTCTACCATATGCGTTCCCGAAACGATGGCCGTGTCGACGGTAACCGAGGTGCGAAAACTACCGGTTATATTGGAAACCGCGGAGAGCCCTCCGAAATCAAGCGATGAGTTCTCAAACTCAGACTTATACATCGAGGAGTCGCTACCGTCGAGCTTGGAATGGGGCCGGGACGAACGACAGGTGTACATCAACCCCGCGTCCGGCATTGATAGACGCCACTCTCGTAAGAACTCCGCCGCAACACAATTACGGAGCTCTCGGAGCTCTTATCTGAGTGGTTGACGTTGTATTTGTTATTATTTTATTTGCTCCTGTCTTCACCGGCCCCGTATGAGCTGTATCATATATTATTTTTATTTTGCATCGTATTTTACCATATTCGTTCTTCATATTTGTGTGTTATGTAGGACTTGACGTGTGGTAGCATAGACTTTATGCACGCAATATTCTAAAAGCCTTTTAACTTTTCAGGACAATATGGATACACATAAAATAAACATGGAAAAACTGCAAGAGTTCTTAGTGAAAGTTTATAGTGTATGTAAAGTGAATATTGTGTTTATCATCGAAGAGCTGGCACAACTAAGGAATGAAATAAATGATCAAAAGCAATTTATAACGAGTAAATATTTAGAGATATTAGAAGCTTGGGAGAAGAGCAATGATGAATGTTCGTTAAGGTTCCGTGAGGAAACGCAGAGGCTCACGGTCGACCACGAATTAGAACTTAGTGATATGAAGGCAGCTCTCAACGAAAAAGACGAAGTTATCGCTACCCTTAAAACCGATACAGAAAATATCAAAAACGAACATCAAAAAGAAATAGAAAGGTTAGAAAAAGAACATCAAGAGACGAAAGGTTTATTAGAAAAGACTCGAGAAGAAATACAGGGATTTGAAAAGAGGTTAGAAGATATAGAAGCTCAGAAACAGAAGGAAATCAAGGACTTGCAGGAGAAAATGCACATGGATTATAAGGCTGAAATAGAGTCTTTAAGGTCAAGGTACAAATTGGCTGTAGTTATTTTTATTTTTTTTATTCAATAAACGTTCATAAATGTAGCTATTATACATGTCCCATTGTGATAATATCAGGAGACAACTGTGATCACCAAATGATTTGGTGATCACAGTTGTCTCCTGATATTCTAGTATTTATTTTAGTTGAGATCTACGACGGGACCCGCGTTTATTTCTTTACCGGGGCACTACTCTGCCTTATTTATGATAACCAGTTAGTGGCTAAAGGCTCATTTACACGGAGCAAGTTTCTTGAAGCAAGTCTCATGCTATCTCTGTTTTTGTCGTAGAGAAAGACAAAGGCAGAACGATTTTTGCTTCAAGAAACTATCCTCGTGTCCATCAGCATTTAGGCTGGTGTTCGCTACCTTAATTATGTGGTTAAAGAACAGTTTCCCCAAAAACTAGGACATTTTTTGATTATCAGAGGATTAATAATTATGATAAACTCCAGCTTAATTCGATCGCTTTAACCGTAGCCTGCATTAAGTCTTACTGGGATTAATTATTGTTTACTGTATTAAAGACCACAGCAACGAAGTTTCATGTGTCTAAAATATACCGTTTTCATCAGGTTCCGCCTAGTAGCTCTAACAAATATGGACCGTTCACCTTCCGAGTCAAGTCTCGAAAAGATCGAGCGTACTGACGTCATCGAGATCTCGAGTCATAACGCGATCGTCATGCAGACGAAGGAGAATGCTGAGGTAGAGAAGGAGGAGGCTGTTAGAGAGGCGCTGGCTAAGGCCGAGGCCGAGTGGAAGCTAAAGTTGGAGGCCGAAATTGCAGCCATAAACAATAAGTACGACTCGGAGAAACAGGTATGTATTTTTTAACGATGAAGCGTGCCGATCAGAATTTAACTGCGAAGTTTCAGTAAGGCGATCAAACTGTATAAAAGGCTTTCCTATTTATGTTTTAAGTTGCAAACCACATAGCTCCATTTTGGAAATTTTTAAGTCATTTTTTGTTATTTTCGGCAGCTTTGCCTACACTCTCCAGCTCACCTAAGTAAACATACACACACTAAGTAGTTATCTTATTACTCACCCACACATTTCGTGTCTATTAGCTTTCGACATCAATGTCGACGAACGACATGACGCGTCGACTGTTATCGGAGAAAGAGCGACAGATAGACGCGTTGCGAGAGCGAGAAGTCGCGTTAGTGAGAGAGTGCGGCAAGTACCGTGAAACAATACAACAGCTGACTGACCCCGAGACTAACGACCTCGATATGCTGCTAAAAACACAGGTAAACACCCTTCAGTACTTATGTCTCGCTCACACAGGCAGCGGTAACTGCGAGCCAGAAGAGGAGAGGTGACAATGAGTCTTGGTATGTACTGGATGTTGTGTGAAGCTCAAAACAAAGTAAGTAGTACTCATAACAGCTACAGTCGTAATTCTTATCTCCCCACAGCCTCGCTTTCGATGTCCTACCGCTTACTTTTTCCGCTGAAACCAAGTTTCCAGTGCTCCAATTTTATAGTCATTATTACTGTTTTGACAAATATTGTTTGATGACTTATAAAAAATATGCTCGACCCCCGAGTCGGCCGTCATCCACAAAGGGGAAAAATGGATCTAGTGGAACGGTGGTTAATTTGTCAAATTGCCCTCGTCACGTAGGTAGTTGGAACAAAAAATTTAACACGTCGCACCTTTAAAGACAAACCGTTTCTAAACGAAAATATCAAATTTTACACAGGAGCAAAAAGAAAAAAAACCTTTTCGCAATAAAATTTAAGTACATGATGTTCTGAGCCATTTTTTGAGGTCATATGATGGATATTTATGTACACTATAACATTTTAACGTTTTTAACGATTACAGAAAAGTATTTTTATTAAATAGAACTTTGTTTATTGTGATTTTTTACGCCGTTTAAAAGTGGAGATTATTTTTTACGCCCTCTAAAAGTGGAGTTTTAAAAAAGTATCAAGTTCACCTTGTAGTTTACGTAATTTTATGAAAGATGGCATTAATAACTCAATTCATGAAAATTTTCGTTTAGTAACGGTTTGTCTTTAAAGGTGCGACTTGTTTTTATACAATTTGACAAACCTGCGGTATCTATTTACCTCAATAGCGGTGGTTTCGACCTTGTGGATGTAATACAATAAGATTCCTTTAGAGAACCTTGTTTGCAGTCGTGCCTTGTCCTGGGAAAAACTCTATTGAAATATTATTTTAAATCTGCATTGTGATTCATTTCGTGGCTCCTGATCAGCGGTATAGATTTAAATACTATGTACTAGAGACAAGAATTGTTTCGAAGAACTGCAACGCATGAAAGAATAATAAGATTATTGAAAGTTCGCGGGACAGAAGCTGACGTAAACTTGGAACTTACTTTGAAAGAGGATAAGCTAGTATGACACTAACGTTTAATCCACAGACTACTGACCCAAATATTTTATTTCAATTTTAGTTGGCTTCGCTCGAAAACGAGAACGAAGTATTGAAGCAACAAGTGAAGGATTTGAAAAAGAACTTGGAAAAGAAAGCCGAGGAAGAGAAAAGCAGAGAAGACGATAGTGATGGCAGGTAAGCCCCCGTAGCTAGAGATTACAGTTTTTGCATTCAGCAGGTCTATCTTACTCTACGATTTAGGATTGAAAACATGCGCATGCGTCGCTGCAACTCCGGAGTGGAACAAAAAAAACCGAACTGAAGTTAGTGGGTGACCGAACTGAACCGTAATTACAGCGTGATCGCACAACTGAATCTTAATATTCAGGCCCGTATTAATAAAGAGCTCTCATTTGAGAGATCCTTGTTAACAGGTTCCCTGTCCAGTGAATCATATGTGAACATCTCGATTGTTTAACTATTGTGTCTAATTCGCGGACAGCGGATTTGTTAGTTGTAGATTTAAGACTTGAGAGGTTTTTAAAAGAAAAGTTTTTAAATGTATGGAATTCTATTTTATAGTTTTTGCCTCAAACTCGAGTGAGTCGAGACGTCACGCCTAAACAGAGTGAGTCGAGACGTCACGCCTAAACAACGTCAGTACTCACCCGTCGGACACCTAGCGTGTGTCGTAATGTTTGTGTTTGGTCGCAGGTCGTCACCCAAGAAGGAGGACAGCAAGAAGTGCCGCGGTCGGTGCCACACGCCGTACGGGCTGTCGGCGGGCACGCTGTCGCTGTCGTCGTGCCTGCCCGGGCACACCGTGCTCGTCATGTGGGACCCCGCACACCTTAATTATACTGTATTACAGGTGCGTCTTACATGGAAACCCATTACTTGTAGTACTTGTGGTAAAAGAGTACCACTACAACAAAAGAAAGGGTAGTTCTACTGCCCGTTTGGTAGGGGTTAGGATGTTGTCAGTACACCGCTGGATGCTGTTAGCCACCTGACACGATATCTAAGTTGCCTTTTACAACATTGGTAAAGAGACAGGGTTACAGGTTATTCTAGCTGGACACCACAATGGCTTATCGTCACAGTGAGCCTTACTGATCTCAACAAAATGTTTGAGAATTTGTGTAGTCTGTTTCCCTATATCATCGTCTCCCTGCCCTTATCCCACACTAGGTGAGGTCGGCATGACATGTATTTCGTAAATCCGTGTTGTTAGAGGTTTTGGCTTATTGTTTTATGATCGGCCGCCTGCCTGACATCAACCCTTCTTGGGAATACTCGTTGCGCCGTTGCGCGGGTGATCCTATGTGCTTGCTGATATTATTCACTGGGTTCCAAAATGATATGAGTCGGTTTCCCTATGTGCTATTGTTAATTTCTAATCAAATATCAATATAAATGTTTGGTTACAGGAAGCGTCAATTATGTATTTCGTGCACAGCGACTGTCTACCGGCGCTAGACCTCAGTATACAAGCTAAGAACGAAAGTGAGAGACGTCTGTACGCAGTCGCTACAGTCGAGTCTAAGGAATACTGTTATGCTAAGAAGGTATGTTATTATTTTACTTCCATATCTATTCAACGTTTATTAGAGATTCCGTTTTAGCTCTGATACATTCATTTTGCAACGAAATTAATGGAGTACGGAATAATTTTCACATTTTGAAATCAATTTATCCGAATTGAATAATTCGAATTGTTAATCATCACTAGAAAACCACTATGGCACTACTATATTCTGATAATATGAATGAAACAGGCCCAGCGTCTGTGAGATCCGGATTTCTATGTAATTGAAAGAGGATTGCAATTTCTTTAGGGTGATTATGCTGACTGTAAGTTTCTTGTAACGCACGGAACGTAAAACGGATTGATCTACCGTTTTGATAATGAAGTTTAACCATTTCAAGGTAGTGTTTAATTGGATAGCGACTCATCTTGTCAAATGCTAGACAATTTATACTTGACCCATTTGCCAAAAATTTGCGCCAAAAGATATACTAACAGGGCGTGCATTAGATTGAAGATCCTTTTATAAACAACTACCTTGTTGGTCTCGTGGTCGCAAGCGTGATTGCTGAGCATGGGGTCCTGGGTGCGATCCCCAGGTCGGGCAAAGTGTTATTCAGTTTTTCCATTAGGAGTTTCTCAGTAGCAGCCCGGAGTCTGGATTTGTGCCCGGTTATTGGCAATAGGCTCGCCTCCTATTACATGGGACTTAAACATAACGGGTGAAACGAGGGTATACTAAAAACACCTCTGCTGAACCCTTCGGGGAATACAGTCGCGTTCATTAATATATTGGCCCTTCCAGGCTTCAAAAATATATGAACGTTAAAAAAGTTCATAATATTGTGACAACTCTAAGCATCGTTAAATTGTGGTCAAGATTTAGATTCATTAATATGTGACTGCTTTTTCTCAGTAACATGTACACAGCCAAAGGCACATTATTATACAGGATGTAAACGAAATCATGTAATTTCTTCAAACCTCGTGATGTACTGCTGACATAGATTAACCCTAAAAAAGCAGTCACATATTAATTAATCTAAATCTTGACCATAATTTGATGAGTTGTCACAATATTATGAACTTTTCTAACGTTCATATATTTTTGAAGCCTGGAAGGGCCAATAAATTAATGAACTCGACTGTACAAGGCGTGGTGTTATGTTTACAAACAAGTAATGTTCCGTAGAGCGGCAACCGCTACGGCATGCCGCGCGGCTCGCGGTTCTACCGCGTGCGGGTGCGGCCGCCCCGCGCGCCCGCGCCCGCACTGCCGCCCTGCTGCGAACACAAACACAGGACCGGTATGTATGCCTACTGATACAGAATACATCTACGATCGGAAAATTTTGACCTTTAGTATGACTGCAGCAGTTGGCTATAGCGTATACAAGGTGTTATTTAAATAACGCAAAACCTCAGACCCCAACTGATTTTAATCGTAATCAATTGATCTAGCTATAATTTATTTGTTTTTATCAATTATTGTAGAAAATATTTGTATTTTTTGTTAACCAGAAAATTACCGACTACCCCGCCTCGTCCTGCTGACGGCCCCTTACCTACGTATAGAATTTTAGTCTAGGTAAATGGTCGCGTGGTTTGCAATAATGGAGATGATTTTTTTTATAGTACCATCATTAAAAATTCCTTCAATCGATTCTACCTTCGATACTGAACAAACTACTTTCAGGTTTTGCGTTATTTCAATAACACGTTGTATATGAGAGGATCAATTAAAAATGACGTCATAGAGACCTTTGCATGTCAAGACAAGTAAATACAGCATTTAGAACACACAAATACAAATGCTCTCGTCGTCTCAGTGGCGAAATTCTGGATTAATGTAACCCTAACTTCTGCGTCATTGGATCTATATGTATCATTGTTGAATTTTTCCGAAAAATTGTATGTTATGGGGAGTTTCTATGAGTGTCCGGTCATTTGTATTGTTTTGGGAAGTGTTATTATTATGGATTAGATTTTTTGGCTCATAATATGAATCATAGTTTGACAGAAATTATTTTTTGTGTCTACTTATTAGTAATCGGGTTCCTTTGTAGTTTACAAGTGAGTATTGTACGATAGCTTAGTAATAACGATTTTTACTCTGAAAACCTAAAACCTCTGGTATAAGCCGATATGACACCATAAAAGTTATTTGTCGAAGATCTAAGAGAACTCTGATGTATCTACGCAAACTTGACAAATAATATAAAAGCGATCGAGAGTTTGTCTGTCTATCCATTTTATATATATTATTCAGTTATATTGGTAAACTATCTAAGTACCTGTAACCAATTTTGTTGAAATTTTACAGTGAGGTGGCTTGAAACCCGGAAAAGAAAAGAGGGTAATTTTCGTCCCAGAAGATTTTTTATATGCACAGCTAGATTTTTATAAAATTGAGCTATTAAACTAGCACATTTTACGTGAAACTTGTCAGACACGATCTTTGGTAAACGACTTTTATGGTGTCCTTCTGGTATCCAGCCAGCACCATCAATGTAGTGTTCGCTTTGTGCCTCTGCGCTTATCCACGCTACGTTAGAACTGGTAGTATGGACAAATAACTGTGACACTGCCTATGAAACACTTTTTCATATACCAAGGCTTACTTTAATATTGCACAATCGGATTATGATAATAAAAGAAAGAAACAGACAGTATTTGCTGAATACGACCACCTGCCATAGTCACATTGGTTGTGGGGGCAAATTTCTATAAAGAAAAGGTTTAATAAGCGATGTGGTGACCACTATTATATTAACAGTACACAAGTGGATGCCGCTTCCATCACCTCACTAGATCCGTAGAACCTCTTAAGCTTTGGTCTGTTGGTTGAAGTGCACAATGTTGCGGAATGCATCGGGCGGTGTCGAACACTTTTGTATGGAAACTTCTAGAATGGTCTGTTGTTCCGTCGATGTGTGCGTCAGAGGTGAGGGGCAAGCTAAACGCGGGGAAGCGGGAAGTGGGTACTCCTCATACCGCGGCATCGTGCTTGTTCATTCATTACGATGCGCGTCAGATGGATTTGTTTAACAAGACGTAGGTCTACTTTGTTAACCGCCGCAAAATCAACAGACCACTTCTCGCGTTACAGACAGTGATCCTGCATTGAGCCGCTCACCGCAGCGTTGTGCGTTTCTATCAACAAATCAAAGCTTTACGATGTTCACTGCAAGTGTTAAGATATCGATAAATGTTATTTCTATCTAAGGTAAAATTTGATTTGTTGTGCATTATTAAAGGGAGACTGTACACTTAGCACTAAAGGCGTATATTAAAGCGTTTAAAAAAAAAGTTCACATACTGATTTGAAAGAATTGTGTTCCGTGTGGTCATATCGTGTAGTTGTTTAACCTTGCACGCGCGTTGCGTTGCAGATGCAATCAAGAGCGGCGTGCTGCCCGTGTTCGGTGACGCTCGCCCGCTCAAGAAATGGTTGACCTACATGCATGCCCCAGGTCTTTGCTTATTTCTCTTCATCCCTCACTTTTCATTAGCTTGCTGAGACACACATCATGAGCTTATATGTTTTGCTTCACCGCCATCGGGTTCCCATCATTCGTTAGAAGTGCAATGGTAATCCGCGACAAGTGGCAGATTGTCTTGGAAATAACAGCAGAACCGCCACAGTACATTAACATAAACCTTTGGATCTAAATGGTACCAAGATATTACCGTAAATTATATACTTGCAGATAAAGATCAGGAATGTGTTTTGCTTGTAAAAGTAAGCGACAGTTCTTTTAATCTGTTATTTTTCCTTTATTGTGGCTTTCCACCTTGCTAATATTTATTGACGAAACAAGTGCCATCTGACGCGGGCTACATACTGCATATTCTATTTATCTGTATGTTACTAACTATAAAACAAACTTATATGAAACATATTATTTTACTGCTATTTAAAATACAGTTTTTATAATGTACAATCTACTTCTAATAATGCTGTTAATGACATACGTAACTCGGTTCTGGCAATCGCTCTATTATTTAGTAAGAAAAGCTCGACAAATCAATCGGTACGATATTCCTCAGACAATCAAAAATCGGTTGACACGAGTCAGTCGACCAGCTCAGCTACGGAGGAAAGTGGTCGAGCAGCTGAGGTGGCCACAGCCACGCTCATCAACCTGGAGTCGCCCGTCTCCTGCAGCGACCCCGCCTCCGCCGCCAGTGCGCACACGCACTCAGAAGATCAACTTGATTCTATCGAGGCGAGCGAGCAATGGCAGAATGCTAGGATGCATCTGTCTACTATCAGTGCTGTGTAAGTATCATGCTGTAATTATACTAAATTTTGTGAGTAGAGAATAAATTCAACAAAAGGTCTCCCTCCATTGACTGATCCTCTCGTAGTACACCATTCGACGTAAACAGATATACTCACCGAGAAGAAACAAGTCTGAAGTGTCAGAGTCGCTGCTGCTCTTTTAACCGAACGAGTTACCCAGCTATTTTGGTTGTTAAAAAGATAACTGTCGGTTGAAAGAGTCACGTCGATCACCGGCAGGATGTGTGAGATTCATGTTTGGAGGTACTTGGTCATGCTCTCCGTACGAATTAGCTCATACAACAGTAATATTTTGTTATTGTTACAGAACGGATATGGAATGCAGCGTAGGTCGTTGCGTGGGCGCAGAGCCTCTGGAGCTGACGGTGAGCGCAGTGGCCGTGGTGGCGCGAGGAGACGCCGGCGCCTCCGAGCTGGCCGAGGAGGCCGAGCCCTGACACCTCACTCCCGGCCCCTCACCACCAAGCGCCTAGTATCGCCGCACCGCCTAGTTAACTAATGGAGTGAATGAGTCATACTCACATACCAATCAGCCGCTTCTGGTTGGTTCGGAAGCAGAACCCTACATATTTGGGACAAGGCTAGAATGAAGATTGCTTGGGTGAACGTGCACAAACAATGCTTATTCGCCACCGAAATCGCAGCAAACTGCGTCGTACGATAGTACGGCATTGATCAACGAGAGATTACGCTCTTTCCCCTCGTGGACCTCACAAATCGAGTGAGTTTCATTCTGGAGGGAAGTATGCGTACTAGCACTTCATTTCTTTACTCCCGAGTGCGCCGCGCCTCATGGCATACTCCCGGCGGGACTCCAGGAATGTTTCACCACGTATGCGTGCGTGAAAGAAGTCTACTCGGTTGCGAGATACTCGTGTGAATGTTCCATTCGTGTCATGGCTAAGCGGATGTGGGCGGGCGGCCCGTCGGTGCCTCCCCCCCCCTCCCGGTCGCACCTGCCGGGCATGTCGCACCGCACGCGTCGCCTCGCGCGGTATACTTCTCGATCTGGCGTGTTCCGTTCAAATACCTACGGCCGCGAGGTCCCAGTATTTCCCTCTCTCTTATATTCTATGTGTATTTAGAATATAACGTAGAAACTACCGTCTCCGATCCCTCTATTGAATTTCGTATCTCAATTAGGCAGTGATTTCTTCTCGTAGTACAAATTTGTTTAGTCGTGTTGAAGCTTTACGTGATCTTATGTTGCGAGTGTATTCGTATTTTATATTTCTTATCTCTACGTTGTGTTGTGTTATATTTTAGTTCCTTTAATACCCTCTTATTTCAGATAGAATCATTTAATTTTCTCATTGTGTAGCAATCTATGTTATCTATTTTATTGTAGTATAGTGTTATTGGTGATTACCGAGTTATATTCTTGCACAAAAAGTAATATATGTGGTATCGCTGTGTACTTGATTTCAGACTCAGCGCTTTGTTCACAAAACGACGAAGTGAATTTTATGTCTAATAGCTAGATACGTGTCTAATATGGTTAGAGTCACATTCTCCTTAAGATTCGCCTACCTTTTAAGTACTATCTTGATAACTAAGTCATAGTGATTATTTAGTAGGACAGTCGTTCCTCTTAGGAATTTCTCTTACAATTTGTCGATAGGCTTCTGGAATGTTTATGCTTTAAACACTCGATCTCGCCCCTATTTTTGAGCTCTGAATCCTTACCGAATCCACACTGTAGCTTAGATATGATATTTCTAGATTCGCTAGAGTGAAGTAGTCACTCGAGCTGACAGTGATTCGTTTGTCCTACACTCCGGTGGGAGGAAAAGAGAAGAATTAAAAATAAATGTTAAATAGCGAGGCACAGACACTTGCGTCCGAATATTGTTTTAGCCTTTCTAACACTAAACTAGATTCGTTCGAAGCGCAAATTATGGTGTTATATTATAAAATAAGAGAACATGCTTCACGTTAAATTTGTTTGTGGCCTTATTATAAGTGGCGCCCAATGTGGGGCTACAGGTGTCTCTAGTCCTAATTCCACAGAAATGACTTGTCGATGGAAATACGGTTAGAGGCACTTATCGGCTGTTAGCCGACTGCTGTGATAGTGCGTGCTGTGCTCTCCTCGATCCCTCTTCGAACGGTTTTACATGTGCAATAATTGTCAAAATTATATGTAATAATTGAGTTAGGGGCCTATTTTAAGTGTAAAATTAAGCTGTACGTATATTTGTACAGGTAAAACCGTTCGAACATATTTGGCTCCATTAGCAATATTCAAACGTTAAAAATATTTATGACCACGTTACAGTTTTTTTCAAATAGTTAGTGTACACGTTCATATCAATGAAATAATTTTCCATTATATAGATTCTCAATATTTACTGGAATAATTTGTGGTGAGACTGTAGGAGATAGTGATGTGGTCGATTTGTTCTTGAGTCTTGCAATATACGGGGTGCACATTGTGCGGAGTAACCTGCAGGTTTCGTTGTTTGTCAGTAAGGTGCAATACCAGCCCGGGTATTGCAATACAAGCTGTGCAATGTAATCGTTTGTAAATACTTGTTTGAGATATCGTTATAGGTACCCATAATTGTGTCGAATTAAAATTAAGTTATGATATTTCGGTATCAGCCAAAATTCGTGATGGACAGTGACGTATAATCGGTTTACGAAGTTATTTGAGAACTGCTAGTGGTTGGCGCGTTGGATGAGTGGTTATATCGCATAATTTTATTTGTGCTGGTCACGTATAAGCTCATTTGCCATGAATTAGGTTTGGGTTGCGGACTGTGTCGTCAAAATTATGGTGTCGTGTAACGTGTCATTATGATGGTTTTCGGAATGTTCTGCAAATGCATAATAAAATCGTGCGATCGCTTAATGGACTATTTTGTAGTGACCAATTTTATTGTTAGAAATTAAAAATGTAAAATTGACAATTTTAATGTAATTTTTATATACAATAAATAGACCATTTTATACAAACTGTTTTTTATTTTCTCACATTTCAAATGAAGGAGATAAGTTTCCTTAAAACCATTGTAGGAACATAATGCTTTTAATAAATCTATCTTTGCATCTTAGAGACAAAATCAACAACTTAGGCTATCTTATAGTAAAATATTTACAATTTACAAATATGTACAGGAACTTTATTATAAGAGCCCGCTGAAGGCGTTCACAGCTTGTTGATGCTGGACATCGAAGTACTGTTTACATTCTGACATGTCATTGGAGGTGAAAGCGCAATCCGTGTAATTCCAAGTCTGCATATCGACGTTGGTCTGCGTGCAATCCTGGCCGTACCTATAGAACCTCTGTTCTTGCGTGTCCATTATAGGTGAGGTTCTGCTTTCAGCTGGATAGTATTGCGCCTCTTCAGGGTAATACGCTTGCTGAATATATGTTTGTTGTTCGCAATAGGCTTCAGTCGGCTGATAACCACCGAATAATTCAGGTGAGGGTGTTTCACTGGACTCCGAGCCGCCTGCAGCTCGTTGCCAGTCCAACCAGTACGCTTCTTCGGGCCTAGAATTTTCGCTATTGAGATCTGCGAAGGTGGGCGGTGATTCTAAGGTGTGCTCTTCTAATGGGAAGTCTAGTCTGATGGGTTGGTCGAGCTGGAAGATTTCCTCGGGGTGGAAGATGTCGTCGGCAGGCAGTGCTGTGGGGTCGTAGTGTTGCTGGGGCTGCAGCGAGGGCCCGGGGGGCACAGGTTGCGCGTACGTCTGGTACTGCGGCTCTTGTGGGGACCATGCCGCTGTTGCGTAGCTCTCCTGTGTCTGCTCGGGACGCCACCGACATGAGCACTCGAAGGGCCCACAGGTGCATGTTAGTTGAACTGTTAATGGAAAAATAGCTTAATTATAATGCCCGTGGACTTAACTATTAATTGAAAGTTAAAGGACACGTTTGGTGCAGTGGCTGAGCGATTGGCTCCTACAAATATTTGTTCCCGCACGGAACAAATATTTGTATGGCCTATAAGAAGTTGTTCCGGGTCTGGGCATTTGTGCATGTGGAGATTTGTATCTGTAAACGCAGCCACGATATGGGACAAATCAAAGCGTGGGGCAACGCTGTTTAAAAAAAAAGCAAGCAATGAGGGTGGAGATGTAAATGAGCTAAAAAAAAACTTGATTTGAAACCGAACTCACCTCTTTGGTTATCTGGTATTAGTGGAGGGGGTAGTGGATGTGGACTGCAGATTTTCTGCGTCATTTGTTTGTCTGGTTTCAATATCTTGTCTGCTATGGCTGCTTCTCTTGCTAGCAGTAACGCTAAGCCTCGAACTCTTCTGCCAGCTCCCAGGGACCGTCGCACTTCGCTCGCACCCTTAGCTTCAGGCCTTGGATGGTCGTGGGCGCCTTTCGCTTGGAAGAAGATGGCGTGTTCTGTGTGTCGCCAGAAGTGAGTGACGGGGTAGCCGCAATGTCCTCGACATGGAAGGACTTCAAGACGGCCGCCGTTGCAAAGTCTGTTTGGACATGGTTTGCCTGTTGGAGGAACAAGCACATTAGGGGAAGTTCTACTCAATAATGGAATAATGCCAAGTTTTTATCGACTCAAATTACTAAGATGATGGACAGTAGCACTTTTGTGCGATAAGGAGAACAAACTGCGATCATGAACCCTTTTGCTTAAGCGTGGTGATCACGGCAGTTCACTGTAGCGTTCTATGTTCAGTGGTGGATGTTCACGGGCTATGTTGAGAAGATAGAAGTAGATATTAATAGTTTAGATAATATAATACTGTATTAAAATATACCTAGTCCTTTACCTTGCTGCTTCTTCCTCGCTTTATCACATATGGCGGGCCGAAGATGTACTCTCGAGCCGTCAGGCAGTCGGCAGCGTTGTGAACACACCAGTACCCCTAGGCAGCTCTTTTTGAGTATGTGCACGTTGTGGTTGTTGGTGTTGCGCATGGCCCAGCCTGACGCGTGCCGGCGCGCCTCCTCGCAGCCCGGCGGGTACACGCGCCGCACGTGCCCGTCGCACCACTCTCCAAACGTGTCAAACGCGGCTACGCGCGGTACGACCGCGTCGTTTATGTCCCAGTCCGGTGTTTGGCCCTCCGACATGTCCGAACGACTGCTGGTGCTGGTGAAGGAATGGTCAGGTTGTAGAAGATTGTAGGTTTTATAAATAGATGCCAGTGTTTCTATTGTTTGGCTACAGATTAGGTACTATGCGTAGGCAGGCTACGCTGAGAAAGTTTGTTTTACTTATCTACCTTCAAACACAATAAATCAAAAATGATTGGTAAAATTATCATTGAAAAGGAAGTACCTAGGGTCCCTAGGTAAAAAGATATCGAAGGGGTCGGAATGTTGTTTTTTTCTAAAACGTTTTTTTTTATATTCGGAACAACGAGATACGAAGGTATTTACCTACTTCATTTTCGTTAAAAAAAGAACTATGTGTATTATTAGGTATGTAGATAAACTTTTGTTAAAGTTTTTAACGAAATAAAAAGTAAACATCTAAATCGCGGAGAAAGCTCGGTTCCCCCTCACAAGTCCTTGTTGAGCCAATTGCTTCAGAATTATACCGTCTGAAGGGGCGGCCGCGCCTTAATTGGGCAAATAACTTTGTGTAGATATCCACTTACGAGGGAGTAAGTAAATAGAGAACGAGTCTTTGAACATTTTTAAGATACTCTACAAAATGAGCGGAATGGGGTAATATTCTTATGAAAAAAAATCAAGTACTTAGATGTAGATATGTAGGTAATATTCATGTTAGGTATTTTGTGAGTATTTGTGGATATTTTAATTATTTATATTAATAACAAAAACTTATGGAATGATGATAAAAATATTTAAATTGTTAATATTTATTCTACGTTCCTTTTGTATTTGAATTGTCCTTGTGTTTACCGCATCGTTTTATTGATAGATTGATCTGTCATGCAAGGGATCTATAATCTATATAATTTTTACTTTTCTACGAGTCCTAATTTAACGATATAATACCTAAACACTAGATTACCACGACATGACTAACACAACATAGAAAATAGGTAAAGTATTTCGCCGTATTCAAAATAAACTGGCCGCTTAATGCGCCAACAAAGCGACGTCACGGCTTCAATGAGTTTCAATTAGATTCAATTGACTCCCTCCAGCACCTTCCCCAACCCTGCCCAGTTTGGCTGCTTATTTATTTTGTGTTTCAACTGGTTATAAACATGTTTAACATGATATTTGTTTTATGATTCATCCAACAAGTCGTTGTTAGTTATTTGTCGATTGAATCGTATAATATTTTTAACGAATAGATACTATAAAAGCTTTTTAATTGGTTATCGAATATTATCTTCTTTAATATAGTAAAGTCGCTCCCGCTGTCTGTACGCTTAGATCTTTTAAACTACGCAACGGATTTTAACGCAGTTTTCAGCAATAGATAGAGTGATTCAAGAGGAAGGTTTATATGCCCCACAGTATCTACATTACACCCGTGCTAAGCCCGGGCGGGTCGCTAGTTGTTTAATAATTTGCTCGCGGCTTTGAAATGGTTTTTATGGGACAAAAAAATCTCTTGATACGTGCTATGGAATTTATCTATGTTTGGTTGATTATAAAGGTATTGGTTCAGGGTGAAGTACCTACATACTAAATAAACAAGAATACAATATGTAACTTGATCTTGACACAAGTAATTCTAAGAAATAAATTATGTAGGTAGGTACCTACCTATTTCATAAAATTGTAAATCTCGCGACAAGCTTTTATATCATAGAAATTAATTAATTGTATTATGTAGGTAATAAATTGATGGGTTTGATTTAATTTAAAGTTTATTTTATTCTTTTTAGAGCATTTAAATAAAAGCTTGTTTTTAAAAATGTTTTTTTTACTATTAATTTCTATAGTCTAAACAATTGCTACCGAAACATGATTTTATGCTAACACAGTGTTTGTTGTTAGGTAAATTATATGATAACATCCTATATAGGACTGCAGAGAACTTAATTTCATTGGTAGATGATCATTTTATATCAGTAAGTAGGTAGATAAGTAGGTATGTCGTTAGTAATTTGATTCTATTATTTATACAAATCTATTCGTGGTTCAATATCTACCTAAATTTTGATTTTATCTAGATAGAAGATACCTACCGTTCTTTTTTTTTTTTCTCGTTGGAAAATCCTCATGGATGCCCCTCGCCCGGTGAAGGCGAGGGGGTCTGCCGGACTCTTACCGGCTAAAAACCAACGGTGTTCCTTCTCCTGACCGTACGGCCGGGGTCGCGGAATTCGCAAAAGCATGCACCGCAACCCCGGCAGAGAAGATAGGTAGGTACCTACCTACCTACAGATTTTTATTATTTATGGGAAATCTGGAAAAGCTAGAGATTGTAGAAAGGTATGAAGGTATGCACGCTCGGAAATTAGTAGATAGGTATAGAAGATACTTAGTTAAAGTAGTTATTGCATTTAGTAGCAGTTATTGCTTTATAACCAAAAATTTTTGTATTCTAGGTAATAGATAGGTACCTAGGTATAGGTACAAACATATTTGCAAGGAGGACATATTTTTCTTGAAACCATGTTTCATTATAATTTCTCGATAGACGTAGGGCAAGGTGGTGCAAGAGTGCGCGGTTGGTAAGAGTACGCATCTAACCTCCGGCAAGTACCGTGTGACATTTGCAGCTAACTTTTGAAATTATGATACGTCGCAGGAGACGTCGCTAGTGGTACGTCATTCTAAGTTAGGCTGATTCGTGTAAGAGTGCACACTGTAGTGCGTGTAAGAGGGCCCGCACACTTTTATACATCTTTTTTTTAGTATTATTATTTCAAGAGTTTTGATTAGATTAGAATAAAATAGATTATACTTTATTGTACATCATAAAACAATACACAGAAATAAACAGTTTGTGCAATTTAATAGTTTTATCGCTAATAGCGATTTCTTTAAAATACTTTCCTTAAAGCTTTATTTTTTATTTGTCCAAAAGAAAATTGATATAAAATACAGCCAAAATTAAAATATGACACACAAATCTCTAATCCCAGCAAACGTCAAAACGCTAGAATAGGATATCAAGAGCCTAAAAAACCAAAGAATGTGTCAAAAAAGAAGTACTGGCGGTGTGTTGGCTGTCAGGAATTGTACAAAGAGCCTATAATTGAACATCGGATTGAGTGCTCAGACTGTAAAAGATCGGTGGCACGAGAAGTGCACCGCCTATCTTGGCCAAGATTTCTTTAAGTGTGACTTATGCGCTCATATTTAAAATGAGCACTGTTATACACCTTGACGCGCACTCTTATACGTTCGGTTGTATAAGAGTGCGCAGTACCCCTTTTTTTAAATGTGATTCTCATACCTCAATTAATAGAAATAACTTTTTTAATTTCATGTCGATTTGATCTAAGATAGATAGAGAATTAAAATAAATAAAGTTGATTTCTTTAGCAATAATACCTACCTACTCTTTTTTGCGCACTCTTGCACCACCTTATCCTACGATACCTACCTACGTATATTCTGAAAACGCATAGCCCTAAAAAAGTTAGATATAATAGGTAGGTAAGTAAAGTACCTACTGAAATAAAAATGTATGATTCTGAGAGTCTATTTGTACCTAAGATCTTAGAATAAAGCGTTATTAGTCTAACCTAAGACAGTAAAATTGCGTCTCAAAGACGTAATTTTGCATAGTTTTTATACTGAATTAGCTTAAGCTAAGTAGCAAAGTTAAACATGGTACGAACCAACTCATAATTACTACCTATGTAATAAAACATATTTAATATAGTGAAGAGTGTTAAATCTATAAAATTGATAAGCATAACTAGCTTATCTTGATGACATGATAGGTAACTAATGTAAATGGAAATTAAGCTCAAATAAAATATTATTTGTCTAATAAAATGTATAACGAAAATAAACACTTACAGGATAACCATCTCCGAAAAGATGCAAACGATTCACAATCACAATGCAGGTGTTCTGTCCAGTCCTGTATAACAATCACAGTCCATCAAACCACCACACACGTTAACGATTTGTCGCGAAAATTGATATTGTTTGCACAACACATCTACACACGGGGAAAGCTTATAGCCCACTAAGTTGAACAACAAAAATAAACATAGGGATGATATGCCCCACCACGCCGCGAGGTGGGGACCGCTGCCAACCAATCACCATGGCCCAATCCTATGACACCGCCTCCCGACCAATCGGTATAAAGACCTGCACACCAATGACGCTTTTCCAAAATGTTGCGGTTCTATTTTTCAGGAAAAAATGGTAAATTTCAGTGCGCTGCCATTTTTAGAATATCGTTATCAGTAAAAATGTTGTGTATTTTGCTAATGTTAAGTACTTATGGCAAGTGGTTACTATGCTTATTTTGTAAGTAGATACCTAATAGGTACATCAATATTTTACAGGCATGAAAATATTATTAATATTGGTAAACATGCGTATGAACATCAATATTAATTATGTGATTATATATTGGATAAATTCGGAAGATATGGTTTTGTCCAGTCCCTATAATTTCTCTCCTTAACCTTTTGGACGCCATTGTCACATATATGTGACAAACGAAAGCTTGCCCTGCACGCCAACGTCACAAATATGTGACAAATACGATGGGATTATAGTTACCTTGGCGTGGAGGATACGCCGATGCGTTTATGCTTTGGCGTTCAAAAGGTTAAATAATAATCGTAGTAGTACTAGTCGTAATCATAAAAAAATGCTATTACTTTACCTTATTTTTTAAATAGTTAAAATAAACTTATTTTATAGAAAATTCTTCGGTACTATAGGTACCTACTCGGTCCTTCGGTTTCGGTACGGAAAACAGCGAATTAAACGTGAACGTCCGGTATCGTGCAAGAGCTACTTACCGGATGACTATGAGTCTACTACAGGAAATGATTTGTTATGGTGCACTTAGGCGATGGGATCGCAATTTGCACTTACCCACATTATTGATCCCATCGTGTTTGTGTCCATCTAGAGTCGGAGATTAAGCATTGCTGTTGGTTATGATCTATACCTACAATTTTCTGATCTGTTTGATCTGGGGAGTTAATAACCTCATTTTGTGAATCATATTTCGTTTCACATTAATTTGCAATCATAATTGCAAGTGGGCTCAGTGGCGTAACTATACCATCAGAGGCCCGAGGCAAATGTATTGGATGGGGCCCCAGTAAAAATCGTCACATTGTAATTTAATTTTAATAAATCACTGAACTAGTTACCCAACAGAATTACTAATAATGTGTGCATTTTAAATAAACGGTGTAAATAGACCCTTAACGAAGCCGAAAGGCACTTATTCTCCACGTCATTGCGATAATTTTTTTCTTCTGGACTATGCCTGGGAAACTCCTAGTTACGGAGATATTGGAGGTCAAAGTTCCAACTTTTTCATAACTTTTTTTTTAAATACCTACTAATTTTGAAGGTCGCAAATGTATTTGAAATACCTGCATTACCCGTTTACTACTCATTGCATCTATCAGCACAGTGTTTCGAGTGCGTTACATTGAGCTTTACAGTAAAACGAAATTTTTCACCCAAAAAAAAAGTCGTTTCTCAGCGACAATTTTTGCGTAGGGTTACTTAGTTTGATGTACTGAATGCATGGTTGACGGCTTCGTGAAGGGTCTTTTTACACCTTCTATATAATAAATTTAATTTTCAAAAGCCGTGGGCCCCGTCGGCCCGTGCCCGTGGCATTTTTTCAGCCCTGCCACGCTATAGTTACGCCACCGAGTGGGCTACACTTCCAGTCGGAGGTTGTCACGCAGTTGCACTGATTGCATCTTAACTGCCTTCAAGCTGCGTTGTGCAGTTGCATAAGTTTAAGAATATAATATGATTTACCAAATGTGATGTTATTAGCCTCCCTGTTGATCTTGATCTTACTGAAAAGAAAATGGGCTTAGTTAAATAAACAATGTTTTAACACACCAACGTCAGTTTACCACAGAATTCATGAGAACAGCAGCTACGAGTAAATATGATCAGATAAACATGGATTCTCTTTTCTTGAACTCTACAACGGAAAATTTTGGGCGTCTTTTTCGATTAAAATCAACCTTAAGTTCACAGTGTTATTGATACAGAGGATATTAATCACCACATTAGTTCGTACGTCTACTGTCCACTGGTGCACATAAACCGCTATTATGAACATCCGTAAAGGAATATAAAGGAATAAAGGTAGTGATAGCCTATTATAGAGGTGTGGATGGAACGCTTGCCTACTATGCAGAAGAGTCTGAGTTCGAAAACGGCCCGCAACTCTGACTTTTCGAATTCATGTGCGTATCACTTGCGTTAACAACAGTGAAGAAAAACATCGTAAGTAAACCTGCAGTCCTCAGAAGGCTCCAAAAAGTACCTACTCAATGGTGTGTGTGACTACAAGAAGCGTGGCGGACTCACCAACCCGCAGGCCGGCGCTGCGGTGTGTTGAACTACGGTCTAAACTCTTCTCGTTCTGAGAAGAGTCCCGTATCCAGCAATTGTAAATATAGTTGCCTATATCTTTTTGTTATGACTCCTTTGTCGCCTTTTATGCAGGTAATGGTAGTGCATTCATAGCAATAAAGACTTACATGGCTATGATATCTCTAAGTACAATAAATACGTGGCGAAATGTTAAATAGCCTGAACGTATTTCCCAAGTGCAGCTGCAGCAGCATAATTATGGAACATGATATATAAGGTAAGCGTGTTCAAGATGTGGAGCGGACCTACAATAAAATGAGGCAGGGCGCTAGATGCGGGCGCACGTTACGACGCACGGCGCGTGCGCATCCACTGGGAAAGCTGCTTTCTAGCTGTTATTGCATGTTATGTTGCAAAAAAATGTTACGATATTTATGTTTGATGTTATTTATGTACGTACTGGTTTATAAGGATTTTTAAGAGTTATGAAAAAGAAATTGAACGTTCATGTCCATGGGGAGAAAATTCCAGATATGTTTGCCTTGTTCTGCCAATGCTTTATTTTTATTACTCGTTGATTTTTTTTAAATAAATTGTTTTGGAACTGTCAGTAAAAAAATGGCGGCCGGGTTTTTAAGAATTACCTAAATACACGGATAATTCCTAGAACCGGTAATTAAATAATTTTGTTAGCTAAATCTTTTGTTTACGCGAGGTAATTGTCCTGCGATGCGACAAAGTGACATAGGTAATCCTTTGTTAATGTGGTTTCTGGAGCTTGGATTAATTTAATCTTAATGTTTCTTAAATCCTTTTAGTGTTTTATGCTTGCACCGAAGTTGGAGATTTAATTCTATGCACGAATAAGTAAAGGGATAGTTCATAGTGTTTTCTAAAGAAATTTATATTATGTTGGGAGTCCCCATGAACCTTAAGAGGAAATGCGGTCGGCCTTTAGTCCATACAAACGTATTCCTCAGTTTCTTCCTTGGATAATGTCACTAGAGCAAATATTTTTTACCATAATTATGATATCGTCAGTGGAAAGGTAAAAAGACTAAAGCGCCAATATACCTACTTTACAGTAGAGAGATTAAAAGTATTTTTTTAAGAAATTAAACATAGTTATAATAACTGACGATATATATCTACCACCACTATGTCCCTATGTTTTTTTTGTCAATTAATTAATTATTAAAAGAACTAGAAACGTTTAAAGTTTACAAAAATTTACCGGTTTTACCACCGTTTTCAACCATCTGGCAAACAAATTTGACGAATATAAAAAAATAAAAGAATAACATACAGACATAACCAAAGTCTTTCTTAAATTATTACAGAAAAAAAATCGGTCCAGATTTGAAGAAGGAAACAGGGAAATACGAAAGTACGATTTTGCTAATATTGCACAAGAGAAATCAGTCCGAGATGCAGGTGTCTCTTTCGCGCTCAATTGGGAAGGTTTGCGGGAGGGGTGGGACGGAAATAGATCGCAAAAACCTGTTCAAATTATTAACATTTTGCAGCCCGCGTTAACTCTTAAGTACCAATTTATTTTTGATATTTTTTCCATCAGCTTTTGTAACATTTACTGATTTAATTTAAATTATTTCGGGTTTAATTTGACAACAAATGGTCTAATGGTAAGTAAAAAAACAAGCAAAATTAGAGCGTACGGCAACTTCATTAAGGAATTAATTACATCAGGAATCGTCAGCATTCACCTGTGTTCTTTTATCATTAGGTCAGGTGAAGTGGTTAGGTATGACGATCATTGAGGGAAACATATGAGTGAAGATATATTTTAATTTGAAGATATAAGAACATCGGAATTCGTATATTGTTCGTGTAGGTATACAACACAATTATAAATAGTGGAATCAGGCGTTACTTTGCGGAAATCCATGACATACAAATATACAATAACAATATGTTGTGTTTATTCCGCGAAGCAGTTGATCAAGCTTGGATGCAGTATGCAGCACCGCCCTCCCCGCCCAGAAATATATGCAAATGCAGAAGGTGCGATTAATAAAATGCAACAAACTGTATCTTGATCTTTGTATCGGTTTGAGTTCTTTGTATGTGGTATTTTACTGCATTAGCATATATTCGTAGGCGGGAGGGCGGTGCTGCATACTGCATCCAAGCTTGATCAACTGTTTGGCGGAATTAACACTAAATAATTAAATATTTTTATTGTACATTTGACCATAATTATTATAAAATCTTGTCGAATTCAAACTTTTGTACAAAAATGAAAGGGTTAATCTCATTTTGCAATAAATGTAACTGTAATCTTAATTTCAGCGAATGTTTTTATTGTTTCCAAGATCTCGTTGTTTTTTTACGGTATTGAGTGTAACGGTGGCACCGAACCGTAGACAATTTGAGTTAATCTGATCAATTGTTTATTTTTAAATCTGTTTATTGTTTAACGGGCGTCCGTTTAATCCAGGATTTAGAATTGCTTTTAACGGAGTTTCTCTGTTGTTGTGCAGGATGGAGTGTCGAAACCACAGTCCCAATCTCAAGTACCTAACGAAGGGTGGACCTTGGTTCAGAAAAAGAAGAACAGACTAAGAAGCCGCTTTGTAGGAAATACAGGAAATGCTATAATCGATTCGGACCACAATTTCAAAGCAGCGAGTACGAATGTTCCGATTTATATTTATAATGTGTCTAAATAGACATCTGAAAACGATATAAAATCATATTTACTAAAGAAGACTAGCTTAGAGATAAAAGTAAAAATGAATATGAAATCAAACAAAGATTACAATGGATACATTGTTTTTGTGCCTAAGCATAAGCTTGAAATGTTTATGACGGATGATTTTTGGCCCGACGGAGTAGTATATCGCCGTTTTGTTTACTTTAGTCGAAGCGCGAACAGATGTACCTATCGGGAGATGAATGGAGTAACATCGTCAGTAAATGGATAGTACAATTAAGCTTGTTACGTTTAACTGTAAGAGTGTCAATAGATCAGTGGAATGTGTAAAAAGGCTCTGTCAGGAGGCGGACATTGTGGCACTACAGGAGACATGGCTTCTGCCTCACGACATACAGTTCCTGGGCAGTATTGATGACGCATTTTCCTTTACTGGGAAGTCGGCTGTTGATACATCTGCTGGGGTGCTTAGAGGAAGGCCATACGGTGGTGTCGCTTTGCTGTGGAGGAAGGCGATGTTCCCAACGGTGTCTGTCATCGCGTGTACTAGTGTGCGTCTCGCTGCGATAAGGGTAGTGCTTCAAGACCGGTCTATGCTAGTGATAACGGTGTACATGCCTACGGATTCGACCGATAATTTGACTGAGTTTACAGAGTGCCTCAGTGAGTTACACGCAATTATTGATAGTAGTGATGTGGAATCGGTGTTTATTCTCGGAGACTTTAACGCGCACCCAGGTGAGCTGTTTTCTAATGAGTTGTTATCTTTTTGTGCGGAACAATCGTAGTCTTGTCTGGACATTGAGCGGCTGCCTCGAGACACTTATACATTTGTGAGTGAGGCGCACGGGTGCCGGCGATGGCTCGATCACTGCGTAGTGACGAGTGCAGCGCGGCGCGCAGTTACGAACGTGTGCGTACTGTACGATACATACTGGTCTGATCACTGCCCGTTACTGATTGAATGTAATATGCATATTATTTTACCTAAAACTACAACCAGTCCAGCCACTTTCAATGATATCAGATGGGGAATTAGAGATATTAATCAGATACAGAAATATAGTAGTTATTGTAATTTAAGGTTAAAGCAAATTGACTTCCCATCAGAGTTTTATAGTTGTGCAGATGGAATGTGTAGTGATCAGAACCATAAAACGGCAATCAGGGTAATGTATGATAATATTGTAAATATTTTGACTGAAGCCGCTAAAAGAAGCTGTATTGTGCCCAAAAGGAACAATTTTAAATATGTAACGGGGTGGAACAGGCACGTTAGTGACGCTCACCGGAGGGCGAGGCTTTGTTTTCAGACCTGGGTGTCTTATGGACGTCCCAGATCTGGATATGAATACAAGGCAATGTGTGAATCTAGGAAAATATTTAAGGAAAAATTAAAGTACTGCCAAAATAATGAAAACCAGATAAAGATGGACATCATTGCGGAACATCATGTGAACAAAAACTTTAGTGATTTTTGGAAAAATACACACAAACTGAATCCGAGGTCGGGCTCTCCGTTGAGTGTTGGTGGTGCGCATGAGCTGCGGGACATAGCCTGCGCCTTTCAGCGGCATTTTAATGTGGTTTCACCGCTCGGGTCCGCGTCGCAAATGCTCGCTGCTGAGGATCGTACTGGGGGGGTTAACGTCAGATTCTCCGCCAAGGATGTGGCCCACATTATAAAGAAGATGGTGAGAGGCAAGTCCCCTGGTCATGATAATCTTAGCATCGAGCATTTGAAGTACGCGGGCGTGCACTTGCCAAGAGTCCTTGCACTATTTTTTAACTTGTGTGTCAGTCATAGTTATTTACCCGAGGACTTAATGAACACAGTTGTAGTGCCAATCGTTAAGGATAAGACGGGTGACACATCAGATCTGTCTAATTACAGACCAATCTCGCTTGCGACTGTCGTAGCTAAGGTGCTGGATAGTTTGCTTGATCGACAGTTGGAGAAGCACCTCCACTTGCATGGTGCTCAGTTTGGGTTTAGAACCGGTCTGTCAACTGAGAGTGCTATCTACTGTCTCAAGCAGACTATTCAGTACTACACGGTCAGAAAGACGCCAGTATATGCGTGTTTTTTAGATCTCTCAAGGGCGTTTGATGTAGTGTGTTATGACAAGCTGTGGCAGAAGCTACAATGTGAAACAGATGTGCCGCACGAGATCGTATCATTGTTCAGATACTGGTACAGTAAGCAGCAGAATACTGTTAGGTGGGAGAGTGTGAGGTCGGACGTGTATGGGTTGGAATGCGGGGTGAGACAGGGGGGTTTATCCTCGCCTCGCCTTTTTAACTTGTACATGAACCGGCTGATCGGTGAACTCTGCAACACTAATATTGGATGTTCTATAGACGGCGTGTGTATAAACAACATTAGCTACGCGGATGATATGGTGTTGCTGAGCCCATCGATCGGTGCATTACGTAAACTTTTGCGCATTTGTGAGTCATATGCGGATGCCCATGGGCTCAGGTACAATGTTAAGAAGAGTGAATTCATGATCTTTAAGGCCGGTAGCAAATGCTACTCCAGTGTACCTCCTGTCACTCTTTGCGGCATTCCTTTAAACAGGGTGAAGCAATTCAAGTACTTGGGTCACTGGGTCTCTGACGACTTGTGTGACAGTCTGGACATTGAGAGGGAGCGCAGGGCGCTGGCCGTCCGATGTAATATGTCTGCCCGCAGGTTTGCACGATGTACTAAACCTGTAAAAGTAACTTTATTCAAGGCATATTGTCAGTCCTTTTACACGTGCAGCCTGTGGACCAACTTTACGCAGCGGGCGTACAGCGCACTGCGCGTGCAGTACAACAATGCTTTTAGGATACTGTTAGGGCTGCCGCGGTTTTGTAGTGCTTCGACTATGTTTGCTGAGGCGCGGACCGATGATTTTTACGCGATCATAGGAAAGCGAAGCGCTTCACTATTAAGTCGCCTACGAAGCAGCTCGAACAGTCTCCTGAAGGTGTTGTCCGAGCGGTGGGATCTGTCCCCGATACAGAGGTGGATGCAGCTTCATGTTAGCGCTTCTCCTCGTATTGTCTAAATTTTAATTTTGATTTGAATTGATTTTTATTTTACTTATTTTGTTTTAATTTGAGTTTGATTTAATGTATGTTAATTTAATTTAATTTAGATTTGATTTTAATTTAGATTTGATTTTAATTTTAATTTTGCAATTGTAATTTATATGGACTGTGTCTGAAATAAACGAAATTATTATTATTATTATTATTAACTCTAAACTGTTTCGGAGTCTATGTCAGGATTTGGACCGGCAAAACTTCAGGGTGATTTCACTGTCTTAAGATTGGAAACTACATGTTGGGACAAGTTTATCCTGTTGCCAAAGGATGGGGTAAACGTTAATACTTCAATGACGAAGTCGTTTTGTTACTGCATTTGCCGTGGATTTGGTCTAAGCAGATTAAATAAATAAAAAACGAAATAATAACTTTGTTAGTTTCTACTACAAGATTTGTTAATAATCGCCGTACGTCAGTACTTTATCTGCCGTCGAGTCTTTCCTAACTTACGATTTGAATCGGAAGAGAATAACAGTTTGTTTATTGATGCTGTTCGACTATGATTCGGTATAAAACAAGTCTAAATAAGCTACTGAAGTACAGTACCTATACTTTAACATTTTGATTGGCTTGGAGGCAGTCCCCTTTAGTTGTCGCCTCGACTCCAATTGACGCCCATGAAGCGAGTGGGACTCGCTAACAATTTGCGTCCCCTGCCCGGCCCTAAGGAAGTGGCCAATTCGCGAAATTGACAGCAGTTCCGGCTACGATAAGAAGGTTGTTATACACCCGTGTAACATGTGCGAATTTTCGACATCACTATTTTTAACCCAAGCCACAGAGTCACTACAGGTCATTTTAAATCCGGCTGAAATCATTGTGATAGACTTTTTAGGACTAGATGCACCAATTAAAATAATTTACAAAGCTTTTTCTAAGGTATGTGTCGTGATTTGTACTGGTCGTTGGTGTAGTCGTCGCAAGCGCGACTGCTGATCGTGAGGTCCAGGATTCGATCCCCAGGTCGGGCAGTGTTATTGGGTTTTTCCGTGTAGATTCCTCAGTGGCAGCCTAGTGTTTGGATTTGAGCCCGGTTGATGGCAATAGGCTCGCCCCCTATTACATGGGAATTAAACACGGCGAAATGAGGGTGTCACTATACACTTCTGCCCAACTCTTCGAGGAATTCCGGCGTGATGTTATGTTATATTTTATGTTATGGTCAAAATGTGTTGGCTGTTTTTATTATAAGCTGAGTTTCAGATTGCAAAGGCCACTCTTAAAAGATAGAGCCACTCTTATCAATTTTTTGTAAATTATATTTTTCTTCTTAACTGAAGTAGAGAGTTACTATACCTAACATCGTGTTTAATACAACAACTAATGAACTAGTTGTTAATTTGGATCTTGGCTCAAGAGTAAGAGCTACGACTTGGGACCGCCGTCGGTAACTTGTACTGGCTATTTAGCGACTTAACTTTGCGGGGGATGCTTATCTTTGTCAAGTTTCAGACAGGTCTATCCTAGATACCTTTCGACTCCTTCTGTAAGCATTTGAACTCACACAATTTTAGAACGATCATATTATTTGCCAAATGATTACCGATTTTGTAAAAAATAATATTAACGGAAAAAAATTGCGTAAAATTTGGGTATTCCAATACTAAGTAAAGTTTATAGATATTATGGTTCTCTATATATATTTTATAAGGTACTAAAATATTTCTTGCATTCTCTTTTAGTAAATGAGATAGGTTAATGGCCAATTCCTGAAATTTGCTGAGCGTTATTGGTTACAATTGAAAATCTTTGATCCTTATCAACAATGATGTAAAGATCACATAGCTTGGCATAGTAGATCCTCCTATATGGAAGTAGCTATGACAGGTAAAATTAGCTTTACCTTAGCTTAGCTTTTTTTTAGCTTTTTGACGACACGTTTGGTGCAGTGGCTGAGCGATCGGCTTCTGCGCTACGGGTCGTGGGTTCGATTCCCGCACGGAACAAATATTTCCATGCCCTACAGATAGTTGTTCCGGGTCTGGGTGTTTGTGCATGTGAAGATTTGTGTTTATAAACGCACCCACGATACAGGAGAAATCTTAGTGTGGGGCAACGTTTTTTTTTTTTAAAATAAGGCTTACTAGTCTTTTTATATGCCCAATTTGGCAATAAAAAATGCTGTCATTGGTAAGCAAAACGATTCGTTTTCGTTTATAGGAACCGGGCATAAGTTGTGCTACACAGATACCCTTCGTTCTACTTCGTCGAGTAAGTGTATTTTTTCAAACAAAAGAAATTGTACATACCTCCGTGTACATGTGCAGTGTATTTGTCAGTTCCCGCTGGTATCACCGGGAGTCGGGGAGTCGAGTGCAAACACGGAATTAGCGGCGCTCGGCACAGCGCAGTGTCAACAACGATCAAAGCGAATCGCGACATGTGCCGCTGCGATACATTTTCACACGCGTTTTCATTCGATTTAAAGTTTTCCTCGTGTACAGGGAACGAGGGAGTTGAGCCAGACTGTATATTGTTGTATGTGCTGTTGTAAATATCTAAAATCAAAGTTCTTTGTGTGGTCTCAGCTATGAATGTTCTGGTAGACTTCATTACTTCTTGTGGGTGTCTAAGGTAACCTATGAGTTTATGATGAAGACAAACTGCGTCGCTGGTCTAGTAGTGGCAAGCGCGACTGCTGATCGTGAGGTCCTGTGTTCGATCCCCAGGTCGGGCAGTGTTAATGGGTTTTTCCGTGTGGAATTCCTCAGTAGCAGCCCGGAGCTTTGATTTATGCCCGGTTGATGGGAATAGGCTCGTCCCCTATTACATGGGACTTAAACGTAATGAGGGTCTATGCATCTCTGCAAAACTGTTCGGGAAATACAAGCGTGATGTTATGTTATGAAGCCAAATTCAGTGTTTTCACTGTTTGTAATTCAAATTCAAGTTCACAAATTTCTATCAGATTCTTTCGTGTTGGCTGTATCTACAATCTATTAAATTCAATCGAAATTGTGCGTCTTATAGTTAGACACGTATTCTCTGTTACCATGATTATAGTCCAGTCAGATAAACGGTACCAAATCAACTACACGTTGCGATCTGTTCGTGACAACACAGATAACCCTTTGCGGCCATTGATAACGGATCTCCATATCTGCATTGAACCCCACACTCCCCATCCCATAAGCCTTTCCACACAAACGGTGTTCAAACAAAGGATCAAATTAAACAAAATCCGCAGACAATCGCGTTCCGACGAACAACGACGAACACAGATGAACACATGAAAGAGAGTTAATCAAATAGCTATTTTGAAGTTTTATTACAAATAGCACGCCCCCGCGACTGAACTGTCACACAACAAACGCATTGGTGATTGACCTCAGTCGTATTGTGTGGAGTGTAACTAATCGTTGGTGAAAATGCGCAATATTGTTGACTTTGCTAAAGCTTCAGCTTTGCCGGCTGCGTTACTGAGAGTGAACTATTGATGATGTCAATTTGGATTAATATTTTTGAATATAATTCCTTTGGTGTGTGCAATATTGTACTTATGATAAAGATGTCTTCATATTTGATTTATCGATCGTTTTGTCTGCCTTTTAACAACTGTATCTCTCTTTTTAGTTGTAAGCATTGTTAGTTGGAATTTTTGTTCATCACCATGGGCGTAGCCAGGATTTTTTCCTGGGTGGGGCAAACTCAGTCAGACAGTAAATATTTGTCTTTTCAATAAATCTGGAAGTGCAGAATGTGATTATGGAGCAATTTTTCCCCATAACCTTATTTTTGAGGCATTGGTCTGCCTATTTTGGGTAATTGTTCTGTGGACATGGGTGGCAAGTAGACTGAATCTAGACCATTTACCTATTCTTTCCTGTGCCGGGGTGGGGCAAGTGCCCCATTAACCCCACCCTGAATACGCCTATAGTAATCTCATCGGATATTTGCAAAACATAAATTGTAGTACATACTTTAGTAATCTTATCAGAAAAAAAGACTATAAAAATAAACTTTAATGGTTGTGGAAATTATAGGTTAAGTAGCTAATAAAAATTTCCCAAGTACCTACCTAATTAATTTTGCAGTTAATGTTAATTTATAATTTTATTAACCTGGCCACTAACGTTCATTGTGAATGATAAAGACACAAGGTGAAAACTTATAGTTGTGAAAGGTAGGTGTGCGTTAGTTAATTTATTGTCGCCCGTTATCTATATGATGCGGGTGCGCGCGCGCCGCTCGGCAGTCATGACGACGCCCCCCCTCGCTGCCGATAGCTGATGCTTTTTAACATGCAGCACGCGACTACCGACAACTGTTTCATTTTTATGCTCAACATTTTGTGATAAATATACAACTTATTTAATATTTGAAAAAATAATGGATTGTATGCCACCAGTCGTATTTCGAATAAAATCTAACCGCGTTGGTTTGTATTATGTCCAAATAGTAGTATCTGCACGCATGTATTCAAATCAAAATCAAATGAAAAATATTTAATTTTAATCGACTTCCAAAAAAAGGAAGAGGTTCTCAATTCGACTGTATGTTTTGTTTTTTTGTATGTTTGTTCCGCGATATCATTTTAATGATTCTTTTTTGTTTGAAAGAGTATTCGTTCGAAGTGGTCCCATTTAAATTTGGTGAAGATCTGATGAAGAACTTCAGAGATAGACAATGGAAGTCCTCAATGACGAACAGTACGCATAATGTGATGATGTGATTATGTTACGAGCAGCGTCTTTAGTAGGTCCAATCATGTTTTAATTAAGGCCTCTAAAATGAAAAAAAAAAAAAAAATTAACAATAATAAAACCGACTTCAAAAAACCGAAAAAAGGAATAAAATAATTACCATATTACAAATTGATAGTTTTAATTAAGTCGGTGCCTTCAATTTGGTTCAGCGTGGATTAGCACCGACTTCTGAAACGGTTAATTTGTAATATGGTAATTATTTTATTCCATTTTCGGTTTTTTGAAGTCGGTTTTATTTTTGTTAAAACGTTTTTCCAGAATAAGGTACAATAAATGTTACAGTAATTTGGTTTCGGCATAGCTTGCCATATACAGGATGTAAACGAAATCATGTAATCCCTTCAAATCTCGTGATGTACTGCTGACATAGATTAACCCTGAACGGGATACTTTTAGATTCAATAAAAAAAATGACAAGAAATAAACATGCGTTCTTAACGTGAGGCATTTTAGCGCCCTGAGCGAATTGCGCGGTTATCTGTCGCCGCACGGTCATTTTACTCGGGGCGCTAAAATGCCTCACGTTAAGAACGCATGTTGATTTCTTGTCATTTTTTTTATTGAATTAATCTATGTCAGCGGTACATTACGAGGTTTGAAGGAATTACATGATTTCGTTTACACTCTGTATATGGCGTGCAAATACGTTTATTGGTCATTGCATTATCTATACTTCTATACTAATATTATAAAGAGGAAAGATTTGTATTTTTGTATGTAACGAATAACCTTAAAAACTACTGGACCGATATCAAAAATTCTTTCGCCGTTAGAAAGCTATTATCACTGAGTAACAGGCTACGGGCGGAGTCGTGAGGACACAGCTAGTATTATAGCTTATATAAATATAAGCGCATAAAAAGGGTACATGGTGCCGCCCATCCTCTTGACAATCGTTTAGTTGTCTTTTAGGACATTCATGGAAAAATAGTGGGCAGTGTTGCCAACTCACTAGCAAAGTTTAATGCTAAATATTTTTAAAAATATGCCAAAAATATGCTAAACATATCGAGGATTACAGAGAAAATGCTAAATAAAATGCCAAAACAATAGTTTACCGTATTTTTTAAATTTTAATTAAACAAAACATCAATATCCTCGTCAATTAAAAAGCTTCCATTCGCTGGTGAAGTTATAGGTTGAGCTGATGACGTGGATGCAGTTCCAATTGAATGTGGCAGTAGAGGATCATTGCCATAGGTAGGTAGCCCTCGTTCCTATGATGCGTAACATTTCCTCAGGAAGATTATATATATGGCAGCACTTGTTAATTCTTTTAAGGCCAAACCGAACATATAATATCACATTTAAAGTTATTGTGGCGTTTTTTTACAGACTTGTGATAAATGGTCAACTGCCATTATCGAGGCATGTTCACAAATAAACAGAGCTAGCGTTCCTTCTGCTTTTTCAGTGTTAAGATTTAGTTTAGCGGTAGGAAATTCAATAATATAAAAATAAGTCGTTTGAAGCTTTAAAGTTCCGGGGAGTCCCCTTCGTGCATAGACAAAATCATAGACAGAAAGAACGGCGATAGCTAGCGAAAATAGAATGCGACCACAGTCTAAGTATTTTTCGAATAGGCTAGAAAAAAATAATATACTTACGCGGACAAAATTGATTAACTGGATAAAAAAAATGCTAGAAAATATGCTAACATGCCAAATCGTTAAAATATATGCTAACCAACATAGAAATATGCCAAATTTTGCCATAAAAATGCCAAAATGGCAACACTGATAGTGGGTGACTCGCCGCCTGATTAAGAACGTTTCGATAAGTCAGTTGTCGTACGATTCGGTTTGTTGTCTCGTTTTCTCTCGTTACGAGAATCCTAGATAAATAGAGGTATAAAACCGAAACGTTCGTACCGAGTCAGTGGGCAGGAACTACACTGGGATAATTACTAATATAGGTCTACCGGAATCTCATGGCATTAAAAATTAATAACAAATAGTGGTTTTCATATGGCAATGTCAACATGTCACTTGTCAAAACGAGTATGACTGTAGTTGATACATTTTCAACTTAATGTTTTCTTGTTCAAACATTTTTAATAACCATACTTATTTTAACAAGGTTTCCTTTTCCATTACAATAAAATTGCATAAACTGCATTTTGTTATGAGAAATAAATAAGACACGTTGTAAGTAGTCAGCTCTGCTGTACCCTGTCTGTCTCTTAATTCACGTAAGAAGAACTGATATTCATGATACAATATTGCAGTCTATAGTAAATAATATATTACTACAGGAAGTGAATAAAAACCAATAATAATTACAGAAATGAAAGAAGCTCACGGTGCTATATTAGGTTACGATGTGGCAAAACCAATGTCCCTAGCAAAACTGAATGAGTGGGGGTCAAGGAACTTCAAGTATACTCCACCAAGAAGAACATAGTCTGTTTAGTTGTCGGCAATAAGATTGACAAGCATATCATTTTCGGACCCAGTGCATAATATCAGTAAGCACATTGGGTCACCCGCGCGACAGCGCAACGAGTATGCCCAAGGAGGGTTTATGTCAGGCAGGCGGCCGGTCATAAAACAATAAGCCAAAACCTCTAATAACATGGATTTATGAAATACATGTTGTGCCGACCCCATCTAGTATGGGATAAGGGCAGGAAGAAATGAAGACGAAATTAAAGAAAAAAAATATAAGTATCAAGACTTTTTATTCAAATTACTCTTGTGTTACCCACAAAAAAAATTAATTTCCCTATTTGCCATCAGATTCCGGTAGACCTATTGGCAAACAAAAATTGGCAAACAAAAATATTTGAGTTTCATATTCGCATAAATGACTATTCTCTAGGAATATTGTATTCACCCCAACCAATTTGTAGATTCATTTGAATTTTCAAAAACGTTATATTTAGCATAAACATGGGCTCGTCGTGACATTTCCGCATAATTATGCGAACGTTTCTATGGGAGAGATTGATATATGGTGGTATTATACTAATTGCAGTACATCGTAGACATTGTTGGTATTGTGCGATTATACCATTAAATTGATATTTATTGTAGGGCTTCAATGTGTTGAGCTCACTTGAATAATTTCTACTTGTGAGAGAGAAAGAAAAAAAAAGAGAAAAGAAATAAAGTTTCTAACAATGTTTTGAATAAAAATTAAGTTAGTAAATTGCACTTAAGTTAGGAGCGCGTGGCTTATTAAAGTCCGCGCGGATCATACGATTTGCGAGGATGCCACGGTCAGTCCTTGGATGGGTGACCGTACGTTACACATCGAGATCTCTCCGTGCCTCGAAGAGCATGTTAAACTTTCGGTCCCGGGTGTCATACGAATATCTACGACAGTCGTTATGGGTAGTCAGAAGCCCGAAAGTCTGCCAACTGGTCTAACTTTAGGATACTTATCGACAATGGTCAGTAACTGGGTTGCGGAAGCCGCTCCGTGTAAAATAATGGTATTCAGCCGCATCTGGTTAGACTAGAAGCTGACCCCAACACGATTGGGAAAAACCTAGACAGAACGAAGTTGCACTTAACTATTTTATCAAATTAATAGATTACTATAAAGCCACCCTTCGAAATTTATAATTTTTGACGAGTAGCAATATTACGAAAGTAATTATGGTCTCACCGGCCGGCCCATTTCACGCTCGCCCCAAAAACAATGGGTTATATATGGGGAAGTGATGGGGGAATAATCTAATAAACGAATAAAGATGTTGCGTGATTTCTAGATATCATAACGTGGGAACGCACCTTGATTGGTGGGTTTAATTAATTGATGTTCATTTGTGGCCAACCGTGGGAAAACAGGCGTTAATACGATTAATTTTGGTGCGAATGATTCATGTTGTGGATGGATGATATTAAAAATTAATAAGGTAGGACGGAGAGATTCGTATACGAGTGGCAATGTTGGGACTGCAAGCGTCAGGGCCTGGTAGGTGATCTAAATGGCTATAAATCGAGCACAGGTAGAAGGTGGTCAGAAGACTTGGAATATGGAAAGCTGGAGAGCAGTGAGCCGTCAGTTGGATCGTAGAGACTGAACCAAAACTGATAACGTGAGTAAGCTATCTGCAAACAATATTGTATGATCTACGAGTTTTCATCATGGGTACATACACTTCATTTGTTCCGAAAACTAATGTAGGGCTATTTTAAATTTTAGTGTTATTTTCGTACCGCCGTTAACATTGTAAGGAATTTAACAAAATCACAAAAGATGTTCAACGCAACAGCAATTATTCTTAATACCTACTGGTCACAGGAAAACTAACCCCTACAAAGTTAAATGATAATCTGATATTTCCTTTTAAACTCCGGAAATCCGATATTTCACATAGCATTGAATGTTTAGAGCAAAACGTTGCCGGCGGACCATTAAATTTTATTTCAATCCGCGAAAGAAGGGTGACCAGAGTTAGGGCTGGTACACATAAATAATGGCAAAAAACATATTGCGTTTGTTGCTGCACTCATTATGCGCAATTAGCGACGATTGTGACAGCGGACTCCATGTGAACGGATTTCATTTTATTGTCAGTTGTAGGTTCTTAAAAAGATTCTCAGCGCGTGCCAGTTTAATTACATATTAATCAAATGTGTCTCAGGACTTATATTATTGATTGAGGAGTGGTTATATCATAGTTGGGCAGTGTTATGCAATAATGTGTCAACCCACAAAAATATGAATTTTGTGTTAACGTCATCTAGTTCTTGTGGTAGGTCTATACTCAACGCTTGATAAATATCCAGAACTGTAGTAAATTTAATAGAGCGTCTATCAAAAAAATCTTAATGCAATTTGAATTTTTTCAAGCGTTGGGTTGACCTACCACTATAATAACTAGATGGCGTTAACACAGAGCTAATATTTTTGCGGGTTGACACATTATTGCATAACACAGCTCAGTTATATAAATACGTTCGTTCTGCCTAGCCTTTTCCCAACTATATTGGGGTCAGCTTTCAGTCTAACGAGATACGACTTATTACCAGTATTTTACACGGAGCAAGTGCTATTAGACCTCCGCAATCCAGTTACTGAGCAATGGCAAGATTCTAAGGTGAGACCGGTAGTTAGACTTTCGAGCTTCTGACTTCCCGTAATAACTGTCATAGGTATTCGTATGACACCCAGGACCAACTGTTTAACGTGCTCTCTGAGGCACGGAGGGCACTCGATGTGTAACGTCCGGTCACCCATCCACAGACTGACCGCGGTAAGCGCAGCTTAACCTCGCAATTCGTATAAAGCGCGCAGTTGGTGATAAGCCACAAGCCCCTCGTAGAGTTATATAAATACATTATTTTTAAAAATGTTTTAAATATAGGATACAGATCTTTGTCACATTTTAAGACTTCATTTGCTAGAAGAGAGTTTAAATTTATAACGGAAAAGAAATTCAATCCATTAGTAATTTGTAAATTCGAAGGTTAAACACCGTTTTAATGCATTTATTTAACCTAATACTTATTGCCCCTCTGTTAGTCGAACGCATTAGTAAAATTAGAGCGGTGGGAAAGGGTTGCGCGCGCGCCGCCGTGGCCGCGAATACTTTATGTTTATTGTTATTAGAACAATATTTGTACATTCGAGATGTACGGTTATTGCTGACGTATCATATTCATCGCATCTGTAAATTACCTTCGTATATTTATTGGTAGATTTAACAATACCATTCCACATTGATTCTCTTTAGCCGTTACGGTAAAAAGTGAAAATTAAAAATAATGTGTAAATGGGGAAGTACTATTCAAAATATATTTCCGGATTAGTAAAATTAAAGGTATATTCTTCATATTCAATGATCAATCAGGCTCCCCTGTGGTCAGCTGAATGCGGAAACAAGCCAATACTATTGTAATCCCATCGGAGGCCATTTAGCTAGTCCTGTCAATAGAGGACGGTCAGATAGTGGACACGCGCCCAGCTATCACTATTGTTGCGAACGATTGATGTATTTAACCGATTATTTGTTTACAATATACATAATAGCGGAATTTAATGTGATTTTAACGAACGTTACTTATTATTCAGCTCTTATAACATAGCTGTTGTTGAAAATAAATTATAAATATAAAAGTACAAGCGTGTTTATTAATCCATTAAATGGAAGTGTGCTGTTAATACCGGTTGTATTCAAGCTATGTTGTTTGTAGTTGGTTAAATTTAAAACCATTTACGACCCATCCCAAGCCTTTACTCACAAAAAAGCCCATTGATTTCTATTGACAGATCATCAATAAGACGGCGTTCGTCAGGACTCAGGGGTGGCGAATCGACGCGATTAGCCGTGGTGATAAAGTGCACGGCTGACACTACGATTACTGGTACCAACCCTGTGCATCGTAAACACTCATTAGATTGTATTTTGAGGAATTTAAGCCGTTACAGAAAAAAGGGTGAAAGGAAAATAAAATTGTTTTGTAACATCAAGTTAAGAGATTTTTTCCAACGAAATTATAGGTGATACGAGGAATATTGAACAGAATTATTCTTCAATAATTTCGTTATTTGCACTCTTCACCCATCCTCAGTTAAGACCTGATAATAGGCCTCTATCGGCTCTGTCTCGTCCTCTTGTAAGCAAAAACAAAAAGATTAGAAATTCTTCGTAGGCTGCTACGCATATGCTACGAACTACTACGGATACTTGTAGAGACAGCAATGTTAAAGCAGTGTAGGCATAGGCATAGCTCTTGAGAAGTTAAGATATTCTTCTTTTCGTGTGGTTAGTGACTAACCTGGTGTCAGAGTTCATGCCGCCCATGGGCCTTTGACTTGGCTTCACATGCCGTCGAGAAATATCTCTCATGCATGCCGGTTTCCTCACGATGTTTTCCTCCACTGTTTTTAAGCAAGTGATAATTATACAATACAAACATGAATCCGAAAAGTCAAAGATGCGTGCCTTGGGTTCGAACTCGAGAACTTGCTCGAACTTGGCAGTCCGACGGTCACACCACTAGGCTATCACACCTGTTAGTTAAGATATTGATGAATCTACTGATTTATCATTCGTAAGCTCACGTTTTGCCAGACGATATCAATATAGCCTAACCGGCGGCAGCGGTGAGTGGCGTCGAAGAATTCAGGTAAAATTGTATTTCTATACTTATAAACTTATAATTTTTTCGTTTTGTTATGTTGCATATAATCATATGAGTTTGTTGTGTAGGGTATACAATTTGTAACATAATTAACGCACATCCTGAAAGTAGTTTGTTCAGCATCGTTTACTGAATCGACTGCAGCCATTTTTATTGTGTATTTTTTTATAAACGTGTTTTTTACTAACTTGTATTTTAATTGGCATAACGAAAATTGAGCCCTATCTCAAGGGTATTAAGACTGAATTTTAAATGAAGTTAACAATGAAAATGTAATACTATTTTCTTGAATAAACAACATTTAAGCACATAAAAATAAAATTTCAGTGTATGTATTATGAATATAACATAATATTCTAATTGGGGTGTTTGAGGGTGTGCGTTAATTACGTTACATGTTGTATATCTGCAAACCCCTAAAAAATATTTTCCTTATTATTATCATTTTATTACAATTTGTATAAAGTTTATAAAAAAACTACATTAACTTAAAAAAATATTGTAAGTAGTTTTGTTGTCTTTCCTACTTTGTTCTTTCATTATCATACCTGTTCTTACCCTAATACCTCTGTCTTCGCCACATTATCTTGGGCACGCGTCGCGCGTTAGGTGTACCTGGCGCGTGCGCTGCGCATGGGCACGTGGGCGCGACGGTGCGTGTGCGCACGTGGATCCGCTCGCGCGCATCGCCGCTGCGCTCCATCGCTGTGATGGTCACCAGCAGAGTGTCAAGTCTTGTTCCAGCGAAGGTCCATTTCACACTGTCACGCAACAATTGAGTGCACATTAGTGAGGTGTTATTAAGTAAGAATAATTGAAAAAGCAACACGCCTGGGAAATGTGAGAATAGTTGTATGTTGACATCTTTTGTATTTTTAGAATCTTATTGAAATTTCTTATCAATGGCAATATTAAATTTATCATCATCTTCCTGCCCTGGTCCCACAGAAAAGTTGAAAGGAAAGCGTTTGACTTGGTATGGGCAATATTAAATTTATAAGAACCTGAAATTGTACATCATAACGCCTACTAGACTTTTGTGTGATATTTTGCAAAACGTCATTCAAGTTTTAAACTCCCACAAAGGAGTGAATAGGGACGAACAAAAAGAAATCAGTGTCGGATGCGCCCGCGCATAATATTGGACATCAAATCGATGCGTTTACGTAAATATAGACTACCTTTTATTATCTGCGAAGTTTGATTGCGGTCGAGAAGCGTGTCGCTCACCCCCCGACTATTCACCAAGGATGATTGATCTACGGCAGATTGACAGATTTTTTATAAAACCAGCCGAGGGTCGGTACAGACGAGCGAATATTAAAGGCAATTGTTGTTTAATTTTTACACTGGTGGGGCGATGCGTTTCGAGTGTTGTAATAATGTTTTGATAATAGCAGTATCCGTTCAGCTCATATTTCTTATTCAGAGTGCGTGGGACCGCGCCCGGTGATTGCGCTTACGCTGTTCTGTTTGAATTTAAAATGTTTAGTGAGGACCGTTACGAACACCTTGTTCTTGTTGTTTTAATTTAATGACAAATAGATATTATAAATTATAATTTGTAAACTACTATTTACATACTGGGAACATAAGTTCACGGTCACAATAACATTGATCTGACTCATTTCAATTTGATTTTTCTTCTTGTAAAACATGCGTTTTTAAATTTTACTTCAAACTATTGCAACAATGTTAATAATAATTTACGGGTGTTGTTCGCCTGTACCGGTCATAAAATATAATAAAAGACATTTAAGCTATTTTAAAGTGTTAAGTTTCATTAGACATTATTTTAATCTGTCACAAATCGACAGCTCGCCATTGAAGGCTGACCCTTGACGGGTGCTTATTTGGCTTAGTAGTAATATTTTTATTAGTATTTTTTACCCGCGCTCGGACAATGGAAGTGGAGCCATTCGATACTTTAGTACAATGTGCCCACTGATCCTCATTGATCGCCAATTACTGGACATTAAGTACCTAAAACGCTTTTCATGTCCGCTATTTGTAGCAACAAATCAAATATGAAAGGAAACAGACCACAATGGACCGCTCAAGATCTGCATTCAATATTTCTGTTCACCATTATTATTTGTTCGATAAGCTTTTTTTTTTCGGACATTGCCATAATGGAATGAGAGAGCTTATTTTTTATTTCTTGTGCGATAGGATTTTGTGATAAAGCTAGGTTAAAAGTCGGAAATAAACATAATAACATGAAAAATAAACTATTGGTTTTACTAATAAAATAAACTGGTAATAAAAAGAGTGCATATCAGTACGCTACGCGCGTCCTGCGCTGTCGGGGTTGTACGGCGCACGCAACAAGGTGTGCTAGTCGGGTGCGCACGCGCCGCTGCGTCCATTGTCACGCCCGACACGCTCATCATACAGTTCCAATGGAGCGCGCACAAGAACGCACTTTATTGCACATTTATTGCGCATCTTCAAAGCTTTGTTAGCTTTGTTACATCTTTTGTTTGCTTTTTATCAATAAAAATGTCGGCCGACAACGATGTATGTTTTCACGCTATAATTCAGCCACTGATTCCTTTATTATGGGAATTGCAGAGAATTTTTCAGATTACTAGAGCAAATAATGTTCTCAGATTACATTTTATTTGTATTTGATGATGAAGTAGGTACACCAGGTATCTCCTGAATTATTTTTGTGTTGTGTGTTTTTGATATAACGCATATACCTATACTTACCTATAACCTGTGCCAAGAATGATGTAACCGGATCTAGACACTACATCACAGCAGTATATGATCTTTCACATTAGAAGTATCGTAGACGCTTCGATTTCCGTCTATAAGTCCCACGGTGAATCACAGATCACTCGAGACGGTTCGTTTAAGGTCTTGGTGGTCATCTGAGAACGGAGCCCCGCCGTCTGGTCGCCTCAGACATGCGGGCCTCTCACTGGGTCACGACCGCGTCACCGACGGCTAGTGCCCATTTGATACATAATTCGGTTATAATTGGTACTAATCGAATATAAACTTGGGGAAGGTCACTTATGTTGAAGACGTGATGTGGTGGACATCTGGTGTGGCTATTAAGCTAATCGGCCGTAGAGCCGCGCGTCATGTTGACGAAGCGGATTTAGAACTTTTATTTTTCGGGATCTTCAGAATATCCAACAAGGTAAAACATGATTTCGTCATCATCTAGACCGAAAATTGTTGAACAAAATGACAATGATAAATCATACCGCTTTAATTATCTACTCAAACAGTTTATTAAACATGATTAAGCGTATTTATCTCCTCGTTTTATTGTTGAACAACCACAGCCGGTGTCAATTTTCAGCGGAGCCACACGACCGCCTCCAAATATTGTGATAATCCGTCCATTCTCCATTGTCACTCGATGACTTGATAAAAAAATATAAAAAGTCCATCCGCGAAGCATCCCCCAGGACCACTCTATGACGCACTTCTTCCCTCATTCCCATAATCTATTCCAATTAACTGACAGCACCATATTGTGATATTAACACAATGAAATCTCCCCTCTACAAAATGCAATAGTTATGATAAGCAATAATAATCTTTCTTGTTCTGTGCTCTATGGTTCGTATTTCTGTGGATTATTATGATTGCTTTTTACGTTTTGGTGCACTTAAATAGATCTTATTGTTGGTATGTGTATTACAATTTCGATTATTTTACTTATAACCGTGACAAAAGCCCTTAAATGTTTATAAGTATTAACATTTTATATTCATACGGTGACCTCGACTCTTGTTTTGTTCTGTGTTTTCTTTGATCTTTAAGGCTCGATTTAACCAAGCGCACGCTTCAAACCGGTTAATGTGTACTAGCTGTAATAGTAGATTGTATCATAAGGGAGCAAAATAATATTTTTACGGCGAGGGCGCTTTTTTGAATCCAGAGTGAGAATCCCGAGCGTAGCGAGGGATTCTTTAGTAGAATCCTGAACGTAGCGAGGGATTCAAAGTACGTCGCCCGAGCCAAAAATATATTTTGCGCCCGAGTGATACACTCTACTTTTCATCACCCACTATGAGAAAATAAAAGGCGTCTCATATTTTATTGTAATATTATTATTTAATAATACATAGAGTACTAACAACTAAATTGAAATTAAATAGTATCTAATATAAAACAACTAAAAAATTATATTTACATTTGAAACATTTTCGCGACTATGGGCCGCCGTACCAGCCAGTCTTTATTCAAACAATATTTGCGTTCGATTTCTTTGGCTCTGAACACTAAGATGTTCCAAATTCAAAAAGTGCGCGGCAAAGATAATTGCGGCGCACTTATAAAGAGAATTAAAAACTCATTACTGCCCGCTAAAAGTTTCTTATAGAAAACACCTTTGGGTGCACTTAAAGGCGAACCAAGTCGTCCTTTTCGAATAGATGGGATAAAAAGATATTTTGACAGAATTTCTATACAAAAGCTGTCCAAACTTCAATTTTATTCTCCAGCTGAAAGTTATCCGACGTTGGTAAAATCGGCCTCTACTATATTTACCTTTATCCATTGCAACAGAACAATATCTCTTTCTTCTTAATTACGGAATATTTCGTACAATGACTAAAAAGTATTACATAATAATTATGATCAAAATCATCACTTGAATAATATGTCACAATTTTCAAAGTTTATGACGTCACAAGCGGGTCAGGTGTTGCAACCAACATCACATAATTATCGTAATCAGGGCATTACACTTAAGTACATACAGTTCATTGTCATGTGGGTTTCCTTATGTTGTCTTACACGCTTTAAATTGATAATAATTTATATCGATTTTGTTTAAAACACGTTGGTTAAGATCTAGTGCACGTTCCCGACGGCCCGAGTAAAGTAGAATAAGAAAGAATCAAAGTCATCCTATAGCCATGTTTTTCGAAGCCTTTTTGATTGACTTTCAGTCTAACCAAATCCTGTGTATCATTAGTATGGTTTTAGGGGAATTAGCAAGAATTTAGGCAAGTTACCTACGCATTGCTGCAAAGCATACAATCAACAGCAAAAGTTAATGATTATTCAGTATCTTTAAATTAATCAACGTAGAAACCAATATTTTTCCTAAAATAATTATAATTAATACTATTCTTTGTCATTCTCTATCTTTTTTTTTTCATAATACTAATAAAATCATCATCATCCTCCTGCCCTTATCCCAACTTACTTGGGGTCGGCGCAGTATGTTTTCTTCTTCCATACAACTCTATCAGCCGTCATCCCAGTAGTCACCCCCTTTCTAGCCATATCATCTCTTTCACACTATCCATCCATCGTCTCATTGATCTTCCTCTACTCTTATAACCATCCACATTCGTACTCAAAACTTTCCTCACGACGTGTTCATAATACTAACAATGATAAAGTTTTTATTCAAAAAACACTTTTGAAACATCACTTACTTTCGACGATGACTGTACGTACGTCACAGATAAATTGACGATATATCTTATATCAGAATCATCCATCCTAACTTTCGGGGGCTAATCCGTATAGATAACAGGTCAACCCCCGCCGCTCCCCGTCAGATACTTGATGGCTGCTATTAACCGTGATATAATCGCCATTGTCTTTGGCCTTTCCCACAATCAGTCGATTAGGGTGGCTCCGTGCGTTACCGAGTTAGCGCTGATACACTGATAGTAATGAGTTGTTTTGCTGAGGGTTTATACCTAATGCCGTTTATGTACCTAAGCTTTATGGAAGATTCATGCAACAATATATTCATCAAGTTGTATTAAACTAAGCTATTCTGTTTCTAAGTCTTACACTGTGGGTTAAATGTTAAAAATCATATTAAATAATCCCTTAAAAAAATGGTTAAGCGGTTTTGTCTTATAGTACCCCTGCGGATTTGAGGATTGAAGGTTGAAATTATTGTAATACTGTATTAGCATGAGAATTGAATTTGTGTGCGGAGTTTCAGGAGAATCAGTTGAGCAGAAGTATGTGAATAATGTGTCACAAGATTTGAATCAAGCAAACAAATACCTATGCGAAGTGAAGCTCACTAAAACCGATTTAAAAAGATTTAATTTAAAAAAGTTAAAAATAATTTAGAACATTTGGGAAACTCACTTTGATCAATTGACCAAAGCTTTTAGTTTCCAGTTGTTCCAAGAGTATCAGTTGGGAATCACATGTGCTTGCCTTTGTTGATTATCTTTTTTAACGCAATGTGCTTCGATCAACTATTATTGATCGAAGGCAATGTGGCTATTTATCCTAAAAAGTAAAGTAATCAAATGCCTACTAGGTACTGTCTCTATTTAAATGTAGAAGTAGCTGTAGAATTTGACCAAAAAGTAGCACGTGTTTACATACTTAAGATAATTCACCAAAAATTTCGCTCGATTCCCACACAAACCACAACGGGCGATAAAATCAATACGCCAATTTATATCGAGAAGTTAAACCTTATATCGATAGAAAATTACTGTTAGTAATGAGTGACGTTCTCAGGAGTCAGCAGGAGGTTCGGGGGCGACCGTATCTCCGTGTGAGATCTGCCGATTTTACGATTCAATTCACAATGGTTGTAACGACCGCGTTGTAAAATGACGATTATTGTTTACGGCTTTTTGGGTACGAATGAGGTAGCTCTACTTAGTAATTGTTATATTATTATTGACTTGTTGGTTTTACTGTAAAGAAAAAGTAACAATTACAAAAGGTTGCACGGCGATACAGTTACATCGATTTGTCAAATAATTGTTTTGTGGTAGACCATAATAACAATACAACATATTGTTTTGTGCTATTTTAAATACTGTACCCACTAATCGCACACATTCTATTCGCTACCTAGGACCTCTGTAATTTCTCTAGCTTTATAATTATGATGATGATAGATAGCCGTTGGTGAACAGGACTCAACATTCAAAACTAAACAAACTAAGTTTTTCGCTTCGTATGAATTTAAACTATATAAAATACATGAATTATTAGTTAATGAGGACAGCCATCTTTAGTTTATGATGCAATCGATATCCAATCAAATCTGCAAGCGCGCACAGCATCACTCCCTGCAAGCGGCTCTGCGCTTGCGCATCCCAGTGCTATGAAAGAGCCGCGTGCATGCAGGTGGCCGACATACGATACGCCATTGTATGCCAAGCTCGCTGGAGCCTCCTCCGTTTGTCTCCTATCAAAAGAATTCCTGGCAGACAACTCACCCCGCCACTAATTACGCGAGGTCAAAGAATAGCAGAGTTTTTATGCGAGAGTATTGTACCTGTAGGTACTTAGATACTTAAGTTTCCTTATTTGCACCAAGATTTAAGTATATAAATATATGAAGTCATGTTAAATAATTGGGCAAGTCAATGTATATTTCCTCAATCAACAGAAATAAAATAATCTTTGTAAAAGAACATACCTTAGAAAAGTAGTGACGCATAGGTGCACGAGCTTTCATAAACAAGCACCGACTATGATGGCACAAGATGCTGAATTGACTCCTCCCGAGTCCTCCCCTCCTCCTCCTCCTCAACCATACATACTGTTGCTTGTTGCTCGGAGTTATACAGAGAACACCTCTTTTTTGGGAAAAGCATTTAACCAGCTGTGGATTGCAATGGGTTAAGTTTAATATAACAAATAATCTTTACGTCTCTGATAAACCAAAGTTGGTAAAAAATACTTCAAAGAAGTGGCACATCTGATTTGTATTTGGTCAGAGCTCCTGACTCATCTTCCGTTTACACACAAAGTGCGCGAGCGATTCAAACGAAATGAAAAGCGTTTTGTGCGGTATTCCATCCATATTGAGAGCGCGCATGTGCGCCGCGTACAAAAGCTTTGCGAAGCTTTGCAGTGAGCTCTTCTATTTATTGATGTCTGCTGCGATTTGACTTGAACAAACACAATAAGTACCTATTTATAGGATGTTTAACCTTATCTTGTATAATTAATCTTTATTTAATTGAAATAATATTATGTTATGCATCTTATTACGCGCCTGTATCAACATTCACGGATGTGGGTGCTAATGGCTATTACGAAGTTCTTATAATTGTATCAAAATATGTTTTATTTATTGCTAATGCAAATTTTAATGTATTGTCCATTAGGTGTACTGTAATATAATATAGTTGAGGTCCACATGACAGGCAGCACGTGTTTAAGCCCGTATAGTTTGCAACCGATGTTCGAATCTAACGTCCACAGGTAATTACGTAGCGTTTGACCAAACGTTTGCTTGCATTTCCATTTTGTCATTAGCAATTGGCTATTAATTCCTGGATTATGACTGGTAGTCGACATAGGGGCTCGCAATTTTCACATTGGCAGCTGCTTTCAAGTATATGTATCTGTGCAAAAACTTTTCTACGAGGAAAACCACCTGCGTGATTCAACATTATCTGTTTCTAATCATGGCTGCGCACACGTCGCCTGCAAACGACACGTGTACCGATGTATCGATTTATCACGTTGACCAGAGCTTTAATGAAACTAGATTATTATAATGACCATCAGACGCATTTGCGATAATGATAGATAATGCTAATGAAGTTGTTTTTCAAACATGTGTTAAAAGTTCATAGTCTTCAAATATTATAATGTCGAGATGTACACGACCTAATATTGTATTTCTGTAAGTGATATAGTGACAATATCATTCTAATTTGCACAGTTTAAAGTAACAGATACGTTAATTAATTGCATAAGTGTTGAGTAAATAAAAACGTTTTTAAAAACACAAATGCCCTTGTTACTTTAATAAGAGTCCTTCTTACCTTATAAACAGTGAGAGAAACAAGTCGTTTTTATAATCGCTCCTTACATGGATAGGGTAATTATCACGTTGGTAGCCATTATGTAATGTCCACTCTATAAAATCGCGACAACTGGTTTATCCTGTCCTGTCCCGGCTCGGTTAGGGCTGGCTAAATGTTTATTGTAAATAGCTTTATTCTGATCTTACTTTTTGGATTCTACAACAGAAGCATAGCGACGATGTAACACCAATATCTCCTAAGTTAAAAATTGCAACTTTACAGGAAACGAACAAAAAACGTCTCATTCGCAGCAAAATTGGAGCCTAATATTTTAGCAGCTATTTCTATTGGTGATTTAAGGCATAAATAGTCAAATATTGTTTTAGGATATTTTGCTAGTAGAAGCGAAATTGCATTCTACGTCGATTGGCATTAAAAACTAAAAATCAACAATAACGAAGTTAGGAGGTATTGGTATTACATCGTCGATAGGTAAAGCTTTATAGTTAATAGGTAATTATCGAATAAAATCAAAGTATTTCTAAGAGAATCTTTTCTACCCAAGGATAATAAAAATTGGCACTTAAGCTTTCTTTCTGGTCGTCTGTTTTCTGGCATGAAAATACTGTTCCCTGAGACTCTTTCTGTTCTGTGGGTGTGCTGTTGGAAAAAGGTGACCAACAAATAAAGATGAGCAGCACTATCTTCTATGCAACCCTCTATCCTCTGCGAATTACATACTACGATCACTAATAGCTGTGTATTTGAGAACTAAATGTTTGTTTTCTAGAACGGTTAGTTTATTGGTCTGTTCGGAGACATGTTCAACAGATGTATGTATTAATTTAATGTAATGTTTATGATTATTTACGGTTTTCTCACTTAGATTTTTTGCTATTGCCCGACTAGTTTCAGACGCAAACGGGGTCCTTAATCCAAAATAAAGCAATGGGCTCGCAACCTAGCCGCGTGTTCAATTCATGAGTTGAACACGCGGCTAGGTCGCGAGCCCATTGCTTTGTTTTGATTGTTTTTTTTTCAATTTTTTTTTACTTGTAAATTATACACAATTATATTGAAAATCATATACAATATAATCAACTAGAAGAAGGCTGTGTTTTGTATCGATAATAACATTTATATTTAATCAATGTTTTGCAAATTTACTTCAGCCGTCAGCCCTGGTCCACCACGTGGTGATAGGGCAGCACCTGTTAGCTAAATATATCTAAGCTGTTGCAATCAGCACGCACATCTGCCTGCCTAGATTATTACGCAATAACTCTGACTATAAGTGTGCACACCAGTCCAGATGTCCACCAGGGAGCTATGAACCTGTGACGATTTTATGGACTACTTATTATATGATATTGCCCGGATAAATAGTTACGAAGACAACGTTTATTTTTATTGCTTTAAGATATAATTTAACAAGCTAATATATGTAGAGGAATAGTGCAATAAATTGTTGGTTATGGTTGACTTTATTAAGTTTATATTAACTGTTTGATTGTTCTATTATTAACTATCACCTAGCTCGTTTCGTTTTGAAAGGAAAAGGAGACGGTTGATTAGTTTCTGATTGTAAAATGCAAATAACTTGCAGTGTGATGTGTGCTTGGGTACCGTTGGTGACCATCATAGATCTTGGCTTGTCTGTCTGGTTAGAATTTCATTAGAGTTACAGTCGTAGTGAACATACCACCACCATACATTTTATGTTGGGATACATTTCATAAATCGACACGATTCAAATTAAAGAAAATAAAAAAATCGAAGTTTTTAAAAATCTTTGAATTAGTGTTAAAAATTATTGGCTACAAATCTGTAATGGAAATTATTTATAAGGGCTTCGTGTTAACAGCGTGTTAAATAATTGAAACCGCGTGAACAGCAGTACCTAATAATTTAGCAATTTCCGAGAACACTCGGTAATAAACTAATTACGGGCCAGATGTGCAAGGTAATCGCAAAAACTAAGGTGGTCCGAAGATCGTGAGGAAAAATGCAGCCAACCTGTTATTTAAATAGAAATAATGCAATTCTCACTAAGTGTTAGCTAATGACTCAATAGAACTCAGACCTTTCATATTTATTTGCAAACGTTCAATGCGTGGGGTCACATAATTATTAATGTCGATAAACAAGTGCAAACTCTATTTACAATGTTGAAAAATTTGCAACAATATCGAAAAACGTGCAATAAATTGATAAGCCTAATGTTAAAAAAGCTATAAATGGTAATACCTAAAGTGCAACAATTTTATTAACATACATTTTAATTAAAACTTGACTGGTGCTATCAACGGTCTCGCTTGTAGATACCAACATAATGTTTGCAACGAACTTAATAGTATCACTTTAACACGTATCGCTCATAATAATATCACTTGGTGAATCCAAGTGATATTTATCGGAGCCGAAAACTATCCTAAAAATAAGCACGTTATTAAACCTGTAACTAGAATGTTATAGGTAAGTGAATATATTTAGAAACTAAAGGTGAAATCTTATACCAGGTTCACACGATTCGATTCTAGTTGATCAAATGACTTGATCAACAAAATTGGAAACGTTTTTGTTGCTTCAATTTGATTGAAAGTCTGTTCAGACGGTTCAAGTCGCATGCGATTTAGCAGTTGATCAACTGGAATCGAATCGTGTGAACCTGGTGTTAGAGTAATGATGTTATGATTGGTCTCAGCCGCAGCGAAGACCAATCGTTAATCTAAGGTTCTAAACAACGTTAGAAGTGATAAGAACATTTGTTTTTGTTATCATTATATTAAAAAGCAAGAAATGATTATTCATAGTTTAAAAAAAAGTCGCTGAATGACCGAACTTCAAAATTCAGAGATAATTTTAACCGTTTCTTTAATACCTATACTAAATGATGTTTAAAAACCGTTACATTATAATATGAAAGGCGGTATATTTAAATGGTTTTATATGAGAATTTATTTGTATTCGCATTCAGTTTTCCCATGCGGCGCGTGCGCCTAATTGTGAGCCCGCATCCACTGATTGACGTAGGACTTTGGCGAGCACAATACCGTTACACTTTCCTCTGACACCCTAACTTAATGCAATACTTGTTAAAGAGTATTAACCCGCCAATTGTTGAATCATCAGCAGATTCAATAGGTAAGGAAAAATATTTGCTGTAAAATCGTTACCTACGTTTTAATCTAACTTGTACGAATTTCATCATCTTCCGATTCCCGATCTATTAGTGATAGCTGATATTGAATTCTTTCAATTAATTATTGCTGTAATTATCGAGGTTATGTGTAAAATTAGAAAACTAATTAGTTCTTCGAATCAACAGTTTCAGTTATAAGTTTTTCAGATAAAGAGTTTAAAATATCGGATATATTTGATTTGTGCAATTAGAATTCTGAATATACTGTTTTCCGCAAATCTAGAAAATGAAAGAGTAAAATATGAAATCTCTTCGATCATCATCATCCTCCTCTCTTTATCCCAACTTATTTGGTGTCGGCGCAGTACGTCTTCTTCATCCATACATCTCTATTACCCATCATCTCAGTAGTCACCCCCTTTCTATCTATATCATCTTTCACGCTATTCATTCATCATTTCATTTGTCTTTCTCTACTCTTATAACCATCCACATGAATATCAAAACGTTTACCAGGTCAATTTTTTTACTAAGTAATTGTTTTTAGTTCTAATATTAAAGAAAACAAAAATCCTTTGTGTTAACTAGCTGTAACTGAATGTTATTGCGATATCTACTGATGACATGATATATTGTCAGTTGTATTGTGACAGAAAGGTGAGCAATGGGCAGTGGTCCCTTTGCCCAGGTGGTCTGGGACGCCACCCGGCACACGATGCATCTTGCATTATCGTGGATGCATCATCCTTGGGTATCGGTCCCGTGCTGATCTTTGAACCAAAGCCTATCAATTATTAGATCGGCGAAAAACATAACTTAACAATAAAGTTTTAGATTTAGATAATTAATTTGATTATGAAATAATTTGTATAAAAAGCGTTTTGTTGACTTTGTGAGCATAACTATGTAATTGTAGTAGATATTATCAGTTATTATGGATATAAAAAGTTAAAAAAGAGATAAATAAACTATATCATATAGGCGAAGCGACCCATTTAATTAATATTAAATGCAAGAGAAACAAAATTTAGTTTACGTCGCATTAACCAAAAGGCAGCAGGTAGACTATTCTACCAAAAACTACACAACTATTGATTAAAAGATTTATACTTGAACAAAGTATTTCATCTCTCCTCGCAATACCGTGGTCGTAACTAAGTATAATTAACATTTTAAACGAAGCGCAACTAATAACCTAGAAGCCTATCTTTGTTAAACAAACATTTACGAGGAAATAGTTAGTAACCTTTATACTTTATAGGTCCTTAAAAATCCAATTATGTTCTTAGAAACTAATAGAAGTGCGTGGCACTGTGGTTGAAATGAAATAGCTTTGGGCATTAGTTAAATATTCAAGTACATGTTACGCGTGTACCGACAGTCATTTCTTTATGGACCTCATAGAGACATAATGGTCAGTCTGTGGTCGTGAGCCCATAAACAATGCACCTTTGCATCCTCTCAAATGATTCCTTTGTCTATTTTTATGGGATATGAAATTTCACTTTTCATTGTCAATAGTAGGTATATTATGTTGCTATGAGTATGATCTACCAGTATAGAAGTTTATGTTTTAATAGTGACGCAGGCATCTATTTAAAGCTTACGTTATGCTATGTATTAACATTCTATATTAAGAATTTAACTAAGTTAGAGTCACAGACCAAAGTAAATATCCGCATCTACCACACATTGGTATGACAAAATTATCTAACATTAAGTTATTCTTGTGCAACATACAATATTACCAAAACACTATAAACTGACGGTAGTAAGTATGCCACAAGTCACAGCAGTGCTTACGGTATCTGGAAAAGGCTTTTCCTAATTACTTGGGGTGTGTTTTGTTTGGTGCTATCGGCGTGTAACGAGCCGCAAATGGGTGAAGTGATCGCGCGATCATGCGGGCTGCCCGCCCTTCGCGCCCGCCCGCCCCGCCACCCGCCGGCGCGCGCGTCAAAGGCCTTTGTACGTGTGCTGAATAGAGACGCAGTGATGAGCGGAGCGGGTTACGGTTTAAGACATTTATTTCTCAAATGATTACATTAATCACTTACAGAGAAAATTCAATAATAAGTAAACAAAATAACCGATTAGCGTTTTTAGTAGGTAGATGCTATGAAAATGTTAGCGGAGATTGTGTATACTGAGTGCGCGCATATGCTGCGGAGAGAACAAAGTGTCTTTGAATAAGCAAGAATTGAACAGTAATTGCATATTGTTTTAGGATTTTACAAATAAAATGGTGCTTTTCGTAGGGAGTAAGCGGGTGTGGGTTATTTAGTTTAAGGTTAGTTTTCGTAGTGTTAGTAAAATTTACAAATTTATCCTTAGCGGTCTATCACGGTTACGTTTTGAGATAGTATAATTAATTAATTATTGATTAGTTAGGGTTTCTATATTTTTATAATCTAGCGACCCACCCCGGCTTCGCACGGGTGCAATGTAGATACTAATGTGGGGCATGTAGGTATACATTATGCATATAAACCTTCCTCTTGAATTACTCTATCTATTGCTGAAAACTGTATTAAAATACGTTGCGTAGTTTAAAAGATCTAAGCGTACAGACAGCGGGAGCGACTTTGTTTTATACTCTTCTTCTTCCTACCCTTATCCCACACTAGGTGTGGTCGGCACATCATGTATTTCATAAATCCATGTTGTTAGAGGTTTTGGCTTATTGTTTTATGACCGGCCGCCTGCCTGACATCAACCCTCTTTGGGAATACTCGTTGCGTTGAGCGTTCGCGCGTGTGACCCAATGTGCTTGCTGATATTATGCACTGGGTCCCAAAATGATATGCATGTCAATCTTATTGCCAACAACTAAACAGACTATGTTCTTCTTGATGGAGTATACTTGCAGTTCCTTGACCCACCCATGCAGATTTGCTAGGGACTTCGGTTCTGACAGATCGTAAATCGTAGCACCGTTAGCTTCTCTGTAAAAACTTGATGTTTATGTTCTGTATCGCTCCTGTCCCGCTGTATCCCAAATACCAAGCTTAACTTTAACACCGTTCACGTCCATGACTTTACATTTGTAGTCAACTCCGATTGTAGCTAGGAATGATGGATTGTAGTCTCCCGTTGTGAACGCTAGGATTATGCCGGATTTACCTACACCGCACTCACCAATAAAATAATTAACAATTTATAAATGTCAAAATTATAAGCGAAAAATAAATTTTATAAAATGTCATACTTTGTTTTATACTATGTAAAGATAAAGATTGAATAAAAATCGGTTAGCTTTTCTGAAGCGATAGATCTAGATATTATGTAGATGAATAATAATTAGTCTTAACGGCTACTAAAATACTAAGGGTAAGTCTATATAATTATATAAAAATTAAAATTATACTACATAATAATGGGACATATATTTTAACTTGGAATTATTTTTTACAAATCCATGTCTTCTTATAAGAGATTAGCCGAATAGTCGATGAAGCCGAATATCCGACATCTTCTGTGGTCGACGACCGGATTCCTCGGAGCCGATTAGTAGGCTAGTCGGCCAAGCCATACTCGGCCCATCTCTACTTTATATGAACAAAAATTGTGTCCGTAAGCGATATAATTATGTACAAAGTCGGAAGCACAAAAAAAAAATTTCGTAAATCGCTTACTCCATCCTACTATGTCCTCGGTGTTCACAGATAAGCTCGGCAGTGGTAGCAGCGGAATCTCGCGTCTATCCTTGTTAATGAGTTTATCTCACATGTGGTGCAATTAGCCCATTGAATGTGGCACAAGGATTATTCGGAGGTGCGCGGTCAAAGCTCTTTGTCTTCAATTCTCTTTGGTTATTAAAATTATAAATTAATTTTCTGGCGTCTTTTTGTAAAAAGTTTGACTATTTATAAGTATTTTTTGAATGCTTGCCTCTGAAAATTATTTCAGAATGTTTTATGAGAATGACAACCTCATTTATTTATAATGTTAGTTGTTAAACTATTGTTTGCAATAGATGTCTTTTTTTAATTTCCACTTTTGTTTAATTTTTAGAGTAGGTACTAATTTGCAAATACATATTAATCACCATTATCTAGGTACTTGTTATTTTATGTTAAATTGTAAACTTTTCAGCTATTGTATGTCAGTAACCTTTAATTATTGTCTTTATCGTATATTCCGAGTTTACGGCCCTGCCATTGGTCGGTCGCTGGCGGAAAATCGATCGTGCTCTATGTAGGTTGGCTGCTTCATAGTAGGCAGGTAGGTACGTAGAAATAATATGTACCGGTAAGGAAATTCCCCCTTACCGTTTAGTCATTGGTTTTTAACATACTATTTGATTGTCACATACGTATTTTCCCTGAATAGTTTGATGAAGCGAGTTCCGATTTATTTAGGTATGTTGCTATTTTCAAGCTTGCGTTTCGTGAATGCGTTCTAGATAGTTGCTGTTTGCATTAAGCTTTTGCTGAATATTAGAAGGTATTTATCATTTATATTACCTAATAACATAACGCACCTTTAGAATTATAGAGACCTATTTCAAAATTTTAAGAAGGTATTTATCATTTATATTACCTAATAACATAACGCACCTTTAGAATTATAGAGACCTATTTCAAAATTTTAAGTTTGACTCATAAAATTAAAGTCATAATGACTTTAATTTTATATCATCACTTTTAATAAGAGTCGATGAAGATGGTCATTAAACGTCATTTTAAGAGTCAAACTTAAAATCTTAAAATTTTGATATAGGTCTTTATAATTCTAAAGGTGCGATAACATACCATCACGTCTTATATTCCCCGAAGGGTTCGGCAGAGGTGTTTTAAGTACCTACACCGTCGTTTCGCCAGTTATGTTGAAGTCCCATGTACCTAATAGGAGGCGAGCCTATTGCCATTAACCGGGCACAAATCCAGTCTCCAGGTTGCTACTGAAAAAATCCTAATGGAAAAATCAATTTAAAAAACCTAAGACTCCATGTTTAGTAGTCGCGCTTGCGACCTCTAGACCTGCAAGGCAAATCTAATTACCTAATCTAGAAGTAAAAATTAAGTAAAAACATAATTATAGCCATGCAATTTAATCACTTAGCGGCTCTCTTTATATTCACAGTCTTCACAGTCACAGTACTTCATAAATGCCCGGATAAAAATTATCCTATGTGTTAATTCAGGTCATGGTCTATCTGTGTGACATATTTCATCTAAATCCGTTCAGCCATTTACGGGATTTAATAACAAACATCCATTTTTACAAATTTTCACATTTATAATATTAGTAAGACAGATGGAATATAAAAAAAAATATACAAAACCAACATGCATATTGTGACGATTTATATGATGTTCTCGTTCATGGTAATAACTGTACATGGAACAATTATGTAAATGACTGTATGCAATATGGTCTGTGAATTGCGGCCTTATCAGACGATCCTATCGACACGCGACGACTCACTACTAATTGTATGCTCCTGTTATTGCTCTCTATGGTTTTATAATAGCTCATTATTAAATATTGTTTTAATTGCGAACAATTTTGGGAGCGATAAGTAACACGTGAAGGATTGTGCTGATATTTGTTGTTTTTTCTGGAAATATCAAAGATAAATTAATATAAAAAATGTCTAAAGACAATTGCAACATGATTTAGACGTTGTCAAATTGCATATTTTATAAAAAAGGTCTTTATGCTCTGTTTAGTTAACAGTAAAACACGATTTTATGGTAAGATACAAAGTGTTTACAGAACGCTTAGAAAACATGTATCTACAATTGTGAAATTGTCTCCATAATAATCTGCTATTTGTACCAATAACATTGACCAGCGAACAAGCTTTGTTTGCACTCGCTGGAGAAATGCGGATGACCACAATGAGGCCTTGACAGTTCAAGAAGCCTGTCCAGGCTAGTTCCAAGGGTCCTTGCTCCTGATTTACGGGCTCCGAAAACCGCAGGGATTCAATGTGCCTTTGTTGCAAACACACTTTTATTGAATAATAAAATATTTCCACAAAATGGAACAATTTTATAGGTCATAATTCCCTTTTAACGATCGCTGTTATGAAAAATTTGCTGTTTTAGAAATAATATTTTGTATTCTATTTTGCTTAGCTTAGCTTTTGCTGAACGAGCGCTGTAAGAGTTTACAATTATGTTAAAATAGTCATTTATGTCTAATATGTTACTATACAATTTAAAACAACTAACAATTAAACAGTGACATCAGCAACATTAAATTAGTGGCGTGACGATAAAACCATAAAGGTAAAACACATTCGTGCTTTAGATACCATCGTTTGGTAAAACGCGAACACGGAGATAATGACTCGATGAATAATAATGAGGTCTGTAAGTGTGAATCACCAAATATATTTAAATTGTTATCAATTAAAAGCAATATAATAGCGATTTGAGTCGTATAGCCTGGCCATATGGCGTATCGCACGGGCTACCGTCGGCCCATGAAGTTAGCGCATGAAGACCGTTTATAGGTAGGTTTTGTTCTTACGAGTACCTCTTGTATGACACCTATAAAGTATGAGTAATATAACGAGGTCGTTATCATTATTTTTTCCCGAAGCTTCTTTGTTTTCCTGGTTATGAAAGAAAATAGAAACTGTTATTTAGTTGATACCTAGTATGTAAAGTTTAGTTTAAGTGTATCTAAAATATTATAGTACCTATTTGTTGGGTTGGACTCGACTATGATATGTACTTTACAAATCAAGTAGGTAAAAACATATTTTTAAATTAATTGGATTGACTTGAATTAAAATTAGGGGATGAAAGCTAAGTTATGGCCCCGCGTCACCTCGTCCGCTCTGTTAGTGGCCTCGATAGTTGATGTAAATTTGTCGGGCTCAATTGAAGTTAATAGGAATGTACGGAGGGTGAGGATCGCCAGCTGACGCGAGGTGTGAGGGAATGCAGCCCTCCCTCAACACTCGACGACGGATGCACAATTGATGGTCAAATAAAAAAACGCATGTTGATGGACGGACGTGGGAGGGCCCAATTATAATAACCATTTTAGGTAACAGTCGGAATTATTTATAGAGATAGACGTAACATGAAATAAGATAATTTCGTATTATTTAACACCATATTGTAATGTTTCCAACCTACTTATAAATTTTAAATCATGATATTTTTTGTGATGAAATTGTAGGTAATTATTTTTAATATTTTCAATTCAAACATTTTTTTCAGATGAATTTAATATCTATTTAATATAAGTAGATGTTTAAAAATATCTCGGTATGGATATTATTCATAGGTTATTAATTTAATAATCTACCCATCTACAGCCATTAATTACAATACTCTTATAATTTTCTTGGATAGTAGTTGAGTTTTGCTAATAAATAAAACTTATTACGTACTTAAATAATAAAAAGCTTATTTAAAGGTACCTACACATCTGGAGTGAATAAACAAAATATTCAAAAACCACCTTTCCCTATATTTGTAGTTTAGTAAAACAAATGTGTTGCAGTAAGTAGCCGCGGTCGGTAAGTGAGGGTGGACCTCATGAATGTTAAACAAACATATGAACGGCTTACCCTCCCCTCCGAGCTCCGGTGATAGCGACGATTGTTCACAATTGATGTCACACATCTATAGTGTTTGATGTTAGAGTGTGTACAGAAGTTAATACTTAGAGAAAATTATACGAAATACCGAAAGTACTTCACCGTATTGTTAGATATTTTAGTCAAAATGTAAGTGCTTGAAATTATTTTCAGTATTCAAAAACGCATAAAGTCATTCTTCTAAAGTAATTAATAATATATTAGGTTCTTCAATCAAGAGAGTGTCATTGCTGGACGTTCTCTTCCTAGTTGTGCAAAAACACCTGGGCCTTTTAAAACCTATACGACACCTTCTCCTAAAAAGTTGGTGTTTTATGGCACTACTCCCAACCACAACTACTAGAAATTATAAATATCGATAATTTACTAGAAATTTATAAAACAATATGTATGTTTACCACCTTCAATAGCTCGACAAAAAAAAGCTAAACCATAAATTAGTCCCAATAAATAAAACGTCAAACGTTTACATTCAGTAATTAATTGGATTGGAGAAAAAAACCCTTTATTACCGTAACCTCTGTTAAATGGCAACGAAAACAATTTTATGTCAATACCTGGGATGCACGTGGCAGCGACAGCTGGGCGATATGATCTTGTTGGGGACATCGCAATACGCCGATAAATGCATTAGCATCATTGTGGGTGGTTGAACTTGTCACTGCTGGTATTGCTATTTCATTCAAAACAAATAAACTAATAAATAATGATTTACATAACTTCAGGATACATAATAATTTAATGATTGAATGATTTGAATTTAAAATTCCCTAAACAAAATTAAATCTGTTCTGTTCTAATTTTAAATTTGTTTTTTTTTTGCAGTTTTATGCTTCATGCCATTTTTTTTTAATTTGTCATTTTCGCTTGATTAGTTGATCGAGAATTTCGGGAATAATTAAATATGTATTTTTTTTATTAAAAATAATCAATGATTTTTATTTAAGTACCTATTTATCGTAGTCATTTATTGATAAAAGAAAAACTGCCATCGATTGCATCATATTTTTTTTTCATAATTTTCTTTCATCTGCTCTGGCGCCAAAATGAGCAAAAAAGAATATAATTTTAGTACACTAATGTTTACAAATAGTTAAAGAATATACCTATTTGAAACTATTAAGGAAGGTAGAAAGATTAAGTAATAAATTACACAATTTAATAATTAAAATGTGTGTATTGTCAAAATCTTCAGGTGCGTATTACGTTATTTTGTAATTTACTCTTCACTTAGCACAGTGCACAAAGTTATTATTAAATGAAAAGTGAGTTCAACTTAAAACTAATTCTTTACATTACCTTGTACTAAAAAGACAGCTTATATCTAATAGTATACAGTGTATTGAACTAGGATGTAATAGAAAAGTCTAGATTTAGTTAGTAGTTGCATGTGAACGCAGCTGCGGTGACACCTGCTCGCGCCTTCTAATGCCGCACACGCAGAATCTCAATCACACATTAGAATTTAAAAGTAATAAATACCCGACGTTTTCCTTAGGTATACAAGTGACAACATTCTGTAAAACTTGATAATTATTATAATTTTTTGCCAAGGATAACAAATATATAGCAAAAAAGAAACAATGATGTGACCTTTATTTATCTGTTTGTTTCCCTTTATAAAGGGATGTTGTTTATTTAGATCGCGGTGTAAGTTTGCAAATCGATGTCATAATTGTTTCGTCTTTTGTCTTTTGACTACTTGTATCGCTAAATGCTGGGAAAAATCTCAAGTATAAATCATTCAAGAATATAAAAACAAACAGATAAATAAAGGTCACATCATTGTTTCTTTTTTGCTATTAGATTGAATTATAAAAGCGTTTTTAATTGCTGGGGATTATGAGAACTTTCATATTAATTACCCCCTAAATGAGCTTAACATTTCGTCGCTACAACGTTTGTTTAAATAAAGGGTTGAATGCACTTGAGGGCTATTGTTTTTCGCCTATAAATCTAATGTATTGTAATTATACAGTTTAATGTGTGACAGTCGCTTTGTCGATGGTCGTATGTAAATGTTAGGAAGCAGATTGCAGGGTGGAGTGGGGTGGGAACGGAGCAGCCCCGACAATATTGGTACGCGGCGGGACGCCACTTCACTGCCGAGCTTGGGGACGATGCTGTTATTATGTATGGTTTAAAACACTCCAAAATTTTGATTATAAAATCGTGGTCTTTCGTATGATCGCGTCCGATTTTTCACATTTTGGTTAAATTGAAATATTGTCAAGTAAACTAATTAATAAAACTAGCTTTATTTCATCCCTTGTTATACCTATAGTGTTTCATAGGATTTCAATTTATTTTAATTTGAACTTCGAACAAGATTGTCTTTTAAACTGGACATACCTAATATTGAGCAACGCAATTATTATACTCCGATCACTTACAGACCAAATAATTAACAATGAATTTAATAGGCCCCTAGTTTTATAGCCTCTTCAGCAAATAACACTGTAGACGTATTTCTATAACTTGTGAGCAATTGTTAGTATTGTTTCGCGGACAAAGCGTAAGTAGCCACTCCAGTATGAGAAACTGTTGCTTTACCGCGAGATCGCGTGTGGGAATGTGGGTAGGTACTACTGGCTACTTGTTACTGATTGCTTACATTTAATTTAAAAGATCTTCTTTTGTATGTGTTACAATTACAATTGTAATTGAAAGGTACGGATTTTGCGATTTAGTTTCATATATTTTTATTTGACAGTAAATTGGCGTTTTTGCAATAACAATTGTCAAGTATTCATTTGTGAAAGTTGCGGTTTTAAATGTTCCTTAATCAGAACTTAAGATAACTTATGTAAAAAATTACACCATAGTATAAATATAACTGCCTCGTTGGTCTAGTGGTCGTAAGCGCAACTGCTGAGCATGTGGTCCTGGGTTCGATCCCCAAGTCGGTCAGTGTTATTGGGTTTTTCCATTAGGAATTTCTCAGAAGCAGCCCGGAGTCCGGATTTGTACCCAGTTAATGGCAATAGGCTCGCCCCCAACATGGGACTTAAACTTAACTGGCGAAACGAGGGTGTACTAAAACACCTCAGCCGCACCCATCGGGAAATACAAGGCGTGATGTTATGTTATGTTTTAAATATTTATTATCGATATTACCTACTCTATATATGGCCATGCGCCATATAAATTTCCTTGACTCCCGATAAGATCTTCAACCATTATATCTCAAAATTGCTACCGATCATGAGATCCTAATACACAAATCGGCATTCAATAACAGAGTATTAAAATAGCGTTTGAGCAGTCAATTAGGCGGCAACGTATCGCGGATGGAGATACCGCGATGGTGGTCCATTGTGGCCCGGCGCCCCGCGGCTGCCGGCGTCGGCCACTCGTGCGCATACAATGCAACAACACTGTTTCCTATTTTTATAACTGTTGCTTTAACTGCCGCTCCGATGACCGCTCTAGAGGTTATTTTTATGGGAAGTCGGTAAGGAAACATATTTTTTGCACATTGTAATCACTATGACTGACCTCTAAGTATAGGTTTCAATATAGATTGCCTTTAGAAAACACATGATAGTAATATTTTGTTATAGGTTTTTTATAATTAGATAAATATCTCTGTATTCCTGATTTATTCGTACCATTTCAATATACCACCATTTTGCCATTATTTACGTAATAATCTAACGCTAAAGCTGCAAAGATTGTTTTAATAAAAAATGTCGTTAAACACTTGCGTGTAAACTGTAAATCATAATAACAAACGGGATCTTATCAGCTTATCACGAACGGTGATCAAATCTTAAAAAAGAATGGCGAACAACCGGCGACCTCCCGACTGCTCCCAACTGCGGATCTAGTGGCTTGTTACTTCACACCGTTGTCAAAGAGTTGGGTCGTTCGTCTAGCGATTGAACCGATAGATAAGTGCGTTCTCACCTCCCCGTGGTCGCAGGCGCAGCGTCGCGAAAGGGTTCGCCGAATAATTGCAACAATCAATTTGAAGGAGCTATCGAGCAATTTGTATGGTATTTGTGCGGGCTGTCACCCGCTGATGCTATCGACGCGCCTCGGGGAGCCAATGGGAAATGTTTTTAGTAGTTACTTTCTCACACCTCAAGTACCTAATTAAAATGGCTAGGGAGATGCCTAAGGTGCTCTTGAGTAGGCTCTGAATAAGTTTTAACAAGATTAGTTTAACCTACACTGATTTTAGGGAATCACGGTTTGTGCTATTCGCAGACGATCTCTAACTACTACTAGTATATTTTGTAATTTCATTTGCACAGAAGTCATTAAAAATGAAGAGAAAATTTACAGATGAATAATAAAAACATTTGTCTATCATTCTATTTGATACTGATCTATCTAATACATCAGGTGCACTATTCAAAGTCGCACCACTAAGTTGCCACTTACCGAGAATTCCGTCGCCGACTATAACTCACCTCGGAATCCATAATAAGACATAAACATCAGCTCGTTGCAATATGTCACCGTGTAACAAAGCGCTGCGGTAACGGTCCGCATCATTTGTCTGCCGTAACCCTGTTATTTATGATCTCCTGCCGAAGAAGGAGGACAAAAACGAGACTGTTGTTAAATATTTGCCCTGAGACAAGAGGGGGCGATAATTCGAGGCTATTATGACGTCATTTCACGCCCTTTGTGAGGTCGTCACGGCGTGTCATCTGCTCCTCGAGACGCCTGCCTCGACTATCTCTCGATTAAATCTATTGTGTCATTTTTTCAGTGAGCGCAAGTCGGATGCGCCACCGACGATGATTTCGTCCCGTTCGCTTGTTCGCTCGACTTCGCTATAAAAACACTCGAGAAGCTGCCCTATTGTCTTCTGGCCCTTTTACGAGCTCTGTTTTGTGACGCTGTTATTGTTTGCGGTTGATAAACATCTCGCCACTAGGTAGGTAGGGATCATCGTCACTTTTACCGGTGGTTTACATTAATAGAGCTCCATCGGGTTTGTTTGTCAATTATTGTTGTACTGAATGGTAGCTTGGGACGTTATTTTTTAGGATGGAGTTAATGAATACAGAGTTGTTGGCATTCACAAAGGATTTGCCGTTGAGTACAGAATCTGCATTCAAACAAGATCCGAAGTTAGCGGCTGCAATTGATAAACTGTGTGTTAGTCAAAGAAAATTAATGAGTGCTACTGGGGTCGTGTTGCTTCCTGAACGAAAGTTAGAATTTAGTGAAGTCCAACAGCTTTTAAAAGCGACCACAAATGAAAAAGGTTAGGTTATTAAAGTTATGTTTTTTGATGATATTTGAATTATCGCCACATGGTGTTGCAAAACTCTATTCTATTTTAACTTTTCAGGTACCCTCAAGCCTTCATACGTCCTACTGAAGGAAAAGACAGACGCAAGGAGGTTGCTTATCAAAAAAGTGGAAGATATTCTTAGTGATATCAACAAATGCGCTGAAAGCGGAGATACACCCAAACTTGTTATACGAAACCAAAAATTGTGGAGTAATTGCATTTATGATTTAGATAGGTAGGTTCTAAAGAAGTACATGAAACTATTTATGTTTATTTATGTTCTTTTCATTACAATAGAATCGATTATTGTATTTGGACTCCCTTGTTGGTCTAGTGGTCGCAAGCGCGACTGCTGAGCATAGGTTCCTGGGTTCGATCCCCAGGTCGGGCAAAGTCGCCGGGGTTGCGGTGCATGCTTTTGCGAATCCCGCCACCCCGGCCGAGCGGTCAGGATAAGGAACACCGTTGGTTTTTAGCCGGTAAGAGTCCGACAGACACCTTCGCTTTCCCCGGGCGAGGGACATCCATGAGGATTTTTAACAAAAAAAAAACATGTCGGGCAAAGTGATATTGGGATTTTCTATTAGGAATTTCTCAGTAGCAGCCCGGTGTCTGGATTTGTGCCTGGTTAATGACAATAGGCTCGAACCCTATTACATGACACTTAAAACATAACTGGCGAAATGAGAGTGTTACTAAAACACCTCTGCCGAACCCTTTAGGGAATGCAAGGAGTGGTGTTATGATCAGTGTTGCCAATTTAGCGACTTTGTCGCTAGAACTAACGACTTTTGATGGTGCCTCAGCGACAAAAAATAAGATTAGACGCCAGAAATGTTTTGGCGACTAATCTGGTGACTTTTGGAGTACGAATGAAATCAATGGTAGGGCTTGTAAGAAGTACAGTTTTTGTACATTCGACGCAATTATACAGTGGTACGAGAGGCAAACGCATGGTTGAAAGCTACAAAAAAAAAGCATAGCTAGCCGAAAAGTTACAAATCTTTACATCTGAACTAAAAAAAAAAGTTATAGGCTTTTAGCGACTTCCTGGCGACTTTACATATTGAGTTTAGCGACTCCAACTTTTTGGAGTTGGCAACAGTGGTTATGATTATTATATTTGTAGGACATGACCGTAGAACTGTTTGTCGTTAAGATTTTCTTAAACACTTTTTAAATAATTACAGAGTAACATTAAAATCCTTTAGTGAAGCTAAGAAGACAACGCTATGTTATTCCAGTAGCGAAGACAAAACAAGATTTAATATTATTGTTTTTGTGTTAACAAAAGTACATGAATTGCTTTCCAAGAATTTGACTGTCACTAGAAGGTAAGCTGTGCGGGACAGTTGAAAGTTAAACGGTAGTAACTTATTACTAGTTGTGGTAGCAGTTTGAACCGTAAATAATGTTATATTATGTATTTCTTGTTTTAAAATTGTTGTCATACATACACCCATATTCTAAGACGTTCCTCCAAAATTTACTCGACTAATACTCGACTCAGGACGGCCTCGAAAACACCTTCAAAATTGTATTCTTAGTCGCAATTTCGAGTGAACTTTGAGGTTCCTCGACGGAGTCATTACGTCATAATTTGAATTATCTGCATGTCGCAAATAACACCGCGATAAATAGTTGTGAGGATTATTGTAAGCTTATTCGATAAAGTCTTCAAAATTCATTTTTATTACAACATACGAACTTTGACATTTCCTTCCGCAAGGAAGGTTCCGAGGTACCTTGAGTTTGACAGATGATTCCTTACCTCGACTGAGGAAAAATCTCGAGTCGAGGACGTTTATGTCAACTATAACTACCGATGGTAGTGAGAAAGACTGAGTCGAGGTGAAGTCGAGTCGAGTAAGTTTTGGAGGAACGTCTTAGAATATGGGTGATAGCTACTAAGTGTTTACGGACATCTAATTTAATGTAATGTCTGAAATAGGTAAGTGTATTTCCTTCAAAAATTACATAATGCATACATACATACATAAACTCACGCCTTTTTCCAATGGGGGTAGGCAGAAACTATAGAACGCCACATGCTACGATCCTTACACACTCCTTTCGCTTCATCCACATTCATACATCTTGTCATACTCGCACGCTGGTTGAGAGTACTACACACCTGTCCTTCGTGAAGAACTTCACCAATAACATGATACCTTTTTTTTTAAAACCTGCCGTGCTTTATCTTGTCGTGTGACCAGTTTAGGTTGTCAACTTAATTATTTTCAATATGTAATGACAACTTTAAAGCGAGCGGCTCGTGGCTAATCAACAACCGCGCGGATCATTGATTTGCAAGGTTAAGCTACGCTTTCCGCGGTCAGTCCGTGGATGGGTGACCATTCTTTACATATCGAGACCCCTCCGTGCCTTGGAGAGCACGTTAAACCGTCGGTCCCGGGTGTCATACGAATACCGATGACGGTCGTTACGGGTAGTCAGAAAGTCTGACAACCAGTCTAACATTAGGATATCGGCATTGCCCAGTAATTGGGTTGCGGAGGTCTGATGGCAGTCGCTCCGTGTAAAATACTGGTATCCAGCCGCATTTGGTTAGACTGGAAGCTAACCCTAACATAGTTGGGAAAAGGCTAGGCAGAACGAACGATGTAATGATAACTTTAAAAAGTAAAAATCTTAAATTCCTTCTGAATTCAGGGAACTGTTCTATCAGAACGTGGTAAGGTTCCGCAACCAGGTGAACTTGGACGTGGCTGTGAGAGACGTATGCTGCTTGCTGGAGACTCCTCCCTGGAGCCTGGGCATCGTGGCCACGGCTAAGGGACTGATCGCTGGTCCTTTAACTATGCACCATAGGGATGGTAGTGTGTTGGATTGTATGGCGTCTGGTGGTATGTAGTCGTTGCTTTTATTTTTATTCTGTATCTTTATTTTGCCTCGTTTGTCAAGTGGTGGCAAACGCGACTGCTGATCGTGAGGTCCTGGGTTCGATCCCTAGGTCAGGCAAAGTGTTATTGGGTTTTTCCGTGTGGGATTCCTCAGTAGCAGCCCGGAGTTTGAATTTGTGCTCGTTTGCTGGCAATAGGCTCGCCCCCTATTACATGGGACTTAAACATAACGGCGAAATGAAAGTGTATAAACCTCTGCTCAATCCATCCCGGAATACAGGCGTGATTTTAAAATATTTTTTGTTTATTTTACGTTAACGTTTTTTTTTGTATTACCTAGGCAGAGCAGATAAAACCAACTAATTATGCCTTTATTAGCAGACTAGTTACAGTACGCGTAGAATAACTTTGCCGCTCTGAAACCAGGCTTTAGGCGTTCTGTTTCTCACTTCAGAGGGGTATTCGTACTGTAAATCTCTTCCATAACATAGTAGGAGTATCTAGTACAAATAAGACGAAGCGATTGCTGTCTTCACTAGCCTTAAAAATCCCTCCTCACGGATCTTATTGTAAGAAGTAGTAACATTTCGATTTTGTTTTATTTTCATCACTCACGGAATGTAAATCTGGGATATCATGTTACTTACAAGATATTTATATTGCCACTTCAATACCTTTTTTCTATCAATAACTTAAAATCTAGCGTTCTTTTCGATTTTCATGTTGCATGTATGTTGAAGGTGTCCTAATACCACAAGACATAGTCGGTATCAAAGAGTTCCAGACCACGGCCAAGTATATACTGGTGGTGGAAAAAGACGCCATTTTTCAGAAACTGTTGGACGAAGGCGCTCTGCTCAGATTGGGACCTGTCATTATTATAACGGTAGGTACTTATTGTGCTTCAGAATTAGAAAGGGGCTCGTGGCTAATTACTAACCGCGCAGATCATAGGATTTGCGAGGTTAATATGCGCTTGCCGCGGTACGTCTGTTACCGTTTGTTACACATCGAGACCCCTCCGTGCATCGGAGACCACGTTAAACAGTCGGTCCCGGGTGTCATACGAATGCCTATGACAGTCGTTACGGGAAGTCAGAAGCCCAAAAGTCTGACAACAAGTCTAACTTTAGGATATCGGCATTACCCTGTAACTGGTTTGCGGAAGTCTGATGGCAGTCGCTCCGCGTTAAATACTGGTATTCAGCCGCATCTGGTTAGGCTAGAAGCTGACCCCAACATAGGTAGTTGGGAAAAGGCTAGGCAGAACGATTTTGCTTCAGATTTACTATACATGTGTTTTTTCTACATCATAGATATTATTTTAATTTAATAATGAATTTTGCTAATGTTTTTTCTTATTAAAATACTAACAACAAGACGCCAATTTTCTAATTAAATTGATGTAAATTGTAAGGTTATTTTATGACAACGTTTCGTGCATGTGGTAACTACTTAATACTTATAGCTGAACATTTCTTATCTAGTTCTTAATAACATTTTCATATAGAAAAAAAAATACAGATAGCTTTAAAAATGTTTATATCTAGGGCGCCGATGATTATGGGCAATAATGTATTTACTATTCAGAGGACAAATAAAATAAGAAAAGGCATTTTAACAAGACCGACAATTATACAATGTAATGTACAAGCGGTTGCCCGCGGTTTTACTCGTATCCTGGGGAAACTACTCCATATAACTGGATAAAAAGTATTCTATGTATTCATCTAGGACATAGTCTATCTGTGTGCCAAACTTCATTCTAATCTATTAAGCCGTTTACACATGATTGAGTAACAAACCTCCATGCATCCATCTTCACAAACTTTCATATTTACACAAGGTTAGTCGGAAAGGGGTATGTAAGAGTCGTAGCATGTGGCGTTCTATAGTTTCTGCCTACCCCCGTGGGAAAAAGGCGTGAGTATGTATGTATCTATGTATGTGTAGTCGGAAAGGGGGTACTAAGCCGAAAGGGTGTTAAAGTACCTATAATAATGGATAACTTTTGTTCTAGAAATTTCCCCAAAAGTCATTAGTTTAAGAGAAATAGTTGTTCAAATATTTCATAACAAATACGCTAAATTCCACCTGTCCTCAGCTAAGATCAGCTGTTTACTTTTAAGTCATATTTAGGGTCACGGATTAGAAGCTCAATTTTCTGATTTCGTAACTAAAGTAGGGATAAAGAATTTATGAAAAAACTAAAATAAATATCATTTTGCATGTTTTTTTTTTCGAATTTTGAAATTTTAACACATTCTTTAAAACAACCATCAGTGATACATTAAGTGGCCCGCGGCTAAGTACCCCCTTTCCGACTAACCTTGTAATATTAGTAAGATGTTTCAATGATGAACTATTCTAAACTAATGTAGTTATTCTATATCCAGAGATTTTAACCTGCCCCATCCATATATTTGTCTTATAAGCAAACCAGATCTAAACGGCCGTCAGGTCCGATGATTTGCTGTAATCGTGCGATTATCATCTCACTAACACCGAACGGGATTTATAATAACGACAGCTGATATTCTAAGCAGTATTTTTGCATCGATGCAATGAGATTATTATAACCTTTGATAATTGTAATGTATTTTTGCGATCGTCAGAATACGTTGGTAATCTCTCTAGCTCAGTGATAGCCAAAGTGGTCTATATCGACCCCCAGGGGTCAACGACAACATAAAAGGGGTTAATGTGGGTGAAAAAAAAATTGAGGTTCCGTGAGATGTAAACGGGGATCCACGATAGTGCAGGTCGTGACTTTAATATTGATTTTCCATGAATGGTATAACCCATATACACAGATGATTTTTTGCTTAGTTTTTACCTGAAAACGTAATAAACAGACAGACAACGATAGAACCGTTGTAGGTCCTGTCGTAGGTTGAATAAATATATAAAAATTAACGTGTGTTTCTTTATTGTTTTTTCGCTCTACACCTCACTACAGTTAGAAATCAGTCAAAAACGCATCTGAATTCGATGAATTCGCAAAAATGCAATATTAGCTAAGCTTACCTCTAGCTAAGTCTACCCAAAACTGAAAAAAATGGCAGGTGGTCTATGAGACAACAAAGTTTGGGGACCTCTGCTCTAGCTGAAGGCAATTGTGCTTGTAGTGGTAACAATTTATTGAAAGATAGATAATTGTCTGAGATAAGAATTAAATAAAAATTAATTGTGTCAGAAAAAATGGGTTCAATATTATTCGAGCCAACCATAGTGAGTCGCACTTGTTGTCGTTCGAAATATACAGGGTGTAAACGAAATCATATAATTCGTTCAAACCTCGTGATGTAGTACTGCTGACATAGATTAAAACTCCATAGGATACTTTTGGATTCAATAAAAAAAATATTACAAAAAGTAAACATGTGTTCTTAACGTGAGGCATTTTAGCGCCCCGAGTTAAATAGCCGCGCAATTCGCTCGGAGCGCTAAAATACCTCACTTTAAGAACACATGTTTAATCTTTGTAAAAAAAAGAATCCAAAAGAATCCCGTGCAGGGTTAATCAATGTTAGTAGTACATCACGAGGTTTGAAGGAATTACATGATTTCATTTAGGTAGCCGGGTTTCAGTTATGTCGCCCTTCAGTTATTCGGCCATCAGATTTTCGCACTCACGTAGTGCACCCAAACAAAAGCTGATTGTATATCAGCTGTTTCGAATGCCGGAAGATATTATTTGTCTGGTAATGCAAACATCTCCTTCTGGTTACCTAATTCACACTATTTTAACAAAAAGGAATGGCTAAAATATTCTCATACATAAGTCAGACGTCTAAATTAATTTAAATATGCAAACTTTTTGAACTTGTAAGTACCTAACCATCAGCAATACAGGTTTGCAAAGGGTAGTATTTAAACGAGTGACTGTAAATTAAAGTTTTAAGTGACAAAAATAATTAATTTACGTTATAGTATTACTAAGTGAGCGACTGACTGCGAGTGACGAGAAATCAACAGAACAGCAACTTACAAACACTAATTTGAGTTACTTAAAATACAAAATGAGAAGCTTCATAATATGTGAGCGACCTAATATTTGCTTGAGTGTCGTTACGTCCTGCATTTTTTTCAATATTTGCCTTTGCAAAAGAGGAAATCTGGCGCTTGGCGGCCGCTGCCGCGGCACGCTCGCTTCGCTCGCTCGCCTTCGCGCGTTGCGTGGTCGCAGTTCTAACCTAACCTAACCTAACCTAGACGTTACGAATTTGACAAACTGTTTATAATATTGAAGTTTCCCTCTCTGTATTTCTAGTCGCTCACTTAGTAATTCAGTCGCACGGCTAGAATTTTAATATCTGAAATGGATTAATTACAAACCACTTTTTGTAAGGTCGCTCCGGATTTTATTATTAATCAATATTCGTCGTTAGTTTAGTTAATTTTTCGCTTACTCAAATTCATACCGCTCAGGTTATTAAAACAGTATCTCATCATCAGTCGCTAAGTTGTTTTTTATTCGATCGTTTTATAATTCCCCGTTTGCAAATACGTTTGCTTAATTGGCAAAGAAGTATACTTAATCGTATACTTTCTTGCAGTAATTATGTTTATAGGGCAAAGGTTATCCAGACGTGTGCACCCGCCAACTGTTGTGTCGTTTGTGCTCGGAGCTGCGACTGCGTGCGCTCGCGCTGGTGGATGCCGACCCGCACGGTTACGAAATATTCCTCACCTACAAATACGGCTCATTGGTAAATACCATCATTATTATATTATTCTCCGTGTGTTTTGAGATTTTTTAAATCTTTTGGTAGTTTGGTTAGATGCCACATTGTTAGAGTTCACAGTGAAATTGAAGAACCTCAAATGTATACCACGTGGTACTTCAAAATTCCCTTCTATCGTATTGCTTAAAGAACAGAATATTCTGTGATCTTCTTCTTCCTGCCCTTATCCCACACTAGGTGGGGTCGGCACAACATGTATTTTATAAATCCATGTTGTTAGAGGTTTTGGCTTATTGTTTTATGACCGGCCGCCTGCCTGACGTCAACCCTCTTTGGGGATACTCGTTGCGCCTTCGCGCGGGTGACCCAATGTGCTTATATTGTGCTGATGTTATGCACTGGATCCCAAAATGAATATTCTGTGATATCCCTTAAATATTCTTATATACAACGTGCGGAGTCAGGAGCAACTACTTAGTAATAGGTAAGGTACCATCTCTTCCTGTGGGGTCGTCTTCTTTTCGTGTGGTTAATGACTAACCTGGTGTCAGAGTTTATGCCGCCCATGGGCCTCTGACTTGGCTTCATATGCCGTCGAGAAATATCTTTCAGGCATGCCGGTTTCCTCACGATGTTTTCCTTCACCGTTTTTGAGCAAGTGATAATTATACAATACGCACATGAATCCGAAAAGTCAGAGGTGCGTGCCTTGGTTTCGAACTCGAGACCTATGACTTGGCAGTCCGACGGTCACACCACTAGGCTATCACTGCTGCTGGGTCCAGTCTAGGGCCCCTATTAATAAAACACTTCCAACATGGCGATTTGGCAGCAGCATCCCAAGTGAAGTAATCAATTATTAAAGTCTTCGGAATTTCATACATTTTTACACCATGAAACTGCGTCGTTGGTCTAGTGGTGGCAAGTGCGATTGCTGATCGTGAGGTCTTGGGTTCGATCTCCAGGTCGGGCAAAGTGTTATTGGGTTTTTCCGTGTGGAATTCCTCAGTAGCAGCCCGGAGTTTGGATTTGTGTCCGGTTGATGGCAATAGGCGCGCCCTCTATTACATGGGACTTAAACATAACGGCGAAATGAGGGTGTAACATACACCACTGCCAAACTTTGGGTAATACAGGCGTGACGTTATGTTATGACACCATGATTAATTTATCACAAACCGATCTATCGTAATCTACTGCTGAACATAGGCGGCTCTTAAGTTGCGTCATATACTGAATTTACTCCCCCAATTTTTAGGCCCAGTCTCATCTATCTTCATCACTAGCTTGCAGCTCTTTAGTGTTATTAGGAGCCCGTTACAGTGACGTCATGACCTTGGCTCCAAATGAAGCACGGCTTCCACTTACTGAACTAGATAAACGGAAACTGAGAAATCTCCTCAAAAGACCTTATTTGGATACTCCAATTGGTAAGTTTTTTAGAAATAACTGTTGTAAGTACGTACTGTGGCTACTGGCTAGTTGGTAGTAGCACAGGTGGTATGGACACAGATTAAATAATAGTTACTATTTAATAGGTAGGGTAGGTAATAGTTTTACCCCGCCTGGGACGGGCTAGATTATATAACTTCCTCACCGCACTCTGGGAATAGACGCGTGTTGTACGATTCAACAAGACCTAGCACGCTAGGTAGTAGGATCTATATAGTTCGCCTAACTAAGGCTAGCTACATCACATTAAAGTCCGGCGCGGGCGCCAAGCAGTTTACTGTGTTCCGTCGTGAGTATATGAGAGACGAGCAGTACAGGGGAATCGCTGTCTGTCTCTGTTCCTTGGATTCGTATGCTCTTTCTTCGACCCTGTCTGCGCTTACCATCAGGTGAGACTAGGGTCAAACGCGACAAAGTGAAAAAAAAAGTATGGAGCCCGCAAAAGCGAATAAAGGATTTTATCAATAGGTTGGGTCAAACAGTCAAAGACTGAATACTTATTCATTAAATAGGTTGTTTTCAACACTACAAGTCACCGGCGTTTCCTAACTAGCTGACCGCCCGAGAAGTAACGCTGAGACAAACAGAGGGGTCTCATTGTTTTTTTTGGCCGTACAATGTTTTGTTACTCGTGGCATTGTCCCTTGTCTGTTCGGTAATCAACAATCCGTTTGCACGTGGTGATTACAGGAATATGACACGAATGTTCAATCAGCAGTGGACGTCTTCTTGCTGATAGCATAATCAGCCCATTGCTGTCCCACTACTGGGCACGGGCATCTTTTCAGAACGAGAACGGTTTAGGGCTTAGTCCACCACGCTGGCCTGGTGCGGGTTGACAGACTAAACACACCATCGAGAACTTTATGGAGCTCTCTCAAGTGTGCCGGTTTCCTCACGATGTATTTCTGCACCGTTAACTGAAGTAACAATCAAATTCTGATCCGCACATGAATTATGATGAGTTTTTTTTTGTCTTTGCTTAACATAGCTCTTTATCATTATCATGAGGTGCATGAAATGAGCCTCTACGAGTAATTATATTTAAGTACGTCCGGCGCACTCTGGGCAGTCAGCCTTGCGACCACCCTTGCTGACTGGCTCATCTTTTCTCGCTTTGGCTCGTGTCGACACGATCCTTATCATGTCCCCAAACCTATATTTTCTATTATTTTAGTTTTATAGGGTTATAAATATTTTCAGGTGCTCGCATCAAAGAAGAGTTGAAAGTAATGCTGTCTAGCGGTACGAAGGCAGAGATAGAAGCCCTGGCGCCTACTGCGGCCGCCCTCTGCGATGCATACCTCCCTGCTAAAATTATACAGAACGATTACTTAGGATAATAAACACTTATTTTGTAGAATTGTTCAATATTTTTTTTGGTATAGGTAATTGCACCCAACAGAACGTGTGTGGCGCTAAGTGAGGGTACAATACCACAAATCAAAATAATTTTTAAAATATATAAAAAACCCCCGACGCAAAAAAAACGAACTTTTAAAAAGTCAAAAATAATAGTATCGTTGAGCCATCAAATTCGATTGAGTAACACCTATATATATATTTTAATTACAGAAATTGATGGATGGCACGATAAGGTTTGCTCGTTGAAATGGCGATATAATATCGCGTCGGGGTACCGCTAAAGTAAGTCAGACCCTTCATTTAATTGACCATCTATTAATTTACTAGCTAGCTAATTTACTTAGCGGTACCCCGACGTGATATTATATCGCCATTTCAACGAGCAAACCTTATCGTGCCATCCATCAATTTCTGTAATTAAAATACATATATAGGTGTTACTCAATCGAATTTGATGGCTCAACGATACTATTATTTTTGACTTTTTAAAAGTTCGTTTTTTGCGTCGGGGGTTATTTAATTTTAAATTTAATTTTTATTTTAAACTTTTTAAACTTAGTATTAAGTTAAAAAATGTAAACTTACCTACTTTTGGCAAAAAGCACGTAAATTGTTAAGTAAATATATATTTCATAAATTAAGATTTCAGTGTGAACTCGCATTCTTTGTTTAACGTGTACAATTATTCATATGTTTATTGTTAACTTCTATGTATACCTACATAACATAGTAATTTTGACTAATTATTTTGTGTTTCTCCTTACACCATTGCATTGTATGTAGAATCAAATACTAGTGGCGACATGATGAGCTGATGCTGCAGCCAGGAGGCTGCAGAATCAGCTCATCATGTCGCCACCATTGAATTGCATGTAGAATCAATTACTGATCAAAACGAATCTAAACACGACATATATCTGCTATTATTTTTTCAAGAGTGTACTAGTGTGCTGGATATCCTGGCTGCAGCATCAGCTCATCATGTCACCACCATTGAATTGCATGTAGAATCAAATACTGATCAAAACGAATCCAAACACGACATATCTGCTATTATTTTTTCAAGAGTGTACTAGTGCACTGGTTATCCTGGCTGCAGCATCAGACCAAGAATTTCATAATCTTGCATAGTTATATAGCATACATGAGTGTTGCAAATTTTATTTCACACGTATGCTTGATAGTAAAGTAATACACATTATGTGTCTAAGAACCCTACCGCAGCTAACAAAACAGCTGATAACCTTGAAATGGCTGAACCGATTTTAATAAAACATGTCTAAGATCACTCGCTAGAAAACTAGCTTTCAAATAAAAAAAACCGTACTCAAATCGGTTCACCCGTTTAAGAGCTACGGTGCCACAGACAGACACACACACAGACAGACAGACACACATAGCGGTCAAACTTATAACACCCCTCTTTTTGCGTCGGGGGTTAAAAATAAATGCTAAAATATAATAAAAACAAAGTAATAAAGAATCATGAAGTTACCTAAAATAGAGGGCACAATACGAACACCTACTGAAGGTAGAATCATTTGGCCTTGAATATTTACTTAGGAATTCTGTCTTTTTTTAAATACCCTACTTAGAAAAAGATAGAATATTTCGTTTGAAAATCTATCTCTTTCTAAATAGGATATTAATATAAAATATTATAATAGGATATTTAGAAAGATACATAATTAATTTCAAAGTAAATATTCAAGGCCAAATGTTTCGACTTTGGTGTTCGTAGTGTGTCTCAATTTTTACCTTCATGATTAGAACCAACTTTTGTTAGTTAGGTCCTTAAATCTATTATATCTCAGTGGACTATACATCTTATTGTCTTAACAAAAACTCCATTGTTTGGCTTTAACATAAATTTTGAGTGTGAGTAATTTTGCATAAAAACAGTAAATGTAATAAAATACAGCAAGACCTACGATGCAGTGCTATAACAAGTAGCACCACCTATCATGCTGGGCTATCAGACGAGACTGTAAAACTGTTCGTAGTACAGTTACCGAACGATAGATGTCGCTCGTACCGAGCATAGGGGTAGTTCCAAAACTGTCAAAAAGTTTTATTAAGGGGTGGCGAGAGTCGTATCACATAGTGCAAAGTAGCATCGACAGATGGCGTTTATTCAAGACGAGTAGCGCCATCTATGTACAAAAAATACTATTTTGAAGAAAAAGGTGCACTTGTATCGTTATTTACTTAGGTACTAAACTTTTTGGAAATTGATATTTATTGTCACCATAGATATCGATTTTATTTTATCAGTGTCATAGAAAAAAATCCGAAAATTCATTACCAACCAAAGTAGGCAATTGGTAGACAGCTCGCGAAAAATGTGATAGGATAGACGAATTACACACACAGTGATCAACATACTCTCGATAAAATGCAATGCCAAATCTAAATTACCGCGTTAGCCATGGAATATAATGGCGACCCACCCAACGAGAAAAAGTTTATAAATAAGACGAGATCCTTTAATACACCGCCTATGACGTTAAAAAGCGAGCCGGCGAAGAGGAAATCTTTTAACGTGAATGAGGCTGTGAGATCTTTAGACTTAGCGTTGGGTAGACTGAAGAAAAGCAAGTTAGTAAACGGGGAATACACTACGAGTAGACGGATAAATCCAACGGCACATGGGTCCAGCGGAATGTTTATGGACATGTGCACCAGTTCCCAGAGTACAGATAACGCCTCACTGATGTCGATGAACTTCTCGCATTACGAGCTGATGCGAAACGTGTCGCGTTCCAACTGTAACTCTGACGGCGCGTTTAGCGGCAACACGTGCAGCGCGCACCTCAGCCCCACAGACCACAACGTGAAGGACGAACACCTTGAGAGGTACTTTCGAAGCATCGAGATGTGGTCGCGCAATTACAGGGACAGCGGGCCCAGCAATTTGCAGCTCGAGCTCCCAGATAAGTAGGTATAGTGTCATTAATTCTCTTTATTGTCTCAAATAAAACGGCCCGATGAACGATTATGTAAATTTCAAAATTTTATTTATTCAAAGAAAATTTACAATAATAACAGAATAATCTCAGAATTTTTACAAATTAAACGTACCAATCTATACAACACTGTAACTCTTAAACGAGACGATAAGATTTATAACACTGATTAACAATAACGTAGATTTTTAGATGATTTTCTAGGGCCATCGAACGGCGCGGTACTGAATACAACAACTCATATATCCAAACATATCAACCTAGTCGCATCTTATTTTAGTACAGGGATCTGTCTGATCACTATCGCCGAGTAATTAACTTGTCAATACTTGTTACGGTCAGTATATTAGACTGTTGTATTCAATATCGTTCGTCTTCAATCTAACCGCTAAGGGAGCAATCCGCGGCACTCTAAAGATACAAGGCGGACACTACGCTGCATCCCAACTGCACTCCACCCACACCTTGTGTGTCAATACCCTAAATTAATTTCTTTGTTATATTGCTTAGCAAAATTGACGAATGTTACTACTGATTTAAAGTTTATTTTATAGGTCTTTTAGGATTTCTATTGCTCAGTTAATTCTGTAGTGCACTCATATTGTTTTCTAATAATAATATTTATTGTGTAGGTTGAGTGCAGTGTAGCGTATAATGCAGGGATCCTAAGAACACAGCATTACTGATTCACATTTATACCACATCCATTGAATCTGGATAAACTAGGACGAAAATCTAAATTTATATAGAGATTTTATCGAAGGACATTAGATAAACGAAATTAACAATTACGAAGGTAGCTGATCAGAGTTGGAAAAGTGAAATAATTGACATAGTCATCACATAGTTCCTACATTCCTGCATCAAGAATAAGACAAGGTACGGAAGCTTTCGCTGTACTGGAAGACTAAGGACTATAGACTTTGAAAGGAGTAAAGTCAGAAGTGAAGCGGCGTGCAAACGATTAGATCCATCATTGTGCTAAAATTTAGTAACAACCCGGTAAGAATGTCGTTTCTTTATATAAATACTATAATATGAATTTAATTGGTGTTATCCGCTGAATATTCCATATTTAACTTATGAGAAATGGAAAGTATTCTTAATTAGCACGAGGCGCCCGGGCTGTGCGCCCGAGGCCACAGGCGCCCGGCGCCTCGCATTGTATAACTAGAGAACATTCGCTAATGAAATCAATACGTACAACATGATGTAAAATTTAAAGCACCCGGTTTCCGAACTCTCTCGTATTTTATCTAACTATAAAATCTCATATGTGTGTGATGTACACGTAGCCCGTATTATATTGTCTATGTTTTGTTTCATAATTGGAGAACAAAGCAATATTGTTTATTTTTATAATGGAAGAATTTTTCAAAATATCTAAATTAACATTAACCTTACGATAATTATTTTTAATAATTACAACGAATTCGATTTCACTAGGCCCTACGCAATGTCAGATGGAGACATTATAATTATTTAATATAATTTAATCCATTATCGTTACAATTATGCAATAGAAGAATCACAGCATCCTTAAGACCATAACGGCAATTGAAATTAATCTCATCGACGTATCGTAGGTATTTAATTAGTACAATGATTGTAAAATTTAGACCAAATTGGCAGTCTTCACAAACATGGAATGTACGATATGCGTCTATGCAGGTATCCGATAACACTTATCAATATCGGCAAACGTTTATTATCTCTATACAACAACAATGAATTATCTAGTTATGTCACAGTTACGGAAATCATCAACAATGTGTGTCGCAGTGTCTGCCTCGTCAGTCTCGTCACACGCGCAGCAGAGGGTCTCGGACGACTCGCAGCGCACTGCAACACCCCTACCTTCCATCTTGTCTTCTATGTACAGACATAGACATTACAACTTCAAACATCTTGATTTAAAAACTTATAGACTGCATTACTGAAATATCTATCAGAAAGGCAAATTTTCTAGCTCAATTTATAAACTATTTTGTACAAGCTTAATACTCAAATGTTTTGTTTTGAGTCCTACAGTGAAGTGATGTTCACTGACTACGAAGTATCGAGCGAGACTGAGATGTATCGGCGAGACACTTCAAACTATTTTATTTGCAGCATCATGGCGTCGAGCGGGTGTCGGCACAGCTCGTTGGGCATGGTGCTGCAGCTGCCGTACGTCCCCTCCCCTAGCCCCTCGCCGGCCTCGCCGGATCGCTGACCGCTGACCTCACCGCTCACCGCTGACGCTCTTATCGACTAGGAAGATTAGGAAATGATGATGTGATGGAGCCAAAGCAGCTAAGGTTAGGGGATGATCAAGGTCACTTCATTTCTAAACATTATAAGTCACTATAAAACGCGTTTCATTCTATCAAATTACATATGATTAGAATTATTCTATTTACATGTCGCATGAGGTATTTTCAACAGCGCTATAATTTTACAAAACATAACATTTCAAACATCTGTAACAAAAAGTTTTAATCCCAAAAGGCCTAGTAAATTTTCCCTAAATGATAAGCTCCTCATTTTATGTAGTTTAAATGTTTAACAACAATAAATCGAAGTAAAGCATCTTTACAAAACTAATAATAATAATATGTTCGACGACACGTAAAATAATTGAGTTGGTGTTCCTGTCAGTCAGCTTTAATTACATAAAATTGAACAATTTGTTATAACTGTGTAATATAACATTATGTACAGTACAAGTGGACACTTCTATAGGAATAGATAAAATAGAAAAGCTTGATAGTAAAGGCGCAGTAGAAAATAGTAGTAAAAGCCTAATAGAACAAGCTCGGGGTTGTAATTGTTACGACGATCTGTGACTTCGTCTTTCTATCAGACCGAGATACAAAGTCAAGGTACAAAATGTCTTTGGTATCTAAAGAGACTTCTCCTCCATGTCTACAATTTATTCCCTATCTAGGCTCTTAGGAGCTAGCAAAAGACACAGTACGATAGTTTAGCCGAATGGTGCTGAAGCTGAATCATGGATTCGATGAGGAAATATTGAATTCGAAGAATTTATATTACTTTCGTAGTCCGTCGTCTGGTATCTATCTATTATAAAATCAACCTAATTATTTCTCTAATACTAGTGTTTTAGTAATTCAATTCATGCAACTTTTTTATTCATCATAACAAATTTCATAATTACCTAATACTAATCACAAGAGGTTTCGCACTCACACGTTACGAAGTCGTCGATGTGCCCGACAGAGGCGTCGCCGAGCCGTTGGGAACACATTTGATTAAAGCACTATGTCTCATGTACATATTTACAGTAATTACGATAACAATAGGATAAGGTGAGGTCTATCTGTCGGGGGGCGGCAGCTTGGTGTCCTCGGGGTCGAGGGAGAGGCACTCGCGGAGATAGTCCTCCATAGAACGGTACACGTGCTCGATGACGCCTTTCAGGTCGTGACCTTCATCAGCGTATGCCTGGAAACAAGGTTTTATATATTATAACAAATAGATTCTAGCTGGTATCTATTCAGCAAATTCAAGAGCATTCGTATTTTAAGTGAATGCTGTCCGCCAATCATCTTTGTAGGATCTAAATAATGACACTCTTTAACTTTGTCGTCTCGCGTGGAACTATTGACGTTTTTGGTAGTTGAAGGTAGAGTGAAGTGGGGACACGGATATGAGGTTGATGTCACCACTGTGAACTTTCGTAAGCAGAAGGGTTCCAAAGATTTGACAAAGAGAGAGCAAGTTGTTTTAGTCTAAGTTCAAATGATCGCTTGGGACTGCGCAGGGCGATCATGTTGCTATATCACGGTTTTTTCGAATCTATATCCGCTCGGAGAGCTAATGAGCCGCCCGAAAGCGTCTGAACTTAATCTTATGATAAGCAATTATGTTTCATTCCCGTATCAGTGTGCAGTAACTGGGAATCTAAACTGCACTTCTAGCGAATCCAAAGTATGACTTTCAGCAGCATTCTGTGTATCACGTTCACACTCAGATCTATGACATTACCTGATATCTAAACAGCACACCAGCGTCAGTCAGCGCCCTCGCTAACTGCAGCGAGTGCGGGTAAGGCGCGGACATGTCCGCCAACCCGTGCACGAGGTACAGCGCGTGCGGCGGCACGTGGTGCGCGCGCTGCGACGCGTCCGCCTCGACGTACCCCTTGTAGTTCACCGACGGCTGGCCCAGGATGCGCTCCGTGAACGCTGCGTCTGTGGAGCAATGGATAGGAGTATTGTACATATTTAGGGACAAATCTAAGTTTTCCTGAATGTGCTTATTACACCTGGCGAATGGCAGAGGTTCAATTAGTGCTAAAACAGCCTAACATGAAATTGCCTTTTTAAGTTATAGTGGGCTAACCGAGGCAGACCCTGGTAAAAGCCGAGAACAATGTTAGGCAGAAGAAGCTTAATCTTGTCCTGGATAATACCTTCTCTGTTTGTTCTTTCAAGAATGGGGAACCAGAGGAATTTCACTATAGTAAGCTTAGCTTAATCACTGCAAACTTCACGCGACAATGCACCGTACATTTGTAACAGTATTTGATTTTAACCGAATAAACAGTGGTAGGTACATACATTGAGTACAGAATCGTTCACTGGTGTCCGACCTAAAGTGCTATTTTTTGGTTTGAACTTTTACACATGTTGTTTTTACCACAAAATCACGTAAACACTAAAGAAATCGTGTGAAGTGCAGCTATGTATTCAGTTAAAACAGAATACTGTTAAAAACGTGCATTACCAAGAAAGAATATCACAAACAGTAGGATTCAAGACTCTGTAAGTTACTTGATCAGAACCTGTCAGAACATCTATTAAATAGACTGCGAAAAGCGACGATTCAAGGGAATTGTTTATTTCTTATAAGCGTCTAGCATCCAAAGCCACTTTGCTTTGTCGTACTTCAGTGGACGTTGGACATCAATTTGAATTTGAACTTCAACTGGAATTCTAAGACGGAAGTTGTAGTTTGTTGCGTCCACATTCCAAAGTATTAATGAATACGGAATATGGACCAACAAACTTCAGCTAGAAGTTCAACTGAAGTTCTAATTTCTGTCGTGCGGACAAACAGCATGAATGTTCATTCTTGGAAAATACGATTGTGTCCGATCTCTAAAACGTTTCCGTTTGATATTTTCTGATACCTATATTTGTTCTTATTATAGATTTAACTTTAAAGCAAAACATTGAATTGCACTGCCTTTGTAGCTTTATAAAATAGCCCAGACAATATCCAGTGAAGGTAACCACGTACAGTCGCCGTCAGATATATTGTAGCAGATAAGGTGACCAAATACTTCTGAACAATTTAAAATGTCAATAAGTTCCATACACTACAAGTTACCAAGTTACTATATCTGAACATTCATTACTTCATTAATATCTGAGCAAGTGCTTGTCAATAATTTCTATACACACTACTAACCAAAAATAAACACTTTCAACGTCAAGTGTATCTACGCAAACAAATACTGAGCTTACCTAATACTTTACTACAAAACTCAAAACTACAGAATGTTATAGACTGCCAGGGTCATCATAGTATATAAATTAGCAAAAGAGCTCCTATACATAATATATATTGTATATAGAGTAAAGTTGGAAGCACTTCCTACTGCAATTTTTCCTCAACTACTCAGATATCTAAGACTACCCCATGTGCGTAGATACACTTGTCGTTGTAAGTGTTCAGATATTTTTGGTTAGTTGTGTGTATAGAAATTATTGACAAGCACTTGCTCAGATATTAATGAAGTAATGAATGTTCAGATATTAATGGTAACTTATAGTGTATGGAACTTATTGACATTTTAAATTGTTCAGAAGTATTTGGTCACCTTGTCTACTACAATATATTTGACGGCGACTGTACATAGTAGATAAGCCAAAGCATTTAAAGATAATCCTCTTACGGGATTTAAGCATAGAGGCTTAAATCGGGACTTTGAATAGGTTTGCACGGGGCTATCTCCGTTCTCTCAGTTAGACCCGTATTCCACTCTGAACTTCTGAACAGAATCCCAAGTGGAGCCGTCAATATGTAAACTTTATCTGAATTACATCTGGCAACACCATTTTTATTTAATTATAAAATCAGCATCTTAAGTGATTATAGATACTTAACGAGTAAGCTCTCAAATGAAAGCTATTTAATAATACCGTCCTTAATATCTGATCTAAATAGCGCTAGCTTTTAATCATGTTAGCCCGTGAGCATCCATTTCCGAATAATTGGAATTTTCTAAAATTCCTTGAAGCTACATTGACTCCTTCAACCAGATGCAAGTATGAGATGATTATACTTACTGTAATAGAGCCAGTCTGTGATGGGTGAAACGGCAATGCCGCACTTGAGCGTGGACTGCTGCGAGCCCAGTAGCATGGCAGTGACGTAGCCGCCGTAGCCCCAGCCCCACACCGCCACGCGCGTCACGTCGAGGAATTTGAACGTTTCTAATAAATATCTGAAATTAAGACATATTTGCTATTATTAATTCCGATACCATTGATGTAGAGTTCTTTATGTAGCACGAAAAATGATTACTATCTCTCCTGACGCCTATGGCCCATTGCTCAGGCGCATGTTGATAAAAAAAGTTGGTAAGGTAGTTGTTAGGTCTTATCATATCAATGAAGAACTTCGGCCAAACTGAATGATTTCTTTTTAAACTATAAATATTATATACCTGTATTATTATTATTATTGACTTTAATTCCTATCGTTCCTACAATATCTTTTTTTGGGAACTGTTGATCTCTTACCTAATAACAGCCAACTGGTCGGCGACCTCGACGCCGCCGAGCCTACCACGCAGCAGTGCCCGCGGCAGGCCCCGCGCGCCCGCCACGTCCAGCTTCACGTACACCACATCGTTTCTTGATGACATGTAGGAGCCCCAGTCTACCAGGAACTTCTCTGTCACCTGTTGACTGCCCGGCCTGCCGTCTCTGCGATAGAAAATTACATTTTTGAAGATTAATTCATGAGTTTTACCAACACGAGTTTCTGTTCCCATCGTAATCGTTGAACTTGGGAGTCCAGTATACATACGGTAAATATAGGCTGAGATGGTTTAATGCGAGTCGACAATAAACAATAATTAACGAAACTGTGCAGAAAACTGAGAGACTTTCTGTGTGCAGAATACTGGGACATTCGCTAGCTATCCTTCTGAATTATTTCATTCTCATGCAACTAATTAGTCAGTTGCAGTAGCAATTTTAAAATTGCAAGGAATTCTTACACCAAATTAACATAAAATTCATGCCAAATTAATGCAACTTCACTAATAAGCGAGACTTATTTAATAGGTGGCCAAGTTGCAAGGACATTTGGCGAGAACTCCAGTTAACAGCCAAGGTTTAATAACAGAACAACAAGTTTGTGCCAAAACTGTATTTTATTTGCCAAGTTTAACTTGGACGATGCGCTGCGCCTAGAGACGACGTAGTTTGTATTTCAGAACTCTCTAAAAGACTGGGTACTGGTATAAATAAAATTAGGTATTTTATAATACTATATAATGGGATGTTACATATTATCACGCCTTGGGGTTCGGCAGAGGTGGTTTAGTACACCCTCGTTTAGTCCCATGTAATAGGGGGGCGAGCCTATTGCCATCAACCGGGCACAATTCCAAACTCCGGGCCGCTACTGAGGAATTCTACACGGAAAAACCCAATAACACTTTGCCCGACCTGGGGATCGAACCCAGGACCTCACGATCAGCAGTCGCGCTTGCCACCACTAGACCAACGAGGCAGTTTAATGGGATGTTATTATTTATAAACGTATTCACTTATTTGTGAAGTATTTCATGATCCCATACGGCAACTTCCCACACTCTGCTCTAATCCACTCATTTGCCAGCAAACTGTAATAGGTTGCTTAGGTAGCTATAAGTACTGAAATAATATCAGTACTCCTAGTACGAGTTTGCAAATATCTAAACTAGTTCTAGAGGTACAACACGAGAAAGGGAGTTCTGCCTTGAACGACCGCTGAATCGCCAGAAAGAGCAACTTCTGGGCGAGTTAGTAACTTAGTAAAGGACTTACACATGGACAAGCACGGGAAAGGCAGCGTCTCGCAGCTCTTCTCTCCACGAAGGCGGCAGCAACAGCTGTACTCGCGCCTTGGACCCGCTGCCCAGCGCGACTTCGAAAGACCGCCGCGTTGGCAGTGCCAACTCACGCAGTCGTACTGATCTGTGGAACCAAGTTTGTGGAGATATTGAATAAAACAACGTGAAAGATAATATGGGAAAAAACAGTCTAAAAATGTGCTTAATGAGAACAGAGTGGTACGCTTAAGAGAAGAAGATAATTTAATGGCATTGTATGTTGCCGAAATAAGAGAGGGAAGATTTTTTTCGTTAAATTCATAAACGTTTTTAATAATATCCAGCTTATACATATATTCGATACGTGTGTAAATGGCAACAAGGTTGTCATAGTGAATTATGATTATAATTTTGTTACCATTTTATCACAGGATTTACGTTGCTTACCTATAAGGCCTCGTATCATATAATATTCTCTCTAGCTTATGCGTTCTGGCGTCGTGCAGTCCTGCCAGCGGTGGTCCCGGGCCCCCGCACTCCAGAACATAATGCGTGATGCCGAGCTTCGGGCGCGCGGGCGAGAAGGTAGCGCGCCAGTACGAGCAGTTGGCGTAGTGCAGCCGCGCTGGCCACACCGCTAGCTCGCACGTCAGGCAGCGCGGCTCCTCACGATCCGCCCGCGCCTTCACGGAGTTACTGCCTCCGCCGTAGCTCGGGTCTCTAACTACATAAACCTGTCTCTGACCAGGCCTGTCTGCGCTGCCTGTTCCAAAAAATCCATAATCAAATCTCAACACACACCAAAAACTCTTACATACACTCTGGAGAGTCACAAAACCACACGCAATGCCCTAAATCAAAATGCCAATGAGAGGTATGTAGTTAATAACTAGCATGACGAGGACATTGGGTTAGTGAACTGACCTATTTGAAAAGGAACACTCAACTGCACTCAATCTAAATACTTAATTTGATTTGCTTCCTTCACCAAATCTGGATGCAGGCTAAGTATTGGTAACGTATCTTTGTCTAAACCTTTAAATCAAAAAATAATATTTTAGGACATCACGTTTTGGATAATAGTACATTCCGAATGAAATAAAATTACCTAAATAATAAACTAAATGGTTTTCCTGGTCCCATGCCAGGATCTCGGCGACTTCGACCTTGCCGTGCGAGAGGACGGCCATGCGCTGTCGCAATACGTCCACGTGTTTGATGTGCGTGTAGTACTGCCCGCCGCCTTCCTGCACCGCCGCTAGCAGGAGGAAAGCACTGCCGTCCTCTGAGTACACCGGCTGCTGGTGCACCTCTAACCAAGGTTCTTCTGTCGCTTTTTCTGAATGCGTCTGAAATTACAACAATTAATTCAGAAAATTGTAATGATTTATGCTTCTCCAGGGCCTGACATTTCACAGTTTAGTAGCAAACTTATCAAAATGATAATATATACCTCAGTGCACGTCCAGTTAGGAACATAACAACTGCTATAAACTGTAAGGTTTTGCGCTCGATTCATCCACACTACACCTACATGAGAATTGTCTTTGCCCACCCACTGGGCTGATATGAGATAATATTCCCTGGAAAACAAACAAACATATTAATACTTTTGTCAAATTATTGATAATATCGAATGGGCTTTAATATTAATAATACGTACATTCCATCTAACGTACTTGGAGGCCTCACTTCCCACCTCGGCGGTGAGGTTGAGTTTTGAACACTTACTATCCATAACTTTACCTTTGGTATCGCACTGCCAGGCTGAAATAGTTTAATAGTTTATCAATTCCTTAATAATTCTGCACCAGTACACTTATAGGAATTTCTATTCAAAAGCTACAAGTTAGACTAAAGTTATGTTAGTAGGTAACTACCTAAAGGTATTTGTTTAACTAGCGGTCCATACCGTGGGATATCTGACAGTGACATGGTCGGGGAAGACAATGTGCGCTGAGGCGTTGGTGGTGGGCAACTGCAGGAAGCCGGGCCGCGCGGACCCGGCGCCGCTGATGCTGTCGGCGATGCGCGGCAAACGCAGCTCGGACACCAACCGATCGTCGTACTGCACGTACAGCACCAGCGTCCCGTCCGCGGAGCCCCATGTCGCTGTCGGCGTTTTCGTCACCTCCTCTGTTTAAAAATAATCATGGTAGATATGAAAACAACGCACTTGTTTTCTGTGGCTGTGAAGAACTAAGTAATTCATGGGATGTTTTTGGAAATTTTAACGTGCATTTTCATGCAGTCAGTTCACCTGGAAGTGCATCCTTGCATAATTATGCTGCTAGGGATAACAATTTATGCGAGCAGCAGCTGTGTATCTCGTGTTGCGTACACACCTTGATAGAGAAAGTCGGACACGCCGTTGTAGACGCCGCCGGGGGTGGCGTCGGTGGTGAGTCGCAACAGAGGTGCGCGTCGAGCCGGGGGACCAGGCCTCGCGAGCACCTCGTTGTCGGCCGCCAGCAGCAGGGACCCGTCCCCTCCCAGCCATGCCGCGTGCTGCCACTCCCAACTGCGCTGGCCCTCGCCGAACAGTGGGATATGGTGGCTGCAAGTTATGATATAGTTAGCGTAGCTGCCTTTAAACCGTGCTTTTTAGGAGGTAAGAAAACTTTCAGAACTTTTATATAAGAATTACTATTGTTCTACGACTTTTTGAAATAAACAAAAGGCACAATCTTCCCATAAAATTAATAAAATGTACCTACCCATTTATTATAAAAAAATAAAGGTAAGATGTTTTTCTTTTATATATCATAAGTACCTCTAATAGTACGGGATGTAGCAGATAAAAAAAATATCTAAATAGTCGAAATAATCTAGTGATATTGACTATTAACAATAAATTTTGTAAGGGTTACCTACGATAGAGCATATTGCAACTCGGATTGCATTGAAGCTGTATTCACATCTAAGTTAGTATTACAACTTGTAAATAAGTTATTCAAAGCTAACAGCCCTATCACTTTATTTAATAACTAGGTACGTACTAAAGTAAGAGGAGTCTGATTGCCACCACATTTTCTGCGAGCACTAATTAATCCGTTCGAAACGCTGGCACTTTCCTAAGATACCTAGTTATACGTTGGAATTCAGAAATATTCTGAGATTAATTTGTCTGCAACTGGTGATATTATTTGCACTCTTTTTTAAATATTATCAGTCTATATCCACTCCGTGTATTTAGAATCATATTTAATATTCGACATACATGTTAAATCTAAGCTAGCTACAAAACCAATAACGCTGCACCGTTTACCAAAGTGATATCGCACAAAATCAAATGCAAACAAAGTAAATGATCTGAGAACAGGGATGAACGGCATTATGATATGAATTCAGTCCCACGCGAAGCGCCCGCAACAGGTGTGTTGTATGACAAAAAATAAATCGAACATAATATCTATTTCATAAGACTGAACTAGTTTAAACTCAAAGTGTATCTTAAATTCTCGGCGGTGCAGTAAGTTTTCCAGTCGGTCATTGGGAGAAGTAAAGTATTACCTCCCCCCTCCCCGAACGCGGCCCTCTCCTACCGCATTAAAATTCCACTCGCAAATTTTGAAATAAATTGGAAATCGCATTCACGTACCTATCGTTAAATCGATTTCTTCACCCGCGAGACGACCGGGAAAAGAAAATTCACAAAAGAGATATGATTTAAAAAGAAAAAACAAACCGGGAGAGAAAGGACTCTTTTTAATATCGCCTTTTTAAAGCTATTTGCCCGCGGATACGATTTCTAAAACTTTTTTTAAGGTAATGTCCCATAAAATATGAGTTTAAATTGTTTCCGAAAGTCAATTCCATCATTCACATACTCACTCGTATTTTAATGTATGTAACATAATGTTTTTATGCTAAAAGTCTTTGCTATCTAGTCTCGAATCTAGTTCTGCACCAGTGAAAGATTAAAAAGTGTATAATCTGCTTCCAATGGATATCGGAAAATGATTTATTGTAGCTTTTGCAGCTCACAGTCGTGTTCAATAATAACTGGAGCTATATTTTAAGTCCAACACAGTAATTCCTTTTCCTACTACCGGCTGTAAATTCATATATTCAATAACCGCAACAGTAAGAAATACTGCAGACACCATTGAAATTCCAGTCGAAACAGATGAGTGTGTAGAGGAAACAAATTGAGATCGTGCAGATATTTTATATTCTTTCAGGGGGAACGGGACCATGCCGTGCACGCGTCCACCACATTTGTTACACTTTACCACAGCACCGACGCTATTTATGCAATATTCTGGCTCTCCGAATAACATTCAACCAAAAATTGAATGAGCATGTCAAAATGAAGGACTGGATGACCTCTGATATCAAACAAACGCCACTCTTCAGGGAAGGTGCGGTGACTGAAAACCAATTTAGGGCACGAAATTTAATTTTCAGTCGGAAATTTAATTATGGGAACTTCGGGGCGCCCTTAACTGAGACCTTTACGACGTTCAAGCATCAAATATCAAAAGCGACTCACTCATTTGTGACGTCATAAACGGTGTAGTACGCAGTAAACGTCCGTCGGTAAACCTGCAAAATAATAAAAGTTAAATAACAATGTCCGAGCGAGTTGCCGACTTGGTAACGAGCGTCTTGTTTATTTTGGTGAAGAAAAAACAATTAAAAGTTTTACGATGCAGTTACGTACCTCCTTGATATTGTGTTGAAAGAGCACGAAACGCAAGTTCGGAGAGCACTGGTAGCCGCGCACATTTAACTGCCTCTGTGATCAAATTGTAAAGTTCGTTTGTTACTAATTAACACATCTAAAATGTATAAAAGTATAAGAATGCAAGTTTTAAGTTACACAAAAGTCGGAGTCAACTCTGTGAAAAACCTCTTAGGGTTAGCTTAAAATATACTTTGCGGACGAGGGGTAAGTTGCGGTCGCACGGGCATAGTGTGGTCCGAGCCAAAGCTTTCAGGAGCGAGTGTTGATGTAATAATAGAGCGTGCGGGACGCGCGCTGACTTCATAAGTACCAAACACGGTAAAGGTCGCGAGAACAGCGTAAAGTGAATAGCTGAACTGACAAATTTCGCTTTTCACGTCAGAAATATTCGTTACCATTTTCATTTCTTCATAATGCGAAATAGTCTCTTTAAAGTCGGCGGCATACTCAATTTTTTATTCCCCGAAGCCCGCTACCCGCCGCATAATAACGCCATTATGGAGAATCGGGGATGTTGCCATACATTTTACAGTAAAGAGCATCGACGTAATACCGTCTGCAGTTAGAGAACTTGGGTACTAATAACATGAGAGGAGAGGTACGCGTATGATAAGGAATCTCTTTTCCTAAGTGTATTGTAAAATTTTTTATTAATAAATGCTATTCAGTATAAGCTCTGTTCTACTCTTTAGCAGCCTACTGAGTGACATAGGCTTTTCCTACAAGGCCTGTTTGTGCGTGATATAGTTAGTCCTTATTTACCCGTGAAGCTGTTGTCCGTTACCAATCTGAAGTATTTGGTAAGGGCTACTTGTGTATATAGGTATAAGGGTTTAATTGATGACTCACTAGTGTGTGATTCGTGACGAGAACAGAGAGCGTATTGTTGAAGGTGTCGAGCGCGAGCAGGCCGCCGTCGTCCGCCTGGTACACCAGCTGGTGCGAGCTCACCCACGTAGTCGGCAGCCGCTCGCCCGTCAGGTCCCCGTGCAGAAACTCGTCCAAACGCATGCGACGACCCGACCAGTACAATAATTCGTCCACATACCTGTTGTAAATGTGAACATACTTCGTTTAAATACATCTCGCTTTTAGCTCCAATTTTCAGCTTTTTAAACGATGACAATGGCTGAATTAACTTTCTTTTCAACAAAAGTTCTCTTATCAAAGTTTGCCTCGCCAACTTGCGCATACTTAAGTCATTTATAACAGAGTTAACTAAGTGTTTTTAAAGATCCAAGATAAAGTAGAGCAATGAACAATAAAATATGGCCACTCACCCTAATAGATAAATAGCTGTCACAATACCGGCTATGACAAAACTGATGACCATCAAAGAAAATATGATGCTCCGCCAGTTGTGGCCATCTCCTTGGTATAAGTCCTGGAAAAATATTTGTTCGTTTAAAGAATCGTTGAATGTGAGGATGGAGGGGGTGGCGAAGTAAAATGACATTCTTCAGCAATCTCGGGCGTCGCTAAAAATAGGCTAAGAAACCGGGATTTGATTTATGACGCCGGAAGGTGTCGGGTTCAATGACGCGATATCACGACGATTCCGCCGACGAAGGCTATAACTTCAATTGCTGTCGCCGGAACATTGAATATTGTTTTTATGAATTTTGTCTTTTAAAGTTATTAGATTTTTCTCGTTTGCACGGTTTCGCTTTAGTAGATTGTGAATTTACTTAGCTATGGCACAAGGAAAGAAATGATTAGGTCGAATGATTAGGATATTTGAACGACATTACCTACATGGATCTCTGGTTCTGGCAGTCAGGGTATGAAGTTATGAACCTTAATTTTCAGCTTTTAGGAACAATGTTTACATGATACACGTTACACGATAGTTAAAATATCTGTAAACGTGGGGCGTAACTGCCATCGTCTGGTCAGTTCTGTTCATTAGCTGCCGCGGTCTAGTTACCAGTTCACAGATATTTCCACCACACCAGTAAAAGTATTATCTCACCTCCTCCTTGGCGGACTTGGGGTCGGCGACTTGTAGGGTCTCGTCGGGCGGGAGGCGCCAGGAGCCGCCGCCGCCGCCGCCGCCCGAGCGGTCCGTGTGGCCGGTGGCGTGCATGCGCCGGCGCCGACGCGCGCGCACCCGCCACCGCGCCGCGCTACGCTGCCGCGCCCGCCGCGCTACCCGGCGCGCCCGCGCGCGCACCGCCTGCCGCTCCGCTGCGCCGCGTGCGCGGAATCCGCCCCATCACTGTTACAAACAATATTTTCACAGGTTATTAACTAGTTAAACAACAAAAATGGCAAACAGTAGGTCTCACAGATAGTGTTCGTTCAATTTCATTCTTTGCTCATTGTATAAGCTTGCACCGCATAATTATTTTGACGTGAAGCCACCAGTATTGTATGACGATGCTCAGTCATGAAAATCGATTTAAGATAAGATTTGAGTACTATGAAATCATGAATCTTAACGTAATGACCTAACTGCCTACCTATGGCGCGGCGTAGCGCCATAGGTTGAGTTGGATTCCCGCAGTGGGATCCATTGGTGATGATAACTTTTAGTTACAATAATGTGCAATTATAATAAACCTCATTCCAGAATGCAAGTTAAAGCACTGCTGTTTTTACTCATTACGTCCATAAAGACAACCCGAATGTGGTGGTTTTCAGTCGGCAAGTCGAAATAAAAGTTGCATTTACTGGCGTAACTGCTCTTGTTTAAGCTGAATTTCAATTTTATGTGGTGAAAAGGAACAAAACAGGACCGCAATGCGTGCAGTCCGGTCGCTTCATAGGACCACTACACTGGCGGCTCGACCACAAACGACGCGCATCCGCTTGAAAAATTGCTACGAGAGCTGCACTCTACGGCTCGTGATTCTTTTTAAAGATTTTTTCACCATTGTGAAAATATATGAAAGCAAATTGTAGCTAGGTAATTCTGCGGGCATTTTTGTGTATTACTGAAATTTGCGTTAAGTAGAGCAGATACGTGAAATTTTTAAACAGAAGTTTGAAATCTCTGTTCGGAAATAATGCGATGTTATCAAGTGCGGGGCGGGGTAATTGATAATTTGTTAATTGTTTTCGCCGACGCGGCTTGTCAATACATAGTAGTGTGGGGTGTTGGAGAGCCGCCAACTCTCGCGCACACTCGCACTAGTTTATAAATTCGCTCCACGTCAAGTTTACGACTCTGTTTAACTATTATTTCAACTGCTCTCTCGATGCGATTTTTTAGATAGATGCCGTTTTTATTACCCGAATATTCAGATCAGTCGATCATTACAGCAAACCGAATGCGCTTACCAGATAGTAAATAAATCTGAAATAAATATATTGAAGAATTACTGCCGCGTAAATTACAAGCTATGCCTTTATGACTTGGGCAGCATGCCCGTAGGCTGGCTGGCGTCGCGCGGACATCGTGCACATTTGGCAAGAATACTGCTGATATTTCTTCCTTTTTCGGAAGAACTAGAGCTTAGAGCGCTAATCGTCAAAGTCACAGTCAATTCATTTTATTTTGGGCATAGGTTAACACAGATGTAGGTAATTTAATAATAATATCATAACATCACGTCTGTATTCCCCGAAGTGTTGGGCAGGGGTGTATAGTAACACCCTCATTTCACCGTTATGTTTAAGTCACATGTAATAGGGGGCGAGCCTATTGCCATCAACCGGGCACAAATCGAAACACCAGGCTGCTACTGAGGAATTCCGCACGGTTAAACCTAATAAAATTTTGCCTGACCTGGGGATCGAACCTAGGACCTCACGATCAGCAGTCGCGCTTGCCACTACTAAACCAACCAGGCAGTATTTAATAATATAAATCCGTTATGTTCTGCTTATTAGACGTACAATAATTATAACAATTATAATCTAACCGTAATTATGTAGAAGAAGTAGTTACCACGATGTGACAAATTCTAATATTTAAGCATGGTTTATGTACAGATCAACCGTACAACACGTTTTACTTAGGTCATCATAATTGCGATTCGATCATGTATTTTTAATACTAATTATGTAGCAATTACGTTAGTTCACAGTTTGACGTCATACCGTGCGCGTGACTCAAATCTCATGCGTTTCACCTCATTCTTTAATTAGTTTAATATTAATTATTAGTTGCCATTCCACCACTTCGCATTAAGCGCTTCCAAACATCCTTCATAATGCGCACTGCAAAAGAGTGGAACTCAATACCTGCGTCTGTGTTCCCGAACGCATTCAACCTGAATCTCTTCAAAGTTAGAGTTAACAGGCTTCTTCTGGGTAAGCTCACTCCATCGTAGACTTTGTCTCTCTCTCCTCTGACCTAGACTAGAGTCAAGAGCAAAGCCATGTCAAACAAAAAAAAAAACATCTTTTTATTGTGTTACTTAGAATTATATTGATTTTTATTATCTTTTATCCGACCTTATCTTTATCTCACCCTAATCCCGAACAGTTTAAGAATTCTTAGATCGTGTAGTATACTGTGGCTGAGGGTTCACGCCGATTTTTATGTCCGTCCACACTTTTTATAATAGATGGAATAGGTACTATACAACAGCGAAGTTGTTGATGCATTAAGTTTTATTTTCCTTCAACAAAACTTTAAACTACTCAAGTGTCTATCGGTAATACGAGAGCCAAGCAAAGTTTCGAGGCGAGAAATTGTTGCAACCGGCTCAGATTAATGATGTGCAATAGACTTAAGTCCGTAAAGTGTGGCGAGGGATCCTAATTTTGGCCATTAAACATGTTTCTTATAATTATCTCGAGGCTTTGCAGCCGTTTCACTAGAGCCTTAATAGCTTCGACGCGCTCAGAAAGGCTCTACAAAATGGACTCAGCTGCAATGCGGATGCTCAGGAACGGACAAAGATAGTAAAACCGACTACTCGTATATGATTTACATGCCAATATGTATAAAATTTAGATAGAGTTTGGAATAATTTTGTTGTTCCATGATGTCTCAATTTATTGAGATTTTATCTAACCAAATACTTAATGCGAGTATACGCCGTGTCGTTTCCGGCATAAAATAGGCCTTTTGCTGTCTTCTGTGGGTGTCGTAAAAGGCGATAGAGAATTATGTCAAGAGGATACATTAAACAACTTATTTTAATCACCAATCAGCAACCATTAAGTGCACTAACAACAAATTTCTATTCTGCCTAGCCTTTTTCCCAACTATGTTGGGGGCGACTTCCAGTCTAACCAGATGCAGCTGAATACCAGTATTTTACACGGAGCGCCTGCCATCAGACCTCCGCAGCTCAGTTACTGGGTAATGCCGATATGCTAAGGTTACACCGGTTGTCAGATTTTCGGGCTTCGGACGCCATAACGACTGTCATAGGTATTCGTATGACAACTGGGACCGACAGTTTAACAACAACTTTCTGTGATCAGTAATTCAATTCTAAGTGGTTACGAAAATATAGCATGAATATCCTTACTTAATATTATAAACGCGAAAGTTGGTATCTATGTATGGTATGAATGTTTGTTACTCTTTCACGCAAAAACGGCTGAACGGATTTGGATGAGATTTGGCACACAGATAGACTATACCCTGGATTAACACATAGGATACTTTTTATCCGGGTACATCAAGTAGTTCCCCTAGGATGCGGGTGAAACCGCGGGTAGTCTAGTTATGACTATAAATTTTAGCCATTTTTTGGAAGAACCTTGTTCTCGTGTTGAGCGTGATCAAAGAGAAATTCAGCATTTGACTGTTACTTAAAAAAATTGAATACAGTATGCTTTTAAGACAATACTCCGTGGTTGCAAAGCAAATAAAATATGTAGAATACTCGTTACTTCGTACAGTGCAGCGGTCTGCAGTGGGATTGCGACAAGCTCCACCTGGAATGGTGGCAAGGATTTATAGCATTAATTAAGTAAGTGAGGATTTATTACGATTCCGCTCCGGAGTAGTACGGAGCCATTCGACGACTTTGTTGCCGCCGTGAGCACTTCTGGAAGACCTCTCGCCCGCAACGATTCCGTTTAAGATCTCACAGTCACACACGATTTTATGTGCATTTATTGTTAAACTTTGCGCTGTTTTGTGCTGACGTAAATTTTAAGCGTTTGTTTGGTTCGGCTTTTATAAAGTTGGTAGTATTAGCAACGTAGTGTAACTTTGATCGCTTTGTGGTTTGTTTATTGTTTGTTTCAGTATTGGTAGTGTAATTCGTCTCTTCAGAGGGAAGCCTTGTGATCTGAAATACAGGTTTTACCTACCTCAAACACCAGTCTATATTTAAGGTGTTATAAATTACTGTGACTCTTTAATGTGATGATGAGAAAATAAACATTAATATTATTATAGTTCCTTTATTCATTAAATATACATATAAATTACATTCATAAAAAACAATATTTAAAAAACTATATTAAATTATTATTATTGGTGTAGTGCTTGAAATAGGGCTGTTGACCATGAAGGTTCGGTTCCCATGTCAGGCTAAGCGGGATTGGGTTTTTACTTGGGTTCTCAGTATCAGCATGGGCGCTTGTGATTCTGCCCGGCAAATGTAAAATGTTCGGCCATTACTTTCTCGCGCGAAACGTGTTCTCTGTTCGAGGAATTCAGTGCATGACGATGTTTTAGACCATCTTGCTTCTGTCATTCTAATTGTATTATTGTCCTTTTAAATCTAGATTAGTTATAGTGTCAAGGCCAGTCGCCTCCTGGCGCCGGTCCAGGATCTAATTCAATTTGTACACCCTAGGGCCGCAGTTTATTTCGGTTGATATTTTTTATGATGCCATAAAAGCTATTAAACCTTGTTCCGTTAATGTGTTTCGTTTTAACGCCATGATTTTATTGTGAAAAAATGGACTAACTAGCTCATATACGAGCTTTTAATGTCTTTTGTTTCGGCTTAATATACCTGATTTGACATTAGTTGCTTTCTGCGTAATGTAGCTATAATAATTATTGCTTTGTGTGATTACTTTTTATGAATACTTTATTATGTTTATTTTGAAAGCTTTTATGTTTATTCGTTAAATGTTATATTTTCAACGATTGACATTTACATCTCCCCTAATAGATACTTTTCAAGTTCCCTAATTCAATGGTCCTTGTAGCCATTCTAAATGCGTGGTTCACCCATCCGGAAATACCGAGGGCATTGGCCCGCCTGAAAAACATTAGGGGATTAAATAATATCACATTTACAATGCGGTAATAGAACCTATTACCGACTATTGGATGAATAGTAATAGTAGGGGCTCGAGGCCAATTAACAACCGTGCGGATCATACAAATTGTGAAGTTAAGCTGCGCTTGCCGCGGTCAGTCTGTAGATGGGTAACCGTGCGTTACACATCTAGACCCCTCCGTGCCTCGAAGAGCACGGTAAACAGTCGGTCCCGGGTGTCATACGACAGCCGTTGCGGGAAGTCAGAAGCCCGAAAGTCTGACAACCGGTCTAACCTTACGATGTCGGCATTGCCCTGTAACTGGGTTACGGAGGTCTGATGGCAATCGCTTCGTGGGAAATACTGGTATTCAGTCGCATCTAGTTAGACTGGAAGCTGACACCACAAATTTGGGAAAAGGCTAGGCAGAACGATGATGAATAGTAATCGTAAATATCGTACAGGGTTAAAAAGCATATGTTTCCGTATCACTGAATCTTGAAACAACTTCAAAACTAACCGAGCCGTTTAGTAGGAAAAAAACATGAAAAAACAATAATAAGGAAGCCAGAAGAAAAAAACTACAGCGAACAAAACATCCTCCCCTAAGCCCCCATAACTTGTGTGCTCCCCGTGAGTGAAAACAACGAGATCTCTTTATCAAAAACCCGTTGAAAATAGGGGGTAGAGCAACACGGTGTGAAACCGGCACACGGTTAGAGTATAAAGACGAAATGAAGAGCGCTATAGAGTTGGTGCTTAATGCAAAATGCTGATATATAAATAGGATATTTTAACAGATCGTTGTCATCAGACTTTTCAAGTTTTAGTAAACAGTCGTGGAGAGATATTGGAATATTCGCCGTGCTTGACGATCCATATAAATTTAAGTGTCTTTTTAGGGTTCCGTACTCAAAGGGTACCCTATTACTAAGACTCCGCTTTCGGTCCGTCCGTCTGTCACCAGGCTGTATCTCATGAACCGTAATAGTTAGACAGTTGAAATTTTCACAGATGATGTTTTTCTATTGCCGCTATAACAACAAATACTAAAAAACAGAATACAATAAATATTTAAGGGGGCTCCCATACAAGAAACGTGATTTTTTTACTCGTTTTTGGTCGCTGTTGATAACGGCAACAGGTAGACGCTTGAAATATTAACAGAACATTTAGTTATATATTCACTTCAAAAATAAATAATTAAATTAAAATAAAACAAATATTTAAGGGTATCTCCCATACAACAAACGTGTTTATTTTTGCCGTTTTTATAGATAAGTGTACGGAACCCTTCGTGCGCGGGTCCGACTCGCACTTGGCCGGTTTTTCTTTTTGTATTCAAACCAACTTTTGATATAATAAAAAAAGGCCAGGTTGGTAGCACCCTAAACCGACGAGCATGCATGAGGTTAATGAATGTAGATGAAGCGGAAAGGGTGTGTCAGGATCGTAGCAGGTGGAAATCTATAGTCTCTACCTACCCCAACGGTAAACAGGCATGATTGTATGTATGTATGTTTTTAACATAATTCTGTAATAACATAAACAGGCCAAGACACTTCCCTATGATACAGTTAACACTAATTTAGGGGCCAAGAGGTTCATAATCATATCTTTTTGTACCCCTTTTTATGTCAATAAATGCTTACCTATTATTATTTAGGTATTTAATTTTTTTATCTGATACTCAAAACTCAACAAGCTGTTTATCATGACTAGCTCGCGTACCTGTGGTCGCAATCCAGCTTCTTCTTCAATCTGCGCGTTTGAACTGGCTTACAGCTGGAGCTTATAATTGATACGAAACGCAGAACACTTCGACGGTCCCTACGTATACTATCGAAACTACAAAATCTCAGTTTTTATTTTATTATGTATGTACACCGATTACGCTGAGATTTATGATCCGATTTACGTGATTCTTCTTTAGTTTGATGCAGAATAGTTGCCACTTGGACCCATAAAAATGTATTATTTTATAACCTTTAAGATAACATAATTTCACACATTTTAAGCAGATAAAATAAAAACAGATTTTGTAGTTTCGATAGTATACGTAGGGACCGTCGACTTACCCGCAGCCTGTGTGCGACATCGAATATTGCACGCTGTTCATACATATCCATTCATATTTTCGTAGGGACCCTTATAGCTTGTCTTATTCATACCCTAAGGTCCAGAGTGTCAAGGCGGCAGGCGGCAGTCGGCTCTGTATGAAATCAGCACGGGCGTCAAATCGCGCGCGTCGACGTAATCTCTTTATCGTGGTAAGAGGCGCCCGGCTACGTTCCCCACTTATATTATGAGACTTTTTCTTATATCTAGATAACGTGTTAATTTTCACATCGTACAGATTTAAATTTAAGGTCCTATCTTTGTTTAAGATGTTATGCCTACGTTCTGAGACTCGACTAGACAATTACATACTTCATTTGATGAGGATGGGGTTCTAACTTACTGAAATATAAAACTATCAGGTAGTTACCTAATAAACTGTACAAAAACGAAATCAGATAGGATCACCACCGTAAGAATTCATCACAACTAATCAGAACACATTATTAGTAATGTCAAATACATTTTAACCAACCAAGGAGAACGATATTGAATGTAATGTTAACACCACTGTACACCCTTGACCAGCAAATAAATGATTTGATTTGACCAATGAAATTTTTTTGGTAAACAATGGTGGCACCAATATTAAACACAGGACTCCCAAGTTTTGAAAGAAAACTAAGCCTTTGCGGGATCCATGCCCACGTCGAAACCCATTATGTAAAAAAATAACTGGTCGAATCTAACCGAAGAGAGCCGATAAGTTACGAAGGTCTGCCGTCGTATGTCTGCCATCGCGAGCGTCGCCACGCAACAGCCGCTTTCACAACGGTACCGCCGCATTAGATGTTTCATTTCAAAAACGCTATCTATATATCGTTGGTCGGCATTGAAAACCACATATGTGTAAAATACAAATTTTTAAAAGAGGTAGAAATAACTGTGTTCTGCAAAAAACACGGCCGATGAAATGTTAATACAAGTTTGTCATCGTACGTCATAAATAGCTTAGAAGTATTTGAATTGAAAGTTTGTTGAACTGATACGAGTATGACGAGTTTATTAATCTAAAGAACAAATAAAACGCTTTTAAAGAAAATTTTATTTACGAGGTCTTCACTGCCGAGCGTCGATATATGCTCTATAAGCGTATACAACCACCAACCAACCTCAACCTATGTTGACAAAAAAAATACTTCTTTATGTTACTTTTGTAACCAACACAGCATTAAATTTTCCACTTTTATTTAATTCAATATGCAATGTTTATGCGGTGGCTTAATATCTCTTTGATCGCCACTACGATATCACTCCAAGATCTCGACCGTTCTCCAGCTAATAATTTAATTTTACTTGGCGAGCAGCCCATCCTCGCACCTGCAACCTAGCTTGAAATTTATCGTTATTCATAGTCCATTGAGTGGTAGAAAGGCTATGAATTAAAGAAATATGGCGAGAGATAGAGATCGTCTAAAATACCAGCAATGTCAAAGAGAAAATGTTCTTAATCTATGCCCAGATTTTAAATATGGAATGAGTTGAATAAAAAGTTTAATAGTTATCCTCTTTAGGGCCAAAATTTCAATCGTCAGATAACTATTATCTGAGGAATAAATGTGGTGGTTTGACATATTTTCTATACAAAAGCTGTCAAAAAGTCAAACATATTCCCCAGATAAAAATTAATCTGACGATTGTAAAATTGGTCCTTAGGCTCAGTTGAACCAACTGACTATAATTGTTAACTTGCCATATTTATGTCAAAATTGAACTGATTTGACAGAAATTTTGGTACGGTTATGGTTAAAGTTATACTACATAAAATATAGCTTGATCTCTGCGACATATGTTAAACTGACATTCCTAGGTCGGCATTCCTATTCATTAGGTCGGCGGCAAGCCCATAAAGTATGACATTGACAGGTACAGTCTGTATTATTATGAAATTCAGGACTTCATAGGCGTGATTTTACTGACAGCTGTCTCAGAGATCAAGCTTTCTTTTATGAAATTAGTGCAACTCAGCGTAAGGCTCAGTTGCACCAACTAACTATAAACGTTAACTAGCCATATTTATGTCAAATTTGTACTGATTTGACAGACATTTTGGTATGGTTACGGTTATAGTTAGTTGGTGCAACTGAGCCTTAGAGTGTTAGTGTAATGGTCAAATAGGTAGGCTCGCAAACAGGTATTTGGCATACAGTGGAACAGGAGTGATTCAGAACTTTGACATAAAATTTTTACAAAGAAGCTCAGGGTGCTATATTAGTTTACGATATGTCAGAACCAAAGTCCCTAGCAAAACTGAATGAGTGGGACGTGGAACTGCAAGTATACTCCACCAAGAAGAACACAGCTTGCTTAGTTGTCGGCAATAAGACTGACAAGCATATAATTTTGGGACCCAGTGCATAATATCAGCAAGCATACTGGATCACCCGCGCGACGCGACGGCGCAACGAGTATTCCCAAGGAGGGTTGACGTCAGGCAGGTGGCGTCATAAAACAATAAGCCAAAACCTCTAACAACATGGATTTATCAAATACATGTTGTGCCGACCCCACCTAGTGTGGGATAAAGGCAGGAAGAAGAGGAAGGTAGGCTCGCAAATGCTACTCAATTTTAAGTTGCCGTTAATTTCATGCTGTCACTGTCACTCTAAGATGAAGTGACTGTCACGTCATCTTAGAGTAGACAGCACGAGACTTAACGGCAACTTAAAACTGAATACGTTTGAGTATTTGGTCATAAGTAGACAAAATGTTTGAGATGGTTTTTCTGTTAATTCCAACATTATTTTAGCTATCTGATAAATTAAACTGACATTGCCTGTAATAAAACTGTACTCTGTTTATACTAGTAGATTCATTAGACGTTTGTTAGTTTTAGTTTAGGGCGAGTTACTAATAAAGAATCGGTTTGCGACTTAATCAAATATTTTCGACGGATACAATTGACTTTTTATTGAATATTTGGGTTATATATCGAAAAATAATGCAATGGCTAGTAATATTGATAGATGGTGACGTTTAATATCCTGGCGCGAACAATACTCGGTACTCAGCTGGTTCAGTGTCTGGTTCATAAATCTCTGCTCTCTGGGGATTCGTTCGTCGCGGTGGAGTTGTCCGAGCAAGACGGCGGATGAACGTCACTTACAAACTTGTGCACCGCAACACGTTACTCACTAACTAAGTGATTGTTTGCCGCCTTCTATCGCCCGTATAGTTTACGAGTAGGTATGTAGTTTTACACTCGCTTTCAGTTAAAATTGATGAGGCGTTCCGTTATATACGTCAGTGACCACGACGAGGGACATAATCAATAAAATTCAGCCTGAAATATTACTGAGCGTTATATTATGTACATAACATAACATCACGCCATATACTCCTCGAAGAATTCGGCAGAGGTGTTTTAGTACATCGTTTCGCCAGTTATGTTTAAGTCCCATGCAATAGGGTGCGAGCCTATTGCTATTAACCGGGCACAAATCCAGACTCCGGGACTACTGAGAAATTCCTAATGGAAAAACTCAATAACACTATGCCCGACCTGGGGATCGAACCCAGGACCCCATGCTCAGCAGTTGCGCTTGCAACCACTAGACCAACAAGGCAGTAAGATTCATGTATTTATTATGATCCATGAATTCTGGCTGAGTCAAAATTTTTGTATAAGAGTCATAAAATATCTCAAGTGTCGTCTCATTTTTTCCGATAGGTAGTTGATATCGGCAAAAATGAGCCAAGAAAATACCAGGTAATATTGATCATGAAAGGGTTTCTTTAAAAAATGTAATATCGCCGAGGTGAGGCGTAGGCCACATTCATTTTCCGTGGGAGTGTCTCGTCTGTAAAGAGGCTTTCCGGGATTTTCCTACTATGAATACGACTGTGCTCTATTTATACTTTATAACAAGACTACAGAAAGTCTTTTAAAGTAAAACGGGACTCGACTTGATTGAAATCTTTAAAACTTCATGTTCCACGTTTTCAGGATTATTTTCTTTGTATTTAAGTCGACCGTCATACCTTTATATTAGGTCCCCACCTATGAAATTGGCGTTTTTTTTTCTCACAAATAGAGAACCTCGTCGCTTGTATGATTTAAAATATTTATCAATTGCTTGGTATTATATCGAATAATGATTATCATAGACAACTACCAATAGTAAAAAAAACATTATTACTTATAGTTTCCTAAACATAAAAAATACCTTAAAAATGACTCCTCTTTTTGTTAGCAAAAATGACCACTATTTTTGTTTTAACTTAGCCAAAACTTATTTTTGTCGCATAATCTAAGTGGCATACCACTTAGATTATGCGACAAAAATAAGTTTATGCACTAATGTAAACTTTTATGCACTAATGTTTAAAGACTAAGACGACGTATGCGTCGTCTTAGTATTTAAACATTAGTGCATAAAAGTTTTAAAACATGAGTGTGCATAGTTGTTAAATAAATTAAGAAAATGTTAGTATGAAAAATGCAACTTCTTTAAAATTCTCCATACAAAACGCTGATTTCACAGGTATCTAATATTTACAGTTTACACTTTTTAATTTTAAATAAACCTACCTTTTGGAACCAGTGTCTCATAATGGCGATGAAGGTGCTAACGTTTTTTATTTTTTTGAATCCATATGAGATTACAAAGTAAGAATTAAATAAGAAGGAAACCTAGAGGAATGTCAGTCAGTGGAAACGCCAGAAGGACATACATCGATGTTATTGGTGATGTTCTTCACCAAGGACAGATGCGTAGTACCTACTCTCAACCGACGTACGTGTATGACAAGATGTATGAATATGGATGAAGCGAAAGGAGTATGTAAGAATCGCAGTATGTAGCGTTCTATAGTTTCTGCCTACCCCCATGGGAAAAAGGCGTGGGTTTATGTATTTAATTAAATACGAGCCCCGTGAGCTGTATTAAAAGGTTCTTTTCAATAAAAGCCTTTCTTGGTTTCAAACAAGCCTCGTGGCTTCGGAATTGAACAGTAGTTGGGGGTTGTACAAAAGAGCCGAAGAGTCAAAGTGCGCTTTGAATGCCTACCTACCTGCTGTTACTCTTCAGATAAAATTGAATACATGCTGATTGTACTAACTGCTATTGAACTAAAGTAAAATGAGTAGCACACGCAAGGACCATACCATATTCTTTATTTAAGACCAGAGTTGAGAAATCCGTAACATTTCTTGTTTGTTCTTTTCCCAACTATGTTGGGGTAGACTTCCAGTCTAATCACATGCGGCCAAATCGCGGAAGACTCGGTCAGGCGAAAAGAACTCGAAGACGAAACCAAGAAAACAAAAGCAAGAAAACAGCAAACAAATTTAAATGTAAAATGAAACCAATTAAAATGATTAAAAAAAACCACATTCGGCTGAATACCAGGTATTTTACACGGAGCGACTACCATCAGACCTCCGCAACCCAGTTACTGGGCAATGCTGATATCGTCAGGTTAGGCGGGTTGTAACATTTTTTGCTTATTAAAAAAAACCGGCCAAGTGCGAGTCGGACTCGCGCACGGTTTCCGTACCATTATCTATAAAAACGGCAAAAAAAATCATGTCTGTTGTGTGGGAGTCCTCTTAAATATTTATTTTATTCTGTTTTTTAGTATTTGTTGTTATAGCGGCAACAGAAATACATCATCTGTGAAAATTTCAACTGTCTATCTATCACGGTTCATGAGATACAGCCTGGTGACAGACGGACGGACAGCGGAGTCTTAGTAATGGGGTAGGCAACTGTGGAACTAATGGCGCCACTTTCGATTATACCTATGCCATCTTATTGGTTGCAATGTGTTTGACATTATTGCTAATATGAATATGATGGTTCTGATTGGTTTAAATAACTAAGTATGGAGGTGCTGCCATCTGCTTTCGTTTTGCGTTGCCTTCCCCATATGGTCCCGTTTTAGCTTTTGGGTACGGAACCCTAAAAATAACGTTCCGCACGAAAATATTTCTTTATTGTTACACGGATTACTGGAATGCGATTGAATATCTACCGCTGTTTAATTTTCAATTCATGTTTATCCGATATCTGCGTAATTTGCATGCAGCCAGTGATTTAAATAATGATCCACGGTAGGCCGAGCCAATCTCTCCGTTAACTTATGGTAATCCGCTTCTTGAATATTATTATCTAGGTACCTCTCTGTAAATCATGTCGGTGCCGCTTCCCTTTGCTTTCATTTTGCGCTTTGTGTATGTCCTTATTTACGAGAGTACCATTGTACTATATTGTTGTATGAAAATTACGTAACAAGTTACGTACGCGGCGGTAACACTGAGTTTACCGATGCGCCAATTCTGAAAAATTTGCTTTGCTTTATTTCGATGCTTTTATGAAAGCCTCACAACACACATGTTATTAAACTTGCTCTAAAACGGTTTTAGTTTTACTCTCACACCTGTGTATGGTAAAATCCAATAACATTCTGCTAAATCCTCGGGATTTCCAGCCTTTTTCGTATTAATCCGACTACAGCGTTCTGCAATACTTATGCAGGTGAGGCTTTGACTGCCTTGTTGGTTTAGTGGTTGCAAGCGCGACTGCTGAGCATGGGGTCCTGAGTTCGATCCCCAGGTCGGCCAAAGTGTTATTGGGTTTTTCCATTAGGAATTTCTCAGTAGCAGCCCGGAACCTGGATTTGTGCCCGGTTAATGGCAATATCCTCGCCCCATTACACGGGACTTAAACATAACTGGCTAAACGATGTACTAAAATACCCCTGCCGATCCCTTCAGGGAGTACAAGGCGTGATGTAATATTAGGTGTTATGTGAGCTTTCTGTTACAATTGGCAATATCATTAGTATTGATTCAAATAGTGAATGTCAGTCGAATGCATCCGCGTGTGGATGCAGCGGCGGCACACAATCGCTGGGTCGGTGTCACGTCTGTCACGTAGCCGGCACATTCACGCCGCGAGCCACGTCAGTCGTCACGTCTCCTCACAGTCACGCTTATCGTGAATACGATGGATTACTTGGCACTGCTGTTTGGGCACAGACTCACAGTCAACTTACAACGCTCACTCATTTACATATGAATGCTTCGAATCACGCTAATCTACCCGTGTGTATGACGTGGTATGACGAAGTTTGCCTCAGACGTCGAGCTTCATGTTAATTTCAGCAACTGCTGAACGATGTTCCTACATACGTATAGTCGCTATAACTTCAAGATTGTGAAAAGAGAAAAATAACATCTCTATTTTACATTAAAACAACACGTTGACCGCCATGACGGTGCCTAGTGTAAGGGAAATGTAATATTTAGAAGAGAACATAAAAACAAACAATCGAGCAAAAAGGTCTATAAAAATTTAATAATACCTTGTGTTTGTATCTCGGAAGGCAATAAAAATACACTTTATTTTTTGTGGTTCAAGGGTTTCCTATGCCATTTGCGGGCTCCTCTGTTGCTTTTATCTGTGAAAATGTGCACTTTGTATAACGTTTTCAGAAATTGTTATAAGTTTATATGTCAATTAAAAGTTGTTAGGGTTGCTCGCTCGTTTTCCGCTTAATATATCCCGGGTATAAAATGAAAATGTAAGATAATCCACTATTGAACAACACAGCTACCTTTACTACAGCAAAATTGCTTCTCGTTACACCAAAGAGTTCTGCTCTGAATATTTATAATGTTCCCGAAGTTGATTTAGAGCGGCTAATTTGAGAACGAGATTGTTAATAAAATAGTTACCACTTCAGTTTGTATATTTATTTTATACGAGCAGATGTTAGAATTTAACGAGTGCCGACAATTTCCGACACAAATATATTTACAGCTAGAGAAAATAGTTTCTTTTAAGTGTAGTTTATATGGGAAATGTTAATAGCAGGGATAGCCTAGTCGTGTGACCATCGGACTGCAAACTCATAGGTTTAGAGTTCGAACCCAAGGTACGCACCTCTGACTGTACGGATTCATGTGCGTATTGTATAATTATCACTTGCTTAAAAACGGCGGAGGAAAACATCGTGAGGAAACCGGCATGCCTGAGAAATATTCCTCGACGGCATGTGAAGCCAAGTCAGAGACCCATGGGCGACATAAACTCTGACACCAAGTTAGTCACTCACTACACGAAAAGAAGAAGATGGATATATTTATTTAGGCAATATTTATACAGATGTCTGAGGGATCTTGTAGTAGGTAAATAATATGAAGCGAAGTAACAACAAGAGCCCGCTCAATCTCGGTTCATTACCCTGAGTCGTGCGGTGCAGCTCGCTGGCTCGCTCAGCGTTCAGTAACAAGATCGTTAGCCTGTCTGAATCCTCCTCCAGCGTCTTCATCCCGAAGTTATCTCGGATTACTATTGTAATAACATTCGGAATCCACTAAAACTGAACGTTTCAAATTGTGATTGTCGAATTGCAATCCGATAACATAATCCTGATGTAGGAGGTGCAATCGATTTCGCATCTCGATTTCAGATCATTAGTTTGAAATCCAAGGAACGTTAATAGACCTTCTATTCCACCGGGTCAGCGATGTTTTAAATAAATCCGACACGAGTTGAGCGTATTCAATTTCCAGTGTTGTGTCCCATAAAAACATTTTGACGTCATTTTCCATTTTAACTTTGCGAATGTCCCATCCTGGGGGACTGCCTGACACAACTTTGAATGTGTTATTTTATATTAACCCAAAGAGGTCACCGTAAATCTTGGGATAAAATAAGGTTTTCGTTATATGATTTATAAAGAAAATTAGTTACATTGGAGAGATGAAGATAAGTTACCTAAATCAATAAAATAATAAGGATCGATAAAATACGGAGTCTCATAATAATTCCCGATATGTATACAACTCATATCCGAGGATAATCATAAACGGGAGTCCTCCTCTGATTAGGAACGCTGCAAAGCGCTCGAAACGTGCAGAAATGTAAACATTTATGAGATGAAATAAACACGAAATGTTTCGTAGAAAATGTTTCATTTCAATTTACTTAGTATCGATATAAATTTAATTTTATAAGTCTCCCACGAAATATCTTTCTTCAAGCAAAAATTAAAATGAATAATCCAACTGTAGCCACCTTTGACCATAGTTAATGTGAGAGTAAGATAAATAAAAACAAACAACTATCCACAAGGTTACATCTGTCGAAGCCATAAAGGTAGAATCCTGTAGCCGACTGCAGGCAGCAGCAGTAGGCGAAGTGTCGTCACGACACTACTGGTTTCTATGTATTACTAGGCGGGCGACGTGTCGCTAGTTACGGAAGGTATTACAACAGTTTAACTAACCTACTTCATACAGTGGTTCATCGAGAGTTTGTCATTGACAGTTTTTAAAGGCAGCTCGGGAGATGACGTCACTGCGATGGACGACTGTATGGAATGGCTAGATTGTGGTATTACTTAGAAACCTAGTGTCGCAGCGACACTTCACCTGCTGCTGCTGCCTGCAGTCGGCTATGGAGTTCTACCTTTAAAGTATAGGTAAAGATGGAAGCCACTCAACGAGCACCTAATGAAAATAGAAACATTTGGCCTTGAATATTTTGCTTTGGATTTTTCGATGTTATTGGTGAAGTTCTTCACAAAGGTCAGGTGCGTAGTACTCTCAACCGGCGTGCGTGTATGACAAGATGTATGAATGTGGATGAAGCGAAAGGGGTATGTAAGAGTCGTAGCATGTGGCGTTCTATAGTTTCTGCCTACCCCTATGGGAAAAAGGCGTGAGTTTATGTATGTATGTATGTATGTTCTGTCTTGCTTAATACCCTATTGAGAAAGAGATAAAATTTCCAAACTAAATATTCTGTTTTCTAAGTACAGTATTTAGAAAGAGACAGAATTGTAAAGTAATATTCAAGTCCAAATGTTTTGACTTTCAGTAGTTGTTAGTAGTGCGTTCTCCATTTTTACCTATACCTTCATGGTCGAAACTAACACCCATATTCTAAGACGTTCCTCCAAAACTTACTCGACTCGACTCCACCTCGACTCAGTCTTCCTCACTACCATCGGTAGTTATAGTTGGCATAAACGTCCTCGACTCAAGATTTTTCCTCAGTCGAGGCAAGGAATCATCTGTCAAACTCAAGGTACCTCGAAACCTACCTTAAGGAAGGAAGTGTCAAAGTTCGTATGTAACAAACATGAATTTTGAAGACTTTATCGACTATGCTTGCGATAATCCTTACAAGTATTTATCGCGGCGTTATTTGCGCGATGCAGATAATTCAAATTATGACGTAATGACTCCTTCGAGGAATCTCAAAGTTCACTCGAAATTGCGACTAAGAATACAATTTTGAAGGTGTTTTCGAGGCTGTCTTGAGTCGAGTAAGTTTTGGAGGAACGTCTTAGAATATGGGTGTAAGTCTTTGATTATAACTTGCTCTAAACTCCATAGCAACTAACTAGTTCAGTACTACACACATACGTGCATATTCCAGGTAGTTCGGATCTCAGCCGCAACTCATTAGCCTCGGTGACTTAGCAGCGAACACTCGAGCCGGCCTAGTGGTCGGATCGTGGTACGTTACAGCGAATAACCGAGACTGGCTCGTTACCAACTTGTACACGACACATGTAAGAAATATGATGTATCTTATGCTAAAAGATATTTGACAAGCTGATAGTGGAGCGAAGAACTAAGATTTTGATCATGTTTTTGGGGCATTAGGGTACAAAACTTTTTTGCGTTAAATGCAGAGGAAAATAATGCAATTAACCGCTTTTATAATGTATCTTGGTGTAAGATAGTTTTTCAGAAAAGCGTGTACGGAATGTGATTTTTTTTAATAAAAAAAAAAATACAAGAATATTGCACATTCATTGCTCGTTTCGTCTGCCCCAGAAGCAGTGGCGTAGTGATAGGGCAATTTAGAGTACCACAAGGTACCTACTAAGATATGTACATACTATACGCCATATAATAGTTACCAAAATAAAAAGATTTGTTATGTAGGTATATAATATCACTCAAAATCGTCCACATATTGCTTAACGGTCTTTTAGTTAAACCGGCATAGAAACGCTCGTTGGCTATGCAACATCCACGTAGACAATTTAAAAACAAATTCAGTTTGAAACGAGTTGAGCGGTTCACTCCGCTACCAATATTGGGTAACAGAAAATTGACAAACAAGGAAAACTTGTAACGTGGGGAAACGGTACAAATATGATAAGGCGAAGATACGACGCAGATCTTAGTCGAAATAGATACAAATATATTTTTTAGACGTGTTACAAATATATGTTTCTCAAGATTAGATAGCCGATTGGTTAAAATCAGTTGTTCTTTCTCTCGATTCTACCTTGCCATATGAATTCCAGCTTTTGCCAGATTTCTTAGTTATATGTATACAATGTGTCCCAATATGTAGTAATAAAACCCCCAAAGATAGAGTAGTTTTAGTATTTGACTTACCTATTTCGACCTCCACATATTCACACACCCATAACTTAAGACCTAGGTCTTACAGAGGCGTTAATGTAATGTCATTAATAGGCTATTAGCATAGACAACCTAAAGAAGTACCAAACTGCCATACATAAGTTAAGCAATTTTTGTAATGAGACATGAAAGTTAAACTTTATACATAATTTTACATATAATTTTCACATTTCTAAAATACTACAAAAACTACAGGGGTAACACGTATCTTTTTTACTAGTCTTTGAGTTGTTCTACAAAACAAAATAAAAATCACGCCTCTGTGAGATCTAGGACTTGAGTTGTGAGCGTTTGAAATGTAATGGTCGAAAAATGTAATGGTCGAAATATCCGAGCCAAATACTAACAACATCAAAGAAGAAATTAAATAGCAACAGGAGAGGTAGACCTTATTAGTTTTCATGTTATACGGATGAGAATTTATTTTTATAAACTATGTAAACTCCCCGATTTAAATTACAATATTTTTCAGTGGTATTCAAGCGAGGTCCATGATTTGTATTCATCGCGGTGTCAACAATGGCCAGAATAAAGTACAGTTATGGGCTTTTGGGGGCCATTCATGAAGCGTAGGCCATAACATGTGTCAGTGGCGTTATGCCACTATAGAAAAAGATCATAAACTATCACAAAAAATGTTCATAAACATAAAATTGTGCAGTGTTCCTGTTTTTTAATCACTGTTATCATCATCATTCAGTTTGTCGACTGGTTGGTCTGATAGAAGTTTTAAGACAGTGGAAATCGATGCTTTGGACGCAACAATGCCTTGTCTTGTAGGTACTTATACTTAATGTCGAATCGGCTGTTAATTGCTGTGCATTGTGTGCCTAAGAGTCATTCAAGTCTCTACCATGACCTTTGCGCTGCCAACTCTCTTAATCCGAAATAAAGTTCCCTTAATCAGTTCGCAAACACTTTTGAACTTGACTTCAAACTAATTCTGTTATTGCAGAACTTCAGTCATTGAAAACGAAACTCCACTTAAATTAATGCAGATTCACAAAGCATTGAGAATTCTACAGGTTCTTTTTACTACAATTTTCAAGTGAAATAAATATTGTACAGAGCAATATTTCATCAATTTGTTTCAAAGCGTTGCCCGTACGGCGCCGGAAGATTCGAAAGATAATTAAAGTGCAATTGCAGTGGCATAGTCGCTCGAGTGTAAAGAGGAAATTGAAAAGTGTTATAAAATATTGAAATGTTTCGGTATTTCTAACTTAATTTTATTTGTTACTAGCTTTACCCGACCCGGCTTCGCACGGGTAGCACTAAATATCTAAGGCGCACCTACCTACCTACCTATACCTACCTATTATTTTGTGACATTGTTTGACAGGTTTCACAGTTTTTATGGGAAAAGAAAAGTGTTGTTTTTACTATTTTCCACGCAATTTATATGTTTTTTCTCTCCATAAGAACCTTCTTTGTGCCTTAAGAAATATATAAAAAATAGCCGAATTGGTCAAGCCGTTCTCAAGTTTTGTTTGTTTTGTTTTCGTTCTCCTTTATTTATCTTAAAGCTTATAAAAATATTTTTAAATTCATATATTATTTTTAAATTCTATATAAAAAAAAATGTTTGAAAATATAAAAATACTGGTCCACCGGCATCGAGATCAGGGTCCAAGCTACCAGTGGTTAGGGTTATTATAATTATGATTAATGTGTCGCCATTTTCGTCAATATGTACGAGAGGGGATGATAATTATATTTTATATGATGTGATGGTACCTACTTCCACAGAAAAATAGCTTTTTTAGGGCCCCGTACCTCAAGATGACGAAATGGAAGCCTTTGTTGTAGTTTTTAGGTGCAAAATGTAGTTAGAATAAAAGTCGACACGTACCTTAGTTAATAGAGCCAGATCTGTAAAACTAACCGATCGCAACGAGTACCGCCGTTTATTTTGATTTCCCGCGAGAGCTTTAAGTTCCCACATCTTATGTACCGTATATCTATCACGAAGAAATGAGACCTCTTAGAGAAACAGAAAATTATTTCTAGATAACTATTTTCAAGTGATCATTTGCAAAAGAACAGAAAATTGCGAAGCATGTGCCGCCCTGCATTGCAAGAACAATTTTAGGTGATTTTGCTATAATGTTTATCCTAGATGGCTGGAAAGAATTACCAGAATTAAATAAAAAACAGCGAGCATCATATATGAATCACGCCTTGCAATCCCTGAAGGGTTCGGCAGATGTGTTTCAGTACACCCTCGTTTCACCAGTTATGTTTAAGTCCCATGTAATAGGGGGCGAGCCTATTGACATTAACCGGGTACAAATCCAGACTCCGGACTGCTACTGAGAAATTCTTAATGGAAAAACCCAATAACACTTTATCCAACCTGGGGATCGAACCCAAGACCCCATGCTCGGCAGTCGCGCTTGCCACCACTACACCAGCGAGCATCATTAATCTTCAAAATTACAGTTTTGTTTACACCCGTGCAGATGATGCAAAATTCACAAATTTAACATCAAAGCGTAGTCTGGTGACATTTTCAGATAATATAGTATACCTATAAAATGTATCAAAATGTTCATTTGAAGAACGGCGTTAACACTTTCAATGAACAAGAAATGTCTCGCCGTCAGATCTTGAAATATCCCCGGGGAAAACCAATAATAACACCGGAGGACTCACTGGAATTCTATTACGTTTTACGTACCTATCTACCTATAACGAACAATTTTATAACACATTTTGTTGGTACCTACTATAATGTGCGTATAAATAGCAATACTGGGAGTGAGACGTAAAAAACGAAATTATGATGTTGTGTTTTATATGTATGTACTTTGATGTATATCGTGTGGCTGTTAATGTAACATTTAATGTCTGATTATTTGAGGATGAAATATTACACAAAATGTAAGCTCCATTTCTATATATATAATCAGCCCATTACCATCCCACTGCTGGGCACGAGACTCTTCTTACAATGAGAAGGGTTTAGGCCTTAGTCCACCACGCTGATCTGGTGCGGGTTGGCGGATTACACACACCATCGAAAACCTTATGGAACCCTCTCAGGTGTGCAAGTTTTCATGTTTTTCCTTCACCGTTAACGCAAGTGATAATAAAATTATGATCCGCACATGAATATTCGAAAAGTCAGAGGTGCGGGCTGGGATCGAACTCAGACCCTCCTGCATGAAAGGCAAGCTTTCAACCTCTAGGCTATCACTGCTATAGAATTTAAGTTTATCCAAGTAAACAATTCAATAATCATTAGTCTGTTGGCTTCGAACGAAGGCACTCGTTTTACTAAGAACTTGTTTTACATACATACCAAAGTCGTTAACCTCAATAGGTAACCACTTACCACTAACCCACTCAATAGGTAAATTGTCACTTTAATAAATCTTTTCAGTTAATTCAATTATCCAGTACTTCTATAGATTCGTGGTTTTTGTTTTGAAGCTTGGAACAAGTCACAGTCACACATTGTATGTAGGATTTTTTTTCCATAAAAAATCCTTTGCCATATCTAAATAAGGTTCAGTAAACTCTACACTCTGTTATGTTATGTGGAGGGAAGAAAGTCATCTTACTAGAAGAGTAATAAATATGAATGTGGATGAATATACAAATAGAGTTAGGCCAAAGAAAAGATGGACGGATTGTGTGAAGGATGATATGGGTAAGTAAGGAGTGAGTACTGAGATGATGATGAGGAGAATGGAAGAGGAATACGTGTTGTGACGACCACACCTAATGTGGGATAAGGGCAGAGAGATGATGATGATGGCCACACATAAAAATATCCCACCACTACCGTAGTGACACATCGCTAACAAAACACGATCTAATTCGGTGATCTATAAAATACTCCCACATTTCTGTTCATAAACTAACAAATTAACTAACTACTGACTATTACCTGTCTAGTTTCATTACCGTGGTTACTATCTATTATTCTATATTTGTGGATCAACAACTTGTTGCAAAATACCGCTGCACAATAAAACATGTTACGCTATGATTGTTTTTGTTTTACCTTTTTATCGCCCATCACTATTTAATGTTGAATGTATTGCGCGGATGACACGATATCGCCTGAGTTACGATTGTTGAGTTTATTTGTTAATAATGCTTATGTTCTAACAATTACTTCTGTAAGTTACGATAACTGCCTCTTTGGTCTAGTGGTGGCAAGTGCGACTGCTGATCGTGAGGTCCTGGGTTCGATCCCCAGGTCGAGCAGTGTTATTCGGCTTTTCCGTGTGGAATTCCTCAGTAGCAGCCCGGAGTTTGGATTTATGTCTGGTTGATGGCAATAGGCTCGCACCCTATTACATAGGACTTAAACATAACGGCGAAATGAGAGTGTTACTATACATCTCTGCCCTATCCTTCAGGGAGTGCAGGCGTGATGTTATATTACGATATTTTACTTGAAAGTAAGGTTATCAGAAAATTTCAGAGTAACAAAGACTTGGAGTACGCGGATCCGAATACATTGTATAATGCAAACACACTGACGGTTGACACTGGATGAAATATATATGCTCTTTTCGTGGGAAATGCAAGTTTCACTATTCTGGCTGCAATACGGTGAGATGTATTGGAGAATTTTAGAGAAATAAATTGCGTACAAATGTTTTGAATTTCAAAAATCTACTCATACATACTTATGTACTTCACGTTTTGAATCCGCCAGTATAAAAATCACGACTGAAACTCATTCATGTATTTTTCTCCTAAAAAATCTGAAATTCGGATAGTTTTGCCTTCCATAAAAAGATTTAAATTACATAACATCACGTCTGTATTCCCCGAAGAGTTGGGTAGAGGTGGTCATTTCGCCGTTTTTAAGTCCCATGTAATAGGGGGGGGGGGGGGGGGCTATTGCCATAAACCGGGCACAAATACAAATTCCGAACTGCTACTGAGGAATTCCACATGGAAAAACCCAATAACACTTTGCCCGGCCAGGGAATCGAATCCAGAACCTCACGATAAGCAGTCGCGCTTGCAACCACTAGACCAATGATGTAGTTCAATATTTAAATATCTTTACATTGTATAAAACAAAGTCGGTCCCGCTGTCTGTACGCTTGCATCTTTTATACTACGCAACGGATTTTAATGCAGTTTCCAGCAATAGGATAGAGTGATTAAAGAGGAAGGTTTAAATGCCCCACATTAGTATCTACATTGCACCCGTGCGAAGCCGTGGCGGGTCGTTACTCTATATCTATACTAATATTATAAAGAGGAAAGATTTGTATTTTTGTATGTAACGAATAAACTTAAAAACTACTGGACCGATTAAAAAAAACTCTTTTGCCGTTAGAAAGCTACATTATCACTGAGTAACATAGGCTACCGGCGGAGCCGTGAGGACACAGCTAGTTATTTATAAAATAGATTGAAAAGTCAATGACGGATTTTCAAAGAGTGCTTCAATATATCCCATTAACGTAGGTATGTATGGTTTCGGCTTATCTGACCGGCGAGTTGCGACCGACAAGCTAGGAAAATGGATTACTGTAAAATGGATTACCTACCACCCTTTATTCACTTTATTCTCCGCACTTACGTTATTTTAATTAAATAGCTTTATACCCGGTTGCTATAAACAAAAACGAATCGTTTTGCTTACAATGGTACCGTTTTTTATCGCCAAACTCGGCATATAAATAGACTCGTAAGCTAATTTTACCTGTGATAGCTTCTTTCATATAGGAGGGTCTACTTTGCAAAGCCATGGTCTTTGCTTCATCTATACTAATATTATAAAGCTGAACAGTTTGCTTGTTTGAAGGCGCTAATCTCAGGAACTACTGGTCGGAATTGAAAAAATATTTTTGTGTTGGATAGTCCATTTATCGAGGAAGGTTTTAGGCTATATAACATCACGCTAAAACCAATAGGAGCGGAGTATAAATGAAAAATGTTGCAAAAACGGGAAAAATGTCCACCCGTGCGAAGCCCGGACGGGCCACTAGTTATTGATGAAGATACAACAGTTTCAATTTTAACCAATACCTAACGCTCCGTAAATTGTAGGAATCGGCCATTAACCAATGGTTTTAACAAGTTGGTAGTTAATAGTGTCTATTGAGTTGAACTCTCGTCGTGTTTCCTTATAAATGAATCAAAACTACCACTACTTAATACTACTAACTTGAAAAAGGCGTACAAGAAAATCGTGTAATGTTTTCGGCATAACACTTAAACGTGGTTGTTCGAAGATTAGTCCCAATAAAAGATCTATAGGTGTGCTCGGTATCGTATTGGAAAACGAGATTGTGACCATGTAGCGGGTGTGCTTAATGGCCCGGCCGGGACACGAATCTCGGGCTCTGGGACAGAGGCGGGAACAAACAGTCTCCTGCGGGTCCGATCCCAATTTATTAGTCGCGCCGCGCCGGGTTACGTACGGGAACATAAAAAATTTACAAGAACGCGTCCGACGGTTACTCGATGCAATTTATTTGGAAACCTACCTGAACAAGTTACGTTACAGCTTCTCGTCTAAGATCTTTTTTGAATGTGATTTTCTGGAGTTGTTTTTTTTATTATCTGTGCGTCAGAGGTTTGGAACGGAAATAAATACTTACGCGGGAAAATATTGTACACGTGCGTCAAGATGTCACTTAGGTTGTAAACAAGTTTTATTTTAATATAATTTATTAATGCGGTTTATTTAAAGCTACTTTATTGAAGATATTTATATTTTTAAACTGACTAATGATGATCATAAGTCAGTTTTTAAGGTGACGATGGCAAAGTAAATATAGAAACGCCTTCGGTATATAGAACACGATTAGTAATCACAATTCCTATTTATATCTATTTTTAAAAAGCAGTGGTGTGACCGTCGGACTGCCAAGTCATAGGTCTCAAGTTCGAACCCAAGGCACGCACCCTCTGACTTTTCGAATTCATGTGTGTATTGTATAATTAAGACTTGTTAGAAACGTTTAAGGAGGAACGGTCGTGAGGAAATCGAGAGAGGTATTGAGAGAGCCTGAGAGGTATTTCTCGACGGCATGTGAAGTTTAATCAGAGGCCCATAGGCGGCATAAACTTTGATACCAGGTTAGTCACTAACCACACGTAAAGAAGAATATTTAGAAGAACGAAAGCTGTCCACGAGAAAAAGCTGCAATTTAAAAAAATCTTCAGCTATCTACATTGACTATACACTAAATTAAAGGTTTAATTTTCCAGAGAATTCGATTTTTGTTAGGTACATACTGTAGATTCTTATGTAGAAACAGGTTAGTACTAATAAATAATTAAATAGGCGTCGAGATTTTTTAAAATTACTGCCAGTTTTCGTGTACGTGTACGTGTACGTGTGTGTGTGTAGTTTACTCTAGAACACGATTTATAATCACAATTCCTATTTATAACTACTTTCAAATACAAGAATTTAAATAAACGGTGTAAATAGACCCTTAACGAAGCCGAAAGGCACTTATTCCCCACGTCATTGCGATATTCTTTTTTGTTCTGGTCTATGCCTGGGAACCTTCTTTTTACGGAGATATTGGAGGTCAAAGTTCCAACTTTTTCACAACTTTTATTTAAAATACTAGTTTTGAAGGTTGCAAATGTACTTGAAATACCTCCATTACCCTTTACTGCTCATGGCATCTATCAGCAGTGTTTTGAGTGCGTTACATTGAGCTTTACAGTAAAACGAAATTTTTCACCCAAAAAAAAGTCGTTTCCCAGCGACAATTTTTGCGTAGGGTTACTTAGTTTGATGTATTGAATGCATGGTCGACGGCTTCGTGAAGGGTCTTTTTACACCTTGTATATTCCAAAGTAAAGTATCCTGAACACCGGATACGTAGCGCCTATCACTTGGGCGCACAAGCTATTGCCTGACACTGATCCCTTTAAAAGCGGCGCGTGTATCGGGACCGTGACACATTTGTCTCAATAAGTGACACTTTATTAAGTAACGATATAAACAACGATATTTAAACTTTTTGTTAAGAGGCCACTCCCGTTTCACAACCTCGCTCTAACTTTAATCCTTTTTTAATGATTTAAAGAGATTTTAGGCGATGTTGAAAAAAGGAATCAATCAGCATTCTTCAGGACAACATTATAATTATATTTGGAACATATTTTCGTCTTGATTTGTTGCCTAGAAAGAGGAGGAGAAAGAAAATTTGTCTGTTGCTTTTTCTATATAAAACTAGCGGCCCGTCCCGGCTCCGCACGGGTGGAAATTTTTCCCGTTCTTGCAACGTTTTTCTTTTATGCTCCGCTTCTATTGGTTGTACCGTGATGTTATATTGCCTATAACCTTCCTCGATTAATGGACTGTCCAACAAAACGTTAAAACAAACAAACAAACTCTTCAGCTTTATAATATTAGTATAGATGTATGGAAATAAAACTATTCTTTAAATATTTGTGATGAAATTCAGAAGGTGGAAACACTGAACTTTCTATTGATTAAATTTATAAATATCATCTGAAATCTCTGTAAATCTTTAAAAAAGGCTCAAAGTTGGAGAGAGACAGCTGTGAAACAAGAGCTGCCTCACTTCATTAAATTGTAGTTGGCAATATTTATTTACTATCCAACTAACAGTGTACTGTCAACTGACATTTAACATAACATCACGCCTGTATTCCCTGAAGGGATGGGCAGAGGTGTATAGTAAACTTCATTTTTTTTGCCGTTATGTTTACGTCCCATGTACGTACTAGGGGGCGAGCCTATTACCATAGACCGGGCACAATTCCAAACTCCGGGCTGCTACTGAGAAATTCCACACGAAAAAACCCAATAATACTTTGCCCGACCTTGGGATCGAACCCACACTAGACCAATGAAACAACTGATTTGCCATTTACTGGTTTTTAAATATATTTTCTTAGTAATTAGGAATAGTTTTTTTGATTCTCCGAGTATCGTTAAAGAAAGATCTTTATTTCTTTAACCAATCTATTCTCGGGATCAGCTTCGCTAAGAGGATTTATTCGACAAAGGCTCTTCAGTATCGCATAACTAATTAACGAGTTTCAGTTTAACTGAAAGAGCAATAATTTCTTCTAATTACGGACAACAATACAGGTTGCAGCTAATTCCTATTATTTATGCATACGTGCATAAATTTAGCAAATTATGCGCATATAAAGCTGTGGTCAAAACGTTATGACGGCTCATATAAAACCGGCTTGCAGGCAGGTAGGTACTCTAACTTCACAGTTCAGGTTACTTTTCATTCTGAATAAATAATTTATTATTTTGCGTTCACAATGGCTGCAACTTTAGCCCGCATAACTTTATGTGCAGTAAAATATCATTTTACTGCGTTTGCGTTGTCATTAACTTGAATGTGGTTAAATGGCTTTATATACGTACGTTTGGTATTGAATTATATTATGTACTGGGTTTTGTACAAATATTTTTTTAGGTTGGTGCTGGTCTAACCTTTTTATCCGATAGTAAAAACAAATGGGTTTATTGGTTTGTGTGTGAATATGGAATGAAGTTCACTTGTAGCTCTACTACTCAATACGATAGATTTAAGTAATGCATGAAGCCTTTTTTGTTTTGAGAAATAAATATTAACGAAAATGAAATTAAAATACTATCGGCCTTATCTTCTTTGCATAATACTAGCTGTGTCCTTACTGCTTCGCCCGTAGCCTATGTTACTCAGTGATAATGTAGCTTTCTAACGGCAAAAGATTTTTTGAAATCAGTTCAGTAGTTTTAAAGTTTATTCGTTACATACAAAAATCCAAAAATACAAATCTTTCCTCTTTAAAATATTAGTATAGAAGTATAGATATAGAAGTATAGATAACAAAGTCGCTCCCGCTTAGATCTTTTAAAACTACCCAATGGATTTTAATGCAATTTCAGCAATAGATAGAGTGATTCAAGAGAAAGGTTTATATGCCCCATATTAGTATCTACATTGCAGCCGAGCGAAGCCGGGGCGGGTCGCTAGTCTTTATATATATAATTCGACTGTACGTGTGTTTGTCACCTAACTCCTCCTAAACGGCTGGACCGATTTGGATAAAATTTTGTGTTTATATTTCAATGGGTTCCTGGATGGTTTGAAAACACAATTGGACCCGGTAGGTGGCGCTACTTTTCCGGACAGGACGACGTCTGCCGGGTCTGCTAGTCTACTAATAAATGTTGAATAAACTTATACATAGAATAATGTTTGGTTATACTGATGTTATTCATGACATAATTTTATTCAGCGCTTATTCATGATCATCAGCCTATAATGTTCCCACTGCTGGGACACAGGCCTCCTCTCTGTGAGAGGGAATAGGCCGTAAACCACCACGTGTGCCCAGTGCGGGTTGGTAGATGTCACATGTCTTAGAATTTTTGGTTCTAGGACATGCCAGTTTTCTCACGATGTTTTCCTTCACCGTTTTGAGAGCAGTGGTGATGAAATAAATTACACAAAGTAATGCGCCTGGCTGGGTTCGAACCCACGACATACAACTCGTAAGTCGGGGCTGTCACCACTGGGCCACCACTGCGCTCAGCGCTTACTAGTATGGGGGTATATCTATAGATCGTACGTAAGCATATTTTCCACAAAAATCTAAATAGCTGACTGCCTTGTTGGTCTAGTGGTCGTAAGCACGACTGCTGAGCATGGGGTTCTGGGTTTGGTCCCCACGTCGGGCAAAGTGTTATCGGGTTTTTCCATTTCGAATTTCTCAGTAGCAGCCCGGCGTTTGCATTTGTGCCTGGTTGATGGCAATAGGCTCGCCCCCATTATATGGGACTTAAACATAACTGGCGAAATGAGGGTTTTACTATGTATAGTAAAACCCTCATTTCGCCAGTTATAGAGGTGTACCTCTGCCCAACCCTTCGGGGAATACAGGCGTGATGTTATGTTATTTCTGTGATGTTTTTCATCAGCTGTTGTAATATACATGCTACAGTTATGTCATAACATGAATATCCAAAATACACTTTAACACTTAAAGCCTTGTAAGTTTGTAAGTTAAAATCCTCTCCTATCAACCGGTTTATCGTAGAAAATCCGTAGCTAACACAAACAGCGTTGTTAGAGGAGTTAAAATACATGTTACAGTAACTCACAATCCTTTAATAGTTTACTAAAAGTCTTTAATAAGTAGTTTAAGAGTCGCATACTGTAGCATGCACGTAAATTAACATCATGATATAAGATCGTAAACGTCCACTGCTGAACCTATGCTGACCGCCGGCCTATAGCCGGTTATATGGGAAATTGTCATAACCATACCTGACAGACAGATAGGTGAGCACAATTGCTGTTATTATCAGACACCGCTACCCACCCTCTTGATCTTATCCCTTGGTCACAGTTTACGACCTTCACAGTGAAGCACCGAGAAGGGATGGTCTATTCATTGTCGGATATCACACGGAACACATAATTAACAATTGCCTGAATGCTTTATTTTTTTATGATATCGTTTGGCAATCAAGCTTCCAGCCTTCAGATGGTAAGTGGTTACCGCTGCCATCTAATACAACCCCAAGAGGATTGCTGATGCATTGCCAATCCGAGAGTCAAAGTTGAAAAGTCTCATGTGCCTGTAATTTCGCTGGCACCCATACCCTTCAAACCGGAACACATCAATGCTGCTTGACGGTAGAAATAGGTATGATAGGTAGAAATAGTACCTCCCCGCGCGCTCTCATTCGCAAGGAGTTTTACTACAGTAGTAGTAAAACTCCTTGCGAATAAGTGCGCGCGGGTTATTGAAAGCAACTAGTTTTAGTAAAAACTAGTTGCTTTCAATAACCCTTTCGATATGAAACCGCAAAAAAAGCACATTTTAATAAAGATCGCAATAGAAACTGTGCCATTGGACCAGATCCGCTAGTCCGTGAAATAAAGCTTCTGTATTTAAATGAAACGAAACGGTCCAACAGTTTTTAGCTTTTTTATAGTCCACGATTATTTATCGCGGCACGGGGACAGCTCGGAATTAAAATGAGTTCTTTCCTACATTTCCAGGTACCTACTGAACCAAAGTACAGTGGGTAAAAAAGATAAGTGTGCAAGCTGCTAACTACAACTTGCAGCCTAACTGCGTAACACACTTACTATCGTAAAAGCTTTTTTTGTATAATAACTTTCGTGCGTTAAATTCATGTTACCCGAGTAATTTTAGACTCAACCAATGTCTTTAATTATTAGTTGTTCGTACGATGATGTCCCGTACCAACCTCGCGTGAACAGCTCAGGATTCCGGGCTTCGGTTCACTATGACACTTGCCAGGTAACCCCGATAAAAAGCACGTCAGTAAAGCCGTACATTATCTTAAGATTTTATTTTGACAGTTGAATAATGCTCGTTGCACCGATTAACGCAATGAATATTGTTGAACTGTCAAAATTAATGATTTTGCAATTGCAATTGACGGGGTAATAAGTGGCCAAATCTATGTAGCTTTCTGAGCGTGTCTTTTGCCTAAAATGTTATTATTCCCACAATATTAGTAACAGTTGTCTGTGTGTTATAAAATTTGTGATCCGTTGTTGGCCTGCATACTTAACTCTTCTGCCGTATGTACTTGATATTTCATCAAAAGATTATAAAATCAAAGGAGACGTACACAGATATTGTGTTTTAGGTATATTAAAATAACTCACGTTCACCAGGCGACTGTGATGTTTATGTCATGCTCTGTTTACATTCACTACGGTCTTCACACACCTGGAACAAAACATAAATCTGTTATTAACAATACGCAATCATTAAATATAGACATTAAACTTTCAATGACTTGGCAAAGCTATTTAGAAGTAAACACACATTATACATATTTTACTAGGACAATACAAAGCAATGTCGTGCATCAATAATACAAATAATTGCATTTATACCGCGTGCCAGCAATTCTGGTAACTGTTTGGCGTTTATGTTATAGCATCATTATTGATGAAATAGAGCCTAAAATTGCCCACGCTAAATTGAATGTTATATTAATTTTACTACATAGCTAGGAACAGTGTTTTAGCAAAGAACAGATTTATTATCAAATCAGCCGTTAACGTCCATTGTAAAACATTATTTTATACTAGCCTTTATCCACAGCTTTGCTTGCTTGATTTTTTCATACAAACTTTCATCCCTATATTACCCCTTTGGGGAGAAATTTTTAAAAATCCGTCTTTAGTGGATGCCTCCGTTATACAAGGTACCTACTGTTAAAATTTCAAGCTTATAACCCCAGCGGTCAGTCAGTCAGTTTCTCCTTTTATATATACAGAAGATGTATAATTGCAGTATTGTTATCTGCTCACAATGGAATGATGGTGCCTTCTCTTAATTTGACCTCTTAGGGACTAATCACACTAATCAGCACCAATTAGCAAAAATGCGAGTTTAAAACACACTTATTTGCATCAGCTACGAAATCGTGTGCTTTTAGCTTTCTAAAGAATGCGTAAGCGTGCTGAAATATGCTGAAGGATGCGAAAAAGTGAAAGTTTGCGTACGCGCGTTCGTACAAAATGGCCACTTTCTATGAGTGAAATGTGAATTGATCCTTGGGGTGGTCTTTTCTTAGCAGGAAACCATACAACCAACTTCTGTACCAAATATGAATAGTGCGGTGATTCGGCAGTTTCGTTATGCAGGGTAAACGTCACGGCAACATTATGTGCAGGGCGCGGTGCGGTGCGAGATCCCACTTAGCTAATGATGACTCACACTTTGCGGCTGCTAAGACAGCGAGTGACCACTAACTGAGGCGAGAAATTGCGAATCTCAATGATTGCACTTCTGTGGAATCAGTGTTTAGAAAAATTAGCGACATCTTTACGAACATATTGAGTTCAAAATTGATTGTCCAAGTTCAGTAAGTCTACATACTGGAATTCGAATTTCGAAGTGTTTCTTAGTTTTGAAGTTATTATTTTTTGTTTTTTGAAGTTTATTTGATAGTTTTTTTAAACAATGACTCGAACGCATTCAAAATAGTAGAACTTGAGAAAAACTTCTTGCATTAGTGCTCATGCAAAAGAGTCGCTGGTGTTTCAAGAAGCAGTTCTCGAACTTTCGTTTCTCTAGCGATGCACTTAGGTAAGTACGTTCACGTACGGTCTATAATTCTGTCACACCTGCTTACATCTTAGTTGTCGTTAATCACTTTGGGGTCTAGTGTGGCATAGCCAAGTACGGCGCAAGGTTGCAATAACGTTGCAAATGCCGTTATTCCCACATAGATGATAAATATTACCTAAAACTTACTGCTTTTATGAAAGCACCTAATTACAAGCATCAGGTCGATACGCAGAGCAAGTTGTAAATGCGAAATTCGCTTAACTTTTTAACAACATTGATATAATGTGCACTTACGTATTAGATGCGCTATTTAGAAGAACAATTTGGTATCAACGAGTTGTGGTTCCGGAACCACAGTGCCATATAACTTGACAGTTGTCCAGCGGTAGTTTGAACCTTATTGCGTCAATGCATTTGGCACATGTTGTGTATATGAGATAGCGCATCTATTTATTTCAACGTTGTAGTTTAACGACAACATATTTGTAAAACCTAAATGAAAGGCATTTGCATGCAGCTGAGATGAGAATGCTAAGAGGGATGTGTGGTGTTACGCGAATGGATAGAATTAGAAAAGAGTATGTAAGAGGAAGTCTGAAAGTGGCGCCGGTGACTGTGAAGTTGTGTGGAAACCGATTGTCATGGTATGGGCATGTGATGTGGAGGAACGAGGAACATGTCGTGAGGAAACTATTGAGTATGAATGTAGATGGTTAAAAGAGTAGAGGAAGACCAAAGAAGCAATGGATGGATAGTGTGAAAGATGATATGGCTAGAAAGGGGGTGACTACCGAAATGACGGCTAATAGAGATGTATGGAAGAAGAAGACATACTGCGCCGACCCCAAATAAGTTGGGATACGGGCAGAAGGATGATGATGATGATGATATTTGTAAAACCTAAGTAGTATGAAAATAATAACTTGTCATTTTAGTAATTGGATCAGACGTAAACTACTGTCAGAGTCCGGTCAAACAAGCGATCTTTAGGGCCCAACCCACACTGTAAATGTTGTACGAAAAATACCCATTAGCGAACTAAATGCCAGCCACTTTGTTTGAGCTATCGTTAACTGTTAGCAGCGGCTATTTATAAACCTGTCTGTTTAAATTATAATATAGTTTGTAGGCTATAAATAGCTAAGTGTATCTATCGCTCCCAGACGCTTCCGGGTGTCAGTGTAATGTTGTTATCATTGATTTATGACCAGGAACCCAGCATTAGCACGCTGTTACTGTGACAATAGAGAGTAAAATTCAAGAAGAATTTAATATTATACAAAAAGGGTATAGAAAGAAAACGATCTTTGTAAAAATAAATAATGGTTAATAATCTGTTGCACATTTTGACAGTAATAAACTAGACTAAACGCATCTGTCACTTTATTTTCTATTGAAACAGAAAGAGCAAAAAAAAAATGTTTAGTTTAGTTTAGTCCTGTCAAAGTGCGTAACAGAATCGACACCAATATCAATCTAAAAATGGAGGAGATACATGTTTTTCCATAGATTAAATACCTCTAGATGTAACCATGATTACAGTAAGAAGTGTATACGTAAGAAGCTTACACAAAATTATTAAGAAAACTGAGACAAAGTACCATATCTTCTGTTTCATATGACGTATCGTTTTTTAGCTTGGCGAACTTTTTATTGTTCCAACTCACTGTCACAGAACGTTGGTTTCCCCATATTCTTGTATTTATGAGAAATAGGCTCCATTAGTTAAGTGTTTAGTGTATATTGTATGCTCTACAATGAGAGGATGCAGTAATTTAGCGTTATATTGCTGTCTTATGAGCAGCCACGCGATAACTCTATCTAGAGGTATATAATCTAAGCATTTTTCAAGTTTTTGAATTGCGCATTTTCTGTCCTTGTCGCACGAAACTGACATTGTACAGAGTAATGTCAAGTTACTATGAAGTTTTTGAAGTATGACGTCATCGTTCAATAGTGCGTTCTCTGTCAAGTTAACAATTTTAAATCGCTTTAAATTAGGTATTTTATTATTATATTTCATTGGTTTTTACATTGCTATCTATGTTTTGTGGAAAAGATTCGAAACAACTAACCAAAAATAAAATGTTTATTTGTAGGTACTTGTGTTTATACATTTTGCAACGCTTTTATGTTATAAGAAAGAATAAATAATCATAAAGAGAGGAAGAATATTACTTAATCGGTGTTATGATCAGCCGAAATCTCGTTTGGTATAACCCCTTTGTCTCTTTTCGTATTGAAAACTATAAAACAGATAAAATAAATTCAATCGTAAATAATTTATTACAATCGCCGCGAATAATCTTTCATCGCGGCCCGACAGTGATTGCATGTCGCCAATTTATAGCGACATTGTGATATAAATGAAACTGTTAAATGTTAATTTTAGATTTACAATCACGTTCATTGTGATTTATTGAAAGCCTAAATGTGCTTAGTTATGTGGCGGCATCTATCACGCCAAATGCGAACTTCGCAGCATGACGAATATCTAGCAGACTACAGCAACAGCAATGACAGCTGTCAAATGAAACGTCAAAAATCCTGCATCGCGATATCAAGATTTGACACGCAGATAGTATATTATACAACTTCCCAACATCAACCGTTGGGCAGTAGCCCGCCAGGCACAAGACCCGCCTATCCACCATATCATACCATATCTCGATCATCCACAGTTGAAACAATCGGCAAATGATAATTTAATATTTTTCGTCATTCTCATGAAAGTTTAGCGATAAACATTTTGTTTTAAAATTCTTAAAGAGCATAAAATATTATGTGAAATGTTAAACTTTGGAACGTCAGCGAGCATTTGTGAAATTATTCTAGCTAGCTAGGCAGCTGCGATTCCTACATTCTTAAAGTGTTTCAGCTCTGTTTGTGTTACCATACTTTAAAATTCTTCGTAATGTTTTTCAATTAGTGTATGCGCTGCTCTTTAAAAATGATTTTATGCTATGGCATGTTCTTATAAACAAAATGAAACATGAATCGTTTTGGTAAAATGTTTGCGTCAAAATAGATCGCTTTGCCTGTCCATCACATTTATTTCGCGGAATGCGAAGTAACATTAAAATTATACTTCGAGGAAGTTTTCCTAGACATAAAATTAAATAAACCTATGTAAAATAATACTTTAGATATTTTCCTAGCACGGTGCCTAACTTTTTCCCAATTGCGTTGGGGTAAGAGTCCAGTCTAATCAGATGCGACTGAATACCAGTATTTTATAGTATTGCCCAGTAGCTGGGTTGCGGAGGCAACCCAGTTACTGGGCAATGCCGATATCCTAAAGTTAGACCAGTTGTCAGACTTCGAGCTTCTGACTACCCGTAACGACTGGAACGGTGTAAATATAAAATTAAGTATACCTATGTAATATACATGGGACTTAGCTACGATCTACGGTCTAGTCAATTTCAGTTAACTAATAGAGTATGCAGATTGCAGATTGTATTGCCATTGTTTCATTATGTTTCGGTTAATAAACTATTGTAATGAATTAACTGATTAGTAGAAATAGAATTGGATTATGTTAAATCACAATTGTTGTTGATCTGATATTACAAAGTAAATATTTAGGGTAGATTGAAATCATTCCTTGGAAAAAAAGCCGTAATAAATATATACGCGTTACCACAAACAACTATTTATTGGCCAAATACTCAAACGCTAAACAATTTTAAGTTGCCGTTAAAATTTCATGATGTCACTGTCACTTCGCCTTAGAGTGACAGTGACAGCACGAAACTAACGGCAACTTAAAATTGAGTAGCGTTTGAGTATTTGGCCATAATATGTCTCATAGAAAGATTGTTAATTTTCTAAGAGACGATCGACTCCATTTTGGTGCATTAAAAGATCCTCCGAGAATGACGTGACGATACTCAAGTGCCTACGTCCGGCGCACCAAGGCAGTCAGCCCCTCTACCAACCTTGTTGCCTGACTGATCTTTTCACCAAGGCATGAGCTATTCCCGTATAGCTCACACCGACACGAGAGAAGCAGACCACAAACAACTTTTGTTCGATGACTATAAGTCAGAAAGACTGTTAATTATCTAAGAGAAGATCTACACCATTTTGGTCGACTACCCATATTCCTTATAGGATCAGCTTTTTAAATTATTTTTATACATATTTTGTATATATATTTAGTTTTTACCTTAGATTAGTATTATACTAGTTTAGATTTATATTGATACTAGATGACCCGGTGAACTTTGTATCATCTTTTTTTTTTAATGTTCTTAATTTTCTTTTTACCCAGACCAAACCAGAATGGAGGCGAAGCGAACAAAACAAAAAAAAAACAAAACGGTCGAGCCATTTTCAAGTTTTTGCGAGACTAACGCATGGCAATTGATTTTTATATTTATATAGATAAGGACAATTTATTTAAAGAAAACAAGGTATCACTTTGTTATGTTTGGTTTCATTTACGGGTATAGTAGTTCTTACGTAGATTATTTATAGAAAGAGTCCCATTTATGTAAAGACAGCGTAATACCTACAAGTAGAAAATTAAAACAAACCTTTCTTATAGGTAATACAAGCTGTAAACCTTGTAATTATTTAATTCAATTAATCAAGCATAAGGGGAAGCGAAGGGTATCGGCTGGCTGCAAACGAATTAGGCAATAAGTCTCCCGCCCGATGTTCCAGTGAAGTGATTTGTTAAAATCGGTGGCTATTAGCTCTCGCTCCACCGCACGCGAGGCGAGGCTGTCCAGCTTAGCGCTAATTAACTCGCCTCAAGTGCTATAAGTTTTGTAGTTTCGTTTAAGCTCCAATATATTTTAGCGATGGTATATTGTTTGTGAGTGAATTTGTTTCTTTGGGCAATTAGATGATTACCTTTAAGGTGAGTAACTTATTATGTTTATGATAAGGGCTTATACTGATACATAAATGTGTCTGTAAACGTACTTACGAAAAAGCGTAAATTATAGTGTATTAAAAATAATTTATTGTTAGAAAGTTCCTCTCTCTGAGGCTCTGACCACTGGTAGCTTGGATTCCGTTCCCGATGACAGCGGGCTACTGTTTTTTTATATTTTTAAATGGTTTTAATAATTATAATATTTTTTTTTAATGGAAATATTTAAAAATTTAATCATGTATGTATATTTGAATGAATAAAGGAATATAATTAAAATAATATACTAAGTAAAATATTGTAGGTACCTGTTCATGTCTATCAAGTTGCGTTTTCTCGCTTTGCTAGCATTGGAGTTACACCCTAACTTCCCTCCGCTCCCACTTTCAATGAATAAGGTATAATTTCTGCGTAAATGTCTGATTCTAAAATTAATCGGTTTCCGTGAACATTGAACATTCCTTCCTTGTCTAAACTTAGACGGGGAAGTTAAACGTGGTCAGATATCATTATCTATCTCAAGTTATTTGTTTCGCTACTTGACGTCTGTCCTTGGCAACTGTTACGAGTTAAATTTAACTACAGTACATATAAATTGTGCAGGTGGATTTAATAAAAGTCAATGCACTAAGATTGATAAATCTGTCATGAAATGCACCTGTTTAAACACTTTATAATTTTAAATTATTACAAACTGTGCACGTGGCGTCGCTTGCGTAAAATGTTTTAAGTTTTCCGTGATGAGTACCTTATATAATCCGTTTTATTCAGTAACAGACACAAACATTGCGTTTATAGTAAGATGATTCAATGCACTAAGATTATGAATCTATCACGAGATGCACCTCTGTAAGCACTTCATATTTAGGTATATAAACTTTACTTTTATAGCCACGGGTTTTTCCAAAGATTCAGATAATTTAAAAAATTAATAACAACGGTACAATGATTTGTTACTCTAATAGATAATTTTATTTATTTAACCATACAATGCCCATCGGTGTAGTTTTTATTTTATTTTAGGTGTTTTAATCTGTGTACAAGTCCAAATACAAAAAGGATTTGCTATTCTATAATATTAAAAATAATGGCTGATAGTGCTGCAAAAATAAAAACGGCTAGCCATTTGTCAATAAAAAATAAATATAAAAAAGAATCTTTAATGGCATCTGGTCATTTTTCAATCTCAAATGGCCAGTTCTCGTTACTTTTTAGTGTAATTTGAAAAAAAGGTTTAATTTAAAAATATTATTTATTCCACATCTCGATAGGACAAATTGATCGACATTTTTATCGTTTTACATCGATAAAACATATTCACATTACACTTCCTTTAAAATTCTACGTAACGTACAAAAATGTAACAGAATGTAGAAATGTTACTATTAAAAATGTAATTCTGTTCGATATTGTAGCACGTATTGGCAATTTTGCATACATCTTGGGATGAGACGACAGGCGAGCTCCCCGGAGGCTGTGTTATCAGCGCCACTATGACTCAAAGGAGGCGACATTTACATAAAACTTTCTGTTTGTATTCCTTGTCGCAATGTTATGTAGGTTATACATTCAAGTTTCGGAGTTATAAACTGTTTATGAGGCTTTGGGAAGGGAATTAGTAGCATATTATAACTTTCAAGGATCATTCCTTCAAATAGGTGGTATCTATACAGAAAAAGCTTTTACAAAATAGCCTATACTTACTTATTTAAGTACCTACCATACAAACGTGAATAAAATGCTGTAACAAATCAAAGTTTTCAAATTCAACGTACTCGTAACAGTAATAAAAATAATTGTATCGTTCGAAAATTGATGACGTGACCCGGTTCAATTTTACAAGCAATAAGATCTCCGTTCGAGGCGATCTCGAAGCCAGTATTTTCTTTTCAAAGTCGTACCTAGTTGTAATGAAAATTTATGTTGATGGTGTAATAAATGATCCTCCTTTGTTACTAGTTTCCTTGTAGAGCAGACTCTGGGATAGTTTGCAATACATAGTTGAATAATGCAGTCACTGTTGCCACCGCAGCGTCGTCGTGGGCGCCTTGTCTCAAAAACAATAGACTGCGACCGATTTCCTCGAGCTCTAAGAGATTACAGAAAAGAGCTTTATTTGCGCGTTGTCATATGCACTCACACGCGCGAGATGTGAGGGAATGGAACCGTGATAAAAGCTTACTGTCCATTGAGACTATATACCGAGAGGTCGGAGATTGCATTTGCATAAAGTAAAAGTATTTCCTTAGGTAAACCTACTGGTTTGATACTTCAAGAGACGAGATCCTGTATACACTTTGAGTTTTCAATAAACAACATCTTCAACAATTGAATTACTCGATAACTGACTATAAATTCGTCTGTACAAACGTATTGATCGTCTTTTGAACTGTAAAAGAGGAGTTTAAGAGGTCAAAATGAATTCCGTGTCGGCGCGGCTGCAGCGGCTTGTAATTTAATTAGGCGGCAATTTGAACGGGCGCCGGTGCGCGGACGTGCGCCGAATGCCACGTTGTTCGACAAATTTCATTACACCCCATTGTTGTATGCAGTGTCGGAGGAGACCACTGAAGTGCTAATAGCAGCCCCCGTTATTTCGAACGTTCGTTCGTTGAATAATATGAAATCGTCTAAATCGCCGAAGGTGAGCCGTATACTTTTTAAAATGGGGTGGGGATAATAGCGTGAGGATTAAGAACACTCCGTCGGGAGTATCTGGAACTAAGCAATGGAGAATTCTCTGTCGCTAGTTTAAACAAAGTCTTAAACAGAACACCCAGACAACAATACGACAGAGCAGAAACGTTGTCTCGGCGCTCTTCGAACCATATTTAGTGTTAGAACCACTTTCTGCCAGACAGCCTTTCGAAATACATCTAATTTATTCAAAAGCGTGACACCAGAGGCTACAAAGCGCGCCCTTAATCGAATTTGTATTCTTGAAACTTGTAGCAGATAAGAGAATGCTTAAAAGGACAAATTGAAAACGCCAGCGGCTAAGTGATTGATTAAACCTCCACTTTGTTGGAGTTCACTATCAGTGAGTAAGGAGCGAGGCAGATAAGACTCATAAATCAGGCCGATAAGGCGACCGGTCGAGGCGAATGCTGTCGATAACTCGACGGTGCCGCAAAAACTTACCTATCGAACTGAATTTTTCAACTAAGCATTGTTGTGAAATAGTCCCGTAATGGTCGTAATCACTGTATTGACTCAACACAGTCCAGAGTCCAGACAAGTTTGTTATATATTCTCCGGTACAGTAGGTAAAGTTTAAGAGCTACTGGCGATTACCTGTCTGCGACCGTAAAATTCTTTAATTTCATTCATATTAAATATTTACTCAATTGGTCGTTTTTTCGTATTAATGTGCGGATCAAAATTTGATTATCATTTGCTTTAATGGTGAAGGAAAACATCGTGTGGAAACCTGCACATCAGAGAACGCTCCAAAGTGTCCTCTATCGTGTGTGTAGTCCGTCAATCCGCACCAGACAAGCGTGGTGGACTAAGGCTTAAACCCTTCTCGTTCTGAGAAGAGGCTATTGTCCAGCAGTGGGACAATAGTGGGCTGATTATGTTTATGCTATGGTCACCGACTGGTGCAAATGACCAGTCAGCGACAGAGTGAGTAAAAATTGCGCGGCGGCGAATAATTATTTTTAGAGTCAGCATAATGGATAGGAAAGCGAAGTAGCAATCCTTATCAAAGAACTAATTGAAGTTTCGTTTAGCAAGAATTTAAAAGGAGCTTCTAAAGTAGTCGAACAAACAAAATACGTATTTTCAGTGTAACCACTAGTAGGTAAATGAACAGTAGATACGACTTCACTAAAACCCTTATAATAAAAACGGTGTTTAAAACTTTTTTAATTAAGCGCAACCTCAGTCACTTAGATATATAATTAATATAATCACAACTGGAACATTTCTGCTATAAAAAATAGATATCTCGTTAGTGAGCACTTTGTCTCCTGCGAGCGGCCATTAGCCAGCGCTTTATTTAGCGATCAAACAGCTAGGTAATTACGAGCGATAGACTCATTAGTGATCCACTGAACACCGGCTTAAGCACTGACAACACACACTTATAGTATAGATTTTATCATAATATCTATATCAGCCTATAAATGTAAGCTGATACCGACTTAATAGACTGCTTTTAAAAATGGAAGTTAGGAAATAATTTCTTTATCATATCAGCTTGTAAACGTCCATAGCACAAAGACCTCAAACTCAATTAAAGATGGAAAGCATTAAATTAAACGTTCTTGTTACGTTGAATAATAATTAGTTGTATAATAATTTACAATATTGTTGAATACATTAATATTTGGTTGAAGAGGCTTGTTGGTATATCGGACGGAGCGCAGCCTGCGCTCTTGTGCGTGGACGTCTGGTGGGGTTAATAGGCTAGTAGCAAATATAATAAAGAAAAATCTTGAGAAAACAATGGCATACAACAGTTGCAAACGGATTGGTGTTCTGGGTCGTTCGACGGAAAACCTTAACAAAATTAAAAACATTATTACCATCATCCCAAAGTTAAGAATACTGACGTTTAAAACTTCAATTATGATAAACTAGCGAACCGCCCCGGGTGCACGGGTGCAATGTAGATACTAATGTGGGGCATATAAACGTTCCTCTTGAATCACTATCTATTAAAAAAAACCGCATCAAAATCCGTTGCGTAGTTTTAAAGATCTAAGCATACATAGGGACAGACAGACAGCGGGAGCGATTTTGTTTTATACTATGTAAAGATTAAAGCCCAAACTAGTTACATCGTTAAATCACTTTCATCAAGCAATGAGACGAATGAAAACAATCTAAAACTACTTGAATAAAAGAGGCCGGAAATAATTTGTTAAAAAAAATTACGTTCTTCGAATAATCACCCATCTTAGTTATTATACAGTAAGTGCATGTACCTTCTGCTTATTCTCTTAAATCAAGCCTTAACGAGAGTAACTACACAGCATCGGATGTAAATTAAACTTGCAACGTTGTCGAGAATTTGAAAATGATTGAGGGGAATTGATCCCTAGGACACACTTACAAGGCTTCGACGGTAAAACCGCAGACGTTTCTTGTATTAAGCCTATGGCGATAACGTGAATATTCGCAGTAAATATAGATGCAGCATAACTGATTCGAAGACCTTACGTCATGATTACAGGCAGAGTTCTCGTACAAATTGTAGTCGAAAATTGCATACTCCACGAGGTCCAATTTTCGTCAAAAGTTCGACTAAGCATTGGCCTCCGTACACAAAAGCCGACGTTGAACTCACGTCGTCGTTCATTGCTGGAATACTAAGTATTTTGATTGACCTCTTGCATAAGGATGGAGGAATGTACATTGTAAAATTCAACATTACAATAATTGATATCCGAAAATTGTTTCGTAGACTCATTAGCCGCGTAGCTTCAGCTACAGTGTTACGCGGATAATGCGTAATAATTAATTCACGTCCATCCGGCCTGCAAGCCTAAAATGTGCAGTGCGACATAAGTTTGACGTAGCATTATCTCGTGCCGAGGCGAGATAAGTCATATCACGTAGCTATACTGGTAGGTCTACCTACGTGATAGATAGATAGGCTTCCAGTGTCACCACACGCGGCTGAACAAAGGCCTACCTTTACAACCCAATGACTTGGCAGATATCGATATCCAATGGTTAATTCTAAGTGACCTGTCCGTGACGATGTCATAAATATTGATTATGGCAACCAGGATGGAACTCTAAAACGAACGAAAAGAGACTGCATGTGTAAAAATCGGTCTCCCATCCAATAAATTACTGCGTAATATCGATTGGTATGGTAGCAATTTAGCCGCAAGCCTCTCATTAAAGCCCTTCTCTGGTTTCGTTTCAAACTTTCTTACCTCGTTGTAATCCCACCAAATTTGTCATTTACAATTCACAAATTTAATTTGGAATGCAATCATTTTAACCACATCCGCGCGATTTACATAATCTGTTGAATTCCATTTCACGGACAGTATTATTTCAATTAATATTTCACGTTAAACTGACTTGTGGTTATTGGCTAATAACGTTCAGCGCGATAACCGGAGATTTATATCGTTAAACGCAGTTTTAACGTAACTGTGTATTGGGGATTAAAAAGTGATGGTAAATAGTTTGAATATATTATAAATTACCTCAAATGGTTCAGTAGATGATGATTTGTTTTATATTTTGCTGAAAGTCTTGATTTTTATATGTATCTAATGGTAACGTTATCTACAGCACTGGGAATTCTAGTGTGAAGCTCCGAATTTGAAGTGTTTTTGAGAGAGGTATTTCAAGTCATTGATTAAAGAGCTCTCATAAATCTTAATAATGCGGTAACATTTTAAAGCAGTAAATGTTCGTTGGTTTGATAACTCAAGCATGTTGGCGTGCACATCTCGAAAACCATTTAGTATCAAATTTCTTGAGATGTCATCTTAACAAAATGCGGATAGCACATTTCCTCGGTTACGTAATGCGGGAGAAAAGAGAGGAAGGGAAATATTGCATCAAAGAGAATTTGAAATATTGCCAACTACATGCGTCGCCGGCCGAATTGATTTTGCAGCCTTTTGTGATCTCTGAAAGATGTTCCGCTGTTATACAATTTATTACTAGTGCAACTGTCGAACGATCAATCTAGCTTGTATGGCAATTCTTCCAAATACGAATTGTACCATTTTTGTGAGCCTAAAGTATAATTCACGGTACACTCGGCTGTTTCTAGAGCACGTATTGCCTTCGTACAATGCAGGCTCCCGTTTAGAGCGTTTTAGATTTTCCCAAATCGTCATACAAAAGCTTACGGACTCCAGTGAATCACGGAAGAGTAAGCTTCAAGAGTTAGCATGAATGATTTTATCCGGATACGTGACGCGGCATACTACTGTAAATCATTTTTATTGTCAACAGATCACAGTCCATTTTGAACCCTCAAATATTTTGTTGCCGTCATGAATCATGTCAGAAATGGAATAAGTTTTTGCGTTGATGTAAAAACTGATGTGATACGAAGATCAGAATCACATAAAGAGTAATGTAATGCTGGTAATGTGAGTATGAAATGAGACGATGTAAGCGCAGAGGCGTGAAGAGATGACGCCTCGAGCGTTACTCGCGAAGCCGCGTGTAACTGTTTACTGTGGAAATGTAATTTTAAATAAAAAATAAACTAAAGCTCTTTAACGTGGTTGCAAGTAGTCATATTACCTATGATTCTATACCTGTTGCTCGCTCAGTGGTTTTCATTACACAAATGCATTCGGCGGGCGGAGTGTGGGAGCGCCTTTATGCAGATACATTTTCTTTACTATCTCGTGTTGTCCTCGGAGCGCAGTTAAGCACGAACTTGAAGTGAATTTTACTTTAAAAACTTTAAGTAAGTAGATACATTCAGCTTCGTGTTATCTCGTTGACTTTACTTTGTTAGTGTTGTTTTTCATTACACGTTTTTTATATAGCTTTGTAATGTAAAGTGTTGTACAAAGAATACAAAAATGGATGTTCGTAGTTCGTGATTAACCTTTTGGAGTTTGTAGAGTTTTAATAACTGCAGCTGGCGTTATTTGCATAGATACATATAGATTGAAATCAAAACAGGTTGTAATAGTATAGCGGTTGAAAGCTTGCCTTTCATGCAGGAGGAGGAGAGTTTGAGTTCGACCCCGTACCTCTGTCTTTTCGAATTCATGTGCTGATCACAATTTGATTATCACTCGCGTTAACGGTGAAGGAAAATATCGTGAGAGGGCTCCATAAAGATGTCGACTGTGGTTGCAGTCCGCCAACCCGCACCAGGCCAGCGTGGTGGACTAAGGCATAAGCCCTTCTCATTCTGAGAAAAAGCACGTGCCCAGCAGTGGAACAGTAATGGGCTATTTATGATCAAAAAGAAGTAGATCCATTGCTACTAAAATGCTTTATTACTATCAATGACATTTGAAGCCATTTGACATTTGAAGCCACGAAATCCTGGCTATGACTAAGCTTGAACATGAACAATGGTCAGTCCTTTGTTCTAAACCGCGTTTCAATATAGAAGAAAACTGGGTTGGAGAGGTTCATTCCACATCGTTATGCATTTTTAATGCGAGAACTTTATTCATGAAAGTGAAACAAACTTTATGGATTAATTTGCATTTATTGTTTGAATTATTTTCATGGTATTCAGATTCTTTTTTATATCGTACCAGCGGAATACCTATAAAATGTGTTTTTCTTATAAAAATCTGAATAATGATCCATTTTTAACCGACTTCCAAAAAGGAGGAGGTTCTCAATTAATTCGACTATATGTTTTTTTTTGTATGTTTGTTCCGTGATATCTTTGCTAATTGTGAACCGATTTTAATGATTCTTTTTTGTTTAAAAGAATATTCTTTCGAAGTAGTCCCATTTAAATTTGGTGAAGATCTGATGAAGAACTTCGGAGATAGACCATTTGAAGTCGGTTTTATTATTGTTAAAAAGTGATTATTAAGTATACCTTTATGTACAAATATACAGTGATAATATTTAGTGTTATTTCCGCCATGTTTATTGTTTGTTAGGCGGAATTAACATTAGATATTGTTATTGTATATTTGTATGTCATGGATTTCCGCAAAGTAACGCCTGATTCCATTATTCTGAACTAAAACAAAAATGTCTTCCAAAAAGTTCTTTAAAAAAATTGTTAATACATGGAGATTAAATACGTGTTATTTTATCGTAAAAAAGCGAATATATACTCGATATATTAAAAATTCTTCATTACAGCATTTATAGATTTAAAATCCGTATTAATTGACGAATCGGCGGGATAATAGGCCGTTTAAATAAAACTGTAGCACATACGAACGTTAATTGGCGTATAATATTGAATTAAATCTGCCGTTTGGCTGAGATGAAACAATCAGCGTTGCAGTTATGGTTGTCAGACATCCAGGCCGACGTGGTTGATTTTTTGAAATGCTTTTATAAGTTTGACTTGCAAAGATGTAGGTAAGCATTTTAATAAGCTCCTCCGGCATAATAATACTGTTAGATGATTTTATTTATTCACTGAAATAAGTGACACATTTACTTTATAATTATGTTTAACAATCTATTTAGCTCCTAAGATTTTATATGAATTTGCTTTTGTGAAGTGCTAAATGTTAATAATCATACCTACATAATTAAAACTTTTAATGTGTAAAAAATTTGTACTATACAACAATATTTATTAAATAAATAAAGTAAGTACCTACACTATTTTCTTCTACCTGTTCCACATTCGAAAATCTCGTAATACTATCCGGTATTCAGGTTAAAACATCCCGCAAAATTCACAGCAACGAATATGTCCAGTTTTATTATTTTTTGCTTTGGCAACCCTGTTGCAGTCGAGAGCGCATACGGCAGGGCCGCCCAACGCGGCCGGCGCCCAACGTGGGACTTATGCTAATCACGGATTTAAATACCTATATATTTTAAGGCTGAATTCCGTATGAGGTAAATATTATGACCTTTTGTGGAATTACCGGAAATGCTAAAAATATATTGTGTTGCATGTTTTTGCTTTGGTGCGTTGAATTTTAAAATCCGGAATTGGACACTCTTTTTATCTATGCTGAATAATTTATATGTTGGAGTGTATATACCTACACAGATATTGTGAGGCATTCTGTGTAGTATTACTTTCCGAGGTATAATGGGAATCCGGCTCATTTTTAAGATTTCAGAATTCGTATTACCACTAGAGGAATTGTTGAAGCCTCAGGCCAAAAAATAGAAGCTGGTTTAACCTAAACACTTGTAAAAAGGAAATAAAGGAGGAAAGGATACAAAGAAGGCTTGTGGCTAATTAACAACCACGCGGATCATAAGATTTACAAGGTTTAGCTGTGCTTGCCGCAGTCCGTCCGTGGCTGGGTGACCATTCGTTACACATTGAGACCCCTCCGTGTCTCGGAGAGCATGTTAAATCGTCGGTCCCGGATGTCATTCGAATACCTATGATAGTCGTTACGTGCAGTCTGAAGCTTAAAAGTCTAACAACGGGTCTAACTTTAGGATATCGGCACTGTCCAGTAACTCGGTTTCAGAGGTCTGATGGCAGTCGATCCGTGTAAAATACTCGTATTCAACCGCATCTGGTTAGAGTGAAAGCTGACTCTAATATAGTTTGGAAAAGGCTAGGCAGAACGGAATTCATAAAAAGGAAAAGCTTAAACGATGACAAGTCTAAACTATAAATCTACTGTAACTAGCAATTAAAATACACACATCAAATATTAACAGCAATAATTTGAAAATATGAATTCCCACATAACAAAACATTGTATCTGATATTTGCTGATTGTTTGATCGATGCATTTATGTCGATGGCGGTTTGTTTGGGGCGATTCATTACGTTATTAACGCGGCCTCGTAAACTTTATCTGTTAGTCGAAGCGTCGAAGCAACTCGTCGTAAAATAGGCTAACTGCTCGGAAGCATACAATGCTGGCGATCAATCGGTTGTGTTATGTGTTTGTATGGTTAACAATAAGGTGCGAAAATATTGGGCGGAACGCCGACGTTTTCTAGCATGCACGCGTCGCACGTCCTGGAATTCAAATGCACAAAGTTTGCACGTACGGGTTTATGCTTTAGGCAAATGCGTGGTATGCAGCCTTAACTACAACTTAATTGTTTGCACGTATTAAAACGATATTAATTGTGGTTTGCACTAATGAGACGGTGCTACAAAACAGCTTAGCAATTTGGTCGCTCTGCAAAATTAAATCGCAGTATGTACTTAATTACAAGTGGTGCTACACCTCCCTAAGGTTAAATAAATTATAATAGTTTCCGCGATGTTAAAATCAATTAGCAGTGATAGCCTAGTGGTATGACCTTTGGACTGCCAAGTCATAAGTGTCGAGTTCGAACCCAAGGCACGCACCTTTGACTTTTCGGATTCATGTGCGTATTGTATAATTATCACTTGCTTAAAAACGGTGAAGGAAAACATCGTGAGGAAACCGGCATGCCTGAGATATATTTTTCGACGGCATGTGAAGCCAAGTCAGAGGCACCTAGACGGCATAAACTCTGACACCAGGTTAGTCACTAACCACACGATAAGAAGAAGATAATCAATTTATAACTTAAGTATAAAATTATTATATAGTAAAGTACAGTTGAATTGTTTTTAAACGTGGTAAAAATAAATGCACTAAGAATTGACTTCGTCTGAAGTTTTTATTCATAACACAGGGGAAATCTAAGTGAAGTTGAAAAATGACTCCGTACCCAGACAATAGACGGAAATAAAACGAACTACCTCAGGTCTTAGAGCCAAGCTACATCTGACAGAAAATACGTCGCCGATCTTCCGCCGGTACACATAACCTTTACACAGTATAAAACAAAGTCGCTCCTGCTGTCCGTACGCTTAGATCTTTTAAACTACGCAACGGATTTTAACGCAGTTTTCATTAATAGATAGAGTGATTCAAGAGGAAGGTTTATATGCCCCACATTAGTATCTATATTGCACCCGTGCGAAGCCGGGGCGGGTCGCTAGTTCCATATAAACATCTCACATCGTACACATTTGACCGAAGATGCGTTACTAAAATTCCTCGAGTAAATTACGTACCGTACGTGTCTTCCGTCAGATGTGGCTTGGTCCTTATTTTCCAAATATTTCCCCAACCTATTGCAACGACCACCAAGGAAGCGCACGATCGACTTAACTCCGCAACCCAGAGATAGCGAATAGGATACTAAAGTATAATATCACCACTTTAATTAGTTCTTTCATTCTCTGTGAACCAAACCTAATTAAAAAGTCCTCTGAATCGAGCTCATTCCTTAATTTTTCTGTCTCATTATAATTAACGGTTTTCACTTGAGGCGGCTACATACCGCACGCGCACTCGAGCGGTGTTATGGAAACGTCCGCGCTACCCCGATAATCTCCCCTTTTACCCCCACAAACATTAAATTACACCCAGTGCACACCAAAACCTAAACCGAAGGGTTCTTTTTATAAAGGCATAAGGTATAAAATCGAATGGCGCAGGTGCTCATTAACTCGCAAATGTATCTGTGTAGGCGCGCATTTCACCCGGCTGAATGCTCTGAAGGCAGGTTCATTAGTGCTCACAGGACCATGCATTCGTTTTGTTAGTAGGAAGCAAATGAAATAAAAATTCGTACCGCACGTAGATACGCGGCCCGGAAAAATTCCAAGGGATATGAATCGGAAAATCCAACCCTGCTCCTTTTTTAGCTCGTTTCGGAACGAGGGCGGCGATACGGTAAAATGACATACCTCGGCACTTTTATTGTGTATTATTCTTCGTTCTCCTTTGATTTGATGTTAATCAATTTGAGATTTTCCTATTAAACCGAGGATCCTTTGAGATATAAAATATTAATTTGGGTTTAGGGTCGATGTTAAAACGGAAGAGGTATCCGTGTGTAATTAAGATGTTTTGCACGCCATGTTACCATACCTATAGTATTTCTATTTAGGTACATACACCTATATATAGAGACAAATCCTAGTATTATCGGTAGCTGGTAACACTGGACAATGTTGACATAGGAGGGTAACTGTCAAGATTAATCAACGTACCCGAAGTTATAAAAACAGTGGTCATTCGACGGAGCAGAGGATTCATGTCGAACAGCTGAAGAAGTCTGACCTTTTATATCTGATTTGCTTGTCTTTATTTTCTGATCTTGTGTAAATCATTATATTGTGATATATTTTGAACTAGCTTCTGTAACTAATCACTAACCCAATTAAAAGTACTCTCAGTCGTGGAGAGTCTATGTTGGTTTTATTTACTTTATTTACCATGCTCCCAATTCTGATATACCGATATTAGCTATAACTGTAATGATAGATGCACCCCTTCAAGTTTTTGTTGCTTGTCTTTTATACTAGTTTGCTTCTATAAATTTAACGTGCACGTATAGATTGTTAATCAACAAGAAAATGAGATGCGTTTTTTTTTTAATATGATTTATCAGGAACTTGATTGTTTTTCAAGAGGGTGTTTATCAGCGCAAACTATTTTCCACGGGCGGGTTCTGTGAGCAAATACTATTATTATAAAGATGGAGTATCATCAAGTTACGTCCCTTGCGAGGTAGGTAGAGGTGCTAAATTGAATTGTCTCGAGGAACAGTAGACGTATCGAAGTAACGCCGGTAGGTAGTTTATACTCGATCTTGTAGATTTTAAGTTTTTCTTAAGGCATTACACGTTTTAATGTTATTAAAATTATTGTCATACTGTATTATTAATTAGAGGAGAGAGGCTCGTGGCTAATTACCAACCACGTGGATCGTACGATTTGCGAGGTGAACCTACGATTGCCGCGGTCAGTCCATGAATGGGTGACCGTTCGTTACACATCGACACCCCTACGTGCCTCGGAGAGCATATTAAACAGTCGGTCCCGGGTGTCATACGAATACCTATGAAAGACGTTACGGAAATTCAGAAACCCGACAGTCAGACAACCGGTCTAACCTTAGGATATCAGCATTGCCCAATTACTGGGTTGCGGAGGTCTGATGGCAGTCGCTCTTTGTAAAATACTGGTATTAAACCGCATCTGGTTAGACTGGAAGCTGACCCCAACATAGTTGGGAAAAGACTAGGCAGAACATAATGTATTATTAAGTCACTCATTTATAACTCGTAGTATTTTAGCTATATGTTAAATACGATAATAGTTTACGGCTTTTAATTAACCATAAGTACCTATCGCGTGTTACTTATATAAACTCATAGCTGTTCCCAGCCCTAGCTGCTATTAAAATTCAATGTAAAACTATTATTAATTAAAGTTGCGATCTGATAGCAATGCATTGTAATACCGAAGTATGGCCAGCTAGTGGCCAGCGCCGCGTAATATTGACGAAGTTTAATTGACCGGCTGTGAGTTAGCCACCCACCGCCCGCCACCGCGCGAACTTGTACCGAACCGCGACTCGGATCATGTGTTGTGCTGCGGTATAAAACACGAAACAATGCAGCTTCATCAGTTATCTAGAACGACCAAGTTTCAACACGAAGAACTAACGTTCTAATGTTCAGACACTGAATTAAACTTAGTCCGTAACTACAAATAAATCTTTCAAAAGCTCTCAAACTTCGCAATACTATTTTCTTTCGACAAAATTATCGATCCACAGAGACATGATTGAGTAACAAAGAGAAATAATATTCTATTACAGAATGATATATGGAATGTAAGTATATCCCGCGGGAGCTACCTATTTTGTCGGATAAAAATATCCTTTTTCGAATGCACGTTTTGACGTGCAAGGTTTATCATGGACGAACGTGATTGTTAAACAAATGGGCGTTCATGTGGACATGTCCTGATTACGTTACTAGTTAGGATGTTCTCTAATTACAGTACGACACAACTAAGATAAAACCAATCACTTCCGAGCTGAATGCGACTTCAAGACCTCGAATGTTTATTAGTACTGGAGTGAAAAATGATCTTGACGCTGACGCAATAAGTTTGAATCGCGCGATAATGAGCGCCTGCTTTTGGTTGTTCGATCAATTTTGCCAATGCGACATCTATGTTATGTCGTGTTATACACCAGTAGTTGAAATAGTAATTTACTAACTGCCAAACATCAAAACATCCAACTCTAAAGTCATTATGTAGAGCACACCCAATTACCTCTAAATTGAAATCCGTGAGCTCTTTAAGTATATGAAAAATATCTAGCACGAAGATGCGTCTCGTTTTAGTTCATTTTCAATTCGAGTCGCGAGTGGTTTTTTACCTCAAGTTGGCAATATAAAGTGTGGTAGGTAGACGGTGGCTTACGTTCTAATATTCATTCAAAAGACGCGGTCTCATCTCAAGAATCTTGATACTGGATGTTGAATTTATTTGAGAAGAACAAAAAGAAAATTGCGTGTAAGGCGGGCAGGCAAACATTGAATAGTATATTAACTAGAAGCGGCGTGTCTGAGAAACAATCTGTACGTAATATATATGTACAGATAGACACGTGAGTACAAAAGTGCTATCGTTGCAACAGATAAAAGAAAGAATTTCAGCTGCCTATAAAGTATTGGCAAGGTTCTCCTAAAAGCAAATGTTTGTTGAACTTTTTGCAATCTCGCGATAAGATTGTTGCTACGTCTGTCTGCCGCAGTATTACAGCTGCAAACATTGTTGACAAAGTAATGACACAGCAGTTCTATAGGTACCTACGTACATTGTGGTAATGAAGTTCGTTCTGCCTGGCTTTTTCCCAATTGTATTGGGGTCAGCTTCCAGTCTAACCAGATTCGGCTGAATACCTGTATTTTACACGGAGTGACTGCCATCAGACCACCGCAACCCAGTTACTGGGAAATGCCGATAACCTAAAGTTAGACCAGTTGTCAGACTTTCGGGCTTCTGACTACGACTGTCGTATTCGTTTGACACCCGGGACCGACGGTTCATACTCTCCGAGGCACGGAGGGGTCTCGATGTGTAACGAATGGTCTGTCATCCACGGACTGATCTCAGCAAGAGTTGCTTAATCTCGCAAATCGTATGAGCTGCGCGGTCGTTAATAACGAGCCACAGATAATGAAGTACATTTTGAAAATGAAATATATATTATAAAGTCCACAAGTTTCGCTAATGAGCAAAGCAATCACTGTTTTTTACTGTCAACAATTTTTGCAGCTTGTAGATTTGTAATAAAAATATCATACCAACTGGATATTAAACGTGGCTTCATATTTCGATACGAGTTCTACGCAACGAAGATGAAATCGATACAATTATTCGAATGTTATCAAAATCATGATTGGCGTCTCTTAATTTATTTATTGGCAATAAGAGCCAGCCATCTTGAGATTTATAAAACAAATATGAAACTGTTATATTGTACCTACGTATTCTTCTTCTCTCATGACGTCACGAGTTATATGAGAAAAACTCATGTTGTGGTCAAAAGATTAGCCAGTCAGCAAGGTTGGTAGCGGGGCTGTCTGCTCAGGGTGCGTCGGATTCCGGCCGTGGTTCTGTCCATGGTCGGGAGCAAGGGTGCGTGGGAAGCCATCGCCTCCTTTTGCGAGGGGGTGATGGTGACCAAGGAGGAAGCGAAGAGGGAGCGGTGTGCTCTTCTCCTTTCCCGCGCCAGACGCACAGCCACCCTAGTGTGTGGCCTGCGGGCGGTGGGTTAGGGGACCCGCCTCCCGACCAGTAACAGGTCTGACAAGGCGGCGCGCTGTATTCCGTGCGCGCTTCTCAGGAGAATGTGGGGCAAGGCCCCACAGAGGAGAGGTCCGCCGAGGGTTGGCGGACCGGAACCTGCCGGGGTTGCGGTGCATGCTTTTGCGAATCTCCCGAGTCCGGCCGAACGGTCAGGAGAAGGAACACCATTGGTTTTTAGCCGGTAAGAGTCCGGCAGACCCCCTCGCCTTCCCCGGGCGAAGGACATACATGAGGATTTTCCAACGATAAAAAAAAGGGGGCGCTGGATATTTTTACAAACTCCGGATTCAGCTAACCAAGAGGCTACGTCACATGAGCGAAAGCATTGAACAGTGCCTATTCCACATTTTCATGTTTCTTTGTTATTTAATTATATTATTATTTAATTATACTAAATTTACAGCTTAATTACAAGTAAACTTAATAATGTATCGAGTTGAGCAGTAATATCGAGTAGTAATAGTTTATGTTGGTAACACTGATTTCTGTAGTCTATAAAATACACTGTAACAGTTATTTTGGTTCTCTTTTGACTGCGAACCACAGAATAAACAACATCTCTTGGCGCCTCGTATTTCTTCATTAACTGGACCTACCTACATCCAGCTTCAAGACCCCCTTCACGCATCCCTTCGTCACAATATACCTATACTTGAGTATCGTTACTCGGAGGCTCTTTAAATACACCCCAACGTATTAGAGTATTAGATTAGATGTACTGATTTTATCGTTGCCCAGCCTTGTTGGTCTAGTGGGGGCAAGCGCGACTGCTGATCGTGACGTCCTGGGTTCCAACCCCAGGTCGGGCAAATTGTTATTGGGTTTTTCCTTGTGGAATTCCTCAGTAGCAGCCCAGAGTTTGGATTTGTACCCGATTGATGTCAATAGGCTCGATCCTATTAAATAGTGGCGAAATGAAGGTGTTACTATACACCTCTGCACAACCCTTTGGGAAAATACAGGTCTGATGTTATGTTATGATTTTATATTCAGTGACTCCTGATGAATTACCTAATAAAGCCATAGCCAAGTCATAGGTCTCGAGTTCGATCCCAAGGCACGCACTTCTGACTTTTCGGATTCATGTGCGTATTGTATAATTAAGACTTGTTAGAAACGTTTAAGGAGGACGGTCGTGAGGAAACCGGCATGCCTGAGAGGTATTTCTCGACGGCATGTGAAGTTTAATCAGAGGCCCATAGGCGGCATAAACTTTGATACCAGGTTAGTCACTAACCACACGAAAAAGAAAGAAAGATCTAATACAATGGAACTAAAGAATTATTAATGAAGTGATACTAACTTGTAGTTGGCACCGTACCTCTACAAAAATGTAAAATGTAAAATTATGTATCTACCTACCTACTTTGATGTTAGAACAAGTTTTTATATTATTTGTGTAGGTTTAATATTGACACAGAACGTTAACTTCTGCTCTATTCTCCAAAAAATAAAAGAGATGCAGTATACATAATATATGCCAATAAAATAAGTACTGATACTCCTTGCCACATCTATGTAATAAGGGCGAATGTAAACAACATTGTATTTTACAGCCGACCGGGCGCGGCACTGCGGAATGTAATGTACGCGTGTCAGCGCACCGTGGAAGAGAGCTATTATTTTCGATAAAAAGTAGCGCCTTGTCGCAGCCGCAGTGATATACAAACTTTACTATTGACAGAGCATCCAACACAATGTCTGAGGTGTTAGTGTTGTTCACTCTGTACAGCTTGAAGTTATACTCAGGTAATACGCATTCCTTTCCTTTCTTTTTTATTTCTTCTAAATAGATAAAATAAATTAAGGCAATAAGCATAGAATAATGACAAGCAATTATAGTGACCATTTTTTTGTTGCACTAAGTGTATATGCGCAAACTTACTCCCACTACGCCACAACTTTGCCAAGTTACGTGCCGGGCGACTATACTAAATTAACGGCTCCGTTCGCTTTATATTGCACTAGCGGCCCGTCCCGGCTTCGCACGGGTGGACATTTTTCCCGTTTTTGCAACATTTTTCTTTTATGCTCCACTCCAATTGGTCGTAGCGTAATGTTATATAGCCTATAACCTTCCTCGATAAATGGACTATCCAACACAAAAATAATTTTTCCATTCTAACCGGTAGTTCCTGAGATTAGCGCGTTCAAACAAACCATCTCTTGAGCTTTATAATATTAGTATAGACGACGTGTGATAAGGCGTATTTCCACTATGCAAGTTGCTTGCAGGTAGGTATAACGTTACACCTGCGTGTAAGCCGCAATTCAATGCAAAATAGTGGCTAATCTTCTTATTCTTTTCGTGTGGTTAATGACTAACCTGGTGTCAGAGTTTATGCCGCCCATGGGCCTCTGACTTGGCTTCACATGCCGTCGAAAAATATCTCTCAGGCATGCTGGTTTCCTCACGATGTTTTCCTTCACCGTTTTTAAGCAACTGATAATTTATACAATACGCACATGAATCCGAAACGTCAGAGGTGCGTGCCTTGGTTTCGAACTCGAGACCTATGACTTGGCAGTCCGACGGTCACACCACTAGGCTATAACTGGCTAATAAAAAACTGTCAATTGGTATGCAAGTTTTCTAGTTTGCTGGTTTTTTTTTTTAAAACATTGCTCCACACTAGGATTTCTCCTGTATCGTGGGTGCGTTTACAGACGCAAATCTTCACATGCACAAACGCCCAGACCCGCAACAACTATTTTTAAGCTATACAAATATTTGATCCGTGCGGATATCGACCCCACGACCCGTAGCGCAGAAGCCAATCGCTCAGCCACTGCACTAAACGTGTCAATATTTCCATAACGCAAGTACTTGTAACACTCACCCTACTTGCATAATAGAAGATATTGCAGCGCTAATCCCACAGTAGTAGGTACGTACGAACACTCGTAACTCGTACCATTCGTCAGTAGAAGTAGCAGAACTTTTGTTTTCCGCCTTCCTTCATCATTCCACCGCCAAAGTTGTTAATTGGAAATGTTCACAATCAATTCCCGGTTTTGTATTGATTTTACACACGCCAATAATTTGCCCGAATAGCTCTATCAGCGAAGCATGAGAACAATATCGCTGTTTCATGAACATTTTAGAATGGCAGTTATCACTTCTGGACTATTGAAGAGGCAATCCATTTTCATTTTGGATTTATGTATGTACATTTCGCGGTTTTGTTGTTTATCAAGGTGATCAGTGTTAATAAGTAACTACTCACTAAAATACTATTTGAAACTTCTTTCAATGTAAAAAATGTACCTAGTAATTACCTATGTTAACATGGTGAGGAAAATTTTATCTAAGTAACCTATGAAATTAGGTAGGTATATTTTTATTAGGTGTAAGTATTACCATAAGGGATGGTACTTTCTTAATTCTTTTATTATATTCTGCCTTAGAGCTTACTAGCTGTGTCCTCAGGGCTCCGCCTGTAGCCTATGTTACTCAGTGATAAAGTAGCTTTCTAACGGCAAAAATTTTTTTGAAATCGATCCAGTAGTTTTTAAGTTTATTCGTTACATACAAAAATACAAATCTTTCCTCTTTATAATATTAGTATAGATTATATTATAGTATAGATAATGATGTCTACTGAATCAAAATTTGTTACCATTCGTCACAAAAAAGAACAACAAGTAAGTTTTGTTTGTTGCTTACTGTCCTACGACAGGTTGCCAGTTCACCTATCTACTTAAATAGTTATAATTAACACTTTCCTAGAGCACTATTTCCAAATTCAGTTTAAAAAAAATATCCTCACAAACTACCTCGTTAGTCTCGTGGCGGCAAGCGCGACTGCTGGTCGTGAGGTCCTGGTTTCGATCCCCAGGTCGGGCAAAGTGTTATTGAGTTTTTCCGTGTGGAATTCCTCAGTAGCAGCATGGAGTTTGGATTTGTGCCCGGTTGATGGCAATAGGCTAGCCTCCTATTACATGGGACTTAAACATAACGGCAAAAAGATGGTGTTACTATTACAAAATATAATATTCTATTTACTATAAAACCTTACCTGTAATAAAAGAAACGACATTTAATGCTATTAATTACAATATCCACAGACCACAGATTAACTAAAAAAAAGTTGACTATATTCGCTGGCGCTAGCAGCGCGCGCGGCCTTTATTTGAACTAAAGAAAATATTCACCTCTGCCCAACCCTTCGGGGAATACAGGCGTGATCCTCAACGTAAGCTAAGCTGCAAATAAAAACAGTCTCACCAAACGGTTCACTTTGTAACAGAAAGCTTTATATCAATAGCGTATTTGGCGTTGCAACGTCACAGAGCAAAGTGCAGACTGTGAAGATGATTGATGGGACGTATGATTGATGTGTGGTGCTGCGAGGCTGACACAACAACTGTCAGAATAGATATGATACATGTATGCGCATAATAGCGTGCGCGGGATCTTCAAGACGTGTGTAGCGTTTGGTTGATTAGTTTCTAGATTATTCAGAGTGGATAGTAATAATTAATTTTAGATTTATGGGTTTATCTTTAGATATTAGACGTTTTGTAGTAGGTACTTAAGTTTAAAATTCTACTTAGTCTATACTCAACCATATTGTGGTCAACTTCCAGTGTAACCAGATGCGGCTGAATACCAGTATTTTAAACAGAGCGACTGCCATCAGACCTCCGCATTCCAGTTACAGGGCAATGCCGATATCCTAAGGTTAGACCGGTTGTCAGAGATTCGGGCTTCTAACTTCCTGTAACGACTATCATAGGTATTCGTATGACACCCGGGACCGACTGTTTAATATGCTCTCCGAGGCTCGGAGGGGTCTCGATGTCTAACGAACGACCGCGGCAAGCGCAGCTTAACCTCGCAAATCGTATGATCCACGCGGTTGATAATAAGCCACGAACCCCGAGCTTTTAGTTGAAAGAAATTTGTTTATTTATTAATTTGGGCGTAGTAATTAAATTATTTTTTTATTCATTCTATTTATTTATACTGTTTCTGGATTTAGAAGTTTACCATGTTATTTCACTTAATTGGTCAGTTCGCACTGATTTGGTTTGACCTTTAAATGGTAGATTTGTTTTGCTCAAACAGAAATCTAAGAATAGAGCACCCCTCTACAAGCGAGTGTCTTCAGGGACGACTAAAGGATTATATCCGAGAGATTGCCAACGGAATGGAAACTTGACGAGGTCTATCTCTATCCACAGTCTCTTAGTAGACAGACGTTCGTAGATTATTTAACTTACCAAATCGTGCTCTACGATAATCAAACCCATAACATATTAAGAGAGCCTACAAATTATTCATCAATTTCAAAAACGACCCATACTATCATAACTAGGGTTGCCACCTTTTTTTGCAGTTAAAGTACATTGTTTATTTATAGGTAAGAAAATAAAAGTACATAGTATCAAAATTAAGGACAATTTATTTTTCTTTATTATTATGTTTAAAAACATATTTTTTTATGTCTTTTGCAGTTTGTATCAAATTAGTAGTGATGTGGCGCCGGCGAGTGGCGACATCGATTCAGCATCAATCGATAAACTTCGTTTAACGAAAAACGAAAAAATACGACTAAACTTTTCAAAATCCCAAAGAAATCAAATCATGCGAAATAAAGTATTTTCGTGTATTTTATTGTTCTCATAAAGTATAGAGTACAATTACCTGAAATAACGTACAATACTTTATTATAAAGTACGAGTGGCAACTCTAATCATAACGGAGAGAGCAAAATACACGTGCGTGTTCCTAAAATGACGCACAATGATTACTTAAGCTAAGATGGGATAGTCGTAATGTGTCATGTGACACGACTTTAACGATGATACGACTTGAAGTGCGGCCGCAGTACTACGTTTTATTAAAGTCGTAAAAACGCATCTGGGTGTAGCGGTGATTATGATGAAAAATTATTTTGTTTTATGGCTTTAGGAAATTAGACATTTGTAATGTGACCTGAGCGATAAAGTACGACATTTGGTGGTGCGTATCGTGTTTTAAAAGCAACGATGTAAAAATAAAGGCATATAATATTATGGCATACTTCAAAAATTGTTTATTATGTTAGCATAACCAATCTTTTATTTTCGTGTGGTTAGTGACTAACCTGTGGTCAGAGTTTATGCCGCCCATGGGCCTCTGACTTGGCTTCACATGTCGTCGAGAAATATTTCTCAGGCATGCCGGTTTCCTCACGATGTTTTCCTTCACCGTTTTTAAGAACGTGATAATTATACAATGCGCACATGAATCCGAAAAGTCAGAGGTGCGTGCCTTGGGTTCGAACTCGAGACCTATGACTTGGCAGTCCGATGGTCACGCAATTAGGTTATCACTGCTATATTAACCAATTATCTGTATATTTATGGTCAACTTTTCTTTGAATGTTGGCGCAGTATCATTTTTGGTAAGGCATAGTATAATATCACGCCTGTATTCCCCGAAGGGGTGGCAGAGGTGTATAGTAACACCCTCATTTTGCCATTATGTTTAACTCCCATGTTATAGGGGGCGAGCCTATTGCCATCAACCTTGCACAAGTCCAAAATCCGAGCTGCTACTGAGGAATTCCACACGGAAAAACCCAAAAACACTTTGCCTGACTTGGGGATCGTACCCAGGACCTTACAATCAGCATTCGCGCTTACCACCACTAGACCAACCGGGCAGTTGGTTGGTTTTGTAAGACATTAGGACAGAAAGTAAATTTCAATGATCTGTATGGAGTAATCCGATTAAAACTATACTACACCAGTGTGTCTCTTTCAGAGTAACTTTACCTTTAGCAGTACCGACAGACTCTAAGAAAGTTGGAGCCGCACAGTTACGTGTACCGGAGATGGCTCGTACTAATTAAACTTCCAAACCTCCGTCTATCCTGTGTCATTAGATGGCCAGTGACCAGTTTGCTAACTCATCAGCCGAGAGTGGTTTCCATCAAATTTCTGAAAGATTTTATGTGGGTGGAACAACTAAAAATAATGGTGTTTAGGTATAAGATTTTTTGCACTTTATCTATATAATTATTTTATTGGTCTACCAAATGCTGTTCCTAGTTAACCGCCAGCTATGCTAAGAAAACAAATAAAACAAACATTTCAATCTGCGCTAACGAGCGACCAAGAGTTGAATTTAATTTAGTGCCTACCAGACCCGGACTGGCCATATGGGCCGGTGTGGCCTGATGGGCCGGTCACACAGTCGGTGAAATCGAAATAGTAGGGGAACGTCAAAAAAAGGTCGTCCAACTATCGCCTATCGCTTGAAAAAGAAGCCGCAAATTGTCGCTTGGGCCGACCGTCTCTCAAATGCCCAGGCCGATTGCAGGTCCCAGTCCGGCCCTGGTGCCTACATACGCTATCCACACGTACGTACTATCTACGTAACATACGTAAGATCAAGACAAACAAAACAAGATTGGGGTATTCAATTAAATTTAAAGGTAAACACGAGGGGGCACTAAATCTGTCACAAAATCGTCCTTCGCATCCTAATATGTAAATGCAACGGAATATTAAAGTGGGATATTCAGAATAACGAGCACAGTCCGCACGTGAAAATGATTTATAGCATTTAATGTAGTAATGGAAATGCTAATTTCGCACGTTTCAGCGCAATAACTCGCGGAGGTTTTTCACAGCAACTAAATTAACACCCTTTGTGAAACCGGTCGCGTGTTCACTCTGATTCGGTATCCGGAAATGGCGTTTGTTGAAGAACCCAGGGTCGCGACTCGTGGCTTGCGGGACCTCGCTCACTGGTTAAGCATCAACCCTATATTTTTCACTATTTAGACGCACCGAGGCTGTAATTTGTTTTCTTTTATTTAGGTCCTTTTGTTCATTCTTGTGTTCGGCCTTTAGGGAAATTATGTAGCAGCAACGTTAATTACACTGCCACTCACAAAGGAAAGCTGGTATTTCTATAAACTAAAATTATTTACCTTTTTTTAACTATATGAATAGGTAAGTGTAGGTCGGAAAAACTTTTAAATGTTCGGAAGGGATGCAATAAGATTGTTTGTGATCGTAAGTTTTGACGCACTGTCCTAAGTAACGGGGTGTCCTGCGTAAGCGACAAACGCGACGCGGTGCAACGCGACGCGACACGACGTGGAACAAATACGCGTTACGTCGCGTTTCGCTACATAGGCCGCTAGTAGGGAATGCCGTTGTCTTGATCGTGTTTGTCGCGTTCGTCGCTTACGCAGGACACCCCGTAACCGATGGAAAGCGAGCAGTCACGACGCGATGCGACGTATTAGGACATAATACTACATGCGACGAGTGTCCTATGTGACTGACGCGATGTTAGTAGTTCATCTCTATTTTACCAAGTGCTGGTATAATACTGTAGTAATAAGAATTTTCTAACCAATCATTTAACCACTTCGTCGCTTCTAGTGAACGCGTCTCGTTACACGAAAAATAAGTTCGAACTGCGTCATGTCTCGTCGCATAATGATCTACGCAACAACATAGGTCACGTAGCATCGCATCGCGTCGCATTGTCGCGTTTGTCGCTCACCTAGGACAATGGGTAAAACTTTTATTCCGGCATTCGGTCACGCGATACATTTCAAATAAATAAGACATCCGTTATTTTTCCGTAAGTATATCCGTTTTTATGCCACCCTCTATTCCAACTTTTCCTTTAATTTTCTTTTACTATTAACCTACATAAGTTTACAACCATTGATTAGGTACAACAGGTAGTTAGATACCTAAGACATGGGCGGTATCAGAGTTTAAAATCTTTCGGAACTTGTAGTTTTGAACGTTGTGAGCGTTTCCTGAAGCGTGCAGGCAGAATATGCTGGTACGGATACGTTGATAATATGGCTTGTGTAATATAATACAATATAATGTAAGGAGGATATTACGATAATTGTGTTTGTACGTCGACTCTCTAGCCTTTGTATGAAGTACTAAAGTATAGAAATCTTTCAGTAAAATAATAATTTCAACGTTTTACAAAAGTCTTGCGCTGTATTCTACCAAGTTCCTTCCTCAATGATACGTGAGATTTTTAACACGGATACATTTACACATAAGACTGTTATTTAACGATTGTAAATAAAATACATCTTGTTAGGAAAGGAAAGGAAAGATAACTAAAAAAACTCAATAACATTTATAACCGAACACGCAAAAAGGCTTATGGAAGAAGAAGTGGCTTATCTTTAAACTACTGTTGAGAAAGGATCTGGAAATTTATCTCTGAAGGGGGTGGTACCACCACCACACGCGGACTGACACGGAAGGAGTCGCAAACGCACACTAGTAAAATTATGAGATTATAAGACATTTCAATATTTATATAGAGATGATAGCAGATGATAGAGGGGTTTGAAGCTAATTACCAACCGCGCGGATCATACGATTTGTGAGGTTAAGCTGCCCTTGCCGCAGCCAGTCTGTGGATGGGTGACCGTTCATTACATAATAAGACCCCTCCATGTCTCAGATTGGAAAACACGTTAAACAGTCGGTCCCGGATGCCATACGAGTACCTATGACAGTCGTTACGGGAAGGTAGAAGCCCGAAAGTCTGACAACCGGTCTAACCTTAAGATATCAGCATTGCCCTGTAGTTGGGTTGCGGAGGTCTGATGGCAGTCGCTCCATGTAAAATACTGGTAATCAGCCGCATGGGGGAAGCTGACCCCAACATAGTTGGGAAAAGGCTATGCAGTACATATAGAGATGATAGCAGTCTATTTTTTATAATCCTTCTCATTCTGTAGTGACTTGATCCACAAGCCCTGGCTAATAATATCCATTAACCCATTTATACAAAAAAAAAACAAATTACAAATTCTAATGTCTGTTTCTGCGGCACATTACCATTATTAACGGTTTATTTGTCCAAAAGCTCGCGTGTCGGGGTTGCCCTTTAAAGTTTATCCACAATGGCAACACTGATAGGACTCGGAACTGAATTAGAATTGCTAAACATGAATGTGCGACGTACCCTCCATGATCCTTCGAGCTGTTTTACGTTCAACGCTGCACGCTACAAAAGTACCTACTACTGTTTAAAATATATTCTATCTATCTGGCTTACAAAGTCAGAGTTTTACGAGAACAGGATACCCTGATAAGGCATTGTTTTTCTTCGAAGTTTTTTCTTTTGCCTACATAAAAAGGAGATAGTGTTTTTTTATGTTTGGAACACGAAAATGGTAGATACTTCGTTATCATTCCGTAAAAGATTGAGCTGCAAGAACAAAAAAAAAGATTCCTAAAAATAAATAATTAATTGTTTCGAAATAAATATTTCCAATTCTTCCATTCCATTCGCAGGACCCACAAAATCAATCTGCGAACTAATTTTAAAGTAAAATCTAAACAATTTCCAATATCGGAGATTGTTTGTTACAGAGTGTCAGGGCGAGGGTGGCCGCCCGGGCCATGTAATCGCGCCCACGATCGATCAGCTGAGACATTCGATGATGAATAGCGAGCCGCCGTTGAAATCTTGATAGCCTACGCCCACAGAGCAGTTGGAAAATGGAGTGACAATGTAAAGGTTAATGGCGCGAAAGAGCCTTAGCCTTATGGCTAAGCTACGCATAAATTCCATATTACGCTTGTTATAACCTATTAATAAGTGTATACGGACGTCTTGAAAGTAGGTACACAAATTATACCATTAATAACTGTTCTGCCTAGCCTTTTCCCAATTACGCTCGGGTTAGCTTCCAGTCTAAGTAGATGCGGCTGTATAACAATATTTTAAATGGAGGACTGTCATCTGACCTCCGCAACTCAGTTACGGGGCAATGCCGATATCCTAAAGTTAGACCACCTAAAGGTAGACTTTCGGGCTTCTGACTACCCGTAACGACTGTCGTAGGTATTCGTATGACACCCGGGACGGACTGTTTAATGTGCTCTCCGAAGTGTAATGAACGCTCACCCATCCATAGACTGACCGCGGCAAGCGCAGCTTGACCTTGCAAATCATATAATTGCGTGGTTGGGAATTAGCCACAAGCCCCTCCAAATTCCAATATTAACTACAGAAATATATATAAGGAGAAGTGAATTGGTCTGGATAAGTGAGAATTATGAACACAACACAGATTCAGCTGAGCGGCGAGCTCCAGAATCAAGTATATTGTGTCATTGGTCGATTTCACCTTTCCACTGTTACACAATCGTAGCTTAGGCCACCCGCACACGGGCCACTCGCTGCAACCACAAGCGGCCGACCACAAGCTGTTTCCATACATTTCGAGTGGCTGCCACCGGCCACACGTGTGCGGCGAGTCCCTGCGTAATGCATGGAAAAATTAGTCCGCAGCTTGTGGTCGGTGGCTCGTATGCGCCCAGCTTTATGTCGCCAACAGGATAACGTCATTAGACATGAGGCAAGCGAGCGTCATAAATACGGTTAGTTGAAACCACGGCGTATATACCTACTCCGTTCGCTGACTACTCCATGTATTCACCCGACGATAACGTTATTCTATTACCTGAACGGCTGGTCGAGCCACAGGTCAAGCCGTAAGTGAAGGTTAGATGTACAGATATAGCAGCTCGTAGTGGTTAGCTTATCAGTCTGATCGGCTGGATTGATTCCATGCTGAATTTATTTGTCCTTAGATTAGGAATTCTAAGTGAAAATACTTATTTTCATTTAACTTTTCTCTGAATTCAAAGACAGCTTTTTTAGGAATTAGCAGAGCTAAAACTATTTTCGCTGTCTAAGGCTCATAGCGGCGGATGTTTAGAGCTTTTCGTTTAAAGATTGTGCTTTAAATTGCTATCAGTATGAGCTTCAAGCTTGCAAAACAAAATTCACTTCTATCTGTCTCAAAATTCTTTTTTCAAATATAAGGGAGATAACATTTCACAGACCACGTTAATATCGAGTATAAAAATTGTTTATAACATGTATTAATTGGTTCGTGCAAGTACTCATTAAGTACAATAAATAGATATTCCTAAGAGTGCAAGTAATGATGGTAATCCGGCATTGTTTATTGTTAGCATAACTTCCTAGACAACACACAAACCGAACTATAATAACCCTCAGATAGTTAACACCGTCTAGGATAAAGTTTGCTTAGCGTGTAACCTAACTACACAGGAGATGAAGCGCTTCCGGCTATATTATGTTCTCCGGATATTGTTCCGATACGAACACGTTACGTTCACGTTGCGGCTCGTTGCGTGCACGCAGTGCGAACATCGCATGTCCAACACAAGCCTTATCGAACAGTAATTAACCGTACTAAAACTAACTCCTTTATCACTTACTAATCTGTTAGGTACCTCCGTTTCGCGTGTCGGCTTTCATTACCAACGTCAGATTTTTTCTAAAAATAGAACTTCGCGTATTCCAAAACACATTACAAGTAATATAAAACTAAGCTCTCATTAAACATAGAAGTTTGTTTAACGTCCATTTACTACAGAAGTCTAATAAAAACTTTGTCGACACGACATCGCATGACCACTTCCTTATTTTGAATAATAAAATGTGTTATAAAGGCTGATGAAAGGGAGGGAAACGTCAAGGGGGGCGTCACGCATTCGGCCTCGGCATCCGATTAACGTGCGAATTCGGTGATCACGACTTACTTCGCTCACGAACTGGCGACTAATTTCCCGATGAAATTAGGAAGGCATTCAGCGAGCTATCTTATTTCCTAAATGCATTCTGTTATGTAAATAACGAGAAAGCGTGACTTATCATGGCGCCAGGCTAGGCCCGTATCTGTCCGTCGGTACCGTTTCCTTCCACACCGTTTTCATGTTTCCTTATTTACGATATTGCGAATCCTTTCTCCTAGAAATAAAACATATACACATATTTGTGTAACTATGCACACATACGAAGAGATTTATATGTTATGTTAAGATATTTTGATCTACTTCTTTTCGTGAAGTTAGTGACTAACCTGGTGTCAGAGTTTATACCGCCCATGGGCCTCTGACTTGGCTTCACATGCCGTCGAGAAATATCTCTCAGGCATTGTTTCCTCATGATGTTTTCCATCACCGTTTTTAAGCAAGTGATAATTACACAATATGCAGATTAAACCGAAAAGTCAAAGGTGCGTGCCATAGGTTCGAACTCGAGACCTATGACTTAGCAGTCCGACGGTCACATCACTAGACTATCACTGCTATATTTTAGGTGATTATGAGGAATAGACTAAAAACTCTTATTCCTCTAAAAAGAAAAACCAACGACATTTCTACATTTTTCAGCGAACTGAGAAATTATTTAAAAAATAAAAAGCTTGCAATCCTAGCTCAGTCAGGTCAGCAGAAACACTTAATCAAACTAGGTACCTACTCAAGGTGACACGTTTGATTAAGTTTCTGTTCAAGTTACTCTGGTTTTGTGATGCATTGCGGTGCTATTTCCTGACCAAAATTGTTATGTTAGTCTGGAAAAGCAAACATTGTACAAGCTTTTAGTGCACAGAGGCCATAGTGCAAGTTGATAGGGTAATTACACGCAACTACTGCATTCGGGTTTATAACAATATCAAGATGACATTTATAAAATTTATTTTCGTGTATTTTTAATTTTGATTTGTTTAATTGTGAACTATTGTGAATTATTGTAAACGATGTCGAATACGGATTACGAACGGGACAGGAGCGATATAGAATATTGACATCAAGTATACTTCACCAAGAAGAACATAGTCTGCTTAGTTGTCGGCAATAAGATTGACAAGCATGCAGCATCCGCAAGCCCGAGATGGAATAAGATCGTAGGTGGTGCTTGCCACCAGCAAAAGCATTCCCAAGGAGGGTTGACGTCAGGCAGACGGCCGGTCATAAAATATAGCCGAAACATTTGTGCAGAATGATTTGAGACATACTGCGCCGACCCCAAATAAGTTGGGATGAGGGCAGGAGGATGATGATGATGATACTACATTCGCGTTTATGTTTGTACATAATCTATAGAAAAGTCACGCAAACGCAGGAATTACGTTACTTTATAACTTACACCTCGGTTCGCGGGTTCAAACCCAGGCATGCACCAATGACATAATATAAAATCACGCCTGTATTCCCCGAAGGGTTGGACAGAGGTGTATAGTAACACCCTCATTTCACCGTTATGTTTAAGTCCCATATAATAGGGGACGAGCCTATTGCCATCAACCGGGCATGAATCCAAACGCCGGGCTGCTACTGAGGAATTCAACACGGAAACACCCAATAACACTTTGCCTGACCGGAGGATCGAACCTAGGACCTCACGATCAGCAGTCGCGCGCGCCACCACTAGACCAACAAGGCAGTTGCACTAATGAGACTTTTTCAATATCATATATGCTTTCTTTAGTTAATCTAAGTAACCACTGACATACGGTGAAGGAAGACATCGTGAGGAAACCTGGACTCACATGGTTTCAAATCGCCAACCCGCAGTGAGCAAGCGTGTAGATCAATGCTCCTGAAAGCAATTCTCCTGCTTCAATGAGAAGAGACCTTTGCCCTATAGTGGATATATTACTGGCTGGTATCACACTAGAGCCTCTGGTATCTGAATTTTATTATAAATCCATACAATATATTATCCAGTGAACTAATAGTGCCGTAAACTTCTCTAACCAAGCTAGGTGTGCTTGAAACAGGATTAGGTTCCCCACAATTGCAGTAGCTCGACGTAACAAGATTTAAGCTTACGATCTAACGAGATAACTCTATACGTTGAGCTATCGTGTTCTATCGAGTGGGCTCTCTAGGAATTTCCCTCTTCGAACATAGTGGGTACCGTGTGTATAAGCATAGTAAGTCCATTATTGAGCTACTACCGGACGCGGGCCTCTTTTCAGAATGAGAAGGGTTTAGGCCTTAGTCCACCACGCTGGCCTGGTGCGAGCTGGCAGACTACACACACGATCGAGAACTTTTTGGAGTCTTCCTAGGTGTGCAGGTTTCCTAACAATGTTTTTCCTTCACCGTTAACGCATGTGATAATCAAACTTTGAACCGCACATGAGTTCGAAGAGTCAAGAGTTGAGGGCCCGCATTGAACTCAGGTCCTCCGTACCATGTAGTTTCGGGCAAATAGTGGAAAAGATCAGGCCAACCACTGTCCACCCGTGGGCATCCTATATTCACGTAAGTAAGTATATCTCACGTTACTGTTTTGGATAGCGTTTAACACTACATTAACTAAACTTTTTGTGCTTTCAGATTCGGATATGCAAATTCTAAATATGGAAAAGCGAGATAGCCAGCCATATGCGGCTATCGACGCTTCAATATAAATAAAAAATCAAATTAAAACCTACTTTTAATTCCGTATCACAAACCACAGATGCATTTAATTAATACTCTCACACAAAAAATACAAAAATGAAACATCGAAATACGAATCGGTAGTTGAGCCGCCGATTATTCATTTTCGAGTGTTTCGCGCTAATATGCTGCAGTTGGCCAATTAATCTGTTGACCGTGACGCGAACTACCCCGCGGGAGTGACGGACGCCATGTTCACGTGTGTATGACTGTATTGTTGTTTTGGATAGCGTTTAACATCAACTGGAGTGTTTGATGCGTTTCAATATTTAGAAATTCCGTAAATTTACAAAAGCAACAGTTGTTTCTGTCGATAATACTGAATCTACAGTTGATAAAAGCCGTTATTTATCTTATCTTAAAATTGACCACCGCGCTGAGAGCTGAAAGCGTAGTGACTACATCAAGCAAGAGGTAAAACGCTTAACTGAAAAAGGCCTCGTTTTGAAGACGCGGAATTTAGCGCGGAGCAAAAGCGGACAATTCAAACATTATGACGATAAGTTGGCTCTACGCTAGGCAAGCCGAGCACGAATTCGCGTAGCGTAGACGGCTCCCAAGTCCGTTTACGCTACGCAAATTCGCCATTTACGCTACGCGAATTTGCCGTCAACGCTACGCGAATTCGCCGTCTACGCTACGCGAATTCGCCGTCTACGCTACGCAAATTCGCCGTCTACGCTACGCAAATTCGCCGTCTACGCTACGCAAATTCGCCGTCTACGCTACGCGAATTCGTGCTCCGCTCGTGCTCGACTCGCTTAGCGTAGACTCAGCTATACAGCGTTTATGAAGACGCATTATTCTTCGTGTAGATATATTTTGAGTTGTTTTATGTTTGACAGTAGGTAGGGTACGTGGTGGTGTGCGCGGTGGAGACCGCGTCTCTATAAACGAAGCCTAAGGTTTACAGCCTGGAAGAATAATTATTCAGACAGAAACAACTGGCTACATCTACTACATCTGGCTACATCTACGTTAATAACTTTAAATTTTACACTTCGAATCCCATTTAAAGTGAATCTCTTTCATTGATTTGAATAAAAGTATGAAGATATCCAACCGAACCAACCATTTCTAAATTAAATGTCCACACGGCGATTGTTGCCAATATTATGATTGTTTTTTTCGTATCGATATTATTTCTCCTTTTGTGATAATTTATCGACATTGTTTGGAATAGAGTTCTGATTTATATTTGGCCGGTATGTGACCGCGTGAACACCTAAACCAATTTCTGTAATATCCAAGTAATAAATAGTTTGTGGAAACTCGGAATTTTGTCGATAAATTGTTTAGGTATTAGTTTTGTTATGCACCTCGCTACGTGAAACCGGATTGAACAAGATATTTCCGCCACCTGAAATAGAGAGCAAAACGAAATCTGTACAGCAGAGATTTATATCGACAACGTAGACACCGCATGAGCAACCGCTGCTATAAACTTGGCTACCTAGAAACAACATTGCCAACTTTTTCCATCGGCGACATTGTATTGGTCAGCTATAATTTAAACAACTTACACAGTAAAACAAATGAATCTCGGGGCCGCCAGCGCCTTCGTTTATTAAAATTCGAGTCGTAAGTTCGGAAGTTCGACACGGCCGACGGAGACATTCTCTCTAAAAAGTGGCTGCTTTTGGTTTACGATTTAGCCTCAGTATTCCAGATTTTTACGAGTAAACTTTTCTGATATAATACCCAAAAGCTGGGACCGTTCGGGGAGAAGTGATTAAACATGAAATTTGCATTTGCACAAACAGCCGCTCGTAAATGATAGAGATAGGTATTAAGTACTTTGAAAACAATAACAAAGTTTTCAACTCAAATAAAATGTAACTGTTTACCTCCGTCACGCGTTTTAATGCGGTTTTGAAATCGAATAAGTTTCGGTTTGCGGGATGCTGAAGGAAAACCCCAGTAGTGTCTGAACGTCCCACATCATAATGACGTGGATACAATGGCGTATCTGTTTCTCACGTCCTGGGGGACACGATAACTAAAGAGAGAGTTATGTTCCTTGTAAACCGCACTACGCTATATTGTATGAGTAATTGGGCGTAGTGCTCACACATGACACATGTCGGTCTGAACATTGCAAATTGCTTCCTTATGAATAATTCATAGCACTACATAGTTTTAATTGCGAACCTTGATAGGATGAGTGTAATTTGTGGGAAAATTATTTTGAATGCGAGCGACTCGCACGTTTTGGCATCTCTTCAGCTATCTTAAAATGAGGGTAGAATTTCTTTGCTGCAATTTTATGACGTCTCTTTGGAATAGACCTAAAATGAATAGTCGGCTGATTGCTGGATTGCACCAGTAAAACATGTCGACAAAAGGCAAAGCGAAATTTAGCCTCGTTAAAACATGGCGGCGTTGGTTTTCTAAAGGATCGCAGAGAAAATGTGTGAAGAAAGACATTACGGTCTTTGCTATGGATTTTTAAGACGTTGTGTGTAGTTAAATTCATGTATAGTATACGATGCTGAAACATAAAAATACCAACAGTTAAAATACTAGCATTGCTGTGTAATTAAAAAAGCAGAATATCTATAATTATTTGTATCTAAAATATCCTAAAAATAATCCCTTAAAAAACTTTTAAGTTATACGGTTTTATCTTATAGTACTCCTGTAGCATCAGAATTTGAGGATTGAAGGTTGAAATTATTATAATGTTGTATTGTCATGGGAATTGAATTTGAGTGCGCAGTTTCAGGAGAAACGGTTAAGCAGAAGTAGTTGAAAAATCTGTCACAAGATTTGAATAAAAAAAACAAACAAATATACGAAGTGAAGCTGATTAAAACCGGCAGGTTATCCTATACTACATATAGCGTTACGCTACACTAGAAGCTTGAAAGCCATGGCATCCAACCACAAAGTCAGGAGCGTTGCCAAAAACTTGTCTAAAGAAGTCGTTGATCTTTAAAAACATAATATAAAGGATATACGTCTTATACAACTTGATTCATGTATAAATGGGTTATTTAATCTATATCATTGTTAATTAATATGACGTAAGCAAAAAAATGGGTATGAAATATTTTTTAAAGGTATTCCTTTCATTGAAAATAATCATCATCAATCTAAGGTTAGTTTACATAGAATCCGTTTGAAAACATTATTCCCGCAGACAGAAAAAAATACTAACGAAAAAAATATATCTTTGAAAGAGCACAATTCGCTTTTGAGTCGCGTTTAGGTGAGAATTTAATTAATTTCAACGTTTCGAGCGCTATTCGTCCTGCGGAGTGGAACCCATAAAACCTAATGGACTTTCGCTGTCTAGCGTTAGGTAATTTTGCGTGAGACCTCCTCTCACGACCGTCCTGCAAATTGCAATCTTGCTGGGATTTGCACAAATTATTGTAGTATGCGACAGCACCACCGTAATACCGTAAGCACACGTTCTTTGAAACAATGAATAATTGGAACAAACATTTGTGAAACAGCTTGAAAGTAAATACATAATAACGTTTTGTTGCTGAGAGACTTATGGCCAAATACGTGAACGCTAGTCAATTTAAAGTTGCCGTTAATTTCGTGCTGTCACCGTCGCTTTGCCTTAAAGTAACAGTGACAGCACGAGATTTAACGGCAACTTAAAATTGAGTAGCGTTTGAGTATTTGGCCATTCATATCAAAATTAAATAAAACTTCTGTAGATATTGATAAGGGGTACCTTTTAAAGGTATTTATGAACTGTGTCAGAAGGTTCTCTAAACTGAGAAATGTCATTCAATTACCTGTTCAAAATTCATTTACATTCTATCGATAACGGGTCTAATTTCCAGGTCAAAAGAAAATTAAATCAGCGCGTCGATATTCTAAAGGGGAGAGTCTAATGCAATGGCGATGTAGCGTCGATAAAGAAAGGGCGGGAGGACGCCGCAGGCTGCGTCAAAATTTCGTCGATTACGTAATTTCTATTCAAAGTATATCCAAGACCCGAGACTCCGAGAAGCTCGCACAGGGTTGCCAAAACACAGCTCGGGGAGGACTCAGACGGTATCTACTCAGGGGCGATCCCCTAGGAGACATCTTTAGAAATTCAAATGGCAGCGGGCCATCCGACGGGACGAGACATGTAACATTATAATAAACATCGCTGGCTGTGGTGACCCTAAACTGGCATTTATTGCGCTCCCTGCGCTCCTCGAACCAGACGCAGTAACTTGCAGGGCGATGAACCTTTTACTTTTTGAGTGTCACTTAGGAAAATTCTCGTTGCGTTACCGCAAATGACTACGGACGACCGCTGTGTCAGCATTTCTAACAAACTTACGGTTTTCATACCTACTTAGATATCTCGCTTAGCTGCCGCCATTGTAAAGGCCGAGGTTACTATGTATTTGTTGTCAACACCACGATTCTCAATGAAATGTGTTGCCCAAATAGCGCACATAAATATTGAAAGTAGTAATCTTTGCCTGAGGGTAAATGTAAATTCCGTTTATCTGCGTTTCGTGACGTCACGGCGTTAGCGTTGCGTGTGGCGTGTTACCGAACAATTTGCACCTGAACTCTGATATAGATTTCATTTTGTGTTCATAAGCATCCCACGTTGATATGACTGTAACTTGTTTAATAGATTTAAAAAGTTTAGAATGGAGAGGGCGAAGTTGGGAGGAATGTTACGGTTCGTGCGAGCAGCACGCGAGGTGAGCCAGATGAAATATGTACGTTATTCGTACATTTCGCGAGTATGAAGTTATTAATGTTCGGGCAAGTAAATATGAATGAACAATGAACATCAACAGAATATTATTTGTAGCATGAACACTGCGCAATATGTACATAAATTCAGAAACCAGGCCAGATTATAAATAAGCTATTTTAGAGACTTATGGATCCAATTTTCACTACATGGCAGATATTGCGATGAGGATATTATGCTGAATATGTTCTCCATTCTATAAAACTGTAAAGAAGAAAATATACTATCAAAGTCGGGGTGGTCAGATCTCTTTGTAATGGACCGGCGGCCGTCTTAATTAAAGTCCAATATATACATAAATATTCACCGTGGAGGGGCTCGTGGCTAATTACTAACCGCGTGGATCATATGATTTGCGAGGCTAAGCTATGCTTGCCGCGGTCAGTCTGTGGATGGGTGACCGTTCGTCGTAACGAACGGTCACCCATCCACAGACTGACCGCGATCGATGTGTACATCGAGACCCCTCCGTGCCTCGGAGAGCACGATAAATAGTCGGTCCCGGGAGTCATACGAATACCTATGACAGTCGTTACGGGAAGTCAGTAGCCCGAAAGTCTGACAACCGGTCTAATCTTAGGATATCGGCGTTTTCCCAGTAACTGGGTTGCGAAGTTCTGATGGCAGTCGCTCCGTGTAAAATACTGGTACTCAGCCGCATCTGGTTAGGCTGGAAGCTGACCCCAACATAGTTGGGAAATGGCTAGGCAGAACAGAACATACATAAATATTCATACTCAGTCCTGTAACCCTCGAAGGGATAAGCAGAGGTGTTCGTAAAATCACGTTTCGCCTCTAGTATTGTTCCATCTAATAGGTGGCGACCTTATTGCCATTTTCCGGGCACAATTATTGTGCCGGGTTCGTCGCCCCTTACGACCGGCTTACCCGGCGACCGACGGAAATTATATTCTTAATTCGTCCCCCATACAGAAAACAAAGTAAATTGAACTTATAACTGCGTTGTTGGTCTAGTGGTGGCAAGCGCGACTGCTGATCGTGAGGTCCTGGGTTCGAGCCCCAGGTCAGACAAAGTGTTATTGGGTTTTTCCGTGTGGAATTCCTCAGTAGTAGCCTGGAGTCTGGATTTGTGCCTGGTTGATGGCAATAGGCTCGCCCACTATTACATGAGACTTAAACATAACGGCAAAATGCGGGTGTTACTGTACACCTCTGCCTAAACCTTCGGGGAATTCAGGCGTGATGTTATGTGTAAACTTTAAAAATTACCAATCCTATTGCAAACATGCTCTGAAAATTGTGTGCTTTTCACAAGAGAAAAGGTACTTCAAACCAAGTCATTAAGTTAGTTTATCTCATTACGAAAAGTCGTTAAAAGTGAAAACGACAAGAACAATAAAGAGCGATATATAACGTAACCATCACACATTTACCGACGACGTACTGATACACCACATACACACGTGTATGCCATAATACACACGCCACGTATGTGTATTTATTTACATTCATTCTTTTTTACAACAAAACCTTAGCTTTACCGTTGCGAAAACATCACACGAAGCTTCCTCCCAAGTATCCTCAGTTTCACAACTGCATGAATAACTTGGTTGTATCTAAAAAGGTTTCATGTGTCGCGTGCGTAATCTTAGCCGGCGTGCCTCATAACTGTCGGGTGCACTGGTAATCGAACCTGTGTTCCCTCAATATGCGATTTAACGACAGCTTTTCGCACCCCATACGTGTACTTCTTTATTATTTATGGTTTGTATACTTTTTTACGTAAACACAAGGTGGTGGAGTTGCCTTGGCTTGCATAAACAGGGCTACGGGAGTTTTGTAGTACCTCCACTCCAAGGGCCTTGTTGTAAAGAGGGTAATTCGATACCATAAACTGCTTGTTGGTCTTACGATGTTATTTTAATAATAACTTATATCTGTATTAATAGTTGGTCATAAAACATAATTTATAGAGTAAGACGTTATTTTGCGGAACTCTATTGACAAAAATAATGGTTTAGGGGAAGGGCCTCTACTTCCGTTTGGATCGCCTTGGCTATTACTAAATCCAATAAGTCAATTTTCAATCGCAAAGGCGGTAAATTGGTTATTATATCGTCCTTTATCAGAAATATTTGAAAATGTATTACATTGCATGATGTCTCATTCTCCTACACGTCGAACAATACTAATAAAACAAATGCATTACTGTCAACTGCCTAGCTTTTCTCAACTATGTTGGGGTTAGCTTCCAGTCTAACCAGATGCGGGTGAATACCAGTACTTTACATTGAGCAACTGCCATCAGACCTCCACACAACCCAGTTACTGGGCAATGCCAATTTCCTAAGATTAGACCAGTTGTCAGACTTATCTGACTTCTGACTTCCCGTAACGACGTTCCCGTGGCGTAGGTATTCGTATGACACCCGGGACCGACTGTTTAACGTGCTCTCCGAGGCACGGGGGGTCTCGATGTGTAGCGAACGGTCACCCATCCATGAACTGACCGCGACAAGTGCAGCTTAACCTCCCAAATTATATGATCCGCGCGGTTGGTAATTAGCCACAAGCACCTTAAAATGCAATAAATGCATTATTGTTAACATATCTATTTAATAATTTAATAAAAAGGTAAAGCTTTAAATAAGGTATTAACGTTTCATCTGTTTGGTTTAAAATTATGAATTACTTTATAATTATGTTCTTACAAAACGGGAATGTAATTAAAAACTGCAATAGAGCAACGCGGCCACCGATGAAGACTGAGTCGTCTACTGCTTTCCGCGTTGCTCTAAGAAAACTGCTATTTAATCAGTTAATTTTGAGCCTTTCTTTTTTAATTAAAGCTCTTTTAATTTTATGATAAATGGTCGGTATATTTTACAGTAATAACCATCGTCAAAAATCCTTAAACGAATAGCACCGAACCATAAAATAAAACCAACATAATTTATCAAGAAGATGCATAAAATACACAACATGTAGCAACAACACCAAAAATAAAATGCACCCGCCCGCGCCCGCAGTATTTGTATTTACGAGCAGCAACGTAACACGATTCCCAAAGCTTCCTTCTAAACTACCCTCAGAAAACAAAGCTGGTGGATACAGCACATTTTTGCATATTCCAAAACAGTACGGAACAATGCTACCTACATGTGTTTTTAAAATGGAAACCCGTGCTACCGCCGGTAATCCTCAAAAAGGTAGATAAAAGGTGCACTTACGTTCATCCACTTTTCACCAATTAGGATCTAATGTGACTAGGAAGCGAATCCCTTGGTATTTAGCAGTGATCCAACTTCGAGCTGAAAATGTGAAAATATTCTCTCAGAAAAATTATTGCACTTTGTTTGATTAAGGTCAGAGCTAAGCGAAACAGTGGTCCGAATGTCACCACTGTGACATCAATGAAACAAAATGGTAAAATCACAGAGAAAATATAACTAGAAAAAGTGGGCAAGCTAACAGAAAACGGGTCCCATCAATAGAAAGAGACGGAAATGAAGTGCCCCATTACAGACCGGGCCCCGGGATGTGAGGGCCCGGATTAGAAGAGATCAAACCATCTTCTACCTCTTTCTTTTCACTAGAAGCTTCCACTTGATATTTCAAAGCCTACCTTATTACGCACGCAGGCTTTGAAGTATCAAGTGGGGAAGCATCTCTCTCCACATATAGAATCATCCAATTAAGTTATGGTAATATTTCTAATAGTATCTCTATCATAGAATATCTCACTTTTTCTGTGAATATTAGGTATAAATGAGAGAGTTTGAATAGAATTTAACTCTGGAAAAACCTGAAATTAGCACATAGTGTACTTTCATCCCGAACAACGATGAGTTATACACGCGGGCGGATCCATGGGCGTCGGTAAACCTGTATATATTTGCATGAAACAGGTATCCGAAAATCCGAACTACCGGCTCCCATAAATCAAGAGTATATGGGTGCTAATGGGATGCGCGCGATCTGCCGTCGCCTGGGAATCGATGCTCTCACAATACACTTTGTGTCGCTAATTATATCAGTCGGTAGCGATCGCAGCGTAAATTATTGCATCCGAAGTACTCAAATATTATGTGGAATAAACTTAGGTATTTTTGATTAACCATCGAGTGATCTTCTCAGGTTTTGAATATAAAATCCGATTTTTAGCCACGTTTCAAAGCTGTAATGTAATACTTTGTGCCTCATGTATCCATTGATGCGATAGATATTAAATTATTAAGTTGAAGATAAAACAGGTACAAGACCTTAGGCTGTGTTTGCATGATTTATTTTATTTATACATACACACAATCACGGCTGTTTCCCATTGGGGTAGGCAGATACTAAAGATTTTGACATGTGTGTGTGTGTTACGATCCTGACACACCCTTTTCGCTTCATCTAAGTACATTCATTAACCTTCTTATGCATGCTCGTCGTGATTTTAAATTATGTTTCTATAAATTCCTATTTATTTATGATGTTGTTTAGGAGCATATTGTCTTTATTACATATTAAGATAAAACTCAAGGGGCTCGCGGCTAATTAACAAATACGCGGATCATATGCTTTGCGAGGTTAAGCTGCGCTTGCCGCGGACAGTCCGTGGATGCGTGACCGTCTGTTACACATTGAGATCCCTCCGTGCCTCGAAGAGCACGCTAAACAGTCGGTCCCAGGTATAATACGAATACCTATGGCAGTCAAAACGGGTAGTCAGAAGCCCGAAAACCAGAAAATCGGTCTAACCTTAGGATATCGGCATTGCCCAGTAACTGGGTTGCGGAGGTCTGATGGCAGTCGCTCCGTGTAAAATACTCATAATATTCAGCCGCTTCTGGTTAGACTGGAAGCTGACCCCAACATAGTTGGAAAAAGGCAAGCAGGAAGACATATTAAGATAAAACGTGAATTCAATTCTTCCTTTAAAAACAAAGCAGAATAAACGAAATGTTAGAAATGTGAGCATCACATCACACGGCTCCAAGTTTAGGGGCAGTTCGCACAAAACATCTTTATTTGACTGAAGCAACTTCGTGAAAGTCTCTCGAGCGCTTTCTGTTCAAATGTATCATTTCGAGAGTTTCCACAACTAACTTTACCAGTTTATCAATCTTTAAAGCGTGGGCTTGTTGTACTCGAAATAGGCACCCATTGAAATGCAACGGACCATGGCTGATCAAGAGTTAACTGAGAAAACTGTTAAATGTTTTCAATCTGGGTGATCATGATATTTTATGGTGTGCCTTTTTAACCGACTTCAAAAAGGAGGTTCTATATTCGATAGGTTATTTTTTATGTATGTACACCGATTACGCTGAGATTTATGATCCGATTTACATTATTCTTCTTTAGTTTGATGCGGAATAGCTGCCATTTGGTCCCATAAAAAATTAACATAGTTTGGCCAAGTAGTTTTAATTTTATGAACATTTTTATTTTTTTATGAACATTTTAGTTTACGTGGCTGATGTAATTATTCGACCTGATGTAATCTAGAAAAATCCTACTGTAGTTTACAGAACAACCTATTACAGACACTAAAAAGTAAAAAATAAAAAAAACTACGTTTAAAAAACCGACTTCAAAAACTAAAAAATAACTTAATAAAGATTTAATTTAATACACCTCTTATGTAAACCGAATACCGTTACAGTTTCAGAAGTCGGTGCCTTCAATTTGGTTCAGCGTAGATTAGCACCGACTTCTGAAACTATTAATTTTATATTATGGTAAAGGTATTAGGTTTGCATAAGAGGTGTATTAAATTAAATCTTTATTAAGTTATTTTATACTTTTTAGTTTTGAAGTCGGTTTTTTAAAGGTTTTTTTTTTTTTATTGTGAGATATAGTAGAACGGAATGTGGACATGGAGTATCGTGGTAGTATCGTACTTATGGAGAGTTGTTTGTTCAACACGTACGTTACAAAGTCTAATGCCGGATTCACACTAGAATTACGTGTCGCGTCCTACGCATGACGTCAGAACAGTGTGCACGCCTTCATACAAAATATATGAACCCAATAGCGTCAGATGCACCTACTGACGCGTAAGTCGTTTGCATCCGGCATAACTTTTATTCACTTTTTAAAATACTTCTGTGCACTATGGCAGTGCATAAAGCGGACTTTAAGACTTGTTACGCCATAAGGCATTCTCAATCAGCCAACCTTAGGGTTATAAATAAGCATCGAAAAAAGTACCAAAAAAATATAATATCGCACTGCTAGTTAATACTGCATCAACTCAAAATTTGATCAATTTGAGATAACACTTTTCTTTTCTTTTTTTAAACCATTTCCCCACATTAGGATTTCTCCTGTATCATCGGTGCGTTTACAAACACAAATCTTCACACGTAATTCATTTCATTCACTTCATTTGTAATATAGAACAGGAAATAATTAATCAGTTTTCTGTCGTTTCTGAAAAAAGCTTCATTTTGAGTTGATACACTATTAATCAACCAGTGCGATAATTATGACTATTTCATTATCCTTTTTAATTACAAATACTTTTATGTAAAGTTTTATATAGCTTATAGGCTTAAATTACCCAGTGGAGGCGTCTGCTTCCTGTTCAAAAGATCGCTGGTTAGATTTCCACGTTGAGTCAAGACAAATATTTGCATTACAAATACTCCCATAGCACTCGAGGTTTCCTAGTATTATTTAGCAAAGCAAATACTAGTAGTAAGTGCTTAATAACTATTTGTCAAGTGAACAGACATAATGTAAATTATTAATACAACTATATGATTGATTTCTGGAATAACGGCCGATTCAATTAAATTTACAGAGCGTAGGTAATTGGTTAGAATTGAGACTCTATACAGCGTGTTCCTGGATAATGTGCCCAAATGAAAATGGGTGAAACAAGACCACAATTTATCGACAAAAAAAATAGAAAAAAAAACCATTAGTTGTTTATTTTTGTAATAATCGTTGTAAAAAAATCACTTTTTTTTTAAATTTCTTCAAAGAACCCCGTTTTTTAACTTAATGTCTGGTTGTTAAGGCTTGCTTTTTATTTGCTATGCAACATTAACTCTTTGCCATCATTATTATTTTCATTTAAACGAAAAACATGCAATGAATAAAAGTTATTCATTTTTATTAACTAAAAACGAAAACTTCGATATATTTTTTTTCCATTTTTTTTGTCGATAAATTGTGGTCTAGTTTCACCCATTTTCATTTGTGCACATTATCCGGGGCACACTGTATAATGATTATCTTTACCAATAATGAAGCAAAGACCAACGGCTTTGCATAGTAGATCGTCCCATATGGAAGTAGGTATCACAGGTAAAATTATCTTACGAGTCTATTTATATGCCCTGTTTGGCAGTAAAAAAAGCTAACATTGATAAGCAAAACGGTTCGTTTTTGTTTATAGGAACCGGGTATAGATCGTACTCAATTTTACAGTGCAGAATGAAATTTTGCACACAAATCAACGTTTCTATTGTGTGACATGCTAACTACGGTTCTACATACATAAATATGTAACTACCACCTACCAGTAATGGAGTGACAGCGGCTGCAATATTTTAACCGATATTGTTTGATGAATAAGCCAGAGCTTCGGTTACATATTACATCATGAACCACAATGATTTAAGCCAACTATTACAATTACTGGAACAGTTCAAAGCTGTAATTGAAATGGTAGAGGTTCTCCTACTTTTTTTGACTCCAAAACAAAGGCATAATATCCTAAGTTGAAACCTTTGACTGTAAATGTAAGTTTGTCTGTGGCATCTCAGTTAGATACTAAATAGAGTCAAAAATCAAAATTGTTTAGTTGGGAATTAAACATCTTGCTTTTTATACTTTATAATAAGCATTGTATGTTGTGAGAATTCGTGCCGGTGGAATTGTGCAGCGGTTCCCTGATGTCGATATTATAGTTTTTTTATCTATGTAAATTTTTATATTCAATGTTGTTTTTAAGTAATAAAATAGGACGTACGTATGAGGCTTGCATAGTGGCGAAAAAAAGAAATAAAGCCTAGAAAAAAATTTGACTAAATAGCGGTGAAGGAAAACATCGTGAGGAAACTTGCACACTTGTGAGGGCTCCATAAAGTTCTCGCCGGTGTGAGTAGTCCGCCAACCCGCACCAGGCCAGCGTGGTGGACTAAGGCCTAACCCCTTCTCATTCTGAGAAGAGGCCCGTGCCCAGCAGTGAAACAGTTATAGGCTGATTATGTTATTTTGTATGTATCAGAATCAAATTGCTGGGTTGATAATTAATTTTAACGGTTTTTCTTTGCAAAAGAATAGTTAACTAGCCGCGTGTTCCTCGACTATGCTATCCCATTTCTCTTCATTGGAAACGTTAGTAGCGATACAGGGATTATATCTGTGGCCTGGTGCTAAAAGAGCCAATATCAATAATCCTTATTTTCAGTAATAAGCAGTAGAGCGATTGATAGTTATTATTTACATGTTATATTGTAGAATAACAAAAATCTCTTTCTGTTATTTGATACATTTGTTGGTTGATTTATGATTTAAATTCAAATTCAAGAAAAATTGCTATTTTTGAAAATATTTGCTACTTAAGCCTTTTTTGCACTAACAACATTTTAGTTTTTTTATTCTGCACTTCGCTGTAAATACGACCAATGTTAAATTTGATCTTTTTAGTAGATATAGAGAGGATAGTAATAATATTATTGTCTTTAGTGCAAAATGGGCCAATGTAGATATTGGTCTATTTTGATAATTTGGCAGTAAAATCTCATTTCTCACAAAAGCTTACTTTGGCCCTTTTAGCACCAAGCCACAGATATTGGTTAGATGGATTGTAATATCCGCCTGTACATATAGATACATACTATACTTTGATTGACTACAGTAACACCATACTGCGAATGTCTGATTTCCCCAAGGGTTGCGAGAGGTCAGACTGAAGTTGCGTGTTAAACGAAAAATTTCCCTTATGGCTGATGCAGGTAGCCACAAATCACAAAAACCTATGCTCTGAGGACTTGGCCATACCCAAATTTTCGAAGCAATACGACACGATGACTACTTACGACACTATGTCGCAGTTGCTAAGCGATTGACGTGTATGAACTACAGATAGATAATCCGGGTATGGGTCTTAGTGCATGTGAGATTTCTGTCTGTAAAGGCACCTACGATACATAAGCAAATACAGAGGGGCCAATGTTTAAAAAAAATTATAAAGTACGATGCCAGACTTCGTCAAGTTTATATAAAAATTCTCTTCGATCCTTTGACGTATTATTTTTTATTGAATTCCTCATTCCTCCACATGAGTGCAATATTGACAATATCACTTCAGTCATTATTTGTTGTTACGTGTCTATTAATAGATTTATATTATTTGCTTCCGTTAGAGTCAACATGCAGAAATATTTGTTTGGTAACTTGAGATAATCGCTCTGCGTCGATCACGGTATTTATTTATTTGGTGCAAATAGTCTTGTTAATATTCTTTGGTATGTGATGGAAATATTTGAAAGATGCGTTATATAGCAAAAAAACATCAAATAACAAAATCTGATACGAATTTTCTAACATTAGGTGAACGATTCCAATTACCATGCCAACATAAATATTCATAAAAAATAAAATTACGTGATACTCGTAAATAAAGTTACATGAGTGTTAAAATAACATAAGTACCAGTCACCGAATTGTTCCAAAATGTTTGTTCCTGTGCTGCAATAGGTGAAGCACACATACCTATATAAAATACTAGCGACCCGCCCCGGCTTCGCAAGGGTGCAATGTAGATACTAATGTGGGGCATATAAACCTTCCTCTTGAATCACTATCTATTGCTGAAAACTACATTAAAATCCGTTGCGTAGTTTAAAAGATCTAAGCGTACAGACAACGGGAGCGACTTTGTTTTATACTATGTAAAGATATGTATTCCTTAATCAACCGCCTACGGCTGTCTTCACTCTCCCAAAATACATGTATCCCTGTCCGTAGCGATAACGCTGGGCACAATTTTGAGTGGTAATAATGAATTTAATAATCAGAGCTATTTAGAGCCCACAAGGGCGTGAAGCTAAACACCGTTTTATACCGGTAATAAAGGATTAAAAACCGGTAAGTGTGGCTGGTCAGGACGCGGTGGGCAGGTGGCAGGTGGCAGGCCTCATTAATCTTGCGCCGCACTAATGAATATTTACTCATGTTAACGAGATGCGCCACGGACATTAGTTATTGCTACGAGCTTGTAATCTAAACGACTGCTGGATGTATCGAGAGTGTATAGAGATGCTGTAACTAATGTGTAATACAAATTGTGTAATAGTTTCATCTTAATTTTGCGTGTTCAACATTTTTGCTGAAGCTATTACGTGAAGATTTGTGTGGTGTATTGATTTAAGTTTTATAGCTAAGTAATTTTTATTTAAACTTTGCCCTACACTTGCGTTTCTCCTGTATCGTGGGTGCGTTTACAGACACAAATCTCCACATGCACAAACGCTCAGACCCGGAACAACTATTTGTAAGCCATACAAATATTTGATCCGTGCGAGAATCGAACCCACGACCCGTAGCGCACAAGCCAATCGCTCAGCCAGTGCACCAATTGTGTCGTCCATTGTGTATACACCGTAGGCTCGAGATATCCGAATGACTGTGACCACGCCTTTCTGATGGTATTATGAGACAATAATTTTATATCAAGTAACCTAAGTCCAATTTAGTCAATTTAACTATTATTTTTTCGGAACAAAATATATCAATTAACTTTAGTACTTCCTTGTAAACAATACCTTAGGTCGAGCAGGCAACGTAAATTATCGTGTGAATGGATAAGAAAACTTCTCACTTCAAGGAATAAAAGATGACAAGGAAGGAACTGGCCGGTAAGCTTGTAGTTTCCGTTTCCGCGTATGTTTTAACATTGCGTTCATAAAGTTTTTTACCCGAGAGATGTTTCAATTTGTGAATTTCCATAAATAATGAAAATTTCTAAAATTAAGCTTTATTTGACAAACTATATCCTACTTTTTAACCGACTTCCAAAAAAAGGAGGAAGTTCTCAATTCGAATGTATGTTGTTTTGTTTTTGTATGCTTGTTCCGCGATATCTTTGCTAATTGTGACCCGATTTTAATGATAATTTTTTTGTTTGAAAGAGTATTCTTTCGAAGTGGTTCCATTTAAATTTGGTGAAGATCTGATGAAGAACTTCGGAGATAGACAATTTGAAGTCGGTTTTATTTTTGTTTATAAGTTTTTTATTCTTCTCCAATTAGGCGTCGGAATCGATGGTTAAAATCTTTCGGGTACCGCGGACCCACGGTGTATAATTTGTGACCCGAAATAACCCAAGCAATGACGGCTTTTTAATTTGAGAGCTAACGAACTTAATCCTTATTTACATCAACGAAGTATTAAAATTAATACAACCGTATTATGCATATTTAAATGTAACGCACGCTTGAACTCTCATGTTAATTCAAAACCAAAATTATTCCGGGTATAAACTGTTATTAAAATTCTGAATTTAAACTGACATTTAAAGCTGAATTTTATAGTTAATAACTGCGGTACAGTACATAACAAAGGCAGCGTGGAAAATATAATACCTATAGCACAAATATGGCGGTAGCTAATTTGCACGACCTTTAAGTGCACGCTTTAATATGCAACAAAGTGTAATTTGATCGCGATAAAAACCAAGGCTAAACTTAATTAGTGTAACAAGGCTCCTGGAAATTACAGGGCCACCCCCTCTATGCAATATTTATTACTTTTATGCTACGTTCAAGGCAGGACTGCGTGCTGTAAGGAGCGGGGTATGGTTATCTTCCAGCTATTTAGATGCAATCTCATTGTGCCAAGCATTCTATTAGGCGGTGCACGCAAGTAGCTGTACTTCTAAAATTATCAAGATTTCGCCAATCCTTTGTTTACAGGTACATAGTTTGATACAGAAAAAGATTGTTTGATGTACGGCCGCATGCTTGAAGTAAATTTCCGATTATCTATTATGTTCTATATTAATAGGTTACACGAAAGTGCTTACGTCTGTTAGTGTATCCCGCTTCACCGCCAAAACTGCCAGTGTGAACATACAGTGTATATTATCTGTCTGCTTTTTATGCACTTTTTATTATTTTGACAAAGATCAGCGCACCCGAGAGCAACGACTCGCATCACGAGTTTAATACGAAAGCACCATAACAAATGCAAGACGTGACATGTCATCTTTTTAGGGTTCTGTCTGTCTGTCACAGTTGCTTATTTCAGAAATAACAGAATAGTTTTGAATAATGCTTACCCATCTATATTGCAAGTGAAAGAATCGAAATCTATTTTTATTTTCATTGCAACAGAGCCGAAACGGGTGTTTGAAAATTTAAAGTAGGGTTACTGCGTCAAATGGGGTACCAAATAAAAGGGCTTCATTTGCAAATTATAATACATATTTTTATTTATACCGCATAGTTATTGAATTATGAGGAAAAACGTCTAAAAAAATACCATCTCCTCTCTTTATCTCCGAAGTTTGCAAAGCGAAAAATCTGGAATAAATAGAGTTGATCGAGGTTTATGTAAATATTACAGGAGAAATAAAATAATGTCTATAACTAGTGCAGTTTTTTAGAAATCAGCAATAATATTTTACAAACTTAGTTGTGCGGTGCCAAAAAAATGAAACTTTTATTTTGAAAATGGAAAAAATATCTCCTCCAACGGTACGGAACCCTCGGTGCGCGAGTACGACTCGTACTTGGCCGGTTTTTATTTATTCCCACGTACACAGCGACAATACGGTATGTATTAAAATTTGTAGTAAACTTGTCTGGGTTGAGACTGAAATTCTCGGCGAGTAGAGGCGGGCTTTTTGCTGAAAAATGGAATGTTTCCATTACTTTGTTTGTTCACAGTGAGCCGGACGAAGCTGGAGCGCACACAGAAGATGTAACGTCTATTGAAGTGTGGGTGCAATGAGAATCTTTTCTTATTTCTTCACAGTCAAAATCAATACCGCCGTTCCTTTGTCTGATAGAACAAATATTTTTTAGAAAAACTAACACAATTTATATTGGAGATTCAATATTTTTTGTCAGTATTCCTTTCTGTATGTAATTCGCTGAATAAATAGAAAAAGTTTGCCATTCATAAAATCTTTAATAATATGAATTAATATTTTAATTCGATTGTATTGTTAAGACAGTGTCAATATCATTTGACGCTTTTGTATAAATCTTTTGCAGTTATACAATATGTACAAAGATCATCGTCGTCCTCCTGCCCTTATCCCAACCTGGGTTCGGCGCAGTATGTCTTCTTCTTCCATACATCTCTATTCGCCGTCATCTCAGTAGTCACCCCCTTTCTAGCCAAAGAACTTATGTACAAAGATGTGTTAAGTTTTAATATACGTATAATTCAAATGCGGTAACACTTCATCACAAATAAGTGCTATACCAAACTTATTTAAATTTCCCCGCTCACCTACCCGCTTATTAAAATATCTACTAATTAAAATACTAAAGTTTGCACCAAGTTTATTTTCCAAGCCACCGGTGAGACTTTACCCAAACTAAAAAAACAGATAGAATTAAAAGGGTTGTTACATATAGATTAATGAAGATAAAACTGGAGGAGTCAATACAAGTACTATTGCAGTTACTGATCGCCACCGCGGCCGCCACCGTGAACGCAGATTGGACGCCATGGTTTGAGCATACCTTTATATAAAAAAAGAAGTCTTTGCGAGGCGACTGGCAGATATCAAACAGCGAAACTAATTTTGTAAAAAAATTTACTGGCCGAATCAAACCAAAGAGACCCGACGAGTTAAGAAGGTCTGCCGTCGTGTGTCTGTCATCGCGAGCGTCGCCACGCAGCAGCCGCTCTCACACCCTTACCACCGCATTAGATGTTTCACATCTAAAATTACATAACACCACGCCTGTATTCTCCGTAGGGTTGAGCAGAGGTGTATAGTAACACCCTCATTTCGCAGTTATGTTTAAGTCCCATGTAATAGGGTGCAAACCTATTGCTAACAACCGGACACAAAAATCAAAATCCGGGCTGCTACTGAGGAATTCCACACGGAAAAACCCAATACCACTTTGCCCAATCTGGGGATCGAAACCAGGACCCCACAATCAGCAGTCGCGCTTGCTACCACTAGACCAACGAGGCAGTTCAATCAAAAATAACTTTATAAAAAAAACGCGTGTTTAGAATTGCGAAAATAGTATATCCGAGTTCAAGTCAATTAATTGATATAGCGTCTTGGTCGACTTGATAGTGGCCATAAAGCTCGTCAGCCAGTCAGACATTTTTATATTTATTGCCATTTTTAAGTACTATCTAATAAACTACTACAACTACTATTCGAGACCGGTTTACATCATATTTAAGAGTATATTATAGTACATTTATTCCCATCATAAAACTGTATTGGTTATCCATTGTTGGTTACTAGTATAGCTTAATACTACATCGGATTTTATTAAAGACTTCTATACACATTATAATAACCAATGTACACGTATTTTAGTAGTTTTATGTAGATTTTAGATTATACTGAACAGATAAGGTAGGAACTATGTTATACGAACAACTTTTTCAAAGCAAACATGTGCTAATTAGTTTACTGCAAAATAACATTACTGAAGTGTTTTAATTTGTATACATTTAAACATTACATAACTTCACTCCTGTACACACTTAACTCACGCCTGTATTTCTTGAAGGGATGGGCAGAGGTGTATAGTAACATTCGTTATTTTTATAATATTAGGTCCCCACCTATGAAATCGGCGTTTTGTATGGAGAATTTTAAAGAAGTTGCATTTTTCATACTAACATTTTTTTAATTTATTTAACAACAATGAACACTAATGTTTTAAAACTTTTATGCACTAATGTTTAAAAACTAAGATAACGTATGCCACTTAGATTATGCGACCAAAATAAGTTTTGGCTAAGTTAAAACAAAAATAGTGGTCATTTCTGCTAACAAAAAGAGGAGTCATTTTTAAGGTATATTTTTTGGGTAGAAAACTATAAGTAATAAGGTTTTTTTTACTATTGGTAGTTGTCTATGATGGTCATTATTCGATATAATATCAAGCAATTGATATATATTTTAAATCATAGAAGTGACGAGGTTCTCTATTTGTGAGAAAAAAACGCCAATTTCATAGGTAAGGACCTAATATTTTCATATCCTGTGGTAAGGTAACTTTTTCGTGTTGCATTTTATTTTTATCTGTATATGCTATGAAATCTTGATTAGTTAGAATTCTTACAGGATTGCAATATTCTAGTTCACATTAAACTATATTTTATATTCATATTTTTATTGCATGACATCGTAAGTTAGCTCTGTCATTTAAATCAGAATAAAAGACCTGGGTTACTTCAAATTAATTAGAGGAGGAGTAGAGAAGAAATGTGATAGTATGGATATAAACGATTTTTCACTTTAAAAGTGTTATAACTCCGAAAATACTAATAAATGACTTTAGTTGTGTTCGTACCAAATGTTTCGTATAAAAGATCTTTCTAATGACATATTGCTCCTTGCTAGAGGAGGTACTCCTCCAAATATTTCACCCATTCTCTTTTCAGAGGGTTACCAGGTACCTATCATTAAAACAACACACTCAAGTAAAAAACTACCTAAACATTAGTTGATTAGATAATAAATATGCTTAACTAAAACAATAACGAAGAGCGCGCACGTAGTAGGTTTAATCTTATTACTTCACTAGCGGCCCATCCCGGCTTCGCATGGGCGGACATTTTTCCCGTTTTTGCAACATTTTTCATTTATGCTCCGCTCCTATTGGTCGTAGCGTGATGTTATATAGCTTATAATCTTCCTCGATAAATGGACTATCCAACACAAAAATATTTTTTCAATTACCAACCAGTAGTTCCTGAGATTAGCGCGTTCAAACAAACAAACTCTTCAGCTTAATAATATTGGTATAGATTACCAATTTTTTGGGTTTTTTTAAAATTTAAAGTGTTCTATTAATGATGCCTGGTAACCCTGTTAAATTACGTCAGTTAATATTAAGTAACCTTGTATATTATAGCGCGTGTAAATTATATTTAGTATAAATTATAATACATAATTCGCGCTATAATTCTGCACACGGTCGCTACTTACCATTTTCTCATTCAACAATATCCTGAAACCACAACTTGAGTAACAGATTTAGTAGCATTTCATAGTTTCTCTTTACGTGCCTAAGTTCGGAATTTATGATGCTAAACTTACAAGAGGATATGAACCACGTAGCTTACATTATACGAACAGGCGTTAATACTCGTAGCCGACTTAATATTACCCGCCAACTTTAATTACAGGAAGGAGAATTAATGTATTGTAGAATTAAAATTAGCAAGGAGCTGCTTCAGCGCACGTGGAGACGTTCTCATTATGCCGCTGCGATGGAGATATTTGTATGGATGTGACACGCTAAACTTGTGTCTTTCCTAATTATATGCATATAAAACTTTCAAATCCCTCAATATCGAATTCAGTTGACAAAGCGAATTTATTGCTAGGAGGGCGCTAAGAACGTGCATAGGTACATTTTACGAAGATTTCGGTTCTAGATCCGAACAAATCGGATTTGCGTTCAATTTTCCTAGACTTTCGGAAGCTCCCTGAATTCAGCCGAGCAAAACCCGACCCGAATACGGCGCAAGAAAATTTCTAAATTCCCTCGCCTTCGTAACTTAGAATTTGAAGGATTTAAATCTTCGCTGACTTGTCGAGATTGACCCGAATCGCACCCGGCATTTTTTCGACAATTGCTTACTTTAAAAATGCTATCGTGAACATGGCCTTTTTTCAACATTCAATTTATGAAATACGGAGCGTATTTGGAGAATCATTTTACGATATAAAGTATCGGTTTCCGAAACCACTTTAAAATGTGGCAACAAAATTGTGTGTCATTTTCGGCATTTACAGATAAAATATTTTAGCGCTTGGGAAAAGAGGAGCGTTCAAATATTAAAAGCTATTGAGAGACAGGAAGGAAGGAGCCGCGCAGGTGGATATCACCTGTCGTGTCGGAGCGGGCGACGCAGTTCCGCAGCGAGCGGGCTCACAAGCTCACACAAGCTCACTCGAGCCGCGCCGGTCCCTCCCCGCCTACATTTGTTACCTTTACGGCCAACATTTATTACCGTTCCCGGGCGCTCGGCGCTCGTCTCAGTAAATATACTTAATTAAAATTACCGCACGCGACCCTTGAGAATTCGCACGTGAACACGAAGACGCGTTATGAGATAAAACTTTTAGTAAAGGTCGACCGGTACTTTGTCTTCTGAATGAGTATATTCACTGAAAAATGTAAAGTGTGTACGTTGGATACAGAGTTTCTTCACCTATCTGTGCAAAGCACAGCGAGTAATCCCCGAGCAACATCGACGTATTTCTTGAAACCAAAATAAATGTTTGAATTTTAACTTAGTGCTCTAAAATATTTTACTCTTTTATGCAACGTTATGAACAACCTACCGACTACACATTCCGTTATTCATATTTTATATTATTTCAGTATAAAGCCAGGTAACTAGAGGCTCTTCAGCGTTTAGAAAGAGTGTGCTCGTCTCTAGGAGAGTCGTTTCCAACTTATATTTTGTCAGAACACGTCAGCGCTCGGAAAATTTTCGCATACACTCGCCAAGTCAAAATATTTGAGGTGAAAATTTAAAGTAATGTGCACGTACATTATGTGCCCACTTCATATTTTAGTTACGGGTTACTACGTCTCGCTTTTATATTTTTGCATTTAACTGCAGACGCGACTTTCTAAAGGATACGTGTCGTATTAATTTCAATTCATTTTACACGTGAAAAGATAACAAAACCATAGTTATTTGATAATATTATCATGATCATAACAACACTATGATCATCAAAAAAAAAAAACCATCGGTTATGATTACCCATCTCTCTTGACTCTCAACAAGGGCCCTCACCCTGCAATAGTTTCTGATACGAAAGGAACTCGAACTTGGTATATAATATTCACATGGCACAAAAGACTACTGTTATAAGTTAGCAAAGTCAATAAAATGACGAAACTTTGTTACAAACAGCTTCGTATACGACTATGAAGCTGTAACCCGTACCGTGTACAAATATCTGTTCACTATTGGACACACAAATTCTTCGTTCTTTGTTTTGTGTTACCGCACCACGTCAGGTCCGAGAGATCAGATAAGAACAAAAAAATGGTACAATTTCCTCCTCTGTTCTGTTTAAATTGTGTCATACTTTATTGCGATTGTGTGCTGTTTCCTTTTTGCCTGACTTGGGCGGTGTTCCGGGGAGAATTATGGCTTGACTTCTACGTGCTGGAGAATGCATGCATCCTGAATTGAAACTTTCAAACGCTTTAGAACAAGTGGTGTACCTAACAAATGTACGTAATATATAAGTCGTCTGTTTTGAAGTTTGGTACCAATCAATCAATACAGCCTATGATTTTTTTAAATATTTTTTAGACTCGGCAGAAAATTATTATTTTGATTGGTTTTATTATTTTTTGGAGTTCAATAAAAGGGTAAATGTATAAACAAAACTACATAATTGAATCCGGAATATTTGGTTAAAATGTTTGTACAATTGTACGCCATTTAGTAGAACTGACTGATGGTTATATCAGCCATGTCGGTTCTAGGAAATGCGGGAGAGATCGACCAACCGTTTTATGGGTTATTGGCGCAGCTGTCCACTGTAGGCTAAACTACAGTTTAGTTGAGTTGATCGCGAGTACATTTGGTTCGGAAATATTGTAAACTATATGCTTTTATAACCATCGATTTAAAAAAAACGATTGTCTATGCAAAATAAGAGGGAAAACATAGGCATGTAGTACAAATACTAGTAGCACTAAAACTCAATTTTAAAACTGAACAGTTTTCAAATTATCTTTCAAGATAACTTTAAGTTCGCAATGAAAACTTGGTGACAACGAGATAACTGTTCAATCCATTCGATTTGTATATTCATATTTAAGTTTCACATTGTCCTCTTAGTTAAAGTCAAGTCAGACAAACCGTGAAACAGACAGGGGACAGGGAAGTCAGAAGTCCGAAATTCCGACAACCGGTCTAACCTAAGGATGTCTGCATTACCCTATAAGTGGGTTGCGAAGGTCTGATGGCAGTCGCTCCGTGTAAAATAGTGGAATTCAGCCGCATCTCGTTAGACTGGAAACTGAACCCAACATAGTTGGGAAAAGGCTAGGCAGAACATTGTCCTTTGACTTAAAAATCAACTGAATTTTTTCGAAGCCGTGCAATGCGTTTTTCCTATCACTGAATAAGGTAATCCTATTCTTAATCAAGAGGTAAAAGAGGGGATTTTTATTCAACAGCTATCGTGGCTTCGATCGTATGGATTTTTGGATTACCCCCAGGATACTTGCCGACGAGATCACTATAGAGGATGATTAAACCGCGTAAATCGGTTAAAATAATGAAGATCATGCTTACTTATTTATAGAGGTGTTGAAAAAACGTAAGATTATTGCACTTTCAGGGGAGTCACATATACTTAGTTTTGTTCTGTTCTGCCTAGCCTTTTTCCGAACTATGTTGGGGTCAGCTTCCAGTCTAACCAGATGCGGCTGAGGACCAGTATTTTACACGGCGCAACTACCATCAGACCTCCGCAACCCAGTTACAGGGCAATGCCGATATACTAAGGTTAATCCGATTGCAAGACTTTCGGGCTTCTGACTTCCCGTAACGACTGTCATTGGTATTTTTATGACACCCGGGATCGACTGTTTAACCTGCTCTCCGAGGCACGGAGGGGTCTCGATGTGTAACGAACGGTCACCCATCCACAGACTGACCGTAGCAAGCGCAGCTTAACTTCGCAAATCGTATGATCTGCGCGGTTGGTTAGCCACGAGCCCCTCACTAATACTCAGTTCTGATACTCATCTTTACATAGTATAAAACCAAATCGCTCCCGCTGTCTGTACGCTTAGATCTTTTAAACTACGCAATAGATAGAGTGATTCAAAAGGAAGGTTTATATACCCCACATTAGTATCTACATTGCATCCGTGCGAAGCCGGGGCGGATCGCTAGTTGATAAATAAAAAGAAAATACTATAATATAAACACTCCATTGCAAGCATGCCTAAGAATATTTGCTTCCCAAATCGGACAATTAATGTGATTGGTATATTTTACAACCCGACAAGATTACAATCGTGTCCATTAAATGTCAACATTCAAAGAACACCTTCATCAGACCCTTCAGAAAACAAAGTAACCTGTAATTTGGGTTTCAGTTAAGTGACATTAATAGATACATACCTAATTAAAAGGTCAAAGAAAAACATCGCGTACAATCCACATTCAATCGTAATCCGATTTGACAGGTCTACATTCTCCGGGTACATATCAAAAGATCTACATTTATGATTCATAAGACACATTAAAAACGGGGCATATACAAAACGGGGCTTACGATGAAAGATCACCGTTCAGTGGTTATTAATGAAACGTAATTAATTACCGATAGCTCGCATGTGTCGGGCGGTAGGTAGATAAACGGGATTAACAAACCACACGACCGTTGTATTACTTTCCGAGTGACAGTTTTTAGGTACCTACACGACTGTTACCTTGTAATATTAAGTAGGGTTTGTTTGGTATTAATGGATAAAAAATATTAAAGACGAATATACCTACACGATGATATTTAGTAGGTTTTCGTAAGTGGTTGTCGGAATTTTAAGAAATAAATATCAGGGGGTGAGGCATTCTTCGAAAAATATTAACAAAAATTGAGAACGTCATTAGCATCATCCCAAGGTTAAGAATGCAGATGTTTAATACTATAATTATGATAATGAAAACTGAAACTATACCGCTGCCGTCAAGCAATAAGACAAGAATAAAAACTATCAGACAATACTATAACGTTAACAACCCGGGAGAAGAATGAATTGTTAAAATAATGTTAAAAAATTTCGAATATTCACCCGGGTACGCTACCCTGCCGGAGCTGCGGTGCATGCTTTTGCGAATCCCGAGAGCCCGGCCGAACGGTCAAGAGAAGGAACACCGTTGGTTTTTAGCCGGTAAGAGTCCGGCAGACCCCCTCGCGTTCCCCGGGCGAGGGACATCCATGAGGATTTTCCAACGCAAGAAATAAAACAAAAAAAAGGGGGTACGCTACTGCCCCCCGCCAACGTCATGCAGGCACGGCCGCACCTATTTCTCGAAGCTACTAAAGGCAGTTTTAAGCTCTCTATATCTTTGTTGCAGCAGCACAGTATATTCACTTGCTGCGTGATTACCAAGTCCAAATAATCTTTACATAGTATAAAACAAAGTCGCTCCCGCTGTCTGTACGCTTAGATCTTTTAAACTACGCAACGGATTTTAATGCAGTTTTCAGCAATAGATAGAGTGATTCAAGAAAAAGGTTATATGCCCCGAATTAGCATCTACATTGCACCCGTGCGAAGCCGGGGCGGGTCGCTAGTATCTTTATAAATGAAATGCAACACTTGGCTCTAGAAGTTTTTCCGGCAAAAGAGTTGCGAGACTTGTTTTTTTTAATTAATGTTTTTGGTGGGATTTTATTTTGCTTCTTCTCAATACATTTTATGGTAACATCGACTAACGCATTGAATTACATTCTTTGTTCCTGTTATATTTACTCACTAGCTTTTGCCCGCAGCTTTGCTTGCGTGATTATTTTTCACCCCTTTAGGGAAGGAATTTTGAAAAATCCTTCCTTAGTGGATACCTACGTTATAAAAGGTACCTACTGTCAACATTACAAGTTTCTAACCCCTTTAGGCTGTGCGTTGATAGAGCAGTCAGTCAGTCAGTTTCTCCTTTTATATAATGGCCAAAAGAAAAATCTGAATTCCTCATACTCGGGGGTATTCGAAAATACCCCATGTACCTATGTTCGATTTTTTTCTTTTGGCCGGAACCATTTGGACCACCCTGTATACAGAAATAAGATATAAGGTTTATTAGAGCAATGCAACAGAAGAATCGATAGGAGTTGATTGCCCGAAGTGCAGCCAGAAGAGAGAGTTATTACTAGTTATTTTTCATATAACTCTCAATTTACAGGAATGCAAAACGTGTTCCAATTCCCACATTTTTCATTCGTTGTTTTTGCACCATTTTTTGCGGCTCTATTGTTTTGGCATCAGAGCAATATGGATACAGTGAAAACTTTCATTGTTTCACGTTTAGGAATATTTTATGGAAGCGTGAACGTATTGCTATATGGTAGAGGTATTGACTGCATCGTGTTAAATGAGTTTAAGCATTTGATAAGTATGTAATTGGCCATGTAATTCCCATGGGTTTCGTAAAACTAAGTTTTTCCTCACACTAGTATTTCTCCTGTATCGTGGGTGCGTTTATAGACACAAATCTTCACACGCACAAACATCCAGACCTGGAACCACTATTTATAGTGCCGTGCGGAATTAGAACATGCGACCCGTACCTCAGCCACTACATCTATCCATCCACCAGCCATCAGCCACTGCGTCTGTGTCTGTCTGTCTATTATGTCAAGACGGTAGGCCGCAGCATCTTTCTTTACCTTGGGTCAACATTGGCGGGATTTGACTGCACGCCCCGAATATTCGTGTGACAGTGTGGGCAGTAGGCGTTTAGCGGCGTGTAGTGTCAGAAAAACAATCGGGCTAATTTAATTAGTTATTTATTTTACTCGTCTCTTTCTCTTACAAAATAATAATTTACTCTCATAAGCATTTCCCGAGCACGACTGTTTAACAAATGTCGTCTTTTAGCACTCATTTTGGTCATAAAATACCATAAAATAAATACAATGATACAATGCAAAAATAAATAATCTCGATAGCGTTGTGACGTTACTGACAGCTGTCAGTTGATGACAAATGGCGTTCCATTCTAAAAGGTCCTACCCTAACAGCATTTAGAACGAGTAGTAACTACTATACTACCTAAGTATAAGAACTCATTGAAAACGTATAACGTGCTTCTAATCCAAGACTTTAAAAGCGGAAATAGCTCGACAGGTCTTTATAACATACACCAGAATAAAGTAATCAGTTTTTAGAAATGGTGAAAATCACTCTTTCGCGTGTCTCCCTCTAATACAGGGGGCTCATTCAATTAGCCTTCACTACAACATGGAATTCTCTACTTAATTAATATACGTATGTTATTACGAAGTGTTATTTACGTTAATTATGAACGTTTTAACCGGTAATGGGTTATGCTGTTATTTTCAACTAAAGCAGTTTCGAGTCAATTACGTTACGCGTTATCGTGTGTGCGTACAACACTAAGCGTGGCCGCACACGGGCCACACACTACAGCCACAAAACGCCGCTACCGAGCTGCGGACTACAGTTTTCGTACATTTTCTATCGTGGCGTGTAGCGACCAACGGCGTTATCCGTGTGCGGCGAGTTCATATAAAATGTACGAAGTCTGTAGTTCGCAGCTCGGTAGCGGCGTTTTGTGGCTGTAGTGTGTAAGTTGTATAGTCAGCATTATAAGTCGATTGAAATTTTGAAACTAATTAACGATACAGGTATTTGCACCATGTGGTTCTTTGTAGTATTTTTTCTTTTTTTTTATGTAATAGGTTAGCAAAAAAGCCTACGGTCCACCCGATGGACAGGTTACTGCCGCCTTTATTCAACTACAACACCAAGAGGATTGCTGGTTGCGTTACCGGCACCCATACCTTTCAGAACGGAACACAGCAATACTGCTTGGCGGCAGAAATAGGTGTGGTGGCTGGTGGTAGTACTTAATAGGAAAAACTCTTACCAAGGAGCTCTACTACTACTAAACTATAGTCTTTCGGTCTCACGCAGGCGTGTGTTGTGGCTTTGTATTATGGCCTCGTGGCTAATTAACAACCGCGCGGATCATACGATTTGCAAGGTTAAGAAACTACGCTTGCCGCGGGCAGTACGTGGATGGGTGACCATTTGTTACACATTAAGAGGGTCCTTGCCTTGGAGAGCACATTAAACTGTCGGTCTCGGGTGTCATACGAATACATATGACAGGCGTTACGGGTAGTCACAAGCCCGAAAGTCTGACAATCGGTCTAACCTTAGGATATCGGTATTGGCCAATAACTGGGTTGCGGAAGTCTAATGGCAGTCTCTCCGTGTAAAATACTGGTATTCAGCCGCATCTGGTTAGACTGGAAACTCACCCTAACATAGTTGGGTAAAGGCTAGGCAGAACGATAATTTTAATATTTTTTACGGCCAGATATGATTACGGCTAACTATATAAATATTAAAACCATAATATTATAATTATTAAACTATTATCTACTCGATCATAGTCTAAAGCTTGCAACAATCATTTTCGTTGCTAACCGTACTAGAGTAGGGATATATCGATAAATCAGCGGTTTCACGACACGCCTCTGAGGTTGGTTAATGGCCATTGATGAGTTTAAATGCAGGCGGAAATTATAGGTGGACACACCTACGTGGTTTTCACGATTTAACACTGCAATTTTGATAGTTTTAATATGCTAAAGAGAATTAAATTTCAATTGTTCAATTTAGAACGTTTTTGGTTGAAAACACTTTCTTTTTTTCATTCATTGTTGCCTGTTAACGTCCTTGTTTAAATAATGATAAAATTAATTTTAAAAAGTAAAGCTGTTGCGGTACTCCTGGCCGATGTAAAAAATCCAAACTCATTTCGTAAAAAAAAATCTAGCCGAATCAAACCGAAGAGAGCCGATGACTTACGAAGGTCTGCCGTCGTTTGTCTGCCATCGCGAGCATCGCCACGCAACAACGGCTCTCACACCCGTACCGCCGTATTAGATGTTACACATCAAAAATAAATAGACTAAATTAATAATCGTATAAAGGAAATAGTCATAAATGAAACTTATTAATAGACTAGCGACCCACCCCGGCTTCGCACGGGTGCAATGTAGATACTAATGTGAGGCATATAAACCTTCCTCTTGAATCACTCTATCTATTGCTGAAAACTGCATTAAAATCCGTTGCGTAGTTTAAAAGATCTAAGCGTACAGACAGCGGGAGCGACTTTGTTTTATACTATGTAAAGATAACACATTTTTAGAAATAGGTTTTATGAAAGAAACTTTTTGAATCATCGAATCTACATTAATGTTTACTAAATCACCGAGTTGCCAATTTTTTTGTAAACAACTCTGACAGCTACGACGATATTTGTTTCGTTTAAATACAAACAGCATATTTTTCGAATCAGTTACGAAAATACCGCATCTTCATCATTATTTTAGCATGGATTAGATTTTCCTGTTATGTAGGCATTACCCAGCTTTTTCTGGAATTGACAGTTTTTGTTTGAGATTTTTGGAAATGGTCGTGTGTTCCTAGGTAGATGCAGAACCGGTTTCCTCATCCATGATAAGTTAAGACTCATACAAACTCCATTCAAAAAATACTTTCAGAATGCTAGTGTATTCATACAATAAACCATGAAGGCAAAGATAAAGATGGAAAGACGGTGGTAAAGATGGAGACCACACTACAAACACTTACTGGAAATCGAAACATTTGGCCTTGAATATCGTCGCTGCGCCTGCAAAATCCGCTGTGTTTTTTTTTAAATCTGTGTTTAATGCTATTTTATAATAGTTCTTAGCCACGTGCACCTGTAAAATCTGGTTTTTTTAAATTTGTTTGGTTAAGAAGATAGCAAACTAAATTATTAGAAAACGTATTTTACAGTTGCACGTGGCTTGAGAACTATTCTATAATAGCATCAGACAGATTTTCAAAAAAACCTCATATTGGATTTTGCAGGCGCAGTGACGATATGTACTTTGGAATTCTGTCTTTTTCTAAATACCCTATTTAGACAGAGATAGATTTCCAAACTAAATATTCTATCCTTTTCTAAGTAGGGTATTTAGAAAGAGACAGAATACCAAAGTAAATATTCGAGACCGAATGTTTCGACTTTAGAGGGGCTCGTGGCTTAAATAACAACCGCGCCGATCGTACGATTTGCGAGGTTAAGCTGCGCTTGCCGCGGTCAGTCCGCGGATGGGTGACCATTTGTTACACATCGAGACCCCTCCGTGCCTCGGAGAGCACGTTAAGCCGTCGGTCCCGGGTGTCATACGAATACCTATGACAGTCGTTACGGGTAATCAGAAGCCCGAAAGTCTGACAAACGGTTTAACCTTAGGATATCGGCATTGCCCAGTTACTGGGTTGCGGAGGTCTGATGGCAGTCGCTTCGGGTAACTTAGCCGCATCTGATTAGACTGGAAGCTGACCCCAAGATAATTGGGAAAAGGCTAAGAGGAAGAGAATGTTTCGACTTTAGTACGTGTTCGTAGTATGCTCTCCATTTTTACCTATACTTACCTTCATGCAATAAACTTGTTTCAGTAGTATAACATTAACAAAGAAGAACTGGATTCTTCTGTTTATCTAGCTAATATATAGGTAATCCTTTTGTCAGCTTAAACCACTCTCACAATACTACACACGAGATTCTCATACGTAACTATAGGTATATGACACTAGTCGGAAACTCCAGAACGCCACGTGCTACGATCCGTACATACCTCTCGTTTCTTCCAAATTCAAGCATCTTTTCATATATGCTCGGCTGCGGATCTCTTTTTGTAAAATCTATGTGTATAAATATACGACAGAGAATATAAATAAAATATAATAAAAATACAGTGGTGGTAAGCACGACTGCTGATCGTGAGGCCCTGGGTTCAATCCTCAGGTCGGGCAAAGTGTTATTGGGTTTTGCCGTGTGGAATTCCTCAGTAGCAGCCCGGAGTTTGGATTTGTCCCTGGGATTGAAAGATAACGACGAAATGAGTGTATACATCTCTGCCCAACCCTTTGGGGAATATAGGATGTTATGTTATCTATACTATAATATTATAAAGAGGAAAGATTTGTATGTTTGTATTTTTGTATGTAACGAATAAACTTAAAAACTACTGGACCGATTTCAAAAATTCTTTTGCCGTTAGAAAGCTACATTATCACTGAGTAACATAGGCTACGGGCGGAGCCGTGAGGACACAGCTAGTGTGTTATAAAAATAGACGTGATGCCTGCATCCCCTGAATGAACAGGCAGAGATGTAAAACAGTACTGTTTTACACTCACATTACGTCTATGAAGATATTTTGTCCCACGTAATAAGCAGCAGACCTAGTTCCATATATCGGATACAATTCCAAACTCCGGGTTGGTAATAAAAAATAATAATTAATACCCGATAACATGACCTAAGAATAGAACTAAGACCTATAAGGCATTTAGAAGAGCATTTAAGATAACAGACAAAGGATATAAATATATATGTATAGTTATAAATATAACGACGCCTCGGTTGTCGGGTCTGTTTGTTTTACAAACTTTTAATTGGGTAAACAATTTACTGTTAACGAAGCAACGCAAGGGTCTCGCTAAAAATAGCGCTAATAGATTCTTATTGGACACAGTTTATTGGGAATATTGTTAATGTTTCAGTATCGAGATTTATTATATTAGGGGTGGTATACATGATAATACTGGGTGTAAAAATAACCTTAACGAAGCCAAAGTCTATGCATACTGTACATCAAACTAAGTAATATACCTATAGAGTAAAAAAAGTGCTGGGAAACGACTTTTAGTTTTAGGTATTAAAAAACAGCTGTTAACTGGTAGTGCGCCACTTAAGCGCGCGCGCAGCAGATTTTGCCTACATTTCAAAAATATTGGTAATGTTTGTAGGTATAAGAGAATGTTTGGTAATAATAATTAAACATAGATTTCGCGAAATACGAAAAAATCATTGTGACTTTGACCTTCAATATGTCCATAACCAGTTGGTTCCCAGGTATGGACTAATACCTAAAAAGTCTTCGTAATGATGGGAAGAATAGGTGGCTTTCGGTTTCGTTAAGGGTATTTTTACACCCGATATCACCCTTTGCACTTTTTATTGATTCTTATTTTTTCTTATGTATATACGATAAAGAATTTATCTATATTTATATTATGAAGTTTGCCTTATTAGTCTACTGGTAGCAAGCGCGACTGCTGAGCATGGGGTCCTGGGTTCGATCCCCCGGTCGGACATAGTGTTATTGGATTTCTCCATTATGGATTTCTCAGTAACAGCCTGGAGTCTGGATTTGTGCCCGGTTAATGGCAATAGGCTCGCCCCTTATTAAATAGGACTTAAACATAACTGGCGAAACGAGGGAGTATTAAGCCACCTCTGTCGTACCCTTCGGGGAATAGAAGGCGTGATTTTATGTTATTATGAAGTTTTTCAGAACTGGCTTCTGTTATTTGTATCTGACTTTGTATCTTTTTTAATGTGGCTTAGACCCAATATCTTTTAGCCCAGTTCTAAAGCGATAGCCCAGTGAAGTTTTTATGGCTGTGCTAGGAATTTAATTGGTTAGCCGTGAGCTAACTATTTTGCGCAATTCGGCTATAAATTCTAAATACAAGCTATGTTCTTTATTTGTGCCATAAAAGAACAAACGCTAATGCACTCATTAGAATTACAAACTAGTATTATAATATTAGAAACTATGTAAATAAAGAAACAAAGTATGAATGTACTGGAAACATTAACAAAATGTAAAGTAGGTACAAAATAATTAATATTCCAAATTTTTATGTCGAGTTTAATTAAGCTCTAAACCAAATCAGTTTTTACGGTGTATTTCTATTTACAAATCGTTAGGAAACGTGTTAATATTCGTACGAGACACGCTATGACGTGCGTGATCATATTCCATGCCCCTTGTTAACTTTGCATGTAATATGAACCTCGAAACAATATAAACGAACCATTGGCAATGTTTGTCGAGGTTTTTAGAAAAAGAAACCTTTTTTGTGTCATTGCAGCCTTCTTTGGCGCCACTGCGAATGTAGACCTGTTAAAACTTTGTTTTGTGCAGTCAGCAACAGGAGTCGCTGAATGGACATAAATTACAATATTAGGTTTATTGTAATTTAATTAGCTTTACAACATACCATAAATTACTAGCTAATGTATTAGACGTTGACATTTTGATTGAGTATCTGACGTTGATAGGTCTACATAACAACAGCGACATTGTGAATAAAATCAATTAAAAAATAATTATCAAGTTGAAAACTGACCGTCGCACTTTATTCAAAAAGAAAAAAGTTTTCACTTTTAAATATGGAATTCAAAATAACGGACATTAATATTCTTTGTTTTTCTTACTTCCTCATTCATTGTAACTTTTTTCCTGTTAATTAGAAAATGAATCTCTAATTGTGAATGATAAAAGTTTTGACTTCTCCCCACGTGTAGGGCAGGTAACTGTACATGGTCTGTGGGTGCTTGGTATTCAGAACATCTTTCGGCAATTTCATCGTTCCAGCGTGATAGGTGGTAGGTCGATCGTGTTCCGAATACTTCCTTCATAAATAACCAATGAAAAAATATATCTCTCTGACCTGATTTTTCAACTAGTAACTACACTTTTATTGAAATCATACGGCTTGATACAACCGCAACGACTACGATTGCGGTGCGCTAACTTTTATATTCACGTATAGATATTTTGTTGAGTAATGGATATTGCTTGCATTCTGAACACGGTAGGACTAGTAGCGTTTTGAAACGACCTCTTAAGTTGATTGGATTCCCAGTTTAGTATTCCATCGGAGTGCAAAAATATAATATAAGGGGGACCTGTTTTATGGTATGAAAATCTGCTGCCTCATCTAAAAAAATCTCGTGTCAACTTATGATAAAGTAAAAATAGCTCTAGGATCAGCTAAAGGGTCGCTTTTAGGGGATATCTGATTGCTACGCCGTAGCTCGTAGCCCGTAGCGTTAGATTTTCTGACGACACGCGTGACGTAACGGCCGCACCCCCGCCCGCCCGTGCGTCACTCACCCCCTCCTCTCGACACGCAAATCATTGGTCAAAATCAACAGCGATTTAATGCCGCCATTAACTAACGGAAGCTGGATAAATGTACGGTGCATATGTTCGCCCAACCGACTTACAATGCATGCAATTTATTACAGAGGACATAATTTATCGTGTAATATTCGTAAGGCACGACATTCACGGCACGGTAAGTGTTTACTTGATACTTGTGTTTGCACGACGTTTAAGTGAGGCGACGTCGGCGGGTCTAGGGCTGAAAAGGAAATTCAAATGTCTCGAAGTCGGTGTAACGCAAACATTTACATAAATATAACAACTGGCGTTAAGGACTTTGATGAAACGGGGTTAAACTACAGTTTTGGAGTGCGAGGAAGCCATTTTCTAAGGTCTCAAGCGTCAAATATGTCGTTAAAGTAAAATGTTGATGAAATTAGGGTAATCTACGATTTTGTTTGGATATTTTGGCTAAATAAGATGTAAATACAAATACAAAGCAGTTTGTACACTTTAGATTTAATACATAATACTTTTGTCTCTCTTCTCTATAAAATATTTTGATTTAAAAAAAATGGCTTTTATTTATATTTTGTGGAAAACTCTGTGAATGTGCACGCAAGTTATTATTATTATTATTCAGCCATGATCATCCTACTGCAGGGCTAAGGCCTCCCTACCCTTCTTTCACTCCTTTCGGTTTAAGGTTCTCTGCTGCCAATCCTTCCAATAAGTGTCTAGCTCGTCCCGCCATCTCCTTCTGGGCCTGCCGCGACGTCGCCTGACGTTGTGTGGGCTCCACTCAGTGATGAGTCTTGCCCACAGCTCGTCCGACATGCGGCAGACGCCGCACGCAAGTTATACCTATTGAAAATACTAGTAATTAGCATTCACTGCTATGGGATTTAAAAAAACCTTCCATAGTCCCAGATGATGGTTTAAGGTAAATAACTGGCAAAATCAACTTTGTAGAACAATATCAACTATTTTGTGATGTTACAAAAATCTCGCATTGTGAACTAAAATGATCTATTATGTTCTAGCATTTATATGTGCTTGATAAAGCTATAAATATCACTGAAGAGTTATTTTCGGCTCTCATATCCAAAACTTACTTCGAAACGACAGCTAATAGACGCTTAATTTTCTGTACAGACAATAGACGAAGATTAATCACAGTAATCCAAATACAGAGTACCTAATTCTCGTTATACAAGGTTAGTCGGAAAGGGGGTACTAAGCCATGGGCCACTTAATGTATCATTGATGACTGTTTTAAAGAAAGTGATAAAATTTAAAAATTCGATTAATTTTTTTTCCATGAAAAATTCTTCATCCCTGCTTTAGTTATGAATTCAGAAAATGGAGTTTCTAATCCGTGACCCCAAATATGACGTAAAATGTAAACACCTCTGATCATAGCTGAGGATAGATAGAATTTAGCGTATTTTTTATGAAATCTTTGAACAGCTATTTCTCTTGAACTATTGACTTTTGGGGAAAGTTGTAGAACAAAAGTTATCCATTATTATGGGTACTTTAACACCCTTTCGGCTTAGTACCCCTTTTCCGACTAAAGTTGTATATGTCTAACTGTTTAGGATTGTAGCGTTGTGAATCCTGAGCTCTTTCGCAAAAGTAAATACATAATGGCGTTACGTCATCACACAGGGCCGCGGTGTGTCAAAGCCAGTTGTTTTGAGCCCGCAGGAAATTATCACAGATTGTTTTAACGTCAGCAGCGCGTGGCCTAGTTAAGGTGAGTTTAGACCAAACGGGCACACATGCCACGTTGGTCTAGTGGCAAGCGCGACTGCTGATTGTGAGGTCCTGAGCAGGTCAGGCAAAGTGTTATTGGGTTGATCTATATGGAATTCTTCAATAGCAGTTCGAAGTTTGGATTTGTGCCCGGTCGATGGCAATAGGCTCGCCCCCTATTACATGGGACTTTAACATAACGGCGAAATGAGGGTGTTACTATACACCTCTGCCCAACCCTTCGGGGAATACAGGCGTGATGTTATGTTATGAGCACACATGAATACGATATTTTGTAATTTAGTAAGTATTCAACACTAAGAAGCATTAATAGGATCGAACATCTTCTATTGGTGTTGATTTAGTTAAAACGATAATACGATAATGTTTTTTTAAATTCTGAACAAGAATGTCCTAGCTTGATGTAAACGCAGCTTTAGGCTGCGTTCAGACTACATGCGCCCGCAAAGCGCACGCCACACGCGTCAACACCCGAGTCTAACTCGCTTTTGAAATTTTTTGTATATAATTTGAGTCTTATGACACATCAATAGATCTCAAATTTCATTTATCGAAGTCCAACCGCACACGCCAAGCACCCGCCTCTCGCCGGCGTCGCGCCCGCCTCATGCCATGCTTCAATAAATGCAATTTGAGATCTATCGATGTGTCATTAGACTCAAATTATATACAAAAAATTTCAAAGCGAGTTAGACGCGGGTGTTTACGCGCGTGGCGTACGCTTAGCGGGCGCGTGTCGTCTGTACGCAGCCTTAGGCGTTTGTCATATATGAAATAATTTCGTTCATTCGAATTGCAAATATGACGTTACCGTTATCGCCGTAACTTAGGAATGTTTCGTCATGAATTATGCTGTAAGTATGAGTTATTACGGCACATGTATGTACAGCAAAATATTTATATAATATTTGTTAAGACATTAATTAAATGCGCATTATAAATATTAAAGTTATGCGATATGATATTTCATGTTGCAAATTAAGTTATTGCTTCCCAAGTGTAATTTATTTAAGTATTCATAATTTATATGAATGTCATCCGTCGTAGATAGTTTGTGTAGATAAACGGCATATACAGGGTGTGAACGAAATCATGTAATTCCTTCAAACCTCGTGATATACTGCTGACATAGATTAAAGGTCAAAGCACACATATCAACTCGGAAAGGGATCGTCACCGTATCAACTCGAGCCGTTCAGTATTCTTTGTATGAAACTCCCTACTGCAACGCACACTAATCGGAATCGTAACGTAATCGCCTCGCCTCGGGACGAGCTCACGAACCGCGGTGCAGTGCGTGGTCATCTTGGTTCCCGCGCTTAGGGCTCGTCGTCCCCGCGCTTATGTCTCTCCGTACCCGAGCTTACGTCTCTTCGTCCAACCTTGCCCCTCTCACCCCTCCCGCGGCCTGCCTGCAGCACACTTCTATTACTGCGACCCGTAAGCGCGACGTCGCCTAGCCGTAGCCAAGTCGACGTATCGGAGCTGCTGATCCGCTTTGGTTACGTGCTTACATTAGGTTGACGCCTGTTTGACGGCGAGGCGAAAGGCGATACGGTGACGATCCCTTTCCGAGTTGATATGTGTGCGTTGACCATAACCCTGCACAGATTACTTTTGGATTCAATAAAAAAAGTACAAGAAATAAACATGTGTTCTTAACGTGCGGCATTTTAGCGCCCCGAGTGAATTGCGCGGTATCGCTCGCCGCGCGGTCATATAACTCGAGGCGCCAAAATGCCTCACGTTAAGAACACATCTTTACTTCTTGTAATTTTTTTATTGTATCCAAAATTGTCCCGTTCAGAGTTAATCTATGTCAGCAGTACATCACGAGGTTTGAAGGAATTACATGATTTCGTTTACACCCTGTATAGTAGCTACCTTCGTCTCTATTCTCAATGCTTTCAACTCGATTACATAGGTGGCACCTCCAAGTGAATTGTCGGGTATAATAAATGCATTATACACGTAAATGTGTGCATAGTATCTTCCTATACCGTTTTAATGGGTGCGGCCTGCATGCGAAACTAAAGGCCGAGACTCTAGGCGCGCTTTACCGGCGCTGTTTACACAAGAGCTGAGTACATACGGGTCGAATATGCATGCACTTTTCCAGGCACCGTTTACAGCCTAATGTTAGTGATTTTTCCGTCGTTGTCGTCGGTATTAGGGTGGACTAGTGTCTTATTCAAACATTCGATACGATTTAGTATCGATTAGTTTCTATGCGGCGGTTTACCGGAGATATTTGCTGAGAATTGAGTATATGGGTGGAGTTCGCTCTGCCTAGCGTTTTCCCAACTACGTTAACTTGCAGTCTAACCAGATGCGGCTGAATACCAGTATTTTACAAGGAGCGACTGCCGTCATCAATTTTCAATCGCAAAGGCGATAAATTGGTTATTATATCATCCTTTATCAGAAATATATAAAACGGTATTAAATTGTATGAGGTCTCATTCTCCTACACGTCGATCAATACTAATAAAACAAACGCATTACTGTCAACTGCCTAGCGTTTCCCAACTATGTTGGGGTTAGCTACCATTCTAACCAGATACGGCTGAATACCAGTATTTTACACGGAGCGACTGCCATCAGACCTCCACAACCCAGTTACTGGGCAATGCCGATATCCTAAAATTAGACCAGTATTCAGACTTCTGACTTCCCGTACCGACTGTCATAGGTATTCTTATGACACGCGGGACCGACGATTTAACGTGCTCTCTGCGGCACAGAAGGTTCTGTGGGTGTAACGAACGGTCACCCATCCACGGACTAACCGCGGCAACCGCAGCTTAACCTTGCAAATAGTGTGATCTGCGCGGTTGTTAATATGATATTCCCTACATAGGTCGAGTATTCATACATTTATTCAGGCATAGTTTAGACGCTAATGTGCAATGATGTTTCCCGTATTTTAATACTACTTCCATATGTCAGTTGCAAGTGTCCTATTGCTCAAGGCTTTAGTACATAGAGTCGATTAGCATGCACATAGGTACAGTTTAGGGGCTAGTACCAGTGTTTAATCCCGGGGTTTTATTTCACTGTCTGCTCCATCGGTCAATTAGTTGGAAGCGCATCTACTGAGAATAAGGTCTTGTGTTCGAGACTCGAGTCATACGACCGACATTTTTTATTGGAATTCTAAAATAAATTTTCTTTCGAAAAAAATCTCAGTAAAAGAAGTTTGGTATTATTCCGATAGGTACATGACAATAAGTTCACTGAATAGGTATCTACTATTTTATCAGCGAAATCTGTTTACTCAAACATAAAACAGGACGTATATTTGTATTTATATTTTTCCGCTCTCGCCGGGTATTAGTGCAAGTGTTTTATTCTATTGTGATGTAAATGGAGCCTCCTCTCGCTCGACACGATCGAACTCTCATCGTCCTCTTACTGTCACATTGTGTTGCGTACCTACTCCGCTTGTAACGCTTAAAGATATTTGAGAATTCACTTGATCTTGACGTAATCTTCATTGATGATTGATGTTTGAAAGGGTGGGTATTTGGTAAACAATATCTAAACACAGGGCCTCAGCTTACACCAGGGTGCCATGGGGCCAGCATGTGGGCCCCCTAAAGAAGTATATTAAGACTTTTGATTACTACAACCACCTTGCTGCACATGAAATATCCATATCAGTTATTGATTGTAGCTGTACGTATAATGTAGTTTTTTTTTTACAAACATTGCCCCACACTCGGATTTCTCCTGTATCGTGGGTGCGTTTACAGACACAAATCTTCACAAGCACAAACATCCAGACCCGGAACAACTATCTGTAGGCCATACAAATATTTGTCCCGTGCGGGAATCGAACCCACGACCCGTAGCGCAGCAGCCGATCGCTCAGCCAGTGCACCACACGTGTCGTCAAAATGAAAATGCCTTCAGATTGAAAATGAGAAGGCCTTCAGATTTTTCGATTTTGAGGATAAATTTTGTATCGACAAGTGTGATGGACTAAAAATTGACTTGTGCACCTTCAGTTTTACTGGGGTAAAGTCCTTCAGGTTTATAGACAACTAGGTGACCCGGTGAATTTCTTACTTCTTCTTTTTTTTAATTTTTCCTGATTTTCTTTCTTCCTAAACCACCCCAGTATTGAGACGAACAAAACAAAAACAAATTATTCAAATCGGTCGAACCATTTTCGAATCTTTGCGAGACTAACGCACGGCAATTGATTTTTATATAGTTATAGTAATTATATAGATTGTATCATCTGTAGTACTGTCTGCCCCTCCGAGCACAGAATTTCTGTGATCCGATGTGTATTATATCTATCGGTGAAGGTCACAAGAACCAGTATTATGGTATTTAACGTAGTATCTTATATCAGGCTTATCCCAAACAAGGAAAAAGCACGAACAATATATATACTTGATCGCAATCATGAGATGAAATAAAACGTTATTTGGCAAGCCTCTCCGGCCGCGGGTAGATACACACTGTTTCTGTTCCATATCTGCAGATACTTAATATTCACAAGTATATAACAACAGACTGTTGTTGATTGACAGCAAAGTTATTCATGTTTATTACTTATATACCTACCTATAAGATTTTCAATATAATTTGAGAAAAATACGAAAAACTGAAACTGCCTTGTTGGTTTAGTGGTCGCAAGCTCGACTTCTGAGCATGGGGTCCTGGATTCGATCCCCAGGTTAGGCAAAGTGTTATTGGGCTTATCCATTAGGAATTTCTCAGTAACAGCCTGGAATCTGGATTTGTGCCCGGTTAATGGCAATAGGCTCGTCCCCTATTACATGGGACTTAAAAAACATAACTGGCGAAACGAGGGTGTTTTAAAACACCTCTGCCGAACCCTTCGGGAAATGTAAGGCGTGATATTATGATGTTAAAAATACGAAAATATTGTAATAGCTCTAAAAACGATTTAACTTATCCATATCCATATAAAATCAATTGTCATGCGTTAGTCTCGGAACATCTCGAAAATGGCTCGACCGATTTGTTTTTTTTTGGTTTGTTTGCCTCACTACTGGGCTAGTTTAAGAAAACAAAAATTAGAAAAATAAAATAAAAGTTGGTGCGAAGTTAACCGGGCAGCAAGTATATTTTAATAAAAATAAGAGGTCAGTAAGTAATGTAAGTTAAACACTTGATTTATACTCAAAAAGAAAATTTACTAACTATCTACTGCTAAAGACAGCATTCATCATTACGGTGTATTAATTTCAAAGCAACAAGCACGAAGGTCACACGGAGTTAAATTAAGCAGTTTAACGTTTGGTGATAAAGCCAGGAACGTACCGAGTGCGCCGAGAGCCCTTTTGTTAGACAACGTGCTTAGCTTTTATTAGGGTGACAAAGTGACAACCCTGTGGAGGGCTGTATCGTACTGTGTACACCTACGAGACACCCCCAGTAGCGACACTTGGAAACTCTGCCAATAGGATGTCGACACTAATGGTACGTACACACAGAGCCACCGAACGCAAACAAACGCCACCGAACGGTAATTTGTTAATTTGACCAAACATTACATAACATCACGTTTGTATTCCCCAAAGGGTTCGGCAGAGGTGTATAGTAACACCCTTATTTCACCGTTATGTTTAAGTCCCATGTAATAGGGGGCGGGCCTATTACCACCAACCGGGCACAAATCCAAACTCCGGGCTGCTACTGAGGAATTTCACACGGAAAAACCCAATAACACTTTACCCGATCTGGGGATCGAACCCAGGTCCTAATAATCAGCAGTCGCGCTTGCCACCACTAGACCAACGAGGCAGATCATTAGGAAAGATTATTTACATAAAATCCGATTTTATTACGATGTAAGCTGTTTCGAACCCCGTTCGTTGGCTTAGTATGTACGTACCATAAGACTGCGCAAAAGTAGACATTTTTGTTACTCGACAGTTTTTATTGGCCAGTTGTTTACACCGACCACTTTTCGTTCTTGACTTTGTTGCCCTTTGCTCGTGTCCGCCACAAGAAGTGGCTATGTTTGCGGCGCGCCTAACTCGCTGATACATTACAATAACAGTGCTCCACGGAATTGCGTGGAGGATAACAATGCGTTTGCGGAGGCTGCTTATTGCTTAACCGAATACACGTTGGGGAATGCTTTGGCTTTAATCATTGATGTCAAGTGTCATTTGACACATTGATGCCGGTTAACTTTTCCTAATATTGCATTTTTCAGTTGCTCGTTGGGATCCAAAATGGTTTTAATTCTGAAGGACATGATTACATACAAGGTCGGTCGGAAAGGGGGTACTAAGCCGAAAGGGTGTTAAAGTGCCTATAATAAGGGATAACTTTTGTTCTATAACTTTCCCCAAAACTCGATAGTTTAAGAGAAATAGCTTTTCAAAGATTTCGTAAAAAATATGCTAAAATCTAACTGTCCATAGCTATGATCAGCTGTGTTTGCAGTTTAGGTCATATTTGGGATCACGGATTAGAAACGTAATATTCTGAATTCATAACTAAAGCAGGTATGATATTTTTTTTTAAAATCTAAAATAAAATCTTTTTGCATGCAAATAAAAATTATCGTATTTTGAAATTTTAACACTTGCTTTAAAATAGTCATCAGTGATACTTTAAGTGGCCCGCGGCTTAGTACCCCCTTTCCGACTAACCTTGTATACTCACGCTTGCAATCCCCAAAAGGGTAAGCGAAGTGGTCTCCTATTACAGGAGTTTGACACTCGTGTCACATCTGACGGAGGATACTTCGCCGACCTTCCGCCGGTACACATAATTCTATATCTCACACCGTACACATGTGACCGAAGATGCGTTACTATAATTCCTCGAGTAAATTACGCGACGGAAGCTCGACGACGTATCTTCCGCCAGATGTGGTTCGGCCCTAAGTAACATGTAATAGGTGGCGAGCCTATTGGCAATCTTAAGGTCAGTTATTGCGAAATGAGTCTTCTTCTTTACGTGTGGTTAGTGACTAACCTGGTGTCAGAGTTTATGCCGCCCATGGGCCTCTGACTTGGCTTCACATGCCGTCGAGAAATATCTCTCAGGCATGCCGGTTTCCTCACGATGTTTTCTTCCATCGTTTTTAATCTAGTAATAATTATACAATACGCACATTAATCCGAAAAGTCAGAGGTGCGTGCCTTGGGTTCTAAATCGAGACCTATGACTTGGCAGTCCAACGGCCACACCACTAGGCTATCACAGCTAAGATCTCCACTGAAACGCACTTATTAAATTGTACATACCTATGCTGCAAGAAAGATAAAAAAGAAGTGTTTTTTTATTTATTTATTTACGTATCGACCAGTAATTTAATTGCCTATCATCTTGATATCGTATAACTCCTTATTCGTTACTACAAATAAGGAAATGCAGAAGTTATCTATTAATTGGCCAGATGGCGCTTAATATCCCATCCCATGGCTTTTACTACCGAAATAATGACAGCTATTTCAGTATCAATGTTAATCGGAACTAATTCCTATTGATAGAGGCGAATAGCACAAATGGCCAGCTTAACCAATAACTAGTGATTAACGAATTATCACGATCAGTGCTACATTGTGTTGAAATTCGATTTGTAGCTTTAGGCTCTAAAGCAACAGATCGAATCAAAGCCTGAATTAGGCTAAACTGCACTGTTGTGGTTATGTTAACGACCGAAGGTGCGATAAGTATAATGTATACGGGTTCTATGAAAATTACGCCATGCTACTAGCCATAATTGCCTCGTTGGTCTAGTGGTGGGAAGCGCGACTTCTGATCGTGAGGTCGGGATCCCCAGGTCGGGGAAAGGGTTCCTCAGTAGCAGCCCGGAGTTTGAATTTGTACCCGGTCGATGGCAATAGGCTCGTCCCCTATAACAAGGGGCTTAAACATAATGGTGAAACAAGGGTGTACTAAAACACTTCTGCCCAACCCTTCGAGGAATACAGGCGTTGTGTTATATTACTAGCCATAATCACGACTACTTCGATAACTGTACTATGCATTTAAGGTAGTAGTGCCTTACATCTTCTTTATCTTCTTTACATAGTATAAAACAAAGTCGCTCCCGCTGTCTGTCTGTCCCTATGTATGCTTAAATCTTTAAAACTACGCAACGGATTTTAATGCGGATTTTTTTAATAGAACTCTTTCTATTAAAAAAATCCGCATCAAAATCCGTTGCGTAGTTTTAAAGATTTAAGAGGAAGGTTTATATGCCCCACATTAGTATCTATATTCCACCCGTGCGAAGCCGGGGCGGGTCGCTAGTAAGCATGATAAAACTAACATATAAAATAAGATATCGTATGGTTTGAAACTTACATCGAAATGATTAAACGTCACTATCGATAAGCTTCAAAAGCTCAACGGCTAAGACTTTCAACTTACGGTAAAGAAGTCATGAATTCGGATTCCAGCCAATGATCAACCTGCCTAGAATAGTTGGACTGAGATAAGTTAGAAGTTACAGGAATGTACTACCTATGATCCATAAAAAGAAATATACTTTTACATACTCATTTGACAGATATGTGTTTACATGAGGTGAAAATGATTTGTTTTCTTTTACTTATACAAATACTAGCTATGGCCTCACGGCTCCGCGCGTAGCCTATGTTACTCAATGATAATGTAGCTTTCTAACAGCAAAAGATTTTTTTAATCGGTACAGTAGTTTATAAGTTTATTCGTTACATACAAAAATCCTAAAATCCAAATCTTTACTCTTTATAATATTAGTATAGATTAGTACAGAAGTATAGATTACCGTTTAAAGGTAAAGTTTATTAGACCAATAAAATAAATGATTAAGGGCCGATTATTCAATCCTACGGCGATTAACAAAAGAAATTTATAAGGCGGATGTTAATGGGAACGCCGGTAGAATACGTCCTAGAAGGACATACATCGATGTTATTGGTGATGTTCTTCACAAAGGTCAGGTGCGTAGTACTCTCAACCGGCGTGCGTGTATGACAAGATGTATGAATGTGGATGAAGCGAAAGGGGTATGTAAGAGTCGTAGCATGTGGCGTTCTATAGTTTCTGCCTACCCCCATGGGAAAAAGGCGTGAGTTTATGTATGTATGTATTCAATCCTCAGATAACTTTCATTTGAGAAATAAATATGGCGATTTGACAGCCTTTGCATAGAAAATATGTCTAACCGCCATATTTATGTCTGAGATAAAAGTTATCTGACGATTGAAAAATCGCCCCTAAGAGCCGATTATACAAACCTTGGATAATTTTTATCTGAGGAACAAGTTTGACGTTTTGACAGATTTCCTACTTTATTCTTTGGATAAAAGTTATGACATTGATTCTTGTCTTTATTAGTATAAAATTTACTTACACTAATAAAGACTGATGATTCAAAGAGCATATTATTTTAGGCATGTGACACAAGTCTATATTTAGATAGTTTTATTATCTAATGTTACGAGACGCGTCTGTTGATGTCATTTAGGAAACACTCTGCTATTTAGCAGTGCCAAAACTAACTACGCAGTGCATGACATTTTCAATTTGTTATTAAAAGTGTGCTAAGGTTTTTGAATTCAAGGTTTCCAGTATTATTAATAACATGCTTTTTTCTTGTAATTATTTTGATTTACATATTTTTTCGATTAACTTTCTGAACTGTGGTAATTTACCAAAACCTATGATTTATTATTGATATTATTTAATTTTATAGACTGGATTTAAAATAGAAATACAGGGTGTAAACGAAATCATGTGATTCCTTCAAACCTCGTGATGTACTGCTGATATAGATCAACCCTGCATGGGATACTTCAGGATTCAATAACAAAAAATTACAAGAAGATAAACATGTGTTCTTAATGTGAGGCATTTTAGCGCCCCGAGTTAAATGACCGATAGCTGCTCAATTCGCTCGGCGCGCTAAAATCTGTCACGTTAAGAACACATGTTTATCTTCTTGTATTTTTTTGTTATTGAATCCTGAAGTATCCCATGCAGGGTTAATCTATATCAGCAGTACATCGCATCACATCGCAGCAGTATACATTAAAATAACGGTGACAAAAATTATGAAAGTTGTTGTTATGTTACGATAGAAGCACTTACTGTGCACGTAAAAGTGATTAGTTATTTTAACTTTTAACTGAGCACTAAACTGTTCCTTGACTTTCTCAAAAAGATATTCTTTCTATGTAGGTATTAACTGTGGATAACTAAACCTGTGGAACCGTAAAAAGCTCATCTCTTACATAAAAGAGATCTGCTTGTAGGTACCACGTATCGGGTACATCAATGCCATCGAACGTCTTTGAAAACACAGTCTTTGTTCTAGAACTAAAGTAGTCTAACCATTGTGATGTGGATTCTAACCGTTTGTTACAACTTTTCTACTTACTTCTGAAAGAGACATTCTTTTTGTTTAGACACATTGTTATAATAATCTTTTACGAGATTCAGATAGTTCGGAAATAGAACAGAAATAACGTTTGTAAGGGCCTATGCACACGACGTCTGTTCTACGCGCCGACGACGCGCGTTAATGTCAAACTCCATACATAAAAAATGTGTGTATCGTTTTTTATGTATGGAGTTTGATGTTAACGCGCGTCGTCGGCGCGTAGAATAGACGTCGTGTGCATGCGCCCTAAGCTTTAAGGTACAGTCAGCATATTAAGTGGAACTAACGTTTCTGAATTTGGAAATTCATTGTTCTGTTGTGTTGTAGCTAGCCTTTACCCAACTATGTTGGGGTCAGCTTCCAGTCTAACCAGATGCGGCTGAATACCAGTATTTTACACGGAGCGACTGCCATCAGACCTCCGCAGTCCAGTTACAAGGCAATGCCGATATCCTAAGGTTAGACTGGTTGTCAGACTTTCGAGCTTCTGACTTCCCGTAACGACTGTCATAGGTATTCGTGTGACATACTCGGGACCGACTGTTTAACGTGCTCTCCGAGGCAAGGAGGGGTCTAGATGTGTAACGAACGGTCACCCATCTACGGACTGACCGCGGCAAACGCAGCTTAACCCCACAAGTCGTACGACCGCGCGGATGGTAATTAGCCACGAGCATCTCAATTTGGAAATTAATTATCACATGAGATAATTATTGTTTTAAATGTAATGATTTCATTTTCAATCAAATAATAATTGGCTTTTGATTCCTAAATCATTTATGAAACGTAGTAGGTACAATTAAAGCGCTGTTACTGTTGTTGCTGACGGTACGTGGACTGTTTCAGGTGCCATAATAGGAATTACTGCTCATTTCCCGACTATGATTGAAATCTAGAGGTGCGACCCGGCCCAGCTCTAACTTACAATCAGAACATTACGTGTTGTTCACGAACACTACAATTGAAACTAGTGATTGATTGCGTTTCATGTAATATTATGTTCGTTCAGAAATACTATTAACAAATAAAGGCGTTGCACGCGAAAATTGTACGGCATTGTGTAAATGAGCCTTATAATCTACACAAATCATAAATTACTATGTAGATTATAATCAAAAACGTGCCTTTCATAGATTGTTCCCAGTTTTTTTTAAACGTCTTTCTTTGCAGTCTGTGCGTTTATAGAGACAAATCTCATATGCACAGATTAGTGATCTTATATGCACAGGTTAGTGATCTCATATGCACAAATATCCTAACAGGGAACAGTTATGTGCAGGCCATTATATTCAAAAAAGCTGTGATTGACTAGCGGTGGAACTTTTGCCTTCCATGGTCCGAGTTTGGTCCATGCCCGTATTTCTTAGTTATCCAGGTCATGCTCGGATCATAATTTTTTGATTATAACATCGCAAATAAAACTGCACATCTAAGACGGTTCAGAAAGTTATCGATGGTGTGTGAAGTCCGCCAACTCACACTAAACCACTATGGTGGACTAAAGCTTAAACCATTTTCATTCTAACAAGAGCGCCGTGCCCAGCTGTGGGACAGTAATTGGCTGATTATGGTTATGTATACATATATTGGAATCTAACCACGGACCCGGATCGCAGAAACTTTTCAACCGGATATTGCGTCAAACGAGTCATCAAGTTCGAAAACGGCTAAGTAAAAGTGTTCACTCTGTGTCTGTCTCGGTGTTATGATAGCACTCACATGTGCGCCATTTAAAATGAGGCATTCCATTTGGCGCACCAATTTGAATAGCACCAATTCGTATCACACCAATAATAATAGGAATAGAAATACTATTGGTGTGATTCAATCTTTGCTTTTTCTTTTTTTGGACTGCGTGTAATTGCGTGTTTGCTCGTGGCTAATTATCAACCGCGTGGATCATATGATTTGCGAGGTTAAGCTGTGATTGCCGCGGTCAGTCTGTGGATGGGTGACCGTTCCTTACACATTGAGACCCCTCCGTGCCTCGGAGAGCACGTTATATAGTCGGTCCCGCGTGTCATACGAATACCTATGACAGTCGTTACGGGAAGTCGGTAGCCCGAAAGTCTGACAACTGGTCTAACCTTAGGATATCGGCGTTTTCCTAGTAACTGGGTTGCGGAGGTCTGATGGCAGTCGCTCCGTGTAAAATACTGGTATTCAGCTGCAACTGGTTAGATTGGAAGCTGACTTCAATATAGTTGGGAAAAGGCTAGGCAGAAGATGAATAAGAAAAGTAGACCGGGCAGTTATTGGTGAGAACTAACGGGTCTCCAGCCAAGGTGAGATGATTTTTTTTCTTTTGCATTATTTTGGTCCTACTGGTACTTAGCCGTATCTAATTTGCCTGAAAGCAGACCCTAAAATAGTTGAGAAAAGGCTAGGTAGATGATGATTATTTAGTGATATATCATAATATGAAATCTTGTTACTATTACAGACTTTGTTTTACAGTATACCTCCCTACATAAGTAATCTAACTACGAACTACTGACGAGCTCTATAAAGCTCAATGGCTCAAGATTGCTCTAAAACACGAAAAACTCGCTAGAATTATCTATCGGTGCTCTCAAAATTCTTCCCTTTAGGGTTCCGTAACACGAAAGAAAAAACGGCATCCTTATAAGATCTTGAAGCGTCTGTTTGTCGGTAAAAGATCTTATAAGGATTCCGTAATAGGCATTTTTCCTTATACGAGTAATAAATTCCGTAAATCGACTAACATCTATAGCTGGACAGCTAGATACCCTATGTAGTAACAGAGCCAACTCCATAGATTATCACATTGAGTTGACTGACAGTGTTTACTGAAACACTGACAAATTACGTGCGACTATTGGCAATCCGTTTTATTTGCTGTTAGTGCAACGTTCAGTAACTAGCAATCAGTCACGGTGAGTAATATACCTGTCATTATTGAGATGCTTACCTGCTTTAACAACGTAGAATTTTTTTAGGATCATTAACCTACTAAACTATACGTTTATTTTTTATTTTAGCGTATTTCTATTTCTGTTTTGTAATTGTAAATTGTTTGATTTCAAATTTCGGTTCCATTTTAGGAATTGGTGCAACAAAACTTTCGATTAATAATTCAGAATTTGGAATTAATTAACATTCTAAATGTATAACGACTTCATATGCAAAATAATAATAATTAGAAAGTTAGTATAACATCACGCCTGTATTCCCAGTAGGGCTGGGTAGAGGTGTATAGTAACATCGTCATTTCGCCGTTATCTTTAGGTCCCATGTACCTAAGAGGGAGCGAGAAAAACAACAACTTTTTTTACAAAACGTCACCTACTTATGACGACTGTACCTACATGTGAATACTGCTGCCTTTTGTTGTATGTATATCATGATACACTTTGACTTTTTAGTTGGAGCGATGGTTGGTAAACTCAATAATTAATATCAACTAAGATATCACGATACATCCACTTAATTTAAGCCACTGAAATAAAATGGATGGACTGAACAAACTTAATCCGACTACAAACTATATTCAAATTAAATAAACACTACCACAGTTACCTACCTACACAGTCTATATTTAGCACCAAACGAAAAGGCCAATTAAAATGTTTCCAAAGCGGTTGACGTTGAATAAACAAATCTATTTAAAGGACCAATGTGGATGTGTAAACAGACATCGGATTCCCTTTGTATCACTTTATGGTTAATTAAGCTTTCCAGGGTTATTGGGAAATGGATAAGCATTGAGAGTTGAAGGACACTCCGTAGGCGGAGTTTACTGGATAGATCAAATATATTGACCGCCTTGTTGGTCTAGTGGTCGCAAGCACGACTGTTCAGCATAGGGTCCTGGGTTCGATCCCCAGGTCGGGCAAAGTGTCATTGGGTTTTCCATTAGGAATTTCGCAGTAGCAGCCTGGAGTCTGGTTTAGTGCCCGGTTAATGGCAATAGGCTCGCCCCCTATTACATAATTGGCGCAACGAGGGTGTACTAAAAACACATCTGCCGAACCCTTCGGGGAATACAAGGCGTGATGTTATGTTATGTTATGAAATATATCTACGGGATAAAGGAACGTTGCGTACTTGGATGGGTGTCCACTGTTTTGGCTGTTTAACCTCTCTGTTTATTGATGAATATGTTATGTTCACTTTCTCTTCAGGAAGCCGGGACTAACCGTCAGTTAGGACAGGTCAACTCAAACCTGCTATGATGGCACTTTCCTCAAAAAGCCATTCCAGACTTTGCCCTATATTGTTAAAGTCGGATAGATTTATATCACAATGTCTGGACTTTAAAAGAGACCTTTTTCTCTGACTTTGTTTCGACTCTTCTTCTCAGTGCTAATCAGACAGGAAATGCCGGCACCATCTAGTCTTAAAAAAAAACATTAAATTGCTGTCGATTCTGTAGCTTATTTTGATAGTACTAAACTAGACTAAACGCAACTGTCACTTTCTTTTTCTATTGAAACAGAAAGAGACCAACACCCTTAGTTTAGTTTAGTCCTGAAAACGTGCGCAACAGAATCGACACCATAGACTTGTAAAAGTGTCTGTAACAGATTTATTAACAGAAATAAAAATCTTTTATCATTTATAACCGAAGTAAGTACTGTAAACACTTATGGCAACCACTATGGACAGCAAGAACTGATAACCAATCTGAGTTTACAAGTGAAAGTCAGACGGCATTAGTTTCAGTCAGAAAGCAATGTGTCAGTTATAAGTTGCAAACAGTTTCAAACAAAACGTAAATGTTTCACAAAACAATGTTTCATAGCACCGCAACACACCACAAAACAAGACACCACACGTAGTTTTTACTACAACAAGTATCCGTGCAACTAAATGCGACTTTTCATATGCGCATGTAAAGGTGCAAAAATATAAAAACTGATTTTCTCATTGTTTCAGAATCACGTAGATTCTTCTGAAACATCATCTCCCTGCCCTTATCCCACACTAGGTGGGGTCGGCACAACATGTAATTCGTAAATCCATGTTGTTAGAGGTTTGGCTTATTGTTTCATGTTATTTGTAGATTCTATTATATGTAGATTCTACATAGAAGACAGTATATTATGTAGATAGAGATTATATGTAGATTCTTCTGAAACAATGTTTATAAACAAAATGTTTACAATACAATGTTTTGTTGGCTTTAGACTGGAAGCCGATCTTCGCATATAGAAGAAAGCGAGGAGGATGATGAGATAAGCTTAGTACAAGTCCCGTATATAATAGTTAGCTCCAAACTTAATACCCACATACAAGTTAAGTAAAACAGCAATATTAATGAGCATTAATACTCCAGTAGTTCAGTTCATTGTGAGTCGAGTCAGATTTCCATATTTGATTCGATCCAGCGCATTGACAGGTGCAACATGAATTTCTGGTGAAAGCGAGTACAACACGAGGAATTAATAAAACTGTTAGCAATGCAAAATGGCGAAATTTTTGTTGCTAATTTTAAAGTTAATAAATGATGACATGCTCATGAGGGGCTCGTGGCTTGTATACCATTTGCGAGGTTAAGCAACGCTTGCCGAGGTCAGACCGTGGATGGGTGACCATTCGTTACACATCGAAACCCCTCCGTATCTAGAGCACGTTGAACAGTCGGTCCCGGAAGGCATACGAATACCTATGACAGTCGTTACGGGAAGTCAGAAGCTTAAAAATCTGACAAAACCGGTCTAACCTTAGGATGTCGGCGTTGCCCTTAGGTTGTGGAGGTCTGATGGCAGACGCTTCATGTAAAATACTGGTATTCTGCCGCATCTGGTTAGACTGGAAGCTGACCCCAATATAGTTGGGAAAAGGCTAGGCAGAACAAATGATGACATACGGTGAAGGAAATCATTGTGAGAGAATGGTTTGAAATCGACAACCCACAGTGAGCAAACCTTCTCTGTATCAGAAGAAGTATTTTGTCCTGCAGTGGGACTGTTACAGGCTGATATTATTATAATTATATTATTAAATGTTGATAATGACCCTTGCCTCGTTGGTCTAGTGGTGGCAAGCGCGACTGCTGATCGTGAGGTCCTGGGTTCGATCCCCAGGTCGGGCAAAAGTGTTATTGGGTTTTTCCGTGTGGAATTTCTCAGCAGCAGCCCGGAGTTTGGATTTGTGCCCGGTTGGTGGCAATAGGCTCGCCTCCTGTGACATGGGACTTAAACGTAACGGTGAAATGAGGGTGTTATAGGTCAACCAGAATCTCATGGCATTAAAAAATAATAACAAACAGTGGTTTTCATATGGCAATGTCAACATGTCACTTGTCAAAACGAGTATGACTGTAGTTGATACATTTTCCAGTTCTGATTAATGTTTTCTTGTTCAGACATGTTTAATAAACATACTTATTTTAACAAGGTTTCCTTTTCCATTCAATAAAATTGCAAAAAACCATATATCAGCATATCATTTTGGGACCCAGTGCATAATATCAGCAAGCACATTGGGTCACATAAAACAATAAGCCAAAACCTCTAACAACATGGATTTATGAAATACAATGTTGTGCTGACCCCACCTAGTGTGGGATAAGGGCAGGAAGAAGATCGAGAAGAAATTAAAGAAAAAAAATTACAAGTATCAAGACTTTTTATTCAAATTACCCTTGTGTTACCCACAAAAACATTTAATTTCCCTATTTGCCATCAGATCCTGGTAGACCTATACCTCTGCCCAACCCTTCGGGGAATACAGGCGTGCTGCTATGTTACGATAATGAAATTGCTCTACATTTAATACATTTTATAAATTTTTATTTCATATTCCATCTCCGTTTTATTATTTGCCATTTTCATGTTTGTTGCAACACAGCATACGTTTGGATCTGTAGCTTAGACGCAAACAGATCCAAACGTATACCAAAACAGGTGATAAATTCATAGCACATCATTTGGTTCATTGTAAACGGGCACTAAATACCCGATGCAGATGAGACCGTAAAATACGTGGTTAGTTATATCCAGTAATAACCCTTCGACCATCTGAATCCATTAAGAGATAAACATTAAGGAGGAGTCTCGCTCTCTTCTCCGTACAAACTTTATTTGACAATCACAACCATACGCCATTTTTTTATTTAGAAAGAAAGTTCCGTTATCATTTAAAAAATGCGTGTTATATTAATTTCATAAATTATCATCGTTTGCGTAAAATGCAATTAAATTGCGGGCAGAACGAATACCTACTAAATATTAAAAATGAAAAATAACTAGGTACCTAAAACGATTTCGTTTTATTTTATTTATAAAAAAACTGTTTGTTTTTACCTGTTATCACATTATTATATCATTAAAAAAAAAGAAGTTTTATTCAATGTATTTTGTACACAATCGATATAAAACATCACCTTAATCATGGGCATTATATTAGTGTCTAAAATATAATAGGCCCGTTTTGACAGCTGTCAGATCAGTACATTTTATTGACATAACATGTTCTAATCTGACAGCTGTGAAAACGGGCCTATTAAATTTTAGCCACTATAGGAGTAAAATGTTAGGATGTAAAGGATTAGTTCGGTATGCAGGTCTCAGGTGGCACTTCGATCGCTGATGGCCACACGGCCGGCCCCAGTCTAACCCCCAGCCGGTATCGGCCACATTAACCCGATAGTTGGACCTACACTCAAATTTTTACGAGCTATGGAAGCAAGGTTCGATGTCAATGTGTGAAAACATCAAAATATGGCAGCACTCAGAAATCATGGCGGTATATTACGCTGAGTTTGTTTAGCATACAATCTATATCTATACTAATATTAAAAACAGGAAAAATTTGTATTTTTGTATGTAACGAATAAACTTAAAAACTACTGGACTGATTTAAAAAAAAATTGCCGTTAGAAAGCTACATTATCATTGAGTAACATTGGCTATATTTATTACTGGAATAAAACCTCTTACGCGGGAGGAGCCGTGAGGACACAGCTAGTCTGTTATGTATCTATCTTACTGAAAAAATGCAGGTACTATAAACTTTTTTGGTAGTCCGTTTTTTATTTCTATGTGAATTACTTAGGTAGTAGGTTCTTCTCAGTATAATAATAGAAAATTTGGATGGAATATCATTAAATGTATGCGAATACCTTATTCTGCATTTTAATAAACCGCTTTTAAGTATTCAGTCGAGTTTTATATCATTTCTTTATTCTCTCCGACATTTAAAGCACTTTTCACCGTCCACACGTGGTTACTGTGGCTTAACTGACCACCCCAGTCCACCCCAAATCACGACCCCTGACTAAAGATAATATTTTAAGAGAACAGATATTTCAATTGTTACTGTTACTTGTAATATACGAATATTCTTTTAAAAGTTAGTTAGCTTAGGTGCGGTTTGTTAGTAATGAGGGCGTATTACAAAATGAATAGTTTTTAACTGCCTCATTGGTCTAGTGGTGGCAAGCGCGACTGCTGATCGTAAGGTCCTGGGTTCGATCTCCAGGTCGGGCAAAACGTTATTGGGCTTTTCTGTGTGGAATTCCTCAGTAGCAGCCCGGAGTTTGGATGTGTGCCCGATTGATGGCAATAGACTCGCCCCCAATTACGGACTTAAACATAACATCGAAATGAGGGTGTTAGTATAAACCTCTGCCCAACCCTTCGAGGAATACAGGCGTGATACGTTATGTGCAGTTTTAAAACTAACTTTTCGTGATTTTCTTATGGTAGTCATTAATTATATTAATATTCCTCCTACGATGTTGCAGAGCTTATAATTCGCAGTGATATTATAAAGGATGGTATGCACGATGCACGTAAAGTAAACAAAGTCGTCATATAACAGTGTACAACATAGGGAACTGCACCTTAATCCGATTAAGGCTGTTAATCCCGTTGTAACATGCATGCTACCTGTAGTAAGAGCCAGGCATCAATACTGTGATGGACGTCGTATGTAGGTTATAATAGATATAATTTGAACCTATTTGGCGCAGCCGCTAGACACACAGCTCCTTTATTTTTTTATTTTGTTTTGTTTCTTATGTTTTTTTTTTGTCTGTGTGTCTGACTGCTTTCGTGCCAAATAAATTTCTTTCTTTTTTTCTTTAATTACAAAACGGCCTAGTTAGGTAGCTGCTTAAATAGTTATATTTACAAAAGTAGGTACTAGTCTAGGTATCGCTAGCCTTTTTTAATTTTTTTTTCTCGTCGGAAAATCCTCATGGATGTCCCTCGCCCGGGGAAGGCGAGGGTGCCTGCCGGATTCTTACCGGCTAAAAACCAACGGTGTTCCTTCTCCTGACCGTACGGCCGGGGTCGCGGGATTCGCAAAAGCATGCACCGCAACCCCGGTAGGTATCGCTAGCCTAACCAGCAGGCGTAGTATGATCACCGTGGACAAGGATTTTACTGTCGGAAAAATAGACAAAATGATATAGGTATACACAAAAGCAATAAGTATATCATGTCGTCTTATCTTCAGTCGGTAAAACCCATATCTACGGTGATCAGTCCCTCATTTCGCCGTTACGTTTAAGTCGTATGTGATAGGGGGCGAGCCTATTGCCATCAACCGGGCACAAATCCAAACTCCGGGCTGCTACTAGGGAATTCCACACGGAAAACCCAATAACACTGCCTGACCTGGGGATAGAACCCAGGACCTTACAGTCGGCAGACGCGCTTCCCACCACTAGACTAACGAGGCCGTTATCACCCGTCAAGCGTTGTCATGTTGATTACCTAGGATTCTTTTTAGCTTTTCATAGGACCATTCGTCGTAGCGGTTATCCGGAGGCCCAATGTCAGCACTATTCAGCAGCTCTGGCTGATAGAAGGCTGGTTATTACCATGTCTGATAGATGAGACATCACCGTCAGATCGTACGATTTGCGCCTGTGGATGAGTGACCGTTTGTTACACATCGAGACCCCTTCGTGCCTCGGAGAGCACGTTACACAGTCGGTCCCGGGTGTCATACGACTACCTATGACAGTCGTTACGGGAAGTCAGAAGCCCGAAAGTCTGATAACTGGTCTGACCCTAGGATATCGGCATTGCTCCGTGTAAAATACTGGTATTCAGCCGCATCTGGTCAGACTGGAAGCTGACCCCTAACAGTTGGGAAAAAGGCTAGGTAGAACAGATGAGAGCAAGACATAATTTCCTAATGATAAGGACGTTGAACGTGTGTAAACAGTAATAATTACAATAGCTTACACTATGTTTAGATTAATAGTACCAACCTCTAGAAAGGCCACGGCTAGTGTCGCGAGAGTTGGACCATCGCCAATAGTGTAATAGTAGTAACTATCCGATCTGATTCTATTATAGATAAAGAGGAAATTAATTCTGTTTTTTTTTTAACTTTATAGACAAAACAAAGTATTAAAATAATTAAAGGCCAATTTTTAGATGGGTTGATAACACTCAGAACTGCTCTTTACTTAATACTCCGTATTAATCAATAGCTCTCACTTGAGAGCTACCTCTTAAGTGTCGTTTTGATATCACTTGAGAAGCTCATTAGATAAATGAAAAAAAATACTATGTTGTCAAATGTATGAAATTGAGATGGCGTTTACATTTTGACAGATCGACTTGGGACGCTGCTCTCAGGCCGCCATATTGAACGGGGTGTTTATTCATATGGGATTTTTAGTGCACTAAGGTCCACTTGTACAAAATCGATGAACGCAGGGCTAACGATGATGCGCAAGTCGGCCTTTGTTAGCCCTTAAAATTAAAACCGTACGGTGACTTAAAATTAGTACTCAACATTTTGTAGTGTAGGTGAAGAGGTACATGAGACTACATGTCCCCATACACGGAGAGGCCAAACTGAACTGACAAACGTGCATCAAATTTGGCCTTATCGGATACGTGCACATACACGGAACAATCTCATTAGTTAATTTCGATGTGCTGCTACGGTCTCTTCAGTACGTCCGGCTGACTTCGGAGCGTCGGCCTTCAGGCCAAAATACCACACGATACGAATTTTTATCCGGTCAGGCGAAACTGAAGGTAGAGCTGTTCGTGTATGAGGAGCTTAATAAGAACTTTATAATATAAAGAGCGCTTTAGCCTTTCTTTTGTTAAGTCCGTAAGTGTTCCAATTTCAAATTAAGAGCCAGTACCTACAAGCCAATAAAGTCTCAAAAAAAATTGTTTCACAACCGACAGAAGAATTTTTTGTATGTAAATATGAATATTGTTGCCAATATTTATAGTAAACAGAGTCGTGACCTCGTTTCTGTTTAATTTATGGGTTATACAGATGAGGACCCTGGCCGCGCATAACTAATGCTCATTTACGGTGCTATGATGAATCGTTCGGGGTCTCATTCATCAAAACCTGGGCGTCGCAGAAATCATTGAACGCAGTCTAGAAACGTTGGAAGATCCGTAGACTATTTGCCACAATACACGCAGTACATAAAGATTGCTAAAAAGCATTTAATATTGTCTGTGAATATTAAAAAGTGTATCGCACAACTTAAAGAGAATCCAAATTTTTTAAATAAAGGTTTTCGATTTAGTAAGAGTCTTAAATACAAGCTATCAAAACCTGTAATCACAATTCGTACAAATTCTTTTAATACCAAGTCGTCCATTCTTGTGGAAAATTTAAAGTGCAATTTCTATAAACAGAATATAACTTACCTTTATATCATAATCGGTGAACACAGAAGCGCTTCGAAGTAAAAAACCACACTATCTTCCAACTTCGATACAAGTACGGTTCACAGGAAAATTCTACACAGAAGTATTAGTCCACTACACTACACCGTCTAGGAGTACATTGTTGTTCTAGAATATATAACTTAGGCACTTTAAATCTGAAACTAAGCACTGGCATACACTACTAATCGTCACACCTACTTCAATGTTCGTACAATTGTCGCACCTGCAACAAAAACATTATATTCAGTTAATTAAAAAAAATAAGGTATAGAACCGATTATCGTGTGTGGTGATCGTTACTGTGTAACAAAGCGAGCAATCCATGTTTAATTGTTCGCAAATTCTATTCAGAATATGAGGTGAAGGTTTAATGAAGCTGATGAAATGAATGTGTCGGTTTGAGACCTAAAGAGAACCTTGATCTAGGTTTAAAAAAGATTTTTATATTTATTCACAGAAACGCAAGTATATTTTTAGACAATAAAAGTTATATTGGGCAGATTTCAGTCACGCAATGGTTGCTATTCGAACAATCTAATCATGTAACTTCAATAGAAATCCAGATCAATTTTATTTGACATTTCTTACGTTCTAAGAATGGTATGAGGCTTCGATTATCATAAAAATAACGCGATTACGCAGCAAGTCGTGATATGAAGAAGTGATCAATACACAACACCTATCGATATACAATTTGGGTGTATATGCGATTGTTTACCGCTCGAGCCTGCCGGCTGCCGGCTGCGGACGTGACTAAGCCAGTTTTCAACTGGAACATATCTCGGCTCTGCAATCAAATCGCTCGACGCTCCCTCGGACCGTATTATCATTCGTACAAAAGCCCTCTCTACGTAATAGCCGACGATCAACATCTAGAGGAATTTTTGCAAAAATTTCGCCATCAATCTTTCCCGTGCAAAAAGCCGGCAGGACTAGACATTTGATTTATCTATTTGAATATTAGCTCCCCATCGTTGGGGGCCGTATCTGCAGATAACACGCATTCCAGTCGGGAACTATTTTCATAACGTGTTATGTATTGTTTTTATTATTTGGCGCCCATTAGTAAAAATTCAGGTCACAGCAGCGACAAACGTATATGTGGAGTGAGTTTGTGATAAATTGGATACGGAAAATGATGAGGATTTTTACGTGAAAAAGCTGGTAGTGACTAACAAAATAAAATGTATGTTAACTACGTAGGTGTAACTAACAGATCGGTTTAAATTAGCGCAGTGATGGAGTAGCGCCGAGTGGTGCCGGCGCGTCTAGTGATGATGCAGCTCGGCTCGGAACGGGGACGAATATGAAAATGAGACAGTAAAGATCGTCTTACTTTTCTTGGGGTAGTCAGAGATGCTGCGGTATAGATAGATAACTCTCTTGTAGACAAGTTCACGATGGATAGAACGAAATAATAAAATATAATGAAGTTAAATCCCTAGTCCTAAGTTTTAGTAATTAATAATAGTAGATAAGTATTAGTAAATGTTAATCATTTGCGACACCCTAGCAGCAGTGGCGTGCATTGCATATAAGCAATTAAGCAGTGCCTACCTCATAAGATTTAATTAACTACTCCATCTTTAATTATTACTATAAATAAAATAGGTGTGTATGGCTACTATTTCTTTTTGGTCAGAATCGTATTGAAATGGGCTTAAGCGTACAATTGAAAGGCGACATCGCTAGTGCCTGCCTACCTAGTCCGAAAAACAATGCACGCGACTGTCTAGCAGGTTCATGTACTCATAAGTGTAGTCTAAGATTACTCTGTAACTATGTGGACATTGTACAATAATACATAAATAATAATAAAAAGTACAATACAGAGTTTTCTGCTAGACAACATTAGGATGGCCAAAATAGCCGTATATCTAATTACCGCTATTTGAACCAAATGAATATAAGGTGAGCCGCTTTTAACGATATCATTTATTTCCTATTTTCTCTCTATTTCAGTCCAAACCTATAACCGGTTTTTTTTAATCAACCTAATTAATTCTTACTTTTATCTAACCAGAATTTTATATAAAACCTTGTCATCAAATGCATTAGCAATTAGCAATTCAAAGCCGTCATTGCCACGGTATGATCGTGGGTTCCTGATGATATTGGCATTGCCCAGTAACTGGGCTGTGAAAGTCTGATGGCAGTCGCTCCGTGTCCGCATCTCGTTAGACTCGAAGCTGACCACAATATGGTTGGGAAAAGGCTAGGTAGGACAACCACCAGATTCTTACTTCTCCTAAAACGAATCAATTTATTTCTATTAAGTAAACTAGCTCCCCGGACAGACTTCGTTCTGTCAAAAGTTATTTGGCATGTAGTGGGAAAAGAAAAGTGTTGCTTTTACTATTTTCCACGCAATTTTTATGTTTTTCTCTCCATAAAAACCTGCCTTATGCCTTAAGGAATATATAAAAAAAAAGAATAGCCGAATTGGTCGAGCCGTTCTCAAGTTTTGCGCTTAGCAACACATTTGGCGTATCATTTTTATTTATATAGAAGATAACACAAACTTCTCTTGAAATTGTATCTTATACTTTTTAGCTAAATCAATATATTTTCACGGAGCAAAATCAAATATATTGAAGAAACCTATTTCAGGAGCCCGAAAACCACTAACCGCTATAATTTCAGTCATTTCCGTTCATTCGTTCAACGCAGCCGCTCTTACATCACAGCCTCATAGTTCCTTTAATATAACACAGGTTTTAATTAAATTCTGCAGGAATTTAATACCTATGCCTAGAGGAAAAGAGAAACTGAAAAAAAAAAGAATTGGCATCGCTATCTACTCGTGCTTATAATTCTGTGCTAAATGTCTTTCGAATTCCTACGTAGAGATCGATTAGTTCATTTTAATTGTAACATAACATAGCATCACGCATATATTTGACGACACGTTTGGTGCGGTGGCTGAGCGATTGGCTTCTACGCTACGGGTCGCGGGTTCGATTCCCGCACGGAACAAATATCTGTATGGCCTACAGATAGTTGTTCCGGGTCTGGGCGTTTGTGCATGTGAATATTTGTGTCTGTAAACGCACCCACGATACAGGAGAGATCCTAGTGTGGGGCAACATTTTATTAAAATTTTTATTAAAAATAATATTCCCCGAAGGGTTGTGCAGAGGTGTATAGTAACACCCTCATTTTGCCGTCATGTTTAAGTGCCATGTAATAGGGGGCGAGCCTATTGCCATCAACCGGGCACAAATCCAAACACCGGGCTGCTACTGAGGAATTCCACACAAACAAACCCAGTAACACTTTGGCCGACCTGGGGATCGAACCCAAGACCTCACGATCCGCAATCGCGCTTGCCACCACTAGAGCAACGAGGCAGTTAAATTGAATGGCATTTTAACTGTCTCACGTATATTTGTCTTACAAAGCCGTATAGATTTTTTTTATGGAATTCAACAAGAGATTAATTCTGCCGCGCGATTCATAAACGAAGTATCATTTTGGTCAAAAATTTGTTGATCATATATTCGTAATCACAATCCTATGGTGATTACGAATATATATTCAACTCATTTTTGACCAAAATGTTACTTACTGCGTTTATGAATCGCGCGGCAGAATTATGTAGGTGCTAAATCGAATATTGCAACCTCGCAATTGGAATATAGAGGTAAGTAATCAATTTGGATCTATGTAAACTCAATTGCATTGGCAACATTTAAGTGGATTAATTATCGATGGATGGTGGATTAATCAATTTGCGTAACTATAGCCCGAAACAAGACAAGATTAGCCCGGTAGATGGGGAAAGATTTGACAAGGAAATGAACTGTCTTCTATGAACATCAAAGGCTAAAGGCAGGCCGAGGTAAACCAATTCCTATCCTAGTAACAGACGGAATTAATAATATTGTGCAAAAGCTGAGTCCTTTTAAATACAAGGCAATAGCTTATCAGATTATTTTTGTATATTACAATACTGAACGATATAAACGAATAAGGTTTCATGAAACCTGAGCGGTGAGAGATCAACTTCATAAGTAGCTTATATAACTTACGTTGCTTATTGATATTGTATCTTGAACCAATTGAATTTGAAATGAAAACACATTTGTAAAAAATAGTTGTTCTATTTTTTTTTCTATAAGTTACAATAGGTACTAATGCATTATCCGCTGTAAATCATGCACCCCGTTAAGTCGGTTTATGTTACACAATGGAAACCTATGTCAAGAGTTTACTATTAGTCATCTGAATATTACCAGATTGATAATTGCAAAATATGTTGTTAAATAACACAATCTTTAATATAACCTAACCTTAGATTCGAGCCCATATATCTTGATTATGCAATTGTCAATGAAACTGAAACTAAGGCAGCTTAAAGCTGATATTTTAATCTAACAAATGACACTAATTTGGAACTTGTAACGGTTCATCAAATTTTGGGCTCCACGATGTATGGGAGATGGTCGATGTCCTTTGATAGTTTTATTTCCTTTCAATCAAAATACCAATTAGTTTATAACTACAAAATTAAATTCATCGCATTTATGTTTTAAATTCTAGTGTGTTTAATGCGGAAACAATAATGTGTTTGTTTACACTGTTCAGAATGATTGTAGTATGTGTGGTCGCACGCTATTCAAAATGTTTATATTTGATCAGTATGATTATTTCAGTCTGAATTACGATAAATTTTGTCTGTGTGTCTACATATTTATATCACCACTTCGCGGAAGCATTTGGGAGCCATTCATTGTTATGTCTGGCATACGACGCACAGACATCGTCACAATGTCGATTAATAAAAATTATTCGTCTAAAGAACCCGAATGCGATTCATCGCTATAGAAATGTAAAGTCGTATTCTAACCCACGTAGCATTCAACTATCCACATTAGTACCATATTTCACACCCAATTCGCCCAATTACCCACACAAATGCATAAACCGCGCTATGAAATTAATATAAAATACAAAATTAATATTCCACGGGGAGAATCTAATTAGAGAACGTATCAAACGTTGATTTAAGCGAGCAAATATCACACTAATGTAACCCTTGTAAAGACAAATATTTTCTTTTAATAATCACCTCAGTGTACATCTCAAACTAAGTGTGTGGTTAGACCGGTGAGACCTATCTCTCCGTGACATTGTCTCAGCGTCGCGGCGTCGGTCATACTGGGCACGGTGGTCACATAATTGATTGGGGTCGAGGCGACACAAGTGGTCCAAAAGGCAGTTTCCTAACTAGCTTTGTAGCAGCAAGCCCCGGGAGCAATTAGGCGGAAAGGGGAAATTGCATCTCTTGGGGATAGCTCACAAATTACCCCAAACGTCAGCAACTCCCCGACTGAAATGACAATTTGCCTTTGACTATTAGTTTTCCGGAATTCGCTAGTGGGCATTTGTGAGTGTTAGGTTCTTACGGCCAAAGTCAGAAACTACAGATTAACTTACATACCCAACTTTGTTCTAACTTCCGTGAGCACTCAGCGGTGTTCTCATATGCATTTGGAGAATGAATTATATTATGCCAACTGTAGAAATTAGTTTCGTAATAAATGTACGCAATAACAGAATAGTTGATAATTGTTTGTTGATTTATGATTTATGGAAGAGTGAACACAATTTTGTCTTGCGAGCTGAAACTCGATTTGTTTATGATGCTCTGGGTTTTAATTAAAAAAAACAATTAGTTATTGGTTACTAACTTAACCTATTCTCCACGTGCAGCATAGTAGCCGAGTATATTTGCTTTTTTCCTCTATTATCATTGAAAATCGAATGAAATAGTCGTTTTCGTAAAGAGCATACGACTGAAACTCTTTTATCAAAGCGAACTCCGACAATATACTAGAAAAAGGTTACAATGTGGATACTTTTAATCAGATTTTCTATACAATCGAGTGTATCACTTAACAAAAGTGGCAAGGAAGGCTCTACCGACTAAAACCCGCAACATGGACACACCGCGTGCCAAATATTCACCACATTACTTGAGACTGATACTGGAGTTCCAATGAATTCGACAAATGTATCCTTATGAATGTGACGATTCCTCAATTAAAGATCTTGATCGCAATATATTAATTAACGTGTATTGCTAATAACATAAGCATGCCGACTATTTCAATAAAGCACTCAAGTGACTGTTGAATTAAAAGAAGCCAAAAATGTTAACATCGAAAATGACACTAATTAAGCATGTTCTCATAATTTTGGGCGTTAGGATCGGACGTCACATGATTTCATGAAAGAAAATCAACAGGAATGAGAACGTTCTGGGAAAATATTAAATTGCGGCGCTGAGGTGGCCATTTTAGAGATTTATTTTTCCGTCATTATCATTTTGCATAAACGTTTGAAATATAAAAAGACTTGCCTACCACAAGATTTTAAAACATGCGATGAAATAATGGATGAGATCTCTCAATATAAAATTAATTCAAGAGAACATTTTCATATTGAAAGTAGAGCTAACTATTCTAATTATCTAAGGTAGAGAACATGTAAGTGTCTCAGCAAATTCATTTATCAGGTGAACTAACGATGACAGTGCTCATGCTCTCAGGAATGTAGACTTTCAGTACACTACAAACATTTAAATGTCCGGACATTATATCTCTGATATTTCTAAAATATTTTGTTAGTGAAAGATGTGTGCCGCGGTCGACATTTGGCATCAGGCCAGTGCTTTTGCTGTTTTCTCCCTCATGACAACTTCTATAAGATAAAACGAAGCGCAGTCTTTGCGTCTCGAAAACCATTATAAAATTAATGACATCCATAATAATTCCCTTCTTTCCTACGAATAACAAAGAAAATTAAAATTTCCACCACATTTTCTTATTCTCTTAGATTCGCATAATATTTCGGCTGCCATTAGAGCTTACGCATGCTTGTTTCTATTTCGTTACAGCCTTAGGGAAGACGCAGAAAATATTTAATAATTTTACTTACCCGAGCAATTTCTTTTTGATATGTATAAAACGTTATTTTTGAAATCTACCCGAATTTTTATAATTATTTAAGGTAATATGCGCGCGCCCGAGATGGTTCTTTCGCCGATTAGGATGCGACTGATAATAAAGCAAAAAACTACGAAGAGATGAATGAAAAATGCACGAGAGTGATGTGTAACGTGTGCAGCGTGCGGCGTGGTGTCACGTCGCGTACCTTATCGCGAGTTTGCGAGCGCAGTGTTGCAGCGGTGCAGTAAGAGAGCGCAGGGCGACGCGAGCCGCCCGCCTGCCTCCGAGCGACTGCCGCCCGGGCCGCCGCGCGCGCCCCGCCCGCGCCACGCGCGCGCCACGCACCGCCTGCACCGGCACACACCGGCCGCGCCACCGCACGCCGCGCGCTGCCTCACTACCTACCCTCTACCCTCGTCCGAGCCCGCAGCGGGCTCACGCACCACGCGATTATCGATGTGTTCTGTGAGATGTGTCGCGCGGAGCAGGGACCGCGGGGCGCGGCACGCACCGCGGGGGGGAGCTGGTCCTGCGCGCTGCGTCACGCATCTGTCTCGACGCTTTCTTGCGTGCTCCCGCAGCCCGCCATCTGCAGAGACGTGCTCGCCGGGATCGCTCGGCGGCACAGCGCCGCACGCCGCCCTCTTATTGCGACGGTGTTAATGCCCTTCGCGAAACTCTTCGCATAACATCCGTAAAGCTCAATAGAGCCGAATTATTAGACATTTGCTGTACTTTGCAAGTAAGGTCATGTTTTTTACTTACGACATTAACTTTACTACGGAAAACTGCTCACGATGTTATCAATGTATGTACCTATACTTAATTATATACAACAGTGATAGAATAAACGATATACGGAATGTAAATAATATTTTTCATTGGTACCTACACCTGAACTGAAACAGTGAAAGTATCCTCGAAGATCGAAGTTTTCCGAATTTTCCGATTCAAAAAACATCATATTTTAATTCGTCAAAATGTGGTGATCCCTAATAAAAAGAAAATAAAAAACAAATCGAAAAAGGAAAATCCTGAGACAAAATTTTCAATTCAGAATGACGGACTAAATCTGCGGTTTCAGTTTTCAGTACACCGTTCCTTACAACCCAATTTACCAATTCAGATAAAAAAAAAACAAAATCTCACGACAGCAATCAGTAGGTATACGAACAACACATTTTATCATTTTGCTAAAGTATGGATAGGCTTTCACATTAACAAGAACAAATTAAATATTATTAAAAATCAATAAAGTAATCCAATAGAGAGTACTCGATGAAGCGAATTCTATTTCCCTATTGATTCTTTAGGTAACGTGACGTAGAATCAAAAGGCTCTTGAAGCGTTCTCGTTGTAGCCTCGCAGACTAGCAAACATCAATCACCGTTGAATCAATTCGTAGGAATCGACGATATATTTGTTATTCCGGCGATGCCTCCCCCGAGATGCGATACACTATGTTGGATTATAAAATAATTGCATACGTAGGAGGGGTCGAATATTATTTAGGTATCTTATGAGATTTAGGCTATCGACGAAATATGAAACTTAAGACTAAGTGCTTTTGTCGTTTTTGAGGTTCTGTCCCTAAAATATCAAAACGAATCAATGGTTAGACTTTGGTATCTGTCTGTCTGCCCGTCTGTCTGTACGTTTGGCTTTGCAAACGATGCCATGACATGCCAAAATTTATAGACCACTCTACCTGTAATACATAATATTATTATGATCATACTAGCTATTAAACTTCCATTGCCGAAAATAGGTCTCCTGATTAACTACAATGAATGTCTTGAGGGAATAGTGGTTGAAGTATCCCATATTGTTGTTAGCCCATTTTTAATTTGCTAACAGCAATACCGCTAAATATCTATCTATCGTAAAAATCCTTTAGGCCGGCCGCATATTGTAAGAAATTTTTTGTCAGTAAATGCCTGGAGAAATTCAGATCGGGCAAAATTCTGTCAGGCTGCAGTGTCTAGTACAAAATGTATGCTAATAGTGCCTTCCAGCGCGCATCAGACATTTTCTGACTGAACATTTCTTATGGTGCGTCCAGACCTGACGAACGCGCCGCGAATGCGCAGCTCGCGCGCAGCGCGCGTGCCGTTCACGAGCCGCTCGCGAGCTGCGCGCGTGCATTTCATGTTCGTACAAAGCTCCGTGCGCCGCTCGCGCGCAGCTCGCGAACGAATCGCGCGCTGCGCGCGAGCGGCGCATTCGCGGCGCGTTCGTCAGGTCTGGACGCACCATTACGTGATGCAGCCGGCCTTAGTATAAGAATACCATTAGGGCGCTTTCAATTTAGACGTTTCGTGTCGGACCGTTGCGGTGCCGAAAAGGTGCGTTTGTCGCGGTGCGGCAGCAGTGCACTGTTGCCGCACCGCGTTCTCTTTATGACCACAAACGACCGTCCGTGCTTATTACGACAAACGCACCGCTTCGGCACCGCAGCAGTCCGACACGAAACGTCTAAATTGAAAGCGCCCTTATACGTTTTATTGAAACTAATGTTGCACTTCAATCTTCACCTAATCTGATGAAAAATCTGTGGAGATAAAATTGCACGTTCGATCCACTATCGTATGTAAGGTGCTCGCACCAATCGTTGTACACGTAATTGAGTTATAGTCTCGAAGAATTCTAACTGGCGCGCTACCCTGATTACGATGTAACTCACCTGACAAAACGAACATTCCACCTAGTATTAAGGTTGGAATCAGTTTATATTTAAGTAGAAAGTTATTTTGAGTTGACCTTGTGGTATTCGACGAAAGCGACAGCAAGTGTAGTGTAAGAAGGATGGGCACCAGCATCCTCCTGGCGGTCACCAATCCTTTCAACAAACATGTGGATTTTGGCCATTACCTAGCGACTGATCAATGTATTAAGCTTTAATTACTATGAACTAGAAATAAGGCTACTTTAGGAGTAGCTACGTACCAAGAATATAAATGTTCTTCCTTCATTATACCGAGGGACTCGTGGCTCAATACCAACCGCGCGGATCATACGATTGGCGAGGTTAAGCTGCGCTTGCCACGGTCAGTCCGTGGATGGGTGACCGTTCGTTATACATCGAGACCCCTCCATGCCTTAAACAGTCGGTCCTGGATGTCATATGAATATCTAACAGTCGTTACGGGAAGTCGGAAGCCCGAAAGTCTGACAACTGGTCTAACCTTAGGATATCTGCATCGTCTAGTAACTGGGTTGCGAAGGTCTGATAGTAGTCGCTCCATGTAAAATACTGGTAAGTATTCAGCCGCATCTAGTGAGACTTGAAGCTGACCGCAATTAGGTTGTAGGTTTATTGTATAATTATAATATTTATTTATTTGTGTTTTTAGGTTTATTTAACGTACATAATTTAATGTCTCCTAATTAATTGTTACACTGTGAACTACCTCTCTATTTTTTTTCTTGCACTTCATGTCCATCCAAAGGTTGTCTGGAAGAAATCGCCTAGTGCGATAAGACCGCCCATTGTACATCTCTATTTTTATAGTAATGTTTCTTGTTTGTTTTGTGTACAATAAAGAGTATTGTATTGTATTGTAGGTTTACCATTTCAAAATGGAGGAATGCCTGACTAGAGTGTTTTAAACGCCTGATTTTACAGAAAAATGCCTGTAGACCTCTCTCTCATGTTGGCATTGTTGGCTCATGCCGTGTCATCAAAAGGTTAGGGAGTTGGCAAAGTTCGTAGCGGGGCTGACTACGCAGTGTGCTCCGTACGTACACCTAATTTATTTATTTATTTAATATTGTCACTCAGAGGCAGCTTATTGAATGCACCCTTATGCCTGCCTCAGAGTAATACCGGCCGCACGCTTGTCTAAACCTTAAAATGCCTGTCAAATGCGGCAAATGCCTGTTATACTCTAACCTTAACCGAAACATAGTTGGGGAAAAAACTAGTCAGAACTTCATTATACCTAGGTAGGAACCTATAATTAAAACACCGCAGATAAAACAATACGTCATAACAAAGTATGATAGCTGTGCCTGGATTTATACGCCCAAAACTCATGTCGCAACTAAAATCCCAGGATATCTACATTGCCTAGTAACTGTGTTGTGGAGATCTGATGGCAATCGCTCCGTGTAAAATACTAGTATTCAGCCGCATCTGATTAGACTGGTAGCTGACCCCAACATAGTTGGGAAAAAACTAGGCAGAAATACATTATACCTAGGAACCTGTAATTAAACTACCGCAGATAAAACAATACGTCATAACAAAGTATGATAGCTGTGCCTGGATTTGTACGCCCAAAACTCATGTCGCAACAAAAATTCCAGTTTGTGGTAGGTAAAATCCGCGATGACGGGACAAAAGGACGGAATTTATTCTCCCGGACACTAATGTTCGGAATGTATTGTACCGAATTGTACGAAAGGACAGCATCCGCAGCTGGCCGTAATAATACGTCCTGTCCTGGGGCATACTCGCGGACTACTGACTTATAAATCCGTTCAAGTTCTGAGAAGTTCAGTGTTCTTTCTCCTCACGCGACATGCATTCCCCAAAAGAGTTATAGTAGGTGTACTCAGATCTCGCCGAATACGGTATTCAGTATTTTAAGGAACGAGCATGTGCCATTTATCGGGTAGGTCCTAATTAAAACTTTCGGCAGGTCTGTGTCACTCCAAGATTTAAGTATGCAAACATGCGTACGCGCCGCGCCGCTGCAACTCCCGAGTGAAACACAAAAGGAAACCAAACCCAGTGTAAGTGACCGAACCGAAATAATAATCTATGTAATAGGAGCGCAAAAGCACATCGGAATGGGAATTTCAACTTCGCCTGCGTAGAGCACTTTTTTATAAGTATTTGACGCATTCGTTAGAGAGTAAAACTACTGTACGTAGCACTATTTATTATTTTATGTTTTCGGCTACTACTAATCAATCAATCAATCAATCAATCAAATTTATTTCGGACAAGGTACATCCATATGTTGGTAAATTATAAAAACATAAATAATTAAAACTAAAGTAGGTCAGAGCTACATCCACCGACCACAACTTCACCCCGACCGCACCCCTACAAACGGACACCGCGTAGACAAATGAGTATCCACCCAATGTCCAAGGAAGGGACTGTCGACTTTGCCACTCAATGTCTTCAAGATAATGTTGGGGCCCTCCCTCACTCTGCTCATTACTGAGGCGACTCTTTTACGCAATATAGCATAGAAATCGTCTGTTCGCGCACGTGGTCCCAATGGACAAAACGAACGTCCTCAGAGTATGTAACTAATATGGTGACAGAAAACTCGAATAACTCGAATACCTTTTCAATAGTTTACCTGCAGCTATTAGAAATGAATCCAAAAAATCTAAAATTGACAAATTACAGTAATTTTTTGACGTGACAACGTCTAATAGAACGATGAACGCCGGCAGCATGCACGAAAAAGCGTGACTCATTGTCATGTTCCGTCTGAGGCGAGCGTGCGACCGAGAGCGCGGAACAAGCGATAGATAGGCACGATGTTTTGTTATGACTTTGTCACGTTAAACTATCGTTCGTAAACCGACTTTACAGACAACCAATTTTTTTAAATTAAGAGTCAATCTAAAAACCTTGCTTGACTGAGAATTAGGCACAGGACCTCACGCTTCGCCGCTGGTACTTCTCTGCTCCTAATCCGACCAGCAATTAAATTTATGGTAAGGCAGGAACATCGTTAAACGTTCCACTCTATATTCTCCATCCGTATTCAATCTTGATGTGCAAACATGGTGAACAATAGCTCAATCAGCCGAATACTCCGACCATTATGTATAACGTTCGAGACCTATGCAAATTGTTGGAGCACAAAGCGTTTTCCGAATACCGGCTTCAGTATGTTGTTAAAGATTAAGTGAAATTTCAAAATGTGCCTCTTAGTATACTTTTCCATTCATTTTTATTCGAAACTAGCTGCCCGGACAGACTTCATTCTGTCAAAAGTTATTGGCCTATAGTGGGAAAAGAAAAGTGTTGTTTTTACTATTTTCCACGCAATTTTTGTTTTTTCTCTCCATAAGAACCTTCCTTATGTCTTAAGTAATATATATAAAAAAGAGCCGAATTGGGCGAGCCGTTCTTAAGTTTTGCGCTTAGCAACACATTTGGCGATTCATTTTTATTTATATAGACTAGCTGCCCGGACAGACTTCGTTCTGTCAAAAGTTATTGGCCTGTAGTGGGAAAAGAAAAGTGTTGTTTTTACTATTTTCCACGCAATTTTTAAGTTTTTCTCTCCATAAGAACCTTCCTTGTCCCATAAGGAATATATTTTTAAAAAAATAGCTGAATTGGTCGAGCCTTTCTCAAGTTTTGCGCTTAGTAACACATTTGGCGATTCATTTTTATTTATATAGAGGCGATTCATTTTTATTTATATAGATATAGATTACATTATTTTTTTGATGTTGGCACTATGCTTTGACGAATATTCGTGATAGCAAAAGTTAGAACACGAAAAATGTGTCCGAATTTAGACACATAATGTTAGGCATTATGTTATCCAAACTTATTACTAGAAGGAATGTTCGCTAAAGCAACAAGAAAAGAAACCTGTTCCGATGCCTTTATGTACGTAGTAAGGTACATTAGCTACCAAATAATTAATTATTTAAGTTGTTAGGTTGGAATTATGGAAAGTTGGAATAGATAGCCAGTGTTAATAAAAGGACATAATCTTATTTTTTGCGATATTACGCTGAACTAGAGTCTGTAAACCCCAACCAATCGTCAAGGCTTCCCATCCCAGCTACCGCAGATGTGTGAACATGCCACGATACATTACGGATGCTGCATCTTAATAATATCCACCCGTGAGCGCTCATACCAACCAACGACTGTTTAATCTTATAGAGCATAACTATTATTATTCCAACTTATCCATTTTTTCTATAGGAGTAAATCAAACCAGGAGTCCAGGATGTTAATTATACTAAAATAAATTTCAAGTTCCAAGGCCCTGCCCCTATAACTATTGCCAAACCTGGAAATCGAACCCAGGATTTCGTCATCAATATCATAATTATACATAATTTATTAGTATTTATAAAGTAATAGTATAGTAGGGAGAACGTACAAAGCATTTTGCATGGATAGAACATTTACACTTTCATTGCAGGCCAACAAACAAGATAAGATAAGATGAGACATCAAACAAGTTGAGTATCATTCTAGTTTCAAAACTAACAACAGGAACTAGGAAGTCCTATAAAGTTGTTAGAGATAAGTTAGCAGTTACGTAGACACATGAGTTCCGGATGAAAATATTAAAAGAGTAAAACACAAGAGTAACTCGAAACTTTGCATATGTTTCCCACTTTGTGACAAGGGACAAAGGAACTAACACTAATAGTTATTAGAATTTTTCACATTATAATAGTACCAAATGCGAGCTTTATAATGGTTTTAACTTGCCTTGAGAAGTTTTTTCTTCAATTTAACAGCAGGCAACGGCGGGCCTTTGTATCGCAACGTTAGTTGCACAACTCTCTCAGCCTCTCTTATGCCGCTCAATCGAGCACCAGAAACGGTAGCGTTATGGCCAGGCACCGTGGCTTCGCCAGCAAATAACAATACAGGAGGCACGGGGTCACCCGGTCCTGGCAGAGGACATGCCAATGACCGCTGTGCTTGCCCTTGAGATTCGTAGTAGTCATACGAATAAGCACCACAGAAAAAGGGGTCCGAAGTCCATTGAGACCGTAAAATTGTCATCGGATATGGTATACCATAGTTCCCCGTCGCCAAGCGTAATATTTCAGTCAGACTTTCAGCTATGTCCCTGTCACAGAGACTTTCCATTATCATAGCTTCTTGGCCTACCACCCAAGCACACAAGACGTGCTTACTATTTGGTACTACTTCTATGGAAGTCAAACCTCGAGTCCAGTCGCAACGATCGCAAAGTCTATTCTGGAACCTGAAATTCAAATCTCCTTTGTGCCAAAACCAGAAAGGGCGGCAATATTCCATATAAATTTTGTTACAAAATCCAAATCCGAGGCAACGCATGGCGTCTATTTTCGATGCTGGTAATGCAGGACAGAACATTTTTACCGCATTCGCACTCAACACTCCGAGAGACACAGTTATGATGACATAGTCAGCAGGAAATTCTTCACCATCAACAGTATAGACAGCGGCCCGATAACCTTCCTTTTGTGATGTTCCCCAGTAAACACAGTTGACTGGCTTACAGTAACGAATAGCTCCTTCTGGTATTTGACGTAGTAACGGAGCTAGTATACCTACTAACCCCAAAGGAACACGTACTTCGCCGCCGGGCATGTTCATGAAGCATCCGATATGATCGGCGCAAAGCATTGCCGTGTCATCCCCACACCTCGCACTGAGCATGTGCGAGAGCCCGAACATTATTCTAGCTGCGTCATGTTGTTGATCCTCGGGATACTCGTGCAGTTCTTGTTGAATTCGCAGACTCATAAAATTTATTAAGGAGCCGGCCTGTTTATTACCGCCGAGGCAGTATATATGCGCGGCTTCCTGTTCTATCTGACGAAACTTATAGTATGCAGATATTGTGGGTGGGAACGGCATTTTACCAGTCACTATTCTGTTGAAGAGACCACGAGTGTGTTCAGCTCCGGGTACACCGGGACGGGGAGGATCTTCCGTGGCGGACATTGTATAAATAGGATGTGTAAAGGAGTTATCTGGTTTCCAATGTGAGCCCAATTCAGCAACGATGTCTCCAAGCCAACACGAGTGTATTCGTCCACCGGGTCTAGAAAGAACCAATACTTTTTATTGTAATTCAAGGATACTAAAGAACCGCTATACTCCCGTGGGGTGGCGTTAGTATGGGTGGAGGTCATTTACATGACATGACTGCTTGTAATACGTTTGAAAATATATTTTTATGGCTTTTAAGTACAGTAGTTCATCATGGAGATAAAAACTGAATTGAGAAATAGATATAAGATGACCTGTTCAACCCTTATTTCGCATTATTTTTATTAATAAATTTTCGTTAGTTACTGCATAGAAATAAACAAATATGGCTGGCTGGACCGCCAACCTAACTAGCGCCATCTGTTTTGAGCTTTCTACATTACTTGCCTCTCGTAAGCTTCAAGTACCACTATATTGTTGATTCCGCGTTGTGACAGCCTGGCCGCGGCTGACAGGCCGGCCATGCCCGCGCCTATGATAACGACGCGTGGCTCCGAATAACATTTGTTAGTGTCGCAGGGTTCCACCGCGCATATGCCTCTGTCCTCTAAATCTGGCCCGCAGCGGTCCGTAACAGGGGCGGAACATTTGTATGTGTTCCTAAAATTGACATTTTACAAATCTACAAATCTTTTACTTAATAAATATAATAAATATTTAAATATCAAGAACGGCAATAGAAGAAATTCGCTGAGGATCTTTGGTCTAATAGCAGAGGAGGCCTGGGACCGTATTATGAGGTGTTAAACCCATCACTGTTCCGGTGAGAGAAAGAGACGCGACTATGCAGGTCGTAAAGTGCCATCATATTCTCACAGCGGAACAATAATTACGATTTTAACACGTCATGCCACCTGTACCTACTAAGCAGAGCAATTTGAGATAAATCTTTACATAGTATAAAACAAAGTCGCTCCCGCTGTCTGTACGCTTAATCAATGCAGTTGTCAGCAATAGATAGAGTGATTCAAGATGAAGGTTTATATGCCCTATATTAGTGTCTACATTGCACCCGTGCAAAGCCGGGGCGGGTCGCTGGTGTAATATATAGTTGTTGCCCGCGGTTTCACTCGTATCCTACGGGAACTACTTCATGTACCCGGATAAAAAGTATTTAATTTCCTAATCCAGGTCATGATCTACCTGTATGCCAAATTTCATCCAAAGCTGTTCAGCCGTTTAGGTGTGATTGATTAACAAACATCCAAACTTTCACATTTATAATATTAGTAGGAAGTAGGGTGGAATTATTTTTTCTATTCGACTCCTTGTATATGGTCTTGCCGACCGTCTCTACGTAACCGGGCAGTTATTGGCGAGACCTGAAGGGTCTCCACCCAATGGAGTAGGATAGGATAGGATTTCTGTGTTATTAAGAAGTGGCCGTGGGTTGATTGATATAGTATAGTGTTTTAATATTTTATTTATTTATTTAACTTTGTTCTTCAAACAGTTTTAAGTAGAGTCTGAAGTTTCAAACTGCAAGACAGGTTCTAAAGGCGAAGATCAGATCGCAGTGGCTTTATATGAAATACTTACCAATATTTGGCCACATCTAGTAAACTTGGGAGAATAACCAAAGATAATGAGGAAAATGCTAGGTTAATGATGATTACTAGCAACATACTCCTGTGCTCTAACAACATACTGTGATCATCAATGCGTTTGACAAGCTTGGTGATAAGCTGGGGTGATGATGGATTTTTTTTTTACAACCGTTCGTCTTAGCAGTTTTATAGCAGGCCCATGTTTTATAGCAAGCCCATGTTTTGTAGCAGGCCCATGTTTTGTAGCAGGCCCATGTTTTATAGCAGGCCCATGTTTTATAGCAGGCCCATGTTTTGTAGCAGGCCCATGTTTTGTAGCAGCCCCATGTTTTGAACACTTAAACAGTGGACATTTAGGGACTGATTATTAATTATTATAACAACTAATAGTAAGATAACATACCATATAATTGAAGTCTTCGGCCATTGCTTTGTATTTATTGGAAGTAAACTACTAAGAATTTTCATATGTATAGCGAAATTACAATATTTTATTTTATTCTGTTATTTACATTACATTACATGTCTAAATTAATTTATGAAACAAAAGTATGCTTTATTTAACCATCGGTATGAAGTGACCTCAGAATATTAAGTGACAGATTCAGTCGTGTCATGTGTGATGTGTACAAAGAGTATTTATTGTGTTCTTTTTTTTAAATACTAAGTTTTTGTTGCAATATTATTAGTTATAATAGGTTGGTTCTTCCGTTCGCTGATCTCTCTGCCCATATTATTGAACCCTTCTTCTTGAGAATACCTCTACCGTGGAGAAAAGATTAGCCAGGCAGCAAGGTTTGACGACACGTTTGGTGCAGTGGCTGAGTGATAGGTTTCTGCGCTACGGGTCGTAGTTTCGATTCCCGCACGGAACAAATATTTGTACGGCCTACAGATTAGTTGTTCCGGGTCTGGATTTGTGTGGAAGATTTGTGTCTGTAAACGCACCCACGATACAGGAGAAATCCTAGTGTGGGGCAACGTTTTTAATACAAAAAAAAAATGTTGGTGTCGGGGCTGAGCCCAGGGTGAGCCGGACGTTCTTAAGTATCGTCACTCTTGGAGGCTCTTATCATGCACCCTCTTTAAACGCTTTGATTATAATATAGTTTGAAGCCATCGAACCCATAGAAGTAACAAGTTCTACAGATATACCTTATTTAAACCGTAATGTACCTCCCCCCCTCCTCACCCTCCCCCATAAAATAAGAATTATTAAAGTACGTGAAGGGAACTCACGGTCCTTTGTTTCTCCTTAAGTAGATCATGATATGCATTGTGTGCGGCGGCATTTTGCTTTTTTTTTAAATGTCGCAGCTTTGTGCTGAGATAGGAGCCTCTTTTGGCCCCATGCAGGTTGTTCTAATTTAATTTGTCTTCTTTTTTGTCAACTTCTTTAACTGCCTGTGCGAGCCAATTTTTTTTACTTTTTTTCACTGTGCAGGTAGATTATTATTTACATTTAAAAAAACTGAGATGTCTTGCCTATACTTCATAAAATGAACCTATCCTAGGTGTACATGCTCTAGTATATGCTCTAATGTGTAATCCTCAGATATCTAATGGCAATACCTATAGCGCTGATGAGCCAGTTAGGCTTCATTCGGTACAGTTACCGACAACAATGAAAACCTTTGTTCAAAACTTGACCACAGAATATAAATCCACGAAATACACATACAACTAATGTGAAAAGTAACGCGTTCTTTAGAAAAGAGCAAGCGAAACGGTTAATGTTGTATTTGGCAGGGTAACGGGAGCCTTGTGGCGCCGTCGTGATTTTTCTACTTTATTTTTGCGGCGCACTAATTGCTAGACTTCTCCAAGTTTGCTAACTGTACACTGAGTAATTGTTTTCACCATTTGTATAAAGTATATTTTCTTTACGACTCACAGTATTTCGTAGCAGTTCTGGGAATAAGGAAACCTTATACCTGCAGTATACAAAAGTTTCCATTAAATAAATATTAATGGTTTGCTTTGCAGCATTGTAACCGCTCTATTCTTTGCACACTTAAAGCAAATAAAACAACGACATTGATCTTAAGCGTATCTTTATAAATTACAATAAACTATTATACTTACATTCAAATCGAGCATCACTAATCACTATACAAATTAAATCGTGGCATTTCTTCGACAGTTAGAGATCACAATATGACAACGTACAGACATAAATACATAGTCGTCGACACAACATGACTGATACATACATCAGTCGCGAAACATTTCACTCGCATTTAAAACATTTAGTCCAGAAGTGATCCAACATGTGGTAGAAATGTCGACTGACTCCGAGTAGAGAGTGCTTTTCGTCGGTGTAACTCTGGAAATAAAAAAGAAAATAAATACATAGAAATGATGTAGTTTTCGAGTTAAGTCAAGCTAGAGACGAAAAAAAAATTACCATCTGCTGAAAGTCTACATCATTGTGCTGCAGCTGCTTGGCGAGCATCATGCTGTGCTGGAAGTGCACGTTGTCGTCGTCGGTGCCGTGCACCAGCAGGTAGCGGCGCCCGCGCAGCTTCTCCGCCTGCTGGATAACGTCAGACTGCTCGTAGCCTACTGGGTTCGCTTGCGGCGTGTCCATGTAGCGCTCTGTGTACATTGTGTCTGTAAACGAATTATATAAGATGTTATTTATGTTTCAAGATCGAATTATGTACATATTTAGTTGCAGGCAGGTTGCCTTATTAAGACCGTCCTACACCATCTGGATGTAAGCAAAAATTCAACGCGTCGCACCCTGTCGTAAGCCAATGAGTCTCTGAGACTGACCGGTCGTCAGAACCTTGTTGGCTTACAACAGACCTACAGCTTCACCCGAAGAGGAGACAGTCTGCAGCAACAGATGCAAGAATACTGACCTTGAAGTCACCAACACACTAAGAATACATACTCTTCATACATCGCAGTTCCTATTGGGTATAAACTTCTTTCATATAGACATATGAAAGAAGTTTATACCCAATAGGAACTGCGATAGGCTCAGTTGAGGTTTGTAAAGATCCTAAATAACGGAACTTCCGTCGGTTTTTAGATGTTATTCTTACCATAATACAGCCACGAGGTGACCGGTGCAACGGCAGCTGCACAGCTGAGCGTGTTCTGGTCGTCCTGTACCAGCATCATGGTGGACACGAACCCGCCGTAGCTCCAGCCCCAAACGCCGATGTGATCGGCATCGATGAATGAGTATACACTTATTAGACTCCTGAAGAAGAAATCGAGATGAGGCATAAAATAATCGTTGAAGCTGCAATTGTTTCAGGTTAAATCATAGTTCGCTTAAGACAAAATTAGATCTGTTGAAAATATAAGAAAACTTCTGTGTTAGGGCGCGTTCCCACTATGTCGTGACGATAAATTTATCGTTGGACGACTGTCGTCTCTAGCTGTTCCCATTATAACGACTGTTTGTCGTCAATTTTTTGTTATCGTTTAGCGACTATCGTACCTAGCTGTTTCCATTGGATCGCGACGACATTTCATCGTTTCACGACAGTTGCTTTGTCGTTTGCAAATCAATAGCAAGCTATGACGAAACGATATTTTTATCGTGGCCACGACAGATAGTCGTAACAACAACACATCACGATGTCGTGACGATAAATTTATCGTTTGATGACTGTCGTGCTAGCCGTTCCCATTGACTCAACAATCTGTCGTCACTGCAAAAACAAGTCGTGAACGATAGTTTATCGTGTCGTCTTAATGTGAACACCTCCATTTAAATATATAAGCCACGACACTTTAAACTACACGACTATCTGTCGTCACGACAAAGTGGGAACGCGGCCTTATAAGTATCATGCATCCATCAAAATTGAAATGTTACCAAATGCTTAATAGTATAGTCAAATCCTTGATCATTGAATCATGAGACTAAGCATTTATGTAATTTAATTAAACTAACAGAAGAATTAATTCGTGCTGATATCTTGTTCTTAGTAAAGTACACAAGTCTCAGAAAGTAAGTTTTATAACTATATTTGTTATATTGTTCTGCCTAGCCTTTTCCCAACTATGTTGGGGTCAGCTTCCAGTCTAACCAGATGCGGCTGAATACCAGTATTTTACACGGTGCGACTGCCAAAAGACTTCCACACCCAGTTACAGGGCAATGCCGATATTCTAAGGTTAAACCGGTTGTCAGACTTTCAGGTTTCTGACTTCCCGTAACGACTGTCACACGTATTCATATGACACCCGGGACCGACAGTTTAACGTGCTCTCCGAGGCACGGAAGGGTCTCGATGTGTGACGAACGGTCACCCATCCACAGACAGACCGCAACAAGCGCAGCCTAACCGTATCATATGATCCGTGCGGTTTGTAATTAACTATACTTGTTACATGAAACATATATATATGAAAAATACCAGTGAATTCGAATTTTGCAGCACAAACAGTCAGCAGGGAGATTGAGTTAAATGGTGCTGTCACACGCTGTTTCATATTCGCAGCTGTTACATATGTAAATTGACTAACGCCACGGTCACAGCATGTTTATTGTTTTAACGTAATTGAATAGTTGTTGGGAGCTGCGTTAAGGCACGGTTCACACCAAACGTAACGCTCGCTCACAGTCAGCCGTGAGCTCTATTTATTCGAAGACTAGTCGGTCGTTCAGCGTACGCATGCAGTGGGAACTTAAACAAACCAACTTTTCTGCAGCTGACTACACGTTTAGTGTGAATCGGCCCTAAACAATAATTGTTTATAAAAAATGCAGGGTTTACAAGGGAATTTAAATGCTAGAATGAGTTGAATGGCATTTATGCGGTTGCATTCATTTCTGTGTCCCCTTTAATCTTCTGGAAAGATTTTTAAAGAGTTTCGCTATAGTCTGCACGCAAGTGCTAGTCACCGCCTGAGGTGAGAGCGGCAGGAGGGGGGTGCGAAACAATAGATGCGCTCTGTTAGTTTGCCTTGTCTTGTCCTCCACGCGCACCCCCCTCCTACCGCTCCCATACCTTAGGAGCTGAGTAGCACTTGCGCGCGGACTATAGAGCAGCAGCGACAACGCTCAAGGCGCTAGCAAACGATACGACTGATACGAGCACAAGACACATCAATTTATTAATAAGGATAAGGGGCGGTGTGAGCTGTACAAAACTAACAAGTAAAGGTGTTAATAATAGTCAAAATGATATCGTTAAAAAAATCTACGGAACTAAGACCTCACCTCGAAGACGCAATGCGACATAAACTTGATTGTAAGAAAAGGTCAGTTAATTGGCTTTTAGGTCATTAGCTTGAATGGCTTCAAATTAACCATTTAAAAAGGAACGGTAAGGATTCTTGTGGAATTGCATCATAGCATTTCAACTCGAGACATTAATTTTAGTGGCTATAGCGTCATAATCCATGTGTTATGATGGCATGCTATTCTTACTAATATTATTTTACTAGATACGTCCCATGATCCACGAAGAATATTCTTACGCAATCGCAAAATTTTATGCAAAACCCATCAGAGAACAGTCAATTCTCTTAGGTCCTTTCATGGGGATATCAGTCATGATCATGGATACCCTCTAAAAACCAACGCGTATGCATATTTAAATGCATAAAAATAAAGAAAATGAAAGAGGTCTCCGCTTACTTTAGGTGTGCTAGAAGAATATACCCATGAATTTTGGAATATATCAAAGCTATGCTTCGAATAAAAAGCATTCCATCAAAGCATACTTGGGTGTCCAAAACTTCAATCAGTTGGAGCGTGCATGACTGCCGCCCATAATACTCGAGCCTCGCAAGCCGATGAATGCTAAGATGTAACCGCCCGTTCACACAGCGGATCCGTTTTAACGGAGCCGTCGGTACTGGATGTGTTGTTCACATCTGTACCCACGGATCAGTTAAACAAATGGCAACTGCGTCGCATCTGGCAGACAGCATACGATAAAAATAACGGATCCAGTATTTTTTTACTGGATTTGGAATACTGTCGTCTATGTGAACTCGCTCAAACAACGACAGACGCCATGACCAAAATAAAAACGGATTATGTAAATAGTTTCTGTGTGTACTAGCTGTTACTCCTGTTTATCTTTGAATAGTTTTCTTCTGAAACCTACCTGATGGTAGTCAAAGTGTCCATAACTTCGACAGTTCCCAGTGCGTTGTTGACGGCGTACATGGCTTCCACGCCCATGACGCTTGAACCTCGCACATCGATGGACGCCACGATGTAACTCCTGTTCGTCGCTAAGTACGTATTGTAGTATTCTGTAGTGAAACAAAAAGTTTTAGTTAAACAAAATTTTATTTTAAAAAAAATCGTTAATAACATTTTGACTAATACACCTAACAGCAGTGATAGCCTAGTGGTGTGACCGTCGAACTGCCAAGTCATAGGTCTCGAGTTTGAACGCAAGGCACGCACCTCTGATTTTTCGTATTCATGTGCGTATTGTATAATTAAGTATCACTTGCTTAAAAACGGTGAAGGAAAACATCGTGAGGAAACCGGCATGCCTGAGAGATATTTCTCAACGGCATGTGAAGCCAAGTCAGAGGCCCATGGGCGGCATACATTCTGACACCAGGTTAGTCACTAACTACACAAAAAGAAAAAGAATACACCTAACACCACATAGAGTGTTAATGTTTTATCAAAAATGTTCGATGTGCCTAGCAGCAAGTAGCAAGTAAAACTGCAAATCATAAAGTCTTGAATTCGATGGGGACGACTGTGTATTGTCGGGCCTATGAAGTCCCACCAATCGCAATTGACTGCGCTTAATATCGCACTATAAAATGGTGATAGGCTAGACTTGCTAATTCCAGTTTATTTTCGGCAAACTTACGTTGTTTTCTAATAGAAATAAATATCTCGTGTGCAATGCAATGTTCTATTTGCACAAATAACGCCCGAAGACAGATGAGGTCTTGTTCTGTACAGAAACTTCTGAAATAACTTCTGAAGTTGCGGTCTCGTCATCAACTCGCACTGCATGCGCCCTATCTGCACTCATTTATATTAATACTTAACTTTCATTCGTAACACAACCGACTTAATTTGTGTTATGTTCGTGTAAATTATTTTATTGAGGTTTAATTGGAAGTTGTCAGTACTTGAAATAATATTCTAAGTCCATCGTTTGCAGATGACCTTAAACTATGGTGTTGGTTCATGACTGTAATAGGTAATGAGTTTATAGCAATTTTACCGTAAAAACGGGGTGTAAACGAAAGCATGTAATTCCTTCAAACCTCTTGATGTACTGCTGACATAGATTAACCCTGCAGGGGATATTTTTAATTCAATAAAAAAATTACTAGAAGTAAATATGTGTTCTTAACGTGAGACATTTTAGCGCCCCGAGTTAAAGGACCGTGCGGCGAGCTATAGCCGCGCAATTCGCTCGGGGCACTTAACCGCCTCACGTTAAGAACACATGTTTACTTCTTGCAATTTGATTTTTTATTGAATTCAAAAGTATCCCCTGCAGGCAGGGGCGTAGCTACCGCCTTATCTGCCGTATCAATTATACGGGGCCCCCGAGCCACGGGGGCCCCCAACGTGCGTAAGGAAAAATTAATAAAAACTGTCAGACCTGTCACTATTGTCCATAGAGTCAGAAACTTTAGAAAAACTAAAGTCATCATCGGCTATAAATGATTTAATAAATCAGTTTGCCGAAAAAAGGCAAGGAGAGTGTATATTTAATTTGAATTGTTTGTAAAAATTTCGGAAAAAGTGACAGATAGATAATTATGATGAATAAATATTTCTTTTAATTTTATGCAAACATTTTTTTTCTTTTGTGAGAAATCATTACCCTTCCTAAGGGCCCCCAAACAAATTTTTATACGGAGCCCCGCCAAGGCACGCTACGCCACTGCCTGCAGGGTTAATCTATGTCAGCAGTACATGACGAGGTTTGAAGGAATTACATGATTTCGTTTCCACCCTGTATAAGACGTTTTCTAACAGACAAAACCTTAACACACTTGGCTAAAATTTAATTCAAGCCCTCATTACCTATTGTCAAACATAATTTCTTCATTTAGGAACAAGAACCAAGAATCTATATAAACGAAACCATACATAAAGGAGCCATACATTTAAAGAACATACCTAAATCAAAACTGTCCTTGACCCTGCTGGTCCCCGGACCTGCGTATACCCTCACTATCATGGGGTACTTGACTCCTGACTTCATGTTAGGCGGCAGCAGAAGTTTCACGTGTCCCAGAGGATTCTCCCCTACAGATACCACGTTGAACAGTACCATCGGCAACTGGTATTGCCGTAGTTTATCTTTCAGTCTTAAATTGTCTTTGATCAGTTTGAAGCTGTCGTCCTGTAAAATTAATAATGCCCGTATTAGTTATATTAAAGTTTATGTAAGTAGGAACTCTTTATAAGCTTTTGATAATTTCTGTCGGACTTTGGCGCTAAAAAGTATTCGCAGTATACACGATTTTATCAGTATGGGTGCTATCATGCTGCCGTACCTTTTAATCCAACATAACATCTTATGGAAATCTACTTTCATAATAAAATTAGGCAACAAACTGTAACTTACCGCACTATTATATAAGAAAATCTTCGGCGGATTGTAAGACGAGCTGCACGTGACGATAGCATAACTGGCACCGGGCGAGAATGAAGCAGATACGTGGTGACACGCAGTTTGCCTACACGATATACATCTGACCACTCCAGCCGATGTTGCCCACATCTGTCTCAACCACGGCACGGTGCCTGGAGACACCACGTAGTACACAGTATCAGTGTCCTGATTCCATCCTAATATCTCTGTAACGGTCGAATTTCCAGGACTCAAGTCTTCAGTAGTCAGAGATAGAAAGTTAAATCTTCCCGCATGGGGAAACCTTTGGTCGCCGTTGTATAAGTTTTGTATCTCCAACATCTTGTTCCCAGATTTGTCGAAGAACGGTGTCTTCACATCAATCCAGCCGTTAGATTCGGAATGCTCCTTTACGATACTGCACTTATCCCTTCCTAAGTCGCAGTTGACTAGTACGCTGACGTTTTGTCGTCTATTCAGCCATAAAACTATTAAGTTTTGTTCGGAGGCCCAGTTAACCCTGCCCAAGTAGTGGTCCAAGCCAACTATGTCGACTGGTGCTGGAATGTTCCACGGTTCTCCACGGGGGTCGTCCAGTTTGAAGACACGTAACCCCACCACCGGATTTAAGCGACCTGCCTGACAACAGGAATGCTATTGTTAGAGATTCTTTGTTAGTACACTTTGATCAGATGTAAAATCTTAGTGCATTAGATGTAAAATCATCCAAGTTATAGTTTTATGGAGAGGACTTTGTTCATAGTTATTTGTGATGTGAATCTTCAATCAAGATTAATTAGAATTTAAAATGAATGTTTTATTTGGACAAAGCTCATCACATTTTTGGTAAAATTTGATCAGCAGTTTTGGATACATCACTATTATTATAGTAGGTATAAAATTAGCTAGTTTACCTTTGGATATTTGAAATGGATTATTTCGGGATACTGGTTGTTCACATCAGAAGACGGCCCGTAGTAGGGATACATGGCTGTTGCCACATTAGTATCGTTGAACGATGCCACTGCTAAGTAGCTGCCTGCTGGAGAAAACCACATGGCTTCGGCTGCGTTGAACATCTCCTCTGGAAAGTAATTTTTTAAACACTTTTAAATTACCTAAATGGTACAGAAATATTGATACAGACATCTCGATTTTAAGATAGGGTCAAAATGCAGTCACCCTTGCACGGGCGGCATCTTACTACCCAAAAAACCTGACTAATATCCAGATATAATTTTATGGAGGTCTGCTGGGACTAAAAATTTTATGAGGGAAAAGAGACTACTTTTAGATACGAAAACCACTCATGATGTTTTATGAGGTGGTACTTTATAACGTCACCTGATTTGATGATTACTGATTACATTTATAAAAAATAGGTACTTTGCAAACAAAAACAAACTCCAAGCTTACCTTCATATAACCAATCAGTAACTCCGTGGTATATCTCCCCAGGTTTGCCATCCTTGGTGAGTGCCACAGCATTGTCGGTATCAACATCGTGTACATAATACACATTGTTCTCCCTCACGTATGCCAATGACCGTCCATTGCCCCACACCACCACGTCGAGGGAGTTCTTACCCAATCTTATGATTGATCTGCATAACAAAAAGGGTATAACTATAAATTATTGTAGAAAGGTTCTGACGATTCAATGTCATGTGTAAAATAATGTCGATCATGTGTATTGAAACGTATAAAAATATTCTTATATTAATCAGTAATGTAAAACAATTAAAAGTTTTCAACGGAGTGATAATGGCTTCCGATGGAAAACTTTGCATGAATTGTATTCTTAAAATATTAGTAATAAGAGGTCTGAAACAAAATCAGAGGTTACAAATGATAAATGATTTTTATTTCTATAAACTTTTACAAGTCAACGTACTTAATGTTTTTTTAAGACTAGATGGCGCCAGTATTTCCTATCTGACTAGCGCTGAGAAGAAAAGCCGAAACAAACTCAAACGTCAAGGTCTCTTTTAAAGTTCAGACATTGGGGTATAAAAACTGCAACTTCCAAAGATCGTCTAGAATATAGGGTATACGTAAGTATAATATAGCTTTTAATTTATTTTACTGGAAAAAATATATTATATCGATACTAAAGAATCACATGTAGAGAATTTTACTCAAATTTTTGGGTCTTTGCCACATCATAGAAATTAACTTTTAACACACTTAGGTACCTACATAACGTCACAGTTGATGTAGTTTTCCCTAAGTTAGTAAACAAGTATGTATTGTATTTTTACCTCAAATAACTAATTTGGTACTTTCTAATGTATGACAACTAATTCGAAAACCCAATGAGGATATTTTTCATAAAACCACAATAACTTTTCCTTGAACTTGGGAAAATTCATTCACGCAAACAAATTACAAAAATAAGTATTTTTGAACCCTAAAAAGATCACAATACATGATTTTAAGGTAATGTAAAAAAAATAAGTTTAACAATTAGTATACCATAATAATTGGTTTTCAGTTATATTTGTATCAGAAAAACACAACAACCCATACAAAACTGTATTTGTCGCAAGAAAGAAATAAGTGCAGGGTGCCTACTACGAAAATCGAACTACGAAGTCTCGGCTCACGCAGCACGTTTTCCAATCACGAAAGTGTTTAGGATCCGACGATGGATTAGATTTTGCGATTTGACATTTTGTCTTCCCCTACTCCTGTTAATTGATATCTAGTGGTTCGTGTTTGACAATACTTTGATCGTATATTTATAAGTTCGATGTTCGTCGTTGTTTCGTCTCGATCCGAAAGTTCGACGTTCGTTTTCCGGAGTACGCCCTTAGCTTAAGGTGAATCATTAATTTGTTCAATTTATACTAAACTAGCTGTGTCCTCACGGCTCCGCCCGTAGCCTATGTTACTCAGTGATAATGTAGCTTTCTAACGGCAAAAATTTTTTTGAAATCGGTCCAGTAGTTTTTAGGTTTATTCGTTACATGCAAAAATACAAATCTTTCCTCTTTATAATATTAGTAGAGATTACGATTGCTTATCAAGATAAAAGAATATATAATAAATAGTTATTTAAGTTTGTAGGTAGCTAATACAATATTTTTACATAACATAACATCACGCCTGTATTCCCCGAAGGTTTGGGCAGAGGTGTATAGGTAACACCCTCATTTCGCCGTTATGTTTAAGTCCCATGTAATAGGGGGCGAACCAATTGCCATTAACTGGGCACAAATCCAAAGTCCGGGCTGCTAAAGAGGAATTCCACACGGAAAACCCCAATAACACTGCCCGATATGGGGATCGAATCAATATTTTAAACGATCAATAATAAATATTAGGTCATAATTTACAATAATATCCTACATGTACTTTTGTAAGCGGAAGTAGTATTGCTAACGATTGTATCTATACTAATCTATACTAATATTATAAAGAGGAAAGCTTTGTATTTTTGAATTTTTGTATGTAACGAATAAACTTAAAAACTACTGGACCGATTTCAAAAATTCTTTTGCTGTTAGAAAGCTACATTATCACTGAGTAACATAGGCTACGGGCGGAGCCGTGAGGACACAGCTAGTTTATTATAATGATTGAATTGTATTACAAGTGAATGACAATGTTTTAGAAGAATTATATGTACCTATGTATTAATATGAAAGATGTTTATTATAAACGAGGATGTTGACTGTAATAATATTATTATATTTTATGAGCATCGTTTTTACTAAGTATTTCCTGAAAACGGTATCTCATCAAAAACATTCATGTAAAAAAAGTCAACTCTCGCGACTCTTGCCATAAAAAGTTCTGAGATCTAATGTAGAGCAACGTCTGGCATTTTATTTATAAAGATCTTTTTCGGACTTTGCATACATGCAGCATGAGGATGTACTGTGACGCAAGATACTTTGTTACATTTTGATGTGATTCGTCTAATGCAGCAGTACGGGTGTGAGAATGGCTACTGCGTGGCGACGCTCGCGATTCCAGACACATGACGGCCAGTGGCGTAACTATACCATCAGAGGCCAGTGGCAAATTCATTGGATGGGGCCCCAGTTAAAATCGTCACGTTGTAATTTAATTTTAATAAATCACTGAAGTAGTTAGCCAACAGAATTACAAATTTATAATTTTTACTTAATTTTGTTAAAAATGTTAGGTTACTTCTGAGCTCGCGGCCTCTTGGGCTGAGGGCCCCGTCGGGCTGGGGGCCCGTGGCATTTTGCCAGCCCTGCCACTCTATAGTTACGCCATTGATGACGGCAGACCTTCGTAACTCGTCGGCTCTCTTCAGTTTGACTCGACCAGTTTTTTTATGTGAAACATCTAATGCGGCGGTACGGGTGTGAGAGCGGCTGTAGCGTGGCGACAGCTGTCGGTGTCGGTAGCTATTATTCTGCAAGAAATGGCTTGCAGAATAATAGCTACCGAGTACCACAAATCCCGCTCTCTATATTTCTCCTTTGCCGTGTTGCAAAACCAAAGTGACTTCTATTTTTTCTACTAACGCCATCTAGTTGTGTTTTAGTGAAAATAATTGAAACAGAAATTATTGATAGACATTAATTCTGGAAAAAAACGGTGTGTGTAGCTACTCATGTCCGCGCGGTAAAGGTTATACTTCGACTTTATACGAGAGATCTTATTATTAAACTAAAGGCCTAAGATTAAAATTTTGTAATGTATGATTAGTGGCGCCATCATTTTTGTACTCTTCATTGAAGAACTTTAGACACCTTTGAGGTTTATATGAACAACCAACTTCATGGTGTCATAAAAAGTAAAAAACGTATTAAAATCCTTTTTCGTGACGGACCTTTTTTGTGACGCAACAAACGTGCTAAAAGAAGTATAATTTCAAAAATCGGTCAAGTGCGAGTGAAACTTAGTCGGAAGATTACAATGTCGTCTACATAATTATCTTTACATAGTATAAAACAAAGTCACTCCCGCTGTCTGTTCCTACGCTTAGATCATTTAAACTACGGAACGGATTTTAATGCAGTTTTCAGCAATAGAGAGAGTGATTCAAGAGGAAGGTTTATATGCCCCACATTAGTATCTACATTGCACCCGTGCGAAGCCGGGGCGGGTCGCTAGTACTATATATAATATGAAGTAATTGTCTAATAATTATGCAACCGAGAAAATATTTCAAGATTTTATAATTTTTCCTTCTATTCCTTCTGTACCTATACCAAATATCGAGATTTTGGTCTGCTAGAAAGTACCTTAGAATTTTGATGATCGGTGATTGTGTGAGTGTGTGGACATAACGAAACTTCGATGACAAATATTTTGTAAGCTGTTAGTATTAAAAAAAAATAGAAAAGTATTGTCCAAGCCATGACTTAAGTCACAAACATGGGGTAAATAAACATCGTACAGTAAAGGTACCACTCCATTGTGGCGCACGAAACCCACGCCCACGCTGCCCACGGTCAGCTGCGTGGCCGGCTGCGTGTATCTACCGTATAAACTGCTGCACACAGCCACGCTTAGCTTCGGGTGTTGCCAGTCAATTGAAATCATATTTATAACATTTTTTTCAATCGATGTACGATCGGGTTATGGAAATGATACAAAATATTATACGGTGCGTTACAGAATTAACCAGAAAGTTCTTACCTTCGATGCTCACACACCCCAATTAAATAATATTTTTTATAAGCATCAAATTAATAAACTTTGGTTGAGTTTGGGAAATGAATAGTAACGAATTTTATTAGAGTTAGAATTCAGCTCTTAACTGACGTGAAACTGTTGCCGTATCATCCTCATCTGCACAGTTCTCTATATTCCTTTCTCCACGAACCACCGCATTTTGTAAAATTGTTGAATTCTTTACTTCATATTGAATTACCTATTAAACTTCAAATTAGTCTAGGTACTACGAAAAGATCGTATAAATATGATTTAAATTGTACGGTTGGCAACAATGAGCCCCCGAGTACCCTTCCTCCAACCCCGCGCACCTCAGCGAGGCCACGCGTGTATAGCATCCACTACTATGCGTGTCCGTGGACGACGTGAGCGACCAAGCCATGCTTTTGTTTGTGACGTCATAAACTCACGCATTCAGTAGGTACTCTCTCCCACATTTTCATACAAAGTGAAGTTGAAAAACGTGCGTAGCGTGGCCGTGCGCAGCAAAGAATCCTCGGCTTTATTATATCTGTTGCCACCATCACGACAAGCCAATAGGCGTATTACTGCATGTGCATACATTACTCTCATTTGTTAATTGTTGTTCTTGAAAGAGAACGTGCAACTGTTGTCTACAGACGTTTTGTTAGGATATTATTATTATTTATTTATTTCAGGCATCAAGGCCCATATAAACACATACAATACAATATTAAAATAACTTATAAATATTATAAATACATACACCATTATAATTATTAAAACTAACATACACGAAGTGTCTGCGCCGTGTTACGCTGACTGGTGTCATGATATTGAAATGGTAGTAATAGAAATAGGCGTATCGGTATCCTAGAAACATTCTACAATTGTAATACTCCCACATAACATTACATAATTAGCCCATTACTGTCCCACTGCTGGGCACGGGCCTCTTCTCAGAATGAGAACGGTTTAGGCTTTAGTCCACCACGCTGGCCTAGTGCGGGATGGCAGACTACACACACCATCGAGAACTTTAAGGAACCCTCTTAGGTGTTCAGGTTTCCTCACGATGATTTTGCTTTACCGCTAACACAAGTGATAATCAAATATTGATCCGCACATGAATTAGGTTTAACGAGTTTTAAAATTTGAAAATTCAGAGTTACGGGCCGGTATCGAACTCAGACCCTCCTGCATGGAAGGCAAGCGTTCAACCGCTAGGTTATCACTGCTACAGTTCGAGTTCTTGATGATAGTGTAAGCCAATAAAGCTCTAAGTTATTATGTTAATTAATCTACTTAGACTATCGTGTTTCAATAATTATCTTCTTCTCTCACAACTTATACTAGAATAGCCCATGCCGTGGTGAAAAGATTGACCAGTCAGCAAGGTTGATAGCGAGGCTGAACTGCCCATACTTGAGTATCATCACTCGTGGAGGCTCTTTCAGTGATCTGCACGAGCTACTATCCTACTTCTTTCTATCCAAACTGACATATTTTTAAAAAGAAAAACGTAATTGGATTTTTCGCTGCACCTTTGAATCGAACCCAAGAGATAAAGAAGTTGCAATCATCCTAGCCCTTTCGCGCCAGTCCAGTACAATTGTGCGGGTTACAAGATCACGTTTAGCTCATCAGTTTTACGTGCTTTGTGGACGGGCCCAGTGTCGAACGATTGTGCGGATAACGATATAAATCCGGAAAATTTTCTCAGATTCGTAATCTACATCTCCAAATTAGCTAGAATTCGTTCTCAGAATAACAAGTTTCGTCGTAGCTTTCGCCGGTCCGAAAGGGCTAGGTGTCACGGGACGAACTATAGTTGCCCGCTAGAGTCACAGATATCGTAAGAACTACATCACGCCTGTATTCCCTGAAGGGTTGGACAGAGTTAGCACCCTCATTATGCCACGCCGTTATGTTTAAGTCCCATGTAATAGGGGCGAGCCTATTGCCATCAACTGGGTACAAATCGAAACACCGGACTGCTACTGAGGAATTCCACACGGAAAAACCGAATAACATTTTGCCCGACCTGGGAATCGAACCCAGGACCACATAGTGATCAGTCGCGTTTCCCACCACTATACCAACGTGGCAGTTAATTACATTCATTACAAAATTATTTACTAGAACTAAAATGTCACAACTATGTAATAAATAACGCACGTGTGTTCTACTTAGTACATAAGTTATTAAGTTTGAATACTTACTTGCTCTCAAGGTCGTACACCCAGTACTCGGCAGTGGTCGAATGCCTGTATTTCTGAAATTCGAAAGTTGTATTGTAATAACACATAGTAACCTATATAAATACCTAGCTAGACCAGACCACTAATATCTCTACGTCTGTGGGTACCATATACAGTCAGCATCATAAGCGTTTTAACGTCTAGAAATGTCGAATTTATTTATAATTTTAAAGTCTACCTAGGTGCTAGATACCTAGGTCATATTTGTAACAAAAAAGTAATAATTAGCAAGTTTTCATTCATAAACCACCATTTGAAACTTTGTAAAATATTTTGATCAGTTAGTTTTGATGCTGACCTTACGCTCTATCAACTATTCTCATTATCAGAATTACTTTTAATTAGAATAAGTTTTACGATAGACGCACGAATGTGTTTTGTGGTTAGGTAAATAAAACAAATACATCAGAAGTTCTTATCCATAAAATACGTTATTCCCGGTGTAATTAGTGCTTATCTATTTAGGTTCAAAAGTGTATTATCTCTGTGGTTAAAACTAATATTAGGTAAATGCCAAAAAAATTAAGTCACTATGGTAACTTATTCTGTTAAAAATACTCCCATATCATCAGATCCTACAACGGTAGCGTATTTGAATAGTATATAACACAAGTTATATGCTCAAAAATCTAGATGTACAGGGAAAAATGCCTGTTGATTATATTTTTTCTTCTTATCGTGTGGTTAGTGACTAACCTGGTCTCAGAGTTTAAGCCGCACATGGGCCTCTGACTTGGCTTCGCATGCCGTCGAGAAATATCTCTCAGGCATGCCGATTTCCTCACGATGTTTTCCTTCACCGTTTTTTAAGCAAGTGATAATTATACAATCAAATTCAAAAAATCAATTGATCATACTAATATATTCTTGCTGCGGGATTTGAACCCATTCCCCGCAGCCGGAACTACTGTGACTCATGGTAATAAATGCTAGAAAAGTACTCATAATTTTCCTGTTACACCAATTAAGTGTAAGTTATTGGAATCAAATGCAAATATAATTGTTTACACGTGGACTATTTAAATCAAATCCGCAGTACGTATGTTAAACATTTTGTAATTTAAAAAAATACCAGACTGGCTATTAAAAGCGGCCGCAAGTTGTATTTAAAAATAATAATGCATAATTTATGTCGCCAGTTACGTCTGTCTTGCTAATTAATAACACTAGTTAACATTTAGTCATAAGTATTATTATGTCTTTATGCAAAATGCATCGTGTGTTCGTGGCAAGCTGAATAAACAACAAACGAACGAAGACATACACATGCTTCGTAATACTGAGTCTAAGAATTAGGCACGCCTTGACCTGAAGTATTAGATAACGTATGTCGCAAGTCTTGAGAGAAGGGAGTCTGAAGCCGGAGAATGTTGCACAAATGCAACGCTACTATTACGAGCAGTCGCTAAAAATAACATAATTAGGAATTACGATAAAAAAACCATAACTTATGATTGACTGGTGACGCATTGTATAAATGTGACTTCAGTGTTTTTTCTGACACTTCCGAAAAAGTACACGTAAGTGACAATGACATTTATCATACTTATTTTCGTCGATACGCCAATCATTCTAAGTAGTCAATAACCTTCCTATATTATTCTGTAAATTACTGGAAGTGTGTATTTTCTCTATTTAAACGTTCTAATAGGTTTAGTGATTATTTAATTGTTGTATAATTAACATCCGAAGTAGCTATAAAGATATCAAATTCTTATAGAAAAGGAAACTGATGTTTTTTCAATTAAAATTCATATACCAATCGGTATACAAGGTGTAAAAAGACCCTTCACGAAGCCGTCAACGATGCATTCAGTACATCAAACTAAGTAGGTAACCCTACGCAAAATATGTCGCTGGGAAACGACTTTTTTTTGGTGAAAAATATCGTTTTACGGTAAAGCTCAATGAAACGCACACAAAACATTGTGCTGATGGATGCCATGAATAGTAAACGGGTAATGGAGTTATTTCAAGTACATTTGCAACCTTCAAAATTAGTATTAAAAAAAAGGTGTGAAAAACATGGAACTTTGACCTCCAATATCTCCGTAACTAGAAGGTTCCCAGGCATAGTCCAGAACAAAAAAATATCTCAATGATGTGGAGAATAAGTGCCTTTCGGCCTCGTTAAGGGTCTATTTACACCGTTTATATCTTATACACGGAATTCCGATAAAAAGTAGTGTTCATTCATATACAGAAAATAATTTCTTTAATTTGCATACCTACTTGGTCAACGAAGCTGAAACATTTAATGGTGATATCATCCATACATTGTTAATTTGTCTAAAGTAACATCTTGTAACACTCGACACGATCGTTCAAGCCGTCACGTAGAACATGCGAACGACATTGTTACATATCATGCAACGTAACAGATATGTTCAAACGTGCGTGGGCGGCTATGAGTAGGTACCTACGTCTACCTATGACGTTTATTACAGTTTACGTTTATATAGCACAGAGTTTCTAAAATCGTAGTTTTTACGCTTTTCTAATGAATCGCGAAAGTAAATTGTAAACTAAATTGAATGAAAACCTTTAAACGTGAAATCAGTAATTCATTTACATGGTTTACTCTGAAAATTGCCCATATCAGATATGTAACAGTAATAATCTGAAAACGGCTAAAATGCAAAATCACTAGCTTTCATACAAAATGAGTTCTTAATTTCGCGGTGTTCGTAAACATTGTAATCAAAAGCTAATTTTGGCGATTAATTACCTGACTCTTACTACAGACACAGACAGCGTTGTTTTCCTTGTAACATCTTTTTAACAAAAATAGGTGTTCAAGAATATCTACATAAATGGTGCTAACATCACTAACACAGCTATCACCTTGCAAACATTCCCAAGTCTTATTGCAAAAACGGCAGGAATGTACTAAGGGAACATAATAGTGCAAGAATTTCCTCGAAGAGAATCCCAGACGGTGCGGCGGCGGCCGGCGTGCGAAAGTGAGAGATGAAGAAATCTGGTAATAAGAAGTCAGCATCACGAACGACCCTTTTTTGTCAGTTAGCGCATTGTTTAGAGTTCACATAATGATGACCTTGCTTAATCAATTAGTTAAGATTCCGCGAACAAGATAACGCGTATTTTGTACGCGTTTTTACTTTGTCATAATATCTTCTCATTGTATTGGAGAATTCGTATTTGTTAGTCGAAAACTTTAAATTATACATAGGGAAATATTTTGATTTAGATTGTTTTAATGGCAGTAGAACTGTATTTAATTTTCTTTACTTAAACAACTTAGTTAGGTACTTTAAATATACAAATACATTTGGTAAAATTATTTACTACAAATCCGATACCTATTGCATCCGATTTTATCAAGTACCTACGTATATGACATGCCAATTCGAATTATTAAGTATATTTTTATTTTAAATTACCTACCGTATAACAAAACAATGTCACTATTGTTTAAAATACAAATTATAATGTTATGATTTCCTATAATAATAAGTATTTATAATAGGTACTTTGCCATTACTGGCCCAACAGATTCATTATTTTTAAATAGATGCGTATACAAGGAAAAAAGGTGTAACCAACCTGACAATATTGATAACTCAATTAAAACATTTATTTTTAATGCTATCTACTTGAGAGTTCGATACCAAAGTATCCAAAAAAAAACCACCGTCTTCAGTCTGAGTTCTTCGGTGGATAGCATGAATAAGAATAGACTCACTTTATATATTGGCTGGAGACCCATCAGGGCTCGCCAATAACTGCCCTGTTACGTAGACTAAGCGGTCGGCAAGGACCATCTACCAGCAGCCAAATAGAAAAATAAAAACACTCACTTTATGTCTGTTCGTAGTTAGCAGCAAATATTTCATATCTTGGGAGAATGTCGAAAATGTGAAGTTACGAAGCTTAATCTGTAAGCAGAAAGAAAACAATACTGAAAATTGGGACTTAGTTGCATGAAAAAAGTCATACCTACATTGCAGCCTCTACGGACAAACGTATTTGTAATCTATCACTCCTGTAAACAACTGTATTTTTTAATGAAAGGGGTTTTAACGTTTAATTTTTTTGCTAATTCAATCCAAAAGAAGATTTAAGAATCAAGTCTAACCTGGATGAAGATTTTTGAAGTTTAAGCATAGTTTTACACTACAATGTAGCTATACTATAACAGCTAAGCGCTCAGCAGTATAAAATACTTCAACTTCGAGATGCAATTCAATACAGCGACAAAGGTGATGAGAACACTTAAAACGCTGTGTAAAAGCGATGCAAAACCAGTAACAACTTCAAAAAATCTCAAAGGAGAAAATGTTTTGAGACTGTTGTACAAAAATCTTGAGTTCCGCTTACCAAGTCATTTTCATCTAGCACTGCAGAGTAAGTCTCTTGGCTTGCATCGAATTTCCAAACCCCGAGACCCGGCTCTTTGTAAATGTATTCTGTATCTGAAATATTTATTAATTGCACGTTAATTAGTGAGTGACGAAAGAAGATAAGTAGGGTGAGATAGTTTTGTTAATGATGTTCATTGAGATTTCTTAAATGTTAGGCCTCGCTCCCATCATCCAGCTGTTTGGATAAACGTACACAATTACAATGTCAGATACTAAATCATATTTACATAAGACCAGTCTCACCTCATGCACTGTTAACACAACTTTTTGATTTACGACAATATTGCAACTTAGACATGCGGATCCGCACTGCAGCTATAAAATTTTAAAAACAGAATGCAAATGGTATTTTTGTTTTAATTCCTTATTATTTTTCTAGATTCTCACTAAGTACTATTTTGTAACATTTTGATACTTGACCCGCAAAGGATTTTGTTTTCTAAACCATCGAAAATTGCGGTTTATGCACCACAAAAACTCAAAAATATAAGGTAAGTGATAATATTTTCGAAATTGATAACATACCTGAGATCCATTGTATGGACAGTTGTTCGGGGAAGAAGCTGATGGTCAAAGGCACTACTTCTTCGAGTGTAAACGTCCGCAGGCCACCAGTTAAGTACGGTGATGACTCTGTGTGGCTGCTCAGTAGCGCCAGGACCAAGCTGATGATCGTTTTCAGCGACTATAAAAAAAAAAATCAATAAATGAAAAGGAAAAATATTTTGGACACGCTTAAGCATGCTTACGCATACTATAGAATGGAACATGGCTGCGCACAAAAACAGAAGAAACCCATTTATTAGAATGGACAAACAGCGAGGGCTGCAGGCAAACCAAAAATGCGATTCCGGTAGCATCAAAAAGATTGTCCCGCAACCTCATCAGATTTAAAAGGGGCGACATCCGGAAGATTATTGGAATCTTAACAGGACACTGCCCTCTAAACAAGCACCTATTCACCATAGGTGTAACAGATAGTCCCCTGTGCAGAGGATGCATGGAGACAGAAGAAACGCCGCTGCACGTGCTTATGGAATGCAGGAGCGTGGCCGAACAACGGGCACGGATTCTTCAATCACCAGCATCGCTCCCGGAGGCCTGTAGCAGCCTGAGAAGGCTGCTAACCTTCTGGGACGACCTAGGTTGGTTGGAGTAGGAAGGTAAGACGGAACACGCACAATGGCCCAATCAAGAGGCTAAGTGCGGATACAGCCCAGGTAAACTAAACTAAACTAAAAACTATAGAATGGATCCGCAGCTGAAAACACGATCGAAAACTATGCGTATAATGGCCAAATACTCAAACGCTAATTTCGTGCTGACACTTCGCCTTATGCAGGATGTACACGAAATCATGTAACTTCTTCATACCTCGTGATATACTGGTGACATAGATTAACCCTGCACGGGATACTGTTGGACTGAATAAAAAAAATTACAAGAACTAAATCGTCGCTCGCAGCGCGGTCATTTAACTCGGGGCGCTAAAATGCTTCACGTTAAGAACACAATTGTTTACTTCTTGTATTTTTTATTTTTTTATAGACTAATAGTATCTCGTGCAGGGTTAATCTATGTCAGCAGAACATCACGAGGTATGAAGGAATTACATGATTTCGTTTACACCCTGTGTCAGTGACAGTAACGACACGAAAGTAATGGTAACTTAAAATTGAGTAGCGTTTGAGTAATTGGCCATAAGAGTGTAGACCCATTCGGCTTTTTGTAAATTTATGCTGATTGATGTGATTAAGCCGAGGGGCTCGTGGCTAATTAACAACCGCGCAGATCATACAATATGCGAAGGTAAGCTGCACCTGCCGCGGTCAATCTTTGGATGATTAACCATTCGTTCCACATCGAGACCCCTCCGTGCCTCGGAGAGCATGTTAAACTGTCGGTCCCAGGTGCCATACGAATACCTATGACAGTCGTTATGGGTAGTCAAGAAGTCTGACAACCGGTCTAACCTTAGGATATCGGCAATGCCCAGTAATTGGGTTGCGGAGGTTTGATGGCAGTCGCTCCGTGTAAAATACAGGTATTCAGCGGCATCTGATTAGACCAGAAGCTGACCCGAACGTAGTTGGGAAAAGGCTAGGCAGAACTGATGTGATTAGGCCCGAAAATCTGTTTTCAGTGGCATTATTTTTGCACATAAAGTGTTCATGGAACTAAATAGTAAGCGATTTATTCCTAATAGATGTTCGACATGGCAGCATACAATCATAACAATCCACCATGTCCAACGCAACATCTTCTAAGCTCCTATAAAATCGATTTAAAGAAACGAATCAATTAATAACTCTTTATCGTAAATATGAAAATTTGTTTAAGAATATATTTTGTTACGGCCGGTGTTATTGCTTGATAAATGTTGGTCAGGTTCAAGTCGATACGTCGCGAATGTCACGCGTAGCAGTTCTTGCGGCCCACCCATCAAGGCGAAAGTAGGTGCACAGGCGAAGTTTTTAGTGGGTGCAAGCCCCACATAACCTTGTCGTCTCCCCGGACGTCGTGGTATGCGGGACGCATTTTCTTCGCCCGACAAAAATTTAAAAAAAGGGTTCATGTCGATACGTCGCTATACCCTATTCACGGAACGAAAAAATAAAATGTATCACCATTTGACTACTCTTAATAGGGATATTTTCTGTAAAATATGTCATAACATAAATTTCTAACAAAAAGAAGTTGTCTGATGTTAATCTATTTGAAACTCTTTTATTCAAGTAAGTTTCGAATTTTAAATCTATTTTACAGAAAATATCTCTATTAAGAGTTGTAAAATGTTGTTTACATTTTTAATTTTTTTGTTCCGTGAATAGGGTATAGATACTTTATGTTTGAAACACCCTGAATATTAATACTTTGGAACAAACCTTAGCCTGACCACTTTCCACCACGGCATGACGCATGACCTACTCCAGTACAGCTCGTACCGACATTAGACCATAGCAAACTTTTTTAATAAGTACTCTTCACGTTACATTTTGATTTATATAATTTCTGATGATCCTTCAACTCTAACTTCAATATTATCTATTAATCACTACAATACATAATAGTATAGGTATTCTATAAATAAAAGATGCTGACATATTCTTACACTTACACAGTTTAGTTTTATTAAACTAAACTCAAGAAATATGTTTGAACCAGTTCCTAATTAAAACGTAAATAGGAATATGAGTTTAAAACTAATTTCATTACTGTACTTACTTATTTAATCATTGTGTATGATCGTCTATTTTATGTAAGTACCAATTCTTTGATAAACTTAGGTCTGTTGTGGAAAATTATTTGCTGACTGGGTTTACTTAAAAAGTAGATAATTATCACATAACATCAAAACAATCAAACATCACAGCTGTTAGCAAAGAAATGAATCAAATCATAGAGCCGTCGCTTCTCTGTAAATTCGCGCTAAAAGCGTTCTTTTTCTGCAGGAAAAAGTCTTTCTTAAAAAAAAGAAAAATCAGCCAGAAAGAGATTAGAAATACTACTTACATTTGCAACCTTTTTGGTGCCTACCTATGGCTATATTTGTTTGTGCTTGTTCAAACTGTGTGTTTACTTTTATATACTTGATAAACACAAATACAGCTTTGGGATAACACATTACAATACAAAAACCAATATAACGATTACAATTTTTACTGTATAATTTTCCAGTAGTCTGATTTAGTTTCAGATTTCATGGTTATGTGTCCTCGTGTTCCATCTTGAACATTGCGTTAGACTAGAGCACTCCCCTGATCTGCCGAAGATCTCACAAAACGTTACTCAATCTGTTTGAGAGTCAGAAGATAATTCTGGGATAACCTATTGATCGTGTGTAAGTGCAGTCATGATCCTTTGGCGAATGCGGTCTAACCAAATCTATTTGCAACATTTGATCTTAATTGCATGCATTAACTAATCACCATTTTTATTAGTTTAGACAACATAGCTAATGAAAATTGTTTTGGTTTAATTTAAAATTTTAAACACCCTCGACATTGAAGGCGGTCGTTCGTTGTCACCGATTATTAATGTGGTAAGAAAGTGCTTTCCATGACGAGCCATACGACCTGAAACATCATGAGTCTACTAATCATTGTGGAGTCCCAATCGCCACCCTGAGCCACTTTCCAAGTCAATCTTCAGTACCTCAGCACCAGCGGACGAGTGGAAGCGAAATCAATGTACATTGTATAGCTAAGATCTCTATAATAACAGTGTAAAGAGTTGATGATTTTAAAACAGCTGAACCAATTTCCATCAATTATTAATGAACCCTATTAATTGCTTTAAAAAAAATCGCATTGAAATTGGTTCATCCGTTTGGGAGGTACGATGCCCCAGACAAACAGACATAGGTTTCAAATTCATAACAACCTGTTTTTCGTGTCAGGGGTTAAAAATAAACATGCAATAAAACAGCATCATCATTCTATCAAGAAAATTATCAACGACATTATCCGTCGTGCTCTTGCCACCGCCGGCGTGCCAGCTGTACTAGAACCGAATGGTTTGGCACGCGACGACGGGAAGAGACCAGATGGCATGTCGCTATTGCCATGGAAGATGGGTAGGCCTTTGGTATGGGACGCAACTTGTGTCGACACCCTTGCTCCATCCCATCTTCCTAGCTCGGCGGGCTGTGCTGGCGCTGCCGCTGCGGCCGCGGAGGCCCTCGAGCGGCGCAAATATAGTAGCCTCATTGGTTGCTATGACTTTGAGCCGTTTGGGGTCGAAACGCTCGGGCCATGGGGTCCGAGTACACATCTTTTCTTTGCCCAAAGGTTGGTCGACGCTTCGCGTGACCAGAGGGCTGGCTTATTCTTTGGCCAAAGAATAAGCGTTGCCATCCAGCGTGGCAACGCTGCCAGTCTTCTGGGCACGCTTCCCGATGACGGTGATGAGGAGGAATATTTTGACGCCTAAGTGATATTTTTGAATTATTTGTATTTTAATAATTTTGTATAGGTAGTTAGTTTTGTCTTTCGATTTGTATGTTTTTAGTTTAGTTTTATATCAGGTTAAAATGTAGGTAAATGATAATTGTGTAAATAAATAAAATGGTTTATCAAGAAAATTAAATTAATACCGCCATGTTATTAGTAAAATAAGACGAGTTTTTTCTGCTCCGACAAGGTTATATAGATATTCTACACAAAGAACTTCCTTTACGGCTTTTATCAAGATTTATTTGACTCGAACATTATTGAAATGACTGTGAATATGACCATACGTGAGCAGGCTAAACATCCTTTCATTTAAAAACCGTTGAACCATTGCGTACCTACGTGATTTGAACACCCACCACACAGCATAATAATGGAAGATTCTGGTCAGCCGCCAAAGGCATTTTAGTTAAACAAATATTCCGCCACTACTAGTGGGAACCTGGAGAGGGGCTCGTACCTAATTATCAACCGCACGGATAATACGATTTGCGAGGTTATGCTGTGCTTGCCGCGGTCAGTTCGTGGATTGGTAACCGTTCATTACACATCGAAGACCCTCTGTGCCTCGGAGAGCAGGTAAGCAGTCGGTCCTGTGTGTCATACAAATACCTATGACAGCTATTACGGGTAGTCAGAAGCCCGATAGTCTGACAACCAGTCTAACCTTAGGATATCGGCATTGCCCGGTTACTGGATTGCGGAGGTCTGATGGCAGTCGCTCTGTGTAAAATACTGGTTTTCAGCCACATCTGGATAAACTGGAAGCTGACTCCAACATAGTTGGGATAAAGCTAGGCAGAACATTACTAGTGGAAACTTGCTCAGGTGGAGATTCATAGACGATTCCAGCTTGGAGTGTAAATGTGGTGCTGTTCCACAAACGATGGGACACCTGACAACATGCTTACTCTGATACCTGGACGTTACAGTAACTAATAGACACTACAGATAACGGTAAACTCGTAGATAAGCGACTCAATTTAGATTTTCATCGACACGCTAAGAAGATGTGGCAGAATAATGGAAGTGTTTAGCTAGTCTAACACTAATAAATTGCCTTTTATTACAGCCACGATTGTAACACCTATGTTCTATGACGTTCCTCCAAAATTTACTCGACTCAGGACGGCCTCGAAAACATCTTCAAAATTGAATTCTTAGTCGCAATTTCAAGTGAACTTTAAGGTTCCTCGACTGAGGGGTCCTAAAATGAGTCGAGGTAGAATGGAGTTATTGCGCAAATAACGCCACGATGGATAGTTGTAAGGATTGTCGCAAGCATATTCGACAGTCTTGAAAATTCATTTTTATTACATACGAACTTTGACACTTCCTTTCTTAAGATAGGTTCCGAGGTACCTTGAGTTTGACATTATGATTCTTTACCACGACAGAGGAAAAATCACGAGTCGAGGACGTTTATGTCAACTATAACTACTGATGTTAATGAAAAAGACTGAGTCGAGGTGGAGTCGAGTCGAGTAAGTTTTGGAGGAACGTCTTAGAATATGGGTGTAGGTATGTAATGTATGAGATCTGAGTATCTCGACTAGAATAGCTTATGCTGTTAACTTGTGGTATTGTGGTAAAATAGCTTTTTCGGCCACTAGTAGGCAACTGCCTCGTTGGTTTAGTGGTTGCAAGCGCTACTGCTAATCGTGAAGTCCTGGGTTCGATCCCCAGGTCGGGCAAAGTGTTATTGGTTTTTTCCATGTGGAATTTCTTAGTAGCAGCTAGGAGTTTGGATTTTTGCCTGGTTGATGGCAATAGGCTCGCCCTTACATGGAACTTAAACATAACGGCAAAATGAGGGTGTTACTATACACCTCTGCCCAACTCTTCGGGAAATACAGGCGTGAGGTTATGTAGTAGCCATATCGGCACTATGCTCAGTACGCTGCCGTTACGTATGTATATTGAAAATTGAACTTTATCAGTTCACATTAAAGATATACACGTTGTAGATGTTCACGTTTGGTGCAGTGGCTGTACGATTGGCTTCTGCGCTGCGGGTCGTGGGTTTGATTCCCGCACGGATCAAATATTTGTACGGCCTACAAATAGTTGTTCCGGGTCTGGGTGTTTGTGCTTGTGAAGATGTGTGTCTGTAAACGCACCCACGATACAGGCGAAATCCCAGTGTGAAGCAATGTTTTTAAGGAAAAAAAAAACAATAACTGATAACTTGCGGCAGAATAGCACTCGTTTCTATAGTGGCAGATTTTTTTTAGAATGACACCTTTGCTGGCACTTCCTAAAATAATTAAATCTGTATCAAGCATATTATATTTCTAAATCCTCATTTAATTACTGCCTCATTGGTTACATTCGCGTCAATAAATATTATTGATTTTTAAACGGTTTTATAATTAGCCTTACTTCGTATAATTTGTTTGTTTGATCCAAATCTTGGAATAGATTTTTCCACTACTTCTGCTTAACCGATTCTCCTGAAACTTCGCATACAAATTTGATTCCCATGACAATACAATATTGTAACAATTTCAACCTTCATTCCTCAAATTCTGATGCTGCAGGGATTTGCAAAGTTTTTTAAGATATTATTATACAAGGTTAGTCGGAAAGGGGGTAATAAGCCAAAAGGGTGTTAAAGTAACCATAATAATGGATAACATTTTTTCTACAACTTTCACCAAACATCATTAGTTTAAGAAAAATAGCCGTTCAAAGATTTCATAAAAAGTACACTAAATTCTATCTTCTGGATCGCAGCCTCAGGGAGTACTTCCTCCATGCCGACGTGGGGTTGCATCGAGATATAGTCGCAGTGGACAAAGGGTTCACCCCGCTCTCCTTGGCTAAAGAGAACTGGCGCAAGCCTGTAGTACTGGATACTAATGGTCGCAGGGAGGTATGGCAGAGCAAGGAGCTTCACGGACGCTTTTAACGGGCCCTTCATGGGCCCGATGTAGATTTCCTAGCGTCCGTAGCTTGGCTACGCTGCGATCCACTACGATCAGCTGTGTTCACATTTTAGGAGATATTTGGAGACACGGATTAGAAAATCTATTTTCTGAATTCGTAACTAAAGCAGGGATGAAGAATATTTGAAAAAACTAACATAATTTCACATAAATTATGTTTATCGAATTTTGAAATTTTGCCACTTTCTTTAAAACAATCATCAGTGACACATTAAGTGGCCCGCGGCTTAGTACCCCCTATCCGACTAAGCTTGTATAAAGTGTAGACCCGAACTTGGCAACGTCGACAATATTGTCGGTAACCGACAGATCTTTCAAAGTGCAGGTATCATTGCACAGTGAGCATGACAGATGAGACATCGTCTGTAAGAGTGTAGTCCTGAATTTGATCACGAAGATGCTGCACAAAGTGTAAATGAGTTTTATAATTTTTGATACTTTGCACTTGCAATTATTAGTGTATCCGATAATTGCCGATGGGAAGCCCCTTTCAAGTGGGACCTCGTCATTAGTGACCTTAGGGTCAAAGACAGTATCGTCGCCCATAGGCCCTTCAGAAATCATGAGGGTGACGTTCTTTCTTTCTTTTTCGTGTGGTTAGGGGTGGTGTCAGTTTTATGAGCCTCTGACTTGGCTTCACATGCCATCGAGAGGAATATATACGATGTTTTCCTTCACCGTTTTTAAGCAAGTGATAATTATACAATAGGCACATGAATGCGTAAGGCCCGGACTCCGCCAAAGCAGAGATGTGCGGAGAGGAGAGGAGAGGAGATGTGTCGTAAACAACCAATAAGATTTTGTTATTTACACATCTCCTCTAAATAACGAAATCCTATTGGTTATTTACGACACATCTCCTCTCCTCTCCACACATCTCTGCTTTGGTGGAGTCCGGGCCTAAAGTCAGAGGTGAGTACCTTGGGTTCGAACTCGAGACCTTTGACTTGGCAGTCCGACGGTCACACCACTAGGCTATCACTGCTACAGGGTGACGGTGACGTTAAAATTATGTTAAGACACGATGTGATGATTCTATTACATTTAAAACGATTAACACATATGCAGTAACAGGGAAATAAAGTGACTAGCATTGTGTTGATAACGCTGTTCACAGTTATTTTGTTCGTTTGTGCTAAATTGAAAAGTAATCTTTATTGTTCTAACCTATCGTCATAAACGGTATTAAAATTGAAAAATTCATTGTTGTATGTTGTGACGATATTCAATATTGTTAAACGTCAAAGGCTTGGCCGCTCTAAATACATAAAAAACAAAGAAAATTTGTAGTACACTCGGCAGAAGAATTAAGTTCGCAACTACGCACGAAATTGTCATTGATATTGTGTTTTAATAATCTATTTTCTTTGCTTTCCTATATTAATTTCTTTGGTTGTATTCATGTATATGGGGAAAAAAACACAAAACATTTTCGGATTTTTATGTTTTATGTTAAAATTGTCAACAATAGACAACGAAATTATTATTTTTTAAACCTTGTGTCTAATAGTATTTCTGCATATATGCAAATCTTGTGTATGTATTACTGAATAAGTCGTTTAAATGCTATAACAATATACGCTCAAACAATCGATGGCAATGACAAATGACGCAGTCCGTTTAAATGCGAATGTAGTTAGTAGACTCTTTTGCAGACTGTACTTGCGTCAGCTACAGAAATTAAAAAAAAAGTTATTTTTCTTATGTAACTACAATGATTCTGTTTTAAGAAAACAAATGGTTGCATCTAAACAATGTTAACAAACTAACGATGTTTATGTTATTGTTAATGTTATTAAAAATGTTTGTATTAGACTAACATGAACAATAGGATCAAAACAACCAGCATTGTTTAGACCGGTGAGAATTTTTCTTGCAACTTATGGAATAACTAAAGCATATTATGGAATAAATATTTTTTTGTGTTTAATTAGAAGACTAATCCCGATAGACCCTATTTAAGTCGCCTTAGTCCATACTAATCTATACTAATATTATAAAGAGGAAAGATTTGTATTTATGGATTTTTGTATGTAACAAATAAACTTAAAAACTACTGGACCGATTACAAAAAATATTTTGCAGTTAGAAAGCTACATTATCACTGAGTAACATAGGCTACGGGCGGAGCCGTGAGGACACAGCTAGTTTAATATAAAAATGTTGTCTTATTATTAGGTATGCGTATGCGCATTACCATTAACGATTTACATCTCTAATTAGTCAAACTTTTGTCTATTTGTCAGCTTTTCATGCTTTCATAACAGGTTAAATTCGGTTCCATGACGAGTAACTATTGTTCTGTTATCTCTAAAATATGTCACGTTCCGTGCATAAAAGCCGTATTGTGAAATAAATTTTAAATAACAACCATCGGCAAGTTAATATATTTAAAGACAAATACAACAATTTCGTACAGTCAACATCAAAAGTAAGTAAAGATTGTATTAAGTTTCAAAAAGATTCTATGAGTTAAAACATAACATAACATCACACCTGTATTCCCCGAAGAGTTCGGCAGAGGTGTATATGTAGTAACACCCTCATTTCGCCGTTATGTTTAAATCCCATGTAATAAGGGGCGAGCCTATTGCCATCAACAAGGCACAAATCTAAACTCCGGGCTGCTACTGAGGAATCCCACACGGAAAACCCAATAACACTTTGCCCGACCTGGGGATCGAACTCAAGACCTCACGATCAGCAATCGCGCTTGCAACCACTAGACCAACGAGGCAGTTTCAACTTGCGAATAAATATTATTTTGTATAAAAAATATGTGTAAGTACCTACATAATGCTTTAAAAAATAGGATAAGGATAATGATTAACAACAATGTTAATTGATTTAAAAATTCTGAAATATTCATTGACTTTTGCTGATGACTGTACCTACATAATTATGTTATTAAAATCAGTTGGCAACGGCTGAAGTGAAAAAATGAAATGTGAGTTTTATATTACAAAAAAAAAGATTGTTTTGGGTCGCTCCTTAAAGTGAACGTCGCTTAACATTTTATGAAGGTATCGTCCAATAAACCTGGCACATTCTTGAAAAACCAACCGTGACAATAAAATTGAAGTATTTATTGCACATGGCTGAAAATCCTGAGTTCACACAAAGTTACCTACCTACAAAACAATACAACTAAATATTTTAACTTTAACATAAAATCACGAATATTTTCTCACTATCACACACAAATAAATAAGGCTCCGAATCATAATCAATCGTTGTAGTAATCCGTCAATACACAGGCGGAAATACTCACCATTTCACACGCGTACACGCAAGTACCGCAGGACGCGAGGTCGAGACCTCCTCAATGAATGCTAATGGTCCAATCAGTGATCATCACTCACACGCACCGCTTTGATGCCTGCGCACGAGTTGACGCTAAGGCGCGCGGTCACCGACTGCGGAGCTGGAGCTCACTCGCTGACCAGCCTCCCCATCTACAAAACGTACGCGTATCCTAAAATGACAAAACTGGTTTATAAATGATTAGTATGCAAAATTAAAAAGCATTTTGTTCTATATAAATATTTATGACCAATAACAAATTTTCAAGTTATTATGATAATAGGTTACCTGTGATAATCACGTCCCCGTAAACATCTATTGCCATTTTCATCATATCGAAAGCACAAATTATCGTTTCGCAATTTTTTACGAGATTATCTGGATTAAAACTGGCTTCAAACTTCAGTTACCTACCTACGTCTGTATTATTAAAATTAAAATATTATTTAGTTATTTTTTTATATTATAAGATTTTTTTTCTAGGTTGTACTCAATTTTATTTAGATGCACATAGGTTACATAAATGACAAACTTACGCAAACGTGTCTATAAAATAGAATCGAGTTCATACCCAAAAACAATTTCTATGAACATCAATTTAAAGTAAGCCATAGCTTACTTGGTATCGGCGACGGTGACGCAAGCGTCCAACGACCGCAGATCTCGTCACATGGAGGCTGCAGTTATGTGAGCTCTTATACAAGATCCTTTCCAATATCAGAAGTAAACACAAACAAAGCAAGAAGAACGACCCAAATAACGAGTCTTGACGTTGTTACAACAGAAGTGACACAAAGTAGTCTAACTTCGTACAACATTCAGTCATAATAACAGTCCCTGTCGGCAAGTGTTTTTTTTAATACTCTCTTTGTCAAGTGATACAGGCTTTCTAAGTGCAATAAAGATTAAGCATAATATATAAAAAAATATTTATGTCAAGGACACAGTTGTAAAAATGTATTAAATTAGGTATATAAAAATATATCTTTGTTTGTGTGTTTGTTTTCGATGCGTCTGCGCATCGTTCATCCTACTGAGTTGAAACTTTGAACATACAGTTGTTATTGTCAATTGAGCGAAAGTTTCTCATAGAAAGAAAAAACTTCTTACGTGGGCGAAGCCTTGAAGTCGCAGCTAGTATATTCAAAGCATGTAATTAGGTTACTAATAGATATAAAAGTACACAAGGATAGCTACTCTTATCCTATTTCTGAAACAAGCAGATTTAATTGTAAGGTTGTACATAAACAAGTCTTTTTTTCTCGTATTGACTGGAAAATAATTTTCTTCAATCAATTTATTTCAAATGAGGTAATAATGCAACTGTGATAGCTAGGATATATGAAACACCTATGGGTTTATTTATAATACCAATAAGTATACATACATACAGGGCGGGCTTTTTTGTTGGAACATTAAACTAAAACTGGGGTATCCAGCTGCCTCAAATGTCCACTGAGTGCTTGGGCACTGCTCCGGATCCGAATTTGAGGAAATTTCCATCCCAACTAGCTGTAGTAGTATTTGTATCAATGCTTGTACACTGCTACCAAACCAACCTTCCAAGTAAGTAGGCAGTAGTCTAAGTTGCAAGTAAGTAAGTAGTATTCCAGCCGAGTTTTCCGAAACCGTATTTTTCCGGATTTTGATCGGACGCAGTGCAAATGCACAAACGCTCTTACCCGATGAACCCTACTTATCTACTATATACTACCTACAACCACGTCATGGCTAGAAGACTATTCAACTAAATACCCCAGACCGCTATTTGCAATAAATTATTCTAGAAAAAAAAACATTTACTGCACAAATTTATACCGAAACAGGTTTTCAACTTGTCAATATTATTTGTATTGTAACTTTAATTTTCGCTGGAACATTATCAACGACCTTCAAGTTGCTGTAACCAAAACGTCTTCATTTCTTTGCCCATCCGGTTCCTCTGTCATCTTCAAATCCTTATTTATGGAAACATTAAATTCCCTAACTGACTGCCTTGTTGGTCTAGTGGTCGCAAGCGCGACTGGCTTCGATCCCCAGGTCGGGTAAAGTGTTATTGGGTTTTTCCATTAGGAATTTCTCAGTAACAGCCTGGAGTCTAGATGTGTGCCCGGTTAATGGCAATAGGCTCGCTCCCTATTATATGGGACTTAAACATAACTGGCGAAACGAGGGTGTACTAAAACATCTCTGCCGTACACTTCGGGGAATGTAAGGCGTGATCTTATGTTATAAAATTCCCTGGCCATGCAGATTTGCTAAGAAAATTAAGGAATTAAATACCTAAGTCTGGTACTGATTTATTTATCGTCGTCAGAAACTTAACACCACATACATGAGGGATTAAAAAAGCGGTCTTCATCTTCTGCTCTTGTGTCGGGACGAGCTAGACGAGAATAACGCATGCCGTAGCGAAAAGATTAGGCAGTCAGCAAGGTTGGTAAGGGCCAAGCCACATCTGATGAAAGATAGGTCGCCGATCTTCCGTCGCGTAATTTACTCGAGGAATTTTAATAAAGCATCTTAGGTCAAATGTGTACGGTATGAGATGTTTGTACCTTCAGTATCTTCAGTTTGTTTTTTTTTTCGTGTGGTTAGTGACTAACCTTGTGTCAGAGTTTATGCCGCCCATGGGCCTCTGACTTGACTTCACATGCCGTCGAGAAATATCTCTCAGGCATGCAGGTTTCCTCACGATGTTTTCCTTCACCGTTTTTAAGCAAGTGATAATTATACAATACGCACATGAATCCGAAAAGTAAGAGGTGCGTGCCTAGGGTTCGAACTCGAGACCTATTACTTGACAGTCCGAAGGTCACACCACTAGGCTATCACTGCTAATTCGCTATTCCTGACGCCTTACTGACGGTACAAGTGTTAAGCGCAGGCCACATGGCGGGTGGGCGAGCTGGCTTTTTCATACTTCGGTTCATATCGTTCACATCTTTTGAGTTGCTAAAGTAGCTAGGCTCGGTAAAACGTTGCTCGCTCGCTAGCTGACGGTGTGGCCTACGCTTTATAGAGCGCGGATTTTTTTTAACACCGTCTTCTGGCTGCTCCGTCGGGGCCAGTTTAGGTTAACTTATTTGCCGTGCACTAGACAAGTTTTCTCAAATAGTTACTAAGAAATGTAAGTACGTCGACAGGAAATTCTGACGTATTATTTGGAATATAACATAGAATAATCTTGCGTGTTGCTACTCATTTTCCTGTTATTATCTCTTTGTTTATACATATGCTTACTTCAATACCTACATAGCCATTAAGTTAATTTTCCAATAAATATTAGGTTACGAACTGGAAAATAAAGGGTGTATTTTTTTAGAGGTTTGATTTTTAAATTGCCAATACTTTTACTAGTGACTGTCAATTTGACAGTTGACAGTTGATTTGTGGTCAGCATCATCTCTAGTACGTCTGTGGTCAGTACATTTTGCGATTTCACAATGAATAGACTTAATTCAGAACAACGCTTGCAAATTATGCAAATTTATTTTGAAAATCATGGTTCAGTTCGCTAAACTTACCGTGCGCTGCGTCCATTTTACGATCGACATAATCGTCCATCCGAGCAAGTTATTCGGAAAACCATGGATCGTTTTCGCACCACACACACTCTAGTTGATAGTACGCATCCACAAAGACGCCATACAGTGCGCACAGAAGAAGCGCTGCTGTGGAGCGTAGCGTTGAAGAGGACCCGAATGAGTCGATTCGCCGTCGTGCACAGCAATTGGAGCTGTGCTCATCCACTTTGTGGAAAATTTTGCGGAAGAGGCTTACGAGCTTACAAGATTCAATTGTGCAAGAGTTGAAACCGCGTGACCATTATGCGCGCCGTACGTTCGGTGAATGGGCCGAAAACAATATTCAGCTTGATCCTCTTTTTCTATGCAAAATTTTGTTCAGCGATGAAGCTCATTTTTGGTTGAACGGCTACGTCAAAAAGCAGAATTGCCGAATTTGGTGTGAAGAAAACCCAGAAGACTTTGTTGAGATGCCCTTACATCCATTAAAAGTCACTGTTTGCCATATTTTTTAAAGATGATGCCGGCCAGAATGTTACCGTCAATGGAGAGCGCTATAGAGCCATGATTCCCGACTTCTTTGTTCCTCAATTGAATGGTATTGGTGTGGCAGAGCTTTGGTTTCAACAAGATGGTGCAACATGCCACACAGCGCGTGACACCATCAATTTATTGCGGGAAACATTTGATTACCGCATAATTTCGCGTAATGGACCTGTGAACTGGCCTCCACGATCGTGTGATCTCACACCTATGGATTACTTTCTTTGGGGATATGTGAAGTCACTCGTTTACTCAGACAAACCACAAACGTTGGACCACTTGGAAGCCAACATTCGCCGCGTTATTGCTGATATACGGCCTCAGTTGCTCGATAAAGTGGTCGAAAATTGGACTTGCCGATTACGATTCATTCAAGCCAGCCGTGGCGCCCATATGCCCGAAATCATGTTTAGGCACTAATGGCATAAGAATACCTTTTAAACAAAGCCAATGCCATGGCGATTAAATTTATTTTTACGTGTTTTATTTCATTTTAAATTTGTATACCTAAAAAAACAGCCGTTATAATTATTAAATTCTAAAACGAAACGTCTGTTTATCCTTCTTCTAGACTACTCAGAACTAGAGGACTGCTAATCCGATTGCTGCTAATCAATTCGTTTTTTTTTTATTCTTGGTTTGGTCGCGTTTGGCCGGTTCTCTGCCCTTTCACCGAAAATCGTTTGCCAGATTGTCACTTGCCAACTAACGTTTCGCAGAATTTTATTTCGCCGAATAATCATTTGCCAACTAATCATATCATTTTGTTTTATTTCCCAACCTCACAGTTACCAACTGTACGTTTAGTTTGCTTTTCATAATGACACTTTTTAAAATGCCAACTTTCAAGTAGCAGAATGTTTATTTACAAGGATGCCATTTTCATTTGGGACAAATTATATACAGGTACCTAGTTATTGTTATACCTACATTTTTTTTTACTTTTCTTTAATGTGACGTAACCTTTTTTTTTTTTTTTAGCGTGGGGAAATCCTCATGGACTATCCCCCGTCTGGGGAAGACGGGGGGGTGTGCCAGACTCTTACTGGCTAAAACCACCACGGTGTCCCTCCTTCTGACCTAAGGCCGGGGTCACAGGATTCGCTGTTGCATGCACCGCGACCCCGGCAAATGTGACGTAACCTAACTTAACTGTTTCCTTTTACAAAAGCGATTCGCTTCTGGCACATCGCTGGCCGCCGCCGCGGCACGCTCGCTTCGCTCGCTCGGCTCGTGCGTTGTTTGTCACACTCTAACCTAACCTAACCGAAATGTTTGACAAATGATAAATATCCCAAACGTTTTGTGTCATTATAATAATCAACTTAACAATAATTCTACCAAATGAAACGTTGTCATACAAAAATTTGCTAATCGTTAGTTGTAAAAGTGAAACATCGGGGAAATGTTGGTTGGCAAGTGATAATCTGCCAAATAGTTTTCGGCGAAAAGGCAGGATACCCGTTTGGCCCTTGTCTCACCTGATTGTAACCGCAGACAGGGTCTAAGATGGAGCACATGAAGGATTCCCTATACCTACCCCTCTGGCTCTCACATACACACGACGGAACACAGTAAACTGCTTGGCGCTGGACTTTAATGTGAGGGTGCTAGCTAGCCAGGCGGACCGTATACATGGTTAGTCGGAAAGGGGGTACTTACTAAGACGAAAGGGTGTTAGAGTACCCATAATAATGAATAACTTTTGTTCTACAACTTTCCCCAAAAGTCATTAATTGAACAGAAATAGCAGTTAAAAGATTTCATAAAAAATACGCTAAATTCTATCTATCCTCAGCTATAATCTACATGTGCATCTACATGAGCTATGTTTACATTTAAGGTCATATTTGGGGTTACGGATTAGAAGCTCCATTTTCTGAATTCGTAACTAAAGCGGGGATGAAGAATTTTTAAAAAAACTAACAAAAATCATTTTGCATGTTTTTTTATCGAATTTTGAAATTTTAACGCATTCGTTAAAACAATCATCAGTGATACATTAATTAAGTGGCCCGCGGCTTAGTACCCCCTTTCCGACGAACCTTGTAGATCCTATCACCAAGCATGCTGGGTTTTGTTGAATCTTACAACACGCGTCTATCCCCAGCGTGTGGTGGGGAAGTTTTATATTCTAACCCGTCCCCACACGGGGTAAAAATATTATTATTATATATATATATATATATTATTATAATTTCTCCACAATGTCCAGAATTTTTCCATTTAACTATTCCGTTTATCAAGCGAGGTTTTAGTTTTTAATTTGTTACAATAATATGGTGATTTTAAATCCACACGTGAGTGGAGCTGCAGGCTGAAGCTTGAAATAAAATGAATTAGTTTTATTTAGTTTTGATTAGGAACGCATTATATTATAATATAAGCATTAAAAATTAATATAAATATTTTGTGCGTGGTAATACGCGTAACCTTATAGGTAAAAGCCATAAACCATGCTCTTAACCTTGCCTCCAGCTTGAACCAATTGAAGTTCCTTGGTTCTAAAAATAATGTACACAATTTTGATGGGTTTCATAAAGCATATAAAATTGATCTTGATTTGGACGAGTGTATAATAATATTATTGTTTGGCTCCGCACAAAGAAATTACCATCTATACTAAGAAGCTTTTCGAGAGGATGCGAGGTGCTTATGATATTCTATTGCCTTAGAATTAAAGTAGATATGAGATAAATATAACATAACATCACGCCTGTATTCTCCGAAGGGTTGGGCAGAGGTGTATAGTAAACCAGTGACGTAGCGTGCCTTGGCGGGGCCCCGTATAAAAATTTGTTTGGGGGCCCTTAGGAAAGGTAAAGATTACTCACAAAAGAAAAAAAAATATTTGCATAAAATTAAAAGAAATATTTATTCATCATAATTATCTATCTTTCACTTTTTCCAAAATTTTTACAAACAATTCATATTAAATATATAGATAATATATAATACACTCTCCTTGCCTTTTTTTCGGCAAACTGATTTATTAAATCATTAGCTGATGATGACTTTAGTTTTTCTAAAGTTTCTGCCTCTATGGACAATAGTGACAGGTCTGACAGGCGTTCATGTCCCATCGAAGTTCTTAAGGTATTTTTTTATCAGTTTTAATTTTGAAAAACTTTGTTTTTATTAATTTTTGCTTACGCACGTTGGGGGCCCCGTATAATTGATACGGCAGATACGGCGGTAGCTACGCCCCTGATAGTAACACCCTCATTTCGCCGTTATGTTTCAGTCCCATGTAATAGGGGCGAGCCTATTGCCATCAACCGGACACAAATCCAAACTCCGGGCTGCTACCGAGAATATCCACATGGCAAAACCCAATAACACTACCCGACCTGGGAATCGAACCCAGGACCTCACGATCAGCAGTCGCGCTTGCCACCACTAGACCAACGAGGCAGTTACATAAATATATACAGCCATGTAATTAAATTGAATACATGCACATGCATTGTCACGTGTTGAACGTGATCAACTCAGCAGAGCTTTTGAGTTGTTGAAGATGTTCTCCTCCAACTCAAAAGTTTGTGCCCATTAAGTATTGCGCTTCATTTTAAGAACGCAATACCTAATGGGTAACACTAGTAAATAACTTGTAACATAACAATTAAAACGATTTGCACACAAATTCATCAAATCAATTCTTGTTTTAACATGTTTATTTGACCTAGATTCTAGACTCAAACATTCAAAACAATAATGTATATTACTTCCTTATTTGCCTAAACAAGAACGGTAACCGGTACACGGATGTTGCTACATAAATATTATTTATGGAACGAGATTTAATAAGCGTTAGATGTCCCTCTAATGCAGCGTACACACCTAGCCAAAGAACGGGGCTCCATACCGCTAAAAACCGAATGAAATCTGATTCGTTCTATCAAAGTTTGATCAAATTCAACAATACTAACATTCGTTGGCCTTCGTTGGGTAGGTGTGTAGACTATTTTATACCTACAATTTTTCCTTAGTGCTAAGGGCCTATGCACATAACGTCTTTTCTAAGCGCAGACAACGTGCGTTAACGCAACCAAGACGAGTTGGAAACACGATGCAGTCGCAACCTGTATAGTTTAATTACCACTACTTTTTTAAACTTAACAGCGCAGATAATGCACCTCGTCTGTGCGTAAAAAAGGCTTCGTGTGCATAGGCCGTAAGCTAGTCTGGATTGTTAAGCCAGTTATTTACGCATTCGATGATGTATATGATAGCTGATCTGAAGGTGTGATAGTCCTTTGACGGACTTCATTCATATGCTCGTCAATATATTTATCGACACTTCCTGCCGGTGGACATCTCACGCTTACTTTACCTCCACTCTGACATAACCTGACCGGTCTCTCTCGACCTCACTCGATCTTCGAAATCGTTAACTTCTGTTCAACACCAGATTCGAAATTTAAACACTTTTTGTAGCTTTAAAGAGTAGAATGCAAGAATGTATGTATCTCTAAGCCATGTGGCTTCTATAATGTGGATTAAGCATTATTTAATCCATAATACAGGGTGTAAACGAAGTCATGTTATTCCTTCAAACCTCGTGATGTACTGCTGTCATAGATTAAGCCTGCAGGGGATACGTATGGATTCAATAAAAAAAATAACAAGAAGCAAACATGTGTTCTTAACGTGAGGCATTTTAGCGCCCCGAGATAAATGACTGCGCGGCGAGCGATAGCCGCGCAATTCGCTCGGGGCGCTAAAATGCCTAACGTTAAGAACACATGTTTACTTCTTGTTATTTTTTTTATTGAATCCATACGTATTCCCTGCAGGCTTAATCTATGACAGCAGTACATCACGAGGTTTAAAGGAATAACATGATTTTGTTTACATCCTGTAGATTAGCTCAAGCAGGTAAAAATAACAGGTCACTAAATAAATGCGTAGCTTAACTACGTTATTCACAGCTATGATTGTTTCATTATTTACACATTTTGGTGTGCAGAACCCACTATGTACGGGGGGGCTCTTTACATGCAAAATTAATTCAAGTTCATGTTTATAAAATCGTAATTCAACTGAATTAAATTTATTATTATTATGTTACTGGAAATTAAAGGGGCTCGTGCCTAATTCAAAACCGCGGGCTGCGCTTGCCGCGGTCAGCCTGTGGATGGGACACCATTCGTTACACATCGAAACCCCTCCGTGCCTCGGAGTTCATACGAATACCTATGACAGTCGTTACGGGAAGTCAGAACCTCGAAAGCCTGACAACAACCAATCTAACCGGCATTGTCCAGTAACTAGGTTGCGGAGGTCTAATGGCAGTCGCTCCGATAAAAAATACTGGTATTCTGCCGCATCTGGTTAATCTGAAAGCTGACCATGTATCTGGGAAAAGGCTGAAAAATTATGTTACTGGAAATAAAGTTACCTACTTCATTCTCATGTAGGTCTCACCTATCGTCAAAGCAAAACATAACGATAAAAGACAAGATTTCCAACATTTTGATAAGAACAATATAGGTATATACAAACTTTAGCGCACGAAACTAGAGCTGATCCGCGTCACCATATTAGAAGCCCAACCTCTGATTAAATCCAGTTTCAGTTGAAAGGCTGATCAATTCAAAAATTAACGGATCAGCTGTCAAATTGTATGTTAAGTGCTGTGATTGATTGTTGGTATTTTGGTCGACCAATCACATTCTTTGACGAGATTTGACAACCGATCAGCCTCTCAGAACCGTTAATCACTCATATAATTATGAAAAAACTTTATTACACAAACGTTCGTCAATCAAAGATTAAATAATCGCTCATTTTGCGATAATTAATTAAATGCTTGCTTTATGGAAGTAATCTTGTACACATTACACGCACAGTTTGTTGCGTGAAGTACACAATTTACGATAGGCATAAAGTTAGCAATAAATGGTTTAAATGTACAATATATAGTACAATACAACTACAATAAAATTGTTGCGTTATTACTTAGTTGAAATATTTATAGCAACACCCAGAAGGTATCATTTATAAGCATTTCAGTGAAGACGTTAACGATTATAATCTTCGATCAGCATCACGCATTATTGATCGAAGTTGGCTGGAAATCTATCGTGTTTCTTATATTTAATGACTGCATCTAATTCGTATGTAGATACGTATTTGTACCTAGATCATGATCAATTTCCTTTTTTTTCTAAATATAATGATTTTTTTTTTCCTTATATTATTTAATTAGCGACCCGCCCCGGCTTCGCACGGGTGCAATGTAGATACTAATGTGGAGCATATAAACGTTCCTCTTGAATCACTCTACCTATTGCTGAAAACTGCATTAAAATCCGTTGTGTAGTTCAAAAGATCTAAGCGTACAGACAGCGGGAGCGACTTTGTTTTATACTATGTAAAGATGAAAGCCTACTTCATAACATTAATTGTATTTTTTTTGCTGACGTGCTATTTGTCTGTTTATATTCATTTTTGGGTCAATCTCGCCGTAGCTAGAAAGTATCCTGAATTAAGCATTAGGGTAGGTGGCTACATACTTTTTATTCCGGAACACTAAGAACTTTCTAGGCGAACGGGGCCACAGGTTCAACTAGTACCTACCTCATAACTAGAGATCGGATAATCGGATGCATATTTGCCTAAAGTTCAGGTGTTGGCTAATATGGAATGCACTTTTGTATCGAACTAATTCCGCAATTCCAGGATCGTCAAACTTAGTGTTCTGTAGAATGGAATCATATTTACCTAGAATTGGATGCATATTTATTTATTTACATACCTAAAGAGAGAAAGCACGGAGAGCACGCTAAGCCGTCGGTCCCGGGTGTCATACGAATACCTATGACAGTCGTTACGGGTAGTCAGAAGCCCGAAAATCTGACAAACGGTTTAACCTTAGGATATCGGCATTGCCCAGTTACTGGGTTGCGGAGGTCTGATGGCAGTCGCTCCGTGTAAAATACTGGTATTCAGCCGCATCTGGTTAGACTGGAAGCTGACCCCAAGATAATTGGGAAAAGGCTAAGAGGACATACCTAAAGCTGTACTTTTTTTTAAACTAATACAGACATGCACCCCTCACTTTCTTACACCCTACATAGGTACACATAATTATATTTGAATCGGGGGTTAAAAATTAACTTTTAAGCAATTACGAGTATATACATTGATTAGTTATGTAATCCCGTGATACCGGTTTTTTTTTAATAAATTTTTTTCAGAAGCCGTTTCCATACTTTTGTAGCGAAAAATTAACTTTAGGTAAATATGCATCCGATTATCCGATCTCTGCTCATCTGTGGATGAAGCGAAAGGGGTATGTAAGAGTCGTAGCATGTGGCGTTCTATAGTTTCTGCCTACCCCATGGGAAAAAGGCGTGAGTTTATGTATGTATGCTCATAACACTGTCCTGCAATAGAAAGGTGACCCTCTGAGATGCTGTAATTGATGGGCAGCGCAAGTGAAAGGAGACGAGAGGGCCGTCTCAGTTATGCAATGGAGCACAATAGTGCATTGCAATAACCGGCGCGTACGCAACCACTATGTAAAAGTACTTAGCCGATAATTACTAGGTGTGTTTCATTATTTAACTTGACGTTATTTTTCGTTTGTAGAGAGAGCAACCTATAGGTCATTGTTGATGGTTACTGTTGAAACGAGGTCACGAGATAATAAAGACCGTGGCAGATTGTATGAAGAGGCACACAATATCCAGTTTCCCCAAAGATCAACTGCACTCGTAAAGCCTGCTGTGATCATGTTTTTGTTAGAAATAGCCCCCCTAACAAAATTGGGGCGTGGCCTAACTGTTTACTGAGTTGTAATTGGTCGGAGTGTTCCGAATGTCTGAAGGGGCTCGTGGCTTATTAACGACCTCGCGAATCATACGATTAGCGAGGTTAAGCAACGCTTGCCGCGTTCATTCCGTGGATGAGTGACCATTCGTTACACATCGAAACCCCTCCATGCCTCGGAGAGCACGTTAAACCGTCGGTACCGAGTGTCATACGAATACCTATGACAGTGGTTACGGGTAGTCAGAAGCCCGAAACTCTGACAACTGGTCTAACTACAGGATATCGGCATTGCCCATTAACTGAGTTGTGGAGGTCTGATAACAGTTGCTCCGTGTAAAACACTGGTATTCAGCTGCATCTGGTTAGACTGGAAGCTGGCCCCAACACAGTTGGAAAAAAAATTGGCAGAACGAATTGATCCGAGTGTTCACTAAACATGTTTTGTTCGTTTTTTTATTCTGTCACAGCAGACCCGACTTACTGCTGCTAATTGCTGAATAACCTTGCTTTAGCATCTACGGATAATAGCTCCTATCTGGAAAGGCCTATATGCAGTTTTATAGCTTAGTAGAGACACAGCTATTTACCCTGCACAAAGGTACGTAGATACGAGTAGATATCACGGAATATCTTTCTAATGTTCCGTGGTAGATATTAGACTCACGTTAACTTGCGACTGAATTGGCGCAACGGTGCGGCGCAGCACGCGGTCTTCTGCACACTGGGTCGCGGTTCGATATCTGCGTCCAGTTAAATGATTGTACGGCTTGCACATGTTTCTTCCGTAGAATGCTAATGCATTAGATTTGAGTAAATAGTATCGCCCTCGAGATGTTATATAAAGAATAGCTTATACACATAACATCACGCCTTGTATTCCCCAAAGGGTTCGGCAGAGGTGCTTTTAGTACACCCTCGTTTAGCCAGTAATGTTTAAGTCCCATGAAATAGAGGGCGAGCCTATTGCAATTACCGGGCACAAATTCATACTCCGGGCTGCTACTGAGAAATTCCTAATGGAAAAACCTAATAACACTTTGCTCGACCTGGGGATCGAACCCAGGACCCCATGCTCAGTAGGCGCCCTTGCGACTACTAGACCAAAGGCAGTCACTAGACCAACAAGGCAGTCATAATGTGGAATGTGAATAGCTTGTAATGTGGGATACGACGTTTATTCAATCATGATCTCGGTCCATAAGTGTCTCTCCTCAATAAATCACTACAGTTAATACTACAGAGGTATAATATTACCATGGTCACTGGTACTAGCTATATTAGTGATCGCCTTAGTTTCTTATCACGTACAATGCTTGAGTTCTCTTCTTCTTCTTTTCGTGTGGTTAGTGACTAACCTGGTGTCAGAGTTTATGCCGCCCATGGGCCTCTGACTTCGGTTCACATGCCGTCGAGAAATATCTATCAGGCATGCCGGTTTCCTCACGATGTTTTCCTTCACCGTTTTTTAAGCAAGTGATAATTATAAAATCAAATTCAAAAAATCAGTTCAGCATACTAATATTTTCTTGCTGCGGGATTTGAACGTACTCTCCGGAGCCGGAACTACTGTGATGGTAATCAATGCTAGAAAAGTGCTCATAATTTTCCTATTATACCTACCAATTAATTAAAATACCAATTAAATATATATTGGGATCAAACGTAAATATAATTGTTTACACGTGGACTATTTAAATCAAATCCGCAGTACGTATGTTAAACATTTTGTAATTAAAATACCAGAATCGTGAATCGTTATATCTCAAAAACAAAAGGAAAAAAAAGTATTTAGACATTTTTTATAGATAATTATCTGATCTACAATTTTTGTCTGAGCTAATTTTATGATAAAACTTACCATTTTGCTGAAAATCGCGAAAAACCCGTTTTTGTGACCTTTGACCCCGAGTAAATTTTTTTGCACGTGCCGGATCGATGAGGACTTTTCACATTTCCTTTATAATAGTGTATTGAACAATCCTACCAATATTCAGCCAAGTGGGAATTTTTGTAACCTTGGATGTCTAAATTGACCGGACTACAAGTGTTAATTATACAATACGCACATGAATCCGAAAAGTCAGAGGTGCGTGCCTTGGGTTCGAACTCGAGACCTATGACTTGGCAGTCTGACGGTCACACCACTAGATTAACATTGCTATTTGAGTTTTCCTAAATCTGTCTTCATCTTCGAAGTCCTTCCATGTATTCTTTTTCTGAGCTACCTCAAACCAGCCCTCGCGGTATGCGTCCAGGTCATCTCGCCACCTCTATCTGGGCAGACCTCGGCGGCGCCGTCCATTTTCAGGCACACTCATAGTAAGTTTAGAAAAAACAATTATTTATTTTAATTAGTAGCTAAGATCACGCTGCTTCATGAAAATACGTCCAAAAAAATGTATATTCACACCATTGTATACCTGAAGTAGGAGGGAACAGAACGATAAATTGTAATGCTTTGTAAGACTTCTGCCGGGGTTCCGGTGCATGCTTTTCGAATCCCGCGACCCCGGCCGTACGGTCAGAAGAAGGAACACCGTTGGTTTTTAGCCGGTAAGAGTCCGGCAGACCCCCTCGCCATCCCCGGGCGAGGGACATCCATGAGGATTTTCCAACGCAAAAAAATAAAAAAATATAGGGTTTGTAATACTTTGTTTATGCGACAGAGGAGCGTGTAGCGTGCCGCGGCGTGACGTTGTATTGTATGAGATTTCTCACGCTCATGATCTATACGAAACATAACACGGAACTATGTTCACACGTCTAATGTCTAATATATCTTCACACTGGCCTCCTTACTAGGTCAGCAGATAAACTGAGCCACGTAACAAATTGAACCACAGCATGTAAATACCTATTGTGTCCGGTAACTCAACTTCCGCGTGTTTGTCCGTCATCTTCATGATTATCATAAGTTATGCTGTTCAGATGCTTTGCCTTTATTATACCGAGTACCAGCCAGAACTATTGGCTATCAATCTTTTACACTTCTTCCGTAGACTTAACAATTACATACTTGTATAAATTATGATAATACACTATGCACCAGTGCCACTGAGAAGAAGTATTTTTTTAAATACGAAATTGCTTGTCTATATGTAGTTAAACAAATTGTCTTTGACATCCCACTGCTGGACAAACATCTCCCGGCTTCTCCTTAAGGTCCAAACCACTCGGGTAATGGTCCTGATGTTTATCTTGGAATCTATACTAATATTATAAAGAGGAAAAATTTGTATTTTTGGATTCATGTATGTAACGAATAAACTTAAAAACTACTGGACCGATTTCAAAAAATCTTTTGCCGTTAGAAAGCTACATTATCACTGAGTAACATAGGCTACGGGCGAAGCCGCGAGGACACAGCTAGTGAGATATAAATGGTTACATTGGCAGACTAGGAACTGATCAGTAACAAAATAATGTAAAAGTCATCCTTGAAATGAAACTCAAAAATATACAAAATATTTTATTGGAAAAAGTTTATAAAATTTAACTTATCATTTATTTGAACAGTTTGTATAACTGCGGGCAATAATTTAAATGTTAGGTATGTCACAATACATTTTTATACAATTACTTATCGTGTTTATTATTCATTCAAATGAACAAAAACTTTAAGTTATGATTTATTGTTCTGAAATATTCGTGTTGATAAAAAATTGTTAATCTATTTTGTCTATAGTAGCTACCGTATTTTATTTCTGTCACGGCAATGAACTTATCAAAAGTTAACGTACGCCATATTGTCTATTACGCATACATAGTATATAACTTAGGTAGGTATATGAACTAACTCTAATACCAATTTTGCAGCTTGAGGCAACGCGTCCAGTACCGATCCATTGCGTTATATCTGTGTAGATTCACTCCTGCCAAACTGTGCGCCTCATCAGGGTACGACTAAACAAAACAGAATTATTATTAAACTAACGCCTTCTAATTAGCATCATTAATGCCCCAACGGTGGGCACGAGCCTCTTCTCAGAAAGGGTTATTAAACCTTAGTCCACCACGGTAGCCTGGTGCGAGTTGGCGGATTACACACACTATAGACATATTTTTTAGGACCTTCTCATGTTTGCAGCTTTCCTCACGATGTTCTCCTTCACCATTCTACCTTCACCTTCACATTATTCAGGGCCATTGTAAAAATCGGGTTCACTTCTAAGAAGGCATGCGCTCGTATAGGGGTGTGAAAGAAAACTGAAACTTAAGCTGCCAGGTTGTAGCTTGGGGTAGCCCGCTGCGTTCTCCTGTTGCAGTATAACCAAGGATCTAACGATAAGCAGATAGAAGGATAACCATATAGGTCAGTCAGCGCCGGCCTTAGACCTTGTTCAGGGTAGAGCGAGATTGTCTTTCGACGCCTTTTGGTCGACGCTTTCACATCACATAAATTGTATTTCAGTTTCTGTTTAATGAATAAAAATTACCAACTTTTTCAAAAATCTACTATAAGTACCTGTTGCCTCCTGGCACCTGGAGCGACCGCTCCTCTCGCTCTACCGTAGGGCCAGCGCTGCATACTGTTAGCCAGTCTATACCACAAACCTGTGCCTGTGGCCCTGATCCTGGCCCATTAACGGAAGGGCTGCCAACGTAGCCGGTGTGCTGCAGTCACTACCCCGCTTTCCCGGCAGGGAAGGCTTACCACGTTTTTAATATTCTGCCTTCTGTCCTGTCGTCTGTCTGTCAGTTTGCACAATGTGTGGCTCGACGGATACCTCTATTAAGTGGACAATAAACTCACCATTTGTTCAAACGGAATGTCAAGCTTCTGCAGCGCTGTCATCAGCTTGGCCGCATTCTGGTAATGCACGTTGTCGTCAGCGTTCCCGTGCATGAGGTAAAAGTCATGACCGCGCAGCTTCTCTGCGAGGAGATTGACGTCACCGTCCTCGTAACCTTTGAGGTTGTCCTCCTCGGAGGGGAGACCCATGTAGCGCTCTGTGTACATCGTGTCTGGAGAAAGAAATATTGTTAAAGTTTCTAGATTGTTGGCAGGTACATAATTTACAAAATGGTAACATTTGCAGTTCATTGGTGACCAAAAAGCACGAAGTGGTTATTTAGTCATAGAAGACTTTGGAAACCCCATATAAAGGACATTAGTCGCCGATCAGATTATTGCGTAGATGGTGTTAAAGGTATAGAAATAATAGAGTTACTGTTCTGCCTAGCTTTTTCCCAACTATCTTGGGGTCAGCTTCCAGTCTAACCAGATGCGGCTGAATACCAGTATTGAAATAATAGAGTTACTGTAATGCAAAAATGTTTTGATTTTAACTTCATCACAGATTGAATTTAAGGAAGAATTATTATGTTAACTGATCAGGTTTTACATTCCAATATAACCAGTGAAACACTTTCAAACATGTATGCAAATATCAAGCGAAAGTGACACCAGAATATTAACGTAAGGATCCTGTTTTATTAAATTATTAATAAAATATTATTTTTCTCCTAAAGTATCTTCAATAAAAGCTGGTTAAAAGAGCCACTAGTGTTTTCTGGATACATTTCATAATTATCTAATTCCGAAAATAGGAGATAGGAGGGTATCAGTGCATAATATCAGCAAGCACATTGGGCACCCGCACAGCGCTCAACGAGTATTCCCAAGGAGGGTTGATGTCAGGCAGGCGGCCGGTTATAAAACAATAAGCCAAAACATCTAACAACATGGATTTATGAAATACATGTTGTGCCGACCCCACCTAGTGCGAGATAAAAAAACAAAGTTTTTAATTCACTTCCATTGTACAAAACACTTTTATAGACACTATGCAGCTTTACAACAAAAAAGAGTGTATAAGGGCAGGAAGAAGAAGAAGGAGATAGGAGGGTATCTGTTCTGATGCATGCAATAATCAAACTGCGTGCAAACCGATAGACGTCAACATTTAAACAGAGGCATCCTGATCGCTCTTCATCTCTACCAGCTTTGTGTCTAATCCAGATTTTTCTCCGTGCCGCCTGACTTCAGCCACCCAACATTGAGGTGGACGACCTCTACCGGTACCCGTAGGATATAACCAGTCAAACATTCAATGACCCTTCAAAAATAATCATCAAAACATTAAACTTACTGTAATAGATCCAGGAGGTGACAGGAGCTCCGGACACACCACACTGGAACAGTTTCTCGTCATCCTTCAGCAAGGTAAGCAGCGTTGCATACCCGCCGTAGCTGTGGCCCCAGATGCCGACGCGTTCGCGGTCCATGAACGGGTACCTGTCCAGGACTTGCCTGCAAAGATACATCAATATAAGACCGGGGTGTAATAAAAGACCCTCCACGAGTAACGATACTTATACGTCCGTGTCGTAATACGTCCGGCGCACCCTGGGAAGTCAGCCCCGTTACCAACCTTGCTGACTGGCAAATCTTTTCGCCACAGCATGTTCTGTTCTCTTACAGGTCGTGCGGAAACGAGAAGAAGAATATTAAGACCTATTAAGGTGGAGAAACCTCAGTAACAATGGATCCAGGGATCGCTATTGACTCTAGCGTGTGACCACGCATAGGTCAATTCTAAAAAGAGTAGTCAGCAAACTAAGGGTTGGTGCACGCAGGGCCTGGCTCGGGACCGGCTCGCACCAATGACCCTTGGAATAAACTTAAAATATACGCCTTTTATTTTCTGGCAAAGAAAGATAGCATTACCTCTCTTTTCGTGTTTATCTTATAAGACGAATTAAGAATTATGTCAAAAGGATGCGAAGCAACATCTTATGCACTAATAAAAACATACTGGTATCACCAATCTATTTGCTAAGCGTGGCGATCCGTGGGTACAGTACGAATAAAATAACTTTACCCCTCTGAAGTGACGTACAGAACGCCTAAAGCCTGATTTCAGAGCGGCAAACTTATTTTACGCGTACCAAATAACTTTGCTCCTCTGAAGTGAGGAACAGAAAGCTGAAAGCTTGGTTCCACAACGACAAAGTTATTATACGCGTACTATATAGTTCGTGTTCAGTTGACAGATCAGATCGAAAATGTTATTTTGCGTAGGTATAGATGTCTTATCATGGACACGAATGTTTTAAATGTCAAAGTAACAAACAATCTCTAACGTAACAAATAGCAATTTTATAGAAATTGCAGACAGCAGACAGCCTTGTGTTTAATTATCAAATTTTTATGACTCGGGTTGCCTCATTGGTTTAATGAACCCTAAATTATGACCACAGGCCCTTAAATATAAATAAAATGATTTCTAAGCGCCTTAAGTACCAATAGTTTTGACAACACTTAGGACGCTGTTTTGATTAACAAACGTTGGTATCTTTGGTTACGAAATGTATGAACGTAAGATGACAATTTAATTTTACTACCCACTTCAGTGGTATGACGCAAAAGAGTGATGTTCGAAGCTGTTTATAATAATAAATATGCGATTTAATGTCGATGCCATTCTCATCAGCATATTAGCTGGGAGACATCCACTAACATCCTTGGGTACCTGATGCATGCATCCGTGACGTCATTGACACTGTCTATCTAGTTGAGGGCCGTACTAGCGTACCTATATCCTATTCAAAAACAATTGATTTTTTCTAAATCGATAATCGATCAAATAACCTTCCATCCTATTACATCCAGACCTAATACAGTGGAATCCGTTTAATACGACTTCGCTGATAACGACCAGCCGCTTATAGCGATTTAAGAACAGCCTTTAGTTAGGTTTTCTTATCTGGTATTTACTGACGCTTATAACGACGTCCGTTTAACCCTTTCTATGGCAATGGCAATATATTTTCCACCAAGTTTTTTGGCAGATGTCGTGTAAGGCTCCTTGTTATATTTTTATTTTCAAACCTGGCTGTATGCAATTTTTGTTAATAAAATATAAAAATTTCACTTAAAAAAATTATTGAGATTTTAATTTATTAGGTATTTAAAAAAATACCAAATGGATTGGTATTTACTTTTCCTAAAATCTTCTGCCTTCTAAAGGGTTAATTACAACCAAATATCGCTATCCCTTTGCTGTCGTTATAAGCGGACTCCACTGTAATAGCATAATTTACCTAACTATAAGATAACACGACAGTGACAAGCTGTTTCTAATAACAATAAGAAAACTACTACCCGGAAGGTAGTTCATTATTTCATCCTATGTTGTAGTTACGGTAGGTACAATCGATACAATAAAAACTGGTTTCTGTTATTTAACAAAGTACCTACGACACAAGCTTGAGAAAATGTATTTCTTCTAGCTATTGCGCGAATGTGTTACGCAAATCCGCAAATGGCGGAAGAAACTACAAAAACTATTCTCTCAAACTATTTAATTTATTCATTTATGTTACTGGAGGATATTAATGGTTGCATCTCTAAAGTAAGGCAACCGGTTTTGATGATATCGATATGATCATTTATTACATAAGACGTCGAGAGATCCTCGTTTTAATCGGTAATGAACAGTTTTTTTTTAAAGTTAGTCTATTATGCCTGGGATCTACAAGGTTAGTCGGAAAGCGGGTACTAACTAAGCCGCGGGCCACTTAAAGTATCACTGATGACTATTTTAAAGCAAGTGTTAAAATTTCAAAATTCTATAATTTTTATTTGCATGCAAAAAGATTTTTATTTTAGTTTTTTGAAAAAAATACATACCTGCATTAGTTATGAATTCAAAAAATTAAGTTTCTTATTCGTGACCCCAAATATGACCTAAATAGTAAACACAGCTGATCATATCTATGGACAGATAGATTTTAGCATATTTTTTACGAAATCTTTGAAAAGCTTTAAATGTCTCTTCAACTATCGAGTTTTGGGGAAAGCCCTTTCGGCTTAGTACCCCCTTTCCGACTAACCTTGTATAATCCCAAAAAATAAACTAAAACGTGATTTTGTTTTTTTATTATGTAATAGGTAATCCCTTTCCTTTTAATGATAACCGCGGCCTATATTCACATACAACACAGAGGATTGCTGGTGCGTTCCCAACCATGAGACAGAGTTGAAATAACTGGTGCGCCAGTAATTGCCGCGGTGGGTTCCCTTTGATTCGCTTTTTTTTTTAATTCCTAATCTACTTTGGCGTTACGAGTTAACTTTTAATAGCATAATTATAACGATTAGACATAATATTTTTTAGCATACTGTTTAGATAGGCATAACTATCATTTGGCTATATTTTTTCAGTGTAATTTTGTAGGTTAGGTTATTATGGTTAAAAAAACTATGCCTGTACATTTATGCAGAATTAATATTATGCGTAACGATTAAGATATATGAAAGTATGCCATAATAAATTATGCCATTAAATTGTATGTGAATCAATAGTGAACCTGCACAGCCATACACTTCAAACCGGAACACACCAGTGCTATTGCGGCAGATATTATGGTAGTAGCACTTATCTAGACGAGGTCTTCCAAAAAGAGCTCATAGACTACTAAAATTATTTTTACACTGCCTCGTTGGTCTAGTGCTGGCAAGCGCGACTGCTGATCATGAGGTCCTGGGTTCGATTTCCAGGTCGGGCAAAAGTTTCATTGAGTTTTTCTGAGTGGAATTCCTCAGTAGTAGCCCGGAGTTTGGATTTGTGCCCGGTTGATGGCAATAGGCTCGCCCCCTATTACATGGGACTTAAACATAACGACGAAATGAGGGTGTTATTATTCACCTCTGCCCAACCCTTCGGGGCATACAGGCGTGATGTTATGTTATTTTTTATGTATTTTTACACTTTACCTGAGAATAACAAAGTGGTCTTCAACTTCGACGGTTCCCAGTACGTTGTTGAGAGAATACAGCATGTCCTGACCCTTGAGACCTGAACCGCGGCCGTCAGCCAACATGTAGATGATGTTACGGCTCGTCGTTAGGTAAGCGTGATAGCCTGGAAGAACATTTTATTTATTTATTTAAAACATGGAAGACTTACAGCTAAAGAAAAAACTGAATTAACAAAAGTATATAGTAAACACGGAAAGCCAATAACAAGTCTTCACGTTTAGACATAGACTAGGTATAACTTTTAATGTGAGCAAACAAGAACACATTGCTAAAATTAGAGGTTTGCAACTCAGATTATGTATACAGAGAGGTTAGAAATAACAAAATATACATATACATAAAAATAAAAAATGCACAATCTTAGACTGATTATTTGAAAAAATTAAGGCTTAAGCACCTCCTAGCTGAGTTAATACTAGTAGTAAAAGGATCCAAATCATGCTGCTTACATATCTTATTAAAATTTCTGCCTGCACGCACAATATAACTATTCTGCCTATAATTCGAGGTTGAATGTGGTATATGAATGGGTGGATTAAAGCGAAATGACTTACTAGGCACATTAAAATTAATTTTCGATAATAACTCAGGGCTGTCAATATCATTGTTAAGGACTTTTAACAGGTACAAATAGTCAGCAATCTCACGTCGATTTTCAAGTGGTAATAGATGGTACTTTTTACAAAGCCGGAAATAATCAATTGAATGGTAAGGAGTCTTTTGATGGAAGCAAAGGTATTTTATGAAACGTCTTTGTATGTTTTCAATGCGGTCAATATACCTATGATAACGTGATTTTGTTTAGTTTGTGCCTTACAATGTTTAAATAAGGATCCGAAGGGCAATTTAGATGGATCCGCTGTGCTACCGAGCACTGACAAAGATAATGGGAACCTTTGCTTTTCGCGCGTGGCCTAAAAGCCGAATAAGAAAGTCGCTAAGATACCTACTACATACAATCGGCGCGCTATAGACCCAGTGAAAAAAACTATATCTAATCTATGGTTAGTGTTAACGTTACCATTAATTTTAAAGGTAATTTAGGAGGTAGATGTTAACGGAAATTGGACAAGTGGCTTGTTGCTAATTAAGAAATGCGCGAATCGCACGATTTACGAGGTTAGGTAATCTTTCTTTACCGTTGCTCACGATTGTCATACGCTCACCTATGACAATCGTTACGTGTAATCATAAGTCCGAAAGTCTGATAGCCGGTCTAGCCTTAGGATGTCGACTTTGCCCAGTAAATGGGTTTTGCAGGTCTGATGGCAGTCGCTCCGGGTAAAATACTGGTATTCAGCCGCACCAACATAGTTGGTAAAAGGCTAGGTAGAACATGTTCACGGAGATAAAGAAATCCTTTGCCTCTGACACAAAGCTAACATTTAATAAAGCCATCCATCAATTACTCCATCTTAATCTACCTAAATACCAATATTATAAAGATGAAGAGTTTGTTTGTTTGAACGCGCTAATCTCAGGAACTACTGGTTGGAATTGAAAAATTATATTTGTGTTGGATAGTCCATTTATCGAGAAAGGTATAACGTCACGGCTATATAACATCACGCTACGACCAATAGAAGCGGAGCATAAATTAAAAATGTTGCAAATACAGGAAAAACCCACCGGTGCGAAGCCCGGACGGGCCGCTAGTTAAATTATATTTTTTTAGATCTATAACTACTTACCAACAGTAAATGTATTATACACAGTGTTTGTATTAGGTCCAGAATACACGTAGAACACGACAGGATACTTCGTAGTGTCGTCGTTGACATCCAAGCCGGGTGGCAGCAGTAGTCTCACGGGGGCTGGGAACCCGTTCTCGAGAGGAACGGTCGTGATGATGCTGCTCCAACGAGCCTTTCCCACGAGGCGCTGGCGGACGATCGCGTTGTCTTCCCAAGTCATTAGGGTTTCGCGAGTCTGGATAACAAGAAAAATGAAAGATTGTGATTTAAAGATGTCGAAGATTCCATAGTTCTGGAAAAGAACGGTAAATAGTAGATTCCGGTGTAAAGAAAAATTGAGATTTGCATTTTTGTTTTTGCAGTTACAGCGGTCATCAGAAACGTCGTCCTCCATCAGGTATCATCAAGTCACAGCTGAGACGATGACGTCAGCAACATGTACTCACCCTAGGGTTAATAATGAAGGTGGCTGAAGGCTCCTCAGGTGAAGAACAAGTGATGGTCATGTAGGATCCTCCGAGACTCAGCGTAGCGGTGGCCCAGGAGCATCGTCCTTGGTCAGGCATCACCAGGTCACAGCTGAGACAGCCGGTACCTGCGCCAGTCACGTGGACTTGAGACTCCCAAGGCATGTCAGGGACCGTGCGTGTGAAGTAGCTGGAAAATAAAGTTATCGATACATAAATCTCTCTCACTCTCTCATAGTGTGATAGTATTATTTATTACTACCCCCAAAGCATTGTCTGTTGGGGGTTGACGACAGTTCAATAAGTTCCTTGGAATACACAGAACATACAATGAATTCATTTGTAGGACTAACACAAGCCAGGCATCATTGTATAATGTTTTGGTTGGTGATCCTTACAGATCGTGCTTTATCGCAACAGTGATAACCTAATAATGTGACCGTGGGACTGCTAAATCATTGGTCTCGAGTTCGAAATCAACGCAACTCAACCTCTGACTTTTCGGATTCATGTGCGTATTGTATAATTTTCACTTGCTAAAAAACGGTGAAGGAAAACATCGGGAGAAAACCGGATGCGCCTGAGAGTTAGTTCTCGACGGCATGTGAAGCCAAGTCAGAGGACCACGGTCGGTATAAACTCTGACACCAGGTTAGTCACTAACCACACGAAAAAGAAAGATCACAGCAGTGGGTAATGTGCGTGTAGCTTAGGCTTTGTTAGTCAAAGTGATAGGCCATCCTGGGTGTCGATTCTGTAGCATATTTTGACAGAACTAAACTAGACTAAACGCAACTGTCACTTTCTTTTTCTATTGAAACAGAAAGAGACAAACACCCTTAGTTTAGTTTAGTTCTGTCAAAGTACACAACAGAATCGACACCCAGGCCTAAAATAAACCACACAAAACGCCAATATTCACGAATACTCACTAAGCCAGATTAGTTTCATCCATGCCCACGAAGTTATTGACAGTGAAAGCTCCAGGAGTGACGGAGCTGGAGAAGATCTCTCCATTGACGCGCATGCTGACATACAGGTGTTGCCAAATTTGTCTGTCTGCCTGTTCCAGAGACCAGCGAGTGGACACGAAGAAATCGCCGGCGCTGCTGAAGCGGGGCAAGGCAATAGGTACCCATCCGTTGGGCTGCTGACGGTGTTCTTCCTACAGAACAGAAAAAGACACTTGATTATATATTGATACAGTCGGTCCCGGGTGTCATACGAATTCCTATGACAGTCGTTAAGTGAAGTAAGAAACCTGAAAATCTGACAACTGATCTAACTTTAGGGTATCGACATTACCCAGCAACTGGGTTACGGAGGTCTGATAACAGTCGCTCCGTATAAAATACTGGTATACAGCCGGATCTGGCTAGACTGGAAAATGACTCCAACATAGTTGGGAAAAGGCTAGGCAGAACGAACAGGATCTCGTAGTCTCGATCTTGCTCGATTTACTGGGCTGAGCACATTACTGCGGTCAATACTCAGATCGATATTCACATTTTTCCAAACTAACTCCCAAAATTTAAAGTTTTTCGACATAACCAGCGTACAATGAAACACAGCTGCACTGCTACAGTGACCCGTGTGTTGAAGAGAAAAGAAAGCGTACATTACAAAAAAAGGGTATAAAGAATAGACCACCCCCGCCCTCCCACAAGTGTTATAGAAAGCGACTAGTAGCTAGTATGGTCAACCGTGAAATTAATATCAACGGTCTGCTAAAACACCTATTTACCAACTCACCTCACAAGCCCCAGTAACAATATTACATATCCTGAGCACAGTATAGTTCTGTCTCCTGTTGAGCCAGTGCGCTGCGATCTCTGTGTCGGTGATCCAGGTGACTCCGCCCAGGATGTGGTCCTCCGTAACGGCTTCCGGCGGCTCCATGGTTATGAAGGTTGGCGTGTTGGTAGCCACCAAGGAGGCTAAGTTCACCACACGCAGTAAAACTGTTGGGTTCTTGCGGCCGACCTGAGAACACGAAATTTCGTAAGTAAAAATGTACTATTGATCATGTAAGACTAGGAATAGAATAGAATAAAGAATTTAAAGGAAGGCTGAATCTGCCGTTTCGTTAGCCCATTTGTAACTGAACTAGTTTGTACTATGTTTAGAAGGTACAGTAATTTCTGTCTGTTAAAGTCACCAGACCTCTGTTGAAGTCCGCGATAGGCTGAGTTAAGAATTCATAATCTTCCGTTAGTTACTTGAATCAAGAGATCTACAAAGACGCGGTCGCAGCCAAAGACTTGGTCATATTAACAGTAAAATAAGTTGAGCACATTAGAATTTATTTGGGTAGGGGTCATGACACCCACGACCCCCCCCCCCCCCCGCACCTCCCTCGGACCGCCACTGAATCTACACCTCCGGCACTTGCGTTAAAGTGCCAGACGTGTAAATCTCTTGATGTAATAAAGATCGTTGTCCATCGATTGACGTCTTAAATTCTAAATGTCTATTTAGCAGTATAGTGATAACTGTAGCTCTCCAGGGTCGTCAAATGCAATCCGAAACTGACGTTATAGGTGATCCAAACGATACGCGCCGCTTTAAAAATCATCCATTGTAAATAGCTCATCAACGTTAAAAGAAGCTTAATAAAGGAAAAAAACAAGCCTCATCTCCACATACCTTCGGGTACTTCAGGTCAACGAGCTCTGGGTAAAGATCCTCGGGGTCAGTCTTGTCTACGAAGTAATAGTAGGAGTAGCTCTCCACTTCGGTGTCATCGTAGGTCGCGAAGGCCAGGTAGGAACCGCCAGTGGAGAACCATGTCGCTTGACCAGTGTACATGACATCCTCTGAAATATTCGAAAATGGTCTATACAAGGTTAGTCGGAAAGGGGATACTAAGCCGCAGGCCGCTTAATGTATCACTGATGATTGTTTTAAAGAAAGTGTTAAAATTTAAAAATTCGATTTTCTTTTTCCATGAAAAATTATTTTTATTTTAGTTTTTTCAAAAATTCTTCATCCCTGCTTTAGTTACGAATTCAGAAAATGGAGTTTCTAAATCGTGACCCCAAATATGACGTAAAATGTAAACACGTCTGATCATAGCTGAGGATAGATAGAATTTAGCGTATTTTTTATGAAATCTTTGAGCAGCTATTTCTCTTGAACTATTGACTTTTGGGGACACTTTTGTAGAATAAATGTTATCCATTATTATGGATACTATAACACTCGTTCGGCTTAGTACCCCCTTTCCGACTAACCTTGTATAGTTATGATTCAAATTACTTCGAATTCTGTTTAGGTACCATTGCCGTGAAGTTACAAATTAATATCACCACCCCTGAATTCTAAAAAAAGACAACTAATGATGGCACTGCACCATCGCTAGGCACAGGGGTCTTCTAAGAATGAGAAAAGTAGAAGCCTTACTTTACTACGCTTGCCTGGTGCGTGTTAGCGGACTACACACACCATCGAGAAAATAATAGAGCCCGTTCAGGTGTGCAGGTTTCCTCACGGAGGAGATCCGATGGGCCGAATTTGACCACGCGTAGAAGGCACGCTGTCAACCGCTAGGCTATCACTGCTTTTGTATATTGCACTGCACTGCAGCTAATAACATGACCTAGGTATCGTCACCCACACATTTCTCATTCGTCTACCATACAAGGTGGCCTCCATATAAAAGTTCAAGATTCCAGAACCTCTTGATCGCCATCCAACAATATAAAGCACATTTTCGTCGTACCTTCATACACCCAATCAGCGTGTCCATTATAGAAGACTCCGGGGATGCCGTCGTTGGTGATCTGTATGGCTTGGTTCCTGTTCTCGGGCAGGTAGTAAACGTTGTTGTCCAAAACGTACGCCAAAGAGTGACCGCCCCCGAAGATACACAATTGAAGTCGCTGGTGGTTCGCGATGTTGGTCACGGTACTAGAATATGGATACATTTAATTTTTATGATAAATATTTGGACGCGTTATTATAGCGAGTACAGTAATACCCCACTTTACACGAGGGATACGTTCCGAACAAAATCGCGTTAAGCGAAATTCGCGTATAGCGGGGTACGATGAAATAACAGCTATATAAATAATTAAAATGCTTTTATTGCAAAAATGTAACAGAATCAGTCTATAATTGTTACAGAAAAGTTTTTACATATTTAATCCTTAGAATTGCATGATAAATAGTTATCTTATGGTGCGTCCAGACCTGACGAACGCGCCGCGAATGCGCCGCTCACGAGCCGCTCGCGAGCTGCGCGCGTGCATTTTATGTTCGTACGAAGCTCGCGCGCCGTCCGCGCTCCGCTCGCGCGCAAGCTACGCGCCGTACGCGAGAGGCGCAGGTGGTGCGCGCGTGCTGCTCGTGGAACCAGCCACCAACGTCTTCTGTTTTTCCTTTTAGTTATTGTCAGTAATAAAATAGACGATGCTGCAGAAATTATGATAACGGCAGTCGTAGGTATGGTCCGACATCTTCGGAAGCCAATTCACAACTGAGGCTAATAGTTCAAACGCGAAAGAAGCTATGTGCGCACGAGGGGCGCGCGAGCCACGCGCGCGCTCCACGCGCGCCCCACTCAAGCCTTGCCGGAGTTGCACTAGAGCGGCGCACCAAACGTACGTTGTAACTGCACGCGAGCAGCACGCGCGCAGTTCGCAAGCGGCTCGCGAGCGGCGCATTCGGCAGGTCTGGACGCAGCATAATATTTTTTGAGTACCTAGCATTTTGTTTGCGTTCTTGCAAAAGTCTTTCATAACAAACAACACTGTTTTGTATTTCTTGCCGAACACTTATAATACAATTATTATCACTGTCTGAATTTTCTTAAATTTCAAGGCCGGAATAAATCGCGTAAAGCGGGGTAAATTAGCACGAATAATCGCGTTATAGCAAATTCGCACGGTGCGGGGTCGCGTAAAGCGGGGTATTACTGTACATCAAAATTTATGAACGACGCGGCATAGAACAGATTGGTGGGCGTCCATCTCCATTTAAAATAGGTAAACATTTTATCGATGTAAGCGTTCAAGAGCGTAGGTGCTACACCATATAGTACGCTTCGAGTCAGTAACGAGCAGCATTGTCACGAAAGGACTAGCATTGCGGTAACAAGCCCGCTTCTCTATCAGTGACTATAGGCACGTATTTGCCTTGCTTCGTGAAACAGGTCTTCATCCTGATTCCGATAGGTTGAGTATAATACATTAACGGGGGTTTAAACCTTCATAAACACTATGTTGTTGTACCTACTTGTATGTCAAATTTCTTTAGCTAAAAGTTCTGAATAACTTACTTAGTTCCAATTTCGTAGAGAGCGAATCGAGCAGTTGTCGAGTATCTGTAAACCTGTAAATATAAATAAAAAACTTAACATCACGCCTGTAATTCGGAAGGGTTGGGCAGAGGTGTATAGTAACACACTCATTTCGCCGATTTTAAATCCCGTGTAATAGAAGGCGAGCCTATTGCCACCAGCCCGGTTCAAATCCAAACTCGGGGTTGCTACTGAGGAATTCCACACGGAAAAACCCAATAACACTGCCCGACCTGGGGATCGAACCCAAGACCTCACGATCAGCAGTCGCGCTTGCCGCCAACGAGGCAGTATAGATAAACTAACTCAAAAACAAGTATTTCGTAATTAACATGCAACAAAATGTAAGTACTTGAAAAGATTAACTATTTTAATATCTATAGATATGTTTATCATTATAATTTATATTTCAGTCTGTAAAGATAAGTGGCTAATCTAATTATTTATTGTTGAAAGCACGCATGTTTTCTACTTACCGACTCTACTTCACTAGATGCTAAAATGAATTGTCTGTCAGCCGACAGGATGGGGTTGTTGGTGTTCAGGAACTCCTGTAAAATGACAGACAAGAACATTAGCCCGAAAATTAACCAGAAACAAAACTCTTAAATTGATACCCTTTATACCTTGAAACCATTGTGAATGGCATTACAACCAGGGACTGAAAAACCAGAAAATTAAGATACCTACCTTTTAAATACGGTATGACGCCATACCCTTAAATACCGGTTACCGGAATATTTCGCTACTCAAATATATTTCGGTACCGAAAAGTAGTTTGAAAATGAAAAACGGTATATTTCGGCAAGTACCTATCGGCACAAAACAGATAGGTACAGAAGTCAATCTAGGTACATACAAGTGCGCTCGAGCAACGCACACATAGACACTGCTCACGGACACGATATCTCGGACTGTTTGGGACCAGAGTGCGAGTGAGTGCGAGCGCGAATGCCATGCGCTTGAGAGAGATAGATATATAGATAGAGCGACCGCCGAGCGTAGGTATGAAAAGTGAAGTAGGTACATACATGTGATTGACTTCTGTACCTATCTGTTTTGTGCTATCGGTAACTAAATCTTTATAAATTGGAGTTTTTATTTGTTGAACCGCCGCGTCACCCTATCCTTCACTATGAGACCCCAGATAGCATCAATGTTTCAATAGTATGATGTATTCATCACTCGATAGTTTTCGGTACCGAAATCGTAAAAAGGTTAAATAAAGGTTTACACCCATATTCTAAGACGTTCCTCCAAAACTTACTCGACTCGACCCCACCTCGACTTGACATAAACGTCCTCGACTCGAGATTTTTCCTCAGTCGAGGTAAGGAATCATCTGTCAAACTCAAGGTACCTCGGAACCTACCTTAAGAAAGGAAGTGTCAAAGTTCGTATGTAACAAAAAGGAATTATGAAGACTTTATCGAATATGCTTACAATAATCCGTAATGACTCCGTCGAGGAACCTCAAAGTTCACTCGAAATTGCGACAATACAATTTTGAAGGTGGTTTCGAGGCCGTTCTGAGTCGAGTATGAGTCGAGTAAGTTTTGGAGGAACGTCTTAGAATATGGGTGAGTCTCACCTTTATAAGAAAATGATATCTTTATATTTTAAAGCTATCGTAACCTCGTACCGTAACTGTTTTCAGTCGCAGATTACAACATGTGATTAACAAAGTGTTGGTACAATAGTATTTTATATTGAGGGCTCGTCACTAAATGGATAGATCATTCTTCACTACGCACCAAGGCCCCACTGTGCCTCAGAGATCAAGTTAAATTGTCGTTCCAAGTTGTAGCGATTTACAACAGAAGACACTGTTCTGGTAATTTTCTAGGTTTTTGGTAATATTGCACTTATGTACTAAGTACCTACCTAAGCATTATTATACAGGGTGTAAATGAAATCATGTAATTCCTTCAAACCTCGTGATGTACTGCTGACACAGATTAACACTGCACGGGATACTCTTGGATTCAATAAAAAAAACAAGAAATAGACATGTGTTCTTAACGCGAGGCATTTTAGCGCTCCGAGTTAAAAGACTGCCATGCGAGCGATAGCTGCGCAATTCGCTCGAGCCGCTAAAATGTCTCACGTTAAGAACACAACATGTTTACTTATTGTAATTTTTTGTTCATGATATCCAGATGAATCCCGTTGAGGGTTAATCTATGTCAGCAGTACCTACATCACGAGGTTTGAAGGAATTACCTACATGATTTCGTTTAGGTAGGTACACCCTGTATTGAAATACAATTATAATCAATAAATCATACAAACCATGAGCTCTCCGGAGACAAGCACCCTGCTCTCGAGTAAGTTGGCATCGAACACATAGATACCAGGTTCTCCACTAACTGTGTATGTGAATTCGAAGTCTGAAAGAAAATTTAAAGATACGTATTTTGTTACAGTGTCATACTCTCCTGCATAACGTTCTTCATATAAAACGATTGCAGCATTGAAGCTTCCGTAGCTACCTTATACCCAGAGCCAAACTGGTGCAATTACCTAGCTCTGCGATCACAGCGCATTCTCGAGCAATAAGTACCTATCTACGTAAGTACCTATTATGTATTTGGGAAAGTTTGTGTCTTGCAGTAGACTGCGATACGCCCGTTTTGAATGTTGATAACAGTAACTGTTCTAAGTAGTTTTATAAAGGCTTAAGCTTTTTATGGTTTGGCCTCAGACGGATAATCTTCTTTCGACTATTTCGGCTGGTTTTCACCATCAGATCTTTAATTCTTTTGATAAACGACCGTCTACCTAAAATTCTGGTAGGTAGGTACATTTTGTCAACGTCCGTACTACGTTGAAAACACCGGTTCTTGTCCGATTACCGAAGTTAAGCAACATCGGACGCGGTCAGTTGGATGGGTGACCGTCTGGGTACACCGCCTGACGTTGACTTTAATAAAGATTGGCGGACCGGGATCTGCTGGGTTTGCGGTGCATGCTTCTGCGAATCCCGCGACCCCGGCCGAACGGTCAGGAGGAGGAACACCGTTGGTTTTTAGCCGGTAAGAGTCCGGCGGACCACCCTCGCCTTCCCCGGGCGAGGGACATTCATGAGGATTATCCAACGATAAAAAAGGTGGTACATTTATCGAGTAAACGGTCCAAAGAATTAAGTTGGTGAACACACCATAGAAAGCGTAAATTCAGTTCTCTTTAATCCTGGAATGGAGGAGGTTTTAGGTATTTAGTTGCGTAGGCAGATACCTATTGCGCGTAACGTGATTATAATTAGATTATATAAATTTGTTGTATAGGTGGGCCGTAAGTACGTGGCTAGTTAGGTACGCCAAAAGCCAACCTACGAGTAACGCTCTCTTATGCTAAAGAGGTTCGTCCCGAAACTTCCCGCCCCAAATTCACGCCCGTCAGACATCGGAGTTGCCAGAACGCTAGCACGAGCCTTGCGTCACTAACCGGCTTGTTCAGCGTGTTGTATGTTTTGAACGAGACATATACCTACCAGACTAGATAATACTGAATAGATAAATCAATCTGAATATTCGATACTGATAACATCTACACGGTCAACACAATTAGTGATTTCTAACACAGACTGTTTTGTCTCTTTGTACCCTATTTATGTTAGTGATTTTAAACATCATAGCAAGCACCTACCTGATATCCATCTGCCCGTAAATCCTCTCTGGGTAAATTGTCCAGTCACAAACTCTTCAATAGTGAAGTTCTGTTGAGCAGTGGTAGACACGACCAGCGCGGCCAACAAGCACCACCACGCAGCCCGAGCCTTTTCGAATTAAACCGATTAGGAGGTAAATGATAGATGGCCATTTTGTAAAATATAATACATAACATCACGCCTTATAATCACCGAAGGGTTCGGCAGAGGTGTTTTAAGTACACCTCGTTTCGCCAGTTATGTTTAAGTCCCATGTAATAGGGGCGAGCCTTTTGCTATTAACCGGGCACAAATCCAGACTCCGGGCTGCTACTGAGAAATTCCTAATGGAAAAACCCAAATCACTTTGCCCGACCTGGGGGGATCGAACCCAGGACCCAATGCTCAACAGTCGCGCTTGCGACCACTAGACCAACAAAGCAATAAAATACAATACCTATGATGATTTACGAATGGGAAGTGTACACGTATTAGATAGGTACCTACCTATGCACTGCACTGGCCTAGGCCTGTCGGATTTCTAAAGACAGTATCAATCAAGCCTTATTAGAATAATATTATCTTATAAAATGCCTGGTTCAGCGCATCAAACATTATCTATTTATCTAACTAACATTGAATTTAAACTGTAATATAATAATTTACTAGACTCACCATGTTGGATTCTTATTCCTCCTGAATTTAGTGTTTGGCGCTTGTAATCGCCAACACAACTGTCTTAAAATTATCATACGAAATTACAACTCTTATCCCTTTGATAAACAGATATCGGTTGATAGGTACAGATTATTGACTACATATTTAAGATTGTTTTAATAGGTCGATTAGATTTTTTTACAATAGGTTCTTATAGATAGCAGCGTCACATTTGTTCTCTATTGCAGGATGATATAATATCTCTACGCATTGACATTTTGTTTACTTCTAAACCTATCTTCCGTTTAATATTTTCTGTCAGATACTAACGGCTGTATTCACCCGTTGCCGGTTGCGTTACAGCACACTTGGCCTAAAACTGTTACACTGGATCATATACACATATGGATCCTACTTATAGGTACCTACATACTTCACTAATCACTCAACGCCGGCTGACCGTTTACTCAATACAGTTCCAGTCGTTGCGGACCGCGGTCCATATTCAGATGTTTCTGAGATCTGAAGATTCGTATCTACAACTTTCCTAAGTCCGCGGTGGGTTTCTAAATCCAATAAATTCATATGCACTATGCATATGCCACTGTTGTATTATTTCCAAGATTCGCATGCGTTGACCCAGGCAAGCACAGACTGCGCCAAAGTGCCGCGGCACCGAAGCAGACCACGGTGCGTTAGTGCAGGCTCGTGACACACCACAGGGTCTGGTTTAATTAATCTATTGAGATTAGCCGATAGCCGAGATTGTTTTTACCCGACTGCGTGACAGCAAAGGCACGGTTGTTTTATCTAATAATTATTATTTTTCTATCACAAATCTGTATTTTATTAATCCATGGTAGAGGCAAAGTAGGTCCTTCAATCTTTTTCTCTGTACCATAAGAGACAAAAAAGATAAGTAGCTTTGATGGGATAAGTAATTTTAAAAGATAACATGGATGATTGGATAAGTATATAATTATATTATGGAAATCTGATTTTCCTACAGTGAGACCAAACAAGTCGCCCAACGAACAAAAATTCCGCCATGTCATGTACGAAGACGTGTTTACTGCGTTAATCGCCGTATTATAGGATACCATCATACCTTCGATCGTACTTTAAAATTTTCATTTTACACTATAAAAATAATAGAACTCGCTACAAACTACTAAACTTGTGTATTTATAAAATCACCACAACCTTCTGGCATTTTGGGTTTTAAATTGAATCATTGATAATAATATATTTAACAAGAACATTTTGGTACTTTTTGAACTCGATCATAATGTTACTGGCAGTATAAAGCCAGGTATCCATTAGGAGTGAAGAGTGTCAAGGGAAAGCAGGTCTTATAAATTGGAAGTGAAAACATAGAAATATAATAAAACAGCAACAAATTTCAGATAGGAAAGTATTTATTCAACATCAAATGAACCGAATTTACTTCAGACAAAACATAGAAATATTACGACGATAACCTGACTAACTCGCAAAATAGTTTCGCGCTACGTGTCTATCTATCTAGACGACGATGCTGGCTAAATTCCCAAATCAAATATGTCCATTTCCACCAACATTATGTACTATAATCAGCTGATCCATCTGATATTACAATTCACTATTCGTGTACATTGACTCCTCTGTCGAATTCGTGATATTTTCATATCGGTCTTCAATTCTTCATTTCCCAGAATACAATTTTGTATAATTTTGTACTCTGAAAGTTTGTTTGTTGGTTCCGTTGATTGTAGAGCCGTTGTCAACATACAGATAATTTCGCAACTGTATGACCGAACGCGCCATGCGCACACGTCTGGCCGAAACGCCGGCACATCGACGCAAAGTCAAGTGGAATCGACGTCAATCGTAGTGCATCTGTTTCCCACAGCGGACGTCCCCTGCTCGTTTTGATCAAGTGACTGCATTACGCCGACGACGAATTAAATCATAGGCTTTCCTCCAAGCGTGCCTTTCTATAACATTTTGTATAAAATCAATTGATAATGTCCACGTCTTAGAAATCCGGCCAAGATTATCTTGAATATGTCGCCCTTAAACCTAAATTGCAATATGACTAACATATAACAAAATTATTCCTCAAATAAGCATAAAATAAAATTACTGTCACTGAAGACAGTACCTGGAAAGAAATGTCAACTGAGCGACAAATATTAATACGGGAATGAGTTAATGATGCGTGTTGGTGTGTGAATGAGTGTGAGTGCATGTGGATGAGTGTGTGGTAGTGTTAGGATGAGGTGTGAGTGTGTAAGGTGTAATGATGGAGTGATGTGTGTGAGACGGACCATGCTAGTGACGGCGGTGCGTTCGGCGCAGCTCCTGCAACCTTCGCTCATGCTCGGCCATATGCTGGCGCCGCTGTTCCTCCTTTATTGCTATCTGTATAACAGAAAATAAGTGATTAGTAAATATGCAAATTCTTGTGTGGTCCCAGCCATGGCCGAATAATACAAGTTCATCTTTTCTCGCAATGGCGCACGTTATATAATTATTTCACCATCAAATTGACAGTCACAATGAAACCTATTAGTTGCTGTCGCAGGAAGAGAATATCATATTCGGCGCTGTAATAATGTCGCACCCTGGTCTTGACTATAAATGACTGCCCAATCTTGTTATCAGCCGTTAGCTCCATGAGACGCAGAAGTGATTACTTTAAGAGTTTACACCGCTAAGGATTTTTATGGCATTAGTGATAGAAACACCCCGCAATAAAAGCAACAATACGATTATAAAAAATGTTTTTACTTTAATTTACCGTTTCAGCTGAGAGCGGCAACCAGTATATGCATGGAGTTGTCTTTGTCTTCCTAAACAAATCATCCAACAGCTTAGCAGGAGCTTCTTCTTCTTTCTTCTTGAATTTTCTTGCTGTAATAAAAAGTATATTTTGATTTAAACATGGAAAGAACAGCTTTGGTCCTGCAAGAGTTAAATACCAAGGGAGTACAGTTCTACATTATGGTGGTTATAGGTATCAAGTAATAGGACCAAACAGAAAAACCGACCAAGTGCGAGTCGGACTCGCGCACGAAGGGTTCCATACCATTATCTATAAAAACGGCAAAAAAATCATGACTGTTGTATGGTAGCCCCCTTAAATATTTATTTTATTCTGTTTTTAGTATCTGTTGTTATAGCGGCAACAGAAATTCGTCATCTGTGAAAATTTCAACTGTCTAACTATCACGGTTCATGAGATACAGTCTGGTGACAGACAGACGGACGGACGGACGGACAGCGAAGTCTTAGTAATAGGGTCTCATTTTACCCTAAAAACTATTACAATTTTCTCAAACTCACAACCAGTAAAACAAATTGCGAGTACAATTAAATAAATAGGCTAATGAATGAAGTATGAAACTAAAGTAAAAAGCACACGCAGTACATGTGGGCAACAAATAATGTATTAAGATGTGTGTCCGCATTGCTGCTAAGTTTTTAAACAATTTACTTTGCAATCAAGCAGCACAAGGTGATTTCAAATATTAACTTGGTGCATTGCAAACATACCATTACATGGACAGATTGTGAGTCAATCCAACACACCATGACGAAGTCTAGCCGCGTCTGATTTGCTGTCTAACTGTGACAATTTACTGGCTAGGGTTTTATCTAAATTCAGAATCAATAGGAAAAAAAACATTACACCTGTATTCCCAGAAGAGTTGGGCAGAGGTGTATAGTAACACCTTCATTTTGCCGTTATATTTAAGTATCATGTAATAGGGGGCAAACCTATTGCCATCAACCAGACACAAATCCAATCCACATGAAAAAACCCAATAACACTACCCAACCTGGGGATCGAACCCAGGACCTCACAATCAGCAGTCGCGCTTGCCACCACAAGACCAACTTGGCAGAATCAAAAAAATATATATTAAAATCATCCACATAAATAAAGAAAGAAAGACATTTATTTGGCACGAAAGCAGTCAGACACAGACAAAAAAAAACATAGGCGACAAAAAGAAATAAAAAAATAAATAAAGTAGCTGTGTGTCTAGCGGCTGCGCCAAATAGGTTCAGTTCAGCATAAATGTCAGACCACTAGTGCCTGACACTGGTTTTCAACTGAACCCTAAATGTTTACCTGGCTCTGGACTTTTCTCTGGGGATCGATGTCTTCTCTTATCCATGGGCCGGTCGTCACGTCTTAGCTTAATATCTTTATTATCCTTATCTTTATCATTCTTGCCGAGGTCCCATTCCCGCGTCACCGCCTTGCGCTCCCAAGGCTTCTCCTAATTTAAGCATTACAAATAGAGATTAATAATATGGAATAAACAAACTTTATTTAATTGCTAATAGCATTGAAACTTACAATACTTTGAGATATAATGTAAGTACATTAAACATGGGTGCCATAATCAAATTACATATTTACCCACCCACCATACAGAAATCCTGTAAATAATTTACTGTTTTGATAATTAACCATTATTTTACTAAGTGTAAATTATTAAAATCTTACCAATTCCCCACGCTCCCTCTTCATATCTTGCTCCCGAAGCCAATCCTCCACTGTTCCCGGAATAGTTGAGGCCGGTGCACTGTCGGTCTCCTCATTTGTTTTGGCTTTATCAAAAGCTTCTTGTGTTGAAAAATCAACTTGTAACGTCTTAGGGTTTGAGACAGGCCATGTGACACCATGCAAGGCATGCCTTGTCTCTACAGCTTGGCTAAAACATTAGGTTTACCATTATTTACTTACACAAATAAATTCCGAAAATTCTCCTAGAAAAAAGTAAACATGCATAGAGGAACCTGTTCATGTGTTCAATTTGCAAGCTTGACGTGACTATTAAATAGTCATGTCATTTATGTCTAAACAAATAGTATAGTTTATTTTTACGAAATGAAGAATTTGTATTCTTATTTTTATTACAATGCAAATTTCTAAACAAGTCTTGCAAACCGGCAAACTTATCTGGTGCATAGAAAATCAAAAACGGGCAAGCCTAATTAATAGAGCTAAGTTACATTAAGATAATAACATAGGTACTCACTCTTCAGTCTCATACTGAACAAAGCATTTGGACTTGATCCTATCTATCCAAAACCCATTCTCATCAATTCTCCCAGTTCTTTGTAATAAATTCTTTAATTGTGGCAAAGTGAATGGTCTCACCAAATTTGTGATATACAGAATACATGACTGTTTATTTCTGGGTGGACTTGGTGGTCTTGTTATTATACTATCATTATCCTTAATTATTGATATTTTTCTATTGGAAGCTAAATCTCTTGGTTTTGGAGTATGAGAATCTTTGTCCTTTTCTTCAGATTCCTTTTTCAATTCCACATTTTCTGTGTTATCAATAACTATCTTTGGAAGCACTGGTCTTTCAATTCTTTCCTGATTTTCTGATTTCCTATGTTTCTTCTCTTCTATAACTTCATCAAACTCAACAGGTTTCACATCTGGTATAATGTCCTTCAAAATATCAGTTGATATAGTTATGGACTTCTGAGTAGTAAGTTTCGAGGTTCTAGAGCCCCACCTTCTCTTCCTGCCCACTACAACAGGGGCAGACTGACCATTAGCCACTGGTTCTTCTTTTGAAGATTTTACAGAATCTGAGCACTGTAACTCCTTAGTCTTCAGTTCCTTTTCAGATACATCATTACTTTTTTCCTCAGGTTTATCTCCAGAATCAGTTGACATTTTCCGTTCATTTGTTTCTTTAACAACCTTCTCAGAACTCTCTACAACATCAGTTTCATTAATAGCTTTTTTGCTATCAGAATCAACTTTCTCAGTTTCTTTATTGATAGATTCTTTATTTGTACTTACCTTTTGCCCTTCTGATGAGGGTTTTTCTTCTTGGGGTGTTGGTTTCTCTTTTGATTCCTCTTTAGTTTGGCCTGCTTCATTGTCAGAAGATTCACATTTACTATCGTCTGCATGTAATTCTAGAACTTCAGACTTTTCAACAGACTGGCTTCTCTTCCGTTCTGGGCTTTTTTTCTCAGTAATATTTGTTTGCTCTGGACTTTTCGTCTCAGTAATATTTGTGTGCTCTGGACTTTTGTTCTCAATAATATTTGATGGTTGCACTACTTGATTGTCAGAGTTAGATTCCGCAGCTGATTCTACTGGTGGTGATGCAACTCTTGTTTCATCTTTAGGTGAAACAACAGTTGTATCAGCATCAGAAGGTTTGTCTGTGTCCTGTGATTCTGTTTTCTTATTACTTTCTTTACTTTCAGGTTCTTCTTGACTTGACTGTATTAAGTTTTCACTTTCATTCACCTTAATTTCCTCGTTAGTTGTAGACATGGGAGTTTCAGGTTCTTCTACTGTTTCACTTTGAGTAACTTCATCACTTGATTTATCTAGATCTTGTTGCGACTCCGATTCATGGTCAGGTTCTTCTCCATGACTGTCATTATTCCTTTCAGTATCATCTTTTGAATCCCGTGGCGCGCGTTTGGAACGATGTTTAGTTTTCTTCTTATCGTCCACACCCTCTACACTAGGAGTGTCACTGGAACTAGTCGCGCGCGAATGCTTTCTTTTGCTACGTGGGGACCTATCTACCCTTTCGGGTGTGGATGGTGGCCGTGTCAAACATATCTTGAGTTTCTTAATTTCACCCTTATCACCGGATGCCTCGGTAGTTTTAACCTGCCATACCTGATCCTGAGCTTCTTCGGGACTGTCTTCTTTGGCCGGCGCTGGTGGTGGTTTCTCGGCATCACCGGCGCTTTCCACTTTTTGTACCGGACTCCCTTCGTCAGCAGATTCATTCTCAGTAGACGAAGACTGCTTTCTACGTCTCGTCCTGGTACGTTTTACCTTTTCAACCTTCTTTTCTGGGGAAGCCTTCCCCTTTTTACTTGCAGTACGCTCACTTTTGCGACGCATTGTAGCCTAAAATACGCACAGAACAACTGATTTTTAATTACGTCACCTCTTAATTATTTACTTTTAGATGCAATTTTTTATATGTAAATACCAGTCATTCAATATTTGCTAGATAGTCAACAATCTTTCAATTACTTTTCAGCGTGCTCTACAACAGAAAGCTAGTAATGGCCGCCGCCTGCTAATCCGCCGCCATACTTTTTTGTGTTGCTATAATTTAAAAAATTAAAATACTGTTAATAATATTTATAAACAAAATTGTTTCAAGTTTGAGACCTTGCTTTGGATACCAGTATAATCGGATCCAAACCTGCAACAAAAATGACTTTTAAAACGATATTTACGCAATTTAAAATTTATAGTTGTTATCATGTTCTTAATTTACGTAAAATATAAGAAAACTCGAAAATAATTGAATTTCGCGGGCTGACCGATCGCTTCCACCTTAGGAAAGGTTGACCTGCTACATATTAATATTCTGGTTTACTCACAGACGTCTATTCTACTACAGCTACTACTCTAATACCTACTATACAAAAAAATTCATTCATGCATGTTAGCATCTCTATTTTACGTTTGCGAGCGAGTTTGTACCTCAGTCAGCTCAGTTTTGATTTTGTGCTAATATTCTGTATGCTGTCTGTGCATATCTACTGTCAAAAGTAATATGAATATAAAATTTTCTCGGGGTTGCTTTAAGTTCTGGTAAAATGTGTGATACTTTTAAGAACCGAAGATGTTAAGGTATGTTATTTCATAACGTAATGTCCTCAGAATCCTATTTTTACTCAATGCTAATGTTGGTATTCATTAATAGAATATTCATGTAGCACCTTTTGTTTCAGATACTATGGGGCTTTTATGTCATTCCTATGTATCGGCACACTATTTACGCATGTCTAGATGTGAGCCAGTGCTTGTAGAATGATAACAAATAATCTTTAATACAGTTTTATGTGATACAAAAATGGGTAACCAAAGCAGTTGCTGTTGTTACCGGAGTCCATCGCCGATCAGAAAGGACATCGTCAAACTAGAGGACTACCTTCCAGAAGGAGAAGTAAGCTCTAATAATATACAACACATCAGCGAGAGAGAGCCTGATGATGGCGATATAGATCCTTCCCAGGACCCCATCGCTGGAACCATTTTTATGGAGCGCTCTAAAGCTTCCATAGAAAATGGGATGACCAGAAAGCGCAGCCAACACCAAATCGCTGATAATAAGCTCAAAAAAAGCAGTTCCTGTTCAACTATTTATTTAGATGATAGCACAGTATCTCAGCCTAATCTGAAGAACACAGTCAAGTGTGTAGCTCTTGCTATTTACTATCACATAAAAAACAGAACATCAGAACGCAGGTTAGACATATTTGATGAAAAGCTTCATCCCCTAAGTAAAGAAGGAGTGAGTGATGATTATGATAAGTATAATCCTGAGCACAAACAAATTTACAAGTTTGTAAGAACACTGTTTAATGCTGCTCAGTTAACTGCAGAATGTGCTATTATTACTTTGGTGTATTTGGAGCGGCTCCTAATATGTGCTGAACTAGATATTGCTCCATCCAACTGGAAAAGAATAGTTTTGGGAGCTATATTGTTGGCCAGCAAAGTGTGGGATGACCAAGCTGTTTGGAATGTAGATTACTGTCAGATTCTAAAAGATATCACTGTGGAAGACATGAATGAGTTAGAAAGGCAATTTTTAGAAATGTTACAATTTAATATCAATGTACCATCTAGTGTGTATGCTAAATACTATTTTGATCTGCGTACCCTTGCTGAAGCCAATGACTTGGCTTTCCCCAGTGAACCTTTAAGTAAAGAGAGAGCACAAAAGTTAGAGGCAATGTCTAGATTTATGGAGGATAAAATAGCCGCTGAAGTGGTAAAGAATGGCATTAAAAAATGGTCAAGCTTAGATAATGTCAATTCTGGTGCTGGCGTGAGGCGAAGTGTAGCCATATTGTCATAATTGATTAGTCATGAGCCAAAATTGAGATCCAAAATGAATCACAAATTTACAGATAATATTTGTGTACTGTATAAGATTGTATTGTATTTAGAATTTTTGCACCCGATTGAATGTTAATTTTATTATTCAGCGTTATGTTACAATACTTATGAATCAGTACTTGACATCAACTGCCAGCTATTGCCTTGAGAATACAGGTCTAATAATGTATCTTCATTTGTAATAACTACAGGTTTATTTAATTATTTGAATTATATGACCAATAAAAGTAAATTCCACTTATTATTGATGATACATGATTAGGCTGCCCATAGTAAAATCAATAATGTGTGGTATTTAATACTGTTTTAATATTTAACTTATGTAAGTTTTAAAAATTACATTGAACAATGAAAATATAATTAATTTTGTATGTGCACAAATGCTTTCATATTGGCAGTGCATTATTATTTTGTATGCTCATAATTTTACTAATTATGTAGTCACTAAAAATGAAAGACTTGTTGGTGGTCCAAACATTTAATTATTATCATTGCTAATTTGCTACACAAAATATGTTACAGTCTGTATTATTGATTGGCTTCCAATATATTTTATCTTTATACATAGTTAGTTTTAACTCATAAAGCACTAATGTTAGGTTGCTTTCAAAACTATGCTACTTAGTGTATTACCTAGATTTACTAGTATGTGCAACTGCATTTTGACTGAAATAAGGATCTTGTGATTGTGGTATGAATGTATTAGTCAACCGCTCTTCTTTTGTATAATTTTACATTGTCATATTACTGCATTTAAAATTTTGAGCTAGTTATAAATTATGCCAAATTGTTATTTTGTATATCAAATTATATTAGTATTGATCTTGATAGACAGACATATTATTACAGCAATTATAATGGATAATAAATTTTCGTATTACAATTTAAATATTATGGATATTTGTTTTTATTTAACTGATATAATTCAATGTTTCATAATTATTTAGATTGTGAATTGTGATTGAATTATACAATCCATATATGTATCTTTAATGTAATTAAGCAGAAATAAACATTTTATATGAGACTTTTAAAGGGTTTTTAATTGATTCTCTATCATACTAAATCGGGTATGGGATATAAACACACAACACTGTACAATCTATAATCTTATTTAATATCTATTATCCCAAGGGTTTGAGATCTTTCAAATAATCACTGTAGTTCTCAAACATGTCTACAACTTCACTCTTATTGTTCATCTTGTCATCATACTCGGGCCCAACAGACCAAAGTGTTTCCAAATCATACATTTTTCTTGCTTTCTCTGAGAATACATGAAATGCTATATTACCTGGAAAAAAAGGTAAATTAATATTAATAATACTGCTAAATTCAAATAAAAAAATACATAACCTTAGGATAATAACAAGATAATACTTAATAACATGTGCACTCTTCGTTACAGTATTAAGTACCTATCTTGTTGTCCAATTAGCAGTATTTTGTTTATTTGAATGTCTTCTGTTAATGATACCTAGTAACCCCATGCAGGTTCATCAGTTAATTCAAGGTAACCCAAACAAGGGGTAGGTAACTAAACTTCATATCCCAACATGCATGTCTGCAATATCTAACTTATTTAAACTATGAATAATTTTTGTCATACATAAATACTGACACATGGTTTTAGAGCGGGAAACTGAGAAAAAGTTTTTGATAGTCATTTTAAAGATCTTTTGTGATAATATTTGTTTACCTAAATCTAACGCCATCCATTCATCACAATCTTTGCCTTCAATTCTAGGTATTGGATCTGATTTATAGCACTTCTTCTTATACACCCTCCTGACAAATTCTGCTATAGCCAAAATATGTCTCTTATTCCGGCCACTCACAACACATATGTAATCAACATAGCGTATGTCTTGAGGGACAGTCGCAACAAATATATCTCGAGAGTTCTCTCTTTTTAGTAATTCCACAAGATCTTCTATTTCATAAACACCAGTCCTGCCTCCTAAAACAAAACAAAAATAGTATAGAACCAGCACTTTCTTTTTGAAAATGGATAGAATTAACATATTGAATAGATGACTTACTTTCTAAATTAATACCATCAAATTCATCACTAAGTAAAGGATATTTGTCCTCAATGGGTATTTCTTCTGCAGTATTTTCGATAATCGGAGAATTTACATCTGTAATCACTTGGTACTTGCTGGATAAGGCTGGTGAGGTTCTGTTTGTCTTGGCTGTATACCTAGGATTCCTTAAACAAACTCCACAGTGTATTTGCCTATTGATATCAACATTATCAGCACACCGCATAAGTGAAGTCCTTGGGCGGTGACTTAGTGTTCTTAAGAAAATTTTCCTCAACATCTTGCCTTTCAATGGCAATTACTATCTATTTATGGAATATTTAACGATCTTATAATTCAATCTTGATGTAATTCATCACATTAAAAATAAATATAACCTATGAAATTTAGTTGTCAATCTGTCAATGTCATAATTGACATTATAGTTTATACAGCATGTTTCTTTCAACTTTGCTGGCTTCTAAAAAGTTTACGATTTAGAGACTAAAAATGTGGTAATATAAAAAAGTTAAAATTAATATCAGCTATTAAACAAAAGATTACTTGATAGAAACTGAACTGTAATAATTCACTTTGAGTTACCTATTTACTGCTCAATCAGTCTCTAGCGGACTACAACTATGAAACCGCTCCTAAAAAAGGAAGTCTAGTATAGGTCAACCAGAATCTCATGGCATTAAAAATTAATAACAAACAGTGGTTTTCATATGGCAATGTCAACATGTCCCTTGTCAAAACGAGTATGACTGTAGTTGATACATTTTCCAGTTCTGATTAATGTTTTCTTGTTCAAACGTTTTTAATAAACATACTTATTTTAACAAGGTTTCCTTTTCCATTACAATAAAATTGCAAAAAACCATATATCAGCATATCATTTTGGGACCCAGTGCATAATACCGTCAAGCACATTGGGTCACATAAAACAATAAGCCAAAACCTCTAACAACATGGATTTATGAAATACATGCTGTGCGGACCCCATCTAGTGTGGGATAAGGGCAGGAAGAAGATCGAGAAGAAATCAAAGAAAAAAAATTACAAGTATCAAGACTTTTTATTCAAATTACCCTTGTGTTACCCACAAAAACATTTAATTTCCCAATTTGCCATCAGATCCTGGTAGACCTATACACATTTTTAACAAATTAACTGTAGGTATATACCTAGTCTGGCCATAAATACTGTTACAATTAAAAATAAGAAAGATATTACATTTGAATTTGGAATCTGTCATTTTTATACGATTGTTCATTGAGTTTTCTAATTTTGGCGCCAATACATTATACAATATTTTGCGATATTAAAATGGAGTGGGGTGATAAAGAGAACCGAATCGCTGTGATTGCATTACACAAAGTTGGTATGGAGCCAAATGAAATTTTTAAAACTCTCCATACGCTTGGTATTAGTCAAATGTTTGTGTACCGGGCTATTAATAGGTACAATGAGACCTCCTCTGTTTGTGACAGAAAAAGATCTGGCCATCCACGTAGTGTTCGTACGAAAAAGGTGGTCAAAGCACCTAAGGGAAAGAATTCGAAGAACTACCACCTAAGGGAAAGAATTCGAAGAAATCCTGTCCGAAAGCAAAAGATTTTATCTCGGGAGATGAAGGTAGCACCCAGAACCATGTCGCGTATTTTAAAAGATGACTTAGTACTTGCAGCCTATAAGAGACGCACTGGTCATTTTTTATCTGATAATTTAAAAAAGAATAGGGTGGTAAAATCGAAACAACTACTGAAGCGGTACGCAAAGGGAGGTCACAGAAAAATTTTGTTTACGGATGAGAAAATCTTTACAATCGAGCAACATTTTAACAAACAAAATGACCGTATTTATGCTCAAAGCTCTAAGGAAGCTTCCCAATTAGTCGACAGAATGCAACGTGGGCATTATCCGACTTCAGTGATGGTTTGGTGAGGTGTTAGCTATGAAAGAGTGACTGAGCCATATTTTTGTGAAAAAGGTATCAAAACATCGGCACAAGTGTATCAAGATACCTACCATTCTTGAGAAGGTAGTTCAGCCCGTTAACAACAACATGTTCAATAACCAAGCATGGTCCTTCCAACAAGACTCGGCGCCGGGTCATAAAGCTCGGTCTACGCAGTCTTGGTTGGAAGTGAACGTTTCGAACTTCATCAGAGCTGAAGACTGGCCGTCGTCTAGTCCCGATCTTAATCCGCTGGATTATGATTATTAGATTATGATAATTTAATCCATTATTAGATTATGGTTATCGATCATCATAAGAGTACGGCTTGCTCTAAACGCCATGATAATTTGGAGTCCCTAAAACAACCCATACGATTGGCAGTGAAGAATTTTCCCATGGAAAGAGTGCGTGCTTCTATTGATAACTGGCCTCAACGTTTAAAGGACTGTATTGCAGCCAAAGGAGACCACTTTGAATAAGCTTTTTATATTGTTTTATATTTATGTATTAAACTAACACACTGTAAAAGTAGGTAATAAATATTATTTGCAATAAATTTTTTTTTCTTCGTGACAATATTTATGGCAAGACTAGGTATAGGTACCTACCTCTGTAAAAAATAAAACCGACGAATAAAAAATACAGTCTTGATCATAAGGTCAAAAACAAATTAGAAAAGTATAGGTAAGTATTATGAAGTGCATCATTTGAACACATACTTAACTAATCACCTGTAGATATGAAAACAAAGGCCAAATGATGTTTAGGTATCTATTATCACGGACAAGAAAGAAATTCGACGCTCACTGAGCGCGGTAAATGGCCTTATTGAGTCTAGGTATAAATAATTTTACAAAAATTGCAAGTAGGTATCTACCTACCCAAATATTGCTACTGTTTACTAGAGAAAAAGAAACATAAATGCACAACTGTGGGAAAACTGTGTCATGCAAGTTATCTGTTTGACTCAATTCTGCTATCTTATCTTTTATCAATGGGTGTGGGGAATACGAATACAACACATTTCGCTTTATGTACAATAATTGTTTCAACTAAAACAGTTCTAATTTCTCTTCGACGAGATCCATAATCATGTAAATGACTAAGGAGGTTTTCGGGAAATGTGATGTTGTGATGCGAAATGTGTCAAGTGAAATACATTTAAACGAAACGTTATTATGATTCGTAAAATAGTTAATACAAAATGGTGACTTGTGAATTGGACAAAGAAGTGTCAGGTGAGGTGCTGGGATGGAAGCTGCCGGCATGGCAAGCACTGCTACTGCATCGAGTGCTGCCCTCGTGCGGGGGATGCGTAGTTTACATCACTTTAATGTGCTATGACTTCACACTCATTTGTGAACATTTCATAAACGGCGATGAAGGGTACGTAACAAAAGCCGTAGTTGTATTTTACTGTTACTGTAGATAGGTATACTAGCATAGAGAGGCTCGTGGCTGATTACCAACCGCGCAGATCATACGATTGACGAGATTAAGCTGCGCTTGCCGCGGTCAGTCCGTGGATAGGTGACCGATCGTTACACATTGGGATCCCTCCGTGTCTCGGAGAGCACGTTAAATAATCGGTCCCGGGTGTCATACGAATACCCATGACAGTACTTACGGGTAGTCAGAAGCCCGAAAGTCTGACAACCGGTCTAACCTTAGAATATCGACATTGCCCGGTAACTGGGTGGCGGTGGTCTGATGGCAGTCGCTCCGTGTAAAATACTGGTATTCAGCGGCATCTGGTTAGACTAAAAGCTGACCCCAACAGTTGGGAAAAGGCCAGGCAGATATGCTAGCAAACTTTTCAAACCACTTTACTCATACATTTCTGATCGAGTTACAATTTATGTACAGCTAGATTTTTTGACGGAGTAGTCTATAATTGAGCTATGAAATTGTCCTATCTGCTCCACTGTAAAAATGATAGATAGTTCGGTAGGTCGAGCGCCGGAACGTGCCAAGACGTTGCATAAGAGGGGGCCATGGATGATATCCGGGTGGTTTTTGTCAGTAAGAGTCTGAAATACCCCCCCGACTTCCCCAGACGGTAGAATACATGAGGATTTCATATTGAACAAATCATCCTTGATAGCCAGCAGTCTGGAGTGAGCATTATGGTAGGAAGGAGAGAGACTCTGCTACAGTTACTTCATTCTCTGTTTAGTAATGTCTCTACTTCTACCAGTTCAGAGAGTTTACATGACACCAGTATTATAAGCATGCACTTAAGGTACCTATTTCACATCACAAACTAGAAATCTTTGATAATTTTCTTAAATCTACCTTGTTTTCTTATTTTCGTAAAAGACGTCACCAATTATGAAGGCACGTCATCAGTGGCGATGATGGATTTTCGACTATAGTGCAGATGAACGAGTAATTATGTCAAGCAAAATGTGGCATTGTATGGTGATCAAATTCATGGACGTAGCCAGATATCCATCCCATACATTTGCAGTAAATATGGCGAAAATAAACCTGAAACAAAAACCTTTTCGAAAACAGCTACGCGCATGGTCGTACTAATAATATCTAAAGGCATATTACCACGGTACCTATTCAGGCAGTGGATACCATACCGCTTTTGAATAAGGATGCTCCCATACCGCTTTTGAATAAGTATGCTCCAACTTTTCAGGTACCCAACATAATATAAACATTAAATGAGCAAATAGCACTACGAATTGTTAAGATGGTTTCTCTAATTTGAATAATTCGTTTTCTCTTGTTTCCAGAATAGGAGTATTTTGCACAATCCTCGTCATATTACCATCCTTGATATCATTAGTATTCACACTGGCGTCACCACCGCCGGGACTCCAGACTGACTTATCAGCATTTTCTGTGACCATAGAAAAACATGAAATACGCTGGCTTGTGATTCAATTTGTTAACGCGATCTTCTTCCCTGTTGCTGCGATCGGCAGGTTAGTAATATTTTATCAATATAAGAAACCTACCCTTTAGGCATGATATAGGTACAAAAAAATTATTAGTCCAGAAATGGCCATAAATGATTATAGAAGACTTCCATCACAGGCCATCTGTGATAATGTTTGGAGAAGTAGTTCTGACTTTTGGTTTGGGCATATCAATTTTACAAATCCAACTGTTAACGATATGAGTACATTACAGAACACTGCCCAAAATGGATGGAAATTATCAGTTAAATTTTTTTCTCACGGGTCCTACTGGTGGAGTCCGGAACAGTAGTCAACGATCCGATATTAAATTAGTTTCGTCCGGACATTATTTGCTTAATCTAGGTCGTTAACTCTCCTGATAAGTCGTCACAGTGACAAATATATCAACGTAGGATCTGCTTTCTCAGATACTGCTACCAAATCTTCTGGTGGGTGGAGGCCGTTTCAGCATCTCGCAGCGAAGATAAAGAGCGGACTCGGGAGGCTATATTAAATGCTCGTGCACCTTCGCCTATGGAACTGTACCTATTTCTACAGGCATTTCTTCACGCGGCTCCACATGCGATTCTCAATATCCTTGATTTGATGACACGATACTCGGATATGACTTTCGACAAAGGTAACTACCATCTATTTGTTGAGACTGTTTTATTTGAAGTTCATTTCGATACGATAAAATAAGTGATATTTTAAGCTGAATTATAAATCAAAAATCTTGACCTTCAGAAAACCACGTTAGCGTGCAGGAAATGGAAATAATTGAGATGATCTCTAGGTCTTGCTGTAGAAATTATTACACTATACATTTCAAAGTCAAAGTCAAAGTCAAAGTTTTTTATTTCAAATAGACCAGATTTCAGGCACTTTTAAAACGTCACGACTAGGTGCACATTTGTCGAGGATAGTTACTTAATAATCGAATTCATCAGTTTCAGTTCAAGCTGTAAGCATAATCACGTCTTCACTACGGATGGCTAGCACAGCTACAATGTACAGAAGATTTGAAAGAGAAAAATTAAGTGGACGAAAATATCCATGGGGCAAAATGTCTGAACAACTAATCGACACAAATGACAACGATAATGATGATGTTGATGCTGAAAAATCAAATACAGCAGACGAAGAAGCAATTTATGAATCAATCACGAAAAAAGAATCAATAATTTCAGATAACTCAAACGACACTAGATATCGTAATACTAGTAGTGATTTGATAAAGTTTTCTCCAAGAAATACTGTTGAAATGTCTTCGGCATTCTTTGATAATGAAGAGTTAACTGATTCAGATACCAGCTCGGATTATTTACCTGCCATTTCTCCCAAACGAAATACAGAATCACCAGAATTAAGTAGTGATGAAGAATATGTAAGACCAATAACATTAATAGATAAAGTGGCTCCACTAAGACGAAACACAGATTATACAGTTGAAAAAGTGGAAATTTTACCTCCACCGGTGATGCTAGCACCACGACCAGGATCGTTAGCCGTATGGGCGGAGAAAATGGTTGAAAATGTAGAATCAATTCCTACATGGCTGTCGGCCCCACCGAGAAGAAAATACTGTGACGAAGTGGTCCAAGATGAACCGGATATACCGCGTCGCGTACCTAGATCCTACATGCGAGGTCTTGAACCTCAGGACGCTACGGGAGCGCTGGTTCATTTTCTAGGATGGTACACATTTTTTGTATCTCGCTTGCTGTCTATAGCATGTTTCATAAACTTTTTCCCCGTCCTCGCTATAATAATTCTTTTTTCACACTATCAAGCGATGTTGTTGTTTCTCATAGTACCACAAGCGAGTACGGTGAAGAGGGGATTCTACGTGTTCCTGGCGTTCATATACTTATTTTGTCTGATGGAGTTTAAGATACGTTTCCGGCACGTACGTGTGTGGCATGTGTTTTGGATTATACTGTGTACTATAGAGACCGTTGTGTTCACTGGCCTGTGGGCCTCTATAAACAATAGTATGCACGAATGGTGGAAATTTTATATAGTAAAGGTGATTATAGCCAGCATCTTGTTGAGCTACATGTGTTTCCTTGTTTATTTCGTACTGTTGAAGCCGAGAGAAACAATTGTTTATATAAAAAATAAAAATAATAATACGAAGTAGCTCTCGTAGAATTTATTTGTGTTCAATTACTAGTAATGTAATCAATCTAAATATAAATCTACCTCACTCCTGAACCCCTATAGTATTTCAATGCAACAGACAGGATATTATGAGCCATATTGAAGCGCCAGCCGGTCACATCCGCGTTCATCATTCTTACAAAATCAAATATTTTTTTAAGAAATTAATATTTTGATTTGTTTTTTATTTCGAGAACTAACGCGTAATTCTACAGTAATAAACATTTTTTTGTTACTTTTCTGGGAAGTAGAATGAAATCATTGTGATAAGACTATACTTTACTTTGCTCGTTCCGTTTAGATTTCCTTGTTCCTAAATAATTGAGCCGTATGTAATCGTATTTAGTAAGTACCTAAGTATCATCTTCGAAGTATGTATGAATAACAAAATAAGAGGTCTTTAGTGTCAATAATTTTATCAGAAATGATTGGGAATGTCCAAGTTCAATAACAATGATTCACATTGCTTACGTCTTTCCTTAACGTTTAAAATAATAAGGGTTTTATATTTCGGACCAACTCTGCTAAATATTATCAACAATTTAATTTTTTTACCATTGCAAATCAGAGAAAAGTTATTTGTTAAAAAAATTACTACTGTAATAACAAGATAAAGCGTAACAGCCTGCAAGGAGGGCTTACAGAACTGGACGTGACTGATTCTAGAATGATAACATTGATAACATGCACTAATCAGATACCTACTTAGCAGACGAGATTGATGACCGCAGTGTGATATAATTAGTACACAGGTGGAAGTTACCTAACATCTAAGTCGCCCCCCACGGGCTCCTCGACAGCAGAACAAAGGTGATCTATTCGTAGACAAGACTAGACGGTGAGTGTAATACGATAGATATAGATACTACGATAGTTTGCCACGCAGGGTAATCAACACCTCGATCTTTAAAAAAACGTAGAGCTATGAAGTGCATCACTATGAGTCTATGAAGAAACTATACATAATACCTATACATAATCGCATAGCCGAGTGGGTACATACTACAAATTGACTTAATTATTTCTTGGGTTAATTCTTCCATTTAAATGGTGTGAAAAACAGATGAGGCCCGTTATTATTCTCATTATAATATATTTATAACAATCGGGTGCTTCCAATGCACTTCCGTAATCCATAATATTGGCTTATAATATGAGTTTGAAGATTGCAAACCGTATATTTATTGCACTTCGAATGAAATCTAACCGAATACCATCTGGCTGCTTCATGATAACAATAAACCGTCGAAGAAAAATGTTCGCGCTCCAGAATTGAAAAATAGAATACTGTTTTCTTCGAATTTCCAAAGAAGCTTGCTGATGACGACCATACGTTAGGTTTTAACCTATTCTTCTTCAGCCGAGCTGATATTCCGTAGAGGTGGCGCAACACCAATACCAATAAACAAAGCTTTGTCTCACTTCAAAGAGCGATGCGATGCTTCAAGTTGTGATTGAAGTATCCCTTCTGGCGAACAACTGGCGATTTTTTTAACACCAAGAGGTTAGTTATTTATGTTTATCAAAACAGATTCATTTACTGATTTACGCTTTGTTTCCATCTGTTACTGTGTTGACACGCTTAAATGCCCTCTTTTAAATCTTTATTTGGGTTTCAATCACTTTGAAACTCGATTTAAGATATAAATCTTTGGAAAGAGAAATATATACTTCACCGAGCCGTGGAATGCGTACAACAATGTTTGTGGAACAAAAAAATTAAATGCCGTTCTATTTTGCTGACCTTCCCACAAATTACAATACTGTGTTTGCAATGAGTTCTGATTTGCGTATTTTTTTATTCCAACATAGTTGGATCGTAGGCATGTTCTTATTTTTATTGTGGTGTAGAGATGCGGTTGACTCAGGTCAGCAGCCCTGGCACATGATGCGCAATGTATCATAACGCTTATGATATTCATACAGTGCGCCATTGATAACGGACGCGATGACTTATAAACTTTTTTTTTGAGAGGGCAAAGAGTCATGACACCTGATGATATGTAATTCCCGCCAACAATTGGTGTACTGTCACAGGAACACAACTTTTTGCATTTAATTTATATAAAGAGCACTTATTTTAAAGAAGGCAATAAATATTCTGGTAGATGTAGCAAGTATCGCCTTCGTAAATGATATTCAACCGAGTTTGAGGTTGAAAATATCGCTATGAGTCTTGTAACTACTGTGATATATAATGGACTTTTAATAAGTGTAACAAATTATGAGTTTATCGTTTAAAAAAAATGGTAATGTTAAACTTTGTGCCATGTAAAAATAATGTTTATTACAAGCAAACTCTTCTTTCTTCATTAATTTAACACCGTTTTCGATCAGTTGACTGCATTGTTGGTCTAGTGGTCGCAAGCGCGACTGCTGAGCATGGGGTCCTGGGTTCGATCCCCAAGTCGGGCAGAGTGTTATTGGGTCTTTCTATTAGGAATTTCTTAGTAGCAGCCCGGAGTCTGGATTTCTGCCCAGTTAATCGCAATAGGCTCGCCTCCTATAACATGGGACTTACACATAACTGACGAAACGAGGGTGTACTAAAAACACCTCTGCTGAACCCTCCAGAGAATACAAGGTGTGATGTTATATTATGTTTTCAATAAATAAGTAAATTAATAATAAGATAATATTTGACGGTCTCCTGGACCTTTATCCTTATTCGTTTTTTGTTTCGTGAACGTAATAGTCTCAAATATTTCACATCATGTTTTGTCTGTCAAAATTAGCCCATTTTTTTGTATTCTCTATTATTAGTAATTTCTGCAAGCGGACGAAAATTTAAATAATATTATTTTCTCAACATTTTGTTGTTACTCAGGTAGGTACAGCAGCCGTTTCTTTGTAGAATATTTTGATAGATAGGTAGTGTATCATTAGTGCCTACTGTTTACTCTTTTACACGCGCTAGGGTAAACAGCAGTATCGTAACAGATTACGTGCGGTAGCACCGCGAGGTGTCAGCATCATCACGTGTGGCAACTACAGCGGGTTTAAAGATTATCAGTGGCGCTGGCGCACTAATAACGACAGATAGCTAGCCTGCGACCGCCATTAACCCGTTAAACACTCACAAGTCACAACATAATCACTGAGCAATGTTTTTATAATAATATCATAGTTTTTTTAACAAAATAAGTATATTGCCTGTATTTCTTAATTTTAACATTGTAGCCAAGGTCTGATTGAACGGTTTGTTTTTTTTTTAACCGACTTCCAAAAAGGAGGAGGTTACTATGTTCGTCTGTATGTATCGTTTTTTTTTTTTTTGTATATGTTCATCGATATTTTCGCCAATTGTGAACCGATTTTAATGATTCTTTTTTTAATGGATAGGGTATACTTCGTAGTTGGTCCCATTTAAATTTGGTGAAGATCTGATGAAGAACTTCGGAGATAGACAATGGAACTCCTCAATGACGAACAGTACGCATATTGTGATGATGTGATTATGTGATTATGTTACGAGCAGCGTCGTTAGTAGGTCCAACCAAGTTTTAAATAAGGCCACTAAAATGAAAAAAATAATAACGTTTTTACAAAAAATTTAAACCGACTTCAAAAAAGAATAAAATAATTACCATATAAAATTAACAGTTTCAGAAGTCGGTGCCTTCAATTTGGTTCAGCGTGGATCAGCACCGACTTCCAAACTGTTAATTTTATATGGTAATTATTTTATTCTTTTTTGATATCGGATTAAATTTTTTGTAAAAAAGTTTTTAATTTTAGCATTGTAGCCAAGGTTATATTGAACGGTTTGTTTTTTTTATATTCGACTGCTTGTAGATGGTCTTGCGGACCGATTCTACGTAACCGGGCAGTTATTGGCGAGACCTGAAGGGTCTCTAACCAATGGGGACGAGAGTAAAATACTTAACCTAAGCTAACTACTATTACTACTGCTAACATCATGACTAGCTAGCAACAACAGCACTAAGGGCGACCCCTAAGGGGGACTCGGACCTCGGCTTAGGGCGTTGCTTGCAAGAGGACTGGGAGGGAGACAGCTTCATGAGGGCTGAATTAACGGTGTGATTGCGGAGTCAGAAAAGACGACCGCCTCCGCGGCTGCGGCGGGTGAGCACGGGGGAACAGGCAGATTGAACGGTTACCTCGTGATTTCATTTATGAAATTCATCGTGTTGATATTAAAAATCAAGACTCTACGTTATAGTCTGTTTAAAATACAGAGACGTTTCAATATATTTAAGCAAAGTAAAATTTCAAATTAATTTTCTACGACGTGCTTTAATGATATTAGTTTTTGTTATTAATTTGGAAAAATAATAGATTTTAAAAATACGAACGAGAATTGACATGTAAACACAGACAGACAAATAACACTGTAGAGTCTAAATTTTTTATGTCAACACGATGTATTTCCGATTTATAAAGCTACATCGATGACCAAATTCGTTGGTCATCGCGCTACATGTATAGTTCACCGCAGCATCGTATATTGCTACATCATAAATAACAGATCACCAACCTACATAGTCCTGCATTATAATCTGAGTCTGCACTTCTAAGACGCCGCTTACGGGGAATGCAGCGAAGCGGTGTTGAAAAAGAGCCGGCGCACGCGCCGCGCATTGCGATTATTTTTCGCTAATTTACCATACACTTACATGTCGATGGCGAGCGGAGATGAGAGTACCAGGAACGGTAATTGCCAGCCGGGAAGAAAATGAACATAATAAATTGTAGAAAACGAACATAATAAACACACATTATACGATTAAAATTTAAACCTCGATGTAAAGTTTAGATATAAACTTACTTTGTTACTTCCTATCTATCTATCTTTTCTCACACGTCGCTTGCCTTGGACATTAAATTCAGGTAATCTGCAAGCAACACCTGTGCTGTTTAGATTTTAGTGTCTAGATTAAAAGTTAGCAGTAGCGATACGTTGAACCTACTTAGCTATTATAGTAGCTAGTCTAAGCAGTTTCAATCATATATGCATATGTGGTTCATTTGCTGAAACGTTTGCACAATTTGATTTACATACAATTATAAGGAGATTAAAATTTGTAATAACCTGTAAACACGATGCAGGCAGTTAATCTTTGGAATGCGTCGGATTGATTAAATATCTGATCCTTCTGCATATTATAAATTCATAAATTACTTGTCCAGCCAATAGTTCGATGTATTTGATATCATTTCTAACTTACAACATCGTTTTAATTTATGTGTTTAGAAGACATACCTTTTCTTAACAGTATTCTGTCTACGTGAGTTAATTATTTCCATTTGCACAAATATTCCCAGGAGATCAAATCCCGGAGATTACTGTAGGCTGCTGTTCACTATACCTATTTGCTATTAAATCTGCACTATCTATTTAGAATGATCTCAGACAAAGTCACCAGACAGAATCCAGACAGAATACGAAACCAATTCCATAAATGGCCCTACATTTCAAGTTTCGCTTGAAATGCTGAAATGTGATGAATTATAGCAAGAATAACGTGACGCTCACATGTACTTGTACTGGGCTTATACATTATATTGGGTGTTATACAACAATAACTGCCATCAAAGTGCACAATTTATTCGGTTTTGATAGTACCTACTGGTTTAAGAAAACAAATAAGATACCTAAGTACCTTTTCTCTTTTTTTTTTCAACGTGGCGAAATCCTCATGGAAATCTCCACTCTGGGGAAGACAAAGAGCTATGTCGGGCTGCTATGTAAGACCGCCATGTTGTTCTTCCGAGGATCTATGGCCGGGGTCGTGGGATGCGCTATTGCCTTCATGCAACCCCGGCAAGTTTTGGTCCGCCACTGACTATGCGGCCCCAACTGTTTGGGCAAAATTAATATACCTAATAAGTACCTAAACTAAAAAACACTATACTGAAATGGTTATTTAAGTAGCGTGATTTTTGGTTTTTTTGTCTTCAAACTATCTTCATGGGAAGATCATGTTTACAGTTACTGTACCTACCATTATATTTTTTTAATTGTCTTATAGCCTATTTTCTCACATACCAAAGTTGGAACTTAGATTATCTGTACAAAATATAAATTAGCTATCTGGCTAGATCAGATATATCCTACAGCCAGTAACAGTTAATCGATAAATGAATGCCGTCGGATTGTTAATAATACGCTACATTGTTGGGAGATAGTATAAAAGCTCCTTACAGTGGGCTAGCGGTCGGAGGCTGGCTGGGCCAAGGCCCTCGCCCGCCGCAACCCGACACCTCATGTATTCAATCTTCTCTACTAATTTGCGACTCGTACACCAGGGCTGTCTCTGACAATGCCGAAGAATATCTGACTTTTTCGTTAGAATTTTGCTATGAATTTTTTCTCTCTTTATGTGCAATGTTTCCTTAGTTTTAAAGAGAACGTAAATTATTCGTTGAACCGACAAAGACAAATAAAAACGAGATTAGGAAAACAATTCCGCATAGTATGATAAATAAACAAAATTGAATCTTCTCTGAAGGAAAATTTAAGAATAGAAAATTGGAAAGCTTTTAACAAAAAAGCTACCTACTGTTGCAGATTTCGCTGAGATTTTTCAAATTTAATCATTGAATCATACCTATAAGAGTCTTGTTTCAAATAAAACATGATGGACTAAGGGGAAACATTGTTAATGATAAGTCTATCGTTATCATTTAAACTCATTTTCGCTTATTCTGCTACTGCCATGTCTAAATCGAATAGTTTTATTAAACCATGATAACACCAGAATAGAGATTTTATAGTTCAACACCATAAGACCTACATAATCACTCGTAGGTACGTAGCCAGCCAACTGATAAATGTCACTTATAGGTAGGCATCTGTTTAGGAAACTGTACACTGCGTACTGAGACCACAACAATTGAATCTAGATGTGCAGTAATAGAGGTGTCAATAAGATTTTATAGGCAAGTGAACGAGTTCGTTAGTGGAGGCAGCGATATCGCGTGCAGATAGCCCTGGCAGAGCAGCCAGTCTGTGAGCTGTGAGTAAAGAGGCGGAACCACACAACGGCTCGCGTTGTGCCGACGCAACGATAAATCGAATCCGCAACGACAGCGCCGCTGTCCGCAGAGATCGAAGCACACGATTACTGAACTTACGATTATATTCAGCAAAGAATCTCGCCAGACCTTCCTACCCTATGGTAATTTGTTGCAATAACATTTCGCCTTAGGCAGGACTTGCCAACTTCCCGACGCTGCCGCCATAAATTCAACTAGATATAAATAGAGAGTAATAATGTTGGACCTTATCAATGCAATTTCTATTGTAGTCGCGTCTGTTCTGGTACTCTGTAAGTTATACCAGAATAGTTGTAATTACATACTTAGTACGCGTTGCGATTAGAAGTGCTCGTATGTTATACGATAGTTTACAATTTTCCGCATTGGAACAAAATAACATTAATTGATACTCGATGCCGATTTATTTGTTTAGGCAACCGTCGAAGATCAACGACAAGTATCTACAGCAAATATTTGTTGTTGTTTAACATTTAATATGTATATTTCGTGGAAAATAACTAACTAGGTACCTGTGTGGAAAGCTTTGGTGAAAAAACATGTTTTTCAGTAAAGAGGAATTGCTGTCGGTGGCTTTCAACGATGAAAAGAAAATATTAATCTCTATTTAAGAAAATATGAGAAGGATAGCGCTATACAAAGGACAATAGCGCGAAGATGAGGATGCCTATATCCAGCAGTGCTGGTTATAGGTAAAGTGAAGAAGAACAGGATGTCGTAACGTTAGTAAAACTCACTCTCAATTTTATTAGAATTAAATAGAATAGAATCTTTATTTGCTTAGAATGTAGGTACATAAAAATAAGTAGTTAAGTTCTAAATAGAATCCATGTACCTACATTCTGCCATAATCTATATTAAGGCAGAATGTAGGTACATGGATGCTATCATGCAAATGTAATACAAAAATAGAGGATAATACTGACACTACAAAAAAATATCATTTAAGAAATCCTGCACAGAATAATAGCATTTATTTATAATTTTAAAATTTTTAGTGGTTTGACTATAGTGTGTACTTATATCGATGTTGTCAACAACTTCATCAATTACTTCACCGAAATTAGATTTTAAATGAGATGAAGAAAGTCGTAGCTGATTGACAGCATAATAAATGCAAAAGTAAGTAGACGAAGAACAAATAATCAAAACCAACACTTCCTTCCACAGTGACAAAGAGCAAGGCGAATGTTTACGTGCCTAAGTTCAAAAATGTTTATTGATTACAGCATACGGACGATGCTTGGCAGTCGGTGATAAGGGTCGTGTCCCCGATGTTCGAGCGCATCCATTTCTCCGCGACACGCATCTACTAATGATAACGTAATGACTTTCGAGATTGACTCATGTTGGTATTGTGTTGTAAATAAACACGTAGGTATTGTAAGGAAATGTTGGTAGTGAATGCGGTAGCGGATTCTGGTGTGGTTTTTGGGTCGTCATTCTTCGTAACAGCCGCTTCAGCCGGTGACAAATGGGTACTTGGGTACCATTGAATATTCATCTCTGTAGACCGCTTTCAAATGTTTGCTTGTTGGCTGTTGTTTTTTACAAAGCTTGCCAAGCTTAGTTGCATCTATCATAATCTTCACGATTAGCTAGTTATTGGTGACAACGGTTTGATGTAACTCTTTCTTTTTAATCCTCGCGAAAAGTGATGAACTGATGGTAGTCATATTATGTGGCCACATCCTAAAACCACAATTATGTAATAACCTAAAATATATGAGACCCTGTTATTTCATCGATGTTACAAAACATGCACAATCAATACAAAATTTTCATTTATGCTGTGTTTATAAAATACCACGTCAAAAAAATAGCAAAAAAAACTTTTTACCATTACAGTCTTTTGGTTTTGTAAACCTTACATTTATGTACTCTTATGACCGATTTATATGATTTACCAAACTTTATTGATATAAATTGAGACTCTTGTGTCTATACCAATATAATGAAACAAAGACCCTAGCTTTGTATAGTAGACCCTCCCGTACGTAGTAGCTATCACATACAAAATTAGCTTATTTGTCTGTTTATATGCCAAGTATGGCAATGAAAAATACTACCGTTGGTAAGGAAAACTATTCGTTTTTGACCATAGGAACCGTGCGTTATTGAATAAAACTTTCTTCGGCAACAACAATACACAACAACTTGTGAAGCTTACAACTTGTAAGCTTCTGGAACAGAGCACCTACGCTAATTTACGTAGAATTTTCCGGTAGCCACGTCGCTCGCCACGTTGCATTTCCGCTTCCGTGTCGCTGTCGCCGCACTTACGACCCTGGCCTTAGCCATCTAGCGTAAGTTCTATGAACTGCGGGCAAGGCGATACTGAATTTATGTCACGTGTTATCATCGGAGTGAATTTTGTAATGGCACGCGTTTTCCGGAGCCGTTTGCAAGACACTGTCTGCTATCAATACGCATTTAGTTACAGCGGGATAATATTGATACAAGTATTCAATTAGTTGTAGGTCGCAGTATTGGTGTCAATATGGGCAGATATTTAATTATCAAAATCTAGCTAAATCGGTTGATATAAATCAAGCACGTAATAATTGTTGACCCAGCGTCTAATACGTAATAATGTCAAACATTTGGGTCAGACAGTCACACACATACTTAGGTAGGTCCATAAGTACCTAATTATACAACAACATGTTTTGTGTTATAAAGTATGACTTACCTAATTGAATTCATAATTGCTCATTTGCAAAGTACACTGATTAACAAAGATTAATAACTTTAACATTATTTTAAGAACATAACTCGTCTCCTTATTTGGAGAATGTTAGATATGTAACTAGGTAAGTAATAAGACAACTACGAAGTCTTAATGCATGCAAACTAATGTGCATAACTAAAAGATTAACATCCCGATAGTAATCCATTCGATTCTCTTGACTTCTCTTTTAAATTCCTTCCTGCACTGTGTTTTCCTTATTCCGCCATCTTTTTTTCTTCTCCTGACGCATTGTTGTACCTACATTCGTTGTCCAAATCGTCGTGTGTGGTCAGACATTGATTTGCCCCCACGATAAATATCATAATGTTCACCGAAAATGGTCGCTAATTTATTTTTGTCATCATTTGCGTCATAGTGCCAAAACAGATAATGTGTACCTACAGCTAATTATATTTTACTTAATAATGAGTTTGAGTTCCGGATTCATAATTATTGTTATCAGGCTAGTCTTATGGGAGAGCAAATTTTAGGTTAATGAACCCGGGGTGCTAAAAAATAGAGGCGACAAAATATCGATTATTTTTTAACATGATGAAGAATAATACTGTCCTTCTTCTAAGTTGGTAAAGCAGCCAATATTACAATTGCCTTTACTTTTGCAATAAGATTCTGCCGATTAGAGTGGTAGGTACTAAGTATGAAGTGCACATCCTCACGAACAATTTAGATAGCAGGAGGCTGAACGCAAATGGCCGCAATGCATGTATAATCTTAATCATGTAATAACAATATTTGTTCGTTTCTTTGGCTTTGTGAGCCGGTTCTGAAGAGTATGTTTATTCGTTTTGCTGACCGTTCCTGTCTGTAGTAGGAAACACAGAACATACGAGAGAAGAAAACTAGCCAGACGGATTTTGCTTTGAAACACATTAAAATACTCGGTCTACATTATACGTGAAATATCGTACATTACATATGGCGTAGAAAGTTCTTTATTCACCGGTCTTGTAGTTATACAAAGTTTTGTCTTTAACGCCGCCACGCCGCCCAAGACGTCAAAACAAAGCCACAAGGGCAGCAACCCTTATTTTGAAGCTCCAGTCGGTCATTCAACTTTGCCTTTTGTCGGAATATATTCGCATGTAAAATAAAATTATATAATTCTAGGATAATGTTTTTAGATTCAAAACCATCGTCCCAAATAAGACCCACATAAATGTAAAATAGTGAACCAAACCCCAAAAATATTTATAATTAAAAGTTCATTCGAGAAACAAGTTTCGGTAAATATTTAAAAATAACAAACACTCGATTTTCTGAGTGTTAAATAAACTTTTAAAATATATGAGAAATGGAAACTGGGTGGAAATCGATGCTCGAACGCATTGCGAGATCTAAAGTTTATTTATTTATTAACTATTATCTCGTCTCTTAGTATATTCAGGTTGGGTTGGGATGTAGAAGTAGAATTACTCCTATCGTCCCACGTATGTTATCTATTGCCGAATACTATGTGTGACCTACATTTAACAATGAGGGTGCTGTCTGCAACTCCAACAGTCTGTTTTGATTATCTGTAATCTGTTCCATCTCCAAAATGTATTCTTGTTTTGTTTTAAAAATAAAGTGAGGATATTTGTCTAAGTTTTCATTAACTGGTTGGGTTTGTTATATTTTGTACAATTCGCAAAGTAGGAAATTGTATTTTTTTAAATCTCTTTTTTAACCATTTGTTTGTTTAACGGTGATGATAATGAATTGTTGTTTTTACATACATACATACATAAACTCACACCTTTTTCCCATGGGGGTAGGTAGAAACTATAGAATGCCACATGCTACGACCCTTACATACCCCTTTCGCTTCATCCATATTCATACATCTTGTCATACACGCACGCCGGTTGAGAGTACTACGCACCTGACCTTGGTGAAGAACATCACCAATAACATCGATGTATATCCTTCTAGAACGTCCTCTACCGGCGTTTCCATTGACATCCGCCTTATAAATTCCTTTTGTTAATCGCCGTTCACTCATTCTCTCAACATAGCCAAACCACCTGTTGTTTTTAGTACTATTTATACACATGATTTAGATAAAAAGGTAACGTATAGGTGATTTCAATATCCTGAATTTGTGTTATGGTATCAATCTATGTACTCATCAACTCATCATGAATTTTTATGAAAAGTCTTTATTCAAAAAAGATCGTTATCTTAAACCAAATATTTTAAAAAAAGCTCTGCTGAAAGCATAATATAAACTTTGAAATTCATTAAAATTACGAGGAACATTTTTGTTACGAGCTTTTAACTTTCATAACGCTGTAAAATTTGTTTGTTTCCGCACTATATAATTCAGAAAGTTTGTCCTCCTAGGCTTATCTATTACAAAGTAATGTTCCTAGGTTAATCATGGTTTCGCTTACATATTAGGTTAATGAATGATATTAAAACTTTTGCTTGAACATTAGCCTGGGGGCAATTACCAAACCTTTTATGTAAACCAGCTGGTAACTGTATCTCGAGTTAATAGCATATTTGTTCGACATTCCTTTTATTTACTTCTCACTAATAGTCCTCTTAGTGTGAGGCCCAAGTTCCTCATTTACCTACTGTTTTAATACTCTAATAATATCTCGGAGAAATAATTTGAATAGTATCTAATATAAGTAAATAGGTCAATTTACCCGGCTTTCATGGAAATTCGTAGTTAATATAATATTATCACCTACTAATATTGTAAAGAGGAAAATTACAAAATAATAAATGTACAACAAATATAATTAATAAATTATTACTTATTAGATAAAATTTTGTTTGAACAAAAATACCGTGATTGCCCGAGTGAATATTTAATAACGACGTTGACTTTATGATAAGACCGCATCGCTGCAATGTTTAGGAATTAGCATAGAGGTTTGTAACATGTTACAAAGCGAGCATTACCACAAACAGTGCAGCGACCACAGAGTTCGGAACGAGCATAATTAGCATAGAGGTTTGTAACATGTTACAAAGCGAGCATTACCACAAACAGTGCAGCGACCACAGAGTTCGGAACGAGCATAATTAGCATAGAGGTTTGTAACATGTTACAAAGCGAGCATTACCACATCCAGTGCAGCGACCACAGAGTTCGGAACGAGCATAATTAGCATAGAGGTTTGTAACATGTTACAAAGCGAGCATTACCACAAACAGTGCAGCGACCACAGAGTTCGGAACGAGCAAAATTAGCATAGAGGTTTGTAATATGTTACAAAGCGAGCATTACCACAAACAGTGCAGCGACCACAGAGTTCGGAACGAGCATAATTAGCATAGAGGTTTGTAACATGTTACAAAGCGAGCATTACCACAAACAGTGCAGCGACCACAGAGTTTGGAACGAGCATAATTAGCATAGAGGTTTGTAATATGTTACAAAGCGAGCATTACCACAAACAGTGCAGCGACCACAGAGTTTGGAACGAGCATAATTAGCATAGAGGTTTGTAATATGTTACAAAGCGAGCATTACCACAAACAGTGCAGCGACCACAGAGTTCGGAACGAGCATAATTAGCATAGAGGTTTGTAATATGTTACAAAGCGAGCATTACCACAAACAGTGCAGCGACCACAGAGTTCGGAACGAGCATAATTAGCATAGAGGTTTGTAATATGTTACAAAGCGAGCATTACCACAAACAGTGCAGCGACCACAGAGTTCGGAACGAGCATAATTAGCATAGAGGTTTGTAATATGTTACAAAGCGAGCATTACCAAAAACAGTGCAGCGACCACAGAGTTTGGAACGAGCATAATTACGCGGATTTTAGCATGCGACTTTAACGTAACAAGCGTGCTTCAAATGTTGCATTACAACATTTACGACCGGATGCTCAAGTCAGTCACCACCTTAACAGAGCCTGTATACCAGATACTAAGGCCAAGGAGGCTACTAGTGTGAAGTAAATAAAGGGATGTCGAACAATAGTAACAGACCGTGTCGTTCCGAGTGAAGAGTGAAGATATGGAAGCATTTACAGGCGTGCGTGCGTGACGAAGGCGACCTACATCGCGCGAGCCAAACGGCCGACCGGCACTTGACTATTCAAACCACGGATAGTTCGGAATCTAATTACCATTATTTACCTACTTGATGCTGGGCACCGGGATACCTCCTCGCATTTCTGTTGGCTTGGTACCTACAGGTACATCGTAATAATCCTAAAGATTAAATTTCAGATAATTGTAGCGCCTTGGCGGAGCGGCTTTGACTGCACTCCTTACATTACAGTCGATTGAGTCACTATATAGGTACTTATGAAGTGTGGTCGTATGGTGCCGGCAAGGAATAAACTACCCTTTTTAATACCGTGGATGTCGCAAAAGTTGTGTTAGGAATGATTCATCAGGATGAGCAATAGCATCCTTATATCCACTTAAATGAGAAGCAGCATACGGTGATTAGTGCGATCTCCATTTCGGTTTGCCAAGTATGGTGATATTCCGTCATCACCACTTATAATTGATAAAAAGTTAGCACGCTCTTAGCTGCTATTTACTATAATTACAAGTAGGAAACAACATTTATTGTAATGACTTTTGGAAATGCCTAAAAGAACATCTTACCACACAAAATTGACGATAAGCTTGTCGAGTTTTTATGGGAAGCAGTGATAGCCTAGTGGTGTGACCTTCGGACTGCCAAGTCATAGGTCTCGAGTTCGAACCCAAGGCACGCACTTCTGACTTTTCGGATTAATATGCGTATTGTATAATTATCACTTGCTTAAAAACGGCGAAGGTAAAAATCGTGAGGAAACCGGAGATGTCGGATGTCTGAGAGATATTTCTCGACGGCATGTGAAGCCAAGTCAGAGGCCCATGGGCGGCATAAACTCTGACACCAGGCTGGTCACTAACCACACGAAAAGAAGAAGAAGTTTATTTTTTGATGATGGATCTTCTTGATTGGTAATATAATAATTAAAAGGTTAAAATGGTACGATTGTTGCTCTAATACGTCATTATTATTTAGTATTCATCTATAATAAAACATCATGCATCATCGTAAGTACTTAACAAACGCAAATCAATAATTTCGCCACATTTTCAAAGCTTTTTGAACATTAGCTGTGTCTAAGCCTAAGTTGAACTTGTGGGAAATGTAATATTACCTAGTACTTAAGCGCGACATTTTATAATATTACTTCCAGCAAACCATCAATGCTAGTTTTTATGAAAAGAAATACCTGCCTACTTTCACCTTATGGCTTGGCCTAAACCGACTTAGCCAAAACCACAACCAATCAAAATTAATTCAGCACACTACCTCTACTGATTGATAACTAGAATAGTTAGTAAGTAAAATTAGTTAGCAAACATCTTTTACAAGAACTTCTCAATTGTTAATAAATCATTATTGTAGGTAATCTTTTAGTTTTATATTCTTCTAGTTTTAATTATTTCTATAGACTGTACTTCGGAGAGTGTGCTCAAGAACTCCACAATCTCATCCCACTGGCCCCCTTCTATCATCGGACATCTAGACGCACTGCAAGTTGCCATCCATACTTAGTTGCCATTCCACCAATTCGCACTAACCGCTTCCAAACATCCTTCATAATGCGCACTGCAAAAGAGTGGAACTCACTACCTGCGTCTGTGTTCCCGAACGCATTCAACCTGAATCTCTTCAAAGTTAGAGTTAACAGGCTTCTTCTGGGTAAGCTCACGCCATCGTAGACTTTGTCTCTGTCTCCTCTAACCTAGACTAGAGTCAAGAACAAACCCATTTCAAATAAAAAAAAAACAAATTGGATAACTGTGTAAGTGGTGTGCACACCTTTAAGTGACAGGTTCGCTGTAGTACCTTTAAATTCTAATATTAAGATCTCTGTAATTTTTTTTGTGAACTAGTCGATGGAATGCCATAATAAATAAAAATAAAATAAGTCCCATGTAATAGGTTGCGAGCCTATTGCCATCCACCGGACACAAATCCAAACTCCGGGCTGCTACTGAGGCATTCCACACAGAAAACCCAATAACACTTTGCCCGACCTGGGGATCGAACCCAGGACCTCACGATCAGCAGTCGCGCTTGCCACCACTAGACCAACGAGGCAATAGGCTCGCCCTCTATTGCATGGGACTTAAAGATAACGGCGAAATGAGGGTGTTACTATACACCTTTGCCTCTTTGTTACTATTCACCTTTGCTTTAAAATAAAATAATAATAGTAGAGCAGAACTCATAAACGACAAATTCCATCAGAATTATATTATATCCTCAATGAATATACGTTTCATTAAGTAGAAATCTCCTTAAACAGAAAGCTCAATTATCCATCTTCCGCGAAATGTTAATGAAGGCTTCAAGAACCAGGGCATTTTGCCACATGAGTTCGGTGCAGTTACTTACTCTGCTTTATATTTCCTCCTAACCGCAATACTTACTGTTTGTTGAACTTGGTAATAACTGACAGTTAAATACGAACAAAGGAAAACAAAAGGAAACTCGAAACAATGTAAAATAGATAAATGAATACCTTACTATATTAGTCTACTAGTCAAATTGTTTTACTGGCAAGAGTCCATAGGAAAAGTGTAACAGTACCCACCGCATCAATTATTGTGTTTGAGTAGCCCGTTAGTAGAGTTCACAAAAGTCTAAATGTAGAGTCGCAGGAGTGAGGCCGTTATTCCTCTTCCTATGGGGAAATTAGTACAGAATATCGACTCCTCTCGTATCGTCACAAAGTTTATGAGAATACGTAGCTCATGCCGAATTGAAAATATTAACCAGTCACCAAATATTATGGTAATAGAGCTAAGTACTCAGAGAGCAATGAATGTGAACTCTTTCGGAAGATGGTATCTTACAGTGGACTTTTAGACTGTTAATGATGATGAGGGATAGAAACAAATGCAGCCGTCGTGGCATGCCTGACAGATGTGAAACATAAAGATCAATAGGTAAAAAAAAAACTGCTCGAATCAAACCGAAGAGAGCTAACGAGTTACGAAGGTCTGCCGTCGTGTGTCCGCCATCGCGAGCGTCGTCACGCAACAGCCGCCCTCACATCCGTACCGCCGCATTAGATGTTTCACATCAAAAATCAATGGAAAGTCGGCTCGTCAATTCTGGAGCTAAGATACTATAGATTGACAATGGCTTTAAATACTTACAACAATTTTCTATAACACTAGATTCCGATACACTCCTCTTGTTACGTCTAGTATTAGAAACACAAATTGAATGCAATGTTTGAATAATTATTATGTTTAGAATATACAGCACCTGCACTGCATGATAAGTAACTGGCATACCATACATTGTGATTCCTTTTCCCATAATCCTTAGGAAGAATACAATGTCACAATTTTATCTAAGCACCCAACTCTTAAGGGGAAAAATGAGGTCATAACTGTTCACACTTCACAGTTGATGAGGCACGTTTAACCCTGTGTAACCCTTAGTTTCGCTATTTATTATTCGCGAGTTTAACGACGCACTTCCAAAAATTGTTTAATTTACTGCTGAAAGGTCTTCCTATACCTTATAAAATCGTATAGAAAACGGTGCGAGCTGTACATACCAACACACTAAACAAAGGCACGATGTACTCGAATTCTAATAGCGACACATCTGAACGATCAACACGTAGAAAGTATAATTTAAGCATAATAAAACGGACTAAGTCGCATTGTTACAGTTCTAATCTGCTTGCCTGTTACGTACTGGCATAAGCACTGGCGCATAAATCAGTTTGAATAATCGCCGAAAGCTGACGTTGTTAAAACGTATGTAGCAAGTATTTTACTAGGCACTGCATCGCATACTTAACAGATGCACCGTAATATTTTAATTTGTGACACGAAGCGAAACACGTCTTTAAGGCTTGTGGGAAACTAGCTAAACGCATTGTCACGATGCTAGCGACTTGTCATGTAAATTGGTTTGTAATACTGAACGACTGCAATTAAAGGACACATTAATTCATCACTTACAATTTCTATGAAATGTTGTCTTAGGAGTCTCGCCTAGGTTTCATTAATAGCTTGTTTAAATAGCGCTTGGTATCACATTAAAATTTCCATATGGTATTTGAGCACAATTTGATCATTAATAGTTACTTATATCACTTTTGAATCAATGCTCGCAGAATCAAACAATGATGGGTAGTTTCCATGCTCTGTTCATGGTACAGAAGGAAGGATCGAGAGATACTGTTAATAGTATATTATGGATGTTCTAATACCTTATAAAGTCTTGAAATAATGTTATTTTGTCCGTGGCGGGATGGATTAAGAATACAATTTCCCTCCAACAGCTTCGCCGACCAAGCGAGTCCTCTGGCACCATGATTGTGGCTCGCCATCTTATAACTGGGTGAACAGACTCCTGTAAAAGGCAAACACTTCTGCTTACCCCTTCGGGGATTACTGGCGTAGGTAATTGTATGTAAATATCCATGTGTGTATGCGGGTATAAAGAATGCTAATACACTTTCGTCCAGTTACGAATTAGGTCGGGCGCATGATACCTTTTGAATAAAAGCTCAATTTTATTACTTGCTTCTGTCACACTTCATTGTTATTCAAAATAAGTAATGTTTACCTTGATTACGTAACAATGAAGCTCGTTAACTTAATATAAATTTACAATTTGTTTGTACTAACATAACATCACGCCGTGTATTCCCCGAAGGGTTCGGCATAGGTGTTTTTAGTACACCCTCGTTTCGCCAGTTATGTTTTAAGTCCCATGTTATAGGAGGCGAGCCTATTGCGATTAACTGGGCAGAAATCCAGACTCCGGGCTGCTACTAAGAAATTCCTAATAGAAAGACCCAATAACACTTTGCCCGACCTTGGGATCAATCCCAGGACCCAATGCTCAGCAGTCGCACCTGCGACCACTAGACCAACAATGCATTTTTTATTGTCATTCATGATTAGTTTTACATCCATTACTTATCTTATAAAAGTAAGATTTTTTAGAAGGCGAAAAATATTTTTTTCTAAAGAATACCTGGAAATATATTATATTATCGCATCCTACAGCCAATCGTGAGATGTTGAAATCACTTTTCTAATAAATAATAATACAAATTTGGGCAGACTCGCCTAATTTTTATCGGGCAGTGTCGTTTAATTTAGAACCTATATGCAATTGATTGATAAAGCACGTATCCATTTATCATTATATCCTCTCATTATCCAATCAATATCTCTTATTATGTAAATGAAAATCCATTTCATTTTTAATATCACCATTGACCCTAATTTCTGAGTGAATACTATTTGTTCAGGAACTCAGGACAGTGCAATAATAGCGGTGCCTGACACAAATACTCGACATAACTCGTCATTATGATGATAAACACTAAAATATCGATTCGTTCGCAGTCATTGGCAGTCGTAGTCGGACCTAGCTAATGGGTGCTTGCGGTCTGCCTGCCGCGGTGGCCACTATTTAACCGATTTATGGCCAAAATGTATTGTACGCAGCGTTCACAGTAAGTAATTCTAACAAATGACAGCTAACTGCCCATTGCATAATTGATTAAATGGCTCTACAGGGAGGCTACGTATTCAAACGATTAGTTATTCGTAATTCTTGTGTGCCTATAAAAGTCTGGAGCCAGAGATTGATTATAACTCCTTTACCTCGTATCTCTTGAACCCGTCTATAAGGTAATTCTATTGCAATATTTTTATGGGTTAAGTAATTTATCACTCTCATTCACATTGTGAGATATCGAAATGGTAATCTTTTCAATTAGTAATGTATCGATATAATATGTAAATGCTATGATAATACATTTTTAATCTGGAGGCAGACTTTAAAATTCAGCTCACGACTGTAATTAGCTTATTTAGCTATCCCGTTCTGGATGTAGGGATGCATGCAAACTGCATAATGTAAACAGTTTGCAGGAGTCCTAACACTACGCGGAATAGACTCGATCGAAGTTTATACAAGTAAACCATCCGTTGAAATGAAACAGATATCTGCAAAATAACGCACACCTCTATCTTATTAGGATAAAATACTACTACACTACACTACACATCTTCTTAATACCTAATTATTAAAAAAAAAAACAGTTGAAGAAATAATTCAAATTAAAAATTATTGACACACTTTCGTAATGGCATTCACGTTATTTTTCATTTCTCATCAAATTGAAAATGTATGACATAATATTTTCAATATTATGTTGATGTGTCCTCATTCATTGTCCGTTCAGTACAATACGAATGCATCGAATAATGGAATCCTATGTTATGGATGTCCATGGACAATAAAAGTTATATAAAATAACTTTAACTTAATAAAAGCTAAGTAGCTTACAAATGTATTATAGGTTTCATGAAAGTAGCTTTATGAAATTAACAGACGCTTTGTAAAATATAAAAGCATAAGACCTATATGACTTCACCTAAATAAATGGCATAAAATTAACAAAGGACGTAACATTTAAAAATGTTACTAGTTAACATAGTCAGTTTATTATGTAAGCAACAAAATATTTACGTTAATTATGTACAAGGATTTTATATAATAAAATGGTCCAATACAAGGATTAAATGATACTGTTGGTTATTAAAATTCAATTTCGGAGTAAAGCTCCTAAAAATATTTTTGAAATCTGTTCTTCGTGGCGATATAGCGCGCTATCCCACCCGGTTATCAGACCGCAAAATTCTAATAGTCAACGCTAATAATGATGTCTGTTGCTTAGCTCATTGGAATCTATACTAATATTATAAAGCTGAAGAGTTTGTTTGTTTGAACGCGCTAGTCTCAGTCCAACCAGTAGTTACTGGTTGGAATTGAAAAAATATTTTTGTATTGGATAGTCCATTTATCGAGGAAGGTTATAGGCTATATAACAGCACGCTACGACCAATAGGAGCGTAGCATAAGTGAAAAATGTTGCAAAACCTGGAAAAATATCCACCCGTGCGAAGCCGGGACGGGCCGCTAGTTCATTTATAAAATTTACTTCATTCCCGATCTGAAGTTCCATATCCGAGCAGGTTTGATTAGATTTAGAAAATTCTTAAAAATAGTTTTTTTCATGACGGATAGGTTCAACAAACGATAACCGGAGCCCTATGGCTATACCTAGCACTATTCTACTAAATCCTCCGGATAACAAGCGTGACGTATACAGATTTTATTTAGAATTTTGCATCGAGAAATTCTAAAAGCAATACAGTCCAACGAATCTGAAATAAGTGAAACGTGAACTCGTACAAACTATTCGTCAGTCGAGAGTTGGAAAGTTATATTTTGATTGGATACTACACCCACTGATCATCCCTTGTAACAAATTCCAGGTTTTAGCCAGTTTAGTGGTAAAATTAGCTTTAGCTTGCGATTTCGTCCGCGTGGATTTCGGATATAAACTTTGGTTGACTTTAAACGGAGAGGGTGAAGTTGGTCTACCCGTTCGTTCTGCCTAGCCTTTTCCCAACTATGTTGGGGTCAGCTTCCATTCTAAATAGATGCGGCTAAATACCAGTATTTTACACGGAGCGACTGCCGTCAGACCTGCGCAACCCACTTACAGGGCAATGCCGATACCCTAAAGTTAGACCAGTTGTCAGACTTTCGAGTATGAAGTTGGTCTACCCACCCAGTCTTATTTTTGCAAGACTATAATGTAAAGGAAATGACCTCGATTTTATCACATCCTCAATAAACGTACGACAAAACAGATTCGTAGCATGATTTACGTCGATAGATAAATATTATCAAATCAAGCCCTTGTAATCCTTCTGCGCAACACACTGATGAAGTGTCAGTAAATCAGAGCAATGCCGGGATAGACAAGTATTTTAACTCTGAATGTGTATTTGACGTAGATACCACTCAATCTGCTGAGCTTTGCGTCAGAGCTGACATCACCAATTTTTCCATAAGCTTTCAGTGCTAAAATGAGAAATGTTAGCATTTTTTGGGTTTATTCTCATTCTTGTTATGAATCTGATTGTTTATTTTAGAAATGTTTCGTCAAACGTGGCATCTGACCTTTATGGTGATAGCACGCAATAGTTTGCACATAACCCTAAAAGTAGGTAGGTAAATAGCCATAAAATGACTTTTCAACTTTATGTGCTAAAAGCTTGAATAATTTGTATGCTGTGTCGATGCGAGCTAACGTTTATTGCAATCTTGCAGTGGAATCATTAGCTGTTTGCGAGCGCGGCGCATGCGACACTCAAGTGGTTATAGCCAGCCTTACTTTCATTATTAACAATTAACATCTAAATCTTCTGATTCAGTTGTATATAGGGTGGCACTCAGGTAAATTATGCGAGAGTGGCAAATAAAATTATAACTCTATTTACATAGTAGAACATATAGATGCAATCGTGACTTGAATTGTATGAGATAAGTGAATTAAAGTGATTTCTGTTTACGACTCTATAATTCTATGATTTTATGTCAAATTGTCAACTGTAATCTCTACAATTTTCGTAATTTATTTTTAATGACCTAATCTTTATTAAGTAGCTTTGTTATCTTAAGTTTTAATTAGGGGTGAGCTATGAAGGGTTTATTCTATTTCGTTATCTGTCAAAGAATTTTGTGTTTACTTATCTGGTTGACGGTTGTGCGGGGCGAGTGGGTGGCAGCGGCGGGACGCGGCCGCGTAGCGTGTGGAGCTTGGAGGCGGGAGCGACCGCGGAGGATCCCACTCCACTCTACGTCAAGTTGGAAGCGTAGCGCGACGCCTCACCGTACCGACTCGCGAGACTCCGCACGCTCCACGCTCCGCGCGGGAAACTACGCACACGCATTTTCAGAAGTCTGAAAACTTTACAGTGAAAACAAAATTGGATTCTTCTAACCTCCTTGGATTTATATAATGTTTAGTGTTTGTGTTGTATATCTAAACAGACGAACAAATTAAATTGGTTGATAAGGATGTGTGTTGGGGACACTATAGTGTTAATAAGTGAAAGTAATTTGCACAATCATAGAATAAAACGTTAGTTGAATCATGAGGGAGTTTAAAGCTGGGAACATGAAGAAGAGAAATCACTCGCAGACGGAAAATCCGAAAGGAAAACGCAGGGTAAGTTTACACAGCCGACGATCACGGGGACGTCATTGTTAGGTCTATAGATAAAGATATAGACACACACTACTAACTTTATCGTATGTAAAGAACTAAGTATTTAAAGTTTACAACTTAACACACATATTTTCTGACCGCGCCGACTTTATTCCGCGAAAACAAATAACTTTTTGTTCATGTTCTACGTTAAAAAAGGTTAAATCTGTCTGTTTTATTATTTTGCCATTTATCCATACCTACATTGAAAGCTTCGCAGTGACTTTATATTCATAGTAATGTAATGGAGGAAATAAGTAGTCGCACATGTAACCAAACACGAATGCGCATCGGAGCAATAATAAAACGTTAAAGCAGTTTCACGATACTTAATTTAACTTAAGTGAGCACCTGTACAAGCCTAATGTAGGAAGTAAATTATATATAGAATAACATAAATATCGGCTGGAACATGAAAGATTATAATAAATAGTATTATTTGCCGCGGCAACGCTAAGATCGGATGGAAAACACAAACCAAATTCAAAGCTCTGGGAAAGTCAAAGGAATTAATTATCTTTTACGTGTTGAGTTCTCAAAAACCTAGAGCTACCAGGCAAACATAAGACTTATAGTTGATAATATAATTCATAGTTTTCCTTACGTTATTTAGCAAAAATAGGAAATACTTATTTATGTACACCTATTGTTCAGTTCTGGTACTTAATGATAAATAAATTACTTATGTAAGTAGAAATAAACATTGGACAAACATTACAATAAGGTGATTAATTATTATATTATATCAGTAATCCTTGTGTTAATAGAAAAAACTAATAAACATAATGAAATGGAGATAACTTCCGTTGGCACAATCGTACTTGATTACTTACAAAGGGGCATTCATTTAGCGCACCAATTTGAATAGCACCAATTCGAACACACCAATAGTATCCTTATTCCATTAGGTACCTACTATTGGTGTGATTGGGGCGCTAAATAGAATACCTTTTAAAAGTTTAGTCGGAAAGGGGGTACTAAGCCGAAAGGGTGTTAAAGTACCTATAATAATCGATAACTTTTGTTCAACTTTCCCCAAAAGTCAATAGTTCAAGAGAAATAGCTCTTCAAAGATTTCATAAAAAATACGCTAAATTCTATCTATCCTCAGCTATGATCAGAGGTGTTTACATTTTACGTCATATATGGGTTCACGGATTAGAAACTCCATTTTCTGAATTCATAACTAAAGCAGGGATGAAGAATTTTTGAAAAAACTAAAATAAAAATATTTTTTCATGGAAAAAAAATTAATCGAATTTTTAAATTTTACCACTCTCTTTAAAACAATCATCAGAGATACATTAAGTGGCCCGCGGCTTAGTACCCCCTTTCCGACTAACCTTGTATATCTTCAACTTACTTTAGCTACTATAATATTTTTGAAGAGGATGATTTTCGATGGCAAGTGTAGATGCTTTTGAATCACAAAGAGCACCAAAATAATTTGGTAGGAAACCAATGCACTACTACTACCTACTAAAAACAATTAAAAAGGTTCATTTACAAACAAAGTTCTGTACTCTGAGACTTCTCTACTACATGCTCTTCAGTAAAACTCGACTGTACCGTAGTACGAGTTCTGTTGCGGAGGTCTGAAGGCAGTCGCTCCGTGTAAAATAGTGGTATTCAGCCGCATCTGGTTAGACTGGGAGCTAACCCCAACATAACTGGGAAAAGGCTAGGCAGAAAAAGAACCCCCCTAGTACGAGTTAGTTAGCATATTACTAAAACAGCAATAGTTTTTGCCGGCTCTTTATACTGAATAATATATTTGTCTCTTTTTTTGCGGCTGTGTAAGAGAGATAGAGTTTAGCGATCTCACGAAAACTATTGCCGTTTTAGTAATTTGCTAACTCGTAGGAGTACCTACTGAACTTGAGTTTGAATCGGTAATAATTAAACTTACACTGAAAGTCCTAGGAATCACTACCTATACCTATGTCTTAAATTTTGTTACTTTCTATATAAAGTTAGTTATTAGAAGATAGATTATTTCTATACAGTTATCTCGACTTTATAGTTTTATAATAGTTATACAGAATTAAAGGCGTATAAAATCGTTTCAATCAAAATCGCTTTCGAATAATCGGTTTGCACTTTGTATTCATACTCGTGTACTAGTTAACTATTCCCATTCAGCCAGTTTGATCCTCAGAACTTTCACGGAAGTATAATTAAATGATACAATTTTCTTCTCAAATACAGGAAAGTAGTTTATTTGTTATTGTGTTGACTGCCTTGTTAGTATAGTGGTCACATACGCGAATGCTGAGCATGAGGTCCTGGGTTCGATCCCCAGGTCGGGTAAAGTGTTATTAGGATTTACCATTAGGAATTCTCAGTAGCAGCTCAGAGTCTGGATTTGTGGCCGATTAATGGCAATAGGCTCGACCCCTATTACATGGGACTTAAACATAACTGGCGAAACGAGGGTGTACTTAAAACGCCTCTGCCGAACCCTTCGTGGAATAAAAGGCGTGATATGTTATGTTATATTTGTTTACACTCGAAAGAATGACAATTTAACCAGTGTGATAAATTTTGGATCCAAGCATTTGTTAATTCTGTAAAGTTCCATAATCTACATTTTAATCTTTAATCTATTACAGCTTTTTTTCTATTTATTATAATGTAAAACGCGCTTCTCTTGACAACTAGCAACATCTCGTGTTAACGCACAACTAAATATACATAGATGTCTGTTTTACATAATTTATTAATGTGACAACATATTTTAAAGAAAACATGTAGGTACAAGAAGGTATATTGTATCAGACATAACTTAGTATTGTACCTTTTATAAAATATGGATATACAACGTGTAACGTAATTAACGCACACCCTCAAGCACCCCAATTAGAATATTATGTTATATTCATAATACCTACACTGAAATTTTATTTTTATGTGCTTAAATATTGTTTATTCAAGAAAATAGTATTACTTTTTCATTGTTAACTTCATTTAAAATTCAGTCTTATGCCCTTGACATAAGGCTCAATTTTCGTTATGCCAATTAAAAGAATAATTAGTAAAAAACACGTTTATAAAAAAAATATACACAATAAAAATGATGAGATGATGATGATGAGATCGCCTTGCGCGATAAGACCGCCCATTGTGCATTTTTGTATTTAAATAGTTTTTCGTGTTATGTTAACCTGGTGTACAATAAAGAGTATATAAATATAAATAAATAAATAAAAATGGGTGAAGTCGATTCACTAAACGATTCTGAACAAACTACTTTCAGGATGTACGTTAATTATGTTACATATTGTATATACGCTTGTAAAATATGGTAACTATGTTAATAGAAGACATTCCGATTCCTTTACGGTCTCGTTGGTCTAGTGGTGGCAAGCGCGACTGCTGATCGTGAAGTCCTGGGTTCGATCCCCAGGTCGGGCAAAGTGTTATTGAGTTTTTCCGTGCGAAATTTCTCAGTAGCAGCCCGGAGTTTGGATTTGTGCCCGGTTTATGGCAATAGGCTCGCCTCGTATTACATGGGACTTAAACATAACGGCGAAATGAGGGTGTTACTATACACCTCTGCCCAACCCTTCGGGGAATGCAGACGTGATGTTTTATTCCGATACCCGGAAACGCAAACTGTATGAAATGCATCATACAGTCAAACACGAATAAATGAAATGTACAATAATTGTATTTTATCAACCTAATGAATACGTCGAAACGCATATTCAAAGGAATAAATAGTTTGCGTGGGCTTTCAACTTGATGAATATGAAACTACATTATAAACAAAACCTTTAGAAATATATTTCGCACTTCAGTGTAAGCCACTACTTACCTACATAGCTAAAGGCAGTAGCTGCAGTGGCTTAACTGCGAAATATTATGTGGCTTAATAGCACATTTAATTATTTTTTTAATAACTTATTAAACAACATAACATAAAATCACACCTCATATTCTCCGATTGGTTCGGCAGAGCTGTTTTAGTACACCCTCGTTTCGCCAGTTATGTTTAAAACCCACGTAATAAAGGGCGCGCCTATTGCCATAAACGAGCACAAATCCAGACTCCAGGCTGCTACTGAGAAATTCCTATTGGTAAAACCCAATACCACTTCGCCCAATCTGGGGATCTAACCCAGGATCCCATGCTCAGCAGTCGCGCTTGCCACCACTAGACCAACGAGGCAGCTACCTTTCATAATTATATCTATTGTTTTTCTACTTTATCGGACTGCTTGCGTTTCTGGAGGCCTGGATTTAACCAATCTAAATCCCCAGTTGAGTAGGGGAGAGTAGGGTAATGGGAGTCAGCGGGTAATAGGAGTCACCCTTACATCCACGAAACAGTACGTGCGAGCGACGCGTAAACGGCGTCCCTACCCCCGCTCCGGCCCCCCAGCGCTGCCTGGAACGGCTCGCGACAGTCAGCGCCCGCGCCATTGAGATACGTCCGTGTTTTGTTTTTGTGCTCCGCCGATATAATTTTACGTCAATGTAAATTAGAAGGTAAGTGTCGAATATCTTGCAGTATGCGATTAAGACTTTTACAAGAACTTAGTTAGACGTTCGAAATTGTGATATGCAGTTCAGATTATGTCAGTGTTTTAAAGATTTTTTTTATTTTATTATTTTTATCATTAGTGTAATTGTGGGAAATGAGAGTCAGGTGACTCCCATTACCCGCAAGTGATCACTATTATCCGTAACTGTGCATGTTGAATTACGTCATTTTTATTTCTTTCTAGATGCCGAAAGTACGAGTCAGGACGACTGAAAAGGCTTCCTTCTGATAGCCTGGAAAAGGCTATAAGGCTTGTTGAAAGAGGTTCTTCAATAAGAAATGCTGCTAAGGTAATAGGGATCCCATTTTCAAGCCTTCAAAAGAGGATAAAAAAAGGTTCTACCTTAGGACCTCATCTAGGACGATTCACTGTCTTTAGTGCTGAGACAGAAGCCGAGCTAGCAAACTTGGTGAAGAAAATGGCAAATATTTTAAAACAAATTAATCCACCGGTTCTTAGGATGTCTATACAAGTAGGCCCACTTGATTCTGAACCAGATATTGTATCACCAGTACCTGGCATGTCAAACCAAATTAGTGCTAATTTGCATGATTTAATCAAGTTTCCATAGAAAACACCTGCTATAAATACAAGAAAGGGCCGAAAAAACAACACGCTACAATTTTAACTTCAACGCCAATCAAAGAAAACCTGATAGAAAAAGAAAATAAGAAAATGAAAAAAACAGGGGGTAAAGAAAAAGAAAAGAGATGGAAAGGTAAAGGTCAGGGAAAAAAGACTACAATTCAGAAGAAGGGTCCTGAAAAGGCAAAGCGCCAAGTACTTCAAGAACGAAACTTCTGTATCAGATGTTGGCACTGACGACTTATGCCAGGACGATGAGGATGACGACGCAGAAGATGCTGGAAACAGATGCCTGGTATGCAACGATTTTGGAAAAAACAACGAGATGTGGTTCAGATGCACCTCATGTAGGCTATGGGCTCACGTAAAATGCACTGGGTGTAACTCAGCTGAAGGTTATGTCTGCGATATGTGCTAGATTTTCTTTGACTACGATTGCCCTCAGGGTGACCACCATTACCCCCATGTTGGTGTAATGGGAGTCAAATCTGTTTTTTTTTTAAAAATGTATAATATCCAAAGTTGATTGCCAAAGTGACTGATAATTATTTCTAATGATAGCTAATTAAGTAAATGATGTTTAAAGGCGGTTGCAATAAATAGTTTGTTTATGGTTAAATGTTTATTTGAGTTCTCGCTTAAGTGACCCCCATTACCCTCTTTTACCCTATTAGTGAAATTCTCAGTGCATAAAGTTCATAGGAATTGGATCGGTACCCAATATCTGCTTTGAAAGCGCTCGAAAAGTTATAAGTGGGATTATCGAACTGTGGGCGTACTATTACCAATAATGAATCCCTTTCTGCCTTTTTGAGAGACCTTTTCAGGGATTATACTTGAAAGACTTTCAGAAATACAATAAAAGCTTTAAGTTTTTCAGGTATATCATCATTATCAGTCTTATTTTATTTTTAATATCAACCTCTTACGTACAACCGTAACAAATAAATTACACTATTTTCCAATTAAAATAATACACAATTCTACGAAATTCTAAACGAATTTCAATTCTTATGAATTTCGTAGAATAGCCAGTTTAAAAATATTCGATTAATAGTAGCCTCTCTTGCCTTAAACAAACAAAATACCCAATTAAAGTGTTGTTACACAAAAATCCCGCACATCATAATGAGTGTACACAAGTACAACGATAATGCTGCCATTCAAAATAAACTAACATTAATAACAATCGCCATTCAAGTTTAGTTGAAATTACTAACAATATTATCGACCTACGACCCTTGTTTTTGATATCGCTAAACTTAACGAATTCAACTGAGTTAGGAGTAGTTTGCAATCGTCACATGACGTAACTCATTGAGTTCAAAGAATGCCGACACTACATGAATTACCATCTCACTTACAATAATACCTAAGAACTATTTCCGTTCATTTCCTGTTCTTAACAACGTTATAAGACAATTTTCATTTAGCTATAAATTCATGTTTTAAGTGGCTCTACAAGTAGGTTGAGCTAGTCGAATTACCATAAAAACGAAACTTCAAACGGACTTAGGACTAGGCAATATTTGCGAAGGCTATATAATATGACTACGACTCTACGTGTCACTCAAGTTTTTCTCAAATTCCGAGAAATGCAAGCAGTGAGCCAAGAGCGAAACTTAATATTATAATCATAGTACTCAGAGACAATGAGCTTCAATATTCTGCTGTCAGTTCAGTACTTATTTATTCCATGATACCGACTCAACACTTCGTAATGGAATCCAACTTTAAGTACAAAATAAATCTTTTTTTTTCATTTTGCGTTTTCGTATATGCCAAGCACCCACGAAAAAGAAAGAAGTCCGTCCTGCCCACAGAAATCGTAATAATTTATACATTTCTGAGGTCCTGCCAGATGAACAGTAAAGGGTACACCGCTCCATTGCCATAACTTTAAAATTTGAACGATGATAATATTATCGTCGTTTAAACCTACGACAATTCTTTCAGACAAATAGACGAAATAATTCTTTAGTAGGAAGATTCCAAAAAGAAACATATTTTTAATTCTCAATCAGATAAAATAATACAATGATGTAACTTATCCAGGTACAAAAAAAGATTTAATGAAGCAAAACAAAAATTATGATCACGGCAATTCTTACTACGTTTGTCTAGTTAAGATGTTTGGCCGGCCTCGCAACAGGTGGTGCGAGGTTTTCAACAACTTGTTGAATATCGCTCTGGAGGAACGTTTGCTAAGAGAACGCACAAGTGCGACGAGCAACAAAAGTGCGGGACCCTCGCCGAGTACGCGAGGCGTCAGGTCAGGCCCCTCGTGCCACTATGTCCGGTCACCACGCGTCACTGCACTGCCAAGTGATTTATTTTTAGAGCAAGTTCCTGTTGTAATATCCAACCAAAATAATCGACACCGTGTAATCGTTAACTGCAAAGCTTATCGTACGATCAATTAATAACACGGACAAGGTGGTCCGACTCGATGATCATAAACAATCGTACGACAGATCGGCATTTCTAAATTAATGGCTTTCGTAAAATACTCGGGCGATATTTATTTGCGTTGGGCTTCGAGAAGAACTGTCCGGGTGAGATGGGCGGGCGGCGGCGTGCACACGAGATAGCGGGGTCACGTTCCCGAGATAAAACTCAAGATAACGTCGAAGTCTTCTGTACGCGATTGTCTTTGCGCCGTGTATCGAGACATATTTGTATTATTCGTTATTGAGTACGCTGGCTTACGTTCGCCGTATATTGATAAACAGCTTAAATATGTGCTAATAACATAGATCGGGGAACAAATGACCGCCAATGTAAACACGAGACCCTATTGCGTAGGTTTTAAGAGAGCTGTTGTTATAATAAGCGGTTATAAACATAACGTCTCAAGTAACGTGAAATTGCAAATTAAAACAAATGTTTCACAATATTTTAATTATACGACGTTTCAGACATATTTTATAATGGGTTTAGAGTTGTTATTTTATGGGATGAATAAATTTTACTGTCTAAAACGATCTTAGGAAGAGTTATCCAAACAAATACTAGTATGTAAGATGCTATAATAAGAACGTAACAATTTATAAAGAAACGCAAGCTTTGTAAAGTTTGAAGATTTTCATAGCGTGAATTGTGAAGCTTTTAAGCTTTTCGATATTGAGATTTCCATCGGCTTTCATATTAGCTTTATTTAATTAAATATTTGTTGTTTTTATTATTAATAAAACAATAGTATTCATTCCTTCGAAAACGTAAAGCATTTTGACTAAAAAGTTCTATCAACTTTTAGTTTTCTTGACAAATTTTTAACCACTCTGTAGGTACATTAACTGTATACAACATATTCATATTTTGTATGAACGTACATGTCCGTTCAAAAATATTGCCTATCTTGCGCCGTCGTTAAAACGAATAAGTATATGTAATCTTCAGCTTCGTAATAATCTTACGGTTCTTTTCATTCCAAGGAGATAACTTGCATAATCTGTTAATTAATCACATAAAAGTATGTTTAAAAAGCGTTTGTCGAAGTGTCCATACCCGTTTGTATTCCCGTTTTTCAAAGAGAATGAATTGAATTATTTTGACCCCGGGGCCAATGTTATTTATTGGAGGTAGACAATACGACCTTCGACCTTAGAGAACAATATTTCTGAGATTAATGATTAGTGCATCTTGTTAACGTTATCTTTGTAGGTACCGTCACAGAACTGAGGTTAGCTTTACCTATGGTTTTGCTTGCGTAAATTCTAAGATTAATTGGTTAGTGAATTTTCCTTCGTCAATTCTTCATGTCGTATATTATTTATGCGTGTGTGTTTAGTTTCGAGACGTTTGGATGGTTCCTAGCCTCAAAACGTCCCACCCCAATCGCCTGCGCATAAGATCTCCTTGTATAGAGCACAATGTATTAGATCCTGCTCCTTTAATTGGTTAATCGTCCACGCCAGGACAAGGACAACAGCTGTGCGCTATTTTTGGCAACTAAGACATAGTATATAAGTAGATATATAGGTATGTATAGGTACTTACTAATGTTTTTGCAATTAAGGCAAAAATAAAATCGGTAGCATGGATAACTACAGACAACTGAGGGACTCATGGCTAATTACCAACCGCGCGGACCATACAATTTGCAAAGTTAAGCTGCGCTTGCCGCGGTCAGTCTGCGTATGGCTGACCGTTCGTTATACATCGTAGCCCCGCCGTGCCTCGGAGAACACGTTAAACAGTAGGTCCCAGGTGTCATACGACAGTCGTTACGGGAAATTATAAGCCAGAAAGTCTGACAACCGGTCTAATCCGCATTGCCCTGTAACTAGGTTGCGGAGGTCTGATGGCAGACGCTCCGTGTAAAATACTGGTATTTCAGCCGCATCTGGTTAGACTAGAAGCTGACCCCAACATGGTTGGGGAAAGGCTAGGCAGAACGGATAACTATAGGCAACTATTTTCCGTTGATACAGCTAATACAAACTAATTTAAAAAATATTGTGCTATCAGATTCAAGACTATACATGTTTACCATAAAGCACTAAATCCAATGGCAAGTTTTGCTGTTCAAATTGTCTTCTACAACCGACTTTCAAACTGTAGACACACCCGCATCAACTAGACTTCTCCAAGTTTTACAAACTAACCGTGCTTCTTCTTCTGTTCGTGTGGTTAGTGACTAACCTGGTGTCAGAGTGTATGCCGCCCATGGGCTTCTGACTTGGCTTCACATGTCGTCGAGAAATATCTCCCAGGCATGCTGTTTCCTCATGTTGTTTTTCCTTCACCGTTTTTAAGCAAGTGATGTTTTATACAAAGTGTAAAAAGACCATTCACGAAGCCGTCAACCATGCATTCAGTACATCAAACTAAGTAACCCTACGCAAAAATTGTCGCTGGGAAACGAGTTTTTTTTGGGTGAAAAATTTCGTTTTACTATAAAGCTCAATGTAACGCACTCAAAACACTGTGCTGATAGATGCAATGAGTAGTAAACGGGTAATGGAGGTATCTCAAGTACATTTGCAACCTTCAAAACTAGTATTTAAAAAAAAGTTGTGAAAAAATTGGAACTTTAACCTCCAATATCTCCGTAACTAGAAGGTTTCCAGGCATAGTCCAGAACAAAAAAATTATCGCAGTGACGTGGAGAATAAGTGCCTTTCGGCTTCGTTAAGGGTCTATTTACACCGTTTATACAATATGCATATGAATCCGAAAAATCAGAGGTGCGCGCTTTGGGAAAACTCGAGACCTATGACTTGGCTGTCGTCCGACGGTCATACCGGACACTTACGTTCAATGTTGTCGATTCTGTTACACATTTTTGATACTACTAAACTAGACTAAACGCAACTGTCACTTTCTTTTTCTATTGAAACAGAAAGAGACAAACACCCTTATTTTGGTTTAGTCCTGTCAAAGTGCACAACAGAATCAACACCAATAACTTGCGTAATAAAACCTGCTAGTGGATTTGGCGTTTTGCGCATAACTAAAGCCAAAAATCTTCCACTACGTTACCGAGCCGAATTATTTTTTCATCAACTTTCAATGTACAGACAAGGCATGTGTTTAGATTTATAATAGGCATAGGCCAAGCCATGTAGGGTGTTGAATCGCAATAAATCATGTCGCTAGATTGGATTGATGACGTAAAAGATGCCTCTCTAATAAATCTTGCGGCGAGGTGTTGTCGTTGCGCTGTCATTAAAATTCTAACGCTGACATAAATTTTTGTTTGATAATGATTTTCATTAGCCACTTCTTAGTTTCTTGGTGTTATTACTATAGGCATAAGACTAAAATAAATAAAAATACAGGATTGTTTCTAATTAACTGGCGAAACTCCACAGTTAAAATAAAATATATAAACTTTAATTACCTAATTTGATAACAAGGTACCTACCTCTACTATAGTAGTGAAGAGCGCGCACGTAGTAGATATCTTGCAGTACCTAACCCTATGAAGTTTTAAATCGTGGGTTAAAAATGTGGGTTGAAAACGGAAACACTCGTATTCGCCAGTTAATTTGAAGTAACTCATGAAAAGAACACAACGATTGATGAAAAACTTACAATAGAAATGGAAATCCATTTACCTCCCTGAATCCACTGACTTCATTATTGGAGGCTACGTAGGGAGTTAGAGAACTTTGTTACCTACATACATAAACCTAGAGAGACATAGGCCTAATATAAATCCCTACAAAACTCTAATATTAAAAGAGTCTTTATTCATTGTGACGCTTTTCATGACATTTTAAAATCCAAGTCCTCACAATAGTCTTGAAACCTTGACCCACTAAATAACTTCCAATAAGGCTATTTACTTAGTAAAGTACACTAGAATGTAATGAGTCCCGCATTGCTTAGCGTGCTTTATTTATTTCTTACACTTTTATCGCTAAGTTAACTAAACTTCAGCCGGCCTCGAAAACTTCTTACATCATTTATTGCTACTTACCTTGATAACGTGGTCTACATTCAAAAGAAAAAATAAATAATAATATTATACCGATTTCATACATGAAATTGCAATGAGAATCTGCAGCTTAGAGTAGGTTAGGTTCTAAACATAACATAACATCACGCCTGTATTCCGCGAAGGGATAGGCAGAGGTGTATAGTAACACCCTCATTTCGCCGTTATGTTTAAATCCCATGTAATAGGGGGCGAGCCTATTGCCATCAACCGGGCGCAAATCCAAACTCCGGGCTGCTACTGAGAAATTCTACATGAAAAAACCCAAGAACACTACCCGAACGATCGAACCTAGGACCTCACAATCAGCAGTCACGCTTGCCACCACTAGACCAACGAGGCAGTTAAACATTGCATAAAACAATATCAAGTTAGAATAAGTAAAAGATTTGTGTTAATTTATAACTATTTTGTAATTCATTTATTTCATTGTTATCAAAAACTATCAATCACCATGACAATATATTTGTATTTACAAACAAGATTGATGACATCATTGTAATCACAGATATTCATCCTAAAGCTGAATCATTACTAACTGTGAATTATAATGACTATTGTACAGAATCTTTGTCTGTCGTTAATAATAAATGAAGTGGAAGGCTTAATGAAGTTGTGTTTATTTTTTACAAACTCTAAGCTATGAAGGTAGATGTTTTCCAGATGAAAACTTGGAACTTCTTATCCAAACTAAGTGAATAGCTGATCCATTTTGTGCCTATCGTAAAATTTTACATTAGCATAATCTAGGCACGAGCCTCTTCTCGGAACGAGGAGGGTTTAGGTCTTAGTCCACCACGCTGGCATGGTGCGGGTTGGCGAACTACACACACTATACAGAACCTGTTTCTTGGAACCGTGTCAGATTTGAATCAGGATATTTTCCTTCAGAGTTAACGAAGTGATAATCAAATTTTATCCGTACAAGAATTAGAAAAAAAATAATTAAAGTATTTACACAGATAGTTAACAAAAGTAATAAAAAACATAACCCTGTCTTTGCCATTGCGCGGTCGGGTAATAACGAACTTTGAAGAGGTCTTAGATCCGTATTACAGAACGAAACTCAAGCATTAATCTCTGTTTAAAACTATACTGGCCTGCAAAAATAAGTATCACACTTTTAAAATTGCAATAACTTTTTAAGTACACAAGATATATTTTCGAAACAAAAAGGACTCAAAAAAGAGTTTAACTTTGTTACTGTAGTTTCAAAGAAAGCTGATAAAAATTGCTATAAAACGTTTTTTATTTTAAATCTCTAACTTCTATAGTTTAGAAAAAAATGAAATTTTAAAAGTGTGATACTTATTTTTGCAGGCCAGTGTAGTTTTGAGTCGACTTTTAATTTTAGAACATTCCTCAAGCATAGATTCATTGATCATAGTTCAGCTGAGTTTGGCTTTATTTTAGATCGTTACTCAGTTCGTAGATTCGACCCCAAGCAATGATTTGATCTGTAATCAACCAATCGATTGGCTCGATTTGAGTCTCATTTCATCAGAGTATACATTGATTGCCGTTCTGGAATAAGACCGTTCCTCAAGTACTGATTCTATACTTAAACAGTGATCAACTGATTAAAGATCAAACTGGACTTGAGGAATGTTCTGTAATACGGACCTTAGAGGATCTATGTTCACCTGTGGACGTTTCCAGGCTAATATAACGATGCAGAAAGCATTACTTTCTTCCTTTGTAGAAAGCCACTGTGTAGTAAACATAAACATAACATCACGCCTTGTATGCCTCGAAGGGTTTGGCAGAGGTGTATTTAGTAGACCCTCAATTCGCCAGTTATATTTAAGTCCCATGTAATAAGGGGCGAGCCTGCTACTGAGAAATTCCTAATGGAAAAGCCCAATAACACTTTGCCCGACCTGGAGATCGAACCCAGACCCCATGCTCAGTTTGAATCAAAAGCGATTAATTGTCTGGTATTATAGCAAATGCTTTAACTCGAGTTTAGGTACACTCTATGCACACAGACGATCACCGAGAAATGGAAACCAGTAACAAAAACTTGCCTTTACATATTTGTATGTGAACTCAGGGCTATGTTCCCTCAAAGGCAACTGGATACCCCACTAATCCACTAACTGTCAGACATGTACAGAAAAATGGTGCCAAATAAGCTCTTAGTCACAAGATATAATTTGTACCAGTCAACACAGACCATTTTTAGGTATCATTAAAACAGTTCGATATTTTATAGGACTACTTTATAACTGGATTTTGAAGGAAATAACCTATCGTTTATGAATGATAAGTATTAATGCTAAACTGCTTTCAACATGCTCTTGACAAGTCACAAAGAAGACTGTTGTAAAGCCCGCAAACCTGGAACATGGGCAGTGTTTAAGAATAAGAGTGATCATCTATATCCACAGCGAAAAATTCAAACTCAAAGTCTAAGTAGTGAGAGCAGTTTGGTGCTGTGCTGACAGTCAGTACCCACACGAGAATCTCTCTATCCAAGCAATATTTTGCCGTTTATTTGCTGTAAAATCGGCCTTTTTCAGACTATTATTTTAATCAATGAATTTCCACGTGATCCGGAAAGGATTTATAGAATCTGACGGAAAAATAAAAAGTAAGTTTTCGCACGACATTCTTGATCCGCAAAATCGAGTTAATCTGCAGTCACCTTTAGCCAGAAAGCGGAATCTGGCAAAAAAAGCGTGATCATACCAGGATAAACATAAATCTTTTTTAACACATTACGAAACAGGTTTCTGTTTACTTTATTACATATGCCGTGCACGTACCGCGATCACTTGTCGTTAAGGACCATAAAAATATAACGATAATTGTCACATAAAAGAAACTTTTATTTATGTTTTAAATGTCGACATCAATTTGCAATAAGTACTTAGTGACGCAAAACCTATGGTAATTGGCAGGATTTTAGTGTTGTTATAGTAAAAAACTACTAAGCCCCCAATATAATTATCCTAACAGCATCTTTATGAGAGTTGTCTTTATCTAAGAGATTATACTGGTATAATAAACAACATCCCCTTGTTTGTGTACATTAGTTTACATAACATTATACAGAGATCTGGAGGACGGATTAGATGTGTTTACAAAACCCTCCATTGTAGTAGTCTCTTTAGCCAGAAAGATATCTGATACCTACTTTTAATTTAAGATAATAGGTATTTCTGTAGGGAGTTTGATAACTGTTTGGCATTGACGACAAGAAAATATATCTTTTATTGCAACCCAAAATAAAATGTTTTGTACAAATTATTTGGGGATAGAAAGATGTTTGAATTTGGTTAACATTGAGGATTTTTTTATTTAAATAATAAATCTACATTATCACAGAAATGTAAATATTATTATTTAGATTTCTGTGCTTTAGATGTGTGTTATGTTTGAGTGCAGTTAACAGATGTTTATGAATACAGAAAATATAACAAAAATAATAAAAAAACCGAACATCCGTTTTGTATGTTGTCAATGTAGCATACGTGTAGACCCATGCCACGCACCATGCACAAGCACAACCCACTTCGTCTTCTCCGAATTGTTCCAATTATGAATGAAATAAACAACAGACTTTGTTTCTTATGGCTCGATGATGACACTTCTGAAAATACCAAGATTTTTTTGCGATAGCAAGCTCAAGGTTCTGTGACGACATCAACGCTTTACCAGCAGGCCCGCAGTCGGGATTTTCTTTCAGACCCTTCATCGTGCTCCATAATAATTACACATACAAGTTCAATATAGCAATGAACTTATACGTATTTTTATATTACGGATACTTTCATTTAAGCAACCTTTTTTATTCAACCCTTTTATGGTAAACGCCAACGTGGTAAACCCGGTAAACGCCAGCGTGGTAAAGCCGGATAAGCTGGACTCCTTCCAAAAAGACCCTTGCAGTAACAGGGAGAATAGAAAGGAGAGTAGGGAGGCTTTAGTCTTGTAGTATGACAATTAAATTTCTATTTAATTTTTTCTATTTTTTTATTTAGTTTATTAGTTAATCTTGACCATGATGACGCCCTAAGTTAGTCAACCTGTAAGATAATTAATTCGAAAACTCAGTTTCTATGGTTTTTTATCGAACACTGTTTTATATAATCTTGATTAAGTGCTAAAACAGTGTTCCGCAAACTTTTTGTGTTCAAGGTACACCTACGAAATTGAGGAATTTCAGAGGTACACCATAAACAAAAAATCATATTTTAATCATATGAAGATAGCAAGGAATACATTATTTCCGTCCGCCTTTAAGATTTTATAAGGAATAGATTTTTCCTGCGGCACATCAATTAATGACCACGGTACACCAGTGTGCCGCAGCACACACTTTGCGGAACACTGTTCTAGAAAGGCAGACACTTTGCCTCTTTTGTTAACTTTACTTAAATTACCAACATATAGGTATAAAATTATGGGTGCCAATTACCAATACCCATGCAAGCTGCCGTGCGGGATTCTGTCAACACATCTCTATAAAACATAAACGATGGATAATGTAAATAACAATCCTTAATTGCTCATTCCTATCTAATATTATCTTCGACCAGAAATTTGTCTGTTTATTAATTACTCCATCAATGTCTGGGAACTTTTGCATAGCGCTAGCTTACGTCATGCAGAAGTTCGTACCTAGCCAAAGTTTTTAACTCGACTTAATTGTTTTTTGATATTATTAAATCGTGTGCAATCAGAAAAAAAGACAGGTTTTAGTTATATCGATGTGCGCAACGGATAATAAATAATATGTTTTTCTTAAACTACTTATATTATCATTTATATCGTGGTGGCCCGAAGGTTTACGAACCTGTTGTGAAGAAAAGTAGATCTAACGATCTGAAATCGACAAACCACATGTGAGCAAGAAGCTGCTGATCAATGCTGTTTCCGGCTCAGTATGGAAAGAGGCCTTTGCCAGGACAATTACAGGCTGGTATTATACAGGATGTAAACGAAATCATGTAATTCCTTCAAACCTCGTGATGTACTGCTGACATAGATAAACCCTGCACGGGATACATTTGCATTCAATAAAAAAATATTACAAGAAGTGAACACGTGTTCTTAACGTGAGGCATTTTAGCGTCCCGAGCGAATTGCGCGACTAGGTATCGCTTGTTGCGCGGTCATTTAACTTGGAGCGCTAAAATGCCTCACGTTAAGAACACATGTTTACTTCTTGTAATATTTTTTTATTGAATGCAAATGTATCCCGTGCAGGGTTTATCTATGTCAGCAGTACATCACAAGGTTTGATGGAATTACATGATTTCGTTTACACCCTGTATTATATAACCTTAACATACAATAGATAGAGTTGCAGTTAAAGTTAAAGTTAAAGTCGCACCAAGCAGTTTATTGTGTTCCGTCGTGTGATTGTGAGAGCCAGCAGAGGGGTATAAGGGAATCCCTCTATATCTCTGTTCCTTGGATTTTTGTGCTCTATCTTAGACCCTATCAATGCTTACTATCAGATGAGATTAGGGTCTAACGCGACCGAAGACAAGAATTAAAAAGAAACAGAAAATATTTTTGATGTTGCTTTCAAAAATTGTATTCATAACATTATCTTTCGTCAGTCCTTAAATGGTTTTAAAACGGAAGGTGATTTCAATGGCGACAAACTTCAAATCGATTGAAAAACCACGGGGCAACGCTAGTCTTCACTTAATTATTTCTATAATAATAAATGTACATACATCGCGCCATTGATTTATACGTATTTGACCCAATATAAAGACTTGACAGTTGGATAACTACAGTAATTAATTTGATAATTAAATTAACTAGCTTCGTAATTCAAAATGACTAAAATAATGAATCTTGATGAAATTCTTGAGATGTTTGGCTAATATATATAGGTACTTAGTTATTTGTATTTCCATTAACCTGTATAGTGGGAAGGATATAAAATAATGAGAAATAAATATAACATCACGCCTGTATTTCCCGAAAGGTTGGGGAGATGTGTAGAGTGACACCCTCTTTTCGCCGTTATGTTTAAGTCCCATGTCATAGGGGGCTAGCCTATTGCTATCAACCGGGCACAAATCCAAATCCGGCTGCTACTGAGGAATTAGGTACACACGGAAAAACCCAATAACACTTTGCCTGACCTGGAGATCGAACCCGGGACCTCATGATCAGCAGTCGCGCTTGCCACCACTAGACCAATGAAGCAGTTTGAAATCTTTTTAAATTTTTGTAAGTAGGTACTTAATATTTTTTAGACTAGAAAATTTTCAAAGGTTTTGTATACGCATAAAATATTTACTTAATTAACCCACTAGGGGTGAAAGACACGAATAACATTTTTTCTTTTACTTTTCTTTGAGTTCTTCGTATTGAATTTGGAACTGGCACAAGCTATCGTAAACATCGTAAAAATCCAATTTAACACCTCTCATTTTATCCTCATGTAATCACATTCTAAGAAGTAATTACAATTGTTCTCGTAACAACATTGTCTGTATATTTGACTTACGCACTTGTGTCTAAACTTAAATTAAGCTCCAATTCGACTTTTAAATATTATAAGTAGGTACATTATACTTATAACCTAAATAGGTACGGCTGAGTAATAACATTGCGAACACGTTGTCTTTTACATTAAAATCTCAATGCAATGTTTTCAGCAAGATTTTATAAAAATCGCTCACTAGACATGGAAATGGCCTATTTTTCCACCGAGTGAATTTTTTCTTGGTGTTGTATCGTGCAAAAATAGCAAATATCGACGTCGGCGTTAAGTGCTAGACGACAGTCGAATAAACAGAGCGGCTGGCTCAAGGGCGATCGCGTTTTTGTATCCAGTGCAGCATCCCACGCGCGAGCTCGGGCAATTCGTCCATGCCTCGAATACCCCGCGCGCGCCCCTGCTCAATGTGTCTATGCCTCACAAAATTGCCATTGAATAACCTATTAAGAAGCTGCAATACGATACACACATTTTATATCCACAATGGTCATCCGATCATTGTATTCACAAAGTTTTATCTTTCGATTGGAAGCAACTGCTCTCCTTTTCATGTATTTAACATCATGTGGGTAACGTTTCAGTGTAATAATAATGAAAGTTGAATAATTAAACACGCGGTTCTTTTTTTCTATTCGACTGCTTGTAGATGATCTTGCAGACCGTTTACAGATATTGGCGAGACCTGAAGGGTCTCCAACCAAATTAAACACGCGGAGTTACTAAATTCATATTTATTGGAAAAATTACAGTCAGAATTACAGCACAAAATAACTTCTCCTATCTGAGTAATTGAAAATAACATCTTTCAGTTCACGTAAAATATTAGAGTTGAGTAGAATGTAATGTAGTAATCAATCATGTGGATTTCGCTTTTAAATTGAATCCCGCTTACTGATGTAAATAAAATGTTACATAAAAAAAATATTGGAAAGTAATTCAATCCATAAAACAATAACTTAATGACCAATTTAGGTACATCAAGACGGGGAAAATTGCAATATGATCTTGATTGTAATTACTTGTTACAAGTAATCTAATATATTGTTTTACAAACAGTTCTATTATTAACTCATTAGCATTCGATCGGAACTTAATTTAGAACTGTTGGAAACCAAATCAAATACACTCGAGCAACCCCTGCGGCTACACGCACCAAGTAGTGGAGGACAGAAGTTTCACTTTACATTGTACTTATAGTTACAAATGTAATTTAGCATAAACTAAGTTAACATATTCAATACCTGAATATAGTTGAAGTACGAAGAAACTAACTTGAAGGTAAGCTGTTTGTGACATGTAGATACATTTCAAATACAGTTTCAAACTTAATACGGTAAGCATCAACGTCACGTATTGTACTGGAACAGATCAAAATGTATGTTTGGTTTGTCTGTATCCAATCATTACAGACAGATCATCGTTGTAAGAGCTAAACAGGTGAGTATAACTGAAACAGAGCATTGCGTAAACGAGGCATGCAACATTAGAGCACGGTGCAACGTCTAATTAAAGGATCATTGCCGGAGTATGTGGGTCGGGCCGGGTCTTGCAACTGGGACGTAGTTCCGAACGCACCGTGGCCAACAATTCGCGTGCCGGTGCCCCAAATGCACATTTCCGCATTAAGACCCTGTGACACTGGCTGTGATATGTGACAACGACCGACGATCGCAGTTTAGATTATAATCTCGAACTATCTGTCCCTGTCATTTTTTAGTCGTGCCGCCAAACCCGACCACAGCATATCGCTTGACGAGGTGTTTTTTTCATATCAACGGACCGACTGTGGGAATGTTCTTCTAAAAGCATTGCGATTGTGGATTGCATTCTTGTGCATCCTCTCGCCTCGACGCTTTCACTCGAATGGCGCGAAAGCAAAACCCTTATAAGTATGTACTATACGCGTAGGTACTCGTGCAATTTTCTCTTCATATGAGCATTCATTGCTATTGAATTACCTTTCCGCTGATTTACGATGGCTCATTACTGCCTATATTGCAGGGATTACACATTATATGCAGTACCATTACGGGAATGGTTCTCGAAGTACTGATGGATCTGTCTATCTATTTTAGACACGCTTGACCTAGCTCTGATTAGGTGTACCGCTTACATTACGATAGAATAAACAAATCTTACTAAAATAGGGAACACCGGAACACCACTAAAGCAATAATTACTTTGTTTTATTGAAACATTAACTGCTTCGTTGGTCTAGTGGTAGCAAGTGCGAATGCTGATCGTGAGGTCTTGGGTTCAATCACCAGGTCGGGCAAAGTATTATTGGATTTGTGGCCGGTTAATGACAATAGGCTCGCCCCCTATTCCATGGGACTTAAACATAACGGCGAAATGAGGCTGTTACTATACATCTCTGCCCAACCCTTCGGGGAATACAGGCGTGATGTTATATTAACTTGTTTAAATTAACAATAGTACAATTTTATTCTATGTAAAATTATTAATTACATCGGAATTAAATAGTATGTAATGTAGATAGATATCAAAGTATGATCGGCAGATCAAAGCCACCATCGACCTTCATGGTAGATTTATTAAAAATAAACACAGGATTGAGGGTTTACGGGCTGATGGTGTCATAAAAAGTGTTCTTTTTGACACCAATCTGGTGTTTATTATTTAGGACAAATGTGACCCGCCGGCCGTAACCCAACACCGCGCCGTCTGTCGACCGACACCACTCGTCTTGTTTGATCTACTGAGAGCTTTTTAAACTTTTTATGTCATAGTTTAGTGCGTTTTAGGCGCCTTTATTGCTGGGTAAACATTTCAGGATTATACGTCGCAGCCGCAGCACGAGCTTAATGAACTTTTTCATTTCGACATTTTCAGTCGCCAAGCGTCCGTTGTGTAAACTCACATAATTATATTGAGACGTGAGAGATCCCGCAGGCGACTCTATTTAAAATAACAGAAACGACTGGTGTTCATTTATTCCTCGAAGAGCCTCATAGTTTACAAAGATTATTTTGACAAGGCAATATTTTTATTGCGTAACGCCCCTAAGCACTCTAAATAAAAATTATCCTTGGAATTTTTCGAACGTAATCTGTTGAAAGTTACAATAACACAAATAAATAAAATAAAAATCTTTGTTTTCGTTTATATCTGGTAATGCGTGCATTGATATGTTGTTGATGTTTCAGGAAGAGTCTTGTTTTCTTAAAAAGCACCGTCCAATCCGTGAGGAGGCCGGCCTGCGCCCGCGCCGACACATTAGGAAAATAGACAGACCGTTTGTAGACATTGGAAATGGTTATGCAGTATGTGTATTCACCTACGCGCACTCTTAAAAACTATGATTTATGTTTAAACATGCAAAAATCTTACACGTAGGTTGTATTGCTCACAAGTATAAAAAACGTTATATATTAAGCGATTTCCGCTGACGCAACATTTTGTTGAGTAGGTACCTATGTAATTATAATTATTATAATGTATGAAACAAAGAGCAAATTTTATATTATTTACTGAAATCATCAAAACATTTACATTAGCTCTAATTTGCTACTAATTAATTGAATTAATGATAACTCCACCAATTGTTTACATATTGTATGCACAACACGTTTACAAATTACGTAGCAAAACATTTATTACATAACAGCATAATAAAACAATGGTCTTTAATTATTTAAACCGAAATGGTTCACTTTTGTGGAGCGTCGGCCGGCGTTAAGCGGTCGGATTTTTAAATAAACATTTTTAATGATCGCGTGCGCCTGCCCTGCCAGGTGTACGCAGACGGTGCGCCCGCGTCTTCTCCTCCCCTAATCGTACTACTTCTTTTGTTCCTAAAACAGTAACCCATATATTTGAAAAAGCTGAATTTCCTTCCTTGGATAACGTTTTATTAGAATATTTACATGCAAGGAAGAGGTTTATTAGAATATTTATAGTATACAAGGAAGTGTTAGTGCCGGAACTAGATTTAACAACAAATACAGAGTTCCTACATTTATATGTTGGTATACTATGTTCTATAAACTGTCTGGTGTCTACCAATTGCTTTATTTCCTACGAATAACTTTATTTTTAGTAGAGGATCCTTCCTCCCTCGACAGCTGTGAAACAACAACAGAAAGTATTTCTAGAATGATCGAACATCCTTTTTTGACGGCACAAAATTTTGGAAGATTCCATGATTATAACACTTATGTAGGAGTATAGGTACTATAGTTTCATACATAAAATCATGCTACAGAACCCCAGGTGCTTCAATTCTACGAGACCAGAGCTTTTTGAAGAACGTATCCAATAAGGTTGATACTTTTTCATTATGATTATGTTGATGCCTAACGATCTATAAAACAATTCCAATAAATAGAGACCGTATGCTTCCTGCCTAGGCATGGGTCTACCCATCCCTAGGCAGGGAGCCAGAAGCCATCATTTGATGAAAATCTGCACAGGATATACCGACCAGCGCAAAATTATAAACTGAAGACACAGCTATTTTTGAATACTAACGATTATTGGAGAAACTTACACGATAATGTTAACAACTTGAAATTGAAGAACAATTGACAATTATATCTAGATTTCTTCTGCTATACATTGCAAAATCAATGCACCTCTATACCTAATTACAGCCAGTATTTACTCGCGGGGATTCTCCAGAATTTAAAATTAGTTTTTACATGGAGTGCTTTATTCTTGAACCGAATGATTCTAAGAATGGAATCGCGGTTACAAAAAGTAAGCGTGGTTTTCTGGCAATCGGCTAATTTGTTTGAGCGCTCTGAATGAATGATCAACCTTGCTTCGTTTGGGGTTAACTTTTCTAAAGGTGAAAGAAAAAGAGAAACTCTTTAAGTAAGTATTATTAATTAGCCGATAGAAGTACATGCATATAGATAAACCTTTCGTGATCGGGTCTATTTTTTTATAAGCCAATAGCCACTTAATTTACGACCATTTGTAAACAGTAAACCATTTGAATTTTTTGTTCACCAAACAAGCGCGGCAATTCAACATTTTTCTCCGAGGATTTATTTTTAAATGTAAATCACTTCCAGAGAAACAATACTTCAAATTCGAAATTCAAACGCGTCCAGCGCCTACATAGCATGTTGTACGTAGGTGTGGGTGATGTAAGAAGTTAACAATAGTGTTAGTAATTTGTTGTATTGTTTTGCCATCAGCGGGACGAGCCGAGCGTGGCTCTAAGCTACGGCTTGTCCGACGGTTATTTATACCGTAATCTATCAACGAAACTGTCACGTGGGTGCTTGGTCCACTAACAAACCAAAAGTTAGATAATGTGAAAGACAGAAGTTTAACTAATGATTGTTTAGCTTTCTATCGTGTAAGACACGTAGTAGACACTATTAGATGATAATCACTCATGATATTTTTGGAGAGATAAATCTGTAAATTGCATTTTAAAAAGTGAGAAGAAAATTAAGTCATTCAAATTAAATTATATCAGATACAATAGATATCAGACAAAAACATCCTGAATCGGTATTTAACTTTAGATTGTCGAATTTGGACGAAAGCGAATCAATGGTGTCGATTCTATAGCGCACTTTGACAGGACTAAACTAAACTAAGGGTGTTTGTCTCTTTCTGTTTCAATACAAAAAGAAAGTGACAGTTGCGTTTAATTTAGTTTAGTTAGTCAGAATCGACACCATTGCTTAATTCTTGTAACTAAACTTCTGTGTTCAAACTTTTTGTTGATACTTATTGCTTACATTGCACGGTAATGAATATTATTGTTAAGGGCACACGTAAAAGTGACTGCGCCAGCGCGTGGATATCGTTATCTCAATAGCTCAATAAAATACATTTTATCGTTTGACATTTCTGAATTTCTCATTCGCGTTTAAACATTGAAAACCAACACGATCGCGAGATAATGATACCAGTGAAGTACCGCTATATCTGATGTAAATTATCCATCTCTTTGCGGTAAACGACCACAGGAATAAGCGAATGGAAGGGAGCGGTCATACTTAAAGCCTAAGATGCGAAGTGTTGCTATTTTATGCATTTATTGAAAAGCTGTGGACGAGAAATAAAATAAAGTTTGTTGAGACATAGATTGGTTCATAAATAAAACTTTTTTCTTAATAGATATATTGATAGGGATGAGGTATAAAATTGCAACCGTGCGTAATTTTCTTTTTTACCCGACTGCGCGACGCAAAAGAGGGTAATGTGTTTATCAGCCTATGTATTTTATTTAGGTACTTAACAGTTTCATTTCTTAAATTCTACAAATAATTATTATTGTAAACATTAACACCTTCTACGGCTACAAATTTAACAAGATGAATGTGACATTCTCCTCGTGAGTCGGTGTCAAAACATTCTAAAGACGGAAATAATAGAAGCTCGAATATTCTCACGAACACGGGAAACTTTGGGAGGCTATAATTTTCAATGCTGGGATTTGAAGCCACAAGATATTTGGGTCAGAATAAAATTTTATTGTTATCAACACGCAAATCATTACATCCGGGTACGTAAACAGCAATCTATTTTAGGATTTTCCAAAAAAGAAACAAAATAAAGATTTATTTGGTTTTTAAGTTTTATCACATCTATATTTTTTATTAAATACCTAGGTACCTAGTTAATGTTCACTCTGGTTTTTTATTTTCGGACTAATTTAGTAATAACGTTTATTTATTTATTTTTGAAAAGAAATAAAACATTTATCTTTATAAGATCAAAGGCACTAAACTACAAAAAAATCCTTAAGGGCTTTTTATCTTATAAAATCCCTTTGATCATACATAAGATAACATTAAAGACCTTTAGTCCTACTATTTTTAATTCCGTTTATTCATTCACTATACAAGACAAACATTTATCAATTAACTTACATTTTTAAATATTTCAATAAAAAAAAATAGTAGTCCACCAGCATCGGGAACAGGGTCCAAGTTACCGGTTGTCAGAGCCTCAGAGAGAGGAACCCTCAAACAATACCCACCGTGTCCAGAAGTACCGCTTTCTGTATCAGGTCCTTCATCCAGCCGCCCAACTAAAGCCTCATCAGATGATGATCGACTATTATTTTAGTTATATTTTAATTCCAGCGTTTATTTCGTTAGCTTTACCTATAAATAAACATCTTAAGTACATTTTGATTTTGCGATTATTTAACCTACCTACACGCCCGAAAATCCTCACTACATATTTCATGTCAGAATGTCAGATGCAAACATTTTCACACTTCAAAGTAGATGTTTATAACAAAGGCACATAATTATTTACATAACCTGGAGGCAGTTAAGTGCTCTAAGATAATTATACTATTACCACTTCGTACTCAATCAATTAATTTATTTGCCGATTGTCGCAACAACTCTACCTGGATTGTGCGAAACATTGTTTTGAGCTTCGTGTGACCGTCCATTGCGCTGTGTCTATATTGTATGTATTCTCACGGCTATTCAAACTACGTGATGGAACGTTAAAAGATTACGAAACTTAGTACGTACTTCCGTAAGACCTCAGGTTACAAAACTACAATGAAACGGCTCGTTAGATAGATGAATGAATGTCCACTGATTGTGCAATGACCGCCATGCACAGTAACATGCATATTATTATAACTAAGCACTTTACAAATTGTTGATCGTAAATCCATATTAACACATTGTTAGTGTGACAATGAAAAATGAATACGTAGGCTTATAATTAGTTTGTATTAGGCTACGAGTTTTAAAGAATCGTAGCTTTAAATCACTTAAATACAACAGATGCGTATTATCAAAATAAACCGTGTCGATATAAAAATAATTACAATCTATTTAAAAGCTATATGTATTGATTAAATTTTCATTAATGTAGCTTTATTTAATCTTGTTATTCGCATGACAGCATCGATGCATAAGAACCTCAAGCATGCGAGTACCTTGGATCTTACGTATTGTTTTATCTCTTACAAGACTTTTATAAATGTACAGCTAATCTAAGCAGATAGTAGAATGTTTTCCAATCTTAGATTTGCATGGAAATATCTTAAACATATTTCATACGCAGCCGTACAGGTACCTACAATGTCGCGCGCTATTTTATACAGATATTGTAAACTCGTAGGCGAATAGAAAAATAAGTATGTAGAACTAGCTTTTGCCCGCAGTTTTGCTTGCTAATTTTTCACGCCCTTAGGAGAGGAATTTTGTAAAATACTTTCTTAGTGAATGCTTACTTTATAAAAGGTACCTACCTACTGTCAAAATTTCAAGTTTTTAACCCCAGCGGTTTAGGCTGTGCGTTGATAGTTCAGTCAGTCGGTCAGTTTCTCCTTTTATATATACGGAAGAAGATAGCACTTTGCCCGCGACTTCGTCCGCGTGAATTTCTTTACAAACTTTCATCCCCTTTTTTACCCCATTCGGGTGGAATTTCCAAAAATCCTTTCTTAGTGGATGCCTACGTCACAAAAGGAACCTGTTGTCCAAATTTCATGTTTCTAGCTTCAGTGGTTTGGGCTCTGCGTTGATGAATCAGGCTATCGGCCAGTCAGGATATTTCTCTTTGGTTGGCGGACCGGGACCTGCCGGGGATGCGGTGCATGCTTTTGCGAATCCCGCGACCCCGGCCGAACGGTCAGGAGAAGGAACACCGTTGGTTTTTAGCCGGTAAGAGTCCGGCAGACCCCCTCGCCTTCCCCGGGCGAGGGACATCCATGAGGACTTTCCAACGGAAAAAAAAACGATATTTCTCTTTATAAGTATAGATATGGAAACAACTAGGTAGGTACATGTCAAAATAGTAGACCATCCACCAGCAAGGTCTACTGCGCAAGTTGACTTCAACACCCAATTTTCAAGCTGTGGACACACCCGCGTCTTCTGCAAGTTTTACAAACTAATCGTGCAATTTAACTTGCGCAATAAAACTTGCTAGTGTATTTGGCGCTTTACAATTACAATATTCTGAAACATTATTATGCAAACGTACGTTCACGTGTAACGGAGAACAATGATTAGTTTCTGTACCAGCGAATTAAACGAGCTGAACCAAGATATAGGCGGAATAATTTGAAACATTTGATGAGATTTGTGAAAACAAATAGCATTTGATTTGCAATTTACATTGTTTGTGTGCATGTGTCACGCTTACTGGCATGATCGTCGACGACACGTGTAGTTTCCAAGTTTGTTGGATCAATAGTATATTGGAACATGTTGTAAGTAACCTTTATCTATATCAATACTAATATTATAAAGAGGAAAGATTTGGATTTTTGGATTTTTGTATGTAACGAATAAACTTAAAAACTACTGGACCACTACTTAGAAAGCTACATTATCACTGAGTAACATAGGTAGGCTATATTTATTACTGGAATAAAACTTCTTACGCGGGCGGAGCCGTGGGGACAGCTAGTGGGTAAGTATAGTCACAAAACAGATAGGTACAGAAGTCAATCACATGTATGCTTCACTTTTCATACCTACGCTCGGCGGTCGCTCTATCTATATATCTATCTCTCTCAAGCGCATGGCACTCGCGCTCGCACTCACTCGCACTCTAGTCCCAAACAGTCCAAGATATCGTGTCCGTGAGCAGTGTCTATGTGTGTGTAGCTCGAGCGCACTTGTATGTAGATTGACTTCTGTACCTATTTTGTGGTATAGTCCTATGAGCGCATCACTCCACGCCACGCTACAAATTCATCGTACTTTTTTGACGGCTAATGACGTCATTGGCGGTCTGAGCACATTTTCGCTTGACGTCTATAGCCGTCGATGGCGTTCAAAGGGGTTAATAAACGATGAGCCTTCCTACACTTCCTACGCAATTTTATCAGTGTTAAAGTTGTTTAATACTAAATAAGAGTACCTATGCGGCATAGAAAAATACATAAAACATTGGTTTATTTGGGCAATGAGTAAGTAATATGAATGAATATTTAACAGGATTACATTTGACTAGAGGGTGGCGAGCCGTGGCCTCTTTTAAAGGAATTCAGAAGTCCTATCTTGCAATAGAATGCTTTCACAGCTGAAAGCACCACTGAGTCATGCGAAAAGGTGTAAGTGTATACATGTTTATATCAAATGCCTATTTTCTATGGCTGAAATACAAATTGATGCTGATAACGGCTCATTCAGCAATATACGCAATTGTCAATTCGAGATTAATAATTCCTCATGTAATAAATGTAGGTATTCTCATATATTTTATTTTTTTCACGATTTTTAAGCGTATGAATACAATCGTAGAAGTTTAGAGAAGTTACACGAAAATACATAACAATATGAGAAATTATTAACCACGAATCGTCAATGACGGATGTATGTGTGAATGAGCTGTTACTTACGACCCGAAAATCTGTTTTGTCGCTAATTTTATTATTCCCTAAGACTTCGTTATTAAATAATGTTGTATTAAATATAATGTCAACAGCAAATGTTTTATTATTTTCGTATTTTGAAATTAATTGTCGTAGAAAGCAATTATTGTTGTAGATGTATAATTTTGCTATAAACTCTGTTGTTTACTCTTAATATATTTTACAATGTAATTTTTTTACCAAGTTTTCGTTTATAAATCATTCAAAACTTGGATAAATCAAGTCTTACTTTTGATGCTGACTATACATACAAAAAAGAAAACACAGCTATTATTGTTAGACAAAACATAATCACATTTTTGTAAATCAATTACAATAACGATGTTTGTTTGTTCAAAGCAAATATAAAAAACAAATAGGTTTTTAAGCCTCTGTAGACTTTGATTTAGTTCTTTTTTCCTTTCAGCCACGACCAATTTAACAGCAAAAAAATGTGTTGCTCTAAAAATGTTATCAAAGGGCTCGTTGCCAAAAGTAGAGTTGGAAAACCCAATTGCCTATGTACTTACTTTAAACAGTTAGCTTCATGTATGTCGGTGAGTAAACCAACATCTGGAGCATTTAGCTTGAAGTAGTGATTAATGCACCAAGTACCTTAATACTAAATAATCGCGGCTATCCTAAGTTATCTGATTCAAAACAAAAGACAGGCACCATCACTTTTATTGGCATAATAAACTGTTAATTACATTCCCCTACAGTAAAAACCCCCTCGAGATTTATTTGCAATAAGATAGAGCAGAGAGCATGTCAAATGACTGATCCTATTAGGTAAGTATGTGCCATTGAAGGATTACATGATTACGCTGCAAGACAGACAAACAGCCTAGCCTAGAGGTAATTGCGCAGTGCGATCGTTAAGTTCGTTCCTATTAACGATAACAAATAGGCATAAAATGTAAAATATCGATAATTCACTTAAGTACACGATATTATTGATTTATCGTAACCTCAGGGCACGGCGGAGTGCAGCCACTCTCCACGATAACGTGGCCAAAATAACTCCGCGTCGAGCATCTCAAACGTTCCACAGATAACATAACACAGCCCAATCGTCTTATATTTTTATTTTATTGTAATACTTATAATACCGTAGGAGCCGGTAATACGCCGAATTTTGGGTGCAAAACGCCCGTAAATCTTGATGCATTCGTGGCTCTAAATATGGACGATGGTCGAGCAGGTCGATCTGGAGATATTACGAGATCGTGGCTGGATTACCATGTCTAGGGTATGAATGCATCCCAATGGTAATTAGTAGCCTTATGCATTCTGCGCGGTATCCAATTAACGTGAAAACGCATTCTAATTTACGTTAATTGTTTAATTATGAGCTAATTGACATGAGCAACGAGTCGCTAGAGATCCAAGAATCCATGTTTGTAACTGTTGTTTTTAGCATACCATTGTTATTGTATACTCTGATGTTGTTATTTATTATTCACGTAATAAGATTGTTGTGTATGAATAAATGTTATGATATTCAGTTCGACAAGTGGTTTCTACAGCACGGCGCCGGCGCCAGACCATCAGAATCTGGTCTTTCTATCTAAGCCAATTAATATGAAAATGCGTTCTGATTGATTCCAATCATAGTGTATGAAGGGTGGTTTTAAATATGATTTAGTAGAGCGTTCGTAATCAAAAATTCTGGGCGAGGCTGCGTGCTGTCAATCGGATATTGCCACACAGATTTGCACGAAGCAGCTGAGGCAGAAATAAGAAAATCAAATATCGATAGACATTATTCATTAAGGATTGTATTAACAAACCACTCTCGATATGTATTTGGGATCGAAATCCCAAGAATATTTTAGCAAATTGTTATCAAAATTTCACTTTAGATACATTGTCACAAGAGCGCAAGCCTGTCGCTATAGATAGTTACTTGTGACTCTTTTAATATCAAAGAAGACAACCTAATGTGAGTAGGTGTTTGTTCATTACATATTTTAAACAGTGTTCCAACAAAATAATCTATATTGAATATTTTTTATATATATATAATTTTTTTATATTGTTTCAGCGGCTCCGTGATTACGCGGAAAAGCTGGCGAGGGTCGCACGAGAAGAGGCAAGGCCAGAACAATCACAAGAACCACCACCTAGTAATACCTTTATTTAATAATTCAATAGTTATAAAACTGCCTCTTTGGTCTAGTGGTGGCAAACGCGACTGCTGATCATGAGGTCCTGGGCTCGATCCCCAGGTCGGGCTACGCTTTATTGGGTTTTTCCGTGTAGAATTCCTCAGTAGCAGGTTGGAGTTTGGATTTGTGCCCGGTTGATGACAATAGGCTCGCTGCCTGTCACATGGGACTTAAACATAACGGCGAAATGAGGGTGTTACTCTGTAGTAACTGTAGTTACTCTGTTTTACTAATAACCCTGTGGTTATTAGTAAAACACTAACAACCTCTCAGGACCATATTACTAACATCATAAACAACAACTTTCGTTCTATGACTTTTAATAATTCATAAAATGTTCATACAAACATAAAAATATTTAAATTCAACGCTCTAAATGTTACGAACTCTACGCGTAGCAAAAGAAGGCACTAGTTAGGTAAACAAACTGCTGTCTAGTGCAAAAGGCAGGGGCTCTGCCCAACCCTTCAGAGAATACAGGCGTGATGTTATGTAGTTATATAACTAGGCTTGATCAGAAAACTTAAGACCGCTTTTCTCATTGAGCTGTGATTAATCAATCAACTTGGCAAGCGATTATGGTAATAGGTACGTCCTAAGTCCAATGGTTTCTAATGGAAAGGCCGATGTTCTGTGGTACCCATTAGTTGGCTTTACATGTCTTATTTAACCTGTAGCGTCTACTCAATAAAATATTGCTGGTTTTGACAATGTAGGTATCAGTAACTAACAATATTATTGAAAATTATTATAAACTAGCTGTGTGATAATGTAGCTTTCTAACGGCAAAAGAATTTTTGAAATCGGTCCAGTAGCTTTTAAGTTTATTCGTTATATACAAAAATACAAATCTTTCCTCTTTATAATATTAGTATAGATTGAAAGTTGAAACACAACGGTTCGTCCGCTGAATCTCTACCAATAAGTTTATTTTTTCATTACTTTTTAAATCAACTGTATGTAATTGCCTATAAAATGGTACGGGGTATAATTGATAAATAGGATTGTTATAAAATTTAATTAACATTTCGATTAATCACAATTCACATCCTAAAAATACTTAGTTATAATTCGCCAGTTCCACGCTCTACAAATAAGAGAAAACATTTAATTTTACTTTACAATTAAAACGGTTCGGATTTAAATTGCAAGTATCGTGGGACAGCCTTTGACATGAATTTCTATTACTCATGTTCATTACTAACTGAAGGACATTCATTACCATTCAGGGATCACGGTTTGAATGTGCTTCGAGGTATTGAAACCACTATTATTGGGACTCGTGTTTCGGTTAATATAGTAGGAAATTTTCGGTTGAACTAATAATGCTTATATTAACAATAGTGTCACTGTACAATTAATGAACTACTTAATATTACATACAAAAGAGGGAATTAGACGCAATTATACGTATTTAATCATGTTGATTGGTTATTACATATTATATTATCGTCAGTGGAAAGGTAAAGAGACTAAAGCGCCAATATACCTACTTTACAGTAGAGAAATTCATTTTTTTATAACTATGTTTATTTTCTTAAAAAAAAATACTTTGCATGACTCTACTGTAAAGTAGGTATTAGTTTAGTTTAGTTTACCTGGGCTGTATCCGCACTTAGCCTCTTGATTGGGCCATTGTGCGTGTTCCGTCTTACCTTCCTACTCCAACCAACCTAGGTCGTCCCAGAAGGTTAGCAGCCTTTTCAGGCTGCTACAGGCCTCCGGGAGCGATGCTGGTGATTGAAGAATCCGTGCCCGTTGTTCGGCCACGCTCCTGCATTCCATAAGCACGTGCAGCGGCGTTTCTTCTGTCTCCATGCATCCTCTGCACAGGGGACTATCTGTTACACCTATGGTGAATAGGTGCTTGTTTAGAGGGCAGTGTCCTGTTAAGATTCCAATAATCTTCCGGATGTCGCCCCTTTTAAATCTGATGAGGTTGCGGGACAATCTTTTTGATGCTACCGGAATCGCATTTTTAGTTTGCCTGCAGCCCTCGCTGTTTGTCCATTCTAATAAATGGGTTTCTTCTGTTTTTGTGCGCAGCCATGTTTTTATTTGGGCCTGGGGTATGGGCAGTAGCGGCTCCGGTCCGTACGCTATTGTTTTTGACCCCATTTTGGCCAGGTCGTCCGCTGCGTCGTTTCCGAGCGAGTTGCTGTGTCCTTTAATCCATTGCAGAGTCACTTTATTTGTACTTGCGATGGACTGGAGACTGTTGTGACATTCCAGTATAAGGACAGAAGTTATGGTATTGTTTTGTAGGGCCTGAAGTACGGATGCACTGTCTGAGATGATTTTAATTTTTTGGTCTCTGACGTCTCTGGCTGCAACCGCCTGTGCCGCTCTGGTGATGCCAATACATTCCGCTTGGAATATTGTGTTTAATCTGTCTAGGGTGGTTGATATTTTGATATTTAAGTCATTCGAGAAGACGCCTGCCCCGGTACCGTGTAAGGTTTTGGAGCCGTCTGTGTATATCCTAACTTCGCGACTGCCAGAGCTGTCTTTTATTTCTGCGTTGAGTTGGATATTGTATCTTCGATCGAAGACGTGGTGACATGGTGTTCTGTCCATGGGCGCCTCAAGAAGAGGAAATTCTTTCAAGACCCCTTGCAGAACTTTGGAGTGAGCTGTTTCTATGTTTACTTTCCATAAGCCGTTTGCTCTAAGTCTTAGGGCGGCTGCCCTCGCTTCCTCTTGTATGACCAGATCTAATGGTCTCAGGTTGAGGAGGTACTCGATTGCGGCTGATGGGGTGGTTCTCATACATCCAGTAGCAGCTACACTCGCTAGGCGTTGTAGGCTCTGGAGTTTTGTTTTTATCGTGGTCAATTGTGTTCTGGGCCACCATACAATTGATCCGTAAGTCATAGAAGGTCTGATGACTGATGTGTATAGCCAAAGTGTTATTTTCGGATTGAGACCCCATTTTTTACCAACAAGTCTCTTACACTGATAAAAAGCTATGCAGGCCTTCTTTGTTTTTTCCTCTATATGATTTGCCCAGTTCAACTTGCTGTCAAGTATGACGCCCAGGTATTTCACTTGTGTTGATAGGGAGAGTTTGGTGTTAAATAATTTTGGTAGTTGGAGTTCTGGTAACTTCCTTTTGTTGGTGAAAAGGATAAGTTCTGTCTTCTTCGGGTTTACTGACAGTCGTTGCTCGTCACACCATTTTTCCACAATTTGAAGGGCCGACCGCATGACCTTACATAGGATGTTTTCGGCGTTTCCATTTATCAGTATTGCTAAGTCGTCTGCATAACCAATAGTAGTGTAACCTCTATCATTTAGCTTTCTTATGAGGCTGTCCACTACTATGTTCCATAGAAGTGGTGATAAGACTCCCCCCTGAGGGCACCCTCTAACCACCTTTGCCCTCGTGGTAGTATTCACCACTATTTGAACCGCCCTTTTACTAACCAATTCAGTGATCCAGCTACGAATAACTGGTTCCACTTTGAATTTTTGTAGGGCGTGGTTGATGCTGTTGTGCATAGTTTTATCAAAAGCCCCTTCTATGTCAATGAAGGCGGCAAGTGTTGAGGATTTGTTTGTGATAGCCATTTCTATTTTTTGCACCAACTTGTGTAGTGCCGACTCTGTTGATCTGCCTTTCCTATAAGCATGTTGTTGGGGATGTAGCGGATTGCTCTCTAAAACTCCGTCCCTTAGGTGTCTATCTACCAGTCTTTCCAACGTTTTCAGAAGGAATGATGTTAGACTGATGGGCCTGAAGGATTTAGCGTGTGTGTAGTCTTCTTTACCTGGTTTCGGTAAGAAAATTACTTTCGCCTCTCTCCATGCCTTGGGTATGTATTTAAAGGCTATGCAGGCCCTGTAGATCGGTAGTAGATACTTAGTAGCCAGACCGGGTTGCCATTGTAGTAGTGCTGGGAATATCCCATCCAGCCCTGCGGATTTAAATGGTTTGAAGCTTTTCAGGGCCCATTCTATTTTGTCCGCAGTTACTAAATTACTTGCAACTTCCCAGTCTAGGCTTGTTGGTGTGCAGTGGAGCTCGTCAAACCACTCGAGGTCTGATGTGATATGACACCCTGGAAAGTGTGTTTCCAGCAGTACTGCACTGGTTTCACTATCTGTGTTAGTGTAAGTGCCGTCTTCCTTCTTAAGTGAGCCCAAGAGATTGAGGTCGCCTTTAGCCAGGATTTTCTTTATTCTTGCGGCTTGGTTGGTCGAGTTGATGTTACTACAGAAATTGCGCCAGGCCTCCGTTCTACGGAATCGGATCCGCTTCTTGTAGTATTTTTGTGCTGCTTTGTATTTATCCCAGTCCTCGATAGTTCTGGTGTTTTTCGCTCTATTAAAGAGTGTCCTGAGTCCCTTACGCAGTCGTTCCAGTTCTGACCCCCACCAGGAACTCTTTTCCGGACCTTTAGGTGTAACTGCAGGACATGCCAGTTCATAGCTCTCTAATAAAGTCGCGGTTAGGATCTGTATGGTTGATTCTATGGTGTCTGTACTAAGTGCTACGTCCGTTAGTCGTGTGTCACCTAGTGCTTTGGTTAGCAGCGTTATGTACCTTGTTATATCTGTCTTACGGGGGTTACGATATGGAACAGGGTCGGTTAATTTATATTTTATTTGGAAACATACGCGACGGTGGTCTGCAAAGGATGGCTCATTTGACACGTGCCACCCGTCTATGAGGTTTGCCGCCGCGTGTGTTGCCAGAGTGATGTCTATGATAGTTTGGTACCTTGAGCTTACGAACGTCGGTTCCGTGCCTCTGTTCATTATGTTAAGGTCTGTTTGAAATAAGTATTCGGTAAGTAACTCACCCCTTTTGTTTGTATCCTTACTTCCCCACAGCGGATGATGTGCGTTGCAGTCTGCGGAGATGATCAAATCCCAGTTGTGCGTCTCGCAGTGTTGTACCAGCTCGGTTAGTTCCTTAGGAGGAATTTCGCCCTCATTTGGCATGTACACTGAAGCTAACACCAGGACAGTTTGTTTTTCTGTATAGATTTTCACTGCGGTGAGGTCTCTAGAACAGAATTGGTTAAGCAAAATGGTTGTTATGGTTTTGGGCATAAAAATGCACGTTCTCGGGTTATCACAAGTAGTATCTAAAAGTAATTTACCACCGATGTTGTTTAGACCGCAGATCCTTTTGTTTCTGATCCAGGGCTCTTGGATCAAAGCGACGGTCTTGTTGTCTACCTCCAGCACCCTGCGCAGAGTAGCCGCCGCTATTTGTTTGTGCTGGAGGTTTGTTTGGACGACTTTTAGTGCGCTAAGGGCTGCGTAGGACGTCATCTTCGTCGCTACTATTGCCCTCGAGCTGCACCGGCGAGTTCGTCTCCATCTCGCTCGGACCCTGTTGGGGAGCTGATGTGGACGGCTTTGGGGTTGAAGTCCCCTTAGCCGCAGACTTGCTCGTCTCTGCCGTCTTGGTTCCGGCCGTCTCTGCTTCCTCCGAGGAGAAGAAGCGGATGTAGCCACTGCCTGACATGTGGGCTACTCGGCGGTCTCTTTCCATAATGGTCGGCTTTTGGTCCTCAGGGATTCCAAGGATTAGGTGTACTACCTTATCCTTGGAACCTTCCTGAGATGACTTCTCATCCACCGTCATATCATAGCACTGCCAGGAGTCGACTTTGTACCATGGGTTCTGGGCACAAAGGACTTTGTGTAGTGTGGCAGCGTCGGTGATACGGGTGTGGATGAGGAGCCCTGCCTTGAGCCTCTTCTTGATGTCTGACTGTCTGATGACAGTCAGAGTGGTTCCAGGTATTGGAGAGGTCATTGTTTTGACTGCTTTTTCCAGCCAGCTGAGAGCGTTCGCATCCTCACACCACATCGCTAGTACCCCGTCCATAAGGAAAGGGCGTCCGCGGAAAGATGGAGCCTGCGCGCTTGGAGATGATGGGGACAGGACCGCTTGAAGGATACTATCATCGATAGTCTCCTTAAGCTGGTCCGCCTGGGTCTGGGAGAGGTCCCTTGGCGGAGCGGTGATGATCGCTACCCTAAGGTGCGACAGACTTGCGTCTGCGTAGCTCACCGCCCGCTTTGGCTTCGCTTCGGTTTTCGCGCGTTTGGCCTCCCCTCTGGGAGACTGGGTTTCGTCCAGGCGAGCTCGCTTCGAAGAAGTTCCTTCACCCGAACGATTCCCAGTTCCCTTTTGTTCCTTTTCAGGATTTGAGGGGGCCGTCGCAGCGATCCGCCGACCGCGATCACCTCTCGGTCTGCGTCTCCTTTTCGGCTGGCTGGTTGGTGGTAGTGGTGGTGGTAGTGACTCCGTTCCCCTCTGCGTCGTTTCCGACTTCGAGGAGGTGGACGGTACCGGTTCGCGCTGCGTTTCTGCTGCTGCGTCGCCTGTCACTTTTGGTGATGTGGTCGTTTTGGGCTGTAGGGTCTCCCTTCTCGCGCGCCTGTTGGGGCGACTGCGTTCTGTTTGACCTTTCAGCCCTTGCTTGTGTTTTGTTGCCGCTGTGTCCCTTTTGCAAGGGCGCTTATGAGCGACAACTGTCCAGTTGGACACTATGGCGGTGTCCGTCGCCAAGGGTAGGGCCTCTACGAGGCCAGAAAGAGTCAGGCTTGAGCCTGGAAATTGTGGGTTTTTTAGTTTGTAATCTGAAGTGCACATTTTGCCTCCCCCAGAATACGAGAGGCAGACTGAGCCCGAGGGCTCAGCGAGGGATTCTCCACCATCGGTGGTACCCTCCTGGGGTATAGATTCTGTTAGATGTGCCGACATTTTTATAAGATTTGGGCAATTGGGAAGTCTTGGCGGGAGGCCAGATGACCGGACTTCGAACACACACTACCTGCCCTTGGTGAGTGTGGTACAACTTTTAGGGGGTATTTAGTACCCCAAGGCTATGTGGGCCTGGGTGTGGTGTTTGCGCCGCCACGGTTCGGCTCTACGGGATTGGGATGGGAAAATTGGGATGGAAGGGTTGGGATTTTTGTTTGCGACCAGAGGTTTCTGTTCTGCCAATTACAGAAGGTAATTGGCCAATAACGGGCGGCAACCTCGAGAAGGATAGTCCTCTGGTCTTGTTTGGGGGATCTCTACGACTTGCGCTACTCTCCAAACCATTCGCCAAAACCCTGCATCGGACAGATGCAGGGACTGGGGGGATCGTCAACCAACGTCGGTTGCGTTGCCTGACCATGCCCCCGCCCGTAAAGTAGGTATATTGGCGCTTTAGTCTCTTTACCTTTCCACTGACGTTATGGTATTATATTGGTGTATTATATGTATGTATAAACTACTAGCAATTTTCCCACGACTTCGTTCGCATAAATTTCGTAAGAAACTTCTATCCCCTATTTTATCCCCTTAGGAACAGAATTTCCAAAAATCCTTTCTTAGTGGATGTCTATGCGTCACAAAATGAACGTACTGTCCTTTTCAGTCAGTCAGGATCAAGGTCGTAGCCAGGATTTAGTTTAGGGGGGAGGGGGGTAGGTTAGGGAAAACTAATAATATACGAGTACATGCTATAAAAATGTTTATTATTGAAAAAAAAGCGTGTGTAAAACGTGCAAAGCGAATTAATTACTGAATGATTTTTAATGCAACGTTGCTTAAAATAATTTACCCCTCACTTCACCAACCAAAACCAGACCCTGCCAAGGGGGGGCATCCCCACCTTTCCCGTACCTGGCTACGCCCTTGAAGTCAGGACATTTCCCTTTATATATTTACTATAGGTATTCAGATACTATGTTAAATGCGGATAAATAGTCCTATATGGTAAAAAAACAAATTATAACTACATAAGTGTTTTTGTTTCCAGCGAGATATTACCCGGGTACTTGCGGCCTACAGTCATGTGGCAAAGAAGCGGCGTGCATGCCGTACAACAGCACTATGCATTTTTGCCGGTGCACTTCCAACGGATTGCCGGTCACCGAAGACTTCAAATGCCCCAGAAGCACAGGTGATCATGCGTTTATTAATAACTCCCACAGTGCTTGATTGATCGTAATTTGTTACTGCGAGTTTATTGAACTTTTGTTTCGTTGTTATGATGCCAGTTTCATCAATTTGTTTTGTAATCACAACTTTTTCGATATCTTAGTTTACTACTCGCGGCTGTGGATTGTTTATTTAGTAAGTTGTTTGTATCCTACACAATTACGTGAAGCATTTTTATTGTTATTACTTATTTACTCTTAATCAAAAAACCCATAGTTGGTTCTAACTGTACACTTCGATCGTAAGAATTACAATATGATCTGAATAACTTCGCCTTAGACGTTTAACTGTGAGCAAACAGAGTGCAACATGGCAATACTTAAACAGTTTGTGTACCCAACTAATATTTATGTCAGAGTAAAAGTTTAACAGTAAAATATGTTCATTAATTCCAGTTCCCGTGACTCTGAAGCCCATATACAACGTGATCCCGCCGCGAACGTCGAACGCCTCCGCCGACAGCCGATACGCGCCGTCACCGCCCACCGCACAAGTGAGACCATCCATCTTAATTAAAACCCCTTTTATCGCCTTATCACACTGTCCTACTGCACAGATTGCGAGGTTGATTAAAAAATATTAGTTGAGAAATAAAGTTTATGCAGAATTAACTAAAACTTCATTTAACGGTTTATTTTATCACGTTCTACGTTCTAAATAATAATTGCTATCCCATATTTCTGTGGAACAGCAAAAAAAATGTAGTCCCAAAAAATTTATAAATGAGTAATACCCAATTTTGATAGATGTGACTAAGACAGCAACAAGGAAAGTGGTAAAACAAAAGAGAGGACTACACTCAACAGTGGATAGATTCAGGTTGTAGATGATGTCCAATTAAATACACAAAACAGTTGTCCTATATCTTTCCCATATCGAAAATAATTTAGCGGAGAACAACGAACACAATGAAAATAACAAGCAATGAACTTTATCAATGAAAGTATTGATTTTGATCAAGCTCGCAAAAATATATGGGATGGAAAATGAAATCAGTGTTTTTCCATAGTAACTGATAAATATTCATGATAGGTCAGCCGTGATAACGCTAGCCGATGTCACCCGAATTGTGAGAGTACTTTGATTACGTAGGTTTTTTACGTTGTTACTCAGACTGGGTTGTATCAACAAAAGAACATTTTATGATGTGTTTTATGAATAATGTACTGACGCCTCGTTCAAATCTTTTTCGACGGCAAGTCCTAATATTTCATTGTTTTCATTCTTATTTGCTTCGTCTTACTCGAAATTTACATAAACACTGCCCACATCACAAGTTTTCTGTATCGTTATGAAAAAATAAATTGGTTATTGCCACACTAACTTCATCAATCCTTCAAAATGTAACGCGCACTGTTTTCTTTTTGTTCAGGTCTCCAAATCCTTAACGAGTGGAGAGATCTTCGCAGAATCTACCACTGGAAACGGTTCCCTAATAGACAACGGCATGACCGCCAGTATGGGAACCTTAATAGCCGTCACCGCATCAGGGGCCGTAGTGCTAATACTACTCGTGTCTATAATCCTTCTGTACCTCAAAAAACGTATCTGTCATGTAGACGGGAAAACGCAGCCAGTAAGTGTTCGTTTATTGAATATTTGCAATTTTAATCCAATACAATGTACAATTTAAGTTCTTTACATTTGCAACAACAATACTACGCATGGTATTTAAAATAATTATAATAAACAGATTTATTTCCAAGGACATGTTGCTTTCTAATTGCTTGATTTCTCCAACTTTCCTGTTGCACACAATTATTCCAATTAGATGCAAATATATATGAGCTTGGTTTTTTATAGCGTGTGCGACCAGGAGAGCCTCTGCTTGCTGAAAGGTATATAACGAACCCCCAGTACGGCGTCTACGGGGCAGGCAACGTGCCGGTGCCGGGCACTCCAGGGGCCATGGATGCTGATGACACCAACAAGTCACAGGTCCAGCTCTTGGACAGAAACGCACTTACATTCCTAGAAGAGGTCGGGGAAGGATGCTTTGGCAAGGTCCATAAAGGTAAATACAAAACAGATATAAATACTACTCTCTTAAAATCGTGTAATAAATAACCATTTCTACAATTGTCCCATTAAAACTTTTCATTATACATAATCTATACTTCTATACTAATATTATAAAGAGGACGATTTGTATTTTTGTATGTAACGAATAAACTTAAAAACTACTGGACCGATTTCAAAAATTCCTTTGCCTTTAGTAAGCTACATTATCACTGAGTAACATAGGCTACGGGCGGAGCCGTGAGGACACAGCTAGTTTATAATAATTATATCAGCGGAAGTGAAAAGTACTTATTTGTTACAGGGCTTCTTAGGACCACAGCTGATGAACAAGTAGTAGCTATTAAAGTACTGAAAGAAAGCGCAGGTCGCAATGCGGAAGAAGACTTTGTGAGGGAAGTCTCCATAATGTCTGCATTCCGGCATCCCAATATCCTTGCACTTGTTGGAGTCGTATACAGAGGTAACTATATCTATTTAAGTACATAAATAAATATAACTAATAAATAATCTACACTGGCCTGCACAAATAAGTATCACACTTTAAAAGTAAATATCATTAAAAGTGTAGTACTTATTTTTGCAGGCTAGTATATTATGTAACGTTGTTTAACCATTTTCTATTTTCACTTTAACTATGGGTATTTCATTGCAGATGATATCAACGCGAGTCCGTGGATGGTGTTTGAATACATGGAGTGGGGTGATTTAGCCGGTGTTCTAAGAGGTTCCCGCGGCGGAGGAAGACCAGGCCCACTGTTAGATGAGCCTGCTTTACTACATGTTGCTCTGCAAATAGCCCGTGGTATGCAGTATCTTGCTTCCCGAAGATTTGTTCATCGAGACCTCGCGGCGAGAAATTGTCTGGTCGGCGCTAATCTTACGGTAAAAATAGCAGACTTCGGCATGTCACGAGATGTTTACACGTGCGATTATTATAAAATGGGGGGCGAACGGCCCATGCCAGTGCGGTGGATGTCACCGGAGAGTATTGTTTACGCTCGATTCACCCATGAATCAGACGTCTGGTCGTACGGCGTAGTGCTGTGGGAGATCTACAGCAGAGGCAAACAGCCATTCTATGGTCAGAATAACGATGGAGCCACTAAGTTGATTTTACGGGGTATAGTGCTAGTGCCTCCCGAAGACTGTCCACGCTTCGCTGGCGATTTAATGCGCGCATGTTGGAAGGCTGATCCTCGCGATAGAATAGGTTTCGATGAAATATGTAGAAAACTAGATGATGCAGCTGCGGGCGGTGGTGCAGTCATGCAAATGCGTCTGCCGAGGCCCCCGCCACCGCCACAAGACTCAACAGGCTATTTGATTCCGAAGGAGCAGTTGCCAGTTGATTACTTGAAACTCTCATTACCAACACCGGAAGATCATGCAGAGATGGAGGCTGCTTTTGACTCTAGTGAGGAGGAGGACGAGGACGAGGAGTACACCTGACAGCCAGCACTGGTGCCGGCCTCTCAGTATGTGCCGCGCTCCTCACCCTCCGCTACCGCCACCAATATGGCTCTCACCTGCACATTCCGATCACCGAGTAGCTTCCCCCAATTTCAGTGTTAAACTTACGACAGACGTTCGATAGCGACTTCGACAAGGAAGCCAGGAATGTAATTTTGATAATATAGAGTCAATACTCAATTACCTACCTAAGTGTGATATTTTTTCATAATAATAACAAAAAATACGTGGACATTTCTTGATGTAGCTGTGTAAATCTCTATGATATTTAAAAGTGTGTTGTGTATTTAATGGATATCCTAGTACATGATTACCTAATCTGTGTGCCATATGCCAAAAATAAAAGTACCTAAAATGTAAGACGATAGAACAATTTATACCATAATAATTATTATACATAATTATATTAATTAAATATGTAGGTACGTGTTCCAAACTTATTACAAAACAAACCTACATATTTTCACATGTTTATATACGATGTAGGTATGACTGAACTTTGTATTTGTTGATAAGATATATGTTAACAATTGTATAAAATTATACAATTAGGCATGTAGTACATTATAGTTAGACATTTATCCTAGTCCTAGGCTACGTTTTAAAAGTTGTGAGCACCTTATGAAGCACCTCTTTGGATAGTGCTTAGAGCAACGCTCAACTGAGATCAAAGTGAAATCGCATTAAAAATTATATGCTCCTTAATTTAGGATAATTATTTTCGTAGGTCAATTTTTATAAAAAGCATGTCTGGCCTATTAATTAATGTCTTTGATAAAATAAAATCCTTTAATACAGCTACAGAAATATTTAGGTACAGAAGTATTTAAGAGGGACACGATACCGACGAATACTATTTCACGAATTATTCATTGATTGATACATTTTCTTTTGTAGCTGATATTAATAGGCCTCTGTAAAATATTTTCAGACTAAAGTTTTACTTTACCAAAATAAGATGACTTTTAAAGTCTACCAACTATACTAGAAACTGTCCATAAACTACGATGTGTAAAATGTACATAACTAAGTAAATTTTAATGCATTTCTTTAAACCTAATAATTAATAGTTAAATAAATATTAAGAAAAGTGCAACGTGTACCTACTCGATTATATCCCCAAATATAAATAAAAAATCTCAACTGTAATAAAAAAGTAGACTATCGACAATTTTTTTGTGTCCCGAGTAGGGAGATATCTACTACCGTACGGTGATTCATGTTTTGAAAATGTATGCAAATAAAGTGTACAATGACTTTGTTTTTTTTTTGTAATTACACCTAACAGCAAAAAGCTTATTCCCGGCTGCACAGCAACATAATAGAAATGAACTGAGACTGGTGATGATTCGTCAAAATGTCCTACAAACGCACGGCATAGGCAAAACAATGGCTGTAGAATTTAAATTTCTGGTATTCTATTTTTTTTATATCCGATTTTCACCGAAATATGCATAAATGACAGACAAACCTAATCCCACTTTTATATCTTGTTTTAGACACAACACAAGGAACCGGCCAGGCCGGCCACCAACAGTAAACTATTTTGTTTCTTACAGGCAAATAATTAGTATGAAAAGTCGTCACTTGGCGGTTTCTAGTTAGGTACTTCCACTGAAAACACGACAATCGCCGATCAAAAAGTGTGCAGCGCAAACTTTAACAACCTAACAAGTAACTTAATAATGTCCCATACAAATTGTATGGAAAGGGTAGGTACTCAGCAAACACGTCCACTATACACGGTGCAAGCAACTCGAGCACGTAAAGTTGCGGGTTACAAGCGCGGACTACATTCATCTTTGGGTACACCACGCAAGTAGTTAACTGGATCAAGAAAAGACGCCGCATATCGCACCTTTAGAATTATAGAGACCTATCTAAAAAAAGATAGTTTTTGGAAAACGTCGAATAAAGGTTCGTATTTTCATGAATTTTGTAGAAAAGAAAGAAATGTTTTCTTATTAAAAGAGAGGCCTGTTATGGCGTAACACAACAGGCCTCTTTTTAATTAAAGTCGATGAAGATGGTCATCCAATGTCATTTTATGATTCAAACATAAAATCTTAAAATTTTGAAATAGGTCTCTATAATTCTAAAGGTGCGATATATGCGCGGGCTATACATGCTCGTTTCGTTGACGGATGCAACGCAATAGTCCAACAGGGTTTGGGAGTTGCATTTGCCGCATTTAGTAGATATTTGCATGGCATAAAAATAACTCGTTGTACGAAGATTTTAATAAAATCATTTGTTAAAAGTATTATTTACCACGAACGAGTAACCTGCGTAAGAAACCCGCGTGATCTGCACAGCGCGCACTGTGCAGATCGCGCGGTTTGCATGCGCGGGTGTTACTGATGGTGGCTGGAGGCTTACACCCATATTTCAAGACGTTCCTCCAAAACTTACTCGACTCGACTCCATCTCGACTCAGCCTTTTTCACTACCATTGGTACCTAGTTATAGTTAACATAATCGTCCTCGACTCGAAATTTTTCCTTAGTCGACGTAAGGAATCATCTGTCAAACTCAAGGTACCTCGGAACCTAAGGAAGGAAGTGTCAAAGTTCGTATGTAACAAAAATGAATTTTGAAGGCTTTATCGAATATGCTTACGATAATCCTTACAACTATTTATCGCGGCGTTATTTGTGCGATGCAAATAATTCAAATTATGACGTAATGACTCCGTCGAGGAACCTCAAAGTTCACTCGAAATTGTGACTAACACCCATATTCTAAGACGTTCCTCCAAAACTTACTCGACTCGACTCCACCTCGACTCAACCTTTCTTACTACCATCGGTAGTTATACACCCATATTCTAAGACGTTCCTCCAAAACTTACTCAACTCAGGACGGCCTCGAATACACCTTCAAAATTCTATTCTGTCGTAATTTCGTGTGAACTTTGAGGTTCCTCAAAAGGGGTCCTCAAATGAGTCGAGGTTGATACAGCCAATATTAAAAATATAATACAGCGAATATTTTCGTATTTAAATTTATACCTAACATAACTTATTGTTAATTATGAATAATTTAATAAAATTAAATGTTTATTATCATATTTTAATTAAAATAGTTTATTTATTTATTTACTATTTTTTTTAACATAAAAGTTTCCTATTTTTTGGCAAGAGACTTTGCTAAGATTGAAAAAAAAATGTAAAGTAAAATTCGTAGACATATATCAATATCATTAATCTATGGTAGATTTTACCGGACTAGTCCGCAATAAGCAGCGCTGCCAATCGCGGGGAAAATCCCCGATTAACGGGAATTGGGGGTTAGCGCGTGGAGAACGCAGGAATGATAGAAATCGGGGAATTTCGGGGAATTGAGACCAATCAAAAAGAAGCAGGGAATTTCGGGGAATTGACAACACTGACGCGGGGAATCGAGATTTTTTTATTGGCAGCACTGGCAATAAGCTTCATTAGGTACGGACCTAAAAGCGGTCCAATATGAGACACTATAAGAGCAAGTGCGTTGAAAAATAAATAAATAAATACTGCTCACCTATTGATATACAACAGGTTATCGATAATAGATTATCGATCGGCAACACTTATTATAAAGAGTAAGGGCCCTCTGTATTTCACTAAAAAAAAGTACGTACTTTGTATACGCAAATACTAATTCTACGTAATTTACTATTCTACGCTACGCCTTTTTCAAAATCTGAGTTGGCAACACTGCGGGGCCACCTATTTTTTCATTCATTCCACTCGCATTCCACGTGCTGTCGTGTGAGAAATAAGATGTCTGTCGTGTTTTTTTAACAGAGTTCATTTTACTCATAATAACTGCCAATTACATTTATAAACATGAGTGCTGTAAGCCGTGACGGCTGGTTTCCTCAACGGGAAAGGATGATTCGGATGATTAAAGAACGTCCTATAATTTACAATAATAATACCTCCACGACTACTAAAAAGCACAAGGCTGCTTTGACCATTGCCTGGGAAGAGGTTGCAGCAGATATAAACTTGCCATGTAAGTTCATTTTACAAATTATATTAAATTTGCTTTAGTTTATTATTGTTATTAATCATTGCTTTTAGTATCGAAACGTCAGTCGCCATCTTGTCGTTCGTCTGTGGTGTGTGTGGTTGTAAAGTTAAGGTGGAACCTTCGCTATTAAATTTGTGTACGTAAAATAATTATGATTATCTTTGAGGCGTTTCTTTGCTATTGGCGCTGAACATGGACAAAAAAGTTTCCTTTTGTTTTTCCACAATTCGGTAAACTGTATCGTTTTAATTTTAAAAGGTACTTAAACAAATTAATTTCCGTAGATACGTAAGTAATGTCTCGAAGATGTTCATATTTTGAGTAGGTAAAATATTAAAAGCCAGAAAACTCCGTCATTAATTTAAATAGCGACGGTTCCCCCTTTAATTTATGTGGTAATGTCATATTTAATTTTGTAATTTAAATATATTGTGCCAAAATGTACTTTTTTGTAAATGTGATACGGACACAAAGCATGAAATAATTTACATAATATTCAATTTATTTATTCCGTCAATATTACAGTGGTGGTGGTAAAATATCTTATTCTATTCACAAGCAAAGTTCACGGTATTGCCCACTACAAATTACACGATTTGATTGAATATTTTCTCAAATTGACAATCAAATCGTGTCATGTGGACAGCAGTTGACAATTTGTTAAATGGATTATTTCATCCCATTCAGGATATTTGTGCCACCAGGGCAGCGCCACTGAAACCAAGGTAAAGAATGACAAAACCTTAGGTCCTGTAATCTAAGGACAAAACCAAAACTGTTAAATTCCTAACAATTTGGAATCAAAATAATAACAATTTAATAATTATCCTTATTTCAGTTATGCAATTTTCATCTCGTTCTACAGTGGCGCTGCCTAGCGGATTTTCAGCCTGAAATTGGCCCCCATTGAAGGTCATTGGGTAATCGATTTCGCCCAATCTACAGTGCTACTAAGTTAGCCGTGTTTTGCTTAATCTAGCGAATTTTAGATGCATTAAAAAAATATGTGTAATCTAAAATTACAATTTTTTTTACAGTCTTCTAGCGGCTTAAAAATATATTGATATGCATTTTTTGCTTCTATGACTTCGCAACACAGACAGATTGTTAATCGATTGACTCTATGTCTAGGTTAGTCGAACTAACATGCGCAGCGCGACATAATTTAGTTGTTGCAATATCTCATACCAAGACGAGATAAACCATAGATTATCTCATCTCTGCATAAGATATGCGACGACAAAATTATGTCACGCTGCGCATGTTAGGCTTGCTGGACGCCCAATTGTGTCATATGTTGCGGTCATAAAAATAATAAAAAGGATCATCATTACTAGTGTATATTAAGAATTAACTGATAATATTCCTTGTCCTGTGACTGACACAGCAGTGACTTACTTATAGACTTTTTTTGCTAGCTTTACCTGTTTTGTGGTTTCTGCAAAATAAAATGCTTAACTCTTTCCATGTCGTGTCCGACGGACATTACGCCAAATTAATCTTATTATCATAACTTCTTTATTAAGTAACATTGGTTACTATTATGAAATCTGCTTACATACCCATTACTCTTATGAATAGATTAAAACAAATGAGCATATCGATCGCTAAACTGACAGTAGAACATTAGGTTGCCCTAGTTAAGGAGTCGGGGATTTCCCCTGTGGTTATCCCCACCCGTGCCGCGTGATAATTATTTTTTAAATTATAATACTGATGTAGGTATTGTTACTTACAAACTGTTTTTTGTATCCAAAACATTTTTGTAACTGATGTGGTTGATTATGAATAAAGATATATCATTATTATTACTTTCAGATAGAACATGTATAATAATATGGAGGAAAATTAAATTCAAATATGCGAAGTTACAAATGTTGATAAACAGCGGAACAATATCAAAAGAGGTTGTTATGACCCATCCGGAGACAACCAGATTTTTAGATGGAGAACTTAGTTTTTTGGATCCATATCTAAGTAAAATAACTGATGCGGACATACCTATCCGTATACAGAAGGATGTCAATGGCATATTCGGCTTAAACACGTGTTTATCATATGCTCAAAATGAATGTAGTCACAATTCTACTGTGGTTACACATGAACAAGTTAAAGCCTTGCTTAAAATACGAAAAGAAGAAGAGGGTGATTCAGACAATATGGATATGCAATATCTACACAACATAATTGCAAGTGTTATTAAACATAAACTACAGGAGATTTTACCAAATAAAAATACTACGCCTAAGAAGAACATCCTCGAACCGAGTGAAAAATATATAAATAGGGATAAAGAAATAAGAGACGGAACTAATTTGGGATTAGAAAGTGAACTTATAATTGCAGACCATAGTATTAAAACGGAAAAAGATGATGAAGATAACGCAATGACAGACAACTTAACAATAGAATGCAATGTAAATGAAATGACAGATATTCTTGAGATGAATAACGCTATGGAACATATTTTACCAGACAGCAATATACCTATGACCGTGACTGATGACACTATTAACAATGCTTTAAAAGATAGTAATGTCAACGCAATGATTATTGAAGACAATGCGGAAAATATAAAAAGAATGACGGAGAGTGAATTTAGTAACGTGCTCATCGGTGTAAGTGACAATAATATGCGAAAGTTTTTTACCGAATTGGGCGAAGTAATGAGCATGGAATTGCCTATAGAAAAACAAAAGATATTAAAACTACGAATTAATACTTTAGTAAGAAATATATTGGAAGAGGAAAACAATGTAAACTAGACTTGAAATCGTGCCTGTGGTTTCTAATAAACGTATAATTATTAAGTAAAATCTTGTTTAACTGGTTAACATTGACGTAAATTAGTGCGGCTCGGAAGAGTCTGAAGTCAAAGGGGGGGGGGGGGAGATTGGCAGCTTGGCGTAGTTACCTACTAGTTTATCGTAGACCAGTCTGAATATGCAATAGTTGTATGAACATACTTAGTTCAAATTGAAATTGGAAACAGGCCCGGTATCCACCAAGGCGGAGAAGAGAGGAGATGTGTTTGAGTAAACCAATCCGATTTCGTTATTTCCACATCTCTTCTCCGCTTAGCTTGGGTGGAAATGAATCGAGCGGAGAGGAGAGGAGATGTCTCACAAAGCTCACATCTCCTCTCCGCTTTGGTGAAAATAACCTGCCAGCTTCGCAGCACATCTCCTCTCGTCTACTCTCCTCTCCGCTTTGGTGGATACCGGGCCTAAGCCCTTTAAAATACGAACACGATTAAATATAGCGTACTGATCGCTTTGAAGTGTATCTTATCATCAACGCCTCACAGTCCACAGTTCTCAAAAGTTGTGCTGAAACAAACTTCTTGGAGCCCGCAAACTTATAAATCTTTAGTACGTCTGCTCTGTTTGAGCCCAAATTGAATTACTCCGATTTGCCGCCGATGCAGGATATACGAATAATCAAATACGACTGGTCCTTGTCTTACTTGATTATACTTTAATTTACTAGGTATTCAACAATAGTACATTACTGCCGCGGTCTGTAATGACTGCGTTGCTGGTAGCAATGATGATGGCCGAGAGCGCAGTGTAGCGCAGCTCCAGGCCATCATAGCGCGGTCAGCATTGCAGCTCATGATGGACAAGCTGGAATAAAGGCCGAGACCAAAGGTCGAGGCCTTTATAGCGCGGACAGCAAGGGCTCCAATGATGACCAAGCTTGAAGGCCGAGAGCGTAGCTAACCTAAGATCAAGGCCATCATAGCGTGGCCAGCAGCGCGGTCATTGCGGACCAAGGCTTGTATAGTGCTTTACTCAAACAATGCGAGTAATTTAAATAAAACCAGCTTAGTATAATAAGAATTTATTTAAAGTAACGATTTGTTTCTTCCCCGGGCTTTAGCTTTTTTTTTTAATGAGTCTTTAATGATTGTGCTGCCTGTACCTATACAGCCAAATTATGAATAAAAACTTTTTGCACCAGACTATTTTTGAAACAAAACTCGACAATAATGGATTTTCAAAGGAAATTGCTGGTGGCTAAAACTCACCAGCAATGAAATTCCATACAACTTTGCTGGCGCCTATTCAAGTAGCGCGGAAACGTCGACTTTGCTCACAGAAGGTTGTCAAAATAATGACCACATTACAAGCATTTTTGAGTAAAAATAGTTAATTGAACACAATATATTAATTTTAGTTTATTTAGTTGGGACAACCTCCCGATCATGTATAGAGTGTCCAGTATCAGTTCATGGCGGCGCTGCTTGAGGTAAATAAATGTAAATATAATGTCAAATTCAATACATTACAATTTAGTTCCCTATTTCGCCACCTGCTAAGATAATAATTACTGGCTGGACACAGTTCTGCCGACCATTTGAACCATTTGGGACAACCTTGCGATGGTACAGGTATATTCTTGGTAGTTCATGGAGGTGCTGATTTCAAAGGAAAATGTTAGGAGTGATCAGTGAACCTCAGTGGCTCAACACGGAGCGCAGATTGCTTTAATCCTGACTTAAAAGACTATTACCCTAAGTATAACGGCTGCTACATAAAAAAAAATCATAGGTTTTTGGCAGAACATCACTAATCTGTGGGCAGAACTGGCAAGCCCGATTGCTTGCTGTCATTTTTCTTCGTGTTTCGCTTCGTTCTCGTTGCGGTTTTCGGCGTTTTGTATATGAGAAATGATTGATTTTTCCAAAATGTAAACATTTGTATTTTTGAAAGAAAATATATGTGATTGCCCTAAGCTTTCGTGTGCATAGGTTTTTCCACCATGCCTCCAGTCAATTCTAAGGTGAAAAAGAGCGGCGCAGAATATGAGGTAAATAATATAAGTTTAATTTTATATGGAGCTTTTTCCGCAAACATTAATAATATTAAAATATCAAAGTCACTTAAATTATCTCACAAATTTTCCAATAGAATAGGTAGGTACCTAGTGAAAGTTTCGTTTTCCTAATTAGAAAATTTTCTTTACTTTCTACTTGCATTAGAAATTTCTAATTGATCAACATAATGCACATACTTACATCACTCTATTCCATGCCAGAAGTAGAATATGTTTCGCAGATCTACCTTTATGTTTTCAGTTAAGGCTTTATTTATTACCATTTCAATATCTGCTTCAATAATAATTTATTGCCGTGTCTATCGGTCTGGCACACAATATTTACATAACATTAGCTGTTGGATATTGTAAACATTGGAATAACGACATTGAGCCCATCTAATATCTACACAGCTTATAAGAGCATACTAATATCAATATGCAGACTTATCAATAGTAACATTATAAGTACTAAATAGGTCAGTATATCATAAAATAATATAAAGACTATTCTTGATTTAAAAAAAATATGTTTTTAATGATTGAAAGAAAATTATTATGGAGGATTGTTAAATTTTTCGTGTAACTTTCATAAATAAATATTTTATCTTATCATAGGCTAGGCTATTATAGTAGTATAATTTAAAGGGTTTAGATGTTCCCATGTTTAGTTGTATAATACTAACTTGTAACTGTAAGCTAGATTGCATTAATGCACCTTATGTTTTTATGAATTCTTATAACATACCTATAACAGTTGATTACAAAAATTACAAATTAAAAGAGTGTTTGAAATGCTGGAAAATGATTAAGTATATAGTTTAGGTGTTAAAAATGATATTATCAGTGGAAAGGTAAAAGGACTAAAGCGCTAATATACCTACTTTACAGTAGAGTGATTCAAAGTATTTTTTAAAGAAAATAAACATAGTTTTTTTTCTTAGAGTATACATATTAAATAGATAATTTAAAAAAAAATACTTTGCATCTCTCTACTGTAACATAGGTATATTGGCGCTTTAGTCTTTTTACCTTTCCACTGACAATATAGTGTTGCTATGGCAAAAATTGGCTAGATGATATCATCATCATCATCAATTATATACAGTTTATGTACCTATTTACCTACTATACAAAAAATAAACTAATAGATGTAGGTACCCTCTTCAAGCTAACCAACATACTAAAATAGTTTCCAAAAAAGTTTCTGAATTTAATCATTGTTTTGTTACAGAATATCATTGCCAAAAAATGTACAGCACTGGATTTTGAACAGTACATCCAAGACAACAAGACTTTACTACTGAATGATCCTCTTAGAGACATACTATTGTACCCAACTGATGATGTTTCCGTAAGTTGCTTTTAAATTGACACAAACAAGAACTCAATAGCATAAAGAATAATAGAACATTCAAATCTCAGTAGCTATTGAGCTAATTGCATTGTCCCAGAGTCATGTCAAACTAAAGTATTTCTACAATAACTGTTAGGTATTCTTTAAGTTTAGAATAACAACTGCAAAACTGGACAATATTGGATGATTTACTTGATGTTTAACATTCTCAAATAGATGAATAACTTCTCTTAAATTTGTTATTCCTGTTTGTATTCTTAAAGGTGATTGTGGCTAATTACCAACCGCGCGGATCATATGATTTGCAAGGTTAAGCTGCGCTTGCCGCAATCAGTTGGATGGGTGACCGCTCGTTACACATCGACACCCCTCAGTGCCTCGCAGAGCACGTTAAACAGTTGGTCCCGTTGTTACGGGATGTCAGAAGCCCGAAAGTCTGACAACCGGTCTAACCTTATATCGGCATTGCCCAATAACTGGGTTGCAGAGGTCTGATGGCAGTCGCTCCATGTAAAATACTGATATTCAGCTGGTAAGACTGGAAGCTGACCCCAACATAGTTGGGAAAAGGCTAGGCAGACAAAGGTAGAGAAAATAAGCAAACCAAAACCTGATCCATGCATACAACATTTGTACCTATTATGACATTATGTTGCATATGTGGGATTGAGTGTATCTACCTTAAATCTGCTGCGTTAATACATATAACTTTTAGATAATACTGCTTGATTTCCTTGTTGTTGTTGATGAGGCTTAAGGGGACCTTGCGGTCTAGCGGGTGAGAATTTGACTGTTTTTCAATATTTTTTTTTTATTGAATGAAATGAACAATGTTATATTAAATTTTGTATGTAATGGGCTGTAAAACTTGAAATACTGGGAATATCATTACTAAATTTTCATAGTATATTCTTAAGATACTATACTTTCGAAATATTAAAAATAAAACTTCTAGACCGCAGATACCAAACTTTTTCCATAAATCAATATGTAGCCAGTGTAGCCTCACAATGAAGATTAAAACTGTTATTATTGCTATCTATGTATCCTAGTATAATGGACAATACTCTATTATCTTGAGCAATCATACAGTCTTATTCACCAGCCAAACCCAATGTGGGGTTAATAAAAAAATACCACCCATGTAATTTTATGTTACCACATGACAGCAGTGGATTTTTTAATAGGATTTGAATTTGATATTGTTTTTTTCTTACATGTTGTCCCACTCTAGTATTGCTCCTGTCTCGTGGGTGCATTTACAGACACAAATCTCACATGCACCAACACCCAGACCTGGAACAATTATCTATAGGCCATAGGTACAAATGTTTATTCCGTGGGGGAATCGAACACACGACCCGCGGCGCAGAAGCCAAACACTCAGCTACTGCGCCAGCCGTGTTGTCGGATTCTTGCCACTTCCTTACTAGATACATTATTATGTTATTTATATTATTGTATAAACAATAATTAAAAATGCGTGATGGTTTGTTTGCATAAATTCCACATTGTGTTTGACTAAGTGATAATTGCCAAAGAACAGGAAAAGCCAACCAGGATTTCCAGTAGCGTATTATGCTTGACCTACTTGACCTGGGTATTTGACTCTAGAACACAGAAGTGCTATCTGAACGTTCAAAATAGGACACCATTAGATTCCCAGAAAAGATAAAGAAACTGTATTTTGTTGTGATGCAGTGATATGTAAACTTTAATCCGACTAAGCAATTAAGCTTTCGCATGTTATCAAATCTCTTTTCTGCAGAGTGTTGTATTACCCCGTCGCTGGAGGACAGTCACCACAGCAGTGCCTGATGTTAGGACTGCGGCCTCCTGTCCCCTGCTCACTAGACAGGCGCTGCTCAGCTATGCATCCAGTTGGAACCTCATACATTATAAATTCAGCAACTACTCTGGCACCTATCTCAACTTACCAAGGTAAGAATTTATATTAATAAAATGATTTAGGTATAAAGAGTTATCATGAGGAAATTCACAGTGTCATAAACGTACGACATTTATTATGTATGCACATCCGGATGACGGATAGTCTCTTATCCAAAAATAACATGTAGGTATATTATAAGCTTGTCGTAAAATAATTGTATAGTATCCATATCTAAACAACTGTGACAAAATTACAAAAGTATCCGTTTATACAGTTACGTGTACAACTCAAGATTAGAAAGCTAAATGAAAAACAGCTACAAAATATTTAAAAATATCTGCGCAAATTCGCCGAAATACCAAACAAAATGATAATAATATTCATGCTATGAAAAATGCATTGGTTATCGGGTTCGCATCTAAAACTAATGAAAGGCAGTTGCATGCAATGTGTTAAAATTGTAACAAACAGTTGGGCGCTCATTAGTAGTTATAATTAACATACTTTACATGGCAATGAACATTGTATGGCCAACAAAAGTTATGTGCTGTATTCCCAAGGTTGGGGCATTATGCTCTCATATCTGATCCATGAGTCATATCCTAACGATTGCACAACAACATAGGATGAAAGGATTTACCAAAAAAATAAATTAATAAGTCACATAAAATGATAGTGAGAAAGTCGCAACAGACTGCACAGCTTTCACTGATTATATTTGAATATATCGTCAACTTAATTTATTTGAGCTGGTTTTTATTTCTATCGCATAATATTATTATAAAAGCTAATCATAAAGGTCTTGACCCCTTCCAAACTTCAGAGGTACCTACTTTTAAACTTAAAAAGTGCCAATCGTGTTTGACTTTTATTCCATCGGGCATAATGCGTGAGATTAGGTATTTCTATATATGTATAATAAATATGTGACGACAAGTTAGGTATTTTATAACAGTATTTATCGTAAATGTCGCGCTACTTACTTACTGATATGGCAAGGATTTTCCTGATTCAATATTTCAAAGAACTTTTTAGAATGAGTAAATGCAAACATACAAGTAATACTGTTATCTTTTCCATTACCACTATCTTGTCTTGTGTACAGACCTATAGAGAACAAGTTTCCGGAGGAGATATATGATATCGATGCCGAAACGGAGAGTGATAATGAAACACAAGCGGCCAAGTTGGACCTCGGTACCAAAGAAGGACACTTGCTCAAGGGACCCGAAATCGGCTCAGATAGGATATTCAGTAACCTTGCTTCAAAATCATTTAAGAAACGTTATTGCTCAATGCTTAGAGAGGCCGATGGCACGTACATACTCGAAGTGTATAAGGATGATAAGAAGACGGATACAAAGCTCACTATTGTTATGGACTTTTGTTCAGATGTTGTCAGGGTAAGGCTCGCATGAACTTTTATATAAGGTGGACTATAATATTCTTCATAGAGTTCTATTTCCGGATAAGCAGATGTCTAAATATATCTTAAATTATATATTTTCTATGTTTTTAAAAGTGAATATTGTATATTATGTAGAGTCGATATTTTTATCGTAGGATTATTATAATATGGAAATTAAATTGCGTGTGGTTACAGAATCCAAAACGGGGAAGGTTTAGTTTTGAATTACGGATGTCCGGTGGTAAAGGCTATACGTTTGCAGCTGAGAATGAGGAAGACGCGAATGACTGGATCAATGCCTTTAAAGCGGCCTTGAAAAAGAACCAAGATAGCCAGGAAACTCACCAAAGCGATGAAGCATTGGATAAAGGTAGGATAAACTATTATTTGAAGTCAATAAAGATTGTGATCGTATACAAAAATAATAGGTACGCTTTGAAAGATATTTGTGTTATTATCTTTAATTAGGATCAGTAATGGATACCATCAAGTAGTCATGTTCTGGTATTTTATTTAGAAGTCGACACAAATATTATTTGTCGAATAAACTTCGCTCGTGACTTCTCGATTTAACAAGTTAATTGTTTAGATGCTGACGTCTCCCTAACAGCGGAGCCTCCCCCTGCCACGTACGGTACTCTGAAGGGTCTGGAGCACAGCATGAACCCGCTACTGATGCGGTACTCTCGCGAGACCGACATGTCAATAGCCGCCGCCCGCAACGAGTGCCGATACAACATCTTCAGCATGCCATACAAGCGGGCGCCCTCGCCTGAACCTCAGCTTGAACCATTCAAGTAGGTAGCCTTATATTTTTTCTTGTTTTATTAAATTCTTACATGCCAGTGAAAGCAACCTTATTTCGGCAGAACTCAGTACTTTATAGCGTCTTTTTTTTCTCGTCTGCACTAAGCCATAACAATAAAAACTATTTCAGCAAGACTGACATTCCTCAAGCTATAAAACGGTTATTTGTAGTTTTTTGGGCAGCGTAACTGTCACGAACATTCTTGTTTACATGATTTAGGTTGAACTGTATTTATGTTTTATTATTTCAGAGAACACTTTGGCCAAAGAATTTTGCTCAAATGCGAAAGCTTAAAGTTTAGGTTACAAGCGCCGATAGACGGCGATAAAGAACTGTTGTGTCAAGTAGAGCCGTATTACACGTACTTAGCGTTGTATGACGCGAGGAGTGGGAAGAAACTCTCGGAAAATTTCCACTTCGACCTCAATCACGAAGCTGTCAGAGATCTAGTCAAGGACACGGAGTGCACAAAGTCATTAGTAGAGAATTTTAGTTACGATGTTAAGTTAGACGTTAAACAGATACCGGAAGAATGGTTTAGATCAAAGAGACAGGTATCGTGTCATTCTAAAATTAATTTGCATATAAAATAAATAAAAGAAGATATTGGGACTGAATGAATTGGCATATTAATTAAATTATTATTATAGGTATATAAAAAAACTAATGCCTATATTATTTTTTTGTAGGTGATGTTGTCTGTAAATAATCCACACCCAGACTTGTTTCTGGTAGTGAAAATTGACAAAATCCTGCAAGGTCACGTGAGTCAAGTATTGGAGCCGTACCTCAAGGCTACTAAAGACCCGAGACTTGGACTCAAAGTCCACAAAACAGTACAGGCTTATGCAAACCGCGTGGGGACATATAGAATGCCTTTTGCTTGGGCAGCAAAACCTTTGTACAAGTAAGACTTCCTTGAATTCCAATCTATTATTATTGCAGATATATTTTGTAGTTTTTAATACATGAGATATTTTTTCAGAATGTATAGTAATGATCTGGATTTGACACCCGAATTTCCCTCTATTTACCGACAAGAGCCTAATAAAATGTCAGATGATGATATGCTAAAAATATTATCTGACTACCGCAAGTCGGAGAAGATGTCGAAACTAACTGTGGTACCTGGTTGGCTCAGTATTAATATACATCAAAGCAACGAACAAGTACCAAGTAAGGGTATAATTTATTTTCCCTGAAAATTGATGAATACTGTATCTATTTGATAAATAAAAAAATATCTTTTGAATTATCGACCTGTTCTTGCCGTCAACTTTTACTAACAGGCATAATGTAATTACAGATTGTATGGCGAACTCCTACGCTGCATTAAAACCTTTTCCACTTCCGCCTACATCGCCGCTTACGATAGAGCTGGCAACACTAAACGTGGAACCGGAGCAGCCGTATGCTGCGTTCATACACCATTTGTACGTTCGCCCGCTGGCTTTGAATTTCGAATCTCAAAAAATGTTCGCCAGGGCCAGAAATATCGCTTGTTCAGTTGAGTTGAGGGATAACGATACAGGAGACAATAAGCCACTTCAGGTATGAGCAAATGTCTTTTTATTTAAACTCTGAAGTATTTTATTAGTCTGGGTCTTCCCCCTTACACTACGATTTATAATTGCCAAGGCATAAAGACGACCGCAAAATGTATGGAAATGATATTAACGAATCTTAATACGAATTAATATACTTAACGAATCTAATATAGTGCGTGTAAGTACTAAAGAAGAGATAAGTAATGATAAAGTTTCTTAACTCATTTCTAGGTGGTATACGGAAGATTCGGCATGACATCACAATACCGTTGTTCAGTGCTACATCACAACGCCAACCCGACTTGGTGTGACGAAGCAAAAATCCGCCTACCAGCCACGCTAACTTCCCAGCATCATCTGTTGTTTACTTTCCATCACATATCGTGTGATCTCGCCAAGAAAAACGACGCTAATGTCGAAACTTGTATTGGGTAAATATCACAGTTGTATTTTCTTTTAATTTGGAATCTTGCGATTCCTTTAAAATCTTAGTGTGACTGCCACATGAAACCGTCCCGATACTTTGTGCCCATCAACATAACCAGATCGCATTTAGAGATTACAAGTCCACATTTGACTGTCTTCGGGATCTCGCTCAAGCTCTACGAATCCCTAAGGGAACGTACCTATATTACGTGACCCGCTCAGGGGGGGAGGGGGTTCTTAAAAAAACCGCGCTTGGTCACAGGGGCACTTGGTCATATACTACGGGTGGTCACCGAGAGGGGGGTTAAAATTGACAAAAATGGGTCACGTAGTATGGGTACGTTCCCTAATTGCGGAATTATAAAAGAAATATTATAATATGTTGCTTGTAATTTGCCTTCGGATTCATCGAATCAACACCGGTCCGATAGCCAATAATGGTGATTATAACAATATCCGCCTGTATTGTTGTAAGCAAACAATGCCCCATTTGGTCCATATTTAGAAGTGTTCATTGACGATTTGATATCAAAATGATCCCATTCATTGCACTGCTATCTCTCTACTTTCAGATACGCGTGGGTACCATTATTGAAAAATGATAAGTTGGTAGATGAAGTTGTCAACTTACCTATCGCAACACATTTACCGTCTGGTTATTTAGCCATTCAACCACTGGGACTTGGTAAAGGGGTAAATACTATTTATATTATTTTATTTATTCATACTGTCAGTGTGTAATAAGCTAATGAGTATGCGTTATTATTAATTAATGAACTGGCCACGTGCTTTCAAATGACCGCATTACAATGGTGGGAAAAACACAACTAAATTATCATATTATTTTTACTTTGTTTGTGATATATTTTTCTTTGTATCTTCATACAGAACACTGGACCAGAAGTTGTGTGGGTGGAAGGAGAGAAGCAGCTGTTCCGCTGTCAACTAGTTCTTGATTCCACAGTAGCTACCCGAGACATACACTTGCACAACCTATTCAACCAAGCTGAGCGACTGATCAAGTCCAGTTCTCCCCCCACCTCCCCGTCCCCGCCGCCGTGGAATGACGTATGCAACGCGCTAAAAGCTGCGCACGCGATTAAGTTGAGTTCGCTCGTCGCTTTCTTGCCGACTATTATGAATCAACTTTTTGAATTGATGGTAAGAGTTCTCACAAATATTTTATACTAGGAACTACTTCTTCTTTCATGTCAGTACGAGCTAAATGAAAATAGCTCATATCGTGGTAAAAAGATAAGCCAGTTAGCAAAATTGGTAATGGGGCCAACCCAGGCCAGGCCCAAGGTGCGCCGGATATTTTTAAGTATCGTCACTCGTGAAGGCTTATTATGTCATAATTATGTCAAATTTGAATAATATAAAAAGCTAGAACAGTTATCAGGATACATTTTCACAACCTATGGTCCACATTAGCTGAAGACCGAAAGGTCTGGAATCATGAAGAGAGGCCTTTGCCCAGCGGTGGGATGATACAAGCTAACAGTAATTTATCAGGCATCTTATGCATGTCAGCTCTAGTTTTTTTTTTGATTTGCAGACTGTTGAAAAAAGCTACACTCAAGACATGGGCTATCAGATAGTTAAGTTGATAGTGCATTTCGTTCATATGATACATGACTATGGTCGAAAGGACTTATTGGACAGCTATGTAAAGGTAAGCGTTTCTAAACGATGTAAAGAAAATTAAGGACAAGATATATGTGGGTTGCGCTCTTTGTTTATGAAAAAAAACGCAAAACAATAATTATTTAAAATCAGTTCTATAGTTTTACCTTGTATTTGTGTAACGGAGTCTTTCACCTCTGTTAGAACAATATTTTATAATGCGAGTATATCCAACAATACTCATCATCATCTCCCTGCCCTTATCCCACACTAGGTGTGGTCGGCACAACACGAATTCCTCTTCCATTCTCGTCTATCAGCCATCACCTCAGTACTCACTCCTTTCTTACCCATATCATCCTTCATACAATCCATCCATATTCATATTTAATACTCTTCTAGTAACACGACTTTCTTCCCTCCGCATAACATGTCCATACCATGCTAACCTATTACTTCTCAACTTTTCAGTCACTGGCGCTACTTTCAAACTTCCTCTGACATACTCATTCCTTATCCATTCTTGTCACTCCACACATCTATATATCCAACAACATTGTCTATACTACTATTATAAAGAGGAAAGATTTGTATTTTTGTATGTAACGAATAAACTTAAAAACTACTGGACCAATTTAAAAAAAAAATTGCCGTTAGAAACACATAGGCTATATTTATTACTGGAACAAAACTTCTTACGCGGACGGAGCCGTGAGGACACAGCTAGTACTATATAATTTTGTCCACAGTACGTATTTAACTGCGTCGAATTCAAACTGCACACGATGTTGACGGCCCCACTTCACATGTTTGTGGACCCAAACCAACCGGACTTTCTATTGGGAAATAAATTCATGCAGTACTCCGGTTTTTTCTTCGACATTATCACCAAAAGTATGGCCCAGTACCTAATCAACACAGGAAGAATTAAAGTAAGTACCTACCTCGTTATGAAACGATAGGAGAGGGAAAACCACACATTACATAGTTATAATAATTAATGATTTATGATTACTCGAAAAGCGTGTGGATATAATATTATCCTTGAAGTGTAGGTATTTATGTGTATGTATGGGGCTGGAGAGGCCTATGTCCAGCGGTATCCAGCTATAGGCTGATGATGATGAACTGACAGATGGCATGGTCGTTTTTCTAGTGATGGGAAGCGCGACTGCTGATCGCGTGTCCCTGGGTTCAATCTCCTGGTCGGGCAAAGTATTATTGAATTTTTCTGTGTGGAATTCCTCAGTAGCAGCCCAGCGCTATTACATGCGACTTAACATATCGGCGAAATGAGGATGTTACTATACACCTCTGCCCAACTCATCAGGGAATACATGCGTGATGTTATATTATGTAGATGGCGTAGTTATGAAGGAATTTGCTAGCCTACACACCAAAATCAGTGAAAGGTAGCGTTACCGAAGGAATAGGACTTCGTTCGCCATTTGGCTAGCGTAGTAATACCTTTGGGTATGGCCATCTTGTTGGGATAGACCAGGGGTCGGCAACCTTTTGAGACGGAAGAGCCAAAAGTTGCAATTTACGAAATTTCACCGTTTTTAAAGAGCCACAAAAAAAATTTGTTTCAATATTATAGTATTTGCTTATACAGGATGTCCTGTAATTAATGGATTAACCTTGAAATGGCGTTTAACAAAAATAATTACCTTTAAAAAAAATACAAAACGATAATACATTTAGATATAGTTACTATATCTATCTTTCAGTCATAGTCAGTATATTTCAGTCATACTACATTATAGTACTCAATTATGGATCGATTGCACGATTTTAAGGGTTTTGATAGTAAAATAATTAATTTTTCGTATGGAACTGGAGAGCCGCAACTTTACATCGAAAGAGCCGCATGCGGCTCGCGACTCGCGGGCTGCCGACCCCTCGGATTGACCGTGTTTAGTATTGACTATCATGAATAGTAATAGTAGAATAATTCCATACGTGAAATACAATTCGCATACGTCTGATTACATCAGCTAAAGTTTTAAAATATTTATTAATTTTAGATGTCACGCAATGAAAGGTTCCACGGTGATCTTTTAGAAAATATTGATAAATTGGTATCAACGGTAGAACCGTCATACATATTACAGCAGCCGATGCAAACGCATATATTCAATAAGAATCTCGCCACATTTCTAAAGGTAACTTATTATTTTAATATTGCACAATTTGAGAAAATCTTACCATACGTCAGATTTATTTTTATCTTTTTCAAGAGATGCAATCAAAATTAATTAAGCTGTTTTAAATACTTTTTTTTTACTTTTTCAGTCTTGCCTATCTTTCATGGACCGAGGTTTCGTGTTCCGACAAATAAAGAAATATCTAGAAAAGTTTAAAGCTTGCGACCCAAAAGCTTTGTTCGACTTCAAATTCACGTTTCTACAAACAGTTTGCTCTCATGAGCACTTTGTGCCTTTCAATCTGCCTTTACACGCAAATAAACTATCGAGGGATGGCGATGAAGGTAAGAATTAAATATCATAAATTATAAGCACAATGTATATCTACTCTATACAGTGGTTATTGACAGATACAATTATCATAATTAATGACAATTGTAATATTCATTACTAAATGTATTAGGCGTACTAGTGTAATGCAATAGGCTCGCCCCCTATTATATGGGACTTAAACATAACGGCGAAATCAGGGTGTTACTATACACCTCTGCCTAACTCTTCGGGGAATACAGGCGTGATGTTATGCTGTTACTAAATGTAGCCTGAGCTGTATATGGTAACTCGGGACATTCGTAAACCAATTTGCCAATGCTCCGATTTCTCTCCAAAACATTAAATGTTTCTGCTAATTTTGCGATGACCAACTGTATAGAGTAAGATTTAAACATACTTTGCTGTAAGACAAAATGGATGTTCCACTATCCGTGCAGTCTTTATCTGAATAACTGTTACTCTTACACAGATCCTGCCAAGCTGAGGTTAACCGAAGATTTTATAATGAGACACTTTCTTGCCGGAACCCTACTAAAACAAGTATTCCCATGTCTTCCAAATACGTACATTGCTAGCAAATATTGAAGAATGATTCATGCCTAAATACATTTATGATTAATTTCCTTACATTTTTTTCAAATGCGTATATTTCTTTAGGTGGAAGAGTCATTACGAGAGGCGCCGTTAAAACGTAGGTCTGCGCTAAGTGTGCTACGGGCGCTATTAACTAAACATGAACATGATGACCGCTATAGAACTCGACAGTGCCGAGCTAGGCTTGCATACTTATATTCGCCGTGGCTTACCATCGTGCTCGGTAGGTATCTTGGAATCAAAACGCACCGTTAAATAAAAAACTATTAAGGTAACTTAATTAATTCATACAATCAAAACTACGCTGGACTAAACTATTTGAGGACCTCATTTCCACCCTGCTTCCTATTGCTTTCTTACGCGTTCTCCCACACATTAGTTTCAATTGGCTTACGCGGTCAAATAACCGCTTTATAAATTGTATTAAAACTAATTTATGATAATATTATGTACCAATAGAAAACGCCCACCGTCTTATAACAAAGTCTCTGGCGAGTCCACTCGTCGAGAACGGTCACGACAAGGTTGACGGAGATGCTACTGTAAACCCAGTGCTCAACAGTACGCAGAAAGAGGCCGCATCGGCTAATAGCACTCCGCGAAGAAATAGACTCACTCTACACTTTGATCACACGCCCGTCAGGAACTCCGCGCATTTCAAGGAGCCGCCCACTATTCCAGGCAATCACATGTACGGCAAGGGTGAGTTAAATATTTTTATTATCAAATTATTCGTGTAAGTTTTTTTATCCTGATAACTAAATTAAAAACAACAATTCCAAGTTGTTCGTTTTGGGTGTTGATTTAGGGTATTTACGCCAGACCAAATGCTTAAGTCTCCACACATTTTTATCATAATATTTTCAAATAACGAAGAAAATGTCCCTTGACTGCCTTATTGGTCTAGTGGTCGCAAACGCGACTGCTGAGCATGGGGTCCTGGGTTCGATCCCTAGGTCGGGCAAAGTGTTATTGAGTTTTTCCATTAGGATTTTTTGTAGCAGCCTGGAGTCTGGATTTGTGCCCGGTTACTCGTAATAGGCTCGTCTCCTATTACATGGGACTTTAACATAACTGGCGAAACGAGGGTGTATAAAAAGAAAACACCTCTGCCGAACCCTTCGGGGAAAACCAGGCGTGATGTTATGTTATGTTTATGTCCTTTATTCATTTCATTTTACACCTAGAGTTCAATCGCTTTAATAAAATATTGTTTCATTTCTTCAGATCACGCAAACAATGTGTCACAAAGCTCTTTAGAATCAGTGTCTACAATGTCCGGTGGAGATTCGCTTCCTAGAAACGTTGGCCGTCTGGACTTGAGAGAAATTGGTGATCAGGTCAATAGGTAAATAACCCGTTTATATACATATAAGGTCCAACCAAAATACCTGGACAAACTTTTACACAGTGTTCAATACGTTTAACTAATCACATCTATGTAAAAAAAAAAACGAGATGCAAGTGTTTTTTTCTAACCAAAAAATATTAACGTTTTAAATTGCCTGTACACTCTAAGAATAAACTCGTCCATTTCTTATGCATCGACCGCCATTGGGTCGCGCACTAATTCCGTGCCGTGTTTTACCTAAACAGCGAAGTAAAAAATGTAAAAAAAAGTATAATTAAATTTGAAAAAAGATTTTGGGTTAGAAAAAGAAACACTTGGATCTCGGTTTTTTTGCATGGATATGTTCAGTTACACGTACTGAACACTGTGTAAAAGTTTGCCCAGGGTTTTGGTTGGATCTTATATATTATCATTTAATAATTAACCTTACTGATTTGTTAATAACTGTCGTTTTCGTGTGTAGGTTTGGTGTGATGTCTGCGGAAGAGGTGCGGGATGTACTTTTGTGTTTCCTGTACGTTTTAAAGTATTTGGACGACGAAAGACTTGTGGACTGGTGGAAAAAGCAGTCGCAAGCTCAGCAGCAGTCGTTCTTTAATGTTTTAGAGTAAGTTTTAACCAAAAACACAAAATTGGTAGCCATTATAGTCACTATTTGTTATTCAAGTAGCATTTGATGTTCAGTTTATTTTTATTTGCTTTACTATACTGTGTATGAAACACAGACTTTTTTTGTCAAATTATTATAAGATTCGGGAGAATGAAGCTAACAAAGTAAGATCAAACCGAACTTATAAGTAACTAGCTGTGTTCTCACGGCTCCGCCCGTAGCCTATGTTACCCAGTGATAATGTAGCTTTCAAATGGCAAAAGAATTTTTTTACATACAAAAATCCAAAAATTCAAATCTTTCCTCTTTATAATATTAGTATAGATTTTATGTGTGTATTTTTACACTTTCGTTTTCAATTTCAGAATATGTGCAGAACAATTCCAATACGTCGGACGAAAGAAGATCCTATCAGAAATGAAGGCGACAACGCCAGACTGCAACGGTAAGCCTAAGCCGGTTAAAGCAAGAACGCTGCCAGCTAGGATGAGTCCACCTGACTTCTCAAAAGAACCACCCATCGTTGTCGAGAAAAATAACACTGTTAATAGGGAAAATCTTGTTAATCCTTCAGTTACAACTGGTAAGCTTAAGTAACATTTCTATGTTCCATATTTATAAGTATTTAGCCATAGAACTCTCTAAACCAGGGGTCTCCAAACGTTTTAGCCTACGAGCCACACTGACTCCTCCACTAAGTCCCAAGAGACCAACACCTAGTTCGATCATCATATCAACATACTGTAGTTTTAATGAGCGCCACCAATCCAGTCCATAGCCGCGGGCCAGTGTTCGGCCGCAGGTCGTACGTTGGAGACCCCTGCTCTATACAATTGTAGTATGGTAATGACAATAGTCACCACTGTTGAGCAAGCAAGTTTGTGACCACAAAAATAGCTGTTTCAAACTTGTATTGTAGCTGCCACTGTTCATATTGGGCTGCTAAATTAGATGTTTATGCTGTTATCTGACGGTCGTTGAAGACATAATTGTCATGGGTAAAGCGTGCTTTTAAAAATGCCGTATGATAAAACTGGATACTGTTTTTTCTTCCTACACGTGCTCTTTATTTGTTTCTGTTCATAGAACTGGAAGCAATAGCCGAACACACAGTACTATCGGCGAGTTGCCTCGCTACGGAAGTTGGCCTGACCATAATAGACCGCGCGTGTCTCTTCATGAAGAACATGGGGGCAGCAGACGGAGTCGCAGCAAAGCCCTACTTGAAGTTGTTGCAATATCCACAGAGCGAGACTTTATATAAACACCTGTTTTCCGCCTTGAGAGCTTACATCAATCAGTTCTCTGAGACTTTGTTTGAAGGTGGGTATTCAGGGTAAACACGCTCGTAGACAATTTATTCTTAGTATAATATAAGGAGGAAATTATCAACTTCCGTAGAGACCTTTACAATTGCGTGAAGCTTCAAAGTTCATAGTCCTTATCGTATACGAGTAGGTACCTTATTTTAGAGATGGGACAGAACACGTTCAGGTTGTCAGATAAAGAAAGTGATGGAGAGAGCATAGTAAAATTATGGTTGGAGACCCTTCAGGTCTCGCCAATAACTGCCCGGTTGGTTACGTAGAAACGGTCCATATACAAGCAGTCCAATAGAAAAAAAAGAGCTTAGTAAGATCCCTGTCATGCCTCAATGAATCTTCATATATTAGTATACGACTATAAATAATTGGATGTGTTGTTAGGTGGCAGTACAGTATGCTCGGGCGTGGTAGCCGCTGTAGTGCGACTGTGCGAGGCGCGCGCGGCCTGGCTGCGCCGAGAGGCGGCGGCCGCGCTGTACCTGCTCATGCGAGCTAACTTCCAGCACGGGGCCGGCGGGGACCTCACTAGAGTACATCTGCAGGTACGGACTGATCAAAATATAGCTACGTTTCACAAAAACTGGCGGTGATTATAACCCGAACTGTCGTACTGCCACTCGGGAAATGACATTTGGACTAGTCAGCTAGGTTAGCCCTTTGGTCTGTCAATAACAATGACGACGAGTTACTGTATTGAATTATTTACACAGTGCTAAAAGATAAGAGGTGCCAATAAGGCGAGCAGTTGCGAGCAGTATCTTCCTCATCTCAAAATCAATAATATGTGTTTGATATTTTGTTAAAAAAGAAGAAGAAACAATAGCAAACCGCTCAAACATTTATTTTAAAATGTATAAACTTAGAAGTCATTTTAATTGTTTTATAATGGCGCAGGTCATCATGGCTGTATCAAAACTGCTTGACAATTCAACCGCGCTCAATTGCAAGCGTTTCCAAGAATCTCTCTCTGTCATCAACTGTTTTGCGACTGGTGACAAAGCTATGAAAGGAACTGGTAAGTAGGAAATATTAATTTACCTATTGAGGATAAGATATTATTAAGAATATATTACCTAAGTTGGTTTTAGTATGACAACTAGTGGAAAAATCATAAACAATTTTAACAGCAATGAACTATGAAATTAAGATTTGTTATCCCAAAGTAACTCATTTCTAGATTTACAGAGGCTGAATAGCTACCAAACAAAACCATAGATTCTCAAAAAAATGTTCTATATATAACAGGTTTGTCTAGCGAGGTGGCGGAATTGATGCGGCGCGTACGCACTGTTGTTGGAGCGCGGGCGCGGCTCGCTGGCGTGGGAGGGGTTGGAGCCTCAGGTAATTAATAAACATTATAGGTTTAAGCAGCTTTATAATAAACTTATCGTAGTGTGTTATATGAATATTGCAATAACATTTCAGCTAGATATTTGTTACAGTTAAAGACATTTTTTTTCGTTAATTATTTGTTGCTCGATGCAATATACATACTCGTTTGCCAACACAAATAATGTACTGCCAGAATTATTCCATAAGCGGTTCACGAAACAACCGAAAATCGACCATTATTGTACTGTCTGGTGGTCTTCTTTAAATGTTTTATTAATTTTTGACCATATTCTATTGCTATCATGAATCCTAGAAAACACTTCAAATGATACCACGTTAGATAACGTAAAAGGCCTGTCAGCCTGGGAAAGACTACATTATACGCCATTACACCATAATATTAATAAATACTTAATCCAGGTGCGGGCAGTGTCCACCTAGCAGAATTGCAACACGCGTTAGCAGCTTCGTGTCGCGCAACGCCACGCTTAAGGCACGCCTGGCTCTCAAACCTCGCAGAACATAATGCACGGCAAGGAGACTATGATGAGGTATCAAAAATATATCAAAGCAGTAATTTCCAATGTCCCTTATATTGCGTTACTGGTTTTACTGGTTTTAAACTCGCTCTTAGCAAGTACAGATAATGGCATCCACAAAGACGCGCCCCACTCTGCGTCTAAATGGCGTGTTCTCTCTCACTCTAAGATGAAGAGTGAGAGAGAACACGCCATTTAGGTGAAGAGTGAGGCGCGACTTCGTGGATGGCATTATCTGTAGCACTTGTTTTTTTATCTTTTATTCGATTTAAAGCAAAAACGCCCCGTTTTAGTGGGTAGGAAAACCTTCAGGGAAGTTCAATGAGTATAGGAAAATATTTATTTCTTTTTATTCCCATAAGGTGTAATTTTTTTTGGCAGTGCCCCTAAATCTTTTTCTTGCCATTTAAAGTGCACAATGTATACACCTCAACTAATATCATTATAATCCTAACAGGCTATGTGCTGTCAACTTCACATCGCGGCACTGATAGCAGAATACTTAAAACTGCGAGGAACACAACAGTGGGGTGCAGACGAATTCGCCGAGATCTCACTCAACATACCCCGAGACGAGACCGGCCTCAAAATCGACGAAGGTAAGTAAAACATCAATAACACAATATCAATAATATATTTTATGTTCTGCGTTATAAAGTTCACTTTTAAATACCACAGCCTAATCCATCGATTTATCGAAAGCACTAAATAATCCTATTGATTAAACTATGTATTAGGAGCGAGTCTGCAGTCTTTGTTATAGTTGTGTGACACTATATACTTGGTAAGCTCTTTAAATGTCTCGAGAGGGCAGAATGCGTTGCATCCTGGTACTTCCATGAGCCGTGGTTCTGCCGAGTCGTCGTCCCAGTAATATATCTGAAAATATAACATTTTTTAAATTATAACTACTGTTTTGAATGCTGTTCATACTAAATTATTTATGTTTACTTGAATATTGTTTAGTGACGCAGGGAGCTCGTAGACGCAGCTTTAACTTATATTAGGTTTTACGAAAAGAATGAGGAAAATCCTTTACAAACTAAAAAAATATAATGAGTCAAGTGGAAGGTATAAATAAAACAGTTTTTCGTGGAAGCCTTCAATTTGACTAGCAGTTGTTTCTAATTAGCGTCGCGGTCACAATGTCAAACTTCAAGACCAACTTTCTTATTAAAGTTTAAGATAAATCATTAACTATTCTAAATACCTAGAAAGAGAATGCCCACTTAACATTCTCTAGGCTAAATTCATCAATAGGCGGTAAACGTCTACAATAGTCCGTCCTCAGAAGGTCAGGCTTTTTCAGAAAAAACAGTCAATACTCACGTTTCTCAAAAGATAATGGGTGTGCATCAGCCACTAATTGGGACTGTTAAAAGAGTCATCGCGTTAATAGCTTGTTTATAAGGAGTGCTCTGTGATCTTCACGTGCTATACACGGATCACTATTGAGTCGCATAAAATTGAATGGCATAATTTATCATGGCATACTTATCTTTACTTATTTATTCTAATGATCGTTACGCATAATATAGCAAAATTATAGTTATGCCTATATAAACAGTATGTCAAAAAATATTATGTCAAAGTATTATTATGCCATTAAAAGTTATGCCCAACTCGCTATGCCAAAGCAGATTAGGAATGAAAATATTATGCGAATCAAAGGGATCCTGCTATACACAATAGCTAGTAACAGTAAAATTTTGTTTAACCTTTTAACCGTTTGTGTCGCATTTATGCGACAAATATGTCTGTGCCCCTACCGCCCGTGTCGTACTTCTGCGTCCGAGAACATGCATGGTTTTTTTGTTCTATTTTCGTCCTATAAACTGCGTGGTACAACTAAAACGATCATTCAATAGAGATATGATTTACAATAATTACTTAAAATTATGTTTCATAGCTCCTAAGTATTGAAAAAGCTTAATACAAAAATAAATAATTGGCAGCTTGGATCGTCCTCATTTTTCTTCGGTGTCTATCACCCGCGTCGTATAAATATGACTATAGGGATGGGATACAATGCAATGCGCACTGTAAAAACAATAATAAACAGTTAAATAATCAAGGATAATGCATCATTCAGCATAAAATAAACATAGTGTAATACGAAATAAAGTTTATTTAATACAAGGTTAGTCGGAAAAGGGGTACTAAGCCGAAATGGTGTTAAAGTACACATAATAAGGGATAACTTTTGTTCTACAACTTTCCCCAAAACTCGATAGTTTAAGAGAAACAGCTTTTCAAAGATTTCGTAAAAAATATGCTAAAATCTATCTGTCCACAGCTATGATCAGCCGTTTTTACAATTTAGATCATATTTGGGGTCACGGATTAGAAAATTAATTTTCTAAATTCTTAACTAAAATAGGTATGTTTTTAAAAAAAAAACTAAATCAAAAATCTTTTTGCATGCAAATAAAAATGATTGAATTTTGAAATTTTAACACTTGCTTTAAAATATTCATCAGTGATACTTTACGTGGCCCGCAGCTTAGTACCCCCTTTCCGACTAACCTTGTATATTTATTACCTTGTGTTATTAATTGTTTTCCTTATTATTCATAAGAAAAATATCCGACAGGCTTTTTGAATAATGACAACATTTGACGTTAGTTCCCATCCCTAGACGTCTCCGTTTGAAACACATTTCTCTAGTTAGTCTAGCGCCGCTGTCGCATAAATACGACCACTGCCTACGTCACAAGCGGATGAAACGACTGGAAATTTCCATTAATGTTGTTCGTGGGTATTTCTGCATTGTCGATAAAATAGTCTCATTTCAATAATGGTGACTGCTGAGGAGTTAATAAGTATATTAGAAGGTGACGACGAAACGGAATTATTCGAATCTGACGAAGAAATTGGAAGATGGAGGGTAAGTACCTATTTCAATTGCTTCTTATGTTAGTAGCACATTATTCAGTAGGTATAGGTATAAATAAAACTTCCATTGGGTGTAGGTAACTCCTTGATGAATTGACATATTTTTTTAAATATTGTGATGTAATTCGGTTATTACCTATAGGTATACCTACTGAATAATGTGCAACTAACATAAGAAGTAATTGAAATAGGTACTTACCTCCTATTGATTGTTCAAATGTGGAGCCGTGTTGTATGTTGTCGTTACCATTAAAAAAAATTGGTAATAAAATAGAGTTTTCCTTGTCGTAAACAATTGTGATACGAAGAATTAGTAATTGGTATAAACATTTACTTGTTAGCATATAAGATGAACGATTGTGATATGAAGAAAGTGATTAGTGTAGTTAATTAAAAAAAAACATTTTGGTATAAAAACGTTTAAGTCTGATTTAAAATAAAACATTAAAAAAGTTTTTACTATTTTTTATTCGACATAACGATTGCACTTCCCTATTTATTGTAGGTATATTATGATTCATAGTCAGGCGCTAGGGGTACGACAATTGATATTTAGCCAAGCGCTTTAAAGGTTAATAAATGCAAGAATAAATTGTTTAAAACCAGACCACTGTTCTTTAGCAAGCGTTAGCTGCCTATATCTAGACTGTAGCGAAGCGCGTTTTTCATGTTAATTAAATACTAGAACTTCCTACGTCTGCGCAGAAACGGTGGCGGGTTCACAAAACCCTAGCAACATCGTGATAGACACACGGACATGCCCGTGCACCCCACTTCACTAAGCAGAGTTGGTAATCTTACCTGATAAGGCAAAATCTGTGTAAATTGCTAATGACATAAAATTTTACTTTAAAACTGAACTGCTATTAACCAGCAAATGTATTCTGCTCCTTACTGAAATTTGTTGTCGTAAAGCTCAAAAATTACGACCGCCCCGGGGTGGTGGAGCCACAATCCGCGAAGTAACGCACCTACAGACACGAGAGTGCCCTTGCGAACAACCAGACGTATTCAAGACTACCAGGCGCAATAATACCAGCTGACAATAGTAAACGTTTACCTTAAAACCAAACCGTTGTCCATCCGCCAATGTCTTCTGCTCCTTACTGGGTTGCGGCGAGGGGCGTCGCTCGTGTAACTCAAACAGTAGGGCTGCCCCAGGATCGGGCAGGCGCGGCGGTGGGGCCACACAAGCCCCTAGCAACGCAGCCACAGACACGGGAGTTCCCGTGCGTACTACTAGACGTAGTGGAGATTCTCCTACGCTGTTGCTGTTAGCTTCTTTTATTATTTGTTGCAGTAGTGCACCTACGTTTTAAAAATACAATTATTTATAAAAATTACGAATATAATTATTTTATATTCGTTATTTTGGAATAAGTACTTAATTGGTCCACAAAATCTAAATAATAACAGTTTTTTTATAATATCACTCGTTCCAAGCAGGATGTTTCACTTTTAAGTCATTGTTAATCAAATCAACAGGTTTGGTTTAATATCAAGGTCATTGAATAAGTTAATCGTTTATAGTGCAACAATTTGATAAAAATAATTAAGCATAAATCATTATCTTTATCTTTGTTATTATTACATAGTATAAATCAAAGTCGCTCCCGCTGTCTGTGCGCTTACATCTTTAGTTTAAACGCAACGGATTTTAATGTAGTTTTCAGCAATAGATAGTGATTCAAGAGGAAGGTTTATATGCCCCACATTAGTATTTACATTGCACCCGTGCGAAGCTGGGGCGGGTCGCTAGTTTTTTTATGAAATCCATCGGTAATCCTCCTCTTGGCATAAAAAATTAAGGCATAATATTATTTGGCATAACGTTTTCGCATAAATTTTATTAGCATAAGAATAACTGTGGCATAATAATACTTTGGCATAATGCAAAGGTTAGTTTAACTATAATTTGGTCTAATTTGTTATGGCACAATTTGAAGTTGCATACATTTTTAAGGTATAATATTTATTCGTCTAATCATGAGCCATAAATATAAAAATTCATAATTGAGTGTATGTAGCTAATCATTTTATGTTGAATGTTAAGTACTAGATAATGAAATACAGCTGTGGTCAATGATATTTTTATACTAGATAGGTATAATAAAATACAGTATAGATGATTCATTGTTTTTATTAACTATCATGCAATTAAAACGAATGTGAAATTAAAGGAGAATGGGTCTTTTGGTCTACCCCTTCTCTAGCAATGAGTGATAAATCAATAGAAAGGTTATTTTAAGTAGAATATTTTTCTTATTACAGTTACTGTCAATTATTAGTATTTATGGAGTTAAAGCTCATTAAATGTAACCATTTAAAAACTATGTTAAAACTCAAATATTGTTATTTATTATCCTTTTTACACGTTTTTCCATAGGAGCTTTGTCATAATAATTTATTAAAGATACCTACCTAAGTAACACACATAACATGACGCCTGAATTTCCCGAAGGGGTAGGTAGATGTGCATAATGCACCCACGTTTCCCCAATTATGTTTAAGTCCCATAACTATTATTTACAAAAAATATATGATAAGTACGTAGCCGATACTTTAGTGTAACAAAAAAAGAAGAAATTTTGATAGTAGGTATGAATATAAACGATTTTTCACTTTAAAGATGTTATAACTCCGAAAATACTAACAATTGACTTTAATCGTGTGAGTACTAAATATTTAGCTTAAAAAGACCTTTCTAATGACATATCACTCATTGCTAGAGGAGGAGTAGACCAACTTCTAAACATTACGCCCATTCTCCTTTAAAAAATGGGTGTTATGTACTTAATTATTTATTATAATTTGGGAATAACTCTATTGGAATAGGTTAAGGTGAGGAGTGATATGAAGATTCGAATGACGTTATTGCGACGCACGCTATTTCGAAAAACTTTACGAGTGGTACGCCAGTTCGAAAACACATTGAGTTGACAACCGCTACATCGAATGACGTTATTGTGACGCACGCTATTTCGAAAAACTTAACGAGTGATAAGCCAGAGAATTATTTGGGTTAGATTAGAACAGTGACCATTAACGCGCGAAGGCGAGCGAGCGAAGCGAGCGTGTCGCGGCAGCGGCCGTCAAGCGCCAGATCCCCTCTATTGTTGGTGAATCATTTGGTTTACACTGGCGTACCACCCGTAAAGTTTTTCGAAATAGCGTGCGTCGCAATAATGTCATTCGATATAGCGGTTTTCAACTCAATGTGTTTTCGAACTGGCTTACCATTCGTAAAGTTTTTCGAAATAACATGCGTCGCAATAACGTCATTCGAATCTTCATATCACTCCCGTTAAGGTGCGGCGTGGGTGGCCCTGAGGCCACCCCTGAGCCGCGAACATGTTTGTTTTTATATAAGTTATATCAATAATGCAAAATAGTGTCTAGAACCGTTAGGAATTATTTATGGTTATTTGGTAGTTAGTTAGGGTTTATTATGTTTATTCCAAAGAACATTATGTGTAAATATCATTATGCGTTTATAATATTATGCTTTATAAAATTATGCTTAATTATTATTATGCCAACAGTATTTATGGCAATAAACATTATGTCAAAACATTTATGCCAAATAATATTATGCGTAAAGATCATTATGCTGAATTTCGTTATGCCAATGTCAATTATGACAATATATTTTATGCTTATCATAAGTAAACCAAATCCATATCTTTGATATCCCGAATTACAGAACAATCTTTACGCAAAAAAGTGTTTCGTCTCTTTCCAATAAAAAGTAATATTCTTTAAATTCCTCAAGAATCTAGATGACTAAAATTCTAATAAATAAATAAAGTATTTCTTACCACCACTGAGTTTCCTTAGCAAATTATTATGAAACATCATTGAGTACTCCAATCTGGCTACATCCATAAGTTTTCTTTTGACATGCTTTGCCCATTTTGGATTCGCTACTTTAATGTCGTCCTGCAATTATAAAATAAACATATGATCAACTAGTTGAGACTACTTAATTAACAACTCAAATAATTGTTTAAAAATAAAACATCGTCGAACCTGTATTAGGAATAAATTATTTAGATAATAAGCTTCTTGCGGCGTGCTAAAATTGGTGTTGGTCATTTGCGCGATCTTGTGGAAAAAGTCGCGGTATGGCAACAACAGACCTTCTTCAGTGAATGCATTAAGTATCCTCTCCTTCTCTTGTTTGTAGCGAGGACAGTTCTCTTCGTATAGTAGCTGAAATTAAAATGTAAGGATATATACGGCGAAAGTAATTAAAATCACGATGTAGATCCAAATAAAAACTTCGAGTGTTCCATTGCTTCGTTTTGGCCACCGTTGAGCATCTTCATGACGACAGTATTTTCTCATGTGCTTTCATAATTGTTAAGTATATTTCAGATAAATACCTTTGATGCAAAATTATAAATAGATAGATGACTACCTACATGAAATTAGAGCTTTCATTGAATATGAATGTTGATGGATGGAGGGGAAGAGGGAGACCTAAGAAAAGATGGATGGATTGTGTGAGGGAGGATATGAAAGATAAGGGAGTAAATGATAATGAGACGGCTGACAGGGAAGAGTGGAAGAGAAAAACATATTGCGCCGACCCCAAGTAACTTGGGACCAGGGCAGGAGATACCTTTGATGCAAAATTGAACCTTAACCCTGGGCACAAATAACATAATTCTATACTACCGTGTGGGGACGGGTTAGAATATAAAACTTCCTCGCCGCACGCTGGGAATAGACGCATGTTGTAAGACTCAACCAAAACCCATCACGCTTGGTGGTAGGATCTATACGGTCCGCCTGGCTAACTACCACCCTCACACTAAAGTCAAGCAGTTTACTGTGTTCCGTCGTGTGTATATGAGAGCTAAAAGGGTACAGGCGAATCCCTCTATATCTCTGTTCCTTGGATTCATGTGCTCCATCTTAGACCCTGTCTGCGCTTACCATCAGGTGAGACTAGGGCCAAAGGCGACCAAGGAAAGAATTTAAAAAAAAGACTAGTAACTTGGACTACCGGAATATCCTAAATATTTTCAACTTAAACTGGTTTTTTTCAAATCTTATGTGTTAATATTGTAAATATATAAATTTTATTATATATGGTTCCAAGAAAAAGATACTTACGAAGTCTTGACGTCGCGGTGGATATTTATAAGGCACAGGTTGCCAAGGTAGCGTCTCATTCCACTCTTGCTCCGGTGAAGGCGGCCACAGCCCCGCCGCTATCAACAGAGCCGTCATCTTACTCAGCTCTGTGTCGGACGAAATCACGATACTACTCTCTATTAAAAAACAAGAGCTTATTTACAAATTAAAATAAAAGGAGAAAATAGTTGAGTTAATATGAAAACAATTTACCACTGTCGTAGTGAGGTCCCAAAAACTCATTATATCTTTTCCTAAGTAATGCGCCCATTTCGAATGTCAACATCTTGCCTTCCTGGAACGATAAGAAAATAAAAACATACAGACGTCTTTATTAATAAAGTCCGGTCCCCTCACGAATGCTTTTCTATTAGAGCCGTATGACGTGCGACAAGTAATAAATCATTATTAGTGGCTGACGGCAATCTGCGTGTCTGCCGACACCTCGTTCCCGTTTAGAGCAGCCCGCGACCTTCGGCTATCGGGACTCCCTCCCGCATTCGGACCGGGAAGTGGACACTTCGTTATAAAATCATTCGTCTTCACTTGTCCTTCTGGTCCGACCCTTAACTATACTTCCGGAAGATCATTGCCACGGCCCCGACAAATAAGTATTACGTGTCGGATTATATGATTTGTAGCTGGTTACAAATCAAATAGAAGCATTGCCTAGTATTCTATTACCAGTAATGATTTGGTATGATAATATTGTATGGATAATAATTTCATGATATTGTAAAAATCTACTGTTCATGCATTATATTAAATAATCTCGATGGTGTGTGTAGTCTGCTAACCTATACCAGGCCATCGCGGTGGACTAACGCTTAAACGCTTCTCATTGTGAGAAGAGGCCTGTGCCCAGCAGTGGGATAGTAATGGGCTGATTATGCTTATGCTATGCAGTGTGCATGAATGAGATTATAGATTTAGCATTCAAAATCGAACTGTAGCGTATAAATGTTACTTTGTTAATCTTATCAATGGCTAATATACCTGAGCGGAGGCCTACAAGGACGGATCAACAAGTGCTCTTTTGTTAAATTAGTAGCATTGTGTGTGTACGAGATAGAGGAGCGCCATCGCATATGAGTATCTATGTGCAGCATCCCCATTGATCGAGAGCGAGGGCCGCAGTTATGGTTAACGTACGTCAGAAGCCATTCGTAACGGCCGGCGGAAACCTAATTTAATGTATCGAGGAACTACGCCAAATACATCCATTGTTAAAAATCGCGTCAATTGCGGTTCCCATGAGGTCGAATCATAGTAAAATGATGGTAATAATGTATGCCAAATGTTGACACAACAATCCCAAGAGCCAAAACCTGTTTTAATTTCTGTTAGTATTAAATTATCTGAGTATTTTAAAATTAACGAGGTTAATCGAAAGCTATATGGACACTTACATTAGTCATAGCACCGGCTCCGTAGGGCGCAAACACGTGGTCAGGTGGAGGAGCCCCCAGCATGGCCAGCTCGCCTTCGCTGGGGGTGCGTTCCCCGTGTGACATTAGCTGCAAATGCATACAATACATTAAGTAAACTGCGTCAGTGAAGCTGTAAAGATTTTTAAGCTATTAAGTATCTGTTGGCTTCTTTGTTTGGCTAACCTTCAAGTCAAAACTCCACGCCAAGTGCATTTCAATAAGTCTTTTCTACCTTTTGCGTCTATCAGAATGATGTTGACATATTTAATCTTTCCGTTAAAGCCTGTAAGTTTCTAAGAATTCTCTCTTGTTCGATTATTTTCATAACAACACATTTTTCTTACCGCTACGTGCTTTAGGTAGGTATTGACATTGACATATTAGTGTAGTCGCAGTCTTTCCTAGTATTTTTACGGAAGTATGCTAGAGATTTGTTTGGAATTATTCGGAAGTCAACAATTTTCCTAAAATTTTTCGAGATTTATGATAGGAAAAATCTTCTCACTAAATGATATAAATAATTCAGTTTCCTCTGGCAAATTCCACGTAACTTGAATCCGGTACAGGTTTATACGCAATGCAGAGCAAGATGCTTTACATTAATTAATTATTTTTATGACCTTACCACGTGTACTTGACGGAGAACAGTCACTTCAACTGTTGAATCCTTCATCAGGATCACTGCTACGAGGGCTGATGGAAAATTAACAGCTTAATTATCACCTAAATCAACTTCTTTGTCATTTATAAACGTATATTTGGCAATGTTTTAATAGACAGATATAATTGCCTTTGCAAATATCAGTTTTTGGTAAATATTATAAAAAAACTCATCTCGGTCGTTATCTATTGCATAATAAGTAAGCAATTGTTGTATTATTATTATGCTGTTATAAAAAAACCAAGCCGTTATAGCGAGAACTTCAAAAACTACGAATAAATGATTAAGCGTAGGTACTTGAAACTCTCGGTATCGGACATAATCGCCACCTTGGTTCTTTAAAGAACTTTCCCATAAAAATGGTTAAATCCACGCACTTTCGGTCTAATAGTTTCATACTGAAAATTTTAATCGTAGATACCGCAATTTTTGCTTCGGTACTTATTAAAAACCTTTTATTAAGTCAGGTTACATGATAGTACCCAATATGAGCTATTGTAATGAACCCGAACACTAGCAATTCATTCAGTGCGTGGTGTAAGCCACTTGTATAAGATGTAGTATGGCAATGAGTGCTTCCCTGGTGGTATACATACCGGCGATGAGCGAGATGCCCACCAACACGCCGAGGCAGCAGCAAGTATGTTCTATGCGCATGCCCTGCGCCGGCGCCGCTTCCGCCGCGTTGGTCGGCTCCTCCTCGCGACCGCCCTCTTTCCTGCGCAAACGCACCACAAACTTGACCACCACGCGGATGAAAGCAGAGCAGTTTTATTTTTTCGTTATTATCAATACAACTAGTTAGAAATTTATTGGAAGAGCAATGCTATGCCGTCCCTATGTCTTATGTTATAATAACATGGACTCAAGAATAACTTTTCATAATAAATTAAATGTAATTATTATTTTACTGTGCATAGCTTATGCTAATCGTTTCACGTCCCGCCCGTACAGAAACTGCAATTGAAGAAAACATCCGCTTTATTGAATGGTGTCTCAAAATATCACTCACATTTTCCTTCGCCGGGTCGGCAGCTCTACATTGTAATCCTATCTTAATCGCGTTTTAATCACTTAGGGTACAGCATAATTTATAGTTTAGTATTGACACATGAACCACTTGAACTGTAAGTAGCATCTACTTGGTATACGTAAATTAGAACGGTTGCTGGCGGTGCGAGGCAGGAAGCGCACGGCGCGCGAGGCGGGGTCCCACTGAGATCCGTACGGGACGCTTTGCGAGATTCACGGTCGTCGCGACCTGTGCCCGCTCAGATGATTGACTTTGTCCAATCGATTGTACCACGGTGCCTATTTACACATGCGTGGCCGTATCGTCCGATGTTGATATTTAGACGGGTGACCGGCGCCCTTGTTAACCTCAGCTTCAATGGTAAAATCAGATTTAGTCACACAATGTGTGCAATTCATTCTTTGAATTGACCATACAAGGCAGTTTTTCAAACGTATAAGAGATGGATAACGTTAATTTCCTGTAGGAAATGCATTGTGAATATGCAATAAAAACAAAGAGTATACTCGTACATATGAATAGCACAGTTACATGTCAGTGTTATTTGCATGAGGGTGCTGTGATTCGCCTGATACTGTGAATTAAAAGATTGCGCGCGCGCTGCCGTGCGAACGTACAATGCCTTCCGCCTGCCCTATCCTGGTGGGGAGTATTTTTACTAAAACGCCTTCGCATTCTTTGCTAGCTACTCGTTACTAGGAACAAGGAATAACAACATTTTTTCAATGTCAGCCACAGTTTGTACGTACGGTCAGTAACGAGAGTTTGTTAACACTGTTCATTTTACTTAAAATCTAAATTGACAGAAAATTATTCGATACATTCCTTTTCAGCATTTCATGTAGGTCAAAAAGTTATCTTATTTCAATGACACATAAGTTTCGATTTTTTAAAATATTATTGTGTTCAATTATGATTTAAAAAACTGAAATGTTAAAATATGTATTTAAATTATTTTTTTTGAAAAAAATTTCCTTGTATTACATGTTTTGTACCTAGGAATAAAAGAGGGGTAAGAAATCCGATCAAAAAATATCTACAGACATGTGATGAGAATACATGTCATTTTTAACAATACAACAAAATTATTATTATGTTTTATTACTTACTTGACACATAACACGCTCGTTAGGTGCACCATCTTAACATAACAGTGTTCCCCGTTCGTCTAATTAAAATTCCAAATTATCCTTGTATTATTTGTATAATCTACACATCTCGCTAGGTAAGACAAGACTTGATAAGACTATAATAAGATGTTTGAATTAACGTTGTTCTCATAATTCTATAACAGGCATACTGTGAGTGATCATATCTAATCATATTGTAATTACTTCGTGGTGTGCTGTAGTTAGACGTTTTATGTTTTCAGTAAATTGACTTACCTACTCATTTGCTTTATATCTGTGTATAGTGTTATGTACTCTAGCAAATAATATGTCGGATTGCTTCGTATGCCCTCGCCTAGCCTTTTCCCAACTACGTTGGGGTCAGCTCCCAGTCTAACTAGATGCGGCTGAATAACAATATTTTACACGGAGCGATTGTCATCAGACCTCCGTAACTCAGTTACTGGGCAATATCGATATCCTAAGGTTAGACCGGTTGTCAGACTTTCGGGCTTCTGACTACCCGTAACCACTGCCTGAATCTTTTAGAATGTCGAATGCCAGTCAATCTAAAAGAGAATTCTATCTAGGTATCTATTCTATCTTCTAATTTTGTAAGCACTGAACGTCATTGGCAGTAGCTCGGCCAAAACTTTCCAAGGGCAAATGTTTGATTCATCATGACAATGCACCCGCATATTCTGAACTAGGGGATTCCTGTGCCCCTTGAGTTTCTGTCATAGTGGCCTTAGCCTTGAGTTGGCAATTTCCTTATACAATATGTAACATAATTAACGCACATCCTGAAAGTAGTTTGATCAGAATCGTTTACTGAATCGATTTCTATCATTTTAATATAGGTAATTTTTTATCCCAAAAATAATGAAAACTACGGAAATTAGTCACATTAGGGCGGTCGCCCACGGCGACATTTTGCAGCGATGCAAACGCGATACAGTCGCAAAACAAACGTGATACCGTCGCTATGCTATCGCCGGTCTTGTACCATCGCCCACGTAATCATGATTCTGCATCGCGACTAACGCAATACAGCAGCATTACAGTCGCGATGCAGCATCGATACAGATGCGACGCAGCATCGCTGCAGTCGCGATTTGACACGGTATAGTGACGACCTGCGAATGCCTGTGGACGCTACTGTTGTAAGATGGACTCGGTCGACACGACATTGGTCGCGTTGTCTTTGTTGCTACTTTTACGGAAGCAGCCACAGCGTAACCGTGGGCAACATAATACAGAAGCGATGCTTTTGCTTAATCGATACAGTCGCGCGTTTGCATTGATACAGTCGCGCGTATGCATCGATGCAGACGTGATGCTGAATAGATAAAGTCGCGCGTTGCAAATGCGACCAACGGCCAAAAGTAGCGATGCAGAGGCGCGCTCACGAAACGTGTGTCTGTATTGCTGCAAAAAGTCGTCGTGAGCGACAGCGCTTACCCCTGTAGGTACAGTCAAAACAAACTGAAATGGACTGTAAATCTAGATGAAAAGAATTTTAAAAGTGCATTTTTATTTGTATTAATATAAAATCCGTCATTCAATTCTAAATAAAGAAAAATAAACCTTATTTCAAGAATTTTAATTTAGTAAATGACAATGCATATACATGTTAAACGAAAATTTCAGTGTATGTATTATGATTATAACATAATATTCTAATTGGGGTGTTTGAGGGTGTGCGTTAATTACGTTACATGTTGTATAAAAAAGTCCCTGAAATATACCTAACAGATTTGTAGGTTATGTGTATTGAAATAGTTTGCGTCTTGATCTCATTATAGTACCTATTTATAGGTAGCCTATAGGTATTGAAATACTAGGATGCATTTTCTAAATTTTCTTAGCTTAGTTTCATAACATAAATCACATCACGCCTTGTATTCCCCGAAGGGTTCGGCAGAGGTATTTTTAGGACACCCTCGTTTCGCCAGTTATGTTTAAGTCCCATGTAATAAGGGGCTCGCCTATTGTTAGACCAGTTGTCAAACTTTCAGGCTTCTGACTTCCCGTAATGACTATCATAGGTATTCGTATGACACCCGGGGCCGACGGTTTAACATGCTCTCTGAGGTACGGAGGTGTCTTGATTTGTAACGAACGGTCACCCATCCTCGTACTGACCGCGGCAAGCGCAGCTTACCATCCCAAATCGTATGATCCGCGCGGTTCGGAATTAGCCACTAGCCAATTATTATTTACTTCTTTGTAATATAAAAATATAATAGAGTACAGTACGGCTAATTTATCTTGGCTGCTGAACATCGTGCAAGTGGTTGCGGAATAGATTTTTCACCTACAAAATAGCTTTTAGTTAGCATTTAATTATTACGATCTTAGGATTAGCCATTAGTTAAGTAAAGTTTATTTAATAGTTGTTACAGTGACTGTTTTCTTAACGAGTGTAGGTAAATACGTGCACGAAAGTTCGCAAAGCCTATGTTCAGAGTGGCCACGACTCTTCGCCAGAACTGTAGTTAGAGAATATTTTAAGGTAAAGTATTGTCATCTTCTTCTTTACATGGTATAAAACAAAGTCGCTCCCGCTGTCTACAGACAAAGCGTACACGCTTAGATCTTTTAAACTACGCAACGGATTTTAATGCATTTTTCAGCAATAGATAGAGTGATTCAAGAGGAAGGTTTATATGCCCCATATTAGTATCTACATTGCACCCGTGCGAAGCCGGGGAGGGTCGCTAGTCTTCTTTACATAGTATAAAACAAAGTCGCCCCCACTGTCTGTATGCTTAGATCTTTAAAACTACGCAACGGATTTTAATGCATTTTTCAGCAATAGATAGAATGATTCAAGAGGAAGGTTTATATGCCCCACAATAGTATCTACATTGCAACCGTGCGAAGCCGGGGCGGGTCGCTAGTAAATTATAAAATTGGAATATACTTCTGTACCAAAAATCGCTTAAGTATAACAATATCCCTCTTGTAACAATATGATAAACAAAATATAGCTAGATCTTTATCAAAGAGAACGTCATCTAGTTTAAAAAATAATAGTTATAAATTTTAAGCAAGTAAATAAAAGACCAGTACTTATTTCATGCATGATAGGTAGATACTCATGAATTTTACTATAGTACCATTACCATAATTATGAGCGAAACCGGGGCGTATCGCTAGGACGTAGAAAAATTACTTTTGGTGCACTGGGTAGGTACCTGCGCAACATTTTGAACACTAGTTTCCACGTTCATTCTTTATTATTTTACTTTGATTTATTAAATATGTCAATCTTACGTTTAATTAATCGAAGAACAAGAAATCAAACAAGCAAAATTAAAATCACAGCCACTTTATTCGTGTCAACTATATCAGAGATTGAATAAATTATGTATTAATTATTAATTAAAAACTTATTATGTACTATGTTTCCGTTAAATTGAAGCATTGCTTATCCATCTCTTCTTGGGACCACACTATGTCTTGTGCGAGGCTCACGAACTTGTTATATTCGCAGAACAGCTTACCGCCACAGCCCTCAATCGGTAGGATCTCTGCTGGACCACCGGCATTTCGGGCGTACACCGCCTAAACAAAAAAATAATTATTATATTTTGTAACAGAAGACACCAGTAATACGTAGTTAGACCTATCTATCACATCCTGGACTCCGGAAAAGGTGAATGCCCCTGCGGTGCTACCGCTATGCCATTTATATTTTTTTTACCTCAATGTCTTCAGATAATGGAATAAAAATATAATATGATTTATCTCTTAACTAGAAATTCAGCAAGTCAAAAAAATGAGCCATTTACAACAGTCAAAGACCTAGGCGATGATAATAAAAAAATGCTATTAGACACTTGAATCCCGAGGAAATAAACGCTTGGCAAAACCAATTATTATTACACAATCCGACCTAACTTCCTAAGGTGATCATTTGATGGAATGTCATACTAAATATGATCATTGTTATTTAACATGATAGATAACTACTAAATCCCTAAAATAATGTTAGCTTCATATGTAAGAATAGATAAACATTTGCTTGGGTATAAAATAAGGTAAACATTTGCTTAGGTATAAAATAAGGTGGCGTATTCACTTGGCATGTTAAGGTAACATCGTAATGATGTTAACCAACTTCTTAAAATATAAAACTGGGCTTGAAATTATGCGTAACCCTGTTTTGTACGATGTTAGGTGGCAGCAGGCGCTCTGAACAGGTTCCCTATATTCCAAGTAACATATTGCCCGAAATTGCCTTGTTGCGAAACCAAGGATTTCCATAAAGTGCTTGCATGTAACAATAGTAGCCATGTCAAATCTTTATTACAATGGTATACCAAATCATAGCATGTGTCAAATACTTAAATTTATTGTTTCGGTAATGATGAAAATTATGACAGGTAGGTATGTCCGATTTGTACCATACAAACAGGCTATTCAAAAGAGATAATATCCGTACCATACGTAAACCACTAACAACACAAACACACACGATAATATATGTACTGTAAACTAATTTCAGGGTCAATCTTCAATAATTAGGATATTAGCTACACGAAAAGGTTCACAAATGCTTTTTTTGTGTTACATGATGAACGAACACGTCACTGAAAAGTTCAGCAAACTTATGTAGATATTGAAAAGAATGACGAAACGGTTTTTTTTTTTGTAGATTTTGCTGTTGACACAATATTTACTTTATTTTCCTACAAAAGACCTTGCCTGATGACATAGATAGATATAATAATATTTAAGTACTATAGTATACCTTCCTGACATAATAGTCAAACGAAAAATCCATCTGCTTGACAACATTATTTACAAATGATGTGTACATAAGAATTAGTTTTAATAAATTGCGCTTATTTCAGAGCTCCTTCTTAAGCGTCGGTTTTATATCAATAGAGATACAGATATCTAGTGTTGTTAAATGTATGACATTCAGATGACGTTTACTCGCACACTTTGACAGCTCCACTTGAGATACTTCTCCCAGCCATGTTGAGAGTTGTTTATTAATATGGGCCTTAATTATTTAATTCACTCACCACCATCCCGTACTCGTCATTCAGCAAATTCTTCCTTAGTTCCAACGAGAATGTTGCCCCATAGTTCGGCTGGTGGGGTTCGAATACCCTAGCCGCAGCCATCATGGCAGCCACGTTGTTTTCATGGGCGGAGTAGAGATACAACTTCGGCGATATCGGTTCGGTCTTGTTGTATATAGCAGAGCTCGTAACGTTTATTATAGTTTGCATTATTACACCTACGATAAAACATAGAGGTTGATTAATGTAGCTCCTGACTCCAAATAGTCAATTTAAACAATAAAATTCCGATTTTGAGTATTCTTTTTTAGTAGACACCAAAAACTTTCTATCCGTATAAAACTACAACAATTTAATGTGCTTGTTCCGATAGTTAGTTAATTTTGGATTAGATACTTAATAGTTTAGATATAATAATACCTAATAGTTTTAATGAAGCCTTTACCTGTTGCCAGTTGGATCAATTCCGGAATATTCGTTTCTGCCAAGTACTCAATTTTAGAAATGGCTTTTATTTGAGGCATCACATCTTGCGCCCATTGTGGCGGTTCAACACCGACATTTGCCTGAAAATATGAAACATATTTAGTTTACATTCAAGCTAAATAATTAATAAAAATTTCGAAACACTATTTAATTTGCTTAGCAAACACACCAATGTTTGAAATAAGTTGTCTAAGTATAAGACATCCTCTGGTTTCGTAATATTCGCCCCAGTTTTTTCAGTCAGCATATGTAACAGTCCTTGATAGGGTTCTAACAATTGTTTAACCACAGAGTTCTGATATATTTTATCCCTCAACATAAAGTACCGGGGGCAGTGAAACCAGTAGAGAATCTGAAAAAAAAAATTGTGAATTTGTTGCCATGGTTATAAATATTTTATAAAGTTTAGGCAGTTATTTTTAACCATTTTTCGTCGTAGAACGTGATGCATTTGCATTTCGTTTGTTAAAAAGTTGTAAAACCTGTTTTGTGCCAGTATCGGGCCTACTAGAGTAACAGCTTAAGGGCCGGTTGTATCAAACGATCAGTAAAAGTATGTTACGTTAGTCAAATATTAACTATTACGTAGGATCTTTAACGTCCGTTAAACGCAGAGCGTTGTTTCATGGCATAAAAAAACGTTTCGTCAAAGTTATCAGGGACTCCTAAACTACTTTTTACCCTAAACTGCAAGGAAGATTTTTTTTACACGCTTTATATTAGCTTCACTTGTAACTAACTAACAAACAATGTAAAAAAATCTAGGAAGTCAATTTTAACCTACTTCCAATTGTCGTATCGAAATGAAACTTTGTATGTATATGTAGTTCGGATGACAATACTATAATTTGGTATCTTGGAGCTGATCTGATGATGGAGCCAGGAGGTGGATAGCGGAACTCTTCAGTGGCTACTAGTAAACCCCTCGACTTTCGGGTCATATGCTTTTTTTGATGAGTCCAATAGATTGCACTTGGTGTTGAGGGTCTGATGATGGAGACAAGAGGTGGATAGTGGAACTCTTCAGTGGCTACTAGTGAACCCTCGAGTTTGAGCTCATATGATTCGTTTCAATGAGTCCAATAGATTGGGCTTGGTAACGAGGGTCTGATGATGGAGCCAGGAGGTGTATAGCGGAACTCTTCAGTGGCTACTAGTAAACCCATCGAGTTTCGGATCATATGATTTTTTGATGAGTCCAATAGATTGGGCTTGCTAACGAGGGTCTGATGATGGAGCCAGGAGGTGGATACTGAAACTCTTCAGTGGTTACTGGCGAACCCTCGAGTTTGGGCTCATATGATTCGTCTCAATGAGTCCAATAGATTGGACTTGTTAACAAGGGTCTGATGATGGAGCCAGGAGGTGGATAGCGGAACTCTTCAGTGGCTACTAGTAAACCCCTCGAGTTTTGGATCATAATGATTTTTTTGAATAGTCCAATAGGTTGCACTTGGTGTTGAGGGTCTGATGATGGAGACAGAAGGTGGATAGTGGAACTCTTCAGTGGCTACTAGTGAACCCTTGAGTTTCGGGTCATATGATTCGTCTTGACGAGTCCAATAGATTGGGCTTGTTAACGAGGCTCTGATGATGGAGCCAGGAGGTGGATGGTGGAACTCTTTAGTGGCTGGTAAACCCCACTTAAATATTATAACTTAATTAATATACATATAACTTTAAAGAAATGCTAACAAAGCCAACTTTAAATGTCTTGTGTACCAGTAATAAATATTAGGTATGTTAAAAGTTATTTTAAGAATAAAAAGTAAAAAATAAAAATATGTAGTTTAAGAAACTATAAACACGCTTTAATCACGCACTAAAAATTATAAAATAATTATTTTATATCCAATGATTAATACAAAAAGCGTGGAGCGCTTTTTGGTTGTGTGTACTTTTAATTAATTTAAACAAAACGCTCCACGCTTTTTGTATTAATCATTGGATATAAAATAATTATTTTATCAGTTTTAGTGCGTGATTAAAGCGTGTTTATAGTTTTTTAAACTACATATTTTTTGTTATTAGAACACTCGAATCCTTTTTGTAAAATTGACGTTTGACATCTGCCGTCTGTTAAAACAATAAACCGTCTTACCTTGTATTAATTTAAAAAATAGGGCGCAGTTGTGGTAGGTTGAAGAATTCAGCCGTTTGCAAAGGATATAAAAGTCTTGCTGTATTACAGCATATATTTGAATAATTGTACAATTTATTTACGGTACATAATTAATATAAATTTTATTTTCCTTTAGACAGCGATTCTTTTCTATTTTTTATTTGAATTGCGTGTACTAACTTTAATTTCATTTGAAAGGGAACGCTCCGTCAATTTTTCGAAATTGGAGAAAGAAAGATTTCAAGCATTAATTGAAAAGTACAATGACGTACTATTTAACAAAAAAAACAGATAATATTAGCATTTTAAATAAAACATGACGTGGGCTGCTATTCATGGAGAGTTCAATGCTAATGGCGACCAGCCCCGTATTTTGCGACAATTAAAGATTATATTTGATATTATGAAAAAAAAACCAGGCCATCACTCCTACTCATTGCGGCAGATGTGTGTTGCTTAACCTTAGGATATCGGTATTCCCAGCTACTGGGTTGCAAAGGTCTGATCGCAGTTGCTCCGTGTAAAATACTGGTATTCTGCCAGATCTGGTTAGACTGGAAGCTGACCCCAACATAGTTAGGAAAAGGCTAGGCACAACATGTAGGTATATGCAGCAGAGTTAAAAAGTAAAGGTTTCATAGATATTTTACTACACAATAACACTCAAATGAAATGAACAAATTCACAAAATGACGTTAACCAGTGGTCCAAGCAACGGTTATGGTTATAGTAAACTTTTAACGTATATCAAGAACGACAAAACGTGAAACAACGCTTATTTTTATTTAACCATCGTTAACGCCATTTTTAACTGTTACCCGTAAGTAATGTAGTCGTGAAACAACCGGCCCTAGGTCAATGAATATTTTGATTATTTTAAAATTAATTATTGTAGAAACCAATCATTGTTCCAATTCATAATGGGTACAAGTCTCTACAGTATTATCTATTCTATTATTATTTTTACAATAAAATAGTTATTTGCAAGTTTTCATAAATAAAACACTTGAAACTTTGAACAATCATCACTTTTGATGTTGACTGTACATACTTACCAGCATCAATTCGCATGTACCTTGAATGAATTGGATTGCATTTATTACGGATGCATGATGGGATAAGAGATACTATTAGCTACTTGAACTACATGCAAATAAGCACGTTATAGCAGTGAAATGTTTATTACTATGATTAGTAATAATCGCTTATAATTTATTTTCCTTGTCGATTATATGAAAACCTTTTCATCATAATATTAACCCGTAAACGTCCTTCCTGAATATTTATCTCCTCATAGACCTCGCCTATGAAAGATCTTAACCATTTACACTGGCCGTCAAAAAAATCGAGCCACCCACGTTTTTTCAATAAACTGCAAATAAATATTTGTGTATCATTTTTATTGTTAATATTTTCGCATAATACGAGAAATGTTACCATTTTACGGCTGCGAACACGCAATTCAACCAAAAAATGCATCACTATTGATAGAAAAACATAACGTCATGATTTTAAGGAAAAATGACAAAACTTATTTGAAACTTTTCTGTGACTTAAAATATTGTTTCACTTCGAAACCGAGAGTGTCAGTACGACATGTTTCTTCCTCTGGCCCTGACAACTGCTTGCAATCGCCTGTTGAGTGATCTTATCATCTTTTTGATGTCTTCTTGTGGAATTCTCTCCAATTCTTCCACAGCATACGGCATGACATGGGGTTCCAGGATGTCCGTTATGTAATTTTGAGCATTAACAGCGCGATTCCGAAAGAAAACCAGTTCGGTACGACCTATCAAAGACATGCCCCCCAAAACATTAAAAAACCCCTATCGAATCTCGCTGTTTCATGAACGCAACATTGAGCGTATCGCTCTCCAGGTCTTCACATGACGTTACGACGATCGTCTGAGCCAATTAGTGTAGTGCGGCTTTCGTCACAGAACAAAATCGTTTCCCACTGCTCTAAAGTCCAATTCAGTTGTTGTCTAGCGAATTGCAGCCTGGCTTGCCTATGCGCTACGGTGAGTTCGGGCCCTGTGGCCGGCTTATTTGGCTTCAAGTTTTCCTCCCTAAGCCTTCTTCTTACCGTACTGTCACTAATAGACAGTCCACGACTTTCTCGAAGACGACGCTGTAGGTCAACAGCAGAAAAATGCCGATTCCGCAAAGACGACAAGACAATGAAGCGGTCATCTCGTGAATTTGTTACACGCCCTCGACCAGAACCAGGTCTCCGCCTATATTCCCATGTCTCTAGATAACGTTGATAATCTCTTTGTACAGCTGATCGACTTAGGTTTAATCTTCTTGCTACGTTTCTCTGACTTAGGCCTTCACGTATTAAGGCTACAACTTGCACAGCTTCTGTTTCAGTCGTGTCCATGTTCGTACGTAAAATTTTATGAAAATGATCACTATAATAACAAATCTATTGATCACAACAACAATAATGCGAAAAAGAGACGTGTTGGCATAAAGTTAAAATACCAACTAAACATGAACACAAACTGCATAAAACATGGATAAGTTAGTTAAACGCAAAAATATAAAAAAAGTATCCACATAAGCACTTGTCAGCACCCCCGACACGTTTAATTGTTTATTACGAACCCTGGTTATAACAAACAAACACCAGTTTTAAGTTACAGCATTGCATATTTAAAATAACAACTTTGTAAACGCAAATGATAAGGTGGCTCGATTTTTTTGATGACCAGTGTATAAGGCAGTGGCAATTATGTTTGCCACCAAGTTTTTTGGCAGATGTCGCGTAAGGCTCCTTGTTATATTTTTATTTTCAAACTAAACCTGACTGCTTGCAATGATTTTAATTTTTTTTAAAATAGTATATAAAAAATCACTTAAATAAAAATAGTGATTTTAATTTAATAGGTATTTAAAAAAATAACAAATTGTTTGTTATTTACTTTTCCTAAAATCTTTGCCTTATAAAGGGTTAAAGCAATATGCCATGAATAGCATGCTTAGCAAACAAATTGGTATTCGCAGCATAGCAGTATGTTATTCTTATCGATATCGTGCAGGAGTATGCTGATGCTCTTGATGTGGACGTAATTCATTAGTGGTCTTTGACGACACCTACGTGAAGAAAGGAAGTGGCCTTTTGTTTTCCGAAAGTCGCTTCCATGTAGCATGCATCAGGTCTTGTCCATGTCATTCAGAAATTATAACCTTAAGCGAGATGAATGATGGGAGTTCACATCTTGATACTAAAGGTTTCATAGCTACTCGTTAACTCTTTTATGATATAAAAGTGGAAATATTTTAAACCAAATCGGGTGCAGACTTAGTAAGCAGGCTGGGCTTAACAGTACTCAAGTGTCGAATTAGGGAAAATGTCCAGTTAGCGAGTGCCGAATTAACGAAAGTGTCGATAGCTGACCGGGCTTATGACACACACGTGTGTTTTCCCCTTTATATGAAACTAGTTGTAAATTGAAAATTAAACGCTATATATATTTGTTACCAACCGGTTGTGAAATTATGCTATCGTTGAAAAATTGACTACTGATTTTTACTAATTTCATAGTAACTTATTTAGTATTCTAATTTATGCATAAGTTGAGACAATATTCATTGATGGCGATATTGAAGACATTTAAGTGACATTTTTTGGGTTTTGAAACTAAATGCATAAACCACACAATATTATTACACTTTGGAAATGTTACGAAATACTCTTACTTCTTGAGCTCTTAGACTAAATAAAATTGTTAAAAAAATTGATGCATACCAGAACGTCGAATAGTCCTTGGTCTCATTAGTTTATACTTACATCGTCGGCATCAAACGGCGGTGTATTATACGGAATGGGCTGCCAGTCCAGGTTAGGGTTCCACTTCTGTGCCGGCGGAGGTGGGTACAAGGCTGATAAAGCCGCCAGTGCCGTCATCTGGGTCCTTGCGTAATAAGTAGTTCGTATTGCAATCTCATCAGGAAGGTATAACCGGGAGATTAAACCATCGTAACGCTGCCTGAGATACTTGCCTACTAAGTAGCCACGTTGTTTGCCTTTCTGTTGACAGAAGAGGAATATAAAGTATTACCAGTCGTAAAATATACGCAATATAGTAAGTGTACGAGTATTTTTATGTTAAGATAACTGATAATGATAACGCAGGTGTAATAGTAATCTTAATATCTTGATATCAACAGTACGAATGCTGCTGGCGTATCTGCATCGATACTGCATCGCATTTTGGTGCCTATCGTCCTTCGGTCGCAGGACCAAAAATATCAAAATTGCATGTTTTGCAAGTACCTACATCAACAAAGCATAAACCTATTTGGAAGGTTTAATTATAGCTTATATTTACAGACTTGATTAGAGGGGCTCGTGGCTAAATAACAACCGCGCTGATCGTACGATTTGCGAGGTTAAGCTGCGCTTGCCGCGGTCAGTCCGTGGATGGTGACCATTTGTTACACATCGAGACCCCTCCGTGCCTCGGAGAGCACGTTAAGCCGTCGGTCCCGGGTGTCATACGAATACCTATGACAGTCGTTACGGGTAGTCAGAAGCCCGAAAGTCTGACAAACGGTTTAACCTTAGGATATCGGCATTGCCCACTTACTGGGTTGCGGAGGTCTGATTGCAGTCGCTCCGTGTAAAATACTGGTATTCAGCCGCATCTGGTTAGACTGGAAGCTGACCCCAAGATAATTGGGAAAAGGCTAAGAGGAAGATTTACAGACTTGATTAGAATTGGACACTAGCACAAAAGGAGCAAAGGTTTTAGTAATCAATCGTCTGTTTGCCTGATATAACCTATCCTTTTTCGATAACAAAAAAAGGGTACGTGTAATTTCGGTAACCTTGCGTTGTGCCCATGAGAGCATTGCACCTAACGATACAAACACATTAAAAAACCTAATGATATGTACCTACTTTAATAACCCTTGCATTAAAGAAGCGTAAATATAAATGTAGCACATATAAATAGTTCCAATGTTTACTAAATCAAAGAACGTAGCTAAATATATTATATATTTTCAGTCACCTCTTCAATATCATATCGATAGGAAGACCAACTATTTTGTAGTAAAAGACAGAAGTTCTTAAAACATAATCGATATTGGTGTCGATTCTGTTGCGCGTTTTGACAATACTAAACTAAACGCAACTGTTACTTTTTTTTTCTATTGAAACAGAAAGAGACAATCATCCTTAGTTTAGTCCTGTCAAAGTGCGCAACAGAATCGACACCATTGTCATTTTGTTTGTTATAAGTTCAATACGGATTGCCGATATCTTAAACTTACGATTTGTGAATAAAACTCACTAGCTAAGGGGGAAGCGACACTATTTGAAATTATACCACATATTGAATTGTATTTATTTATGTACTCATTTGGCAAAATTTCAAATGGTGTCTCTTCCCCTTAATGTCGTGGCCCTAAGTGAAAGGCTGTGGACATAATTGTTGTGAATATGCACAATCATAGGATTTGAATGTTATTATTTGTATTCCTGAACGAATGAATGAATATAAATATAGAGCCATTTTAGTAAAACGCTTGTATTGTAGAGCTCCTTTCTTTATCAATGGCATGTTACAAAAAGCTGTACCTAATCATCCATGCGCACGAATTCGATATGTGGTTCCTACGGGGTCCTAAATTTTAAGAAATTTACATTTTGATTTACTCAAATTCTAAACTTACATTAGTCAGGGCTTTCTTCCCATAGGGGAAGAACACGTTGTCAGGAAGTTTTTTTTCAAATGGATACATAGCCAATTCTTCAGGGTCGGGTGTGCGGTCGCCATGGCGGAATAACTGTTAAACAATTGATTTAATAACAAGATTATTATAGATATTTTGGGTCGGCAGAAGCTATACTAGTCATTATACTGTTAACGATAACACGTAGGAATACTGAAAACATTACAAAAATATTTAAAAATAAATTAGACTAACATTTAAATTGCAATCTCCTCAATTAATTGATTACTTAAATGCTAATAGTTTCGACACGTGTCATTGTATCCGGCTGCCGGCACTCGTGCGATGACATGATTGACCAGTGTTCGTTATTGAATGAACGATCTGCGATTCATGTAGGAAGCTAACACGCTTGGCGGTCGTGACCGTCCGGTTGAATAACAAGTCATCAGACGTACCGCAAAAGCGACGATCAGGTCTGTCTCCATCAAGCCATCGTCTGACGGGTCCACCCAACCAGGGTCCATCACGCGACCCGGAGGTTCCTCCGCGCACACTCCCCCCAACAATACAATTACCAACACTAGCTCCAACCCCATTTTTAATACCAATTTCCCGCCGAACCGACAGAGCGGTCTCTTATCAGCGGTACGTACGCGCGTTCGCGAACAGTTTTCGACTGCAATACACAGAGCCTCTGCTCCATTTATATAGAGATACATAGAATTGTATTTCAAGAGGGCCGACGTGACAGCATCGCTTCAATGGTTGTGCGAATCTCTAACAACGTAATCTGTCGTTAGACATCTATAAATACCAAAAAATAACCTTTGTATATACAAGGATAATCGGAAAGGGGGACTAAGCCGCGGGCCACTTAATGTATCACATGATTGTTTTAAAAAAATTCAAAATTCTATAAAAAAAACATTAAAAATGATTTTTATTTTAGTTTTTTTCAAAAATTCGTTATCCTGCTTTAGTTACGAATTCATAAAATTGTGCTTCTAGTCCATGACCCCAGATATGACCTTAAATGTAAACATAGCTCATGTAGGTTCATATATAGATCATAGCTGAGGATAAATAGAATTTAGCGTAATTTTTATTAAATCTGAACAGCTATTCTATTCTATTAAAACCAGTGATACCCAAAGTGGTTTATATTGACCCCCAGGGGTCGACGACGACCAACAAGGGGTACACGTGAGTGAAAAAAAAAATTGGGGCTCCGTGAGACGTAAACGGACGTCCACGATAGTGGATCTCTTTTAAGCAAGTCGTGGCTCTAATTTTAACTTTCCATTAGTGGAATAACCTCATACACAGATTATTTGTTGCTTAGTTTCAACCTGTATGTACCTAATAGGTACATAGGTACATATTAAATATTATTTTGGTTCATTTTAATTTGAATTTCATTAATAAATGTATAAAACTTAACGTGTTTTTTTATCGTTTTTCGCTCTATACCTCACTACAGTTAAATCAGTTAAAAACACATTTGAATTCGATGTATTCGCAAAAATGCAATATTAGCTAAGCAGGGGGTCTACCCAAAACCGAAAAACATGGCAAGTGGTCTACGAGACAAAAAGTTTGGGGACCTCTGTATTAACCCGCCATTTGTGATCTATAATGTCTGTGAGACCGGGTGATTCGAAAAAGCCGAATAACTTATTTATCCGTCATCGAATCGAGTTGTAATTTCGTGCACTTTCCTCATTACGCATCCCCCACCCGTTAGTCCACCCCGCGCCTGCGACGCGGACGTACATCTCGGTGTTTTGGTGCCAACAGTGAAATATTCATAGCTCTATATTTGAATTTTCACACGTTACCAGTTTTGATATTTTAAAATAAACATTAGAAAATAACTTTGTGATTTCTAGTGTTCTTAGTATCATCAAGTGTAAAGATGAATAAACTTGATGTGATTTATGATATATCTTTGTTTTATTGTTAAAAAACATTTCTTCTTAATATTTGACCAAGTAAAAGTAGCAAGGACTATTGCGTATTAGGAAAATCTTCAGTTGAAAAACCCGGTGCGTAGGACCGGGGCGTCACCAAATGTGTAAGTCAAATTCACGTCACAAGTGGCGGGTTAAACTAATGACTTTTGGGGAAAGTTGTAGAACAAGGGTTATCCATTATTATGGGTACTTTAACACCCTTTCGGCTTAGTATTCCCTTTCCGACTTACCTTGTATATTATCCTAGGTTGTAGGTACATAATCAAAATTTTAAAACAAATGAAAATACATGTTACCAATTATGAGTGATATGAGAGGCATGAACACGGAACTCAGTTGTTGGATCATGATGTGGCTATGGCTGTTTCATGGAGAATGAAGCCATGAGGCTTCATTCATAGATGTTTTCATATAATTTTCAGCGTTTGTTTATGTACCATCTAGGTGTATAAACGTTATCAAGATAAATAAATATTTTAGAAGTTTAAAACAATAGATCGTGAATATACCTATTCTACGCTAATTTTCAATAAGAACAGCCAAATTTAAAGCACAAATAACAAGCATTTCCTTAATATAAATTATCATGACTCCTTTATATAGACTGTTGTTAGTGTTTATTATAATAACACACTTTTTGGTATTTTCTTGTTTTATCTTCCAAGCTGTGATAGCCTAGCGGTTAAGCGCTTGCCTTCCATGCAAGAGGGTCTGAGTTCGATCCCGGTCCGTACCTCTGACTTTTCGAATTCATGTGCGGATCAAAATTTGATTATCGCTTGCGTTAACGGTGAAGGAAAAACATCGTGAGGAAATCTGCACACCTGAGAGGGCTCCATAAAGTTCTCGATGGTGTGTGTAGTCTGCCAACCCGCACTAGGCCAGCGTGGTGGACTAAGGCCTAAATCCTTCTCATTCTGAGAAGAGGCCCGTGCCCAGCAGTGGGACAGTAATGGGCTTGTTATGTTATCTTCCAAGCAACTTAGCACCAGTTCTTGCATGGTACAGTCCGAAGCAATAATATCTTCCTACCTACAGATTAAAAACCGCTCATAATAGCTATTTGATCCAAACCACGAGAATAAGTATGTGATAATGGATGGTACGACCACTCGTTCTATCTATAGTAAGATAGTTAGCTATTGTTGACGATTTTAAAACCATTTAGTAGGAAGATATTTTTGCATCTAAAAACACTAAGAAACAACACTTTAAAGAAAACACAAATTATGTTCGGTTTCTTATGCAAACAATAAGTTAAGAGTTCTAACAGCTCCCATAAAACAAGTGTATTGTAAAAGGCATAAATTACATAAAAATGTTGGTTGAATTTATAATCCCATTTCAATTTAGACCATTACAAATTTATTCATAATACAACATGACTGTTTAGTTTCGCACTGGATATGTGTTTCTATTACTTACTGGTTATTTCTAAGAACCTCGACCGCTTCATAATTTGATTTGAATTTTTATCCTTTGGGAAAAGATAGGGATTTTTCGTCTCGTTCAAAATAAAAATGAGAGTTGTCTTTTAATAATAACTAGAAAAATAGGCCATTTTAAGTTTTTCTATAACCAAAAGTATAAAATATTTCTTATTTTCAAGTTGTTTTCAAAATCAGAACTTGTTTCATATGTTTCTTTTCTTATTTCAGGTATGACCGACGTTCACTACAACGAGCAAGCTTTCCTTGACCAACTGATGGTGTGTACAGAATCCATCGACAAAGCGGAAAGATATGAACTCCTTGGCCCACTCTACCGGCTCATTATACCCATTTATGAACGACGAAAGGACTACCACGCACTTCTTGCCTGTTACCAACACTTAACCAAAGCTTACGCCAAAGTTATCGAAGTGACTAACTCAGGAAAACGTCTACTCGGTAGATTCTATCGCGTAGCATTCTTCGGTAAAGCCCATTTCGGTGAAGACGAGGAGGGCATCGAGTTTATCTACAAAGAACCCAAACTGACGTCACTGAGTGAAATCTCAGAGAAATTACAAAACTTTTACGATCAGAAGTACGGCGCCGGAAACGTCAAAATGATTATGGATTCGGCTCCGGTTAGTACCTAGTTGTGATTAATTATACAGTCACTCTTAATGTAGTACCTAAACCAAACCAGCCAAAGATGTAATTATTCAATAAGTGAAGCTGCATGTAATGCTAAATACGTCATTAGTAAAGAATTTGAGTTTTCATTCATAGCAAATTTGTTTATCCAGGTGCGCTTTATTCTTCTGTATCATTTAATAGAGAGGAAATTATTATTTTATAAATCAATGCTCTACGCGTCTTATCGACAGGTGAAATCCTATCTTTTGTTGCCGTCGGGTTGAGTATTATAACGAGATCTTCACGTAATAATATTAATAATTATTCATAATTAATTACAACGGCTTGCGCCAATTACAGTAATTAACTGGTAACACTACACAAACATAAAACTAAACATATTACATAATTAACATAATTCAGAAACAAATAACAAGTCAGAGATCAAACATACTTAAAAACAACTTTAAGAAGAGAAAAAAAAATCACAACGTAGCATACCTTCGTTTCATTGTGTGGTCCCGGCTTTTCATGGTAAGAAAAAGACCTGGCCAAACACAGGTTCAATAAAAAATATTCCACATGATCATTCTCCATTCAGACCTATGTCCAGCAGTGGGCTATTATAGGTTGAGTTGATTGTTTCTTCAGTCGTTCTCTATCACTCTTCTGTTTGCCTACCAAGCAACTGCATCGCTTATGCATTTGTGTATTTAAGGATTATATTCAAGGCACTAACTTCAAAACAAAAACTATAAATGCTTTTTCAAATCATTTCATCAGACTTCTCGAGTATAATAAATAAATAATTTGTAACTAGTAAATGTCTAACATTTTCCTTGATCTTTCAAAATGACCCGACGTCTTCGAATCATGCTTGAATTAGGTGTTTAGTGAAAGAAAAGAAAAGAAAGAAAGAAATTTATTTGGCACGAAAGCAGTCAGACACACAGACAAAAAATTCATAAGAGACAAAACAAAAGAAAAACTAATCAAAAAATAAAGTATCTGTGTGAAACACACGGCTGTATTTGTATATTTTTATCGCCTGAGCTTAGAACATCTAGCTACCCCGAACGTTAACCTCATCTGCAAGTGATGCACCTTCTGCTAATCAAGGAGGCTCTAGGCATTGATTACCAATAAAAAGGGTATTTGACTACTATTAAAAACGTACAAGAATTTAAGTGTTTTAAAAAAGGTTTACAAAGAAAAAAAAGTTGAACATTAGGAGCTACACTTAAAGAAGATTTAGGGAACATTTTCTGTCTTTTGACTGGTTTGGAGTGAAAAGTTACAATGGCGTTAATGTGTTGTCTCTTTTTAGTAAACAATTTTAAAACGAACGCTAATAACTTGAGTACTTTTTAAATATTTCGTTGGTTTTTTTTACTGTTGCTTATCGGTTTTTAATTATTTCTAGTTAATTAAAAAAAGAATCGGACAATGTATTACGAGATACGCCTGACTTGTCAGTCAGCCAAACAGCACCAGTCATTAGTGTGAGGAGACTAACTCCTGGCTTTTAAAGTGGGCTGTGTCGCGATATGCCTAGTGGAATTCCCTTAAATATGGTTGAGATGAGTGGTGTTCCCGCATGCATCCTACCCTTGAACAAGTGCTGCCTGTCACGACTCGTCAGCTCATAAATGTCATTGCAAATTAATAATTGTATGTAGGCTCTTATTCTCATGCCTTTATCCTTACATTGTTCTCACGTAACGTTCACCAAGGTATCAATGTATCAAATTTTATTGCTTTAGCAACTGAATTCAATAATACCATGGAGTCTCTTAAATTGCCAGTTTTTATTTTCAATAGGAATCTACATCATGGGACGTGGCTGCTAGCGTAATCTTGACAACACAAAAGAACAGGCAGAAATTAAAAAAAAAATTGAGACCTAGTTTTTACCACACAAGAACTTCATGTCGTTAGATTGAGAGTAAAATGTTATTTTGTCACTTTCGTAGGTGAATCGTGAAGAGTTGGACAGTAAGCTAGCGTATATCCAAGTGACGTGGGTGCGCGCGGCACCCGAAGGCGTGGTGGTGTCAGGCGGGGGTGAAGGCTCATTCGAACGCGCGCACAATGTACGGCGCTTCGTGTTTGAAACGCCCTTCACGCGAGACGGCGCGGCCAGGGGACCCGTGCACCATCAGCGGCTGAGACTCACGCATCTTACTAGTAAGTGGTCAAAGAGTAGGCTTTTTTGTATAACAGTTACAAGATAAAAGACTCGATGGCTAATTACCAACCGCGCGGATCATACGATTTGCAAGCTTAAGTTGCGCTTGCCGCGATCAGTCAGTGAATGGGTGACCGTTCGTTACACATCGAAACCCCTCGTGCCTCGGAGAGCACATTAATAGTCTGTCCCGGGTGTCATAAGAATACCTATGACAGTCGTTACGGGAAATCAGAAGCCCGACATTTTGACAACCGGTCTAATCTTAGGATATCGGCATTGCCCAGTAACTGGGTTGCAGAGGTCTGATGGCAGTCGCTCCATGTAAAGTACTGGTATTCAATCGCATCTGGTTAGACTGGAAGCTGACCCCTACATAGTTGGGAAAAGGCTAGGCAGAACAGAACAGTTACAAGATGAAATACCAAACTATGCAAGCAAATCATTAGAGAAACAGTATATTACTCTCGCAAGCGCAGTTGACTCTGAAGTAGTCTCAATTCTCAGATATACATACGATCCCAGCTGTCCTCCCTTACCATCATCAACCTATTAACCTTTTTCCACCTACGCTGCGATCTGCTTCCCGTCTAACCCAATACGGTTTAATCAGTATTTCATAGCGACTGCCATTTGGAATCAATCATTCATTGAGAATCCCGATATTCTTAGGCTAGGCCCAGCCCCGGATCTACATTATTCAAAGAGGGGTGCAGAGTACCAATTTTTTATTTATTTATTTCTACAATTATAATAGATACCTACTAAGAGCTTTTAAAACTTATTTATTACAACCCGCCCCGGCTTCGCACGGGTGCAATGTAGATACTAATATGGGGCAGTTAAACCTTCCTCTTGAATCACTCTATCTATTAAAAAAACCGCATCAAAATCCGTTGCGTGGTTTTAAAGATCTAAGCATTCATAGGGACAGACAGACAGCGGAAGTGACTTTGTTTTATACTATGTAAAGATAGTACATAACATCACGCCTGTTTTCCCCGAAGGGCAGGGCAGAGGTGTATAAACACCCTCATTTCGCCGTTATGTTTCAGTCCCATCCAATAGAGGACGAGCCTATTGCCATCAACCGGGCACAAACCCAAACTCCGGACTGCTAACTGCTACTAAGGAATTCCCACAGAAAAACCCAATAACACTTTGGCCGACCTGGGGATCGAACCCAGGACCACACGATCAGTAGTCGCGCTTGCCACCACTAGACCAACGAGGCAGTTATTATAGTAATAAAATTATAAATAATTCTAATGATTTATTCATATATATATAACCGGGGCCAGCATAGCACAGTGAGACTGGCTGGTGGCGGGCCGCTCCTAATCTTCGTCGCTCGGGGCAAGTGCAGATCCGGGCCTGGCTAGGCCACCAAGTCGGCGCGTATCTCTTTATAAAATATGTTTTTATTTTTTATGAAAAGTTTCTTGATTACAACTTTATTATCATTTCACGACGACACGTTTGGTTCAGTGGCCGAGCGATCGGCTTCTGTGCTACGGGTCGTGGGATCGAATCCCGCACGGAACAAATATTTGTATGGCCTACAGATAGTTGTTCCGGGTCTGGATGTTTGTGCATGTGAAGATTTGTGTCTGTAAACGCACCCACAGTACAGAAGAAATCCTAGTGTGGGGCAACGTTTTATCTATCTATACTAATATTAAAAAAGAAGAAAGATTTGTATTTTTAGATTTTTGTATGTAACGAATAAACTTAAAAGCTACTGGACCGATTTCAAAAACTCTTTTGCCGTTAGATAGCTACATTATCACTGTGTAACCTAGGCTACAGGCGGAGCCGTGAGGACACAGCTAGTTATTATTAAAAATAAAAAGATTTTCTCCATTTTCGAGTTGACTGTAACAAGTTGCGAGTTTCCACTATAAGAAACCCGATATTCTCAGGCTAAGGCCCCTATTACACTATCATATATTTATCATAAAAATATGATTTCATGACTGCGTTGTTGTTCTAGTGGTCGCAAGCGTGACTGCTGAGCATGGGGCCCTGGGTTCGATCCCCAGGTCGGGCAAAGTGTTATTGGGTTTTTCCATTAAGAATTTCTCAGTAGCAGCCTGGAGCCTGGATTTGTGCCCGGTTAATGGCAATAGGCTCGCCCCCTATTACATGAGACTTAAACATAACTGGCGAAACGAGGTTGTCCTAAAACACCTTTGCCGATCCCTTCGGGGAATATAAGGCGTGATGTTATGTTATCTGTCAAATTCTATGATCATAGTTAAATGATGCTGTTTTTCATTTTTACATAAATTACACTTATGATCATATAATTGTCATACTTAATTAAGATGGATACCGATTTGGCCGTGTTTACCGTTGTCATTTTGACGCCATTTTTAAGGTTAGACACATGTTATCCTATGCATGTTATAGTATGCTTGCTGTCAAATAGGATCCCTTAACTATGATCATAGACAATATGAATCATATGTAGATATTATATCGTCATAGGTTCTTCATATAAAAATGACTCGTACATCACTGATCATATTTCTATGATAGTCTAAGGCTGGACATCCATGGAGCTGTGCGAGGAATGGGTAATGTGTAATGCGTTATGTGTTAACGTGTACAAATGAGCGGTGCGAGAATAGGTAGCGGACTCTTTTCGAATATGAGGGTGGTGTGGCGGGAGCGGTACACATTCCTCGTAACACATTCCTCGCAACACATCCTTCTCTCACATTTTTCGCTTGTTTTGTATGAACAAAATCCTCGCTCCATTAAGCCCATATCCATCAGAGCTGCGCAGAGCGGAGCTAGGTAAATAAAGTTTCTATTGGCTACAAAACACATTCCTCGCTACGCAGCTTAGCACAGCTCTGATGGATGCTCAGCCTAATATGGCTCTAAGCCAATTGTCAGACTTCGGGTTAATATCATAGTTATTGCGGTCAGTCTGACTGACCGATGTGTCATAATTAGTACGAGTACCTACTACATAACATCACGCCTGTATCCCCCGAAAGCTTAGGCAGTGGTGTATAGTAACACCCTCATTTCGCCGTTGTTTAAGTTCCGTGTAATACGGGGCGAGCCTATTGCCAAAAATCTTCAGTCGAAATACGGACTAAACAGGTTTTTCATAGATATTACGTTTTTATTTTGAAATACTTACCAGAAGAATAATATTTTCTTTTCTATATGAAAGGAAGATGGTGGTAGTTCATGGTAGTAGTTTGTTTTTATTAAACTTATTGATCCACTAAGGTATTTTTTACATGCGTCTTTTGCTTTAAATAATGAGGAGAAAGTGCAATACTGTATTTTAAATAATGATTTATTGTCGTTACGATTTTGATTCAAGTATATTTGCCTAGCCATTTCCCAAATACGTTGGGGTCAGCTCCCAGACTAACCAGATGCGGCTGAATACCAGTATTTTACACGGAGCGACTGCCACCAGACCTCCGCAACTCAGTTGCTGGGGAATGCCGATACTCTAAGGTTAGATCGGTTTTGTCCGACTTTCGGGCTTCTGACTACATGTAACGACTGTCATAAATATTGGTATGACACCCGGGACCGTCTGTTTAACGTGCTCTCCGAGGCACTGAGAGGTCTCGATGTGTAACGAACGGTCACCCATCCACGGATTGAACACGAGCTTAACCTTGCAAATCGTATTATCCGCACAGTTAGTAATTAGCCACGAGTTCTTCCACGATTTTGATTCATGTATTATTACAACAATACATGAATATACGCATATTACCTTATCGCATTTATATGCATATGATTGACATTGTTGTAAGATATAAATCTTACAACAATGTCAATCATATGCTTACATTACTTGACTTGACTAATTTTTGATGAAAAACAGATGTAATTAGCTACAAGTCAGAAAACTCGCCTGTAATTAGTGAAAAAATGTTAGTAATTTATTTATTTACTAGCGACCCGCCCAGGCTTCGCACGGGTGCAATATAGATACTAATGTGGGGCATATAAACCTTCCTCTTGAATCACTCTATCTATTGCTGAAAACTGCATTAAAATCCGTTGCGTAGTTTAAAACTTCTAAGCGTACAGACAGCGGGAGGGACTTTGTTTTATACTATGTACAGATTATCAGACTATGATGCCCTACTCCTGGACAAAGGTCTCCCCTCATTTCCTCCACTTTTCCTAATCACGAGCTACTTTTTCTAGTTTTCACGGAATGCATTCATTTCGTCCCAATAAATAGCATTTAACTTAACCAGCAGTGAAAATCGTCCAGTACTTAACCAGTACTTTGCCACTATCCTTAACAAGCATAGCAAATCCGTACCACTTAACCAGTGCTACATAATCTATCACTTAACCAATGATAGCAAAACATAGCGCTTAACCAGCGATAACCAGCTCAAACAGCTATAAGGCTGGTTTTAGAGTCACGCTGACCGTCGGCGCTGACAGCCGAAACGTATGAACTTCTAGGAAGCGTTCTAGATTACGCGCGTAGCTATCAGCGCGTGCGGTGGCTGACAAGCTACGCGCTGAGCTGTCAGCGCCGATGGTCAGCGTGTGGTCAGCATGACTCTAAAATCAGCCTAACATAGAGCGAAAGAGCGATAAGTCAGTACAATTATAACACGACACGTTTGGCGCAGTGACTGAGCAATTAGCTTCTGCGCTACGGGTCGTAGGTTCGATTCCCGCACGGAACAAATTTTGTTTAGCCTACAGTTTGCGCATGTGAATATTTGTAACTGTAAACGCACCCGCGATACAGGAGAAATCCTAGTGAGGGGCAACGTTTGATAAAAAAGTAACGTAATAATTGCAGCGGACTCATGGTTCCCATACGTAAAACGTCGCGTGCCGGTCATCGATACGCAAGTTGAAGAGAAGAGTCCGATAGAGGTCGCTGTATCCGAAATGGAAAGCCAAGTCGCTGAGTTACAAGAGATCGTCAATGCGAAAGCGCCTGATATCAAGAAGTTACAGCTAAGGTATAGTATAATATTATATTTATCTTTATTTGATTATTCTACATACATAACATCACGCCTGTATACCCTGAAGGGTTGGGCAGAGGTGTATAAACGGGTGTTTGGGACAACATGGAAGTATTATATGGGACTCAAACATAACGGCGAAATGAGGGTTCATTTCGCCGTTATATTTGAGTACCATGTAATAGGGGGCGAGCTAATTGCCATCAACCGGGCACAAGTCCAAACTCCGGGCTGCTACTGAGGAATTCCACACGGAAATATCCAATAACACTTCCGGACCTCACGATCAGCAGTCGCTCTTGCCACCACTAGACCAACGAGGCAGGTAATTACTTTACTGATTACTAAATTTGGTTACCGATAATAGGTCACCTCGTCCCCACCCGTGAGCGTCATATAAAGTGACTAACTGCCGTTTTTAATAACCTATCTATCGGCGGTCTCCCCTACTAGAGATATAAATTTGACATCTATACTAATATTATAAAGAGGAAAGATTTGTATTTTTGTATGCAACGAATAAACTTAAAAACTACTGGACCGATTTCAAAAATTCTTTTGCCGTTTAAAAGCTACATTATCACTGAGTAACATAGGCTATATTTATTACTGGAATAAAACTTCTTACGCGAGCGGAGCCGTGAGGACACAGCTAGTTACTTCTATGGAGCTTACGTCAATTTTTTATCTCTAATAGGGCAAACCGTAGATAGATAGGTTATTGAAAATGACCGTAAGGGTCAGTTTCCACCAAACAAAAAAATCCTCGCGCACTTTTTTAATTTTACTGAATAAAGAACTGTATCAGTATTACCTTTAAGTATAAACTCCGACGCAGACATGAAGCGTTTCCTCGCGCATGCCCGAGCATACCCGAGCGTCGGATTTTATACTTAAAAGCAATATTGATACAGTTCTTTATTCAGTGACATCAAAAAAGGGCGCGAGGATTTTTCCGTTTATCAGAAACTGACCCCAAGGGATTAATTCAAGAGGATGGACATTAGCGTCATCCTGTCTGGTAATAACACTGCGTCACCAATCTTAAGCGTGTTGATTATGGCAATTTACTCATGTAACACTTTAGGGTGGCTTTAGGAGTCAACCCTCAACTAGCATGTGCACATAAAAATTTAGCAGACGTGTACTTAGGGAGGATAAAGCATAACACTTGTAACCGTACACTATAAATATTTAATTAAGAATTACAAATATAACAACAGGGCGTGGTTCGTACAATGCGAGGAGCCAGGGTCTTCTTGAGCAGGTGTGGCACTTAACTGAGCAACAGCAGCGGCGCGAGAGGGCCGATCTGCTGTGTGTCCGACCTTTTATAGGCCTGGACCCCCGCCAGTCGGCCACCACCCGTCACAATCAGAACAGTTCATTATAATAGTCTGATCAAGAATCCTTGTTCAGCAGTGGACGATACCGGTTTCAATAAAAATTTACGTATATGACAGCCAGTTCACGCCTCAACTGGCAATCAGCTACTTTTTCTTTCTACCTAGCCTTTTCCCAACTATATTGGGGTAAGCTTCCATTTTAACCAGATGCGGCTGAATACCAGTATTTTACACGGAACGACTGCCATCAGACCTCCGCAACCCAGTTACAGAGCAATGCCGATAATATCTAACCTTTGTCTAAGCTTATAATAATTATAATTTATTTCAGATAACAATCCATATTATGTGTTAGTAACAATTTGTTTACGTACTAGTGTTATTAGATAATTAAATTATTACATAAACTCAGTGTGGAGTTGCATCCATCTCCGCATCGTGGGTGTTTCCATGTCTCCTAACCTTAGGATATTATCCTAAGGTTAGAACCGCTTGTCAGACTTTCGGACTTCTGACTTCGGTAATAACATAAATAAATAAAAATTATTTATTGTCGCCAGTTAATACATTCATCTTAGAGGAATCTAACATATGCATCATATTAATGTTTTGCACAAAAAGTACTGCTACTGATTCCCAAACTAAGCTTGAGCTTGTATTTTGGGAAACAATGTTCAGCCGCAGGAAGTATCACATACTAAAAAATACGAAACACGAAGACGTTTGTTTGGTTTCGGTAATCGGCTACTTATACATTAATAACTATATATTTTTTACGTAACAGATTACAAGGAAGCGTATGCGTGCAAGTTAACGCCGGTCCGCTGGCGTATGCCAACGCCTTCCTGGATCCCACACTAGCACCCATGTATCCAGACGACATGGTCGATAAACTCAAGTCTATATTCAAGTAAGTATTACTCCGTTTAACAGAATAAAACATAAATTATAGGTATAGTAGGTCATTGTCGACAAGTTTCATGAATGGTCCTGAACACAATATTTCATGGCGGATACCAGTCAATGTTCATTGATCGGTTAAAACCAACTTTGATAGGTCTTTTGTGTGTGAATGTATTGAAGCGCGTTGGATTGGATTAAAACTTTATATATTCATATCCACTCCTACGCCTAAACCAAAAATGGTTTGGTTGGTAGACACACTGCCATTATGTGAATTGTGTATTTTTTGTTAATGGGAATATTGCACATTTGGTTAACCTTGAACAACACCTCTTTCACTGTCTACAAAAATTATACAGCGTATCGTTAGCGTTGGTGTAAGGGCCTGTGTACACCACGTTTTTTAAACGCGCCGGCGACGCGCGTTTTCGTCAAACTCCATACTTAAAAATGTGTATATCCTTTTTATGTATGGAATTTGACAAAACGCGCGTCGCCGGCGCGTTTAAAAAACGTGTTGTGCATAGGCCCTAACATGTAAGTGCAGCAAACGATTGATATAAACAAATGGACTAATTTAAAAAGAATTATTTATTCAGTTGGATCATCCGTACATTTAAAACCAGATACGTTAGTAAAAAAATTAAAATTAAAAAAATATGTACATTTTTTTACAGGGAGTTCCTAACTGTGTGCCACTCATCGCTGCAGCTAAACGCGAAGCTGATCAGCTCCGACCAAGTTTCGTACCATGAGGCTTTAGAAACGAACTACTACAAACTGAGCCACTCACTGTCTGGCATGCTGGGCCAGCCGTTACAAGACATACTAGTTAACGGCAACTTAAGCACCACGGTCCCTGGTGTTGAACTCGAATCTAGTAACGCTTGAACTGAAAACCAAGGCTATGTCCTAGCTGAGTAGCGCGTCGCGTCATACGTCGCGTCGTGTCGCAAATCTCGTCACGACCCGTCAAGCATAGCTTCGCGTGTATATCAGATGATTGCAACCTTCAGGTTTGTTCAACGCGGCTGGATCTTTTAGAAGATAAAACACTGTTTCAAAACGCACCAAAACTAGATGCGATACGCTGCCCCGCTAAGACAAAAGGTTTTTGTCTAAAGAAATGTTCTTACACGTATTACACGATGTTTTCGTAGCTGCAGACATGTATAGGCTGCGCCTGATCACCTAGAGCAGGGGTGGCCAACCAGACGATCGCGGCTCTTAATCCAGTCGATCATGGCAAGGCAAAGAAAATTATAAGTTTAATATAAATTGAATGAAGTGGTACTGATTATGTAATTCATAATTGGTAGATCGCACAGAGTCTACTCAGTAAACAGTAGATCTTGGGTCGAATCAAGTTGGCCACCCCTGACCTAGAGTATAGGAATACTGAAAGGAGAATGAACACAGTTATGCCGAAGCATTTGTACTTCGAACCATAAGAAACACCGGTTCTTACCCGACTATGGCTCACCCAAAAACGATATCGTTGGCGACATGTGAAAACTTCATACATGCCTAGAACAAAATTTTATAGGTGGGAAGAATAAAAGAAAATACCTTTTCCAGAAAAATACCAATTGTTATTGGTATTTCCAGAAAAATACCAAAGTCGCATTAAATGCATTGGAATTGAAATGGGGTGAATTTAAAACGTGTGTTGCGAGGTTTTCTTGCCAAATCTAACATTAAACTTAGATCAATATTCTGATTTACGATGTTTCACGCGTCGCCTATGATGTAACAGTGTATCTATATGTTTTTCTTAACTTTTTTGAACGATTGTAACAAATGAGAACGATTCGTTTTGATCTCCCAAGTCTCATGATGAGCATAAAGCCTGATGTTGAATTTAACTTTAAAAAAAATACTTATTCTAAAACGCAAAACTCAAACACCAAAATTGTCTCAAACGAAAACGAATGCCAATTCAAGTCTCAATTGTCTTTAAGACTGCTCTAATTTTGAACACATCTTAGTCCAATATGGAGTATTGCACCATTTAGTAAGTTCTTAAAATATTAAAACTAAGAGTTATACTATTAAAAGATGTATCCAGTTGTATTTTCCCATAAATTGTCTTACTACGCGGTTATGTCACTAAGTGCCGATTTCACCAACACCGGATAACTTTTATCTCAGGAATAAATTTGACGTTTTGACAGCTTTTGTATAGAAATTCTGTCAAAACTTCTAACTTATTCCTTGCATAAACGTTATTGGACATTGGTAAAATCAGGCCTAATAAGAATAGACTTTTTGGAATTAGCAGCGCCAACCGTTACCTCATGTCATTTTGTTCACCTCTGTTCTGTTCATCAACTAATGAACCGCAGGCGCCTATATCAGATCTAAAACGTCCAATCTTATTAAAAATTTAACCGCGCAGTGAGACCTCTCAATTAAAGGAGATTAGTATCAATTGACCTTCTTACCTTTGTAAGACAAGTATCTATCACCTGTAAACATCGTTAGTTAATTATACTACTGAGATAAAACGACAGATCTTAGGTGGTCTTAGATGAGACTAGGTCACACACTCGGGTAAGATGCACATAGATTGAGAACACCAAAAATCGCCGAATGATTTGCCCATAAATGTGTTAAATCTATTTTCCGAATTTAATACAATACAAAGCCTAAATCGGAATAATACAATTTATTGAATAATATTTTGTTGTTGACTATTTGAACTCAAGGACATCGTTTCTGTGGATATTTTACATTAATTAGATAAACAATAAGGTCTAATTTACTTTACATTAAGTTGCCAGCAAAAACAGACAAGACTTGATAAGTTCACAAAAAAATATTACACTACATGACAATGATATACAGACTATGGCCCGTAATTAATAAAGAACTCTCATTTGAAAGATGTTCCAACAAGCAGCTACCATAAAGTAGAATTCCATACAGTTGACAACTTATTTTTTAATACCTCTCAGGACAAGTTAAACCTACACAGGGATCTCTGAAATGAGAGTTGTTTATAAATACGGGTCTAAAACTATATCAATTTTAAAACACCTAAGACAAAGTAAACCTATACAATAAATAATATTATAAAGCGACGTCTACTAATAAGGGAGAAAATATACTCATCAAATTCAATTCATATGAGAAGTCAATTACCAGTTCCATCCTACGACAACCAATTTCTTTTTAAATAATTAAGATCTGAACAAAACTTAAAGTGCCATGACTGATATTTCTCTCTTACATAAACTAGGAACTTTTATCTAGACTAATTTATAGTCTTATTATGAGCACAAATCTCGATTTAACGTAGCTAGGATTGATACCGTCAGTAGAACGACCTAAGAGTACCAAGTCATTAGTGAACGATTGTTTACAACTATTGCCATGCTTAACATAAACTAGTTTTAAGGATTTTTGTCCCGGTTTTATGTCCTCCTAATGACCGATTTCTTTGACTTTCCCTACATTTACAAAAATAAAATATATTATCAAAAACCATTCCCCTATAATCTGTTATTTCTAAAAGGGCAACGTTGACATTGGTGTCGATTCTGTTGTACATTTTGACAGTAATAAACTAGGCTAAGCGCAACTGTCACTTTCTTTTTCTATTGAAACAGAAAGAGACAAACACCCTTAGTTTAGTTTAGTCCTGTCAAAGTGCGCAACAGAATCGACACCAATGTGAAATTAAAGTAGGTCCATTTTTTCTCGAAAGATCAAAAATTTCTTTATTGATCGCTAGTAAATACTGACTACTTATTGTCTAAGTTTCTAAATGGTTATTAAGAGATCGGTCGTAAGTCTCGTAGTTCCTTATTACTTTTTTTATTTTAAATGTCTAACACTCGTAGTATTCAAAGTAAGGTATATAAGTCATACTATTACTGATCAAAAAACCTGTGTATATTCATATTCTATAAGCATATTGACTCGCTCATGAAACTTACAGTGCGTTCATTCCTCGAAAACGCGCCCCATTCCTTTTAGTGAGAGGTAGCCGCGTGGTGCGTATGCACACATCTTACTATTGTGTGGCGATAGAACTAACACAATAGCAATTAATAATGCACACTTTGCGTTGCACTGTAACGATTTAGACAAAGAGATCTCCGTGGATTGAACTATCTGTACGGATAGTGCCATTTATGAAGACGCGCCCCTCTCTGCGCCTAAACGCGTGTTCTCTCTCACTTTTCATCTTAGAGTGAGAGAGAACACGCGATTTAGACGAAGAGCGGGGCGCGTCTTCGTGGATGACACTATCTGTATTTGTTATTTCCTTTTTTTATTTTCGGGACCTGAACTTTATTTTGATACTATTAAGGGTCTCGCTAAGTCACGCATTTTTCCATGTAATATGTATTTACAAGGTACACGCGGTTGACAACGTCATATAGCCCACTCTTACTTAAAAGCGCATTTCCATTGTGTAAGTAACTTGCACGCATGTATAACGTCAGACCTGCGTGTAGCTTCTTGCATGTGAGGTAATGTTTCCATTCCGAAAGCAACTTGCATAATAGAAATGCGGCTTAAACTTATTTAAGCTAGCATGAGACGAAACACTAACTTAGCCGAGGTCTTAAAGGAAAGAAACCTTTTTAAAAGTATTAAGTTCACTATTGTAATTTTATTTAGTAAAATATAAATCACAAACTCAAACCTGACGTTAGACATAGAAAAACATTTTTTTAATTGTTTATATCAGAATTTTAATATTCAGTTAGGTACTTTTTTATTAATTTGTGTAAACAAAGTTTATTACGCAAGGTGTAAGTCTGTTTAATTTATTTTGTTGTTTGTCGTATTAAGACTACATTTATTAGTTATAGAATACGCTGAAAACGTTATGCTGATCATACAACTACCACGGATACACAATTTATATCTATTTGGCCCAGTGTAATATTTTTTCTAATCATTTTATAGCCAATTGACTGATCATAATCTATTACAATCGTCTCCTACGACTATAAATTTCTTATATTCATAATAAAATTCAAATCTAGATACTTAAGTACTTAAAATCTAGAAGCCTTGTATATTATGGGTACTTGATCATCATTATACAGACAAGGTGCAGTAACTCAAACTTAACTCGATTTGCACGCACGTGGCTTGCCTGTACTAGCTAAATAAAATACTGCACTTGACTTTGTAATAAAAATTATGAGTTACTGCCATTTGTCTGTCATGACAAAAATAGTTACCGTGGTAGCAACCTTATTCTTAAAACTATACTACAAATTATTCTTACTGTTTAATAAATGTTTAGTAAGAAAAATAGAAATTATTCAGACCATTGAATACTTACCTTGTCCAGAGGCATAGTAGGATTTTTCTATTAGAAAAAATCTAATTGATAGCCTGGGTTTTAAACTATGAACATATAATATCCGGTGGCAGGCCAGTATACGTCTCGTGTGTAATGCAGCGTACACACCTACCTAACGAACGTTCGTCATTTTTTGAATTTGATTAAACTTTGTATAGAACCCGGTCTCATTCGGTTTTTAGCGGTATCGAGCGCCGGTCGTTGGCTAAGTGTGTACGCTGTATTATAATAGGAGCGCTCATATCAGACCACATACATGGATCATGTAATTTTTATTTCTGTTACTAGGCACATTCTACTATTAAGTCCATAAGCTTCATAATAATACTCCATTCCATTGCTTATTTATTTAAATTATAAAACTTTATAAGTTTGGGAGAAGGGTACGTATTTATCAAACTTATTTGTTTACATGTGAATAGTGAAATTAATCTCATACTCAATGCCTTGCTTTATTTGTCCTATTATTAAAAATATTTTATTTCATAATATCCTATTAATCGCAACAGCCATACAATTAAACATCTATTTAATCTTTGTTATAACTTTCAAGGGTACTTAAATAACATTGTATCATACATTTCTAAATTAACATGTAGAAGAAAAATTATCATGTAGTCAAAATTTACTTCATGTAATTATACAGGGTGTAAACGAAATCATGTAATTCCTTCAAACCTCATGATGTACTACTGACATAGATTAACCCTGCACGGGATACATTTAGATTCAATGAAAAAAAACTTCAAGAAGTAAACATGATGTGTTCATAACGTTAGGCATTTTTAGCGCCCCGAGCGAATTGCGCGGTATCACTCGCCGCGCGGTCATTTAACTCGGGGCGCTAAAATGCCTCACGTAAAGAACACATTCATGTTTACTTCTGGTTTTTTTTTATTGAATCCAAAAGTTTCCCATGGATGTTTAATCTATGTCAGCGGTGCATCACGAGGTTTGAAGGAATTACATGATTTCGTTTACACCCCGTATAAAATTATCAATATTTTAAACTAGATATATTGTGAAAATGTTTATTATTGGATTATTTAAAAAAATGAACACCAATTATGTGTGATTGACATTCTTATACTTAAGTATGTGTTATTTCCTATTTGTTTTCTTAAAGTGTCGTCGACAATAGTGACAAAGTACTAATTTATATTCGATTTGATCTTTATAACTGGCTGTGTTGTTGTGGGTAGGTAAAATTCAATTGCCCATGGTATAAAATATACCTACTGTGTGTAAAACTTTAGTATGAGTTTTTAACACTAGTTGTTATAAACTAGCATGAAAATTGAAGCAAGACTTATTCTGAATCTTACTGAAGTGTAATCTAAATTTCATGTTTTAATACATTTTATAAAATTAAACGTCTTATAATTTGTGTTTACCTTTGCCTAAATTTACATGATACATACCTACAGTACGCGCGCGAACTGAATGCAGAGCTGCAGAATGCGTGTGGGGCAGAATACGTGTGGGAATGGTGGTATTAGATGACATGGATAGCACTACACTTGCGGGCGCTTGAGGCGAAGCGTGTGGACGCCGCCGCGCGGAGCTTCACCTCAGGGCTCAGGCCCAGAATGCATTTAGTTCGCAATAATTATAATAAATAGAGTCTGGCCACGCTAACTCTGCAGAAGAATTATGCCAACACTGCAAACAATTACAGTACAAATCTTTGCAGTGTCGTCATTATTCCAATCAAAGTTGGCTTTACCATATCCATACCTGCTTGGATGCAACTCTGATTGAAATAATGACGACACTGCAAAGATTTTTACAGTAATTTTTTGCATTGTTGCCATAATTCCTCTTCAGGGTTAACGTGGCCACACTACCGAGCCTTATTTATGCGCTTTTTAACACGGCTTATCCAATGTTCTCTCTTTAACGCACGTTAAAAAAGCATTCGTGCCTGTCAGACCTAACAGTTTAATAAAACGTTATTATTTTATAATTTAATTGCCCTTTGTTTACCTACCTCGTGCTTGAGTGTAATAAATTTCTTAAAAGGACAACTATGAAATATACAAATATCAAAAGTGAGTTTTCGAAAACCTCCATAAATTGTTTCAATAAAAAATTATGTAGTTTTTATCTACAGGCAGAAGAAACGCCTACATTTATTCAAAATATAACATGAAATAATATCACTAAAAATAATTTCATAATTACAAATACAAATATAGGTACAAATAAAGATAAGTATACTCAAAATCGTAAAATTATACATAAATCATGTATTTACAATTTTAAAAAAGATGTTTCAGTATAGGTATCTACAAACAGCAAGATTCTTGACACCCTGAAAACTCATGAAAGGTGGTGCAACAAAAACACGTAATTTAAAATTAAATTATAGCGTCTTCAGCTCTTTATTACTGCGTGTATTCTAATGGGGACACTTTCAATCAAGTTTCGGATGTAACTATGAAGAATATTTTCCCACTTTTCTTTAGCAGCAAACTTGATTTGATCGTTCTCTTCAGATAGTCCCAATGATGTTTGATCGGATTTAAGTCTGGACTGTAGGCGGGCCAGTCTAATTTGGGTATCTCACTCAACATTCGCTGTGGGTATGTGGTCTCACGTTATCTTGCTTTAAAATTATTTTTTCTTGCCCGATAAAGTCAGAAAAAGGCTTTTCTACTGTACCAACACGTTCCAGAAGAATTTCGTCAATGTTCCTCAGGCCAGGCAGTCGACCTTCACTGATCCTTAACTCCGTGCGACCTTCCCAACAAATGCCGCCCTAGAACATTAGTGAGTCACCTTGATTTCCATAACAGTGTCTGGAAGAAATCTGTCTCCACGACGTCGTCACCACACACTAATACGACCGTCTGGAACTCTGACCGATTTCGGATTCATCGGTGAATAAAACATAACATCAAAAACATATTTGTAGTTGGGACGAAATTGTGTTCTTGAGTAGGTAGGTATATCCTAATATAAAACTATAAACTTCTATATGGCATCAAACTGATCAAACTACTTACCTAAACATTTGAAACAGATGGCGGGAACGATACAATTATTTTATTAACCGACTTCCAAAAAAGGAGGAGGTTCTCAATTCGTCTGTTTTTTTTTTTAAGTGTTTGTTACCTCGTATCTCCGCCATTTATAAACCGATTTAGATAAAAAAAAAATATTTCAAAGTATATACTTCCAGATTGGTCCCATTTAAATTTGGTGAAGATCTGATGAAGAACTTCGGAGATAGACAATAACACTCCTCAATGACGAACAGTACGCATAATGTGATGATGTGATTATGTTACGAGCAGCGCCTTTAGTAGGTCCAACCATATTTTAATTAAGGTCACTAAAACGAAAAAAATAAAAAACATTTTAACAAAAATAAAACCGACTTCAAAAAAACGATGAAAAGAATAAAATAATTATCATATTATAAAGTTAACAGTTTCAGAAGTCGGTGCCTTCAATTTGGTTCAGCGTGGATTAGCACCGACGTCTAAAACTGTTAATTTTATAATATGGTAATTATAGGTATTTTATTACGCAATAGAATAGATCCAAGATGGACTGGAGTACTTACTAGCTATATGAGGGTAGGTACTTACATTGCTACTGTTAGAACGCCACGATAATTTTGCTCAGGGCGTCGATATTGATACCACCGCTGGCACTGTCTGGAAATATTTAAGTTTACCATCACTAAATTCGTGGCAACTACGAGCAAATATTAAAAAATAGTATCTCCAAGCCTGTCCTCTACCCAACTCTACTGTTCTTTAGTATATGTAAGTACCTTATGGTTAACTATAATATTTGAGTCATTTTATCTGAAACTTCTATTAAAAATTAGTGTAAGTAAGTATTGTTCAAACTAAATAAAAAGAAAATGTTTGTCGTTTTTTATTGTGTGCAGCGACCGACGAACAGTTGCGAGGGAACAAGGTAGGATATGATAGGCCCATTAATTTAAAAATAAAATAATGTTTGATAAAATAAATTCATGATAGATCCGCCTTTTATAGTACCATTAACGATATATGGTTAAACAGTGTACCAATGCATGGGCGATGCGTCCGCCTGAAGATTTGGGTAGGCACTCGTTACATGCCCTTAATTACAAAAATAACCAAAGGATTAATTAGCAATCGAAACGAATCGAATTATATTGAATTATTGACCTTGATTTACTTCATTGCACAATAAAAATATATAAACAGTGTATGACTAAAATTTTTGCCTTACACATATTCTATAAAAACGCAAACATCACGTGTCTATGGATTTAAATTAATTCAATTTAACAACGATGCATGATCTACAACATCTGGCCATTCCGTAATGGTCCTTATTGCCTCGGAAATAAAATGTATCATACAGGCGCAAGATCACCGGTCATTCAAGTAGAATGACAGAAATGACATCAAACGTCATGCCAATAGCGAATAGCGTTCTATCTGTCTGCTTTATTGTATTGTACATATAAATTTAATGTAGGTATACACAAAAAAGTTGAAATCGGTGCACTTTGAGTGTATTTTATTGCTATAAAACCTTTTATTGCGTTAACATTGCAAATACTTTGTAAGGACATGGAAGACGAGTTAGAAGACAGAGTTTTATACCAAACTTATCTTTCATTTATGAAAATCTTGTCACGTTTCACTAGTAGTGTTCCGCTTGATACTCCCGTGAGCTATTTATGGAAGATGGTGCGTCTTTATTTACTACGCTCCGAAGTTGTAGTGTTCACGCTAGGCATATTACTATTATTTATGTACTTGCAAACTATCGAGCTATGGAGCCGCACAATGCTAAGCAGACTGTCGCAGGCCATGAGTCCTATAAGTGCAGTTCAACGAATGAAGATCTTGGAAGGCTCCGACGCCGACAAGCAGAGCTGGGAACTTAAGGGTACACTCAGCGCTGCTTATGCAATCAAAGGTAGAAGAGTTCATATGGAAGACCGATTTATAATCCACGAAAACATAAATAATACTGGGATCTCACTATTTGCTATATTCGATGGACACGGAGGCGAGTTTGCCGCCAACTACGCAAAAGACCACTTGATTCAAAACCTTTACAACAAAATAGTGGAATTAAATGCATTTAAAGATGGCAAAATACTTAGTACACCACCAAAAGAAAGTTCAGAGGAACCAAAACAAAAGGAAGAGAACACTATTACTGTTGATAGAAAATCTAGCTTCAAAAAGTCTGTGAGTACAGCCGATGATACATCAAAGAAAGAAATAACTGATCCTGAGCTTCTAGCACAGCTGTCGAAAGCTAGGCCTATAACCAGAGAGGTCAGACCAACTGGTAAGCCAGTAAGAAATGTGGCTGTACCACTGTCCAGCTATATGGAAAAAGGAAAGATAAACTATGGAAAGCTGCTAACTGATGAAGTACTGGCTGCAGACAGGCTACTTGTGGAGGCTGCGAAGCGTTCTTTAAATGTTGCAGGGACCACGGCTCTCCTTGCTGTGATGGAAGGCAACCATCTAATAGTGGCAAACGTGGGTGATTCACGAGGAGTCATGTGTGATTCACGTGGCAATGCTATTCCTGTGTCATTTGATCATAAGCCTCAACAGGTAACTAAATCTGCTTACTTTGTATATTAATAACAGGAGACTCAATTCACGTATACAATATTACACATTTTTATTGAAAACAACCATTTTATTGTTAGAGAATATTGCTTAAACATTTTACTTTTTATCAGTCTGTCTACAAATTGGTCAATTTTTATGTAACATCAACCCAAAAACATATTTTACTGAATATGTATGAGCCCCCAACCTACTGCCACAATGAATGATTGTGATGGAAAATTGCCATCCAGAGTCACCATGTTTTGAAAACTGATTAGTGATCACAATGTTACATAGCTTTATTGGCAAACAGGATGATGCTGCTCAGGGACAGGCCTGGATCTAGGATGTGCGGTGTAACTTTGAATGATAGATTGAGAAATTATGAAATTAGACAAAATTGCACTTTAAAAGATGATGTAGTGACAAAAATTGAAAGGAGTATGCTTAGGTGGTTTGATCATGTTGAGAGAATGAGTGAACGGCGATTAACAAAAGGAATGAATAAGGTGGATGTCAATGGAAACGCCCATAGAGGATGCCCTAGAAGGACATACATCGATGTTATTGGTGATGTTCTTCACAAAGGTCAGGTGCGTAGTACTCTCAACCGGCGTGCGTGTATGACAAGATGTATGAATGTGGATGAAGCGAAAGGAGTATGTAAGGGTCGTAGCATGTGGCGTTCTATAGTTTCTGCCTACCCCCATGGGAAAAAGACGTGAGTTTATGTATGTATGAATATTAGGGGGTGGCCCACTACCAGCCAGTCTCGCTGTCTGTGCTATGCTGGATCCGGTTAGATATGAAACCAACAAACGGTTATAATTGTTTGTAATTTGATTACTATAATAAACAATTTTTAAAGTTTTAGTAGGTACCTACCTATTTTATTTGTTGAAAAATGTAGATCCGTGACTGCTCAGGGAGCAAGAACAGATAACTTTATTCTATACATAGAAAGATATTCTAGAGAAATACTGGTATTAATACCATTATTTATATAGAATAAAGATAACCAATTTCAGTTCCTCTTGACAGAATATTTATTATTTAGCAAATCCTGATGTTCACACTTTTCTATATTGAAACTTTTATCTTCTGTGCCACTAGACAGTTTTACTAAACTCCATGTGGACTACAATAGGTTGCTTATAGTAACTTTCAGAGCTTTCAGGAACAAGAACCCCTAAATGTTTGAATAGGAAATGTCCACCATACACTGACGTTAAACTTTATTTTAGGTTCGTGAACAGAAAAGGATTGAGGCTGCTGGAGGCTACATAGCATTTAACGGAGTATGGCGAGTGGCAGGGATATTGGCAACTTCACGCGCAATGGGAGACTACCCTCTAAAAGATAAGAAATTTGTTATAGCTGATCCTGACATTCTGACATTTAACCTTGACGACCACAAGCCTATGTTCTTAGTTCTTGCTTCCGATGGGTTGTGGGATACTTTTTCTAATGAGGAAGCTGTGAAATTCATTAAAGAAAGGTTAGATGAGCCTGACTATGGAGCTAAAAGTTTAACACTGCAAGCTTATTATAGAGGTTCTGTGGATAACATAACAGTTTTAGTTATTAATTTTCTAACTAATAAAATATCTGCAGCGGTTTCTCAGTAAAATGTTGGGGTCCTTGCGTGTTGAATTCTAAAACCTTTCAATTTTGTAAAGGTTCACTTGAAATTTGTTCTAAAAATTGTAAGAGTTTTTACTAGCTCATGATCGAAAATTTATGCATGAAAGTTTTATTCATAATTTTCATGGCATTTTCCTATGTGGTACCTATAAGTAACAAATTTAACACTAACTTTTATCTTTGCATTATAAACTTTTTATTACCTTTACAATTAAATATTAATTTAATGACAAGATAAAAATAAATAAGTAGTAATGTAATTACAACACATGTCATAATACTTTGTTATGATAACAATGTTTTCTGAAACACTGTAATTAACAAACAAATAATTGAAACATTGTATTTGTCAAACTTTATCTTTATTATAGATCCATAATAAGTAGTACATGTCCAAATTGCATTTTAAACTGCATATATTTTATAATAATATATTATATATTTGATCTGATTGTTCTAATGTTGTTGTCGTCAAGTTCCATATAATTCCACTTATTTCATCTCCAGTGTACTCATGTTGATAGTTCACAATGTAAAATTGAGTCTATCAATTGATATAGTCGCCAGCACGTAACTTGGCAAGGTTTTGGCGTAGTGGGAGTAAGTTAGCGCATGTACACTTACACCCATATTCTAAGACGTTCCTCCAAAACTTACTCGACTCATACTCGACTCAGGACGGCCTCGAAAACACCTTCAATATTGTATTCTTAGTCGCAATTTCGAGTGAACTTTGAGGTTCCTCGACGGAGTCATTACGTCATAATTTCAATTATCTGCATCGCGCAAATAACGCCGCGATAAAAAATTGTAAGGATTATTGTAAGCATATTCGATAAAGTCTTCAAAGTTAATTTTTATTACATACGAACTTTGACACTTCCTTCCTTAAGGTAGGTTCCGAGGTACCTTGAGTTTGACAGATGATTCCTTACCTCGACTGAGGAATAATCTCGAGTCCAGGACGTTTATGTCAAGTCGAGGTGGAGTCGAGTCGAGTAAGTTTTGGAGGTACGTCTTAGAATATGGGTGTAAGTGCAACAAAAAAATTGTCACATTTATTGATGCCATATTCTATGGTTTTTGCCATAATTTATTTTTAAACATGTCTGTTTAGAAGAAAGAAAGGAGAGGAATTATCTTCTCTACTCTGCCAAGCTACGCGCCGGCGGGTATATATTGATGTTACTATTAAGAATACGACAGTTTTGTATATAGTTACGTCCAGTAGATGATATATTACGTAGATGACGAGAGTCGTTTATATTTTTTAATGTAAAAATGTATAGCGTCATATTTTTGAAAATCTAAAGTTTTGAATTTATGGATGGTTGTGATGTGGATAATTTTTAAACTGGTTGATGTATAAGAGTAACGTTTTGTTGTTTACCCATCATAATATTGTCCTGTTGACGACTGTTGTTTTAAATATACATTGTATGTAATAAGTAATATTGATCCCTCACTAAATACAAACATCACTTATCATTCATCTTATGCTGTGGAGTGTTGTTTTAACGATTTTGGATTAATACGGTTTCTTAGCTCAAAAAAAAAGTTACGATGCTATCTGGCAACAAGCATGAAATTTTACTTGCATGTAGACTTCATAATTGTATAATATCATACCATGCTTCATTGTAGAAGTAGGAACACGTTGAGAAATTATTGTTCTCCCCCGGCCCCTCTCGCCCCCTCTAATATGACCGTCATAGTGTATTTTTTTAATTTTCTTCTAAAAACGGTTGATATTAGAATAAAACTCTCAAAAGATAAAATGATCTTCATTAAGTTATCTACGAAACAGTATTAATTGTATTTTGATAAGACTAATAGTTTTCAAATTACGCTTAAATACATTGCATGAAAAAAAATTGACAGTATTCTTCTAACATCAACCGTTTTTATAATAAATTGGTTGTCTGTAAAGTCCGTTTACGGACGATAGTTTAACGTGACAACGTCATTACAAAACATCGTGCCTCTCTATGGCTTGTGCCGCGCTCTCGCTCGCACGCTCGCCCCAGACGCAACGTGACAATGAGTCACGCTTTTTCGTGCATGCTGAAAATCTAGAGGTCTCCTGGGCTTCACCCGCGTGATTCTCATTTATCATGTAGTAGCCGATGTCCTTCTCCGGGTTCCAGACTATCTCTATACCAAGTTTCGACAAAATCGGTTCAGTAGATTAATTGTTATGAGGTAACAGACAGGCAGTTAATTACGCATTTATAATAAATAGTAAGGATTAAAAAAAACACTGCAGGACATATTAGAGGGGCAGAGAGGGGAAACAATAATTTCTCGCTATGTTCCTACTTGTACATTGAAGCACATAGAAAGCTAAACGCATGCCAAGTTTCTGCTTTGTTCCGGATGGGACCGTATTTTTAGTTTGGGAGCTGTACTATGTTTTATTCTTGGTGTAAGCACGATTAGGCAATTGATAAAATAGTAATTTTTATTTCTAAAATGAAATTGGTGCAGTGACTTTCGAGTCTTTAAAAAGTATAAACATATTGCGATCCCCTTTCGTTGTGTATTTACTACTTACTGCATTTGATTTGGTTTGAGTATTACTTTATAGAATATTAAGCGTGGGTTCATATTTGCCTGTGGTGCTAGTCATATTTTCTTAGTTTTATATGTTGTTTTTCTATCATTAACAATTTTAAATGCATAATAGACATTAGTAAATTAGCTGTTCATTAGTAAAACCTGATTTCATTAAGCTAACGATTATTGGTAAATGATTTAACAGATTTCTGTATTCTAAATATTTTTGTATGTCTATCTAATACGGATAACGGTGAAAATGTTCGATTAAGTACAAAGAAATTCTTTACAAAGTATACCTATCGTCGGCCTATGGCGTTTTAATACCTGCTACACGTTGTTGGGGCCAAATAAAACTACTTTCTACTTGACCTAATTGATGCCTACTATTTTATTGGTCACATTATCAATTACAGTATATTTAGGTAAGGTGCCAAAACTATTTGGATTTTATAAGAGTTCGATGCGACCTGGTTTCCATAACTATTTGCATAATAACGTGTTCTTTAACAGAAGTATTTGAGCAGATAAATAATAGGAATTAAGCCCTTGTTGTGTTACCCAATATTTTGTAGTGATTTTAACATAATAATAATGTAGTTAGTATTTTTGTACATAATCTGTGTTATATGTATCAATTACCAAAGCCTCAAAGGTTTGTATGTTGTCCAGTTGTCTTACCTATCGCTTGCCTCAGATCTACCTACCAAAGTATAACAATATTGTGCGTAATACTTAAATAAATGGTATCGTAAAAACCAATCGTTTCATTAATTTGCTCTATTTCTAAATCGTGTGCGCATTGCCTGATAAAGACCTCTTTATGAGATTTGTAACGGATATTGTTATTAAAAGGTAATCAACGTATTAGTACCTAACCTTAAACCATAAACCTTCGGGGGTTACCGGATTGCCGACCTGATTCAATATTGGCTGTGATCGTGTTACGTATGTTTTCATGTCATATTTAGATGATCATGTGGATGCCATAAGAATACTATATATATATGTATATGCATCGCAAATGCTGTAATTGCCGACAAATGGCCCTTACTATAAATTTCCCCGCCCCGCGACCGACCACTCGCTGCCTAGCTTGCTCGGGTACCCTTTTAAAGTGAATTGCAATCATATTTTTGTCTCGCTTCTTGAATTTCCTTCCACAGAGTTTGCAACCCAAGGTGGAAATATGCTAAATCACTAAATATCTAGCTGATATAGGACCTGACTCTGCCATGGAGTAAGAAAGTGAACTCTCGCGAAAGGTGACAGGCACGAGGCGTCTACGACCCCAGTAGTTCATGCTTTCTGCTTATCATGTAAGAAAATAAGCGTGAATTTTTTTAGCCCCGAATCAAAAACAATTTCAATTTAATTGTTCCCGTAAGTATATTGTTGTTTCGACAGCTATAGCGAAATAGTCCTCATTAAAAGTTGAATACGTAGGATGTATACAATTTTACGCGTGCTTATCAGTACGGACTATTAAACCGCGGCGAATCTTGCACGTTCGTAATAGAAAGACGTGCATTGCAGAGAATACGTGGCGACATCTACCACGCTTGATAGCAAATTCGAGATCGGTATCATGATGGTGAAGTTTGGGGAAAGATTCATTAGATAAAAATAGATGCCTCTTTGAACTTTATAGAAAAACTTCAGGGAAGTTGATTCCCAAAAGTATAAAAAAGTGAAGGCACCTCAAAAAGAAAAATAAACCTACGTTTTACAATCGAGTAGGTTCATACATATCCAATCAACAGTGTCAGCACGTTACTTTTACAAGCTAATTTTATTACGGAACTCGAAGTTCAACAGTTCATCCTATAGACAGCGAAAAGTCCGCCCCTTATCAGGGGTTCGATTCCCAAAGGTATAATTGGATAAGCAATAATAGTAAGGTCAATGTGGGCAAATCCGTCTGCGGGGCCATTCGTACACATGCATTTGTATTCATTCCAGAAATAGTTACACTGTTGTCGACTCGGTCGATACAACAGGATCACTTTTTAGTTATTAACTAAACTAAAATATTCACTAACTATTCTGGAAGAATAAAAATGCATGTGTATGGAATTGCCCCGCAGACGAATTTGCCCACATTAACCTTATTGAATAATCTTGCCCCTATGGATACCCTTTTGAAGATAAATGCCGCCTTATGAGGGAATTGTTAAGTGGGACCAGTTAAAAATGAGAATCAAAATGTAAATATTTTTTAAACTTTTATTTATATAAAAATATTTGGGTAAGCTGCTCTATCCAGCTTGTAATTTTGTAACAAAACATTACCCTACAACACATAACACAAATTGTTATTTTCAACACATTTCTTGTTGTTACAAAAAACTTAGAAACACAATATTTAAATACATTATCATGATATTTTACGCTAAAATCTAGAGCTTAATTAATTAATGCTAATGGCATATAATTGGCTCCGTATTACAACTAAAACCGACTGCAGCATTATTAGCTATTATGCAATTAATGTAAAACTTATTTCAACAACACATGCACATGAACTAAAATCTATTCTTGTATTACAAATTATTTATTCAAGTGTAATAATTATGTATTTGTTTTGTTTTCTTTATTATATAAGCTTCAATATATCGAGTCTATCTAAATTATGACTAGATGATATCTGAACTCTAATCGAGTTGCCTATAAGATGCACTGATTATCACATAAATTTTCACAGGAATGTTAATCAGCGTACATACTTTAATAGCGTTTATTTACAAAAATTGCACAATAAAATTGTAAAGGCACTGCAAAATATAACGTAGCGGGCTTACACTATCCAGTCGTAGGCACTATGATAAATACATGAAACAAGATATTCCTTGCGTTTAAAATGTAGGTAACTTAAAACAACAATTACAGCAGTTACTAGTACATAAGTACGAGTATCGTCATAAGTCTATTCAGTATATATTAAAGTCTATCTACATGAAGTTGTTTGTGTGATAAATTGCATCATAATATTATCAGTTGTACGACACTCACAGAATTTCGAATTCGTCGTCAGAGTCGTCGAACTGTCTGTCTAAGTCTTCAAATTCTGTAACAAAAAAGATAACGTATCAGCAAGATATATGTATAATTGATTCACACTATACTTTATCATCATCTACAGCGTATCTATGGCAGTCCTCTTCTGGATAAAGGCGTTATCTATACTAATATTATAAAGAGGAAAGATTTATATGTAACGAATAAACTACTGGACTGATTTCAAAAATTATTTTGCCGTTAGAAAGCTACATTATCACTGAGTAAAATAGGCTATATTTATTACTGGAATAAAACTTCTTAAGCGGGCGGGGCCGTGAGGACACAGCTAGTATTATATAAGCCTTTAGTTATATGGGTATGTTGCACCAGATCCTTACGAAATATTTCTTTAATTACCGATTATGAAAATTTATGACATATACGATATCGGCACTATGTCCTCATAAAACATAATTACAGTACATAACTAGTTTTATAAAAAAAAACAATTTTTATGATTAACATAACCTCACGCCTGTATTCCCCGAAGGGATGGGCACCCTCATTTCGCCGTTATGTTTAAGTCCCATTGTAATAGGGGGCGAGCTATTGCCATTGACCGGGCACAAATCCGGACTCCGGGCTTCTACTGAGGAATTCCAAACAGAAAAACCAGATAATACTTTGCCCAACCTGGGGATCCAACCCAGAACTTCACGAATAGCAGTGCGCTTGCCACCACCAGACCAACGAGGTAGTACATAACTAAACTTTAAAAAAAAACTATTTTAATGATTAAATTGAGTTAATTATTAAGTACCTGTGAATAATGAAGTATTCTGTAGATCAATATCAGATGTCATCGGGCCCCAGTGCGACGGTCTCTTCTCGCATATTTCGAACAATGGTTGGGTCTCACACATCAACTTAGTTTCTATAGTGGCGCACAATTCTTCGAAATCTGTTTTTGTTCGACACAAAAAACACTGCAACATAAAATAATTATGTGTTAATCTTTTGTATTATTTTTGCTTCACATACACAAATTAGAAAACCTTAACAGTCTTCTTCAAAAACGTTTGTTTTCTAATAATAATTATTGGCATGACTATAGTTATTATTTTCTCAGTAACATTTATAATTATTTGTCAACTTACCACAGCTACTGAGGGGTCCATCGCTAGCATAGGTATCCGGGAAGCATATTTACAGTGATATGAGCAGTCCATTTCCTTTTGTTCATCAGTTAACTTACCCTGAAAGATCAAAAAGCACACATTTAGAAGCCTCAACATAAGGGCTAGGGAATGCAATGTCGCTCTCGCGAGATCTCGTTTTCGCGAAATCTCGGCCTTTTTTAGCGAGATTGATCTCGGCCGAAAAATGGGCAAGATCTCGCCAGTTTAACGAGATTGTACTCGAGTATAAAAAGGTCTTATTCGAAGGGTGGCAGCGCGCGAACTGACACGGAGCTGCGATCGGTTTCGGTAATTCGACTAATTTCTAATAGATCTCTGAGTAGGTATAGTTTTTTTTAATTGATAATAATATCTCGGTTTAATAGTCAACTCAACTTAGTTAATGAGTTTCATTCTAGTTTTTGACTAATTGTTGTTTTGTAATAAAAGAACTGTTTTATTATTAAAAAACTTTTGTTTGATATTAGAAGAGAAGACTGGTTGTCTATTTTATTTGTTATTTGATTAGATGCGTCAAAGTTTACTACTTAAAAGTTTATTAAAAAATTATAGATAGCTACGTCAAGCAATGTTAAATACATAAAAGTTTATTGAAAAAATTCGTAAAAATAAATGTTTATTTCATAATACCTGTAATTTTTATTATTTTATTCCTAATTTATTCAAATATTGTGATTATTTGCAAAAATAAACACACAAAACTGTCAATCTCGCGAGATCTCGGAATTGGCGAGATCTCGCGGTATTGTTATTCATAAACTCGCGAGATCTCGCCTGAGCCCCAATCTCGCGAGATTGCATTCCCTAATAAGGGCATAATTTCAAATGCTTTTTCACCTGTATCAATATAAAACCAACACGACAAAGATAGTTTGGCGCAGTGGCTGAGAGATTAGGTTCGCTTCGTCGTGGGTTTGATTTCCGCACGGAACAAATATTTGTATGGCCTACAGATAGTTGTTCCGGGTCTGGGCGTTTGTGCATGTGAAGATTTGTGTCTGTAAACGCACTCACGATACAGGAGAAATCCTAGAGTGGGGAAAAGTTTTTTCACAACAATAAAATAATATTGCTATGCATGTATTGGTCTTGTTTCTAGCCTAGTTGTTGTATAACAAGATGACGCGACGTGTAACTTTTATGACACTGTGATTTACGCGTATCAAATGCAACAACCATTAAAATACATGATTTTCCTATAATTAAGTTACATTACATGTATATAGTAATTGGCTATATTTTTAATTCCCATATCATAATTAATATTAATGAATAAAATATACCACATGTTACATAATTCCCCATGAAAAATGCAAATATTCAAGTAGTCTTTTATGGTTGTTGTCATTAACCTTTCAGAGGAAATTAGGTAAGAATGTAAACTTTCTGGGTAGTCTACTCTTTAGTTTTATATTTTCAGGGTTGCATTTCAATGATGATTATTTTATGTTTTATCTAATTATATTTTTTTTTGGGTCGTACAACGGTTTTCAAATATTGCCAGTAGATTCTTTACAAGAGATCTTTTGACCCCCTTTCGGCTTCAGGGGTATTTTTGTAAAATGTTGTAGAATATATTATTTACCTCAACTAATCCAGATCTTTGAGTGGTATGAGGATCCAAGTATATTACTTCATCTTCTACACATCCAACTAGGTATAGAGCTTGGTTAGGCTTGCCGCCTATTACGCCGATTGATTGAGAAGATTGAAAACATATCTGTAAAAATAAAATACTTAAGCATTTATTAATTTTTAAAATATGCAAAATATGGATTATTTTCCGATTCTTTTGGGACTAAAATTGCCCTAACATTAAGACTCACTGCTGTTCATACATGCTAAACGTAGATATTTAAAATAAAAAAAGGGAACGCGATATAAACTGTAGGTTAAGTTCTTTGCATTGATGGATATGATTTGCATCAGAAAATATACATAACACTGCCATTCATTTTTGCTATTACTTTTAACACAGGAAATTTAGAGCGTCGGCCAATCAAATGTAGAAGGGGGTGAAACTATAAAATAGAGGGAATTTGTGGGAAGTAAGTTGAGAATGACAAATATATCCCACCAAGACATTTAGCACCCGATTATGAAACAAGCATTATACATAATCTACAGTAATTCTTTTTACCTTCAGTCCTTCTATATAAACAGGGTTAATTTCGCTAAGGCCCAATCTGAGCGGTACTATCAACAGCAGTGGCATCCAGTCAGTGACCAGGCTGTCGGGTGTCGTCGAGGAATCGCCTCTGTCGTTGTTCACGACACATTGTTGTACTGGAAACAGGCAGAAAGATATGAATTAGGCTTTTACAAAATTAATTGAGATCCAGAATTTCAGAGGGCTAGGCAGGTTCCAAATTCCAACAGCCTTTTAAGAAATTGAAATGGGATTTCAAATGGGCTCATTAACATCCAATCTGATGTACAACAATAATGAATGAGGATTGTAATGTAGCTTGCTATATTTGGGCCAAAATTCTTAAATATAACAACATATTATTGCATGTTGTGTTATAAATAAATAAATTAAAAGCCAGTTTATTCCTTAAAAATAGTAAAACTATCATTAACATTTATAAAAAGGCAGTTAGGGCCTCCAGTAATCTCCATACTTTTCTTTAACTTCAATATTACAATAGGAATAAAAAAAGTTACATAAATGTAATTATGAATAATATTTTCTGCAAGGTCAATACTAGAGGAAGACTGTTTATCACATAATACAATTTATAAATTATTTTATACCAAGAAAATGATTTGGGAGCTTTTCATGAATTTCAAGATTGTCATGTTATTTTATTATTCTAGGAATATTTAATATTGTTTTTAATAGTAGCATCATTAATACTTACATATATCCTCTCTGACAACAGTATTATCTAAAGCAACATGAATGACTAGGGAACTCCACTTGTCATAAACTGCTAGCTTCCTGGTACAAACAGAACAATTACATTTTATTAATTAGAATAGTAATTGAGAGAGAGAGTCAACAGTCAAATCAAGTAGAACAATAGCCAGTCAGCCACATTATTTATTTTATTATACAAAGAAGAGTTTGAATTTGGTATAATGTTTTTTAATGGACTTTGTGATAAATCTTCCTAACAAAGAGGTTTTAAAAGGAACAGATAATAACAATAATTATTCAAATATTGCTTAATTATTCTTTTGTGAATGCAATATGTAGACATTCTTTTATATTGGCTGAAGTCCAAGCAATACCTATATGGAAAAGTAACATGCTGAGTCACAAGAGACATGCTGATTTTAAAGATTGTAAACAACACAATGTGTATTTAAACAATTGTTTTCATTGTACAAGTAATAACAATTTGTTTACAGAACAAGTAATTTTTCTGTGTTATTTGTCATGATATTGTAATGCAAGAAAATTATACATTGTTATATTTACATCAATTCTTGAAAGGGTCTAATTTCAATTAAATTTTTAAATATGTTATCACAATATGATTACATATTTTAATTTTTTTTATTACCATTGCTAGTATGATGATCCAATGTGACAAGGTAGCAATGAATGAGACAGGTTGAGAATAAAATGGAAGAGGTATTAAGCTGTAATAACCTGTACTCAGAAGTATGTAAATTAGGACTGGCTTTGAGTTTTAAACCACACGGGATATACCTATAAATCAACATAGTAGTGGCGCTTACTTCAACACTTGTGCTACAGTATTGGGCCCAAACCATTGACCCACTTCCTTGCCCTCTGAAGCTCCCATCAAAGCCACCTGATGGATTGAGTAGGGAGCTTGCTTTCTCTCCTCAAACCTTTGGACAATCTTCAGATATGTAGGATCTCTGAAAATAATAGTGCTTTCAGTGATGATTGATCTGAATTCTTCATTTTATAAAATCTATTTTTATTCTACTTCTAACTTATTACAGATATAACAACTACAATAACTACAAGAAACTTGATAATATAAGCAGTTAATTTTAAACTGTATGAATATGTAACTAGAACTAATTTTAATTCTTATAATAGATTAGACATGCTCTAATTCTAATATTGATAAGTACAATGTATGCATTACTGGGTCATAATAATGTCATAATTAACCAAATGTTCAAACAAATTGATAAAAGCATTGTGTAATAGAATTAGTATCAAACAATTATGAATGCAATAGACTTGAGAAATATGGTAATTCTCTATAAACATCATCAACAGGAAAACAACATATTTATTGCAAGCATTGAGCAATTAATTAATGCAAAAAATAATGTACATATTAAAACAGCTTTATTTACCTAGTTTCAGGTGTCCAAACCCAGTCAGCTGACAGGTGAACTCTGACGAGAGCGACGCCGAGGACCATTTGGCCACATCGTAGCATGCAGCCCCATCCCTTATCGGAAGTTAGCCCTTCGTCCCCTATAGGAATGAAGCCTTTTCTATAGGTACACCATATGATTGATGTGATGTCTCTTCTTATGCGGTCCAAATCTGTAAATAATACATCGTAGTGAGTGACTTTAATGTCGTCTACGTGTTAAGTAAAGTTGACCATGAAACATTTGAAGAGTCTTCTTTAGAATAATGAGTAAGCTCGGGGGAAGCAGCTACTCCATGATGCTTATTGCCGGTGACACTGACCTTTAAATATATAGGTGTAAATGAATTTTCACGTACCCTGAACAGCGCTGTATTTTTTTCCCAAGACCCATACACTTTCCTTTGTCTGAGGGATATCATCAGGCTCGACGTTATTACCGTCAGACGATAGGTAACATATATCAAACACGGCATCCATGTTCGAACATAATTTGATGTCAAACACGATAAAACTAATAAGAAAGTAGAAAAAGCTACGAGAAAAAATAAACACGAATACGCCTTCCGACAAATAAACAAGGATGAATGAATGAAAAGTGAAATTTCATTCATTCTAATCTACAAGCTAATGTCAAAGTCATGTTAATCAAGTATAGATTTCAATAGATAATTAAATGAGAAATAAATGATCACATTGTAAAATCTATGGTAAAGTCTGTTTAAAATCAGTTTTGCCTACATGGTTCTTTGGTATTTTGTTTTTTTTACGTAAGATATGAATATCTTTGAGTGTTTATTCTGATATTCGGAGTTACATTGTATTGTAATAAATACGTATGCATTTTTTTACATTTTAAAAAGACTGTTTACTGGATGTTATTCAACAAATGCAAAGTGGTTGTATCCAGTGAATACGTTATAAATATACCATATATCATTAATCTGTGAAATATACAATTTGGCTTACGGACCGAAGGAATCACCTTAAAAATATATTTGGTTTATAATGTTGGCCAACAGGTAAAATGTTAATTGTTTAAGTTGTCAAATGTCAATGCCATGTACGGGATAATAACCGTCAAACATCACAATCAGTGAAGGCTACACAAGGAATAATAAAACGATTAAATTTATTTTTATCGTGCATACATTGCAGTTTTGGGACTGTTTTCCTAGTAAAACTATAAAAAATGGAGTCAACCCCTTTAGATTTCGTAGCGCAAGCTTGCATGGATTTAACTGAGGCTATGAACTCAGTTCAAAATGAATCTGAACGAGATTCTCTTATTACAAACCATATCAAGAAAGTTTGGTCTATAGTTACTCCGGTAGAAGACTTTAAAAAAAGTATGTTGTCTGTTTCCATTATTATAAATAAAAAAACAAATGACTTAGCACTAATAACTAAATCTTTTTGCATCAAGTAAGTCTTAGTTTAGCGGTAACGGTAACTCCTAAAACTATCAGCGCACATCAACATCTACCTACTTTTGAATCCCATTTACATTAATTAGATGATAGTGCGACTAATAAATTCATAAATTCTGTTAAAAAATTAATTTCAACAGTAGTTCTTGTCTTAAAAAGTAATTTTGATTGAAACCCATTTTGTTATTAATTTTTGTTATTTTCAGACTTGGAATGGGTGAATGTGTCTGAGCCAATATCATTGTCGCAGCACTGTTCTGATAAGATAGTGATATTGGACTTCTGGACCTATTGCTGCATTAACTGTTACCATGTGCTGCCCGACCTGGCTCATATCGAGAATCTACACACAGTTGAAAATGGGCTTGTTGTGGTAAGTTGAATAAGAAAGATTTAATTCGAAAAGAAGAAGAATAATTTACTCTTTTGCTCAGTATTTGGACTCCTGGATTATGCTTTTCATCTTAAATCTTCTTTATTCATCCAAAAATGCACATTTAGATTTAAAAACTGAAATTCTTAATGCTGTGGATAAAACTAAAGCCTTTATTGAAATTATAAATACAGAAGATCACTGCTTGGATGTCTGGGTGTGTGGTTTCTGGCATACAAAAGATTATTGAGTGTAATGGCCTTGTGTTCCTGTGGCTGTTGTTATAGATAAATAAGGGAATATTTCTAGAGGACAAGCAGCCTTTACCACTTTGGGTTCTTTAAACAAATGTCTTACTGCTATCACCAATCTGTTAATATAATGATTATGGTATTATTTCCTCCATGAATGACAGTAGCAGATCCAGGGGAGTCTAAATGGGACATAACTACCCCTTGAAATGGTGCCAACAACCAGGACACATACCTCTTTTTTTAAACAAGAATGTGCCTAGCTCGGCCCTCCATAATCACCCTCTGAGCTAAACACTGAATCTGCTGCTGATGTATGGTTCATATTCAGCATTGAACATTACAGGCTCAGAAAATCTGATCTGAGCAAATGTGATAATCAGAAACAACTAATTTCCTGTTCTCTATGTTACAGATAGGTGTGCACTGTGCCAAATTCTCCAATGAGAAGGATTCAGCCAATATACTGTCAGCAGTTAATAGATATAATATACATCACCCAGTAGTGAATGACGCCGAGAGTTGCATGTGGGATGCAATAGGAATAAAATGCTGGCCTACGTTACTCATATTAGGTATGATGATTTTAGGTTTTAAGCCTTTGTTACACCAAAAGCAGGTCTTGAGTAGGCCTATACTTTGTAAAATATAGTTTGATATATGACAGCTGTCATATATCAACCAACAACATAACTTTAAACAAGTGTTTTGATAATTATATCCGTTTTTAACCAGAACATCCTGTCTTACTATTTATATTTAAATAAAAAGTAATATAATTCACATTTAAATTACCTACATGTTATGACTGAGATTGCATGTCACTGACAATTGTCATGATCAAGCTATGTTTTACTAAGTATAGTTCCTGGTGTACAAATCATGTGAGCCCAATGATGCACAGTTCACAACCCGCATTTGGTATAGTGCAGGCTTTATATACATATAACTCTTGCATGATGTCCAGAAGAACAGAGTTAACTCAAACTCAAACAGTAGTCATTTTAGGGGCTAATTTATAAAAAAAACATTTTTTTTTTAAATTTCAAGCTCATTTTTTAAATTTATTATATTATATTGTATCATAATAATGACTTTGACAATGGTCTTATTTGTTTATTTATCCTAAGCCTCTTATGAGTTAATTGTTGCTCACTTGATTATTCAGTGGAATGAGGAACTCATTTCTATAATAGTATGTAAGTGGTACCTTTTAATTAGCATAACAGTTTAATTACTGTTAATTATATAATTTCTTGTTGCTTTACTGCAATTTTTACATCTTAATAAATCTACCTTACCTTATTATTTTTATGCAATACAGCTGAATTGAATTTTGAATCCATATTAATAATTGATTTCGACAACAGGTATTTGCTTAAAAATTTTAACACATTAAAGATTTTTCGCAGGTCCAGGCAATAAGCCCATGTTTATACTAACTGGCGAAGGTCATAAAGATGAACTGGTCTGGTATGTGGGCAATGCGCTGCGTCATTTCGGCAGCCGCGTATCTACCTCTCCCATATCAATGTCTCCTTCCAAACATTTGAAATCGAAAGAGGAGGATGTCCTTTATTTTCCTAGTAAGGTTTGTATTTTTTACCCGACTGCGCGACAGCAAAGGCAGTGTTATTTTTTTAAAGTCTTGCTTCTTTTATATGTTTCATAGTCAGTGTACAAGATCAGTTATGGTGTTATAGATTTGCCAGTAACATTTCCAACATATTTTTTTTATAGTAATTAAATAGCCTATTTCAGCCAAATCTATTCAGACGTTATAGTAAAATTAAATATGTAACATACAACACGTTCGGTGCAGTGGCTGAGCGATCGGCTTCTGCGCTACGGGTCGTGGGTTCGATTCCCGCACGGATCAAATACATTTATGTATGACCTACAGATAGTTGTTCCGGGTCTGCATGTTTGTGCGTGTGAACATTTGTGTCTGTAAACGCACCCACGATACAGGAGAAATCCGAGTGTGGGGCAACGTCTTGTTAAACATAAAAAAAATCTCATTTATAATATTAGTTAGATTTCGATGTGTTTTTCCTATGTAATACTTCGCTTATGCTGCTGAAATGTGATTCTTTAATTACCACACGGTAAACTCCATTAAAATCTGTCCTGTTGATACCCTGTTATTCCAGCTATCATTGAACCCGTTCTACCGCGGTCGTACGGACGAGCCGTTCCTAGCTATCGCCGACACCGGCCACCATCGTGTGCTGCTCACCGACTGCTCCGGAGCCGTGCTGCGAATTGTTGGCGGACCAGAAGCAGGATTCAAAGATGGCAGTAAGTTGGCCTTGTTTATAATGAACATTTATTGTTGGATAGAGTAGTATTGCTTTCGTTGTCGTAGCTCGCTGTTTCAGGCTCAATCGAAGCTCGACTCAAGGTTGTAGTCAGGATCTAGTTCAAGGGGGGCAGGCAAGGGAAATCTTTAGTAATTTATATTATAAAGCTGAAGAGTTTGTTTGTTTGTTTGAACGCGCTAATCTCAGGAACTACTGGTTGGAATTGAAAAAATATGTTTGTTTTGAATAGTCCATTTATCGAGGAAGGTTATAGGCTATATAACATCACGCTACGACCAATAGGAGCGAAGCATACATTAAAAATGTTGCAAAAACGGGAAAAATGTCCACCCGTGCGAAGCCGAGACGGGCCGCTAGTCTAATAATATTCATGCTACAAAAACGAGTGTAAAACATGCAAAGCGAGTAAATTTCTGAATGATATTAATGCAACGTTGCTTAAAATTATTTACTCTTTGATTCTGGAGCACTCCGACTGAGCCCTTAATCAGACCCTGTTGGGGGGGGCAGCTGTTCCACCTTGCCTATACCTGGCTACGCCCTTGGCTCGACTAAAGCTTTTTAATAAAGCATAAGGATCCTCTATCCAAACATTGCCCTCCACGTTGTCGCACTCACATGAGGGAGCGTTCAAGTATTACGTAACGAATTTGGAGGGAGGGGGGGTCTTCTGAAACGTTACGATGCGTTACACGGACGGGAGGGGGGTGGTTTGATCTACGCGTTACGTAACATTGTTTTAACCCTTCAGAACGGTCGCGTAAAGATTTTTATTTCTCACGCATTTTTTAAAAGGTTTTTTTTTTCAAAACTTCAAGTGGTATGACTACTTGATTTTTTTTTACCTTCACATAATTTCTTGCTTGCTTTACAGGATACACCACATAATTGTGACTTTCAGGAAAAAATGGTCACTTGGTAGTGGTTACGTAACGTATTACTAGGGGGGAGGGGGGCCCCCCCGGTTGGGTTCCCGCATTGTCGTTGCGGGGGGGCTTAGTAGTCGTGGCATTGAACCCCACGGTGAAGCGAAGAGGAACCCAAGGAGGGGCCGCTCGTCGGGGCTTGGGTCTGGTAGCCCTCGATGTAGCGGCCAAGTAGGTTGCGGTGTCGCTTCGGCGACATCGCAACTGAGGCGGGCCGCGATGTCGTTTGGAACGCATCGCGGCTGAGTGCGGGAGGCCGCGGCGGGAGAGGAGTGCCGGTATTACGGTGCGCCGTTCTCCCTACCTTCCGCGGCCTTGACGGGGCCGCCACCGTCAAATGGCGGACGCGGTGGGGCCGCAGGGGAAGAGGAGTGGCGGTGTGTACCTGGCCGCCCTTTCTATCCTCTGCGGCCGAAAAGTGGTAGGCGGCGGGGCCACTAATCTGACCCGTCGCAGGGGGACCAGGGGTGCCCAGACACGGGGTAGTCTGGCACCCATGTACTTGTTTGGTCCCCGGGGTGGTCACGGCGTACCATGTGTTCTGGTGCGCCGGTGATATGGGGTGCCCCCCGCGCCTCTCAGGAGCTCGTGGGGTGGGGCCCTACAGTGGAGAGGTCCACCAGCAATTGGTGGACCAAGACCTGCCGGGGTTGCGGTGCATGCAATAGCGAATCCCGCGACCCCGGCCTTAGGTCAGAAGGAGGGACACAGTGGTGGTTTTAGCCGGTAAAAGTCCGGCACACCCGGGGATAGTCCATGAGGATTTCCCCGGAAAAGGAAATGGGGATGGGGGGGGCGGGGTAAATAAAAACGTTACGGCGCGTTACATGGCGGAGAGGGAGGGTCAAAATTCTCCAAAATTTGCGTTACGTAATACTTGAACGCTCCCTGACGTATAACTAACAGCTAAACAAAGTGTTTGGGTAGGTTCTCGCCGCTGCGCTGGCGCGTTAACGCAGCTTACGTACCGAAGCTTCGATCGAGCTATGTCCCGGCCCAAAGCCGGCTATCAAGATTTTCATGATCATCACTCATTTATTACTTTAATAACCTCCGTGTTTTTCTACCTAGAGCTGCCTGAGGCGCAGTTCGACGCACCTCAGGGTCTCTGCTGGTTATCAAGCAACGTGCTAGCAGTGTGCGATACAAATAACCACGCGGTGCGCGCTGTTCATCTAGATGAGGGCACTGTTGAGGTGTTAGCGGGGACCGGAGAACAGGCCGCACATGGTGATCAAGGTATGGACATTATTCACTTGCTCCAATTTGACGACACGTTTGGTGCAGTGGCTGAACGATTAGCTTCTGCGCTACGGGTCATGGGTTCGATTCCCGCACGGAACAACTATTTGTGTGGCCTACAGATGGTTGTTCCGGGTCTGGGCGTTTGTGCATGTAAGATGTGTTTGTAAACGCACCCACGATACAGGACAAAAAATAAAACACAAAAAAAAAAAAACACAAAAAAAAAAACAAAAACTCATACACTGACCTATTACTTTTATTTTTTTGGGAAAACGTATACTTTTGCTATGTTTGTAAATATGTGAGCACCATGTACCTATCACATAATTAATATGTCATTGTTTCATTTTTTATTTTTTTTTACCTTTTGTGGTATAGTAATTTTATTCTAGGTGCATCGTTTTCACATATAATTGTATAATTAATGTACCTATACAAAATATTGTAAGACATTTTAAAAGAGTAACGGTGGAGTTTCTTGCCCATTCTTCTCCATACGAAACTACCTTTTCTTTGTAACTTTAACGTTCAAAAGTGCCTTTTATGTGCCTAATTGAAATAAATACTTTGACTTTGGAGAAATACCAGCGTGGGACAGACTTAAAAAAAAATAATTAAAAAGTTGATGGAGTAGCCAGTAAGTCGGGGTATGGGTACGGAAGTCGCATTTGCCATACAAAACGGAAGATTCGTGTAAGGGAAGCAGGGCAAATTTTTTTATGTAACTCAGGCTTCTGAAGCTTTCCTTAGATTTCTATTTTCATGGCTGTTATTGCCAGGGTTTCCTCTTATATTTTATTATTTAAATATAAAATTACGTATCTATAAGTCTAATTCTATCGTTTGCAATCAGAGCACCGTTTTTGAACTTCTGCATTGAGATACCAGATTTTAAACACCTCACCATAAATTATCAGTTTGATGGAATTATACGGTCCTTCCCATTCACCCGATAAAATAGTTTTGATTACTACAAGATAAAGTCGCCTAGTAAACCTTATTGATCCATATAATATACATATAAGTCCTACTAACTACACAAAGTATTAGGATCATTTATCGAAATGAGACATCAAATTAACTGTTCAACTACAAGAAATATTTACCCTCGCAGGTGGCAAGTGTCTCGGCGAGCAACCGCTAGCATCTCCGTGGGACGTACTTCTGTACTCGACGCCCGATATGGACATGTCAGTGCGACCGCTCCTACCGCCTCCGCCTCCACCACCGAACAGCCAGACCGCGCCTGACAAAGAGAAGGAAGACCCGAAGGAAGAGAATAAAGGTATAATACAGTACATGACTACATAGGAAATTATCAAGAATATAATATTACTGTAAAAAACGTATAGAAAGGACAAAAAAAAACGATGAAAAACTTTTTAACAAAAATAAATCCGACTTCAAATTGTCTATCTCCGAAGTTCTTCATCAGATCTTCACCAAATTTAAATGGGACCAGTTTGAAAGAATACTCTTTCAAACAAAAAAAAAGAATCATTAAAATAGGTTCACAATTAGAAAAGATATCGCGGAACGAACATACAAAAAAAAAACACATTCGAATTGAGAACCTCCTCCTTTTTTTTGAAGTCGGTTAAAAATTGATGAATGACAAAAGCTTTCCAAGTTTTTAGACGGCAATTATTAATATTTTATTGTGTTTTTCACTGATGCCTATGTTTACCTAATATTATGTTAATAATTTAGTAATTCTTAAGCGGAGTCTCCACGATAGAAAAATTGCCAAGTTTTGTGATGTCAACTCATTTTTCTTTTGCTAGCTGAATCTCCAGAAAAGAAAACACGTGTTGACAACACAAAAGTTGCACATTTTTCTTTGGTGGAGACTGCTTAAGACTTCAGCTTTTTTTTATTGTAGAAAAAGAAAAAAAGGACGAGAAACGTCGGGTTCTACTAATAGCGTGTGCTGGTTCACACCAGATATGGGCTCTCTACCTCGACACCACTATTTGGTGGAAATACAAGACCTTTACTGAAGGTAAAAAACAAAACAAAAAGCTACATCATTATTTTATTCTTTAGCGATAGCAGGCGTGACTTAAAGCACGTTTTAAACATGCAAGTGCCTTGCATCCAGGTATGTCGTTACATCTGCATTCAAGCTAATGTTTCCATTACGCAAGCTGCTTGTAACATACAATTTACTTGCACGGTTTTATTATTTGTATCGCTTAATTGGACGTAGTTTAGCAGAAAGGACTCAATCCACATAATTGTCAAAAATGAGTTATTGGTACCAAAATGGTCTATAAGATAGGGCCTTTCATTCAGCAAAAAAGATCCAAGAAATAAACAAAGGAAATACGTTTTGTGTGACAGGGAACCAAACCACATATTAGGCAGGTATTTTCTTTTTATTAGGTACCTATAAATACCCAACCTGCTTAAATCATCCAACCCTATATTTTCCTAAATAAATCCAGAAATACACATTATAACCATCAGCCAACTTATATTTATATTACCAAGGATGTGTAATGATGTATCTGAATACAGCATCACTGAAGAAAACCACTCTGAACTTAAAACGTCAATAACTCAAAAGTGACTCTGTGTGGGTTGCGTCCTTTCTGCTTAACTACGTTCAATTATCCAATAGCATAGTGGCTGTTTTTCCACCCTATCATCCATGCCATTGCTAAGTAGTTAGTCTTAAATGTTAGTCTCATTACATGTGTACTATTATTCTATATTTTTTATGATAGGAACATGCGTGTGTATCGCGGGCTCGGGCGCCGAGGCAGCTCGCAACAGCGCGTATCCAAACTCAGCTGCGTTTGCGCAGCCTTCTGGACTTACACTTAGAACTGGTAAGAATATCTCATTCAGCTTCCTGAAATATTCGTTCTGTTTGAAATGAATAACGTAGATATGAAATAGTATTTCTACACATACATATGATTACTAATAACCTCGCGTATAACTAACTCATATTATTATAACTAAATGTAAAAAATTATCACGCGTTCCATAGTAAATGTGTTGGGTGAATATTCGAAATTTTTTAACATTATTTTAACAAATCATTCTTCTCCCGGGTTGTTAACGTTATAGTATTGTCAGATTGTTTTTATTCTTGTCTTATTGCTTGACGGCAGCGGTATAGTTTGAGTTTTCATTATCATATTATAGTATTAAACGTCTGCATTCTTAACTTTGAGAACGTCATTAGCATCAGCTAATGACGTTCTCAATTTTTGTTAATATTTTTCGAATATTCGCCCTGTTATTAATTGCTAAATTAATTGATTACAGGCACAAGTCCAGAGGTCTTTATAGCCGATTCCGAGAGTTCCTCTATTCGAAGACTAGCTCTCACGACGGGACAGGTTTCTACACTGTGTGGTGGTGACCGCAACCCTTTGGTATGCATCGCTTATAACTAGTAATCACATTACTATGAGCTTTAGCACATATTAGTTTTATGGCGTTCCTGCTATAAGTTCATTATAATTGCTAATCATAATTATGAATATTTTATGCCCATGTCAATACAGAAATTAATGAAAAATGTGCAGTTTATTACCTGCTTATCCTGCGATTATGTTGTTATGACTCTTTGTTATAAGTTTCAATTGCATATGAACGATATTTTGTGTTTTTGCGCAGAACTTATTCGCGTTTGGAGACATAGATGACACGGGCATCGATGCGAAATTTCAACACCCTTTAGGCGTGGCGTACTGCGAATCTTCCAAGACCGTGTATGTAGCAGACACCTACAACCACAAGATAAAGAAGGTTGAGGTCGGTCCACAAAAAGTTACGACGCTAAATCCAACTATGATCGAGACCACTGACCCAGCGATGTTTAACGAACCATCCGGCCTGTCGATCACCGCCGACGGTAAATACCTGTACATTGCAGACACAAATAACCATTGCGTAAAAATCCTCAACTTAACTAAGAATGTGTGTCAAGACTTTAAAGTGCGTTTACAAGAACCTAAGTTTACTGAACCAGAGAATTTGATTCTTTACAAAAATGATCTGTTTGTAAACAGAAAATGTGGCAACCTTATCATATATTTCAATGTAAGTTTGGACGCGGACACGAAGAACGTTAAATTCACTCCGGGCGCGCCACAGAATTGGCTTGTGTGTATCAGGGATGAAAATAATAGAGACGTGACACAAGAAGATTTTGAGTTCATCAGTTCTTCGCACAAAGGCAACAAGTTGCCCGGCCGAGTAGAAATGAAACTTAAACAGAGAACAGATAAGTTTCTTTATCGCTTGTACCTGAGTTTCCATACGGCATTGTGTGACGCTGCGGTATGTTTCTCTCATGCTTTTACAATTAGGTCTACAATATTAGTTAGGGATTCTGTGAAAATGGTCGAGTCTTATAAGATCACTTGTAAAGTTAACCCTGTTAATAGGCCCGACAAACAACAGAAAGAGGATCAAAAGTCATAGAAAGTCAACTGTTTTAACAAATCCAGTCTTAAGCACAATACAAGCTTTAGCAGCACTCAAAACAAACTAATTTTAAGTTAACCTGATTACTTTTAAGTGTAATTGTTACTAATAACAGAGATTTTGTTATTTTTATTTGATTTTAAGTATTACCTTTTTAGTTTTGTTAATTGACATAAAGATATTTTTTACAAAACATGCTTGTTTTTATCTCTTTATCTGTGCATCGTTTTGTAACCCAAAATGATTAATGATCGACAATGCGATATGTTTACAAAATCGCGTAATATTTTTCCCAAGGAGGGTTGATGTCAGGCAGGCGGCCGGTCATAAAACAATCAGCCAAAACCTTTAACAACATGGATTTATGAAATACTGTTGTGGCGACCCCACCTAGTGTGGGATAAGGGCAGTAAGAAGAAGATCCCACCAACTGTTTCTATTGAGTGGGTAAAGTTGTTTCGAATCTATACTAATATTATAAAGCTGAACAGTTTGTTTGTTTGTTTGAACACGCTTATCGCAGGAACTACTGGTTGGAATTGAAAAAATATTTTTGTGTTGGATAGTCCATTTATCGAGGAAGATTATAGGCTATATAACATCTCGCTACGACCAATAGGAGCGGAGCATAAATGAAAAATGTTGCAAAAACGGGAAAAATGTCCATCCGTGCGAAGCCGGGACAGGCCGCTAGTATATAATATATTCAATATCGTGTATTTGTGTGTACAATACCGCCGAAATAACTGATCTCCAGTTGTAACGTCGCATCGTGTCGCTTAGTATCGATTTCTCATGTACCCACGAAGGACAGAAAGAAGATCCTACCTAAATAACGCTTGAATAATAAACAAGTTAGGTTCCCGGATATAAGTGTTATATAAAACATCTAGGAAAGTGGCAATGACATTTGTAATCCATCACGAGGAAATACCGAACCAAAAAATTTAATTTCGATTTGCTATAGAGATCACGACTTTATTGACCTTACTAAACCGTTTATTTAGTCGCAAGACTGATTTAAAAGGAAACCAATATTTAAAACGATTAGTTTTTAAAGTAGCCCCCACTCTAAAATATTTAGTTTAATGTTTATGTTGTTTTGAACTAAAATTCGTAAAATCGATGGATCCCGAAATATAGACTTAATTAACCTTAAATAAATATTCACCAATGCAAAGAGAAGACGAGACGAGCGCCAGGGGGCAGGGTAGCGGGCCGGAGGTTTCGACCAAAGCAGCACTGTTCCCGAGATGTGTGCGTGCTAGAGCGCAGTAGAACCGTGTGGAAGCTTGACATGAGCGGGATTTTCTTCTCTCCACTGCAGTTCAGTATTTATGAAGAAAATTGGACATTGTATATTTCCTCTCTGCTTGTACTATATCCACTGAAGCTAAGCGAAGAGGCGATATAAAAATAACGAAATCCCGAAATTGATTGTTTACGAGATATTTCTCCGCTTAGGGCCGATTTTTCAATCGTCAGATAACTTTTATCTGAGGAATAAATACGGCGGTTTGACATATTTTCTATACAAAAGCTGTCAAAACGTAAAATATATTCCCCAGATAAAAGTTATCTGACGATTGAAAAATCGGCTCTTAGGTGGATAACGGCTCTAACCGCATAGAATATTACTCCCGTCCCAGTCGATTAATCTACTTCTAAACACAGGCACTTAACAAGAAAGACAGCGTAGTCACTTCGCCCGAACCGGTTGTGTTTCTGGACACCATGGCAGGGTGTACCGCGTTCAAGTGAGCTTAATGTTGGTGGGAAACCGGATGCTACGTCGTGTCGCCTCACATTTCGACAAATTACGTATGTACCTACTTATTCCCAACACATGCACATCGAAATTACAAAATACTTTTAAAATGTTTATACCATTACCAGCGCTTTATTCATTGGCCCTACGTATAGTAATTTTATAAGAACCTACTTCCTACACAGATAACCTACCTACCTACTAGAATGTAAAATACAACAACAAGCTTTTATGAAATCAGTTTGATCCAAAAATATATTTAGTGAATGCCTTTTAAAGTAAAACTAGGTATTTAAGCAAATAGCTCAGCATAATATGTATAAGAAAGAAATCGCGAAATGACGCTGCATCCGTCTCGAAGGTCGGAGGTACGGAACGCCGTCGATGTGACGCCTGCGCCCGCGCATCAGTTCACGAGACTCGTTATTAATATGTATTCCACTAAGGTCTCATCTCATTTACATTAGTAAGTGCCATGAATTAGATCAGCGGCCTTACTATCTAAACACTAGTGATTAAGCTATGTACCCACTTATTAATTACAAGCATCCACTGCATTGCTCTAACCGTATACTCGAATAATGACCTTACCCGCATGGCTGAGCTAATTAAAACTCAGATGAATTGCACTGTATTTTATTTTCGGAGATTAAATTAATTTATGTATTGATGTAGATAATTATATGCGAATTATGGAATCGTATCATTTTAAGTTTGGTTATCTATGATTTTGTATTGGGTAACGGCAATCAAAGATACGTAAACTAACAAGGTCCGTGTCAAATGTTAATCCCGTCATTAGCAGTTATATGATCGGAAAATCATGCGCAGGCGCATATACCACCGTCTTCGGCCGTGTGATTATCGGAAACAAAAAGGCGTACCGTTTCTACCCGTGATATCTTAGAATACGACACCTTGGCGCTGATTACAATACTGCGACCCATGAGCGTTTTCAGGGTGAGGTAGATGGGACGCTTACCCTGACGCGCACCCTGGCACAGGAAAGAATACGTACTTAAATGGTCTAGATTCAGTCAACTTGCCACCCATGTCCACAGAATAATTACCCAAAATAGGCAGACCAATCCAATGCCCGACTCCGTCTATACTTATTTGGACCTCAAAATATAAGGTTACGGGGAAAAATTGCCCCATAAACCCATTCTGAACTTCCACATTTATTGAAAAGACAAATATTTACTGTCTGACTGAGTTTGCTTCATACTTTACAAATCCTGGGTACGCCTATGCTGCGACCACCAATTCATTTGCCAAGCAAGTGTCAATACCTCTTAAAAAATTAGCGGTCTATTAGGGACTTACCACGCTAATCAGCATCAATTCACTAAAAATTAAATCAAAAATTTAAAAAACCCCCGACGCAAAAAAAACGAACTTTTAAAAAGTCTAAAATAATAGTATCGTTGAGCCATTAAATTCGATTGAGTGACACCTATATATTTTAATTACAGAAATTGATGGATGGCACGATAAGGTTTGCTCGTTGAAATGGCGATATAATATCGCGTCGGGGTACCGCTAAAGTAAGTCAGACCCTTCATTTAATTGACCATCTATTAATTTACTTAGCGGTACCCCGACGTGATATTATATCGCCATTTCAACGAGCAAACCTTATCGTAAGCTTGCTGAAGCAGGCGAATGCTGACTCGATGCGAGGTGAATGCGTGCGTACCTATGCATGTTCATAAAAATGCCCATTTTCTATGAATGAAATGCGAATTGATGCAACCTACAAACAAAATTCAACCGTTTGTAATTTCGGTAAACGCAATTAAGCTATACCTATTTTAGATCTTCAGTTGACCTCTCCTGAAGCTGCTAACATCGTGCGGTCGTTTAACGCTTCGACACTTAAACGTAGGCAACTTTCAAACAATATAATAATGCACTCGAATTCAGTTGACTGTTGAGCCTAGCAAAGGGGCTAAGGTCGTCAGCGTCATTACAGCATCAGGCCGCGTCCAAAAACAATTGCGTCGTGGATACACAATTAGACCCTTTGAGATTGGAGATCTTGAGCTTTTAAAGACGCTGTTTTTTAATAGACTAAAAAGATGGTGCTTATTTCGATGTGCAAATAGGTGATAGGTCATTATTTTTATGTAATGGGTTGGTTTTTGAAGCTTTTAATAAAAACATTTTAAACATGTATTATACAATTTTAAAATAACTTGGAAATGTTTGATTTTAAATCAATTTGAACGTCGTTACAGCTAATTATCGCTTGATAAAACACTGACTGACACAGACAGCACTGACAAATTAGCTCCGTTTATAAAGTTTTATAAATTCTTCGGAAACCGATTTAAATTAATCTTTTATAAGTTATTTGCCATGGTCCAACTTAGAACATCCAATTCAAAATCGATTTAGTAGTTGATTAGGCTCTTTTTTTCTAATAATAATTACTAAGGACAAAAAGTCATGTGGACCCATATATTTAACTTTTTTTACGCTTCTAATTTATAAAACAAACTATAGTTCGTTCGTAAACATTTTATACCACAATTTATTACAACGTTCTTAACGGATTTAATTAATATTAAACAAGTTTCTTGAATATACATTTTTCTTAATAATTATTTATTTTTAGTTAGGTATAGAAGTGTTCTCTATTTTTTGCATGAGTTCAATGCACTACATGGTGACAACTGGTGTTTATCCAAATTCTTGTTTAAAACTTAACTTTTTATGTACCTATTAATTGTCGCCTTATTGTTTTATTAAATTAATTTAAACACTGCACATTAAACAAATCTAGATTATACTTTGTAGATACATATAGTTATCATCAATTTGAAAGATAAGACATACTAGGTAAGTTCAAGTCATACCATAGTCTGAAAATGTTATGAAATATTGCTGTTGCTAGATCTACTTACCGTATTGTAGAAAGATATGTAGTGCAATTTTAGCATTGTAACGATAAAAATGTAAGACTCGTGATTAATTAAACGAAGATATGCAGTTATTTGCTGTTGCGTGAGTACTTGATGCACGTAGTTACTTCATGTACTGTCAAGGGTTATTTTTCCTTTGCGTTTGCGCTCGTCATTCGGACCGCTCTGCCAATCTGTCCCCATTATAATGCCTCAATATAATTATAGTAGGCATTCTGCACAAAATGAGCTAAACAGTGATTCCTTTATAATTTCGCAACAACACGACCTTTACTTTGATAAAAGAAACCAAAGGAACCTTGCTTATCACGTGATTGAAGCGAAATAGGTTCGGAGTTAAGTCGTGACTACTGCGCCTGCGCCCTGTTAACTCGCCGGTTTCTTGTAATGATTGTAATCATCATATTAGAGGCCTTTGATTGGCTGTCTCATCACAAATTGGCGTGACTGCTCGACACCGTTCGAAGTTCAAAATAGTAAAAACATAATTGATGTCCAAAAAACTATCTAGTAAGTACGTAAATACAGGTTCGTAGATACGTAGGGCAGTTCCCCAGGGCCTCCGAGCATAGGGGGCCCCCGAAAAAGTGCCTTAAAAAAGAGCTGGACCACTTGCTGCCCCAACGCCCCAGAACCTCTAGTTACAGTCCTGCGTAAATGTATTAATTCCAAAGGCCGAAAGACATATTAGACACGTGCAAAAAGTAGATCAATAATTATGGACGTTAGATGCGAAGTGTCTTTTCTATTACACGCTCGCCGCTGCAATGATCGGTTAAAGTGGAAATGGCCATAAACGTCATGCTTAGGAGATGGTTTGTTGATCGAAGTTTTTTGTTATTACCAAAGAATGCTGCGTCTTATTATATCAGAAATAGAGCAAACTTCTTTTTATAACTCAGCATACATACATAAACTCACACCTTTTCCTATAGCGGTAGGCAGAAAATGAAAACCAAAATGGCGTCGACTGCGTGATCTATGTGAGGTTCGGGTCATGTGATTCGTTTTGTTGAGTCCAATAGATTGCACTTGATGTTCAGGGTCTGATGATGGGGCTAGGAGGTGGAAAGTGTAACTCTTCAGTGGCTAATAGTAAACCCCTCAAGTTTGGCAGTCGACGCCATGTTGGTTTTAGTTATTTATCGCACACTGTACGATCATTACATACTCGTTTCGCTTCGTCCACGTTCATCTTGTCATACACACACGCCGGTTGAGAGTAGGTACTACGTGCCTGTCCTTTTTGAAGAACAACACCAATAACTCAGCATTTACTAATAAAATATTCTATTGAACGAACTTGATTTCTTATTATAACTTGTGCCTTCTACGTCCTTACAGATGGCAATAAACAATACGTTATGAACTCATCATTAATTTAAATACATACTTCATGGTCTCATTGCACATATAATTGTTAGTTTAGTCAATAAACACGTAGGTATTTTGTTATTCTAATGTGAATTCGGCATGATGGCTATGAAGGCTAAAATTATCGTGTAAGGCGATCTAAATATATGAATCTGGTTAAAGCCTTCAATCAATAAACACATTCCCGGTTTCTATAAACAAAAACGAATCGTTTTGCTTACCAATGGTATCATTTTTTACCTGTGATAGCTACTTCCATATGGATGGGGCTACTATGCAAAGCCATGAATGAGGTCTTTGTTTCAGTATTGGTAAAGATACAAGGATCATTTTTAATCAATAACGCTTCGTACATTAATGGAATCGCCCATAGAAAAAAAAAAATAACAATACCTTTATGTTGGTGTATTTAATATTCTATCGTCGTGAACACGTCGTCGCGTTCCATTTTCGCGATGGGAGACAAATGCTTTCCCACGTGGTACTATTTTTTACATATGAACACAATGGGTGCGTTTGGCAATTGTTCGGAATGACTGAGTATGCACTTGATGTTGATCGCTTTAATTAAGTTCCATGTCTTTAGTCTTTACAATGTAAGTAAAACTTGACATTTCTCGTGAACTTTGTCTTTCTACATTTCTCGTTTGTTTGTTAATAATAGGTACCTACTGTGGTGATTCCTTTCTGGAAGCAAACATGTTGCTTATTTCTAAACTTATCCTTGCTAAAATGGGTCTTATAATGTAGCCGTGAAGCAGGCCTGTGTTTAAGTATGAAAACATGCGCGTCGCTGCAACTCCGAAGTGAAACACAAAAGGAAACCGAACCGAATCTTGGTGAATGAACGCACAGCGGAATAAGAACTCTCTTACCCAACATTAAAGCCTAATTTTGCAATTTTTTAAGTATTTGGCACATTCTTGTAGGTACGTAGCACTATGTTTTTTTCTGTTCTGGATGATTAACTGATCTGGATCAGGATCTAAAATTAATTTTAATGTATTAATCAATGCCGCGATTGATTGAAAACATTTTTTTGCTATCGTCTAATTTAATAAACATAAATACGATTTACGATATTCAATGATGTTGGTCAAAAGATTAAAGCCTATCATACCAAGTTTTAATTAAACCGATTATAAAATTGATGCGAAATTAAAACTGATTTATTTAAATTAATGTTTAATTCGACAAATATGGCCCGAAGATCAATGAGCATCATTCACTTCTCACTTGAATTGGCAACAATGTTAGCGTTTTGTAACAGCGCAGCGCCCGATAACCTCTTTCCAGTGCTTTTAACCTCAAAAATACCACATGACTGTCTCTGTTGATTTTTGATAGCTTCCCCTTTCAAGACATATTGCCCAATGTTCGAGAACCTTCGTTTTGTGTCCTTTTTAAACTGCAGTATGCGCTGCACGGCCTATTAACACACAATCGAATCAACATTCAACATTGCTGCATATCTTCTAAGGTTTAAAGAACAATCGGACACGCTCCTTATATATAATAAAGAGTGAAATAAAATTTTACGTCGACACTGACAGCATCAATTGAGTGACCTACGTATTGTACGGTACACCTTGCAACATTCATATATATACAATCGCTTGTTGCGATTCAAGTATTAAATGCATCTGTAAAGGGAAATCGTTATTAATAACACGATGCGATAAATTTTAACTGTTTCGAAGTAATGTTTTAATATCTTCACGGTTTGTTTGAGCCTTGTAGTCCTCGACTTAGAAAGGCTACATGGTATTTTCTGATGAATGTTGAAAGAGGTGAATTGGTAGCAGCCATCACCTGTAGATACACGGTTCCACCTAATTTCTCTGGGGTTACGAAACCGACGTCCACGTTAAACTTCTCCAGACTCGCCATGTCCCCTGACATCTTCATTCATCATTATTCTTCATCATTATCTTCCACCATTCTTGATCCCTATCAAGGATGGTGGAAGATAATGAGAGCTTGACCAACGCCTATAATCGCGACGGATAGAGGGTCTAATATCGTAGACCGGGACAAAGGAGGTCGTGATATTGGCAGAAACACTACGCTTGGTTTGGGGATTGGTGATGGCAGGGTTGTTATTAGTGCATAACATGGTCCTATCCATCCACTCGAATAATCCCATAGACACCTTTTACACCGCTCACGCAAGTCCGTATCCAGGAATTTTGTACGAGGGAGTTGAACAAGAAAGTCAATTACAATAACGAGTGTATACATTTTAAAAGTAATTTAATTGTGTGAGGTTTCGGGGGGGGAGTGTTTAAAACCCCAAACCCTTCCCCCTGGCTACGGCCTTGCATCCACGTGAGGTGAAGGATTGATCTTGTGACGTAATCTCACACACATACTCAGAGCTTATGTACCATCAAATTCTCATGTAGCAATGCTAGGTTAAAGATCACAAATCACGAAACCACGTTTTTAGAAAAAGCATCGATGTCAGTAGAACGCACAGTTCTTAGCATACAACACGTCATTAAAGAAGTTACCTATGGTATGAGAAAATTCCAATTTGTGCTACCAAGTCAGTTGTGATTGGTACACACGACACATCAAGCTTTACATTTCCAGTTTACTCTGACCTCTCCTTCTAAAGAACTTCCGTACAATAAGAGCTCAGCTGATACTGGAAAGGTATAGCTTGATTTGTGTCTACACACTTCGCAACCGCACATATTCGAATCGTAGCGGGGAAATAAGTACTACATATGATTGCTAATTCAAATTATTTTTTGCTACATCACTTCGAAGCACGCACTAGTACAAGAAAACCATAGAGACATTCTATTGACACAGGGCAAGGGGTATTTCTACACAGTTATTAAACACATGTTTAATAAGAAATCCTTGTTATTTCGTGTTCATATTATCTTGTCAATTTATATATGACGATGAAGTTGATGCAACTGCTCGTATTGTGACACTCGCACATGCAAGTAGATGTAATTATTTGATTTCTTGGAATCTTTGATATTTTTCTTCCATATCAAGGGAAAAAAACGGTTTAATAAATGAAAGTTAATAGCTGATAAAAGATAAAGATATATTTATTTGCTGTAACATGTGTGAATTACAATACAAAATGATATGCATGCAATGGTGCATGTATGTGTACCATTTGAAGGTGTGCAAATATGTATTGAAATTGTAATAAAATAGTCTGAATCAATGTAAAAGCTAAAACTAGTGTTACAACTACCAGCCCCCTCCACCAACACTTTATATAGGTAAATAAGTTACCTGTTAAACTTCTAAAAGGTTTTGTGATTAGAACTGATGATTATATTTGATATAGATTATTAATATTATATTACTTAATTATTGAACTTATACTTAACATTATTTAATATTTAGATATATTTTGATCATATAAAAGTTGTTACTTAAAACCGTTGTGACGTCACTACTACTAATGTTATAAAGAGGGTGGTAACGTTGAAACGGGTTCACTTTTTCTTGTTGTCTGTTGATTACAATAAACGTTGCTTCTAAAAATCTACAAAGTTCTTGATCTCTACCGTCTTGCCGTTTCACTACCGTTCCGCCGTTTCACTAGTACCTAAACACGAGGATTGACTATCAAAGAAGGTTTAAGTCTTAAAGTGGAAGACAGAAAGGTTGGAGTTACGAAGATTAAAAAAATAAAGTTGTTTGATTGCAACCTCCAGAAGAAAGGGGTTCGTATGCTATTTGGGAGGATTTCAAATTGGTTTCAGGAGGCAGGGGTTATTTTAATTTAGCGAAATTCCCGTAGCTTCCCGCTACGGTTGGCGCCGTAGCACCCGCTATTACAGGGCGGTTGCAAAGTTTCTTACGCTTTGTTATAGTGAATAATTCATTTTCAAACTACTAATAATATTGTATAAAAACAACTACTCAAACAAACGTTCTGAAATTCATGTGGGACAAACTCAAAAGTATTCCGCACCAACTAAAAAAATAATTACTCAAATCGATCCTTAAATCCTGGAGAAATCGATGACCATACATAAAAAAAATACACATCGAATTCATAACCTCCTCCTTTTCGAAGTCGGTTAAAAAGAACAGGATCTCTTACTATAGCGAATTATAGTCATCATGCTTGCTAGGCGGATATAATCGTATAATCCTGTTACTAATGCAGTTAAATGCTGGTTCTTCATTGCAGTCGCCTCTTCCGACATCACAGAATGAAATAGACTAATTACCAGTCCAGGCACACAGCGTTATATCACGCATAGGTACTTTAATTATATACTTTATGATATTAGGTGACATAATAATAAAGTCATGCAAATCATCAAGTGACATTATTTGTTGACACCGTTGTTACGTCACTTTATCCATTAATTTTATGTCATGCACATTAAAAATATGTATGAGTATTGTACGATGTACATCCTTACTGAGAAGTGAACTGAGCCGGAGATCCGCGTCCTCCTGACGCCTCACTGTTCACACGATCAATGTTAGGAACGTAACATTCACTCCATATTGCAATTATTATAAACACATAGTTTTGTAATGTGTTTTCATATTCCATATCTGTTTTTACATTCTAATTACACTAGGTATTTCTTTAATTACACTTGGCTCACTTACAAGAAGGAGCGCTGGCTGTGTGTGCTGTTCTGGTATTCAACAATTAATTATTACTTGACCATAATTAATAATTATGCTCTACATTGTAGTTAATTGTATTCATTTAATAATCAAATCAGCTTCATCAAGGGGACTGTGTTCGTCGTCCTGATGGTCCAGTGCCAGAGGACACCTCTGATTCACCACGCAGGAGACTGAAGAGGCCTTTAACCTAATAGGGCAAGCAGCAATAGCGTTGGTAAGACCAGTAATAAACGACTGTTTGGAGAGGCGGCCTTTACTATCCGGCTGATGTAAATCGGACACGGATGCCTCGGGACACGGCTGTTTCGAGAAGTATATGTGTCGCATAGGTTGGAAGTGGGAGCCAACATCCCTGTGTCATCACTGTTGGAGCTGTACGAGGAAAATGTTTAAATAAAAAAGGGCTATAACCTAATGAGGCCTGCAAGAGGATGTACCCATTCAATGACTACATTCAATATTTGATAGATGATTTCATTTATAAGAAGAAGCGTAATAATTGGTTTGAATGTGTAATAGTTCCAATGACCTGGCATAATAAGATAATTATTAGCCCGCGGCAAGGGCAACAGATGTCTTCTCGTAATCACACCAAAGTTTATTCTTGATGACGTCAACGTAGCATGTCGGTCTAATTATGGCAAAAAATACGCACATAGGTAGACACAGTAGTCGCAATGATTTTTTTTTCTATTGGGCTTCTTGTATATGGCTCTTGCGGACCGTTTCTACGTAACCGGGTTTCTCCAGCCATAGGCGTATTCAGGGTGGGGCAGGTGGGGCGCTTGTCCCACCCTGGCACAGTAAATAATAGGTAAATGGTCTAGATTCAGTCAACACGCCACCCATGTCCACAGAAAAATTAAACAAAATAGGCAGACCAATGCTGGACTCCGTGTATATTTATTTGGACCTCAAAAATAAGTTTATGGGGCAATACATTTTTGACGACACGTTTGGTGCAGTGGTTGAGCGATTGGCTTCTGCTCTACGGGTCGTGGGTTCGATTCCCGCACGGCACAAATATTTGTATGGCCTACAGATAGTTGTTCCGGGTCTGGGTGTTTGTGCATGTGAAGATTTGTGTCTGTAAACGCACGCACGACACAGGAGAAAGCCTAGTGTGGGGCAATGGTTAATTAAAAAAAAAAATTGCTCCATAATCCCATTCTGCACTTCCAGGTTTATTGAAAAGACAAATATTTACTGTCTGGCTAAGTTTGCCCCACCCTGGACGAATTCCTGGCTACACCGATGTCTCCAGCCAGATACCACAGCCAGATACCATCAGTCAGATATCAGCTTTGATTTCGTACGAATTTTACCACGCGCTGCAAACTAACACTTAAGTTAACAGCCAATTATTACCGTCACACAAGATTAGGTACAATCAGTCAATTAAGTATAGAAATATGATAATTGTATGTTAGTATCCATTGACATACTGAGGGCCTAAACAAAAAAGTTAATAACAACATGCGAGTAAAGCCTCGTGCAATCGTTAGCGGAGAATATATTTTTTGTCACATTACTGTTGTTCGAGTAACAAAATTCTGTACCTATAGTTGTTGGAATGCAACAGTCATAGATTGGACTTCACTATACCACGCTTACTTCGAGGTAGCGTCGTGATTGAACTTGAATATCACTTGCGAAACATCATGAAACAACCTGCACACCTAAGAAGGTTCCAAAGAATTCTCGATGGTATGTGTAGTCCGCTAATCCAGCGTGATGGATTAAGGCCCTCCACATTCGAAAACATCGTGAAACAACCTGCACCTACCTAATAAGGCTCCAAAGAGTTCTTGATGGTATGTGTAGTCCGCTAATCCAGCGTGATGGATTAAGGCCTAAACTCTTCTCGTTCGAAAACATCGTGAAACAACCTGCAGACCTAAGAAGGCTCCAAAGAGTTCTTGATGGTGTGTGTAGTCCGCTAATCCAGCGTGATGAACTAAGGCCTAAACCAGGGGTCACCAATTAGATTCGCTCGGGGCCCGTTTTAAGAAATGAAATGACCATCGCGGTCCGCACAACGTTTTATAGATATTTTTTTCGAATTGTCTTCAACACAGATAATGCGGGGGATACATTTTTATTAAATTACGTACTCTGTAGTGCAAGTTGCTGTGTTCTCGCGGTCCGCACAAAATGGGTTGGTGGTCCGGATGCGGACCGCGGTCCGCCATTTGGCGACCCCTGGCCTAAACCCTTCTCATTCGAAAACATCGTGAAACAACCTGCATACCTAAGAAGGCTCCAAAGAGTTCTTGATGGTGTATGTAGTCCGCCAACCCAGTGTAGTTTACTGAGGCCTAAACCCTTCTCATTCTGACTAGACCTGTGCCTAACAGTGGGACAGTAATCGGCTATTATGTTATGAATTTACAGTTCGTTTACACGTTTACTGTGTAAGAGCCCTTTCACACAGCGTTTTAACGGATCCGTCGGTACTAGCCGTGTTGTTCACATCTGTACCGACGGATCAGTTAAACAAATGGCAGCTGCGTCGCATCTGGCAGGCAGGATACGATAAACAACGGATCCAGTATTTTTACTGGATTCGGAATACTGTCGTGTATGTGAAGTAGCTTATACAAGTACAAGCGCCATCACCTAAATAAAAACGGATCTGCTAAAACGGCTCCTGTAAACAGTTTCTGTGTGAACTAGCTGTTACATGATCCTCTTATTAAACCGTTACGACGATCGATACGGAAAGATTTCTATTATATTATTTATTTTCTGTTTATTTTAACACCTCAAATTTGGATTGGGGACCGAAGTATGTTGTTTCTAGCGCACAGAAGAGGCTGTTACCTACAAAATTTATGGCTTTGTTCAGACATAATCTCTTATTCGTTTTTTACGAAACTTTTATTCGCATTTTTTGCCACGGAACGGCGAAGAACGGGAAGCTTATATAATAAATATAATCAGCCCATTACTGGGCGCTGGCCTCTTCTCTGAATGAGAAAGGATAGGCCTTAGTCCACCACGCTGGCTTCGTGCTGGTTAGCGGACTGATAATCAGCAAATACATTACATTACAATACTGACAATACAAAGAAATCGTAATGGAAAATCATACTGTATTTATAGAGTCTACGTGTGCCTAAAATAGTGACAAAAATATAACAGTATAAAGTGCATTAAGGTTGAACTTCCATGAACTTCCAAACAATCTCTTCCTCGTAAGCAAAAGGTTGAAAGTCCGCATTTTGGATGCGAACAACGAACTCTTCGTGATTATGATAATCAAGATAGATAATATTGAAATTCACACATACCTATAATAAAACCGCAATGAACTTGAATAAAAAGCCGTCCCTTGGATACAGAATAAGTTGAAAATGTTATTTTTGTTATTTCGTATGTCTGTTCATTACGTTGTCAAAATATTCTAGTCAGGATTTGATTAAATCTTTTCGTCAACTGGTAGGTTTAACTCAGACATTGTCTGTAACCTTTGACATTATGTAAGTAGGCAATTTACTATAAATATATACCTACTTATTTATTAACTATGTTACTTTTTTTACTTAACGGTCACCGGTGTATCAAAAGGTGCGACCCAATTTAAACCCTTTTAGGAAACAAGCTTTTATCTTCCGGTTCCATCATCAGACCAGCTCCATGGTACCATATAATTGCATTGTCAGCGAAGTTACATAGGTGTACTAAATTTCAGCTCAATCAGATGTCAGCAAGTACTTGAAAAATGGATCACAAGTTTTGACCCGGAAACAATACGAACGAAGCAAGTTAAATAAAAGCTTGTAAAAAAGTTTAAATCCTGCCCCAAAGTCTACGAGTGCCTGAAACTCTTTGCGATGAACTTGTTTCATAAATATAATACAGTTTTAAATATACATATAGGTATTTATTTCTTATGGGAGTATATATAAGTCGGAATGTATTGCAGCTATACGACCTTACAGTTTAGTTGAATATGTTTATTTATTTTTAATGATTCAAAACTTGATTTTATGGATGCAGTGTATTTTTTATAAACAACCATCTCCATCGTCTCAAAGCCAGTTCTAGGAAATTATGTATGTATCCGTTAGATTTTTTACAAAATTCAAATTTTATGTTTCATATGTCCGAAACTGTTCACTGCTAAGCAAAGACATCCTCAATTTACGTAGAACAATATTCTCGTAGACTTAGTAGGTAGTAGTAGAAGTTACCGTTGATAATTTTTGAAGTATATATGTATAATACCTACTCTAATTTTCTATGCGGCAAAAGCAAACATAGCAACCCACTTCCAGCCAATCCTTTTATAACCGATTTAATCCAAAATCTCTTGATTGGTGTAGATTTTTAATAGAAATTCAAGTTAAATTATGTCAAGTGCTTCGTTGGTCTAGTGCTGATCCTGAAGTCCTGGGTTCGATCCTCAGGTCAGGCAAAGTGTTATTGAGTTTCTCCGCATGGAATTCCTCAGTAACAGCCCTGAGTTTGGAGTTGTGCCCGGTTGATGCCAATAGGCTCGCCCTCTATTACATAGAACTTAAACGTAACGGCGAAACAAAGGTGTTACTATACACCTCTGCCCAACCCTTCGGGGAATACAGGCGTGATGTTATGTAAGTAATGTGAAAAACCTACATCAGCCCAGAGTTTGGATTGTGAACGGTTATTGGGATCTGCTGTTAAAGGGATACTTATTAATACACTGAGTAACTTCTATAGCAGTGATAGCCTAGTGGTGTGACCGTTGGACTGCCACGTCATAGGTCTCGAGTTCGAACCCAAGGCACGCACCTCTGACTTTTCGGATTCATGTGCGTATTGTACAATTATCACTTGCTTAAAAACGGTGAAGGAAAACATCGTGAGGAAACAGGCATGCCTGAGAGATATTTCTCGACGGCATGTGAAGCCAAGTCAGAGGCCCATGGGTGGCACAAACTGTGACACCAGGTTAGTCACTAACCACACGAAAAAAAGAAGACTGAGTAACTGTTCGTTTATGACTTAATATATTGGAAAATTATATAAGTGAAAGAGAGAGAGCTATGCCTAACTTTAAAGTGGCTTCATGATTTCAAAAGCAAATTGAGTACAAACAAGCAGTGACGTCTTAATTATAATAATTAAATTATAACTAAGAGTTCAGTTTATATTTGATTGATGACCTACCTGTGCGTAGCGTTCAACAGCTATGTTTCGTAAAGAGTCAACGATTTCATTTTGTTAATATACGTAACAATACTTATCTAATAAAAATCAGGTCAATTTCGCGAACCGGGGTTGCGGTGCATGCTTTTGCGAATCCCGCGACCTCGGCTGAACGTTCAGGAGGAGGAACACCGTTGGTTTTTAGCCGGTAAGAGTCCGGCAGACACCCTCGCCTTCCCCGGGCGAAGGATGTCCCTCGTCCTCATGGATGTCCATGAGGATTTTTCAAAGGTCAATTTCGCGAAGAGAATCTAGAGAATGATAGTCACCATCCTTGAAATGTAGTTTTTCCAGATTTAAGGCTAATAGGTACTCTTTACGCTACTGGTTTTGATTTGAAACAATAGATTTAGTTGATTTATCCATTAATGGCCGGTTCCTATAATTTACAGAGCGTTATTGGATAACATTGTGATTTGTATCTGAATAATGAAGCAAAGACCTCATAGCTTTGCATAGTAGACACTTCCATATGGAAGTAGCTATCACAGGTTAAATTAGCTTAAGAGTCTATTTAAATGACAGTATGACAATAAAAAAAATACCATTGGTAAGCAAAACGATGCGTTTTTGTTTATAGGAAACGGGTATAAAAGATTCAGACATTGCACTGACTGCATCTTAACTGCCTTCAACCTGCATTTCGCAGTTAGTGTTGCAGTGGGTATGCAGTCCGTCCGTCTGTGCCCTTACAAACTCTGATATGAACGGAATATGGTTCACCAAATACGACTATATTAGCCCCTCAGATATTATAATGATGAGATTTTTCTCCTCTGTCAAAATGAGTTTTAGTAATTCATAATGGCTGTCATTTAAACGGTTAGCTAAATATTGAGATTTTGGTCGGCGAAAATATGTAATGGATTAGCGATGCATGGTCAGCGGAGAAAACTGTGTCAGATTTACAACAATACGCTTTTCTAAGTTGTTAAAAAGAAAAATCACACGTCTAACCATTTTTTTTAATCTTGGGAAAATCCTCATGGATGACCCTCGCCCGGGGAAGGTGAGGGGGTCTGCCGGACCGCTAAAAACCCACGGTTTTCCTTCTAATCTATGGTCGGGGTCACGGGATTCGCTATTGCATGCATCGCAACCCAAAAAATCACACTTCTAACCTAACTTAACCTAATTGAGGTGCTCAGACTATTTAATAGGAGATTTTTTTTGCTGACTAGACTTGGATCTCGCGAATCATTTAATTACTTCTCATTCATAATTTATCTACTCTCTATTTAGTTATACATCAAATTTTGTTTTAAGTCTCAATAAGGTTAACTTATCTTTTCTCGTTAAGTTCCAAGTACAAATTAGATAACTTATGTTATGTATTGTAACATTTTTGCGTAGGAGGTGTGTGATACGTCGTCTTATTTACAAAGCCATTAAATTTACTTAATATTATGGAATCCGTGTTTATTTAGCGAATGCATTATTTTGAAAAATTGCTTCCTAAAGTTTGATGTAAGAAGAAGATAAATTGCAAGATTTAATGAACAATATTGTTTTATCGAATAGTCCAGAATTGATTCACCGAAATTCGATTGACTCAATAAAACGGATGATGACACGTCAAATATTTGTATATCTCGAGCTAATATTTGAATTTTGTTTTGAGAGGATTTTTGACTGGATCTAAAAACTAATTAATACAAAGGTGAAACCAAAGAGAACCCTATTTCAGGATATATTACTATGGCATTTTAAAATTAAACACGGTGGGTTAAATAAAATAATTTAAAAAGCAATAATTTATTAAATGAAAAGGATTTTGAGTTGTCTTTCTGGTTTTCTGCACAATTAAGTTATTGATTCAACAAGCGATTACAGCCAGTTGTTATGAAAGCCCGACTTTCAGCGAGGGTCCCAAGCCCGTTGTGTTGTGCAGATAAAGAAGAAGATTGATAAGTTAGGTGTGAGGTCACCTCTACTTGGGCAGTCATGTGGACGTACGTGTCCGCGCCTCGTCCCCCCAGCGCGCGCGCACGCGGCGCATCCCCGCTACGGTGACTATAAAAGACCAAGCCCAAACCTGCCGCGCGCTATTACAACAGTGACTCTGTGATTTTTCCCGCCGTGTATTTATTTAATTCAACAATAAAGGTAAGTGAACTTGGTTAAGGGATAAAAGAGGGATGATTTGGGAAACAATTCAAGGATAGCTTTAGGTGTCTGAAAAAATAATTAAAACGAGTTTTTATATTTTTTTAATAAAGCTTACAAGTCGTCTTATAAGTAGGTATTTCTTCACGCTACAATCATCTCAATGCATCTTATTCTGATAATACGTTCTTGCATAAGCGCGAGCTTAAAGTTAATTTAAAGTCGCACCCCGCGGTTATCGTCGACGAGCAAGTTGCGTCAATTCATTCATTCATGCGATGATTGCTCTCGTCAAATCTGACACGAAAATTGCTAAGTCTGACAGTGGCAGTGTCCTTTAATATGTACGCAGAGTGTCTGTCGCGGATTACAGGCAATATACACCGTATGTATGTCAAGCCGCAGTTGCAACACAAGCACTGATGCTGAGAATATGTCTGAGAGCCCTTTTCTATGAGGTTTCATCACTTTCAACTGATGAGGCGTCATATCGTGCCTGATTGTAGTACATATAGAACACAATACGACGCTAACCGAAAAAAACATGCGTGTAAATAATTTAACCGCAACTTAGTTTCAGTTTGTTCTGCGGTTAAAACAACCTTACCAATATTTAAACACACGTTAATTTATTAATGTTAAGCATCAAAATAGTGTTTCAAAATATAACATTGCGAAGGTCAGCGTGACTGAAAGACGTGGACTTTCAAATATTTATAACATGTCATACGAAAATATGTGAGTTAAGTAAGATTCGGCTTGTGTCAGTCAATGGAACCAGTTCTTGATTTGAGAAACATTACTGATAAACGATCGAAACTTCTGTTGTCCAACGAGTCGATATAAATGACTATGAACATGATTTTGTGATAGCGTTACAAAATATAGTGAGCAAAAAAAAAACATTTAATATATTCTTAATAGACAAAACTGGCGGAATAAGAAGGCATAGACAACTCAATGCAGTCACAAACACGAAGTTTTTTTTAAGCTTGCTGGGCGTTTAGAATTGAGTATGGAGTATTATACTCAATTCTTTATTTTGAGTATTGAGTATAATACTCAATACTGAATTCTTTATTGCATTCCATAATAAAACAAGTACTTTCTAATGGCCGATTCCTATGATTTATCGAGCGTTATTGATTAAAATTGAGAGTCTTGTATCTGTACCAATAATGAAACAAAACCCCATAGCATTGCATTGAAGACCGTCCCAACGATAGTAGCTATCACGCGTAAAATTAGCTTACGAGTCCATTTATATAAAAAATGCTACCATTGGTAAGCAAAACGGTTCATTTTTAGTTATAGGAACCGGGCATAAAACAACTTATTTTCGAAAACATCCTGGAAATATATCACCTTTAGTAATGTTGTTTAATGTTCATATTTAGATGTAGCTATGACTAAGAGAGTGATGAATATGAATGTTGATGGATGGAGGGGGAGAGGGAGACCTAAGAAAAGATGGATGGATTGTGTGAGGGAGGATATGAAAGATAAGGGAGTAAATGATAATGAGACGGCTGACAGGGAAGAGTGGAAGAGAAAAACATATTGCGCCGACCCCAAGTAACTTGGGACCAGGGCAGGAAGATGATGATGATTTAGATGTAGCTGTTTTAAGGCATTCACACGGCGCTGTATTTATATTAAAAAACGTCTCCTCTGACATTTACGACAAGTATTTAGATCAGAATGTGTTTATTATGTTAATATTAAATGCTTATAATATTTCATATTGAATAACAAAAGGCTGTTATATGAATCTGGGTTTGTTGAATAAGCGCATCGAAAAATTTAAATTAAAGCCTACGCATGTTCTTTCAGAATAATCTGTTATAGTGATATAACCCGTAAAATATTATAAGCTTTAAAAGTCGTTTAATGATTTTTGATATTGATAAAGTGGCCGTTGATGTTTATTTCATTCACTAGACGACCCGCTGAACATCGGGTACCATATTTTTTTAATCTTCCTAATTTCTTTTTGACTTAAGCCACCCCAGTATTGAGGCAACAAAATAAAAATCAAACTCAAATCTGTCAAGCCATTTTCGAGTTTTTGCGAGACTAACTAGATAACTCAAAAAAGATTCCAAATACGTTACTAATTTAAATTGTAGTGAGGATTACCAAGCAGCGAGTAATAAAAATAAGACAAATGTATTTAACTAAAAGAAACAATGGATAAAAAAAACAAACCAACAAATGAAACTATAATTATTTGATTATTTCCATGTTAACCTTAGATGACATAATGAGAAACACTTAAAGAACAATGCTGTAGCCTGCTTATCCCGAGGTTATCTCTTAAACTTATTTCCTTTGCGAACTTCAAACACGTCGAAGAACTTTGTTTAAGTAACGCGTAACCGCAGACTTAACTGTGAACACTTTTATACAAAGTTGACGGGACTTCGTGACCTGTTTTTGTCGTTATTATAAACCACACTGGTATAATATAGTGAGACGGATCAAGAGCAATTCGTGTTTTTAACGTTTTTATACTAATTGAGGCAATCATCTCTATTATTTTATTACTTGAAGTTAAGTCTCTAGCTTAGAAAATTGCTGGGGTTATTAAACCGTAAATTAAGACTTTGGATACTGTATGTACCTTTATTAGTGACTAGCTGTGTCCTCACGGCTCCGCCCGTAGCCTATGTTACTCAGTGATAATGAAGCTTTCTAACGGCAAAATAATTTTTGTAATCAGTCCAGTAGTTTTTAAGTTTATTCGTTACATACAAAAATACAAATCTTTCCTCTTTATAATATTAGTATTAAGTATAGATATCTTATGTTAAAAAAGCCTTTATCTTCTTTAAAACAAAATCGCTCCCGCTGTCTGTACGCTTAGATCTTTTAAAATACGCAACTGATTGTAATGCAGTTTTCAACAATAGATAGAGTCATTCAAGAGGAAGGTTTATATGCCCCACATCGCACCCGTGCGAAGCCGGGGCAGGTCGCTAGTAATTCAGTAAAAAGTTTCACAATAAACTTTTGCCTACAAGCAAGTTAGTAGATTATCAATTTCGTACTAATTGTACTATACATTCAAAATTTAAACCAAAATGCTCTAATTTATAAATCTAAAGATGTTTGCTCTAAAGTTTGCTCTAAAGATGAAATTACTAGACGGATGTCGTCATAACATTACGACAAGGTAATTAGTTAATACTTCATTGGAATGAGTTAATGACACGAGGGCATGTTTTTTGCTGTATTTAAATCTAAGCTGATGTTTGAATCAGATGAGGATCATAGTGATTAGGCAATATCTACGCGTAATTAGTAAACACAAAAAAGTTTAGATGTCATTACAGTTATACGAGAGTTGGGTATTAATAATTATGTAGGTTCTAGTAAACCAAACTCATCGCATCAAGAAAAACTTTACTACAAAGTACAAACCCTTGAGATCCTAGTGTTGACGATACGTACTAATATCCGGTTAAGAACAGAGCAGCAAAAATAGATAATGGTGTCGATTCTATAGCACATTTTGACAGTACTAAACTAGACTAAACGCAACTGTCACTTTCTTTTTGTATTGAAACAGAAAGAGACAAACATCCTTAGTTTAGTTTAGTCCTGTCAAAGTGCGCTATAGAATTGAGACCAATGTCTCTTCCCGAGGCGTGTTTCTCTTTTCCATACAAACTTATATTTCAATTGAATAAATGAAAATATACATATTATTGGTTGGATAGGACGTATCAATAACTCGACATCCTGACAGGGTTATTTGTCGAGTTTCTGTTTCTCTAAAATAACCATGACAAGTTGCCTAAACGTAATCGTACTGAGAAACTTTAATGAGAATTCATACGAAGCAACCAATCTTCACTCGAGTACCTCTTCACACAATACGATCTCAAGAACACTTGCGAAGCTGATAGTGATATAACAATACCCCCAGGGCATTTCCGGCGGATGTGATGATAATAAATATGAAAGTCTGTTTGTAAACAAATCACAGATAAGAAATGATGTAGTATTGTTTGTGTGTTACATAACTCCATATAGCAAAGAAACTAAAGTTTATATCCTCGTCTTATTTCACGGAAAACATAAACTCCAGAAACTATTCGTTTTAGGTTCCGTCGCATGAAGCATTAGAGAATGAAATAATACAAAAAACTCTATTAATGTTATATTTGTACTAGCAAAATCAAAAGAGGATGCACTGAGAGATAATACAAATACATAATAAACCTATTACAATAGAGTCGTATAATGCATTTTGCAAATAATCCTTTTGGATGTGTTCCAAGAATACAGTCATCATGATAATAGATTCATACACACTGCAGGATGACATAATGGCATTTAACTATAAATGTACTGGCAATGAATACTTAAGTGAAAAAATGGACTTAAAATTAAGAACAGTGGCTTTAAGTTTCTGATCCATTAAAAAGTAAAATCCATTGAAAACAATTCCCCGCCCCTAGCCGAATTGCTTTAGTGGGCCTTAACGTGCCCTCGTTCTATCCAAGGGATTTCTAGGGTTATCGAGAAATCGGCCACTCGAATCGTATAAGCAAATTTTTTATGAATATGATATAGTTTTAATGCCAGTCTACCTAATATACTGATAGGTACTAATGATACTTAAGTTAGAGCCTATCAAAGTATACCTACTACAATCATTATATCGATATAGAAAAATTTCGACATGACCATCTTAGATTGGTCATGGACTTGACATTTGAATATAACATCGTTAATTCGTTACCAAATACATATATATATAAACAACACTACACTTTATAACTTTTGAGTTCAAGCTTTTTATTAATATACAGCCTTAATGATCTTTTATATCCGTTTCGCAATTACTAATGCCTCCAGATGCCAAGCTAAAGTATAATTAAAAATAATTATCACCATTTCAAATAGGCTTGAAGGAGAAACATTGAAGTTTTAACACAATCAATAAGTTTTAATGTGCAATCGAGTAAAAAGGTTATCCCACGAGGGTACTAAGTACAACAATGCCTCGGATTCTGTGTCCCACAATTAAGCTTCGCAGACTCCGCAGCCGCTCGATCACGTGAAGCGAAGGACGTCTTGAGTAACTCACTTACAGTGAATTAGTTCGACAATCCGATAATCGGACAAGTATCAAAAAGTCGGATGCCCGTAGACCATTTCGAAAGGCGTGTGGACCCTCAGCAACTAACAATTGACGTCGACGAGTTAGGACAAATGCCAGCGCGTTGCGCAACGGTTCAAGGGTACTACTCTGATGTTTTATACGCGAAACGACAATCTGCCTTATGAATATTCACGATTGTCATTAAGTTACTTTTTAAACTTCATGATCGCACGGAGCAGGAACCGCGTTAAGCTTCGTTAGGCGAGATATCGTCTGATTGCGGGAATGGCAATGATTTTCGTCGTTTCCTTATTTGCTATAATAATATTAATAACGTAATGAATATATTTGTTTATGATAAAATTTTGTTGAAATAAGCGCGTTGATGTCTTTTAAACCGCGATCATTTCTTGTTTACTTTTATCTGGAGCTGCGGGTTTACTAATGAAGATAAGTTTCGCAACTGGGGATAATCAATCACCATATCTATTGCAGAGGCTTTCCTCATCGATAAAAGCCTCAAGTTTGTCACCATCGACGCACTTACACAAATGACTATGGATAATACCACCGTGTTTAAGTATTTTGAAATTTAACATTATAATGATAGAAATAAGATGTACAAATACGAGTTTTATGTGAGGTCAATTCTTCTGTAGGCCTATTTTTATTACGTGTTGCGTAAAATACTTTTCATTAAAACTGATTGGGACATGTTATAATGAAACCTTCTTCTTCTTCTTCCTGCCCTTATCTCACACTAGGCGGGGTCGGCACAACATGTACCTATTTCATAAGTCCATATTGTTAGAGGTTTTGGCTTATTGTTTTATGACCGGCCGCCTGCCTGACATCAACCCCCCTTGGGAATATTCGTTGCGCCGTCGCGCGGGTGACCCAATGTTATAATGAAACCATTACACCCTTTTTTTTGTGCGTGGTTTAATTTATTCAAAGCAATTGTTTCCAAGTTCGTCTGATACGTCATCTTAGGGTTCAAATGGTCAAGCAGAGTTTCTTATTAGATGCACATGTTTATTGACATGATCCATGTTTATGTCAGTGACAAGGTCGCCGTCGATATAACTGTTAATACACAAATGTTATTTGACTTCGAGGTCGATATTATTAGCGTATGAAAGTTCAATGTATCAGAGGATTCAGATATTGTCCGCGTCGTCACGATGATACCCGGTTGAAGTTTTACTAATCAAAAATCGAACAAAGAGAACGGATTTTTTAAGAAATCAATTACATCCTGGTAATTCAGCACAAAACTGTTTATTAATTTAGCCATACAGTCCGGAGAAATTGCCTTTAAGAAACTGCGTTATTCATTCGAAATTCAGATTCATTTGAACTATTAGGTATTATTGACTGCCTTGTTGGTCTAGTGGTTGCAAGCGCGACTGCTGAGCATGGGGTTCTAGGTTCGATCCCCAGGTCCAGCAGTGTTATTGGGAATTACTCAGTAGCAGTCCGCAGTCTGGATTTATACCCGGTTAATGGCAATGGACTCACCCCCTATTCCATGGGACTTAAACATAACTGGCGAAACGAGGGTGTTCTAAAACACTTCTGCCGAACCTATCGGGGAATACAAGGCGTGATGTTATGTATTAGCCTTTTTTTAACTAGTGTAACTCATCCTAGTGATATCCAAATCCGCTTGCTGACTTAAAATTAACAGTTTTTAAATTTCAAAATAAGAATCTGCAACTTGTTCTACCAGTTTAACTGCCAATTTTTTTAGCACCATATCTGGCAATACTAGCCCGCCAAAACGTTGTGACATTGAACTTGAAACACTTCGCATAACAGGGAAGTACAGATCTGATGTTCCAATCTATCTGACCTTTCACAGTTCGTTACTGAGTATTCATAAAATCAACCATTCAGGCGCTGAAAGCAAACATTTTACAGCTAGTTCACACAGAAACTGTTTACAGGATCCGTTTTTATTTTGGTGATGGCGCCTGTAGTTGTATGAGCGAGTTCACATACACGACAGTAGGTATTCCGAATCCAGTAAAAAATACTGGATTAGTTATTTTTATCGTATCCTGTCTGCCAGATGTGACGCATCTACCATCTGTTTAACTGAATCGTCGGTACAGATGTGAACAACACATCCAGTACCGATGGATCCGTTAAAACGGATCCGCTGTGTGAACGGAGCGCTTACGCAAGCATTGGAAGTGTTGATATTTTCAGACAAGATAGACTTCATATAAATCAATCGGTAGCAATAAATACATGTGGTAGGCAAGAATTTATATTAATCTTGTAGTATTCAACCTCCTAATAGGTTAAGTCAGGCTATCGAAATTCCTAAAGTAATTAATGGCTTACCGTATAGTAATTTCTATGTTAATTTGAATATAATTGAATTAGAATCATCAGCTTATACTTTTGGATATAAGAATGTCATTTTAATAACAAAACATAAACTCACGCCTTTTTCCCATGGGGGTAGGCAGAAACTATAGAACGCCACATGCTACGTCCCTTACATACCCCTTTTGCTTCATCCACATTCATACATCTTGTCATACACGCACGCCGGTTGAGAGCGTTTGTCATTTTAATATCAGCCAGCAAATTACTATATGAGCATAATAAACCCATTACTGTCCCACTGCTGGGCACGGACCTCTTCTCAGAATGAGAAGGGTTTAAGCCTTAGTCCACCACGCCGGCCTGGTGCCGGTTAGCGGACTAGACACACCATCGAGAACTTTTTGTAGCCTGCTTAGTTGTGCAGGTTTCCTCACGATGTTTTCCTTCACCGTTAACGGAAGTGATAATTACAGTCTGATGAGATGATGAATAGTCAGAGGTAAGAGCCGGCAATGATATCAGACCCTCCTACATGGGCTGCATTGGACCGCCCCAAATCTATAGAATTATTGGCCCAAATATTTGCCTATAGCAAACGATAATCCAGCTATGGCAGATCCCAGTTCAATGTTATTAGTAAACGTAATAATTTATTCTGCCCATCCTCCTACTACGTGGTTTTTGCGACACCCACGGGAAATTATTGGTCGTCTGTTCAAAGCCGCAAGGATACATAACTTGTATCCTAGACAGATAATTAACATGTTAATTTGATAACAATTGACTACCTGAACTGCGCGGGGGCGGAGCGCCTTATGTGCTCAGGGTCGTGGATTAGTTCCTGCACCAGGAAAATATTAATATTATTTGTTACTGTGTAAATCCCAGATCAAATCAAACCCGAAGAAATTCTAGCTAATCCTTATACAAATTTCAAAGTTTAAAATAGATTTTCCTTCTAATTTACATTTGGGTTTTACCTTAGAGGTACGAAAATTAACCACTATAACTAAGCCGACAGTAACACCTTGTGATGATTGGTGATAGGTAAATTAAGTGTAAGATTACCTACAAGAATAAAGTGTTCTTAACAGAAAACAAAGAACACTATGCAGTGTTTTGTAAAAGTCAAGTACGAAAATCGAGTTGTTCTAATGTTTGCAAGTAAAGGGCACTTATTTGTTACTCATTGTATCGCAATCTTTAAACCTAGATATTTAGTTCCAAACGGTGTCGACAGTTGTACTTACGGTTGGTACTAATGGAGACGATTAGACAGATTTCAATTCTCTTGCAGTTACAAATAGTTATTTAGTAAGTACTCTTTGATAGTAATAAACAATGAACGATTGTGAAAGTTTAATGATTGTTAATAACTGCTCATGTTTACGCCAGCTTTACAAATAATTTGAAATGCAATTAATTTAACTTAACATCCTCAAAATCGACAATCGATACTTCAAAGAATATTTCCACTTTTTTTTACATAATAATATTTCAAAATAGCTTATAATTTTCGCTGTAGTCAAATAAATGAACAAAATAAAACAAAAGGGCTGAAGCTAGTCTAGTGAAAATAGCGATAAAAATAATATCAGTAACTTATACGATAACAAGCAGGATACAAATAGGTACTTACTCGTAACAGTAGTTAGTATTAACTTAGTGTTAGCTAGCACCTGTGCCACAGAAACGTGCAAATCACGACGACGACTCTTTGTCAACACATAATTTGCGTTTTGAGATTTAGTCCCACTGAGAGCGTTTTTGCATCTAACAGAACAACTCATCATAAATGATTTGCTATTGAGAAAATAAACCTTTTTTTTATCGTTGGAAAATCCTCATGGATGTCTCTGTCTGTCGGACGGGTCTGCCGGTCTCTTACCGGCTAAAAACCAACGGTGTTCCTTCTCCTGACCGTTCGGCCGGGGTCGCGGGACAGAAAATAAACCTATCACGCTATCATTTCCCTGAAAGAGTATGTAGCGTCATTGTGTTCAAGTCCTACTTAATAGTCATGGTTGAAACCTACGACGATTAAGTCTTAAAATAAAGAAATCAGCCTGAATGGTCTGGTGGTGGCTAGCGCTACTGCTGATCGTGAGGTAATGGTTCGATCCCCAGGTCGGGCAAAGTGTTATTGGGTTTTTCCTTGTGGAATTTCTCAGTAGCAGCCTGGAGTTTGGATTTGTGCCCGTTTGATGGCAATAGGCTCGCCCCTTATTACATGGGATTTAAACATAACGGCGACATGAGGGTGTTAATATACACCTCTGCCCAGCCCTTCGGGGAATACAGGCGTGATATTATAACTTTCTATTGTCAAGAATCAAAGTATAATAGAAAAAGGCAGATACAGAAAAAAGCTTTATTTGCGAACCGAATTACAAATAAAGGAAATTACGTAGAATTCGTATCAACTTATCTTCCGTACTCTTACAGTATTACAATCGTAATATAATATAATAACGTGATCATAGGTGAAGGACTATGAACTAACATCCTGCGCTCGGTCGTAAGCCCTAGCATCTGCAGTTTTGTTATGTTTACGAAACCATTGAAACTTAATTTATAACAATATAATTGTGAATCTATGCTAATATTATAAAGAGGAAAGATTTGTAGGTATTTTTGTATGTAACGAATAAACTTAAAAACTACAGGACCGATTTAAAAAATTCTTTTGCCGTTAGAAAGCTACATTATCACTGAGTAACATAGGCTACGGGCGGAGCCGTGAGGACACAGCTAGTATTCAATATACGTACTACAGAGAGTACGTTAAACAGTCGGTCCCGCGTGTCATACGAATACCTATGACAGTCGTTACGGGTAGTCAGAAGCCCGAAAGTCTGACACCCTATCTAACCATAGGATATCGGCATTGCCCAGTAATTGGGTTGCATAGGTCTGGCAGTCGTTCCGTGTGAAATACTGGTATTCAGCCGCATCTGGTTAAACTGGAAGCTGACCCCAACATAGTTGAGAATAGGTTAGGCAAAACATAATAGTGAATATTCAATAGGACCATATTTTACGACAATCTTGACGACTGATCACTGTTTGGAACTTCAGTATTAATTCAAAGTTCTACAGACAGTTTATTATAGTACATAATTATGTAGTATATCTTTACATAGTATAAAACAAAGTCGCTCCCGCTGTCTGTACGCTTACATCTTTTAAACTACGCAACGGATTTTAATGCAGCTTTCAGCAATAGGTAAAGTGATTCAAGAGGAAGGTTTATATGCCCCACATTAGTATCTCACATTACACCGTACGAAGCCGGGGCGGGTCGGTAGTATAGTATATAATAGTAACATTAGACATTCTTACTAGACTATTGTCGAATACATTGTCGAACGCTTACTGTGTCACCAAATCTCTAGCGAAGCCTAACCAACCAGACGTTACGTAGACACTAATAAAAATTTCACTTGACAAATGACGAATTCAGTGCAATACGCATTAACGAAAGAACATCACGACATGAATACGTACGAGCGATAATTACGTACATCCACATGAAGCTTTCGCTTTGTCGTATGACTCGAAGCAATTACTTTAAATCGACTCTGTTTCATTTATTGAACATGATTATTTCGAATCCATGTTCGGAATTTACAATGTTAACGTGCTAGTGTGATTTCGCATTTGTAAATACTAAATACTTATTTAAGAACGCATAGTATATTAACTGCGAATGGTAATATTTACACATAAACATTACCAACTGCCATATAGAACAAATAACCTCATCCTAAACCTTTTGTTTATTTGCGTGCTCTCAGGTTAATTCTGTATTTATACATACGTACAATCACGCCTGTTTCTCATTGGGGTAGGCAGAGAATATAGATTTCCACCTGTCACATCCTTTTCGCTTCATCTACATAGCTACTTCATACTACATCTACTGAATTTAAAGCGTCACCAAAATTATTGTAAGCAATATTACAATCCAAATTTGGTTCTAAATCGTGGCACACATCTCGCTGTCATTAAACAAATTAAGGCGACGTGGTACAAAACAGTAACGCGACTGGTGACTGGAGGGCATCAGTGTTTGGCAAGGCGCTAGACGGAGCAGAGCTGCACGAAGCTGCACGATCGTGACCGAAACTGACGGACGACCGGCCTCGGGCCGTTGCAAAACCTCTCGTAGAAACATTGTGGCTGCGAGTCTCGCACTAAATTCGCGATTGGGACACAGATTCGCGAAGAATACCATTCAACCGTTGTATAGAACAGGTATTGTTTAAAGATTGTACTCGAACACCTTCGGCGCTTTGTGAGTTCTCCATTCATCCTATTATTGTGTGTAATAATGGCATTACACACGAGTCTTTGCCTATAAATGTGTGTTGCCCAACTGAGGTCAGGCCTTTGATATTTATCTAATATCACTTAGACGTTTATTTTGCTGTAATGATACACTATTAAGTACAATATACAAACAGCTTTGTTTGTTACTACGAAATGTAGAAATAAATTTTCTTTTTGTCATTGCAGAAAAATATATGCACATAATTAGAATAGATTTTCGAAATAGGAAGTCATTTACTCTATTGAAAAGACAATTCATATTTTTTACTAATTTACATAACATTACGCCTGTATTCCCCGAAGGGTAGGGCAGAGGTGTATTTCGCCGTTATGTTTAAGTGCCATGTAAGAGAGGGCGAGCGTATTGCCATCAACTGGGCACAAATCCAAACTCCAGAAAAACCCAATAACAGTGCCCGACCTCTGGATCGAACCCAGGACCTCACGATCAGCAGTCGCGCTTGCCACCACTAGACCAACGACGCAGTTTATCCTGTTTTCTAGCATTCTCTAATGTAGACTGTCAGGTTCCAGCCTAAGGAAATTGAAAGCTATAGAACACTACGTTTTAATTTCATCGCAGTCATCGTTTTTATACGAAGTCGTAATACGTGTAATATTCGGTGGGCATAAGAATGACTTCATTTACAACTTTTGCTTATCACCGAAAGTTTTTAAATGAATATTAACATAATTGAATATCGGAATATAAAATGCTTATGATCCATAACGTCCATATTAGGTTGAGGAAGTTAATTAAACGGAACCCTGACGAGCGCATGACGATCCTTACCTTAAAGCGGTCGTGATGACGCGTCTTATAGTTTATTGATGAGATCGCAATTACTGTTTACGGTAATGGAGTCAATGATGTCAAGGTTACTGATATACGCATATATCACACTGGGCGTCTCCACGATGTGTGCTCCGCCTAACAACCGATGATTCCGGGTACACAACACGATCGATTCTCGATATTATTGACATATAGATTACCTCATGGAATCAAGTCATGACGCCTCATCTTATAATAACGTTTAGTGAGAAATCAGTTGTGAGTACATTCTAATTTATCTTCTTCAACTGGTGTTTCCCAACATCAATTCTCTCTTAATTAAACAACTGTTTACCTGACATATTAGTAACGAATTTTTTTGAATATTTTATTAACTACCTCGTCGCGTTGGTCTAGTGTTCGCAACCGTGACTGCTGAGCATGGGGTCCTGGGTTTGATCCCAGGTCGGGCAATAATGTTGTTGGTTTTTTCCGTGTGGAATTCCTCAGTAGCAACCCGGATTTTGTATTTGTGCCATGTCGATGGCAATAGGCTCATTCCCTAATACATAGGACTTAAACATAACTGGCGAAACGAGGGTGTACTAAAAACACCTCTGCCGAACCCTTCGGAGAATACAAGGCGTGATGTTATGTTTTAGTACCTAACAAATGTTTTTTGAGTAAAGTATTGCTTAACCAGAGATTTAATGTAGGTGAATACTATCCTAAGTCTTGAGAATAATTAGGGGCTCGTGGCTAAATAACAACCGCGCCGATCGTACGATTTGCGAGGTTAAGCTGCGCTTGCCGCGGTCAGTCCGCGGATGGGTGACCATTTGTTACACATCGAGACCCCTCCGTGCCTCGGAGAGCACGTTAAGCCGTCGGTCCCGGGTGTCATACGAATACCTATGACAGTCGTTACGGGTAGTCAGAAGCCCGAAAGTCTGACAAACGGTTTAACCTTAGGATATCGGCATTGCCCAGTTACTGGGTTGCGGAGGTCTGATGGCAGTCGCTTCGTGTAAAATACTGGTATTCAGCCGCATCTGGTTAGACTGGAAGCTGACCCCAAGATAATTGGGAAAAGGCTAAGAGGATTTTTTTTCTTGAGAATAATTAGTTCCTTTTTAGGCCGTATGCATAAAATGTAATATGCAAAATATTGAAAAGCGTGTCCGTTCGCGTGGCGCCACGGTAATTAGGTCGAAGTTTCTTTACGTTATGCCTACAGCAATACGTTGCTCGAGGCGATGTCATCAAGACATGTTCAACTTCAGACAGACTTGTCCGACGACATACTTGACTTACGTAACAAAGAACAACGCTTGACCAATGTGACAAACTAACTTACGGGGACCGCTCTAAAACAATCGTCCGTATTTTCGGTTACAGTGGCAAGTGACATCATACGATAAACATTACATGTTCGCGACTAACGTAGGCTAGGCACGTATTGACATGACACAGTAACCGACAGCCAACAAGGATAGCTGACAAAGATATTGTTTACCAGGGCCAGACTGGGACCTGAAATCGGCCCGGGCATTTGAGAGACGAATGGCCCAGTGCTGGCAAAAAAAAAATCATTCCAGGTGATTCGACGGAAGACGTTTTTTTAGAGGTCCCCTCACTCTTTCTCCTGTATCTTGGGTGCATTTACAAATTTACAAACACAAACAATTTGCGGCTTCTTTTTCAAGCGATAGGCAATAGTTGGACGATCTTTATTTATTTTTTGACGTTCCCCTCACTCTTTCCATTTCTCCGACTGTGTGACCGGCCCTTCAGGCCACGCCGGCCCGTCGGGCATCCGGCCCATCGGGCTTTTGCCCGATTTGCCCATATGGTCAGTCCGGGCCTGTTGTTTACGCGCAGGCGCAGTTTACTGAACGGCTATTACGTCGTTGCATCGGAAAGGTCGGGTTGCTCAATATGACACGTTATGTGGTCCAGTGACCTGCCCGGTCACTCACTGTCACAGACCTAAATTGCAACCTGAATTTGGGAGACAAGTTCTTATGTAATGATGTATTTTTGTTTTGATATGAGTTTTGTACCTACGGGGTACAAAATAACTGTTGAGAATAAACACTTGATTAATCAAATTGCTGTACGTTGTTTTTTGTGTGTTACACGAATTAGATGTTCAAGTTTGGGTGAGCTAAATAAAACAAAAGTAGCATTTTTATATGCTATGCTATTTAGAACCGGTCAACTGCACTATTACGAAATATTTTTAAAGTTATTTTGTTTATTACGACGATATGACCTAGGAGAAGATAAATATTTGAGATAACGTTGCGACATAATTAGTGTGTAAATTAAAAATATGTAATTAAAACATCGAGCAGATTCGAAGGTCTCATGAAACTACTTATCAACCTGTTCTATTTAAATTGTGAATTTTGACATTTCAAGTACAAAGTAGCAAAAAGTCAGTCACGAGTATAATTCGGAACTTAGGTACTTAGTCCAACATAAGTTTCTAAGGTCCGTATTACAGAACATTCCTCAAGTCCAGTTTGATCTTTAATCAGTTGATCACTGTTTAAGTATAGAATCAGTACTTGAGGAACGGTCTTATTCCAGAACGGCAATCAATGTATACTCTGATGAAATGAGACTCAAATCGAGCCGATCGATTGGTTGATTACAGATCAAATCACTGCTTGGGATCGAATCTACGAACTGAGTAACGATCTAGAATAAAACCAAACTCAGCTGAACTATGATCAATGAATCTATGCTTGAGGAATGTTCTAAAATTAAAAGTCGACTCAAAACTAGTTTTAAACCGAGATTAATGCTTGCGTTTCGTTCTGTAATACGGACCTAAAAGCCAGTCCAGGATTTCGTCAAAGCATTTATACAAAATTCAACAAATTCCGGACATCATGTCTCGTCACTAGTGCTAGCTACGAGTAAGCTACCAACTAGCCACTACTTACTTCATACAAATATTTAAGAAACGGTCGCAGATATACCTTCATTGAGGGCGCGTGTGCTAATTCTCGCGAACGATTATCGGTGCGGTGCTCAACTGAACTTATTTATGCAATAAATTCTTTAGGTACAAGCAATGTGAACCGGTGAGTATGTCACATATCTGCCTCCAGCATTTCTGTACGATTACATGGCGCGCGATTACGAACTTGACGTGTGTTTTCGTCACAATCAGATTTACGCTTTCAGACGTAATTAACGGTGAATAGACTATTGTTCGGCTGCTTGATACCTTTTTATGATATATATTTACGAAACTTTATACACGAATGCGTTTCGTGTATTAAAGATTACATTCTTCTTATAACTCGTTGGTCTAGTGTGGCAAGCGCTACTGCTGATCATGAGGTCGGTTCGATCCCCAGCTTGAGCAAAGTGTTATTGGGATTTTCCGTGTGGAAATCCTCAGTAGCAGCCCGGAGTTTGAATTTGTGCCCGGTTGATGGCAATTGGCTCGCCCCCTATTACATGGGACTTAAATATAACGGCGAAGAAATGAGGGTGTTACTATACACCTCTGCCCAACCCTTCGGGAAATACAAGCGTGATTATGTCTTCTTTGTGTCGTCGAAACTCAGTTGTCGTTTCGTTCGTAACCGGATGTTTTTAAATGCATAATTACAAAATGCAATAAACTTGACACTGAGCATAAAATTACATTACCATTATTGACATCACTGCAACAATTTGATGCATAATATAAACTGTACGCAGTCATTCATGTACTTAATTATAAATTAAGTTCATTAAATTGTCGTATTAATTGATTAATAAATCATCAAAATATAAACAGCGTCCTATGGGTGCAGATCCATTGATGTCACCATAATCACTGAAATATTTATTTGGAATTTTATAATCGATTTTAGAACAAGAGAACAATAATAAAATCTTTTATTCTAACACAACATAATTAAAAAGCTTGTTATGTAGATTCTAAAAAATAATCTATTAGGTATTCAATAAGTAAGACTATAAATTATTCCTGTGGCATGAAAATCTCAAAATAAAATTTTAAAAAGTTTGTATTACCATATTAGTAGATAATGCTGGCCGCAAATATTTTTCTAAAAATAGTTTTAAAAAAATTAATGGTGTGTTATGTCGCGAATTAAAAACAAATGTTGTATTAAACAAAATCGGTATGTTTTATAAGTAGGTATTTAGAATGTCATTATTAATTACTTGTTTAGATTATTAATTTAATTGTTAAATCCCCTTTCACATTTTCTGTGCCCAGTGCAGCGGGTCTGTTATTTTTGATTAATCTAATAGATTTTAAAAGTTAAAAAAATATTTAGGTAACGTTATTTTGAATGTTTTACATTGTTATTCTTAAATAAATATAAATATAACACTCTATGTTTCTTGTTACAGATGCAGGCGTGGTTGTTGGTGGCGTGCGCGGCTGCGCTTGCGACTCTTGCGGTTGCACAAAAGCCAGGACGTTTCCTCTCACTACCCAACCCTCAGAAATGCGCTAGCAGTAAGTTATTATTCATTATAAAGAACACAAATTGTTATATACTTATGTATTTTTTTCAGCATCTTCATTATTTAGATTTCTATGGCCATGATCAACACTAAGGTATAACGGGCTGGTGTCCGCAACTCCACGTCTGAGCGCGTATTTTGCGTCACGGGATGATCAACACTAAAAGAGCTGTGTTGCATTCGAGAAACCCATGAAAGTTTACGAAATAAACCGTAATTTTTTAAGACTTGATATAATATTATTCCAAAAATAGGTTTTTTTTTTTTTTAAAACATTGCCCCGCACTAGGATTTCTCCTGTATCGTGGGTGCTTTTACAGACACAAATCTTCACATGCACAAACACCCAGACCCGGAACAACATATGAATGTTTTAGATTAAAAGCAATTAGGCATGGTTTAAAAGACTTGCTTCATTATATATTTGAAAAATAGAATCTGTGATTTTTTGTCTATTCTTATTATTCATACGAATGTAGTTTACCGATTTTATAAGAATTTCATCTATACAAATAAATTGAAGTGTCTGTTTGTAACGCCAAAATAACAGCTTTTAACTAAATGCATATGAAAGTGTGTATACAACAAGAAAACATTTTTTTAATTTTTGTCTGTTTGTCTGTTTGTTCTGGCTAATCTCCAAAACGGCTGGACCGATTTTGATGGGACTTTCACTGGCAGATAGGTGATGTGACGGAATAACTTAGGCTACTTTTATTTATGAAAAAAAAACATTTAGGTAGGGTTCCGCGCATAAAATTAAAACCCATCCGACTTTTCAACTAAGTTGTAATACGAATAATAATGTGACAAATCTCCCGTAAAATAAAAACTATACAGAACTGTCAAAATTAAATCAGTCCACTAATAGGTATGTTTATTGACTCGAAACCCTGCAGAACGAAATCTTAACAGAATAAATGTGATTCATGTATGTAGAATCAATAACAATTTCAAATCAATTCAAAGCAGTACTCAACTACCAACATGGTAACAATAAATAAACAAGTATAATTACTCATCACGAATGAATTAGAATAGATACAAATAGAGAAACAGGTTCATTAGTGTCAATGTTGTTTCAAGGCAGATTACGCGATACAATCGCGATTATGTATTGAATCGAAGCTGTATCGAATCGGGTCTAGCATTTTTGTTGTAAAAAAGCGTATGAGAAACAATTGTTTTTCTTTGTTTAAAATAGTCATAACTAGAATCATCTTTTAACACAGTAATTTTGATAAAATGCATAGTTATATTATATTTTCTAAACATGTCTTGAAACAATAATAACTTTTTAACAAAAAAAAAACCGACTTCAAATTGTCTATCGCCGAAGTGCTTTATCAGATCTTCACCAAATTTAAATGGGACTACTTCGAAAGAATATTCTTTCAGAGAAAAAAAGAATCATTAAAATCGGTTCTCAATTAGCAAATATATCTATAGCGGAACAAACGAACAAAAAATAAAAAATACATACAGTCGAATTGAGAACCTCCTCCTTTTTGGAAGTCGGTTAATAAATAAGAAGAATGAAAAAATTTAAACAATAAACTCATTTTTGCCTATGGATTTAATGCATTTTTAATTTTTTCTTTAATGTTTTTATATTTATACAAAACTAGGCAAATTTTTCAAAAAAGTAGCTACTTGTTGAGAACATTAATCGTAGGTAGTCAAAGACATTCAATAATTATAATTTAATCTCTTTGATCGTAGTAGATAAAGTTCCAAAAATAAAGATTTTACGGCAAGAACAAATCTTAGCTGATGAGATGACAGAAAAATTTAGTTTTTTTCCTCTTTTTTCGGTTTTACTTGACAAGCTAACCTTTTTTATACGACGCATTAGTATGCAGTCAACGGTTGTAGTCAACCGAATTGTATGACAACTTATCTGCAGCAATCAAGCTAGAGGCTAGCAGTAGTATTAAATGGTATGACTGTGACTCTTCCTTCATCGTTTGTTGAAGCCACCATTTGAGAATTAAATCTAATAAACTGTGTTGTTGCATGGTTACAAGCAAAATAAGCATATCAATACAACCTGTTTCTGATGGACTAATATACATATGCACGTCTTGCAAGATTAACATTAATTACATACATAATTAATTCCATTCCTAGCGGTAACCATAACGACAAAATTAAAAAAATGTAAAATACGTTTAAAAAAAACATGCTTTATGTGTTCTAGCAGACTAATAGACAGACACGGTTTTTAAAATTCGATTTTTTATCCGTAATGCACGTCCGTGTAAAACGTGCGCGATACACCTAAAATGTCTCTGTTTGTTGTATACATTTGAATGTAAATTTAGTTTTGCGGTTTCTATTTCTACTGTTTTATTCTATCTAACTCTCTGATTTAATCATAAAGGAGAAAGAGTGCTCAATAAAATAGAAACCAGGAAACTATGGCCCGTATCAATAAACAGCTCTCATTTGAGAGATCTTCCAACAGCTGCTACTATAAAGTAGAATTCCATACATTTAACAACACTTCTTCACTCGTTGGTCTAGTGGTGGCAAGCGCGACTGCTGATCGTGAGGTCCTGAGTTCGATCCCCAGGTCGGGTATAGTGTTATTGGTTTTTTCCGTGTGGAATTCCTCAGTAGCAGCCCGGAGTTGGATGTGTGCCCGGTTGATGGCAATAGGCTCGCCGCCTATTACATGGGACTTAAACATAACGGCAAAATGAGGGTGTTACTATACACCTCTGCCTAACCGTTAGGGGAATACAGACATAATGTTATGTTATTATGTTAACAACGCTTTTTTTAATACCTCTCAAGTCATGTTGAAACTATACTTAAAGAGAGATTTCTCAAATGAGAGATGGTTATTAATACAAATCTACTTATAAAACACTAGCTATATCCTCACGGCTCCGCCCGTAGCCTATGTTACTCAGTGATAATGTAAAAGAATGATTGAAATCGGTCCAGTAGTTTTTAAGTTTATTCGTTACATACAAAAATACAAATCTTTCCTCTTTATAATATTAGTATTAGAGATGTGCCGATTATGACTTTGGCCGACTAGCCGATTAGTCGGTTGTAAATAGGCCGACTAGTCGGCCAAGCCGATCACGGTTTCGGGGATTTCCGTGACGCTTCGTTTAGAGCTGATTCGCGCGCAAGTAGCAACCACCGCGCCGCCTGCGAACGTGTCGGAACCTATTTTGTTTACTTCGCATTTTTTCTTTATTTTTGCTTTTGTACGGGTCAGAGCGGTGTTTTTGTGTAATAAACGATCAAGGTTTTTATTTAATGTAATTCCCCCTACATACATTTTATTGAAAAATACATACAAAGTAAGAAGCCGGATAGTCGGCGCTCTTTGCCGAATAGTCGCCGACTAGTCGCCGACTACGATAGTGGCCGGATTGTCGGCTTTACCGACTAGTCGCCGACTAATCGGCACATCTCTAATTAGTAGACATCCGGCATACACATTAAGAAACAACAAAAAAACAATCGAATTGAGGACCTCCTCCTTTTTGAAGTCGGTTAAAAAGTATTCCAACCTTTGACGCATGGCGTAATTCATCTTTATTTCCTAACGCTGTCGTAATTAATTTAATGAGAAAATAAATCAAAATTCTAACATCTTATTTAATTGATAGCATAAAATATTCGCAGGCTGATGTATCAGGAACTTTTAAAAGCCTTGAACTTATTTAGCTTATAGCAACACCTTAGACGAGCGTGATAGAACTTGATTTTAATGATATTAATTTATGACATATCAAGATTATAAACGATGGGAACTATGCCTAATAGTCATAAAAAATATATTACGTGATGTTTCTGAGAAATAGTAAGTATTCTAGTTTAAGTGATTCCAAGAATAGTTTTAATTCGAATAAAATGCTAGTAGGCAAGTTGTTTTTTTTTTTCATTTGATCTTTACTGTCTATACATTATTTTCATTTTATTCCACAAGTTAAACTGGCTAAACTAACTTGGTGACAAAATATTTATAAATACATTCTTAGTATAGGTCTGTACCTATCTATTAGAGATCTTATTAGAGGTCTTTTATCGATTATTATGAGAATTATGTACCGTCATGTTTCTAATTTTAATGAATATTTATAACTTTCGTCCATTATTGAGTCCAGTTTCGTATTTTATTCTTCACAGATTCTTATTTTAATAAACTCTGCAACATAACAGTAAATATGCTTAAAAACACTAGATACCTACCTAGATACAATTCCAAAACGGTAATATTTGACTACAATAAATGAAACAAGCTTCAATTCAACCACGCACCAAAAAATACATTGCACGGTTCACGCGTAATCTATCAAATATTCCTATAAAGATTCAACTCGTAATTATTACGTAGGAAAGTAAAAGCTTCCGCGGATCGTTGACCTCGCAAGGTCGCGGACGCGATGGAGGACGGGGCCGCCCCTCCTCCACTCTCCTACCCGTCCCCGACGTCCGTCCGTACTCAAGTACGGTCGCGTAATTGGGAAAAGCACTTTTCCGTTTCCTCGTCAAGAGATCTTTTTCTTTTTAAAGTTGTTTAATGTACGCGGAATGATTTTGATCCCGTTGGCGCGGTTTGTTTTAGTTGAATTATTAGCTTTTGTGGCCTACTAAACAAAATAAATTAGTAAGTGCTGGCTGCGAGTTGGAGAGTATTATAAAAATTATGTCTATGAAGATGATTCCAATTCGTGGTGTCGTAATCATAATTCTTTTTTCTAGATAAAAAATATTAAAGGTTCGTCTATTCCGGCGTTCTAAATTCAATCTTGCGGTGCAGTCGGGAAATATCGATGGTTCAAATTCATAGATATCTAATCTACGTCTATCCACATATTTGTTAATAATTTCACTACCAAATTGTTTCAATGTAATTAATGAATATCAAAAATTTCGTATTAATTATACCGATGAGTCAGAGGGTGTGTCTTACTTAACTACTTATATTTAAATGAGACAAAAAATTAGGAGTACGTATTCAAATATACGCAACGGAGCACTGGTTTAATAGGTGAGGTCAACTGAATATTTTAAAAAAACAAGTTACAGTTACGTATTTCATAATACCTACTACAGGTTTGGAAAAAAACTAGATGCCTTTGTATTTCAAATGGTTTTTTTGTTATTATAATATATGGTTGTGACATAAATAGAGTAGGTAGGTATTCAATTTTGACTTTAGAATATTTTTCTTCAGTACTTTAGTGTTGAACTCAATAGGTGTTAAATATATTTATCATGAAAAAAATTAAGAAATGTCTACAAATTAATTTTGAAAAATGACAAATTGCTGTAGTTTGAAACGTGATTTCTAGTTAAGACAATTATTTTGGCTTGGCCCAACAAGGTTACGACCCTTTTTTTTCTTTTTTTTTCATCCTCATGGATGTCCCTCGTCTGGGGAAGGCGAGGGGGTCTGCCGGACTTCTTACCGGCTAAAAACCAACGGTGTCCCTCCTTCTGACCTAAGGCCGGGGTCACGGGATTCGCTATTGCATGCACCGCGACCCTGACAGGTCTCGGTCCACCAGCTTCTTCTGGTGGACCTCTCCTGTGGTGGGGCAATTGCTCCCCTGCCCCACTGCCTTCTGAGAGGCGCGCGCGGAACACGGCGCGCCATCCTCCCTGGAAGGGTTACGACCCTAAGTCCTTCCTTTTCCATTGATTCCTATAGTCATTAATTATTTATTTTGTTCACGCAAAAGAAAAGGCTTATGATGAGGGCTCGTGTCTAATTACCAACCGCACGGATCATATGATTTGCAAGATTAAGCTGCGCTTGCCGCGGTCAGTCCGTGGATGGATGGCCGTTCATTACACATTGAGACCACTCCGTGCCTCGGAGAGCACGTTAAACCGTTGGTCCCGGGTGTCATACGAATACCTATAAGAGTCGTTACGGGAAGTTAGAAGTCCGTAAGTCGGACCACTGGTCTAACCTTAGGATATCGGCATTGCCCAGTTACTGGGTTGCGGAGGTCTCATGGCAGTCGCTCCGTGTAAAATATAGGTATTCAGCCGCATCTGGTTAGACTGGAAGGTGACCCCAATATAGTTGGGAAGAAGCTAGGCAGAACAAACAAAAAGATTTATATACGACTAGCTGTGTCCTCACGGCTCCGCCCGTAGCCTATGTTACTCAGTGATAATGTAGTTTTCTAACGGCAAAAGAATTTTTGAAATCGGTCTAGTAGTTTTTAAGTTTATTCGTTACATACAAAAATCTTCAATCTTTCCTCTTTATAATATTAGTATAGATTCACCGGGTAAAATTTTATTTCCCGAAGAAATATGTAGAGTTAGAGTTATCGTATCTTTACTATGTTACATTACTTATTGTATAGAATAGACGAGAATATAGACGAAAAATAGACGCTATTACATTTTGGGCAATGAGTCTGCGTCGGAAGCAAATAGTTATTAAATAAATAAATGTTCTCTAACATTTTTCCTTATTCCTTTACCTCTTACCCTTTTCGTGGAAAGTGAGCGGGCTACGGTATTTTATGTTAATGAATCCGTCTGACGAATTATTAATATTATTATCTAACGATTTATGCAACAGCTCTCGTTTATCTGTTAGTGTGTCGTAAGTTTGTAAGTGTAACTTGGCCCTTATTGCAACCGACGATATTATTTCAAAGGTTATAATTTTTCTCCTGAGCAATTATATGGTTGTTCCGCAATTCTTCAATCGTATCTATTCACAGATTAATGATATACTATCTATTGACAAATCGACCACATTGCCGCTTTTACTTTTTAAATAAAATCTACGGAAACACAGACTAATGCATATTTACCACAAACAATCGTAGAGTGAAAATAGGAAATAGGAAGATTCCGCTACAAAATGCTTATATTAAAGTTATTCTTAGACATTTGCTAGTTGATTCTATCTATTATTTTTAGTTTTTTTTATTTATCACTGTTATGTGGTTGATGTCAAGAATATTATACTGAAAATTTGCATAATTTAGAGACAAATATCTTCGTATCTTCTCTAAAATCCATTTATAATACTTAGTGGTTAATTAATAATACCTCGTAGTTACTTTTTACAAATTATAAAATTTTCTTTATTTTGTGAAAACTTGTATTTAAAATATGACCAGACACACAGTTTCATTGCAGTAAGTGCTTTTTTTTTCAAAGTGCGAAAGTATGGAGACTTCTAAATAAACATTGTGTTAAGCGGTAAGTCCACTAACAAGTTAAATTGCGCAAGTTGACTTCTGCAACCGACTTTCACTGTAGACACACCCGCAGCAAGTCGACTTTTGGCAGATTTACAGACTTGCCTGACTGGCCACAAGCTGCCCCTGAAGGTTTTAGCAAAACTTGCTTTCAATGTAAGCAGGTAAGCAAGCACTAGCTTCAATAACTTGCGCAATTTAACGCTAGTGGATTGAACACTAGGTCGTTTCTCTTTTTACAGTAGATAACAGTTACTTTTTTATTGTCATAGAAAAACACTTTTTCATTGTTTGTATGCTGATCTAAGAACGTTAATGGAAGAGAGAAAATTTATAATTATAGAGGAACTTAATTTTACATGCTTCGCAAAGTACACTTAAAACTCTATGCAAACAAAAAAGCCTAAGGCAGATCATGCGAGCAAGCATAGTAGGTACTTATACCACTATACCAAATTTTAAGTCGATAGGATTAGGTAGCAGTTGCTGTGGTATACAAAAATGAGACAGCCAGACATACACTGAACTATCACCCTACGTGTTCTGTTGATTTCCGTACGAAACACAATTAATTTCTATCACCTTTTATGGTGGATTCTCAAAAGAAATTGCTGGTGGCTAAAACTCACCAGCAATGAATTTCCATACAACTTTGCTCGCGCCTATTCAAGTGGCGCGGAAAGGTCGACTTTGCTCAAAGAAGATTGTCAAAATAATGACCACATTACAAGCATTTTTGAGTAAAATAATACATTTTTATGGGACCAAATGGCAACTATTCCGCATCAAACTAAAGAAGAACCACGTAAATCAGATCATAAATCTCAGTGCTGCCAGCAACGCAGTCATTACAGACCGCGGCAGTAATGTACTATTATAACCTTTAAGATAACATAATTTCACACATTTTAAGCAGATAAAATAAAAACTGAGATTTTGTAGTTTCGATAGTATACGTAGGGACCGTCGATTTTCTGTCCCAATAATTTGTAGGTGTATTCTATAAAAGGTATAGGTTTAGTTAGGTTTAGGATTTTGGGTTCGTGGCTCAACCAACCACGCGGATCATACGATTTGCGAGGTTAACCTGCGCTTGTCGCGGTCAGTCTGTGGATGGGTGACCGTTCCTTACACATCGAGACCCCTCCGTGCCTTGGAGAGCACGTTGAACAGTCGGTTCCGGATACGAATACCTATGACAGTCGTTACGGGAAGTCAGAAGCCCGTAAATCTGACAACCGGTCTAACCTTAGGATATAGGCATTGCCCAGTAACTAGGTTGCGGAGGTCTGATGGCAACCGCTCCATATAAAATACTGGTATTCAGTCGCATCTGGTTAGACTGGAAGCTGACCCCAACATAGTTGGAAAAAGGCTAGGCAGGAAATTCTATAAAAGGTTTCGATTCTGTATCATCGATATTTTTATTAAATAATTCATTTAAATGTAAATGTCTCTTTTGTTTATTCTATCTACTCTACGATAAAACGTTGTTCTATTTTTTATTTGGTAGGACTTTGACAGTTTTTATTGTTATTTTAATTCATCGCTCCTCAAAGGTTACGAATATTTTAAAACGGTCATAGCTTGGGTTAACCGGTTCGAATCCTAGCAACGAGGCAACGCCTTAGTATTGATGCCTTCTACTAGTTTTTTCAATCTATAAAACTACAACAGAAAAAGAACACGAAAAACATGTTATTATTATTGGGTACCTACTTATGAGACACTTAAATTATATACTCCTTAATAAAACATTTCTTAATTGACTGTTTACCAATCACTCACATTAAGAAAATCTTGTCTTATAATTACCTACTTGGAAGCATTCTATAGGCCTACTCAACGCACATAATAAAGTAATAAACAGCATGTGAGCATAATTTGTAAACATTGTAAGATGGCAAGCAATTGTAACTATAAGTAGATGTAATAGTAAACATGTATTCTGAGTCGTACATTATTTATCTTCCACTTTTGCAATAACACCTTGACAACGCAAGACATCTTTACTATGCAGCTTCTGTACTTTTAATGGGGCATCGTTAACTTGGAATTAATTATTTTATTATAAGTTTACAAACGTGGAGTTCGGTTTGAGCTCACGGTCGTCCACAGTGGATCTTATTTTTTGAACGCGTGTTATTGGTGCGCCGTGTTTTTAAACGTGATTATTTCCTTAGAAGTTTTCCATTTAGAAGACTCTTACGACGTTCGTAGACAAAATCATTAATCAGCTGACTAGATGAGCGACAGTGATCATGGTGCAGGGTCATTCTTATCCGTGCTAGCTTTGACTAAATGATCACGTTTTTATTCAATTCTCTAATGTCTCATACTATTTTCAGTGTCACAAAGTTTCAGCTAATTTAAATCCTAATAACGAAGTCTTTTAGTCTTAAACTTAAACGGTACATTTACGAATTTACTAGAGCAACAGTTAATTTTCTGTGGTCCCTATTTTGTTGGTTATTCACACAAGCAGAGATGAATGATGCGTGTGACGCATTATTCACATGGGTGAAAAAGTATCGAGCGAGGCGCTGGGAAGAGGGGTGAATCACCTCTAACTAATTCAACACTTATATTGAAGTCTGTTTGGGTCATAATTGCTTGGCGGCTCGGTGTGGTTCTTTTCCGCCCCGTGCTAGAGTGGTGCAGTGGGTCTTCTGTGGCAATGCAGCTGGCAGATATATGCGCCGACTCGTCCCGTCTCCTTTGAGGTATAAGGCCGAATCGCAGACTATTGTTATGTAAAAAAATTGCACCTGTCTTCAAGGGACGCAATTAATTATAACCAACTTAATCCATTTTGTTCTGTTGCTTGGTTGGCCAGGCGTCCTTCAACTGTAATTGTTAGAAAGATCGATAACTTCTTGTTTCTTCCTTGCCTTAACTATCAATTAAAGGCGGTCGACAATACTAATCCATGACCTCAATAGACGAATAAGTAGTTAAGTACATTATTTTTTAACCATAGAACAAGCCACAGTTAAGTAAATCAAAAATCTGTGTTGTCCATAAGCTTCATGTTATGTTTTGGTTTTTATATATTTTAATGCAACTCCATATTAATATTTTTGTAATTTACAATACCGGTTCGCGATATCGCTGATCAATTAAGTTTTTTTTTATTATGGCCAATCGTCATTGTGGAAAGGTAGGTATAGTATTCAGCATATTTTTAGATTTACTTAAATATAGTCGTTGCGTCATTCGTACGTAGATTGCATACGGATATTATACTATAATAAAAGCTTTGCATACCATCGTGAGTTCATGGGTTCAAAATGTAACGGGTCATGGGCACGGGTCATGGATGTTAGCGGATGAAACGACTTGTTATTCGGATAAACATGGATATTTTATTAAGTGCAATTATTCGCTATTAACTTATACTTTCAGATTGTGTTGTATCCCTGGCATATAAAGACAAATTATGACTTACGATTCGAATTTACTTAATGTACGGGATGGCGAAATCCAACTGTACATTTGCGTTCGGGCGCTTTGCAAATACTCGTATGTAGATGAATTAACTAAACCTGTAGATTTATTAACCCTGATAATATAAATAAACCAATGTCGCTAAAGCTTGATTATAACTAACCATTTCTGGACAGCAAATATTCAGGTCTTTCACAATGATACTTATAACATTACATAATTAGTTCATTACTGTCCCACTGCTGGGCATGGACCTCTTCTCAGAATGAGAAGGGTCGAGTTCTTAGTCCACCACGGTGACCTGGTGTGGGTTGGCAGACTACACACACCATCGAGAATTTTATAGAGCCTTATCAAGTATGTAGGTGTCATCACGATGTTTTCCTTCACCGTTAACGCAAGTGATAATCAAATTCTGATCCGCACATGAATTCGAAGAGTCAGAGTTACGGGACGGAATTGAACTCAAACCCTTCTGCATGGAAGGCAAGCGTTCACCCGCTAGGCTATCACTGCTATTAACAATATATTATTATTCTACTGGGACAAAAAAATCTGGAAATGTAGGTTACCCGAAAAACGGCAACTTATATTATTAAACTTGGCAGCGAGGTCATGTCTTACTGCACTATTTTTATTCTGTCGTATCGAATCGTAGTAAACACATAGGCACATAGATTGATGCTGCACAAATTCTTCTATTAAAATGTGTCATAGCTTAGAATGCTATTGGAAGCAGTAAGTCAGTCATAATATAATTTAATTCATCAAAAAATTAGTCTTTTAAAATTCATAACGTTCTCATAATTATGAATATGATAAATTAATAATTTATGCTTGACATTAGAGACAGTCTAATATAAAATATGCGCGGCGAATTTCGTGAACGTATTTCAAAAGCTTCCTGTCTTCTCGGATGCCTATCGGACGGTAACTAATATAAACAAAACTACGTTTTGCAACACAGCCTTCATCTGAGTAACGTTCCTTTCGACATTACAATCCAATACAATATTTCATCTTTTAACTAATATTACGTTAATTCGCGGATTCGTAGAATTAACGCAATCTATTTCATTTTACGAACACACGTTATAATTTTACGGTCCAATTTATTGAGTAGGATTGATAGCCTTCCCGTCGTGAATGTAACATGTTGGGTTGCCTTTTAGATCAGTTATAAATGTATATGTACTGCAGTAGTTCAAAATTTCGATATTTTGCGCACATAATTTGAATTCGTAGAATATTTCATAATATGTACTTACAAGCTGCAGATGAGAAAATTCATGTTTTTCTTAATAATAATTCCTGATATATATTCCGTATAAGTAATGTTATCAACAAAAATAAAATAATTTTCGGATTCAGTAAAAGCTATTACATTCTACAATCATAGAGTTGATGTAGTGGCCTATTCACAATTCTCATTGACAGCTTAATAACAAGTCTATGCATCCGACTGGAGCTTTTAAAACTAGCTTGAGCTTTTATTGGCTATTAAAAGAACGGTTATAAAGTTAGATATTCAGATATTCGTGCGTTTGATGCCAGCGTCTCCGTGCCGGATTTCAGAGGACAATCGCACATTCGTCAGTCTGTCACTAAGCAAGGTCTAAGCACAATCATTGTGTATACGTCGTGCGAACCTTAACACATACACATTGTAATCAAAATTACTAATAACGATGCAATTCACTATAATTACCTACCATTTAAATAGGACTCGTGCACAAAAAATAAAGGTTCTTCACGATTAAGCTTAGCGAAGACGCGGTAATTATCTTATTTCTGATGTACATTTAAACCGTTATAACTTACATTTTATGAGAGTTTACCCTTAAGTTTTTCTGCATTTGTATCTGTCTTTTTAACCGACTTCCAAAAAGGAGGAGGTTCTCAATTCCACTGTATGTTTTTTTATTTTTTTGTATGTTTGTTCCGCGATATCTTTGCTAAATGTAAACCGATTTTAATGATTGTTTTTTTGTCTGAAAGAGTATTCTTTCGAAGTGGTCCCATTTAAATTTGGTGAAGATCTGATAAAGAGCTTCGGAGATAGACAATTTGAAGTCGGTTTTTTTTTGTTAAAAAGTTAATTATATAAATAAAAGAACGACCTTTGAAAACTAACTTAGTAGATACGGAATGTGGAATGAATGGAAACGATAACATATTTTCGTATAAAGTATCTAATAATGCAGATAATCAGAATTGTCAGCTTGACAATAGGCGTGAACTGGCCGGTTGGTTAAATATAAAAATCACATCCGGTAGCGATCCTTGGCCCAGTTGGCGCAGCGCGTGACCGACGCATCTGTGCGCGGCGCGGCGCCGTCCGCAGCCGCAAACCGCCGCACCGCCGCGGCCGTTGCAACATCGTCTGCCAAAATCATTCCGCACATACCTATTGTAGACTTAGAATAAACGTACTTTATGCAACTCTGCCCAGTATTTGATCTAATGATGAAAGAATTGACACGGAATGATACAGTTACTAGATCTACAAGTAGGAGGTATGTAGGTCGCGGATGCTTTTAGATTCACTTCATACTTATATACAAACGTAACGCTTTATGTACTAGCTATATCCTGTCTATTTAAGCAATTGAAGTTTTGAACTGCCAATTGTACCGTTTTGCATTGCGACTGTTAATCATCAAGGTTGAAATGCAATTGGTCTCATGTAATGAATCCTTTTCGATCAATTTTCTATCTATATCGTAAACTAATGATTGACTAATGTACTTTTTATATCTCCCAATAATAATGGCTATACGAAGTGGATATTTTAAGAGCGCATCAATCATTAATGTTATTTGAGAGGTAAAATAAAATATAATAAAACACAAGGACAACATGATTGTGTAATAAATCGATCCACATAATATGTTAATTCACCGTTCAAATCAGAGCTGATCTAATTCGAGAATTTATGTCATTTTTCTCGTTTTTGTTGACATTTCCCATATGGGACTTGAAATATGTTGTTTGCATTTTTATGTAAGAAGGAAAGGTCACAATGCGTGGCCCGTTAACGTTATGTAATGCCGTCTTGTATTGCGACACTGACATAGCTTGTGATAATTTAACACAATTGTTGGCTCGAAGGCACCTCAATGTCACGACCGTGATACAACGTTTGATGTGTAGGTACATGACCTGTCTCACCGAGGGTCGTCGTTTGTCACTTATTATCGCTTCGCTAAATGGAAACAGAACAGTGTTAATTATTATTTATTCGTTCTATGTGACTGTTACGTGCCGACCATGAGCCGGGCGTCTTCGTGTAAGCTATCGATACATCAAAACATTACGATCTAAACTCGATTTTCTTTTGTTTATAGGACCAAAAGAGTTCTTCTACCGAGGTCACAATTACTTCTACAGCGGACATGTACCCACCCTCGCCAACAGAAAAGTAGACTGGCTAGACGGCCGCAACATCTGCCGCGAATACTGCATGGACCTTGTCTCAATGGAAACGCAAGAAGAAAACAATCTAATCTTCAAGCTTATCCAACAAAGTAAGTATGGTTAAAAAGTATTGTGAAATTCTATTGGCATGTGTTTGAAGTACCACGTGAAGGCGACTCGTAATTGGGAACCTTCACATTTCACTAACATCGTTAGATAAAATTCTATAAATATTGTAATGGGCATTGACGCTCTTAGCACATCTGAAGTTGTTGTGACCCTGTAGTATCTTCTTTAATGACGTCGACCTCATGAAATGTTGCTGACACAAGTAATTGTTTGATTGCAGATGATGTACCTTACATTTGGACGTCGGGTCGCCTCTGTGACTTCAAGGGATGTGACAACCGCAAGGATCTGGAGCCCAAGAATATCTTCGGTTGGTTCTGGTCCGCGAACCGTGAAAAGCTGTCTCCTACCAACCAGGTTAGTACGAAATTGGATCGTAACATATTATCAGCCCGTATACGTCACCTGCTGGATATGGGGAACCTTATAGACCGTGACCATTAAGTCATGAAGAAATATTGCATTACTAAGCTTCGCAAGTTTCATGCTTTTTTTAGCACATAGAAAGATGTTGTTTTGCTTGGCATAATATCCTATGCAAACCAACCATTTCTTGGGGGTCCATTACGAACCCCTCAAGAAAAAGAAAGGGGTGGCGGTTTATTCTTTTCCGGAAACTTTCCAGCAAATAGATATTTACTTAAGTACATTGTTATAAGAGCTACTCGTAAAGTTCCTTTGTTATAGTTGGAACTAATGCGTTTCCTATGGTCGTCAACGAAAAGGGGAAATTCCCCATTACCATCTCGTCACGTACTTATTTACTGAATCATAACTTTCGAAGACACACCTGTGCTTACAATTGGTACTTGTGTTTTGTGAAAGTTTTAAGTTATTACGCATTTTCGAATACTGATGTACTTACTTCTAATATGTTATATCACTTAAGTACATAGCATAGGTATGTAGGAGGTATTATCTTTTTTTGTCGCTTGTTTATTTTAATGTTTAAAACATCTCCAATTTTTGGATGTCAGGAATCGATGGGTGAATACGAATACCTATGACAGTCGTTACGGGTAGTCAGAAGCCCGGAAGTCTGACCACAGCTGCACCGGTCTAACCTTTGGGTATCGGCATTGCCCAGTAGCTGGGTTGCGGAGGTCTGATAGCAGTCGCTCCGTGTAAAATACTGGTATTCAGCCGCATCTGGTCAGACTGGAAGGTGACCCAAATATAGTTGGGAAATAGCTAGGCAGAACGAGGTATCGATGGGTGGATGTGTATTTTCTTATTTATGAACACAGCCTCAAATCTATTAAATTAACGAATAAAACTTGGCCTGATAAAGTAGGAAACAAACAAAAACATTCTCGTTACGTGTATCAAATAATTAAATTAAATGTAACTCCCTTTGCAGATCCCCAACGGCTGGGGCTACAACCCTTGGTCACAGACTGGCCACAAGAAGCAACGCCAGCCCGACAACGCGGAGTTCGACATCAACGCCACCGCCGAGTCCTGCCTCAGCGTGCTCAACAACGTGTACAGCGACGGCATCGCGTGGCACGACGTCGCTTGCTACCACGAGAAGCCCGTCGTCTGTGAGGACTCCGACGAACTCCTCAACTACGTGGCCAGCACCAACCCCGGCCTTCGTCTGTGATCCCCCTAACTTAAGATACTACCAAACATTTCAGTGATCATACTCAAAAGTAAGCATCACGACATCGTACAACACGGTGCTCGGATGTCACTAGCAACAAAAACGTTGTTAGTATTCTTTCAAACGAATTTAAGATTTACTTAGATATAGAGTTCGGTTCTAACAGCCTACACTCCATAAAGGATGCACATCGTACTACATCGTATTTATTATGCACCAGCACATTTTAAGGACTTGCCATAACTCCTACATTCGGGATCTCTACACACTGCCCGCAATCCGTCGTACAAACATTGTACAGTATCATAATTTAAGACTTAAGTAAGTTTATTTTACCTAAGGGAATTTCTATTTGTACATAAAAATAAAAAATAAGAAAAAAATTATAGAGTTGTTTTTTTATTGTTTGGAAGTAAATATGATTGAAAATCAACACAAAACCTGCCTATATCAAATGATAAATGATGTTTGTTACAGACACTTTTACAAGTCAATGTAATGTTTTTTTTTAAAACTAGATGGCGCCGGCATTTCCTATCTGACTAGCTCTGAGAAGAAAAGCCGAAACAAACTCAGAGATCAAAGTCTCTTTTAAAGTCGCATTGTGGTATAAAAACTATGTTAGTGTAACAATGTAGGGCAAGGTCTGGAATGGCCTTTTTAGGAAAGTGCCATAGCAGGTTTGAGTTGACCTGTCTATCTGACGGCACGAATGCATCAGTCATCGCGTAGCTCAAACCTTATTTTAGGGAGCTTAACAACCCGACTGCCGCACGCTGCTACCAACCAGCCGGACATTTGCGTAGGTCACAAAAAAAACCCAAAACCGCCAAACATCATATCAATTATCAAACTAAAGATATCATAAGTTTTTGAATAACTTCTGCTGAGTCGACTGGTAAGTAGAAAGGGTGCATTGTTGCAGGTACTAAATTAATTTGTAGATGTTAAGTAGCACCATTGTAATTTAACTCCACTCGACTGGTGCACTAGCTGAGCACTTGGCTCCTGCGCAACGTGTCGCGGGTTCTATTCCCGCGCAGAATAAGAATTTGTATGCCCTACAGATAATTGCCCGAGTGTATGTGAAGATTTGTGTCTGTAATTATTAGAGAGAGTAAGACAAAAGTATTCATAGTATGGGGCAATGTTTATGAAAAAATTAAAAGAACTTTCAACTCATGCTTTGATCTTCACACTATAACCTCTAGTCAACCGCCATGGTATATCTAGCCACTAGACGATCAATAGGCAGTCAATTATGTGTAACCATGAAGCCGCCTTAGGCTAGAGCGTCGCCTCGTTACAAAGTCACCGGTATTGCCCGCTGGGCATGCCCCGTCTCTTGGCGAGCACCTTCATTAGGGACAATAGGAGCGATATATATCATATCTCAAAATAATCTTTATTTTTTAACATTATTTTACAAAATCGCAGTTGCATGTAAGTCGTATGGTGGTAGAGGTATAAAATGTAACACTAGGACGACATATGGCACTATGGCATATGTGTACGCAGATGACAGTACTGTTTCAGAGAGATACTTGTCCAACGCAAAAACCAGCGGGGATGAAGTTCATTAATTGAGAGAGGCCATGGTAGAGGGGACAGATTTGACCTTAAGCCTTGTCTCCCAGTGGGGTGATGACACCAAAACACAGGCGTGTCTTTTCTCCGCAAAAAGGAGTCGTTTCAATCAAACTCCTACTTTTCGAGGTACATCTGTTCCTGTAACCGATAGGCTCGAGCTCCTAGGCATGGAGTTGTCATCCAATCTCAACTTCGGCGCCACCATTGAGCTCAAAGCCCAAAGTGCGGCCAAAAAACTGGGCATCCTAAATAGAGTTAAACGATACTTTACGCCTGGACAGCTTGTGACTCTTTATAAAGCACAAGTCCGATCCAGTATGGATCTTGCATGGAGTATTGCAGCCACCTTTGGGATGGCTCAGCAAAACATCAACTTGCTGCGCTTGACTCAGTGGAACGCAGAGCTAAGAGGCTCATTGGCGACGAAAAACTGGTGGATGCCAAGCTTCGCAGCTTGGCTCATCACCGCAAGGTTGCCTGCTTGTCGTTCTTCTATAGACTGTACTTCGGAGAGTGTGCTCAAGAACTCCACAACCTCATCCCAGCGGCCCCCTTCTACCATCGGACATCTAGACGCACTGCAAGTTACCATCCTTACTTAGTTGCCATTCCACCAATTCGCACTAAGCGCTTCCAAACATCCTTCATAATGCGCACTGCAAAAGAGTGGAACTCACTACCTGCGTCTGTGTTCCCGAACGCATTCAACCTGAATCTCTTCAAAGTTAGAGTTAACAGGCTTCTTCTGGGTAAGCTCACTCCATCGTAGACTTTGTCTCTGTCTCCTCTGACCTAGACTAGAGTCAAGAGCAAACCATTTCCTAAAAATAAATTTAAAAAGAAACTATTGGCCAAATACTCAAGTGCTACTCTATTTTAAATTGCCGTTAAGTCTCGTGCTGTCACAGTCACTATAAGACAAAGTGACAAATACACTTCGATAACATTTACCTTTTGTTGAGGTTTTTGTTACACGTTATATCTCAGTGTTAACACCAGAAATAGAAAAAGTAAAAAAAACTACATAACATCACACCTGTATTCCCCGAAGGGTTGGGCAGAGGTGTATAGTAACACCTCATTTCGCCGTTATGTTTAAGTCCCATGTAATAGGGGGCGAACCTATTGCCATCAACCGGACACAAATCCAAATTCCAGGCTGCTACTGAGGAATTCCACACGGAAAAACCCAATACTACTTGGCCAGACTTGGGGATCGATCCCAGGACCTTACGATCAGCAGTCACGCTTGCCACCACTGGACAAACGAGGCAGTTAAATAAACAAAAAAATAGTTATAATTTAAATAGAATTGAAATGATTAACAAAAGTCTGTCTATAAGCTCACTCAATCCATCACAGACACGTCGATGTCTCTATCACTCAATACGAAGTATCACTGTACATCATCAATCATCGTAAACATACGATATATCATGGCAATAGATACTCGTAATATTCCCCTAAGGTGTAAAATATTTGTTATAGCGCAGAAGTCTAAATAATTTTCTTGAAGCTCTGACATATTTAGTTTCCTTCGGGAATATCCAGAGTAGCCGCAGGCTTTAAAGTAAAACCTATGTAGAGAAAGTTATGGCTACATGGAAGTTCCCAACTATGTACCTATATCAGTCTGTTAGTATATTTCTACTGTTTTCATCTAGGAAGGTAATACAGCTGTAGTACTGTCTTATAATTAAGGAGGTTAGGAACAAATAGTGTCATTTACACTTTTGACTCGAACCTTTTTTTTCGCAGGCCTCATAGCTTTGGATTTTATCGATTTCTGAGGAGATGTGGTTCAAAAAGTGCCACATTGAAGAGAAAATAGCATTTTGCGAGTCGCATTCTGATCAAAAAGTGACATCTGATTTTCTAGTTTCCAACTAAAACCTTTGTATACTGTTCCGAACTGGAAATCGGTGGGTAATCTATGATGACAGCTCGAATACAGTATTTGGGTCGGACGCACTGCATAAAACGTTTATACAATTACCGATTACAGCTAGTAATTTCTCGGATTCGGATTTGAAGAACAAGCATCAAAGTTACAAGTTTTATCAAGGCAAACAATAAAACAAATCGTCAATTTTTTTCTCGATATATGAACAAAAATTTAAAGTGTTCATGACACTTTTTGTCTCTGAGCTCCTCAATTATAATCCATAAGTCGTCACTTTTACGGGGTGGTGACCTACTTTGTCCCGTGGGCAACGCGGCTACTTAATTAATCAGTATATCTGTCTGTCTACTTAAAAATCAACTGCCAGGCTAAGTTTACGTAGACTACCCAGAAAGTAGAAATGACTAAAGCATTTTATGACTTAATAGCCCTTCACTATTAAGTCACCTACGTAGCAGCTCGAACAGTCTCCTGAGGGTGTTGTCCGAGCGGTGGGACTTGTCCTTGATACAGAGGTGGATGCAGCTTCATGTTAGCGCCTCTCCTCGTATTTTTTGACATTATTGTGTAAATTCTGTATGTCAAATTTTTTGTAATTGATTGTGGGAATGTTTATTATTTTTAATTTGATTTAATGTTATCTGATTTATGGACTATATCTCTGAAATAATTAAATTATTATTCTTCGTTTATTCATTGTATATACATATAAATTATATTTTTAAATATTTCCACAAAAAATATAAAAAACATTTAAAAATATAAAAAATAGTAGCCCACCGGCATCGGGAACAGGGTCCAAGCTACCGGTGGTCAGGGCCTCAGAGAGAGGAACTTCCTGACAATACGTGCCGTGTCTAGAAGTACCGCTTTCTGTATCAGGCTGCCCAACGAGAGCCTCATCAGGTGTTGGTCGAGGCTCTTGGCTATTAATCCATTAGCCGTAACGACTATCGGCACAATGACTGCTGAGTCAACCTCCCACATGTCGACAACCTCGTGTGCCAAGTCTTGATACTTAATTTCTTTATCTTTCTCGGCTTTCACAAGGTTCTCGTCATGTGGGACAGTGACATCAACAATCATTGTGAGACGCTCTGATCGATCTATCACCACTATGTCAGGCTTATTGGCAACAATAGTCCTGTCGGTGATGATAGATCGATCCCAGTACAATGTGATATGACCATTCTCGAGAACTGGGTCAGGCACATACTTGTAGTATGGTACTTCTGCGTCCACAAGGTTGTATTTCAGAGCAAGTTGCTGGTGGATAATCCTAGCCACTAGGTTGTGTCTGTGCAAATACTCGCCGTTAGCAAGACGAGAACAACCAGAAATAATATGTCGAATGGATTCACCGGGACAGTGACATGCCCGACAGATGTCAACTGTGCATGTTCAAATTATTATTATTATTATTTTATAGGCGTCGCTAAGACCAAATTCGCGAGTTGTAGGTTCAATTCTCACCAGCACTGTCCTGCCTACCATTTTCTCAACTATGTTGGGGTCAGCTGCCAGTCTAACCAGATGCGGCTGTATACCAGTGTTTTATACGGACCGACTTCCATCAAACCTTCGCAACTCAGTTTCTGGGCAATGCCGATATCCTAAGGTTAGACTGACAGTCAGACTTTCTGACCTCAGACTTCCCGTAACGACTGTCATAGGTATTCTTATAACTCCCGGGACCTACTGTTTAACTTGCTCTCCGAGGTACGGAGGTGTCTCGATGAGTAACGAACGGTCACCCATCCGCGGGTTGACCGTGGCAAGCGCAGCTTAACCTCGTAAATCGTATGATCTGCGCGATTGGTAATTAGCCACGAGCCCTCCGATTCTCACCAGCACTATGAGGACAAACTTACTCATGGGAAAATCAATTGGTAGTCGTGTGATTAGCGGCATAGGCATAGATAACTCTCTCCTCTCTTTCCGAAAGTTTATTAAAAGGATATGTCAATAGGATAGGCAGGTAAATGCTTAATTTTTTTTATTTTTTTTAGTAGCCTATGAAATGTCCCACTGCTGAGCAAAGGCCTCCCCTTTTGCCTTTCAAACCTCTCTATTTTGTGCCGTTTCTAACCATGTGAACCCCGCAAAAGCGTCGAAATCGTCATGCCACCTACGCCGCGGCCGACCTCGACGACGGTGTCCTCCTTCAGGCGTCTAGTTAGTGACGATCCCATCGGTCCGGGTGCATTCGAGCGACATGACCGGCCCACTTCCACTTAGGCCTGGCTGTTATTTCTCCAACATCTGCTACTTGCGTTATGGAGCGCAGGGTGGTAAAATTATTACGATTTTTAAAATTTGAAATATATATCTCCATAGCGTTGAAGCCTGTAGGTGCAGTCAATTTCAGAGGTATACAACTGGGAAGATACGTCCACAACTCATTCGCTATAAACCAAATAGAATAAATATGTGGATCCTATTAGATAAGTCGCCGGCACGTAACTTGGCAAGGTTTTGGCGTAGTACGCACGTACACTTAGTGCTACAAAAGAATGGTTACTTTTATTGCTTGTCATTATTCTATAGTTATTGCCATAATTTAATTTTAAACATGTCTGTTTAGAAGTAAGAAAGAAAAGATTTTCTTCTCTACTCTTGCCAAGCTGTTATATTTGATTCTAGTAACTATTCTAGTAAAAACATTTGAACGCACTCTCAGTTACCATGAGGTCCGTATAATATTATAACTCCGGATGTAGCTTGCAAACTGTCTAACATATAATATTGCATACATTTTGCAGAATACACTCCCATGGGATATGATGTGTAGATTGTTCGTATTCACATGCGTTGAACTTCTACACAATGTTGAGATAACAAGCATGAAGGAAAATAGTTTACTTTGAAGTTACCACTCTGGTCTCTGACTCCCGGCGAAGTATAAGCCAACGCCACTCCACCCCTGGGTATCATCAAAGAATCAACAGCATCTTCATATTATGTTCTAATAACAAGAATCAGATCAACAACTCGTGGACGCAGCCTAAGACTTTGAGGGGGTCATTTTAACAGTAAAATAAGTCGAGCACATTAGAATCTACTGCACATTTTTTGAGGGGATCATGAACCCTACGACCCCCCCCCCCCCCCCTTGGACCGCCACTACAACAAGTCCCTTGCTATTCTGTTAATCCCTTCAGCTTTTACGAGATCTAAGAGTCAAGTAGGCATAGAGGTCTCAAGCAAGACTGTAGAGCGCGAGGACCTCCTGTGGTGTGGTAGCACGTACATCATGTAGTTTTAGGTATGTAAGGTTATATTGTAAGATATTATTCATAGACAGTAAGCATATCATATATCATGTTTGGTTAACAACATAACATAACATCACGCCTTGTATTCCCCGAAAGGTTCGGCAGAGGTGTTTTAGTACACCCTCGTTTCGCCAGTTATGTTTAAGTCCCATGTAATAGCGGCGAGCCTATTGCCATTAACTGGGCACAAATCCAGAGTCTGGGCTGCTACTGAGAAATTCCCAATGGAAAAACCCAATAACAATTTGCCCGACTTGAGGATCGAACTACTTAGTCTTTTCACCACAGCATGACCTATTTTTGTACAGCACGTGCCGACAAAAAGAAGAAGAGGTCCATGCTCAACAGTTGCGCTTGGGACCACTTGAGCAACAAAGCAGTCGGTATATAAACCTATGTAATTAAGAGTATTAAAGATAGTACTATCGTGCCAATGACTGCACGCTAGACTGTATACTACTAGTCTGTGTGTTATTTTTTACCCCTTCAACCCCCAACATCACACAGCCCCCAAAATGTTTCGATAAGCCAGTTGAAGACTGATTCGGGTTGCTATTTCATTTTATCTATGATACTCCGAGAGAAAACGAGATAATAAACCGAATCGTTCGATAACAGCTGACTTATCGAAAAAGTTCCAGGTTCGATTTCAAGGCGGTAAAAGATGTTCCTTATGAAAACTCTCCGTCCTCGGGTTGAAATTGCAACGCCCTCTATCGCATGGAACTAATTCCATCATCAGAAACTGTGACTGTACCCGAGTATAGCTTTGCCGCCGGGATTAGAGGTGCGAAGATGAACTTACGTGGAATCCCATAGTTGGACAATCGTATTCTGTATGGCTTTTTTAGGTTATGAATTTGATGGGATGAGTATTATGGGCCATTTTGTACGTAAGAACCATAATATTTGGGCTCAGCATTAAGCCTAGTGCTGACATCTCACGAGCGTAGCAAGAACTACACTGGCTCCACCATCTCTAACCAGTTTCTACAGAACAGATGGCGTTGTAGGTACATAAATAAACAGTTTACTGATACTCGTACATGCAAACTTAGATCATTGTTTAGATAAGTAATTGCTAAATTGAATCCCATGGGTAATCGAGTGTAGAATGTATTAAAAACGCAGTTAAAAATATGACCGACCACAGTACCGCTGTCCATGCCATACATTATGTTGTGTGACTACATGAAACACTTCCAATATTAATGTCATGTAAGTACTTATGCTGGTACACTGCTACTGTTGACAACTACCTACCCTAGGAAGCGTAAATAAGTGGAAACTTGACATTGTATTACTTTGAAGTCAACGATATACCTCTGTATAATATTTATACTGTTCTGCCTAGCCTTTTCCCAACTATGTTGGGGTCAGCTTCCAGTCTAACTAGACGCAGCTGAATACCAGTATTTTATACGGAACTCACTTGCTGGGGAATACACGGAGCGACTGCCATCAGACCTCTGCAACCCAGTTACTGGGCAATGCCGATATCCTACGGTTAGACCGGTTGTCGAACTTTCGGGCTTCTGACTTCCTGTAACGACTGTCATATAGGTATTAGTATTTATATTTATACTAAATATAAATATGTATATTTATACTGCATTTCGTTATTCTTATGCGTTTTTTAAACAAGTTTTAAACTATTGTTTTCTACTAAACTAAGCGTTAGGTCAAGTCCGCAAAACTTAGAAATCAAGACTGTAACTTAGTCTATTGTATCCCACAGCTGGACAAGCCTACTCGTTACAGTTCAGGTGCGAAATACTGCACGTAAAAGGAGTATTTCAGGTTCGTAGCCATTCGTAGCATGGCTTCTACGCCTACCTCTACGAGAAAAGGGCGTGATGTAATTATTGTACTTGTTAAGCGCCAAATACACTGGGAAGTTTTATTGCGCAAGTCTTCTTTTCGTGTGGTTAGTGACTAACTTGGTGTCAGAGTTCATGCCGCCCATGGGCCTATGATTTGATGATTTGGCTTCACATGCCGTCGAGAAATTTCTCTCGGATATTTTCCTTCACCGATTTTAAGTAGGTGATAATTATACAATACGCACATGAATCTGAAAAGTCCGAGGTGTGTGCCTTGAGTTCGAACTCGAGACCAAAGACTTGGCAGTTCGACGGTCACACCACGAGGCTATCACTAAAGTAATAGGGTATGTGACTATATTTGTTTTATTAGAAATCTCGAAACTATTACAAAAATGATGGGCAACAGTGAAAAAACTACTGAAATATTTAATAAAATGCCCAAGATATAAACAATTGAAAATTGCTCACTAGACAGAGACAACATGACGCTACAATGACGTCATACCTTGCAAACTTCATAATTATTTGACACCACTCTGTACAATATCTGTTTCGCGCGACAAGGACAGAAAATGCCCCCTCCACAAACTTCGCAAGCGTGTAGCTCCTCTATTTCTTCATCGATTTTATTTATTTTTTCACATATCAATTTGTATCTATACTTTCTTTAAAATAATACTAAATTGTTGTACATTTTTAATAGTAGTCAACTACCCTATTGCACGCAAGTGCTCGCTTAGTTCGTAAAACTTGCAGAAGTTAACTTGCTGTGGATGTGTTCAAAGGTTGCAAGTAGGTTGCAGACGTCAAGTTGCGCAACAAATCTTGCTAGTTTGGCGCTTTATGTGTTATTTTTTTATACAAGTTAGGTAAACATCGTTCTTCAGTTGTGTATCTCTGCCATCAACGCGAAGTATAGTGGGCGTGAAGACACAATCTTTTTACGTATTCCGAGTGGTTTTGTCGGCAAACTGTTTGTCGCTACAGCGTAGATTACGCAGTGTGAATATCGCTAATGAAACAATACACATTGTAAATATGTATGTAGTTAGTTGAAGTCTGTGTACAGTGTCATTCATGTATGTCAGTCTCATCCCACACATCATTTAAAAATGCTATTTTTAACTTCAGTTTCTATTTTAAGATGCCATACTAATGGCCAAATACTCAAACGCTACTCAATTTTAAGCGGCCGTTAATTTCGTGCTGTCACTGTCACTTTAAGGCGAAAGATAAAGATAAAGATAATTTTATTATGCAAATATGGGTATAAAGGATGACAAAAATTGTAACACGTTCAGCCATATTCTACTATGTAGGCATGCAAAAGACAATAAGATAAACAACAAAAAATTTAAACCGACTTCAAAAAAGAATAAAATTATTACCTACCATATAAAATTAACTGTTTCAGAAGTCGGTGCTGATCCACGCTGAACCAAATTGAAGGCACCGACTTCTGAAACTGTTAATTTTACATGGTAATTATTTTATTCTTTTTTGAAGTCGGTTTAAATTTTTTGTAAAAAATGTGTTTATTTTTTTCATTTTAGTGGCCCTAATTAAAACTTGGTTGGACCTACTAAAGACGCTGCTCGTAACAAAATCACATCATCACAATATGCGTACTGTTCGTCATTAAGGAGTTCTATTGTCTATCTCCGAAGTTCTTCATCAGATATCCACCAAATTTAAATGGGACCAACTTCGAAGTATACCCTATCCATTAAAAAAAGAATCATCAAAATCGGTTCACAATTGGCGAAAATATCGATGAATATACACAAAAAAAAAACATACAGACGAACATAGTAACCTCCTCCTTTTTAGAAGTCGGTTAAAAAATACACTAATTTAAAAATCTTTTTCATTTATGCGAAGTGACAGTGACAGCACGAAATTAACGGCAACTTAAAATTGAGTACCTAGCGTTTGAGTATTTGGCCATTAGTATTCTTTACACTAAGTACAGTCGCGGAAAGAAAATGTTATACACCTTAAGATCTATTTTTGCTTGCACAGTGCAAGAAATGAACTATATTACCGACTACGAATTGCCAACATTATAGAAAAGAAAATACTACTATTTTTTGACAAGATATTATGGTGACTGACAAGTAATGCCAATATATTTAATCATCGATTTGATTGATGTCATGGTTTTTACAACAAAACTCCTTAAACCAAATCAAATACATTACATGGCACTAATACGTCATAATAGAGGCAAAAGGCAATTTTGATCTTTTCTACCCAATAATTAAACATAATTTTCCATGCATTGGTCTTTTCCGTTCAACAGTTTAAAAAGGTAACATGTGCCCGCGAAGTGGGAAAGCACTTAATTTGAAAACTGACGAACCTTCTGTACATACATACATAAACTCACACCTTTTTCCCATGGGGGTAGGCAGAAACTATAGAACGCCACATGCTACGACCCTTACATACTCCTTTCGCTTCATTCACATTCATACATCTTGTCATACGCGCACGCCGGTTGAGAGTACTACGCACCTGACCTTTGTGAAGAACATCACCAATTACATCGATGTATGTCCTTCTAGGACGTCCTCTACCGTTTCTATTGACATCCGCCTTATAAATTGCTTTTGTAAATCGCCGTTCACTCGTAAGTATATATTGATAATTTAGCAATTTGGCTTAATTTTATTTCAACATAAGCAGTGTAGGTAGTATTGTAGTGCAATGGGTTGAGTTTCAAACTCATACGTCCACTCGAGAACTAGTCTGTATGTGTCCATGTTACTGGTTGTTTTATTACGCCGAATAACTTGACTTTGTAGGAAGGATTCTGTTTATTTCCTAGCACTGGCTATACAAAATTGTTTTATTGTAAACAAGCGACCTGCCCTGGCTTCGCACGGGTGCGATGTAGATACTAATGTAGGGCATATAAACCTTCCTCTTGAATCACTCTATCTATTGCTGGGAACTGCATTAAAATCCGTTGCGTAGTTTAAAAGATCTAAGCGTACAGTCACGTCTAATAAGATGTATACACATAGCGAACCTAAAAAGCGAATTTCTTTTAGAGAATAATGTATAATTTAGAAATATTCGAAACGGTTATTCGAATGTTATTGTAGAAGCTATGTGTAGAATATTTCATAATTCTAATAGATGTTTTAGAAGGAAATCGCTTTTTAATTTCGCTATGTGTATACATATTATTACACGTGACTGTACAGACAGCGGGAGCGACTTTGTTTTATATTATGTAAAGGTAAAGATTCTTTATCGATCAGTATCGTATAGTTCTGGGATGCATTAAAAGAGCCTCCACGAGTGACGATACATAAGTACGTCCGGCGCACCCTGGGCAGTCAGCCCCGCTACCAACCATGCTGATGGCTAACCTTTTCACTACGGCATTATCATTATCTTATAGTTCATACCGACACGACAGAGCGATCGTTGCGTCGTCATTTTTAACCGACTTCAAAAAGGAGGAGGTTCTATCTTCGATTGGTATTTTTTTTTAAATGTATGTACACCGATTACGCTGAAATTTCTGATGCGATTTACGTGATTCTTCTTTAGTTTGATACGGAATAGTTGCCATTTGGTCCCATAAAAATTTAACATAGTTTGGCCCAGTAGTTTTCATTTTATTAACATTTTGAACATTTTTTGTTTACGTGGACGATGTAATTATTCTACCTGATGTAATCTAGAAAAAATCCTACTGTAGTTTACAGAACAACCTATTACAGACACTAAAAAGTAAAAACTACGTTTAAAAAAACCGACTTCAGAAACTGCTAATCCACGCTGAACCAAATTGAAGGCACCGAGCCTTCAATTTGGTTCAGCGTGGATTAGCACCGACTTCTGAAACTGTTAATTTTATATTATGGTAAAAGTATTAGGTTTGCATAAGAGGTGTATTAAATTAAATCTTTATTAAGATATTTTATACTTTTTAGTTTTTGAAGTCGGTTTTTTAAACGTAGTTTTTTTTGATGGGGTATACGTATCTGTAGGTATGGAATAATTACAGATAAATATTGGCTCTTCATTGAAAAAATAATCAACCTTCAAAAATAAAACACAGTTTGCCGAAAAGGTAATTTATAATTTTTAAGATTGCAGTATGAATTATTTTTAATAGCGAACTGTGGATGAATGTTGCAAAATTGTATAGGCAAGTTTCGATTGAGAAATTGTTTGCTTTGGAGTTATTGGAAGGCGTACGGCGCATGGCCACGTGCGTCGCTCTTTTTCTTATATAACCATCACGCCCTTGCTGTACGAGGGGGTAGACATAGGTTAAATATTAAAAAAACGGTTCCAATTCAAAAATTGCTTTTTGAAGTTTGTCAGACGCAATCTTTATCTATGGTTTATCGATCCAAACTCAACAGATTATTATACAAAGTTTCTTGGGAATCGAACCTACGTAAGCAAAGAGCGCGGTGCACTTACTGCCACTAAACCCAAGGGGGATTGAACGTGGGAAAAGTATTTGAAGAGTAAACCATGACTGTAGTCAGGGTTCTATTTCGGGAAGGGTTTTAAATATATTTTTATGTACGTCTATGTATTGTATTTGTGTGTATGTTAAATGTTACTTTAGTACGTAAGTACTTGGATTTTATGAAAAACGTCGATGGAGCAAACTTATGTATTTAACAAAACACGATGTTACATGTTTATTAATAAAAATAATTTTGTTAACATTTTCAACACATCATTAACAAGCGGGTTTGTAATCGCAGTAGAATATTGTCAGTGTACAGTTAGAGGCTGCCAATTGACCTCATTATAGTCTCATAGTCGCCTCTGCGGCACCCACGGGTTGAAGGGGCGTGGCCTCTCCTTATCCGGGGACCACACGGCACGGAAACTTCTAATAAGAGCTTTTAAAGACTAAACACATTTAACAGCATCAATTCGCATTTCACTTATAAATAATGTACATGTGAACGTATGATTTCGCTTTTTCTCGCAGTGATTCAGCTTTCAAATGCTTCAGCAGGCTTACGCATGCTATAGAATGTTTTCACAACTGAAAACACACGATAGAGCAATATTTCACCGGTAATGTGGATAAGTATGTTTAAAAACCATCGAGCTTTTAACGTCGTGTCCCTCACGAGGTCTCGAGTTCGAACCCAAGGCACGCACCTCTGACTTTTCGGATTCATGTGCGTATTGTATAATTATCACTTGCTTGAAAACGGTGAAGGAAAAAATCGTGAGGAATCCGGCATGCCTGAGAGATATTTTTCGACATCATGTGAAGCCAAGTCAGAGGCCCATGGGCGGCATAAACTCTGACACCAGGTTAGTCACTAACCACACGAGAAGAAGAAAATCCAGCTTTTTTCGAATTGACGATGTTTTTTTTTCTTTTAAACAAAACGTTGCCCCACACTAGGATTTCACCTGTGTCGTGGGTGCGTTTACAGACACAAATCTTCACACGCACAAACATCCAGACCCGAAAAAACTATCTGTAGGCCATACAAATATTCCGTGCGGGAATCGAACCCACAACCCGTGGCGCAGAAGCCGATCGCTCAGCCACTGCACTAAACGTGTCGTCAAATTTAATCCTTTTATAGCTATTTATAAACTCCATGGGACTGATGTGGTGGTACCTTACCAACTGCTTCTTCTTCTATCGTGTCGCCACGAGATACGAGAATAACTCATGCCGTGGTGAAAAGATTAGCCAGTCAGCAAGGTTGGTAGCGAAGCTGACTGCCCAGGGTGCGCCGGACGTGGTTGTGGTGCATGCTTTTGCGAATCCCGCGACCCCGGCCGAACGGTCAGGAGGAGGAACACCGTTGGTTTTTAGCCGGTAAGAGTCCGGCAGACCCCCTCGCCTTCCCCGGGCGAGGGACATCCATGAGGATTTTCCAACGAGGAAAAAGAAAAAAAAAAGGTGCGCTGGACGTACCTAACTATCGTCACTCGCTAAATATATGTAAATGTTCACTATAAAACCTTAATATACGTAGAATGGATTAGAATACGTATTGATTTTAATGAGCTGTTTATTAACAAACTAGCGACCCGCCCCGGCTTCGCACGGGTGCAATGTAGAACCTTCCTCTTGAATCACTCTATCTATTGCTGAAAACTGCTTTAAAATCTGTTGCGTAGTTTAAAAGATCTAAGCGTACAGACAGCGGGAGTGACTTTGTTTTATTTTATATTCATATAAAGATAAAGATGTTAGTAATTAATAGATGCCATAATAAACCATTGTACTAGAGGTAGGTATGTAGTTATATGCTATATTGATAAATAACACCCACTTACGAAGTTAACATACAATTAAAACGAAAATAAATTGTCTGTTATCAATGTCTCATTATTTGGGTTAGACTTTCGCTCTAATTTTCTAGGATTTTTTGCTCTATCATTATTATCTGATTCTATCCTTTTTGTATTGTGCAATCGTATTTTTGTGTAATGTTAATAGTACAGTAATAAAGAGTAAAGCTCAGACCATTAAGTACTATAGTCTGACTCACGCTGACTCTACATTTCACCACAAACGAGGGAAATCCAAAGCTTACAGCTGAATCAGTACATAGGTACGTATAAAACCATTATGAACATCCATCTTCTTAAAGGTTACAAGTACATACCTACCCGATAATTGTACATAATGTTTGTCAACACACATGCCTTCGTGTCACCAACCACTCTTGCCATTGGGTTGGTTGAAATTAATTTATGAATTCTATCATAATTAAACCATTCAACACGCCCAACGTGACCACTTGTACAATATTTTATGCTTATGACTGCCTATCGGCCGTGAAAGACGACGTTAGCCGCTAGGGGACCGACACACCTTGCAGTGAAAAGGGGATATCGCCGGCAGCACACCAATAACATTGGTTTAACTTTGCTTTTGAGCCAATTAGAAAATTATATGCCGATGTAATGTAATTAGAATCCTCGACCGCTATGGTCGACTACAGTGCCTATAGTTATACGATCAAACATAGCGAGGTCGGTGCGGATAGTCGGTCGCGAGGGTCACGCAGAGGTGACAGGCGAGTTGCGTGCGTGCGAGATATGGGGAGGCGTCAGGCGGCTCCGCTGATGTCAGTGGAAGCGACGAGCGGCGGCTCTCCCGACGGCGGCGGCCGGCGGCGGACGGCGGGCGCACGCACAGAATGCAGCGGCGCGCGGGGCGCGGGCGGGGGCCGCTGCTGCCGCGGCGACGCTCGTGCTGCCGCCCGGCGCCCGCCAGTCAGCCGCGCGCCTCCGACACGAGTGCTGTTCGAGCGCGACAACACACACCTCCGCCTCACGCAGGTACGTATATCGCACGTGACTTTCATAACTTCTTTCGCTTCCGACCACCGCGCCAGAGGCCGCCAAAGGACCCGCGCCGGCCGGCTATTTCGAATGTTACCTGTCATCGGATGACTAGAAATAGCCGGTCGACGTCCACACCGGCATCGTCCACTCTCAACCTGGTGGCCTGAGAGCGGAGCCGGGGCCGCGATGACCCGTCATGTTTGCCAAACGAGAATCCCTAAATACTTGCCGGTCATCGCTTCTGCGGCTTTTATCAGTGTTACATATTTATTATTTGCCGGCGCTGCGGTGAGGTCAGCGAGCGCGCGCGGTGATGTGCGCCTTATCGCGTGGGCTGTAGGGTCGCAGCGGAGGCGCGCAGTGGCCGCGGTCGGCGACGCGGGCGCGTCCGACCTCGGGTTCTGCTCTGTCTTTGCTCTGCTCTTGCGTCGTTCATATTAGCTATTGATACCTACCTACTTAAGTACTACCTACATGAAGCACAAACAATAACCAACTTTACCGCAAACTACGTTGATTCTGATTACCGGGAAGTATCTTCGGTCGCTTTATTATTGTTTACCAACAACTATACTCAACAGTTGTTAAGACCCATTACAATAAATAGATACTTACATCAAAAGATCTGCTACTGTGTTTTGCTCCATTACTTTGTAACGACTAACAACTATTTATCTATCACCGTAATGACTGTTCAGATGCTAATTGTTGTTTATACCCAGCACTAACTGATAAATTACGTGTCCAGATGCTACTGCTGACCTCTTGTGCATTCTCGCGTACACAACGACCGACCACTGACCAGACATGCTTTGATCTAAGCTAATTGTGTTTGCTTCGATGAGAAACCACAAGTATTGAAACAAACGGAAACTATAGGTTGATCCACTAACAATGGCGTCATGAGGTGATGCTAGGTAGGTAGGTAGGTAGCTGCGTGGTAAAATAGGTACCTTCCGAAAGCAACGTTACAGTTAAATTGTAAGTAATAGATGAGGTACGTAGTTACTAAAGACGTTAATCATGATAGACAAGATTAAGAAAGCAATATACAATACAGCATTAATTTTTTTGTTATTAGGCATGATATTATTATGTTCTTTGTTTTTGTTTATAAAATGCGTAGGCGGTTGCACGTGTTACTCGCGAAACGTATTAGGCGGTCAGAAATTAAGCGATAGTTGTATTCTTTAATCGCTAAATCAGGCACGCACGGCATATGAAATATTCGTGAAATGTGCGCGGGTTGCTCTGACGAGGGATCCGGTACTCGCCGGTGTTGTCTTCAGCAGCAGTACACTGTGCGTGTAACACTTAACGCGGCAGGCAGACTTCGCCGTTATGAGATGCGACACATGGTCCAGTATTCCGTGGCGATGCGTCAACACTTATTACGCCCTAGACGCATCGCTCAAATGTTCTCGACCTCGCACTATCCGCCTCCAAGCCATTTTCGTCTCTGGAGTTTTTGTCCATAAGGGCCATTATGTCTTGCGTGTGTTCCGGCGTTAACAGTGTTTTGTAGCCGCTGTAGGGTCGAGATCCCCGACGCACAAGAGAGTGAAAGTTGGAGGGTGGGTGAGTGACGGGGTGGCTCCCTGCAGGAGTAGTCGACCCGGGACTTCCAACTAGGATTTGCTAAATCTGCTTCTTTTACGTGAGGACTATCGAAAAAGCTAATTACCGTTTTAGATCGGACGTTTATTACAGTAATTAGAGTTAGGCTCCGAAGAGTTAGGTACTGTCTGCCAGTGCTGGAACAGTGACTCGCATTAAAAATGAATTATTTTACTGTCTAATTCCCAAACTCGTAAACACATTCTTCAAAATAGCTATCACGTTACAAGCACTGCAAAAGGCACTGGAACGCTGAGTCGAAATACCTATTGAATTATGACGGCACGTCGGCACTTTATTCCTGGTAGTTAAGTCATCGCCGGTCTTAACAGCAAAGCACTCGAGTTCAAGAAACTAATTAGTGCATCTTTCGTACTGAGAGATATATACCTACCTACCTACTTTGTTTAGTAATTCACATCAGTGCACATACAAGCTCTCGTGTTGGCATTGGCTTACGCCCCTGACACGCCGAAGAGTATGAAAAACACGTGGCCAAGTAGGTATGGTACTATATCTAACTTAATATTCTTACACAGTTAGATTGGAGCCTAGTCTCAGAAGGTTAGATCCGAATCTAGTTGTAAAAGAAAATAAATATCTACAGATGATAGATCTTTATACGTATACGGGGTGTTTCAATGTCCGGCCGAACTTGTGTGGTGATCCACGCGTTTCGTATGGCGTGTGCTAAAAAATAATAATCAGCAGCGTCGGTACTAAGTAGTATTTGTTTTCGTAATTTAATATTTTTTTATACTGCGTTATTATGAATTTAACAACAGATCCTGGGTCGCCATACATACTGTGACCAGTCGTTGAACGTGTTAATACACCATATACAGCACTCGAATAAGCGAGCAACGATTCTTCTGGCAATCGACCCCTAAATTAATTAATCGAATAACTACCACACATTTAATAACAGTTCTCAAATCATTGTTTGAATCACACAAATTCGGTTTCGTGTAGGAAATATAACTGCAAAAATGAGGAAAACATTCTACTTATGAATACACGTTACTTACGTAATTAGTTAATTGAAAATTAAAACATTGTCGTACAACAAGACTCGTGTTTTGAACTGCGCCGATTGTTTTATCTCTTATGAAACCTAAATTGTATACGGCTTGGATAGCAGCCTGTTTCAGAAAATATTATTGGTACTTCTTACATACATGACTATGCATACAGCCCATTGAAATCCATACCTTTATTAAAGTTTGCCGTAGCTGTCGTAGCTCGAACATGGCAAAGCCAAAGAAAAATAGAGAAAATACCTGAAAAAACCATACATTAAAGATTAACGTTACCAACATTTCAGTGAAATAATTTACACGACACTTTGTTATTTAATTTCGGCTTCAGAGGTGTGGAAGCACAATCACAAATCTGTAAAATTGATTTTCGAGTTAAACATAGACACGTGACAAACTTTTCGAGATAATTGTATGCACTTCTGGGTGCTGTAATTAAATTGCCCTTCAAATTTGCACCATATCATTCTGTTACTAAGGTTAATTATTCTCTATTAAGTATAAGGATAAAATGACATAAATAAGTGCTACGATTTAATGTTGTAAACTTCTAAGAGCAGTTAAAATCTGCATGGAATTTGGGATTCCTTGTTTATTTTAATTATTCATATTTTAGGAATTTTGGTAAATATGACAAAATCCCATAAAACCATTTATTTTAGCAGTCATTGGGAAGTTCGTATACAGCGGTGAATGTTTACAGGCTAAAGGCAGCTTTATAGAAAATATTTTCAAATAAACTTATCAACGTTCTACCTATCGTTACGTAAACAAACTTTCACGTCCAGGTTTTAAAATAAATTGCAAGAAAAAAAACATGCGTCCACTGGTCCATAATTCTATTAAAGAAGTACTACGAGGATGACCTATTTTAGAAGGTAACTTGGTTAGCCCGGATTTACCTCTAATGAATCGGCAAAGCCCTAGTGGGACGCCTGGAAACGGGGCTCCAAGGACGAGCTGTACTTATCTGCTTGCGGAAGCTTTATAAATAACAGGTGCTTTTCACTGAAATAGGACTAGCCACTCAACCGCCCGGCCCCCGCCGCCGAATTTCAGCCAACCGCCACGGACCGCGCGGTCTTGTTTATGTAATTTGACCCCTTCTGACCTTAGCGATAAAAACACCTGACGTACGCAAACTACAAGTGCTATATCAAAATAAAAAATACAGATATAAAGCTGAATAATTAAGGAACATACTTATCTATAAACCAAGAGATATAATTATAATTTGAAACTCAAAAAAAAAAGATTAACTTGAAAAACAGTGATGGAAAATTGGAAAAATTTGAAAATTGGAAATTTTTGATGGATAACTCTTAACTTTATATCCATTTTAACAATATTAAAATAAACTAGATTATATTTCCTTTCTAACAATACCAGAATGTATAAACTTATTTTATTCCAATAAGAAGAAAATCTTATAAGAAGTTAGAAACTCCTTGCTGGTTTTGACGCGGCCTCGCGCGCCCGTATACTGTATATACTATGTATATCGAGTCAAGATAGAATCTTTACGAAACTACCTGTATTTATTTAATTACTACTACCTGTATTTTACTAATAATGAACTATTTTTCCGTTTTCACACATTTTTGGTCAAAATAAACACATTTCTTTGTGTTTACCTTATCAACCGGCAGCCATTGTTCTCATCGCGAACAATAACATTTACAAAAGCGAAATATTGCAACTTGAGATTCTAAAACTACCTACGTGTAATAAAATATTGTAGCACTATTCTTTACGATCCTTTGTATGTATAATAGTGTTAAAAATAAACAATGATGTCAGATTAGCTATGACATATTTACGACCACCCGCCGGCGCCCCGCCGCGCCGCACCCACTTGAGCGATAACAGATGTTTACAAAGTTTGACAATTTTTTTGTTTGACTTTTTGTTTGAAGTAGTGCTGACAAGTGTGATTATTTCGTTGTATAATTTCATAGAGAACGACTCTACTAAAGGTTTTTTCGTATACAAAACACGGTAGTCGATTTTATAAGGATTTTTTAAACTGTTTCGTTTTGGGTACTGTAGTACCCATGGCGGTTTACTGCTTTTTGACTTTGGGTACTGTAGTACCCGGTGGCGGTTGAGTGGCTAGGGCACCTAATCATTAAAATATGCTTGGTAACTATAAACTTGACCCTTAACGATCCTCTTTGGTAATAAAGCATTATGATGGACACCTCGTTTTGGGTCAAATTTACAATAGTCAAGCTTATAGTTCCGTAATATAAATAATTCAAGTTTAATAGATTCCATCATTGTGAATATTTTTTTCATAAAGTTGCAAAATTATACCTACTTATATTATAAATGTGAAAGTTTGTGAAGATGGATGGATAGATGTTTGGTACCCAATCATTCACAAACGGCTATACGGATTTGGATGAAATTTGGCACACAGATATACTATGTCCTGGATTAACACATAGGATACTTTTTATCCGGGTACATGAAGTAGTTTCCCTAGGATGCAAGTAAAACCGCGGGCAACAGCTAATTCTGACGTCAAACACCAACAGAAATATCGTGTCGCCGCTGAATACTTCTTCGAAACATTAGTTTGTTGGCCGTATCAGCTATTGCGTGCAACCTAAAAGAACTTATTAACGCGATAAAAGAAACATTTCTCCGAAAATCAATCTTTGCGAAAAAGAAAGGACCGCTTGAGTAAATATTGACCAACACCTTTATGTTTTCTAAACGTTCGATTCTATCGATTCTGCCCACATCTGCCCACTGCTAAGTATAAAAGCTCCTCCTGATTTGCTCAACGTTTTTGGTACTAAGTTTACAACATTCTGTTGCGTATAGATGGGCCTCTACTACTTTACCACATACTTATTAGTCCTAAGAAGCTAAAATCGAAAAACAGCGTTCATACAAAATACACACCGCTGAAAAATATGCGATACGCCAACTTTTTCAGTACTAAACTTGTAAAAGTTCGATTATCGCATGTAAAGTCAAAATCTGAAGCTTTCCCACCTGCATTAGACGGTTGAATAATTCGCTAAGCTGTAATGGTGAGGTTGCCGGAGCGAGTCAGCGTGCCCACCTCGACTGCGCCAGGCGGGCGTTGGCGGCATGGCGGCAGCTGCATTGCAGCTGGCGTGTGCTTTTGCTCGTTTTACTGCACGGTACAGAATCCTGCTCGCACTGAATATGTACCTACACGTACATGTGTGGCAGGGCCGGTGTGTGCACAGACTACGTACTTTATACAAGTATGTAAGCATATGATGACGCTTTTGATCTCTGATGTTAAGCAGAGTTCAAATTTAGTGCTACATTCGAGATCAGGTTTAACATGAAATATGGATAAATACTGACATTCAACCGCATCTGGTTAAACTGAAAGCCGACCCTTAAATACTTGGGAACGTTCAGGGTGAAAAACAGTTTAATATAGCAACTCGTAATTTGCTTAGTTAAAATGTGGTTGAAGTTGATTAAATTGTGCTATGCAGACACTTTGCTAATTATCACTATTTTGCAGTAGCTTATTGGTAGACATAATTATATGCAACACAGACCCTTTTCTATAGTGTCGACTATTTTATAACTCTGACGCAGTTCAAATGTTTTCGTTTCCTCTCAAACCAATCCATCGGTTTTTTGCGAGTGCGAAAAATTCTCTAAGTGATGCACTCGCACTCGTTAGTTCGTTTGCACTCGTCGTGCAGATGTCGCGAATACTAAGATTAACTTGAATGATAACTTAATTCTACACGGGTTGCGTAACTTTGTTATCTTGAAAATTATCCAATTTGTTTTGATATGATAACACATCATAACATTGCGACTTTAACAACTGTAACTCATTAATGAGCTTACTTACTTACCTGGTAACGTAATTTAGTATAACAGTTTTTTTTTGGTCCAGAACGCATATATGGGGTTATTCATATAGAACTGTAATGGTCTTGGCTGCATGCTTATTACGTAATGAGAATTTGGGTCGGTCTCCGCCGGGATTGGGCCGTTGACCATGGATTTATAGGGCTTTGACAATGTCGGTCATAACTACCAAATTGATAGCAATTTGCCGATGTGTCTATGGTCTACTGCTCCTTTATGTCTCCCGTTTCAAGAGGTCAATCATTTTCCCCAGACACGCCGAGCTTAATTCAGCGATTTTTTTGGGTCGGTATTTTAGATTCTGGTTTACAGGAGTTGCAGTAGCTAGGAACGTGTGGCGGGCATGTCCTAAAGAATATCTCAAACTTGCAATGACCGAAGAGTTAAAATTAATGGCTTACTACAGTTCGCCAAAAACGATGTTGATCTTCTCAGGTAAGACCCAGGTCTTATGTGATAGATAAGAAGTGTCAAGGGGAAGCCCATTATATCACTTGAAATTTTGTGTTAAGAAACATATTATGATTTTAATATCGTGGTAGGTCAGCATCGTTGTAGTTGTACTTTTTATTACGCGCTCTATACTACAAGAGCAGATTGATGATGCCCGTTCAACATCCGTTGAAGATTTATAACGTTCTTCTATAAACCTCTCGTATATAAATGGTGCAATGGACGTCGAAGTGTTGCCGACGTGGGCCAATTTGTGCGAGAGCTGTAGGAATTAACATAATTGGCATCGGCCTGCGAAATTGTGATTTTCAATACTAGCACGTTACTACGCTATACGCTACACGTTGTTACGAGCGAAAAGTCTGCTCAAACCTTGAAGAAATAGCGAGCATGTTCTGACGATACGTTTGGTGCAGTGGCTGAGCGATCGGCTTCTGCGCTACGGGTCGTGAGTTCGATCCCCGCACGGAACAAATATTTTTATGCCCTACAGATAGTTGTTCCCAGTCTGGATGTTTGTGCGTGTGAAGATTTGTGTCTGTAAATGCACCCACGATACAGGAGAAATCCGAGTGTGAGGCAAAGTTTAAAAAAAAGAAAGAAAAAAACTGATTTTCAATAATCTTGTCACCTAATTTATCAATAAACAAATTGCACCACTAAATGTTGTTAGACTATTTCATCTTGATCGTGTAATACGTAACATCTTATTATAGTGTCACCCGCGGAATACTTATTTACATATAACAGCATCACTTGTTTATAACATTCTTTTTCTCGCCATGTTAGCTCAGTTAGCAGTGGCTACGGACGGGTATGTAGTTACTTATGTAGGGTACGTACAAACATCTCTAGACTAAGATAACGTAGGAGCAGAGGTCGGGCGACCTCCCGTCGCCGTTCCCCGCAGGCTTAGGGCGCGGCAGGGGGCTGCTTTGCAGATTTTCCTTATAGTACCTACATGTAGGTACCTCTATCCCAGACCGTCGCCGTCGTCCTTGGCACATCGTGGAGCCTAGCCCGTAGAGCCCTCTATAAAAGAGGCACACTACTACTACAAAACCGACTGTTTTTTTCAGGAAAGGCGTTAACAGTATTCAATTTATATTCCTAAATCAAATTTGATTTCCGTCAATCTCTTTGCATACCCGTTACAATCATGAATTTAAGATGTTATCTGTTTACATGTCATTAGACGCGCACGTTTTGTACAGAATCCTGAGGATATATAGTTTAGCCGATAGAAAATAATAGAAGCTTGTCACACAGCCATTGTTTAATGCGTGCGTATGTACTTATTTATCGTAACGAAGCAATGACGATGGCGCTAATAATGAAATGAAACATATAGTCCTAGTTTGAAATAGAATTGGTGCACTTTGGTATAGTGGTACCTTCTAAAAACTGTGGTCTGCAGTAACCGCAGTCGCCGGCACTTAGCCGAGATAACGTTATCAGCGATAGCCTTGCAGAGGATTCTGTGAAGCCACATAGCCTAACGTATACATAACATGTATGTACATACCTATGTACTAGTGGAACGGGACTGTGTAGTGCTAGATTAGGTGCCGTTCTGTTATATAATATCGCAGTGCTAATAATATTATTATAGAGAAGTAAGGAGATTTTTGTTCTGTGTTAAGGATAGTAAGCGGGTATTCGATTATTATTTTGTTCTCCTTAACAATTTTAGGAGATTCGAGTAAAAAGGGTGAAATAAAATTGCAACAAAAAATATCATCTCACCGGCCAACGTCTATTAGGAATATTTTGATATCCCTTAACATAACAAAAGAGATTTTTGGAGGAATTTAGCATTACAATTCAGATTTAAATAGATTTATGACGAGTACCACCCAGACAAAGTCAAAGAAATGTTACACGTTTGCCCATTGCAATAATGATAATGATTTCATTAAATGCTGAAATCATCGCCGGTTTCTTTGTCGTCTCCATAATTGTCGGTCCGCTGTGCCGCACAAATTATGTTCCGACGTTGTAGTACCTACCTACCTAAATGATCCCGTCCCGATTTACAAGGTACCCAACTCGTCAGATCGCTTCGGGTGTTGTCGATACCATCAAACTACCTGTTTACCTACTTTGTTATATTAAACGAACAACGTTGCAATAAATTGGTTCATTATCTCAATAAATAGGTGGTATGTACGGTAAAATTACAGATTCCGTAAGTAATGACGTTTAGTCGTTGCTTAATTATGATCATGGTTTTGATTTCGGATGTTAAGCTTTTTTTTTAAAGCCTTGATAGAGCTGAATTCAGTTTTGCTACCAACGTCATAAAACAGGTTTTCGCAGGATGCTTTCATTTTCAATATGCTCCCCCCAGGAGTGTCGCGTTCGCAATGTCACTGAAACGAAAAGAGGTCGTTCGTTCGCGTTCGCGCCAGCCATCGCGCATCCAGCCAACAATGAGGAGCGCACCGCGTCGACCGTGCCAGTGCTATATCGAACACTACATACGTAATAATCTCAGATAGGCAGGCGCGTGCTGGATGTAGGCGGCACGTAATGTATGCGTGCTCGTTGCTGACTCCATATCGTGTTGTCGTCTTGTCGGCGCGCGGCGGCGCTCCACGGGCGTCGCACTCGCCAGTGACCTCACTGCGCAGGCGACTATACCACCTAAATATGACCTAAGCGCGAAGCATTGTGTCTTTTGTTTCATATTAATGAAAAAAATATGTTTAAACATTAAATTCTACTGAAAAGCGTATTGTTGAAATTGTTCAGATCTTGGTACCTATAACTCGAGTATCTGTAAAGTACCTACATCTGCTTACACGAAAACAATTATTTAATCTCTTCATAATGATGAAAACTAACTTGCAATTTTATAATTTTCGCATCTCCAATTGACACATAGTACAGACAAAGAGCGCTGAGCAAATTCTATGATACACAGAGATATGGGTGACATTTTGAAAACAAACGTATTGCGCACATTGATATCAATGTAGCAGTAGTTCGTGACTCGGTAGTGGGCAACGGCTGTCGCCATCGTTAACAATCGTGCCGTCACCTAATTGACTCCGCTCTATACCTTAATTAGTACTCGGCTGTGATCGCGACGTTATTGCATCTCAAATGCGAAGTAGCAGTAGATACCTAACTACCTAGTTCTTATGTCGGTGTACGAGGCCACGCACCACCTGACACGAGAGCAGCTGGCAGCCGGCTGCCTGCGCTTGCACACAACAAAACTCGTTTCGAAGCAGACGCCTCAATATGGCCGACCACCAACGGCCCCCGTGTCATATTATGATTACCAACAGATTTTAATTCTAACCCAAGCTTCGGCCACAAATGCAAGTGATGAATTTCGTAAATGGAGCGTTCTACATTTACGCGGACGTTTGCAGGCGAACGCAAAACAATATTAAAGATATTCTTCAGTGCTATGGCCGACCGTTTCTGGGAAGTGGGCGCGTGAGTTTGTTGGATGGCTTTGTTGTCGCGTTGTATTGTCGAGCGGCTGTCCTTATGCCGCGTCCGTGATCGTATTTTTCCGCCGTCTTGTGCGCAGACAGCGTGCGGTGTGGCTGTTTACACGAGCAGCAAGTATATAGGTATATAGGTGGTACGTTTAGCTAGGTAGGCGCGTAGGCAGCGCGGTCGTGCGGCCCGCGGCGGCGTCGTCGCTCGACCCTGATAATTTGCTGCGCTTATGTTACTTCAACGGCTTCTTGCGACACGTTGCGGCCGCTTTCCTAGGTTTCTACTCCCTACACCATGCAGTCGATATGTAGGTGAGGTGTGTGCAATTGAAGCGCAATGTCTCGTCAACAAACTACAATCGTCAAATTTGTAATTCACATTAGGCACACATAAATAGTGCCAATTTATCGATGAAACCATCATTGTTATTTATTATGTAGACATATACTTACCTAACTTCGTAATAAGGTTCAGGTTTTACAGAAATATATGATTATGTATAATATGATTGTCATTGGACGCACCTCGTGACATTGAAGACTTCTTTTATGGAGTTTATCCGAATGGACAATCGAATCCTTAAAATTTTATCTAAATCTTCTCAGCTGTTTACTTTATCTTGCACAACAAATTGGGATACTTACGTGATTTTATTCATGATTTTTATGTATAATCGGATGTACGGATGTAGGTACCTAAGATGATAATTAACATTAACTGATAGAGTGCTATGTAGATCAAGTTATGTTTGTATTTTTGTATATTTTCTGTTTAAACTGGATGCGGGAATAGAATATGTAAAATGAAACCTGACAGAGTCGCAGTCGCAGGGTCTGGCGAAAAACGTTTGCGTCATCTAGGTATCTTGTGCAACACGTGGCCTGGACCGCTAGAATGTCGGCTACTTATTACTTACTAAGATTCGCATAACATTCGCTCCAGCTTTCAATGCATAAAATGAGCATAATATGTGACTAGTTGGCGTTGGTAGTAAATAGTTACACTCAATACCTACATAATTGCACATTAGTACCTACCTACATACGCTGCAGTGTGCAAAATGCTTTTATATCGGGTGTATGCAGTACCTATTGACTCATAATGAGTAAATCGCTAAGTAACACAAACAAGTCGCCGTGACTGTGTTCATGCACGAGTCGGTCGACGTCGATCTGAGCGCGTCGTCCGTGACACCTAAACGAGCGAGCAGCACCTCTGCTATCTGGTGGTTTGATAAGGCGCATTTATCAGCGGGCCTCGGCGCGGGAGGAGCGACATGAGAGCGGCTGCGGTCGGTTGTTGGGTGGCGTATGGACAGAGGCAGGCAGGGCAGCCGCACATGTTGCGGAACGTGCAGTCGGGCGCGGGAGCGGGCCGGGCCGCGGGGGGCGGGGCGGGAGACCAGGGACGGCGTCGGCACACCGGCACGCCGCACGCACACAGCCGCGCCGCCGACACGACGCCCGCGCCCGAGGAGCGTCACTACGCCTTATCGCAGCCATCTTTAAACGAGCACAGTGCACGCCACCCGCCACTCGGTACGAATTCCATTCGAGAACACTGTTGCTACGATGGCCGTCGACAACCGACCGCACCGATCCTTTCATTATAGGTATGCGACGCGAGCGCCGTGCATCGTTTAGCAGCCTGCTTCAAGGTCGTGTTAATTACCAGTCGGACCGGTGACAGTCATGCTCGTTAGCGAGACTCATCGCATTAATATCCTATCTTCGCATAAACAAGTCATTTATCGTTTTCAATGATCGGATGACTGCAATATACTTAGTCTTTGAGCATGCCGATGTCTTAGGCTGCAGACACCATAACTTAGATTGCATCATGTTTTATTAACATGCGGTGACGATGTAAACACCCGCACCATATTCACCTACAATGTCGCACCCTATAAAGTTTACCCTATTTAGAAACGTCTACGGGTATACGCTTCCACACTAGGGTGTTCTTGCGGCGACCATCTGTATTGATCTCGGGAGGGTGGTGTGGGTCGACATCCCGTCGCCTAGTCTCTGTAGAGGCGGCGGCTCTGGCAAAGCCTCAGTAAAATCCAGGCTGAGGCTGTCGGGTGGGTGATAAAGGAAAACTGCCTACGTAGCCGGCCCCTGGCGGGTGTTCGTTCAGTGTGGCGTGTTGTCGCGCAACTATATATAGCTCGTGTTGGGCCGAAGCGCCCGCCGCCGCCGCCGCCACCGCGCTGCTCCGACGACGACGTCCGACGAAAGGTCAATTGGCGCGCAAATTATTTGCGTCGCAAAATCCGCAGCGCCGCTGCACCATCCCGACACTATAAACTAACATAATTTAAGTCCATCTCCTGCTTTACTGAGCATATTACGGATAGTCTTGCTTCTTTATAATAATGGATCACTGATCACTGATTCAACATTGGCCTAACATCGCATACTCTTTAGGGCAAGAACGCGGCACGCATTCTTATCGGACCTCATAATAGGTATTGTATGCCGAGGTAGTTAAGTAGGTAGGTAGTCCATCTACATACCTACGTATTGTCGGTATATAAGTAGGTACACGTTCCTATTGATTGCTAGCTGTCAACATCGTCCTCAACAAAAATTCAAATTTAACTTCATAATCATAGCTTAGATGAGTAGGTAGGCAAGAAGGAAGTCAGAAAGGTATTAGTCATCATAAAATTGAGAGCTAAATCAGACCAGCTAACATTTCAATAATACCTTCAGATCATTGTTATTTCATCAAACTCAATTGTTATTTTTTATGATAAACTTGTAACTGAAACACTTTACTGCCTCTACATTATGTTGTCCATCTCTACCTCTACCCTTTCCATAGAGTTACATCAATAGATAACCCAAAAAACAGGTATTAAGTTTCGTCTAAGGGGTGACTGATAGGGACTTCGACTACAATGCATTCTTATAACACGTAAGGACAAAAACGGGTTTGAATTCAAGAAGTGGTCAGTCTGAGGCCGTTTCGAGGTGAGCGCTTCACCATCAAGGTACTACGTGGTTAGTCACGCTTGGAATGCTTACGACTGCTCACTTCAACTCCTACAAGACGTTGCAAACAAATGACGACACAGACCGACACAACACAGCTATAGCGACAACGCACGTACACATATGCACATACAAGTACATAATATTACGTACATCGTATCAGTCATGTACTTGTGGTTAAGCGGACTAATTCAGAGGACAGACGCCGCTGAAAACGGCTCTTTGATATTGTTTATCGGACATATTCAGAGCAGAAGTATAGTTATACATATTTTGTTACTACGTGGCTACGACTGAAAGTTAGCGCTGCTGAAAACGACTTCGTGTAATATTTTTCATGACACGTCACGCCTGTAGACCTCAATGGGGTAGGCATAGTTGTAGTAAGTGTGACCTACCATTTCCCCTATTGAATTCAGTGTAGATAGCTCTACATAAAACGTAGCTGCGTCTGTAGAGTAGTGTCGCTGAAGCGACTACTTTTCGTGCTCTATCTTTCATGTATTTTTGGATTCGAAGATGTATATCGCGTCCACATCATATCAATCGACAATATTTGTTTTTGACGATAGTAATTGTATTGAGGTGTATTTACATTACATACATTAAAAGCACTTGGCGTTGTATTGCAACGTTCTTATACTTAGTAGCGAAGCATTAATAGTAATTAGTACTTAACGGTCTATTAAGGTTTCGAAAATCACTTCCCTTTAAAACAACAAAAACATTTAAGTTTTATGTGTGCGTGTGTGTGTGTTGTTAATTTGACCACAAGTACCGGTACAGAAAGAAAAAAAACGAATGTTGCATTTTACATTTACGAAGGTGCTGCCACGCCAATGATGTCAATTCTGTAGCACATTTTGACAGTACTAAACAAGACTAAACGCAACTGTCACTTTCTTTTTCTATTGAAACAGAAAGAGACAAACACCCTTAGTTTAGTCCTGGCAAAGTGCGCTACAGAATTGACACCAATGACTCAGGGCGCCAATTGCATTGCTAGGATACTAATAACGGTAATAATGTCACAGTTGTAAAGCTCAAGTTTCTTTAAGTCATCGTTTATTTAGTAAAACATAATTAATTAAAAAGATAAATATCCAGATCAATCAATCAATCATGTCTCCTATCTAGACACCCTGCATATTTATGACGTAGTAAGAGAAATGTTTTGGCATCATTCTGGATTATTCTCTTTCTCTTCTTATCATAGCCCCTACGATATAGTATACAGGGTGTAAACGAAATCATGTAATTCCTGCAAACCTTGTGATGTACTGCTGATATAGATTAACCCTGCACGGGATACTTTTGGATTCAATATGAAAAAAATGAAATGTGTTCTTAAAGTGAGGCAGTTTAGGAATTGCGCGGCTATCGCTCGCCGCGCGGTCATTTAACTAGGGGCGCTAAAATGCCTCACGTTAAGAACACATTTTTACTTTTTGTAATTTATTTTTTTTAAATCGAAAAGTATCCCGGTCAGGGTTAATTCATGTCAGTAGTACATCACGAGGTTTGAAGGAATTACATGATTTCGTTTACACCCTGTATAAACAAAACATAACTGGTTTAACGTTTAATTACTAATAACTTTGTTAACAAACATCTTTCAAGTTCAGTTATATTAAGTGCAGAACACTTTGAATTACTTTTTCAGCAAAAAATACCAATGAGTCAATGTTTATAATAGGAAGGTGCTAGTTAAAAAAATACGGTAGATGTTCGACTATCAAATGAAAGGAAAAGCGTACTCGATAACACCAAATGACTTGTCTCGGGAATCGAACTTGAACGGAACGAGAGTGAAAGGAATGAGGTGTTATTAACATAACGTTTATTATATAACACGTTTATAGGGACTGGCCCATATCCACGTTTGATTATTGTTTGAACTTCATCTCAAACTTTATTCCTTTGGTTTGTCGTCTGCAACAGGTTTGTGTTAAAACAACTGTCATTTCGAACTGCATTGTTTATTTTGATTCTTTATCATATTACCCTTGAACAATTTTATATGAGTACCTACACGTGGGTACATGACAAAAATGTGAATGGATTTGATCAAGTTAAAGTCAATTCTCAGTAGTATAACATTATACATTTGTCTGTGTCTATTACCCACTAATTCGTGCAGAAGGGTATAACAGCTTTGCTACCTAGCTCGCGTTGAAGCAGTCTTAATCAGTTAATGCGTAGTGATCGTATGAACCGTTGGCGTTGCAAACAGTGTATTCAGCATGGTACTTAACGAGCGGGTGCTATTTTTATGTTCATTGTGACAAATAATAAACAGTCGGGCGTCACCCGGGCGGCAGCGGGCGCGGCGGCGTGCGTGCGAACATTGCGTGCGTGCCTACATCGCATAGGTAGGTAGACGTCGACGCCCGTGGTAAAGTCGACATCCCTGCATCCCTGCGCCGGCTGTGCCGCTCTATAAATACACAGCAGGTGTGGTGAGCGGCGGGGCGTGCGGTGCGCGGGGCGAGGGGCATCCGCCTCTGCAGCGCTCCAAACCGCTCGCAGCGGCCATCGGACCTTAGCGACGGCATATCGATTGCGAGGGCTCCCCCTGCGGCGCGCCGCCTCCATTGTGCTCGGCCTGGGATGCCTTCTCCGGCCGTTTCCTGCCTCGGCCCTGTCAGTTGTCTGCGACGACCCTGCCCCTTGCCCCGCGCCCTACCGACCAGCACACGTCACCTGCCTCTAACACATAAGTGCTACACGGCGACTTGATAACACGACCTCGCACTTATTAACGATGATTGCGTTAATCATCATTAAAGTTCAACGATATGCTGTCGACCACGATATGCTGTTGCCATATTTAATACTTATTACCTACGCCGCTCCGCGTCCCGTCGTGGTAACTGCCTGTTTAATCATTTATAAATAAATCACAATACATTGTAATCACATTTGCCCATGATTGTTTGTTTAACACGCATAAATATGAACTCGAAGAGAACATCCAACATGTTCAATTTAGAAGCTGCGTTACCTAGGTGCTATAAAGTTAGGTAAACGTAATTAGTTTCAATTTAAATAGGTGCTAAAACGATGTATTAAAATAATTTCATTAAGTACCTAATAGTTTCGATAAAATAACAATCGGCAATTAGCAGCGTTTTTTGTCTCTCGTGTAATTAATTAGTTATCTTGAAGAAACGTAGCGGATTAGCATCGTGATCCCAATGGGTTTAATACTACCAACTTATTAAAAAAAACTTACCTATAAGTCGAGTTAACAAATAATGAACGAATGATCTAATTCAGATTAATGATTGTCGAAAACCTGAAATAAGTTAATATTTTGACGAAAAATATTGGCAGCTGTTGTTACATTAGAATTTAAAACGAATCAACCTCTTCCTTCGAAATTACTCTTTAATTAGGTAATAGATTAGTTAAATCACTTGTAATAAACAGATGGACAAACGAACCACGAAAACGTGCCAAATTAAATTTACATCACCCAGCCCGGCTTCGGAATTAAAGTTATATTCTTTCAAAAGTAAAGTTTGTTTGCTCAACAAGGTTCTACACAAGAGAACTCCCTAAAAACAAATAATAAATCAATCAATCCACGATTATGGTTCATTCCTCATACAAATACACTAGGTATATTATAAATACATCATTGAATTGATACTCATAGGCGCGATGGCCTGTTATAAATTTTGACAAAATAAAACACACCGAATTACTACCCTATGACCCAGAGAATAAGACTAAAATTGCTTAAAGAGCCGCTGTCAAATGCTACAGCTGTTGGTATGCCGCCGTACTCACAGCATCGTAGATACATTTTACAAAATCAGTTCATACTATTTTTGACTTTATATCTTGCACATAAAGTTGATAATTGCGGTCGTTGAACTGTGTCGCATTTTTATCCGTCCACGGCAGACCACGCGTATATCAAAAGGAAGGGTTATGGTCCGTTTGTGTGGTGTTTGTAGCGTCTGATAAAGCAGTCCGTATTTTATCCCTAATATGCAGACGGAGCAGGTTTTAGGTAACATTATAATTATTATACCAACCGACTACGTAACACTTCCTCCCCTTTTGTAAATAAACACCTTACTCTCAGAGTTTACGAAAATACGGAGCTTTGCAATTCTATCAACTTTCTTCGAATTTTACTTAATACAGTAACTTTTGTCTACATTTTCCGCTAAATTAAACTCGACGCAACTTGTAAAAACAATCCACTCTGCGACTCTACCAATTTTCTTTATACATTTCATAACAATAAATCTTTTCATAATATAACGCGTGTACTACTCATAATAATAATTACCTACATTTTAATTTCGGTTGTATTAAGTTTCATATCTTTAGAAAAGACATCAACGCTTAAAGATTTGTAAAAATCTGTTCTTCCGTAATAAGTTTTAACCTTTTAACAGCAGCTGTTTACAATTTCTGATGTAGTACCAGCCTGTTACTGTCCCACTGCAGAGCAAAGGCCTCTTCTCATACAAACAAGCATTACAATATAGCTTTTTCCATTATATTCCATAAAATCCATGCAGTGCATAGGATACTAACACAACTTCGTAGCACATCCGTAGAGCTCAATCTCAACTCGGCATTGAAGCTAATACTCTGCCCATACCCACCTTTATTGTCGTTTGTAAATCTGCTTACGCCGTGCTTCATCATTAGTGTTCCCTTCTCATATGTTGTCTCTATTACACCATCACAAAGTATAATGATGATGTCGCATACACCGCAACCTAATATGAAAAAATATTGTCGACAACATCCAAGAGTACAAACTCTCATTAGACCGTTGCCGAGTGGAGGTCGTCCGCCGCGCCGGCTCCCCTTGCCGTCGTCGAGGATGAAAAACATAGGAACATGACATCGGTCGACCCTCCGCGCCCGGCCCGCGCCCACGCGCCCTCCGGCCCGGCCTCCAGCCGCCACACCGCGCTTGTCGGCTGCTTGCCTCACAGCCGGCCGCGGCGGGCGCCTCATTCAGCCGGCGACGCTCTCGCGCACCGCACACGTGTCCGCTGCAGCGCGCCGCGCGACACTCGTGCACCCCTCGCCGCCCCACGCCGCGCGCCCTCCCGGAACGTTTAACCGACAACGAACATTGTTCTGTTGCAGCGGAGTATGCTACAGCAGATGTCCTCGCCGCCGAGCGCACAAGTCGGCGAGGTCGCGACTATCGTGCGCCACCTTGAAGGCCGCGTCTGCGGCGACGTGTCTTCCGAGGGTTCTTCGGACGCTGCGGAAGATTCTGAATTACCACAGTGCAAGATAAGAAGGAATTATAATTGCACCAAGTGCACGTTCTATACACAGAACCCGCGCGCTTATCTGATACACACGCGTGACGCTCACTTTGTAAGACTTAAGATTTACGATTGTCCACACTGTGTTTACGCTTCAAGACATCATCAGAAACTTATAAGACATATCAAAATGGTCCACGGAGGATCGAAGCCGACCTCAGCTGGTAAACTGGATGCTGAGTTATCACCTCCCTCATACGATAACATGGAGCAAGCAGAGCGCATTGAAGACTTATTGGAAGAAGTAGAGGACTGCGAGGATATGATGATGGAAGTAGATGACGACTCTTTGGAGCGTCCTGATGATGTTGACGTCGAGTACGATAGAAGTGTAGACCAAGCAGCGCCCTCTGATGTATCGAAAACTAAGGGCAAATTTTTCTCATGCGATAAGTGCAACTATGTCACCCACATAAGAGCTAGATTCACAAAGCACGTCAAGTATCACTCGATGCCTATGATCAAGTGTACAATGTGTGATTTTCGAACACCTTATAAATGGAATTTGGACCGTCACATGAAGAACCATGGTGGAAGTGGAAGTTTCAATTGTTCGATGTGCAACTTTACGGCGGACATCAAGCAGAGTCTGACGGTACACGAAATGAATCATCACACACCGCCAGCCGGCCAATCGCTGTCGAGTCGCCGCCGCAACCGGGTGGGCGCCAGCGACACGGTTATCGCGGAGTTCGACGCAGCGAGCGCGATGCTCCCCAAGGAGGAAGAAGGGAGCGGCGACTCGCGGTCCTCACACTCGGTCTCGGTGAGTCGTCGTCGTATATGTGTGTTGTGTGCGTGGCGAGGGGCCGCGCCCCGGCCGCTGCCGCCGCCGTGCCGGTAGCACCGGTGACGTCACACCGTTGTCACTGTTATCACGAGCGCCACCGCACATGAATTGCACTTCACATTATATCGCTTCTCGCAACCTTTTGCATCATGTTTACATTTATGCATGTCTCTTTCATGCTTGCATTTGTGTTCCACGCTTGCTCCATAACATTCCATTTCCAATACCCATACCTAGGTACTAGATCTTAATACAAACTAATTTAACTTGCAAGACTTCCTTTAAAATTTGGACCACCTAAAAAAACATAAATAAATAACTTGTTTACAAATAATGCTCTACTCAAATCTGTAAACATTCTGACTATACGGCATTATCGTAGGTAGATTATGTAATTAGCAGTTAAGAGAGATTAGTACGACCCAAGTTCAATATTTTTGGAATTCCCTAGTTTTTGATAACAAGGTCTAAAATTAAAAGTATATAAAGTATGTGTCAAACAATCTACCGCCTTACTTAATGGTAGAATTGCACACCCACAATTTCCTGACAGTATTAGATTGGCATATCCTAGCGATTTGTTATAGCCCGAACGGGGAATCGAACCTGGAAACTCAAACTCATAGCAGTGCTTACAACCACTGGGCCAATAGAGCGATCCAATATTATTGATGAAATCCAATGTCATAGATTTAAAGACGACGATAAGATAAATATAGGTACTTAAACTTCGTCCTAAAATAACAGATTTACGCTACCGCAAATTCAGAAATCGCGATTCAAGAAGTACCTGCGTAGTTCTCAGTTACAAAGAAACGCGCCGTATATTTATGGCAGTCGCAGTATAGTTTAGGAGCTCGGCACTTTAGAAACGTGTTGGGCTTAATGACTACAATGGCAGATTCAGAGTCGTAAAGAATTACTTGTCCATCTCCTACGAGGGTCATCTATTGTACCTAGGTACCCCATTTCGTTGTCACCTTTTACAACGGCAGGATAAGCAGATCATTTATTCCTTTTATATTAAAATTTTGTGATTTAATTATTTCCAAAGTTAATGTCTGTCTATTAATTTCCATTTGTTCGCTATGTGAGTAAAGAGAACTCGAAGCGGTACAGAGGGTGCGCAATGATGCCTACTGCTTGAAATTACGTATTGCAGTAACTGTTTTACGGTACATAGTCGGCAATAATGGTTATACGAGCCGGTTATATACTCATCGTTGGTAACTTAGCCTAAATAGGACCAATTTCCCTCCGTTATCTCTTACTAATTACGTGAGGTGATAACTCGGATATGTTATTTATGCAAAAGATGAAAAATTACAATGTATTTAAATGTTGAACTCATAGTTTCCCCGCCTTAGCTTCAGTTTCCTGATCTAAAAAGCTGCTCCCGCTCTTCTTCAAGCGTAGGACTTTATTTCCTCATTTGCAACAAATTCTTTTTTACATTATTCGCTATTTTTGGAAAATCAGATTCTCTCAATGTTAATGTAGAAGAAATAATAAAACGTTCTAAGCATGTGGTATGGTGGATATACACAATGATCAGAATCAAATGAATCAATAAATTTATTTTGAATTCGATCTTTTTGTAGATAGTTTAATATTTTCGTCACTCAAATAAGTAGATTTATAATTTCCATGCTTAATTGAACTTTTTCAAGACAGTACTAAAACACTCCGCTTACAAAGTCCTCGTATGTTTTTTTACTTTTTTTGGCAAGTTATTTGTTCTAGTAAGTCACTATAAGTCTCCTAGTAGATTTGCTACTGTTTTGTTTCAATTTTGTATGTGGCTGTGTATGCTTTTTCTGTATATTTTAAACACTGCATCGGCGATATCAATGTATAACGTCACAGTAGTCAATACAATATCAAAAAGAGAGTTGAAACGGTAGAAAGATCCAATCTCTTTTGAGTTAGCAGATTAAATGTTTAAATATCGACTCTATCAGCTGGAAGCTTGCGTGTTGCTTTGCTTTTCTTGTTACTAGACGTTATAATCAACAGAATTCGTGTCGTATTATTGTCCAAATATAGAATTTCCAACATCCTTTATAAAAGCATGACTTGTAAAATTATAATTATTTACCCATTTAGTAATTACGCAATACTTCGTATTACTTATTTACTTTTTTCAAGAAACTTAAAATGTTTATTTTTCTTTAATTCCAGGACATGGGTCTACAATACGCAGAAAGAGATATTGTTAGCTGCAAAAGTGATTCCAATGACGCTACAGCTTCTGATGCAATTGCCAGAAAAGACGCTTCGGACCTGACCCAAGATGTCTACCACCAGCTTTCGCCTAACCACAGCTCAGATGAGAAGTTACAAAAACAAAATAGAAAGATTCCCAGGCCAATACCACAACTCATACCGTTAAATTCTTCAACCCCGAATCAAAAACAAACATGTTCTGGTGAACCGCCACACAAAAAATTCAAGGAATCTCTAACAGCCGAAATAGATGATTCCAATTCTGAAAGTAAAATTGAAGATTTATCTGGTGATATAACAGTATTTCCCGTAAATCCATCAATAAAAGAGACTGCAGGTCGTAAGAAAAACGAGTCATTTTTCGACAGACTAAAAGAAAGACTATTGACAGAAACAGGAGAAGAAGGATCTCTTAGATGTAAAAATTGTGGATTTGAAAGTAAATGTTTATCGGAACATTCTGTGCATGAGAAAAATTGCTCACCGCAAGCAAACCGGATCAATGCAAACACATCGCTTAAAAGTTTAAGTTCAACTCGATGCCAAAATTGCAGACACAGGTGTAAATCCAGTGCCGACTTGTACATTCACATGCAAACTTGCGGAAAGAGTGAAAAGATGGAACGCGAAAATACATTTCAAAACCAAGATAGTAATGATGGGATCATTCCAATCCATGAAAAAGAGACTGAACCACATCCAATGGAAAACGTCGTTTTCGTTTGGAACAATATTAATCATGATCCTAACAAGTTTGATATACCTCTAGATATAAATATAAATGATGATTGTACTCTACCAGAAATACATAGAAGTTTCGAAGCTGAGATTGTTGATGAAAATGAAACTATGAATTTGTCGCCAAGTCAAGCCATCGGAAGAAAGGTATTTAAATGTCCGCATTGTCCATTTTTCTCCACAACAGCATCCAGATTTCACGTTCACATTGTTGGTCACTTAAACAAGAAACCGTTTGAGTGTTCCCTTTGCAAATATAAATCTAATTGGAGATGGGATATTACCAAACATATTAAATTGAAATCCGCGAGAGATCCGGAGCATAATGATGCAAAAGTATTAATGACTGATGAAACTGGAAGAAGAAACTATAGCAAATATAACAAATTCTTAGCAATGTCAGTTTTAAATGAAAATGGTGAAAATGAGTTTCATTATCTGGATCCTAATACATTGGTCGATGGCACAATGGAAATGGATGAATCATTCAATGATATATCAGACGTTATGAATGTACAATTTGAAATGCAACCACTTAACTTACAGACTCAACACTGTGAAGAAAAATACGACTTTATTGATAACAGAGGTCTCAATGATTTGAAGAAACCCAAGAAAACATTGTGGAAATGTAAAAAATGTAATTACAAGTAAGTTGTTTTTTTTTAATACTTTGATCGCAGTGGCTGAGCCCTTGGCCGCTGCGCAACGTGTCGCGACTTCGATTTCCGGACGGCACAAGTATTTGTACATAACATCACGCTTGTATTTCCCGAAGGGTTGAGCAGAGGTGCATAGCGACTCCCTCATTTCGCCGTTATGTTTAAGTCCCATGTAATAGGGGGAGAGCCTATTGCTATCAACCGGGCACAAATCCAAACTCCGTGCTGCTACTGAGGATGATGTGGAAGTATTTGTACGGCCTACATATTATAATAATTGTCCTGTCTGAGTGTTTGTACTTGTGAAGATTAGTGTTGTGTCCGTAAATACACCCACGATAGAGTATTAACAGATTCAGTTTTAGATTTTAAAGGTAATCACCCATAGCAGGTGACGGTGAAGGAAAACATCGTGAGGAAACCGGCATGTCCTAGAACCAAAAATACGAAGACATGTGACATCTACCAACCCGCACGGGGCCCGCGTGGTGGATTACGGCCCATTCCCTCTCACAGAGAGGAGGCCAGTGTCCCAGCAGTGGGAACATTATAGGCTGATGATGACGATGACCCATAGCAGACACGAGACAAAATTAAAGTTGTTATTGCTTCCATTGTTTTAGACAAAACATGGTTTTTGATTCTTTGCCTATACTTACTATTTTTTTGTTATATTTCAGAGATCCCTCAAAAGAAGCTCTTTTAGAGCATGTTAGAGAACACTCCAGATCAGATGGCATCCAAGATGAACCAAACAAACAACCTATTAACAAAAAAACTGAAAATAATACGCCTGATCCAGCAGACCTGGCGTATCGTTGTGGTCATTGTAATCAATTGTCTAATTGGAAGCATGTCATCCAGGTACGATAGTATTTTTTTCCACGTACCTAAAGCTTATGAACTTTCAATAATTATTTACAACTTTACTAATGAATCTATTTCCATTTTCAGCGTCACTGTCGGTTAAAACACGATGGAGTGATAAAAGTCATAACTACAGTAAAACCAAAACCGGACCCTCCAATGAACATCAATGAGATTAACATCGACACTTGCAATAAGTGTCCATACAGAACGAGTGACAAAAAATTACTTATTGCTCATCTACAACAACATCAGCCCTCGCCGAATTCAATATTTAAGTGCTACTTCTGCCCATTCTTCGTAAAGGATGAACCAGAATTAATCCAACACCTACACCTTCACGGTATCACTGACCCAGAAGATTACATTGCGAAAGCAATGGGAATCAAATCCCCAGCGACAGAGCAGCACGTATCTGTAATTCCGTTATCAAATTCCACCAAGCGTCACAAATGCATAGAGTGTCCGTACGAAACGAACAGCAAGTCACAATTCATGTACCACGAACAATTTCATCGACTTCCGGCAGACACACCTTACAAATGTCCAGAGTGCAACTACAGCGTGTCTAAGAGGCACTTGCTGCATCAACACCTGCGAGTTCACGGCATCGCAACCAAAAGAATTGAAACTGAAGCCGAATTAGAGGCATCTACATCACTACAAATCAAGACCGAGCCGAAAGTTGAGTTTCACATTAACCTAGATGAAATACCGTTCGTTTGGGTCTCGGCGAAGAACGAGTTTCATAAAATGTACAAGTGCCGATACTGTTCATACGTTAATTCTCAAAAATGTAAAATTCCTAATCATGAAAAAATACATTGCATCGTATTCGAAAATAATGACACTACAATTTACAAGTGTTTGGAGTGCAAATTTACATGTGATAACGCTGGTAGACTAGCAGAGCATTCCAAATCGCATGGTGAAATATATGGCCGCATTTATTGTCCTGTTGAAGATAACGTCCCCGATGAGGAACAAATCACCAAGTTGAGAAAAGTTATAGAAATTGAAAAATCAACTAATCCAGAAAGTTTTTCTAGAGACGAAGGCTCAATTAACGAAAATAGAGAAATTAAATTGTTATATTTTTGTCAAAAGTGTCCAGCACGATTTTTTGAAGACGGTGAATTAGAAGTTCACGACAAGTATCATGAGGTAACGTTTGCGAATAAATGTAAAAGTTGCGAGTATTCAGTTCCGGGGGATAATGAATTGGCGGCACATGTTACCGTTCATACAGATGAATATCACACAAAATCAAAGATGCTTAAATTTATTCACAACACACATCCTTCGCACAGAGAGCCCATACTAGAACTTGTGCACTGTCCAACTACTTCAGAGATCACATGGATATCTACTGGTCCAAGCAAAGTTGAAATTGTCGAAACTTCTATGAAAAAGTCAAATGATACAAAAAGCACGCCAAAACAATATTATTGCAAACAATGCCCTGCTAAGTTTTTCAAAAGTTCGGCGCTTACTTATCACTTGGGATTACATGGGGGTGAAGGCGAGCATAAGTGCAAGAAATGTAATTACGCTGTGAAGAATATTGGAAATTTAGCCAAACATGAATTATTACACGAAAATGAGAACAAGGCTACAAATTGTGATTACGAATCTGGTGAAGATATGGACTATAAGAATATTCCATTGTCTGGTACAGATCTGTTTCAGAGAAAGACTGAGGCTCAGAAAAGAGTCTTAACCGATAAAGATAAGTTAGTTAAGCCGAACGATCATTTTCCACCTGTCTTACAAGCCGATCCACAATTTGGTTATTTGATGCATGGTAATCCTGAATTTATATATCCCACGTATCTAAAAAATGGCCGGCAAAAAGAAAAGCGATATAAATGCCACAAGTGCCCCTCAGCATTTGAAAAAAGAGAACAATATAAAATTCATTTATCATTGCACGGTTCCAAACAAAGATATAAATGTGAATTATGTGATTATTCAGTCAAATATTACGCTAATTACGTTCAACACATGAGGAAACATCAAATGAACGATGAAGCTCAAGCAGAAAGAAAGAAAGGGCATAATGATTTCATAGGATCTGAAAATCAAGAAGACGTTAAACAAGACGACAGTAGTGATAATATTAAACTTGCAATAAAAACTATGCCAAAAGGAGCTCCTAGGAGCGACTTCCAACAATTCTCAATCAGTGACCAGCAAACCCTCCGACTACTGCAGCGAAGACGGTCAATGAATAATACCGGCAAAGACGTAAATACATCTGAAACTTCGCCGACGAAAGAGCGTAAAATGCACATGTGTTTATTATGTCCCTATACAAATCAACGTCAAGATTCCTTAAGTAATCATTACAGAAGGCATGGTGACATCGATGTTCTTAACGCAGGAAGCCATAAATGTACCCATTGTGACCTAGTAGTCGTTCAGTCACATTTCCTCCGGGAACATCTGAAGACGCACTTTAACTACCACAAAACTCTTATTCCTGAATGTTTTGTGGCTAATGATGATGTCAGTTTTACCATAACAAAGTTGGATGAAGACAGAGAGTCAGTTGATCTCAAAATAGACATGCAAAACAAGAGTTTAGCATGTAATGATGAAAAGATATTTGTGAAAATTAAAACAGGAGAACTATGGGTAGAATAAAATATTTGGTATAATAATAGTTATTAAAATAATAGGTTAATTAGATTAGATATTGTTTATAACAAGTATAGTTTTAGCATAAGCCAAATGAAAAATGTTGATGTTCACCAAAGCGTAGCTTGCCATATTAGATTATAACAATTCTGGCCATTTTGGATATTACTATGGAAATAAACAAAAAGGCAAAATTATCAAAAATATTGCAATTGGGCTGCTATAGATTATAGAACAAACTGTACTTAACACAGGTCATTGAAAAATTACAGAAGAAATGTTTTTAAATGTTACCAACAGATAGGGACATAGTAGTCCCCCAGTCTTGTTTGAGCTCATATTCAAGGTACCTGTTGTTGCAAGATACTTAATGCCTTAGCCTTATACTACCAGTCTGTTTGGAGTTTGCACTCATCGACCGTTACAACGACGTCACGGCTATCGGTACGGTTGACCAATAGCAGCAAAGCTATCGGTACTAAGCAAGTTTTGCCTGAGTGGCGGTACGGGAAACGCGGCGGGAGGCACCTCGCAAACTCGAAACAGACAAGTAGTACAAGTTGTATTATGAAGCATTCAAATTCATCAAAGAAGAAAAAAGAATTTGAATTGTGGCCAATAAGGTTTATTATCATATTTAACAGACAATACTATTAAACTGTTCCAAGTGTTGAGTGATTTACACACATTGTGGAGACTTGATATTTTATGCATCAATTTGCTGATTGAAAACACTGAAAAATAATTTATACCATATTATTATAATTGTAATCATAGTTTATATTATAGTGCCAGTTTTATAAACTTTAGGTTGGTCCTAAAGGACACATTCCTGTTGTGCAAAATGTTTTATAAATATATGATTATTCAAATAGCTGCAGTTTAATATATTTTTCCGAGTTACCAACTATCTTCATTGTATTGTCTTGAGCATGATCAAATCGCAATTTTATTGTCAAAAAACAGGGAGTAATAATAATTTTTTGGAATTAAAATTGTAAATTCACTTAAAGCAGATTCATTTATTTAAGTTTTAAACTAAGATCACCTTATCTCCTAAACATGATTTCATAGTCAATGAGAGTAGAAGGTGTTGTTAAAATAGCAAAAACAGATACCATAATTCATAATAAAATGTAATATTATACTCGATGCAATACAGTATCATATTGTGTAGGGTACACTAGTCACCTTGGGATAGTTAAAAGCAGTCTTAACAGAATTTCCAGCGGTTACCACATTCATTACAAAGTACAAATGTGGTCATAGGTTCATCAGAACTTCGGGTCTGCAATTGGTTATATGTGCAATTCTTCTTTTTGCATTTGCCACACTTGAGCATCTCAGTCTTTGTACCTTGTACTGTAGCCAGCTGAGCATCATCAATAGCCTCCTTAATGAACTTCTCTCTGATTTTCTTCATTTCATCACTCGCCATTTCTTCTGGGGTCATCTTGGCAAGCCGAGAAGCTGCGATACATCCATTGAGAAAGTTTGAACGAAGTGTTGGATTTTTAGGATCTTTTAAATTTGCCACTCTTGACCGAACCCTGTTCTTATATCTCATGTCAGTATTCTTAAACTCTGCATAAATGCATTCCTCTAATTCTTCAGCAAGCTCCTCAGGGCTACCGCAAGCATTGGGGCTCTCACCATCAGCTTTGAGAGCTTGTGTGAGAAGTTCTCTACATTTGAGCCTTACAGCATCAGTTGTATTTGACTGCGGTGGGAATGACATTTGCATCTTCTTGTCTTTTTCCTTATCATCTTTTTTATCCTTATCCTTACCTTCTTTCTTAGATTTTGAGGAGCTACCATTATCTTTACCTGGTGTGCCTGGTGACAAGAACTTTTTCCAGTTTTTGATCAAAGTTTTGCATAAAGATATTACTTCTTCATCCTTGCTAGATTTACGTAGATTATTCACTGTCATACCTATTCTCGTTTTAGTCAATACATCCAAGTTGATTGCCATTGTCTGTAGGGTTTTCAGCAGATCTAAAGCTTCTTCTTGACCCTAAAACACATAATAATAGAAATTATACCACAAACAAATAGTTTTTAACCAGATCTGTTAGCATATAGCGCCCGGCTTCGGTGCTATAAAAATAAAACAATATTCTTTACAATGAATAGTGAAAACGCATATTAAATCACTGTACACGTATTTCATTATCAACGAACGATGTTTTAGCAGATTTGTTGCGGTTCTTTCTAGATAATTTCGAAGCGGAAAACGTCTTTAGCTCCATTATATTCTTTCCTTTAATAATAGACCCACCGTGCCATCCGCTGAAATCATTTTAGTCAATTTCTTTTGTATTTTCATAATGTCCTCTTCCACACTCATTGTTGATGAGTTTTATTGAAGATAACAGCTTCCCGCCTATATTCCGAAAACAAATTAGAGGAAAAATATTGATAAATCGACCACCACACCGAAAATATAACTAAAGCATAGACAAATTAGGACGATTGAAAGTTGAAGTCTATCGCGGTATTGTGGCATGAAAGAAAAAAAAACAGACGATGCGTTCCAGAACTCTTTAATCAATTTAATAGCATTGAATTTACACAGATTCGGATATAGTTTAATATTAGAACGCAACTGATATTTGTATGCGTATATCAATATGCATACATAATAATTAATCTTGTTTTTGTAACATAATAATCTTTTTTTTTTATTTAAGTATGTTGTTTCTAACAAAAGCTTTATTACTGACAATGCTCAACATATTGCATTAATTAACTTAAACTGCTTTACTGGGCGCTACTCAGAAAGGGCCACGCTTTTCTTTTTTATTGTTGGCAGGTGTAATTTTATGTAAAATAAACTCTGTACATAATATTGAATGTGGACATTCTATAGCCGCGGGTTTGGACATTATTATCACTACACCCTATTCAAGTAATGAAAAACCTAATGTACCTTATATTCAGTATAACTTGGGATTTCAGAGTGGCGCTGTTTGCCAAGGCAAAGTGCGAGAATATGTCAAATTTAATATATTTTAATTTAGTTCCCTACTTCGCCGCGTACTAAGTTATACTGGAGGATATATAAAGAATTTTACCATGTCATTTTTTTGTGCAATACGAAATCAAAATTTACTACAGGAAGAAGTGATTAAAGCATTGATATAATATGTACTAGAAAATTATCACATCATTTCTTTTTGTTATTAATGATTTGGAATATTTTACAGAAAAACCTTTTTAGTTCTTTAGATTTTGTTTCTGGCTGCGTTGCTCTATGACAATAGACAAATTTACCGCAACAATAGGGATGTTCGATCCAGGTGCTTTGAATCGATATTTTGGATCGCAATGGCTCATATCTCACTGTATCGATCCACACATATTCATACGATCCAGTGGTACGATCCGGTATCGTATCAAGTTTTTTAAAGAAAAGAAGTTTCAGTATAAAACACAATTTTAATACACAAAAAAAAAGTATAAAAAACAGCTACTGATTCCATTTGCCAATCCTTAAAATTTAAAGTGTGAAGGAATAATAATTTCGACAATCGTACTGGATTGAGACGATTCCGACTTTCATTCAACGTAAGATTGGCCAACGAGAGTATACATAATAAACCGTCAGAGAAGTGTTTACATTAAGTATGAATCCACTTACCATCGACGTAGGTACCCTTTGCATTTGTTACTTTGTATTAGATACTGATTTATGTATAATCTAAATAGTCAAAATAATGTGATGCGAAGTAAATACAATACTATTTTTTCGATGCGATTCACCATACCTTTACCTTGTATCGATCCACGCGCGGATCGTTTATGATTGTATCAGTACGAAAATCGAATGGAACGCATCCCTTTGTTTCGATCCACTTGAGTATCGATACGGATCGAGCATCCCTACGCACCAAAGACAACATATTTTTCTTTTTCGACGCACATTTTGTACCTGGCGGAATTATTTAATTTTATTTTCAACGTAACTTGTTACTAAGTAGGTAGGTACATAGCGGGCAAAACTCTAATTTATGAACGGAAAGAACAAATAATAACTAAAAAACTGTATTGCCTGCCGCTAGATGTCAACCATGGAATTATTATGGACTCTACTTACTACTGGCCCGACTGGCCCAGTTTAGGAAAGAAGATACTTAGGTAAATAATTTGGTTTATGACTCGGGCAAAGAGGCTATCAGTCTATTGCCACCTTATTCAGAAGCTAATTGTCCGTAAGTAAATACCACCTGGGGACTGGGGTGAACGAGTACGGGCCCGCAAAGCTAGTTCCCTCATATTATGGTGACGGTGACGCTCTGCCCATTAGTGCCCACCATAGAGAATATACTAGAATTATTAAACTCTTTGAAAATAGTATCACACTCTTGCACAAACTATATAGCACAGATTAATGATATATGTCTAATATAGGGATATACTATCACTCTTGTATTAGTGTAATGGACATGATTGTATTTACCTAATTATTGTTATTATTGAGATTGAGATAATGAACCTATTTGTTCGTTTCTTTTTACGCATACAGCCGTTCTTGGAAGGCTTCGATTCGAAGGTGTAATAAAACTGTCTCAATGAAAATATAATATTACTTATTATTGGTCAGTAGGTAATAAAAGTAAGTATTTTTACGTCTGTGTCTATTTTAGGTGTGAATAGAATTATGAATGTCAATACTAGACTTAGAATAGTCCGCTGAACAGTTGGTGTCCATAAATACCGCCAGATGGTGCTGTCTATAGCGAAATTTATCCCCGACTGACTGTGACCAAAGTAACATTTTATAACTCAGGTTTTATTAGTGATGATTTATCTAAGCCATACAAGCATCTCTGCATGTCAAAAATAGTATTAAGAACCAGACCCAAGGAATATGAACGGCATATGATACTTAGATGATAAGCGCCAAGGTGACATCTTGTACAGGTACCTACAACGGTATCTCCACAAAACGTAGGTCTACGTTTTGTGGAGATACCGTTGAATTGCTTCAAAATAGTTTAATATTAATACCTAGTCTCTTACTAATTTGGAACAAACTTGAGACACAAATATTTCATAGCGATTTTTTTCAATGTTCTGAATGAAATACGGCTCGTTTGTCTAGTTCACCGGTGCAGAATGTTTAAAGCTATCATATGAGATGCAACGAAAACCACTTTATTTGAGTTAACGCGCTTTTTGACTTTTATGAGGACCGTATTGCAGTTGAAAAAGCCGATACCTAATGTTATAAGAACATTCAAGGTTGCATTTAAAAGACCGAGCAGAGAAGAAAAGGCTTGATCGGTAAACAACCAGTAAAAGACTTATAAAATGCCAGGTATAGAATCGTTAGCAGGAATCGCTTGCAGAAATCTCGCAACACGAACGCCGCTATTGTACCCACACCACACGTACAATGTTCTTTAGCTATTGTTTTTTTTTTATAGTAACTATTATGATATTGTATTGATGTATTGTGTATTGAATTGAAAATATTTAAGTCTTCCTAATACTTATTATATGAATAAATATACTACTCTGTCTATCTTTATGATGTGTCATCCTGTACAGCCCAGAAACCCTTTATCAGAAAATAGGAAAATACGTCAAAGGGAAAAACATAATTATTTATAGTCTACCACACCATTTTACCACACCATTTTTTGCCACATAAAATACCGTTGGATAATTCGAAAAAAGGCTCTACTAAGTAGGCACTCTACATATATGCTTGTCAAAAGCTGTATGTAAGCCTAAAACTCAGTTATCTACTTGTATTTTTGGATATACGTATTATAAAGCGTGTTCTACCCAGCCTTTCTTCCAACTGTTGGCGTCAGCTCCCAGTCTAACCAGATGCGGCTGAATACAAGTATTTTACACGGAGCGACTGCCATCAGACCTTCGCAACCCAGTTACAGGGCAATGCCGATATCCTAGGGTTAGACCTGTTGTCAGACTTTCAGATTTCCGACTTACCGTATCGACGACTATCATAGGTATTCGTATGGCTCCCGGGACCGACTGCTTAACGTGCTCTCCAAGGCACGGAGGGGTCTCGATGTGTAACGAACGGTCACCCATCCACAGACTGACCGCGGCAAGCGTAGCTCAACCTCGCAAATGGTTTAATGTGCGCGGTTGGTAAATAACCACGAGCATCTCTATAATGCGTCTGTGTATAAACCAATAATTTAAGAATAATATTAGTTATTAGTTATATGGCATAAGCCATATAACTAATATTATTATATACTTATCTGGCTCCATATTCCATATTCAAAAATGTGTCACTGCACTTTGGACTCTACGGTGTACCTACGGCAAATAATAGGAGGCCTAATTATGTTCTGTGCTGACTGTCGCTGATAATTATGATGATGAATACATACTAGTATCGCTTGTTGTCGAAATTCGACCATTATCTTACCTACCTTAACGGCAACAACATTGTATATGATTTCCTTTTTGTGCACATCTATGACACACACTGTAGGTACCATTCGAATGATGTAAGTTTCATTCCCCACCTTTTATGCAAGTTTATGTTTTAATACTAAGGGTGCTTTGCACAATTTTATGTTATTTGTATAATTTAATAATATTTGTGTGGCAATTTTATTTCTTATAATCTTTACATAGTATAAAACAAAGTCGCTCCCGCTGTCTATCTGTCCCTATGTCTGCTTAGATCTTTAAAACTACGCAACGGATTTTAATGCGGTTTTCCTTAATAGATAGAGTGATTCAAGAGGAAGGTTTATATGCCCTACATTAGTATCTGCATTGCACCCGTGCGACGCCGGGGCTGGTCGCTAGTAAGTACCTACTAAAAAAGGTACCTACGACAATTTTAGATGTTCACGTATTAATATAATGATGATCACTGGTTGATCCTTAGGAATTTATTTTGCCAAATTGAAATAAAATACAAACATCACGAATTTATTCCCCGGTGCCGTAAGCAGAGGTGTTGTTGTTGTACATACACACACATTTTGGCGGTGACGGTATTCTGTATTTCCCGTCCGGTGTAATAATATGAACGAGCTTATTGCCATTTATCGGACACGCCCAGGAATTAATTAGATGTTTTTTGAAAGATGGTCTAAATAAAAGCTTTATTTAGTAGATATCTACTACAAGAACGCTGTAATTCATTTGGGAGCAAAGATACAATGCAATAATTAACTGTTAAAAACTGGGAAAGATCTACATTTCGTACAAAATGACCGCCACTAACTTGTATTTTCAAAATAGTTATCTATGCAGGCCTTAGTTCGTTTATATCATATCCCTAAACCCATATTGATATCGGCGTAGTTTTGTTAATAAAAAAATAACCACGTAATATTAATATTCCGTTTATTCATTGTTTATGTATACATATTTCATTACATTTTAAAATATTTCTTTAAAAAATATAATAAAACATTTAAAAATATAAAAAATAGTATCCCACCGGCAACCGGAACAGGGTCCAAGCTACCGGTGGTCAGGGCCTCAGAGAGAGGAACTTCCTAACAATACGCGCCGTGTCCAGAAGTACCTACCGCTTTCTGTATCAGGCCCTTGACCCAGCCGCCCAACGAGAGCCTCATTAGATGTTGGTTGAGGCTCTTGGCTATTAAGCCATTGGCCGTAACAACTATCGGCACAATGACTGCTGAGTCAACCTCCCACATGTCGACAACCTCGTGTGCCAAGTCTTGATACTTAATTTCTGTATCTTTCTCGGCTTTCACAAGGTTCTCGTCATGTGGCACAGTGATATTATTATTATACTAATGGCAGATTTTTTTTTAAATCTCAGAATGGTGGATCTTTGCGATATGTAAAATCACTCTCGTATGCAACACAATAATTATGGAGATCAAACTCACGACTTTTAAATTGTAGTCCGACACCTTAGCTTTTGAGCTTTTGTCGCTTGTTAGTTAGTAGAGACACATCAAAGCTGCCGCAAAAAGGAAAACATGGTGTAATAATTGTATCGTCGCTGCGCCTGCAAAATCCGCTACTTGTTTTTTTTTTTAATCTATCTTTGTTTCTATTTTATAATAGTTCTTAAGTCACGTGCACCTCTAAAATCTGTTTTTTAATCATTTATTTGGTTAAGAAGATAGCAAAATAAATGATTACAAAACATATTTTCCAGTTGCACGTGGCTTGAGAACTATTAGGTATAAAATAGAATCAAAGACAGATAAAAAAAAAACATAGAGTGGATTTTGCAGGCGCAGCGACGGTATGTTCTTTTACTATTATTTATTATTCGGCTGCTTTGATTCATTGACGTATAAGTACGGTAGAAAGACAAGCCAGCGATTCTGATTCTCTTAGGCTTTTATACCTCAAAGCAATAACTAATTAAGCAAGTATTTACCTGTTCTGACACATCTGTTGATAAATATAACGCTTACATTTACCCCAGGCACAAAAGAATTTGTTTTTTGTTCTAGTTTTCCTGAACACTTCAGACTGCAGTAGGTACAGGAAATTGCAATTAGGTACCAATTGAGTAATCTTATGAAGAGTACTTCATTCTTTACTCATTCATGTTCTTAGGGAAAACTGTTAGTCAGAGGATGATGATGAAATTGACACATTTAACACAAAGAGTTATTAAATTACAAGGAACTAACTATCTACCTATATCAGAAAATGGAGTAGGTATTTAAGACTATTGAATATTCCATATTCGCACAATTTGACCCCTTATTTTAGAGGCAGTTGTCAAAGTCAAAGTATTTATTTCAATTAGGCACATAAAAGGCACTTTTGAACGTTAAAGTTACAAAGAAAATAGAATTGATTCTAGTTGCCCCTTCCAAAAGGTAGTTTCGTATGGAGAAGAATGGACAAGAAACTCCACCGTTACTCTTTTAAAATGTCTTACAATATTTTGTATAGGTACATTAATTATACAATTATATGTGAAAACGATGCACCTAGAATAAAATTACTATACCACAAAAGGTAAAAAAAAAATAAAAAATGAAACAACGACATATTAATTGTGATAGGTACATGGTGCTCACATATTTACAAACATTGCAAAAGTATACGTTTTCACAAAAAAATAAAAGTAATAAGTCAGTGTATGAGTTTTGGTACTTACTCATATAATCTAAAATAAACGGCTTTAAAAAAATAAATTATACAATTAAAATAGCAACCAGTTTGATTTTGTCTAGACTCTACATTGTCCTATGGAGCTGGACCAGCATGTTTCCAAGCGTTCTTATCCTGGATATAATCGTCTAATTTGTAATATGCTTGTTTACAAAGTGTACTTTTAATATGACTTTTAAATTTTCTTTCATTTAATTGCAATATATCACAAGGTATTTTGTTGTAACATTTAACACAGTACCCCATAAAAGATGTCTGTACTTTAGATAATCTGAAAAATGGTCGATCAAGTTTATCTTTATTTCTAGTATTAGAGTTATGTCTATCGCTTATTTTATTAAAAAGATGTAGATTTTTTCTTACATACATAATATTTTCATAAATGAATTGGCAAGGTACCGTCATAATATTAATCCCTTTAAATAGTTCCCTAAGAGATTCGCGGTGACGTAGATTATAAATGGCTCTGACAGCTCTCTTTTGCAAAATAAAGATGGAATCAATATCAGCAGCCCGACCCCACAGTAAAATGCCATATGACATAATGCTGTGAAAGTAGCTAAAATAGACCAAACGCGCGGTTTCTACATCTGTTAACTGTCTTATCTTTCTAACAGCATAAGCAGCCGAGCTTAGCCGCCCCGCTAGAGATGTTATATGTGGTCCCCATTGTAATTTCTCGTCTAAAGTGATTCCTAGGAAAACCGTTTGACTAATAAATTCCAGTTTTTCTCCATTCAATATAATATCACATTCGCTACTTCTAACATTGGGTAATTTAAATCTAATGCATTTGGTTTTAGTTTTATTTAGTACCAAATTATTTACCGTAAACCAATCTTGGACCTGAAGAATAGAGTTATTCACGTCGTCAAGATTTTGTGACCGTCGGTCTATTTTAAATATCAAAGATGTGTCATCTGCAAATAACACCATTTTCGGTTGATTTTGAAATAATTGGGGTAAATCATTAATGTAAACTAAAAAGAGGAATGGACCCAATATCGAACCTTGAGGAACGCCCATTGCCATTTCAGACCCCAATGAGTTAACGCCGTTTACTTGAACTTTAACCTTTCTATCTTTCAGGTATGATCTTAGTAAATTAAGAGCTGTATTCCTAATTCCATAGTGCTCTAGTTTCAGCAGAAGTGTCTCATGGTGTACGCAATCGAACGCCTTAGAGAGGTCGCAAAAGATTCCAACGGCATCTTGTGCTTCTTCCCAGGCGTTAAAAATGTTCTTTATTAGGGTGACACCGGCGTTAGTGGTACAACGCCCTTTGGTGAAACCGTACTGTTGTTCATGAAAGATGGAATTTTTATTAAAGTGACGTAACATTTGATTGAGCATCAACCTTTCAAACACCTTACTGAGAACAGGCAGAATTGACACAGGCCTATAATTGTTGGGTTCTTTACTATCACCGGATTTGAACAGAGGAACTACTTTACTGTGTTTCATGAGATCCGGAAAGACTCCTTGGTCCACACTGGTGTTAAATATGAAAGCCAAATAGGGCGCAATGGTTTCGATGATAGATCTACAGACTTTTACAGACATTCCCCAGAGATCTTCTGTTGATTTAATTTTAAGATCTTTAAAAGCTTTTATAATAGCTTGGGGGTTTGTATGCTGAAACCTAAACTCCAAGGGGCATACCTTTACATTATTTCTAAGTAAGGCAGCAGAAAGCACGGGTGAGGAATTCAAAGTTTCAGTAGTTTTAAGGGGAACATTAGCAAAAAAGTTTTCAAATTCCTGAGCTATTTCTACCTCTGAAGTGATGGGCCCATGTGCAGTTTCTAAATTAAATTCAGTATTAAGCTGTTTTTTCCTACCTGTTTCATTATTTATTATTTGCCAGGTAGTTTTTATTTTATCATCAGCTGATTTTATTTTATTGCTAATATAAAGAGCTTTAGCTATTTTGCACACACTTTTAAAAGTTTTAGAATATTTTGCAACATACTGATGAAAGCTTGTATTATTCATATGTTGTTTTAGACCATAAAGTTCAAAAAGATTTTCCCTGCTTTTACGAATACCTGGAGTCGCCCAATCACTAAATAAGAACTTTGTGTAAATACTTTTAGTCTTTAGTGGAAAAGTGTCATTAAATTGAGTGTTTAATAGTGAAAAGAACTCGGCGTAGAACTCATTTGGGTCACAAATATTATTGAAACTCTGAACACATAATTTACTGGCCAAAGAATTATTTAATTTCTCTAAATTTTTACGTGTAATTGGCCTAAACCTTATTTGAATTTTTTGTATAGGCATATAGGAGCAAAATGTTATTGTTTGTCCACTGTGATCAGATGGCAACTTATTTACAATTTGTTTGTGTAAGTAATCACAATTACAAAAAATATTATCTATACAAGTGGCAGAAGAAGCTGTCACCCGTGTTGGTTCATTAAAAACATTGGACAAATCAAATGACCTAAAAAGACTTAATAATCTGACAGTATTAGAGTTATTTTCTAATAAGTTAATATTAAAATCACCACATATGATTATTGACTTACTACTAGTACTAAGTTTTTTTAATACATCTTCCATTACAGAATCAAACACGGATAGATTCTGGTAACTTGGAGGCCTGTATACGCATACTATAACATGCTTATCAAGCTCAACACAGGACAATTCAATGGTGTGTTCAACAGACAGTTTGATGATGTCTTTCCGTTCTTTCGATTTAATTGGATTTTTAATTAATATTAATGATCCGCCATGTATCATATGTTTTCGGCTAAAATGGCTAACTACACAATAATTTTCATAATTAATTGACATCACTTGATTATCTTTTAACCAATGTTCTGTTAAGCAAATTACATCAAACTTGGTATGTTCTAAAAACAATTCTATTTCCAATAATTTGGAAGAGCAACCTTGGATATTTTGATTAAATAATTTTAAAGTATGTTGCACTCCCTTAGGTTTTTTATTGCGAATTATATTGCCAGAAGATACCTTTTTATTATTCTGTAATAATAATTGGTTATTTGAAGGGGTAACTTCTGTTGTCTTACTGCCTAGTTTAAAGAATTATCCGGAGTGACCTCCACAACTTTAACTGAAGAGTCCAGAATGCCTGTATGAGTTGCGACAGGAAGAGAATACCCTATCTGACAGGTAGTGGGCTCCAAGGATGTTGGTAACATAGATGGGTCCTCATTCACACAACACGATGATTCACAATTAATCACTATGTTGTTAGCATAACTAGACAACACAGACTCATCACTAATACTAAAATTTGTTATATTAGCTATAACCTCGTTAATATTATATGCTATCAACATAGCAATCATTTGTCTACATTCCCAAGACAGAGATAAAGTTCTCTGAGTTGACTTAAAACCACTAACAAACTTATTAGTGTCAAAATACAATAATTTGTCACTATGACAACACGTCAGCCTATGAATAGTATTATTCAACCTAAAAATATAATAATTATCATCATATGATAAAGTATCAGAATAAGGAAAAGCACACAACATCAGCTTTCCTACATTTAATTTTAATAAGGTGTCCACACCATCCACTATGTCCTTTCTGGTAATACCAGTACTATTACCTAATAGCAAAACCATTGTAGAATAATTATCTAGATTTGTGTTTGCAATTCTTTTAATAATTTGTTTAAAACTTATGTTATGATAACTATGATTGGTAAAACTATGGCTAAGGTAATTGAGTAAAATTTTTCCAAAGCCTGAACCTAATTCGTCACAAAAAAATATTGATTTATTTTGCTGTGAACCTACACAGGACTCTGCTGGAAGAGCCAACACCGGAGGGGTCAAATTAGGCTGAGACTGAGGAGGTAGTGGTTGGTTGGCACAGCTACATGAGTGGTTATTAGTCAGAGACTCATACCTCTCAGCATTGCACTTCACCAAATCCAGTAGTTCCCCAGCCTCCAACAAGTGGTCACTTAGTTGTCGCTGTGAATTTTCATATTTTTCAAAAATATCCTTCAGCAAGTGCTCCTTGTGTATTATATCATTATAGAGGAGCTGGATATCAGTGTCATATTTTTCTCTACATTTATCTAACTCAATGGTACAAGTATTTAAAGTTTGTGATAGGACAACACGTTCCTTTCTTAGTGAAAGATTAAATTTTAAGAGATTTTGTTTTTTAATTGCTCTCCGTGACCGTTTAATTAATTTATTGACTTTAATGTATTTTTTAAACTTATTGTGACTCATAACAATAGGACCCAATGGTATGGTGTCATCACCAGTCAAATCTATCGTTACAGCTGGCTCACACACTGATTTTGACTTACTACATACCAACTCATTAAATAGACTACTGGTACTAGCAACCTGTTTGCTGACCTTGATACATTCCGAGAGGGATAATGCCTTTTGGGCTTCACACAATTTTTGTTCGAGTTCTGTAATTCGATCCAAAGCCAGTTCGTGGGTGTCATTACACTCTTGAAATGTTGACACTAGATGTTGTAGTTCATGGTGCTGATCAGTTAAGTCCATGTGTTGTGTGTGTAGCTGAGACAGTTCAAACTTGAGAGAGGTGTTCTTTAAATTAATGTTTTCCACTTCCACTTCGCTGTCGTCCCTTTCCTGGAGCAGCTGTTTGCACATAGCTATAGAAGCCTCGAGCTCCTTCAAGGTAGCTCTTAGTTTTGCTTCCATGTCCCTGATTGTAGCACTGCGGGTCATCATTTCAGTCAGTTACCTGGAATGTGCGAAGTTATGCAGCTAAATAACAGTGTATTACAAGATGTTCTACTATTTAGATTAGTAGGAGGTAGAAGAGAAAAAATAATAATTAAAATAGATAATGAATTGTTAATACAAATTTGATATTACAATTAGATAAAGTTATTAAGGAATTAGATGAGAATGTTAACAAAGTAAGTTATAAGGAATAACGTAAGTTGTACCTACGCTTCCGTTTCCTTATTCATTCAATGAGTGCAATATTAACTTTAAGCCGATATTTGGAAACATAAAACCGTTTTATTAATTATTTTACTTTTAATATCTTCAAAATAATAAATTAATGATGGTTTGTATCAAAAAGATATTATTATTTCCCATGCATGAAAGTGAGATGCACTTATTTACACCAGAACTCGATAGCGTTTATTAAATTCTACTTAATTTTATATAGAAATAAGTCTAATAAAAAATAAGAGGAAATAAAATAAGACTGACAAGCAAAGAATCAATTAAGTTTGATAAAGTAGCTAAATAGGATAGAAATCGGGAAAGCGTAGCGTCGAGCGAAGCGTAGCCGGAACCCCCTGGCTACGCTCTACGCTACGTAGACCTATAGTTACTATGCATAGGTACGTACGGCATTTTATTGTTGTATTTGTATCCCTACCTACTTTGTAGTACCTACGAATCGTTCTGCCCAGTCTTTTCCCAACTATGTTTGGGGGTCAGCTTCCCGTCTAACCAGATGCGACTGAATACCAGTATTTTACACGGACCGTCTGCCATTAGACCTCCGCAACCCAGTTACAGAGCAATGCTGATATCCTGAGATTAATTAATTATCAGACTTTCGGGCTTCTAACTTCCCGTAACGACTGTCGTAGGTATTCGTATGACAACCAGAACCGACTGTTTAACGTGCTCTCCGAGACACGGAGGTCATGTGTAACGAACGGTCACCCATCCAAATCGTATGATTCGCACAGTTGTTAATTAGCCACGAGCCCATGTACCTACGAATAATAACATAATGTTTATCGTATTCGAAATAAACAACTATTATCATAGTGAGTAGATAAGCAAACAAAATACGAAAAAGAGTTTCCAATGGTTTAATTTAGGAAAGTACTTGGGTATATTTAAAACTAGCTGCCCGGACAGACTTCGTTCTGTCAAAAGTTATTGGCCTGTAGTGGGAAAAGAAAAGTGTTGTTTTTACTATTTTCCGCCTCAATTTTTATGTTTTTTCTCTTCATAAGAACCTTCCTTGTGCCTTAAGGAATATATAAAAAAAGAAAATAGCCGAATTGGTCGAACCGTTCTCAAGTTTTGCGCTTAGCAACACATTTGGCGATTCATTTTTATTTATATAGGATAGATAGATTTAACTTTGACGAACTTATTTTTTAAGAAATTCGTATGCTATTTCATTGCTTGTTGGATTTGGAATTCAGTCTAACTGCCTTCAGTCTTATTCTTCTTTATCTCGATTGACTGAATAATAAGTGAAAACCACTTTTCAATTAATATTCCCGTATTAAGTGCCTAGTCGATTCTAAACAAACTAGTTTGTGGTTTCTGGTTAATTGTGTTACAAAAGGATGTCTATATCGAGCAGTGGGTAACTTCGGATTGGATGATGATGATGACGAATAAAAGATGTTACACCTCGTTTAAAATAGATGTACTACAGCATCCTCGTTTGCGCTTATAACTACACTATGACCGATGTTACACAACTTTACGAATAATAACGCGTACCCTTTCGAGTAATTTTCAGAAAATATTATACAGAGTGTAAGCGAAATCATGTAATTCCTTTAAACCTCGTGATGTATTGCTGACATAGATTAACCCTGCAAGGGATAATTTTGGCATAAATAAAAAAAAACAAAAAGTGAACATGTGTTCTTAACGTGAGGCATTTTAGCGGCCCGAGCGAATTGCGCGGTATCGTTCGCCGCGCGGTCATCTAACTCGGGGCGCTAGAATGCCTCACTTTAATAACACATGTTTACTTATTGTAATTTTTAAAATTATATCCAAAAGTATCCCGTGCAGGATTAATCTATGTCAGCAGTACATCACGAAGTTTGAAGGAATTACATGATTTCGTTTACACCCTGTATTCTGCTATTATCAATTAGTCAGCCATATCTATTCATTGCGCTGATCTATGATGTCGATCATAGAAGTTTATGAGATGATAAAATATGATGATTGGGAACGAAATCTATTAAATGTAAATTAACAGATTCTAATAAATAAAGGTTTCCTGCAATAAAGGTTTTTCTAAATATATAGAATTATGAGTAGGTATGTATTTTGCTTAAGGAAAATAATCTATCTTTTTAATATATTTTTTTAGGTTACCAATCCCGTATATTTAAATATTTTGTAAAATAAAAAGTAGTTTCACATAAGGAAAAATAACATTAAAAATAATATTGTCAGGAATCTTACGATGCGGGTTCACTCATTACTTTAATAATTATGCATTTCGAATTTAAGGAAAATATTAAGGAAATTATTGTAGCACTTATTGCGACTATATTTATTCCCCGAACTAGAAGCATAAATTAAAATTAAATTTATCTCTTTTATAGCACTTTTGGAATACGTTATAAGAAAAAAAATTGGTTTGGATAGCACACACCTATAACGCAGGGCTTGCCTTCATAATCTTAGTTGAATGTAAATCTTCCAAAGAATAAAAAAATACGCAGATAGTTACAATACATGCATAGGTATAATAGAGCAAATTTTTTAATGCTTATATAGATTTTCAATGGAAAGTCATGAAAATTACACTATTAAAAATTAACACCATAGGTATTATTATCTTAGTTGAGGCACCAGTCTCCCACAAATTATTTATAAAGTTGTATCTGTTGATTCGTGAATTATATCTTTATTGTAATAATTTATGTTGAGAAAATAAATGATTATTATACCTACTTATTATATTATCTGACGATTGAAAAATTGGCCCACGTAATGAATAATAAATACATGTATGAATAATTAATACATTCGCATCTACTGTGTGTATTTTATTCTGCTCTGTTTTAAAATATTTTACCCAAATCATTACATACAAATTAAATATCGACTTACCGTGAATAACATTTCATCTGACATACCGGATAAAAAAGTATTACGTTAATTTTGGGTAGGTAGCTATAACAATTTAAATAAATTTCAACTAAAGGTAGGTACCCACCCACTCAGGGTTGCGGTGCATGCTCTTGGGAATCCCGCGACCCCGGCCGAACGGTCAGGAGAAGGAACACCGTTGGTTTTTAGCCGGTAAGAGTCCGGTAGACCTCGCCTTCCCCGGGCGAGGGACATCTATGAGGATATTCCAACGAAAAAAAAAAGGTACCCACCCACTGTACATTGCAGAACATACTTAGATTCGAAGATAGTTGAACGGAAAGCTTGCACGTAAGTATAGTATTGAAGTAAGTACCTTCTGTCGCTTAGTCTTTGGCCTTCTGCCCTTCCATATCGACTGTGGTTGCGTTACCTATATAACTTGCAAGTTACCGACTTTTCTGTTTATAACCGTTCACACATAAGCCGAAGCACGCGGCGCACGCTTTTTGAACTAAATCAAAGGTAATTAATAACAAAATATTTATTTAAATTTTCATAAATAACAATTGTGTTAATATATCAAATACTAACAATACCTACAGAAAGTTATTGTTAACTCCTTTACTTAAAAATTAAAGCTTACATTTAGTGTAATTGGTAATTTGTTTACAATATACGATACAAATAAATATTTGTGTCATTTTAAATAAATTATAAATTTATGTAAATATTGTAATACTATTTCGAAATTTGCTTATTAACATTTGAATTAACTATTAGAATATAAAACGAAACATCACCACATGTGTATCAGTATCATCAATGTCATTCATTTTATTTATTGAGATCAGAGGTTATATTTATGTCTAAATGATTTGTTCTTCTTGAGTAATTATTTAAATCGTCAAAAAAGGGAAAGCAAAAAATAAAAGAGAAGAAGATAGTTGAATTACCTACCCACTTTAACCATATTATAATCGATCCACAATTCAATCGATTCTATTAATTTTCAAAATTTTCACCGTATGTTCAGTAACTTTATCTGCATTAAAGAAAATCTAGTCCTAACTTAACGAATAAAATAAAATAATAAATCTAATTTTAATAAATAAAGACAAATAAAAATATACACTGTATTATTGTGCGTTTCCATTAGCCATACTTACTTATATTATAGTGAATTGTGTAAACTCATAAAAAAGTTTATGTACCAATGACCAAACAATATCGATATTTTACGCTATGATGAGTAAGCATTTCTGTTCGGTCTTGTGCTAGTATTACTAATATGTCACTGTGACATGATAATGCACAATTACAACATGTAAATACCCGATCGATGTCCTTTGTACGTCATTGTTTAACCTAGGCCTTCTTGTTAAATGCCGCAACTCGGGTCAGCTCTAATTGGATGATGTTGCACCACAGTGCTATCACAAAAGGTTAACCGTAACTGCCTCGGTACTTACTAAATTCAAAAACGTCCGTTAAGCTGGATTTGCGACATTCTTTAAATTGCATATTTTGCGAAAAACACCTATTAGCATTTCCTTAATTACTTAGATAATATAATCTTAAGTTGTGGAGCCTTCGCTCTGCCCAGTGCCTATGTACTTTTCAATGTGTGACGAGTACTTTGACTGTAAACAAACTGTTGTCTAAATCATTTAACAGTTTCTCAATCCATTCCATGTTAAATTTTTTGCACTGTCATTTTATTGTGTCACTTGTTTTCAAGTTTTAGTTTTTTTTAACTAAACTTTTATTGTTGGCTTTCCTCCTGTTCCTAAAGTTTAAGCACCAGCTATATTTTTTTCAAAGTAATTGGTCCTTTGACTCCAACGAGCTTAGGTACCTACCGTATTTTTTAAAACATTTTAGCATTTCCAATATTTGTATTGAGTTACATAATATTTACATTACATACACAAGTGACAGAAGCGTAGTAAGAACGGTACTGGTTGTTTAGGTTTTATTTACCAAAGATTTATGTGTAAGCGTACGTCGTCCACGTTTGCCGATCGTTAAGTTACGTCACTACATTTGTGGAGAACCTGTCCTCGAGAGTCGTAGCTTTGCAAGAGCTTGAGATCTGAAGAACCGAAAGGACCATGACCCGCTTTCGTTTACTTTGCATTTATTTCGACTTAGCATCGGATGTTATTCTACGTTGTGTGATATCTAATATTGTAAACATGAATCAAAATCGTGGCTTGAAGTTAATGTGTTAAACATCTCAAGTTAAGTAGGTACACCGTATGGAAAATCGGTAATGTAAATAAAAACAAATAGGTATCTATTAGAATTGGAATAGGGGATTCTCATTTTAGTATCCATATCAGATTCTTTGTGATCTAACTAACGGTGTGCGCGCGTTTATTATAAGTTTAGTTATGCATACCTATTTAATTAGAATAGTTGAAATTATTATAAAAACACATTCCAGTTGTATAAAAAACTACATTATACTTATAAAGTTTTTTACGAGACGCAATGTTATTTTACGCGTAAGTTTAACGCACGCTCTTTGTTACAAAACGTCTGATCAGATATGTTATCACATTCAGTCTATCTTTTCAGAAATAATCAACATGTTGGTTTCGTACGTAGTCCTCGCTGTTTGCGTGGTGGCAGGCACCAATGCCTATTCCACTGGCGCCCCCGAAAGTGTGTGTGCCGACATGGTGCCCAAGCACCCAGTGCCAGCCCAGTCTTCCCCGCCACCTTACACCATCACCACCAGCACTAAGGTAAGTTGTGACATCCTTATTTTAATGACGTTCCGCTTAAATTTATAATTAACTAGCGACCCGCCTCGGCTTTGTACGGGTGCAATGTAGATACTAATGTGGGGCATACAAGGTGTAAAAAGACCCTTCACGAAGCCGTCAACCATGCATTTAGTACATCAAACTACGTAATCCTACGCAAAAATTGTCGCTGGGAAACAATTTTTTTTTAGGTGAAAAATTTCGTTTTACTGTAAAGCTCAATGAAACGCACTCAAAACACTGTGCTGGTAGATGCAATGAGTAGTAAACGGGTAATGGAGGTATTTCAAGTACATTTGCAACCTTCAAAACTAGTATTTTTAAAAGAAATTGTGAAAAAGTTGAAACTTTGACCTCCAATATCTCCGTAACTAGAAGGTTCCCAGGCATGGTCCAGAACAAAAAAAAAATCGCAATGACATGGAGAATAAGTGCCTTTCGGCTTCGTTAAGGGTCTATTTACACCGTTTATATACCTTCCTCTTGAATCACTCTATCTATTGCTGTAAACTGCGTTAAAACCCGTTGCGTAGTTTAAAAGATCTAAGCGTACAGACAGCGGGAGCGACTATGTTTTATACTATGTAAAGATAAAAGAAGAAAATACAAGTTTCACATGCATAAACACGCCGGGTAGGAAAAAATATCTGTAGCCAGTGGGCCATCCAAATATTGGTTCTGGGGACTGAACCTGCAACTCGTAGCGCAGATGCTAAAGCGCTCAGCGACGTGTGATCATCCGTTTGTCAAATTCCCACTGAGGCATACATTAATTTAGGCTGCCTTCTTGTTAAATAACAAGCTATTATAACAAAGTTGTGTTACAAAACGTATTAAATATGATGTCAAGGAAAAGGTATATGTATGTATGTTAGACGACACTGAACAATGTTTGACGACACGATTGGCGCAGTGGCTGAGCGCTTGTCTGCTGCGCAACGTGTCGCGGGTTCGATTCCCGCACGGTACGATTATTTTTATGGCCTAAGATAATTGTTCTAGGTCTTGGTGTTTGTACATGTGAAGATTTGTGCCTGTAAACGCACCCACGATACAAGATTATTCCAAAAGAGAGGCAACACTTTATTTTTAAAATAAAAAATTAAGACTGTCATCACGACTGTTTGCTAAGTATGTGCAGAAGAAAACTATTTTAAATCAATATTAATTTCTTATTTCCATAATTTCTAAAATACTTTCATGGATACATTAGGTAGTCTATCAGATAGTACTTACCTATGCAAGTTGAAAGACCGGCGACGTTCTAGCTGACCTTTCTATAAAGGGCAAAGTTATCGATTTACGCTCCTGAAAACAGCTTCATTTTCACGTTCTTTAGTTCGCTATAAAGAATTTATTCTTCGATTTATCATATTTGAAGTTCGAAAAATATGTTACTTTTAATCTACTTCATAATGCTGAAAACTGCGAAATTATTACTTGGGAATTTTTATTACAATTTTTTGTTTACATATTGCAGATAAATAATTTATGTAAATGCCTACAGGTGGTGAAAGCTGGAACACCAATGGAAGTTGTGATCAGCGGCAAGGGTCCCAAGAACACCATCCGAGGACTGCTGCTGCAGGCTCGCCAGGGCGACAAGCCCGTTGGCAAGTTCACTCTGGCTCCCAACGACCCCTTCGCCCAACTTCTCAACTGCGGCGAGCCTGGTGTAAGTTAAAAAATGCTTATTTATAGAGTTAATTGAATTATGTAGGTAGTTGGTATTTAAAGTTACGTCAAACAGTAGGTACATTTGGTTGGAGACCCTCTTGCCAATAACTGCCCGGTTACGTAGAAACGGTCCGCAAGTACCATCTACGAGCAGACCATTACAAAAAAAAGAAAAAAAAGTAAGTAGGTAGATATTTTGATATTTGCTATTTGGTAGTCATTTTTTAACCGACTTCCAAAAAAGGAGGAGGTTCTAAATTCGACTGTATGTTTTTATTTTTTTTCTTTTTTTTTGTATGTTTGTTCCGCGATATCTTTGCTAATTATGAATCATTTTAATGATTATTTTTTTTGTTTGAAAGAGTATTCTTTCGAAGTGGTCCCATTTAAATTTGGTGAAGATCTGATGAAGAACTTCGGAGATAGACAATTTGAAGTCGGTTTTATTTTTGTTAAAAAGTTATATTATTAGTAAGAACGTATTGATCATTATCATCAAATCAGCCTATAAACGTGGGCCTCTTAATGACCGCTACGATAAATGGTCAAAGGGGAAAAGGAATACCCATAAATCATCACGCTTGGCAGGTGGATTAGTGATCGCAGTTTGCAGCAGACTAGAATCGCTGCTGCCTGCTGCCCATCTTGACGTTAATAACTTACAGCCGTTTTCAATCTGTATAGATTGAAAACGGCTGTAAGTAATATTATAAAGCTGAAGAGTTTGTTTGTTTGAACGCGCTAATCTCAGGAACTACTGGTTGGAATTGAAAAAATATTTTTGTGTTGGATAGTCCATTTATCGAGGAAGGTTATAGGCTATATAACATCACGCTATGACCAATAGGAGCCGAGCATAAATGGAAAATGTTGCAAAAACGGGAAAAATGTCCACCCGTGCGAAGCCGGGACGGGCCGCTAGTAACCAATAATCGGCGCTTTACTCTACTAGAGATAGGAATTTGACGATACTTCTATGGAGCTTATTTATGTCAGACTTCTCTAGTAGGGCAAACCGTCTATAGATAGGCTATTGAAAATGATCATTTGTCGCCTTACACGACACCCACGCGTGGGGTAGGGGTTGGGTATTATTTGCCGGAAACCACCTGGAACGTTAGAAGAACGTATGGTACCTACAAACTCAATTTCTTTTTTGTCTTCTCAATCTATTTTTCAACTAGCGGCCCGTCCCGGCTTCGCACGGGTGGACATTTTTCCCGTTTTTGCTACATTTTTCATTTATGCTCCGCTCCTATTGGTCGTAGCGTGATGTTATATAGCCTATAATCTTCCTCGATAAATAGACTATCCAACACAAAAATATTTTTTCAATTCCAACCAGTAGGTAGTTCCTGAGATTAACAAACAAACAGACAAACTCTTCAGCTTTATAATATTAGTATAGATTAGCTTGTTGATTACATCTGCAGTAATTTTTTGTTAACAATAATATGCGGGTTAATGAATAGCTTTTTGAATGCGTCTTAAATTAATAGCCCAATTTGCATGAAAGGCGCGTCCTTTACCATCGCGTAGCCTTACTTACGGTTTAGTAACCATTTAGTGTTTGTATCTGAATAACTGAGACACTACCATGCCACTAGATTTGACACGATGTAATTTGGTAAATTGAAGATTCAAGAGCTTTATTCGCAACGTGTCAGTCAACAAGTTCTTTAACGAATTACAGGAAATGGAGTGTTTCATGCCTTTTTCCCATGGGGATAGGCAGAAACTATAGAACGCCACATGCTACGATCCTTACATACTCCTTTCGCTTCATCCACATTCATACCATCATCACGCCGATTGAGAAGTAATACTTTATGTACACAGTATATTCATACATGATCATGTAACAAGTGCCCTGGTTTAATAATAAACGAGTAAAATCTGTGCCTCATAAATTTAAAAACAAAAGCAAGTTATAAATTGAATTGCCTCTTTCTACAGTGAAATAAGCTACCAAAAAAAAAACAATCCACAGCACGTTTTATGATAGTAAAAAGACCTTGCTATGGATGTTTTTTAAGGCGTTACTAATTTACACATTAGTAAAATAACAGTGTAAATGGATGATTCATCCAATTTTGGTACTGAACCGTGATAAGGACAAACTTCCTTAAAACATTGTTTGCTTTACCGTGGCGTGACGTACGAAGTTGTTTTTCATTCTCAAGAGACCTTCACGATCACAATGATTAGGCAGTTTTTTAAGGCCTATGCATGAATTGTAACATTTCGAAATTGTCGACATCACCCAGTGACGCGTAGGTGATAAAAAATCCTTTTAAGGAAAGCTTTACACAACATTGAACAAATAATGACAACGTTGTTAAATACAATACTAATTATCTCGTGCATTTTATGGAACCGTCCACGCAGCCTTCTTAAACGGGACAAGAACCCTTTTTAATTGGATCTAGGGCGTAGGCGGGGAGGATAATTCCAAAATGATTATGGAATTAAGCTCTTAATAGTTTTGTTTGTTGTCATTAAATGCTTAATTAAAGTTCTTGTATTTTTTTTACTGCTCAAGTTTAAATTGTTAATTGAGGAAAGCACACTTTTTGACATAATGACCTCTAAGAATTGCTTGAGATACACTATAATGTTGTCTGATCTCTGAATTTAATTCGAATGAATACACATACAATATACCTATACAAACGGTGTACATAGACCCTTAACGAAGCCGAAAGGCACTTATTCTCCACGTCATATCGATAAAAAAAAATCTGGATTATGCCTGGGAACCTTTTAGTTACGGAAATATTGGAGGTCAAAGTTCCAACTTTTTCCCAACACTTTTTTTAAAATACTAGTTTTGAAGGTTGCAAATATACTTGAAATGCCTCCATTACCCGTTTACTACTCATTGCTTATATCAGCACAGTGTTTTGAGTGCGCTACATTGAGCTTTACAGTAAAACGAAATTTTTCACCCAAAAAGGAAAGTCGTTTCCCAGCGACAATTTTTGCGTAGGGTTACTTAGTTTGATGTACTGAATGCATGGTTGACGGCTTCGTGAAGGGTCTTTTTACACCTTGTATATGGACATTCTAAGTACTTACCTACCTTTTCAGAAAAGTAACAACTAAGTAATACTTGACTATTTTCATACACAATTTACAATGATTAGAACATGCATTGCGGCTTCATCGGTCAACGCAGTTGGAATATATACACAGATATAAACAGATATAATATATGATAGATTTCTCAAAGCTGACTTGCATCATTCAAGGCTATTGTTCGTTGCAAGAGGTCGCATAGATTTGGTAGGACCGAGGTAAAATGTCTGTTATTTATGATGGTATAAGATCGATCCAAACCATTGCCAGATGTCGATGTTTCGTTTTATATCGTCTTTGAAGTAGAGTTTTTAATATTAACATATTACTTAACTTCCGTATAAGAACGTAACGTTTTCATATTATATTATAGTTCTATAATAGATAAATAATTACGAACCTACCCTACCCTAGAAGTTCTATTTCATAAAAAGATGTAGGTACCTATGGAATTTTATGTTAGAATTTCATCAATCTCGTTCAACCTAATGAAGCTTTTGCTAGTTGAGTTTTTTTGCCGGAAAAAAATGACAAATTTAACAAATTGTTCACATCCGAGGACATAAGAACCCTTCACTCGGGTCCTAATAATTATCGTCATTGCCAAACAACAGCATACCGGCGTTTGCAACTAACTTACAAAAACATAGTCTAGCGCCTTATATCAATGTGGTAGATGAAGGAAGGTTGCGTGTACGTGTTAATTACACGTAGATTGTCCATCCTTACCATACTCGTATATTATAGTAATAATAGGTACAGTCAACAGCAAGTCATGAATATTTCGGTATTTTAAAATTAATTATTATCGTATGAAGTGCCAATAATTTTTTTAAATAATAATAAAGTTGGTCTAGTATTCTAAACACTACATTTTTTTTTTCAAAATGACATTAATTTGCAAGTTTTCATTTATACAAAGTACCTATTGAAATTTTGAACAATCGTCAGTTACTTTTGATGCTGACTGTACAACACGTATACGGTGATTAACCACATACAGCAGCTAGGTACAACAAAATGTTCGTGTCGTTGTGAATAGAACTATTACAGAGTTCGATTTAGGCCTTGACCGGTTAGACTGGTAGGGTGTTTAATCTTTATAAGTACAGCTGCTGCACAAGTGGATCTATTCCTAATCAAGCATTATGCACTCGTTCCAAGGAACTTAACTAGGAAAGTAATTTTAAATTACGTTAATAATTTTGTTCTAACTTAAATTACGGCTAATACGGAAGCTTGAATAATTACTAATGTCACCCAACAAGGAACTAAATAGTGAAGGTAAATGTACCTACAAGGTGTTGGGTGGGTCGCCGGAACTTCTGTGAATGATCGCAATCTGTCTAGGTGCCGGTCAATTTGTCCCAGATTGCCATAGTTACGAGCGTATGTAGTAGCGAACCTGTAATTATTTGATCAAATTACAGTATCAGACAATGAACGTAGATTACATACTGCCGAGGCATAAATTTATAACACCATACATTTAATAATTCTAAAAAGTAGTGTCGTCACCACGAAGCACATTAAGTAATTACTTTTTGACTGAACAAATGTTACTTACCTACCTAATATTTATTATCGTTTCGGACGTGACTGAACTCAAAAAACATTCCTTTGAGAACCAGAGGGTTCTAATTCTGAATTCAGGCTACTCTGTAATACCTACCTACCTGGAATCTATATATTGTTGAATAAATACACCTACAGCTACCTAATAATATGACATTTATAAAGCAAATGTATTTTTTACAACAAAGGCTAATTTTCAAATATAACAAAAAAAAAGAAAACAACACTAAACTTCATACTAAACATCCTATTAACTTTTTTTTTAATTTGAACTAATAATGATCCTCCTCTCTCCTACTTTGCTGTGCCCAACAGGGTCCACAATTGTAACATAATACATAATTTTCTATTACTACCACCTAAGTAACATTGTGGAATACGCAAATAAATATTGAGTATTGAGTATTTATTTTTATTAATATGTTATTATATTTTCAGAACGCGGTGACACACAAGAAACACGACGAGAAATTCGATAAACAAACTGTTGCCTTCACATGGACGCCCCCTGCTGGCTTCAATGATGAAATCAAATTCAGGTATCTACTTACATTATTTTTATGTTATCTGTTTGCCAACATTGGCCAGCTTGATGGTATCTAAGGTCCGTATTACAGAACGAAACCCAAGCATTAATCTCTGTTTAAAACTAGTTTTGAGTCGACTTTTAATTTTAGAACATTCCTCAGCATAGATTCATTGATCATAGTTCAGCTGAGTTTGGCTGTCTAGATCGTTACTCAGTTCGTAGATTCGACCCCAAGCAGTGATTTGATCTGTAATCAACCAATCGATTGGCTCAATTTGAGTCTCGTTTCATCTGAGTATAGATTGATTGCCGTTCTGGAATAAGACCGTTCCTCAAGTACTGATTCTATACTTAAACAGTGATCAACTGATTAAAGATCAAACTGGACTTGAAGAATATTCTGTAATACGGACCTAAGTGGTTACCGCCGCCTATATATCTACAGTCCCAAGAGGATTGTTGATGCGTTGCCAACCTTACAAAGTTGAAGTCTCATTAGCGTCTCATTAGCTTGTTATTTCACGGCACCCTTCAAACCGGAACATAGCTATGCCCCTTGGCGGTAGAAATAGATATGATGGTAGTATTCTCCGGGAGCTCATTCACAAGGAGCTCTACCATTTCTACCACTACTGATAAATCTTATAATGTAATACCTACTTAACAAAACAACATATCATACAGAAGACCTGCATCTTGAAGGGGAAGGAAGAAGTATATATACCTACTATTGGTGGAACACTTATCATAAATCTGTGACTACTAAGAACTTCCTTCAGAAAATCTGAAAACATTTGCCCGATAAAACCCCGTTTTGTTTTTATTTTAACAGATTTCTTGTGCTTTGGTAGAGTTAAAAAATTTAAGACTGTAGGTAGGAACTTACTAGAAAATAATAATAAAAATGATTCGGTCAAACTTAGCTTGCGGTTCTTCTAAATACAGCAAAAACAAAAGTATCTGAAGTACTAGACATGCATGTGTATAATACAAAGAAAGATACAAAGGGACGAAAGGGACGTCGTGGGTTGAACAGGTCACGAGTTCATAACCCTTAAAAGTCATCCCAGGCGTCAGACTTAGGTAGATACCTACATAATGTATGAAACAAAGCATTGCGAATTAACAGGCTTAATGCTAAATTGGTGTAAGTGGTTTAAAGTGAATCAAATCAAGAGTTTCGTTCCTTTGTTAGTGAAAACGAATTCGATCGAATCGATTTACCTTTTTTAGTCAAAATACGTCAAACAATCAAATCATGTCGAATACAAAACAAATGCACACACAATTATGAAATAAGTAACAAGTACCTATACTGTATTTCAGATTCGAAAGATAGGTACATACCTACATGGCAAGCAAATCGTAAATCATTAAAATAATGTTATTATGAATGTAACTTATAACACTTTCTGAAATAATAATTTTGTGTTTAAATACATAATAAATAGAATCTGTAAATGCTTCTTGAAGAATTATTTAGCATTTATTTTATGTTAAACTAATGGTTAATTTTGTTTTCAGAGCTACCATCGCCCTGAACGGCGCAGTCTTCTGGGTGGGTGTTGAATCAGCCCCCGTCAAAGTTACCAGTTAATTTACATAGCTAAGCACCAAGAGTATTATTATTCATAATTTACGTACTTCTCACATTCCTGATGTATTTGTTTATCTTTTATTTCAAATGTGAATGTTATAGATATTTAATTTTATAATAAATACCTAATTATATAGAATTGGTTTATTTTCATTTATTCACCTACCTACTCCGTGTAGGTATCAGAGCGTATAGATTTTTCTTGAGTATAGGTATAACAATGGCAAATCAAATAATGGTTAATTAGTCAAATAAATAATAAAATAAAAATTATTTATTTCAGACATTATAGTCCATAGCAAGTCCATAGATTGTTAGGAATAAGTTAGTAACACTTTGTGCTTATCTGCTATGTTAGTACAGTAGAAACTCGATTATCCGGCCCTCAGTTATACGGATTCGCGATTATCCGGACTACCAACCGCGACCAATTAAATAATTAAGTCATATTGAGCCAAGTTACAAAATATTTAACATGCTTAACAACAACAGCAAAAAATTGCATGCAGCTGAGATGGGAATGCTAAGAGGGATGTGTGGTATTACGCGAATGGATAGAATTAGAAATGAGTATGTAAGACGAAGCCAAAAGTGGCGCCGGTGACTGAGGAGTTGTGTGGAAACCGGTTGTCATGGTATGGGCATATGATGCGGAGGAACGAAGACCATGTCGTGAGAAAAGTTTTGAGTATGAATGTGGATGGTTATAAGAGTAGAGGAAGACCAAAGAAACGATGGATGGATAGTGTGAAAGATGATATGGCTAGAAAGGGGGTGACAACTGAAATGACGACTAATAGAGATGTATGGAAGAAGAAGACATACTGCGCTGACCCCAAATACTAAGTTGGAAAAAAAAGGAGGATGATGATGTTACTCTGACGTGCGTGTCACATCTACATATTTAAAAATGTCAAAACGTAAGAGAGTGGTGTTATCGCTTATCTTCATACATTCGATTATCCGAATGCCTAACGACACCAATTAGTCCGGTTAATCGAGTTTCCACTGTAATGTTAGTAGATAACTCTGAGTTTTTACATTATTAAACCTAAAGCCACTTCCACCAGGTGCCTCTGGATGAGGCAGTCTGGTCTCGCAACAATCATTTTCTAGGATGCCAATCAGACTGTTACGTAAACGTTGTAGTAAGGATGCTGCTTTCTTACGCATAATGGCATGAAAGCCATCCGCATGTGCTTCCGCAAACATGCTCGACGCACTACAACGCCACCACCACGGCAGCCGCAATAGCATCCTGAAGGCGTTGTTATACACGCAGGACGTTGTAGGCTCGGCTCTTATGTGACACCCACAGACCGCTCGAGTAAAAAGGCTGGCAGAACGCCTTAAATAAACTCAATTTAACGCTACTGTGCATAGAGCGAACCTGCGGGCAAGCATATTGCCCCTCACCGCCAACGCCCTGCGTTCGTGCTCTATTTCGTAACGAAATGAAACAGAGATTATATTTTAACAAATACTTTATTTCAAACATAGCACCTAGAATTTTTGTCTTCGAGATCCGTTTACAAAATTCAAGTTTCAATAAATAGGTACGAATAGAGTATGTTAGGAACTAAAAGCTTGTATCTACAGTAGAACACAGATTAATTAATACTAAAAAGATTTTTATTATCACTGGTCATTCACGGAACGAAAATTTCATTTTCAATTTCTTTATTACTAACTAATTAAATGATTAGGTCATCGCAGTTAACCATTTCTACGCATACTTGGTCTGGACATACAACCATTTTATGTCGCGGCAATGTAGTGGTTATTAAATACTAAATAATACACATGGGAAGACTTGGCTTTACCATTTACAGAGGTTAAGACATTTCATTTAATCAGGCCCCTGAATGAGCTAAAAATATAGATATTAGCACATAATATGTTTTCCTCAAAGAGATAGGCAGAGGAACATACTTTCGTTCACCACCCATTCGCCAAACCAAAGAGTCTTAGGTCGGAAGCGATTAATGTGATTCAAAAACAACAGCAAAAAATAATATTACAATATAAGTACCTACTTAACCGATACCAAATCTATCTCGTAAATTTTTTATCTTTTAAACTAAACTTTATTCTCACATATTTTTAAAATATTTATACTCGTACTGTAGATACATGCGTCAAGCTTTCAAAGACTTATAAATTTTATCCATATAGCTACTGGAAAGTTGCTATGAGTGGTCTTACAAGATATGCATAGATATTCGAATAGATATCAATAATGTGCGTAATATGGAGTAGAAGGGGACGGACTTTTGGAATACAATGAGTTATCACAGTTCTGTTCTATTTATATTTTGAAGCCTTGCCTTCCATGAAGGTGACATTTGTCTCTATTAGTCGTTGACAGACAATAAGTATGATGTTAGAACCTCCTTTCTCCCCTTCGTCTCTCGATGCTTATTACGCCCACATCCTGGGACTTTAATTGTAAGTCTTTGAGCAAGCTATCTTAAGAGTAAAGCTCGAATTCTATTCACATTGAAGCAATTCCAATACAAACCGCTACACACTTTAATAAACAACTATTGTTACAATCGCCCTCACAACAACTCAAGTCTCAGTTATGTTCATGTTTGCACTTCTAAGGAAACTATTAAGACTTTCAATTTAAAATGCACATCCAAGTACAAAATTGAGACCTAAATAAATATTAGTTCACAGTACAAGTCGTTGTAATTTAAAAAAAAATCATAGTTAGTATAAGCAAAGAGTTTGCAAATGTCATTTTATAACTAAATTGCTATTCATCTGCAGTAATACGAAATGAGATCACACTGCAAATAAAGTAAGATAAGTAACATTCATGACACGATCGCGAAAGTTACATGGTTTCGATTTTTATAACCATCATGCGTGAAACTGAGACTTGCAAGTACATAAATATATCTAGGTACGTCTCGTCTGTCGGTACATATTCTAGAAACTATGGAAGATGATATCTGATGTAGTACTTATTTATTAAGTACATATTTATTCAATGAGCGTTATGTAAATGTATAGAAACAGTAATTGACAACTACATTATACATGTAATTCCATTATTACAGCCACCAAATTAAGTTATTATTGTATGATTGTGAATTTAAGTAAACTATATGTTGGAAGATTTAAATTGCAGATTAATCATATATTAAAATGAATATGTGACATTTCATTACTCTATGGAGATAGGCAACGCCACTGGTCATTATATTAAATATCTATGGTGTATATCCTGTTGCGATACAAACATTATTACATAGTTACAAATTGGCAAGACAAGGTCTTATAAAATTTGTGTGTGTTATGTGTAAAAGGCAATATTGGTGAGTTGTATCACACACACACACACACATATGTACAGACATATTGACACACAACAACCACTGACTCAATCTCCTTTTCTTTCATGATGTTAACATTATCAGATAAGGTCACCTAAGTATTTATTATGAGTAGAATTTCCTGTCTGTTGAATAAATTTAGACAGCTTTCCTATTTGTACAGATGCATATTTAAATAGAACAAAATTTACCTCATGACGTCTTGAAATAATAATAAATACTTAAGAAATAAATACATCTACTTCATAGATAACATTAAAAGTTGTAATTGGAAACTAAATTGTCATTTGGTCTAAAATAAATGCACATCAATTTATAAGTCTTATACCTAAATATAAAACATCACAGTTAATACTGAATAAGTAGTAAATAAAAACGTAGAATTAAATTGTTAATTTAGATAGGCTATCATTGGTTCTGTATGAAATAGCTTTGCCTTTTGAGCTGTCTGTAAAGTGAGATGTATTTTCCTGCAGCAGACGTTCTTGGAACAACATATTGTTTACAGAAAAGCTTGGGATCGCGAGCCTTCTCAGAAAGCTCCCCACAGTCAAGTGCCCGCAGGAATGCGAGTACGAATGTGAAGCAGTTGTGCCTTTCCTCATTGTATCTATCAGCCTCCCACAGTGGGCTTTGACTCACCTGAAACAACATACAAAATTTAAAATTAATTTATTATAGTAAATTGGTTTTATATTGTATCAACAAGTAAATCAAATTATACCTTGAGAAGAACACTGTCCCATATCTCATTCCACAACTCGTCAAACTGTTCTAACAGCAGACACTGGTCCCACTCTGAGCTTGAATCACAGTTACTCCACTTTTTCGTCATGAGATCCACACCACGGATCCCTTCCTCACTAAACTCCACAACACAGCCTTGGGAGTTTGTCACACCTATATGCAGATCTTTGGAATTATAGTAATCGCTGTAAAGAAAGAAAGAAAAAATCACGTAAGCATAAACGATTTGATAAGGTCGTGAATAATTTTTATGGCAAGAATTTGGAACGGCTGGATAAGGTATACAGTACGGCACGCAGTACCTGTCTGACAACTTACTTAAGAAAATCTCCGTGGGTGGGCTTCATGACAATCGCGCGAGGATGCTGAGATGCTTTGACAAAGGGGTATGGAACCCTAAAACAAAAAATAGGGCACTTAGCAACAACCTTCATTAGTCATGTTATTCGAAAATCCGTTAAATAAATCTATCGTTACCTGAAGGGCAGTAGGTTATAGTCATATCTGTCCAGTTTTTGTTCACAGACAGGACATTTTTCAGGTATAATGGTGCAAAATACTTTGTGATCACAATGGTGGAAACAAAGAATTCCCGGATCCATTTTTACACAAAGACTATAGCCGAATTTTCAATTAAACCTTCACTTTTATTAGTATCACTACAATCGTTGACTAATATATCGCAAAATAAAAACATGAATGACAGCAGAATAACTTATTGACCAAGCAAAAGCCTAATGAGAACCTCATAAGAACTTTGCCATTATCCACCTTTCACAATTCACAACTCGACCGACTCTCGCTAAACGAACGAAACGAAACGAAATTACGAAACCTTTCTACAAAGCAAAGAGGTAACGTTCATAGTACTACATATTTTCGAAGATTAAATTTTATTGATAACAGTATACGCTAAAATGTGGGTTTCAAAATAGGCTATCTCATAAAATTATTAATATTTTTGTAAAATAATTTAAATGTTACTAATTAAATACTATGGTAGTTTTGTAAAACTACATCAACTTATCCTTCTTTTTAATATATACAATGTTCTGAACGTAAATCAACGACTTCATCTGTGATTGGATAATACAACAGCTGTGAACAGATGACTGATCTGCGGAATTCTATTGGCCGATGTATTATTTGCTTTTAACTGTGATTGGTCAAACTCTTTGTGTGTAATCGGCGGCAAAGTGTAAAAGTTTGATGTACCTATATATTGTATAATTTAAATAAATTGATATTGGAAAGTTAAGTATGCTTAAATAAATAAGTAATTTTTTAAACTGAGTTTGATATCTTCTGTCTGTGTTTAATTTAAAAAAAAATTCAAGCATTTCCTAATAATTAAAAATAATTAAATGGAGATGGAGTGCATCATTTTATTTTTTTATGGCATTAATCATGTACTTTGATGAAATTAATTTATGTTTTGTATTATATCGCAAAAGTAGGTACAATATTATATTCATAGATGTTTGTCTCGTAAATCCTGGCCGCGGTAAGTTAATATTTTCAATCTTCTTGTTGTTCATCAACACTATATGAATTTCATCATGTGCCCTATTTCAGTGTTTGAACGTTTGGACCATGGTGTTGAAATTTTGTCAATAATCGTATGTCATGAAGCGGTGTATTGTATGTTTATCAGTTTCCATGGCAACGGGCGGTGGCGGTAAACCACACCTCGCAGAGACCCAGTTCTGGCGACAGTGTGCGCTGTAAAGCGTGCGATCTTTTGTTACGATTTATTTCCGAATAAGTACTATAAGGTTAAATAGACAGTTTAGATAATGTGTATTTGTGATTAGGATATCAGTGCGCTATGAGATTTTATTAGAAAATATAAAAAAGCTTCTCGATTCAAATTAAATATTTACTACAAAGTTATAATCGTGTCATTGAACTTTATCTTTTAATCGGTTGCCGTTGACTTTGGAAAACAGCATCAAAGTTATTATGTATCTTTAAAATCACATAAGTATCTCTGCATGATGTTTGTGGACAGAGTTAAAGGTATATTGCAAACAGTTTGGTGGTTGCTAGCAGCAGCACGAGTGGTGACCGCAGGCCTCTCCTGCCTCAGCAGCCCCTGCCTCCATGGTATATGTATAGATGACGTCAATACGTAAGTACCCAGTAGTCACGTTATATTATACGTCCATTATAGCTTCACGTGTTAACATTACAGCCAACCTATGCCTGCCATATATTATCTTAAAAACACCTATTTACTTCAACTAATTACATTTAATCATTCAAAATTCATAGTAAGTAGTTACTGCACTAATAACTTGTATTTAAAATATCAATTAATATGCTCATATTTACCATGGTTATTGTTAGCTGAGCCTAGATATCGTCAAAAGAGACAAATCATCACGTGAAAGAAGAAAGCAACGTCTTCTTCTTCCTGCCCTTATCGCACATTAGTTGGGGTCGGCACAACATGTATTTCATAAATCCATGTTGTTAGAGGTTTTGGCTTATTGTTTTATAACCGGCCGCCTGCCTGACATCAACCCTCCTTGGGAAAGAAAAGAAAGCAACGTCTAACTACCCCAATTTGATTTACTTATTAAAAGTTAACTATGTTCATATTTATGGATAATTTTAAGTTTTAGGCTCACACTATAAGCATCCGTAATGTCTCCAGTCCGTGTAAAAACGTCATATTCGCAATATGTAGCACAAACAAATATTATTATTTTTTTCGCGACGTGGAGTTTAATATAAACTCCTAATATAAATTAACTAGCTGTGTCCTCACGGCCCCGCCCGTAGCCTATGTTAATCAGTGATAATGTAGTTTTCTAACAGCAAAAGAATTTGAAATCGGTCCAGTAGTTTTTAAGTTTATTTGTTACATACAAAAATCCAAAAATACAAATCTTTCCTCTTTATAATATTAGTATAGATCGATGGCAGCAAAGTAGATACGGACATCTACATTTTTACCAAAATGTTTTTTTACAAAAATGAGCTTAAATCAACCCTCTCTACAAGTCTGTATTAAAATAATTTCAAATTTCAAAATAATTAAGAATAGAAAAGATGAAAAGATTTTGTAGATGTGTTCTTTTACTTGGCTGCTATCGAGATAACAATTCCTAGCCTAATATAAATGATTAAATATTATTTCTACTTTACCAGCACTAAATGTTTTCAGCACATACTCATGTTATTGCGTGGATGGTTACACGGGGGTGCAGTGTCAAACGAACTGGGATGAATGCTGGTCAAGTCCGTGTCAGAATGGAGGTACCTGCGTCGACGGTATTGCATCCTACAACTGCTCGTGCCCTGATGGATTCATAGGTGCGTTAACACTTAAAAAACAAAATATTTTAATCCCTGCCATCTTATGAACGGCAATGGGAGTCACGATCCTCATTAATGAGGCAACACTTTGAAGAAGGTGGAAGAATAAACTGTTCTCGAATCAATATTCCAAAGCCATAACTAAAAGTACCTATGAAATATATTTTCATCCATTTGACGTACCCCGTATTTCTGTACGACGAGGACCCGACGACAATTTTTTTGTGGATAATCATCCAACAAGCCGCCGCAGTGATAGTCTAGTGGTGTGACCGTCGGACTGCCAAGTCATAGGTCTCGAGTTCGAACCCAACGCACCCACCTATGACTTTTCGGATTCATCTGCGTATTGTATAATTATCACTTGCTTAAAACGGTGAGGGAAAAACATCGTGAGGAAACCTGATGCCTGATGCCTGAGAGATATTTCTCGACAGCATGTGAAACCAAGTCCGCTGTCCGTGGCCCATGGGCGGCATAAACTCTGACACCAGGTTAGTCACTAACCACGCGAAAAGAAGAAGAAGATCCAACAAGCCAGGAACGACTTACAGGGTTCGATAATCACCTCATTTCTTTAGAGTAGTGTAGTCGACGCACAGCTGGACACCGATGAACAGCTGCAGACTAAGAAATGCTGGGAACTGGGTTGATAGAGTTGAATTGAATTTGAGGCCCTATACTTTAGAATTTAGATGTAAGCTTTCCTAAATTCTTTCAAAGCTAAGCTAGCTTAGCTAGCGAATTTTGTTTACGGAAAGACATGCAATAATTTTAATAAATATCTGCAGACGTTCGTGAAAGAAAACAATGATCTAGTTCTGAAATTTTATTTTAAAACAAATTATACTTTCAATAAATTGTAAAGCTGGTATATAAATATTCAACAGTGCCATTGCCCTTAGTTCCGTCTGTAATATCGATCATATTTTCGTTGCCTACTGAAATAAGGTAGGTACTTACTTATACCTAGAAATACTGAAGATAAACATCTAAATCGATGTAAAAGGTATTGACTGACCAACTAACCAACACGTACAACAAATGTAGAATTTACCAAATGTAATATTCAGTCATATTATTTTAAGGTCACACGGAATTCGATAAGTCAAGCAATAAATAAAATTAATCTACCTAGGTACGTCATTAGTGTTAACTTTTAACACTTTGAAAATTTTAAGAAAACAATGCCAAAGGATCGTCTTCTTTTTTTGCTTTTCTTTACTTTTGAATAATAATACCTATTCAATATTATAGAAAAGCAAAACAAGAAGACGATCCTTTGGCATTGTAATCTTAAAATTCAGTCGCCGAATAATAATACCTAGTACATTAATAGAGAAACTCGTGCATTTAAATCAAATGAAGAATGAGCCGAAGATTCAGCTAAATAGACAATGAAAATTAAAGGATGTGGCCGAAAATTATGAGCAATACTTTATGTATGTTCAAATTTCGGGTGAATATCCGTATTGAAGCTGAAAGCCTTGAAAGTTTTATCCCAGCGAAGACACTCAAGCGTTCAGTTTCAATTCAAAACAAATAAATGCTTGTAGAGATGTGATTTTTTTCGAATATCGATGCTTCTAGGCGACAACTGCGAGACAAACTACAACGAATGCGAATCGAACCCCTGCCTTAACAACGGCACATGCATAGACATGAACAACGGATACCTCTGCTCCTGCGTGCCAGGGTTCTCTGGAGAACATTGTGAGATGGACGTCGCTGTTTGCAACTCCACAGAGGAAGTTCGATGCTACAACGGAGGTCAATGCATCGAGGGACCTGGCTTTAAATTTTATTGCAAGTGCTTACCAGGTAAGTGATGTTTTCAATTCGACGGTAATGACATAAGATTGTGCCGGATTGTTTCAGTCACGCGATTGTAGAATAAAGATGCTCTTTTAGACTGACACATTTCGATCCAAATAAATGCTCGTTCGTCTCTTTATGGTACCCTTGAGTTTATAAAATTGGCATTTATATGTTGACTATTCTTAACAACGAATATTTTAAAGTCCGCAAGTAGGAAATAAGACAAAATCATCTACTACGGGTAAAGTTCGAAAATATATTTAGTTTCCACTTAATGTCTAGTCGCCTTATAAGTAGCCCGTTATTAATGAGGCGTAAGTAATAGATGTGACTGCCATTACTGTACATAGGAATGTGTGTACAGAATTTTATCTAATTAACTCTATGGCACAACAATAATTTTACCATTTACCTAGAACAAGAGCATGAAGGTATACCTAACAATATCTTGTACTTTTTCCAAAGGGTGGGCTGGGCTAAAATGTGAAGATCAGATAGATGAATGTGAATCAAATCCATGTCAGAACGGCGGTGTTTGCATTGATGTCCACGCTGATTACATGTGCGCCTGCGCGTTTGGTAAAATATCTCGCCTGTCTTTCCGTTCTACTTATATTTAAATAATAATTTATGTCTCATCACTTATTATCGCACAACTGCCATTGTACCATTAAATACATCACTGTCATCACTGTGTTATTGTATCTTTAGTCCTTGTATTTTCCTAGTGTATTTAATATCTGTGCTATGATGTACAATAAAGCATAATTATCTATCTAGTTACCTATTCTTACTAATTTATAAAATAAACTATAATGATAATATTGATATATAGCAGCATCTGGTTAGACTAGAAACCAAATCCAACTTATTCGGAAAAGTAGAGAATGAAGAAAAATTACGAAATTTTCAGGATTTACGGGAAAAAGTTGTGAAGTACAAATAGAGTTTTGCGAAGAAAACTCTTGCAGTAACGATGCGTTGTGCGTCGTAGAAGATGGAGCAAGAGTTTGTTACTGCGTGCCTGATTACCATGGAGAGAGATGCGAGTTGCAATATGATGAGTGTTTACTGGGACCCAGGTATTTATGGAATAAGATAAAATTAGTATACAAGATTCTAAAAATGAAATTCAAACCTCATTTGTTGAATACCATTAGTCAAAACTATCAAATGTTATTATTTTAATTATAGATGTATGAATGGTGGCACATGTATCGATGGCGTAGACAATTACACATGCTCATGTCCACCCAAACTCACCGGACCATTGTGCGAATGCTTAATACTTGAAGATGAAAGTTACGATTGTGAATATGTTAGTCCGCCGCCTTTGACTAGTTCTACTCAGTCAGTTTTAACAACACTGATGGAAGGAACCAGGACACCGAAGCCTTCCTACACAGATATGACTCCTACATACATTCCAACTAACGGTACAACTCCAGTTTTAACAACTGAAAGTGAAACTATTCCTACACATGTAATTGAACCTAGTACTGAGCCAGAGTCTGTTACCACAGAAGCAACAGACATCACTACAGGTAAAGATACTGATGTCAGTGTTATACCTGGTGAAACAGCAATAACTAGTGACTCAACAACCACGAAAGCCGGAATATCGGAACCACCTGTACATGAAGAAACTAGGCCAACTATAGAGTCAGATAACGCTAAAACAGAATCAACTACTGAATGTCGCGGCTTTTGTAATGAAACATTTACTAAAGTACCGTCATCTACAGGAATAGACTTTACCACTAGTTCTACAGAAAGTACCAAATTCGATATACCAACGATGACAGCTACGAAGGAAATAACAGAAACTACTTTGACTACAACATCTACTACTACATCTAGTACCACAGTAGAAATTCCAGCAGATATAACTACTACACCAAAAGTCGTTGTTAGTACCGACAAAATGTTCACAGATATTCCAACTGATCACCCCGTAACTGATCTTCCAATAGGCTACTCCTCAACTACTGAAACGATGGAAGTTACTAGTGGGTTTGATACGGAAACTTTGACAACAGCGCAGTCGGAATGCATTGATTCTATTTGTAATGACCATGGAAGCTGCATCAATACTCCACACGGCATTCGGGTAAGAAAATACATTAGTAGAATTATTATTATTACATAAGTAGAATCATGAAATAAAGAAAATAAAATATTATGAATGACGTGTTGCATGGTGCAACGAATGATTAGTTTACTAACAATGCAAATGATTTTGAAATTGATTTGTGTTCTATTTCCATTCTAGTGCCATTGCAATTTTAATTATGGAGGAAGATTTTGCGACGAACCAATATCAATTACATCTGCGGCTTTTGGAGGGAACTCATTTATAGCTCATAAACTAAAGAATGCTACATCGATAGACATAGGATTCAACGCTAAAACGCTTATAACTGACGGACAAATAATGCATGCGGATATAGCAAAAGGAGTTTACATGCAATTGTTCATGAATTCGGGGCTATTAAAGTTCAAATTCTCATGTGGATACCAAACAATGCTTTTGAGCGAACTAAAGACTTTTGTCAATAAAGGTTATCCGATGAAAATTGAAACAAGGTATTATGTCAACTGTGTTAATTACTGTATCTTCGATATTTTGATATTTAAAACATTAACTCTACCAATGTCATAAATAACTTTTCAAAACATTAAGTACTAGCTGTGTCCTCACGGCTCAGCCCGCGTAAGAAGTTTTATTCCAGTAATAAATATAGCCTATGTTACTCAGTGATAATGTAGCTTTCTAACGGCAAAATAATTTTTGAAATCGGTCCAGTAGTTTTTAAGTTTATTTGTTACATAAAAATACAAATCTTTCCTTTTTATAATATTAGTATAGAAGTATAGATATAAAATATATTTTTATCTAATGCATTTACCTCAATAACTTCTTTGATCTATGAATCAAATTGATTTCAACGACTAACTTACAGGTTAGATTTATATCCAGAAGATCAACACTGCAACGCGACCCTACGTCTGAACGACACGGTGGCAATGAGCGGTGGTCAAGTGGCCAATATTACCACCCTTGATCACAACTCGACATTATACTTAGGAAATTCCAGAGACGTTAAGGATGACGAGAGCAAACCCTTCATTGGATGCATTACAGATTTGATGGTAAGGTTGCTTAGTGTTGTCTTTATAATGTTTTCTTCTACAGCCTATAAAGTATATCGTCACCGGAAAACCAAACGCTACTTAAGCGCCATTTTGGCCAAAATGAGTTATATATTATGTCGATGGATTGGATTTTTTTTTCTGCGTCGATTAAATGATAAATGATTTTTATTTCTGTAAATAAATCTGTTACACACTTTTACAAGTCAATGTAATGTTTTTTTTAAGACTAGATGGCGCCGGCATTTCCTATCTGACTAGCTCTGAGAAGAAAAGCCGAAACAAACTCAGAGGTCAAAGTCTCTTTTAAAGTCCAGACATTGTAGTATACAAACTATGCGAGTGAAACGATGTAGGGCAACGTCTGGAATGGCCTTTTGAGGAAAGTGCCATACCAGGTTCGAGATGACCTGTCCTAACTGACGGCACATCTGCATCAGTCATTGCGGAGCTCAAACCTTATTGTAGGGAGCTCAACAACCCGACCGCTGCACAACGCTATCAATCAGCTGGACATTTGCGTGTGTCACAAAAAACAACTCAAGAACCGCCAGACGTTTATAAAATTCGTGTATAAAGCTACCCTACATGGTACTCACATTCAAATTTATTAAAAAAGTAAAATAAAAAATAAGGCGATGGTAAAATAATAATAATCATTGAAATAATAATTCAATTAAAAATGTCAAAAGGATAAAAAAATTATGTTATAAAATTATTTCAATAATTACAATGATGTGTCTGTGATAACAGCGAGCGGCTCAATTCAAGCATTTTTATCGTCCATATAATCTTTAACGTTATAGAAACCCTTTTTGCATAGTTTCTACTTTACATAGGACTTAAATTTATTAAGACTTAGGTCTTGAATATTGCCTGGAATTTTGTTGTAGAAGCGTATAAGTACTTTGGCATCTAAAGGAGTTACTGATTTTCTGGAGCCTAGTCATTGGTAGGATGAGTTTATTTTTATTTCTAGTATTGACGTTATGGATGTCGCTGTTCTTAGAGAACAAACTGATTTTTTTTTTATATAAATCAAATTTTCATAAATATATTGTGATGCGACCGTCATTATATTAATTTCTTTAAATTTATCTCTCAGTGAATGCCTAAAACTAAGGTTATAAATTGCTCGAATAGCTCTCTTCTGCAAAACAAAGATAGTTTGAATGTCGGCAGCATTTCCCCACAACAAAATGACGTACGACGTAACACTATGGAAGTAACTAAAATATACCAATCTGGCTGTCTCTACATCAGTTAGCTGGCGTATCTTATAGACCGCGTAAGCTGCAGAACTGAGTCTTTTCGACAATTTATCTATACGTGGGCCCCACTGCAGTTTCGAATCTAAAGTTATGCCCAAGAACATAGTGGTGTCCACAAGATCCAACTCGTCGCCATTTATTACTACACTGGTTTTCACCTGCTTAACATTAGGTGTCAAAAATCTGATACATTTAGTCTTTTTTCTCGTTCAAAAGTAAGTTATTAACAGTAAACCAGTGCACTACTTCAGAGATAGCGTTATTTACATCGTCCGTAACTGGCTGTTGCCGTTTAAGTTTAAATAACAATTATGTATCATCAGCAAATAACACAATCTCCTGATTATCTTTCATGAGATAAGGTAGGTCATTAATATAAACGAGAAATAGGAACGGGCCGAGAATTGAGCCCTGCGGAACTCCCATTGTCACTACAGACCCCGGAGATCTCTCCCCATTCACGTCTACTCTCTGGATCCTATTACCCAGATAGGAAATAAGAAGATCCAGAGCAGTATTCCTAACTCCGTAGTGATGTAATTTCCTGACCAGTGTCTCGTGAAAAACGCAATCAAACGCCTTTGACAAGTCACAAAAGACGCCTAAAGCATCATGTGAATCCTCCCAGGCATTTAAAAATATTAACTAAAAGCTCGACACCAGCGTCAGTTGTAGAGCGACCTCTTGTGAAACCAAATTGTTTCCTATGTAACAAATTATTTGTATTAAAGTGGGTTTGCAGCCCATCAGATTAATTTTTCAAATATTTTACAAAAGGTGGGTAGCACAGAAATAGGTCTAAAGTTAGTGGAGTCAGATGTGCTGCCCGATTTAAATAAAGGTATAATCTTACTACTTTTCATTAAGTCAGGAAATACACCACACCCAACACATTTATTGTAAATTACAGCTAACTCAGGTGCTACTATGTTGATAATAGATTTTGTAACCTCAACGGAGTTACCCCAAAGATCGGCGGTCTTTTTGACATTAAGGGTATAGAAAGTTTTTACAATATCTTTATCACTTACATATCGGAAATTTAATTCATTATTACACATAGAGATTCGGCAACAGTGGGGGATGACTTCAAGGATTTTGTGGTTGAAACTGGAATGTCCGTGAAGAAGTGTTCAAATGCTGTGGCAACCCCTAAGTCTGATTTAACTATCTTATTATCAATTGAAAGGTCTTATTATCACTACTTCGATTCTTGACTCTTCCAGTCTCATTGTTGATTATATCCCAAGTCATTTTAATTTTGTTATTACTATTCTTAATTTTAAAACTTAAGTAACGAATTTTGGCCAAACGACAAACTCTTAAATAATTTTGAATAATCCCTAACATATTGACAAAATTCTTCACTATTATTATAGTTTTTTTCTGCATACAATTCATAAAGTTTTTTCCTACTTTTATATACACCTATAGTTGCCCATTCACTGAAGGTTGCAGTACCTTTAACTGAGATCTTCTTGGGGATAAAAGTAGAGTTAAATTCTGTACAAAACATGTTAAAAAATTTATTGTATAACTGGTTAGGATCATCACTATAACACAAGTAAGGCAATTTCCTAATAAGTTTATTTTTGAATCCTTCCAAGCGACCCACAGTTTTAGGCACTACAATAATATCCTTTTTTAACACTTTCTTGTCTTCCTTAAAAAATGTTATCAACTGTCCACAATGATCAGAGTTAAGTTGATTTATTATTTGTTTATTTTTAGGCACAATATCTGTAAATATATTGTCCAAACAAGTAGCTGTAGCGGCAGTTATCCTCGTAGGCTCCAGAAAAAGATTTTCAAGATTATAAGATTTAAATAAATTTTTAATTCTGAGGCACATAGAAGAATCTTCCAACAAATTTACATTAAATTAGTTGGGATTTCGTAATATAATAGAATACAATACGAAATCCCAACTAATCGACGCAGAAAAAAAATCCAATCCAACGATATAATATAGTATTATAACTCATTTTGGCCAAAATGGCGCTTAAGTAGTTGGCTTTCCGGTAACGATATACTTATTTAATGTAATTCGGGCTAGTGACCGTCGCATTAATTGTCCCAAATTGCGACAATTAACTAAAAACAAAAAGGTTTCCTTTAATCACAATCTTCACTTTGTTAATGCACCGGAGCATAATAAAATTTCTTAAAAGTCCTAATAAAATCATCTTTTACAATTTCATGCATCTTAATCTATCTTAATTTAGGTTTGCCTAGATATTTTTATTAGGGTCATTGCTTACCTGAGTAACGTTTGACGGTTACATTTTAAAGAAAAGGAATAATTTATAGTCCCTCATGCTATTTATATTATTATGAATCACGTTTAGTAAGAATATTTTTTTAATTAGGTACCTAAAGATTTTCTTCAAATCATAATCAGCCCATTACTGCCACACTGTCAAAATGAGAAGGGTAGGTAATAAATTATTATTTATTTAATAATAAATTGTGCAAACAATATTCCTTCTACTATTATGTTGAAATCAGGTGAACGGTGAAAAGCGCGAAGTATTCGGCGATGCTCTTGATGCCGGTGAAGTGACGGAGTGCTTGTCACTATCATGTCTCTCTGGACCCTGTCTTAACGGCGGCTCCTGCAGCGACCATCATGATGGCGGATACACCTGCTCCTGTGCTAATGGGTAAGATATACGAAATATTTGAGCTCTTGGTGCCTATACCGTGTTCAAGGAAGCAAAAGACAAATAAACTAATACTACCTACCCACTTTACAATTATCGCTATTGTGTTTGGTTTAATTGACGCTTCCTTACAAATGAATTATTTAAACAGTGGGTAGGTAGTTGAATGTTTACATTTAGTCTTGCTTACCAGAATACCTAAAGTATAGTAGTATATATACCGTAAAACCTGGCAACTTTGCCCTTGAGGTATGACTTTGCCCAGTAGTGTATTTTTTTAAAAATTTGATGCATAGCAAATTTGTCTATAGTTAGGAGTATTCTTTTGCCTGTGGTAGAAAATTGATTATTTTTCTGACAATACCAAGTGACGTAATGTCACCTATGTTACTTCCGTTGGCTGTCAGGAACCTTTAAAAGTAGGTATTGTTTTTAGCGGGCAAAAACCAGTCAAAAAACTTTATCAAAAAGTGATAGTTGCAGATACAGTAGGTAATTAATTGTTTTGCCACCGTTAATATGTATGAAATGAATAATATAGACTGGTATTTCACACAAAACATCTCATAAAATTGTAAAATATATTGATGGGCAAAGTCACATGCATGTTTTTTGAGCATGGTACATTGCCCACCAATTTTTTTCCCGTAGGGTTGTCACCTGTAATTTTTAAATTTATTATAATTTTAAGAGGTACCTATGCACAAACTAACAGAACGCTAAAAGAGAAAAACTTGTAAATGTTTTGGTGGCTTCTGATGAATAAGGTTGTCCAATGACCAAGTTGGACTAGAAAACGCTAGTTTTTAACAAATTGGAAGAAAAGAAACCTGCTGTTACATATTTAATGGAACAATTCCCAGCAATACATGTGTAGAACTATTTATAAATAGGCATTCATCGAATTTGTTAGTTCGAACAGTATCTGCAACTGGTGACTGTCTTCCGACATATTGTGTAGATGTTTAGTCACATATTTTGTCTTTTGGCTACCTTAAAGTTAGTAATATATCGTAGCAATATAACTTAACTGGCAATATACCGTATATCTTCATTTTGTATCCATTATATACTTATTGAATTTATGATCATCTCAATAGAAATATTCCACATCAAAAACTTTTTCATTAAGTATTTAAATGTAGCATTTATTCAATGATGACAGCCCTTAGACTTTGACCATTATGGTAAGAAAAATGTACTAGGAGGCTTTTTGACTTTGCCCACTCAATTTTGAAGGACAACGAATATGTTCATTCATCTCATAATTTGATACTATACTTTATGGCCCTGTATTTATATTCAGCCATTTTTAAAATAATGATACGGTTTATAGTATCTGAAATATTACAAGTTGGCAAAGTTGCCAAAAACCTGTGATTCTTTGCCCAACAATTATAATTGTGTTTTTTACACACACAAATTCATTTTTCTGGATATTTTCAATAATAAATATCGAGATATGAACATATAGTATTGTGTGGTACAAAAATAATATGAAATACACTAACGTTTTCGGAAATAACTCAACTAATGCAAAAATACTCTGATTTTTTGGGCAAAGTTGCCAGGTTTTACGGTATTATAAGTAATGCGAAGTTATCTTTAATTTGAGCTTTCCATAAATACCACAATATCTTAGAGCGTGTTGTTAGTTATTCTGTTAAGAATGCCAACTAAAAATTGGAACCGTTTTAATTTCGCCACATTCATTAGATTTTGAATTTTATAATGTTTTATGTGCAGTTGGCTTGGAGAGCACTGCATGGAATCTGTGTGCGAGAATAACCCCTGTCAGTCTGGTGGGAGCTGCGTGCGTCACCCAGGCAGTGGGTTCCTGTGCCTCTGTCCTTACGGAAAACACGGCATCTTCTGCGAGTACAGTGAGTCTATCGTCATCATTTTAATTATGTTATAACCATATCATGCAATGCAAGGCAGAGGACATGCAGATCATTTACGATACCGTGCGTATAGGTAATAATTTTGGTAGTACTTCACACTCAAGGCCAGGCCCGGACTGGCCATACGGGCAAATCGGGCAAATTCCCGATAGGCCGGTGTGGCCTGATGGGCCGGTGTGGCCTGATGGGCCGGTCATACAGTCGGAGAAATCGAACAAAAAAAAAACATCCAACTATCACTTATCGTTTGAAAAAAAAACGTCGAAAAAATACGCCAATATCGTACGTGTTTGTAAATGCACCCAAGAACGACTGAGGGGAGGGACTAAAAAAAAAAAGAATGTCCGTATAATCGCTTGGGAATGAAATGGGCCGACCGTCTCTCAAATGCCCGGGCCGATTTCAGGTCCCAGGCCGTAGCTAGGTATGGGATTTGGGGGATCAAACCCCCGCCCCCCTCGAAAACTCAGACAATTAAATTACTTTTAAAATGTATACACTTGTTATTGTAATTGATTTTCTTAATCAGGGTTCAACCCCCCCCCCCCCTAACAAAATTCCTGGTATACGGCCATGTTCACACTCACAGCATAAATAAGTACTTACAGTAATATTTACTATAAACTATTTCGTTTTTATTGCTTATTTCAATATGCCATTCGTTAAAGGTTAGAACGGTAAAGGTTAACTCGATTGGTGTTTTGTAACCGCATTTAAGTAAATTACATTTAAGCTTTATCGTTAATGGAGCTGTATATTACATTTACCAAAGTTATGATACATTACTATAATGTAAAACACGATTAATTACTAAAATCAATATTAGGTTTTATGGCGCTCATAAATATCAACTGTGTAGCAATGAAAGTAAGTAAAAAGATGCTGTGTACTAAAAACCTTATTTAATTTTCATTCAACTCCATCCTAACGACCATAGCAGAGAGGATACGATCCTCCTTTGTTAGGTGATGTCATTAAATAGATTATAAGTTTATTAACATGGGTATAAGTTATCTTTTTGTTTCCTAACCCATATGGATGTTGCTTATCCGAAATAAAGTTCTTTTTTATAGGATGTCTATGAGTTACGTTTATGACCTTTTCAGCTAGGTATCTAAAAGGTCTAATTTCATCAAATTTTTCAAGTTTTCCTATCTTGACGTACCCACGAAATAGCTGATCAGGTCAAACTCACTCACCCTGTTCATAACAGCCCCCCAGCAAACCAAGGCCTAATATCATTTACTACATTCTGCTAATTCCTTCACAGACGTAGAGATTACCCGTCCATCATTAGCTCCTATCAGTACCGGGGTATCCTCCTACATAATGTACGCATTATCCCCGGCCGCGATGAACTCGGACCGGTTCGACCTGCGCCTGCGCTTCCAGACGTCCGACATGGACCAGATAGCACTGCTTGCATTTGTCGGGAAAAGCGGAAGACATGATTCAAGGAGCCATCATTTAGCATTGACTTTTGTGAAGGGGTACGTCATGCTTACTTGGAACATGGGCAGCGGTAAGTTTATACAATAACTTGGATGTATAAATATTGTGTTAAAAATATAAATGATCTTAGTTAGTTACTGTTATTGCAGCGTTATACTTCCATCATAGGCATTGAGATGACTCAGTACTTACATAGTTGGTCACTCGCCAAGATAAGCAACTATGCATCGATATCTAAAGAATGCATGTTTTTATTAATGTCGCATTCGTAACTAACATTATATTAATAAGTCGTTTTAAACTGCCAGAGGCGGACTGAGTGAGGCCAGCCTGGTTAATTTTTTTATAAAAGAGTCCATAGGACTTACCTAAGCTTCAGAGGGGCTCGTGGCTAATTACCAACCGCGCGGATCATACGAATTGTGAGGTTAAGCTGCGCTTGCCGCGGTCAATCCGTGGATGGGTGACCGTTCGTTGCACATCGAGACCCCTCCGTGCCTCGGAGAGCACGTTAAACAGTCAGTCCCGGGTGTCATACTTATACCTATGACAGTCGTTACGGGAAGTCAGACGTCCGAAAGTCTGACAACTGGTCTAACCTTAGGATATCGGCATTGCCCAGTAACTGGGTTGCGGAGGTCTAATGGCAGTCGCTCCGTGTAAAATACTGGTATTCAGCCGCATCTGGTTAGACTGGAAGCTGACCCCAACATAGTTGGGAAAAAGCTAAGGGAAAAAGTTACCTAAGCTTCACCCCTAGTCGGTCCTACAAAGATTAACCTCATTACCTCTTTTGTTGCACTTAGTTTCCAAGTCTGGCATTATGCTGACTGCATCTTAAACTACCTACATAGTTTGTCATAGAAAATATCATATGTAGTCGGGACTCTCGCGTATTCACTATACAGTACTATACACACTCACTGCTAGACTTACTAGCGTCTATAGCTTTAAGCGACTCTAAACTCTAAATGAGCTCTTGCTTAACAACGAACGACAGTCTCATGCTCGTTTGCGTTACATTGTCTTCAATGTAACGCAAACGAGCATGAGACTGTCTATAGCTGAGGCCGTCTTGCTTAATATCGTCTTCAGATTTTGGGGTAAGATAGTACGGATCCGATTGTGGGATACAGGTGAAGCAATCGATAAGAAAAAACTTAACAAAGCATAGATAGAGCGAGAACTTTATGTCTAAATAGCTCATATACTCTAAAAGAATTGAGTACTTTTATGAAGGTCCTCGTCGAGTATTCACGTCTCGCGCCCTAAGCCCCCGCCGCGGCGGGCACGCGGTGCGCGTGTGGCGGCGCGGCCGCTCGGCTGGGCTCAGCGTCGATGGGCGACACAACGTGTCCGGCAACGCACCCGCGCACAGCACCAAGATGACGTTGCTTCCGTATATTTTTATTGGTAAGTATATTTGGGTTAACGTTGATGTCCCCGGAGCAAGATCATGTTATTAGCCAATAAATGATAGTGAGCTGGACAGCAGGTATACAGCTGTATATAATATACGAAGAAGCTTAATTACTCGTCACAAAAATGTAAAAACGAAGTGTTGTCATCTGAAAGAATAAATTGAAACTGGATTTCTCCAAAAAATATGGTTTACCACGTCTACTGTTTAGTTTGCTAAACAGTTATGGAAACCTTCATCCCTCGATACTCCTTATTTCTATTATGCAGGTGGGCACCCATCTCCTGACTTCGCGGATCTCCCCCACGACTTGCCACTCCACAGTGGCTGGCGGGGTTGTATCTGGGAAGTGGGCGGTCAAGCCGTAGGTGCAGGGGCGAGGGCCGCTGGTGGACGCGGTGTGGGCCAGTGTGCAGTCGCACAGTGCACTGCCAAGTCCTGCAATGCACCGCGTGGTGTTTGTATACACTCACCTGCTACTTATGGGTACGTACGTTAATTTATGGAGTTGGATTAACAGGACTGAATCTTAAAAAGTCTTTGCTTACTCTCCAGGTGTATCTGCAATGAAGGCTGGTTTGGTGCAACGTGCTCTAGTACTCGCAACCCCTGTGACAGAGCATACTCCAAATGTCAAGGACAGTGCGTCATCACAACCGAAGGCAACACGCAGTGCGACTGTCCTTATGGAAAAACTGGAATATACTGTGATCAAGGTTAGAATATGCCTAGTTTATAAAGCTACAAAATCCTTCAAAAATAAAAGGTTTTCAAAAATATCAATATGTATTCTATACTTATCAGATTTGTTTGACGTAATCTGGTATTTCGTATTTTCTTTGCTTGGTTAGCCACCATAAGCCCAATTCATGGTGGAATCTACTCTGACATCATCATCACGTCAAACATACATACATACATCTAACATAGAGCTTAGAAAACTGCTTTCTGAATGACGAAAATGTATTTTTTTACATTCCAGACTTATTGCCCACGGATGTCCTCTTCACAGGCACGAGGTCATATTTGAAGTTACACCCTCGTTCGATATCTAGCGTCAGCCTATCTCTAGAGTCGGAGATAAAACCGGCCAAAGAACGAGGATTGGTGATGTTTGTTGAGACTCCCCATTTTTACACGGCCCTGTCTTTGCAAGGAGGTCTGCTGGAGTATCGATGGACTGGTAACTCTAAAGCTTTTATTTATAAACTAAAATATTATTTATTTTAGGCGTACATTCTGCTTTAATTAGAATTTTTTTTTAACTTCTCTATTTCTTAATTTTACATTTCTGGGTGGAAAACTATTAAGTTACTTTTCCGCTGATGACTTCAAATATGTTTGTTTGTTTAAGATCGTTTATCTGGTGTGACGTCACTCGTCCGCAGTGGCGTGGTGGTATCCATGTCACAGTGGCACAGTGTAAAAGCTGGTCGCTATGGCAGTAGGCTTTACGTCTGGGTGGACGGAGCTCTCAGCACAGAGGCCATGTTAGCACACGCGTACCCTCATACTGCTGGCAACGCTTCTATTCTTCTTGGTGAGTATAGGACGATTTCAGCTCTTTTGTGACACATAGAAGTAGATACGGTTCCCACCGTGTTCAGGGCAAAACCTCTATATTAGTCCTGGGGCCCATTTGATGAAACTATTCTGCAAGTCTGCACTCCATACATTCTGCCTAGCCTTTTCACAACTATGTTTGTTTGTGGCTGAATATCAGTATTTTCCAACAGGCGACTGCCATTAGACTTAAATTACATAAATTCAGCTGAATAGTTCCAAAATATGGAGTGCAGACCTGCAGAGTAGTTTTATCAGATGGGCCTCTGGTCTCTTGGTAGAATATCATTTGATATTCGAGTAGCTTTTGATTGTTTTATTTCTTTTGCACGGGTTTTTAATTCCCACAAGGAGGGAGCCGGTTTTTGTAAGGCAATATGGGTACAAACGTAAAAGACTATTAAGAAAATATAAAGTGGAACGGAGAATTTATATTATTTTTTTATTTTAGGAGGTGCAAAAGATTTGTCAACGTTGCCCTTCGATGCAATGTCTGGTGCACCAGCGCCCTACACCGGTTGTATCAAAAACTTGCATGTCAACAACATCCTACTGCCTTTAGAACAACAGAACATACAAGGTAATTATATTCCTATTAGGTAACATAAAAGGGAGTTTGTCTCAGTGAGGCCACTTTTATTATCATCTGGTCAAATCATATGAACAACAGTAGGTAGGGTAGTCCAGTGGATGTAGTCATCCTTCTACCGATTTGGGTTTTAAACGACCTATTTCGCATTGAATTCTGGTTATGAAATTGATAAATTCCGTGGAAAGGTTGGCTAGGTTGATCAAAAACGACATACCTAATTACTATCGATCTCATCAAAATGAAGTTATCAAAGCGAGTAAGGTACTCGTCGTATGATGCTTAACTGTCAACATGAGCTATTGAATACAGCAGTTGCGAACTCAGTGCTTTCGGATTCCCTAACACTCTAGTCTTACAAAATCTCATATCTATCGTAGATGGTCGTAATGTAGCCGACTGCGACGGCACGGCGTGCGGCGAAGAGGCTTGTGGCGGCGGGGTGTGCGTCATCGAGCACGGGCGCGCTCGCTGCGCGTGCGGCGCCGCCTCCGCCTACGTGGGCGCCGCCGGGCCGCGCTGCCGCCGGCACGCCGCCTGCTCCGGGGCCACGTGTGCGGCCCCGAGGGGCGCGTGTCGAGCGGACCGGTGCGTCTGCGCAGCGGGATATGCTGGCACTTTCTGTGATACTAGTAACTATTGAACCTTATTTTTAAGCATGCGCTTAATGGCTTCCTATAGGGTTTATTTAACTACCTACGGTGACATTCACTGAAAGAAGCTTAGCACTATATTAGAAGAAGGATTCTAAGATTTTTAAGTCTATCAAGCACCATCATCCCTAATTCTCATCAAATCTATCACGAATATCTATTTCAAAAGTTTCATAATAAACATTCACAATAATGATAATTAATTTCATCATCAACTTCCAGAGATCGACATAACGATCCCCCAATTCGATGGCACGTCATTAGTATCTCTGGGACGACAACCTACAACAAGCCACACGAACCAGCAACGCGTCGCTTCTTCACTCGCTAAGCCGAGTTACATCGCACTCAACTTTACCACCGCTGAACCCGACGGTCTACTGCTGTGGATTGTTATGGTAACGTTGTTAGCATAAGCATAATCAATCTATTAATGTCCCATTGCTGAGCATGGGCCTCTTCTTAGAATGAGAAGGCCTTAATCCATCACGCTGGCCTGGGCTGGTGTTCACCAACATTAATAGCCTAAAAGACTAAAAATTATATTTCTCTCTAATATAAGTTTTTTGTTTACAGGGAATCGATTACATTGGCTTAGGACTCGAGAACGGGTACCTCAGGCTGGTCTGGTCATTCCATCATAATCACGGTGCTAAAGGTGCCAATACATACGCACATTTGCCAGAACCTACCAGAACTTTGTCCAGATTGCTGCCTCACGCAGGTTTTCTGACTGATGCTGAATGGCACATTTTAGTATTTAAGATGGACAAGACCAACATTACGTTGACTGTCGATAAGGCATTAGTGTATACAGAGGAACCCGGCTTGAGGAATGAACCTGATTACGACGATATCGACGTGTATATCGGTAAGGGCTGCCTATAGCGAGTATGAATTAAAAGTCTGAATTTATTACATTTAGGGAAATATAATTAAAATGTATGTTACAGGTGGTATAACTGAACAGGAATATGCAATAACCAAGAAAATATTCCCTCAAAATTTCAAAGGTTGCGTCGATCATATATCTACCAAGGAGAAGTCTTACCTAACTAACTACACCGAAGTGTATAGTGAAAATGTCAAGTCGTGCCAACTGTTCCCCCCAACCTAACCATCCTCGCATAATCTTGTAGACAACCCTAGGTAAGTGTGAAAATACTCATAGTACAAAAACTCTAGTCTTCTTATAGGACCAAATTTGTGTCTTATTTATAGCAGTGTTATTTACTACTTATTAGATATTTCTATTATAATTTCCATTTGTATAAATTAAATGATTAAAAAAATAATCTTTATAGATATCTATTCCTCATTTATTTATCTCTTAATTATAATGTAGCATAGAATAAATTGTAAATTAAGTTTTGTGGTATGTTTTGTACGGTATTAGAAAAACAAATTAAACATTCAATGTACACAAAATATAGTTTTATTGATATATTCATGTTTAATAAATTGTATACATAACATCATCAAATATTATATTAAAACATATACATTTTTCGTTATACGTTACATACTCAAACACAAATACAATATGAGATGTTATCCCCGTTAAACATATATCTCATTAATTTAAAAACGTTTAGTTCTCAACACAATGCAGTAATTTCAATTGGCATACATGTTCAGCATCTAAACATGCCCCTTACACGAAGCTCATGAACATCAGATTTATTTACATTTCATTATTAAAGCATGTACATTTATAAAAGTCGTAGAATTCATTAGGCCTATTTACAAGTGGAATAAAGTTGGAATGCTTGACCGTAGTACACAATTTAGCTTGCAATCAGTGTATTGTACAACAGTGTAAAACTCACTTAGGAACATCGATTCCTTCACTTGATAAACGATACTATTCTGATATAATTTCTAAAAAATAAATATTTATATTAAGCGATAAAGAATAAATAATTGTTAATTGCACATCGTCATTATTATAAAATTTTCGAAAATTAAATAATTTATAACAGTGTAAGCTGCGCTTACTATTTCAATTATGCCGTACGGAACTAGGCACGAAGTGAATTTCTTCTCTACTACAGAATTATTAACAAATCCAAAAAAACTTTGAAATCCAAAAAGTAACACGTACCCTAGGAATGTTTCGGACAATAATTATAAAGATACTATAGAAAGAATAGAATAAGCTAATCACAGTACAAGTAAATATTACATATTTACGATATATTTTATGCCTATTGGTGCGTAATTGTATCTCAGCCATAAATAATAATAAATAAATACACCAACTTACATGGCCGTCGCGATACTATATTTGACGGCGACGAGCGAGCCAAATAAAGTCGAATACAATACGAAGCCTACGTAACAATGACAATATTCAATGTTATTTTATTATGTACGACATTACCTCCACGAAACAACATTAAATCTGAATAATGATACTAAGAAACATCAAGTTCGAACCCCGTACAATGCTTTATTTAATCTAATTCTGAATATAAATGATACTTAACATCAGTTTCGCTTATCTACAAGAAATTCGTTTATTAAAATTATATTTATAGGTATATGAACATCAGTTAACAATTTTCCTAATAATGTTATTAAAGTAACAGACACCAGTATGGGAATTTCATTTCTTTGAAATATCATATTTGGAACATAATTTCCTATAATTGAATTCCTGCTCTTTCTTTTACACCGGGTGGTAACAATCTCAATAATTCGTAATCTCTAAATTTATAAACAAATTAATCTATATTATATAATGTCATCAATAAAAAAAGGTCATGTTCTGTGAATAAAAACAACAATATTATAAAGTTATCGATAATACAATATAATTAGGTACATCGATACTATCAAATAAGCATTCGGAGCATATAAAATCGGATTGTTTCTGTGTTCCACGTCTGCTTTGTCATGGTTCTGTACCATTCACATGTTTTACCACAACGTGGGCAATATCATCGCCACCCATCATCAAAAACCTTTATTGTTGTCACAACTGACCAACAAACGTGTTTATTGTGTAAATGGCGCAGACACAGTAAGTCATCAAAGGGTAAGCATTTTGATTCATTCTATAAACAAAGCATTTACTTGTAAAATCAGTCTCATTCGCATAAGGAAGTGATCACAGCACACACACTGGAAACTCGTTGCAGAGCGAGGGGCCACGTCCCTCTTAACAAAACTTTAATAATAATATAGAGCACCTCGTTTGCTATCGTCTTATAATTAAATCTGATAAAAGTTATGCAACAGATCGTTCGATAAAATAATTTTATAAAAATATCAAATGTATGGAAAAAGTACAAAGAGAAAATACTAAATATCGGAAGTACGTGTCGTATCACCGTCAAAACAAATATTACGATTCGATATTCAAATAAAATATAGAATAAACAAGCATATCAGTATTTCGCTAATACAGTAAATAAAATAATAAGTTACAAGAATAGACTAGATTTATGAAAATTTGTGAAAGTTTAGATACAACACATAGGAGACAATATAGAACGCGAGGCTCTCTCGCTCGACTGTAAAAAATATACACTCTGAATGGCAACCTCACATCGATGCAAAAAATGCAAAGCCGGTAATATTTTCGTAATCTAAATTTAAACATCGACCTCCATCGACGGACGCGACGAGAGGACGCGACGAGAGGGCGCGACGTCCGCGAGCTAGCGTCCCGTCCGGCGCCGGGACTCGTTCGTACAAAAGGGACAAAGCGGCACCGAGCAGCGCCCGGCGGCACCGGCCGGCACCGGGCAGCTCCCGGCGGCGCCGGCCGGCCGGGCCGTCAGAGGCGGGCGAGCGCGCGGGGGCGCGCCGCCGCCAGCGCGCGTCACGGCCGCGGCTCCACCAGGCGCTGCAGCAGCACGGCCACGGCCACGGCCAGCAGCAGGAAGGCGGCCGCCATCAGCAGCGCCACGTGGCGCGGCTGCAGCGCGCGCGCGGGCCGGGCGCGCCGCACGCGCGGGGCGGGCGCGCTGGCCGGCACGCTCAGGCGCGCCGCCGTCGACCACGCGCCCGCCAGCCCGCCGCGCACGCAGCACACGCGCACCAGGTACTCCGCGCCCGCCTCCAGCTCCTCCAGCTGGAACTGCGTCTCGCTGCCGGAGTACACCTGCCGAACGACCGATATCATTACAATTATTTGTTGTATCGACAGATCTGTCACTTGAGCCTCCCAGTGTGATTTCATCTTGTTTGTGTTTCGCTATTGCAATTCCAGTCGAACGTAGAAGTAAATAAAGTTGAATTTCAATTGTTACTCAATTAGTCGCTTCACCGCCACTCCGGCGGTGTGCGCGCTAACCCTTACTATAACTATACTACACTGAATTAGGCACTGACTGAGTTAAGGACCCTAAAAATCGGATAATATTCTTATGACTCTAGTACTAAGTAGATCCAAAGATGTTATATTTTTTATGAACACCTATGGACAAGTCAAAATCGACATGGCTACCACTCGGAGAGAAATTACAAAAGGGCGTATTATTGTCGTTGAAATTAAGTGCTTAACGTGTAGTTACTTTCGTTAGTCCAATTCTTAATATATTACACGCTCGCAAAATGAATAAATTATTAATATAAGTATAAAAAGGTTGTCTTTATCAGTAACAACGCCTATAACCCTAGTACTCGCACTCAAGTCCGCTTTTTCAAGGCTCACGACACGACGGTAAACGGTTCATAGTTATTCATGGCGCTCGAGTGTCGTCACCACACATTATGTCGTGTCGTATCACGTAAACCCTAGAAAAACGGCCTAAGAGATGGTTCCTAGTCTGCGGTGACGACAGACAGTCGTCCTGTTCAAAGCGTCGTGACTTGTTAAATGTAGCTGTTTACATGTAGCACGGCACGATTAACTGTAGTCCGCGTTAAATTCTGTCTAACGATAAAAAACATCACGAAACAGTGAGAACCTGCCCTAATTCGGCAGCAGCACGACAATCGACACTAGTAATTACTACTCAAATGCGCGGCACTTAAGTGCAATTTAGCATGGACACGTGATAATTAGATAAATACAGGGCGGCTTCAAGATCAGAGTAATGCAAATTTTGTTTGTCTTGTATCATTATTAATTCTGTGGTGTAAGTGGGAGGCACTGGTGCCGATTCTGTGGCGCACTAACCTGAGCCAATTAAAAATATTGCTAGCTTTTATTAATAGACAAAGCAAGAGACGGTTTTTTTTAATATGAAACATCTAATGCGGCTGTATGGGTGTGAGAACAGCTGTTGCGTGGCGACGCTCGCGATGGCACATCTTCGTAACTTGTCGACTCTCTTCAGTTTGATTCGGCCAGGTTTTTTATTTTTTACTACATGTTTCTATGCTTCACATCTGGCAGGCGTCTCGCGAAGGCTTAATTTTTTAGAGTAGTTTGTTATTTGTTAAACATGCAGTGTCTTCTAAATTTGTTTGGAAATTTAGTTCAGCCTAATTTGACAGTGAAGTATAGCATTATTTTTAGTTAGGTTGGTGCGTAACAGAATCGGGACCATTGACAGCCCCATTCAAATCAAGAGTGTCGACTCACCTGCTTGAAGACAGCATCCTTGGTACGCGCACACTGCAGCACGTACTCGGCGTCGTCCAGCGCGTCCCACGCCACGAGCGCAGCACGCGGGGCGGGCAGCTGCAGCGCGGGGGGGCGGGGCGCCGGGGGCGGGGCCGTCACTGTCCCCGCCTCCAGCGGTTCTGACCACGTGCCGCGCCCGCCTCGCTCGTCGCTGGCACGTATCCGGAATGAATAAGTCGTCGCCTCGCGCAACTTCTTCACCTTGCACGAGCGTGCCGAACCCCGGTACACGGGCCTAAAGTCACGAGCGTCGAGCGAGCGCATCTCGACACAGTATTGCGCGCCCTCGCCGCCAGCAGCCGGCCACTCGAGGCGCAGGAAATTGTGCTGGGCCTGAACACAGCGGAGCGCAGGCGGAGCCGGAGGTGTAGGGCGTGTGGCCGCGCGTGCCTCCTCCGACCACTCGCCGAGCCCCAGCTCGTTGAGCGCGGCCACGCGCACGCGGTACACGGTGTCAGGCGCGAGCCCCTCCACGAGCCTCTCGGGCGCCGGCCCGTCCGTGTCGAAGGCGGCGTCGCCCACCTCCACCCGGTAGCGCAGCACGTCCGCGCCGTGGCCGGCCGGCACGCGCCAGTGCAGGCGCAGGCTGTCGGCCGTGGCCTCGTGCCGCAGGCCGGCGGGCGCGGCGGGCGGCGCGCGCGGCGTCAGCACGTCGCGCACGCCCGACCACGCACCGCGCCCGGCGGCGTTGGTCGCGCACACTCTAAAGAAGTACGGGGAGAACGGGACGAGGCGACCGACGAGACAGCTCGTCTCGACACCCCTGTACACTTCCGAGAACGCGTCGTCGACATTCGAGGCGCTCATTTCGAGGCGATAGTCCAGCACTGGAGCGCCATTGTCCCGGGGCGGTGACCAGGCTAGGCGCGCGGCGCATGCTCCCTCCAATTCCGCGGTGGGTGTATCCGGCGCATCCGGCGCAGCCGGTGCCGTCGAGAACGTGAGGGCCTGCGATGCTGGGCTCGCGCCCACCCTGTTGTGTGCCGTCACCCAAGCGCGGTACTCGCGCCCGGGCATCAGCTCCTGCACCACGCACTCGCAGTCGGGACCCTGATAGGTGAGGCGGGCCGCTCCGTCGGTGTCGACGACTTCGGCGACTTCCACGCGGTACTCGGTGAGTGGCGCGCCGCCGGTGCATTCGGGCGCCCTCCAGCGCAGTGCCAGCAGCGTGCTGCGCGGCTCGGCGAGCGGCTCGGGCGCGTCGGGCGCGGCGGGGACGGCCGCCTCCGTGGTAACAGTTTCGGCGGCGGACCACTCGCTGACGCCGGCAACGTTGCTGCAGCGCACGCGCGCGCGGTACGGCGTGCCGGGCAGCAGCCGGTCGCAGTGCGCTTCGCGCTCGGGTCCGCGGTAAGCCTGTCGGTATCCGTCACCGGCGTCGAGTTCGAGCATGTAACAATCGACGGTGGAGCCACCGTCGTCTGCGGGCGGTTCCCATCGGAGGCGAAAAGCGCGCGAATGAATACGACCGCGCGGGGTGGGCCGACCCGGCGGGCCGGGACGCTCGGGCAGCGTTCGGTACGTCACTTCTACGGACCAAGGTCCTTGGCCGTCGACCGTCTCGCAGCGGAGACGAAAACGGTAATCAGTAGCGCGGTGGAGCCCCGCGCACGCGTACGAGCGGTCGGGGCCAGAATACACAGGTAGGAAGCCATGGCCTCGCGCAGCGTCGTCCATCTGCAGCGTGAACTCTTCGTCAGAGCGACGCTCCCAGCCCAGCACGAGCGACTCGTTGGAGGCGGAAGTGAGGGCGGGGGGCGCGGGTGCTGGCGGCGGGGAGCCTGTCGTCCACGCGACCGTCTCCTCACTCCACTCGCCGCGACCACAATCGTTGACAGCGGCGATGCGAAATCGGTAGCGGGTCTGCGGTCGGAGGTTGTTGACGGTGTGCTGGCGTGTGCGCGGACGAGTGATCTCCACGAAGCCGTCGCCGTCGTCCATCTCCAGCACGTAGTTGAGCAAGCGCGCGCCATTGTCGGTGGCGGCGGCCCAGCGCAGCAGCAGCGAGGTGCGCGCGCGCTGGGTGACACGCGGCGCTGGCATCTGGTCGGGCCGAGCAGGCGGCGCGCGGAACGTGGCCGTTGAGCTCGTCGCGTCCAGCTTTCCCGCGCGGATTTGTAGACATACCGAATATTCGTAGCCCGGCTTCAGATCTCTCACCCTGTCGATCATTGACAAAGAAAATGTTTAAAGATCTTCAATTGACGGGTAGTTCAGTGAAAACACTACTAGTTCAAAATATACATACCGGCAAGTGAGACTTTGTCCGCTGTAGATAGCTTTATATCGACCACCGCGGTCAGCCAGAAGCAGGTCGTATGTTAACTCGCCATTTGGAACTATGACATCTTCTGGCACCGGCAGATTCCAAATCACTAGAGCGCTGGTCGACGACACATCAGTAATCTGATCGAATGAAAATTATACCAATATAAATTGTGTGTACAGTAAACATTACAATATTAGGTATTTATTTGATACGTAATAACATTTCTCAATATTATGAGCCCATAAGGTGTAATATTTTAAAGTACCTGTGGTGTGCGTCTAGCGGCAAACATGTCGAGTATAGCTTGGGCATCGGTTTCATCTTCGATCTCGCCATCGCCCTGCACAGAGGCTGCGGCAGACGAACCATCGCCTTGTACGGAGGCTTCGGCGGACGAGGCTTCGCCTTCCTCCGACCAGGCGCCAGACGAGGTGGTGCCACCGCTGCCAGCACAGCCCGCGATGCTGGCGCCGCTGCTGGGCCCACTGCTGGGCATGCTGGTGGGCAGACTGCCACCATTGCCACTACTGCTGCTGCCGGCGCGACCGTTCACTTCCTTACGTGGCGATAGTGACGGCGTACTAGCACCCGAGTTGGCATCTGTATTCAAATTGCCAACCGTATTAGAGACAGAGCAGAGTATTATACTCTATGACATTTTAATAAAAAAAAAACACACAAATAACGCGAGTGCGTTATAATTATATTTTTGCCGGTCAAGGTGGCACTGCTTGCAAAGGCCATTTTTTTAACAATAATAATGTCAAATCCAGTACAGTTTCACAAAATGAATGCCCCATTTTTCAGAACTCGCATTCGGATGGTCGCCGCCTTGTTATTTGCGTGTTACAATTTGATGTGTAGTGATTAAGTACAGACATAGCGACTAGACCCTGATCAAATTACAGTGGGTTCAAATAAATTACAGTCATATGAATGAAATTTTGGGATCCCAGAAATGTCAATGTTTATATTAAATAAGAACCGAACAAGAGCGATCGCCCAATCTGGGTTCCGTGATAGAACATAACATAACATCACACCTGTATTCCCGAAGGGTTGGGCAGAGGTGTAGAGTAACACCCTCATTTTGCAGTTATGTTTAAGTCCCATGGTCTAACCTTAGGATATTGGCATTACCCAGGAACTGGGTTGTGGAGGTCTGATGGCAGTCGCTCCGTGTAAAGTACTGATATTCAGCCGCATCTGGTTAGACTGGAAGCTGACCCCAAGATAGTTGGGAAAAGGCTAGGCAGAACGAATGTTTAAGTCCCATGTAATAAGGGTGAACCTATTGCCATCAACGGGGTACGAATCCAAACTCCGGGTTGCTACTCAGGAATTCCACATGGAAAAACCCATTAACACTTTGCCCAATCTGGGGATCGAACCCAGGATATCATGATCAACAGTCACGCTTGCCACCACTAGACCAACGAGGCAGTTGTTATATACTAACCCTGATAATATTTTAAAATGTAGCTTTAGTGACACAGAACATCTGTAGATTGCTGTGCTTTTCAAACAATTTCAGCTTAACTTTTAAAATAAAATAACGAAACAATTAAAAAAATAAAACCTTGGAAGTAGCCATTCAAATGATATACAACAAAAAAAACAGTGAAAGGATGCCCAACTGTCTTAAGTACAATATACAAATATTTTGACGAGAACTAAGCTTTGCGATAATGTGGAAATACTTAAATGCAAAGTTAGCATTTATTGTTCAAATTACAGTAGGTACTTTTTTACAACATTATTCTAATGCACCTTTATAAGAAAGTAGTAAGTATATTTTCTTTAATGATACTAATCTGTAATAACTCACCAACACCATTATTCCTGTTAGTCTGTTTTCGCTCTAATTTCTGTTTTAGTTTTGAGTACTGTCGTTGAGTCCTCTCATCCTTCTGGTAGACCGCAGGTGGGGGTGGGGAATGCTGTATGTGGTGTGGAACATGGTGGAAATGCGGTGGGTACCCAGTACTGTAATAATGTTGTGGCCCACCCGTACCATTAGTTGGAGCCTGAAAGAAAAATAAAAATATTAAAAATTATATTTAGTGAAATAAATCACCTGTCAATTGCGAGTAAATGGAATTATTTATTTATTCTTTTGCACATAATTTGTACAGAGGCAGACTTAGTGCCTTAGGCATTTTCTACCAGTCGACTTAAGGGTGATGCAGAGAAAACATGGTAGGTGCGCTAAAAAGACCTATGTCATGTGATACAATATTAAAAATAAACACAAAGATAACTGAACATTTTTGGCAATAATATTACCTACATACATATTATATATTTATATACATATTTAGTATAACATAATTAGGGGCAGGTTTAGGAATTAAGTAAATACCAAATGAGAAAAACACAATTCTGATTTGGAGTTGATTACCACATATTTATTGGTCCTTCTTGGCACAGTCCGTAGATACTCAATACAATGTAAGCACCTAGATAAATCATCAGATGGAATATCTCAGATTTACATTTAACATGCTTTGGTTTCAATGTAATTATCATGATTATCAGCTTGTTAGTGTTTAATAATGCAGTGAAATAGCTTAAATAATAATTATGTTACAATATTTATGCACACAAATGCAGCAATAAAATAAATGAACTGTGATTCATGTTAGCAAACATAATTCAATGACCATATATTTATACTATTTACATATTGTATTATTTTTATTACTAGCAGTGGGGAAATACAACACCTTTCAATTCCAAATGCTTATAAATATTTAAATTATATTACAAACCACAGCTTTTAATGTAAGTTATATAAGTTTGTAATTATGATGGTTTAAAAAAGGGCTTAATGCATATCTTGTATAGATGCAGTACAGAGAGAGAAAAAAGGGCTTAATGATATACATAATACATAATAACCATATTCAATATTACTTAAATGTTAACATATTGTTGAAAAACTTTTAAAAAAATCCTTGAATTTAAATAAACAGATAAAGTTTAATTAAGTTCAGCTAAACTGACCTGTGAGTTTTCTTCTCTTTGAGAACTATTGGCTTTATTTGGATCAGATTCACTCATTTTTCTTAGATTATTTACAACATTAAAATAGTGATTTCAATCGGTTTAGTAGACGTCACTGCCACGTACTTCCAACCGCCAACTGTTTTTCGTGATAACGCCACTACACAATCAAACGCGACTGTACAACGTCGTTGCCACGATTAGATTAACGTGTATAACGCGCAACTTTATTTAATCACTGAAAACATTCGGATAACTCGACACGCCTGTGCACAAATTTAAAAGCGAAATGTCTATACGCGGTTAAATTTACAAGCGAAACAATCGGTGTATCAGCGGAATTATTTACACAGGTTTGTCAGCGTTAACAACTTAAAAATGTAAATTTTCTGTAATGTGTTCATTTTTAAGTGAGAATATTTCAACTTATAAAGAATACTAGCGTTTCTAATCGCAAAAATCATTTACCCATTCCTTTACTTTAATCATTTATTAGAAAGGAATTTGTTATTTTGTTCTGCGTGAGTAAATAATAACATCAACTAGTATTATAATGTACTCTGTGACTAGCATGATGTCAATGAACCGAATTTTGACATTTGACATAACACGTTTTCACATCAAATTGTCAGTTAGACATTGACACTGACAGTTACTTTGCGTTGCGTTTACAAAGCGACCATTAATTATGCCTATCAAGTATCGAGCCTACATTGTTCTAATTTTGATTGAGAATTTCACTTAAATTATATCATTGTATTATTTTGTATATTGTAATCTTTAATAGTTCTTGGTAAACATAAACTACTGTGAAAAAATTTATTAAAATATTAGTAATTCAAAAAAATGATTACATTCTATTGCGTACGCGCCTGAGTATTTTAATACTTTCCCGTAGCACGTATTTATCATACCGCGTGATGTTTCAGCATGTCAGAGAACGACAAAGCATAGTATATCCCTATATAGTTTGTGGACAAAGCATTCCGCGGTATGCTCAAGCAAATAAAGTGCTAAGGGTATTAAAATGAGGTTTAAAATTATTTCAGCTCACAAAATCCTTTGCTGTGCCGTCCTGTCAGAGTATTCACACCTGGCGAAGCGCATCGAAGCGGAAGGAAGCACAATTTACAATATAATAAAGAGAATTGACATAATCATTAACGGGATGCGGGGAGTCTTGTCATGCTGGATCATTGGACGTCACCCCGCCAGCAGAGACTCCTCAATTGCTGTGTATTGACCGGTTAATTCCACTAGTAGTTATCCCGCCTGCGGGGAATCCTCGCATGCTGTGTACTATGTATCGACCGAGTCGACCAGTGGAAATGAGCCATTACCGGCGCGGGCGGTGGCGGTGATGACTGAGCGTTGCCCGGCTCCGCTGCATGCGGGCGCATACGCCATGCACGCCACAAATTAGGATATAATTGTGTAATTTCGTTTACTTCATAGACTTCGTCTGTGGTTTACTTAGAAAATTAGGCGATATAACTCAGTAACACTATATTTCTATTTTTTTCTGTCTTTTCTCTGGGTGGTTCTGGTTGTGGCACTTCTATTGTAGTTTCAACTCAACTGGGTAAGCACCAAAGAACTTATAACTCAATTTCCTTGGTAAACATAATTTCTTAAATAATAGCTATATAAATTATTGTCAATGACTGTAAAAAATATTATTAGCGTATGGTGGCCTTGATGGGGCAGTGAACTGAATAAAGTATGCTGTGGACAATACGACGAGTCGACGTGTGATGACGACGTTCATACCAAGTTTTTACCGCGTCTCTAATCTTAGATTTTTATTCCTTACGTAGGTATATAATGTGACCGGTTTATGACAAGTTCTGGAAAAATTTAAAAATGTTAATGTGAATATAGGCTTGTAGGTAGATCTGTAGATCGTAGACTCTACTAACACTTACCTACACACAAAGATGCTTGTACCTATAAACTTTTATTCCACAAAAAAGTAAATTTATGTGTGGTTTACATTGTATTAGTTATCTATGAGTCCTACCTACTGTATCTAGTGATGTACCGTGCCCGGGGAAATATGACTGACTATACTACCGGCTGTCGGCAATGTTCCCCGACTGGGAATACACTGAGAATTTTGCTTAGTTCTTCATAATATTTATATTTTTTTCGATTGAATTGTATCTAATTTGTAGTCTACTTTACATCTAAACTAAGAAAATTCCCAGTCTATTGGGAATGTTACCGCGAAGATTTTTCAAGATTACTCAGAACATGATTAGATATTTGACAAATAACAAAAAACCTCTTGGGAACTTTGGGGAACATTGCCGGCAACTTGGAACGTTTTCAGGAATATTTCCACTGGGAAACTTTGCCAGGCGTACCTACCTACATCACTACCTGATGATATACCGTCAATTTAGTATTAATCATCTTTTAGTTGATTAACGACATTATACCTAACATAACTGTGATAGCCTAGTGGTATGACCGTCGGACTGCCAAGTCATAGGTCTCAAATTCGAACCCAAGGCACGCACCTCTGACTTTTCAGATTCATGTGCATATTGTATAATTATCACTTGCTTAAAGACGGTGAAGGAAAACATCGTGAGGAAACCGACATGCCTGAGAGATATTTCTCGAAGGCATGTGAAGCCAAGTCAGAAGCCCATGGGCGGCATAAACTTTCGACACCAGATTAGTCACTAACCACACGAAAAGAAGAAGAACCTACATACATCTAAAACATATAAGCGAGGTGAAAGTACCGGCGACATACCTAAGTATTTCAGGGGAACGCATAAGTAATAAGAAATATAAAATGCACTAGTACTTATAATATAACGCGGTGGCTACAATTTGTTGGCGATTGACTGGTGAAGGTGAAACTATCAAACGGATAACAAGAAGTTTATTAGATAACAAGAACCTACGACTGCATGATAGAATTACGAGTATAGCGGGTGCACTAGATATTATCCTGTCTATTCGTGGCGAGAAGGTATAAAGTCCTACCTACACACTGCATTGAATGGAATGGTTTTGATTAATTCTCCTGTGATATCTAAACCGTCGTTTAAAATAAGGCGATGACTATAGTCATCGCCTTATTTTAAAAGACACTCGTTTTTATTACGCGGTAGTTCGCAGGAGTATGCCATGGGTCCTGGTTATACATAATTATGGTACACGAGTCAGGATTCCCCGGAAGGAATGAGTAGCTCCTTACAAAACAACGATCTAATAAATAAAGGTAATCTGATTATATCTATTCGGAATAATACTAATTAGATTTCCTATAGCCACAGCTAGCTATCCAACTCATTTATATTTTAAAGGATCTTGGACAAGATAATTCAATCATGCATGCTGATGCAAGTTTACCTACTGTTTGGCAGACATTTTGTTTTGAATTGTTCTGACGAGGCAAACAAGGTACGCACCCAATTGTCGAGAAATCTGCGTGAAGCATAGAAGAAAACGTTAGGTAGGTATATTTACACAACGCAGGGGTGCAGCGCAGTAGCTACCGTCTTTGCGAAGAGTTGGTTCGATCCCTAATATCAGGAGATTCAGGAGGTCGACCCTATTATTTTGAACTTTGGGCACCTTTTACAAATATTATTCTAGTGTGGATGGAGTTTGGGCTAGTAAATGTATCCGATTCAAATATTGGAAAAATAGGATTAAGTATATGTGTAGGACCCTAAAATAATTATAATTATCTATTATAAATCGGTAGGTTAATATTAATACTAACCGTTAAAGTAAATACTCACGTAATGGTGTGGCGGCTGGTGGTGAGGTGGCGGTTGGTGGTGCGGTGGTTGGTGGTGCGGCGGCTGGTGGTGCGCCGCGTGGTGCGGGTGCGCCTGCGCATGCACCAGGTAATGCCGCATGCTCTCGTCCAGCACCGGCGGCATCATAGGAGGCATCATTGTGCCTGATGGCACTACAGGCATGCCACCTGGAAAATTAAAACGGCAGTCTTTACAAATTGATTTTAAGAAATGTTTAGCATTGTTACGTAGTCAAACTAAGAACCCTTACTGCCGTCCTTATTATAAACAACGCAATCGACATTTTTGACCAAATCGAGTTATTAATATATTCAGAATCAGCGAAACGAGATCAACCGGGATCAATCGCCCAGGTTTTGATATCTTTACTAGTTTAAATTTTATAGTATCTAATTATAAACAGCGTAATTGCTACATTCCAATCATTTTAATAGTTATAAGCATCGTAATCAACGTTGCTGTAAAAATACATGACCCAATATTCAATATACACTAGTAATAAATGAACAATGCTTTATTTATGCTTAGTTCACCCCGAATTCAGACAGAAGAAAATACTAAGCATAATTACTAACATTTAGCATTTAGCATTTGGTACTTGTGACGTTTATAATAACTATTAAGTGAATTATTTATATGACGTTTATTTTTTTTTGGGCGTAATGAACACATTTGCTGTAAATAGGTTGGAAATGTGAACAATGTGAGCTGTGTTACAATTTTGGTGTACACTAAAGTATATTCTATTCTATTCTATTCTTACATCTAAGTTCTCCCATATCTTTACTAGACGCAAATATCACAAATGCATTTCCTAGACATAAGTCACGCACTTGCTACATATGCGTTGCTTATGCATGTAACTTAATCTTATTGCAATCCATGTTTACTAGTCTTTATAAGTTCTTGGTCTTTTTAAATATTAAAATTAACTAAATATATAAATATAGTATCACACACACAAAGTTCACATTTAAAGTTTCCATACAGAACAAAAATGTTTGAAATATTCCTCTTAGTTTCATAGGGACAACAAAAATAAGAAAAAAAACTTTAGACGCGAATATCTCGAAACTTACTGCCAAGCAAGTACGTTGTTTTTAATAAGGACAGCAGTATAGTATCGCAAATCTGAATTCACATTTATTAGTTTTCAAGAAAACATAAATTATTATAATGGGTAATTTAAAAAAATCTAGTAAAAGTACCTATAACGTACCCTAAATCCGTAATTCAAATAATTTATGTAAACAAAGGAGATAACAGATCAAAAAAATATCTTATTAATGGTAACTCACAAAAAATTGCGAAAAAAAATGCTAAATTTTCTTTTAAGTACTGATTTTAGAAATAATATTATTATAAAATTATTATACCGTAATTATTTTTATAAATTTTCAATTTTAAACAAAGTTATTAAAAAAGGAGGTTTTCTGGTATAAAATATTTTATGATACTGGTACCACTGCAGGAGTTCCAAACATTTTCAAAGGACATGTTATGAAATGGGCTTAAAATATTTTTATTTTTGAACCACATGTGCAGTTTTTCTGATAGGGAAAACTGTCTAGAATGTGGTTACAAAAACATTTTTTTAAAAAGCACCATTATTTAATTAAAAAATATTTTAAATCCTGATATTTTTTTGTTAAAAACTGATAAAAAACTTAAAAAGAAAACTGATAATATATCATTTTTGAAAGCATTATTTATCCTAATATTAAAATAATATTAAACGGCTTAAATTACCTAATATAAAATCAATTAATTAACTCAATGATTTGGATGTATTGCATTGATTCTTTTGTCTCAATAGAATAAATGAAAAGATGTCTGTCAGCAAGGTTGTCACTTGTCATTGTCAGTAATGTCATCAATGTCTGGTCATGTCAAAATTGTCAAACAAAATCGCTATCTATTGTGGTTGTTTACTGAATTTGTAATTTTTGTTTTACTTGATATTTGCGAAATTGTGCAAATTTACGCAGAAAAGCCTACTACAACAGTTGAATAAGTTGAATTGAATTTGACATTTTTGACAATGACAATAAATGTCATCCAATGGAAGTGTTGCCAGAATTAATAATTATTGTGGGTTGCAACTTTATTTTTTTAATTCTAATTATTTAAATTATAAAAACAATAGAAGGGTGCTTATAAAAAAATAATAAAATATATACGAAAGCTCCATATTTTATGTACTTTCATAAAAATATAATATATTCTCTGTTCACAGCCAAAGCCCAGCTTCCATACAAAAATATAACATGTCATTTCGTTTGATAGTACCTATGTCAAAGTCGCGTTATTTCAATTCATTCGTTTACTTTTCCCCGATCGAACTTAAATGTTTTTCGCTGCGTGTTAGATGTTTCTTGTTAAGTTTCATTTGTTAATTGACTAATGGAGCCTCAGCCGGGTTCCTCGAAGGCCACCGCCCGCGACAGTTTGTTCCCTGTCAAAAAGCGGCCTCGAAAATCTGAGTGCCACAGAACAACTCATGGTGATGAATGCCTACAAGCAGACATACAAGACTTGGGCTGAGGGCAAATATATTGGTCTTTAGGAGACTGTGCTGCCAAAACAGTTGAATTTTTAAGAATATCAGCAGTGTCAGTGGGAAGAATTGTAATAAAATAATACAAAACAACCCTTAACCTCAGTTCTCCCAAGAAAGAAGGTCCAAAGACCAGCTTCGTCCAAACAATGGACGATTTAAATAAGACGCAATAAGACGAATCGTACACCAGTTTATTCGCAGAATGAGGCACCTACTTTTACAAAGGTGAGAATAATTGATGACGTTACTAATAGGTTTGTTATAAATGAGAATGAATCCGATCCCAAAACCGATAGTTTGTTATTCAGATTCCAACACATCATGAAAAAAATATTTCTTAATCCTAATCGGAGCTAGATATGAGCGCCGCAAACATTGTTTGGCTACGGTATTTTATTTGCATAGCTCTTATAATTAATCAACATTAATTTTATAGATGATAACTTAGTAAAAATTTAATGATAAAATGTTTTGCATCACTGTCCTGTCCTTTTGATAGTGACATTTCTTGATGTTTCTTTGTATACATAAATTATCTGAATTATGGATTTGGAATATAGTTAAAGTATAGGTACTTTAACTTATTTGAGCGAGAATCGAATCCGAAACGACCGTACTAATCAACGCGCCTAGGGGATCAGTGAGTGCGATAGCGCCAGCGCATACCGGAGCACGGTCATTCGCCTTCTTTTGTCTCTGTTGTCCGATGCTCGTATGAATGAAAAAAGGGAGACCACGTACTTCTGAGTGGTGAGGCTTTCATTCATTACACTGCTAGTCGCACGTTAGCATTTTACCTACTACGAAAATATGTTCATATATATAATTTTATGCGCTTTTTCCGGAGACAACTTTAAACAACCAAGTAAAAAGAGACTGGATATACTTAATAACCTTTTAAAAAATAATGATGTCATAGTTATGTATTGGGCCTTTGTAAACCATTATAAAAATGGCGACGTGGCCACAAAAGGACCGATTTTATCTAATGAGCTCAGATTAGTTATAATTAAACTCGTTTACCTAAAACAGTATAAACAGTCATCTTTCACTCTTATACCCATATTAATGGATGGTTTATGGCCGATTCGTATAATTTAGGAGTGTTGTTAGCTAAAATTGAGACTCTAAGACCTCTAAGGCTTTGCATAATTGACCCACCCATATGGCTAGAAAGATATAGTAGCTATCACAGGTAAAATTAGCTTACGAGTTTATTTATATGCTCAGTTTTACAATAAAAAATGCTACCATTGGTAAGCAAAACGATTCGTTTTTGTTTATAGTAACCAACTGCTCGTTATACTTAGTTGAGAGAATTATTAACTTCGTGCTATCGCTTATTAATTATACAGGTACATAGGTAAGTATTTTATTATCGTTAATCAAATTTTATAATATGAATCTTGTTTTAACATTTGTATGTAAGTATACGGATTTAAAATAAAATCGGTGAGATTTCAATAAATAAAATTGTAAAAGTAATTTAATCCTAAATTAGATAAAAGACACGATGTGTGTGTCATGACAAGTCATAATGGTATTATCGAAAAAAAAAACAGATTTTAAGCTTAACGCAAGTACCTTTACACGTAGGTACCTATGTTGTTTAATGTTTATACATATTTTGTTCTTGATAAGATACCTAATAAGCAAAAAGTTAAGGAATGGGTATAATGTATAATAACTATGTAATAAAAGTATTTACTAAACACAGCTGATAGTAAGCCAGTTGCTCGTAGCACGCGTCGCGTGCTGCGCAAGTCGGGAGTAGTGCGAGGTGCCACGTCACAGGTGGATTTAATTTCATTTCGCTTTATTTTGACATCGACGCCCCATTCCGCCCCGTAACTCTACGCCTCTGCGGTTATGAATGAACGTGTTTTGGGTGTTCGTAGAAAACCTTTGTGGGATCATCCGCTTTAGTACGGATCGCTCACGGCGGAAACGTGCCGCATAGTTGAGACCGGCTCGCAAAGTCGCGATGCAATGCGACCACAGTCTTGAGCAATGCCGTGCACTAGAAATCCCACGAGAGCCTTGAAGCCTTTGTTTCGACTCGCGGTAGAAGGGTTTTTTCCCAGTTTTAATTCGCTACGGTTACTTAACTCTCTGACACAACCACTAATTGAATGTGGTTTGCCGAGCTACTATTTTTAGTCAACCCTAATTACTACTTTAGAGAACAAAATTATGGTAGTAACCAAATTCCAAAAACGTACCATTGTTTCCATATTTGGAGAAATAATGAGTTTATGGCAAGTTGTTTATTTGATGTTCATCCAAGTTTAAAATAGTCAGTATGGAACCTTCTGAGACTGTGCGAAACTAGTTTTATTTCACTTATCTACGGAATCGACAGAAATTCTAGCAATGTTTTACTTTCTGTCTACAACATACTTAGGTAGAATTCAAAATGGTAAATTACTTAGATACAGAGCAGGTACCTACATAGTTAAAAACAAATTATTCAGCGATAATGAAAGAATTTCAGTGGGCATTCGTGGAAAACTATTAGATAGCTACAATACTTGGATAGTTCTTTACGAGTATTAAGTACGTATTACCGGTATTTATCTTGATAATTAAGTAGAAAATAAAATTCGCATTCCATGAGTAAAAGTATTTTTCACTTCAGTAGGTAGCTCAAACATGTAGGTTTTGCTGCCTGAAATTAGTGAGCAAAATCGCATTTTGCTCACTGAGTGAGACCAAGTAACTTTTTTTTTTTTTTCAGAAAGCCGCGAATATCTTATTCAGCCTTGGGTTAATCATACAATTCGAAACATTCACACTCTATCTCTTTCCCGCCATTAGAAAGAGAGAGAGACAAAGACCAGCCCTTTCGAAGTTCCGATTTTGAATTCGACCTCAAAGACAAACACGTTCGGAATTTCGTACTAACTAAAGAAATTTTGCAAAAAGATAATTATGTTTTTTAATGTAATTTATTGAATTTTTATATTGTTGTATTTAAACAAAAATAAGTATTTACTGCAAATAAAACTGATATTTAACCTGTAAATATTTATTTCTAGTTTCAATAATGTTACGTAATATACTTTGAATAATAAAATACCACGGGTGCTATTTCCGAACACGCCTTAATTTAAATAAAAGAGCGGGAATAAAATTTCGTGGCTGGCGTAAAGAGTTTATTTGTGCAACAAGAGAGCAGAGGCGTTTTTTGCTGCGAGTGCTGATTTTGAATCCTGAGCAAGCGAAGGATTCTACGATTGAATCACGAGCGTAGCGAGTGATTCTAAAGTTGAATCCTGAGTGTGGCAAAAAACTTTGATGCAAAAAACTTTGCTCTCGTGTAACACACATAACTTTTCACTTCAGCAGCGAGAACACTTTAGGAGATAAAATAATAAACAGGAATATATTGAAATAACTATTTATTGTGAATCAAAATAATGTAAAAATTTAAAATCTAATTTAAATTAATATTTTCAATTTTTTTGAAATTTTAATAGTTTTGCGTACCCATGTTTCAATATGCACGTTATGTTTTGTTTTTAAAGTAGCTTTCAACATTGAGTACCTAAATACTCCACATTGTAGATGGTCGCCTTGTCTGTGATAAATCTAAAAAATAAGATAGCAACACCGTCTCCGAAACACTGCTTGCGCCCTTTGTAAGTCTCCATTCATTGAAGACATGGTATGCTTTCAGATATTTCTCGCGAGACTTCTCAGGTAGGAAACTTAATTCTGCATTAATAACTTGTTGTTTTAACTCTTCCGGTGTTAAAATACTGTTCTCGTCGCTAGTTTCACTCATATTTTAATATTTTTAAACTTATTCAACTCTTTTCGCCAGCCACGAAATTTTATTCCCGCTCTTTTATTTAAATTAAGGCGTGTTTGGAAATAGCACCCATGATATTTTATTATTCAAAATATATTACGTAACATTATTGAAACTAGAAATAAATATTTACAGGTCCTGTAAATACTTATTTTCATTTAAATACAAGAATAAGTTAAAAATTCAATAAATTACATTAAATGACATAATTATCTTTTTGCAAAATTTCTTTAGTTAGTATGAAATTCCGAACGTGTTTGTCTTTGAGGTCGAATTCAAAATCAGACCTTCGAAAGGGCTGGTCTTTGTCTCTCTCTCTTTCTAATGGCGGGAAAGAGATAGAGTGTGAATGTTTCGAATTGTATGATTAACTCAAGGCTGAATAAGATATTCGCGGCTTTCTGAAAAAAAAATTAAAAAGTTACTTGGTCTAACTCAGAGAGCAAAATCGCATTTTGCTCACTGATTTCAGGCAGCAAAACCTACATGTTTGAGCTACTGAAGTGAAAAAAATATTAAAATAATCGTAAAATATGAGTGAAACTAGCGACGAGAACAGTATTTTAACACCGGAAGAGTTAAAACAACAAGTTATTAATGCAGAATTAAGTTTCCTACCTGAGAAGTCTCGCGAGAACTATCTGAAAGCATACCATGTCTTCAATGAATGGAGACTTACAAAGGGCGCAAGCAGTTTTTCGGAGACGGTGTTGCTATCTTATTTTTTAGATTTATCACAGACGAAGCGATCATCTACAATGTGCAGTATTTACTCAATGTTGAAAGCTACTTTAAAAACAAAACATAACGTGCGTATTGAAACATACGCAAAACTATTAAAATTTCAAAAAAATTGAAAATATTAATTTAAATTAGATTTTAAATTTTTACATTCTTTTGATTCACAATAAATAGTTATTTCAATATATTCCTATTTATTATTTTATCTCCTAAAGTGTTTTCGCTGCTGAAGTGAAAAGTTATGTGTGTTACCGAGACCAAAGTTTTTTGCATCTCGTGCCTTTGAATCCCTCGCCACACTCAGGATTCAAAATCAGCACTCGCAGCAAAAAACGACTTTGCTCTCTTGTTGCACAAATAACAATAGTTCAATGTAATAAAACATTAAAAAGCAATAAGAAAACAATCGCGATTTACTTTCATTTGATTAAAAAGCGCATGTTTCCCTATAGGAAAATAACGAGTATTTTTTTTATTCGCTTCGTTAGTTTCCGCCTCTAAATTAGTAAAAATTAGGTGTTTAGGTGCGATAACCTTTTATAAAACGAATATACTAATTTAATTTAAAATTTCACAAGAATTTACCGAAGCCAAGGCAATACCAGAACGCGTAACAGAGAACCTAAACTATTTCACTTCAATATTCCAATCAATGATTCCATGGAGTGGACACCGCAGTCTCCCAAATTACTAACTTAGCCACTTCAAGGTGCCTCGTAATACCTATTGTAATAAAAACTATAGCGACAGATGTCTGGATAACCATGCTTGACGCTACTGATGCAGATGCTGCCAGACCGAATAATAAATGAACACCCTAGACCAGCGACAGGCAGCTGCGTCCATTACAAGGAGGCCGACTCTACATTCTTCCCCAACACGCTAAACGCGTCGTCTCTCTGTCGTGTTCTGAGTTGAATATAATCACCAAGTTGAAGTTTCCCGTGTACTAAGAAGGATGAACTGCTATTCACTTAAGTTCACGACAACATTTTCTTTTACTGGGAATTGTTTGTTGCTCCGCATCTTCTTCCCAGCAAAAAAGTTGAGCATTTTTGTCGACGTTCAAAAAGTACTGAATTTTAAGTATTTTACATAAATGAACTGTTCTTACTTAGTACTTACTACTTTGAGTACCTAGTTTCCTTTTTACCCAATTGTGTTACCAGAGCGCTGAGACTGTAGGGCGCCCGTTTCGCATTAAATTACTGTTCATACGCTTATTACCAAACATGATCTTCATCCAAGGTGTGGCAAGGTTTATAAGGAGCGACTGCAGCAAATTCACAACGCTCAGAAAAGCATCCTACATAGTAATGAAGTGTACCCACCATATTCAGGGAGCACAGTGCACATATGTGCGTGCTGGGGGTGCTGCGAGGGGTGCGGACACATCTCCTGTGGAACGTAGTATTGCTCGGGAGGGTAGTACTCGCCGTAGTAGCCGTCACCGGGGCCGCCGCCGCCCCCGCCCCCCTCCGCGACGCCCACGCCCACCATTGTGGATACTAGCACAGCATGGCACGCTGGCGCCCGCGCCGCATCCGACACACACGACAATCTGTAAACAAAAAAAACACAATTGTTAAATCATATATTTCACCTCACTGTCCCAGTCAATTAGAAGTTAGGTACCTAATCGCAATCAAAGCAACCGAGAATGAGGAGTGAGGGTGCTGATAGATTCCCAAAATGGGCAGTGATATTGGGACTTCTGTCACAGATCACCTAGGATTGACGAGGCCATGGAATATTAGGAACCTATTTTTGTATTAAGCGGCCTGGGTAGACTTCTTACCTTAGATGCAGACGAGGTTAAAACCCTGACGTGTAAAATGGCATTAGGCTCGTCTTTTATCTAGAAACCTTATTACATTTATCGAGGAAACAAGGACCAGTCAATGTACGAAACACTCTACCTTACGAATATAAAATGCGTAACGTTATGTTATTCTAATAATAATTATGATAAATCTATCAAGGTTTTTGTACTCCATAGCGTTATTAAAGTTCCGTAGCCGAACGAACCGTTACAATCTGTCCGTTCACCCGATGTCATCGTCGTCACGCTTTTTTAACTTAATGGGTGAGCAGTACTCCAAGCGGTTCTCAAATAGGGCGCTTCGATATTGTTTAGAGCCACTTCAATAGCCGAGCAATTAAACGTAGTCAGAAATTCAGGGTGTGGAGAAAATTTGCATCCATAACTATTACGTTAAGATCTAAACAGAGTCTCAGAAGTGAATAATCGGTTATTTTATGACTTAGGCGGGTTTTTATATCAAAAATGCCCTAGCAATTGTCAATATTTGGCCGGCGTTGCTGTGTCCAGATACCCCCGTATTTCAAGCGTCCCTATCTCCTTACAACCAGATTTCGGAGCGAAGATAGTCCTGGAGTTGAGTCATTTCTAAAGTTGATTTTGTCTAGTAGGTGCATTAGTGCGGTGAGTTGCACAAGGCACATCGTAACGATATCGACACATCCGTGTGAGCACGTCGTGACCGTATTTGCCTTTTAAATGGGGTGCTGTCATGGCACCTCACGAGTTCTGCGTGGATGAGCTCGCAATCTGTGTCAGTGATTGTGGCATGAGCGGAGCTCCTTGAAACCGATGCTCGTGCCTACTCGTTATAAAAAAAAGTTGTTTTAAAACTACGTGACTAAAATATATATAAAAATAAAGTCTCTCTACCTTTCAATTTTTCTGGAGGCCGTCTTTGCTATTTGCATCAGTTTTTTCTGATAATTAAAGTATATTTTGTTATAATAAATGATTGTTGTTCTAATAAAACGATCAGCTCACAGAACTTTGAAATTGGATAATCAGATGGCAAAAAGGCATTTAAACTTTTTGTGTCGTCCAAAAAACATGTAAATTGATGTTCATGTTACACAAATTGCTACATATTTTTTTTAGTTTGTATTTCCATTTACGTATCGTATTTCAAAGAAACATTTTTCCTCGTATCTTAAAGCACGATCCAAGCAGATAATATTGCGGTTAGTCGTTCCCTACCTGATTATTTTATAATAACGAAAGAATTAGTTTTAGATTCACCAAATCAAAATCACAAATGAAAAATGTGAATATTCAATCAAACTGCACGAAAAATTATTTGTTAAAAACAACTCCACTAAAGTTACTAATTAACATTAATCCCACGACAATCGCGCGCGAATGTCCACATTCAAATAGGTACATAATTATACTAATACTTGTATTCCCACACACATAAAAATTTAACGTAATTTGATCCTTATTATTTGTTTGACAAATTGTTAGGGTTTTTTGTGTAAATGGCTAAATGCATGAATGAGTCGTCGACTGCGGCCTGTGTACCGCGTATACGTCAGTGAGTCACCGAATCAACAATACGTGGAGTCATTCATGTGCGTGGAAGGGCACATTGTGGTTGCACAGTGTGCACTTTAAAATTGTAACAATACACATTATTATAAGGTGAAGCGATAATGTATAATGCTCACACACTATGTGTCATTGCCATCGGGTTATTAATAAATAAAACATCAATATTTATTTATTAACTCTATATCCTAACGAAAAACGTCACTAGAATACTGATGTATTCACCGTAATTAACTTAGAATTATTATATAAATTGTAATTTAGAATGGTGAATCTGGCAGATGTCCCAACATTGTACACTGTAGAGTTCTATTAGGATGGCCTCTGTCCATGCATAATAACAATAACCCTAAGGGTCTGCGCCCACTCACGGCACGGCACGGTAACGGTTTTTTATGCGACGAATAGGAATATAACTAATAGTATGAAAATAAAATCGAAATTTCACTGATAATCATCGTAGGAAGCTGCGCTCCTTTGTTTTTGTACCTACGATGATAATTATTTAAACTCCAATTTTATTGTCAAGTTATTTCCTATACGTCGCATAAAAATCCATTGCCTTGCCATGCCGTGCCTCCAGTGGGCGCAAGCCCTAAAGCCTCAACTAGAAAAATATGTTTTCCTTTTACTCTAATCTAAAACTGCATAAAAGATTCCGCCTGAAAAATAAACAAACACCGAAAATCCATACGCTTTTTTTTGCAACTCAAACATAATGTATGGAATTAATAATCCAATTTTAAGTGGAAAATTACTGAGATAGGTGTACATCATTCACGTCGTACGTTAATTATTAATACCTGTCTAAGTATCTACCTAGGTACATGAGTACGTAATTTTAGTCCTAACTACCTTTATTTTATCTGTTGCATCGTGGGTAATCAACATTTTGATGCATTATGCATATCAACTTAGATTGATTGCTTTAATAAAGATAGCCTTCAAACATACCAAGGAAAATATGTATGCGAAAGGATTTATATAATTCTGTAATTTGGACGCATTTGACCCCAATCGCACCTAATGGTAAGCGCAGACAGTCTAAGATGAAGCACACGAATCCAAGTAGCAAAGATATAGAGAGACTCCCCTCTGGTTCTCACAAACACACAACGGAGCACAGTAAACTGCTTGGCCAGTCTTTAATTTACTTTTGGGTTGTAGCTAGCCAGTCGGACCGTAAAGATCGTACCACCAAGCGTGTTGGATTTTGTTGAATCTTACAACACGCGCCTGTTCCCTAGCCCATCCCCACACGGGATAAAATAATATAACAACAAACAACAACGACAAATCCTACCTCTATTTCCGATTTATTGATGCATTTTTCAGCTAACAAAAACAAAAAGCTAAGTAACTGGACTCTTCAAGATTAGACTAAAGTTTTTCATCTATTTAAGATCTCGTGTTAAAAATGGAAGGTAAATATCAACTTATGAATTGCAAAAAACACATTCCAATAAATTAATAATATCTTTTCATCCCTGCCAGAAGACGCAGACGGACTTCACAAAGAAGAAAATGAAAAGAGAAATGATAACTTCATTTCAGTTTTAAACTTATTAAACATTCATTCAATAAGAACCAATTAATTTATCATTTAAAAAGAAAGTCTTTCAGCATCAATAAACTTTTTAAGCTACAATATTGCCGTTTTCCGGCATTACTTATTAACAGCTGTCAGAGAAAAGATTAAAGGACTGTGGCTGTAACGGCGGATACAGATGATTAAATGATAACAAACATTTTATTTCTTATCGCTTGAAACGACACGACATGCAACTCAACAGCTATTTATGTCTGTTTGATAACTGTGTAATAGAAACCTTTGCATTTCCGTTGGACAATTACGCGCTACATAACTTTATATTATGCCTACGTCTGGAGTAAATACTGTTCGATATTGATGACTACCTAGTACCTAAGACATTGAGGCTGATTGCTCACCATAGCAATAACCGTTTATATTTTATTGCAAGCGATATTTATTGCAGGTGTAGTTACGTACCTAACAGGAAATGTCAAATAAAGTTCATCACTTTGTTATTTCTTTTTCAATGCCTTTGAAAGTGTGGTTTTCTGTTTGTAAAGGTCGAAACGATTAGAATGATACAGCATACCTAATATTTGATAAGGGACGACAGGATCGCCGAGGCGTGGATGTGATATACCTTCGATGACAATGAACAACAAAGAAGCAACAGTTGGTTATTTTTAGAACAATGCCTTCTCAATTATTGCGTTTTTACATTTTATACGTAGAGCACGGTGAACATACCCAAGTTGACGTCATTGGCAACATTTATAATTAATTTTAACCAAAATTGATTAATTTAATCACACACGTTGATCAAATGTAGATAATTGGGTTATTATAATGACCAAATTTCAGTAATGACTACCGTTACAGTATTTTCCTGCGAGATTACAAATTAAATCTGATTTGTTTAATTAAACTTTTATATTATTTCGATTTTTATACACTGACGTGGTATGCCAAATGTCATAGAGCTTTACTTATTTCACATTGGTGTGGATTCTGTAGCGCACTTTGACAGGACTAAACTAAACTAAGGGTGTTTGTCTCTTTCTGTTTCAATAGAAAAAGAAAGTGACAGTTGCGTTTAGTCTAGTTTCGTACTGTCAAGCATAATGTGTAACAGAATCGACATCATTACTGATTAATGCTGCTGTCAGGCTGGTCACTGGTCACTAAAGGTGCTAGGAAAACAAGAGAAAACACTTATTGGTAAAATCTTTCTCTAAATAGTTTCTCATGACAATCCACGTGGACCACCAGAATCAGCTTCGATATGGAAGCTCCACTAAATAGTTGCTTTCAAATTTTTACTCATTTGCGAAAATTGATACCAGTAACGCAATACCTTTATTTTAGCTGTGTATGGGTCAAATAGGTTAATCCCCTAGCAATATGATACTTTGATAACAACAATACGCTGATGCAATATTTATTCATGGTGTGTGATTGCTCTAATGTGTGATTTTTTTAAATTAGATATTAGACAATAATAACACAGTTGACAGTATCTAAAAAGTTTCTCGTCCAACCTCAAATTATCAAAAAATTCTGTCAGATTTCTGACGTGTGCGAGAAGGCCCTCATACATTTTATACTAGAGTCCACATGCTGCCGCATCCGGCAAATTCTGGCAGTGTGCCGCACACTGCCAGAACCCGGATCCCGCTCTATTACAAAATGTATGCGAAGAGTGCCTTTCCGTTTTCTGACAGATTTTTTCTTATAATTGTACGGCCGGGCTTAAGGTTTTCTACCCAATATGATTTATAAAAGGCTGTCATCTGATGCTTATTTCCCATGGAAGCCACCTATAGAATGGCTCGTCTTGCAATACTTGCATGATCCTTTTGCTTCTTCCATAGCCTTGTATCTTTCTACTCTCTTCTTGCATGTGGTGCGCAGTTTGCAAGTTCTGCATAATTATCTGACCATTTTGAGGACCATCAATAAAAAAAAATCCTATCTCCCATTTTCATTACTTTTAGTTATTTTCTCATTCGCCCAAACATCAAAGCATTCAAAAATTTTACTCAACCAATATATACTCAGGAAGTAGGTACCGCCGTTAATTGATCGTTTGCGTTATCGAGACAGCCTTGACTCGAGCTGCGTCGGAACCACATATGCATTCTTAACTAATTCGATATGAGATTACAATTTGCAACCAAATAGTGTAGCTGACTAGCCGAGCTAACCTTGGGGCTTGCACACATGAATATTATTACGAGATAATGTTCTGAGAAGCAGACTTCCTCGAGGGCAGGGTTGCCAGCTGCACATGCGGCTTGAAAAACAACTGACTCATAAAACACCTCGTCAATAAAAATAGCAGATTAATATTCTAAAATAAATCTCTGTAATACATTTTGAAATCCAAAATATTCAAAGTATTCAGCCAGAACAAACATCAAAGTTCTTTCGAGATCACAAAGGTGCAATCGGTAATTTAACTTTTCACACTTTCATCTAAATTACGACAGTTTCATCTAAACAAAAATTCAGTGAAAGAGTTGTTAGTTCTTAGGAGATCAATGAATGGCCGCTCAGCAATCTCCTTTAAAAACCACAGTATATTATGTATTAGTTCCATCATTCGTAAACAAGGTACGTCGCCGCGTCGCAGCAGCCAATTCCCTGTCCCCCTGAATTCTCAAGTCGTTCATCTATTGCTCTCGATCTTGCTCAATTGAATAAATGCAGGGAGGTGATGGCGATGGCGTGGCGTTCGCTATTAACGCCGGAACTTACGTGCGTTGTTATGTAAATAGGGTCGTGCCTACAGATGAGCCGCTCGCCTCCACGGAGGTGCTCGCCAGGGTCACGGTCGAGCATGCGCGATGCCCTCAGCCCTCGCTTATTATGCCACGTCATAAATTGTTATAATTACGTATTAGTAGTAACTTAGCACCTATTTATAGCGCCACTGCTGGGCGTATGTTAATTATATCTAACAATAACAAACCAATGCGTCAAGTGAAATTGGAAGTCAAATATGTAAGTATATTTTAAGCATATTGGTCTCAGTGTCTACCGTCAATAGTTAGCTTTGCGGACGTCAAGTTCCATCGATTTCACGTTAGCTCATAGCCAATTTGGCGAATACATTTTTATGATTTTCCTATCGGTGTGTGGGTAATTGAAACGAAGCGTAATCTCGCCGCTGACGCACGTGCACTCACGTCGACTATCGATCCGACAACAATTATAATTTACGATAAAAACCAGCTCCGCCAAAGAAACAACACAACAACAGTCAGATTTTTCCTCTTAGAATACCCAGCGTTGAACATAAATGTATCTCCTCACTCCCCATATCTTGCGGTGGCAATGGCAATTGATGTTAAATCATTTATTAATTTGTGGTTTTCCTGGTAAATTAACAATTTCTTATAATTTATATTATTAATTTATTACGCTTACGTCAAATGTGTGGTCATTCAATGTAGTGTCTACTTATTTTATAGCTTTTTACATTTTCCTATAATATGAATCATAAGTCATAACCAATCCTTAAAAAGGCTTTTGACTAAAAATCAAGCCTTAATTGATATCAGGAACTAAATAAATTAAATCGGTACAGTGCTAAAATCGTCCGAGCTGTGCCAATATCGGAAAAACGGAACTTCTGTAAACTTATTGATATTCAGTGTACGTACGATTCGCACGTATGACTCACAAAGGAATTGTATTCATTTTGTGTCGAATTACACTAGCAGACTGTCAATTATAATTAATTGATAGTTAAGTACGAAAAATCGACGGTAATGTATGAAAAGGATATTGGACGTAGAAGAAGCGAGGCATTGTCAGGATCGGAAAAAGTGGCTTTAAAAAAAACAAGAATCTCCATTGCAAGAAAAGAAGGAAAATTCTGTATGGTATCGGTACACGTATAGACATACTTAGGTACCTACCTACCTACTATTCCTAGGTCAGTGTACGAACGATACTATGACGTATTTGTTCTTTGTCTTTAACATAGTAACTAATTGTGTATGTGTCACAGTCACAGTGCTATTACATGTCGCAGGGAAATAAAGATACTGAGAATTTCACGAAATCCCTAGGTATACCACGAAATCCCGGATGGTAGCAAATATTCCAATCGTTTACCATGTCTATAACTGTCCGTTGCAAAAGACCTAAGTATGTATAGCTCAATCTTTTCTAATCCCAAAAAATATTCCGAAAATTTATCCTCATATCTGTGAAGATATTATTAAAACCACATCAGCAAAGGTTGCAGGCGGTGACCGTTAAACATTCCCAGCCGAGAATCCCAAATATCGTGCATTGCAAAAGGAAGAATCGAGTGCGTCTCGAACTGCGAACGGCGGAGACGTTCCGAGAATTAATTTACATAGCAAATGTGGACTGGGCCGGTAGCGCGAACTGGCTGTTATGAAGTTATGATTGATCCGCACCCGCACGCTAGCCGCGAATCATATACAATGTACAACGTGAAGATCTGTAAACGTCTCTCAAGTTTCCAACTACTCTTGTATGAAAATAGGTTTGAAAAATATCAGACGCGGTAAAATATGCAACTTTTAACAGTGGTCGGGACGTGGTATTTTTGTGGTTCGGCAGTTTTACTGTGCAATGTTAATTTAACAAACAGAGACCAGTAAGGCAATAAATGATACTCAACGAAGCGAAATAATTAAACATATTTTTTTAGAAATGAGAGGCTTGAAGAACAAATCAAACAAACTCATTTGTTTCTTATAGACCACAGATAATATTAGATCTGTGTTAATAGACCTACCAAACGTTTGTCTTTGCACGTATTACATGTGCAGTTCTATTGCCTACCTATTAATTTGGCAATTTGTTTAAAAGAAGTTTAAACTTAACACTGATTTAATAAAACTTTAATTTAACCAAAGATTTCTACCTCTCGTTAAGCCAAACTAGTCGCATTGCCTCCCAATTCTCAAGTCTGTATGTAAGCACTTTGCAGTTATCAATCGATAGCTCAGTTTACTGCGCAAATTCACCAAGTATAATTTCTAAGAACCGTATATGACATTGTAAGATTGTTATTTGTTTTTTTATCCATCATTTCAATAGACAGGAACGGTCACATCAGTCTGTCACTTAGAACCAATTAGAAGGCGTATTATTCTAGGAACAAAAAGGTTTTTGCTTTACCGTATGGGTAATTTTTCGCACAACTGAGTGCCTTCGCGTCACACCTCCCACGCCGTGGTCTAGCCGTCACAAAAGCTTTTACAACTATTATTTTATCCATACATCAAACTGGTAACAATAACAGGCCTTGGTTGTAAATGCTTAGACTATAATCAAGTTAGGTACTTGGATACGTATATCATAATTATGTTTCTACCTACAAAATAAAACAATGAGTTACCTACCTGTTGCCAACGTAAAAAGCAAGGAATAAGTATTTTTATATTTTTAACTTATATGAAAAACATAAGATAAAACTGGTCACACCGTGTTTGAATCATAAAAACATTTATATTTACCTCAACGTCCATTTCGTGGAACTAATCAATAAGGTTAATAAGTTCATCATTAATACGCCCACTTTGATAGAGACGATTTCCACAAACAACATGCATAATACCTACCTTAATGATATATTTACCTAAACTACCGAATGGTTTGGCACGCGACGACGGGAAGAGACCAGATGGCATGTCGCTATTGCCATGGAAGATGGGTAGGCCTTTGGTATGGGACGCAACTTGTGTCGACACCCTTGCTCCATCCCATCTTCCTAGCTCGGCGGGCTGTGCTGGCGCTGCCGCTGCGGCCGCGGAGGCCCTCAAGCGGCGCAAATATAGTAACCTCATTGGTTGCTATGACTTTGAGCCGTTTGGGGTCGAAACGCTCGGGCCATGGGGTCCGAGTACACATCTTTTGTTTAAAGAAATTGCCCAAAGGCTGGTCGACGCTTCGCGTGACCAGAGGGCTGGCTTATTCTTTGGCCAAAGAATAAGCGTTGCCATCCAGCGTGGTAACGCTGCCAGTCTTCTGGGCACGCTTCCGGATGACGGTGATGAGGAGGAATATTTTGACGCCTAAGTGATATTTTTGAATAATTTGTATTTTAATAATTTTGTATATAGGTAGTTAGTTTTGTCTTTAGATTTGTATGTTTTTAGTTTAGTTTTATATTGTATATATTAGGTTTAAATGTAGGTAAATGATATTTGTGTATAGATAAATAATTTAATTGTATAATGTATGTAATAAATTTCCTAAACTATAACCTATTTTAAATTAAGTCATCTCATCAACCTGCCAGTTAACACACCTGATCGCCAAAGCTTTAGAGACCTTCCCCAAACCAGCAACTCTTAATTCAATTCAATTCAATTTTATTCAAGAACAAATTACATTGTGTTTGAAAGATACATAGTAAATAGTCACGCTTATTAAAATTATAAAACTAACACATTACATTACATACACTACATTAGTACAATAAATCATAAAATCTTATCTTACCAAGTGTAAGTAACTTTTTAGATGAATAACATTTCTGTTAGATTGTGCATTTATTATTAGTTCTATCCATTCACCATTGGGCTTAAGGCTATTAATAGGTACACATTTTACCCTTTGGGAACTGTAGGCGTATCTAACGGCTTTTGTTCATTTTAGAGGTGAGCAACAGCGGTATTCGGAGGCTGTAGCGGTCTACGGGGCGCCCGCCCACCGCGCCCGCCCGCCCGGCGACAGCGCGCAGCGCCCACGCATTGACGTATTCCGCCCAGACTCAAGAGCCCTTTTATGAAAAACAATCCTACAACCATCTACCTGTACCCACCCGGCCGTAGCGAAAATTTAAATATTTATTATGCATGTAAATTCATCATGTTCCTATTGTCTTTCAACATAGCAAAGTTTGGTCCATTAAAGTTCCATTCTAGACGTAAAACTTTAGTTGCTGCAACGTCATAGTACAGTCGGATTTGACATTTCCAAAAAAAAAGTACACAAGTTACAATCCTTTGATATTAAGGAAAGCCGCTTTTTTAAATAAGAAATCATCGCGCCCCATGCTAAAATGAAATTAAACGTAGCGCATTAGGGTAATTACCGCTTTACCGCTAGTTTTACTGGTGTTAACACTACACAGAATATTTTGACAGCTGTCAAATCTGACCTATTAGATTGCGACAACTTTGTAGCTTTAAATTATTACATGATGACATTTAAATGTCAGGCAGCACCCCATTGCTTACTTTCCGTGAAAGTCTTAACAACTTAATAGCAACTCTTCTAATTATATAAGTATTTCTAAAGAATTAAAAATAACTATTTGCGGGAGCGGTTCATGCAAGAGTTCTAGTCTAGTGCTGTGGATATGAACTGCTGGTTGGATAACGCTTTCTGCAAAATCTCTTTTACAAATTGTTAAACCAAAAAAAAACTGATTGACACTAACTAGAAGACAAACTTCACCTACAGTTAAGTAATGAAACATGTACGATCAAACACGACTTAGAAATAAAATAAAAAACATAGAACAGCTTCGCTGCAGCTAAAAATGAACTTGAATGTACTACAACTGCAATACAATACAGTAGTGCCGACAAACGGGCGGGCGTAAAACTATATACCGGAAATGGAGTACACTTGAACTGTGGATGGCCTATTCCTGGATCGAGGCCAATGGTAGGCGACGCCGGGTAAATTCATTGTATCTACTGCCACGCCTCGCTACGTAGAAAAATATTAATCTACCATCCTGGTTCAGATAATTCTGGCATTCTGATAATGTTAGCTTTGCGAATTTTTAATACGAGACCGACACCCAATGTTTACTTAATAAAAAGCGCAAGAGTTACTTGTTTGTTAAAATCTATTTAAACACCTACGTAGAGACACCTAATCAATAGCATTAGTAAATAATCACTTCGTAAGCTTCTACGGAGAAGCATTTAATAAAGAACTTCTAGTACTGTGTCTTGAATTTAAAATCGATCCTAGCACACAACGATGAGTATTTAAAAACAGGTGCGTACTTTACTTTGTACTATTCACTTTGTTTTACCGTTTGTACCGTTAAACGGTACAGCAACAAAGTTAGCAAAAAAAGGAACAGGAAGAGCAATTAAAAACTAACTGCAAAAAAAGAGATAAAAATATTAATAGATCCTACTTTGCGTCTTGCAATAAATTATTCAAAGAATAAATAAATACAACAAGGCTGCTCGGACGTCCTCGAAAGAACAGCTTTTAATTTGTAATAACCGTTTTAGGAAACCGCGTCCATTTTGTAAAAATGCATCCACCATTTTGTAGTTTATGGATGTGAATTTAAATTTAAATTTCTGCGATATTTTACAGATTCTCAATAATACCGAAGTTCTCATTGTGTCGTTTACAACTTCTCATTTCTAATTAAACATCTAAATTAAAATAATACAGTCAGTATACATAGAAGGGACAGTATTCAAAACCGGCGTCTCCTGCCGGTTCGTTAGCTACAAAATCGCGTAGGCACACAGTATTTCTACGAATTCTGTTAATATTTAAATTTGCACAACAAAATGGACATAATGACGTACGTACAGAAAGTTGCTTTAGTGCCTAACAAGGAAGACAGACGGCGATGACTCATGGGTCTGTAATTTAGAAGGCCCAAGTCAGGGGGTCTGGTGACACGATGACGAGCTCTTTTGTCTCGGGAAATACGCTTTTTAGATGCCGCCGTCCTTTTAACTTTAAAACGTAATCCGGAGTTTAATACATGATGGTATTAGATACTTAGAATAGGGGTTTTAATTATCTCACAACTGTTATCGGTAGCTGGTAACACTGGACAATGTTAATAAAGGAGGGTAATCGTTTAGATTAATCAACGTACACGAAGGTATAAAAACACTGGTCATTCGACGGAGCGGAGGGGATTCCATGTCGAACAGCCGAAGAAGTCTAACCTTTTATATCTGGTTAACTTGTCCTTATTTTCTGATCTTGTGTAAATTGTGTAAATTATTATATTGTGAACTAGCTTCTGTAACTAACCATTAACCCAAATATAAGAACTCTCAGTGGTGGAGAGTCTATGTTGGTTTCATTTACTTTATTTACCATGCTCCCAATCCTGACATACCGATATTAGCTATAACTGTAATGTTAGATTCACCCTTACAAGATTCTGTTGTATGTCTTATATACCTACAACATCTTTCAATCCTGGCAACCACATTAAACTGAAAATGAAATAATTGTTACTATCTAAAATACAAGGTTAGCCGGAAAGGGGGTACTAAGCCGAAAGGGTGTTAAAGTATCCATAATAAGGGATAACTTTTGTTCTACAACTTTCCCCAAAACTCGATAGTTTAAGAGAAATAGCTTTTCAAAGATTTCGTAAAAAATATGCTAAAATCTATCTGTCCATAGCTATGATCAGCTGTTTTTACAATTGAGGTCATATTTGGGGCCATGGATTAGAAAATTAATTTACTGAATTCATAACTAAAGCAGGTAACATTTTTTTTGAAAAAACAAAAATAAAAATCTTTTTGCATGGAAAAATAAAAATTATCGAATTTTGAAATTTTAACACTTGCTTTAAAATAGTCATCAGTGATACTTTAGGTGGCCCGCGGCTTAGTACCCCCTTTCCGACTAACCTTGTATATTAGATTCCGATTTCGGGTTAAAAAGTTCACGGTCAACATCGTTAAAACAAACTGATATTTCGAAATAATAATTTAATTTAAATAAACTGTAATCGCAAAAGTTGAAAGATCAACATTATTCAAAAACGCAACGACCTGAATTTGTTACAAGTGATATGAATAATGTTACAATTGTTTTGATAATACTTGACACATTAGGTTAAGAGATTGACGCAAACAGAACCTAAACCTAAATATAAGCGTAGTTAGATTACCTTAACCTAACTAACGCATTTCATTTTAGCGCAGGCGAACGACCACTTGTGGGCGTTGCAAGCTTCAACCCAACACGATGTAATTCCCATAGTAAAGTGCCAAACGTCAACTTTGCACAATTTTAGAGTTCTGGCGTACTTTATAGTGTATTCCACAAAAATTACGAATAAATATAAATAAATTACAATAAAACGAAACTTCATTTCAGTGGCGTAAGTATTCGATCGAAGTAGGCAGGCAAATTAGCAAATAATACTCTATGGCAAGAGTAGTATAAAATTATGAATGAATGTACTATACGATATCATTCATGCGTATTTAGTAATTACTTTTGTGTAATTAAGTGTATTCTAATACGTTAAACTGTAAAGATCCTTCTAATTATAGTAAAGATAACAGTTTGATAATGTGCACAGCAATGAATGAGCAAATTCCGGTTCGATTTCTAACAATCAATGGAGCGAGATCGAGTCCATGCATGCATAATAGCGAATGTCGATAACTCTTGACTTTTGAAAGACATCTATTTAGATGCATTGGAAAATACGTCTATCACGTGTCTGGAAACGTTAAAGTATGGAATATTCTGTTTTTGCTCGATGTTATTGAATATCTTTTTTTGCTACCTACTGGTGGAGCATTCAGAAAATTAAATCAATTTGACTGCCGAATGAAAATCAATAACATGAACCACTTTAACCACAAAATGTGGGTTATTTTTTGTTTGATCTGTTGCGGGTGATAAACTCATCATAATAATTTAATTTTAGACGCTAGATACGGACAAAGCAAGACTATCGCCTTGTTGGGAGGGGTCGTACATCGACCTCCGAATCATTCGTGCACTAGAAGCCACGATTCGATCGTCGCGAGTAGCGTCGCCCGGCATCATGTCTCGCTCCGCAGCTGAACTGAATAACAATCAAGCAAATACTGTTCACACTAACATTGTGTACACATACAGACGCACCATTTATATACATATGTATACGCGTAACGGTCGTTTGCACAGAATCATTCCACATTTATAAATGTTTGAAACAATCGATGACACATATTGTCGTCGTGGGATAACTATACATATTATCACCACTTTGTAGAGACTATGTAATCATTAATAACAACATGAATATAAGCTGTACGTTTATGATGATGTATATACATTAAGATAATAGCAATTGGAAATTCCATATTTGATCAATAATCACTTCCAAGACATTTAATTGGCCGTAAAGCGAGATAACCTCATATCTTTACAAAACAAGAATGGCTGAAGGGGTCATGCAATTAAATAATAACTAATAATCACTGTCTATTCGACAAATGCGTACTCTATCTAACTATCTATTGGCAATCTCACACATGTCGTAAATAACGAGCATAATTTTAATTTACCGCCGTGATAACGTAAATGGAGCACGAACTATGCCGCATACATTATTTACAATGTGCAGTATGGTATGCGCACACGCAATCACATACAAGCAATGTGAAAAAATGTCATTAGCATCGAACGTACCTAGTTTATTGCAAGCTTTAGCCCGCTGCTCCGCTTGCTTGAAGTTGTATTTCGATTTAAGTTCGAAATTGATAAACACCAATATCACCGACAGCATGGTTGAGAACTGAGGTTCATCATGTATGTTGATGAACTGACGGAGAAACAGACGAGATCTCTACTAGCCGGGTGGACCAGTCAACTGAAGAAGGCAATTACAGTGAGATGGAGGAGAACCCTGCGTTATGTAACAACTCGAGAGTAGACCTCTCACTCCTCTCAGGTAGCGTTTGGCAGGAAGCTGCAGAACGCTGATTTGATCACCTTACCCTATCCATTGATATTTACAGACTAAATTCTCAATAAACAATGAAACTAGGTGAACCCTGGCAAAAGCTAGTAAGTAAATAATGAATAAGGAGGACACAAGACAAAGGGCCTAAAACCAGTACCAACTGGCCGGTTAACAATGGTTACAAGCTGAAGAACAAGCAGATAAAGTTATAAGCGAACAGACAGTCAAATGCTACTACGTTGCATTTTAGAGTCATTAAACTCACTACAGCAGTTTTGAAATTGATTTCTATCCCATACTAGCTGCCCGGTGAACTTCATACCACCAAATTTTTTTTTTAATAATCCTAGTTTTCTTTTTTTCTAAACAACCCCAGTACTTATTGTCAAATCGGTCGAGCCACTTTCGAATTTTTGCGAGACTAACGCACGGCAATTGATTTTTATATTATATATAACAAGCGGTATAAAGTACAACATAACAATAGAATTTGCAGCCCAATCATGTCCATTCATAATAGAATTGATTTGAATTTCATGCGTTGTTTTCCTGTGCTTTTCGAGAATGAAACCGATTCCAATTATGAAGGAAATGACTACATTGTGCTCGAAATCATTGTAGAGTTTTTTGTAAGAGTGAATCCAGGTTTAATGCGTCAAGGTAAATTAAATCTTCTTGTTTTGGTTTCTTTACTATTTGAACAGAAGTGTAAAAAGGTATTATTTAAATTAAAAAGCAATAATAATTGTTCTAACTTCCAATTTCTGCATCTACAATCACAATCCCCAACCAGCCATCTAATTTTTTTCTTTTTTTTTAAACGATTAACCGGATACATTGTCGCCGTTTTAATCACAATCGACATGGAAACAAATTATCGGCTAATGTTAACATTTTATTTTGCAGGCCAAAATAAAAACAATATGATAATGGCCACTCGATGTGGAAACGACTTGATTAATGAACAAGTTCCATATCACTAGGAAATAATGAAATTCAGCGATTAAAGGGGCCCCATTCATTAAACGCCGAGTTTTAGCGATTGTAAAAATACAAAAAAAAAATAATTTTAAATCAAACATTGATTTTGACGCCGTCATTGGAAATATTGTTTACTGTGTTTGTGTACATCCGGTACGGTTGGAGCTGTCAGAACCAAAGGCGCGAGTAACATGTGCAAGATAAATTGGATTCAGGAATATAATAAATGGATTTTATCAAATCACAACAAACACAGAAAAATAAATCTTCAGCACGTGGACGTTGTCATTCCTGGACATAAGACTCCTCAACAATGCAAAGTCCTGAGGGAAATAAATTTTCAGAGTAGCCTTCAGTGATGGAGACACACATTGCCAACTTAATTCTATTTTCTACCCAAAAAGGAAAGCATTCTTCTCGAATTACACGATTTCGAAACCAGCGCTCTGATGAAGCGTAGCCGACAAAAACATCCATTTCGCCTCAACAGGGCCTCTTACGCAGTTTTTGTGAAACAAAGCTTGGCTCATTGAGCGGCCGCGGCGGCAGCGGTTGCAGATGAGGCTCGCGCTTATCTTCCGCAGGATACGGCGCCTTTTCCGTCACCAGATAGCGGTACGCCCACCTATCCCCCCCTGTCAATCCGCACCCACCTCTCCGTATTGTTATACGACAAAAGTACTCGCTATACAGATCATACTACTGTCAGAGTCTAGTTTTCTGGTTAAGTTGGTCGTTGAAGAGTTAACAAGCCATGAGATAAGTGCTTTAGGTATAGGTGCTTATGCTGGTTCTGAAGCAGTCTGTTGTCTGATGAGACAGGCCTGAGACGGTGGTGTTCCGCGCGCGCCTCTCTAATAGACTAGAGCATAAAGCGGCCGACTTTGGAGGCCGTACCATGGGGTGTATCAACTATCTGTAGGCCATAAAATTTGACCCGTGCAGTTCTGGGAATCCTACCCTCAACCCGTAGCGCACAAACCCCGTCGCTAAGCCAAAAGTATCGTCAAATTAAGTACTTTAGAGTTGCAAGCGTTTTGGAATGTTAGATTTCTGATCCAGATCCATTAAACCCTCATTTGTTTCTGCGAACCCATCTCAAATATAATTGATTGTTATCCTAACAAATCGTTATGCTGTACACAAACCTCGTTTTCGTTTAATGTGGTCATAAAATAATGGTCATATAAATATCAGCCGCTGGAAAGAGTATGTTATGTACTTATTTGATCTATTAATTTATTTCTACTACCGTTGGCTCGCGACACTTTATCTGTACTGAACTAGATTTTCCTGGAACATTTCCTGCTACTACGAGAGATATAGTTAGCTTTCTAGTTGTTTTTGGATTGTCAACGCATCTGTGCGTGAAATAACATAATCAAAAGGCTTCTATTTCATGCAGCGGGCATGGAGAATATAGACGGAAAACAGATTAAGTTTCTGTATTCGGCCTGAGGGCCGGAACATGACGAAAAAAAAGTGCGTTTAAATCACAGAGACCGACTTTACTTTTGATATGAATAAAATAGTGTTGATCACCAGGATATGAGCTTAGCATGATTTTCTCAAGAAAATGTAAATTATAGCAATTAACAACGCAATCAAGGGAAAATTCCGTAACATGTCTTTTACCATTTGTGGCCTGAATTAATTGAATGTTTACGTGTACATGCAATCAAATCACAACGTATGAGCTGGTAACAAATGACGTGTACCACGGTAACAATCGGTATATGTACCTTCGTAGCTCGCGTGTCCTCATTGTGGCCGTGCCGGTCAATTAGCTTAGCAGCCCTTAATGGAGCCCATTCACGCGACCGACGTGAATGGAGTCGCCTTCATGAGGAATTATTAATAGTTTCAGTAGAGAAGTAATCCCCATTCATGGGCTGGTATCGACCCAGTGCGTGGGAGGCGGAACACGATGCTTACTCCATTACAAATGCTTCAGATAAACAACTAGTTGCAAAAACTATTAATGCTATAAAAATGTTTGTGACTACTGCTGATACGTAGCTCACTGTGTCATGAATATTTTTTCCTGTGTTGTTGGTAGAGCTCAAAGGTTACTATAGCATGACCACTATAAAAACTGACCCTCCGATGATGTTAAATGTGGGGGGCTAAACACGCCAAAAAAAGTACAACAATTGCGTGCTGAACAGCAGTTCAATTTAGTACTCCCAACAGGATCATGTAAGGGTCAGGTTAATAGTTGTTTTGTTATAGAAACATGAATGGGCATTGCGTTTAAGCACGTACTGATATCAGTTACGTTGATTGATAACCTGTGACCTATGAGCACCATAGTAAACAATTTATCTCAATTAATTTTAAAACCGATAGTGAAACTCATAAAATACAACATAGGTACTCGTAAACATGTTCATTTATTGTGTCACCGTCGTTCAATTTTGGCTTGACTCTTGAGAGAAGGCCGTATGTAGCAATCGATCATTTCACCGATGACGATCCGTTATTTTGTGGACTGACAACGCTACGGTGGCACTCGATTATAGTTTAATTTGGTTCTATTTCCGGGCGGTGTAAAAGCTCTAAGCCGACGCACGCGCTGCGGTTGCTCTCGAGAGTGGAGCCGCACCGCACAGATAAAGTGCGGTCGACGTGTATTCAATTTTTTTGCCTTCTCCCCCGTGTACTGATAGGTACATGTTTAAACAGACCAATACACTGAAAGATCTTTGAAAATTAACTTAAAAATATATTTTATTATTTTCCCTCTTTTGCTATGCAACTAGGAGGTTCCAAAACATTCTAAATATCGAAATTAACTCTTGCGAAAATTAAGACCTTTCGATGTACCACTCACAATGGCTGCGCAAGTCGTGATGTGATAGCGCTGAGAATGTGCAATAAGCAAAAACACATAAGCATGTTAATTTATCGTAATTGTAGGTACGTCGTCTAAATAGAGACGAGGGCAGGTGCAGCTCCCACGCGAAAGCAGTCGCGGATTACACGGCGCGCCCCCCACCCACCGCTGCGCCGGCGCCGACGACTCAACTCACCACTGGTAATGCGCCAGCATAATTAAGTCAATGCACTGTCCCCACTAGAATAATTGCTTTCGTGCAAGCTTGAATTCGCAATTCGTTTCATTTCTCATAAATAAACCGTCATTTCAGAAACCGAGCAACATAAATCGCTCCTTGTCATCTTGAAAATACGCATGCATAGGTTGCTCTACTAACTTATCACCACGCACGCTCTTGTTATCTAGTGGTCAATGGTGTAGTAATCGGGGAGGTGTAATTATGTCACACCACAGAAATTTAAATAATGTCACACACTAGTGAGGGTCGAGCCCGCAGCGGGAGCACGCCCCGGCGAAAATGACCTTCGGTACGCTTAACTATTCCACTCCTGTAGGCACGCGTGAGCCAGAAAACTTTGAATTCCCATAGCCCATGTTATTAGCAAATTAAAAACAAGCAGTAATTGAATGTTTCGCGCATTTTAACTTTATTACAAACGTCAATCGCGGATACTTTTATGGCCATTTGTGTACAACAATACGTGATGATAAAATTTCTCAGTAAAATAACAAGAGTTGAAAGGCAGCTATTGGAACTTGTGAGGTCGTGGCTAATGCATGCCGAACCGTCGTCGTCGGAGAGACGGCCGTGTAGCCAAAGCTGATTTAAATTTCACACATAGTTAGATATCCAACTCGCCTTCTGTTTTATTCATCCGGTCGAAGAACATGATGTCACCAGTGAGACCTCCAGCAACCGACGAGAGGAAAATCATGTACGCATTGTTTCTTTACTCGGTATTTTAGAAGTTTCATCCGTTGACTTTGAACATGCTATATCGGATGTTTTTGACACACATAATGTGACTCTATTGTGTAGTCCATCAACAGTCCTATAACATTTTACAGAAAACCTACGTAGTCAATGCGATTAGAGAGAATTAAAATTCATTTCATTGCGCGGTTGACGGACTGAATGTCAATAAACCAGTTGCGGATGGATCGCACAAGTATACATCCAGTTTGATTTAGAACTGTATGAAGACAATTAATTACATGCGTCTGCCGAAAACGTACTACCGTTCGACTAACTAGTTTATGTAGCAGGAAGTATTTAGCCAATCATTTATACCTTATTTACATTCAATAGTCTAGCCGTGACAATTTTGGTTCAGTTCGTTTATAGTTTATTACTTACAGACGGCGATTAATCATATGAAATGTCAATTTCAAACGTGATTCAGTAAAATTTATCATAGCATAAGTGGTAATCCACCAGTGATTTATATTTAATGACGACATGACACGTAATGGTAGCGTTGGATTTGTATTTCTTGAAGCTATTAACACAGAAAGTGCAAGGAGCGGTAGGACGAAATCTGTGTACAATTCCTTCTGATATATTCAAAGTGGTCAGCGTGTATGCAATCTCGATGAAGGTTCAGGTTATGTAATATCAAAGTGTTATTATATTTAACACGAACGTCGTTAGCCACGGGCATCTTGCAAGACCGTTCCGTAGCCTGACATAATGTGTGAATTTCTCTCATTGTTCCACCGCGCTCAACAATGCCTTATCGATGAGACTATTTAAAAGCTTTTTAGAGTATCAGCAGCATTACGAAATGTGTTACCTCTTGGTTTCGTACCAAAGATCTCTAATTTGTATGACGTAGAGCAGTATACGTGTTGTGTGTCAATCGCGTCAACTCTCACTGACGTTATTCAGGTGCCATCAAATTTTTATGTTATTTCTCGCGTCATTATAAATCTATTGGGTGTTAATAGCGTTTCTACGGCTTTATTACATTAGGATAAAATATTTACAATAATAATAAAAAAAGGTTGAGATTATGCATAGTTATAAGCAGTTGTAACTTGGAAAATATTCTATACTGCCGAAACATGTTTCGGCAGTATAGAATATTTTCCACGATCATGTAGGGCAAGCGTGTCAGTAACCGTACCATGCAGGCCTATTGCAACATTATTATCTACTCGAGATAAACCCGCTTATTGCAAAATGTGTTATTTACATAAAAAATCAATAAAAGCAAATGAACTTATTTACAAATACTTTTATGTATAACTTACGTCAGTGAGCTTGTAATCTTGTTATTTGTGTGTAAAGATAAATCCTAATGGAGTGGTTTGTGGTTATCGTAGCCAAGTTGATAGCGTGCAGTTGTTTTAATTCACCTGGATAAAAGGTGACTGATTATCACGTTAGCCAGTCTCCGAGCCTAGAAATGCAGATCTAAATTAAGATGTTAAATATGTTAATAACTTCACGGAGATACGCAATAATACGCATTGAGTAGGCTAACTATTATAGGCGCAGTTGTAAATGGGAGCGTCCTACAAAGACCAATGGATGCAGGTCGGTTGTATGACTAGGCTGGTCGGTAATGGACCACTTCATTATTCGTTTATTTCTATTGCTTGACGCATTCCTATTAGTTTGTCTCCTTTGTTTATGATCTCTATTAATAACCTCTCGACTTTGTGACATTTTCTGGCAAATTATAAAACACTAGCTGTGTCCTCACGGCTCCGCCCGTAGCCTATGTCACTCGGTGATAATGTAGCTTTTTAACGGCAAAAGATTTTTTGAAATCGGTACAGTAGTTTTAAGTTTATTCGTTACACACAAAAATACAAATCTTTCCTCTTTATAATATTAGTATAGATGGATGAAAGATAGGGCTAGGTATATTTCCCTAGTGTGTGCTCCCTAGAAACTGAATTGTCTTCTAAATCCTGAGAACCTACCACATAAATGTACTGATATCAAATAAATTAGGTTAGGTTTTCAGGTTCCCACTGTTGCTTTATTTATTTATATGATATGATATACACAATACTGGACAAAATGTTTTTATCTATTAATAATGTATCAGTTGTTTAACTTTCCTTTGGTCTAGTGGTGACAAGCGCGAATGCGATCCCCAGGTCGGGCAAAGTGTTATTGAGTGTGGAATTCCTCAGTAGCAACTCGGACTTTGGATTTGTGCCTGGTTGATAGCAATAGGCTCGTCCCCGAATACATGGGACTTAAACATAACGGCGAAATAAGGGCGTTACTATACACCTCTGTCCAACCCTTCGGGGAATACAGGCGTAATGTTATGTTTTATGTCGTTTAATTACGCATGTACACTAGGGGACCGAAAATGTTCGTCACTTTTCTAATTCATTCCTTTACCACATCGCGGGCACATGTTACCTTTTTAAACTGTTGAACGGAACAGACTAATGCATGGAAAATTATGTTTAATTATTTGGTAGCAAAGATCAAAATCGCCTTTTGCCTCCATATGACGTAGTAGTGCCATATTGTAATGTCTTTCATTTGATATATGGATTTTCGTTGTAAAAACCATTATATCAATCAAATCGATGATCAAATAAATTGACATTACTAGTAGTTGTCAACATGTAACCATTATGATTTTTAATATCCTGTCAAAAAAATACTTATATTTTCATTTCTATAATGTTGGCAATACGTAGTCGGTGAAATAGGTTGTTTCTTGCACTGTGCAAGCAAAAATAGACCTTAAGGTGTATAACATTTTCGTTCCTCGACTGTACTTGGTTTATTGTGTACTTTTATTACAAATTTTAATCCTATTTTTTTTTATTTATAATGGTTGGTAGGCTCCCAGTACGAAGAGAATTCAGCCGAATATCAGTATGGTTTTAATTATCTACAATTTAAGAAATATTTACTAAAATAAACACGATAAGGTGACATTTAAATAGTACTTACCTCCTAAAGGACAAACTTATTATGCAAGTCAATAAAATTAGAATCCACATGTTCATTATAAAATAAGCAGTGTTGCATTGCATAAGATTGATTTTAAATTATCTTATCTGCGTCTATCAAACGTGTTGTACACATACGCATGGCTACAATGTAGCCAACATGTCATGTCAACCTATAATTTTACAGTATAAGCTGACCTCTCATTGTACCGAAAGCCTATACAAAGCGAGATCAGTTTATGCTGGAAATATGTACCTTGATTAGCCGTGCGTACCTACCTACTTAGATTATAGTAGGTAATTCCTAAGATTAAGTTATTATAACACTATGCTCAGTTTATTGTTGTGTATGTTCTGATTTTGCTAGATAGTTAGATAAAGAATGTTGTAGCGAATTATGTGATTAATTGATACGAGTGGAATTTTATTTACGTATTAGGAATAAATATTGTGATATGTTTATCGATACGTAAGTAAAAAATAAAATGTACCGAAGCTACATAATATATCAAGTAAGGGGCAGGCACTGTTACTTCTAAGCACAGGTTGCTTAGCAATCTAGCTAGGCTCTTCTACTAATGTGTATTATGCACCATGTAACCATTTCTGTAGCATATTATTTTATTTTTTACTACAAATAACCAATTTAAAAAAATAAACTATACAAGGTTAGTCGGAAAGGGGGTACTAAGCCGAAAGGGTGTTAAAGTACCCATAATAAGGGATAACTTTTGTTCTACAACTTTTCCCAAAACTCGATACTTTAGAAGAAATAGCTTTTCAAAGATTTCGTAAAAAATATTCTAAAATCTATCTGACCATAGCTATGATCAGCTGTTTTTACAATTTAGGTCATATTTGGGGTCACGGATTAGAAAAATAATTTTCTGAATTCATAACTAAAGCAGGTATGATTTTTCTTTGAAAAAACTAAAATAAAAATCTTTTTGCATGCAAATAAAAATTATCGAATTTTGAAATTTTTACACTTTCTTTAAAATATTCATCAGTGATACATTAGGTTGCCCGTGGCTTAGTACCCCTTTCCGACTAACCTTGTATAATATATTAAGTTTTTTTTTTAATATTTTTCTAAAAACCATTTAAAAATATAAAAAATAGTAGCCCACCGGTATCAAAAACAGGGTCCAAGCTACCGGGGAACTGGGTCGGAGCTACTGGTTCTCAGGACCTCAAATCTATGCTTACATAATTATAATAAAAGTGTAACTGATCGCTGCGCTGTCTGTACATGGAAGATATTTAAGAAAAAATATTATTAGGGGTCTTTATTAACGAAATAGAGCCCAAAACAATGACTTTTTGAATTTTTGTCTGTTTGTCGGTTTGTCTGTTTGTCTGTGCGTTTGTAAGCGCTAATCCCAGAAACGGCTTAACCGATTTGGGTCATGCCTACGTCACAAAACGAACCTACTGTCCAAATTTCATATTTCTAGCTTCAGTGGTTTAGGCTCTGCGTTGAGGATCGGAACATTTCTCTTTATAAGTAAGTATTTGGACAATAGGTTCCTTTTGTGACGTAGGCATCCACTGAGTAATATTTTTTGGAAATTCTATCCCTAAGGGAGTTAAATAGGCGGTTGAAGTTTGTCACGATATTCACGCGGACGAAGTCGCGGACATAATGCTATCTTTACATAGTATAAAACACCCGCTGTCTGTACGCTTAATCTTTTAAACTACGCAACGGACTTTAATGCAGTTTTCAGCAATAGGTAGAGTGATTCAAGAGGAAGGTTTATATGCCCCACATTAGTATCTACATTGCACCCGTGCGAAGCCGGGGCGGGTCGCTAGTATTATAATATTTTTAGCCACTTGCGTCTTCATTCCTAATGTAACTCTTGAAGAACAATCTACGATAAACATGACTTAGGTTTTGAATAAGTTAGCACGTAGTTACCTAATCAAAATCTCATGTGTTTCGGATTGCTACCTACTTTTAATTTAATCGAACTGACGTGAATTATGGTCCGACGGAAAGCGTAGCCAATTTTTTTGATAAACGTAGGTTGCCAGCTTAATTAAGCGCGTAATTACTACACCTACCATGACAAAGTTATGACGTAAAGCTTAAAAGAATGACGTAAAAGATTGCGTAAGTCGCGTGTAAAATAGCCGTGTTTGGCTGGTTTAAGGTTGACTTTCCTCTTTCACCGCTCCGCTTCCTAAGCACAGCTCTGGTGGAAAGCCAGTCAAGTGCTCATCTCTGATCGAAATAAGCGATGTCGCATGCAGGTACCATTTTTACGTTATTTTTAGACACCTAATACATTTGAATTATTATGTATTTTAAAAGGTCCTACATAAACATTACATTCTTAGGCACCAAACATCTTTCTATAACTTAAATTGGCATTTAAAATGATGGATCATCTTGTTTAGTTGTACAGCGTTGAATTAATGGGGCGAGTGGTGTAATTAGCATTACAGTGTGTGTCGTTCGAGCGAGAGGTGCGTTGTGTGTGTCACCTGTCGCGCGTCTGTTGTTACGCGATGACCCCGGAAGTCTCCGAGCATCATGCGGATCAGTGGGTCGAAACAACGCTCCTCATTCCAGACGCCCTTTACTTCGCTATAAGCTGTACCCAATACAGTGTTGGTAAACACACCACGAGTTCTTTAATAAGAATTTAATCAAGTGGCAAATTAGATAGCGAAGTATGCTTAAGTTGAACGAATGCCTGTTGATAACATGGTAAATGTTATAACAACAATGTACTTTAACCTCGCCGAGACACAACATAAACAGATAGGTACCTAAGTAAGACATCTTGCAACGCAACTAAACGTAGAATGAAGAGATCGATCACGTTCACGTTCCGAGGCTGAGAGTCGGGGAGCGTTGCATTGTTACATCACGCGCACTTTCTAACTGCCGACGACGTGCCATAGGATTTATATCGCCATAGACTTTAATTAAAGTGCCCCTCTGACGGGAGTTGAGAACTGCGAATGAATTACATGATAACACCACCGAGGTGAGGACAATAGAATTGTGCAACATCGTACACTTTCGATTTCGTTTAAATAATGATAGGTATTCTTTCGTCGAGCTATTTATCATCTTGCAAAATGCAATGCTACGATCGTTATTACCGTTTCGATGTATTACAAAACTGCATCAGAACAAAGGGGGTCGGTGTAGTCAGCTCGAATCCTAAATACCTAACGCATCGGAGCACAATCGAGGATGACGCGCCGCTATTGGAATGCTGATGTAGAATGCATGCGCAGCACACACACTACGCTAGATAACTGGACCGCGGTGTGACCAGAGAGAGGGACTGCATCCGCATACAATACGACATACTCCTAAACAGAAAATTTCGCATTGCAATCCGATAAGTCGAGTAGAAAGATGAGAATGGCGGAAAAGCGTGAAGGTAAAACGAAGCTTGGAAGCGACGCGAGTGTGTAAGATATAGAAAGCACTTTAGAAAGGAATCGAAGGTACGCCGTGACCCGCAGACGGCGAGGTGAGCGGCCTGCGCTGAGCCGCGCCGGCGCGGTGCGGTGTGCGGCGCAGGCGCAACGTTACGACACCACGCGGAACTGGCGGCCTTCGCTGTCAACCTTTTAATTGCTCACTTTTTAGCATACTGCCATCTCAGTTGGGTGACTTCATGTTCCGACATAACAGTTCAGTTGCTTATACCGAACAGTTTCTATTGAAGAAATCAAGAATAGGTAAGTACCTACATAGTGTATAGCATGTAGACGTTAATTAAATGCTTATTAGCAGATTAGGCAAAATGAATTAAACAAACAAAGTAAAATAAGCGAATACCATTAGGCAAACAGTGTGAATTGTACGATGATTATTGGCATTATATGCATTAGAAATAGAAAGAAAATTTGACATGAGCGGCGTGTAATTGCAACAGGCAGTTGTTGAGATGAAACGTTCGTAGAATTTCATTAGATTGTGCGCCTCATACGTTCCAGAGCCGATCTCCAATCGGCGCGGCCCCTCAATTGTCGTGAACGCACGTCTGCTCGGCGCTCGGCGGCCCGTAGCTGGGAGCTTCAATAGCCCAGTCTCTAATATACTCGTACATACCTACGTAACGTGGATAGTTAAAGCGATGAACTCAGCCAACAGGGCGATATTTAGTTAAGCGTTGCGAGAGCGAGGCCGTGCCGCCAGCTGACGCTCAGCTGTTATGCTCATCAGTGCTAGCTCGTGTTTTGACAGTCACACTAACTCCTAGCATTGCTGCCGCCGTAATAATTCTGTCTTACATAATTAGCTCTGGACAGATTTACACTGTCTGAGAAACGTGAGTTATAGCAACTGTGTTAGAACTAATAGAAGTGTTTCTAATTTTGTTAAAAGTATTACAGCTTTCAAATGCAGGCGCGCGCGGTGCTTTTTGAGCGAACGAACTAGAAAGTATGACTTGTTAACAATCACGTGGGGTGGCAACTGGCAACAATCAGTACCTATACTAATAAATATGATCGTTCATTCACCGAACAAGGCTAATAAAAGTTACAATGAAGTCTGGCGCCGACAGCACGTCGCGAACTCATCAAAGTCTCATCTAAATACTTTAAGCATAATTGTAAATTAATTATTCCGAGTTCCTAATGGAGTTTATTCTAACTTTTATAGTGGTGGTTATTTGGTAGAACGAACAGTATTCAGGTATTTAAAACAGTAATAAAATGCGGAGCATCGTAAACCCTTGGCAATTATAAATAACAAAAATGTACAATAAAATCAAAGTTGTCTTACTGGTTACTGTGCAGTAATGGAATTTGCAGTGATGTGCAGACCAAGAACAAATCGACATCAAGAGTCACGCATGCATTCACATTATAACCAAGGGCTAAATTCTTAACCATGCATCATGCACTGAGCACCTCAAACCTCGAACACGATATAAGACAGTCAAAAGCACTAATCTTTGCAATAACTACTTAACTAGAGACAAAGGCGGGTGGGACCCGTTTGTTATCGAAACATGAGATAATTGGTGACACAACGAACTGTAAGTTTCATTGGTTTTCGTAGTTAGACGTTGACACTGTTTTTACGAATTCTAGAGAAGTTCTTTATGAAGAGGTTTAATTTTTTTTTTAATCAGTGAATAGCTAAGCCTAAACGTATTATTAAGAAAATAAACAGACGCGAACATTATTCGCGGAATACTGGATATAATACGCATTTATACGACATTAATTAATATGTAAACTGGTATTTCTTGAAATCTAAGCATTTTTTTAATAAGCAACGCGATTATTGTGTTTTTATTAATGACACGTGTTGTTGTGCACACATGTCCCTTATCTACGCAGTACAAATAGCAAAATGCACTGGATATGATAATGTGATATTTACTTTATTAATTGATCACACTAGAGATCAATATTTTATCAAATAAATTACTTTTTATAAACCAACTAAAATAATTATTTTGTATTTATATGTATAGACCAAATAAAGAAGACGTCCTAAGTATAGAACATTGTTACATTTCTCCGTCGTTCTTTCTGTTTGTTTTGAAAACAGGTTGTTATTACAGATTTTACCGATTACACTGTAGCTTAGACACAATGAGAGATAGTAATCAAAAGCGGGTTTTCGAGGATAATTGCGAACGTGTGTAATTTGTAATGTAGAGAGCTCGATAAGCACGCAATGTTGATTGTATCGTGTCACACATATAGAAGTAATGTCCGATAGTTGTTTGTAGCATTGTGACCGACACAGGAAAACATGAGCAGTGCATGATGCGCCCCGCGCCGGTAACAATGAGACGTTTTTTTAAACACCGCGAGACATTTCAATTGTAGGTACCTACTTACATTACCATATACGAGATGGCTCCCAATACCCGCCCATCTTGTCCTTTGTACGTACCTGCAAAAGTTAAAAACAATACGTGAATCACCGGCCGTCACATTTGACATGTCTGGCGTCTGCCATGTTTTTACAACAGGTCATGCAAAGGCACAAATTATTGTCTTCCTCCTTATTTACGAGGGTATAACTTATTATGAGCAGATACCTATTGATTTTATACAGTTCATTAGGAAAATACCAACCACATAAAGAAATAAACATTAAGTATCTATTTTATACCGCGTTATAAACAAACACTTGATGTAAATAAACAAAATTAACTGGTATGTGTTTGTAAACGATGAAACAAATCGTAAACATTTCAAAAGTCTTTGGAAAATCAACAGCATCATTTTGCACGATAGGTAGGTAATTAAAACTAGATTAAATTGTTTTCGATTACACGAGATCGATACAGCTTCCGAGAATTAAGCAACTAAATTGTTAAAACAATAACGCAATTAGAATAGGTACATTAATTATAAAGTATTGTAGTTCATATAAATAATATATTTCAGTGATTTAGGTATGAATTGATTAGTATAAAATGGCGTTATAAAAATGATAACAAAAAGCAGTAAAGTTCAATTCACGACAGTCGTTCCTCTTAATCAGTGTTGGCATAACAATAATTCAGAGAATGGCTATCAGACACACACACAGTTTGTTCTGTATAAATTACGTCAGGGACACAAATCTCGAGCATTACTCACTCAGCAGTTACGTCATATATATATATGAATGAATAGAAAATACAGCCAAATTACAAAAACTTTCCCGCGTCGCTCACTCTGACAAGATGTCAGAAATATACCGCGGAAAACAAAGTTACAAAAATATTGCCACAATTTAACAATCGCATTTCGCTTTTCAATGGACATTCGCTGTTTTTGATTCAAAAAAATATTTGTTCAGTTTTCACAATAAACAGCTCACAATTGTTAAAATTTGTAAAATTGTTCCGCGCCCGCATCCGCATCCACACGTCACACGTCCGAGGTGCGTATTTCGTGTATTCACGTGGGAATCTGTGGATGAGCGTGGATTGTTGTGATTGTGCTTGTACAAAAATAAATGCATTGCCGACCGAGGTTATTTTATAAGAACGGAGCCGCCCAGACATAAATAAAGTTATTGTTATTACACTATTAGTCACCTTACGTTCTGCCGGTAACCTATTTATAATGTTTATCATCGCCTACTTCACAGCTACTTACTTGTCAAGTTAATTCTGGCCTTATTTTATGAAGCATGTGTCAATGATATGTGGCCTAAGGGCCCTACCACATTGAGATCGCTCGGGGTTTTCTGTTCTTAAATCATTCTTAGATTAGACACAAGTAATCTAAAATCAATATTTGATAACGATTTCAATAGAAAGAAATGGTAATAGCAGTTTGAAGTTTAGTAGCTATTTGCTTATTTATGTTGTAAAGTTTTAACGAATGCTACATACAACATTAAACCAGCGTGCAAATTGATTTAATTTCATCTCATTGTAGGTAGTTAGAAAGCAAAAAAAAAGAATTAAGAAGTCGCAACTTCTGCATTGTTTGAAGGATCTAAAGGTTAAAATGCTCTATATAGACGTGCTAAGACGTAAACAGTGCTGCCTATCGATGCTATTTATGTCAGGTCTGGAGGCAGGCTGGCCGGCTGGCCGGTCTCCAGCTGACGTAGAAGGCGCCCCGCCGAGCGCCCCCGACGCCCACGAGCCCCTATCGATCGCACCCCCGGCCCCCGTCGCAACCCCGATGCACCACTTGTTACATCTCTTGCTAATCATACAACGATTAGAAGAGCGACTCTCTCTTCAAGATTTCAGTCCATATTTACTAGTCGGAGGTTTTTTCAGTTATAAATGTTGTAATAGACAGTGATTCAATGAAGAAACCTATTACGTTAGATACATGTCAAAAAGCCCGAAAACATAAATTACGTCTGAAAATCTTACTAATCTTCAAGATGCCTTCAAGTTAAAATGTCGGTAAAATCAGTTCAAAACAACCACAAAGTTGCGAATTTGCGATCAATTTTATTGAAACCTGGCAACCGCACAGACTTCAAAATTAAAGTATTTTCGGAGTAGAGATAGTATAGAAAGTGTACGCGGCTTGGCATTTGGCCAACCATTTAAAAATAGCTGATTGTTTACTTTGATAAGAATAGTGGTTTCAATTCAATATAGGTCTGCGTGATATGATAACACATGTAATTCCTACACTGATTGTCGTCTTTCAGACAATCTGCAGCAAATGTTGCATCGCGTATACGTTTACAAATTGCGTAATTTAAACTGTTTACAAGAGCGAGGCCACGGGGAAAACACCGGTATCGTGCAAGTTGCGCTTCTGAGCTAACAAACTTTTATCTGGCTATTTACTTTGCTCTAATAGAAGCTACTTTTATGAGGGAATAAAACCATACTTAAAAACATATTACAACATACCGTAGACCAAATACTTACTTTAAAAAAGGCAAATAATAAGAGACTAAGAAACAACTATTAATTTCCGAAAATATCCCTAACTATTTTTGATGTTCATTAAGAAATTCTCAGACTACACACTACACAGTAACTATAATCTAAATTGGTCGACTTAGCAAACTTTGGCTAAACAAAGAATATCAGTGTTTAATCATTTGTAGTTTATAAAAGACATTAGGTAAAAAAAACGAACTTTTAAAAAGTCAAAAATAATAGTATCGTTGAGCCATCAACTTCGATTGAGTGACACCTATATATTTTAATTACAGAAATTGATGGATGGCACGATAAGATTTGCTCGTTGAAATGGCGATATAATATCGCGTCGGGGTACCGCTAAAGTAAGTCAGACCCTTCATTTAATTGACCATCTATTAATTTACTAGCCAGCTAATTTACTTAGCGGTACCCCGACGTGATATTATATCGCCATTTCAACGAGCAAACCTTATCGCGCCATCCATCAATTTCTGTAATTAAAATACATATATAGGTGTTACTCAATCGAATTTGATGGCTCAACGATACTATTATTTTTGACTTTTTAAAAGTTCGTTTTTTTTGCGTCGGGGGTTTTTTAAATTTTTAATTTAATTATTATTTTAAACTTAGTATTAAGTTAAAAAAATTAAACTTACTTTTGGAAAAAAAGCACGTAAATTGTTAAGTAAATATATATTTCATAAATTAAGATTTCAGTGTGAACTCGCATTCTTTGTTTAACGTGTACAATTATTCATATGTTTATTGTTAACTTCTATGTATACATAACATAGTAATTGACTAATTATTTTGTGTTTCTCCTTACACCATTGCATTGTATGTAGAATCAAATACTGATCAAAACGAATCCAAACACGACATATATCTGCTATTATTTTTTCAAGAGTGTACTAGTGTGCTGGATATCCTGGCTGCAGCATCAGCTCATCATGTCGCCACCATTGAATTGCATGTAGAATCAAATACTGATCAAAACGAATCCAAACACGACATATCTGCTATTATTTTTTCAAGAGTGTACAGTCACGTGTAATAATATATATATATACATATAGCGAACATAAAAAGCTAATTTCTTTAAGAGAATAGATTGTAATTAAGAACAATTCGAAACCATAATTCGTATGTATTTGTAGAAACTAATATGTGTGTAATATTTCATAATTCTAATAGATATTATTTTAGAAGCAAATCGCTTTTGAATTTCTCTATGTGTATACATATTATTACACGTGACTGTACTAGTGCACTGGTTATCCTGGCTGCAGCATCAGGCCAAGAATTTCATAATCTTGCATAGTTATATAGCATACATGAGTGTTTCAAATTTTATTTCACACGTATGTTTGAAAGTATAGTAATACACATTATGCGTCTAAGAACCCTACCGCATCTAACAAAACAGCTGATAACCTTGAAATGGCTGAACCGATTTTAATAAAACATGTCTAAGATCACTCGCTAGAAAACCAGCTTTCAAATAAAAAAAACCGCACTCAAATCGGTTCACCCGTTTAAGAGCTACGGTGCCACAGACAGACACACACAGACAGACAGACAGACACACATAGCGGTCAAACTTATAACACCCCTCTTTTTGCGTCGGGGGTTAAAAACAGAAATACCTATATTTATGCTTTTAGGGTAGAGACCTGGCGATTAAGTTATGTTAGGTATGTATAGGTTACATGTATCATAAACTATAATAAATTAGCGTAAAACTGGAATACAAAATGAGATATCGCCGCGCCAAGCTATCGCGCATGAAAGTTCAATTTCCATTAGAGCCATCATTGTTATTGTGACAAAGGTATGTGTGAACAGGATTCGATGGCGTTTTAGATAATTGCCTTTAACAAAACGTGCTGAGCGGCTTTCATGCAGTGCATGTGGTGAAAGTGTCATGTGCCTGTTGCGGCTCGTGATGCGGGGAGATCGCATCGCTCACATCTGCCGCTATTTTGACGTTAAATCGTGAATTATTCCGCACCAATTGACGGTTGCATCGTAAAGCATTGCACGACAGACAACGTAAATATTTTTGCAAAAATAATTTCACTTTCTTATTTTCGAGGATAAAAATATCTCGCGAAATTGTGTCGTGCATGAGTACAATTCTATTTATATCAGGTAGAGTTTTTATTCCTACTATAAGGAAAATTGACTAAAAAATCACACAGTAGAAAGTCCCAATGGCGGAAAAATCTTGACTTTGTCAATGTTTATGTATTATTCATTTACGGACGGATTATGCTAATTATCTTCCTATTAGTCAAGCCATATTTCTTACATGAAATCAGGTTTAGGCTACAGGTGCGTGTGATCTATAAAAACATTAACATTCCTAATAAATAACAAATGTAAAGCAATAAAATGTAGTAATTGATACACTTTTGATTTGTAAAATAAAAGCGTACGGTCAGCAGAGTAATTTCAATCCTTGAACCGGAATATAATAATAATACATATGTGATGCACAGCATTCAGTTGCCATGTGCCAGTTTAGATGCGACCTCTGTGTGCCTCTGTAATATTTACAATCTGTTAAGAACCACCTACTAGAGCCTTGTTAAATAATTTCCAAGCCAGTCTCTACAATTCTAGATAAAAGTAGATCCACAAGTAATTTAAACTAATTTAAAGCAACTGATAGTATAAAAGACTCCGTGGACTTTAGGTGAAGTGTTATCTGAAGAATTTAAAGATCGATTATTTGTGATCAAATAAATAGATTTTTAATCCCCGACAAAAAAAGAGGGGTGTTATAAGTTTAACGCGTGTATCAGTCTATGGCATCGTTGCTTCCAACTGAGTGGACCGATTTTGATGCGGTTTTTTACTGTTTGAAAGCTGATGAGATCGAGATGGTTCTTAGCTATAATTTATGAAGATCTTTTCAGGCGTTTGAAAATCATCAGCTCATTTCCTACTTGACAAAAGGGTCTTACCAACTTTCACAGGTGCGATTGATTTGAAATTTGGTATACTGTTACTTCGTTGGTATTTCCAAGACATGGCAACCTCGAGCTGATGCTGCAGCATCAAGTAGTTTGCGGGATAACCAACCCCTCAGCAACTTACAGCAGATATAGCGTGTTTGGGCTTATAAGAATGGTATCAGTGAGTTGGTATTAAATAGATGATGATTTCTACTAGTTACTTAAAAAATTTAATAAACTCCGACACAAAAAAAACTCTAAGAACTAAAAAATTAAATGTGTTTGTTGGTCCTTTAACTTTATTATAAGTAGGTACCTAGTAATATTTTAATCCAAGCACCGTCGCGTCGGGGGACCGTTAAGTAAATAAATTTAAAAAAAAAGAATTCCAAAAATGAAGCTTAGTAATAATAATTTACATTAACGGTCCCCCGACGCGACGACACTTGGATCAAAATATTACTAGGTACCTACTTATAATAAAGTTAAAGGGCCAGCAAACACATTTTATTTTTAAATTTTTAGATGTTTTTTTTTGTGGCGAGGGTTATTTAAATTTTAAATTATTTTTTATTTATTTATTATTTATTTATATACTCTTTATTGTACACCAGGTTAACATAACACGAAAAACTATTTAAATACAAAAATGCACAATGGGCGGTCTTATCGCGCAAGGCGATCTCATTCATTTCATTCATTTTTATAAGACAGTTATAAATAATCCAGGTGACCCTTTACCAAGTCTTCAATTAATTGTTTTACGTCATTAGATACCAATTACGTGTTAAATTAAACATATTATTTGGAAAATACAAGGGCAGAATAACGAGTTCCTCGGCGTATCACTTACAATCGACAGGTATCTTGCAGTAATAACGCACAAGAACCCGTCTGACATGTCGCCTCTGAGCGCGCACGAGGAAAATCTTCCAACATCCTGTTTGTATGCACGAATGCGTTTTACATGTCTGTTTAAAGGAAGACTCAAGATTACACTGTCGACAATAAATCCTAGATGAAGTCGTCATAGTAAGTTTGCAATGGAGAAGCCTCGCCAAGATTTTATTTCCTCACATGCGTAGAATTCTAAACAATTTCATGCTTATATAGGATATACCACCTATATATCAGATTACACGGATTGTAGACGAATGAAACTTGATGTAGAAATTAAATTGCTTTTATTTCACAGTATAACAATTTGTCGACTGCTTCCAACCGATGCTCGTAACAGAATGTGTCACCGACCAAAACGTTATCTCCTCCGGCAGAATCAACCGTCATTTAGTTTTTAAAATGAAATTGTTGCCAGCATAAAGAAATAAAGAATGAATCAATTATTTAGTAAAGTTAATATTAAATTAATTAGCTACAAATTTACAAACCCTAACAATCGACCATCCTGACAACGTGTGCGTCCCCGCACACGGCCCCAGGTGGAACCCTAACAATCGTATTCTTGGTCAGTAACACAGTCTTAACAACATGACAATAAATAAATTTAAAATAAAACCTTACTTAGTTCGCTAAAGACTCTACTTTTGCAAAGAAAAACAATGCTATTAATGATAATTATACAAATATATAGAAAACATCTAATAGAAACTTTTACCTAGATATTAAACAATTACGACAGTAAGTATTTGCAACAAGTGATTAATATTTACGACAATATTTCTTTTATTCTGTAAACTTTGCGTTTTAAACAGTTACAGTGTTAAACATTTTAAGAACAAAATTTAATCTATCTTGAATTGCTTTAATTTATATAATATCAAAACAATAATTTACTGTTTACAGAACTTAGACTTAATTTGCAGTTATAATAGAGAACAACAAAGAGAAATTACATTTCTCAACCGAACAAATCAAATTCCGGTTAACTGCAAAAATGATAATCAATATTGGACCCAAACGATCGATTATTTTGGGTTACCAACCATAGAGAGAATGACAAAGCCTTTAATGCCAGAACTACAAGCCCCACTGCGGCACCTGTACCAACTAGAGTACACAAGACGATCGATTACTTGTGACTGTGCACCGAGATAGCTTGTTCTGGCACTGTACGCTCAAGACACGAACTGATCGATTCAGTTACGTGCTTGATCGCCCAATAAAACGCGCAAAGGACGATCGATTACCTTTGAAAGCGCCTTCTCAATTGCCCTCGGCATAGTTCTATCAAAACACGAACCGATCGATTGTCGTGTTTGATCTGAAAAAATACAGAAAACAGGTATGTAGTTACAAGCCTCTCATAACCAACAAGGTTAAAGTTAGAAAGACGATCGAATTGTTAGTCGCTTTCTTCTGAAGTGTTTATGTCAGAATCATTTTCGTTCACTTTTAACGCAGCTATGTGAATCCAAGGTCTCATACGATCCGCTGCTACTATAGTTGGCCGCTTATTTTGTGTGCAACCTAAACCCGGAACAGGAGCTACCTTATACCGATCTTTTCCTAAAACTTCAACAACGCGATATGGTCCTACATATGTGGGCATAAGTTTTTTACTTTGCCCATCATTTTTAAAACACGTTTTGGTTATTTTCACTAAATCATCTACTTTATAAACTACTGCTGGCTTTCTTCCTTCATCATATTTCTGTTTTTGCCTAACCTGTTCCCTATCTATCTTATCTTTAACTTCATGACGTATGTCAGATCGGTCGCTATTTTCACGTGTTTCTTCAGCGATTTCATTCATAATGGGATTTATTTCTACATTCATGCAGGTACCAAACAACACCTCCGAAGGGGTCCTGCCCGTAGACTTCTGGATAGTGTTGTTGAGTCCCCACTGAACCTTTCCCAAGTGACTGTCCCAATCTTTTTCGTCATATTTTACATTAAATGTTTTGAGTGAGTCAAGAATGGTACGATTATACCGTTCCACTTGACCATTAGACCTGGGGCTAGCTACAGTATTTAATATATGCTTGAAACCTTTGTCAAGGGCAAATCTTTTGAATGCGTTAGAAGTAAAGCAACTACCCCGATCACTCACAAGTCGGTCAGGGATCCTAAAGGTGTAAAATATATCCTCCAAAATCTTAATAACATTTTGGGTGTTCGTGTTTCTGACAGGTTTCACGAAACAAAATTTCGTGAATCCGTCCACGACTACAAGAAGGTGAGTTTGACCCCTATTAGATTTTACGAAAGGCCCAAGGTGATCAACGTGAAGAGTATGAAACGGCACCTCTATCTTTGTGATAGGATGGAGGTGACCCTCGCGCGTATTCGAATTATTTTTCGCGTAAGCACATTCGATGCAGGCGTTCACGTATTTTTTTACGAACTTGGACATTTTGGCAAACCAATAGTTTTTCTTAATTCTTTCCAAGGTTTTTTCGGTGCCAAAGTGTCCAATGTCATCGTGGTTCATACGACAGAGTTGCCACCTTGCACCTTTCGGCACCACCCATCGAATATTTTCCTTATCACCACCGATACAACGAAATAACTTTCCGTCTTTTAGAACATAATTTTCACGTATATAGTTGAGACCTTTCTCATCAAGGCCGCTACTCAAAATATTCCTGATCCTACTCAATTCTGTGTCTCCAAGTTGGAGCGTTTGCAGCCAATCGTCGTCAGTAATTGACATTACAGTCGGGAACTGATCAACAACAGGTTCCACATCGTCAGCAATAGGGTTTCGGGACAATGCATCGACGTGACCCATTTTCGTGCCTGCTCGATATTCGATGGAACAATCAAATTCTTGCAATGTCAACCACCAACGTGCAATCCTCGGGATAAGGTCTCGTTTCAAAAACGTAGAACGCAACGCGCTGCAGTCAGTAATGATCTTAAATTGTTTGCCTAGCAAATAAACTCGAAACTTTCGCAGAGAAAATACTACGGCTAATGTTTCCAACTCATAAGAGTGGAAATTCTTTTCCTCCGGCGAAGTTTGCCTACTATAATAAGCCACTGGGCGAAAAGGTTCACTTCCTACCACACGCTGAAGAAGAATGCCACCAATACCAACCCTGCTGGCATCAGTGTGTAGCTCGGTTTCTGCCGCAGGATCATAAATCGCGAGAATAGGTCTAACTATCAATCTGGACTTGAGACTTTCGAAAGCCTGCTGCTGGCTATCACTCCACTCCCAAGCTGCACCTTTCTTCAAAAGTTTGCTGAGAGGCGAGGCTAAATGGGCGAAATCTTTAATGAACTTGCGGAAATAGCTAGCTAAACCTAAAAATTGCCGAATGTTGTGTACGTTTTCAGGACGTGGAAAATCCTGTACACTTATAATTTTTCCTTCACCTGGCCTGACACCAGCGGCGCTAATCTCGTACCCAAGGTAATTGATCTTGTCACTAAGAAAGTTACATTTAGCGAGGTTCAAAGTGAGGTTTGCCTTCTCCATCAGCTGCAGTACTTCTTCGAGACGTTCTAGACATTCTGCGGAATGTTTGCCCGAGATTAGAATATCATCTATGTATGCAGTAGCATTTCCGAAACGGGTTGATCCCAGCAGCGTATTCATCATTCGCTGGAATACGGCTGGTGCGTTCGCCAGACCAAACGGCATTCGATTGAATTCGTACTGGCCATCTGGCGTGACGAACGAGGTGAAACTTTTGCTTCGCTCGGAAATAGGCACTTGATAGTAGCCTGAGGCAAGATCAAGTGTTATAAAGCAAGCTTGACCCGTTAGACGAGATATCTCGTCTTCGATGATGGGCATAGGGTATCTCTCCTTTACCGTTACCGAATTTAGCATTCGGTAATCAACGCACATCCTCAACGACCCATCTTTCTTACGAACGAGCAAAATTGGACTTGCATACTCTGACACGGACTCTTTAACTATTCCGGCATCTAACATTTCGGCTATCATGGAGCGTACTTTCTCCCGCTCGTGATGAGACAATCTGTATGGGCGATATACTATAGGACGCTTACTATTTAATTCTATGTGCATTTCCGTGATATTGGTGCATCCTAAATCCTTAAGGGAAGTGGCAAAGCAATGTTTGTATCTTTTTAATAAACCCATAAGACGCTGTCTATCATAAACGGACACTTGATCACCGACACGAACCTGATCCTCATTAAATTCATTACTACCCGTAGTTGATATTTCTAACGACGGTGCCTCAATAACCTTATTAACGAAATCAACTCTATCTGCACGACAGAAACATGATTGTTTTGAAATCCGACAAAAACTTGAACATGGAGTCACTGTTATATCAATACGACCGCTTCTTACATGATAAAGACCTCCGAAAACATAATATTGCCTATTAGGTTCTCCAGCGACACTATTTTTGACCAAAACACTACCAGTAAACGAAGATTCAATCTGAGCTCTTACAGTCGCGGGGCCATAGAGCTCTAAGATACTAACCGATTGAATTTTAAATGAGCGTTCATTACAGTCAGTTACTTCAGATGGTGGCAATTCATTGCCAATATCTAGAAATTGCAACTTATTCACATTTTTAAAAGCGATAATGTGAGGCTGCTCTGTGTAAGACTGCCCTATTAATACCGGCTTATCCAACAATTCGTCGTTCACAACCTTACACAAAACATTTGCATTAACTTCATCGACGGTTATATCGAGTGACAACTCCCCTAATGACTGCACTATACTGTTGCCAAAGCCTTTCATTCCCGATTGGACATTGTTGTGAGACAATCCTAGACAATCGGCAACAGACTTCTTTATAATAGTGACGTCACTACCAAAATCCACAAAGGCTGCGAAAAGAACGCCATTAACTCTCACTTCCTTGATAAATTTTGCATTTGGATTTAAACTATTTTGCATACTAATAGAGTCAATGCACATTGTTTTTTGTACGCTAGCTGTTTTAACTGATTTGTCGTCTAGCTTTACACGGCAATTTTCAGATGTGTGCCCGACTTTAGCACACTTAGAGCATTTTACGATAGGCTTTGGACAGTATAAGAAACTGTGTCCTACCTCTTTACAGTTATAACAGCCAATGTTAGAACCGGGCTTCGCGCCTGATTTCAGTTTCGAATTGTGACCAACATTAAACCCTTCAGAACTCTTTGTTTTGAAAGGGGTTCGGTCAACTAACTGTTGGTTTGGATCTTTATTACTAATTAAATATTGTAAGAGCTGATCGGGGTTAGAGCAACGCAATGCGAGTGCACCGGATCTTAAAGTTCGATCGCTTAAACCGTGAATAATGCAGTCTACAGCGCGATTCCCATCAATATCGCATCGGTTGAGAAGTGTTAATTTTTCATAATAATAAACCTCTATGGGCTCATGAAATTTACTTTTTCTTTTTAGCATCTCCTCCAAGGCCTGGCCATAGTTTTGTTCAAAAGGAAATGCATTTAATAACTTATGCTGCCATTCTTCCCAAGTGAAAAGAATCGAATTAAGGCCCTCGTACCAAGTTTTTGCCAGACCTTGAAGCTTCTGCATAGCAAAATGAGTCGTGGTTCTATCGTCCCAGCCGTACACAGAAGCACACTCGTTTACTTTCTTTATCCAGACATCAACTCGTTGTGTCTTAGCGGACGGGTCAAAATTTGGTAGAATATTTTTATAATCAATTTTTTGAGAATGTGTACTTTTGGAAGGCGACTGTGACGTTAGACCATTTCTCATATATTTTAAAATATCAACTACATCTCTTTTAGAAAATGAAGGGCTACGTGACCTTTTAGACTGTCCCGCGTCAGCACGTGGTTCTGGGCGGCAGGCTCGATGCCGCTGTGCACGATGTTCATCCTCTTTTCGGCGCGATGAGTAGCGGCGACTCCCTTCACGAAACTCGCTGGCTGGACGCGATGATGTACGGCGACGCTTTTCTTCTCCAAGGAGTCGTTCGCGTTCTCGTTGCAGTTCACGTTCCAGCATCTCAACTCGCTCGAGGCCTCGTTCTTGATCCCGGTCTTGTTCGCGGAGACTAGGGCTGCGAATCCGGGCACGGCTACGACTCCGAGATACAGAATGAAGAACAGGTGTTTCACGCCTACGACTGATTCGGTCTAGGGCCCGACTCCGGCGGCCCGGTTCGTCCATTGTGTTTGAAGTTAGTTGCGTTATCCCACTTCTGATATATAGGATATACCACCTATATATCAGATTACACGGATTGTAGACGAATGAAACTTGATGTAGAAATTAAATTGCTTTTATTTCACAGTATAACAATTTGTCGACTGCTTCCAACCGATGCTCGTAACAGAATGTGTCACCGACCAAAACGTTATCTCCTCCGGCAGAATCAACCGTCATTTAGTTTTTAAAATGAAATTGTTGCCAGCATAAAGAAATAAAGAATGAATCAATTATTTAGTAAAGTTAATATTAAATTAATTAGCTACAAATTTACAAACCCTAACACTTATTCCTCTGTTCCAATAGCGTTCATGTACCTCGAGAATTTAAACAGATACATTGTATGAAGAGGTTTTCTTGAAATATGTATTTTGAGTTGATTTCGTCTTTTGCAATTTACCATTTCGTGATTTTATTACTCGGTTGGTGTACGAGTCTATACGACTGCAACCTAGATTTCGTTACTTTACAACAATTTTAAGAATTCTATATTTAACAAGTGTATTGTTTGTGTTGATGTTAGACGGATGCGATGGTGTAGTAAGCTTTACCTGGATTTTAACTAAGTATTATATATATATATCACCCAAAGACTCTCTCGTCTTTATTATTTCGATGCCTCTACATAACGCAAGGATCAAAGTGAAACCTTTCCATCCAATACAATGTAATTTAAAGGTTAACTTACTATTCTAATAGTAGCTACTCGTGATACGAATCCAACTTACAGGACCATTTGGGAGGGGTTAGGGGGAAACCATATATTATCAGAAACCCTTTTTCTTGTTTGTTGTTTTAGCATATTACATTCGTTTACCTCATCCAAGTGCAACAAAGACTAACCAGCGACTTTTATCAGCGTTACTAAAAATAAATGTGAATCATGATTGTTTATAGTTCATCCATAACATTAAATAATATGACATAAAAAATATACCCAAAAAACACATGTAGCTTGTGCACTGGTAATATGCTTCTCTTTCATGAAAGAACCTATATTATTGCCGAGAATTATTAGGTAATAAAACGTTTCAAATAATTCAATCCTCATTCATAAACATAACGAGACATTAATGTCGCAACACTCTCAACCAAACAAATTACCTAATTTGTCAAATATAATAGTGACCACTTATACATAAAATAGACTTATAATACCGATTATAATGTATTAAAACTGCTCATATTTATATAAACAGGAATATTTAAAATTCAGCACAAGTGGTTTTATTGCTGACCGTACATGCGCGGTCAATGCTCGCAGTAGCCAGCATCGCGCCCGACCGGGCCCCACGCACCCACTATTGCGAAAATAATGCAGCAAAATACTACGTCACGCACTGTTTTGGGTAAATTTTTATAGTCTATTATGTTCGCATGCGTGTTAGTGAGCCAAACGTGGAAACGCTTTTGTTTTGGATGGTTATTGTGGCTTGTGGCCTTTATTGTATGTTACACGTTATGTTTTGTCAGCATAACGTAATAGATATCTCGTGACTGAAAATACTTGTCTAGTGTTTATAGAAGATTGTGAAATGAGATAAATAAATACAGAGACGATACGTATGATAAAAAGATTAGTGAACTCTCGTAAACAAGACATCAAAACCGTAGAAAAAGATCGATGACATTCCCAGATAGTTTTAATTTTTTTATTACACCTACTTATCACTGAAACTTATATAGGGCATCATAGTCAGGGATACTTCTAGACCAAGAGGAAATTAAAGAAACCAGCTTAAAAATTTAAATTTCGAACATTTTCGTATAATCGTGTCGCAAACGAGTTGTGGTGGAGGGTGGGGGGCAAGGCGTGCGGGGTGCGGGGTGCGCGGGACGTGGCGCGTTCAACGAACGTCCGCGGGCCGGCACGGGCCCAAGGTCGCCGCGTTCACTCGCCCGCCACACCACACCGCCACCATCAACCGGCTGCCAACTAAGGGTTTTATTTTATCCAAGATTTTGCATTATTTTTAGCCGTACAGCCTTGTATGATTGCCCTGCGCTACCTGTCTTCACTTAATCCTGAACGTGCATGCCAACCCACATTCCTCTGCACACGATTATTATTTTTATCTTAAAAGAATTCGTGCACAAGCCAAGTAAACAATTCGTGCTAAATAACAATCAAACAATTTCATCGATTTACCTACTGTAAACTAGCCACGCGTGTTGCCAAATCTTGCACAGACTGAAGTATGACTGACTAGGTATATTAGCCACTTTTCTTTATTTAATTCTGTATTAGTTTGCAAAATAAGTACTACCTAAGTATAATTTTATGATCACAGTTACCTATTACACGTGTAAACTATATTTTTTATCGGTTTCTAGCTGACCTATCGAAAATATCGATTGTCATCTAAGTCTGTCAGTTGGTCTTTCGAGCCGGATGTTTGTGCAACGTGCAACTCATGCATAGTTTCGAAACATTAAAAGTGAAGGCTGAGTGACGCAATCTTTTATTAGTAAGTTACCAACGAATCATTAATGTATAATGTAAAAGTACGAGAATTTCAAATGGTAATTAAAAATTCAGTATGATAATAGCATTTTCCGACTAAGTTACACAATGTTTTAGTTGAACAGTCTTATTTCGCCGGTTTCATTAGCATTTGTATCATTAATACATTTACTATTACTTACTACGAGCAGTAAAAGATCTCACATTAGATAGCAAGCCGTGGTTTGAGCAGCGAAAGTTTCTTGCGATTGGAAAATCGTACATAATCATCTGATTATTTACGACGTATAACTTTCAAGTATGTATTTCTTTGAATTGCTAACACAAAAAGGTATAATTTTATTGTGTTCAGTGGTCTATGTCGCGTCACCGACACTGTAATAACATAATCATAAACAAATAAGTTATTTCACTAAATAATGGTAACAATGTCTTCGTAATCTGAGAATAATATTATGAACCGTATCAGCTTCTTATCATAAAACCCTTCTAGGAGCTAAGTAATTCAGGTACGTAAATGATAATATGTAGCTTTCTACATTTTTGACTTACCTAGGTATGTAGTAATTATATAAGTATTTTTTATTTTACATATAATAGGTATGTTTGTAAAGTCCTCAAACCAGAGGAGGCACTGGTGGTTCCGAGAGGCATATGCTCTAGGCTTATCGTCTGGAAAGAGAGTTTAACAGAGGTTGGTGTAGACCAGGGGTGGCCAACCATCGATCGCGGCTCTTAATCTAGTCGATCATGGAAGAAACAAAAGAAAATTAAGAAGAAAGAAAAAAAAAAAAAATTAAGAAAATTATAAGTTTAATATAAGTTGAATGAAGAGGTACTGATTATGTAATTGGTACATCGCACAGAGTCTACTCAGTAAACAGTAGATCTTGGGTCGAATCAAGTTGGCCACCCCTGGTGAGTAGATCTTGGGTCGAATCAAGTTGGCCACCCCTGGTGTAGACTAAGGTCAGAGAATGGTTTTTGAAGGCAAAAAGAGTAGAGGGATTCAATGACGTGTTTTGGGCCTTGGGGCGCGATTTAGCTGTCTTCTTCGACTACCAGGAAATGGTTATGAATTAATTTTAAGAAATTTGTTAATCACATAAGGAAAACACAGTATGATTACCTATTCAATAAAACATACCTACCTACCTGTCTGTACATATTTACAAAACACTTACGTAAAATATAAATCGTACTATGTTTACATATTACAAGATCTGCTAGAGCTAGTAGAGTTCGACATAACTTTTTGTCAAGTCTCGACTCTTGATTACATACATTATTATCTCGCTATGGAATAAAAAGCGTGTAAAATGCTACAGGCCCAAGTTTCTTTAGTGTGTAATTAAAATAACGAAGATACATTTCGTCATACACTTAAAATGGTTTTTTTCTTAAATATATAATTATTGTTAGACATTTTATTCTACTAAACAAAAAATGTGCACGGATTTTCAAATTGTACCTACAATGTTTGAATAATAAAAGCAATTATGGAACGTGTTTTGAGACAACTAGACGCAATCTGAATATACACAATCGCTTGACTAATTGGCACTCTATTGTCTGTCACATCTGTTTCCTTTCCTCTCCCTGTGCTTTACTAACCAATAAAAACTATTAGTTACAAAGAAAAACGAATACTGTATTGATATTTAAAACATAGGTACCGCTCGTTTATTACAAGAAGTTTGGAGTTTAAACTGTAACATAAATATATAATATGTCACATAAAATTTATTCGCGTTTCGAGAGCCCATTGGCAGACCGCGCCCCGGCCCGGTATGCCGCGCTATTGCAAGATCAGTCGCACACGTGTCTACGACAAATTGGTACTTACTAACACCTAAATTTGTGACTGTATTGATAAGTGGTACAGCTGCGTCACTCCAAATCATAGAGAACTGAAGTGGGTTAGGTAGGTACCTATAACGTTAACCTTTGCAGCACACCACCAGTTGATTATGGGAATAGTACCTATTACCAAAACACTTTTCTTTATGCAATGCCAAGAAGGAAAAATACCTATATTAGATCTTCATGAACATAAAGATATAAAGTTGCTCCAGAGAAGCAGACGTTCAAGCGTTACAAGCGTTCAACATTAAACGTTCTATAAAATGACGTCTCTAATCCATGACGAGGATAAACCAGACGTCATCATTCCTTCCACCAGCGATAATTTTCTTCTTCTGCAAAGCAAAGCGACTGCGGCGTTGGAGAAATTCCTCGAGTATTCGGTTCAACGGCCGCGCTACGCCGTGAGCGCTTTGCGCCTGTGTGACTGAGTGAGCGGCGCGGACGCACACACGGGCCCACACCCGCGCCTCTGCAAACATGACAGAACCGTTACCCACTATCCTCTACCTATACATCATCTAGCAAAGCCTAACTAGTCGTCACAACACGTCACACTTGTCATGTCGTTTCAACCAAAATAAATAGGTATATGGCGTATCGAAAGACACAAAACTAGAAGTAACAGCAGTTATTGATCTGAAACAACAATGTTGTCAATGGATGTGCTGGGTATTAATAACATGAACACCAAAGGCACTAAAAGTAGATGATCCACAACAGCATTGGCTGTAAAGTGCAATGCAACCCACATAAGAGTGCGGCGACGTCGGTATGCAACACCGCGACTCCGCTAGAGAGAGGGGAGGCTCGCCGCGGAATGCGATTATATCTCTTCAAGATTTCATCACTCACTAACACTGACGATCATATCTTCATTCACCTTACAAAATTTAGCGCAACGCTATTAGCAGCGGTGTTGATGAAATGCATTATGAAAGTTGCAGAGCAAAATTTTACTTTTTAAAGAACTAAATCTCAAACAGTACTTACACAAGGCTATCTGGTACAACAGGAAAGACTGCACATCGCATCGTAAAATTACATCCTAACCGATTTACTGGTAATTGAAAGTAATTCAATTTAGAATGAGTGTTTATTGCGGCTGTGTTGGCCGGTAAAACGAAAGGCGTCCATTGCTACAAGTGACTATTCATATTCGTTACAAAAGACCCACAAACTTTATCAGATGAAAATGCTTTGTTCTTTCATTTTATAATAGATACATTTAACAGACACTCGGGAAAGTTCCAACACTTGCTTGTAGGATCAGTTGCATTACTTACAAGACTACCGTTCTAGATGACCAAGTTTAGGCTGATATACAATGTTATTCCTACTTCCTTATTCCATATTTAAATCACAATGATGAAACCCATATATATAAGAAGTTGTATCCTGATGGCATGATATTTTGTAATGGTCGCATACTTGCGTTATCTATAAGAAGAAATATTCTATCTAATCTCTGTGCAATGTGCACATGCACATAATCGGTTGATTAACTTCCGAGTCGATAAAGAATTATTAATGTTGTTTATGGCAAAAAAAACAATCCTGAGTAAGAGAATGTACAAGCAGTAGCAGATTTCCGAGGTAAACGATATAGGTTCTTAGATCGGAAAAGTGAAAGACTAGTTCCCAAAACAACACCAAGTTTTGCTACAAAATACCTACAGACGAGAAGACACAATACTGCCTATCTCAATATTATTTTTTCTAGACTGGCGACTCGTTTGACATTTGAATCAGAAAATTAAAAGTTGTCTATAATGTCAAGGACCCGCGTGGTAACTCGGTGCTGGTTTTGTTAATCGATTTGAAAAGGTTAAAAAAGTCAGCGTAACTCGTCTCTGTGAACTACGAAACATTGAAAACGTTTCAAATAGCTAAACTTTTTTGGAACACATTAGATAATTTAATCTTTGAAGTTTAGTAATTGGTATTCAGCAATAAAAAGGTCAAGCAAGTATCTATCGTTGCTGTATGTAAACAATAAGACATGATACCCATTCTGAGAATTGACACAAAGGAACGTGTTTTAGCTATCTGAAACGAGATTAAAGGTCACCATGATTGTGTGAATTTGACCCGAGAACCGGACACTATGTGATAATGAATTTGGTGGGTTAGGTAGGTATCTATGCTTTGTGGTATTACTGCTTGGCTTTACTTAGTTATTTAATCATTGCATGAGCTACGTAACGTAGGCAGCTGGTATAATAATTAGTATATATTGTATATATATTTAATAGAAAGTGACAGTAACTAGGCCTTACAGATTTTTTACAATATTTCCTAGACGATGAAGCTCCCAAACTGACCTATCAGCCCCCTAGACAAAATCCCTTTTCCTTAAACGTTAGCGCCTGCGGAGGGATCAAATTGTATGGAAATAATATTTTTGATAACACTCGAGCAAAAGTACCTATATATGCAAAAATATTATATCTAGGTATTCATAATCATCACACTAAGGCCAAAAACGTGTAGAAAGCGCTACACATAGAAGGAAAGACCATGCAGCTATTGGGCAGGTATCTCAAACAAGGAACCTAATTTTTCATAAAAGTTCATAACAATCGGAGAATATTCCTCGTTTTTTACTAACATGCAAAAGAATGAATAAATGATTTATATATTTTACAGAATATGGGTACATTACAGTTCTTGCAACACTTCTGTTATCCTTTTTGTAGAATTTATAAGAACCTACGGAATTTTAAGCGAGTCAGGAACCTCCCAGGTTTGGCCGGCATTGCAACAGGTAGGTACTATCCACGTCATGGATTAAAAATGACCAGGCCTGTCGTTTATATTACTTTATAGATAGATCCACGGTATAGATCCACCTAAAAATATTGTTGTAGATTGTGGGTCACAGAGCGGAAGCGACGACGGACGTGTTTCGAAATATAGCACGCACTATCGAACTCATTATACTCATTATGTGAGATCACGAGTAATGTCACTGAGATAATAATTTATCAAGGGTTTACAGGGCCCCTTGCTAGCAGGCCGAGGGACTGTTGCCAGCTTTGTGGAAGTTTGCTTATCAATTTATAATAGGTAGTAGGTACATAGTTCAGATTACTGAATAACAATATATTACAGAAGTTAAACTCCTTTGATATCAGTGAAAGATAACTTTTTAACCGACTTCCAAAAAGGAGGAGGTTACTATGTTCGTCTGTATGTATGTTTTTTTTTTTTTTTTTTTGTGTATGTTCATCGATATTTTCGCCAATTGTGAACCGATTTTAATGATTCTTTTTTTAATGGATAGGGTATACTTCGAAGTTGGTCCCATTTAAATTTGGTGAAGATCTGATGAAGAACTTCGGAGATAGACAATGGAACTCCTCAATGACGAACAGTACGCATATTGTGATGATGTGATGATAACATAATTGTTACGAGCAGCGTCTTTAGTAGGTCCAACCAAGTTTTAATTAAGGCCACTAAAATGAAAAAAATAAAAACTTTTTTACAAAAAATTTAAACCGTCTTCAAAAAGAATAAAATAATTACCATATAAAATTAACAGTTTCAGAAGTCGGTGCCTTCAATTTGGTTCAGGTGGATCAGCACCGACTTCTGAAACTGTTAATTTTATATGGTAATTATTTTATTCTTTTTGAAGACGGTTTAAATTTTTTGTAAAAAAGTTTTTATTATTTACATAATACATTGCGCACCTATGAGAAAATGTAACTAAACGCCGCGTACAGAGTAATATTAATACAAATTTCTTTAATACCTGGCAACCCTTGTTGGTTTTGCTCGGGGAAAAACATGGCTAAATAAAGCCTGTCACACACGGTGCATATTTTGTCTGCGAGTATCTGCGCACAAAAAGTTATAGTATCTGAAGATAAACACACGAAGGTCACACACGGAAAAGATACGAAAAATTATGAAAATCGATACTTACATTTAGTTAACAAAACTTGTATCTGCACTTCACATATATTTTGTATCGGACTGATACTTAACGATAAAAATATATTATCTGCACCGTGACAGACAACCTTTATTGAGTTGTTAAAGGTGGACGCACACTTATCAGAGCCGAAGGAAGCGAAAGAGCCGAAAGAATCGAATTTTAGAATTACTTGTATGAAACCCTATGAAACCTCGCACACTTCTCCGCGCCGAATCGTCCGATTCGGATAAGTGTGCGAGGTTTCATGGGATTTCATACAAGTAATTCTAAAATTCGATTCTTCCGGCTCTTTCGCTTCCTTCGGCTCTGATAAGTGTGCGTTCACCTTAAATAGGATTTGTTTATTTTCCCAATAGTCAGCTCTACCTAGCCTCAGAGCTCTAGGTCGTATACTAAACAAGAGCAATCAAAATTCTTGCAATGTTTTGCCCTTTGTCTCCACAGTGCAGTTACTTTGAAATAACACAGACAATGACATGGGTATTGTGTAAAGATAGTTTTCTATGGTATTGATATGAAATATGTCGAACTATCAACAGGAACTGTTCTCTATTATGATATTAAAAACAATGTAGGTAGGTGCTTTGGAAAGTACCTAGGTACCAAAGTGTTGATTATTGCTTAGATAGGTATATCTTTTGTAGAAAGGAAACGGTATGTTTTTTATAAACTTATCACGTAATATGTCCCTATATCCCTTTAATTTAAAACGTAAAGTCCTCGCTTTTATTTCTTCGCACAAAAACAAAACTAAGGTTACCTATACAATTTATGTGTGGGCTTAAAGAGACTTGCGCCGTAATGTCAATCAGCGACGCAATTTATAGCATCGTCACAGCGTAATTTCATCAGAACACAGAACTTCTGTTAAGTAGTAGACATAGTTGCAAATGTGCAATAGTCAGTGCAGCGGAGGCAGCAAGCTTCGAGTCACACTGACATTGCGTATAATCCGGCATTCCATATGGAATGCGGTCGCTCGACCGCTCGACCGGCCGCGCACCGCCCCGCGCCGCTCACCTCCATGATTTCTTACCCACTCGCTTCCGTCTACCATATGGTGTAGTGGGATAGGACAGAATCTAACAAGAATCTAATAAGGTTTAAAGTTGTTTAAAGACAGAAAAACACACCAAAGGTTCTCTTGAATTACGTACCTAGACATATTATTGTGGTTATTGTAGAGTTCAAAGCGTGACATCCACAGAATTAAATGCATCGAAACAACAGGTTTTGTAACGTGACTAGGAAGTATGCAACATCTTCAAAAATAATTGAACAGATTTTGACGTGGCTTATAAAAAGTTGCGACCTTAATAGTGGAATCATTTAGGTAAATATTGTATACAACCCCTGATGTTCTGGAGCATATCGACGAGACGTTCGCCACGTAGCGGCAATCAAACAAACGTCCCGTCTATTAAACAATATTCGCAGAATCAGAAATTTCACTCACCTTCGCGAAAAGCCGTCGATCGTTAAAAATATCCACTCGACTCGATCGCACAGATAATACGGTTATCGTCCGTACAACACAAATATTCACCACACCAAAACGACAACATAAATAAACGCGGGAGGAGCCGCCGACACCGGCACGGATCGCTCGCAGCCGACGTACTCTTCGCACTGATCGAAATGCAACTCGGAAAAATGCACAGGGCGGGGTTGTCGAATGTCATAAACGGTCGGTTACAGAGGTCGGACACTCGTTGTTCGGGCTCGGGAACATGAAATACACCAGTGCATAACGCAACGCCGCGAAGCGGACTGACAGAGTCCGCGGTGGAGGGAGAGGCGCGGCGCGAGGAGCGGAGGCGGCGCGCGCCGGCCCCAGCGACGTGGCCGCCGCGCCGCCCGGCTCCCGACACCCGCCCGGCGCCCGCCGCTCAGCGCTTAGCAACGCGGCCACGACGACGCCGCTGTGCCGCTGCCGAGACACCCCGAACACCCGTCGCCAACCTCATGTATGACATGCCTCCTTGAACGATACATCTTGTGTCACCCGCTTGTCTGATTTGGGTGGTATTACAGAGAGGTTTGCCGCTAAAGTTGGATACAGGTTGCAGACTTGTGAGATCATGATACTTTGGGTGTTTTGGGATGAACATTTAAAGTGATCGGCAGCTGTTACCCTACGGCTTTTGAAATCCCTCGGAACTTTCTAACCTTAAATCGGGCCCTGATGAGGGTAAGCAGCAGCTAATCATGGAAAGCCACTAGTCTAAATTAAAAGAGAAACTTCATAACTAATAAACATAACGAGTCCCATGTCTGCAAGGTGATGCTTAAGAGAATCTCATTCAGAATCACTTGATTGCATGTCATGACATCTAATGGGCCCACACACGTAACTATATCTTTAATTCTTTGCAAGAGTTTAGGCTTTTACATGTATGCAATTACGTGTGGGACGAATTTGCGCAAATAGATACAAGTCGGCGTCACGCAAATATTGAAATATTTACATGCAAAGCCAAATTCTACACCAGAGACGTTCGCATAGCAGATAACTATGTAAACAGTTCCTGTTCTATCCTACAATTACTGCACTTTCTTTCCCATTGTTAGCGTGATGAAATCAGTTTTACTATCTCTAGCGATCGAGTGAGATTGGCGCGGCGCGGGCGGTACGCGCGGCGGGGCGGGTACGCTTATTAGTCGCGCACTTGATGCCGTCCCGGTACTTTCACCCATGCAGGTACTTAGCTGTCACTCATGCACATGCAATCAGAGCTTCATTTCATGTGTGTCACCGTCATCAAACAAGTTTCATGAATGAACAAGATAAAAGTAAGCTATAAGGCAAAAATAAAACACCAAATCAGAATATCATTCACTTTTTTAATACTTCTCAATAGTAATTCTCAACTTTGGAGATCACAGAACGTACAATTTATCTTTTGTACGAGCTACGCTGTACATGACACTAATTTGTCCTACTTACAGTGAAACGTTGCAGTTTGTTTAATCCAACATTAATTGTACATTATTACTTTATAACATTGTTATTTTTAGTAGCAATTAAACCTTTATACCAAACGGTTGTCTACTCAATCAACATAACATTCCGATACACAAACATCAACATAACATTTACACTGTTGGGAGTTACGCCCCAACATTTGGTCCTTCGAGCCGGATTTAGTGTTGTGTGATCTATATCTTTTACGGTCGCGAATCGGTTGGACTGGTCTCTCACAAGCGAGTCGCCCCAGTAACCAATTGAGAAAGCGCATATCGTAGAAGAGAAATATTGCACAAAACCAGTAGTGTGGAGCAACAGTCGACGCTCGGAACAGAAGAGTTAATCTTGAAGTCGACAAGAAAAACAACATAAACAACATGTCGTCAGCTGATTTATACCAGAATCAGAACGAACTCTACGACAACATAAAGAAGATCGGAATAAATATCAAGAAGGATGGTTGGGACAGGAAAAACCCTGACTATTTCAAACGCCGTAAGGCAATGTTGGAAAACTTGTGGTCAGATTATCAATTCAATCATGACCGCCTGTCTACGGAACAAAGTGCAAATCATCCCTACTTTACGAATGACTCCTATAATCAAACGCTGCAGTGCTACAGCGAAGTAAAGGAACTTATTCTTCAACAACATCAACAACTCACGACCCTCGCTCGTTCTCCAAGGGAGCAGTCAGTAGAAACAAAAACATTGGGAGGTGCCAACCAACAAACAGGGGAAGGTACCTCAGATCAACCAAGACAGGAACAAGAAGCCTTCAAGAGTGAGGTGGCAGAACAAGCTAGGGATGCCAATCAAGGTAATCAAACCAGAGAACCATCACCTCCTCCTGCCCGGCCAGAACAACAACTCACTGCGAGAAAGGATACGGGATCCAATAGCAAACTGGACGACATGATGCGCAAACAGACGGCAAACTTCAAAGCCTTCATGAGAGCAGTCGCGAACATACACGTGGAGTTTCTATCGGAAAGATGGGAATTTCAAGACGCTTTGCAAACGCTCCAAACGCGCTGGGCTGGAATTGACAACCTTCACTGGGAGATAGAGTGTGAAACTAACGGAGAGAAGATGACAGTGTACGAAGAACGCTACACCAGGTATGAAAACCAGTTCCATGAATTGAAAAAGGCTTTGAATACAAAAATGTGGTCCGGCGCTCATCGTGAGAAAACAACACCGAAGTTAGAAATACCAGTCTTCAACGGTAACTACAACCAGTGGACCCCGTTTAAAGACCTTTTCACAGAAGCTATACACAACAACAATTCCCTTTCATCTGCTCAGAAGATGCAGTTTCTGAAGAGTAAGGTGCAAGGAGAAGCAGAACGCTTGATTCAACACCTGCAGATAAGTTCTGATAACTACCTCGTGTGTTGGGATATCCTCAATCACCGATATAACAATGAAAAACTTATCTTCACATCGCACATCAACATGCTTTTCAATCTGCCAAACATGCAACAACAGTCAGTGGCCCAAATAAAGAAAATCCATGACGTCAGCATAGAATGCTTACATGCGATAAAGAATTTAGGAGTGAATGTCGACACTTGGGATCCGATTCTTGTACATATATTATCGCAGAAATTAGATGCAGACACACATTCAGAGTACAATGACTCGCTGAAAAATTGCCGAAAGCTGCCAATACTGAAAGATCTGTTAGATTTCCTGGAAGCGAAGTTTACATCGTTGGAAGCATCGCGCCGCAAACAAGAAAATACTCAAAAACCAAATTCGTCATCTAATACTCCGAACAGGGAGCGCGTGATCCAAATTCGTCATCGAGTCATCATCAAAATTCTTCGTACTCTAAAAAACAATACAGCAGCAATCAAGCAACTAGCAACAAGAAAATTACGAAATCGTTCCATGCGTCAACATTTCGATGCCCTCTTTGCGATGATGAACATGGAATGTACAATTGTGCAAAGTTTTTAGAAATGCCGAATCACTTAAAACTTAGCACAGTAAATAAAATGAACCTTTGCGTAAATTGCCTGTTTAGCCATAACGGAAAAACATGCACGTCAGCTCACCGATGTCGCAAGTGCGCGGGTCAACATAACACATTGATACACGATGCATGTATTAAAAACAAAACAGAAAAACAAACAAATTCTTCTCATGTATCAAAGGATGATGATACTTCGGAAATACTACTAGCAACCGCTGTAGTAAACATAGAAACAGCTGATGGGACCCAAATCAAGTTGCGAGCCCTCATCGATCAAGGGTCTCAGATATCTTTGATCACGGAACATGCTGCTCAACTTCTCGGTGTCAAGCGCGAGAGATGTAAAGGAGTCATCTTTGGAGTTGGACAGAAAGAAAACCACTGCAAAGGAAGGACAACAATTACTTGCAGTTCTGTCTACAACGACTTCAAGTTCCAAACGTCTGTCTTCATTATGAACAACTTGATTAAGAACCTGCCAAATAAGACTTTTGCAAAACCAGCTTGGCCCCACACACAGAACATCCATCTAGCAGATCCAGACTTCCATAACAGCCGTCAGGTGGATTTACTACTTGGAGCAGACATCTATTCGCAAATCGTGCTAGGAGGTATAATAAAAGGCGATGACGTCACTCAACCAATCGCACAACAAACCTACCTAGGTTGGCTTTTATGCGGCAATGTCAAAACTTTTCACTGCAATGTGGTCATTAATAATCTGGAAGACATCAAACAGTTCTGGGAAACCGAAGACATCACGGATCAATCCAACCTATCGGTAGAAAATGAAACATGCATCGAATACTACACCAACACTACGCAACGCTTGGAGAGTGGGAAATATGAAGTCAGACTGCCAATGAAGAATGAACTTGAGAGCAGACTGGGATCATCCAAGCCAATGGCTATCGCCCAATTCAAAACTTTAGAAAGAAAGTTGGTAAAACAAACACATTTGGCAAAAGCCTATAAAGACTTCATGGCTGAATATATTGATCTAGGTCATATGAAGCAACCAACAGCCAATAACAAAATACTCGAGTGTTACTTACCTCACCACGGCGTACAACGCGCTGAATCAACAACAACAAAATACAGAGTGGTGTTCAATGCGTCAGCTAAAACATCTACAGGATGCAGTTTGAACGACCTCATGTACAAAGGCCCCAATCTTCAACAGGACCTACAAACATTATTGATGAAATGGAGGCAATACAAATATGCGTTTACAGCAGACATTGAGAAGATGTTCCGTGCTATTTGGGTGGCCCCTGCAGACCAACAACTACAACAAATTGTATGGCGCGAATCTCTGGAACAACCTATCCGATCATATCAACTAACAACCGTAACATACGGTACCAAGGCAGCGCCGTTCCTAGCCATGATGACACTGAGGAGATTGGCGTCAGATGAACGTGAACAGTTCCCGGAGGCATCAAAAGTGCTGGAAGAATCATTCTACATGGATGACCTCGTTCATGGGACACATACAATAGAAAAAGGAAAGAAATTAATCGCTGATCTGAAACAATTATTAAAAAATGGAGGGTTTAACCTTCGAAAATGGTCAGCAAACAATGAAGAACTTTTGGAAAACATCTCCGAACAACACAACAACGATAAGATTGTCTTCAACTTCAGAACGGAAAATACACTAAAAACGTTAGGCTTGTGCTGGAACTCAAGGGAGGATAAATTTACTTTTCAATGCACAATTTCGAACGTGAACAAGAAACAGACCAAACGCAGCCTACTAGCCGAAATATCAAAACTATTTGACCCACTCGGCTGGCTGGTTCCCGTGTCAACAAAATTGAAATTATTATTTCAAAAACTGTGGGATGGAAACTTACAATGGGACGACGAAGTGTCTGACAACATACATGCGGAGTGGTGCAAGATACAAGCGGACGTAAAGGCGATAAACTCTTGCGAAATACCTAGATGGCTTCAGTGTGGCGAAAAGCAGACAATGGAGCTACATGGGTTCAGTGACGCCTCCCTGGATGCCTATGCCTGTGTCATCTACGCACGGGTCCACTCATCAACAATACTTGTAGCCGCGAAGTCAAAGATTGTACCGCACCGAAAATCAACAACATTGCCTAGACTGGAATTGAATGGAGCGCACCTTCTATCACTATTAATGCGCAAACTCAAACAGTCATTGAATCAATATGAAACACACGTCTACGGCTGGACTGATTCCATGGTGGTCCTGGGTTGGTTACAAGGAGACCCATCCCGCTGGAAAGCATACGTAGAAAACAGAGTACGAAGTATTACTGACGTCATACCACGATCGTCGTGGAACTACGTCAAAACAAAGGAAAATCCCGCTGACGCCGCAAGCAGAGGCCAATACGCTAGTCAGCTGAAAGAAAATCAACTGTGGTGGCAAGGGCCTACATGGCTACCATCGCTTAAAACAAAGAACATAGAAAAATATAATTATAACACAGACCAAGAAGAAAAAACACTCCGGAAACAAGCCAATGTATCCCAACACAACATAGAAAATCCGAGCATTGTGGAAAAATTATTACAAAATCACAGCTCTATCGAACATATTATTCGCATTGTCGCATGGATACTTCGAACATTGAACCCAAAACGGCGACAACTGCCGAGATACCTGACGTTGCACGAATTGGATAACGCAACGAAGGTGCTCGTAAAACAAATACAACAAAAATCATTTGACACAGATATTTGCTATTTACAAAAACATAACACAGTGCAGTCTAACAGTAAAATAAAGGCGCTCACTCCGTTCATTGACCATCAAGACATCTTGCGAGTTGGAGGAAGGTTAAAAAACGCCTTACTAACCGAAAATATGAAACATCCGATGATCATTCCACACGATAGTCGATTAACACATCTTCTCATCGACCAAGCTCATCGAATGACGTTTCACGGCGGCCCGAGACTGACCCTATCACACTTACGTGAGAAATATTGGATCATCGGCGGAAACCGAATAACGAAGATGCAAGTCAGAAAATGTGTCACGTGCCGCAAAAGCAACCCAAAAGCAGAACATCAGCTGATGGGTAACCTACCGAGAGCAAGAGCAATCCAAGCGCCACCCTTTTACCATACAGGGGTGGATTACACTGGATTTGTGGACGTTAAAATGAACAAAGGTAGAGGAGCAAAAATAACGAAGGGTTACATAGCAGTCTTCATATGCATGGTGACCAAAGCTGTGCATATTGAACTGGTATCAGATCTCACCAGTTCAGCATTTTTGGCAGCCCTAAACAGGATGGCAGCAAGAAGGGGTGCCCCTCGTCACTTATACAGTGACAACGGAACAAACTTTGTCGGCGCAAACCGCCAACTCGTGGAGCAATACATGGAAATCGAACATACATACAAAGGCGACCAATTACAAAGGGAAATCGCGGAGATGAGGATTGAGTGGCATTTTAATGCCCCCGCTTGGCCATCAGCGGGAGGATTGTGGGAACGAGCAGTCAGAAGCCTAAAACATCACTTAAAAAGAGTAGTAGGAGAACAAAAACTTACATTTGAGGAGTTTACCACAATCCTAACAAAACTGGAGGCTTGTTTGAATTCCAGACCTCTGTGTCCACTAAGTGAAAACACAGAGGATCTAGACTGTCTGACGCCAGCACACTTTTTATCGGGTAGGCCGGGCCTGACCGTCCTCGAAACAAAGGAAGATGCAAGAACAAGATGGGAACTAACAAGAAAGATCTTCGTAGAAATCTGGAAGAGATGGAGGAACGAATACTTGTGCCAGCTATTAGCCAGATCAAAGTGGCAGGAACCACAGAAAAATCTGAAAATAGGCGATTTGGTGGTTATTCATGATGAACATATACCAGCCGGAAAATGGCTCATGGGGAGAATAACAGAGCTGCACCCTGGGAATGATGGATATGTTCGGGTCGTTAGCCTAAAAACAAGAAATGGGCATATGAAAAGACCTGTTACTAAACTATCCGTCTTACCTATCAAAGGTGACGAAACTGCTGAACAACAAACTACATCAAAAACAAGCGATAATGAGTCATACTTACAGACAAACAGCGAGTCGCTAAGTTCACGACGAGGCAAAACAACAAACAGAAAAATAAACTTCATTGGACTGGTCATGACACTGCTATATTTGCTAAATCCTGTCGCGGCCGCTAACACAACAAACATTGCCGAACTTCAACAAGGTCTATACTTTGATAAAGTGACCAATATGCAACTAATACGCGGCGAGTGGAAGATTATCGTGTACTATGACGTCAAGGCCTACTGGCAAGGTATAGCAGTATCCAGTAAATTCACCAATCATCTAGAACACATCTGCGAGAAAATAAAACAGAAAACACAATGCAACGTAATTTTAACACAACTACAACACTCGACCGACGAAATAGGACACTACAACCATATGTTGCTGAATCCGCAAGGCCGAGTGAATTCGAGAAGCAAACGTGGGCTTATCAACGGTGTCGGTTCCATCACGCGCTCCCTGTTCGGAGTATTAGATGACGAATTCGCAAAACAATATCAAGCAGACATTGACCTGGTCAAGGCAAACGAGAAACACCTGACACAGTTGTTAAGAAATCAGACATCCGTGATCGAAGCAGAATATAACTTACTGAAGAGGTCGGAAGATGCAGTTGAAAGACAGTATAAACTGTTTAACCAACATCTGCTAAACCTGGAGAAGTTTACGAACAATCTCCAGAAGGAACTGGATTCTCAAGAACTGTCCATCGAATTTGTGATGTCCGCTATTACAGCAAATAGCCTGATTGAGCATCTCAGAAACGTCCAGGAAACCCTTATAGATACTGTAACAAACATCTACAACGGCAAAATGAATTTACATCTCATCGCACCGGAACAGCTTAGGGACGAATTGAATATAATCTCAGGTCGATTGTCCAAGGATTTAGTCCTGCCCATCACCAACATTCAAACAGAGTTATTTCGCCTGTATCATCTTTTACAAGTAAAGGCGAAAATGACTGAACAATACCTTATAATCGAGGTAAAAGTACCCTTAATCAGCAGAGATAACTTCGAGATCTACCGAACAATACCAATACCTAAAAACAATGACGTAGATATGGTCACCCTAATACCTATTGCTGAAATGTTAGCAATAAACATTCAAAAGGATTCGTACATACCAATGACGGAATCCGAAATATATCAATGCGTGCAAAATGACGCTACAACCCGATTGTGTTCATTACAGAAACCCATATACCGCATGAAATCTGACGAGAGCCTCTGCATGAAGAGCACGGAATCTCTTCACTGCGAAACCAAACACGAAATCTGCCGAAACAAGTGGTTGGAATTAAACAATGCAAATAATTACTTATATTTTTGCTGTCAACAATGCAAAATACGTATTATTTGTGAGCATCAAGTTTCAACGCAGCTACTACACAAAGCCGGTGTCATAACACTCAATGACGATTGCATAATTAGTAGTGAAACTTTTGCTATTTATCCTCAAAGGCAACAAATGAACAAAATTCAAGCCCAGGTCGACGCAGGTCCTGCAGAAATTCCATCAATCAACAACATCATAAACCTCCCTTTACCGGTTTTAAAACATCTTCACGAGAATGAGACGGTATCAGAGCAAAGAGCATTACTTCAAGAACTTGGCAACCAAGTAAAGCAACTGAAAGCCGCAACATCAGAAGACATCCTGTCAAATCAGGTAACATACCATGATGTCCACCAATACGTTGTCATCTACCTATTAGCGGCCGCAGCAGCACTCGTGGGCGCAATATACGCTTACCACCGCCTACGCAAACATTGGGCAAGTCAACGGAAACCAGAAGCTCCATCTGTTCCCAACCCGATGCCCCGAAGAAGGTCGACAGCGAGCATCGTGGACAACACATTATTTGACGTCACAGACGACAGTAGCGCAGCGCACTTATCGAGTGCACGCACACTCAATAAAGCAACGTCGCCTATTGCGCGTTGTGCATTACCATAGCAACTTATTTATGTCTTTTCTTGTATTTAACTTTTACATTTTAACTTTATTTTGAAACAATTTCTGATGTACGTTTAAGTTACCTTTGTGAGTGGCAATATGTACGAGCTACGCTGTACATGACACTAATTTGTCCTACTTACAGTGAAACGTTGCAGTTTGTTTAATCCAACATTAATTGTACATTATTACTTTATAACATTGTTATTTTTAGTAGCAATTAAACCTTTATACCAAACGGTTGTCTACTCAATCAACATAACATTCCGATACACAAACATCAACATAACATTTACACTGTTGGGAGTTACGCCCCAACATCTTTATATCATCATCGAGTCCTTTACTTACATTTATAAGGGCTGTCGCTGTATACTGACATGATTTTATAAATGTGATTGCAATGGCTGAATGAACCATTGAACTAAATCCGGACATTTAACAAAAAATATTCTTGTTAATTTTATTCCCGAAAAATAAAAAAATATAGTCTTTGAAGTTGTTATCAAAACTTAGAAACCTAATCATTGTGCTGTGTCAAATGAGGACTAAGCAGACGATCTAAATTATCAATGTGACTGAAATAACACAAGTTAGCATATTATTTGCGACGAAGAAGTTAATTATACCTATTCAACTTCTCCATAGACCTTACAATTATTATTTTGACTATATACACCACTATTGGCACACGTGTGCAATTAAAAGAGAAAAATCTAAAAAAAAAAATATTTTTCAGATCTTCAGTGCCGGATTATACATAGTGGAAACACAGTTCACTACATGTGGCTAATGCGGCACTGTCGTGCAATACATTTATTGACCGAGGACATAATAATATCTTATTACAAAATCGTTAATGTAAAAAAACTTACCATCTTTCATCAAATTTTGATGAAAATTTAACTTAAAATATACGTATCACTTAAAAAACCATTTTATTGGCAGATTATAACCAGGGGTGCCACGCAGGGTCCATCCGGCACAGGTTGTCGTGGCTGTTAGCCGCCGTCACTAGTGTTGCGACCTTACTGTCAGGTCCATCGAAATTCGCCATAGAGTTGAGGCGATTCATGATAACGGTTACCGCTTTGTTAACCATATTTATAATAGTTTCATTGTCCATTTCGACCGGTTTGTTCTCTGTTGAAGCCCCTGCTGTTGGTACTAATCCAGATTTATCTTCTAGGCGCTTCCTATAGCCGGTGACCATTTCATCGCGCAGAATTGTTCGCAGGATGGATTGGATCTGTAATGAATTTTTGGTAAGACATCTTCCCAATTCATATTTTATAAAAATAACGATATGTAATACGTTTTTTCGAAGGAATTAAATGCTGGGCATAATGTCTTATTAATGATTTTACCTTGAAGTTGGGTGTGACAAGACATCGTGCGACGGAAATGGCGGAAGCCGTGAGGGGGCCGGTGATGCCTATAGTAGTCAGCAGCTCGGATATATTGGGCGTCAGTCGGAACGGCACCGGCCTGTTGCAATCTAATTCACCTGTACGTACAAAACATATGAGAGACTTATTCAAATTTATAGACAAGAAAGTGTGATTTATGAGGCCAGAATACAGAAAAAAAACTACATAAAAGAGAAATCAAAGGCAAATTCTTACCCAGATGTTTCCACAACTGAAATTCAACTTAAACTTTATTAACCAAAAAATCAAAATAACCGTGCTATGGAGAAGTAACCATTAACACAAAGAAGCCAAAAGCAGTCCCTATAACAATTAAACCATACATACCCGTCGCGTCATCGACGTCAAACTTATAGTAGGACACGTTGAGTAGTCCCGAGTCCTGATGGACATACATCATATCAGGGTTCAGTCTCGTGAGATGCAGCACGTATTCTGCGAAGCTTGCGAGAGATAGCTGAAGCGTCAGCATCTTTCTAAACGTCCAGTAGTCGGTGGGGGCGGAGAATGTGGCCGCGGCCCATTCTCGCAGCATGCCCTTTGGCACCATCGTCGCTTGCACCTAGGTTGAGAAATGTTCAATTAAAATATTGAGTGCAGGTGCGCCGTGTCTAATAGCTTGATTGTCATAATTATGTTTATGCGTAGACATGTTGCTATTAGTATTGGTCTTATAACACATGGTTAGCTAATTCAATTGTTAAGACATGAAATGTCATTTACATGCTATAACCCACATGGCGATACCAAGCATGTACTCTTAGAATGTACTACTTTGGCTTACTAAAAAATAAATATCCTGCACTTACTTCTCGCAGGATATCCCGTAAAACTTGATGTGATGCTTGAGAGCCGCGCGCTTGTACTGCCGCGAGTCGTTCATAGTAACGAGCGACAGGAGCGTCGTATTCCACACCCCTATAACCAAAGTAAAATCGTAGCTTTTGTTAAATATTTTAACTTTAAAGAATTAAGTCTTGTTGACAGACATACCTGTTAGCGCATTCTGTACGGTATATATCCAGTAAAGATATAGAACTAGGATTATCTTCTACGAGGCGCATTTGAGGTGATACCGAAACGACTCGTGGTACAGTGAAGTGCAAAAATCTTCTTGATGTTTCCTTTTGTTTTCCTAAGTAATGATTCAACATTCTTAGGAGTTGTAAAACACGTTCTTCTCTTCTTGCGTCACCTAGGCCTGAATCGTTGACGACTAGGTACGGGTATATCTTGCCGTTGTGACCGCGTATGTACAGTCTCCGCGCCGATGTGTTATGTTTCTGCACAATCTCAACGCGCGGCATGAATCTTGCGATTCGAACGTGGTAGTGTGTATGTTTTGGCAGCAGAAACTCGCCAGGTAGTTCCACTTCTGCTGTCTTTAGGCTAAAGTTGGATAAGAACCTACATTTCTCCTCGATGAGGAATGATCTGCAAGGCAAAAAAGAAAAATAATCAGACATCGTTGGATTGATGCAGTGCCAACAGGATGGTTAGTAAATGATCGCCTTGATTATTATTATGAACCCGAAAGCTACTGAACTGAATGAAGCACCAAGCCAAAAACCCTGTCTAAAACTACGCGATGAGGTTAGATTGAGCATGACAGTGTTGCTAAGGACTAGACATGGAAGATGGACGGCACAATCGTAATATAAATCTCCTCTGTATTTACCTTAGTGGGAGTGCTCAATGCTTGACTGAACTACTTACTTGGGCAGAACCTTTGTTTTAGCCTCGAGTATCTTGACCCATTTTCTTAGTTTTTGTATAAGATTTTGTAATTTCATAGCGTTAGGCTGCGAAAAGTCGAAGTCTGCGGTGAATTGACTCTTCATCTTCTGGAAGACTGGGTCTTGCACGGTGGCCTGCGCACGTCGGGCGAGACTCTCTGATGCAGCTGAAGAGAATGCACCACTTACAGAACTTGTTGAAATACTTTCTGTAGACATACAAAATGGAGTATCTGTATAAAGTGACGCTCGCTGGAGGCATAACATCAGTTATATATTCATAGAAAAACCCAAAAATAAAATGAGATTAGTACAAACTACTTGCGAAAAAATACGAGCATTATTACCTGTTATGTCATGTCAAAGTTACGCACAGCTATACTGTACTGTTATTATTAAATCTCTGAAATAAATTTGTATGTTATTGTGTTTTTATGGGTGAATAATAACTGATGAATACTGATGTATCCCTATAGTCCATGGGATCACAACATAGTGATCCCATGGACTACAGGGATAATAATTTATACCAGTTCAATATGTTTTTTAGCTTTGTTTGTTTGTTTGAGCTCTCAGAGGCTAAAATTGCATCACGTTATTCCATACACCATCTTGATACTAGAGTGACTTGTTTGGTGACAAATGAAGGGACGTGTGAATGTTTCCTTTTATATTATTGTATATGTAACAATTTGTAATTAAAGCTGTTATGCCAAAATTAAGTATTGAGAATAACAGACTGTTTCGTCGTGTCTACGATACGGTGTACCTAAAAACTAATTTAATTGTGATTTAATCCTATGAGTTTTCAATCAGACGAAACTCTTAAACAAAAGTAAAATAACCTAACAGTACAATCAAAATAAATAAAGGCAGTTACTCACTTATACCAATACCGATGCCGAAGGTGGAGACGACTTTCTTGATGAAGTTGAGCGTGTGCGGCGTGACGGTAGCGTCGGCGACGGCAGCGCGGTGGTGGAAGGCCACCACGTGGCACTTGGCCAGTCCCGCGCGCAGCTGACGCAGCACCTCCTCATACCAGTTCTCGCGGAACCATACCATCTGAGATGGGATAATATTTTGTTGATGCAAGAGACTAAAGGTAAATAAAAAAGTAGTGATTCTAAAACTGTTGTCGCGCTAGAATATTTGGGTGCATGCAGTTTTGCTCGCAATTTATTGTTTTAATTAGTCTCAAGCGTCAGCGAATATGGTATCATACAGTTTTCATATAAGGCTTTTTGTGGCTTCATGAAATAAGTTACTAGGCCGTGCCTACTCGCATAGTTTATGAGCGTATAAATAAAAAGTGTGAACATTTAATACTCGAAAACCTATTTAATCCTATGCACATGAAAAACGCCAACAAAATGTTGTTATGATTTAATTGAATACGTCGTTACATGTAAGCAATCCTTGCTGAACTCTAACCTGATCGACGATGCCCTCTAACGACGAGAGCACGGTGGGGTGTATCTCCCGCTGCATCTGCATAATCTTGGAGCAGCGCCACATGGGCAGAGTGGCCTTGATGGGCCCTGCCTCGCCCGTGGAGCCGCTGCTCGACGACGATGCACTCTCACTCACCTTGTTGCCGGCCTATATAATACATTGTTCTCAAATTAGAAGTATTATCAGGACTTAAAAGTAGTATTAAATGAGACCTTGACTTGCGAGTCTTCGTTATATTTTTTCCTCTCAGATGCATTCCAAAAGTGACGCAAAAGAACGAATCTAATCGATTTATAGACGTAACACAACATTGGTCATTCGGCTCGAATCAATCAAATTATTTTTTGATTGTTAAGGGATGGGACGCAGGGTCTTATTATTAGAATGGAAAATCTGAACAACTACGATTCATTCGATAGTTTGCATTTTGGAATCGACGCTAGACGAATGTCAGAGTCACTTGTAGTCACTATAAATTAAATAATAAAGGCCACTTACAGCTGAGGTGGTGGGTTGATGTGGTAGGTGCGCGGCGATGTTCTCTGCTGTCTTGTGTCGTTCGCGCTGTTCAATCTTCAGAGTCAAGTAAAGCGTGCGGATTGGGAAGTACACCGCTTGCGGGTATAGACGGCCAACCTGGTTAAAACGATAAGTCCTTAGTCAAACTTTTCAGCTATTTTATCGGCCACAAACCCAATTCAACTTCGGGTGACGATCGGCACATGTGCTTGCAACAAATAGACCAACAGAGCGGTTATTTACAATATTTTCCTTAATATACGTAACTCACATGGCTCAGAAGATTGAGTATAACATTCCCATCGTACTGGACGAGGCAAGCGAGTAGTTGTGGTATCCATGGCAACCACTGGACAGGCGGGACGCCCACTGAGTACTTGTCTAGAGCTTCGGCTAAGCTATTCTTTTCGTCGTCGAAACTAAGCATCCAGAGAACCTAAAATAATGAAACGGTAAGACAGACCACGAGTAACAAGTTTGAAATAATGAAACGGTAAGACAGACCACGAGTAACAAGTTTGAAATAATGAAACGGTAAGACAGACCACGAGTAACAAGTTTGAAATAATGAAACGGTTAGACAGACCACGAGTAACAAGTTTGAAATAAAAATAATGAAACGGTAAGACAGACCACGAGTAACAAGTTTGAAATAAAAATAATGAAACGGTAAGACAGACCACGAGTAACAAGTTTGAAATAAAAATAATGAAACGGTAAGACAGACCACGAGTAACAAGTTTGAAATAAAAATAATACAAGTTTCACTCAAGATTTTTAGTTGAACACTTTTAACCAGGATGGATACTTGAATAGTTCTTACCTTTGCGCAGTATTTTCTTGATTTAGATTCATTTTGATGACGGCAGGCGTGCAAGAAGCAAGTCATAGCGGATACTCCCACTTGGATCTGTCTTGGGTCTCTAATGAATATCTGCTCTAAATAGTCACCCCAGAGGGCCCACGCTTTTACAAGAGTATCGTGCAGTTGGACTGCTGCCGCGAAAGCTTTGTTCGCATCCTCTGACCGTCCAAGCTGTGCTAAGAGCAAACCTTTGAACGCGTAAAACTCAGCCGTCATCTCTTTAGTGAAATACTTGAAGTTCGTCGACTCTATCATCTCTATGCCGTCCTGTAACTCTTCCTTGCCCTCAGTCCAGGACATTTGAATGTGACACTTGACTTGTTGTCTGATCTTTTGGAAGCAGTCCACGATCGGAACACTGGGTATTGTGTATATGCGGTGTAACGAGTCTAAGCACACGCCTGATAGATTGTGCTTTCTTGCAATCTTTGCGAAGTGAATTATAGCCTGGAAAAGATAAATAATGATGACACCATGTCTATCACAACACAGAAGTTGACCTTCTAATAAATTGTCTACTGTGCTCTACGATAAGGCCACCTCATCACGAATATAACAGTAAGATGAGGGAGCAGCCCCACGTGACCGCACGGGGACGGGCAGCCCTAGCGGTGCCGGCGCGGTACGATCAAGTGAGGCCAAGAAAAACTTAGAAGGGATATTTACTTACATCAGAACTTTGGATTGTGGCAGAGACCTGTGTACAAACAACACCATACTCCATTTACCAATTCTTCTACCAAGCATGGTGATTACGGCAATGTTCCTCAACAATTATTTCGTTGGAGCGATCATAGTTCACGATGATCATAACCACCATTTAAGCCCGTAAACGTACACTGCTGAACGTGGGTCTCCGATTCGACTCCTGAAAGGTCGTGAGAAAAAAATTGCCATAACCACCACGCCCGGCAACCGGACTGGTGATCGCAGTATGTTGTTATTAGCGTACGGGAGGATGCTGCTGCCATACCTAGTCGCCTTTTACGAGACTACAAGAGCGGGCGGGCTATCGTGCCAGGACCCTTCATAGTGACCCATGAACGTTCAGTTCAGCAGTGGAAGTTTGCGGGCTGTTATGTGTTTGTTTGTTACCTGAGCGCTGGCGTGTACACCGAGCATGCTGTGGTTGGACGCGTGGTCGGTCTGCGAGTCGTAGTGCGACGCGATGAACTGGTAGTGGTGCTGGCGCCACGTGAAGATGGCGCCCCAGTGGGACAGCGGGTCGGCCACCACTGGCAGGCGGTTGCGCCACGTTTTCACTATGGCCTTCATGTCGTGCAGCGACGTCGGCCGGCTGTGCAGCAGGCCCTGCGCGACACGTCATCAGTATACTCTATTGTTTCGGACTTGTGGTAAGAAGTTAGGGAGAAGGATAGCCTACAGTTTTGGGCGATAGTTTGCCCTAAATCTACGATTAAGCAGACGGTAGAAGAACGTACACGACAGATTTTTTCTTATAGAATACAAACATGCTCCTATTTCAATATATTTCTTTTATGGATAATTAAATTTTCGGTTCGCAGGTTGATATACTCACGGCGTGTATCTGTGAAGCCTCGTTCAAGTCCACAGGCTGCTTGGCAGCGTGTAACAGCGATAGATACACGTGTGAAACGATGCGCTAGCAACGTTACATCCGAAGAGCCTTAATTATTGGCTCCTGTACACAATGGCCGATATTGGCACATTTCTGACGTCACTGTACACTAATTTCTTTAGTGGATGTATTTTAGCAGTAATTCGACGACGAGGCTAGTTTTTTATCGAGCGTTAGTTCCTGTGAAGCTAATGCGGTTATGCCTCTTCATAATTTAGACTTAAAAAGCATGCAATAAATTTTTGATACCTACGTTTTTACAGTATGCGAGAATGCGAGAGTAGGCTCAGCCGAGTTATGATGCATGCGAAAAAACCTTTCCTTACTTTTTATATATCAGATGTTTTAGTTTCAGTTGAAATCGTATTCTTGCGTTATCGCGTACTGTACTTTCACTAACCATTAGTTGTAATGCAGTTTTGCAGCAAGTTAAGATGTGTCTTATTTGGGTGCGTCCAAAAAATCGAAGAAGCCTTCTTTCTTTTGTTACAAATTCCTCAATAAACTTTTGATTGATAAACTTTCTAAATAGCTTTTATAAATAGAGTGAACAAGGTTAGGTGTATATATGCGTGCAACGTAAACCATTGTGTACAGAAGCCTGCGCGCGCGCAGCCAGCCGCACTTACGGTGTGTATCTGCGCGGCCTCGCTGAGCTCCATGAGCTGCTGCGCGGCCCGCAGCAGCGGCAGGTGCGCGTGCGACACTAGGCGCGGCAGGCGGCGCCACTCGCGCAGCGCCTGCGCCGCCGCCGCCTCGGCGTGCCGCTCCACGCCCGACAGCTGCTGCTCGCCGCCCGCGCAGATGCACAGGTAGCCGCGGTACAGGTTCACTAGCCACGCTGCAACATCATGTGGGTATCGTCACATCCACTCCTATACAAACTACTCACTATTTTATAGACAAAGAACAGTTTTTGCAAACAAAGTGTATTATAACTTTTCTTTGGTTACAAAATTGTTACTAGTTTGTAGTTTCTAGCTCTTGCTAAGTATTAACAGAATCGACCGCGACTAACATAGCGTGATTGTATAAGAAAAATGTATGATACGTTAACCTCCTTCCAACAATGCCGCACGCGCTGAACTCGTAATAATGCATATTAAAACCCTTGAAAACACATTATAACTCTCTAATATCATCTACAAAAAACACTACTATATTCCAATACGAATAAGAACACTTACCCAACTCCTTAGGACAGTTGTATTCAACCTCAGCGAGTGCTTCCTTCATCGTCGTCCAGTTAGGATTCCTCCACGAGCTCTCCAGTATTAGGAAGGGGTCTCTCCCACTCCTCGTAAGACCCAACTCTAATAAAGAATCCCATTGGTTCAGTTCTTTGGCGCACTTGAGCCAGTGTTGTGTCCATAGAGTACATTCTTTGTGCATGTTGTATGATGAAGGATTGGCAGTGTACTCCTGTTTAAGTTTAGCCATAGCGACGTCGTACGCAGCCTGAAATGTAAGAATAATGTACAGTATAGACAGCAACAGTCAATTCTAATTCAGTGCTAACATAGGCCTCTCTTGAAAAGTAAATAATGCCACAATTATCAACCGAATTATGTGAGTTCGTCACCGCAGAAGAAACCAATGACACAGCTGGGTTGCAAGTTGGCTATGTTTGGTTATCCCGCAGTTCCTGTTCAGTGAATGTTCCATACAGTGGTCAAGTTAAATTGCTGTTTGGGAAAGCTGGATGTTATGTTATGTGCTTTTTAAACTTTTCCCAAGTCAATATCTGACTAACACGAAGGAAATAACATAAAATGAACGTGACATGATGTTACGGACTGCTTATAAATTACATAATGATACATACTTGCGCCTGTTCGAAGAAGCCTTGTTGTTCGTACGCGATGGCGACGTTGGTTTCACGGTAGCGCGCGTGCTTCTGCCACAGGCCGGACCACATGTCTTCTTCTTGTAGTAGTTCGAACATGTCGCTCAGAGAGTCTAGTACCTCCTGCGAGTTGTTACAATTCAAGGAAAATCATTTTGTTTATAATTTCTATTTAATTAGGCCAGTGGGTTAAGAAGTCAAGCTGTCTTCAATATAGTTATAGTTGAAACACTTAAATATCTCTTGTAAAGCCGAAGTAATTAATAAAATAATAAGCCGTGACATGATGTGGGTTGGATACAAGCATTTATTCAATGGTATTATGACCTAGAGCCATTATAGAAAAAAAAAATTAACTGGGGGGCCAATTCTACAAAACAAAAAACAAAATCATTTATTTGGAATAACAGAAACGATGATCAATCACAACCGAACTGAAGACGAACTGGTATTATTCGTTAGTGCTTGGCTAGACTGCAAACGCGGGCGCGGGACGGGCGCGGTGCGGCGCATTCAAACAGAAGAACTTCATTTGAGCGTCCGTAGTGGGCACGCGGGCGCGGGAGCGGCGCGGGCTACATGGCGCGGGTAACTCACGCCATAGCTCGCTCGTACAAGTGGCCACAGTGAGTGCGCGGGCGGCAAGCGACAACCCGCGCGGGAGCGGGGGATCTCAAACTAGTGCGAGCTGACCACGCGCGTTGTTGTGATGGCGTCTTCAAAATTAAATGTTGAAGAATTAATAAGTGCTATTCAAGCACAATCTGCAATGTGGATGTCGAAACATAGATTTTTTGTTTTTATAAGACAATTTTCTATATTTTCTAATATGTAGTCAAACGTATCCATTGACTTTCTTGTATATTTAAAAATCTTTTGCGGTTGCTCTCGCAATTTTTCATACAGGGTGTGAAATTCTCCTTCATTTTATCTGGTTAAATTAATTTTATTAATTCCATTTTTCACTTTTAGCATATTTTGCCATTTAAAGTAAGAATTTTCCAGTAAAAATAAGACTTCATCCATATTATATTTTGACAAACACTGGACATGACAACGCTCGGAACGAAGCCGCGCTCGACTGCGGACAGGCAAATCGCGCGCGTTCCCGCACCCGCGCCGCTCCCCGCACCGCGCTGCCAGTCTGGCCAAACGCTTAGCGGTTTGGCAACAATTATAGTCCTCGCGCAAGTACTTAGTCACCTCCAGAAGTATGGGAGCGGCAAGAGGGGGTGCGTGCGGTAAACAAGACAAAGCAAACTGACAGAGCGCGTCTATTGTTTCGCACCCCCTCCTGCCGCTCTCATACCTCAGGTGGTGACTAGCACTTGCGCACAGACTATAGTAGAGTTGGCCACCTGTGAAGTAATACATTTCCTATGCAAAATAACATAACATAACGTCACGCCTGTATTCCCCGAAGGGTTAGGCAGAGGTGTATATTTAACACCCTCATTTCGCCGCTATATTTAAGTTCCATCGACTCCCATAGGAGGCGAGCCTATTGCCATTAACTGGGCACAAATCCAAACTGCGGGCTGCTACTGAGAAATTCCATACGGAAAAACGTAATAACACTGCCTGACTTGGGGATCGAATCCAGGACCTCGCCGATGAGCAATCGCGCTTGCCACCACGAGACCAACGAGGCAGTTCTACGCAAAATAACTAAAAAAAAGATTTATGGCATACTTACAGTAGGTGTTGTAGTTTCAATATCATAGTCGTATATTTCAAGCGGCTCCCTTTGCGCTCGCCCGCTGGCCTGGTCGATAGCCATCTGCTCCAGGTTGAGTGTCATACGATGCCATAGGTTGTGAGTCTTGCCCAGGTATTTCATCATGGGCCTGATAAGAAATATTCAGTCAGATAGCGTAGAGGGCGAAAGAGGCCAAGGCTAAATACCATGCAGTTCAATCAGTTTACGAAGTTTATCTACCATGACCAGCATCATAATTGAGTAACACACTTGCAATCGCTATAGCTTTCATTTTGTCGATGTTCATTGTTTGTTGCATAGTTGTTGAGAAGAGGGATCTTTAAAACATAATATGTTATACCATATTATGGTGGACATTGTTGAACTGTCAAAATCAAAGCGATTGCGATTTGTAATGATTAGCAGTTCGTTTTAATTATACCACTTCTTACCTATGAGAGTATCCAAGCCTGTCAGTTGCGTTGGACATGCATAGTTGGTAAGATGCTCGAAATGATGACTAATCTTTCTCTTTAGGATATTTGGTATTCCCAGTTGCAGAGATCTAACCGCAGTCAAATCATGTAAGATATCGTCGCTGTCCACATCTAATTAGACTGAAAGCCGATTCCGACATAGTTGGGAAAATAGTTTGGATGTTAATCGGTCAAAGCCATTTACGAAGTTGCGCTCATATTATTCATACACGTCTCTGCGTATCGATAACACAGAATTAATCATTCGCAAGAAAATGCGGAAATAACTACAAACCACATGTTTCATTCAGCGCAAGCTAATTTGTACCTTGCGTGCATCAGAAAAGGATAATATTGCACTAAGCCGATCAGCTCAATGACGTCACAATGCTGCGCGCTCGTTGGTATTGCTATAGTTGAAGATGTCTCGACTTTTGAAAAGTAAGTGTAGTTAAAGAGTTTTTGTGCACTAGACGTGAGGCAGTCTTCTGAACCGACTGCTGTATCTATTGCTTATATTTTCGTACCTAAATGGAGGAGTCAACCAGGCCTATCGGTACACTATTTTTGAAGTTGTTTGGATTTATACAGATAACAAAGTACTTACGGCTTAATACTGACGGGTGGGTTGCACCGCGCGAGAGCTTCTATGAACGTGTTGAGCGCACTGAGGGGTTGATCACGCTGTACTACGTGCACGCCCGATATTATGAATGGGACAATCTCGTTCATTACAGTCTGTAAAATAATTAAATATTGTGACCATGATTGTTGTGCACTGTATGCATAAATTGTCGCATTGGAATGTAATGATGACGATATAACATAATATAGTTACTTACTCCCAGCTGTCGTTCATCCAGAGTGGTCCACAACCTTGGGAACAACCTCAGCCATGTGTGATGTGCAAGCGCATCATCCATGTGACACAGTTGGGCCGCTGCCACTACTAACTGTTCTGTGCGCACGCGACGTGCAAGCTCTAGGAATTCTGATTGTTTTCCCACTATCTGGTTCAAGGTGCGGAGTCTGTGGAACAAGTAAATACGTATACAAAACCTACCGCATTAAGCAGAATACGCTTTGGAAATGTCGATTCCCTGATAACGGCACAGCAGTCCCGCCGGGACTTTGCTAATGTGAGGAATAAATTCTTCTATGGAGCGCTTTTGTCAAGCGAATCTTGCGCTTCCTAAAGTTGTATTAGGAAAAGTTAACCGATGTTGACAAAATCGGCATTTTACTAACAGCAGTTAACTTTTATCCTAGGAATAAATTAGTCATTTTGACAGCTTTTGTATAGAAATTCTGTCAATACGTCTTACTTATTCCACAGATAAACGCTATCCGACGTTGGTACAATCGGGCCTAAGCATTGAGAGCCCGGAATGTATGAGATTTAAGAGGACTGTGGACTAAATCATAGAATTCGTCTGAATTTTACTAAATTTTAGCTGTATAGTCAAAGTAAACTACTCATCCACAGAGCTGTTGAATGGTAAGCTCTATCTACAATCACGGACTTACCTATTAGTAACAGTCTTTGTACAATCCTCTTTCTGATTAGAACTGGAATCGAGATCCATATCGAGAACATCTTCTTTATCAGGTTCAAGTGAGTCACTGAATCCATCTGAAGATTCTTCCTTCACACTGCTGAATATTACGAACGATTTGCGATCTTCACTGTCAGCCGAGTTGATCACTGATGAAATGCTAGGCAGCAGGTATTTTGGGTTAGAGAGACGGATTTGTGTACCTGGTGAAGTGGAAAGAAAATCAGAATTAGTTTTATTGATATTTTTTACATCGTCATAATGAAATAGTAGCGCAATGAAAGATAACTGTACTAGCTGCTAGACTAAAGTGGTTACTAAAGGCAATAACTACTATTCTGGAATAGACCTATGTAAGTCAGTGCTTAGCGTAAGCCTAAGTAGACAGGCCCAAAAATAAATAACAAAGACATCGAAGAAAATAGATACAAAAAAACAAGGCTTCAATAAATTTAAAGCATCAAACAATGGCCATATAATAAAATTGACAATTTTCTCAAGTCTGTGCTTAGCCACTCTGTAACAAAGAATAGAACCCTAAGTAAAATGTAAGGCTCCGACGGCCGAAGTCGGTTCTTTTGAATACTTAATTTTATTTTTCCCTTTTGTGTGAACTATACAATGACAAGCTACCTGCATGCAAAATTATTCGTAATTATTTTAAAAATCATAAAGGAATTACTTACTTGGCACACATGTTACAAGCAGCAACTCAAGGCACTGCTTAATCCAGAAGTGTTGTCCAATATGTTCCCAGTTCTGCGAGCATATGATGTAAAGCAGACGGTCAAAGATACGTCGGCGCACGCTCTGGTCGTAAACTTCGAAGAATTTGGCGCGGATGTTAGGTTGTGGGCATCGTAGACCCGCGAGGAAGGCTGGTTCTAGCTTCATTGACAGCTCTGTCATTTTGAGGTGGTCGTCTCTGTTGATAAGTTACGATTTATTAAATACTAGCTGTGCCCTCACGGCTCTGCCCGCGTAATAAGTTTTTCTCCATATAAACTCTATTCCCCCCTCATGCACCTTCTGAGGAGTTAATTACGAAAAATCCTTAAACTCTTGTTTTATTATTTGCTTTAGAGCTTAAATAACTGAGCCATGAAATACGATTCTCACATACAAACAGAAACAACCTGTCTTAGAAAATCAGTAATTAAATATTTCATATTTGTGCCAAGTTTCAACTTGCGTCCACTGGATTTGATCTCAATACAAACACATATTTTCTTCATAATAGACTTACAAAACATAATAATCAATAATTATTGCGCCTAATAATTTACAATATCAATAAAATCATACCTGTAGACATAGTTAATAAGCTCTAGGAACAGAGCATTCAGCTCCAGGTCATCAGAGAACCGTTTTTCGACGTACTGCATCAGTTTAACCAGCAGGATGGACTTCTCTCTGAGCGAGGGCGCGGAACCGGCGGGGGCGGAGGGGCCGGCCGCTGCGGGTACCGTACCTCGCCATTTGACCCACTCTTCTACCATGCGGATTATTGCTTTCATCACCTACAATAGAAGTGAGTATTGTGTGTCAAATTACTCAGCCCGTCTAAAACGGTTCAATACATTTGTCTATGAGTAGATTCGGAGTCGGATTGATTATGGTTAACACCAGCAATGCAAGATATTCTGACAAATGACGTTAGCTTAAAAAGAAAAAAAAAATACATGAATAATATTGTACTAAAATGTTACCTTTGCATCTGTAGTTTTCTCGATGAGTCCAACCAGAACGGTGCCGATGAAGGTCTTCCTCGTGTCCATAGGCATTACAGTCACACGAGCTTTAAGAAGATCTAATGCTAGAATCTGAAAGAAAAATATAAACGTGTAGTCACAGTTCGTGAATAAATGTCTGTAAATAGTCTTTTGAAGATACACTGTCGCAAAAACATAGAAAATTATAGTCAAAATTATTGGACATTTTGTTAGCTTGACGGGTAGACGGTCCCTGCTAAAGTGCTTTGCACCAAAAGTGGAGCTAACAATTCTTCCGCGTCCTAATTTGATACAAAAACTTACGAGTAAATCAGCCAAAGCGTGATCAGGGCTGGGCGCGACGTGGTCTTTTGCCATTCGCTGCAACACTCTCATCAGCGGCTGAAGAAGTCTATCTATGTATGACGGACTAGAGGCGCAGCATGCTTTTAACATCATCAATGGTCCCAGTAGCGCGCCCGCGCTGGTAGTGGTCGCGGTACCAGCGGCGGCCGCGGTCCCACTCGCCGCTTGTCCGCCCGCTGACTTCTCATACGTAGCTAGGCCTTCAAATGCGTATTTGCTTACGCATGCGTATAGGGTTTCTAGTTCTTCGTACTGTAAAATAAATAAATGTAATTTCGTTGTATAAGCTGAAATGGTATTACAAGAAAACTGTTATTAAACCAAAATAATGTATAGATAATGTCGATAACCCTGAAAACATCTAGAGAGTGGACTCTGGAAAAACTATTAAAATCACGACAGTCTTTTTAAAAGTTTTTCAGAAATTCAACACATACCTTCGATGCTTGCGCAGCTCCAGTGGGTTCCGTGGGGAATATCGCAGTTAGTTTAGCTAACAGGTTATGCGTGAGACGGACTATCTTAGGGTTGGTAGACGACACACAGGCCGCTAGTCCTCTTTGTAACGGCTTCAAAGCCACCAGGATCTGTTCCCGTCGTAGTACTCCTAATAGGAAAACTAGCAGTTCTAAAGCGGTGCACGCGTTTGCGCACCCGCCTGCGTTAGCATCTGCCGTTGAGAATACCTGTGTAGAAAGACTTATGTTAGATTCGACACAAAAATAAATCTATTATTTAGAGTTTCAACTTTTGTCTATAGCAGTAAATAAATAGTGCTAAAATTTAAGTTAACTTCTGCACCAGTCTTCATTCTACCGCCAATAGGAACGCATCAGCAAGTTTAAGCAAAACTATGCGCCCGATTCAGCAAAAATCACATGTATTTCGCCCTTCACAAATTGTTTTGATTCTAATCAGTGAGTGTACGGTTATAATAAATAAAATAAAAAGCATTTTATTTCTTACTGTATGAATTACAAAATTAATAAAAAAATAAAAATATTTCATGCAATCGTAATTAAACATTTCTATTTAATTTCCATAGAAATCGCATCGAAATGGAAAAAAAATATTGATATTGTTGCTTTTATATGATTAACTAATTTTTTTTTTTTTTTTTTTAAATCATTGCCCCACACTAGGATTTCTCCTGTATCGTGGGTGCTTTTACAGACACAAATCTTCACACGCACAAACACCCAGACCCGGAACAACTATCTGTAGGCCATACAAATATTTGTTCCGTGCGGGAATCGAACCCACGACCCGCAGCGCAGAAGCCGCAATCGCTTAGCCACTGCACCAAACGTGTCGTCAATTAATTATTTTGATGGTTATTAACACCTAATTTGTTTACAAGTTTATGTTTGTATGCTTACTTTATCCAGCCACGCTAGCTTAGGTTCGCACAGATGCGGCCAGACGTCCGGCTTCAAGGCAGTCTTGAGCAGCAGCACGCAGCGCCGCGACAGCTGCTCGCCCGGGGACGCGCCCGCCGCGCCGCCCGCTACGGACCCTTCGTTCACCTGCACATGTGGTGTCACACTCTGTGATAACAGTATAATACCAACGCGATATATATAATGCAACAGTCACTACATATTTGTGGGAGTCAATTCAATCAGAGCGTAGTTTATCTATAAGACCTTGTTAAATTAAGTTTGAGCATCACATCGGTTTAGTATCGAGTCTTTCTTATGTAAGTTCATCCCACACAACACGATGTCCTCAAGAAGAACAACACACAAATCCAATCGAACTTTAAAGTTTTCGGCTGGAAATTAAAGAAAAACACCATATTGACCAAAATAAACCTTTTTTAACTATGTTAGGGTCTGCCACCAGTCTAAATCAGAAGAGTGAAAAGAATAAATATTGGCCGGCGTTGCGTAATATAAATATAATATTGATATTTACTTGACATGCGAGTCTAAGCAGCAAGTTGACAACAACATCGACGTGCTGCCTGTCCAGTGGTTTGGCGGCGTCTGGCTCCATGCGGGACACACTGGCTTGTGGACTGGCCCAGCCGGTGTTCAGAGCTTTGCGAGCTTCGGAACCGCTCTCGTCTGACGATATACGCTTCATTGCGCCGCTTGGTGATGTTGCAACCTGTGGTGGTATAGTTAGTCTTAATATTGTCACAATAATTAAAGGGGTCACAGTGCACAAATCACAAAATTTGGATCCAATTTATTATTTTTAACGTAGTTTTTGTGCATTAAAAGCGCCTCCAGGAGTGACAATGCTTTAGTACGTCCAGCGCACGCTGGGCAATCAGTCCCGCTGTCAATTTTGCTGACTGGCTAATTTTTTCACGACGGCATAAGTTATTCTCTTATAGCTCGTGCCACACCCGAGAGAAGAAATCGTGTAGCTATATAAACTTAACAAGACAACTGGGGTATGTTAGTTACGGAAGCCGGAGAACCGGAAATTGTGGCACTGGTTAGGTAAAGGTAACGTCAACATACGTTAGATTAAAGAAGGTGCTACAGTGGATACGTTTTATCAACAAATAAAAAAGGGCCTTGAATCTTACCACATTGTCGTCTTGCGTGTGGTCGCGTATCCTCTGCAGTTCCCATTTGAGTGCCACCTCTGCCAGATCGACGGCAAGTCGACGATGTTCCAGCGAAGCAGTCGCTGAGAAACCAAGCCGTTGCATCGCCGCTACCATGTGTCCTACTAGCGCGTGACGGACTGGGAAGTACACCTAGGTGAACAGATAAATGGTATTCTTGACTGCTGGAATTACTGTGCTATTGCTTGACACAGGCCTCATCTCAAAATGAGAAGGGTCTTAGTCCTTAGGCCTTAGTCCACCAAGCCGGTCTAGTGTGGATTGGCGGACTACACTCTCATATAGGCTCTTATTCATTGGGTGCTAATTCGCGTAAAATCACTACACATTTACTACTCCGTGGGCAATAATAAGTTTAATTATAATTTCAGAGACTTTTTTCATGTAGCCAGCCTACCTTGTAATGTCTGACAACTAGCTGCAGAATATGGAAGAGTTGTTGCACCGAGTGTCCATCCTCCACTATGATCTTCTTGGTCCAATGTGTCAGCATAGTGTTTCCATCCTCCATACGTTGAGGCATGGCCGGTGTTAGGATCTCTAGCGCCTGGCGGACCACGGAGCGGGCTTCCACCGCGTGCGCTTTTAGCAGACTGTGGAATACTGTTGGAAAACGGAAGGACTTTTTAGGTATTTTAGAGAGAAATGCGGAGAAACAGTGATTTAATAACTAATTATCTGTTAATTTTGGGACATAAACATTCATTAATTCAAGAATCCACACGATACAAATAGCTTCCTTTCGATTAGTTAAGTGATAATTCGAGAGGGCAATAAACATCTGATCAGCTTTTATTAATGTGAGTTTAGAAGAACATTTTTTGTTATTAACTTACCTTGCAACACAATACGCTTGTGGATTGCAAACTTCGCTATTATATGACTCAAAAGTAGGTGTCCATGGTACCTGCAAATTAAAACAACTATAAAATACTCATCACCTAAAATATCAAACTGATGTATCTAAAATTTCACATGTCATTCGATTCCCAGCTCAGAAACGACTCGGCGATTTCACCTAGACAATTAAAACGTGATAAAGCTACACTGCGATTACCAATCCGTCCACAAAAGGTGGCGATTCTATTATACCGTCAAGCATTCGTTGTTCGTTCATTCATTGTTTCTGATTATTAGGATGATCTTGATATAACAATACAAGGTAGTTTCTTCCCGTAACAGCTAAATCATGTGACTGACCTTATTTACGTTATAGCTACTTATGAACCAATAAACTTTGGCTTCTGTTGTCAAACTTTGTTGTTATTGGTGGAAAAATATCACAAATCGTGACGCAGATGCGGTCATCGCCAGAGAATACTAGGCAGAATTATATTATAATACCATGAGGATTGACTAATGCAGAATTAATGAATCTACTATGGATGTGGACGGTAATAAGAGTAGAGGAAGACCAAAGAAACGATGGATGGATTGTGTGAAAGATGATATGGTTAGCAAGGGGATGACTACTAAGATGACGGCTAATACAGATCTATGGAAGAAGAAGACATACTGCGCCGACCCCAAATAAGTTGGGATAAGGGCAGGAGGATGATGAGGATTATCTAATGCAGATGTAAGATGAGGTGATACATATTTCTAACCTAGTAGCAGGATCCACGTAGTTCTTCCCTAGCAGACAGGGCCAGGCGAATGTCATCAGTCTCCGGAGTTTATTGCCTTGCTTCTTGTTGTTCGCGTCGTGTATATGCGCCGACGCTTGCTCCAACAGTAGGCAAGCGAACTGTAAGAGCGAGATACGAACCGCGTCCGAACACGCGAACGGATTCTCTGGATCGATCACCTGAGATAAATACTAGTATTAATTACTTTAAGATCATCTGTGAGTGTGGTTATGGAACGAAATTCAGATGCAAAGTCAAAAATTTTAAAGAAAAGGCGAGTCAAAACAAAGTCTCAATCGTTTAGTATGTAAACGTCGTTTATGGTCTTGGATGATAACTGCTACTATTTGGGGTCAACAAGGTTCAATTTTCAATACTCTGTTTAGAGGCGAGACGGTGCTGCGGTATTAGATGAGCAATGAGCATAAATTTAATGGACGAATACATTGTCTACACATACCCTAAAAATTAGTCAATTATCTTTTTTACACAAATTATTTGATGTTTAACATTTTCAGTATCTAGTAGTCTTCTATATTAAAATAAAAACTTACGTTATTAATAAACACGGAGACGACATTGTCGGGGTTATCCTGATAGGGCGCCGGCGGGCCTCCCACGATCTTCTGTCCCTTATCGAAGCTGACCGCGAAGCACGGTATCAGGATCATCTGCAGCACCTTCGCCTTCAGGTCCTGCGACATGGCGTCACTGGAGAAATGCTCCACGAAGCGGAAGAATGCTGCGCGCTTCCAGTCCACGTCGTATGTTTGCGCTACTGTGTTCTCCAAGAAGTCTCGGAGGAACTGGAATGGGTAAAAGATGTTAGAAGATCTAGTTAACACCCTTATTTCTAGCAATGAGTTTGGCGACGGATTTTTAAGTTTCTGGGCACCGCTGGCTAGTCTATACATCTTAGAGAGTTGGGCATTTAATATGATGTATGCCATTAAAATTCTTACTGAAGTCAATCAAAGCTTTTCATCAATTATTATTACATGAGAAAATTTTGATTTGATTTTATTTAAATTAAACAACTGTTTCAGTAAGGCGAACGACCAGCCGAGATCAAATTAATTATAAACTAAACGTCATAAGTGTCTGAAAACATTACAGCAAGATTAATTATTACCTGGAAGTCAGGTATGAACCGGTCGCACAACGCTCGCAGCAGCTGGAATAACAAGTCTATGTTGGACTTGTGCTGGACGAAGTAGTGCAATAATATTTTCACTATCAGTTTGGGTTCCTTCCAGTGCGTGCAGTCCACTATTTCTACTTTCTTGTGGATTTCCTGGAACAAGAAACATCGGTATTAAAATGAAACGAACCCAAAAGAACAAAACTAGCACGGAGAACTAACTAAAAATACTTACATGGTACTGATCACTGCACCAAATACGTTTCAACAGTTCAATCAAATCCTGCTGTCCTGCCAACCACTTATCATCGAACTTGATCAACAAAGATATCACCCTTATAGCTTGGAACTGCATCTCAGCCCTATCGGCTTGAGGCAGGTTGGCCGCGGTACCGCCTGTGTTTGCAGCCAACAACTGCATAAGACGGGGCTTCTTGGCCGTTTGTAAGGCTTCTCTGTATGGAGGACCAGCCTTCGGGTGTTTGATAAGGAAGACAAGGAATCTGCTCCATTGTTGGTCTTTTATGTTGTTGTCGCTCAGTACTAGGTCTAGAGTCTCCTTGGGGTACCTGTAAACAAGATGGTCATGGGTTTTCTTTTCTCTCAACAGTATCAGAAAACTACATGAAGATATGGTTATATAAGATGCCATTTAAAAAAAACTAAAACCAACATACCTCATGAGGAACTTAACAAGCGGCTCTCTGAATGGTGATCCTGCTTCAATCATGAGTGACTTTTCAGTGTGGAATATAAGCCGACATAGCACATCGATGAACCGGGGCGAAGCGGCCGGTATTTGATGGAATATACCTATCAGGATTATTATCTTCTGCTCGTTCTCCATGTTCTTTGATACACTCTGAAGGAAGTTTCCACCTGTGAGGAAAAAACATTATATTTATGACGTAAACAAAGATTCACGCTTACAACAAGATGTCATATTCTCGGCTGAAAATGGATGTAAAAATTGGTAATACACTATTCTCTTGCCTCAGGCTTTAGCAAGAATGGTAAAAAAGAAAAATGTATGAAAACAACACCTACCTCTGTTAGTTTGAATAGAATAGTCCAACAACTTCTTAAGCAGCTGCAGTAGCTGTTCGCACAGTTTCTCACTGAACGTTGAAGGGAACAACTGAGTCAAGTAAGAGAGCCTCTTGGCCCCGTTCACGCTCAAGTGCCGATGGTCACCGAGAGTTAGCAATAATGGTCGCATCACTGGATGAACCATCTCCATATCGATTTGGAAACCAGACAGGAACTTCTGCATGCACTCGAATCCGACCTAAATAGATCAAACTTTGTTGAAAACTTTAAGTAGCTAATAAACGGCATTTCAAAACTATCGCCAAAGGGTGAAGATTAAAAGATTTACAAAATCATCAAACACTCTACCTGCTTACTTAGAAAAGATGCTGTAAAGTAGGAGAAATAAAAGACTTTCAAGATCAGAGCGCTTGATTCACTGTTTCAATCTTCCATGGGAGAAAAGCATGAATTTATATAACACTCGATTTAAAATAACGGATGACTTACTTGTTGTAGTTCCTGATCATTTTTCTCAAGAGATTTGTAAAGGACTTGGAATATTTTCTCACGGCAATGCTTCTCCTGAATATAATGGCAGGAGGCCAGTGCTTTTAGAGCAGAGGCGCGTAATGGAACTAGATTGACACCCTTATAGCAGGGCAGCTTTCCTAACATTGCGTCTTCAGCCTCGCATAAGGAAAGTAACTCCCGGAAAAACACTTTGTGTTCGTTAATGTTCAGGTCTAAAAAACAAAACGGATAAGAGATTTTTGGTCACAAAATTGCATTAAGATAAGAAACTCTCATGACATAACCCAGATTAGTTACAATACCAAGTTCAAAGACAGACTCTGAGCGAAAATAATACATTTAATTTGGTCCTTTTGTACGAATCCGTATAAAGATGACAATGAGCAAGTAGTATAATAAAACTTACCTATTGTGAATAGTCTCGGCTTCAAAGTAGTACAGAATGTGGTTCCATCCATCAAACCCATCTGAGCATTAGCTGGCTGGTGACGTAGTAAATGTTTCTTGGGCGGGATTATGTCCGCCAATACTTCTCGGTGTGGGTCCATTACTTCTGTTACAGTCTTCTTCTGAAGCTCTGCTATAAGCTCTAGAGATTTCATGGCCTGGCGAAGGAGTAGCATATAAATAGAGTAAGAAATTAACGAAAATACACTAATGTAAGTATAATGTGATGTATTATTACCTGCTGTCTGACAAGAAGATGTGGACTTGTCACTTGCAGTACAAGTTCTTGAAGCACATCGTGTAACGCTCTTGCCTTCGCTGCGGCAACATCGCCCTCCGCCTCCACTGACTGTCCACAAGGACCCACAACACAAACTCGAACAAGCCTCTCCAAGTTCACAGTAGCCATATCTATCGCGCCCGAAGATACTTCGCCTGTTAAATCCATCATAACGAAGAGAACAGCCTTCAAGAACGTGAACACGTGTTTGTAAACCCACTCCGGCGCCATCTTTTCTACCATAAACTTGACTGCAATACAGCCGCCTAGCTTGGCGTACCACGCCCGTTCGTAACATAACGCTGACATTCGCTCAGCGAGGTACTCCATTAAAGGCAGTCGGCACGCGCGTTCCCTACTACCCAACACCGTAGCCGCAGTCTCTATCATAAGAACTAACGCAAGGTGGCCAGGTTTACATAGCTCTTTCTCTTCGTGGCCCATTATGACGGCGATAGCATCGACAAGGACAAGCGCATCAAGACCTTCTTTAGGTGTAGAGCTTTCGACAAACGGTCCCGCCTGCTGTGCTATCGCTACCATTGTGTAGTGTCTCACTAACGACACCATTGTTGGCAACACATGATGACGTAATTCTTTGATAGCTGCGGCTACGAACATTCCAGTGAGAGCGGTGCGATGTGTGTTTCTCACGATACTGTTAGTGCATTTGTAATAAGGCCCATTTTGAATCTGAATCTTGCCGTCTATGAAGCTTGGGTGGTTGAACAGCTTCTGTAACGTCGCTTTGTCGTCATCTAAATTGAGAGATGATGCTAAATAGCACCTGAGCACTTCCCAACATTGTCGTCTGTAGAACGGATCTGTTATGCTTGACTTTAGCGCAGAAAAGGCTGTCTCTATTACTTTATCTACTTCGAAATCTATAGGTTTCGGCTGGTCTTGGAAGTACGCTTGCACTGCGGGCGGTGGCGCGTCAGTCTCACGGTACTCCAACCTCTGTGGTTCTATCATCATCTTGCGGTTACCACCGCCGAATTTTCCAAGGACTCTAAATGCTATTCTCGCGACTTCATTATTCTGTAACGTCCTCCAAAGCGCTTGCATCAGGTCAGCCCTGACAGGCTGAATATGTTCATACAAAAAGTCTGGTTGCAAATTATCCACACAAAGCTCGAGAGTCCTAAGACCTTGGGATATTAGAGTGTGAGAACCGTTTAGTGCAGACACTAAAGGATCCATGAGCATCGGTAAATAAGGCAATAGACTACTTAATCTAACGGGTACAGTCAGGCATAATTCGACAAATAGGTCTTTCATGTGTTGTTTGTGAAGGCCACTCTGTAGGCGATTCAATCCTTCAAGTAAATTAGGTAGAAGGGGTAGGAATTCTTGGTATAATAGGTCGTGACTGCCGCCACCTATGGAGCGGAATAGAGCTCTCAAAAGAAGGAAATAATTGTATGGTTCTTTAGCAGTCATGGCATAATCCATGGCCTTGTTGACAATGCTGTGTAAATGTGGCCTTAGCATTTGTTCGTTTTCGGTTGGGAACAGACTGACTGAACCAAAGACCAGTTTAAAAAGTCTCAGATAAAGGTTGGACCTCTCCACATTAGTTCCCATTTCTTCCATCCTTTGGAGCAGGTACTCAACAAGAACGGTTGCAAATATCGGTGACGTGGCAGGATTGGACAAAAACGTGTTAGCAATTATTTGCAATGTCGTATTTTTATTAATTCTTTCAACCATATGAGAAATAGTTGCAGTGAATATTTCTTGGAAGGTTTGTGGATTCATCATCGAAAACTGTAAATAAATAAATGAAACTTTATTGTTTCCTCTTATTTTTTATTCAAATCTAGTATCTAGTAGTTTTCTCAAGGCCAATAAAACTTATTCCAGGCGAGAGATGCTGCGAACAAAGGTAATCAAATATTTAAATACATACCACTCCACTAAAATGCTCTAGCACTTCCTTCTCCTCCTTAGACCTCACGTGTGGTTGAGCAGGAGGCTGCGCAGGCGCACGCGGGGCCGCTAGCGTGTATATGTCGAGCGATTGTAGCCCCCATCGCACTAAGCGTATAAAGACTAATGTTTCGCGCGCACTGAACTGCTTCTGACCGGTTATCGTTGTTGTTGATGTGCCTTCCGTGTTTGTTGTTGTCTGCTAGGATAGAATGTTGTTTAAATTGATTTTTCGGCTTGATTTTGTTTAGAGAAATTAAGGAAACTTGTACTTGTTAAAGGTAATGTCAACATTAATTTAATTACTGTTAGAAAGTAAAATAAACTTGAATAATTGTTTTAACACTATAATTGAGAGAGGACAGTTATGTTTAGAATTGCAGGAGCAATTAATTATCTTTATTGGAACCTTTCTTAGTCAAAAGAATTAAATTAGCAAAATTAGTGATCAACAACTTACCTTGCACGACGCACATCCCCATGTGATAGTTTTAACACCACAAACTAGCGTCTTAACCAATGTTCTATAGTCTCCTACATTTAGATTATTCATTTGTGAGGATGGAAACCCTATCTTGGACTTCTCCTCAATCTTGGAGAGGCTGTCCAGGAAGTCTGGTGCTAGTTTCTCTTCCTCTACCTTGACTTCGACTGTAGATGTACTTGGGGCAGGAGTCGTGGGTGTGCCAGGTGTAGTACCGTTTGTACCGTTAGCTGGAGGTGTTGTTTGTTTACTAGAAAAAGTCACAAACAAGGTTACGAAGAAACTGAAAGGGGTAGGTATATCATATTTTTATGAAATAAAAATATTTAGATGATAACGACAAGTTCTCAAAGTTTTGCAGATGACGAAAATTAAAGAGATTATAGTAACATTAACTTAACCCTACTTAAAACAAAAACTGTGCAAACTTACCACTTATTCATGAGCGCAGGTAGTTGTAACTTGGATATGGTCTTGAACTTCAACACGAACACTTCTAAGATGCGCATGAGCAGTTGTCGTCCTTGCGGCTGTGTGCCTGACGCGGCCGCGCCCTCGCTCTCTGACCGCTGACGTATGCAGTCTACCAGATTCAGTAGTAACTTGCAAGACATTGTTTGGATGCTGAACGAAAAATAAACATTTGATCAATGGTTACCAGATACCTAAGGAACTTATTGAGAAGGTTTCCGCCAGAACTTCTGATACATTTTCTTTGTCTTTTATTCAACCTATTTCTTGATTGGTTACAGGAACCGCCAATAAGCTGAGATTTACTTTTTTTAACATATGGCACTACAGTTAGTATACATATTACTATCAGAATATATAGAAAGCCCAAAAAATTGCACCTAATGAAAATTATACATACCTTGTAGGCAGAGATTCGTCGTGCACGTTCTTGGAGAACAAATGTGCTGCGATGGCGAGGTCTGTCAACGGCAGGAGTTGTCTCACGTGATGTACTAAGTCGGCTAGGGTGGAATACGCAAGTGGACGTAAAGACTCGTGGACCGTCCACCCGCCCCCTAGCAGTACATCTTCGTCGAATAGACGCTCCATGTAAGGGACAAATTCTGGAGAAAAAAAATAATGTGAGTTATTAGTCTTCGTCTTTGGAAGGTCCAATTCAGCATTATTTATTGTTCCTAAGTCTTTGAGAACTTATTATCGAATTTTATTAGTGCATTCCTTTATAGGGTTCCATACCTAAAAGATCAAAATGGAACTCTTACAATGAGACTTCAATCTGTATGGCGCCCCGTACACAGTCAATCTGAATCGCGAGCAGCGATCAAAATCAATGATCGCGATCCAGATTGTTTTGTTCCGTTCCGTCAATCTAATTCGTACCTACACTATCAATCTGGATCGCGATCATTGATTTTGATCGCGGATCGCGATCCAGATTGACTGTGTACGGAGCGCCTATGTCTTTATTAAATGGCAATTGGTTTAGTATCATATATACAGGGTGTAAACGAAATCGTGTAATTCCTTCAAACCTCGTGATGTACTGAGGACATAGATTAACACTGCAAGGGAAACTTTTAGATTCAATAAAAAAAATACAAGAAGTAAACATGTGTTCTTAACGTGAGGCATTTTAGCGCCCTGAGCGAAATGCGCGGCTATCGCTCGCAGCGCGGTCATTTATCTCGGAGCGCTAAAATGCCTCATGTTAAGAACACATGTTTACTTCATGTATTTTTTTTTATTGTATCCAAAAGTATCCCCTGCAGGGTTAATCTATGTCAGCAGTGCATTACGAGGTTTCAAGGAATTACATGATTTCGTTTACAGCCTGTGTAATGGTTTTTTATGAACTGTCATTCTTGTTGTTATTTATTTCACAATACATATTAATTATGGTGTAACATTTTTCTATTGTTCACCAATGTACAAAAGTATTAAAAAAAACTTACTGAGTCTCAAATCCGTAGCAAGGATATGTCGTGTTGCTATGACCAGCTCTTTTCTAAGATGCGCCACTTCTGGCGGGCATAACGTCAACAGGCCTATAATGCCCTTCACCATTAGATTGGCGTGATTGGCAATTGTCTCCTGATATATTCTAATGATGTATGCCAAGAACGCCAATGTTTTTATTTGGGCACCCATAAAGTCCACAAATACTTCCTTGTTAAATGATGCTGATTGTCTGTAAGAAATATGGATAATTGCTTAACATGACCACTTGATTAATAATTGTGTAATGACAAAATAGCCTGCAGAAATATCATAACACTTGGCCTTCAGAATGATGATTCTAGAATATAGTTATCAATAAACCGGTAGATGCTGTTGACATCAATCTAATAGATTCTTTTGGCCTGCTTTTATAATAGAAAGAAAGGCCTACACTTTCACAAAGCATAGCTTGCTGGCTCCTCATTTTCACACAATTATGTTTATTCCATTCTAATCAAACTTCATACTTATTTACATTACCTGTGGGTAGCAGCAGGTTGCAAGGTAATGGTCTCCATGATAAGAGGGATGAAGTTGCTGACCTCCTGATGTACATTTTGTTTGTACAACTGATACATGAGGACCACTATGATAGGTAACTCCTGTATCACTTTCAAAGAAAGCACTGATCTTGGTATCAGGTTGTACTGTAATTGAAAAATATACTTCAAATCGACGGGTCCTACATATAATGGAGCAAGTGTAAAAACACAACTTTATAGAAGAGCCGTTTAAAGATCTTAAATATTTATTATATCCCATATAAAATAATACTGTTATTTCCATTCATTTGCAAATTTGTAACCACAAAACTATCTACATTTTAAAAAAAATTGAGTAAACTATCGGTGATTTGAAGGTGATTGATGTAGAAAAGTGGATTTCACATTTTTGCGGGTTGTACGAGTATACACAGGACCCGACGAAAGTGTCTGAATTCCAGGCTAAAAGTAATTCAAAGAGTAATTACATAACATCACGCCTTGTATTCCCCGAAGGGTTCAGCAGAGGTGTTTTTCGTACACCCACATTTCGCCAGTTATGTTTAAGTCCCATGTAATAGGGGGTGAGCCTATTGCCATTAACCGGGTACAAATCCAGACACTGAGCTGCTACTGAGAAATTCCTAGTGGAAAAACCCAATAATACTGTCTGACCTGGGGATTGAACCCAGGATCCCATGCTCAGCAGTCGCGCTTGCGGCAACTAGACCAACAAGGCAGTCAAAAGTAATCAAAGAAAAAAGAAGAAGTCAAAGAATAATTCTCCAAATAAAAACTCTTTCCCTATTTTTTATTATTTAGTTTTGTGTATAATTGATGACATTAATCCTAAATGCTTTTTTTTTCCTTCTTGGCAATTAAGCCGTTGAATCCTAAATGTTCATTCCTATTCAATAAATTAGTAAATATTTAATTGTTATTTGTACTTACAGTAACAACACTGCCGTCAAGTAGTTTTTTCTCAGTGTGTATGGGTGTTGTAGTGTAAGTCTCTTGTAGGAGCTGTTCAATATTCACTTCTGACAAATCTTTCACCCTTATTGTCGGTTTCGGTTCAAATATTTTTGGCAAATGATTTGGCAAGTCAGAGTATATACCTTTCACCCACTGAAGGAACTTGTGAATCTAAATAAAAATAGAGATATGATAAATTTGTTTTCAATCAAGTCTCCACTGCACCCATGTTGATATAGAGAAGATAGTTATTTAATTTTTAAATGTATTTATAAAAAGACTTTAGTACTTACATCAACTTCAGTACTGTATGTTGGTCTGTATTGTTTGTGCAATTCCATAAAAATCTTTAGACACACCAAAACATTCTCCTCATTTTCTATTTCCATCAATTTCAACATAAGTATTAAGATGCTCTTAACATATGGTCTTAAAGTCTCACTGATTGGGAGACGATGAATCATCTCTAGTATGAGTTTCCTTACTTGCTGAATGTTATACTCAGCAATGAAGTGCGGTTCCCCTTCTTGTAATATTTTAAGGAATATTTTTAGGGAATGGTCCAGGAATTGTGGATATTGAGGTGAACTGAGTATTACCTGTAAAAAATATCAGCAGTAGAATCAAATCTTAAGTTAGATTATTGTTCAACATTGGCTAATTGGATGGGCAGACAAGTAGTAAGTTGGTTTTAAATAAAACTAATATTTGGTTATTATAATAATAATCTCAATATAGGAAAAAGCTAGCCTAAAACGTTAGGTTCGAATATTATCTTTTACAAAATATTTTTTTATCAATACCGGTTACCTATTAAGTAAAATCATACAATGATGAATCCATACCTCAAAGTTTTCACTAAGTTCCTGTGCAGCTTTGAGCTTGATCTCATCCTTAGCGCCAGGGTCCGCCAACATGGTCACATAGCTCCTGTACGTATTCATCTGGGTGTGCGGGTCCCCAGGACCGCCTGCAGCCATTGAAGCCATCATTGTGCACAGCAAATAGTCTCACAGTTATGTATTTTCACCAGAAAGTAAATTACCCAACATAATAAATTGATAAGACAAAAAATATACAAAGAATAGGGTCCTTTAAACATTTACATCATTCAATCATTGGATAACAGGTGTTAGATCATTATTAGTTACATTAGTCACAAATAATCTTCTAAATAAAAATATTAACCCAAACAACCGGACAAAACAAGCAATGCACGCAACAAAAACTCAACACGACATTTTTTAAGGTTTTTTTATTTTTAATCTGTGGCTGTAACAAACTGATTGATTTTGCACTGTGCTGCAAGGCTCGAAAATTCGAATAAACAATGGTAAAATGTTTATCTATGGCTAAATAGTTTAATAAAGTACTTTACTTCTACTACATAAAACTCTATTGTTTATTCCATGTCATCGGCATCGATGGATGCTATAACAAGTTACATTACATTTTTGTAATGGGCAAAAAATGGGTTGAAAATGGAATAAAAACAACGTGCAGGTTGTGAAAAAGTGAAATTATCATCTCAAATACAACTTAAAATGTGATCATGGCTACTTCTACAACAGTGTTAGTCATAACATTTTGGCTTCGGTGCACAATAGTGTATGGTTACGAGTTCATATCACAATATCCAAATCAACCCAACGAGACATTCCATTTTTATCATCTCGCCGTGGACAGAGTCAGCGGTCAAGTGTACGCTGGTTCGTTAAACTGGATTCACCAGTTAAGCCCTGACTTGAAACCAATCCATGTTATAGGCACAGGTCCAATACTTGACAACCCATCGTGTCATGCCAGTGGCTGCCCTTCATCCGATCTACAGACTACACGGACTGATAACGTGAACAAAATATTAGTGATAGATCAAGAATCCGGGAGAGTGATCGCGTGCGGTTCAGTGGCGCAGGGTTCCTGTTCGAAGTATAAGCTCGGAGACTTGTCGGCGAAGCCCGAGTTTGTTCCTGTTAGTGTGGCAGCTAATGATGCTGATGCGTCTACCTACGCGTTCATTGGCCCTGAGAGGTATAATTCGTGGGACCGATCCAATGTGATTTATGTGGGGACAACATTTACAAACAATGGAGAGTATAGACACGATGTTCCTGCGATATCCAGTCGCGACCTGATGACTCTCGACGTCGCCCAATTAACTTTTAACAAACAAAGTTCAATACAAATAGATGTTAAATACAGAGATAACTTCTTAGTGCAGTATGTGTATGGCTTTAATGCTAGTGACTATGCATATTTTTTAATAATCCAAAAACATTCCCACCTGGCTGGCAATGAGGAACTAGGATATGTGTCCCGCCTAGCTCGTACATGTGTTAATGATGACAACTATAACAGCTACACAGAAGTCACATTAGAGTGTCATGTTCGAGAAGAAACTGTTAGTGGTAAGAGTGAAGTGGTCAATTATAATTTAGTTCAAGATGCTAAGATTGCAAAGGGTGGTGCAAACCTAGCTGCACAGCTGGGTATTGAGACAGGGGACTCTGTTCTTATAGCAGTGTTTAGTCCATCGAAAAGTATTTCTAATGAGCCAATGGCTAAGTCAGCTATTTGTGTATTTTCTTTGCAAGAAATAGAAATTAAGTTTAATGAGAATGTTCACATGTGTTTTAATGGTAGCACTAAAGCACGCAACATGGGCTACATATCAGGCATGATATCCGATGGAAAATGTCCCAGTGTTGGTTCAACAGGAAATATACTTAATTTTTGTGAGGTAGGCCTTAAAATTAGTGGACTCTATCCTATCAAAACAATGTCTGTTATTAATTGGAATGATACTTTAATTTCTTCTGTCACTATGTCTGTAACGGGTTTGCATACTGTGGCGTTTCTAGGCACTAACAATGGCATTCTGAAGAAAGTCCTGATTGATGCTGATAAATCATTAGAATATTCAAGTGAGGGAATTTTACCTGGACAGAGAATTCTTCCAGACACAACTGTGTCTCCTTATCAGAAAACACTGTATGTGTTGGCAAGGAATACAATAGTACAAATACCAACTGAAAGATGTGCAGAATATGGAAATTGTTCCTCCTGTCTAGAATCAAATGATCCTCACTGTGGATGGTGTTCACTAGAAAAACGCTGTGCAGTCCAAAATATGTGTCAAAAAGGTACACAAAGTGCACCTAGATGGTTGTCTCAATACATTGGCCAGCAATGTATTGATTTTGAACAGATTTTACCTGACAGAATATCTATGAATGAAGTAACAACAGTGCAGCTAATAATAAGAACATTGCCAGAACTACCTTTTGGAGCAAAATACAAGTGTGTTTTTGGAAACGCTCCTCCGATAGATGCTGCTGTAACATCAAATGGCTTAGCTTGCCCTACACCAGATGTAAAGCACAGACCTAAAATAACTCAAACTCAAGATCATGTTTATGTTTCACTTTCTGTGCACTCATCAGAAACAAATAAGGATTTTGTTTCTAGAAATTTTGCTTTCTATGATTGCTCTAAGCACATAACTTGTCATTCATGCATAATGAGTGAATGGGCTTGCAATTGGTGCATATATGATAACAGGTGCACACATGATACATCTGTTTGTCAAAGAACTATAATAAGTGGTGAAAATAATCCTACTAAACTGCTAAATCATGGTATTGGACATTGTCCTAGGATAAGACAATACAAGAAACCAATTTTATTACCAAACAATGTACCTAAAGAATTAGAACTTGAAGTGGAGAATCTGCCTCACTTACAACCAGGGCACACTGGTTTCCAGTGTATTGTGAGTATTGAATTAGCGAACATGATACTGCCTGCCAGAGTTGAATCAAATCACTACATAGTGTGTGACAAAACAACATATTCATATGAAGAAGATGTTGGAGAATACAATGTGAGTGTAAAAATTGTCTGGAATCATAAACATTACATAGATACAATCAACATCACATTGTACAAATGTGAAATCCTTGGATCACATAGAGAACATGCTGATTGTTCTCTTTGTATAACTCGAAACTCTATCTATAAATGCACCTGGTGTGGTAATTCTTGTTCCTATAGTGAAACATGCTTGGAAAATCCAGTAACTGAGTGTCCGAAACCTAGAATTGACATGATCAAGCCACTAAGTGGACCTATTGAAGGAGGCACTATAGTAACCATTGAAGGTAGTAATCTAGGTTTAAGAGTTGAGGAAGTATCTGGAAAAGTTCGCATCGGAGACGTTTTGTGTGAAATAGTGGACTTTGAAGTTTCTGTAAGCATCACATGTCGAACGGGACCCTCTAATGGTTCTGCTGTAGCACCTGTCATTGTAGAAAATGATTCTGGTCACACAGAGTCATCTGTTTTGTTCAGTTATAAAAACATAAAGCTGCAAGGTCTCTATCCAGCACTAGGACCAGTTGCAGGTGGCACCCAGTTAGCTATAGGGGGGCAGCATTTGAACATTGGTTCATCTATCTCTGCTTACTTGGATGAACTGCCGTGTTCTGTTAATACTACACAAACCTCAAACAGCAGATTAATATGCATTACTCCAAAGGCAAACACACCCAGAGTTATTCATACATTGACAGTGGGTATTGATAATGCTAATCGAACTTTGTATGGAGATTTGTTTAATTATACAGCAGACCCAACTATAATGGAAATAAAACCATTGAAAAGTTTTGTATCTGGTGGCAGAATGATAACAGTTCATGGTACCAACTTGCACACCATCCAAAAACCTCTTATGAAATTGTATTATGCAAATGAAGTGCTACCTGTAAACCATACAGCTTGTACTGTACTTAATGAACATCAGATGGAATGCCCCAGTCCTGCAGTGAATAAAAAATACTTTGACATTTTGCAAGCAACAAAATCTCAAACAAGTACTCCACAAATAGCAATGAAAGTTGGTTTTGTTATGGACAATGTAGAAACAATGCATGAAAAACATTTTAATCCGCCTCGAACTCATATGGTTTTTGTTGATGATCCTCATGTATATCCATTTCCAAACAAGGGGGTAAAATCTTACAAAGGAGATCCATTAGTTATAGAGGGCGAAAATTTAATAAGGGCGAGTGATGAATCGGATGTTGTTGTTACTATTGGAACACAGCCTTGTAATGTTACGAGCCTAACAATGCAACAACTTTTGTGCACGCCTCCAGAATTACAACCTACTAATACAGATGAAAATGGCTTACAGATAACAGATATTAGTTTGCCTTTAGTGGTTGTAAAAGTTGGAAAAAATTTGCGATTCCCTATTGGCTATCTTCATTATGAATTACTTAGAAATTATAATTTTCCGCCGGAAGTTATTGCAGGAATCGCGGGCGGAACTTTCTTTCTAGTGCTTATATTCATGATTGTATTAGTTATGTACAGACGTCGGAGTACAAAAGCAGAAAGAGAATATAAAAGAATACAAATTCAGATGGATACTCTAGAGAGCAATGTTAGACTAGAATGTAAATTGGCTTTTGCTGAGTTACAAACTGATATGTCTGATTTGGCAGCTGATTTGGAACATTCAGGTATACCAACGCTAGATCACGTAAACTACGTTATGAAGGTATTTTTCCCAGGAGTATCAGACCACCCTATATTAAATGTCCAACGTCAATTTATTAATGCTCCCAGAACCAACTATGATGCAGCTATGATTCAATTTGAACAACTTTTGAATAATAAATGTTTCCTTTTGTCATTTATAGACACATTAGAATCACAAAAGTCGTTTAACATTCGAGACAAAGTAAATGTGGCTTCTTTGCTGATGATAATACTCATGGGGAAAATGGAATATGCAACTGATATTTTAAAATCTCTTTTGCTACGTCTTATTGATAAATCTATATGTAATAAACATCCTCAACTAATGTTAAGAAGAACTGAGAGTGTTGTTGAAAAAATGTTGACGAATTGGATGGCTTTATGTATGTATTATTATCTCAAAGACTATGCAGGTTCTTCTTTGTTCTTGCTCTTCAAAGCAATAAAACATCAAATCGAAAAAGGAGTTGTTGATGCAATAACTCATGAAGCTCGATATTCCTTATCAGAAGAAAAGCTTTTGAAAGAACAGATTGATCATCAGACCATAACACTGCATATAGTACAAGATGATTTTGATGAAAAAGTTCAATGTAAAGTTTTAGATTGTGATAGTATTTCACAAGTAAAATCTAAAATATTAGATGCTCTGTTTAAAAATACCCCATTCTCTATGAGACCATCCGTCCATGAAGTTGATTTAGAATGGCGACACGGGAGAGGAGGACATGTTACACTTCAAGATGAAGATGTTACAACGAAAACTATTAATGGTTGGCGTAAATTAAATACGTTGGCTCATTACGGCGTCAAAGAATCCGCGGTAATGTCTTTAATATCCCGCCAAAACGACAGTTTTAACACTCCTTATAAAATACCGTGCAAGAATTGCACAGGAATATACTGTTCCAATTCCCATATAAGAGTATATAACAGTGACATAACAGATCAAAATGTTCATTATTATCACTTGGTGAAACCTATAGAATATCAGCATATTATCAACAAGTCTTCAGAACATAGTCATAAAGCTATACCAGAGATATTCCTCACAAGACTCTTGTCCACAAAAGGCACAGTACACAAGTTTGTTGATGATTTCTTCAGCACTATACTCACCGTAAACGAAGTCTTGCCACCAGCGGTCAAGTGGTTGTTCGATCTTTTTGACGATGCGGCAAGGACACATGGTATTATGAATCCTGAAGTAGTCCATGCTTGGAAATCTAATAGTTTACCTCTAAGATTTTGGGTGAATCTCATAAAGAATCCAGATTTCATATTTGATATAAATAAAACGGCGACTGTTGACTCTTCATTATCAGTTATCGCTCAAACTTTTATGGATGCTTGCTCATTAACAGAACATCGATTATGTAAAGATTCTCCATCTAACAAATTACTTTTTGCAAAAGACTTGCCTACGTATAGGGAAATGGTTATAAGATTTTATCAATCCGTATCTCAATTACCTCAAGTAACAGACCAAGAGCTGAGTACTTCAATGCAGCAACTTTCGGTGGAACAGTTAAATGAATTCGACACTCTGTCTGCCTTAAAAGAGTTGTATATCTATGTCAGTAAATATAGAGAACAAATTATATTAGGACTAGAAAACAAAATGCACTTAGCTCATAAATTAGATAATATAGCATGCACTATGGAAGGGGATCCAACATCTATATGCTGACTATATGACCCCATAAGTCACGATTTAATTGCATTTACGTAATTTATTTATATAATACCTACCTACTTTGTAAAAAGAAGCTTTAATTTATTCTGAAAATACTCAGATCTAATAAAACTGATATGTAAAAAGACTGTAAAATATCAGTTTCATAACTCTAGTTAGAAAGTATTGAAATATTTTTTTCAATAAATCATAATGAAATACTTAATAGCTATGGACTTATTTTTGTCGAAATACCTACGTAATAAGTATTTTTTGTAAGTAATAAGTGAAATTATTGTAACTATATTGGCATTTATTACTCATCAGCCAGCATTACTGTATGGGACTATTTGAATATTTGGAATTTTTATTATCTCACTTGGACCCAGACTAGTGTAACAAATAAATTAACATTGTACAAAATATTTTAATTTAATTTATATTTTTCCTACAGTCTCTTCTAGGAGGAAGTATATTATTCCCATTTTATGATGTAATATAGTTCAAATGGTCCCATATAATTAAATTTCGAATATTTGTAATGCATTTAATCTCCCAGTGGCCATGCTATTTTTATAATTTTAATATAAAGCGAATCGTTGCTCTCTTTAAGAAACGACAAATATGATTTACTACTAAGAATGATAACAGATCTGGCACTGAAATTATTTTGTAATGTAAATGTTCTCATTTGTATTTATCTAAATTACTTAACTATTGATGTGTATTATGCTAAGATGTATGTGTAAAGAGAAATAAGAATTAATTAAGGAAAATGTTGTGATATTTGTATTTGGAATATTGATAGTAATAATTTATCATATTAAATACTCTTTTTTTTTTGTTCAACATTTGATTCATAATAAAAAAAATGTCATAACTTTTACTAAACATATTGCCTGTAAATTTTCTGTAGCGCAACAAATGTTTTGTAGAATGTACTCATTGTTTGTAATAATTGTTTCATGATCTCATTATGTTTTTGCTCAACTATCTTTTATATATTGTCAATTTTACAAAAGAAAACCCCAGTTCAATCTTTTCTATATTATTATAAGTACTTATCTCACATTTATTGTAAAAATTGGCAGCAAATGTCATAATAATATTCCATTTACAAAATATGTTTAAAATAGTATTAGTTAGATATAATAACTTGCTAGAATTTAAGACAGCGTAAATTCACCCGTCTTTGAAATTTTATATTATCGACTTAGAAATATACTTATTTATCAATCCTTTTGTAATGAATAATTTCAATATGAATGGGATAAAACAGAAACAACAGAGTATTATTCATTTTAACGTTTATTACATGTACATAAAAAACAAACAAAACTTTTTAGGCAATTCATACATGTACCAAAAGTCATTTTAGTTAGCTACATAAATTCTTATTGATTAAACTTAAAGAAAATGTACTGTCAGCAAAATTACATCACAATAATTTATTAATGATGGCGTGATCCATTTTTTAAAATCTTTGTACTGTTTTAACACGACATATTCATTGGTAGCTAAATTGACAACAATAACACAGTTAGCGATTTTATTATTACATTGAAAGCTAATAGTATCCCTACGCTTTTTCAAAGGATTTATTATTTATCGTAAAATGCTTCGTTCTAAACACCTTGCATAATTTTAAAAACGTAATGATTCGTAAACACATTGAGATTTTATAGAACATAAAATATTATAAATCAAGATATGGCCCCTAAATTATGGTATTTAAACTGGGGTCAGCGAAAATGATTACTTACAAAAATATATTGATAAGTATTATCATACTTATATCATTTTTATCACGTTGGTATTAAAAATCTCTAGTTGGTTTGGATATTATAAATACAATTGTCCTGTGAGTTCAGTGCAATTGTTATGCATAAAGTTTTACCTGAAAGTCCTTCTAAAAAATCTTGTGCACCTTTTGACACGTTTAGACTATAATAATAATCAATGGAATCACTTGAAGTGTAAAATCTAAAGTTTATGAACGCTCATTATCATTCACTTCAGTTCACCTATTTTCAAGCCCGCTTTTCTTCCTAACGTTAACGCTGACAAATTCTTCATAACAGACTTCTTTTATATAAAAACTTTACGCGTTAAAGTTCCTATTATAAGGCACCTGCCCATCCCACCCGTGTGAACCAGCTAGTATACGTAATCCAGAGAAAAAGTAGTCTTCCAAATGGCAATACAGACACCAAAAGTGGTCATACGAATATCTATGACAGTCATCAAGTCGGCCTGCCAATCCTACAAGAGGCAACAGGTCTAACTTAAGAATACCGGTAGGTATCTCCACTTAAAGGTGTTCTACATATTTACGGCTGCAAACGGCCACCGCTCGTTGTGAAAATACTGATATTCAGTCGCATCAGACTAAAAGCCGATCCTATCATGGATAAGGCTGGGATGGTCATGCCTACCGACCTACTAAAATTTAGCACCGTATACTCGTAGCAATTTATTTCACAATAAAGATATTATTACAATATTGGATTGTTATGACGGGCTTGACAAATGCTTACAGATCAATTCATTTCTTTTTTCATACAACGTCGGTGAGATCATAAGTTCCATCGGAATATTGAGTAGAAGTATTCTATACCAGACAAAATCAAGAATTGCGCAGTTTATTGTCGGCATTTCGTTAAAATAAAAGATTTAAAAGGTGAAAATATTTTAGTTACCGACGTATTTATTTCTATCTAAAACATAGACCATTATTTTCAGCGATATTATAAGACTGACTAGGCCTTAGATATGGGCTTCAAAAGCCTATAAAAAATAAAGTCGTCATATTCACAAGCGTCTTCAAACGATTATATTTAAAGACATGAGCCTTGCATCTGTGTGAGTGGGCGCCGAAAGTATAAAGTATGATGCGGATGAGGGAATCCCTTAAATTTCAATGGGTCAATCTGCGCGTGCGGACATGAACTCTCACACTCACTCAAACGCAAAGCTTTACAAGAATATACAACATCGAAATACCTGGCAGTCTTAGCTACATATCGAAGTTGCCCGCAGCATGCTCGCAGACGCACACGCGTACACAACCATCCATATGGACGTTAGTATTACGAAAATCATAGTAATCATCACGAATATGATTTTGCAACATCATAACTTCAAAGTTGCCGTTTCGTAAAAGCAACGCTTTATATATCGGTGACAGTAGAAATGGGTTTCTAATTAACTGTGTACAAAACTACTTCGTAGCGCGTCCCCGGCCTATTGCCAGGAACTAGGTTAATGACTATCTTCTCTACTCCCTCTCTCGTGTCTCATTAACGCGTCCGCACAAAACACGAACTTCAATCCTAGCTATAAACACTCGTTTGGACGGAAATTAAGTTAGCCCTGAACAAACACCCTTGCAAAAACATCGTTTGACGAACAATTCCGTAACGTTACCCCCCCTTCCCCCTCCTGAACACGATCTAAGACATGAAATTCTGAACTATGAAAATAAACCCTTTGTGGATTTCAAGTTTTGATATGAATGATACAATACTTTACTATGCGTGCCAAATAAGAATAGCACTGTCAAGACGCCATTTTGTTCCGCAATACTCGTGAACTTCATTACCAAAGTGTAAGGTGTGCAAAAAAGTAAATAAAGAAATTATATTCAGTTTAATTATTTTTGTTCACTTTTTTGGTATTTCTTGTCAATTTTACGCCAAATTAATTACACAGTAATTATATTATTATTATGGCGACATATTAGGGTGACCAGTAGCATTTCGTGAAGTTAACTATATATATTGGTTCATTTCTTTAATGAGTATTCATGTTTTCAAATATTATTAAATTATCCAAAATTATCTATTTATGGAATTCAATAAATAACATTTTATAAAAATTAATGTAAATAATAATGAAATCTATGAATAAAAAAATATTACATTTTTTTTTCTTAGTATTTTTTTGCTGGCAGTACCAATTTGACAGCTATCGTGTGAAGTTGTAGCAAGCGCGATCCTATTCTTATTTGGCACGCATAGTATATACGCTGTATAAGTTTAAAAACCCATTTCCAATTAAGGACTAAATTATTGTTGCAGGTAAAAAATAAATTAATAGTCCGTAAGTATATATTTTCTACCTGCAACAATTTAATGTTCTAGTACAGATTTAAATAAGTATCTTGTGAAATTAACAGTTCACAGCATTTTGTATCATTTGCACCGAATCCCTTCGACTACATAGGAACATTAAAGGAATTCTATGCACAGGAATGAAATGTATATTAAATACCTTGTCTAATCTATCTGTAGACTTGACATTCATCTATCAATTGTGCAAATCTGTATTTGTACCATTAATATACTACATATAAAGAAAATTAATTCACAAACAGAAATAATATGAAATTATTATTCAATAAATATCTATATCATGTACTCGTAAGTTTGTAAAAAGCTACTAATGATTCTCACTCTCATTATCAAACAACGACGTTACATATAAATATAACATACTTGACTTAACTGGGACTAGAACCCAGAGCTGTTAAACAAGCTGTCGGCACGACGTCATAATTTTCCCACAAGTGCACATCAATTAAAATGCAGTATATAAATAAATACATAACCAGCTACAATATATCACAATGTCAAAAAACAACTAAATACCTGTGTGCCTTCGAATAAGATTTACGAAATAAGGCGTGGCATAAACCATACAACAATTCAATAAATATGGAAGGTAGTATTATAAATGCAAACGTGCTTTGTGCAAGTTACAACAGGCAGCATTTAAAAAGCTGTGAGTTGCAATTTATTTAGATTTTATACAAAAATACTGATATTAAAATACACTATTTTTATTCAAATATTCTCAACTAATATTATTATCTACGCCACGCCTAATCTCATGAACTAGTCACAACATAAAACAAACATAAATCCACATACATTTCGACATAGAGTCTACAAACATTAATTAACGAATCCAGAATAAATATATTTATAAAAAGCTTATGTGCAGTTTACAATGCACAGAATATAAATTGCCTCTTAGGTCCTGCCTAATATCTTACTTGGGGCATAACAGGAACAACTCGTTCCCATACTAGGCTTTGGTAAATACGGGGTTGCCGTCTATTTCAATATAAAAGCAACTATTTATTAGGTAATAATATATAAATACGTAATGAAGAATCGTTACCTCCAAAAGATGTACTTACAACACAACTTAATTTAAGTACTTTATAAAAACGTTACTGCTGATGAAATGGACTGCAGTAATTTTATATTAGTTTTTCTAATAAATATTATACACATATAAGTAGGTATACCAAAGTGCTCTATGAGCCACGAGTTAATGTAATAATGTCTATTAGCTAGAATGCTTTCTGAGGTGACTTATCTAATGGATCGCGATAGACGATGGTGGCCGATTTGATGAGATCCGGTTCATCTTCGGAGGGCTTGAAGTCGACGGAGACGGCGACTTCTTTGTGTGAGCATTTGTTGTGCGTCATGAGGATGCCGCCTGCCAGACCGACCAGCGCACGGTCCAGCCAGTTCACCGGGTTAGCGTATATCAAACCTCCTTCGTAGAAACCCAAGTGACCGCCATGTGCTAATTCTAGATACATCGCCTTATCGTGCGAGCCTGTAATAACAAATTCAAAATTTAAAAACACTAAAAAGATACTGTAAATTCAATAATAATAATATGTCGTTAAATGGAAGGAGATAACCCCAGTGTGATTCATAAACACACAATTTTTTTTTCAGGTTGTCGTTATCAGTCTTTCTGTCACGCCATTTAATCATGCCAATATTTTAACAAGGAAAATATTGTGTTTTAATCGCTATGATACCTCCGTCGAAACTTTTATCGTTTTCTTTTAAACATTGGGAAAAATTCTAGCATAAACTTAGTTTAAACAGAACGAAGTCACATAATGTGGGCTAGACAAGTAAGATTCAGTGTTACCCAAAATATATAATTTGTGATGAAATTTCGGGACCTTGAATATCTGACATTAGTACAACGTGTATAAATATGGAGATTTACAATCAAGTTCCACTGGTTTCATTCATATATGTACAATGATAATGACCTCATTTCTGTTGCGCAATGTTTTCAATACGTCTTATCTCCAGATTGAAATATTGCAAAAACCATAATAACTCGGAGAAAGCCCACGCAGTAATAAATATTGATAGATTATGGATTCGTCATGTAGGTACTATATATTTATTTTTTACAGATGTGTCATTTATTAGCAGACGAGTAGCGTCTATAATTATGTTAATGAACAACCGAAATACCGCGATGACGTACTCCACCAAATATAGCCTCGATGTTTGTTGACTGTTAAAATTCATGTAAAATAAATGACTTGTCAAACTATAATTATAATGTCTACTGACTAAAATAGACAATAAAATGCGGCTATCATGTACCTAGTCAGACGCTTGATAATGTCTAACAACAAGTCCGACCTTGAGATGCCGGTATACCGACTTGCTCAGTTGTTAAGGTCAGAAGAGACGAGAATGTGAGTTTTTTTATAAATCATATTCAAATGTTCTAAACCAAAAACGATACATTATAAAAGTTGGGTGACATAATAATAGTTCAAAATAATGTTACTTACTGACAAATTCCCTGACAATAGGCAACAAAGGCTCAGGAACTATGGGGTCGTCGCGAGCGTTGACGAATATCATCGGGATTTTTATATTCTTGAGGTAGAATGCCGACGAACTCCACTTGTAGAGGTCTGCCACAGATTCGAAGCCGTATACCCTTCTGCAAAAGAAAAACAATACAATTTTATTATTATTCCACTTAATAAAATAGTTTATTTACAATACGACACACGATTTGACGACACGTTTGGTGCAGTGGCTAAGCGATTGGCTTCTGCACTGCGGGTCGTGGGTTCGATTCCCGCACGGAACAAATATTTGTATGGCCTACAGATAGTTGTTCCGGGTCTGGGTGTTTGTGCATGTGAAGATTTGTGTCTGTAAACGCACCCACGATACAGGAGAAATCCTAGTGTGGGGCAACGTTTTAATTAAAAAAAAAAAAAAAAAAAAGTACCAAACAGGATTATATTATTTATGTGCCATTGGAATAGGTCGAATCATACAAATATCTGTGAGCTTTTGTCAATATAATATCTTATACCGAAATCGAACCAGCTACAACTTCATCATATATTATATCAGCCCGTAAACGGCCACTGTTGAACACGGGCCTTTCAGTGAATGATGATGGTTAAGTAAAGGAGGGAGTAAGTAAATCACCGTGCTCAGGGCCGGACTGGAACCTGAAATCGGCCGGGGCATTTGAGAGGCGGTCGGCCCAAGCGATTAGACTGACGACGTCTTTTTTTTAGACGCTCCCCTCACTCTATCTTTTGTATCTTGAGTGCACGTTCCCCTCACTCTTTCGAAATCTCCGACTGTGTGACCGGCCCATCGGGCATTTGCCCGTATGGCCAGCCCGGGCCTGACCGTGCTTGTCAGACCGATTGGTAGCCGCAGTTTGTTGTTATTACCAGACATTAGGTGCGTCAAAAGAGCTTCCACGAGTGACGGTGCTTCAGTACGTCCATCGCGCCCCGGGTAGCCAAGCCCGCTACCAATCTCGCTGACTGCTTAATCTTTTCACCACAGCATGAGCTATACTCGAGCTTGTACCGACACGAGAAGAAGATGCAGACACAAGGCAAGCGCTACTTCGCATCCTTTTGACGTACACCCGCGGACATTTGCGGTGATTCACATTTCAACCTTATTGCCTTAGTATTAAGGTCGAAAAGTGGTTCACCGCAAATGTCCGCGATGGTACCTAATCCTTCAGTCGCCTTACATGACGCCGACGGGTGAGGGAAGGGATGTTTTTAAACAAAACTTTGATCTTTTATTTAGTTTAATTACGTGACTACAAATAGTATTCTATTGTGGCGAGTGCCAACAAAAATCTAGGACATTGTACCACTACTGGTTATCGACGATGACCCGTGTGCTCGTAGGTCACTGTGTAAGTGCGTTGACACAACTTAAAACTACAACAAACACTGCAGCAATGGCGTGATCGGTTAAAGATCACGACCGCGATAATATAGCGTTGGAGCTCCGAAAATACCTATTTACCCTAATCCCGCCCACAATCTTAGCTATAACACGTAACTTTATTAAATTTAGTTCGTTACAATTAGACTGCAAGTTATCGAGAGTAATACCTACTAACTTTGCGGAACATGGGAATCCTGAAGACCACTTCAATTAACGGTCGTTGGGGAGCGTATAACGAATCGACACGACAATAATACTAGTCATAGTAAACGTTTCATGGCAATATATGACGGTTGGAGTCGTCCTCATATTTTGTCGAGTGCTGTGGGAAAACTACCTAACTATAATAAGTAATCGCAGTATTTTGTTATTAGCGCACAGGATGACTGTCCAATCTCTTGTCATACTCCCTTATTCGGCTTTTACGAGACCGTAGAGATGTGGAGTTGGTGATTTGTTCCTTATAATCCAGCCTGCTTTATTTTTTATAAACGTTGGCATACTGGTATTATTTATCCTTCTGTATAGTGGGTGCATTTACAAATCTTCACATACACAAAACCCGAAAAAAATATCTGTAGGCCATACAAATACTTGTTCCGTGAGGGAATCGAACCCGTAACACGTTGCGCAGCAGGTAAAACCTCAGCCATTGCACCAATCGTGTCCTCTCACGAATTACATCTACTTAGTAAATGTTAATATAAAAACATACATAATCAGCCCATTAATTTCCCACTGCTGGGCGCGGGCTTTTTCTCAGAATGAGAAGGGTTTAAGCCTTAGTCCACCACGCTGGCCTGGTGCGGGCTGGCAGACTATACACACCACCGAGAACTTTATGGAGCCCTTTCAGGTGTGTAGGTTTCCTCACGATGTTTTTCCTTCCCCGTTAAGTGTATATCAAGCAAGTGATAATCAAATTCTGATCCGCACATGAATTCGAAAATTCAGAGGTACGGGCTGAGATCGAACTCGGACCTTTCTGCATGAAAGGCAAACGTTCAACCGCTAGGCTATCACTACTTAATTAATACAAAATAATTTAGCATTATGTAGGCACTGGAAACATCTAGTAAATTTCTGAATGCAAGTATCGTACCACGAATGTGGAACAAACATACTTTCACTGTTATTTAAATTTATGACTCTTCGTGATTTTAGACCAGAAGTAGTTAATTACTAGTTGCTTATTATTGCATTTAGACTAAGAATATAACTTCAGTCTTAGCAATGAATACACACCTTATCATTGCCTTTGGAGCGTCGTGAGAGGCGACTATGAGATAATAATTTAATTTATAAGAAAGGTAGATGCACTCATTTGTTTTCTAATAATCCTAAAGAGTATTTTCAGATTGGATAACATGATAGTTCGCTGTAGGTCTGACAGCAACGCCCGTGATTAGTTGAAGACATTTAAGGACTTATAATATGATGAAGTCGACGTGTGACGTAGAACGGATGTGTACAGCAGAGAAATGGATGTTATAGTTCTAAGTACATCTCAGTTATTAATGGGCCTATGTCTGTATGTATGACTAGCGGCCCGTCCCGGCTTCGCACGGGTGGATATTTTTCCCGTTTTTGCAACATTTTTCATTTATGCTCCGCTCATATTGGTCGTAGCGTGATTTTATTATAGCCTATAACCATCCTCGATAAATGGTCTATCCAACACAAAAATATTTTTTCAATTCCAACCAGTAGTTCCTGAGATTAGCGCGTTCAAACAAACAAACAAACAAACAAACAAACTCTTCAGCTTTATATATTTAAAGATGATGAAATAAAATATACACATGTCAATCTTACCTGGAATAGGCCTCGTCGAGATCTGGCAGTGTACCAGCTGACACGATCATCTTCTCATCTAAACCGTATCTGTTCTTCACTTCCGCGCTCAGCAGCGTCCTCTTGTGTCGCGTGATGATGTTGCGGTAGTTGTCTGTCATTATGTACAGGTAGAAGCGACGGAAGTTCTGCCATTGCAGGAGGTACACCATAGTGCTATAAATAACAATTACCAAAGATTAGGCCTGTCTCAATAAACGACTATTTGGGATCATGAGTGTCGTTTGCACATGACTGGAGAAGCAAATAAAAAAAAATCAAATATATGAAATTCTACTTTATGGCCAGCAACTAGGCCGCCATTCCCGCCATGTTGAGAGTCGTTTATTAATTTAATACGGGACGTATAATTGCCATTGAACTATTTGCTATCCTGTGGTTCAATAAAAAACATTGAAGTTTTAGCAGAATAACCAATCTGTTACAATCGTAATGCAATCTCAATAGTGTTTCGCTGGTATGGCAATTGTATGTCATTTTATATAAATTAGCAGACTTGAACCCCAAGCGATATGACCGTGCAAATGTTCAACTAAATGTCTTGATATATTCTCATATATCAAGACACAATACAATAGTGTGTTTACGACGAAAAATAAAACAATTTGGTCCTGTAAAGCCGTCGTACAAGTTTCAATTAGAAAATTTGATTGCGCATTGTTACGCATCGCATGCTCGTGCGACCACTTGCGGCTAGTTTCCGTCACCGATTTCCGTGAATGAGTAATGAAATCATCTAGGTAAATCAGTGTTTGTTTATTTTTTGTGGCACATTGAATCCCTCCGTGTGCCGGGCAGATAAACCTCAGATTAGATGTCAGCGACCTAAACTCCATCTTTTATTACTCATTATATCTCCTAATGGTAAAACTAATTTGCATAGCATTACTATCGATAGTTAAGAATTTTAAAATATAGAGTAAAGGCGTGAAGGTGTATGATTTGAAATTAGACATTTAAACTCGGACTGTAGAGAGCTTTTAAGTAACTTGCAATTGGCGTTACGACACTAAAATGCTTTATAAAATGTATTAGCATACGTGCAATGCTATTCTGCAAAATTAATTTCCATACAAGAAATAAACCAAAATAATGTCGAATAATACTAGTTTTACGAGTAATTTCGCAACTGGAATTCTGTTCTTATGAAGGTTAGATTTTGTAAGAAGCAACCTAATATGTGGATTGAAAAGACATTGAAAGTTTAAACAATCTGTTTCTACAAACAGAATATTGCAAAATCATTCTAATGTAAATTAAAATTGGCCATTCCAAAATTATTATGAACAACGCCTATATTTAGTAGTAGAAATCTCTATCTATGGCCTAATGCTACGGGCCTTTAGATCCCAAAATAAAAAAGTGCTACTTAATTTTGCAAAAGAATCAAATATTCTCATAATCATTTTATGTTCACGTAACGCATTGTTAATTGGTGTGCAATCAACAATGAAGATAACCTCGACCTCTCCGAGGCACAAAATGAGAAAAAATAACAATGAAACAGTTGAAGATTTAATTTGTGTACTTACTCTATAGCATTGTATCCCTGGCATATTGAAATCCCGCCAATTATATTGTTAGACCTCTTCCTGTCCTCACCCAGGTATTTAGAAATTAAATTCCCGCCAAGACTGAATCCGACTAGAATTAGTTTCGTGTTGGGATATCGTTCCACAAGGTTCTCCACCATATAATTGTAGTCATCGGTGTGTCCTGAAAACAAGTTTTTTTTTTACTAACCCAGTACCAAACTTGTTACTATACTCTAGCCAAACTCTTTGTGGAATTGATGTAAACAAACTGCCTATTTTCATGTTACCACTGGATGAAAGTAGATTTTTGGTCTGAATTTTAATTATGTATCGTTTATTTGCCACTTTTCTGTATATACAAAAGGAGAAACTGACTGACTGGCTAATCTATCAACGCACAGCCTAAACCGCTGGTGTTAGAAACTTGAAATTCTGACAGTAGGTATCTTTTATAACCTAGGCATCCACTAAGGAAGGATTTTTCAAAATTCCTACCCTAAGGAGGTGAGAAAAAGTCACGCAAGTGAACCTGCGGGAAAAAGCTAGTATATTGATCAATACGAAATTATAGTATCTGTGTAACAACAATTCAAAATACATGATAGTTTGTTTGTATAAACTCCACATCGAATTTGGCTAGAGTATAGAAAAGTTTACGTTTTTCGACACGTGTTAATTTTAAATTTAATTAACAGCTTGTTATCAATATGAATGATTGCACCGATATCCTAGTTTATAAATAGTATCAACGATTGAGTTAATTAGGATTAACGATCACTATATGATTTTTGTGTTAATGAATACGGCCACGTTGTGTCATTAATTTTAATAATACATAATATGTTGATATCAGAACAAAAGCCAATGTGGAGCCTCAATTGTGTGGAAAATATCAGTTGTCCATTGGCAACAGTGACCGACCCAGGGTGTTTTAAGTACAGAATGTTTCAAGTATTTATTTTTCATGCCAGGAGGTGAGTTCCGAGGAAGCAGAACAGATTAGCAGAAACTATCTACGCTGCTACGGCTAAGAACTAAGATTCTAAGTGATATTAGCAATCTCGTTTGCATTTTGCTCCTTTTAGTAGGTATTGTATTTCAAATGCTATTCGCTTGACCACTTTGAAGGTCTTAAGACCAGTGTGGTCAATGTATTTCCTTCCAAGGAAGATATTATAGTGAACCTTTGTAAACATGCCATAACCAGTACGCGACAGAATATCGGCGGTAAGAGATTTATGTATTTGAGAAATTATTCATATTTCGTTAATACGAAAAAAAAATGTAAAATATTGTTTGATGAAAATCTATCGCCTGGTAATTGTTCTGTATTGTACCTATTCCTGCGCTCCTTATCATCACACCATTAAATGATACCTAACTTTTTTAGCTTGTTTAACTAGGACGTGTGAAGATAAGCATCCTACCTACGTCAACGATTCTCAGTATTATTTAAGATATCGCGTAGTGAAATTACAATGAATATACGCAATATATACATGATCGGAAATAAAATAAATTGTTTATCGCTAATTGTTCACAACTGCTATATTTTTGCGCACCTACTCGTAAATATCAGAGTACATAACAGCACTTTCAAATTCTTAATATCACCTTGAAATAATGTATCGATCGAACTCAATGGATTGCTCCTTACAGTATTTCTCACGATTCAAATGTCTGCAAATCATGGGAAAGGCAAGTGTTTTCGATGACACCGTTACGTCATAGGACGTAGTCTAATAAAGCACCTAGGACTTGTGTTTTACCAACACTATTGTCCAGGAAATCTACGATTTACCTCATACGCTAATACCTATTTCCGTGTTATGAGTTCCGGTCTGGTTTAACGGGAAAGTCACGGACGTGGTTTGTTGCTTTCCGTTAGTATGTATGTATGTACTAAGTTACATCATCATCTTCATGCCCTGGTCCCAAGTTGCTTGGGGTCGGCGCAATATGTTTTCCTTTTCCATTCTTCCCTGTGAGCCGTCACATTATCATTTACTGCCTTATCTTTTATAACCTGTCTAACACCATCCATCCATCTTTTCTTTGGTGTCCCTCTCTCCCTCCATCAATCAATATTGTGTACGTCATTATTATCATTAGTGTGTACTAAGTTACATCAGTAAGTAAAATATGAATATCAACAACTTTGTCCTATATTCTATTAATATCCTTAAAGTTTAGTAGAAGCAAGAGCAAAAAACAACCTAGCAAGAAATAATAAGATTTGTCTGCGGTGTATTGTATTATGCATACAAAATGCATCTATATTATATCTAGGTGTGTAAGTAACACTATAGTCGACGGCAATGACCTCGTCGTGAAAGTCGCTACATAATATTTATGTAGATAGTATCGTAGAACCGTAGTCCTGGAGGTCAATTGTAACAAAACTTCTAAAAAAATTCTAAAAGTCACGGCCGTCTGAGCATTATCTTTATAAGAAAAAAAGCAGTCAAATAGCCGTGATTGAGCTTTTTAGGTTGATTGAGAATTTTAAGTACCTAACAATTTTGTTAAAAGTATTGGCTTCCTGGACTGAATGTAAAGAATAACAGGCAGCGGTTAAACTATTATCAAATTGTTCAATTGAGGGGTGGAATTTACAAATGGGCTAAGTGCCCAAAAAACCGCAGTCAATATTTTTAATGTCAAAGGAGCTACATTGGGCAGCCAATCCATTTTTATTAAAATTTTTGATTAATTATTTTTTTGGCACTTTGCTCATTTGTAAATTCCACGCCTCAATTTTAATATTGAAAAGGCTTGTGAACTGTACTGACTAATGATATTTGTAGCAATCTATTACTCCTGCTTCATTATCCTTACCCCGGTCACTCACATGCGCGCAAACATTTTACGAATGTTTTCCGTTTTGTGGAAAATGTTCGCATAGTCATCGCGAATGTTAGTCCCACACCTGTGTGTTCGCGTGTTCGTGCGAATGTGTGTGACCCGCATTACAATAGCATTGCTTAGAATGTCACAATGTGCCGCAGGAGTGCGGAAGGTTGTTTACATATCTAGTAAAAAAGTTAAAAGAATGTAAACGTGTAAACAGTAAGAACAGTGCTGTTTTCTTTATACATATCAGGGATTGTAGAATGATGTACGTCTCTATTCGTTTTGCTATTTATATTCATGATGTTAAATTTATTATTTTTCTTTCAACGATATTGTTAAGGTAAACAAAAATATTTAATTTAATTTTTATATCGAGTTGTCCATTATTTCTCGGTAATAAATAATACATCTACATTATATATATACTTATGTTAAACATAATAGCTCTATACAAATTATGTACCCACACTAATTAACAAAGTATTTAGAACGGTTCTCTTCAAGCATATCCATGCGTTTGCGCATGCGCCGTCAACGCACCGTAGCGGCTCTATTACATTTGTTTCTTGCTCATTATATCATTAAGTATTTTATTGAACCATTATATAATACATTGCGTTTGTTGCAACAAAGTTTTGCTATAAGGGCCATAAAAATCGGCACTACTTTCACAGAAAGTTTTATTAATTTGGATTGCAAACAAACGTAGTTGTATTTATTCTGTAGATTTAAGTCTGAGCAATTTTTGAAAATATATTTGAGTACTTAATATCACTTCAGCGCCCCATTATGAGATAAAGCAGCGTAGCTATGTTATAAACTTGAGACCTACTTTAGCAATAATTAGTCAGAGCTAGCACAGATTTACTTGCCTGATGCCTGGATCTCGCCATACATTAGCAGATCTGCCCACCGGGCACGTCTGTCAGGTAAAACTGTGCGTGTATGGCTAGATAATGTATGGGAGATTTTTTGCGTTCAAACGGGTCTGTCCTTATCGTCCTACATTACATAATGGACCTCTGAATCCTGATGGATTCGATTGTTTAGATGCGATGGCGATTTTATTACAAACTAGCGACCCGCCCCGGCCTCACACGGGTGCAATGTAGATACTAATGTGGGGCATATAAACCTTCCTCTTGAATCAGTATATCTATTGCTGAAAATTGCATTAAAATCCGTCGCGTAGTTTAAAAGATCTAAGCGTATAGACAGCGGGAGCGATTTTGTTTTATACTATGTAAAGATAACTTACCGTACGAAAAGATCCGATTGCCACTAACTGGGACGCTGTTGAGGGCTCCTATGTGATTGAGCACGGCACACCGGTAGCCATGGCATTGGGAGTAGTGCACGTAGGTCCGGATGTACACGCTCTCCGAGGTGTTGCCGATGCCGGGACAGATCGCGACCGTCACGTCATCTATGGAGAAAAAAATACTGTTAGTATAATTATATAAATACATGACGGTCAACTGTCTTCCTCCTAATATTTCTCGTGCTCTTGCTGCTGTTTAGGCTAAGTGTTCGTGCTAAACAACTCGTAATCATTTGGTTATGAACTCTAAGGTCCATACTATAAAGTCCTCTCAATATGATCGGCTGGGATCATCCTCCCAAGAGGAGCAAGCAGTCAAATTGTAAACGTCATCTGACATTTATACATTTGACAACATTTTTTGATTATTTATCAAATCAGCATCTCATATCATATCAAAACGACACTTAGGAAGCTCTCAAATGAGAGCTATTTATTGATACGGGCTTTAATTTGTAAAAGCACTCGTTTGTGGTGTGGCTGTTTCAGATTGTATTCAGAGCGATTTCAAATCCCAGAAACGCTTAGGGAAACTACATTCGCAGCATGATTCATGACTGACCGATCAGACACGCTGTCGCGTATACACTTAATTAAAGTAATTCAGTTAGTCAAGAACATCTTGCCCTAATCTTTCTGGAAATTAATAAATTAAGAATATTCTAAACGAGGGAACCACGCGAATGGACTACGTTTGTTTTTATTTTTGATAAGGATAACATAAACATAACATCACGCCCGTATTCCCCGAAGGAGTTGGGCAGAGGTGTATAGTAACACCTTCATTTCGCCGTTATGTTTAAATCCCATGTAATAGGGGGCGAGCGCATTGCCATTAACCGGGCACAAATCCAAACTCCGAGCTCCTACTAAGGAATTCCACAAGGAAAAACCCAATAACACTGCCTGACCTGGGGATCGAACCCAGGACCTCACAATCAGCAGTCGCGCTTGCCACCATTAGACCAACGACCAACGAGGCAGTAAAGGTTCTCATATGGATGACTTCCACGCTGGGTGAGTTGAATTTAAAGTAAAGCGTGTCATGTGTCAAGGTCGCCTGCTCAACGTTTCAGTCAGCATTGAAAGTAAGTGATCATTGTCCAAAGCCAAAATTTCAAAACCGATTTTGAATGAAAATTAGCTCCAATGATAAATTATTTTAATTATCTGCAATATTCATTGACTTATGATGTTGATTGCACATCAGTGCCAAATTACCGCTGTATGGAAACCACATGAAGCAATAATTGGCTGGATGTGCAAAAGTAATGAACGGCTACTAGCTCTCCCTGTTAGTGACCATAAACACCGATATCCGTCACTCGAGTCTTCTACCTACCGCGGGATGACGATCAGCTGATTCATGCTCATGCTATGTTTTCCCACATCTGCATAGAAACAACATTCGTAAACAATATTACATTATTTTCAAGTGTATGATGTCACTGGGTATCTGACTTTATCATTCAGCAATAAAGAGTACATAAGAAATTGATTTATGATATTAAAGATAAGTTTAATGGACATGTAGGTACTGTAGATTGCTCATTGATGACAGGCCTGCTTATTCTGACCACTATGACGTGTAGCAATTATCATGTTCAATGTCTCGGTGAACTTGGACAGTAGTCAAAATTCCGGTTCTATTGGTTAGAGGTTATAGGAAAATTTAATATAGGTTTGACATCAATTCAGTCTTCAATGAATCGTTTTTCCTTGACTTGCGTGACAAGAAAAGTGGTAGTGTACATAGCTACTAATTTTACAATGCACGACAGCAAAAATGTTCTATGTTCTTCTGTGTATACAATGTTTTGTTTTTTCAGTATATAAAACGGACAACTTTTGATAGCAGTACGAATATAAGGCATATTATCTATAGCTTTATAACTTGTTCTTTGTATATGTTAGATTTTATTTTCTCAGAACCAGCTGAATCCATTTCATTGTGACTTTATTTCTTATTTTTGTATGTACTTATGTAAGTATTCGTACAACACAAAAGGTTCAGTACTTTTTTTCTTGAAGTCTGCTCTTTTTTTAAGTACCTACATATTAATGTCCCTCGGTTGCACTCCTGACTCACTAAAAATCTTCCGGCAAAGATAAGAAGCTGATAAGCGTAATTTCTTACATTTTGCAACAATGAGTAAGCCGATTTAATACATCATAAAGTTTATCAATCGTCTCACATATTAGCGTGAAATACAATAGATATATTTATTTGTCAAGTGTAAGTACGCAATGAATTTACTTATTCACTATTGTTTCACGTCACTGGAAACCGATACGACTATGCCACTGATATGAATAATTATATTACAGTTATGGCTTTGCGCGATATGATATGATGCAATAATATTTCAGCGAGTGTTCTAAAACTAAACCACGTTACCAACTGGAGAGTAGGAATTTATAAAATAAACAGGTTATACGAGCTGAACTGGACAGTGAACAATACTGTGTTGCAAGTGATGAACCAATCGATTGGAAAAGACAGTCGCGATTCGCGAGCGGCTATTATTCGTAATCGTAACCTTGTTTCGTGTTGATATTTACTCTGGATTTATAATACTTAGTGTTGTGACGTATGCAGACATCAGATCAGTTGGGAATGGTATTGCTATGCCGTCACGCCTGTAATTCCTAAAATCAGAGGTCACAACCTACTGTTGGACACCCATGCTCGCTTTGACACCGTTATCTTTAGTAGGTATGCCAGCAGTGATAGCCTAGTGGTGTGACCGTCGGACTGCGAAGTCATAGGTCTCGAGTTTGAACCCAAGGCACACGCTTCTGATTTTTCGGATTAACAGGGTGTTGTATAAATTATCACTTGCTTAAAAACGGTGAAGGAAAACATTGCGAGGAAACTGGTATGCCTGAGAGATATTTCTCGACGGCATGTGAAGCCAAGTCAGAGGCCCATAGGCCCCGACATAAACTCTGACACCAGGTTAGTCACTAATCACACGAAAAGAAGTAAGTAGGTAATAGGTGTCAATTTGATAGGAATAACTGCCTCGTTGGTCTAGTGGTGGCAAGCGTGACTGCCGATCGTGAGGTCCTGGGTTTGATCCCCAGGTCGGACAAAGTGTTATTGGGTTTTTCCGTGTGGAATTCTTTAGTAGCAGCCCGGAGTTTGGATTTGTTACCGTATGATGGCAATAAGCTCGCCACCTATTTATTACATGGGACTTAAACATAACGGCGAAATGAGGGTGTTACTATAAACCTCTACCTAACCCTTCGGGGAATACAGGCGTGATGTTATGTTATGTTGATAGGAATCTGACACTATCTAGGAAGCACATTACCAACCACAAGTTATTAACTAGAAAATATCTAAAAGAAAAACCCGATCATAAATCCAATTCGGAACAGTTCAGGGTCAAACCAGTGCTGTAATTCTGGACCGATGAGATAATATCATTATTGTTATCGTAAACTGTCTTATTATTTATAATATTTAGAAAAAAGTGTGAGTATCGTATGTCAGTCAAATTCGGTGGTGGTAGGAAATTACTTACGTGGAAATAGATTTCTAATAAAGCCCCATAAGCGATGAACTGAATAAAAGATTCCAGTTCCTTTCAAAGAATGGACACCCATTACTTCCCCGTGGGTGTCGCAAAAGGCGACTAAGGGATTATGTTAACAGAATGGGCAGACAGTAGCGGATCCAGCCTTTACCCTACGGAAGTTCAAGTTCCGCAATTTTTTTTATAAATGAGGGACGTATTACCTGGGACTGAAAAACTGTACCTCTATTCTATATATTTTTCTAGATTATCTATAGAGTAAAGGTTATCGTTTTCAGTCCCTACGAGTCACAGTTTTGGGCGCCACCTCAGGGGGTGGTCATGTCCCAAGTGGCCACCCCCTGGATCTGCCACTGTGGGCAGCAGCATCTTCCTATGCGATAACAACATACAGCGATCACGAGTCCGTTTGTAAAGCGTTTTGATTATTTATGGCAATCTCTTACAGCCGTGGCATAATAATATGGTGTACTAGCTATTGCCCGCGGTTTCACCCGCATCACAGAGGAACTACTTGTAGTACTCGGATAAAAAGTATCCTATGTGTTAATCCAAAACATAGTCTATTTGTGTGCCAATTTTCATCCAAATCAGTTCAGCCGTTTATGCGTGATTGAGTAACAAACATCCATACATACAAACTTCCGCGTTTATAATATTAATGAAGTAAGGATTATGAGGAGGCTCATGTTTAGGTTTTTTGTTTTTGGCATACGTAGCTAGACTAGACCACAGCAACACTAGAAATAAGATAGAGACCCATAAATTGAAAAATTTACTTGTCGATTAGATAAATTAAATTTAAAAAAAAGTTAAAGCTTTTTAAAGTTACGAACACATACCTTCATGCTCGTTTCCAACCGGTTCGTACAGGTCATAGGTCAGGGTGGACTTATCAGGCAACACTAGCGACACCCGGCCGCCTATAGGCCATGGGCACCGGACACGTCCGATTAGGCTATGCAGTATCGTCTGGACGTGCCCGCTGAAGCCCCATAATCGAGTCGGTATGTATCTGAAATGAAAAGTATTGGTTAACAACCTGTTGTACTAAGTATGGACTATTTTATAACATATTAGCGACCTGCCCCGGCTTGGCACGGGTGCAATGTAGATACTAATGTGGGGCATATAAACCTTCCTCTTGAATTACTCTATCTATTGCTAAAAACTGCATTAAAATCCGTTGTGTAGTTTAAAAGATCTAAGCGTACAGATAGCGAGAGCGACTTTGTTTTATAATATGTAAAGATATTATATTTTAGGTTGGTTATTTCTGATGGGCTACTATAAATGTAAGACCTGAGGGCAGTGGCGGTCCGAGGGGGAGGGGGGAGGAGGGGCGTCGTAGGGATCTTGACCTCCCCTAAAATCGTACACGTTAAATTGACAAATCTACTAAAAACAGATAGATTTACAAAAAAAAACATTGTGCAATCAATTCTAATGTGCTAACCCTTTCGGGCCAGTCCAATACAATTGTGCGGGTTACAAGATCGCGTTTAGTTCATCAGTTTTACGTGCTTTGTGGACGGGCCCAGTGTCGAACGATTGTGCGGATAGCTATAAATTTTCTTAGATTCGTAATCTACAACTCCAAATTAGCTAGAATTCGTTCTCAGAATAACAAGTTCCGTCGTAGCTTGCGCCGGTCCGAAAGGGTTAAACTTATTTTACTGTTAATATGACCACCCCCCCCCAAAGTCTTTGGCTGCGACCGCGCCTGCCTGAGGGGCTAATAATGTCACATTTAGTGAATCATATTTCGTTTCATAGCCATAACTACAAGTGGACTGCACATCCAGTTGCAACTGCAAACTATGCAACTGCCAAATGCAGGTAGTAATAAATTAGAATGCAGTCAGTGCAACTAGGTGACAACTGCTGATTTATACAATTTCTTATAATGTGCATATAACTACGCTATAAATTCATTTGTTTCTGCTTTTGCATGATTTAATACTCAAAGATTGCATCTAAATAATTGCTACATCTACCTCATGTTAACTGTCTAGACCAGCCATACTCAACCTTTTTTTTATAGGGGCCATAAACACATTTCAGTCATGGTGTCGAGGGCCGTAAGCAAAAATTATTTAGGCCTTAATTAAAACGTAATTCCAAGTTAACGATCTAGTTACTTTATTAATGAAAAAATCACATCAGATGGGCCAATAACAAAGGCCCGGCGGGCCGCAGGTTGAGTATAGCTGATCTAGACGAAATAGTAAATGCATGTATAGTCTTGTCAGAACCGATTTGAAAAAAAGTTAAACTTTCACAACAGTTTATTAAAAAAAAGTCATGTTTTAAAGAAAAAAAAACTAAAAACAGAATACAATCTTTGAATTGAATTTGATTTGATTTCAGCAATACCCTAATTTTTTATAGTAACAGTTAAAAAATTGTTAACTATTTTTCAAATTGATTCTGTATAGACTTTATAAATACCATGTTTGACGAAAACAATGCAGTTAGGATTTCAATGAAGCAATACTGATTTCAAGGCTGAGTCGTGAATGAGTCAAGATTGTTTTAAATAGCCACTGACATCAGGGTTAATTAGTTAATAGATGCCGGCATCCTTTAAAATAAACCAATATAATGTATGTATATGTTTCCATTTATTACCATATTTTAAGTTTCTTAGACCCATTCTTATTATTTTTAATAGAAAACATTGCCCCACTCTTGGATTTCTCCTGTATCGTGGGTGCATTTACAGACACAAATCTTCACATGCACAAACACCCAGACCTGAAACAACTATTTGTAGGCCATACAAATATTTAATCCGTGCGGGAATCGAACCCACAACCCGTAGTGCAGAAACCAATCCCTCCCTTAACCACTGCATCAAACGTGTCATCTTTCTGAATTCATTATCATGCTCTTCTTAATTTCAATTGAATTTCTTTCTTGGGGGGGGGGGGGAGGGTGTTAATAATTACAGGCCCCTCTAGATAGCTTTACATGCTACAAACAATAAGTGCCTTTCCCACTCTTTTGTAGGAGTAGGAGGATATTCAATGATACACAGATCTTGATTGGTATAAATTGTTTCTTTTGCTAATTATCACAATTTTGCAATTGATACCTACTGTGACAACAATTAGCTCAAAAATAAGCAAACTGTGATACCAAATATTTGTAAACAAATGTCATAATAAGTATTAGGTATAGATTAAATAAATAACAAAAGGTATATTTTAGAGTGTTGCTGCTAAATCATTATTACATGACCCTGTTATTAGCATCAAATATGTACATGTGTAATGTAAACATAACACATGATTATAGCGAGCAAGGTATTTCATGAATATTTAACCATTTTATTTACTTAAGCTAATGAACTGCTGAACTACAAAATTAAATTATGTAATGTTTGTAAACATACATTAAGTTAATGTTAAGTAATTCTTTTTTTTTAATTGTGTCATTTTAATTAGTTATGGCCACAACTGTTTTATTTGAGGACTTGAGGTATAGGTAATGCTGACATCATTTCTTTTATGGTACCATGACAAGTTATGCAGTCATACGTGACTCACCAACTATATAAAAAAGTTACAATCTGTATTGTTACAAGTGTAGTTAAATCTATAGATGTTTCTAAGAACTTGGGAAGTCTGTCATGAAACAGTGAGTTTTTTGATGATGCTACCAGCTTGAGCCTTGTACACTTCTAATGTTAATGAAGGAAGTTTGGCATGTTTGACTTTCTAACGTTGCATCTGAAGCTTATATCATAAGATTTATTATAAAGATGCCATAATCTGTAGTTAGCCAACTTAATGCTTAGACTGTAGAGCATTATAATATGTTCACCAGATTATTAGCAAAGCAATAGTTTCAAGGAATGGAATCCAATAAGCATGGTCAAAATGTAGGTATCCAAAACAAAGCATGTTTTGTTTATGGATTAAAATTATTTGTTATTTCTGGAAGGTGTGTTCTGGGATTAGTTACCAAGAGATATACCTTTAACTAGCTCTTGATAACCCCAATAAAGAAGAGAAATAAATGTATAACATGACACAATTTTTATATTCTTTTGACTGGATTTAGATATAGATATTAGAACTAATATCTATATAACTTCGAAGATATTTAGCGAGATAAAAACCGTGACACAGAATTTATGGCTTTTGTGATAATGACATCATCAACCGAGCCTTCAGCACGTGAACAAGGAGATGTAAATAAACGAAACTTTTCATAAAAATAATTAATACTGCAATGAAAATACTTACGGTTCATTTAGGAATGGTGATATAAATAATATGTTTTCAATAAAACTTCTATCTCTCCCATAGATCACGGGTTTCTGTGCCTGACTGTTAACGTTCAATATTCTGAAAAGTACACACAGGATGACCGCAATAACAGCTAACAGGACTGTCGACATTTTGATTATGTTCAATCAGATCGCAGGGTCCGATGTTGGAAAGGAAATTTTACATAATAACGACTAAACAGTATTCCTGGATTTGTGAGGAAACAACAAACATCCACCCACCGCACAACACACCGGACTAAAAAATAATCACTATCAAATCAAACTATCAACATCTCACGAGTTCTAGAACCACTAACCGAAAACAGTCTCATTGGCCTTACCTAAAACTGTCATTTTCTGATTGGCCAACCAGAAGCAGTGTAATATTGTCATTGGTTTATTAAACGTCAAGAACGTCACGGTCGTTTAACACCACCAATATTTTTTTGTGAATGAGACTAGAGATGAGACGTCTCTGATCGGATAAATAAATAGTGAAATTGAAAATGGTTGGAAAATAGAGAATCACTACATTATGAATATTTTGAAACAGCGAAAATATCGTTCTCTATTTATGGTAATAAATCAAACAATCACACCTACATAGTATTGTATTCACAAATGTTACTATGAAATAAATTATCACATTGTGTTCGAACGCACTGCATTGAATACGACTCTGTGGTTGGTAGCTGTTTTGTAGCATTAATAAAGGCAACCAATCACAGGGCCGTATTCGTTCGCACAGTAGAGCTCTTTGTTTGAGAGTACTGATTCCTCAGATTATGTTTTCTGAGACTGATTCGGTACTTTGAGTCTGTCAATCAGTGTACCCGTTACTTAGTAACGAATAACGGTTTACCAGCTCTATCCCACAGAAAGAGCTGAAAGTTTTCTTTCTTTGACTCAGATCAGAGATCAATAACTTGCTCCGAGGTAAAGACTCTGTCTAACTCAGTAATTATAGAGCTAGAGTCGTTTGAGTAAAAAGCTCAAAATCCAATAGCAAGTTTTATTGCGTAAGTTGACTAGAGTGCGCGCAAAATAACTCTGCGCGCGACGGAGGGCGTGCTAAATGTTGCCATGATCGCAAAAATATAAAGTCCTACTTTTCAAGGAAAAGTAGTATATCATGAGCATTCAAATTGGGCAGCCCTCTTGCTGTTTATTATATTTTAATTGAGCTAAGTTATGTACGTTTAAATTTACTACCTATCAATTAAATTAATTCGTATTTTTACGTAATTTGCAAAGGAAAAGAACCAAGGTTATAAATGTGCCGTGAGTGAATAAGAATGCAGTATGATTATTATCGGCTGATGACGTCTATTATAATCTTTATTATTATATTTTCTTGTATTTCTAAAATCAGGTAGATGTAGTGACAAAGTTAATAAAACGGCAACATTATGGCGGAACATGATTAGTTCCGATTTTGGCCGCGCGCAGAGTTATCTTGCGCGCACTCTAATTCTACAACCGACTTTCAAACTGTGGACACACTCGCAGCGAGTTTTACGAAGTGAGTAACTACTTGCGTGCAAATAACTTGGCTAATAAATCTTGCTACTCTTGCTAGTACTGGATTCGGCGCCAAAAGGAAAAATAGTCAATACTTTATACCTCGAGTGTTGTTGTTTATGTTTTAGTACAATTTATATCCCAATTAGATAACCTACGAGAGTCGGTAACGGTTACGCACGCTACAGTATCCCTATACATAATATATTATAGTTTGTGAGTAGGGTTAATCGCCTATTGCCGATTCTGGCAAAGGAACACATTTTTTTAGCCTAAGTTATGTACCATGCCTCACTCTAAATCTTATAGCCGCACTTGGCCGGTATTTAAACACTTTACACGTTATTTAGTGCAGCGCTACACTATACCGAATATACGCGACGCAATTTCAGTGCGATTACGCCTACAATGCTTTTTAATATCCCGCGACACACCAGGCCGAAATTACGTCGGTTCTCGCCGGTATAAAAACTGGCCAAGTGCGAGTCGGACTCGTGCACGAAGGGTTCCGTACCATTATGTATCTATAAAAACGGCAAAATAAAACACGTTTGTTGTATGGGAGCCCCCTTTAAATATTTGTTTTATTATAATTTAACTATCTATTTTTAAAGCAAATATATAACTTAATATTCTGTGAATATTTCAAGCGTCTACCTGTTGCCGTTATCAATATCGAGCAAATAAATCACGTTTGTTGTATGGGAGCCCCCTTAAATATTTTATTGTTTTTTAGTATTTGTTCTTATAGCGGCAACAGAAATACATCATCTGTGAAAATTTCAACTGTCCAACTATCACGGTTCATGAGATGCAGCCTGGTGACGGACGGAGGGACAGACAGCGGAGTCTTAGTAATAGGGTCCCGTTTTACCCTTTGGGTACGGAACCCTAATACGTACTGTACGCATCCATTTATTATTGTAGTCCTTGCATCCATTAATTATACACAGAACAGGATTATACATTTCTGTCGCACTTAATCACAGTCGGTGGTTTGAAAGAGATTAATTTTGTTTGTGGAGATTTGGAATAAAATGTTAAATCTTAGAAGAACATAATTTTATTAGAGAAAAAATGTTCATGAGCATAAAATAACTAATTACCAATAAATAACAATAATGCGGTAATTCCGTGAACAAAACGCAATTCGCAATAATCACAAAAAAATAAAACAAAGAGCCTTCCTTAGAGAAGTCGTTGGTAGTTTCTAAAAATATGCAGTTTTACCAATTTAGCTTTTCATTATTATACAATATTTTATTCGAACACTGTATTATATTATTGCGTACCGAGATTGGATTATGAAAATCTTAAACTAAGTACACTATAAGGAATTACAATTCTTCCATACATATCTAGATGTCCCAATAGTGTTCTTCTAAAACTTCCATGAAACGTCTTTAAAATCTAGACTTTATCTAGCTTTTGTGACATGTATACATAGATTTTTTCAACAATATAAGCTAAAATATACAGATATACATTTGTGATTCAAACATAGTGAGCAACACTTGTATTATTAATTATCTATATAATATCTATGAATATTTAATTGTAACTTATAGCATCTGTAAGTCGTCATGTAAGGCATTGCTATGTGAATCAACTAGGCATTGCTGGAGCAGCGTCGTCAACTATCTAAATATAAATCAGTTATTTGTTGATAATCAGTTATTTCGTTATAATAATATTGTTATTATAACACCACTTGTACACTACACCCAATACGCAATAAAGAGGTCCATAGTTATATTACTGGGACAGTAAAACAAGAGATCAGAAGGAGATTATATGGACAATTTGGATTTTGTTTGGATACATATTACAAAGAAGTCTTAAATTAGCAAAAAGCTATTTCTCAATTTGTAAAAGATTCTTATAAAAATATTATAGACAACTATAAATATATTGCATAACTTAGTGTCATATTAGTGTACACGCCATAATGTAAAACTTAAATATAACAAGTAATGTTCTATAAATACCTACGATAAGAGTCCATCCGATGTTCACCCCATCAGCCTTCACGTATCAATAAATATCTGTACATACACTTAATTATAAATGTTATAAATAGATGGGATATCAGATGGTGCGAAAGTATTTTATTTACTATGCGAATACTAAGCAGTACCTGACAAACTACGTACAAAATAAAGTCACGAAATGGTAAAATAACACTAAAATTAATATAACAGTAGCATAAAATTAAATTGTGATGATATCCTAATACTAAAATATAATGGCAAAAATGAAATCATCAGCTCAGCGATTACTCTCTCGTGTACTCTTAACAACAACTATTATTTTGTATCAAATATGTTAACAAATGCTACCAAATTATCTGCTATATTTCGATAAGCTTTAAATATGAATTCGTAAGATCTAAATCAGAAATAAAGTACCTACATTATAATGAATTATATTGTGCTGCGTACAAGTTATCATCTGAATTCTTAAAATATGAAGTATTATGTTCAACGTATGATGTGTAAATATATTTGTTGTTTGAAGAATAACTAACATTTTAACAAGAAAAACCCTAACATGCATCACCACTGTCCATCATACGTCGAATAAATAATATACAGCTTTAGGTCAGGTAAGGGATAAGTCTGCCTTTTAGACAGGAATGGCTTTGAAGTATGACTCTGAAACAAATATTTTTTGCTTACAATGTTTCTAAGCTAATGAGTTGCAAAATATCACTTCAATACATTGACTAACTCAAGTTCAGCGATGATGTATGATTAGGTAAATCTGATCCTAGCGCGACTTCGATTCCAACTAACTTAAAGCTTTACATTAGAATCGGCAAAAGTTACATCTGTATCTTTGTGTCGTACAAAATATTGTCAGTATTCGTACACAGGTTACAAAATAAATATTTTAGTGTATTGATACATTCAAACAGATAGCACCACCATTCCTAACAACCATTTACTTTGTTCACTCACCTCAATCCTGGATTTCCTCAAGTTCAATCTATTTTAGCTACGCTGAATTAAAAAGTATAAATAATGATTAGGGCTGTAGCTAAATTCGATCTATATAAAAAGTTCCTCGTAAGGTTAATGCTAGCAAGATATCATTGGCCGCGCGTAATGGGCCCTATTGAAACCATAGAGGGAGGGTCAGCGTATGAGACAAGTGAGACATAATTCTGCTGATCCAATGCAGTCGTCGTGGCAGAAGGCACCGCATTTCTTGCATAGTATCATCGCGCGTAGGTTGCACACGCAGGCATCGTCCGCACCAACACTCCGGCACCGTGCCACGCTCTGGAAATAAATATACTGATTAACATGGGTCTATTCATAAAGTGCTTATTACACTATTCAATTTGTAGGAAATCTAATGAGAAACACTCTAACTAGGAAGTTGGAAGCTACTGATCACACTAGACTAAATTGAATTCTAAATCGGACCGACGACTAGGGTTGCCACCTTTTTTTAAAAAAAAATATAGTATTTTTCCCAAAAATGATGCAGAAATATAGTACTTTTGAGAAATTCAGGGGAAAAAATGTACACATTTATTTTTTATCATTATGTACTTTTCCATATATACTTGATGTTGCTCTTCGCTTCGCTCTTAACTTTATGATATACTGTATTTTTATACCAAAATACTGTAAGCATACAAGGTTAGTCGGAGTACCCCCTACTAAGCCGAAAAGGTGTTAAAGAACCCATAATAAGGGATAACTTTTGTTCTACAACTTTCCCCAAAATTCGATAGTTTAGGAGAAATAGCATTTCAAAGATTTCGTAAAAAATATGCTAAAATCTATCTGTCAATAGCTATGATCAGCTGTGTTTACAATTTAGGTCATATTTGGGGTCACCGATTACAAATTTAATTTTCTGAATTCATAACTAAAGCAGGTATGTTTTTTTTTTTTGAAAAAACTAAAATAAAAATATTTTTTCATTCAAATAAAAATTATCAAATTTTGAAATTTTAACACTTGCTTAAAATAGTCATCAGTGATACTTTAAGTCGCCCGCGGCTTAGTACCCCCTTTCCGACTAACCTTGTATACTCAAACCGCTGTAAATTTACAAATCCGATCTGGCAACACTGCTCTAAATCGTAGCGATGCGATTACACTCACCTAAATCGTAAACAATTTAGGAACCTTCGGTCGGGACCTTCCAATTGCACTAAATCGGAATCTAAGTGTTCTAACTTCATCTACACCTTTCGATTTCCTAATTAGATTTCCTACAAATTGAATAGTGTAATACGCTTAATACTAATCCATGTGGGTAAAAAGAGAAGGGACTTGAATGGCACATGACTCCACATTGCCATGCCATGCTGCATTTAATTTTGTTTACGCATGTTGTTAAGAATCTTTAAACTTTATTGGCCTTTACAAGACAATTCGAATTAGTGCAAACACACCAGGCATATTTAAGAAAATTTTGTCCTGTGGTGGAGGACACGTTACGCGTGTTGTAGTAAAGTTAAATTGCAGATAAGGAATAATTTGTGCATTTGTGTACAGTCATACAGAGAAGCGCGGCGCGTCCGCCTGCACAGTAAAAACCAGTTTTTACTGGTTTTGACAACCGGCTTGAAGCGCGGCGCGTCCTACACGTGCCTACACCTCGCCGGGCACTTTACGCATTTCATGATTAATTCATGACCACTCACCAAAATACAAAGCTGACAATATGGCTCGCGAACTGTAACTTAGTATTTGAAAAACGTTAATTTATTCTCATTTAGGCTTTAATTTCACAAGAAAGACTCTTTGGGATACCAACCACATTAGTATTCTGGTTGGCAGGTGGGGCACTGGACGCCCGCGGCGCCACGTTTGGAGTCCTTTGCACCAGGATGTACTGTCCTACGTTATTCGACCGATTCTCGTTAATCTGGAAAACGACATAATTTTTTGATTAGTTAACTGATATTTCTTGGGAGGATACTTATTAACGTTTGTCGGGCGTGTACGCGTACGTTTCTCGAACGTGCTGCCGCTGTAGACTATTACGCGCGGTAAGCTGGATGTACGCTTCGCTGAAGTGGTACAGAGGCCGCGCGAGTAGCGGCACACCTAATATTTTTGTCCACTTTTGTTAATGAACCGGGTCTGCGCCATCTACGATTTTTAATCAGTAACAGCTATACCTACTTTAAAAAAATAGATGTTATTTCTTGTAAAATTCACATTCGCATGATTTCTTTATTAACTTCGTGTATTTAGCGTAATCCCATATGGATTAAAACCCTGCATTTGAAATAGCATGAGAATAATCAATTAATGAGAAAAAACAATACACGTACTTCGTTATGAGGCATCACAGAGACCGGCACCTGCCTGACGAGCATGGGTGGCGGAGGGGGCGGGGGACGCACGGACCGCGCAGGCCGCGTGAGAAGTGCGGGCGGCGGTCGCAGCTGACCGCGTAATGCATCGCGGTTTGGACTGTTCTGGATCGCCGCCTGGCAGATCTGGTAGCTGCGCTCCAGGTTCACCGTGCCCGGTGGCACCTTATTTGAACTGCGACTCCTGGAAGTAGACCAAAATATGGTATTAATATTATGAATATTAACATAATATTATAAAACCTCTGAGGATTGAGCTAACTGAGAAAAAGGCACAATAAGGGATCTGGGCTGCTGATTACGGAAACAATACATACCTGTTAGACTCTTTCCCTAACTTCGGTTTTTTACCAAGAGGTCTCATACCCTGTGTCATTGTGGTAGAATTGACAGGTGGGTTGGTAACAGCAGTACTTGATATTAAACTAGTTGCTGTATCTAATTCTTGTTTTACAGATGAATCCTTTATTGACTGACAACTCTCAGACGAGTTAGACGATTCCATATTAAAATTAGCATCCCTATCTTCTTTGTACATACAATTTTCATCATTCATATTTATATCTTCCATACTTGTTTTGGAATCTTCACTAACATATTTGGCGCTCTCTGCATTTAAATTTGAAAATGGGTGTAAAGTCATGACATTCTCATTATTTGTCCAGTCACTCTCATTTTTCCATAACACCGCTGATGCTTTTGGTTTAGCTGCATCTTTCATGTTATCATCAGGGTAAGATACAATCTGTAATAAAATACAAATTTATGATTAAAATATCCACGGGTTAAACAATCACTAGGTAAATCATTGTAATTAGACTTACAGATGTATTAGTGACTTCCATCATAGGTATTGAGGAATTTTGTGTCAAAGGCATTGTAACAACAGCAGTAACATCTGAAATAGTTTAAGAAACAATTTTATGGACATTAAATTTATGTTTGGGTAGACTAGATATTATTTCATCATGTCATTATGTCAGAATTAGCAAAGGATATGATGTACCCTCACTGTGAAATTTAATTAATTTTATTGACAAGCATACTCACTTGTTTCACTCATGTATGATGATAGCTCCATTAAGTTAGGATGTGATGAATATTTCACATCTTCACTTTCTGTGAAAATAAAAAGGGGTTTTTACTATTATTTGCCCATTATATCTTTTTATTTATCTATTGAATATTTAAACAAACAAATGTCAAGGAATAATATATACTTGTTATGGTTTCCATTTTCATTTAATTTTGATAATGAAAGACAACATAGAAATAATGCAATATGATATTATAATTAACTAGCTGTTCCCGTCACTTCGTCTGCGTAGAAGTCAGATGGGTTTTAATTTTTGCATGGAACCCTAAAACTTTTTCTTTTTCTAAAATGAAAGTAGCCTAAGTTACTCCTTATAACATCAAATATCTGCCAGTGAAAGTCAGGTCAAAATCGGTCCAGCCGTTTCAGAGACTAGCCGGAACAAACAAACAGACAGACAAAAATTAAAAAAATAAAAGTTTTTATTTTTGTATATACTTTCATATGCATGTAGTAAAAAGCTGTTATTTTGAGATTACAAACAGACATTTCAATTTTATTTATTTGTATAGAATAATTATATTATAGATTTATGTGATGAGAGAATTTTTGTCATAATGGTTTTCTTTTTAAAACATTGTTTCTATGATTTCTCCTGTCTGGGTATGCTTACAGATACAAATCTTCAAACGCCCAGACCCGGAATAACTAATTGTAGGCTATAGAAATATTTGTTCTGTGCGGGAATCGAACCCGCAACCCGCAGCTCAGAAGTCAATCGCCACTGCACCAAACATGTTATCAATTGTATACATTCTGTTTCATAGCAGCTAAAAATTGTTTTATGTTACATCTATACTAATATTATAAAGAGGAAAGATTTGCATTTTTGTATGTAACAAATAAACTTACTGGACCGATTTCAAAAAATATTTTGCTGTTAGAAAGCTACATTATCACTGAGTAACATAGGCTATGGGCGGAGCCGCGAGGACACAGCTAGTAATTTATATAAAAAAGTGCACTTACGAGATGTGAGTATTGAAAGGCTAGTCTCCAATATAAATGACTCCGCATCTTTAAAGTGCTCATCATAATAATTCTGAGCCATATTTTGAGGCAGGCTTTCCTTTTCACATTTTTCTGGACTATTCATATCATCACTCTTTGTATGGGACTGGTGTCCAGGCTGTGGCACTTGACAATCCACCTCCTGATTAAAGCTCTGACATACATCATGCTCAACAATAGCTTCTTTGCAATGTTGTGGTGATTCTACATCAGCTTCAGACTTAACACATTCCTGGTATGGCTCTGATACATATTCTTCTTGAGATTCATGTTTTAATGAATTTTGAGCATTTCGCTTATCAATTTCAGGACTTTCTTCCATTTCTGTTACAGTGTTTTCATATGGTATGGACTCTGTGGCTCCTGTAGACTCACTTGCAATATTTACATTTATATCAATCTTCAAACTGGACACTGAAGATTCACTTCTTGCATCATATTCATAGACGGATGCAGTAGCTTTACTGTCTTCACTATTTGTGTCCCCATGATCTTGCCCAGAATACAGTAGTTCATCATTAGGACAAACTTGCTCATTAGCATAATTTGTCTCAATATCTGAATAATTATTTGCAATATCTGCATTATGTACCAAAAAACTTGTATTATGTATTTCAAAATCATCTTCAAATTTAATTCGCTTTGCCATATTATATTCAACATTTTCGTTACTGGACCTTTTAGATGATTCATGTAAATTACTATCAGAATCAATTGCCTTATCCTCTTCACAATCTTTTGAAGTCTCTTCTATAGTTACAACACTGATATCTAGTTCCTGCTTTACTTCATTACGTTCAGATTCCCCATCTGGCAGCAATAGTGGATCAACAGGAGTTGTGGATAGTGAATCGTCCATCCTCTGTGTTGAAGATGAATCAGAGAAACTAAAGTCCACTGGATATTCTTCATAGTTGGGATGACTGTGACTTTTTGTATGTTTCAGAGGCAATAAGTCTGGCACTGGTGCAGACTGTTTAGTACAAATTGTGACAGGTTCTTCTAAAACTTCATCAGCTTTGGCTGCAGCTCTCGTCACTGCACCAACTGACCGCATTCTTTTACTAGTACTAGAAGATTTACTCTTTTTAATTTTTGGAACTGTACTACTGCTTGTTATTGAAGCTGTGGGTCTCAATTTTATAGTGGTCTTAAGAGAAGGTCGATCTGAATTCAAGCTTATTGAAGATTTCTCTTTTCTTGACTTCTCTCCCCAAATTGGCTCAAAATGTTTTAATTTCCATGGATCTATTTTACTTTTTTCTTTTTCAGCTTCAGTCTTCATTCTTTGTTGGTTTTCTGGAGTTAATTCTCCTCCAGAAAGGCTATCTTGCCATTGTAAACAGGCACGAGCAAAAAATTCATTATTCAGACTAGAGGAATTTAAGCGACCCGAAGGACTTAACCTATCCACACTAGGAAGTAGCTGCCCAAGCTTATATTGGTATAAAGGAGGAAGTAGTGAAAATGTATGTTTATTTAGTAATGCCCTAATATTTGTATTTACTAATATTGAATCTGGTGTCTCTAAATCAATGCAACCCTCTCTGGTTTGTTGTAATTGTGCTGCTGTTGATAACTTTTTGCCACTGCGCTTTCGAGGTTTCATACAGAAACCAGGGATGCTAGCCAATACTTCTCGCATAGTAGATGGTCTGTTAGTATTAGAATTCGTTTCTGTGTAGGATGTAGCTGCTGTCCATTCTCTATTTTCAGGAGGGGGTGGTGGTGGCAAGGGTTTCACTATTATTCTAGGTAGAGGTCGTGAATGATTAGAATTCTTCTTCCTTCTCTTTGATTGCTTTCTTGAGGAGTGCTTACTTGACTTTTCACCATCTTCGGGAATGCGTATGATCGAGTACTGGTCGTTTTTACATGGTGTGTATTTACTGTCAGTTGAATTATCTGAATATTCCATGTCGTTGTCCATTTTATCCGCAGGCGATACATCTAGTTCCATTGTTATGTTATGGCGTGTGTAAATAGCAAATGATGATATGAGAATGATAAACTGTTGCCGATAGGATCACTATTTCAACCCATCGTGCGTTTCTTCACGATACAAAAAGTGCCTTATTTACAATATTAACAATACAAAAAAATAATCATCACTTATTTGATAGTGCAATGTTCAATAGCATGACAATATTCATACAATACAATTCTTTTTTTCTCAAGAATAGTTGGCTGAAGAGCAAAACGCAAAATGTCACAACAACGCAGAAAATGGATTCCGTCACAGATAAAAAAATATTGAACTTGAACTGAACGTTAACTAATTGTATTTTTTGTTATTGGCAAACCGGAAAACTTTGGACACACCCGTAGCAAGTCGACCTTTGCAAATGTTACGAACTACGAATTCATGCAAAAAGACACGATTTCGAATTCATATTTAATAAAAGTGGACCCGCGCCAAAGTTTGTTTCAGCGGGTTTAGGCTCTCCCACACAGGTGCGATAAAACGGTCGACATTATCAGCGTTATTACGATAATAATTCGTCCCGCGTGCATCGTTGCCACACAGCTGTGTTTTTTCTTCCAATATTTTCAATGTGTATGTGTACCCCTACAGGCCCCTGCCCGCTTGTGTGACTGTCTGTAGAACTCAAATTGCGACCTACTAGCGTTATTACACAGGTGAGTGTAAGATCGCCCGCGTTGAAATATAAAATAGAACAGATAATGTAACGCAATATCGCAGAACGCAAGGACACAGATTAATATATGTCGAGCAAGGACGCATACTTCAGATTAATAACACGCAAACGCGTCGTTATTATCGCAACAGTACGTAAGATCGCATGCGTGCCAATCCAAAATGATCTAAAAACAGACATCGCAATAACGCATGACGATAATATTAACCGTCAAATACATAAATACTAGACTATGTTGACCGTTATAACGCACCTGGGTGCCTTTCAGCGATCCCAATCAGTTGAATCAGTGCCTCCAGATGCATTGTAATTACAGTAGATATACTGTAATTTTGGCTTTCTATTGTATACTAGCTTTTGCCCGCAGCTTCGCTTGCGTGAAGTTTGAAATCCTAGTTAAGCCCATTTTAAAGTGACATTTTAAAATCCAAAACGTCCGTCTTTTATCACCCCCAGCGGTTTAGGCTGTGCGTTGCTAGATTAGTCAGCCAGTCGGTCATTTTCTCCCGATGCTTCTTACTTCAAAAGTATCCGATTTCTCATACAAACTTTCAACACTTATTTCACCCCCTTAGAGATTGAATTTCCAAATATCTGTACATTTATTCCTAACCAGAAACCTTAATATTTAATTTCATCTTTCTTACTTCAAAAACGACGGACTTACATACAAACTTCAACCCCCCATTTCACCCTCTTAGGGGTGGAATCTCCAAAAACCCTCAAACACCTATACGTTTATTTCTTACCAATAGCCTAAATATTTAATTTCATATTTCTCACTTCAAAAATACCAGATTTCTGATACAAACTTTCAACACTTATTTCACCCCTTTAAGGGTTGAATTTCCAAAAATGCTCAAATAGGTGTACGTTTATTTCTAACCAAAAACCGTACTATTTAATTTCAAGCTTCTTACTTCAAAAATGACGGACTTACATACAAACTTAAAAACCCTATTTCACCCCCTTGGGGGTTGAATTTCGAGAAATCCCTTCTTAGTGGATGTTTACGTCACAAAATGAACCTACTGTCAAAATTTCAAGTTTCTAACCCCAGCCGCTTAGGCTGTGCGTTGATAGATCAGTCAGTCAGTCAGTCAGCTTCTCCTTTTATAAGTATAGATTGTATTGATGTAAATTACTGTATACATTATAAAAACTCACGATATTCACGATATTTAATTGATGTGAAGTAAAAATATAACTGTCTTTCGAAATATGAAGTTTTTCCAAGTATTTGGATTACTTTAGAGTACCTAAATAATAAAAAAAAAACTGAATTCTGCCATGTTGTAATCTACTGTAATTATTCGGAAAATACTGTAATTTTTGGCTTAAAACACGGTAATTTTATTTATGCGAAGTGAAAGCATTGATCCCTGCTTGGTTGTTTTGCTTGATTCACTTCACAACTATTTATTAGGGATACAATAAAACATAACTATGTATAAGACTGAAAGACTCGTATCTATGGTTATGAATAAAAAATATTAAAAAAAACTGATGTGCTTGTGCTTGCTTTTGCTTCTTCCGTTGTGGACCGGGACGCCATCTTGTTTTATTCGCGATGAATGGCGTTGTGCATTGTGATAATTAAAGTGGTTTTACTGTGTTATTGAATTATTGAGTGATTTCTTACCCTAATTATAATCGCAAATAATTAATCAGTTTTAATACTACCAGCAGTTCATTGCTACTTCGTTCATGGGTCGAGGAAGGTAAATATAACTCTTTACACCACATTGTTAGATAAAAAAATGGGATTTTTTAATTTGGATTTTTTCCATCTTTAGAGATCGTAGTCGTGATAGGCGTCGCAGTCGAACCAGGAGCAGGAGTAGAAGCCGCAGCCGGAGTCCACGTTATGGTCTTGGATCAGGCGGCGGAGGAGGGGGCGGAGGTGGTGGAGGAGGAGGAGGAGGAGGAGGAGGTTACGGCGGTGGGCGTCGCAGTAATCCCGGTGCAAGCCTACGAAAGCCAAAATGGGATCTAAGCAGGCTAAAACCGTTTAAAAAAGATTTCTACGTGCCCCATCCTGATGTGGAAAGCAGAACAGAATCTGATGTAGAAGCTTGGAGGAGCACTAACGAGATTACTCTTAAAGGGCGCAATATACCTAAACCGACAATGACGTTTGATGAAGCGAGTTTCCCAGATTATGTTATGGATGAGATTGATAAAATGGGATTTTCTAAACCAACTCCAATTCAAGCTCAGGGTTGGCCAATTGCTTTGAGTGGATGTGATATGGTCGGTATTGCTTCAACAGGATCTGGAAAAACACTTTCTTATATTTTACCCGCAATTGTTCATATTAACAATCAGCCGAAATCTAGTAGAGGTGATGGTCCAATTGCTCTAGTACTGGCACCTACTAGAGAATTAGCACAACAAATACAAGAAGTCTGTGACAAATTTGCAAACACCTCTAAAATACACAACACTTGTTTGTTTGGTGGAGCTCCCAAAGGACCTCAAGCTAGAGATTTAGATGCTGGTGTTGAGATTGTGATTGCAACACCTGGAAGACTTTTAGATTTTCTGGAAAGTGGAAGAACTAATTTAAAGAGAACTACATATTTAGTACTTGATGAAGCTGACAGAATGTTGGATATGGGATTTGAGCCCCAAATCAGAAAGATTATTGAACAAATCAGACCTGACCGCCAAACACTTATGTGGTCTGCCACTTGGCCTAGAGAAGTCCAAAGTTTAGCTGCAGAATTTTTAAAAGATTATCTTCAAATTAATGTTGGTTCACTGCAATTGGCTGCTAATCACAACATCTTGCAAATTATTGATGTTTGTATGGAATATGAAAAAGAAACTAAACTGAGCACACTTCTAAAGGAAATAATGGCAGAAAAGGAAAACAAAACCATTATTTTTATTGAAACTAAGCGTCGAGTTGATGATATAACAAGAAAAATGAAGAGGGATGGGTAAATACATTCACTTTTTTCCAGTACGGTTACTATGTAATATTAAAAAACAATATGCAGTGCAGGGAAAGCTGCTAATTAATAGTTTATCAACCCTTTAAGCTAACATAATTCATTTACATTATAATCTAAGCCTAAAAACAAAAGTAGCAATAAATAAGATTTGATATTACTCACACACAAACTAGCTATGCTTGTCTTGGATGGACTTTGAAGTTCATAAAATATTTTATAAACCCATATTTAAGAAATATCTAGTAAATACAACTGATGTAGTTATTCAGATCTTTGTTTTTTCTGTTAGGTGGCCTGCAGTATGCATTCATGGAGATAAGTCACAAAATGAACGTGATTGGGTTTTACAAGGTATGGTTGACACAAAACATAATTTGTTGATATCTTATAATGTTTTAATATTTAATTTATTATTTTGACAGCAACTTTATATAATTAAAATATACTAAGCTCCACAATAATAGCTGATTTTACATCAAACTGGTGCTGTATAATAACATAAACATAAAAAAATAGCACAAGTGGTTGTCGAGAAGCGGTGTCGGACATAAGACGCGAGCGCGTTGGGTGTAGTGCAGCCAGTAAACATTTTTTGAACCCGTGTCTGCATGTGCAGGCTGTGGAGAGCTGCGGCCGTGCGGCGGGGCGGCAGCGCGCGGCTCGTCGCCGCCAAGCCGCACGCGGCGGCGACGGCGCGCCCGCACCGCGCCCGCCTCTAGTTGTCGGGGCTAAGCCCTATGCACTCTGACTCGCTCCCGCGGCTAGTCTGAGCCGCTTCTCGCGGTGGCGCGGCGGCCGCCGGCGCATCTCGCGGCGCATGTCTAGCGCAGTCCCGCGGGTGTTCGACGCCGGCGCTCGCGTCGCGCCCCGACCACGGTGGTCGGCTCTCGGTTCTCGCCCCTCGTGCTGATGGGCGACCTCTCACCTCTCGCTCTCAATTTTTATTTTTTGTGCGATATATGACAGACGGAGTCGATATTATTAGTAAGTTTACTAATACAATAGTGAATGGAATAAAATTATATTTACGTCTCTCATTAAGCCTCCTAAGGTTGCCCTCAATTTGCAGTTATACATGTCATTTTCCTATTCTACATCTTTATTTTCCTTGTGATTTATTTAGATTAATTTCTTACTATTATCTTATGTACTCACATTGCTTATGCATATACATATGTGTTACCCCATATTCATTTAATTTGTTCATTATCATAATATATTACGTTAACATATTGGTGGCCTAGAAGGGGTGAAATGTGAGATGGGTGGTAAATTTATTTTTGAAACTTAATGGAGAAAATTAGCGGCGTAAAGCTTGTATTTTGTCATACAGGAAATATTTAATGTTGGATTCGTAAAGCTTTGCCTAAATTATTGTGTGAGCGACATAGATTATCTGCAATGGAATATGTTTCTTTTATGAAATAGTTTTTCTGACATACTTTTGCAACTTATCTTCTGTCACTTGATTCATAATGTTTTTGTTAGTCTCATAATGTGCATCAGAATTTAAAAATATATATTTTGCTGTGGTTTGGATATAGGTAAGAATATAGAAAAAAAAAATGTCATATAAATTCATAGACATATGTATTTATATTTATTGTTATTAAAATACAAATCAATAATTACTAGTTACCTAGTACTTAATTATTTAGACATAAAAGTACAAACTTATTTTTTTTAGAAGTGACATGATTTCAATTTCCTCCCACAGAATGATAACATGTTGACTCAAAGACTATAATTATAATATGTGCTTATACATGTGATTTCTTACAGATTTTCGTAGTGGGAAAGCTCCCATTCTAGTTGCCACGGATGTTGCTGCTAGAGGTTTAGGTATGTAAAAATAAAGCTTATTGAGACCTTTATTTTGCCACCTTTATGTTCTTCGTCTCATTATTTAAATTCTTATGTTTGCAGATGTTGATGATGTTAAATTCGTCATCAATTTCGATTACCCAAGCAATTCTGAAGATTATGTTCATCGTATTGGAAGAACTGGACGAACAAATAAAACCGGAACAGCATACACATTCTTTACTCCTTCAAATGCAGCTAAGGCCGCCGATCTTGTTGCTGTATTGAAAGAGGCTAAACAAGTTGTCAACCCTAAATTGCAAGAACTAGCTGAACGGGGCGGTGGAGGTGGCAGACGTAAGTAGACAACACTAATTTTGTACCTATGTAATATTCTTATTTGTCTTAACTAGCAATCTATCTATCTTCTATCAATTCTGATACTAAGTAATAGCTAAAAATGCTAAAGCTAGAAAGATAACAGTTTGAGCTAAAGTAATATATTATTTGAGTTTTTTGTAACTTTTAAAAATGTATTCCACGTTTTGCTGACCAGGGCACCGAGGCCGCGGCGGTAGATATCGACGAGGACGTCGCTCTCGCTCCCGATCACGGTCGCGTCGCCGTCGCTCCCGCACACGTTCTCGCTCTCGTGACCGTCGCCGTAGACGCCACAGCTCCTCCAGATCGTCGCGTAGCCGGTCGTCGAGGTCCTCCAGAAGTCACTCGCGCTCCCGTTCCCGTTCACGTAGCCGATCTCGCTCAGGCAAGTGCAGCCCCCTGAAGAATACTACGGATTCGGGCCAACAACAGGCGCCCCAAGCTCTTCTTCCCACGCCGAAACCCCTTCTGCCGACTCCCATCGGCCCTCAGCTCCCCGCTCACGTCGGCAAAGGGCCCTCCACCCCTCCCATAGAGAATAACGTGGCTCACGTCGATAGAAATATCATTCAAAATAATCCTCTAAATAACGGTAATGCAAATTATTTACAGCAACATAATCAAATACCGCCTCTGATGGCTCTTAATCCTCAAATGAATATGTGCGCTCCTCCCCCAATGAACGGGCAAGGCTTTGCTATGCCACCCTACTTCCCCACCGACCAGTACGGCATGATGATGCCGAACTTCTCTGCGGCCATGCTCCCGCCGGGCGGCTGGGCGGCTCCGCCCCCTCCCCCGCCTCCCCCTCCGCCCTCCGAGTCACCGGCTAACGGGAGTCACGAGCAACGGGGCCCTGGACAAAGTGGCCACGAGTCGGATTCCAGAAAACGCGGGGCTCGCTCAGGCGGGCTCGGTGGCTCAGGCGGCTATGCATCCGCTGCGGGCGGGCTCGGCGGCGGCGGGCTCGGGGCGGGCGGCGGTCTCGGCTCGGCGGGCGCCGGGCTCGGCACCAGCGCCGCGCTTGGCTCTGGCGCTGCGCTCGGCACCGGCGGCGGTCTTGGCTCCGGCGGCGGGCTCGGCTCGTCCGGTGGGCTCGGTTCGACCGGCGGACTCGGCTCCGATGGGTCGGCCGGCTCCCGCTCGAGAGGCCGCGACCGGCGGCGCCGCGGCAGAGGACGGGATCACGATGACTTAGACTCGGCTGGCCCGGGCTCAGGAGGTCTCGGCTCGGCAGGACTCGGTGGCCCCGACGGCGGCGGCCTGGGTCAACCGCCCGGCGGCGGCTACAACTCTGGCGGTCTCGGCGTACCTCACGGGAGCCTATTGCCGCGCATGCTTCCTCAGAGTGTCGTCGACGGTGTTGGACCTCAGGGCGCAAATTTTACTGCGTTCGGGTCTTATGGATCTAAAAGTATTAAGCAAAATAGTAATATGCAAGGAAATGAGAGTAGCGAAGGTTACAACGATGCTGGTTGTAGAATGGAGTATTATGGTCCACAAAACGTGGGGCCCGGCCGGCCTTACGGTCTCGGTATGGACCAGACGGGTTCCAACGGTGCGCTGGCGAATGGCTCCGTGGGGTACAATAACGACCGCCAGAGGAATCGCCGACGATGAATACGACTGAGGTTTGTTATATTCAAACCAATGCCAACTCACCTATTTTAACAACTCCACTATACATTACACCGAGACAAGTCGCCTTGGTGGCCTGTCAAATTGAAGAATTTTATTGTTTATTTTATGAACGACGCTATAATATACAACTCCATAATGGTTGTTATATTATCATACTATGTGCTCTATAAAACTGTTTGTCAGAAGAAAATACTAAATTAAACACATTTTAAAAATAAATGTCTTTATTTTCAGAAAATGGATACAATGGGGACTCTCGTCGACGTAGGAGACGTTAAACGCCAGTGGAAATAAGGAGTAAGCTACTTATAGTTACGTAAGAATTGACGCGGACTATCTGATTTCCATTCCATTTGTATTTATTTAACGTGTGATCGTGCAGTGCTACACATCTACATGTTATAAGTATTCTCCTAAATCTTACTGTAGAATCCTTTAAAATTTTGCATTGTAAATAAACATTCTATACATTGATGTTTTACATTTAATTATAACAATGCATCTCATTTGATATTTAGCTGCAAATAAAAGTGCCAGTTTTTTATATTTTTCTTCAACACAATCTATTTTCGATATTATGCAATCCTACAACACGAAATGTTAAGCAGTCACATTACATACATTTTGTACATAAAATTAAATGTCGAATATTTAGTCACTATTTTACCTTAGATAAGAATATAGCATCAAATGTTTTAATATCTTTAAAATATGCCATCTAAACTTATAAACATAAATGTAGCATATTTTGTACTGTTGATTAGCTGTTTTTGTACCTTTTGAGTGTTAAATATAGTAAATCAAATGGCTTAGAACTGTCAAATACAGCTTTTATTTTCCAAGGATGACAGTTCCGTGTTATTTAATTAAACATACATAATAAGCACCCTTTGGTTTGGTTTATATTTGTGTTTTTAAATGCTGTTGTGAACATTTTAAGATTAAGGCTGGTGATTCACCATCATTAATTATCTCATTATCTGGTACATTTTTCGAGTAAACAGTTATTTAACCAGAGAATTAATGATGATGAAAACCAGCCTTACCGTAGCACCGGATATTAGAATACGTTAAGTATGTACTGTCTTATGATAAACCTATTACTTTAGGTATCTATTCCCATGAATCTTTGACTATATAATTGTATCTCTTGCATTGTATGTGAACGAAATTAAAATTTTATAGTAATTAAATGATTTTTATTTCTATATTCTCCGCCTATGGATAATCCACAGCTGGATCTACGCTGACTAAAAAGGAAAGTAGTGACTACTACCAACTACTGCCTAGTCATCAAAACAAACAAATGGACTGGTGACCGCGGAGCCAGACAACACGTATTTTTTAAGTTTTACTTCTTTTGAGCATTGATTAATGAGCATATCGTCGCTCGGCAGTGAAAACCTCGTAAATATTTTTTTCTTCAAAATCGTTTTATTTGTTCTTTAAATTAATAAACTCATCATACACGTACTAGTTCAACACACTTTTAATTCAAATACTTCTAAGCCATCTATGACGTACGATGACAAACTTGTATTAACATTTATTGATCGGACATTTTTTTGCAGGAGACTGTTATTTCTACCTCTTTTAAATTTTTTTATTTTACACATACGTGGTTTTCACTGCCGACCGACGATATTGAGGATAAGGGTAAAAAAAAAATTGTTACGGAAGTTACGCACCCAGCTGTAACGAAAATGTGTCGCCATCTCCGTGGTCACCATGAATTTAGTTGTTGACAAACCTCTCATGAATTCACCCCTGTCACAACTCTACCCCGATAACTTACCACGGCAATTCACCGTGTCACGGCATTGCGCAGCTTAACCTGGCACTGGCAGAAAGTCGCACGGCATAATTGCGATTAGAATGAGCCCCTTGTACTTAGATAGGTACCTACTTTATTCCTACCTGCTTAACAATATTTGTCAGATTGCGTTGTCATAGTTACTAAAGGAAATATTCTTTCATTTATTCCCATAAATATTATTGAATGTTTTTGACTCGTAGACATTATCATTAATCTGTGTCTTTGACTCCGAATAATTCAAAATATTTTTGTCATCAATGATTTTTGTGAAACAACTAAATTAATTTTATTCCAATTTTGTATGATATAAAAAAAAAAAACAAGTTTCAATTTAGGTATCATTAAACAAAAATTTCAGTGTAAACCTTAAAATATGAGTTTTTGTGTAGATCTAGTATCCGAGGATTCTTTTTATGAAAATATAACTTTGGGAGTGACGAAACTCTTGGGTAAATATCATGTTCGTACTAATACCTCTTATATAATATCCATCCTGCCTACCTACACATGTGTCTTGCATAACCCAGCTTTCCATGTAGGTATAGGTACCTACTGTAATAATAGGTAATAATTCGGTACCTACCTATTGTTATAGTGGTGCACCCGGTTTAGTCATTATTAGCTTAGCAATTTTTTCGATCATCCAAGAACTGTAATTTTATTAAAAAAGACAAGTAGGTAAGTTGGTAGGTGTATACGAAAATGAAGCGAAATCCCGTCATTGTGGTGAATGGTAATACTGTTGTCGGAAATTCAGAGGGGGTCTTCTATGCCAGAATACAGGTGTCGTATTATGACGTGTTAAAATCATAATTGTTCCGTTGTGAGAATGTGACGGCGCTTTACGACTTGCATAGCCGCGTCACTGTCTCTCACCGAAACAGTGATGGTTTTAACACGTAATACGACCCCAGGCATGTACTGAATAATATTGTTAGCAACAAATACATGTTCTTTTAGTTATTTATTTACATTACACAATATACAAGTTAATAATATAATTTATCCTTAGTATGCGTTAGCTCTATGCTTTGGTAAGAAGTTAAATCCATCAGGTACTGGACCTAACAACATTTCACTTATTTTTATCCAGTCAGCGCAGTTGTTTGATGCCATCAAAGTTTCTAAGTCATCTCTACCAAAATATGATGGTGGTCTATCATTAATTCTTTGTGGAGGTTGCTCTAGCAACCCAACAGGTACATATCTGTACAAGAATGATAACCATTCAAGTAAAAACCTGCGGGTGTTCTCTACACCTTGCATGTCAGAGCCCCAGTGCTCTAAGCCATAGTTGGTATATTTCTTTAATATTTCTAATCTCTCGTTACTACGTATGTCCCAAATTCGCTGCTCTTTAATTTCAGTAAATATCCATGGTTTGATAAGTGCTCCCCGCCCAATCATTACACCCTGTACAGTGGGAGCAATTGTTCTTTTCTCTACATAATCCTGATAGCTTAATATATCACCGTTACCATAAACAGGACAAGGTGTTGCTGCTTTTGCACAAGTTTCAATATATTCCCAATCAGAAGACCTAGTGTATCTTGCTTCTCTTGACCTACCATGCACTGTTATGAGTGATGCACCCCATTCAGACATTTTTGGTACAATAGTGTGGGTAATTTTTTTATCTTGGTACACACCTGTTCGCATTTTAATTGTAAAAGGTATGCTTAGTATTTTGGAAGCACATCTCACTGATGACTCCAGTGTATTTAGTCTGTGCATCATACCACTACCACCACCCTTTTTATAAATTAAATCAATGGGGCAGCCTAGATTTAAATCTATAAAATCAAGCTCCGTGTTCTCTTGTAGCAGTTGCGCTACTTTAGTGATTGTGTAAATATTACTTCCACATATTTGTGCCCCAAATAAGTCTTCTGATTCATGTCTCTTGACTAAAGCCCATTCTTGTTTCATTCCTTTGAGTAAAGATTCACACAAGGCCATTTCTCCACATGTTACATCTGCCCCATACTCCTTACAGATCCTTCTGAAGGGCAGATTTCCAACTGTAGTTAAAGGGCTAAGATACAGTTTATCCTTCCAGTCTATCGTTTTCTTTTCCCTTGGTAGCAATTTAATCAAATCTTCGTCAGTAACAGCACCACTATTGTATACTTTTGGTTTGTTATCATCAGTGAGGGTGTCTTTTGATTCTTCAGTACTTTCTGTAGGCTCTTTAACCTCCTTATCAACTGGTTTCTTCCTTTTGTCCATATGTTTTATAAGTTTTTCAGAAAAACTAAAATCATACTTTTTTTTCTGAAGTGATATTTGAAGTGTTGACTGAATGGTGTTTTTTGTGTCATCTTTCCATTGCTTCCATTTATCTGAATCAATCTTATTGTAGCCTTCGGTGGTAATATGACTAGACCCAAACCGGCAAGCGATGCCTCTAGGACATCTCCCACGGGTATTATATAAGTGGCAAGTTTCACCTAAATCTTTAGGCTTTGATTTTAAATAATCAAGTGGGTTATGAATATATTTACAGTTCGTATACTGACATGAATTCAAGTTTTCAGGTGATTCTAAATTGATAATAGAAGGGCATGGTTTACTTTCTTTATTATCATGATAAGTTTTCGGTCGAGCTTTATTTTGGCCCCTTTTTTTACTCTTAAATGTCTTTTCTTCATTGTCGTTTGTTTTAGCTTTCTTATTGTCTTCAATATTTCCTTCATTGTTATCGTCTAATTTACGTTTACAAACCGAAGTAATATTGTCATCGGCATTGTTGCTTTTAGCTGGTCGTTGAATTACAAATTCTTCTTTGATAGCGCAAACACCAGCCATTGCCTTAGTCATTTATACAATGCACAACAATACTATTAAACTATAGTTAGAACCGATTCAGTTTAGATTACAACCGTAATAATTTAATTTCTAGTAGTGTAGTGAAAAAGGTTAAATTATTTACCAAATACCACGAGTGAATGACATTGACGTAACGTCAGTTGACATTTGACAAACTCAATTATGTACTCTGCAATTTAGACAGGTAAAGGTCTTGAAACCATACAGCCTATTCGGCAAAGAGGCTGTGTGGTTCTAACCGATTCTTTTTATATTACTTAAAAATGTGGTTTTTGGATTGAGCTGAGTATTGTAGATTGAGAGTATACATATAATAAGGGGCCATAACAATGTAATGGAAGATATTAACTTTCCTAAGCTTAAAGATATTGCGAAGACCTCTCTATGGAGAGGGATTTGGAGCAATATACTTAGTTAAGGTTAGATAGGGCAGACATGCAGGGCGTTGCACTTTAACTACTTACACACACACAGTAATTTTGCGACATTCGACAGACATTTCGACAGGAATGCTATCGACATTAACAAAAGACCCAATAAAACCATTCAAAATTATTAAATATAATTGTAGGCAAGCGCAACTACAAATTTAAAAAAAGCCTGTTTAAAGCGTCCTCTTTTTGAGTTTTAAGGGCGGTATGTAAGCACCGCGAGCATTTGTAATGCGAAGTTTGGTTGGTGAGCCTTCGGTGTGCGAGCGTTCACAACGCGAGCAAATTCTTTCGCAAAACAAACATTCTTTTGCGGTCAAAATTTCTAGCATTCGTTTCGGTTGCAAACTTCCATTTCTCGTGAAAAATAGTGATAATGTCTGACTAGGCGGTCGATGTGATGACGCGTTGCGACTACGTACTATCAACTTGGCCTCTTACGTCCCCCGCTTCTGCAAGCGTCGCCCTCCAACGCACATTCGGGAAACGAACATAAACAAAGCGAACGCCCGATATTCGTTTCAACGTAGGTACCTACTCACCGGATGTTTGATTCGCGAAAGAATGTGCTCGAGTTTGCTATACGAGCAAACGCATGCGCAACAAACGCTTGTTCGCGAAACGAATGCTCCAAGTAGGTATCGTCCACAAGTCGGATATTCATACATTATTTTTATTTACGCTTGTGCTGATACATCGCAATGTTTTATAAGCAATGCCGGAATGCGTAATGAACTAAATAGCCAAGTGTGCGGTGGAGTATCTTTTATATAATATGAGGCCTGACTAAGTACAGATAAACACTTATTTTATAAATTACTAGCTGTGTCCTCACGGCTCCGCCCGTAGCCTATGTTACTCAGTGATAATGTAGCTTTCTAACGGCAAAAGAATTTTTGAAATCGGTCCAGTAGTTTTTAAGTTTATTCGTTACATACAAAAATACAAATCTTTCTTTATAATATTAGTATAGATTATTTAATTCGTACAATTTTCAGAGGCGGATCCCCGAATTTGCAATGTCAACGTACAACGCAGATCTCCCTGTGACCGTGTAGCTCTTTCTACATGGGAACAGAGACATTCCGCACTACTTCCTGAAGATCTTCGCAATTTCTATGCCTCGAGCGATGGATTTCAACTAACTTGGCATTATAAGTATTCAGGTTAGTATTATTAAATCAAACGAAGAACGCACGTAGCAATACAACGGACGGCAAACACTGAAGTCCGTGGTAAGCAAAAATAAATTTATTATCTTCTTACAAGTAGGCAGGACATTTCGCTAAAGTTCTATTCCATCGAGTATTGAGATTTTGCAATTTGTAACGACTTGTATACCTATATGGACTCACGTGAAGAGGGTGAACAGCAGGGTCCTCTTGCGCACTATTTAATTAACTATTAAGAGCATAATTATAGCAATCTGTGAACCAGGGCCGGACTGGGACCTGAATTCGGCCGGGGCATTTGAGAGACGGTCGGCCCAAGCGATTAGACGGACGACGTTCTTTTTTTTTTAGACGCTCCCCTCACTCTTTGTCCTGTATCTTGGGTGCATTTACAAACACAAACAATTTGCGGCTTCTTTTTCAAGCGATAGGCGATAGTTGGACGACCTCTTTCTTTTTTGACGTTCCCCTCGCTCGTTCGATTTCTCCGACTGTGTGACTGGCCCGTCGGGCATCCGGCCCATCGGGCATTTGCTCGTATGGCCAGTCCGGGCCTGCTGTGAGCTGTGGACAAAATGCTGATTACTAATGTTTATGCTTGCAGCCGATGAAATTTTACCAGTTGGCTCAATTCAAGTGAATTCCTTGAACGAGTTGTGTCTTTCACCAGCCTTGAAAGACTTGTTGGACTTTTCACTTACAAGACAAAGTGGTGACCCTCGACCTACGCTGAATACAAAGAGCAAAGTATTTGAGTTGGATTCTTGCAGGACTATTGGCAAGGTATAATTATTAAAAAATCCATGTGAATTGTTTTGCGAATTTTATTAACTTATGGCGCCTTTCATGAAGAAGCGGCTAAGTTATGTAAAATACTCACTCTGGTCTAGTCGCGTAGAAAATTTAAAGGCACAATACCTTTTTTATCTCGACGTGAAAGATATTTCTCGACAGCATGTGAAGCCAAGTCAGAGGCACATGGGCGGCATACACTCTGATATACCAGGTTAGTCACTAACGACACGAAAAGAAGATCCCGACGTCTAGACCGAATTACACCGGGCGTGTTCACGGGTAGCCTGAAGTGGCGGAGCAGTTGTCATCTTCGTGAAGCGTGGGTTCTTCATCTACCCCCACACTTGGTCTTGATTTTTGTTAGAGTTATAGTCGGTACTTTGACACGCTATACTAACGTCCTTAGTTCGGGTGACGAGTCGTGGCCACTCTGAACATAGGCTTTGCGAATTTTCGCGCATGTACACTCCTTAAAGGTGGACGCACACTTATCAGAGCCGAACGCGCCGAAAGAATCGAATTTTAGAATTACCTAGTTGTATGAAATCCTATGGAACCTCGCACACTTATCCGCGCCGAATCGTCCGATTCGGATAGGTGTGCGAGGTTTCATAGGATTTCATACAACTAATTCTAAAATTCGATTCTTTCGGCGCTGATAAGTGTGCGTCTACCTTAAGAAAACAGTTAGGTAACTACTGTAAAAACTATTAAATAAACTTTACTTCTTTCGAAGATCGTAGTAATTAAATGTTAATTATAAGCTGTTTTGTTGCTAAAAAATCTATTCCGCAACCACTTGCACGATGTTCAGAGCCGCCAAGATAAATTGGCCGTACTGTACTTGCCTAATCCGTTCCGTCGACAATTTTATTACACTTGCTGTTGACCGGACACCATGATGTTGACTATTATCCATCTTCCCGATTAAAATGCTGTATTTAATAATCTTAAAAACAGTTTTGTAAGTTAGGTAGTTATTTTAAATATTTGTTACAGATATGTCTGGTGTATTCTGGAGGGATGTGGTCAGTGTGGTTGGCGACACGAGAAGGCGCTTGGGGCTGGCTTGCAGATTCTTTCACGCATTATTTTAGAATGGCACTCGTACATTTGGGTCTTCCTGGATGGCAAGCATCCTTTGCTAATATACCACTGATACCTTGGGCTGAAGTAAGAACTTAACTAATTTTTTATAATCCTGTACTAGTAAATTGGCTATATACCTATTAATTTTATCGTTACAGCAATTGTTCCTGCTACTTGCACCGCATTTGTTAGAAAAGTCGGAGATAGAGCTCAACACGCAAACGGGCCCAAGTGATATTGGATTGAACCATATTGATCCCAATATATTCAAGACATCGGTTCGTCATCATAAAAATACTACACGGCAGGCTAACCAGTAGTTAACCGTGTTAGTTACATTTTGAAGAGTAGAAACCGAAGAACTAATAAAATAATCAAATGTCCATGCACAGAGTTTTTATTATTGATATTTATAATTAAAGCATTGAAATAAAATAAAGCAATGTAGTTACATACTGTATATTGAATAATTCTTGACACAATAAAATTTATAGCTAAATAACAAAACAAAATGGACGGAATGTGAGATTCTTAATGAAGTACAAGCTAGGTTCACAATAAAAATGTAGCTTAAATAAGTGATACAATGCAATGTAAGCAAATATCGAAGCCGCCATAATTCGGCACCATAATATAATATTTCATACTTCTGTACCAGTTTTGTCTTGTCTGCTACTTCACAGAAATATACCTACAAATATTAACATAACATACTGAAAAAATATATCTTAAAACTAATATTATAATCTATCAGTTGTTACAATAGAATGAAGATTGATTTTCGTGATTTCTTAATATTACAAACTACTAGACAATAATTTCACTAACTAGTGAATAAACTTCTGCCTGTAAAAAATAACATAACAGAATTTGTAGAATTGTTTTAATAATAATTTGTAAAAATACAAATATTTTATAATTAATACGTGATCGTTTTCATGTGATGTAGCATTTTACTATTGTTAAAATAATAAAACAAATGTGATATAATAAATTCATGCTCCTTTTTACCGGCAGTGTGGTCAGTATAAGAGAAATGCATCTATCTTATATTAACTAAAAGCGAGAAGTGTTAACTACTACAGACGTCCATCAACTCGTACAAAATATACTCAATACTTATAATTTAGGCCGTACAGCTGCACAATTACTATAAGACTTACGCTATTAGCTAAACACGTTGCTCAATACCTCAGGTGGGAATACATTTGAATCATTTCTTTATTATACAAAATGTACGATACTTCTTTTTGTTAACAAGTCCCTTGACTTATGAGCAGGTATTATAAATACTTTACCGTTTCCATTATAAAAGAGAAACAGGAAAGCTAGATAAAAAGATTACACAGAATCTGAATATGATGTGCGATTCAAATACTTGCTGTAGACCAATGGTAACAAATTGACGTCACGTAGTATTTAGATTAATTGGAATGCATTGTTTAAATTAATAGCAACCCCGTTTTTCATTGAAGTTAATACGTGGCACATTATTAGAACAATTCCGCTTAAAAACATTAGGTACACACCCGCACTTTACATTCAGGCAACTAACTTATTGAGATTTTCAAGATCGTTATAAATTAAAGTATTAAGCTTTTAAATACAACCATGTGATGTTCGATTAGTCTTATCATTATTAAGGTACAAAGTTTTATTAAACGATACCATTTTAGGCGTTTTTAAATGCATTGTTTAAGGAGTGATGTGGATGCGATTTAATATTGCGTTTTTGCTGGATGCAAACTTACCTTTTATTGTCTTGACGACTCTTTTTTTTTATTCCCTTCACGTTACCATGTTATAATCGTCGGTTATTTGCTTAATGTTGCGGAATTTGACTAAATAGTTGAAAAGCTTAGATATGTTAGAACATTTTCATGCTAAATTCTAAGTCAGTGCGGGAAGACGCATGTACTAACCAATAGCGGCGCTAGCGTAGTAAAAGCCGCAAGCGCAATTTTGAATGCGCAGTTTCGTATTTAGAGTTAGCAATGCTAGTAAATCCAACTGACTGGGACCCACTGATGGTCGGTCGACAGGGAATGCAAGGCGTCCATGATTTTAGAGTAAGTCGTATCGGCATTATTGTTAGTGATAACGAGATCTATGTACTTTTCGTGTTGTCGTTGAATGCGGGCGCTGTCCTCCAGAGTTTGTTTCATGTCCTCTTCCTGTGGGTTATTATTGTTATATGAGTAAACTCGGAAACATTGACTTGGCACAATTTTATGTCAAATATGATAGGTTCCGCCTAGCCTTTTCCCAACTGTGTTGGGGTCAGCTTCCTGTCTAACTAGATGCGGCTGTATACCATTTTTTTTACCACGGAGCGACTGCCATCAGACCTCCACAACTCAGTTACTGGGCATAGCCGGTATCGTAAGGTTAGACCAGTTGTCAGACTTTCGGGCGTCTGACTACCTGTAACAACTGTCACAGATATTCGTAAGACATCCGGGACCGACGGTTTAACGTGCTCTCCGAGGCACGGAGGGATTTCTCGATTTGTAACGAACGGTCACCCATTCATGGACTGACCGCGGCAAACGCAGCTTAACCTCGCTAATCGTGTGATCCGCGCGGTTGTTAATTAGCCACGAGCCCCTCAATTATGTCAAATATCATAATATGCACAAAATACTCTATAGAATAATTGAAAAAGAGAATCATTCCACTATTTTTAAAACTTGAAAACAATCAATGAATCAGCAATACAACTTACCTCGTAGAGTGACGCGAGAGACTCAAGAGTGCGCGCGCGCCTCGAACTGTAGCGGATGGAGCTCTGCCTGTCGAACTACAAAACGCATGCGCAACAAACGTCAATGCATAGTCCATACTACAAATATTTTTAAAACAAGACAGGGACCAATGCATGCTCTAATAAAAAAAAACCAAACAAAATGCCATAAAACATCAAATTATAAGAGCTTTTGCAAGCTTGGCTCTCAAAAATAAACTAAAAGTTTGAAAGAAATAATGATCATTCCACACTATTGGGTATCCATAACATAGTTCAAAATAATACTGATTGGATCATACTATAGGGCATTCAAATCAAAGAATTTAATACTTATTATAGTTTATCTCTCACCGTTAAGTTGCGGTTGGAGGCATACGTAAGGTTCCTCAGTTGTTCGATGCCCGGCGCTCCTATCATCACGACGAACGGCAGAAATTCACCGCTGTTGTGAAGCAGCTTTAGAGATTGCGGGGCGCAGTCCAGAATGCACATTTTACCTGAAAAAATATTTATTTTATGTACTTCAAATTACGTACGTAAGTATGTACAATGATCGGCGTAAATATGATTTGAGACAAGTTCTCGATTCCGAGATGGAAATGTAGCCTCCAACTTTAATTACGGCCGTTTTCAATAACCTTTTCATCTGCGGTTTACCTAGAAATAGAAATTTGACATTACTTCTACAGAGCTTATGTCAAATTTCTATTTTCTATCTATATGTATATATAAAAGGAGAAGCTGACTGACTGACTGATCTATCAACGCACAGCCTAAACGGCTGGGGTTAGAAACTTGAAATTTTGACAGTAGGTTTATTTTGTGACGTAAACATCCACTAAGAAGGGATTTCTCGAAATTCAACCCCTAAGGGGATGAAAAAAATCACGCAAGCGAAGCTGCGGGCAAAAGCTAGTCGTTAATAGCGCAAAACGTTGTTGGATAGGTTATTGAAAATGCCCGTTAGATAATAAACCCTACTTTCCTTTCTTTGCCATGCCTAAAAGGTTTGGTTGACCTTTTTTTGTGGTAATATCACACTGTACCTACTATTGTGCAGCGGTTAATCGCCTTTGATATTTTAACAGTGGTAAATGTCGAACAGCCAACCAATTTAACTGAAAAAATATCTGGGTCCACCAGCCTGAATGCCAGGTCCGAATTAAAATATGGCAGCTCGGGTTTCAAGCCTCGAAGATACACATATACTAATTAGGGGCCGTCCATTAATCACGTGATGTTTTTTTAGCATTTTTTAACCCCCCCCCCTCCCCCTTGGTGATACGTGGTGAGGTTTAAGACTAACCCCCCCACCTCCACCCAAAATCACGTGTATTTTTTAGTACCTACAAAGAATCTTAAAATTTTTGGAATATTATTTTTAAATACAGGTATAAAGTATAATCTAATTTTATTCTGAAATTAAGGACCATGACTAAAATGTCCAGACAGAAAGGTTGCAGGTTGTTTTTGACAGGCATAAAAATAATATTAAAGGAATGCTGTAATCATGCAAAAAATATAACATATTCGTTCGTTGCCTGGCAACGGCGAGTCAAGGTCTACACGCCGCTTTTCGGTTTAGAAATCGCGCATTTGACGAAAAAATAAATACACGTGATATCTTACTACACCCCCCTCCCCCCTTGTGATATATCGTGTTTTTTGCTAAACCCCCTCCCCCGCCATTTCAAGCCTCACGTGATTAATGGCCGGCCCCTTAAGCGGTCACGGCTGAAGAATACGCACCAAAATATGTAATGTATGTCGAAAATTCCTCTTAAAGGACTCACCTTCCTTCATAACAGCGCGTATGGAGTCAAGATGAGTGCCGTACAGGTGTCCGTTGTGATCTCCGTACTCCAAGAACCGTCCGGCGTGCGCGTCACGTTCCATCTCCTCGCGGGACACGAACCAGTATGACTGACCGTTTTCCTCCATCGGTCGAGGAGGACGTGATGTGTCTGTTTAAGATAAAATAGAAGAGTATAGAGGCACATTGCCATAACAAATGGTGGATGTCATGGTGATCGTAGTATTTCGGGCCCATACGGGGTTTTCATAAAAGGAGATTCATACGGTTTTCATACATTTCAATTCTAAAAAAAATTGGTTGTCTGTAAAGTCGGTTTACGAACGATAGTTTAACGTGACAACGTCATAACAAAACACCGTGCCTCTCTATCGCTTGTTCCGCGCTTTCGCTCGCACGCTCGCCTCAGACGGAACGTGACAATGAGTCACGCTTTTTCGTGCATGCTGCCGGCGTTCATCGTTTTATTAGACTTATTTGCTGGCCACAACTTTAACTTCGGGCTAGGTCTTCGTAAAGGTATAATTCCGTGCATCGCGGCCGATTGCAGCCGCGCGCGATCGACCACGTGCGGCAGACGCGCACGGCTGATGCGACAATAGTCAGAGTATGAGAATGTATGGCGACGTTTCAGAGGTCTGCGACAGACGCGCGTGGCCGACGACTGACGTAGGCTGCGCGCGGCCGTGCGTGTCTCAACATGCTCAGTATTTCATACTCTGACTATTGTCGCATCAGTCGCGCGCGTCTGCCGCACGGGATCGGCCGCGGTGCACGGAATTGTACCTTAAGAGGAGTATATTTTACTTTGGCACCAAGATAGCTTAACTTTATTATGAGAAATTAGTTTCAGTATATGATGTGTTTAGATATTTCGACGCTCTCTACAAATTTTCAGAGCAGACATATACATATATCGCTCAACTCGCATACAAGAGATTCGTCTAAATAATGTTCCATTTTACAAATCACATAGACAAGTGATCAAACGAACGAAGATACAAGGTTATTAACTTACGAGGCACGACGGCACCGAATCTGTCGGGATGTTCCATGATCATGCGGTTCTTGATGGTCCGTCGGCCCACGCCGCGCGTGCCCACCAGCGCCAGCACGCGGCGCAGGAAGGGCGGCGTGCGCGCCACCTCCTCGTATAACGCTAGCTCCGCGCCTTCCAGTGTCACACTCGATCGGGACTCGTATACGAACTTTTTTTTCTTCTTTGATATCTGTGTGTTGGTGGTATAATTTGGATAATTTTATGATGAACTTAGTGTAGTCGCCGGTTCGTAAGTTGGTAAGGTTTTGGCGTAGTGGGAGTAAGTTTGCGCATGTGCATTAAATGCAACAAAAAAATGGTAACTTTTATTGCTTGTCATTATTCTATGGTTATTGCCATAATTTATTTTTAAACATGTTTGCTTAGAAGAAAAAAAGAAAGGAGAGGAATTCTCTTCTCTACTTGTGCCAAATTACGTGCCAGTAAGTATAAGTAACTACCAGGGAGTTTGGTCATTCCGACACCCATACACGGTTCGCCTATGACAGCTTTATATTAATTAAATAAGTGTTTCCGAAAGACACGCAAGGGTTGTTAAAATAATAAAATTTTAAAACTGATTTTCATTACATTTTGCTCTCGTATGCTCAAAATAATATGTAGGTATAATGAGTTTGAAACGGATACTTTTATAGTCAAAATACAAACGAAACCGTTGTTTAAGAACAAAGTGAAATCAGTACATTAACCCCAGTCAGGTAATAATTGATTTGAACGGCATTTCAACGGTTGACCGATTCTCGAGTAACAGTTAACTTTTTTAAATGTTATAAGAAAAAAATAAGTATGTAGGTTCCAGACGATAAAGGAACGTACCCATACTACGTGACCCATTCAGGGGGGGGGGGGTCTTCAAAATACCACGTTTGGTCACAGGGGCACTTGGTCCTGTACTACGGGTGGTCACCGAGGGGGGGAGGGGGGGGTAAAAATTGTCAAAAATGGGTCACGTAGTACGGGTACGTTCTCTAAATAGGAGTGAAAATGCTACAGAGAAGAATTGATGTTAGATGTTTTTTGGTCATTGTAGCACTGTACAGTAGGTAACTAACTAAAGTTAATTAATTTATTGATAAAGGAGGACTATAGGGAAGCATAGATTTCTGTAGGAGAGGCCTATGTCCCAGCAGGGGGCTGCAATGGCTGGATCAGTCGAGTTGACCGTTCAAAAATTCACAATAAAATCCATATAAATTAGTTATCGGCTGCCGCGTTGGTCTAGTGGTGGCAAGCGCGACTGCTGATCGTGAGGTCCTGGGTTCGATCCCAGATCGGCCAGTGTTATTGGGTTTTTCCGTGTGGAATTCCTCAGTAGCAGCCCAGAGTTTGGATTTATCTTGTACTTGGGACTTAAACATAACGGTGAAATTAGGGTGTTACTATACACCTCTGCCCAACCCTTCGTGGAATACAGGCGTGATGTAATGTAGTCATCGAAATATTTGAAATAGACTCAAAACTGTCAAAACACGTGGGTAGAACAGTGGGCGATGACGCCTTCCTAATAAGAATCTTACGCTCATTAGTTTTGTCTAGACAAACGCTGTAATTAGATTCCAATAAACAAAACACCGTGACTCATTATTATAGTATTTCATTAAAATGCCGGAACAATAAGTGTTTTGTTAACACGGCACGTCTGGCCATCATAACAATAAAGAAAATAATCGCTGATGTGAAATGTTCGCGAGAATCCGTTGATTCATATTATTGACAATGAAAGTTAAGATAAACAATGTGCATTATGTTTAGTCACACAAACTGTTGATGTTGAACATAATTCCGGGTACATTGACTGTGGTCCATAGTTCGTAAAAAGACAATTCAATACCTCAGTTCCAAACTGTAATAATTCAGAAACAGGTTCACATAAGATAATTTGAAAATTAAATGACTAGTGTGTTACTCTAGTATTTTTTAATCATTATTTACCTAATTTATCTGAAATGTAATATTATTAGGAATGGCATTTCAGATTAATTAAATAGTATTTAAAAAAATACAGTGGTCAAAATACTTATTAGTTTTCAAATTATTTTAGAGAACCTGTTTCTGAATTATTACACTTTGGAACTGAGATATCGAATTCATTAACTTGCAGATGGATGTTTGGTCCATGTTTGGGTTGAAAAAGCCCAACTTTACAGGAGAAGCGAAAAATAGTTTTTTTCCTAAACTGATAACAAAATTTTAAAACTTAGTATGCAGAAAATTAGACTTTATGTCGGGACATGCATAAATATTATTTTATTGCTATCTTCTTAACCAAATAAATTATTTGATAACGGATTATACAGGTACATGTGGCTTGAGAAGTATTTTAAAATAGAATCAAAAACCGATGAAAAAAAAAATTGCGTATTTTACAGGCGCAGCGACGATATTTAATCTGCATCCAAAGATAGCGCTTAGCTATCGTCAGTCAATTCTACTATCAAAATACGAAAACCGTCATATTTTTGTTTTGGACGTGGTTTGTTATCGATTTGTCAACAATTTTAATAGTAGAATAGATCTCTAGATGGTCTTTGGTGGTTTAGTATGAATCAAAAATAATGTCCCTAGCTGGATGGCAATAAGAACTACCTACATAAAGAATAATATCAGAAACTTCTATAAGTAACTACATTTAAAATATTAAAATTTCTTACCCGAGCACCACAAATACTGATTTTATGCACAAAGTCAGCTTCAGGAGGCACATACGCCTTGCGTCGCTCCTCCAACTCTGGTGAGGGTATCAATCCAACAACATCTGGGTTCTCTACGTGACTCGCTTGCCACCAGTTAGGGTCCTTCCTGTCTGACACCTGGAAATAAATCTTTTATTGAGGATCTCCAACAAATGATACAGAAATTTTGATAAAGGTAGTGTTTATGTGTTCCTTCAACTGTAGATCATAGCATGCATAATAAAACTAATAAAAACCGATGTTTTAAATGTAAATGAATACAATTAATATCAATATGTAATTATTATTGAATATGCTCTCGACTTATTGTATTACTTATATACCATAGGGCTGGCCTATATTTTGGCCAAAGAATCAGCATTGCCATACAACGTGGCAATGCTGCCAGCCTTATGGGCACTTTTCCTGTTGACAGCGATGTGGACGAATTTTTTGATGCCCTTTGATTGTTTTACTTTATATTTGTATTATAGTAGTTAAGATTTATATTGTATAGGTATATTAGGATAATTCTGTAAATAAATGTCATTTTACTCATGTAATACAGATAAATAATTCTGAATTACTTATTGTGTTACTGGTGTCCAGTAACTGGGTTGCGGAGGTCTGATGGCAGTCGCTCCATGTAAAATACTGGTATTCAACCGCATCTGGTTAGACTGGAAGCTGACCGCAACATAGTTGGGAAAAGGCTAGGCAGAACATGCTTTCGATTTATTAAGTATTTGACTGGGGTCCTGATTATCAAAAGAGAATTAAGAATAGTTTAGAGGCATTAAGCGTTCGCCACAGCAGTGCGGCGTGCTATCGGCGCCCCTTGTGCTCAGAGCTTGATGTAGTCAACGCTCAAGGGATTATACCAGGAGGATTGGTATAAGCCCAATGAGCAAATTATACATTCATTCAAGAGTTCATCTGTAACGTGGTGATCATCGTATTATCAGGAATTTGATACATTCATGAGCAACTATAATTATAAAAGGACGTACATCTATGTTATTGTTGTTGTTTTTCACAAAGGACAGGTGCGTAGTACTCAGAACCGGTGTGCGTGACAACATGTATGTACGTGGACGAATCGAAAGGAGTATATGTAAGGATTGTAGCATGTGGCGTTCTATTGTTTCTGCCTACCTCTAAGGGAAAAAGGCGCGAGTTTATGTATGCAACTTACTTGTAATATATCTCCTCTTTTGAACTCTAAACCAATTTCCTTGCAGGGCAGTAGCGTGTCTTCTTTAGGGTCGTAGTCAAATAAAGCTCTCATATAGCACTGAAAATAGATGTTATAATTAATTTACAAACACTAGTATTTGTAAATTAGCTGAGTATTTAATTATGCTATGGGAGATTTCGTAATACAAATGAATGCTGTCTTTTATAATAGGCAATTGAATATTGCTGGTTTATGTATTATCATTTGGACGTTACGTCATTACGGGAAGTCAGAAGCCCGAAAGTCTGACAACCGGTCTAACAGTAAAATACTGGTATTCAGCCGCATCTAGTTAGACTAAAATCTGACCCCAACATAGTTGGGAAATGACTAGGCAGACATGTATTATCATTTGGGCAATATACAAGGTTAGTCGGAAAGGGGGTACTAAGCCGCGGGCCACGTAAAGTATCACTGATGACTATTTTAAAGCAAGTGTTAAAATTTCAAATTTCAATACTCGATAATTTTTATTTGCATGCAATAATATTTTTATTATAGTTTTTTTTAAAAAAAATATACCTGCTTTAGTTATGAATTCAGAAAATTAATTTTCTAATCCGTGACCCCCAAATTTGACCTAAGTTGTAAAAACAGCTGATCATAGCTATGGACAGATAGATTTTAGCATATTTTTTATGAAATCTTTGAAAAGCTATTTCTCTTAAACTATTGAGTTTTGGGAAAAGTTGTAGAACAAAAGTTATCCCTTATTATGGGTACTTTAACACCCTTTCACCTTAGTACCCCCTTTCCGACTAGCCTTGTATAAATACCTTACAAATAATGCTTACTGCACACAAAATACGAGCTTTGTCAGGGATTAGCGGAAAAGATCCCTGAATTAGACTATACTATACAAATTATGGTGTCTTTTATAACGTTTCCTTACTACGTAAACCTTTAGGGTCTTTGTTCCATTATTGGTAAAGGATACAAGTATTAATTTCAATCATTAACACTCAGTTAATCATAGGAATTGGCTATAAAAGAAGTAATTATGATAAATTGCTAATAATTTACTGTCTTAAGTTTTAATTGCCACCAGGGCCGCCGTAAGCGGGCGGCACACCCAGGGGGCGGCAAATCGAGCGACTCATCTATTTGAGACCAATTTCAATTTTTTCGGTTTTGTGTCACTCAAGATACAGGAGTAATCGAAAGAGAGAGGGGAGCGTCTAAAAAAAAAAGCTCGTTCATGTATCGCTTGGGAATTAATCTTTTTCATTCGGTATTGCACGCGGGCGACGAAACAGCTAGCGGCGGGCCTGATTGCCACATACACATTTGTATAACACTCAATGTTACTGTTTAATATGTTTATCAATATTTACCGGGGCTATTATGACGTGTTAAAACCATCACTGTTCTGGTGAGAGAAAGTGACGCGGCTATGCAGGTCGTATAGCGCCGTCACATTCTCACAACGGAACAATTATGATTTTAGCACGGCATAATACGATACCAGGTATGGATTATGAGATCTTGCTGAGGGGCCATTCAAGTATTACATAAGCAGAATTTTAGTAATTTTGACCCACCCCTCCTCCTTGTCAGCAAAAGTAAGCAAAGCTTTTACCCCCCTCCTATGCTTACGTAAACATTGGTATATATTTTATTCAAACTGATCAGGTTTCTTTATTGTTATTCATGAGCAGCAGTTTTTAAGTCTAGAAAAATGAGTAAATAAATAAAAATGCTGACATAATCATCATCTAGACACCCCCGTCCCCCATGTCATCAAAAATAAGCTAAGCAAAGATCCCCTCACCCCTCTTTCGTGCTTAAGTAATACTTGAATGGCCCCTGATCTCCGATTTGTAGTCTTTAAATGTACTTACACTTAGCTTATTCGTTAACTGAGCAGTCTTCTCCTTAAGGTTAGGTCCTACTTTAAGAGTGATCCTGTCATTGGGCTTAGCTACGGCCTCCTTGAGCTGATCCTCAGAGTCTATGTGGACTCCATCCACTTCTAATAATACATCACCTACAGACACTAATGCTTGCTTTGCGGCTGCACTGCCAGCTAATATTCTAGCTACTATGAGCTGTCCATGCTCATCAGTTGTTACCTGTTATAATAAAGATTTGATTAAAAAGCCTTTAAATGGAAGAAAATTCACATTCCCTTGGGGATGAAGTTAAATTATTATATCAATGTGGAATCTAAAATAATATCTTTAATTGTAGCTTAAATGCACAAAGAGACATTAGTTACAGCTTTTATCTCAGGATTACCTATTTGGTCTTGGGTATACAGGGTGTAAGCGAAATCATGTAATTCCTTCAAACCTCATGATGTACTGCTGACATGGATTAACAGCGGAGGGGATACTTTTGGATTAAATAAAAAAAAAATGACATGTAAAAATGTGTTCTTAACGTAAGGCATTTTAGCGCCCCGAGTTAAATGACCGCGCGGCGAGCGATAGCCGCGCAATTCGCTCGGGACGCTAAAATGCCTCACGTTAAGAACACATGTTTACTTCTTGTAATTTTATTATTATTGAATCCTTAAGTATCCCGTGCTGTGTTATTTTATGTCAGCAGTAAATCACGAGGTTTGGAGGAATTACATGATTTCATTTACACCCTGTATAACATGTTAAAATACTAATAATCACGAGTTGAAAGTTATATTTTTTTGTTTGATACATTATCTTGTTAATCTTGTTATGGTTCAATAAGGTTATTTTTTAGCTTGCAATCAGTCATTGGCAACAATATTACTTTTTTTCTATTGGGTTGCTTGTAGACTGTTTCTATATAAGGGTAGTTATTGGCGAGACCTGAAGGGTATTCAGCCAAGGGGGACAAAGTATAAAATACTTAACCTAATTTAACTAGTACTCTAACATTATGTCTATTAGCAACAACAGCACTAAAGGCGACCCGTAGTGGGACTCGGACCTCAGCTTAAGGCGTTGCTGGCAGGAATTGTTACATTAACATTTTATAATCATATTCATACTCACAGTTAATCCTAGAGGCTGTCCGGGCACTTTCCGGAGTCCCACTACTTTCACAGTCTCCACAGGCATGTCTCCGTTTTCTTCACTACTTCCCTCAGCACCCTCTACTGTGTCTTTGCTTGCCTCTAGCTCCGGCAACGGTGGCTTCTCATCAATACCAGACCCTCGGTCCACCCAAATTGCACCTATTTGATCGTGAGCATCTATTAAAGCCTGTAATAAAACATTGACTTTAGTTAATTTGGTCATTAGGTTCCTAACCCATTGACCGCCACAGTCACAAATAGATGACAGGCTGAATTGTGTCCAGCACGCCGCAGTCTTTGTTTTTAGTCATGATCCTGGCGTGCTGTACACAATTTGGCATGTTATCTATGACCGCCCCAGTCGGATTTATATGACAAATAAAAATATAGTCGTGGCCGCGTCTCCTCAGTCATATTTATACGACTGAGATGACACGGGCACGAAAATCTTTGTCATATAAAGCCGACTGTGGCAGTCAAAAGGTTAAAGCTACTTGAAAACAAAATACGGAAACCATGGCTGTTGGATTAGTTAATTAACTGGTATCTATGGCAACTGTTTACCTTAACATTACAATATAAATATCTTAATATTCACTAGTAATTTATCAAAAAATGCAGTATTCTGTATATTCTGTTAAATAACTCATACTGATGTCTAATACAAACAAACCATGCAGTAAATATTTACGTTACTTTGTAAACAAGCTGGCTAATATTGGAAGGGGCGTACCTACCTTAAAGTGTGCCCTGGACACAATTATAGCGAGTTCGGCTTGTTCAATAGTCCGTATATTGTTGCCACGGTACTCGCTTAGTAGGCGTATTATGTTTACGTTACCCAGCGAGACTGGTTTTACGATCAAGTCCTCCTCCGAATCGATGGACTGTAATAACAACACTCACCAGTAATTAAAATAGAACCCAGGAACGGCTGTTGGCACTCCAAAATACGAGCTACGAGCATTTATAGGCGTGGCACTTGTTGTCGTTAAATTGTTGAATGAAAACTACAATATTAGCGTGCAGACACCACGTTGCATTACCAATAAGTACTGAATTATTTATTTACTAGCTAATACTGGGGGCGAGTAGCAGAAAACAGCTACATTTATGTACTAAATCTGTTTTTGTTGTAATAAAAGAACACACCCAAACCAAACGTACACTCGCACGATTTCACGAAATCTGGTTTTCCAACTGTGAATTTTTGACAGTTATGAGTGACAGTTGTATGCAATTTTAATCCTTACTCCCTTGTCATAATGCTCATATTTATGTCATTATTAATCGACTCTCGGTAGCTGTGTTGCTTTAACACTGTGTCTGTCAGTTCAAAAAGAAATAATCCGTTCTTTGTTCCGGAATAGTGTAGCATTAGAAAGAGATAGCATGTTATTATTTTACTTACATGAAAAGCACTGGAAATATGCGCGTACATAATGTAAAGAATTTTTTATTCGTATTGTTTTATTGGAATAACTTCATAATGATCAATTTAATGTTTGGCTTACTTAATAGTAAAATGAGTAGAAAAGTGGAAAAATCTCTTCTTAGGGTTCTAATTGTACAGCGGAAGCAAAGCGGGAGTTTAGAAAATATTTTCCTTTAAAATATTTCAGATCTTGGTATTGAATGTCTTCGTCTCAGAACAATCGTCTTTATTTTCTTGAATTTTTATATAATGGGCCATATATAATGTTTGGTCATTGTTCCATTCATATAAAAGCTGTGATGATACCCTAGCGGTTAATCGCTTGGTAACAGGCCCGCGCTTTTGACAGAATAAAACTCATGTGCAGAATTTGATTATCAATAAATTGCGTTTATGGTGAAGGAACACATTGTGAGGAAACCTGCACACCTGAGTGAGCTCTATAAGGAACACATTGTGAGGAAACCTGCATACCTGAGTGGGCTTTATAAAGTTCTCGATGGTGTGTGGGTCCATCAACCCGTATCTGGCCAGCTTGCTAGACTAAAGCCTAAACCCTTCTCATTCTGAGAATAGGCCTGTGCCCAGCAGTGGGACAGCAGTAAAGTAATGGGCTGATCAAAGATATTGGTTTCCTATTTCTATGGGGCTGATTAATCTATGTTACCTATGTGGCCATTCAGCTATTTGAGATTTTCGATAAAACAACCACGGTTGATCAATTTGAGTGTTCGCAAGTGTTACGGCACTGACGGGTCAGACTGAGCGATGCCACCTTAAACCCAAATTCCAAAGGTTATGCCCCGATCTGCAATACGGCAGCTTGGGACTGAGGAGTCGTAGTGGCACGTTTTGATTTTGAATGTAGTCGGCTGTGGCATTAAACATTCTTTCAACTCTGTCGTGTGGATAGGTGTGTGTATTATTAGGTACACGCGTATAAGTTAAGTAGCGAGTTAACTTGCCGTATGGCGAATTAAGTAGAAAATGGACGTATATTAGCGAGTTAAGTTTAGTAGTTACTTACCTACTCAATTAAGTTTACTAAATTGGTAACTTAACTCGCTACCCACTTAACTCATTTGTGTGATTAAATCGGGCTTTAGGCGATAAATAACTAATGTATGGAATAGTTTATTTATTAGATAGGTACACAATGATACAAGTCAGCGTAGGTAACTATATACACATTGTGTAAGTAGGTACCTACTACACGCATTAAGATAAGAGTTTTAGATCAATTATATTGTTTACCTCGCACTTTCTTCCAAAATCAGGACTTTCGACTATACTTTTTAAAAATATAACTTCATGGTTTGCTAAATCTTGTTCAGGTTTCTCTTCCTCCTTTTCTAAAATAAAATAATATTCGGTTTTAGATAAAAACACTAAAACATCAGAAAGATATTTTGATAATTTCGACAATTCAACCCTTCTCACACTCAGCCTTCCGATTAGGTTAAATTTTTAAGTAAAATAATATATTTTTAGGTAATGCAGGTTAGTCCCTACATTAGGTACGTTATACCTCTAATAATAGTTTATTAGAGGTATAACATAATAATTATATAGACATTTTCTCATAAGCGTTAAAAATCTTTTTACACCCACGGCCCACCGCATTTCATAAAGGGTAACGTATCATTAATTCTCCTTCCCATGTGATTGTGACATGTGACGTATTGATTTTTTTAGAAACATACTCTATTATCGACGTATGGATATACTCGTAAAAGGTCACGCTAACATTTATTTTATCAATAACACACGTGAAGACTGTGACACTGCTTTACCTATTATATTCTTCCCTGATATGAATTTATATCATCATTATATTAATTCGTGAACATCGAAAATTGTCGTACTTTCTTTAGTAAATATTTATTACTCGAAAGGTAATATTGGAAAATAATAAGGAAAGGTATTTGAAAGGTATCACCAAAAAAAATCAGGTGTGTATGTTGAGGGGCTCGTGGCTAATTCGATGGTCCCTACGTATACTATCGAAACTACAAAATCACAGTTTTTGTTTTATTTGCTTAAAATGTGTGAAATTAGGTATGTTATCTTAAAGGTTATAAAGTAAAAAAGTTAAAATATCATATTATTTCGTGTTTTTCAAAACGTAAAGTTGAAAATATTCAAAGAACAAACTTCAAAACGCTTTCCTCAAAAGTAGTAATTTTAGACTTTCAGTAGTTTACGTAGGGACCGCCGAATTAACAGCCGCGCGGATCATATGATTCGCAAGGTTAAGCTGTGCTTGCCGCGGCCATTCCGTGGATGGGTGACCATTCGGTACACATCGATACCCCTCTGTGCCTCGGAGAGCACGTTAACCGTCGGTCCCGAGTGTCATACGAATACCTACGACAGTCGTTACGGGTAGTTAACCGATCTAACTTTAGGATATCGGCATTGCCCAGTTAGTAATTTGCGGAGGTCTGATGGCAGTAGCTCCGTGTAAAGTACGTATATTTAGCCGCATCTGGTACGACTGGAAGCTGACCTCAACATAGTTGGGAAAAAAGCTAGACAGAACATGTTGCCGTTAAGGCAAGTAAAATAATGGTAGAATTTCGACCACAACCGATACTAGTGTATGTATATTATTATTTCAGAGAAGGGGTGTTTGTTATTAGCCAGAATATACTGCTAGGTACCTACTATCTACCTCTCCAATATATTTTATCAATGAAACGAAATAGACTATTGTTTATTTACTTGTCTGTCTTCTTTTACACGAAATGTGGTTTAGATCCGAGTACCTTGAAGAAAGATTCTGCTGCTGTATTGGAAATGTTTATGTAAAAAAGTCTTAGAACGGCTTAAAAAAGGAGTTTCGGTTTCCGGGCCGGTAGATCTGTTTTCAAGGCTGATGTTTTAGATTTGGGACGTATTTAATTTACATCATTCCGCTTCAGTTGTATGTATGAGGTCCATTATTAGGACTTGGGAGTCGCTCAGCGAATTATTTGCTCGATGCTTATGCGAATCCCGCGACCCCGGCCGACGGTCAGGAGGAGGAACACCGTGGGTTTTTAGCCGGTAAGAGTCCGGCAGACCTCCTCGCGTTCCCCGGGCGAGGGACATCCATGAGGATTTATCCACGATAAAAAAAAAGGGTTCTTAGAGGGATAAGAGTCTTAATGAGATTATCCGAAAAAGACATAGCTTGCAGAATTAGTACGCTGAAGAGGCGGTGGGCTGGCCATGTCTGCCGAAGGACCGATATTGTTGGAGCTGATGAGTCTTTAAGAAGAATGTTAATTGGAATTATTATAACTAGATTTGCATCCCCATAGATTTCACTAGAAATTATTCTGACACCATCCAACGTCTCCTTGTGACTCTACCAGATTATAAAATGAGGTCCATCTAATATTGCCTTCCAGTTAATTGAGTATTCCCGAGGAGGGTTGACGTCAGGCAGGCGGCCGGTCATAAAACAATAAGCCAAAACCTCTAACAACATGGATTTATGAAATACATATTGTGCCGACCCCATCTAGTGTGGGATAAGGGCAGGAAGAAGAAGAAGAAGAAGTTAATATTAACGATCTTCATATGAGAACTATACTAGGTATGTCAATCTCAGCGTTCTAGCTCTCATGCTCTTTTGTTATAGATATCTTATAAACTATATGTACGAGGAAGTATATAAGGTACTTCTGTGAGCTATGTGAGTAACGTTGGTTTATTTATTAGACGAGTCCGGCGGGTAGCCGCCTCATGTTTACTGGATGAGATCACAGGATCTACGTTCACAAGGCTGCTTGCCTGCCGAGGCAACTAGGGTCTTAGACATTCCTTTTCGGGAAAAGCCTAGCGTCACTACGCTACTGGTAGGAAAGGCAATTTATGTGTAGCCATATAAAAAAAAAATGTTGACCACAAAATATTAGCCTAGCGGTTGAATGTTTGTCTTTTAAGCAGGAGGGTCTGAGTTCAATCCCTGTATCTCTGACTTTTCGAATTCATGTGCGGATCACAATTTGATTATCTCTTGCGTTCACGGTGAAGGAAAAACATCGTGGGGAAATCTGCACACCTGAGAGGGCTTCATAAACTTCTCGATGGTGTGTGTAGTCTGCCAACCCGCACCTAGCCAGCGTGGTGAACTAAGGTGTAAACCCTTCTCATTCTGAGAAGAGGCCCGTGCCTAGCAGTGAGACAGTAATGGTCTAATTATGCTATGTATCCTACTAATTAGAAATCACTTCATAGATTTCCATAAATAAATAATTGCTACAGTGTTGCGATCACCGCAGCGGACGTCACGCAATGTTGCTATTTTACATGTACTACCTTACTCATATGGCGTGAACGAATGTACCTATATACTTACTGCTGGAAAAGAGAATCAGGACGTTTGGCGGTCTGGCACAAAGTAGATCATATTTATTCTTCTTCTGTAGGTATATAAAAGGAAACTGACTGATTGATCTATTCACGCACAGTCTAAATCGTAGAGGTTAGAAACTTGAAATTTTGACAGTAAGTACCTTTTATAAAGCAGGCATCCACCAAGGAAGGATTTTTGAAAATTTCACCCCCAGAGTGGTAAAATAGGGGATGAAAGTTTGTAAGCTGCGGGCAAAAGCTATATGGTATAATACACTTAGATGGTGTTTATCTATTTAAACTGCTGAGGTTGGTCTTCTCATATCAGTGGCCGATTTACGGGGAGGGGAGGTCAACGAGGTCATAACCACCCCCTTTAAAGCTAACCATCAGTTGATTCGGTTATTTCAGCGGTCTTTATCTAATGACAACAGCGATCGAAAAATACGATATTCCCCCGTGAATCCGCCGATTGACCTTTCCCTAATCTGAAAGCTGGATTCGCGCCTTCATAATTATGCGTACCTAGACATATTATTATGTTAGTATAGGTACTCAGTTTTAATTGAGTTTTATTTATTCGAATTTATTTTAATAAATTGGATTACAATTCGATCATTACCTATTGAATGTGTTTATTATGGTTATCAATTCTAACGAAACTAAATTTTATCCAGTAAGTACTTGGATAACATGGGAAGGTGCCAGGTGGGCCGGCAGAATTATTGCTGACATTTATTATGTTGGATTGTTGTTCCATAGTTCATGAAAACGTAAACCTCATTGTGCGAATGATTTATTTTTGTTCGGTTATATTATTTAGAAGTAAACTACTACTGTTTCAGATTTATTAAATATTTGACTTTGTTGGACCCTGGTTTAAGAGTTTCAGGAAAATATTTCACACAAACAATAGAAAATTTTCGTAATTTTCTACGCCACGCACACAATTTTACGATGTTGAGATTTACAGTTCTCCAACAACTTCATACAGTTGAGATTGTTTTAAATATTTAACACAGCGAAACACTCTTTGAGGTTATGGTCATGAATTAAGATTTTCTTCGAATCAAATTAGACATACGTTTGCGGACTGAGACTTACCTTCGTCGGGAGGTTTATTTCCGAATGCGAAATCCTTAAATCCTCGCCAGTTCACAGTGTATCGTCCGCTGCGTCGCACCATCATATCGGTATCGGTATTTAGGTAAACACTGCACAAAGCGTGCACTCTTAAACGGATAACACGTTGCTCACTAGCGGGTGGACAGCGGTATTATCCGGCACCGGCAGATTTTCGCAACAGACGTGCGCGGGATCGATGCGTGGCGCGACACGTCACGAGCCTGCCGCGGCGTCAGCTGAGCCGGCACGTCACAACGGCGCCGCCCGCACGCCTCGCCGCGCTTGCGCAAAGCCGCCCGCCCTGCATTCGACGCCCGCCCGCGAACAGTTGGCATGTCGTCTACGACTCTACGATACTCTACGGCCCGTTTTTAAAACGCGATTAAGTAATCGCCACTTCCTTCAACATGATCATTTGCAGAATAAAGATACAGAATGAAAGAGTAAATGAAATAACTGATGCTGAACGGATTTAGTCACTCGGAGGCCGACGTTCTTTCGCAAGTAATAGGTTGGCGCCTTGAGCGGCGACTGCATGTTTATACGTTTTAGATTTTTGAGTAGCAGACTAAAGTTTACTAGCGCACGCGATGTCTGCCGACAATAGCACTCACTACACTACAGATTTAGACTTTTATTGCGAGATTAAAATAAAGATTACGGAAGTTGGCTACATACTTTATTGAAGTTGTAGGAAAACGTTGCGAATAGCATCCTCGCGGGTCATAAAATTACTCTTGGTTATTTATTGAGAATGGAAGTTCTTCGCACTATATACTTATACAATGTATATAAATATGTCTTATTTAAAGCTATAAGAATTTAGTCATAAAGTTGGCACATAAAAATATTACGATCGAGCTATAAAAATTGCTTGCCACTCATATTTGATACTTCACGTACATTTAAATATTAAAATTACTAACCTACTTATTTTTAGAACATGCAGTATCAAATTGGAGGCGCGTGTACTTTCAAGTTTCCGCTACATTACTTAAATGAGTTATCCTCTTAGCTTTCATTTGAATATTTGTAAACCCCTCATTTACCTAAAACAAGTTGCGATACAAGTTGTAAACAAACTTTGTGGAGCTCTTTTTAAAAATAGTTACTAATGAACATGTATAAAACATTTAAAACAAGGATTTAAAATTATCTATACATGTTTGCTATATCAATAGTTTTTTGAAACTATTACCTCAATGGTATATAATCATATACGTATGCGCTTGCCACGGTCAGCCCGTGGATGGGTGACCATTCTTTACACATCGAGACCCTTTCGTGCTTCGGAGAGTACGTTAAACCGTCGGTCCCGGTTGTCATACGAATACCTCTGTCAGTCGTTACGGATCCGGTCTAACCGTAGGACATCGGCATTGCCCAGTTACTGGGTTGCGGAGGTCTGACGGCAGTCGCTCCGTGTCTGTATTCAGCCGCATTTGGTTAGAATGGAACCTAACCCCAATATAGTTCGGAAAAGGCTAGGCAGAACAGGTATATAATTATAGTATTTTTTTGTTTTTTATTCTTGACCTTGTCGCGTTTGGCCCTAGTCTCACCTGATGGAAAGCTCAGACAGGGTCTAAGGGGCCATTCAAGTATTACGTAAGCACGAAAGGGGGGTGAGGGGGGGTCTTTGCTTAGCTTATTTTTGATGACATGGGGGACGGGGGTGTCTAGATGATGATTACGTCAGCAATTTATATTTAATTACTTATTTAGGGGTTGGTCCCTAACCAATAAAAGGCGTGATACTCTGTTGAACTATAATTTTATACTGTCTGTGAAATGATGGATTCGAAACAATGAAGATGACAGAATTCTAAAAGTTTATGAATTTAAATTTCAAATGAGAATTTAAATGGCCAGTGATTGAAATGATTCATGAAGGTTGAATGTACATTGTCACTACACTTATTTTTGTAGACTTAAAAACTGCTGCTCATGAATAAGAATAAAGAAACCTGATCAGTTTAAAAAAATATACCTATGTGTACGTAAGTATAGGGGGGGGGGGGGGGGTAAAAATTACTAAAATTCTGCTTACGTAATAATTGAATGGCCCCTAAGATCGATACCCCACCGCTCTGGCTCTCACATACACACGACGGAACACAGTATATTGCTTGGCGCCGGACTTTAATATGAGGGTGGTATCTAGCCAGGCGGGCCGTATAGATCCTACCACCAAGCCTGCTGGGGTTTGGTGATTCTTACAACACGCAGCGTGCGGTGAGGAAGTTATATATTCTAACCCCACACTGATATCTATGACAGCTTAGTGGTGTGACCGTTGGACTGCCAAGTCTTGAGTTCGAACCCAAGGCACACACCTCTGACTTTTCGGATTCATGTGCGTATTGTATAATTATCACTTGCTTAAAAACGGTGAAGGAAAACATCGTGAGGAAAACGGCATGCCTGAGAGATATTTCTCGACGGCATGTGAAGCCAAGTCAGAGGCCCATGCGCGGCATAAACTCTGACACCAGGTTAGTCACTAACCACACGAAAAGAAGCAGACCCCACACGGGGTAAGAATGCATGTTTTACGCCTAGGTTTAAATGACTTCGAATTTTGACGTGCGATATCCAAATGTGTTTACACACTGGTCTGAGTTTACGTATTCGAATGTAGTTGTTACAATTTCATCACTAAAGTAAAAAGGTTATTTAAATAACTAGCTATATATACCTATATCGGGAAAGATTAAAATCTGCGATGTCCTATTAACCCGGTTACTTATTTATATTTTGGGTAAGAACAAAACAGGCTTTGCGTCATTTCAGCAACATTATATTGAAGTCACGTCATTGTTTGTCAAATTTTATCATTCGTTGTAATTTTACGACATAAATTGATAACAAATTGGGATATTAGTATCTACCTACTTATCTTTTTGCAAGTTTTCCTTATGAAGTTAATAAAACTTAAACGGATTTAAGCGATATCGCCGTAGAGTACGTTAGCACCAGTCAAAGCGTCGTGCAACAGTTACTTGTTGGTTTTCTACGGAACTCTTCTACAAGTAATAGTGCCTCGTTATCTCTCCAGCTAGAAGAACAGCAATTTGTTTCCCTAGGTAATCTATTACAACTGGCACGGAAGGATGGAAAGTAATTTTTCTTTCCCAAATAAATGGTAACATACTTTAAGTACATTTATTTTAATACCTGCCTTGTTGGTCTAGTGGTGACAAGCGCGACTGCTGATCGTGAAGTCCTGGGTTCGATCCCCAGGTCGGGCAAAGTGTTATTGAGTTTTTCCATGTGGAATTCCTCAGTAGCAGCTTGGAGTTTGGATTTGTACCCGGTTGATGGCAATAGGCTCGCCCCCTATTACATGGGACTTAAACATAACGGCGAAATTAGGGTGTCTATACAACTCTGCCCAACTCTTCGGGGAATACAGGCGTGATGTTATGTTAATTTAATAATAAGTATTAAGTAGGCAGGAGACAGTGTAATCAGTAGCATAGTACCTAACCAAAATAGATAACAAATTTTCTAAATATAAACATTACTATATAGCGACGTCCTACTACTATGTCCTAATGAATGACCCTACGGTTATCTGTATTTTAGGAGCTAATCAATAAATGGACAAGACATTTTTTATATAATTTTTTTTGCTAGTTAGATCGGCTGGTATGATGTGGGAATCTGAATTCTTCGCTGGCGGTATCATGTCAACTTTATACCGCTACTCTAGGTTTTTTTTCATTCTTGTCTTCGTCACGTTTGAATCTAGTTTCACCTGATTGTAAGCGCAGACAGGGTTTCCCCTATACCCCACTGGCTCTCACATACACACGACGCTGAGATGGAGCACACGATTCCATGGAACAAAGGTATAGAGGGATTCCCCTATACCCCTCTGGCTCTCACATACACACGACGAAATACAGTAAACTACATGGCGCGGGACTTTAGTGTGAGGGTGGTAGCTAGCCAGACGGACCGTGTAGATCTTATCACCAAGTGTGTCGGGTTTTATTGAATCTTACTACACGTCTTTATTCATAGCGTGCGACAGGGCTGCCGTAAGCGAGCGTGCAAAGCGTGAACCGCACACGGGCGGCACACCCAGGAGGCGGCAAATCGAGCGACTCGTCACGTAAGTAATTCAAATCATTGTCATAAAATTTTAGACAATTTGGATACAAGAAAGTTGGTAGAAGATTTCGCAAATGTAAAGGCAAGAAGAGTTACATTTTTGTAGATAAATAAGTAGGTATATAGTTTTATACATCAGTAAAAAAAATAAGTACTTAATTAATTAAAATAAATGTTTTATCTTCGTTAAGTAGTTTTTCTTTTTCCCCACCATAATGAGAAAAAAAATATTATCCTTTTTTGACAAAACTCAGAGTAAGTAGTCGTAGGGCGGCTTAATCGGTATTGCACGTGGGCCACGGAACAGCAGGCGGCGGGTCTGGCGTGCGGTGAGGTAGTTTCATATTTAAGCACTTAACAAATGGACGTTTTCCTAATTCATTCCTTAGTCAGCCTCAACCATACTGTCGGCTAATCTTTTCACCATGCCATAAGCTATTCTTTTATAGCTCACGTCGGCACGAGAGAAGGAAAGGTAGGTTGGTTCTTATGACATTGCTTTGTTGACAAAATTTGACCTCTAACATCAACTCTAATGGCAAGGTTACATCAACAAGTAAGGGTTTACCAGTGCGACTAAAGCTAGGTCTAAAGTCCCCAGTGAGTAAGGAAAGTAAGCAAATGCGTAGACCGGCTTCATGTGTAGCATGGTATAGGTATAAACACTTGATAAATAGCTGCAGTGCCGGATTTAGCGTACATACGTGCTCGAAGGAAATGTCACTCAGATTCTAAATCACGCCTTTCCTAGCATTAAGGTTATTAATAAATTCACGGCTTCATTTCAGATTAGAAATAAGAGTAACGTGCGTTGGATCGCGAAAAGAACATTGAAATTCTGTCATGTATGTACAACTTTATTTCTTCGGACCTGCTTGATGAGCTCTTAAAGGAACGGAGTCCAAAACATTTTCTGCTTTATTATAATTGTCTAATCCGTCACTGGACAGCATTAGATAATTAATGAGTGTTATAGTATCGCAGCCGGCGCGGGCGCGTGCTCGGCGTTGATAACATAGGTCACAGGTTACTCTTATAAGTGAGGGCAACATCTCTGCCGGAACAGTCAGTACGTTGGGCTATGCGGCGACGCAGTTTCCTACATTCACTCAAAATTAAGTGATTTATTGATTAATTGGCTTGAACAAAATGCCGTGGGCAAGCATTAACAGGTAATTAACTTTGTGATTGTTCAGTTTCTTAATAATTCTTTCTGTGTGTGTACATAAATAAGTCTACCCAATTAATTTGTTTGTTAACAATAAATCAATTCAGAATTGTTATCTGGTGCTCAATTCCAAAATAGACTGTCATGATTTATTAATGTTTAAATACAACATGTTTTCAGAATTTACGCGAAACCATCGAACACGAGTTCAATGGAAACTCCTGAGACCAGCACCTTCAACGCTGGTCCAGCTTTGACAGCCTCGGCTGATTCCGGTGGCCGCTTTGAACTGAGTGACCATGGATACGGCAAGAGCGCTGTCAAACTCCTCCATGTACAACGAGATGCAGAATATCATTCCATCAGAGAGTTCGAAGTGTTTACTGAACTAAAACTGCACTCTGAAAGCGCGTACGTGATCGGAGACAACAAAGACGTAGTAGCAACAGATTCTCAAAAGAACACAGTGTATTTGTTAGCGAAGAAGCATGGAGTGAAGACTCCCGAAGAATTTGGTGCAGTAGTTGTGGGTCACTTCCTCTACATGTACAAGCAAGTCGTAGAGGCTAGGTGTAGAGTTGTTGAATACCCTTGGGAGCGACTACAGGCGGGCGCGCCTCATAATCACGCTTTCATATTTTCGCCGACTGCGACCCGATGGTGCGATGTGAGACAAGCTCGGCATGGTTAGTCGTGTTTATAAGTATACTTTTGTGTTCTTTATTAGTTCTCCAAGCAGTTTTATTAATATTATTTCCTTTGTCAAACAGAGGCAGTGACTGTGAAGTCAGGGTTAAGTGGCCTTCGTGTTCTTAAGACAACGCAGTCGGCGTTCGTAGACTTTGTTCAAGATGAATACACTACGCTTTCGGATGCTGCTGAGAGAATATTCAGGTACATGTTTTTTTTTTTTTTGGTTCTTAATTTACTACCCCATATTTGGTCACTGTTCATTTGTTCCTCTGTTCATTTCTTTGGTCGATATCTTAATTGGTCACAAAACAGATTGAGTGTTATAGTCGCCGCCACGTAATTTGGCAAGGTTTTGGCGTAGTGGGTGTAAATTTGCGCATACAATTAGTGCAACAAAAAAACTTACATTTTTATTGCTTGTCATTATTCTATGGTTATTGCCATAATTTATTTTTAAACATGTCTGTTTAGAAGAAAAAAATAAAGGAGAGGAATTCTCTCCTCTACTCTTGGGAAGTTAGGTGCCAGCGACTTTACCATGTTATTTTCAAAGAACATCTTGCTTTATTTTATTTCACCGTCCAGCCAGTTCTAATACATTGTTTATCAACAGTACTGTGGTGGAAGCAGAATGGATATTCGACAATATGCGGACAGCGGACTTCGATAATGCTTGGCTAACTGTCAAGGACGCCATTTTGGACAAATTCGCCGGCCCTGCCGATATTGGCGTGTACTCGCCATCAGTTCAGCACACCTTGTACCAAGCTGAGAAGACCGTGTTGGAGAAAGTTTCAGAGGTAAGATTGGCTATAAGATTATATTAGATTTACAGTGTAATATTTAGCTGGAGATAACTAGTTTTGAGGGGCTCGTGGCTAATAAACAACTGCGCGGATCGTATGATTTGCAAGGTTATGCTGCGCTTGCCGCGGTCAGTCCGTGGATGGGTGGCCATTAGTTATACGTAGAGACTCCTCTGTGCCACCGAGAGCACGTTAAACCGTCGGTCCCGGGTGTCATAAGTATACCTATGTCAGTTGTTATGGGTAGTCAAAATATTGACCTTAGAATATCGGCATTGCCCAGTAACTGGGTTGCGGAGGTCTGATGGCAGTCACTCCGTGTAAAATACTGGCATTCAGCCGCATCTGGTTAGACTGGAAACTGACCCCAACATAGTTGGGAAAAGGCTAGGCAGAACGAAATAGCACAAAATCACAAACCATAAGAGGTTAGGAGTCCTGTTATAAATGGCATGACGTGGTTCTTCTGCCCGTGTCCGTGTGCTAATTCCCGTCACAATAGCAGAATATTTGCACACGGGTAGAACTGTAGATACTACACGCTAAATATTATTATCACTAACTATGATAACATTTGCCATTTAGGTTGGTAGTGAGTACTTTATCTCTGTGGAGAAGTTGATAGTGAAGCTTACGTCAGTAAAATGGGGTGAATTAAAATCACCCCATTTCATTTAGACTATTGCTACTCGTAATGTAGGTACAACACGGTTACTTAAAGAACGATTGAAGAAAGATTTCCTATTTGCCTTTCACTCTCAGAAAACTGCGCGAGCGAGATGCAAATAACGACAACTATAGCAGCGCCACCATTTTCAATCCCATTCTTTATGTATTGCCATGATAAAATCCTTTTACAACTACTAAATGTCAACAATTAATTTAATAGCTATCTTTACTGTTAATTTAATGCCGTAAAAATGCTATTAACATGTCTCTGTTTTACTTACAGTAAATGTTTCATTTAGTTGCGCGTATTACATTTTCGAATCAAAATTATTTGCCTGATTTCTTTTTTATTTGAATTCGACATCAGTGACCTTTAACATGGTTTTGAAGTATACCTACGGCCGATATTAATAATCGATCAGAATCCAAAAACTATCGATTGACAGAAATTAAATATGAATAATGTCAAAAACCTACATCATACAATTCATAGATTTTGAAATAGGATCGATTATTTTAATATCGGTCGTTAATGAATTCCTAGATACAAAACTCAACTATAGCATACGAAAGTATATTTTAGAGTTTTAGATATTTTGTCTTTAAAAAAACCTATTTTCTCTCGTCATCACGGTTAATACGGACGTGAAATGTCTTCTGAGTGGTACAGAAATAAATATTGCAAGTTTCTATGTTTAGCTCCAGCGGTCAATAGCCCGCAGTCTTGCCGCAGTAATACTTTCTCAAGGGAATTTCTCAGGATAGAACGTAGCCTGTATTTTTTCTGTAAATCCGAGTTTAAAATATGTGAGATTCTTCTTTAAGGTTGAACAGTAAATGACAGCTGACAGTACACAGTTACTACATATTGTTTTGAATTTAACTTTTTTTTTTAGATTTGTCATAACCGTATAAGTAAAGTTTGTTTCGACTTAAACTTGAAATTAACTTAATTATTTAAAATTATTTTCCTTGTATACTTAACAGCGTGATATTGCTTTGATTTTTAACTCTTTGCACAAAAGTCCTTTATTATCACTGTAAACTGTCGTTTACTGATGTTTAACCTAAAAATACTGCTTATTTTCGCTATGGCCCGATAGTGTTAATTAAATTATTGATCAGTGTGAAAATATGAAGTATCAGGCACGTGTCAAGATATTGTTATTTATGTTAAATGTTTATCGCTCTAGTCACATGATCATATGTACGTCTACAACTTTGTAGTAAGTTCAATAACGTCTTATGTCTATACCCTAGTTTAAGGGCCTTGTCCCGAATTCCCGATTAGATGTTCGTACACTAAAGAGTTGATATGCGGAAGTTAATCCTCTTTAGTGATACATTCTGGTAATAATATGAATGATATCAGTACCAACGTCACAATCGGGGTATTTTGTTTTCGAGTAACAAACAATCACGTGAGGCAAAGGTCACAAGTTATCGAGTTAAATTTAAACCATTTAGGGTATTCCAATCGTTTTTTCAGTTAAAAAAAATATTGCGGCCTTGTTGATTTTAAATACATCATAATGTATACAAGTGTATTCTTTCTTGAACGTATTCCTGAATTATATCGTATAGTAAATAACAGAGATAATCCAATTAACTAATTGGTAGAAAATACTTTCATAAGTGAAGTAAACAAGCAATTATTGATATAAGCTTATCTATATTATGTAACATATTGTACATCTCCCATATATTGTTCTGCAGGATATTAATTCTGAGATATCTACCTAATCCATTCTAATCTTCGTGGTGCATGCCTGACATTTGGAGTCTAGAGATATTGAATAATGAGAGCTGGTGTTAATTGTGATCGAGAGTAATTCTCATTAAATATATCTATGAAAGTGTTCATTAATAATAATATATTGTTCATTAGTAATTTCACGACTAAACGTGTGAACATGTGATGTATTCGCCCGGATACTTTGAACTCGTGACATTATGACGTCGTGTTTTTGTTACGGTTATAATTTTGATAATAGTGTTATGTCAATATTTGTAATTTGTTTTTTGAAGACAACCGTTTTTATTCCTAATTTTCTTTGCCTACAGATCACGTGGATCAAAATGACAATGCCGAACAAGCACTACCTCAACATCGATATGTCTAAGTTCCCCGCAAACGTGACTAAGGGTGATCCTCGCCACCAAATCTACCAACCCATCGACAAGCCGGCCGGCCTCATCTACGCGCAGCTACGCCGTAGACCCAAAAGTCATTTGTGACAACGTGTCGCTACGCCTCGTGGCGCTACGTTATATTAGTTTTAAGCCTTGAATTCACTAGGGGACAAAATGTTCGGCAACATGATGCACAATATTGAGTCTATGTGACGCTGCTATGTTGCACACTGCCCCGCAACATTGTGCTGCATTTATACGTGACGCGGGACATGTTGCAAGCTGCCGCTTCGAGGGCGGGTGTAGGTGTGTGCGAGCAAATTGTTCCGCGACATTGTCCCCGGGACATTCACGTAGAAATCCCGCGTCTAGTCCAGCGGCATGTTGCTCCACTTGTCCCTTAGTGAATCTAAGGCTTTATATTCGTTCCACCATTATATTAGTTTTGTAAACAAGGGGTGTTCTTCACCCCTAACTCATTTTTATTACTCACTCACAATTATAGACAAATATTGCCATTGTAAGTTCATTATTTTATATAAAAACGTTAATTAATTGTACCTAAATTTATTTACTCGTTATATTGTAATCTAGTCAAGTTCTTATTGTAATATTTTTGATTAACTGTACTAAATTAATTTTGGGTACAGTTTCAATGCGGTTTCTAACCATATAGGATTGTTACAAATAATCTAATAAGTATGACTAAGTTAAATAAACATTCAAAGTATTAAATTTGTGTTTTCATTTTACGTCCTTAAGATTAACTGAAAGGAAAACTATGTTTTATGGATATTTATTACATACAAAACGACATTGTTACTTATTTTCACTACGTTGAAGTTTACCATGTTTTTCTTTCTCGTAAACAGACAGAAATTCAAGGTGACGAGGACTGACCAACGACATTATTACGTATTTAAATTGCTATCAGGTAAATCACGTTATACATAATTATTCTTAAAAATAAAATAAAAAAAAACATTTACAGACGTTTGCTGCCAATAATCTTATCTGCCAACGCGTAGAGCTCCTCCACTGTCTGTAAAAAATAAAATAAAGGTTTTTTAATTATTAAATTCTAAGAAACAGTAATGACAACATGTAAACCTAATAAAAATAGATGACAAGCGCTTCCTTATGTAAATATTAGGTGACAACTAATCGCATAGTTCAAAAGTAAAGTTGATTGTCTAATCAGCTTTATTTATAAACAAAATTGCTTGATATACTTAATTCTTAGTAAAGTAAGAAAAATAAAGGACAGGAAAAAAGGACGCGTGAATAGATAGATTGGTAAGCTTTGTCCTTGACCTTGGTTTGCCGTAATAATATATTTCTAAGATATATAATTAAATGACATATTGATAACAACTATTGGTGCCTCTCTCTTTGAATATATAAAAAAATTAAGCATAAATATCGGTGTAATCTGTTAAGAGACCGTTCCAGTTTCACAGCCGTCTCACTCTAACTTAAGATCTTTTGTAAAGATTAAAAGAGATTTTAGGCGATATTAAAAATGTATTAAGTAGGTATACATCCTTCAGGATAACATAATAAATATTTGAAACATATTTTTGTCTTGATTTGTTGCGTAGAAAGAGGAGAAGAAAGATTGTCTTTTGTTTTTTTTTCTATATAAATCATGTATGGAAATAAAACTATTGTTTAAATATTTGTGATGACACTCAGAAGGCGGATACACTGAATTCCTATACATTTTTTTTTTAATATCACCTAAAATGTCTTTAAATCTTTAAAAAAGGCTTAATGTTAGAGCGCGACGGCTGTGGAACTGGAACGGCCTCTTCACTGAATCTGAATGGGTAAGTGATTGTCGTGGAACGGGGAATATTGAAATGACGTCATATCCTATCAGTCTGTCACGCAATACTTTTTTGTTTACGATTGAGGCAAGGGGTGCGATTCACTATCTCGTTAATGTGATCGTAAACAAAACCCTGTTGTGATAAAGTGGAAGTCTCATTATTATGTAAATATAAAGTCCTAGTGTACGAGTAAACAATAAACAGCTGTAAGTGGACGTCTTTAGTAGGTTTGCAAGTAAACAGTAAGCTAACAAAACTGTTTGTTGCTATGATGTTATAGATTATTACCTTATAAATAGTGGTAAATACCTATTATATTGATGAAGCATTCCAACTGATCTATACTATGAATACAATAAAAGAACTCGTCCTGAGTGTGATACGAATAGCTATGAGAGACGTTACGGGAAGTCAGAAGCCCGAAAGTCTGACAACCGGTCTAATCTTAGGATTTCGGCATTGTCCAGTAACTGGGTTGCGGTCGTTGCGGAGGTCTGATGGCAGTCATTCCGTGTAAAATACTGGTATGCAGCCGCATCTGGTTAGGCTGGAAGCTGACCTCAACATAGTTGAGAAGAGGCTATGCAGAACATTCTGACCGACTTATTTAACAATGAAGATTTCCTGGGTCTAGAAATTTGAAATTTTGCAGTTAAGTACCTACTATGACGGGTAGGTATTTAAAAACTTAACATGTAAGGTGTCAAAGTTAGTATAGGAGAATCTTATTGCGTGGCCTGGTTAACTCGAAACTTGGTATAAATAATCTGTAAAGCAAATAATAAATTACACGTAGTAGGGTTTTTCGAAAATCAATACTTACGGGGGTGAAAAGGGGTGGTAAAGTTTAAATTGAAAAAAGAACTATTGGCGCGGGCAGAGCCGCGAGAACACAGCTAGTTCAGTAGGTATATATTTTTTTTATAGAAGTTTATTATGAAGTTAGTATGTAGCCTAACTTTGCGCTTAAAAACTTTATAACTTTGCACTCAAAAATATTCACTAAGTACTAATTTTATTTTATTATGATTTAATTTATAAATGGTACTTATGTAAGTTGAACAATTTTATTCGTTTTCTTACTGTTGAGACCGACATTTTTACAGTCGAAACATTTTTTTATATAATGCAAGACCTACTATTTGGGAGTTCAATGGAACTTTCAGGTCATGCTTTAACATACTTTATTAGAAAACCGAGGCATTAAACAGACGATAAATATTTTTTTTTTTATTTTCATACCTACTAAAGATCCTATAGACAATACGAAATGACTTTCTGAATTACCTAGATGCTTAATAAAACATTGAACATGCCATAGATAACAATAGCATGAAAATAAATCTTGACTATAAATCAAACAATGGATGAAAAATTCAATGCGTAAGTACGTACCTACACAATACGCATTGAAATTGAATTATGTTATGTTGAAGTCTATAAAGCTTAAAGCTTTAGGCTTTATATAAGGTCTATAATTTTTGGATTCAGTTTATTATGATTCTAGTTAAATGTCGATATTATCTATGAGTAACAAAGGTTTGGATAGCACGAGTGCGGTAGCGAGGTTAGGTCATTACTTATCAATCGTGTTCTAACGTGATTCATGTCCAGTTTAAAACTAGTTTAAACCAAATATATTAAAGACCCGCACAAACGAATGACTAAACGCGTGTCTGTATGCTGGCATATCGACAGTTTAGAAGTGTTTACAGCGTGCTACCACGTGCTTAATAATTTAGAAGATTCAGAAGACAAGAAAACAAGGTAGTTGTTGATCGACCAAATTCAGTGGTGTGCACGTAACAACATAACATCACGCCTGTATTCACCGAGGGTTGGGCAGAGGTGTATAGTAACACCCTCATTTCGCCGTTATGTTTAAGTCCTATGTAATAGTGGGCGAGCCTGTTGCCATCAGTCGGGCACAAATTCAAACTCTGGGCTGCTACTGAGGAATTCCACACGGAAAAACCCAATAACACTTTGCCCGACCTAGGGATCGAACCTAGGACCTCACGACCAGCAGTCGCGCTTGCCAACACTAGACCAACGAGGCATTAACCTTAAAAGTATTGTAATTTAATTTAGGTGTATTTAAATTCACTTCCGAAACGTTAATGAGGAAAGTTTGAAGTTCAATGGACCAGGGACATGCAATATTAAAAGTTTACTGGGTATTTCAAAAATTAATTTAAATCTTTGAAAGAAAAGTGAAATATGGGAAATATTTAAAAGTTTTTACCACCTCTTTATGTCTCGAAAAATTTATGAGATTTTTGCGAAGGCCATTTCAAGTTTAATATCAATTATCATATCGCATAGGTACTTTTATTGGGAATACCTGCTCTAAATCCATGGAAGATATAAGTAAAAAAGATTTTGGAAATGTTGTGTCAATTGAGGCGTGGAATTTACAAATGGGCTAAGTGCCCAAAAAACCGAAGTCAATATTTTTAATGTCAAAGGAGCTACATTGGGCAGCCAATCCATTTTTATTAAATTTTTTGATTCATTTTTTTTGGCACTTAGCTCATTTGTAAATTCCACGCCTCAATTATTAACGGCCTCGTTGGTCTAGGGGTGGCGAGCGCGACTGCTGATCGCGAAGTCCTGGGTTCAATCCTCAGGTCGGGCAAAGTGTTATTGGGTTTTACCGTGTAGAATTCCTTAGTAGCAGACGGGAGTTTGGATTTGTGCCCGGTTGATGGGAATAGGCTCGCCCCCTATTACATGAGACTTAAACACAAACACAACGGCGAAATGAGGGTGTTAGTTACTATACACCTCTGCCCAACCTTCCGAGGAATACAGGCGTGATGTTATGTGTGAATCAATTATTATGTTAATAATTAGTTACAATGGGTACCTAAGGGATAAATAATGTCTTTTTGTCAACAGGCCACACATTGAGAATCCATTTAAGTATAATTCGTTGGTAATTTTGAACACAGTCCCATGAGAGTTAAAATTCCAAGAGAATTACCTGTAACATTCAAAAAGCTAGTAGGTACCTACCTAGTTGTAAGGCAACAATTTTCAAGGAATTAATAAGTATATATTACATATTTTCAATCGTACTTCTTTTATTACCCGACTGCCAAGGAAGGGTTATGTTTTTCGCGCGTATCTTGTATGTATGTTTATAAATTTCTTTATAACCTCGTATCTTCCAAACGGCTGGATGGATTTCGATAGTTAAGGTATCGTTATATTTGTCTTAAAAACCCAAGTGTCCTTAGAGGAGTGTTTAAAAAAAAAAACGAAATGGCGGTTTTTGGGTCGAAATAGTAATACGCTAATAAAAAAAAATTACCAAACCTATCGAGTAGGATATCAAAATAAAGGAAATTAAAAGGGGATTACAAAAATATGTATAACTTATATGTTTAAGTTTAATTAGGAATAATAAATTGGTTTAAAACGTTTTTGATAACGTAACAATGGGCCATGTTTGTGTCGGACCTCGTGCTATCACGGGACATTAAAAAGTCTAAAATAAAATAAATAATTTAATAAATCAAAAACCCGACTGAAAAAAAAGCATTAAAAGTAATGCACTAAAAAGACCGAAACAAGATTGAGAATAGAAAACAAAATTAAAATAAACTATAAACTAAGTAAACTCTACGTCGGATTAACAGACTATAATTATTATGAGCTGAAAACCTAAGTTAAATACCCGCATTAAAGTTTAGTAGCAGGCAGGACCCAATTGAAAATTATAAACCGAAAGAAAATTTATGGGTCTGTTATTATCTGTATATCTGGTATATCTGTCTATATAGTCTGTTATTTTAATTTCCTATACACGTTTTACTAATTGTACTACTCTATGTAAAGTTGATTACGTATGATTAAATTTTTCAAATACTTGTAGACGTAATATGGTCCTCACAAATATTTTGATTCCGATGAACTGAACGCTAATATTTAGTAAAATTATAAAACTAGGCAACTTTCCTTTCGGATCAGTTTTATTCGGTTCATTTGCTCCTAAGTCGGATTTGGATAATCGGATTAAACCGCGGCTGCGATACGCATGTTCTCATTTTAATTTACGTGCCCACTCACGCAGATGCAAGGCTAATATCTGGTTGCAATGATTTATAGATTTTTAAGGTAAGTTTTCAAGTTGTTTTCATTGTGTGACTGTTGGAGGAAAATCCGTGCTTATGTTTAATCTAAAGGAAAACAAACCTATCACTGATTAAGTTACCTACTTGACTACAAGTACAAATTTATGTATACAAGCCTACAAGGTTAGTCGGAAAGGGGTACTAAGCCGCGGGCCACCTAAACTATCACTGATGACTATTTTAAAGCAAGTGTTAAAATTTCAAAATTCGATAATTGTTTTTGCATGCAAAAAGATTTTTATTTTAGGTTTAAAAAAAAAAAACATTCCTGCTTTAGTTATGAATTCAGAAAATTAATTTTCTAATCCGTGACCCTAAATATGACCTAAATTGTAAAAACAGCTGATCATGGCTATGAACAGATAGATTTTAGCATATTTTTTTACGAAATCTTTGAAAAGCTATTTCTCTTAAACTATCGAGTTTTGGGGAAAGTTATAGAACAAAAGTTATCCCTTATTGTGGGTACTTTAACACCCTTTCGGCTTAGTACCCCCTTTTCGACTAACCTTGTATATTATGTGCAGATGTACCGGCTAATGACAGTTACACGAGCGGTAGATGAGTCCATAGGTCGTTTATAAATATCAGGCCGAGTGATCTGGGGTCAATCTGAGCTTGTCCGCTTTAAATCGGTTCACCACGGCCGCTATCAACTGTACTAGACTGTATATAAACAAAACGATTATGTAAGATTCGTCGAGTTAGCAACTAGACCCAGTGACACGGGAACATCCACGCATGCAGACGATTCTAGCTAATAAATTCTACAATGTTTCACGAGTTCTTACCGTGAGGTTCTTGAGGGCTTTGACGTCAGATGCCTCGTATTTCAGCTGTGCGAACTCTTCGTCTGAAAAGCGAACGCCCTTTTCCAGGTCAAGTTGCCTCTGATGTTCTAACTCTGCGCGACATTTTGCTAGGAGTTGCTCCGGTGTCAGTTGTGCTCCTTCTATTTCCATTTCTTCTGGTTCCACTTCTTCACCCATGGACTATAAAAATAAAATAAAGCTTTACCTAAACTGAAATTCTTATTTTATAACCAGTTTCAGACTAGTATTTACCAGGTCCAGCTTCTGCGCCGCCTTTAGCTTCCTATAGTAAGCGTCGGCACGTTTTTTGGACGCACGATAAACTTCCTTGTTGACCATACGCCAGAACACGAACACTGGGTGTTGGAACAGCTCCGGAGGGCATTCTTTCAGCGGCGTCTTTCCGACTAGGATTAGTCGTTTGAGCCTTTCCATCTCATCCATCTGTCAATAAAACACTGATTATATTAAACCATAAATTGCACATTAAAAAGGTTACGTCAGTAGGTTTGTAAAGTAATAAAGAGATTTTGCATGTCGCAGTTCTATAATGAAATCGTAGAGTTCACAAACAAAGCAATCTTCAATTGATGGGTAGGTACTAACCCGTAATTAGTTTCACGTTAACTGGCGTCTAATTATCGAAACACACGAAAGCCGTTCAGACTGTCAGTCAATAATGAGATTTGATTGATTGGCAGTAGGTACCTAACAATTTTCCCTGAAAAGAATGCGATACGTGCTTTCTGTGTTTGAGTGTTTCAAAGCGCTCTATATAAAACAGTATATAAGTGTAGGTGTACTAACAACGCGCGTGCTGATCCTCTTGTTGAGGCCTTCCTCATTGACAGCTCTGATCCTATCCTCCAGATCGGTCATGTAGGTCTTTTCCGTGAGATGCACCAGGTTGGAGCCCATGTGCTTCTCCAGCCGGGCGCGGACATGCGGATGCGAGAAGCTGGTGGAGAAATCAATAGATTAGCATTTTGGTAAATAACTTTCTAAACACTTTGAATATTACGTTTCCTAATAGCTAAACACCTTTCGAAATTCATATAAAATACCTTTCAAAATACTAGAACGCAACGTGCTAGAACCAAAAACAGTCACTATAAAAGCTCAAAAATTACCTTCACCGTGTGTTGACTGAATATATTGTCAAAATCATTTAACATTTGCTAATAAATTAAGCAATGCTTTAACATAGTAATTTTGGCGCCACGTCAGCAAAGAACATGCTTCTAAACACCTTAATAAATTCCTAGCACGTAAAATAAAACCAAATACTAATAAAACGAAGTGCCACCCGTGGTAACGAAACAATAAAAAAAACACTGACACTTGACGGCGTAAACAAAGCGTACCAACCAGGTACGTGGGTATAAAAAATTAAGTTTACGTGTATTAAAGCACTAAGCTCACCAGAGCCGCGAGGATTTGTTGGAACCTCTTTCTGCACCCGTTTTGACGGAGAGGCGGAGACTCACGACAGAATCGGAGTACGCACCGGAGCCGGCCAGACGTCTCGTCGTCGCGTCGCCGTGAACTTTTAGTAGTTTTGACGCTATATGCTCAGTGTCATAGTTGAGACCTTTATCGTGGCGTACGAAGGGCCTGGCACGGTACGGCACGACCCCCACCGACACCACATGTTGGTACATATTTTGTGTAAAGAAGTATTCACACTTTGTCAAGCCGGTGTGATAATTATGAAATTGAAAGTTATAGGCAAAGAAAACATTATTTTAGTTTGAAAGAAGGTGACTGTTATTTAAAGGGGGGACACAGTAGTTATTTGAAATTATATTATTTAATTTTTCCGGGTGTTAAGGCGGTGGTTAATTAACGCTACAAGTACTTAAGATCCACATAAAAGATAAAAAGTGTTTTTATCAGATCGAGTGGCTCTAATCCACCAAGTTTGTTGTTCCAAAAGTTACCATAATGTAGTTTCTGTCTATAAGGCCTAATTTTACCAACGTCAGATAATGTTTATCTTTGGAATAAACTCGATATTTTGACAAATTTTCTATAAAGAACCTGTCAAAACTTCAAACTTATTCCTGGGATAAAAGTTATCCGACGTTGGTAAAATCGGCCCTTAGTTGAGTATTTTATTAGGAGTTCCAGTTAAGCAATGCCTTTAGTGGATTCTGACGTTACCGATAACATAGGTACGTTATCGTTATACTTACATATATGTCGCAACTGTGTCAAAATATGTTATCCTGATCCCTCCAAGATCGGGTCTATGGATGAGGCAAGGTTCACCCAGTGCAAGGTTACCGATTGCTAAGTATTTGGATAAGAGTATAAAAATATACCTCTATATAATGTTTTGAATCATGAACATTGAGACATTAGATAAAATACGTCACTTATTTTAATATCCTATTATTTTTGTGTCAAAATTATTCTAAAAGGTTCTTAAACTCACGTGACAATCGCAAGTTTTGTCAGCGCCATACATGGCACCGGTATGGCAATTGCGAGTTACCGTTTATCGAATGCATAAGTTGCATATTTTTATGTCACCCTCTACTGAAACTGTACTAAACAATGAGATATACGATGATGGCACTTTTTGTTTTGAAAGCTATCTATTGTTTGATTTAGTCCGTTGAATAAATCACTCTATTTCGCAACCTTATACCGAGGAGGGTGCGAAGCGTAACACATAAAAGCGTTAACTATTATGTAGCGCCTATAATTGCTAACAGGTTTGAAAACAAATAGAGAGGCCAGTATTAGACGGCAAAGTGCGAATGAGATCACCTTTATTGCCCTCAACTTTTTAATTTGCTGGTCATCAGTAAAACTTAGTTTTCAAAGGTTTCAAGACAGGTCCAGTAAGAGGAATAATTATTTTACTTTAATACCAAGTAGTTATCATAGTAAGATCCGAGATATACCTACAGGGTGTAAAAATCGATTATATTATCAATCTACTTAAATTATAGCTATAATATGTAGTTATATCACCAAGATCTGTCTCTAGAAGTGAGTTACGTTTATGGCCAGCAAATAATATTTTTCAGGAATTTGAATTAGTGGTTAATTTTTAGTGGTATAGTTGCATTAAGATTTACAAATTTCTTCTGATTTTATAATCAGAAGAAATTTGTAAATCTTAACAAGGAAATGTTTTATCACGAGGGACAAATAACCCGGATTATCACGTATACTTTTATTCTGACCTGGGTTACGTGATACTGATAACTTGATAAGTTTATATCGTTTGAAATTATACTCTTCCGTTAGGGAAAATGAGAGTAAAGACGAGATTATTAATACTGAAATAGATAAGGTCAACTGTGAAGCATAAATAACGACGTACCTAATATATCAAGCATTTTTTTAGTACTATCTTATAAAAAAAAAACATTTCGTACTCATTTGTATGCCATTTTCAATGTATACACACTTTGCCACTATTTTCAAGAGAATATATTTAAAGTATTAAGATTAAATGACTCTTCTATCGTTGTTCTACATTCTATGGTGTATGGTATGGTTGCTAGGTTACGGACTACCCTGTTTTCGAGTGTTTCCGGCCGAGTTCGGTGCATGGTGACACGTAGACACGGCTCCAAGGCAGACGTGGTAAACATAATATATTATTACACGTGTCATATAGGGGGGATAGATACCCCTCATACAGTAAAAATTTCGTCTGGACATTCAGTCAATCAACTCAGTTTATTACAGTTAATTACTGGACACAAACTTAGAGCTTATTCAATTTGAATTTCATTATTAGAGTTAATTTTATAGTTAAGCGTAGGTGTTGTGTTATTTATTATCATTTAGTTAGTAGGTAATTTCTTATATTAATAACTGTTTTCATAATTATCAATCGCTGCCAGACCAGACTACATCTAGTCGTAGCCGGCTACACCTAGATGTAATCGCAATTGCGGCTCTAAGGCTCGATTTTACCAACGTCGAATAACTTTAATCGAGGAATAAATTTGACGTTTTGACAGCTTTCGTATAGACATTCTGTCAACACGTCTGTCTTATTCCTTGGATAAACGCTATCCGACGTTGGTAAAATCGAGCCTTAGCCGTATATTTCTTGAAGACTGATAGCGAAATTCTAGTTTTGGTGCAATGAGTCTTTTAAAAATACAAGCGGAAGGGAGCTTTCCGTCTTAAATTGGGAATCGCTTTAATAAAACATAGTCGGAAATCAATAACATCAAGCTTTCATATATTCACAAATTGAGTACATTCTTTGAAATACGCACAAATTACCATAAGTAATTTTCGTATATCTTGAATCTAGGATATTCAGGGCTCATTTGAATTTCGTATCGCTACCGAAGTCTTAGCTTAAATAATAAGTTAGTACCGTCATGAGTTCATGGCAATTTTACCTACTAAACAGTGTCACTGTGTCGCTAAGTTATTGAACTTACCTACTTTGAATTATTAATAATAATTTTCCTCATGAATTATGAAAACTAGGTTTCGTGATTCCGTTTTTAGCTCTGTTTTGGTTATCAGTTCATTAGTTAGTTTAGGTCGTAATTAGGTAATTTTATTTGGTATATTAAGGTCACTATATTATTTACAATTGCGAAATCATTCCGACGATTAAATTTTTTGCGTTCCTATTAAAATAGCAATTACAATAATTATTATAAATACAACAAATACATTTAATTAGAAACCTTTTTGGTAGCTATTTTCTATTGTGTATAAATATATTTGTTATAATGTAGGTAGTTATTTGTTAAAAACTTCAACTCTCAGAGCATTTTGACGTAGAATTTGGTAGATTTCATGTAAAAAAAATATGAAAGCTTTGAAACCTTAATTAACCACAGACTTATTAGTCACTACGTAACCTTAACTTTGATAGATCTTGGTCAAAGAACTTAAGTGCCTAGCTTCCTCAGTTTAATAATTTAGTCTCGGCATTAGATTCTTTGAAAAGATTTAGTTAGACCATTCAAAGTAATAAAGTATGAATTATTTATACATTATATTTATTATGACGAGACGATAACGATATTTAGACCAAGTCTAGTTGCGTAACATGTATATTTAGATAAAATAAATAAATAATAGTATGAATTACATTATATAGAGGTGCTCGTGGGTAATTAACAATCTTGCCGATCATACGATTTGCAAGGTTAAGCTGTGCTTGCCGCGGTCAGTTCGTGTATGGGTGACCGTTCGTTACACATCGAGACCCCGTGCCTCGGAGAGCATGTTAAACCGTCGGTTCCGGGTGCCATAAGAATACCTATGACAGTCGTTATTGGTAGTCAGAAGCCCGAAAGTCTGACAACTGATTTAACTCTAGGATATTGGCACTGCCCAGTTCCTGGGTTGCGGAGGTCTGATGGCAGTCGCTCCGTGTAAAATACTGGTATTCAGCCGTATTTGGTTAGACTGGAAGCTGAACTCAAGATAATTGGGAAAAGGCTAGAAGAAAGAGAGAGTATGAACTATATTATGGATTAAATAATCCTAAGCCTTTGGCCAGACTGCAAACGCGGGCGCGGAAGCGGCGCGGGAACCTCGCGCCGCTTCCCGCGCCCGCGTGCCCACTATGGACACTCAAATGAAGTTCTTCTGTTTGAATTCGCCGCACCGCGACCGCCCCGCGCCCGCGTTTGCAGTCTGGCCAAAGGCTTATAGTTAGGTATTTAAACTGATTCTGCTGCGTCTCTGTAGTAACATGAATCTTAAAAATTTCTAGTTTTTCGCAGAAGTTTCGCACTTCTATCGAAAATGTGTGATGAGTTGATTGAAGAATGAGGTCCTCCACACGTAGATAAATATTGTACTAATTTATAAAACTAATCTTCAATTAATTAAGTTAATACCTACTGTCGTTAATAAAGTGTGTAACACTTATAACATTATTATTTGACGACAGGTTTGGCGCAGTTGCTCAACGATTGGCTTTTTGTGCAACGGGTCGCGGGTTCGATTCCCGCACGGAACAAATATTTGTATGCACTACAGATGGTTGTTCCGGGTAAACGCACCCATGATACAGGAGAAATCCTAGTGTGGGTAAATGTTTGTGTATACCTATTTAGTAAAAACCCGAAACGATAACACGTCTTCAATATAATTAGTGCTTACGTATTAATCATTAATATTTATCTCAGGTCTTTGGCCTTTAAATTGCTAAGGAGTTTACAGTTTTGGTCGGTACCAATGATTGTAGTATATTAAGTATTACCTATTATTTTATCTCCCCAGATATAAAGTAACCGTGACAGACCTACCGGACGTAAACCAGATATCGCAGACTCCAACTCAGGCTTATCCATTTACAAAAAAAAAATACAATAATAGTTTATAATTAGAGGTCATCCATGTTAATCTAATTATGAATGGCGAAAGAGGATAAAAAACTCGCCGATAAAAGAAATTAAAAAGTCGTGCGAATGAAGACCAAGCCGCATAAAAGCGCAAATATAACGCCTTCATTCTCCGAAGGCGTAGGCAAGAGATGTACTATTTGTGTATCCGAATTCCGTCGGTGATGGTCTTGCAATGTATCAGGCTCAATTTGAAATGCGTGAGTGAATCCCGCGCCCCCCGGTCAAAGGTACTTAGTATGAACATTTTAGTCGGTAAGAGTCCGACATAACATTGCGTTTTGAGTATGATAGCCAGTAGACTTGACTGTCTGTACATGAATCGATGTATTAATGCTCACATAAGTATTGATGCCTCGATTCATGGGTCAGGCAGGGGGCGAGTAGACTAAGGTTGTGTTACTTACACTAGTTATAAGTTATTGTACTACTAGCAAATTGGATCCTAGTTATCTTAAATAAACGTTTATTATTATTATAACTCTTCCGAGATTTTCATTGACCGCTACAGCATAACAATGAAGCCCTATGAATATTTAAAAGTCGTGTCTCTAATTCTCTATGGCGAAAAGTCAACGATAAATTGTATCAATTTATTTCATTAATTTATTGTCCAAAGAACAATAATAATTCTTTAATGTATTAATTTTCAGTAAATTCACTGCCTCGTTGGTCTAGTGGTGGCAAGCGCGACTGCTGATCGTGAGGTCCTGGGTTCGATCCCCAGGTTGGGCAAAGTGTACCTATTTGGGTTTTTCCATGTGGAACTCCTCAATAGCAGCCCCGAGTTTGGATTTGTGCCCGGTTGATCGCAATAGGCTCGCCCCTTTTGGATGGGACTTAAACAAAATGGTGCTGTGAAGGTGTTACTATACACCTCTGTCCATCCCTTCGGGAAATACAGGCGTGATGAAATGTTAATTAAATTAATTTTTATTCAGATTGTACACGATTATTATTTTTTGTAAGCTGTGGTTACCTATAATTGAGTGCGCATTACGGGAGTGTTTATATCGCATGTATTATATTCAGATTAATGTAGAGTAATTCGTTGTTAATCCTAAAATTCCTTCAATAAATAAATACATAAAGAAGTCATGTGGTGAGTGGCTGGCTTTCTCGATAAAACGTAGACTCAATAGCTTGCAACGTCGCTAAGCAGACAAACCAAAATATAATATGTATGTACCAATATATAGTAGTTCTCTCCCAACAACCGTACCGGCCGGGCGGCCGTACTCTTTACATCTGTTAACAGGATATTTACACATCTTCGCTCGGACTACGAATACCGATCACAATAACGTAAATAACATTAATGACGACACCTTGGAATCTCGCCCATTCACAGTAGGAATAACATCATCCATTTTTATGCAGAAAACATAAATTCACATCCTCATGAAAAGTAGAAGCGTGAAGTACATAAATTCTAAAATCGTTCAATGTCTGTGACGTTTTAGTAGCTTTAAAAATATCACGGCTTTCTGGTTTACCGCGGGCAGTGCGTGCTGCACTTCTTGTATCAAACAAATCATTCGATTGGTGTAAATTCACATCTATCAGTAGAGGTAATTAAAAAGTCCATTTGTTTAAACGCCAACTTTTTGTTTACTATAAAAATACAACGTAAAGTACGTAGGCGTGTGACGTACCGCCACATTGTGTGAATCTTTCGAGGAACACTTGAAAAATATAGACGAAATTAATCAATGCATGAGTCAGTTTATTGATTTTCGCAGAAATAATTGAGTAGTAAGTGGGTACATATGGGGCCTTTTACACCATATTTAACAAGCACAAAGTCACGCACCTACTGTTACGAAGGTACACTAAAGAGAATAAACTTTTATTGTAAGAACTTCTATGGTTCATAATAATACTGGTTTAGTGTTTATTTCTAGTATCTAAACCACAAAAGCAGAACTTTAGGGCATTGTTATTACAGTAGGTTGGCGACAAACTTTCTGTATAGAAACGTAAAACAACAGAATGAGGCTAAACTTTGAATAACATTCAAATAAAATGATATTGGGACTGTCGAAAGTACGAATTTTATAGGTTATAAACATAGCTAAATATTAAATAAATAGTACTTATCAGATATTGGTAAAAACGTGATATAATCAAACTATAAAGCCGCTCATTTTATTCGTATTCGAGTACCTATCGCTTTTATTTTAGAACCGACAATTCTGCCTAGCCCTTTTCCCAACTATGTTGGGGTCAGCTTCCAGTCTAACCAGTTGCGGTTGAATACCAGTATTTAACACGGAGCGACTGGCATCAGACCCCCGCAACCCAGTTACAGGACAATGCCGATATCCTGTCATCGAATCAGACCCCCGCAACCCAGTTACAGGACAATGCCGATATCCTGTCATCGAATCAGACCCCCGCAACCCAGTTATAGGGCAATGTCGTTATTCTAAGGTTATTTTAGAACCGACAGAATTTGGGGAAATCTTTTATGAGTCACGTGCATGATTCAGAGGCATGCATTAATCACTTTCGTTTTAAAACGAACACTCGACGCTGGTTGGAATTTTTGGCGTTTACTCTGAAACCGAAGACTGGAGTGACGAGTAAATGTATCGTCACGAGTAATTTGGGTTCCGTCAACATTGAGATGATATTTATTACGTTATAGCACAGACGTACAGCTGTTTTCTGTAGTTATTACATAATAGCTTGGTTGGTAATATTACCAAGATGCGCGTATTGTATACTCAATTATGCAGAAATCCAGACTGCGTGTAGTTGCTGGCTCGCAACCAATTAATGATGAGAGGTTAGTTCAATGGTGTGTTGTAATTCTGTTTATACTGGATAATTGGTACATGTTTATCAATGCACAATGGAGGAACTAATGGTGATCTGTTATACAGGTTTACCTACTTCAGCAGACACCTTCTCTTATCTCACAAACTTTAGAAATACATGGTACGGTCAATAACCATTACGTTGTTTTGTTTATGAAGAGGAAACAAAACAAACTTATGTACTATGCTCATGATGATGCAGTACTTGTAATTACGTTATAGGCTGTCACAATTAAGATTGTCATCGACTACGAATGAGAACAACAGGTACACCTATTTAATTTTTGAAAATTATAAACGGTGTAAATAGACCCTTAACGAAGCCGAAAGGCACTTATTCTCCACGTCATTGCGATATTTTTTTTGTTCTGGACTATGGCTGGGAACCTTCTAGTTACGGAGATATTGGAGGTCAAAGTTCCATCTTTTTCACAACTTTTTTTTTAAATACTAATTTTGAAGGTTGCAAATGTACTTGAAATATCTCCACTACCCGTTTACTATTCATTGCATCCACCAGCACAATGTTTTCTGTGCGTTTCATTGAGCTTTACGGTAAAACAATATTTTTCACCCAAAAATAAAGTCGTTTCCCAGCGACAATTTTTGCGTAGGGTTACTTAGTTTGATGTACTGAATGCATGGTTGACGGCTTCGTGAAGGGTCTTTTTACACCTTGTATTTTTTAAGAGAGCAGTGGTGGCCCAGTGGTTACGGCCCCGACTTACGGGTTGTATGTCGTGGGTTCGAACCTAGCCAGGCGCATTAGTTTGTGTAATTTATTTCATCATCACTGCTATCAAAACGGTGAAGGAAAACATCGTGAGGAAACCGGCATGTCCTAGAACCAAAAATTCGAAGACATGATTGTGACATCTACCAACCCGCACTGGGCCCGCGTGGTGGATTACGGCCCATTCCCTCTCACAGAGAGGAGGCCTGTGTCCCAGCAGTGGGAACATTATAGGCTGATGATGATGATCATGATATTTTGTAAGATAGGTACAATGTGTTTGTAGTAAAAAAATACAAACGATGTATAAAAAAAACTGTTTAATATAAAAAAAATACTACTCATTCCGGTATCCTCTAAGCGGATATTCAAGGTTCAAGGGTTATCATAATCAAACGTTTTAATTATTCTAAAACCTTCGTGTTGCTATGAGTCGGTTTAAATACAAAAATATAGTGCGATATCAATATCGATTAAGTGTGGATAGTCGCAATAATGTACTCACGACGACAAATCAAGGTTTTTTTCAGTTTATGCTGACATCTCGTTCTGTCTAGCTTTTTCCCAATTGTGTTGGGGTCAGCTTCCATTCTAACCAGATGTGGCTGAATACCAGTATTTTACACGGAGCTACTGCCATCAGACGTCCACAACCCAGTTAATAGGCAATGCCGATATCTTAAAATTAGACTACTTAGTTGACAGACTTTCGGGCTTCTGACTACCCGTAACGACTGTTATAGGTATTTGTATGATACCCAGGACCAACGGCTTAACGTGCTCTTCGAGGCACGGCGGGGTCTCGATGTGTAACGAATGGTCACCCATCTACGGGCTGACCGCAGCAAGCGCAGCTTAACCTCGCAATTCGTAAAATCCGCGCGGTTGGTAATTAGCCATGAGAACAAACCACAACACATTATAATATATTATCGTTTTAGGATTCCGTACCAAAATAGTAAAAAAGCAACCCATAATATGGTGCGACTTTATCTGTCTGTCTGTCACAGCTGCTTATTTCAGAGACTAAATGCAACCGATTTGAAATTTGAAACAGTTTTAAATAATATTTACCCATCTAAATTGCAAGTGTTTTTTTTTATATTTTCATTGCAACACTGGCCCAAATGGGGGGTTGGCATTTCAAAGTGGGGTTACTAAGTCAAGTGGGGTATCATATGAAAGGGATACATTTGCACATAATAAAATATATTTCTTAAATTTCATTTATACCACATTGGTTTTAACTTATGAGGAAAAACGTCTGAAAAAATACCACCCCCTTATCTCCGAAGTTTGCAAAACGAAAAACCTGGAATAAATACAGTTAATGGAGGTTTATAAATATTACAGGAAAATGGAACGATGTCTATAACTAGCACATTTTTTTAAAATCAGCGTTATTTTACAAACAAAATTAGTGGTGTGGTAAATATATGAAAAATTAATTTTAAAAAGGGAAAAATATATTTCCTCCAACGGTACGGAACCCTCGGTGCACGAGTACGACTCGCACTCGGCCGGATTTTATCGTTTTGTTTTGTTTTATCCGTTATTTTGTATCAGTAATGTCAAACCAAATATACCTATTACGCTAACCAATTTTATATTTAAACTCGTATGAAAAATACTGAATAAATATGTCATAAATTCATGATTTATAAGATGTAAACAAGGAAGATAAAGATTCGCGTGTGTTATGGATAAGCTATCAGTTAGTACGCACATCCAATATTGTAAGAATTTTGATTACAATTTGTTACTAATTGTTATTGCCTGTTATTATGATATTCCTGCCAGATGACCCCCTATTTAGAAAATGATAACTTAATTCGCGTAAACATCATTAGATATTCTCAATGACAATCGGGACACGAAAATCTTGATTGTAAAGTTTTAATTAGATATCGAGTAAAATCTAAATGACACGGTTTCCGGTTTTAGATTCCATAATATGATTCTTTGTTTTCCTTAATTCTCGTTAGAACTACTGTGTTGTTCACAGACTCTTTTAGAATTATTCTGTTGTTTATAAATGAAGATCTGTAACTGGCCTTACTATGATTAATCTGATTTGTTTAGCTGTAAGTCTTCCAGAGTAAGTAATAAATAAATAAATGATTTTACTTTCAACAGTCAACAAAAAAAAAAACGGTGGTAAGACGAACCCAACTATAAAGCAAATATTTTATTTGGACCCATATATTTAAATTATATATACTTCAAATTAAGTAGCGAAACTTCACAGGGTAATGGTATAAATAATAGAACAAATAAAAATATACTAAACTTTAGTTAATTGGATAACAAGGTACCTAACTTATACAGTAACGAAAAACGTGGACGTAGTACGAACTTTTTTATTTAATTAAATAAAGATCATACCTGGTAACCCTGTATGTTTCGCCAGTTAATTGTAAGATAAAACGTAAATCTTCTAAATTGTACGCAACAAAAAAAAACTATAATAATATGATAAGCTTTATCAGTAATTTGTCAACGTACCGCGAATTTAATTGTCATAAAACGAAAAAACCACAACGATAACATCTCTACGAATCTAGAATGTTTACGTTAAAACTAATATACAAGGGTGCGAATGACGCAAAGTAGTTGGCGATACGCATGTATTATCACCGGAGTACTTTGAACCATAACAATAGCATGTCTCGCCGCCACCATCCCGCCCGCCAGATAACACGCTAAAATTCAACGAAGATTTATTATCCCTTTGTAAATTTACCGGATATAAACAGTCAACACACTTGAAATTCATATTTTGTTTTCATTAGCTGTGAGATTTGTAAATATTTTCAGAACGGAATTTATTAATAACTCCGTTGGTATGACGCCCTTAGGAAAACATCTAAAACAACACTTTGCGAGAACTCATTGAAATAAAATTATACGATATCAAGCAGATTCTATTTGCTCTAATAGTTATTGGCTGTGGGTGTAACTATATTTTTTCCGTGTGCTGCATGCGATGTTTATAACTGGTGATTACAATACAATTTGTTGATCCCCTCATGATTTTTATACTTACAGAAAAAAAAATTAAAGTTTATGCAAAATAAATGACTATTAAGTTTTCTCGATAAAATTTGCGAGGTGCTGTGCAAAAGTGGTAATAGCGGTGATGGAAACCTGAGCGAAGATGCTCTTCTCGACGGAACATCGAGGATGGCGGTACAGTCTTCAGCATCTGCAGCAGATCGTCTTCGGCCACGGCCAGCGAGCAGCTCTATGGTCGTCCAAAACGAGCCTTCGGAAGCACTGGACGGTGTTCTCTGCATGTTGAAGGTGTAATCACAGTTGCATGTTGCTCGACCCGCGGCTTAAGGTGCAATGACTGCCGCCGCCATGATAGTTTTCCGACTACCCCTTCCCCCATAGACTCGACACCTGATGTGTTCCACACGCGAACATTAATCTCCCGCCCCGACACCTTTCATGGATAATTCTCCGCGTATTCACTGATAGTGTATAGACACTTACACGACGTTTTAATAGTTCTTTTACAAAGTTAATAGTTAATTTGTAAGTCAATTCAAAGTTGTAAGTTGTTGTCTGTTTATTTACGTTTTCAAACACTAACAAAGCTCAATATACCGTGAGCTTTTAAAGTTTTGCTTGCTTTACGGTATAGTAAAAATATAAATAGAAAATGATAATAAAGTTTATTTCTCGTAAGTAAACATCGTCTTTATCTAGTGGACACTTGGCTTAAATGCGGCACATTTGTAGACCCGGTTCATCCTGAGGTGACCCGGATAGCACCAACGTCGCCGGTCGCGACCGGGTCAGCCGGATGCTTTAGTGGCGGCCTTCGCAGACTCACGACAATAATTGTGTTATTTTAGGTTAATACATTTTTTTACGATAGGTATTTTGAAATAAAATACAAACATACCAAACCAATGACTAGCAACAGTGAGGATTGTAAGACAGACAGTACAGTAAGTATCGTGTGAGCTTTTAATACCTCGTATTTCAGACACGGTAGATTTATGAAAGCATTGGAATACCGAGTGATGGGTGGCAGGTAATATCGCCCTGTCGGTGTGGCAAATTGGAAATAAAGACGTTACGAAACTGTAACTGTGGTGGGTCACGAGAGCCCCTGGGCACGTGCTTTATATCTTTTATGTTTACACAAGTGTTATAAAAACATAATTGATTAGGCTGACTGAGGTCTAATGAACTAGTTGAGTTACTGAAAAACGACAATCACGTCTAAAAATAGTTTTAGGACTCTTGTTTGTAGGCAGTTACGCCTGTACCTTATCTGTTGCTAGGAATGATAGCCTTTAAGTCTAGTACGTTACGAGGAACTAAAGAGAACTATGTGTTTTCTTTTTCAAATTGCCTAACTGATACCTATTAAAAATTATATAATTTACCTTATGATAACGGCATCATTGTTGTTGACGTGAAATCTATACTAATATTATAAAGAGGAAAAATTTGTATTTTTGTATGTAACGAATAAACTTAAAAACTACTGGACCGATTTCAAAAATTCCTTTGTCGTTAGAAAGCTGCATTATCACTGAGTAACATAGGCTACGGGCGGAGCCGTGAGGACACAGCTAGTACTTAATATAACAGTTCCAATGATATAACATAACATTACGCCTGTATTCCCTGAAGGGTTGGGCAGAGGTGTACAGTAACACCCTCATTTCGCCATCATGTTTAAGTTCCATGTAATAGGGGGCGAGCCTATTGCCATCAACCGGGTACAAGTCTGAACTCTGGACTGCTACTGAGGAATTCCACACGGAAAACCCCAATAACACTTTGCCCGACTTCGCCTCGGGACCGAACCCAGGACCTCACGATCGGTAGTCGCGCTTGCCAACACTAGACCGACGAGGCAGTTCCAATAATATCTTTCCTTTTTTAATGATACGACAACGTGAATTTGAGGAAAAGCTTCACCCGCTTTGATTTTATCGAGGAAACGTCACATAAGACCTCGATCATCTCTATCAACAAAGTAATTAACATAAACTCGTTTGTTACCTATTTGGTCCAGCCGTGAGACACATACCTACCTACTTTTGTTTATGTTAGTATTTTTAATTTATTTTGTACTATTTTTTTGTGTTCTATTTTGCTGTACCTAATTGTCTTGTCTGTGTCTTATTTGTGTTGTGTCCAAATAAATATTTTTCATTTCATTTCATTTGTTACATTCTTGATAATATACTAATTATATAAGATCTTTAGAGAAGCATTTAGAAACGATTTACTGGTAATTAGGTTTAGGTACATTGAAAATAGTTTAAGTGTCCAGAGAGGTCGCATTCGTGATGGAGGTAATATAGAGGAAACCTCTTCACCTCTAGTGGGGTTCGTGTCTAATTACCAATCGCGAGGGTCATAAAATTTTCAAGGTTAAGCTGGGTTTGCCGCGGTCAGTCTGTGGATGGGTGACCATTTCGTTCCACATCGAGACCCCTCCGTGCCTCAGAGCACGAATACCTATACAGTGTCATACTAACCTATACAGTCGATACGAGTAGTCAGAAGTCCGCAAGTCTGACAACTGATCTAGCCTTAGGGTATCGGCATTACCCAGTAACTGGGTTGCGGAGGTCTGATGGCAGCCGCACCGTGTAGAATACTGGTATTCAGCCGCATCTGGTTAGATTGGAAGCTGACCCTAACCTAGTTGGGAAAAGGCTAGGCAGAACAGAACTCTTCACCTCTGGAAAAGCTTTTTGACATTGATGGATGCTACGTGTAGTAAAACTAATTTAATTCAGGGTTCAATACTCACGCATATTGTATGATTACAGCTTGCCACCATCGCGGTAGATTTGGCAGTTGAAATCTTTTCATGTGTTTGCGACCCATTTCAGCTTCCGCCAATTCATCTTCACCTTCCACCTAGAATCGTATTGTTGCCATTTTATCATCCGAGTACAAGATTGCCACTGCCACTGCGCTTCTATAGTCTACTATTCCGTTGTCAAGTAACCGTTAACGATCGTGAGTCAGGGTCCGAAGAAATCCTAACTTCTATAATGTAAAAGGAAGAGAGTGGCAGTGAAATTTATGAGGTGATGAGGATAGAGAAATATGAAAGGACATCCGTCATGGCCGTAGCCAAGGGGGGACTGGGGGTTCCAACCCCCCCCCCCCCCGGAACCACATTTCCTTGTTCACAGTTCAACCCCCCCGAGCAAAATCCCTAGCTACTGCCTTGACATCGGTATAACCAAAGAGAGAGGACAATTTGGGCTCTGTAGTGTGGTGACACCCGACTCCCTTTGGTATTGTGCTTTTTTTTCATTTTTTTTTTAAGTTTGGACTGTTTGTAGATGGTCCTTTCGGACCGCTTCTACGTAACCGGGCAGTTATTGGCGAGACCTGGTGGGTCTCCAGTCAATGGGGACGAAGTAAAATCTTAACCCAAGCTAACTACTATGACTACTCTGACATCATGATTTCTAGCAACAATAGCACTAAGGGCGACCCCTAATGGGACTCGGACTTCGGCTAAGGGCGCTGCTAGCTTCAGATTGATGAGGGCTGAATGAACGGTGTGACTGCGGAGTCTGAAGAGACGACCGGTTCCGCGTTAGGTGAGCACGATGGGTCATGAACGGTTCTGTGGTATTATTTCTAAGGGCGTTGCTGGCGGGAGGATTGGGAGAGAGACAGATTGATGAGGGCTGAATCAACAGTGTGACTGCGGAAACTGAAGAGACGATCGGCTCCGCGTTAGAAGAGCACGATGGATCATGAACAGTTCTGTGGTATTATTTTATGTTATTATGTATGGACAGTGTATTTTAAACTGGTCAGACCAAATAGGGCAATACATTTTGTGCCCCTACTAACTTCACATGGCGATCTTGCCAGGATCGTGATTGGTTCGTGTAGTCATGGAAGTTTGTTTTATATGTTGGAATATGAAAATAAAAAGTATTTGAAGGAATGCATTAGAAGTGGTGTCACCACGCTACATCAGTTTAAAGGTGGAAAACCTGCCTGCGTGTCTGCGCTTACCATCAGGTGAGACTAGGGCAAAAGTGACAAAGTCAAGAAAAAAAGAAACTGCTTTGTGTACCTACCTGAATTTTGACTCTCTTGTCCTTATCATCTTCTGTTTCACCATTCCCGTTTGCATTCCCGGTGCCGTTTCCATTTCCGTTCGTCGCTTTCCCTTTTGGTGCAGGTGCAGGTACATCAGGCATTTTTGTAGATTAGCAATAATTTTACTCGTACGCCGAAAAATAACACTTGAAAATTTATTTTGCTATGAATATAAAACACGCAATAATTTTATTTATACAAACATGTTACAATAATTTATCCATTAAAAATTTTGACAGTAAATTTTAGAAGGCCACGACTTTACGAATTAAGATTGTAGTCCAAATTGTAGTCTTTGGCCACGACGAGCGTTTTATAGATTTTATTTTTGTGAAAGCAAAAAGTATGTATCTACGGTGTCAGGCATATCCAAGGAGGTTACATGTTACACATGGGGCATATCTCCCCCAGACATTAGTATAATAGAGGGTTTGTTACCATATAACATGTAACCTCTTTGAATAGAGGGATATTATTATAGAGGTCAATGCTCTCAGAGCAAGAACCAAGCAAAAGCAAGCATCCAGTAAAAAAAAAAACTATGAAAAAAATAATGTGAGCTTTTCTATGGCAGTATGGGAAATCATTTTCAATAAGTTTTAACTCGTTTCATACAATATTAATCTCATAGGCGCATGCATCGCATATTTGGATCGCAATTCTGTTCGTGATATTTATTGAGCGTTTAGATAATATTGATTGTTTACACGTTTAATAAATATCACGATCACGATAAGGATCGGAATCCAAATATCGTGATACAATTAAATATTGATCGTGTAGCATTCGCCATAGAAGACGCACTAATTATAATTTCAATCTAATCTCGAAAACTATGTAACGGAATAACAAAAACAGAATACAACAAATGAAATGAATTATTATATTAATTTGTTGTGAGTTTTATGGTTTTCTAAAAACCTTTTCTTTTAAGATTTTATTAAAACGAGATTGTTGTGATATTTTTATCATACTATCTATAAGTTTCTTGTTAATTGTTTTGTTCGTAAACAGACCCTACCGTTCCTTTTAATTATTATATATTAAATTACAGGTAAATAAAACAGTCATGTAATATAAATTGACTTATTTAATATTAAAATTAATTAAGATCGTTTAGGTCGACTGTTGTCGTTTGTTTGTTTATAGCAGCTTTCCATAGGCGGCGCATTTCAGGATCTGCTGGACCCCAATTATTACTCGGACCACAGCTGTCACGAATGCGCTAGAATAATTTAAAACGTCATTAAGTGGATGCTAACAAGAGCGGAGCTAAACTGTGTAAAAGATTAGTGGAGAGGTTGACGCTTATTCATCACTAGTGTAGCAATCCAAACTTAATTTATAATTTCTATAAGACTTGATTAAGGGCCAATTGATGCTACGCCGACGTCGCTCGTCGCAACGCTTTTATATGTATCAGCCCTAAATGTCTATGTATATTTATTATAAATCTCCAAAAGCATTTTCAGTTGGTTTTACGTTCATCTTAAATAGAAGACCCCATAATTAACTAATCTTCGTGCTCTTTGGCGTATTTTTTATTTATTGAGTTGGTATTTAAGCAAATTTTAAAACAAGCTGTTCGAATATTCAACGCCGTCGCAAACAAAATCGTATCTATGTGATTCATACACATCGCCGAATCACTGGATATCTAATGTTAATTGGTGTGAGTAAATATTTTGCACCTGCATATTCAGACATCCAATTTTATCATAGAACAGTTTTTATTCCGAGGAGGTTTATTTTTTCGGCCAAGTTTATTACTGGCATGTTTGTACAGATAATAAAATGTGAAATAAACACACCTGTGAGCATATTCCTCTTGAATAGAATAGAAGTCGAAGAGCGTATATTGGTATACATATTACTGATATGAGAGCGACGATCCAACCAGCTAGTCCAGAAGCGTCTCTTAGGGAATAAACTGTAAGGAGCTGAAATAGCAAAGAGGATGTTATAGACGATTTGCGTATTATATTATTTAAAGCAGCGAAGGTTTCTACACGGCGGCCTGGGAGCAGCATCCCTAGAGGAGCTGTCAAAATGTAAAACGTCATCAGAATTTCAAACATTTGACAATTTTAATTTATTAATTCTTTATTTCAAGTGACATTAAAACCACAATTGAAAGGAAGCTCTCAAATGAAAGTGATTGATATTATAGTCCGCGTGCGAGTGCTAGTCACCTCCTGAGGTATGAGAGAGGCAGGAGAGGGGTGCGAAACAATAGACGCGCTCTGTCAGTTTGCTTTGTCTTGTCAACGGAGAGCACCTCTTCCTGCCGTTTCCATACCTCAGGAGCGCTTGCGCGGGGACTATAATACGGGCCTTAGTCTTAATACAATTCCTTAATTAAACGGTACCTACAGAAAAACCTAGTTATATGTGATATTATATCTCGATCTTACCTACACAATACACAGTCGATAACTCAATGATATCATTATTGTAAGCGGAAAATGCCTGTCAAACACGTGAAAAACAAACAAGTGGAATAATCCGATATACATGCAACAGTAATTTTACTATGCGCAAATGCAGACAAATCGGGTTATTGAGTTTCAATGAATTTATTCATTTTCGAGCGTAATGACAGAGAGGTTCATCATGTTATATCGTCATTAGCAATGGAAATAGCGCACAGGATAATAAATGAAGACACTATTATGACGAGATAGACATAAACAAGGTTTACTATTCATTTTATTTTACTACTTTATTGACTACTTCTGCCTAAGGATCCGCCCACGTGCTACGCGACTAATTTATGTGTGAGCTACTTCTCAAAATCGTATCAAGGTCTATTACTCCTAGTGCCTTCGCCTATTACTTGGCAAACAATTTGATATAATTGTGTGCATTATGTACCTACCCCAAAATATCTAAGAATGTCCTCAGCTTTAATAGGGCTACAAACATTGACGTAGAAACACATGGACTAAGGATCTAGTACAAAATTCACGAAAAATGTTCCGAGTTTACATATTGTGCACGGTTAGTCGGAAAGGGGTTACTATGGCCCGACTGATGATGGTTTTAAGGAAAATGCAATAATTTCTAAATTCGATAAGAAAAACAAACCATGCAAAATGATTTTTGTTTTAGTTTTTTTTTTTTAATTCTTCATCCCTGCTTTATCTACGAATTCCGAAACTGGAGTTTCTAATCTTTGACCCCACTAATGACTTTTGGGGAAAGTTGTAGAACAAAAGTTCTCCGTTATTATGGGTACTCTTAGCCCTCGTTCGCACGAGAGATTTTTCAACGCGCGTTAAAAAAGCGTTCTAATACAACAAATAGCAAGCCGTAATATGTGTTCACATGGTAGTGCTTTTTTAACGCAGCTTAACTATTGCGCGCGTTGGACGCGTTTGTGCGAACGAGGGGTATCACCCTTTCAGCTTAGTACCCCCATTCCAACTAACCTTATATAAACTTAGAAATACCAATAAACTAATTTAAATCCTTTGTCATCATAATGCCTAATTTAGCTTGCAACAATTTTTCACCATAAAGATTCGACTGCATCGCATTATGGAGAGAGACGCACGATTAGTCTACTTTTTCGCGTTTTAGTCTACATTCGCTTCGAACATTTTTGAGCGCAGACCCGAGGTCCATGTGTTTCTAGGTCAATGGCTAAAAATAATTTCATATCATCATGAAGTTTATTGCTTCTATAGTTTGCAATGATGGATCTATTGCGGAAGGTACTGGTAAAAGTTTATAAAATGTAACTCTGTTATTCAAGAAGGAAGTTTATATACGTAGTTAAGTCGATAAATATGAATTTCGAAACCTTGTGTGATGTGCTTTTTGATATACAATCGAAAAGTTAGTTTTATATGTAGAACTATAACTCAAATAGGTATTTTTTAGTACGTATTTTCTTTGTTTCACTTCGGAGGTACGCTCTACGAAACTCCGAGAGCTGGTAGGTAATGTAGCTTTTATATTGCAAATCTTGTTGTTCAAGGACAACAAAATGAAAAATACGAGTATATGTAAGACCGTCCGCTTCGTCGTCAAACAGCGGAGGGCCTAATTTTCATGACACGTACAGACAGGCTATCTCATGATGTAGCTCATTTTATACCAATATTTATACATTCTGTATAACAAAACAACAAGGCCTATTACAAATATTAATGATCTTTACAGTTTTCTCTGAAAAATTATATGAATATTAACTTTGATCCCGTCTCCGCCTACGCCAAACTACCTTAGTTTTCAGAATTATAAGTAAAGTACAACATAAGTTATGTGTCTCGGCAATCCTCGTACTCGTATATCTTCGACGATACGAACGCGCGAAGAAAGTACCCAATAAATACCTGTTACAACATCACTGTCACTTTTGACTTTGACTGATGGACGACTTAATTGGTTACACATTCGGAACTGGAGATTGCCGAGGCGCATAAATTATGTCTAGTACACGACCTGATGTGTTTTTATCTATAGGACTGCTTGTAGATGCGTCCAAATGACTATACATAATATAAAGCCGTACCAATAGTATGACAGGAATGACGTATTGCCATAGCACCAGGCATATTTTCCCCAAAGGCTGTCCTGTCATGAACAGGACGTCTGCATTCAGCTTGTCTGATCCGTAGATGTACACAGCGGCTATAATCTCGAGGGTGCACACGAGCGGAATGCAGGCTATTGCTACGTGGGCGTCTAGTAGACCGATCACATGTAGTGCACCCTGTTGGAGATATACAAATTATTAGTTTAATATTAGGTCACTAATAAGGTCCGGGCGCCGGAGGGTGCGTGACGATCTCCGGCCACCCTAGTGAGTGGTCTGAGAGCGGCGGGTTAGGGGACCCGTCGCCCAACCAGTAACAGGCCCGGGGCGACGGCGCACCGTGTTCCACGCGCGCCTCTCAGAAGGAAGTGGGGCAGGGGAGAAATTGCCCCACCACTGGAGAGGTCCACCAGAAGAAGCTGGTGGACCGAGACCTGCCGGGGTTGCGGTGCATGCAATAGTTCGCTATTACGGGATTCGTCCCGTGACCCCGGCCTTAGGTCAGAAGGAGCGACACCGTTGGTTTTTAGCCGGTAAGAGTCCGGCAGAATCCCTCGCCTTCCCCGGGCGAGGGACATACATGAGGATTTTCCAACGATAAAAAAGGGTACTATTAAGGTATACAGTAAAACATGATTGTATTAGTAATGGATACAAATTTTTGTATCCATTACTAATAGTTTTGACTGAGGAATACTGTTTAATAACTATTTTTGATTGATGGCTGCATTAACAAATCAAACATACATTTCTAGGGTCATTAAAACTTACATATCGTGAAATCTAATCGTAAAACAGTACTTCAATTAACTCAACTATATTACTAACAATCCGTTTTTATCGTAGGTACCAACTATACGAGTTGGTCGTCATACATATATGAAACTTTTCAGCGCGGGAGTCACGCGATCACGTCATTCAATTGCAACTTGTGAAATGTACCAACACCCAACAAACTGTTTGTTGGATAACAATTTGTATGCATTTTATGGTATATGAGTTACTAAACGTACCTACTGTGTGATATAAAGACATTTGGATACAAACCTCTGTATTGCAGATGATTGAAATGCTAAAAAGTGCCAGACACGTGAGGGACGTGATGAGCCTTTTTCGTGCACGAAATGATGGGAATTCATCTATTATTCCAGCTATTATTGGTTCTATAGTGACGAACTGTAAATAATAAATAGTTTTACATGGATTCGAATAATAATATTACTCTAGAAATTGTCTTTAAAAGTTTCATCGTCGTCGAATGAAGTCTCAAAAGGGAGCTTAGGTATCGCCAGGGTGAATCACGCTTGAAAAACAGATTGGTAATGGCAAAGTCAGCCTTCTCCATCGGTGACGCTGCCGACCGCCACCATGTTGAAGTTAAAGTCTAGTTGGTATAACTATAATATTATTTATTATCAATATACTAAAACGAAAACTGAAAATTTAGAAATGTATAAAAAACCAATGTAGCTTAGTTACCATTGTGTCTATTCCAAGGAAAAATAGCATGACAAAGAAAGTGACGGCCCAGAAATTGGGTGCGGGCATCATTGCGACGGCGGCAGGGTAGGTGACGAAGGCGAGCGCAGGCCCAGCAACGGCCACTTCACCCACTGGCACCCCTGAACGATCCGACGCAAAACCCAGCACCGAAAATACCACGAATCCTGCCCAAACGCTTGTCCCACTATTCACTAGAGGTATTATTATTGAAGACCTGGAAAACATTATTTAGGAACATTTTTAATAATACCTATATTGTAGTTTTAGAAATTCATCTATGTGAGCCGATAATTAGTCTCAGAATGGGTAGAACGAACCTCAGATTATTGTAGTGGAATTTATTGAAACTAGCCATACTGACTAAACCACCCCATCCAGGTCCTAATGAGTAAAAGATTTGCGTAGCTGCATCTGCCCATACCTGTGAAACAGCGTTCATATAATTATTACACTAATAATAAGACCGGCATAGTAATGTAGGTGAGAGACGGGTGAACTTGGCCTCATTGCTACTTATAGATACTTACTTTCGGCTTCTTCAATTGCCCCCAATCCGGGAGTATGTAGAACAGAATGCCCTTCAAAGCGCCAGGTAACGTGACGCCGCGAATAAATAACACGCCGAGCACCACGTAAGGAAACACAATCGTGAAATACACGATCTGCGAACGAAAATACACGACAATTCTCAGAACCAAAGGTTTGACGAAAAAGTATATATTTATTTTGTGTGATTGACAAAACGGCAGCGTGCCAAGAATGATCAATCGGGAAAAATATTCGAAACTTCACCTTTCCGATGCTCTTGACACCGTTACAGATGCAGAAGTACACTATGATCCAACAAATGACGTTACTCCAAAACACTGGCCATACGATGCTGCCTATGTGATTGATACTGGGAGACATTTGTAGGAGTCGAATGCTGGACACAGAAAATAAAGGAGGTAATCAATAAATACACGGACGTAAAGTATTGAACATGCTTTACTTATTATACTTACTGAAAGAACTCATGTTGTGGTGTAGTGATAAAATCATTCGAAGCGAAAAAACTAGAGTTACCGCTAATCTGAAAATAATTCCGCTATGCGTATTCAAGATACGGTCATATACACGAATTGCTTAATCCATAAAACTAAAATTACCCAACCTCGGTGCACTTGTCCGTATTCCAGGAATTGCCACAACTTTGCCAAGGCAAAGGTGAGCTCATTGAGTGATAAATGTATAGCAATGGATACGACACGATGGCTGCGAAATACGTTGCGGCTATTACGTTTACTATTACGACCGCATATCCAGCTCCTGTCGAGGAAGAACTAAACATAGACATTGGAATCAATATTAAACTCAATGTTATTGCAAATGTTACCTTTAAACAACAAGTTAATGTTGAAAACTGAAATGCATCCGGCGCTAGCGAACTGTCCTAACGTTGTTTCTAAATAAACAAGCGGGATGCCGCATATAAATAATGTGAGGAAATATGGTACGAGGAACGCCCCTGCAACAAAACGCAAACATGTATGTTTGTATGTCTATGTTATGTATGATCATTGCTACCTATATATATAGTTAAGAGTAGACCGACGAAAGCCTAGAAAAATTATGATGGCGTTTTTTTGTTAATTCATATTATTAAGAAAGCTAATTTAATTCAGTAATAACGAACTTTGTCAGTTATTTAATTTCGAATCACTTTAAATATTAGTTTAGAAGACCTGCTCTTATTTATATTTTCTAAGCTTTCGACGGATAAACTTTAGATAATAAGTTTGTTGTGATAAGGTCTAGTTAAGTCTACTGGTCAGTTTAAATATAAAAGCAACAGCAGAATCAAAGAAATTAAATCAACGGTAACCAACACAGACCTACCTCCGCCATTCTGATAGCATAAGTAAGGGAATCTCCAAACATTGTCAATGCGGACAGCGTACCCGAGACATGACAGCAAATACTCCACCTGACTGCCCCAACGCTCGTGAGGAATTCCAGCCATTCACACTACAATCGACCGTTAGACACTTAAACAGACCCCGTACTGGGCGTCACGGACTATTATTGACAAATTGAGGATATGAATACTTGCTATAAAACACTTAAATCCGATTAAGACATACTCCAGCTCTAAAAACAAGGTTGGTTCTACTGGTCAAGCCAGCTCATCTGTGGGGCCCTCTAAGTATTCGTTTATGCTATTTAAACGGCTCACAACAGGATAATGGGTACTATAAATAGTCCGGTTCAATGTTTTGAAGTATTTAAGGTTTTCGAAACAACCCATTTTGAACCCAATAAACAATAATTGTTGTGATTAGTACTTTTATGTTGTTAAATGCCCGGTTCCTATGGGCAAAGTCCTTGCTCATGTATATAAAAGTACTCTGTGATTTCAATATCCCTTACGATTTTAATTTAAAAGTTTTTTTAAGATAAATAACACAACGTCAACAAAACGATGGTTACCATGGTTACCATCTTATAAAATGAGCTTTAAGTACACAATGGCGCACAATAGACGTACATTGACTGATAACTAGTTACTTTCATTAACGTCTTCTGTACAAATGGAACAATGGACATTGAACATGATCAACACAGATATAATAAAAAGTTATATGATGCCAAAAAAATGCCAATCAATCCATGTCAAGTATAAAGATTGGCAACTCGGTAAAAGTTTAAGAAATTATTATAATATTTAATTTAAATCACTGTTAATGTAAGACCAATAAATTCAAGGCAGCAGAGTTCAGAGTACAAACCCTTAAAAATTCAATGATATTTTGCAAGAGACTAGCAAACTATAGCGAATCAATTTCAAAACCCAGTCAGTGAGCAAACATTGTGAAAAACGGAATACTGTAAGATTTTACAGCGTTCCAATGCTAAGAATGATATAAACGTGCAAGAGTTTTTTGGCAGAACATACTCGTTAAACTGAACTTATTAATAACTTTAGGTTCCTTTAGCTGCATGAATATTATAATAGATTAAATAAGCAAGAATGTACATACTACTTACGAAGAAGTCATCAGGCACTGTAATTTTTGATTTATAAGAATGCTACCAATGATATTATAAGTAAAAAGGTGTAGATAGGTTATAAGCGCTCAGCAAGTGACACGTTAAAATGTGGCTAATTAGCCAGACTTGACGTCAGTGTCACGTTGCCAGCGTCAACGGGTGCACTTCACGTACCGAGTGCATTAAAAGTGACCCTAAACTTCCGAAAATGCCGTCGTGTGTTATGAGATATTGCACAAATTATACAAGCAAAACTTCTAAAAGTCAAGGAATCACATATCATTCGTAAAATCCTATTTATCTTAATATTTTAACAAATCAAACATTATATTCCTAAAACGTCATTACCGAGTAAAATGATGCCTAAGAAACAGACAAGTCAGTTGCCTGACAGTAGGTACAAATGGTGGCATAATTATATTATTATAACTCAAATGTATATTTTTATGTTTGTTATGATGAGGGAGGATAAATTAAATATTATATTACTACATTGAATCAAAATATAAATTTTAGTGTGTGGTAAAGTAGAATGTTTATCTTTAAGTGTAAGTATTAAATAAATTAATTGTTTCTAGATTTCCAACAAATGAACTAAGGTGCATCCAGTGGGTGGATATAGTCAGCAAACAGAGAAATGAAGAATTTTGGCAACCGAATAAATCGAATAAAATATGCTCCATTCAGTTTAAAGTCGAAGACAAGTACAATCATGTCTGGCAACGGATACACTTTATTAAAAAAAATCTGCGTTTCCTGTTTTGGATGTAATTTGTTTACGGTTTTGTTAATGTTGCATTTTTATAGCGACTTCGTCTACTTGAATATTATTATTACTTATTAACTCATCAGTGAATCGCATTTTAGGCATAAATCACGGTGTAAGGTAAAGTGTCATATCTCATTAATTTATTATACATCGTTTCTACTACACTAGACGACTCACTCACGCAATTACATTTGTCTCTTTTTCGTTCGCGATAATCGAATCGTGCCATCCTGTCTTGACGTCTAATCGTAATGAAGTGTGCTATTGCAATATTTAGTTATTTATGTGTGTGTTAGTGTGCCGTTTTTGAAGATCGAATGTTGTTTATGTAACCTATCTACACCTTTTTACTTATAATATCATTGAATGCTACCAATAAAATTGATGTGTTCACTTAAAAAATATAGAATATAAATATCGTTTTATTGAATACTCAATAGGTACAACAATAATAATAACACATGGATCACAACACACACACACACACTCATAAATACATATTATGACATGGTTAAACATGACAACCCTTGAGGAGATACGCCGAAAGAAATTCAAGGACTGGGTACCTAGTTCTTGTCTTTCATTCGTACCCAGTATTCACTCTGAACTTTAATGAAATGAATCATCATCAGTATCATCTCCCTGCCCTTATCCCACACTAGGTGGGGTCGGCACAACACGTATTCCTCTTCCATTCTTCTCTACCAGCCGTCATTTTAGTACTCACTCTTTTCTCACCAAACTATAATGAAATGAATTACATAAAAAAATTCGCTGAACTAATGAATTTATATTATTGGATGAAACCCATAATATTTAGATGTGCACTACGATAGTCCCGAGTTTATTGATATGAATATAGAAATTTAGACATTAAAACCTACCACATATTTAATTCTCATTCTACAAGATAAGTAATGTGTACCATAAAGATACCAAGTCAATTTTTTGCCTCAGGATTTAGTATCTGAATGATAAGAAGTAGAATAACAAGAGCATCCACGAGTGACGATACTTAAGTACATCCGGTGCTCCCTGGGCAGTCAGCCCTGCTACCAACCTTGCTGACTGGATAAACTATTCATCACGGCATATTATTATGCTATTCTCATATCATACAAGAACTAGAAAAGGCTTCAATAGATGATATTGTTATGTTCCAATTTCACGGTGATCTTGGATTAAAGACAGCACTTGAAGGGCGCTAATAATTTAAACTATGCTATGATAATATCTTATATCGTCGCTGGGCAGTGAAAACCTCGTATAGCTCAAATTCATTTTTATTTTTAACAGACTTTCAAAAAAAGAGGAGGTTCTCAATTCGATTATATGTTTTTTTTTTGTATGTTTGTTCATCGATATCTTTGCTAATCGTGAACCGATTTTAATGATTCTTTTTTTGTTTGAAAGAATATTCTTTCGAAGTGGTCCGATTTAAATTTGGTGAAGATCTGATGAAGAACTTCGGAGATAGACAACTTGAAGTCGGTTTTATTTTTGTTAAAAAGTGATTATTTGTTATTCATTTGTTGGGTAAAAAACCTTGTAATGCATATTTAGAACAAACGTGCATAGCTCTAAGATGAAATAAATTGATTAATAGATAAAAAAACAGAAGAACCTTACATTTACACTTAATACTTTTGTTTTTACAGGCAGTTATTATCTCCTCCTGTAAAATTACGTTCATCGCAATTACGAGGTTTTCACTGCACAGCGACGATATGGGGACTGAATATTGTAGAGTACCTACTGAGTAGTCGTCTTGTTTAGTGTTTGTGTTAATTTTTTGCATACACCTATGACTTGTTTGACTGACTACACCATAGTTAGATTTTAGGGAAATACCTGGAACAAAGTATGTATCAGTATAATATAACTTTTTAACAAAAATAAAACCGACTTCAAATTGTCTATCTCCGAAGTTCTTCATCAGATCTTCACCAAATTTAAATGGGACCACTTCGAAAGAATACTCTTACAAACAAAAAAAGAATAATTAAAATCGGTTCACAATCAGCAAAGATATCGCGGAACAAACATACAAAAAAAACATACAGTCGAATTGAGAACCTCCTCCTTTTATGGAAGTCGTTTAAAAATATAACAAAAAAATGGAGGCTATAATAAAATGTATTATTTATCTATTTTGCAGGTCTTTACCTTGATCTAGCGCTTTGCCCAAGAGGTTTAATATTAATACACATATTTTCTGATTCATTCTTATAATTCTAAAATGATATTCACGAGAATATCGTATGTTCTTGTGTGATCGTATTTCTTTGTATTGCCGTCGAATAATTGCAGTCCGTAAACTTAGCTAGCGTCTCCAAGCCAAAATTAAGCATTTTATATAATTATTTTAGTTAACATAAAGATTTCCATGAGAGCTGCCTGTATGTTATCTTTAATAAATTTTCAAGTTACGCGCCGTTTTATATTGTGTTGAGTTCCCCAGCAGGGTGCAGAATGCATGAGGTGTGCCTTGTAGGGGTTGTCTAATAACACGGACACTTCCCGAGCCGACCGTCTCCGACGTTAAGGTATTCAGAATCCAGAGATATGCATAGATTATCTATTGAATTGAAGTTGAAAAGAGAATTACTTCTTCTTCTTCTCCCTGCCCTTATCCTACACTAGGTGGGGTCGACACCACATGTAATTCGTAAATCCGTGTCGTTAAAGGTTTTGGCCTGTTATTTTATGGCGGGCCGTCTGCCTGATATCAACCCTCCTTGGCAATAACCGTTGCGCCGTCGCGGGTGACCTAATGTGCTTGCTGATAATTATGTACTGGGTCCCAAAATGATATGCTTGTCAATCTTATTGCCGACAACTAAGCAGACTATGTTCTTCTTGGTGGAATATACTTGAAGTTCCTCGACCCACTCATTAGAAAAGAGAATGACTAATGTACCATTATAGAACAAAATATAATGATTTATAAAAATAATACTAATCGATTCACATAGTGATTCTGTACAAACGTTACGTACATTTATAGTAAAAATAACCTTGTATGGAGCAAAATACTGTAAAGTTACTGGTTACAGGGGATCAAAAATAATACGTACCTGACTGTCAGAAGTACCGCACTGATTTCTAAGTATGTTTAAGGAAAAATTAAACACCGACTATTATTTCTTTTAATAAATTCTTCCAATTTTATTCAGGTGTAGCAAGTCTACGTGACACGTAAAGTATCAATTCCAAAACCAAAGTGACAGGTAAGGTTATCCGGTAACAGTTGCCGCGCACCGCTATCCGGCCCTTCTTGTTTCCCCTTAGGGGTTTTTACAGGTATCTGACTGTACTGAATTGCCTGAGAATACAAAAGTTCTATATTTGAATACTGATATTTCAGTAGACGAGCAATGTAAAAGAAGTACTACGAGACTAGGACATAAGTTATGCGCTTCGGTAATCTTCGTCTTTCCGAATTATTACGAATTACGCGACCAATTAAATGACTATCCGGAATTGATCCAAAGAGGACAAATAATAATTATAAAAACATACAAAGAAAGATTGACCGGGTCGCATAGTTCGTACTAATTCGGTAAGACGAAGATTGTTGACGCATAATAAATGTCGTAGAAGGTACTGTACACTCTGAGGTACAACATAACATAAGTTAGTATATTATAAGTCTAGTCTACGCAAAATTACATAAAAAGCATAGAGCAGATTTATTTTGCGCTGAAATGTATCTAGAAGTTTTAGTTTAAATGGCTTATTTATTAGAAACTAGCGGCACGGACACTTTTCCCGTTTTTGCAACATTTTTCATTTATGCTCCGCTCCTATTGGTCGTAGCGTGATGTTATATAGCCTATAACCTTCCTTGATAAATGGACTATCCAACACAATAGTTATTTGTGCAACAAGAGAGCAAAGTCGATTTTTGCTGCGAGTGCTGATTTTGAATCCTGAGCAAGCGAAGGATTCAACGATTGAATCACGAGCGTAGCGAGTAATTCTAAAGTTGAATCCTGAGTGTGGCGAGGGATTCAAAGGCACGAGATGCAAAAAACTTTGCTCTTGTGTAACACACATAACTTTTCACTTCAGCAGCGAGAACACGTTAAGAGATAAAATAATAAACAGGAATATATTGAAATAACTATTTATTGTGAATCAAAATAATGTAAATATTTAAAATCTAATTTAAATTAATATTTTCAATTTTTTTGAAATTTTAATAGTTTTGCGTATGTTTCAATGTGCACGTTCTGTTTTGTTTTTAAAGTAGCTTTCAACATTGAGTAAATACTCCACGTTGTAGATGATCGCCTCGTCTGTGATAAATTTAAAAAATAAGATAGCAACACCGTCTCCGAAAAACTGCTTGCGCCCTTTATAAGTCTCCATTCATTGAAGACATGGTATGTTTTCAGATATTTCTCGCGAGACTTCTCAGGTAGGAAACTTAATTCTGCATTAATAACTTGTTGTTTTAACTCTTGTCGTGTTTAAATTCTGTTCTCATCGCTAGTTTCACTTATATTTTACGATTATTTTAATATTTTTTAACTTATTCAACTCTTTGCGCCAGCTACGAAATTTTATTCCCGCTCTTTTATTTAAATTAAGGCGTGTTCGGAAATAGCACCCATGATATTTTATTATTCAAAATATATTACGTATCATTATTGAAACTAGAAATAAATATTTACAGGTTAAATATCAGTCTTATTTGCAGTAAATACTTATTTTCGTTTAAATACAACAATAAGTTAAGAATTCAATAAATTACATTAAAAGACATAATTATCTTTTTGCAAAATTTCTTTAGTTAGTACGAAATTCCGAACGTGTTTGTCTTTGAGGTCGAATTCAAAATCGGAACTTCGAAAGGGCTGGTCTTTGTCTCTGTCTCTTTCTAATGGCGGGAAAGAGATAGAGTGTGAATGTTTCGAATTGTATGATTAACCCAAGGCTGAATAAGATATTCGCGGTATTCTGAAAAAAAAATTAAAAAGTAACTTTGTCTCACTCAGTGACCAAAATCGCATTTTGCTCACTGATTTCAGGCAGCAAAACCTACATGTTTGAGCTACTGAAGTGAAAAAATAATTTTTCAATTCCAACCAGTAGTTCCTGAGATTGCGCGTTCAAACAAACAAACAAACTCTTCAGCTTTATAATATTAATATAGATAGGTTACGTGATGATATGTGGCAAATAATGTCCCGTGTGGTCCACGGTAAATAATAGGACACCCCTACCCTATCCGTAGGTGTTGTAAAGAGATAATTTCAAGAAGATCACAAGATGGATCTGCCCAGCTTGATTATGGCAATTATAGTGTGTCAGACAGGAGTCACCATGGGGCTCCTGGCTAAATAACAACTGCAAGTATCATACGATTTGCAAGGCTGGGTTTGCCGCGGTCAATCCGTGGATGGGTGATCGTTCTTTACACATCGAGACCCCCTCGGTGCCCCGGACAGCACGTTAAACCGTCGGTCCTGTTTATCATAAGAATACCTATGACAGTTGCTACGGATATTCAAAAGCCCGAAAGTCTGATAACTGGTCTAACCTTAGGATATCGGCATTTCACAGTAACTGGGTTGCGGAGGTCAGATGGCAGTTGCTCTGTGTAAAATACTGGTATTGAGCCGCATCTGGTTAGACTGGAAGCTGACCCTAACATAGTTGGGAAAAGACTAGGTAGAACTGAACATCCTATCACCGTTTAATTTAGTGGACATTGGGTTTGGAAGGTTCGTGTTCAGCAGCGTACGTTTGCGGGCTGGTATGAATGAAAGAGTAATAGGTGCGTACAATGCTTTTTTTTCAGTCCACTTTTAACATTTGCAGTGGATAACAAGCAGGAGAGAATGTCTTTGATTTTCTTTAACTTCTAAAACTAGGATGAACTAACATCCAAACTGTTATTAATTTATGTTCGGCTCCAAGGATTTACACCCATATTCTAAGAGGTTCCTCCAAAACATACTCGACTCAGAACGGCCTCGAAAACACCTTCAAAATTGTATTCTTAGTCGCAATTTCGAGTGAACTTAGAGGTTCCTCGACTGAGTCATTACGTCATAATTTGAATTATCTGCATCGCGCAAATAACGCCGCGTTAAATAGTTGTAAGGATTATCGTAATCATATTCGATAAAGTCTTCAAAATTCATTTTTGTTACATACGAACTTTGACACTTCCTTCCTTAAGGTAGGTTCCGAGGTACCTTGAGTTTGACAGATGATTCCTTACCTCGACTAAGGAAAAATCTCGAGTCCAGGACGTTTACCTATGTCAACTATAACTACCGAAAGGCTGAGTCGAGGTGGAGTCGAGTCGAGTAAGTTTTGGAGGAACGTCTTAGAATATGGGTGTTAATATCTAAATATAATAAATTGTTTACGTTTCCCGTTATCGAGGATATCATTGTGACTCATATCTGCCTTTCAGACGTCGTTGATTAGTTTACGAAAATAAGTAGGTACATACATATGTACATATAATTTATTTTCTTACTACAAAGTTTTTTATAGACTCACCTTCTTTATGTTAAACACTGGCCCAGTCTATTATCATCATATTTCATTTTGATGACTACTTTAAAATCGATATAGGCATTTATGATACCTATATTTATGGGTTTTTAGAATAGAATGCTATGATCCAGTATGAAATTTATTAAACACCATAAATCATAATATAATAAATGATACCAAAATAAGTCTGCACTCTTTAAGAGCAATGAGAAATAGTAAGCACAGATTTATAAAATATCGGGGTATCATCTGCTGGCCATTCAGTGCCCATTACAGATAATTGAGTATCCGTGGCACGCAAAGATTCCCTCAATACTCGATTAAACACATTCATAAATTAATTAGCCCATTATTTCCCCACTGCTGGGCATGGGCCTCTTCCCAGAATGAGGCCTTAGTCCGCCACGTTGCCCTGGTGCGTGTTGACGGACTAGTCACACCATCGAGAACTTTATGAAGCCCTCTCACGTGTGCAGTTTTCCTCACGATGTTTTTCTGTCACCGTTAACGCAAATGATAATCAAATTCTGATCCGCACATGAATTCGAAAAGTCAGAGGTGCGGGCTGGGATCGAACTCAGACCCCCTGCAAGGAAGGTAAGCATTCAACCGCCAGACTATCACTGCCATTTGACACTATCATTAAATAAAAAACAGTCCCCTGCCGCGTCTGTCTGTCTGTTGTGCCCCATTTTCTCCGTAAAACGAATTTTAGTTTATTTTTCACGTTAAAATAGATTAATCCTCGGGGAAGGTTTATGTGTATAATTTATAAGCGTCTTGTCTATATTAGCTGAGCCATCATATTTTTTGTCGAGAAAGTCCAAAAAACTTCAATCAAATAATTTAATGGTATCCGTACGCAGTCGGGGTGGGTCGCTAGTACCATATAAAAAAGTGGTATAACTCTAAAAACATTGATTCGGAATACTCTCTAGCGATATATGAAATGCTGTAGCCTCAGTTTTATCTTTTTAGCCTACAGTTGCCGTACGCTCAGTATAAATGGGCATACATACCATTCTTTATCCCAAGGTACTTAACGAACCATGGCCCGTCCCCAGCCTGAGCTAGTTTTATCCACTAACATCATAATCACAGAGGCAATATAATTGAACAATGACTTACAGAGAGGTCTCCATCACCCCAGTGGATTGCATCGTTAGTGCCGAGGGAGTCATCCCAGTGGAAGTGCTGGGCCGGCTGGCTCCAATCCGGGGCCCTTAGGGCGCACCTGACCGTCGCCAGAGTCACTCTCATTTCGCCCGGTGGATTCACCTGCTGGAGGCTTTTCTTTTCAGGCTTAGCTTTTGAAGCCAAATACGTCTGTACAAATAGAAAATTACAAAAGAGTTGTTGTCACTTGTTGTTCAAGCATAGAGGTACAAGTACTGACGGGTGTTACTGTTTCACGTGCGCGCCGTAATGAATCAGAGTAGGAATATCGCGTTAATTTCTGTACAAAGGACAATGCATAAACGTGTCCTAAATTTTTGGTTGGAGACCCTTCAGGTCTCGCCAAACTCCCCGGTTACATAAAAACGTACGGTCCGCAAGACCATCTACAAGCAGTCGAATAGAAGGAAGTGTCCTAAATTATTAGTATTTACTAAAAAAGTTAAGATATACCTCAATCGAAAGCTCTTATTACGTAGAAAAAAATATATGGCTAAGTATATGAAAGCCCCGGTTGAACCTCAGAAAACAGGAAAAAGGGAACAATAATTCAGTGTTTTATGTGTAAGAACGAATTGCTACCTATATAACTTTTTATTGATTTACGACGGAAGTAATATTGATTTTAAATAGTAAAATAAATAAAAATTCCACGCACCGACGCAGTCGGTTTTAATAATCAGATAAATCTGATTACAACTTTTGAATTTAAAATACTTCAACAGGCTTCTAATCAGTTAAGTGGTCAATTAATTTCAGAGACATACCTCGTAGTATAACTGGGTGCACTAAAGTGTATTACGGTACCAATCAGTTAGCTCTACAAACAAACAAAATGAAAAGCTGTTCCTGAGGAAGTGAAAAACTAACTTTGTGGTATGTTATTTGCAGATCTCGTTCTTCAAATAATTCAAACAATGGACGAAGACACAGGCACTTATCTTTAAGAGTGATTCGTCACGCATTTGATAAGTTTGTACAGTCGCGGAATGAAAATGTTATACACCTTAAGGTCTATTTTTGCTAGCACAGTGCAAAAAAATTACTATTTTACCGACTACGCATTGCCAACATTATAGAAAAGAAAATACTAGTATTTTTTTACAAGATATTATGGTGACATGGTGACAGACAAGTAATGCCAATCTATTTAATCATCGATTTGATTCATGTCATGGTTTTTACAAAAAAGCTCCTTATACCAAATCAAAGACATTACATGGCACTAATACGTCATAATGGAGGCAAAAGGCAATTTTGATCTTTGCTACCCAATAATTAAACATAATTTTCCATGCATTGATCTGTTCCGTTCAACAGTTTGAAAAGGTAACTTTAGCCCGCGATGTGGGAAAAAAAAACTACAAACTGGGGGTTAGTCGTCTATTACATTACCCACGGAAAGAAAGAAGTGGTTTATTCTTTTCCCATAATCAAACATACATTTTATGATTTTTTATTATCAAATTTATTTATTGCCGTATTCAAACATTGATTTATACACCTTTTGATTAAAAACTAAATTATTGGTCAAGTAGAAAAAAATACCTCAATAAATTAGGTACCTAATCAGCTAATGAGTTCGTTTCCTCAATTTAGTTTATTATGAAAATTAATCATGTTTAAAAAGTTAATAACAGTGGTAAAATATTTGCACAGGAATTAACAGTGAGCATGTTTTAAAATTGCTACTGCCTTTGTTTTATTTGGACGTACCTAATTGTATCCGACATAAGTATTATATGGAGTTCGCGTGACGCATGCACTAGATACGACGTTTTCAAAATATATTTGCTCATAACTTCAGCAAGTACAGGAATTAAAAAAAAAAAAAAAGTTTTTTGCGTAGGATAAACCACTTAGGAAACGACGCGACGCGCCGGGCGGCGCGGCGCCCGCGCCGTCATGTTTTTGTCATTTCTACAAAGTTTTTATTACAGTTACAGTTTTGTCTCTGAACATTTGATTATCTCGTTCTAACTCTCATTGAAAATACTAATAAAGACGGCGTAGCTAAATTTTGCCACGTTGTATGTTCCCTCCCATTATCTATTGTAAGTACTTATTTTTGCAAGCATGGGTTTTATTTTCGGATAGTTCAAAATTTACAGTGTACAAGAGCATTCTTACATACCGATGTATAAATCAATCTGAGGGTGATGACTGATCGGAAGGTGTCCCTCAAAGCAACCAGGTCGGGACAGAAGATCTTTATGGTGGGCTCCTGAAAGTTCATGAGTTTGTTCCACTGCACCCGATTGCTCTCAAATATGGTGTAGTGGCGAATCTCGTCAGATTTTTTCTGTACCAAGCGGGCGTAGATGTCGGTGCTATCAAATGATACTTCTTCTATGGCTAAAATGTATTTTTTCCCGATTACAATCTCTCTTGTTATATTGCTTCGTAAATACTGCCTAGACAAGCTAGTGATACTGGTTTTAGGGGAAAGTTTTAGATTTAAACTCACCGCGGTCTAAAAGTAGGTTCCCTATAATTAACTGCTACCTTTTTTTGGATTTTTCGTGGGTATATTCTCACGGATATCCTCCACCCTGGGGAAGGCGAAGGGTTACCCGCTAGAACCACCTCGGTGTTTCTCCGAGGACCTATGGCCAAGGTCGCGGATTCGCTAATGCATTCACCGCAACCCCGGCCGCTCTTGGTCCCTCCTTAGGCCCACCAGACAAGGCCCCAAGCTTGCCATACATCCTTCTGAGTGGCGTGCGCGTAACACAGCGTGCCACCTTCTCGCGCTTGTCACTGATCGGGTTATGGGCCCCTATACCCACCGCTCGTAGGTCACTATCAAAGTGGTCGAAGATCGTTAAGCGCCTTCCAGCGCCTGGTGCATCTGCTGCGGGAGGAGAAGAGATAGTCGCCTCCCTTTCTGCTGCCTTCTTGGTGACTATCACCTCCTCAATAAATAACGCGACGGCTTCCCACGCACTCTCGCTCCCAACCATGGACAGAATCACGCCCGGAAGTGAGAGTCATCACCAACTACCGCGACTAGGTCACGGCATTGCGTAGCTTATGCACGGCACACCTGCAGCGTGTACTGCGGCGTTTCTTCCGGGTAGTGCTCAAAGTGGTGACAACCGGGCGTTTGCTCTCGGCCTAAGCAAACAGATACGAAGCAGCCTTGCTCCGAGAGTAGGTATCTAAGGTACCTGAAAGGTGAGGGCGCCATGCCGTCCCTTCAGCCACTCCTTCATGAGGAGTCTTATTGTTACCTACATGTTCCAAGACCTTAGCCGGATCCAGCAATGGACTGAAAAATAATATAATACAAGAGGGGCTCATCGCTGAATAAAACCGCGCGGATCATACTGCGAGGTTTAGCTGCGCTTGCCGTGGTCATTCTGTGGATGGGTGACCGTTTGGTACACATCGAGATGTTACGGGTAGTTAGAAATCTAAAAACTCTGACAACTGGTCTAACCTTAAGATGTCGGTATTGCCCAGTAACTGGGTTGCAGAGGTCTGATGGCAGTTATAACATTATCAGGCCATTACTGTCTCACTAATGGGCGCGGGTCTCTTCTTAGAATGAGAAGGGTTTAGGCTTTAGTCCACTACGCTAGTTTGGTGCGGGTTGGCGGTCTACACATACCATCGAAACCTTTTTTTTGTGAGGCCCTCTTATTTTTACTGTTGTTGTGATGGTAGTCGCTCCGTGTAAAATATTGATTTTCAGCCACTCGTTCCACTAAAATCCCCTAGATCAATCCCCCAGGGGATTGCACAACACTCAATGTTCCACTACGATCCCCTATGCTGAGGATTCTCTAAGTACTAATAAGTGCTATTCCTTTACAGTCCCTTCTAAATAAAAAAAACAAATGATAAAAATAAATAAGGGGGACTTTGTATATTTAACGTTCAAGAAAATGTAAAAAATAGCACAAAAAAGAAAACTATACAGCGTAAACGTTTTACAGATTTTTGAATTACTTTGAATGGTGAATAATAATAATTTCTTTACAAAAAGTAATGATATCCCATCAAAAACAAATGTGAAAATGGGAGCCAAGTTCAATAATAAGAATATGCGTGGTTGTCGACTTCACCGAATAAAGAAAGAAATTGTAAAGAAATTATTATTATTCATCATTATCATATTATTCATCATCATCATTATCATTATTGGTATCGTAGTGGAACATTGAGTGCTGTGTAATCCCTTGGGGGACTGATCTAAGGGATTTTAGTGGAACGAGTGTTTTTAGCCGTATCTGGTTAGATTGGAAGCCAATCCAAACGTAGTTGGGAAAAAAGGCTAGGAGGACGGAGTGTATAATACTAGACTGATATAGGCTAATTTAATTGATTGAAATAGCAAAGTTAATTACGATAATAGTTAGCTCGATCGTGTGGGCTCTGTAGATCGGTCAAAGTCAAAGTCAAAGTCAAAGTTTTTTATTTCAAATAGACCAGATTTCAGGCACTTTTAAAACGTCACGACTAGGTGCACGGTTCCAAAAGGTAGGTTCTATGGAGAAGAGCCGGCAAGAAACTCCATGAATACTCTTTTTAAAATAGTAGTTCATTACAATTCCATTACAGTAGTGTGAGAAATAGAATGAGAATAATGCAGGTTAATGTAACAAATAAACTCACTTAAGAGTAACAAATAGAAAAATATGCCTTCTATGATTGCCATAGCAGTTAAGAGCTGACCAGTCCCGACAGACGGCACCCATTCACGAGCATGACGTGCACATCCGCATCGGTCAGCTCAACCATATTATAGGGAACTCAACGACCGGATAAACAACGCCACCATCAGCAAGACATTTAAGTGAGCATGACAGACTCATATTACCAGACAATAGGCAGTAATATGATATGATTATAAGCGTATCACTAATAGCTGCATATTAGTCATGGACTTGGACATGATTAATATTTTTTACTTTAATACTTTACATGTGCACTACCTATAACTGGTGAATTTGGCAGCATAACCTATTGTCTTTTAAGATGAACAGATGTCCACCGAAGTAAAACCTGTTATTAATACCTTTGCGATCTCCTTTCTCCCTCTATTTTAAAGGATACCGCATTTACGAGAGGATGAGAGGGTTAAACTCTGTTGGAAAAATAAGTGTGGTTCTTTGCACATGTATCTATCTATAATATACAACGTGTTATATAATTCCCCATGAAAAATGTAAATAATCAAGTAGTCTTTTATGGTTGATGTCATTTACCTCTCAGAGGAAATTAGGTAAGAATGTAAATAACTTTTTGGGTAGTCTACTCTTTAGTTTATGTTTTCAGGGTTGCGTTTCAATGATGATTATTTTATGTTTTATCCAAATTCTTATTTTTTTGGGTCATACGGTTTTCAAATATTGCCAATAGACTCTTTACAAGGGACCTTTTAACCCCCTTTCGGCTTTAGGGGTGTTTTTGTAACATGTTGTATATTATAGATATATATATTGGTATTTTAATGTGTTACTTACTCGGATCATGTTTACTTAAACGTGGCATGGAGGGTATGACAGGCCACTCATCTTCGGGCGGCGGTAGCAATTCCAAGAGGGACTCATTACCTCGGAAAAATAAGAAGCTTCTCCTTACTTTGTCTAACAATGGTATCTCTAACTCTATATGGAATGATGTCGACGTCCCCTATTGAAAGATAGAAAATGATTTTTTAAGAATTTTTAAAGTGCCAAGCTTAGAAAACATGAGTTTAATAATCCGGCTACACACTCATTAATCTTATCGGTACAAATTTTAATTTGCGCATGTAGCACGCGTACATTAATACCAACAATTCGCTTGCACATGCAAGTTTCTGTAGTGTGGACACAGAACACTTATACTCAGAGAGAGTGTGGACGCCGTACATTGCGCCATGTTGTTTACCCAATTTTTTGCACTAACGGTTTGCGCTAGGGTTGCCAACATTTTTTCGGCTGACTATAGTATTTTTCAGAATAAGCTATAAAAAGATAGTACACTTAAAAAAATACTTTACAAGTATTTCATGGAAAGAGTAAAAAATACAAAAAAGAAGTTGCGTTCATAAATTTTACAAAGTGAGGGATTTATTTGTGTTTAGTTTCGGTGTCGCAAAATAAAGATTGATCCAGCCAACTGCAATATAGGTAGTCTTTCTTGTACTATTTATTTCTTCAACAGTATGTATACAGTACTTATACCCAAAATACAGTAAAATCTACCTATATAGATACTAATATTATAAAGAGGAAAGATTTGTATTTTTGTATGTAACGAATAAACTTAAAAACTACTGGACCGATTTCAAAAATTCTTTTGCCGTTAGAAAGCTACATTATCACTGAGTAACATAGGCTACGGGCGGAGCCGTGAATAAACAGCTAGTAGTATATATTATTGTATTGGCAACCCTAGTTGGCGCATGCTTAAGACGCTGTTATGTCGATTCGGTTTTGATTCCGAATCGGAATCATCTCAGTTAATCCTGGTTAATCCAAATTATTCATTCACATAAGGTTTACAGTCAATGAGGAAATAAGTAACGTGTAATAGGGGAAGAGAGAGCCATTCATTTGCTAGTTATCGAGCATAATCCTAAAATATAGATACCTAGGTACTTACCTACAGATAATTTCCTAACCGAAAAGTCCAAAAACACTTTGCTCGATTTGAGAGCTGAACTAAAAACAATATGCTCGGTCCAACTACTAAACCGATGGACGCTTCACGTTGAAAGTATTAAAGTTAACTTTTAAAAATATACCTTTTCTGGTTTTGGTGGTTGGGGAACGGACATAACTCGCAGAACATTGAAATTAAAGTATGCAGCCCGCAAATCATCTGGATGAATTTCCATAGGTTCCGATGGTCTATCCGTTTGGAGAACTTCGCGGCAGTCCAGCCATCTTAAATTTGTTAATTTCATCAAGATAGCACGAGCATATCCAGCTGAGACCTTGTAAGAAGAGACAATTGATAAATTTTTAATAGCGCCATCTATGTAAGTACATATGTACTATTTCGGAACAACAAAGCATACCGAACAGGGGTTTCCCGACAGCTGTAGCGCAGTAACATTTGGTAGTTTTGCCAAAGCTTCGAGTACTGGATCCAAATGATAGATGTCATTCTCTGACAAATCTAAAACCGTCAAGTTGTAAGGCAGCAGTCCTATTCCATCAATTTTATCTAAAAATAATGATTTGAGCATTATACAGTTTTACATTTATTCCAGTCTTAGTTAGTTTAATGATTACAATATTACCGGAGGTTAAAAAATTTCTAGCCAAACCCAAATATAGCAAATCAGAAGGCAAGTTTTTTGCAAATCCAGCTACATCGGAGATGTGATTCATTTGAAGTTCGAGGCTCTTCACACTCGGTGGAATATAATTGGAATCTAGATCAGTTAAATAGTTTCCACATAAATTGAGAGATAGCAAATTTTTGAAGCTAGTTAGACCTTCATCTAGCTCTGTCATCTGAAATATAACATATTGTAGATACGATATCAATAAATAATTTATCTAAGACAAAATATCCCGTTGCCCCTAGACCTGCTTTGAGTCGCATTAGCAACAGTGGCGTAGCTTGGCCAAGACGGACCCTGTATCCAAATTTGTCGAGGGCCCTTCTACCCGACTGCGGCGAAGCCCAAATTGAGAAAACCAAATCAAAAATCTTGGTCCATGGTTGGATGGAGTGTCTGGGGTGTGCTGAGTTTAGGAGTTTAGAGTATGGCGTACGGCCTAAGACCTTGAGTCAGATTATGGATAACAGATGGCGGTAGCTACGCCCCTTATTAGCGACCAATATCTTTGCTACAATATCTTCGTGTTTCCTTCTTCAGTGCTATTTACCTGCGAATCATTTACCCGTAACAGGTTTACCGTTTTGATATCTTCTTTCAAGACCTTTCGATCACCTACTTTAATGGTTCTTTTAAGCAACTTAACCAAGTCGTCTGTAACACAGTTTGCATTATGGAAAAGTATTTTTCCTCCATCATTAGCGAATTTCTCATTGTCCCATAAAGTAATTGGCATAAAAAAATCCCAGTGCTGCTCAAGACTCATACCAGACTTTTCGTTAAGGAAACCGTTTAAAATGCTTTTGTTTAGTTTATTTTCAAGAGCTTGAGAAAAGGTCACTGTCGGTATTTGTTCTTTTTTACTAAGGTTTCTGTGATTTTGTCTGTGATGGCGAGCTCCTTCCTCCAGGAGGGTCCAATCTATATCCGTTTCAATACGCTCTTGGAAGCCTGGTCAGAAAAGTATTTAACAAGTATTAATACTATTATGAATACGTAAATATTATAAAACAAATTATATTTTCATACTTCTCCGAATTGCAGAAATTTCACTACAAATAATAGTGTGTGTAGACTTCGATGCCGGTATTGTTGCCTGATGTTTGTTAAGTTGCATTGCAATCAATAACTATTAGTAGTTAACCTATGTGATTGGTTGCAATAGGGCCATTAAGGGCCCTTGCTTTATTTTCTATTGTTTGAACTGATTGATAATGTTACTTACACATCGCCATTGTATAATAACCAAATTGTACATAGCTGATGTGTTTTAACTTCATAAATCCACGTTATCTAAAATAACCTAAGTATATACCTCAGACTATCCGGTCTGAGCTAGATACTTTATTATTTTCCGACACAGATGCAGTGTCGTAACCAGTTTTTTGTACGCCCAGTGCGAGTTTCTATTACTGCACCCTTTAAAATGCTCTAACGCAGGAATGACCAAGATTTCTGCGCCCTCTCACGGTCTGCACCCTTTGCGGCCGCACTGCACAGTTACGGTACGGGTACCTACTGCACATTAAAATGATAAAGTGAAGTGACAATATGGAAGGCTAGCCCCACCACAATCGGATAGTTTAAAATACCTACCCTCTATAGCATCTTGGGGAACATATACGAGACTAGAATCACTGATTGGCAGTCGAATAACTGTAGGTTGAGCTTTTTTGACTGTTTCGTGTTTAACTTTAGGTGGCATCATCTATCTTGTGCTGATTGCAAAATAATTCAAGAACCTATTTGTTTTGTAATTATTGCAAAATAATTGATTTAAAAAAAGTATTTTTACAACAGATATCAATATTTTGTCATTCTTGACATGCATAGGTAAAAAACCAGCCAAGTGCGAGTCGGACTCGCGCACTAAGGGTTCCGAACTAAGTAGGTATAATACCACTACACATGTCTGTAAAATAATTGTTGTAATTATTTGTTGTTTAACCATAGACTACTACATTAAAACACACTACAATCATAACAAGTTTCACACTTGTATGTATTACCGTTTTTAAGATAGAGCAGGAAGAAAAAACGTTGAAAATATGCATTTATTTTCGAGGTTTCTTGTATGAGACTTGTATGTATGATATTTACCGTGAAAGAGGTCATAGTAACACATATTTTCTGTGAAAATTTCAACTGACTACCTACCAGTTACGGTTAAAAAGATACAGCCCTGTGACAGACAGATGGACGGAGGGACGGATAGACTGCACGGCGTAGGTAATAGGGTCCCGTTGGCACCCTGTGGGTACAGAAATCCTAAAAAGTGGTATATTGAATACTCTTTGCTAAATCGGTTAACATTTTCCCTCTGCATGTAGCTGTCGATAAAACAGTAGGTATTGAACTGAACTTTCATATCATGCTCGCTAGGTGTCGCTAAAACCTATTTTAAAAACGTGCTTTTTCACAATCTGTGGTTGTGGCACGGTTTCGCGGCAGACAGACGGCAAAGCAGACAGCTGCTAAAGAGTACGTCATATAAAATAAAGTTTTATTATTTTACCGAATGACTATAAAACGATATGTTTTATAGGTAGTCTTTGAGGTGTTATAATAATATGATAGCCAACTCAAACTTGTTACTTACTATTGAGTGAAATAGTCGTGTGAAGTTGTTTATATTATTTCTTCCTGATGCAAATTCTTTATGAATGATTTGATTTATGAAGTGACATTGACATGTGAGTGCGTTGCGCGGGAATTTTGAGCAAAGTTTTGCGGCGACCGCAGGCTCTGTCGCTGATGGATATTCGCGTCAGTGTTTTGCAGAAGTTATGTTGAGTGAAAGTAAACTGTGCAATGCGGTTGTGTAGCTTTGGTGACGTTGTTTTTGCCAATATATATGTACATGCCCTTGCGAGGTTGGCAAGCTCTCATATATTTGAACAATTCCTTTTTGGTTGCTTCCGCACGAGCAAATTTACTATTTGCGAGTTGCGAATATATTTTTTTACGTAAAAGATAAGGTAAGTACGAAATTATTATTAATTTATAAAATCTAATTCAGATTCAAAATAAATTAAATCATAAAATGCAGAGAGCCATATATTAAATTTTGTCATAAAATGCAAACTGCTATTTTATTTGTTCACTCTACAATAAAATGCACGTTTTTACAGCTACTTATTGTGTGTTGTTAAATATAAAAATTGCACACAAAATCTTATTTTTAACAAGTTTTGAACGAGTCAATCTTCGATCGCTACGGAATAGAAACGTCTGCACAAAATACCTACGTATTTTGATGCCATTACTTTGATGAAGATTAAAATAATTATTGAAGGCTTCATCCACCTAATGAAAAGGGATTGGTCGGTCATCGTTATGTCGCAAAAAAACCCTTCAATCATTAATGTATGTGTACTACACGTTAAACAATTTGTAACCATGCTACCTACCTGCTCAAGTTTCGAGTCAGAAGGCTTTTCGTAGTGACATTTGTGTAGTACAAGAATCCTTTCTGATGGATGATTGTACTCGACCTCCTGAGTCTCTAAAACAATCCGCTGAACAGTATGGATATCGCCCTTTACAAAACCTTCTGAATCGGTGGCGGGAATTTGTGGAGTCTTCTGGCGAGACTGTCTATGTTCGCCATGTCATGAGGGTTGATACATTTAATGTTTTAAGGTCATTAGTAAGACATAGATCTTCAGAAAGATTTTACGACCTGTTTAGTAGAACGGAACTACTGCTCTCCCGCCCCATACATCGGGCGTGTCTTTTGCCGTGTTCAAAATATACAGACTGATTAGATCTTTTAAGAGTTGATCTCTGTGTTCCATATTTTTATTAACTTAGTACATTGCCGGGAGCTTTGTTATTATTAGGCTCACTTCCCACCAAGCGCAAAAATCCTCGCGCACTTTTTTGATGTCCCTGAATAAAGAACAGGTTCAGGTACAGTGAACAGGTATCAGTATCGCTTTTAAGTCCAGTGCAGACATCAAACGTTTCCTTGCGCATGCCCGAGCATACCCGAGCGTCGGATTTTATATTTAAAGGCAATACTAATACGGTTCTTTATTCAGTGACATTAAAAAAGTGCACGAGGATTTTTCCGTTTGGTGGGAACTGACTCTTAAACTGCCCCAGAGTTATCCTCTATCTTTATCTCTACCTTGTCGGTGTCCTGGAGGTCATCATTGTAATGGCTCGTCTACTGGGTGGGGTTATAATCCAGTGATTATATCGAGTTGGATCCACTAATCCAGCGGGTTTCACATTTTAATTATACGTAGAGACTTCTATTTTCTCCACAATTTTAAGTTAGAAGCCATGGCTCTGTCATCTTCTTTTCTAAGTTTTACCACATCGGGTCTCCCTAGCTGCTAAACGAGCTTTTGTTGAGCTCATGTGTAATTTGAAAGGCAAGCTTGGTGCATCTGAAGTCGCGTCGCATCTGCTTACCAATTTGCAAGTTTCTAATGCATCACGTGAAAAAGTCATATGAATTTAGCCCTCTCATGATAAAACTCACAAGTCTTGATCATGGTGTCAGTTTTTTCGTCAGTAGTACATTAACTACGTGTGAATCAAATTCGAAACATCCGTCTAAAACGATTCTGGCGGATTTTTCCGCTGTTAAATCCATATTAAACGCGCTTTTGACACGTGATTATTTGCATCTTGTCATGATATAAAATGATAATGCTTCTTAAATCCCAACTATGCTGAGGTCGGCTTCCAACCATACCGATAAATACCTATAAGCGTATAATTTACACCGAGCGACAGTTGTGTCAGTTGGCTAACTTAATTAGGGCTTGATTGTTTGATGAAGTTGTTTAACTAGTGATTGATGCCGATACCCTAACGTTAGACCTATTCTCAGACTGTTGGGCCTTTAATAGGTCGTAATTTCTAACATAGGTTTGTATTTCCTGTCGTATGAAAATCGAAATCAACAGCTTAATGTGCTCTCTGTGAAACGAAATGTCTCGACTAAATCTAACCCTGTTGACCCTGACCATGCGTGTCCATTTAACCATGATATTCTAAAAGGAGTATTAAACTGACAAAAAATAAGGATTCATGTAATATGTTCTTCCATAATTTCGTAAATCAATTTGCTTTATCTGAAATTATAATAGACGAATTAATTTTCATTTGGGCTTAAACGTAGGTACCTACTGTATTGAACTTGTAGTTGTTTCCTTGAACTATGTTCAGACATAAAATAAAGACGAAGTAATTCTATCGAAAGTAGTTTAACGATTAGATTTTAAGATACTGATATCATAGAAACCGGATTTTGAAATACAGATGGACTAAAGCAGTCTGCCCATTACAACGTATCATACTAGGATCGTAATAGGAACATGTCATGTTCGGCAAAAAACGCTACGTTCATTACTTACTATGCCCACAGCAACGGATCAACCGCGTTCTATACGGGTATCAACCGCGGTCTAAACTACTGGTGCAAACTATAAACGGTGCCGACCAATAATATTTTATGTGATTTTATTTTTTTCAGTACAATAACTTTACTCAATTTCAATGCCTCACAAAACCGTGTTATCTGTTTGACAGTGAGATCTGTTGAATCTCTAGTCCTACTAATATTATAAACTAGCGGCCCGTCCCGGCTTCGCACGGGTGGACATTTTTCCCGTTTTTGCAAGATTTTTCATTTATGCTCCGCTCCTATTGGTTGTAGCGTAATGTTATATAGCCTATAACATTCCTCGATAAATGGACTATCCAAAAAAAAAATATTTTTTCAATTCCAACCAGTAGTTCCTGAGATTAGCGTGTTCAAACAAACAAACAAGCAAACTCTTCAGCTTTATAATCATAGTATAGATGTGAAAGTTTGAAAGATGGATGTATGGATGTATGTTACACAATTACGCATAAATGGCATTGATTTGGGTGAAATTTGGCAAACAGACCATGTCTTGGATTAACATATAGGATACTTTTCATCAGGGTACATGAAGTAATTCGCCTAGGATGCGAGGGAAAGCGCGGTCAACAGCTATAACTATAATTAAAAACTACTACTACTAGCAGTGATAGCCTAGCGGTTGTACGCTTGCCTTCCATGCATGGAGGGTCTGAGTCGTACCACTGACTTTTCGAATTCATGTGCGGATCAGAACTTGATTATCACTTGCGTTAACGGTGAAAGAAAATCATCATGAGGAAACCTGCACACCTGAGAGGGCTTCATACAGTTCTCGTTGGTGTGTGTAGTCTGCCAACCCTCACCAGGCCAGAAAGACTGAGTTCTAAACCCTTCTCATTCTGAGAATAGGACTGTGCCCAGCAGTGGGACAGTAATGGGCTAATTATGTTATGTCATGTTTACCATGGATAGTACGGGTTGCCTGGAGCATGACTTTTTATATTCAGATATTTGTGCAGGTATTATTGCTATTATTGGATAGTTACATTGTATTTCTCGTGACGTAGATTAATTAGTAAATACTACGCATCATATTTTTGAAATTATTTAAATTCAACATCAATCAACCTTGAACTATGTAATTCCAACCTTAAAATAGCAAATGCGTATCTAATTAATACATTGTATTAGTGACGAGACTTCGTTCACACTTCCTATAATAGATTTCATTCTGGTACTTTGTTGTGACAAAATCAAAATTAATCTTATTCTTTCTGATACATTATTATGAGAAAAGTATTTGTAATAGTACATTACTGCCGCGGTCTGTAATGACTGCGTTGCTGGCAGCACTGATGATGGCCGAAAGCGCAGTGTTGCGCAGCTCCAGGCCATCACAGCGCGGTCAGCATTGCAGCTCTTGATGGACAAGCTGGAATAGGTCGAGGCCTTTATAGCGCGGACAGCAAGGGCTGCAATGATGACCAAACTTGAAGGCCGAGAGCGTAGCTAACCTAAGCTCGAGGCCATCATAGCGTGGCCAGCAGCGCAATCATTGCGGACCAAGGCTTGTATAGTGCTTTACTCAAACAATGCGAGTAATTTAAATAAAATCAGCTTAGTACATATAGTGAGAATTTATTTAAAGTAACGATTTGTTTCTTCCCCGTGCTTTAGCTTTTTTTTAATAGTCTTTAATGATTGTGCTGCCTGTACCTATACAGCCAAATTATGAATAAAACCTTTTTGCACCAGACTATTTTTGAAACAAAACTCGACAATAATGGATTTTCAAAGGAAATTGCTGGTGGCTAAAACTCACCAGCAATGAAATTCCATACAACTTTGCTGGCGCCTAATTAAGTAGCGCGGAAACGTCGACTTTGCTCACAGAAGGTTGTCAAAATAATGACCACATTACAAGTTTTTTTGAGTAAAGGTTGTTATTGTTAAAGTCATCGTTGCAAAAACAAGTCCTCAAGGTTAGGACGGACGAGATCCGTGTAACTGATTAAAAAATTCTTAAATGACAATGTCATAAGAAATGTACAGCTACAATCCGTCCACATATTTTCTGTTAGCATTGCAATTTGTTTAGAAAACTAAGCCAACTTTTTCCGCGGTTGAAAAATTAAATACCTACATATTGCAGTTTGAAAGAAACCACGTGTCGTCCATTGAGTTATAATTATTATAACTCAATGATGTCGTCTTGAGAAAATACCTACATAAGTCCATATTATAAATGACTAGGTTACGCTATGATATACACATACACTTCTTCTTCTTCTTCCTGCCCTTATCCTACACCAGGTGGGGTCGGCACAACATGTATTTCGTAAAGCCATGTTGTTACAGGTTTTGGCTTATTGTTTTATGACTGGCCGCCTGCCTCAATCCTCCTTGGGAATACTCGTTGAGCATTCGCGCGGGGGATCCATGTGCTTGCTGATATTATGCACTGGGTCCCAAAACGATATGCTTGTCAATCTTATTACCGAAAACTAAGTAGACTGTGTTCTTCTTGGTGGGGTATACTTGAAGTTCCTCGACCACTCATTCAGTTTTGCTAGGGACTTTGGGTTCTGACACAATGATGTACACATACACAATAGGATATAATACCGTCACGATATTTGCAATTAATTAGTCAGTCATATGTCATGTCATATACATGACATATGACATTTTATAAAATTTATTTTTCGCTTTTTTAAATTGATGTAGTTTGTGAATTATTTTTATCGGTGAGTGCGGTGTGGGTAAATCCTGGGTTGTGGAATTGCAAGTATACTCCACCAAGAAGAACACAGCCAGCTTAGTTGTCGGCAATAAGACTGACAAGCATATCATTTTGGGACCCAGTGCATAATATCAGCAAGCACATTGGATCACCCGCGCGACGGCGCAACGAGTACTCCCAAGGAGGGTTGACGTCAGGCAGGCGGCCGGTCATAAAACAATAAGCCAAAACCTCTAACAACATGGATTTATGAAATACAAGTTGTGCCGACCCCACCTAGTGTGGGATAAGGGCAGGAAGAAGAAGATTTGCAATTAATCTCGCAATTATAGCTTCGATTCATTCTGCCTAGCCTCTTCCCAAATATATTGGGTCAGCTTCCAGTCTAACAAGATGCGACTGTATATCAGTATTTTACACGGAGCGACTGCCATCAGACCTCCGCAACCCAGTCACTGGGAAATGCTGATATCCTAAGGTTAGACCGGTTGTCAGATTTTCGGGCTTCTGACTTCCTTTAGCCACTGTCATAGGTATTCGTATGACACCTGGGACCAACCGAGAATTATGGCTTCGATCAATAAGATTAACTTTAGCATTTACACAGCATTATTGATTACGGACATTGGCTAGGTAACCACTGCCAGCGAAGTTGAGAGTTCTTGTATGTAACACTTCCCTCACATACCTTCACAAAAAATATTGTAAATTGTGAAGGATTGTTGCAGATTAATCTATTAAAGGTCTATCGACATGCTTCAATAATACTGGTAGTGTTCTGTTTGCCTTATAAGGGGGAACACGTAAGCGGTATAAAAATATTTCTTTACATGTTCGTAACTGAAGGCTGGAAATGTCACAAGGATTAGATTCGAATCTGACATTCATTTATTTAACTCTATATTATGGTAAGATGTTCATACGAAACTTGTGAGATACGGGTAGCTTGCAGTCCAGCTAGGAGCCAGCAAGGGAGTTCTGTCGTCAATTCAACGTAGTATTAGCGGGCCATTCAGAAAGATCACCAATAAATATGTAATCGAGACCAGTTATGTTAGGTTTTATCAGCGTAACAAACCAACGAGCTGCAGAAATGCTAAAACCTAATTAAGAATTACGGAAAATAACTGTGTCTGATAAATCGCTTTAATTTTCTTGTCAGTTAAAACAAAAATAATGTTGGTAATTGCTGATATTTTTATAGGTAAAGGTGACGATATCAAGATGCCGACGTCATTCACGATGGAGGAGGGTGGTTTTACGGTTGGGGACTACGTTGCGTTCGGCGTGCTATGTGCGACATCATGTGCAGGCGGCTTTTGGTACAGCGCCATCGGTTCCCGAAAGAAAAAGGTCGTGGACATCAAAGACTACCTTCTTGGTGGACGAACCATGACGACCTTTCCTGTAGCCATGTCTCTTATTGCCAGGTGAGATATCAAAGTTAAGTTATTCCATACTTTGGTTGATTCTACTGGACACAATGTCTTATTATATCTTGGAGTGGATTACTCCACTCCAAGATATAATAAGACTTGTTATGTAGTAGATTCAATGTTTATTTTTATAAAGTTTCACGACCTTTACGTAAATTCATGAAATGAATGTCAAAGATTTTACGTGACCCAATAATTATGTATGACGAAGTAAATGTGACGAAAACAAAGAAATCTTTTAATAGATGTTATTTTAATTTTAAATTATATTATTATTTTAAAGAAATAAGTCGATAGGTACTGTAAGTACTATAGAATACTTGAAGAATAACATCAAATGATCAACCAAATTAGTTGAAATTAAATGTTTTGAAATATGTAGGTACTTATAATTTATAAATGGTTTTTTTCAAAAGTATGAAAATATTTAAAAATTCAATCATGTAACGAATAAAGGGAATAAATTATAAAAATCTTCAACCAGTGCGTGATGCCAGTGATGACATAATAGCACGGAGTCGTTGTCGCTCACTATGGGCCTCATAAGAAGCTCAAGGTTACTCAGCGAGCTATGGAGAGAGCTATGCTTACTATTTCTCTATGAGATCGAATCAGAAATGAGGAGATCCATAGAACTAAAGTTGCCGACATAGCTGAAAGGATTAGTAAGCTGAAATGGCAGAGGGCAGGGAACATAACTCGTAACACTGATGGCCGTAAAAGCAGAAAGGTTCTCGATTGAAGACTACGCACCGGAAAATGCTGCGTGGGACGGCCTCCAGCTAAATAGAGAGACGACCTGGTGAAGGTCGCTGGGAGCCGTTGGATGCAGGCGGCATGTAATCAGCCGTTGTGGAAAACCTATAAGGAAGGCCTTCGTTCAGCAGTGGATGTCCATCGGCTGATATGATGATGATGATAATTTAAAACACATTATATCAAAACACAAAATATTACCATTTCCTTCATTCAAACTCTATTTTATTGTTACGACGGCAATGGTTCTATAAAAAAATCCAATGCATTCAACCGAGTTCGGCGCAGAAAGCATAAAAATAATAATTCATAATTTAATTAAGCGTAGATCGCCGTTCGAGAAAATTTCACGTTAATCTCAACCAAAACAAAACCTTGAACGATAAGCAAAGTTACATGAGTTTGGAATTTTAAAAAAAGTACACTAATCTCTCATAACTGTCAATTGTTGAATATGATTGAAATGGGTAGAATTTTCGAGAAACAAATCTATGTAATACTTTACTATCATTATCCTGTCTACAATTTGCTGAATCGTTGATTGCAGTATAGTTACCAGTTTGGTATAACAGGTGATCACTGCGATGTACACTTTTATACTCCAACCAAACTAGATAATTGAAATTTACTTAAACAAACCCAACAAACATTTTTATAGTATATCACTCGATGAAAGTAGATTTTTGAACGTAATTTCCATTTGTTATCAGTTTGTTGCCACTTCCTTGTGTTTTATTTGATATTGATCTATTCAAAACTTTGTATAATACCTATGTAATAATAATCCAAAATGCATGATAGTTTATTTATATTCATTTCACATCAAATTTACTGGATAAAAGCTGAAAAATGTTAATGTTCGTTCTGCCTACCCTTTTTCCAACTATGTTGGAGTCAGCTGAGTCAGAGCGTCTGCCATCAGATCTCCGCATCACAATTACTGGGCAATGCGGATAACCTAAGGTTAGACCGGGCGGTTGTCAGACTTTCGGGCTTGTGACTACTCGTAACGATTGTCATAGGTATTCGTATGACACCCGTGGCCGACGGACTAACATGCTCTCCGAGACACTCAAAGGTCTCAATGTGCAACAAATGGTCACCCATCCACAGACTGACCGCGGCAAGCGCAGCTTAGCCTTGTAAATCATATGATCCGCGCGGTTGTTAATTAGCAACGAGCAGAAAAATGTTAATGTAATAATATAATTCGAAGAATTGATGATAATCTAAACTAAACGAATCTCCCAAGTTCCATTCCTGATTTAATTTTCTATTTTAGTTACGTGTCCGGTGTGACGATCTTGGGTACGCCGGCAGAGATATATAACTATGGTACGCAGTACTGGCTGGTAATTATTGGAGTAACCATGAGCTGTGTTGTAGTAGCCACAGTATATCTACCAGTATTCTGCACACTGAGGCTATATTCGTCCTATGAGGTAAGCTTAATATCAGCACTTCCATTCACATTTGTATTCTAAAGTTTAGTTGCATCAAACTATTGGATATTTTTTCACTATAGATAACTTAAACCTCGTCTGAACCCTGTACCAACACATCAATTATTAAAGTTACGGAGGGCCTGATTATTTAAAAAAATGCATTTGACAGCTGATTAATAATAACGGTACTTAGGCTCAGTTGCACCAACCATAATATTGTTAACTTGCTATATTTATGTCAAATTTGTAGTGATTTGACATAAATTTTGGTCTGGTTACGGTTATAGTTCGTGCAACTCAGCCTTAACATAGCAAATGTTACTGTAAAATTATATATAACGTAATTTAGACAGTTGCTAGATGGTGAAATCCGGTTTGTCATTTAATAACAGATTTAACAAATACACACATCAAAAAAGTTTGCGATCACTAGCATAAGCTGATATAATTTTTTTAATTGAACTTTATCAAGAAAAATCTTTGTTGCGTGTTTTCTTTAAATATATGTATATACCCAGTTTGAAATTAAAAAATAAAACTATTTCTTATTTTTTATAAAAAAACTGAGTAATTAATCATAATGTAATTGTAACAGAAATTTGATAGAAAGAAAAAGGCTCTTTAACCAGACTTAAACAACAATTTATTAATACAAGGTTTATATTCAATATAATATAACTCCTCCCCTGGCTCAAACACATGCGAAGATCCTCCTGGGCATGCTGAGAATCAAGTTATCCAGCATTTCTTGGGGTAACCTGTCCCATTCTTGAATAGCGGCTTCCCTGAGCTCTGGCACTGTCTGGGGACGTGGCTGACGGTTCCAAACAGCTTGCTTAAGAGCATCCCACGCGTGCTCTATTGGGTTTAAGTCAGGCGAGCCAGCAGGCCAGTCTAACCTTGTGATGTCGTATTCTCAGAGATCAGCATTGACTCGTTGAGATCGATGGGCGGGCGCATTATCATCGACCAGTACAAATTGGTGCCCATGGTTTACTCGGAATGGTCTGACAATTCCATCAATAGCAACTGCTCTGTACATGTCTGCTGTCATGAAGCCTCGATACGGGATCAAAGGCGTTCTAGCTCCAATCATAATACCACCCCAAAATGACACCGATTTCCCGCCTTGCTGAACTGTTCCAGTGGTAGTTCTTTGCCTTTCACGGTCTCCTGGTCTACTCCAGATACGGACACGTCGGTTATCTGGATGAGTACTGATTCGCGATTCGTCAACGAAGAGACAGTTTTGCCAAATGCTTTCTTCTTCATTTTGCGGAAGCCTAGCCCACTGTAATCTCTGTCGTTGACGTTGCCGGGAATTCAGAGGAGCTCGCCAAGACCTCCGTGCTCGTAATCCAGCCTGGTGCAAGCAATTCCGAATGGTCTGAGTGCTAACTTCAAGCCCAGAGGCGGCCCGAACTTCTGCTTTTATTTTAGTGGCGTTGATTGTTGGGTCACGGGCTGCCAGCAATCTAATATAGCGCTTTTGGGCAGCAGTCAAAACAGTTGGACGACTACTGTGGGGTCGGTCAGCTAAATTACCCATCCCGTGGTACCTCTGCAACGTGGTCACGACACAGGATTGGGATATAGCAACTCTGCGTGCTATTTCTCTCGTGGTGTATCCTTCTTCCCTCAAAGTTACTATTCTTGCTCGTAAAACTTCTCATAATCCTCTTGGCATTTTTCAATCACAACTTTCCGCGAAATCTATTTTAAATCCGTTAAAATTGACTAAATCAGATTTCTGAATGAGCGTAAGCTAGGACTAAAAGCCTTTTTATATGGAAAAACAATTGAACTGTTTTATTGTTTTATACTCTAAATCTATATTTTTAAATAAATAATCTAAAAAGAAGAATAAATCATAATATAATCTACCTTAACAAAAAAAAAAACGATTTTTCAAAGTGATCGCAATCTTTTTTTTGATGTGTGTATGGTATGGTTACGATTATGTTTAGTTGGTGCAACTAGGCCTTAATCATTATCTTTAATCAAAACGTCTATTTTATGCATTTCTTGTCACCTTTTCCCTAGAAATATAGCATGATTACTCATTTTTAAACTGAACTGTTATGAACGGAATTATAATTTCAAATCACAAACATAAATCATTGATATCATTTAAGTGCCTGAGATTGTACAGCAATGCAATATTAATAATGTTGAACAATCGACTCGTTCTTTGCTCGAGTAATTTATCTTAGGTTGCGTGTAGTAGATCTTATCGTTACATTGGGTGATCTATCACAAAATGACAACGGTTTTGCATTGGACTTTACCCTCTTGAGTGCAAAAAATACAGGCTTGTCTAGTAAGGCGGCGTTTATAGCAGAGGTCGGCAACACGTGTTTAACAATCTTAATTTTTTTTATGGGATATGACCAATTATACGTAGGTATATGGGGCTTTTGGGGTTAATATTACAAGTGCCTTTAGTTTATTTTGCCACCTTGCGGCCCTTGCCTGCCAAAAGGTTGCCGGCCGCTGGTTTATAGCGTACAAACAAGTTTTTTGTTGGTGAATGTTTTAGGAGTAATAGGTATGTATGTTCTGCCTAGCCTAACCAACTATGTTGGGGTCAGGTTCCAGTCTAACCAGATGCGGCTGAATACCAGTATTTTACACGGAGCGACTGCCATCAGGCCTCCGCAACCCAGTTACTGGGTAATGCTGATATTTAGGAATAATAGGTATAAATCATTTTTTTCTGGATAAACACATTAAATCCAAAAATGATCGAAATGGATTCTATTAGTTATCATTTAAACCCTATTACTCTTATTACGAGACATGGACTAAGAAAAACCCCGGTTTTAAAATAGCCCCGCCTCTTTTTGTTATATGACGTTAGAAAATGATGGGTATATTATAAATCTGGGTTTACCTTGGTCTTGGTTTAAACCATCTTTTGTAATAAGAGCCTATTACTTTAAAAAAATATTTTTTTTGAAGTAATAGGCTCAATTCAATTTAATTTAATCAATTCAATTGAATCAATCAATCAATTCAATTCAATTTCAATTTACAGACATGTCAAGTCTACGGATTTATTATATGTATAGGTTCGAACTAAAACTGGTTTACTACCTACCGTTACTTTACATCACGTCGTTGAAGTTCTAACACCACGTAACTCAAAAAATAGTAGTTTTGAGTTACGCACGTCATTCGATAGGGAATCGAAAAACGCATCGCTTGACCAATCACAATCAATGGTTAAATCCAATAGCAACGCGTTATTTCAAAAACAAAATCCACCGCGTATGTAATATTTTTTCCATCAAGCTATGTAAACAGCTAAAACAGAGTGTAAGTCAGGTGAGTTCCATGCTGGATCGTGTCGCAATAGTGCTCCGTTGAAAAAACCAAAATAAAATAGAATATTGTAGATTAAAAACAAGTATAATAAAAGTAGAAAAATGTATATTTTCTGCTCTCCTGAAAAGTTTACTATTTTGAGTTACGCGGTGTTAGAACTTCAACGACGATCAAACCATTTCAGGTAAAAATCCTTTTCTTTATTTTGCCTTTTTAGATTTCGCTATACTGTCATGTTGCAAATGTTCACATAGGCGGTCTAATAACCTTACCAAAATGTAACTAAATGGTAACATCTTATGTAACCGTTGTTATTGTTTGTTTCAGTACCTAGAGTTGAGGTTTAACAAGAACGTACGTGCGTGCGCGTCGGTGTTGTTTTTACTCGACGAGGTAAGTTTACTTAATAATGTTCTAGTTACAGTGTCTTTGAATTTGTTAGACGTACCTACGTAATTAAACAATTACATTTGATTATCTTTGTACTTTATGTTGTTAAATCACTGTGGGGATTCATATTTTTGCCGGTGTCGTTTGTATAGAAGATCTAGACGTAGTCAAGCGTTATGTGTAAATAAGTAGTTTAGATTGACGATTATCCTATATGTTTTACTAGGTATTTGTCAAAAGGTGCTACCAATTGATTGATTGAACGTAGAAACAACATCACGCCTGTATTCCCCAAAGGATTGGGCAGAGGTGTATAGTAACACCCTCATTTCGCCGTTATGTTTAAGTCCCATGTAATAGGGGGCGAACATATTGCTATCAACAAGGCACAAATCCAAACTCCGGGCTGCTACTGAGGAATTCCACACGGAAAACCCCAATGACATTTTGCCCGGCCTGGGGTTCGAACCCAGGAACAGGATCAGCAGTCGCGCTTGCCACCACTAGGCCAACGAGGCATTAGCGAACGTAGAAAATGGATTCAATATGTAAAATTAACTGTTTACCTCCCTTTAGTATGGAATATTTTCATTACAAACAAACGTAAGCAAAAGCCTTGCTTACTTTACATATGCACATAACTTACGAGTCATAGGAAGCAGGAAATTAATTTACTTATTTTATAACAAACTAGCGACCCGCCCCGGCTTCGCACGGGTGCAATGTAGATACTAATAATGTGGGGCATATAAACCTTCCTCTTGAATCACTCTATTAAAAAAATCTCTTTCTCTCTATTAAAAAAACCGCATCAAAATCCGTTGCGTAGTTTTAAAGATCTAAGCATACATAGGGACAGACAGACAGCGGGAGCGACTTTGTTTTATACTATGTAAAGAAGTCGACATTAAGACATGCCCTTACCATTTTATCTAACAATTTAGTTCATATGCGGATGTCGGGCTGCACTGAATGATAATACAGGTTCAGGGAGACTTAGATATAATAGATACCAAAGTTAACGGAGCGATTTGGATGATTTACGCGATCTTGAGAGATATGACAACAAGATGCCTATAGAATTAACAATCGACTTGGTGCCTGTCAAATTCTGATAAAGATCTGTCAGTAGTTCTACACATCGATGTCAGGAGGCCTAGCATGATCATTTGACGTATCATTATAACAATACTAAATCGGGTCTAATCGCGAAGAAAATTTTATCTACCCGTGACCACGGCCGGTGAAATTCGGTCGAAACGTCGGGATAAATAAGGTATTTTTCTGCCTTATAAAATTTTCTACGCGATTAGACCCGATTTAGTATTGTTATAATTAAAGTGAAAGTTTGAAAATATTTATTTGACGTATCGTGATCGTATCGTTAATTTAAGCGAATTTTGAATCGAAAGTACAAATGTCCTAACATATTGGTTTATTTTTTTGCGCCACCCTCTTTTTTTATCATACAGTAGATAGGTAAAGAAAGAAAGAAAATTATTTATTTAAGTCTCGTAACAGACAAGACAAATAAAAAAAAAACAACAAAATAAAGAAGTTACATGCCTCCACGAGACTAAAAAAGGAGCCTATCTCAGCATAATGCTGCTACACCGAAGTACAGCAGTGCTGGTTTTCGGATGGGTCCTGATAGTGAGGCCACGGGCAGCCACGAGCAAATACATAAATTAATAAATTACATACATACATACATAAACTCACGCCTTTTTCCCATAGGGGTAGGCAGAAACTATAGAACGCCACATGTTACGACTCTTACATACCCCTTTCGCTTCATCCACATTCATACATCTTGTCATACACGCACGCCGGTTGAGAGTACTACGCACCTGACCTTTGTGAAGAACTTCACCAATAACATCGATGTATGTCCTTCTAGGACGTCCTCTACCGGCGTTCCCATTAACATCCGCCTTATAAATTCCTTTTGTTAATCGCCGTTCACTCATTCTCTCAACATGACCAAACCACCTAAGCATACTCCTTTCAATTTTTGTCACTGCATCATCTTTTAAACCGCAACTTTGTCTAATCTCTTCATTTCTCAATCTATCATTCAAAGTTACACCGCACATACTTCGCAAGGAACGCATTTCCACGGCATTTATTCTACTTTCATGCCTCTTCTGCCACGACCAACATTCACTTCCATACATAAGCGTAGGTACCAACACACCATTATGGACAGCCAGTCGTGCCTTTTTGGACATCGAACGGCTAGCCACAACCACATGCAAAGCACCATTTACTTTATTTATCGCATTTGCTCTCCTTTCCACATCTTCGTCAATCTTACCATCTCTTGTAAACATACTTCCCAAATAAACAAACTCATTCACCTGTTCAATACTTTCATCTCCTATCTTTACTTTACACTCAGATACATCTGCATCTCTTTCAAAAACCATTACTTTCGTCTTGCTTACATTAATTAATAAATTAATTTCATAAATAAAATAATTACAATAAATACTTTGATATTCGTATATAAATTAATAAATAATATTTATAGTGTGCCTACGTGGGCATCCGTCTTGGCGTTTGACGTTCCACGTAGTGTCAGTGTCAATACTGTCAACTGCCATGGTTGCTTTTATAAGGTACTAGCTTTTGCCCGCAGCTTCGCTTGCGTGAAGTTTGAAAAAGTGACATTTTAAAATCCATAACGTCCGTCTTTTATCACCCCCAGCAGTTTAGGCTGTGCGTTGCTAGATTAGTCAGCCAGTCGGTCAGTTTCTCCCCATGCTTCTTACTTCAAAAGTACCAGATTTCTCATACAAACTTTCAACACTTATTTCACCCCTTTAAGGGTTGAATTTCCAAAAATGCTCAAACAAGTGTACGTTTATTTCTAACCAAAAACCTTAATATTTAATTTCAAGCTTCTTACTTCAAAAATGACGGACTTACATACAAACTTAAAAACCCTATTTCACCCCCTTAGGGGTTGAATTTCGAGAAATCCCTTTTTAGTGGATGTTTACGTCACAAAATGAACCTACTGTCAAAATTTCAAGTTTATAACCCCAGCCGCTTAGGCTGTGCGTTGATAGATCAGTCAGTCAGTCAGCTTCTCCTTTTATATATATAGATGAATAAAGTTTTCAATTTCATTAACTAGTATGTGTGAAACGAGTGTTTCCAATTCAAAATAATAAAATTCTACCGTCACACCAATCGTGGTAGACCTACTGTTGGGAAAAACGAAGAAAATGTGTCGGCTCTTTTACATTTACTTATACTTATGTCTTTTATTATTACTTTCGTCATCAAATAATAAATATTTATCTGTGTATGTAGTTTAACGTTTATTTAAATGGTTGTATTATATATTTGCCGCCATCAGGACTAGGAGGGGTCAAACAGTTTTTTTTTTCAAATATTTCAGGCGATGGCACCATTTAGGTCCTTGTGGAAATATTACTTTAATAATTTACGACAATCAAAAGTTATAAACATAATTTTATAAAAATGTCCGTTAGGCCACTCTGGACATTATGTCGTCATTTAATGTACATTTCTCAAACATTTTTAGTTATTTACATTCAGTTAAGCAAGTGAAAAAAAATGTAGAGATGAGCAATTTTTTTTTTAAATTTTTATTTTCAACTAATGTATATTTAATTTCAAATTTTTCGTTTGTTTATGTTTGCCTACATATTACTAAACAAATAAGGATTAACCAGTTCCAATAAAGCTGACACGTCAGTTTTTCCCACATACATACATCTACTTTGAGAGATGATGTAACAACTAGTCATTAACTAGTTCTTGGAATCACGGAAAAAAGTTCCATTTAATATAAAAACTTTTTAACAAAAATAAGACCGACTTCAAATTGTCTATCTCCGAGGTTCTTCATCAGATCTTCACCAAATTTAAATGAGACCACTTCGAAATAATACTCTTTCAAACAAAAAAAGAATCATTAAAATCGGTTCACAATTAGAAAAAATATCGCGGAACAAACATACAAAAATAAAAACATACGGTCGAATTGAGAACCTCCTTATTTTTTGGAAGTAGGTTAAAAATGATTTATGGTTTCAATTCACTATACAATATCGATACTTTGTCTAGGTACTGTGATTTCAATAAATTCCAGCTTCGATAACTTCCTTAGTTCTCACCTTAATTAGTAACGCTATTAAAAGTAATTAAATGCTCGTTGCTTTTATATTTCCAATTTGTTCTAACAGGTTCTGCAAGAATTTAATCGTTTGTTAAGAGGAAATGCGGTCGTTATTTTGTTCATAGAAACGTATTCCTCAGTTTCCTCCTTGGATAATGTCACTAGAGCAAATATTTTTTACCATATGATATATATCTACCACCACTATGTCCCTATGTTTTGTTTTTGTCAATAAATTAATTATTAAAAGAACTAGAAACGTTTAAACTTTTCAAAAATCGACCGGTTTTACCACCGTTTTCAAACGTCTGGCAAACAAATTTGAAGAATATAAAAAATAAAAGAAAAACATACAGACATAACCAAAGTCTCTTAAATTACCTATTACAAAAAAATATATAATCGAAGATTTGAAGGGAAATACGAAAGTACGATTTCGCTAATATTACACAGGAGAAATCAGCCCGAGATGCAGGTGTCTCTTTGGCGCTCTTTTTGCGGGAGGGGTGGGATGGAAATAGATCGCAAAAACCTATTCAAATTATTAATATTTTGCAGCCCGCGTTTCCTCTTAAGTATCTATTGCTATTGCTAGTTTCGTACTGACGTTTAGAACTCAGAACATATTACTTAATACAAATTGTAAATTATAATTATGTAATTTACAAACATGTTATATTTACAAGCACGACGACGACGCGACAGTTTCCAAACAATAAAAAAAATATGTCCTTACGAATACACTGAAGTTCATTTTAGGCTACACAAAATTTTATTTTTAAGTCACCCACACTGGAAATTTTGTAAAATAATCTCAATCTCGACTGTCGATCGTCGACTGGGTTCGATCCTCAGGTCGGGCAACGTGTTATTGTGTTTTTCTGTGTGGAATTCCTCAGTAGCAGCCCGGAGTTTGAATTCGTGCACGGTTGATGGCAATAGGCTCGCCCCCTATTACGTGGGACTTAAACATAATTGCGGAATGAGGGTGTTACGGTATGGTGGTGTATACTTCTGCCCAATCTTTCGGGGAATACAGGTGTGATGTTGTGTTAATCTTAAAACATTTGCATTCTTCAATGACGTAGGTGTAGAGATGACCTTTTCTCCTTTTCATCTTTATTTTTCTTGATTTTTATATTCTTGCTGACAAATCCTACAATAATAATAATTTCTTGAATAGTTTTGTTTTGTTTTGTTTTTTAAAAAACGTTGCCCCACACTAGGATTTCTCCTGTATCGTGGGTGCGTTTACAAACACAAATCTTCACACGCACAAACATCCAGACCCAGATAGTGGATAGCAAGCCATGTTTGTTCGTTAAGGTTAAATTGTTACTGTGGAATCAGCAATTCTTATAAGTGTAGTGTGTATGTTTAAGGTCATTCGCTTTACTACCGTGTTGGACTTTGACCACGCCGCGCCGGTATCGATTCGTATGAAGAAAATCAACATCAATTGTCCGCGCTTCATTGCCGGAACATTGCCACGAGGCTATAATATAGCCATCTCTATTAAAAATATGACACAATACTTTTACCGTAACATAACATTGAAAATCCGTGTCAATACAAATTATCGCAGCAATCAATTATGTTATTTAGCATAAACAATAATTGGTTTACTACATTGTAGGAAGAATATTTGATTGAATTTAGCCAAAATCAGTATTAGACATATAAAAATATCATGATTTTGATATAAAGTTCAGTTTCGTAGGTTAGAAGTTCCGTACCCGATCCCGTTAGACTTTGGTATAAACTGTAAATATAATTTACATAATTACTGCGTATTTCGAATAGTTGACATTTGTTGATTGAATTATATATTTTTTTGTTTTGTTAATATGTATTGAAGGCAAAATGTTTGAATAACATTATGTTTATATGTATTAAACATAAAGTTCTTTAAACATTTTGCCAATGCTGTTTGATGGATCTGTACCTAGATCTAATCAACAATAAGACTAACGACAGGCGTGTTATTTGATTCGGCACACTTCGTCACAAGGTACTCGTGTTTGCCATTGATGTAACAACTTTCATACGCGTATGAGTAGAAAGTGGGCGGTGCACAGACGAGAAGTTTTATTCACTCACATCAAAAACAAGTTATTTTTTAAATCTATTTTTATAACAATTTCTGTCGGGCAAGGTTACTTTGCGGACTTTGATCGCGGCAATTTATGACTTGACAATATAAACAATGTACTCAAAGATTACAATGGTCAATTGACCACTTGTAAAAATATGTGCACACGTAATGACTACGTTTGTGATATAAAAATACGGCCGAAGTGACTGTTTTTCTACGCTCTAGACGGAAGCGTCACAATTTAGCATACCATATGCGATACTTATCACATAGTGTCCATTGTTTCTCTTATGTAAATAATTTTATCAACTTTAACCGTAGTAAAATAATATGTAGGTAGGTATATCTATGAATGAATTTTATTACGAAAATATAGCACTCTCAAGATAATACCTGTTCTCCCTAGCATTTTCCAAACTATATTGGGGTCAACTTCCAGTCTAACCAGATGCGGCTGAATACCAGTATTTTACACGGAGCGACTGCCATCAGACCTCCGCAACCTAGTTACTGGGCATTGCCGATATCCTAAGGTTAGACCAGTTGTCAGGCTTTCTGTCTTCCTGTAACGACTGTTACCTATAGGTGTTCGTATGACACCCGGGATCGACTGTTTAACGTGCTCTTCGAAGCACAGAGGGGTCTCGATATGTTACGAATGGTCACCCATCCACGGACTGACCGCAGCAAGCGCAGCCTAACCTCGCAAATCGTATGATCCGCGCGTTGGGAATTAGCTACAAGATAATACCTAGTACCAAAATACTGAAGAAAATACTGATAAAGTACTAGGTATACGCCATTATTTCTTGCTACACCCCATGGATCCCAGTGGACCTATGTAGGTACAAAAAAAGTACCTACGTAGGAATGAGAAAAAGTAAGATGGACAGCTACTTGTAGGAAGAATTACATCGTCAACCTTTGTACCATTGATTTGATAGCGACCAGCAAATAGATTGGAACAAATTGATGAAGTACACGATGGCTAATTAAAACTGAATGCGGACACAGAACTCTGTTTTTAAACAATATGATTAATAGAGCTGCAAGCAAAAAAAAATGAAGGGCTTTTGTTCTGAGAGGAATGTATTAATGTTATGTAATAGTAAAATTATGATGATTATTATACTCTCGCTTCGTTCGCACACTCACTCATACTTACACACACTCTTTCATAAACATACCTACACTCTCAAACACATAACTCCAGACAAACACACTAGAAACACATAACACTTATTAATTTCTTTATTTTTCTTTTTGTTTTTTTATTTCTCTTGAACTGGCCCTAATGGATTTTGTGTTTATTGTGTGTCCTATTTTCTATATGCACATTACTTTGAAGGGACACTGGCTTCTAAGATACAGGTACATAAACCTAGTTTAGAAGTCAGGGGTTTTCATTCTGGAACACTAACTTAAGCCATTTTTAGATCTAAATTATGTAAATGCATTTATGGAGAAATAAAGATTTATTATTATTATTTGTTTCAGGTACTTTTTCTACCGATGGTGGTATTTGTTCCTGCTTTAGCGTTTAATCAATGTGAGTTCAAATCGGTTGAAATTACTTCTGGTTCAACTTTATTTTTATATAATTTACAGTCGATGCCTTGTTTAGTGTATTTAGTTTTTTTTATTTTATGTATATTTTATGTTCCTCCATTTATTTGTTATTTTATTTCCAGTGACGGGTTTCAATGTATTTGCCGTAGCTGGTTCTATGGTTATGATATGTGGCGTGTATACAGTATTAGTGAGTAGACTTTAGTTTTTTTTTTTGCGTTTATTGTTTGCTTTCTTTTTCGCATTGTCGCTTAAGGCTGATTTACACGAGGATAGTTTCTCGAAGGAAGACTTGTTCTGCCTTTGTCTTTCTTTACGACAAGAACAGAAATAGCTTGAGACTTGCTTCAAGAAACTTGCTCCTTGTAAATGAGCCTTTAGTCTCATTCTTGCGTTCTTGCGATCTGCGAACTGTGTTCTATTTTTTTTATATTTTATTTTTGCGTAATTATGTCAAGTGCAACGCTGAAACCAGATCGCAGGCGCGCAAGAGCCGCAGCTTGTGTGCGCGAATTATCATAGTTTTTTTCTGGGTAATTCATTTATTATTTTGGGTATTTGGATAATCTTTTTGTTTTATGTTTTAATAGTCAAACCAACTGGTATCTAGTACATATAAATGCGTGTTTGTTACGCAGTTGTTTATAAATGAACTGTTGGCTATAAATCAATTTAGGAAGTAAGTCGTCTCGACTGGCTAATTGTAGCGTTCGTTACAAAGTGTTTGAAACATGTGACAATTATGCATGTATGTCATACTCATATAACAATAAAACAAAGACATTGTATCCTGTGTATTTTTACACTAATTTTTACACAGTGGAATTTTTTTAATAGATCAGTTGGGTAAATTGGAGCCTCTAAGATATTATATTTGCCTATTCTATGTGTAAGAAGTAGCGGACCTCAAATTATATGAAAATACTTATTCTAATAATTTACGGACAACTATTAATTTTCTGTACGTTTTTAGGGTTCCGAACCAAAATGATAAAAAAGGAACCCTAAATTGTCCATCTGCCCGTCCGTCCGCCTGCCTGTCTCTGTCTGTCTGGCACAGCTGCTTATTTCAGAAACTACTAATGCTATTGACTTAAAATTTGGAATAGTTTTAAATAATGCTTGCCCGCCTTTATTGCAATTGAAACAATAAAACAAAAATTCTTTGCAAAAGGAGCCGAAATGGGGGGTTGCAATTTTAAAGATGGGTTACTAGGTCAAGTGGGGTATCATATGGAAGGGCTTCATTTGCGCGTTATAAAATATATGTCATTTTATGTTATGCCGCTTAGTTTCCGACTTATGATAAAAAATATCAAAAAAATACCATTCACCTCCTTATCTCTGAAGTTTGCAATACGAACGACGAATATGAAACTAGATTTTTTTAAGATCACACGAATATCATTCTATTTCATTGTAGTTACAATAATATTTCCTTTTTTTTTCATCCAGGGTGGACTAAAAGCCGTGGTATGGACGGACACGATCCAAACGGGCATAATGTTCATAGGGGTAATATTAGTGGCGGCTGCCGGCACGCTCGCCGCCGGCGGAGTGAACGAAGTCATCAATGTTGCCAACCAATCTGGAAGAATACAATTGACTAAGTAAGTGCCATGATATGTTTCTAATTGTATTACGGTATCTTGAATGAATGAAATTCTATTTGCTAAATATGGGTGGGTACATTTTAGTTCTGAATAGATAGATTCTATATACTTTATTGTACACTGAAATAATAAAACAGAAGGAATACACATAATTAAGAACAGAACAAATAGTGGTCTTATCGCTTAAAGCAGATCAGTTTCTTAATTATTAATATATAAGATCTAATTCCATATCCAACCATTACGGCGGTTTGCAAATTAGGGCTATTGGAAGGACCATGTTCAGCAGAGGACGTTGACGGGTTGATATGATTATGGTAAACCTTGTAAATTTCAAACTACGTGATGATAATATACAGCAGATAACATGTAAAGACACGTGCTTAGTAGATTAGTATGCATCAAAACACATTACCAACGATACTTAGAATCATTTTCCACGATATCTGTTGTCATTTACATGCAAAAAAGTAAAACTCATGTTTCTTATGCACGGCTGTGATCTTTGACCCGTGAATTGCAATACGTGGCTGCAGCCGGTGCCTATGACTTTACTTCTGATTACTTTTTAAGTGCTGCTTCATCTGTATGGACACTTATTAATCTAACAATCCGATCTGACCACGGACACTCTTATTTAATCAATCTGACTACGGACACCAAAACAGTGTCCGTTATAGCTCATTAGAGCCACCTGACATCCGACCAGCACCGCCTTGCGTTGGGCGGTTAGTATTCTATGGATTATCGCTCTATCGATCAACTCCGTAGCGTCACCGGATCGCCTTGCCCGCAAGCTGTCCACACGGGCGGCGTCCACTCGTTGAGCGATTCAATCTTTTTGTCTTTCTTTAAGCATTTCGTGCATCCAATAAGCTTTCTTCTGGTTGACAACGCGGCTTCCACCCGTGGACCACCTGTCCACAACGGGTAGACGCCGAGCGACGAGGCGGTGCTGGTCAGGTGCTGGGTGGCTCTAATGAGCGAAAACCGTCCAATGTGACCACGGATACCTCTCGTTCTGGAATCGTAGGGCGATTTTATCAGCTCTTTATAAAACATGTATTGCAATTGCTATTAGAGTTTCGTCGCTTATGTTATGTAGATCCAGCCGTTTCTCCAACTTGTTCAAACAACTATACAATGTGAATATTCTAGCTCAGCTTAAGAATGATCGACGGATCTATTTAGGGAAAATATTTGGTAATTGCACAAATACCTTTTAAAAGAATTTCATAATATATTGAATTGCGAATTGTCTCTTGTGCCAATAAACAACTCGAAGGTACTTTTAATGATGCAATCTTTAGCCATGAACGATTCATTTTATAGTTTGGATTACTTGAAATCCACAATTAGTGATAATATAAAGCCTGAGTTATAATAACAAGCAATAGAGGTCTTATGTGTATAAATAAACTGTAAGTCCACATAATAATGGCAAAGCGTGAGTGTGACGTTTCCGTATTCTCATTTATAAACAATCAAGAATCGTGGTGGTGAAATACAATGGCTAGAAAGACGCCAATCATTATGCAATACATAATGAACACAAACACGTATAGATTAACGTCACAGAATAACTAACCTAGGTGTAATCTGTGCTTCCGTTTGGCGTAAGACGTATCTGCGACTATATAATTCTAAATACATATTAGCGGTCTATCAGGGACTTACTGCAGTATTATTATCTACTCTGTGGTATTACTAAGCGGAGTGTACGCGTTACGCGTGCATAGGATCACCTAAAACGATATGCAAGTGTGCTGAATATGGAGTATAAAATTCAAATATATACGTCGTCATGACGACACTCCTGATGTAATTATTGGACTTCTGCCCAATGTAAGTGAAAATACTGAAACCGTTGAGCGAAGCAAGCACATTAAAATAATAACTATCCCGTAACGGGATGAATTATATTTATTGAATTGCTCGAAAATAAAGCTATCTTTATTGAGAATATGATAGTCTGTTGATGGCTTAGTATGCCTGTAAAGCCCTTTTTCCATGGCGCATCACACGGGACAATCGGTCTACCCCTCCTCTAGCAATGAGTGATATATCAATAGAAAGGTAGTAGAACTTTTTTTTGTGTTACAACTACTGTTAATTATTAATTATTAGTATTTATGGAGGCTCATTAAAACATTTAAAAACTATGTTACCACTCAAATATTATTATCTTTTTTACACGTTTTGCCATAGAAGTTTCGTCATAATAATTATTTAAGAAACCTACCTATGTAACACATATAACATCACGCCTGCATTCCCCGTAGGGGTTGGCAGAGGTGTTTAGTGCACCTAAATTTCGCCAATTATGTTTAAGTCCCATGTAATAGGGACCTAAATGACACATAACGTGACGCCTGAATTTCCCGAAGGGTAGGCACAGGTGTTTAAAGGTGTTATAACTTCGAAAATACTAACAATTTACTTTAGTTGTGTTAGTACCAATTTTTTGGTTTAAAAGACTTTTCTAATGATATATCACTCATTGCTAGAGGAGGAGTAGAGAAGAATTTTGATTGTATGGATAAATAATAAATAAATAAAAATGTTTATTGTGTCTCAAAAATATGGTTACTTACAAAAATTGAGGCAGCCCCAAACAATATAAACATGGATATAAACAATTTTTCATTTAAATTAAAAGGTGTTATAACTCCAAAAATACTAACAATTTACTTTAGTCGTGTCGGTACCAAATGTTTTGCATAAAAATACCTTTCTAATGACATATCACTCATTGGTGGAGGAGGAGTAGACCAACTTCCAAACATTTCGCCCATTCTCCTGAATCTTTTACTCACGGAACGACACGACACTACACCGCTCGGAATCTGCCATGTCGTTAGTTGTGGACAAATGGCCTAAGAGGTACAGATTTGTAAGGGTTTTCACAAATATTTTCCTTTATACAACGCGGATGTAGGTGTCTGACATTTTTTATTGCCCTTGCTTAGTTCTAGTCGTCTTTTGTCTTTCATGTTTCAAGCAACGTTATGGGATCAAGTTGGATTCAATTTTGTCTAAATATGGTGGAGGCAGCTGGTCGGCATCAAGAGTTACCTGCACTTAAAGACCTTGTCGAGTATTTGCGTTAACAATTAGGTAATGGTAACTGTTCTGTTCTGCCTAGCCTTTTCCCAACTATGTTGGGGTCAGCTTTCAGTCTAACTAGAGGCGAGTGAATAACAATATTTTACACGGAATGACTGCCATCAGATTTCCACAACCAAATAACTGGAAAATACCGATTTCTAAGGTTAGACCGGTTGTCAGACTTTCGGGCTTCTGATTTCCTGTACTTAACGATTGTCATAGGTATTCGTATGACACCCGGGACCGACTGTTTAACGAGCTCTCCAAGGCACGGAGGGGTTTCGATATGTAACAAACGGTCACCCATCCATTGACTGACCGCGGCAAGTGCAGCTTAACCTCACAAATCGTATGATCCGTGCGGTTGGTAACCACGAGCCCCTTCTTAATTAGGTAATGGTAACCACTGGCTACTTATGTAAGATATTGTATTTTTTTTGTTGTTAGTTGGAGTTTCTCCCCGTACGAGCGCCAGACGGGCTGGGGCGCGGTGATCGGTGGCTTCCTTTACTGGACGTGTTTCAACTCCGTCAACCAGACCATGGTGCAGAGGTACATCGCTCTACCATCCAAGAGACAAGCTATCGCGTGAGTTACATCTTTATTATATAAAAAAAAAATATCGAACGGTCCTTGGTGTATTTCATAACACAACAATTATACATTTTTGACGAACAAATTTAAAATTAAACTGGAATTTGCAAAAAAACAGTAAAAATCTCCGAACTTGCTTACGATGCGTGTTAATTAAATTAACACATAGCCGAAAAAAAACAAATGAAACTCGGAAATAAAAGACAGCTAAAATCCTTCTTTTTTCAAATTACATAAACTGATATAAACGGCCAGTACGTAATAAGAACATTCAAAATTCAAATTCAAATTCTTTATTGCGAACTAAGTGTACAGAATTTTGTAGATGTTAACAGTTAACAATATGTAGGTTCTTAGAACTTAGTTACCTGTTAAGGCATTGCAATTTAAATGGTTTATGTAAAAAATTATAAACAGATACAGAGACAGATAACTGTCTCTCCCCGATAACGTGCAGCTGATTGTGGTAAGGTAGTTAGTCTCTTTTTAAGAGTCCTCTAATCTCTTCTCTCCTCGAGACAAAGTCAAATATTTACAGAGTTATAATAACACTGCAGAAACAGCGACTAATAGATTACTTACATAAATTATTTGATAAGAGATAAATGATTCAGCTTATTTATTGTCTTATGCAAATACTGCATGCCCCAGATGCAGAGTAATATGATTTTCTTAGTAGATATTTAATTTAATTCCGAGTGAGATATTTTATTTTGAATTTTGAACTCTCTATATACAGGGAGTCCGGTAAATAATAGATATTCTTGAAATGGCGTATAGCAGAACTAAAGACCTAAAAAATACAATAAGATATATATCCCAAGACGAGTAATTTTTTTTTTAATTTTGCATTTTTAATTTGACGACACGTTTGGTGCATTGGTTAAGCGATTGGCTTCTGCGCTGCAGGTCGTGGGTTCGATTTCCGCACGGAACAAATATTTGTATGGCCTACAGATATTTCCGGGTCTGTGTGTTTTTGTTGGGTGTAAACGCACCCACGTAGTGTGCGGCAACGTTTTTTTTTAAAAGAAAAGAAAGATTATAAAAGTAATTCAAGTTTTTTTTTTTAAATGTGCAGTATCTAGTCGTACCTACTATTTACTGCTTACCTATCGGCACAGTTAATGTAAAATATTGTAAAAACATAAAACAGATCAAATTCATACATTAATGGTCGTGGCGTACAAGAACTTAAAATGAGGTAAAGAAAACAGATCTTGGGTATTGAGTACTTGGGATATTATTTTTTTATATATTTTTTAAAGGTCTTCAGTTCTGCTGTACGTTATTTTAAGGTCATCCATTAATTACCGGACACCATGTATATGTTCAGTTTCCTATGCTTCTTTACCCCAACGTAAAAATGGGTGCAAAGAGTTCGAACTTTTCGTTTTTTTTGTTCGAGTTCGAACAAAAAAAACGCATTGATATTCATCCCTTTGGGGAGATCCCCAAAGGGATGAATTTCAATGCGTTTTTTTTGTTTCAAAGCAGGTTTAATCAAGACGATTTTTAGCTGTTTGATGACAATCACCTAAGCCATTTGAATTCGATGGACGTAATTTTTTTTATGTAAGATTTTCTTAAATTTTAACTTTCCTCTCCACAATAGTTGTTACTTGTCAAGTGGGAACTATTTATTTATTTTTAAAGTTCATTTATATACATAATATCTCCCATACTAATTCACTTTTCAACTGAGCCTAACGCAGTCCACCAGTGATAATATTTAGCTCTCTCCGAAGGTGTGCCACAATTAGCTTTTAGAAGTAAAGAGTAGCAATTTCTTATCACAAATTTTCCCCTCGTAATGTCAATGTTGTCGTTGGTGGCATTTGTTGAATGTCAACACGACCGCCATCTATTTTTGGAGACGTCGGTGCGATGTTTGACAAAATAACGTAATATGTAATCGAGCGACTTACATAATTAACATTGCCTCACTGTCATCATGACCTACACAAGGATGTTGCGAAATATTAAATCGACAGCATTCTATTCTGATATACAAACATTGTTTTTAAAGATTTGTTATTTTTAAAGTTTTTCTTGTGAAAATGTGTGTAGGGAACCCACCCACCAACGGATTGCTGTTGGTAATTACACATCGAGACACCTCTATGTCTTGGAGAACATGTTATACAAGGTTAGTCGGAAAGGGGGTACTAAGCTGAAAGGGTGTTAAAGTACCCATAATAAGGAATAACTTTTGTTCTACAACTTTCCCCAAAACTCGATAGTTTAAGAGAAATAGCTTTTCAAAGATTTCGTAAAAAATATGCTAAAATCTATCTGTCCAAGCTTTGATCAGCTGTTTTTACATTTTAGATCATATTTGGGGTCACGGATTAGAAAAATAATTTTCTGAATTCATAACTAAAGCAGGTATGATTTTTTTTTGAAAAAACTAAAATAAAAATATTTTTGTATACAAATAAAAATTATCGAATTTTGAAATTAAAATAGTCATCAGTGATACTTTTGGTGGCCCGCGGCTTAGTACCCCCCTTTCCGACGAACCTTGTACATATTATCGTCGTTGGGGGCTGATTCAAAACGATTCGATAAGTCAATTATCGAACGATTCGGTTTGATTATATCTTTTTCTGTTGTTATGAGAATCGAAGACGAAACGAGATAAAAAACCTAATCGTTCGACAACTACTTATCGAACAGTTTCTGGGGGTCTAGTACAAGTTTGTAAATAATTATGAAAATGGCAATAGTTTCCGTAAGCTCGCCAACCCAAATAATATTAACTCTTTTTTTTGTGGGTGTGTAAGAGAGACAGAGTTTAGCGAGCTCATGAAAATTATTACCGTTTTCGTAATTTGCGAACTCGTACTAGGGATACTGAATCGTGGGCTAGTAGTCGTACGAATTCCTATGACAGCCGTTATCTACTAAACTCATATGTCTGACATCCTTCTTGCGTTGCAGAATTCTGTTGGCAGTCGTGTAAAATACTAATATTCTGTAGGGTTCCTAATAGTATTACAAAATTAGAATTGAAATTATGCATACTTTTATTTTCATTGCCTTGTTGGTCTAGTGGTGATGGCAAGCGCGACTGCTGATCATGACGTCCTGGGTTCGAACCCCAGGTCGGGCAGTGTTATTGGGTTTTTCCGTGTGGAATTCCTCAGTAGCAGCCCGGAGTTTGGATATGTTCCCAGTTGATGGCAATAGGCTCGCCCCCTACATGAGACTTAACATAACGGCGAACTGAGGGTGTTACTATACACAACCCTTCGAGGAATACAGGCGTGATTTATTGTTTAGTACGCAATTATGCGTGACATTTTTTTTAAATCGGTTGGAGATCTTGGATGTATATTTTCAAGAGTAACCCTACTTTGTTAGTCTAGTTTCTGAGCTCAACATTTTCTCATGTTTCTTATACACACACTATGTTCCAGTGCTTTAGGCATATTCTGCGTGGGAGTAATCCTGGCGATATCAATCTGCGTGTGGTGCGGTCTGGCTGCGTGGACGGCCTGGGTGACCGGGGGGTGTCACCCGGCCGGAGTGCCGCTGGTCGATGACCGGCTGCTGCCTGCCTTCGTCACCTACGTGTCAAGGGCGAAGCACCTACCTGGGCTGTGTGGCCTGTTCCTAGCTGGAGTGTTCGGAGCTGGACTAAGGTAACGTCACGCAAAACATAGTGGATAATTTAATTAATGCCATATTTTTAAAATTTGCCAGGCCTGGATTGACGACCGAGCGCGCATGATATGGTTATCGATTTTGTGGGCAGAATGGAGTGATTCAGGGATATAGCACAGCTTTTCCAGCACATCAAATCGTATTTTTAGTGTCCTACTAATATTATAAATGTGAAAGTTTGTGAAGATGGATAGATATATGTTTGTTACTCAATCACCCATAAACGGCTGAACAGATTTGGTTAAAAATTGACACGAAGGTAGATCTTGTCCTGGGTTAACATATATGTCAAGTCAAAGTCAAAGTCAAAGTTTTTTATTTCAAATAGACCAGATTTCAGGCACTTTTAAAACGTCACGACTAGGTGCACGGTTCCAAAAGGTAGGTTCTATGGAGAAGAGCCGGCAAGAAACTCCATGAATACTCTTTTTAAAATAGTAGTTCATTACAATTCCATTACAGTAGTGTGAGAAATAGAATGAGAATAATGCAGGTTAATGTAACAAATAAACTCACATAAGAGTAACAAATACAAAAATATGCCTTCTATGATTGCCATAGCAGTTAAGAGCTGACCAGTCCCGACAGACGGCACCCGTTCACGAGCATGACGTGCACATCCGCATCGGTCAGCTCAACCATATTATAGGGAACTCAACGACCGGATAAACAACGCCACCATCAGCAAGACATTTAAGTGAGCATGACAGACTCATATTACCAGACAATAGATTTATGAGATTTTATATTCGGGTACGTAAAGTAGTTCACGTAGTATGCGAGTGAAACCGCGGGCAACAACTAGTAGTATATATTTTTGCTTGAACCCGAAATCGAACACATACTTATCTTTGATTAAATAAATGGCCACGCCCGCAAATCGACTACTGCAAGTTTTACAAAGTAAGCGAGTCATGGCGTATAAAAACTTGTCCAGTAAACCTTGCTAGTGGATTTCGTGCTTTAGGGGTTAGAAGTGATCAATTATCTAACATTTGGTATCGGCCCTCTGTGAAACTAATTAATACAAACCTATGAATTTTGATCTGAAAACTCTGTTTTCCCGAATAATATGATGGTGGCTCGTTCTTCCTAGCCTTTTCCCGACTATGTTGGCGTCAGCTTCCAGTCTAATCAGATGCGGCTGAATACCAGTATTTTACACGGAGCGACTTCCATCAGACCCCCGCAAAGCAGTTACTAGGCAATGCCGATATCCTAAGGTTAGACCGGTTGTCTAGACTTTTCGGGGTTCTGATTCCCCGTCACGACTGTCATAACCGACCGACTCTCCGAGGCACGGAGGGGTCTCGATGCGTAACGAACAGTCGCCCATTCACGGACTGACCGCGGCAAGCGCAGCTTAACCTCGCAAATCGTATGATCCGCGCGGTTGGTAGTTAACCACGAGCCCCCACTGTTTTTGATCTCAAAACTCTACATATTTTATTTTATAAATAAGTAGGTACAAAATATGCTTACAATCTTGTTTTCTTGTTCAGTTCACTATCAGCAGTGTTAAACGCGTGCGCCCTTGTGGCGGTGGAAGACATAATACACGGGTGGCTGCAGCTGCGACTGAAGCCTTTGACTGAAGGGTTAGTGGCGCGGGGGATCACCGCCACCCTGGCCATCTTGTCTGTACTCATGGTGTATGTTGTGCAGGAGCTGGGAGGGGTGCTTGGTGAGTAAACTGGCTGAGATGTCGACATGAAATATAATCTTCATACTAGTAGTCTAACCATCTGCTGCGCTGCAATTAGATACCGCTCTTCCTAAAAACAGTACTCCTTGAATGCGGTAACTTTATGTCGACATTTGCAACGATCTTATTTCTTGCTATGCAAACTGGCATTCTACTTTGGATTTGAACAGTTTAATAGAATACGTGGCTGTCAACGTCACACATTGGTTGCAACGAACAGACAGTAGGTATCTAGTTGGAGCGCAGCGGAAACTAATCATTAATCTTCGTAGAGTAACCCATACACCCATATTCTAAGACGTTCCTCCAAAACTTACTCGACTCATACTCGACTCAAAACGGCCTCGGAAGCACCTTCTTATTCGCAGTTTCGAGTGAACTTTGAGGTACCTCGACGGAGTCATTACGTCATAATTTGAATTATCTGCATCGCGCAAATAACGCCGCGATAAATAGTTGTAAGGATTATCGTAAGCATATTCGATAAAGTCTTCAAAATTCATTTTTGTTACATACGAACTTTGACACTTCCTTCCTTAAGGTAGGTTCCGAGGTACCTTGAGTTTGACAGATGATTCCTTACCTCTACTGAGGAAAAATTTCGAGTCGAGGACGGTTATGTCAACTATAACTACCGATGCTAGTGAAAAAGGCTGAGTCGAGGTGGAGTCGAGTCGAGTAAGTTTTGGAGGAACGGCTTAGAATATGGGTGTAAGGCTCAGTGGCACCAACTAACTATAATTGTTAACTTGCCATAATTATGTCAAATTTGTACTGATTTGACATAAATTTTGGTATAGTTACGGTTATAGTTAGTTGGTGCAACTGAGCCTAAGTGTTAAATGTTTCCAAGGTTATAATAATTTTTATAAACGTAACTTCCAAACAAGCGACGTTGCCAATTTAGGACTTTCCCATTTAAAGAACTGTTAATTTTTTTAGATGTATTGTATAATATTCTTTTGCAGGACGTAATCCTTATTAGCAACGCTATTAATTGACATAATAATAGTGTAGTTTTTGAAAAAACGGTGGTTACGAAATCTAACCTAAACTGTTCTTTTATTCTTTATTTCGGTTTTAATTGTCTCGGAAGTCGAGTTCACGAATCTTTCAATCACTTTTCTTGATTTTTCATAGATCTGGTTTCGATCATACAATCCCATCTCAAAATCCACCCTGTATAAACTCTTCTCTATGACTTTACAGATTTTCTTTACAACATCAACAATTTTGATATCATACTAAACTTTTTTAACAGCAGTGATAACCTTGTGGTGTGACCGTCGGACTGCCAAGTCATAGGTCTCGAGTTCGAACCCAAGGCACGCACCTCTGACTTTTCGGATTTATGTGCGTATTGTAAAATTATCACTTGCTTAAAAACGGTGAAGGAAAACATCGTGAGGAAACCGGCATGCCTGAGAGATACTTCTCGACGGCATGTGAAGCCAAGTCAGAGGCCCCTGGGCGGCATAAACTCTGACATCAGGTTAATCATTAACCACACGAAAAGAAGAAGAAGATTCTAAACGTTTTCGATATCATATCAACATGCAACATTGTTACCGCCATCAGGTGTTGCTACCGCTCTCTCAGCGATCGCAGCAAGTGCAACATGCGGGGTGTTTACACTGGGCATGGTCTGCTGGTGGGTGGGGCCGCGCGGGGCGCTGGCAGGTGCGACGGCGGGCGCGCTGCTGGCGGGCGCCGTGTCGCTGGGCACGCAGGCGGCCGCCGCAAGGGGCCTGAGGGCCCCGCCGCTGAACATCACCTACGCCTGTGCTCTGAACGCCTCCTACACGACGGATACCAGCTTTGTAAGTCATTTAAATATCACTTTGGATATTCATCTCTCATATTTGCCGCAGAACCGATAACCGTTGGGGTAGACGAGTTCTAGAGTGGAGACCGCGAATCGGCAAACGTAGTGGGGACCTCCTGCGACTAGGTGGAGCGACGATATACGTGGGGTAGCTGGCAGCGACTGGAGAAGGAGAGTCGAAGATCGGGCTCAGTGGTATGCTTTGGGAGAGGCCTATGTCCTACAATGGACTGATGTAGGTTGATGATGATGATGATTCATCTCTCTTATTAATTACCATGTTTTAAGTAAATAAAAATTAAATAAAATGCCTCGTTGGTCTAGTGGTGGCAAGCGAAACTGCTGATCATGAGGTCCTGGGTTTCATCTCCAGGTCGGGGAAAATTGTTATTGGGTTTTTCCGTGCGGAATTCCTCAGTAGCAGCCCGGAGTTTGAATTTGTGCCCAGTTGATGGCAATAGGCTCGTCCCCTATTACATAGGACTTAAACATAACTGCGAAATGAGGGTGTTACTATTCACCTCTGCCCAACCCTTCGGGGAATACAGGCGTGATCTTATGCATGTATGTTTAAATATCACTTTAGATATTCGTCTCGCTTATACATTACCATGTTTTAACTAAATAAAGTGTATAATATTGTGATATGGAATGTGAATATTTTACCCATTCTCAATTTTAAATAAAACAAATTTAACCGGTAAAATGTATTCGGTCCAAATTTCTACATTGGACGATTGAATGTTCTCTCTTCTATTGATACTGTTAAACAACTTTTTTTTTCTATTCGTCTGCTTGTAGATGATCTTGCGGACCGTTTCTACGTAACTGGGCACTTATTGGCGAGACCTGAAGGGTCTTGAACCAATGTCTGTTAAACCACAATCTAGTTCTGTGTTATATAAGGTCTAACCAAAATACCTGGACAAACTTTTACACAGTGTTCAATACGTTTAACTAATCACATCTATGTAAAAAAAAAACGAGACCCAAGTGTTTTTTTCTAACAAAAAAATAATAATGTTTTAAATTGCCTGTACTCTCTAAGAATAAACTCATCCATTTCTTATGCATCGACCGCCATTGGGGTGCGTGCTAATTCCGTGCCGCGTTTTACCTACACAGCGAAGTGACAAATGTAAAAAAAAATCACAGTAAAATTAAAGTTGAAAAAAAAAATTTGGTTAGAAAAAAAAAACACTTGGATCTCGTTTTTTTTGCATAGATATATTCAGTTACACTTACTGAACACTGTGTAAAAGTTTGTCCAGGTATTTTGGTTGGACCTTATATAGTGATTAAGAAGTGGGTCCATAAACCTCTATAAGCTACCACATTTCCATTTCATCCAAGTGCTTACCTACGTATTTTACAGGATCCAGAAACACCTGATCAGATAACCCCCTTTTTGGCACTTCTGTCCTATTATTGCGTTTTTGTTTGTGCCAATAAATACGTTTCTCGTCTGCCTAGACTTCCCAACTATGTTGGGATCAGCTTTCAGTCTAACCAGATGCGGCTGAATACCAATATTTTACACGGAGCGTCTGCCATCAGACCTCCGCAACCCAGTTACAAGGCAATTCCGATATCTTAAGGTTAGACCGGTTGTCAGACTTTCGGTCTTCTGATTTCCGGTAACGATTGTCATGAGTCTTCGTAGGACTGTTTAACGTGCTCTCCGAGGCACGGAAGGGTCTCGATGTGTAACGAACGGTCATCCAACTACAAACTGACCGCGGTAAGCGTAGCTTAACATCACGAATCGTATGATCCACGCGGTTGGTACCTAATTATTCAATAAATACGTTTCTATTTCAATATATTTCTATTTCACAGGATCCAGAATTAGTGTTCCCTCTATTCCGGATATCATACCACTGGATCGCGCCGCTCGGTCTCCTAGCAACGCTAACAGTGGGCATGATCGTGGGCTGGCTGTTCGACAAGAAGGAAACTCTGAAGATGGACGCGGAGTTGTTCACGCCCATCATGTGGCGGTTCTTGCCCAAAGAAGCGATAGAACGTGCCGGGGAGACGCGGAGAGTGCGGGCATCCCTCGATGTGGCCCCGGCACACGCCGCACCACTTATATTATCTAGAGTTGATAAGGTAAGATCCAATGTTCCATGTAGGTACTTGTAATATCAAAATCATAATAATTGGGCAGCAGACTTGCGTGACAAGGACAGAAAATGAAAATGAAGTCGATGGATCAAGATCGAACAAAAAATAGAACTTACTATTTTTATATGCTTTGAGTATACTCGCTGTCTTCAATAGTTAAACAGCCGGTTTCCGTGTTGCGAATTCTATGATTAGCCAAATTTAAGTAACATTTGAGCATGGATTTGCTCTATAATCTACGCTCAAATGTTACCTAAGCTTATCTATAATTATCAACTCAGAAACCGGCTAACAATTGGTTAAAGGTATTGAATTGATATGTACCTACATAAGTTTATGTTAGATTTCACGGATTTCCTATATTTAAAAACACAATATTGTCTTAGAGAGGTGGGATCCATATTATTGATCGTGCCGATTAGTGGCATAATACAGGCTGATATTTTTCCGCGGTTGTGTTGGTACTCACGGTAGTAACCTCTAGCCGGCGACTTCTTACTTAAAAACAAAGAATAGTCTCCTTTAAATAAAATTTGTTTCCTTCAATATTTGAGGCAGCGACCAGGTGTCGTTCGTTTTTTCACAAGGTGGGTATATCGCTGTGACTACTTACATTCACATAATATCCAGTTTTTATTAAGAACAATAAAATACTAACTGTATATTATGAGAATAAGTCACATGTATATCCTTATTATTTGTATGAATAGGGAAAAAAACGGTGTCAGTACAACATCATTAAAGAATGTGTAAAAGATGTTATCATCTTATGTTAACCAGGTGTGACTTTGAATTTAAGTGAACTTAAAGTAGCCATGTCAGACTCGATGTTGAATATAATCGTTGGATATTGTCGTGTAATGATAACACAGTAACAACTATACAAATAATAAAATTAAATTCCATATAACCAACGCCTGCAAGATTTCTCATAGCACAAGATTCATCTTAAATGAAAGAAGTATGCGCAACACAGCAGTGATAGCCTTGCGGTTGAACGTTTACCTTCCATGCAGGAGAGTCTGAGTTCGATCCCGGCCCGTACCTATGACTTTTCGAATTCATGTCCAAATCATAATTTGATTATCATTGGCGTTAACGGCGAAGGAAAAATATCGTGAGGAAACCTGCACGCCTGAGAGGGCTCCATAAAGTTCTCGATGATGTGTGTAGTTTGCCAACCCGCACTAGGCCAGCGTGGTGGACTAAGGTCTAAACCCTTCTCATTCTGAGAAGAGGTCCATGCCCAGCAGTGGGACAGTAATGGGCTAATTATGTTATGTTATACGGTTAAGTGCAAGTTTTTTCGTTTCGAGGTACTACACATACAGAACTACATATAAAAATGTGTAAAAGAGCAGTAACTTAATTATTGAGAATTTGCAGTCTTCTCTTGTGTCTGCACGAGCTATATGGGAATAGCTCATGCCGTGGTGAAAAGGCCAGTCAGCAAGATTAGTAGTGGGGCTGACTGCCCAGGGTGCGCCGAACGTACTAAGGCGTACATCATCTACGTACTGTATCCTCACTTGTGGAGGCTCTTTTCATACGCCCAAAGGTGGTCGAACATTTTTCTATGCAAGCTGGCATAACAAATGTCGCCATTTTCACATTTTTTTCAAAATTGCGACGCACCTTGGAACTATTTATGGTATACTAGCGACCCGCCCCGGCTTCGTACGGGTGCAATGTAGGTACTAATGTGGGTATATAAACCTTCCTCTTGAATCACTCTATCTATTGCTGAAAACTGCATTAAAATCCGTTGCGTAGTTTAAAAGATCTAAGCATACAGGTAGCGGGAGCGACTTTGTTTTTTACTATGTAAAGATATGGGTAGAGAACACTTAAACAAAAGTATTAGCAATATGGTGCCCTAAAGTGTCACGTTGCTGAGATATTTGAAGGTAAAGATCGCCATATGAGAACAGTGACAATCATTAAAAATTAACTAATTATTCTTGTTTTCGTGTGGTTAGTGACTAACCTGGTGTCATAGTTTATGTCGCCCATGGGCTTCTGACTTGGCTTCACATGCCTACGAAAAATATCTCTCAGACATGCCGGTTTCCTCACGATGTTTTCCTTCAGTTTTTAAACAAGTGATAATTATACAATACGCACATGAATCCGAAATGTCAGAGGTGCGTGCCTTGGGTTCGAAATCAAAATCTATGATTAAAAAACAAATGGACTAATTACGTGTTTATATGCCACAAAGGTCCTATAGATTCCTTTTGCAGTAAGATATTACCTTCAATTTGAATTCCCTTTCTTGATGTGTGTTTGATTTTGTTCCTATTTGTTTCAGATTGAAATGAACGGCGAGCCAAGTAGATGAGGTGAGCGAATATGTCGTTTTTCGTATTATTATTCATCGTGACGAAGATATATTCTCTAGTCACACAGTGATTTTCGTATTAAAATTAAGATGCAATTTTTTAAATGTATTTATAACATAATTCGGTTTTGGATAATATTGTTGTTGATGCTGTCTATATGTATGTTTTTAACTTATATACATACAAGTGTCTTTGGGCTGAATTGTATACACAAGATTAGTCGGAAAGGGGGTACTAAGCCGAAAGGGTGTTAAAGTACCCATAATAATGGGTAACTTTTGTTCTACAACTTTCCCCAAAAGTCATTAGTTTAAGAGAAATAGCTGTACAAAGATTTCATAAAAAATACGCTAAATTCTATCTATCCTCAGCTATGATCAGCTGTGTTTACTTATTAGGTCATATTTGGGGTCACGGATTAGAATCTCCATTTTCTGAATTCATAACTAAAGCAGAGATGAAGAATTTATGAAAAAACTAAATTTTAAATCATTTTGCATGGAAAAAAAAGTTATTGAATTTTGAAATTTTAACGCTTTCTTTAAAATAATCATCAATGATATATTAAGTGGCCCGTGGCTTAGTACCCCCTTTCCGACTAACTTTGTATAATAAAATCGAGTTATTTTTATATAAACTTGGTTATTCACGAAATGAAGCCTTTTAATGAAGTCATTCCGTTATTGAAGTGTTTAAAACGATATGAAATGTTGACGCATAAAGTACTATGTATGTGGCCTTAATAAAAGGGATATTCAAGATAATGGGACCAAGATACCAGCTATTTAATAATGTACAAATATACTGTGTGGGAAATATCGCAGCTTGCAATCAATTAAATATTTTGCCGGACACATTGTCTATTCACGCCTACATAGGAAGGACGTTACGTGACAATAACAGATACTTGTTTTATATGATTTTTGTATTTAAAACGTATGTTATAGGAACTGACTTGAATATAAACAATTTATTTTGTTTATTACTAAAGGTGCAAATTAGTTTCATAAAACTTTTTTTCTTTTTTTGTAAATATACATATTTATTTAACAATGTTAGGGCCAAATACTCAAACGTTACTAAATTTTAAGTTGTCGTTAATTTCGAGCTGTCTCTGTCACTTTAAGGCAAAGTATGCACAAAGGCGAGCTTAACTCACAAATGAGTTTTCTAACAGCAAACCTTAGAGCGATAGAGAGATTTGATGTTGAGGAGAACAATTACCTTTTTTTTTTTTTTTTTTTTCGTTGGAAAATCCTCATGGATGTCATGGGGGTCTGCCGGACTCTTACCGGCTAACAACCAACGGTGCTCCTTCTCCTGACCGTTCGGCCAGGGTCGCGGGATTCGCAAAGCATGCACCGCAACCCAGGCAGGTCCCGGTCCGCCAACCCTCGGCGGACCTTCCTCCTGAGAAGCGCGCACGGAACACAGCGCGCCGCCTTCTCGGGCCTGTTACTGGTCGGGCGGCGGGTCCCCTAACCCACCGCCCGCAGGCCACACACTAGGGTGGCTGGAGATAGAACAATTACCTAAGTGTACAAGTTATATGTATAAAATTACAAATTAAATACATAATAAATATACACATCTATACATAAACTAAACAAATATGTGTATAGCACACAATTCATAAACGTAATACATACAATATTATATATAAAATACTACATACATACATACAGGTCATGTGGACAGGAAATGTTCCCTAATTCTTTTCTTAAAAACTTCTAACGACGGGCTATCACGTAAGGAGTGAGGAAGAGAATTCCAAAGGCGCAAAGCATGAACAGTAAATGATCCACCATAACGACTCGAGGTGTGGGAAGGCATACGAAGGAGAAGAGATGAGGATGAGCGAGAAGGTTTCCCTCTAGGAACAAGAAATTCAAAGCGTTCTCGAAGATACATAGGAGAATTAGGATTGTGGAGAACAGAAAAGAGAAAAGAAAGAATGTGAGTATCACGACGTTGCCGAATAGGAAGCCACTTCAGCCGCTTCCGAAATTCCGACACATGGTCGTACTTCCGAAGGCCAAAGATGAAGCGGATGCACAAATTCTGCAGACGTTCTAGTTTATCTAGAAGTTCCTCTGTTGCGTCAAGAAAGCAGACATCAGCGTAGTTCAGAAGGGGTAGAAGAAGAGACTGAGCAAGAATTATTTTAGTAGGAAATGGCAGGAACTTCTGGAGACGCTTTAAAGACTGAAACGAGCAAAAAACCCTCCTGCTTACTTCTGCAATGTGAATGTTCCAAGACAGGTGGCAGTCTAGAAAAACACCCAAGTTTTTAACCTTCTTTGAAATGACTTATGGCGACAGAATCGTACAAAATTGGAGGGAGAGACTGGTGATTCATCAAGTTGACAAAGTATCTGCCACCGATAATGAGATCTTGTGATTTTGTAGGATTAACTAAAAGTCCGAAACCTTTAGCCCATTGACTGATATTGTTAAGATCATTATTGATGGCTTCAATAGCTTCAGGAAGCTCATCGAGTTTAAAATGGCGATAAAGCTGCAAATCGTCTGCATAGAGATGGTAATGTGAAGCTAATACCTTAGTGATGGCGTTAATAAAGACCGAGAAAAGAAGAGGAGATAGAACACCACCCTGAGGAACACCCGCAGCAAGGTCGCACCACTCAAAGGAGGCCTCATCGAAGCGAACCGACTGCGAGCGACCCCGAAGATAAGAATTAAATCAAGCAATTACAGACGGAGATATATTAAGAGACTTAGAGATTAGTTACTCCTTACTTAATACAGGCTATTTCATAGCCTAGCAAGGAGAGCAGCACGTCACCCACTTGATTGCCAAAGATTTAATACTACCCACTTTGTAAAAATGTTACACGTACTACAATCTATACTTCTATACTAATATTATAAAGAGGAAAGATTTGTATTTTTAACCGACTTCCAAAAAGGAGGAGGTTGCTATGTTCGTCTGTATGTATGTTTTTTTTTTTTGTATGTTTTTCGATATTTTCGCCAATTGTGAACCGATTTTAATGATTCTTTTTTTAATGGATAGGGTATACTTCGAAATTGGTCCCATTTAAATTTGGTGAAGATCTGATGAAGAACTTCGGAGATAGACAATGGAACTCCTCAATGACGAACAGTACGCATATTGTAATGATGTGATTATGTTACGAGCAGCGTCTTTAGAAGGTCCAACCAAGTTTTAATTAAGGCCACTAAAATGAAAAAAATAAAAACTTTTTTACAAAAATTTAAACCGACTTCAAAAAAGAATAAAATAATTACCATATAAAATTAACAGTTTCAGAAGTCGGTGCCTTCAATTTGGTTCAGCGTGGATCAGCAAGATTTGTATTTTTATATTTTTGTATGTAACGAATAAACTTAAAAACTACTGAACCGATTTCAAAAATTATTTTACCGTTAGAAAGCTACATTATCACTGAGTAATATAGGCTATATTTATTACTGGAATAAAACTTCTTACGCGGGCGGAGCCGTGAGAAAACAACTAGTCTATACTAATCTATACTAATATTATAAAGAGGGAAGATTTGTATTTTTGTATGTAACGAATAAACTTAAAAACTACTAGACCGATTTCAAAAATTCTTTTGCCGTTAGAAAGCTACATTATCACTGAGTAACATAGGCTACGGGCGGAGCCGTGAGGACACAGCTAGTCTGTTATAAATAAATAAAGATTATTAGTATAGTGACAGTGACAGCACGAGACTTAACGGAAACTTAAAATCGAGTAGTGTTTTAGTATTTGGCCATTAGTTTTGTTAGTTTACAATCCCAATTTTAATAAGTATTTACAATAAAATAAGTAAATCCATGTTGGCTTTTACTTTTATTCTGATTATACATTATGTACAATTTTAGATTAATTTATTACACTATTATACATAGTTAAGATTATAATGTACTTAATTATACTGTGACAGTATTCTATTGTGCTTAAAATGCGCGGCTACTACAACGTGAACTACAATGGGACTTAAACATAACAGCGAAATGAGGGTGTTACTCTACACGTCTGCCCAACCCTTCGGGGAATACAAGCGTGATGTTATGTTGTGTTTGTTATGTTATTTCCTTGCTGAAATAGGTCTTTTGTCTAATGTTATATTAAATAGAGTTTAAACACATATATCTGGCATTATCGATGTTTGTTGATCGAATCCAGTATAAATTAATCGTTTTCTGTAAGATGTGGCTCTATGAGTCTAGTATAACAATTAAGTTAATTATCAGCTTTTGGGTAAGACACCCAGTTATGTTATTTATTTAGTGGTAGAGAGGCAAAATCGATAATTTAACCTTTTTTGACCAATTCGCTGTCGTACGCACGATGTTAGAAATGGTTATTACTGTGGTGAAGGTTTACATAATTTAAGTAACTATTATTAAAAAAATGTAATTGAATTAGTTGCAATACTCCAATATGTAGAGATCTTAACATTATTTTTAATTATTTCGATGTATTATTGTATTTTTAAGGTGAATTAACAAATTGTGACCATCTTTAGGCTTTTAATTTAGTTAAGAATAGTGTGTAAGACGTACTTATAACATTGATCTTTAATCATTTTTATGAACATCTTAGGAAACGACAATCCTCGCGATGTCATTAGAGCATATAAAACAGTAAATTCTTGTACATTTACCATTTTCGCTGTCTTGTTGGTCTAGTGGTCGCAAGTGAGCGACTGTGAGCATCGGGTCCTGGGTTCGAGTCCCAGGTCGGGCAAAGTGTTATTGGGTTTTCCATTAGGAATTTTTCAGTAGCAGCCCGGAGTCTGGATTTGTGCCTGGTTATTGGTAATAAGTTCGCTCCCTATTAGCCTATTACATGGGACTTAAAGATAACTGGCGAAGCGAGGGTGTACTAAAACACCTCTGCTGTACCCTTCGGAGAATACGAACGGGATGTTATGTTATGTATGGTTAGTATTTTGAATAGTACCCAGGTAAATTTGGTGGTTTCGCCTATTTTCACTAAAACTTCAAAAAGTCTACATAAAATAACAACGTGTACTTTTACTTAAATAGGAATTTACTTAATTAAACTAAATAATTATAATATACTGGGTGGAAACGTTAAGTGTCAACTAGAGAGTCACATAATATCAGTTCGCAAACGTTCACTGTTGAACATGAGCCTCTCAATGCTCAGACGGGATGTAATTACCACTTTTGCCAGTCGAATTGGTGATCACATTCCCGCTTATTACAAGAGATTGTCTAAGAAAAATTCAGATTTTAAATTATCTCCGTCTCTTTGTGTTATATGACGTTAGAAAGGTAAGGGTATATTTTAAATCTGGGTTTAAACCATCTTTTGCAATAAGGAGGATAATCTTTATTGGTATTTGCAGAAAGGAGGACGCTATTTTTGAATATCTATACTATTGACGAAATAGTCGCCTGTAGGCACTTAACGGTACCATCCTGTATAATTATATTAGCGTTGTTTGTTTGTTTTTGTGAAGGAAGAGTCTTTCACCCATATTCTAAGACGTTCCTCCAAAACTTACTCGACTCGACTCCACCTCGACTCAGCCTTTCTCACTACTATCGGTAGTTATAGTTGACATAAACGTCCTCGAGTCGAGATTTTTCCTCAGTCGAGGTAAGGCATCATCTGTCAAACTCAAGGTACCTCGGAACCTACCTTAAGGAAGGAAGTGTCAAAGTTCGTATGTAACAAAAATGAATTTTGAAAACTTTATCGAATATGCTTACGATAATCCTTACAACTATTTATCGCGGCGTTATTTGCGCGATGGAGATAATTCAAATTATGACGTAATGACTCCACTCTGTCTCGACTCATTTGAGGACCCCCCAGCCGAGGAACCTTAAAGTTCACTCGAAATTGCGACTAAGAATACAACTTTGAAGGTGTTTTCAAGGCCGTACTGAGTCGAGTATGAGTCGAGTAAGTTTTGGAGGAACGTCTTAGAATATGGGTGCAGTATCCATCCATACCAAATGTAAGTTCTGTGCACATGTCGGTGTAGCAATCTCCATATTTCTCTGTCCAAAGACAGTTCCTTTGTCTTTTTATAGCTGTGTTATTTTATTTAATAAGAGTAGGTATTTGATTTATCATCTAAGAATGAGACAGGCACAATTAATATTGCTGTATCACACAACTTTATGGGCAAGCTTGCGGGTTACGCAGATCTTAACTGCCCTGGCATTGCTTGGTTAAATGCTCTGGGCAAAGTTAGTAATAACAAAAATTAACAAAGGTAAACAAATTGGATAGTAATACCTACCCAACTTAATTATATTTCATTAAAAGAGTGAAAATTATGTACTTGTGTATGGTTAAATGATTAATCTATCTGTGCAAACTTAGTCCAGAGGTTCCATAGCGAAATCGACATTGTCTAGACACTGCTGACTGCATATGAACCATTTACACGTACAAAACTATAATTGAAAGCGCATTATATTTTCGGATTGTTTTTGTGGATGGTATAGGCATTACACCTGATTACTTAAAGAATGGGATTAAAAATGGCGGATCCACAATATGCCTTTCGCGCACAGAGAACTTTCGGGAGCGAGGTGTAAATAACGACGAAAATAGTGCAACGCTGCCATTTTAAATCTCATTTTTTAAATAATCGTTTGTGAATTAATGTATTTCTAATATATATAATGCAAATTGTCAATGTGTTATTTATTTGATTATTCATTTCGAATAAATACTAGATCTCGATGGTTCAAGAGTTTTTGTCATTCGTGAAAATGATTTAAAAATATCTTCCGAAAATATTGTGTGCTGTTTAAGTGTGTGTAATATAAAACAACCAGCTGTTGGCTGTATTCAATGTATTTATTATGAAATATAAGCTCGTATTGCACACATTCTGATATATAAACTTAGTTCGATATCCTAAATAAACAATTTTAGGTGTAGGTTAACTAGAACATGTACCTGAAACAATTCAGATCGTATGTTAATATATTTTGTTACTATATATTATATTTTACTGCAGAAAATATTTATGTATACAACAATCATGTATATTGTTACAAAATAAATGTAATTATAACAAGAAGTTTGGTTATTACTTATTTCATATTCAAACACGGCCGTTTTAAACGCGAATTATTTCTAAAACGTGCTACAATTTCGTCTCGGGAAGTTTGGAAAGTTATAAAATTGCGGGGAATTGTGGAGACGAGGAGAATAACGTAAATAGTCAGGTGTTGTCGGCGAATGTGGCAGGACAGGTGATTTACATGCGGCGCGCGCTCCCCGCTATTAAAAGTGCCATAAGATTGCGGGCGCACCCGTCTTGAGGGATGCGGAAGAAACGCACCCTGAGATATGGCACGTGAACTTTGTTTAAAAGGATTTTATTCAGTTGTAGTAAAGGCTCCACTATAGAGATTGCTATAAATAGTTGTTGACCACAGGGCTCGATGACACTGTTGCCCCTCAGGCCTTGGGATTTAGTGTTGTTAAGTTGGAGGGTAATCTGTTGGTGACCTCATACGCCCAGTCCTAACTCAAATAAATAAAATTAAAAATATATCTGCCCACATCACACCTTTTATTCCCCGAAGGATTGGGCAGAGGTGCATAGTAACACCCTCATTTCGCCGTTATTTTTAACTCCCGTGTAATAGGGGGCGAGCCTATTGCCATCAACCGGGCACAAATCCAAACTCCGAGCTGATACTGAGGAATTCCACAAGGAAAAACCCAATAACACTTTGCCCGACCTGCGGATCGAACCACTAGATCAACCAGGAAGCTACGTAATATCTACCCATTTAGTCTTAAAAGGTTTTAAGGTAATTGCTTGAAAATTTTCAGCATCGATACCGACGTACAACCATTCGCCATTAACGACACGAACAAACTTATTTGAGGCAGCTATAAAATGGAAAATTTCTGACAAAAAGCATCGTAAAACTGATTGCGGCGTCGAAAAGCCTCGAGGAGGCTCGATCGTAAACTGAATTGGCCTAGGAACTGTTTAATTGCGAACAGTAGCTTGCAGTTAAATATGCGTAAAACGAGTACGGGATATATTCTTGTTTGTAATGTTAGAACAAAATATTGCCGAACAAGGCTGGTACTGTTTGCTACCATTTTGTTATATTCTGAGCCGAGATAAAAACAGCATAAAGTTTTACAAAGAGAAATGCTATTTATTGAAATAATTCTTGCCTTCTGAGAAGTTTCAACACAGGGAACGTACCCATATTACGTGACCCGTTCAGTGGGGGGGGGGGGCTTAGGTTTTCGTCACGTGGTCAATATCCTCTAGGGAAATCTCGAACTTTTTTGAGCTATTCAAATATGGCGCGCAGCGTTTAGCGCTTTTTAAACTCACAGGTGGCAACATTGACGCATCTTGAGCCAAATAATTTTCATTTTGCATTTTTTTTAATATAAAACCATATGTATGAATTACTACGTGAAAACGAGAGGGGGGGGGGGGGGTATTGGCATATACTACGGGTGGTCACCGAGGGGGGGAGGGGGTAAAAAGTTGTAAAAAATGGGTCACGTAGTATGGGTACGTTCCCTTAGTCATAACAGTGGTGTACCTAACCCTTTCGTATCTAACTTATGTCACTTAGGTCCCTTAGGCTTAGCTATTAGGCCTTAGGCCCCGTTGTAGGAGATGTGGAGCTTAGCGCGGAGCGGGGCGTAAATCGGACAATTAAATCATGACGATATGTATTAGAGCGTTTTTGGAGACGCGTTTCTCCGTGCGTATTTTTTGAGTTGTAGTTGACAGTACGCGGCGGATTGCGAGGCGGATTTTGAGTCTCCTCGGGACCCTAATCGTATACTGCTCCACACGGTATTCTTCCATAAACCGCTACAACTGACCCTAAGGTAGTATTAGCATATAGGTATACTTCGTTTGGAAGGGGAATTAGCGATCGTATTATTTTCATACTTTTTAGTAAGTATACACGGCGCGCCCTGTAGCTACGCTAACAAACGTTTTTTTTTTTTTTTTTTTTTTTTCTATTCGACTTCTTGTAGATGGTCTTGCGGACCGTGTCTACGTTACCGGGCAGTTATTGGCGAGATCTGAAGGAACCAATGGGGATGAGTAAAATATTTAACCTAAGGTAACTACCACTACTAAAATCATGACTACTAGCAACAACAGCACTAAGGGCGACCCCTAATGGGACTCGAACCTCGGCTTAGGGCTGGGCTCGCTGGCTGGAAGGACTGGGAGGGAGACAGCTTGAGCGCTGAATTATCGGTGCGATCTACCAACCTTGCTGACTGCTAATCTTCTCACCACGGCATGATCAATTTTCATATAACCGTGCCTATTCTAGAGGAGAAGAAGAAGTAAGTACAGATAGCGGCGCGTAAGTTGAACCAAAATGGCGGTCGTCCGCGCAGGTATAAATCGCGGCAGCTATGGTTACGCGCAGCCGCTCGCGGCGCACCTCATAGTGTTTAGCCAGACTGGCAGCGCGGGGCGGGGAGCGGCGCGGGTGCGTGAACGCGCGCGATTTACCTGTCCGCAGTGGAGCGTGGCTTCGTTCTGAGCGTTGTCGTGTCCAGTGTTTGTCAAAATATCATATGGATGAAGAAGACTTATTTTTACTGGAAAATTCTTACTAAAAAACGATGTTTCGACATCCACAGTGCTTGAATAACACTTATTAATTCTTCAACATTTAATTTTGAAAACGCCATCACAACAACGCGCGTGGTCAGCTCGAACTAGTTTGAGATCCCCCGCTCCCGCGCGGGTTGTCGCTTGCCGCCCGCGCTCTCACTGCGGCCACTTGTATGAACGACCTATGGCGTGAGCTACCCGCGCGCTCCCCACGCCACGCAGCCCGCGCCGCAGCCCGCGCCGCTTCCCGCGCCCGCGTACCCACTATTGACACTCAAATGAAGTTCTTCTGTTTGAACTCGCCGCCCCGCGCCCGCCCCGCGCCCGCGTTTGCAGTCTGGCCAAAGGCATACTGCATTTCGATTGAGACCCGAAAATGTGTTACTGCACATTCAAAGTCATAGTTCAACTTATGTACCGCTATCTGTACATAGGTTGACAATACACAGTTGAATCTGTATAATAGCCGTCATATGTCTCTTATGACAACCATAGAAAGAGAAAGTCATAGCTTGGTTTGTCTACATGTCGTCGAGACCACAACGGCCATATTGTAAACCTCTCTAATTGTACCTCACGGTGTGCTGTACCCGTGTTAACAGTACCTTAAGCTAAATAGGAGACTAGCAGATAATGAAGCCACTGACAGTAAGACAAGTTTATTGTCGTCGTAAAAAGCACGCGGCCCATCGCGGTAGACGCCAATTAATTAATGAGCCAACTTCAAAATGAATTACCCCATCGGGACTTGAGAGGTGTTCCGAATAACGGCTCTTACCCGCTTCATACTTAAGACTTCTGAACGTAAAATGAAATTTTATTGTTTTGTGTTGACTTACGTTTCATTAAATTGTTGAGACTTATGTAAAAGGTGTTTTATGTTGGCTGTTCACTATTTACTGTTTTGCTAGCAATATTTCTTTTTCAATGCGTATTCCGTACAACATGCTACTTAAAAAAAAACTTATTAACAAAAATAAAATAGACTTCAAAAAACGACGAAAATAATAAAATAATTACCATATAAAATGAACAGTTTCAGAAGTCGGTGGTAATCCACGCTGAACCAAATTGAAGGCCTTCTGAAACTATTAATTTTATAATATAGTAATTATTGTTTGGTAGTATTCAAATTTAATATTGTATGTACGTAACATGTTTATTTATTTATTTGTGTCGTTATTGCCCGTGGCATCACTATGGTCCTATCTGAAAACCAGCGTTGCGACATTTTGTTTTTTTTCTAAATGTCGCAACATTATGCTGAGATAGGAGCCCTTTTTGGCCTCGTGCAGGTACTCTAAATTCTTATTCTTTCTTTTTTTAATATTGTTTTTGTTTCTGTAACTGCCTGTGTGAGTCCAAAATAAATAATTTTCTTTCTTTCTTTCTTTCTTTATTTTATTCTTTTCATCGTTTTTTTGAAGTCTGTTTTATTTTTGTTAAAAAGATTTTTTTGTTTTTGTTTTAGTGGCCTTGATTAAAATATGGTTGGACCTACTAAAGACGCTGCTCGTAACATAATCACATCATCACATTATGCGTACTGTTCGTCATTGGGGAGTTCTATTTTCTATCTCCGAAGTTCTTCATCAGATCTTCACCAAATTTAAATGGGACCAATCTGGAAATATACCCTTTCCAATTTTTTTTAAATCTAAATTTATAAATGATGGAGTTATGAGGTAACAAACATAAAAAAAGATAAAAAAAATATACAACCGAATTAAGAACCTCCTCCTTTTTTGGAAGTCGGTTAAAAAAAAGCAACATAAACATAACATCACGCCTTGTATTCCCCAAAGGGCACGGCAGAGGTGTTTTTAGTACACCCTCGTTTCACCAGTTATGTTTAAGTCCCATGTAATATGGGGCGAGACTACTGTCATTAACCGGGCACAAATGCAGACTCCGGGCTGCTACTGAGAAATTCCTAATGGAAAACCCCAATAACACATTGCTCGACCTGGGGATCGAAACCAGGACTCCATGTTCAGCAGTCGCACTTGCGACCACTAGACCAACAAGGTAGATTACAGTCTACTTAAAAAAAACAAGTATTTACGTAATGGTGGCTCATGCAAATAAATGCTTACTATGAACGACCAAAGCAACTCAGTAGGTACTGACTAAACCGATTTAATAGCCTCATTTATTACAGCGATTTAGTGGCTTTGTGTGCAGAATCATGGAATGTCTCCGTTATCATTTAGTCGTATCGGAATCCTCCCTCCGAAGACGGTCATTGGTCAGATTGTCTCCCATTTACGCCCCACACTAAAGACATTATACCCTTATCACTCTTACACAGAAAAATGTAAGGTACTTCGGTCCATATAATAGGTATGTATAAGAGCAGGATAGAACACAGAAAAATCTAAAAAGTTCGATTTTCTACTTCTTCATTTCGTGTGGTTAGTGACTAACCTGGTGTCAGAGTTTATGCCGCCTATGGGCCTCTGACTTGGCTTCACATGCCGTCGAGAAATATATCTCAGGCATGCCGGTTTCTTCACGATGTTTTCCTTCACCGTTTTTAAGCAAGTGATAATTATACAATACGCACATGAATCCGAAAAATCAGAGGTGAGAGTCTCGGGTTCGAACTCGAGACCTATGACTTGGCAGTCCGACGGTCACACCACTAGGCTATCACTGCTACGATTTTTTACTTACTTTTATGTAATATTATATTAGTGTAGTGATCTGCTTTTAAATCGGCCGATGTGATTACTGTTGCCATCAAAAACTTTCAGTAGTGTTTACCGCAACATGTATCAACATTTCAGAAACATGTTGATTCTTTTTTCTGACAGTGTTTTTAATTATTTTTTTTAGTATTATGTATGCCATGTATTCACTAGTAAACAATGTTTCAGGTAAAAGTTGCCAGTAGTTTACGAAAGACTACGTAAACATATCAAAAGACATTGTTTCAAAGCTTTTGCCTTCGCCTAAACACCGTAAAATATTTACCGCAACCATGAAGGTATCTACCTACAGGTAAAAATGGAGACCACACTATAAACACCTCATTGAAGTCAAAAAATATAACCTTGAAAAAGTCTTTCTAAATACCATAATTAGAAAAAGAGAATATTTCGTTTGGAAATCTATCTCTTTATAAATAAGGTATTTAAAAAGAGATAGACCACCAAACTAAATATTCAAGGCCAACACATTTCAAACGGCTGTAACTTTATTCCTACACACGCTGCAGACTTGCTGCTTGGGAATGAAATAATACAATTAAGACCTTTCGTTTAAGGTATGTGAGACAATCAAAATAAGCATGCGCAAGAATATGTTCCATAAACTGAGTGACACTGACATTCAGTCACTGTCACTCAGCTACAAGTATGACGGTGTGTGCGAGTCTCATTTATTCAAACATGCATTTATAAGTCATCTAAATAGGTTATTTTTGCACATTCCAAATGGTAGTACCTTTTTTCCTACGCACGCTACAGATCGTCTGCCATAGAATAAAATAATACGATTGTTAAGACCTTCTGCTACATCGTAGTCTGGTTTCCAAATTGACCTATACCTTTGTGACTGCAACATGTATCAAGATCTCAGCAATACGTATATTCTTGTTCCTAAAGCAGTTTTTTAACAAAGGAGAATGTGCGAAATGTTTAGAAGTTGGTCTACTCCTTCTCTAGCAATGAGTGATATGTCATTAGAATGGTCTTTTTAAGCGGAACATTCGGTACTAACACAACGAAAGTCAATTGTTAGTATTTTCGGAGTTAGGTATAACACGTTTGAAAATGAAAAATCGTTTATATCCACACTATCACAATTTCTTCTCCACTCCACCTCTAGCAATGAGTGGTATGTCATTAGAAAGGTCTTTTTAAGTTAAACATTTGATACTGATACAACCGAAGTCAATTGTTAGTATTTTCGGAGTTATAACATCTTTAAATTGAAAAATCGTTTATATCCAGTCTATCACAATGTATTCTTATTTTGTTACTTATAGTAAAGTATCGCTACGTTCTTATCATATTATTTGCAAATAATAGTTATGGGACTTAAACACAACTGACGAAACGCGGGTGCATTATACATCTCTGCCTACCCCTTCGGGAAATTCAGGCGTCATGTTATGTGTGTTACTTAAGTAGTATCTTAAATAATTATTATGACAAAGCTCCTATGGCAAAACGTGTAAAAAAGATAATAAATAGCAAATATTGTATTGTTAACATAGTTTTTAAATGGTTACATTTAATGAGCTCTAACTCCATAAATACTAATAATTGGCAACAGTTGTAAAATAAAACATGTTCTACGTAAAATAACCTTTCTATTGATACATCACTTATTGCTAGAGGAGGGGTAGACCAAAAAGCCCATTCTCCTTTCAAGACTTTACAGTTATCAAAGATCCGGGAACAGTACTTGCTCGATTTTCTACAAAAAAATTACCACAGTACGTCTGACTTTTCCACTATTTCTAATGAATACAGTAGAACACAAGTAGATACACGACATTACCTTACAGCGAGCTTAATCGTGTGGTAATATGAACCGGCCCCGACAAGTGCGCTGTTGTTTTAATCGAGTTTTCTTCCCTTTGCACCTTTGTGGCGACGAGTGGTGTCACCCTCAAACGAGGGTGGGCAGCAATGAGGCGCCACGAAGCGAACGGACTGGAGGTGGCTCAACTGACTACTGGACTGGAGGTATGATACAAATAAACTAGAAAGATTTTTATGTGTTCTTTTTCGTTTATTTAGGTCATTCGCAGATAAACGAAAAAACTATTTATTTATAATATTAATTCAAAGTCATACATTACAATTAAAATTAATTTTAATTTAAGATTCAATTCATTACATATACCTCATATAACCACTCTCGGAGAGCACATTAAAAGTCGGTCCTGGGAGTCATAAGAATACCTATGACAGTCGTTACGGGAAGTCAGAAGCCCGAAAGTCTGACAACCGGTGTAACCTTAGGATATCGGCATTGCCCAGTAACTGTGTTGTGGAGATCTGATGGCAGTCGCTTCGTGTAAAATACTGGTAATCAGCCACATCTGGTTAGACTGGAAGTTGACACCAACATAGTTGGGAAAAGGCTAGGCAGAACATACATTAAAATTAATTCTAATTTAATATTAAATTTATTTCATAAGTATACTTAATATAATTATAATAATTTAAAACTAATAAATTACAGCACTTAATAGTATCTGTCTGTGAATTATTTTATTGCATAAATAAGTTTTGCTTTTAACCCTGACAGCCTGTTCAATATTTTTGAACCCTTGACATGCGTAAGTTTACTCGACTTTAGCAGTCGATGTGTTTGTTACTCCTGTAAGCTAGGCACATTTCTAAAACTATGATTGTATAGACGTACATAGACGTGCAGTACCTTGCATCTAAAGTGCAATTTTCAGCTGGCATGCAGTCCATCAGATTCTTATGAATACATTGTTACTGTTAAAATTAATTAAATAAGTGGTATCAAGTCGAGAGATTTTTACAAACAAGTCTCAACTCCTCGCGTGTAAAGAACAGTATGTTTTATAAAATAATCATTTCATTTTTATGATGAACATTTTTCCGCTGAGCGGCAGTCGGCGCTCCAAACGCGTTGTCGTCTCATTTAATCGCCGCATTACATGCAAAGTGCATCTCTCACATGTAAAACAGTCCCGGCGGGTATTTAAATTTTCGCCTTTCCTCGTAATTCGTTGAGTGCAGACAAAGGCTTTCAGAGGAAACATTGTTAATGTGTTACCCAATGCATTTTACCTGACACACCTGGCTATACATCTGCGAGCATGTACCGCCATGTTTTTGAAGAAGTGGCGCGGAAATTGATAAATTAGACAAAGTCGAGCGCGCGGGAAAATTAGCATTGTTTTGCCACTCCAAAGTTTATTCATTCGTGTAAATCACAACGGGGCGTAATCCTCAATTGTCGGTTGGTTTACCAAGCTATCGAAGTACAGTTAAACTGAACGTACGAGCAGTTTAACCGCAATTAAGCTTTTACGAAGAAGAAAAACGGGGAAAACAGTGTGCGAAATAGACATTCCGAAATAGCGGCGAAGAGTCAACAAACGAATTTCCGACGTGTCAAAGTAAATCTCTAGCCGACAATACGAATGGCAATAAAATCCGCCGTCGGGAGTTAAACTGGCGATTGGTAAGCTGGCCGCCCCTACCATAAGGCGATTTCGATAAAATGCGAGAGAACTCTGATTTGTTGGGCCGCGATAAATGTCATTGCACATTTTTGTTTTGAGGCTTGTGATTTTTCGATGATGTTTGGGTGTTTTCTACTCAATGACTTAATAATGACCAGTATTGGTATGAAATATAAATATCTCCTGAATTAGAACAAAGGATGGTGCTAATTCAGGAGACATTTTATGAATTTAGTCCCGGAAAATTGAAAAATTTCACGCCACCGAAGTCGTGGTTGTGTAGTTTTTCATAAAATATTACATTACCTATCTTACTAAATAATTTCCCACGTGTATCCAAAAAATGTTACTTGTCTTCAAAGAGCATTAGAAAATAGTAGGGGTGATGTCCTAAGCTGTGTTAAAAAGGTCTACTTTTCGCAGTTTTCGAGAGAATCGAGTAAAACGGTGTAATTTGCGAGATAAGCAGCGGTTTAGCTGGACGATGGTCACTGATAGAAATCTGCCAATAAGAGGGTGTCGTAATGGTGCAGAGTTGGACTAAGCCAATGTTTTTTACAGATAAGGATTACGGATAGTATAAATTAGTAGTATAGTCTGTGGTTTTTCGCTGACTAAAGCTTTTTATTTCGATTGTATCTGTCGCGTGTGATCATGCGCAAGTCGTTACAGCAAACCTGCTGCTGGTCGGTAGGATGGGGCCTGGACGTTATTTTTGTATAATTTTAAACCAAACAAATTTCTTCTCAGTGTAACTTCGTCCAGTTATGATGTTAGTTAGTGCTATTAGTGCTGATTAAACTGCGTTCTACCAGTAAAAGCGAAAGAGCGCACAGGTATGCTACTTTCAACCAAGTTCTGCAGTAATAGTATTAAAGTCTAATGTTTGCGATAATTTTCAGGCAAAGGCGTCTCGTTGTCAGTATGTGAAGAGCACACGAGACTTTCCGGCGGACGCCTCGCGGCCATTAATTGAACTCCGTCGCAGCCACTTAATTTTCAATAGGACCCGGAGCACCGCCTCCACCAGGTGGACGCTTTGTGCGCTCTCCTGTTTGCTAAAGTCCTCGTATTTATTTTAGATTCCATTGTGCTGCGCTCCGACGCTTTGTCGGGAAATAGCCCTCTCGTGTACCACTGCTTTGTTAATTTTATTAATACGTGAAACATTTATAAAACACGACCGCACGAGCGATTTAATGAGTTTTATTGTTAAACAGAGAGTAATGTGCTCGAAATGAAGCGCGCCCTCGGCTTAGATGTTGTCTAAATTCATACGAAGCGGGGGAGCGATGATTTTAACGTTTTAATTCGAGCAGCTCATTTTACAATATCCACCGACGTAGTTAGCGAGCCCAGATTGAAACACCTGCTGCATTTAATTCGTCATATTAAATTGTTAGAATAACTTATTTTACTCAGCTTCTCAGGTCGGCAACCCTCATGCGTAGAAAAACACAAGGATGCAAATAATCCGTTTTATCCCACAATCTAGTCGAGTTCAAAAGACATAACATGTTGGAGATATTTACGTTGATCCCGTAGAGCCGGACCACGACTAAATAACTGGGCATTCCGGCACCGGGGCCAACAAAAGAATTTAATAACACCGTGAGGCTAGGGCGGGCTCACGGGCGGGCGGCGCGGGGCGGGGGCGGCCCGCCCTCGGCCGGTAAGCTTATTATCGCGTTGGGCCGGGCGCCACCGCCAAGAACATATTTGCTTTGTTGAATGTCAACGGCGTCGGTGGCCGCCGCCGCCGCTGCCGCCGCCCTCGTGGCCTCGCCTCGCGCTCGGTACACACAGTTTGTGCGCTCGCTTAAACATTTAAGAGCTCGCAATGTTTAGCGACGGCGCAAATTAAAATAGGCTTTATGCGAAATCTAATTTGCCAAGTAGGGAACCGAGCGCCTCGTTTGAGGAGAAGTACCTGAGCCAAGGTAGATGTTTGTATTGGAAATTGAATTAATTCTGCTTGTGAATTACCTACTAAATATAATTGATATTAGGTGCGTATTTTGTCCTCTTTTCTCATTAACAGTGTAAATATAATTACGAGAAATCAGAAGCTTTTAAGAACCATTGAGAATTTGGAACAATTTTGTTAACACAGTTAATGATTTATTGTAAAATGGGTAATTGCATTTAAATAATATAGGCTCATTTACATGTTGACATTATAAAATAAAATAGTTTTGTTTATTTACTTCTTTTCTTAAAGTACTAGTACCTAGTTCTTGATAGGTATTTCTGATTTTCTTTACACATTTTGAAAACTGTAACACATTTATAGATATTACGTCGAAAAAGATTACATACTGGTTTCATTCTCAAATCACAATAACTTATATAAGACCTACATAAATATGTATTTAGGGGAAAGTTGTAACTATAAATATTTAAATACACATACTCAAACATGAGTATGATTACCCATACCACAAAGTTTGAGCGTTTGAAACCCAACAGTGGACCATTGGAGTTTGCAACTAGCTTACATTAAATGAAACTATATTAAAGATTCAGCGAGGGTTCGTTAAGTTACACCTAACCGCAGGTGCCCGCGAAGCCTTTGCTCGCGGCACTGAATAAGTCAGCAGGACAACGAGATAGTATGCTGGAATAGTCACCAAGATTATTTGACAAATGATAATCTATACTAATATTATAAAGAGGAAAGATTTGTATTTTTGAACTTTTGTATGTAACGAATAAATTTAAAAACTACTGGACCGATTTCAAAAATTCTTTTGCCGTTAGGAAGCTACATTATCACCGAGTAACATAGGCTATATTTATTACTGGAATAAAACTTCTTACGCGGGCGGAGCCGTGAGGAAATAATAGGATATAGGAATAGGATAATTCGTAAGGCCGCCAGTAAACTTGTAAGTTGCTTCCGTAAAATTTATGTAAGTGACTTATGACAATTAGTTCGACTTTACAAATCAGTCGATAAGCTACGTAAAAGAGAGTTTACATTTGCAAATTTATGGTAATTTAATTACGTAAGGGACTTATGTGAGGAAAACTTACAGGTGTATATCCGGCCTTAAGTATGGGAGGGATTCATCCCATAGTAGTTATCGCACCCCATAATAGATTATCAATAAGTATATATTATGTGAAAAAAAAGTCAGAAAAAAAACTATATGGAATTTGCGAAATTTGAGTATCTATCACATAAGGTGAAGGAAAACATCGTGAGGAAATCGTGAGGTATGTAGTCCACCATCCCGCATCAGGCCAGCGTGGTGGATTACGGCCTAAAACCTTCTCATTCTGAGAAGAAGCCCGTGCCCAGCAGTGCGACAGCAATGGGCTGATTATGATTAAGATATGGAGTCCACTCATGGACAGGCCTTTTCAAAACAGGAAGCAAAACCATCTGTATTGTGCCTGCTTGTTTTAAAAGCCTCCAAAATCGGCAGCTGAGGTGGACGTTTGGGAAAACTGGATGCTGTACACTTTCCTCTTCAAAAATTTGGGTTTTTGGCCATCGCTTTGTCAAAGTCTTGGTATCTTATCTAGAACGTCTTGAATCCTACATCTTCAGTGCGAATGCTTGTAGGCATACACCACTGCATTTCTTATGCTAAAGGAACACGCTGTTTTGATGGATAACAATTTTATTCGGTACATTTACTGTCAGACAGTCGTAAAGAGCAAACATAACATCACAGTTTGTGGCTACAAGTCTATCATAGAATTTATGTTTTCCTATCAAACACGGTAAGGTAAGGTCTTCAAGTTTGTCTGTTTGTGCTCACTCATATCATATTAAAGTTGTATAGGTAGTTGACTGGTTTTAAATCAACTTTCGCGGGGTAATTATTTTATTTTAGATTAAATTGATTGAATACTTCTATTTCGAACAAAAGATCTGGCCGGTTCCAAGTCAAGATACCAAATAATAAAAACCTATAAATTATTTTTAGTATTTTTCTGCCTTATAAATTTTCTACGCGATTAGACCCGAATTAGTATTTTTATAATGAAAACCTAATTTCAAAGTAAAAAAAAACCATTTGATTTCGTAATTGCAGCAATATTTGTAATGTCCATTCTGTAATTTTTCATTTAGTAATATTAATTCTGTACCCTTACTCAAAAATAAAGTTATTAATTTTAAACTGAATAAATTAGAGTTAAACTTCCTGTCACAGGTTGATGTAAACTAGCTATGGGAGCTATGGTCTCAATTCTCGTGGTACATCGCGACGCCGGTACAGCTAATCGGGTTATCTGACCACAGACCGCGGCCGCTCAAAGGACCCTGCAAAAAGCCAGCCCTTTGACTGCGTCTTCAAATATTTGCGTCGAACGCCACAACCGCGCATTATTTTCAGTATAAACATTCATAATCCCACGAAACTTGGTTGGGTCAAAGCTTATTTTATTTTCGGGACACTGGGAGTATTTGCATTTTGTCAATCGTCTTTTTGGTTGATGTTGATAAATTTTAAATTAGATTGTTTTGGCTGGTAGGTTTTATGCAGCTCATGGTTTGCAATAGGGAACATTTTGGAGATTAATATTTTGATTAATTTGAGTTAATTTCTATACTCTGCTCTAGTCGTAACGCAGGGCTTTTTGAATTTCAGCATATTAAGGCGAAATAGTCAATATGATAAAGAAGGCATAAATTCATCAAAAACAGACTTTAGGAACAGTCATAATTAATAAAATATTGAAATGACCTTTTCCCGTCTTTGAGACAATATTCGTATGTAATCCGATCAAGGAAACGTAATTAAACGTGCACCCCGTCATCAGCAGAAGCCGATGTGTTCTAACTAATCGAAACAACACTGATTAAACTTATACGTTTGCAGTCGCGAGCAGATGTTTGCGCGGCGGCGGATTTAATATTGATAGCGGAGGTTGTCGGTCCCGCGGCGCACGCCGCACTGCAAAGCGACTGTGTCAACGTGTTTTCGAAACCTGACATCTTGCAACTGGTGGCTGTTCGCAAACACACTAAGGTACACCATTCCTGTAATAATATCCGGTACCCTAGAGAAATAATACTACAAATACATAGTCCAGGGGATGCTAAAATCCACCGCGTACCCTTCACTCAAACGAACGTCTCAACATGCCAACTTTCATAAATATCAAAGCAGCCTTCCCAAAAACAATTTCTTGGGAATCCAGCGGTGTTCACACGTCGCTCCGCTGCCGGTGGCTAACACAATTTTATTCGAGCATAAAAAACGAGCTCATCATGCAAACGCCAAAGTCGTGGGACGTGGCTCGCTCCCGCGGTAAAACAATTTATCTGCATCGACGGAATTACGACGGTGCGCCGTGAATAAAATATGTCGCCGGCTGTCAGTCGAACGAAGACGTTGTCTGTGATGCCCGACAGGGGTGCCTGACGCTGAGGCGCGACCTGCCAAGTGCCACTGCAATACACTTGCACTGTGCGATATACTGATAAATATTTCCCAACCTTGTATTCGACAATGCTTACACTCAAGATCGAATACAGTTGCTGAATGCATAATATTTTATACCATATATGTACAATTTAACCAAACGAGATGCCTCGAGCATTTGTTATTGAGACAGAGGCTGTTTATAATACGGTCGTTTAATAGCAAAATAAATATGGAAATAGATGCAAATAAATGTAATTATTCATAGATGTTCATTATTTTTACACGTCATCATCATTACAATTATTTTTAGAAAAGTAGTTATGTGTTTTGATGGATAGATGCTTGTAATGTGAAGCAGGTGCGGGGCTTTTTACATAAATTACTTGTCATATAGTTTAACTGACGTTACACCACACGTTACTGATACTATGTTATTCAATGAAGTGGAGAAAGCTATCAGCGGTTTAATTAATGGGTAGTGGAAATCATAAATTATTATTTTTTACCATTACGGGTTACGAAATGACAGCTGTCCCAGAACATGGTAAGTGAAAAATACAAAAAAAACGAAGCTCTTGTAATTATAATGCAATTTTTTAAAGACAATAAATATTTTTGCGGTAGCCCTGTGCGCAAATTTGACGGGCGAAGAGCGACGTGCGACAGGATCCAAGAATTAGGACCGGGTGTACGGCGCGGGCGTCGTATTTTCGTAAGTTGTTCCGATGACGAGTGGGCCCGACATGACGTGACATCCCGCAGGTAACCCGGTACCACGGACCCGGTGGGACTTGATCAAATTATTGTAGGTTAGGTTGATCCGTCATGTCAGTTTTTCTGTGTATGGTTTTTTAATTTAATATTATAAGTAGATAATTTCAATTTTTATGAAGAGTGGAAGTAGGAGTCAGTGGGAATTTAATCGATTGCTAAGGTAGTTTTGAACTAAGCAGTATCTATCCTACGTTTACTTACTGTGCTTCATGACTTACCACCCGTCTTAAGTGCATAGAATTTTACAAGTTTCAGTGAGAGTAGAGTTGAAGCATATAAGTAATACCAGTAACTTAAACAGCTATTTCTAAATATCTCACAGAAAACTGCATTATTCCTTTATTGCCATATTTTAAGAAGTGTATGACAAGATGTATGAATGTGGATGAAGCGAGAGGAGTATGTAAGGATCGTAGCATGTGGCGTCCTATAGTTTCTCCTATCCCCATAGGAAAAAGGCGTCAGTTTATGTATGTATTTTAAGTAGTTTTAAACAAAACCATAAATTACATCATAATATGCGCCATCGGACACGTAACTCACTCGTTTGCCATTCTTATTACATCTACTCGAATAACACCGTAATAATTTCCCCTCAGCTAAAGTTAAATCATAAAAATTCCACGTTAAATGTATGACAAGTGTATTTTCCGTTCGATTGCTTCGCCACTGGAATGTCAATCGGGTCTGCTTAGCATTCCGAGGTGCGGGCGGTGCGCGTGGCGGGCGCGGTGCGGCTGCGGTGCGACTGCGGGGCGGCTGCGGCACGGCTGAAATAAACTCGTAGAATGGCTCCTCGTTATCGTATTAGCGAGTTTAGCAAGGGATTGTGCATAGCCCGGTAAGGGTTGCGATTATTCGCTCCGGGAAATTGTGTCGATAGTTTCAGGAGGTACGAAGTTTGATCACAGTTAACTTAATAGTTTTGATGGTGAATTTGTACAGTCGACAAGTTTGACAAATTGTGTTGAGTGCATCACTCGTATACTTTTGCCATTTAAATGATTGTAGCATGTTTTATAGTTATCATATACCTAAATACAATTGTATAATTAATCCTAGAGATTTGACGTATTTGTATTTTTTTTTTTGCGCTGATACTATGTCTTATGAATTCGAGTGATGTCACTAAAACAAACAGCTAAATAGCAAAGTGAACTTTTTCATTGACAACTGTTAAACAAATTGTCTGGTAGGTAGGTAGGTACCTACTAAAATAACTAGATACGACGAAGAAGTCTTAAAATATGCCAATACAAAATATATTCAACAAGATGCTCATATGAACTGTAGAAAAATTCAGTAGTGAATTCAGTATCCAAAATACCTACATATACCTATAACCACTTCATCAGCACCCTACCGCTAGACGATCAAGACAAAACGCGGCGTTTGAACTGTTTGAATATTGATAAAATAAATATTGGGCCACGTGACCGAGGCGACGGGACACCGGTGCTGTTTGCACTGCATAACTCGTTCCAATTGCGCCTCATTGCTCTCTGGCTTTGTTTAAATTTCGAATAAAATTATATGGTTGTAGAAATGTGTTATTCTGATGAAAAACGTGTTTCGAAGGTCTGGAATAGACTATTTGGAGAATCATAAATTCATCAAAAGACAAAGGCTCAAAGGATTTCTAGTCTAATGCTTTTATCTTATTTATTTAAGATGTTATAAATATGATCAACATGCATATTTACTTGATATCTATAACATTCTCCTTTGTGAAGTAGGTTAAAAATTAAAAAAGCTTCAGTAAAAAATGTGTACCGAAGTTGCATGTGACAACTTGTTTAACAATTTGTCCCATTACTTTTAATTAATGGAAAAAGACGAATAATATAATGGTGGCTCTTTCTGCCTAGCCTTTTCCCAACTATGTTAGGGTCAGCTTCCAGTATAACCAGATGCGGCTGAATACCGGTATTTTACACGAAGCGACTGCCATTAGACCTCTGCAATCCAGTAACTGGGCAATGCCGATATCCTAAGGTTAGACTAATATGATGGTGGCTAAACTTTATTAATTCAGTACGGTTACAAATACTTGCAAGTCCCACACTTCAATTAGGAGGGAAACGCGTGTTAAGGTTTCAATATCCGTAAACAAAGGTTTGGCAAACAAAATTCAGTAGGTACCTCCAAATTCCTGGACACCTAATCTTTTAGAATAGTCCAACACCTTCCTTTACAACGGGTATTATACGAAAATCACGCAGATATTTGAAGTGAGACGGTCTGTTTGTTGAGCCGTGAAATCCCTTCTCGTGACCAGCAAAGCAAACGGATATTCAGTTTGAACGTTACTTATTGGTGACGGCGGAGCACCCGCACTGATCCGTGAATGGTCTAACGTGTGCGGAGTCGGAAACATTTTGTCTTTTGAGAAATCCTTTCACATTTCATTTGTCTTGCTAGGAGTGCCTCCTGGCTCCGCTTGTGTGTGCAAGATTATTTCAATACGCAAAAGATCGGATATGCTGTCTGCGTTATATTAATACTAGCGTCCTGCCCCGGCTTCGCACGGGTGCAATGTAGATACTAACGTGGGGCATATAAACCTTCCTCTTGAATCATTCTATCTATTGCTGAAAACTGCATTAAAATCCGTTGCGTAGTTTAAAAGATCTAAGCGTACAGACAGCGGGAGCGACTTTATTTTATACTATGTACCTGAAGAGGATGAAGAGAGGGACATGAAAATGTGTTTTTTATTGCATTAATGAGAACAGTTGTCTAGTAAAGTAATTAGATAAAATCTTTACCAGAAACATACGTTCTAACTTAAAGCCTAATCAAATATAGACGACATTTACTGCCGCTGTGGATAGCGAAAAAATACCGGCGGATTTTTGTATGATCTTCCGCGGCCACTCAGTTTTCGCTTCCCACAGCGGTAGCGAATATCGCTAATATCTGAATAGGCTTTTATGCTTTTTGTAAACACTACAAGAACAAAAGCTTCTCTACTATTGCTGTGTAGGATATGCGTTTTAACGAGTTTTTGTTTTTTCGTAGAGCATGGAATTGTGGAAATTAATAAAAAATTAGAAAGCTTGCCTCAGCTTCAAAGCGGCCATTTTCTTCCAATATCCAAACGTACACCATAAATACCTATAAATGATGTAGGTAGCTTTTATGATGTAGGTAGTTATTACTTATTAGGCGAAATTACAAAATTACTAAAATTGTAAATGGGTCTAGTAACATCATCTATGTAAAAAGTATGAATATAGTAAGCAGTTAAATTTTTTTTAAATTGATGACCTTTTAGGTTAAAATTACGAAAATGGTGTCGATTCTGTTGCGCACTTTGACAGGACTAAACTAAACTAAGGGTGTTTGTCTCTTTCTCTTTCAATAAAAAAGAAAGTGACAGTTGCGTTTGGTCTAGGTTAGTACTGTCAAAATGTGCTACAGAATCGACATCATTGTCAATATAAAGTGACTCTTTACATCGATGACATTAAAGGTTTACAACATAACACGCCTAATAAAATGGTATTTATGTCAAAATTATGAAATGTTCCTTATAAAAAGCCATTTATGTCATAATTATGAAACAGCTCCTCTAGCGGATAAAGTGGTTACAAAGTGTATTTTGATTTAAATAACGACAAATTACACGATGTTCAGTCTATCAAAAGAGTACCTATAATCGACAGTTCTTATTTACTGCTTCGCTATGATTAAAAGCACTTTTTGTTCATTTTCTTTAGGTAATGTTATATGCGTCAAGAGATTAATATTATTTATTCGTTTATTCATTACTAGCGGCCCGTCCCGGCTTCGCACGGGTGGAAATTTTTCCCGTTTTTTCAACATTTTTTATTTATGCTGCGCTCCTATTGGTTGTAGAGTGATATTATATAGCTTATAACCTTCCTCAATAAATGGACTATCCAACACAAAAATAATTTTTCAATTTCAACCAGTAGTTCTTGAGATTAGCGCGTTCAAACAAACAAACTCTTCAGCTTTATAATATTAGTATAGATAATAAACATTTTAAAATATTTCCATTAAAAATTAAAATTATCCCATAAAAACCTTTTTAATTTAAACGGTTTTATCTTACATTACCCCTGCAGCATCAAAGTTTAAGGATTGTAGGCTGAAATAGTACAATGTTGTATTGTCATGGGAATTGAATTGTGTCCGAAGTTTCAGGAGAATCGGTTAATCAGAAGTAGTTGAAAAATCTGCCGCAAACAAACAAATATACGAAGTGAAACAAATTTAAACTGTTCAATAGCTACCCGTAGTCAGGGCTCCAGTGAAAGAAAGCTCCTCACAATGTGTATTTCAAGGACTTCAAGGAGTACTTCTTGTATCAAGCCCTTCATCCAGTCACTTAACGAGAGCCTCATAAGGTGATGATCGAGGCTTGGCTATTACGCCATTGGACGTAACGACTGCCGGAACCAAGAGTGCCGAGTCTAGGGTCGCTATATTATCGACAACCTCGTATATATGCTAACCCAAGGTACCTACCTATTTGAAATGTTTATCTTTCGCGGTTTTCACGTCCGCCACGCCTCGGAGACCAAGTTAAACAGTCGGTCCCGGGTGTCAGACGAATACCTATGACAGTCGTTACGGAAAGTAAAAAGCCCGAAAGTCTGACAACCAGTCTAACCTTAGGATATTGGCATTGCCCGGTTACTGGGTTGCGGATGTCTGATGGCAGTCGCTCCGTGTAAAATACTGGTATTCAGCCGCATCTGGTTAGACTGGAAGCTACCGTAGTTGGGAAAAGGCTAGGCAGAACATCTTTCGTGGCTTTCACGAGATATTTATTTTATTATAATTTATTCTCATTTGCATGTGTTTTAGAACACCTCGTTAAATTCTTTGACAAATATTCGATAGCCGTTTTGATTTTCCGGCAAATAACACGCATCATCAGCCCGTATCTTCTGCTGAACAAAAGCCACTTACTAGACTACTTTGATATGATGGCTGGTCGAAAGGGCAACTATCAACACGCTTGGCAATCAGATTGATGGTCGCAATTTGATGTTAAAGCGCATCACAGGATGCCGCTGTCCATCATTTCAACATAATCCCTAGTCGCATTTTATGACTCATAGGTTGCAAATTCTGACTGATAGGTACCAACTGGATGGTAAAAATAAAAAATAAATACAGAAGCATTTTAAGAAATGCGTAAGTTAGAGAGATATTGGTAATTGGTATAAGCATCATCTCTGTCTGGTTTTCGTCGTACAAACGTTGGAAACTTACCAGCATTTTCAACAACCCTCTCTTCGCGCTGTTTTCCGCAATGTTGAGGATCGTGAGGGATCACGATGTGGAGGGGACTCCGGGAATCACTTTGCTTCTGACAATGTTTCGCCATCTGGTTCTGTTCTCGGCGGTCTACTTGGCATCTTGAATTTTAGTATCCAATGCGCGTTTGATGAGGACAGCGCATCTGACGGGTAATATCTTCCCGTCTTACTAAAGGACACAATTTCCATGTTTTATTAATTCGTATTCTATGGTTCCTCCCACAAGATCCTTCGTAGGCTAAACTTTCATCTTATACTTATTTGGTATGTTATAGAAGAATGGAATCTAAATCTTCTTATCGTGTTGATGGTAAAAGAAGTACTTACTTGGTATCTGTCAGATATCAGACACTACTCTAAGAAGCTTTAAATTACAATAATATACTGATAGAGAACGCAAAAATAAACGCAAATTTAAACAAGTTTCTAAGCTTTAAAGTAATTTGGCAGCGTAATTTTTTTATCAAGTTGTTGTACCTTTTTAATAGTTATTTATAATATAAATAATCTAAGAATCACTTACAATTTTTAATAACCTTTTAGAATTCGCAAAACAATGTTTCAATCTGAACTTTGAACACGATGTTAAAAGCTATTAAGCGAGCTATAATACTGTGGCAGATAGAGCGGAGTCATTCGATTATAACGAGCGGTTTAGTTCCAATGCGGGACAATAGTTTGGATATCATCGACAGTTTTGTATGAGGTTTCGCTAATCGCTCATGCAGCGGCCAATTTCGGCGTGAATGATCCGCCGGCGGGTGCTTTTGTGCCTTGTCCTCGATTCTAATTGAAACTATTTTGGACGCAGGACAATGCAGCATTGTCCGCGTGTCCGGCGGTGTTTGCCGCCTTTATTAATTCAGGTGGGCGTGGCGGCCGATGGGCGGTCCCCGAGGCGGGGCGTGTTGGCGAACCCGCCCAGCGGCGCGCCGGTTCGGGCACCGCGCGCGCTCCGTTCGCCGCTCAGTCGGTCTGTCGACGCGACGTCTGACGCTCATCTTAGCGCGGACGACGGAATAACTTTTAAACTTCGCTTACGATATCAGATGCTCCGTAACTTGTAAACTCACTCTAGCTCTTGTCACCTCGCTGGTAACAGCAGAGGGGCTGCGTAGGGACTCAGTTTCCGGTGTGCTACTTGTGTGCAGGTGGGCGTGAGTCCCGGGGGGCACGCCACGTGTTTTTGACAGTTGCTGCACGGCCCCACACGCACGCCAAGTAAGTTCACTTATGAAAACTAATATTAAGTTAAGTTACGAAACTTTTAGGATTTAGCAGAAGTTTCCAGTTTTGTATCGTCTTTACCATTACAGAACGAAGTAACTAAAAGTTAGTTAAAACTTCTTTACAAGCGATATTTTATCTTTGCATAAAATAAACTGAGAATAATGTTTTTTTTAATATAAATATTGATGGTACTCGTGTATTTAAATTGTTGGTTTAATTAGTTACATTAATTATGTGAAGACAAAATCTACGTATTTCCTCAAAGGATTAGTAGTAGAACAATGTGAGCAAAACTAAAACTACCTACCTACTGAAACAACATTTAAAATTATTAAACTTTTTAAAATAATGCTAGGATGACGATGATAACTACACTTAAATTAAAAAGGTACTTTATTAGAAAATCGGTATTGGGAGCTTATTTTATTCATATCTAGATACCTACTTATTCATAAATTTTATTAAAAAAAACTCAAAACATTGAATTAATTAGATCTAGTTAGATAGTTATATTTTCTCGTCTATTTAGTCTTAATGGATAACTTTCAGAAAATCTTACAAAATATTTTTTAACCAATTAAAATAATTTCCATAATGGAATTTCGTTAGTTTTGTAGTAATTTATAATATTTATAACTTTTATAAGAACCTCAAAACACAGAATCGAGGGAAGAATCTATTTTTTTTATTACGTATTATATTATATTTTCTTATAAAAAATTTAGATAAGGAAAGGATATAAAAATAAGGAATTCATATAAAACCTTTAGATAAGAAAATATGCTACGAAGATTGATGTGAGTGTTTCATCCTGTGTCGGTGAAACTGAAAGCTTCAGGCAAGACAAAAGTTAAGTAGAGTCAATGTATACTTAGAACACTTTAAAGCATCAGTAAAAGCATACTTCTAAAACTTAAGATGACCTAACTTTATCTAAATATTTAATTAAAATAAATTATCATCACCTGAATTAATTCTAATTTGCAAACTTTTTACAAGTTAAAAATAATCGATCACTCTCCTATAACTTTTAAAGCAACAAATAAACACAAACTTTATTACAATCAATATTTAAAAAAAAACACACACAATCAACATTACTGAACTCAATCACAAAAACGTACGTCACGAAAATAATCTGGTAACCAATTGAAATGGGAACAAATCAGTCGCCACTGACTCAGTTGGGAGACGCGAGTTTTTCCTGTCGCCGTATAAAAATGTCCGCCCGCCCAAACCGTGTTCCCCCGCTCCCGCGCCCGCCCGCACCGCGCCGCTACCGTACCGGCTCAAATCATCGCTGACAATGTCGATTCCGTTTTATTGGGCCGACGATCTTTTTATGGCAATTGGCGTGGATCGTTTTTCCATTTCGATTGGGGTGCTTTGTCGTCTTTGCGGTTTCTTTGCCTTTTTTCTCCCTTTTGGAAAGAAAGTGAATTTTTATGTGCTGTTTGTTTTGCAATAGTGTTTGGGTGTTTATGGCTATTTTGAAATAAATAGCCTCTAACTATGTAAAGTCTACTATCTGTATACAATTCGAGCATCAAAGGCTTCTTTAATTTTCCGAACACATTCTGGACTCATGGGATATCTGTTTAAAACGTCATTTGAGCATAAAAATTCAGACAATTTAATTTTGTTCTAATAAAACCATTTATGATTTTGATGATCGGCCGTTATCTCACGAAAATTAGAAATTAACGTAACTCCTATTAATTTCTGGAAAGAATCCATTAAAAATGTAGCCATAGGTAGGTATATCGTAGAACTAAAGTTCGCAAGAAACACTATAAAGTCAATACAAAATTAGAATAACGTTTATTTGGACTAAATATAATATAGCCTAATATAGTTTTATATAGCTAAGAACTAATGTAATGCAAAAGTATGAGGCAAAATTAGATATTACTAGCTGTGTCCTCACGGCTCCGCCCGCGTAAGAAATTGTATTCCAGTAATAAATATAGCCTATGTTACTCAGTGATAATGTAGCTTTCTAACGGTAAAAGAATTTTTGAAATCGGTTCAGTAGTTTTTAAGTTTATTCGTTACATACAAAAATACAAATCTTTCCTCTTTATAATATTATAGTATAGATAGTCTAATATTTCACTTTCTCTACATTTATATCCAGAGAAAGTGCAAGAAAGAAGACAAATTAAACAAAGAAGAAATAGAAAATTATTATAAGAAAAAATAAATAGGATTAATAGAGAGATAATTTGAAACGAAATATGATTCACCAAATGTGACGTCACAAGTACCCCTGATCGGCTACAAACAAAAATTGCTAATATTCACTATGCACGCACTTTCACTTTATAATATCGGATACGTCAGCTATATTCGAGAAAACATTCAAATACACAGTAAAATGCTGATTTCGGCTAGGATTACTAGACTTTACTTGCCGCAGTCAAAATCGCGAAGGCAGAACCAATGCAGAAACTCGCGCAGCGAAACTCATTAAGCGCGCTTCTTCATCAAAATTACGACCACTGCACGTAATATGGTCTGTTGGAACTATTACAAAATATAAGTACACCGTCACACTTTAAATCTATGTAAAATCATTGACTTCCTGTTCATCCAAAGGTTGTCTGGTAGATATCGCTATCAGCGACGAGACCGCCATTGTACCCTTTAATGTTTGTTATTGTATAAGAGCTGTGTTACAATTTTGGTGTACAATAAAGTATATTCTATTCTATTCTATTCTAAAACCTTGACTTAGCTACTCGTATTTTATTTGCCTCGTTGGTTTAGTGGTGGCAAGCGCGACTGTTGATCACGAGGTCCTGGGTTCGATCCCCAGGTCGGGAAAAGTATTATTGGGGTTTCCCGTGTGGAATTCCTCAGTGGCAGCTTGGAGTTTTGATTTGTGCCCTGTTAATGGCAATAGGCTCGCCCCCTATTACATGGGACTTAAACACAACGGCGAAATGAGGGCGTTAGTATACACCTCTGCCCAACCCTTCAGGGAATACAGGCGTGATGTTATGTTATATTTTATAAACTGAAAGAGAATAAAAACCGTTGAGCAGGAAAGTCCATAAATAGCAAACGGCTACGGTCCAGGAGCATTAAACAAAAAGTTGTTCATATATTTGAATACCTAATACCTAACATCATTACAAAAAAGTCATACTTGTAGCTAACTGTAGTTTAAATAATTCTACAATCATACCGTGCAACATCCGAAAATCGAGCGATATGCAATAAAAATGCAAATTAAAGTCCATAAAATATACAGTCCATCATAAATAATTAAACTAACTGCCACAAACTAAATAGACAAAAGTACACAAATCCTTAGTAGTACAATACAATGTCCAGATTTCCGAAAATCGAATAATCTATACCTACTAATATTATAAAGAGGGAAGATTTGTATTTTTATATTTTTGTATGTAACGAATAAACTCAAAAACTACTGGACCGATTCAAAAATTATTTTACCGTTAGAAAGCTACATTATCACTGAGTAACATAGGCTACGGGCGGAGCCGTGAGGACACAGCTAGTGTCCAATAAAAACGCAGTATTACAAATAAATTAAGATAACAAGCGGTGTACCCGATCATTCAACATGCAGCCTTGTTAGTTGCACCCATCAAACATTAAAATTAGAGTTCTATGCAAATCCTACATAGATTAATAAATCCTTGAAACATCATACTAATAATGTGAAATCCAGCCAAAAAAAAAAATATGTGCTTAGTGCGATATAAGATATTCAAATCGTGTGGTTGCAAATCTATCAAAATAGAAAGGCTGGCATAAGCTCTAGATATAGATGATGCTACAAGTCTGGATTATCGTAAATTCAGCAATGTAGGTACTACAAATAAATAGGGTTTGCACGATATTGCTAAATCTAGATAAAAATAAATCGCGTAAAAATTGTTCTTGCAAACCTAACAAAAACAAAATTGTACCCACCACTAAAGCTCAAAAATCACACTAGTCGTTTCCGAAAATCCAACAATGTGCAATAAAAATACATGTATTACAAATAAATTAAGATAACAGGCGGTTTTGCGATATCGCGCTATAATGAGGCGACCGCCGACGCGATAACGAGCCGGCCCGTTACGGATTAGGGAGACACCGCCATATTGTACGCTTCCGTGCGTTTGCGTTGCGTTTATGTTGCGTTTAGGCGGGCTTAGTGAATGGGGTAGTGGCGACAGAGTATTTGTTAATAATTTCATGTTTTAGTAATATTTTGCAATATGGCCAATGGCATTCGTTTGGAACTTTAGAAAAACATGATCTATCAGGGGCAATAGGTTAGATAAAATATTACATAGGTACTTGGTATTATAAAAGAAAGCTCAATGTTCAACGTTTCGACTTTTGAATCTGTGGGTTTTTGAGGTTTTAATCGTTTATCTACGGTATCTTTGTCAACGATTCGAAATGGGTCCTTAATTTATTTCCTCATTCCATAAATAAATTAAAAAGTGTTTTCAAAATAGCTCATAATCATAAACACTCTTATAAAAATAGATATAGTAATAAAGCGTCCAATAGATTCAACCTTTCTTAATTAATATTTCATAATAATATGTAATAATTAAGAAGAGGAAGTGACATTATCGTGACATGAATACATGGCAATAACTTTAATAAATTAGAGCTTAAAATGAAGCAGTTCTGACATGACCATCTTTAGCGCAGAGTATGAAGAAACTGGAGTGCTCTTCATCAACCGTCCCGTAAACCTGTACTATCAACCATGGGTAGTCCCAATTACCGCTACCCAATTAACGGTCATTGGTTATATTGCTATAGCTACCACGTTTGACGGATGGACGAACGCTGTAACCTATCGTTTTGACGTAACCAGTGGTGGAGAGGAGGTGTCTTATTCGTTGCTAGAAATGTATGTGTAGGCAAATGCTTAATCAATGTCTGCACTAACACATTGCACTGCATTGGCTACAAATCTCCAACAGACCTCACCAATTGAGTGCGATATATCCTGTTCCTGTTAATAGACTCGAAATCTCTACTATGCAAAACTATGGTGTCTTTACTTCATTATTGGTAAAGATACAAGTATTAATTTTAATTTTTAACCAATAACGTTAGGTAAGTGGGCAGTTACAGTCTAAAGAAAAATATACGCGTTAGCTCTTCATTTGTTTTTACTCTGTGGTCTGTAACGAGGTCGGGAACGTTATGAGATAAATATTTATGTGTTTACATGCAGTTAGCGCTGGATCGCTAGCGATGATGGCTTCATAAATGATATTTCAGTCGCTGGATTATCGCTGCGTATTAATCAGACTTGTTGATTTTTATAGCATATAAAATGGCTTGTTTACTCTAGAAAACGCGTGTATAAAACTATAAAAGTTTAGATTTGACGCACCACGATTGCATTTCTAACTAAAATTATCTAAAAATTCAAAGTATTTCAAATAAAACACCCAACAATAAGGAAAAAAATAGCCTTCATTTGTACTTCAAGATTTTCAATTACAATCAGCGTTAAAGAAACTATTTTTCTAAAGGTCGGTATAGATAGACAACGGTATCAAATCTTCACAGAGAATTCATAACTAGAAGACGGATACCTGGTATCAGGCGTATAGTATCCGAATAACAAGCGAACGAAAGGATTCTGCGGTCGCATTAAAAACAGATGAGGTTTAAAAAGCAGTCCGCAAATGATGCTAAATGATCGTCTCAAATAAACGGGTGAAACGCGCCCTTTGGAAACGCCCGACTGTGTCGAGATTATTATAGCTAGCGTAGATTTGTTTCTGTTTTCGTGTGGGTTTATAGGTATGTTCTTTGAATTTAAATTTTCCTGTATGTGTTACGAAAGCTTCTTAATAAAAAATACATATGTGACGAATTAAAAAACTCCCTCTTTTTTGAGGTAAGTTAATATGAAGAGAATTTAAACTTTATAAAAAAAAGTTACACAGGTCATTCTTTTATGGAATATTATAGGTAATATGATAAACATGACTGCCTTGTTGTTCTAGTGGTGGCAAGCGCGACTGCTGATGGGGTCCTGGGTTCAATCCCCAGGTTAATCAGACTTGTTGATTTTTATAGCATATAAAATGGCTTGTTTACTCTAGAAAACGCGTGTATAAAACTATAAAAGTTTAGATTTGACGCACCACGATTGCATTTCTAACTAAAATTATCTAAAAATTCAAAGTATTTCAAATAAAACACCCAACAATAAGGAAAAAAATAGCCTTCATTTGTACTTCAAGATTTTCAATTACAATCAGCGTTAAAGAAACTATTTTTCTAAAGGTCGGTATAGATAGACAACGGTATCAAATCTTCACAGAGAATTCATAACTAGAAGACGGATACCTGGTATCAGGCGTATAGTATCCGAATAACAAGCGAACGAAAGGATTCTGCGGTCGCATTAAAAACAGATGAGGTTTAAAAAGCAGTCCGCAAATGATGCTAAATGATCGTCTCAAATAAACGGGTGAAACGCGCCCTTTGGAAACGCCCGACTGTGTCGAGATTATTATAGCTAGCGTAGATTTGTTTCTGTTTTCGTGTGGGTTTATAGGTATGTTCTTTGAATTTAAATTTTCCTGTATGTGTTACGAAAGCTTCTTAATAAAAAATACATATGTGACGAATTAAAAAACTCCCTCTTTTTTGAGGTAAGTTAATATGAAGAGAATTTAAACTTTATAAAAAAAAGTTACACAGGTCATTCTTTTATGGAATATTATAGGTAATATGATAAACATGACTGCCTTGTTGTTCTAGTGGTGGCAAGCGCGACTGCTGATGGGGTCCTGGGTTCAATCCCCAGGTTGGACAAAGTGGTATTTGATTTTTCCATTAGGAATTTCTCAGTAGCAGCCCGAAGTCTGGATTTGTGCCCGGTTAATGGCAATAGGCTCGCCCCCTATTACATGGGACTTAAACATAACTGGCGAAACGAGGGTGTTCTGACAACACCTCTGCCGACCCCTTCGGGGAATACAAGGCGTGATGTTATGTTATGTTAAACCTGAGGCAATGACATTTACGTTTTTGCAATTAGCAGCTAGTAACTTAGTGAATTGACGTACTTAAGGTAGGTACATAACAATAATCTTCTGAAACTCTCAGAACACCAATTCTAGTTTACGTGTGGACTACACAAATAAAAGCTTCTACTTTTCATAGAATGCGTACAAACGCAGCGTCCAAACCGCCCGTGTACGTCGTCAGCACGGCCGATTGGTTTAGTTAGCAGTGAGCGTCGCGCCTCATTTGCTTGCCGCGCCGCGCCCGCGCCGCCCGCCGCCCGTCGACTTTGTTACCACTCTTTTCATTCTGACACCGTTCTAACTATCCGCTGAAGTGATAAATCGGTGTCATAAAACTTTATGAATGTTTTATGCACTTGATTTTATGTTTTATCACCGTTTGTACCTCATTTGCAAGCTAAAGGATAGAATTAATGATTTAATACTGTACGAAATCTTATGATGTGGCCATAAGATGAAATATTGTATGGTGCAATAACTGTGGTGTAAGTAATTTCCCATAATAAACCGCGCCGCGCCATTATTTTTGTAATTAAACATCAATATAGTTAGAATTTCATTATTTAAAATTGGCTTTAACATAACGAAGAAATTGTAAGATATTTTTACTGTTTCACGCAATTGCCATGACTTGGAAAAATGTTGTGCATTCTTATAAGTATGTTATGATCTATGAACCTAATGAAATAATATGTCCTAAATGGTTGAAATATAAAATAATAAAGCCACCCAGCAAACTGTTAGAACTGCTTTACATTATAATAATGCGCATTTCTAAATAAAACGTACCCTACATACAAACTTAGAGACAGAATAAAGTTTAATTATAACGCGGAATTAAATATCTAAACCCTTTGAAAACGGAGAAATAGAGAAAAAGTGGAGAAAGGGCATCGGTTGAGCGCCCAACAGGTTGACGGCGGACTTTTAATGATCCCTTAATGATTGAGCCGCGGGCTACACGATGCGTGCCACCCTGATAATGTACATACAGCCTTATACTATAGCCTTTGTATAGACTACAGAGCATTGTGGGACTCCGTAATGCCGGCTTTATGGACTACTATTAAATCAAGGTTTGATAGTCAGAAATGATAGTTGGTGCAGCATAGTAAATAATGCAAAAAAAAAACTTTTCCACTTTATTTCACATTATATATTTTTTTGTATTATAATACCTACTTCACACAATATATATATCTTTTTTTATTTATCGTGGGAGAATCCTTATGGATGTCCCTCGCCCGGGGTAGGCGGTGTTCCTCCTTTTGACCGTCGGCTGGGGTCGCGGGATTCGCCTAAGCATGCACCGCAACCAGATTCACACAATATATCTGAGTTGAGTTATCAACCTATAAATATAGCAACTTATATGGTACAAACTTTTAGTTTAAGTAAATAATTCATAAAAAACAACTATGCACATTAAATGCGTGATACTACATACTTGCAAACGTCGATTCAGTCGTTTTGAACTTTGGTCACCCAAAGACCTCTATTAAGTAAATATTTATTAAGATAAGTGAATAATATTATAATTTTAACAGATAAGTAGGTACAGTCAGCATCAAAAGTTGATGACCACATTTAGATTTTCAAAATCGCTGTACCTACACCGTATTATACCTAAATCGCTCAACATGACAAGCGCCAGAAATGAATGATTATCATAAAAGGCCATAAGTAGGTGTCCATCACTTTTCAAAAGTCGCTAAACAAAATTATAGTAAAAAAAGCATAACATTCTTCGTCTCTAAAGTCTCTAAACAAATTTTTGACAAAAATAGCATACCATCGTTTATCTCTAAAGTCCCTGAACAAAATGAAATATTTTTTGGGTTTAATATGTGTGTGTATTTTTTTCGGTATATGTGTTTGGTATATAAATTAACTAGACACATGCACATGTAAATCACCACCCTTTTATTTATTATAAACAAAATTAAATTAAATGGTTCCATAAATCAATACAGTTAATAATTATTATTTGTTTTTATTAAAAATCAACAAATTTAAACTTTCATAATCAAAACAAAAACAAGGTTAAATTTTTTATCAATTACAATTACAGTTATTATTAGGCTTAAATAATAATTTAAAAAAAAAACTTAAAAATTAAAAAAAGGTATAAAATAAAAAAAATAAAAAAAAATGTATTGGAAAGTTAAATTCGAAATTTACATCCATTTAAATTTTAACTATTTAGTAACGAGCACTTTTTTAGTTTGCAGTTCAGCTACTTTTGATAGTATAAGTTTACCTACACGCTACGTATCCGAAACAAAGTAATGTTCAGTAACTTTTGTTATTTATGATGTTAAGTTATTTTTGGACATTGCCGTGATTACACTAGCTAACCAAAACAAGCATTTTATATTGTTCAGTGACTTCTGTAAAACTGAATGTTATGATGTTTTCGGGTATTATAACGATCAGCAATTTTTGACAAAATGGTGTTCAGTGACCTTTGACGTGTAGTGTTCAGTTAATTTTGAACTTTAATAATGTTCATTCAATACTGGCGCCCTATCTTGTTGAGCGATTTATGGGTGATATAGTGACAAGTGATTTTGAAAATCTGAATGTGGTCATCGACTTTTGATGCTGACTGTACCTACAGTTCTTTCTGCCTAGCTTTTTCCCAAATATGTTGGGGTCAGTTTCCAGTGTAACTATACGGCTGAATACCAGTATTTTACACGGAGCGACTGCCATCAGAGCTCCGCACCACATTTACTGAGCAATGATGATATCCTAAGGATAGATCGGTTGTCAGAATTTCGGGTTTCTGACTTCCCGTAACTACTGTCATAGGTACCTATTCGTATGACACCCAGGACCAACTGTTTACCGTGGTCTTCGAAGCACGGGGGGGCTCGATGTGTAACGAACGGTCACCCATCCACGGACGGACCGCGGCAAATGCAGCTGAACCTCGCAAATCGTATGATCCCCATCGTTGTTAATTAGCCACGAGCTCCTCAAATTAACAGATAGGGTATAGTTAATTAAAATGACTAAACGATGATGTTTATTAGGGTAAAGCTTATAAACTTAACATAACATCATGCCTGTATTCCCCGAAGGTTAGGCAGAGGTGTATAAGTAACAGCTTCATTTCGCCGTTATGTTTAAGTCCCATGTAATAGGGGGCGAGCCTATTGCCATCAACCGGGCACAAATGCAAACTCCAGGCTGTTACTGAGGAATACCGCACGGAAAACCCCAATAACACTGCCCGACCGGGGGATCGAACCTAGGACCTTAAGATCAGCAGTCCCGCTTGCCACCCAGTTGCGCTTGCGCTTATAAACTTATCTGTGGTAAATAAGTTTGAAACGGAAAATTTTCTTCATATCCCTTGAATTTTATAGTCTTTCTCTCTCTTTATCTTTTTTTAAAAAAAAAAACATTGCCCCACTCTAGGATTTCTCCTGTATCGTGGGTGCGTTGACCGACACAAATCTTCACACACACAAACATCCAGACCCGGAACAACTATCTGTAGGCCATACAAATATTTGCTCCGTGCGGGAATCAAACCCACGACCCGTAGCGCAGAAGCCGATCGCTCAGCCACGGCACCAAACGTGTCGCCAATATAAGTAAATAGTGACAAGATAAGAGACAAAACTATAGATAATTATAATATCTACTATTAAATTTGTAATGGAGGCAATCTGTACATAAGTCTATATATTTTCCCAAAGTTCCCGCGTAGAGCTAACTCTACTCTACTTTGTACCCGTTAACTTCGTTCATTAACGCAAACTGTTGATAGAAGTTAGTCGATTAAAATAAAACTGATAAAATGAACGATATTGAACAGATTGCAAAATATTAGAATACTAGCTGTGTCCTCACGGCCCCGCCCGCGTAAGATGTTTTATTCCAGTAATAAATATAGCCTATGTTACTCAGTGATAATGTAGCTTTCTAACGGCAAAAGAATTTTTGATATCGGTCCAGTAGTTTTTAAGTTTATTCGTTACATACAAAAATATAACAATACAAATCTTTCCTCTTTATAATACACTGGCCTGCAAAAATAAGTATCACACTTTTAAAATTTCAATTTTTTCTAAACTATAGAAGTTAGAGATTTAAAATAAAAAACGTTTTATAGCAATTTTTATCAGCTTTCTTTGAAACTATAGTAACAAAGTTAAACTCTTTTTGAATCCTTTTTGCTTCGAAAATATATCTTGTGTACCTAAAAAGTTATTGCAATTTTAAAAGTGTGATACTTATTTTTGCAGGCCAGTATATTAGTATAGATAATATTTTTAATACACTAATACATTTTTTAATTATTTGTTGTCATTTTTTTTCTGCGATTTTAAAGATAAAGATTTATATTTATTTGCTGTAACATGTGTGAATTACACTACAAAATGATATGCATGCAATGGTGTTAATATTTAAATATGAGCTACATGTTATACCATTTGAAGGTGTGCAAATATGAATTGAAATTGTATTTCAGTTATAGAAGCCAAACATCAAAAAATGTATTAAATTATATAAACATAAAATTATAGAAATCAACAAATTTAATTAAACTTATCAAGCAATATTAGGAAGCAGCGGGTTAACATAACACAATACGCCTCTATTCCCCGAAGGGTTGGGCAGAGGTGTATAGTAACACTTTCATTTCGCCACTATATTTAAGTCCCATGTAATAGGGGGCGAGCCTATTGCTATCAATCGGGCACAAATCCAAACACCGGGCTGCCACTGAGGAATTCCACACGGAAAACCCAATAATACTTTACTCGATATGGGGATCGAACCCAGGACCTCATGATCATCAGTCACGCTTGCCACGACTAGAACACAAAGGATTTTTTTTTAATCTTTGCCCCACACTAGGATTTCTCCTGTATCGTGGGTGCATTTACAAACACAAATCTTCACATGCACAAACATCCAGACCCGGAACAACTATCTGTAGGCCATACAAATATTTGTTGCGTGTGGGAATCGAACCCACGACCCGTAGCGCAGAATACGACCGCTAAGCCACTGCACCAAATGTGTCGTGGTAGCAGGTTTTTTTTTTTTTTTTTATTTGACATGGATTTGCTTTTGACTCTAGTCTAGGTCAGAGGAGACAGAAAACCTTAATAAAATCCGCGTGCTAGCCATTATGTAATTTACAATCATTTTTATCACCTGGCTATAAACATCTCTAGCTGTAAAGCAGGTGCGTCCCAGTAGAGTATATCCTATTGTATATACCTACATTGTATATGCCCACGTAAATAACTTTTTTTTATAAATTGAAACCATCGTAACTGCCATGTATCGTTGGTCTTGTGGTGGCAAGCGCAACTACTGATCGTGAGGTCCTGGTTCGATCCTCATGTCGGGCAAAGTGTTATTGAGTTTTTCCGTGTGGGATTCCTCAGTAGCAGCCTGGAGTTTGGATTTGTGCCCGGTTGATGGCAATTGGCTCGCCCCCTATTACACGGGACGGCGAAATGAGGGTGCTACTATACATTTCTGCCCTACCCTTCGGGAAATACATGCGTGATGTTATGTTATCTTCAAACCACCCCTTTTCGTCCCCATAGGAGTTGATTTTCGAAAAACTCTAAAACTACTTTAAAATTGATCTATACCAAGTTTCGAGTTAATCGTGCCACGTCAACATTAAGAAGTAGCATGCAGTGATAGCCTAGTGGTGTGACCGTCGGACTGCCAAGTCATAGGTCTCGAGTTCGAACCCAAGGCACGCACCTTTGACTTTTCAGATTCATGTGCGTATTGTATAATTATCACTTGCTTAAAAACGGTGAAGGAAAACAACGTGAGGAAACCGGCATGTCTGAGAGATATTTATCGACGGCATGTGAAGCCAAGTCACAAAGCCCATGGGCGGCATAAACTGTGACACCAGGTTAGTCACTAAGAACGAAAAGAAGTACAGGAAAAGAAGAAGAACATAAAGAAAACTTTGTCGATCTAACTTACAAACATTCTAACACAACAACTACCTGAAAATATAACAAGACATCAGCATTCCAGATCCGTGCTGACTTATTTAGGCGTATGCAAACACTGGAGATCACTGGGTGACACGAAAGCCGGTAAGCGCCATTAATGATTTCTTAATGATTCCGTCCACGGCCGGTGGCCCACAACACAGCCGTATTGAACAGGGGCCTACTCCGAAAATCGAACTACGTAGTTTCGGCTGATAGATCGCACGTTTTCCAACCACGAAAGTATTTCGGATCCGACGATCGATTCGATTTCCGCGATTTGGCATTTTGTCTTTGGTTCACCCTACTCCCAAATTTTGATTAACATCTGTGGCGGCATTTATCACGCCACGTGCGAACTACGCAGCACGACGAATGTCTAGCAGACTATAGCGACAACAATGACAGCTGTCAGATGAAATGTCACAAATCTTGCATCGCGGTATCAAGACCTGACATGGAGTTAGTATATATACAACTTCCCAACATCAACCGTTGGGCTGTAGCCCGCCAGGCACAAGACCCGCCTGGTAGAAGGATCCTCCCTCCTTTTCGTTGGAGGAACACCATTCTTCGTTCCTCTTCACATCTAGTAGTTCGTTGTTTGACAATACTTTGATCGTATATTTATAAGTTCGGTGTTAGTCATTGTTTCTTTTCAATCCGAAACTACGACGGTCGTTTTTTGGAGTAGGCCCCCTGGCTCGAAATTCGTCTAAATGGTAAATGTTGCACATACAAGAACGTTAATTGATAAATTTATTGTAACTTGGGTGGATAACGGATATTGTATATTGTATTATGCAACGATGGATCTTGAAGTATGACCGACGTTGGTAATCGTACCGTATGACGGATATCTTTTAACCAATATATTATGTACTTCGACATAGGCTAGTAACAACTTGCATCGTAACACTCGATCTTCCATCTTCCTCAAATTTGTAACATAAAGAAATTATTGACTTATGTATTAAATGAATACGCCTTTTCAGTAAATCGTACTTCTATATTTCTGATCTTTCACACTTACAGCTGTATCTATACTAATATTATAAAGAGGAAAGATTTGGATTTTTGTATGTAACGAATAAACTTAAAAACTACTGGACCGATTTCAACATTTTTTTGCCGTTAGAAAGCTACATTATCACTGAGTAACATAAGTAGGCTACGGGCGAAGCCGTGAGGACACAGCTAGTACTTAATATAATTATAACATACTATTTATCCACTCAATATTAATTACCGAAGTTAAACTATTGGTTCCGTCGTTTAAATATAACTAACTTAAAAAACTAGCGTCATGATTCCCGTTATCCTCATATTTTTTTATCAATCATCTACTTTAATGTTAACTGTCAAAATAGATACTTTTAAACTCATCACAAAAATCACATAAGTCAAATCATATACTTTTAATTTAATATTTAATTTTTAAATTTCATCAAATTCTTTTTAATATTTGGAAATCATGACATTCGGCCATCCGACACTGTGTTGTCTCCTGGCACACAGAACAATTATAAATTGTAAATAAATCATGACATGGATTATTAAATAATTTGTTACTAATTTAATAAAAAATACAATAATAACAGGTTAATTTTTATCAATTTTAAACTTAATTGAATGTCGCAGTTAGCAATGATGTAACTTGGTCTGATATTGAGTGTTTTACTAATATACGTCAATGATGTAATTTGGTCTGATATTGAGTGTTTTACTAAAAATACGTCAATGATGTAATTTGGTCTGATATTGAGTGTTTTACTAAAAATATGTCAATGATGTAATTTGGTCTGATATTGAGTGTTTTACTTAAATACGTCATGGATTTATTCAAGAGGGTCTATTTTTAACAATCTCGATATTTTTGCGTTGATCTATGTAGATGTAGAATAAACTAATATCAATGCCATATGTAAATGAAGAATATCGCGATCTTATCGATTAAAAAACACATTAAGTCAAGTATTGATTCAAAATCAGTAGGTACTTTTAAAAAGTGTTTTTTATATTTTTTGATACTCGTTATTTATTATACCAAGAACTTTATATCCTGTTGAGAGTGCGGATGTACTATCGAATTACTTGGTGGGCGCTAGTACGTGCGGCGTGGCTGTGCCGGCGGCGGCCCATTAAAAATAATCGATGCTTGCGAAAATATCGAGGGCTTTCCACTAATGACATCGCGCGGGAAAACAAAGCGAACCGGGTCGACACAGCCGAGCGACTGCCGCGCCATCTAACTCCCGCTCCGATTCAAATACGGCCTAAGGACGTGTGACGACTTGAGGAGTCATGGGAGTTCTGAAGCCTGAGACGGCGACTGATTTACCGTTATAAGTGAGCGCGGGTCTTAAGTTCTTAACAACCTCTTGAAGACGTAAACAGCGAAAATCCACGACATTTTTACGTGGCTTGCTAAACAGGCGGTTGATAAATAAACACCAATAAAGCGACCTATGAATGTTCTGCGAATAGTCAAGTGAAATAAACAACAAGTGAATTTAACAATTTTAATGGCAACAAAAAATATAGCCCGATTTTACGAGTGCGGAACATCACGGTAACCGAAGTTTATTTCCCGAATTTGGTGTTTAATAGGTTAATTCACGTGGAAGATGTTTGTGGAGCACCACGGTGGGGCCCGCGCCCGCGCCCGATCCAAGCCCGCCCGCCTTGTTTTTCTTACAAATGAAATTATTGCGCGAATAAAATATTTTACTGTCTGTCAATTTGGCTGGTTCACTTCGTCGAAATGTTCCGCCAGATATTAAGCAGAGGTTAACATTTTATTTGCACGGAGTTATTGCCCGAATGCCGGCGAGTCTCGGCGTGATGTTGTTGAATTCTCCTCGGTACATCGGGTCGTTCGTGGGCCATTATTGCTTGATGTAAGACAATGCCTACAAATAAAATAAAATACTCACTCTTATTTATTGCTTCGTAGAATATCGAGAGGACTTTGTTCGCTAGAAGTGTCTTGATGTAATAGATAGGTGGTCAAGGTAAGAAAATAATGACACTGTATCACGGATAGCTATAAACTTTTAAAAATAAAATCAATATTTAAGATGAAAAAACGATCTAGCAGGTTTGATGGCTCTCGTATACAAACACATCTTTCGCTTTATTGTAAAAAAAATACAAATAGAAAAGAAAATATTCTCTGACATACACGTAATAAATTTAATATTACTCGTTATTTGACATATAAGTTAATTATTAAACAAATAATAGCTATTAAATGATAAATGATTTTTATTTTTGTAAGTAAATCTGTTACAGACACTTTTACAAGTCAATGTAATGTTTTTTTTAAGATTAGATGGCGCCGGCATTTTCTTTCTGACTAGCTCTGAAAAGAAAAGCCGAAACAAACTCAGAGATCAAGGTTTTTTTTAAAGTCCAGACATTGTGGTATAAATACTATATGAGTGTAACAATGTAGGGCAACGTCTGGAAGGGCCTTTTGAGGAAAGTGCCATAGCAGGTTGGAATTGACCTGTCCTAACTGACGGCACGTATGCATCAGCCATCGTATTATCTAATCCTTCATGAAAAACTTAATTAAATGTACTACACGGGCGACTTAACTAGACACCTGACTCGGAATTTGACATCCCTCCCGCTTTCCCCCGCGGGACCCGCCGTCGCCGTGCGAGTAGCGATAGCATCACAGTTCTGCCGCGCGATTCATAAACGCAGTAAGTAACATTTTGGTCAAAACGAGTTGATCATATATTCGTAATCACCGAAATGAGTTCTATAAGAATCAAAGACCCGTTTGTTTTCTATATACTTTAGAAGACCGAAAATCAAAAAACATTAACGCAGTAACTATCATTATTATTTTGTCCTTGCCCCTTTAATATAATTATCCACAGTAAGTATACATATTACAACTTTTTAAGAATAACGACTAGCTACTTTTACTAAAAACTTAACATAAACACAGTATGCACACCAGCGGCAATTCTTACAAGTAATCAAAACATCCTTATTTTATTAGCAGTAAGATAATATACTGTATTTTTATAAAGAATCACCTTTGGGGTTCTGATGGCTGGATGTCGCATAATAGTACCTACTGCAGTAAGAAACAGTACTACAAAATTTTTGTGTTATACTTCGGGCTGATATTAAGCATTACATAGTATAAACGAAGTAAAACACTACAAACTGCGATAATCACATGTGAATAACTGTGGAATAAATTATGCATTGCATACTATGAACGCAGTAAATGTCACCCTCCAGTAATGTGCTTAGATGGTTCAAGGCTAAGCAGTGGACTCAGACTATCTCCCTGGAATATACCTCGGTCAGTCCTGAGTGGTTCTCCTCTCACTTGAATTTGTCGACATCCTGGATATTGAAGGACTGACCTCCATTGCCTCATAAATGACGTCAGGAAGGTGCATGACTTCTATTTACTTTATACAATTCCAGCACCCTCATGAGCCATGAATGTGGCACCGAGTTGCAGGCGTTCTTATAGTCTATCCAACATGTCGACAGATCCTTTCGGGATCGGAAAACTTGTTGGCTAGTGGCCATATCAAAGAGGAGTAACTCCTTAGTACCGCGGGACCCATTCTTACATCAATTTTTACAAGCAGACATTATAGAATTATTTTCAATATGAATCTTAATCTTGGATCTCAAAATGTACGTACGAAGCTTACATCTTGTCATACACGCATGCTGGTTGAGTACTACGCACCTATCTTATTAAAGCTTTTCAGGAGTACTTATTATCTTGTTATGGAAACAAGACAATTATTTACGCCGTGCGCATAAACATAAGATCGCGTTGCCACCATTCGCCTGCCTACCCTATTTGGGGGATATAGTAGTGAAGGTTACGTTTGTGTTATATAATTGTAAAAGACCCAATTATGGTATTGGTAAATAACTATAATACTGACTACTCTTTGTATTTTTACCGCAAAGAAGTAGTATTTTAATTGAAACAAAAATCAAAAATAACTTATTCTTTTATGGAGCGTATTTCATAAGCTTCGGGATTTGTAGGACCCAACATACAACACTTAATTAAGGTATAGTAGTATCTATTTAGCTTCTTGGACTAGGGCCTATTCAAATGTGCCCATTCTCCTTTGTTTTATTTCCATCTAAATCAAATTGTTCAATTCAATACCCCTAAGATGCCAGCCTAGTTAGAGCACAGAAAGACATAGGCCTTGCGCGCTTACTCTTGCGTACTCAAAGTGACAAAGAAAGAGAGAGGCGCATCTCTATCTCGCGCTTTCTCGAGGCTGCCATCTTAGCCCTGTAAATATGAACTTGAGTAGGTACCTAACCTAACACTTAATCCCTTTTCTAAAACTGCATATTAATACATAATATTGAATTTTGATCCCAGAATCGTAATACAATCGCGATATTGAAATCATAATAAAAAATACTAATTATTAATGTTTATCAATATTTCCTTGATAATGGATCGCGATTTCGTATGTAAAGATTTGAATTGCTAAATATTATCCAAATCTATGTTACTACCTAATACTGATTTATGTATTCGAAATAATAATGTTACTTTAAAAAAATAATTATAAAAATAAATTAAAAAAATAAATTATTTTCGTAAAAGAACATGAAATGGAAACCAAAACTTTTTTGCCAACTGTACTTTACACCAACGTCATTCGAGCCAGGTGTCAAGTTAAGTCGCCCGAGTAGTAAATAACATTTTAAATTTATGAACGCAGGACACCTAATCTAAAAAAAACGTTCAAAGCCAATAAACATTTAAGAATAAAACACATTCTTTTAAATTGTGTTTTTCGCTTTAAGTAGCCTGTGCAAATAGGTTAAAAATACTTAAAACTTCTTGGTATATAACTATGCTTTTTAAATAGGTATTTAGATATCAGTTATTTTTGGAATTTCTTTTTTGTCCTGTTTAAACCTCACACTGCGATCACCATTACTGTTGCCGAAAGAAAAACACCATTATCATTCATTATACAACATAACATCACGCCTGTATTCCCCGAAAGGTTGGGCAGAGGTGTACACCCTCATATCGCCGTTACGTTTAAGTCCCATGTACCTAATAAGGGGCGAGCCTATTGGCATCAACCGGGCTTAAATCCAAACTACGGGCTGCTACTGAGGAATTCCACACGGAAAACCCAAGTTGAGAGGCAATTGATTAATTATATAACTGTGGAGAGATCATTTATTTTATTTATTATTTATAACATTTAGTACAAAGGAAATTCTAATTATTGTTGTGTGTAAAACAATAAAAAATATTGTATTCCTTTATAAAAGTTATGCACTGGTTCTTGTGTTTTAGCTCGAGCTCGCAGACACAGACTTTACCGTAGTAACAACAATCAGAACGCACGATCTATGGCTGCTGGCAAATTCAAAGTACCCAGAGTCACTAATTACTATGGTGACAGAACCCTAAAAAAACGAATACCATATCTATTGAACGGTATGCCAGCGGACATAAGGAGTGAAATGAACAATAATAGTTTTAAAAATATATTATTTTAAAATATGTTAAAGTGCTACCTCTAAATAATAATTAATATTAAGAACTAAGTTTATTGAGTGTATAGACTCACCGACCCCACAGTCAAACCACTACCACGGTTTTGTGGGGCTTAGTTTATAAGTTATACTTACCTTATATGAATATAAATATATAAAATAAAACTACTATAACCTATTCTGTGACCGTGCTACGTACGCGTGCGTCATATCTACACATTAACGTATGAGGATTTTTAACCGCCTTTCAAAAAAGGAGGAGGTTCTCAATGCGACTGTATGTTTTTTTTTGTATGTTTGTTCCGCGATATCTTTGCTAATTGTAAACCGATTTTAATGATTCTTTTTTTGTTAGAAAGAGTATTCTTTCGAAGTGGTCCCATTCAAATTTGGTGAAGATCTGATAAAGAACTTCGGAGATAGACAATTTGAAGTCGGTTTTATTTTTGTTAAAAAGTGATTATCTTAGATCAAGTCGAATTTAGGTACCCCTAAAACCACTTTCAGCACCATTTGCAGTACTGATATTCTATCTTTGAAGTACCGTAGAAGTCTCAAGTTATGAAGCTAGTCTTCCTTACGCATAAACTGAATAAACAATTTCACACTATAAAATACTATTGAAAAAAAAAACACAATTAATTTAATAATACACACGTTTATGCGCGCATAAATGGGATATATCTGCAGATATTCATCAAAATATCCAGCATGTGGAGCGAACGCGCATCGGATTGAATGAATCTGTGATACGAATGGAGTTGGACGCAACAAAGCTGGTGTAATTGGTGCATTGTAGGCGGCCGCGGGCTACCATCGTTAGCCTTTCTTTCGTTCACCCGGTTTTGTCCGTCCCGCGCTTGCTAATTAACTATGAAATTAATTGACGCGGCAAAGTTTCCGAGTGAAACTTGAATTAATTGGCACGTCCGACTTCAGCCTAATTAGGAGCCTGAGGCTTTTCAGTATCGCGCTCGTTGATGCCGTGAAAAACACACAAAAGTGTTGTGTATAGTTTTGATGCGCGAGTTTCTCGTTCGAATCAAAATATGCTCTCTGCGATGTTAATTGCGTGTGATGAATGATGGTGCAATTTTTTAAGCTGGAACATAGCTTTTTGGTGCTGCTGTAGAGCTGATGTGTTACATGCATGTATTGAGTAACTTCTATTACGCATAGTTTCATTCTGTCTAGCCTTTTCCCAACTATGTTGGGGTCGGCTTCCAGTCTAACCAGATGCGGTTGAATACCAGTATTTTACACGGGGCGATTGCCATTAGACCTCCGCAACCCAGTTACTGGGCAATGCCGATATCCTAAGGTTAGACTGGTTGTCAGACTTTCGGGCTTCTGACTTACCGTAACGACTGTCATAGGTATTCGTATAACACCCGAGACTGACTGTTTAACGTGTTCTCTGAGGCACGGAGGGGTCTCAATGTGTAACGAACGGTCATCCATCCACAGACTGACCGCAGCAAGTGCACCTTAACTCCGCGCGGTTGGTAATTAGCCACAAGCCCCTTTCGTTTCTATTACGCATAGCAACGGGATATAAAGTGTATGTCACTGAAATTCTGAAGGTTCTTAAGAAGTTCAGTGACAGCTTCAGTCTACGTCAGACCACTGCTTGATAAAGGTCTCACCTGGATAGAGAGGTGTTGTCCGTCATCAGGCTTGCAAACGGGTTGGTTACCGCGAGTCCCAACGGTGGTGCTTCTGGTCGTCAGCGAGCTGGCTTTAATTGTTGTGTCGGCGACGGTATGTAGATACACGAATGTTAGGATGGGTTTGTTATTTGGGGAAACTACGCAGTGCACACTGGCTTTTTCTGAAGTTTAAAGTTCCTAAATGGGAAGAAAACGGCAGGCTTACCCAGCAGTGGAATGCTATAGATAGATTATGATAAGGGAATTTGTGTTCCCTTAATTCTAAAGCCAAAGCGTATTTTACCGTAATATATTTTTTAATAGGAAATTTTATAACTTCATGCGTAAAAAAGTCGAAGAGTTTTTTTCGTTAATATCAAAAATATGAAGGAACTTTCAAGTTTTAATATAACTATACACCTCTTGATTTATTAATCACATATTACACGATACTAGAATAGAACTATGTACGAATTATTAATTCGTACATAGTTCTCGGCACAATAAAACATGTTTTGGTTCTATTAAATCAAATAACAAAAGCTGTTATTTAGTTCGCTTATTTAGAATTCCCACTGTTGTCTATCATTATTTATTTGTAAGTGCACAATATAAACACAGTTCGCAGGCAAGGGCCGAGTGGAGGAAAGCCTGTCCCGGGGCGAGGGAACCACCATAATTAACATACATTATGAATTATCGAAAATGACCGAGTCGATAGCCCTAATTACACGTTGCCGCGCGGCATCGTAGCAAACCCGCCGAGTAATGAATAGCTTTGTATTTTATTAATACGTGTTGCCGACCTTTATTAGATATCTTTGTTGAGATGAATCGTATTTTATGATCCCTATTACGTGTTAATTGGGTTTATGTGGGTGTGTTTTGTTTTTTTGGCTCTAATTTCAAAATTTAAATTAGGAACGTTAATTTAAAATGGAGCGTTTGGAAATTAATTTGTTTTTTTTTTCTATTATCTGTATCTATGAGAAAAATAATATGGTTTTAATTGAATGTGAGTGTTTCACATTATTTAATTTTTGAATACCGCGGTAATTAGGTACAATAAAAAACAGTTTGTGGGAAATGAAATAAATCTCTATAATATTAGTAGGCATTTAGGCATTTGTTTAATTTCCCATCGACTATTTCTAAGTACATAACCAATAAAATAAAATGACCTCGTTTAATAATGGAATGAGTGTTTTTATTCATTTAAATGTGTACTTGGAGTTATGATTATCTTTGTAAAAGAATAAATTTATTAAAATTCCAACATCTACCAAAATAAAATTGCCTGAGTAGTTTAAAATAAATGTTAAATACACGTCTTGATACCAATTGAGGCGTGTATTTCGAAATGTTCAAAAAAGGAAGACGCAAGACATCCAACGGATCTTTCGCGACGATTCGATCCTGTTATATTTACAGGTATTCCTCAAAGATGTTATCAATACGAATTTATATTTCCGCTTCGCTTTACCGGTGCGAGATATAAGCCTGTTGGCGCGAGGATGTTTCAGGCCGGTCGCACAAACTGAATGGTGAGTGAATGGCAGGATACATTCGTGAAACATGCCTAGCACTGGTAAGCTTCGGTGGCGTAAATGTGGTAATGTTGGGAACCATGGGAAAGGACATTGCTCTGCGCCCATACATTGTTCGCCCTGGAACCTAGAGCATCGAAAAATTATGTTTTGTATTGTCGATCATTAGTAAACTCCTTTAAGATATTATTTTTATAGCGGACTAGCTGCAGAATAGATATATTTCAAAAAATGTATCAGAATTTGAAGTTATAGTCGAACCATAACGACGAATATTATAGGTATAGTTTTTCATAGCTTCGAGTGATTTTTAAGAAACTGAAAAGCAATATCATAATGCATTTAGCTATTTTTAGTACCTACCTAGATAATTAGGTACCTATGCAGTTTTTTCTAAAGCCTAAGTGTATGTAAGTGCAACATTTAAATGCATAGAATCTAATTAACATAGGTAGGTACTTGTATTCATAGCATAGGTTTTGGAATGAGATAAAATGTTTGTGTGTATTAATGAAAAAATAGAAACAGCGCACACTTAAGTGGGGTGACTATAAAACGCGACTACTATCTAGTGCATCTCCCTATAATATGTATTATCTATGGACCTACAGTGACAACTGACCATTTAGGAACGTCAAAAATAGGGGTGGCAAATACGATACGATTTATCGATAAATCCCAAGATTTACTATGGCCATACGTTACAAACTGTATTACAACAACTTTTGTCATACGATAATATTAATACTATTACAAGTATGACAATGTCCTACTTTACTTATAATAACACTCTTCTATACTTGTAATAATATTAATACATAATGACAACTGTATCTAGCCTGCAATATTGTTTTTTTAAAGAAAACATTTATAATGTATTCAGTAACGATAAGTATTTTTTACCCGACTACGGCGAAGCCCAAAAGAAGGGTTATTTTTATATTAATTATTGTGAATAATCGTTTAGTTAGAAGTAAACCACACACTTTTCTAAACGATCATTAGAAAACCCTGAATAATGATCACGATGAAATTGTGGGTTTTGTTCATTTCAGCATTATTTTAACTACCAATTTAATATCGAGTATGACCTCTTGCATAAAATATTTATAATTAGGTTTTTTAAAAATTATACTTAAGGAATAATAATTATAATCTGTAGAATATGGAATGGTGATTGAATGCTTTTATTGTAGCTTCTATTTGCACTTTATTTGAAATAAATTCAAAATGTGATTCAGATTAAAAAATATGCGATAGTTCATTACATAGTTAATTACAATCGATTGGGCATCCCTCATCTTTTTCGACACGACATGACGTTTGGCGAAGATGGCGCCGATTAATGTTATTCGTCGCGTAAAATACTTTATAATGTACATTTTGGCATGCAGCTAGTCCGTGTTACAAAAGTATTTGCAACTAATATAATAAAATAGACAATTAATTATCGCGTATGTCCGATACTTTTGTTGCACAGGGCGATTCTGGACAATGTCCTTTCTGATGTCGACGTCGAGTAATCTGTGTGTAAATTGTTACTTTGGAAGTAGGTATGTCGACGTTTGTAATCATAGATTGATATTTCAATATTTTTGTTGATAATATTTTTTTTCTGCTTTTAAATTAAGATTGATGTACTTATGTAGAAGTTTTTGGATAAACATATTTTTTCATCTTTGTCGTAGGGCTAAGCCACATCTGACGGAAGATACTACGCCGATTTTTCGTCGCGTAATTTACTTAAGGAATTTTAGTAACGCATCTTCGGCAAATGTGTACGGTATGAGATGTTTGTATGGAATTATTTGTACCGGCGCGGCGGAAGATTGGCGACGTATCTTCCGTCAGATGTGGCTTGGCATTAAGCGTTTTGATTGATTGCCGGCGGAATTCAGGTGGTATCAAAGATTAAAAGAAAGAAATCTATACTAATATTATAAAGCTGAAGAGTTTGTTTGTTTGTTTGAACGCGCTAATCTCAGGAATTAATGGTTGGAATAGAAAAAATATTTTTGTGTTGGATAGTCCATTTATCGAGGAAGGTTATAGGCTATATAACATCACGCTACGACCAATAGGAGCGGAGCATAAATGAAAAATATTGCATAAACGGGAGATATGTCCACCCGTGCGAAGCCGGGACGGGCTGCAAGTTATAAATAATACGTAACCAAAGCCACCACATTAGTTATATTACTATCTTTGAAACAAAATAAACTAACAGCGACAGCTTATAAACGTTATTCAATTAAAAGCCTGTGTCATGACGGGTTAATCCATACATAATTATTTTCAATGTTCCGTGTAGACTAAACAATAGAAACGTAATAAGAAACAGAAAATCGACATCCTTTGCCATCCTTTAACGAACGTAAAAAAATATTCACATATTTTCCACCAATCTAAGTAACGGTCATTACCACAAGTGGTCGCAAGACTCACCGAGTGACCGCTAATGACCGGGCGATTGCGGAATCGCCTCGTTACCACAGCCATTGTCGGTAAAGAGTTGTTCATTCGTTCTTCATTCAAGGCGTTCTTCATTCGAATTCGAGGCGTCTTACGTGACCGTGACGTCACCGGGTCTAAACGATTTACGTTCGAAGTTCGAACGTTTACAGAGAGTGTGTAATCGAAATTTTAAGGCACTTCCTGTACGATTGTTTGTTTGTTTTATGAGTTCTGATTGGATATAAGGAAGTTATTACAATATACTGCTTCGTTGCATTTTAGTGTTAGTTAATTTATCACATCCTTAACACAATATTTTAACTTTAATGTTTAAACTATGAGAATTTCTGTATCTTAACGATTGGTTCCTTCATGCGAGTAGTGAATAAATGTCCCTTACCTACATTCCAATGCAAAGCATGCCTGGTCAACCAGGGTTACCCAAGAATTACAGTGAGTTAAAGCCACTTTTCTGCCCCCAAAGTTTCCTGATTGCAGAATAGCCCGAATTTTACGCCCGACTTGAGAACTAGTGAACTGCTGGATACTGAGTGACCCTTTTGGCGTGAGCATGCTCAACAGCATATTTTAATACTCTATAGATAAGTTGGATAATATAATTATATGTATATAGCCCCATAGTAGGTACATACTTCATAATGCCTGTGCCGTCATTGAGTCCATTTCTGAATAAAGGATAGTGCTTAAAAAAAACCCAGTCCCGGCGCAAACGAAAATTATCTCATATTTTTAGTAAAAAATTATAATTTAATACTAAATAAAAAATATAGTCAAAATTCTTTTCTAAACGTAAGATTTTGCTAATTCTTTTTTAGCAGGATTAAGTTTTACATAGAATTATTTTTATAGTTTACGCAAGCCTATGCGATGAGCAGTCCTTTATTAAGATTTGTGCGCTTTATTTTTTACTAGCTGTGTCCTCACGGCTCCGCCCGTAGCCTATGTTACTCAGTGATAATGTAGCTTTCTAACGGCAAAAGAATTTTTGAAATCGATCCAGTAGTTTTTAAGTTCATTCGTTTCATACAAAAATACAAATCTTTCCTCTTTATAATATTAGTATAGATAATATAACCGACTTTTGTTAACTTATCCCGCTGCATACTGTTACGTACGGAATTAATATATCCTAACAATAATATAATACGTCAAATAAACTATTTACATTGCAGATTATGTAGGTGGCTTAGTCAAAATAGATGACTAAATATGCCACACTTAGGACAAGAGCAAAGAAAGGAAGAAAGATTTCCCCATTTTTTTACTGTTCAAAAAACAACGAGCAATTTATGACATTTAGAAAAATATTTTGACAACGCCACCTACTTATTATTTTGTCACGTATAAATACAAAAAATCTGAGATACATTTCCTTGCCTGGCCTGGGTTTTTTTCCCATACTTCACGAGTACTAGTTCCTTTGTTTCTTTCTTTGATCTCAACTCCTCATAAATTCACTGCCACAAAAACAAAACTGTAAAAAAAAACAATTTCTAACCTAACTTATACTATGCAAAAAACAAATGAATACGGAAACATTAGCACTTAATTCACGTCCGCTAAACTATTCTTTAACAACCGCTAAATTAATTAACAATTAATATATTCATGATGTGTTTGCACGTACTCGTACGTTCATAGTGCGCTCCGAACTGAACTAATTTATGCAACGGGTGATCGAGCCGGCAACTTGATTGCTTTTCTTTCCAACTTGTTAACTTCGCTTCATATTCAGTTATAGCTTATTGTTGACGCGTATATAGTTCTTGTTCAGTGTGTGTTTGAAGCTCAACATGGAACTTTGAAGTGTATTGAGGACTAATATCCCGATAGGCAGCTACTACCGCCTATCCGAATATCAAAGTAAAAATATCATTGAATAAGGAAAGGCCACCCATCTTCATCGTCATCATCCTTTTGGTATCTAATAGGCAACTTAGAAGTAACATATCGATACTACTAATAAATAAAAAAAAACATAGTGATTGAAGAAAATCAGCCACCCAGATAATTTGGTAAGATTAGTATGCTTATTCCTAACGACGATCTAGGATAACAATAAATATAATGAAAAATCAGAGCTATTTTTAAATCTTGTTTGGTCTATGTAGTTACAAAGTTTGAATTCATTTATCTAGTTTAACCGTAAGCAATTTTCAAGCAAATATTGATGCGGAAACTTGAACGTGCAAGTTTAGCTCGCACTTGACCGATTTCCATTATTTATTTATTCATTATGCGCTAAATGAAGTATAATACTTAGCCGCACAAGCCGTACAGGCGGCGCGTGTCACATTTGAATTTCTCTACGTGTTTTAACATTTCATAACTCTTGAACATTTCTCCGCATAAGTGCTCACTAAATAACGCTTAAAACACATTGACAACACGGCAATTTGTTAGCCGTAACAACAATAACACAACAATCGTATAACAATAAGCCATTAGACAAGTTGTGGAAATTTTCCGGTTATTTCCGATTCACACCGATTGTTACGGCCGAGTCGGCCATTCGAAGGGCCATAACTCGGCCCGAGAGCCGCTTCGAGTGGGGTCTATGGCCAACGACCACGGAATCGTATATTTATGGTATATTTGTGGTATATTTACGGCCTATATAATGTGAGAGATTTATTGGGTGCGGCGTAATTAGCGCGCGTTTAGATTTATAATCTGAATTTGTAGAGCCAGTTGTGGCCAGTTTTTAATGGCACGCTTTGCGCTAATGAGCCATTCCGACTGGCTGTAGCCTTTAATGATACGCAACGTCTACTATGAAAGTACGGAAAACAATTCCGTTTGGTTGCTTTGTTTAGTATGAATTCTTTTGAAGATAATAAGAGGGATGTGTATTCGACCCTTTGTCTTGGTATTGCTAAGTAAAATCGATGTTTATCTGTCATAAATTAGTATAAATAAGTCGGTGCGGGCGAGTGCGCCGGCGCCGCGAGCGCGCGTAAATCACGCACAACCGCTTATTAAGTTGTTAGGGGCGGCCATGTCTGAGCCCACGCGTGCCCGCTCTCGCGCAGTCTGTCCACGCCCTTATGTTTGCGCTAGCTCACAACCTTGTATCTCCGGTTTATTCCCATAAACTTGTTTATTCCTTGTAGATACTTGTGAACATACAAAAAGGGTAAATTATTTTTATTACATAAATGTAAACTACATTTATGTAGATACAGTGATGTAGCTTTCTTTTTGTCATTGAGAGGCGACCAAAAGCTCTCTTTGTCATGCCTTCATTGTAGGAAGTCTAGGGACTTACAATTAGGCATTTATCATATAGGTATAATAAGCTCTTACCGTAAGGTAACATTCTTTCTAGTAGCCCAGAAGTCATACTACGATTGTTCATAAGTCATGATTATCTTTTATTGCTTTTACTACCACACCAGCTCGCAAATGTGCGGGAATTAGCGTTGTTATCACGTTAGGCACTGATTCTATTATATACACGGCAATAACGAACGGTCCTAACATAACACAATCTCCGAACATAGTTAGTAGGTACCTAGGTACCAATAGCATACATAACTATTAATGATCGTTGTTTGATAAAAAAATGGTTTTCGCAGGTGAGTGTCACTGACCAAGAGGCTTCTAAGGACGTATTTAACTAACACACATAATATCACGCCTGTATTCCCCGAAGTGTTGAGCAGTGGTGTATAGTAACACCCTCATTTCGCCATTATGTTTAAATCCCATGTACCTAATAGGGGCGAGCCTATTGCCATTAACCGGGCACAAATCTTAAATCTGGACTGCTATTGAGGAATTCCACACGGAAAAACCTAATAACACTTTTCTCGACTTGGGAAGCGAACCCAGGACCTCACGATCAGCAGTTGCGCATGCCACCACTACACCAACGAGGCACTAACGTATTTTACTAAGTAAATATTTTAAATTAAAAATGAAACTTTATTAGTAGTTATTAGGTAATATCAATCAGACGATATTTGGACTTAATCGCTGTGGTATTTATTATTTTTTCTGGATTTTATCGTTTCCCAAACAATCTCTTAAAATCTTTAAATTAATTAGTATTCAAACATGATCAGAATTAAAATTATTCATCACCTGATTATCATCATATGAGCATATTAGTAAAAGTTCACTACTGATCGCTAGGAAGCCCAAGGGTTGGTAGAGACCATTTCGTTACGGATATCTCCTTCAGATTTTTTTAAAAAGTAATTGTACGACAAACTTATTGCAAATTCATAATATGCTATGGACACAAACTTGACTATTCTTTACATAACAAAACACATTTCAAACAACATTAACTCGACATAACAATCGTCACTAACAAAACACCAACACATTGTTTGCACATCCTTAAAATTAAAATGCCTCTCTTCACAACCATACATTGTGTGTCAAAGTTGGTACATTTCGCGACAACCCTTGCCATTTAGTTTGTGCTTAAGTGTCCGCACTATTGTGCAAGCGCAATACCTGTGAAAGTTGTGTGCCTTTGTAGATGCAGACAACAATGCACCATTTCGAATTAGCTATCGATTTATCAGCCAATGGTTTTCACGACCAAGTCTACGCCCATCGTATACGCAAGCAAAAAGACTGAAGAACCCTGATATTAATACCTCTCGTTTTGAATTCTTGGAACCTTTTACTTGAGATCGAAGATTGTGATGCTAAATTAATTATTATTTTATTAAGTGTAAGCAAAACGATGAAAAAGTTTATCGAGAAAGGTCATTCAACTTTTTGTATGATCTTTGTAAAACGATTCGATTAATCAATACTAATCGAATTGTTTTATGAAGGCAAATATCTATTAAAACCTTCATCAAATTATAATGCGGAGGAAACCCACGAATCTTAGAACTACTTCAAATATAATAGTAGGTATTACGTGACTAATTGAAGATATTATCATGATTATGTATGTGATTAAAAACTAAAGACATACATTTTCTTCCAAATTAAGCAGTTAATTAACATTCATCTCAGATAATCGACTTACTAAATCACGAAAACCATAAAAATGTAGCCAGTTACCAGTTACATTTAACTAAATAAAGAGGTTTATAAAGCTGACATCGTTACTCTTACACCCATACATTATGGTACACATAAGTACATCAAGTCACGTCCAATTGGCATGTTTTAACAACTTAATGATGTTCGGTGATTTACCGACTTAAATCACCTTCATTATGGAATCTTTTCGATATCGCTAGTACAGATCGCTCGATAAATAAGAGTGCGCCCACGAAGTACACTCGTGCAGTAAAATGATTGCACTAAGAATAGAAAAACATTTTATCGCCACTTACACAAATGTCAAACTAAATAAATTGTACATTGAGTTAATTTCAGAATGACAAAAACAATCGTAATGGTCATTAAACGATTTTAATTACAACAGACAATGAACTATGTGTAATGGAATTAAGGTTGATAATCCCAAAGTATGATTATTCTAAATTTAAAATGTCTACCAATAGTCATGGTAATGATGAAACTGGATGGTAATGATCGACAATCAATTATATTGTCGTGTGTTGATAAAATCTCTATGAGAAGTTTCGTTGTGAACGGAGACGCTATTTCATACTTAATTGATGAAGATTTTTTCTCTAAATGAGATATCGGAAACGTTTACTTAATTAGTTAATTACTACTTATTAATGAGTCCATAAAACACGGAAGAAACATAAGAAGATGTCCTATAATACGAGGTATTGTGGCCAATCTTGAGAGAAGCCTCTTTCAAAGGACATAAGCCAATATCTAGCAACTAACTGCGATAGACTGAGTTGATTGGTTAATAGAAATTCCGAATAGGTATAATACTCTGACATTTAAAAGGCTGAAGTAATTAACAACAAACATAGCTTAGAACGATTCTGATCAAACAATATATAAATTTAAAAAAAAACGTATTGAATTCATTTCATCCGTTTGCGAACTACGGTGCCCCAGACAGACACACAACTTTTTGTGTTGGAGGTTATAATCTAACCTCCTTCTATATCTACATATGAGAAGTTTCACCTGCAGTAATAAGTAACAACGTCAGAATTCACCAGCAGTGTTAATTTTGGTATCAGTAAAAAAAATAACAGTTTTTTAAGTGGCTTCGCTTCGTATATTTGTTTGTTTGATTCAAAACTTGCGACAGATTTTTCAACTACTTCTGCTTAACTGATTCTTCTGAAACTTCGCACACAAATTCAATTCCCATAACAATAATAATTTTAAAATTCAATCCTCAAATCCTGATGCTGCAGGGATACCGCAAGTAAAAACCATTTAACTTATAAGTTTTTTTATTTATTAATCACAACAACACATAAAACTAAGTAAAAAAACTATTAAAAATAGTAATAAAATGAACAAACAACTTCCTGTCCCAATTACATATCTATTAGATATATCTAAAGACCGTGGCGTGGGTTGAAAAACATGTAGAAACATAATTTACTACTTAGATCATATATTTCAGTAATCAGTGTTTCAGAGATAACGTTTGTTCGTCGAACGTGGTGTAGGGCGTGCACACACAGGGCGCGAGTCGGCCGCGAGTTTGAGCGATATGCCTGATAATACCGACTCGTTACCGACGCGTGAGAAGCGCCCCAGCATCATTTCTCAGGGCGAGATGAAAAAAATGTACATGTTTGTTATAGCTCAGCATCATTTTGGTCGTACACTTAAATAAAGACTTTTTTATATGTGATTTTTGGCGTTTATTTTTTTCTTCAATAAGTGGTTAAAAAAGTATTATTGGATCATTAACGTAACCCCTAAGGATAAAAACAGCTGTCATTAAATTAAATGAGACTTCGCAAAATTAACATTTAAATTAATGACACTTATAAAGTTATAGCACAAACCCTTTTCTTTACACGCATTTGTACTCAAACAGCCATCGTTCAAAAGACACAGTCTTGATGACGTCACATAAGAATAATAAGCGTCATTACTTGATTACACCGACGCGTCATTACCGCCACACGCGGGCTCTGTGACGTCATTACCCGGTTTTTTCGCAATTTGTCGGGCAACATTAATTAAAACACTCCCTCGGCATTTGAGACAGTGAAGTCCCGCGTAATACCCGGCGCACAGTGGGTGCAGATAACTCCTATCATTATTTAAATTCATTATCTTTTTTTTTACAAATAATATTGAATGCTGGTATACGTACTTTACTATAATTGCTGGTCTCTTTTCAGCAACCAATTGAAAAAACAAAAATCTATTAATTTGCTTTCTCAATTCTATTTATGTTAATAACTAGTTAACGTTTTGTTTCAGTGGAAATCACCCTGAAAATATCGTAGGGAAAAAGCGTCGCCGCAAAACAAAACGTTGGCTATGAAAAAATAATTTTGCGTTGGTGAATTTTAATAAGGCAAAAGGTTTGTTTGTAGTAATATTTGTTTCTCGGCTCATTTTGGTGCTCACGTAGGAGCGGGCGGGGCAGCGCGCGATGTGCCGCCTGCTTTGCACGTCGTCATTTCCTCGAAAGTAATTCAAATGGAATCGTGTGCGCCGTTATTAAATATTTCATAACTTACCTCGCCCCCCGGCCCGACTGTGTCTCACAAACCCCCCCTCGTCCCCGGCGACCGCATATTAAAGTCATAAAAAAGGGTTGTTTGATCTATCCCCTAAAACAATTTACATATCTCGGCTCAGGCCGCCGCTAAATTATTTAATTAAGAGAGGCATAAGTTTTTATTATTTTAATATGTCGGGTATAAAATTGTGTTAATGGAACAATGCCGCCATTGTGGACTGAATTTTAACCCTCGAAAGCGGGGAGATTACGAGCATCGACGTAAATATACGAAATACTGAAAGTGTTCTAATTTAGTTTATCAAATAAATTAATGGTTTGTGTAATTAAACGGTTTAATGGTAATCTTTGTTGATCTTTTGAGTAGTCTCTTTTAATTATTTAATTTAAAATCAAAGCGGTTTCAAAGTTCGAATCAAAAACTCCCTCGATATCTTTTTGAAACAACATAAAATACTAGCAAAACACTCTGAAACTGGTAGAGAAAAACGTACAAAACAAAAACCAGCACTTATTTATATGTATTAAAGCAGCAGCAAACAACAGTAAACGCTTACGTATTACGACCGTAGTTTCCTAGGACATTGCTAAACGAAGGCATGCGAAATTAGTGTCGCATTACTTGACCGGTGAGCAATAAACATTAGGCAGAATAAAATAAAAAGAGGCGGTATGCGGGCACGCGACGTCCGCGCCGGTATGTTAAGCAGCGGTAATGAAAACTGCGTTGGATACACGATTACTCGCGTCCTCCGATCTTGCTGGGAATTCTACACCCTGTGTGTTGTTGTACGTTCGCATGAGGCGAGTGCGTCGATTGGTAGTTCAGCAATTTTTTGTAAGAGGCTGTCCAGATGGTCCCGTTTTACGTGAGTTATGATAAACGCGTTTACACGCGAACATTTTACTCGTAGTTTATTTGACGTGTATAGACAGCCTTTTATTTTATTGAGAAAAAAAATTAGAAATACAAGACGTTCTCTTGTAAATCGGTTATCATGATGTATCTTGGAAACAAAATTGGTAGGATAGGTATAATATCCAAATTATTTATTTCCTGTGATGCCATCGTAATTTCAAAACATTGTGTCAACATAACGTCCATTACAAAATATTCCAATCACCACAAAAACCCAATGAATGACGTTCCGTAATTAAATGCAAAAATGAGTACTTTAACTGATCAACCATTTACCACACCACTTCGTGCCGTATCATTTACCACGTTATTCAATTTTATCTTTGACACCGTTACACGTCACGAGCATAAGCGTCACGGCGCGTCAACGGCGTCACGCGGTAATACCGCACTTTGTTGAAGCGCACGTCGTATACAGTCGCGGCGGCGGCCACTATACAGGGTGAACTGACCACCCCAGGTTAATGAGAGCATTTTTATGTGCTCTCGCAATGAGGAATGCAAATTTGGTGGCGGTTACCGGCGCGTTACTCGCCATTGTTTTAACACCGTCGCTTAACGCCACCCTTGGACTTTTATACCTTTAAATACGTTAACCCCCGAATAACGGAGACTTTACTGCTAATCCTTTGTTTTTGTTTACCGGACTCTAGTAATATAAATATTTGGGGTTAGTAATATGGGGTCGGTTGTTTCGTTTTTATTATCAGTTTCGTTATATTTTTATCTTTCATATAATTTCTTCTTTATAATTAATAAAATATGTAAGAGCGATAGCTATCCACGGTTGCTTATTTTCAATCATTTTTCCGGGATTTCTTTATTAATTACTTTGATCTTTTAAGCTAGGAAAGGTTGATCGCCGTCTGTTATTGAGTTCCGTCTTATCTTTATGACAATTGGGTCGAGTTTTGCACAATGATGTTACCGTCACCGTCGTACGGGTGAATGCTATTTAAGCTCTGATATGAGACTTGTTTATTAATACGGGCCATTATTATCCTTGCTCAGTTAAGGGTTTTTAAGCAGTGATAGCCTAGTGGTGTGACCGTCGGACTGCCAAGTCATAGGTCTCGAGTTCGAACCCAAGGCACGCACCTCTGACTTTTCGGATTAATGTGCTTATTGTATAATTATCACATGCTTAAAAACGGTGAAGGAAAACATCGTGAGGAAACCGGCATGCCTGAGAGATATTTCTCGACGGCATGTGAAGCCAAGTCAGAGGCCATGCTCTGACACCAGTTTAGTCACTAACCACACCAAAAGAAGAACAGTTAGGGTTATAGTGAAAAATCGAAATAGCTTTTTTCCGAGACCCTATTAACTCATGATTTGCGTGGGTCATTAAAACTTATTTCATTTATTAACAAATCGACGGTCCCTACGTATACTATCGAAACTACAAAATCTCAGTTTTTATTTTATTATGTATGTACACCGATTACGCTGAGATTTATGATCCGATTTACGTGATTCTTCTTTAGTTTGATGCGGAATAGTTGCCATTTGGTCCCATAAAAATTATTATTTTATAAGCTTTAAGATAATATAATTTCACACATTTTAAGCAGATAAAATAAAAACTGAGATTTTGTGGTTTCGATAGTATACGTAGGGACCGTCGAAATGTACGGACAACTATTAAATTTTGCAAATATTAATGGAATACTTAAGTAAGGTCATATAGACAGATACTAGGAAATATATTATTACATGCATAAAACATGTAAAACAATAATAATATGTAATAAAACACCTACGAGAAACTTAAGGTTAGATTGCTAAAGTCAGTACGAACTTAATGTACAGACAGTTCTACCACAATCAAAGAATACGTAGAAATCGTTTAGGAATTGGTTTAAAAAGCATCAGCTTGGTTTAAAGTAGGTAGATGTTCATCAAAGATTAACTGACTTTTATATCATGCAATTAAAAGATTTTATACCGCAGATGCGTAAATGTCCATTAATTTTTTTTTATTCATAAACGTACGTATTTAACTTTTATGTGCGATTATAATAATGATTTTAAATGTAAATGCTTTAAGATTTAAAAAATTGAATTATATATTTATATTTTTAGAAAATGATTTATTCCCGATTCCTATAATTTACTCTTCGTATGATAACCAATAATGAAGCAAAAATCTCATACTATGCATAGTAGACCCTTCCATATGGAAGTAGTTATCACAAGACTAGCTTACGAGTCTATTGGCCAGTTTGGCAACAAAAATTGCTACCATTGGTAAGCAAAACGATTCGTTTGTCTTTATAGGAATCGGGCATTAATCAATGATTATTACGAACAATTTGTAAATCCTCTTTCATAAAATAAAAAGAAAAGAAAAGCATTTTATAAGAAGTAAAGCTCTGGTACGAAGTAAAGCTTAGTTTTTTCCAAGTGTGTAACATCTTTCTTCGTACTAAACTGCAACTTTTACATTGTTATTATTCCGTTTTAAAAGAAATATTTGTATTGTGTTTTTATTCAAGTCAAGTCAAAGTTTTTTATTTCAAATAGACCAGATTTCAGGCACTTTTAAAACGTCAAAACTAGGTGCACGGTTCCAAAAGGTAGGTTCTATGGAGAAGAGCCGGCAAGAAATTCCATGAATACTCTTTTCAAAATAGTAGTTCATGACAATTCCATTACAGTAGTGTGAGAAATAGAATGATAATAATGCAGGTTAATGTAACAAATAAACTCACATTAGAGTAACAAATAGAAAAATATACCTTCATGATAAGAAGAAATTATTAACATAGATTGTTTATTAATAATTGACATGAAATTAACTAATGATTACACTAGAGCCCGCACGTTACAATTTCAATATATAAAACTGTTTTACGTAAAAGTATTAATCTATTAAAAGCGACAACACTAACGGAGCGTAGCGTTATTATTGTTTGTGTCCACGTTTCGGATTTAAAACACCGGTAATGAAAATTGAAATATTTTTCGTGCAGCAAATAACTGTGATTGAAATGTTAAAAAAAGAAAGGCAACACAAAGGTGACGAGGTTTGCGCTTTCACGCAAATTATTTTATTGTAATCAATCAGCGTATTGCGCGGTGGGCAGGCGGCAGGTAGCGGGCGACACAAGCCGACCAAATTGCGAAGCTGCCGAATGTACCATGCTTTCATTCCAATTTTTCTCAACAACGAATATTGTAAATGGGAACATGCAATTTATTTCATTCATTCGAGTGATTGCTTATGATGTGATTGTTAACTGCATTTTCCTCTCGATATTTTTCAATTCATATTTATATGTGTAACTCGCAACGCGAAGTAGGGCCGGATACGCTACAATTTTATATTCCCAACTATGTTTGCGCTACGTTTAAAATAAACTCGTCGTTGAACCTCTTAACGTCGATATTTTCTCAATTTGCGTTCTCGTAAATGGTATTTAACTATGGTAGTGCAACTAGTTCTTGTTCCGATACAAAAAAAAGATTCAACCAATGTACAAGCAACTCTCAACTGTCTTGTATGTTACTTACTGTATCGGAAAAGGCTTTACGACAACAATTATAATCGTTTGGAAAATTGACTAGGAGAGTCTGTTGCTAAATTTTAAGTTGCATTGTTATTTTTGTCACCAGCGATAAATGGACATTTAGGCAATATTGTATTGTAAAGAATATTTAAGAATTGTTTTAAGTTATTTATTAACAAAGTCACCCTTGCTATATATAATACATGATAAAGTTCTTCACAAAGGACAGGTGTGTAGTACTCTCAACCAGCGGGCGTGTATAACAAGATGTATGAATGTGGACGAAGCGAAAGGAGTGTGTAAGGATCGTAGCATGTGGCGTTTTATAGTTACTGTCTCCCTCCATGGGAAAAAGGCGTGAGTTTATGTATGTATGTCACCGATGGTTGCCTATTTGATTTTAAACCAAAGGATGATTATCGTTAACTAGTAACTTTCAAAGCCCCAAATTAAAAGAACATAAACACCGATTACCAGATTAGTTCTAACATTCTTCCAAAGGCGGATTGTCAAACTTTTTCGGTCGCTTACTAGAGTTGGGAACTGCCTCGAGGCAGGTTCAATTACGGGGCGCGCTGCGCAGCCAATAATTGGCAGCAGGGCCCGCGACAAAGCGCCCACAATGGGCCCTGATTAATTTCCGAACTGCACCCGAATTCTAACTAGCAAACACGCGACGAACGCTCCGTGAAACCTGCACGGGAAAATTACTTCGCCGCTGTTTCGCCATGCACTAGACCAGACCCTCATTGTCTAGGCAGTGCATCAAAGGTTTTTGTGTGCTCTGATTGTTATTGGCGTCTGCTGTGTTGTTTTTTCGTGATCAGACTGGTTTATTAAGTAGATGTAATTAGTAGATATTTTATAGACACGATAGTTCAGTTTATACAAGGTTAGTCGGAAAGGGGGTACTAAGCCGCGGGCCACTTAAAGTATCACTGATGATTATTTTAAAGCAAGTGTTAAAATTTCAAAATTCGATAATTTTCATGTGCATGCAAGAAGATTTTTGTTTTAGTTTTTTTAAAAAAATAATCATACCTGCTATAGTTATGAATTCAGAAAATTAAGTTTTTAATCTGTGACCCCAAATATGTCCTAAATAGTATAAACACAGCTGATCATAGCTATGGACAGATAGAATTTAGCATATTTTTTACGAAAACTTTCAAAAGCTATTTCTCTTAAACTATCGAGTTTTGGGGAAAGTTGTAGAACAAACGTTATTCCTCATCATAGGTTCTTTAACACCCTATCGGCTTAGTATCCCTTTTCTGACTAACCTTGTATAAATGTGACGACGGTTTTTATATGAGTGCGGTATGCTTGGTGTGATGTTTAACAAAAAGAAGGGTATTGAATCCGTTTTCCGGGAGTCCTCTTTTTCTTCTTTTCGTGTGCGTAGTGACTAACCTGGTATAAGAGTTTATGTCGCCCATAGGCCTCTGACTTAACTTCACATGCCGTCGATAAATATCTCTCAGGCAAGCCGGTTGGTTCACGATGTTTTTTTCACCATTTTTAAGCAAGTGATAATTATACAATACTCACATGAATCCGAAAAGTCAGAGTTGCGTGCCTTGGGTTTGAACTCAAGACCTATGACTTGGCAGTCCGACGGTCACACCACTAGGCTATCACTGCTGTTTTCCGGGAGTTATTCGTTCATTGGTCAAATGATGGTTTTCTACCTCTGCTAATTAAATAACTATTACAGAAAATTAAAACGTTTTCAGATAATTAAAATAAGCTTATGATGAGTCTTTTTTTCGTTCGGTTTGGATAACTAGTTTAGTAGGTATGCAAAAGAGCTCCTTGTAAAAGAGTTAGTCCGGAGAAGTACTACCACCATACCTCTTTCTGCTGCCAAGCTGCATTGCTGCATTCCGGATTGAAGGGTATAGGTGCCAGTGAAATAACAGGCACATGAGACTTTTAAAGTTTGCCTCTAAGGTTGGCAACGCATCATCAATCGTCTTGGTGTTGTAAGTGTACCTATATAAGCAGCGGTAACCGCTTGCCGTAAAATCGGAACTTTGGTCTGTTTGTCAACCTTTTACATAAAAAGAACATATGCATTCATTTAAAAAAACTGCCTCGTTGGTCTAGTGGTGGCAAGCGTGATTGCTGATCGTGAGGTCCTGGGTTCGATTTCCAGGTCGGGCAAACTGTTATTGGATTTTTCCGAATTCTTCAGTAGCAGTTCGGAGTTTGGATTTGTGCCCGGTTGGTGGCAACAGGCTCGTCCCCTATTACATGGGACGTTAACATAACGGCGAAGTTAGGGTGTTACAATACACCTTTGCCCAACCATTCGGGAAAAAATAGTGATGCTATATTAAAAAACTATTATACTGTGATAAAGTTAGATTTCAGTCTACATTATATCCCACAGATTTTTTCCACATCTTATCACCGGTCAGTCTCAATTTAATCTAGATTTCAAAGCACAAAGATAATAAACAAAGGCCCAGTTTCGCTCTGCTGTGTTAATTGAATCTCCAACTATCAGATGATGGCAGCGAGAGTGAGCGCACTGGGAGGAGGGGTGGGAGGGCTTGGGAGGAAATTAAACGTCATATGGTCACTTTCTTCACCGGAACAGTGCGCTGCTGTTAATAACGATTCTTGTCTTATTGTCTTATCCAACTTTTGTTAAGGTGTGACGTAACCAAATGGGAAAGATAATGAATATTAAAAAAAAATATAAGGTGATAACTTAGTTTACTTTAATTTCGATATGCGCAAGCAATTTTGTAGTTCGTTCTGCCTAGCCCAACTATGTTGGGGTCAGCTTCCAGTGTAACCAGATGTGGCTGAATACCAGTATTTTACATGGAATGACTTCCATCAGACCTCCGCAATCCGGTAACTGGGCAATGCCGATATCCTAAGGTTAGACCGGTTGTCAGACTTTCGGGCTTCTGAATTTTAATAATTTTAGTTTTGTCGTGTAACTAAATTAATTGTTCTGCAGGTGTTTTATATTACTAGTTACCTCGTCTTAGCTAAAAAAAGAGTTCCAGAATACATTCAACCTTTGCTGTCATCTAAATTCATTTAGCTGTAATTGGAACTTTGGTATTTAATCATATAAGCGTGATTGTAATAGATGCGAACTGTGCTATTTATATTATGATCCATGTCGAGGAAAGCGGTCCGAGACTTTCTGATCAACTTTCGATTGCTGTATTTGAGTGCATAATTAATATCTAGGTATCAACTGCTTTCATATTACCTACCTATTAACAGCAGTGATAACCTTGTGTTGTGACCGTCGGACAGTTCCTTGCATTACATATAGGCAATTAAGCAGTGCCTACCTCATAAGATTTAATTAACTACTCCATCTTTAACTATTACTATAAATAAAATAAGCGTGTATGGCTATGATTTCTTTTGGTCAAAATCGTATTGAAATGGGCTTAAGCGTACAATTGAAAGGCGATATCGCTAGCACCTGCCTACCTAGTACGAAAACCAATGCACGCCACTGTCGTCGGACTGCCAAGTCATAGGTCTCAAATTCGAACCCAAGGCACGCACCTCTGACTTTTCGGATTCATATGCGTATTGTATAATTATCACTTGCTTAAAAACAGTGAAGGAAAACATTGTGAGGAAACATGCCTGAGAGATATTTCTCGACGGCACGTCAAGCCAAGTCAGAGGCCCATGAGCGGCATAAACTCTGACACCAGGTTAGTCACTAACCACACGAAAAGAGGAAGACTGATCTATGATTAATTCTATAGATAAAAATTAAAAGTTACTTACATGTTATATTTAATTATAGGACACGACACCATTATACGATTTAGACGACACGTTCGGTGCAGTGGCTGAGTGATTGGCTACTGCGCTACGGGTCGTGGGTTCGAGTCCCGCACGGATCAAATATTTGTATGGACTACAAATAGTAGTTTCGGTTCTGGACATTTGTGCATGTGAAGATTTGTATCTGTAAACGCATTCACGATACAGGAGAAGTACTAGAGAGGGGGACAATTAACGATTCAATTTGTTTTTTCCTGTTTAGTCTTCGGCAAGAAATCTCTCTTGTGCTATTAGCACGTAGTATTTATAACGTAAATATATTCTGGATGTACTCTTTTTGAACTTTTTGAACATTAACCTAACGATAAAGGTATAAATAATTAGAAATATTTCGCACTATAGTGGCAACAATAAATTATATAATATTTATATTATGTGTACAGTATACTCGAGTTTTGTAGAGTATACTAGGCGTCGGCGGTTTTTCTAGGGTTTGTTCACGACAGCAATGCTACGCGTCAATTACGCGTTAGCTACGCATCGTTTCGCGTGGGCCAGGCGCGGGCTACGCTTCGGCTACGTGTCAGCTACGCGTAGACTACGCGTCGGCTACGGCTATTTCTACATAAACAAACGTTTTTAACATTATTGAAGTGTTAAAGTAATTTTCCAGAATACAATTGTCAATTAGACCTTCAACACAAGCAATATACAAGGTTAGTCGGAAAGGGGGTACTAAACCGAAAGTGTGTTAAAGGACCCATGATAATGGATAACTTTTGTTCTACAACTTTCCCCAAAAGTCATTAGTTAAGGAGAAATAGCTGTTTAAAGATTTCATAAAAAATACGTTAAATTCTATCTATCCTCAGCTATGATCAACTGTGTTTATATTTTAGGTCATATTTAGGGTCACGGATTAGAAGCTCCATTTTCTGAATTCGTAACTAAAGCAGGGAAGAAGAATTTTTGAAAAAAATAAAATAAAATTCAATTTGCATGGTAATAAAATATATCGAATTTAGAAATTTTAACACTTTCTTTAAAACAATCATCAGTGATAAATTAAGTGGCCCGCGGCTTAGTACCCCCTTTCCGACTAACCTTGCATAAATATTATCTCCTCATAAAAAGCTACCAATACACAACTTGCAGTAAGCCTAACTAATCAACGTTCCACAACGCACGCTGCGAATCCATGCTCCAGGAAATTAACAGACGACATACTGAGGACGAGTTGTCTATGGTCAATTACCTTGCTTACTCTATGCCCAGAACTACTTGGTTTACTTGGAGCTAGTAATAACGGCCTTTGAAATCTTTGGCTATGCCTATATGGGTTTTGATTAAGTGTATTGATGCTGATGATGGATGTTATCTTGGGTTGATTGGTTAATAATTATCAGTGTGGCTATATACAAGGTTAATCGGAAAGGGTGTACTAAGCCACGGGCCACTTATTGTATCACTGATGACTATTTTAAAGAAAGAGTTAAAATTTAATAATTCGATAAATTTTTTTTTCATGCAAAATGATTTTTATTTTAGTTTTTTCAAAAATTCTTCATCCCTGCTTTAGTTAAGAATTCAGAAAATGGAGCTTCTAATCCGTGACCCCAAATAATATGACCTAAAATGTAAACACAGCTGATCATAGCTGAGGATAGATAGAATTTAGTATAGTTTTTATGCAATCTTTGAATAGCTATTTCTTTTAAACTAATGACTTTTGGGGAAAGTTGTTGAACAAAAGTTATCCATTATTATAGGTACTCTAACACCCTTTCGGTTTAGTACCCTCTTTTCGACTAACCTTGTATATTGAAAATAGTTGATGGGAAATCTACACTAAATTATAAAAGAAATGATCAACTATTGATTACAGTTGGCGAAGTATTTAATTAATCTTTTCGTTTAATCTTTTTATTACTTGTTCTTTTCGTAGGAGCATATCAGAAAAAAGCCTGTGTACGTCGCTGTATATACCAAGTTATTGCAAATATATATATAACACAAATATAATTAGCCCATTACTGTTCCACTGTTCGGCACGGGTCTCTTCTCTGAATAGGAAGGATTTAGGCCATAGTACACCACGCTGGTTTTGTGCGGGTTGGCAGACCACACACACCATCGAGTACTTTATGGAGCCCTCTCAGGTGTGCAGGTTTCCTCTCGATATTTTCCTTCATCGTTAACGCAAGTGATAATCAAATTGTGATCCGCACATGAATTTGAAAAGTCGGAGGTGCGGGCCAGAGTCGAACTCACACCTTCCTGCATGGAAGGCTCAACTGTTCAATCGCTAGGCTATCACTAGTAGGTTTTGCAAATACATATAAGTTTTATTCTTATTAAATGATATGAAGTGCACGTACCATACAATTACCTAATTGTAGCGAACGAAATTCATAAACGAACTTATAAAATGTCCCAAAGTATTTTTCAAAACCAGAATCATTACCATAATTCTAAACGAAAACAACAGCTTAACTCACCCATTACTTCGTATAAACTTCAATTCCTGCGTCTTAATTATTCCTTAATTAAGGCTCCATTTACTTCAAAAGGATTGAAACAGAGAACAGAGGTGCTCACTCAAAATCCGCCAGTAAATAGAGGCGTCGTATTTTGAATGACGTGACGACGGCGCTGCGTCGCAGGCCGCTCTGTCCAACCGTTTAATTTCCTGGCTGACGCCGCCAACTGATTGTACAAGTCGGGCCGTTGTCCAGAAGAACTGCTACGACTGTTAGCTAATGTTTTCCAACTTAGTTTTCAGGACCTTTAAACCTATAGACAGAACTTTTAAATTGTCGCGTTTCACGATAATAATTATTAAGAAATGGAAATTAAAGTGAATTTAATTGGGCAAATAAGAGTAAATTCCCGTTTGGCTTTAATTATTTTCAAGATCTATGAACTAAACATGCAATTGCATCGCAATTAGGTCAGCTGAAAACTTAAATGGTTAGTTACTGCCACAAAATTCTGACAGCAATTCCGTTGTACCAATTAAATTGCGATAGAACAAGGTTAGGGGAAATAGGCAATTAAGTATCCGAAAATAGTGCAGTTAGCGTGCGTGGTATCTGTGCGCATCTAGCGCGTGCTGGCGCGGCGTGGCGCGATGGCGGCGGCGTGCGCTGCGCGACGTGCCGGCGTGCCCGCGCGCCAATTAGACGCCCGTCGCACCACCGGCTAATGGCCCATTAACACTCGCTTTACACCGCGCGGCCATCGCTCACCTCCATCTATTCGCCTGTTAGTGCACCGCCAATCCAGCGCGCACCTACCCCGCCTCCCACGCCATTATCTGTGTACGACGACAGAGGGGAAGCTCGCTTAATTGACGGGAGTCCGCTGTCATAAATAAACGTTCAAATGTTCCACTTTATAGGTAGTGCGGCCAATGTGCAATCGAATTTATTTATGGCACGAATTCCTGAAATTTATGGCGCTTTTGTGATACTGGTGGTCAGCGCGGACGGTGATTAGTTTAACATCACGAACTCTGAATAGGTCAAATAAAGTTCTCTCGGCCGCTCTTGAGATGGTATCCCCTTTTAAATAAAGTTGAACTTTGGGTTGACATTAGTGATGACTGTCACTAACGAGAGATCGTTTCGAATTAAACTAGTAATAGAAACTCAGTAGCGTTAGGTCAGGCGTGTTGATCACGCGAGGTGCGATGCCCCGTGATCGGGCGAACGTTTCGCGTTAATTAATTGGGTATTTTCACACGTCAGCGGCTAGATCTCTCCAAATAGATCGGCGCGCGCGGCCCTTAATTAGCTATATCTGCGCGACCGATCGGCTGCGCCCGCGCACTCCGCCACGCCAATTTGGCGCTAGTCTCTGCTTCGGAATAGCTGGAGATAAGGCAACTAGAATGCTCAGTAATAACCTCATTATGAAATATACGACCCTCTGCTGTTTGTTAGATAACGCGACGACTCTGTGTATCTTACGTTGTTATATTGTGTTGCCAATGTTATTTATGACCATGCGCTTTGTTCAATTACTGAAATAAACAATGTAAGTTCATATTAATTAAATGAAATTGTGTATTTTGTATTTCTTTTTATCTGCCCATCAGGAACCAAATACAACACGCATTATTGAAGATTTGAACTTTTATTTTAATGTAGACTTCAAAATTCTGTAATTAATTCTTATTCGATATACTGATACGCCTAGGCTTACTAATATATTAAATATATTTTAACATAAAATCACGCCTGTATTCCTCGAAGGATTGGGCAGAGGTGTATAGTAACACCCTCATTTCGCCGTTATGTTTAAGTCCCATATATTAGGGGACAAGCCTATTGCCATCAACCGGGCATAAATCCAAACTCCGGGCTGCTACTGAGGAATTCCACACGGAAAAACTCAATAACACCAAAATAAATAATTAAATATATTTCCTTTTTTTATCTATACTAATATTATACATAAAGAGGAAAGATCTGTATGTTTGTATTTTTATATTTTTGTATGTAACGAATAAACTTAATAACTACTGGACCGATTTCAAAAATTCTTTTCCCGTTAGAAAGCTACATTATCACTGAGTAACATAGGCTACGGGCGGAGCCGTGAGGACACAGCTAGTAATAGATAATTGCTTTACGTTCGGTAATGATAGCGTTTAGAATTGTAGATAATTGCTATATGACAATTCAAAACGACACGTCATTACCATCCAAAAAAAATACAAATCATTTTAAAATAATTACCATTGCTATTGATCAATTCATTATTCACACCTACAATATCGCATTCATTTACATCGCAGTACAATACAAAGACGCGCGTCCGTCCGTCTGGTCGCACGTGTCTATCCTACATTGCACCATTCTCTACAATACCTGATTGACGGCCGTCAGGAAACAATTACCTTTTTGTCGGCCAAGCGCTACACCGCTAATTACAATAAGTGATCATTGATTTTTTTAATTACGCCGCCCATTCAGGCGTCCATCATCGCGGCTAATAGTTGCCAGTCAGTACATTTAATAACGCCCGCCGCCTCTACGGAATGCTCGTAGTTTCGCTCTCGCGGAATTTCTATTATAAACTCCTCCTTCTTTAATCTATTTTTTAAATTAAACTCTCTAACAGAATCACCCGCGACTTGTAACCGATTTCATTTAATCATCCTTACAAATTGTAATTGGAACATTGTTAACAGGAGGTGGCCCGCAAAAAGTTAACAACTATTAAGAGCGAATTTTAATGTCTCGAGTAAAGAAAATCTTTATACAGTACGCAGTCGGCGTGTAACCTGTTTTGCTGTGTAAGCGTACGCGTTGCATTCCTATCATAAACGCGAGAGATGCGCGAATGTGGCGGACAGCGGAGGCCGTGCACGGGCCGGTCCGGTACCGCACGCGGTGCGCGCCCGCCGGGACGCGCATGCATCGCCCGCCCCGTGAGAAACGAATGTTCCCGGCCTCTAATTACGTTTTATGCGATATCGCCATTTAATTAGCAACATGTTTCCCATTCCGAAACATTAATTAATATTTTCATCAGAGTTCTCCGCATTTAACTGTGCTTTTATTACTCTCTCGAGATTTTAATAAAGATTCTCGACCACCCTCGTTCGAGTGTTATTGTTTTAAAAAGTCTTATTATGAAATTTTTATTGCTGTGTCGTCGAGTGGGATCATTTATTTCATTGTCGACGACTTTTCGATCGAATGCCTTAAATGAGTTCTTTTAAGTAAAACGAGCCATCGAATAAGAAAGTTTTTTGTGACCGCGCTGAAACGGCGACAAGTGGTTGACATTATAACAACGCAAGATCACATTGGTCACTTTTTGCAATAATAAAAATATCACCACGAACGTTTCTTGACAGCTACACAAGAACTTAACATCTCGATAAGTTGACGATCGCGAGTGAATTCGCCAGATAAGGGGTACAATTAATTCAATGGTCGGTGAGTAATTGTAGCAACAGATTAATAACCGATCCACGTAGCGGGGGACAAATTGCGGCAGCTGTCCGCCGCGAGCTGCCCCGTAATGACACTGTACGTGTGACGTCTCTCTTACTGTCCGACTCGCTCCCATTCTCAACATCATATTAATGACAACTAATTTATTCAATGTCTCCGACTCGCTGGATATTCAACTATATTTACCTTATTTGCATAATTGTAATCGATGAAATTCCTATTATTTCGCGATGTTTAAGGTCCGAGAGCGTGAGAACAGCCCTCGGAGGGAACTAATTACACCGAATGTGGCTTGGGTCTTCGGTTAATTAGAGACGGAGTGGTTCAACCCTCTTAATTAATACTTGTGCCTAGAAGGCCCTCATGCTTACCTCGACTGTTTTGTTTGAATTGTTAATTCGTGATAAAACATCAGTGGGTATTGTGTTAACATTATAATTAAATGTTAAAAAAGCATTACCAGAACTTTCCTTTTTACCCTTATCCTTTGTAACACAATGGAAATTGGAGTGTTTATTGTACATATTTTCCAAATGTATAAAACTCATATAATTACTCACATAAACATAATCGAAATTAAAACTGTGTAAACAATGCTGTGTTTAATTATGTTTTATTCATATTTAATTAGTCCTGTAGAGATTTTCTTTAGTAATATTTTATTGGAACGGCAACTTATTATTATTGAATAAAAAAACTATATGATATCTTTAGAATACTTCATTTCGTATAGAATACTCTATAATTTAATTATCTTATAGGCTTTTTTATAGTTTTACGACCATTTCCGTATTCAAATATTTGAATTTCATCACAAAGGAAACAACAGATTGTTTCCAAAAAAATATATATTTACGATTACAATTTCATAGTGCCAGGTTCACCGGATCGAATAAATTAAGATATTCTTAAAGTTAAGCACCTGACGAGTAGGTGGATGCGTAGGAGACGGTCACGGTATTGGGACAACTGTACAATATTTTTGTTACAAAACACGATTTTATTTATGTTACGTCTTTATTCGAATAAATTGAGACGTCCTGTGATCTTATTTAAATTGTGGATAAAATATTCTTGCTCGTTTTTTTATATGTAAGTACTTGGGCGTCGTTTTATTTACAGTATTGAACCTTTTTGGGATTAGTTAAGTTATTGGAAATTCAATATGGTAAAATAAGTTATAAGAAATACATTTTGTTGGGGAGACGAAGTTAATATTCTACAGAATACTATACTATATATAATAATAGCTTATACATCAATAATTCTTGGTTAATGATTTTTTTTATAAATGTAGCTATAGTCTTTTTACGGGTTCATTATTATAAATCCTTAGACTGCCTTGTTGGTTTAGTGGTCGCAAATGCGTTATCCTTAGACTGCTGAGCATGGGTCCTGGGTTCGATCCCCAGGTCGGGTAAAGTGTTATTGGGTTCTTCCATTACGAATTTCTCAGTAGCAGTCTGGAGTCTGGATTTGTGCCCGGTTAATGGCAATAGGCTCGCCCCCTATTACATGGGACTAAACATAACGGCGAAATGAGGGTGTACTAAAACACCTCTGCCGAACCCTTCGGGGAATGTAAGGCGTGATGTTATGTTTTTTTATGTATTATAAATCCGAATCTTTGGATATTCAGATATTTGTCTTTATTCCAAAAACTAAAAAAATATAAAAATATGAAGCGAGAGGAGTATGTAAGAATCGTAGCATGTGGCGTTCTGTAGTTTCTACCTACCCTTATGGGAAAAAGGCGTGAGTTTATGTATGTATGTAAAAAATATCATACGGGTTGCGAGCACAATTAATAGGTACATAATAACGGAACAAATCCAAAAATCTAGTCAAAAATTGGCAACTAATAAAAATATTCAATTAAAAAATCCTTTTGCGCTGTTTTGTATTTCGAATTAGATCAATTACTATGAGATAAATGATCTTAAAAGCTTGCTCGGGTTCAAATAAACATCTTGAATAGTAATTTTGTCTATCGCACAGATCGTAAAAGTCAATACAGATAGAAATAAAACTCGTAGACTTCGTAGCACATAACTATTGATAAAAAAAAACATTCGTTTTGAAGGTTTTTTCAGCCACATTAAACATTTATAAGGTAAGCGAATTTTCCATATTTTCTAAATAAAACTTAATCATGCTTGTAGTCCGACACTTTTGAATTACAACAAATACTTGAACACGGAATTTCTCAACAGTTGGAAGTTTACGTTTGCGTAGAAAAATGCGGCTTGCTGTAATGAATATTACATTAAATAGCTAATTTATGAACCACTACAAATGAATAAAGAGCACATTGGATATCTTGTACACGACTTTAAATTCCTTCACATACACTTTATTAATATCCTATTACAGTAATTATCATTTACAGGTGTATTACCTACCTACTTAATAATTAAAGTTTTTTTTCAATTTGCTTAAGTTCGTTATTAACTCTTATAGCCTAGTGGTGTAACCGTCGGACTGCCAAGTCATAGGTCTCGAGCTCAAATCCAAGGCACGCACCTCTGATGGTTAAAAATGGTGAAGGAAAACATCGTGAGGAAACCGGCATGCCTGAGAGATATTACTTGACGGCATGTGAAGCTAAGTCAGAGGCCCATAGGCGGCATAAACTCTGACACCAAGTTAGTCATTAACCTCACAAAAAAGATAACTCTTAAAAAGTATTTAGTAAGGCATCGAATTAGGTAACTGTGAAAAATATATTTAATTTAATTAAGGGATATGTATAAATGACCTTTAAAATAATAGTTCCCACTTTACAAGGCTTTAAAATTAATAGTTTGAACTTTAATTTTAATATTTCAACTTTAAAAATAATAATTGTTTGCACCATAATTTTAATACATCTAACTTCAAAGTCCCATACAAAAAGAAATAAAATGACAAACAGATAGCTAAAAGGTGGGTTAGGTTACAACTGTGACTATGCACGAGCCGAGCGAGCGAAGCAAGCGTTGCCGCGGCAGCGGTCGGCGAAGGCCAGAAATGGTCAGAAACGATTTGCCGATCAATTTCCACCATTCCTTTAATGGTTGCTTTCAGAAATAAGTGAATTTTGATTGTGCGAGCCATTATTTTTAAAGTTAAAAGTATTAAAATTAACGTGCAACTATTATTTTGTTGTAGAGACTATTTTTGAAGTGTGTCTTATAATTTTTTTGTTATTATTCTCATTAATTTTAAAGTGCTTTTAAATTCATCCCTTTAATTAATCTATCTATCTATCTTTACTTATAAAGAGAAATGTCCTGACTGTCTGACGACTGATTCATCAACGCAGCCTAAACCACTGAAGCTGGAAACATGAAATTTGGACAGTAGGTTCCTTGCGTGACGTAGGCATCCACTAAGAAAGGATTTTTGAAAATTCTACCCCTAAGGCGGTAAAGTAGGGGATGGAAATTTGTTACGATATTCACGCGGAAGAAGTCGCGGGCTAAGTGCTAGTTACGTGTATAACACTACCGATATTGGGAGTATAAAATATCAGTAACATGAAACCAATCGTATAGAGTGGGTTTAATTATCTTTACATAGTATAAAACAAAGTCGCTCCCGCTGTCTGTATGCTTAGATCTTTTAAACTACGCAACGGATTTTAATGCAGTTTTCAGCAATAGATAGAGTGATTCAAGAGGAAGGTTTAATGTCCCACATTAGTATCTACATTGCATCCGTGCGAAGCCGGGGAAGGTCGCTAGTATTAGAATAAAAGTTTAAAAAACTTCAATGGGTAGTTGCACTTCGTCCTGCATTCGAGTTGGTTTCCAATCACCTCACGTGCAAATAAGGCCGCAATAGAAACTATATAAAGTCAATTTACGACGTGTCAGTGTAAAGTCGTAAATGTGAAATTGTTCTCGGCTGTGGATAATGGCGTATTTAATGTATTTGTGACTGGATGTTCCGTATTACCTAACCGTTGTGTCTTATGTATACGTCGTCCGACGACACGGCTCTTCGATTAACATAAAATCGAGGCGAACACTCGCGACCCCGCGTGGGCGCGTGCTCTTGCGCATCTACCGTGCCATATATTGGGATCTCGCTCCCTCTAAACCTCCGCAAAGCTATTTATACAAAACAAACTCGCACAGCAAACACAATCCTATTACCACACCACGGTAATCACTAAAATATTTCGTGACCACTAAACCGCATTTAGTCAGTTAGTCATCATAAACCAGCTGATGTTGTAACTACGTTGGTCGAAAAATAATTAGCAGTTAGTCGACCTCGCGGCCCAACTGCGAAGGAAAACCGCACGCGCTGACATTGACCCGGCGAGCCCCACTCTGTCTACACCGCGGGTACATGGGCACATCGCGGGTACCACCACACCACAGCAACGCAGTTTTTGTGTTTATGAAATATTATCTACATTTACGCGGCACGTAATCGAGTTCAACAAAAAATTCAAGATGTTGAACACGCCACCTTAGTACGACTTTCATCCGGTCGGCCACACAAACCGATCATTACCACTTACGGGATCAATAATTCATATCCAATTAGCTGATTACCGCAGGATGTACATGTAATACGCATATTTATTATATCGTGCACGTTACATGATTGCGTTTTCAATTAATTTATCTACTCATTTAAATAGTGGTTTACAATGTAGTACGATAGTGCCTGACATGTTTGATGCCGAGTGCCGATGCGACGCACTGATAACATTCCGGTTCAGGTATCGAACACGAAATTCTTGGCGTGGTCAAAGCTGAGCGATGCTTGAGGTACACAAACTACACAACGATTCGATCTAGACGTATGTTTGAATGCGCGGAATTCACGGACAATTGATGGAAGCGCGCGATCCATCGCTCTCTATGCGCAAATCTAGTCTTTAGGGGCGGGCGGGGGCGCGCAATGTTCTGCATACCATTCGATGAGAGGTCTCGTCATCGGCCGATAGGATCGTGACAGAGAATTCGTCGGTCGGCTGCCGGTGGAATGCGAGCGGTAATTGATTTGTCCTGTGTAATCGACGATGAGCGGGATTGACAGGAATATCGAGACGTCACGCTAGCCGGATGGCGAAGATAGGTAGGGCGCACGCAACGTACTTACTGCTCATAGCTACCGCTGTTGACTGCTACACTTATCGATAACTACTTGCGTCAGCGCTTGTTGACAGTTCCTTTAATCACAAAGTGTTCATGAATTTTAGGGAGAACTTATAATATGTGAGGATTTTTGTGAGCAGTTTAGTGTTATTGAGATTGAAAGTTGAACACGGTTTTTGAAGGCAAATTCTCAAATAAAAAACGTTGCGACAATTTGGTCGTACAAAACATCAAATTATCAAAATACATCGATAAACTTTAACCAACTTTCACTCAAGTTGAACATGGACCGCATTCTCCAAACTCCGTCATCGGTTGTCTTCTATAAAATATTGGAAAGAGTCGCGAGCAATTCGTTGCACGCGATCCACAAACTGGTCCGTTCAGTAACAGCGCGAAGCCAAATAAAATTAATATTCATAGCCGTTGTATTTATTGGCTTTCAATTAGTATAATCTTAATGGAGCATTAACATACGCGCGGGCGACGCGTCGGAGCATTACCATAGCCGTAGGCGGGTTGCCAACCTCGACCAAACCTGGGATTTTTGGACTCTTTCAAATTGTACCAATTGTACGCTTAATTGGAAAATGCCCTTTATTAACTACAAGAAAAATCTAAGAAGTCTTGCAAAAAAACAGACACTTTAATGAATATAAAAATCTACTTTTGCATAATGTAGAGTCGCATGCACAGATCATTACTTCTAATGTATCCTGTCCGTAGCTGCCGCGTGCAAGACTAATAGACGACTTAAAAAGGCAACAAATGTTACGGGCTGTCCCAGTTAACCTCAGCCGTTTCGAAAAACTACATAAATGGGCAACCGAGTCGGCCTAAGCTGGCAACACCGGTCGCGGAAGGCTCGCTGCCGATGACCTCCGGCGACCGGTTCCCGCGGCTCCCTCCGCGCCGCCCGCGCACCCCCCACCCTCGCCCCCTCGCGCGAGACGTTTCATTACGTTATTATTATATTAAATGCTATAATACACATTGTAGGCATTAGTCCGCCGAGACGTCGTCCTAAGAAAGGGTAATGTATGGCCCACGTAGCCGGTCCATTCGGTTTTATTTGAAACGCTCGGGGATTAGCGCGGTGATCTTTATGACCGTTTTGAATGGCGAATTGTTCTATAGCGAGAAATTTTTAGTCATTATGCTGGTTTCTCAGTATTTTGGTATGAAGGAAAGTTTTGTATTATATTCATCACGTTTTGTGCGTAAAATCTAGCATTCCAGAATTTTCATTAGGTATATTTGAACGTAATAGTTTATTATTATTTACTGAATCACTTGAATTTAAAAGTAATCATGCATAAAGGTAAGTTTTTGACGTCATCAAGTACCGAGCCAAAGACAACAGAAATATGCAGATGATCATAGTCATAGCCACTGAAATCTAAATAATATTTAAACTTCTCTGATAGCAGCCAAAAGTTAAGTACCAATTAGTAATAAAAAATCTTATAAAAACGATGGACGCAGGTGATCCGTGGTTCCTTTCTCTATCCATTTAATGAAAGTGCGTCTAATATAATAATTACTCGGGTATTGAACATGAATGCACATGTACACCTGTGTCCACATTCAAGGCCAACATTATTTAACTAGTAAATACCAGTTACGTGTTAAAAAGTTAAGTGTTGACACAGCTCCAAAGCACCGCTGTTCTTGCATCGCCTGATCGTAATTCGATTTGGCATTAAACCGATTCTTTGGCGCTCTCGAACCTTGTATCGATTCGGAACAATTAAGTGAGAGATTTTTAATACTTCATACGTGTTTTTTATTGATAAGCGCAAGTGCAGCCCGCATGGCATTAAACTTTAATGAAGTTTTTATTTCCATCTTTCCATTCGATGCATGGACACTTGTCAAATAGTTTGTAGGAACAGGGAAATTAGTTTTTCATGTTCTTGTGCCTCTTATAGTACAATCTCTTTTACATGAAAATTTACCTAACATTTTCCATCTAGATACTACCTACGTAATAATTTCGGTTCCACTAATTAGGTAACATGTAACAAGTTAAACAATTTCGTCATGGTTGTATTTTGTTTTTAGGCCTGACTTGCGATAGAAGCGGGAACTTATCTAAGATCTAAATTCATCTCATTATTAAAATACAAATTATTTCCACGTAGTGTGTCACAGAGGAGCGATCTAATTATAGAGGTGACCAGTTCTGAGGGGCGGGGTGGCGGGGGGCACCTTTCGTCGGAATAAGGCACCACGCAACAAAGTATCGCGTTACATCGCGCGGTGCACTTGATCATGCCGTTGTCCGCACTCTTTTATTTATATGCTTTATGTCCATCCTTTATTTTTGTTCGAACCGCTTTGAACGGCGACCGCACCGACCGCACCGCTTAGCGCTCGCCGCAGATCCCACCCGACCGAATTAGTCTTACTAGAATGCATCATGTTCCGCGTTAAACCACATATTATAAAAAATCTATATTCACTAACTATAAACGTCTCGTGTGGTGTGACTTTAAAATCGTTTTAATAGTCTCCAGACCGACATTATACATACCGCATAATTTTCATTACCGTCTACTAAATCCCATACGTTATGACGCATCCTTTTAAGCCCGGTCTAAGTCGATGTTTGAAACTTATTAGAGCAGTCGTTAAAGTAAGTACAGCGGAGGAGCATAAATCGAGTTGGCACGTCAAAATATCAGTTGTAATAGAGCGGGTGGAGTGCGTGCGGCATCGCGCCGAGGCCGTGCCCCGGCCGACCAATTTATTCGTCGGGACGTCAGATTTCGAGGGCCTCGTTACGACTAAGCCTCCAATTAGACTTATCCCTAATTAAGAGATGCCAATAAATTACCCTCCATCACGGGCTAACGAAGACGCGCCGCACTAATAACGCTAATTGATTTTGAGTAATGAGCTCGAGTTTTGATGGAGCTGATTGGGGGACGCGTGGGGGCGCCATCGATCGCGACTACTGCCAATATGAGATACCTTTGTTGCGTTTCTCCCATATAGTTTTGTTGTACTTTCTTACCCTATTTAATTAGCTAATTGAATTTCAGTACTTTAGATTCACAGGTAAATTCAGAAAATCAAGAATTTTAATTGAATTAAACTTGCAAAAATGTTAGATCTTCCAATGATAATTTAATTAATTGTATTCAGCGGAAGTTTACGCTACCTAGTAAGTCGGTATCACCGGCTGAATACACTGCGTTTTAGTTTTAATTGAATTCCATTACTGTAGTGAAAGCTCACGTTTAATTACCGAGTGGGACTAAACAAGACCATGTTCTGATAAATTGCATTTTCAGCGTAAATACTGAGGTTGTTTTATTCCTGAAATCAAAACAGTTGTTAATTAATGATAATAGTTTTAACAAAGGCCGTAACGAGGAGATCCACTTTTGAATACCGATCTTATTTCCAATAATTGATCATTAATTGATGTACCTATGACGTATTGCCAATTTTCCTGCCTTGAGTATTTTTGTACTTTTCAAATTACCTACCTGTGCCAATAAAACATAAACATAACATCACGCTTAATATTCCCCGAAGGGTTCGGCAGAGGTATTTCGGTACACCCTCGTTTCGCCAATTATGTTTAAGTCCCATGTAATAGGGGGCGAGCCTATTGCCATTAACCGAGCACAAATCCAAACTCCGGTTTTTCCTAATGGAAAAACTCAGTAACATTGCCCGGCCTGGTGTTCGAACCCAGGACCCCATGCTCTGCAGTCGCGCTTGCGATCACTAGACCAACAAGGCAGCCAATGGTGTCGATTCTGTAGCATATTTTGACAGCACTAAACTAAATGCAACTGTCACTTTCTTTTTCTATTGAAACAGAAAGAGACAAACACCCTTAGTTTAGTTTAGTCCTGTCAAAGTGCACAACATAATAGACACCAATAAATAAGTAATTTTAACGGTTTTACTTATACAAGATGACAGGTCCGGACTGGCCATAGGGCAAATCGGGCAAACGCCCGATGGGCTGGTTACACAGTCGGAGAAATAGAAAGAGAGACGGGAAAGTAAAAAAAAAAACGTCGTCCGTGTAATCGCTTGGGATTTTTTTTTTGCCAGCACTGGGCCGACCGTCTCTGAAATGCCCGGGCCGATTTCAGGGTCCCAGTTCGGCCCTGCAAGGTGATAAATTCTGTGTGTGGTGAGGTGGATATAAACAGAAACAATTGAAATCGTGAAAGTAGTTATTATAATATTTTATTAATACCCAATTCTAATAGGTATGTTTGTGTGTTAATAAACTTTCAGATATATTCATATCTTTTCCATCTTCAGTAAATATGAACGCAACTCTATTGACTTTTAATTCTATTACGTTCCATATAAGGCCTCCATTTTAATTAAACAACGCAGAAAGACGCCCGATTACTTTCTGTAATTACTACCTCTATCTAACGATCTTAACACTTTTAAATGCACCTTTTACAAACATTTTTTTATTTGCAATTTAACAAAACATACAACAAATGAAACACGGTAACATTGACAAATGACAATCGGCCATAAATATTAAATTAGCTTTTAAAAACGTTTAATTATGAATCGTCGACATTAAATAATTGTTTCGGGCTTTACCTTATATGGTTTGGATCGTCGTTGATGAAGTTGTAAAGCGTGCGCGCGCGCAACGTGACTCGCGACTATCTGTAGATCCTATCGGCGGGTACATCGGCCGCTATCAGAATGTCATTATTCCCCACAATCCGATTAGCTCTGTCTTGTATAGCGTTAACTTGTAATTTCGCTTAATAATAAGGCTTTGAATAGTTTATTCCGATTTTGGTTGTTATCTGTTTGATCCGTTGTCTCGTAGTTAAGTAATGTAAAGGTTTATAAATCTTGATGTGTTAATTTACTGTTGTAGACATTATTTCTAGTTACCGTGTATGTTTTTGTAGTTATTTTAACTTTTAGGCTCTCTGTGTATTTTTTAGGGTTCCGTACCCAAAGGGTAAAACGGGACCCTATTACTAAGACTCCGCTATCCGTCCGTCCGTCCGTCTGTCACCAGGCTGTATCTCATGAACCGTGATAGTTAGACAGTTGAAATTTTCACAGATGATGTATTTCTGTTGCCGCTATAACAAAAAATACTAAAAAACAGAATAAAATAAATATTTAAGGGGGGTCCCATACAACAAACGTGATTTTTTGCCATTTTTATAGATAATGGTACAGAACCCTTCGTGTGCGAGTCCGACTCGCACTTGGTCGGTTTTTTTTAGGATTTAGTCATATCTAAACGTTTGAAAATCATTTTTTTTTGTGTGAATACTCTGTAAGAAGAACGGTCCTGGGTGTCATACGAATACCCATGACAGTCGTTACGGGTAGTCAGAAGTCCGAAAGTCTGACAACCGGTCTAACCTTAGAATATTGGCATTGCCCAGTTGGGTTGTCGTGATCTGATGGCACTCGCTCCATGTAAAATACTGCTATTCAGCCGCATCTGGTTGGACTGGAAGCTGACCCCAGCATAGCTGGGAAAAAAGCTAGGCAGCTCTAGACTCTGTACGAAGAACTTAAAATATAGGTATATATTGTTTTTAATATACGTCGTGAGAACAGTAAAATGCCAGAAGCGCTATACTTAACTCTTTTTTGCCTCTTAGATTTTTTCCTGTCCCGCGTCATTCCGCTCTTAGTTCAAACAATCAAGTATACGACAGTAGGCTTTTTACACTTTACTTAGTTTTTGCTCTCAAGTGAAGTCTGTGTATTTAGGTTTTATGACGTATGTAGTTACGACTGAACAGAAAAAAATATACTTCTTACGACTCTATTTCTTCAGTATTGTATGGGACAAGAGTATCGAAGACAACTTTTTTTTATTCAAAGGGTAAAACCAGTGATAGGCCGAATAAGGGTTTCACCGAATACGAATAATCGGCCGAATATTCGGCAGGATTTAGCGCGCGCGCTGTATAGTTCATTGCAAAAATTCACTCTGTACTTGTCGAAGGCATTGAATCGTGCGACCCTTCCGACTTCTGAAGTTTTGACGCTGCTACCCCCGGACTGTTATTGCGACATCTAGTTAGCGACAAAACATTAGCACGTGAATTTGTTTTTGTGTACAAAATCGTTAAAACTCAGTAAATTGCCAAGAAAACAATGAATTAAATGGAAAGAAGAGGTCGAACGTTTGGACATTTTTCTATGAAACTGATGATAAATGATAAGACACACTTGATATGGATACAATTATGTAATTATACTACTTGATATAAGCATAAAGGCAACTTTTGAACGCAAAATTATTCGGTAGAATGTTCGGCATTTTTACCGAATAATCGGCCGAATACGAATGTTCGGTAAACCTGCCGAATATGCCGAATACCGAACATAAAACGAATATTCGGCCCATCCCTAGGTAAAACTACCGAGTTTTACCTTATTTCTGAATGAGTATAAGTAGGTAAGTACTGGTTTATACCACTTGCAGCAACAATCCATTGGTTGTATTGTAGCAATAACACACAATCAGAAACAAATTGCTTGCCCAAGGCAACACATTGAGTTCAGGAACAACCTCTTTTGCAACTTACGTGAGATAATGAGCAGCTGAATATAGGTTTCCATCTACTTCATCGATTTATTTCATTTTCTACCGCTGCTGAGGAAACCAATCCGATTAAAAATAAATAATTAGACTACTACATTATGTTTTTTCAACAATTACTTGAAAATCGACCTTAGGCCTCAAATCGATTTTATTGATCGAGGTAGACGATCATTATGTATTGATCAACTTTTTTGTATTGAATCCTGAATGTTACCTCATATGGCCCTTGGCATGTAGTTAATCAGTTACGTACAGGGTGTACACAAATTTTTGTAATTCCTTAAAACCAAAATCTATAAATGAAGATAGAAATATAAAAAAAATATAGACAGTCTTTTAAGAGCATTTTCCTATAGCTTCAACGGTTAAGGTAGCTGCCCTTGCTGCCCCATCTCAAATTTCCACCCTGTATTAGCAGTGATAGCCTAGTGGTGTGACCGTTGGGCTGCCAAGTCATAGGTCTCGAGTTCGAACCCAAGGCACGCACGTCTGACTTTACGGATTCATGTGCGTATTGTATAATTATCACTTGCTTAAAAATGGTGAAGAAAAACATTGTGAGGAAACCGGCATGCTTGGGAGATACTTCTCGACGGCATGTGAAGCCAAGTCAGAGGCCCATGGGCGGCACAAACTCTGACACCATGTTAGTCACTAACCACACGAAAGAAGCAGACCCTATATATGTAGTTGGGTTGGTAAGCTGAATAATTAATATTATGTATTAATTACAGAATATTCTTTAGACAGTATACGGTAAAGAAAATTACATTCTGTCAAAATAAATGAAAGCTCCAATTTTAAAGTCCATGATACGGAACTGACAGGTGGTACATTGGTTGAACGCGGCATAAAATTCATACCAGTACTTCACTATAACTGTTTGAAGCATGGGAATTTTGGTGTCAACTAAACTATAACCCTGACAACGAAATCCCAGTCTTATTTCATGAACGCTTAAGCTCATAATTGGTTAAAGCTATTGATACATGAACAAGTTCTGAGTGTCGCCGGGTGATGAGCGGGCGAAGCTCCAATCTTTGACATTAAATAATGAAGTTTTACTCACGCCACTTACACCACCATTACTGGTTATAATGAGCTGTGTTAGATAAGAGTAATGCAGTTAATTGGTACTGGTTGGCGGTCACACACGGATATATTGAGCTTCCTGTGAAAGACGAGAGATTATCCAATGAGGCTCCGTTTTTATTGCCTTGAACTGAAGATTTACTAAGTTGTCAGTACCAGTACAATTATTTAGCTTTAATATTTATATCTTGTAATTGTAAGACTTGGCGTTTTCTTTTTGAAATTGTGATTTTTTATTCGCTTTTAAAGTTACAGCTGTATGTATGTACTTTGCTTTATATTTAGTACTTCTAATGAGGTACCAAAAATTAATATATCTCATTAATTGTCTCGGATAAATGATTGGTTATCATTGTTTAATAAACTGTATCGAACGGTTCTTAAAACATACCTATTAGCACTGTAGACACAACTAGCGCTTTTTTTTTCAAAAAAATGGATGTTTTATACTTTGAAGTATTCGTTTAAAATTAAGAAGACCTACTTACTATTAAAATAAAGTCGAAATTCGTTTCGCTATTATCTAAAACTCACGAATTTACCAAGACTATAATTATACAATATTAACATTTGGTATAACAATCTGTTAACAAATTCCATTGAAAACAGTAACTTAAATCAAGACTACATAAGACAGTATCTATTAATAATATAATTAGGAGGGTAAACAAGAACATCGAGTAAAATGAACTTTCCCGTACAAGGTGAACTCGTTGTGATTAATTAGCAAGGTGGCTAATTAGCGAGCACAAGTCAACTCATTAGGAACCGTAATTGAAACAAGCAAGCCTTGGATTTTTCCGAGAAAAATCTCCGGTTAATTTTGTCTATACATAATGTAGCCATGGTTTTGGTTCAAAGCGGGACACTTGATACGGTTCGTTATTTTTAATTTCTATTATGTTTTTTTTGTTAATAAAATTATATAATACAAAAGGTTTAGTGCGAAAATGTAGAGCACATTGCTTAGCATGTACATACATGTACAATGCAAGGTTTAAAATTGGTAATTGCATTCAAGACGCAAATATAAAAGATTTGTAGACAGGTTTGCACTAAGTTGTGATTAATACATATATTCTATTTTCCTTCGAATGTTGATAAGTAACCGTATGACTGTATAATATTAAATATTGTAGGTATTTAAAAAAGGCACAACTGCGCATCTAAATCTTTTAATATTTTTATACAATACCATTTGTTCGCTTTGATCGCTTTTGAAATGAAACAGAAAGACTGGTTATTACACACAACAATTAATTATGATAAATGCGTTTATATGGATCGACAGTCCAAAACATATTTTAAAACCAGGGTTCCCATAGTACGATATTGTTGTCAGGTTGATACAGTTTACTTTTACTTGTCTATAGATGTTAGTCACTATTATTATAGTCGACAGTCAACCTTCGAGGTGATAAAACATACAAAAACTATCATCAGAAATAGAGGTGACAAATTTTAGTTAAAGCCACACTATGTATCTAATAAACAATTATACATCTTTACTGCATGACTGTGACCACGCGTTATGCTTTCAGTGAGACTTTCGCTTATAGATTTTATAACGTATTCACAATTTTTTGAAAGTTCAATCTTATTAATAGATTAAACTTTCAAAAAATTGTGAATACGTTATGAAATCTATAAGCGAAAGTCTCACTAAAAGCATAACGCGTGGTCACATTGTCTTAACATTAACTATTCCGTAGCCAATTTAATGAACCTGCATTTTTGCACATTTTTTACTTCAATTCCCATTTCGCCCGTTGTATTTAATTATAAAGGAAATAATTAAAACTATATGAAACCGGCATTTGTTTCAACGTAAGGTAACGCTTATGATTTTTCACAAAAGAATCAGATTGTGATATGTTATATCACTTTAATTAGCAGATATAAATTAATTACTCGTATATTCAGTCAGAAAATGTATTGTCCGTCATATTCAATTACAGTGCAACCTCGATATAACAAATCGGAACGGAACAAGTAAATATTCGTTATATCAAGTACCTAATTCATTAAACTGAGGTTTGTTATATTGAGGTTAGGTTGGTCTAAAATTTGTTATAAAGAGGTAAAAAATAGTTTTTACGTTTTTGAGCCATTGCAACTTAAATCTTTAACAATAGTGACGAGCAGCGGTGTTTACATTACTTTCCATCAAACAACAATGATTGTTTTTCGAATAAAATGTGTCGAAACCTGTCGCGACATGAATCACATACTGAGGGTCATATATTGGTGGGAACGTTATATAAAGGTTTTGGGTTGACAAAATTCGTTAATTAGAGGTATTTACACTTTTTCTCATAGTTGAAAATTCGTTATAAAGAGGTTGTTCGCAAAAAATTTTCGCAATATAAAGTTATATTTTACATTGACTCTTATGGACAATTCAAGGGGATTACGGAGAATTTGTTAAATCGAGAAAGGCGTTATATTGAGGTACGTTGTATGAAGGTTGCACTGTATTTCAAAGCTGCTCTCTACCACATGTGAGAACATATCTATAGCGTGTGTTAAGATAATGACGTGAATTGTACTTTTAAAAGTTCTATTACGAAAAAAATACATAAATTACTTTTTGATGATTGTAGTACCTAATGTGTTTAGTTAATGACTTGAATAGCCTTCAGACAAAGTTACTTTGAAAGCCTTCGTGCTTGGTAAGATTAACTTTATTTTTAATAGGTAATGTATTATTTTAAATCACAACATTGAATAGCGAATAGCTTAACGGTTTTAATAGTAAATCTTAATAAATAAATATACTATAGTGTCTAAAATTTAATAGCCCCTTTTTGACAGCTGTCAGATCAGTACATTTTATGTTGAAATTGACATATGTTCTAATCTGACAGCTGTCAAAACGGGCCTATTAAATTTTAGCCACTATAATGCTATTGCTATCAATTTCTGATTTTCTTTCGAACGTTGTCCCGTCATTGTTACTTATCTTCAGAGTCACCTAGGCGCTTAAAAATTACGGAAAGAGAGTCAACTGAACTGAAATCCAAGCTGCCCGATGGTCGTCTAACCTCTTCAGTAAAGCTACAGTCACACGAGGCGAATACTCGCTGCGAATGTAATCACCGCGAGCAAATTCGATTGGTGTAATATGCTACTCGCTGCGATTAAAAATCACTGGCCACGAATGGTATTGAGCATGTTCAATTATTATGGCCGCGAGCGCGCTTCTCGCCGCGATAGCAGCGCTCGCGCGAGTCGTGTGCCAGGGCACTCGCTGCTAATTCACATCCAATAGACATTTTCTTTGCTCGAGCAACAACCGACTATAGAATTTAACGTGAAATGTGCGAATCTCAGTCACTACATGTGACAAACAGGCAGCGAGTGGCTCGCAGCGGTCTATTCGCAACGAAACTCGCTACATGTGACTTTAGCTTTACTCGCAAGAGAATGTCCATTCAAACTTTAATCGCAATTAAATTGTTACTGTGTCATGGGCCTTAATAAACATTATATTGTATCCCTCACCTCACTTACATTTACCCGCAATGGCAGTGCGCATACGACGTCGTACACTTTGTGTGAATACTTTTTCTGCAACTACCCTATTACTAACACCATCACTGTTTTATTGTTAAAATTGTAATCTGATTTGTCATGGTACCGCCCACTGCGCCAATCGGCTTAATTTAGTTTTTAAGTTATAAATATTGTATTTTCTCTGTAAGTGATTTTGTAAACCGTAAATTTCAACTAACAAAAACTTTGTTGATTTGACGACAGATGGCGACACTCGTAAAATAAAATTGTTAATCTTATCTAATCATTCGAATATCGAAATGAAAGCGATTTTTTTCTAATATCGATGATACCCATTGCCTGAATGAGTTATTCTCCTAAAGTCATTTTGATGGATACAATATGACAGGACTTAGCACTGAAGAAAGCTATTTTTTTTTGTACTGCTGATATTAATTTTTAATTTTAGCTTATTATTAGATACATGTTTAATATATTTTTAACGTTTATGTTCAAAATGTGCAAACGCTCAATACCTAAATATCTATACTAATATTATAAAGCTGAAGAGTTTGATTGTTTGTTTGAACGCGCTAATCTCAGGAACTACTGGTTTGAGTTGAAAAAATATTTTTGTGTTGGATAGTCCATTTATCGATGAAGGTTATAGGCTATGTAACATCACGTTACGACCAATAGGAGCGGAGCATAAATGAAAAATGTTGCAAACACGGGAAAAATGTCCACCTGTGCGAAGCCGGGACGGGCCGCTAGTTTTATTTATAAAAATTCTACCGTGTAAAAGAATGTGCGAGTATAGTATGAGAAATGTAGTTCGTAAACCATATTATATAAAACACATCCAGATATTGATACTATTGGTAGTCTGATCCCTTCTAAAAGAGAAAACAGTCAATTTCCCACAATGTCAATCTTAATTTAGCAAGCTTTTATCTTAACTAATTACGGATGTATATTTAAAATAATATGTAATACTTACATACCAGTATCCTGATAAATCTATACTAATATTATAAAGCTGAAGATTTTGTTTGTTTGAACGCGCTAATCTCAGGAACTACTGGTTGGAATTGAAAAATTATTTTTGTATTGGATAGTCCATTTATCGAGGAAGGTTATAGGCTATATAACATCACGCTACGACCAATAGGAGCGGAGCATAAATGAAAATTGTTGCAAAAACGGGAAAAATGTTCACCCGTGCGAAGCCGGGACGGGCCGCTATATCAAGATATGATAAAAGTCATCAATTTTCCACCAATTCTATGGCATAAACCCATCGTATTATTTTGCACGTTTCTTATTTTCATTTTCTCAAAAAACCTTTATGCTGATTTATACCTAATAAATAACTTAGTATGCTATCACTAACCCACAAGATTCCCTATCATCTAAAGCTCGTAGAGTTCGTTAATTTCTTCGGGATCAGGTAACGAAGGCGGCTCTCAGCGTGGAGTGGATACCGTTTCAGACGTTCTTGATTAGGAACTACCTTCAGCCGACAATAAGCTTACAAAGAGTTTGCTTTTGTCTGGGATTCTTGTTCGTGTTAGTTATCATGATTTTTACTTGATCATGACTGCGAATGTGAATGAGTGAACGGCGATTAACAAAAGGAATTTATAAGGCGGATGTCAATGGAAACGCCGGTAGAGGACGTCCTAGAAGTACATACATCGATGTTATTGGTGATGTTCTTCACAAAGGTCAGATGCGTAGTACTCTCAACCGGCGCGGCGGCGGCGGCGTGCGTATGACAAGATGTATGAATGTGGATGAAGCGAAAGGGGTATGTATCTAAGGGTCGTAGCACGTGGCGTTCTATAGTTTCTGCCTACCCCCATGGGAAAAAGGCGTGAGTTTATGTATGTATGACTGCGTTGTAGTTATATTTTTGATAGTTGTTGGTATTTCAGTATTCCTTGGTATTATTTTTCGGGGACCTTGCTTCGGCGAAAGAGGTGTCCGTTCTTAGAAATGTTGCCAACAAACACAATTTATTTTATCATTTTCTCCGTGATGTTAAGTACAGAGTCATTACGCTCAAAGTTTCACCGGAATCATTTGATATTGAAAACAAAAACATTCTAGGATTAAGGGACTAAACACACTTATCAGTATCAATTCAAATTTCTAAAATGGGCATTGTATGAACTTGCTTACGCTTTCACCTTTTCGCATCGATGCAGCTTTCGTATGCGTGAGCATGCTTACTCCTATACTTTACCTACTTCCGCAGCTGAAAGCTCAAGATTTCACATACGACGAGAATATGACCCATATTCTAAGACGTTCCTCCAAAACTTACTCGACTCGACTCTACCTCAACTTGACATAAACGTCCTCGACTCGAGAGGTTTCCTCAGTCGAGGTAAGGAATCATCTGTCAAACTCAAGGTACCTCGGAATCTACCTTAAGGAAGGAAGTGTCAAAGTTAGTATGTAATAAAAATTAACTTTGAAGACTTTATCGAATATGCTTACGATACTTAATCCTTACAATTTTTTATCGCGGCGTTATTTGCGCGATGCAGATTTATGACGTAATGGCTCCATCGAGGAACCTCAAAGTTCACTCGAAATTGCGACTAAGAATACAATTTTGAAGGTGTCTTCGATGCCGTTCTGAGTCGAGTATGAGTCGAGTAAGTTTTGCAGGAATGTCTTAGAATATGGGTGTTGTCTAAAACCATCCAACCATTTACAAATTGATGCTGATTAATGTCCACGTAAATCCAGTAATTTTCGATTTACAATAGAAAATTCAGCATTTGTTGCCAGTGACTATCAGTTTAATTCATGATACTGTGGGTAGGTACTGGTAATGGCTGGCCGTTATCAATGAAATACACTACACTTACACTAGGACACTTTCACTTCTGCCGGGGTTGCGGTGCATGCTTTTGCGAATCCCGCGACCCTGGCCGTACGGTCAGGAGAAGGAACACCGTTGGTTTTTAGCCGGTAAGAGTCCGGCAGACCCCCTCGCCTTCCCCGGGCGAGGGACATCCATGAGGATTTTCCAACGAGAAAAAAAAAAAAAAAAAAAGGGACACTTTCACTTCTTTTTACATGGTACAATCAACGATAATAGGATGAATATTCGAATAACCTTAATAAATTGTCATCATCCCGAAGTTAAGAAAACAGACGTTTAAAACTCCAATAATTATGATAATGAAAACGCAAACTACAGGGTGTAAACGAAATCATCTAATTCCATCAAACCTCGTGATGTACTGCTGACATAGATTAACCTTGCACGGGATACTTTTGGATTCAATAAAAAAAATATTACAAAAAGTAAACGTGTTCTTAACGTGAGGCATTTTAGCGCCCCGTTTTAAATGACCGCGCAGCGAGCGATAGCCGCGCAATTCGCTCGGGGCGCAAAAATGCCTCACGTTAAGAACACATGTTTACTTTTTGTATTTTTTTTATTGAATCCCGTGTAGGGTTAATCTATGTCAACAGTACAACACGAGGTTTGAAGGAATTGCATGATTTCGTTTACACCCTTTATACCACTGCCAAGAAATAACTCAAGAATAAAAACAATCTAAAACTACAATAATGTTAACAACCCAGAACAATACTGATTTGTAAAAACAATATTGAGGTAATTCGTATATTCGCCCAGAAACAAACAAAAATACATAAGGCCAAACATAATTAAAAAAACTAAATCGTTTCCGATTGTTTGAACTAATAGACCAAATGCCTTCTAAATCGTTTGAGGCCAGTTTAATTACTCTATTAGGTATATATTGCGAACAGTTCAAGGATTCAAGGAAATACGATTGGTCTGTAGATGTTACGATTAAAAAGCAAAATGTGTTTTTTATTGTTTTTGCGAGTATATGATATTTTTATGACCATATCTAACCTTAGATTTTATTGATGATTACTAAACATAGGTCTACTCCACAGACTTCTATAATGAATGACTTATACCTGGAAATGAAATTAGAAACCAAAAATGTAAAGAGAGGGCTACCATTACAAAAAAATTAAAACCAAATGGAACCAATTTGTCGACGGAAACTAATGTTGAATTTTTATGAACATAAAAATAATGTAAAACAGGATCAAACACAAACGTATGTAATTCCGTTAATTACTTTTGAAAAAAGTTGATAGGAAAACTGTATTAAAAAAAGAATAAGGTGATACTTTTGATCTGGTAAACATGAAAGTTCAGTAGAAAATGTTTTACACCACTGGAATGTAATTTTGGCAGTGACAAATATTTCTTTACATTTTTGATTTCGAATTCCATTTCCAGGTATAGTGTACAAGTGTTCATGGAACTAATGGATGCTGATACTCATCTATATATCTAGAAAGTCCACATTCTAGTGAAAGGTGGAATACCAGAAAATATGCAAAAGAAGACACATCTCTTCGAACATCAAGAAACACTTTGTGAAAAGCTAAAAGTTTTTCTATTATCACGTCTATAATAATAATAAAATTGATCAATAGAACTTAGTAACTCAGCTTTCATCCTTTGTTATTAATGTTTTGAGATGTTGTACATAATGGGCTAGTTATAATGAACAATGAACAATCGATCAAGGACGATACTAAGAATTGAAATTCCTATTGCTCGGATGCAATAAAGAGAAGTATCCGTCTAGTTTAGTTCCCTCACATTTAAATGCCCTCTCTATTACAGAAAGTGGTACCTATAAATGAAAATCAAATCAAGAAAACATAAATAAATGATGGAGATAACTAAGTTATTGGTTTTAAATCACATTATTCCCTACATCGCACCGAACTCAATTTGAAAGATTGGCCCAAGCACCGAAGTGCAATAGGGTGATGGTATAAAGGCGAGATTGCATACCTGTGCTACAACCTAGGGCTGGCATACACTCGCAGTTTATATCGATACTTTACAACCTATCATTATAATTTAATGGCATGGTATTTAAACGTAGAAAATACCTTCATATATGTCTTGCATTTCATTATCCGATTATAATCTTTCTTAATTTGCGTATTTATTTCAAGTAAACATCATGTCCATTTGTTATTTTTTTCCAAAGCCTATGTTAGTGCCATAGCCATTATTCACTAATAATTACGTAGTAAACAACTTCAATTATTGAGCTATAAGCCATCGTTTATGCAAATCAACCTTTACTAAGGTGTAGTAACTTTATATTATTATATTAAGTATATGAATGTACAAAAATAATGCTTAGTCTTCAAATGTCAAGCGTAATGATTAGGTGACGTTAAGAAGCACCTGTGTAGCCTAGGAAGTCGTTAAAAACAATTAATCGATACTCATATTTCTTTGAAAATATTATTCCACTCTAACTATATTTTGCAACACGAATAACGCACGGACGAGTTAAATTAATACGGCTAAACAACGTTCGGATCAGAATCGGTTCGGAATCAATTTAGCGTGGCGTTTGCCCACTTATCGAGCATTGTTGGACTGAGATACTCGCTTTGTGACGTTTCCCATCCCTACAGGCGCCCAGCGGGGGGTGTTCGATGATTGATGGCTGGCCGGCTGCACGCCGCGTCGAAGCGGGACGGATATATCGGCGAGGTGTTGGACCTCTCTCTCCGATGCACAGCGGGCTGGCCTCGTAATTGAATGGCAATTACCTGGGCTGTAAATATGACACAAGCGCGTAATTGTAGGAGTGGAACGAGTGAGGCCCGAGACCGCAGTGTGAATGCTGCCTTTGAGATGAAATATTGAAATCACGTGCGTATGTCTCCTCGTGCACCCGGCTGCTGGACCTTTAATTGGAGCATGACACGTTTAATTTAATTAAGTTTTTGTTTCTTTAAATTAAACAACAAAAAAGCGCGAAGGTTTTTAACAAAAAGTATCATGTTTAAGTCATTGTTCACGTAAACAGTTGATATTGAGGATACTTGACTCCGGTTCACGGTCTGGGTCCCAACTCAAAAAATGTTAATATATTATGACACTATGTTATTCAACCGACGAGGTCTTTTTTTTATTCTGGGCCTCTTTTTATACTATTTGTCATCCCAAACTAGCCGACATGTACCCCTGCGACACAATTTAAATTAAATATTTCAAGTCAAAAAAAAATGTATTGTCGTTTGTTGAGAATATTGACAGTAGGATAGTTTTAAAAATCCTGAAAATTACAACCATCGTTTTGTTAATTAATTAATTTTAGAAATTATGTATGTATTTACGTAATAACTATATATGATTTGTAATATTATGTTAGTTAGGTACCTACCCATATATTTTTTTAGTTACACATGTATTTCAACCATTTTAATTTAAATTGTTAACTTTTGTGCAAATGTTGTGTTCTGGAAAGGTTCAAATTTCGTAATTCGAACTCAAATTTGATTTAGTCGAACGTCAGTAAAAAGTCAAGTAGGTAAGAGCGCTACCAACTCACTCAAATAGTGGTTGACCTCATTTCGTCGAACATTGTAAATCATTGTCGATTGATCCTTAAATTACGTCATCATACCGAGTTACTAAGCTGAATCAAAGCCGCAGGCAACTCGAAGTGAAAGGCTAAGCAATACATACCCAACTAATTAAATACTTGTTCTTAGCTACGCGAACATATTAATTAAACGAATTATATTAACAGCTTATACAGTACAACTATATAATATGTATTTATATTTATACACAGTCATTAAAATATGGAAAGTAACAGTATTTTCTTAGTTGTTAATTAAATTTTTAATTTACATACAAGTAGTGGGCATATGTCAGTGATGCGAGGCAACTGTTACACCGTTGTGCCCCGGGCAGGCGGGTCGGGCCAGGCGGGGCACCCTCGCCACCTGTCTCACGCATTGGGGTGCTCAGTGTACTCACACAGATATTTGCAGTGTGCACCACACTACACACTTCATGCCAACTAATTAAGCACCCTACGTTGTACGTAGCTACATATTTGCACCTCAATTATGCGTCCTAGCAACAGTTTACTTTTAAAATATTAAAATAGCCACATTAAGAGCCTAAATAACCTCGTTTGTTCCATGTTCACACGCCACGCTCGCCTGTGCCAATTAAAAAATATTTCTAGAACATTGATTCAATTAAAATTCAACACAGCTAGCTAAATCTAACGCGTGCCATACCTACATGACAAAACGCCAGGAGTCAGGTTTTAATTGGCGTGGTGTCGAGTTCGGACCAGAGGAGTGTGGGGGGTGTGCGCGGGGTGCGGGAGGATCGCCTCTCGCCCGACACTCAGTTTTTCTCTCACCCTCTATAAAGCAACAAGTGGTTCGATGAACTGCCGAAATTTCCGAAACCGAGCCTCTATTACATTATGTCGGCTCGAAGAAATATGACAAAGTGTTCGTCGATACTTTAGCTAGAACATCACGTACCTAATAGGTGTTAATCAGAGCCACTCTAATATCAATCGTTCATTAAACCGAGCCTCCTGCACAATCGTTCATTTAGAAGGTTCTCACGCCTCATTAAAGTCTTTTTCGTGATTCGACGACCGCGTCTACCGTTTCCCGGAGCACAATGAGCGAGTGATTCGGCGGCGAATAACGAGGGCATTTTGTCGGCCGCCTCTCACGTCCGACGCCTTCCGACGCTCAATGAAAGTTTACCTGCAGCCGTAACGAGCGATTTGTCCCCTGGCCCCGGCCCCCGCGCCCCCGGGCCCAAATCAAAGCCCATTCACATCTGCATGCCGACACAATGCTGGCAATTAGGCCGCGCCTGGCCCTACAATCGAACGTAATGCGCTCTCGTTCGATGACGCCACGAAGTTACCTCGTCCTTGATCTCCCAATCCCGAAATCACCCCGTTAATGTGTTGTTCTGAGAATTTGTAACAATTAACTCGTTGATAAGCACAAGATTTATTATCTGTTTTAAGAAATAAATGCTCACTAATTTACTTATCTGGTGTTCACATCAGCAAGGTGTATAAACAATGTTCTCCGGTTTCAAAATAATTGCTGATAACTTCCGTTGTTATGGATACTTCTATTTATGTTTTGTGTTTTAGAATGGAAACACCAGTATTAATCATGTTGCAATCCTTTACGGCGAAGTAATTAAGGCCACACCACATTGAAACGGCAAACGACAATTAAGCTCTTTTTCACTAAACCTCGATCCCTCGTCTGCACGGCCAAGGTGAGGGTCAACCATTTTGTGCGTCCCCGTCAACGCTTCTTTTGTGAAGGCAATTTGCTTGGCAGAGGTCAACTGCACACCGTAAATCTCCGCACCTGCCAGTCGTGCCAACTTTCTTCGGTTTAAGTTTAAACACCCCACTACATAAACTTGTAAGTTGTAATTATATTCCTTTCTCGGGTGATTTGTACTGTTCACTAATCATGGTTTTAACACGTGATTAAGAAATAATAATAACTACAATAGAAAGAAATGGTACAACCGCAACGCGTGCTTTCTAGGAATTTGGCAGTCGTCCCACTTGAACGCAGATTTACGAAAACTATATTACGAACTTTTCATGAGTTCATACATGAAATTCCAGTACGTTGACCATAGATTTTAGGTTTTTATTTTGAGTCCCAATTTACTTTGAATCATTATTGTGTTATATTACTAAACTTAATCCCAATTTATTTTTGATAACAACTCCTCAAACGCCTTCCAAAAAAAATTCGAAACATCAAAATCTAAATCATCATCAAGTTCTAAATCAATCATTCTTTTGGGTTTTGGTTGTCATGACTTTTATTAAATAGCAATCTTAAACAAATTCCAGAACCAGGATAACGATGTAACATTATTTTCACTCATAAATGAAGAAGTTTTGTAAACAGCAAAAATGCTTTACTAACTCTAGAAGCATTTAAAGCAATTTCTACTGCTAGTTACAAACGCATTTAAAAGTAGTTTTAATAAACTCGCGTCTCGTTCTTGGTAGCCGGTGAACGTCAGAGTCTTCGACATTTAGTGCCCTCATAATGTATATTACAACCGCGGTTTGTCTTGCCTTGCTTTTATAACTAGCAGCTATGCATCCAACTGAATTACGTTTAGCACGAATATGATATTTAAAATGAAGTATTTCACGTTTCTAGAAGAGTTATTAGTACTGTTATAATAGCAATAAGTAAAATTGTTAAGAATGGTGTTCTAATATCTTCTGTTAACCATGTCTTTGCAGACTCTTTAGAGGGCAGGCATGATACCCCGTATGATATTGGTACATTAATTAGAAAAGCTTTAATAATTTTTCAATCAATATCTAAGGATTGGACGTTAGGACTATTGACCAGTTTGACCATGTCCAATGTCTGTAGTATGATGCTAATAGTATATGTGAAAAACGACCAAAAAACAAATATTTGATCATTAAAGACCAAAACAAATAATTTGTTGTTTCTGTGTCCACTAGATACCTTCGATTTTTTGTACTTACTTGTACTGTACACATATATTTTATTTTAGGCTTACAAGCAGTGAAATCTGTTGATTTATGTACAGGCACAAATCACATGTTGGTACATTTTGTTGACAGTGTTCGTGTAGTGTCGGCACACCACTCGAGAGAGTTTGTGTAACTGTTGCTTTGGCACCCGAACGTGCGTACGCGCACGCAAGTTCAAATACTTACGGAATTCCACACCAAAGTATGACAGTTTTTGAATTTTTCTACTTGCAGCTATACTTATGATTGCAATAAGTGGAGGCACAGATTTATAAACTAATAGAGTTATAAAATTGTTCTACATGCTTCATCAGATTTTACATTGTTCTTGGTCTCACATGTTACATTTTCTACAAGCTTCTCCAGTCACTACTAGCACTAAATTCATACATCCCTGAATTAGAACTCTTGCAAGGAAGATCGCAATAATTTAGGATTAAAAAAATCACGTATCTTTTACGCTATTTCAAAAAGCTCACCAGAGAATCTTTCTTATAAAGCTCATCGCCGCACTTGGCGAAGAAACCACCTTAGAAGACACTCCATGTGAACTCACCTCGACAATGATCCAATAATTAACACTCGACAATCGCGCAAATGTCGTGTGGGTGACGACGGCGGCACACGGGGGCTGCCCGACGCGTCATTAAGGAGCATTCACGCCGTCCGACAATATTCTTCATTTGCGTACCGGCCGTCATTTGGCGCATTGTGACCGACGCGCAACGCCCGCCCTCCGCTGCAGCGGTGCAGTGTGCCACCGCCTTAATTGTACCCTTGTCTCGTTGTTACCCGTTTTAGAGACGTGAATATGTTAAACTAATCTTGAAATAAGATGTCTGCATTTGTGCTTCTTGTTCTGTCGCCCTCATTTTTATGGTAGGTACCCTACGGTACCTACGACTACTTCTCAGTAAGTCTCTTCAAAGTCAAATGTAAAGAAAACTAGGTACTTACTTTAGCTAATCACAAAAGTGCACTCAATAACTGCAGACTTTACCTTCTGGAGTACAATTTGAAGGCACTTACACGATTGACGAGTATCACACATTATCCTGATTGGATGAGACGTCGCTGAGCACCGAACGTTTTGGCAGACAGAGGGGGAGAACTATACCCATTAGTATCTCCACTAATAGTACTGATGAAGAGATGGTTACATGAATTTAGAAACTCTTGTGCAATTAATGCGTTAAGGATTAAGATGGCGTCGTCTAAAACACAGATAATATCAAAGTATAGTCGTTAATACAACTTTCACAAGAAGTGCATTTACATAACCATTCTAATTGAGGCAGCTGTCGATATTCATTGTATAAAGCTATTATAAATACAATTACTTATTTAGATAGAGAACCATACATTTTTAAAATATATTGTAACGCCACTACAATTAAATTAGTCAGGAATAATACCCATTATATTAAATTCCCGTGGATGTAAGTATTCTCACCTCTATTAATGAAGAAATATAATATTGGTAACACATTCACCTGCCCGGTTATCTACGAACAGTTATTTCTAAGTTAATTATAAGCTTTAAAGCAGTGACATAAAGTATCATTTCTATTGTCTTCCGGATCGATTTAATATAATAGAGCAACGAGCAGGTTGTGTAACGGTGCATTTGTTTTCGTAATAAAAGCCTCGATATCTTTGAAGTGAGTCACCGATTACTACATTATATTCATCTAGACATAATGCCCATGATTAATAAGGCCCATTAACTTTAAACAAAGATTAATTTCAAAGCGGAGCAGTCTTGTGAGAGATTTCCTCGTACCACGAAAACTATGGATGTTTGAAAGCGTTTTATTTATGAACGATGTTTAATATTTTATAATAGAACTTAAGTACTTCGTAGTGCTGTGTTCGAAGAAATCAGGAAAAATATGAAGTGAAGAAGATATAGTGTAACGTGAAGTTGAAGCCAATTTGGGGCAGTCTATGTGAGTTCGAATCTAAAGGTGGAAATAACTAAGTCCATTATCACATGGCGGCAGTACGGTTCGAGGATTTTGGATCTGACTGCACCAGCGCAAGAACATAGTTCAATGACGGGAGGACTGACAGTTGCCTGCCAGTTGCCTTCGCAGGATACCCATAAAACAAAACTCAAAAGGTAAAAGTATAAATACATTAAATACGTCAAAAATGTAAGAATTCAAAGCTTAATTTTTTAGATTGGTATCAGGGATGCGAAATCGCAGCAGTCGATATGAATATGAGAATAAATTTGCTTCTTTATCTTAATTGTTCAATCTGATTCTTTATTTAACATTCGTTAGGTAGGTACCTAAAAAGATATAATTCAGAATCCTTAAAATATAACAAAGAAAAGACGAAGACGAAAATCCCAAGTATCTAAATATCGAGGTTTCATAATACGGGCTCGTGGTGCGCTTGTACTCTGTTAAGCGCCCACCTGCGCCCGCGCATCGGTTGATCGATCGGGTTAAAACGAACTAAACCGAATTAGCCCGATAATGCTCCATCCGTAAAATTATTGAATTAACCAGAAATCGAGGCCGGCCTCTTTCTTGTAACCCGACACGGAATGTGTAATGAGTTTCCTGTAGGGATGTCTAAGATTATTTTTTGACACGAATCAGTTTTTTTACGTTAACATGAATTGACACCAAGCAGTAAACACCCATGTCAAACACATTTCATTAATTCATTCCGTAAAGTGTCTTTTATTATCCTACATTTGCAATTAGCTACATTTTCTTTTAATTTAGTTCTTAGCACTAAAAGAAAACTGAAACTCTGGTAGTCCTTATCCTTACTATAATATTATAAACGCGAAAGTTTGTATGTATGGATGTTTGTTACTCTTTCACGCAAAAACGGCTGAACGGATTTGGATGAGATTTGGCACACAGATAGACTATGCCCTGGATTATTAACACATAAGATACTTTTTATCCGGGTACATTAAGTAGTTCCCCTAGGATGTGGGTGAAACCGCGGGTAATAGTCTAGTAATAATATAAACGTTTTTAAATATCAAACCCTTTTGTTTTTAATTTTTTTTCTATATTTAACATAATACTGACTAATAAGTAATGAAGTTCTATTCACGAATTAATTAGGTAATACTTCAGTTCTTCTGTACTACTAAATACTTGCATTCAATGAGTTCAAACACTAACATCGCACACCACCTTTCATTTCCCCAATCTTCACCAAAAGTTCAAAAGCTCCTAACCGACTCAAGTCACCTCGAATTAAGGAATCGCATCACTAATTCCCCGTGCCTCAGTTTCGCAGTCGCCTCGGCCCGTGGGAACAACAAATGAACTTAACGGATTGGGTTCAATAGTCAACGTCTAATCGACTTTAGTTGGCTTAATTCGTAAACTGATTGTCGAGACGTTTTAGACGTTTTTATTTCTTAAGTAAAAGTAGCACTACTAAAGAACAGAAAAATAAAGTTTGATACTACAACACTATTGTCAATTTTATTCTATTAAGTAACTTTATTAGTGGAAATTCAATTCTTGTATTTCACATTCCAATGGGCTGTAAGCGCTAAAAGGATTCGGTCCAATGATTAATATTCACCAAAATGCATAAAGTGTCCTCGCCGGGCCGGCCGACAGGACAGACTCAATCCATAGCAAAGTTGCCGTGTACAGCCGTCAGTCGTTCGCGAGCATCTGACATCGTCAAATAACTCACTCTGAGTTTATTTTACTTCTGTATGTAAATGCACCAATTAGCGGGTCTTACGTTTGCTCGGTAGGTAATACTCATTATTTCAAGCTGGGATTTTTTCCTGCGAGCGTACCGCAGCCGCGGCCGTTGTAATTAACCATGAATGGGACGGGTCCTTCAGCGTTTGCTTATTAACGTCTAATCTTTGTTGGCGCCCGTCGATCTTAATTAATTCAATTAAAGTATTAAGGAGTAGGTGAAGGTTGCGGTCCTCTCACTGAAATTTAAAAACTTAACGTCGCCGTCGTCGTAACGACTCACCGAGTATAGAAGGGGGAGGCGAATTAATCAAATAATACCGCGGAGGTGCGGGGCCGGCGCCTGCACCCCCCCGCCCCGGCCCCTCTCGCGACCGCGTGGCTCAGTCGCGACCGAAACGCCGCACGGGGAAGTGTCGTCGATCCCCACAAACATATCTACTTTTTTCGAAGTTCTCTGTACAGTTTTGTTTTAAAGTTTTACAAGGAAGTTTTTATGTGACCAGTATTTTATCCTGTCGAACTTAAAGGTTAAGAGACTGCGCTCAACGGTGTAGTTTCTTGAGTTCATACGTTTATTGTGTTTTTTTGTTATTGTTAAGTTTTTTTGTTTGGTGCATCGTGCCGGTGCGGAGACCGGCGGGTCCCTTCGAGGCACCAAGCCTGGACGCCCGGCTTACAGACCCCAGAGGACAAAGCCTTTAGGTAACTATCGGGAAGAACTTGGTGGTCGGCCTGTAACGATCGAACGTTCTTAGCGTCGAACTGCAATGCAGCATGTTTGTAAACAGACTGCATCAACTAATAAACTACGACACGTTGGACACATTATAACAATAGCTCAGCTGCGGGATGTAGAAACAATTTGTGTATGGTGGTGGGGCAGTACCGGCTGCACTCCGCGACGGCTTGCTAACTTCAAACTAAGCGACCACGTGCCGCCTACTAATTACTTCATACTCAGAGTGATGTGCAATTATTAACATGAAAAGTTGACTAGCACGTAACAGTCGAAAGTGAGAATTTTTAATAGTAAATAATTTTGCGGAAATAATTTTTGACAAAGAATGTGCACCTAGGTATAACAAAGTTTTTAACGTTCGGTTTTTTATAAAATTGATCAGTAATACAATGTATTCGAAGGCGATTGCATTAGATCAAACGGATAATGAACTTTGAATAAGAATATGATTTAATAACACAGTTATTATTTGCGAAACGAAAAAAACTAGTTCGAATGAATAAATTAATTAAAAGTTTTATCACCAAAGAAGACATCATAATAGATTACCCCGTACAGCAGTATCTCCAAAATCATTAATTAATAAGCATCTCGTGAGCACAACACTAATTATTTTACCGTCAGGTGAAACTCAATTACTAAGAGATAATTAAACCATCAAGGATTTATTTACTTTGAACATCAATTTTCTTTAAAATAAACCTACTTTTAATTAAAGCTTTAACGAAAAACAAATAGAGAAGAGGAGAGGCGCACAACCCTTGCGTACGAGGCGCCTCGTCACCGCGGCCCGACCGGGGCCCAACATTGTTATTGGGGACTTAGGCCTATTCGGTCGTGGAGATCCCGGCCAATCTACATTAAGCCACGAACAACACGTATTATTGCCTTCTTTCTGATGAGAATATCACATCACTGTTGATTATGTTTACAACAAAATGCTCGATTACCATGATGGTTAACGAAAATGTGTCGGATAGACCCGGGAGCGTGCAAATTATTTCATCAAATCATTCGTAATAAGACGGGTTAAAATTAATTTAAAACATGTCTAAGCAATATTATACGGACCACTTCATTTCATCGCCGGTTTAATTAAAAACGAGTGCCCGCTCCCCTCCCTCGTTTTCGGGTTGGAGTACCCCCTGCGCCCGCGTGGGCGTCTCGCTCCGCTTATATTTAGATAATTGTACAATCATCTAAATTAATGAGTCCTCTCGTCCGGCCCTGGCCTCTATTGTATTATGTTTGTGCTGGCCACAGAACGGATACACGGTGACAATTTTAATTTAAAAATTCTAATTAATCCATTATTCATTTCGTGCTCTCGAGATCCTAAATATTTTCCGAGGATTTTAATTTCAAAGTTGTAATAGATTTAACGTTTCATTAGATTAAAAATGATTATTAATGATAGTAAAATTCTAAAATATTTATACAGAGTTATAAATAATGTTACGCTTATAATACCCGATAATGCGCTTAATTGGTTCTCTATGCTATATGATTAAAATTTATTTGTTAGTAACACGGAGAAGAGTATACAATCTCTGTGGGTGTTCATAACTCTCAGTTGACGACAGTGATAGAGCTCAATGCAATTAAAAGTTTCACTACGTGCGTGGACGAGGCGCCGCGCGAATCTACCTTAATTTATGCTAGCGATAAGCCCAAGTTATGAGAGCCAATTAATTACTTATTTTAACTAAGATTCTCATTTGGATAGAAAAACAGATTAACAAACAGATTTCTTGAAATATCTCAAAGTTTAATTGTTTGGCTACAAAAAAAGGCAACATCAATGTAGACCAAATAAATTGAATGAGTTTATGAAACAAAAGCAAATTGATGTTTCGTGCATCGGTGGTTTGTAAACGACAAGCCCGCTGATGGACAAATGGAATTAGCGACGCATCCATCATCGAATGCCCTCGCAAAATTAAATGCATCAAGCATCAGAAGGACATTGCATGGAGTGGGCCGGACACCCCGGAAGGCCCCGGGCGATCAGCCTAATGAACCCGCACCACCCCGCACCCTGATTTATTAACGAATTAAGCGCATTCTGCAGCACCCTCATGCAAGCACCATGTATACTATTGTGTTTTGATTAAAGAAAAAGAAGTATCACTAAACATATTCATAAACTTTTATTGAACCCTCCTTGACTTCCTTAACGGAACCATCCAAGATTGCAAAGAAGTAATTAGATGATCACTGCAATAACAAACCAAATAAATGCTTCATGTCTGGATCAAAACTTTGGAAATGCTTATAACACCAGAAGAGCTAATGCTAATTTTACTTAGTGAAACATTACTGAGCAGAACATAACCAGTTCCGCTTGGCTAACTCTCTACCTACACATTAGATCCTTACATTTAAAGAGCAACTAAACAACTCGCTTACTATGCAAATAAAGCTTGCATATAGCATGCCAGTGCTACGTAAATTTCCCAAGTTCTATTTTCTTAAACAATAATGGGAAATTCCAAATAAGTCTATAATATCATTTGTGTGAAATATTCTGGAACTGCTATTTCGTCTGTGATACATTTCGAATGAATACTAATAATATATTTAATACTCTAGCCAGACGTTATTCTAAAATGTGGGGTGCGACAGGTGTACGTTCCCATGTTTCTCTTATAAAAGCCTTTTATTCAGGAGAGGATATTCCTACGCCACAAATGAGAGTTGATTGTTGAACTAAGAGGATTACTAAATATCAATGACATCAATATTTAATATAAGTTTTATTTCACTTAAGTTCTAAATATTCAGAGTTTATAATTCTTGTTGGAGTTATGGTCAAGCAATATGTAATTCAGTATTGAATAAATTGAGACGGCGTACTCGCAGTCATATTATTGTTGCATCTATTATTCAGAGAACAGGCCGGTAAGGGACGGCGCGCCTTCAGACCTTAAATTATTAAACACGCGTTACAGACACGCGCCCTAAACTCATTCTCGAATGTCTATGGCGCGTCCTGATGGTGGAATCATTGCCTACTCGACAACTTCATGGGCTTCGCAACTATTTTTCTCTTCGTGTATCAAACTAAGATCACACATAATATCAAAGGCCAGCTGTGTGGTAACATTTATCTTGAGTTATAGCTAGACCGCGAAGTAAATCTCAGACAAACTATTTAAGGCTCGAATTGGAATTCTCATTGAGGCAGTAGGCTCACAGTGGAACACCTGCTATGATATCGCGCATGCCCTCTCCCCAATCCGTAAGTCCACATTGACTAAACCGGTTTCGATTACAGGTTATAGCTACCTACTTATCCGTTTGGCGGAAACGAACCTCTCACGTAGGTTGTTGTGCATATTCTGAATACAATGTACAATTACATTTTTTTGTTTGTAAACCATTCCAAACAAGCACCTAATAACTTGCTAAAGTTTTTCATCGTCTGATATTTTTTTAGCTGTTTATTATTTGAGTTAATCAGCCACAGTTAGAACATTAGCATATTTTGTTGATGTATCTAAGTATGCACTACTTATGTCATTATTAGAAAAATTTCCACTGATATTTACAGAACGATTACCAATATTACCCACGTTCCGGGAAGAAGCAATTCAACTCCCATAGAAAAATAAACAAAGTCAACCGAAGTTTATTTGTTCTGTAGGTAAGAGGGTCTCGGCCATGAAATAATGATGTTTGAAGAATTTAGGAACAAGCGTTTAACCTCTATCATAATAACGAGACGCGCATTCTTTGAATTAAAGAATTTTAATATAGCTCAGACAGAGAAGCGGAACAGGGCATAGATATTAACAACACAAAGTACTTGAGATTGTCAAGCTAAAAATATAAGACAATTTCTAATATTCTAAAGAATTTGTGATTTAAGATTCAAAATATTTGGTGAAGCTACAAAAAGCAACGAGGAAAACAGAAATAATACTTACGAATAATACTTACTTTTATAAAACGCCTTATTCAATCAAAATAAGTGCACTTCTCACTATCTTAATGGTAGTTTTCGATGTCAATGATTGAAAGCTTAAATTGAATTGTGAATGAGGGCAAGGGACAGCTGTTATTGTGCCTTCACCGAAGAGAGACGGATGATCTCCTTAATTTCTCTCTGCGTGCGGCCACTCAACTTGTGCCAGTCATCCTATTTGATTGTTGAGGATATTTCGTGTTGTAATTGGTACTAATTATTGTTTTGAGGGCACTCTGTTATATGGACTGTTGTAAAATTCATGTGGGCCTAATCGCGATGAATTATGATTTATTGATTGAAGTGATAATTCAGTTTTTTAATGGTATTGTGGATTTAATCGACTTTTAAATCTAAAAGATCAAGATTTATTTTACTCATGAATTTCTGAAAAGATTTTTTGTCTTGCTACCGTTAGCCTTATTCTTATAATATACTGGAACCCATCTAATACAGTCGCGACAAAATGACAAAACAGGTTTTATACAGACCATGTTTTTTTCATTACTTAGGTTACCCAAGAGTATCTTAAACAAGAAAGTGGTTACATGATAAAGAAACAAACATATCAAACAAATTACATCAATTGCTGGACTGGAGTGGTTTCCACTATAAAATGAATGCAAATACGGAAGAATGGAAGTGGAAATTAATAGCTATCCTTAGCTAATAATGGCAATAAGCGTAGTAAAGACGGGGCCCATATTTCACCGGTTGCCATAGCAACGGGCGCGCCAAACACGACCAACTACGAGATATAAAAGCAGTTACGTGTCGATATCTGGTTTACATCTATGTGAGTATGAACATACAACTCAATAATAAGTTTATAATGAGTGTGACTGAGTAAGAGGTTTTTGGAAAGAGTCTTCGATAAATGATTCAACGACAAAACATATGCGAACAATAACGTTGGTGGTTATTGGTATTTGAAACCTGTTATCAATACATGAATTCAAATGTTCGTCATGCAAGGGTTCATTGACCAAAATGGGACTACTTAGCGCAGAACCCAAGGAGTTAGTGCAAGGCGAATGAGAACCATACACTACTACAAGACTTTCGAAGTATAATATATAGATAATGCCCGTAGTCGTAAGCAGTTTGGTGATTACAACGTCACCGATTGATACGAATCTGGCCGTGCAAGCTGGATGTTACCCTCCAACTGTTGGTCATTAGAATCTCGTTGTTCGACAGCAGGGTGTACCGCTAACCAGTGAAGTTGAACGTTTGGAAAAGCTAGATTTTGTTCGTTTCCTCTTAATATAGGAAGATAATAAAAAAGAATAAGCCTCAAATGAAAAAATAAAAAGATCTATAAATATTTACTTTCACCTCTATCAATAGCATACAATGAATATTATTCCTGAAATATTGGCACAAAGAGATGCGTATACACAACATCATCATCAAGTTTGAGTAAACCTGTAAAGCTTAGATAATGACTACAGCATATACATTAATATCAAAATCATAAGTCGACTTTAGAACAATTTGTTGCTTCATTATCGAGGCGTCCGGAGCGCTAACAGCAACTAAGTAGATAACAATCAGCTGAAGGCTTGTTCGAGACACGAAATTAATTAAAACAAGTTTGTTCGCGGATCCTATGCAGGGCGAACAAAGCCATGCTGAGTCACTAGGTAATTATACCATGGCAGACACCAGCCAGGCGCCTCAAATCTAACATTATCTTGTGCCTCATTACTATAATCCTCTGACGACCCACCACGAATCATCAAAATGACACGATAATCAATCTAAGAACTATCACCTTTCTAACTCCTCAACACAACAGATAAATGAATTAGTCGCTCATTTGCAAGTCACGTCAAATATTAATTGAAAATTGAATCACTCGAAGACGACGCGACGGTCCCAAAGGGTTAAAAAATGTCCTTTCATTGGCTCTTTTGAACTCGCCAATATTCTTTCCGAGGCTTTTCCTCTCTGATGAATATTGTGGTGATCGCGCCTTGTCATCGGGAATTTTAATTATATTCAGTGATTAATTATGTGTAACGAGTAAAGACGGGGTGGGGTTCGTGATAGCTGATTGATGAGGAGCCAAGAAGTTCTCAGTTTTGCGCGGAGCGTCTTTCTGCGGCATTGTCTCGTTTAATTGTTACTTTAAACGTTATATTTTGTTTCATTGTTCCCCGCGTAGTGGGCGATGTAATTTGATTTATTCGGTACTGAGTCATTGTTGTTATTAATTTTATAATGGTAAAGACAATGCTGGTATTTACGTTGAACCGTCGCGCGTTGAGCTGAATCATCATTATAGACCTAATTATTGTATATATTGATACTTACATCTAGTATTTTCATGAACTGCGCAAGTTAATTAGGATCGTTGGTATTTTCCGCCAGTTTTGTAACAAATAATCTTTTAGAGTGAGTATGTGCCGTTGTTTCTATAATTTCGTTCGTTATAAGTAGGTGAGCAGTCGTAGCATGAAGCGTGTTTACTTGAAGTCATGGCTTATCTCTACCTTTTAACACAATGAGCCATCTGTTACTGTGGCGTCGACTGACGATATCCGTGACCTAATGACAGGAATACCTTTGCAATTATCTGCTTTTCTTACTTAGTTATAGCCGGTCATTAACTTCTTTACTATTGGCTCTCAAGTGAAATATTATGTATGGACATCATGAATCCAAGCGAATGGAGTCGTTGAGAAGAATGTGATTACAATGTAATATATTTGTAAAGAGATGTGTTGAAAAGAGTCCGTTGAAATATCTGTGAGTTGCATATTGCATTCTTCGAGATGTTTCCACGCTAAATAATACGAAGATTAAAAAGATAACCATTCAAAGTTTATAACGGTAAAAAGCTAATGAAGAATTTATTACGAAGTCGGATTATAAAAGAGTAATTACTGATAAGGAACTTGCTGAGTAAGAGGAAAACTAAACTGACGTTGAACAAGCAAATTATAATGAGTGTTGACGGAGAGTTTCACGATAATAGTAAATACTCGTTCACGTAATATCGACTGAATAGATCGGTCCACTACGAATGTAAATAGATTATACTGAGTGCTCCCAGCGGCATATATTATTAAACAAGCGATTACCCTCTAAATTTAGATCTGCATAGATACCGAACGATCCGGGAATCGCTATACGCGCTCCCTGCAAATCCGACAGTTTTGACAAATTATGCGCATTCATTTGCACTGCCATAAATTCCAACCAAATTGTCATCGTATACAACAATCCTAATACGTTAACGAGACATAAGAGTCACATTGGACGACCTCACCCAAAAAATAGTTATTTATGAAGAATGGTGTTACAGACATTTTTCTTAAGATTAATTGCGAGCGAGTAATTTTCACACAAACGTTTGTAATTAAAACTCTGTTTACGTCATAATTCTCGGCTCACTTCCCACGTCGCGCCGTTTTCTGTAGTTTATCTAATCTGCTCAGGGCGGGTTATTTGCACTGTGATAAAACTGCGACTGGCCCTTAACGGATCGGCATTTTGCAACACTGTTCCACTTTACAATAATTTCGTGCGAGACATGCTTTTTTGGTTCTAAAATTTTATCTGGCGGCAATAAAATTGGACATATTGCTTTTTTGAATTATCTGAATCTAAATGCAATATAAACATGTTTGGGGGGAGCGGTGCCGTCCCCGGCTCCGGGGGGCGCCATCCAAATTGGCAACGGTTCACGAGGGTTCTTCCCATACGTTAAATACGCAATTTGGTGCTCTATACAATCAGTCAAATGAGCTCGCGTCGATGCAATCAATTACGCATCTTTTTATTTGGGGTGAAAATCGACGAGTTCACTAGGTCACCATTCATTGACGATATAGTAATTATTTTTTTATTCGTTAACTGTTATTTTATTCTTTTTTATATTTTCAGATGCATTTTTATTAGAGTGTTATCCTAAACAAACAATGACAAGCATTTTTATTGACTGCAGTATACCCTAATTGTGAAGGTAGTCAGCACAAATATTTGATAACTGGATTGATTCCCTGTGTTATGCGTTTTTTGGGGTCTTCAAAAGTATCTTGATTTTTTCTTTATTAAGAACACAGATTTCTAAGTAAAAGTCTATTAATTAAGTCATTACATAATTGCAGTCTCCTCTCATCAATTCTACATTTTCCTACCAATGTGGCTATACATTACCCTAAACTTTACAAAACCGTGCACAAAATTAGCATCATTAAACGCTTACATATAACTTTCCACATTTTTCAAATCGTCCACTAACATTCATTGTACACTGCTATAATGTTTAGCTTTGCGATTTTGAATAGCATTACCTATTTATGTTAAAAACCCATGTATTTACGGCTACAATTACCCGCGACTTCACGCCGTGAAATGCGTTTCCGTGCGAGCGTTATCAAGTACAATCTTCCGGTGACTCTCTACTATTGTATGCGAAACAAGTTCAACTGTATCGCTTTGATATCGTTAAACCTAAACAATGTTAATGATAGGCATCTTTAAGTAATTATTATGGTGCTTTGATTAAAAGTGAGGTGCACAATGTTTGACGGAGCGAGACAGGTGATTTGAAATCTGGCTGAACTATTACTGGTTATAAATAACTCTCAGACGCTTTTATAGAGACATAATCAGATGGGCACGCAGCGGCATCCACCTGTAGAGTGATATCAAACTGATACCGAATCTTAATATCAATAAGATATTTATACAATTTATTTTTCGAGTATTTAAAAAAAAAAAAAGATTTTGTTAGCATAAATCGCCGTTTATTTCTATTGTAAACGATGTCGAATACGGAGTACGAGAAGTTTCATGGTTTTACAGAGACGCTAACGATGCTATATTAGTTTACGATGTGTCAGAACCAAAAATCACAATCCCTAGCAAAATTGAATGAGTGGGTCGAAGAACTTCAAGTATATCCCGCCAAAAAGAACATAGTCTACTTAGTTGTCGGCAATAAGATTGACAAGCATATCATTTTGGGACCCAGTGCATAATATCAGCAAGCACATCGGGTCACCCGCGCGACGGCGTAACGATTATTTCCAAGGAGGGGCAGGCAAGCGGCCGGTCATAAAACAATAAGCCAAAACCTCTAACAACATGAATTTATGAAATACATGTTGTGCCAACCCCATCTAGTGTGGGATAAGGGCAGGAAGAAGAAGAAGAAGACCGAATCTTAATTCCAAGCGGTGTTATTATGCTTTGCCCTCAACATCCCTATCAAAGTATAATCAGCCCATTACTGTTCCACTGCTCGGCACAGGTTTCTACTCAGAAAGGTAAGATGTTAGGCTTTAGTCTACCACGCTGGCCTGCTGCGGGTTGGCGGAATACACACACCCCCGAGAACTTTTATTGTGTGGTTTCCTCGCGATGTTTTCCTCACCGTTAACGCAGGTGATAGGTAATCTAATTTTGTCCCGCATATGAATTAGAAAAGTCAGAGATGCGGGTCAGGATTCAACAACTAAGACCCCTCTTGCATGGAAGGCCAGCGTTCAACTGTTAGGCTATTACTGCTCCTGCATCCTCTTCGTAGCCGTCTATAAGAAAGCCCATTACCATAGTGGATATCTTCAAGATGATGTCATAATGTTACCCTGATTTGAAAATCCACAGTAAGTTAGTGATAGTTTAACGAAAGTGTTCTCAACATTTTGCTGAGTTTAGTGTAATTAAGCCCCTAAATTAAGAGTAATGGGACTAAAGCTGATAGTTACCAACAATATTTCACTGGCTATCAACCGTTTCCCTAAATAAAATTTCGGCGAAGGAAAAACATCGTAAGGAAGTCTGCACACCTGAGAGAGCTTCATAAAGTTCTCGATGGTGTGTGTAGTCTGTCAACCCGCACCAGGCCAGCGTGGTGGACTAAGGACTAAACCCTTCTCATTCTGAGAATGAGGCCTGAGCCCAGTAGTGGGACAGTAATGGGCTAATTATGTTATACTATGTTCCCTAACATTTTGGTACATTTTTGGAGTAGCTTTCTAAACGGTTGTTTAACTAAAAACATAATGTTGGTGAACACCAGCCTTAGAAAGATTTTTCAATCGTCAGATAACTTTTATCTGAGGTATAAGATAACATAACATAATATCACGCCTTGTATTCCCCGAAGGGTTCGGCAGAGGTGTTTTAGTACACCCTCGTTTCGCCAGTTATGTTCAAGTCCCATGTAATAGGGGGCGAGCCTTCTGCCATTAACCAGGCACAAATCCAGACCCCGGGCTGCTACTTATAAATTCTTAATGGAAAAACCCAATAACACTTTGCCCGATCTGGGGATCGAACCCAGAACTCCATGATCATCAGTCGCAGTTACGACCGCTAGGCAATCAAGGTATAAGATAATTATGGCTGTTAACATATTCTCTATACAAAAGTCGCCATATTTATTCCTCAGAAATACAATCAGTGTCGCTATTTCTAGTACTAGTGACAATTTGTGTTAGATGACGCCATTTTCTACACAAATTAAATGTCAGTCGTCTAAAATCAAGCAAGTTGAACTTGTTGAAGTATTCCGAGACGTGTGAAGTTTTAACGAGGTAGCTACAGAAACCTTTGCGATACTTAATAGTTTACTTATTACACTTATTATGGACTCTATATATGCTATAATGAATATGAAAATAACTACATACCTATCACTTATAAGGGCTAACAATAAAGACAAGGTTTACGCCTTTTATCGTGATTCATGGTATGAAATTAACTTTTAAACAAAGAGTTAAACTTACTATCAACCTCTTTGTATTGTGCTTACAACTTAATAAATTAAATTTTAAAATTATAATTTTATTAAAATATGGGGGCGTCCATTTAGTTTTAGAACCGCACACATTATACACGTAGAGATAAAATTTTTATAAAATTAAATTATGTTAACTACTAATGAATAATTAATTACTGTATTCAACATAAAAATGATGTAAGTAGTTTTATGTTGATGACGTATTTAATTTTTACATACAATTTGTCTCTAATAATAGTAAAATATGTTGGAATAATTCTAAAACTTTTATACTATTCAACAAAAGAACGACACAAAAAACTCATTTCGCTATTTCCAAAAAAATCTTCAAATTCCAAAATGGAAAAGAGAAAATCTAACCGTTTCTGGTAATCATCAGTATTTAGGTACCCCAGTCAGCATTGTTCCATGGCTTGTGACCTCTTTGTCCCTCTGACACCGCTCATCAGCGCGAACAATGGCGACTTGCGCACGCGCACTTGTACGCTTCGCTACCTGTTTATGAATTATTTAAACGCCTGCCACATCTGCATGCACTCTGTTGACCTTAACTTTGGAAAAATAAAAAAACCTCTTCTGAGGTAATTTTATGTGGATGATGTTTTAAAATTAGGTAGATAGACTCTGATATCTTAAATCATGACGTGATTTGTTATGCCAGGGGTTTGGACGTTTTTAATGCCCTCACTTTCTAGATTATAAATTAACTAGCTGTGTCCTCATGGCATGTAAGAAGTTTTATTCCAGTAATAAATATAGCCTATGTTACTCAGTGATACTGATAATGTAGCTTTCTAACGGCAAAATAATTTTTGAAATCGGTCCAGTAGTTTTTAAGTTTATTCGTTTCATACAAAAATACAAATCTTTCCTCTTTATAATATTAGCATAGATTAAATAAACCCCTACAAAGACGTGGAATCTAGCAAAGGAGCAAAAGCAAAGTGAGGCTGATTTGGTAGTGGTGTTGGTAAGACATCGTTGATTCTCCGGGACGTGCCAAAGGCGTAGCACAGGGAGGGCACCGTTGCATTCCACCAGAGATCCCGGATCCCCCTCTTTTGTGCTGAGAACGACCACCGGGCAGTTTTAATCAGTAAAAGTTTGATATACCCCTCCTTCTTCCCCTGACCGAGGCAATACATGAGGATTACCTACCACTCGAAAGAAGGTAGGCTTATTCTAAATAATGAAGACTTATTATGACTTTGATTACAATAAAAATCACATAATTATGCTTATAAATTTTGCATCTAGAATCACTATGGAACAATTTAACTTAATTTGAAAAGCTCCGTTAATATCGTTGCAACATCATAAATAACCAATTTCAGTAATCACATTTTTTGCGGATATGCCAGTAACCTCGGATTTAAAACAAATCCGTATTCCACATTTGTATTCATTTAGTACAAAAAATCTGACATCTACTTTACATGCCATCGATCATACAAACTAACATGCAATTTATTATGGATCACATCCAGAATATTTAGCGTAATGGCTCGGAACTAAAATAATACGAAAACACGCAAAGTGCATCAAAATTAAATTATTCTGGTACATGAAATATCAATACTCATATTGTACTGTGAAACATTTTTACTGCACTTTTATATGGCAACCTTCAAAAAGACAATATTTCTTTTAAAAGAAAAACCTACTTTCTTAAAGGTTACATACATAATTTGTTTGATAAATAAGGTCTCTTAGTAACTTCGATATGAAAGCGACATGCATGACAGCGTTGTCATACTTATTCATTATTAATATTACCGTTACAGTATTTTATGTCCAAATAAAAAATACCACGTGGAAGCCACTTTGACACAGCCGCAATTTTTCAACCTAAAAATATTTTTATGTTTCTATTTAAGCGGCAATTTATAGCGTCCGTACGTAAATACACACTTATATTTGAATAAACAAATTTTATGAATTATCATTTTAACAATAATAATAGTTTTCGGCGTCGCTGTGTCTGCAGGGGAAACAGATGGGGCCGAGGACCCCTGGCGGGTCTCGTTAACTGCACATACATAGATAAATTTATTTTTATCTGCCAATTTACCCCAATCTCCTCTATTGTAGATACACGATGACAGTTATCGCTTAGTGACAAAACGTTAATTCACTGCCAATGAGAAACTAAAGATTTTATTTCTATTATAATGAACAATAAAATTTTACGCGTTTGTATACTGAGTTTCATTTACTATTCTGCATAAAAAAATATATTTTAAGATATACAAAACGATGCCGTTAGTAAATAATATATTTAGCATCTATTTGAATTAAAAGAATCTATAAAAGACCGTTAATGTGAATTCTTTAGACAGTACTACAGCATTCAGTAAAAGCTTTCACGTTAAAAATTATCCTCGATCGTTCACCTCAATGGTCCACCGGATTCCTGCGTCGTCCAATAAAATGCTTTAAGTGTGAAATCTTGTTTTTGTTTTGTAATTTTTCACGATAAAAAGCCGGTCAAGTGTGAGCGTGTGATAAATGTTCCGAAACATTCTAGGCGCACTGTTTACAAGTATTTGCAATTGTTAAAATAAATATTTTTATGTGTGTTAAAGAATGTTTATTGTGTAATGCGCAGCTGACAATTTTTCTTCAAGGTAGACCTTATCGCGCACATTTTTTGTTGTTTGAATTATTAAGCGGGAGTATTTTTGCTAAGATTACAAAGCTAAGCAATCAAATTGAGGTTAATTCGTGTTTTTATTACGTAGCACGTTAGTTGAAATGAATCCATTTCATTTTAAGAATGAGTTTTGTACATACTAGTCTATTTAGAACGAACTTTTAATAAAAGTCTAACTAACAACAATGATTCAGTCTTATAGCCAGCTGTTAACATCGCTAACTTTTAAGAAAACGGCCATGACACCAAAACTCAGTCAGAGACAATTCCATAAGCGTTCCGTTTTCCCAATTTCATTAGGGAACACTAAAAATAATTCGGTGTCGTCGGCGGTGCGTCGCTCGTCCATGGGCCGTATCTCCGGCCCGCTCGGCAACAAAAGCGTTATCTTATCATTACCACCCCATCCCCGCCGATAAATTACCATAACTCTCATTTACATGCACCTACGTACCGACGAGCATTGTTTACGACCCACAGATGACGGATTTTCTTCCGCTTTCGCCCTGCCTAAAACTCGGATTCGGAAATTTCGTGTTATTTTGTTCGTGTTATAGGTATAGGTACGAACGTGGATTTTTTTACGCATTACGAATGTTCCTCGTAATATACAGCATCCATACGAGACTATACATACTTAGGGATATCTCCAATCGAATTCCTTCCTCGCTTGATACCAAATACTTGTACAGCATCAGATGAAATTAATGTCTAGCCGTTCTATTTAGGTGAATACATTATAAGGTGAAGACAGTTACGTTCAGGCGAGATTTTCAGCGATGCCAAAGAATCTTCGTTATGCTAAAAGCTATTTTATTGTCTCTAATCAATTATATTTTTATACCTCGCCAAGAATTTGTAGTCCATTAATTCGTTAGGTTGAACGAGTTAATTTCCCGACTCCCGTAGCGGTGTAGGTACAGCTGTTTCGAGTTTGTAATAATGCCTGTAATACAACTTAATGTTTTAATGCGCACTCAAATTTGGGGAGCACTGATAAAATAGGAAGCTAGTCTTATATTACTCACTTACAGAGTAGTTATCCGAAAGAGCTTTTAAATCATTCACAAAACACTAATGGACGTGGGGTAGGGGCGCGGGGTGCGAGTACGACGGGGGAAGCCCGAGCAGATGTAGTCCCTGGTGAGCAATGAAATGGAGATATAACAATATAAAGGTGTGCGTTTGAATTGCCGTGAATTGCAATTCGACAGAGTACTAGACAATGTAGACATGACCAGAGAGCCGTACAAGCGACGTTAGGGAAATCGAATGTCCTGTTTCAGTTACAAACATGTATTTTTTTGCAATACAAACACCAGTGTAACATAAAATTTACGCTGATGGGTTCCTTGACACGTTTTCCAAGTAAATCCAGAGCCCTTTAATTACGTTGCTTCAGTCTGCCCTTGTTCCACTTACAAAATGTTTCTCACTATTATTTACATTTAATCAGAACCTTGCTAAAAATAATAGTTTTCTGTTACCACATTGGATCGGTTAGAGATTGAGTAAATTTAAAAAAATATTATGTAGTATTCTCTGTTTCCGTGTTGTGCAGGTACTGTTGGAATAATAAATGTCGAGGGGTCTGCTAGGGGAGACTGAGTGCCATTATTATCGGCGCAATTTAATTAGATCCCCTGCGATATTACCACTGATTTGCTTTATAATGCCCGTCTAATATCCATCTAGCGGCCGACACTGCACCAGACTTGTTTGTTAATAAATTTAATTTGACATTTCGGATTAACGTTATTGAGAACAAATTATAGGTGTTCAAATCTAAGCAATGCTTACTGACGTCTGTATAGCTTTGTTTGTCCTACTCTACCAGTAAGTAGAGGTACCTACTTATTTTGTGTTCGTATTAACTTTATGTAACAGGAAATCATCTTGTAATTTACGATACCCGCAACATTACCAACAATATATTTCAGATTAAACTAAAATTTAGTTTAAAAACCATAAAATTACTTTCTGAGCGATGGAATTCTATCACCCGATGCAATCTCCCGGGCCGATAGGCTTCCGGCTCATCGATATTCGTAACGAATCGTCGAAATTCAATAATTATCCCGAACACGACTTCATTCACCAAAAAACATCATAAAAAGGTGTGAATGAAAAGAGGAAGGCAGCGATGGTTTTTTGGGGCGAGCGACCAGCCGGCCAATCGCAGTCGGTGCTCGGTGGGCTCAGTTCACGTGGTGGTTCCAAGTCGTGTAGTAGATAAGATTAAAAGTGGGTAAGCGGTAATCAGTGCGCGACCAAACTGGTTGAATGGAGTCCGAACGCCGTTCATTCATGAAGCTGAGATGCCATCACGCGAGGGACACCGGTCGCAGCGACCGCGATGCAACGTGGAACTTCGCATACTACACTTCTTTCACTTTACTCGAAATCTTTGCGATCATATACATGCCTCAGTAATTAACAGTCACCACTTCATTAAGCCGCTCACCTGAGCGCATTAACTTGTCTCAACAATCGAATTTATTCCCAAGGTATTAAGAGCACAGCTTAAATGGAATAATCCCAATTAACACTGTCATCGTCCGTCTCCATATGTCAGCTGCTCGCGCGCTGGCTTCCTCATTACGTTCACATTGTGTACCTTACAGATGTCCATAATTACCACAATCTTTGCATTTAATTGGACACGAGATTTCTGCGAGTGACGAAAAACAGGACAGTGGAATTGGCTCATACAGTTATATTATACCCTCTGAATTTACAAAACTATGATGGAAGATTATATAAACTTTATTTCATATTCCTTTGATCTAAATAAACAAGTCGAATCAAAGTGTAGGAAATGTGTTAGTAGTGTTTTTATTAGCGGTCTTAAATTTATGGTTTGTATAGTTGCGCCCACGCATGCTCTCCCAATAAAATGGTCACTGGTTCGCGGGACCACAGTGAAACAAATATAAAGCCGTTTATTCAAGATCAGTTAACGCAACCACTGTTCCGATTCTAGTTTGTTTGTATAAATGAAACATTGATCATCTGGTAACGATTAGTATTTCACTAGCTGAGATAATAAAATAATATGAACGTATAAGATGATGCATGGGACATTAATTTTATAAAATAAAGTTAAACCTTTAGAATAGAAAATGATTGATCAAATGTTTAGTTAAGTACAAGATAACGTTGAAATATGATGTAAGTATTATTGTGAAGGGATTAAATCTACGTCCATTGTTAAGATATAAATGAGGAACATTAATAAAAGACGCTCATGTTTACCGTTCACCTATGAAAAAATCTTACCTACACAGGATTCTCCGAAAAGTTGCGATTTTGCGAACATAAACACAACTGTATAATTAAGAAAAATATTGTGATTTTTATATAAGATTTGATGCGAAATGCTTTATGTACCAACTATTAAACATCGTTTTATGCGTAAAACTAGTGTTTATTTATCGTGAAGGATAAAAATACACCATGTGCAGGCGTTCGCCTTTGATTGCAACCTTGATCTGTTATTAATTTTACGCTTATTTTCACCTCGCCCTGCGATGAGTCATGCTCTTGCGCAGATAGTTATTAATTCACGCTCACAACGGTAAAAAGCAAGTTCTACAGTTTACCTGCGCTTGCACACTCCTAAATTGTTGGATTACTAATGATTGTTTTATTTTTGTTACAGGTAATACAAGTTCTGGTATTATTAGTACCGAAACATAGGTACTTATACGCACGTGAGTGAGGTAACATTAAGAGACGAAGAAATGGATGATAAGAAATATCTCCTTGCATCTAAAGTTAGGCAACACCAAATAGGCTACCAATGAGCTAATTTGGGTATCTATTATGAATAGTTTCCAAAAAGATTCCCAAAAAAACTATTTTTTTGGTTTAAAGTTTTCTTTTGTTTAGTTAGCTCTACCAATTGTTACAACGTAATTTCTTAACGTGAGTTTAATGTTATGACAAACATTCCCGTGTCCCGGTCCCGTGGCGGGCGGTGATCGCGGCGGGGAGGGGAGGGGTGCGGGCGAGCGCAGCGGGGGAGGGGGCGGCCGGAATGCGGTCTACCTGCGCGGGACCACCGCTAATCAATTTAGCTTTTATTATCGTACCAATAACGCTTCATTACAACTTCTAGATTTATGTTCGCGTTGTTTGCTTTGCTCTCCGATGTTTTTGTGACCGGAACATGTTGGCTGTAGCACGCTTATAGTACGAGTAGGTACTTTGGAAACTTGCCTAGGATATTTTTTATGAGCGACCTACGTTGGTAATGTTCTGTCGCGCTCGTTAAAGCGACAAGTAAAAGAGAAAATCATACGCATGGAAACGGCCCGGTCTGGTACAGACACGAGAGCTTTTATTCTAATGCCAATGACACACGCGACAAATAAAATGTACCATTTAGTGACTAGTCGGTGACAGTCATACGAAAATTTGAATGTAGTCTGTTATGTTGGGTATAAAATTGTGTCAGAATTTACAATAGTCAGGGCAGGGACCACCTGGCAGCCGTCTGTCAGGCCGCAGTCAAACGTCCGTCAATGTGAACCGGGGCCGCCGCTTATTATCCCGTCTTGCTATATAATAAAACTTTTAATGCGCTCGTCAAAGCGGCGTTGAAGCGTAATACACGTAGGGAATGTGTTGCTTCAACGTTGCACGTAGTTTTTAGAATTTCAACTTTTAGTTTTTGATTACACCTTGATTTAACTAAAGAATCGTCGCATTACCCAATGCTAACATGGGATTGTCACAGTAAATGTTTATTCACCTCCTATGATGACGAAGCTACTTCGACTAAGACTAACACCCATATTCTAAGACGTTCCTCCAAAACTTACTCGACTCATACTCGACTCAGGACGGCCTCGAAAACACCTTCAAAATTGTATTCTTAGTCGCAATTTCGAGTGAACTTTGAGGTTCCTCGACGGAGTCATTACGTCATAATTTGAATTATCTGCATCGCACAAATAACGCCGCGATAAAAAATTGTAAAGATTATCGTAAGCATATTCGATAGTCTTCAAAGTTATTTTTTATTACATACGAACTTTGTCACTTCCTTCCTTAAGGTAGGTTCCGAGGTACCTTGAGTTTAACAGATGATTCCTTACTTCGGCTGAGGAAAAATCTCGAGTCGAGGACGTTTATGTCAAGTCGAGGTGGAGTCGAGTCGAGTAAATTTTGGAGGAACGTCTTAGAATATGGGTGTAAATCGCCTACGCATGCATGCATTAGCCATATAAGCAATCATGTTTACATCTCTATACAGGGTGTAAACGAATTCGTATCGCTCCGCGCAGTCCGTTAACTCGGAGCACTAAATATTAAGAATAGAATGTTTTTCTTTTTGAAATTCGTTTTATTTAACCAAATAATTCCATGAGCCAATCACGAGGTTTGAAGGTATTACACGAATTCGGTTACACAGAAGTTCGTTTTTCAAATAATTTCAGTCCTTCCGTTCTGGATGAAGAAGCTACGAAAAATATATTATTATGAAGAATGAAGCAATTATAGTTACTAGAGAGTCGTTTACTTTAGGACAAACAATTAAATTGCTTCAGAGGATTATTAAATTGATATTAGTTTCTCAGAGACCGCGTCCCGCAGTAGACCGCCCGTCGCTTTCAAACCACTATCCAAGTTTGATGTCAGTCAATGTCACTCCTCATTCATTCATAGATAACGAGAATCCAAATCACTGGCGCATTCGCTCAAAAATACAGTTTTTTTTACAAATAAAAGTATTAATCTGCTTCGAAAAGATGATGGATTCTTTTTTGATATACTTACCTACTCCATCGCCCTGTCTCCTTACATTTAAAATTTATTGTATTTAAAATGTATGTCATAAAAATTATATGACAAATGTGCTGGACAAAATTCTATATCCGTAAGATCTATGTAACCACATTTATACAAATAAAAAGAATTTAAATTTTGAATTTCTGAAAAACTAAAAATTCTTAAAAAAATCAACAAAACAAGCGAGTCCCCTAATAATCTGTGGTCTGTAGACTTCTTTATGTTGATTATTCAACCTGTTGAGAAGAGAATCTATTGAATACTTATGGACGATTCCTATAATTTACAAATCATTATTGGTTAATTGAGACTCTTGTATCTTCACCACTAATGAAGTAAATACCTCATTGATTTGCATAGTAGACCCTCCTATATGGAAGTAGCTATCACAGGTAAAATTAGCTTACGATTTTATAAAAGGTTAGTAGAAAAGGGGGGACTAAGCCGAAAGGGTGTTAAAGTACCCATAATAATGGATAACTTTTGTTCTACAACTTTCCCCAAAAGTCAATATTTCAAGAGAAATAGCTGTTCAAAGATTTTATAAAAAATACGCTAAATTCTATCTATCCTCAGCTATGATCAGAAGTGTTTACATTTTACGTCATATTTGTGGTCACGGATTAGAAACTCCATTTTCTGAATTCGTAACTAAAGCAGGGATGAAGAATAATTGAAAAAAACTAAAATAAAAATAATTATTCCTGGTTCTTTTTAATCGAATTTTTAAATTTTAACACTGTCTTTAAAACAACCATCAGTGATACATTAAGTGGTCCGCGGCTTAGTACCCCCTTTCCGACTAACCTTGTATTTATGCCCAAATCGGCAATAAAAAATGTTACCATTAGTAAGCAAAACGACTCGTTTTTGTTTATAGGAACCTGGTTGTGTTCTCAATTCTTAACGGGCAATATTCTTCTATTTCTTAAAATCTTTTATTTTTAATAATACACGTGTAGCTATTATAAAAAGCGACGTTGTTACTTAACTAAGCAAAACACTGTCTAATTTTAATTAGTTTGTAAACAAAAATATTTTGTAGACAGACGGCATGGCTTTGCCCCGGGCTCACGATAATTAACCAGTAATGAACGAAGCTCTCGATTAAAATCGTTTTTGACCATTTGTTAAACTAACTACAGTTATTTTTCAAATTTCGAGTCATTAAATTAATATTAAAGGCCCTTGGCTTGTAATGATGATGATGCTTTTTTTTTTGATGTTCAAGTTTTTGCAACGATAATTCTTATTGACAAATGATGGGAGATAAGGCCAGGAAGTCTTTGTGTTTTAGTACTTTTTTATTTGAATTTTATTCATTAATTCAATGTGACGATCATAATTTTTCTAATATTTGTACAAATTAGTGTGGCCGCTCTCCTGCCCTGTCTGATTTGACTTATTCTAAAACTTACATAACATCACGCCGGTAGTCCCCGAAGGGTTGGGCAGAGGTGCATTACTAACACCCCCATTTAGCCGTTATGTTTATGTCCTATGTAAAAGGGGGCGAGCCTATTGCCATCAACCGGGCACAAATCCAAAATCTGGACTGCTACTGAGGAATTCCACACGGAAAAACCCAATAATACTTTGCCCGACTTGGGAATCGAACCCAGGACCTCCCGATCAGCAGTCGTGCTTGCCACCACTAGACCAACGAAACAACGAGGTTTTGAACACTTATCTTCTAAATTAGGATTTTATTGGGATTTGCTTACGTTTTGCAGTTCCAACGCGGATATTTTACATTTAATATTACTTATATCTGAATACCTTTTAGTACTCATTTAATGGACGATTTCTATTACTTTGAGTTTGATGTCGTGACTGACTGTGAACCCCGAATGAGTCTGTTATAATGAGGCCGCGAAAGCCCGACTATTAACAACATCAATTGAGTCATTTGTTAAGCGGCCCGCACAAAGAAGGCTCCATGTCAGCTAATTAGTGGTATTATTTGATTGAAATTAGCTACATTTATTATAATTGAACCTTTTATAATACCAACGATAGCTCCGAGCAATCTCGACGATTGATCAAAGAAGATAATTAATCGTCCGATATTAATAAACAACAAATAACATGTCTGCTTAAAAGTAAAAAGGGAATTAGAATAAATACGATCCTGTTATAGAATTTAACGTTGCGGTTGACATCGCATGCGCGGCTAACGGTAGACCTTCAGTTAACCGCTTAACTTAACAGTTATGGCATAAAAAGTATGCATAAACCAGAAACAAAATGGCTTTTAACATGGCTTACTCGTCATGAATGGTGTTTACTTCAAAAACAGATTCTCACCGGGCGGCCTAAAAGTTATGGAGAAAATGTAGATAATAATCTGTAAAAAAATCTTTTTTGGTAAGCGGTTTTATCTTGAGTACCCCTGCAGCATCAGGATTTGAGGACTGAAGGTTGCAATTATTACAATGTTGTATTGCCATGGGAATTGGATTTGTGTGCGAAGTTTCAGGAGAATCGGTTAAACAGAAGTAAATGAAAAATCTGTCGCAAGATTTGAGACAAACAAACTATACGAAGTGAAGCTAATTAAACCTGTACGAGCTACGCTGTACATGACACTAACTTGTCCTACTTACAGTGAAACGTTGCAGTTTGTTTAATCCAACATTAATTGTACATTATTACTTTATAACATTGTTATTTTTAGTAGCAATTAAACCTTTATACCAAACGGTTGTCTACTCAATCAACATAACATTCCGATACACAAACATCAACATAACATTTACACTGTTGGGAGTTACGCCCCAACATTTGGTCCTTCGAGCAATTTAGTGTTGTGTGATTTATATCTTTTACGGTCGCGAATCGGTTGGACTGGTCTCTCACAAGCGAGTCGCCCCAGTAACCAATTGAGAAAGCGTATATCGTAGAAGAGAAAGATTGCACAAAACCAGTAGTGTGGAGCAACAGTCGACGCTCGGAACAGAAGAGTTAATCTTGAAGTCAACAAGAAAAACAACATAAACAACATGTCGTCAGCTGATTTATACCAGAATCAGAACGAACTCTACGACAACATAAAGAAGATCGGAATAAATATCAAGAAGGATGGTTGGGACAGGAAAAACCCTGACTATTTCAAACGCCGTAAGGCAATGTTGGAAAACTTGTGGTCAGATTATCAATTCAATCATGACCGCCTGTCTACGGAACAAAGTGCAAATCATCCCTACTTTACGAATGACTCCTATAATCAAACGCTGCAGTGCTACAGCGAAGTAAAGGAACTTATTCTTCAACAACATCAACAACTCACGACCCTTGCTCGTTCTTCAAGGGAGCAGTCAGTACAAACAAAAACATTGGGAGGTGCCAACCAACAAACAGGGGAAGGTACCTCAGATCAACCAAGACAGGAACAAGAAGCCTTCAAGAGTGAGGAGGCAGAACAAGCTAGGGATGCCAATCAAGGTAATCAAACCAGAGAACCATCACCTCCTCCTGCTCGGCCAGAACAACAAATCACTGCGAGAAAGGATACGGGATCCAATAGCAAACTGGACGACATGATGCGCAAACAGACGGCAAACTTCAAAGCCTTCATGAGAGCAGTCGCGAACATACACGTGGAGTTTCTATCGGAAAGATGGGAATTTCAAGACGCTTTGCAAACGCTCCAAACGCGCTGGGCTGGAATTGACAACCTTCACTGGGAGATAGAGTGTGAAACTAACGGAGAGAAGATGACAGTGTACGAAGAACGCTACACCAGGTATGAAAACCAGTTCCATGAATTGAAAAAGGCTTTGAATACAAAAATGTGGTCCGGCGCTCATCGTGAGAAAACAACACCGAAGTTAGAAATACCAGTCTTCAACGGTAACTACAACCAGTGGACCCCGTTTAAAGACCTTTTCACAGAAGCTATACACAACAACAATTCCCTTTCATCTGCTCAGAAGATGCAGTTTCTGAAGAGTAAGGTGCAAGGAGAAGCAGAACGCTTGATTCAACACCTGCAGATAAGTTCTGATAACTACCTCGTGTGTTGGGATATCCTCAATCACCGATATAACAATGAAAAACTTATCTTCACATCGCACATCAACATGCTTTTCAATCTGCCAAACATGCAACAACAGTCAGTGGCCCAAATAAAGAAAATCCATGACGTCAGCATAGAATGCTTACATGCGATAAAGAATTTAGGAGTGAATGTCGACACTTGGGGTCCGATTCTTGTACATATATTATCGCAGAAATTAGATGCAGACACACATTCAGAGTACAATGACTCGCTGAAAAATTGCCGAAAGCTGCCAATACTGAAAGATCTGTTAGATTTCCTGGAAGCGAAGTTTACATCGTTGGAAGCATCGCGCCGCAAACAAGAAAATACTCAAAAACCAAATTCGTCATCGAGTCATCATCAAAATTCTTCGTACTCTAAAAAACAATACAGCAGCAATCAAGCAACTAGCAACAAGAAAATTACGAAATCGTTCCATGCGTCAACATTTCGATGCCCTCTTTGCGATGATAAACATGGAATGTACAATTGTGCAAAGTTTTTAGAAATGCCGAATCACTTAAAACTTAGCACAGTAAATAAAATGAACCTTTGCGTAAATTGCCTGTTTAGCCATAACGGAAAAACATGCACGTCAGCTCACCGATGTCGCAAGTGCGCGGGTCAACATAACACATTGATACACGATGCATGTATTAAAAACAAAACAGAAAAACAAACAAATTCTTCTCATGTATCAAAGGATGATGATACTTCGGAAATACTACTAGCAACCGCTGTAGTAAACATAGAAACAGCTGATGGGACCCAAATCAAGTTGCGAGCCCTCATCGATCAAGGGTCTCAGATATCTTTGATCACGGAACATGCTGCTCAAGTTCTCGGTGTCAAGCGCGAGAGATGTAAAGGAGTCATCTTTGGAGTTGGACAGAAAGAAAACCACTGCAAAGGAAGGACAACAATTACTTGCAGTTCTGTCTACAACGACTTCAAGTTCCAAACGTCTGTCTTCATTATGAACAACTTGATTAAGAACCTGCCAAATAAGACTTTTGCAAAACAAGCTTGGCCCCACACACAGAACATCCATCTAGCAGATCCAGACTTCCATAACAGCCGTCAGGTGGATTTACTACTTGGAGCAGACATCTATTCGCAAATCGTGCTAGGAGGTATAATAAAAGGCGATGACGTCACTCAACCAATCGCACAACAAACCTACCTAGGTTGGCTTTTATGCGGCAATGTCAAAACTTTTCACTGCAATGTGGTCATTAATAATCTGGAAGACATCAAACAGTTCTGGGAAACCGAAGACATCACGGATCAATCCAACCTATCGGTAGAAAATGAAACATGCATCGAATACTACACCAACACTACGCAACGCTTGGAGAGTGGGAAATATGAAGTCAGACTGCCAATGAAGAATGAACTTGAGAGCAGACTGGGATCATCCAAGCCAATGGCTATCGCCCAATTCAAAACTTTAGAAAGAAAGTTGGTAAAACAAACACATTTGGCAAAAGCCTATAAAGACTTCATGGCTGAATATATTGATCTAGGTCATATGAAGCAACCAACAGCCAATAACAAAATACTCGAGTGTTACTTACCTCACCACGGCGTACAACGCGCTGAATCAACAACAACAAAATACAGAGTGGTGTTCAATGCGTCAGCTAAAACATCTACAGGATGCAGTTTGAACGACCTCATGTACAAAGGCCCCAATCTTCAACAGGACCTACAAACATTATTGATGAAATGGAGGCAATACAAATATGCGTTTACAGCAGACATTGAGAAGATGTTCCGTGCTATTTGGGTGGCCCCTGCAGACCAACAACTACAACAAATTGTATGGCGCGAATCTCTGGAACAACCTATCCGGTCATATCAACTAACAACCGTAACATACGGTACCAAGGCAGCGCCGTTCCTAGCCATGATGACACTGAGGAGATTGGCGTCAGATGAACGTGAATAGTTCCCGGAGGCATCAAAAGTGCTGGAAGAATCATTCTACATGGATGACCTCGTTCATGGGACACATACAATAGAAAAAGGAAAGAAATTAATCGCTGATCTGAAACAATTATTAAAAAATGGAGGGTTTAACCTTCGAAAATGGTCAGCAAACAATGAAGAACTTTTGGAAAACATCTCCGAACAACACAACAACGATAAGATTGTCTTCAACTTCAGAACGGAAAATACACTAAAAACGTTAGGCTTGTGCTGGAACTCAAGGGAGGATAAATTTACTTTTCAATGCACAATTTCGAACGGGAACAAGAAACAGACCAAACGCAGCCTACTAGCCGAAATATCAAAACTATTTGACCCACTCGGCTGGCTGGTTCCCGTGTCAACAAAATTGAAATTATTACTTCAAAAACTGTGGGATGGAAACTTACAATGGGACGACGAAGTGTCTGACAACATACATGCGGAGTGGTGCAAGATACAAGCGGACGTAAAGGCGATAAACTCTTGCGAAATACCTAGATGGCTTCAGTGTGGCGAAAAGCAGACAATGGAGCTACATGGGTTCAGTGACGCCTCCCTGGATGCCTATGCCTGTGTCATCTACGCACGGGTCCACTCATCAACAATACTTGTAGCCGCGAAGTCAAAGATTGTACCGCACCAAAAATCAACAACATTGCCTAGACTGGAATTGAATGGAGCGCACCTTCTATCACTATTAATGCGCAAACTCAAACAGTCATTGAATCAATATGAAACACACGTCTACGGCTGGACTGATTCCATGGTGGTCCTGGGTTGCTTACAAGGAGACCCATCCCGCTGGAAAGCATACGTAGAAAACAGAGTACGAAGTATTACTGACGTCATACCACGATCGTCGTGGAACTACGTCAAAACAAAGGAAAATCCCGCTGACGCCGCAAGCAGAGGCCAATACGCTAGTCAGCTGAAAGAAAATCAACTGTGGTGGCAAGGGCCTACATGGCTACCATCGCTTAAAACAAAGAACATAGAAAAATATAATTATAACACAGACCAAGAAGAAAAAACACTCCGGAAACAAGCCAATGTATCCCAACACAACATAGAAAATACGAGCATTGTGGAAAAATTATTACAAAATCACAGCTCTATCGAACATATTATTCGCATTGTCGCATGGATACTTCGAACATTGAACCCAAAACGGCGACAACTGCCGAGATACCTGACGTTGCACGAATTGGATAACGCAACGAAGGTGCTCGTAAAACAAATACAACAAAAATCATTTGACACAGATATTTGCTATTTACAAAAACATAACACAGTGCAGTCTAACAGTAAAATAAAGGCGCTCACTCCGTTCATTGACCATCAAGACATCTTGCGAGTTGGAGGAAGGTTAAAAAACGCCTTACTAACCGAAAACATGAAACATCCGATGATCATTCCACACGATAGTCGATTAACACATCTTCTCATCGACCAAGCTCATCGAATGACGTTTCACGGCGGCCCGAGACTGACCCTATCACACTTACGTGAGAAATATTGGATCATCGGCGGAAACCGAATAACGAAGATGCAAGTCAGAAAATGTGTCACGTGCCGCAAAAGCAACCCAAAAGCAGAAAACCAGCTGATAGGTAACCTACCGAGAGCAAGAGCAAACCAAGCGCCACCCTTTTACCATACAGGGGTGGATTACACTGGATTTGTGGACGTTAAAATGAACAAAGGCAGAGGAGCAAAAATAACGAAGGGTTACATAGCAGTCTTCATATGCATGGTGACCAAAGCTGTGCATATTGAACTGGTATCAGATCTCACCAGTTCAGCATTTTTGGCAGCCCTAAACAGGATGGCAGCAAGAAGAGGTGCCCCTCGTCACTTATACAGTGACAACGGAACAAACTTTGTCGGCGCAAACCGCCAACTCGTGGAGCAATACATGGAAATCGAACATACATACAAAGGCGACCAATTACAAAGGGAAATCGCGGAGATGAGGATTGAGTGGCATTTTAATGCCCCCGCTTGGCCATCAGCGGGAGGATTGTGGGAACGAGCAGTCAGAAGCCTAAAACATCACTTAAAAAGAGTAGTAGGAGAACAAAAACTTACATTTGAGGAGTTTACCACAATCCTAACAAAACTGGAGGCTTGTTTGAATTCCAGACCTCTGTGTCCACTAAGTGAAAACACAGAGGATCTAGACTGTCTGACGCCAGCACACTTTTTATCGGGTAGGCCGGGCCTGACCGTCCTCGAAACAAAGGAAGATGCAAGAACAAGATGGGAACTAACAAGAAAGATCTTCGTAGAAATCTGGAAGAGATGGAGGAACGAATACTTGTGCCAGCTATTAGCCAGATCAAAGTGGCAGGAACCACAGAAAAATCTGAAAATAGGCGATTTGGTGGTTATTCATGATGAACATATACCAGCCGGAAAATGGCTCATGGGGAGAATAACAGAGCTGCACCCTGGGAATGATGGATATGTTCGGGTCGTTAGCCTAAAAACAAGAAATGGGCATATGAAAAGACCTGTTACTAAACTATCCGTCTTACCTATCAAAGGTGACGAAACTGCTGAACAACAAACTACATCAAAAACAAGCGATAATGAGTCATACTTACAGACAAACAGCGAGTCGCTAAGTTCACGACGAGGCAAAACAACAAACAGAAAAATAAACTTCATTGGACTGGTCATGACACTGCTATATTTGCTAAATCCTGTCGCGGCCGCTAACACAACAAACATTGCCGAACTTCAACAAGGTCTATACTTTGATAAAGTGACCAATATGCAACTAATACGCGGCGAGTGGAAGATTATCGTGTACTATGACGTCAAGGCCTACTGGCAAGGTATAGCAGTATCCAGTAAATTCACCAATCATCTAGAAAACATCTGCGAGAAAATAAAACAGAAAACACAATGCAACGTAATTTTAACACAACTACAACACTCGACCGACGAAATAGGACACTACAACCATATGTTGCTGAATCCGCACGGCCGAGTGAATTCGAGAAGCAAACGTGGGCTTATCAACGGTGTCGGTTCCATCGCGCGCTCCCTGTTCGGAGTATTAGATGACGAATCCGCAAAACAATATCAAGCAGACATTGACCTGGTCAAGGCAAACGAGAAACACCTGACACAGTTGTTAAGAAATCAGACATCCGTGATCGAAGCAGAATATAACTTACTGAAGAGGTCGGAAGATGCAGTTGAAAGACAGTATAAACTGTTTAACCAACATCTGCTAAACCTGGAGAAGTTTACGAACAATCTCCAGAAGGAACTGGATTCTCAAGAACTGTCCATCGAATTTGTGATGTCCGCTATTACAGCAAATAGCCTGATTGAGCATCTCAGAAACGTCCAGGAAACCCTTATAGATACTGTAACAAACATCTACAACGGCAAAATGAATTTACATCTCATCGCACCGGAACAGCTTAGGGACGAATTGAATATAATCTCAGGTCAATTGTCCAAGGATTTAGTCCTGCCCATCACCAACATTCAAACAGAGTTATTTCGCCTGTATCATCTTTTACAAGTAAAGGCGAAAATGACTGAACAATACCTTATAATCGAGGTAAAAGTACCCTTAATCAGCAGAGATAACTTCGAGATCTACCGAACAATACCAATACCTAAAAACAATGACGTAGATATGGTCACCCTAATACCTATTGCTGAAATGTTAGCAATAAACATTCAAAAGGATTCGTACATACCAATGACGGAATCCGAAATATATTAATGCGTGCAAAATTACGCTACAACCCGATTGTGTTCATTACAGAAACCCATATACCGCATGAAATCTGACGAGAGCCTCTGCATGAAGAACACGGAATCTCTTCACTGCGAAACTAAACACGAAATCTGCCGAAACAAGTGGTTGGAATTAAACAATGCAAATAATTACTTATATTTTTGCTGTCAACAATGCAAAATACGTATTATTTGTGAGCATCAAGTTTCAACGCAGCTACTACACAAAGCCGGTGTCATAACACTCAATGACGATTGCATAATTAGTAGTGAAACTTTTGCTATTTATCCTCAAAGGCAACAAATGAACAAAATTCAAGCCCAGGTCGACGCAGGTCCTGCAGAAATTCCATCAATCAACAACATCATAAACCTCCCTTTACCGGTTTTAAAACATCTTCACGAGAATGAGACGGTATCAGAGCAAAGAGCATTACATCAAGAACTTGGCAACCAAGTAAAGCAACTGAAAGCCGCAACATCAGAAGACATCCTGTCAAATCAGGTAACATACCATGATGTCCACCAATACGTTGTCATCTACCTATTAGCGGCCGCAGCAGCACTCGTGGGCGCAATATACGCTTACCACCGCCTACGCAAACATTGGGCAAGTCAACGGATACCAGAAGCTCCATCTGTTCCCAACCCGATGCCCCGAAGAAGGTCGACAGCGAGCATCGTGGACAACACATTATTTGACGTCACAGACGACAGTAGCGCAGCGCATTTATCGAGTGCACGCACACTCAATAAAGCAACGTCGCCTATTGCGCGTTGTGCATTACCATAGCAACTTATTTATGTCTTTTCTTGTATTTAACTTTTACATTTTAACTTTATTTTGAAACAATTTCTGATGTACGTTTAAGTTACCTTTGTGAGTGGCAATATGTACGAGCTACGCTGTACATGACACTAACTTGTCCTACTTACAGTGAAACGTTGCAGTTTGTTTAATCCAACATTAATTGTACATTATTACTTTATAACATTGTTATTTTTAGTAGCAATTAAACCTTTATACCAAACGGTTGTCTACTCAATCAACATAACATTCCGATACACAAACATCAACATAACATTTACACTGTTGGGAGTTACGCCCCAACATTTGTTTTTTTTTTTTTTTTTTTTTTTTTTTTTTTTTTTTTTTTTTTTTTTTTTTTTTTTTTTTTTTTTTTTTTTTTGGTATATGTCCCATGAACGAGGTCATCCATGTAGAATGATTCTTCCAGCACTTTTAACATGGCTTACTCGTCATGAATGGTGTTTACTTCAAAAACAGATTCTCACCGGGCGGCCTAAAAGTTATGGAGAAAATGTAGATAATAATCTGTAAAAAAATCTTTTTTGGTAAGCGGTTTTATCTTGAGTACCCCTGCAGCATCAGGATTTGAGGACTGAAGGTTGCAATTATTACAATGTTGTATTGCCATGGGAATTGGATTTGTGTGCGAAGTTTCAGGAGAATCGGTTAAACAGAAGTAAATGAAAAATCTGTCGCAAGATTTGAGACAAACAAACTATACGAAGTGAAGCTAATTAAACCCTTTTAAAAATTACAAGATTTCACTGAAAACTATATCGCAAGTTTATGAAAAAATAAGTCAATGGTCGAAACACTCACGTTCTGTCTTGCAGGGTAATCAGAGTTTTTAACCAGGGGTACTCAAACTTTGGTTTTCTTATGCCATATATGATTACTGGTCTGTTACCGAGTCAGAGACACCAACATCTTTTTGAAGTTGGAAGTTGTTATGAAAAGGGCTTCGTAAGGCCCTTTTTAAGAGAATAAATAACTTGTATAAATAACTTTAATATGTGTTGGAGATTCGGCCAAGTGCCGGGCGACTGGTGCAAAGCTGTAATCGTACCACTATATAAAGGAAAAGGTTCACAGCAGGAGTGTAAAAACTACCGCGGCATTAGTCTTTTGAGTGTGGTCGGCAAACTATATGCGAAAGTTTTAATTAACAGAGTGATAAGAATAACAGATGAGAAAGTATGGGATGTTCAGGCAGGGTTCAGAGAGGGGATGGGCTGTATGGATCAGATCTTCTCCTTGAGGTGCATAGCCGAAAAACATCTGGCAAAGCACAAGAAAGTGTACTGCGCTTTCATTGATTTGGAGAAGGCCTATGATAGTGTGTGGAGGGAAGAATTGTGGTCGACACTATCTTTGTACGGAGTGGATTGGCGCTTGGTACGGGCACTGAAATCGCTGTACAGGGATTCCAGTGCTTGTATTAGGATAAATGGGGCGTTCACAGACTGGTTTGGCATCTCCAGAGGTGTTAGACAGGGTTGTGTAGCGTCTCCGTGGCTGTTCAACCTATACATGGATAGTTGTTTGACAGATTTAAAAGGGAGTGAGTGTGAATTGAAAATGAATGAGTTGCCTGTCAAATGTCTTCTGTACGCAGATGATCAAGTTTTGCTTGCATCGTCGGCGGAAGAGTTGCAAGACATGGTAACTATGATGAATGGAGCATATAATATGAAAGGGATGAAAATTAATGTAAGCAAGACGAAAGTAATGGTTTTTGAAAGAGATGCAGATGTATCTGAGTGTAAAGTAAAGATAGGAGATAAAAGTATTGAACAGGTGAATGAGTTTGTTTATTTGGGAAGCATGTTTACAAGAGATGGTAAGATTGACGAAGATGTGGAAAGGAGAGCAAATGCGGGAAATAAAGTAAATGGTGCTTTGCATGCGGTTGTGGCTAGCCGGTCGATGTCCAAAAAGGCACGACTGGCTGTCCATAATGGTGTGTTGGTACCTACGCTTATGTATGGAAGTGAATGTTGGTCGTGGCAGAAGAGACATGAAAGTAGAATAAATGCCGTGGAAATGCGTTCCTTGCGAAGTATGTGCGGTGTAACTTTGAATGATAGATTGAGAAATGAAGAGATTAGACAAAGTTGCGGTTTAAAAGATGATGTAGTGACAAAAATTGAAAGGAGTATGCTTAGGTGGTTTGGCCATGTTGAGAGAATGAGTGAACGGCGATTAACAAAAGAAATTTATAAGGCGGATGTTAATGGGAACGCCGGTAGAGGACGTCCTAGAAGGACATACATCGATGTTATTGGTGATGTTCTTCACGAAGGTCAGGTGCGTAGTACTCTCAGGTGCGTAGACAAGATGTATGAATGTGGATGAAGCGAAAGGGGCATGTAAGAGTCGTAGCATGTGGCGTTCTATAGTTTCTGCCTACCCCCATGGGAAAAAGGCGTGAGTTTATGTATGTATGTAAATAACTTGTGTGTTCAGACCCAGCTTCAATTCTGGTAACTATTTCATGCAGGCAATTTTAAAATACTTTTTTTCGAATTCAAATAGCCCGCCAAATAGATATTTGACATCCTGGAATATAAATATATCCTGCCTGTGATTTTCGGTCATTTTGACAACTTAAAATAGCTGTTGATATCAATGAAGGTTTTAATCATGCACATTGAGAATTGCTAGAAACTAAATTGAAAAAACCCAAGATATTTAGCAGGTACAATTTTACTGAGAAGTAGTAATAAATTACTGCAAAAAACATAACTCAATAATAATTAGTTACATGGTTAACGAACACCATCAAGCAATCAAGTCACTGCTTTCTTCACTCAAACGATTCGCACGGGAGATTATGCACCAGTCTCACTAGAGCATGTCATTTCTCTTCTAGTACAGAAAGCAAATAAATCAATTAAATGTCAAGATTTTTTATATAGAGGAAATTCTATATGTTTGTATCTCATAGAAAGATAGAAAGTATCTAGTTTACGCTTGTGTGCTGTAAAAGCGATAAATTAACATGTAATCGTGGTTATCTCGGTGCGCCCGCGCTGCATCGCGCTGCGCTGGAGCATGTTCGATACGCGATGAGCTATAAAACGGTGTGAAAGTGACCGAATAACGACATTATCCATCCGGTGTGAGATAGAATAATAAAATTATACGTGAACCTATCTTATTGGAGGTCTTATATACCTGCTGTACTTTTGAATGCATTTGATAATTTTTTTTTCTAATCCTTATTTTTATTTTTTATACAGTTTTAGTAAATTTCTGCCTCTACCTCGTTGGTCTAGTGGTGGCAACCGCAACTGCTGATCGTGAGGTCCTGGGTTCGATCCCCAAGTCTGGAAAAGTGTTATTGGGTTTTTCCGGTGGAATTCCTCAGTAGCAGCCCGGGGTTTGGATTTGTGCCCAGTTGATGGCAATAGGCATGCCCCCTATTACATAGGACTTATACATAACGGCGAAATGAGGGTGTTACTATACACCTCTGCCCAACCCTTCGGCAGGCGTGATGTTATGTTAAATAATTTCATGTCATTATTACACATATTAAAAAAAAGGTTGATAATTATCCTAGATTAAAGTTTAAGGTGATTAATTATTAATAGATGTATTCACATGCATTTTATAGAAATGTGATTTTTACTGAGGTACAGATAGGATGTTACATCGTGAATCGTGTCCAGGGTGCCTGATCTCAGATAGAGGATCGTTTATTGGGACTGGGCGTTAGTCGACTTTAATGGCGTGCAAGGAATGTTAAGCAGATACTTACTATACTCACGTTTTTCTTATACTTCTAGTACGAAAACGATTTTACTGAATCCGTAGACCCAAATAAACATTTCCTTATTTATTATTTAACTCAGCTATTAATGAAACCGTCTGAGAATGAGACGTGATTTTTACACAAACCTATGTTGTTCATAACTTATCAAATCACTCAAATTATAATATTAGGTAGGTATGTAACTATTATAAAATTAATAGTTTTCAATATGAAAGCCCTTGTGTGATTGAGTGAAACGGGAAAACAATGCCAACTTCGAGATTTAGATTAAAGAGTAACATTAGCATCTCCAAGAATTACATCATTCTGATAAAAATCGCTTCGCAGATAACATGAGAACTGAGAACATCCAGATTTTTTTCATACATAAAGCAATTGGGATAACCCTTGGTACAATTAGACCAAGGGTTATGGGTCTCTCTGCAAGGCTAACGCTGACAACAGACCGAGGAAACGTTAAGATGAAGAGTGTTTTAAGCGAGTCATCGTCTAATACTCAAAATTAACGGCAAATTAAAATTGAGTATAGATTGAATTTGTCCATCAACGTATTAACTGAATAGGCTTTATAATTACTAACTATTAATTTTATTATTCAACCTAGTTACTACTCAAATTTCCATAAATAATAATAATTTTACTGTGTGTTATCATACGAGTTACTCGTGATATTTTTTGTCGACTACGCAATTAGTTTTAATAGCCTAGTATCAAATATTAATATGAATTAAATGAGGATAAACTAAATAGTACTAATTTAAAATCTAATGGCTTATTTAAGCTAAATTATTACCATAATAATATAAGTTATAAGTAAAATAAAAAAAATGGCTAGCATGTAAATTTTACGAGCTAATGTAATTAAAATGGTAATAATAATAAATCATTCTTAATAGCTAGACTCAAGGATGTGTGCTGATACAATAAAAATATTGTATTCATATTGGTCTTTATGTTAGACTAACAGCAGTGTCCATGTCCGGTCGTTCCACTAATTGTCCGTTTACGATCGCTGTCTTAGTAATTGTGGCATTGCAAATGGTATGTATCTTTAAATTTTTACTGCACAAATATTATGTATTTGAAAGTAGAAACTTCTGTAATAAAACAACCGTTATAGCTGAATACTTTTATTGCTCTTTGTGTGCATAACTTAAGAATAATAAAGTTAAAAAGTTATTTTTTTATGTCTATGTTATAAGTGTTGGCTCGTAGCTTTAACTATATTCGTTATGCACAATAACTTATTGCAATTTCTGCAGTATTATACAAGATTAGTCGGAAAGGGGTTACTAAGCCGCGGGCCACATAAAGTATAACTGATGACTATTTTAAAGCAAGTGTTAAAATTTCAAAATTCGATAATTTATATTTGCGTGCAGAAAGATTTTTACTTTAGATTTTTCAAAAAAATATCATACCTGCTTTAGTTATGAATTCAGAATATTAAGTTTCTAATCCATGAACCCAAATATGACCAAAATTGCAAACACAGCTGATCATAGCTATGGACAGATAGATTTTAGCATATTTTTACCGAAATCTTTGAAAAGCTATTTCTCTTAAACTATCGAGTTTTGGGGAAAGTTGTAGAACAAAACTTATCCCTTATTATGGTTACTTTAACACCCTTTCGGCTTAGTACCTCCTTTCCACCCAAATATTACCAAAATTGCAAACACAGCTGATCATAGACTATGGACAGATAGATTTTAGCATATTTTTACCGAACTCTGAAAAGCTATTTCTCTTAAACTATCGAGTTTTGGGGAAAGTTGTAGAACAAAAGTTATCCCTTATTATGGTTACTTAAACACCCTTTCGGCTTAGTACCTCCTTTCTGACTAACCTTGTATAGCGCGGCATGTAACTTGGCAAGGTTTTGGCGTAGTGAGAGTAAGTTGGCGCATGTACACAAAGTGCAAGAAAAAAATGGTCACTTTTATTGCTTGTCCATTATTCTATGGTTGTTGCCATAATTTATTTTTAAACGTGTCTGTTTAGAAGAAAGAAAGAAAGGAAAGGAACTTCCTTCTCTACTCTTGCCAATTTACGTGCCGGTGACTATACTGTCATACCGGTAAACTTTGTAAGTACTTTAAAATTGTCTTCATCAGAAACTTATTTAAAAATAAACAGAATTTGAAACATTTACCCCTCTTACCTATAACCATTGTTTAACGTTATGACAAGCTTATACATCACTAGCGACCCACCACGGCTTCGCACGGGTGCAATGTAGATACTAATGTGGGGCATATAAACTTTCCTTTTGAATCACTCTATCTATTAAAAAAAACCGCATCAAAATCCATTGCGTAGTTTTAAAGATCTAAGCATACATAGGAACAGATAGACAGTGGGAGCGACTTTGTTTTATACTATGTAAAGATAACATTTATAATTACACTGACATTAAACAGCGTTATAACTTTACACAGCGATTAAGTAAGGCGGTTATTGTATTATTGGAAAACAAAATCCACAAATAGATCGAGACTTACAGACAGACAGAAATAGAACTTCTTATTTTAAATCCCGACATTTTACGGTTTTGTCATCTCCGGTGGTCGAAATACCAATCCGTATTAGGGAAAAAGAATCGAAAGAGAAAGCGGGGTAGTCTACAAATGAATTGAAATGTACCTTACACCCATATTCTAAGACGTTTCTCCAAAACTTACTCGACTCGACTGCTCCTCGACTTGACATAAGCGTCCTCGACTCGAGATTTTTCCTCAGTCGAGGTAAGGTATTTGTCAAACTCAAGGTACCTCGGAACCTACCTTAAGGAAGGAAGTGTCAAAGTTCGTATGTAACAAAAATGAATTTTGAAGACTTATCGACTATGCTTACGATAATCCTTACAATTATTTATCGCGGCGTTATTTGTGCGATGCAGATAATTCAAATTATGACGTAATGAGTCCGTCGAGGAACCTCAAAGTTCATTTGAAATTGCGACTAAGAATACAATTTTGAAGGTGTTTTCGAGGCCGTTCTGAGTCGAGTATGAGTCGAGTAAATTTTGGAGGAACGTCTTAGAATATGGGTGTTAGACTTAACTTCAAGCTTACTACTTGAGCAGTAAGCGTTCACGAAGATAGCGTCCAATCTATCATTAATGTAATAACTACTATTGAAAAGGTTTTCGACTGATTGTTAACAGATGAAGGAACTGAGTTTCTGGTGGTAAGTCTACAAATATTTGCAACATTAGCAAAGCAATAAGTCTACATTTTTTGATTTTTACTTAACTTAACATTACGCCTGTATTCCTCGAAGGGATGGGCAGAGGTGTAGAGTAACACCCTCATTACACCGTTGTTTAAGTCCCATATAATAGGGGGCAAGCCTATTGCCATCAACCGGGCACAAATCCAAACACTGGATTGCTACTGAGGAATACCACACGAAAAAAGCTTATAACTATTTGCCCGACCTGAGGATCGAACTCACGATCAGCAATCGCGTTTGCCACCACTAGAACAACGAGGTAGTTTGATTTTTAATGGTAAAATTATTTAATTGTAGTAATCCTCTTCATTTGAATCGTTGAAGAGTATATATATATATATATAAAATAGATGTATTGTACAAGCAAAACATTGATGACAGGTTTAGAAATACACATTGTTTGGATAATTAATTAAGAAAACAACGGCTAATTAATTTTATAATTAAAATAAATGTTTTCAGCACTGGTTATAATTAATTGAATCTATTTGTTTGTGTAGGAGTGATAATTAATTATTTTTTGTTGAAAAAAGTATTTAACATTAACCATTATTAGATTTGGTTTAATCATGTAGGCCAACAATTATGTATATAATTACGCAATTACATGTACAGATAATACATTCTTAATTATTATTAAACATAAATAACATCACACCTGTATTCCCCGAAGGGTTGGGCAGAGGTGTATAGTAACAACCTCATTACGCCGTTATGTTTAAGTCCCATGTAATAGGGGGCGAGCCTATTGCTATCAACCGGGCATAAATCCATTCTCCAGACTGCTACGGAGGAATTCCACACGGAAAAACCCAATAACCAGCCCGACCTGGGGATGGAACCCAGGACCTCATGATCAGCAGTCGCGCTTGCCACCAGTAGACCAACGAGGCAGTTAAATTAATAATTATTATTTATCACAATAGCAGTGATAGCCCAGTGGTGTGACCATTGGACTGCTAAGTCATAGGTCTCGAGTTCGAACCCAAGGCACCTCTGACTTTTTCGGATTCATGTGCGTATTGTATAATTATCCCTTGCTTAAAAATGGTGAAGAAAAACATCGTGAGGAAACTTGAGATCGGGATGCCTGAGAGATATTCCTCGACGACATGTGAAGCCAAGTTCCACGGGCGGCATAAACTCTGACACCAGGTTTGTCACTAACCACTCGAAAGAAGATTGTTTATCACGGTTCATGCTGTAGTCATAGAAGTAAAAGAAGTACGTTTATCAGCTACTTATCAACCCGAGCAAGTAGTAGAAGCTAAAGGGACTGGCTCCTTCGATACTTGAAATTGTTAATAAATCAATCAATCATAGAACACAAGCAAGTTTTTTCTTCCACGTTCCTTTCAAGTGGATTCTCGTGTGGCCAACACTTGAAATTTTGCTGTTTCGTCGAAAAAGAGCTAATGTAACATACGTAAAGCATAAATATTTGTTTTTGACAAATTGATGACTAGAACGGCGCGGCGCGGCGCCGAGGTGAAATGTCTGCGACTCTGCTTAAGATTTGCAAAATCTACCCCATCAAGAAGTGGAAATTGGAATAATGAATAAATAATTAACAATGTTTTTTTTCCATTTGACTGCTTGTATATGGTCTTGCGGACCGTTTCTACATAACCGAGCAGTTATTGGTGAGACCTGAAGGGTCTCCAACCAATGGGAACGAGTAAAATAATTAACCTTAGCTAACTGCTACTACTACTAACATCATGACTACTAGCAACAAAAGCATTAAGGGCGACCCCTAATGGAACCTGGAACTTGGCTTAGAGCGTTGCTGGCGGGAGGACTGGGAGGGAGACAGCTTGATGAAAACTGAATTATCAGTGTGAAATTAACAATGGCGTCACTGCATAGGTCTTTAACCTTCGAAAAGCAAATAAAAACAAAAATAATATTGATGACAATAACTGTGTACCTGATGACATAAAGTTCATTCACTGATGGAGACAATGGATGCGTTGTGAAGTGTTATCAGCGTACGGCCATCAGATATTAATGAACTGTGGGACATTAGACTTCAATATTATACAAAAAACGCTTGTATTATTAAACCTGCATTTATTTTTAACATTTGACAGCTTATAAACATTTTGGTTCGAGTCCCAATTAAGATTTAACTTGCACCCAATTGAAGATAAGATAAAATAAGATTTATGTTTCCATGCACTTGAAATATCCAGTTGAAAGTTTGAAAGCACACTGGATAACCTTTTTTACCTGTAGGCAATATTTAGGTGTAGCAAACTGAACCACTTAATTAAATTTTGATTTTTCTTAAAGTTTTTAAAACGTCCTTCGGAATCATTGACTAGTGTTAGATACAGGCACCGAATAAAATACTTATTCATAATGCTCAAGAGCAAGGAAAAATGCAAATTAAGCAATATTGACGTCACACCGCTTCGCAACGTTGATTACATTACAGTAACATGCTCCTTTACCACTAAGCACATAATGCCTGGTTACAATACTTATTACGATCGTGGCATTAAAACATTCTTGTTATATATCAGAGCAAATAAAAGGCAGCAATCATTCACGTTGGTTGCACTAGCAACAAGTTCAAGTGTCCGGACTATCTGGACCCGCCCGTGACTGACATTTGTGGCAAAACGTTCTAAAATTACACACTGCTCACTTCTATCACGAATACTTAATATATTTGTTGGACGAGGCACAATTATGGTCAGTCCGCCGTGACGGACCGCTTCGTTTGACTGCGAGCCGTGAACTTGGCTACGCTTTTGGATGAGGCACATTGAATGTATCTTGTAAACTTGCAACTTATAATTGGAATGAAGATTTTGCTTTAATACTGATATGATTCAGTGGCTCGGTCACACAAGAAATACGTAGAAAACGATTATCCATACAATATACAAGTGCAAATCCGTGTGGGAGTTCTACAAGGGTACACATTAGGACCCACAATAGAGACAACGGTGATGCCTTTCAAAAATTTACCTGGTTGACTTTATTTGAAAATACTGCCCGCCTTTAAATGGAAATGGCATGATTATCTTTGTTTTGTAAGATAGCACTAAAAATTAGAAGGACATCCAGGCAATGTTATCCAATTATGAGCGAATGGCGGTACCTTTGTTTTGCGATCTAAAAATGTTATCAATTTAATTAATAATGTTGTTTAACAGATTCTATATCAAAATTTGAAGTAATCTACCATCAGTTAATTAAATTATCGCACCTAGATCATCTTTTTCATTGCTTATCTGTTCGTAATTTATAAACGGTAGCTTTATACTTTACAGATTTTGTGCCTGATAAGTGATCTTTATCAATTTTTACAAAGCATTGAAATTAGACTTTACGCATTTAATTTCCTTTAACATAAGAACATAGGTATATTTGCAGTTATCTGAAATTGATATCAGTGTTTGATTAGCATTAGGGTACTGGTCGAATTATTGCTAGTTGACTACTAAATTTATTATAGTTTCAAATATTATTGTATAAGGCTGAATGGATCTTCGTCTTGCTCTTTCTGTTATACTCGGACGTTGCTACCGATGCCTCCTCTATTATTCATAGCTCGCGGGCGTCCTCGGTCGGCCGCCTCTAATTACGGGCGAGAGCGCTCGATCTGTCGGAGACAATGTCTACACTTGTACGGTCATTATTACGTGTTTTTCGTCACGACACCTGCTTGGCGGCAATGACAAATCCTTAGCCATTAGTGTACTACAAAACGTTCCTATTAGCATTCTTCACGCGCGTGCGCCTTTCGGTTCATTCACTCATGTTTCGTTTGTAACTTTATTATTAGGGGTTAATTCTTTAAGAATAGTTCCTAAAAAAATAATTATATATTTACGTGAACACATTTTATGAAAAGTTATAAAGATTAAATTAAAATGTATGAATATTTTTCACATGTAGGTACACGTTATTAATTAATTCAGCGACTACAAATGAATTAACCTGTACGTTTAAAATACACATTAAAAGAATATTCATGAACCTACGAACTAAATTGTAGGCACTAATAGTGTATAAAAATATGTGTAATTTTTTTGTGTGTTATTCTTCATTGTATAAGCTCGGTAACTGCTAATTAATATACGCCAGTAACAAAGCAAGGACGAAGTGTTTCCAAATACGACTATTCATGCAAAACCCTGACACGGCTCTGAGTGACAAGGCAAATGATAATAGTTAGTTAAAACTACTGTAACTACTTGACAGAACGACATACAAAATAGTCATAATAATAGAGAACTAATGAAGGACTTTCTTCGTTGTTTTTAGTTTGAATTGTTATTTATTAACGTCGCAGATAGCGCTAAATATATAAACATTTTTGTTAGTTTAGTTAATTGAAATGTATTAAAAGTTACGACGACGTATACAATTTGATAATCATCATTACCAACAGTCAACTGCAGTACAACAGTGAACTCTTTGTTTTTGAAGCCCTCTTCGCATTCACCTTCTTCAAATACTTTCCTAATCATTTCAGAAGATAAGCATCTTCAGATTTCGGTGTATCGCTTCAAATACTGATACTGTTTATCTCCTGTTCCTAAACATTTTAAAGCTGTATTTTATTTGATATCCATATAATAACCATCATTTAGTATACGGCACACAATTTTGTTGGAACTGATACCGTCGTGCGTCAATTACGTCGTTTACAACTCATGATTTCTATAAAATTATCTATGTGCTACGTGATTCTCTAGTAATTACCTACCTATCATGAAATAACCATTTTAAAATACACAGATGTATGGAGAGGGAATGTACATCGATCAAACGGTTCTTGGCCGTTTTGAGGTCACGCCGGATGAATAATGCGCTGGGCACATTAACGGTCATTATATGCAAATAATATTACACACATTAGCCTCGTGTACTGTGTACCCGTTTACTATAAGTGGGTTGATACATACATATTGAAGCTATTGTAAAAAAAATTAGCAACATGATTCACTATTTTTTATTCTGTAGCTCAATAATCGAAAACGAATATATTCGGTACATCTGTGAATAAATCAGTAATCGCACAACGCCGAAAGTCACTCACCTAATGAAGCATGACAATTAACTGCTGAAAAACTTGAATTCGCATCCGATTGGATAAAATTAATCAATGGCAGACCGGTGCCGTCAATGGAATGGATATTTTATGTTCCCGTGGGCGAAGAGTGGGCTCCAATTTGTCCGCAGTTTTTTAATTAGTATGGATGTGAGAGAAAACGAATTGGATTTATGCTTGCGACCGACGTGCGCTGTGATTATTTGCGTGGTGCAATATAAAAAGCAGAAAAAAAGGCTAATATTTTATAGCTTCGTTAAAGCGCGGCTCATTAGCGCAGAATTAATATTACTTGCGTAGTTATGTTTGTCATTAGTTCGACTGTGAATTAAAATTAATTGGCATTTTTGTATGCGTCTCTTAATTTAGCCACATCATTAGCTGGATTATTTGGCTTCATACGTGACCTTTGTTTGCGGTAGATGAAGACGTTACGTCACGTGTTTGGGTCCCGTAGCCCCGCGTGCACCGGTAGGGTGCGCAGCGTGGTAGGGTCGGGTCTGGGGTGCCGCCGTGCCGCTGCAGCGTCTTCCGCCCCGCTCCCGGCTCTAATTAGGCTCACATTCTCATTCCGTTTTCGCGTTTAATTTCGCCGGCGGTTTCGCCTTAATTACATTATTCGCGGCGGGCGGGCGCCCGGCTGTTCTTGGGGAACCCTGCAGTTAAAACAAGTGACCGATACGTTTACTTACATTAGCTTTTTAGATAACAATTAAAGTTTTTATGTCCAGAAATTCTTTTGAACTGCTGTTATTGTATTTCCTGTCACAAAATTGTTTTATTAACAAACGTTTAGGTCACAATGATAAGTATGATTGAGTTTCACGTCAAAGCGTTTGTCATTTGAATAATTATATTTTTTTGGAAATTCTACTAACATTTCTGTCGAATCATCGCGTTCATTGCAGCTGACAAATGTTTTAAAAGTAGACGGAGGAAAGCGCGGAAATAAACTTAACATTCACTAACAAGATGACTTACACTTTCTCTGCCAAACATTTCAAACCTGCACCTCATCGCGGTAATTGAAAAAAAATCACTTAACAGGTAAATAGAGGGCTAGTAGGAGGCTCATCGTACCTCGCTTTGTTGTCGGGCGGTTGCTAATAAGATTTTTAAACGGCAACAAAGTATCCAATCAATGGGGCTTGAATAATGAAAACGGCACCTGCCAAGTTCTCAGCCCACCCCCGCGAGCCTAAACACGCACCGCGCTCGCGACTTGCAACAATAAAACACATTTTAAACCTTAACATGTACACAATAAGATTTATTTTAGTAACAACTAAAAGTGGTGAAATTCGAATAGACATAAGTTTGAGTAATTATGCACAATTGTTTCGTGTCCTAAAAATGGGCATATTTTTTATTTATGAGCAGATATTAGGTAGTTTATAAAATAAACCTTTATTCAAAAGAGATATTTACACGTGAAAACCGACTGATTCGCTGTATACAATAGGTAAAAAAAAGATGTATAATAAAACTTTATTTGCCTCTTATTATTGGCCTGAGGCTAAACAATTCTGATTAATGTTTTATACAAATCCATATGCAATTAATTGTCACAAATCATACACAAGTGTGCAACATTGAATATTCATGACGTAAATAAAATTAAATATAAGACAACATACCTAACCTACTCCTTATTTGTATCTAAAACAAGATTTATGTTCAGTTCTAGCAATTACTTAGACTAGTTAATAAAAATATTTATTGACTTGAGACCCGCCCTGGATTCTCACGGATTTTTTTAGAATAAAATGTCTTACGTCTGTACGGCGGCCCTGAAACTTTTTTAGTAAATGCTAGCATAACAGTGATAGCCTAGCGGTTGAACGCTTGCCTTTCATGCAGGAGGATCTGAGTTCGACCCCGGCCTGTACCTCTGACTTTTCGAATTCATGTGCGGATCAGAATTTAATTACCTATCACTTTCGTTAACGGTGAAGGAAAAATCATCGTGAGGAAACCTACACTCCTGAGAGGGCTCCATAAAGTTCTCGATGGTGTGTGTAATCTGCCAACCCACACCAGGCCAACGTAGTGGATTAAGGCCTAAACCCTTCTCATTCTGAGGAAAGGCCACTGCCCAACAGTGGGATAGTAATGGGCTAATTATGTATGCTAGCATAAATCTAGTGTCTACATTTAATATCAGTCCGTTGACGTCCACTGCTGATCATGGACCTCTTAATAGACCGCTACATCAGACGGGCTTGAACGAACGTCAACGGTCTAGAACGAACGACTTTAACTGTGAAGTGGTTCAAAGTCGTCGGCACACCGTATAAAGTAACCTCAGATTCTCGTAACCATGAGGTATGGCAAGGTAGATGTACTTTATTAATATGTTTTCCTTGTCAAACATTTAGTAGTAGGTCAGCAAGTGACGACGTCTAGGGGCGCAATGAAAATGACGTTAAGTCTCTCAAGGCACACTAAACTTGCTGTAAATTATTATTTTCCTGTAACAACATAAAAATATTAGCTTCCTGACAACTATAAACATATAATTCCCCGTGTGATTCAGTCATAAATCAGGAAATGTAACACGCGATAAACCTCGATTAAGACCTCAAGTCCTCAACATGGGTCGAAGCTAACGCGTTGCAGAATTAACTAAACAAAGACATTAATACGAGCCCTCGGATCGCGTAGTTCGGGCGCGATTTAACGAAGTGCGATAGGTGCGCACGCGACGCCGCTCATTAGGGCGCACGCAACTCGCTGCAACCGTACGCCGTACACGCCACACCTCGCCCTTATAGCCTTCATTAGACATGCTCGCCAACAAGTGTAATGACTTTCCACACGCTCCTACAGATACTCCGCCGTGATGCAACCACACGTAATGTTTACAACACCATTGCACCAATCGTAATTGAAGTATACTACGTTAATTAATCACGATATGCTCGTTAGTACGTACTGATTAATTATAAAATCATAGCCGTTCGCTCTTGATAAGGTTATTTATCATGGCTCTCAGAGTCGATTCTGAAGTAAGAAATAAATCTCAACGCAGCTACAACCCTTTATCCTGTTGGACACAGAAATTAAGCAAATTATATTCAGCAAAGCAAATCGTTCCAAAAGAAAGGGCTACTGAAATAATTGTCTACTTTACTCTCGGAGAAATAGAATTACAATCTAAATTAATTACGCTTTTAAAGCGTCCGTTATTCTTAATTAGTTTCTGCACCGCAGCGGAAGCTCCCGCGCCCGACTCGCGCTCTCTTAATGAAGGGTAGTTTCAAATCAGTGCGTTTGATCAACTCTGTGCAGTCTTAATTACGGCACCCGTTCCGCGCGGGACAATCCGGTTATTTATGACTACATAAGCTTGATTATTCTTTAATGAATACTTGTTTTAAAACGTTTAATTAAGTTTTATGGCGACAGGGCCGCTCAGACGGCACGGGCGTCCCGCCGCTCCGCCGGCCGCGAGCTAATTGGATCGGGTTGACGCACTCCCCGCGACCCGCGCTAACCATCCCCCACCCCGTCGCCCGCACCCTTACCCCGCTCCTAATTGTATGAAATTGCTAATTGGAAAATTTTATAAACGCGGCCGCCCGCAGGCCTACGCCCGAATCCACTGCGCCCTGAGCCCCTGACCAAGGGCTGCCAAGAAAAATTTATATAACGGGTCAACATCTCAAAGAGGACAAAGTGAAATTATTCACACACCCAAACAGCTTAGCAGTTTGAAATTTTTGATGACTATGGCTTAGTACCTACAGAGAAACAGACATTTTTATCGAAGTGTACACACTAATTTGTAAAACAGAACGAGTGTTGATAGACCTTGACGTGTTATTATTTGTCCACAGGGCGTGTAGTTGTGGTGGTCGGTGCGAGCGGTTCCCGCTCCAACCGTCAAGCTGGCAGCGAGCGCGTTGAGCATGAACCCGCACTACCACGGGTACGCGGAGCTCAGCTCGCCACACCCGCCCTCACCGGAGGCGGCCTTCGCGGCCAACGGCCACGACTACCCGCACAACAACAACAACCCAGCACTCAAAGAATGCGCAGGCTGCAATGGCAAAATAGTCGAGAGGTTCCTCCTACACGCCCTCGACAGATACTGGCACCACGGATGCCTCAAGTGCGCCTGCTGCGGACAAGCACTCGCAGACATGGGACGCTCCTTCTACTTCAAAGGCGGAATGATATTATGCAAAAGCGATTACACAAGGTGAGCCAGATTTTTTCTTTATAATCTAATTATTTCCAACTTCTCTGTCTCCCCAGCAGGACTAATTGGTACCTTTTATGGTTCGGTATTCCAAGTGTTCGGCTCCGCATCGATCTTTCCCATTGATCATCAATAAAAGGTTTAGTTTTTAGTCCGTCATCTGACGATGACAATGGCGTGTCTGTCAAACGCATCGCATCCAAAAAAGTATACTGAGAAAGCCGCAGGCGCATTGTTATGAAAATGCTTCGAACCGTTGTGTTTTCTACCTGGGAGAGGAGCAAAAAGTAAACAGTTTTGCACACAACAACCGATCGACGGCGTCTCGCGGACCAACTAAATTGGTCTCGTTAAAGAACGCTAAGGACTAATTTAACTTGTAGGCAACAAAGTGATTATTTGAAACCCCGCACTAATCAGCCTTTTGTGTGTCAGTGTACCGCGACTGTTTAGGTAGCAACCTAACGTTACGGCTATATCTATGATTATGGAAATTTTATGTGTCTTTGCTAACTAATGAATAACCATAGTTAGTAGTTTCTTCGACGTTGTTGATAAATAGACTGTGTGTTGGCAATTTATTTCAGTACTTGTTACCAAAGAATAAGACATACTTCATAGTAATCTAGATCAATAAATTCCTTAAGCTATATGAGCAATTATGTCCTACGATTTCCATTCCGTTTTACACAAGCCATAATCTTAATCGATGTGGAATAGCGTCCAATCACTTCTTTATAATTGCAGTTAATGTTAATAATTGTTTACTTCGTTAAAATAACTACATGTCTCTTTTTTATATGTTTATAATTACAGCGTTCGTAACACACGTTCCTACCTACTGTTTATGCAAAGTACGTTTAAGTTGTTTATTGCCCACTGACTGTACATGTATAATTATTAAAGAACACTAATAAAACATATAAATACCTACATTTAATTATTTATAGAATTACTGGTTCCATTAATAAAGAAAGAGTTAGTTCTATAGTTCTGCCTGGCCTTTTTCTCAACTATGTTGGTGTCAGCTTCCAGTATAACCAAATGCGGCTGAATACCAGTATTTTACACGGAGCGACTGCCATCAGACCTCCGCAACCCAGTTACTGGGCAATGCCGATATCCTAAAGTTAGACCGGTCGTCGGACTTTCGGATTTCTGAATACCCGTAACGACTGTCATAGGTACTCGTTTGACACCCGGGACCGACACGACGGTTTAACGTGGTCTTCGAGGCACAGAGGAGTCTATATGTGTAACGAATTGTCACCCAGCCACGGACTAACCGTGGCAAGCGCAGCTTACCCTTGCATAATTATCATATGGTTGTTAATTAGCCACGGGCCTATCAAAGTTGGTTCTATAGTATTTTAATTAAAAAGGCTGCATCTACCTACAAAAGTAACACTTTTAATAACAGAAAAAAATAATGGCCTTGATTTAAGACTTAAAATATATATTTTGGGCTGTAAACAAACGCTTATCACACAATGCATAATGAAAGTTGTTCACAAATAAATAGAAATTGTGTTTTCACCATTAGAGGTGGGACGAACACAGAAAAGATGCGGGCGGCGCGCGGCAGCTCCGCACGTGGACCGCAGCTGTCTGACCCTGCGCGTTAATTAGCTAAACGCATACCATTCCACACAATTATTTTACTCCATTACTGCTTTAGACATGCCACATTTTTGTTTGAGATTTTTTTGTCTTTCAACCTTCTTTTGATCTTTTTAGGCTCGTTTTTAGAAGTCGGGCAAATCTTATTCGAGTAATTTGTCACTTGTCTGTATGTAACCTTCCGTTATCACAAACGCCTATAATATCTCGTTAAGTTATTTAGCCCCCTCTATTTGTCGTTCATATAAATTCGTTTTACACTGATTTCCCTTGTTTACCAGCGGTTGTGAGTCAAACTAGAGCGAAGAGTGGGCCGACCGCGGCGCGGCTCGTGCGTCGTAGATTCGATAAAGCTCGTCTCACAGTTGACAGAGACGGCGCGGCCTAACGAGCGGGGCGGGGGACAGGTGAGGGGCCTCAGAGGGGGATGAAGAAGTGCGGTTCCGTGCATGTCTCTGCTGATTGACCCGCGTCACTCTGCAAACAACAACTAACGAGTCGGCCCCGCGCCTCCAGGTACGGTAATTCGCTCGAATCGCTCCCGCGGCGGTCGCGCGCCGACTTTACTTACACGCCTTCACTGATTGAGACTCCTTAACAAAATTAACGCTCTCTCACGCAAACAACTGCCGCGTTTATCCGCCTCCTTTTGTCCCGATATGATGGATTGCGGTCTCGCTCCACAAAGACGCTGATGATGTTACGTGCTGCTGATTACTGTGTACGTACGAATTAGCCGCCGAGGTGTTACGCCTCGTGTATGCTACTATAAAAGCGGCGGAAGCGTTACATAAACATTAAGCTGGCTTAATTCGAATTTTATAATGATTTATAGGGCGTCTGCCATTGTTTGCATGAAGACATTATGTTTCATATATGTAGGTAGTAGGTAATATACAGGGCGGGCGTGTTGCGGTAGGTGGTACAGAATTCCTTGATTGTGTACAAATGAACCAAATTCAGTGGGGATTCCTCGACGTCAATCGGACCAAATTATTGGAGCCAGTCAGCAATCAGAAACCTGTCGTAGCGCGTAGCGCCTCTACGAGTTTTGAACATGACGAGTTTGCGAGGCGACGCTATTCTTGTATAGGTTTTTTTAGATGTAGAGAAGCAAATATACCTATATTTGCTTCTCTACATCTAAAAAACTTATTCATTTTAAAAACCTCTACATTCTATAGATACTTATCTATAGACAATGATACTGAAAGTGATCTTATTTTATTTTCGACAGTCACATGTCATACTCTTCTGTACGGTGGCCGCGATTTATATATGTTGAAGTTCTTTTATAAACAACATCCAAAACCACGTCTATCTGTTTATCTTTATCGCAATTCCAACACGCAATCACTTCATCAGCCCACTAACCTCACTATTTTACACATAACTGACCTACATAGACACGATGCGTCTGTAAGACGTAGCTTCCCGCAGTGTGTTCGTAGGACGTGCAAGAACGGCACGTCCACGTTGAAAGCAGGTTCGTTAGCCGTGCGGGCGCCGTCAATCAAGGCAATTGGTGCTCAATCGGCAATCAGCCGCCCGCGCGCCTAACGAGACCCCTCTAAAATACCAACTTCTTACCCATTCTTACTAACACTTTCGTTAACTATCCTTTGCAAAATGGCGCACTGGAATGTCGGTATTTCAATGTTTCATATAAAATTTTAATAAAATTGTTTATGTCGTTCATATTATAGATGAAAGCATATTTTTACTGGGCTGTACATTTACTCGAGTTGGTGGTCAGGCAATTGTCTTGACGTCTTGGGTCTCAATCGGCAATCAGCCGCCCACGCCCCTAACGAGACCCCTCTAAACTACCAACTTCTTACCCATTCTCTTTGCAAAATGGCGAACTGGAATGTTGATATTTAAGTTATTCATATAAAATTTCAATAAAGCGTTTTTATTATTGAAATAGTACATCCTTATTTCCTTTTATTTCCCCAAATGGATAATAGCTACTTAAGTTGGTTGTCTAGTAATGGTCACTCAATCGATTATCTGCCAACAACTTACCTGACGCGACTCAGTCCCGCGCACCTAACAAGACTCCTCATTCTTAAGCTGGGTCTGATGCGACAAAAATCTACAAAACATGTTTAATGAACACTCGGGGGCCAATTACAATACAGTAAACAGTTAGGCCACGCCCCAATTTCGTTAGAAAAACATGTTATTTCTAACAAAAATATGGTCGCAATAGGGGCCTTACCCATTTTTACTAACACTTTCATTTACATTTTTTTTTTTAATTCAATTTTCGAAATAAAGGTATTTTTGCTAACATCGCACTTTTCTATGTATTCTTTATAGTAGAAAAAAATAATGAAGCAAATATCTTTTTATTGAGGACTAGCTGTGTCCTCACGGCTCCGCCCGTAGCCTATGTTATTCAGTGATAATGTAGCTTTCTAACGGCAAAAGAATTTTTGAAATCGGTCCAATAGTTTTTAAGTTTATTCGTTACATACAAAAATACAAATCTTTCCTTTTTATAATATTAGTATAGATATGGAGCCCAAAAAGCTTCCAAAAGCTTCTGTCTTAAGCGAGAAGTTGTTAGCTATTATATATTATATTTGATTCCTATGTGAACCCACTTTTGGAACAAGCATTTTTTTACTCATATATAACTACATACATAACATCACGCCTATATTCCCCGAAGGGTTAGGCAGAGGTGTATAGTAACACTGAGGAATTTCACACGGAAAAACCCAATAACACTTTGTCCGACCTGGGGATCGAACCCAGGACCTCACGATCAGCAGTCGCGCTTGCCACCACTAGACCAACGAGGCAGTTATATGTCTAATAGATATGTACTATTATTCTATATTCCCATTTCTGTAGTGCTGAATGTAAAGGCAATTTGTCATCGACAATCAGCAGTTCCCACGTATCTAGAAGGGGTCTCGTTAGTGGTGGAGGCGACTGCATCACTAACAAGACCCCTTTAAAATACGAACTTCTTGTCCAACCTTAGTGATAGTTAACATTTTGGCTAACTAACGTCTTTTGGAATGGAAGTGTTGTGATGTGAGCTCCTTAATGTAGGTACGTCTATTATCCTAGTAATGTAACTGCAATAAAATAAAAAATGCATACTTTACATACATAACATCACGCCCGTATTCCCCGGAGGTATTAGGCAGGGGTGTATAGTAACACCCTCATTTCGCCGTTATGTCTAAGTCCCATATAATAGGGGGCGAGCCTATTGCCATCAACTGGGCACAATACTACACTCCGGGCTACTGAGGAATACCACACGGAAAAACCCAATAACACTTTGCCCGACCTGGGGATCGAACCCAAGATCTCACGATTAGCGGTCGCTCTTGCCACCACTAGACCGACGAGACAGTTATATGTATACTTTACGTTTACATTATTTCAGTTTAGAATAAAATTTGATTATTAAATTAAGACTGAAATCTAAAATAAATACTAATTACAAAAAAATACGCTCTACGTTTTGTACAGTCGACACACAGAATCACTATATTTTCTCGTTCTCATCATTATCATCACTTTATTATATCCTCATTTAAACCCAAAGGGAACACAACATTTCACAGCGATAGCATCAGCGAATATATTTATTGCATCACGTCGAAATGTATATTTATTAAAACGCGTGTCCAGGGCGGGCGGGCCGTCCAATTTGGGCGCTCGTTAAGTCGCAAAAGACGCACGCTTTAATTGCAACCGCTCGCCTCTAATGAGGCCCTGTATCCCGGACTCGGGCGTCTCTCTTGCGCAAATTGACATTGTACGTAAATTCATGTCGCAAAACCCCGATACGCGATGCCAAACGATGATGATACCAGTGTTAATTAAAAATTGCGCTTCTATTAATTATGAAGACATTATGCCAAATTAATCTGGGTGATGGTAATTGGTTGTTATAGAAAGGAGATCGGACTATTGGAGAAATAAAATAGAGATAGCCATATATTTATGTTTCGAACTCGGAAGGCAATAAATACAGTGAAGGAGAAAACTTCATTTTGTTGCAAACAGTGCTTAAGCCAGAAGATTTTAGGAAAAGTAAATAACAAACAATTTGGTATTTTTTTTAAATACCTACCTAATAAATTAAAATCTCAATATTTTTAAGTGAAATTTTTGTTTTTAATAAATATGTAGAAAAGAATTGAATACAGCCAGTTTTGAAAATAAAAATATAACAAGGAGCCTTACGCGACATCTGCCAAAAAATTTGGTGACACACATATTGCCACTGCCTATAAAGGGTTAATACATTTCGTGACATATTTTTATTTGAAATCGGGCACGATCTCTTCATAGGAATTTATATACATGCATACATAAACTCACGCCTTTTACCCATGGGGGTAGGCAGAAACTATAGAACGCCACAGGCTACGACTCTTACATACTCCTTCCGCTTCATCCACATTCATACATCTTGTCATACACGCACGTCGATTGAGAGTACTACGCACCTGTCCTTTGTGAAGAAAATCACCAACAACATCGATGTATGTCCTTCTAGGACGTCCTCTACCGGCGTTTCCATTGACATCCGCCTTATAAATTCCTTAAGGAATCTATATTTATACCTAAATGATTTCGATTCCATATTGGCTTTACCTACCTTCCGACAAAACCTAGTCTCAACAAGATTGCATGTCCTGCATCCCGAATATTCCTTGTACCAGGCTTAAAGCCAGCGTTCTTGCAAGTGAACCGCCTGAAGCCATGGTTGATCTATTTAAAAGGCAGAGACCGGATAGACGCGATTGGATTAGGCCGTCGGCGCATGTCCCGATTAATTTCGTTTGTCTCTTTGTCCATCCGCTCGTCCGACGTCTCCGGACCTCTAAATAGAACCTAAAGAGCGTCCAGCAAACGATCCTTGCCTACAATTCGATTACCGATATTCATCTCGGACGGTATTGAGGATGTTGCTTGCAGCTTGCCTAAACTTTAGGTCTTCGTTCATTGATAGAGATAGACTTTCCTAATGTATTGAATCGCTTTCAATGAACTACCTAGCACTATATTTTATTTGTTTTCTAACTTAAAAATAAACTTTTCGGTATTAAATGTTTGATACATATTGTCGATGACATTTTCTTTTTTAAAAGAGACGGCAATAGAGTTATATATCGTTTGAGTCATAAAACTCTTGTCGAAAGTTTATGAATACGGAGAATCGTATATTATACTAGAAGTTAGACAGGCAAGCTTTTAGATTATTCAAGATTTGTCCTGATTCGTTGGGAAAAGTGTCAATTTGTGCAATGTGCGCTTTTCATTTCAAATAGTTTAAAAACTGCCTCGTTGGTCTAGTGGTGGCAAGCGTGTGTGCTGATCGTGAGGTTCGATGCCCAGGTCGGGTAAAGTGTTATTGGGTTTTTCCGTGTAGAATTCTTCAGTCGCAGCGCAGAGTTTGGATTTGTGCCCGGTTGATGGCAATAGGCTCGCCCCCTATTGCATGGGGCTTAAACATAAGGGCGAAATGTGGGTGCTACTATAAACCTCTGCCCAACCATTCGGAGAATACAGGCGTGACGTTGTGTGTTATATTTTTAAAAAAATATTGATGACCAATGCTCGTTTCTTCTCTGTATAAGAAGAGGTTTTTCCCTGCAGTGAGACAATAACAGACCGTCATTATAAATAACTAGTTAAAGCTTAAAATAATTAAACTCAGTTCCAATTATAAAATAAATAACTAGACACATTCAACTACAACACTTCTCGCTTCCGTGACCAAGGGAACGCGCAGCTTAATCAATTAAAGCAGCTTTTAGCCGTTAATTGGTGATCTAAATATATTCGTACGTTTACAAGGCCAATGGCTTAGGTCGGACAGTCGGGTGGGTGCATTAGTCAGGAGCAATTTAGCTAGTCCTGGCGATGACGTGCGATGTGTTCCTAGGCACGAAACGTGCTGATCTGTAAATCATTGCACTACACATATTATTATGTATACGAGTATTGACGTTTGACCGAGAGTTCACAGAACTGCTTATGATTTCAGGAACGGGGTTTTGTAGAACAGTGTTATTTATATACTCTTTATTGTACATAATAAGTACACCGGTAAGAAACAAAAGGAACACAAAGATTTACACAATATGTACAATGGGCGGTCTTATCGCATAAGGCGATCTCTTCCAGACAACCTTAGGATGGACTGGAAGAACGGAAAAAGATATCGGGCAGTCTTGGTGTACAAGTATATCAATTATTACACAAATATATAAAATAGAAAGAAAAACGTAATACATATAAATTAGACAAACTAATAAATAAATAAATTATAAATAAGAAAGTAGATGAAATGTGAGCGATAATCAAGAAATAGCAAATTAAAGTGACAAGTAATGTTCCTTCACTAACTTTTTAAAAATATGTTCTTTTTCTTATAAATAATTAACGAAATTTTTACTGGTTTCAATCTAGGCAAAAGGTACTGCAGATTTGCAAGACTTGCTCATCCTAAGGTACCAATTAATACTGGTAGATTAGTACCTAATTAAAATAATAGGTAGGTATCGTGTGAATTCAAAGGCTCGAATAAATTTGACGCATTAAAAAGATTTCGTTGTAGGTACCTAAATTAAAAATAACTAACCATTAGATATACATACATAAACTCACGCCTTTTTCCTATGGGGGTAGGCAGAAACTATAGAACGCCACATGCTACGATCCTTACATACTCCTTTCGCTTCGTCCACATTCATACATCTTGTCATACACACACGCCGGTTGTGAGTACTATTAGTTATCATGAGTAAAATTAATTATAACGTTAAAACTATTACATTTGAGGAGTTATTGAAAATTAAAATTAAACTTTGTTAAGTCAGGAAAATGTTCAAGAGTGTTGTGTGAGAATTGCAACTGTTGGTGCTTTTTGAACTGTTATAAAATCAGTTTTTTAATTTTATTATGCATAGCTGTGTCCTCACGGCTCCGCCCGCGTAAGAAGTTTTATTCCAGTAATAAATATAGCCTATGTTACTCAGTGATAATGTAGCTTTCTAACGGTAAAAGAATTTTTGAAATCGGTCTAGTAGTTTTTAAATTTATTCGTTACATACAAAAATAAATACAAATCTTTCCTCTTTATAATATTACTAGCTGTGTCCTCACGGCTCCGCCCGTAGCCTATCATACTCAGTAATAATGTAGCTTTCTAACGGCAAAAGAATTTTTGAAATCGGTCCTGTAGTTTTTAAGTTATTTCGTTACATACAAAAATACAAATCTTTCCTGTTAATAATATTAGTATAGAAGTATAGATTAGTAATTAGTATTAGTATAGATTAGTACAGATATAGATTATAGACTTACGTAATTAAAGTTTTGTCCATATTTATCTTCCAAAAAAATTACATTGCTATAGTAAGATACACGCAAAAACACAAAATTTCGTGTGAATACACATTTGTCTACTTAAATTTCAATGTTAAACTATAGCTAGAACAAACAGAGACTTCGCAACGTTACACTAATGGTTTTAATTTAAATACATTAGCATACCCGATAAATAAGATTCATTGCATAACTTGTCTAACAGGTTGAATTAATTAATACAAAGAAATCATTATATTTCTTACCGTATTGTTTCAATAGTTGGAAGCGGAACGCTATTTGTAACTTTATGAATGGGGAACATTTACGATGTTGCTCTTGAAGGAGGTTTAGAACTACTAGAAGTAAACAATACTTTGAACCGCTTATTGCAATACTTATTGATTTTAAATGTGACTTCTCAATTGTACACCGCCCACTTCCGATATAATACGACCAGACTATTCACAAGAATTTATAATTTTTAAACTGTTCCAGTTGAATTTAATAGCATTATAACGGTAAGTAGTGATAGTTTACCGGTTGAACGCTTGCCTTCCATGCAGGAGGTTCTGAGTTCGATCCCGACCTTTGACTTTTCGAATTCATGTGCGGATCAGAATTTGATTATCACTTGCGTTAACGCTGAAGGAAAAACGTCGTGAGGAAACCTGCATATCTGAGAGGGCTCCAAAAAGATTTCGATGGTGTGTGTAGTCTGCCAACCCGCACGAGGCCAGCGTGGTGTACTAAGGCCTAAACTTTTCTCATTCTGAGAAGAGGACCGTGCCCAACAGTGGGACAGTAATGGACTAATTATGATGTTTTATGACGATCTATTTTTTCATTTCTCGTGTAGTGCTAAAAGTGTAAAGCTCGCACACCTGTCGTCACCTATAGCATACCTGAATCGCAGGATAAAATATGTTAATCCAAATTGCATTCAATGTAGCCCAAAATCCGGAAATAAAATGGCAAATAAGTCAATAAAGAATGATATACAGCATCAGTCCCATTTGTTCGCCACGTTCAATGTGCTTTTTCCCAACTATACTTATTGGGAAAAAGCACAGCATCAGCTTCCAGCCTAACCAGATGTGGCTAAATACCAGTATTTTATACGGAGCGAATGCTATCAGACCTCCGCAACCTATGGGCAATGCCGATATTCTAAAGTTAGACCGTTTGTCAGACTTTCAGACTTCTGACTTCCCGTAACGACTGTCATAAGTATTCGTATGACACCCGGGACCGACGATTTAACGTGCTTTCCGAGGCACGAAGGGGTCTCGATTAGAAACGAACGGTCACCCATCCACGGACTGACCGCGGCAAGAGCAGCTTAAACTTGTAAATCGTAATTAGCCACGAGCCTTTCACTAGTCCTTCCAATTCACAACTACATAGAAATATGTATAGACCCCACAAATATGCATCCTAGATTAACACAGAAAGCAATTTGTGAACGCCAAATAACGGCAGAACCTAACATATACCTGCATACATGTACAGTTCTCTCAATATAGTACCGATATTTGTCGTCATCAATTTACCGTCGTTGAGCGTCATCGGACATGTTTGCAAAGCGTCGTCGGCGTCGTGCGGACGTATGCGTCCACAAGTCGTGTACCACGGAAAGCCACGAGAAATTCACTAGATGAACCAATCTTGTACATGTACGTCCAAGTCTGTGTTACATTAAATTGATACTGTGTTTGGCTTCTTAATTGGACAGTCTTGGCTTACAAGTTATACCGGTAGTTTGCACACGGTTTTATTTTGTATTTGTTACAAGATAACAGTTGTTAGCGATTGAGAATATTGTTTTAGGAGAGTAGTTATGTGGATATAGCAAAGTAAAGAGGAAAAGTAAACAAATATGGAATAGTACCTATACTTAATATAGAATAACAATTAAAATTAATTATTTTGATCCCATATTAAAATATTAACACACATCATAACACATATCACATCATAACATCACAACATACACACAAATAAAGACGCTACACCACAACTAAAGCTAAACACTCAAATATTTATTTCGAAGAGTTGATCCAAAAAATTACGATGTAAAAGTTGATCCAAAAGTAACCTGTATTCTAAGATGGACGTATTAAGATGGATATCCTATCTTTAATTAACAGGTATCTCTCTGTTGCTGACCTGGTAACCAATACATAATCCTAAATACAGTTCCAATCTTCTCTGAATACACTGCCTTTGGAGTAAACCGCCGTTAGTTATTAGGTTATTATTACTGCCGTGTGGAAATTCATGGCATGCCACTATCAAAGAAGAGATCTTTTGTTTCACAGGACGTAAACCTTCAATCTAGAAGATCGATAATTAAAATCAAAATACGTCTTATCGGAATGAAAATGAAAGCAAAGGATAAAGTTCTATCAGCCAATCAACCCACGCATTGCAGGAGTAGATCCAAATAGGTCAAGCGTAGGCGCCAATTTATACAATGAGCGCAAATGTGCATAGTGACAACTTGTTATACGCACAAAATGCAATAATTTAATTCTTCAATAATATAATACTTGTCAGTTACAGGCAATCGTTAAATATTATATTTATTTCAAGTGTCACGAAGTCATTTTCTAAATAGCCTAACTTTTCAAAATTATCTGCGACATGAACATAAAATAAATGCACTTGACTCCAGAAATAAACTTTTTCAATATTTATAGGGTGCTAGGGTAAAACAATTGAGGCGTAGAATTTACAAATGCCAAAAAAAATGATTCAAATTTTTTTATAAAAATGGATTGGCTGCCCAATGTTGGCTCCTTTGACATTAAAAATATTGACTTCGGTTTTTTGGGCACTTAGCCCATTTGTAAATTCCACGCCTCAATTTACGTATTTATTTCACTATAATTTTTGTTTATCCCATTTTACTGAAAATAGCACGAAATACATGAAAAAAACGAATAAAGAAAGTTATGCCACAATTGAACATAGCAACAACTTGTTACTCGCCACTATGCACATCGCAATCATTCAATTTTTCAATCAAATAATTGCGTGCGGTTGTCAACTAGCCTTGCTACCGTTACGTTTGTGGACGAATGTGTTACTACTTATACTAGGTAGCTTAGAAAAAATCTGAAAATAAAAAATGTCTGCGACATGAACATGAAAATAAATGTAGTTTTGTTCTTATTAGCACTTTCTTCATCTCTCGCATGTTATAGGCCTCTTTGGCTTAAAGTGGCTACTTATGTGACCCTATTGCCATCATACTTTTTGGCATTTGATCGAAATTTGACAGAATCCAGATAAAAAAAGATCGTCTAATAAAACTTTTAAATTATACGGTTTTATCTTGCAGTGCCTCTGCAGTATCAGGATTTGAGGATTGAACGTTAAAATTATTGCAATGTTCTATTGTCATGAGAATTGAATTTATGTGCAAAGTTTTAGGAGAATAGGTTAAGCAGAAAAGTTGAAAAATCTGTCGAAAGAATTGAATCAAAAAAACAAATATACGCAGTGAAGCTAATTAAAACCGTTTAAAAACAGAAGAACGTCAAACTTAATTCGTTTTATCAGTTCCACTAACTGCGTTAAGCGTACTCCGTAAAATCATACAAGTCTATGTTGGATCCAAAGGTGGCCCGGCCTCCGGATGCACGAAGGTATGTCGTTGTCTAGTCATGTTCAAATTATAATGTTGTATCCATAGATTAATTTAGATTTCTGCGCTTGTTTCAATGGTGCATTCATAGTCTTGTAAGACACCGTAAAAGGAATTCAATTGGTAATTGAACAGTGAAGTTGTTGTATAACAGTGATTATCATATTTTTGGACTCAATTAAACATTTTCGTCGTTTGCATTTGTAGTCAGGACGTAAGATGAAATGTACAGTTGTCATAATAAGCAATAACACATTGAGTACAGTGAGTGTTGCAGTGATAGCACAGGGCGGGCGGTCCACGTAGCAGAGGCGGGGCTGCGGGGTGGGGGGTGGCTCGATGTGATGTTAATTAATAACGTCTGTCTCACGAGCGCTAACGACGCCGTCACGACTACATTATTTAGCCACCTGATTAGTTCGCAGGAAGCACCTCGCCCGCAGCTCTAATTAGCGAACGACTCCCCAACAGGACCCGGTTAAATTTGATTTGTTACTGCACTATCACTAATTGGAAGTAGTTTGTAATTGATGATCCCAACATTGAAGCTCTACGTGTCCCGCCTAGCCACGGCCGATGCCACCGTAAATACCCAACGTTTACCTTCAACGATCGACTAATGAAATATTAACATCCAACTGTACCTACGCTCGATATCACTCAATGTTGTCATGTCAACAGAACCGTACCAGTTTTATTTCTATTCTATTATTAAAGCGTTTAATTTAGGGCAGCAGTTTTACACACAAAACGATCAAAACGCAATCTCTCCGGCCGAATAGGAAACCTATTCGAAATTGATATGGGTGGAGCGCACGGGCGCAATGCCGCGTCGCGCCTATGCAGCCTCGTAAACGATACCCGCCCGATTGAAAAAGGCTTAATACGGGTCGCATCGGCCACTCCATCTTATACTCTATTCCATCGATATGGAGTCCACATTGACCGGTGGGTGCACGCCGAACGAGACGTGTTACATAGACGGACGAATTTCGTTAATAAATAAACGCAGTGCCCGGCGTCCGGCTGGCCGTCAAAAAATAGTAAAAAATGTACCCGGTAAAAATTTGGCGCAAGTATGACAGCGGAAGCCGGCGTGACGTACACAAATCATTATTCGATAGCCACCGCTGTCAAAGGAATTTTTAATAATGTTTACTGCCCGAGATTCGGTTAGGCCGGACTCCCACTTGTTACGATTGGCGCTGTGACAGTTCATATTCAGTCAAAAGATATTGTTTGGACTCGTCGATAGAGATTTTTATTGTCAGTTGTCAGACCTTTTTGTGTATTCCGTGTGTTTTACATAGCACATCCGCAAGGCGAGGAAACTAACCAATTACGTTTATCGTCGGATATAAATTAAATTATCGTAACATAAATTTTAATTAAATTATATACCGGGAATAAGCGAGAGCTTGTGATGACGATCAAATCGTATCAATTAAGGGGAAGCACTCAGTAAACTCGCGCGGAGTGTCGGTAGCGACGTTAGCTAGTTATAGGTCCCGCTTCTGATCTTAATTAACCTCATGTGTTAACCTCGCCATAACTATGAGACGCGTGCTCTCTGCACTACTAACTTACTACGACTTACTTATTAATAACAGGAGGTATGCTCGCACCGATGTGTAAATTTATGCTTAACTTTATTGAAGATGCCTTAATTATGTACCGGAGCGCCTGTAATTTAATAGTAAAGCGCTTAACTTCACCACAATTATCTCTTGGTTATTACGCCCGTCTTTTTATAATGTGCCCTAAATTCCTTCTATAAATGCTAGTAGGACGTCGTATAATTACAAACATTACGTAATCATTAGCTAATTTACAAAAATTAAAAGTTTAACGACCTAATTTGTATTTCTGGCGTAACTTTATTAAGATTTTCTTCTCGATGGTTAAATTGTATGCTCGTTTTACTAGTGTACACTATTCATGTTTACGTTTTGTAACGATACTAGGTTATGATCGGTGAATGTGCTTACGTAAAATGTATTTTTCCACGGTTCGTGGTAAACATTAACGGCGAGCATTAGCGTAACCATTGCCCTTGTAGAAATAAAGTTGGCCATGTCACGTATTAGTTCATAAAACACGTGTACGTCGCTACTGGTCCGTAGCGCAACCGATATGCCTCGGTCACTAACGCGTCTATTTCCAAACTTTCTAATACCTAGTTCATCAACAAATTCATTATGTCGTAAACCGGCGTGCGCGAGACCGAAATATCGCGGGGCTCGTAAAACCGCTCGTAAAGACGTTTGTTTACTAATTCGAGTGGGGCAGGTGGGGCGAGACCGCAGCACGCGAGGGATGCTGCTAATAATAATAATAGTGCGCCACTAACGCGATACAAATAAAATATGTATAAAGGGACGAACGGAGACGTCCGTCGCGACTTGCGTCAGAGTGATAGTGTAAAGTCGGGTCGTTAATAAGTAGCGGGCGAAGTCGTCGCGAGCCTCCAAATTGCCTCCTCCGCAGGTCGCAACTTTTAATGAGGCGAAATTCCCGTCGATTCGCCGTCTACGTCGCCTTAACGCAACCTGTTCGTTAGCGCAAAAACGGGCCACGCTAACACGCGATTAGAATACACCCCCGCCGCCCGGGGCACACCGGACGCAAACACTAGCTACAAAAAACATAATTAAATTAAATTACTATTATAATTAAAAACACCTGCACTTTGTAGAGGTCGTTCTTGTTAGTTCGCCTTTGTTTGGGGGTTAAATGGTTAACGTAACGTGCAGATTATAAGATAATACTTATTTTACCACTAATTAGAAATTAATTATTACTGGCGGTTATACGTAATTTATAAGATTAATACGGTTATAAATATAAAAAAGATACTATCATTGAAGATATATGTTAAATTACCACAATGCATGCCCACATAAATTTACGACCACTGATGGATGATCATCGTCCACAAAGTATTTCGTACTACAAACACTGCAGTGGCTACGAATTAAACATTTTAGGTTCTTTCAATCAGGATTGATTAATGCAACTTTCGAGATAGTTTACTACGTTATAGTAAGAGCTATAAGTATCATCCCCCAACCGCAGCTACCTATTCCATTAAAATGTTGTCCTCTCCTCATAAAAAGTAGACAGCAGTAATACTTTTACGCATAAACTTTCCCCTGACTGCATCCACTTCATTACGATATCCCGAACGGGGTTCTAAACTCCAAACGTCCAAACTAAACCCGCGGTGGCCGGTGTGCCCAAATCCTAAGCCAAAAAGATGGTCCCTCATTTGTGGCGGGCTTTCTCTGTTGTTGTCACATTAGCGAATAACTGCGGCCAACTTTGTCGATACGTTAATGATGTCGGCGGGACGTCTATTACGGAGAAAAAACGTCCCTTTTGTGCCGCATCCGCGACGCGCGGCACTCGCGCAGCCGCGTCCCCGTCTACTCGCTTACAACACCGTTTTATAACAATATTGACATTAGTGAAAAGGGTTTTTAATTTGATCTGACAAGTTTTGAATTGTTTTTGAGTTATTTGAGCAACTTGTAAGAGGTTCGTTCATTCTCTTTGGTTTTGCTTGGGAATATAATGGTACCTGTACCCGTGACGTGCAAATACCATTGCTTATCTTCTGCTTAATTGGAACATAATTTCTACTTTAATTGGTGAACGGCGTATCGTATATCAAAGGTTACTTTCGAGATTCCACAAGACAATAATTATAACTTGACAACTAATGACCAGGTTTAGCTTTAAGCTTTACTAGCTTTCGCTCGCGGCATCGTTCGAATAGTTAATGATTTTGTATCCTTTTCCCGCCAAGATGGGTTTCCAAAATATTTATTTGTGGTGTCATCATCAATACTCTCAGTAAGCCACTTGTGGTACATAAAAAGTTGGGGCTATAAAGTCTGTCTGGAAAAGACCTAGACGTTGATTAATCAATCATTAGTTTTGTCGTCATGCTGAGACTAGATAATGTATGGCTTATCTCGTCTCGAGATAATTCGACGACAAAATTATGTCGCGCTGGCCCATGTTAGATTTGTAGGCCAGCATGGTGGACTAAGGCCTACACCTTTCGTAATCTGAAAAGAAGCCCGTGCCCAGCACTTGAACAGTAACGGGATGAATAAGCTATGCATAGAAAAAAATTACACCCCTTGCCGAAATTTTTTCACGGATGGTGCAAAACCTTATTAAAATATACCCAGAAATTACCGAGATCACTACAAATAAACCGACAGACGCGGTCATGCACTATGTCCCTAATGAAATTACCAATTTAATCAGTTAAGTTGTAAGTGTGTCACAGACGTACTTAATAATTTGTTAGTAGTTTCTTATAATAAATGTAAATCATACGTACTTGTGTATAAACGATTTGAATAATTCTGTTTTCTAATGAATTCTAAAACGCGTAGTTAGCATAACACTAATAGGGAGGCTTCAGTAAATAGGTGTAACTAAGTATGTAGGAATTCTATTTATACTGTTTATAATGGTAATTAAACACAATTTATGTAATGATTGAGGGAGAGATGTTAAAACACATGATATAACTATGCTAAGGTTCGTATTATGAATATGTAAAATGCACATTGCACACCTTTACTTGATAAATTACAACGGGGAAGGTTTTTTCTTAAAGTTACCCACCGGCTAAAAGGTGTTCTATGAACCATGTAAGTACGAGAATATTTTATTTAAATTTACTTCTTACGAGTGAGTCCATTTTTATTTTAAGAAATTAATATATTTTTGTTATTTATTTATTTATTAAGTACGCCCGGTAAAGCTCTAAATTGTTCTCTATTTGGTTGAGAAATCAATTAACTTAAAAACAAATAGGTATGTTATCTTGTTAAAACTAAACCATTATAACCATAAAGTGCAGGAAAGACACTGAAAACAAGATTAATTTAGTAACCCAGTACCCCCATAGTCAATCAATAATATACTTGTACAAAACCATTCACAGCAATGGCAGTTGTAATTTTCTAAAACAATTGAAGGTTAAGTTTATTACCTTCCAAATAACAATTAACTTTAAACAGAAGGCGTTAAGGTCCACAATTAGCTTTAGACGGCAAAACAAGGAGATTGAGCTCATGTTTATTCATAGGTCTGGATTGTTTGGTTATAATCTACAACAGAATCTACTTAGCGGCAAGAAACTCATTTTTCAACTTCATAAATTATCGGCCGATATCCGAGGCTATTTCCCACCGACGTTACCTACCGTAATGAGGTTGTAAACAACACTGTCTAATTAAACTTCTTAATCGCAAAACTCAAACGGTAACCGCTTTTAAAACAAAACCTCGCAATTTTCAGAGCGACCACCGCGTAAATAGCCTTCGTTATATCGGAGCGGCGATCGCGGCTCATTACCTTCGCCCCCACTCCCTAATTAGACACCCTTCCTTCGAACACCCCCCCGCCTCACAGACCCGCACCCCCCTTCTTTCTGTCCGGATTGTTTTCTAATAATTCCTTTATTTTCGTGCAGGTTAAACTCCTAATTACCCTTTTACGTTACAAATTGTTTGCGATGGCGAATCAAGATCGAGTGGAATATGAAGTACGTGCCTTCATAATGTTGTGAGGGAAACGAACTTCCATCGAGTTCTACCTTTGTTTGCCGCCTTTATTGTGCGCAAGATTTGTTTCATCGCAATCATCGTTGCACCAGGATATACCTTTTTGTCTTCAATCTTTTTTGTTGAGAGCTTATTTAATTAACTTTTCTTTTTATGTGAGAATAAAAAACTATAAGTTAATCATTCTGTCTTCATTGTCTTATAACTTTTTTGTTATTATTTTTATGTACTCTTCATTACATTGACTGGCACAGGTGTGAGGAAAAAATAAATAACCACGATATATTCGTTTGGATTCATAACCGAAACATGATTTAATAGCTCTCCAATTAATCGATTCGCTACGGAAGAAATTCAAATTGGCTCTCATTTCCTGCGCCCACCGCGAGAGGGCGCACGCACGGAGCACCTGTGCGCTGCATCCGGCCGGGCCAATTACTGGGCCTTTTACCCTAAATAAAGCTCCCTAACGACCGTTACTGGACACCGGTTAAAATTTGCGTCGAGATTCATTAATATCGCATGTAAATTGTGAATGTCATGTGTTGCGTGTAATGTGAACGCGCAACTTAATTATCGCTCTAACTTAGCTCATATTTTGATACGTACATAGGTTCCAAACTGTATCAATGTGTGTGATTCCGGTCAAAACGATGATCATGAGAACTTTTACTTGTTCACAATAAGAGAATTTTAAATAATTATACCTGGCTTTCCCTGACGAACGTCTATCAAAGATTTAAAAATAATTTGATTTCAAGATTTTTCTTTTAGCCTCCTTGAGCTGATATGTTTTTCTTTTTCTCTTAAACGTTTTCATTTTTGTTAAGAACTTCAAACTTAACCGCCAAATTTAAGTTTATCAATGCATTTATTCCAAGTGGTTTATGGTTAACATCATTAAATATGGCAAAGACAGTATTGGACCCAGTATGAAGCCTTGCGGTACACCGAAAACTTATATTAAGCGAAAGAGCATTATTATCAGAATCGGTATGGTCACGATATCAAAAGTCTTGTCCTAGTCTTTAGAGACCCTTGTGCTTTACATTGTTATATCAAACGCAACTATAGAATTCTACCCGCTGTTATGCAATTCTCAGTCAATATAAACCGTTCAGAGGCTTATATAAAAACACCGGCAATTCATTTAATTGGCTTTAATATGCAATTCAATATTTATAGCGTTTGAGAAAATGATATTTTTCCTAATAAGGTAGTTTGTCACCGGATCCAGATACACTTAATTTACGTTTCTAGCTCGCACGTCACTAAGCATATAACGATGAAAGATGAAGTGCAAACCTTCGTAGCTCGCCTTCCTCGCCGCCATCTATCTCGGCCGTCTCGAGTCCTAACTAACAAGACATACTTACCACTCAATTTTCAACCAAAACACAATAACAACAAAGCTCTGAATCGCTTTGGCATACACCAAACACGGACAACGATTAGATACATGCGATTTCATACACTGATACTTAAAGCCTTATTATCTTATATAGAGAGGTCGTTTCGGCGTTTCGCTTCTATAAATGTCCCAAGATGTGTGATAAGATCTGCGCAAGCGTCTCAGATCGGCACCTATTTATTTATTTAATCAGGTTGAGCGACAGACAATGTGCCATTGTATGTCCTGATTTATTGCTCCGCGCGCATCTATAATGGAGTCGATTCTTGTTTTATTAGCAAGTATCTACACTTGTCTCATAAATTAATTGATCACAAAATTGATTATGATCAATTTGACATAAATCTGATCGATTTTGTTTACATAAAAAAGTAATATTTGGCTAAGCGGGCATTATAAAAATCTATTCGTGTTAACTAACGTCGATCGATTCTTACTCGTGGACTATCAACGAAATTGATGCGTCTATTTATTTTTGTTGCTTACAAATGAGTTGATTAAAACACGTATTATAGGCACGGGAATTGAGTTAATAACCAATTAATTATGATAACAACATATTTTGTATATGGATTCTGCGTTTGGAACACAATATTTGCATACTGTCTCTTCTATTGATAGACAGGTTATAATATATCTTAATTGAAAGCTCTCCACGCAACGCAGCCCACAGTTATATTTATTTTGATGGCGATGCGTAAGAGACGTTATGATATTTTTATTCAAATTGTGTTACTTTACTGTCTGAATTTTGAGTATAAAGTCATCAAATTACTATAAATCTGAGATTGGTTTGTGATACGATCAAGTACAGTTTATTTGGGCTTAACGACCTTGATTTATAAGCTTTTAAAACTGTAGTGTGTTGTGTTCATCCGAATGAACCGCAAAGTGTACGACGAATTTTTTATAGAGTTTTTACTTTATTCTGATAAGAATTATAATGTAATTATATGTATTAACCCCTTAATAAATCGTGAGAAAAATTTAAAACACCTATAACAATGCAAAACGCACATAGTGTGCAAAGTTGTGGCCATATTCGCTCCTCGTTTTGCATTTAAATTAAAACTATTCACAATATTAGCATAGAAATGGGTTCGATAGCTAATCGTTGCGGTGTCAAAAATGTTTAATTAAAAAGATTGATGCTTACCGGCGGAGTGGAGCACCAGAAGTACAGTGGAGTTGCAAACTTATCTAATTAGTTAGGGGCGGGGGGCGGGCGGGGGTCGCTCCCGCCGGGGTGCGCGCCGCGGCAATTAGCGGTGATAGTCGATTAGCTCATCGTGCGAGTGCGGCTTTTGACAAATGTTGCCACTTATAAATTATTATTATTTATGCGTGACACCGATAATTGGCATAATTAATACTTAACGTCAATCCGTGTAGTACACCCTTAACTTAATTAATGCGCAAAATAACATCATAAACTGCCAAATTTGTTGTGTCGCTAATTAATAAGACATCATTTATAGGCTTGTAGCGTGTCAAAATAAAGGACTGTTTTACCACATTTTTATTACAAGTAAGATAAATAGTAATGACTTAACTTAATCATTATTAAACTGCAATGAACAATTAGAAGCTTACGCACACATGTCAAAGGTTTAGAACGTTATTAGTTGCAATGGTGATTATTGTACCTAAGCATTAAACGTTTTATTGTTCGCTACCGGAACATTAGCCAACCCGTTAATTAATTATGATTTCATCTTTAAGACTAATAATTTTCAATATGAAACGGTAATAGTACAGCTTGTTCTTGTAATATTTATTTCATCCTTTTTTTATTGTACTGGTGTTGTTCTCATTAAGAAAATATATAGTGGTAATTTTATAGAATTATGTTATAGCGATGTAGGCTACTTTGGAAGATTGATTAGTGAAAGTTTAGTAATAAATGAGGGACCGTAATACCGAGATAATTAATTCTTAGCGCAAGTTAATTGATATTGGTATTAACAGTAATTAGAAAAGTTTGCTATAGCGTTTTTGTTATTCGCTTATTTACAACGTTATAATTCATAGTGGAGGCTTTAGGAAACGGCTTAAAATCTTTTGTAAAATCGTTACCAAAAACTTGTGCAACTCATTAGCGAAATATAATTGTTTCTCGTTAACGTAATTACAGGACAGTCTCGTTAAACAGCGATCACTCGAGTACAATAAAGCGCATTAAAACGGAGGGCACCTCTTGGTGCTTGTAATAATAGGTACATGCTTTGCAAGTCGGTGCGACCCGTCGCGTTAATAATTACATCGTCATTACTAGTGAGGTGGCCCACAAGCCCACAATCACCGGACTACGCCCCTAACAGTTGTCAGGTTTTTCCACGCCAGTTGTAGTAATAGTTTCGCTAAGCGACGGCCACTGGAGTAGAACAAGGTGTTTAATTAAAGGACGCTCACCTCACGGCCGCTGTTGTCGGTCGGCTCATCGCATGCGCCTTAATTAGTTCAGACCGCCCCCTAACGGGCTTATTTTGTTTTTCTCGGATAATTTTTAATTAAACGCTTGATTAAAATGAAAGTTTGCGTAAGTAGCGAGCGAGGAACAATCGAGCCAGAGTTTAGGATAATGAATTGATGGTGTTACTTTGCTCGCTTGCCGCTCGCTAGGGACTTAATTAAAAATCGCCGATAGAATGTGTAGAGGGGAGTTTGAAACGAGTTTATGGAACTTGGTCCGGAGGCTCTGTTGTTTTACTATGTCAATTTGAATACGAGATTGCCTCACGGTTAACAAACGTAACTCAAAATAAAATTTTGCTGGAAATATATAGAAAACATTTTTTTGTGCAGAAATATTTATATCGACAATTTGTCATATTAATATTAAATTTATTGACACTGAATATGTTATGCTACCAATATAACATTTTCAATGTACAACTGGTCGGTGAATATACGTGATTTTTATTCGATTCCCTGTTTCACTCATATCCGTTGTTCCTCTAACATTCGTATATTAAAACTACCAATTACTAGACAACGTCAACGATCAGATATTTAAATCCCTCCTAAACACTAAGCAGACAGACGACACCATGTTCTATCATTAAGCTCAATCGTATGCGAGTCGTTCGGAATAATAAACATGATATTCATTAAAGCGATCCGATTTGTCAAACCGCTTGATTCATCCGCGTACGAGCCCTAGACGGCGCGACCGCGAATATGATCAGGGTTATCAATCTTCTGTGAATTTGGAATTGATATGAGTTATATTTCGCATTACTTTTGGCTTTAAGACCAATTAATGAGTATCTATTCTTTGAAAGCCTGTTGATAGATATATAAATTTCTGCAAACATTTTATGTATTTTTGACTTCATAACATATTTCTCGTTTATCGTAAGAGCTTAACTTAATGCGTATAATTTAAAATACGTCTAAAAATAAACAGCGAAATCTTATTCCAGTAGTGAACCTCTCTTGATTAAACATTTTCTCCACAACATAATCAACGTTTCCTCAACTTAATGCAGTTTTCTTGATGTAAAATCTTAATTCCATTAATTAGTCTGCGGGGACGGTACGCTCATACGTTTTATAACGGGTTATTTTAGTCAACCCTATCGCGAGCATGTGTCATTAGCAAATTCTTGGCTTGTCGTCGCCACGCGCCGCTAACGAGAGTCTCTAACGACGTGCTAACTTGATACAGAGACGATGGTGCGTCCCGGCCCGCCTCTCAAGTACCAACATGCATTGTGATCATAAACACACAAAATCACAGTATTGACGTCTTTAATTTCTGAACCAAATTACAGTTTGCATCTGGTTTGATTTTAATTGAAATAGTCTATACGCTGATCCTTGAATTAGTTAGTTTTATAAACTTTGTGGTCTAAAAGAAAGTATTTTTTAGATTTACATTTACTTTTAAGATCACATGACACTGAAAGTTAGTCAAAATATAATCATCAAACATGATCTGACAATTTCGAAATTGCACAACACAAATCGATTAGTGCCTGCGGCATACCTACTAGGTAGCGAAAGTTTATTTAAACGAAACAGCCATTCTATGCATATTGAAAGTATTTAATAACGATATAAATGACAGATCATCTTTGCATTTAAAATTGGAACAATTGATAAATCAGTCTACGTTACTGGCCGGTATCCAGACATTAAAAACTTCAGGGTAGCTAATAAAAGCGAAAAAAATAATAAGGCGGAGATGCTGAAAATTGTATAATCCCCTTTGATAGTCATAATGGCGTCGTTTAAAGATTTCTAGGGTCCTTTCCTTAAGTCTGATAGCAAACACGGTGAAGCAACAAGTTATCCCGGCCCGGACGCATCTCGGCTCTATTGAGAGGCATTCGTCTCGGGGACCCAATCGCGCCCCCTCCCACCGTCAGTCTGCCCCGTGCTCATTCTTACATAGTAGTTACGTACTTCGGTAATATTCATTTAGTAGATTTATTATGCAATCAAATTGTTATTATTTAAACATATTTTTCTTCTATCGGTCTAGACTCAAATACTCGTTACATATAGAAGAATAAAATGTGTTTAGAGTTTAAGTTAACTTTATTTCAAATAAACAGGATTTTTCAGTATTTCGTGGACAGGTATTTAAATAACATATTATTTTTATTTCTAGACAAGGATAACAATGAGGTAAAACACAGAGGAAGGAAAGATGAAAAATCTGATATTTAATTAAATGTATTGAACCGTGTCGTTAACATATATGATTATATACCTGTATTATTATGGTAGTACTAGCTACTGAGTGATGTAATGCTCTTAATTAAGTACCTACACTTTACATAGAAACTTCTAGTTTCTAGGAAAACTGGTGATAATAACGTGTTTCTTTTTCATAAGTCTTTTTACCTACATTATATTTAGAGGCGATAACTGCGCCCTCTCGCGTGCCCCTTCCACACCCTCGCTCTAATGATCTTGTCGAGAGGTTTTAAATTATGTTCCTTACAACAATCCGAAGTCGACACGTACACAACCGTGAGACTCAAGACGCTCCCTTAATGAATAAAATAACATGTCGAGATACAGTCTACATCTTAAATTAATGAGGATTCACGGCGACGTATTCAATTTTACAAGTAACGAAGGCAAATAAACTTCGAGTAGGCACCGCACCCGGCCCGTACGCCTGTACGAGTGTACGCCCCGCGCGAAACTTTCGCATTTATTAAACTCATGTTAAACACACACTCGTTAATTAATATCAGTATGAAAGGAAACCTAAAAGTTGCAGATTAGAATTTCTTAACAACCCCCAACTACATTATATAAATAAAATTACAAATCACGATGAAAGGTATCGAACTAAGCGGGTTCTTTATCAGTTTCAAATGTTCAAACCCAAACTTAACTTGTTAAAGTAACACGGTCGAATAAATAAAACAACTTCACGTGTGTTAATGTCCTCGTTTTAATTAAGTCCGTTCCGAGAATTGATGTGCGATGTACAATGTTCAAAAGATTCGGTACGGTAATATTAAACATATTAATATTATTAATTAATTATAACGTACGGTTGTACCGGCCTTCGCAATATAAACAAATCGCAACATAATACATCTCTTTCATCTAAATTATGTGCTCACAATTGGCTAGTTTCTAAAAAGAGTAGATTTATTTAGGTATTCATAGAGTTCGACCCACTTAGGTTAACATAAAAGATTTATTGGTCTGTCAACCTTGCTTTCGGCTTATATTTTTACTTTATGTATTGCTTGGTTCCAAGACACTGTACATGTTTAGTGTGTCGGTGTTTCCCTTATTTTTCCGGGGTATAATCCACACATCTTCCTGCACAGACGCCCCGCGAGCGTCCAACACAAATAGATTCGTACATGTTTGTCTTGGCTCGGTTTAATTAATTTTACCTTCATACGCCGATACTGTTTGTCGGGCGCTCCTTAATTGAAAACGCTCTTACCGGAGTAAATGAAACGAAATCCTATTTGCTCCGAGTGATTGAAGCGAATTTATCTTTTAAGACTTTCAAATTTATCTTTAACCCATTGCCAATGTTCGGCGTTGAATCATTTCAAAACGAATAACGTTAAGAAGAGCAGGTAATTAAATTTTGATTGCTTTCGGCCGGATTGTTATTGCGATTTATTAATATTCAGGCCGGTTGTAAATAATACGGGCTCGCCGGCGACGCTAATAGCGATTGCAATAATGACTCATTAAGTATTAAATGCCGCTATTAAACTGCCACAGTCGCAGCGTTCTCACAGTTGGACACAGATTTTTTTGGGAGGATACATGCCATTAACTTAAAGAGACTTTTCCGTTGAGATTTACAAGTTGCAGATTTCGTACACTGCAGCGAATAGCAAATATTTTAGAAACTTTATGCGAAATCATGTTGGTTAACAAGCTAAATAATAATAGATTTATTTTATTACAGTTGGCAAGCGACGTCTCAACTAAAATGAAATAGAGATTATAATTATTTAGCAGCAACAAGGTTGTTAAGACTGTCATATAGATTTTAGTTTCATTGCTATTTCAGTTTCATTAGTGCTCCCACTCCTTATCCTAGTTTCCTGGTCTCCCTGGGGAGGAATCCTAAGTCTTTGTTCGCTCATGAGGAACACAACGCTAGATTACCTTCATCCATGATAATGAGTAAGGAGTTATCAATGGTGTACGTAGCTCTGCTAATTAATCTAATCTACTATTTTTATTTTCGACTTATAACCTGTTGTATTTCCAACCTTTTACTATACATAATTAATCACAGATACTACAGACTAAATAACACACTAACACACTAAGGTACAGTCAGAAGCAATGTCATCTGGCTATCGATGGATGTAAAACCACCTATAATAGCTATCCGACCCAAGCAAAGAGAACAAAATGTGATTTTGGATAGTAAATGATAAATGTTTTATATTTCTGTAAATAAATCTATTACAGACACTTTTCCAAGTCAATGTAATGTTTTTTTTTAAGACTATATGGCACCGGCATTTCCTATTTGACTAGCTCTGAGAAGAAAAGTCGAAACAAACTCAGAAATCAAGGTCTCTTAAAGTCCAGACATTGTGGTATAAAAACTATGCGAGAGTAACAATGTAGGGCAACGTCTGGAATGGCCTTTTAAGGAAAGTGCCATAGCAGGTTTGAGAACCTACAGCTATCCGTTCTACATAATACTTATTTGACCGTTCTATCCATAGTCAGATTGCTATTATTGATGGTTTTATGTCCATTGAGAGGCAGATATTATTGCTTCTGACTGTACAATTCCTTAGAAGACTCGATTTTTGTTATCATTTCAAATTTCCATTTCAACCAGGAAAACTAAAATGAGTCAAACTAAAAGCGTGGCTATTAATTTTTATCGCGACTTATAAACATAACGATGACACACTCGTCAAAAGAATAATAAACATTATCTTATCAGTTCAGTATGTTCACACGTTTTATTGGTTATAAACCATTCAATATGACCGCGTTAAGCCTTATTAATTATACGCTAAATCACTACGGAACGAATGATTGATTTTATAATATAGCGTTGAAAAATTTGAAGAAGGAACGAAATGTATCATATAGTTAGTTTTATGGTAGACGAATGATAATTGATAAATTGAGATTCAAAACTCAAGCCGTGAAGGTGGTCTCTAGCTTAAAATAAACCAACGTCTCTTTTCGTAATAGATGTAAGAGGCGATTTTCACGCGCATACGCACCATCTACCTTCTTATCTATACGCCAAACAGAAAACAGGAAAAATCTAATTATCCTTAAACTTTTTTTCTAAGTGGAGTATGTATAGTTCTTTATGAAGAGATTGTGGCTAATTACCAACCACGTAGATCATACGATTTGCGGGGTTAAGCTCACTTGCCGCGGTCAGTTTGTGGATGGGTGACCGCTCGTTACGCATCGAGACCTCCCCGTGCCTCGGAGAGCCTACGACCTATGACAGTCGTTACGGGAAGTCAGAAAGCCGAAAGTCTGATAACCGGTCTAGCCTTAGGATATCGGCATAGCCCAGTAACTAGGTTGTGTAAAATACTGGTATTCAGCACCATCTGGTTAAACAGGAAGCTGGCCCCAACATAGTTGGAAAAAGGCTAGGCAGAATGATGTGTATGTAGTTATTTATTTAAAGAGGATCCTGTCGAAAAGCTCATCAAATTATGAAATGCTGATCAAGCTTGCATCGTCTGTATCTCTGGAGTATTTCTGGAACTAGCGTATTTTTGTCACTGCTACTGAAAGCACAGAACACAGGCGAGATTTTTTACCTTGAAAGTCAATTTCCCGAAAAAGGTTCTGCAGGAGACCACAGTGGCACGACATAAAGAAAGAAAATAATTTATTTGAGTCTCGTTACAGACATACAGACATACAAACATAAAATAAAAAATCAACAAAATACAAAATTTATATGCCTCTACAAGACAAAAAAGGAGCCCATCTCAGCATAATGCTGCTACACCGAAGTATAGCAGCGCTGGTTTTCGGATGGGTCCTGTCACAAACTTATCACATTATGTCTTTAATCTATAAAATCTGTGACACATCTTTTGTCGCAGTACCCACAGCTTGCTAACTGGGGCTCGCGGCAAATTACCAACCGCGCGGATCATACGATTTGCGAGGTTAAGCTGCGCTTGCCGCGGTCAGTCTTTCGATGGGTGACCGTTCGTTACACATCGAGACGCCTCCGCGCCTCGGAGAGCTCGTCAAACAGTCGGTCCTGGATATGACAGTCTTTACGGGAAGTCAGAAGCCCGAAAGTTTGACAACCGGTCTAACCATAGGATATCGGCATTTCCCAGTAACTGGGTTGCAGAGGTCTGATGGCAGTCGCTCCGTGTAAAATACTGGTATTCAGCCGCATCTGGTTAGACTGAAAGCTGACCCCAACATTTTAATAAAATGGCACGGGGAAAAGCTAGGCAGAACAACCCACAGCTTGCTAAGTCGCCCGTCGTCTAAATTTCGAGTATAGCTTCTGGCGGGCAACTAGTAATAATTTTATAAATATACTCAATAATTTAGTGTTCAACCAGCTATACAAATAAGCATGTTATATTCGAGTGATTTATCGTCAACGTCGTTACTTTATTATCCATTTATCAAAGCTTAACGAGCAATAATCGTGGCATTTTAACGGATTGAAGCTAGCTTGTTAAAATTGTTAACTCTTGGTACCTCGGATGTCGATCATTTTAATCTTCAATTTAAGCATTCTATAGAAGCAGGTCGTTTAAAATACTCCAACTTCATTAGAGAATATTTCAATACTAGTAATTAGTTCGCGTTTTAATTAGCAAAGAACTAGAAAAGTAGATTTTAAATTGCTTTTTTGTTCGTACAGTTCATCAAGATTATTTTAATTTGTTCACTTTGTGATTATATAAAGTAAATTACGCATTTATTTTTAATTCGCATTTTATGACGTAAGAAGGCTAAAAAACTCGCACTGCTATGTGATCTTCTATATCAACAATAAGTCCATTTGCTCAACGCAGTAAGTCCATTTCAAACTTTCAGCCGTGAGCGTAGACTAAATCCGAGAACTTAAATGCTTTTCCCTCATAGGAGGTGATACTTGTCACTTCAGTGGGCTGTTGCCCCTTCCCCGGGCCTGGGGTATTTGAGCTTCAAAATCCAATTAATATAAGGTTACATTGTTCCAGAATGTTCGGATCAGGGGGAGCGTGTGCAGCGTGCGGGCAGGCTATCCCAGCCAGCGAGTTCGTGATGAGGACGAACGCGCCGCAGCAGCCGCTCCACGTGTTCCACATAAAGTGTTTCGCGTGCTCCAAATGCGGATCACACCTTATGCAGGGCGATAGGTCAGTACCTCCCACTAAATATACTGTATTAGCCACCGTAACAACTTTCGGATAGATGAACACTCTCTTAAAGAACTGAACACCAGAACGAACGTTTTGGAAGACAATGTCATAAATGATTGGCAGGATTGGTGATACAGTCAGTAGAAAAGCAACAGTGTTTAAATACATGTCTGGTGCTCATGCGCCACGGAAGAGCAGGTACTAAAACCAACAAAACCAACAAAATTTTGAGGGGGCCAGCAGCTGTATGCAGCAATCACTATGGAGTGATTCATTTCGCATTGAATTTCAATAGGCTATAAGGAAAACTTGCGTCTGTTTAGATCGTACTGAGTGAGAGCCTGTTCAGCGATTTTGAACTGTAATATTATGACAGCAGGAGCTCTAAAACCAGATCAGCATAAAACCTAAAACTTCTTTCTGCAGGTATTACATGCTCGCGGGCTCACTAGTGTGCGAGCAGGACTGGCAGAAGCTCATGAAGAGCGCGAACGCGACGGGGGCGCCGGGCGCGCCTATGCGCAAGAACAAAGTGGGCCGCCCGCGCCGCTCGCGCGAATGAGCGCCAGCTGCGCGCGCGCAAGCGCAACAACACTCACATAAAGACTATGAGGAGGTATGTACTGAAAACAGAATGTCACTTATTTGATTGCCGGTTTCTCATTAGGACTCAGCGGCATCATAAGGTTCTCAGAAATACACTCTTCAGTTCTTGCAGACCTCCACTCTTCAGGCTAGAACTAAATCTAATAATTCAAGTAACTACTTTAAGCATGTAATTACATACTCTTCAGAATTCAAAGAAGGATCCATACTTTTACAGAATTACACCTAAAGCTCCATCAATTTTGTACCCCAAACCAAAAATAACCAAATTTATCGATCGTGAACAAACTCCGAAAAAAATCGATTAATTTATTAAATTAAAACTTTTTAACATTGAAAAAGCCTTTACTGAACCGATACAACAAATGATTAAATTAATCGACTGTAAATCGATTACGGAATCGATCATTGTGCCGCGCCTCTACATTCTTTAATACCTTCGAAGGTTTACCTCGTGGGCGGGTTCACGCTTGACCTTTGCGGCAAACACTTACATGTCGTGACTAGCGTGATCATTAATTAAGGTATTTCCTAAGCTTAATTAATTGCGTTAATTATTGTCTGTCGGGAGGCGGGTTGATTGGCACCACGATGAATTGCCAATAGAGTGTTGTGTTCAGAATTTCAGAAATCGGTATTTCCGGTTCTATACCTCTGTTAATTTACAGACGTTATTGGGGAATGGAATCCCACATCTATGTACGTACAATTTTAGGTATATGCATCATTGTTATCAGGAAATATTCCACTAATCACCCCGGTTCGCAATCGGGTGGTTTTAAGCTGCGTTCAGACGACGCGCGCCCGCTAAGCGCACGCCACGCGCGTCAACACCCGCGTCTAACTCGCTTTAAATTTTTTTGTATTTAATATGATGTCAATAGATCTCAAATTGCATTTATCGAAGTCCAACCGCACACGCCAAGCGCCCGCTTCGCGCCCGCCTTGCGCCTGCTTAATGCCATGTTTCGATAAATGCAATTTGAGATCTATTGACGTGTCATAAGACTCAAATTATATACAAAATATTTCAAAGCGAGTTAGACGCGGGTGTTAACGCGCGTGGCGTGCGCTTAGCGGGCGCGTGTCGTCTGAACGCAGCCTTAATCTTTTAGCATAATTTTACCGGGATAAAAATAGATATAATTGCCCTTTAATAGTAACAGCCTGCCGACTATCTACACTATATCAAAAACCTTTCATCCAACTTTATACAAATTCTTCATTATTATAAATCACAGCTTTTGCTAATATGACGTCATTTTGCAACAGGTAAAAAAATAAGCTTTTATTTTGTACCAAATATAAACAATTTAATTAGGCGTATCAGTGAATATTTTGTGCTCTAATAATAGAAAACATGGCATTAAATACTTCCTGTTGTTTTTCCTATGGTACACGTAGATACTACACTTATTTCCTATGGTTGAACACGACCAAGTTGTTATCAGCCAGCTATTGGGACAAGAGTATGTATGGTAAGTTCAGTATATCTTGACAGGCGGCGATAAAGTGAACTAAAAAATGTACTGAATTTGACGTACTGTTGACATTTCTCGTTACCAAGCAGCGCCACTATCAAATGTCGATATACACTGGGAACTCTTTACTTACAACAGTTTCACCTATTTCCATTTTTAAATGCAGTGTTGTAAAAAAGAAATATTAGTCGGTTACGGTTTAATTAAGCAGTCGTTTGTCGTGTAACTGCGTAATTTGCTATTGTCTATGGCAGGTAACTGAGGCAGAGAGATAAAAGTAACATCGCTCGTAAAGTGACTGGCACGTAGCTAGCGAACAACATTTGTACTGGGATGTGTTACATGTGTAGGTACTTTGTCATAATATTTGCTATGCTCATATGGGACCAGAAAAACATAAATGAATTAAATGTTCTGTTTAGCCTTTTCACAACCATGTTGCGATCAGCTTCCAGTCTAACCAGATCCAGCTGAATACCAGTATTTTGCACGGAGCGACTGCCATCAGACCTCCGCAACCCAATTACCGGGCAATGCCGATATCATAAGGTTAGACCGGTTGTAAGACTTTCGGGCTTCTGACTTCCCGTAACGACAGTCATAGTTATTCGTATGACACCCGGGACCGACTGTTTAACGTGTTCTCCGAGGCACAGAGAGGTCTTGATCGAACGGTCACCCATCCACAGACTGACCGCGGCAAGCGCAGCTTAACCTCGCATATAGTATGATCCGCGTTGTTTGTAATTAGCCACGAGCCCCTCAAAAACAGATGAATCAGTCAGGTTAATTGTAAAAATCGTATATAGAAAATAGTTTAGAGTTTCTGGTTTTATACGGAGCAAAAGGCTTCTAACCTGCGACTCCTGACCAAAACGCGATCTACGTAACAGACAATCGAATCTATCTATACTTCTATACTAATATTATAAAGAGGAAAGATTTGTATTTTTGTATGTAACGAATAAACTTATGTAACGTAAAAACTACTGGACCGATTTCAAAAATTCTTTTGCCGTTAGAAAGAAAGCTACATTATCACTGAGTAACATAGGCTACGGGCGGAGCCGTGAGGACACAGCTAGTCAAGTATGCAATTGGAAACTATCGATACACCGTCCGATTTCCTACATAACCTTCAGCTACACCAACGCAAAAAATCAGGGTGGAACATTAACTACAGACACAAAAAGAATAATCACAACACTCGCCATACTATATTTCTAAAAGCCAATACCAATATTTTTTTAAACAACATAGCACAGCCAGTCCTCTCAGACGTGTTAAAAATTCACGAATCATAAGCGGAACAGAGGGATGAAGGCGAGGGCTGCGCCGGAAACCATTTGCACTCACGACACGGCCACTCACGGCGAGCGGATCGGGTAGTGGTGGCGGCGCGGGCGGCGGTGTGGTGATCATAATTACTAAAATGCTCGGCTGTGTGCACACGGTTAGTGAAAATGTGTTGTGTTTATTGGTAAACTAGCTGCCCGGACAGACTTCGTTCTGTCAAAAGTTATTGGCCTATACTGGGAAAGGAAAAGTGTTGTTTTTACCATTTTCCACGCAACTTTTATGTTTTTTCTCTCCATAAGAACCTTCCTGGAATATATAAAAAAAATAGCCGAATTGGTGCCGTTCTCAAGTTTTGCGCTTAGCAACACATTTGGCGATTCAATTTTATTTGTATACCTATATAGATTGATATAAATATGAAGATAGGTTTGTAGCGTAGTACAGAAAATTAAAACCTTCATGAATTATTTTTTACCACTGGTTGGACATCTAAATTGTCTAATCTGAAATTTGAATTTACTAACTTTTGAAATCCTGTCAAGCCATGCTTATTGTTTTTGCATCCATTACAGTCATTACAGTATATAACAAAGTACTCTGTGAGTCATTATAAGATTACAGTTATTCGGAAGCAACACGCATTTTCATTTACTAGTGAGCCAAACACTACATTTAAATCTTGGTATCAACTTTATTATGCTAAATGCCAGGTCCTGAAAGTAGCGATGATATATCTGTTGTTATCATAACGTAATATAACATCACGCCTGTATTCCGCGAAGAGTTAGGCAGAGTATAGTAACACCCTAATTTCACCATTATGTTTAAGTCCCATGTAATAGGGGGCGAGCCTATTGCTATCAACCGGGCACAAATCCAAACTCCGGGCTGCTACTGAAGAATTCCACACGAAAAAACCCAATAACACTTTGCCCGACCTACGGATCGAACCAAGGACCTCACGAGCAGCAGTCGCGCTTGCCACCACTAGACCAACGAGGTTGTTATCATGAGAGTACAAAAGATATTTTCATCAACATTAAATTTAAAGAAAGAAAGAAAGAAAATTATTTATTTTGGACTCACACAGGCAGTTACAGAAACAAAAACAATATTAAAAAAAGAAAGAATAAGAATTTAGAGTACCTGCATGAGGCCAAAAAGGGCTCCTATCTCAGCATAATGTTGCGACATTTAGAAAAAAAACAAAATGTCGCAACGCTGGTTTTCAGATAGGACCATAGTGATGCCCCGGGCAATAACGACACAAATAAATAAATAAACATGTTACGTACATACAATATTAAATTTGAATACTACCAAACAAAAGCAATAAATAGAATAATATAAACTTATGTGTTACGTGTGTGTGTGTGGAATAGTCAATAAAATTATAATATACATAGTTATTAAATAAATTAAAGCCAAACCAGAAAAATAAATATATAATAAACTTAAGCACTTAATTTCACGAAATACATTCTAAAAAAATTTATGGCGCGTACCTATTTAACAGTTAGCACCTCTTTCTGTATTCTCATCTGCGTATAATTATTAAAAGATGTATTAATTAATTGAAATGATTAGACATGCGAACTCCGCAAAGTGAAGAAACACAATTAAGCTGTTCAATGAGCAACACACAAAGAGCGCCTTTGTTTATGTGATGGAGTCACCCGCACGGAACGCACTTCGGACCACATTTTATAAACCTGTTCGCGGTATAGTAAACACATGAAGTGCTAAAAAGCTTTAATACTGTAAAAAGAAATGCATAGATAAAGTGCCGCCGTCACAGCCGCCAATTCGGGACGCATCAGTAACGCTATTATGACGAACGATCGCCCTTTGACAGTTCGAATTCTCCCGCATATAGTTACATTATACATAAAACTAGCGACCCGCCCCGGCTTCGCACGGGTGCAATGTAGATAATAATGTGGGGCATATAAACCTTCCTCTTGAATCACTCTATCTATTGCTGAAAACTGCATTAATCGTTGCGTAGTTTAAAAGATATATAGATTTTAAGCGTATAGACAGCGGGAGCGACTTTGGTTTAGACTATGTAAAGATATATAATGAACAATTTTGAATCGTATCTTAGCTAGTTTAATTGTAGGGAGAAATCAGGAAATGCCTATAAACACGACCACTCTATAGGTTAACAGCGCCATATTGCAAAGCCCGTAGCGATGCTACGCCGTAGCAGTTCAGCTCAAATGTTAATGATATTTATTAGCCCTTTAAAGCAAATTTCTAATTGCAGTACTTGTCGAGCAAGAGGATAGTTCGCACAGTTAATTATCCCGTGGAGCGGAGCGTCGTCCGGCCGCCGCGGGCGCCGGCTCGTCTCGCCACGGACTTGCTTACGGCGCTCACACAAAATGCACCGCTAACCAATTCCGAAGCTTAAACACTCCCAAACTTATTTCGGCAACTCATAAAACTATTGTCCAGCCCTGGTAATGAACTAACAATTTCTGGCCAGAAAACACTCTACTACGAAACAACGCCTACACGAAAGCACTCTATAGTTTTGTAACGATATAACCGGCTACTCCGAGTAAAATATAATATGTCAACGTCCGAGTAATATGTCAAACAAATGCATAAACAAACTGATCACTTTTGACCTATAATTTGAATTAATTTCGCACGCATATTATTCAAAAGCGCGTCTCTATTACACCGCCACCCTTTAATAAAACTACATGGATAATAACAAAGGCTGTAGTTGTTATTACTTTGTGCGGACGTGGTCAAAGGCGCGATGTTAATTGGAAAACACCTGAAAATGACAGCGCCTTTATGGTCGGTATGTTTGGCGTAAAAATCAAGTCCGGGTGAAACAGCCGCTGGCCCATGGCTCAAAGACTTGACCGTTCACCCGGCGGCTTTGTAACACGATTACGCCGACTTGTCGAAAGTTAATTAAATAACGTTTTTCCAAATTACCTGGCGGGCTCGACATCAAAGTGCCCTCGCACTCGCTCCGGGAATCTTTCCACAAAGGGCTGCTGCGGGCGAGGTCCGTCCCTCTGATCTCGATGTTCTAATGTAGTGCAGTGGACAGGTGAGACTGAGATCTTCAACCTTTTGTCGATTTTCAACAAGTTTGTAGGTAGCTCGACAGGCTTTGGTACTCGATCATAAACAATTCACTTTCGACAATTAAACTCTTGGACGTTTTGATTGATGACTGATATCTATTGTCTATCTAATTCAATCGGCCTCTAAGCGGTTGTGGCACGCGAACTAAGGGGTCGTTTGCACTACGCGGCGCGGCACGCTAGGTTTGTGTACCTTTTGTAGGAGCCCGTAACGCTACCGAAAATAGTTTTTGAAATATAAACTAGGTAATTAAAGTGTCTAGCTATCTGTTGTGCGATAGGATAATTAAATCCTATCTGGCATACAATTTTTGGTAGTGGTATAGGACCCGTTGTTATGTACAAAAACTTGTAAATTACAGTATCCTACTTAAACATTTTCTTCAAAATTAAATGACTCGGAGTTCAGAGCCAACACGGCACTCTGTTATTTCAATAATCACGGCCAATTTACTCTTCGTAAATTTTTCTTTACAAAGTAAGTCGGGGTTGTTTACATTACGTTTTTAACTGGAGGTAGTTTGATCGAACGCCCTTCGTGGGAGCGGGCCGGGCGTCGAACCCGCTACCGTTGCGTGCCGCGGCCGATCAGCTGCTCTCGCCTCTAATCACTCCCACACTAATTACCCGTTTCAACTGACGCTGTAAAAAATAAACAATTTAAACCGATACTTGTGTTTCATATGCAATTATGTCTACATTTTAACACTACGGAGAATGTTGTCGCCTTGTACAAGCAAATGTAAAGAATGGATTCGAAACTTTTTTTTTAAACTACCAGTTCCTCTAGATTTGTTAATGTTACATGATTTATTTCAAAATTGGAATCAATCATACAATGACAAAAAAGCAAATTCACTATGGTATAATGACTTATTAAAGAAGTTCGATAGCTAAGACACGATGTACTTGCCTATCTTAGCAGTGAGGAATACAGAATGATAAACATTACATTTCGCAGACTTAAAGTAAAAAGCACAAAAAATTTATGAAAATATTTCTCCACAATTTTTTAATGAAATGTTCACTTTAGGTAGGTACAGAACCTTAATAAAAATATAACCGTAATTACTCGCAAGGCAATCCGCTTCAAACAAAGTATGTCAAGAAATTAGTATTTAATTTATTCATTGGGCTTGGGTTCGTGTCTAGTTTAGTTATTACGAAGGTAGTTAAGGCGTCAGAAGGTTTAGAAATTAATCACGTCGTGACAATAAGGCTTAGCGCACACTCGCCGTGCTCTGCACTATGTGATCACGAAAAATCATACAGTCAGTCGTGTGAAACCGCTCGTGGCCGCTTGCGAGACCGATATTATGAACCATACTGCTCGTAATTCAGTCACGACTTGATCATGTTAAGTGGCAGTCGACTGTGTGTGCTCGACCTAAGTGAGCGCGTGCCCCCAACAGTGGGTAGTATGTCTGGGTACGATACAAAATGAAATTAATACTCCATTATCGAAATTAAATCTTTCGTTCTTTGTATTAGCAGACAGAGTTAAGCAACAAACTTACTACAATAAAAAGTAAAACCTAAAAGCTCATTAACTCATTATCATTATGTATTACTAATAAAACGTCCAAAAACATATTTATAGAAACATAAAAAGTATAATTATTTAAAACCTACATTAGAATAAAACATGAAATATAAAGAAAACTTTAATTAACGCGAGTCGTTCACATGTGGAGACAATTTACGTCTCTGGTTCTAATTTAAAATTAATACCGTCGGGCTGGTGGAAAATTTGAAAAGTTTGAACGACGTCGCCGGGCCTTCGCTCCGCCGATTGCATTTTTATACGAGTAAGACAACCTCTTAGCTTATTAGGGAAGCCAGTTATTAGAGGTCCGTGGGATTTCTCTGCGGACGCGGTGCGTGGCCTCGAAACCAACTCGCCCCACTTAATTAGTTAAATGGATACATTGTTATTTCTTTTATCTATCTTTATATACTTTACGTGTACAATAAACCCAGTCCCCTCTTGCGACTCCATAATCTGAGCGAGTATTCAAATCCGCTAAATTGAAACAGAGCTTTCTGCCATTTAATTTGGGATCGGCGGTACAATTTGGGGCAGAGCGGTGATGCACTTATGCACCGGCACATTTCCCACAGCCCGGTGCACCGGATCCGCATCCGCACGCGACAAAGGACATCCGCCACAATAGTTCCATTAAAATAATGCAAGTAAATGAGGATTTGCGGAGACGAGTCCACCGAAGCCGCTGGCGTCCGCTCCGCTCACAATGCGCACAGTACGGCTCTCGGCTGCGACGACGCTTAAAACACTATACGCGAACATGTTTCATTAGCTAAGTGGGAGGCTTTTGGTGGCTGAATCTGTGTAATGCAGCTAGCTAGACTAGACGCAGCGTCGCTTTTACTTAAACGCCGTAATTAAAACGCCCCCTCCCCGCTAAGGGCGCAGTTTTAAACTCAGTTCAACTAGTTTCGAGTGGCCAATTTAGTTTTAGTGTTACTCCGTGTTTGAGATACAAATTTTAAGTTGATGTATCAAAAACGTCATAGTAACGTTTGAAGCGTGGTTAAGCTTTAATTGCAACATTTGCGATTAGCTGGTGATTAGGAAGACTATGTTTACTGTACACTTTATTAGGTATTCAGTTTTCATTACAAAATAACTAAAACTCGCCTAGTAAATAATGTTCATCCTGATTTTTTTTTTAAACTGGTCCTTACATCCGCGGCATTTATCTAATAATACATTGCTTGACTAATGGGATTTTTTGAGCACATTTACTTAAAGGGCACAACGTCCAGAATTGTGCCATTTCACAGTGAAGAGACCTCCAAGCGTGTCAAGCACACATGTCAAAACGTAGGTGCGAACATTTTCTATCGTGCGAACAAGATGGACACGACATGACACGACTGTCATGCCATCCTTTACTAACCGATCCATTTGTCAGTTTCTGGTAGAAGTTTGAACATTTTGTGATTGAACCGGTAGCATACGTAGAATGTAAAGGTACCATGTTCATTGTCACGAGCCCCATCATCATCATCAGTCGCAGTTTCTGCTAATCCTACTGCAAATAATCTTCCTCTCTTTTACACCATTCTTCTTTGTCTTGGTATCCTGTCCTGGTCTTTCTGACAAGATTAGGTATCTATGCCATCGAGGCATCGATCCATCTTGAAAATGGGCTAATCCATCTTAAGTAGGTAAGCATTTTCTCAACATCGTCGTACGTAACAGAAAATATCCCCATTTGGCTTCACTCGTTGCAAAGACGTCACCAATTATATTATTGATGTCACAGCACAGGTCACGGAGTACCGAAGGATCACGCCACCCATAGAATAACGCGAATGCCATCCAGACCAGGTCGTCGCGTGACACCACGGCATCATGTCACAGGAACATTTTCAATTCTGAAAGCACCCTAATATGCATATTTAATGTCTTCATTTATTTTTTCCCAACTACAAATAATGCCGACCTATCATTTATCTAAATCATTTCCCACTTAACAACTTCACAAACCAATCGTCGTCTTCTACCCTTTTTCATGAAAGTACGGAACATTGCACCTGGCATTGCATGTTTGCGTAGGGGCTTCGCGGCGCGCGTTTAATAACTTTATTGATAACTAACGAGTAAAATTGATCGGCATTAACGATCTTAATCGAATCGCGGCTGGCATCGATTCATTGCGTGTCGATGCCCCGATCTCGAGTTAATTTAATTGAAACTGAGTTGAGTAATTAATTAGAGGCGAATGAGAGCTCTCAGCCGGATGAAGCGAACCCCCGCATTGCTGTTTACAGCCGCTCATACATATTGAGTGAGTGACGACGACGCGACAACACGTCTGAACACAGATTAGACATACATCACTTTATATTTTTGTTTATAACAAAACACGCGTAAAATCTTGTCTTCATGACATTCTACTTTTATAACAGACTTTATATTTAAACGTGAATACTAATAAGCTCATTACAACGAACAAGGCTCTAAAAAATAGCTAAGTACGAAAATTATATTCGGGGTTGTATATTTTTCGCATTTTTAGGACACTTATAAGGCAGACGACACTTTATTTTATGTTTGAAACTAAGTAGCTACTCGTAATCAATGTACAAAGATACAAAAACAGTCTTCTTTCTCGCTCTAACTTACTAATAAGAGTAAATTGATCATACTATGAAATTCCGTGTACAGAGAGTTAAGACTGAAACTAAGTCCAAAGTCATCCGCAGACAGACTTAGGACAAACATGACAATAACAAACATCCCAAGTCCTAAAAACTTAAATAATTCACAAGGAATTTAAGTAATTGGCCTCCGTCGGCGAACACATTGTTACACAGAATACATACCAACAAGATACTCCACCCGATTGATTTAGCTGAGAGCATAGAGACGCGGGTTAATAGCGTTTAATCCCGCTAAAACGCTACACGATCCGTCATAATGAATATTTATCCCCGACAGAAGTCGGCGCATACTTTTATGACGAATACATATTTTAGTAGCCGACGTAATTTCACTGATTACTTTCTTTAATTTTTGTGAAAACGTTATGCAGCCTGTACCTACCTAAGTGTATTAAAGCTTCGGGAAGAGCACACATTAAATGAATGAGAAATTAAACAAAATACTTTTTTTTAAATCTTGGTTTTCTTTCTTATTTCAATGTTCGATGGCTTTTTGATAAAACTTCTATTAGGTTCCCTTAATATTATATTTTTATTTTAAACTAGATGGCTCCAGTTTTTTTAAATACAAAACAGATTAGTACGCTTTGTGCTGATTGAATTTTTTGTTGGACTGTACTTAATATAATAATAAATAACTTGTTGGACAGTAAGATTGATTTAATGCTTCGATAGAATCACAGCTGATAGAAAAGAAAAAAAATAGTAACTCGCACAACCGCTGCTAGAGAGTAATAAAAATGTCAAGTAAAAAAACAGTGTTGCCACAACATAGAAAACAAAAACCTAATCTGTTGATGTTGCCAACACGCCTATGTAGAAACTAAATATGCAGATTACTTAAATAGGTATAATCGCAGTAACACACTTAAAAAAAACATAATTCCTGCAACTAAACGTTTATCATCAGTTCAGTGTCCTATAAAGATTGGGGTAAAAGCTATAGGATGTAGGTCATGGATCCCCTTTTTATAAAGAAAAGCCACGGTAGACAGCTAGTGTATATTAAGAATAAAGAAACCATTTTGTATATTTTTATTTTCCTTGAATTGAGTAGCTTCGTTTGTAATGAAGAAGGTCGGATACAAGTTGTCAAAACAATGAATTCTTAGAGATTTTCTCTGTTCGCTAATAACTCAAAATAAATGTGCTAGATACTTTTGATTTTTTTCCACTGAAAGCGTCAATTATTAATAAACATATCTATTATTTGATATATCTATAAATAATTTATTTGATAAGAACTTGTGTAAGTCACTACAAAGGTACCTCAAGAAAAACAATCTAGCTTTCTTCCGGTAATCTCAAGACAATACATATTCATAATATAATAGTCTCGTCAAAGTATTGGTTGGAGACCCGTCAGGTCTCGCCAATAACTGTCCGGTTATACGTAAAAACGGTCTGCAAGACAATCTACAAGCAGTCGAATAGGAAAAAAGTCTCTTCAAACTAAATCTAAACAAAATACACTTTAAAAAAGAACAAATTTTAATTATAAACTATACACAAATTGTCTACTTAATAACATTTACAATAAAAGTTAAATTACATTTTCAATAACATATCACCTTAATTATATTATTAAGAGCGGCCATTATTTTGATCAACATAACATTACGAACCTGAAACAAGATGTTTTGTCCGATGCGCTCGTAATTCTCCCACTTAATAGGCTTAATTTAATAATTAATAAAACTACCTGCCTCTACGGGCCACACTACACATTAGCTTTAATTTTATTATAACGCTTATAATAAAAACACCACCTTATGGGCAAGCGTGTTTTAAACGAGCAAAATAATGATGGTTATTATATATTTTTAAATTAAGTAGGTAATATGTAGTTTGTTGTATGGTGGACATAAAAACTGTACATCTGCCTTTACCGACTACGTAGTAAAAATCTCCATTTTAAAATATAACACCTTTTGTATGTTAACGTCCACGTTAGGCCACTATGGCTAGGTTCTATTGGTCCTTCAGCAAATGGAGCGAAGGACCAATTCCTGGCAATATCAAACAGATAATACTCTAATACTCTGACGACACGTTTGGTGTAGTGGCTGAGTGATTGGCTTCTGCGCTACGAGTCGAGGGTTTGATTCCCGCACGGAACAAATATTTGTATGGCCTACAGAAATTTGTTCCGGGTCTGGGCGTTTATGCATGTGATAAATTGTGTCTGTAAACGCACCCACGATACAGGAGAAATCATAGTGTGGGGTAACTATATTTAAAAAAAGTAATATAAATCTTTAAATTAATGTTTTTTTTAACATGATTTCAAAATATCTAATAATCCACTCCTTAAATGAAGTCAGTTTTCGGCTCATCCTAGTTGGGCACAATAATATTTATAAAACTATTCCCTCCATAACGGATTCCGGTAAAAGTTTCAGTCTTGTATCAAGAGTTTACGAGATAACATCCACACAGGAACAGGTGTGTACGACGATCATAAAAGTACAGACATTAGCAGAATGACATACTACTAATACACATTAGCGCTCTTATAGACTTTTATTCATTAGTAAATGATCCTTAAAGATGCGTACGAGCAGTTAGCAAAAGGCAAAAAAGGCTCACATTTCATTCTAAAGAGTAGACCTTTTAGAATAGCCAAGGTTGCTCAGTTCAATTCGTATTAACAGAGAATTTTCCTTCATACAAATTTCTTAGTCTCATACAATTTCAAAATAAAAATTTGTTTCAGTTTTGTAAACAGCAATAAGCAGTACGTCGTTTTTATATTTAATGTGCCCTCGTCCATTAGTCATATGAAACATGTGCCAATACAAATTATATGGAGGTTTATGAATGACAGACTGGTGCGGGGGTGTGGGGAGAGCGGGCGGCGCGGGGTGCCCTGAGGAGGAGGGAACACTAATGGATTACATTCGCGCGAGTGAATTAGGATATTGTCGTGCGATCTGTTCCGGTGCACTCCTTTATGATGCTACCATTCATACATACACAAACTCACACACACATGCACGTGTACATACTGATGATTACAGATTAAATATTGATAAAGCAATACAATTAGGCCTCCCACTTGGGGCATCCTCGTTTGCTGCTAGAAGCAGCGTGGGCTGTCAAATGAGAGTGGGACGATATCGATTTAAGGTTTTTACATTCAATTAGATATATGATACGGTTTACTGAAACCAATGTATGGTTATTATTACTGTAGTGTATTAAACCTTTCTTTTAATTAGGATAAGAAGAGCATTGAGTAATCTTACAGATTAGTTAGTATACATCTTGTAGACAGAAAACCTTTCAAGGGCAATTACATCATTAAAAGAAACAATTATTTTAAAATGACTTAGGGCCAATTTTACCAAACGTCATATAACTTACCTGAGGTATAAATCGGATGTTTTGAAAGCTTTTGTATAGAAATTCTGTTAAAACGTCTGACTTATCTATACTAATATTATAAAGAGGAAAGATTTGTATTTTTGTGTTTTTGTATGTAACGAATAAACTTAAAAACTAATGGACCGATTTCAAAAATTCTTTTGCCGTTAGAAAGCTACATTATCACTGAGTAACATAGGCTACGGGCGGAGCCGTGAGGACACAGCTAGTTTCTTATATAAACGCTATCCGACGTTGGTCCAATCGGGCCTTAGAAATAAATAAAAAAGCACATATCTCTCTTCTATTCTACAATGTATGTAAAAAGAAAATTAACACATATTTCTCATAGTTGTAAAACAAAAGTTGTTTGTTATGACAAGTATAATCATCCCTTTAAAGTTTTCCAAACCACTGAAAATCACGGTGTATAGTGAAGAATCACATCGTTCTGTACTCCTAGTACGAGTTTTAAAATTACGAGAACAACAATAGTTTTTGTATTAACATCATCATCACGCTTGTATTCCCCGAAGGGATGGGAAGAGGTGTATAGTAACACCCACATTGCTGTTATGTTTAAATCCCATGTAATGGGGGCGAGCCTATTGCCATCAACCAGGCACAAATCCAAACTCCGGGCTGCTACTGAGGAATTCCACACGGAAAAACCCAATATCACTTTGCCCGACCTGGGGATCGAACCCAGGACCACTAGAGGAGCAGAAGCAAAAGTTTTTGTGAGGTCGCTAAACTGAATAGTATACAGTACGTAACACAGCGACGAGCAAACTTTGAAACTGGTTGATGGGTTTGTCTATTTTTCATAACATAACATCACGCCTATATTCCCCGAAATGTTTGGCAGAGATGTATAGTAACACCCTCATTTCGCCGTCCCATGTATATATATAAAAGGACGCGACTCCGAGCTGCTACTGAGAAATTCCTAATGGAAAAACCCAATAACACTTTGCCCGACCGGGATCGAACCCAAGACCCCATGCTCAGCAATCGCGCTTGCGACCACTAGACCAATAAGGCAGTCTCTTTTTCTTGCTGGTGTACATAATAAGAGAGACAGATTAGGGAGCTGATGAAAACTGTTGACTATTTCGTAATTTGCGAGCTCGTACTATTGATCCTAATATTAGCGTTCCATTTCCCTCGATTAACTTCGCGTTTTAAGTTTACTTATTCACAACACTCGTTGGTGCATGGCAGATAAAATAAACTGACAGAATATTACAGTTATCGAGCAATGAAAACAATCTGCAACGTAATTTTAATGAGTGCGATCCAAGGGGTTTTCGGCCAGCGTGAATCTTCACTTTTAGATAGTATTTTCACATCAATTCATCTCTAGTGTAACGATATCGCTTCGGTATCGATACATTCTCGCTTCGATATGATAGTAAGGAACTTATTTGAATTATATCGTTATCAGAGAAGTCTCGATTGTGCGAAAACCTTAATTGTATTTGTTACCAACCCTGTTGTAAATCGCAGTGATATTGGTAGTACCTCTACCTAGCCTGAGAAAACTCTGACTCTCAAAATGTTAAATTTCACTAAAAAACTAAAAGAAATAACTAAAAACTAAGCCTAACTTAAATACTCGGATTTGATTATCTACTCTGAAAGTCCATTTGATAACGTTAAATGTAGTGTTAAACACTAACATTGTTTTGTTCCACAGCAGTTTCAGATAACTTCAATTTTCAGTACCTACCCGAAAACGTTAAAACGGTCATAAGTTGCAGTAATAGTATAAGTTTTATAATTGAATGATTCGAGCCGTTTCAATTCTAGAGGACAGTAGTTTGAACTAAACACAAACATATACCGACACAGTTTTCATTTGTATAAAAGAGAAAAAAGATGGCAGAGCACGTGACGTGGAAACCCAGCCAGAATGTTGGCAGTGCCAAACTGTAGCCTTCTCGGTACAAGGGTTTCAACTTATCAATTACACCGTTCGCTACTTACCGCGCGGAAAGGGCAAATTGATTTAATGTAACCAGAGTGCTTTGACGAATATTATTAACGTCTTTTTCACCCCCCATTGTGGGGGTAACGCGCGCTTTGTTCTTTCGCACGGTTTTGTATAACATCGAATCACACTTATCTCAATCACGGTAACGGGTTATATAGAAGGACTGTGTCTTCGTTACCTGCAGTACAAATTGTGATAGAATTTTAATTAACCCGCGACATTGACGGGCCTGGCTAACCCAGTAATTATTTACTTAGCAAATATCTGCAGACACTTATATGCAATTAGGTATGTGTCAAGCGTTTATTATGTTATTAACTTGTCACTGCAGCCTCACTTGTTGGTTGATTTATCTTGATAATTTACTCTTTGAACTTGCAATCTTTCAAAACATGAATTTTCTTCAAAAAAGACGTTATTATTGTTCATTTTCGTAAATCTATCAGATTAGCAGCGGCCGGTCCGTCGCTTGGCGTACGTTAATAAATACGTCGACTACAAGTCCTCTCATTAGAGCGCCATAACTCCTCATTAGTGGGCATGCTAATTAATGTGACGTTTACGAGTACCGGCGGTCGTAACTCACTCCGCGGCCGCTCGCCCCGCGGCCCGCTCCCGATACGTCAATTCTTATTTCCCGGGAAAAAAATATTGCACATTTCATCTCACTAAAGCATCAAACGTAATTGGTATAATCTCTTCTAATGACGGCAATTCCTGGATATCAGAAAATAGTTTTCCACTTTTTTTTTTTAACTTTATTTTTAAACGGAGCGAGCTAATTAGTTTAGAATGCATTAACAATTAAGTTATCAGTTGTCTCGTTATTTAATGTGGTGGTAGGACCAAATGATACGTCACCTTACTGGTAACAAACACGCGCTGTGCGTCTGTGCCCTTTAGCGGTGCGGTGTCGTGTACCTAGATCGCTGTCAACACCTGAATCAAATGTTTCCGCTATGTTCTTTGCTTCGTGTACTGTGGAAACTATCTCACAAAACCTTAGCCGCTATTGTATGTTAAACAGAAACTGTTTTTAAAATGCTCATTTAAGTTAAGTACACTGCATTCGCGATAAAGGGTTTATTATTCTTATCTTAGTTTTTTATTTTAAAATACTTAAGAACTTACTCGGTTTAAACGAAAAATTGTGTAAACATACAAAAAGGCATCGCTATGCAATTGTTTTTTAATGTTCCGATAACAATCTAGGTAGCTACGGCGTCCATAGCACTTGCATCTTTGCATTAAAACGGCCAACACTTTGCATAATTTGTCACTAAACACATGCATCGTAAACCGTACATTCAGCAATAAGGCGAATGAGATTAAAATCATTAATTCTAACTTTTATAATGTCAACTTGTGCATTAAGCTGCATTGCACCGAGGTTTACTAGCCGATGTGGTTTACGTCCAGCTTTTATTAGCATCGAGCATATTATAACGCGAGGGGGTCATATCACGCCGGCTCCATCGGGGATCACCGGTGTAATTAAAGCTTCGGGGCGAAAGTTGAACATGAAGATTGTAATCGGGAGCATAATTTTAAATCAAATTAACACTTCAACTTTAAACCGAGGTCATTAATGCCATTATAGCGAAACAATATGGAGTCGTGACCGCACCGGCCGATATCTAAATAATAAATAAATAGACGAGCGGCTATCGGGGTATCGCATCTCTGCGTTAATGTTCGACGCCGGAGTTTTATAATTAACAATAAATTCGGTATGTTTTTTGTGGCTCCGCGCCGCGCCGTGCCGAGGGCTGGTTCATCCATTTTTCCTGCCGCCCTCGATATGGATCTTAATAACAAAATACACATGCGCCATAATGCCACTATCGGGTGGTCCCTGCCTATTCGCACGTCATTATTAACTTTACATTCGCGAGCAGAAAATTGAATACTCGGAAATAATTAGCTCATTCTTCCGACTACCGCTCGTTATCATACCACTTCATACACTAGTGATCAGGGTCGTGATCCTTACTTACCTCTGACGTTATTGTTACTCTACTTAACCTTTTAGGATAAGTACACTACCTTGTATCACGTTTGGCATAAACATAGTGGATCATCTATTCAGAAAAATTCCACTGTAGCGTCTTTGAGAGTCCATCATATGTTTGAAAATAAGCAGTGTTCTTTCTCTCCTTCGATTCTAAGCAACTAAAACTGCCTCGTTGGTCTAGTGGTGGCAAGCGCGACTGCTGATCGTGAGGTCCTGGGTTCGATCCCCAGGTCGGGCAAACTGTTATTGGATTTTTCCGTGTGGAATTCCTCAGTAGCAGCTCGAAGTTTGGATTTGTGCCCGGTTGATGACAATAGGCTCGCCCCCTATTACACGGGACTTAAACATAACGGCGAAATGAGGGTGTTACTACACACCTCTGCCCAACCGTTCGGGGAGTACAGGCGTGATGTTATGTTATGAAACTTGAATAATCTTCATAGATCAGCTTCGAAGTCATACTCCATCGCAGAACTTATTACCTCGTCGTAATTCCTTGAATTTCGCTCAAAAACACCAAAAATACTGCACGGGCTGAATACTCGAGTCCCGGCTCCGTTATCTCGTTATCCTAATGAAGTCTACGCTAATGACGAGTAGGTAAATAATAGGGCGGCTAATGGGGGCTTTATCATTCTCGAGTGCGCTCCAGGTAAGGGCCAATTAGAGAGGCCGACATCGGTCCATATTGTTCAGCGCAGAGCTCGCTTCGATTACGATTATTTCCTAACGACGCTCAACACTGATAAATTGGACAAACTATTGCGAAATGACGTCCGCGGTTTGCGGCACCAACTTTAATTTCCTGTTAAATTGTCGTATTTCACGTGTACCATAAAGTGGCTTATTAGGTACCGAATGTAATTGCATTGCTTTGTAATTGATAGGGTGGTTCGGTGTTCGGTCAGAGCGGCGGACATGTTTCATTTCGCTAATGAAAGAATTCCTGTCACAATGTAATTAGTTTGTATTATTGTAACGGTGCGGTGCGTTATTGTGACGTTTCCTTTGTATTATTCAATTTATAACCGGTAATGGAATATGGTTGTAATTACTGAATGATTCAACGAAGGGTTTTGTGCGCGTATTGTAGTCTGATTAATTGATAATTAATTCGTGGATTATAATAATATAATTTAGACAACTCGTTAAGTATACTCAAAATCATCAAAATAAAAAAAAACACATAAACCAATACAGGTGCTTATGAAAAGTCGAATTTAGATGCACGGTTCCAATTTGTCGTTTCCTATGGAGAAGAGCCGGCAAGAAACTCCATGGTTACTCTTTTAAAAATAATATCTTTAACAATTTCAGTGGATACGGTACAATGATTTAGGCTAGTGAGAGAACAATGGAGTCCTGGCCACAGACCAATGAATATAATAAAATAAAAACTATATGAATAACAGTAATTTACAAATGTATAGATGCAGGTCCACAAAGTTCTCACATTTACAAAAGTGAAAAGGAAGCTAAACTACATATTAAAACAATTGACATAATTAAATGTCATCAAAACTTAGCTAGTATATAATAATCCCAATTGTAACTTATCACATTACTAGAAAAAAATATCTTTCACCTTTCGTCCACTAATAAATTATATTCAAAAAACAATATCACCTTTAAACTGAATCAGAAATAAAGTCAACGCTCAAAATCGTTGTCTGTAAACAATTCTTGAAATGTCCGGCACAATATCGGATCCCGCAATTATCCGACAGTGGGCGGGCTAATTATCGCATCAAGTCGACCGAGGGGAGCCGGACCGGGCTCGACTACGGGCGACTACGCCCCGGACACAGAAAATAATTCTCTACATTTTTAGCGAGTCGCAGAGATATCACCTGTTATGTCTCTCTGTAGTATCGATAAACACAGCTGTACGAGTTTGGTAATTTATTGAATTTTGATAATTGTTATAATATTATAAAATTATATATTTATTCGTACAATATGTCTTTAAGTCTTTCCTTACTTTTTATTCTGATGGGTACTATTAAATCTCGTCTACTATAGTATACTAATCTTATCACAGAATCCAGAATAGTACCCATGTCAATCTTTCCTCAACTTGAAAACAGCACACCACTATGACTGTACTGCTAAACTTAAACAAGAAATGAGGGCTCCGGAGAGCTATTGAGAGTCTTGTAGGGAGAACTCTTCAATACAATGAGGCAATTGCTTGTACTAACAATCCTGGCGCGGACTTCGCGAGAGCTTTATATTTCGTTCGGTCTCTCGTTCAGATCGCACTTATTTTATGAAACACTTTTATTAGTAAGTAGATCGGGGATCGTGTAAAGTGCGGGTGGACAGAAATTGTGTAGTGCTATAAAGCGCACGGGTTGGAGGCAGGCGTCTTCAATCCCCGGGCCGCTGTGAAACTTCCCGCCGCTGTTTTTTATTGCGCAGAATTTAAATGCATTTTTGATGTTACGAGATGACACGCGGCGGACGTCCGCCCCGCCCGCGTCTCACCCCGCGCCCTATAATTTCCCAACTTGAAACTTCACTACGGTATTAAGCCTTGATTGCTTGAAGAAACTTGGAACATTTTACCGTATTCTTCGGGCTCCCAGTAGATGCTGCGGCGCTAGCGCAGACGTTTATTAGTAACAGTGATTTGAATTAATTCAGAATTATTTCGAGAGGAAATTTCATACATTTGAATTTCAATAGCGGTCGGCGGTATAATTTTAATGGCGGATGTTCACTACAATCGTATTCCATTACGCGACACATTAAAGAGACGATCAATTAATTTGGCATCGCACCTCCAATATAGTGATCAAAAGGGATACCGTGTATTTGGATTCTCTATTACGGTTTTCAATTAAGTAGTTGGGGTTTAGTTTCGACCACATCAGAAGCGGTACACGACAATACGTTTAGCGCGGCAGGCGGCCGCGGGCCACGGGCGGCACCTGCCCCGCGGATTGACTTCCTTTCCCGTAGTTTTTAGCGCTTACTAAAAGGATTGCCGTGTTCGCATTGATACTTGAGAACGGAAGAAACTTTGAACCCATTTTGGTTTTAAAAATGTTATTTGATTACGCGAATAGAATTCGATATAGTAGCTAATCTATAAAGTGGTGATATAAGAGGGTTTGAATGGGTTGAGTCCACGTGTTATGTAGTGTCTCAGGGTCGAAAGCCGAGACGTCCGAGCGGCTTCCCGTGGGCGCATTAATTAGCGGGGCAGAGGAGGGTGTGGGGGGAGCTCATGAAAGTTTACCATTTAATTAGAAGGAGCTGCCGCCCGCCCCTTACCTTTTGTCGTAATGCTATGAGTATAAACGCAACTTAGGGTTTCTCATTAGTCATGTACCTATTAAGTTTCAAACAGTGAGTGACTTCCAATGGGTAGTTTTTTACCAATTATGGTGGCCTGGAACGGACTAATTATAATTCATAAGTATTAACTTTCGTGAGACACGGATCATATTTATGGTTATTTACTTAGTAGTAAATAATCATATATGATTCGTGCCAGCCAGACTAGTGTCTGGCTATCATCAATAATTATAACTCAAATATGTATATTTTGTATAAATAGGTATCTATTTTAGGAACTTCCTTGTCTTATATTTTCATTCTTTGTTCCGTAAAAAGAAAATCTCTGTTAATCAATTAGTAAAAGTTTTCAAAACTTGAAATCCTCCAAGTAAGTGTATCTGGGTTTAAAAAAAACAAAAGAAAAGCTTTTAGCGAACTTTTTCAATGAAATAAAAGATTACTCTATTTTAAGATTTTTGCCCAGAAATAAAAAAAGATTATTGTGTCAAACGCTCAAATCAAAAGACCTATAAAATCATAAACCTCACTAACATGCCCTCGTGGGTCTATTAGCAGATTCCAGTCAAATTTAGTGTCTGCTATAACAAAGGGCCGTGTCCTAGGTGGCGCTGCGGTGCTGCCGCGTCTCCAATTAGGCTAATGGACACCACCCGACCTGCATTCATACTCGAAATCCTCCACACCAAGCTGCAGCTAATTTTCGCTTAAACGTTACAGGGGGAGTAGCTCGGCGGTTCGAACGCTGCGGTTTGAACGCTGGTGGTTGCTATAAAGGGATTATTCTATGTGCAGTTATTGAATGTTTCAAGACATGTAATATGATGTAAAGGATTAGAGATGGTTAAAAATAATAGCTTTGTGGTTGCATCTTCTTCGTCATAGCCTTTTTCTAAATTATGTTGTGTTGATCAGCTTCCAGTCTAACCGGATGCAGTTTAATACCAGTATTTTACACGGAGCGACTGCCATCAGACCTCCGCAACCCAGTAACTGGACAATGCCGATATTCTATGGTTAGACTGGTTTTCAAACTTTCGGGATTCTGACTACCCGTGACGACTGTCATAGGTATTCTTATGATGCCCGGGATCGACGGTTTAACGTGCTCTTTGAGGCACGGAAGGGTTTCGATGTGTAACAAACGGTCACCCATCCACGGACGGATCGGGGCAATCGCAGCTTAACCTTGCAAATCGTATGATCGGCGCTGTTGTTAATTAGCCACGAGCCACTCGAGCTTTGAGATTGCATGAGAGGCATATTTTTTAAGCTTATTAAGCTTACCCATCGTCACTGGCCGCGTTGCTCTAACTTATACCATATCTAGTTAAAAATATGTATGATATTCTTTTAGTATCCATAAATTACATAGGTAGTGGGCAACCCATCACGACTTATGCACTATGTTATTGCAACCTCTTCGACGCAGTGTTTATTATTAAGAAATAATAATACAATTTAATACAAGGATGTAGAATATAAAAGTTTGCTTTTTATAATTATTTTATTACATGCTTACGGAAGCACTTAACCTTTATTTTATTTGTATAGCTACATAATTATTTGCAAATAATCCTACATAAACTTGCTAAATAATGTAATTGAAAGCTGGGAATTAAAATTACTTATAACACGAAACTTTACAAACGTCAAAATTTCCCTATGACCGCCGAGGAGCGGCGCACGCAACAAACTTTCCAGCAACACGTCTCTTATGAGTCTTATGTCAACACAAGCGTTTCTTAGCCTTACCCCGCCCGTCTGTCCCGCACTCGCTTCGGCATGCATCGCGACTCATTACTCCACTAATGGAGGCCGTAATGAACCAATCTAACAGATTGCTCTCAAATCTTCAGCCAACGCCACTGATTTGAAAGCCCTGAGACGTAGCCATCTTTTAAATTAAATACTCTCCTTACATTACTGTAAAATCAACCTACGTTAAAACTACTACTTCATAATATTGTACCAAACTTAATTTGACTAAATCACTGACTAACTACGCCCAATGAACCTCGTTAATTTAGCACCTAATTAAAATTGTTTGACAGCTCGACACGCGAGTACTAATCGCCAAGGTTAAGTCGCGACTTCCAGCAAACTTGTTCACAACTCCAATTTGTAGCTCCGTTTGTGCGACTCGGGAAGTTATATTAAAAGGTCCACAGTAATTTTCTTGACAAACACAATGAATAATGAATGGCGCAATATAAAATTCGGATTGAGGAGGGCGCCTCGTCATGTGTCCCGCTTGACATGTTTGTCTCTCTTAATTCTGTGTGTTTTTGCTAATTGAGTCCCGCTTCGGCATCACCTGAGCACCGAGCACCGCCGTGCTCGTCATCACTCGCTTCGTTAATCTATTATTCATCCAGAAACACTAATTAAAATGTAAACGCGTACTCTTTATACTAGGAGTCTCGCGCGACACTCATTCCTTCCTCTTGCGTTACACGTTGCGAATTCAATCAACTCCAAATTCAACATAAGGCGCAAGATTTATGATCGACACAAATCGAATTCGCTAACAAACAATATCGTATTCGAACGCGGTACGTGGGATACGATACGAGTATATCAATATTGCAGGCGCTATTAATACGTCCGTCTCATGAGCGGGCGGGGTAGCCCCAACCCCCCGCCGCCACCCCACTCCCCTTAGTCGCCGCTCTTAATTGAATGAGGAGCGGGAATTGTTTCCCAAAATGAAACAATTAATTGTGCAACGGCTATTCCGCCTTACATGGATAATACGTTCGTTTATGGCCTCCTAACGCGGCTGCACGGCGTCCTTTATTGGACCGACTCTAGGAATTTGTGTTCATTGGAGCTCGTATCCAAAATTTAATCGAGAATTTATAAGGACATCTCTTTGTTGTCCCTGGAGCGGGAGTTTTTGCAGCTGGCCCAGTCGGGATTGCATTGTGCAATGTTTAAAAAGACGTCGGTTTTAACCTAACCCCCAAGTATTTGCCTCAACAAACGCGGGTTCTACATTATGCGCTCGTTTCTCAACTTAGGATGGCGAGAACGAGCCTTTTAGTTTGAAGCGAGACGTTTAAAATTTTCATGGTCAGGTCATGGAGCACGTGTAATGCGGTTATACCGCGTGGAAATTCAGTGGAACACGCTAACATGTGGCGCATTCAACTCGAAGACGCGTCGTAAACCGCCTTTACGCCTCTCGGCGAGAGCTCTTCAAAACTTTTCATATTCGCCGACCGTAAAACAAGCCAAAAAATACGACCAACGAAAAACATTGTAAATAGTAGCGAGTTATCGACGGCGGCCATACTCGCAAATTAGTTTTTAAAACATAGTTTTAACTATCCTTGTTGCACCCAAAATTAGTGGTTCTTTCAGTTTAATGCCTTCGCAAATACCCATCCTGTTCTATTACGTAAAATAAAGTTTCACTCAAACTTAAAGTACCTACCTAGAAAAATACGTCTGGCAAAATTAATAGGCATGCACCTCTAATCACCAAAATATACAGCTTTCATTATCAGTGCACACAGATGTGTGTATCTACACACGCACACACACACACATACACACACACAGGTGGCGTTGGCTCGCAGACGGGGTGGCGCTGTATGCCACACTACGAGGGGCACACATTCAATTTGCTATTTATCCGGGAATGGATCTAAGTCATTACTTAGCTGAGCGAGAGAGATGAGAACGGGATGCACTGGAAATTACACGCCGAGCCAGTGTTCACAGCCAGTGCTGGGTGCTATGCGTGCCTTCGTTTACTACAATATGTACCCATCGCATTTGCCAAATGTGCATGGTACGACTAAATGGACGCAGTTAAATCCCAAACTCGCAATGACAATAATTGAAAATGTTCCTTGCCTCGTCATTATAATAAAATCTTAATCCTATTTAGCAAGCGATTGTGCTTAAAAAACGCAACTCCAGCGCATGAGTATTCTTAAGACGAAGATGAAAAAGATTAATCTGAAGTAAGCTCCTGTAACCTAGGAAGAGTAAAAATTAATAAAAGAAAAGCACAAATAATATCATCTTGATCTCAGCACGAAACAACATGACACTACTTGTGACGTAAGTAGTAAACGGTTCATAGAAATATAGGGTACCTGTATGGCGCTCGGAGTCGTCAAGTCATCACCACATTTTTGTCGTGAGTCCTAGCAAAACGGTCTTTAGGAATATTACCAAGGTTTCATCACAGAAAGAACTTTTTCCGTGCTCATTGAGAACATGATCAATTTGTTGATCAAATCAAATCAATTTTTTTTATTTCACATAAACCAATACAGGTGCTTATGAAAAGTCGAATTTAGATGCACGGATCCAATTAGGTGTTTCCTATGGAGAAGAGCCGGCAAGAAACTCCATGGTTACTCTTTTAAAAATAATATCTTAAACGTACAATGATTTGGGATAGTGAGAGAACAATGAAGTCCTGACCACAGACCAATGAGTAATGTAGTAATAATAGACTTAAGTACAAAATTTAACAAATAAAAATAATCAGTATCAGGTCAGTAACATTATCATTTTCTGATCTTACCACCGAAAGATCACGGTATCTGAGTTCCACAAACTTCACTAACTACCCTAAAACTTCAAAACAAAAACTCCAGATCCACAATCTTCAGCAATTTTCTCGTACAGCTAATTTCACATTAGAGAAAGTTTTCCAAGTGTACCGCGATCCGGTCAGGACCGCGTTGGGCGCCCTCAATCACAGGAAGTGCGCCATCTCATTGCGGAAGTGGTTTCTCTTGTCGTCTCCCTCGCACAGCCTCGCCTGTTTTGTGTTTTGTAAACTTGTGCCGTTAATGGACGGACTCGTCTGCTTGATATGCCGCGATCGAATGCATTTCGCTTGATGAAAAACTGTACGATTTTTGATATTTTTTTCACACGCGTGTCGTTTGTGGGTTTGTTATGATGTACGTAGGCAGTGTGATAAGTCTGGTAAAAATTAAACAAGGAATATATATTTTGTAAAAGTTATTATTTATTTTTCAACATAGTCTCCCCCTAGCTCCATACACTTCATCCAACGTTTCTCCAACTTCTCGATCCCTTGAATATAATACGATTTTGTAAACCCTTTAAAATAGGCATTAGTTTTGTGCATGATCTCTTCATTGGAGGAATTTTTTTTCCACCCAGCCATTTTTTTAAATTCGGGAACAGAAAATAGTCGCAGGGGGTTAAATCCGAAGAATATGGTGGGTGAAAAAGTAACTCATAGTGTAACTCATGGAATTTGGCCATGGCGATCGCGCAGGTGTGCACTCGTGCATTGTCTTGATGGAAAAGGATTTTCTTCTGAGACAAATGCGGCTGTTTTTGCATTAAAACTTTGTTGAAATGGTCCAATTAATTGACATAATATTCGCTGGCAATCATTTTACCCTTCTGTAGATACTCAATGTGGACTATACCACGTGCATCTCAAAACATTGTGGCCATCACTTTGTTGGCCGATAAAATTGCTTTGGCCTTCTTCAGCGCAGGTTCGCCTCAAGCAATCTACTGTTTTGACTGTTCCTTGGTTTCTGGTGTATAGTGGTGGATCCACGTTTCGTCTACTGTTATGAAACGACGCATAAATTTCATTTTATCCCGTTGAAACAACGCCAAACCTGCCTCTGAAGTGGTCACACGCGTGTGTTTTTGTTCCATAGTGAGTAAACGCGGCACCCAATACGCGGAGAGCTTCTTCATGCTTAAACATTGGAGTAAGATATTGCGCACACGTTCGTCTGAGATGCCTACTATCTCAACTATCTCACGCACTTTTACTTGTCGGTCATTCAATACGATGTTATGGATTTTGGCGATCATCTCTGGTGTCGTGACCTAAACAGGGCGTCCTGGACGTTCAGCATCACTTGTGTTCGTACGACCACAACGAAAATCGGGAAACCAGTTGTGAATCATTTTGATCGACGGAGCGGAGTCCCCATATTATTTGTCAAGCTTTTGTTTCGTTTCCGTAATAGTTTTTTTACGCAAAAAATAATGTTTAATCAACATACGAAATTCACTTTTCTCCATGTTTGCGAAAACTCAAGTAATTGTTTTTATTTAATGGCTGTCAAAAAAAAGATAACCGACATAACTGGCTAAAAGTTATCATTTAGATTCTCAAAAGAGTGTTAAATAAAAAACTATGTGCAATTTGCGATAACTTTATTCCTTAGTTGATTTTTACCAGACTTATCACTCTGCCCTCGTATATCGTAACAAACAGGTGAAAGTTAAAAACATTTTTACTTATGTTGTTGATTATCTTTCGAGGGGCTCGTAATTACCAACCCCGCGGATCATACGATTTGCAAGGTTAAGCTGCACTTACCGCGGTCAGTATGTGGATGGGTGACCATTCGTTACACATCGAGACCCCTCCTTGCTTCTGAGAGCACGTTCAATAGTCGGTCCCGGGTGGGAAAAGGCTAGGCAGAACAGTTGTTGATTATCTTTAACTAAATTAATTAAGAACACCTTTACTGTCAAAAAAAACTATCTTACATTTTTCAGTGCATTACTAATTTACTAATAGAGTCTAAGTATTTTTATTTTCCACTTAAACGAGTATATTGACTGGCAGGACGGGTCCGGCTTGATTAATTCTTATCAGGGGACCGAGCCTACGTCACGGGATACGGGATCGAGTTCCCGGGGTCCTGTATAGTTGCCCCACTGGCCTCCTAACCACCGTAATTTATAAGCACAAATAAGGTGCTAATTAAAAAATAAAATTTTATCTACACGCTGACTTCTTAACGATTATACTAACGACCGTAGTGCGTACTCTAAGATCGAACAAGTACATAGTTAAATAGATACTTATTGTCAATAGAAAAAGTAGTATCTTAATATATATAATTCTTCTGTACGTGTGTTTGTCACCTAACTCCTCTTAAACGGCTGGACCGATTTGGATGAAATTTTGTGTGTATGCTTCAATGGGTTCCTGGTTGCTTTGAAAACACAATTGGACCCAGTTGGTGGCGCTGCTTTTCCGGGCGAGACGACGTCCGCCGGGTCCGATAGTTTAATATAAAAAATTGAGTTCGTTGCTTATTACCAACCTTGCGGATCATACGATTTGGAAGGTTAAGCTACGCTTACCGCGGTCAGTCCGTGGATGGGTAACCGTTCGTTACACATTGACACCCCTCCGTGCCTCGGAGAGCACGTTAACTAGTCGGTCCCGGGTGTCATACGAATACCTACCTATGGCAGTCGATACGGGAAGTAAGAAGTCCGAAAGTCTGACAACCGGTCTAATCTTAAGATATCGGCGTTGCCCAGTAACTGGGTTGCGGAGGTTAGATGGCAGTCGCTCCGTGTAAAATACTGGTATTCAGCCTCATCTGGTTAGACTGGAAGCTGACCCCAATATAGTTGGGAAAAGGCTAGGCAAAACGAACGTTATTTTATTAGGAAGTCGCTAATAATTAACGTTTATTTTTATGTCTTACCTTCAAAATTGATAATATCATTAGCAAAAACTAAGCACGCCATCATAATTCAGGGTGTAAACAAAATCATATAATTCCTTTAAACCTCGTGATGTACTGCTGACATAGATTAACCCTGCACGGGATACTTTTGGATTCATTTCTTTTTTACAAATATTAAACATGTCTTCTTGACGTGAGGTATTTTAGCGCCCCGAGCGAATCACTCGGCTATCTCTCGCCGCGCGGTCATTTGACTCGGGGCGCTAAAATGCCTCATGTTAAGAACATATGATTACTTCTTGTAATATTTTTTTTATTGAATCCAAAAGTATCCCATGCAGTGTTAATCTATGTCAGCAGTAAATCACGAGGTTTGAAGGAATTACATGATTTCGTTTACACCCTGTATATACTTATATACTACATACAATAACCACTAATAGTAACTAAGCGTACATTATAAATAGATAGGAACTACAAACTCATTAATACTACAGACTAATTAAGGTTAAATAAAACTAAAGTCCGTATACCACACGTTATAATTTACAATACTTCCTAGTTACCTAACTACCTATACCTATATAAATAACAATATTAATTAACAATTAAATATATATTCACAAGTGTACTGACAGACGTCCTTCAATTACTACACGTGTTAGTATATAAACAAAAGAAGTTTAATGAAGAATTTTAATGTATTGAAATTATTGTCTCCATGTAAATTCATATGTGTTGACAAGTTAACAATAGTACTGTAATTTTTATGACATATAATCCGTTTAGACTAGTTTAACTTATCTATACTAATATTATAAAGCTGAAGAGTTTGTTTGTTTGTTTGAACGCGCTAATCTCAGGAAGTACTGGTTGGAATTGAAAAAATATTTTTGTGTTGGATAGTCCATTTATCGAGGAAGGTTATAGGCTATATAACTTCACGCTACGATCAATAGGAGCGGAGCATAAATGAAAATGGTTGCAAAAACGGGCAAAATTTCCACCCGTGCGAAGCCGGGACGGGCCGCTAGTGTCTAAGTTAACATTATTATAAGGGACTCAACACACCTATCAGAATTGATTTGCATTTTATTCGTAGTAAATAGATATTTTTTATGAACTAAAACAACAATTTTGTATTTTGTATGGATGGGCACGTGGCTAATTACCAACCACGCAGATCATACGATTTGCGAGGTTAACCTGCGCTTTTCGCGGTCAGTCCGTCGATGGGTGAGCGTTCGTTATACATCGAGACTCCTCCGTGCCTCGGAGAGCACGTTAAACAGTGAGTCCCGGGTGTCATACGAATACCTATGACAGTTGTTACGGGCAGAAACTCGAAAGTCTGACAACCGATCTAACCCTAGGATATCGGCATTGCCCTATAACTGGGTTGTGGAAGTCTGAGTGCAGTTGCTACGTCCAAAATACTGGTATTCAGCTGCATCTGGTTAGACTGGAAGCTGACCCCAACAGTTGGGAAAAAGGCTAGACAGAACATTTGTTCGCATGCTTTCAACGTTTTTGTTTTGTGAATTGATGCTGATTAGTGTGATTAGTCCCTAAAACAGTGTGTTTGTGTTATTTGATATCGAACACATGAATAATTAGAAAGAAAAAATATTTTTTGTAAGGTACAGAAAAATTTCCTTTTTTTTTATTCAAATTTTCTCAACCTACTTGAAGAGTTGTAATGCGAGGTCTTCTGACAAACCCAGTCTAATTAATTAACATAAAAGGAGAAGGTTTCAGAACGAAGTACAAGGTTCTTCCCGGATGTTTCGGTTTACACTGTGAAATTTTGTTATTTGGTAGCGATAATTATATCTGTAAAATAAGGTTTACTGAATAATTTATTAAATTTCATATATTCTGTTATAATGTACAATCATTAAGTTTGCTACTAACGTACGTCTAATGAAAGTAAATATATTTTAAAGGTAAGTTTACACCGGTGCTGAGAGGTGCACTGATAAGGGCGCCCGATTAAAATGAATCACAACGGTGCTGCTAATTGGGCTGGCCTGCCGGCTCATCCAATTAGCCGGGACTTAGAAACCCGTGCCCGCAGGCCGCCGGGACCGGGCGCACCCCCGCTCTAATCTACCCTGTCTGTTCCACTAATATGAACCGTCACAACCGTGTACACACTGCCTTAGTTGTGGGAAACAGTTGCAACTACTGCTAAAATAGACACAATATTAGTACTGTAATAATTAATCAATACAATATCATAATAGGTACCTACTACATCTGTGTTCCTCCCGTTTGTGCGTATTCTCATCATAATTTTGAACATTATTTTCAATGTTTCTTTTCTTAGCGTGAGTGCTAAGCAATTTATGTGTATATTTCGGAATGTTGATGAAAACTCAGTTGTTTAGGCGAGGCGCGGTAACGACTCCTTTCAAGACTTCGCGACGCCTTTAATGACATCGAAGTCGGTGAGGCCGGGTTCGCGTGCGCAGTTCTTGTTATTTTCTTTATTACAAAGGAGTGCCTCATTAATTTGGCAGCCCCTCAGGGTTGAGAGAGTCGCGAACCCTTGACCTCGTTCGCGAGTGCCCGCGACACTGAACCGTTCCCAAATTGAAAAGCTTACGCACTAGCGATACATAATTAACGATCCTCATTACTTGGTAACAGATATTGTGAGGCTCACTCGCGCCCTCGTCCGCACCCGTCCGCGTCCCCGCCGTCGCCTCGCAGTGCGACCGCCTCCCGGCTCAACTCGCGCACTTTTCGCACGGACCGTAAACAGCCGCAGTTCTCCCAACAGAAGACGACATAAAAGTCAAACTTAGATCATTCCAGTCCCAGACATAATTCCTTGACTCATCGTTCCAGCTAGACAGTTTCTATTATCCTTAATAGCATCCGTAAGAGTTTTAAAATGGCTCCAATAGTAAAACTTGTTCTCAGGAAGTGTTCGCAGGCCACGCAGAGCACGGTATCGGAGGAAGTTCGATATTGAATGTCGCGTTTTATTGGATAAATTGGATGGCAAAGCAAGCTAGCGGAAAAATCCTAATTTGTTGTTTTAATAGCGGAGGAGTGATGTTGAGACGTGCGGAGTCGCCTCGAGCTGGAGTTAATTTGGAGGAGGCACCGGGGACCGCATGTAAAGAGGCTAATGAACGCGGCTCGGCAGCCGCCGGCGGGGCAGCGTGTCCGCGGACTCGTGCATTTTTAATGGCGCACGCTAGCACACTCACTATTAATATTTACCGAACACGTCAAGAGGGTGCACTTTACCTTTTAGTTAACTAGCGTCCGGCCGTTCATTAAATTTTCACGCGCGTCAGTTTCGGGCGAATTTTCCGCGGCGCTGACCGGCCGGCGCTGCCGATAACGAGGCGGACCACGCTCGTTACAGCCGCCTAGCCGCTCGCTCGCCCCGCTCACCCCGCTCGTCCCGCTCGCAAACCCGGCCAAATTTTATTAATAATAAACTGTAACTGAAACGCGGCTTTGAAGTAAGAGAGCGACTCGAACGCTCGTTATCGGGAATTATGCGAAATCCTTTGACGTATATACTTATTTCTTTAAAGTTTACGTAAGAATCTACTACGTTATTGTAACTTTACGACTTCTTAGTAATATATCCAGTATAAGTCAAATTTCCCTTTGAACATAAAACTTGTCGGGAAATTGATTTCATAAGTATCTAGGTAACAAATGGGTTACCGATACTTGTGAATAATTATGATACTAAAATGTGTTGTGATCATTAATGAGGCTCGTTTCTTAGAAGCTTTTATGACGGTATAAAGGAACAAATAGAGTGATTTGATGAAGTCGTCGCCGCGTCGGTGTGAACAAGACAGACAGGCGTTGACGGCAGATGAGAGCTTATCGCTAAGACGTGAATGATGATTAATGTGCGGTCATCGAGCCGCCGAGCTACGCAATACAGCCGCGACACAGAGGCAGACTCGCTACGAAGCGTAGGCCCCGAACACAGTCTACGGAAAATGAACTTGAAAAACTGAACACAATATTTTTTTTCACAAAGTTAACACGTTCTTCCGACCATAACTTTAAAATGACCTCATTTTAAATCTATAAAGCCATATATGATCAAAATTTTTCGAACAATTTTCAAAAAATACAATCTAATTATCCAAAAACGGAATTTACAAGCAAAAATAATCTAAGTATGCAATCGGTGTAATATCGCAGTATTTAACCCATTATCGGTAGGGTAACACTTTTGTAGTATAGTGTGCGCCTTACCTGTGCGTGTTTGGCGTGCATGAATAAGCAATGAGCGCGGGCGCACGCTACGCGACAAACGGCCGCGGCGCACGCGACCCCGCGTTGCCCTCCACCGCCCGCCCTAATTTATTGCCGCCCGCCCAACCAAAGGTTCACTATCACTCTTATATCTTACCTCGCCATATCTTTAGCGCGCTTCTCCTTGTGTTTATGGCACTCGCGTATTAGACGAAATTACTAACTAGTCTTTTGGTTTATCTTTTTATATTTTTGGGTATAAAAAGAAAAGTGGGGTCAGAGCGAGAAGTGCTCAGTATAACCCGTGTTTGACGTTTACTTTTACTTTGTGTAGTTAGCGAACATTAAACTGGGTTGAAGATGACGAAAACGGCGCGATTGGCGTAGCGACCGAGCTATTTATTAGCTTCTGCCTTACGAGTCGCGGGTTCGATTTCTGCACGTATCAAATATTTGTATGACCTACAGATAGTTGTTTCTGGTGTGGGTGTTTGTGCATGTGAAATTTGTGTCTGTAAACGCACCCACAATACAGGAAAATTCCTAGTGTGGGTCAACGTATTATCAAAAAAAAACTTAAATATCTATACTAATATTATAAAGAGGAAAGATTTGTATTTTTGTATGTAACGAATAAACTTAAAAACTACTGGACTGATTTCCAAAATTCTTTTGCCGTTAGTAAGCTACATTATCACTGAGTAACACAGGCTATATTTATTACTGGAATTAAATTTCTTACCCGGGCGGAGCCGTGAGGACACAGCTAGTATTAAATATAAATAATAAACAAATTAGGAATAGACAAATAACAGTCAATAAACCGACATCAAGAGTAGGTTAGCACACTTTAATCTCGAAGAAGAAGAACCTCCTTTGCTCTAAATAGTTTAAGCGTTTGTGACCTTTAAGCCCGCACAGCTCCATATCATCCATTATTGCAGCGAAAAAGGAAAACTTTGTAAAGGACAACCTCGCCGAAGTCCATAGGTCTTCAAAAGTTTCACCGCGCTGCAATTATTTTTCAGTTCAAAACTTTTAGTTGCTTTATTTAAATTAAAAATTAGAGTAAAACGTATGAATAATAACTTGAATATAACATAACATCACGCCTGTATTCCCATCAGAGGTGTATAGTAACACCCTCATTTCGCCGTTATGTTTAAGTCCCATGTAATAGGGGGCGAGTCTATCGCCATCAACTGGGCACAAATCCGAATCCCGAGCTGCTACTGGGGAATTCCACACGGAAAAATCCAATAACAGTTTGCCCGACCTGGGGATCGAACCCAGGACCTCACGATCAGCAGTTGCGCTTGCCACCACTAGACCAACGAGGCTGTTGAACTGTGTACAAATAGGACGATAAGAGTTTTCTTACCATCAGAAGCTACATTTCTCCCCTCAGTCCTTCTTTGTTCTTGTGCTTTTACTATTAAGGAGGTCGACTGCTATATTTCAAAAAAAAATCTTCAACCTTGAACAGATCCATTACTTTCTTAGTCCGGTACATAACTTACCTGAATAATCCTACAACGCAATTACGTCATACGTTCGCATTTGATTCAAACCAAACCCTTGACTCCCATTCACACGAACTACAGATAATCAACACGTACAAGACAAATGCTTACTTCATAAACCTTCGAGCATCCAATACCAGCGATGCAATATCACCTAACGTCGGCCAACTGTTTGCCGACCGCTCGAAGCGCCGCCGCCTACAACTATTAAATTATTTAGGTCCAGTCTTGTCAGCATTGTCTCGCGAAAGTCCGTCCGGCGGGCCCCGATTGTCGGCCGGATCGGGCCGAACCCGCCGCCAATATAAACAGTCGTTAGTGTTGTTACAATCGAATAGGAATGTCCCGAATGTGCGAGTATCGCTCGCTAGGAATCGTTTTGTATTGAGTTAGTGCCCGCACGCGTCCCCGTGTTTGCTTTAGTAGTTAATGGAATGCCGATGGACCATTGTGAGCGCAGAGCCGTTTTCTATTCAATGCCCAATATTAAATTGAACGCACATACGCAGAAGTTCCTTAACGGAGTATTCCATGTCTGTAATAACCGAAATTTGTGGTGAAAGCGGTCCTATTGTCTACATAATAGAATAACTGTGCTTAAACGTATGTACATGGCAAAATTAATGCAAATGTATTGTAATTCTGTGTATTTTGTACTAGATAATTTTGTTGGACATAATGAAAATTGTTGATGAATTCTGAGTATAGCTTCCATACATAAATTATTGAAATTCCGTATTATTAAGTTGTAATGTACAATTTATTTCAGGTAGATACAATAGCTTAAAATACCGTTCGATTTGAAAGCGTTCCATTCTTGAGCAATATCGTATATCGGTGATTACGGTGCAGCCGGCGAGGTCACGCGACCCTCTGACCCGGGCACCGTGTCCCTGACCTTTACAGGGTTGCACACACACTAGTAGAGACTTATGGAACTATTTTTGGCAACTTTTTTGACAGCCCTGAACACTTTCTCGTTCGTTTTGCCTTGCGGTTAATGCGTGTGACCATCCTAATCGAATTAAGAAGGGGATGAAACGCATGAATTTTTAACATGTCTGAGAGGAATTGAATTCGGTTTTATGTTGTTTAAAAAAATAATACTGGAATTCTTTTTAAAATTAACGTTTTTTTGGTAACGGCCATGTAGATTCGATTTTCAAATTTAAACGCCTTTAGGATAGATGGTACATATAATATGAAACCTTAAGGTATTGTCTTTAGGTTTTTATTTTAATATCATTCATGCCCAATAAAGAAAAGTTCTAATAACAATATTAAAATGGAACATACAATTTGATGAAGTAGTTCAGCCTTGGAACGAATATTGATTACAATACGAGGCAGGGGTCGCGCACTGCCCCTCTACTGACCTTAACAAATTGCATCCCCGTCTACACCATGATGAGGTTAGGTCAGCAAGGTGCATGGAAACCGAACCGTTAGTAATCTGTACTTTTATGCCCAGTTCCTATGGCCAAAAACGAATCGTTTTGCTTACTAATGGTAGCATTTTTTATTGCATATAAAAAGATCAATTAACTATTGTTGGTAGGGTCTACTATGCAAAGCTATTAGGTCTTTGCTTCATTATTGGTAAAGATACAAGAGTTTTAATTTAAACAATAACGCTCAGTAATCATAGGGATCGGCTATTAGACGGCATAATACACAAAAATTACCTAGAATTTGAATAGTTGTATAGCTATTGGATAATTGTACACTACAACTTCTTTTATTAATTTAAGTTAAGATGCATGGTGTGACATATTTTTTTTTAAATTCGGTCTCATCGTTGCCATCGTGACCCATAAAAACAAAAACAGCGAAGCAGAATTGTCTGGGAGTAAAATATTTTGACAGTTTATACCAGGTTCCTATAAATAAAAACGAATCGTTTTGCGTACCAATGGTAGTTCTTTTTATTGCTAAACTGTGCATATAAATGGACTCTTAAGCTGATTTTGATTTGACCTATGATAGCTACTTCCATATGGATGGGTCTACTATGCAAAGCAATGAGATCTTTGCTATATTATTGGTAAAGATACAATAATCTCAATTTTAACCAATAATGCTCCGTAAATTATAGGAATCAGCCATTAGTTTCGTAGAATTACCATGTATGTTTTCAAAAATTATTATAGAACTTATACTCAAAGACGGTTACAAAGTTACATGATGTGATTAGCGTAAAACCTAATTGCGTCCCAGAACAGCACTTAGCTCGACAAGTGCGCCACCATAACACGCCACTACATCGCCTCCACAAATATTATGCATGTTTAATTAACGCCATTCCTAATTCATAATCCGACAGTGATAAATTAGACAGCTCCGTCCGCCCGTAATTAGGTACGCAATTATCGCGGCCCGTTTGAATTCATTAATGTTGAAAGTACCAACGGTAGGTGAACGTGATTTATTAGTCACCTCACTCTTGATATCAATTAATATCACGTTACAATCGCCCCCTACCACCACACAGGTATCCTCGATTTTTAACACGAACACGGCGCGTGAAATAATTAATCAGCTACAAGATCCTCATATTGCTGCCCCCGTCCTATTATTAGGCAATAAGCGTGTTTTCCGCGGCCACCGGGCGCACGTAATTGGAAACCCTATACGGCTATTTAATTTACCTAGCCGCCTGAGCCGCACCACCTGGCTCGATGGCGAAACAATTGCCGAGCGCCTAATTATATTTTAATCGCAACATGCCCCCCGCCCGGCGTGGCCCGCTAGTCGGGTCTGCGAGGGGGCCCGCTGCGGGCGGAGGGTCACAACACCACTAATTCATTTGTGCGGCGAGGCTCGTCCAGCGCGTTCGGCGCCTCCTCCAGACCCTGTTTATTCTCATAGGAGAGTTTAGGTCTCCTAAAGCAATACCGACGCTTAAACATATTAACTAAAGCGTTTACGTAAAGGGTTTAATTATGCACTTTACGTTCTTGGGTACAATGGCGTCAAGTTAATTAAGTTCTGCTTGTTTAAAGACTTGACGTGAGTAGATTGTTGCTTTTGGATAAATTTAATTTATGCATTAAAATTCATCTTTTTTGAGCGAGCTCACATAGTGGATGTTTAGAGGTAGTTCCATGGAACTCGCGCAGAGTTGATCAAGTGCAATAAATATTAAAGTTACAATATCATTGTTAGAACACTCCGTATACGCGAGCAGCTGTTGCCTCCAACTATGCCAATTGTGTGGAGGCTTTTGTACGCGGTATTAACTATGAAACTATTATAACAATACATGCCCATCGACCGACGTACAAATCAATTCACTATTCATAAATCTTGCGAGAGAATTCACATACCTAACATTATATTAATTTTGATAATATTGAAACACATGTTATTGAAACAAGTTGTTAGAACAACAGCAGTGGCCGTTCGGACGCCCCGTGCATTGTGTAGGTAATCAATTTCGCAGCAATATGTGAAAAATGGACGCGAACGGCGGCCTGCACCGGCGCCGTGATGTATAGCCACTAAATGCTTTACTTACAATTACTTTAAGATATATCGGCAGACGTGAGAACTAAATACAACGTTTAAATCAATGAAAAATGGTATAACCGCGATTTCAAAGATGCAATACAATAACATCACGCCCGTATTCCCTGAAAAATTGGGCAGAGGTGTATTGTAACACCCTCATTTCGTCGTTATGTTTAAGTCTCATGTAACAGGGAGCGAGCCTATTGCCATCAACCAGGCACAAACCCAAACTCCGGGTTGCTACTGAGGAATTCAACACAGAAAAACCCAATAACATTAAGCCCGACCTGGGGATCGAACTCAGGACCTCACGATCAGCAGTCGCGCTTGCCACGACAAGACCAACGAGGCGGTTGCCAAGATGAAATACCAGCTCTATATTGCTCATAACAATAAATTAATCTGATTTCTTCAGTGAAAATCATAATTTTCCGAAGTAATAAGTTCAAACTTCCGGTGGAGTTACAAGGTGTCAGACTTGTGATGTGATTTAGTGCTGAACTGCTCCTGCGCCCAATCTGCATTAGCATGAAAGCCTCCTTGGAGCGGGGGCGCGGGGGCCCGCGGGCTATGCTGCGCATTGGCCATTAGCGTGATTACAGAACCCCCTCCATCTACGAATTCTTTAGGCCTCTCATCTCATAATACTACATATTTCATTATTTATGTAAGCCCTGTTTTTACTCCAATCTCTCTCGGAGATTACACGCACAATCAACCTAATTTAGCTCAAGGTTATGTTCGGAGATGTTTTAAAATTAAAATGTGATTGTTTCAGATGATGGCGTGTTCGTACTTGAGCGCGGCGGCCATGGCTCCGGAGGCTTCGGGTGCGGCTTGTTGGACGCCTCCTGCGATGGCATGCCCGCCTGGGGTGGAGGGCCCATCGAGCATGCCTCCGCCGTACATTCGACCGCACAGCTTGCTGAGCTTACAGACCATGCCTACGCCTACAATGCCTGCTCCCGCCGTACCCAGCCCGTCGTACGAGCCTGCTCTCGACCTGTCGAAGCCGTCGTCATCCCTCAAGTCTCATCTTCTGTCTCCGGCCAGTGACGGCGAGACAGAGTGAAGTGTTGTGCCACGGACAATTTATTGAACTTGCGACACAGACAAAATTATTACTGACAGCTCAGACGTCCGTCAGTAACAATTTTTCCATTGTCAGTGAACTGTTAAGTTATACGTTAGTACCTACTACATATTTAATTTCGGTTGTGAAAATGGCAATTTATATAACTTTATCTTGCTATATGTAAATTTCCATTAAATTACTGATACTTAAGAGTTGAACAGAACGAGATGTGTTAAACACAAGCGTGTTGTTTCTATATTAAAATAAAGTGATAAACCGTGGACGTTACAAGATCAACCATATCTTAATGTTAAAAAAAACGATTGTTTTTAAAGCACCTTTTTGATTTTTATTTTAATGATTTTGATCTATCGAACAAAATGGATTGAAACTGCGTAATTTTTGTGAATACTGTTGTAGTACTTACGCGGTTTGCATTTCACTATCAAGTCAACAAAGAAAGAAGCATTTTTTCAGCAACTTTTAATTAAATAAATATTTGAACGAACAATTATGAATTATTATAAGTACAAGAATTCTGAAATTAATTATCACTAGTGTTGCAAGATTCAAACCTTAAAATTGTATGTGAAGTGGCCACTCGAGCTAATTACAACAACTTAGCGATTGTCAGGGGTGTCCCAGTGTTAAGTTAAGTAGTAAAATTAATTAGAAATCGTATCTTCAAATCTGGAATCAAATCTTCCATTGAATTTGTTATAAATCAATAAAATGTTACAAATATATTGACGATGACGACACGACTTAAATTGCACCATGGAACCCCTGACAATCGACGTCTTGCAATACTAGTTACCAGCCATAAAAAACTGATGTATGAAACATTGTCGAATCTTGCCAGAGATTGTACTTTTTACTTTAATTTTAAGAACCGCTAAGATATATCGCATCAACTGTGTTTCTTGCGCACGCGCATCCCTGTGATTTGCAACCTTGCTGTGTAAATAGTTCTCTCGACTTTTGTTATTTCTTTGTAAACGAGCTGTAAATCAAATGACTCGTTATTAAACGTTTATATTGTAAATATTAGTATAAACATCATAGATATAAGTAGACACATCTTGTACCTAAGCGCGAGGGCCTGCTAGGCAGTTTTTATTTGAAGAAAATGTCCGATTCACAATTCGAAAGCAATTTTGTTGATGACTTAATTATAATGTGCACCTTAGATGCTACTATAACATTGCTTTGCGAATGATGAATCGGAACAGTTTCCGCAACAAAAATTGTCTAATGTGTTTCGGCGCTAAAAGTTTGGGCGCAAAACTTCGTAGCAATAATTTTGATGCCAACATCTTTGAAGTTTAAATTCAAGTTACTAACGGTCTCTGTATATATTGATCTACGTTTTACCAGTTGTTCGAATCGATTTTTAAATGTATACAGTTAATGTATATAAGTAACCTTAAACGCTAACATTCCTTTATATGTGTACCTATGAGTAAGTCGTTACTTCGAAAGTCGCTGAGATAAACCCATGAAAAAAAAAACAAAGAACTGTGAAAATATTGTCTCTAAAATTTGATTTTTATAAATTTCTTTATAAATAAATATCTGTCTTCTCAGACATTATTCCTGCGATGTCTTTTTACCTAATTTAAAAAAAAATAACATACAAAAATATTATTTAGAAAAATATGTATAAAAGTGCTCCGCCCGCAGCGAGGTGGAAAACCTCAAGCTAACGGCAGTTAAGGATTTAGCGTGATATTATTATTAACTAAAGCATTACATACAAAATTCAAATAAGTATGTTAAGACAACAACATCATTAAAATTTAAATAAAACAATTGCTAACGGCCAGTGCTATGATTTTTTAAATAATATTTCATTAAATAAATCCTCTTTCTTTGTTTGTTTTTTTTTTCTTGCACAAAACTTTGCTGTCTTTTATCCATTGGTTTGTCTCGGTGACTACTCCATATAAATATCTGTTCAATAGTGTACGCTGGATGTTTATTGAGAATAGTATATTCTTTATATTCAATGACATTAGTAAATTTGTGGTTGTATAGTTTCCTTTCAAATGCATTGGATCTTTAAAGAAACTGTATGTGGTTAGATATTGTAACTGACATTGAAGATATAATGGCCGGCATACAATATAATGTTAGCGTTTAGTGAATCTTGCCATCTAACAATATGTTTAATTTACGGAAATATCCATAGGCTTGAGGTTTGAGATTGTTTATAGCGAAACATCGAGGCGGGTTGCATTAACTTCCTACTACAGACGCGTAAATGTTAAATATGGCACTTATAAACAAAAGCGTTGCTCAACAACCCTTAGGGAATATCGCACTAACGTTTCCCAGCCTTGTCTGCGTATGCGCAGCGTCCCCGCGGCGCCCGCGCTGCGTTAATGCTCCACGAACGAACCGACGCTTGTCAAACGCTAGTGTGATACAACCCTTACTAATTTTAAGTATTATAAAGAACGTAGCTTGCAATAACCGGTGCTTGCGAACCAAAGTAACCTGCCCTGTGTCGAATCAAATCTGAAGCCTGTGGTAGTTTGTTAGAACGACAGATATGGTGTTACCAGTACACAAAGAAAGAACATACATACCTAGCCTAAGAGAGCCGGTGACAGGAGGAGAAAATAAAATTTTGTAAATTAATTACGTTGTTTTAATTCCTATTATAACTTACCCATATGATATATGACTGAATACTCAAACGCTAGTTAATTTTAAGTTGCCGTTAAATGCATGCTGTCACTGTCACTTTAAGGCACAGTGACAGTGAGACAGCATGAATTTAACGGCAACTTAAAATTGAGTAGTGATTGAGTATTTAGCCAATAGTTTCTATATCAACCTTTACCATACACTGCTCAGTGGAATATAAGTTTCTATATAAACATTAACACTCTTGTTTCCAAATTAAAAAGATAATAAATAAAAATAAAAACTTTAACAGTAGCAACATCTTCGAACAACACCTAGCAAAGGAGAATCGTACCTCCCTGCTATGCTCTTTAGAATGGAGTTGGAACCCAAAATGTCAAATGGTAGGTAAAAGAATAAAGAAAGAATGTAATAAAGCATGATTAATAACGAAATACAAATTGTTATCAAAACAGCTACAGAGTATAAATATTTTGATCAACAATATAATAAAGTCTTTACAAGCCACCACACATTGTCATAAAACAACCAATCTTCACCAAAATGGCCCCCTCTCCCCTGAACCCCTGAACGCATCATTATACATATTTCGTAGCGGCCGGCTACGCGGCTACGAAAACATTAAATAAACTTGCCCTGCTTTATAACCATTGGAGAATAATTAGGTGATGATGTAGCAAGAAAATAGTGCGTTAGTTGCAGTCAGGCTACGTCAGGCATCACCCAAATTACGAAGAAGTGATGGTGGTCTAACTCCTGAGACAAAGCTGCTTCTAATCGTAGCGCGTTGCATTGTGTTGCTCACACACTTTCAATATAACGCCACGCAGCAAGTGATCAGGTAATCCCTGCACTTGCGTAGGCGCTACTGACGACTTTTCAACAGTGTGCAGATCTCTAGCTCTTATGATTACATATATCAGTACCCAGTAGTAAAATATCAAGCATATCATTTTGGGACCCAGTGCATAATATCAGCAAGCACACTGGGTCACCCGCGCGACGGCGCAACGAGTATTCCCAAGGAGGGTTGATGTCAGGCAGACGGCCGGTCATGAAACAATAAGCCAAAACCTCTAACAACATGGATTTATGAAATACATGTTGTGCCGACCCCACCTATTGTGGGACAAGGGCAGGAAGAAGAAGAAGTACCTAGCAGTAAAAATAGTCGTGGCAATGGAGTGATCTATTGTATATTAGATTTAATAGTAAAGCAACTGGGGTGCATTAAAGGAGCCTTCACGAGTGACGATACTTAAGTACGTCCGGTGCACCCTGGGCTGTCAGCCTCGCTACCAACCTTGCTGACTAGCCAAACCTTTCACCACAGCATGAGCTATTCTTATATAGCACATGCTGATACGAGAAGTAAATAAAGCGTCTAAGATTAACTTGTACGTACATCTGAATAAAAAAGTACGAAGAAAAAATTTGTTCTACTAAAATAGGCACAACAATCATGAATATTCGCCAACAATCACAAAGCATTTAATTTAATTTTAATTTATGCTTGACCCTGACGAAACTTATTGTTCCGGAGTAAAAAACAAGCAGTTACGGACATTTTGTTGGATTAAAAAGCAAGAAAACATCTGGTCGAAATTGTTTAACATTGCAAATTGACCGATTATGTAAACAAGCCTTCTCGAAGCCTTTTTTGACGGCGCCATGACACAATGAGTGGACGGGATCCTTAATTAGTATTCAAAAATATTTCGATTTCATTTCCTTTATGCAGAGGGTAAGAAAAATCTGAATTAACTTAGCCATTTGTGGATAAAGCGGCGTATAATAATGTAAATGACTTGCTAACAACCACAAACAAAAGTTCTGACTGAGATTAGTATTTTAACTCAATAAATATAGCTGTATTAGAGCCTAAAGTAAGAAGTAGACATGGATAGATAAATTCATCCAGAGTTGTTCTTAATATTAGCTCAAACATCGATTTTCGCAGAGGTAGTTTCTAATAAAATTATACTATTTTGGACAAGCAGAAAAAAAACGACATCGTTTTGTGTTTTATTCTTAAACTAATTTAAAATGTAAAGAACGACCATCATACATTCCCACGTATCAAGCAAATCCCATCGGCAATGGGAGCTAATTTAAAATTTATACAAGTAAACCATAAAATAAATTAACGGACATAAAAGGATGTTGAGAAATCACAAATCACATTCCCCATCTCTTTCCCATCAAACGACAAAACATAAGGCATCTTTCACACGATGACGCATTCGAGCACGCTCGGCTTTAAAAGCAAGCACGCCCAAGTTTTAAAGGGATTATTCTTATGTTATCGAAACTGTTTGTTTATTTATCCTTTTTGGGCATTATGTGACAAATCTGGACACGTTCACGTTACATCGAGTCTTCCGTTCAATGAGTCCACATGAAACCCATCGGGCTTGTATCAGCCTGTAATCTGAGCCCAAACATCTATATCATATCAGCCGAATTCTGTGCCCTTACCACGAGACGAGTTTAGAAATTAATAAATGATAAATTATTTTTATTTCTGTAAATAAATCTGTTACTGACACTTTTACAAGTCAATGTAATGTTTTTTATAAGACTAGATGGCGCCGGCATTTCCTATCTGACTAGCTCTGAGAAGAAAAGCCGAAGCAAACTCAGAGATCAAGGTCTCTTTTAAAATCCAGACATTGTGGTATACAATCTATAAGTGTAACAATGTAGGGCAACGTCTGGAATGGCCTAATATTTAGTAATGCCTCTAATATAAAATCTTCATTATCTAATAAAATTAATAAATTCTTAGTAAAACTTGTTAAAAGCATTTTAAAGTGTTTTAAAAAAACTGTATACACAAAAGGGATGAGGGCAACTCATAAAATAAGGAAAATGCGAAAAGCGGTTAATCGGGTATTGTAGAGGTTTCGTAAACTTATTAAATAATTGGACATAGCATTCTCTCGAAAGAGGAGACAATGCCCTTATGCAGCACACAAGACAATAAGCCGATGAACTGGCTAATTAGATGGTTATAAGAAAAAAGGTATTTGGAGATCGTTACAACCCCATCGTACAACTTAAAGATGCCGTTCCTATGACCAAAGACGTTTTGCTTACTAATGAAAGCATATTTTTATAGCTAAGCTATAGACTCTAATAAACTCGTAACATACCTGTGATAACTACTAATGTATGGGAGGGTCTACTATGCAAAGCTATGGGGTCTTTACTTCATTATTGATAAGGATACAATAGTCTTAATGTAACCAATAACGCTTGATAAATCTTAGGAATTGGCTAAGAGTATACCACAACATGCGGATTGACATTTGAGGAAGCAGCTTGTTATACGTTTCACAATAACGTGTATAGTATTTCCTGTCTCCTCTGACCAAAAGTGAGTTGAGTGAGTGTGAGTTGTGAACGAGAACCTCTAGTAAGGCCTCAATGGAGTGCACAGACGAAAGCGCCTCACGCCTATTGGCCACGAGTTTGGTCTGACAATTGGATTATCTTGTTGTGCCGGCAAGTATTTCACAACAGAAAAATATGATCGAAATAACTTCCGCCGGATAGTTGGTTTTAAATAGGGTTTTTACGACATGTGAGAAAAACTAGTAGTAAACTAGTAACTGTTTCCTTTACTTACCTACCTTCAGTTAACTTTTACAACTTACACAAAATGATCTATATCTTTTTATAACTTTTAGCATTTATAACTTTTTTCAGCAGTCGCGGTTGCCACCCTTAGACCAACAAGGCAGCTGCTGCGACTGCTGATCGTGAGGTCCTGGGTTCGATCACCAGGTCGGGCAGTGTTATTGGGTTTTTCCGTGTGGAATTCTTCAGTAGCAGGTCGGAGTTTGGATTTGTGCCCGGTTGATGGCAATAGGCTCGCCCCCGATTTCATGGGACTTAAACATAACGGCAATGAGGGTGCCCAACCCTTCGGGAATACAGGCGTGATGTTAGGTTTTTTTTTTTTAATCTACTCTATTAACAAAGAAATCCCCATTAAATCACGCACTCCAACAATCTTCACAAAATTTGTACACTCATAAACTAATGACCCGTTTCATCAATTCTAAAAACGCAGCAAATTCGCTTGCGAGATTTTTTATTTTCAATACATCTCATTAAATGACATCCGACGCGGTGAACCCTGGGGTTTTGTCAGAATTTATCCGCCGGCAGGACCAATTACGCAGGACGGCTTCCTTCCTGACTGACGCACCATCAAATATGTACCTCGGCCTTTGGCGAGAAATGGCGAAAAATATCGAGAAGCCTGACTGACGGGCGGAGTTGCGGACACGAGTATGAATGAATGATGGGCATACGCGGGAGACTAATCAATAGAGTCGCCTGCAGGCCACCCTGCAATATTCACGTTAGTAATGGCCGAAACCACTCGCCTCCTAACTGGACGCCACGAAACACGCAACGGGCACCAATTTATATTATGCGTTGGAAGTTCTAGGTTTACTTATTTAAAATAAGTAAAGTGTGAACAAAGCTCTTTATTAATTACATCCGATGTAAATAGAGCATACTTTTGTTAATTTAAAAAACCACAGATATTAACCGCATTTACTGAATTGTTTTGTTTATTTATTAATGAACGGAAAATATTTATTATAATTACTAATTATTGTAAAATTATCGGAAAAACCAAACACGAGCACTACGCTGGACCAGAACATCTTCTTCTTCTTCCTGCCCTTATCCCACACTAGGTGGGGTCGGCACAACATGTATTTCATAAATCCATGTTGTTAGAGGTTTTGGCTTATTGTTTTATGACCGGCCGCCTGCCTGACATCAACCCTCCTTCGTCGCGCGGTTGACCCAATGTGCTTGCTGATATTATGCACTGGGTCCCAAAATATAATAAGTAAAATTTTAAAAAATTGGTATGTAGATAGCTTATAAGGAAAAGGGACGGAACGGTATGCTGAGAGAGGCTGCACTAAACTACGACTGATCTCAATTACAGGCAGCACTCGTTCTGTAGTTCTTGGCAGCGCTCATCTCTGCTTCTTCTAGACGTCTTGATTCACTGATTCGCTAGGTATAAAGCACTTCAATAGCGTGACAGAGACATACTAATCTATGGAGACTAAGCGGTGCGGCACAACCACGTGGCGGCCGTGGCTCAAAAAGGGAGAATCAGATGTGACCACCACAAATCCGACGACAACGAGAGTCGACCGCAGGCGATGTGGTAAAGCGGTAGGGTAAGCGGTAGCCGTAAGCGGTAGCCGTAAGCGGTACAGAAAGCCATTCTGCTAACAAAATTGTTTACAATCGCAATCAAACCGCAGTTATTTTACACCCGTGCACCGGTTAAAATATAAAACTTCCTTACCGCACGCTGGGAATAGATGCGTATTGTAAGATTCAACAAATCAGACACGCTGGTAGTAGGGTCTATACGATCCGCCTGGCTAGCCACCACCCTCACATTAAAGTCCGGCGCCAAGCAGTTTACTATGTTCCGTCGTGTGTATGTGAAAGCCAGAGGGGTATAGGGGAATCACTCTATATCTCTGTTCCTTGAATTCATGTGCTCCATCTTTGACCCTGTCTGCGCTTACCATCAGGTGAGACTAGGGAAAAACGCGAATAAGACAAGAATAAAAAAAAAAATTTGGTCCACCGCGTTTTGACCATTTTTCTTATAGAGATAACGGCCGAACGGCCGCAGTTCAGCTGTGGTTGGATTGAGATCTTAAACAATTTTGTTAGGGCAATTGGTGGTTGACCGCCACAAGCGGCGAATATACCCTTGATGAGGATAGAAAGCAGACTGTTGGAGATGCAAAAAGTGGGGAGTTGCAGCGAGAAAGACAAGGATAGATAATCTTCCTCTTAAGACCTTGTCCAATTTTGTTAGGGTCAGTTTCCAGCCTAACCAGAGGCGGCTGAATACGAGTAGGTATTTAACACAGAGCGACTGCAATCAGACCTCCGCAACCCAGTTACTGGGCAATGCCGATATCCTAAGGTTATTTTGGAACCGACTTAATTTGGGTAAAATCTTTTATGAGTCACATGCATGATTCAGAGGCGTTTATTAATCACTTTTGGTTTAAATTAACACTCGCAACTGGTTGGAAATTTGACCGGTGTGACCTCCGCAACCCAGTTACTGGGCAATGCCGATTACTAAGGTTAGACCAGCTGTCAGACTTTCAAGCGTTTGACTAAACGTAACGACTGTCATAGCAATTTTTATGACACCCGGGACCGACGGTTTAACGTGGTCCGAAGCACGGAGTGGTCTCGATGTGTTACGAACGGTCACTCTTCCACGGACTAACCGCGGCAAGCGCAGGTTTACCTCGCAAGGCGCATGATCGGCGCGGTTGTTATTAGCCACGTGCCATTCAAGGATAGATTAAGAAATAGAAAAGAGGGAATTAGTGGTAACTTAACATAATAAGCGTATCTACAATCAGCGCGAACATCAACTTAATCAAAACATTTTTCTAATCCAATTCCACGCAAAATGCTCTTCTACTTTTTATAACATTTTCCAAAAATACATCATAACAAACAATGCAAATAATAAATATTTTAAAATAATATGATCTCATTTGTCTATTAACAAGGTGGACATGTAGCTCGGACTCGGGACTCGGATGGACCCGCAGCAATTGTTAGCAGTATGTAAGTCAGTGAGGGTCACTTGGAGTAGCCCTGTCCACAGTACGGTCTGCGCAATAAATAAATAAATATAAAATTCTTTTATTTATTTTAATTATTGTTTTGTATATTTTCTTCTACTGATTTGTTATGATTTTTCAAGTGATTGTTGTGCTCTGTATAGAAACCAAGAACCACTTGTAGCAACTAGCAACTTGTTGGATTTAAAACGTCACATTAATAATGGATAATGACAGCTACTTTATTGCTTACTACGACTTTGGTTTCCATTAAAGAAATCTTGATTTTTTTCAGATAACCCTGAGCATTCAAGTGGCTTATACTTAGTTAATACAATATTTGGTTGTAGCCTACATCAGTGCGAATGAAGCTTTCATTAAGTTATCACAAATATTGTTTTCGAAAGGTCTTTACACTGCATGGAAACGCCAGTTAATAACGTACTCAGAGTACAATTAGATAAGGTCTGGTAGGGTAAGAGGAACTACGGGGGAAGAGAAACACGCAATCGTAATTAAGCTGTGTAGTGTGTACTACACAGTGAATGACTACACAGTGTGTAGTCATTCTGTCGATAAAACAGTACTTACTTATGGTGCAGTTCCTATGTTCTAACACAGATGGCTCTAAAACACACTATGCAACTATGCGAAGAAAAAATTAAAAAATCTGTTGATAAAGTAGGGTAGGTACCACGAATTGCCGGGAGATTTTGTGTGTGCTTGTTTAAGTGATAAAACAACTTGTAAGAAGGCTGCTTCTGTTGGTAAGTGCGTTGCAATTGTTGAATCATGTTATCCTGCATGCTATTTTGTTTAAAGAACGCCTTTATGGTATTTTTTTGATAAGATTGTAAATACAATCTACAAAATGCTAAGTGGGGAAAGTGAAACCCTGACCAGGGCTACTATGTTTCTCTTACTACAAAATCCAATCTCTGTCTTTTTTTAAATGTATTATTTATTCTGATGGAATTGGAATCACATTTGATTGAAATCATTTGAAAGTTTATATTAGTTACAGAAATAGTCCCATGAACACTATATTTATAGGAAAGCTTGTGACTGTTTCTCTTACCCTTTGTGCAGGGGTAAGTGAAACACCACCACAGCCTGAATATATTATGGCTAATTATATGGCTAATATAAATATATTTGGCTAATTTTAATGTTAATTACAAGACTAGCAAATGGACAATTGCACCATGGAATGCTGATAAACGGAGGAGTACTTTGTATAAATCAGTTCACAATGCTAGAGCTCTTTACATGATATTAAAAGTAAAGTATGTTCCTCTTACCCTACCTGACCTTACTAATATTTTTTCTGTCTCACAATGGGAATGCAACCCACTACCACTAATGCCACTATCAGGCGATATGAAACGTATGAAATCTAAAACCCACCACAAAAGTACGTTATTAAATTTCCAAACTTGCCATGCTAACTGTACGCTGTTTTCTTTCAGTAGAGCTTATTATGATACACTTTAATAACGTTAGCATACATCATTATGCGTGTTCGGAGTCCAGCCAGCCATGGGTAACATGCTCCGACATCATAAGAAAACGTACTAACAACGTAACGATCCTATTTTGAGGAATACTAATGAACAGGGGCCCTCCAGTGACGTTGGCCGCTGTTTTCTTTATGGAAATAGCGTCTGAGAATTTGTGTGAGTACGCAAATGTTGTAGGATTGTTTGTGGTTGGGTAATTGTGAGTGTAGTTGTCTATGGAAGGAAATTATGATAGAGATTATGATATTTTCGTGTCGGTAAAGGCTCGTTGACTAATTAACAACCGCGCCGATCGTACGATTTGAGAGGTTAAACTACGCTTACCGCGGTCTGTTCATATTTCCATCATTCTTAGCTACAATCGGAGTTGACTACAAATATAAAGTCATGGACGTGAACGGTGGTAAAATCAAGTTTGGTATTTGGGATACAGTGGGACAGGACCGATACAGAACAAATTTTACAAAGAAGCTCACGGTGCTATATTAGTTTACGATGTGTCAGAACCAAAGTCCCTAGCAAAACTTAATGAGTGGGTCGTGGAACTGCAAGTATACTCCACCAAGAAGAACACAGCCTGCTTAGTTGTGGGCATTAAGACTGACAAGCATATCATTTTGGGACCCAGTGCATAATATCATCAAGCACATTAAGTCACCCGCGCGACGGCGCAACTATTATTCCCAAGGAGGGTTGATTTCAGGCAGGCGGCCGGTCATAAAACAATAAGCCAAAACCTCTAACAACATGGATTTCATAAATACATGTTGTGCTGACCCCACCTAGTGTGGGATAAGGGCAGGAAGAAGAAGACCGCGGTCTGTTCATGAATGAGTGACCATTCGTTACACATCGAGACCCCTCCGTGCCTCCGAGAGCACGTTAAACCGTTGGTCCCAGGTGTCATAAGAATACCTATGACAGTCGTTACGGGTACTCAGAAGCCCAAAAGTCTGACAACCGGTCTAACCTTAGGATATCGGCATTGCCCAGTAACTGGGTTGCGGAGGTCTGATGACAGTCGCTCCGTGTAAAATACTGGTATTCAGCCGCATCTGGTTAGACTGGAAGCTGACCCCAACATAGTTGGGAAAAGGCTAGGAGGAAGAGTTGTTAAATATGAGTAGGTACGAGCTGATTTTTACAAATACTCAGAAGCTTGAAAGTTTGACAACCGATCTTACCTTATACTTTCCTCACTATGTTTTCCTTCACGCAAGTAAAAATCAAATTCTATATCTTACAAGACTTCAGGATGTCCCTATTCTCCAGTACGGTTGCAGAGATCAGATAATATAGGCAGGTACTGCCAATCAGCCGCATCTGGTGATTCTGGAAACCATCACCGGCATTGTACTTGGGAAAAGGCTAGGGAAGACGACGACAATCTAATGTTAATAAGTAGGTACTTATGAACTTGGCTAATAAATAAGTATACCTTTAGCACAGAATAAAAAATACTTGCCTTTACTTTCATTTTATTTAGCAGTCAAAAGGTGTATTTATGTTTAAGAATAGATAGCATTCTATACTTAGTAGAACTACTTAATGTGATATTTTTTTGCGTTTTCTTGAGCTGTGTTAAGAAATCACTAATTTATGAGCCTCTTAATTATCGTTTTCATATAATTTGAATTTAAATTAACAATTATACTCTTTAAAAAATATTTTAAGTTACCTATACGCTTTTATCTTGGAGTAGGTAACCCTTTTTTTATCCTTGGAAAATCCTCATGGATGTTTCTCGCCCGGGGAAGGCGAGGGTGTCTGCCGAACTCTTACCTGCTAAAAACCAAGTGTTTCTCCTCCTGACCGTTCGGCCGGGATCGCGGGATTCGCAAAAGCATGCACCGCAACCCTGGCAGTGGAGTAGGTACCCCTGAATTGAATTGAATCACGACGTGAAATTTATTTAAACCGTTTAAAAAAAGAAAAAGTTGTTGTGTATGAAATTCCGATGACATTTACATTTTGACAGTTCCTCTTGAGATTTTGCTCTCAGGCCGCCATGTTGAATGTAGTTTGTTATTACTGGCTTAACTCCTCGTTTACACCTAAAAACAAGATGTAAACATAATTTGTGTAAAGGTATTTTTAAAAGAAATTACTTGGTCTTAACACTAAATGACCATGTGTAAAATATTTCAGATCTACATGCTTATTTGCTACTTAAAGTATGCATATTAATATTTTTTTCGAAAAAATATCTGCTACATGTAGAATACATGTTTTATACCTAGGTGTAAACGAGGGGTAAGACTGCTCTCGTCCATTAGCGACCTAACCGTCAAATCCACTTGCAAGTTTTTGCGCTCCACTCGCTTAGTCCGTCAAACTTGCAGTAGTTGGCTTGCTGCGGGCGTGTCCACAGTTAGAAAGACGGTTGCGCAAGTCAACTTACGCAATAACTTGCTACTGGATTTGACGCTTTAGGCTTCTCTACTTCGCAAGGTCTTTAATGTAGGTAGATACTAATTAATTCTAATAAGCTGCATGCAAATACTGTACTACATTAATTAGAAGTATCCGTCTATCAGCACGTGGATACCGATTCGCTTAATTGATTTTTAGCCATTCTTACAACCTACGCGTTATAATTTTTTCCTTAGTAAGATCCTAACGTTGAAAAAATAAATGAAGGTAAATAAAAACGTTTAATATCTGCCTCGTTGGATTAGTGGTGGCAAGGGCGACTGCTGATCGTGAGGTCCTTTGGTTCGATTCCCAGGTCGGGCAGTGTTATTGGGTTTTTTCGTATGGAATCCCTCAGTAGCAGCCCGGAGTTTAGATTTGTGCCTGGTCGATGGCAATAGGCTCACCCCCTATTACAAGGGACTTAAACATAACTGCGAAACGAGGGTGTTACTAACACATCTCTTGACACGTTTGACACGTTTGGTGCAGTGGTTGAGCGATTGGCTTCTGCGCTGCGGGTCGTGGGTTCGATTCCCGCACGGAACAAATATTTGTATGGCCTACATATAGTTGTTCCGGGTCTGGATGTTTGTGCATGTGAAGATTTGTGTCTGTAAACGCACCCACGACACAGGAGAAATGTTAGTGTGACGCAACGTTTTTAAAAAAAAAACAAAACATCTCTGCCGAACCCTTCGGGGAATACAGTTGTGATGTTATGTAAAAAACGTTTAAATTCCCTTGGCAACATAGAAAAGTTATAAAAAAATACAGCTTAGTTTAATCCCTTATGGTTTTGTAACTTCGTACACCTAACAATAGGTATCATACCCTCACTTAACTACTTGTAGGAATCCCGCTAATACCCGCAATCAGCCCAGTAATAAATTAACGCCATTACTAAATTATTCGCAGCTTCTAGATTAATCTAGAAGTCGGGCCGCAGTCCGACGCGGCCGCTCTTACATTATTACAGCATTCATTAGAGTTCGCTAATTACTCCTTGCTTTAATGAATAAGCTCTAATGAACCACTTTCTGTTAATTAAAGGCGGCGTGGGGGGAGGGGGGTGGGAGGGCAGGAGGAACTTTTCTCCGGGCTCTGATTGCAAATGTGAATTTGTGTAAGTCTGAGTGGAAAGAGTGTTTCAACTGAAAAGGGGTAATGAGGCGGTCGAGTGAGGCCAAATTAGTTGCAGTGCGCCTAGATAAATTACATTTGTGAGTAGTAAGTTGCGTGTTGACGTCACTGTTATAAGAAAAAACTTTAGGTTTAATTAACATTTAAATATAATTCTAATATTAATAAAAGATTCGCTCTTCGATTATATTAGGGAGAAGCAATGCCATATATATCACTCAGATAACGATGTATAGAGATCTTCCAAAAAATAATGACCTTATTCCTAAGTCAGTCGCGCGCCGAATCGCGGCCAGCGCCACACATTATTCAAGACGATACATCGGCACAACAGTCTAAATTGATTATTATTTTCATCAACTTCTCCTTAAACCATACTCGCATTTTCACACAAGAACGCCTTTCATATAAAAAACCCGGTCAAGTCCGAGTACAACTCGTGCACCGAAGGTTCCGTAAATATTAAACTCCCTCTACGCGTCGTATTTATTTTATTTAGTATTATTTTCATATTCTGTATTCATATCTACAGGTCTTGAATGTATTTTGAGACTCTCCTGGGATCATTTAAGGGTTTTAAATTTTATGCAACGGTCACTCATTCCAAAAAGACACCGTCATAACTCAGAGAAGTACAATTTTTTATTGGTATCCCAATTGGGATTCTAAGTTAATTAACTTAGAAAATAAAAGGAGGACCTTGTTGGGATTAAGAATGTTGGGTTTTAGAATATTTGTAATGTCTGGGAAAGCCAATCTTTTCACATGACGAATTTCGAACTCATTATTAGCGTTATTTAGGCAGAAGAGTTTAACCCTTAATCTGGCAAACCAAAAAATAATAGAAATTTGTTATTTTTTTAGTATTTTTGTTATTGTTAGAGGTCATTAGAACCAGGAAAAATAATATAAAAAATCTCATTTTTATAGATTTTCATAAAATGCATGTTCAGTATACTGGACTTTGCCAGGTTTGCCATAAAGTAACTGAAAATATTGATGTACAGTATAATGGACCTTGCCGAATTCAGGTTTCGTGTGATTATTTTTATGAAAAGCAAATCATATCAAAATATTGAGTGTAAAGTGAAAAAAGCATATGCAAATTGAAAATATTACCTTTATTCATTAAATATACATATAAATTACATTTTTAAATATTTCTAAAAAGAAAAACGTTTAGAAACCTAAAAAATAGCAGCCCACCGCCATCGGGAATAGGGTCCAAGCTACCGGTGGTCAGGGCCCCGGAGAGAGGAACTTCCTCACAATACGTGCCGTGTCCAGAAGTACCACTTCCTGTATCAGGCCCTCGACCCAGCCACCCAGCGAGAGCCTATTATTATATTAAGCCCTAGGCCGTAACGACTATCGGCACAAGAACTGCTGAGTCAACCTCTCACATGTCGAGAACCTCGTGTGCCAAGTCTTGATAGGTACTTAATTTCTTTATCCTTCTCGGCTTTCACAAGGTTGTCGTCAAGTGGGACAGTGATATCAACAATCATTGTGAGTCGCTTTGATCGATCTATCACCACTGTGTAAGGCTCATTGACAACAATAATCCTGTCGGCGATGATAGGTTTGTACCTATCATCGCCGACAGGACTATTGTTGCCAGTGAGTCTTTGCCTTGTGGCAATGAGCATTTCGGCAAGATCGACGCCCCTCGTGTCGTTATTATAATGTTTGATAAGCTCCGGACAGTTCACGTCAACCTGGGTTTCACTTCCTTAGAATATCACTTTATCTTTCTCACAGGGTACCTAAGCATCGGCATAGGTACTGAATAAAGTGACTACCTTATTGTCGTACCATTTGATCACTGCCAACTTATTGTTACTATCCATTAGCTGACAATAAGATCCTTTACCTTTTTTCTTCAAGGATTTGTCACTTACTAGCAGTTTCACAACCCTTTTGCCTGTTATGGCGTATGGTACCAAGACTGAAAATACCGCAGTTGTCTCCCAAGATGCGTCGCCAAATCTAATGTGGAATCTGGCTCTTCATCTGGACTTATTAGACCTTCTACGTCTGATGCAGCATTAGTTGGCGGCACTAATGCTAATAATTTTGAAGCCCGTGACGTTTGTTTGAAGACCTGTAAATATTATTATTATTAGGTAACAAGAAATAAAATGTAACATAGATGTAATACGGATATTAGTTCATAATACCATATTAAAAGTTCGGTGTCTGTCTCTGGCAATGTCCAGTATACTCCACATCATTAAATCATACTACATTAGTATGAACTTGGCAATGGGAAATATACTGGACTCGCAAGTTTCATGAAGTATAACGCGAAATCTATGAATGATATTATAAATTGTAATTTATGTTTAGATATTTGTATGTTTTGTGGAATATATTTTGAAGAAATTAGTAGTTATAATAGAACAAAAAAACTAATAAATCGAGACTTACCGAGAGCGGTCGCGGCACGTTCATCCTCCCATGACATCACGGCGACGAATGACCAGCTAAGCGCACGCTCACATGACGAACTATTTTTTTATATAAGGGTGTAGAATATAAGCAAACTATTCGACATAAAATAAATAAAATATAGTTAACAAATATTGCTCCACATTTCTTCAAAGTCGATGTTCAGTATATTTCCCATTATCGAATTAAGGGTTAAGAGGCCGTTCTCGTTTCACAGCCGTCTCGCTCTAACTATAAGCCTTTTTTAAAGATTTAAAGAGATTTTAGGTGATATTGAATAATAAAATCTATAAAAGTTCAGTGTATCCACCTTCTGAGTGTCATCACAATTATTTAAACAATAGTTTTATTTCCATACATGATTTATATAGAAAAAACAAAAAACATAAATTGTCTTCCTCCTCCTGTTTTTAGGCAACAAATCAAGACGAAAATATGTTTCAAATATAATTATAATATTGTCCTGAAGGATGTTTAAAGAATTTATTTTTCAATATCGCCTGAAATCTCTTTAAATCTTTATAAAAGACCTTAAGTTAGAATGAGACGGCTGTGAAACGGGAACGGCCTCTTAAAACTAATTTAAAATTCTTGTAACGATAGTCCTATACCATGGTTTCGTTCTCTGCTATTTCGCACGAAACCCTAAAAAGCGAATTTCATTCATGTAAATAGGTGAGTATATTAGATTAACAAATGTATCACATAGATACATACATACATACATATTGAAATTAAAAATGTTGTAAATATGTTCAAGCCTAGTAGTGAAGTTTATAAATATGTAGCAGGCTTATTAATATCGCTAACGAGTTAAGACATTGCTATGTATGAATCTATGAATATTTTCAGGCAAAGATAGACATGTATTATGGCGATATTTTCGCATCGTACAACGGTATGTTTCTACAACATTAAGTCTGAGTTGCACCAACTAACTATAACCGTAACCATACCAAAATGTATGTCAAATCGGTACAAATTTGAGATAAATATGGCAAGTTAACAGTTGTAGTTAGTTGGTGCAACTGAGCCTAAGTACATTACCTACTGCAAAAATATGCGTATTAAAAGAATATTCAAAGATATGAACATTGTATGTGTTGATAAGTTTGTTATACTTAAGCACCTTCTTCCTGCAAGCCTTTTCCCAACTATGTTGGGGTCAGCTTCCAGTCTAACCAGACGCGGCTGAATACCAATATTTTACACGGAGCGACTGCCATCAGACCTCCGCAACCCAGTTACTGGTTAATGCCGATATACTAAGGTTAGACCAGTTGTCAGACTTGAACTTCTGAATACCACCGTCAATTTAACGTGCTCTTCGAGGCACTGAGGGGTCTCGATGTGTAACGAATGGTCACCCATCCATAGACTGACCGTGGTAAGGGCAGCTTACCCTTGAAAATCGTATGATCCGCGTGATTGGTAATTAGCACAGTATTTTTCTACAACATTAAGTATATTTATGCCTACTGCTAAAATATGCGTATTAAAAGAATATTCAAAAATATGAACATCTATATTGTACTTATGTGTTTATAAGTTTGTTACGGTTAAGCATCTATTTTTAGATAATTATGATTTTGCAGTATTTTTCTCACGAAAAACCAGCTCCGTAACGTCAGACGTTAAATTGTGCAAGTTAATGAAGCAACTGCTTGCTTACCTGTGTACACACTAGTTTTGTTAAAACCTTAGGCAGCTTGCGGCAAGTCGGGCAAGTCGGTATAACTTTCCGAAGCCTTGCTGCGGGTGTAAATTGGTTACAAAATTCAACTTGCACAATTTAACTTGCTAGTGGATTTAGCGCTCCGATTTTTCGACAGGGGTATACTAACTTAAACCTACATCATCAGTGACATTGTTAGTGCAATATGACTAAGGGCGAGTGCTTTGCCATCAAATCCTGTTATTCTCCTCCAGATATCGGAATTGAACCCAGAATCACAAACGCAACAGCGATTCTTTTATGTTTTAGTTGCTTTATTAATCCTTAATTTTCCTAGAGGGTTTTCTGCAGGCATCATCATCATCATCACCTTGCCCTTATCCCACACTAGGTGTGTTCGGCACAACACGTATTCCTCTTTCACTCTCCTCTATCAGTCGTCATCTCAGTACTCACTCCTTTCTTACCCATATCATAGCATCATGCTTTGTATTCCCCGAAGGGATCGGCAGAGGTGTTTTAGTACGTTCTCGTTTTGCCAGTTATGTTTGTCCCATGTAATAGGGGGCGAGCCTATTGCCATTAACCGGGCACAAATCCAGACTCCGAGCTGGTACTGAGAAATTCCTCTTACCCATGTCGTCCTTCACACAATCCGTCCATCTTTTCTTACGTCCCTGATGCAACAACTCTCAACAACTTTCAGCAGGTAGTTCTTCTTAATTTTCCTGTCTGAAGGAAATTAGGAACCGCCTTTTGTAACAATTAAAATATCTTCCATAAAATAAGATTATGATTTCGCGAGTAGTTCTTTCAACCTTGTATTGTTTACAATCCAGTACACCAGCAAAGTTTTTTCAAGTTTTCACGCATGAAGATTTAGGTAAAGATGGGGACCACAGAACGAAGACCTCTACTGAAAATCGAAACATTTGGCCTTGAATATTTACTTTGGAGTTCTGTCTCTTTCTAAATACCTTTGTAGCGGCATCTATCACGCCACATGAGAACTACGCAGCACGACGATTGTCTAGCAGACAGCGACAACAATGACAGCTGTCAAAATAGAAATGTCACAAATCCTGCATTGCGGTATTAAGATTTGACACGGAGTTAGTATATACAAGGTTAGTCGGAAAGGGGGTACTAAGCCGCGGGCCACCTAAAGTATCTTGACTATTTTAAAGCAAGTGTTAAAATTATAAAATTCGATAAAAAAAATTGCATTCAAAAACATTTTTATTTTAGTTTAAAAAAAAAACATACCTGCTATTGTTATGAATTCAGAAAATTAATTTTCTAATCCGTGACCCCAAATATGACTAAATTGTAAAAACAGCTGATCGTAGCTATGGTGAGATAGATTTTAGCATATTTTTTACGAAATATTTGAAAAGGGTATAAGGCGCAATATTATGGGTACTTTAACACCCTTTCGGCTTAGTACCCCCTTTCCGACTAACCTTGGATACAACTTCCCAACATCAACCGTTGGGCAGTGGCCCGCCAGGTATAAGACCCCGCCTGGTAGGACGATCCTCCCTTTTCGTAGGTGGAACACCATACCTCGTTCACACCTTATTTAGAAAGAGATACATTTCCAAACTAAATATTTTACCTTTTTCTAGGTAGGTATTTGAAGACACGTTTGGTGCAGTGGCTGAGCGATTAGCTTCTGCGCTACAGGTCGTGGGTTCGATTCCCGCACGGATTAAATATTTGTATGGCGTACAAATAGTTGTTCCGGGTCTGGGCGTTTGTGCATGTGAAAATTTGTGTCTATAAACGCACCCACGATACAGGAGAAATCTTAGTGTGGGGCAACGTTTTTGACCTATATAAAGAAAAGAAACGTTTTATACAAGGTTAGTCGGAAAGGGGGTACTAAGCCGCGGGCCACTTAAAGTATCACTGATGACTATTTTAAAGCAAGTGTTAAAATTTAAAAATTCGATAATTTTTATTTGCGTGCAAATAGATTTTTATTTTAGTTTTTTCAAAAAAGAATCATACCTGCTATATATGTAGTTATGAATTAAGAAAATTAATTTTCTAATCTGTGACCAAAATTGCAAAAACACCTGATCATAGCTATGGTAAGATAGATTTTAGCATATTTTTTACGAAATATTTGAAAAGCTATTTCTCGTAAACTATCGAGTTTTGGGGGAAGTTGTAGAACAAAAGTTATCCCTTATTATGGGTACTTTAACACCCTTTCGGCTTAGTACCCCTTTTCCGACTAACCTTGTATAAAGAAAGACACAATTCAAGGCCGAATGTTTAGATTTTCGTAGGTGTTTGTAATGTGCTCTCCATTTTTACCTATAGTTACCTTCATATTTTCACGTCGCTCATTTGTTTCCATACATTGTGTTACTATTTTTACCTTGAGACAATCGTACATGTTTGAAATCCGTATCTAGGAATACATAGGTACTAGACAGACAAAACGAGGCATATATGACACTCATATAGACCACTGAGCAGAATAATAACCAATCAGAGTTGGTTACATCTCACAAATAGTGATACGTATACGACAGTTAACATGTCTAACATCTTCATTAACTGTGGCCAGGGAATTAGAACACATAGATTGAGATTGACATGAAGCTATCACGGATTACAGCTCAAAGCTGTTAGATGGAATATAACATAGGGTGTTAACAAAATCATGTAATTCCTTCAAACCTCGTGATGTACTGCTGACATAGATTAACACTGCAAGAGATAACATGGGATTTAAAAAAAATTGAATTTAACATGGTGTTCTTAACGTGAGGCATTTTAGCACCCCGAGTTAAAAGACCGCACGGCGAGCGATAGCCGCGCAATTCGCTCGAAGCGCTTAAATGCCTCACGTTAAGAGCTGATATTTACTTCTTGTAATTTTTTTTTTTTGAATCCAAATGTATCCCGTACATGGTTAATCTATGTCAGCAGTACTTCACGAGGTTTTAAGGAATTACATGATTTTGTTTACACCCTGTAGTTTGCATGATTGAAGATTGATTAAATACAGAAGTGGTTATCTGACCTATATCTTCGAACTGGCTTGTTGGTCTAGTCGTCGCAAGCGCGACTGCTGAGCGTGGGGTCTTGGGTTCGATCCCCAGCTCGGGCAAAGTGTTATTGGATTTTTCCATTAGGTATTTCTCAATAGCAGCCCGTAGTCTGGATTTGTGCCCGGTTGGTGGCAATAGGCTCGCCCCCTATTACATGGGACTTAAACATAACGGCGAAATGAAAGTGTTACTATTCACCTCTGCCCAACCCTTCGGGGAATACAGGCATGATGTTATGTTATGTTATGTTTTTCGTTTAGAAAATAACGTGTGACATGTCCATGTGCGAATAGCACCTACATACTTACATACAGTTTTCTTTCAGTCAAAATTAAGAGTTGCATATCTAAATTAATAAACAGTTCTCATTTGAGAGATCGCTCTTAACTGTAGCTTTAAAAAGAATTAAAACGTATTAAAAAAAAGTTGTCAAATGTACCTATGGAATTCTACTGTATGGTAACTCAGCTGTTTATTAATACGGGCCTAAGTACGGTGCCCAGTCACGCACCGTTCAGTCAATAGGGTGACCTCTGTCATATCCCATGGGTGTAATAATCAGCCACCAAGGGTTGAATATACAGTTCCGTGGACTTCATGACTGTTTACTAATATCGATTACGGTATAAAGATAATGGTGTCGATTTTGTAGCACATTTTGACAGTACTAAACTATACTAAACGCAACTGTCAAATTCTTTTTTTTTTATTTCACTTATACCAATACAGGTGCTTATGAAAAACCGAATTTAGATGCACGGTTAAAATTAGTCATCATTTCCTATGGAAAAGAGCCGGCAAGAAACTCCATGGTTACTCTTTTAAAAATACTTTCTGTCACTTTCTTTTTCTATTGAAACAGAAAGAGAGAAACATCCTTAGTTTAGTTTAGTCCAGTCAAAGTGCGCTGCAGAATCAACACCAATGGTGCCGATTTTCTCGATAACCAACTAAACTAAAATTAAAGACTTGCTATCTTTTACTAACAGACAGCGCCAGAAAAGGACGGTGATAGATAAGAACTAAGTCTAGAGATATCAAACTAGTTTACGCCCTATACTTTACCGGGTTTTTAGCGGACACGTTCTGTCGTGTCGTCTAAATTTGTATGGAAATTTTAGTTCAACTAAATTTGACAGGTCTTATTTACGTCCGTCTCTTTCTTATTAACAGACTTCCAAAAAAGGAGGAGGTTCTCAATTCGACTGTTTTTTTTCGTATATTTGTTCCGCGATATCTTTGCTAATTGGGAACCGATTTTAATGATTATTTTTTTGTTTGAAAGAGCATTCTTTCGAAGTGGTCCCATTTAAATTTGGTGAAGATCTGATGAAGTACTTCGGAGATAGACAATTTGAAGTCGGTTTTATTTTTGTTAAAATGTTATGTTATTTATCAGAGTGAAAAAGATGGCATTAGCCTAAATTCAGTTTATTCAGAATCGGCGCCAATAGCCACCTTTATACAATTTGATGTGGCCATCTGAGATGATAACTTAAAAATAAAATGGACTTGAATATTTTAATAATTCATTTTAAAGTTATGCCTAGCAGAATGCGGCTAATGCGGTACCAAATTGTTAGTAATTTCGGCGCCGTATTGGTGTTAGCGACAATTAAATTAAATTAACGATTAAAAAATTAAGTTGTCGACCGCTTTCCGGCAGACATGGATGAATGGATCAATCAGAAGCAAATTGAGCAACAGCCGACCAATTAATCACATAATTCCTGTTAACCGGGCAGGAATCTGATGAAACAATTACGCCGTTTTACTAAGAGAGCGTACCTACGGACTGCAAACCAACAATTAACTAATTACCGCCGATTTTAGGACACGTTATGAAAATATACTCGGAGGTGCGTAACGTGAATAATCAATAAGCGTGAAACGACGGAGGATTGTAAGGAATTGACAAATAAGGAGCCACAACGCGTATAAATACGAACGGCGGGTTTGTAAAGCATTATAAGGCTGCACAAACAGTTTGGATAACGTTCACAGTACCACTGAACCTACTTATTCAACATGTTCAGTTTCATTGCGGTAAGACTCGAGACATTTTCCATCTTCACTCTAAGATTTTGACGTAGTTTTACGAAGATTTGGTGCAGCTCTGGGTGTTTGTGCATGTGAGATTTATGTCTGAAAAACGCATTCACGATACAGAAGAAATTCTAGTGTGGGGCAACGTTTTTTTCAAGAAATAAGAAATAAAAAGTTTCATGAATAATTTTAATAGTTCAGACAATTTTTGATTCAAAATTTAAAATTCTTTCTTTATTTATGTTAGTCCAGCGTTCGTGAAGATCCTTGATTTAACTGTTATGATGCAGTGTAATATATTATTTGATTGATTTCGTGATAGATTGTAACGTCCACTTGCAATAGAAATAAATATTCATTACAATAGTTGCTACAATTGTTTATATTTACATTCATTTACAGATTACTTGCCTGCTCGGTGTAGCAACGGCCGTTCCCTCTGGTTATGGAGGACTACCCATCGCCACTGGCAGTATTGTAAGTACACCAAACATCGTTTAAATAACCGAAAACTAGTTTATTAACCTCAAATACTTTTATTTCTCAGTCAATTCCGCGTTACGGCTTTAACTATGCAGTCAACGACCCCCTTACTGGTGACAATAAGGCCCAGACTGAGTCTCGCGACGGTGGCGTCGTGAAGGGCTCGTACTCACTCACGGAACCCGATGGCACCATCAGAGTAGTGGACTACACTGCTGACCCGGTCTCTGGATTCAACGCAGTGGTCAAACGTGTTGGCCCCGCCGCTCACCCACAAACGCTCGTCGCTGCTCCGATTGTAAGCAAGCAAATTGTGGCCCCGATCGCTGCTGCACCTATCGCCGCTGCCCCCATTGCTACTGGCTACGCGACCAGCCTTGTTGGACTCGGTGGACTGGGACTCGGAACCGGGATCGGCAATATTGGCCTAGGAGGCATAGGCTTGGGAGGCGTAGGCCTGGGAGGTGCAGGCCTCGGCTTAGGCAAGGTCGGCCTCGGCAGTATAGGCTACGGCGGTATTGGAGACCTCGGCTACGGCATCGGGGGCCTCGGAGGACTCGGAGGAATCGGTGGACTCGGCGGCTGGAAGCACTAATATGATAACGCAGGTGCCAGAATTCTCCCACAGACGTTATCGCGACCTTACTTTCCTTTCGCATCCGAATGTTCCTTGTAAGTTCATTAGGCGATATGAATAGTATAGGTTAACTATGTTTTGTGAAATACTAAAATAAATTAAGTGTCACAGATGGATGTTGTTCTATTATTATTTCAAGTTCATTTTCTCTTCTGGCTAAAAAAAAACATCGAGCACATTTTCAGTAAAAAACCCAAAAAGAAAGTATATCTATGGCAATACCAGCCAGTAATTCTCCGTGCGACTATTTATTATTTCTTACGGGGACGACTGCTTTAGTCATTATTCTGAGGAGACGGTACGCTATACTAAGCTGGTTTAGCATGACATTGCACTGACATGCTTCTGCCCACTCTCCTTGTCATTCAAGCATCTTACGATAACTATAAGATGATAGCGAATGCCCTATTTAAAGAGAACATTAGCAGTGAGTGGATCACATGAAATTCTGAGAAAATTAAACAAACTTATACATTTAGCTACACAATTATATTTCATAATAAATACCATCGACACATTTATCCATCATACTTAAATGCACATATATTTGAGCGGTTACACCGTCCCCAGTCATAGACTACACCGAGACACGTAACGTACTTCATTATAATTTAGATATTTACACGAAATATCCACAGATTACACACTAACCAGATACTCAACTATTTACATTCGTCGCTCGCACACGTACACATTTTTAGCGTCTACAGAACGGGTAGCGTCACCTTAATTTACAGACACGTAACCATAGGCATCAATGAAGTAATACCCGGTTCCTATAGCCAAAAACGAATCGTTTTGCTTACCAATGGTTTTTTATTTGGGAGTATAAATAAACTCGTAAGCCAATTTTACCTGTGATAGCTACAAACGTATGGGAGGATCTACCATGCAAAGCTTGCTCTTTGCTTCATTATTGGTAAAGATCCAAGAGTTAATATTAACTAATAAAACTCAGTAAATCATACGAATTGGTATCCCAAAATTTCAATTGTACACGCATACGTGTTTGATGCACGTTTGATGCTGGAAAATAGGTTTGAAAAAGTACATGTGTGTTATAGACAGGGAATGGGTTAACCTTTAGGACGCCATTGTCATATATAAGTGACAAACGAAAGCTTACCCTGTACGCTAACGTCACAAATATGTGACAAAAACGATGGGATTACAATTACCATGGCGTTCGGGGTACGCCGATGCGTTTATGCTCTGGCTTTCAAAAGGGTTACAAATACATCTGTATTTTTTTTATAATCTTATCATAAACCCATAACCAATATTTTAAAGCTATCTTTTAAAATTCCCGTGAAGAAACTATGCGTATGAGCGCGTGCGCAACGCAATGAATGTAAGAAATAAGCTATCTGTATAGTATATAATCTGTGAAACAACACATATGCCTATATTAACAATACATTAAAATCGTGTGACGCGTTTAGATACTGCAGTTATTCGGCGCTACGTGAACTTGCTCCTGAGTCCATCGCCGAATAGGATAAGACAGAGTCGGTCCACTAGATATGCGAACATCATGTCTGCTATTAAAACTTGTACTAATATAAGCCGGTACTGAAACAAAATAAAAATAGTTGCATAACTTTCTTTTATCTTTAAACTAGAGCATGGTGGATTAGCAGTGTTCCGCAAAGTGTGTGCCGCGGCACACTGGTGTACCTCATTAATTGGTGTGCCGCGGGAAAAATCTATTTATACCTTGAACACAAAGTTTGCGGAACACTAGATTAGAGCAAACTCGTTACGACATTGCAACCAGTCCCGTTCGCAGCTCCGGCCTACTCTGAAAATCAAACTACGAAGTTTCGGCTGACAAATCGCAAGTTTTCCAACCATGAAACTGTTTCGACTCCGAAGATCGATTCGATTTTCGCGAATTAACATTTTGTCTTTCGTTCACCCTTCTCCGAAATGTTAATTGACATTTAGTAGTTCGTTGTTTGACAATACTTTGATCATATATTAATAAGTTCGATGGTCGTCGTTAGTTTCGTTTCGATTCGAAACTTGACGTTTGTTTTTTCAGAATAGGCCCCCAGATCCCCTTCGCAAACGATCCCGTGTTTGCAGTTTAATGGGTACATGTAAGGAATGGAGGGAGCGTGAGGGCGATTGTGTTAATAAGTCCCACCACTACTATATCACTACATAACGTCGTAATATGACCAAAATGACCCAAGCTTGGAAAATGGATAGTCATTCGCAAAATTTCGTTATGAGCAGCCAGGAGGACGCTGCTGCCCGTCCCCTTGTCATAAATCGTTAGGCGCCGTTTACGACATCCACGCGTAGATAGGGGTCAGCCTATATTGTACCAATAGCGGCCCGTCCCGGCTTCGCACGGGTGGACATTTTTCCCGTTTTTGCAACATTTTTCATTTATGCTCCGCTCCTATTGGTCGTAGCGTGATGTTATATAGCCTGTAACCTTCCTCGATAAATGTACTATCCAACACAAAAAGATTTTTTTAATTCCAACCAGTAGTTCCTGAGATTAGCGCGTTTAAACAAACAAACTCTTCAGCTTTATAATATTAGTATAGATGAACTGCATATTATTTGTTTAGCATCCAATAACCTTCTTACAAAAAGGTTCGGAGGATTTTTTTTTGTGTTCTACCTCGGTCACGTATTACGACAGTTACTACCAAAAATATCATTTGAATAGTGAGACAAATAATATAATGAAATACTTACATCAGGAGGGAAATATACAATCTCGAACATGTTGGAGAGATCGGGGAATATCCCGGCGGCGAGCGCCAGCACCGCGCCGCCTGATATCATAATACTGTACAGCAGGGGCTTGTTATCACGGAGACCTTCCATGAACGGCTCACCCTAAAGAAAGAAAGAAAGTCATTATTTATGGCAAAAGGAATATTTAAGAGGAAATGCGGTCGGCATTTAGTCCATACAAACGTATTCCTCAGTTTCCTCCTTGGATAATGTCACTAGAGCAAATATTTTTTACCATATGATATATATCTACCAACACCACCACTATGTCCCTATGTTTTGTTTTTGTCAATAAATTAATTATTAAAAGAATTAGAAACGTTTAAACTTTACAAAAATCTACCGGTTTTACCACCGTTTTCAAACATCTGGCAAACAAATTTAACGAATATAAAAAATAAAAGAAAAACATACAGACATAACCAAAGTCTTTCTTAAATTATTACAGAAATAAATATTAAAATCGGTCCAGATTTGAAGAAGGAAACAGGGAAATATGAATGTATGATTTCGCTAATATTGCACAGAAGAAATCAGTCCGGGATGCAGGTGTCTCTTTCGCGCTCAATTAGGAAGGTTTGCGGGAGGGGTGGGACGGAAATAGATCGCAAAAACCTATTCAAATTATTAATATTTTGCAGCCCGCGTTTCCTCTTAAAGGCCTGGTCAAAAAGAGAGCGTGGCTGGGTGTGATATTCATGTCGCGAGTTGATAGCGTGCTCTTGGCGTGTGAATTACTGTGACAATGTATGGAAGACGCCACACAGAAACTGCCACGCTCTGTCTGACCAGGCCTTTAGTATACTGTCGTTTTCATGTATGAGCTGTAGTAGTTATATTCACGATGACGCGTAAATGATTTAAATGTGAACCTTATTCCTGTGCTTTTAGAGTTACACGTCTAAATCAGAATTATACACGGAGCAACTGCCTGACCTCCGTAATCTAGGTTTAGATCAGTAATTATCAGATATTTCTCAGGCTTCTGACAGCGTTTGGCAAAGATTAAGCAAGACAACTACAACTGATATCTTAACGTGTTCTTAACAGCGTCAGTGTCTGGGCCGATACAAGTTCTAATTATTTTTTCTTAAATTTGTCGCGATTTGGTCCTAGTCTCACCTGATGGTAAGCGCAGACAGGGTCTAAGATGGAGCACACGAATCTAAGGAACAGAGATTTTGAGGGATTCCCCTATACCACTCTGACTCTCATATACACACGATGGAACACAGTAAACTGCTCAATGCCTTTAACGAGAGGGTAGGAGCTAGCCAGGCGGATCGTATAGATCCTACCACCAAGCGTGCTGGGTTTTGTTGAATCTTATAAAACGCGTCTATTCCCAGCGTGCGATGAGGTTTTATATTCTAACCTGTCACCACACAGGGATTTTTTTTACTGAGCCTTGCAGATTGATTGATCACCGCGGTAGTTATTTCATGAGCACCTTGGTTATGTGGAGGTACTAACCCTGTAGTTAATAGCGAAGGTGGATATCTGCAGCGACATAGAGATAATATACACAGTGCTGTTGAGTAGGTCCGGAGCGAACTCTCGCTCTTCGTCCTCAGCCAAGTCCATGTCTAGTTTCGGCTTGTTATCCCTGCAAACAAATAAATTAATTTAGGTATTATTTATCTTTATAGTTTAAGCTTTCGAAGCAAATTGACGTTGAAGCTTCACAACATTTTTTTAACATTGTTGTTAAAAAACTGGCTTTCCTCTTCTTAATTTTATGTTGTCAGGAAGCAACTAGACATTGCCAATCCTACAACTGTGTTGAGATTAACTACGATAACATGGTGCGCCCTCCAAGTTACTGTTTTAATGTATGTAGTCTAATCACATCCTTACGAAAGAGTTTGTATGTACAGTAGAACGCCGATTATCCGAACGCCGATTAACCGAATCGCCATTATCCGAATCGGTCCTAGGCGTAATATAAAAAATTAAAACCAAATACATATGTAATTTTGGTTTTGTTTTGTTGTAACAAGTTGGAACTCGCTGGAGTCCAGATATATTTCAACTGTTATGGTTGAAAGCTAGAGGCAAGACACTACATGTTTTGCGTCGCGCGGCTTCCGTGAAAGTTTATTCTATGTGTGACAGTTCGTTTTTCTTTATTACCAGTATATGTCCGATTATCCGAATTTTCGATTATCCGAATCGACCCTGGTCCCAATTAATTCGGATAATCGGCGTTCTACTGTAGTTGTAAGTATTCGTTTGACGGCCGTCTCAGTACGCACACGTGCATTGCGAGTCTTGGTGGCGCTTTGTAAATACTTTCAAACGTTTTGAATTTTGGAGGGGCGCGCCTTGTTATCGTAGTTAATCTCTAAGTATAATAACCTTCTATTTTAATTTCCAATTAAATAGTTACTATGATTGGACTTTTTGGAACTATACGCATATTTTAGCGCAGTATGATAAAGGAACTTTATCATGCAGAATCAGAATCTAATTAAGATTACCTTCCGGGCGACCGTGACGTGGCTTCGTGCACCAAGTAAATGAGGCACAGGAAGTGAACGGCGAACTGAGTGAGCACCGTCATTATCGTGTATACGTTGAAGATATTTGGTAAAGGACGTTGTTTCGACAGCTGTTTCAGTGGCTGTGAAATAAAAGTAAATAATATAGGTTAATATAACATCAGTTCTGCTTGGCCGACTGGCTTAAACGACTTTGTTGCATGCTTTTACCGTTGATAAAGTTATTTTTGACCGGTCTAGATGATTGCGCGTCGATTAGTTTAGCGAAAAGTGGCTGAGCGATTGGCTTCTGCGCTACGGGTCGTAGGTTCGTATCCCGCACGGATCAAATACTTGTATGGCCTACACATAGCTGTCCCGGTTTGCGTTTGTGCATGTGAAGATTTGTGACTATAAATGCACCCAAAATGCAGGAGAAATCATAGAGTGAGGCAACGATTTTTATTTAAAAAATCGTTGAATACTTTTTTCACCACTTCCTTTGGTTCTGCGTTCTTCACCAAGGAAAAATACGACACCCACGAAAAATCATATCCAATTATTCTATCGGAAATCGATTTTTTTATTTTTATTTTAATGAGATGTATTGATATTGATATAACCAAAATGTAAGGCCGTTTTTCCACGGCTCACGACGCGACAAAATGTGGTGACGATTTCAAGCGCCATAGTATATTTCTAGGAACTGTTCACTCACAAAACGTCACGACGCTACTAATGTAACAGTAGCATTAACGGTTCATATCATAGAAATATATGGCGATCGAAGTCTTCACTAAATTTTATCGTGTCGTATGGAAGAACAGCCTATAACATGTAGAGTTTTATCAATTTCGGCGAGAGATTGCAGCGCGACAGTCGGGTGACACCAATGCAATCACGGCATTAAAATGGTTTTTTTTTCTTTTTTATTTTGTTTAAAAAAACGATTCCCCACACTAGGATTTTCTCCTGTAGCGTGGGTGCGTTTACAGACATAAATCTTCACATGCACAAACGCCCAAACCCGGAACAACTATCTGTAGGCCATACAAATGTTTGTTCCGTGCGGGGATCAAACCCGCAACCATAAACGCAGAAGCCAATCGTTCAACCACTGCACCAAACGTGTCGTAAACACAAACGTTTTACAGTGCTCCTGCAGCGCAAATGTCGCTGTAGCTGCAGTCAGTTGCGCAAACGAAATGTAATTTTAAACTCACCTTAGATCTGGATATAAACAAGAAGCAGGACGCTAACAACAGACTCTGTAGCGTGGCCTGCGTATCGCTGAACTTGATGCCATCGAGATACAACACCGACTGACTGTACGCCAAGATGAGAGCGTTCAGAGCCAGGATCTTGAACATCTGTAGCGTCGTCACCAATGTGCAGCGGCCTTGCTTGATTATGTGGCAGACTGTTGACAGAGTTATTGTAAGCTGTATGAGAATTTGATGTAATCATGACCTGTGACTTTGACTTGAGGTTGAAGTTTTGATTGTATGCTTTGAAGCCGTGATTAGTGTATATTATCGCACGATAAAGTGAACACAAATATCTTAGAGCTCTGCCTCATTAGTGCGTTGGGTCGTCGCAGCGTCAACGCTGCGTCGTTTTCCATATATTTCAAATGACATGCCACATTAAAGCGTTGCGTCGTCGCACGCGACGTTTCAACGGATTGGCGGACGTGAGACGAAGCGGGGGGAGAGTGATGCGCTGCGCTGTCGGAGCTCCGGTGCGACGACGGACAGTGTTCCACTGCTAGAGGGGCAAACGAGACTGACTGAGGTGCGTGCGTCGTCCTCTTGCGCTGCGACGTCGTGCGTCGTCGCAACGCAGGTGTGGCATACAATGCGTTGATCCGTTGCGGCGACGTAACGCAACGCACTAATAAGGCATCGCCCTTAGTGTGAATATGAATTGCAAACGAAAATACATGAATGTTTTTCATTGCATTCAAAAAACAGGGAACTAAAGAAGTCCGTCTAACAGTGAAATAATACTCATTATTTGATTACACTGACAAAATAAATAGCATTCCAGTAAATCCTACCCAGCTTAGAAGAATAAAATAGAAATTACATGAGTAACCAAAAATACCAACAAAAAAACAAAAACTTACTGCAAAATATACTGGAAAGGCGACTGGTAAAGGGTGCAGCGACGCTTGCGTCTCCCAACCTCACGAGTTGCGTGTCCTCTTCCTCCAGCTCGCGCATGGCCCTGCGCAGGCGCGCGGCCGCCTCGGCGCGTGCGTCGGCGCGCGAGGCTAGGCGGCGCGGGGCTTCTTCTACCGCGCGTTCCTCTCGCGGCTTCTCGCGTGGCCGTTCAGGCGCGTTAGCTAGGATTGCTACGCCTACCTGTTGATGTAACATAGAAATGCTATGGAACGGGTTTGAAAGGATGCGAAAGTGCGTACAATTTAAATTTTGGTTTTATAGCCCAAGCCGCAACCCGCAGGACTAGCGACCCGCCCCGGCTTCGCACGGGTGCAATGTAGATCTAATGTGGGGTATATAAACCTTCCTCTTGAATCACTCTATCTATTGCTGAAAACTGCATTAAAATCCGTTGCGTAGTTTAAAAGATCTAAGCGTACATACAGACAGCGGGAGCGACTTTGTTTTATACTATGTAAAGATGATACAGTTTAACTCTATAGATGTCATCAAGAATGGCGTATAAAACGAAATAATTTAAGTAATTTTTTACACATTTGACTTATAAAATAATAATTGAATAAGGTTAAAATTTGGATAAGGAACTGAACAAACTTTGTGAACTGGCAAAATTGTAAATATTATTTCTTGTCAATATTTAAATAAACTCAGAATGATCTACACAAAAAATATAAATGATACTCACGTCAGCATGTTTCAGTGCTCCCACGTCATTTGTACCATCACCGCACATGAGTGTCACATAGCCGAGCGCCTTCAATGTCACCACGACAAACTCCTTCTGTTTGGGCGCGAATCTGGCGAACACCTTTATATGAGGCATCAACTCCAGCAAAAACTTTCGATGATTCTCGTTAAGAAATGTCAAACCTTCGCCTGTTATACACAAATCAAATTTCGAAGTCAACTGTTTTGATGTCTTGAACGGATTCACGGGGAGATTCACTTCTTCGTCTATTGAAGTCCAACCCCATTTATTGTCACTTTCGGCCAGAATGAGAACTTCCTCTTTCTGAGTGAACTTCAACTCTTTAGCAACGTGACACGCCGTCAACGGATTATCGCCGGTTATCATAACTACTGAATGAGAAGCATTCAAGATCTCTGATATTGCTTTTTTCGAGTCACTCTTCAAAGGACACGAAATAATCACAAATCCAACAAATGTTAGATCAGATTCTATATCCTCACGGGACATATCCCTAATTTGCTGAGAACTTAATTTCCCTAAATTCCTATAACCTAATGCCAAAACTCTGGCACCTCGTCGCGATAAAGTTAGGTAAACATGATCGTAATGACTAGGAACCTCTTTGAGCATGCTCTTAACAGTTTCAGGTGCACCCTTGACACTACTTATGTAATGAGTCTCCATGAAACCTCGCTCATTGACCTGATATCCTGCTATTACAGACATTCTTTTAAGAGCACTTGAAAAGTGATTTCTGTGAACAATTTTCAGGCCTGGTGACTTTCCTTTCTTTGGCACAACAGCATCACCTTTGGTCAGGTTCCACTCTGCAGCTTTCAGAGTAGCTTTCTCCAACGGATCTCCTACCACACCATCATCTAGTTGAACTAGAGAATGACATGTTGCTAGTACTTGTATAGTTTCCAATGGTGCTTGGGATAATGGAATGACTGTAGCATCTTTGTGGTCCTCAATACCGGCCACACCTTCTACAACTAAATTATCACTTGTTAGTGTACCAGTCTTATCAAAACAGCATATTTCTACTTTTCCTGCAAATGGTATTCTGAAAGGTTCTGTACAAAATACTGCTAACTTAGACAATGATAATAATGATGTATTAACTGCTAGCGACAACTCTATTGGCAGTTCTGGAGGCACGACTGATGTCAAAATCAATGTGCATTCTAAAAATAGTTTGTATCTGTTTCTCTCTGGATCTTCACATCCCTTGATCCAAACATACGCAGCGGCGGCGATTGCGAAGATGAGCAAGAACAATATAAAACCAAATGTCTCAAAATTGTTAGCTGTAACTCTCTTCACGCCAAACAGAATAGTTCTTAAAAGTTTTCCTTGTGATGTGTTAAAACCATTGCGAATAACATATCCAATGCAGCCATTGTCAGGAGCCTTAAGGGCTGATGAAGTATTTTTGCTAGGAGAGGAATGTTGAACAATTTTAGTGCCACCAAACAGCATGTGCAGTTTGCTATCACCCTCTGGGTCTAAGTTTTGTTTTAGATTTTTCTCATTATCCACCGCTTCCTTCATTTGGGGCACACTTTCACCTGTTAACATGGACTCGTCAACTATACATGAACCTCTTAGGAGGACAATGTCACAAGGTACTAGATTCTCATTCGTAGACCTAGTCAGGGACACAACATCTCCTGGTAGGAGCTGATCACTCATTATTTGCCGCCACCTCCTGTTTCTGTACACATTGATATTATACGGTTTGTTGCCCATTTTTCTGATCTCTGCCATATTTCTCAACTGCTGCTGTACTAAGGTGCACTCAAACATCACAAGCATCACTAGGGTGAATATTGAGTAGTACCAGTATTTGTCCAAGCACCATAATGCAACACAAAATACTTGGAACACAAAGAATGGAGCTGTTGCTCTTTCCTTGAACAGTTCCATAAACTCGGGAACAACCTAAAACAAAAACATTTGCATTTGTTAAACACATCGGTGAGGTTTTTTTACCTAATGTATGACTGTAATATACTAAGAAAATGTAACAGCTATCCTTGAATTAAATTCTATACCATTTACCTACAATAGGCATAAATATTAATGAACTCAATAGGTTAACACAGAATGCTGTTGTGGCGGCATCTATCGCACCACATGCGAACTATCCTACATCGTGATATCAAGATTTGACACGGAGTTAGTATATATACAACTTCCCAACATCAACCGTTGGGCAGCGGCCCGCCAGACATAAGACCCGCCTGATAGGAGGATCCTCCCTTTTCGTAGGTAGAACACCATATCTCATTCCCCTACACTGTTAAATGCAAAATCAATATAGCATACTTGTGACTTTACAAATAGATATTATCCAATTAGCGGTGGATTTGAAGTAAAATATAATCTAAATGACCTTAAAATTTCCTCATGCATGCATCTAATTTAATTATATTCCATTACTAGGTTGTACCTTAGAAGACTTTCATATGTTAAATAAATAGCATAACAGAATACAAATTCTATGTTGAGAGACATTTGCATTGCAATATTGTCACTTATGAAATGTATTTCACAAACAATAGACATTGTATTGAAACAAGTTTACTGAATGTGTTGTGATTGTTTAGTTTATTCAGCTTGTACAACAATCATACAATTACATACTGTGAAATTTTCTTTGATTCAATGGATTAGATTTTTGCAATTTCAGTAGTTTTATGAATTACAAAGGAAATTACTTACCATTAACATTTCATTTCTTCCAAACTCCTTTTCGGCAGTCTCGATGGCTTCATCATCCAGATATCCTTTGGACTCCATATACTCCTCATAAGTTTTATTGGTTGGAAACTCAATGGTGTGAAAAGACTTTTTCTCCCAATCATAAATATACTTACTTTTTTGAAATATGAACCATACATCTGGATGTATACTACCTTTTTTGATAGACTGAAAATTATAAAAAAAAACATTAGAATATGCAAATGTGTATCAATGAAGATATCACATGAAAACCTGTATAAATCACTAGAAAAAATAAAACATACCTTGGTGTGATGAAGTTTAACAATTTCGGAAAACCCATTATTAGATGTTGGCACGACTTTCACTATTTCAGCCTGGATTGGGTCTTTAACCTAAAATTTACAAGAATTAAGACGACACATACAATTGGAAAAATGTATGATGACAACCAATTTGTTGAGTACAAAACGGTGAATTACTTACCGACGAACACGACAGGAAACACTGAATGTGTACGCTCCAGTAGCAACAGAGGCAAATCAGAATTTGTATAGTCGCTACCACCGCGACACTCACAAAGCCTGCCTCGAAATTTTCCTCAAACCCATATACAGCGATCCACGAATAAAAAACAATTGGGTATATTATCAAAAAAGGCAGCACAGTTCCCTGCAGAACAGTCGGCACCGGCTTAAAAAGCTGTGTATATTGAACTAAATCGTCCAATGACGACTGCATCTTATTGGATACCATTTTATAATCCTATTACACTTTAAACCCGTACTAATATATCACTAAAGGCCTTTTCTAACTTTTTGAAGTATAATTAAACATAATTTAATATTTTCTCAGAAGAAACTAATTCAAAATATAAATAAAATTCGATTTTATTGAGTTTACTCAACTTGACAGATTGACAATCAAGAGAGAGGGGAAGAGGGAGGGACGAAGGGAAAACCGGAAACAGCGTGCAGAACAAGGAGCATTCGTGTCACGTGCTTTTCCGTTGTATTCAGAAACTATTTTAATATAATTAATAAAAAAAAATATTTTTGATATAAAGAATTTTTGATTTATGACTTGTTTGAATGAATTTCAACGAATAATTTGCAATTTTAAAAAAACTTTACGGCTTGCACCTAAACACTGTCGTTTTGGGTTCTGACACAAACTATATAGGGATAGGTTCACACCTTGCCCGCAGAATATGACATTATTGTGTGAAAACTATCGACATACCCTGCCCTATGCCCGGAGTTTCACCCCCTTCACGATGTGAATGTGGAGCGGGGCGCCCGCACTGTTTAACTATTTTAACGAATGAACTGAAAAGTAGCGATGGGCGAGTCCGAGATGTTGTAGTCGATTGTTTCAATTGTCAAAACATCTCGATGGTTCTCGATGATTTTCTCTCGGAGTTGACTTGAGCCGACTTGAAGACGGTCACGACTTACAAATGGGTAAAATAGCAAATAGGATAGGTAGGCAAAATAACCATTTCATAAAAATCATTTTTATTAGCCTGCTCATAGTATCAAATACAAGCAAAACTAATAAACTACATAATCAAAATCAACATTAAATATAACCGTTTTAGATGGTCATGCAAATAGGTAGTATCGCCAAAATATTTATAATTGGCTTTGCATAGTTTGCAATTGCTTGTCGTTATTTTCCCGCGCTCTGTCAATTTAAAAAAACTCCCAAACTATAGATTTTTTTAAAACCCGAGGTATTTTATAGGCAATAACACTCGCAAGTCACAACTCAAGGATCATAGAAATAAATACGTAAATTTGCGTAATGAGAGACTTATAATTACTGAGTACGCAAATCGCAATCGCGCGAGCGCGCGAGTCAGTCAACGACGAGTCCATTACGACTCGAGTCCATAAATGCGAGCGAGAACGAGCGCACGGTCGCGTCGCTGCGACCGGGCGAGTCAGTCGACTCGGAGCAATCGAAAAACATCTCGATATATACTGAGTGCGCGAGTCAGCTGCAACGAGTAACAACTTGACGAGTCCATTACGACTCGAGTCGATAAGTGCGAGTGAGAACGAGCGAGCGGTCGCGTCGCGTCGCTGCGACCGGGCGAGTCAGTCGACTCTGAACAATCGAAAAACATCTCGATTGTTAAAACGGAGACCGAGATAATCGTGGACTCGATTGTAATTTTACAACGACTGCGATTCTTTCGATTGTTTAAACATCTCGGACTTGCCCATCGATACAGAAAAGTCACATTTTATCCATACTTCTGGTTTTAATATTTATAATGTTCTTTTACAAAGATCTGTGACCTATTCCATTTCATCAATGACGGCAGACGTCATTGTCATGTCACACACACATGTCAATAAAAGGCGCCAAAATTCCATGTTTTTGCTGCAAGTTCTTGATACATAATTAATGACTATAATATTTTATATAACTTTTCTGCTGGGTTCCTCACGAAAACACAATGGATTTGAATATAAGAAGGAAATCTACAAAAGTTCCCCTAACAGGCAGTCTTGTGGAAACATATCCTCACGATCTTCAAATGTACAAAATTCCGCCTACTGAAGACATAACACTCCAAGAGTTTGAAAGTTTAGCTTTAGAAAGAGTGACTTTATTGAGAACTTTAACAACAGCAACTACTCTCAAAGGACTTCGAATGTATTCAGAGGAATGGACAGATTATGTAAATATGGAACTAAGAAGTCAAGGCATGAAATATTATGCCAAGCTTTGTGAGAAATCGTCTTGTGCAAATACCGAAGCGGATTTGCAGGCGAGACGTAAAGATCACATTGCACACTTCATTCTTCGGCTAGCTTACTGCAGAACTGAAGAACTACGTCGTTGGTTCGTCGCAAGAGAATTGGAGTTGTTCAAAATGAGGTTTGCTACCATGAGAGGTGAAGCTGTAGACACTTTTTTCAAACTCAACAATCTTTGTTATACTAACATCACTGATGAGGAGAAAAGTGAAATTATGCACTATCTAAGAGAGTCCACCCCACATGCAAATATTGAAAATATGAAATTTTACAAAGTAAAATTCTATGAAGTGTTAGATTTGGTGAAAATGAGAAAAGTTTATCTCAGTGGTGGTTATGCTTATATTGCACATAAAGATTTTATATCTGTGCTATCTGCACAGTACAGGACACAACTGAAGCAAAGTTTGGCTGTTGCCTGTCATCACCTGGGTGAAATAGAGCAAGACGAAAGATTAGTGGCATTATTGAAAGGATTGCATCAATCATATTCTGGCAACGATTACAGCAATGCAAAAGCAGTCATACCCATTGAGAGTCTGGACTCTTTATCTATTAAGTCCTTCCCACTGTGCATGCGGCAACTTCATGAGCATCTGCGAGTAGCCCACCATCTCAGACATGGAGGAAGATTACAATATGGATTATTCCTAAAAGGTATTGGTGTTACATTGGAAGATTCTCTAAGATTCTGGAGAGACGAGTTTACTAAAATAATGGAGCTGGATAAGTTTGAAAAGCAGTATGCTTATAATGTCAGATACAATTATGGAAAAGAAGGTAGCAAGAAAGACTATTCTCCATTTAACTGTTTGAAGATTATCACTATGCCTGTTGGGCCGGGAGACTGCCATGGGTGCCCTTATAAGCATTGTGATATCAGTATTCTGAAGAATAAACTCCAGGGTTATGGATTGGACTCTCAAGGTATGTATTATAATTTCCATATTTTATTCGTAATGTACTACAAATATTTTATATTGTATGGCAATGTTATATTATATCCCATGAAAAACATAAATGTCAAAATTTTCTTTTCTTTTTTTTTAAAACGTTGCCCCACACTAGGATTTCTCCTGTATCGTGGGTGCGTTTACAAACACAAATCTTCACACGCACAAACATCCAGACCCGGAACAACTATCTGTAGGCCATACAAATATTTGTTCCGTGCGGGTATCGAACCCACGACCCGTAGCGCAGAAGCCAATCGTTCAGCCACTACACCAAACGTGTCATCAAAATAGGAGCAAGTTCAATCAAAAGTGACTTCAAATGGTTTTGTAACACATGGCTGCTGTTTTGCCAGTTCCTTTTTTTTCCTTTGAACTTGGCTTGATATGCAACCGCATGTCTAGATAATATCGTCACCGGAAAGCCAATACTACTTAAGCACCATATTTGACCAAAATGAGTTGGATTGGATTTTTAAAATCCTATCCAATGATATATATAACTCTTTTTGGCCAAAAATGGTGCTTAAGTAGTATTGGCTTTCCGGTGACAAATGTATTTTCTGTTTTCTGAAATACACATGGATATATTGTAGGTATTAAAAAGATGAGAAGAGGGAACCCAATGTAATGCATAAAGTTTTGTATAAATTTTTGTTTCATTACAGCAATCAGTGAAATAATAGACATGACAAAGAAAGGTCATTTCCAAATAGCATGCAGCAAATACTTTGATGCTGTGCATCATTCTGACCTAGGATTGGGCATTAACCATCCTAATCAATACTATGAAGAGTGCCAGAAAATTGCTAAAGGTGACATCAAAGTAGAAATTAAGAAGGAAGTCAAATCTACATCAGTTAAAAAGGAAGCAGTTGAGGATTTGGAAGAAATGGATTTTGATGATGTCATGTAAGGGCTTGGAAGAAGCCTATATTTAGCAATGGATTGTATATATTATGTTAATAATTAGTTAAGGACACACTGTAAGTCTAAATGGTGCCACTGATGCCGTATCTGTGGACTAGTACTCTGGCAGGGTGAACATTTTGAATAAATAATAATATTAATTATGTGTCACATAACCATCAAAATATGTTTTTTCTTCATAGATCATATTTGTGAAACAGTAGAAAATACGTTAAAAAAGTTATTACTTGCAGAAGTTCATCTTTACATAGTATAAAACAAAGTTGCTCCCGCTATCTGTACACACTTAGATCTTTTAAACTATGCAACGGATTATAATGCGGTTTTCAGCAATAGATAGAGTGATTAAAGACGAAGGTTTATATGCCCCAGATTCGTATCTACATTGCACCCGTGCGAAGCCGGGGCGGGTCGCTAGTAAGTAATAAAGTACAATTTCTAAATTTTTTAAAGATTTTATTTGCTTAAGTTATATATAATAATATCTATTTCCTTTTAACATACATCGCTTGCCTAGCCAGATTTCCACAATATAAACCACATATAAAAATTAAACCTATAATTGAGATGCCTACAATTAAAAAGTATTTCTTAGATGGTGATGATGATATTTCGTTATACATATCGCCAAAATTCTCAATCACATTCAACTGAAACAATAAACAAAGATTAAAATGTAACAGAAATAATATGTTTACTAAAGAAGAAATACTGTTATTATCTTCGCATGTTTCCCATTATAATTGCCTGATTGTACTAAAATGACTGATTGTGGTTAACTAACCTATGACTAGCTCTTTTATACACAACAATATAAAGCTGGTTTTATCCGAAACACAGAGTAGTATTTAAATGGAGTACTCATGCTCTGTTATCAATTGAATCATATCACTGCTGACGTATTTGTGAAGCGGCGGGGAAAAATAAATATTAGTGCACCACTTTCTTGTAAACAAGAGGCACATTGCGTTTGTCGGACGTTCCACAAGATACTCACCTGTTAGGACTCCCGCAAACGATATAGATATACTACATCAGATAGAAAATACATCATTATTATAGAATGAGGAATCATTATGGTTTATACTTACAGCAGCCACATGTTTATACATTTCTAATCTACTTGAAAGTGCTTTTTGACAGTCGGCCTCTAACTTTCTACTGCTATCATTGAGAATTATCTTCAAACATTTTAAACCTAAAAAAAAATAAGCGTATAAAAAAAAGTAGGGTTTCTCCTATATCATGGGTGCATTTCCAGAAAAATACAGTCTCTAGGCTATACAAATATTTGTTCCGTGCGGGAATCAAACACGCGACCCGAAGTGCAACAGCCAATCGCTAAGCCACCGCGCCAATCGTGCCGTTTATGTTTTGTTTAGTGTAACTGGTGTTACTTAGGTATAGGTATAACGGGCTGGTGTCCGCAACTCCATGTCTGAGCGCGTATTTTGCGTCATAACTGGTGTTACTTAAATATTACTATAGACATGTGTATTCACTCTCGTTTTGTCTATATCAATCTCCACTTACGTCTGCCAGCACCTTGCTCCAGATCTTTGCAATATGTCAATAAGTCCATAGCACAAGCCCGCTCCAGCAATGGATCTGCCTGAATATCCACTTCAGTTTCCTCTATTATTTGCGCAACCTCATGTGCACACTCAGCTGAGACGATTTTATGATTCAAGAGAGCATTCTTTAAGCATTCTTCCACCTGTTTGGAGATTTATCAGTATTAATTAAAAAATGGTTCAGATTAGGGTAAAAACTATTGGGTGATATAGTGGTATGACAATTGCCACTGTTAAATTTTGTAGGTTGCGACTGGTTGTTTTGTGCCTCAAAATATTCTACTATACCTGCCCATCAGCATTTGTAATGTCATTTGGCACAGCACAAATCGTCTGTATTTCAGCTTTGCATAATTTACCAAGCAAAGGATCAAGACGATAGTTTAAAGCTTGCTCTTTTAACACATTTGCCAGTTCATTCTCACAATCCTTTGTCAGTTTTGATTCCCTAAACTTCTCCTTCAAACAATATAACATTTTGCCCTGAAGTTCTATGTCTTGTGGTTCTTTAGCTGAAAAGAAAACAATGATTAGTTTTGAGTAAAGTTGCCAGAATCACAGAGTAGTGAGCAAATGGAGTTATAATTTACTGGCAACTATGCAAAGGATATCTTTCCTATACACACCGAAAATTCGGCGAGTGCGATTCTTTCGAAAATTGTGCGTATGAGCGCTCCATTTACGTACTACTCCGTGTTCCAATTGTTTTATTTTCTCTGGCATCATACAGTCCTGGTCTACATAATCCAAAATAGATTATTGGCCTTTAAATTATCTACTACAAGAGTTTGCAAATGTCTACCTAATTTAAAAATGGATTTTATACCAATCACAACTGAACAAAATTTCGTAATATCCGTTTTGCAAGCTGTTTGCAAATCATTGTTAAACCGGTAGTCCATATTTTGTTCTATCATCCTATTCACAATAACTACTTTGCAGTTTTCATCAAAATGTGGTTCTTGGCGATGATTCTGGAACAATATAACAAACATAATAATTAAAGAAGCGCTTCAGTGATTTCTAACAAGAAAAAATAGTTATACATTTACCTTCAAGCAGTCTAAAATTTTTGCAGCATCTGTATTATGACAATACATGTCTATCATATCGTTGCAACTCGTTATTAAATGATAGTCAATAGCATTGTCAGCAAACTCTTGTTTCCTAACCACAAATATGGCCTTTCTGCAAGGATCTGATAATTTTCCTTTAGCGGTCTGAAGACATTCCAAAGCTGCCGACTCCCCATGGGGCACACTAGCACAGTACATTTGCAAATCATTCTTACAAGCCTCTTTCAGTTCTGGATCTAAATCAATATTTTCTTTTTGTTGAAACAGCTGCTGTCTTAGTTGCTGGCGACATTCCTTGAATATTGTATGCTTCTTTTTTGTTATTGTATCATTTCTTACTATTTCACTGAGACATGTTACAACCTGACTCTTAGTTTGTGCTTTGGGACAAAATCTAACCACATAAGATTTGCATGCATTCTTAAATTTCCTGGTAAACCTATAATTTTTTAGTGATATCAGTTGCTCATGTTCTATAGCAGCTCTGCAGTTAACATTAGCTTTGATTTCTGGATCATTTTTATGACTTATCAAACACTCCATAATGTCATCCTCCTCCTTCTTACTTTTCAGCTCAGATGAGCATAGCCTCTCAATAGGAACTCTACAATTAATGTTAACAATAGCATTTAGTTCAATATGGCCACTTTGTGTTTCAGTAAAATTTGTAACAATTTCTCTACATTTTGGTCCAAGTTCTTTAATTTTACTTTGTAAGCATGATATTTCTTCTCCTTTTCCAGTATTTTCAAAGCACAAATTAATTAGATCATCCATGCAATAATCTTCAATTTCTGGCATCATATCCACACTAATGGCTCTCTGTCTCATGACTCTTCTTACTTGTGCCTCACAACCAGGTTTCAATTTTCCTCTGAGATCAGGATTGTAAGCATAATTATACAAGCATGGTAATACAAGAGGATCTTTTTCAGACTGGTGTTCACTTGCATCAGCCCACTGGAGTTTTGCTTTACATACTGTAACAGCATCATATTTACATGCCTTGTATAACTGGGGATCCAGCTTAAAATTTCTGGATATAAAATATTGTATTTGCAACAAAGCAGATTCACAATCATTAGTCATTAGATTGGTTCCAAGTTTTTCCATTAAACATGACATAACTCTTCCATTTCCATAATTAACTTCTCTACAGGCTCTGTCCACCACAGGTTTGCATGCCTTGCGTAGAATAGGGTCCACTCTCCAATCTTCACCTGGATCAGCTTCTTGAACTAAAATTTCCAAAGATTTTTGACATGCTGAACTGATTCTTTTATCTTTCCTTTTTCTTGGTCTAGCATGTTCCATGAGGCAATGAATTGTTCTACCACCAGCTTCAATACCTTTACACAGTGTTGTAATGTCATTGGCACAGTTCTGCATTAGTTCTGGTGACAGTCTATAGTCATCCATGAGCATCTTTCTATGATCAATCATCTCAGCAGTGCATTCTGGGCTTAATTTTGTGCTTTCATTTCGAGATACATTTTCTAAGCATAATAAAATTTGTGCAAGCCTGACATCTTTATCATCTACAACACCTTTTCGGCAGTGATATTTTCTAATGTCCTCTTTACAAGACTTCACTAACCCTTTACTCATTCTATAATTCATAACAATATTTCTTTGGTCATAAAACAGTTGGTCTTGGCACTTTTTCCTCATTCCTGTAATTACAAAATGTAAATACATAAAACAACAGTTAATTTCATAGCTAAATCAACAATTTGAGTATTTATTAATTAATTTGTTGATTGGTTAAAGATCAAAATTGTGATAACAAACATAAATTGCGAAATTAATTGGAGTTTACTGCCTTATTGGTTTAGTAGTCGCAAGCGCGACTGCTGAGCATAGGGTCCTGGGTTCGATCCCCAGGTTGGGCAGTATTATTGGGTTTTTCCATTAGGAATTTCTCAGTAGCAACCCAGAGTCTGGATTTGTGCCCGATTAATGGCAATAGGCTCGCCCCCTATTACATGGGACTTAACATAACTAGTGAAATGAGGGTGTACTAAAAACACCTCTGCCAAACCCTTTGGGGAATACAAGGCGTGAGGTTATAAATTGGAGTTAAGTGTTATTTGGTATGAAGGATATAATGTCCCCGTAGAGCGAAAAGTGCCGTCGAAAAATCGTGCTTTGAGATAATGAGACTTACATAATTGGACTTTAACTCTCCTTATCTCAAAACACGATTTTTTTACTTAATGACTTTTCGCTCTACGGGGCGATAATTTCATTTATCATGCAAGTAAGTATATTCACCATTTTCATACTTATGTCTCAAAAGACACTTGTACATCAACCACGAGCCTGGAACTTCATCAGGACAAAAGTTCTTCTGATCCAAGTTACATGCAGCAAATATAATTTTATCTAACTGAAGAGTATTGTACTTCATTTCGTGAAGCACAGTAATTTCAGACTGACACTCTAGTCGTATATTCTGATCTTGGTCTTCTAAGCATTTTAAAGTTTGCTTTTGAGACAGACTTTTTGGATCAAATGGTATTCTACCACAAGTGTGAGTTTCTATATCATCATAACAGTTCTTTAGAAAATTACCAATAATCTGCCAATCATTGAAAATCAGAGATTCAATTTTATTTATCATCCTCCAACATTTTTTATCTCTTACACTTGATTTCTTCTTTAGCACACAATCAATGACATACTCAGATGGGTTTAGACAGTTTATTATAGCAGGTTCCTCCTGACATGGTTCCTTCAGTTTATATTCCATATAGGCATTATCTAAAAGCTCTGCTTGATGATTCCATAGCTTGTGTTGACAAAGTAGCAAAACTTGAGTTTTATTGTATGATGCATTTAGTGCGCAAGATAGTATTGCGAGATCATCATCCAAGTGCGAACACAACTTATGATACAAAGCACAGCCAGATATATCTAGAGAAAATCTCTCACTGGGTCTATTTATCAAGTTACCCAATACTTGCGAGTCTCGGAGGAATATAATTAAACATGCTGTTAGAATTCCTGCCGTCGTAGTAAATATGTTGTTACTTAGCATTTTGCTGCCGGCTTGCGAGCTTTTGATAAAGTATAGTCAGCAATTTTAATCAAACATAATTTCTACTCATTGTACGAATGACTTGCATGGTAAATATTATAACCGATCCATTTAAAACACAATATTTTATTGCCTTTTAAGTGTATATAACTTGAATGCAACCAAAATCACTTTAAAAACTACAACAAAGCACTACAAATTTTGTTTAGGGAAATTGGATATTAGAACGATTGCGACGAACGAACGAACGAGACGTAGTGAAGTAACTTCTGCGTAGCAGTGTTGCCATAAGTAAAAATTAAATCTTAATATTTTTATAAAAATAAATTCACTCAAATCGACAACGGGGTAGCACACTGGGTAACTAATGGCGCCACCATCGCTGGTACTAACGCAATTTCATTAGTTAAAGTTTGTTTGACATTATTGCCAATGTTAATTTAACCCGTTCCGATTGGTTGTAATTGATACCAGCGAGGGTGGCATCTGAAATTAGCTTTGCCTGTACCTCCCCACTGAATTTGACTGTCAATCTCGTGTCTTGAGGATTTGTCATTCTGCCATTTCAGTGGATTTGTAAAGAGTCAATTTTATATAGATCCACTGACTTGTCTGTGAAATGGCAGAATGGCAAAACGAACAAAACCTAGGTACTATTCTTTGGTCATTGGTCGAAGGCATGAAGGTATAGGTAAAAATAGAGACCACACTATGAACACCTACTGAAAGTAAAAATATTTGGTCTTTAATATTTACTTTGATGGTCTATCTCTTTCTAAATACCGTATTTCAGTAGATGTTAGTAGCGTGATCTCCATTTTTATGTATACCTCTAAGGACGAAACTCATGACATGACATTCACAGTCAAATTCAGTTGCCAGCATGTCAAAAATCTTTACCCATTGTATGTATTTCATTCAGCCGCCGAGAGAATACGTTCCGGACAACATTAACCGGTAAACTCTTTTAATTTAGTTTTTTTTTCAGTTTTTTCTAATGTTTCTGTTCTTGTCTGCTTGCTTCTCGGGAGCGCCGATCGCAACCAAATGTAACACGTAGTGTTTACCACAACATGTATTGTATCAATATTTCAAAAACGTAGATTTTTTCTGATTCTATGTAAATATATTATACAAAATATGTTTACAAATGAATAATAAATCTAAAATAAAGTTGTCTAGAATATAATCGTTTTTTTTGTGGTGGAAACATTTCTTGTTCATTATCACTTAAAAAAAATTACGTCAGTCATTCACCGTCTCATTGGTCTCACTCTCATTCATCGATGTGATGATTGAATAAAAAATATCGCTACAAGATACCGTTTCCGTTTATTAAATTGTAGCAATTTGGAAGTAGTTTGTGTTTACGTGTAAATTGTTAATATGGAAGAATTTGTGGAAGTTAATCAAATATCGGATTTTATTTCATATCTCCGCAGTGTGAGTATTGCTTACTATTACTGTTCAGAATATATAATGGCTGTGATTACAAAATTAACTGCCGTTACAATATTTAGCAACAATTTTCGCACTGAGAGAAACAGAAATTTCATGGTTACAGTAATATCGCATAAAATGTTCTCATCTGGGTGGTTACCTATCTATCATTGCGTCGCGCCTTACGGTTGGTCGCGGCCAACGGCATTCACAATCAGTACCTGTCTAATTATAATTTTACGATTGTTTTGCCGGTAACAGAGAGCAAAGGTTTTTAATTAACATACACACTTTTGTGTTAATTAATGATGAATTTGACATGGGACCAAAAATGTTAATGATTTCCAAGATCTTAATTCGTCTCAGTGCTCGGATTTTCTTTTTTGTAACGAAACTGTGATATTGACCGATATTACTCACTAGGATCCAGGGGGCTACTAACGTCACATTCGGTAAAACATATTTCATTTAATAATCATAAGTGCAAGTGGACTGCAGCTTGAACACAGTTAAGATGATGCACTCAGGCCAGCTGCATGACAACTACTCACTGTATGTGCAGTCTACTTGCAGCTATGATTATGAATAAAACAAAATGTACCTATAGTTCACCAAATGGGACGTTATTAGCCCTCCAGGTCCAAAACAAGAGAGAGAGAAAGACAATCTAAGCCAAGCTTATATCATACTATCTAAACATAGAAGCTAATAGACCTACAATAACTTCCACACACCCCTAAGCTTTTACAATGTGATATGAGCTATTCTCTATGTAATGCAGAAACATAATGATTATAAGACATGGGATGTACTTATTAGCAATGGTTAGTTTTCCCATTCAAAACATTTAGGTACCTACCCATTTAGAACTGATGGGCCAGGCTAGTACCTAATAAATTGAAATATGTTTATCATGACCTCATTTCTAATAACAATGTTTGCCACATCAACATAAAGTTATATTATAAGAACAATTCAATCAAACTTTAATTATATTGGAATAATCAATCCTCTACTAAAACCCATTCTTTCAGTTGTCTTCTTTAATCTACATAATATATTTATATTCATTCCATTTAATGAATAACCTTGAAATATTTGGCACAAATGAAGGCCATTGAAACAATTTAGTGAAAGTAGATAAAATTACTGATTTTTACAATTTAAAACCTTGCATAAATATGAATCCTCAAAGTATTTTAATAAAACAAATCACGCTCCTGGCTCTACACAGTTTACCTAAAAAAACATCATGCTAATTATAGTAAAAATATTGTATGCAAGTACATACTTGCATACAATAATATAATAATAATTCCATAATTTGTTAAATAACGGTAACTACATTTTAATCATAGTTATATTATCAGCCCTCTCCCCGGGTCTACCTCTTCATGACTGGTATGGTGAAACGTCAATCAATAATAATGCCACAATCATTGTACTTGGCAGATCAATTTGGTGATCAAAGTATGTTGCCATTTAAACACAAGGGGACACTACTGCTCACACTTTCAAAACATATCCAGCCATATTATATGGCACCATCAGAGGGAGGGAGGCGTATTCAGGGGGTGGGATCCAGGGCGGGTAGCGCCCATCTCACAAAACATATTGCCCTCTAGAAAAATCGAAAGTATTGATTGATATTATTACTTTCATTATTTTAATCTTGAGCAAAAAATTCGATACATCGTAAAATTATTTTATCGCAGCCGTTTCTGAAAACGCTAATATTATTTACACAATAACAAATAAGGGCGATGCCTCATTAGTGCGTTGCGTCGTCGCAACGGATCAACGCATTGTATGCCACACCTGCGTTGCGACGACGCACGACGTTGCAGCACAAGAGGACGACGCACGCACCTCAGTCAGTCTCGTTTGCCACTCTAGCAGTGGAACACTGTCCGTTGTCGCACCGGAGCTCCGACAGCGTAGCATCACCTTCCCCCCGCTTCGACTCTCGTCCGCCGATCCATTGAAACGTCGCGTGCGACGACGCAACGCTTTAATGTGGCATGTCATTTAAAATATATGGAAAACGATGGAGCGTTGACGCTGCGACGACGCATCGCAACGCAACGCACTAATGAGGCAGAGCTCTAATCTGTGCCCAAGTCACGCGTGAAAGCAGAAAAGTGCTATTACTTAATTAAAAAAAAAATTATTAACATGAAAATGTCTGTTTGTTGCTACGCTTTTGAAGTTACTTATACTTCTTTTGGCGCGTTTGTTGAGAGTAAAATTGAGAGCTGCGCGCGCTCACCGTCACGAAAACACCGGAACGTCATAAATATCTTTTGTTTAAGGCATCCCGCATCATGAAGTTAGTTATTGACATAAACGTAAACCTCAAAAGTGTCTAAAACTCTGCAAAAAAGAGTACAAAAAATGAGGGCGCCACTAGTTCTAGATAAAACTTTAAAAATAAGCTCTCTGGTAGAAACTTGAAGAATAACTTTACCACTTAGTACACGCACAATTTTTATTTTTTATTGCTTAATGTACAGTGTAACAAATTACATTTTGATTGCTTCTATGGTTTTTTTTATTAAATATCAACTATTCTATAGCCAAAGGTTACTTTTTATTTTAAAAGACGTAATCGTCATACTTCAACTTTACTGCAGAGTTGAGGAATGCGCCACTTTGTATGAGGAGAGGAAATGATCTTCATTGTTACTAGGCATCACTTACGTACTACCTATAATTAAATTGCTTCGTTACTTCCAAAACTAAAAAGTTGGCTGATCTCTAATCGGATTACCGAAATTGAAACCTTGCGGTGGATGATCAGCTGGCCGGCTGCCCTCCTAAAAAGTCACCTACGCCAATATTCTATTATTAGTATTATACTTAATACTTTGTTTAAAACGTCAACCAGACCAATTAAAATGATAAAAACTGCAATTACAACAACATGTGTATTTACGTTATCAGTTTGTTGACATTATCACAGGTCGGTATAAAAGTATGGTAAAAGTGTGATAGGTATCATTAAAATAAAAACATATAATACATATACTTAGGTATATATTAAGCGAAGTATTATGAGAATCACTTTATTTAATAATGCGTTTTCTGAAACTCGACAATGGCAAAAATAAATGATGAGATATCCTTTTTTTTATTAAGTAGCAATCTGTTTTTTTTTTGTATTATTTTTAAATGGCAATTCATAGATTAAAATGTTCATAAATGTTTGTGAGAAGCAATGCTTCATTAAAAAGCTGTATGTAACATACCAACGTAGGTCACCTTGAAATGCATTCTAATATTTGATAAAGGTCATCATTAATTAACTTGTTTGTTTACTCACACACCATTACGGCAAATTTTAATACTATTATGTCAAGTCACATACTACGAAAATATGTGTATTAATTAATTACTATACGAATACTCCTATTTTCGGGCTTTAGGCTTAATTTATACATAGTGTACTAAGGCTTAGTACACACCGCGCGGGCACATTTATTGCGGCTAGGGTTGCCACCTTTTTTTGCAGTCATTGGTTATTATAGGTAAGAAAAAAAAAGTACATAGTATCAAAATAAAGTACAATTTATTTTTCTTTATTATTATGTTTAAAAACATATTTTTTATTGCTTTTTGCATTTTGTATCAAAAGTGATGTGGCGCTGGCGAGTGGCGACATCTATTCAGCACCAATCGATAAATTTCGTTTAACGAAAAAATACTTACGACTAAACTTTTCTAAATCCCAAAGAAATCAAATCATGCGAAATAAAGTATTTTCATGTACTTTATTGTTCTCATAAAGTATAGAGTATAATTACCCGAAATAACGTAGAATACTTTATTATAAAGTACGGGTGGCAACCCTAATTGCGGCTCACGGTATCGCAGCAACGTTCCGGGCGTTTCGTCAAATCTGTAGCAGAGACAAGAAGTACCGGATATTTGTCGCCGCCGCACAATTGTCGCCTCGCGATAATCTGGTCAGTCTATCGGAAATAATTAAATATCCGATGTCTATTCTCTCGCTTAGGGGATTGTAATAAGTACCTATTGTATGTTTGATTCGTAACCAAAACCGGCTACTGTAATCTTTTGTCTAATATCATTAACACAGTCTAGGTTTAGGTTAATAGGCTTTTTCTAGGATTGCGCACGAAAATGGGCTTTGAGGGCACGAAACAATTCTAGTAATGACTCATAAATATTTATATTTACATAGCAGCAGCGCAAAAGTAAAAATAAGTGTTAACCTTGGCTTTACTTCCTCCACGAATCTTTTGGCCAAGGTTAAGAGGCTCGATAAAAACTGATAGTTACTATGAATGGAGATACCTAATCCCTTAAACATTTTGGGTTATATACAGGCTTATTTTGCATGAATATTAGTTCCTAATACCTGGACGCCCCGTATAAAACATTCTGTATCTGAAGCAAATTTATTTGCGAATTTGACATTTTACTGAATATGCCCGTGGCCGGATCTGCGGTCGAGACTAGTCTTCTTTACATAGTATAAAACAAAGACGCTCCCGCTGTCTGTCCGCTTAGATCTTTTAAACTACGCAAAGGATTTTAATGCAGTTTTCCGCAATAGATAGAGTGATTCAAGAGGAAGGTTTATATGCCCCACATTAGTATCTACATTGCACCTGTGCGAAGCCGGGGCGGGTCGCTAGTTAAGTTATAAATTCAAATAACGTTCTGATAACCGCATTAGGTAAATTATTACGTTGGCCATGAACTGCAGGTACCGCTGCAAAGTAAACTAGCGTTCAATATGACGCTCACTCATGATTACGTTACTATGACCTCGCATACAAACAACATCACACGCCTTTCTACCCGTCTCCGCTACGATACGACCGTATTTTCTTACAATTTTTGAAGACCATCACCAATAGAATGTGCTTAAGGTGTCCTTCTAGGACGCCCTCTCCCTGCATTTTCACTTACATCCGCGCAAAAAATCCATGATCTGATATTATAGCGTAGGTGGTATAAAATAACATATAGTTGATTCCAACAATTTTTTTGATAGGTATTCGTCTCGTTTAAACCTATCTATGCAAAATTAAAATTTTGTTATCATTATGCAATGCACTGACGATAACTCCACAGCAACTGGAACGGAAATTTTAAACTCTTCTGTATCTAATAGCGGGTTCACATGGTTCGATTTTAGTTGATCAACATTTGTTGAAAAACAAAAGTTGAAACGTTATGTTCCTTCAAATTGATTCAATTTGATTGAAAGTCTGTTCAGACGGTTCAAATCGCATGCGATTTGGCAGTTGATCAACTAGAATCGAATCGTGTGAACCTGGTATAACAGACCCTATTCGAATGGCCTTTAAGAAAAAAACATTTGCTCATGTGTTTTAAGTAAAACACTTCGCCAAATTGTGGGCGACTGCTATCATGATAGTCTGTTCGGTGATCAACAATGAAAATGGTTCAAACATGTGAGCAAAACTCTGTGACCGAGCTTAAAAGTGTATATCGTAGTCTCATTGCGTAAAATAGAACATGACTTCCGTAAACGTCCACTAATGAACAAAAGCCGCCCACATAGATCGTACCAATGACCCTCTACAGGGAGGGGATATCACCATACAGATGTAATAAGACTTCTCTACGATTTTACACAATGATGTCACGTTTGTAGTAAGATTTTATCCAACAATTTTTAAGAATACCTAATGTCGCTGGTTCGCATAAAAAATAGAGCACGTACGTCATTCTAGCTCTAGCGCCATCCCATTTTGTTGATGTTTATTTTTGTTTGTCTCTGACGATTGGATAACCTTCAAATTATTCTGACCTAATACCACTCCCCTCAGCCGTGACGCGATAGGAACCTTAGTAACCAGTGCCACCAACCCGTCTTAGTAACGTGCTTACTTACGATCGATACCTCTCTTAGGGCGCGGTCTGTCCGTCAGTTATGTTATAGTCCCAGTTGATGCACTATGGTAAACCATAACTCATCTGTCGTCAGTCAGTGTTATCTTTTCCCAACTTTGTTAAGGTCGACTCGTCCAGCCTAACTAGATGCGATGAATATCAAGAATCAAATATCACCACAAGTTGATGATACACCGCCTGTTAGATTTGGTTTCTACTTACAATACAATCGAACTCTCACTTCTATAGAATCTTAGAAAGTATCACAAAATCTTCGTATATTTTTTCTGGCCTGTTGTTGGTTCTATCAAAAAGTGTCTATTACAATAATAACGATCATCTATTACTGTTGGTTTCACTACATTGAATTTTTGTGGAATACAATACTTAGGGAACGTACCCATACTACGTAACCCATTTTTTACTATTTTTACCTCCCTCCCCCCCCTCGGTGACCACCCGTAATATATGCCAATACCCCCCCCTCCCCCTCTAGTTTTCACGTGGTAATATATAAATATATGGTTTTAAATCATTTTTGCAAACAGAAAGTTAAAAAAATAATTATTTGACGCATATGTGCGAATGTTGCCACCTGTGAGTTCAAAATGCGCTATACTCTGCGCGCCATATTTGAATATAGCTCGAAAAAATTCGAGATTTCCCTAGAGGATATTGACTACGTGACGAAAACTTAAGCCCTCCCCCCGCCCCTGTGACCAAGCGTGGTATTTTGTAGACCCCCCCCCCCTGAACGGGTCACGTAGTATGGGTACGTTCCCTCACTACTATTACTGAGCAAATGAATTTGTTTCTTTAAATAGCTTAGATTTTCTATTATTTATAAAAACAATGTTTAAATATGTTAAACGGCACGGCTTTATTTGCGGCCTTTGTACATAGATATTGCAGAGTTTCATAATTATCAAAGATTGACTGAATGAGTATAGACCGGCAAAGGTAGACTGGGTATACCGCGTGCATTTTCTAAAAGCAATTAACGAAAATTGCGAGGGGAAATAACTTTTGTCCCGAGTTAGAGTAGGGCAGCTTGGGATACGATAAAATATTCGGGATGGTATGTTCTGATTTTGAATGCATTTGATTGTTTGACGCCCTCTGTAAATGGAGTTGGTCTGACTTACACTGTAAATTTAATGTTTAGGAACGTTTAAGCCCAACATTACAATACACTTTATTTACAACTCAAGTACCTAACCCTAATCAATATGGTTATATCTCATTCTCAACTCAAATCGATAAAAAAGCAGCCTTAATCGATGCTATTATCCTTGACCGATAAAATGGTCCAATAATATTACGACAGTCTAGGAATAATCAAGGTTAATTTACATTTGGAGAATGGAGAATAATGCAGCGTTTCCCACGTGAAAGCTGGATTCGCTAATGTCGTTTTCTATAAACCGAGATTTGAACCAGTCAAGTTCAGGGTTCGGTCCAATTAGCTCTTTGCTGTTTTCACTTCAATATCTATAGGTATACTAATATTATAAAATTGAAGAGTTTGTTTGTTTGAACACGCTAATCCCAGGAACTACTGGTTGGTTGGAATTGAAAAAATATTTTTGTATTGGATAGTCCATTTATCGAGGAAGGTTATAGGCTATATAACATCACGCTACGACCAATAGGAGCGGAGCATAAATGAAAAATGTTGCAAATACGGGAAAAAGTCCACCCGCGCGAAGCTGGGACGGGCCGCTATCAAATATAGGACAATCACCACTATCATATTATGTGCCTGCATTCCGTAAACCGTAAACGTCCGATAGATACTAAACTTAGGCTTTCTTTTGAAGAGCGATTTGGACGATCATTTACTGCAATAGTATTTAAACTGCTTCGTTGGTCTAATGATGGCAAGCGCGACTGATGATCGTGAGGTCCTGGGTTCGATCCCCAGATCGGGCAAAGTGTTATTGGGTTTTCCGTGTGGAATTCCTCAGTAGCAATCCGGAGTTTGTGCCCGGTTGATGAGGCTCGCCCCCCCTATGACATGGGACTTAAATATAAGTTCGAAATGAGGTTGTTACTATACACCTCTGCCCAACCCTTCGGGGAATACAGGCATGACGTTATGTACTACTTGTATTGACGTATCAAAATACGTTTGGTTTGAATACCACCGCCACCATGAACGCCTTGGTTTGAGTGTACCTATCATCACACTTTGAAGACGAATTAATGATCGCAATAATGTTGTTATTACCGTCCAGCCCCCGGATTCAGAACGCTTCGATCAGTTGTCGAACAATTCAGTTTGTTTTATCTCTGTTTCTCTCGTTAAGAGAAAAGTAGACAAAGTGAGATAACAAAACGAATCGGTTGGCAACTGACTTATCGTTGAGGATATTGCTCTTCATCTTGTCTTGACGTCATTCCAGGGACTTTGAGCGTCAGTAGAATAAACAGTTGTAAAAATCATGTGGTCTATGCGACTATAGCTGGCCTGGTCTTGGCCTACGTAGCTCGCGGGGTCTCCCAGTTACCTTCCTCAGGAGAGAATTACTTTGCGTTGCTGTGTCTCTAAAAACGTGTACTTTCTTTTCAATTTCAGATTGAATGGCGTGACCCCTGGCTCATGGCACTTATATCGTTCCACATCATAATAACGTTCACTTGTTTTTCGACGAGGAACTATGGGAACTTTCAAGTTATCCTGTTCATAATATTATGTAAGTATATTTGTATACCTAATATTTGTAAAATTAGAGACAGCATTCAAGGCCTTTATTTTATGTATCTAGAATATCTCGATACTAAATTTTCATCTAATAATAGCTGTGCCACTGGCTACGCCAGCGCGTATAATTTTTATGTCATCCGGGATAAAAAAAGTACTTACTCTTGTCCTACTGAACGTAAAGTTACCGTTCTGCCAAAAATCATCAAAATCGGTTTGGTGGTTTGGAGGAATCACTTTCGCAAAAATATTCACAATAGCAATGTCAGTAATTTTAAATTACGAATATTATTCATGACGCTTTTGTCTCATTAAAATTGGGGAGGAACGAGGAAACATAAATCAACTCGATCCCACTGTATTTATATTCGACCTTGATGACGAGTTACTAACCTATCATTACGTACGCAATGCCAATTTAAAACTATCAAGACTTCTAAACAAGAAAATCGCTTCATAATTCATAGTCATAGCCCGCACTGGGGTTCCTTAATGCGGGTCAAACGCATTACAAACAAATCTAAGTAGTTAGTACACCTTGGTTTCTAAGCAAATACCTGGGCTGAAAAGATTTGTACTGTATTGCGAAAATCGAAACCGCGGTGCAGAAAGTTGCGCCTCTGCGTCATTTGGCACTGCGTCAAACTAGTGAAAGTAATTTTAAGTTTATAAGACTGTATAATATCATTGTTGGAATAAAAAAAAAAAAACTACATTACGTGGAATGAACAAGCGATGTTTTTATACTCTTTTTTTTCTTCACACTCTTGTATCATTTAATATCATTACGTGTTACATCTTAATTACTATCAATGCTCGCTAACAATAGGGCCAACAATTAATTGCACTATTCATTAATAATAACCTTGATTTCAATGTTTCAGTGTTGCTAGTCTATTTTTCGGAGAATATTAATGAGGTGGCTGCGAGGAACTGGACTTTATTCTCCAGACAACAGTACTTCGATAGTAAAGGCTTGTTCATATCGGTCGTGTTCTCCATTCCCATATTACTGAACTGCATGATAATGGTGGTAAGTTGATAATCCATTGTCTGATCTAGATATCGTAATTAATTGTTTTAGTATTTGATATGGATGTCATTGTAACTCATGTTTGTTGTGGTGAAATAGGACATAAGTAGGCCATCGATAGCCGTGTAGTTAGTACACAAATGAAGGTTACGAGTTTGAAGCTAAATGGGTCTAAATTAATCAATAAAAATTGGGTTAATACGTTATTATTAATAAGTATAGAACAACATAGTGAGATTGAGTTTTTTTTTATCAATATACATACATACACATACATAAACTCACGCCTTTTTCCCATGGGGGCAGGCAGAAACTATACAACGCCACATGCTACGACCCTTACATACTCCTTTCGCTTCATCCACGTTCATACATCTCGTCATACACGCACGTCGGTTGAGAGTACTACGCGCCTGACCTTTGTGAAGAACATCACCAATAACATCGATGTATGTCCTTCTAGGACGTCTCCATTGACATCCGCCTTATAAATTCCTTCTATCAATATGTGATCCTGAAATAAATGAACATAATTAACAGAACTCTAAACTAGCAGATGTTTTCGCAATACCCAAACATTTTTTATCATCATTCAAGTAGTGATAGCCTAGCGGTTGAACGCTTGCGTTCTATGCAGGAGGGTCTGAGTTCGATCCCGGCCCATACCTCTGAGTTTTCAAATTCATGTGCGGATCAGAATTTGATTATCACTTGCGTTAACGGTGAAGGAAAAACATCGTGAGGAAACCTGCAACACCTGAGAGGGCTTTATAAAGTTCTCGATGGTGTGTGTAGTCTGCCAACCCGCACCAGGCCAGCGTGGTGGGCTAAGACCTAAACTCTTCTCATTCTGAGAAGAAGCCCGTGCCCAACAGTGGTACAGTAATGGGCTAATTATGTTTCTTGTCATCAACAATCTTAAAAGCGTCTTATGATAATTTTTTCAGGGTTCATGGCTCTATCAATCAACGCAAATCATGACAAACCTAAAGAAGGCACAGTTGAGACAACGGTTGAAAGAGATGAACATGCGGGAACAACAGCAACACTTGAAGGCAGAGTAAACGGTCAAGTCAATTATGTAGGTATGAAAAATCAATATTTTTGCTAGCATTGTGACGGAAAACGATGAATCTAATTTTAGAAATATGACGCAGTGATTTATTTTTAATTAATTATTGTTATAAAAGAATTTTCGTAGGACAATGTCCAGTAAGCAACACTAAAACTGATAATATGTAAATATTTTAAAGTACGTTTTTAAATGCGGCATAAGTTCAATAAAGCGTTGTCGTACTCGTTTAAGTAGTGCTTGAATTAAAATTTAATGTATTATTAAGTAGACTTCACGGTTTATGAAGCACATAAATGTATAATAGATAATTCGTTTTATAAATTGCCTTTTGTAATTGTATTTTGAGAAGGCAAACAACACTTAATTTTGGATAGGTACTGAACCTATAAAAGAGTTACATAAAATGTCTGTGGAACACGGTTCACTATTGAATAAAAAAATGTTTGCATAAAGCATTCTTTCTTGCCGCTTTCTATAAAAACTAAAATTATTATTAATTCCTTCCTTTGTCAGTAGTTACGATGGCCAGTCACCGCCCACAAAGATATAAGCATTTATTATGTCGTCACAATACACTTAGACGTAGTTTATGAATTTCAATTTTAGAATGAATACAATGGCTGAATATGGGAGTTTTCATTGTGATGAATAAATTATACAGACTAAACACATTGTTAACGTAACTTGTCTATTTACAATTTAATTCACTGGAATGAGACAGGTAGGCTGTGTTTATGCGACAGCGGCGCATGCGGCGTTCGTGCGTAAACGCAGCTTTCGAGTGCTTTCAATTTGGGCGTCAAATTGCAGAGCCACAGCACCGCAACAAATTGTCATTCCGTTAAATTTTTGCAGCTCGTTTGCAGCGCGACTGACGACTTTCGCCCAAATCGAAGGCACCCTTGAAAACCACTACAATATCAAGATTCAAATAGAAATATGTTTCTAGAATACGAAATTTTTATTTGTACTTTAGACGCGCTAGACATACAGCTGGCTAGTAGATAGCTATCTACTAAGAATATCTTTGTAGATAGCTGTTGGCCGTAGAGAAGATTTATTATGTTTATGGTTATTTCTAACAGCGCCTCTAGTATAGCCCTCGAAAGGAGACATGAGCTTTGGGTGGGTAGGTGCTGAAACAAGTAAGGCAGACACTGCGCGCGCAGCCGCGGTTCATTCGATTGGTCGAAATCAATAAGCGCGTGCGCACGTGCACACAAACGAAAAGCTCAGGTCTCGTTACGAGTAATATACGTCGGTACAAGACTACACTGCCCGAATTTTAGACGTTTAAAATCGTCAGGCTAACATTTGTAGAAATGTAGAAAAGTAAAAAATGTATTGAGATAGTTGCTAGTAATACGCCTGTTAAGATTTTGGGTCTATCCTATTAAGAACTTGGCCTAAATATAAGGTAAGCAAGATTTAGTACATATTTTCAATCGGCGACAATAATACAATAACCATCCAAATGGTACACGGAAGAGTTGAGTCAGTTCAATCTGACCTGCATAGGGGCTTTTGAGGGACCTGGATGTGGATGGCAAGGACAAGATGCTTAACACAAAACTGAGGGTGCAATACGTAGAAAAATGCTGTAAATGATAGTTTAATCTTGATTTACCAGCTTGTACGTTGGATACTGGAGTCGGAGCATGAAAGTAGGTTATATTTATTGAAGGTATAGCATATAATAAGCTCTATTAAGTCGTTTCGTTCTAGCGTAAACCCGGCTCGTACAGTAATCATTTTGGTGTTTGGATCAGTGGCGTAGCGTTGGGGTGGGGGGTGGGGGGGGGGGGGGGCTGCTTGCCACCGCCTGGCTGCAGCGTCAGGTCATAGTCATCAGATCAAATAACTATATTGTCATCGGGACTACTTTCAAGTCAATGGTACAAGTGCAAGTTGTTCGAAATAGAATTGCAACATTGATGATTGTAGAAAAACGTTTTATTTTGAATCCTTTTGCAATCAACACAGCAACAGAGTATCACAGATTTTCACAGATTTTTGCTTAGAGAACGTACCCATACTACGTGACCCGTTCAGGGGGGAGGGGGTTTTCATTATACCACGTTTGGTCACAGGGGCACTTGGTCCTATACTACGGGTGGTCACCGAGGGGTGGGAGGGGGTTTTCTTTTTAAATGGTTCCCATAGTATGGGTACGTTCCCTTAGTTGCGATAATAGGGTTGGTGGACTTGGTGGGTGGAAGAAATACACGCTACGTCACTGGTTTGGCCGCATCGGATCACAAATCTACACATACGACCTAATTTACAAATCGACCCGAGTCGCATACAGAGGAAAGTAAAAGCTTGTATAAATAAAAGCAGATTTTAATGATAATTTAGATTGTATTATATACTGTTGATTGATACAGGGCCGGACTGGGACCTGAAATCGGCCCGGGCATTTGAGAGACTGTCGGCCCAAGCGATTAGACGGACGACGTTTTTTTTTAGACGCTCCCCTCACTTTTTCTCCTGTAACTTGGGTGCATTTACAAACACAAACAATTTGCGGCTTCTTTTTCAAGCGATAGGCGATAGTTGGACGACTTTTTTTTTGACGTTCCCCTCACTCTTTCGTTTTCTGTAACTGTGTGACCGGCCCATCGGGCGTTTGCCCGATTTGCCCGTACGGCCAGTCCGGACCTGCATACGACCTAATTTACAAATCGACCTGAGTCGCAAACAGAGAAAAGTAAGAGCTTGTAATAAAAGCAGATTTTAATGATAATTTAGATTGTATAATACTGTTGATTGATATCATTGTCTTATTGTGTCTCCCACATGTGATTGTTGTGTTGTATTTACTCAATATTTATTCCAGTTTTTGTAACTAATTGCATTTTTTATTTGTAACTATGTACTTAAAGTAATAACGCATTCGCTTTCGTTCATACCACCTGTGTATATAACATTTCTTCTGTAAAACTTTTTATTTTTATAATAAAGTTGCCATCTATTTTAAAATGGTCAGAAAAAGATTAGTTAGGTACCAGGAAATGGTATTTTTAAGCGTATTTTTATTTGGTGAGGTATATAAACAATGTAGGTTATGTTTTTTTTACAATTTTATTTATGTATAAATGTTACCAATTTGTTTTTTTCTAGTATAAACGAATTTCATTGTTATTGTGAATGTTTCTTTAGCTGACTTAAATTGGCGGTAAAAGAAGTACTCGCCACATAATATTCTCATTTATTTGTATAATTAAATTATACTTTTTTAGCGACGACAATTATATTTTAGCTTGTACTAAAAAAGTATAATGTTGTCTTACTTTTGTTAACAGCGATTGTCTTCAGACGGAAGTATGGAAATTAATTGCAAAGCATATTTTCTGTCATTTTCCCGTAGTTTCTGTGTTCATGCCCCCGGCGCAAAACGACGTAAGTGCCATTAACAAACATTCACAATGACTGTTTATAAGAGTTTGTGATAATTATTATAGTAAATAGAAGGTGCAATAAAATTAAGTTGGCTAGATTCGGCTAGAAATTTGATTTGTTTATATATATTTGTATTTTTTTTGCGTTAGTATTACTGAAATAATAACACATAGATCTATAAAGTGAAAAGGCATTTGTTTAATTTATTTCTCATGTAAATTATTACAATTTTAAATTACGATAAGTATTTTGAACGTTAGAAATATAAAATGTCCTAAAATCACAGAAACACCACTATATTAGAATTAAAATTGTTAGTAGATTAGGATTTAAACTATATGCATTGAAATAGTTACATCTCATCATGACCTAAAAAGACAAGGCCTGCTTAAATCAGGTATAGTATGAAACAACTGAAAAGTCGCATCGGCTAACTTCGTAAAACCGATGTCTACCGAAGTGAGTGCGACTTCAAGATCACGAATGTTTATTAGGAGCCATTCAAGTATTACGTAAGCACTAAAGGGGGTGGGGGAGTCTTTGGTTAGCTTATTTTTGATGACATGGGAGACTTGGGGGTGATTATGTTAGCAATATTTATCTATTTACTTATTTTTCTAGACTTGAAAACTGCTGATCATGAATAACAATAAAGAAACCTTTGGGTTTTTTATTTGCTTCGGGGGGGAGGGGGGTAATAAGAGCTTTGCTTACCTACTTTTGCTGACAAGGGGAGGGGACGGTCAAAAATTATTAAAATTTTGCTTACGTAATACTTTAATGGTCGATACTAGTAAAATATGATCTTTACGCTGACGCAATAAGTGAGTGCCGCGAAAATGAGCGACTGCCATTGGTTGTTCGATCAAGTTTGTCGATGCGACTTCTTAGTTGTGTCGTACTATAAATACCTACAATAATATTGTATACTTGATTGGCGCTGACCTTATGTTCTTATGTCATACATCTCATAATAATTACGCGGCAACATTGAGAAAAAAAATGTATGAATATGGAAATAAACGTTCTGCCTATAGTAATGTTACGTCCATATCTAGTGAATATTGTCATAGAAATAATGTAAGCGACCGTGTTGCCGACGAGTAACGTAACGAAGACTGAGTTGTGTACAGTGTGAATTGGAAGTCATTTTATTTTTAAGTTTCATCCCCTGACATTCTATACAACCCCTACCATGAGTATATCCACTCCACAATATTCTTTTGCTTTTTATGTTGTAGACATCACTTCTAAACTTTAAAGAAATTTTAGTTCTCGTAAACTCATGGTTGGGGTAATTTGTTTTCTTTTTCATTGTGCATCTGTAGTTAACAAACATGTACATGCTTAAATACTGTTTTTATTATTCCTGTAAGCAAAGGTGATTTTTATTTTGTTTTATGCTTAAATAAAGGAATTGATCGAAATCATTTTCTTTTATTCAAAATCTTTTAAAATAACGGTCTTTGTGTTCCATTTACAAGTATGACTGCCTTGTTGGTCTAGTTGTCGCAAGCGTGACTGCTGAGCATAGGGTCCTGGGTTCGATCCCCAGGTCGGGCAAAGTGATATTGGGTTTTTCCATTAGGAATTTCTCAGTAGCAGCCCGGAGTCTAGATTTGTGCCCGGTTAATGGCATTAGGCTCGCCCCCTATTACTTGGGACTTAAACATAACTGGCGAAACGAGGGTGTTACTAAAACACCTTTGCCTAACCCTTCGGGGAATACAAGGCGTGTTGTTATGTTAGGGTGTTACCAGACCAATCGATCGATCGTCGCTCGACAGCATCGGTCAGTCGATGGATTAGTCTACGTCGATCGATAGTTTCTTCTACCAGACCAATCGATCGATTGGTGTAGTAACACCCTTATGTTACAAGTATGGTAGGCCAAGCACGAACATTTCACGTATAATATCCTAAACGAATCGCTAATGTAAGCGAATTTCGAATTGAAAATACAACTGAACGTAGTTTAGCGAAAAGGATCCAACCCACACAGTTATGAGATATTCAATTTTTAAGTTTAGAATGTGTAGTTTGGCTTAAGAAGTTTAAGGAGTATTTTGATATAAATAACTCATTTTCGATAATTTTGTGGGTTGGATCCTTTTCGTTTAACCACGTCCAACTGTCCTATAACATTTTGGTTTATTTTTTTGCGACGTGCTTAATTTGTGTCTTTGAATACAGTTTTCAATTTAATTAAATAGTATCCGGAAAATAAGTAATTCCAATTCAAAATTCACTCCCATTAACAGTACGTTTAGGTTACTAACGTGACAATGGTGTCGATTCTGTTGCGCACTTTGACAGGACTAAACTAAACTAAGGGTGTTTGTCTCTTTCTGTTTCAATAGAAAAAGAAAGTGACAGTTGCGTTTACTCTAGTCAGGGCCGGACTGGGACCTAAAATCGGCCCGGGCATTTGAGAGACGGTCCGCCCAAGCGATTAGACGGACGTTTTTTTTTAGCCGCTCCCCTCACTTTTTCTCCTGTATCTTGGGTGCATTTACAAACAAACAATTTGCGGCTTCTTTTTCAAGCGATAGACGATAGTTGGACGACCTTTTTTTTCGACGTTCCCCTCACTCTTTCGATTTCTCCGACTGTGTGACCGGCCCATCGGGCATTTGCCCGATATGCCCAGTCCGGGCCTGACTCTAGTTTAGTATCGTCAAAATGTGCAACAGAATCGACACCAATATTCATGCTAGGCCTACTCTTTGTGTCATTGTGGTGAACTTTTACACGGCTGCAAACTTAACAATTTCAGCCTTTGCCCAGAAAATGAAGGCGCCACGCAAACGATGACACTTGTGTCTTGTGTCGGACACAAGCTATTGACAACTAGCAGTGTTTTTTTTTTCATTAATTAATTTTATATTCGCATACGATTGATACACAAACCGTATAAAGTATTTACCTACATTTGCGCAGAATTAAATGTCACAAAACCGTTTGTGTCAAAAGTTAGTTGTTAATATCTGTGGTTACAAAGTACAAAGAAATTGTTATCAGCGTATTACGGATCGGACGCAGTTCGATTGTATTTTAACTGACTTGCAAAAAAAGGAGGAGGTTCTCAGTTCGGCTGTATGTTTTATTTTTATTTTTTTGTTTGTTACCTCACTACTCATTTATGAACCGATTTGAAAAAAACTTTTTTGTTTGAAAGAGTATGCTTTCGAAATGGTCCCATTTAAATTTGGTGAAGATGTGATGAAGAACTTTGGAGATAGACAATGGAACTCTTTAATGACGAACAATACGCATAATGTGATGATGTGATTATGTTACGAGCAGCGTCTTTAGTAGGTCCAACCATGTTTTAATTAAGGCCACTAAAATGAAAAAAATAAAAATCATTTTAAAAATCTTTTTTTTTTTTTTTCCATCATATCAAAAATCATTTTAACAAAAATAAAACCAATTTCAAAAAAACGAAGAAAAGAATAAAATTATTACCATATTATAAAATTAACAGTTTCAGAAGTCGGTGCCTTCAATTTGGTTCAGCGTGGATTAGCACCGACTTCTGAAACTGTTCATTTTGTAATATGGTAATTATTTTATTCTTTTCTTCGTTTTTTGAAGTCGGTTTTATTTTTGTTAGAACATTTTTGTAGGTAAGGGTTGAAAATCCTCCGCATTCCAGCGAATGTCGTAAGAGTGAACTTTTTTTTTCATAATTCGAACAATTTTCTTAACAAAACGTTACCTTATTCAAATGCGATAGCAAACTTGCCCTGTGATAAAATCTACACCTAAGTCAAAAGGGAAAAACTACTGTAATATAATTTATGCAACCTTCGCTCAATGTCTTCAGGACCGGTTTTATAAAAAACCTAAGGTACTTGTCCAATATGGCAATGACCTGGAATCAAAGATGGCTGCCGTTAACCCTTTTTGTTTCGATTCCTATGAATTTAAGTATAAGTATTATCAAACAACATTAAAGGTTCGGTATGTTTAATTAAGCGTTTATTTAAATTACATTAAGTACTATATAACACCCACTGTCGTCCATTGCCTTTTAGCAACAGTACGAAGATGAGACTTAGAATATTCTCGTTTCGTGAGCCCTGTGAAGTCTTGTGCGGGGAAGATACTCCTCTTTTATCTTGCGAGTGTACAAAGACAGCATGATGCATGAGCATTGAGCATACATGATGATGGTATCATTACGATAATCCATTGGCAGCAATTTTTTCTTTCACTTCCTTCACCATCAATTTCACAAGGTTGTCCAAATCGACTTCTGGTTTCCAATTCCAGTCCCGCCGAGCTTCGCTATCATCGAATACTTGCGGCCAGGAATCCGCTGAAACCAATATCAGGAACATGTTTCAGGAAATAGTTCGTGATAATTAAAACAATAGAAAATGTACCGCTCGTCAAGTTTTATGCCCAACTCATAAAACTTGACGAACGGTACATTGTTTAGATATTAGAAACAACCAGCATTCCTAAAAAAATACTGTATGATATAAATAACTCACGATGGTTAATGAATGTAGATGAAGCGAAAAGGGTGTGTCAGGATCGTAGCAGGTGAAAATCTACAGGGTGTAAACGAAACCTGCCGGGGTTGTGGTGCATGCTTAGGCGAATCCCGTGACCCCGGCCGACGGTCAGAAGGAGGAACACCGTGGGTTTTTAGCCGGTAAGTATCCGGCAGACCCCCTCGCCTACCCCGGGCGAGGGAGATCCATGAGGATTATCCCACGATAAAAAAAGGGTGCAAACGAAATCATGTAATTCCTTCAAACCTCGTGATGTACTGCTGACATAAAGTAACCCTGCAAATGATACTTTAAGATTCATAAAAAAAATACAAGAAGTAAACATGTGTTCTTAACGTGAGGCATTTTAGCCTCCCGAGTTAAATGACCGCGCGGCGAGCGATAGCCGAGCAATTTGCTCGGGGCGCTAAAATGCCTCACGTTAAGAACACATGTTTACTTCTTTTAATATTTTTTTTATTGAATCTTAAAGTATCCTGTGCTGGATTAATCTATGTCAGCAGTACATCACGAGGTTTGAAGGGACTACATGTTTTCGTTTACACTCTGTATAGTCTCTGTCTACCCCAATGGGAAACAGGCATGATTGTATGTATGTATAAATAACTCACCTATTTCTTGCCTGCTATCGGGCATATAAGTGATCTTGAAATCTGGTATATATTTAGTCATCGCTTCTGTCAACTCTTCTGGCGTGAAACTCATTGATGTGACGTTGTACACTCTTCTGTTGAGACTCTCGTTGGGCGCCTCCAAATATTCCGAGAGAGCGCGGAGAGCATCCCTTACGTGCATCATAGGAAGTCTCGTGTCTGGTTTGAGGTAGCATTGATATTGGCCTTTGCGAATCACGTCGTGGAAGACCGCTATGGCATAGTCTGTAAAGATAGTTATAATAGGTTTATCTTTTGTTTAATATCATACAAATACAGCGTGATAAGGGTTGTTATTTTTTTCTTTCTTTCTGGCTTCGCACGGCTTGTGCATTTCGCCAAAGTCATCGTTTGGTAGAAATAATAACGAAAAATGACTGATTTAATATGACAGGCGGTTTCTGTTTCGAAAATGGAACAACTAAAATAATACTGGGTTGCCACGTTGGAAATAAAAGTACACTAATGTATCACTAATGCAATCACAGACTTCTATAATCTTCTTGCGTGTCAATGGTTCACATTGTATTCAAGTAGAATTTGGCTACTTCCATGAAGTTGCTCATGGCTTTGTTTAAGTCATTCCTTGTTCAGGATACATGAGGCAAATGAACAGATAAGACTTGGATCGAATGGAGGCCCCATAATCGCATTCAGTATGGAAGGAGTCTCGCACTGCTGTAATTTTAACGGTTCAAAACTACAAGGTTATGGCCAATTTCTTTTGAGATCTGTCGATTTCTTACTGGTTGCCATTGAGTTTCCTATCTACCACTACCTACCTAGATGGCAATAGGCTCGCCCCCTATTATATGGGACTTAAACATATAGGCGAAATGAGGGTGTTACTATAGGTACACCTCTGCCAAACCCTTCGGGGAATACAGGCGCGATGTTATAATATGTTTTGTTATGTCACTACCTACGTAAAAGCAAAACTTAAACCTGTTTAAGATTATTCACATGATATGAATATATTCCTAAAGATCCCCCAAAATTTGGCCTTCCATCAATGCTTTAGCAAGTCACGTTCTTGAACCCGGTCAGTTACCTCGTTCAAGGCTTTATTACGGCAAGGAAGTTTGGCATAAACACATTATCCATAGGTACTCATATTTTTTTAATTAACAGTCAACCAACAACCTTTCTCAGAGTATAAACAGGTATTAGGTACCTACAGTTCTATTTTATGGAAACATTTGAGACAAGAGGAATAAAATACGGTTACCGAGCGATGAACATCTTCCATCCAATTTAATATCGTTTTAAAAGTCCGTAGTAATTTTTTCCTAAGGCATTTTACCTATAGGTCAACCAGAATCTCATGGCATTAAAAATTAATAACAAACAGTGGTTTTCATATGGCAATGTCAACATGTCACTTGTCAAAGGAGTATGACTGTAGTTGATACATTTTCCAGTTCTGATTAATTCATGTTTTCTTGTTCAAACATTTTTAATAAACATACTTATTTTAACAAGGTTTCCTTTTCCATTACAATAAAATTGCAAAAAACCATATATCAGCATATCATTTTGGAACTCAGTGCATAATATCAGCAAGCACATTGGGTCACATAAAACAATAAGCTAAAACCTCTAACAACATGGATTTATGAAATACATGTTGTGCCGACCCCATCTAGTGTGGGATAAGGGCAGGAAGAAGATCGAGAAGAAATTAAAGAAAAAAATTACAAGTATCGAGACTTTTTATTCAAATTACCCTTGTGTTACCCACAAAAACATTTAATTTCCCTATTTACCATCAGATTCTGGTAGACCTATACCTACCTAAACCTGAATTAAATATATTTGTCCAGTCAATGGTGTCAATTCTGTTGCACATTTTGACAGTAGGAACTAGCCAAACGCAACTATCACTTTCTTTTTCTATAGAAACAGAAAGAGACAAACACCCTTAGTTTAGTTTAGTCCTGTCAAATTGCGCAACAGATTCGACACCAATATCATTGAGAAATTGACAAAGAAGAAATAGCCTTAATACAAACAAAATGTAGAAAATAATTTTCTTACCTGTAGTACCTCCGCCAGGTGGGTCACTAGATATGACACCGGGGAACCTCAAGCAACGGAAGTCCAAACCGAATTTGTGATAATAATATTCGCCTAACAACTCTGCATGCACTTTAGACACACCATAAATAGTCCTTGGTCTTTGTACAGTTATATTAGGGGTAGGGTTTCTAGGAGAGTCCGGCCCGAAGGCCCCTATTGTACTCGGCACAAAGATCCTAAGATTATACTGTTTGGCAAGTTCAATAACATTATGCACTCCTTCTATATTCACTCGCACGGCTAAAGGAACATTTTGCTCTCCTATCGCACTTAGGAGAGCCGAGAAGTGGATGAGCCAGTCGACCCTGTGATCCACTACGGTCTTCTGCAGACCTTTAAAGTCTAAAATGTCTACGAATATGTAGGGGCCGTCATTAACTATGTCTTGGGACGGCTTGATTATATCCGAGAGGATGACATTCTCCCGGCCGTATTTTCCTCGAAGATATTTGGCGCACTCGACGCCTAGTTGTCCGAGGCCTCCTGCAAAGTTAATACATTTATTATAATAGATACCTGATGATACGTAAGATATAAAGGCGCTATTCCACCAATGTGCGGCACTGTACTGCACAAATATTTCCTTCGGTGGACCCACTCAAGGCAGTACTCATTACGTGCAATATTGGAGTTCTGCACAAATGTTTGTGAACAAATGTGCCCCGCACACAATTATTGGTGGAATATCACCTTCCTAGCACGCACTGCGGTGCGGTGATTTGCGGAGCATTTTTACCGCAACGAATGAAATAAACAATACAAGTAAATCAGTATGCGGTGAATAATTCGCAGTAGGTACGCGCTCTTCTATGCCTCTCCATACTTTACAGATTATACGTTAAAAAAACGCAAGGCAGTGCGCGCTAGTCCTAAGTTTTTTTTTACCAGATTTAGGTAAACAGGAGACGAAGCGAAATTATGCAACCATAGTACCTAAACAACTTATTTGTCGTCCATATATGAATTTCAATTGGATGTTGTTGTGTTTAAAAACAAACAAATTAGCTATGGCATTAAACTTTATGTCATCAATCATGGAAAACACAGCGGTTTTCCCTTAGGCAAACATGTTATTGCAATACTCCATCCATACTATTACAAGTTACGACGTCATGTCAGTAGAGATTACGCGCTAGAATATTATTTATGTAAACAAAATACGCGGAAGTCAAGACGTAGACCTTTGGTCGTCATCGATAGCGCATTGGGACACGATTTTGAATTGCTCGTGCAGAGATGACTGTTTTTGAATTTAATCAACCATATTCTTGTTCTCGCTAATTTATTTGAGAGTGCTCCATTCGAATTGTCACGTTCTTGCACATTTTTGTTTTATCATGATTGCCGTATTAACCCAAGTGTAGGTGCAAAGACTATGCTTGAAACACATCTAATGTCGTACTACAAAAGTTTTGACATTTTGTTAAAACTGTGTTAACAAAACAAGCCCAGAATAACTGAAAAAAACGATTTTGTGGTCAGACAGCTTTTACTTATTATATGCTATGGATTTTTTGGCTTTCTTCTCTTCTTTTTTTCTCCAATTTGTTTCTTAGTGGCCAGTACAATATCCCTATATAGTTTGTGGGCCAGTATGAGAGCTTAGAGAATTCAAAGTTATGACCTCTTTACAACATTTCAAAATGAAACAAAGAAAAAAAATAGCCTTGTTTCTGGTTCGGGAGGAATGTTTTTGTACTGTCGGTTGCAGTCACCGATCCCGCATTAATATATGCTCTGCTATTGCTCTAATTTTTACCCAATCAATTTAATTTCCACTGGTTTTACCGGTTGTAACAACAACACAACCACCGGCGGCACCGGAATAATTGGTCATCCTCGTGCTAGTACACTTTCGCTTTAATTCGATCATTATAACTGATATTATTACACACTATCACATTCTTGTGTATAGGGTGGTTTATTATAGAAACAACCTTCATAGTATAAAATTCCTTTCACTTGTATAGGTAGGTACACACGTATAGACGGAGTTTGAGTCATAGGACTCAAAGACCCAAATATCGGTAGCGTATCTATTAGATTTATTATTCGATCTAAGTAGTCCAATTAAAGTTTGAATTTATTATAATAACAATCATTTCTTTATTTTATAATAATTTAATAGTAGGTATTCAGGAGTTTCGCTTACTTTTCTTTGTATTCGTGATTTAAAAAACTAGTTTCTACAACTATTCCCCAATTTCCTCAGTTCCATTTTCAAACAGGCTTAAGAAAATTAACTTACCCGTAATTAAAATCTTTGGTGGCTTTCTTGTTAAATTATTACCAGAATAATTTCTAATATTTAATTTAATAGTAGTCCGATATAAATTCCGTAGGAACATAATTACGGAGGATCAAACGTCAGATAGACGACACGATAAATCACTGTGTAAGACAAACTGTAACTGGTAAATAGAACGGAGGGGTCTCTTGCGTGAGGAGAAACTGGTTGTAAACCAATATTATTTCTACCTATGTACAAGTGAATCGTACGATAACAGCAGCTCTAAAGAAATGAACCTTATCACTATACATATAAGCTGCAATAGACCATGCACAGATTCGGTGGGTGTGTCGCCTCTCATTAAATTTTTCGGACAAACTTGACATTGATTTTTTTTACACAAGTGAATTAGCAATGGAAAAAATGGCGTTTTTATTAGCACAATATAGTATGTATAGCATTCAAGGTGGGTGTGTCACGTGTGAAACACGTAAGTAGGAGAGAAACATTAAGGCTCAATTCAAACCGAGATGGCAGCGGCCTGGCGGCAGCCCTCAAGGGAAACTATGTATTTTATTAATAAAGATAAAATTTAAAATGCTGCGTAATTTTAGGCATCTAAACTGCCGCGAAGCGAAGCGGCCGGCTGCTTCCCAATAACAAATTTCACAAGTTTTTATAGTACGTAAAAAAATACTTTACACTTGAATGTTTTGATCAAAACCGCATGTAGCGTCGGTCTGTTTCCTAGGATTCAGTTCATGTACCTGCTTGACTAAGGGTTTAAATTGGTGGTGGCAAATCTATGCATATGGGTAAAAAAAACACAAGTCCTGCTGTCGTTCATCAAGTCTATCTTTCGCAGACGAACGAAGCTCTACCGCGCCTATCATTTTGAAGACCACTCTCCAATCCTCATAAGATTAATCACGGGAGCCAGCAGTCTTTTAAAAAATAGTATAGTGCTACAGACCTATAGATAATATTCTTTATTGGATATCTGCTGTGGTCTATTATATATCTTTACATAGTATAAAACAGAGTCACTCCCGCTGTCTGTCTGTCCCTATGTATGCTTTAGATCTTTAAAACTATGCCACGGATTTTGAAGCGGTTTTTTTAATAGAAGAGTGATTCAAGAGGAAGGTTTATTTGCCCCATATTAGTATCTACATTGCACCCGTGCGAAGTCGGGGCGGGTCGCTAGTATAATATAATTTGAATGGAAAAGGCCGCTTTGATGAATATTTTCGCGAAATAGGTACGTCTATCGAATCTAAGAAGTGGCACGTGTTTGACAAAGCACGTGAAAATATACCTGATTATGTGAAACCGGTGATATTTGGACGAGGTCACAATACATGATAGATAATTTGAAAAGCTTTATAATAACGTTCGCTTAGCAACAGCTCACGTTGAGGACTTTGCATGGTGTTTACCCGTCAAATCTCTGGTTACCAAACCGTTTACGTAACATTCTGGAAGAGGTTGTTTAATTAACGAATTAAATGTTGGTGAACACCAGCCTTAGAGAACTATACAGATATAGTAACCTACTAAAAAGTTGTATAATCTTACAACCAACTCGTGAAACCGTGGGGGTGTTCGCGCGTTGTTGGGAGGATTTCCAATTGATAGCTGATGAACATACCTACATGAAATATCAAACCCACAAGTACTTACGTTACATAAGTGAATATTATAATTATCTAATCTTAGGACTGTTATATAACATTTAAAATGAATATAAATCTACAAATTGCAATTTGAAGTATTTCAATTACTCTTCATAAATTTTAAATATTATTAAGTATATTATTTTAAAAAGGTAAAGGCAACAATGCAACATGCCTTGCCTCCAAGACCCGTGTAATAGTTTGGTTAGAACGCAGATTGTAATCGCTCAGTGTGTTATTTGCCTCCAAATCTATTATTTTTTGTACGACATCTATACCAAGGTTAGCAGGATGTAAGCAGGTTTTCGCAAACTCACAAACAGAAGAATTGGCAAACAACTTTGTTTTGACACCGAGACATACGACGTTTTGGATTGAAAGATTGGTTACTTTGCGCGCCTTGTAAGTATGTTTTTTAGGGTTCCGTACCCAAAGAGTAAAACGCGAGTACCCTATTACTAAGACTCCGCTGTCCGTCCGTCCGTCCGTCTGTCACCAGGCTGTATCTCATGAACCGTGATAGTTAGACAGCTGAAATTTTCACAGATGATGTATTTCTGTTGCCGCTATAACAATAAATCCTAAAAAAAAGAATAAAATAAATATTTAAGGGGGCTCCCATACAACAAACGTGATTCTTTTGCTTGTTTTTACTCGATATTGATAACGGCAACAGGTAGACGCTTGAAATATTCACAGAATATTTAGTTATATATTCACTTTAAAAATAAATAATTAAATTAAAATAAAACAAATATTTAAGGGGGGCTCCCATACAACGAACGTGATTTTTTTTGCCGTTTTTATAGATAATAGTACGGAACCCTTCGTGCCTGAGTCCGATTCGCACTTGGCCGGTTTTTTATTATTATTTTATTCTTGATTTTCGTTCGAAATGTAATGTCTAATGTCCAAATAATAATTTGTAGGATGGTACACATAATATAGGTAAAAGTATTTGTTCATAGGTACAACGTTAAGAATAATTTTTAAATGAAATCGTAGCAGTATTGTTTCTATTTTTGATTACAACCATGTTTCAATAGAGTAATTAAGGCGACACTGGCAATTTTATTGTCCAAGTGGCCACCCTTCCTTGTTACCACATCGTACGATTTAATCGAGATAAGTCGCCTAAGCATTCTGTATTTTGCAACTTATGGTCATAGAGTATAAAATTAGATCAGATGTACCTGTCCACAGATATCTAATGTAGATTTATGTGTATTACCTATTAATCCTATGGATTTTGACAGACAGGGCATTTATTAAATCTACATTACTAATTTATATTAAAGAAAGCAGCTGGGAAAGACGGAATATGGCTGGGAAAGACGGGATATGGCAGGCAGAACAACTTGAGAAAGGACTAAGTCATAATTTATGGCCCTTCTGAAGTAAATCGATTGAGAGAAGGTCTAGCTGCGGTGTAGTTAGCGCAGCTCGATCCGCACGTGCATCGTGTTGGGGAAACGTGTCATTGTAGCGCAAAATTATGACAACCCTAGGTATAAATGTGGAACAAAGTGCAGCTTTCCTTAACTTCAACTTCGCCTGCTTGTGTTGCACCCTGCAGCTGACTTTCGAGGCTCTGACGACAGACAGACGGCGTGATGCGCATCTATTTTGTCAGCCTAAATATTCTGGACTTCAGGATAGTAGCGTAACTTCAGTCACCACATGCCTGCTGACTAAACCGGTTATATCCGGGTGATACAGAAGCTAGAGACAAAAGATGGGGAGTAGGTAGGTACTCGTAGCTCTAACATTTTTAACTAGCCCAAATCAATTCGATAGAAAAGTTAACAATCTTTCAGTCTTTTTAACTGAAACTGCTGTTAAAAATCAAGGTAGGTATCCATTGCTCAAATTCAAATCAAATGCTATTCGACGTTTCAAATTTTTAAATACTTTTTATAAATAAATCACCAAATGATTTTACTTTTTTTTAAATTATTTTAGGCCAGACCTTACAAGCCAGGAGTCCTCTGAGAGGCAAATAAGTCGCAAAAAAAAAGAATAGTTGCACGAACATGCACATCTATGATAGTTCAGCAAGTATAGTTACGGGCGGCAGCACGCGCCACAATGGTGAAAGATAAGTTACTTGATGTGCATCGAGCTGTGAACCGAAAGTCTGGTGTTTACATGCGAAATACTTGCATCCCAGTTCACGTCAGGCCACCATAAGCCACGCTTGTCCAGTCTTGTTTTGTTTAGTGATTGTTGCGTAACAGTGATCGTGTTCTTCAAACGACTTCAAAGGAATTGACGTTGTGTTCCATTTATCATCTTTGACGGTAAATCGATTTTTGTTGTTCTTATTATAAATATTATTTGTTTATTGCTTTGTTAGGTTGGTACTAAAATAGTAGACTTTGTACTATGAATGATGCGTTTATGCAAATTGCATTGTTTTCTAAGAATTAAGATTCTAGATTAGATATGAGCGTTTTGTAAGACATAGAGTACCTAACGTTTATTTATCCATGGCAGTCTGAGTCTAAATCGGTTAGTCTGGTTTTTTGTCCCATAACAACAATATAATAATATTATTGCCAAATGCAAACCTACGAATTTTTTTTTTGCAGTTACGTTGATTATTTTAGTCCGAAAATGATGAAAGATTATAAATAGCTATGTTTACCTTTTACCGCAGATTACCTTTTACTTAGTTACTGATCTAACCCAGTAGAATCGAAGCTATTTATTTTACGACGAGACCGGTCCGTCTGTAATATTTACTCGACATTTTATTTTATTCGAACATGAACGAAGTGCCTGTAGGTACTCTTGGAAAGATCCAATAAAAAAAAACCTTTTTTATATCTTCTTCTTCTTTACATAGTATAAAACAAAGTCGCTCCCACTGTACGCTTAGATCTTTTAAACTACGCAACTGATTTTAATACGGTTTTCAGCAATAGATAGAGTGATTCAAGAGGAAGGTTTATAAATGTCCCAAATTAGTATCTACATTGCAGCCGTGCGAAGCCGCGGCAGGGCGCTAGTAGGTACCTACTTAATAAAATAAAAGTGCATTTAAGTACCTACACAAACGTTTGACTACCTTTTTGGTCTAGTGGTCGCAAGCGCGACTGCTGAGCATAGGGTCCTGGGGTCGATCCCCAGGTCTGGCAAAGCGATATTGGGTTTTTCATTAGGAATTTCTCAGTAGCTGGCCGCGGAGTGTGGATTTGTGCCCGGTTAATGGCAATAGGCTCGCCCCCTATTACATGGGACTCAACCATATTGGCGAAACGAGGGTGTTACTAAAACACCTCTACCGAACCCTTCGGGGAATGCAAGGGTAATGATATGTTACACAAAAGCAGGTAGGTACTATCTAACTAATAAATTTAATATGCACAAGATTAGGATCATATAACGTGCGCATGCACAATGCATCAGCTTTCCAGTCGACACGTGTGACATTTTAAAGGTTCTTTTTACAAACATGATCTAGCTGTAGGTACCTACACCTCGATTGCAACAAGTTAATAATATAGGTACTTAATTATATATTTATTATTCAATTATATAACATAACATCACGCCTTGTATTCCCCGAAGGGTTCGGCAGAGGTGTTTTAGTACAACCTCGTTTCGCCAGTTATGTTAAGTCCCGATATGTAATAGGGGGCGAGTCTATTGCGATTAACGGGGCACAAATCCAGACTCCAGGCTGCTACTGAGAAATGCCTAATGGAAAAATCCAATAACATTGCCCGACCTGGGGATCGAACCCACGAGTACCCTATGCTCAGCAGTCGCGCTTGCGACCACTAGACCAACGAGGCAAGTTATGATTATTATTTAATCTATCTACATATAATTACCCATTTACTTTGCCACTTTCTGTGAATATCCTTCAATAGACTCGTGCTAGGTACCTACCTAGAAGGTATGTCTTAATTGGATAGGTACTGACTGTGGTCCCACGAGGTTTTATCTGACTCTGGAGTCGAACTCAGAACACTACCGAACGGTAGTTTAGTAATGTATATCGCTATCAATAGTCACTATTTTTCGATATACGAACCAAAATTAAATATTCTTCTATCCTATCCTATTGGCAAACTCTTGCCTATTGTGCACGATGCTGCTGACTAACGCGTCAAAACATCGACTTGAGGGGGCTCGTAGATCCAATTTGCCAGGTTATATCCATTTCCCAGACCGATGGGTGACTTACAGCAGGAACATTGGCCCCACAGAAATAAGAAAGAATATCTTTGATCGGCACTAAATGACTGATGGAGCGGTGGTCACCAAACCAACCATCAGCCCATTGATTCAGAACTTTTCGATAAGTCAGTTGTCGAACGTTTTCTCACGTTACAAGAACCGTAGTCACAATGAGATATCAAACTGAATCGATCGACAACTGACTAATCGAAACTTTCTGAATAAGGAGGCAGGCCCGTAGCGTGATTTGATTTTAGCAGACCATTTTTGGACAAAGTCCAGCTGCTGTAGTAGAATTCAAACCACGTATGTGTAAAATACATTTTTTTAAAAGATATAACTAGAAATAACTGTCTCCTGCAAAAAAATGGCCGTTCAAATGTTAATACAAGTTTGTCATCGTACGTCATAGATAGCTTAGAAGTATTAGAATTGAAAGTTTGTTGAACTAGTACGTGTATGACGAGTTTATCAATCTAAAGAACAAAAAAAAACACTGAAGAAATAAAATTAATATTTTATTTATGGGGTTTTCACTGCCGAGCGTTGATAAGTATCTAAAGAGTTTGAATTTATTAAGCTAGGGCACTGGCTTAGTCGGAGTGCATTGACAGATCCTCAGGGAACCTACTTACGAATTACGTTCGTCTGGCGTACCCAGAGGAGTCAGCCCCGCTCCTAACCTTGCTGAGTGGCCAATCTTTTCGCCACAGCACGAGCTATTGTCGTATGGCTCGTGCCGACACGACACAAGAACTGGGTTAGTATGCCTTCACATAATGCATTATCTTATGCGTAATTTACTATCATCTGTAGTCCTCCATGGTTACGGTTTCGCTCCAGTTTCTTAGCAATTGGTTTGATTGCGTAATAAGTCAATCAAATATAATATGATGAAGCGTATTACTGAATCTTTAGTATGTAAATTGGGCTAGCCATTGTTAAAATGCATTTAATCTACTTGAATAAACATTTTTTTTTTCAATATTTTATCCTACTTACTCTATTAAATACAGTAAATAGTGCAGTGGCCATAAAGTGTCAATTGTCGGGGTCGCCTATTTAAGACCCTATCAGAACACATAGGTCCTAATTTATAACTAAGTAGAGTGATGTGATTGATTCAGTTGATGGCAATAGGCTCGCCCTCTATTACATGGGACTTAAACATAACGGCGAAATGAGGGTGTTATTATACACCTCTGCACAATTCTTCGGGGAATACAGGCGTGATATTATGTAGAGTGCCCATAACATTCATTTATTTATATCTTGCATTCGTGTGTTTAAATGTGCACCCACAACTGTAGTTTTGCCCGGCTCTCCAATGATATAACTTTTGCTAAATCACTACACACTAGATGATTATTTACAGTGATTACAGTGATTCTCGTGCTACTAACCTTGACGTGATATATAATCGAGAAACCTTAGCTTATTAAAATTTATCTTCGCGCTCTCCTTGTCAATTCAAGATACCTACCTACAACCATATGGTTGTACTTGTCCATATATGTATTAAATATACAGCAAGAAGGTTCTAAGCTAAAGAACGTTCAGGGTTCTCTTCATCGACGTCATATTTTTTTACATGTTATAATATAACATCACGCTTTATATTCTCCGAAGGGTCCGGCAGAGGTGTTTTATAGTATACCCTCGTTTCGCCAGTTATGTTTAAGTTCCATGTGGTGGGCCTAATGAGCCTATTGCCATTAACCGGGCACTAATCCAGACTACGGGCTGCTACTGAGAAATTCCTAATGGAAAAACTCAAAAACACTTTACCCGATCTGGGGATCGAACCCAGGACCCCATGGTCAGCAGTCGCGCTTGCGACCACTAGACCAACAAAGCAGTCAATCTCATAATATCGACTATAGTTATCTAACTTTTAGAGACCACCACAGTAAATCGGCGTATTCTGTGTAGAGTATGAGTCTATGTGAACTGTAGAGCATCTGCATATAGATCTATGTGCCTTGTGCACTCCATTGGGAATTGAGGTACCTACCCATTTTCGGCATTAATTATTTTTAACCGACTTCCAAAAAAAGGAGGAGGTTCTCAATTCGAATGTGTTTTTATTTGTGTTTCTTCCGCGGTATCTTTGCTAATTGGGAACCGATTTTAATGATCATTTTATTGTTTGAAAGAGTATTCTTTCGAAGTGGTCCCATTTAAATTTGGTGAAGATCTGATGAAGAACTTCGGAGATAGACAATTTGAAGTCGGTTTTATTTTTGTTAAAAGGTTTTTAGGTTATGAATTCATAATCACTTTGCAGTTATTACAGGGATTTAGAGGATTGAGATATAACTAGGTATATAGGTACACATCTTTATATAGTACATATAAAACAAAGTCACTCCCGCTGTCTGTACGCTTAGAGCTTTTAAACTACACAACGGATTTTAATGCAGTTTTCAGCAATAGATAGAGTGATTCAAGAGGAAGGTTTATATGTCCCACATTAGTATCTACATTGCATCCGTACGAATCCTGGGCGGGTCGTTAGTAATTATATAATTTATTGATTTACTGCGTCGTTGGTCTAGTGGTGGCAAGCGCGACTGCTGATCGCAAGGTCCTGGCTTCGATCGGTGTTATTAGGTTTTTCCGTGTGGGATTCCTCAGTAGCCTGGAGTTTGGATTTGTGCCCGGATGATGGCAATAGGCTCGCCCCCTATTACACGGGACTTTAACATAACGGCGAAATCAGGGTGTTACTATAAATCTCTGGCCTACCCTTCGGAGAATACAGGCGTGATGTTATGTTGGATATAAATAAGTTTTACATAGAATATTCAGTGATTTCGATTTTAATTATTCGATACGATTAACATGTAAGTATTGGCATTTGTGACCTTCATCGCCACATGTCTCAATCATAATACTTATCTAGGTACATAGTTGCAATCAAGAAACATTATACCTACTGTTGGTTGCATTAGGTATCTACCAGTTGCATCAGTTTCAGTTACTTATTATGTCTGTAAGTGGTTAATTGACGACAATTCGCCATTATTATCAGTTTTTAGGGTTCCGTACCCAAAGGGTAAAACGGGACCCTATTACTAAGACTCCGCTGTCCGTCCGTCTGTCACCAGGCAGCATAGGTACTAACACACTATAGTTAGACAGTTGAAATTTTCACAGATGATGTATTTCTGTTGCCACTATAACAACAAATACTAAAAAACAGAATAAAATAAATATTTAAGGGGGCTCCCATACAACAGACATGACTTTTTGCCGTTTTTATAGATAATGGTACGGAACCCTTAGTGCGCGAGTCCGACTCGCACTTGGCCGGTTTTTTAATCATTTTAAGTAGGTACAATTTTTAAACAGAAGTAAGTAGATGAAATTAACGATATCCATTTAAGCTTACCTATAATCAGATTGTATTGTCTTATTGCGTAATTTTAAAATTAGTTTTGATGTACGATTTGAAGTTAATGTTAGCAATGAGGAAACCGTTCTGAATAGACGCGAAAACTACGTATGCTTGTGATATAATAGGTAGGTATTTAATAACTTGATATTGAATGACTGCCATGTTGGTCTAGTGGTCGCAAGCGCGACTGCTGAGCATAGGGAGGACCCTACGACTAAGAGATCGAACCCAGGAGGGTTCGATCTCTAAGCCGTGCAGTGATATTGGGTTTTTTCTCATTAGCATCCCGGAGTCTGGATTTGTGCCCGGTAAATGGCAATAGGTTCGCCCCCTATTACGTACATGGGACTTGAACATAACTTGCGAAACGGGGATGTTACTAAAACACCTCTGCCTTAGCCTTCGAGTACCTATCTTATGTATATTTTTAATATACTCCCAAAAAAAGGAGGAGGTTCTCAATTCAACTGCACCTATGTTTTTTTTATTTTTGTCTGTTTGTTCCGCGATATCTTTGCTAATTGTGAACCGATTTTAATGATACTTTTTTGTTTGAAAGAGTATTATTCTTTTCTAGTGGTCTCATTTAAATTTGGTGAAGATCTGATGAAGAGCTTCGGAGATAGACAATTTGACGTCGGTTTTATATTTGTAAAAAGTTTTATTATTATAGGTATAGGTAAATAGTACAATTAAGTACTACTTATAGTATGGCAATATTACTAAGTATATTTATATCTATATTGTATAGGTACCTACTTACCTACAGATCAAGATTACGAAACTATCTAGCATAATCGCGATGCAAGCCTGTAATAAAACAAAAATAATAACAAGTTATAAGATCGTACTACTTACAACGTACCACGTTACGGGATGACAGTCGGCAACAGTTACCCAGAGATAAATGCGATAACTGTACTATAATGACTGCTGTCCCGTTCGCTGCATACGTATGTACCTACCTACTCGCATGATGTGTACCAGTAAGATATTCATAGGTAGGTACTTATACCGCACTCGATGTCTAGTACCTTCTTCCAAGTAGAACGCCCCAGGTGACTGCGGCGTTCTACTTGTTTTACTTGTGATAAATGAAGACTCAGTTCGCAAGGTTCAGAAAATCCAGTGTAGATCCAGGGCTAGACACGTACCCCTGTACCCTCTTCTCTTTGAATCCGCCCTTAGACCTTAGTCTATAACAGGGGTGGCCAACCAGTCGATCGCGGCTCTTAATCCAGTCGATCATGGCAAGGCAAAGAAAAATATAAGTTTAATATAAGTTGAATGAAGAGGTACTGATTGTGTAATTGGTAGATCGCACAGAGTCTACTCAGTAAACAGTAGATCTTGGGTCGAATCAAGTTGGCCACCCCTGGTCTATAATATTGATGTCGTGAAGTCCCATAAGCTAAACTACCTAATAGGCAGTTGTAGGTCTATGGGAGGATAGATATATGGGATCAAACATTGCCGTGTCTAAATTCAAAATATCGGTGCAGATTATTTCAATGGCGGAGGTCGGATGGTTGTCACTCTATGACCATGTAAATAACTAAATATTGGTGTCGATTCTGTTACCCACTTTGACAGGTCTAAGCTAAACTAAGGCTGAGTTGCACCAACTAACTATAACCGTAACCATACCAAAATTCCTGTCAAATCAGTAACATAAATATAGCAAGTTAACAGTTATAGCTGGTTGGTGCAACTGAGCCTAAGGGTATTTGTTTCTTTCTGTTTCAATAGAAAAAGAAATTGACAGTTGCGTTTGGTCTAGTTTAGTAAGGTCAAAATGTGTAACACCATTGTACTCCTAAACGGTGTGTAGAGAATTTAGCAGCAATAGTTGACATAGGTAAGTACAGTTAACATAAAAGCGTTAAAAAGTAAATGACATAAACGCCACTGTTTCGTTTTTGTTTGAATAACATTTTTCTGTTATAAAATATTCAGTGTTGAGCATAATTTATACATTAACGTCCACGTTTAGTTATTTTTAAAAATAAAAACATTATGCAAATCACATTCGAAAAGTAACGCTTTTGTTATTATTGTGCAATACAATGAGTCGTTTATGAAGGCATTGCGAAGTTTACTGGCATAATAAGAATGTAGTGTTTGTTAATAGACATTTAGTTTACGAGTGTACACAATTCCATACGTTTTTAAGTATTTTAAATAAAGTTCTTCATTCACCCCGTAGCTTCGCCGATTAAATTAGATATTCTTATTCTGTTGTCTCCTTTTACTAGATATTATGTATCAATGGACCTACCTACTTATACACCTAGCTAGTTTAAAAAAGTAAGTAGGTAAGTAAAATTAATAAAACGGAAGGTCTGAGTTCGACCCCGGCATGTACCACAGATTTTCGAAATCATGTGTGAATCAGAATCTAGACACGCGGTAGCGTGTCAAGCCAAGTTCAAAGAAAAAGGAACTGGCGACGCAGCAGCCGTGTGTTATATTACACGAACCATTTGAAGCCACTTTTGAGCCCTTAATAACTCAAAATCTATTCAACATAAACACATGAAATTTGGTTCATTTATTAAAACTCCTGAGATTAACTATAATCCCAAATTTCATAAATACAGCTCAAACGGTTATTGAGATATTAACGTCTAAAAATCGCCATTTTTAACACTGACTGACATATATATCAAAAACCTAACCCACTTCCAGATGACCTAGAAAATTGAAATTTGGCGTCCAGCTGGATAATTGTGTAAAATGAATAAAACAATGGAAAAAGTCAGAAAACAGTGAATTTTTACGATTTGAAATATTTTTCAAACAATCGATTTTTATTACCTAGCGCCTGCGAAATTATAATAGCAAAATCTTTTTCTTTCGCAGGAGATTATAGGTTCCATGATTCCACGATGAAATGTCACTTTTATCGTTTTATAAACCAGATTATTTGATTCCAGTGGGAAATAAAAATATACCTAACAGGAAAATAATGATAAAAAAGTTAAAGGAAAGACTTTCGTTATACTTCTAACGTTCAAGAAAATGTAGAATATGGTACAAAAAAGATAACTATACCGCGTAAACCTTTTACAGATCACTTTTGAATGATGAATAATAATAATTTCTTTACAAAAAGTAATGATATCCCATCAAAAACATAAATGTGAAAATGGGAGCCAAGTTCAATAATAAGAATATGCTTGGTTGTCGACTTCCCGTCAAAAGCATTGAGATCTAAATGGGTGCCAAGTTCTGTGGATAATCCTGAAATTTATTTATAAGATCATGAAGCTCAAGATTTGACTTGGCTAGTTTTCACATACAAGCTATCTTATATTTGGCTAATTAACTTATCTTTTTTATGTAATACGCAAGTTACTGTTTTTATATTGTAAGGCCAATATAATTATAATCCTACTCTTCAAAAAATTTGGTTTACTGGTAAAAACTAGACAAGTCAATTTTGAGCTTCATGATCTTAATAAATTTCAGGATTATCCATAGAACTTGGCACCCATTTAGATCTCAATGCTTTTGACGGGAAGTCGACAACCAAGCATATTCTTATTATTGAACTTGGCTCCCATTTTCACATTTATGTTTTTGATGGGATTTGATTATCATGGTGAAGGAAAACATCGTGAGGAAGCCCGCACACCTGAGTGGGCTCCAAAATGTTCTTAATGTTGTGTGTAGTCCGTCAACCCGCACCTGGCCAGCGTGGTGGACTAAGGTAAAACAATCTTATAGAAAAGGCCCGCACCCAGCAATGGGACAGTAATGGAATAAATAAAATTAGAGATACCTAATGCCCTAAAGGGGCCTCCAAATATGCGCCTAGGCAACGGTAAACTGTAGACGTTTTCAAAAATATTTAGAATTTCCACTCGTGTATAGAAATGCAAGTGCAAAGCTACCGGTAAGCTGGGCTACTTCTTAGTACTTACACCAAATAATTGAAGGACGAATCGTGACCCAAATAAACCAAAACTCGCATCAATGGCTTGCATAACTTTAAAACAATGACGTAAAATACATTGCACACTATAGATCGCCGTTAATAACAATGGTGTATAGGTAAGTGAAAGTGCAACTCAACCACCGGACCGTTCCGGTGGGCTATTGTTTCTATAACGCATTGTTTTCATTAGTGCCGGTCCTTGGCGCCGCCGGATTACAACTTTTCGTGGTTTTCTAGTCTAAAAATTACGCAATCAAGGGTACAGCTTCGATTTTGAAGGATCAAAGAATCGAAGTTTCCTTTTATATCGTCATGGTAGCTAGAACCTGAATAGCATAATCAGCCTATTACTGTCACACTGCTAGGCACGGGTCTTGTTTCAGAATTCGAAGGGTTCAGGCCTTAGTCCACCACGTTGGCTTGGTGCGGGTTAGCAGACTACAGACTACACACACCATCGCGAACTTTATGAACGCTCTTAGGGGTGCAAGTTTCCTCACGATATTTTCCTTCAGAACTTGAATGTTCACTGTTAAAACAGTCGACTTCGAGGAGCGATGTTTATCAGTACAACTGCAATACAATTTGTTAATATAAATGCAATATTTCAATCCATGATTTTATTAACTTTCAGGTAAGGAGTACTGAAACAGCGAGAAATATGCTACAATGATCATCACAGAAGTTCTAGAGGAATGGAACCAAAGAAAAGAGAAATAGTCTCATGGCTCCTCCTCTTGTTACTTTCGCATGTGACTGGACAGGCTTCAATATGTCCTGCTCCAGAGACAATCCTTCCATGCATATGTACAAATCGCCACGAAGATGTCCAAATATGGTTGGTTAAAGTAATCGTTATCAAGTCAACGATGCCTTAGTCTGAGTAATAACGAACTTAAACTTTGTTTACAGGTGCACACACAGCGACTTGCCTCAAGTATTAAAGGGCGTTCAGAAAGTCGGAGACCTTGTCAGGAAACCAATAGATGAACTGATAATAGAAAACAATTATCTCCCATCGCTGCCAGGGAAAATATTTCAAAATGTAAAGATTATGAGATTAATGCTTCGTCATAATGGACTGGAGCGATTATCAGCTGCTTGGCTGGAGGCGCAGGAAACGAATTTGGTAGAAATATTCATCGTCGAGAACGATTTGAGAAGTCTTCCAGCAGAAAGTCTGATGAAACTTCAAAATCTTCAAGCCTTGACAGTACAATCGCAAAATCTAAAGAGGATACCCGCGTTTTCTGGTTTACAGAAACTGCGTTACATAAACATACAATCGGAAAGTTTAAATGCAGTCAATGAAAACACGTTTGAAAATTTGCCAAACTTGGAAAAGTTGTTCATCCAAGGCAGTGTTAACCTACACATACTGAAAGAAAACGCTTTTTACAATTTGCCGAAATTAAGAAGACTAGAAATAACAAATTGTGGCATTAATCTTATACATATGAGGTCTCTATCTCTGCTACCTTCTCTAAGCGAAATGTCGCTAAGCAACAACAAAATCTCGGATGCAACTATGGTTGGACGAGCTATGAGAGATTTACCAATGCTATCTCATTTAAACCTTAATCACAACTCTATAGACAAATTAACCGAAGGCGCATTTGTGGATCAACCGATGCTTGAGAATCTATTTCTATCACACAACAACATAAAAATCATACATCATGGTGCATTTCATAGAGTTCCAAAGTTAAGGGTCGTGGATTTGAATTACAATAGGATAAATCAAATTCACCCTGAATCCTTTATGCAACAATCCGGCAGTGGTGTTGAGGAGCTTACTTTGATCGGAAACCAAATAATGCATATTTCCGAATTTAGAGCCTTGCTAGATGCTTTACCCCGTTTGAAATTCCTAGACCTAAGTCACAATTTGCTTCAAGAAATTCCACGAGGCGCTCTTAGAGGCCACCCTAGTCTAGAAAGATTACATTTGAACAAAAACAACATCAAGTTTATACAGGCAGACGCATTCGTCGCAATGCCTGCATTGAGAGAGTTGCATTTAAGTAACAATTCGTTAAACGACATGAACGAAGGTCCATATTGGAATTTGCCTGCACTCAAAGGACTAGATTTGTCTTACAACTACTTCACACGTTTACAGCCCAAACTTTTATACAACCTTCCATCATTGAGAAGGATTAACTTTAGTTACAACCAGCTAACAATCATAGATCCAATTACTTTCATGGAATTACCCTTATTAGAATATGTTAATGTATCAGGAAATGCTCTAGTTTCAATACATCCAGCTACTTTTAGGAACTTGGCCAATCTTTACGAGTTGGATGCCAGTTCAAATAGACTGATAGAATTTGTACCTGGATTACCACGAGGTCTAGAACAGTTATATTTACAACAGAATCAAATAACAAGTTTGCCAATGCCTCCGTCACCAGATTTCGATTTACCGTCCTTAAGGACTCTAGATATTTCGAGCAATGGGATCCAGAAAATTCCTCATGGTAGTTTGAAAACGTTGCACAATTTACGCCGATTTTATATGAAACGAAATGGCTTGAGGCAGATCGAAGTAACGACTTTTAGTGATTTAGATCGACTTGAGATTTTAGATTTAAGTTATAATCAAATAATGGCTGTTCACCCAAAAAGCTTCAGCAAACTAAACCAGCTAAAAAAAGTGAACTTGCACGGAAATACAATTGAAAACTTCGATTTCATGGCCATTCAAGACAATGCTGCGTTATCGTCTCTGGATTTCAGCAAAAATAAATTAAAAAGTATTAGCCCAAATATTATTAACAGGGCCCTAGACGTAGAAACGTTGAATATTTCTTCGAATAATCTAAACGAATTACCAGCGACCTTGAATATGATGTCGAAGTTAAAAGTTTTGGATGCTAGCTACAATCACATAAAACATTTTGATGGCAATTCCATCAATAGTATTAACACACTGTCAGATTTTAAAATGCCCCACAATAAGCTAATAGAGCTACGCACTGGAAGTTTTAAAGACCTTAGAGATCTTGAAACAATAGACTTGGACAGCAATAACATTGAAGTGGTCCATCCAAAAGCTATAGCGAACCTACCCAACTTGGTCTCAATATATTTGAGCCGAAATCACATTATAGATTTACCTGATCGAGTTTTTGCCAATCTTCCAAAACTAAGAATAATAGAAATGCAAGGAAATCGTTTGCAGTACATATCGTTGCGAGCTTTTGAAAATATGCCTTTGGTACAATACATGAATTTAAGCAATAATCAAATTACTAGTATTGATAATTCGGGACTACGACAATTATCTTCTTTAGAAGTGCTGGATTTGAGCTTCAATAAGCTAATGAGATTGACTAGAGCGTCGTTTCAGTATATGGAATGGTTGGTAGAGTTGAATTTAGATAATAACATGATATGCCACATTAGTGGCCAGCCTTTTGATTTCATGCCTCGACTTAAAGTTCTCTCACTGAGACACAATAAACTAAGCACAGTGATGGAGACTACATTTGCCAAACTAAGAAATAACATCGCTATTTTGGATATTGATGGTAAGTGCAAACATTACTTATGGATAATTTCAGTCGCGCTTGAAATAATAGAAAAGGTGTGTAATCGTAGAAAGGAAAAGCCGGACTGTCGTCATACATCCGGTTTGTTGAATGTTTCTCAATAGTAACTTCCAGGTTTGGCCGGGCAATTTGTGTGCATTTCCTTACTACCAGATTATAGTGTGAACTACTTGTTTAGTCTCATTCCAAAGTTCTGCCTAGCTTTTTCCCAACTAGGTTGGGGTTAGATTCCAGTCTAACCAGATGCGGCTGAATACCAGTATTTTACACGAAGCGACTGCCATCAGACCTCTGCAACTCAGTTACTGGGCAATGCCAATATCCTAAGGTTAGACCAGTTGTCAGACTTTCGGGCTTCTGACTTCCCGTAACGACTGTCATAGGTATTCGCATGTCACTCAAGACCGACCGTTTAACGTGCTCCCCGAGGCACGGAGGGGTCTCGATGTGTGACGATCGGTCACCCTTCCACGGACTGACCGTGGCAAGCGCAGCTTTACCTCGTAAATTATATGATCCGCGCGGTTGGTAATTAGCTATGAGCCCCTCAGATTTAGTCTCATTCCGATACGGAGTAGTAATTAGGTACATAACGTTGCGACAAGGGGCGACCCTATTATTATTTTACAAGTTTAGTTCCTGGCTCGAACATATACTTTGACTAAGAGTACTTGTAATAAAATAAGTACCTATAACTTCAAAAAGGTCCAATTACAGTGTAGGGGAACGAGATATTGTGTTCCGCCTACGAAAAGGGAGGATCCTCCAACCAGGCGGAGTCTTGTGCCTGACGGGCCACTGCCCAACGGTTGATGTTGGGAAGTTGTATATATACTAACTCCGTGTCAAATCTTGATACCGCGATGCAGGATAGTTCGCATGTGGCGTGATAGATGCCGCCACAACAGACCCACATATTTTTCCAACCGACTATCGACTTGAGATTGAGACATAATAATAATGTAACTTTAATTTTAGGTAACCCGCTAATCTGCAACTGCAATATCGTTTGGTTAAAATCATGGCTATCGGAATCATCTTCTATTGGGCCTAAATGTGCTGACGGCACATACGTTAAGGGTATGCCGTTCGGAAGAAATGATTGCCCAAACACTTCAATTAGTAAAATTGATGAGGAAGATCTAAGATCGTGTATAACACATGAAAATGAGGCGCTTTTACCTAATTTGGCGACGTCGCAAGTATTCTCAACGTTGGACAAAATCAAAGATTACACATCGCAAATTAAGAATACTTATCAAGCTAACAAAATTAACAGACCATCACCAGAAGAATCAGACTACTTCTACGACGAATATGTCGATTACCCTTACAATGAAACTTTGATAGATGGCTTGAACAACGAAATAAGTACGACGCATAACAATAATAGATCTTCAGGCGGACTCCCCACGATTTATGCAGCCATGAACAAGCAAAATACAACAGACAGGAACAAGCAGACTCCTACAAAAACATCCAATAGTGGCTTTACATTTTTCGGGATGCCCCTCCCGCCAATAGACATGGGAAAATTACTTAACACAGGACGCAAAATAGACTGGCCAGAAAAGAAAAACTCACACATTACAAATAAATATCAGCTGCCAGAACCACCCAAGTTTGAGACAGGTGGGTTTTCACCAATTCTACCTACTACTGCTGGAGGTTTTATGCCAATACCTGATCCAACACTGAATGTTTCACATACTGCTGTGCAAGCTCAGAGTGCCTCCACTCACAACAGTAAAGGTGCTATGGGACAAACAATTGCAGCTATTTCAACAAAACCCCCTCTTAAAACAATACATAATAACACAACACACCAGAAAATGAAAAGTGAGATACATGAACTGCAAGCTTATGTTGATGATAACAACAGCACTCATGTAGCTTACAATAGAACAAAAAATGTAGAAGAACAAAAGACAGATCCTAATAACTTGAGTAAGTACAATTTGATGGAGTCAAACTTAACTATTACTCAAGTGACTGAAAAAGAAAGTATGCTGATAACAACTGACACAAGTAATGATATGTCATTGCAAGCTTGGATGGAAAGCAGTACTTCATCTTACTCCTCATCCACTGCAGTCACATCTAAGCCGCCAATGAAGAAGCATATTGAGCAGCCACCACCCACTGCTCTATCTGCAGTTTTGGTACCCAGTACTGCAGAATTACATGAAAGGAACCACAGCAAAAGGCCTGCAACTATCACAAAAGTAAACCTTCCTCAAATAGAACACTTTGATCATAAAGAAAATTATTCACCAAATAGAGAGCCAAAGACAAGATTTTCAGAAATTATGAGCACTGGCAATACAAAGATAAGACAAATTGATGATAATGACTGGTATTACAAAAATTATAACAATTCGAATTTGGAACCCTACATTGCACCTGGTGTACACAAGCCAACATCAACAAGTAATGTTAATACATACAATAAGTTTATTTTATATGTTATTTTATGTTATACCCTGATTAATGTGTTATAAGTACATGTGTAAATAATATTATTGGTTAAAATACTAATCCAACATTATGATGAATGTGTAAATAATTGGAATTGGTAATAATTATGATAATAAATAATGACATAATTTTGATTTGGTTTTATTCTAACACAACAGATAACATTAACAGATCAGATACAATACAATTATGTGTTCTACAAAAGTTGTTTAACACAAGATAAACAAATAAAAAATATAACAACAATGACTTGTCAATTTTTTTTAAATATTTGTAATTATATTTGTGTAACTATACAAATAGATTCACTTTCTTAGAATACTTAAAATAATTAGGGAAAAGGCTAGACAAATAATAATTATCTGCCTAGACTTGTGATTATGATGGTAAATTTTACAAATAATTTAGCTCATTACTGTCCCACTGCTGGGCATGGGTCTCTTAGAATGAGAAGGGTTTAGGCCTTAAGTCTACCACGCTGGTCTGGTGCGGGTTGGCAGACTACACACACCATCAAGAACTTTATGAAGCCCTCTCAGGTGTGCAGGTTTCTTCACAATTTTTTTCTTATATTATAAAATTATAAAAATTTACCATCATAATCACTTGTTGTTGGCAATTCTTTTGTCAAAATTTTATACGATTGTACAGAATTTATCTACATAGTAGGTATATTTTTTATTTATTGTTTTCATATAAAAAACATTTCTGTTTAGAATTTATTGTGATAGTGCAGAACAATCAATCAGATTTTTTAGATAAAAAATAGACAGCTTTTCCATTTTATTATCTTAATGAGTATACATATTGCAGTTAATCAGTCTTTTCTATGAAATATGCTTTAAATTTCTCTAAAGCCTTGTATCTGTGGGATATTTTATTTTTCTCTTCCTTTGGTAGTTCAGCATAAGTTTTACTGTAACCATCAGGTTGGAAAACACAATCCCAACCAAAGTCTCTGGTACCTCTTGGAGACACGATTTTCCCATTAGTTATGCCTTGGAACAACTTAACTTCTAGGTTTTCACAATTACCAGCACAATAAGCAAAAGTGCACACTGCTTTAGCAGATTTATCCTCCCAACCAGTCAACAGATTCGTGAGCCCTTCAGGCTCTAATTTGTCTAGGAACCATTTGATATAGGGCCCTGGAAGGCCCTTTAGCGCATTAAAACATAGGGATGTATCTTCCACCAACACTGGCCTCTTCAGACGACGTGCTGCTTCTTGGCACTTTTTAATAGACACCTCATCTATTTCCCCTTGAAGTTCTGGCAAGTCTAGCTTGTGGCTAATTATTTCTAAAGGGAAGTTGCTGCCGAGAATAGCCCTGAGCTCCTCTAGTTTTTTGGCATTGCCAGTGACGAAGGTTATACTTCTTTGTGACATTCTTACATGAAGTTGCACTGCAAAAGGCTTCTTTAACGAAAATATATGTTAAATGTTGTACCTTAAATCACTTTAAAACGATCCTTTTATTTAGAATTTTAACGAATCTTTAAAATAAAATCTATGAATCACGCACGGCTGATGCAATGTTGACAACTTGATGACAATTGACATTGACAGACGCTCGATATTTTTTTAAACTCAAATCTAGCTTAAAATCTTGGCTTTTAGCGCAACTTTAATTCAATTGATCTTGCGAGAATGTTCACCATTGTTTTTGGTATTGCCAGCCTTTTTTCATAAACACTAGATCCATAGACATTCTTTCTTTTTTTATAATGACTGTCAAATTTTAGTTTTGATTGCCGCTTGGCAAAAATCATTAGATTGTAGATTTTGAGCGAATTGTAATTGTGAGTTGTTATTGTAATCTTATTCGCTGTTAAATAACGTTCATTGTAATTACTGTACAAGTATTAGTTAAATAACATAGCAATAATGCCAAGTCAAGAAGTTTTAACCACAAAAGTGGTGGTTCATCCTTTGGTCCTATTGAGTGTGGTGGACCACTTCAATCGGATGGGCAAAATAGGTAATCAAAAACGAGTGGTTGGCGTGTTGCTGGGATGCTGGAGAGCCAAAGGTGTCCTGGACGTGTCAAACAGTTTTGCAGGTAACTAAAAAACTATTTTTTTATTAAACTCTCTAAGCTATTATAATAGGCATTGTGTTGTTGTATTTCGACAAAAAATAGTCCTCTTTTTTATTTTAATATACTGATACCTTCATTATAATAATATATATTCATAACTAATGGATAAATTAGCCATAAATATTGCTCTACCTGTCCATTTGTTGTACTGGCTGGGGGCCTTAAAGTAATTTTCGGCACCATAGGATTGTCCGGTTAAGCAGTTTCAACCTTAGAGAGTTGTTGCATTGCAAGTAGTCGTACAAAAAGAAACATTTGTTGTAAATATTTAGAAATAAATATATTTTTTATATTTCCAGTTCCATTTGACGAGGACGACAAAGACAAGTCAGTATGGTTCCTTGACCATGACTACCTTGAGAACATGTATGGTATGTTCAAGAAAGTCAACGCCAGAGAAAAAGTAGTGGGCTGGTACCACACCGGTCCCAAACTCCACCAGAATGATGTAGCCATCAATGAATTAATCAGGCGCTACTGTCCTAACTCAGTCCTTGTTATCATTGACGCCAAACCAAAAGACCTTGGTCTTCCAACTGAAGCTTACCAAGCTGTAGAAGAGGTCCATGATGATGGTTCACCTACAACAAGGACATTTGAACATGTACCAAGTGAGATTGGTGCTGAAGAAGCTGAAGAAGTTGGTGTAGAGCATCTTTTAAGAGACATCAAAGACACCACTGTCGGCAGTCTCTCCCAGAGAATTACAAACCAGTTGCTTGGTTTGAAAGGCCTCCACTCCCAACTGAGTGAGATTAGAGACTACCTCATCCAAGTTGGCCAAGGTTCTCTGCCAATGAACCACCAGATAATCTACCAGCTGCAGGACATCTTCAACCTCTTGCCTGACATAGCTAATGACAGCTTTATCGATAACCTTTACATCAAAACTAATGACCAGTCCCTAGTAGTATATTTGGCTGCTCTTGTTAGGTCAATCATAGCCTTACATAACCTAATCAACAACAAGATTACAAATAGAGATGCAGAAGAAGGAAAGAAAGAAGATAAAGATAAGAAGGAGAAAGAAAAGAAGGAAGGAAAGGATGGAAAGGAAGAAGATAAGAAAGCAGATGATAAAGCAAAAGGGGATAAAAAAGAAAAAGATGAAAAGAAAAAGTAATTTAGAATCATCATTAGATTAAGTTGTTTGTAATGCTGAATTATTTTTAAATAAATTGTATTTACTAATTCAATATTGTTATTATTGCTAAGCTTGATTTACCAAATTGTAGTACATTGCTATATAATTACTTTATTTATATGAATAATTATTGTTCTTATTTATATGTCCAATTATTGTACACATAAATAAGTAATTAGATAGCATTTATTTGTTATTAGACAAATATTCCATACACTAATGTGACCATAGTCAGGCCCGCACTGGGACCTGAAATCGGCCCAGGCATTTGAGAGATGATCGGCCCAGTGCTGGCAAAAAAAATCATTCCCAAGCGATTAGACGGACGACGTTATTTTTTTTTTAGACACTCCCCCCCTCACTCTTTCTTGGTGTGCATTTAGAAACGCGAACAATTTTGTGGTTTCTGTTTCAAGCGATAGGCGGTAGTTGGACGATATTTTTTGACGTTCCCCTCGCTCTTTCGATTTATCCGACTGTGACCGGCCCATCGGGCATTTGCCCGTATTGCCACTCCGGGCCTGACCATGGTCAATATTTTGTAAATGATTGATGTTAATTTTTCAGTTGATTAGTGACGGCTACATAAATGTCTATTTAAACAGAAAAAATCTTTTATACGATAAAAAGATCAGTCTTACCCACAATCTTTGATAAAATAATGGTAGCAGTTTCCAACCTTTTTTCAGTAACTTCAAGATTTCAAATAGTTTGTTTAGAAATGGCATGTTTCTATTTTTCACAATATTTTATTGTCTACTTCATGCAGTTCACTGTACCGCTATCTCTACCACCCATCCTGCCTAAATCATATTTTTTGATTTATAGACAAAATCTAAAAGATAATGTAAATAACATTATAAAAGATAATATCTCTATTTAGATACATATCGATTGTTTAAATATGTATACCGGCTAATTTGAAATAAATGACGTCGCGCAAATATGTCAAGGCATGCTTATGCAGACGGGTGCACTACTAACTAGTAGTAGGTACGTATAAGTACTCTTAGTTCGCCGGTGACGTTATTTGAACACGAATGGACCAACCTGGAATTCGAACCAGTACCCATAGTATTTATGAGTTTGCATATTACAAAAACGGCCATCGTTTTCGTGAGTTCGCAAAACTAAATTAAGCATTCCGTTTATTCATTAACTTGCATAGGTACTATTTACATTTTTAAATATTTCTATAAAAATATATCTATAAAAAAATTGTAGCCCACCGGCATCGGGAACACGGTCCAAGCTACCGGTGGTCAGGGCCTCAGACAGAACTTCCTTATTATTTATTCAGCCATGATCATCCCACTGCAGAGCAAAGGCCTTCCTGCGCAAAACTGAATAACCTATATTTGTCTCTTTTTCTTGAGGGTGTGTAAGAGAGATAGAGCTTAGTGAGCTCACGAAAACGATTACCGTTTCCGTATTTCGTAAACTCTTACTAGGTAGGGGATTCGACATATACTAGAACAGTGTTTTTCAAACTTATTCGAAACGCGACCCCCATGCGTACCTGCCATACACAACGATATTGACCATAGAATGCGGAAGTACTTAATTACACTAAATCAAAGATCTCTTGAAGCGGTCCTTGGCAAGATTTCGGGTGGACCCAAACAAATTAACAATAAGATCAGGATCACGAATCACGAGAAGCTCCGCTCTGAAATAGCTAGTCTCAGTTATGTGATCTGTTCGTCAAAAAGGGTGACAAATTCTTTAGACGGATCTACCTACATCTCATCTCACTTCTAAGACTTGCCAAGGTTGTTATGAATCGTTTCACCAGAAGACTGCCCCAATTCCATTCACCAGAACAAGCAAAACAACAACAACTATGAATACAATTAATCGCTGAAAATGGGGTTCATGAAAAGAGCCTCTACAATTGAAGATACTCAAGTACCTACTTCCGGCCACTCTGGGCAGTTAACCCCGCGACCAACCTTGCTGACTGCCTAATCTTTTCGCCACGACATGACCTATTCTCATATAGGTACCTAGTTCGTGCCGGCACGGGAGTAGAAGAATCTTTTAATGTAGGCAGTTAATGTGCAACAAAGTAAATTGGACAATAATAACAATATCTAGGTACGGAGCGAAGCCTAATAAAAAATCATGTCCTGTCGTCACATCAATTTCTGATTTCGCGAATTAGTACCGATCTAAAGCATTTATGATTCATTTTAAGTAATTATGAAAATCGTTAATCTTCACATATTTTAGTGATAGCTGTGTGGTAGAAGTTTATATCTGAAAATATTTATGATAAGTCCGACTTACTATCAGATCCTGATAAGACAAAGCTGAAAAATTGATAAAGTTCGACAGTCATCGTACAAGCGTCACGCGGAGTTTACGAATGTTGACATGACAGAGTTCCATATTTTTGTGAGGTGAATCTCAAAATTTCAAGATGGCTGGTCGCGTGCGTCTATCAGTAAGTCTACAGTTTGTTTACCTACCTATCTCTTGTTTGGTCATGTAAAAGCTGGATAGGTAACAAAGTACCTACGCATGTTGTGGCGAACTACCTATTTTGTCACTCAGTATGACCTTACCTACTAGATAGGTATTTACTTGCCTAGTTATAAGTATGACTTAAGTTTTGTGAGTATAATTCGATCCTTTCAGCAAATCCCTTTCAGTTAGACTTTTATATTCCTACCTACATTTGTTTCACAACAATGATATCTACTGTTGTACTTTCTAGGACCACGTCTGGCTGAAGCCAGTAGGGGCCTCTGAGTTCGACGTGCCAATTGCTGTGAAAGTGCTCAACAATACTGGTGATAAAATTGAAGTGAAAGATGATGACGGCAAAGTGTTCACCACCTCAATCCAAAATGTTCTCAAGCCGCTTCACTCGACTTCTATAACAGGCGTTGAAGACATGATCACACTCGGCGAATTGCAAGAATACACGATCCTTCACAACCTTCACATGCGTTACAATAAACAGCTCATTTATGTAAGTACCTGTTTACCCACCTATAAAACTGCTATTTAGAAAATAACGGTTGATATACGTGAAGAATCTAGGTATAGATACACCTCTACTTCTTCTTTGAAGAGTAATCTGTAGTCAGAATATTCACCAAACGTAGTTGAACTTTCCGAAGAAGGTATCTATATAGTAGGCACTTTTTTTTATCGTTTGTAAATCCTCATGGATGTCCGTCGCCCGGGGAAGGCGAGGTTGTGTGCCGGACTCTTACCGGCTAAAAACCAACGGTGTTCCTTCTCCTGACCGTTCGGCCGGGGTCGCGGGTTTCGCAAAAGCATGCACCGCAACCCCGGCAGGTCCCATCTAGTAGGTACCTACTATATCAGGCGCGCAATTTGTACTATTCTGTGGTGGCGCAGACTGCTGCGCACGTCTACGTAGCAAATATGGGCGCACCACTTTCTTCAGATTCAGAAACATTCAATACTAGTATCTCTTTGTTAAGATTCAATTTTGCTACCTACTATATTTCGAACATTTGATAGGAGCTTCCGGATCTAGCTGATTGCGTTTACTAGAGCTATTATAAATAGCTCGAGATAGCCGTGTGTTGCGTCTAGAATGCAACAGGGAACAACCCGAGTAACAGTCCTAATCGATGGACGACGGTCTAAAAGCACGTAGTTGTCATAATTACTGTTGTAAATATTTACCATTCGACCGAGCTGCTTTGCTCTCCCTCCCACTTCCGCTAGACAAAATGCTGGCTATCCCTAGTCTGTGACTGCATCTTTTTCTTCTCCCTACCCTTATCCCACACTAGGTGGGGTCGGCATAACATGTATTTCGTAAATCCATGTTGTTAGAGGTTTCGGCTTATTGTTTTGTGACCGGCCGCCCGCTTGACATCAACCCTCCTTGGGAATACTTGTTGCGCCGTCGCGCGGGTAACCCAATGTGTTTGCTGAATTATGCACTGGGTCCCAAAATGATATGCTTGTCAATCTTATTGCCGACATTAGTCTGTGACTGTATAAATGCAAATATTATTAATTTATCCGCTTGGCTGGAGATCCTCCATGTGTCGCCAATAACTGCTCGGTTACGTAGAAAAGGTCCGCAAGACCATCTACAAGCAGACCAATAGAAAAACAAATAAAAGCAAAACTTGTCCCCATTGTTTTGTTTTTTACCTACTTACATGAATGACGTTGTAAGCACCGGCTAATCGCAAATATTTAATTTAGATAATAGGTAGGTAGGCGATAGAATAGGTAACAATTTATCATTCAAATTATACCTTATCCAATATTATCCATGCTAGTGTCATGGATATTAATAATATCCTCTTATCGATTAAAATCCGACATACGTTTTTAAATCTAATCTACCTTTATTTTGGGATGAATTCGTATCAACCGCGCACTATCCAGCTTCCCTAAGCGGCTTATATGATATTCGGGAAAGCAAGACACTTAATGTAATCAAATGCCTCAAAAAAGATCCTCCACAAGTGTACTATAGGTAGGTCCTGCGTACCCTGAGCAGTCAGCCTCACTAGCAACCTTGATGACTGGCTAAGTAGCTCGTGCCTTCGCTTCGGTAGCCGCGTTGCGCTTTGGCTCGTCTCGACACGAGCGAATGAGAATGTAAACAAAATACTACCACACTTTACGATTAAACACGGTTTACGGTTGTGGACATTATACTATGGTCAATGGTCTAATAGCTAAAGACCTCGGCATTTGAAAAGAGCTCTCGTTACGCAGTTGGATTAAGGGTTTAATACAGAAGGCATGTATTGTAAGGAGGTTCATTTCTCTGGAATCCTGATATAGCTTGGACCCTGTTTTTGTTACCGGTGGACTATTTTTATGCTAAATTTAAAGGTTTCTATAAGGAAACATTTCAAAATGTAACCTACTGTATAACGGCCAGTCAAGCACCTGTCTAAAGTTTAAGGGGTGTATGTAATTATTTTTGTATATCTAATGATGTCTGAGCAGCCAATGAAAAACGAGGTTGAATAGTACTATCATGCCGTGACTACTAATGTTCATAATATCTATGCTCTATGTTTTTGTACCTATTATCAACAATAGTTTTTTTTTTTATTATAGACATACACCGGATCGATGTTGATAGCGATAAACCCTTACGAAATTCTACCAATTTACACGATGGACCAAATACATTTTTATCAAGAGCGAAGTTTGGGAGAAATACCTCCTCACATATTTGCCATCGGTGATAATTCATATAGAGAGCTCATGGATACTTCGTCTAACCAGTGCATTGTCATCAGGTAAACAATAATTTTGTATAGGTAGATAAGTATAAACTTTATTACCAACTTCAATTACAATATGTCATACTGATAAGGGGAACGATTGTTTCAAAGAAAAGCTTTAGATACTCCGCAGCATATCGTATATCTTTTGTTTTAAATCATTATGTTGCATGTGCGACCGGAAATATGTAGATAGTGGTTAGTGCAACTATCTGTTACAATTTTGAACGCTTCAGACTTTCAGCTCTAGTGACATGGAATCTGTAGTTGATATGCCACACAAATGCACAATTATACAGTAGAATTAGGTTTTAAATTAAATGATGTTATTCGGTACAATATTACATTACTTACCTATCCATACCTACTTAATTTTTCAGTGGTGAAAGTGGTGCCGGTAAAACAGAAAGCACTAAATTATTACTGCAATATTTGGCTGCAGCCAGTGGGAAGCATTCGTGGATTGAACAACAAATCCAAGAAACAAATCCAATTTTAGAAGCATTTGGTAACGCTAAAACAGTGAGAAATGATAACTCCTCCAGATTCGGAAAATATGTCAATATCTATTTCAGCAGAAAAGGAATCATTGAAGGAGGAAACATAGATCAATATCTTTTGGAGAAATCACGAATCGTTTTCCAAAATAAGGGAGAAAGAAATTATCATATTTTTTACTCACTCGTTACCGGATTATCGGCAGACGAAAAGAAGAAGCTGGAATTAGGACGACCAGAAGATTATAATTATTTAAATTCTGGCAAAATGTTAACTTGTGATGGTCGTAATGATAGTTTGGAATTTAATGACATAAGATCCGCCTTTAAAGTTCTTAATTTTCCTGATAATGAAGTATGGGGAACATTCAGTCTTCTTGCGGCCATATTACATTTAGGAAATTTGAAATTTAAACCGTTTAATTTTAACAACATTGAATCTTCTGAAGTCGCTGATGTTATTAACGCGAATAGAATCGCTAGTCTTTTGGGAGTTAATAAAGCAAGGCTCTGTGATGCTTTGACTAGAAAGACATTCGTTGCACACGGGGATAAGGTAGTCTCAACTCTAACTGTAGCTTCTGCTACTGAAGGGAGGGATGCACTGGTTAAAGCCATATACGGTCACATTTTCGAGTACATAGTTGAAATGATAAACAAAACACTGTTCAAAGATCAACAACTTTCCAGTGGATCGGTTGGTATCTTAGATATTTTTGGATTTGAGAATTTTGATTACAATAGTTTTGAACAGTTGTGCATTAACTACGCAAATGAAAACTTGCAACAATTCTTCGTGAAACATATTTTCAAGCTTGAACAGGAACAGTATGAGAAAGAGGGGATTATTTGGACAAATATCAATTATATAGACAATCAAGAGAATTTGGATATTATAGGGCTAAAACCGATGAACTTACTGTCCTTAATTGATGAAGAGTCCAGGTTTCCTAAAGGCACTGACGTAACTTTGTTATCTAAGTTGAATAGCAATCATGGAAATAAAAACTGTTATATATCTCCAAAATCAACACACGAGCACAAGTTTGGTATCAGACATTTCGCTGGAAATGTGACATATTCAGTACAAGGTAGAGTTAGAACTTATCTGAGAGTGTTAAAACGCATTTAATTAAGTCACACATAATTAAATCCCTATTTTTTTCAGGCTTCCTTGATAAAAACAGGGATATGCTAACAGCAGACGTGAAAGAAATGCTGTTAGATTCCAGTAACGTATTTTTGAAAAATCTTTTCACTATTGAATATGCGCAGACGCAAAGTGGGAGCCGTAAAACCGTCTCACTGAGCCACCAGTTCAAGACATCCCTTGATTCACTAATGAAGACGTTGTATTCGTGTCATCCTTTCTTTGTTAGGTGCATCAAGCCTAATGAGTTCAAAAAGCCAAGGGTAAGTACTCAATAATGCCACGATTTTTTATTATTTCTTAATGGAATGTTCCTAGTGCATACATCTGTGTTTTATTACAGATCTTCGATAAAGGTTTATGTGTTCGACAACTCCGATATGCTGGTCTGATGGAAACGGCAAAGATAAGACAAGCAGGCTACCCCATACGTTATTCATATTCTGAATTTGTTCATCGTTATCGCCTTGTTGTTCCGGACATACCACCCGCTGAGAAAACCGATTGTAAAAGTGCTACGAAGAAAATCTGTACAACGGTCTTCTTAGATCAAGAATATCGTTTTGGACACACCAAAGTTTTTCTAAAAGATCATCACGACGCTCTTCTAGAAGAGCTTAGGCATAAAGTATTGATAACAGCTGTGATCAAAGTACAGTCGAATGCAAGGAGATTTATTTACAGAAGAAGATTCTTAAGATTACGTGCTGCAGCTCTTCTCATACAAAAGACTTACCGCGCCCGTGGCTACAGGAGCAAATACCTCACCATGAAACGCGGATACCAACGTCTGCAAGCAGTTATAAGATCTAGAGAACTGAGAAAAACTTTCATAAACATGAGAGTATTCTTTAAGAAATTCCAAGCAAACTGCAAAGGTTATCTTATTAGAAAGTTAGTCAAAGAAAAGAGTCAGCTTATTAAAGCAACATTGAAACAACTTGATAATGAGAAGGCTGGACTTATAGACTCTGGTAGAAGCATCAACTCAGCAGAAGACAGCTACGAGAAGATGTACGCTAATATGATGAGATCAATATGGTTTATTAAAGAAACACCGACAGAAAACATTGAACAAAATACATCGGTAATAGATGACAGATATGTGGATGACGTTTTCGGCTTCCTTAAAGATACAGCAACACCAGCTGGAACAGTGCGGGGAACTGGATTCGGAGTGGTGAGTTTGTACACTATAATTTTATCAATTACAAGATAATTCGTAAAGTTTTAATTATATTTGCTGTTCTACCTAACCTTTTCCCAACTATGTTGGTGTTGGTTAGTTTCCAGTCTAACCAGATGCGGCTGAATACCAGTATTTTATATGGAGCGACTGCCATCAGACCTTCGGAATCCAGTTACTGGGCAATGGCAATATCCTAAGGTTAGACCGGTTGTCAGACTTTCGGGCTTCTGACTTCCCGTAACGACTGTCATAGGTATTCGTATGACATCCGGGAACGACTGTTTAACGTGCTCTCCGAGGCACGAAGGGGTCTCGATGTGTAACGAACGGTCACCCATCCACGGACTGACCACGGCAAGCGCAGTTTATCCTCGCAAATCGTATGACCCGCATGGTTGGTAATTAGCCAAGATCCACTCAATCATTATATTATATTTTTTTTATCATTTGCTATTATCACATTTTCAGACAACAACAGCTAAACCTGAAGTATCAACCGTGATTCCATTGCAATCGCAAGAAATAGACGAAGAGCCTTTCGACGAATTTAACTTCAGAAAGTTTGCTGCGACATACTTCTTGGGAAATACAACGCACCAGTATTCTCGAAAGCCTTTGAAGCATTCCCTTTTAGATTTGCCATCGCCTATAGATAGAATGGCTGCACAAGCATTGTGGATAACTATACTAAGGTTTATGGGTGATTTGGCTGAACCGAAGTATGTCGATGATAAAATCGACAATGTACCTGTTATGACGAAGCTTACCGATACTCTTGGCCGGGCCTTCCAAAAGAGCAAAGAATTTGATGTGAGTGTATTAGAAATTCAAGTAATCTATAAGATTATCAAATTAACATAACATCACGCCTTACATTCCCCGAAGGGTTCCGCAGAGGTGTTTTAAAACACCCTCGTTTCGCCAGTTATCTTTAAGTCCCATGTAATAGGGGGCGAGCCTATTGCCATTAACCAGGCACAAATCCAAAATCCAGGCTGCTACTGAGAAATTCCTAATCGAAAAATCCAATAACACTTTGCCTGACCTGGGGATCAAACCTAGGACCCCATGCTCAGCAGTCGCGCTTGCGACCACTAGACCAACAAGGCAGTCAAGTTATCAAGTTAGTATTAATGTATTTTCTATTTTTTCTTACAGGAATATTTGCAAAAAGACAGCAGTCAAAATAACAGAAACAAACTTATATCCAGGACTCTCAAACGACAGACTAAGCTGGATGAAGATTTGATGAAGAACCTAATCAATGACGAAGTTTCTAATGAAATGTACAGCACTTGGCTTAATTCGCGACGTAGTACCAATTTAGAAAAATTACACTTTATCATTGGACATGGAATTATCAGAAAAGAATTGAGGTATGGCGATAACTTAGAACGTTTTTTTATAAAATGGAAAGTCCTGCGTAAAACGAAAGCAGATGGCACATCGATACATGTATTCAGAACCAGACCATTCTTCTTAGCGTGACGATAGCAAAAATAAAAAATAAACTCAAAGTTTTGCCTAAAATTCGTCAGTAAACTCAATCAGACCATTACAGTCCCACTGCTGGGCACAAGCCGCTTCTCAGAATGAGATGGGTTTAAACCTTAGTCCATCACGCTGTCCTGATGCGGGTTGGCGCACTACGCACACCATCGAAAACTATTCTTAGGTGTGCAGTTTTCCTCACGATGTTTTTCCTTCACCGTTAATACAAGTGATAATCTAATTCTCATCCGCACGTGAATTCGAAAAGTCAGAGGTGCAGACCGGTATCAATCTCAGACCCTCCTACATGGAAGGCAAGAGGACCTATGGTCCATCCATCAGGCTATCACTTCTTTTTGCAAATGGCAGCACCAACATTATTGTAATATCAATTTAACTCGTTCTAATTGGTTGTGATGAAGGTTTACAGTAATGTAATGTACCATCTGCATATGTTTTGCGTAAGACCTCCCATTGTCTCAATGGATATGCCCTAAATATGTATTGTTTTCTCCATTTCAGAGACGAAATATTCTGTCATCTATGTAAACAACTGACCAATAACCCATCTAAGGCATCACACGCACGTGGTTGGATATTGATGTCGCTCTGCGTTGGCTGCTTCCCACCATCCGAAAGATTTGTGAAATATTTACGAGCTTTCATACGTTCTGGACCACCAGGATATGCTCCATACTGTGAAGGTAGACTTGTCAGAACCTTCAAGAATGGTCCACGTACTCAACCGCCTAGTTGGCTTGAACTTCAAGCTACTAAAACCAAGAAGCCTGTTTTACTCACCGTCACATTAATGGATGAATCGATGAAGACAGTCCAGTCAGACTCAGCTTCAAATGCTGAAGAAATCTGCCAGCAAATAGCAGAAAGTATAGGATTAACAGACACATTCGGCTTCTCATTATACATAACTTTGTATGACAAAGTTCTTTCTTTAGGAAGTGAAGGAGAACATATCATGGATGCTATTTCACAGTGCGAACAATTTTCTAAAGAACAAGGTACACCCGAAAAGAGTGCACCCTGGAGACTATTCTACAGAAAAGAAGTATTTACTCCTTGGCACAACCCTGCTGATGATCCGGTTGCTACTAATTTAATATATTATCAAATTACAAAAGGAGTTAAATTCGGTGAATACAGATGTAATTCCGAAAAAGATTTAGCCATGATTGCAGCTCAGCAACATTACATTGAATTTGGGCCACGTATAGATCCAAATACTTTAAGAAGACTTATCGTAAACTACATACCTAACCAATTCCTTCAATCAAATGATGCCGCATTAACAAAATGGGAGCATCTCGTCACAAAGGCATTCGACAGCTCAACTAGTATTCAAAATAAAATCGATCCTTTAAGATGTAAAGAAGATATAGTTATATTTGCGAAAATAAAATGGCCCATGCTGTTCTCGAGATTCTTTGAAGCTATTAAACTTAAAGGTGAGACTATTAACAAGGATATTGTTATTATAGCAGTTAACTGGACTGGAATTTATATTGTCGACCAACTAGAACAAATTCTTCTCGAAATATCATACCCAGAAGTAACTTACGTCGCTTATAACGTGGACAAAGATTACGATAATGTTGGAAGAATCACAATAAGAACAATACAACAAGAAGAATTTGAATTCCAAAGTGTAGATGCTGGTGAAATGAGTTCACTACTGATATACATGATCGATGGATTGAAGAGGCGATCTATTTATGTAATAGCTCAGTCAGATTTACAAGGTTACGGTGACGCATCATCATTCCTGCAATTTAAGAAAGGTGACCTGATAGTGCTTCAACAAGATTGTACCGGAGAAACTTTAATGAAAGCCACCTGGGGAAATGGTCTCTGCAATGGTGAAGAAGGGCTTTTCCCAACTGAGCAAGTTTATATCCTACCCACTTTGGAAATGCCACCAAATTCCATAATGGAAGTGTTTAAAAAGGGAAATATAAATACTGAAAAGAAACCTTTTTCGAAATACAATACTATACAAAGGAAAAGAATGCATACACTCGAAAAATATGCAAAAGAACATTTCAGAGATAATTATAATATGAATGCCACAGTTTCGAGACAAGCAACATTAACTACTGCTAAAAAAGCTATTGCCGGTGATTTATGGGCTCATACTAGAGAACCTATACGGAAACCATTACTAAAGAAATTGTTGGATGAGGAAATGCATTCAAAGACCGCAATTTCAGCGTTCTTCGGAATTCTCAAATACATGGGAGATATGCCAGCTCCAAAGGCCCGAACTGTCACTGAATATACAGACGAGATATTTAGATCTGCTGTAGCCGAACCCTCTTTACGCGATGAGATATATTGTCAGATAATGAAACAGTTGACGAATAACAGGATTCAATTAAGTGAGGAAAGAGGGTGGGAACTAATGTGGCTCGTAACAGGGAACTTTGTTTGTGGACAGACACTCTTCAAAGAGTTGGTCGAGTTCCTCAAAACACGACCGCATCCTATTGCTAAGGATTGTTTGAAACGCGTGTTCAAGACGCAAAAGAAGGGATGTAGAATGTATCCTCCTTATATTGTAGAAGTAGAAGCCATACAACACAGAAGTATGCAAATATATCACAAAGTCTATTTCCCTGATGACACTGACGAAGCCTTCGAAGTCGAGTCAACAACAAAAGCAAAAGATCTCTGTGAACAAATAACGGGAAGACTAAATCTAAAGAACAGTGATGGATTCAGCTTGTTCGTCAAAATCGCGGACAAGGTGTTCTCGGTACCCGAAAACTATTACTTCTTTGACTTTATTCATGAGCTTGTAGAATGGATGAAGCAGACACGTCCTATTCGTGGTGGTAAGTTTTACGTTCTAAAAATAGATCTAAAGATTTTACATACATACATAAACTCACGCCTTTTTCCCATGGGTGTAGGCAGAAACTATAGAACGCCACATGCTACGACCCTTACATACCCCTTTCGCTTCATCCACATTCATACATCTTGTCATACACGCACGCCGGTTGAGAGTACTACGCACCTGACCTTTGTGAAGAACATCACCAATAACATCGATGTATGTCCTTCTAGGACGTCCTCTACCGGCGTTTCCATTGACATCCGCCTTATAAATTCCTTTTGTTAATCGCCGTTCACTCATTCTCTCAACATGACCAAACCACCTAAGCATACTCCTTTCAATTTTTGTCACTACATCATCTTTTAAACCGCAACTTTGTCTAATCTCATGATTTCTCAATCTATCATTCAAAGTTACACCGCACATACTTCCTAAGGAACGCATTTCCACGGCATTTATTCTACTTTCATGCCTCTTCTGCCACGACCAACTAAAGATTTTAGGTTGGATGAATACGAATTTGAGTAATTTTTAAAAATTTCTTTTTTACAGGAGGTTCACAGATGCAAAATATGAACTATCAAATTTTCTTTATGAAAAAGCTCTGGATAAACACAGTTCCTGGAAAAGATAAGAACGCGGATCAAATATTCTATTTCCCACAAGAGTTACCAAAGTACTTGAGAGGTTACCACAAAACTTCTAAACAAGATCTAGCAGAGTTAGCTGCACTGATTTACAGAGCGAGATACGGCAGCGACCAATCCTTACTTACACAAATTACCACAATGCTTGAAGACTTCATACCTTCTGACATGGTCAGAATTCAGAACAACTCGCAATGGAAAACAGCAATTAACATGGCATATTTGAAACAAGGTGCTATGTCGGAAAATGAAGCGAAGGAACAGTTCTTGAAGAAAATCTACCTGTTACCGACATTCGGCACTGCCTTCTTCGAAGTTAAGCAAACATCCGACCCAACATACCCAGAAATGGTAGTTATAGGAATAAACAGGAACGGCGTCAGTGTGATTCATCCTCAGAGTCGAGTTAGTAGTAAAATTACTATACATTTTTTACACCTTCACCATCAGTATCAGTCTTCTCTGCCTACGTTCTTGAATGAAGGTTTGGACTACTTATAGGGTGTTGGGTTTAATGTAAATAACTTCTGTTTTTCCAGGACGTATTAGTAACGCATCCATTTTCTCAACTCTCCAACTGGTCATCGGGAAACACTTTCTTCCACATGACAATGGGCAATTTCTTACGAGGAACTAAAATATTGTGCGAAACTTCTTTGGGATACAAAATGGATGACTTGATTTCGTCCTACATAGCAGTATTGAGACAGTCGCTCAATCAAAAAGCAAGAGGATAGTTGTATAAGAATAATTAATAAAATAGAAAACTAATTATAATATTTTAAGGTATTTACCTACCTAACTGTATGTATAAAAATTAAATAACTTATTTAACTATCTTTATTATTGATTACCCAGTGCTTGCTCCCCACGATCACTCTTTCATGGCAACAACTGCATAATAATACATAAGATATCAGCATCATCCCCTTCTATCGATATGAGAATGAATTCTCAAATATCGATGTTCTCTATTACTTTGCGGCGGAGCCATGAAGGTAGGGCAGAGTGGAGGTTTGATGACAGACGGCGACAGTCATTGTGACCTGACCAATGACCAAAGAATGTCATTGGTCAGGTCAGAAGGCCGCTTCTGACAGTTCTATGGTCTAAGAACATACCAGTTTACAACAAATCGCTTTATTTAAGAGATAATAAATTGATTGGTAATTTAAGGAAACTAAAAGTAGGCATTTGTTATGCAACAGACAGTTAATTAATTCCTATCACATTAAAAATATTTGAGCCAATGCAACAGTTGTTGCTATCGAAATCGATAGCTCGCAAAATAGTGGCCAACGATTGTACCAACGTGTGATTAATTACGTTGGATAGTTTCAATAAAGGTTAATAAAGGCCGATACCGAAGATCGAGGCCTTTATAGCGCGGACAGCAAGGGCTGCAATGATGACCAAGCTTGGAGGCCGAGGGAGGAGCTAAGCTAGAGGCCATCATAGCGTGGCCAGCGACACAGTCATAGCGGACCAAGGCTTTTATAGTGCTTTACTTAAACAATGCGAGTAATTTTAATAAATCTATTGTTCCTATACCTACAGCCAAATTTTTAATAAAATCTTTTTGCACCTGACTATTTTTCAAACGAAACTCGACAATGGTGTCGATTCTGTTGCGCACTTTGACAGGACTAAACTAAACTAAGGGTGTTTGTCTCTTTCTGTTTCAATACAAAAAGAAAGTGACAGTTGCGTTTAGTCTAAAATCGAAAGAAAGTGTGCAACAAAATCGACACCAGTATTAAACTAGATCAATCGCAACTGTCACTTTCTTTTTCTATTGAAACAGAAAGAGACAATCACCCTTTATAGCAGTGGCGTAGCGTAGTGGAGGCGGCAGGGGCGGCCCGCCCCGGGCGGCACTTTTTAGGGGGCGGCAAAGTTTAACAATAAATAATAAAAAACTTTTTTATTTAAAATCTAACCTGTAGGTACAATGCAAAATAATGATGACTGTTCTTGCGGAAACGTTCTCTATAATTAATGTACATATGTAATGTATAGTCTATATTAAATTGAAATACCTAAATAAGAGGGCGGCAAAATTTTCTTCCGCCCCGGGCAGCCGTCACCCACGCTACGCCACTGACCCTTAGTTTAGTTTAGTCCCGTCAAAGTGCGCAACAGAATCGACACCAATAATGGATTTACAAAGGAAATTGCTGGTGGCTAAAACTCACCAGCAATGAAATTCCATACAACTTTACTGGCACCTATTCAAGTAGCGCGGAAAGGTCGAGTTTGCTCAAAGAAGGTTGTCAAAATAATGACCACATTACAAGCATTTTTGAGTAAAGTGGTTTTAATGTTTTCCTGTTTAGGGGTCCGACAAAGGCCCTTTTTACTTGGGCATACACTATAATAAACAACAATCATTCTTAAAGTAATATTATACATACCTACAGCTGTAAATTTAATGTTATAATGTAATGTAATGTAGCTTAGCTCAAAATGTGTCGTACTAGTAAAAAAAATAAAAATGGTCATAGGGGTTGGTTTTGCAGTAATTTACAATAATTTGTCGAATTGCACTATTTTTTTATTTTATTTTTGGAGTTCAATTTTTTTAAGGTTCGAAAATGTGAACATTTGTTTCGTAATGTTAAATGATAGACAGTATTGTTGACCTATGAGTAAGCCTATTTGTATCTCAGTAAGACGAAAACTTTAAGAGATATGTTTTTTTTGTACACACGAGAATATCTCAAGAAAAAAACAAAATCGCTGCCACATAGAGTGGATGCGGGTTGGACCCCATTGTGTAGTCTATTAATTATGTATTAAAATAGTTGTAATATAAGTACCTAGAATATCGCTAGTCCATGACTGGAGACACTGTATAATTATTCTAGTGCTAGCAGCCCAATTTATTATGATTGTTCATGTCATCACTATCATTCTACCTTACAGATAAAAGTAAAGTTGGCATTGATTTTGAATATTATCGTTGGCAGCACTTCAAGTTGTCAGTCAGTCAGTGCCATCATCAACTGTCATTGGTGATAAGACAAAACAATGTACTCTGTGAGCGGTGCTGCCAATCGCGGGGAAAATCCCTGAGTTGTGGGGAATTAGGGGTTAGCGCGGGCAGAACGCGGGGAATGACAGAAATCGGGGAAATTCGGGGAATTGAGACCAATTTCAATGTTTTCAGTTTTGTGTTTGTAAATGCACCCAAGATACAGGAGAAATCGAAAGAGTGAGGGGAACGTCAAAAAAAAAGGTCGTCCACCCATCGCTTGAAACAAAAGCGGCAAATTTTTTGTGTTTTTAAATCCACCCAAGATACAGGAGAAATCGAAAGAGTGAGGAGAACAAGGTCGTCCAACTATCGCTTAAAAAAGAAGAGGCAAATTTTTTGTGTTCGTAATTGCACCCAAGATACAGGAGAAATGAGAAATCCAAAGAGCGAGGAGAGCGTCTAAAAAAAAAGGTCGTCCAACTATCGTTGGGAATTAATCAAAAAGAAGCGGGGAATTTCGGGGAATTGACAACACTGACGCGGGGAATCGAGACATTTTTATTGGCAGCACTGTCTGTGAGACAAACAAAACTGACAAGACGCCAAATTTTGTTTGCGAAATAAATAATCATAATTATTAAACTTTTAAAGACAAAAAATATGTACGACAGTTAAATCAAGTGATAAGCAATAAACAAATTTTGAAGTTTCATAATGGAATCGAAATCTTTGAGTTTTATGTTAGAAAATGGCCTTAATCTAAGGTAAGGATTATTTATATACCCTCCACAAATACTAATTGTTATTTTACAATATTGAGTCCGACGAATAGAAATAATCTAATTAATTGTCTGTGATATTATGTAGCTTTATTTGATGGTGTTTTCAGTTTTCTTTTTAATAATTTATATTGAGTAACTAGAATAGATATTGGTATGTTTTTCTTTATTATATGAAGTTAATTTAAAGTACCTACCTAGTACCTTTTCCTATGGGAATAGGGTATGGGAATACCTACCTATTGTAGGTAACAGAAATAACATTTTACTTGTTACATTTTAACAGGGAAGTTGTAACTACTGGGTCTGTTCTGCACATAAATCAAGATTGTGATGAATCTGATTTAAAAACAGACCAAAATAATGATGATCAAACACCAATTGATGTCCTTGGGCAGCCTGTTTCTAATTTTGCTGGTTTATCTGAAAAATTGGTGGCTGTTGATAGCACTGGATATGTAAAAAAGAAAATTGTTATCGAAGGAGGTGGTCTACCTCTGCATGAAGGTTGCACTGTGTCTATTGCTTTTTCTGGTTATTGGGAAAATGTACAAGAACCATTTGACGTGGTACCATTGAATAAGCCTATGGTAAGTTCAAAATAATGGTTTTAGAGTCAGGCCAAGCGAACTCTGCTGAGGATTTATGGCATTAGAGGATTATTCAAACAATTACTGTAACAATCTTTGCAGTGTCGTCATTATTCCAATCAGAGTTGGCTTTGCCATATCCATACCTACTTATCTAGCCTGGCAGGGCAAACTTTGCATTGGAAAATGTAAATTTTTGTAAAGATTTTAGTTGCTCTTTGCAGTGCTGCCATTACAATTCTAATGCTGCTAGTGTGGCCTGACTCTAGTTATTGCCTTTCTGCATTATTGTTATATCAAGTTTAGATTACTGGTAGTTGTTTTATTTTCTATGCAGCTAGCCATGGTATATCTATGAACCATTTCTTTAACAAGTGAAAATATTTCTGGATTTCTATATCCTAAAACACTTTATACAGGTAAAAACAATATACTCCATGGAATTACTTGTTACATACAAACTTCAAAAATTATAAATCTAGACATGCGGTAGCGTGTCAAGCCAAGTTCAAAGGAAAAAGGAACTGGCGACGCAGTAGCCGTGTGTTATATTACACAAACCATTTGAAGCCACTTTTGGCCCCTTAATAACTCAAAATCTATTTAACGTAAACACATGAAATTTGGTTTATTTATTAAAACCTCTTAGATTAACTAGAACCCTAAATTCCATAAATACAGCTCAAACGGTTATTGAGATATTAACATCTAAAAATCGGCATTTTAACACTGACTGACTGACATATAGATCAAAAACCTAACCCACTTCCAGATGACCTAGAAAGTTGAAATTTGGTGTCCAGCTGGGTAATTGTATGTATACAAAGGAAAAGTCAGAAAACAGTGAATTTTTACGATTTGTATTTTTTTTCAAGCAATCGATTTTTATTACTTAGCGCCTTTCGAAATTATAATAGCAACAAACTTTTTCTTTCGCAGGAGAATAGGTTCCATGATGAAAGGTCGCTTTTATCGTTTTGTATACCAGATTATTTGATTCAAGTGGGAAATAAAAATATACCTAACAGGCAAATGATAAAAAAGTTAAAGAGAGGACTTTCCATATATTTCTAACGTTAAAAAAATATAGAAAATAGCACAAAAAAGAAAACTACAGCGTAAACGTTTTACAGATCACTTTTGACTGATGAATAATAATAATTTCTATACAAAAAGTAATGATATCCCATCAAATACATAAATGTGAAAATGGGAGCCAAGTTCAATAATAAGAATATGCGTGGTTGTCAAATTCGCCGATAAAAGAATTGAGATCTAAATGGGTGCCAAGTTCTGTAGATAATCCTGAAATTTATTTACACAAAGCAGGATATCTTAGGATAAATTGAAGATCAAGATTTGACTTGGCTAGTTTTTACATACAAGTTATCTTATATTTAGCTAATCAACTTATCTTCTTTATGTTATACGCAAGTTACTGTTTTTATACCTATTGTAAGGTCAACATCTTACTCTTCTAAAAATTTGGTTTGCTGGTAAAAACTAGCCAAGTCAAACTTGAGCTTCAATTTATCCTAAGATATCTGCTTTGGGTAAATAAATTTCAGTATTATCTACAGAACTTGGCACCCATTTAGATCTCAATTCTTTTGTCGGCGAAGTTGATAACCACGCGTATTCTTATTATTGAACTTGGCTCCCATTTTCACATTTATGTTTTTGATGGGATATTATTTACTTCCAAAGTGTTATTAAAAATAAATGTCTTATTTTAATATTACAGGAAGTGGATTTAAAAGATAATGGATTATTGCCTGGCCTCCAAATAGCTATAAAGTCCATGCTAGTGGGTGAAACAGCTGTTTTTCTTTTCTCATACCAAGTTATGTATGGAGAGATGGGGGTTCCACCTAGGATCAAGCGTAAAGCTGATTGTGTTTTTTACATCAATGTTATTAAAAGCATCTTGACAGTCAAAGACAGGTGAGCTTTAAAAAGTACAGTAGCAGTACATGCAACCTACAGTTTATCTGCCTAGCCTTTCCACAACTATGTAGGGGTCAGCTTCCAGTCTAATCAGATGCGGCTGAATACCAGTATTTTACATGGAGCGTCTGCCATCAGACCTCCACAACCCAGTTACAGGGCAATGCAGATATCCTAAGGTTAGACCGGTTGTCAGAATTTCGGGCATGACTTCCTGTAATGACTGTCGTAATGTATTCGTATGACACCTGGGACAGAATATTTAACATGTTCTCCGAGGCACGGAAGGGTCTCGATGTGAAATGTACGGTCACTCATCCACAGACTGTGATCTGCATGGTTGGTAATTAGCCACAAACCCCTCATGCAATCTACACTATCAAGGAAAAATATTTTTATATGTTGCCTTGCCTATAAAAGTTGGTAAATATTGTTTTTTTGTTTTCAGGAAAATTATTTACTCAGAACCCAATATGTTTCAAAGGGTGCACCATGAAGTCAAGTTGTTGTATGGCTCAGGGAGTACATTATATAGTACTAAGAACTACATAGCAGCAATTCAATTGTTCAAGAAAGCTGTCAACATGCTCCATAGATGCCGTCTTGCTGATGAGAAAGAAGAAGTGATACAAGAAAAATTACTCAAAAAATTGTACATTAACTTAGTTATATGTTACAATAAAGTGAAAAAACCACTCATGGCATGTAGTGCTTGCAACGAGCTGAACAGACTAAGAAGTTTATGGAAAAATGGAAAAGTGCTCTTCCAAAATGCAAAAGCACTAAGAATGATCGGATCATATGATGAGGCTGAACGGAGACTGAAAACAGCGATGAGATTATATCCAGACAATGAAGAAATGCAAGCAGAATATGATTTGTTGATGAAAACTTGGAAAGCTAGTAAAGAAGCAAAAGAAAATGCCGAAATTGTTAAACAAGCTGCTATAGGATTAGTCAGTGATAAATTTAAACATGAAGTTGATGATTTAGTAAGCAATTTCAAAATGAATGATGAAGAAGATCAGTTAATAATACCATCATACTTCAATTCAGATGAAATTGCATATTTGAAAGAAGTTTGTATTAGAGAGAATTTGTTTTTCAAGAAACTTGATAAGAGTGAATTACCAGACGAGGAGCAAAGTCAGGCGCATGAAGAAAAAGCTGATTTACCCAGAGACTATATGTTACATAAAAAGGAGGAATGCAATGAAACAAAAAATGTATATGGACGAAAAAAAATTGTTGAAGTAGAAAGTGATTTTGCTTAAATTTTCATCAGAGTATTTAGTTTCTTACATATCCAATGAAAGGGATCTTTCATAATAAATATATTTTTGTCTCTGAAACGTAATTGTTTAACATACATTTGTTTATATTTTCGTACTTATTCCCCCTTCGAGTTTCTATATACCTATACATATATCTAAAATTCTAAATTTAGCCCTCAAAATAGCTGGCCCTTTCACCAGTTTGAAAAGCTGTACTGAATGCAGGTTAAAATAAAACAAGAATATCAACAAAATTATAGTTTAATGCGTAATTACAATTTGTCATATAACTAATATCGACTACTAACTATTGGCGCAACCGTACCATTGTCTCCAGAAATGCAACATACTTATACACTATTTGTGTTGTAAATACAAATGCATTGTACATAACCAACCCCGATTTTGTAACGAACACGTCCAGCGTTATTTTAAGGTGATTACTGCTGTGTAGGAAGATTTAAGAGAACATTTTGTCCTTGCGGTAGGTAAGTAACATTGCGAGATTTAGATAGTTGGTAGGCGATGTCTTCAGCGGCTTCAATACGACGGAGTTCGACGAGACCTTCTCCAGCTTGGCCAAAGGACTTGGCGAGTAGCACGGCGGCTTGGGCGTCACCCTCCGCGGCAATGACAGCCGCCTTCTTCTGTTGTTCAGCCTTTTCTACGAGGAATCTTGCCTTCTCGGCATCCTGTTGCGCCACCTGCTTCAATTCGACGGCCTGTGTGAATTCCTTGCCAAATGTCAAGTGTGTAATTGAAATGTCGTCCAGGATGAGCCCGAACTGCCCTGCTCTCTCAGTCAAATTCTCGCTGACCTTTTGTGATACGATCTGCAAAATAAGATTAGTGTTATTTGGTGCATGAGTATTAAATTACAATAATATATATATAACTAGCTGTGTCCTCACGGCTCCGCCAGCATAAGAAGTTTTATAACAGTAATAAAATATAGCCTATGTTACTCAGTGATAATGTAGCCTTCTAACGGCAAAAGAATTTTTGAAATCGGTCCAGTAGTTTTTAAGTTTATTAGTTACATACAAAAATACAAATCTTTTCTCTTTATAATATTACAAGCTTTTATTAGTATAGATATAGACACTAGGTTTCTGACAACACGCAACGCGATCGGTTTCTGTCATACCATCTAAACCCAAACCCCTTTCTCTCGTGCCGGGGCATGAGTTATACGAGAATAGCTCATGCCGTGGTTAGAAGATTACCCAGTCAGCAAGGTTGGTACCGGGACTAACTGCCCAGGTTGCGCCAGACGTACAAGCATCGTCACTCATGGAAGTTCATTCTTTAATACACCCCCTTAGCCAGATTTAAAATATACCATCACTTTCTACCCTCATAATTATAACGAAAACGAGACTGCTATTTTAAAATCTGGGTTCTGCTTTGGGGCCATTCAAGTATTACGTAAGCAAGAAAGGGGGGTGAGGGGGGGGGGGTCTTTGCTTAGATTATTTTTGATGACATGGGGGACAGGGGTGTCTAGATGATGATTACGTCAGCAATTTTTATTTTACTTATTTTTCTAGACTTAAAAACTGCTGCTCATGAATAACAATAAAGAAACCTGAGCAGTTTAAAAAAAATACCAATGTTTACGTAAGCATGGGGGGGGGGGGGGGGTTTACAAGCTGGGTGGGTCAAAAATTACTAAAATTCTGCTTACGTAATACTTGAATGGCCCCTTTAGACCATCTCTGGTAATGAGAGGGACAAGTGACAGGTTCAAATCTGCAGTTATTATGTTTTGCAGTCTAGATTCTATTAGGCGACATCGGTGGGCGATGTTGTTACTACACGTGTACTGTTTATGTGTTTACGTAGTATGAACCCAAACAATAGATCGCTAACTGAGCGTCATGTTTAGCAACAGCCTTATCACTACCTAGCCAATATAATTCAATCACATCACAATAGTACAAAATGCGGAGTGTATAGCATACACAAAGTAAAGGCGCGTTTACATTAGGTCGGTTAGGCCATTTTCGACTGCAACCGTATTTGGTCAACGACTAGTGTAAACAGGTATTCGGTGTCAGCCCGTGCTGTCACCGACTAGTGTTGAAACCGTAAGCGTATAAAAGCAAAAGCGATCGCCGAATTCGGTGAATAACCCACCCAATTCGGTTAACCGATCCGGTTCAACCGAAAGTAGTCACCGCCCAAGTAGCAAAATTCTCCTATAGCAATCGACTTATAAGACTAGACTTCTTATAAGAATCTAATAGTCGTTTTGACAAGATCACTGATCTAACAACAGCATCTTCTAAGACGATTTGCGCTACAAGTATTTTCGATCTTATTACTTAGTTTAATAAATGTTTACAGGATTTCTTTATACGATTCTTACTAGAAATTGCAGTATTATAAGCGCATGTTATAAAACTAATTAGCTAAGTGTCGTTTTTATCCTATAGACGCTTTTAATAACAATGTTTACTTTTGTAAACACCTTGTTTTATTCTTCTATAAACGTCTTGGATATGGCTGCTATAGGATTATTAGACATTATAGGATTATTTTTTCTTAGTCGTGACTTCTAGTGGATTGTTAGCACCAAACTAGCATGGCCTCTGATTTTTATAGGTAAGATTGTATTTATATGTGTTCTACATTTGCTATTACTAGAGTATTCGGCCATTATGTTTTCATTTTGTAATTTATTAGAGAAAATAAAATATAAATGGATCTATATCGAAACCAATTTTAAAGAGAAATGTTAAATGTGTTTTAAACTGATTAAAAAATAACCCCACATGTATTGGCATGTGGGGTTATTTCTGTTCTATTTCTCTAAAAGAACCCTAAAACTTAAATTTGGTGGCGAAGTATGTATGTCCTATAGTAATCTTAACTTTAACTAAATATTATTGTAAAGGTGTAGTAGTATTATAAATGCACGTGATCCGATCCTATGGCAGCTAAGTATATTTGGTTAATTATTATGGAATAAACAATAACAATTAATTATGTTTAATTTGGAAGGGGTATAAAGATAATTTTATTATCATCGAACACTTTATCAATAAAATTAATTACGCAAGTTGAGTAGGCATTCTTTACACAACACTCAAAAGACAAAAGTTACCTATGATAAGCTAATAGATATTAATGTGGATTACTTAACTTGTGAAAATTATATTTTATTTTTAAGGGTACGGCAATGTTACAAAAATAATGAAAAACGAATGCTCTAGCAGTGGCATCACGCTGATCACTTTTGGATCAATTGTACCAGTAGCGACACGTCGTTAATCGTTACAGAACTAATTACACCAGTAGCGGCCTGCGTCATGTCGTTAGAGAATTAATCGCGCTTATTCAGTGCGTTTACCGGATCTTTATAAGACAATTTGTCTTGTAAACGCTCTTAATAAGATAATTATAAAATCGAATTGTATTTTACTAGTCTGTAACAAATCTACTATAGGGCGTAATAGTCCTATGAAGTGCGCACAAATGCAGCTCTATAAACGATTATAGCATTTTTATAGGAGTAAAAAATACCTGCTCCTAGAATACTTACAGGACCACATTTTGCTACTTGGGCGTATACAGTGGCCGACCTAATGTAAACGTGCCACAACAATCCACAAGAAATATATGAGGTTAAAATTTACTAGCCAAAACTACTACAACTGTAAAATAATTACTGGACGATACCAATATAGGTACTTAGTACGGTTTTTAATCTATCAGGCTTCTACCAGTAACAACTGTCACAGGTATTGATAGAAAGACCACCGATGTACAGGTTAGATTCTAAAATTAATTACCAGCCTAGCCTGATGAGACAGCCAGTTTAACCAGATGTGGCTGAATATCAGTATGCTTTTATTTTTTGCTATTATGACTTCTATAATTAAATTAATTAATTTACTGGGAAATAAAATGTTAGGTAGTAGAAGACAAGCATTTTTATTTACCTCCCTCTGTGTAATTAGCTCTCCAGCATCAAACTGGGCGACAACAGCCTTCAGTACTTCAGCTGTGATAGATGGTAGCACCCTCTCATCGTAGTCAATACCAAGGATGGTGTAGATTTTTGGGAGCTGTTCAGGAATTGGTCGGAACAGGATACGAAGTGTGATGTTTACATTTTGAAGATCTGGAAAATGTAAATTAAAATATTTTAACATAACATCATGTCTGTATTTCCCGAAGGGTTGGGCAGAGGCGTATAGTAACACCCTCATTTCGCCGTTACGTTTAAGTCCCATATTATAGGGGGTGAACTTACTGCCAATAACCAGGCACACATCCAAACTACGGGCTGTTACTGAGGAATTCCACACGGAAAAACCCAATAACACTGGCAAAGGCCCGACCTAGGGATCGAACCCAGGATCTCACGATCGGCAGTCGCGCTTGCCACCACTGGAACAACGAGGCAGTTAATATATTTTACTACTGAAATTAAATATTAATACTCATAAGACACTACACAGAAAGGCTTGAGTTTGATCCAGCCTTTACTTTTAACTAGAACTTTACGTGCAATAACAATGAAGGAAAATATTGTGAGAAAACCTGCACACCTGAGAGGGCTCCAAAAGTTCTGGATGGTGTGTGTAGACTATCAACCTACATTGGGCTAGGAAGGTGGACTAAGGGCTGAGACATATCTTACGGAAGATACGTCGCCGAATCTTCCGCTAGTACACATAATTCCATATAAACATTTCACACTGTACACATTTGACCAAAGATGTGTTACCAAAATTCAGAAGATCGGCGACATATCTTCCGTCAGATGTGGTTCGACCCTAAGGCCTAAACCCTAATCATTCTGAGAATTATGTTATGAAATTACCTTTGCTGCCAGTGACCGTGGGAACATTTCTGGGGCGTGATCTGATGTCGAAGATGATAGGTCTCTGTATCCATGGGATAAAGAAGTGAGTACCCTCGCCAACAACCAAGTTTTTGACACCAGCAAATCTGTCGAAGATCACAGCCCTGTGGCCACCATCAACTGGAAATTGAAAAAGAAATTATATTAGAAACACAGCTTATTGTCATATAGTATGGTTTTTGATAAGTAATAGTCCAATCCCTTTCAATCCAAATTTGTAAAATGTATCATCTGCTAAGTTTGGTGATTTAGGCTATATACCCTTCCTTCTAACTTTTTCCCAATTATTTTGTAGTCCACTGCAAGTTTAGCCAGAGAGGCTGAATATCAGTATTTTATACAAAGCAACTGCTAAACAGTCTGTCCCGGGTGTCATACTAATACCTATGATGGTTGTTACGGGTAGTCAGATGCCTGAACCTCTGACAACTGGTCTAACCTTAGAATATCGGCATTGCCCAGTAACTGGGTTGTGGAGATCTGATGACGGTTGCTCCATGTAAAAAACTGGTATTCAGCCGCATCTGGTTAGACTGGAAGCTGGCCCTAACATAGTTGAATGATGATACTAGAATGATACAAAGCGACTGCTATGAGATCCCGCGTCCCAGTTCCTGGGCAATACTGACAACCTCAGGTTAGACCAGATGTCGGAGTTTCGGTCCTCTGACTACCCATAAGACCCCTATTGTATATATTTGTATGAAAATTGGGACCATCGGTTTAATGTGCTTTCTTAAGCAAGAGAGGTCTCAATATGGCAATATACCTAGTCTGGCCATAAATACTGTTACAATTAAAAATAAGAAAGATATTATATGCCTTCGAAAACACAGCAATGATATGAAGAAGCAGTCCTTATGATTCTGTGAGAATACGAGAATGTCCCCCTAAATTAATAGGAATATCTTGTTACTTTCTTATTTCTGACACCTGAGGGCGCCGTAAGTACTTTACCGCCTTTGTAGCTGTCAAGTGTCATTGCATTCTTGTGATTCTTACGATTTACATCGCGAAACTTTTATCTAATAAGAAAAAGTCATTCAAAGTGGTTTTTATCCAAATTACACAGTATTACACGTGTGCTAAAAGTGTTAGTGAGTGTGTTAAAAGTGCTTTTTGGAAACACAGCAGTGTATTTTACCAATAAAATGGAGCCGGTAGGTAACGGTAAGGAGAACCACGAGCGAGCCGATATTGTTGCTTCGGATGGAGGACAATTATCGTCAACAAGCTCTAGGGCATCGGAAAGCAGCTCTTCCTCATCCTCGGAGTTTGAGGAAGGCACGGCGTCACCCCTACCCAATAAGCGTTCTCGTACCTCGGCGCGAAACCGTAAGTACAAGTCGAAACCGGTTCGCACCGATCCTCGTATTGATACTTTAATGTCACAAATGTCGTATATTTCTAATTATTTGAGCCAGTATCCCGTTTATTATAATAATACAGACTCACGAAATAGTGGTAATGTAATACCTAGTACTAGTACAAATATTAATTCGCAACTTGTAAATAATAACAATAGTTCGGAACAGTTCATTACATTGCCTACTCAGCCCGAGTCAATGTCTCTCAATTGGGGTTCCTTAAACACCGATATTGACGATAAAAAGATTATCCCAGCTAGTGATAAAGATAGATTTATAGAATTAAATAATTTGCAACAATTTGACTCTCAGGCATGGAAAGGCATTAGGTACAAGCGAATCCTGCAAGGCTGCTTGGCAACCCCAGGGTTTACAGGGCTTCATATCAATGATGAGTTATGTCACTTCAATAAAAGTAAAGATTATCTAGCTTCAACTGAGTTGTTTTTAGCTGGCTTATCCAATAAGGTTTTGGAACAGAGACAATTATTAAGATCAGGGTTACAGTCCATTGTTGACTGGGCTAGTGCCAACCCACAGGGCCTAAATCCAAATACTTTATTTGAGAAAATTTCTGTTGTTTTTGGCCCAGGATCTTCATGTCATAAGAACTCAGAAACCACCATGCAAATCATATGTGGAAAGCGTTCCGAGTGTATTGAGGTTAGACGTGATCGTATTTTGAAGGAAATTTCAAATGAAAACCTTAGGAACACTTTAAAAAAGGTCCCACCTAGCTCTGAGTACTTATTCGGTAGAGAGGCTCTGCAGCCCATAATACAGTCCCTCGGAGGGTCTCAGTTCTGGTTGAATACTCCAACATATATAAAGGAGAAGAAAGTTTCAGAGCGGGGGGATCATACATTCCAAAATAGGAAGGGGTACAACAAAAATAAAGCTAGGAAGTCGGACAAGAAATTTAAACATACTGTTCGCAAGACTCGGCCCTTTCGTCAACGTCGTTCCAATGCGGAAAGATCAAACTCTAAGTCCAAAGAAAATTGACTTGCAACGGGATTTCAGAGGGGGATGCCTGAAATTTGCCACAGAAAAATGGGCCCAATTAGGGGCCAACCAATTTATTCTAAAGACAATAGCGGGTTACCGCTTGCCCTTCAGGAAGAAACCTCCTCTGAAATACCCAACCAAAAATTTTTTAGATTGCCTAGCCACCAAAGTTTCTCCGGAAATGACACAGATGGTCGAAGAGTTGAAAAGCAAAGGGATTTTAGAACAACCCTTAACTCTAGACCCTGGCTTCTTTTCAAAAATGTTCCTAATAAAGAAATCAGATGGGGGATTGCGCCCAATTTTCGACCTCAAGGCTCTAAATACATATGTAACAACAAAACATTTTTATCTAATATCACAGGTAGATGTAGTAGACTTTCTTCAGGTAAACGACTGGTTAGTAAAGATCGACCTTCAACAGGCTTATTTCCATCTGAGTGTCGCGGAGACTCACAGAAGGTTTTTACGGGTCGTCTACAATGGAGAAATCCTCCAGTTAACAGCACTACCTTTCGGCCTGTCTTCGGCACCCCGTGCATTTGCAGCAGTTTCGAACTGGGTGTCCGAAGTCCTCCGGGATCGGGGTATACGCCTCCTGGTATACCTAGACGACTATCTCCTGGCTTGTCAGGACAAATCCAAGCTTATGGCGCAGGTTGCGGAAACGCTGGCCATCTTGGTCTCTTTGGGTTGGTATGTAAATTACCAGAAGTCAATAACCGAACCCACACACAAGTTGGAATATTTAGGACTGGTCTGGGACACTCAGAATCAGACAGTATCCTTGCCCACGCGGAAAGTTCTGGGTATAAAAAACTCTCTGACAAACATGTTGGGTCGGGACAGCTGCTCGTTAAGAGAGCTTCAGAGTTTATTGGGCATGCTAAACTTCGCCAACCATGCGGTCCCTCGTGGCCGTCTCCACTGTCGCAGGGCACAACTCTTTCTGAAAAGATTTGCTCGGTCAGGCCAGAAAAGAGCACTAGGCCCCAGAGTGCGAGAGGACTTGCGGTGGTGGTTGGATGCAATAGACGGCAGTCCAACCCCACTACACAAGAGAGAAATAACCCATTTCTTAACCACAGACGCAGCGGATGCGGGCTGGGGAGCGAACTTAAACAGCCAATACCTTTCAGGCAAATGGGCTGCAAACCAAAAAGCCTGGCACTCCAATATGAAGGAGATGTATGCCGTTTTTGCCGTCATCAGTTCCCAGGGTGCACTGTTACGAAATGCCCACATTCTAGTACAATCCGACAACAGGACTCTAGTAGCATACATCCGGAATCAGGGCGGAACTCGGTCATTAAACTTACTGGGACTAACAACCAGGCTGCTGGAATTAGCTTGTCGATTCAACATAACGATGACAGCATTCCACTTACCAGGGAACCTGAACGGCATCGCAGATTGCCTGTCAAGGGGAAGATCAGTACCCGAGTGGCATCTGCTACCACCAGCCACAGAGGCAATATTCAGACGGTGGGGCATTCCCGAAGTCGACCTATTCGCAACAAGCGAGACTGCTGTCGTCACAAAGTATGTGACTCTAGACTCAAGAGATGGCTCGGCGCTTTTCTACGACGCCTTCAGCCAAAAATGGGTTTTTCGAACAGCGTGGGTATTCCCACCTCCGAGCATGATACCCAGGGTCCTGGCTCACCTAAACAGTGCAGTAGGGACATATTATGTGATAGCGCCACGGTGGACCCAGTGCTTCTGGTTCCCGGATCTCCAAACACGCGCGCTAGCCCCCCCCCTGCCGATAGAGAACCTGAGAGAGGTTCTGTTAGACTGGACGACGGGGTTGAGTCCTCCTCAGGTAGGCAAGCTAACGCTTCAGGCTTGGAAAGTTGGGGGTGGGAAGATCAAGTAACTGATTGGAGTAAGGACGAGCAGCAGTTATTGAAACAGAGCTGGCGTCCCTCTACCTTGAGCACCTATAGTGCTCCATTAAAAAGATGGTTACACTGGTGTAATTCACATAATGTAAACAGTAAGTGTCCAGAAGGAAAAGATGTAGCTAGGTTTTTAGCCAATTTATATTTACAGAATAAATTTGCATATAGTACGATTCTATTGCATAAATCAGCTATTTCAACATACTGCGCAGCAACAGTAGAGAACCTATCCAAGTACTTTTTTATTCAACAAGTTTTAAAAGCTGTCTCTCTTTCTAGACCACACCCAGCTAAACTCCCTGTGTGGGATGTAAATATTTTGTTTGACTGGCTAAAGTCATCTACTTGTTTGAATTCTCTTTTTGACCAAAGCAGACGAACAGCATTAATCCTTTTACTAGCTTCTGGTCGAAGATTACACGACCTTACCCTCTTGGAACTCAGTGAACAAGGGTTTGCTGAGACTGAGGACACTGTTACATTCTGGCCAAGATTTGGCTCAAAAACTGACACAGGTTCACATAGGCAATCAGGCTGGCTTCTTATACGGCACCAAGACCCTAAGGTTTGCCCAGTAACTCAGGTAAAGGAGTTAATTAAGATCTCAGAGGCCAGACGCTGTCAGGATAATCAAGTAAGCTCTCTTTTTATCTCCATCACAGGAGTGGTCAGGCCTGCATCTAAAACAATGATTGCAGGATGGGTGCGGTCAGCATTTAAGATTGCTAAGATTGATGCCTCCCCAGGTAGTATAAGATCAGCTGTAGCTTCTCGGGGATGGCTGGACAATAGACCAGTACAGGAAATATTAGAGAGGGGAAATTGGAAGTGTGTAGAAACATTCTCAAGATATTACTGTAAAGAAGTAAATAGATGTGTTAGTAATGATGCTGCAGCGGGTTTACTTTATAATAATTTTAAAAGTCTGTGATTAAACATAATTATACCTATCACAATCTCACAAGATGATCTCATGTTAAAACTAAGGAAATATTTGATTATTTCATTGATTCAGAAACAGAGGCTTGTTTTTCTATTATTGTTAATCACCTTATTTAATTTAGAAATTAAGTTTCGAGTTAATTTTGTCATTTGTAGAATTTATGAATATTATAGCAGTATGACTGCACAAATTCTTGGATTTATGGAAAAGAATACATTTTTATTTTAATTTTGATTATAAACAAAAGTCAGTTGAATTAGTGGCTTTGGTTGATTGAATTATTGTTAAATTAGATTTATTTAGCTTTCCCTTTAAACAGTAAAGCTTAGAAGTTATATAAATAAAAGTATTTCGGGCAATTTAACAATTTGCATTCACATTGCATTCTTGTGTTTTATTATTATTTCTGATCACCAGCAGATATCAAACAGATCTTCATATCATTGCTGTGTTTTCGAAGGCATATAATATAACTGTTTTGCATTAAGACAAAACAGGTATTATATGTTGAAGAAAACACAGCAATGAAACAAGGAGCTTGCTGATGATGAAGATTGCAATGACACTTGACAGCTACAAAGGCGGTAAAGTACTTACGGCGCCCTCAGGTGTCAGAAATAAGAAAGTAACAAGATATTCCTATTAATTTAGGGGGACATTCTCGTATTCTCACAGAATCATAAGGACTGCTTCTTCATATCATTGCTGTGTTTTCTTCAACATATAATACCTGTTTTGTCTTAATGCAAAACAGTTATATTACATTTGAATTTGGAATCTGTCATTTTTACACGATTGTTCATTCGAGTTTTCTAATTTTGGCGCCAATACATTGTACAATATTTTGCGATATTAAAATGGAGTGGGGTGATAAAGAGAACCGAATCGCTGTGATGCATTACACAAAGTTAGTATGGAGCCAAATGCAATTTTTAAAACTCTCCATACGCTTGGTATTAGTCTAATGTTTGTGTACCGGGCTATTAATATGTACAATGAGACCTCCTCTGTTTGTGACAGAAAAAGATCTGGCCGTCCACGTAATGTTCGTACGAAAAAGGTGGTCAAAGCAGTAAGGGAAAGAATTCGAAGAAATCCTGTCCGAAAGCAAAAGATTTTATCTCGGGAGATGAAGATAGTACCCAGAACCATGTCGCGTATTTTAAAAGATGACTTAGGACTTGAGCCTATAAGAGACGCACTGGTCATTTTTTAACTGATAATTTAAAAAAGAATAGGGTGGTAAAATCGAAACAACTACTGAAGCGGTACGCAAAGGGAGGTCACAGAAAAATTTTGTTTACAATTGAGCAACATTTTAACAAACAAAATGACCGTATTTATGCTCAAAGCTCTAAGGAAGCTTCCCAATTAGTCGACAGAGTGCAACATGGGCATTATCCGACTTCAGTGATGGTTTGGTGGGGTGTTAGCTATGAAGGAGTGACTGAGCCACATTTTTGTGAAAAAGGTATCAAAACATTGGCACAAGTGTATCAAGATAAAATTCTTGAGCCTTCTCAACGCCACGCTCAACGCCACGCTCAACGCGGTAGTTAAGCCCCTTAACAACACCATGTTCAATAACCAAGTATGGTCCTTCCAACAAGACTCGGCGCCGGGTCATAAAGCTCGGTCCACGCAGTCTTGGTTGGAAGTGAACGTTTCGGACTTCATCAGAGCTGAAGACTGGCCGTCGTCTAGTCCTGATCTTAATCTGCTGGATTATGATTTATGGTCAGTTTTAGAGAGTACGGCTTGCTCTAAACGCCATGATAATTTGGAGTCCCTAAACAATCCATACGATTGGCAGTGAAGAATTTTCCCATGGAAAGAGTGCGTGCTTCTAATAACTGGCTTCAACGTTTAAAGGACTGTATTGCAGCCAATGGAGACCACTTCGAATAAGCTTTTTAAATTGTTTTATATTTATGTATTAAACTAACACACTGTAAAAGTTATAAATATTAATTGCAATAAAAAAAAAAGTTTTTTCTTCGTGACAATATTTATGGCAAGACTAGGTACACTCTAGGAATCATAATAATATAACAAATGATTAGATTGCTAAAAAGAGAGGTAATGTTCATTGAAGGGACCCTGAGCAAACAGATTGGGGACAAATAATAATAATGTTTTGTGTGTATTTGTGGGTAATCCTGCATCTCGGACTTTTCGAATTCATTTGCAGATCAAAATTTGACTATCACCTGCATTAATGGTGAAGGAATAAGAGAGGACTCCATAAAGTTCTTGATGTGTGTAGTCTGCCAGCCCGCGCCAGGCAGCATGGTGGACTAAGGCCTAACCCTTCTCATTCTGAGAAAAGGCCCATGCCCAGCAGTGGGACAGTAATGGGCTAATTATGTTTATGTATGTATGTGTAATCCTCAAAGGGATATGTATAGAGGAGTACAACAGTAATGGGGGGGTGGGTCAGGGTAAGCCTATTGTCAGTCACTATACAAAATGTATAATAAATACAAATCCATTAGCTGTTGCTAAAAAAAAAAACAACCAGGAATACCACAAATTCAGTGAAGCCAACTTATTAGTAGTGGAGGGTACTTTTTTTTTATCATTCCTCATGGTTGTCCCTCGCCCGGGGAAGGCAAGGGGGGTCTGCCAGACTCTTACCGGCTGAAAACCAATGGTGTCCCTACTTCTGACCTAAGGCCGGGGTCACGGGATTCGCTATAGCATGCACCGCAACCCCAGCAGGTATCGGTCCACCAGAAGAAGCTGGTGGACTTCCCCATTGGTGGCACAATTTCTCAACTGCCCCACTTCCTTCAGAGAGGCGCGCGCGGAACACGGTGCGCTATCCTCCCGGGCCTGGTACTGGTCGGGCGACGGGTCCCCTAACCCAGCGCCCGCAGACTAAGTGGAGTGTACTTGCAAAATGTTGATAAAGGGTATCTAACCAATCATTTCCACAAAATTGATATTTGCCAATTTTGTATTTGATGTGGTTATCTGGGTATCTAATTAAATATTTTTTTAGAAAGATTTGACATATCCAGTATATTAGTTAAGGTACTGTTACCGTTGTAGAGAGCAGAGTTGGCGACTCCACCAACGAGCGCCAAACCCAGGCCCACCTGACCAATCCGGTTGAAAAGATGAGCAGCCATTTCTAAAACAAACGGTAACACCGCTCTCATAAGTCATGTATCTCAAATGTTTCGATCAAATTGCATGATTTCGGGTTGCGGCATCAATGGACATTATTGCAGCATCGGAAATGTCATTGACATCATACAGACACCAATGTTAAATACTAGATCCAAATTACTTTTTATAATGAAAAACGTAACATACGACACTTATTCACGGTAATATTCAGTTATAAATTCCAAAAGACACAGTAATTCATTCCCCAAACCTAAAAATTATCTAATTCCACGATATGTTATCTAACCTCAAAATGCATTTTGGGAAAGTCGCATCTTTTTATACATTTGTTGTAATAATTATGACTTATTATTTTCTTACCTTTCTATTTTTATTGTCTGTATTACAATACTGATTGTATATTTTGTAATATTTGGTAAAACTCTGTCTCAAATCTCTAGCGAAAACCAGCAAGACCGAGCACAGATAAAACAAGACGATATAAAAATTATGTGTTACGTTTCGTTTACGTTGGACAATAATTTGTCAGAAAGGTTTTACTAAAGAGAAAAAGATCTATATCGTTGGTACACTTGGGCTTCGTTCTGAGGCTTCGTTATTTAAAAGCAATTTTTACTTCAGCTATGATATTAGGCAATGTTGCTTTAGTTATATTTCGGTACCTATTTGTTTGATTGGTACAAACTAAACGTAAGTTATACTTCTCGGTTCGCCTGCCAAAAACTTAATGGCAATAAGTATTTTAGTTTAGTTTGTGACCAGAACTTTAATGACTAATTTGTAAGGAGTTTCAATGATAACCTACTTGATTTGCTTACTTCCTGAGGTTTTGTGTTCTATTCCCATATCTCATTCCCATAAAGAAATTCTTATGATTGAAATTGGGCCCAATATGTATCGTAATTTCGACAGGCTCTCGACTCCGATCTCATCTGTCCTGCAGTTTGGCAGAGGATATGTAAAATACTCGTATGTAATTTTTGTTGAAATAAATAAAAAAAAAATGCATGATTGACATGGGAAATAGCAGGTGCCTATTTTCTGGGTTCTAGTTAATTAGGTGTCCATATCCATGTAGGTACTATGTTTTAGGGAGCTATCGGTGCAGACCAGATCGTCTTTATCACGGGCGTGACGGATATAATGAAAACCTTTTGCAAATTCTAATTAGTTATTATTGCTAGTATTTAAAGTTAAAGGTCATTAGGCATATCTGACCCGCTTTGCGATATATAAAATAATATCTTATTAAATCATAGCCATACATTCTGCTATATTTCATTTGTGTCCGCCATGGGTAAGGTTTCCATAATAAAGTGACCAATGACCTTTAAACTCATGCTCAATATATTTTTAATTTCGTGAAAGTTAGGCCTATGAGTTATGGGTAAGTATCACTACTTAATTGAAAATGATATCAATATTTAATACACAACGATTTTGCAGTTAAATTAAAGGCAATAAGTTAGTCATAGAAGCGAAACAGTAAAGTTAATTTCAAAACTAACTATGGGTCGGGTTGATACACGATACTGCATTAGTTAAATCAGCAAACAAACCACTAATTCGGTTAACTGGAACCAGATGGTAATTGAACGAAAAATAAACAATTAGGGGGATAATCGTTCGAGTTCGTTGGGGTTCGTGTCGTGGGTGGCTCAATTATGCAATAACTAGCAATGAGCAAATAATTCGTCAAGTGCCCACAGTAGTTCATGCAATATTTATGACTAAGTCCGATCAATGGAACGAAGTTAACTTACTCCTTGGCCTTAAATAAACACGTCAATTAATCATTTAATTAAAGCAACATTGACGATTTGTTTATGCAAAAAGTCAACGAACTTATTGACATTGTGAACATATAAAGATGTTGGTGTTTACTTACTGGATAGATAGTAAGTACATAATCGTTAAGAAATGCATAATAATAGTTTTATTTGCACAGCAGAACGTGTACAGTGACTGCTTAGTAATTATTGCATAATATTGAATAAAAGTTAAGTTTTAAAGTTTCGATATGCATATCAGAGTGCCAGAAGTGAAAAGATGCTGTTGTTGTTTTCCTTTACGACAAGGGATTATTATGTTCGGATTAATTAACATAGTAAGTACTTAAAGATGCATTTTCCAAAGTAAACTTAATTTTTTAAAGTCATGGTTCTTAGGCTCCTCGCCCACCCGCTCGGCGGGGCTTGGGCTTGATAGCCCTCGATGTAGCGGCCAAGTAGGTTGCGGTGTCGCTTGGGCAACATCGCAACCTACGGACGCGGTGGGGCCGCAGGGGGAGAGGAGTGGCGGTGTGTACCTGGCCGCCCTTTCTATTCTCTGCGGCCGAAAAGTGGTAGGCGGCGGGGCCACTAATCTGACCCGTCGCAGGGGGACCAGGGGTGCCCAGACACGGGGTGGTCACGGCGTACCACGTGTTCTGGTGCGCCGGTGCTGTGGGGTGCCCCCTGCGCCTCTCAGGAGGTCGTGGGGTGGGGTTCTACAGTGGAGAGGTCCACCAGCAATTAGTGGACCAAGACCTGCCGGGGTTGCGGTGCATACAATAGCGAATCCCGCGACCCTGGCCTTAGGTCAGAAGGAGGGACACCGTTGGTTTTTAGCCGGTAAGAGTCCAGCAGACCCCCTCGCCATTCCCGCGCGAGGGACATCCATGAGGATTTTCCAACGCAAAAAAAGGCCCCTCGCCCACGGCGACTTTTTGTAGCGATGCTGTCGCACGTTTCGTAAACGCGCGACAGCATCGCTACAAACGCACGTTAGTCACATTTGCAACGCGCTACTAACGCGCTACAGCACCAAAGACGACGTGACTAATGATCATAATGTTGCCTCAACGGAGTCCATCTTGCAACTGTGGCATTTTTGTGCCGTTAGTGAATCGCGTTTGCATCGCGACAGAAGCGCGACAGCATCGTGTTTGCATCGCGACTAAGAATCGTGGTGTGGGCGAGGGCAAACAGCTAGCGACCGCATCACGACTGTATCGATGCGAACGCGCGACAGCATCGCTACTGCATCGCTACAAAAAGTCGCCGTGGGCGAGGGATCTTAAGCTTTCGTTGAAGTCAAAAGGCAAGGCTGTCTTGAAAAATTATAATCCCACCTCGCCATAGATTCAAAATAACAACAGGTTGAGGAACGGCTAAGATGAAGAAGTTTTTTTTTTAATTTAGCCTCCTTTCTTTATCTATTGACCGAACTAGGAATAGAATTAGATCTGTGTCATCGGCGAGTTCGTCAATCTTCGGGGGAAGTGTACACGAAGTTGGAATTGTCCTTATAAAACGCTGGCGATAGGCCCGCGCCCCTATCCTGGACCTTAAAACCTTCATCTACAAGCTGTGAAATGAGTACAACTTCAAGTTCCAATCATTCACACAGTTCACGGTCAAATTCATCATCATCCATGTGAAGTTAGACTTTAAAGGTGTGAATATAGTGGCAGGTGCAAGCCTATCTCGCTATACGCCACGTAAATCACAATTGCCGTCTTTCATCAGCTGGCTTTTAAAGCTTGTATAAGATGACGAGCAGCTGAATAAATTTAATTTAGACGTTTTTATTTTATTTTATAGTTTGCATTAATTATTAATGTCGGCATTGCCCTATAACTGGGTTGCGGAAATCTGATGGTAGTCGCTCCATGTGAAATACTGGTATTCAGCCGCATCTGGTTAGACTGGAAGCTGAGCTGACCCCAATATAGTTGGGAAAAAGGCTAAGCAGAAAGAAAGTTATTAGTTTGCAATCCTGTACCCAACGTCCAACGGCCATGCTGGTTTAGTCAAAGTAGCTTTTCGTTGCAGGCAATAGGTTTGGTCTAGACCCAACACGTTAAGAATAAAGCATTAATCAACTGCTGTACATAGCCCGATTGCGCAGATGAATTTCCTAAGCCTACCTGTCACCTACCTGCCTATAGTCTAGACTCTAGAGCAGGGGTTCCTAAACTTTAAAGATAACGGAACACCAACCAAATACCTTTTATTTTATGGAACCCCATATCAAATATTTCTAACCGTGGTATTATATAATAGCTAATAATAAATAATTTTGGTGGAACCCTGATGACTATTCTATGAAACCCCTAGGTTCCGCGGAACCCAGTTTGGGAATCCCTGGTCTAGAGGCTATCTTCCTGTGTAATTTTATTATGTTTTATTCAATCTTCAGATATTCTCTATGGTCGCTGTAACATGTCTCGTTATTACGACGGAGATGAAGAAGTCCAAGCTGATTGATGGTTCGTCTCTAGAAGTGGTAACATCGACTATTCTGTTCAGCATCTTTGGTATGGGCGTCATTTTGAACATAATGCTCCTCTTCGCTGGCTGTCAGGTAAGTTTTTTTTTAAAAGTTTATTTATGGTCCTTGTTGTGGAACATTTGCATTCCATGCAGGAGGGTCTGAGGTTGATCACGGCCCGTACCGCTGACTTGTCGAGTTCATGTGTGGATGAGAATTTGATTATCACTTGCGTTACGGTGAAGGCAAACATCGTGACGAAATCTGCAAAAACTTCTCGATGATATGACGTGTAGTACGCCAACCTGCTCCAGGTCACCGTGGTAGGCTTAGGCTTAAACCCTACTCATTCTAAAAAGAGGCTCGTGCCCAGGAGTAGGACTATAATGGGCTGATTATAATTTAAGTACCTGGATGACTGAACCTTGCTCGGTTTTTTTTGGTAAATCGACGTTTTCTTAAAATTAAACCTAGCTAGAACGATTTATCGCCCCCGAAACCCCCTGCATACTAAATATAATGAAAATCGTTGGAGCCGATTCAGATTATATATACAAGAATTGCTCGTTTAAAGGTATTAGATAGATATAAAAGTGATTTACCGAAATTTTCAACGTGCAATGTCACAAAATTTCAGATAGAATTTCAGTTTCTCTGGACTAAATGCTACTGCGCAGTTCAATCGATGAAAGAGTTCAATCCACTTTGTTATAATCGTCAAGTTTTGTGGCTTTTAAAACAGCGTTTTGGACTCTGCTTTTGTTCACGCGAAGGCTGTGACAATTCTTAGTAATTTTCTTCTTCCTACTTTCGGGTGTCGAATCTAAAAGCTCAACCTTAGAATATCTGTTTACTGGGTTTTTACTATAGTTGGGATGCTGGGATTAGTCTCCCGCGCAGATCCTTTATGCAAAATAATGATATCGAACTTCAGACGCATCATTGTGTAGCATGACCACCACAGTTGCAAAGGTTTTGTCGACAAAAGAATAGACAAAATGACATAACGATGTCGACAAAACTCTTGTCTGTGGTAGTAATGCTATGCCTGCTGGTGAGCTTGGGCAAAGGATGATATGATGAATCAGTGTGTAAAAAAGTTCTATACCTATCTATAATTTGAATCGTGTATTGTGCCCGAGCTCTTTACTTATCTCTTATTTGCATTGCAAAAAGAAGTAAAATATATTTTATTTAAAAAAAGCTGAAGACTGTTCTTTTAAATTAATTTAATAAAAACATCTGCGTCAAAGGAAATAAAGGCACATCATATTACATCAAACAGATACATGGCATTCGTTTTTTTTTTAATATTCACTTTTATTAAGAATACTATAATGATTTCAATGTGAGGACTGAGGCTTTATTAATTTAAGTTAATTGCTAATCAAGAATATATTCTACCTAGTAATCAGGACTCTTAAACTAAGCATCAGTTCAGTCATTCGACGTGATTGAATAAAAAACATCCGGATATCTAAATATCGTCGGTCGGAGTCATTATTGGAACATTACAAAATTATGTGTTTTGGACTAAGTATGCAGGATGATAGAAAATTGAATGCTCTTTCCAAATCACTACTGGAACAATTCATACGTGTTAATAAACGACATGTACCGGCAGATAGTTATTATAGTGGTCTAAGTCATTAAGTGTTATCAAACATCAAGATTACTAAAAGTTATGTCAACAAAATTTGCCTTTCAAAATATCTAAAAATTATAACTTTGATTTTATAAAAACAGCATAATTTGAATTGTACCGGTAATATTAATTGCAAACATAACGAATCTACTATCTTCTTGTTTCCTACTACATGTGACGAAATCTTCAGAATAATAAAATCCCTCAAAAATACGACATCCGTAGGATATGATGAATTCCCCACAGCTATACTTAAACAATGTGCCATTGCTATCACTCCCATTCTATGTCACCTAGTTAATTTATCTCTCTCTGAAGGTACTTTTCCGGATAGAATGAAAATTTCAATTATAAAACCTATTTACAAAAAAGGGAATAAAGAGGTACTTGATAACTATAGGCCTATAGCACTAATACCAGTACTTGCTAAGGTTTTTGAAAAGATCATGCATACAAGAATAACAGCTTTTCTCAATAAATTTTGCATCCTTAAAAATGAGCAACACGGTTTTCAAAAAGGCAAATCAACCACCCTTGCTGCATTTAAGCTTGTTACAGAAATAACTGAAAATATTGACAAAAGTATACCTACAGTAGGAGTCTTTTTTGATATGAGTAAGGCATTTGACTTTGTTGCTCATGACCTCTTACTGCAAAAATGTTCTGCATATGGTATCCGTGGCACAGCTGAAAACTGGCTTCGGAGCTATCTTGAAGATAGACCACAATATGTCGAAATAAAAGATATAAATAATGAAAATGAAGAAATAGCCATTAAGTCTTCGTTAGCTAAAAACAGAGTAGGTGTCCCCCAGGGAAGTATTTTAGGGCCTCTACTCTTCCTAATCTACATAAATGACCTACCTGACCATATAACATATCCATGTACCTTATTTGCTGATGATATATCAATAATAATTACTCGAAACCCTAAAACTAATTATAATGATGAAATAAACCACACTATAGCAAAAACAATAGAATGGATGGAAAACAATAATTTAAAAGCAAATATAGAAAAGACCAAATATATAGAGTTTTATAACAGACATAAGTTCAAAAGTCAGCTGAAAATAATACACAAAGGTAAAACTCTAACTGAAGCCAACGATATAACTTTCCTCGGTTTAAACCTGGACAATCAATGTTCATGGAAATTACATACTCATAAGGTATGCACTAAAATAAATACATTTATTTATGCACTATGGCGACTCACAAAAATCTGCAATCAAAAGATTGCCTTACAAGCTTATCATGGGTATATTGCCTCCCAATTACGATATGCTATACTGCTCTGGGGTAATTCAGTTCATATAAATAGGGTATTCATATCTCAAAAGCAATGTATTCGGGCACTCTGCAATGTTCCACCGCTAACATCGTGCAGAACACTATTTCCTAAATTAAAACTTCTTACTGTACCATCTTTATATATATTTGAATGTTGTATCTTTGTAAAGAAACACCCACATTTATTTAAGACTTATGGAGCGAATTGCAGATTTAACACGAGATATCCAACACGATTACTATTACCTGCAATAAAAAGTCGTTATTACCATAATAATTGCTATCCGATGACTATCAGAGTATATAATAAGCTACCAGAGAACATAAGAAATCTTCCATTAAAAATATTTAAACGTAAACTATATTCGTGGCTAGTAAAAAAATGTTTATATTCTGTAAAAGAGTTCTTAGATGCACGTACTTTCTAAGATATTATATTGAATACACTATTAATTTCACTAAGTAAAAAATTAATTTATTATTTTGAGCTGTGTTCATACTATTAAAAAAAAAAATTGTTAACTCTTTTATAAACTATTGCCTATTTGTTGTTCAAATATCCATGTAAGTAATCGGATTCTAAGTTCTTGCGTATAACTTTGTATTAAATTAACCTTTTAATTTGCACACCATTGTATGGTTAAATATGCGGCTACTTTTGTGACTTAAATAGAACTGTCCTTACCCATGTTTTTTGCAAATAAATCTATTCTATTCTATTCTAATGATTCCGACCGACGATATTCAAAGATTTACTTATTTTATATTCCATAATTATATATTTATATTAAACTATTTACAGAAAGATATATTGATGCTGCGACTGTACTTGTACTACGGGGTGGTCACTACTCTAGCAGCACTGGTTCCTACTTTCATACTGCTATCTAGAATGATGACCTTGGATGTCTGTGTTGCCTTATTTGCTATATGTAAGTATTTTCATTACATTAAAATTTAGGTCTAAAAGAAAATAATATGATAGATTTTTAACTTTGCCTCACTCTAGTATTTCTCCTGTATCGTGGGTGCGTTTACAGGCGCAAATCTTCACATGCACAAACGCCCAGACTGTAGGCCATACAAATGTTCGTTCCGTGCGGGAATCGAACCCACGACCTGTAACGTAGAAACGAATTGCTCATTCATTACATTAAACGTGTCGTCTATAAATTGCTACTTCACTGCAATAGACTCATAAATAAGTAGTTACCTAAATAATTATAATTAACTAGCACTTAGCCCGCGACTTCGTCCGCGTGAATTTTCATACAAACTTCCATCTCCTATTTTAGTGGATGCCTACGTCACAAAAGGAACCTACTGTCCAAATTTTATGTGGTTTAGGTTCTGCGTTGATGAATTAGTCAGTCAGGACAAGTAATTATAGTATAGAAGATAGGTATACCTACTTGTTTTAGCCACCCAATGATTAGAACCTCCATGAAGTTAGACACTACTGAATAAAAGATCATCCCAGAGTACAGTTCTAAAGAAAACAGCATTATAATAGCTACTGGGTATACGACTTGCCTGTCCAACAATACAAATGGGCGTTGCACTATGGGGTCAAGCACCCCGTCATAGTTTTATCTCGTGTGAACAAACGTAGTATTGATGACATACCCGATCGCAAAGATGGAAAAGGGACCAAACAAAACACGACTTCCATATAAATCTTGGTATGTTACCAGATGTTTTGTTTATGTCTGATTTCAAGTACGAGTCAACACTACTGTGGTTGTAAATGCAAATTCTAAGCTACTATTACAATAATTAAATCCCACAGGTTATTGGTAGTCACGATTGAGCGGTAGTTACGCAGTGATGCCTCTGCTTACCCCTGGAATAAAAGAAAGTGTGATACGTGACTTTACATACCTGGTATAATGAAACGTTTAACGATATCTTATAAAATATTTGGTAGGTTTGGAATAGTTTTCTGCCGGGGTTGCGGTGCATGCTTTTGCGAATCCCGCGACCCTGGCCGAACGGTCAGGAGAAGGAACACCGTTGGTTTTTAGCCGGTAAGAGTCCGGCAGACCCCCTCGCTTTCCCCTGGCGAGGGACATCCATGAGGATTATCCAATGATTAAAAAATAAATAAAAAAAGTTTGGAATAGTTTTAACATTTGCAATACAAAATTGTGAGTTGTAGAAATCTATGTGAAATCTCTCTTTGATTTAATACAACATGGTCATGATAGAGCTATATCATTACGTTATTAAGCCAAGAGTCGCTAAGGCCCGCTCTCCCCTTATATTTTTCCACAACTCTCTAGCTAGTTCCGTCATCACCTAAACTGCCGACACGGGACAATGATTTCAAAAACCCCGGACATTTGGTCAAAATCGGGATTTCTCCCCGGACGACATTGAAAATATTTAAAAAAATGTATTGAAATAGCCAAAATATAAATTTTCGTACCAGTCATTAAACGTGTGTGTGTTGTGTGGAACTAATTGCTAGAACAGAAAACGAACGAAACTGCCAACGCGACGGGTTTTCCGTTATTCATCTGGACTCTTTTTGAGAACCCCCCCGGACGTCCCCGGATGCCATCCCAAACTAGGACAAATCCGGGAGAACCTGGACAGATGGTAGCCCTATCTCTAGCCAATCTCTCAGGAAGACGTCCAAATAGTCGTACCCGCGTTTTTTTGACCTGCCTTGGTGATGACGTTCTTCCTCAAATATGATAGAAAATCCAAATAATATTTCTATGTCCCACAGGCATGCAATGGTACGTCATCATCCTAGTCAGGAGCGAGATCGTGAAGTTGGAACAAGTAAACCTGAGGGCAGAGGAAAGCAGCCTGATTCATGAAGTAGCCATCGAAGTGCCTGATAGAGATACCTTACTGTAAAATAATAATTACTATGTGTGAAATAAATCAGTGTACATAATGTGTAATAATCAATCTGTGTTTAAAATGTGTGTTTGACGACACGTTTGGTGCAGTGGCTAAGCGATCGGCTTCTGCGCTACGGGTCGTGGGTTCGATTCCCGCACCGAAAAAAGATTTGTATGGCCTACAGATTTCCTGGTCTGGATGTTTGCGTGGGTGAAGATTTGAGTCTGTAAACGCAATCACGATACGGGAGAAATCGTAGTATGGGGCAAAATAAAAAAAAAACAAGGTCTTTAGAATTGTACGAGTTAATCTATTTGGATTGGTTTGTATATCATTCGTTCTGGGTTCCAGAAGTGACGTAACTTTTTTATATGTTGGTGGCCGTCCACTGCAGCATACTTTAATAATTAATCAGATCCCGGAAATAAATGCGTAACGATATGTTGCTGTGTAGGTAGTAGCAACTCAAAAACTACAGCCCCATAAACCTCTTGGGCAATACAAAAATGCTCAAAGTAGCCGCTCTTTGTTCAAAGATCACGCTCACAGTAATGATGCCGTCAAATTATTAAAAAAAATTGCCAAAATATTTCCAAATTTTCATGTGGCGCACAGGTGGGTGCCCGCGGGACACCGAGTCGTGACTTACTCCGGCGGGGCCATTGTCAGGAGCCATTGCAGTAAGGATAAGGTTGGCTTTGAAAGCTGCGGCTCATATTGTGTTGTGACTACTCCAAATTGCCAATTATACCAATCATGGAGATCGTAAAGACACCGCAACACGAATGGTTCGCTTAAATGCGGAAGTATATAGGTCCTTGCTTCCATTTTTATGCATTAGCTACGTCATATTTTATCGCCAAATTTGATCATTCTACGAATTTCATCTTAAGAGATTACCTAACGGTAGATGCTTAAGAGCAAATCCTTCTTATGTCTCGTGAGTTAGCTTAAAGACCGGATTAGAAGTCGAATCCGGATGATCTATTGGTCTCATTAGCCTTTTCTTTCGATATTTACCTAGATAGTATACAGAAAGGTCTTGTAGATGCCATATTAAATTAATACTTCGATCGTACGTGTTCCATAAAAGTGGTTATTACAGTAATTTGCTATGTTTTACGTTAATATTCCATGGGATATGTATTTAAACGCCATCTGGTATTCGAATGAGAAAATTCTGGAAGCCGCAAACTTTGTGGGCGGGAATTCCGACCGACAGTTACCAGAGACAAGTTTAAGGACAAAGTTATAAATGTAGAAGATAATACATGTTATAAGGAACGCTCAAGCTATAAATAACCTAGAAATATAAATTCTATTTACAATGTAGAATGTAGTACGATCGATTATAATTAGTATTGGAAGTAGCTAAGTATAAATATAAATCTGTTTTCACCATATCTATAGGAATAAAGGGTTGGAATGTTTCCTGAAGCACGTTTTCCATGTATTTTTATAGTCTCGTTTTAATATGCAGTTTTCAGTTTGTCCATTTTGCGTCAAGACGTGAAGTAAGTAGGCATTTCTCGTATTTTAGCCAGCTGAATTTTAAAAAGTTGACAATGCAAGCAGTGTTGGTAATTACAAACAGCAGCACTTTAATTCTCATTATTAATTAAACAAATTGCTTAATCACGACAATTAGCAATCATTTTAATATCCAGCTGAACGTAAAATGGCGGAGACGGCCATTTAAAAAAAAGTAGAGGCTTTAACTATGGCACTAAGGAGTCCTGTAAAGGAAAATGCACTTATTAGCTGAGGAGGGCGCATGGAGGGTTCTGCCTAATGGTTGCTATTCACGGCTTGAATGGAGACGCGAAATTGCCAACAATTATATACTCCCGCAATGATAACCGGTGGATGTTCTGCTTCGGCAAACTCAGGTTTGGCCGTGTGCAGGTTTTAGCGGAGATCCGCCGACTTAAGTAGCGATTGTTTACGTCGCAGTCTGTTTTGACTTTAAATGTAATGGAAACATAGTGTAAATATTATGTTCATAAATAATTTATGTTGCCGCACAAACCTATTCAAAATTTCCATTTTCAAAATTCCACCATAACCGGGAAATAGTCGTTTCTGAGTGACAGAACGATTCCAAAATCTAACCAGAATGTGTGGCATTGTGCGAAGCGTGCGCCGGAGCGAGGTGACGTCACAACATGGCCGGCAGGTAGGCAGGAGAGCGGAGATAGGATCCGGTCATCCTGCCCATTTCCGGTCTTCACGCGGCCGTGACGCTTCCGGGCACGCGTCGCCGACGCCGCTCACAAGGCTACTGATTCACTAGAAGAGATATTTTGGAGTAGTATGTTTGTTTAATTAAGTCGGAACAAGACATAAATTAGAGCAAAGTAGACAAGTATGAGAAGAAGGTAGGTGAACCCTGGAGGGTAGCGGATAATACTGAGCAGAGGAGAGAGTTGAGCGTTGGTCACATTTACATTAATTTGAAATTAATCTCAGAATTAAGAACTGTAAATAACCGACCTCTTCGGCTTCGCGGAATTTTAGGACATAACGGGTCGTATTAAAAGTTATTTTTAAAAGTAAAACCTAACAGGGTTGTTTTCTGGGAAAAAAACGAAAGTTTGATGAAATGTTATAAAAATAATTGTTGTGTAAATAATATAACCAAAAATAGTTAATTTTCGTTTCTCTGATGGTTTGTGAACGCTTACATTATTTCTATAAAGTGTTTCACCTTACCTACTTTCCACTCTTCATAAACGATGCTAATTATAAAGTTCTTCTTCTTCTTCCTGCCCTTATCTCACACTACGTGGGGTCGGCACAACATGTAATTCGTAAATTCATGCTGTTAAAGGTTTTGGCTTATTGTTTTATTTTATGACCGGCCGCTTGCCTGACATTAACCCTCCTTGGGAATACTCGTTGCGCCGTCGCGCGGGTGACCCAATGTGTTAATTATAAAGTTATAGTTATTATTAAAGCAGTTTCAATAACTTATTAAAAAAAACGAAAGAGCCTCGTTGTCTCTTCCAAAAAGACTAAAGTTTTCCCGCCAACTTCTGTGTGATGTCACACGACGTCTGCAAGATGAGTTTTGTAAAATGAATTTGTTTGTAGCTACAATTGAAGACGGTCCTTCTCGCTCCTTAGCTGTGTAGGAGCTATCGTCAAACTACGACATTTCAGTGAGAATTCGTTAGTTTACTAGGCAAGTTAAGTTCAGGAACTTTTGCTTTAAGTTTGAGAACGCAAATTAATTGTGGATTAAGAAATGGTTCAGAAGGCAGGTGTGTTTTTTTCGTGTAATGAGTAAATACATCTAAAATTATTGTAGATATCTAATTGGGCTGTTTTGGACTTTATTAAAGTTACGCAAGTTATCGAGAATTATCTCGAATTTCAATGGTCGAAATTCTGGCTCAAATGCTGGCTGGGTCAAATATATATTTCATAGCAGAATTCTCAGTACAAACGGCGAAATAAATAAAATTAAATATAAACCGGAATAGGTTTGCAGTAGTTAATGGAACAGTAAGTATATACGAAGACAAGATTCGGGCTACAATTAATTGCTTGTAACGAATTTCTGATTATAGGAATTAAAAGCCCCGTTCCACAGATTCTTGTAACAAAATTCTCCGGAATAAAACTATAGATAGGGCTTTTGAGAATAGCATTAAAAATAACTAAATTACAAATTTTATTCCCGGCGTTTTTGCAATCGTGACGCCAAGAAGCTTCCTTGGTAGTCAGCCATCTACGTTACAATTTCATAATATTGACAGGTGCCCCAGGGCCCACCTGACAGCGGTCATGTCCATATGTCGGCTTCCACTGGCGGCTCGGCAGGGACGCACGCGAACTACGCCCTTTACTTACTAATAACACAAATTATACACTCCTCAGAATCCACCGAAGATTGTCTACTACATGTCCTAAAAGTGCTAGAAGAACATAAGTAATGTATACCGTTCAATTGTAAAGTGTTGTAACAAAATTAATTATGCGATTATAGTCCTTAAGACACTAGTAACTGAAGGAATTATTGAATAAAATATCAAGTTAAACAGTAAGCGATTGTTACGTGTAATTAAAGTCGTGTGTTGTACGACGCCCTCTTAATTTGTTCCCCTTTTGTATGGGGGGACGCGACATGTGCGAAGTGGTACTCTTGCCTAGTTTTTAATCATCTCAGGTTTTTTTAGCTTTCACTGTTAATTATTGCGGTGTTTTTAAATAGTAATTTGCTGTTCCCAGTCTTAAATGTCAGTAAGTTAAATATTGCAAATTTTAATGTCTCATTATTAAAACGAATGTAATTTATTAACGTACCTATTTCCTTAGGTACTACACATAATTATTAGGATCCGGTAATTTATAATACGTAACAGAGTGTTGAAAAGTTTTTTTGCATGCATCACTTTTTTGATTTTCCAAAAACCAGCAGAAACTAATTTATTAGAAACTCAAAAATAAATAGCTAGTGCGGCGTGGACGGGCGTGACGAAAAATAATATTTTGTTTTTACGTCATTTTTGGACGTGATACGACTTACAAAAAAGGGTGACGACGCGGTTTCGCTCTGAGACAAACAGGTCGAGAGCGAAACGAATCTACGTATTTCGATGGATGCGTAGAAGCATCGAATGAAACGTTGTCGATCTACCTAACAAATAAAAGGTAGAAGTTTATAGAATTACATGTTCATATAGGTGATTCCATAGTTTTCAAATTAAGAATAGGAAAAGTGGTTACAAACGCATACATATTATCCGTTCCAAATGGTGTTAGGATGGGATCTTTTGGTACTGCGTTACGCGGCAGTGATTATGTGTAGTGTTAGAAAAACAATAGGGTGGATTAAACGTTAAATTGACGTCAAAAGGTAGTTTATTCTAAAAGGTCCTATCCTAACATCATTTGGAACGAGTAAGTATTCTGTCAACTATTAGAAATTCATATTTCTGTGTGATAGCCGGAGCTAACAGGCATCTTAGTTATAAATATATTAAACACAGTCTTATTGAATAGCTGCGTAACACTAACAGCAGAAGGCGTTTAATAAAAAACAAAAATAAAAAATAAACAAAGGTGACATCAATTAAATCATAAGTTTCCAATTTTGTTACGATTAAATTTAGCAAAAAATGGCCGCATCGCTATCATTGACCTATTTTGACATTGGGAGTTCAACAAAGTAATGCAATGTTGCCATTTTTTTGTATTTAATTACGGATCGTTTTCTTAGTGTGCCACACACACCATAAAATATTTTCCTCGTGCATAATTTGGGGGACGCTGGCTTCATTATGGTATAAATTCAAGTTGATCAAGTGCTTCATGAATGCGTTGCCCAATAACTACAAAAGTAATTCTCAAGACTTTTTCTTTACTTTAATTTGCTAAGGAAGAACGTCCACGGGCTTAAATGTCCCAAGTAAAGTATCAAATAAAATAAGAAGTACATTCTACGAACAGTCTTGATACAAACACGATTCCAAATACAGGTATGTGTAGATCCTTTCTCGGCTGATTGAAATCGACATATGTTATGGCAGGCTAGTGATTTCCGTTCCAAATACGTCCTAATTCGACGTATCTAATACGACCCTTTGGAATTAATGAGATCGATGTGGTTTCGATAGATTTAACTTTTCTTTCTGTATATTAAGGATAATTTTGGAAATTGCACCTATTAATTTGGTATCGGCCAAATTCGTAACGCTGGATTGTTTCTATCTTTTGGTATTGTGGCGTTGATTTTTAAGTGTTTTGGGTCACGTTTCTTGAAGCACTCCAACTCTAACTTGAGAAGAATAAGAACTAGCGGTAAGCCGTCTTAAAACTACGATGTATATGTAGGGTAATTACGAACATGGGAATATTGCGAAAATTACAAATGTCAACTAAACCAAGCAATATTTTTTGCTCTGGCAACGTAATATTGCTAAAATGTGATGATGCCAGAGCAAAAAATAGTGCCCGGTTTAGAAGAAATTCGTAATTTTCGGAATATTCCCATGTTAATTACCCTAAAGCACCTTATAGTAAAGTGGGAGGTAACATCTCAGCATCCGATTGAAAGATAATGTTGTTACCAAATTGCATGTCGTCCCAACATCGTATCCCAAATTGATAACAAAAAACGTTGATGCACATTCTTCCAAAATAATCAATGCATCAAAAGGGTAATTTCCAAAGAATTCAGTTCAAATAATTTACACTTTAAGTCGTGACACACAGCCTCTTGCAAAACGTGCGGCAATTGAAGCAACGTGGGATCACATATTTGGAATAACAAGCCGTTTAAGAATGTTAAACAATTTCGGTGTGTCCCCGCTTGGACTATTAGCTGCTGTAATGACCCATAATGACAATATTCTCGTATAATCAGGACATTAAGTGATGTGCGCGACGCCTCAGGCCGACGCCACCGCTGCGACCGTAGCGACTTTAACGTACTTGATTCTTTGTCGAATTTTGGTCGCTACTACGTGTCTTTTGTGATGGTGTTAGGATTTCCTGTTAAGAATCGGATTTTTTTAATGTATGATACTATGTGGGGCTCGTGGCTAATTACCAATCGCACGGATCATACGATTTGAGGTTATGCTGTGCTTGCCGCGATCATTCCATGGGTGACCGTTCGTTACACATCGAGACCCCTCCGTGCCTCGGAGAGCAAGTTAAACAGTCGGTCCCGGGTGTTATACGTATACCTATGACAGTCATTACGGGAAGCCAGAAGTCCGAAAGTCTGACATCTGGTCTAACCTTTGGATATCGGCATTATCGTGTGGCTGGTTTGTGGAGGTCTGATGGCAGTCGCTTCGTGTAACTGGTATTTAGCTGCATCTGGTTAGACTGAATGCTGACCCCAATACAGTTGGGAAAAAGCTAGGCAGAATATTATATAATACTAGCTGTGTCCCCACGGCTCCGCCCGTAGCCTATGTTACTCAGTGATAATGTAACTTTCTAACGGTAAAAGATTTTTGAAATCAGTCCAGTAGTTTTTAAGATTATTCGTTACATACAAAAATACAAATCTTTCCTCTTTATAATATTAGTATAGACTTCAATTGAGACGTTATAATGCCGTGAACAATTAGTATTTTTTATGAATCTGTTGACGAACTCCTCAGTTGTTCATGTACTTGAAAGTTAAGTCATTGTTGTGGCCGGCTCCTGCTCTACTTATTAGCTTGTTGTGCCGATTAAAGAAAGGGAAGGCTTGCAGTAGTGCTACCAGATAATCGGCTTCAAACATGCACAAAGTATACCGAAAACTATTTAAGACAAGTAATCTATACTAATATTATAAAGCTGAAGAGTTTGTTTGTTTGAACACGCTAAACTCAAACTACTGGTTGGAATTGAAAAATTATTTTTGTGTTGGATAGTCCATTTATCGAGGAAGATTATAGGCTATATAACATCACGCTACAACCAAAAGGAGCGGAACACAAATAAAAAATGTGGCAAAACTGGGGAAAATGTCCATCCGTGCGAAGCCGGGACGGGCCGCTAATATATATATAATAATTACGTTCGTGGTAGGGGTTTGTCATATTCGCGTGAGTCGGTTAATATGCTCACAGCCTTAAGGTAACGTTTCGTGTGATTTAACAGTACGAAATAAGTGTGAATCGTGATCGAAATACACCGGAGAAATACTTTAGTGTCATTTGCTTTGACGCTGCTTTCAATTTTGTCTCATCCTTTAGGGCAAAGGCCAGACTGGAGCGTAAAGCGCTCATTCAATTTCTTATGAGTACTTTGAGTAGTTGCGTCATCTGTGATTGAGTGTTTATGCTTATTGAATGATTAAAGCTAGTAAAAAATACGTACTTAGAGAGGCGCAAGTGTTTGACTTTGCGTAGGATAAGTAAACGTTTCTTAAAGTTTGTGGCAACTTTTTTCTAGTTTGGATATTTATTTTATTAAATATACTGGCCTGCAAAAATAAGTATCACACTTTTAAAATTGCAATAACTTTTTAAGTACACAAGATATATTTTCGAAACAAAAAGGACTCAAAAAAGAGTTTATCTTTGTTACTATAGTTTCAAAGAAAGCTGATAAAAATTGCTATAAAACGTTTTTTATTTTAAATCTCTAACTTCTATAGTTAAGAAAAAATTGAAATTTTAAAAGTGTGATACTTATTTTTGCAGGCCAGTGTAGTTTACATTTATCAATAGTTTTTACATAGGCTTTTTTGTACAGATGTGATAACGATGGTGACTACCTTGTTGGTCTAGTGGTCGTAAGTGGGACTGCTGATCATAGGCTTCGATCCCCAGGTCGGGCAAAGTGTTATTAAGTTTTTCCATTAGGAATATCTCAGTAACAGTCCGGAGTCTGGATTTGTGCGCGGTTAATGGCAATAGGGTCGCCCCCTATTACATGGGACTTAAACATAACTGGTGAAACGAGGGTGTACTAAAAACACCTCTGCCGAATCCTTCGGGGAGTACAGGGCGTGATGTTATGTTATAACGATTATCTCAGAATCCAGTTTTGGAACATATTTGATTGTTAATCAGACGATTCTAAGTCGTTCGATTTCTTGCAAGTACTCGTAGTAGGTACAAGTAGCACTTTTTATACAAAATTCATTTTTAACCGACTTCCAAAAAAGGAGGAGGTTCTCAATTCAACTGTGTGTTTTTTTTTGTACGTTTGTTCCGCGATATCTTTGATAATTGTGAACCGATTCTAATGATTCTTTTTTTGTTTGAAAGAGTATTCTTTCGAAGTGGTCCCATTTAAAGGAGACCATTCATATTGGGCCCAAAATCGAAAGTAACGCCAATGGAAAAAAATGTTTTCAATCCTTTTGGAACATCATACTAAGCATTTGGTACTACGACACCAAAGCGGTAGAACCATCAGAATAGCAGCTGCATAAATTCGATAAATCTGATTTCCCATACATTTGACCAAAAATAAATGTAGACATATCATATAATGTATGTACATACATGGAATTATTTAGTGGGTCATTCTTAACTTTTTTGCCATGACTGTAATTCTGTAAGTGTGACTGAAATATAAAAAAAACGAAAAGTTCGATTTTCCGCTTAGATTATGAGTTTAAGTATATTTGTGTTCTATGTTTTGTGTACACCATGTGTTGTGCAAGGTTACTAATACTCGCAAATAAAACAATGGCAAACATTTTCATAATGGTACTATTTTCAATTATTTTTTTATACTATTTCTAAGGTTGGACTAGAACATCTTCTAATTCTATAGATGGAGGGCGTCTCGCATTTGGTTCATACCATTTGGCTTTAGGTACTCAACGTATATCATAATTTGATCGAAGACAACGTGCACGCACAAACAATTTTTAGAGATTATCAGAGAAAGGATTGAAATACCCAACAGGTTAGCCGATCTTGTCTGCAGGTACAATTACAATAGCCCAAGGACTATATTCTGACCCGTCTCCGCTGACCTTTCAGATTCCAATGATATACCAAGGCTCACAGAAGAAGAAAAAATCGAAATAAACTTTTTTTAAATATTTCAGTCACACTTACAGAATTACAGTCATGGCAAAAAAGTTAAGAATGACCCACTAAATAACTCCATGTACATACATATATGATAATATGTTTACATTTATTTTTGGTCAAATGTATGGGAAATCAGATTTTTCGAACTTGCGCAGCTGCTATTCTGATTGTTCTACCGCTTTGGTGTCATAGTTCCAAATGCTCAGGATAATGTTCCAAACGGTTTAAAAACATCATTTTCCGTTGGCCGGCCACTTTCGATTTTGGGCCCAACTTTGTATGAAACATGAATGGTCTCCTTTGGTGAAGATCTGATCAAGAACCTCGGAGATAGACAATTTGAAGTCGGTTTTATTTTTGTTAAAAAGTTTTGTTTTTAAAATGTGGACACTGGACGCTTCGCCATTTTAGTTCCGCGTTCATGTCGTTTATTTGAGCGGGATGTAGTTAACCAAGACTAACTGTTCATCATTTTCTATCCTACTATTTAGTAATTTACTACACAAGTCCAGCATTTAGCATGCAAGGTGAGAGTTGTCCACGTGAGTCAGTATGTCGGTAGTATAACTCAAAGGGTAAGTGTAATGAGCCCTCGGAGTGCCTCGTCACGTCCCGTAACGAGGCGTACTCGGACGCACAGCCTCGGACGAACCGTAACTTGCTGCTTAACTGTTTTATTGCAAATGTTATTGAAGTATAAGTAAAATCGTTAGCTGCCTTATTTGGATGTTTAGATGGTATATTTTATTAGAGGTTGTAGTCGTCAAATAACTCCATTTTCCACTCTCCTTTACAGTTGCTTGTGAGGTCCTGACCTTTTGAGGTCAGCAGTGTAGTCCTCGACTTAGTACAGGCATCCTTTCTCTTGTTATAAAAGGTTCATGTACAATTATTTATTTATTTCACGACATACAATTGTCATTACAGGTTTTTACCCAATTCATCAATTCAGTTACATAGAAGACAAATAATTAAGCGTCACCCTCTCGAATTCCGCCAAAGAGCAAGTAAAAATATCAAGCTTCAAGAATTAAGTACTCGTGTTGCTCGAACAACCGGTGCGAATTTTAAAATGTTCGTACGGGCTACCGGGACCAAAAACAGCCTCTCCCTCGGCCCCTGTCGCAACCTAGTGTTAGGAACGAGAAGCCCCAATGATTCCAATATTTGTGGGTTATTTAGCATACCACTGTACACAAGAAATACATATTTAACTAAAGCGAAGTTTCGCCTAACCTCCAGCTTATAGTAACCAACCATTCCTATTACAAAAAGAGTTGGATACATAAGTGGATAAAAGGGGTAGACTCCGTACTGTTTCAAATACAGATATCGAGTAAGCTTATTATATTTGGTAGATGAAAAGTAATAGGTAACCATACTAATGACACAATACTTTGATCACCGATCTAACAGCCAAGTGCAAAGCTTAGCATTTACGTCCTAAACCATCCCTAACTCTAATTCATGATCAGCCATGGTCGTAAGACAACAGGAACTGCAGATTCTAAGGTTCATTTCATATATTGACTTGAATTTTTGTCATAACTCAAACCTCAAGCTCGGAACGTCTTTAATTTTCAGGCACGGGTGACAAAATTTAAGAAAAGATTCAAATATGATTGGGACGGGTATGCCCTCAATTACTGTGTTACAGATATGCACTAAGATCAATCTCTTCTTCTTCTTCCTGCCCCTATCCCACACTAGATGGGGTCGGCACAACATGCATTTATGAAATCCATGTTTTTAGAGGTTTTGGCTTATTGTTTTATGACCGGCCGCCTGCCTGACATTAACCCTCCTTGGGAATACTCGTTGCGCCGTCACCGTCGCGCGTATGACCCAATGTGCTTGCTGATATTATGCACTAGGTCCCAAAATGATCTGCTTGTCAATCATATTGCCGACAACTAAGCAAACTATGTTCTTCTTGGCGGAGTACACCTGAAGTTGCTCGACTCACTCATTCAGTTTTGCCAGGGACTTCGGCTCCGACACATAGCCATAGCCATAGTAAACCAATATAGCACCGCGAGAGTCTCTATAAAAACTTGATGTCAATGTTCTGTATCGCTCCTGTCCCGCTGTACCCCAAATATCAAGCTTGACTTTGAACACCGTTCACGTTCATGTGTTTACATTATTTTGTAGTCAACTCCGATTGCATCGATAAAATAATTCAAAATATCTATGTAAAAAAATCGCGAAAAATAAATTTTATAAAATATTACATTGATATTATTTCGGTTGCCACGGTGAAAACTAAGATCAATCTATAAGTATTAAAATATTTGAATTCATAAAATGAAAATACTACAATACAAAGGGGCTCGTGGCTAATTAACAATCGCGCGGATCATATGATTTGCAAGATTAAGCTGTGCTTGCTGCGGTCAGTCCGTGAATGGGTGACCATTTGTTACACACATCGACACCTCTCTGTGCCTCTAAGAGCACGTTAAACCGTCGATCCCGGGTGTCATACGAATACCTATGACAGTTAACATGGGAAGTCAGAAGCCCAAAAGTCTGAAAACTGGTCTAACCTTAGGATATCGGCATTGCCCAATAACTGGGTTGCGGATGTCTGATGGCAATCGCTCTGTGTAAAATACTGGTATTCAGCCGCATCTGGTTAGACTTGAAGCTGACCCCAACATAGTTGGGAAAAGGCTAGGCAAAACAACAAAAAGCAACACAAAATAAAATTAATCACACTTGTATATCCGTAGTTTTCTATAAGAATATATTACCAACACACAAGTAGGTAATTATGTCAATACAGTAGCTCACAAAGAATGCGAGTATCTCCACCAACATCGGACAAAACATTAATATCGTCAAGAAACAATAAAAAGTTGTTGTTTGAATAATAACTGTACGAGCCACACTCGATCCGAGCGCGTATCACAACAGCATCTGAACAACCTGCGTATCGCATTACACATAAAATATTTATTATTTATAGTGTATAATTAATAAAAACAGTAGGAGTCACAAAAACAAGTAGCCTAACAGGAAGATGTAATAACTCAATCGCGAGAACATCGGTCGCCTCGATTTATAACAGTCCAGATTGGATCTCGGCTGGGCCTGCACAATGTAAACACCATTTTATTCGCTCACAGTAGCGTAATGTCTTAACATGATACGTTGGAGCCTACCGCGTTTACGTGGAAAATGTACTGCTAGAGGCGGGAACAAATAATTAGATATTATGTAACCTGTCTTTGCGTATGGTGGTCATTTTAAACGGTGAGTATTCTAACACGGCTCGTTAAGTAGATTCGCTTTTCTAATGCTCGTAAAGTAGAGTCACTTTTCTTTTGTTTGATGTTAACTTCCTTTATGTTTCATCATAAAAAGCAGTGATAACCTAGCGGTTGAATGGTTGCTTTCCACGCAGGAGGGTCGAAGTTCGATCCCGGCCCGTACCTTTGACTTTTCGAATTCGTGTGGGGTTCAGATTTTGATTATCACTTGCGTTAACGGTGAAGATAAAACATCGTGAGGAAACCTGCACACCTGAGAGCTCCATAAAGTTCTCGATGATGTGTGTAGTCTGCCAACACGCACCAGGCCAGCGTGGTGAACTACCTTCTCATTCTGAGAAGAGGTTCGTGCCCGGCAGTGGGACAGTAATGGGCAAATGGTGTTTTTTATGTTTCATTTGCTTCATTCTGATATATTTATATACGGCAAAGTGTCGTCAAAAACAGATGTGTGGTAGGAAATTCAGGTAAGAACAGTGAACTCGTATAGTGATGGCTACATAAAACTATGTATTATATGACGTCACATAGTTCGAAGGAACAGGAGAAGTACATGGACATTTGTAGAGAAGAAGATTATAAGGGAGATGTAGAGCGGATACTTTTATGTTAAGCCTATAATTATAAAAATAAATGGATCATTAAAATATTTTAACGAATATATCGTAACGATATTTAAAACGAATTATAAAGTCTGTACCATACCGACACAATAGTCCAATTAAAAATTTTAAACTCAACCACACATTCGCGACCCCGACTCATTTTATTTCACCGCAATAAACTACCAATATTACTAGCATATGGTGTATTTATTAAAATATATTCATATTTAATGTAAGCAACATTTCACACTAGCTATAAGAATTGCACTTTATTCGCTTGACAAGGAGTCGCGGGCTCCCGCGGTCGCCGGCCGCGTGGGCATAAAATACGAGTATTGTGCTATGTGTGGAAGGTCTTTATTAAAGTTCTCGTGAAAATCCAACAATGAACCGGTCGCACTAACTTAATCTAAGAGAATGAATCCGCAAATGAAATCTAGGATGAACTAGCTTAATCTCGCTCGTATCAAGGGATTTTTTGTTGTTGTTGCGAAAGAATTTTGTTTGTGATAGTTAATTTTAAGGTTTTTGTTCGTAACACACGTTAATCGAGATTTTTTAAGTATTGTCAGTTCATAATTATGAGCTTTTTCAAGAGAGAATGATTTTTGAAGACAGGCATTTCTTTGAAACGTAGGGCTACTTATACACTCGCCGCCCGACCAGTAACAGGCCCGAGAAGGCGGCGCGCCGTGTTCCGTGCGCGCTTCTCAGGAGGACGTGGGGCAAGGCCCCACAGAGGAGAGGTCCGCCATGGGTTGGCGGACCGGGACCTGCCGGGGTTGCATGCCTTTGCGAATCCCGCGACCCTGGCCGTACGGTCAGGAGAATTAAAACCGTTGGTTTTTAGCCGGTAAGAGTCCGGCAGACCCCCTCGACTTCCCCGGGCGAGGGACATCCATGAGGATTTTCCAAAGAGAAAAAAAAAAAAAGGGCTATTTATACAAGGTTAGTCAAAAAGGGGGTACTAAGCTGAAAGGGTGTTAAAATACTCATAATAATGAATAACTTTTGTTCTACAACTTTCCACAAAAGTCATTAGTTTAAGAGAAATAGCTGTTCAAAGATTTCATAAAAAATACGCTCAATTCTATCTATTCTCAGCTATGCTCAGCTGTGTTTTGATTTTAGGTCATATTTGGGGTCACAGATCAGAAGCTCCATTTTCTGAATTCGTAACTAAAGCAGGTTTGAAGAATTTATGAAAAAACTAAAATAAAAATCACTTTGCATGGAGATGTTCTTTTACCGAATTTTGAAATTTTAACACTTTCTTTAAAACAATCACCAGTGATACATTAAGTGGCCCGCGGCTTAGTAACCCCTTTCCGATTAACTTTGTAGAAGTACGCCATTATAAGACTCTACTCTCTCAACATGGCGGCCTGGAAGCAGCTTCCCACGAAGAGCTGTCTAAATATAAACGTCATCTGAACTTAATAAATTTGACAAAAATCAATTGCATAATCAGCATCTCAATCGATATCATAACAATACATACGATGGGAGCTCTCAAATGAGAGCTATTTATTCATATGAGCCGTGTACACACGATTCATAAAACTCCTGCGACTGTCACAAATATTTGTTGGGGCTCTAAGGGTACTTCTTGGTCATCAGGATCGGACAAGTTCTTTTTCTGCCACCAGTAGCGTCAACGATGGCTTCAAAGACCGTAGCCTTCTTCAGTGACACTCGCGCAGAGCGGGATCAGAAGAGAGTCCGACATGACTCTTCGTTTTTCTCAAGCGGGGGGCATCCAAGATGGATTCCCTACGATAAAAATTACTTGTCCTAATCTTAAGTAGGACCTAATGGACCAACCTTGTCCCTAGTATCTTTGGTCGGTTTTGAAGTCTTTGAGAACCGAGCAGATAGTCTTATATCCGACTTCTGCAAGCCATGCCAAGGTTAAGTTAGGCTCGAATGTCATTGTTTTGGCTCCAAGTATATATTAGTTGTATTAATGTCCCACAGTCGTTCGTCTAGTCCCAGTTGAACGATATTTTATTACGCCTATAAATTCAGATGATATAAAATACGTCATGTCGACTGTGTTTATTGAAAATTTGAGACTAGAGTTATGTATTTCACATAAATTTTATGTAGGTACATACATAATTATACCTATAAAACTTAATAGGTGTCTATTTCGATGTTAATAGCTACAGGACCTTTGCTTTCCAGCATGTGTTATAGTACTTTTAATTCATTTCTCGCTTAAAATATACACAATACCCTCTTGTTACGAGAGATGGTATCTCTTCCTCCTAGCTTTTTCCCCACTTATCTTGGGGTCAGCCTCCAGTCTAACCAGATGCGGCCGAATGCCAGTATTTTACACGGAGCGACTGCTATCAGACCTCCGCAACCCAGTAACTGGGCAATGCCGATATCCTAAGGTTAGATCGGTTGTCAGACTTTCGGGCTTCTGACTACCCGTAACGACTGTTACAGGTATTCTTACGGGAGGGTACTTACTTATATGCTTGCTATATGGAATGCTTGGTGGTAGGATCTAAACTACCACCCTCATATTAAAGACAAACAGTTAACTGTGTTCCATCATGTGTATGTGAGAGCCCGAGAGAGGGCAATCTCTCATCCTTGTTACTTGGATTCATCTGCTTCGTTTTAGACCCTGTCTGTGCTTACCATCAGCTACAACTAGGGCCAAACACGACCAAGTCATACACAGAAAATACTTCGTAACCTAGATTCTTTGGAAGCGACACTTATTCATTTAGTTCAGCCAATAAAACACGTGATCTCAAAGTCAGCCTCGGGTCCCATTCAACGGAAAGCATATAAAAAACAATCCAATTACCGGCTTATCAAATAACAACATCTTAGTTAATCTAATAGCTACGTAGGTACTACCTACTAGAGATTGGCCGTATCTATATTAATTAAGTATCAATTTGGATCTCATTACACTAATCATAACGGAGACCTATCTGGAGTCAATTAAAACGTAGACGTGTATCCTTAATGTACTAGTGTAGCTAAATTGGCATTAGTTATGATTAGAGTTCGCCTAAAGCTTACTAATTCAGGAGAATATCCACCAAAATTGTGGTTCCTACTAGCCTTTTACCAACTATGTTGGGGTCAGCGTCCTGTCTAACCAGATGCGGCTGAATACCAGTATTTTACACTGAGCGACTGCCATCAGACCTCCGCAACCGTACTGGGCAATGCCGATATCCTAAGGTTGGACCGTTTGTCAGACTTTCGGGCTTCTGATTTTCCGTAACCACTGTCATAGGTATTTGTATGACATCGTGACCGACTGTTTAACGTACTCTCCGAGGCACAAAGTTGGCAAAACCTACCAAAGTTACTAACACAAAATACTCGTAGTGCTTAGAAACGTAGCATCTTTTAGTAGGTTATTGGCTGCCTAGCAGTACACCCAATAATACTTTTTCAGAAATATCTTTAGCGAAGTAATATTTTCAAGTTTGCTTTTTTCCAGTTTACTGTGAAAATATAAAATAATTATACAATCATGATATAACCTATAAATTACTTTAATATGTAGGTAGCTACATACCGAGATACAACACCCATAAGCGAGATATATATACCCACATATAATACATGATACACACAACCCATTGTAATGTGTTCTTGCACTCGACTGTACAATTACACTGAAGACGCCACAAGTGCGTCGGATTGCACGCATCGATGCAAATTAGTTGGAATGATGATTCATTTTTTTTATAATATGTCCACTTATTATCGAGAGAGTATCTATGGTTGATTGCCGATAGATGACCGTGTGAAGTGTCAGCGGTTACATATGTTCTTGTAATTGTCGAATATTTTTGGGAGAATGATTATTGGATTTTTTTGCCGGTTAGCAGGTAATAATTGTGAATATTTTTTGATTTCTCACCTTTTTTAGTATTTTAGCGAATATTTTGCTGAGATTAGTATTTTTAGTATAACATTTTATTTGAATACCTATATATAAACATTTGAAATTTATTTTAAGCAATTAATCAACTCAGCCTGTCTACCGAACAAAGCCTTTTCCCAAGCTGCGCCACAAAATCTGGTTCTCCGACTTCCGCATTCAGTTAGAACTTTATCAAAATTAGTGTCATTTGCTATAAAATATACATTATTGTTATATTTATCTAGTAAGATACATTACATATTTCTATAACTAAATTAGTCACACTTAATCCACCTAACCAAATCAATGACCGACCACCAAACTGTATCCACTAAAATATCCAACATTATAACTAGCAACGAGCAATAACTACATACAAATGCATAAATAAATTTCACTTAAATCGACCTCCGCTGTCCGGTAAAGCAGTAGCCGTTTAATAAATCTTCGCCCCCGCACTACGGCATTCAGACGACGCTCCTAGGTCATACCTTGCGGACTCCGGTCACGACTCAAGGGGACACACACAGGTGTAGCACGGAGATTTGTTCTAACAATCATCTGAAACTGACTGACGTGACCTTTGAACGGCGCACATTATAATTTACTGTTAATTTCTTTATAAAAGGTGGCTGATTGAATTGTGACTGTAATTTGAAGTTTTATGTGCATATTAAATTCTGTGTTTTGTATCTTCATTAAGAATACGCCGTGAACTTGGTCTTCAGTTATAGTTTCCACCTTTTGAATTTTCGTTATAGGTAAAATACAGTAGTAAATTCTTTTGAATTTGGAAGGTTCCAAAAGATTTATCAGGTTAATTGAAAAGGAATGAAGGTCAATGGACTCAGTAATGGGATCGAATATTAAGATGTAATTCAGGGCCTTTAAAAGTGTCATTGATTCCTCTGTTGTGGGAATCAGTGCCGGTGGAATTGTGTAGCGGTTCCCTCATATCGTTTTTTTATGTATGTAATTTTTTAAATTAATTGTTATTTTTAAGTAACAAATAGGATGTACGTATGAGGCTTGCATAGTCGCAAATAGTGAATAAATGTCTCGAATGATTTTTGAAAAAAAAAAATAACTTTAAAGAATATCAGACATGCTTCGTTGTGATTAGAAAGAAGTTTCTACAGAACTGAATTTTTTCGTTAATTTTCGTCATAAAACAAAGAAAAGTATTATTATTTTAATAATATTTTTTCAGTACCAAAGCAGTACTAACAAAAACCGTTTCTGTCATGATTTCCCTGGACAGTATAAATCTTAGTGCGGCCAGTGGGACGGCGATAAATAACGGGGCTTACAGTAGGAACTGTCCGTGTTAAGACCCCTCGTTTTTATATAATGTTTGATATATACCAACAATATAGCTAATCTGGTAAGTAAGAAATAATGGTCCAGTTTTGAGACCAAAATTATACTGCGAATATCAGGAATTTTATACGGAAGTTGATCCGACCTATAAAATAAAAACACTCACGAAATAATCGAATGTATACTGCCCATATAAGGTAGGATAATGTACAATTGCCAAGAAGTAGGTATATGCAGTTAGCCATTGTAGATTGTCATGGAGGTAGATTGCCAATAAATAGGAAACCAGCTCGTTACGATGAAGAAGTCTTAGTACAAAATAGAATATATTTACTGTCCATATAAAAGTACAGTATAGAAACACTATTCACCAATACAGGTAGGTACTTTACTTGAACTCTGCTACCCAAGGTAAGGTTTAACTTGTGTCTTATACAACTTGTAATAAGCTGCTTTTGGGTGTGGTTTTGATTCAGTAATAGAAGAAGAGTATGAAAGAGAAAAAGTGAATGCAAGAGAGTTTAATGAAATCAATTACCTCCCTAAAATTAAACTCTATTCTTAGTTATAGCAATTACAAATACGAAAGCTGCCTCTTAAAAGATTCTTTTATTATTTTGCTACGCACAGAATGTACAGATTGCTACATTTCCAATATCACAAATCACATTATTGGATTAGTTCGCAAATACATTAGTGTCGATTTTGTTGCACATTTTGACAGTACTAAACTAGACTAAACGCAACAGTCACTTTCTTTTTCTATTGAAACAGAAAGAAACAAACGTCCTTAGTTTAGTTTAGTGCTGTCAAAGTGCGCAACAGAATCGACACCATTGTCAACTAAATGACAACTTAAATTACGTCGTTTTCATTTGACGATTTTTAAGAACACGACACCACACATGAAAAGCGAATGTGATACGAAAAACAATCAAAATTTTCTACCTCTATCACTATAAGATCTACCATTTATTTGTATCTACCACTATCTATGTTCTAAACAGGCAACACGAGGCTTGGTCCAACAGTCACCCAAACCGGATCGAAGGGTCTACGACTGTTATAAATAAACCTCAAACGTTTTACTTAGAATATATTTAACGTTAGAATTTCCTTCCTGTCTAATAAAAATGGCACCGGCCTGTATCGTATCTCGCAGGAAACCCGGCAGGTCGTAATAAGTCTAACAAATAAAATAATTCCTCGGTAAAATATACACACTAATGTGACTAATATTATAATATCTTACGGTAAGGATATCTACTAGTAACGCCGGAAGATTTAGGTGCTGTTCGGGACACGTCATGAGAGATGTACCCAAGAAATTGCTGGTTGAATGTTTTTTTGGTGATCAATATTTTTTATGATTAGTTGTTTCTACCTTTTATCGTTTTATTTGTAAGTGCCATTTCCAAATCTAGAACGACTCCAGCTTAATTAAAGTATTCAGAATTCCTATGGGGCCCTATAGGAGATATATCTTTGCAGAGTGACAAGTACCTAATAGTTACTTCTCATTTAATAACCACATATGGGATTCAATACAATATGCTTCCTGATGCTAAAGGCAGGGCTCTCCGATAGGTGCTTTAGGTCTCGATCCAGCAAACGACTTCGTAAAAACTTGGTAATGGTGATTAGCCAAGAAAAAGACACAAGGTAATCGTTGTTATCAGACAGTTCTATTACACCAATACAAAACACACTTCCCTATCTGCCTCACTGTTGCATGTACAGACCAGCGCGCGCGCAGCAGCCCGGGCCGGCTCGTAAACCGCGGGACCACACGCGGGCGGAGGTGTGAAGGAGCGCCCGCGCTGCGCCCCGGGGGCCCTACATAACTCACTAGCAGCGGGGCGCCGGCCATTCATGCCTACCTGCACGCTGCTGCCGGTACATCCACATACGTAGACATACTGTCTCGGCTCTCGTTACCAAATTTTTGGGATAAATGACAAATATAGGAGAGGAGGATGTCATATGATCAGGCATCATGTCTTCCTGTATTAGACTGGTTCTCTTCGGAATGGCGTAATCGGAAGAAGTCATAATAGATCTACATAATATACTGTTGCGATTAGATGTATAGTCTAGTGTAGCTCAGTGGCGGTCCGAGGGAGGGGGGGGTGTCGTAGGGGTCATGACCCCCCCCCAATCGTACACATCAAGTTGACAACCCTACTAAAAACAGAACATTTACAAAAAATAAATTACTTGCTGCTTAAAACGTCTGACAATGAAATTAAAAAAGTCATTAAAAATAACTTAATAAAATGCGCGAATTACGATATGATGCTCAACTTCTTTTACTGCTAATATGACCCCCCCAAAGTCTTTGGCTGCGACCACACCTGATGCAGCTATAGTGAAGGATAATAATTTCAGTTATAGGGAAGACACTACGGTCTTAGATGCCTACCTAAATGCAGCTTTTACATTTACATACGCAGAAATAGGCCGATGTATTTTTGGTCATCCAAGATAGATTGTTGATACAAGACATGCTAAAGCATCAGACTTATAGAAAAAGGATTCTCATACGACACACTGTCAAAAGATCTCATTGTATTTCCTAAGATTTCAATGGATCTCATATTTAAATGACGATTTTTTTAAGTAGCTGTGACTGCCTCGTTCTTTGACCGTCGGACTGCCATGTTATTAGGTCTCGAGTTCGAACACAAGGCACGCACCTCTGACTTTTCGGATTCATGTATAATTATCAATTGGTTAAAAACGGTGAAGGAAAAGATAATGAGGAAACCGGCATGCCTGAGAGATATTTCTCGACGGCATGTGAAACCAAAACAGAGGCCCATGGGTGGTATAAACTCTGACACCAGGTTAGTCAGTAACCATACGTAATTTGTATAGAGAGAGAAGAAATACCATTCCTGCCTATATCTATTCAAACTAGAAAAGTTAGGCCATCGTCTCCATCCGTAGAATGTTCTATTCTATGTTCTACTCTTTATGCTCTATGGTCTGTATGCACAAAACTAGCAAATATTTCCTCAACTAATAGGATTCTTGAATTCCATGAGTGCAATGTCAGTAGTAAACAATAAATTATAACAAAAACATTGTATTATGGGGATTAAGGAAATAATTAAAGATGTTTCTCTACTAACTTGCTGTTTTGATTATCATCAACATAGTACACAATTCTTCGAAACGGCCTATGAAGAGGCATATGTTCAGCAGGAGACGTTGAACTTGCATTTTGCAGTATAAGCACATTATTAAGATAAAATATTAATGTATTTTTGACGCAATTCATAAATAAATGTTGATATTCTGGTAGTTAATCGCTTTGGCAATTAACGATGCAAAAAAGCTCTGTTGGAGCTTAAAGGATTACATTTATATTTATTTCAACTACGTAAGTAAACTTTAAATTGATTATAATTTACCATACGTCCTACGTAAACCAGGCACAGAGACAACGAGCTTCCGTTTTATTGAGTTACCGCACTAATACATATAATCATCGTTGAACAAACCTAACCAAACATAATTCTTGGGCTACGAGGGCAGTCTAATGACACATCTCTAGCGCGTGGCATCCTACAATTTACCTCTTATAAATTAGACAGAACCCGTTATTTAAGTATCTGTGGCGGACCGGCGGTGGTGTAGCGTGCATCGTTATTGTAATTTGATTTCTTTCACGAATGGTTCCCTCCATACGCCATTTGGCCGCTAATAGGGCCCCGTTGCGGCTCATCGCTTAAAACGCGCAGCAATTTGACTTAAAACACAAAAAAAGTTGAGTTATAACCATAAATTTACATGAGTTAAGCCGATTTGACGTGAGCTTCGTGCAATTGGTTATTGCTCATTATGATAATTCGCCAGCTTTTAAGAAATGCCCCTATTACGCGGTTCGTATGAGGTATAACGCTCCAAGTTGAAGATAACGAGAAATATTAAGTGTTGCTTATGGCAAATTATAGCAGTAGGTACAGTGTACGAATTAGTTGTGAACCGACCTCAGTCGGTGAGATTTTTGATGAATAAGCGCGTTGGTGTTGTTTGAAACAAACGAAACTGTATCATTACGAGTAAAGACAGGCTATAATTAGTTAAACAATGGCATTGATTGAAAGTACGAATGTGGAACGAAGTGTAGTGTAGGTGTGTCTTGACGTATGTAGTTGGCAAACGGAATAATAGATTGTAATTATGTTCAGCAAAAGTTTGAAGTTCCCTCGGTTTTATAGACTGTTACAAAGTAGGGAATTACCATGTTATTTGTCTTGCAAGCTCTTAACTGAAGTATGTGGGTGTATGCGAATGTATGTAATTTTTAAGCTTAACGACAGATGTTTTTGTAGACTTTAACTTTCTAACTTAACGATAGGATACGCGGATAAAAAGTAAGTACTAAGATTGTGTATTGTTGTGCGAGGATGAGAGGAGGGTTAGCGGAAACTGAAGAATAATCCGATTGCTAATGTGCTCATCTTTAATTACGAGAAGAGCTGCATTGTAGGAACACCCACGACCATCTCCTTGCTTTATTTCGCACAAACGCGGCTGCCGCTTGTGAGGATTTTAGTTCGAACACCGGGTCGAGCAGTGTTATTAGATTAATTTGTCTAAAATTAGTACGGCGTTGGATGATGATAACTTCATTCCTTATCACATTGCTCTCATTACCGTCATTGCCAAACTTTAGGGTATTGAATAACGGCATTTTACCTCTCCCTCTTTCTTTTGGAATAGAAACGAGATCTTTATACCTATACATGGTATGTAAATAAAGTTTTTGTAAAGGTTATATGTATTTGCATTCAGTTTATTTGTTATAACTGTCGGCGGATACTGAAACACTGGACACACAATCAGTCTGTAATCAGTGATTAACCGTTACCTCACTCTCAATCAAGGCCCGTCCGGAAGTGACGTCAGAGATCACGGCGTGCGCACGCGCTGGAACCCTCCCCGCCCGCGTGGGAGCAGCTTCCGCTTCCGATGTCACACACTTGTTGGTCAACCTGCTCTGATGTTTTATGGGGACTGTGGTAATAGGAATTTATGTACCTATTGTTTTGGTCAAAAATGTTCACTATCTTTGACGAAGTTGCAAAATTGCACTACAAATTTTTGATCGTGAAACATTAATTTTGCTTTACGAATCCATAAAAAACTCATTTTTTGAAAACGAATGTTACCTACCTATTCAATAAAGTGATTAAAGTAAACGTTTTCTACAAATGTGTATGTATACCTAATTGATTTTTATAGCAAAGTGAATGTTTAATCATTTATTTATTTTATTCGTCTCCTTGTAGATTTTCTTGCGGACCGTTTATACGTAACCGGGCAGTTATTGGCGATACCTGAAGGGTCTCCAACAAATGGGGACGAGTAAAATACTTAACCTAAGCTAACTAATACTACTAACATCATGACTACTAGCAGACCCCTAATGGGACTCGGAACTTGGCTTAGGGCGTTGCTGACGGGAGTTTAACCATCAAGGGTTTGTTTACCTTTGATACAAAATGTTAATGGCTGGACTATAATAATACATATGTACTACGATTATAATATACATAGTACCTAGTCACAGAAATCTAAATAATTAGATTTCTGTCTACCTAGTATATGTAGATGAGAGTCAATTTATCTAACTAGACTCATCAAGCGCTTTAATTTCAGGTACAATCACTATAAGATTTGTTCCATTTAAATGCTACATTCTAGACAGGTTTAGTTGTTTGTTATAGTTTTTATACCAAGTAAGTACCACAAAAAGTGGTTTAGACCACCCAGGATTTTAGTACGATGTGACGCAGATTTGAATCGTAACTACTAAGAAACTATTTGCTATTAAGATTAGTGACAATGATTTAAGTATGCCTAAGTAATGAATGGGTTTTCCTATTGGCTGTGAAGGCCACGTGCCAGTCGCTCTGGATAATATCAGAACCTTGCCATACTATGGGTAACGAGATTGCTGTTAGAAATAATATTCTAGTAACTTACCAGACAATTTTAATGTACTAACTAAACTAAAAAAGTGTTATTCAGGTTTTTCCGTGTGAAATTTCTCAGTAGCAGCCTGGAGTTTGAATTTGTGCCCGTTTGGTGGCAATAGGCTCGCCCCCTATTACATGGGACTTAAACGACGAAATGAGGGTGTTACTATACACCTCTGCCCAATCCTTCGGGAAATACAGGCGTAATTTTATGTTGTAACTTAACTAGTTAAGTAATGCAAGAAGATTGCCGTTCTGAAGGCTAATTCTACTGACAAATTTGTTTAAAATCGCTATAGAACCGCAGCTTAAACAGGCTATTAGACTTTTTTCTTACAAAGATAACGGTCAAACGACCGTGTTTAAGCTGTTGTTGATGTTGTATACAAGGTTAGTCGGAAAGGAGGTACTAAGCCGCGGGCCATTTAATATATCACTGATGATTGTATTAAAGAAAGTGTTAAAATTTATAAATTCGATAAAAGAAAACCATGAAAAATTATTTTAATTTTAATTTATTCAAAAAATCTTCATCCCTGCTTTAGTTATGAATTCAGAAAATAGTTTCTAATCCGTGACCGTAAACACGTCAGATCATAGCTGAAGATAGATAGAATTTAGCGTATTTTTATATAAAATCTTTGAACAGCTATTTCTCTTGAACTAGGTATTGTCTTTTGGGGAAAGTTGTAAAACAAAGGTTATCCATTATTATGGGTACTTTAACACCCTTTCGGCTTAGTACCCCCTTTCCGACTAACCTTGTAGACTAGGTCTCCTGTAAGGATGTATTCCATGCATTATTTGTATAACTCTGTGTCTTGTTGCAAGTGAATCATCTGCTAATAAGGTAATTTTTTGAAATTTTGTGATACTGATTTGATAAACAAAAAAAAACGTGTTGTTTTTTATGTAATTCACATTCATCCAGTAACTAGATCTAGTACCGCTGGATTGGCATTGGACCAGGGTCAACACATTACAATTCAGTCCAGCCTTCAGTTTCCAGCGCTTTATTTGAATATTGGTCCAATGTCAATCTAGCGCTGGAATCCAGTGACACTACAGTGGATCCAGCTACTGCATCGATGTCCATCCGCTTTAACCTGATTAAATTAAGCGATTACTTCTAAATTAATAAAACTACTTTTTTTATAGCCACTCTAAAGCAATAATCGACCACCTGCTACGCGGATGTGAATCGGAACTAGGATCTGCGTGTGCGATGTTTTGGCGTCATACACCGATGGCTGCCAGAGCGTTGACCCCGAGTTGTTCCGGATATGTGACAGGTAAAACACTGTGGGTGCGCCAGCGACAGATTTGTTTTAAATATGCTTCTCAAATTATTGGTTTTTGTTTTTTGAGTTTTTTTTAGTAATGTGGCGCTAATCTGGGCCTAATGCGGGTTACGTGTTCGTCTTACATCAGTAAGTAATCAAATTAGGAATTCAGAAGGATGTGTTTGAAGGTTTTTTGGAGGTTCTATGTTTCAAAGGTGGGTTAAGAAATAGCTTTGATTACTTAAATAGTATGGTGTTATTACTGTTACTGCCTCGTTGGTCTAGTGGTGGCAAGCGTGTGAGTGCCGATTGTGAGGTCCTGGGTTCGATCCCCAGGTCGGGCAAAGTGTTATTGGGTTTTTCCGTGTGGAATTCCTCAGTAGCAGCCCGGAGTTTGGATTTGTGCCCGGTTGATAGCAATATACAGGCTCGTATGGTGTTATTACTGTTACTGCCTCGTTGGTCTAGTGGTGGCAAGCGTGTGAGTGCTGATTGTGAGGTCCTGGGTTCGATCCCCAGGTCGGGCAAAGTGTTATTGGGTTATTTCGTGTGGAATTCCTCAGAAGCAGCCTGGAGTTTGGTATTGTGCCCGGTTGATGGCAATAGGCTCGCTACCTATTACATGACACTTAACGGCGACATGGGGGTGTTACTATACATCTCTGCCCAACCCTTCGGGGAATACAGGCGTGATGTTATGTTACTCTACTTTTCTACTTTAGTTAATATTACGGTCTTGAATTTGAAACATAAATTGTTATTTGGTATCAGAGAATCCTGAGTTAATTTTCGCAGTTTGTTTTAAACAAATCACACTTTGTCGATGACGGTGGGAAAATGTAGAGGGAAAATCGAATATAAGGGAAATGTTAAACTTGATACCCTTAGGTTGAAATACAGGAAACAAATGATAACGTAACATAACATCACGCCTTGTAGGTACTCCCCGAAGGATTCGGCAGAAGTGTTTTTAGTACACCCTCGTTTCGCCAGTTATGTTTAAGTCGCATGTAATAGTCCCATGCATTTAATTGCAATATTGGTCTTCTTCTTTTCGTGTGGTTAGTGACTAACCTGATGTCAGATTTTATACCGCCCATGGGCCTCTAAATTGGCTTCACATGTCGTCGAGAAATATCTCTCAGGCATGCCGGTTTCCTCACGATGTTTTCCTTCACCGTTTTTAAGCAAGTGAATATTATACATTACGCACATGAATCCGAAAAGGCAGAGGTGCGTGCCTTGGGTTCGAACTCGAGACCTATGATTTGGCAGCACGATGGTCACACCAGTAGGCTATCACTGCTACTATTTAATATTGGTGAAAATTATTAACCCATAGCAAAAAAACATTTTTGTAAGAATCATGGATCTGTGAATCTGGAATCCTTGATAAATTCTTTCAATAAAATACCATATTTTTAAAGTAAGATATTCTTTTTTTATCTTCAACAGCCATACCCGATATGACCACGAACGAATCTGTTAAGGCGGTTTTACACCGAAAGCTCGTCATAAAAAGTCATAAAACGTATTTTAACATCCATCTGATAATCAATCTAACACGTCATAACTTTGACATCCAGTCTGCCTGGACCTAAGCCGTATATTAAGGACCCTTTATACAAAAATAATTCATGATGCGTCACTATAGAACTTATTTTGTAATGACAAGACAAGAATGCAAAAGAAAAACCATCGAAGAAGATCGCCGACCAAATGAGTCTCTATATAAACATGTTAATTCATAATAAAAGTGTGGTTTTTGATGCACAAAAGATACTACATTTACTAACAAATTGGGAAGTTACGTCTAACCGTATTAACGGCTCTATTTACGTATTGTTTGTAGTAGATAACAAAAACGAAAAACAATCTTCGTGTGAGGAAACAACGGTAAGTTTATTAACTTTTTTTGTGGAAAAAAAATCAAAATTGAATTTGAAAGTAGGTTCGTTCCAAAATGCATATTGGATAAAGTTTTTATAAAGCTTCATGAATTAAAATTCTATATGGTTTTTTTTTAATTTCAGTGTGTAATAGAATTTCATTTTACATTTCAGGACTTAGACGAAATAATTTTAATCATATTAACCGCTACTGTCGTAGTAATTGATAGTGACAAAAAGTAACTTAAATTGAACACACTCCAAACCATTCAAAGTGAGATCCGAAATAGAAGAAAAAATATTTAAGAGGTATTCGCGAGTGGAGTTGCAGATCTATTTTAAGAATTAACCTGATTACGATCGATTCAAAATGGAATGTATAATAAAAATATTTATTGATATAAAAAAGGAATAGGATAGTGGGTTTAAATGAGACCGACACGATGTACAAATCGCTACATCATCGTGTTGTGTGGCATGCGCTTGCGCCGCTTGCCCACCGCACTGACCACACTCTGACGTTACGAAATTGTATTAAATGATTTAGAAAGTAATTAAAGTACCCAAAAAAGATTACGAATTTTGTGGTTGATAACTGTAACACATTTTTGGAGGTTTTATTAGTCATACGTGACAGCACATTAGAATTAATTACTACTATGTTGCATTTCAGAAAAAGAACTAAAATAATTTAATTCAATTTTGCAACGTAACGAGAATCAGTTAAGTGAAAGTCTACGTTAAAAATATTGTTTTACATTTGCGAAACGAGACTATCGTTCAATCAAATTATTAAAATGATTTTGATATCATAGCTGCAACCATTAGTCATATTCTAACCTAAGTACCAACCGGCGATATCGGACCGAATATTTCGGTCTTCGAGCAACGCAGCTAATGAAATATAAAAGCAATACTTTTATACCTGTTAATATTACACCTGACAGGTACGTGTAGGTAAATATGAACCTCAAGGTGTATTCTCGGGTCTGTTTGATTAATCACAAACACGAATGTTTTGATTTATGGACGGTCTTCGGGCGGCGGTCGGCCGCGGCGGATCAACGCGCCTTGTCGCGGGCTCGCGCGTGATGGACGAATGATTAAAGCTGTTACGACTAATCGTGAATACTATTGCTATAAATGTTGATTCTGGTTATGATTTGCGAATAGTTTGCGGTCGTATCTATGAAATAGAAGCGATTGAAATTAAATTGTTTGAAGAAACTTTATTAACTTCCGTAACAATTGGGTATACTCTAGCAAGTGTTGAATATAGTGCTGGTGTTTTTATATTTTTAAATGGTCTAGTTTGATAAAAAAAATATACATTGAAGTTGGAATGGGTTCAACATGGACATATGAGACATGAGAAATGGAAACAAAAGATCCATTTCTATTTTTTAAACCCCTCGTCGACGGCGGCCGCGTCGTAGGTGGCGTGACGATCTAGAGGTGTTTGCGGGGCTGGCATCGTTAGAAACGGCATAAAATAGAGAGATTTGGAAGGCAAAAGGGGAGGACTTTGCTCAGCAGTGGGACATTTCACAGACAACTAAAAAAAAACCCCCCGTTGTTGCTGTCAGATGCGATCATGGTATATTGCCGATGAGAGCTACAGTATCATTGACATTTAATGCATTTCCACTATAATTTGCTATTTGTAAAAAAAAAACATCTAAATGTTTCTGCTAGCTTTTACCCGCATGAATATACGTCCGCTCTATTTATGCTACAGACAGCACCTATCTTTGTACGTACAAACAGTTCCCTACATTAAATCCTTCGCATCACAGGTCTAGAAACTAATCCCGCCATAATTTCCTTTGCAAGGTCTTAACGTCTCGGCTTCTCGGAAACTGTATATCATCCGAGTGCTGCATACGAATATTTTAGCACAATAACACCGTCGGTGCTCGGTAGCTATCGCCTCAGTTGTAAATCTCGTTGACGCACAGTCGGCTGAGCTCAAAGGACGCAATCAATGTTAAATCATAGTAAAGTGACACACATCGATACACCGTCATATTTCGATAAAAAATCGACGCGAGAATTCGAAAAAGATCCCGACACTAGATCGCAGCCGACTTTAACCCTTGACTCGGAATACGTAAGCCGAGTCATTTATTAATAGACACTGTGACCATAAAAGTTTATAAAAAACTCGGACGTACGTATATTTCACTCTCGCTTTCACACTTATAGCATACTCTATCCGTCAGTCACTTTCGAGTTAAGTTTATTTTATGCATCTCATAAAAATAGTGTGGAGTATGAACTAATGAAACTCATTTCGTGCGAGTCCATAAAATAACAAAAAGGTTGGGGGCACTAACAATAATAAATATAAATCTCTTCATCTGGTACGTATAACACGTAGTGATGCTGAGTGATGGCGCGGCGCGTTTGTGGGGGGAGTCAGGTGCGTGCGCGCAAAGACCGAAGCGCATTTGTCACTGTTGCCGGCGATTATTCATCTCATTGAAACATTAACGCTCTCGAGAACTAATCACGCTGACTAATGGAGCCCCCCGTCGACACTTCCTAAGTTTCACACTCGTGTGAAACGCCGACGCACGAATTGACGCCTCCATGTCAGTTCTGATTTAGTTGACGAGAACGAATGATCTGCTATGATCAATGAGGATACCAATTAAAGCGGCTGCGAAGGGGTTCGGTAGGCTTCACGTTAGGAGGTTTCTTTCAAAAAAGGCTGTGTCAGTAACGGGTGTTCGTTGTAATAAATGTTAAGTTGACTGAACTTACATGGAATTTTAGGAACTATGTACCTACTATAATGTTTGATTTTCCATTTTGAATGCAACGTTATCGAAGAATACAAAACTCCATCAAGTTTTGTTTCTTTATTGACCTTATTTGGACAACATACAAACTCCTTCTAAACTGTTTGTTCTGCCTAGCCTTTTCCCAACTATCTTGGGGTCAGCTTCGAGTCTAACCAGATCCGGCTGAATACTAGTATTTTACACGAAGCGACTGCCGTCAGACCTCCGCAACCCAGTAACTGGGCAATGCCGATATCCTAAGGTTAGACCGGTTGTCAGACTTTCGGGCTTCTGACTTCCCGTAAAGACTGTCATAGGTATTCGTATGACACCCGGGATCGACTATTTAACGTGCTCTCCGAGGCACGGAGGGGTCTCGATGTGTAACGAACGGTCACCCATCCACAGACTGACCGCGGCAAGCGTAGCTTAACCTCGCAAATCGTATGATCCGCGCGGTTGGTAATAAGCCACGAGTCCCTTTCTAACTCCTGAACTCCTTTTAAACTGTATATTGTATAATATTTGAGTGTTATTAGATATTGAAGTATAGAATAGACACACAAGAATGTTTGAAGAACAGAAGTGTTGATTTTATATGAGAACTATTTTCAATGTCGAATTGATGAGTTTACGATGTCCGCGTCAAAACCTATGAAAAGATGAACAACAATCACCTACGTGTTAGGCCGTTTTTCACTGTACACGATACGACAAAATATTGTGACGACTCCGAACACAATTTATTTCTATGAAACGTTTACTACGACACAGTTCATAGAAATAATATAATTATGGTGGTCAGAGTCGTCATCCCATTTTGTTGTGTCGTGTGGTAAGTCGTGGAATAACGGCTTTAGCGTTAGACATTTAAACCAACATTATATACCTGCGCTTGGACTTAACCGGCACTACTGCATTTAGTTACCGATTAATAGCTTTGTACCCACGTAAGGACGCAAACCATGCGTGACCATACATAAATTTTCACTTGGATAACTTCAGCGTTGAAAATGTTGATATTGAAAACTATAAAACATTTGAAATTAAAGCAATAGCTTTCTTTAGATACACGTTTTAAGCGTTGAACCTGAGGACAGGTACGAGTCATGATAAAGCCGAGGTTTATGTGCAGCCCTGAGCCCGTCTCCAGTACAGCCAGCAAAAAAGTACACCATAAACAGAACATTTATGACAGCAAATAAAGGCCGTCGTCTTCCCCGTAGTCCCGTAGTGAATTATTGCTTTATTGCTTCAGAAATATTTCACAAACAGAAAATATTTTATGATTCTCCAGTTAAGAGCGGTCATATATCATTTTAAGCCATAGATAATAAAATTCGTAAGTCACCAAGCCGGACGAAAGTGCAGAAACGGGAAGTCAAGTGCGTGACGTTTGGATTGAATACGTCACTAACCACCTTGTGTTTTGGGAATATACTGTCTGCTGTAGTGCATGTAGTGTTACTACAGAGAAGATAGACAAATGCGTACCCTATGTCTTTAGATGAATTACTGTTTAGTTAAATTGAAAATAAGTAAAAAAAATATTACGTCCTGCATGGCCCAGAAACTCATTCGTTAAATAGTTGAGGTAATATTAGATAATTAAATAAAATTTAAGTCTATCTTAATTTGAAATTTAACCTATTAGGTTACGGTTGCGTTGGGTAACCTTGAAACATTTTTGCTTAAGATTTCGGAAGAGAAATTTTGATTTTCTGACGATTGTTGAATCTTCTGTGTGTAACATTTATTTGACTATAGATAACGATTATAGCATGCATGTTAAACTCTTAAAATATTAAGAATTTCGCGTTCCGTCCGACTCAAACATAAAATTGGAATAGTTAATGCCCAGCGAAATCGTTAACCGACTGAACACTGTAATTGGAAGACATTAAAATAACCAGTTGTTATAGCTGACTGTTAAATGTTTTACCGTGGGCATTAGTCTTTAGTATTTACACATGTGTTACAATGTCGGCGCCCGATATGTTATTATAAGTTCGATCCTACTTATTATAAGTATCGTTGTCTGTTGTCGCCATGATTGTGACGCTTCGAAAATTGAGTGTAGGAACATGGATATTTCAGTTTTATTTTAAATGTTTTGTGCGTTAAAAAATATTGTGTTGAAGTACATTGTCAAAACATGTGCCCGCTAGCTAACAAGTCGTCGCCGCGATTCGGCTCGCTCCGGGAGTGATGCGTGCAAGACAAAAGAAAGTCACCGTTCCGTTCCCCGAACGTTGAAGTATTTACGACAACAAAGTTGTACCTACCTAATTGTCGATTTTTTTTACAGTCATGCTTGCTTCTCGGAAGGCCGAAGGACGACCCAAGGTGTGTCGAGATTACTTAAAAAAAATTAGTGCACCCATTTACAGAAAGATTTGTGGTGCGCAAACTCATTAGGACGCTTCGGACACTGTGATGGCAAACATTAACGCTCATTGAAAAATTGCAGCGGGGTTTTGCGGGCTATCATCATCCATTATGTCTGACGCTTCGTCCTGATTTGACAACGTTATAAAGTATACCAATGATTAAAACATATCTGTTTCTCGCAAAAAAGTGTTGGTAGTAATCTAATAACAAAGTTGCGAAAATTTTAACCTTTTTGAAATACACGTAATGTACAATTTATTGTAAGTAGAGCGTTAAGTATCAATCAAATTCATAGTACGGCGTAATGATTTCTAAAATCCTATTTTACGAGTACCTAATATTTTATAACCATTGCGACTCAGTTCACTCAAACATCACAAATGAAGCAAGAACGAACGTACACAGTACCTGAGGAAGTAGCTACCAACGAGAGGCTAGATCAAACGGGGAACACAGTCGATAAAATTAGAATTTCGCAAAAAGAACATCAGGTAGAAACCCGCCGAATGCAGTGAGCACTCGTAATATATTAACCCGCCTTGTTGGGGGTTGTTCATGTAATTTTTCAGCGTTGGCAGTGCAATCGGAAGCGCGCCGGCGGCGTGTACCTTTTTGTTTCTGCTGTGGTCGACACTGTGATGGTTTTCGGAAGCGAGGTCGCCACTCATCGCCATTCGAATATCGACCAATATTTCACATTTGACTTATTAACGACGTCACAGTTGCAATTCACTTGCCCTGTGAGAAATTTTCGTTGGTTTCTCATTTCTTTTGCGCTTTTATTGGCTTCGGTCTCTTTATGGGGTGAACAAAACTTGTGACAACATGATTCACTCTTGTACCGCAAAATTTACGTGATATCTTTGCTCCATTGTGTACGAATCGACTTCAATAAAGTATAAATTCTTTTGTGTTTTGAAGTGTTGGGTTTATTAAATTACTGTAATATTGATTTTAAAACTATGAGAATTTGGTGCAAATGCTGTCATTTTGCAAATAGGATCGTATAGATGCAGTAGTGCCAGTTATTACAAATTCATTGCTTTTCATATTCCCAGACAGATCTTTCTCAAGTGCAGCAATACCGCAGCCTCTGCTCCACCCCAGCTGCCTTTTTCAGGTCGTCAGTCCATCTAGCTGGGGGCCTGCCCGCTGCGTTTACACAATATCCACTTAACCACTCTGCTCCAACGGCTCTCGATCCCTTGACAGACATGGCCAGTCTGCTGCCACTTAGGCAATTCTGGCCACAAACTTTCAGCAACTAGTTGTAATTTTTTTTATACACGGATTAAAAAGAGGTTTGGTTTCATCGACCCAAATTGAAAAAAAAAGAACGCATTAAACAAGCAATTCAAAAATAATTGAAATTGGAATGCGTGGAAAAATGGCGCTCACGTTTCCCAACTACACGTTTCATTTAATAAAATGATTAGTTTCTTACACAGGAGTGTGGGAATGATTTACTTTCACGTGTACAATGTGTCTGAATATCATTAAATTATTACGCACATGGCCGAAATTCACGTTCATTAACCCGTGAGAACTTATTTTTAACTTGACATATAATCAAGCGGAATGTCACATATTAAGTTGTCTTGCTGCGTATTATTTGTTTCCAAATTACTTTGTGTTGTTTTTTGAAGAAGTCGGTTGTAATCAGCCATATTTTACATTATTTACGAAAATTTATCTCTTGTTTTCGTTGAATTTAAAGGATTTCGGGAACGATGTAAATGGATTGAGTGATTGAAAATTTTAAGTTAAATATACGGCCTAATAATTTTCATATTTTTATTATTCATGAAAAAGATATACTTACAACGAAGTATAAGTATTTCGAACTTAATAAGGTAGATGGCGCAGCACTTATTTTCTTGTAGAGCTACCTTAAAACTACATAATAAAAATAAACAAGTTCCAAATATATTTTGTATTATGGATTTCCATAGATTTGGTCATTTACGTATTATCATATGAATGATACTGAATCAAATCAAACAATCGAAGTGAAGCTAATTAAAACCGTTTATAAACTGACAGCTTGTTATAAATAAATATATTTTAATCTGACAGGGCTATCAACACTCACAGAAATCAACAGAAAAAACCGGGAACAGTTTGTTCAAATTATATTAATCTGGGATTACCTCTGTAATTGATTCATATATTTATGGTCACTATTCTTGTATTATTACTTATTTATTAACTGTTGAATGGGCGAGCAATTAGCACATAATATAATTCAAATCCTACTGTTTATTATATCAAATAAATTAAAGCCATAAAATGCATCTATTATTAAGCGTGGAAATGTTACAAAGTTTAATAGTCATAGTGATGTGTATAACTCAATTAAAACTGAGTCTATTTTAAATGACCATCTTAATAACTGTAGACGGCCAGCGCTACCTGATTTTGTTAACAATTGTCTATAGATACGCTGGAAGTGGTATTGTTTGTTTGTTTTGTTTATTCGTTTTATTTATTATGTTTGTCTGTGAATACATAATAAATATAATATATGTTTTTACTGTAGAACAGCGTGAAATCATTTTTCTGTCGCGTGAGTCAGACACTTATCGTCACATAGTTAATTCGTTGAATTCATTGTGAAAGCATATTTTTATGGTGGGCTAGAAAATTTATAGAAAATGGCAGGCGCGTTATGCATTACTGCTGTTATAGCATCGAAATCATAGTTAACATAGGTACCTGAAAATGTATATGTGATTACTCGATATCAATTTTTAAAATTGCAATAACTTAATTACTGACTGTGTATTGAATGTGTTCTGCCTAGCCTTTTTCCAACTATGTTTGGTCAGCTTCCAGTTGAACCAGTTGCGGCTGAATACCAGTATTTTACACTGAGCGACTGCCATCAGACCTCCGCAACTCAGTTACAAGGCAATGCCGATATCCTAAGGTTGGACCAGTTGTCTGACTTTCTTACTTCTGACTTCCCGTAACGACTGTCATAGGTATTCGTATGACACCCGGGATCAACTGTTTAACGTGGTCTCTGAGGCACGTGACTGTGTATTGAATATGCACCATTACTTTACACAGTGGATTATCAAAACATATCTCTACGAAATATTCTGACAAAAATAATCTCAAAGTTAAATAATTCCTCATTCAATGCTAAGATAAATAATATCCTTGACGAACAAATAAACACTATCTAGACGAACAACATCTAGTAGAGTGAACCTCCTCAAAAAACCTCTAATAGCTTCGATTACGAGAACTGTTTCTTGTCCAGAATAAATAATGAAAAATCGTGTGTAATGTGTTTTGAGTCGCGACGACTCCGGCAATTAGCTTTGTCATCCATCAGCCTGTCACGATTAGTTCCCTGCCAGAATTAGTATTGTGCTGGTAACGGGTTAGAGGTAATCTGAACGGAATATTGTGATGCGTGTCGCTAAATCGCGTGTATTATGTGTAATGTGGTTATATTGTGCGATAAATTTTGAGTAGACAAAGATACGTTTAGATGGATACATTATACACGTTACACTCAGTAACGACACCTGAGTGTAACGCGTATAGTGTCGTCTAACGTCATCTTAATGTTACAGTAAGCAGTGAAGTGGTTTATGGAAGATTTACATCTGATTTGATTTTAGTTTCGAATGTTTGTTTCCTATGACTTCTTTGTCATCCGTCAGCCTGTCACGATTAGTTACCTGCCAGAATTAGTATTGTGCTGGTAACGGGTTAGAGGTAATCTGAACGGAATATTGTGATGCGTGTCGCTAAATCGCGTGTATTATGTGTAATGTAGTTATATTGTGCGGTAAATTTTGAGTAGACAAAGATACGTTTAGATGGAGACATTATACACGTTATACTCAGTGTCGACACCTGAGTGTAACACGTATAGTGTCGTCTAAAGCTACCTTAAGGTTGAAGTGAGTACCTAAATATAACTACAGAACTGCTGGGAATTCCGTATGTGTTTGATTTTCTGTCTGCATAATTGCGGTCTAGTTTGAATATAAAACACCGTGTATAAGAAGCACATTATTGGCGATATGCATTCTCAATAGCTATTGTGCGCTTACTAAGAAGAGGAAGAGAATTGACAGTGACGATCTTTCAAAGGTTGCGGGTAGTCATTACAAGCATCCTTTTACATAATGGCAGTATTTTGAGGTCTAAGGTCAACAGTAGATCATTTCAGTAGACATGATGTCCAAGGAGATACCTGTCCACTTAATGTCAGCAATAAAATGATCGAAATTTTTTTCGTATGTCAATTACATCACAATACATATCTAAGGAGAAATCTCGCGATATGTTTTATTTGAGTGCCATGAAAGAACTTATTTAAGTACAAGTACTAATAAACCAATATTTTATAAATTTAATAGAATAAGTTTTATGTTTAAATAAAATTGAAAGTTCATAGATATGTCGTAACAGGACTCGTTCTGATTAGCCTTTTCCCAACTGCGTTGGGGTCAGCTTCCAGTCGAACCAGATGCGGCTGAATACCAATATTCTACACGGAGCGGATGCTATCAGACCTCCGCAACCCAGTTAGTGGGCAATGCTGATATCCTAAGGTTAGACCGGTTGTCAGAGTTTCGGGCTTCTGACTACCCGTAACGATTGTCATTTGTATTTGTATGATACTCGGGACTGATGGTTTAAAGTGTTCTCCGAGACACGGAGGGATCTCGATGTGTAATGAATGGTCACCCATCAGCGGGCTGACCGCGGCAAGCGCAGCTTAACCTTGCAAAGCATATGATCCGCGCGGTTGGTAATTGGCCACGAGCCCCAGTCCTGTTAGTCGTAACAGAACTATAGTTCTTTATTTATCCAAGGTTAGTCGGAAAGGGGGTACTAAGCCGAAAGGGTGTTAAAGTACCCATAATAAGGGATAACTTTTGTTCTACAACATTCCCCAAAACTCGATAGTTTAAGAGAAATAGCTTTTCAAAGATTTCGTAAAAAATATGCTAAAATCTATCTGTCCATAGCTATTATCAGCTGTTTTTACAATTTGGGTCATATTTGGGGTCACAGATTAGAAAATTAATTTTCTGAATTCATAACTAAAGCAGGTATGTTTATTTTTTTGAAAATACTAAAATAAAAATCGTTTTGCATGCAAATAAAAATTATCGAATTTTAAAATTTTAACACTTTCTTTAAAATAGTCATCAGTGATACTTTAGGTGGCCCGCGGCTTAGTACCCCCTTTCCGACTAACCTTGTAGATTAGACCTGCATGGAACAGTTTTGGATTCAATAAAAACGAAATCACAAAATGTAAACATGTGTTCTTAATGTGAGGCATTTTAGCGCCCCGAGTGAAATGCGCGACTATCGCTCGCCACGTGGTCATTTAACTCGGGGCGCTAAAATGCCTCACGTTAACAACACATGTTTTTTTGTAATTTATTTTTTATTGAATCCAAAAGTGTCCCATGGAGGTTTAATCTATGTCAGCCGTACATCGCGAGGTTTGAAGAAATTACATGATTTCATTTACACCCTGTATAACGTATAATTTGTGTCCGTCATACACGTGTACAGTAGCTGTACGTACTTAATTTACTCCAAACTTTTTTATAGTAGAGGTTAACGTATAATTTATTTATTTATATTTCTGTGCACTATGGTGGTATATAAGGCGGACTTAATGCCATATGGCATTCTCTACCAGTCAACCTTTAATTTATATTAATAATTGATTCATTAAATTTTTAAAGCAAAGCTTCTTACAAGCTTATTGTAAGTCTGACCCTCGTGTTTCTCTATACATATACATGTAGCGTAATCTAAGCAAACCCCATCGGAACTAGTCTATCGTTGTAAAGACCACGTGTGTGGTTCAAGGTTTCACGTTTTATTATATCGTCAGTGGAAAGACAAAAAGACTAAAGCGCCATGATATTAAATTAAATTATCTATTTAATATGAATACTCTAAGTAAAATAACTAGGTGTTTATTTTCTTAAAAAAATACTTTGAATCTCTTTACTGTAAAGTATATTGGAGGTATATTGGCGCTTTAGTCTTTTTACCTTTCCACTGACGATATTATGATATAATAATACAGACATGTGATGTGTTACATACGACGTCACATATAAACGCGCTATCTAATCCTTGATTCCTATGATTTACCGAGCGGTATTGGTTAAAATTAACTCTTGTATCAACAATGATATATAGCAGTGATAACCTAGTGGTGTGACTGTCGGACTGCCAAGTCCTTGCCAAGTCATAGATATCGAGTTCTAACCCAAAGCACACGTCTCTGTCTTTACGAAATCATTTCAAGTAAAACACCCAACACCACAAGGAAACCGGCATGCCTGAGAGATATTTCCCGATATATGAAGCCAAGTAAGAGCATGGGCGGCATAAACTCTGACACCAGGTTTGTCACTAACCACACGAAAAGAAGAAGACAAACAATGAAACAAAGCCCCAACAGATTTGCACAGTAGACCCTATCATAGGTTAATAGCTTCACAGGTAAAGTTAGCTTACAAGTCTGGATGCTACCATTGGTAAGCAAAACGATTCGTTTGGGGCCATAGGGACCTGGTTTAAAGCGTCAAATCCACTAGTAAATTTAACTGAGGAAGTTGACTTGTGCAACTGGCTTTTAAACTGTGGCTACACCAGCACCAAGTCGACTTCTGCAAGTTTTACGAACTAAGCGAGAACTTGCGTGCAATACCTTGCGCAGTAAAACTAATGAATTTGGCGCTTAAAAGTTCACAATCATCTTTGAATAGGAATATGTGATCAAGTGCACTGTTAAAATCCCATGGCCTCCGATAAATTCTTTACACTACCACAGATAATATACTACTAGATGACCCGGTGAATTTCGTAGCACCAATTTTTTTTTTTAATATTTCCGTTTTTTCTTTTTTCATAAACCACCCCTGAATAGAGGCGAACAAAACAAAAAAATAATCAAATCGGTCGAGCTATTTTTGACTTTTTGCGAGACTAACACACGGCAATTGATTTTTATATGTATACTAGCGGACCCGGCACACGTCGTCCTGCACGGGAAAGCATGCCGACAGCAGCGCCACCTACCGGGTCCAATTGCGTTTTCAAACCATCCAGGAACCCATTAAAATAATACATACAAAATTTCATCCAGATCGGTCCTGCCGTTTAGGAGGAGTTAGGTGACAAACACACGTACTGAAGAATTACATGTATTAAAATAGAATACTAGACACTATTAATAATTTCATTACATAAACTACTTATTAAAAGGTTAACTGTTAACCGCAAAATCCCCACAGTTCTCAGAAATCATTAATAGTTTCCCAAAATCATAGTTGGTTATAATTTTTTTGTCCCATCAATTTAATTACGAGAATGATTTTCCGCGTCGAATAAAAAAGTTAAAAATAAACAATTTTAAGAGCCGTAACTGGTAAACACCATTGTGATGGAGGCCGTGTTGATGACGCAACGAAAAAAAAAGTATTTACAGCTAATTAAATCTACCCACGGACGTGGTGCAACCGACACGCCTCCGAGCTCCGACGGATCGTAGCAATTAGAGAAAGGATTAGATTATCTTATTATCTTTGCATCTAGTAGGAGGGTCACTGATGCAATTGAACTGGATAAAGGCATGTCGCTGGTAGTTTAGAAATAAAGGTCGTGTCGCTGTGAGCTGTGGGGTAGAGAGAAATCTACAATTAGTTTTAATGCGTTTGCTCATTATACTGATTATACGATATTATTCTATCGATGAACTTAGATAATACTAAAATTAATATCGTATTAAAATTGTTTTTTTAATAAACTTTTAACTGCCTCGTTGGTCTAGTGATGGCAAGCGCGAATGCTGATCGTGAGGTCCTGGGTTCGATCCCCAGGTCAGGCAAAGTGTTACAGGGTTTTTCCATGTAGAATTCCTCAGTAGCAGCCTGGAGTTTGAATTTGTGCCCGGTTGATGGCAATAGCCACTTCCTGTTCATCCAAAGGTTGTCTGGTAGATATCGCTATCAGTGATAAGACCGCCATTGTACCCTTTAATGTTTGTTATTTTATAAGAGCTGTGTTACAATTTTGGTGTGCAATAAAGTATATTCTATTCTATTCTAGCCTCACCGCTCGCTCCCTATTACATGGGACTTAAACACAATGGCGAAATGAGGGTTTTACTATACACTTCTGCCTAACTCTTCGGGGAATACAGGCGTGATGTTATGTTATGTTTTTAAATAAAATATGAATGTATGTGAACCAAATTAAAGAGTGTTGGCCAATACATTTTTAAACTCTATTTAAGTACTTCTTGCCGAACATTACCAAAAATCTAAGCGTAATGATGATATGCAAGTACGTATATTCTAATATGTTTTCAGAGACAGACGACGGTATCTACTATTACTGCCTGTCATAAAATCAACTGAAGGAGACGAGTTATTACAGAGCTATCGAAAGACAACTGTTAAGAAATAAGTCATTATTATTGCACTAATACGACCTTTGAACTTTACACTTCAAGTAATATTGAAAGCAACTTAGTACGGATTATTGGCAGAACTTTTGCTTCAACTTGATGGAAAATAAATTACAATCGAATTTGAATAAACTTTAGTAGGTTTTTGATTTCACGGGTCTAAGAGGCGTTGACTGGTTGACTTTAAAAGCTTAAATAACTGGTAACAGTCGGAACTGAGTAGATGAATGTAGATTAAAGAAAGTAAAGAAGATTTATTGGGGAAATCGTATTATGGATCATCAATACCTAATTACTTGTCCTGACTGACTGACTGATTAATCAACGCAGAGCGTAAACTACTAAAGCTGGAAACATGAAATTTGGAGAGTAGGTTCCTTTTGTGACGTAGGCATCCACTAGGAAAGGATATTCGGAAATTCTACCCCTAACGGGGTAAAATAGGGGATGGAAGTTTGTATGAAAATTCACGCGTGTAAGTCGCGGGCTAAGCGCGAGTTATCTATAATTCTGAGACTGTCGTAAACGTTGGTATTAGACGTCGACCATACTTGCGCGGCCAGGTGATGCGGTCGTGCGAATGCGCAACGTAATATTTTCTAATCGAAACATTTACGATTACTTTTTAGGACTATATTGTTTTATTTTTCGTCGTAAAAAAACATTGTATTAGGATATTTTTCGAGCATTCGTGCGATCGCATTGCAAAGTCATGACGAAAAACGCCTTAAGTTAGAGTTGAAACAAGAATATATACAGCGTTGACGGATAATAAAATAATTCATAATTATTAATACTACTATAAATTATAGTCACCATCAAAACGACAACTTAGTGAAAAATTTAGTGCAGAAATAGTAGTGCTTGATGAGATAAATGTCACTCTGGAATCAAAACTATTGTTGTATCGACGTTTACGATCATTGGCGGTTATTAATGTATGCGATGTGATTTACATCTTTAGGTATGTATGATCGTATTCGTAAGCGTTTAGTTGCTTAGCTGTTTGTTGAACAGACTGATTTAAGTATACTCTACAATAGTGTAGTATCGACTTTTGAATAGTGAACAATTCTCACTTTAGAATATAGTACAATATATTCTTTAAGTACTTATAGGCTTTTGAATAGTGACCTATTCGTAGTTTAGAATATAGTGCATATTATTTTATTATGTACTAGGAAATTAGGATGGTGACTGTAGTATTCTTCGTATCTAAGCAATGATTTTGGCGAGATAAAATGTATGGTTGTAGATATATTCGTAAATATTTATGCATTGGGTACTGAATTGCTCAATGTGGTTTAGCAGATAAGAGTAGAACTCAAACCACTTTAAAAATAATATGATTTACATAGACATGCAAGTATTAAAGTAAGAGCTAAGCTTAGGCTGACCACATATGGGCCGCTAAGTTGCTCAAAAGTCAAAACACAATTTGATCGACTATTTGTTTATAGCTGCAGGCCATACACCAAACGGTAACTGCAGCTATAAAAAAAATGCTATCAACTCTGTCTCGGGCATCTTAGTGGCCCACGTGTGGCCGGCCTTAGTTTAGCTGACAGGGAAGTTACTGTACGAGCGAAAATCAGCAGATATCGTTCAAAAAACTTCGCCAACAAAATACAGCAAATAAAAACAGACTATTCATTAGTTAAAACAAACGTCCTATTATCGAAAAAAAATCGCAATTCCATGAACGTAGTGATTTCTGTGCGTGCGCGTAACGAGCCGTCGACACCTACCGATAGCATCGCTATGACTGGCTGGAAATTATTCCGAATCGTAATTACAACGATTATTCACGGCGGGCCGGGGGCGGCGGCCATTTTTCAACAGTCACCGTTCTTAATTATGAGCCGCGCTGGACGCCTGTCGAAGCTTTGAGTCGCGCCGTCACCTCGGGCCGACTTTGCGCCGCTACACCGCGGGTATTTTGTAAGTTAAGAGTAAGTAAGTAACTTAGTGGATGGCAAGGACTTCTGTGGGATGGATTAACTGGTGAACCAGTCTAGAAGAAATATAGTAGCTTCGTTTAAGTGTGTTGGTAAGATAGATCTGGAAGTATGCCTGGAATACAGAATTTTGTTTTTGTTAACGCAAAAATATTTAAATTTTTCATTTAATTGATTCACTGAAGAGCGTAGAGCTTATTGACCGGTTGATTTATGTGGGAAACCATAATAATTATCACTAGATTTCAACTATTCAATGTATAAACAATTTTTCACCAATTCCTATCCTAAAATTGGGACTAAAATTTCTCAATTTGATCCACTCGAAAATCAAAACAAACTTGAAACAGTCCGCTCGACATCCTAGCGAGCACTTCAATAATAGCACTCTGAACGTTACTCCACACGAGAGCCCGACTAGTGTTTATTTATCGTTTTGGAAGGCTTAGAGAAGACAGATGGAATGTTATGTTTTTTACTCCAAGATGAGGTGTAAAGTAGAAATAATCTTTTTTATTTCTATTACAGTATGTAAACAAAGTTCCTCCATGTTAATTTTTGTGACGTATGCCTGCAAGTTCTTCAGAGTTTTTGTCGGTGTTTAACGATCGCCATAACTTGCGATGCGATTTTTTGTCGCAACATTTAATGTCCTTGTAACCAAACGTTGTTATTACTTACTAAGTAATGCTGTACTTAAGTAGTAGGCAGTAGAAAATAAGCTGTTATATTTACACCACGAAAAACGGTATTCTTATTAAAAGTAGGATAAGAGAATGATTAAAAGTGCTGCAGTGCGAGCTCGTGAAACGACTTCTAGATAATAATTGAAATCGCCGTCTGGTCACGACCATAGCGCGTACACTCGATGACAAAATGCTTTGGATATTTCTATTATTATTTCTGTCCTGTTTATTATGCTGATAGTTACGTGCAGATGAACTACAAGGGTTTATCAAATGACAAAAAAACATTAATGTTACTGGCACACCAATGCTTTTATAATTATTCTTATTAGACAGACAGAGATGATTTTAATTTTACACAACAGTTCACTAATAAAAGGCAGAACGAAAAACAAGAACTAACTATCATTGGATTATCTGTAGTTCTCAACAGGCGATCGACGGCAATGGTGCTGAAATAAAATTCCATTTTACCACCACAATTTGGATTTCAAAAATAAAATGATAAAAGCTAAAATGTGCTAGCCAACATGTTACACCAAAAGGACCAGTACCAGCGTTAATAAACAAAATAGTGTAGCGCCCGACAGTATCCGGCTGGTCCAGGCGTGCTGACGCCAGCGAGTCTAATCGGCGTTTATTGGAGAAAACCGATTACTGCCAGCGCCATGGCCGAAACGGTTTCGACATGTCACCACTACGAGATTGGCGTACAACGGGCCGACAGCGAACGAACACATTTTGACAATAGATCGATGGATAACTTTAACTTGTTATGTTGGAGACATTGGTTTTTTTTTTTTTTAGTCTACGTCCTCTATTTTGTCTGATAAGACCCGGATCACTTAAGTGTGTCGTTCACTCGTGGGCACGTGTAAGAAGACAATTGATATTGTGCAAGAGACACTGCGAATGTATTGGCGACTGGTAGAAGCTGGATTGGACTGGAGGTGGAGGGAGGACTGAAGACCGCATGTAGTGGCGCATCTTGGATGAGACCTGTGCATGAGCATAACATAATCAGCCCATTGCTGTCCCGCTGTTGGGCTCAAGCTTCTTTTCAGAATGAGATGGGTGTAGGTCTTGAGAAACCTATGCCGTAAAGTGAAATATGGTAGGTTCAGGCAAGATTCCTTTAGTTAATTACTTCTCAGTTTTTCATTCCACCATCTTATCTTATAGAAACCGAAGTTCATTATAGTAATGGGCAATCATCATACTTATAAACCTTAAGTGCTTCGTTCGTTTAGTGGTGGAAAGCGCGACTTCCGATCGTGAGGTCCTGGGTTCCATCCCCAGGTCGGACAAAGTGTTATTGGGTTTTTCTGTATGGAATTCCTCAGTAGCAGCCTAGAGTTTTGATTTGTGCCCGGTTGGTGGCATTAGGCTCGCCCCCTATTACATGGGACATACCGGCGAAATGAGGGTGTTACTATACACCTCTGCCTAACCCTTCGGGGAGTACAGGCGTGATGTTATGTTAGTCCCTAATCTTAAATGTGCCAGATGTCTTTTACCTATAGTTTTGTTGAAAGGTTCACGCGGTAACTAATATCTAAGGTCCAGTTCCTTTAGAATAATCCGGACAGTGACAGAATAAAAACTCAGATAAATATTCACTGTCCTATGATCTTTTATAATACTTTGTGTAGATTTGTAGATGTTATTCATCCTGATTGTACAGCTATAGTTCTATTTATGTCTGCCCATGTGTAGTTATAAAATGCTGTTGCTAACCGCCCGCAGGCCTACAGGCTTTGTTTAGTAGCTGGTTTACTTCACTTGACTTAGATTCCCGACATACTCGTAGTATTCGTTTTTTTGGTCTGGTGAGTGGAGTAGACATCATTATTAGACCATAATAATCGCTGTTTAACGTCATTGTAATCATACATTTTTTGAAGTAGGTACACTCGGGTGCAATGAATTCGGGTCACCAACATAAAATAATGTTAAAATGTTAAACAATGTTTTCCGAGATATTAAGGTTTATGTTGGTGAACCGGATTCATTGCTCCCGAGTGTATAAGCTTGTCATAACTTTATACTATGATCATTGGTAAGGGGGACGGTAAAAAAATTATGTTCTGTCTCGCTTTTTATTAACTATGTTGGAATCAGCTTTCAGTCTATCCAGATACGGCTGAATACCAGTATTTTACACGAAGCGACCATTCCATTTACTGGGCAATGCCAATATCCTAAGGTTGGATTGGATTCCAGACTTTTGGGCTTCTGGCTTCCCATAACGACTGTCATAGGTATTCGTATGACACCCAGGACCGACTGTTTAATGTGCTCTCCGAGGCACGGAGGGTACTCGATGTGTAACGAACGGTCACCCATCCACGGAATGACCGTGGCAAGCGCAGCTCAACCTCGCAAATCGTATGATCCGTGTGGTTGGTAATCAGCCACGAGCCCCTTCCCTGTAAGGGGGACAGTAATTAAATAAGTATAATTCGGTTGGTCAATATCTTGTGTTTTAGACGAGGACCTTGACTTTTTCTTTTTGTCAAGTACGTGTATATATCGTTGGAAGTTAAATCCATTTCCGTATATATGATTCGCTTCAAATTAAGGTAAAATAAATAATATTAGATTTCCCAAGTGTCTACGCAAACAGTTTTCCCAGAAGTCGAAATTACTTGAAAACAAAGGAAATATCAAAATGAAAATTTTCTTAGATGTAGGTAAAAGGATTATACATTAAAAGTGATTAGAAGTTTTGCTTTCAATTTGAAATAGAAATCAATTATAGAAATGGATTTTAGGTATTACTTAGAATCCACGTGGCAGAACTTATTATTAGAGTCGGGTACACTGTTCGTACCTGGCGGGGCCCAACTTGCGAGTCACGGAGGGCGCTTTTGGGTAAAAACTACAAAAAGTAAATTATATTGATGGAATCGAGCCCGTTTGATTGATGATGAGTGAGCATTTTTTAATTTATTTCGAGGATTCGACCGCGCCGTCTGCTGAGGTCACATCGAAACGATTATAAAGGCCCGTGAACGTTCTACGAGCGTTTGAAGGTTCCTTATAAAATATGTGAAACCAATTAATTTTCCTTTCAATTTGTTTGATGTTTCTTTGCAATAAACATACGTTTGCAGCTAGATTTCAAGGTTCTTGGACTTATTAAGATGCAGAATTAGTAGTATTGATATGTAAAGATTGTGAATTTAGTTGGTTACAAATTAAAGTTAATCATAATTATCATCACATCTTTCTACGGAACCATATTTAATTGATATATGATAAAAACAAGAGCCGGTGTGTTGGACCCGCGGTTTTTTCTTACCAGAATTTTGGCTATAAGGTGTCTATTAAAATTAATTGACGATTGTGAAATTCTGTTTCTGGTGTACGCAGAACAATGACGGTGCAATGTTGCCGATGGATTCTATAATGTGTTTCGTTTTCTCTCACAAATTGTTATTTAACTAGCCGATTTAATTTCAGTTTCGAGTCTTTCACTAATACCGCAGTACTTATTGAAGAAGATCAAATTCTGTTTAGCATTTGCCGATAGCAAGCTATAAATCATTTTCAAAATAGCATTATCGCAAAGGAGGTGTGCAATGCAATGCCTAATAACCCTAATTGCATTATAATCAGCAATATTGCGACTTAGTACCAACCACACAAACATTAATGCGAAAACTAGCTCAACGAGACCTCAAAACTAAATCTCTTCAATAAATAACTTGGCAGTGTTTAAAATAAACTAGCTTAAAGGTAAGTGTTACCAGCACCTGTTGTTACATATTCTGTGCGTTACATACAAATGTGTGTATTTAGACCACAGCTGAGCAAATCGACGTCATTTGAAGGACAGAGTGTTTGCCGGGAATTTTAATTATGATTTGCATGGATTTGATAACTGAACCGTTCATATTTGCATTGGAAAGATAAGGGGATTGCTTCTGTGTCTCGGAGAGCACTCTCGGTTGTCATTCCAATACCTATGACAGTTGTTACGTATAGTCTGAAGCCCAAAAGTCTGATAACTGGTCCAACCTTTGGATATCAGTATTGTTTAGCCTAGTAATTGGGTTGTGGAGGTCTGACGGCAGTCGCTCCGTGTAAAATATTGATATTCAAATGCATCTGGTTAGACTGATGCCGACCTTAACATAGTTGGGAAAGGCTTCACAGAAGATAAGAGGATTGTTTAATGCGATGTACCTAAAAAACTTTTTTACAAAAAAATTAAACCGACTTCAAAAAAAATAATAATTACCATATAAAATTAACAGTTTCAGAAGTCGGTGCTGATCCACGCTGAACCAAATTGAAGCACCGACTTCTGAAACTGTTAATTTTATATGGTAATTATTTTATTCTTTTTTGAAGTCGATTTAATTTTTTTGTAAAAAAGTTTTTATTTTTTTCATTTTAGTGGCCTTAATTAAAACTTAGTTGGACCTACTAAAGACGCTGCTCCTAACATAATCAAATCATCACAATATGCGTACTGTTCGTCATTGAGGAGTTCCATTGTCTATCTCCGAAGTTCTTTATCAGATCTTCACCAAATTGAAATGGGACCAACTTCGAAGTATACCCTATCCATTAAAATAAATAATCATCAAAATCGGTTCACAATTGGCGAAAATATCGATGAACATACACAAAAAAAAAATACAGACAGACGAACATAGTAACCTCCTCCTTTTTGGAAGTCGGTTGATAAAATAATGGATGAAGAAGGAACGAGGTACTTATGTCACTGCAGGTAACACGTGAGGTATGTATGTATAGTACGTGTATTAATTTTCTAAAGAATTAGGTGTTAATTGAGTCCTAGGTTGGGCTAAGATTGAAAACAGACATTATATACATGTATTTTTCTAAAGAATTCGTTGTTAATTTTGATTTTGTTTTTCTAATGACCAAATACTCAAATGCTGGGTACTCAATTTTAAGTTGCCGTCAATTCTCGTGCTGTCACTGTCACTTTAAAGCGAAGTGAGAGTGACAGCACGTAATTAACGGCAACTTTAAATTAAGTAGCGTTTAAGTATTTGACCATAAGATTGGGTTAAAAGAGGGACTCGTTGAATTTCTCTGTTTGACATTTCAGTTACTACTAAATTGATTATCTTGAAATCTATCTACACTGGCCTGCAAAAATAAGTATCACACTTTTAAAATTGCAATAACTTTTTAAGTACACAAGATATATTTTCGAAACAAAAACGACTCAAAAAAGAGTTTAACTTTGTTACTATAGTTTCAAAGAAAGCTGATAAAAATTGCTATAAAACGTTTTTTATTTTAAATCTCTAACTTCTACAGTTTAGAAAAAAATCAAATTTTAAGTGTGATACTTATTTTTGCAGGCCAGTGTAGATTAGGTACAGTTTACTATACTATCCATATGAAATCTAAAAGACACGTGTACCTATAATGCAGGTACTTATCTTGTATGACGTCAGTACTGTAAAGGGAACTGGGATAGACAAATGCTTATAGTTTCACCCCTTTAATATAAGCCACAACTATATAACTATGTTAATTCGCGTCCGGGTTCTATTGGGGTCAAGATTTTTGTTCAGAAAATAATCTATTGAAAGAAATTACATACGTATATTGTAACATCAAGTAACAAGCTAATAGAATACTGGTTAACGGTCAAATAAACGATTTTGTTATCAAGAAAATGCAATTATCAATCCATCTGTTTCCTTTATGCAAAATACCGGTATTTATAAAAAATAGGTGACTTCCCACAATACTTTCTGAATTAACGATACAGAGAGTCTTCATGACAAATGTTGACATTTAACCGATATAAATGTTCATTTGTTTGTTTAGCTTGACCCTACAAATGCAAGTGATCTACATTCCCTTCAATTTAAGTTCCTGCGAATCCTTTTAAGTCGATATACACTTATACAAGACATTATATCGAGTAACAAAGGCGATTAACAAGCCGTTTGTCAGTTACTACACTAGTTTTGACTTGAATAGTGTTGGGAGCGATTTATCTATGTGTCTAGTACCTTAAACAGGTTTGAAGTTTTTGTAGTCGTTTGTGTCTGGATAAACGGGTTAGAGTATGAATAATTGCAATACTGAGTGTTGTTTATTAAAGTTAGGTAATTGTGTTAACCTATTAGCGTCCTAATGTCTGACAGTTTTGATAATTAATATCAAAACTGGTAGAAGAAAATGGTAAAGGTTAAGTTTTCAAAAGGTCAACTCGATTTAGATTGCATTCATTCGATATATTTAGTTCTCAAGCAAGCCTACTGTTAAGTGCAGCTATATATTGATATTTTACAACATCACTTTATAGACTGAGCCATCATTAACTGACATAACATAACATCATGCCTGTATTCCCCGAAGGGTTGTATGTAAACAAGGGGTAAGACTTGTATTTTTCCCATATCGATAGGAGAAAAAGGATCGATATTCGTAGCAAGTGTAGTAACACGACGTAGCAGCTTATCGAAAAGCTATTTTCCTCTTACTTAAGCCTATGTAAGCCTAATATCGGTGTTAAATTATTAATGTCGAAATACGTATTTATTTCTTGTTTATATTGATGTACCAACATTAATGATACACGAACAGTGAGTCGGCAAATAAAACACATTCGTCGCAATGTATAAAAAACTGTTGTTTGATTCGCCCGTGTTTTCTGCAGTATCATAATATTTACGTTAAATTGATTACGTCACGAGTGTTGTGCAGGTTTTGTTGATTAATAAAAACGCACAGATTTTGATTTATTAAGTAGAATGTTGGTCTGGGTATTTAAGAACTTGAAAAGTTATTTAAAAAATAAAACATGCGGTATTTTGAAACTTAGATATTTGTAACAATTTATTTTCATTCTTATACATTATTTTGAGTATGTTTAAAAATTTCACAATAACCCACTGTCAATTGCCGGGTTCCTATAAACAGTAGCGAATCGTTTTGCTTACCAATGGAAGCATTTTTTATTGCCAAGCTGGGCGTATAAATAGACTGGTAAGCTAATTTTACCTATGATAGCTACTTCCATATTGGAGGGTCTACTATGCAAAATCATGAAACCTTTGCTTAATTATTGGTAAAGATAGAAGAGTCCCAATTTTAACGAATAACGCTCCGTAAATTATAGGAATCGGCCATAACAGTAGCAATATGCTAATGAACCAGCATCGAAGCAATTTGACCGTCAGCGTTATTACCAAAACTTTCATCACTCTTCATTTCTAACTACACATAGATACGAAACAAATCAAAAACTACGATATCCCTAAAAAATTGTACAGTGTGAGAGCGAAAGTCGTAATTTGCATATAACAATGCAACAACACCTGTTAGTCCGTGCTAGCATGTGGGCGCGGTGTGTCCTCACAATAGTTCTCAATGTTCTCATTCAACAACAGTTGCAGTGTAAATGAACCTTTTTTATCATTATGAAGCGTCAAGGTCACCTCCTTTATGTACCATCATATGGTCCCCTATTGTGTGGCCGCGTTAAATTTTATATTGTAATTACCGAGCGATGTACTCGATGTAAACAAAAAATTGATGCGATGGTTGATCGACCGCGTGCATAAGTTGTTTGGTTATGATACATACATTTTGTGTCATGAGAAACTTAGAAAGGTATCTTAGGACTGCCTTGTTGGTATAGTGGTGGCAAGCGCGACTGCTGATCGTGATGTCCTGGGTTCAATCCCCAGGTCGGGCAAAGTGTTATTGGGTTTTTCCAATAGGCATTTCACGGTAGCAGCCCGGTGTTTGGATCTGTGCCCTGTTGATGGCAATAGACTCGTCTCCTATTACATGGCACTTAAAACATAACGACGAAATGAGGGTGTTACTATACGCCTCTGCCCAACCCTTCGGAGAATACAGGCGTGATGTTATATCATACAATTTATATGTATAATGTAGCGAACAGAGTTAGATGGCGATAGTATTAATTTTTCCACTTATTCAACTGCAGAAACCTGGTTTCTGAGTTTCTGATACCAGAACCACACACTACGATATAGACTTGAAGATGACAGGACTGAATGTACAATCAACATCAAAAGTGATGATTGCTGTTTCAAAATTGTTTTATGAATGAAAATTTTCTAGTTATTATTTTGGTTACCAAATAACAATAGAGAAGCGAATTCTTTAAAGAATAGTGAACCACTAAACAATTTAATCTCCTGAGAGAATTAGTTTTGAAGTTCCAAAATATTCATCGACTTTTGCGGTTGACTGTAGATATAAATGGGTAGTTCGTTTGATATTCATAGCTTTCTTAGCTCCTATAAACAAAATGGTGCCTTCAAATAAGCTGAGTAAACATTAGGCTGAATAAAGAATATTAGATAGACGTTATGTCTCGATGATGAATGAATAATATCGATCCGGATTATATTACTGACAAACAATTATATAAAAACTAGCGACCCGCCCCGGCTTCGCACGGGTGCAATGTAGATACTAATGTGGGGCATATAAACCTTCCTCTTGAATCACTATCTATTGCTGAAAACTGCATTAAAATCCGTTGCGTAGTTTAAAAGATTTAAGCGTACAGTCAGCGGGAGCAACTTTGTTTTATACTATGTAAAGATACACACCGCAAAGCATAAACTTAACCCCTCCCCCGTCAAACTCACGCACAACTCTCTCCCACACACTTAAACACAAACTCACCAATTTTTCATGCATTCTTATTTCCTATTTTTTCTTATATAATAATGTTCTATGAGGTTATCGTGGCTAGTTAACAACCGCGCATCATTATGATTTGCAAGGTTAAGCTGCGCTTGCCACGGTCAGTCCGTGGATGGGTGACCGAGAACATCGAGAACGCTCTGTGCGTTGGAGAGCACGTTAAACCGTCGGTCCCGGGTGTCATACCTATGACAGTCGTTACGATTAGTCAGAAGCCTGAAAGTCTGACAACCGGTCTAACCTTAGGATATCGGCATTGCCCAGTAACTGAGTTGCAGAGGTTTGATGGCAGTCGCTCCGTGTAAAATACTAGTATTCAACCGCATCTGGTTAGACTGGCAGCTGACTCCAACTTAGCTGGGAAAAGACTAGGCAGAACATGTAATAATGTTCTACATGTCTAATAAATCTAAGGGTTTTTGTTAGTTTATAAAAAATGTAAAAAAAAAACTAGTACTGATCACAGTGCAAAGCTTGGTGTGGTCCCTGATGACCAGTACTACAGGCATTGTGATGCAGTGCCTATTTCAGGCACCAGACTCTCACAAATTCTATTGATTTTAAGCATTCTACCACTTTAAATTTGTGAAGAGAAAATAAATTAATTTTATTTCGTTTATTCATTCTGTATACATATAAATTATATTTTTAAATATTTCTACAAAAAATATAAAAAACATTTAAAAATATAAAAAATAGTAGCCCACCGGCATCCGGAACAGGATCCAAGCTACCGGTGGTCAGGGCCTCAGAGAGAGGAACTTCCTGACAATACGTGCCGTGTCCAGAAGTACCGCTCTCTGCATCAGGCCCTTGACCCAGCTGCCCAACGAGAGCCTCATCAGGTATTGGTCGAGGCTCTTGGCTATTAAGCCATTGGCCGTAACGACTATCGGCACAATGACTGCTGAGTCAACCTCCCACATGTCGACAACCTCGTGTGCCAAGTCTTGATACTTAATTTCTTTATCTTTCTTTAATTTTATTTCCTTTATTCATTACCTTACATACTAATTACATTTTTAAATATTTCTATAAAAATTATAATAAAACATTTAAAAATATAAAAAATAGTAGCCCACCGGCATCGGGAACAGGGTCCAAGCCACCGGTGGTCAGGGCCTCAGAGAGAGGAACTTCCTGACAATACGTGCCGTGTCCAGAAGTACCGCTTTCTGTATCAGGCCCTTGACCCAGCTGCCCAACGAGAGCCTCATCAGGTGTTGGTCGAGGCTCTTGGCTATTAAGCCATTGGCCGTAACGACTATCGGCACAATGACTGCTGAGTCAACCTCCCACATGTCGACAACCTCGTGTGCCAAATCTTGATACTTAATTTCTTTATCTTTCTCGGCTTTCACAAGGTTCTCGTCATGTGGGACAGTGACATCAACAATAATTGTGAGACGCTCTGATCGATCTATCACCACTATGTCAGGCTTATTGGCAACAATAGTCCTGTCGGTGATGATAGATCGATCCCAGTACAATGTGATATGACCATTCTCGAGAACTGGGTCGGGCACATACTTGTAGTATGGTACTTCTGCGTCCATAAGGTTGTATTTCAGAGCAAGTTGCTGGTGGATAATCCTAGCCACTAGGTTGTGTCTGTGTAAATACTCGCCGTTAGCAAGACGAGAACAACCAGAAATAATATGTCGAATGGATTCGCCGGGACAGTGGCATGCCCGACAGATGTCAACCGTGCCGTCCTTCACAATATATTTCCGGTAGTTGTTCGTCAAGATAACTTCGTCCATAATCGCACAGACAAAACCTTCGGTTTCCCCAAATAGGTTACCGAAACGTAGCCAGGCTACGGATGCTAGGAAATCTACATCGGGCCCATGAAGGGCCCGGTAAAAGCGTCCGTGAATCTCCTTGCTCTGCCATACCTCCCTGCGACCATTAGTATCCAGTACTACAGGCTTGCGCCAGTTCTCTTTAGCCAAGGAGAGCGGGGTGAACCCTTTGTCCACTGCGACTACATCTCGATGCATCCCCACGTCGGCATGGAGGAAGTACTCCCTGAGGCTACACACCTCGCGGTTGTGGAGGGTCTTAGCATTTAAAAAGCCTCGACCCCCACACTTCCTCGGAATGTACAGCCTCATCACCGATGAACGTGGGTGATGCATTCGGTATGCAGTCAGCAGCGTACGGACCCTCCTATCCAGGGCGTCAAGTTCAGTCTGAGTCCACTTGAGTATGCCGAAGGAGTACATCAAGACCGGCATGACCCAACCGTTAAAGGCGCGCACCTTATTTCCGCCTGACAAAAGACTTTTAAGTACTTTTTTCAGGCGGCCATAGAAGCGCTCCGGTAACGATTGCTTCATGTCGGTCTCATTGATGCCTAACGCCTTCGACATGCCCAAATATTTGTAGGTTTCGGTTGAGGAGAGGGATCTGAGGTGTATGGAATCCGAGAGTTGTGTTCCCACGGATTCCATAATCCCTCCTCGCTTTACATGCATGACTGCACATTTGTCCACACCAAATTCCATCCTGATGGAATTACTGAAAGTTTCAGTTACTTTCAGTAACTTCATCAGTTGCAAATTGTTGGGGGCAAAGAGTTTCAAATCGTCCATGTAAAGGAGGTGGGATATTACCTGACCACCTCTTCTCAATCGGTAGCCTAACCCTGAACCCTCCAACAATGTGCTCAGAGGGTTCAAGGCTAGACAAAACCACAGTGGGCTCAGACTATCGCCCTGGAATATACCTCGCTCAATCCTTATTGGTTCACCTCTCCCTTGGATTTGCCGACATCCTGGATAGTGAAGGACGGTCCTCCATTGCCCCATACATGACGTCAGGAAGGCGCATAGAGTTGTATTCACTTTATACAACTCCAGCACCCTCATGAGCCATGTATGTGGTACTGAGTCGTAGGCCTTCTTATAATCTATCCAACATGTCGACAGATCCTTTCGAGATTGGCGAACTTGTTGGCTAAGGGCCATATCTATGAGGAGTAGCTCCTTAGTACCGCGGGACCCATTTTTTACATCCATTTTGAGAGACGGACATAATAGAATTATTTATAATATGAGAATTAATTTTGGCTCTCAAAATGGACGTAAGAAGTTTATAGACCGTCGGCAAACATGTAATTGGTCTATAATTCTTGGGTTCCGCAGTACTACCTGATTTATGGAGCAGGTGGGTAACTCCTGTTGTAAGGAACTCTGGAAGCGACCCAGATTCCAAAGACGACTGGAATTGTGAGGCCAAACGAGCATGTGAACTGCGCAACCATTTTAGCCAGAAGTTGTGCAGTCCGTCTGGGCCAGGGGATTTCCAATTCGCCATTGGACGGACTGCACTGGTTACGTCTTGGGGGACAATAGTAATGTCCCCCATTTCCTCAATCGGTTCACACGCTCGCTGGACCTCCTGCATCCAGTCACCTTCAGTGTGAGTGACAGGCATCGACCAGATATTGCGCCAGAATGCATTCATGACATCATTATCCGGTAGATGCGTGTCACTCACATCGTGATCAGGTCGCTCCCAGGTTCTGTATACCCACCTTTCACCGCTATGAAACATGCGATTCTGGGTATATCGCTCCACTCGTCGCTTATACCTCCGAATACGGTTTGCCCATGCATAAACCTTCTGCTTCAGGAAGTCGATGCGCTCTGTGACACGGGACAAGTAATCTCGAGGATTGATATCAGTCCCCGAGAATGCCCGCCTCACAAAGCGTAATTTTATTATTATTACGCAAACAATTTTTTTAACGATCATGTAGAAGTTATTTAATCAAAGAAACTCCTGTTTTATAACATTTGCAGGAGACGTATAACTTATACAGACTGTCTCGAAGTTGCCAAGAACTTAAGATTACATGAAAGTAGACATATTACACTGTATTACCCCAGTAAAGTAATATAACAGTCGCCTTCGGAAATTCCCGACACGATCAACTTTGCCGCGAGTTCTTCAATTGAAAGGCGGGCAAACTAGACATGGTGTAATGTGTAACTTAGGGCGTGAATTATCTGCTCATCTACAACCTGAACAACGATTAGCAAGTTAAACAAGCCCTTACAAGCTATTACCCGTTATCTTTAAATCTGTCTCGTATAAATTTACCACGTGTTTTGATACGAATCTAAAGAAATGTTACCATTATACCGAAGAATTTACGATCCAAAACATTTCTATGGAGTTTATAAAAGAATTTGCTGTATGACAAGTGATCAATTGTCATTTTCGCGAATGAATGGGTTTTAATGGTGATGGACCGGTTCTGTACTGGGATAGACCCCCTTATTAAATTACAATAATTCTGGCAAGGAAGCGACGGGTCTTGTTCGTAAGGGTTGACCAACGGTCACTGAAGATAGTGCGACGCTAATGTGTCGTAAAAATTAAGGTGGGGAATAATGGCCTGTATTCAGGTAGCTTGGTGTATGTAATACAACTTGGCTCGATTCAACAGGATTGATCATTATATTTGATACATTGGCTTCTGCCCTTGGGTACATTTGAATGGAAATAGGTACTCATTGTCTACACGGACCTGCATATACCTACTTATGATTTGAAATGTTAGAAGAAAAGCCCGAAAGTTAGACAACCAGGTCTAACCTTAGGATATCGGCATTGCCCTGTAACTGGGTTGCGGAGGTCTGATGGCAGTCGCTCCGTGTAAAATACTGGTGTTCAGCCGCATCTGGTTAGACTGGAAGCTGACCGCAACATAGTTGGGAAAAAGCTAGGCAGAACAATAGCTTTCTTCTTGTCTCGTGTTAATACGATCTATATGAGAATAGCTAATGCCGTGATGAAGAGGTTCGACAGTCAACAAGGTTGGTAGCGGGGATGACTGCCAAAGGTACCACATACATGGAAGCTCTTTTAAAAATACAAGGTTAGTCGGAAAGGGGGTACTAAGCTGAAAGGGTGTTAAAGTACCCATAATAATGGATCACTTTTGTTCTACAACTTTCCCTAAAAGTCAATAGTTCAAGAGAAATAGCTGTTCAAAGATTTCATAAAAAATACGCTAAATTCTATCTATCCTCAGCTATGATCAGTTGTGTTTACATTTTACGTCATATTTGGGGTCACGGATTAGAAACTCCATTTTCTGAATTCATAACTAAAGTAGGGATGAAGAATTTTTGAAAAAACTAAAATAGAAATAATTTTTCATGGGAAAAAATAACCAAATTTTTAAAATTTTAACACTTTCTTTAAAACAGTCATCAGTGATACATTATGTGGCCCTCGGCTTAGTACCCCCTTTCCGACTAACCTTGTATAATAAGAATCTCTTGTTTTCAATTAAAATGTCATATAAATTCGCGCGTCTATGAAGCAATCTATTCCACTGCGTAATACCAAACAATCAGTTGAGCTTTCCGACTGATGGATGTTGACATTATAAGCATAATAATAATTTAAAAAAAAGGTTATAGATTCGAATTAAAGTATTACAAACATTATTCTCGTCGAACCTTCTGAAATAACAGACTAAAAATAAAAGAAAAACGTTTTTCTGAGAAACGAACTTTACGTAACGCCATATCTACGGCTTCCTCGATCGGAAGTTTGTTTTTTGTTCAGCCGTTACGATAGTCCGTTCGATTCGTTATTACGTTACGACATTCTAACGTTCGTAAATCGTTATAACGAAAGTTGCACAACTGAACGGTATAATTTCGTTAAATTGTATTTCACACTTGATTGCTTGTATTATTCGGAGCTAAGTTTGACTGAAATTGTAACGAAATATGAGTTTTTTTAACGACGTTTGTGCCTTTTTCTTAGATTTTAATAGAGCACGGACACTTTTTTATGATTGATGACATAGATTAATGTTTTGTCGTTTTGTTTACGAAATATTGTATAAATGTTTATATAAGTATAATTGTTATGTAAATAATCGTCATTCCTGGCCAATTATCATAACCCTTCGTATGCTCGTGCTATGAATAAATCCTTTGCATATTTGTTGAATATTTTTGGCACTCCGCAGTAATTTATGCAATTATGGTTGTAAATTATTTAATATTTACAGTCGTTAATTATTAAATTTCACGAAAAATTGGTTTTATCTAATTTGGAAACGTTAAGAAATCAGATACTAAATTATTAATACAAAGAATCGTTCTGCCTAGTTTTTTTCCAACTAGGTTGGGGTCAGTTTCGAGTCTAACTAGATGCAGCTGAAAACCAGTATCTCACACGGAGAGACTGCCATCAGATCTCCGCAACCCAGTTACAGGGCAATGCAGATATCCTAAGGTTAGACCGGTTGTCAGACTTTCGGGCTTCTGACTAACCGTAACGATTGTCATAGGTATTCATATGACACCCGGGACCGACTGTTTAATATGCGCTCTGAGACACGGAGGAGGTTCGATGTTTAACGAACGGTCACCCATCCACAGACTGACTTCGGCAAGCGCAGCTTAACCTCGCAAATCGTATGATACCCGCGGTTGGTAATTAGCTGCGGGCCCCGAGCGATAAATACAAAGAATATAATACGTGAATTGGCTTTTTTATTATTGTTGAAAAGGTAAAGACCAATTACAATTTATGACTGTTTTGGTTCTTTGGTTTTATCCAAAAATCCTATTCAATATTTGAAGCTAATTGAAACTTATAACAAGAACTATATTTGAAACATTCAAAATGTATATGAACTCATTTAAAAATAACACGTATACAAGGTTAGTCGGAAAGGGGGTACTAAGTCGCGGGCCACTGAATGTATCACTGATGATTGTTTAAAAGAAAGTGTTAAAATTTAAAAATTCGATTAATTTTTTTTCCATGATAAATTATTTTTATTTTAGTTTTTTTTAAAAATCTTCATCCCTGCTTTAGTTATGAATTCAGAAAATGGAGTTTCTAATCCGTGACCACAAATAGGTATGACGTAAAATGTAAACACGTCTGATCATAGCTGAGGATAGATAGAAATTAGCGCATTTTTTATGAAATCTTTGATCAGCTATTTATCTTAAACTAATGACTTTTGGGGAAAGTTTTAGAACGAAAGTGATCGATTATTATGGGTACTTTAACACCCTTTCAGCTTAGTACCCCTTTCCCGACTAACCTAAGTAATAATAACGACCTATTTAAAAAATAAACCATACACAACTTTCTCCATAACATACCAATCAAATCAACACTAAACTTTTATATTCAACATACCAGTACATCAGAAATCATTTACAAGGTGGTGCACAAGTAGGGTGCGTGGCAGGGTGCGCTGAGGGGTCCGGGGTTGTTCCCACGATACGCAGGAAGAAGTCCACAGTTGCGGTTCCAGACGTGCAATTAGAAATTGCGAAGCTGGTTTTTTTGTATGAGATGGTTGAACTAATTACAGAGATTATTTTCAATATCTAAGAATAAGTAGAATAAAAATAGTTTATTCATCAAACGTAGGTGGGTTTACATCGATGGCAGCAAAGTAGATACGGATATCTACATTTTAGCGAAAAAGTTTTTATTACAAAAATGAGATTATATCAACCTGTCTACAAGTCTGTATTAAAATTATTTTATATTTCATAATAATGAAGTAAATCTCGCACGGAAATGAAGACATCTACACTCGATTTTTAAGAAACATCTCCGCTAAAGGCCTCTGTTTTTTACTAAACGTGCTCTTCCTATAAAATTTACGATTTTGTACATGTCTTCTTTTACTTTGCTGCCATCGACATATTTATGGTCTGAAGAAGATTTAATTAGTGCGCTATGTTTGGCCTTAAAGACATACAAATATACAAGGTTAGTCGGAAAGGGGGTACTAAGCCGCGGGCCACATAAGGTATCACTGATGACTATTTTAAAGCAAGTGTTAAAAATACAAAATTCGATAATTTTTATTTGCATGCAAAAAGAATTTTATTTTAGTTTTTTCAAAAAAAAATACATACCTGCTTTAGTTATGAATTCAGAAAATTAAGTTTCTAATCCGTGACCCCAAATATGACCTAAATAGTAAACACAGCTGATCATAGCTATGGACAGATAGATTTTAGCATATTTTTTACGAAATCTTTGAAAAGCTATTTCTCTTAAACTATCAGGTTTTGGGGAAAGTTGTAGAACAAAAGTTATCCCTTATTATAGGTACTTTAACACCCTTTCGACTTAGTACCCCCTTTCCGACTAACCTTGTATAAACAAAAATTGTTTACATAATAGTTGGTTTTATTGAAATTAAAATTAAATTGATAATAATTAGACAAATAGTGAATTATCATTTAGGAACTCATCAATCGTATAGTAAAATATCTCTAATTATAATTTATTTAGTGCTATTTAAAATTGTAATAAGGTCATATTCTTAATGACATTAGGTACTTTATTATAAATTCGCGGGGTACCGGGGGTAATACCAAAAAAGCTTTTCTGGTTTAGTGTGGTTTTACATGTTACGTAATTTATTTACATATTGGGCGCGTAATGAAGTACTTCTAACATTAGACTGTTTTTGAAAAAGATGTGTAATAATTTTCACAAACAAAGCTGTTTCCAGTATATACAGTGATGGAAGTGTTAAGATTTTTAAAGATTTAAAAGAAAGAAAACAGCTACCTACCTGTTGTTTTAAGACCATACATTGATCTTACAGCAGCATTTAAGCTATAATTATTGGTTCACTATCCATTTGCATAAAATTTTAAAACATAATATAACATGGCATACTTTTGTTTATCCTAATGATATTTACGCATAACCTCATTAACGCATAACAGCTTACGTATGTTTTTTTAAGCTTAATTTCTCTATATAACCTACCCTAACCTAATCTACAAAACTACATCGAAAAAATATAATCAAATGATAGTTATACCTATCTAAACAGTATGCCAAAAAATATTATGCGAATAAAAGTTATGCCTAACTCGTTATGCAAAAATAGATTAGGAATATAAAAATTATGCGAAACAAAGGGATCCCATAATTATTTTAGTAATAGTAGTAGAAGAGCGTCTCGTGAAAGAGTTTATCCGGGGAATTACTCGCCTCATACCTCTTTCTGCCGCCAAGCAGTACTATGTTACGGTTTGATGGGTAAAAGTGACATGACAGGCACATAACACTCTTCAAGTTTGTCTCTAAGGTTGGTAAACGCACCAGTCTCTTGGTGTTGCAGGTTTAAGCGAGACGGTACTCACCTCCTATCAGGTGGGCCGTCGGCCTGTTTGGTAACCCCATTACATTAAAAAACGAATTATATCCCAAATCTTTAATTCAGATAAATTTATGTAAACAATGGGGATAACAGGTCAAAAAATATCTTCTGAATGGTAATTAGAAATAATGGCGAAAAAAAGGTTAGATTTTCTTTTATGTACTGATTTTAGTAACTTAATGATTAAATATTTTGCACCACTGTCCTGTCATTTTGACTGCGACGTTTCTTGAAGTTTTTTTGTTTGCATAAATTATTTGAATTAAACATTTAGGGTATAGTGTTATCTAATGACTATAGTTTTGTGTGTGTGTGACTGCATCGTTGGTCTAGTGGTAGCAAGCGCGACTGCTGATCGTGAGGTCCTGGGTTCGATCCCCGGGTCGGGCAAAGTGTAATTGGGTTTTTCCGTGTGGAATTCCTCAGTAGCAGCCCGGAGTTTAGATTTGTGCCCGGTTGATGGCAATAGGCTCGCCCCCTATTACATGGGACCTAAACATAACGGCGAAATGGGGGTGTTACTATACATCTCTGCCCAACACTTTGGGGAATAAAGGCGTGATATTATGTTATCTAGCGTGCTACTTTGTAACCTAATATTAACCTTTCTTGATATAAAGTAACTCATGGTTTGTGAACACATGGAGTTATAAAAGGCTGTTTTTATTAAACGTTGTTAAGTGTTGGACAAGCTAAGAGGTTCCGTAGTTAGAGTAAAACAGTCCAACTTGGTCTCTCTCTTCGTATTACTTAGACTTTTAAGATGAAACCACGGATGTTCAAAACAGTAAATGTTGGTTATTCGGCTATGGAACTCTAAAAAAATGTTTTATGCTCGTATTATTCATTCCAAAGTTGAGAACGCTAAGTGGTAAGCAGCTAAGAACTAAGCTGCGATTACTTGTAGTAACTATGTATGGGTTCACCTATGGCAGTCGTTACGGGTAGTCAAAAGCCCGAAAGTCTTGTCAACCGGTCTAACCTTAGAATATCAGCATTGCCTAATAACTGGGTTGCGGAGATCTGATGGCAGTGTAAAATACTGATATTCAGCCGCATTTGGTTAGACTGGAAGCTGAAGTCAACATAGTTGGGAAAAGGCTAGGCAGATATACTATGTATCGGTTCAGTACAATTGTTCAACAATTTACTTACAGTAGGTGGAGTATGAGTGTAGCTCACAGACAATGGTTGTTTATTTATCGAAGTTAACATTATATTTTAGGTTATAATAAGAAAGCAACGTGATTCTATGAAAGGGCTCTGAAAATTCTCGTACTTTACAATATCAAAAGAAAAACGACATCCAAAAATAACTAATTACTTTTCCGTGCGACTGCTCTTTTCAAAGGAAATACATAAAAACACATCATCACGCCTATATTCCCCGAAGGGTTGGGCAGAGGTGTATAGTAACACCCTCATTTCGCCAGTTATGTTTAAGTCCCATGTAATAGGAAGCGAGCCTATTGCCATTAACCGGGCACAAATCCAGACTCCGGGCTGCTACTGAGAAATACCTAATAGAAAAACCGAATAACAGTTGCCCGACCTGGGGATCGAACCCAGGACCTCACGCTCAGCAGTCGCAATTGCAACCACTAGACCAACAAGGCGAAGGAAATGATTTAGCTAAAATATACACATTTATGTTCTAATAGTTTATAAGTGGGTACAAAATAACTAAATGAACAGTTATAAACTCCTAATACTGCTGTTATACGATTCAAAGCAATATAATTATTTTTAGATGCACTTATCACATTCAAACGGTTCCGGTTTGGTATAATAATAATTGGTGCAAAACAGACAGGATGTCCTGTGTCGAATCATAGTGCACGGACACAAAGTTCTATTTACCGTTACTTCATCAACCTGCCAAAGGAAAATAATCCTTAGTGCTTTAATATCAAGGGTGGATATACAATTTGGGGGCTGTAGATACAGCTTACGTACGCCAATCTGCAGAGCATCCCTTATCCGCGTGACGGGTCAAAATCGCGATTTTATTTATAACATGTCGTATTATACCAGCTGGGGGTTGTCAAGACGAAAAAAATATAAGAAAATGAATCCGCAGGACCCCTTGACGGGTCTCGAGGGCCCAAAAGGGCAGACCACCCTTCGAACGGGTTTCAGCGTCGTAAATCCCACGTTCGTTTTCAAAAGATATTTTAAAATGCGTATAAAATTATTCAGGGCACAATAATCCGGTGCACCGTGGAACTTATTTATATATTTATGATTTGTTGCGAAATCTGTGCACGTGTTGTTTGAGGAATATATATAACTTATTGTTGTTTTATATTCTTATTTTATTTTACAGAAATGTCGCGTCTATTTAAAATGAATCCGTCTCTTTTGTTATTAGGTAATTATTTACACACAACTGTAACTTTGAGTTCATAACCAAAATAATAAATGTTATAAAACTTGCGTCTACGCCGTCTGATTTCCTTCGAACTCTTAGTAAAATTGTTTAGTAGTGATGTAATCGGTTACAGATGGAAATTTTTGTTCACCCACGTTATAAAAGGAACCCTTAGTTGCCTTTTGCAATATTCAAGACCTATATTTAAACGGAAACATTTCGGAATAAGAACGTTATATCAGCTGAAAATAAAAACAATGTAGACTGAACGAAACGTCTTACCGATAACGGACCTAATCAATTAATCATCGTAGATTTAAATATCATGGTCACATCATGAAATCATTATAACTTAACATCACGCTTTGAATTCCCCGAAGGGTTCGGCAGGGGTGTTTTTAGTACACCCTCGTGTCGCCAGTTATGTTTAAGTCTCATGTAATAGCGGGCGCGCCTATTGCTATTGACCAGGCACAAATCCAGACTCCGGGCTGCTACTGAGAAATATCTGAAGGAAAAATCCAATAACACTTTGTCCGACCTGGGGATCGAACCTAGGACCCCAGGCTCAGCAGTCGCACTTGCGACCACTAGTACCCATATTCTAAGATGTTCCTCTAAAACTTACTTGACTCATACTCGACTCAGAACGGCCTCGAAAACACCTTCCAAATTATATTCTTAGTCGCAATTTCGAGTGAACTTTGAGGTTCCTCAACGGAGTCATTACGTTATAATTTCAATTATCTGCATCGCGCAAATAGCGCCGCGATAAAAAATTGTAAGGATTATCGTAAGCATATTCACGAAAGTCTTCAAAGTAAATTTTTATTACATACGAACTTTGATACTTCCTTCCTTAAGGTAGGTTCCGAGGTACCTTGAGTTTGACAGATGATTCCTTACCTCGACTGAGGAAAAATCTCGAGTTGATGACGTTTATGTCAAGTCGAGGTGGAGTCGAGTCGAGTAAGTTTTGGAGGAACGTCTTAGAATATGGGTGTACATCAACAAGGCAGTTATGAAATCATTATCTACTCAATACAGTCATTGACAATTCTTCTCAGTCGAAATCATTCAATAATCTAAAGAAAAAGACACGCCCACACGATCGCGAACCAATAAACAAAACGACACGTCTTAATTAGAATGACGTCATAAACTTTCCAATGTCATCTTATGATAACCGGACAGTCACAATAGAGGACTATAATGGGTTGTATGACCAAACATTGTGTCCGTGGTTACAGCTATAAATACTATGGGCTTTTAAAAGTACATCGTTTGAAAATAACACACAACACACAATGTACAATCGCGAACGTTTGTGTTCTGCTAATAAGGTCGGTGACCTTTTGAAACGGTGTTCGTTTTGATTGCAATCGCTTTGTGTTTTAATTAAGTGTGGAGCTATCGATGTGTTCTGTTGATTATCGCGATAGCATCTTAATGTAAATAATTTCTTAATCGGAGTTTAAGTTGTGAAATTGAAAAGTAGGTTAAAATGATTGGTATGCAATCATTAGGCGTAAATTAAAATTCTATCAAAGTCAACATATAACCACCAGAGGAAATAAGGCCTATTTTGAAATAAATAATTATTTATTTATAATATTTTTTATATACAATAGGATTCAAAGATACAGGTGACTTTGTGTCAATGAAATCCAAATGCCATAACACAGTCTAATCGATTAATGTCTAATTTGAATATCAAAAAGACATCGATTTACAATGTCCATACATACTACAGAAACAGCTTATTGAATAACAAAAGACAATATTAGAGTTCGCTTTTGCACCATTGTTGTTGATGATACAAAAGTTCATCGACCGCTATTATAAAACGATGATACAGATGAGTGTAAACGGAATAAAATTTTGCATATCTATTGAATTTGTCATATTAATGTGTAAATTCTTACTTTGTGTGTGCCGCGTGCTAGGAACTTATTGGTGAATAAGACGCGTGCTTTGTAGAATCTACATAAAATCCAGCTTATTCTTTACACTATTGAACTATTGACACACGATAATATTCATCATTGTGACACTTTATTTGTATTGCATATTTTGTCACGTTAGCTTAGTTAAAGTTATGGGGGTTTAGCACGGTGTATGTCACGGGTTAAAAGCTGCTTAAGAGTTCTTAGTAGGAGCTTTTAAAGTCTTTTAAGAGTTATGTTGTTTAATGCACTTGTAAAAGACATCAACAAGACCAATTTGTGTATGTAAGCCGAAATTTCTGAGTATTTACACGGAAAATATGGAGAAAGGGGGAGCAATTGTGTATATTATCCTTTAGTTTATGTCAGAAATACATCTTCGTAAATGCAGTCTCCTTCAAGTTAACCTGCTCGCAACGCATCTGACTGCTGACAGCGATGACCAACAACCAAAAACGGCCAGTAATAAATATCGGTCCAGACGACCGGTAGATCTTGTGGGTATCTTTGTCACCTATCAGTGACAGGATATAGACAACCTAAATGCTTCAGGTCACCAAGAGGTAGCAGCGTCACCGTTTCAAGGAGGTCATTAAGAGCTCTGCGGTCAGAAACCCTCACTACTCAGTATTGTGACTGCGTAGTAGTAGGCGAGGTAAGAGATTGCGAAGATTATGCAATAGTACGAGCTTATTGTCATTTACCGAGCTCAAATCCTAACTCCAGCATGTAAATTTCCTGACACATCTAACTCAATAGTCGGACCTGATCGTCCAAACGTAGGTTTGGTTTGAACATGAGATACTCCTCAAGTTCGGCAATCGTGCTAGTAACTTTATAACCATTGGACCAATACGGAAGTTAAAACCTAAATAAAAGCTAAAATACATTGTGAGAGTAATATGCTATGTGGAAATAATAAATTAATGGACGCGAGCGAGATTGCGCAGTACGCGCGATGTCCGGCCACTAGCCGTAATATTATACCGATGCGCAGTGGCAAGGGGAGCGTTGGGTGAAGTGGAACAGAACTAGAATTATGTGAAGTAAAAAATATGCTAATTAAGGTGAATAGGTTAATTTATAATATTTTATTTGAATGTATGAAGATCAGTCATAAGTTGAATAAAATGTACATCATTCAGGTAGCGAAATTGGGAGACTCTTAAAATCTACCGTGGATACGTCTACGTCAAATTAATACGGCTTGTCAGAACTTAGGGCTTCTGAATGCCTGTGACATCTGAACACCTATGTATTCGTATGACAGCAAGGACTATTATTATTATTATACTCTTCGAGAAAAGGAGGGGTTAACCCAAAATATAAGTGCACCAAACGTGGCTTAACCTATAAAGCGATCTGCGCAAAGCCATTTAGCCAAAAGCCTAACTATTTTCATTGTTAATGAGTTTCAATAAGCTACGTAAACGTCGTATCGGTTCGCCCCCGCTCGCCTCGTTGCGCTCAGCGGCGCATGCAACCGCGCGCGCGCAGGAAGGCGCGTCTCATCTCGCGCAGGATGCGGCGCGCGCGCTGTGAGTGTGACCTACCGATAGTAAGGCGATCTATCTGACCAGAGAGATCCTCTTACTGTTAGTGACCTTATATGTGGTCAGCTTAGAAGTTTTTTATTTGTACTTGATAGATTAGTGGTAGTTTGTTTCCGTTTATTAATTCAAAGCCTCATTGATCTTGTCGTACCAAAAGTGTCTGCTAGTCGACCAAGACCTCATCTCGGCTTAATCAGATTTGAACGGGCATCCGGTGCTTTTCAATTTGAAAAATGATAAGTTCCCAGGTTGAAGTGAGTACATTTAAATAAATAAATAATAGTATATAAAAATAGTAATATGACCCCTCCCCTCCAACACCATCACCTGGCACATGAAACCCCTGGCTATCTGTTTCGAGATCACAGGCATAATCTTATTTTTCGTATGTTCGGGATCTAAGCATAACATAATCAGCTCCTGACTGTCCCACTGCTGGGCACGGGCCTCTTCTCAGTATGAGAAGGGTTTAGGACTAGGTCCACCACGTTGGCCTGGTGCGGCTTGGCAGATTACACACACAATCGAGAACTTTTTGGAACAGTCTCAGGTGTGCAGATTTCCCCACAATGTTTTCCTTAACCGTTAACGCAAGTGATAATCAAATTCTGAACCGCACATGAGTTCGAAGTTCTAAAAGTCAGAGGTGCGAGCAGGGCCTGAATTCAGACCTTCCTGCATGAAAGGCAAGCCCTAAACCGCTAGGCTATAACTGCTGTCTTTATCATATCAGCCCATTAACGTTTATTGCTAAAGATGGGGTCTCATAAATCGTTGTCATAAAGATCACACATCTGGAACAGCTTAACTCTAAATTTCAATAGCTGTTTAGCTAGACCCGTAATCTCTAACAGATCACATGCAACTTATTAATCAAATGCAAGTACGTAAATGCGCAATAAACATGATATGATATAACATTGTTTTTCCGTCGCCGTGCCGGATGCGTCAGGTCGCGGACGGGCTAATGGGCGCGCTTCCGACACGTGACGATGACGCGACGGCTCCGGAGCCGTGACGCACGGCGTCTTGCATGCGACATGATGCACTTTACGTAACTATTGTTTTTATGTACTGCAACTATAAATTACTAGACGTACTAAGTAATTCGCGTTATGGTTCTCATAACATCTCATTATGTGTGTGCGCAATCTAAAATTATAATAAGAACTTGTATGATCTTTATAGGTAGGCTGTTGTAGTAATATGTCGTATAATGGCTAACTGGTTCATATTGTAAGGGCAACATTTTAACCTAGGCTACAGATTTTTTTAAATAATAACGTAATTTTGCTTTGAAAACCAACAGTTTTTCTGGCGTTAAGTTTAGGACCTCCGAGGTTCTAACAATCTAAATGTATGGCGTTATCCATTTTGCCTACATGCTCCAGGATGGTGATGGAAGCAGCATTACCAGTGTGGGATGGCTAGGTTGACTACTGAACTAAACGGTTGAAAACAACTCGTCTAAGTTCTAAGAGACCTATGGCCACGCTGTTGACTAAATTAATAGTGTGATGTGCAGATAAACAGTATCGTGTTTCAGGGTGCTGATTAACAATTTTCAATATTCAATTTTTTTGATTTGGAGTATTTTGTTTAGGGAATATAACTAAACTAAAGGCTCAAGGATTTAATCACTATAAATAGTAGCAGGCATTGTACTCACTGACAGTATTGACAGCCGCGTCGGTCTAGTGATCATGCGCGGATGCTGCGCAGGCGCGCCGCCGGAAACGGAAGTCACGGGCGCGTTCGCTCGCTCATCTGTGGCAACATGGTGGAATCATAGGTTGGTCACACTGCTCGTTATGTGGTACAGCAAGTAATTAATTACCTGCAGTGAATACCTACTGTTTTGGTGAAAGCGTCAATAATTTATAAGAACGTACCTAAACGCAAACCGACTGCACAAATGCGTTCAATCATCAAACTCTAAGTGGTCAGGAAAATGAGAAAAGAGAATAGAAATACTCAGTAGTTTACAAGGCATGTGACGTCATCAGATGGTCAAAGCCTTATGTATCCAAAGACCACCACATCGAACGGTTTTGAACAGTTTTAATTTGCGCTTTGGTTAGTTACTCGTAGGACAAAAAATATAAATAAATTATAAATAACAAAGACAATCAAGAAAGTTAATCAAAATTATAATTGGATAATTGGCAAAGAAATAAAAAAAATGGTTTTCAGAAATACAATAAGTAGTTTCAATTGGGTGCATCTGGGTAATTATCGTCACTTTTCACAAAACAATGTGTTTACACAGACTTCTCGAATTTCAGCATATTTATTCAGGTTTTCGTATGTCAACACTTACAAGATGATAATAACTCACATGTAAAGATGCTGTTAATTTCTTGTTACCTTCATTTATCTTATATAATTGGAATGGAAGGTATGTATAATTTGTATTTTCCAACACTTATTTTAAATATTCTGACCGACACTGCGAATACAACATATGTAATTATGTTCTACTTTTATAGATATTGGTAGATATCGCAAAACAAGGATTAGTAGCAACATCTTCCTTTACAGTAACAACACGTATAAGAAAATAATGCGGTATTCACGACCATTAAGGCTGGACATCCACCAGAGCTGTGCGAGGAAAATGTGCGCTGCGAAAATGTGTAGCGAGGATGTGTAACGGTGTGACCCTTTCCACCAGAGCTGTGCGAGGAATGTGTAATGCGTAATGTGTTAATGTGTACAAATGAGCCGTGCGAGGATAGGTAGCGGACTCTTTTCGAATAGGGTGGTGTGGCGGGAGCGGTACACATTTCTTGTAACACATTCCTCGCAACACATTCCTAGCAACACATTCCTCGCAACTCAGTCCACGCAACACATTCCTCGCAACACATTTCTCGCTAGTTTTGTATGAACAAAAACCTCGCTCTGCTAGACCCATATCCACCAGAGCTGCGCAGAGCGAACCTAGGTAATTGAAGTGATTCTATTGGTGCTTATAAAATACATTCCTCGCTACGCAGCTTAGCACAGCTCTGGTGGATGCTCAGCCTTATTGTCGAAGTCGAAACCTTTTTAGTAAACGGTTTTAATTTGCTACACTATATTTATTTGTTTGTTTAAAATTTTGCGACAGATATATCAACTACTTCTGCTTAACCGACTCTCTTGAAACTTCGCACACAAATTCAATTTCCACGGCAATACAACACTATAATAAATTCGACCTTCAATCCTTAAATCCTGATGCTGCAGGGGTACTCTAAGATAAAACTACAAAAATTAAAAGCTTTTTTAAAGGATTATTAGTAGTGGATTACGGTTTTATGACAAATATTCTTTAGCGTAGCGGAAGATGTGTTCGTTAGCATAGTTATGTATTGCAAAATCTAACTTCACTTTGTTTCAAGGAACTTCTCATGCTATCATCATTCGTATATGAGCTATTTCTAAAACCGAGTAGCAACCCTCAACGCGATAGCTTGTGAACAAAAATCACGCAAAGAATTGGTGTGAATTCTGCAAATGTATAAGAATTCACATCAATAGGATAGGATATAGGATTTTGTAAAAAGGGGCGTTTTAGGCAACAGCTGGGGCATAGGTCTCTTAGAACGTAGACGAGTGGTTTTCAACCGTTCAGTTCGGTAGTCAACTTAGCCATCCCACACCGGTGATGCTGCTTTCCATCACCATCCTGGAGCATGTAGGCAAATTGATTTACGCCATACATTTAGATTGAAATCCAACGATCGAGGGATAACCTTCCGTAGAACCATTACTATTTGTAGTACTGTAAAATCTTATTTAGAGTTCATTGAAGATCGAAGACCCGTGGCGACCTAGGTATGTTTTATACAAAATAGAAAAATAATGTCACCTCGTTCTCTAGGTACTTTCATTCCGTGAACTAATGGAAAGCGGCGGGGAGCGTGACATTAGCGGGGCGTGACCTCGCGGCGTGACCCGTCGCCGCTCCGTGAAATCCGTCAAATCGCCGTGCGCCCGCGCATAGCCGTGCCCGTGCTTTACGGTCACTAGAGAGGATGCTTTAGTGCTTACGACTATTGTAGGAAGTAGGTCGCTAATTCAGTTGACTTTGCTTTTATGGCGTCACCAAGCGATATGTTAAGGATTTTTAGAAAAAGGGGTATTTTAATCGATGGATTTATATAAGCAGAAAAAAGACTATCAAATACACTGCTAATTTTAGCTAGCCAAACCGATCTGGCTTTATAAAGAGACTTTTTAAATCATTAAGTTAATTAAAATGACGAGGAAACTAGAAGATGCTGTACCACTCTTTAGTGAGATATCGTTTCAATGTTCTCAGTCCTGTGTGCATTGACTATTAATTATTTTGTGGCTGCATTTAGAGTTTTCTTGGGTATTCCTTCTTTATTTGGTCAAACTCTTTAAAAATATATGTTCAAATTGAAAACATAAAATTGAAAATATAAAAAAGTCTCTTTACATTAAAATCGCATAGAAATGATATCTATAAACTCCATAAATGCTCCAAAACAGAATCGTATCCTCAATCGTGTCGTAACGTCTAAATAAACTTTGATGGTGAGTGCGGTGACAAGCATGTGTGACCGCCGAGCGGCGACTCTCGCACGCTCCTAATCGATCGGCAAATTAGGGATGACCGGACTTTTCCGATAATTACGAAAATATGTGGCCGTAATGTGCGATGGTGCGATTTAACCGCCCTTTGGATGAGGATCTGATTTGGTAGTTTCGTGGTTTTCATCTTTTAATGCATGGTCTTATTTTAATGTTTCGACTTTTCGGCTACGATTCAATTTGAAGCCATGTAGGTACTTGTATTTAGAAGTTTATTTCTAAACTAGCTACCCGGAAAGACTTCATTCTGTCAAAAGTTATTGGCCAGTAGTGGGAACAGAAAATTGTTGTTTTTACTATTTTCCACGCAATTTTTATGTTTTTTCTCTTCATAAGAACTTTCCTTGTGCCTTTAGGAATATATAAAAAAAAAACCGAATTGGTCGAATCGTTCTCAAGTTTTGCGCTTAGCAACACATTTGGCGATTCATTTTTATTTATATAGATTACTAGACTATTACCCACGGTTTCACCCGCATCCTAGGGGAACTACTTGATGTACCCGGATAAAAAGTATCCTATGTGTTAATCCAGGGCATAGTCTATCTGCGTGCCAAATCTCACCCAAATCCGTTCAGCCGTTTTTGCGTGAAAGAGTAGCAAACATCCATACATACAAACTTTCGCGTTTATAACATTAGTAGGGAAGTAAGGATACCCACATTGCATCTACATTACCGTCAGTTTATACCTAAACAGTTACAATCATAAGTGTGGCAAACAATAGTTAAAGTTAGCGCTTGTTTACGACCGCTTTGTGACACGTTGTTAATTTCACCCTGTACAAACATAAATTTAACAGTAACATAACTAATATTATAAACATCCAGCTGACCATTGACCGGCCGTTGGTAGAGAGGGGGTGTTTGGAAAGCGACTCACGCGCACGCGGAGTTGCGGACACGACTCCATTGTACAGTCGCAATTCTTTTTAGAAATTCTCATCTAAAATAACTGTCGCTTTTATATAAATATGATAAACTAGGCGTCTGGAGGAAGTTCTGTTACGATGTATTTAATAATATTTGAAATAGAATTTTAGATAGGTAGGTATTTTTTTTAGAAAAGGAATTTTACTGTACGTAGTTTCATGGTTTTGTTAGCCGGATGTCTTCATCCGAAAAATTGTAATCTTCATCTGGCTTTAAGCAATTTTAGGTAGTAGACAGTAGTATTATTTTTTAGATCCTGGCTGGATACATGCTTTTTTTCCTAATAGCTATGATCCTATCTCAAAAATACTGTTTTCGATATACTGATAATTGACGTTACTGCTACTGCTTATATTATTTTATTTAATATTTTCTAGTCGCACACACGCACGAGCAAGTGGACCATTCTATAGTCCGTTTTTTTAATCTCAGATACTGAATTGACAGCCACAAATGTCAAAATTGAAAATTTTTGGTACAATTTTTAAAATTTTGGCATTTGTGCCTGTCAATTTAGTCTCAGATTAAAAACGGACTATACATTAGACCAGTTACTAAGCAGTTTGCTGTGTTCCGTCGTGTTTATGTGAGACCAAGCTAAGTATATGGGAAACCCTCTACATCTCTGTTCCTTGGATTCGTGTGCTCCATCTTAGACTCGGTCTGCGCTAACCATCAGAAAAAAACCATCTGAAAATTTTGTAATATTCACGTAATCTGATATAGATACGATGTAAGTTTTTTTACCTTATTCTATACGTTTATTCATCTATTTAATCCTAGAAACAGTAGAAATCATAGAGATTTGTGTTCATATACTCATTGTAAAGTATAATGAAGGAAGTGGATCAGTGTGTGGTTATGGAACATTAAACTATTATTACTTCTGCATTATTTATAACCTCTAGAACAAATATTTCGTTCCTTTGCCGTTTGTACTAATACATTATACTGCGTTTATGCACTGTGAAAACATCGTAAAACAATAAAATATGAGTGAAAATTACGTGTCAATATTTACAAGTCAAATTATTTTGTGCTTACTAATAAACGCAGGCGCACCGAACTATTAACAAGTTGTTGTGGAATTATAACGTCGGATTTGTTGAAATAAACAAAGATTCCCTAAAAGTAACACTTAGGTCCGTATTACAGAACGAAACTCAAGCATTGATCTCTGTTTAAAACTAGTTTTCAGTCGACTTTTAATTTTAGAACATTCCTCAAGCATAGATTCATTGATCATAGTTCAGCTGAGTTTGGCTTTATTCTAGATCGTTACTCAGTTCGTAGATTCGACCCCAAGCAATGATTTGATCTGTAATCAACCAATCGATCGGCTCGATTTCAGTCTCGTTTCATCTGAGTATAGATTGATTGTCGTTCTGGAATAAGACCGTTCCTCAATACTTAAACAGTGATCAACTGATTAAAGATCAAACTGGACTTGAGGAATGTTCTGTAATACGGACCTTAGAATCAAGTCTTGGATAAGCATCATTATCATAGAATTAGCGTCATATATAAAATTGTTTAGCTTCGACTGCATGCAATCCCCCTCGTGGTCCATAACCCCCACCTGGTCATATTCAGTCTATTGTACTTATTTAATTCGTATTATATTACTTATAGCTAAGTACTCAAACGCTACTCAATTTAAGTTGCCGTTAATTTAGTGCTGTCTCTATCACTTCACCTTAGAGTGACAGTGACAGCACGAGACTTAACGGCAACTCAAAATTGAGTAGCGTTTGAGTATTTAGCCATTAGTATTATAATTTTGAGTACCCATCACAGTACTTACTTGCACTCAAGAATACAATTAAATTAATATGATATATACAAATTCCCAAGGAGGGTTGATGTCAGGCAGGCGACCGGTCATAAAACAATAAGTCAAAATCTCTAACAACATGGATTTACGAAATACATGTTGTGCCGACCCCACCTAGTGTGGGATAAGGGCAGGAAGAAGAAGAAACACACAAGAAAATAAAAATAAAACCTACAGATAACTCACAAACTGTTCTTGATATTCTTATATTTTTATAAATATTATTAAACGCTTAGTTACCGACTACAGAAAGAAGAGACATTATTAAAAAAATGTTTTTTCTCCTTTCAGTAGACAAAGAAAACCAAGAACCAATCACACAAAATAACCAATTATTTTCCTCCAATTCAAATCTGTACCAGTAATTCCAAAACATTACGCTGTTGGCCGAAACCGTAAATAATAATCCACTAAAAATCAGATATAAAAACATGTAGGATAATTACTCGCGGGGAATAGTCCCATGGGGGCCAGCCATAAAGTACGGTAATGTTCTCTTAGTACACCGGTCCGAATAAATACGATACTTGATTGACTGTTTGTGTCATGGAAGCGGGTTTGTGCAAGCATTCACAGATTTTGATGGGGTAACATTGTACAGTCGTGGTCAAAGCGTTTGTGTCTTATAATTTTTGATGATACATATAAATCAGTCAGAAGTTAAAAATATTTTATTTGTTTGTAGTAAAATATCATTGTAACATTTTGTAAATTAGGAGGCTGCAAAGAATGTATGCTTAAAATTTCAAAATCATTGCATATTTATGTTTTTCTTTTTTACAATATTAACCTAGTTACACAACGACCTATAAAACCTACTTGCATGTACCATTGAAACAAAACAAATGATCAAGTCGTCTTTGATTGTCTTCTAAATGAAAAATACAATGAAAGTTTCGATGAAATCCTAGTGCAATTCTATTTACAAATATTTCGAATCGACTGGAATATTATCCCGCAATAAATCTCAGCGCGCCACTGTACTCGAATATACAGAGGGGTGGGGCTGGGGGGTACTCCATGGCAGGGGAGCGCACACCTGGCCGCCGCAGCTGCGTACGCGGGCAAATCTCACGCGCAGCTTCCTCACCGCGCATGCGTGTACACTCACACACAAACATACGTACAAGTACGATCCGCGCATGAGTGTAAACGCACACATTGGTAATTTTAGATATACAGCTGTGAGTTCTTGTAATATTGTGTGTGTATACTGAAAGTAAATATGTACGTAAATGAGAGTGGTCGAGACGAAGCGTAGTTTTATGGTTAACGAATTTAAAAAAATATTAGTAGGTATAGGTATGTGGGATAGCAATGAGGTTTAGTTGTACCTACTTTGGATGCTGAAATGATAATGGCTATGATTTATGAAGGGTACTTAAGTTTATTTTGTCGTTATGTCTATGACTTCTGAAGAGTGCTTGAGTTTATTTTACAAATTAAGTTATATTTTGTTTTTATTTCCAAATGCGAATCACGACGGTGATGACATTATTCAAAATATATAAATCCTTTTTGAGTATGAATCATAATATAATGAGTTAATTCGCTACCAACAGTACTATCAACTTTTCAAATAGTTACCTACTTTATTAGATTTGTCACGATTATAGAATACATTATTAGAAAATTATTCTGTTTATTAGGATTATATTAAGTCACTGTCAATGAGGTCTGTGGTTGATAATTATTTTTATAGTAAACCGAACTAAACATAATATTAATGATTGCTTAGTATTTTTGTCAGAGAGTGGCGAAGTGTGGTGTTCATTCTCTTTATATGGAGACAAATATTAGTATTTTACTAAGAATAAAAAGCCAAATGTTCAGAGCATCCGAAAGTTTTTTAAGACATAACTACAACTTGATTAAACTGACTAGAATTAGGTCACAGATTTTAAACCTAAAAATGAATTCAACAATTCCCAAAACAATATACAATGTGCTTCGGGATTCCAAATAGTTTATAAGTAAACAAAAGAAGTTTAGTAAACAAATATAAGAAAGCTATGAGTACGGAAATTCGTATGCACAATACTCGTACTATGAATTTCAATGAATTGAATTCACTTTCATGCAATTCATTCGATCAAGCGACGCAACAGGTTACATTATTATCACAGATTCCACAAAACCGTACCATCTAATAGTTTCATGAATGGAGGATTCCTAAAAAACATTTCTTACAAGTTGTATTGTCTGAACACAATGACAGGCGCCGTCTAACAAAGCATGTTTTACAAGTGTACAGTTCACGATAGCTCTTTATGATGCAGCCGTTTTACTGCGACCTCTAATGTTAGATCCTAACACCCCTTGTTCGTCTCATTTTGACCTGATGTGGAGGGGTGAAGCAGGTCAGATTATGCCGGATAGGTTCTAAAAGCGTGATATTGTTGTAATATCAATAGTCGCAAACTTTTTGTCGTCATGTGTACTTTTGTGAGTTAACCGATTAATGTAATTATGTGTGCGGTTCTCTGTCAGTGCTGTTCACAATGAAGCCGTTTAATTGTGTTACGATTAATTTTATTTAAGTACAATGTGATGTTTAAATTGTTATTCTTTACGATAAAAATAAAAGGTTTTGTGTGTTAGTCTTTTTCAGGACTAGGTAAGGTGGCTAAGGTGGTAATTAAGGCAAACAGTATGGATTCATTTTGATACTGCTACAACCAAAATGAAGGCGTTGATTTCAGAACAGCATTTATGAGCCAACATTACAGGTATTCCTTCAGTCGAAATAATGATAGCCGTCGGACTGCCAACTCATAGGTCACCAGTTCGAACTCAAGGCACGCACCTCTGACTTTTCGGATTCATGTACGTATTAAATAATTATCACCTGCTTAAAAACGGTGAAGGAAAACATCGCAGGGAAACTGGGATGCCTGAGAGATATTTCTCGACGGCATGTGAAGCCAAGTCAGAGGCCCACAGGCGGCATAAACTCTGACACCAGGTTAGTCACTAACCACACGAAAAGAAGAAGAGTCGAATTGATCGACTAACGCAGGACGATAAATCGCTAGATGTTTATTTTTTACTTTTTGTAGATTAGCCTAGTGGTTGAATACTTACTTACCTTCCATGCAGGAGGGTCTGAGGTCAATCATGGCCCGCACCTCTGACTTTTCAATTTGATGTGCGGATCATAATTTGATTATCATTTGCATTAACAGCGAAGGAAAAGGAAACCTGCACACCTGAGGGGGTTCCATAAATTTCTCGATGGTGAGTGTAGTCCGCCATCCCGCACCGGGCCAACGTGGTGGACTAAAGCTTAAACCCTTCTCATTCTGAGAAGAGGCCCGTGCTCAGTAGTGGAACAATAATGGGTTGATTATGTTATGTTATGTAGATTCTTCTGGATGAGAAAAAATACTTTGCCATCATCAAATGTCTTAGTACACAATCTTATGGTCGGTTCCTATGGCCAAAAACGCATCGTTTTGCTTACTAATAGTAGCATTTTTCATTGTCAAACTTGACATATAAATATATTCGTAAGCTAATGTTAAGTGCGATAGCTACTTAAGTATGGGAGGGTCTTCCATGCAAAGCTATGAGGTCTTTGCTTCATTATCGGTAAAGATACCAGAGTCAACATTTTAACCAATAACGCTCGATAAATCATAGGAGTCGGTCATTAGTCGTCTTCTAATTAAAAGATTAATAGGATAAAGTGTAAAGCAATCGTCTTCAATTAAATAGACAAGGGCGGGCAGTCATACTAAATCGTATTCCTATGGACCATGTGCGCATGAGCCTCAATAAAAAACTTTTTAACAAAAATAAAACCGACTAATCCACGCTGAACCAAATTGAAGGCAAATTCTGAAACTGTTAATTTGTAATATGGCAATTATTTTATTCCTTCTTTCGGTTTTTTGAAGTCGGTTTTAATTTGTTAAAAAGATTTTTTTTTTCATTTTAGTGGCCTTAATTAAAACATGGTTGGACCTACTAAAGACGCTGCTCATAACATAATCACATCATCACATTATGCGTACTGTTCGTCATTGAGGAGTTCCATTGTCTATCTCCGAAGTTCTTCATCAGATCTTTACTAAATTTAAATGGAACCAACTTTGGAGTATACCCTATCCATTAAAAAAAGAATTATCAAAATTGGTTTACTGTAAAAAGTTATGCGTGGTCTAACATAAAAAAATATATACGTGTCGAATTGAGAACCTCCTCAGTTTTTTTCGTCGGTTAAAAAGTATCTGTGTACCTAACATAGGTATCCTGATTTTAACAGCACATAGTTCTATGTATATTTGCCCTCAAAAACATGTGTGAATACATATCCCACGCCCCGTCACTGGTGTTTGGTTACCGCCACTTTTTTCGTCACAGAGGCGGGATCCCGTTTCTCGCTGAAAGTCTACACCGCGCAGTTGCACGTGCACGACTTTGAAAAACAAAATGGCGGATAAATACCAGATTTTTGAAGCGTTTAAATATGTGGTTAGCCTGGTTAACCTAGATATTTGATTTCCTAGATTCTGCAATATATGCGTGAATCACAGCTTTAGTATTTTCAAGTAGGTAGGTAAGATATTTTTTGCAATGCAATCGCAACTTATGAAATAGTTATGGTATAACTTTTACATAACCAAGCTTTACCCAAGAAAGTTATTTTGCTACTTATTCCGATACACATTTATTGATGCTTTTACACAGATGCCATTTCTATTTCAATATTTCATAATAACATCACGCCTGTATTTCCCGAAAGGTTGGGCAGAGGGGTTATGTTGAAGTTCCATGCAATAGGGGGCGAGCCAACTGCCATAAACCGAGCACAAATCCAGACTCTGGGCTGCTACTGAGGAATTCCACAAGGTAAAATCCAATAACACTTTGCCTGACCTAGGGATCAAACCCAGGACCTCACGATCAGCAGTCGCGCTTGCCACCACTAGACCAACCAGGCAATAATTATAATTTCATAATTGCTCCAATTAACATTAATCAGTGTCATCCATATTTCAAGACTTATTTACTACTGATAGTTAGGTATGTATCATGAATGCAGACTTTGCTTGAAAATCTAATTAGTTACCTACTTACCAACTTTTTTTTATAAATATGCACATAGGTATACCGTCTTATTTAGGTACTTTTTAAATACGGGCTCACTATTCCTGTATCAATAAGTACTTACAGAGAAGTCGGGCCAATCTTTTGGACTGCAATCCGCAATGACACAAAGGAGCGGAAATCGAAGCTCAAACTCAACCCGCTCCATTTTGTTTTGGAGATTACAAATAATGAGAGGTTACGTTTTTTCACTACATATTGCACCGCCTACAATAAAAGGATGCAACTCAAAAAACAAGATTTCCGAAAACCAACACTCCACCATGCACCCGGTTCATCGTATAATATAAATTTGAAATTCTTAATTTTCGACTTATGTCGTTTTATTATTGAGCGTGTAATACACGTAGACAGGATTTAAAGACATATCTAACGGTAGGAAGTAGGTGATTATTGTGATAGGATATCCTAACGGATGTGCTTCGTATCAGGTAGGTAGATTTACTTTTAATTGTTGAGCGACCTTGTCAGATTATAAAGGGTTTTTTAATGTAACATGATGTTATATAATTATAATACTAGTTTCTGTCCGAGTATAGTGATTTACTCGTGGATTTCAGTCAAGCTACGTGTCTATCCGTAAAATAAAATCAGTTTAAATTGAAATAGACCTAAAGAATCCATGCGATTAAACATTTTCTATCAATAAAACGCATTTTAGCAATTTTCAATATGTTTGCTATTCACTTGTCTAGTAAGCCGATCATGGTCTTGGTCTAAATACAGTCAAAGTTTTCCTAAACATTCAGTTCTTTGCATTCTTTCATGGAATATTTCATGCTGCGTGTTTTGGTTAGCGATCTCAAAGAAAATTTTCAATCGGTTGTTACAATCACATCCAGTATTTCTACTATCTGAGTGACTGCATAGTATGTGGCTCTTAGCGCCGTCATAAAACTGGTTTTCGGTTCAGCTCGAAGAAGAATTTAGTGTTTAATCAGATTTTTTTAAACTACGTGTGATGCATAAACTATATTTTAAAATGATGTATACATTAGATAGAACAAGTCATCGACATGGAATGTAGAAAAATCAAAACAAATTGCCTTCTACATCTAACCTGACATTAACACTACAAAACTTGTTCGACACATAACAAAATATCATCGGATCATAAGGAAAATTCTTCCAGCATCACTGCAGAAGGCAGGACAAACCGCCGAGTCACTGGCGCGGGCGCATCGGCCCGTGGGGGCGACTGCTTTGATGCGAGCCGACGTTCGACATCGCCCGATAGCCGACAAAACGACAACCACGACGGACGTGGCTGAAGTCAGCGGTGGCAGCGATTATAAACGAACAGGGTTAGGAACTGCATTGAATATCTAGACGAAAATTGTCTTAATGATATCTAACTTACAGCTAGTTCACACAGAAACTGTTTTATAGGACCCATTTTAGCGGATCCGTTTTTATTTTGGTGATGGCACCTGTAGTTGTATGAGCGAGTTTACATAAACTTCCAAATCCAGTAAAAAATACTGGATCCGTTATTTTTATCCTATCCTGCCTGCCAGATGCGACGCAGCTGCCATTTGTTTGTTGATGTGAACAACACATCCAGTACCGATGGATCGGACAATGTTAAAACGGATCCGCTGGGCTCTTAGTAGTATCCTTAGTTCAGAAAATCTCAAAGTGTTTTTTCTGCGTTTACGTGGAATCGCGAGAGATTCATTTACTTTTTGCCTCAACCTTTGATACCGTTTCAATGTGCCTACTTATCCTAAGAAGCCTTCTTTAGTTCTGCGTTTTTAGACTAGCGGCATCCGATAATTTCTTACGACATTCACCAGATCGTCAGTAATTATGATACGTTCGTGATTATAGTCTTTGATTCAAGACCAACTTCCTTAACATTCCGAGCCAAATTGACCACTAAATCCAAAACAAACACTCCAAAAACCTCAGAACCGTTATAACATAGACCATAATCTAAAAAACGACACAGCGATCCTCGGACACTTGTGAGATGATGGTGTGAATTGAGCGCTAAGATGAATAAGCCCGTCTGATAAACAACTGCACGAGGGCTGTAATTGGTCAGTATCGTCGTTTGTTACCTCAAGATATTTTGTCATTTCATTACGGCCAATGTACCACGTCTTGGGAGATAAGTGCAGCTTACGTGTAATTGATATGATGAGAAAGGACATCGATATATGGTGTGACTCTTATTAATATTGCAGAATGTTTTATAGCAATTCAAGGGTAATAAAATTGGGATTTCACTTTTTTTGTCTCGGTATATTGACAGTGAAAGTAAAGTAGGTCCATTTGAGATTATAATAGCCTGAAATAAGCGATATTTTTAATAAGAATAACATAAAATCACGTGTGTATTCTCCGAAAGGTTGGGCAGAGGTCTATAGTAACACCCTCATTTCGCAGTTATGTTTAAGTCCCATGTAATAGGGGGCGAGCCTGTTGCCATCAGCCGGGCACAAATCCAAACTCCGGGCTACTACTGAGGAATTTCACACGGAAAAACCCAATAACACTTTGCCTGACCTGGGGATCGAACCCTGGACCTAACGATCAGCAGTCGCGCTTGCCACCACTAGACCAACGAGGCAGTTATATATTTGTTATAATAGTCTACAAAACCAAGACTAAGTTCCGCTCCTTTTTGTCTGAATTATGATTGCTGTTAAGGTGTCAATCTTAACAGGGAGATGCTGCAGCTAATACACCTGATGTAAGTTCATATACCACTAATCGAGGGGCTAATTAATAACCGCGCTGATCATATGATTTGCAAGGTTAAGCTGCACTTGCCGCGGTCAGTCCGTGGATGGGTGACCATTCGTTACACATCGAGACCCCTCCGTGCCTCGGAGAGCACGTTAAACCGTCGGTCCCGGGTGTCATACGAATATCTATGAGCGCCGTTATGAGTAGTCAGAAGCCCGAAAGTCTGACAACCGGTCCAACCTTAGGATATCGGCATTGCCCAGTAACTGGGTTGCAGATGTCTGATGGCGGTCGCTACGTGTAAAACACCAGTATTCAGCCGCATCTAGTTAGCCTGGAAGCTGACCCCAACATAGTTCGGAAAAGGCTAGGCAGAACGAACGTTGCCGGGATTGCGGTGCATGCTTTTGCGAATCCCGCGGCCCCGGCTGTACGGTCAGGAGAAGGAACACCGTTGGTTTTAGCCGGTAAGAATCCGGCAGACCCCCTCGCCTTCCCCGGGCGAGGGACATCTATGAGGATTTTCCAAAGAAAAAGAAAAAAAGGCAGATCGAACGTAAGCTCATATACCGCTTAACTACACCCTTGATTGATAGTAAGTGCATCGGAAATCTCGTCTAACATGATACCGTTTGTTTCCTCAAATTCTAGCATTACCATTAAAATGCAACAATTACCGTCACCCTATTGATACAGTTCCACGACACTTCGTGAGGCGGTTTCTCACGTGGCCAGTGGCAGTTTGTTGGCGAGTGTGGATCGTGCGCGAGTTTCATGACGTGTGACCGTGCCTAATGTTAACACGCAGTGCGATTGTGATTCTAATGCATATTGCGTTCGTTCCTCTTACAGTTTCTGTGCATCGTTCTGCCTTTTTTTTTCTTTTTGTTGGAAAATTCTCGTGGATGTCCCTCGCCCGGGGAAGGCGAGGGGGTCTGCCGGACTCTTGCCGGTTAAAAACCAACGGTGTTCCTCCTTCTGACCGTTCAACCGGGGTCATGGGATTCGCAAAAGCATGCACCGCAACCCCGGCAGGCATCGTTCTGCCTAGCCTTTTCCCAACTCTTTTGGGGTCAGCTTCCAGTCTAACCTCTTATTCTTTATTCTATTAATCTGATAATTAGAAGACGACTAAGATCGTGACGTAAGACTTTTGATGATGGCAATGCGTTTTTCTTTCATCTAGAAGAACCGTTCTGCCTAGCCTTTTCCCAACAATATTGGAGTCAGCGTCCAGTCTAACCAGATGCGGCTGAATATCAGAATATTACACGGAGTGACTGCCATCAGACCTTCGCAACCCAGTTACTGGGCAATGCCGATATCCTAAGGTTAGACTGGTTGTCAGACTTTCGGGTTTCTGACTTCTCGTAACGACTGTCATATGTGTTCGTATGATACCCGAGAACGACGGTTTAACGTGCTTAACCTTGCAAATCATATGATCCGCGCGGTTGTTGAATATCAACGGTTGCCGTCTCTTACAGTTTCTGTGCATGATGTCTATTTAAACTTACCAGCGATGTTATGACTCAGATGTCAAGATGAGCTTAGTAGATTGAATAAACTATATGTGGTCGACACTAACTCTGGACAGAAAGATCTGGAATATGTAGTTAACGGTAGAACAGTAAAATGAGCAGGAGTGTTAGAAATATTTCAAAGATGGATAAGCAGTCAGTGGTGTCGATTCTGTTGCAAATTTTGACAGTAGTAAGCTAGACTAAACGCAACTGTCACGTTCTTTTTCTATTGAAACAGAAAGAGACAAACACCCTTAGTTTAGTTTAGTCCTGTCAAAGTTCGCAACAGAATCGACACCAGAGTCTAAGATACTATGCTTAAATATTTTACAACCGAGGACAACAAAAACATTTCGTTCTTTTTTGTGGTCCGTTAATTGTACAATCTGCTTTATTGACACGGTGGCGGATGGCATTCAAATCAGTGGGAAATAACGTTATCGAATCTGTGACATATCTATTTAAACACTTCCTAATGACCTAACCTGATGACGTCACAGCTCGACTATAATAGAGAAGTAATCTGTCTAAAAAAATATACTTAGAATATTTTTTGAAACAGACTACAGAAAGATAGAAGGGATATGTTCCAAATAGCACACAATAAGGTGAAGACATTATGACAGTATATAACTCGACCTCTCCTTGGTTGTAAAACTTTCATCAAACGCTATCGAATCTGTGACATACCTGTTTAAACAATGCCTGATGCCGGATGACGTCACAGCTAGACTATTATGGAGAAGCAGTCTGTTTAAAAAAAACTATATTACAGAAAGAAAGAAGGAATAATGTTCCAAATAGCACACAATAAGGTGAAGACACAATGACGTCATATAACTCGACCTCTCCGTGGTTGTAAAACTGTCATCAAACTCGCCATATTATGTACTACGCAGTAAGCAATCAGTACATTCGTTCGATCGTATGTTTTTATTATTTTACATGATTTCATAGTCACCTGTGTCAATAAACGTGTTGCCAACTGTACGGCATGATTTTCTTACGCTTGTAGGTAGGTACCTATCTAAAAACGTTATTGTTCCTAACTCTGTTTCTTGAATGGAGTCTTTGAAAGACTTCTAATAATTGATTCGTACCTTTGTATGGTTTCTTGTTTATATTACATAATTTGTTAATAATCCGTTATTGAGCTTGCCTTTTATTCGTGCGTTGTAATGAAAATGAATCTGTTTGGTATTTTTATTTAGGTTTGCTAACATGTGGTTGTTGCTGTTATGAGTTAGAATTCAAAAGAATATAATGTTGATGTCTTTATGATTTTATTCCATTGAAAACGTTTGTGTGTCTTTGATTCGCCTGCCTAGATTACAATCGATGCTAGTTTATTTTTAACATCTCTTGTTACTTATTAATCTGCAATTTGTTTCGCTGCTTCTTTTGCCCATTTATAAATAACACTTAGAAATGGAAGAAATTTAAAAATAAACTCAAATTCAAAACTAAATTCAACATAAACCACTTGAACAAGAATGCCCTCAAGTTGCGACTCAACACCTTTTGTATCCAAACAATCCGAGACACTATTTAACTTTATTGCTATCATCGCAGAAAACAACAGCAATCTATCTTTTTGAAGTAAGTACATAGAGAATCCTCGCATATTAATTCTGCAGGTAAATACACCCTTGTCTGGTATAATCTGCAAAAAACACGGGAATATAATCCTTTCCGGCGCGGGGCAGTTTCGTCTTTCGGCAGACTTTGTGACGCCGCGCGCCGGCCGAACGCCGAACGGCCAAATTGGTAATCGTTTGGCGGCAATGTGAAGCGATTCAGGTGTGTATAGGGTTGTCGAGGACTGAGAATTTATTAATAATAGGTATGTATGTGTGTTTATCGTCGTTTCTTTCAGTTGTGCAGAATTGCTGACATGTTCAGTGTGTTGATTTATATTGATTTTAATATCGATTTATACAACACCGTACGTACCTACCCCTAGATTGTCAATGTCAGTCTAATTCAAATGCAAACTTGAATCACAGGCAATGCATCAACTTTTTACAGTTTACTAAATGACTATTTATCGCCGAAAGATCATCAAGCGATCCCATATTTATGTTCAATACATATTCTTATCTACGCCAGTCATATTTCATTTAAATCAAGATAGAAATCATTGGATCTAGAGATCGTAGCGTATCATATTAATTTTGGCAGCCCTGAGTGGTTACCTTTGCAGATCGCATATTCCACAGAAGAGGATTACGAAGTTTGTCATTACTGCTTTCTAGGAAGGTAGGTACCTCAGGTAGTCAATATAAGCATTCTTTGTCACAAAATTGCAACAGACTTAACTCAGGGAAATATGTACTCTATGTTTCGAAAGATAAAGTTGAATTTAGTGAAAGTCTTGTTTAAAATAATTTGGTCAATTTATTTTCAATTGGTGCTAAAATTAGCGTGCTTTTCGTGTATATTTTGTACCGTTATCTATGAATGAATGCAAATAATTATGATTTTATGAATGGTATGCTCATCGCCCGATTTGGGGTTAGTTGGGTGTATTAATTGTGTTATTATATTTAACATGTTTATTTTTAGCTTTACTGGTAATTTCTATAGGCGTATAGGTACTGGGTCCTGAGGTGTATCATTTTGCCGTTTCGTGACGTCGTATCGTATTGCCGACGCGTATCATGATAGTATGCACGAGTATACTACGTGATCGATATGGCCTAATTCATTTCCGTGTGGAATTCCTCAGTAGCAGCCCGAAGTTTAGATTTGTGCCCGGTTGATGGCAATAGGCTCGCCCCCTATTATATGAGAATTAAACATAACGGCGAAATGAGAGTGTTACATACAACTCTGCCCAACCCTTCGGGGAATACAGGCGTAATGTTATGTTATGTTATAATTAAGAATATGAAATTATCTAAAATATTTTTTCTTTGTCTTTATTAGGTCATGTTCGTATGGTTGTAGCTTGCAAAACAATGCAAAAACTATTGCCGTTGCTAGACAGTGACGTAACTATTATTGCTCGTAGGCGACAGTTTAGTTCTGTCAATCGTAGCATCTCGTAGCGTATGGCGTAGTAAGAGGGAAACGCAGAAGTTAGAACATCCAGCTTCCCCAAAGACCAGTCTCACCATCTCTACGACTCACCATGTACTCTGCAGACCGACGAGCATTATTTGGAGACCGATTGATCAAATAAAAAAACATTTATGAAAAGACTGACTGCCTTGACTGATTTTGACTGCCTTGTTGGTCTAGTGGTCACAAGCGCGATTGCTGAGCATGGGGTGCTTGGTTCGATCCCCAGGTCGGGCAAAGTGTTATTGGGTTTTTCCATTAGGAATTTCTCAGTAGCAGCCCGTAGTCTGGATTTGTGCCCGGTTAATAGCCATTACATGGGACTTTAACATAACTGGCGAAACGAGGGTGCAGGTACTTAAAAATACCTGTGCCCAATCCTTCGGGGAGTACCTACAAGGCGTGATGTTATATTATTTATGAAAAGTATGCAAGAATGCTGTGAAGAAATCCCTAAAGAGAATATTTTTTATCTATCCAAAGCATTATTATCTAACTAAACCACCCGCCGGACTAAAGTCCTATAGTCAACTACGTTATAGGTAACTATAGTTAAGCCAAAAATCAGAGGTCCTAGATATCTTAAATTGTCAAAGATCATCCTTACTCCCTCTCTATACCTATCACATACTCAAGTCAACTAACAATTCCGAATAAATTAAGTTATAACTCCTCCACACTTACATGCTAACCGATAATTAAATTTAACTAGAAGGTTACTAAAATAAATGTAAAGTCCCGCCTACGATTGCCAGTTAAAATTCCTCCAAGACAGTGTAATTACATTACTAGTGCTGCATCTAAAACCGAACGTCAATCATACGATACGTCGTAGCGACGTATTATTACTTTACAATATTAGTGTAGTATTGGACCTGTACAGTCAGCGTCGAATATTAATATTTGCTTTGTTAACTGCGCGTATTAAAGTTTTTAAAGCCAAACAAGTGTTAAGCTTTTTCAGAAAAATAAAATTAAACTTACAACATTTTTCGTGGAAAATGTAATCATCATGCGTCACTCGATTGTTAATCAAAATGGTTTATATTTAAAAAACTTGTTTATTTTTTTCTATGCGTAATTGGTTGTAAATAATAGAATTTTATATAACCTTATTGGGGACGGCAGTGTTAATTATATAATAGTTAATTTGACGGTGTTCTATTATAAATTAATGGATTGTTCATTTCTTACATATTGCACCGGGTGGAATAAAAGAGTCTTTTTTTTTCTATTCGGCTGCTTGTAGATGGTCTTGCGGACCGTTTCTACGTAACCGAGCAGTTATTGGTGAGTACTGAAGGATCTCCAACCAATGGGGACGAGAGTAAAATACTTAACCTAAGCTAACTACTATTACTACTACTAATATCATGATTAGCTAGCAACAACAGCACTAAGGGCGTCCCCTAATGGGACTCGGACCTCGGCTTAAGGCGTTGCTTGAGAGGACTGGCAGGGAGACAGCTTGATGAGGGCTGAATTAACGGTAAGACTGCGCAGTCAGAAAAGACGACCAGCTTCGCGGCTGCGGCGGGTGAGCACGGTGGATCATGGAAATACGGTGGATCATGGAAGCACGGTGGATCATGGAGCACGGTGGAACATGGAGGATAAAAGAGCCTCCACGAGTGCCGATACTTCAGTAAATCCGACGAATCCTGGGCAGTCAGCTTCTCTACCTACCTTGCTGCCATAACTGGCTAATCGTCCCACTACGGCATGAGTAATTCTCGTATAGCTCATGCCGATACAAGAGATTTCACCAGCCCTTCTCTTAACTCTCAAGTCTGTATTCAAGCAGATCAAAAAAGAAAATATGAATCCTTGGTTGGTCCTTGCATTAATATTTGGTGCTGACTGTACCATTGCAATTCCAAGTTTGACTGTGAAATGAAAATTGATGATATTTAATGAACATTAAAATTTTAACACAGCAATACCTTGACGAAAGGTCAGCATCATTTTTAATGTCCAAAAATGTTTATTAATTACAGTTGCGGGAAATGCATATCTTACAGCTAATTATTTTGCTAGTTTTTAATTATAAGTTTCATATTATAAAACATAACATCACGCCTTACATTCCTCGAAGGGATCGGCAGAGGTGTTTTAGTACACCCTCGTTTCGCCAGTTATGTTTATAACAGCGGGCGAGCCTATTGCCATTACACAGGCACAAATCCAGACTCCATGCTGCTACTGAGAAATTCCTAATGGAAAAACCCAATAACACTTTACCCGCCCTGGGGATCGAACCCAGGACCCCATGCTCAGCAGTCACGCTTGCGACCACTAGACAAAAGTTATCCATTATTATGGGTACCTTAACACCCTTTCGGCTTAGTACCCCTTTCCGACTAACCTTGTAGATTGATTAAATTTTTACGTTACCCGTTTACAGTTTTACATTCAGATTCATTCCCATCACTAAGAAATCAGCAAAGGTAACAACATTACGAATATCCACAATACAATTCACTATTACAAACTGATTAGATGACGTATCGTGAGAATTGGGCCAAACTCACAGCGTATAAAAAAGTCATTTGTTCCCAATAATTACTAAAGCGATTATCGTAACAGTCCCGTACGTGTTGACGTACTACTGTTAAACGAATACCGCCCACCTAGAGGGGGAAAATCGGAAATAAAATAAAATAATAAGTTAGGTAAGCCTGTCTGTCATGCAAATCGGACATTAGCCACTAATATCCCTTTTGATTTTAAGTAATTTATATGAAATTATGTGTAGAAAAGTTTTTGGAGGCATGCGGAAGCGTGCTTTTTATGATAAATGTTCGTTTTCTATTCGATTACGTAGATATGAGCGATATGTATCGATACTGAATGATCGATTGCGTCATAATCAGCTCTAGAATCGTATCATGGAATCTAATGTACGTAAATATTATATTTTATGTAATCATTGCGTAATGACTATTTTAGTAAAAGTTTGTGATAGGATAACGAGGCTGTGCCGGTGTTTTATTATTTATCATGTAATTATACTGAATTCTATTTACCTTTCAACTATGTACTTCTGGACACGGCGCATATTTTTAGGAAGTTCCTCTCTCTGAGGCCCTGACCACCGGTAGCTTGGACCCTGTTCCCGATGCCGGTGGGCCACTATTTTTTATATTTTTAAATGTTTCCGTTTAATAGAAATATATACAAATGTAATTTAATATGTATTATAAATTAATAAAGGAGATAATAATGTAGCAATAATCATAATTTTGTAATCTAATAGACTGCTTCGTTGCTTGCATTAGGTGTCGTACGAGATGATTAACTAATATTATCAGGAAGATGGGTCGCAGGATCCACCTTTAGCGAAAGTCAGGTGATTTCACTTATAGCTCTTGAGCACAATGAAAGCGTCTAGGGTTTCTGTCTTAAATCAGATAGAAGCACAGTAATAGGTGGTCGTATGTGTCATTGACCTTTGTAGTTTTTGTACGGAGGAAGACCGACTGCCAGCTTAGGAATCAGGGAGTCATCTACTGTTTATGTTAGTAATCTAAGCCATAATTGTACCGATTTAGTATAACTAGGGGGCTCGAAAGTGTTCGCAATGAACTCGCCTATTGGACAAAGCCAAATGACGAAGCTGAAGATCGAAGACGGCAGTACCATTTCATCGAAGCCGGAGATTCTGAGAGAGCATGAGAGGTTTTACGAACAGTTGTACACCTCGACACGGGAACCTATTGTCAATACAGCTCAGGACACCAGAGCCAAACTGACCCGACACTACACTGAGGACCTCCCAGACATCAGCCTATACGAGATTAGAATGCCTCTCAAACAGCTCAAGAACAACAAGGCGCCGGTTGAGGACGAAATTACGACAGAACTTCTGAGAGCGGGTGGAAAACCGGTACTTTTAATCCTCCAGAAGTTATTTAATTCCGTCATACTCGAAGGTACTACACCAGAAGCATGGCACAGGAGTGTGGTGGTGCTCTTCTTCAAAAAAGGTGATAACACCTTATTGAAGAATTATAGACCCATCTCACTCCTGAGCCATGTGTCTAAGCTGTTTTCGAGAGTCATTACAACTCGTCTCGAACGCAGGTTTGATGACTTCCAGCCTCCCGAACAAGCCGGTTTCCGTAAAAACTTTGGCACCATAGACCACATACACACGCTCCGCCAGATTATACAGAAGACTGAAGAGTATAATCGGCCATTATGTTTAGCGTTTGTGGCTTATGAAAAAGCCTTCGATTCAATCGAGACTTGGGCTGTGTTGCAATCCCTCCAGCGATGTCATATCGACTATAGGTATATCGAAGTGCTGCAGTGTTTGTATAGAAACGCCACCATGTCAACCCGATTGCAGGACGAGAGCACGAAACCAATCCAATTGCAGAAAGGCGTGAGACAGGGAAACGTTATTTCTCCGAAACTGTTCACGAACGCATTAGAGGACGTTTTCAAGCTCTTGGACTGGAACGGATTCGGCATCAACATAAATGGCGAATACATCACTCACCTTCGTTTTGCCGATGATTAGTCATCATGGCAGAGTCGCTGGAGGATCTCAATACTATGCTCAGCGACCTCAGTATCGCTTCTCAACGGGTGGGTCTTAAAATGAACATGGATAAGACGAAAATCATGTCCAATGTCCATGTTGTACCCGTGCCGGTAGTAATTGAGAACGATACTCTCGAAGTTGTTGACCACTATAACTACCTTGGACAGATTGTCAAGCTAGGTAGGTCCAACTTCGACAAAGAGGTCACCCGAAGAATCCAACTCGGATGGGCAGCGTTCGGAAAATTACGTGGTATCTTCTCGTCCAAACTTCCGCAGTGCCTGAAGACAATGGTCTTCAACCAGTGTGTGTTGCCAGTGATGACATGGATGGATCTGAGACGTGGTCCTTGACTGTTGGCCTTTTGGAGAAACTCAGAGTCACCCAGCGGGCAATGGAGAGAGCTATGCTCGGAGTTTCTTTGCGCGATAAAATCCGGAACGAGGATATTCGCCGAAGAACTAAAGTCACCGACATAGCTGTCAGGGTTTGCAAGCTGAAGTGGCAATGGGCAGGCCACATCGCTCGAGGGACCGATAACCGATGGAGAAGAAAGGTTCTTGAGTGGCAACCACGAATCGGAAAGCGCAGCGTAGGTACGCCTCCCACTAGGTGGATCGACGACATTATGAAAGTCGCGGGCAACCGATGGATGCAAATGGCGGATTGTCGTTCGATGTGGCGGTCTAAGGGGGAGACCTTTGTTCAGCAGTGGACGTCTTCAGGCTGATGATGATGATGATGAGTATACCTATATTGTATTGTCAGTTAAGTTTTTTTATATATTCTAATGTATAATCGCCGGCACGTAACTTGGCAAAAGTAGAGAAGAGAATTCCTCTCCTTACATTCCTTCTTCTAAACAGATATGTTTAAAAATAAATTATGGCAATAACCGTAGAATAATGACAAGCAAATTTTTAGTGTTTCAAGTGTACATTTTTTTGTTGCACTAGGTATACCTACACATGCCCAAACTTACTCCTACTACGCCAAAACCTTGCCAAGTTACGTGGCGACTATACAAGTCGTTATTTAATATAACATCACGCCTGTATTCCCTGAAGAGTTAGGCAGGCGTGTATAGTAACTAACACCCTCATTTCGCTGTTAAGTGTAAGTCCCATGTAATAGGGGGTGAGTCTATTGCTATCAACCGGGCACAAATCCAAACTCCAGGCTGCTACTGAGGAATTCCTCACGGAAAAACCCAAAAACACTTCGCCTGACCTGGGGATCGAACACAGGACCTCTCAATCAGCAGTCGCGCTTGCCAGCACTAGACCAACGAGGGAATTATTATTACCACGATTGTTGTTATTTAGTAGGTACTACGAATAAAATTTCCTGTAATTTGCGGTCAACCAAAAGTGGGTAGGTATTTAACAAAAACTTCACAGGTATTATCGACTTCAACCACAGATCATAGAAGACGTTTGAAATATTTAACAAAAAGTTTTTATTTTTTAATCGACGCACTAATTAATTGAGTTGGGTACATTGATAAAAAACTGTTGAAGATTTCTGTAAAAAGAAACCAAAAAAAAATCTTCATTAATTACTTTGTTGATATTGGAAAGAAGTATTGAATATTTTCTTAATCAGTTCTTACAAAAAAAAAATTAAGTGCTTTACATTTTGCAGGTGATAATTAAGAAAACCTGCGTATTTTAATATAAGTATAATATGCAAAAAATCGAGAAATATTAATAAATTATAATATTAATTTTATATTAATGAAACTACCATGCAGTCTGGTAGAATTTTTATTAATATCGCATTGTGAAAATTGTCAGTTGGTGTTTGATTTGATAGGGGTTAAGATATTTTTATAACCCATTACTTCGTTAGCTTCGTCAAATAATTAAACTGCAAAAAAATAAAATAATTATTTGTTACTTATATCCTCAAAAACAACAAATGGGTCATTAAAAATCAACCATTATTTGATTCGTACTCACGTAAAGTCACCATACCCGTTCTATTCGTCTCTCATTAATAAAACAAAGAATGACAGGAGCAAATTATTTCATTATTCGGGCCCCACTATTGCAGTTATCGCGCCATCGCTGGGCCCCTAATTTATTACCAGCATACAGTGGTAATGACTGCCTACATATAATTTCTTTATGCAAATAAACTTCCCGTGGAAGGTGTGAAGTGGTTTGATTTGCGAGGAAGTTGTAGTTTAGGATTACTTGTGGTTACAAAGTGGTGTGTTTCAGCAGTGTTTTGTTTCATTTGGTAACTGCCTCGTTGGTCTAGTGGTGGCAAGCGTGATTGCTGATTTAGAGGTTCTGCGTTCGATCCCCAGGTCGGGCATTTTCCGTGTGGAATTCCTCAGTAGCAGCCCAGTGTTTGGATTTGTGCCCGGTTGATGATAATAAGCTCGCCCTTTATTACAGGGGACTAAAACATAACAGCGAGATGAGGTTGTTACTATACACCTCTGCCCAACCCTTCGGGGAATACAGGTGTGATGTTATGGTTTTTATTATCTTTGATCATCTTCCAAGCGGTGATCTTGGCCTTTGCCTTTGCTTGCCTTACGATCGTCAGTTGTAGTTGTCTCCTGAGACCCATGTTAAGGAGAAGAATATTATTATTCTTCTTCTTCCTACCCTTATCTCACACTAGGTGGGGTCAGCACAACATGTATTTATGAAATCCATGTTGTTAGAGGTTTTGGCTTATTGTTTTATGACCGGCCGCCTGCCTGACATCAACCCTCCTTGGGAATACTCGTTGCGCCGTCGCCGTCGCGCAGGTGACCCAATGTGCTTGCTGATATTATGCACTAGGTCCCAAAATGATATGCTTATCAATCTTATTGCCGACAGCTAACCAAACTGTGTTCTTCTTGGTGGAGTATACTTGAAGTTGCTCGACTCACTCATTCAGTTTTGCTAGGGACTTCGGTTCTGACACATCGTAAACTAATATAGCACCGTGAGCGACTCTATAAAAACTTGATTTCGATGTTCTGTATCGCTCCTGTGCCGCTGTACCCATTGCTGTACCCCAAATACCAAGCTTGACTTTGAACACCGTTCATGTCCATGAGTTTACATTATTTTGTAGTCTACTCCGATTGCATCTGGGAATTATGAATTGTAGTCTCCCGTTGTGAACGCTAGGATTATGCCGGATTTACCCACACCACACTCACCGATAAAATAATTCAAAATATCTCTATGTAAAAAAATCGCGAAAAATAAATTTTATAAAATATTACATTGGTATTATCTTGGTTGCTTACATTATTAGTACACTGCATTAAAAAAGCGTCCACGTTTGACGATACTACACCCTAGACAGTCAGCCTCGCTACCAACATTGCTGACTGGCCAATCTTTTTACCACGGCATAAGCTATTCTCACGCCGTCATAAAAGAAAAAGAAGTAAAGTGTCAGAACTGAGATAACTTCGTAAGACAGTTTAAGCGTTACTTAGCTATCTTTTACACCTTCTCTCGTGTCGGGAGCTGTACGAAAATAGCATATAATGCCGTGGTGACAATATTAGCCTGTCAGCGGTATTGATAGTGGGGCTGCTTGACCGAATGTGCGCCGGAGGTACTTTGCATAGAATAATATTACGCTTTGTATTCCCCAAAGGGTTTGGCAGAGGTGTTTTAGTACGCCCTCGTTTCGCCAGCTATGTTTAAGTCCCATGTAATAAGGGGCGAGCCTATTGCCATTAATCGGGCACAAATCCACACTCCGGACTGCTACTGAGAAATTCCTAATGGAAAAACTCAATAACACGTTGCTCGACCTGGGAATCGAACCCAGGACCTCACGATCAGCAGTCGCGCTTGCGAACACGAGACCAACAAGGTAGCAAGAAGTACGTTGTATCTTTTACTATATTGCTTAACATGTTCTCTGGTGGCATAATCTGCCAATTCCACGACCTGTAGATGACGTCTGATGGGTTGACGTAACATGACTTAAATTTATCGATTGACTTGCTGGAGTTGCAAGCCGGTATTGCTGCAAAACTAATTCACTTTGAATATTATGCATATTTTCTTGTGTGTTTTTGGGTACTGCGATCATAATATATGACATCACATTTTACTTTGAGTCGGTAAATATCTGAGGTCTGTAGCCTTTGTAGTGTGTCAGTCTCGAAGTTTGAAGTTCTATCAGTCCTTTTTTTTATTTTAGACTTGTTCGCGTTTGGCGTTAGTCTCACCTTATGATAAGCGCAGACAGGGTCTAAGATGGAGCACACGAATCCAAGGAACAGATATATAGAGGGATTCCCCTATACCCCTCTGGCTCTCAAATACACACGCTGGAACACAGTGAACTGCTTGGCGCCGGAATTTAATGTGAGGGTGGTAGCTTGCCAGGCGGACCGTATAGATCCTACCACCAAGCGTGCTGGGTTTTGTTGAATCTTATAACACGCGTCTATTCCAAGCGTGCGGTGAGGAAGTTTTATATTCTAACCCGTCCCCACAGGGGGAATATTTACTTTGGTCTTATCTTCCAAAGAAGTGTGTTCATGTACCACGTCTTTGCTTACCATCAGGTGAGTCCTTGGTCAAACTGGTCAAGTCTGAAAATAAACACATTCTACCTTCATAAATAACTTGTGACACGTGGATTACGTAGAAAATTAAGTACCCACGTATTTCTGAATTAAGTACAAGCGACACGATTATTGTACGAAATGGGTTTTCATTAATGGTTACAAGTGTTTTTAATATTACAACACGTTCCCTTATTTAATCGTTGGTAGTTGCGTGAGAAACGCGAACGGCCAGTAGCGAGTTACTTTTAAGCACTCATATAGTACAAAAATATGTTTTCATTGATATTTTCGTGCCCTGCACCTTATTGCGGATGATGTAAGGATTATTTTTGGCTGTATTTCGGGGTTGTGGAAGTTGGTGGGTATCAGCTAGGCGGTGGAAATGTGCAAGGAGCATTAATCACAACAGAATTAGCTTTGGCGATCCGCTCCCAACTGTCCGCGGAGAATTTATATCGGTGTCTTGGACGGAGGGGGATAAGTAGATTTTAATAAAAAAAATCTTTTAATGTCCACCATCTCAGCTGCATCACGTTATGGCATTGATACAGATTCTTCTTTCGAACGTGTATAACACATTTTCATTTCCAAAGTCAAAAAGATTTTCGGTACCTACGCTTTCCATCAAGTGTTTTCTTTTTGACTTAAAAATCTCGGCATTAAAAACGCAAAATACCTACAATAAAATATGAAAACATCTTTGAAAAATATTTTTAAGCAAAAGCCAAAAATTTAATTAAACAACTTAACCCGTATCACTGGCTTGCATCAAGTTGATTTCGCGCCCAAACCACCTCCGCGCCGCTGGGGACCGCATAAATACTACTTAACGCTCACGACACTCCAAATTTAAAATAAAAAAAAGAAAATCTCCAAAGAAGCAGCAGCCAGTGTCAGAGCGAAACTTTTAAATAATTACCGGGAGACGCGTCGAGTGGCGTCCCTAATGTGTGAATGTGTTACCCTTTACCAAAATAATTTTGTTTTGAACACACTTTTTATAGATTTCAACGTTATTTATTCGGGCAACCCCGTTTAGCGTCTCGTTGGTGTAATAAATATGATCGTGTCATTTAGTCTCGTTAGCGTTATGAAATAATAGCTTGTTAAAGGTTTCACAAATAAAGGTCAATGTTTCGTGACATCTTGCGGTTTATAAATGAAGTTGCAGAAGTAGTAGCACTTAAATATTCTTAAGGCTGATGAAGAGTTAATATTTACACACAGTATCGATCTTATTACAAACCAAAACTAAATATTGATATCGATATTCAAAGAGTTAATTGCAGTCCAATAAAAACAACGTTAAACGAGACAGAAAAAAAAACACTGTTGAAACCTTCTTACAAGGCACATCAATCAAACACCTAAAAAAAGATGGAGACATTAAAAACTTAATAAGTCAGCAACATTTACCAATTTTCATCGGCAACTGTCCTTGTCAAACGTCAATAAAGGCTCGATCTGTGTTGCAACGGTTAGATTTTACACGTTCTGCTACTAAAGCCTATTTAAGTAGCGTGGTACGGTGGTACCGAGAGTGGTATGTGACACCAAAACGTCACGGCAATTAAGGAATCGGCAAGCTCTAACCTCGCTGTCAGCCGACCTGCATTGGGCACGCGGCTGATTGGCACGACGGAGCTATAGATGTGCTAGATGTGGCACGTATGTGTGCTCGGAACAAGTGATATGTTCGTAGAATTGGGATTGTTTGAATCATGCGGAAGGTTGAATGCTTGAGTGAACATCGGGCGCTTTGTTTCTTCGCCTTTAGTGTTTGGGTCCATATCAAGCCAACAACAATGCTCAGTCCCCCGCCTTCTGCATCCATTCAACGTCAGATATCTTCCTCAGGTCGTCGGTCCAAGAAGGAGGGCGGATGACCAGGTAATAACAACTATTTAAGGTCCAATGCTCATCTTCTATTCTCCTCTATCAGCTGTCATCTTAGTACTCACTCCTTTCTTACCCATATCATCCTTCACACAATCCATCCATCTTTTCTTTAGCTTATCTCTACTTGTATATTCATCCACATTCATATGTACCCCTCTCTAGTATGTAAAAGTAAATGTCCAACCAATTTATTAGACCTCAATTTTTCAGTCACTGGCGCTACTTTCAAACTTCCTCTGGTATTATGGGTCCAAGGCTATGGTCTCTTGAATCGAATATGGCGCTCATGGTTTCGGCAGACATGGGTGCTATTGCCCGTCTGCAGAATCATTTTTATACGACAAAGACGCTACCAATATTATTATACTTATATGTAAAATAATTCTGATTAGTCATCGGATCGATCGTCGATACCGAGCCACCCAAACAAGCCCAATCCAGCACAACAAAGGTCTTCGTCCATTGGCATCTACAAGTAACATTTATCATATATCATGCCAGTTCGACGTCTCTCTGACGTTTTCTCTTCCGTGGGTGACAGCACGTTAGTTGGCCGAGGACTTTATTGTGCATCTACTGTAATGGAAGATGACTGTGCCAATAATCAACGAATATCCGTGTAAATGTTCGAGTGATAAGATATGTTATGTGTTTGTTTTTTGTGGTTCTGGCAGGTGGGAAATTTGGTACTTGGTAGATCATTCGATGCTGGATGTTGTTTCGATATCGATTGGATGCTTGATTGTTTTTTTTTTAAATATTGAATGAGATCGTGAAATTGGTATTGCTAGGTTGTTCGTTTGTAACTTTTGAAGATTCTGAATCAAAGTTAACTACTGTTCTAGAGAACGACGAAGAGGGAGTGATTCGAAGTTAAAAGTAAGTTTTTTTTTTTAAGATTTCAAGGGCCGTTTTGATCACCTTCCCTAACTTTATCTTTTAGACTGAATGTTAGAGTTTTGAGATTCGGTGCGCAAACTGATGAATTATGATCTGTAAACAAATTATCTATGAATCATGATCTGTGTACAAATTTTCTGCAAGAATTCTTTCGTAAAACATTTTTTCTGGTGTTATTTAATCAAGTTGTTGCCACAGTCCTCCTTCCAGTAAAATTATTTGCAAACGACATTTTCATGTAGAAAATATTAAAGTGAAATTGATACCATCACTTACGACCTTACCTTCCTTCAATCCTTACATCTTTACGATATTTTACTGCCACCATTACTCACTCTAATGCGTCTAGCCAGCGTTGCCTTACACTTCGAATGCAGAATCAGAATCTAGAACGTTTATATACAATGTCAACGGTCACAAGTCGGCTACAGCGTACTTTCTAAAGTACATAACTCGCGGGTAGGCGACACTGTGTGATTGGCGGCCGACATACTTGCAATCCGTCCCGCCCGTTACGAGCAGAGGCCCTACTACTAGTTTCCTCCTGTGTAAACGTCATAAATGTTGTAAGTTTGAATTAATTATGTACCTAACATTATTATGAAAGAATTTGAGATTATTTTTAATTTGGTATAACTTTGAATCGTCGTTTTGAGTGGAATACTAAAAGATTTAGCCGCATCTGATTACGCTAGAAATTGAAGAACCTTATATTTTTGGAAATAAAAGGCTAGGCAGGTGATGGTAACAACAGGATCTATTTAGAATACTATTTCGGTAAAGAAACCGAAAATATTCCCGTTGATGCTGTCTGGGATTTCCCAAATGACATTATTTTTTTCCGAAAAATCCCGTACGCAGCATGGTTCAGTAGCTTGTAATTTATGACGCTATTGTCATGTTCTTGTTTAGTTTTTGGTTCAAGTTCTGTTGAATATTTCGGCTTGCATGATTTAGCAAAATTTCTTAAACTATGCTGTAGGCGTGAATATTAGCTAGTAAGCTTTTGCAACTCTTCTGATAGCCAAAATAGCACAAAGCTGGAACGACTTCCTAGAAGAAGTCTGTCTTTACCAGGGTCATGAAGAATACACATAAAGTCCAGGTAATTATACAATCTAGAGGTTTGTATATTGTGTGATTTGTGAATATTTTCGCAGTGGCGACTCTAGGAAAACCAGAGTAGAGATACGTGTAGCGTTTAATGTATGTCGGGGGCATCCCAAAATCTATTTGCTAATACTGCATAAACTTCGGTACAGCCTAGGAAAAGCCCGCAAAAAAATAAGTAATTACAACAATCATTGCTACTTTAATGTACAATTTGTTGCAATTCATGAGATGTAACGATATAATAGGCAATTTTGCATAACAAAGTTTTTGCGATACATTTTTAGAGCGGTCTACCGATTCTTGTTTCATTAAATTTCCAATCACCTTTTCCTTATAGAGTATTACACTTGTTTGCCAATCGATAAATTTCAAATTTGCACGTCTGACACTTCAACCACACTCGCAAACGATCGAATGATCGATACCGGCAAATTCACAATCGGATTATTCATGCAAAAATGTACAATGCAAAGATTACGTTGCGAACAAATCGATTACGCTATGCGATTTTGTATTCGAATTTTTTACTGTTTACAAGAGTAATTTTGTGAGCAAATGGTAGAGGCGTCGAGTTGGACTGGACCACTCGATGTCGTCGATGTATTGTCAATCGAGTGACACTCACAAATGTTTGCCACTTAACAAAAACAAGGTTGTACCGGCTTGAGCTACGTTAAAATAATACAAGTGCAGTAACTTTTAGTATGTTCACGCTGACTCTTCTTTACGGGCTGTGCTGAACCATTGATCTTGATCAATTACATTAAAATGCTCCTTGAGGCTGGCGTTGCTGGTCTCTAAGATGTTATTAAGGCGTAAAGGTTACACCTACGTATTGCTAACGGGAAACATGATAATTTGGAAGAATGTTGTGGAATGAATGGTCATTGAATTTTACCCACAGATAAGGACAGCATGGTGTTTTATTATCGAGCAGTAAATCGGTCAGAATCGAATACAAGTTCGTTCTGCCTAGCCTTTTCCCAACTATGTTTAGGTCAGCTGCCAGTCTAACCAGATGCGGCTGATTATTAGTATTTTACGAGAAGTGACTGCCATCAGACCTCCGCAATCCAGTTACAGGGCAATGCCGATATTCTAAGGTAAGACAGGTTGTCAGACTTTCGGGCTTCTGACTTCCCGTAACGACTGTCGTAGGTATTCAAATGACACCCGGGGCCAACTGTTTAACGTGCTCTCTGAGGCACGGAGGCATTATGATGTGTAATGAACTTTCACCCATCCACAGACTGACCGCGGCAAATGCAGCTTAACTTCGCAAATCGTATGATCAGCGCGGTTGATAAGCCACGAGCCCCTCCACGAATCGAACACAAGTACATTAGTTAAAAGAATATACGTTGAAATAAACACACATGATGTTAGTAGACTAGGAGATTTATCTTTCAGTAATAAAAGATTACTTGCTGATATTCAAGAACTCAAAAAGCCTTTTCTCTTAGTTGACTCTTTTAGCTGCCACTTCTATTTTTTATACAGCAATAACATTATACGGTGCACCACATCTACCAGATACGTTTATGTCCTTATACACCCATATTCTAAAACGTTCCTCCAAAACTTACTCAACTCAGGACGGCCTCGAAAACACCTTCAAAATTGTATTCTTAGTCGCAATTTCGAGTGAACTTTGAGGCTCCTCGACGGAGTCATTGCGTCATAATTTGAATTATATGCATCGCGCAAATAAAGCCGCGATAAATAGTTGTAAGGATTATCGTAAGCATATTCGATAAAGTCTTCAAAATTCATTTTTGTTACATACAAACTTTGACACTTCCTTCCTTAAGGTAGGTTCCGAGGTACCTTAAGTTTGACAGATGATTCCTTACCTCGACTGAGGAAAAATCTCGAGTCGAGGACGCTTATGTCAACTATAACTACCGATGGTAGTGAAAAAGGCTGAGTCGAGGTGGAGTCGAGTCAAGTAAGTTTTAGACGAACGTCTTAGAATATGGGTGATAGTATTCTCGAGAGTCCGTTCACTACAGTAGTAAAAGAGATAGCATTTGAATTCAGGACTTGTCTATCGCTATTGACGACTAGCTATTGCTACCTATTCAATATACGCAATTTCCAACAATTTGTATACCAATATCGAAAAGCGGTTTTACTTAATTGAACAAATAATAAATCACCTTAAAAATAAAGGAATGCAATCGCATAACTGGCATAACTATCAAAGAATTATTGCGGTTGGCGTCTGTAAAATTATTTATTGTATACGTGTCTAATCGGCCAGTAAACCTTGTAAGCGAAACTGCTTTTTTAATCAAATAAAAAATATAATTGATCAACGGAAGCCATATTATTCCTATTCGATTCGTTGTTCGAACTATTTCGTCCATTAGACTGGAACTGGTTGAGGACAATCTTTTTTCTGCCTCTAATATTGGGGATACAGTTATCGTTTTGAACGTATTATTGTAAATCTAACTGTGATTATTGTAAATTTTATGTTCGATATTCGAAAAAGTGTACGCAATTATGTATTGTTGCTTTACATAGGACCTAGTTTTTGTTAGACTTAAAATCGAACATTTTGTCAAGTGGTGCACTGGTCGTCTTTTCTGACTCCGCAGTGACACCGATAATTCAACCCTGTTCAAGCTGTCTTCCTCCCAGACCTCCCACCAGCAACGCCCTAAGCCGAGGTCCGAGTTGTTGCTAGTAGTCATGATGTTAGTAGTAGTAGTTAGCTTAGTTAGTATTTTACTCGTCCCCATTGATTGGAGACCCTTCAGGTCTCGCCAATAACTGCCCGATTACGTATAAATGGTCCGCAGGACAATCTACAAGCAGTCTATTAGAAAAAAAATGTGGTGCACTGATTTTAATCAAGATTTTCTGTTTTGGGATCGTTTGTTATGCATGTGTGTTAAATTTTAAAGCAACCAATTGTAAGGCAATTATTATTAGCTGAAATTAATAGATGTCTCCTAAGTCCAAATATTTCATTGTATCTACAGTAAGACCTTCTTTAGATAGGTACACATCTTGTTTATGGGGCCTAGACGTAAAATATCCACGGTAATCTGTATAACAAATTAGTATACATACATCTATACATGAGGGCTTTGAACGCAGGTTTGTATACAACTTCACATTCCACGAAAGACACACCGAGGGCGCGATTAGCAACGCCAATACCGCGCGCTATAAACCCAACCACATATGTACGATACATAATAGGTACGTCAAAGAAACAACAACGCTTAAGTACCTAATCCCACCTATTACGTATACATACCACGTAGTTTATCGACTCGACGTCGATGTCCTTCGGGGCTCCTCCAAACTTTCTTGCGTTCGGTCACACTGGCGCGCGTGCTCAGAGCACTTTTTGCTGGCTTGGGTGCCGGCACCGAGATATTGAAATAATTGCTTTTTCAACGGCACGGCGTGCAAATGACATTCGAGATGGAGGTCGTTTTTTTAACTGAGTAGATGGAAAATTGTCTCGTGATGAAATGTTTGGTTTGGCGATAAAATGATAAGTTATCAGTTAACACGTGGTTAGCTTTTGTTGAACTTGTTGATTTTTGAGAGGGGAAATTGTTTGATAATTATTTCTTTGCTTTTTCCCATTTTAATTAATTGATCTCGCGTTATATCATCTCCAGATCGGGCAAAGTGTTATTGGGTTTCTTTGTGTGGAATTCCTGAGAAGCAGCCCGGAGTTTGGATTTGTGCCCGGTTGATGGCAATAGGCTGGCCCCTATTACACGGGACTTAAACATTACGGCGAAATGAGGGTGGTACTACACACCTCTACCCAACCCTTTGGAGAATACAGGCGTGATGTTCTGTATGTATGTTATATCACATTTTAAGACAAAATTTAAACAATCGCACAAGTTCTAATATAAGTGGAACAAGGCACTGCCAAAGTTTAGCTACATTCCAAAGTTACCTTACGCAACTCATTAAAAATAAATACTTAGTAACTATCTACTAAGTGTATATTTATATTACGCTTCTTTAACAACTTCATGCCGGCCCAACTATTTCCAATAATTCGTGAAGACAATAAAATGATTAGCGACATGTCGGGACCCGGGCTGGGTGTCTTAATGAGAACCGCCGCAGTGGCAGCTTAGTGTTAAAAACCCAAATTGTGGTGTGAACTTTCACAGGCAGTGGTCGCCGCGGTTTTATAGCTAGCTAGGTGTGCCTGCGGCTTCGCTCGCTCGATCGCATATGCAGGAGTAAAATTCCTACATCGCTCCGTATTAAGGTCTGCTAATCGTCTGCTGCATGTCTGTTCGGTTTGCAATAAGCATGTTAGTATTAATTATGACGTGTACTTGATTTTACTTCGCAATTATACTGTATAATCGTAATTTTCTTGCTATCGACTGTTTCCTAAGTTTCTGTTGCTATTCGTGAAAACCTGTAATTTGGTTTACGACACTTGTTAAAATTATTTATTAAATTTTTGTAGCTGTTCGTTTTCCTAAATGTCTTTGCTTTCTTAGTCTTTGCTTAGATGAAGTCATGCTCTCATTGGCCATATCAAACGAAAATATTTTTATGTGCCAATTGCCAGTTTCTGGATTCACAGTTTCCAGAAATCTATAAAAATGATTGTTATACTGAAGCCCGTTTCAATAAACAGCTCTCATTTGAGAGATCTTCCAACAGCACCTACTATAAAGTAGAATTCCATACATTTGACAACTTGTTTTTTTTTTAATTATCTCAAGTCACGTTAAAACTAAACCTCTTCAACTATCCCTGTTAGGGATATCTCAAATGAGAGCTGCTTATTAAAATGGGCCTAAATCTTATCCTAATAATGTAAATAAAACTTTAAAATAAATTAAAATGACTCAAAATAGTTCTCAAGTTGAAGCTTTCTATCGAACGGACAAGCATTCTATTATAGGTAGTAACGACGCAGAGTAAAACGGACGAGAACCGAAAGTGTTTAGGTTTGCTTCTTTTTTCTTTGCACCGAGTCGCGACAGCTCTTCGATATCATAAGCATTATGTGATGGCACGCGCTATCTTTAATCTATAAAGTGTATTGCGAGGTATTTTCCTTATACCTACACTAGAGTATATTTACTTACATAGTACATAGGTGGTATGTATGACTTCTCCTGTCCCATTAGGTGAATGAATTAAAAACTGCCTCGTTGGTCCTGGGTTTGATCCCCAGGTCGGTCAAAGTGTTATTGGGTTTTTCCGTGTGGAATTCCTCAGTAGCAGCCCGGAGTTTGGATCTGTGCCCGGTTGATTTAAAGATAACGGCGAAATGAGGGTGTTACTACACACCTCTGCCCAGACCTTCGGGGAATACAGGCGTGATGTTATGTTATGTTTTATTATGACTTAAACATCTTGCATAATGTAGACTACAAGGCAGGAACATCCTCCTGAACATACCAGTGTGATTCTTTGGTGGGAACTCGTCGCTGTTGCAGCGCTGCGACACGGGCTCGTCTATGAACGCAGCGCTGTCGCAGCGTCGTATTTCTATTAGAGATTCTCATAGCTGATGTCTGCAAAGCGTAATGATAAAACAGTTCGCCGTATCATCAATGCTTGGCATTCTGCCCGTCTCGATACTGCACTGTATGAATGGAAATCATCTTTGCAGGGTCTCCTAAGACTACCAGTCATATACGAGCTGTTAATTAAGTACAGAGATATTGTAACAGACTATCTAATGAAGAAACATTTTGATGACACGTTTGGTGCAGTGGCTGAGCGATCGGCTTTTGCGCTACGGGTCGTGGGTTCGATTCCTGCACGGAACAAATATTTGTATGGCCACAGATAGTTGTTCCGGGTCTGGATGTTTGTGCGTGTGAAGATTTGTGTTTGTAAACGCACCCACGATACAGGAGAAATCCTGGTGTGGGCAACGTCCTTTAAAAAAAAAAACATTGAAGTGATGTGCGAAGTACACGTGGCGTACCATCACCTCCTATCGACGAGGAAAGTCGAGAAGTGTCGTGAAAGAATGTTTACATAACACGAGTGAAAGCAATTGGCCGGTAATACAAAAAAACTTATCGAAAATATATTTTACAGTTAACCGCACACATTATTTTAGTTTTTACTATCAGGCTTCGATAGTACTCAAAACGGTATCTGTTGGTAGGCAATCTGGTGCTGATAGTCCGAAGCCAAAATATCGCATCGGATATTAAAGTAGCCTTAATATTGGTATATCTGGTACACCTAAGTATATCGATAGCATCATACTGCGATTACCCCAAGATCATTCGTTGTAGAGGGCCAGGTTCATTGTCATCTGTACCCCGAATATGAGTAGTATGTACTACGGATGACACTCGCACTCACACTTATGAGGCAAAGGAAAGTCTATAGTAACCTCGACTGACGAAACAGTAACGGAGTCCTGTAGTATACTACCCAACTCGAACTTGGGGTAACATAAAACATAACACCACGCCTTGTATTCCCTGAAGGGTTAGGCAGAGGTGTTTTCGCCAGTTATGTTTAATTCCCATGTAATGGTTGCGAGCCTATTGCCATCAACCGGGCACAAATCCAGGTTCCGGGCTGCTACTGAGAAATTCCTGATGGAAAAACCCAATATCACTTTGCCCGACCTGGGGATCGAACCCAGGACCCTATGCTCAGCAGTCACGCTTGCGACTTCTACACCAACAAGGCACTACAAGGCAGGCTGTCACTTGGGGTACTGTTTCATTATTCACATGTAGCAAAGTTGATATAATGGTAAAAGCTCCGTCTGCGAAAATTTTATGATCATCACATCAACCTTTACACGGCTGCGTACTGCTGAACATGAGTGGCCTAATGACAGCTATAATAAACTGCCACACACCATCTGCAAGCATAGTGCTCAGGAAATATCCTTCACACCTTTTATTCGATATAACAAGCAGCTGCCTTCATATTATACCTGCCTGGTAACAGTTAACAGTCAGATATTGACACGTAGTTTTACGATCGATCCTCGTGTCAAATAATCTCATGTCCGTAACACATTGCACATGTCTGCTGCAACGTAGTCCGAAGATTAACCGCGTCGAATCGCCGAGACAATCCTGCAAGACAAAGGCGGTCCGTTTGTCACGCACCGTAAATATTTTGGACAGAGCTTTACGGGCCCCGTAGTTTTATGAGGCTTTCACGCTGACACCATTGTCTGACAACGCCCGCCGACTGATTAGCCATGCCCCAACCAAGGGACGTCTTCACAAAAATGTAAGAACATTTTACTAGATCTGGAGATCAATTGTTTTATTACTTATTTGTTTTTTTCAACGCTACTTAACGATTTGTTGAGATGTTTATGGTTGATGTTTATTTATGGACATATTTTTATATATTATGTTCTTGGTTTGTCGTTCTTAATTGCAGCTATACCTACTCATTAACGACGGTGCATATGAGCAAACAACGGCGGCTTTGTGTTCTAAGAATAAAGTGATTCTTGAATGTGCCGATGCATTTAATGGTCGTAAGAAAAAATAAAAACTGATTTCATAATTCTATTGTGAGGTTTTCGTGGGGAAAAGTTCACAGCACGTATAGCAAACGAGGCTGTGACGTATGTATACGGGTCTTCGAAGATACTTTGAAGATTTTATTTATGGCGGTACTAAAAATATTATTCAGTCGTAACGGGTTTTATCGAGGCCCAAGCCTGACCAAGGGCAGACTTCATACAATTAAACAATTTGGGTGGCTAGCCGCATGTAATCCTAAATCAGGAAGAATTGCTGACTGACCACGGATGATGTTGGAGAAGGAAGCGAAGAGGGAACTCTGCTTCTCTCCTGGTTGATGTAGAAGTCGACCCCGCGACCCCGACACACTTGGAACAAGCTTCTTGTAGAATCTAATACTGGATAGTGATCAAATAGTTTCACATGGTGTATGCTTACAGACCTATCTGATGGCTTCACTTTCAACCGACTGCTGTCTGATAACTGTTATCATAATCACCAAATATTCGCCAAGCCATGACTCACTTACCAGGCATTTAGAAACCGGAAGATGTTCACACCAGGCGAGATATAGTATCTAGTACAAAAAGTCGGTTCTGAGCCGGTGAGCAATGTGGGCCGGCGTCAAGGCTGCGGCAACCTTGCTGTTTGTGGAGCGTGACGGCGACCGACGTGTCGGCACCCACGACGTGACGTCACCCCTGCCTCCCCCGCCCCTGCCCTCACGAACACCCGCCCCAAGGTGCCAGGTAAGCTGGGTCAGAGTTGCTAGGAGAACTGCTTGAACAATGAGGTTTAGTTCAATGATGAGGTTTTTCGGAGACCGAGTGTTGTATAGGCACAAATCATGATATGGTATTTGAAAGGGTCACAGTATCCATACGGGGGGTCCTGTGGATACTAATACTTGAAGGTACAGTTTATTTTTCTATTCGGAAATTAAATTATTTCTAATGTATTGTATCTAATATGTTGAATTTGTGAGTTTTTATTATATGTATTATTAGAATAGAATGTAACAATTGATACTGATCATTTTATTGGAGGTCAACGAAGAAAGAAAAGTCATCACGATCAGTCACGAAAACACTTTCCGTGAGTTTGAAATCTCGAACTAAATCAATCTTTTATCACCTAGGTAAAGAGATTTCTAATTTAATGAAGTTAAACTTTATCTATTTTGAGATAGCATAAGTTTTAATTATTTGATAAGATGGAATGTAAAGTCCAGTGACATAATTCAACGCTTAGATTTTAATGTTGGCTCAGAAAATTAAATTACGATGGAGGCAAAAGTTGAGATGGCATTTTTGGAAATGCACCTATTAATGAAATCCAAGATGTGTGGGCGTCTGTTTTAGGAATTTATTCTTAGTTAAATATAGTTCGAACTTTCTTATGCGTCTATTTCAGTGACGTTAAGAGCCGTGCACGTCCTCTAGTAGATTTCTCATAATTTGCTCTAAATTCATGTGTATAATAAATAATGGATAGCGATCAGAAGCGCGTGCAAAAAGCCCATTGCTCCCACATCATTATGGAATTAAAGGTAAACAGGTGTGAAATTAAGCTCAGTTTTTGTTCAGCTAATAGATTGCGCCGCACTTTGCCGTCCCGTCCACTTACGTAATACCCTTTCATTAGAGACGTACAATCACCTAAACGCCGTGTTTAAAACACTATAATTTCGCACTAAACAGAATGATTTGGGAGTTTCGTCTCGTTATAAATTTCTACTTTTGTTTTTTACGGACCAATTATGGGCGGCGAGGGTTTCAAAGAGGTTTTTATAGACCCGAACTCTTGATTGATGGGTGATTATTTTTGGGTTCGATCTGAAGATGCTTCCGAGTTGTTTTGTTAGCGATAACAACAATCTTAGTTTACGGTCGGTTGTCCACATAATTCTTTATTGTTCTATAATATTCTTTTTGTCGCTGTAATTGAATCTAGTAAATGGATTATTGCTTAATTTGATGACTTTTAAAATGTCTGGTTGTTTTTGGTTTCAGCACTATAGGAGTTACGTAATAGAATAAGTGGATACGTTAAACGGGCCTTGAAAAAAAGTTATAGTGTTAGTATTTTCTATAAACTTAAAGTTATATTTTATTAAAGTTTTTAGAACAGTTTATTATACCATGATCATGTATTTTTGGGACAGGTCCACCAAAAAACAAAATCACAAGATTTGCTGGTCCTTTTATGGACTTATCTTTTAAAGCAAACGCTTTTCTGTGTAGGTACATATTGAAATGTTCCAGAGGATTGAAATCGAAGTATTAGGACAGGTGTCGAAGTCATTGCTACGGTAATAAGAGTTAAAAGCTCATTTAAAAGTTTATACAGAACTGTTTGTTGTTGTTATGTTCTATACTATATGTAATTTTCTTCACAGAACATGCGAGGCTGCACCGCGGGTTTCTGTGGAACGAAATACATCCTACACAATGCCATAGGACCGCGAGCTTTTGCAACCATTTCACGGTGTTGCCGGCAAATATAAGCCAAGACGAATCCGTCCGTAGTTGTTTGCTAAGCGTTTGACCCGGCACCGCTCGCGCCCACTAACCCACTGTTCGATAAGAAACTCCTGTAACAACCACACATTAGATTCTGACACGTATTCGTTCGCACATAAAGTGCAATGTCCTACCACAATAGCTATTCATCTCTTTGATGTAATGATGTGTAGTCTGTATCAACTGTTTATTTACTGTCTGCTATGTTGCGTTCGTCGGTCGTATGTTATCGTGTGTGTGTAAGGTAAGGTAAGTTCTGTTGTCGTGGGTTGTGGTTGGTTTTCCTTTGACTATCGTGAGTCGGTTGTGTTTTAGTGTTGGTCGTGAGTGGATTGTGTGACTGGCAGAAGAGTCTTCAGCGGTACCGTTAGCGGACCGTTCAATAAATTAATTTGGTAACACCCGTTGCTTGCTAGGGATAAACTTGGATTACACGTTAACTTACGAGTAGTTAGTGCTATAAAATGCTGCATTAATGTTCATGTAGATATAAAATTAACGTCACGTTAATGAAAGATTTTTAAAATTTTAGCGGAGATCTGTGAAGTAAGATGTGTGGGCTTTATTAAAAATCCCAGAGGGATTTGTGTGAATTTATAAAAATGCTTGATTTTCCATTTAAAAGGTGCGGTATGATCACGTGTGAGTTGACGGTGCAGTATAATATTAGCTGTGTAAATACATATGACATTAAAAAAAATTAAACCTAAGGTTTTTCTGGGTTTTTCCATTAGGAATTTCTCAGTAGCAGCCCGGTATCTGGATTTGTGCCCGGTTAATTGCAATAGGCTCGCCTCATATTACATGGGACTTTAACATAACTGGCGAAACGAAGTATACTAAAAACACCTCTGCCTAACTCTTCGGCGAATACAAGGCGTGATGTTATGTTTTTCTTACTCATTTATTATAAAATCTTACCTTAAATTGAAATCTTACCTAATCTTCTTATCATTACATTGACTTAGAAACAAAAGACATCTAACATTACATACATACATAAACTCACACCTTTTTCCCTTGGGGGTAGGCAGAAACTATAGAACGCCACATGCTACGATCCTTACATACTCCTTGTGCTTCGTTCACTCCATACATCTTGTCATACACGCACATCGATTATGAGTACTACGCCACCTGTCCTTTTTGAAGAACGTCACCAATAATATTGATAAATATCCTTGTAGGGCGTCCTCTACCAGCATTTTCACTGACTTCCGCCATATAAATTCCTTTTGTTAATCGCCGTTCACTCATTCTTTCAACATGACCAAACCACCTAAGCATACTCCTTCTCAATTTTTGTCCATATATTTTTTTAAATCATATCCAGATCTTCGTGGGCACGCGTGCTAGTCTCTTGAACGCCATGTTGTGAAGGCGCCATCGCGTCTCCTCCTCGCTGAGGGTGCTCGGCTGTACTCGGCACATAAATTGAACAAACACTCGTGTGTCGTGTTCACGACTCACGCAACTATGTGGCTTTGTTTTAAAATGTATTGATTTACTAGTAATAATGAACATTCAATGATGTATAGTTCGAAGATATGTATAGTAAGAAGATTAAAAATCCGTGAAGGGACGGATTAAGAATATAATTTCCCCTCCGTTCCCAGCAAGCTAGTCTTAAGAGGGTACGAACCTAGCACCATATTGTGCTCGAAAAATGGCAATAGGCTCGCCACCTATTACATGGGACTTAATACAAGAGACGAAACATGGGTGTAATCCTGTAATAGAAAACCTCTGCTTACCCCTTTGGGGATTACAGGCGTCAGTATATGTATGTATAAAAGACTTATTATAATTAAAATAAACAGTTTTGGTTGGAGACCCTTCAGGTCTCGCCAATAACTGCCCGGTTATGTAGAAACGGTTCGCAAGACCATCTACAAGGAGTCGAAAAGAAAAAAAGAAAAAAAAATCAGTCTGGAGATAGCCATTGGACTTTAGGCAGGCATGGCTGCAAGACGTTATAACTTGGGTTGCATTCTTACATCAGAAAAAGTTCCGTTATGCCTAGCGTTTTCCCAACTATGTTAGGGTCAACTTCCACACGAAGCGACTGCCATCAGACCTCCGCAACCCAGTTACTGGGCAATGTGTAATGTTAATAACTACTTTATTTGTAAAGCAGGATTGAAAGTTATTCACAGCGATCATTGCTGGCTGGCTAATCTTTGTAATACAGCATGAGTAATTCCCATAAAATACCGTTTTTAACTGACTAATACGGTGATTGTTTTTGTTTTTATTAAAGTAACAAATGACATTTTGACAATAAAGGTACGGTGGTATGACGTTTGTATGTGATGGTATATTCTCTGTGGGAGTATGCGCGAGTATGCTACCCACGCAGCACAGGATGGAATCCTACACACACGTGTGAAGAATATTCATTCTGTACCTATTGAACAGTTTTCTTGGAATAAATCCATTTTGTTCATAATATAAATAGTGCCTACACGAAGAAAAACTATTGTTCCTCCTAGCCTTTTCCCAATTATATTGGGTTCAGTTTCCAGTCTAACCAGATGCGGCTGAGTACCAGCAATTACACGGAGCGACTAGCTGTCATCAGACCTCCGCAACCCAGCAATTGGGATAGGTATCCTAAGGTTAGACTGGTTGTCAGGCTTGCGGACTTGTAACTACCCGTAACGACTGAACTACATGAAGAAAAATAGTAAAAGTAGTGGTTTTTTAATTACTTTATTACCTACATAAAAAGTTCGTCTGTCCGACTAGGAGTTATCATATCTTTACGAGAAGATATAATAAGTCCATGAACCAGGTTCAGACTTGATGTTATTAACAAATAAATGCCACATTAAAAGATTAAGAAAAGCTTTTAAACATAAATTCCTAACAAATAAAACAAACATCGCATCATGTCACTAGTCAACTAAACACTTAAAAACGCTAAAATTAAAAAACAATTACAAAAACTAGCCCATCAACTACGCCCATTACCACAATTTATTCGAGCAATCTAAAATCTTAAAATCGTCTAATATCCGTGTAAGCTTACTACGAACATTTACACGAACTATTAAATAAAAATGAACGAGCGATCGTGGCGATAAGGTAATCCGTGTCGACTTTATTTGTTTTTAATTATTCAGCGGCGAGTTCGCCCCTGGCTAATGACTCTATCATGCGATTTATGAGTTGCCCCCGGCTCTTTGTTTTTTATTCCTCACTGGTGGTTGATTGAGAACTACTGGACCCACGAATGTGGGTTTTGGGTTGTTTTTTTTCGTTTTGTGTGTTATGACTACTGTACACTTTGGGGCATGTTGGTCATATTGAAACATCCGCTGATGGAGTTTTATACAACTGTTACATGCATACGTATTAGATAATTCAACCATCTACTAAAATTGTTGCTAATCAGATTTTGCATAATATTCATTTTACGAGCTACGATCTACGCTACTACAAGTTAACCATCCATGTCAAATACAATTTTAGGCAGTCTAAGGGCCTGCGCCCACTGGCGGCAAGGCACGGCAAGGGATTTTCATGCGACGAATAGGAATGTAACTTAAGCTGCGCAGCTTCCTACGATGATTATCATTGAAATTTTAATTTTATTGTCATACTATATAGGTATATTAATTTATATTCCTATTCGTCGCATAAAAATCCCTTGCCGTGCCGCCAGTGCGCGCAGGCCCTTACCAGGAACTCTGATAACTATATCAAAAGGGCAGCAGAGTCGATCACTGTATCAGTACTATCATACTACGCGATCACAATATCTAATCAGAAAATTAAAAATATCTTGCTGTAATGGTCTATGAGAGAAACGGTTCAATATTAATTCTTTACGAACCATAATAAATAATGATACCAAATACTTATTTATATCGTCTATTCCGTCTTTAATTCAAATTTAATAAAAATACTAGAGACCCGCCCCAACTTTGTATAGGACCATTAAGTGACTTGCTTGAGGTTTTATCATCAAACATTAGGTTCTTCGTCTTCTTGCAAAGTTCATTATACATCGGCTAATATAAACAACACGTTTATACAACAGGTAAGTATACACATAAACCTTCTCTGAGAAACAAGCTATTTGTGAAAACCGGAACAAAATCCGTTCAGTAGTTACGAAGAAAATCGCGCACCAATAGATAGAAAGACAGACAGACGCGGCGCGGGACTTTGTCTTATTATAATAATATGTAGTGATAGTGATTTCCTAATTATTTACTAAATTCAGTTCAATTACTAATTCCATTTTTTTCTTGACATTTTAGCTTTGTATCCACCACATAAATCTTCAATTCAAAATAAACACACATTACTATCGCAATAAATAAAATACACCATTCTAATCTAACCCTTCGGCCATCATGGGAAGCTTCCGCAATGACTTTCTACGGGAAACAATGGGAAAAGACCACCTCGCACAGTTCCGAGAAAGGCCATCGTTAGTACCTAGTAGCCAACTGATAAGATATCTACCATTCGCAAAAATTATGTAGTTTCACCAATAAAGAATGTTTAAGGACAATTGTTCTAATAATAGTAGATAATTTTAGTTTCAGAAATGTCTATGAGTAATTGTCCAGTAGGTACGAAAGCTGACCAGTTCGTACTCATTAGCCCACAAAACGCCCCATGCCGGACATGGGCCTGTTAATACTCCTTATTGATGGTTTGGTCTTCTCTTCTTTTCGTGTGGTTAGTGACTAACCTGGTGTCAGAGTTTATGCTGCCCCTGGGACTCTGACTTGACTTCACATCCCGTCGAGAAATATCTCTCAGGCATTTCCTCACGATGTTTTCCTTGACCGTTTTTAAGCAAGTGATAATTATACAATACGCACATGAATCCGAAAAGTCAGAGGTGCGTGTCTTGGGTTCGTACTCGAGACCTATGATTACCTAGTGATCTCCTGGCTACAAACACGCTATGTTCAATACTCGATAGTATTACAGCATTCCATAATGTAGTGTTTAACAGATGATAGATGCACTTAAAGTCTACTACATAAAAAAGGCCCTAGAGACGAGATTGGGAACTATAGGCCAATTTCTCTAACATCAAACATAAACGGTGTAAAAAGACCCTTAACGAAGCCGGAAGGCACTTATTCTCCAATTCATTGCGATTTTTTTTTTGTTCTGAACTATGCCTGGGAACCTTCTAGTTACGGAGATATTGGAGGACAAAGTTCCAACTTTTTCACAATTTTTAAAAAATACTAGTTTTGAAGGTTGCAAATGTACTTGAAATACCTCCTTACCCGTTTACTACTCATTGCATCTATCAGCACAGTGTTTTGAGTGCGTTACAATTAGCTTTACAGTAAAACGAAATTTTACACCCAAAAAAAAAGTAGTTTCCCAGCGACAATTTTTACGTAAGGTTACTTAGTTTGATGCACTGAATGCATGGTTGACGGCTTGGTGAAGGGACTTTTTACACCTTGTATATAAAGTATTTGCTAAAGTGATCCTGGAAAGAATATCATTAACACTAAACGAAAGCCAACCCGTAGAGCAGGCAGGATTCAGAAAAGATTTCAGCACAATAGATCACATTCACACAATAAAACAGTTGATACAGAAGTATAACGAATACAATAAACAAATCTACTGGGCGTTTATACAAGGTTAGTCGGAAAGGGGGTACTAAGCCGAAAGAGTATTAAAGTACCCATAATAAGGGATAACTTTGTTCTACAACTTTCCCCAAAACTCCATAGTTTAAGAGAAATAGCTTTTCAAAGATTTCGTAAAAAATATGCTAAAATCTATCTGTCCATAGCTATGGTCAGCTGTTTTTACAATTTAGGTCATATTTGGGGTCAAGGAAGGTCTGAATTCATAACTAAAGCAGGTATGATATTTTTTTGATAAAACTAAAATAAAAATCTTTTTTCATGCAAATAAAAATTATCGAATTTTGAAATTTTAACATTTGCTTTAAAATAGTCATCAGTGATACTTTAAGTGGCCCGCGGCTTAGTACCCCCTTTCCGACTAACCTTGTAGATTACTCAAAGGCATTCGACAGCCTCAGGCACCAATACATATGGCCCAGTCTTGAACAACAAGGGGTTCAGAGCAACTATATAGAAATACTTAAGAGTATATACAAATCTAGCAAGGCCAGTATTAAACTAGAATCAACAGGAGAATCATTTCCTATTAAAAAGGGCGTACGCCAAGGCGATCCTTTCTCCCCACCAAGGACCACTTAGGTCTGAACATTAATGGAGCTCGCCTAAACCACCTAAGATTGGCCGATGATCTGGTGCTTCTTGAAGAGAATCCAGCAGCAATAGAACAAATGATGCAGAGCCTAGCAAATATAAGTAGAGAAGTTGGTCTGGAAATCAATGCCAGTAAAACAAAATTGATGTCAAACTCAAGGTAAATAGACGTTACGGTAGATAGCAACAAGATCGAATATGTTAAAGAATATATTTGCTTAGGACAGATAATATCCCCTACAGATGAAATGACAAAGGAAATAAACAGGCGAATAGCCCAAGGATGGAGAAACTACTGGTCACTGAACGAAATAGTGAAAAGTAAGGATCTAGGCAATCACAAAAAAAAGAAAACATTCGAGACCTGTATTCTACCAGTTCTAACTTATGGCTGTGAAACTTGATCAACAACACTTCACCACAGGTAAACGCTAACAAAATGCCAACGTGCCATGGAAAGAAGCATGCTAGGGTTAATAAAAACATTTTTTACAAAAAAATTTTAACCGACTTCAAAAAAGAATAAAATAATTACCATATAAAATTAACAGTTTCAGAAGTCGGTGCTGATCCATGCTGAACCAAATTGAAGGCACCGACTTCTGAAACTGTTAATTTTATATGGTAATTATTTTATTCTTTTTTGAAGTCGGTTTAAATTTTTTGTAAAAAATGTTTTTATTTTTTCATTTTAGTGGCCTTAATTAAAACTTGGTTTGACCTACTAAAGACGCTGCTCGTAACATAATCACATCATCACAATATGCGTGCTGTTCGTAATTGAGGAGTTCCATTGTCTATCTCCGAAGTTCTTCATCAAATCTTCACCAAATTTAAACGGGACCAACTTCGAAGTATACCCTATCCATTAAAAAAAGAATCATCAAAATCGGTTCACAACTGGCGAAAATATCGATGAACAAACACAAAAAAAAAAATACATACAGACGAACATAGTAACCTCCTCCTTTTTGGAAGTCGGTTAAAAATGAAAGACAGAGTCAGGAACGTAGACATGAGAACAAGAGCAAAACTCACAGACATTCTTACTCGGATAGACGTCCAAAAATGGAGATGGGCTGGACACTTGCTACGCCACCCCATTAACAAATGGTGCAAGCAAGTCACCCTCTGGCAACCAAGAGACAGCAAAAGAGGTAGGAGTCGACAAGTCAGGAGATGGGAGGATGACTTGAAACAGACAGCGGGACCATTCTGGTTGAGAGTAGCAAGGGACAGGATCCATTGGAAGGAATTGGAGGAGGCCTATGCCAAAAGGCACACCGAACTTAGGGACCTCTTGTAACCCTATGTTTAGGAATAAAAGGCTATTATTATTATTAATTATACAATACGCACATGAATCCGAAAAGTCAGAGGTGCGTGCCTTGGGTTCGAACTCGAGACCTGTGACTTAGAAGTCCGATGGTGACACCACTAGGCTATCACTACTAATTGTTTGGTAAATAAAATAGATCACAAAGCCAAATATACTATTGTTTAATATTTCAACGATTCATAATGTAACGTATGGCGCTGGCCATTGTCGACGATGCAATGTCCAATATTGCACGCGTGCGAGCGGTGCCCGGCGCGATGACGATACCTCGTATACTTGTTTGGATAAACTGGGCCTCTTTATAATAATATAGTAATTAAACTCTTCTCATACAGAGAAGGAATGATCATGAATCATGCACATCTTAAACTTTAAAGAAGTAAAACCGCCTTTCATAAGAGGAACAGAAGAATGATGATACTTAAAATATAAATATAATCAAGAATTTTAAATTAAATTAAAGACAGCTAATTAAAAGTTCCACTACACAGAAGAATTAATTAAAAAAAAAACTGGGTACTCAAAAATATGACAATCTAAGATTTTAAAGTAAAAATAAACTAAATAGCGAAAGTATTGCTTGATGACAAAGTTAAACTCTGCTAAGCTACTGAAGTTAAGTTTAAACTTATTTCGTTACAGGAAAAAAAAGCCTATTAATACACAATAAGTATAACTTCACGAGAAGGGGTTGATAACTTTGAAACTGAAAAGCTACGTCATAGGCAATAGAGGTAACGTAATTTGGTTATAATTTAGCGTTAACGGTGAAGGAAAAACATCGTGAAGAAACCTGCTCACCTGAGAAGGCTCCATAGAGTTCTTGATAGTGCGTGGAATCCACCAACATACAGCAGTCCAACGTGGTGAACTAAGGCCTAATCCTTTCTAATTTTCAGAAGAGGCCTGTGCCGAGCAGTGGAACAGTAATGGGCTGATTATGTTATACTATGTAATTATATTAGGTACCTATACCTTCGGTTTGATGCTGCTAATTACCTGCAGACTGCAGTCTCAAATGTTACGGAATTATCGTATGACAGGTTTGATATAACCGCTGATTCATGTCTTGTCACGGCAACCAATAAACATCGTTTTCTCGCTTAATACGACAAAGATCCGAATCCTGAAAGGAATCATTAAGTGAGGTAAGATTGGTCTTTAGTGACTTCACTTTTCATAACTTTAAGTGCATCATGTATCATCTGTTAAACACCACATTATGGAATGCTATAATACGATCGAGTATTGAATATAGCCTGTTTGTAGCCAGGAGATCACTAAGTAATCATAGGTCTTGAGTACGAACCCAAGACACGCACCTCTGACTTTTCGGATTCATATGCGTATTGTATAATTATCACTTGCTTAAAAACGGTCGAGGAAAACGGCATGCCTGAGAGATATTTCCCGACGGCATGTGAAACCAAGTCAGAGGCCCATGGGCGGCATAAACTCTGACACCAGGTTAGTCACTAACCACACGAATAGAAGAAGACAATGATACATATTCACAACAACAACGAAAATCCAAAAAATAGTTGTTATGATGTTAGAGTAGTAACAGTAGTTAGCTTAGGTTAAGTATTTTACTTCGGCCCCATTGGTTGGAGACCCATTCTGGTCTCACCAATAAACTGCCCGGTTACGTAGAAGCGGTCGTCTGCAAGGACCATCTACAACCAGCCCAATAGAAAAAGAAAACAAACAAAGTATATTTCAATCATACATCAAAACTACTTCATTATAATCTATACTAATATTATAAAGCTGAAGAGTGTTTGTTTGTTTGAACGCGCTAATCTCAGGAACGACTGGTTGGAATTGAAAAAATCGTTTTGTATTGGATAGTCCATTTATCGAGGAAGGTTATAGGCTATATAACATCATGCTACGACCAATAGGAGCGGAGCATAAATGAAAAATGTTGCAAAAACGGGAAAAATGTCCACCCGTGCGAAGCCGGGACGAGCCGCTAGTTCATAATAACAATAGAAGTCAGAATCACTTTAATACCACCGAGCATCTTAACAGTATTTATTTAGCCAGTAATAACTGCTAGAAACATAACATCTACATGATAATTACCGGAACACCATGAACAGTTATCCGACGTAAACTTTGGCGGTATTTCAGTTCTGAAGGTCGGAGCATTTATTTTACGACATAACCCTATTGGTGTACCCCTTTTAGGGTCATAAAACTTTCCAAAATCATTTTTTGTTTGCGGGCCAATCCTTTGGTTAAAGACACTGTAAAATTATGTAGTTAGGTACCTGGACGCCGTAATTATTGTTCTGTTTTGCTAGTGGTAAATAGAGTTTTGTAAGGTATTCATATATTGTATATTGAAATTAATAAATACACAGGGGTGCTGAGCGATAACTGTATAATTCGTCGCCGTGCAGTGAAAACATCAAAATCATCGTTTGTTTTTGTTACCTTAAATTAAATTGGTAAACGTATAACCCACACTATTATCCACGAATTAAGTAAAAAAAGGAAAGAAAGCAGACTGTATCAAAATTTATAAATTTGGATAAACAAAAGAAAGACGTCACTGTTTATTCTAAACTAGCTGTGCCCGCGATTTCGTCTGCGTAGAAGTCGGATGGGTTTTAATTTTTTTGCGCAGAACCCTATGTCTTATCCTTTTTCTGAAATAAAAGTAGCCTAAGTTACTCTTTATAACATGAGCTATCTGCTAGTGAATGTCCCGTCAAAATCGGTCCAACCGTTTTGGAGATTAGCCGGAACAAGCACACAGACAAAAAAAATTAAATTTGTTTTTTGTTATAGTATACTTTCATAATTATGCATTTAGTAAAAAGCTGTTATTTTGATATTATAAACAGACACATCAATTTTTTTTAATAGATTAATTTTCGGAGATTAATAGTTCAATGGCCATTGCTTTAAATTTTTCGATCGGATAGTGAAATATATGTCTATAAAATGTTTTTTTCATTTGTTTGTTTTTATAAACACGTTGCCCCTCACTAGGATTTCTCCTGTATTGTGGATGCATTTACAGTCACAAATCTTGACACGCACAAACACCCAGGACCCGGAACAGCTATCTGTAGGCCGAACAAATATTTGTTGCGTGCGGGAATCGAACCCACGACCCGCAGCGCAGAAGCCAATCGCTCAACCACTGCACCAAACGTGTCGTCGATGTGTTTTGTAATTTTCCACAAGGTGACGAAGAGGTACTCTTCAATTTAAACAGTTATAGTTCTAAAGTTCCAGAAGAGTAAAAAAGAATACATCTTTAGCGTATAAAAGTGCAGAAATCAAAGTTTGGTCACACTCGAGTGGTTTTTGAGTGATATTCCTTGTTTTGGATCAACGGCCTTAGAAATCAATAGAGAATCAATTTCCGAATTGCTTTTTTCAGTTAAAATCCCGTTTGATAGATGTGCAAATCATCAAAGTGCATGTACACAATACGTTTTGTGTTGGTGTTGGAGATGCGAGTCCAATGATTTAATTTAAAAATATTTGAATCAAGTTCACATACGGACTGATTTTTTTTGACACGTGGTGTTACTTTACCAACAATATTTTCTTCTGTTTTTAAATGGTTTTATAGTACGCTTCACTTCGTATATTTTTGTTTGTTTGATTCAAATCTTGCGACAGATTTTCAACTACTTCTACTTCAAAAACTTCGCACACAAATTGAATTCTCATAACAATACAATATTATAATAATTGCAAGCTTCAATTCTCAAATCCTGCTTCTGCACTAGTGTAAGATAAAACCGCTAAACTTAAAAGTTTTTTGAGGGATTATTTAGTAACAGATCTAAAATGAAAGTTCTTAAAAAATAGGACATGAAAAACCCAAATACCGATTAACAAAAACAACATTGTGTTTAACGTCATCTTGGAATACTTGCATTGTAAAAGGCGTCGTAAAAACGCATTCCCTGACTGCACTGAGTATTGAAGTAACTAGCGAGTGCAGGCCTACCTGAGGGAGACGCGACGTAAGTACCGTTACGGCAACTAACGATTCCAAGAAGGTCATGCGCTCTAAACTAAGGCTAAAATTCCACTTAATTTTTTTTGCCTCGTCCGCCAAACGACTCATTGCAGCAACTTCTAGCGAGGCTAAGCATATTTTTTCTCGGTAACGCAGGGTAGTATTAACAGAACACAGATTCCACAAATTTTCCATTCGTATATCTATTTTCGGATTCAACTCTGGTATTAAAATTCTGAAGTCAAAGTTCACATAGAAACGCTCACGTTACCTTATCTATTCACACATCAAGACGTATGTTTGAACAAGCCCACACAGCGCCACCCACTTTTGGCTCGTCGTATCGTCGACGAATCGGCATTTAAAACCACTTAATGACAAATGAGACCAAATATTGACAGCGTGCAACATAAAAACAAAGGGCCACCGCTGGGGGCGGGCTCGGCGAGTCGGTGTCAATCTCAAGAACAAATAGATGAATGTTTGACGAACGAATTACGTGACAACTTTAGTTTGGTTGTTTGTCCCGATGTTTACACTCCACCACCGCCTGGGAGTTTGGGAAATGAAATTGCGACATGGAAAAAAATCTGGGGCCAATGTGTCGGCGGATGTTCGTAGGTAAAGAGCCAGGGGTGGCAGATGTACGCCCCGGTGCACGCTGGTCGGTACATGCCATTCGATACGATTTTTTTCTAAGAATATGATACCGTGCAATTTTTGTGATTTATTTCATGAATTTAAACGTAGTTGGGTAGTGATTTATATTTAATTAGACAGCTTATTTCCTGCAGGATTGATTTCATGTTTTGAAGAAATGGATTATATTTTTGGTGATGATTATTATTGCAAATAGTTAAATTTTAATGCACCATCCATCCAGGTACACTCTGGAACACATAACACTTAATCTATGTAATGCGATTCAAAGCGATATTTATGTTGAGCATATGATTAGAAAGCAGTGGGCCAGTGGCCCAGCAATCATAGCAATGACATGTCGCGAACCGTGAGAGGAAACAATGGTCGCTCCGTGGGAACGCGGCGTGATTGCCCACCCTCTGGTAGCGGCTTCGAGTCCCGGGTCACGCCGCGGAACGGTGGGGTGCGAAACCAGAGTGCGCGCGTACATCCGGAATTCATATTTTTGTGAATGCGTTTTGAATAATTTTAATAAATCTATTTTGGGTCGTAGAGCTTTGTTTTATTCGCTAAAGCAGTAGCTACAATCATTAATGAGTTTATAATCTTATATTATTTTCGGGATTGGGAGTACCATAAAAAGAGTTTAGTTAAGTGCATAAAAACTGTCTCAAGACAAAAAAGAAATTGGTTACTGATTAACAAATGTTTTTTGTTGTTCATTTACTTTCACGTTGTTTTTTTAGGTCCACGAAGTAGCTGATAGCTGTTAAACGACATGGATTTTGGGTTAGCAAGTGTTCCATCATTTACAGTTCTTCGATCCTATTGCCATTTATTATAAGCTTGGTCTATATTACAGATTTAATTTTTTTCTTCGTAGAGAAAATGTAAGTAGTGAACATTTTTTTAGTCTCATTTCGTAGACTTGGAAATCGAATCAACGATTTTTCAGAATCGGTGTGATATACTTGTGGAATATTTTTAACAAAGAATAATATTCAATAATATAACAAAGAATAACATCACGCATGTATTCCCCAAAGGATTAGGCAGAGGTGTTTAGTTACGCCCTCATTTCGCCGTTATGTTTAAGTCCCATGTAATAGGTATATTGCCATCAACCGGGCACAAATCCAGACTACGGGTTGCTACTGAGGAATTTCACACGGAAAAACCCATTAACATTTTGCCCGACCCATTAGTCGAACCCAGGACTTAACGATCAACAGTCGCGCTGGTCACAACTAGACCAACGAGGCAGTATAAGTATAAATTACTCATATGTACCAAACTTTTACTAGGGGTACGAGATTTTACCGGTATAAAGCTGCAATAAATAATAATACAGATTATAAACCCATTCCAAAAAATCGCAGTCAATAATAATAGATGTAGCCAAGATTTGCCAGCAAAATTATAATTGTAACATTTCATCATTTGATATCCTTTCAACACATCTAGCTTCTAGAAACATCTTGAAGATGCTAGTAGCGTTGCTACCAGATACTAAAATGTTTACTAACGAAGTTAATAAAACAAAACCTGTACCAACAATTTATTCTTTGTTTCTAACTGCTATTGTAGGAGACACCTCAATATGTTTAGCATAAAGTTAATAATTTTGCATAAATATTTGCCGACCGGTTGCTAGGCCCATTACTACAAGTATTTGATAAATACCTCAATAGTATTCGGCCATTTCTGACAGTTTAACCGACTTCCTTATAAAGGTTACCTAATGCTATAATTTGACTCCAAAATCAGTAAGGAATTTCCCGCGTAACATCCGTCTATAGAATATTTTTCCACTCATTTAGCAATGGTCAGATGCTTCCTGATGCTAGCAAGGAGGATTGATGGCAGACGGCCGGTCATAAAACAATTTAAAGCCAAAACCTCTAACAATATGGATTTACGAATTACATGTTGTGCCGACCCCACCTAGTGTGGGATAAGGGCAGGAAGAAGAAGAAGAAGATGCTTCCGTGAAGAATGTCTTAAGCCCAGCATAGACAAGGGACTTGCCTCGTCGTAGTTTTTTACGAAACATACAACAGACAAATCCCGACGAACTTTTTATCCGCGAAAATAACATAACATCACGCTTGTATTCCCCGAAGTGTTGTGCAGAGGTGTATAGTAACATCTTCATTTCGCGCTTATGTTTTAAGTCCGATGTAATAGGGGGCGAGCCTATTGCCATCAACCGGGTACAAATCCAAACTCTGGACTGCTACTGAGGAATTCCACACGTAAAAACCCAATAACACGAAAATAGTCAGTGGGGAATCCCATAAGTCTAATAGTCCGCCGAAAATTCGGTCTATACAATACAATACAATACAATACTCTTTATTGTACACAAAACAAACAAGAAACATTACTATAAAAATAGAGATGTACAATGGGCGGTCTTATCGCACTAGGCGATTTCTTCCAGACAACCTTTGGATGGACATGAAGTGCAAGAAAAAAAGAGAGAGGTAGTTCACAGTGTAACAATTAATTAGGAGACATTAAATTATGTACGTTAAATAAACCTAAAAACACAAATAAATAAACATTATAATTATACAATAAATATGAAATAAATATATATAAATATATATAGTGTAATGTGTATGTAAAACATAATATAAACAGACAATAAATAACTATACATAAAGATGCAAAATTAACTATATTGATAGGTAGTGATCCTTGACGAGTCTTTTGAAAGTGACCAAGGATTGCGCACGTCTAACTGTAACTGGCAAAGCATTCCAAAGCCGAACAGCCTGAACTGTGAATGATTTACCAAAGAAGTTGGTAGAATGTATTGGCATTTTTAACGTCAGATTCTCTGATGACCTTAATGATCTCGAGTGTGTGTCATGGAGGAACTCGAAACGTTCTTTAAGGTAGGAGGGAGTAGAAGGATTGTACAAGATATTGTATAGAAGGTGAAGAATATGTGAATTCCGGCGATAGCGTATTGGAAGCCACTTGAGCTTAGTACGAAACTCAGACACATGATCATACTTGCGTAGACCAAATATAAATCGTATACAGAAATTTTGAAGACGCTCAAGCCTATCAAGTTGGCCCTCGGAGAGATCAAGATAGCTGGTGTCGGCATAGTCAAGGATAGGAAGAAGAAGGGATTGTGCAAGCGCAGTTTTGGTGCCAACTGGTAGGAAGTTGCGTAGTCTCCTCAGAGACCTTGCAGACGCGAACATCTTTCGACTGACTTCCTTTATTTGTGGTTCCCAGGATAGGGTCTTATCAATAAATATCCCCAGGTTCTTAACTTTGTCACTAACGGGGACCGTAGTGCCATCGAAAAGAACCGGTAGAAGTTGAATCCAGTTTACTCTTGAAATCATCCTGGGACTACCGACCACAATGACCTGGGTCTTTGAAGGATTAACCTTCAGTCCATACGCATTGCTCCATTCACGAATTAGGTCCAGATCGTGATTGATAGTGTTAACCGCTTCCGACAACTTATCTGGTACAGCCATGGAATAGATTTGGAGATCATCTGCATAAAGATGGTAGGATGAAAGAAGTTCGTTAGATATAGTATTGATAAATACAGCGAAAAGTAAAGGAGATAAAACGCCGCCCTGTGGCACGCCAGCAGATGTAAAGCACCAGGAAGAAAAACTTTCTTCTATGCGAATACGCTGTCGGCGGCCAAACAGGTAACTACGAAACCAATCAATCATTCATCCATTTAAATTATTTTTTTTTTTTTTTGGTCTATTTACATCCTTTTTATTTTCATGGACTAGAAAGTTCGCTAGGGCCTGTCCGTCATCTGCGCTGGCCCCTAAGAATGTAATAATGAAAACAAGAAATGTTAAAATCAAGTTGTAGTTTATTTTTTATAACTCCATTTTTTAATATATTGAACTAGCAAACGGAAAATGTTTTACTATGTTCGATTATGATTGGTTTTTTATGGAAAACGAAACAGCTCATGGCTAATTAACAACCGCGCGGATCATAAGATTTGCGAGGTTAAGCTGCGCTTGCCGCAGTCAGTCCGTGGATGGATGACCGTTCGTTACATATCGAGACCCCTCCGTGCTTCGGAGAGCACGTTAAACTGTCGGTCCCGGGTGTCATACGAATACCAATGACAGTCGTTACAGCTAGTCGAGAAGCCCGAAATTCTGACAACCTGTCTAACCTTGGGATATCGGCATTGCCCAGTAACTGGGTTGCTCAAGTCTGATGGCAGGCACTCCGTGTAAAATACTGGTATTCAGCCGCATCTGGTTAGACTGGTAGCTGACCCCAAAATGTTGTTGAGAAAAAAGGCTACAAGAAATGTGGATTATGATTGGTTTTGTTCACGTGTACTTATTAACCTTTTAAGCGCGTTGCTAAATATCGATTGCGCTGCCCCTAGCGCGCGACTAAGAATTGATAAAATAATACCTACAATGAATATATTAAGCTTTTTCAATACTTAGAGCTATGAAACAATTTTAAGTAATTTTTGTAAATCATCTCTATTGAATAATCGTTTTAGTTGTACCACGCAGTTCATAGGACGAAAATGACTGTTGCAGAAATACGAAACGCGCGGTAGGGGCACGGAAATATTTGTCGTAGAAATGCGACTCAAGCGGTTAAAAGGTTAAGTAACCAAAATGTATACAAAAAAATGTGTTCCATCCCTTCTTACGCCACTGCTCTATTAAATTTTCTTCCTCTTCATGCCAGATAGACTCGGGAGCTTTTTTAAAATATGCAATGACTTCTCTTATTACACTAACCCCACATCAAAGTGTTAAGTGAAAATAGTGTTTAAATGATCGGTGCTAAGCATCGGGGCGTTTTTCGTTAGGATTAAGTCGGTTAAATTCCCGGGGGTGGTAAAAGTGCCCGAATTCTATCAACTACGGAGGGATTTGATTAAATCCCGCCTCACCCCTTGCGTGTTGACAGTAATTGATTGAAATGCCAGTTTCTTATAGGGCTTAATGTTGGCTGCCTAGGTGTTGGTGTGTGATGCAATTTTGTATGTTTGAAATCCGTCGATTGTTAGTTGGAGAAGAATGTTTTCTGTTTTTGGAGAATATTCTTTGTATTTCTCTTGGTTTAGAAAAATAAAAGTTGTAATATATTAAAGACCAAAATTCTTTTATTCCAAGTAGGTAGTTGAGTCACTAACTTAAAAATAATTAGCTGTGTCCTCACGGCTCCGCCCGTAGCCTATGTTACTCAGAGATAATGTAGCTTGATAACGGCAAAAAAATTTTTGAAATCGGCCCTTAATTTTTTAAGTTTATTCGTTACATACAAAAATACAAACCTTTCCTCTTTATAATATTAGTATAGATTAAGAATTCCAAGTTATGTCTGTTGTGTTGGCGCTAATGTTTCATATGTGATTAAATCAATTCTTTGTTTTTTAAACGTTTGTTTCAGATTTCCTTGGATGGCTTTCTCCAAATAATTTTATTAATATTATAATCATATCTTCGCTTTAGATAACTATAAATATTTTCAAAGAATTTGAATTTTTTGTGCCCATTATGATTTCTGTTCTGGATAAGCAATGTAAATAATGCAGATCCTTCTCCAATAAAATATTATTTAAACAACATGATTGATATCAATAAAAAAAATGTCTCTTTTGGAAATTTGATCAGCCATATTGAACGTAAACAAAATAGGTAGGTACCTACTTATACTGAAAGAACAAAATGTTCATAGTGATAAAATTATTACCATTTCCTTCCAACTAATTAGATGTTTCAATGAATTAAGTAATTCAATAAATAAACTGTAGGTAAGCAATAGAGGCAATGTCGCCTTGTTTATTAAGTTAAGGTATTATTCACCTATATAGCTTTTCAAAGCATTTAATTATGTTAGAATGACATTAACTCTAATGTTGTCACTGAACCGACATAATAGTGTTATTATCAATTATTGTGAATTGTTTATTACCTTCTGTATGAAGTGTTGCATTGTTTGGCAGTCAAATAAATTGGCACAAACAATTGTACACCTTGAAATTTATTAAATAACAAGTAATAATGTTTTAATTCAAAGACACCCTAGTTCAGTTGACGCGTTGAAGTCTTTTCTATGAGAGAGAAGTTAAGACAATTAAGTTTTCTAAACAAATAGTTAAATGTACTTAAATCCAATAGTTTACTATGCAAACAATAAAGAATTTTCTGTTGAATAAAATGATCTTGATTAATTGCTAAATAATGTGGGGGTGTTTACAACATTGTAAAAATAAATCGCTTGTATAGCTGTGTTCAGTATTGAGACACGGCTACGCTCGGTTTGCGATGATTCATGCCATTGGCGTTTACTTTTCTGTAGTAAACACTTTTTAAATATGCGAGCGTCACTGACGCCGCCGGGGAACACTTGGGAGTATAGAACAAAACAGCATGTACAATTTTAACGCGTCGTTTATTGATAACTTCATCTTTTCTTCAATATACTTTTGTGTCCACTGACTATATAACACTCACTGTACATTTTCGTATTACAATATTTTAGTCTTTCGAGGCTTTATAACTTTCGATTCCATATAACAAATATTTTGTACAACGCACGTCGGGCGTACGAGAGTGGCGTCGTGGCACGACTTATCGCTATCTACCTACGCTTTACCGACTAACTCCAACTTCGTCTCTAGCCTTTAACACTATATTTACAAATTGTTCAAATTTTTTTGGTATTCAAATTACCTCGTTCACTACATCGTCTCTCACGCGAACCACAGTCGGAACCCTCGCGTCCATCCGCACGACACGACTTAACATATTTTAACTTAAACCATGAAAAAATACAATAATCATAATATAATACAAGATATTCATCAACAACATTTAATTGAACGTCCCCGTCGGCTCGCGGCCGGCGGCTCGCTAGTCAACAGTTCCGCAACACTAACAGCGTCGGTACATTACAAAACAAATAAATGGACATACCTAGAAGTATGTACGGCCGGGAGATAACGATCACTGTCCTAACGCGAAAACCGATTCGCAACAAAGTCACTGGAGGCTCGGAGCGGCGCGGCGACCCGACCAGCTCATAGCGGCGGGATGTCGATGTCGCACGCGAACGGCGACTCTCAGATGAGCGGCATAGCGCGCTCGTTGGCGGCCGCGTACCGCTGCTCATCGGGCACGTGGTACATATTGATGATCTGGCTGAGGTCCTGTTGCCCGTACTCGCGCTTCATGGTCATCTGCTCGTGCGAGTGCGCGTGCGGTGCGAACTCCCGCTTCAGCTGCACGGGCGGCTCGTGCCCAAACTCGCGCTTGAGGCCCGGCGGGCCGGGAGACACGGGCTCGGACTTGGCGGAGGAGCCGCTGGGCGAGTGCGAGGCGCAGGAGGGAGGAAGCGCGTAGCCGCCTGGCGAGCCTGGCCCCAGCCCGTACGCTGACGGCGACGGCGGCTGCGGTAGATACGGGGAGCCCTGGCCGCCGCCGTAGTACTGGCCGTATCCACTCTGCTGCATCTGCGACACGTCGTAGCGCGGATAACCATAAGCCTGCTGCTGGTAGGCACTGGGGTCGTGCATCATGTACCCGTTGGGCATATATCCGTTAGGAGTCATTTGGTACACATCACGCGGCTGTTGTGAGGGCGGTGCTGAGCTCCTCTGTCCATCGCCACCACCTAGCAATGCTCCACCTCCTAAGGGATACTTCTCCTGCTTCTTGGCAAGAGTCTTCGTCTTCCTCCTCGGCCTGTATTTGTAATCCGGGTGTTCCTTCATGTGAACAGCGCGAAGTCTCTTCGCCTCGTCGATGAACGGTCGCTTCTCTGATTCAGAGAGGTCTTTCCACTGTGCACCGAGACGTTTTGATATTTCCGAATTATGCATTTTGGGGTTATCAGATGCCATCTTCCTGCGTTGCCCGCGCGACCACACCATGAACGCGTTCATCGGGCGCTTGACGCGCTCCGCGTTAGAATTTTTGCTGGTGTTATTATTGTTGTTGTTTGGCGGTTGATGGTGTTGTGGCTGGGGCTGGTGGTGCTGCGGTAGGGCCTGGTGGTGTTGGTGCTGCAGCGGCTGGTGCTGTGACAGGGGTTGCTGCTGTGGCAGTGCCATCATGCCGCCGAGAGCGCCCAGCGAGCCGTAGCCATGCTGAAGCGCATGGTGCGGCGGCACGGTGGCGTGCAGGCTGCCGCCCTTGAGATCCGTCTCCATCGTCAACATGTCGTCTTCCTGCGGCGCGTACAGCTTGGCGATCCTTCGTTCACCGTACACAACGAGAGAACCGTCGGTCGCTCACATGGACTCGCGGCGATGCGCGTCGATAACGTTTCGCGGTACCGTGCGGCGCGGAGGCTACGTGCGTTGTGAGAAGGCTGCCGGGCCGGGCGGCGGCGACTGCGGGCGCCCCCCGCGCGCGCACCCCGGCCCCGCCCGCCCGTAGCTCAACCAATGGCAGCGCAGTTCGCGGCCCCGCCCCGCCCGCGCTCTCCCACCCGCCGCGGCCTGCATTTTTAATCGCGTGGCGAGCGAGCCGAGCGTACGCCTCGCCGCCGCCTCATGCAAATCTCAATTTTGTTTGCCGACGGTGGCTGTATTCTCGGCCTTAGTTTATGTTGTTAACTACACATGCATTATCTGTACACTTATAAGTTTTTGGTATTTATTGTAAAACATTTTAGAATTCATTAAAAGTCTTACATCACCCATAGGCAGAATATCTTCATTAATTTTCATTGCTCCAAAATAATAGATTCCATGAGATCCATCGTCTAAATAACAAATAATCAATGATTATGTTAGATTTTTATTTTCCAACGCTTATTTGTCGACCAGACAGAAAATATGTTTCTCAATAGTTACGCACAGACACATTGTAGTTTGTTCAGCTGTAGCGAGTTCAAGGCCCGTGCGACAATGTTGAACGATCCACCTACTGAATGAGAAAGAACTTGCTAACATAAAAGACTTCGCTTCATACAATGATACGGAAAACCATGCGGTTATTCTTTAAGGCTTCAGAGCATTGTTTTAAGTGGCCGATAGACTGTTGCTAGGTCATTTGATAGATCTTTAACAACTTTATTAGATTTTGTTAAAGATTTTGTAAACTTTTTTATATCAAGATTGAGATTTTAATTTGCAATGTTACTTTTATTAAAGGTTGGAATGATACTGAAGGGGTTCAGGAGTATATTAAATGTTGTGATCAAAGATGGTAATGATTTTGACTATTTATATTGATATATTTAAAAAAATAGTCTGATCTCGAAATTTTCGCATGAGTAATGAAAATTTGAATACTGAATACGCACAACATTGCTCTTAAAATAACTCAAATATAAAATATGGTATAGTTTAAATGAAAATCCAAAAATCTCTTCAAAAATTGTTTAAATTAGAAGTTAAATTGTTGGATTGACTATAAGAAAAAAATAAAGAATTTATTCAGGTGATGATGTAATCTTAAAAAACACATCATAGAATATGACACCTTGAGAAGCTCTAATCTTGGATAGTAAAAGATATTATTGAGAAAATAAAAGCACCCGAAACCACTGGTCTTATCATACTACGAAAACCTGGTGACTCTACAGTTTGCAAGGCTCTGACGGCAGCTGTTTCAAGTATAGCAAACATTTGACATGTCACGAGTGAAGAATATGGTTGAATACTTACTGCCCACAAACACAAAAAGAGTTAAGCCCTTGGCAACAGACGAAGTTGAAGCAATTATGAAGAAAATGGAGATTTCTTTTTGTGGATTTATGAAAATAACTGTTATGTAAGGCTTAACAAAAGCTCTGAAGTGGTAACAAATCAGTGTTTATATTCCGTAAGTGTTTTTCATAATATGTTGTTTATTATTTCCTAGATTCATTTTGTCATTGAATAATTTATGTGCGTAACAACTGGTTTATTGCCTTTTAGAAAAAAAACTATTGATATCTCAACTTAAGAAAATTATTTGTTTATAATCCAACAGATGAATTGGAACTGTTGAACATTTTAATATAGTATAAAAATATAATATGTATAAAATTTTGGGATTATCGCAATACGAACCTCGTAACATTTATAGTAGGTACCTAGAAATGTTCTATCTTTTACTTCGTTCTTAAATTTTCTAACAATCTTATCGCAATTAGCATCAGTTTCCGTCATTATTAGCAACAAAGGCTGGGTTTAAGATATCAGTGGAGATTTAGACGTGGAAAAATCTAAGTATGCATTTCAATTTGAAATCGTGTTCTTTTTCTTTGCAATTTAGTTATAATTGCCGCTATTTTGTCATGATTATAATTTTACAACAGAAGTTTCTACTTCTTCGTCTTCCTGCCCTTGTCCCACACTAGGTGGGGTCGGCACAACATGAATTTCGTAAATCCATGTTGTTAGAGGTTTTGGCTTATTGGTTTATGACCGGCCGCTTGCCTGACATCAACCCTCCTTGGGAACTAAAACCATTGAATTCACCAGCTAATCTATATTTCGAGCTAGCAGAGAACTTCAATAAGGGACTTAAACCCAAGTTATTTAGATGGACAAGTAACCTATCCCTGCAAAGTGCAACTGCAACATCTTTTGAATCAAGTAGGTCTTTGATACCAATGTGTTTCTCTTACTGCCATTTTCAATAACCTATCTTTCGCCGGTTTGCCCTTCAAAAGATAAAAAATTGACTTAAGCTACATGGAATTAATGTAAAATTTCTATCTCTAGTAAGGCAAACCTTCATAGATACGTTATTGAAAACGACCATAAATTTGTCTAACGTTATTAGCATACTTACTTTTATTAATATTGCAGTTAACTATAACATTGATTATAATTTCTCTACTGATTCTTTCAATATCTTCATATCTGTTATTTACGTTCAGCTTAGATAACAATTTTGTACAGTTATATTCCAAGTTAACTTAAACCAAAAAATCCCAGAAGTTAGTTTACAACTAACATTAATCTGTATGCATTTCTTAGAAAAGATAATTTTTTAACGTCTCAGTGATAGTTATTTCAATACCTGACGATATTTCACACTTATCGACCTTACCACTAACTTCTTAATGGTCATAATCGTTTAAAACTTTGTTGTAGCTGATACCGTCGCCGATTCTTCTTGAAATTTCTATTGTTTCAAACTAGGCTCCTATTGTTTCGTTCTTAGCTCCATAAAAATGGGTCTGGTGCCTTTTATTGGTGGTATTCGGTTCTTTTATAGCTACCGACAGTGACGTTGGTGGCACTTTCACTTTTTGGGGCGATGGGTTTGGGTAATAAAACACGTTTTTTTTGGAATAGAAGGTATATTTTCGGAAACATTGTTATTCTTTGAAAATTTTCTGTAATTTTTTTATTGATATTTTCTTGTAAAGAACATAGTTAGTGTTAATGAACTGTATACAGCTGTTGATGTTTTGATATTGTCTTATGAGTAATAACTTACAACTACTAGGTACATACTTAATAAATTAAATATAACATGTTTATATACGTTTTATTTAAGTATAACTTAGTAGGTATAGGTACAATTTATATTCTCAAAGTTTTCTATATGGAAATCAATCACAAAAATATAAATAATCTGCATAGATCATTGTAAGTTTTTCACATAATATCCTAACTTATGTATATATTTACTACAAGGTTTAAATATTTGGTTTCAACTTACAAAGTTTTAAATAGCCCATAAAGATATATATTTTCATATAAAACTTTATGAATTATGTATATAGAATCAATTACATTACATACCTACTTTTGATTGATGATTTGATTCATTTCGGTACAAATTGTTTAATTTATCTTACGTTGTACCTGCGTAAGATAAATTAAACAATTTATAGGTATATTAGAACTCAGAAGCCAAGTGCAATTAGCGATTACATTCTACTAAACCATTAGATACACACACCGGCAAAATTATTTAAGTATGACAATACTTAATATTTATATTTAGCTACATACAATAATGCACTTGAAAACCTAAACATAATATCATTGTTTCATTTATACTCATGATAGTAATATTTCTAATGAGGACAGTTATAAAAAGTTAGGAATTGAACAAACTAAGCATTGTTGGGAATTTTGCTGATATGCGTGTTTTAAAATACTTACTTAACTTTGACAATTAATATTTTTAAATTAAAAAAAGAAACTTTTTTCTTAATATTACTGAAAAGTCACGTCTGCACCATAATTTTTTTATGTAACCATTGGTTTTTAAATGAATTTGGAACTTTAATTGTAAAAGATGGAGCCACTAGTAAATATTTACTGCAATCTTATGTAAGCGGGCTTTCAAAATTTCTACGAGAAATGGCTATAATTTATTATGAATTCTTTGCTGGACTTACTTCAAGGTCTGTTTGTGGATTATGTTTAGAAATCTAAATAAAATTATATGGTTGTTGTTTAATCTATTGTGGCTCAAGACCAAAAATGTGGCGTAACGAAGGTGACGGCTATGACCATTATGTACTCAGCAGTGGATACCTGTGGGTAAATACATAGACATGAAGATAGGGAGAATATAAACACAAAAAATATTGTGTAGTAGAAAGTTGAGAGCTCGGGCTATAATACCATCACCGCCATGATGCCATTATTGAGTAATGTTGCCAGAACAAAAAAATGATTTTTCTTAATTTTATTTTTGTTTTTATTAGTGTTGGTAGTGTGTGTTTAGTTAATGTAATTTATGTGTATTGTATATTCATTTGTCTGGATTAAATGTTATTCTTTTCCTACTTCTACAAAGTATTATTAATATAAACGTTCTTATATCACATAAATCATAGATAAGTATAATGTTTTTATCAGATATATTTGCTATACAAATGGCCAAAATAAAATACAGCGATATACCTATATTTCAAAATCCCCTAGATCCGTCAGATGGACGAGCATACAAGTAAATCGCAGATCGTAGATAGGTTAGGTCTATTCTGCATTCAGACTACAAAACTGTCAGAGCGTGAAACGGTTCGCGCCGACTGGTGTCGACGCCATTTTGCTCCAGTTTCAATTTAATGAATCCCGGTTTTGAGTCCGTGGCGTTAAATGTGGGAATCCCTCGGAAACCCGCGTTAATCTTTACTTGCCCCGATCCAGTTAAAATGCTTCTGTATAGAGTGGAAGTTTTGGGATTGATATGAAATTAGACATTTGGTGCGTTAAGTGACTGTCTATGTTTAGGGATGTTATTCAGGCGGTGAAAGAGATCATCTTTATTAGAAAGAAATTTTGGTTTTTAATCGTTACTAGTCTTGGGATTTCAGTTGAATGGTCAGTTTGAAGAAATTAAGATTTAAATTTTAATTTCATTATGATTCACAAAATGTTTTCTAATTAAAATAATTTTATTTTCATTTAATAACTTGAATTTTACTTATCGTATTACGAACCATATTATCATCCATGTAAATCAAAATTCCCTCAAAATGACAAATAACAAAAAAAAGTAATTTAACAAAGAGTAAACGCTATTCAATTTGTTAATATTCACCGCTAGTTGCTATCAATTTAGAATTAACATTTCATTAAAAGAATCAGCGCTCAAACACTACAAAATCGCACTCTCCTACAAATGAAAACCACTAGAGGATTACGCGTCGCGAGTCATTCAATAATTGCCGGAGTAACGCTTGTGCTAAATAAAAAAGTGCTCATCAAACTCCCTGAGCTTCGTAATTGGCGCGAGGTGTCGCTAATGACAGTCGCGAGTGCCGCTGCAAATTAATAATTATCGCGCATGGTAACACCGAGCGCGCGCCGCAATATGGCCGCCGCGCATTGTTGGCGGGATCTCGTCATTTTAATTTTCGATTATCAATTTGTGGCGTATCACACAATTATAGTTTAATTGTTTAACTAACAATGCATTACGATGCGGTTTGTGATTTTTGTCGGGTATCAATGCATTACGTTATTTTGGTTCGGTAATGTCATATTTGCGTTAAATTCTTTTGTCATTTTGTACAAGCATTAAATTCGATTTGAATATTTTACATGCGCACAGATTTTGGTTCGACAACAAAATATTACAGGTAATTATTAGGTATAAATATCTATCATGTTAATTGGCAACCCCAGTCATTTGAGCTCTACCTATTCAAGTCTCTGGAAAATGGATGAGAAGCTAAGTCAATTATCCTGTGTTTGCAAATAAAAGAGTTGAGGCGTCTAGACTTAATCCCGATAACTGCCCGGTTTAATATTCTGTCAAATACTTATCTCTGAGGTTGTTTTCTTTTACGGCGAGCTAATCTCCGGAGGATATCAATACCAGATGAATCAGCACTTAAAACTAACTTTAAATCAAGGTAGCTATTAAGAAATGGACTTAAGAAATCCATGGAAAAATTCCAAAAATCAGTCAATCCTACCAAATATTCTGCAGAATATTCTGGCGTCAGCTATGCATCACAAGTCGGAATCCAGGGCCCGTACGTCATAATGAAAGCCCAATATTAGGCGGGACAGTCTGGACACAAACAAGACCGCACACGTAAGAGGGAGCTATCATCTCTCCTGAGGAGGGAGGGGGGTGCCTCCACACTGAGATATTGAAATCGAGAGAATTGTACGAATATAGATATTGCAAGTGATTGTTTAGATGCTCCTGAAGGATTCGTTTGGATAAAGATTTATGAAAATAAATATAACTAAGTGCTATTGTTATGAATTTCCTTGTTGTGGAGGATCACTGCTTCAAAATTTCAGCCGATTTTTATAAACTTTATTGATGAATGAAAGAATCAGTAATTTACATTTCTACACTTCATTTATCATCTCGAAATAATTATGGAGTAAGTAATTACAATAAACTTATCATTGCTTTTTCTTACGCACTGCCTAATAAATTAGGTGTCGCTTTAATTTGTCATTGAGAACTTGTCTTATAGAAACGATAAGCAAATTTCGTGTAGGTATGTTCTTAAGTTGATAATCTATCTCCTTCTAAAACATCATCATAACTTTACAAAACAAACAAAAAAATACACCTAACATTAAAATAATTCATCAAAAACTCCGTCCGTGCCGTCTTCAACGTCGACACTATCAACATTTTAATACCTCACCGTCACACTTGAATAGGCCTAGTACATATCTGCGTCCAGTGGGGTGGGACCGACCGGGGGAGGGTCCACTTCCGGCCGCTGTCTCCGTCTCATCAGGCCTATCTTGGCCGAGCTGGCCGCAAATTAAATAGTAACGTGCGGCCGACCGTTCGTGCGTGAGTACCTAGCTTTATGTACTCAGTGTCTATCGGATAGGTATTGAAATATAGTTCTAGATTAGTTTGTAGTATTGGTGTCGGTTAGTACACTTCATGTGAGTTATAGAAATAGAAACCTAGGACCGACATGTAAAGATTAATTAGTGTTAAGTTTGGTAATTTTAGAATAGTTTCAAATTAATTTGATCGCTAATAGTTACACAACCCTCTTTATTAATAAACGCTGATTAAAGTTATGACATAACATAACATCACGCCTTGTATTCCCCAAAGGGTTCGACAGAGGTGTTTTTAGTACACCCTCGTTTCGCTAGTTATGTTTAAGTCCCATGTAATAGGGGGCAAGCCTATTGCCATTAACCGGGCAGAAATCTAGACTCCGGGCTGCTACTGAGAAATTCCTAATGGAAAAACCCAATAACACTTTGCCCTACCTAGGGATCGAACCAAGAACCCCATGCTCAGCAGTCGCGCTTGCTACTACTAAACCAACAAGGCAGTCTTAACATTATGACTTAACAAATAATATAGTTAAACTGAAGTTATTCTTGTCATAACATTTAGTGTTTATTATTAAGAAGGTAATAGTATACTTACGACTAAATCCAATAAGATAAGTTACTATGTATTTAATATTATCTATATTTGACCAACTTTACAACACAAAATAACACAATCATATTAAACTACAAATACTAATCTTATGTCAGTAATAACATTACTTATAATAAATACAACCATTAACTTAAACATGTAACCAGTCAACTGAATGTCAGACAAAACCTAATTTAACATTCAAAATAACATAACCACCTGACTCGTACACTCAAACATCAATCAAACGAACAAAATTGGACATCAATGTATTATCTTAATAAAATTAATTCGAAGAAGAAAGTTAATTTCTAGTTGCGGACCTCTGACACTGGCAATTACATACATTGTAGGCTGTTTGGTGAAATTAAAAATGGCCGACCACAAACATCTCTATTTAATGCTGATACCAACATGAATGTGATGCTGATTCATTAAATAAAAAAGATTGCAACAATATTTTTTTTTGTTTTGCCAAAAATATAAACAAAGGTCAAATTAAGGAACTAATTATTTGATATTTTCTTACAATATAGGCAGAATATTCGATGACTTTGCTTATAGAATAAAATATTGTAGAAGTATTAAACTTGATTTCAAGTTTCAACTGCATTTAAAAAGCTCTATATGTATTGTTGTCATTCTTTATACGAAAAAAATACAATGTAAGGTACATAATTATGTACCTAGAGTTTTTGATTTCCTATAATTTGGTAATAAAAAGTTAAGTATGTAATTAGTTTTCAATATAATTTAGAATATAATTTATAAGCAGCGTAATTTGTAAAGATTATAGGCGTTGCAAACGTTTATTACAACTATACAATTTGAAACATATTTTTTTAAAGATTTTTTATATCAAATTGTGAATCATAAATCAAATCAATCTGTACACGAATTCAAGAACTTCATAATTATATGAATTTGTATTCTACGAATTTGATTACGCATTTTTACATGGGATAGGTACATTCTGTAAATTACAAGAGCATTTCAGTAAGATTTTGATTGTTGAGACTGAAAAGAATTACTATCTTCTTGTAAGCTGTATAAGGTATTGGAAGCCAATTAGAAAAATGCATAACTGTCTTAATTACGCTTACTTAGTTATGACCCAAAATATAAGATTTCAATACAAGGCAATGGTAAGTAGGTACCTGCCTATCTATTGCCAGTGAAGAATATGTTATGGTATATCTGTCGCAGGGAAATTAAGATACCAAGGACCTCGTTATTTCCCTGTAACATATCTAAGGAATTGTCAGAAGAATATGTATATTATGTATAATGTACGGTATATTTTTTTAAACCCATCAATATCCCAATAATTGGTAGAATGATTTATTTTCTGTTACGTAAGTAGGCTGTTATTGAAATAATATATTGATCTGATACAACCTACTTGGATACATAATACATATAGACAAATCATAAATATGCTCGTATGTGTGATGTTTTTAATTTCGCGCACATTTTCTGTCTAGCCTTTTCCCAACTATGTTGGGGTCAGCTTCCAGTCTAACCAGATACGGTTGAATACCAGTATTTTACGCGGAGCGACTGCCATCAGACCTCCGCAACCCAGTAACTGGGCAATGCCGATATCCTAATGTTAGACCAGTTGTCAGATTTTCGGGCTTCTGACTACCCGTAACGACTGTCATAGGTTATCATAAATTTCGCGCACATGACATAATGTAAGTGGAAATATTCAGATCTTCTATTCACGAAATGTAAAATTTTTGCACAGAAAAATTGGCACTAATTGCCTGTAACAGGAAAATACTGATTTCAAGGATACATCTTGGTTCTAACATATTAATTTTAAGAGTACTCCTTTACAAAGTATAAAACAAAGTCATTCCCGCTGTCTGTACGCTTAGATCTTTTAAACTACGCAGCGGATTTTAATGCAGTTTTCAGCAATAGATAGAGTGATTCAAGAGGAATATTTATATGCCCCACATTAGTATCTACATTGCACCCGTGCGAAGCCGGGGCGGGTCGATAGTACATAATAAATACAAACCAATACCCTGTCTTATGTAATAAACTTTATATTTCAGCAACATAAAACTGTTGTTGTCTATATTTTAACAATATGAAAATGCTGCCGACTGTATTAAATTTGCAGTTCTTAAAAATTAAAAGCTCATTTTCTATAACATTTAACAGATCGTACAACAGAGTTATTAGAAGGTACCTAATTTTATTCTAATAAGAAAATTATGAATCTTGTTAGAAGATACCGCGGTATAATACCGACGGCAAACTAAGTACTAAATGTCTTTTAAAATAACCTTTAGGTATCTACTTAAGATCTTATTTTTTAATTAGATTTTTCATTTTTCAGCTTAGTAAATTATTTAGTGAGCTCAAAATAGAATCTAACAGAGAGCTGCTATAACTAGACAGATTACAAAACATATCTATAATGTTTACATATACCTGAATACATCGTTGTAAGTATCAAAACTAGTAAGTAGTACACATATCAACACTTGAGGCTTAGTCTAAAACACTCTACTGTCACTAAGGCGGCACATCTATAGCTACATATACACGTATAGATGTATACGTCAGTCAGCTGACTGGCGGCACTCGGCAGGGCCACACTCGGCAGTCCGTCAGCCGCCTGTGCGCGCGCACAGCACAGCACGACGAAACACACAGCAACCAAAATTTCCGCGAGGAAAACGCTCGTTTTCCGCGACTGAACGTGCGAGCGACGCGCTCCCAATGCCCAGACTAAACGCGAGCCGTGAAAAAGCACCGCCACAACGCCGACCGACAATGGAAAGCGGTAAAGAATCATAATAATAACAATGACAACAATGTGAGATGCTATAATAAAGAGCCGCGGCATTGTGCTACGCTCGGCGTTCGTTCGAAGGGTCGCGGGAGATCGATACTCGGCGGATTGTCTACGGATGGCGTGCGTGAGTCTTTGTCGGCCGGCGCCCTCCGCTCGGCCATTCATCGTCGTCGCCAGCGCTAATCAACTGCGATTCTATCGAACACTTTCAGTCGCCGAATTTGAAGCTCTTTTACGGGGCACCTGCAGAGACTAACAATTCGTAGCACGTTTGAATCTTAAATGAGACGTACACGTATATTTCTTACTTGACATACAATCGGATTCTTAGAATGAAAACTAATTCAATTGGGTTATATAAAACGACAAGCAACATTAGTAAAGTTGTAAATTGAATATTGAACATCAGCGAATTGCAATTTGGTCTAACAAAAATGAAGGAAAAGCAAAAAGATGCAGATGTAGCCTCATTTGGAAAACTTCGATACTACGACTGAATCAAAATTCTAAACACGTCTCCTCAAAAGAAAAAACTAATGAAGTCCGCAGCTGGTGTGTCGAGATCGTGAAGCAATCAACAAAATTTCGCGAGCCGAAGGTGTGAAGTGACGACGGCGGCATCGTCGATAAAACATCCAAGTTTAATGTAATAATCCGTCGATCGGCCGTTATCATTAGTTCGATCGCGCACACCTCCCGCGGGCCCGCAGATTGCCTTCCAACACACTCTTATTGTGGATATTACTTATTTAAAGATGGTGTAGGAGAATCGTGACCGCAGCCGAGTACTTCAAATTATCGACGGGTCATTCTGAGTTTTTGTATGTTATTTTTAATTTAATGGTTAGCGACGTTTTACTGTTAACCGGTTTGTAGAAAACAGTAAGTTTAGTAATAAAGATGTACTTGTCATTTTAAACAAGTTATTTTATTACTGAAGATTTTGTTGACATAAATACTTGCATTCATGTGAAGTCATAGTTCAATTAATTTCGGCTAATTATAATAATCTTATTGATTTCTAAAACAAAATCCATACAGATCTAATGGGCGGCTCGGTTTAATTGGTGTGGTTGCGGCGCGGGCGCAGCAAAGAGCACCCCGCGGCGCGTGTCGATCACCGACGTCCGATGCGTGTGCGCACCGCAATTAAACTTCCTATCGCAACATCGGACTAATCCAATTATGTAACCATCTAACCCCATCGCATTTGTCTTTGATCGTTAATTGACTTATACCGAAGTTAATGACAAAACCTCTGTTTGCGATATATTTACAACAAATGTTTTTTTTGTAGATAGAAGTCGGGTCGCCAAAATTTACGCAACTTTTAATGAATTAAAAATATCCTTCTTTTTATTTCAACTCAAGGACTTTGAAATTTGACCCAAACTTAATTTAGTTTAGCGATCCACATCGTTAATCAAATAGCGACGGTATTTAAGTTTCACAATACTAAGATCATATCAAGAACCTAAGGAATAAAATAACGGGTCTAAAGGTTGCAGTAATTATAAAGATGGTAGGTAATTTATCGATGCGTATATGAGCCAATAAGTTTAATTGACTTCATAGTGTTCAGAACATATTTGTCAAATATGATCGTTTCAACATTAAATGTCAGTCACGAGGTATAGTACTGTGGGTACGTAATGTTGATGATAACACCTTACTTGATTGATGATTAAAAATAACGCAATATCGATGGTCCAGTAATGGCGACGACCACTCGATGTCCAGCAAACTGAGAGAACATTGCAGCAACAATAGACATAATAACTACACATCGTGTTAATGACGAGATTCTAAATTTGAAATTATAACCGTTAATTTTGAGCAGCCATTTTTAATTAAACGCGATGACTAAGTGCGGGGATCCATCACAGTCGGCACTCGATGCCGATCTATTATTAATTATTATTTTGATCGATCACGCTCCGTGTTATTTCATTAGGATCCGATGTTAAGTTTTTCTTAGCGTTATTAATTACACCAACGATGATATTTCATGTGGAATCTTAGTTATTTTCGGCCAGGTGTTCCTATAAAGTTTTTGATGTAATAAAATAAAATATTATTTCATTATATCTTTAGGTTTACATGTAGAAGTAATAATATCCAGCGAAGGGGAATACATATTGATAAAATTGCTAGCATGTATTTCGAGAACAAAATCTGGGGAGCACTTCAGGTAATTTTTTCTCGGATTACCGAATACGAGATTGCGATATTTCTGCCGAAATTAGAGGTGAGTTTATCCCTCAACGAGTAATTCGTTCCCGGCCCGTAAAGGAACATTATCCTTACGGCCCAACGACTTTTCGCAGAAATCAATAATCCCATGCGTTTTTTAAAGATATTCTAGGAGAAACAAATATATTTCTATGTTCGTTCAAAGCTGGAGTCAAAGAGGCCGCGGATTAGTTAACTATTTTTTGTTGTGTGTAAAATTTGAAACGTTTCTCGATTAACGAGAGATTTGGCGCGTCCCGATATTTTCGGAGTTTCGTCGAACAATGGGCTTCCGGGGACTGTAGCTCTCAAAGTATTGCGTGTGGGGGATAAGCAGCTAGAGAACAAGTTTTTCACAGAAATCGTTGTGTTCCGTTTTTATCTTAGATTATGGTACTTATGCAAGAACACGAACGATTAAGCTGGGGTTCTTTGAAGACCTTGTTTTAAAAATAATCTTAAGAGAGAAGATAATTTTGAGGTGTTGTTTTGTTTACAATTGCGAATGATATCTATGAAAAAGGATTAGAAGTTAGGCTATTGTTAGGATCTTTTTCGTCTTAATTGCCTTGTTGGTCTAGTGGTGGCAAGCGCGACTGCTGATCGTGAGATCCTGAGCTCGATCCCCAGGTCGGTCAAAGTGTTATTGGATTTTTCCGTGTGGAATTTCTCAGTAGCAGCCCGAAATTTGGATTTGTGCCCTGTTGATGTCAATAGGCTCGCTCCCTATTACGTGGAACTTAAACATAACGGCGGAATGAGGGTGTTACTGTGTTACTATACACCTCTGCCCAAGCCTTCGGGGAATACAGATGTGATGTTATGTTTTCGTCTTATTTGTTTCAGGCGGTCAACATTTTATTTCATTCATGATACTTATATCTGGTTTCTGATATACGCGGAGGGATTTTCATATATTTACAACCTTGAGAAAAACCAGTCTTAAGGTGTAAGGTCTTACCAACGTCATTCGACCTGATGTTGTCCTGATAGATATCATAGATTGCCTTAGTAAAATGAGACAGGATGGTCTTGTCATCCGGGGAATGGTACTAAGATTACTTTTTACGACAGCAGTATATACAGGGTGTCAACGAAATCATGTAATTCCTTCAAACCTCGTGATGTACTGCTGACATAGATTAACCCTGCACGGGATACATTTGGAATCAATAAAAAACAAATTATAAGAAGTAAACATGTGTTCTTAACGTGGGGCATTTTAGCGCCCCGAGCGAATTGCGCGTCTATCTCTCGCCGCGCGGTCATTTAACTCGGGGCGCTAAAATGCCTCACGTTAAGAACACATGTTTATTACTTGTAGTTTTTTTTATGGAATCCAAATGTATGCCATGCAGGGTTAATCTATGTCAGCAGTACATCACGAGGTTTGAAGGAATTACATGATTTCGTTTGCACCCTGTACCACTACTTAAATACTTTATTATAAATGGATCAAACAGAAGCTTTACCTGAACTCGCTTCCAAGAACCATATCAAACCTAACACCATTAGCGAATGCAATCAAAATACCATAGCGGAAGGAATATTCTGACTACAGTCCGACACCTACATGAGGTCAGCACATTTGGCGGAGCGATCGCGGCATGATACCGCCGACGTATCGATCCTATCGCGGTGACGAAGCGTTATCGGTAATTCGAACAGTCCGTGAACTGTCCAGCTCACGAAGAAAGGGAATGCTGTGTTATAACATGTCGTTATTTGGTTTAGTTTTTGTTGTTGCATTTTTGAGGTGTGATATCATCTTTGAAATAGAAAGTTTTTTGGATTATCTCCGCACTTGCCGTTATAATTGTAAATAGTGATTGCTCATTTATAACATTAAGAGAAACCTCTCTCTCCCGTAAAAAATCTTTGCAATATAAATCATCCATGCAAGAAGGCTACTGCTTCGCTTCTCTTCAAAGCGGAGTACCTACCTAGTAATGAAAGGTGCTACTTCAGCCCAAGATCAGGCTATGTCGGTATTTCCAGTTCTGCTCAGTATAATCTTATCCATTGGAAATCCTTATAATTAACACGTTTGACTTAATACTCGTAGCTATACGAATACCGATGGCTATCGTCACGTGGCAATCAGAAGTATATGTTATTGGTATTTCCCAGAGAACGGTTACGTGTAAAATGCTGATATTTAGCCGCAAGTTTTTGTTAGATTAAGGTCGCAAATCATCACTTTTTTTAAATACACTGCCCCATACTCGGATTCCTCCTGTAACGTGGGTGCGTTTACAGACACAAATCTTCACATGCACAAACGCCCAGACCCGGAGCAACTATTTGTAGGCCATACAAATATTTGATACGACCCCTAGCGCAGAAGCCAATCGCTCAGCCACTGCACCAAACGTGTCTTCTCTCTACCTTATGCTTGGGCCATGAATTCCACTAGAATTATAAGTTTGTTGGAAATATTCCCATCACAATGGCAAACTTGCTCCTTTTAAGAATTATTGTGACTTGATTTTTTGCCTTTAGTCAAACAAAAATGACCACATCTCCTAAAAACTTTTACACCGAAATATGACCGTTACCATCAAGTAAGCAACGCACGTCATCCATCGATTCATGTTACCGAATAGAAAGAATTCAGAGTATTCGTAACGATACTATCGCTTGCGCTACCTGCTGCCAACCGTTTTGAGAATTTTTACTTCGGTCATCAATTTCGACGTAATTTATTGCAAACCGTGAGAAATGTTTTTTTTGTACATAATAATAGGTATTTATTATTTGTCCGTGCCTCGGAGAGCACGTTAAACAGTCGGTCCCGGGTGTCGTGCGAATACCTATGGCAATCGTTACGGAAAGTCTGACAACTGGTCTAACCTTAGGATATCGGCATTGCCCAGTAACTGGGTTGCGGAAGTCTGATGGCAGTCGTTCCGTGTAAAATACTGGTATTCAGCCGCATCTGGTTAGACTGGAAGCTAACCCCAAGATAGTTGGAAAAAAGCTAAGCAGAATAATAGGTATTTATTGTTTTCTTTTTATATTTAGAATTAAGTTACTTGGTAGGTAAGTATATGTCTGTTATGTATAGTGCAGTCATTAAAATTGTATAAATACTATTAAACATTTATTGTTCGTTCTGCCTAGCCTTTCCCCAACTATGTTGGGGTCAGTATCCAGTCAGTAGGCAGTCAATAGCCTAGTGGTGTGACCGTCCGACTGCCAAGTCATAGGTCTCGAGTTCGAACCCAAGGCACGAACCACTGACTTTTCGGATTCATGTGCGTATTGTATAATTATCACTTACTTAAAAACGGTGAAGGATAACATCGTGAGGAAACCGGCATGCCTGAGAGATATTTCTCGACGGCATGTGAAACCAAGTCAGAGGCCCATGGGCGGCATGAACTCTGACACCAGGTTAGTCAGTAACCGCACGAAAAGTAGTAGTATCCAGTATAAGCAAATACGGTTGAATACCATTATTTTATACGGAGCGACTGCCATCAGACTTCCGGAACCCAGTTACTGGGCAATGCCGATATCCTAAGGTTAGACCGGTTTTCAGACTTTCGGGCTTTAAACTTCCCGTAACGACTGTCATTACATAGGTATTCGTATGACACCCCTGACCGACTATTTAACGAGCTCTCCGAGGCACGGAGTGGTTTCGATGTGTAATGTACTGTCACCCATCCACAGACTGACCGCGGCAAGCACAGCTTAACCTCGAAAATAGTATGATCCACGCGGTTGGTAAATTAGACACGAGCATGTTTGTGTAAAATTTATAAAAAAAACAAATCTTGGGTACCTATTTGCTTTTTTGGAAATTCTAGAATTGTTCGGTCTAGATTGTCACTTCAATTAACCCTTCAGAAATTATATGATTTTAAATTTTATATATTAGTTTATCTTTAAAGTACTGAAACGACATTTTGGATTTGATTTTAAGATCTTCAAGAAGCAGTAAGTTACTCATAATTTAAGTATTTACTATGCTTTTTACGCTGGTTTTAGTCGCCAACATCCTATTATTAAGCTATCAACCTACTTACTACATTATGTATGTACACGTTTGTAAATGTAAAGACAAGACGTTAAAATGGGCCGATGGATGGTTTAAAACGAACCTTTCAAAATGAATGAAAACTGTAGGTACCGAAATTTTGAGAAGTTTTTGGGCTTGGTTCAAACATTTACAGAAAAAAAATGGCCAACTTGATTACACATGCAGTGGTAATGTGAATACTTCGATACATACCAAAGTACTACTTCACATTTTAGGCGAAAATCCATTACCAGGTACATAGGTACCCTTCTAAATCAAAGTGACAGGTAAGCAAATAGAACAAAACTCACTCTTCTAGGAATCCAGAGAGTCCTCTGCTCATAAATCACTGCAGTCCTGACAAATGGATTCTACGGCTTTTTTTTCTACCACTCATTTATTAATAGGGCAGGGAATGTTTCGGAAAACCAATAAAATGTGCCCCGTCATATACCTGTCCATCCAGACTGCGTGGCTTTTGTTCCTTTGCCGAGGTTCTTTTTTTAATTTTGGACGGCCCCGTCTCCAACGAGAAAGACTGCAGTCACGGATACACAGTAATTGTACTTACTTATAGCAATAAAGTTATTAAAACTAACTTTCGGGTTTATTATCGTCATTATGGCGTGCCGGTTTAATAGACGTTCATTAAATTGTCGAATGATTTGTTAAGAACTTTACTCTCCTTTCGATACGCAGTTGGGTGGGATTTAATTTTAACGTGCTTTAAAATTTTAATAACTTTGGATCGATATAGATTTAAGTATTTCGACGCTCATCTTAATTGCATTGTAATGCATTGGACAGATTCCAATCTCACCTGCAACTTATGAATGGACAACTCAAAATTGATGTCACCAAATTCTTTTGTGTTATTTACAAAACAATTTTAAATTTTAATCGCGACCCAATACAGTTTAAAGTCATTCGTTTCATCTTAAACAGCGTTGCGTCCAAAATTCGCGACTAACCTATTTTTGTGAATGGACATATTTTTTGCGTGGCCCCGTCGCGTCGTACACAAAAGGCTTCTTAGTCCTTCGAGCTATTTTGCACGTGTGAAAGAGCTCCCATTCTCTTCGCCCTCAAGGATTGGAGCAAAAATAATTGTCATTTCCTGCGGCACTGAGACATAAAGGTGTGTATGATATTGTCATAAGAATTCCATACCGCGACTTGTGGAGGTGTCGTGATCGTCATACTTCCTCGATGATTGCATGCGACTTTAATATAGTTAAATTAGTTAAATAATCGCTTGAGGTGTAAATATTATAGCTGTTTGTATGCAATGTCGTGTGTCGATGTGCCACTGCAATTCAGTCGTTATGATTCAGAAACAATTCTGTTATTGATAAAGATATAATTAAATTTATTTGCATGCTGAGTATTTTAATGTGGGGTTGAAAATCGTGATATGAAAGTAAATTTAATTACGATTAAACTGCAGAGGTATAATATAAATTATGTAGGTATGCAAATCATGCTGTTTCGTGGTGCGTTCGGCCGATGGAGCACTACTTGGAATAAGATTTAGTATTTAGCAAATTGTAGGCTAACAATTTTAGAAATTGAACTATGTAGTGAATAAATACTAGGTCTATCTAGTTTTAAAGTTTTAAAGTGTCTCCTAATTAATTGTTACACTGTGAACTACCTCTCTCTTTTTTTTTTTTCTTGCTCTTCATGTCCATCCAAAGGTTGTCTGGAAGAAATCGCCTAGTGCGATAAGACCGCCCATTGTACATCTCTATTTTTATAGTAATGTTTCTTGTTTGTTTTGTGTACAATAAAGAGTATTGTATTGTATTGTAAAGTAAAGTCATAAATGGCCAAGACTCAATTCCCCGAAAGACAAAGTTCTGACGATTAAAACAAAACAGATATTCAGCCAATGAAGGTTCAATCATAATCCCAGATAATTATCTAGGTAAATACATCTCAAGCAAACATAGAGAATATTTCTTCCGCCTAACAAATCGATACAAAACACGACATATCGATACACTGTAATCGACACTCACTAATAACCGATGTCGCTTGTCAAACTATGAAATAGAGTGCGCGTGCGAGTAATCACGGAGCAAATGACAACTTTTGGGTCAATGCGGGTCCGCAAAATTACGAAAAACACCGTCCAGACAAAATAGAGTCTTATTATGTTGGATTTGTTAAAGTGGTAGAAGTTTTTCAGGTGCAAAGTTATGACGGCGTGTTGCCAAGTCGTGGAGGGTAAGTTGGAGGGTAGGTAGGAGGTCACCGCGCTAATGGGTGGCTGTGACAGGTAACGTGAGACGCTAGACAAAGTGCATCGCAGATGACGTTCGTACAGAAGCTTGTTCCATGGAGGTTAATGGTATATCTTCGTGTGTTACATGCCGACGAAGTTTCCGTTAATTGAGTTTTGCGGGTAGTTTGGTATGTTCGATTAGTATGATGTTGAGATGAGGAAGATGTAATATATTACTAATTGAAAGATATACTAGTAAAGATAATAGTTTTCATAGATTTCATATTTTTAGATAAGATTAATGTTACTGACGTGTTGGTCTAGTGGTGGCAAGCGCGACTGTTGATCGTGAGGTCCTGAGTTCCATCCCCAGGTCGGGCAAAGTGTTGTTGGGTTTTTCCGTGTGGAATTGCTTAGTAGCAGCCTGGAGATTGGATTTGTGCCCGGTTGATAGCAATAGGCTCGCCCCCTATTGCATGGGACTTAAACATAACGGCAAAATTGACAGTGTTATATACACCTCTGCTCAACCCTTTGGGGAATACAGGCGTGATGTTATTTTATTAATGTTACTTAACTGTAGGAGTTGTATGACCCTAAAGACAACTAGACTTTATTGAATAGGTACTTGAATCAGAAAAGTACGTTAAGCCCATATTACATTAGTATTATTACGTAAACAACAAAGTAAAATAGTATGCTAAAAGAACACTAAATATTCAAATAAAAAGAAAGCCTCATTGGTCTAGTGGTGGTAAGCGCGGCTGCTGATAGCGAGGTCCTGAGTTCGATCCCCAGGATGGGTAAAGTGTTATTGAGTATTTTCGTGTGGAATTCCTAGTAGCAGCCCGGAGTTTGCATTTGTGGCCGGTTGATGGCAATAGGCTTGCCCCCTATTACATGGGACTTAAGCCCGTATCACACTAGCATTAAGTAAACAACCATTTTACAATGATTTTTTAGCTAAGTTTTGATGACATTTAATTATGTCAATTGTTTTATATAGTTTAGCTTCCTTATCACTTTTGTAAATGTGAGAACTTTGTGGACCTGCATCTATAAATTTGTAAATTACTGTTATTCATATAGTTTTGTTTTATTAATTTATACTCATTGGTCTGTGGTCAGGACTCCATTGTTCTCTCACTATCCTAAATCATTGTACTGTATCCACTGATATTGTTAAAGATGTTATTTTTAAAAGAGCAACCATGGAGTTTCTTGCCGGCTCTTCTCCATAGGAAACGACTAATTGGAACCGTGCATCTAAATTCGACTTATCATAAGCACCTGTATTGGTTTATGTGATTTTTTTTTTGATTTGATTTGAAAAAAATAGTATGTTAGTAGAACACTAAAATATTCAAATAGAAAGAAAGCCGATAAAAGGCCAACAAAGGTTTGTAAATAAATCTGGCCGGCGATCTGTAGTGAGGCTCCGGTTTTTTCCTCAGGCAACCCGACGCTTGCCCGCAGGACACCTGTGTAATCCTTTCAACGCACATAATATGCCCTTAATTCCATTGATAAGGCATGACAACTAACGCTTTTGTACTCCTTCGAGCCATTCCCTTCCTCAATTAAGGTGATCTCATTGTCTTTTGATGTGAGATGACACACTTCTTTAAAAAGTTCAAATCTTTTTTTAACATATAGAAGTCATGTTTTGAATAGTAACATGATTTAGTAGGTTTATGATACGTTTTGTTTTGACGATTTATTGTAAAAGGGTGTCAACTAAAGACACGGATTTTGTGGTTTTAATAAAAGGTCTTTCGGGTGAATGGGAACGAGGGTCGCTTTCATCTCAGATATTGTAGTGATATAAAAAATATATCAGGTTTTTAATTGAAAACGTACCTATTTTAAATAAGAATTTAACAGACCGGAAAATTACATGTCATATAATATGTCATTGAATCAGATTTGTGAATGTGAGCTGTGAGAATTTTATGATGGGTTTGCAATTTGCAAATTAATATTCAGTATCATCTTCGAATGTTTTTTAAAATTATTTACACGTTCGGGCCAGCTTCGTCATATATCGCCAAATTTATAATATTGTAATGAACACAACATCTAATCACGCCTACCATAAATGTGCATTTACGCGCACTACGTGTTACAACGCCAGAAGCCTATACTAAATTCTATTAGCGGAATTCCTGCGCCGGCGCCGCAAAACTTGAAAGTATCTAATGTCTAGAGCAGCAACGCATCAATTTTAGCACCCATATTCTAAGACATTCCTCCAAAACTTACTTGACTCGACTCTACCTCGACTTGACATAAACGTCCTCGGCTCGAGATTTTTCCTCAGTCGAGGTAAGGAATCATCTGTCAAACTCAAGGTACATTGGGAACCTACCTTAAGGAAGGAAGTGTCAAAGTTCGTATGTAATAAAAAATAATTTTGAAGACTGTCGAATATGCTTACGATAATCCTTACAATTTTTTATCGCGGCATCGTTTGCGCGATGCAGATAATTCAAATTATGACGGAATGACTCCGTCGAGGTACCACAAAGTTCACTCGAAATTGCGACTAAGAATACAATTTTGAAGGTGGTTTCGAGTCCGTTCTGAGTCGAGTAAGTTTTGGAGGAACGTCTTAGAATATGGGTGTAGGAGGCGTTTTGCTAAGGACACGTGTTTTAAACGTACATCTAATTTGTATGGGAGGGTATTGTGTCACGATGTGAGCATACATGTTTAGATCGGCGTTGGACCGAATGTGTTAGGCTCGATTTTACCAACGTCGAATAACTTTAATCGAGGAATAAATTTGACGTTTTGACAGCTTTCGTATAGAAATTCTGTCAACACGTCTGTCTTATTCCTTGGATAAACGCTATCCGACGTTGGTAAAATTGAGCCTTAATCAGTTAGTTTAGTGATTCAAAAGTACGTAAAAGATAGAAAATGTAATTTATTATAATGGAAACGTCCATGAACGTGAATTAAAAAACAATTAACTTACAAACTAACCCAGATAGTTTAACTTCAACTTATTTTTAATTGACGTTAAAATTTCGATATCTATCCTACTTTTAAAAATCCCCGATCAACGGTTTCCAATATGATTTAAATCTCACTTATGAATTTTCACTTGGTTGGCAACTTGAATGAACGTAAAACGCCCTCTCGTAGTAAAGAGGGGGTGGTACTCTAACATTATTAGTAATTCGATATTCTCCCCAACATAATATTTATTTTCATCTATTGCGAGAACAAATCATATTTGCACTGATTATTGTATTGTTACGTCAACCGTCAGGGGGGAAATCGCAGCTTAATTTCGATAATTTGGGGAGTTTTTCAGAGTGATTGCATAAGTAAATTTTACTCAAAGTTCGTTCTGCCAAGCATTTTCCCAATTGTGTTGGGGTCAGCTTCCAGTCTAACGAGACGCGGCTGAATACCGCTATTTTACACGAAGCGACTACCATCAGACCTCCGCAATCCAGTTACTGGATAATACCGATATCTTAAAATTAGATCAGTTGTCAGATTTTCGGGTTTCTGACTACCTGTGATGACCGTCATAGGTATTCGTATGACCGGGACCGACGGTTTAACGTGCTCTTCGAGGCATGGAGGGGTCTCGATGTGTAACTAATGGTCATCCATCCGCGGATAGACCGCGGTAAGCGTTGCTTAGCCTCGCAATTCGTAAGATCCACGTGGTCGTTGATAAGCCATGCCATGAGCCCTTCAAATTTTACTCTAGGTACTTGAGCAAAATCATCTAGAAAATTTATATTTGGTATATATTAGGTCCCCACCTATGAAATCAGCGTTTTGTATGGAAAATTTCAAAGAAGTTTTATTTTTCATACTAACGTTTTCTTAATTTATTTAACAACCATGAACACTAACGTTTTAAAACTTTTATGCACTAATGTTTAAAAACTAAGATAACGTATGCCACTTAGATTATACGACAAAAATATGTTTTGGCTAAGTTAAAACAAAAATAGTGGTCATTTCTGCTAACAAAAAAAGGAGTCATTTTTAAGGTATTTTTTTATGTTTAGAAAACCATAAGTAAATAAGGTTTTTTTACTATTGGTAGCTGTCTATGATGGTCATTATTCGATATAATGTCAAGCAATTGATGAATATTTTAAATCATAGAAGTGACGAGGTTCTCTATTTGTGAGAAAAAAACGCCAATTTCATAGGTGGGGACCTAATATTATTTATCTATCTATATAAATAAAAATGAATGGCCAAATGTGTTGCTAAGCGCAAAACTTGAGAACGGCTCGACCAATTCGGCTATTTATTTTTAAATATAGGTATTCCTGGCACATGGATTGTTCTTATGGACAGAACGAAGTCGGTCCGGGCAGCTAGTATTTCAATAAAATGTAGGTAGTCCTCTAAACTAAAGGCAAGAGTCGTGTCATTAGGGTCTAATCAGCATCAATAAAACGTCAATAACAATTATTATTACTCGCAATAAACATCTTTAATATTGCAAATCTGATAATTTCTCTTTGACAGTTATGGCAAATATTATATTTTGATTACGTGATAAAATTAAGTTTTATTATAATGCTAATAGGTATTATGAAGATAATTCTTCAATGCAAATGTAGAGGTTCATGAGGTTAAGTCATCGTTGTTTTCTCTAAGGAAGCAACTGTTTATTAACTAGTCAATGGTGTCCTGTTGTGCACTTTGACAGGACTAAACTAAACTAAGGAGGTTTGTCTCTTTCTATTTCAATAGAAAAAGAAAGTGACAGTTGCATCTAATCTAGTCTATTAGTGTCAAAATGTGCAACAGAATCGACACCAGTGTTTCGGGCTTAGATTCTATACAAGGTTAATCTGAAAGTGGGTACTAAGCCGCGGGCCACATAAAGTATCACTGATGACTATTTTAAAGCAATTGTTAAAATTTCAAAATTCGATAAATTTTATTTCCATGCAAAAAGATTTTTATTTTAGTTTTTTCACAAAAATACAATACCTGCTTTAGTTATGAATTCAGAAAAGTAATTTTCTAATCTGTGACCCCAAATATGACCTAGAATGTAAAAACAGCTGATCATAGCTATGGACAGATAGATTTTAGTTTCTTTTTTTCGAAATCTTTGAAATGCTATATCTCTTAAACTATTGAGTTTTGGGGAAAGATGTAGAACAAAAGTTATCCTTTATTATGGGTACTTTAACACCCTTTCGGGTTAGTACCCCCTTTTCGACTAACCTTCTATACAGTTTAAAATATTTATTTCTCAAAGATTTTAACTTAATGAGAAACAAAGTTTTAATAATAACATGCAGGTAATTGTTAAGATAGTCCAGAGCGCTCGTCATTTATGCAGCAAGCTTTTTTAAGCTTTGCGAGTTTTAATTTCCACCCTGTATAATGCCCAAGTTCTAAGAGAAAACGTAACCCAGAGATGCGAAGCAATTACATTTAGACTGGAGCGAACTTGATGCAACCAGCCGAATGGAGACTTATTTTTGTGAGGATCAAAGCGATCGTGGCGGCACGTCAGTGACGTCACTTCCGGCAAGATGGCGGCGGCGGCGCGATTGTTTGATGTGCGAGTAATGAAGTGTGCCACCTCTCCCCGCTTCCTGGCTGTCGGGGTGTCAAGATACGGGCAATGACAACTTCTGTTTGCATATTATAAGGTACTTTTGCTACATTTTCATGTGTTTGAAACTTGACAGATATCTGTTTCTGTCCGAAAAAGCCAGGCCACGTATTGTATATCCTGTTTTCATAGGATGTCTCTTGAAATATGCGTACTTAATTCTTATAATGTTTTCAGGAAGGAATCTATACTAATATTATAAAGCTGAAGAGTTCGTTTGTTTATTTGGACGCGCTAATCTCAGGAACTACTTACTGGTTGGAATTGAAAAAATCTTTTTGTGTTGGATAGTCCATTTATCGAGGAAAGTTAAAAGCTTTATAACATCACGTTACGACCAATAGGAGCGGAGCATAAATGAAAAATGTTAAAAAAACGGGAAAAATGTCCACCCGTGCGAAGTCGGGACGGGCCGCTAGTAAACTATGAAAATAAAATATTGTTATTGAATAAGTACCTCTATCTAGATTCTTAACAAACCTACTTCCTGACTACGAGACTAAGACGGTATACGCTCAATGTGAAACTAGAAATGTCATTAAAAGTATCCATAGAAGAAAACCGAAGTTACTTACAATTGATGCCTGAGGGGCTCGTGGTTAATTATCAACCGCTCGGATCATACGATTTGCGAGGCTAAGCTGCGCTTGTCGCGGTCAATCCATCCGTTCGTTACTCATCGAGACTCCTTCGTGCCTCGGAGAGCACGTTAAACAGTCGCTCCCAGGTGTTATACGAATACCTATGATAGTCGTTACGGGAAGTCAGAAGCCCGAAAGTCTGAAAAGCGACCTAAACTTAGGATATCGGCATTGCTCTATAACAGGATTGCGGAATGCGGAGGTCTGATGGCAGTCACTCCGTGTAAAATATTGATATTCAGCCGCATCTGGTTAGACTGGAAATTGACCCCAGAATACTTACAATAGATTCCTTAAAATGCACTCTTATTAGAGAAGAGCTAGAAATCAATCGAAAACATTTAACCAGAATAACGGTCCAAACTAACGAAAAATCAATCTAAATCTGTCACTAGACACGTTGCCCTTGTATTAATTAACAACTCGCAATCAGTCCCGTGGCAACCTTTATTATTTAGTAGCGCTGTCATCAACGCAAAACGGATTTAAATTCAATTTCATATCAGGACTCGCATATTGAGTTGTTATATAGAGCATAATCGCGTTACCCAGTCCACTAGTGAGGATTACGTGCTTTTTAATAAAGTCGTGCCGGCAGGGGGCGACACCGGGGACATTTTTATACAAAGAGGATTACTTCGGCCACGTTTATCTGAACCTTACAGGGAGACTTAGCCTTCTAAGTACGTTCAGTGAATGCACACCCGTTTTACGGATACGTTCTACACAATCTAGCTAGCTTTTTAGATATTTTGTGTTTTGAAATTGAAAGCTAGAACACAATTTATGTTTTGTATCTCGTCTGGACATCGGAGTTCGTGTGTATACACCAAGCAGTTCTAATACCAGGTTCACACGATTCGATTCTAGTTGATCAAATGACGATCAACAAAATTTGAATTTGATTGAAAGTCTGTTCAGATGGTTCAAATCGCATGCGATTTAGCAGTTAATCAACTAGAATCGAATCGTGTGAACCTGGTGTAAGGAATGTCAATGCTTTTCAAATTTTATTTTCTACCCCAGTCGATAAACATCTTATTGTCTCCCGTAATCCCTGCATCTTTCTAAGTTTAAATTTGATCGTCTTGTTCAAATTGGACATAATCCAACAGTCCAGTTATCAGTTCCTCAATAAAGACCCTACTCGATATCCACTTGACGTTCGCAACTTATATCCAGCCAATTATAATAATCGACACAGTATGACTCAAGCATCCGTTGATCCCAAGAAACCACTAACCATCCCAAGATTAGCCTCAATACATCCGACCGAAACAACGTCGGCTGCGCAGGAGTTGAATTGAATAACGACGGTGTAACGACACCAACAATGGATGCTGCTCGCCCGCGCCCGACACTCCAATTATCTCGTTGTGTGCATTACGCGTGTGCTGGGAACTAAGTTTAATGTTCCGGGGTGCGCGAAAACTGACCTTAAGGTCGGGAACACCAAGAAGACATAAGTAAAGATGATACCCAAACAGACATGAATGCTATAAACACTTTAGTAGAATTTATTTAATAAACAGCAGTACCAAAGTGTTTGGGTATTGTCTCTCTAGGTACTCATGTAATCATGTCGTACTCGGTATTCATTATGTAGTTCTGCTAGAAATCATCTCAGTTAAATGTCCTGCTTATTTTAAGAGCAGGATATTTCGTTGATTTCTCTAGTCAAAACCGAAGCTAAGATAATTCAGCAATGGTATTGACAATTATGTATCTATAATCTATTTTAAATGTCCTGCTTATTTTTAGAGCAGGATAATATTTCGTTGCTTTGTCTAGTCAAAACCGAAGCTAAAATAATTCAGTAATGGCATTGAAAATTATGTGTCTACCTACCTACTTTTCTTAGTTAATAAACAGACAAGGTATTATATTCAACAAAACTCACTATAGGTAGTATAATATGAGTTACCGTTGCAGTTCACAAGCATAGTTTACCTCTGTTTAAACGAACTGCGTTAAACGACGCTTGAGTAACGAGCAATTGTTTGCACGACTATTAACGAAATCGCAGTAAAACAAAAATGTAAACAACAAATAAACTCGCGGTGGTCCCATATGAATATCAATTTGTTTGCCTCCGCGACAGCGTCATTAAATTAGCGGCCAAATTGAATCACAACTGCGACAACCTTGCCGGTGCGACTACCCGCGAAACTTTTCCTCCTATTAATTTACAAAGCATCTCCTTTCACTCCAACCAAACGAATTTAACCCTTCGCAACATCCATTCAAGACTTAACTTCCCTCGCACAGACCTTAAGTTTGTTCATTATTTTTACATGTCATTGTGCAAGTGACGTGACTCCACACGATTCGAAATAAGACTCTATATCACGGAATTAAGTTCGCTATTCCTTCTAATGCGACACAAGGGTGTATCTGGTGAAATTATGATGCAGTCTTTATTCGTGAGCCGTCGGGAGCGGTTGCAGTAATCACCGCGTATCTCCATCCAGGGGTGGGCTGTGAATAGAGCCCTAATGAACTGGATTTAGGAGTTTTTGTGCCGGCGACTCGTCAGCTCAGAGGTGCAGCCGAGCAATTATGACGGACTAAACAAACGTGGCTCCAGCTCGTACACGGCCTTTCAATTACTGACTTGCAAGCGAACTGCTTACTATCGACCACTTCTTTCGGTAATTGCTTTTACGTGTACGGCGGGTTATTCTGTGAGTTTTTAAGCTTTAACTTCTCGGGCGGTCAGTGATCGATCTGAGGGAGTCTGTTTAGATTGATGGGCCATTCTCTAAGCCGGTACCTATACCTTGCCATTACGTAGCGGCGAGTGCCGACCTTCTCCGAACATCCAATCGTTCTTAATCTTCTTAGTGCGGAGCGAGCGGAATTATTTGGAATCTAAGCACCTAATATGCTTAGATAATAAAAGGTTTCGCAATTGTGAGCGGCTTTGTTGGATGTCCTCTGTTCCTGTCGGTAACAGCGTCTTATGGATGTATTATTTGGGTCCAATTACGATTTTGATCGTATTATAAAAATAATAGAAGCAATTCCAGCAACAATTTGTGTTTATATCCAGAAAGACTGCTTTATTTCTCGAACTACAGTCGTAATCTCATATTCACCAATTAGACATTATATACGAGGAAAAGATTACAAGGAGCTTTGTTGACAGACCTACGCATGTAGCGAGAAAAGATCGTAACCAAATTAATTATATAATATTTTTGTTTTTAGGGAACAAATAATCATTCACCGATTGTAGGTAGGTGTCACTTCCGTCATCAGAGTTAGTAATTACCTTGTATGTATCCACTTAGCTTATACCCTTTGTGGTAGACTCTAGCATAGCTATCTACTCCGTCTCATCCTCTAACGTCTCTTTAAAGTAAGTGCCCACTTATATCACCGAAGTCATAAAACGAGCATCAAACTTACATAAGTTTAAAACTGATGAACACATAGCTACAGATTTATTATACCTAGCACGGCTATTATCTACACATATCTAAAACATATGCATAGTTACCTACGCGTTCACTAACTAAACTTCGCAGTTTTAAAAGAGCTTAACCACCAGCATCTAAACAAGGAATCCGAACTTTGCATTGATTGTAAAAAGAGTGATATTTGTTCAGCAAGACCAAAGACGGCTGTAAAAGATGAGACTGTTCTTATTTATTTACGACGGTGCGGCGAGCGAAGTGGAGCGAAGATGATATGAATGATAAATGACCCTCTGAACGCCCCGCGTCCCCCCTCCCCCCTCTCACACGTGAACACACGACGAGGTGTGCTCTCTGGATGCCTACTTAAGTCTGTGCCGTGAATGCCGAGAAGTGATAACCGTTTGAATGGCAAAAGAACTCGTGACGAATATTGATATCGTAAATGTGTTATGTTAATAATGCTGTCAGGAGCATGTTAAAGGCTCTGAAAATCGTGTGTCAGCGGTGAGACCGAAAGAAGATGATGATTCACTTAGTACCTACAAAGGTAATGAGAGTGGGAGACATAATATTCTGAATGACGTAGCAATGAAAGTACGATCATTTTAGGTACGCTTGGATTAAGTACCAAAATCAATTGTGCCTTCCAACTATTACGTAGAGCTAAGTGACTTAACATATCTAGTAAAATTCCAGAAAGAGCATCTTTACCATAGCCATCAAATGTTACGATAACCGTCTCTGTTTATCGAGGATAGTATACCAAACGATATCTTATGTAAATAAAGTGAAGTAAATACCGGTCGAGCGGCTGCATCAATCTCAACGTCTAGCCGAAGTCATCGGAGCTAAACGGATTTTTTCAAGCCAATAGCCGCGCATCAACACGCGTGACGCCCCGCGCGATTGGTCGACACTTTTTGTTCCATTTTCGAATCCTTTGTTTTTATTGGTTGACACTTAGCTAAGACAAAGGGGCGATTGTATGTGTGAGTCTGATTTAGTTTGTGTGTTGTTGGTTTGTTTGTGTGTGTTAAGATCGGTTTCCTGCATGTAACGGAGGTGAGGTGTGGGTCGGCTCATGTGGGATCTACGTGCTTGGGCTTCTGATTTTGATGTAGGTACGGCCCTTCGTCCTATGTGAACTGGAGTGGACTGTTTATTTTTATTGATGCTATGTGCTTTGTAAAGGTATGTTGGCTGGCTGCCAGTCATTTACTGCTTTCATAAGTGTTTCATTCTTTACAAACAGTGAATACTTTCTTATGGTATTGGATTATGGTAATTTTCGATGGTTTTTCTAGACTACATTTCAACGCATAAATATCTCATCCTTTGGACATCATCTCTTACATGCATATTTAACTTATAGGTAATAAAAAAATACCAACCGCACGAATCATAGTACGATTTGTGAGGTTAAGCTGCGCTTGCCGCGGTCAGTCCGTGGATGGGTGACCGTTCGTTGCACATCGAGACCCCTCTGTGCTTCGGAGAGCACGTTAAACAGTCGGTCCCGTGTGTCATACGAATACCCATGACAGTCATTACGGGAAGTCAGAAGCCTGAAACTCTAACAACTGGTCTAACCTTAGGATATCAGCATTACCCAGTACATGGGTTTTGGAGGTCTGATGGCAGTCGCTCCGTGTAAAACACTGGTATTCAGCCGCATCTGGTTAGACTGGAAGCTGACCCCAACATAGTTGGGAAAAAGATAGATAGAATACCTACATAAGTAAAAAAAAGGAATTTTACCAAGTACCTAAACTTTGGTATCAATTTTGATTAGGTACATACCTACACAGCCTATCAAGGTATCTATAACCCCCTTTCCAAATTATATAACCATTTAGCTGTATCGGCCGTCGATCCAGCAGTCACAAGAAATGACTGAAAATAATTCAAGTTCACCTCCAGACGGGGTGCTATGATTAATGACTGGGATTATTCAATTAAAGACTCGGCAGGTGACGGAGGGGGCGACAGGAGGGTGGGTAGGGGGGCGCTTTATCTTCGGTGGCTACTCGAGAGGGATGAATTAGCCCGGCCACACGTTTCCTGTTGATAGTACATTTGTTTGTCCTTTTTGGAGCTGACTTCAGATGACAGTGTTGTCGCGTTTGTGTTTTGTTGTGGGATGGTTTTTTTTAGGTTCTGTCTTCTTGGTAAGTAAGAAGAGATGATACCTGGCACTTCTTTAGCATTATTGAAGTTTCTTATCATAGATAGAAGGATGCCAGACCAAATTATTAGATAAATATTCAGGTCATATAAACATACCTATGTCTCGTTGGGAGTTTCGTTGGGACTTCTCAGCAGACAAGACGGGTTTTTTGCCATCAAATGCAAAATATACCTATTCCAGATTGTATTTCGTTAAAAACTAAACATGATGGTTAAAACTTAAATAAAGGTCCCTAATTACATACAAGACTAGAAAACACTAGATTTCGTAAAAATATCCGACACAACGTAAGTTGATATCGAAAATAATAGATGGCGCTACTGGTCAGACAAAGCATTCTGTTACATAATAAGAATCTAATGTAGCCGCAGACCAATGACATGCAATAATAAATAAAATAAATGGTAACAAACCTTGGGATATCCTGGTCGGAGTTAGAAGAAAAGAAACCAACCGGCTATGTCAAGATGAGTAGAAATTAAAGTAGGAATGATAGCTTTTTGCTTTTTCCGAGTCAATTATGAAAATTCCTACTTATTCTTAAAACTGATAATTTTCAGGAACTAAGTAGGTACTTACTGGAAATTCAATGTCCGAAATTAATAACTTATCACTAATATTTCACATGTTTTCAGTTAATTAGGTACCTACTTATAAAGACAAGTAGCAGTATTCCCAAGAAATCTTGATGTTTTAAATGATGGTTCAAAACCGAAATCAATGTAATAACGACTACCTACCCACTTACTAATTAAACAATCTCTTCATACATATGGTTATTATCTCCATAGTGCTTAATAAAGTATAGGTACTAGGTAGGCATGAATGTGCAGTGATGGCACTCGAAGGGTTCAAGTGGAGCTGCGCCGAGCACCATCCAGCCGAGTGCTGGACGTGTCAATGTCGATGCTCAGCAAGGTTGCCGGTAGCCTTCTATATGTTTTGTACCTAGTTAATAAAGTTTCTTACACGCTACATAAAATTACATTTATTATCCAGATTAAATAGAGTCTCACACAACAAAAATCTACGTTAAGGTTAAATGTTGTGGTCTTTGACCAGAACAAACTTAGATTGAATGAAAAATAGTAGAACAAATTTTTATCTAGACTGCCTCGAAGATGTGGTGGCAAGCGCGACTGCTGATCGTGAGGTCCTGGGTTCGATCCCCAGGTCGGGCAAAGTGGTACTGGATTTTGCCGTGTGGGATACCTCAGTAGCAGCCCAGAGTTTGGATTTTTTACCGGATGATGGCAATCGCTAGACCTTAAACATAACGACGAAATGAGGGTGTTACTATACCTACACTTCTGCCCTACCTTTCGGGGAATACAGGCGTGATGTTATGTTATGTGTTATGAGATTTTTATCATTCTGCGCACTTGACTGACGCCAGAATTTCTTTCTATGGGTCAACCATTGAAATAACCTATTATTTATTTATTTTATTCTTCATGCACAAAATTAGTAGGTACAAAGGCGGACTTATGCCGTAGGCCGTCCCATAGATCTCAGGGTGATGCAGAGACAAAACATGATAGGTGTACTGTACTATCTACTTACTTGATGCATTTTCAACACTCGTGACGAATGGTTTTGGAAATTGAAAACCGGTAAATGATATCAGCATAAAATTCTACTTCACGGTTTCATTCCGATGTCAAACACAAATTGGTCAGCTAGGTAGATAGGTATCTACTAGAAAAACCTAGTCTACTTTTTTTCTGAAATGCCCGCGTCCCTTTTATACAGGGTACCTGTATTTTGCCCGATACATAACTAACATGAACACGGCTCATGAGTATGTTCCACTTACGGTTTTTCCACGCGGACTAACTTCGCTTAGTCCAAGTGTACCTATGCAAATCTGAACAGCCAGTAACGGTTAAAAAATTAGACTGAATTTAAAATTACTGGGGGTTTTTGACCTAGTTTTAGTATGTGTGATGAGTTTGTTAGCCCTTGTGTCCGTGTTACTACATACAGTGTTTTCCAAAATTAATGCGGTTTTGTAGGTATAAATTATATTTGTAGCAGAAAACTATCGTAATATTAAACACTAGCAGTGTCCTCACGGCTCCGCCCGTAGCCTATGTTACGCAGTGATAATGTAGTTTTCTAACGGCAAAAGAATTTTTGAATTCGGTCCAGTAGTTTTTAAGTTTATTCGTTACATACAAAAATCCAAAAATACAAATCTTTCCTCTTTACAATATTATAGTATAGATAACATCACGACTGTATTCCCCGAAGGGTTGGGCAGAGGTATATAGTAACACCCTCATTTCGCTGTTATGTTTAAGCCCATGTAATAGGGGACAAGCCTATTGCCATCAACCGGGCACAAATCCAAACTCCGGGCTGCTACTGAGGAATTCCACACGGAAAAATCCAATAACACTTTGCCCGATCTGCGGATGGAACCCAGGACCTCATGATCAGCAGTCACGCTTGCCACCACTAGACCAACGAGGTACTTAGTTATCGGTCTTGCTAGATGTGACTGAAAGACGGGATGAATCTTCTTCTTTTCGTGTGGTTAGTGACTAACTTGGTGTCAGAGTTTATGCTACCCATGGGGCCTCTAACTTGGGTTCACATGCCGCGGAGAAATATCTCTAAGGCAGTTTTCAAGTTTCTTCACGATGTTTTCCTTCACCGTTTTTAAGCAACGGATAATTATACAATGCGCACATGAATCCGAAAAGTCAGAGGTGCGTGCCTTGGGTTCGAACTCAAGACCTATGACTTAGCAGTCCAACGGTCACACCACTAGGCTATCACTGCTATTAATATAATCTGCTGTGAATAATATACCTATAGAATTTTCTCGATGTCAAACGGTAATATAGTCGCGATATCACATAAAGGTATAATTTGCTTATAAAGGGAACACCTGCCTCCGGTATAGTACACCCCCGTGAGAAAAGACGCGATTTAATATGTACCTAATGTATTGAATGTAAGACTCTTAATTTGAGAGAATGGTTTCATCATCCTCCTAGCCTTTTTCCCAATTATGTTGGGTTTAACCTCCAGTCTAACCAGATGCAGCTGAATACCAGTATTTTACACGGAGCGACTGCCATCAGACGTCTACAACTCAGTAACTGGGCAATGATTTCTATAAAAAATTCATACGTAACATAACATCACACATTGTACTGCCCGAAGGGTCCGGCAGAGGTGTTTTTTTAGTACAACCTCGTTTCGCCAGTTATGTTAAAAAAAATATGTCTCTAAATTTTAACGCAATTATCGACGGTCCCTGCGTATACTATCGAAACTACAAAATCTCAGTTTTTATTTTATTATGTATGTACACCGATTTCGCTCAGATTTATGATCTGATTTACGTGATTCTTCTTTAGTTTGATGCGGAATAGTTGTCATTTGGTCCCATAAAAAAAAAATATTTTATAACCTTTAAGATAACATAATTTCACACATTTTAAGCAGATAAAATAAAAACTCAGATTTTGTAGTCTCGATAGTATACGTAGGGACCGTAGTTATTTGCCTGCACGCATCCTTGTTAAAAACACACAAAAAAATACTATAGGTACTCGTTACCTATTAAAATATTTTTTCCTATTAATTAGTTTCAAAAATAATTACAATTACGAATCAATATTCACCACACTTAACGGCATAGTAATGATCGCCTCGGGGTTACCAACCCGGGGTGGCAGGGGATGCTAGTAGGGTTACATTGATAATTAATGATTTTTGTACAAAGTGCCCGGGAACTGGGACACCCCGGACTTTCAGGTCGATAAGACAATTCTACATGACGGAAACGGTAGCTACAATTTAATTTACATTTTTAAATAAGTATGGCTAATATAAATAAGGATTGGGATTTAGACGGGTTTTATACACAGTTACTTCAAATTAATTGGCGAAAGTTCACAGGATTACTAGGTATTATTAATAAAATCTATATCTGCCTAGCCTTTACCATAGTAGATTGGGGCCAGCTTCCAGTCTAACCAGATGCGGCTGAACACTAGTATTTTACACGGAGCGACTGTCATTAGACCTCCACAATCCAGTTACTGGGCAATGCCGATAGGTACTCCAAGGTTAGATCGGTTGTCCGACTTTCAGGCTTCTGACTACCCGTAACGACTGATTAATGTGCGAGGCACGAAGGAGTCTCGATGTGTAACGAACGGTCACCCATCCCCGGACTCACCGCGACAAGCGCAGCTTAACCTCGCAAATATAGTACATAAATATAATATTGCAATGACCTTTATAAAAGTTACTGCATCCTTGGGCAGCCATGAGTCTTATGCAAGGTGAATTTTCATCACTATGCTCGTTCATACGTAGTTAATAAATATTATAAATATGAGAGGTGGCGTTAGTTACCGCTATTCTTAATTAAAGACAGTTGACTCCTTCTAAGAAAGTTATTACATACTTACATTATATTATAATACGATCTCAAGTCATAAAATAAACTGTAAACTCTATGTTATTATGTTTATGTACCATTAAAATAGTAGATATGTACGCCAGTTGTTGCTGGGTTTTACTCGTAAAATATTTCACATACCAACTATTCGAAAATCCGCATACATGTACAAAGGCTAATACTATTCCACACATGCATTCTGTAAAATAAAATAAATCTAGGCACGCAATATATTTTAGTTCAATCAATTCGTATTACATTCACGCGAGAATTCTAAAAATTCACGCCGCGTAATCAAAACAAAACAGAAATACAGATTTCTGCATACGTACTATATGTAACAAAGCATAAATACGCGCTGAAAAATCATTCCCTTCCGAAAGGTTTAACAGAAAATCGTTACAGTAAAAAAAATGTTTTTCTCGCAAACAAAACGTCCATTTAACGCGAACTCTCAACCCCATCCCTTCCGCGGTATTATAATAAATGGCGCAATAATGGCACAATATAATATTAACACAAAGTTAAACGCGTTTTTATTTTCCCGCCGAAACTTCAGTGCCGCTCTGGTGAACATGGCGTGCGACGCCATTTCTCCTCTTTACGGGCGCGTTCTCAAAAAATGGCTCCAGGAATAAAATAAATCGCAAATATTTATCAAAACGCAGCCCGGCTTCGGATGCGGGCCAGGGATGTGGTGTCGATGTGCCTAATGTGGGACGTAATATGGGGCTTAGTACTTTTTAAAACTTTTAACAGTCACTTCGTTTAAGCCTTAAATGAATTAACTATCTGTATTGTATAAAAATTAAACGACGCTTGCCTTAGTTGATACTTTACATTAATACGATTATTGGCTTTTATCAAGTTGAATGTTAACTTTGTGATATTTACCTATTATTCATTGCAAATTGTTGCTTATTGCTAATCTGTTCATGCTCCCGTTTAGTACCGTTTGTTATAAAATTAAGAGTGTAACTAAAAGATACTGAACAAATTTGATAAGATAAATTTAATAAGAACAAATCTGGACACTCAAGACCATACTTAGGAGTCCATTACCCAGAAAAAATCAAATAACTAGATGATTTCTACACCACCATCATATACTCCCATCGATATCGATGGAATTGGTGTCGCATCACTAAAGGGTCGACAGGTTGCACAGCGTCGGACATTTTGTTTTACAGTGAGGTCGGGCCCGCCGAATTATGAAAATATTACACCAATCCCTCTGAAACACGCTTTGACATTTCGTAACACGGTAATAAGTTGTTTTTGCGAGTTAACTCTGTGTTTGACACGGGTGGTAGTTTATTTAATTTTTTTAATCACTTATCTTTTCTGCATTTCCCCTTACACATTGAAACAAGTAACATAAGTAGGTTCTTTGGCATTCTAAAAGTTAAGAGTGATGTTGGTTTTAAATAAGAAGTCAAGTTGCAACTAATTCTGAAACTGTTTTCATTATTTTTGTCAGAACAAAAAACTTTAGATTAAAGACAGAAATGATGATGTGACGCCATTAATAGGGAATGGTAAATGTTTATACAGTAGCTTTAAATCTAGAACGGTTTTAGACCAGAGCTCTACATTTGAAATAAGCAATCCTTATCAACTTAAAATTTCTAACAATAATTTGCAATGACGAACTACAATTAATTTAAACCCCATTGACAGACTTAATTTTTTTCAATCAAATAATCATCAAGCCTGTTCAATTCCCAAAGGGTTGGGCAGAGGTGTATAGTAACACCTCATTTCGCCGTTATGTTTAAGTCCCATGTAGTAGGGGGCGAGCCTATTGCCATCAACCGGGCACAAATCCAAACTCCGGGCTGCTAATGAGGAATTCCACACGGAAAAACGCAATAACACTTTGCTCGACCTTGGAGATTGGACCCAGGATCTTACGATCAGCAGTTGCACTTATCACCACTAGATAAACGAGGCAGTTATCAAATAACTTACAACAAAAATTCTAAATGTTAAAACAAAATAAATATTAGTACCAAATCAATAGTGATATTTTCACCATGAAACAGTGGCATAACAATACAGGGCTAATGAATTGTTCGCGTGCTGGGGTGACCCGCTACGGCTGCATTCGGATGCATTAGCGATGCTTCCGGGGCCCAACCACCCTCAAGCTTTTTATTCTAATGCTTTATAAACATACTACTAAAATTAAGATTGTCAGCATATTTGTGAACTGAAACTAGTAAGGATTTCAATTTTACGGTCTGGAGGTTCGAAATTTATATGCTGATAAAATTCGCACAAAGGAGGGTTTGCATTAGCGGCCATGGATCCTGTGACGGATGTGGTTAGTTCCCTGATCTGACTTTGCTACGAGAGACTTTCTGCTTTTAACCATTTTCGGATACGAGATAGTGCGTTTCCGAGGAGGATTGATGTCAGGCAGGCGGCCGGTCACAAAACAATAAGCCAAAACCTCTAACAACATGGATTTTAGAAATACATGTTGTGCCGACCCCACATAGTGTGGGGTAAGGGCAGGAAGAAGAAGAAGATAGTGCGTTGAACAAGAATCAACAGTAGCTAGATGAGAAGGGGCCGTGATTACCAAATCAGATAAGGAGCGAAAATGCAGCGATATTATTTATTAAAATTTTCTAGTCACCGACATTTGATTATTTCCCTTCAAATATTTGATTCTGTTAAAATCTCGGTATAACCATTAGACATTCCTCCAAATCATTAACGCACTTCAAGACCGGGGGCTAAAAATACTTTAAAAATTCCTGCATAGCGGTGTGACGCGGGTAGACCTTAACGATAGAAGGGTAGTATTTCCGGTTCCTGTTCAGAGGGGGCCGCAGGGAAGCCGGAGGGGGGAGGGCCGGTCCTCTTTGTGTAGCGATAACCGGAAGCCAAGGGCTCCAAGGACCGAGGGTTATGTCAACTGTGAGGTATTTTCAAGTTTCTTCCCGTGGCTGTTGATTACTCGACACGAATTTCTAATGTGATTTTGAATGCAAATGTTTAAAAATGAGCTCTGTAGCAAGTAATTCATGTTTGAAATTATTTAAACAATTCTAATGCACCCGGTACCTATAAACAATAAAGAATCGTTTTGCTTACTAAACCTAGTAATATAAATAGACTCGTAAGCAAATTTTACCTGTGATACCTACTTCTATATGGGAGGGTCTATTATGCTAAGCCATGAGGTCTTTACTTTATTATTGATAAAAAAGATACAAGAGTCTCAATTTTAACCAATAACGCTCCGTAAATTATAGGAATCGGCCATAAGCGTTGTTATGTTGTACAGGTCCTTGGTACGCGGGGTGACCGAATCCATTTATCACCAGACGCTATCTTCACTCTCAATGGAAGCTACCAATTTCTCAGACAAAACGTTAAATCGTAGAAAAGAACAGCCGAGGACAAGCGCGTCAGGCTAAAAGTCCACGTTCAATATCTGTTCAAGAAACAGGCCACTCCGGAGCAATCACCGGCTAAATGGCTACTTTTAGTGCGAACAATAATAATTTTAGTTGCGAGTGAGTGCTCCAATAATGGGCACAATTTCCGACGATTAGCCGAACGACAGCCGAACGTTTTGCCGAACGTTTTTGCAGGACTCTTGTAAAAATGGCTTTAATGACCGGCAGTTGAGTGCACTACTTGTAGTAATCGCGATGATTTACTCTTTATGTTTGACTATTTGTTTGAATGCCCGTCTTTGTGTTTACACAAGTATATGAGAATACCAGTTTAGGTAGATAATGATTTAGGAGATTGCTTCTAGGTAATCATCGCATCTGCATCGTAAATTTTTGATGGAAGTAGAGTACTCAACCTCCAACCGATTTCCCTCAGTTGACTTACAACCTGTGTGGCTTCACTACCAGCAATAGAAACCTCATAAATGTTTAATGAGTCAGTACAGGTTCTATGCTGAACAGGGAATAAAATTGAACCATAAACTCTCGGCTCTTAGACGACCAGTAAAGGTTCGAAAGTGGTTGTACGCTATTCCAACATTCTCGAGTCTTCGTATTTTTTGGAACACTCACGTAGGTACCCGTCATGTCTATAGTTCTCGAACCGTTAAGCTAAGGTATCTTACAACCCAATTAGTATGTATATCTCATTTCATCGATGTCAAATATGCTGATCAACTTTTGTTGGGCATAATCTCAATTCTTGACTTGAATGGTTCTTGAGATTTTCTTATAGAAAACCCATTTATATTTTTTTCGACTTAGGCCTTGACCGAAGACCGCAGCAGTATGTATGAAAAAAAAGAAGAATTTTCTCAACACAAAATTAATAAAATCTCGCCACAGTGGGTCCACAGTGGCGCAACTTATCCGCGGCACGGAAGCCGGCTCTCTCGCGACACGACTTATCCATTTATCCGCCACCTCTCATCCGACGCTACATAAAGGGGTTAGAAAGTGGCCACTATAACCAGACCCCCGCTCTCTTGTTTTATTTTAAGTTTTTCCAAGAAAACGATACACGGTTTTCAAGTCTTGTATTGAGATTTTATTTAGTAAATCTATTAAAAAAGATAAATAAAGAATTTAATATTTCACAAACGTGAAACTGTTGTTGCGTGACATCTATGGCATTTGATGATCGAGTATGTCAATATCAATCAGCTAGGGAAAAGTTGGTTGGAATTTAAAATCAGGATAAGAAATCATCTCATCTTGTCCAAAGCTAAACGTTTATTTTATGTTAACTTATTTCCCATAATTTATCTTCATACCTGCATTATTAGCTCTAAAATGTGTGATTTCTAGCATTATCGTATATATGCAATAGAATGCCACTACCCTAATAGAAAAACACCCTGGTGCCTTTGCTAACTTTTTGCATTTGAAACACATAGTTTATAGTTGAGAGGCCAACAAGTAGTGGATTGAGAACCCTATCGAACAGAACCATTACGAATGATTTTTTAAGAATGGAGGCGTAATGTTTTTTTCATATCGACAGGAAATGGATATGGATAGAAGTATGCACTTTGACAGTAACAAGCGTGAATGGAGAAAGAAAAATGAATCGATTCGTAAAAATTATAATATGGTAAGAACTCTTTCTGTTTTTAAAATTTAGGTACTTTACAATAAAATGTTTGAGACGAGAGCCGTAAAATACATAACATAACATCACGCCTGTATTCCCCGAAGGGTTAGGCAGAGGTGTATAGTAACACCCTCATTTCGCCGTTACGTTTAAGTCCCATGTAACAGGGAGCGAGCCTATTGCAATCAACCGGGCACAAATCCAAACTCCGGACTGATACTGAGGAATTCCACACGAAAAACCCAATAACACTTTGCCCGACCTGGGAATCGAACCCAGGATCTCACGATCAGCAGTCGAAAAATACATTTCATGGATTAAAGACTTAAGTGGTTACAGCATCTTTATTCAAAACATTCATAGGCTCAGTTGCACCAACTAACTAAAACCGTAATCGTTACAATATTTCCGTCAAATCAATACAAATGTAAAGAATATGGTATGGTTATAGTTAAAGTTAGTTGGTGCAACTGACCCATAGTGTTATACCTCATAAAAATAATAACGTACCTCCTACGATTCTTCATTAAGGATAAGTGAATGAGCCAAGCGCTTACTAACTAAGTTCAAATCTTTTCAGAAGGCGATGAGGTCGCTAAAAACTCTAGAATGAAAAAGAATACCTACAATGTACCATACAAGCTTTTTGACCTGTCCAAAATTCTCGTGATAGTTTGCCAAAACATATTTCGTGTCCCCGTTAATTTTAGTTGCGTTAACATAACGAACCGTCCATCTATCATGTGGCTTTTAAAAGGGTAGAGCGGGGTTGACGGCGATTGAAGCCTTTCTTATTTATTCGTATATGCCTGTTGGCGCCAAAAATACGGCAAGGTTGACCTTTCCTGACGAGGGGAGAGTCGGGCACCATGGATCACTATGACCGATAGGTGCGTCGAATATTGGCTTTTTAGGTCATGAAGGATACATTAATGGTAAGGTTTATTTTTGATGATAAGGAAATATCAAACTTATTAAGTAACTGCCTCGTTGGTCTAGTGGTGGCAAGCGCGACTGCTGATCGTGAGGTCCTGGGTTCGATCCCCAGGTCGAGCAAAGTATTATTGGGTTTTTCTGTGTGGAATTCCTCAGTAGCAGCCTGGAGTTTGAATTTGTTCCCGGTTGATGGTAATAGGCTCGCCCCCTATTACATGGGACTTAAATATAACGGCGAAATGAGGGTGTTATTCACTTCTACCCAACCCTTCGGGGAATACAGGCGTGATATTATGTTATCTATACTAATATTATAAAGAGGAAAGATTTGTATTTTTGTATGTAACGAATAAACTTAAACACTACTGGATCGATTTCAAAAATTATTTTGCCGTTAGAAAGCTACATTAGGTATATCACTGAGTAACATAGGCTACGGGCGGAGCCGTGAGGACACAGCCTGTGTATTATAAAGATGTAATTGTGATCAAGACATATCTTTTACTTAGAAAAGGTAATAAACATCCAACAATATTCGTTACCTTTGATTAACTCCAACCAAAGTTCCAATCCATCGATCCCTACCTTATTTACGAAGGTATCGCCCTCAATCTAGCTAAATAGGTATCATTATTTTTGTTTATCGGTGCTGTACCGAGTACCAATTCCTACATAATTTTAGTGAGGTCTCCACACGAACGGTCCAGCGGCAGTCCGCTATAACCGTATATCTTGTCTTTGTGCGCTTGTATTTATGGCTACCCTTATTTTTATTTTAATGCTGATGCGACCGGAGCCGCTGTGTCTCGCCTGCCGACTAATCTTTTGGACACCCTGGTTGGTTGGTACTTGGTGCTGATGTAGAGTGCGGTTTCCTTGTTGATATTTACGGTGAGTTGTTTGTTTCTTATATGTAAATGTTATTGTTATTGCTAATTATAACTAAAGACATGTACTTATGTGTGAATTCCTATTTACACATAAAGTCAAGTATTCTTCAATGTTAAGTAAATGAAATACAATGGAAAAGTGTTGAATATGACAGAGAATAAAACCGTGGAAGTGGAGTGTAGCGGAATTTGGGTTGCAGTATGTTCTTATTGGTAGACAAGAAGAGTCTGCTGCGCATTCTGAAATTCGTTAGTCACCTTTCACGACATCCCCTTCCTTCTAGCCTTTTCTCAAGTATGTTGGGGTCAGCTTCCTGTCTTACCAGATGCGGCTGTATACCAGTATTTTATAAGGAGCGACTGCCATTAGTCCGCAACCCCATTACTGGGCAATGCCGATATCCTAAGGTTAGACCGATTATCAGACCTTCGGGCATCTGACTTCCCATAACGACTCTCATAGGTATTCGTATAACACTCGGGACCGACAGTTTAACCTGCTCTCCGAGGCACGGAGGGTCTCGATGTGTAATGAATGGTCCCCATCCACAGACTGACCGCAGAAAGCGCAGTTTAACCTCGCATATCGTATGATCCACGCGGTTGGTCATTAGCCACGAGCCCCTCCCATGCTATGTTGAATTATTATGGAGGATGATACTGGAATTCTAGTTGCATTATGTTCTTATTGGCAGATAAGAAGAGACTGCCGCCCATTCTGACATTCGGTAGTCACCTTTCACGAGATCCGTTGGAAAATTATTTCCACGCCACTGTAGTGAAAAACACGTCACTAACTTACAATATTCAAACAAAATTTCACCATTCATAAACTCCATAGCATCTTCAGCTAATTTTAAAAGAAAACCCTAGGGTTGCACCCTTGCAATATTTCTGGCCATAAGTTTCCAATACATGAATTTTATTAACTTTCGCTCCCCATGACTGATGGTGTTATGGCGTTTGTTTTTCGCGTCATCATGTGCTGACAACCATGGGGTTACGGTGTCAATATACGCGTTATGAAATTATGGTGAGTGTGCATGATGGTTTTATAGAGTATTTTTTAATTGATTGTGGGTTGATCGATTTAGAAAACAATTATGGGGTAATAAAAAATAAAAAAAATAACAAAACACTGTTTTGTTATTTTCTTTATCATTTTATTAAATGGTACTGTTGTCAAGCTAGGTTAATTTCTCAGTAGCACGGAGTCTGGATTTGTGCCCGGTTAGTGGCAATAGGCTCGCCCCCTATTACATGGTACTTAAACATAACTGGCGAAACGAGGGTGTACTAAAAACACCTCTGCCGAAGCCTTCGGGGAACACAAGGCGTGATGTTATGTCTAGGTAGGTGCAGAAAATGTACTTTAAATATTTTAAGCTTAACCTAATACTTTCCAGTTGTTTGTAGTCTGGGCTCTACTGAATTTTCATTAGAATAAATAATTACGATATTTGTAGTCGAAGACAATGAGGTTAACGGAACTGCAGTGATGATGAAGCTGGATATACCAACGTCGAAAATAATTTATACAGATTTTACATATAGGTACAATCGTCTGTTTACAAATAACTTTAACCAAAAAATAATGATCAAAACTTGAAGAATAACAAAATGCGCCGCCTAATTTTTAATAAAATATTTATAAGTCCCCCAAGCGACGTTATTTGCTGAAGGGTGACTGGAAGATTTCAAACTTTCCCGAAGAGAAATTGGCTAAAAAATTCCTTAGCAAAATAAAATCGAAGAGCGGCTTCCGAAAGTTATCGAACTTCCCAACAATCCATTACACCGAGTTTCGCAAAAAATTGACTCCGGCTCTCTTTGGAACTTATTATTTTGAGTGAAAACATCCAGGAGTTTCGTCGCCTCCGACCAAGTTTGCCAGCGACGCTGCCACCCTCTTTACACTCGATAAACACACATTACGCCACTATCGCAAATTGTTCTAGTAATATCAACCATAAAGAAAGTAGCTTAAGATTTGGGAGTGTTAAATGTGTAAGAAAAAAGTGGTCTACATAACTTAAAATCACGCCTGTATTCCCCGAAGGGTTGGGCAGAGGTGTATAGTAACACCCTCATTTCGCCGTTATGTTTAAGTCCCATGTAATAGGGGGCGAGCCTATTGTCAACAACCGGGCACAAATCCAAACTCCGGGCTGCTATTGAGGATTTTCACATGGAAAAACCCAATAAAACTTTGACCGATCTGGGGATCGAACCGAGGACTTCACGATCAGCAGTCGCGCCGCCACCACTAGGCCTAAAAAAGGTGGTATTTGTCAAAAAAATCAACGTTTGAAATATAAAAGTCTGAATAGGCGCCGATTTAGGTTATAATCTTTACTTAGGCCCACATAACACTAACCGACTCCTAAACGACTAACAGAAGTATCGTAACCTTTATCACCTCAAAATTATTGGTCACTAACTCCCAAATTGCAGCCGATACCGACGATATCCAAACATAACCGTAACGGAGCGTGTAACGCGTCCGATCAAAGCTGTACAACCATTAGACAGGTCGTACTAACAAACTTACCGCTGAAATCGCCACTTTTAGCTGCGAGCGAGCACTAAACAGCAAACAAAGCCAGCGGCGGCGGCGAGCGGCGTCCGGTCGCACCACAAAGCCTTTGTAGCCGCCACACTGACACGCTTTTTGCGTCGCCGCGGCCGCTATCGTCCGATGACGTCCCCGTAGATCGATAAGAGCCTCCCACTCGACGGGAATGCTCCATTGTATTACTGACACTACACTGTCTGAGATGTGGAAAATCGTAGTCCAAAATGCGCGTGATAGCGGCGTGAGCGTGACGTCACTGTTGCGTGCGGACAATGCGCGGAGTATGCACGTCGCGTCGTCGTGTCACCAGTGTCAACGTGAGTGGTGGAACTGCTTTTATTACCTCTTAGCAGTACACCTGTTCGATTGTGCCTTGTGTAGGGATTTGTAAGTCTAGGACATCATCTATACTAATATTATAAAGAGGAAAGATTTGTATTTTTGTATGTAACGAATAAACTTAAAAACTACTGCACCGATTTCAAAAAATATTTTGCTGTTAGAAAGCCACATTATCACTGAGTAATATAGGCTACGGGCGGAGCCGTGAGGACACAGCTAGTGTAATATAAAGTTAAAAGGTGTAACACCGATTGGGCATCTAGCGTGCTTCTTTTCTTTTGGTTTCAAAGGCTTGTGATGTCATATGTTCCTTCTAAAACAGTTTCTGAACTTCATATTTGATTTGTAATCATAAAGTGGCATTTATACCGCCATTTACCAAGCAGATGAAGAAAAAAAAACATGGAAGATCTTAATTTTTTTTAACCGTCTGTCATACTGCCTCCAAAGTCATCGAAGAACACTCACAGTCGTCAAAACCTTATGATGAATTATGCCCAAATTAAGTACTTCTCTATACCAAACCTCCTTACCATAACTCAAACATTACCTCCAGCCACCAATAAGGTCCGCTGAGGGTCTGAATATTATTTTCCTGCTAGCAAACTGAGCTAAGTACGTGCCGCTCATACGTATGCGGTGCTGAGCCACAATTAACATAAATTAGTTGTTAGTGGCGCGTGAAGAACGTGAGTCACATCTAGTGATGTTACTAAACAGGTACGGATAGTGGGATTAGGGAGAATTGAATTATTGCTGATTTTATTACAATATTTAGCTTACAACCAAGCTTAAGTGAACTAGAAGACTAAAAACAGTGAAATAATATTTGTCTACGAAATTCGTAGTAAAGCTACGAAATCGTAGCAGGTCGGAAGGTGAATATTCGTTTTAAGAAATCATTCTTCTCCTAAGTTGTTAACATTATAGTGGTTTCAGGTTGTTTTTATTCTTGTCTTATTGCTTGATGGCAGTGGTATAGTTTGATTTTTCATTATCATAATTGTAGTTTTAAACATCTGCATTCTTAACTTTGGGATGATGTTAATGACGTTCTTAATTTTTGTTAATGTTTTTCGAATATTCACCCCGGGAGGATGGTCTAAACATATTTGAAACTTTGAGTATAACAGTGACATTTTGACTTTGTCAATTTAAATGACATGATTTTCACTTGTTATTAAACTGACGATTCGCGATGTTCATTCAATTTATTTAATACTAACGATCCGCCCCGGCTTCGCACGGGTGCAATGTAGATACTAATGTGGAGCATAAAAACCTTCCTCTTGAATCACTATCTATTAAAAAAAACCGCATCAAAATCCGTTGCGTAGTTTTAAAGGTCTAAGCATACATAGGGACAGACAGACAGCGGAAGCGACTTTGTTTTATACTATGTAAAGATTCTACTGCTTAGAAAAAAATATAAACGAACGAAAATTCCGAAATGTAAATTCAAAAACCAAATTCATCGAAACGGAACCTCCACTTATCTCAATCCAGATACCCCGATACTTCCGCGCCATCCCGTAACAATCACATCACTACTGAGATGTGATCTGTATGCGTGCGAGCACCGCACGGATCGCGGACATCTCACACGTATAATACACTACTTATTACCTTCTCGACAATGTATGCCTTTCGTAACGCACATGATGACGCATAACTAGCACAACACTAACGTTCAACGTTCCAGGGGTGGTCAAAAACCTGTAAGCTTTAAAATCAATTTGGCTATATGTGTGGGTACTTAGGTTTACCTACAGCAGTTAATTTATTTTTTGAGTGGACTAAGAGTAAGACTAATGGGCTCGTGGTTAATTACCAAATCACGCGGATCATACGATTTGTGAGGTTACGTTGCGCTTGCCGCGGTCAGTACGTGGATGGGTGACCGTACGTTACACATCGAAGCTCCTCCATGCCTCGGAGAGCACGTTAAACTGTTGGTCCCGGGTGTCATACGAATACCTATGACAGTCGTTACGGGTAGTCAGAAGCCCGAAGGTCTGACAACCGGTCTAACTTTAGGATACCGGCATTGTCTTGTAACTGGGTTACGGGAGTCTGATGGCAGTCGCTCCGTGTAAAATACTGGTATTCAGCCGCATCTGGTTAGACTGGAAGCCGAACCCAACATAGTTGGGAAATAGCTAGGAAGAACAACTTAGGGTATTGGTTTTGAGTATTTATAGACTGTGAAAAGTGTATTGTTATTTGTTAGGTAGGAAGTCTGAAGAAATAAATACTAAGAACAAAATTATTATGGATATCATAAATAGTTTAGAGCGGTCTCAATAGTAGATTCCATAAGAGCTCTCCTTATCTCAATTGGGCCGAGGTTGAAAAATAGGGGTTACCTAACTATACATTTTGATCGATCCATCGATTTAGACAAGTGAGGTGTTCATTGACGTATGATAGAGACTCGTATATCATGCGATATACACCGATTTTCGAAAAAGAGTTTTCTTTAAAAAAAAAAGCGCAGCTAGTATGTGTAATATTAGAAACATGCTATGCCTCACTTAGAGGGGCTCGTGGCTAATATACAACCACGCCGATCATACGATTTGCGAGGCTAAGCTGCGCTTACCGCGGTCAGTCCGTGGGTGGGTGACCTTTCGATACAAATCGAGACCCCTCCATGCCTTAGAGAGCACGTTGAACTGTCGGTCCCAGATGTCATACGAATACCTATGACACTCGTTATGGGAAGTCGGAAGCCCAAAAGTCTCACAACCCATCTAACCTTATTGCCCAGTAACTGGGCTGCGGAGGTCTGATGGCAGTCGCTCCGTGTAAAATACTGGTACTCAGCCGCATCTGGTTAGACTGGCAGCTGACCTCAATATAGTTGGGAAAACGCTGCGAGGAAGAGAGCTGTATCTCGCTGGCTAACAAACACGGAAAATGCAACGACGAAGAAGCAGATTATTCCTATTTATAAACCCATGGTATTGTAACTTCTCTCAATAGAGGATGGACGGACAGTGATGCAAATATCGTAGCAGGAGATAAGGTTCACCGTCCAGATCTGTACCTACACAATTTCCAGTTTTCACCGAATTTCCTACAAAGCGTTATTCACACGAATTCCTTGCATCCTTATATCTATCTCGTATCTTACCACAGATGATAGGAACAAGGTTGTATGATCTCAATTGTGATCCTACGGTGCCTAAGATCGAAGTGTTCTCGTCACGTGAAAAGCTTGGGCCCCTAATCGTATCAGGCGCGTGAGTCGCCTTTAGACAGGCCTCTACTGGCACTGATCTATAGAAATACTGTATTTTGTTGAGAAATATGTAGGTATGTATGTAGTATATCGTCTGATAGTTGATCGTTTTTATTTTAATATACTATAATACATAACATCACGCCTTATATTCCCCGAAAGGTTCGGCAGAGTTGTTTTTAGTACACCTTCGTTTCGCCAGCTATGTATAAGTTCCATGATATAGGGGGCGAGCCTATTGCCATTAACCGGGCACAAATCCTGACTCCAGGCTGCTACTGAGAAATCCCTAATGGAAAAACCTAATAACACTTTGCCCGACCTGGGGATCGAACCCAGGACCCCATATTCAGCAGTCACGTTTGCGACCACTAGACCAAAAAGGCAGTCAACATCCAACTTTCTGTACACACACTTCACATTAGCTATATAACTAAACTATTATACCTACGTTATAGTACGTAAGTGTATAATTAGTAACTCTATTAGCGTAAAGATATCGCACAGCATCCTGGGGTAGGGTATAACAATATAGCGCAGCGATCGCAGTTGCAACATTGGAAAATAAAAGAAAAGTTTAATTCAGTCCGTCGGTCTATCCTTCAGCTTATCGGTTACGATAAAAATTGCATTCCTTTACCGGAACATCACTTTAGGATTTTTTTGATGTTCTGTTCTGCCTAGCCTTTTCCCAACTATATTGGGGTCAGCTTCCAGTCTAACCAGATGCGGCTGAATACCAGTATTTTACACGGAGCGACTGCCATCAGACCTCCGCAACCCAGTTACTGAGAAAACGCCGATATCCTAAGGTTAGACCGGCCGCCAGACTTTCGGGCTTCTGACTTCCCGTAACGACTGTCATAGGTGTTCGTATGATACCCGGGACCGACTATTTAACGTGCTTTCCGAGGCACGGAGGGATCTCGATGTGTAAGGAATGGTCAACCATCCCCAGACTGACCGCGGCAAGCACAGTTTAACCTCGCAAATCATATGATCCACGCGGTTGGCAATTAGCCACGAGCCTCTCCTGAGTTTTTTTGATGTAAAAAAATGTAAAGTCATATTTTTAGGAGTTATTTAACCTTCTATGTCAAAGGTCTCCAAAATAAAAGTAGGTATAACGGGCAGATAGATCGTAGAGCTGACTCAAAACTGTTCCGCGTTACCAATTTTGGTAAGTACGGAACGCCAAAAACCGGTCCCAGTCATACGACACGCTCAGTGTTGTGGAGGTCGGACGATTTGCAAATGTCGTTGAAATAAATAACCGTGGAGAACGGGGCACGTCCACAATGGACGCGAATCAGGGTCACACGACTAATCTTGTCTAATAGACGCTGTTGGAGTTAGTAGTTTCTGTTGATATATTTATATCTAAAAACCTGTCTTTTTATAAGATCTTTTGTTTGAGAAGTTTTTTTAGTTCCATCGCGATTATACATCAAGCACACATCAAAATATTATCAATATAACAAGATGGCCATGTGACCACCAGAAAAGTTCTTAAAGTCTTGAATACGTATTACTAGATGGATAGACACCAGTAGCAGATCCATCACCTGTACACGGATACACTCGTTACACCTTTGCTTTAATTTCAGGTCAGCAGTTTAATAACATAAAATAACATCAAGCCTGTATTCTCCGAAGGGTTGGGCAGAGGTGTATAGTAACACCCTCATTTCGCCGTTATGTTTAAGTCCCATGTAATAGGGGGCGAGCCTATTGCCATCAACCGGGCACAAATCCAAACTCAGGGCTGTAACTGAGGAATTTCACACGGAAAAACCCAAGGCCCGACCTGGGGATTGAACCCAGGATCTCACGATCAGCAGTCGCGTTTACCACCACCAATGAGGCAGTTTAATAATGCTGTACTATTATTTCCACTACGGGCATCAATAGGATTATTTTATCCATTCCCTTTTCACATCTCCAAGTAACAACCTGACGTACCTACAATACATAAGATCCATACGTTTCGTCCATCCTATACGCCTCTAATTCTAGATATGTCCCATCTTAGTGAGTGACACTATTACTGAAAGTACAAGACGCGGGGGGAGGGGGTCCGTTACCGAATTCCCTCACGCACCGGCAGAGGGCGCGCTCCGCAGAGCACCAATACCCCGTAATGTGATGGAGAAATAATTTCCTAAAATGCACTGGATTGAGACGGGACAGGTTCGACCGTTTTTGGATATATTTGAGTAGTTCGCGGGACGTCAATTTAGTTTATTGGAAGCATAAAAACCGTCGGCTTTGATTTTCATGAGTGCTTTGAGGGTAATTAATATTGGATAGAATATATCTGTGTTGTTTGTTATAAATTGGGAAATTATCGGGATTACAGTTGCTGTTAACAATTTTATAAATAGACTCATACGTGTATGAGGCATTTCAGAATTGAAAATCGATAGCTATGAATGTAGAATATTTTTTTTAGAGACACTAGAATTAATCTCATTTCGGATTATCATAACCTGATAAGGCATTACATCTATAGGTACTTTGTTGATTTATAAAACCACTATTTGTTCAATTAGTCCCAAAAAAACTACACGGAAAAAATTAAGACAAGATTTTAATATTTTTTTCTATAATAATTTAAGAAAAACTTTGGTTATGTCTGTATGTTTTTCTTTTATTTATTATATTCGTCAAATTTGTTTGCCAGATGTTTGAAAACGGTGGTAAAACCGGTCCATTTTTGTAAAATTTTAACGTTTCTAGTTCTTTTTATAATACATTTATTGACAAAACAAAACATAGGGACATAGTGGTAGTAGATATATATCATATGGTAACAAAATATTTGCTCTAGTGACATTATCCCAGAAGGAAACTGAGGAATACCTTTGTATGGACATTTCCTCTTAAAGTTAATACAATCTTTAATTTTTTTACCTAATTAACATTCCACGTAAAACGAAACGTATTTCAACCGATTGCTTTATACGCATACAATTTGTGTGCTCTCCACCCAAGTTCTATTGTAACAGTCTAGGTCCCCTGCAATATTGCAACTTGAGCCGAGATTGCCTGCAAGCGCTCTCGAAGCGTCTTATCTAGGCAATAATAACGGCAAAACATCAAACCGATCGCCGATTCAATATATTTTAAGATGATCTTGAGACGTTTGTCTTACATAACTGTGGGAAGATGTATTATAAAATCGATTATTGAAAATACTTGGCTTTTGAGTAGGTAAGATTATTTTGAAGCAAGAAGAATGTGTAAATTATAAGAAATTCTTTTAATTTATCTCCGTCGTGGTGGCAAATGTGATTGCTGATCGCGAGGTCCTGGGTTCGATCCCTAGGTCGGACAAAGTGTTATTGGGTTTTCCCGTGTGGAATTTCTCAGTAGCAGCCCGGAGTTTGGATTTGTGCCCGGTTGTTTGCAATAGGCTCGCCCCCTATTACATGGGATTTAAACATAACAGCGAAATGAGGGTGTTACTATACACCTCTGCCCAACCCTTCGGGGAATACAGGCGTAATGTTATGTTCTATTAATTTCTCGTTTGTTTAATTTTTTTGAGTGTTAATTAGACTACTAACGGTTCTCGATCTGATAAGGATACCATTTCAAGGAGACTTCAAATACATCTATTAATTAATGCATATAATTTCAATAGACAGTTACTTAATTAACTGTAACTTACTGACTGCAATTTAATTAAGTCAAAGTAAGACAATAGATAGAATAAATAATACTTTTTTTTTTTTAATCGTTGCCCCACACTAGGATTTCTCCTGTATCGTGGGTGCGTTTACAGACACAAATCTTCACATGCACAAACATCCAGACCCGGAACAACTATCTGTAGGCCATACAAATATTTGTTCCGTGCGGGAATCGAACCCACGACCCGTAGCGTACAAGCCGATCGCTCAGCCACTGCACCAAACGTGTCGTCAATTACTTAAGTTTAAAGCTAGATACAAAACACGAAAAATGGTTAACTTATCCTAGGTAAATGGGGGCACGCGATATCGGGTAGTAACTCCAGTTATCGTACCTAACTTGAGTTACAAAAATTAATCTATAACATTATACATTTTTTACTAAATTTTATACGGGCATATTGTGCCCGGAAAATGGCAATAGGCTCACCACCACCACCATAGGCGAAACGTGGGTGTTTAGAATCCTGTAATAGGACAACATCTCTGCTTTCTCTTTCGGGATTACAAATTTTGTACCATAACATACGAGTATCATGACGCCTTGTCCTCCCCGAAGGATTCGGCAAAAGTGTTTTAGTACACCCTCGTTTCGCCAGTTATGTTTAACTCCCATGTAATAGGGGGCGAGCCTATTGCCATTAACCGGGCACAAATCCAGACTCCGGCCTGCTACTGAGAGATTCCTAATGGAAAAACCCAGTACACCTTGCCGGACCTGGGTATCCAACCCAAGACCCTATGTTTAGCAATCGCACTTGCGACTACTAGACCAACAAGGCAGTCATTTTGTACCATGATAAAAAATGTTATTAGTAATGATAAAGTCTCGTTCAATAAAAAATTGGAATGCATCATCCATGTTTAAAATCTTAGCGTATGAAACAAGGAGGGATCGGAAGTGGGTAGAGGGGGGGAGGGTACAATCTAAACAGTCATTGTGCTACGTCTGCTGGTCGTGTCTACTGAGTGCCGAACGTTCGACAGATATTACGATAGGAGACGGCTAATCATACGATGGTAGTATTTTTATACGTAGGTAGGTAAGTCTTTAGGGATTATTCGAAATTAGTAGATATTATTATTGTTTTTTTTTTTTTGATCATTTAAAACTAGATTGCATTATCTTTTTATGGTTTTTAATAAAATAAAATACAAAGGAGTTTTTTTTATTCTGATTAATTGCTTAGTTTTCTATACCAATATTGTAAAGAGGAAAGATTTGTATTTTTGGATTTTTGTATTTAACGAATAAACTTAAAAATTTTAAAAACCCCCGACGCAAAAAAAAACGAACTTTTAAAAAGTCAAAAATAATAGTATCGTTGAGCCATCAAATTCGATTGAGTAACACCTATATATTTTAATTACAGAAATTGATGGATGGCACGATAAGGTTTGCTCGTTGAAATGGCGATATAATATCGCGTCGGGGTACCGCTAAAGTAAGTCAGACCCTTCATTTAATTGACCATCTATTCATTTACTAGCTAGCTAATTTACTTAGCGGTACCCCGACGTGATATTATATCACCATTTCAACGAGCAAACCTTATCGTGCCATCCATCAATTTCTGTAATTAAAATATATAGGTGTTACTCAATCGAATTTGATGGCTCAACGATACTATTATTTTTGACTTTTTAAAAGTTTGTTTTTTTTTGCGTCGGGGGTTTTTTAATTTTTTAATTAAATTTTTATTTTAAACTTTTTAAACTTAGTATTAAGTTAAAAAATTTAAACTTACTTTTGGCAAAAAAGCACGTAAATTGTTAAGTAAATATATATTTCATAAATTAAGATTTCAGTGTGAACTCGCATTCTTTGTTTAACGTGTACAATTATTCATATGTTTATTGTTAACTTCTATGTATACATAACATAGTAATTGACTAATTATTTTGTGTTTCTCCTTACACCATTGCATTGTATGTATAATCAAATACTGATCAAAACGAATCCAAACACGACATATATCTGCTATTATTTTTTCAAGAGTGTACTAGTGTGCTGGATATCCTGGCTGCAGCATCAGCTCATCATGTCGCCACCATTGAATTGCATGTAGAATCAAATACTGATCAAAACGAATCCAAACACGACATATCTGCTATTATTTTTTCAAGAGTGTACTAGTGTGCTGGATATCCTGGCTGCAGCATCAGACCAAGAATTTCATAATCTTACATAGTTATATAGCATACATGAGTGTTGCAAATTTTATTTCACACGTATGCTTGAAAGTAAAGTAATACACATTATGCGTCTAAGAACCCTACCGCAGCTAACAAAACAGCTGATAACCTTGAAATGGCTGAACCGATTTTAATAAAACATGACTAAGATCACTCGCTAGAAAACCAGCTTACAAATAAAAAAAACCGCACTCAAATCGGTTCACCCGTTTAAGAGCTACGGTGCCACAGACAGATACACACACAGACAGACAGACAGACAGACAGACAGACACATATAGCGGTCAAACTTACAACACCCCTCTTTTTGCGTCGGGGGTTAAAAAACTACTGAACCGATTTCAAAAATTCTTTTGCCGTTAGAAAGCTACATTATCACTGAGTAGCATAAGCTACGGGCGGAGCCGCGAGGACACAGCTAGTGTTAAATTTAGCTGTAATAACATTACTAAGAAAAAGGACAATTAAAATCAGACTTAAAGTATGACCTTTCTTGCTTTACTTTATTTGCATCTACATACATAAGTAGCAGTACTTACAAACTACATAATATAAATGATTACTCTTTCGAGGGTATCCCGCAGCTGAAAGGGTTCATTCAAATTATCAAAGAGAAGCCACTTGAAAAATGCATTGACACATGTTAACATTTCGGATCGTGATTGCGAAGTTGTGCAACCAGTTGCTAGATATGCTTATAAAACTGATACTGTGGAAGTTTCAGAAGAAGGTATGCATATGAAGCATTAAAGTGTACCTGTATTATGTGAAAAGTTAAAACAACATGGGGATGAAATCAATTGCTTGCGTAAATGAGAAAAAGCAAAGAAGTAAGTACTTACCTATTGTGTAATTACGGAACAAAACCCACTCAAACTGAAATGCAACAACAGAAAAATACTGAAATAAAATTCCATAACTCATTTTCAATCGGCGGCGTCGACATCACTCGACACGCAAACTCTCCAGGACGCACGCAAAACGAACATTTTTCCGAACGGAACGCCCTCTCGACGCAAAACTCTATAAAAACGTCGAAAAAAAATAACAGTAACATGGCGTATAATGACAGCTGGTCCACTTGAGAACAAAAGGGGAGAGCCGAGCCTCGTCGAGAAAAAAATACATGAAGAGTAAAAACAACTAGGCGTACGTGAGGCCGCGGACCGCCGAGTCGCCGGCGCCCGGCGCCCACCCGCTAATAAATTTGCAATCGCGTTCGATTCGAACAGTCGACAATCGCGACGTTCACCCCACTCGCGACGAGTGGACTCGAGCGATAGTAGCGCTCTGTACTCGTGACTACACAACAATCTACATTCAGTTGCTGCTACACTCGACCTGAAATTAGGTAGCAGCGTTGAGAAAACTCGTTACGAATATTGCTATACGTCTCGGGGAGAATAGCACCGCATTCGAGTTTAAAATGCGAATAATAATCGCGGCATTCATAAAAATCCCGTGCGCGGAATGCAAGGAGAGCCGTGTTTTACACGTTATAATTTTGCGCCGAAAGCAGGTCTGCGACTAGGCGGGCGGTTGTTTTGTACCGAGTGTAGGCTCGGTTCAAATGCCGCGCACGGACCATTAGTTGATGAGCGCACATGCACACACGCCCTACGCCAGACGCCGCCGTACTGCGCCGCGAAACAGTTACAATTTTCAACTGAAATATGAAAATGTTTTGTAGCTTTCTGTTAAAATATGTTTTGGGAAAACTACCGTTTTCACGCACAATGAGTTTTCGTAGAAACTCTGACCATATATAGGTACCGTATTTCAGAATAAAACAATATAGAGTAATTTATAAAGGAAAAAAGATCTGCGAACGAGGAATGTTTTGAACGGAACAAGATAAGTTTTTCAGGTAGTGTTTATGTTTTCGGTTCACATAATATTTTTATAAAGTTAGTAAGTAGTAAGTAGATTTTAATTACAAAGTAACTATCTACCTACATGTAAATGTAGATTCAAACAAACCGTCCTTGTGGGCGTTTAGTGAATATTGCGTGTCCCTTATCGGCCCATCTGACTGGTTTAACCTGCTTAATGTGAAAGTTATCAACGTATCTCAACTGTCGATGCCCGCTTTGATCTGCGGGGTTCATATGAAACGAGCTAGAAGGGTGCTATTCTAATACTGTTCGAGTGCTGTACGTTGATATTGAATAGGACATGTCATTCTTGAGAGGTTATTTTTGGTTTTACTTAATTTTTAACGAAAGCTACTTAAAAAGCTTTAGTAATTTAAATGTTATTAAAATTATTTAGATTTACTTAACATTGATTTAGATCGTAATTATCAGGTAGGTATATTATGATCTCTAACCAGATTTTAACTGATAACAACGAGAAACAGTTTGTTTGAATTGTTAATAATTAAACAAACAAAAGACAAAATCATCTAACATTCAAATGATGGTGTAATTTATTAGATTCTTATTCCTCAAAATTATCGAGTATTAGAAACCGTTCGGTAACGAACGACATCAAATCGAGTCCAACGAAACGATATGTGTGTTTTATATGAATTAATTCCTCGGCTGAGGGAACCCGAAAGCGTTTTACTCACGGGCCAGATGGCGCGCGGACAGATCAATTTGATGATTGCAAAAAAAACCCACTACAGACTTTTTGACGTCCTACGGTCGTATGCCACGCCCGTCAAGCGTGCTTCTTTTCAAACCGATACGGGGATTTGAGAATACGTACCTAGTTGTTTTTATACTAAGTAGTTAGTGTTCTATTTGTTTAATCTAGGTAGAATTAGGGAGAACTTTAATGAAAAATTGTGAACAGAAAATATTTTGCTAATGATTTTATTGTATCTAAAGTCTTCTGTCGAGTTTTCAGTTCCGTCTTCCATCAAAATGTTGTAAGGTTTTATTGAGGAAACTCGAATACAATGAGACTAATCTAAATTTTAAAAAGCCTTTGATTTGACCGTTTATATTTTGATACCCTGAATAATGATCCCTTCCCCTTCATATTAGTATAACCCTAAAAAGACTTCTTCTAACAATTTTAGTATAATTATTGCTACACTCGGGAGCAATGAATCCGGGCTATCAACATAAACAAATTAATGTTAAAATGCTAATCTATGTTTAACTATGTTTTCTGAGATATTAAGAAGGTTTATGTTGGTAGGTGAATCTTCGAAACTTTTTAACATTATTTTAACAAATCATTCTTCTCCCGGGTTGTTAACGTTATAGTATTGTCAGATTGTTTTTATTCTTGTCTTATTGCTTGACGGCAGAGGTATAGTTTGAGCTTTCATTATCATAATTATAGTATGAAACATCTGCATTCTTAACTTTGGGATGATGCTAATGACGTTCTCAATTTTTGTTAATATTTTTCGAAGAATGCCCCTGGTACGACTGCTGATCGTGAGGTCCTGGGTTCGATCCCTAGGTTGGACAAAGTGTTATTGGGTTTTTCCGTGTGGAATTCCTCAGTAGCAGCCCGGTGTTTGGATTTGTGCCCGGTTGATGGCAATAGGCTCGCCCCCTATTACATGGGATTTAAACATAACGGCAAAATGAGGGTGTTACTATACACCTCAGCCCCACCCGCCGGGGAATACAGGCGTGATGTTATGTTGGTGACCCGGATGCATTGCAAAACAATCACCTTTCTATAAATCGTTTATACAAAGGAAGTAAAACAAGGATTTTAACTGTATGCATATCAGCACCACACGACGTCACATGTCTTAAGAACCTCGTATACTGCATTACCATAAGCACATGAACATAAAACAAAACATTACTTGAACATTAATTGCCTTATAAAATTAACCAGTGATTTATGTCGCCTTCGGGTGGAAATAGGTGAATTTTGACCCTCCAAGACTTCGTTTCGGAGTTCTTAATTTTTTTTCAACATTACATTTTTTCTGTAGATTTTAGTGTCACTACGCTTGAACAAATTGCTAATGAGCATCCAAATCTCCAGATTTTATTCACTGCCTGCAAAGTCACTCTATGATTATTATAATTAGCCTGTACTGTCCCACTGCTGGGCAAAGGCCTCCCTCCATTCTTTCCATCTGTCACGATTCTGTGCTGCTTCATGCCATTTATCATGAAAGGGATCCAACTCGTCCGGCCATCTTCTCTGCGATCTCGCTGTCTCGGGGCTCCAGTCTTGTGCTATACGGGCCCACAACTCATTCACACTCTATGATTATAATTAAAAAACTGAAACACTTAAGATTTAACTTGAATGGACTTGTGGAGGAACGAGGAATGGTGTTCTTCCAACGAAAAGGAAGGATCCTCCAACCAGGCAACCACTGCCCAACGGTTGATGTTGGGGTTGTACCTATAATACTATCTGCGTGTCAAATCTTGATATCGCGATGCAGGATTTGTGACACCACATTTGAGAGTTGTCTTTTTGTCGTTGCTGTAGTCTGCATGTGTCGTGGTAGATACCGCCACAGACTTAAGTGCATTTAATTTTTATTATCACCGTTGCTGGTCGCGGTCTTGACACGGGAAGTGGAAAGCGAACCTTGAGTAATCAAGACACTCTGTCGGTGCTATGTCTGACAAAATCATATAGCACTAAAATGTCGCTAAAACAGACGTCTGGCTATTTTTCTTTTCTTTCTAATACACTGCTTGTGCACCGGTCAGTTATTGGCGACACCTGAAGGGTCTCCAGCCAATGAGAACGAAGTAAAATACCTAACCTAAGCTAACTACTACTCTAACATCATGACTAGTAGCAACAACAGCACTAAGGGCGACCTCTAATGGGACTCGGACCTCGCCTTGGGCGTTGCTGGCGGGGGAGGACTGGAAGGGAGACAGTTTGATGAGGGCTGAATTATCGATGTGACTGCGGAGTTAAAAGAGATGACCGGCTCCGCGGTGGCGGGTGAGCTCGGTAGATCAGATGTATGGCAACGTGGACGTCGTTTTATGTGGACATTGCTGCACTGGCGACGTATATCACGGAGACTTGTCACCTAATGAATACGTAGCGTTATACCACGACTTAAGTCGTGAATCTTCTTCCAAAGATTTAGTACAACGACAAGAAAGACTATTTACACGGTATTTATAAAATAACATAACATCACGCCTGTATTCGCCGAAGGGTTGGGCAGAGGTGTATAGTAACACCCTCATTTCGCCGTTATATTTAAGTCCCATGTAATAGGGGCGAGCCTATTGCCATCAACCGGGCAGAAATCCAAACTCCGGGCTGCTACTGAGGAATTCTACACGGATAAACTCAATAACACTTTGCCCGACCTGGGGATAGAAACCAGGACTTCAGCAGTCGCTCTTGCCACCACTAGACTAACAGGGCAGTTACACGGTATCCCTAATTCCATGAAAAACAAGTTCCACCCCAAATCTGTGACCAACCCTGTGCTAAAACCATAAGCCACTATACCAATCGTCACAACATGATGGTCGAACATTTTTCCCATTACTGTTCTGTTCTCCCGTCGCGTCGCCGATGGAGGGTAGATACTGTCGCACTGACTGACGTGTTTAATAAGCGTTATCATGTCTTACATCCATGTTCGCTTGTAGGGAAATTAATATATCGTTATACACGGTTTTCAGTAAAAATGAGGCTGTACGAACAGAAAATGAACGAAATTGCGCTGTAAAAAATGTTTAAATGCTGCGCGAGTTATAGGAACATGTCGTTTTCAGTAAAGGCTGATTACATACTAGACATGGCCTACCTAAACTTTGCATAAAGACTGGTATACAATTAAATTTAAAAAAAATAACGCGTCTCTAAAATTTGAACACAGTACTTTTAGCAAATTGTTTACCAGAGATCGTAAACATTCAACAAATACGCATCAAAATCATTTTCCTTATACAAACGAATATCTGTCCGCATGAAGCGTCACTATGGACAGGATGTAGATACGTATGTGCGCCGTATCAAGGTCTGAGCCCCCACAGAACCCCAAGATCAGATACCAGACGACGACGTGCCCTGAATTAATCCCTCTATATGACATCACAACAATACGCACACACACACACGCATAAAGATATATTTAGATGTGTATATGATGTACACACTACCTATCTATATGAATAAGTAGACGTGTGAAGATATTAATAAAAATTAATTAAACTTATAGATTTGTCTGAAATTGAATAAAGTGTTGGTAAATAAATACAACAAAAAAACGTTATGAACTAACCACTGATTAATTCAATTCACGCAAATATTATTAATCATATAGAACACTAACAAAAAATAAATGAAACAAAAAGTAAGTTTACTATAAACAGTAGCTTACAAACGACACAATAGTTTAAGTAATACAATAGTTACTATCGCCTGAATGAACGCTAACTTACTCCCGGCTTAAAATAGCACTACTTAGAATTGACTTTGAACTTCACAAGTCACCGTAACCAAGACTTCAAAGACTTACAAACAGCACCAAAGTCTCATATGAATTAACTTCACCCAGATAGAGTAATTCATCAATAAACTACAATTATAGTCACGATTTTTTCTTACCTTAAAGAATTAATAATAGTTTTTTCTTCTAAATAAATCATAACGTCATCAAAATCATGTTTCACAAGCAATAAGAAGGGGGAGTCTACAATCGAAAGCCCCGATGAAAGTCGCTAAGAGACACGATAACATCGCACTACACTCGATGGCATGCGACCACTGCCCCTATCGCCCCCATCGGCTCACCAATAATGAGCGTACAAATCGTGACGGAAATTGAAAGAAAAAACTTCCCAAACGGCAGATCTTATCGTTCCTCCTAAACGTTCTCGTAAAAATATTAATAAAACATAACTTTTTTCACCCAAACCCACATTAAACTTCGATCCCGTAGGAATTTATTGACAATTACGCGTCAATAAGTGCCAATAAAAGCACAAAGCGTCAATGTCCACAGATTTGAATGTCAATTGTACACAATTGTGTAATTCTGTTTTCGTGGAGGCTCATTTTGATTGTGATGCTAGTAATACAATTATAAGTTGACTTTTGCCGGCTCGGTTTCTTTGTCGACTTTATTATTATGATAAACAGACCTTCGGCTATTGTGCATCAATTTAATCCATAAACTGTTTCCGTTATGGATATTATTTATTTTCGCTTGATTTTGGTGCGTTTTGGGCAATTAACGTGGTCATAAAAGTAACTTACGATTATAGTTTTTTAATCGTATTGCTATAAAATACTTTTTGAAATCCGATGCTTTTATTGCTTATTTCTAACGATACTTAAACGTATCATGTCAAGGTTTGATTCGATGCTATATTTAAATTTAGAACATAAAAAATATCTATGTCAGGCAACTCCCTACATACGTCTTTGAGTACAATCAGCGTGGGAACATAAACATCCGATTTATTATATATTATATATTCTTTCGATCTAAATATACATTTCGAGAATCTATTCCAGAATAAAGTTGTAGGTACATAACAAATTAAAATGAGGCTGCGAATGTCTCGTATAAACCACTAATAAGAAGAGCCCGCTTAACCTTATCTCCGATCGAGGAAGTCTAAAAAAACGGTCGCGGGGCCTGAGGGGGGTGCAAGGGGGGGAGGGCCAAGAACAAGAGCCGTCAGTGAAATAGAGATAGATGAACAGTGGGAAATGAAATTCTTTGTGGCATCGCGGTCCCGCAAAAAATGCACAGATTAGATTTTTCCCCTCCGAGAGGGCCGAGGGATGGAGGCAATGATTTTTTACAACATTCGCCCGGGATATATAGGAGTTTTAGTGGCGGGATTTGTTGTAACTGCCCTCTGTTTGAGAATTTTAATTTCCTTGACTCGAGATGCTCTCATTACATCGTACGGGGGCGTGCTTATTATATTTAAAAAAAACACATTTTTGTTATTAATGAAGATTTCTCACAAGATGTTTGTTTATTATTTTACTGGACTGGCGTCGCTGGACGTCTTTTATTTTAAACCTAATTAATATTTGATTTAATATATCTAATGATTAAAGCTTTAAAACTTTTAAAAATAAAACCCTCGATGGTTTACCTACCTACTGACAAATAAACAGTACTCCTTTTAAAATCCAAAGACCGTAATACTTTCCCAAACAGGACACAACTCTACGTCCTACTTTCTGAACATTAATACAGTCTAAAATATACGTTTTATACGGCTTAGACGGAGACATTAAGTCGGTAAAAGGCCCAAACAAGGCAGGGTCACGAAATTACTTGGCATTAGGAGCTTATGCGACCCTCGCGTAAAAAACAAGGGACTGTGCGGTTTCAATTGCGTTGCCACGTTTACACTGATACGCCACTTGGTACGCATCTGTTAATACATGATATACATGTCGTTTTAATATGTATTACTTACGCCTACGACGGGCTGCACTGCTTAACTAGTTGGCGCAACTGTTTTTTTTTTCTATTCGACTGCTTGTACGTGGTCTTACGGACCGTTTCTACGCAACTGGGCAGCTAACGGCGAGGGCAGAAGTGTCTCCAACCAATGGCGCAACTGTCAGACATCCACGGTATTTGAGCAGTTATAGTACTAGAGAACTAGTATTAGAGTTACCCGTTCTTCCTTTTTGTTTCGCAAAGATTTAAGATTTGATCCCCCAGTTTAGATGCACATTAGTTCTTTTGCCACTGATCAAATTGTTGTTTGACTTGAAATTTATCGTATTTCTGAGTTCTTTGTCGTGATCATCATGGTAATAGTATGGATCTTACCTATAGTCGTCCCAAAAATTGAGTTCTTACTAAAATAGAAACTATAACAGCATTTCTGAAAATAAAGTAAACACAAAACTATGCCTATTTACACATAAAATCATGCCTGTATTCCCCGAAGGAATGGGAGATGTGTATAATATAACACACACCCTCATTTCGCCGTTATGTTTAAGTCCCATGTAACAGGAGCCGCACATATTGCCATCAACCCGGCACAAATCCTAACTCCGGGCTGCTACTGAGGAATTCCACACATAAAACCCAAAAACACTACCCGACCTGGGGATCGAACCCAGGACCTCACGATCAGCAGTTGCGCTTGCCACCATTAGACCAACGAGACCTATTTATACACCATTAAAAAAATCAGTAAATCTTGTAAAAGAACTTCTGGTTATTGAATATTTCGATCTATGTATAAATGGAGAAGAAACAATAATGTATGCAGTTCAACGCTCTATGCAAATAAATTATTAATCAACTACTAACTAATACTACCCAAATAACTTCATGTTACCTGAAGTAGTTACCACCGTTTAGTGTCATTTCATTTTACCGGCTTTGATGCCGATTGATATAGCGACGACGGCGACACGACGTGACGCGGGCAAATGTTCTTATAATTTTTCTTTTTAGAATAATCATGTGTTTTTTTTATACTCCCTCTGCTACAACAGAAATACATAATTATTATTGTAACTATGAAATTATTCCATCTCATCAATTATAACCAAAATGTCAACTACTTAGTTAATTGTACAAAAAAACGTATTTCACACTGACAAAACAGACAAAATCCCTCCATATAATTTGACATGAAGTCCTAACAAGTACCAACAAGTACTTATAATAATAAACCCGTATAAGTGAAAACTATTCAGTACGACATATTATTATTTCGTCCGCAAATACCAATCGTAGAAAATCCACTCGGTCTTTAGGGTTCTGTAATAAAACAGGAAACTCTTATAGTTTTATCACGTCCGTCCATCCATCCGTCTGTAACTGAAATATTCGAACCTACATACATAGGTGAAAAACTATGGGGTAATTGTTTAATTTTAGTCTTAAAATACAATAAAGTTTACTTGTAAAAGTGTCTGTACCAGATTTATTTACAGAAATAAAAATCATTTAACATTAAAAGAGAAGCCGTCGATTAAAATTGTTTTGAAAAAAATTATATTAATAAATTATAGAGATGTAGTATACCTATATTAAGAAGTACAAAGCAATAAGTACAAAGCTTTTACAAAAAATACACCAAAATTAAATTTTATCGCAACTTTTCATTTACTTCTATTTTTAAAATCATTTGTATTTTTAACCGACTTCCAAAAAAGGAGGAGGTTCTCAATTCGTCTGTATGTTTTTATTTTTATTTTTTAATGTTTGTTACCTCATAACTCCGCCATTTATAAACCGATTTAGATGAAAATAAAGTTATTTGAAAGGATATACTTCCAGATTGGTCCCATTTAAATTTGGTGAAGATCTGATGAAGAACTTCGGAGATAGACAATAGAACTCCTCAATGACGAACAGTACGCATAATGTCATGATGTGATTATGTTACGAGCAGCGTCTTTAGTAGGTCCAACCATATTTTAATTAAGGCCACTAAAACGAAAAAAATAAAAAACATTTTAACAAAAATAAAACCGACTTCAAAAAAAAACGATGAAAAGAATAAAATAATTACCATATTATAAAATTAACAGTTTCAGAAGTCGGTGCCTTCAATTTGGTTCGGCGTGGATTAGCACCGACTTCTAAAACTGTTAATTTTATAATATGGTAATTATTTTATTCTTTTCATCGTTTTTTTTTGAAGTCGGTTTTATTTTTGTTATTAAACAACATGATAACTACAGAACCACTCTTCAAGCGTGTTCTATCACGCACTTGGCAGGTTTTTTTTATTTCTGTAGGTACCGTACTGTGTCCACGATCGATATAATCCTAGGGAGAGTTTGTCGCCTGTGTCATGTGGGAAAAATAAAGCTCGGTTCGAATCCCGTCAAGTGCCTCAGCAATTTGTTTAGCGACATCAAAAGCCGGTTTGGCTACACTACAGCCGAAATTAGGTTTCGCAGTATTTCGTTTTGGGATTGACGAATTATAAAAAGTTGTTAATAGAGTTCATTGAATTGAGTATTAGAACAATAGATTGTTTGACAAGTAAATAAACGATGTTAAATGTTTGCAGCAAATTCTTTGTGTGTTTTATACGATAGAGACTTGAGAGTAGATAGTTTAAACAACGGAATAAGTTAGTTAATAATATAAGAGTTTTATTGCCCATTCATATCATAACTGCCTTTACAGCAGTGATACCAAGTGGTGTGACCATCGAACTGCCAAGGTCTCGAGTACTAACCCAAGGCACGCACCTCTGACTTTCCGGATTCATGTGCTTATTCACTTGCTTAAAAACGGTAAAGGAAAACATCGTGAGGAATCCGGCATGCCTGAGAGATATTTCTCGACGGCATGTGAAGCCAAGTCAGAGGCCCGTGGGCGGCATAAACTCTGACACCAGGTTAGTCACAGGAAAAGAAGAATGACTGCCTTCAATGCCAGCATGAAATAAGCTTTAAGATTTTAAATTCCAACAAAAAGCAGCCTACATTTTCGAGTGCAGCGGTTAGACTATAAATTACCTCATTAGGAGCAGACAAGTTGGTTGCGCAAAGGGAAACGGAAGAAAGAGATCGTTTCCCGAAACTAATTACCAAACACGATAATTAAAAAAACAGATTTCTTCGTCGACTAAGGAATGGGGGAAATAAAGAAAATGCAAAGTGTCCACCCAAAATTTCCATGACAAAACAGTTTTTTCGTATCGCCCAAAATAACCATTGTCTCGTGAGCGTTTTGTCCGTTATTTTTTTTTCTTTGACGTGTCTCATTTTCATTTTTATCTCTGACGTCGAGGTTTTTAATAAGATATGCAAATTTCAGTGACACGGAGCGACTGCTTCGTCAAATTTAATGATAAGCGTCTGCCCATTGTTGGAGTCACGTCCTATATGGCATCGAAGTATCGAAATTCAAGGTACAAATGTATTTACAAATGGAAGAAATAAAATTACGATACTTTTTAGAAGAGAATTATTATATCTCGTACATCATATTATGTAGGTACAGACCTAAAAAAAATGTGTAAAGTATAGAGCTAAAAGGAGGCTGCTTTAAATCGATATTAACTACTTAGGCTTAGCTTAGTTTAAGATACGATTCAGCAGTATTCTGAACGTCTCTGAATGCAAATATGAGCATAAGCACTGGATTTTGACAAATGGAAGCGTTAAGGCTGATTTACACAAGGGTAGTTTCCCGAAGCGATACACTTTCTGTCTTTGTCTTCCTCTACGATGAAAACAGAGATAGCATGAGACTCACTTCGACAAATGATCTTCGTGTAAATGAGGCTTTAGTTCACTCTAAGACTCGTCTCTAAATCTTAAACTCGCTTAGTGATCTTCGGGTAGGCAAAGGCAATCGTATTGTGGGTATCTAAAACGAGTAAACAGGAAAAAACGAAAGATTTCATAAGTTGATAAAGTCAAAACCTAGAAGTACGTGAAACTATTAAAACGGTGATAATACACCTAGAAGAACGCTAGGATGAAAAAGAAGATTCTGGACAAAAAACGTATAATATTCTTTAACAGAATAGAATCTAAATAAAAATAAAACAGACTCATTTAAACCAACATCTTACCGACGACATCCACCTCCATTAGAACACGGACGTAAAATTAATTAAAAGCGCACAACTATACATTAGACGGACGACTGTCAGTTCCAGCTCGACCCACTTACATCGAGTGCTGAAGGGGACACCACGTGAGCGACGCCATTCTCTTAATAGATTGAGGTATATAAAATATATATGAAGGTTTCAGAAGGTAGCAAAGGTTAAGGAAACCATGATGACTTTTTTTGGACCTGGTACCTAAGGAAATAAACGTATCTGAATTTCCGATTGTAGCAGTCAGCTGAGGCGATAATATTACTGCATTGTTCGCCAGAAGGCTCGCCCCCTTACATGAAACGAGGGTGTAGTAAAACACCTCTGTCGAACCCTTCGGGAAATACAAGGCGTGATGTTATGTTTTGCTCGCCAGAAATTAACTAGATGTCTAAAAAGCTAAAACTTCCCCCACCCCCTATCGCACGTTTTCTTTTTGCAATCAACAGTGGACAATAATTTCAGAAGCCCGAAAGTCTTACAACCAGTCTAACCTTAGGATTATTATTGCCCGGTTACTGGGCTGTGGAGGTCTGATATCAGTCGCTCTGTGTAAAGTACTAGTATTCAGCCGCATCTGGTTAGACTGGAAGCTGACCTCAACATAATAGGGAAAGGTTAGGTGGAAGAGAGTGGACAATCATTTAAGTTGAATGAACTAACATTAGATGGACGACTGTCAGTTTCAGCTGAACCCACTTACATCAAGTGCTGCAGGGGACACCATGTGAGCGACGTCATTATCTTGCTAGTTGAAGATAATGATATTATGACTATGAATATGACAGTCCGAAAATCTGGCAATAGTTAGTAGATAATGATTTGAGACCTTACAGAATGATTTAGAACTTATTTGCCTTCAGTCAACTGAGGCGAGAAGATAGCTATAATATTCATAAGAAATCTTAAATATAAAAACAACTCAGTATAGGTAGTCGGACGACTGTCAGTTTTAGGTCGACCCACTTACATCAAGTGCTGCAGGGGACACCATGTGAGCGACGTCATTATCTTGCTAGTTGGAGATAATGATATGACTATGAATATGACGGTCCGAAAATCTGGTAGAAATTAGAAGATAGTAATTTGAGACTTTACAGAATGATTTGGAAGTTATTTGCCTTCAGTCAACTGAGGCGAGAAGATAGCTATAGTATTCGTAAGAAATCTTAAATATAAAAACAACTCAGTATAGGTAGTCGGACGACTGTCAGTTTTAGGTCGACCCACTTACGTCGAGTGGTGTAGGGGACTCCACGTGAGAGACCTCATTCTCTTGATAGATTGTGATATATAAAATATATACGTATATGTAAGTACTTACTGTCCATTCTAAATACGTTTTTCGAGTTAAATATATTAATTTATCACCTTTCTTTTTGACTCTGTGAAAGGATAATGGAAAACTACGGTACCACTCATAGAGAAAGCTAGAAATCTATTTGTAATCTATTCATCCAGAAACGAATCGGAATACTCCTCAACATTTATGTAATAATTATATCGATTAATCTAAGCCTTACAGTTAATTACATCGTTCAGTATGAAAGTACAATTAGCTTGGAGTAGAGTAGAAATAGACCTAGTTACAATATCACTTGAAATACTTTTCAGCAGTTGAGAAAAAAAAAACAATAAAAGAAAAAGCTATCAAGACTTCCCCTTCACGAACTTGTTGTGAACAAAGCCATTCCAAGATAATCAATATCTCACATCGCCATTAAATTAAATAGGCGCAGATTTAAAACGAAACCGACCACTAAACTTGGTATTAAAAGTCAAATCACCCCTTATAGGGGTCGCTAAATAAATAAATAAGTGTACCGAATATGACGGGAGAATAATAACAGAAGGCAAACAGCATCGGAAGCCGTGAGATAAAATCGTATTGCGTTGTCAAAAATAAATGAATCCGGGGATTAGTTGGGACACGGCGGCCGCGCAATATTGTCGCTGGCACCCAACGTGGGGCCATAATAAGCCGGGCGGCATCTGTGCACTGCGCAACTTACCACATATTTTGATCAATTTTGTTAGGAAACATTGAGCTTCAGTATTTATCCTGGTAGAAGAAACCAATTAAGATAAAAAAAAACAATTTATATTTAATGAAACATTTTGAAACTATTAATAAAAAACTCGAATCAAATGCGACCGCCAATCCAATTCATCAAAAAATACAAAAACAACACACCCGATTTTATTCCAGTCTATATTAATACATTACAGGGTGTTTATCAAAAAGATCTGCAGATTATCATATGAGATTCCTTTGTGCGGGTAGTTTTGAAACGAACGGGGTGAGATAAACTACTCCGCACGATTTCGCCGCAAAGAGAGGGCTCAACGAATAGCTCCCAGCACCGAGGGAGTTTTATTCCGATCGAATTTACCTTGCTATGAAAATACGAGCACCAATCTATCGTAGAGCACTTGGTGTATCGGTCGGGCGAATCATATTGATGGAACTTAAAAAATGATTGGATGTCTAGATATAGATAGTTTTATTTTTATTCGTAGCACATGTTATGGGAGGAAATTGGAACGTGGGACCCGTGGTTGCGTATGGTCCCCGGTTAAGGAAAAGCAACCTATCTCTTTCTATGTATCGTAAGAGGATTAAGGGATAATGAGTGAGTAGTAGCATCCAGAATACAATTATGGTATATCGCCTAGACTTAGACTTTCAGTTGAGCTGTGTTATGCAATAATGTCCTTCCTCTTAGCCTTTTTTCCAATTATCTTGGGGTCAGCTTCCAGTCTAACCAGATGCGGCTGAATACCAGTATTTTACACGGAGCGACTGCCATCAGACCTCCGCAACCCAGTAACTGGGCAATGCCGATATCCTAAGGTTAAACCGTTTGTCAGACTTTCGGGCTTCTGACTACCCGTAACGACTGTCATAGGTATTCGTATGCAATAATGTATCAACCCATAAAAATATTAGTACTGTGTTAACGCCATCTAGTTATAGTGGTAGATCTACCCAACGCTTGAAAAAGTGCAAATCGCATTAAGATTTTTTTGATGGACGCTCTATTGAATTGACTACAGTTCTGGGTATTTTTCAAGCGTTAAGTATAGACCTACCACAAGAACTAGATGACGTTATCACAAAATTCATATTTTTGTGGGTTGACACATTATTGCATAACACGGCCCAGTTAAGGATACTAACGAAGTGAAGTATCAAATATACCTACATCTATTTGTTATAGAAATGGACCAACTAGGGCAAGAAATCAAATTGAAGGGGAGTAGGTACCTTCAATCATTAGAAAATAGAATTACCATAAACATACTTTACAGCTACGACGTCATTACTCATCAAACACAATCCTCGAATACATTAAAAGACATTTAAAACCCGTCGCCACCGACATGAAAAAAAAAAGAATGAAGAGAAAACGACAAAAAAGATAAGAAATTTGAAAAGGTCGCAATTTATCAATGGCGCGTCAAACAGTCGATCGGCTGGGCATCATTTTTATCGTATTTGCGTATAAATAGTGGCGTCGCGACGTTCCAAGCCGCTGCTAATGATACGGAAAATGACATCTTATTTCGAGGCGTAAATCGAAGAAAAAATCGTTCATCTCGCCCATCTGCATGAATATTTTATAGGCGCGTCAACAGCGAAATGACAGGTTTTATCGTTTGAAAATTCGTCGAAAATTGCGCGAAATGACGCGTCGATATTTTTTATTTAGTGAGAACATCCTTCCGCCAATCAGGCGCTCTCATTGTGGGACCACAATGAACTCCCCCGGGACGTTTCTCGCGTAATTTTTATTTAACTGACGGGCGCAACAGTTTATTTGGCGATGTTTAGGTTATGTTGTAATTATGCTATTGTATTTTGTTTATCAGTTTGCTATGGAGAAATTGATGACGGTGGAGATAAAACTCAGAGCTGAAGCATCACAGGATATTACGCCCGAAATATGCATACCTATTATACGTAAACATTGCATAAAATCACGCCTCTATTCCCCGAAGGGTTTGGCAGAGGTGTATAGTAACACCCTCATTTCGCAGTTATGTTCAGGTCCCATGTAATAGGGGACGAGCCTATTGCCATCAACCGGGCACAAACCCAAAGTCCGGGCTGCTACTGAGGAATTCCACACGAAAATCCCAATACCACCTTGCCCGACCTGGAGGTCGAACTCAGGACCTCACGATCAGCAGTCGCGCTTGCCATTACTAGACCAACAAGGGAGTTGCGTTGCGTTGTTGCGTTTAATCGTTTCTAGTCATTACCTTTCTACAAACATGTGCCTATTATAATCCCGCTTCGTACAACTAATGCGGGTAAGACTAACCCCAAACTTTCAACCACGTAACTCCAAAACTCAATGACCGAAGAGGTCAAATTACATAAAGTAGTTTGAAATCCCTATAAAAGATGAAACTTGAACAATTATAAAGCAGAGCGAAGCCAAATGTTATAAGTACTTTAGGTACTAGAACACCAATTTATTTTAACAAATAAAATAAATTATTATACCAAACATATAAGCAGATTATTACTCCCACAATTATTGAATAGAGTGAAACATTCGTTACTCACACAATTGACGAAGCTTGTCTACTGTCAAACAATGATTCGACGGAGCCTCTCAACATCAAAGGTATTGAAATACAGATCAATAGCAAATTGGTGGAATGACGTGAATATCTTTATTAATCTATTTAATTGGTTATTAGCTTGCGAACATGTTGCTCGACTTAATGGAAATGTCGATCGTTTGATCGTGGGGTTGATGTTATGTTGAGTGTTGTAAGTACATGATACGGTTCACTCCTCTAAAGGAGTGAAGTGCTCAATCATAATGTGAGATGTTACACACTGAAAATTAAATGGTTACAAAATTATTTTGTAGGGTCGTGTGTAGTGTAGTCTTAGTTGCTAGAGTGGTTGGCATAATGCGGTTGCTTGTACATATCAATAATGAAGGGACCTTTAAATGATAGAGATTCTAACTAAACTCCCCGTTACCACCGTTCCCCGTGGACGCATTAGAATATAAAACTTCCTCACGGCAGTCTGGGAATAGACGCACGTTGTAAAATTCAATAAAACCCAGCACGCTTGGTGGTAGGATCTTTACAGTCCGTCTGGCTAGATACCACGAGAACATTAAAGTCTGGCGCCCAGCCGTTCACTGTTTCCGACTTGTGTATGTGACAGCCAGAGGGGTATAGGGAATTCCCTCTAAATCTCTGTTCCTTAGATTCGGGTGCTCCATCTTCGAAACTGCCTGCGCTTACCATCCGGTGAGACTAGGCGGTAACGCGAACAAGCAAAGAACAAAAAACCAAATAAGTATATTAAAAAAATAAAGCTCTATTGGGTAAGTAAATAGATAGAAGTTCTTCAACCTTTATCTGACAAGACGGTGTTTCGTAGACAAGAAGTGATTGTCCTTTAAGATGACCCTGTAATATCAAGCAACAGCAGTCCGCTTACTACAAGATCAAAACAATCTATTCAAATATTTAAATCAATTTGTATGTTCCACACTGTCTCGTTGATATACCACCAAAACCAAAGCTGTGCAGATTGCCAGCAACATTACCGCGTGATCCGCATAAGTCGCGACATATTTCGTAAATTTGTCCCCGAGGGGGGAGGGACGGAACACCTGCCGTAAAGATAAGCCCCTGATGTCGCGTAATATCCCCCTAAAATAACTTCTTACTGCCTCCGGTGCCATAGCGACGGCTTACCCTCTTCTTGTTCCTCTATGTATCGTTTATGTAAAACTAGGAGCTAATTTGACGGTCGAAATTGGAAAATCTTTTTTGGTACTTGTAGCTACCTGATTTTATCAAGTGCTTCTGTGTTCAGGTGGGTTACTTGTAGTCAAAGAAATTTACAAGGCATTAACAAAATTTAGAAAGTAACGTCATATCTAAGAATGGAGCGTGCTTGCTGGAAGATGCCATTTTTTTATTACCAGAGACCAGGGCTTGTTCTTGCTTCTTAAAATTAAAGTAACCTATAAAATGACGTCGTAATTTAAGAAGCCTTTTGAGAACACTTACAACAAAGTTAAAAATTATTAAACAACTGGCGTACCGTTAAAAGTAAAACATTCCCGTGAAACAGCCTACACCAGTACCTTCACAGCAATCCCGACTCTAGACCGCATACGTCACACACATCACAGCGCCGCTAAGATGCCGCCAGAACAGCCTCTAATATTACGAATTAATTAAGGAAGTCATTACCGATAGCGCATTAACGCCACGCATGTCGGCAAATTGCCAACACAAAGGATATTTCCTGCGTTTTCCCCGATTTAAAGCAATTCACCGATTTTGATTAAGCCCCCGCTGCTACACTGAGATTATTCCCCTTTCAATGCAAAGAATGGTTTATTTCAGACACCGTGAAAGTGAATTGTATTTCCTTTTGCCATTGATTTTATGGGAGCCTTGTGTTTAGCGAAAGTGAAACGGGAATTACGTTTCGGGTTCATGGTTATCAAATATTTGAATATTATATCTACGATATAAATATACCTACATATCTTATACCTACAAAGGAATGAATATTAACAATTTGTCCTGCTGTAACGTAAACAGTTAGAAAACATAAATAAATTGAACAGAATCCTATAAAATCGTAGCAGTTTATGCCTGACTAGTCTAAGTTGTCGACACACAAAAGCACAGCCAATATAAACTATGTTCATTAGGTATCTCAGACTGCCGCATCGCAACCAGTAGCAACTTTAGATTGCCGCAATAATTATTTATTCCGCTCACTTACAACCCGAGTCGGTGGAAACTATTCAGCGAAGAAACGCTATTTCCCGCTGGTCAGATAAGACGTTTGATTTCACCCATTTTCGCCTGGACTTTAATTATGGCCTCTGGTTTTGTGTAAAATAGTTGGTAGAGTAATTTAATCCAGATATCAGTATGCGGGGTGGCGCGCAGCTACGAGAGATGGGAGCCAATGAGCGTGAACGACTCGTCGAGGGTAACTGCACCGTCGACGTCTCAAGAAATTGTTATGTTACAAACGTTGTTTGTTGACTCCGACGAATATTGGTACATGTATCTGTTTAGCTACCGAAAGTACTTTTAATAATCCGAAAAACAACTTTCTGAAACAATCTCTTAGATAAATATAAGGTAATAAAGTTATCCCACATTCATTTGTTTGAAGTACATTTTCTTGGCTCTGTTCCGCCTTGTTTAAATAAAAATTGTAAACTTGTTTTGTTTCTCCCTCATCCACCCTCTCATTTCTTCAGTCGTTGAACTGCATAACTATAAGAGAGCTCACGAAACACAATATAGCGCCGTAAAAAATAAGCGCACATCAGACTCGAGCATGTAATTCTAGCGCACTCTTCCGGCCCGAACAAAGGAGAGAGGGTAAGAACACGAGTTACTCGACACCATGTACCTTACGCAGATTTGTTTCTCAGCGTCTCAACGAGCTCCAAACCAAAATAAACCCTCACCTTGAAACATAGGCTTCAATTTACCTCACAAAAACGTCTCACCATCAAACATTTCGAAGCTGTAGGAAAGCAGGAAATTCGCGATAGTCAAATTGTAGTCTTACAGGGCGTGTTACCATTAAATTATTACATTCGCAACTGTGTTACGTGCGTATAAGGCACTATTTGCATTACAACGGATCACGGAAGGGTCCTCGGGATATGGCAGGTACGTCACATGAGGACTGCAAAAGAAAAATGTACCTTTAACGACGACGTGAGGATTCTGAGAGTCGAAAGAAGAAATAAGCCGTAACAGGATGTCGTTCAGGATAATGCCTCCTTCGTTTTATTTTCTTTTCATGAGATTTAAAATACATAACAAATCTGGGAGCTTATTCCGGGGGAAATGACGGTTAGCTTATGATTTTATTTGTATAATGTCTTTTATAATTTTGAATCTAACTGTGTTTCATGTTGTTTTATGTTAAACGTTTTGTAGGAAGCATGCAGTACATTTTTAACCTCCGCTCTCGACTCATTCATGGTTGTTAACGTAGTCACAAAGGCGCATCGCGTGGCTGGCCGGGCTCAAGTCAAAGCCGATATATTCCAGCCATTACTCCCGCGACTTGCGCAAACTTCGCCAAGTGATCACCGGCTAGACACCGCCACACAAACAAACGGTACGCCCACAAAAACGTTGTCAGCAGGTAAAAAAACGTCCGCTGTGTGTGTTTAATGCACATGTGTGAGGTGGAACACAATTCTACTTATAGTCGACCCCCGCGTAGCTACTTGTAGGTAAGTAGCTATCGCGACTCCTTTGTTCTAGCAGCTGATTGGAGCCGGGCCCGGAAATGCGTGTCACCCCACCCCCTCATTGGTCCGTTTCATTTTCTTAGCGCGAGAGAGACGCAGCTACGGTGAAGTGTGTAGTTAAGGATACCGATCTCTGTGTGTAAAACGGTAGGTAGGTGTCACGAGGCGGTTGTTTTGCTCGTTGACTATGTTTGCGCGGCGCGTTCGTCTAAGATAAACTATTTTGGTGAGTTGGCCGGAGAGTTTGCAAATTGTTTCGCCTCAAGTTGCCCGTCCGGAATTTTGATTTTATCAAATTAGATTTGTTGGATGTAGTGCCAGGCCACTCCTAGGGTAGGTTCAACAAATAATCTCAACCAAATTCATTTTTGGAAAACTTTATTTTAACAACTCGTCAAATATAAACCGAATATTCTATATTTTTCTTAATTAGCATTTCTAATAAAAAGCAAAAATACACGGATAAGTGCAAGTAAGACTCGCGTTCTGGGGGTTCCGTACTGTTACGTTCTGCCTAGCCTTTTCCCAACTATGTTGGGGTTAGCTTCCAGTTCAGTCCAGTCCACTCCAGTCCAACCAGATGCGGCTGAATACCAGTATTTTACACGGAGCGACTGCCATCAGACCCTCGCAACCCAGTTATTGGGCAATGCCGATATCCTTAGGTTAGACCGGTTGTCAGACTTTTTAGGTTTCTGACTTCCCGTAACGACTAGGCGACTGTCATAGATATTCGTATAACACCCGGGACCGACTATTTAACGTACTCTCCGAGGCACGGAGGGGTCTCGATGTGTAACGAATGGTCACCCATCCACAGACTGACCGCGGCAAGCACAGCTTAACCTCGCAAATCGTATCATCCGCGCGGTTGGTAATTAGCCACGAGCCCCTCCTCCTTCCGTACTGTTAATTAGCCGTAAAGTAGAATTATTAAGTGACAAACTTAATTCTGCGGCTTTTTTCATGTAGGTACACTGTATGAAAGAAATAAGTTGTCAAGTAATAATTTTACATAGAATTGAACCCTAAAAATAGCATATCTTAAAACAATTCCATAATTAATAACACTATAAAATGAAAGCCGGTTCTTAGAAGCGTTCATTTGTTTATGTTTAGCTGTGTAGGTACAGATAGACCGTGGGCAGAGACAGGCTAATCGCCACTTTATCGTAGGCTGTCACCCGCAGAGGCCAATCCACTATGTGTTGTTTATATGTAAATGCGATAGACCTTATTACAAAGACATAGAGGCGAAATTACAATTGTTAGCCACAACCGAGAATATCGAAAACTGCTGCTAAACGTAGACAAATAAATATGTATGTTTGTAGGGGAGTGAAGAACAAAAAGATGCTGATATGGGGAAAAGTGTGTTTGAGTATTGTTTTATAAGGCAGAATTTAACTGTGTGTGTTAACTGTTTCATTATAAACAAGCTAATACAAACGGTCATCAGACTATCAAATTGTCACTTATACAGACACCGTAAAACACCAAACATCGATAAAAATTAATTAAAATTCCATTTATTTCTTACTTGCATTTGATATCACAATCTAAATTAAGTAAGTTAATCAATCTTGACGAACAATCTTTTTAACAAAATCGACACATCTACTTGTATAATTAAGTTAATTGTGCAATGAACAATTAGTTTCTGTGCAAAAATCGCTTTGCGCACAACACATAAAATGCTTGCTCAATTATTCCAATTCTAAACTCATCTAGTCCTAGTTATGCAGTGGAGGTATGTAGCAGTCAGACAGGCAGCGGGCTAATCGCCACTCTGTCAAGCCGTCACGCACAGGCGCGGCACGTGCAAGCGTGCGTGCTACCTACCACAACGCACCGCTGGTAATTGTTTATTGGTTTATGTAATAAAAATTATCATTAAGGACGCAGTAGAAGTGTTTAAATTGAGTTTTAGACATTTTAAACCAAATTTATCGTTTTATGCTTTAAAAAAATTGTAGGTACCTATCTGCTAAAATGTATCTTTAATTTTTTGTCTCCTTTTGTATATGATCAAAGTAACACATACATTTACAAATTTTTTTAGATCTAAAATCAACAAAAAAAAATGTTTACAAACACAGCAAAACAACCACACAATCGACAAGCCTACACCTATCAACAACAAACAAATTAATCTGAGCTTTACCTTTGAAAAAATATTTTACCTTACACAACGTAAAAAGGTTGTGTCCGTGACCAAGAATTACAAAAATAATCTCACAGAAAAGGTAGGTTACCTAATCAAACATTGCGCAACAGATTCACGTGAACCGTTCATAAACATTTTTAACTTTTTAATTGAGTTTCTTCATTTAGACGAGACGATTGAACGAGCGGATATTTTAGCTGGTTGCGACAGTAAAGTTTTCCTTCTTGTTATATCGACTTACCCAATGCCGGTGTGGCAATGACGTAGCCCACATTAATTTCACAATAACCATGCTAAATTTGGATAAAACGTCACAGGAATATTTTGTGTTTTGTTCTTAGTTCCTTCTTAGTTCTTTGTAAAGTTGGTAGTGTGTTGTTTTTGTCAGTTGTCGAAAATTAAGAATTGAGCAAAGTTGTCGTATTATTTGTCTTTGGTACATTTCAAAAAGGTACGTTGCTAACTTGAATTTTTCCATTATGACTTGTGTAAGAATAACTCTCTCAGTTACGATTTTATTGTTAGGTATCGCTATTTCGGATTGAACCTTTAAGTTATTTGACTATATTGTTAGTTTCTCGCAAATCTTTTTTTATTGCAATGTGATTTGAACTACTATAGTGTTGTAGACTGCAATTCAAGACATGTTAATAAAGCCGCACATCCCATCAATATTCAAACATACATTTAGTTCAGCCTTGACACAGTTCACTTTTTATCAATACACTACCCCGTCTACTGTCACACGGCAACTCGCGGGAGGTCTTCGAGTCTATCGATAAACTCATACATCGATATCAAATGTTGATTATCGACATTTATCAATTGTGTCCACACAATGCAACGAGTGACTCTCGTTGTTGTATTTAAAAAACAGGTGTCTTTAGAACCTTTTGATATGTTTATCAACCCTTGCGTTACGGGGGCGGTTATGTCGAACAATCGGTGGTTTATGAATGGGTTACGATGATTATCGTCAAAAACCTGAGGTTACTGACAGGTGAGATGTCAACCGCGTGAATGGAGTGACGTTCTGTTCAATAGTTGGGGAACTTGACCTGATAAGATAGTTCGCTTGTTCGACTATGAATACAAGTAGATTTAAATGCGCTTTTGTGTGTTGTTTGGTAAAAGTTGTACAGACCTTTTTTTATGTAGGTAAAGAGCACAATAGATGTAATTTTATCTAGTTGTATGTCAGTTTTTAAGGGTTTTTATGGTGTTTTATAAAGGTTAAAAACGATTATAGATTAACAAGAGCAAAGAAAGAGAAATACCTGTCTCTTTATGCTCTCTTTCTGTAAAACGAGAGCTTATTTTTTGTTATTCTAAACAAAATTCATGAGATTTGTTTTAAATTCACATGAGATCTGGTAAAATCCAGTAATTTTGCATTAATTAGCGTCAAATAAGGAGACCGGTCGCCACTTTGCAACAAAAGGTAGAAACATTGACCGACAAGCGTGGAAAATTGCAATAATGTGCAGAAAGTTGTGTATACATATTAATAAGTACCTACGTTTAGTGTTAATATATACATAGTAGGTACCTACATCATCATAAAATCTTAATAAACATAACATAACATCACGCCTTGTATGCCGCAAAGAATTCGGCAGAGGTGTTTTTAGTACACCCTCGTTTCGCCAGTTATGTTTAAGTCCCATGTAATAGGGGGCGAGCCTATTGCCATTAACCGGGCACAAATCCAGACTCCGTGCTGCTACTGAGAAATTCCTAATGGAAAAACCCAATAACACTTTGCCCGACCTGGGAATCGAACCCAAGACCCCATGCTCAGCAGTCGCGCTTGACTTTTTTTTTAAATCTTAGTGGAAGTAAGTATCAGTGTAGCAGTGATAACCTAGTGGCGTGACCGTCAAACTGCCAAGTCATAGGTTTCGAGTTCGAACTCAAGGCCCGCACCTCTGACTTTTCGAATTCATGTGCATATTGTACCTATATCACTTGCTTAAAAACGGAGAAGGAAAACATCGTGAAGAAACCAGCATGCCTGACAGATATTTCTCGATGGCATGTGAACCCAAATCAGTAGCCCATGGGTGGCATACACTCAGACACCAGGTTAGTCACTAACCACACGAAAAGAAGAAGTAAGGATCTATGTTGGAAGTTGAAAGTGATATCCTACATTTATATCAGTAGGTACTAGCGACACGCCCCGGCTTCGTACGGGTGCAATGTAGATACTAATATGGGGCATATAAACCTTCCTCTTGAATCACTCTATCTATTGCTGAAAACTGCATTAAAATCGGTTGCGTAGTTTAAAAAATCTAAGCGTACAGACAGCGGGAGCGACTTTATTTTATTCTATGTAAAGATAATGCATGAATATTAAATGTCTGCCCAAAACATATGAGAGCTATTCAATTTTTAGCTGTCGTTAATTTCGTGCTGTCTCTGTCAGTTCGCCTTAATGTGACAGGGACAGCACGAGACTTAACGGCAATTTAAAATTGAGTAGCGTTTGAGTATTTGGTCATTAGAGCCAAACAATTAATAAATGATTAACCTACATTATTATTTCTATTAACTAATACTTCAAACTTTTTTAAACCTCAATGTTGCACTACAAATTCATTGGTGTTTCAACTTTTTGCGTTAAACAAGCAACATTCATTATTTACCTACATACCATATATGAGAAAATCTCACGTAACTTTAGTATTAAAACAAGCGGGCTCTACAAAAGCGATACTCTAAAAAATGCACTGGAAAATACATCGCGAAGTTTCTCTTGAAAGTGAGGTAACGCACGGAGCGTTGCAGCTAACCAACCGTGGAGCTACGGAGACGGTGCCATATGTTAGACGACAGCGATTAACTAGATTTAAAAAAAAACCATACCTAGATAGATAGATAGATATACTTTATTGTACACTAAAAGAAATAAAACAGAAGGAGTACACATTATTAAGAACAGTACAAATGGCGGTCTTATCGCTTAAAGCAATTTCTTCCAGACAACCTTTGGATGGAAAGAATTGTCAAGAAAAATATATAGGGCAGTTAGCTAGGTACGAGTTTAACTTGTAAGTATTTAGGATGTACTGATAAGAGTCTGTAATCTACCAATTATCACTTTAACGTGACTTATAATGACTCTATATTCGGATTTGCTAATTTTCTTTCAATAAATTGAATGTCGGCTTACTAATCATCTTTACAATTTCTTTTTTTTTTACTATTTTTGATTCAGACTTTTGCAATAATAATTAAAATGACCAGGCGATTACTCTATATTCTAATTGATATTTCGGACAGACTCTCCAAAATTAATTTACATTCGGCATTCACCCTGATTAGATATACTGTTGTTTTGGCCCAAATTTTATATATTCTTTACGCTCTTCCCCTTTATGGAAGCAGCCACACCTCTTGGACAAAATCGACCAAATCATTCGCAGCACCCTAACATCCATTTTAAATGTGGCCTTGGACAACCGAGCGTGGCTGCAAGCCACACTACCCATCCGTTTTGGAGGCCTCGGTGTCCGCAAAATTTCCAGTATTAGCTTACCGGCGTTCCTGTCCTCTGTCCACAGCACCGAAAAGTTGACCGGGAAAATTTTAGCCCCCTCCCTAGTTGACTTTGAAGTGCCGTGCTTGACCGACGCGGTGAACGCCTGGAAAATGGCTTGCCCGGATACAGATCGGCCCGTGAACCCATCTTCCCAGAGGCAGTGGGATGAGCCGCTCTGCAGGTTGGTACGGAATAATCTCATTAATACGTCCACCAACTCTGCTGAGCGTGCCCGTTTGCTGGCTGTGGGTGAGTGGGAATCGGGCCTCTGGCTTCAGGCACTACCATCACCCAACATAGGCACTTTGCTGGGTGACACTACCTTCCGGCTCGCTACTTGTCTGCGTCTCGGCGCTCATTGCGTGGTTCCGCATCGCTGCCAATGCGGTGAAGGTGTCGACTGCCTCGGTCACCATGGCCTATCTTGTAGTAAGAGCGCAGGTCGGATAGCACGGCACGCTAGCATTAATGACATCATCCGTCGTGCTCTTGTCACCGCCGGGGTGCCAGCTGTTTTAGAACCCAATGGCTTGGCACGCGACGATGGGAAGAGACCAGACGGAATGACCATAATGCCTTGGAAGATAGGTAGGCCTTTGGTGTGGGATGCAACTTGTGTCGACACCCTTGCGCCATCCCATCTTCCTAGCACGGCGGGCTGTGCTGGGGCGGCTGCTGCAGGTGCGGAAAACCTCAAACGGCGCAAATACTCCAATCTTTTTGTGTCTTATATGTTTGAGCCGTTTGGGGTTGAAACACTAGGGCCATGGGGTCCGAGTGCCCACTTAGTTTTTCGCGACATCGCCAAGCGGTTGGTCGACTCTTCACGTGACCATAGGGCTGGCCTATATTTTGGCCAAAGAATCGGCATTGCCATACAACGTGGCAATGCTGCCAGCCTTATGGGCACTTTTCCTGTTGACAGCGAAGCGGACGAATTTTTTGATGCCCTTTGATTCTTTTACTTTATATTTGTATTTTAGTAGTTAAGATTTATATTGTATAGGTATATTAGGATAATTCTGTAAATAAATGTTGTAGATATTTCTGTAAATAAAAATGAATTGATAATATATTCTAATTTGATAATTTTCTTTCAATAAATTAAAATTCGGTTTACTTGTCATCTTTATAAAATCATGTAATTTTTTTACTAATTTTGGATTCTGACTTTTGCAATATTAATTAAAATGACCAGGCGAAACACAACATTTATTCCAAAAACAATTTCTATCTTTATAATTTTCTGTAAATTTTTAAATTGGATTTCGGATATTGCAATAATAATTAAAATAACCACGCGACGATCAGCAGAGATTCCATAAACAGGTTTTTGCTAAGTATTCAATTCTGTTATAAGAACAACAGTTTTTTATTACCATCGTCACCACTTTTCCTAAGGACAAATTCTATACAGCCAACCTCTCATGCCTCGGTACACTAGCAAGCAAGCTGAATAGCTGGTGTCGGCAAGGCGGGCGCCTACCGCTGCATATTTATGAAGCGCCTCAAACACCATAAATAGTTGATACGAACCGGCCTCCACGGGTAATGGAGTAAATACAACGACACAACGTACTTGTTGTAATTCGTGACGTCAGATATGTGAAGTATACCTTAGATGGAAAATGGAATATGTCAGTGGAAACGCCTGTAGAGGACGCCCTAGAAGAACGTACATCGATGTTATTGATGATGTTTTTTACAAAGGATAGGTGCGTAGTACTCTTAACCGGCGTGCGTGTATGACAAGATGTACGAATGTGGATGATGCGAAAGGAATATGTAAGGATCGTAGCATGTGGCGTTCTATAGTTTCTACCTACCCCGATGGGAAAAAGGCGTGAGTTTATGTATGTATGTATACCTTAGATTTGAGTGTACAGTATCAGAAATAGAGATGATTTTAGTAGTAGGAGAGCTCCTTGCTGAAGAGTTCATCCGGAGAAGTACTACTCCCGCTATCCGTGCCTCGGAGAGCACGTTAAACAGTCGGTCCCGAATGTCATACGAATACCCATGACAATCGTCACGGGTAGTCAGAAGCCTGAAAGTCTGACAACTGGTTTAGAGTATCGGCACTGCCCAGTAACTAGGTTGCAGAGGTCTGATGGCAGTGGCTCCGTGTAAAATGCTGGTATTCAGCCGCATCTGGTTAGACTGAAGCTGACCCCATCATAGTTAAGAAAAGGGTAGGCAGAACTAGTACTACTCCCGTTACTTTCTGCCACCAAGCAGCATTGCTGTGTTTCGGTTTGAAGGGCATGGGTTCTAGTGCAATAACAGGTAGAGGTATATGAGACTTTTTAACTTTGTCTTCAAGGTTGACATTGCATCAGCAATCCTCTTGGGATTGTAGATATTTATAGGCGACGGTAACCGTTTACCATCAGGTGAGCCTTCCGCGCGAGTGCTAACATTATTACCTACCGACAAAAAAAAAGTTTTGATATCATGTGTTTCTGCCATTGAGTGGCATTATTTAGAAATCGTTTCAGTTGATATTTTTTAATTAATACTTTTTATACATTGTGTATAAATTCAGTATTGTTTAGAATATGATGTTTACGAATATTAGAAGCAATCAAAATACCTATATAATGACACTGTCGGAACCACAAAAAACTGTTGGTATGTTTTTTTCAAACAGATTCTAGAAAACAACAACAACATTGGTAAGTAACCTATCGGTAGAACTATGCATTTACTTAGAAATAACTTATATACTATAAATAGGTCTAGGTATGGTTAGTTATGTATGCTAAGCCGATCCGCTGTTTCAGACATTTATTAAACCCCAGCAAACTGTGGGGCGACCTGCCGGCCCACGTCGCCTGTACCCACCGATATAGCTTAGATAAACGCGCACATAACTATGCAAACTACTCCCAAGAACATCCCACCACCACAACACATCATAACTACCACCGCGCCGCAACTTAGTTTAAACTTTAATGCTTCTGTTTCTAAGCACATAATGCAAACACGCAACAATTGATGTCGTAGAACATTCTGGTCAACAGTCGCAACACACTATTAGCTAGGTACATATCTGTAAGTGTGGTGAGAACGCGAGGTGAATACGGTATGGGCGTTGTAGTGAGCCTTAAAAAATTAAAGCCGCCGACGGTACTTAGAATGCTAAGTAAAGATTTGAATGGGGCGGAACGCTCTCTGCAACGCGATGACGACTTACCCGTGTCGCGTCGGTGGGTTATTTTTTTTGGTTCGAATGTCGGACGTGCTCCGAGACTTCCTTTCAATATGAAGTGGAATCGATTAATGAGCCCCAGTTTAGAATTGCAGTCAGGTCACACGCCTAATTTAAATTTCTTTCGTGAGATCGACTACTTCTTTTGTTAACCGTGATAAATGTTTGTACAAACACGAGGAACAGAAACACCTAGTTGTTGCAATTACAAGTGATTGTTGGCTAAATGAACAAAAAGATGTACGAGGGTGTCCACTAATATCATTTCAGGACGGTCCGAGGTACGGAAAGGCGTGTATGGTTTCAATACCTGCACGCGTAATCCGGTGTGGATTTTCTGAGGTTGACGGCGAAGTGAAAATTGTCGCCGTACAATTCTGCGATAAGTGGTACAGGGAGTGCGGAGTGCCGGATTCAGAGCTCAATGGAGAGCAACGAGTGTGAATTTTCGCGGCCGCGTATCGGTCGCGTGGTGCGGGACAAACTGGGCATTGGTCGAGCGTGCTAATCTGCGTGGAGTGTCGCGTGTGATTGGGCAGACGGTGCTGTCCAATTTTCCGGTTGCGACGGCCGGCATTAGTTGGACAGACAACGGTCGTCGCTTAGTAACCGACGTACATATCTGAGTATGTAGCCGGACGCAATGTACACTGTGATTGATAGTTGGTTGATTGAAAATGGTTAGCGTTACATAGCTTATGTGATACGTTATTGCATAGCAACGGGATATTAATTGTAGATAGCCTTATACACTTTAACAGAGTAGAGAGTGAAAGATCTTTTATTTATTGTGTGGTTACAAAAATGGGTAACTACATTTTTGCTGCCGTAATAGGTAATAAAAAACTACATTAGTATGTTCTTAGAGACCGTATATCAAAATAAGTGTAGCTAACACATAAAAAAACACATTTTTTTTACATGACATAAAATGTCACATAAACACCAACTTTTATTACTCATATACATACAAAACAAAATTCAAACCCCGAACTATACATCAATCTGAAAACACAAAACATCTAAATGTCAATTTGTATTCGCAAACAAATCTGGTAGTTCAAACAGCTATGCAGCGCTGCAGCGCTCTAATGATTGTTTACCGTGGAGGGCGAGGCTAGTTACTCGGTAATGCAATATTAATGCAATTCATTAAACGTGCAATTCAAGTGTGCACAACCCTAGTCCCTCGAGTAGGGATGGCGTGGAGTTACACACTTTTATGGATAGTCTTCATTTTAGGGATTGCAGAAGAATTGCTGTCTGAGTTTTGTGTCGAGATGCGTTTATAGAATCTTTTTCATGATTACAATAAAACATGTCATTGTGTGTAAAATTGTAAAAAGTTTGCCTCATACCTATCTTTACGTGAAATATTTTAAAACAATGCAAGGTTTATTAGGAAAGCTATCCTGTAAAATGTTCCCATTTGTGTAATTTAACTATTTCGAATCATTCGTTATTTAGTTACCCTTACAATATAATGTCCTCACAATAATAGAACACAATAGTTGGTCACTATACAGTGAATGAGGACAGGTCACTAATTTTATTGCACATATTCAATTTGATTATCAACAAAATGGTCACACGATTACAATGGGGAATTTACTAAAATTAAATCAACCAAATTGATTTATTTATTCAAACTACTACCTACACTCAGAATATTGCATGTTCACTCTCATTTTGTGTTTGCTTTTTTCACAAAGCGAACCTTCGTCCCGTCGGAAAACTTCTCATACAAGGTTTCCTTCCATTTCCTAAACAGTTTATTTACCCCAAGTGATTGTTACAGCACGGCTACGAGGCGGACGAAATTAATATCGGACAAATCGAGACCGCCTCCAGGCCCCATTACGCGATCAAAGTAAAAATATATGAGGCGAAGGAAAAGAAACCAAACATATGCCGGGGTAAATATTTGGACTGCGAACTGCGTCCCCTTTCCCTGTAGACCGCACCCCCGCCGTGTTACGTCACATTGTTCTCGCGATCGATTAGCCGGCCGGCCCATGACGTCGCGACGTGTTTCATAACCACTGCGTTTCATTCCCTAATCTATTCCTGTTACGAATATTTTTGTGCAATGTTCCGCCAACGTCACGATTGTTTCCCCGGATTTCTAAACTTTTTCACCTCGATCCTAAGGATTCTGGTTGCGACTCAGTTATATAAGCTATAAAGCGTGGGTATCGGCGTGCAAAATTATTTGTTAAATCTGAGTTACCGTGAGAACCTCTCGTCGATATGACTCCCTGAATGAAAAAAAATTATTTCATTGAAAAAATACACTCCAATCGCTGGCCTCGGGGCGTATAATAGTGATTGAACTAACCTGTCAGCCCCATGTTAAGTGGTTTTGAGGGTACCATACAACCATTGTCCGGACATCCAGTAGCGTGTTTTCTTGGTAAATGTTTGATTTGGGAATATTTACTAATCTGACTTCATAATACCGGTGTGTGTTAGCGTTAAGAATTTTTGCAGCTTGACGGGTTGTTTTCGTAGGCGGACTAGCCTTAAATAATCCCTTCCTGCAGGCAGGCTACGCGGCCGATATATTAATATTTCTTAACGGACTTAAATTTTTGCACACAAGAATAATAAGCACTTCTTTTCTCAACAAAAGTTGTTTACACCCGATGTCTTAACAGTTCTTAGATCCTTCGAAAATGTTGTCCTTATTAAAAATTTGATCACAATAGCGCACAATACAATCTCGCTTACCGGTTAACAACTTAACCATTTGCACCTTACGTCACTGCGCAATAAATTTACAATTTGTAAATAAACACGATTCGAATCGCACTCTCAATTTCAATCGAGACGCAAGTCGCATCCAAACGATTCAATCGCGCATATGTCCCATTGTCCGCGCTGACAATGGCGGCGGCGCGCCTCTGCGTGCCATTCAACCACCAGCCACAAAAGTCTGTTTCGCTAAACTCCTTGTGTGCTGTAACATTGACCTATAGAGCCAACAGGTGAATCTCTCAAAGCGTTTGTTTGGGTGTCTCCGGTGAATTAACGCCCTACCGCTCGTGCCGCGACGATCTAATGTAAAGTACATTGTCTGATGCGCTCAATAGAATAGTTTACATTTGCAAATGTGTTGTTATGCTGAGTTTTCTGTGCCGTAACCTTGTCGGAGTGTACGAATTCGCGAGGGGACTCATATAGAAGCTACAAAAACGGATTCACACAAAGGCACATTTCAAACACACAGAATTTCGAATTCATTAGACAAAACGCACTAGAAATTCATACGTCCTAATTTACTGATGCCTACAAAACAATTAGGAACTAAAATTATTAATGCCTATTAACAAATTGCAACCGTAACCAATTCATAGCAACCAATTCGTATATATTTGGAACACAAAGGCCTCGCTCGCCCATCACCATATTTGAGCTATCTATTTAGAGCATAACGGTGGTATATACACAGCTATGGAGCATAAATTCGCCACAGACCTGCATTACCTATTAATTAATCGCTCTACGCTAATTATACGACACAAGTGCCAACATGAACGGTCAGCGGCACAAAGGGTTCTATACACTGTGTTCATGTATGTGCGAACCGTATATAGGTTCCTCGTAACATTCTCGATTATGGCAGTACGCCGGTATCCGTGTGCACATAGCCGTTCTTGAGTGCTCACATAGGTATTGAAGACATTGATCTTGGCTCACAATGCTTTGTCCTGCCCAGTGACTGGTGAATGGCCGCGCTCAAAGGAGGCCTGCATACAAACTGTATTTCTGTCACAAAATTACATGCAGTTCACTGACAGGAGCTTCTATGTCTTGGCAAACAGGATGGTATAGCTCTCTGTGATGTTACGTCTCTTTGTATAAGTACTAGAGAATTTCCTATAACATTTGATTAACAGTGAATTGGGTCGTAGTAACCTAAAACTCTTAGAATACCCAATGTGTAACTTGTAGTCTGAGGAAATAGAAACGATGTTTCTCATTTCACTTTTTAATGATACACATATTATTGACTTAAAAATCAAAAGCAAGGTTTCATTTCAACTGAAGTGTATAAAATTTCCATTTAACAAAAAAAGAATCATCCAAATCAGAGAGATATGCCCGAAAAAGCATTTAAAAAAATTATAAGTAGGTACAGACGAATTGTGAACCTCCTTTTTGAAAAAATCGACTAAAAAGAAGAATAATACGTTTTTCGAACGTAGTAATAACGGACATTGTCTGGAATTTATGCTACTTCTCTTCCTCCTAGCCTTTTACCAATTCCGTTGAGGTCAGCTTCCAGTCTAACTAGATACGGTTGAATACCAGTATTGCACTCAGACCCAGACTCAGATTGCAGCGACTGCACTCAGACCTCCGCAACCCAGTAACTGGGCAGTACCGATATCCTAAGGTTAAACCGGTTGTCAGACTTTCGGGCTTCTGACTACCGTAACGACTGTCATAGGTATTCGCATGACACTTAGGAGCGACGGTTTAATGAGCTCTCCGAAGCACGGCTACTTACTTGCCTTATAACTGGTATAATATGAAATGTAAAAAACTCAACCTACAATAAATTTCATCATATCATCTTATGTGGTAAACTAGTCGCTTCATGAAGAAAAATCACCATAATTTTAGAGAAAATTTTCTTAGCTATACCGTTATACCCTAGGCAGAAAAAAAGACACTCTCAATAACAATTTTCAAAACTGTTCTTCTAGTTATATGATAATCACAACTACATACATATTAAAAATAAGAGCAGAGTTAATCCATTTTCATTCTGAACTGTAGAGAATGTAGAGTTATCCTCATATACGTAGAGCTCCGCAAGATGGCGCTTTCTCCGGCATTCGACGCTTGTACCTGTCTATTGTGGATCATGGAAGGAACAAATAATCTTGATACTTGGCAAATATGTTTGGGAAAAATGAGTTTATAATTTTAAACAGAGAAAAAGTGTAATGTATGAAAACACTCGTTCGTCAGCTGATTGGCTTTTTCCGTGGATGAAAGATTAGGCCGTCTTCTGTCTGCCCCTAGGTGTGGTAATAGGCGACTAAGGAAATATGCTTATTATAATAGAAGGCCGAAGCGTACTTAGGTACTTTAATATCCTAAATACTGCAATCTCCCCAACTGCTAAACATGGTGATTATGACCACTCATTGAAACTATCATTGGGAGTATTTGTTGAGGCATACAACAGGCATAAGCCTGAATCCGAATAAAGCAATAAGTATTGCGATTGCTAATGAGTGCGCAACTAGTTTGTTTAAGAAATTCGGACAATAATCCAGAAAACCCTATATGATAATTATTCATATTCATGATTTGTGCCTGATTTTACGGTAAACTTTAATTTACTGATGTTAAAAAAGTATCAAAACTCTTAAACGAGCGTATCCGCTCCCGTTAACCCCAGTACAGTCGCGATCCGCAGCGAAAAATAAACGCATCCGTGGCGGGCTAAACGGGTAATGCGCCCTTATTATCATAATAATATGCACAAAACAGATACAGACGAAAAAAGTTTTTCGTGAAACCTGCATTTTTCTCTCACAACCCGCGTTTTGTTATGCTTGCTTTTATAAATAAGTTTTTAGCTGGAGATAAGAGTTGAAATGTTAATTCTTGTTTGAGACTATTACAAAATTTATGTCAAATTAGGTAACGATGATAAGATTTGTTTGTTCGTTCTTTAGGCGCAAAGTAAAGTAAAGAAGAACCATAATATTAATTTACATAGATTTTTTTGGTAGAAATGCAACGTGGTATTTTAGATCTCAGTACATATGAAGCATTTTTTTTTTAAAACGATGCGAACTGCTTTATGTTTTGGTGCAACATGGGACCAGCCTATGTTGCCTATGTTGATCATTTGTGTAAGGCTACACGTAAGAAGTATAGGTAGTAATAGGCACCCTACTTTAACTCAATCTCTAATTAACCACTTAACATAGTCCACTACCAAATGCAAGATCTGCCTACAAAATAATGCAAATTCGACTAAATTATCGGGCAATAAAAAATGCGGTGGCTTGTATTTGAGGGCACTATAGGTACATTTCAATTGTTTAATGCTGTATGGACAAAGGTAACACTTTTCGAAACATGGTAAGCGATAATGACGTTTTTTGCATATTGTGATGCCAATGAACTTAAGTCACATGCAATAAAATCATAGCGTAAAATAAGCGACAATATGCGTCGTGACAGGCCATCACTCCGGGGCATACGATCAAAGCATTCAAACGGATTAAGAATAATTAGCTAATTTGTCATTTTAATGTCACATGCCATCACGTTCTTGACAAAAAGGAATAAAAATTTAAAAAGATATATTTAATCCAAGCCGAGCGTATCGTAAAAACTACAAGTCGGCATAACTCATGCGTCTTTGCCTTTTGTGCGGTTTGAAAAATAAAAAGGGTATTTTAAAAAAAGAACATTTGTTAGTGCGACGGATCAGTCATCCGCGCACCTCGCCGCGCAACACGTCTCTTAGCTTTTTCATGCGCACTTTGCCAGTTATTTAAGTCCCGACACGTGTACTAATGACGTTTCGATTCTGACCTCCGATATCCGAGGGTAGCGATTTTCGATGCCTATCGGCTCCAACTTACCGCTTGTTTTGAATAACAAGACAGGCCGTTTACATAATTTCTATGGTTACGTAAATGTGACCTATGTTGAGGTAAAGCGGGGACAGCGAGTTTAAACACGTCTACAGTACAATGTAGTTCGTTGGAAATACCTTGCTTGCTACTGGAGCATGAATAAAACTATTATTTGACTAATTAAACAACCTTTTATGTAAAACTTAAGAAAGGTCTGAATACATATTACGAGAAATCATGTAACGAAAATCGGATGAAACCTTAAGAAAGTTACAATTTATAAATGCAATTTAGTTATTTTTTTACAGCAAAGTACCTATTACCAAAGGTCTTATTGATTGTATTGTTAAACATCCGAAAGTTACAATTTATAAATGCAATTTAGTTATTTTTTTACAGCAAAGTACCTATTACCAAAGGTCTTATTGATTGTATTGTTACTATTGTTAGTACTCTCACTCCATGCTACTTATTTACCTTATCAATACGTCTCATGATATCCACGGAATACGAAGTGGTGGTAGATTCATAGGCAACCATACGACAACCTAGTTGCAGGTCTAGATTATCATGTGTCAAATAAAAGAGTGTTTGTTGGTCAAGTGTTGGTAAGCGCGAATGCTAATCGTGAGATCCTGGGTTCAATCTCCAGGTCAGACAAAGTGTTATTGCGTTTTTCTGTGTGGAATTCCTCATTAGCATTCCGGAGTTTGGATTTCTCCCCGGCTGATAGCAATAGGCTCGCCATTACATGGGACTTAAACATAAAGGCGAAACGAGGGTGTTACTGTACACCTCTGCTTAACCCTTCGGGGAATACAGACGTGATATTATGTTATGTGTAAATAAAAGTAAATGATTTGAAAAGCTCTATTAATTGTGAACAAAGAATGACTCAGTGATCTCTACGATAAATCTGCGTTCGGAAAACTGTACAACTGAAAATCAAGACACCTATACACTCCGTCGCAAATCACAGCAGACTCCAACTTCAGTAAATCACTAGACTAGTCCAGTCTGTCTGGACCCTAAAGTTTAAAACTATCAACAATAGTAACCACCCACCAAAGTCCACGCGTCCGGTTCGTCATGCAATGATTAATACTGACTTGGCTCATTAGCTGAAGGGCTTAGCAACGCCGTCCCGGGGCACTTAATCACTCGAACAAAGAACTACCTACTCGCGAGCAGCCGAAAGCATCATTCTTCGTCAGGAATGTGTGAGTGGGGTGTTAGACATGAGCGGTTGGAACGAAGCGGCTTGGAGGTACTTGAAAAATTGTTGCTGCAGCTCTGCGCTAAGAAAATTACACCAGGTTATGTTAATTATGATTTTATTTATACTTAGGTGATTGACTGCCTTGTTGCTCTAGTGGTCGCAAGCGCGACTGCTGAGCATGGGGTCCTGGGTTCGATCCCCAGGTCGCGCAAAGTGATATTGGGTTTTTCCATTAGGAATTTCTCAGTAGCAGCCCGGAGTCTTCGCCCCTCATTACATTGGACTTAAACATAACTGGTGAAACGAGGGCGTAACTAAAACACCTCTTCCGAACCCTTCGGGAAAACAAGGCGTGATGTTGTTATGCATGAGGTGTTTAGCTCTGACTGAAAGACTTGTAACAACAGAAGCTATAAAAAAATGGTTGCTTATACTTATTTTGCTAAGCCCGCTATTATTAGCAAAAGTGTAGAATGAACATGCTTAGCAGAACTGAGATTGATCACAGTTTGGTGTTGTTTCAGAGAGAAGATAGTACCAGCAATCCAATTAGTCTCTTCATTTGGTCTCCTAATATTAGGTCCCCACCTATGAAATCAGCGTTTTGTATGGAAAATTTTAAAGAAGTTGCATTTTTCATACTAACATTTTCTTAATTTATTTAACAACTATGAACACTAATGTTTTAAAACTTTTATGCACTAATGTTTAAAAACTAAGATAACGTATGCCACTTCGATTATGCGACAAAAATAAGTTTTGGCTAAGTTAAAACAAAAATAGTGGTCATTTCTGCTAACAAAAAGAGGAGTCATTTTTAAGGTATTTTTTATGTTTAGAAAACTATAAGTAATAAGGTTTTTTTTGCTATTGGTAGTTGTCTATGATGGTCATTATTCGATATAATATCAAGCAATTGATGAATATTTTAAATCATAGAACTGACGAGGTTCTCTATTTGTGAGAAAAAAACGCCAATTTCATAGTTGGGGACCTAATATTACGTTTACAAAACTGGTACTGTGTACTATACTTTACATAAATAACAGTGACAGACTTTTTTTTCTCTTTTGTAAATCCTCATGGATCCTCGCCCGTGAAGGCGAGGGGGTCTGCCGGACTCTTACCGGCTGAAAACCAAAAGGTGTTCCTTCTCCTGACCGTTCGTCCGGGGTCGCGGGATTCGCAAGAGCATGCACCGCAACCCCAGCAGGTCCGCCAACCTATGGCGGACCTCTCCTCTGCGGGGCCTTGCCCCACATCCTCCTGAGAAGCGCGCACGGAACACAGCGCGCCGCCTTCTCGGGCCTGTTACTGGTCGGGTTAGGGGACCCGCCGCCCGCAGGCCAAACAGTGATACCCTAGCGGTTCAACGCTTGCCTTCCATGGGTCTAAGATGGCCTGCGCACTTCTGACTTTCCGAATTCATTTGCGGATCAGAATTTCATGATTACTTCTGTTAAAGAAAACATCGTTAGGAAACCTGCACACCTGGGAAAGCTCCAAAAAGATCTTGATGGTATGTAGTCTGCCTAAACACTTCTCAGTCGGAAAAGAAGCCCTTGCCCAGCAGTGGGATAATAATGAGCTAATCATACTCCATAAACAAGTCCAAGTTGTATACAACTACTTTCTTAAGACCGCTAGTCGTTCATACCTTAAGTCTGATCATTAGAACGCGCAGGACGAAGCGCATGTAAGTATGTACTTTGAATTCTTGTGTACTTGCATACTTTCATATCTATCACACACTGTTCGTACATAGCTATGAACTTTAATTACTTGCTAGTTCGGCAACTTTCTGACTTTCAAGCGACTATCTTTAGACGCCTATCTTCAGCTTTAAAACAATCTTTACCTATTTCTCGACGTGTAGTCTTCGATATAGGATGTATATTTTAGAATAAAGATGTTAATAGGAAGTATAGTTTATCTTAAATATTTTTTAGCTTACATTTGCTAGGCTGTTGTCAATTTCCCAATTGGCAACTAGTTATAAACCAATAGGGTATAGAAAATAACATATTGTAAAGAAATGAACTATATAGTATATATATACAAGGTTAGTCGGAAAGGGGGTACTAAGCCGCGGGCCACGTAAAGTATCACTGATGACTATTTTAAAGCAAGTGTTAACATTTCAAAATTCGATAATTTTTGTTTGCGTGCAAAAAGATTTTTATTTTAGTTTTTAAAAAAAAAACATTCCTGCTTTAGTTATGAATTCAGAAAATTTATTTTCTAATCCGTGACCCCAAATATGACCTACATTGTAAAAACAGCTAATCATAGCTATGGACAGAAAGATTTTGGCATATTTTTTACGAAATCTTTGAAAACCTATTTCTCTTAAACTATCGAGTTTTGGGTAAAGTTGTAGAACAAAGGTTATCCCTTATTATGGGTACTTTAACACCCTTTCGGATTAGTACCCCCTTTCCGACTAACCTTGTATATAACATAACATAGCATCACACCTGTATTCCCTAAAGGGTTGGGCGGAGGTGTATAATAACACCCTCATTTCGCCGTTATTTAAGTCCCATGTAATAGGGAGCGAGCCAATTTCCATCAACCAGGCACAAATCCAAACTCCGGGCTGCTACTGAGGAATTCCACACAGAAAAACCCAATAACACTTTGCCCGATCTGGGGATCGAACTCAAGACCTCACGATCAGGAGTCGCGCTTGCCACCACTAGACCAACAATAGAATATATACTTGAATGAAACATGTCACTTGGTGCAAACCCTTGACACAAAGCAAGAAATATTTTCAGATATTTCGAGGGTTCAAAATCACCTGTCCAATCATTCGAAACGCCATCAAACCACCATAAATCCACGTGGGATACACAGCCCGATTCGTACATCCTACCTATCGGCCTGTTTAATTACCATAATTAATTAGATCCCGTGGCGCAGACGTGAGCAGAATAGAGGATTGATGTGAGTAACATATCGCCGCCATTAGCCCGCCGAGGTGACGAGTATCGTACGTATATTTTTAAAAGCCTATCATTAGTAGGAAGTGGATTTTTTGTGTCCATCGCCGCGTTGATATCATCCCGCGTGCTATCAATCATCCTAACGCGCTATGTAAGCTGTATAGAGCGGTTTTTTCGCCTTTTTGTTCCTAGACCGTTACTAATTATAATGTATTTGATGTTGAGCGGTATAGGTTCTTAGGCTATTTGTTTATGTCATGATTTGTAAAATCTTGATACTTGATTCGATACACAACTTATACATTGCATCAGTGAACTGTGATGGAGATTCTGGTATTCCTACATTAGTATGTGCGGATTATATTAGACTAGCGAACCGCCCCGGCTTCGCACGTGTGCAATGTAGATACTAATGTGGGGCATATAAACCTTCCTCTTGAATCACTCTATCTATTGCTGAAAACTGCATTAAAATTCGTTGCGTAATTTAAAAGATCTAAGCGTACAGACAGCGGAAGCAACTTTGTTTGTAACTATGTAAAGATAATCTCTCTATGTTACACATTTGACGTAACAAAACACACCTCTCTGCCAGTGCCCTTAGAGTTTACGTGGGTCCTAAGCAGTCCTAAGTACCTACCTATCTATCTAACAAGGGCATTCACCCAAAATCTCAGGATCATTGGCACTTTTAATGCTTGTTCTGCCTAGCCTTTTCCCAACTATGTTGGGGTCTGCTTCCAGTCTAACCAGATGCGGCAGAATACCAATACTTTACACGGAGCGACTGCCATCAAACCTCCGCAACCCAGTTACTAGGCAATGCCGATATCGTAAGGTTAGACCAGTTGTCAGACTTTCAGGCTTCTGACTTCCTGTAACGATTGTCATAGGTATTCGTATCACACCCGGGACCAACTGTTTAACGTGCTCTCCGAGCCACCGACAGATCTCGATCTGTCGGTGGCTCGCTCGGCACGGTCACCCATCCACAGACCGCGGTAAACGCAGCTTAACCTCGCAAATCGTATGATCCGCGCGGTCGGTAATTAGTCACAAGCCCCTCTAATCTAACACCTTTAATGCTTATTTATGAAAATGTTCCAAAATAAATGTAAGTAGATTTTCATAAGTAGCTTAAAGTACAATCGTGATTAATTTTACTAATTACCATCGCCAGGCATACCTTATAATTATAAAATTAACTTTTAAACACAAAAAGTTGCGTCTTTTTTCTTTGGGAGACAGAAACAACATCCTTACATACTTCTTTTGCAAGTTCCACGTCCATACATCTTACAAGTCACAAGTAGGTACTACGCACCTGACAATTTCACTTCACCAATAAGGTCATAGTGATTATTCTCGGGCGCCTTCTCCCGGTATAAAACCAGCCAGTCCCACGGCAGGGCAAACTCCTCTTCTCATACAGAGAAAGACCGAACATTAATCCTTTATTAAGCAGAGTATATTGTTACATACACGCACGCTTACTTACTGTGTATAGGCGATTGCAAGACATTAAGTCCAGGTTTCCTCACGACATTTTCCTTAACCATAAGACAGTGGTATATTAGATCAACTTTGAAAATACATATAGATACCTATTCTCTTCTTCTTTTTGTGTGGTTAGTGACTAAGCTGCACTCATAGTTTATGCCGCCCTTGGGCCTCAGACTTGGCTTCACATGCTGTTGAGAAATATTCCCAGGCATACAGGTTACCTCACGATGTTTTCCTTCACCGTTTTTAAGCAAGTGATCTTCTTTTCGTGTGGTAAGTGGCTAACCTGGTGTCAGAGTTTATGCCGCCCATGGACCTCTGACTTGGCTTCACATGCTGTCGAGAAATATCCCCAGGCATACAGGTTTCCTCACGATGTTTTCCTTCACCGTTTTTAAGCAAGTGATAATAATTATGCAATAGCACAAGCCGAAAAGTCAGAGGTCGGGCACTTTGGGTTCGAACTCGAGACTTATGACTTGGCATTCCGACGGTCACACCACTAGGCTATCACTGCTGCTAGATAGATAGATACCTATTGAAAAAGTCACATTGGTACATACATGCCAGGCCTTGAACTAGTACCTGGTGCTTTTAGAAGCGGATCCATAGATTTCCGAGCCACCACGTCTATTTTATCTTCAAAACATGGTTGGTTCTGCTTAGCCTTTTCCCAATTATGTTGGGGTCAGCTTACAGTCTATCCAGATGCGGCTGAATACCAGTATTTTACATGGAGCGACTGCCATCAGACCTCCGCAACCCAGTAACAGGGCAATGCCGATATCCTAAGGTTAAACCGATTGTCAGAAATTATGTCTTCTGGCTTCCCGTAACGATTGTCATAGGTATTCGTATGACAACCGGGATCGACTGTTTAACGTGCTCTCCGAGGGACGGAGGGGATTCGATGTGTAACGAACGGTCACCCATCCACAGTCTACAACTTCAAGAATATGAAATGACACAAAGGAACAAATGACACAAATACCATATTATTTTATCTTCAAAGCATATAAATATTAAATTCTAATTCCGTCCGTCATTGTCTGGTGTAGGTACTTGTGACCGATTCATCAGCTACATGGCAATCAATGAGGTAATTAGCGACCGCACTGGCGAGTGAGCTTGAGTGAGCACGAGTGCCCCACACCCTACATCTCGTCATCATCTGTTGCTTTGTTAGAAAAAATCGTAATTATTGAAAAAAAATATTCTATTTGCATTTCTTATCTTCTTTTGACTGCCTTGTTGGTCTAGTGGTCACAAGCGCGATTGCTGAGCATGGGGTGCTGGGTTCAATCCCCAGGTCGGGCAAAGTGTTATTGGGTTTTTCCATTAGGAATTTTTCAGTAGCATCCCGGAGTCTGGATTTGTGCTCGGTTAATGGCAATAAGCTCGTCCCCTATTACATGGGACTAAGTCATAACTGGCGAAACGAGGGTGTTTAAAAAGCACCTCTGCCGATCCCTTTGGAGAATACAAGGCGTGATGTTATGTTATGTACTTCTTCTTCATAAATCTCATCACCTATAAGGGCAGCGGCAGACAGTAGCGATTGGCGAATGTTCTCAAGTACTTGAGTGAACGAGTGCCGTTCTTTGTACAATATTTGTTGCACCGTGCAGGCATATCTTATAGACATATGGGCTTCTTCATATTGCCATAATTTTTGGTGACATATAAAAAAAACAATTACATTCCATAATCACCAAGTTGTTTACGCAATTCTTGCTTAATATTCTAATTGTATAACTCGATACTTAATATTAATGCTAATTCAAGAAAGTACCTTTTTATTATTTAATATATTATGTACACGTTTACATAGTATTATACTGGTACATTGATTAGCTACATGGCACAAGCAATAAGGCAATTAGCAACCGCAGCCAATGGCGACTGGCGAGTGTGCTTGAGTGAACGCGTGTGCCAGCTTGTGCCCTTAATTTGTTACTTTATTTTTTATAAATATTACTGGTCGAAATAATATTGAAAAGGATATCGCAATTTCGCAAAATTCACTACTTACTGCCCTTTTGCTTAAGACGGCAGAATAAGTAACACCCTAAAAATTTGTACCTCTTAGCCCTTTTCCCAATTATCTTGGGGTCAGCTTCCAGTCTAACCAGATGCGGCTGAATACCAGTATTTTACACGGAGCGACTGCCATCAGACCTCCGCAACCCAGTAACTGGGCAATGCCGATATCCTAAGGTTAAACCGTTTGTCAGACTTTCGGGCTTCTGACTACCCGTAACGACTGTCATAGGTATTCGTATGACACCCGGGACCGACGGCTTAACGTGCTCTCCGAGGCACGGAGGGGTCTCGATGTGTAACAAATGGTCACCCATCCATGAACTGACCGCGGCAAGCGCAGCTTAACCTCGCAAATCGTACGATCGGCGCGGTTGTTATTTAGCCACGAGCCCACCCTAAAAATTTGTACAGTATAATTATATTAATTAAATTATATATATATATAATTTGAACGTAAAGGGTTCGTATAGAATTAAGAAATAGTCAATCAACGATGTTTAATTAATTATATAGTGTTTGACTTAAAACGTGCCTAGTCCTTCAAGGTTACGCACATGCACAAGTCATCTTAACTATTTTCTCGTTAATTTAACACTAACAGCTAGTTCACACAGAAACTGTTTACAGGATCGTTTTAACCGATCCGTTTTTATTTTGGTGATGGCGCCTGTAGTTGTATAAACGAGTTCACATACACGACATTATTCCGAATCCAGTAAAAAACACCGGATCCGTTATTTTTATCGTATCCTGCCTGACAGATGCGACGCCGCTGCCATTTGTTTAACTGATCCGTCGGTACAGATGTGAATAACACATCCAATACCGACGGATCCGTTAAAACGGATCCGCTGTGTGAACGGGGTCTAACTTGGCCAAGTCTCAGGTATAAACTCTTCTTCTTTTCGTGTGTTTAGTAACTAACCCGGTGTCAGAGTTTATGCCGCCCATGGGCCTCTGAATTGGCTTCACATGCCGTCAAGAAATATCTCTCAGGTATGCCGGTTTCCTCACGATGTTTTCCTTCACCGTTTTTAAGCAAGTGATAACAATACAATACGCACATAAATCCGAAAAGTCAGAGGTGCGTGCCTTGGGTTCGAACTCGAGACCTACGACTTGGCAGTCCAACGGCCACACCACTAGGCTATCACTGCTAAAGGTATAAACTCAAAAACAAACAAGTTATCGTCTAAAATCACTCCTTAATCAAGCAAAAACTTAACTCCACAACAATCAATCAAAATAATATTAACGAAACTACGCCATAGAATATTTAAAAAGCATTTTAACAAATAGACAGGTCGGCTAATGAAAATGAAAACTTAAAGAGTAATAGAAAAGGAAGGTTTGGTCGAAGAAAATGATTAATTGCGCCACGGAAATTACCTACGAGGTCGGCAGGAGCCAGTCACGCTCTAGGCACGGCGTGACACCGACCGACAAACCGTGTTTACTTATCAATTGTAGGTACTAACATTTTAGGGAATATCATTTGTATAGTACATCCCACCAAAAACATTCTGTAAAAAACTAGCCAAGTCTCTATGGAGCTGCTTGTTTATCTCTAAAAAGTAATGAAATCTAGACAAAGTCGTGCCCAGTCTAAGGTTCCTTACTGCGATTTCTTTATTATTATAGTTAATGTTGTGTGACTTGGCCGTTGAAGGGTACACAAGGGTACAAAACTAGGTGCTCCATGACACCATTGCACCAATCTGTCGCCAGAACCGCTACCCATTGACGATGGAAAATTGCCACTCGGAAAACGTTGATTCAATAACCAGTCAATTGTAGGCTTGATAAAGCTGCGTATTTCAATAATACTTATGTATAGGCGAGCCTAAAACAAACAGTATAAACATTTTTTTCCAGTACAGACGGACTTCTAATCATTGATAGAAGTCCGTCTGTACCTGTCCCGTTGACTTGTACCCACTAACGTATAAAGAATGTTCAACGGCCAAGTCACACAACATTAACTATAATAATAAAGAAATCGCAGTAAGGAACCTTAGACTGGGCACGACTTTGTCTAGATTTCATTACTTTTTAGAGATAAACAAGCAGATCCATAGAGACTTGGCTAGTTTTTTACAGAATATTTTTGGTGGGATTTCACTTCTTTTTGTAGAAAAGTGGGGCATATTGTTTTTTTTTTTTTTTTTTTTGACGTCAAGTGAAGCGGCCTACCAAGTTGAATATTTTTTGTAAAGGCGGTATGTCGATCTCTAATAGTTTGGCTGGGCTCTTGTGTTTTCTAATCAGGGTCACCAGGTACTCCAGATCTTCGACTATCCTAGTTTTTATAGTTTTCCCTTTATGTGGTCATTAAACCCTAACTCTGTACCAAATTTCAGCTCTCTGAGTTTATGGAAAGTACTAGTTCTATTCTGATGATCATGAGTGAGTGAGTGAGTGAGTGTCATAAATGCGAAACTTTGCTTTCCCTTAACTTCGGAACTAAATGACCTACAGACTTGAAATTTTGTATTTTAAGTATGTAATTATAGCTTACTGGATGACGAAAATTTCTGCGTTCTGGTCTTATCCAGAGGTTCTCAAATAGGGGCCTGAAAATGCGGCGAAATGGTTCCAGTAAAGGATGGTACGGCAGTGTTTGCTTCGCGCTCGACTTGGCGGGGGCACTGCCGTGCCCCCCGATGAGAGGCTTCACAGGTAGTCAGAAGCCCGAAAGATTGACAACCGTGGTCTAACCTTAGAATATCGGTATTGTTCAGTTACTGGGCTGCGGAGGCCTGATGGCAGTCGCTCCGTGTAAAATACTGGTATTCAGCCGCATTTGTTTAGACTGAAAGCTGACCCCAACATAAATGGGAAAATGCTAGGAGAAAGGAAATCATTTTTGTAGTAGGTACATCGAGTTTTTAGACTTTCGGACTTCTGACTTCCAGTAACGACTGTCATAGGTATTCGTATGACACCCGGGACCGACTGTTTAACGTGCTCTCCGAGGCACGGGGGAGTCTCGATGTGTAACGAATGGTCACCCATCCACAGACTGACAGCGGTTAGCGTAGCTTAACCTCGCAAACCGTATAATCCGCGCGATTCGTAATTAGCCACGAGCCCCTCACGCACTACACACATTAGGGACTTAACGCACTTAACAGCATTGACATTTCGCTCGTAGAAAATGGGCGTTTTGTAGCGTACAGCTACACACGTCGGATAGATGTATTTTGTAATACACATAAGCATAATTTAATGTATCAAATAACTGCAATTTATCTATCATCCCTTAAATAAAAGAAGAAACCGTAAATACGATTTAAAAAACGAAATATTAGTAGATGAATAATATAAACATGTCACTATCAGTTACGACATTTGGTAAGAGTGTCACACTTTTATTTCTTTTAAAAGTTAAGAGCAGCGCGGTAAAAATTTCGACACGAGGGTCCTTGCCTAAATTTATCTTTCATGTGACTTTAAGCGGTGCTCATACATTCTGTACAAAATGAAAAACAAAATACCATGACCGCACAAATCTTTGCAGGAAAAACTTCATATATCCACTTTGTTTTCCGCAAGTAGGGACAAATGAGAGCCACATTTCCCCTCATACTCCTCATTCACCGTCGATTAACCGTGGAATGTATTTATTTAGGGTCCCTCACTTCCGCAATGACCTTAATGTGTCCAGTGAAAAATGAACCGTCCTCAAATATATGCAATTTATGCACATATGCAATTTGTGGCAAGACGCTGCCTTTTATGCCATGAATCCTGACGAATAAATAACTTTTATGGTAAAAATCTGGCTGGTCAACAAAACAGCAAATTTTTTCAGCATATATATCTAAATATAGAAAAGAAAGAAAGAAAAAAGAGATGTTTTTCACTAAGGTCAGTTGCGTAGTACCTACTCTCAACCGGCGTGCGTGTATGACAAGATGCATGAATGTGGATGAAGCGGAAGGAGTATGTAAGTGGGTCGTAGCATGTGGCGTTCTATAGTTTCTGCCTACTCCCAAAAAAATGCGCGTGTATATGTATGTATGTATGTAAAAAAGAGATAAAAAAATAATTACCTTTTCAATTTATAAGAGCTATTTAAGGTAAATTATCCACTAAGTTTACACAAACATAATACAAGCTAGTTAGAAATAAATCTTAATTCTGTAGCCACGACACCGCCTTAACACAATTTAGCCTGTAATTAATTTCAGTATAAAGCTAATCTAATAACCTGAGTCGTTTAGAATAAAACAATTTTGTATAAACAGCTAAGCATTAGATTAAGGCTAGACATTCAACTCGCTCTTGTAATGCGATTAACAAAAAGGACGACGTATAAATAAAATTGTTAGTTCAACTTGCAGTAGAAGCAAATAGCAATAGAAGAACTGCCTTGTTGGTCTAGTGGTAGCAAGGGCGACTACTGAGCATGGGGTCCTGGGTTCAATCCCCAGGTCGGGCAAAGTGTTATCGGGTTTTTCATTAGGAATTCCTCAGTAGTAGCCCCGAGTCTGGATCTAACTTAATAGCACTAGCTAACTAGTACTACAATTCCAAAAAATGCACGTTGGTATACCGTAAATGATCATAAATAAGATTTGTTTCTCGCTTGTCTAATGTAATACGTCATACATAGGGTAGTGACCATATTGCTTAGAGCATTAACTGCTATGTAAAGCACTAATTTACTTAATTAAGTATAATACTACTTAAATCGACTAGGGTCCGGTTTTTCAATCGTCACAAAACTTTTATCTAAAGAATAAAAATATGTGGTTGTTTTGACATATTTTCTATACAAAAACTGCTAAAACGTCAAACTTTTTCCTTAGGGCGCTGATAAACCTGAGCATTCACTTGTAATGAGCGTTCTAGCGAATGTTGCAAAAGACAAAAATTGTATGAATGTTCAGTTAGACAAAATTTAAGAACAGCGAATGCTTGGTGTTTTGTTACAAGAGAATGCTCAGGTTTATCAGCACCTTTAGACAAAAGTTATCTGACGATTAATAAATCGGCCCTTAATATCGCTAACACATTATATGCTTATGTTGCAGAATAATAATGCCTGAAAAAGACCTCAAGTCCCCTAAAAAAATATGATAATAAACATCTTCCAACAAACATCTATGAAGTAATGACGTCCGAAAATCCGGATCACCATACAATCGTGCGTTACGCGTTCCGCGGTGAGGGCGGTGCCGCCGGGCGTTCCGGAAGCGTATTACTCGCCAGCGGTGGCCGGAAATCGGCAATATATTGCGATCGGCCGTCGACGTCGAACGCGTAAATAACGCCGTGATAAGGAGCCGTGTTTATGCCTTGCGATGCCGCCGACTTGATTTGTGTATTCTGAATATATGGGGGTATGTTAGGTGTGTATTTTGGTACTACGAGCATCTCAAAATGGTAGGTGAACCTTTACATTACACCATTTCCACGCTGTTCATGAAGCGAAATCTCTCTATGGTTATCTAGCTGTCATGCCGTGCAAGCAAAAACCCTAAAATTCTTCTCCACATAGGTACGATATCTTGCTCCATCAGAAACTGATAAATATATTACATTTACTATCGCCATAGCCAATAAAAAAGAGCATTTTTCAAGAAGGAATACGTTATCTAAATCCTGTAGTAAAAGTCTCCCTAGATAGACAATATTTACTATATCGTGTAACATGTAGGATGTCATTAGCCGGGGCTGCGATGGACCACGACATTTATTTTACGGCGTCCGGCTATAAAAGTGATCCACTGCTTGCATTCTGCAGCGTTGTCCGTGGCTCCGTGTTCGTGGACAACTATGTTACTGGATGGCGCAAAAATATTATAAAATTATATAAGGAAATACAGCCTTATTGATCTGCCAATCTTTAAACCAGAAGCTTTTAGTAACTTAGATTTGGATAAAATAAGCTTAAATAAGTGCGTTGCTAATAAGAGTACATAAGCCCTTTTAAAATTTAAAAGCATATGTACATATGTACATACAATATAGATACGAATATTAGGTACATTACTGTGGTAGCCATCTAATTCTGCTACTAGAATTCAAATTAAGCTGTTAAAGAAAGAACTGAAATCATTTATATAAATCCCATAAAACATCGAAAACGTCAGTGAAAACTAATACCTACCTACTTACGTATTGTTCTAAGAATAGTCATGCACAGCTACTCTAAAGCCATTCACCAAATATTCTTAGAAACATACAGTAGGTAACTTACTCGTAAACAAACTAACTTTAATTACTTGCTAGGTATTCAAAAGATCTAAGCATACAATTAACACATCAAAACTTTTTAGAGCAAACATTGTAAATTACTATTAAAAACAAGCATAAATGTTTATAGTTTTGACCTAAACACAGACTGACGAGGTCGCTGACTTTGTATATATTATTTTGCCATCAATTTGGACAAAAATGTAAACTTCGATCTGCTACTGAACCCTTTCTAATAAAAACTACCAATACCACTTCGCTTGGAGGTGAATATGACAGTTCGTCTACTTTTTTTCATTAAAAAGAGATGATTTTGCTATCGCTTCTAGTAAGCTTATATTCGGGATAACTGCCCATAGTCCGCGTCCCCACGGAAGTGATAAAGCTTTTTGGCCAAAAAAGCATTCGGGTGGCGATGGCGCGGAAGCAAAGTGTAAACTAACCATAGCCGATAATCTTGAGTTCGGTTAAGTCCGTTTTACTGCAGTACTGCTCCGCCGGGTGGAACGATAACCTCTTTATAGTTTTACTTGATTATCGGCTTTTTAGAACAGCCTATATCATAGAAAAAGATATTATGTAATCTTTGGATTTTGTATTCGTGGATTTAATATCGGCCGTACGATTTTCAGCATAGAAGAAGCCGCCTCATCTCTTCCATTGGGTATCACAAAAAGTAACTAAGATATTATTGGCCAAATACTCAAAATTGACTGCCTTGTTGGTATAGTGGTCGTAAGAGCGACTGCTGATCTTGCTTGCTTGCTGTCTTGGATTCGAAGCCTAGGTCGGGCAGGGTTATTGGGTTTTTCCATTAGGAATTTCTCAGTAGCAGCCCGTAGTCTGGATTTGTGTTCGGTTCATGGTAATACGCTCGCCCCCTATTACATGGGACTTAATCATAACTCGCGAAACGAGGGTGTACTAAAAACACCTCTACCGAACCCTTCGGGAAATAGAAGGCGTGATGTTATGTTACTCAAATGCTACTCAATTTTTTTTTGCCGTCAGTTTCGTGCTGTCACTGTCACTTCGCCTTGGAATAACAGTGACAGCACGAGACTTAACGGCAACTTAAAATTGAGTAGCGTATTTGGCCATATGTCAATAAGATAGGCATTCGCCTTCGGTATTGCAGTCACCAATCCATTTGGAAAATAAATTACACAATGGGAGCTTTTAAAATATCTAGATAGAATATTTTAGTTGTAAAAGAGTTCCTCCGGGGAAATACTACCACCATATCTATTTCTGCCGCTAAGCAACTTGCTGTGTTCCGGTTTGAAGGGTACAGGTCCCGGTGAAATTACAGGCACATGAGACTGTGGCAGCATCTATCACGTCTAGCAAAAACTACAGTGTCAACAATGACAGCTGCGTGACAATAATGACAGCTGAGTGACAATAATGACAGCTGAGTGACAACAATGACAGCTGTCAGATGAAATGTCACATATCCTGCATCGCGGTATCAAGATTTGACACGGAGTTAGTATATATACAACTTCCCAACATCAATCGTTGGGCAGTGGCCCGCCAAGCATAAGACCCGCCTGGTAGAAGAATTCTCCCTTTTCTTAGGAGGAACACCATACTTCGTTCCCCTCCAAGACTCCAACTTTGTCTCTAAGGTTGGCAACGCACCAACAATCCTCAAGTTGTTTATATAACAACGGTCACCGCTTTCCATTAGATGCACAGTCGGTCTTTTTGCCAATCAGTTTCATAAAGCAGTTAATTTATCATGGGCGACTAAGTTCAAAGTTTTATATAAATAGTGACCCGCCCCGGCCTTGCACGGGTGCAATGTAGATACTAATGTGGGGCATATAAACCTTCCTCTTGAATCACTCTATCTATTGCTGAAAATGCATTAAAATCCGTTGCGTAGTTTAAAAGATCTAAGCGTACAGACAGCGGAAGCGACTTTGTTTTATACTATGTAAAGAAGATTTATAATATTTTATTTGCGTGTAAAGCTCAGTGCTCACTCAAGAACAATTCTTCTGGTTTAAATGATCCAAAAAAAAAATGGTTATCCATGCAGGGACTCGATACAAGATGATCATATACCTACGTGGATGAAGGTATGGTAGTATTAAATATTGTTGCAATTTCAGGCTATGAAAACTGAAGCAGCAATAAGGTGTAACAATGTATTTTTATTATTTTCCGACTACCATAACGGTGACATGTCATATAAAATGATACATTGTATGACATTTATCTTACAGTGTTTTATTAGTCACTAAATATACGTAAAATTTTATTTTCTACTTTATTACTTATTATCTACTAGCTACTTGATTTTTTGCAACACGAAACTTGTCCCTATTGACATTTTCTCGAAAACTATAAGACCATCCAAAAATGTTCTACATTAATAAAATCTTAAACTCAGACTTTAAACAGTAGGACACTAAAAATATGTCTAACAATAGTGTTAAAGGTGCAGTTAACGATACTACTGCGTTTACGATTGTCTACGTATACGTGCAAGTATTGTAGGTACTCGTAGTTCAGGCGTACCATGTTCCACGCGCGCCCATCATCAGTCGTAGTTGCGGCGAATGCACTAGCGAATCTCGCGACCCCTTCCATAGGTTTTCGAAGGAATACCGTGGTGTTTTTGGCTGTTAAGAGTCCAGTATTACCCTCCGCCTTCCCGAAGGTGGAGAAAAAAAGATAGAAAAAAAGGTACCTGTAACTCAAGGACCTCCACACCCATACATATAAATTAATACATACATACATAAACTCACGCCTTATTCCCATGGGGGTAGGCAGAAACTATACAACGCCACATGCTACGATCCTTACATACTCCTTTCGCTTCATCCATACTCATACATCTTGTCATACACGCACGCCGGTTGAGAGTACTACGCACCTGTCCTTTGTGAAGAACATCACCAATAACATCGATGTATGTCGCTAGGGCGTCCTGTACCTGCATTTCCATTGACATCCGCCTTATAAATTCCTTTTTAAATATAAATTAATCTATCACATTTATTAACATAATAAATTCTTTAGCCATAAAATAGCTACTTGGCATTCAGGATTTTCAAGCCAGTCGTGTTTCTAAAGCACTTCCTCAATCTAGCCAAGTACACTTAGGTATATTAAAATCAATCAACAAATTAGGCAGCGGGCCTCAGACCGAAAAGTGCGTCCGACAAATGAACAATGTCGGTTAAAAGGAAATGAATCTGATCCACAGGAAATCGGACATTGATTCAATTGACGGCCGCCATTGTCCGCAGTGGACCGTCGCGGACAGTTTTAACTATCGTTGTAACGTATCGACGTATAAGTAAGTGTATTAAATTATTGATGAATGTTAAGTAGGAGTGTTTTGGGAGTTTAAATAGTGGGATAACTGTAACGGATGCCATTAGAAATACACACAGGGCGTAAACGAAATCATGTAATTCCTTCAAACCTATGTCAGCAGTACATCACGAGATTTGAAGGAATTACATGATTTCGTTTACACCCTGTACAACGGGTTAGTATAACATATTAGTTAGTTGAACATTAGTACGCTTAATTCAAAATGAACGCTCCAACAAACACGCTAAGGATGTTTTTATACTATCAATATAACTTTTATGATAACAGCAGATAGAACAACTCTAAAATGCATGTAGATTGAGGGTATATTGTCAAATAATTAACTATGGTCGTAGTTAACAATAATTTTGAATAAATCGTGCCACCTAGAAATATTAAAGTTTATATTAACGTGTGTGTTACTTACATTTTGAATTCCCTCATTGTAGGTGAAAATCCATTCCTGAAAATGAAAGAAAAGACTTATTAAAAATGCGCAAAATATCTTCTTAACAATACACAGTATACTTAGCAAGTACATACGTACACCACTATTAACATAGCCCTCTTACAAAAAGGAGATTATTTTAATTTAAAAAAAGCAATAATAAGATATCAAAGTTTTTTACTTTATGGTTACCAAAACGACCAATAACATTAGTTTATTAATTAATTTGATTGCATATCACCCATCTCATGATCACAAAGAATTACCTACCATACACACATCAAATAAATAAAGCCCAGTACACACTCCCCCATTAGAAAATGATTTAGTCCGGGGTCCATCGAACCCCACTTTCCCTGCAATTAGTTGCGCTCAGAACAATGTGCAGTGATTTTTAAATGATCGACCCCGCTCGACAGATGGCGTGGCTAGCTACCAAGTAATATTGGTAATTGCTTTCTTGTCACACCACTACCAAATTGAAATCTGGAGAGTTGAGTATAGGTAAGCTAGATCAAAATGGAAAAAAATATAAATTTTATTTTTTAGAGTCAGGTTGCTTGAAACCATGCAGACTTCGATGGCGAGTGTATCAAGGAAGTGATCATGAAATTTGTTTGAAAGGATCTCTCGTATTAGGGTCGTTGTGACTTTATTTATTCGAGAAACTTTCATGCAATGTAGACTCCACCATACTTACTAACAAGACTAATTATGGCAAGGAAAGCTCTGTGTGAAGCGCAATTTAAGATTTATGCAACTAATTGCGAAACACACTCGCAATAGCAATAGCTTTGATTTTGACAGTTCAACAATGCACATTGCTTTGTATATTTTGACAATACGGCTTCTCGACAACTGTAGGTACACCGCGCAATGTATATTATTGAATTGTCAAAATGAAAGCTATCACGATTGCAAGTGTGTTACGCAAGTAGGGTGCTGATTTGCGGATTATTATGAAACCTCCGCATAGTTTATTAGCTGTTTCCAAATTCAGAGCCAAGAGATTAATTCTCAGACTACTGTAGTTTGTTTTTAACAGTTATTAAAAATTCACAAAAAAAAAATGTGTAGGTAATCAATAACAACAACAATCAAATATTTAAAAAGACTAGTTGTCTCATCGCATCTAAACAAAGAATTCAAAATATTTGCTCCAGCACCAACACGAGGAAAATCGTTTCATAATTAAAATTTCCAACAGAATAATATTAAAGGCACTCAGCTTAATTTACCAGCATTACGTACGCCTCGCTGTTTATTGGCGTCGAGAAATTAATATTTCGCGCCGATATCAAAGTTCACGCTCAACTAGCCACCCCCTGGGGTCGGCAATAACTACCCCGGACGAATTGTCGCAGGTGAAAATGCGCTTATATTATTATTTTTTACCTTGTATTGGGAAGATCAAACGTCGTCGTGGTGACGGGGGCGCCCGGGGATTATCGCGAATTATTCACGTGCCATAAAGCGCAAATTACATCGGAAACACGTGCCGGGTGGCGTATGCAATATGCGTGCCCTCAGCGGGTTAGCTCGCAAAACAATCGCCACTGGATGCCAATTGCCTAGATACCGTGAATTTGGAATCGGGATTAGAAGTTTTGACATTATATTTTAAGCTCCTCTACCTAAATTCGATTTGAATTAACGAAGATATTAAATAGCAATGTGTTAAAAATTACCATTATCAAATTATATTTTAAAACAAAACGAATATTTCATTTAATAAAACAGTTAACGCGCACCCTAATTGAATTCGCACGCAATTATCACCTCGTATATCGTCCAACGCAACAGACGTAATACGAAATTAACAAACAAATAATCGCACATTACATTATTCCACATATGGAATGTTTTCCGGGGAACAATTAATTCGACGTCACTAAACAAATAGCGTGATTGGGGTTCGACTGGCATCGTAGCGTTCCATTCGAGCACCTATTAAATTCTGAATGCGAGGTTAATCCGCAATTACCGCCTAGTTATCGCCGGAAGACGGCGGAGATAGTTAGGGCCCGGAAAATATTCCGTTCACTAATTATTCCGCGTAATTAAACGCGAGCATTATCGTGCGACGCCGCCGCCACCTGGCGGCATTGTGCGAACGTGATTTACTGCGATCCCGCCGCGATCCCGTTGCGATTCCATTGCGGTAGCCGGCCTCTTTTTGCACCAATTAATTATCGAATTGCTCGTATTTAATAATTGCTGTGAAATTAATGTGAAGAGGAACTATCGATTTGCTGAGGTTTGCAAAATGTAATGGTAGGTAAATTATGATTTAACGCGATATTGTTATCTATTGGAATATCATACTTTAATTTGAGTGTGATAATGAGTCTTATGGTGAACTTTTAAGCTGTCACTTGCTTGTAAATAGGTTCATGTTAATAAAAAGCTTTGGCACTAATCTTAACGAACCAAGAAGAAGGATCATAAAATAGATTGAAAATTTTAAGTAGTACGTAGGTAGGTACTCATATTACATCAACACAACTTCATACCCATTTATTATTATTCTCCCAAAAATACATCTACACACAACAAATCAACTACACTCCCACAATTTGCCGGAGACCTAAAAAGGAACGCGAAATATGCTTCGGCCGAGATGAAAAAATAATAGCAACAACAATGTGGGTGTTATCAGGCGCAGTCCCTTGGTCCACTCTTATTATTACGGAACCTCAGGCCTCTAATTTGCTCCCAGAAATTCCTCTTATTTCCCCGTCGCCTTCCGAGACTCCGGCCTTCTTCTAATGAAACGTTATTGCACCAAATGAAAATTTTTGTGCTTAGGTTGTTATTGTAGTACTTAAGTGATTTTGATATTCAGTCTCAAGTTTTGTGAAGTTTCGGAATTTTTAGGCACTTTTTATTTGCACTTAGTTTTAAATGTAGATCCTCTATAGGTACCTGATTTACTTGAAAATAGCTATCGTAATTTTGTAACAAACTATTATTTAGTTGTTACATTGTTTTGGTCAAAAAATATCAATGAGATACATATATATTTTTAAGTTTTGAAGCTGTACTAAACAAATTATTACAACTATTTATTGACTTTAAAAATCACATCAAAAATAATTGAAACACACGTCTCCGAAAGTGATAACCTCAAAAACCCACCACTATCACTACCCCACAATTAAACTAATAACACCCGCCACTACTTCTAAATCCTGTTATTCATTAAAAATAATTTAGTTGTGTTGAACAGTGTCTCCTATACATGTACTTAAGTAAAGCTCATTAGTAATTACGGAGGGCTGGTGAGGACGGGAGGCTAAATATTTTCTCGAGCCCGCCCCGGCCAGGCGCGGTAATTAAAAGAACGGAGCCGAGCCGAGCCCCGGGGAAAATCAAAAATTATTATTGTTCACGCATATTTTCTTCAAGGGATGTGTTTTTATATGGAAGTATGGTGAGTGTTTGTATAGGAGAATCCGTATGACAAATATATATTTTCACACTTTCACATTTCATTAGATGAGTAGGTACTTACTAATTTGAAATTATTTGAATTGTTGTTGAAACTTAAAATATCCAAATAATTGTTTGCATAAATTCAGATATCTATACAATTATTTGGTCATAATTTGTCATTACTATTCTAAATTCAAAAATATACATGTAGATAGTTAGATTTTTATTTTATCAAACTTTACAACTAAAAAAAAACAAACATTTAAAAACCGAACATCAACCCAACACAAACGTTTCCAATCCCGCGTAAACGCAACACAAAATATTAACGTCAACGTCATTTTGTTAATGAGGTAAGAACAAGCGGCTGAGAGTCGCGTCATTAGGACGCGGAGCGTCAAGCGGAGCGGGCGCGACAAAGCTCCCAGAATTAATGACACCTCGTGAAAAGCCGAGATGAGTTATTTTCGAGAGGAAAAGGCGCACGTGAAGTGCGCGGTTGTTTTACATGCGCTGTGACGTTTTGTTTGAACTAACGAGGTCAATAGTGAGCCGTTCACGGCTTGGAGCGCGTTAGTAACAACTTGCTGTAGTTATCTTAGATTTGTTTTATTTATGTTAGAATTGTTGAAAGATTGGGCTTGGAAATTTAAGGTTGAGTTGGTAATGGCTGTTTGATGTTATAATATCATGGGAGGATCCTGGTTACATCCTTCAGGCATACATTTACCTCGTGGTCTTATACGCTATCCACAATATCGGGTAGGGGTAATCTATCTTTTAACTATGAGATGGGTTATTGTAGAAAGAACCTACTTAATATTCGTGATTCGAAAGCGCAGTAATTATGCTAGGCTTGGAGCGATGTTTATTTTTAAGTGACGCAAACCCTACATACAAGATTTTATCACGGTCTACATTCTCACGCAGAAAATACAAACAAAAAAAAACAATTTTTAAAACAGGAACACGTCACTCAGTTCAAATAAAAACCGCGCGAAAATCAAAACTCCCGCGATCCGTATCGCATGTCGCGCCCGCACGAACACATCTCGGTTTTCTCGTAAAAAATATAATTTAAAAAAAAACAGTATAAGGTTGATCACAAGTGCCGATAACGCTTGTGCTACCGTTTACGCGCCCTTTGTCCGCGATGATAATAAAAACTCAAACAATAGAGGCAGAACAAGGAGCAGTCGTTGCCTCAAACACGCCCCACTTGACAGATAAAAAAATATGATGTGTAGTGGACTCTGTTTTCTTATTGCGTTCCCAAGCTCATGTGGGATATTTCGGGCAAGATAATAAAAAAATATTATTGCATACAAAACAATGTAGGTACCTAATTAATTATTGATATGGACACCATAATAAATTATTTGCAAAAGAAAATAACCTAACCTAAACTTATATGTTTATCTTTAAATAAAATTTTGGGTATTACATAAGAGTTTATGTACATGTATGTAGATGAGTTGCTTGATTACATAAAAATTGAGATAAGTAGTTATGTACAATGTACAGGTATGAATCTTAACACAATACACGCTTAGCCATTAGCAACACGTGCGTTTTGTCGCCCTAGTATTGAATTGTTAAATGTAAAAATCACATGAATCTACGCCGCCTAATGATAGTACAGACACGTACAAAATTAAAATGAAAGATTGTTTTTTGCAGGCCCAACATTTACATACAAAAATATTAAAACTGAAGAGTAATTCGTCTACATAAAATTCAGTACAATACATAGAACATTTGATGAAGTTTCAAGTAATTAAATAAAAGCGCGCAACTTTAATTCGTATGTAAATCGTATTGGACGACAACGACACCGTCGATTACAACTGGTCATCCATATTAATTTCAGCTAACTCGTGTCCACATAGGAAAAAAATCGAAAAACTTTTGGACTCGACTGTACTGTGCGCACCTGGGTCGCCGGGGGCTCTTATTCAAATGCAAATCAAACGTTCCATTTTTAAAATCTACCATCTCGGCACTCCTTGCTTCCGGAATGACTTATGTCCAATAGCTACCAACATGAAGCTTAAGGTACGCAGGAATTACAACCCCACTTCTGGTTGAGTTAAGTTTAGTTTCCTTTACAAATATTTGTACATACGCCATTATAATGCTGAACATGACTGTCGTTTGGGACCTTTTAGGGCAAATTTCGAGTACCCAGGTGTGCTCCCGATCCGGTTAAGGGAAACGTCCTTGTTAGGGATTCTCGTATAAAATCGTTTAATGGTTTGTTTTTAATTTCATTTTTACATTCAACGAGGCGATGTAGTAAATTATTGGTAATAAAATGGTAGAGTTTTATTGGGAGTATTTGTAATTCGATCAGCTTCTACACAATGGGGATTACGCGATGAATGAGTTCGGTCGTGGGTGGGTTATTTAAATACTATCGTTACCTGTATATTTAATACACTGTTTATTTGTTAACATTAGCTCTGTATTGAAATTCAAAATAGCTTTAATCTCTGACAATGAGCTTTATATAAATCTGTATTGAAATATTTGATTACGTTGTATTGAGGTAGGTACTTAATAACTTATTATAACATAGTACTCGTAATAGTTAGTGCATTTAAGAAACCTTTTATATTTTATAATTCATTGCAGTAAGTAACTTAAAATATAATATCGCTGATATGTAAAACACCTATCCCAAAACTATGAATCAATCAATGGTATCCCTTCTAAAATCTAAAATATTTATAAAAAACGATAGACCCCACACAGATTTGGCAGACAGCATGGCACCAAAAACCTGTCCAACCCATGTTGGATCCACCTTTGTTCCAACCATTAATAAACTAAGGAATGTATAACGTGATATTGGAACCAATGTTGTAACAAAGGATTGGCCACTTATAAACATTAATATAGGTTGCTAATTTAATCAAACTTAAAATTCAATACATTTGTACTGTATGTATTGTATTTCAGTACTAACCTTTTCGGTTTTAAGTTATATTTAAAAAAAGTTAAGTTTGACCATATTAACGAATAATGAAGTCTGCGTGAATAACAATTGGTTTCCGATTTGAAATTTCTTAAATAAATACAAGATAAGTAACAATTGTGAAGTGTTTTGTGTGGAGTTTTGCTTAAAAACCTCGCTTATCTCTTGCTTAGTGTTGAATACTTAACTTAGAAACCGGGCGTAAGTGAAGTGTGCACTCTGATATAAAATGCCATCAAGAATATTACTCAATCAAATATACTGTCATTAAAACCATTTTAGGAGAATCAGACCTCACACAGCAGACAGCATGGCACCATCCTATATTTATCACCATCCCAATCTCATTGGACCCAACATTGATCAATCGTTTATATAAAGAATGTTGAGCCTAATAAATTGGCCCTAACATTGGCCGCATTGGACATAATGAATGACTGTCGTAAATATTGTTTCGAAAAGGTACAAAAAATTGTCGATGGCTTTTGGCACTCTAACACAATGGCATGACATAATTGACTAGGAATGTAGAGTGGGAGACGTGTTAATTTGGAGATTCAGAATTATAAATATTTATGGCTTTTATTTTAGTTTTTATTGTTAGTCTATAGTAAGCTATTTATGATGACCCGTGGGTGTTGTTTAATCGCGACTTGGATCAATGCAAATATAATTAAGTTTGAAAGCAAAGCCTAATGTAAATACATAATATGCTTTATTGTACACCATAAAAATAGTAAAGATATAATGTAATAGGCTCTAGGGGCTCGTGGCTAATTACCAACCGCGTGGATCATACGATTTACGAGGTTAAGCTGTGTTTGCCGCGGTCAGTCCGTGGATGGGTGACCGATGGTTACACATCGAAACCCCTCCATGCCTCGAAGAGCACGTCAAACAGTCGGTCCCGGGTGCCATACGAATACCTATGACAGTCGGTACGGGTAGTCAGAAGCCCAAAAGTCTGACAACTGGTCTGACTTCAAGATATCGGAATTGACCAGTAACTGCTGATGGCAGTCGCTCCGTGTAAAATACTGGTATTCAGCTGCATCTGATTAGACTGGAAGCCGACCCCAATATAGTTGGGAAAAAGCTAGGCAAAACAATCTAATTGTCTCAGTAAGGATACAATGACTAAAATGTTTAAGATGGACATTTAGACATATTATAAAAATTAAGAGACTGATTGATTAAAATATAATTTTATATTAATTAAAGGATTTTTATATCTGATCTAATTTACAGTATTTTGTTTCTTCTGGACAGATATCCTATTATCCAATGAATAAACTGCAGATTAATTTAACCAATACCTACTATTGCAAGAATCAAGCAACACGCCAATAACTTAGCCATATTATTATAGAGAGTATAAGAAGTTCACTTCAAAGATAGTTACTGTTACAAAAAATTATATTTTATAAAGTCTAATCGTATATCATATAAGGCATAAGCGTGACCATATTTTAGCTCCATTATATTCGCTAAGCTATAAATCTCATAACAAAAAACTATCACACAGAAAAAAAAATCGTAAACATCTACGAATTTATGTCAGTTTCCAAAATAAGATATCAACTACAATACGAACCACGAATACACATTTTCCCATAACTCAAAAATAGTTTATAATTTCATATTTCGCCACGCAAATCAGAAAATCATAATAATTCACCGAATAAAAAAGTATCGTCAATCCGGAGACGGGTGGAGGCCACACAAAGGGACCTCGTAGTTCGCCAATAATAATAGCTAATAGTTTTCTCAAGTTCCATACAAAAGTGATTTAGTGCGCTCAAAAGTCAGGCAGTAAATCAAAGAGATATCTCGTACCGAATCGACCAATACTCGATCCTATAATGATCCCAAATGACACGTGCTCTCTCATTATTTGAAGTTATTCCTGATTTAAAATAAATTTTTATTACGCCATCTGTCATAAGGGAGATAAAACTCGTAATGGCGTTTGCAGGAGTCGACTCTTGCGCAGAGCGTCATTCCCGCGCTGACATTTACTGTCGATGAACTTAAGTTTAATGTAAATGCCGTGAGCGATGGTATTTCCCTCATTACGGGGCCTACTCCATGCGACGTATGGTTTATTACTCGTCAAATGTTAACATATTATCGCATTACCTTTAATAATGGCGTCGTAATTTTTGAAACTGATAATGACACCGTTAATGTTCTTAAGCTGTGGTTATAGCGGTGTAAGCATGTTCTAAGAACACTCCACGGCTTGGCCCATCGGATTAAGAACTATTAACAGATATTCAAAACTGTTACCGAGTAAATGCAGCGGAAGAAATGTACGCACATGCTGCGCTGTTCATATAACACTATAAAATTAAATGAACAACATTTTCCATTTGATGGAAATAGTTAATTAAAATACCCAGACAACGTTACCATACATACTCCTCGTATCTATTGTTAAGACAAAATCTCTTACTAAAAAGATCGTACTCAGGGAGCATACACTTCAAAATATTCAATAACATACCCCCAAAAAAACAAGGTGAGCTCTCCACTCGAAACTCCATCCAGTCAAATTAAATTTATACACGAAATGTAATAACAGTGGGCATCAAAAGGCCTCGACTGTCCGTGGAGCTTTCCTTTTAATTAGACCCTAAGTACTCGTTAAAAAACAGGATCTTCCCGAACAGACAAAGCGCGCTGTACTAACAAACAGTGCGAATGTAAAAACGTTGGATAAATAAGTGGAAAAATACAGGTAAGTCCAAGAGGGTTTTTTGTACGGTCCGGCCGGCCACTTAGGTCATCCTGCGAAATAAAGGCCCAAGTTTTTTATATCGCTTTTAAATGCGAGGCCGGTACGGTCCAGCCAGACCCGCCTCACCCCTTCCACGTCGATAATGTGAAAGGAAACAAACGAAAGAAAATGTTTCCGAGCGCCCCGTTCGCTTTTATTGAACAGTCTTTTTCGTAGTTTCGATTGCAAATAGTTCGTGTAATTCAGTTAGCTCGCTGTCGGCGATACGAATAAAATTGAACACTATAAAATATCTTGAAGCTAAAGTTTACCTGAGTTAAAAAGCAGCGTATTTACAAAATCAGCGAGACGCGTAACGACGTACTGTGCCGTTTCGTAGAAAATGGCTTTGCACCGGCATCCATTGTTTGCGTATTATGTTGCGTGAAACGCTTTGCATCTCTTTTGTCGCACCGTCGACAGAGCGACTCAAAAATAATATTACTGTAATACCTACAATATTTTTCCGTGCTTTTCTCTTAATCGTACGTTAAAATTATCCTAATTATTGGTGATCCATTATAATGGTATCATTGGCGGGCTGTGCGTTCCAAATTTGAATATCTTGGGTTGTTTTCCACCCGCATTTGATTGGAGTCTTCATGTGTGAACCTATACGTTTTCAATTTGGCCGTAGGGAGGGCTAGTGCTCTCTTCGTCCGCAAGGGGGCGCCATCCGACCGTTTGAAGCGGTGATTAGTAATGTGGCGGGGGCTTATGGCGAAATAATCTTAGTGGAGCCATTAATGAGAAAACATTACTGCGGTCGGGGATGGTTGACGATTAATTAATTTCTTTTGATTTCTGTCCCATAAGCCTATATTATATTAGGGGGGAGAATTACTAGTTAACTCATATGGATTAAAAACTAATAACTATAAGTGTACATATTAATGTACACTTATAGTTATTACTTTTTAATCCAATTTTTTTTAAAGCGTAAAATAAAATAAACAGGACAGAGTATTAACTCTGTCCTGTTTATTTTGTTTTTCGCTTTTATTGACATCGACTTTGCACACCCTGTATTCTACTAACCCCTCTGACAAATACGAGTAGGTTCCTACGTATATAGAACCACCTATAAAGTGGTAATGTTTATTTATTTAAACATAGCTATTGACATCTAGAACCTAATTACGACCAACCCTAAGCCCCAGTCCCTATTTCGTCAAGTACCTTTGACCTTTATTACCAAATACCGTATAGATAGTAGGCACTTAGGTAAAAATTAATTTCCAACATCGTAAACAAATAATGAAAGCAAAATGTCGTCCCGAACCTAATAGACATATAAAAATAAATCGATTCTGTGCTACTCGAGTGAACACGAGGGAGGTAGTCTTATTATAACCCCATCGCCGTACCTACGAGACACTCGACTTAATTATTTGTCTGTTTAATTTGATTTCAAATTCTATTGAGTTAGTTTTTTTTTTATTAAATGTCGTGTTGGTTTCAAGTAGTTAATTAATTAGCTATTAGCTGGCAGTGTATTAAGATTTATCAATCGTTTACGTAATATTGACTTACAAGAGGTTAGGGATTTCATGGGTCAAACCAAATTTAATAACCAATATTTTAGTCAAAAACCTAAAGAAAAATTAAGAATATCAGAATCAAAATGGTTTATGTGTCAAACGTAGGTACCTAGATTTACATATTTAAGGCCTTGAGTAGATCATATAATAAGTGTGCTACGTTTTGCCTTAAAGACATACAAATATAGTTGTGTGCACATGGGAATGTCATGCCTAAAAAAATAAAACAAGATAGAATATTTAAGATTACCTATTTAAAAATAAAATTGGAATCAACAATATCATTATAGAAAGAAAGAAAGAAAATGATTTATTCTGGACTCACACAGGCAGTTACAGAAACAAAAACAATATAAAAAAAAGAAAGAATAAGAATGACCGGCCGAATGTTTTCATTATCATCATCCTAGACGTTTAAAACTCCAATTATGATAATGAAAACCCAAACTATACCACTGCCAATAAATAAGACAAGAATAAAAATAATCTGAAACTGTTATTAAGTTAACAATCCAGAATAATAATGATTTGTTTAAAAAATCTTAAGGTAATTCGAATATTCACCCAGATACTGGAGTTTTAGATAATAAACCTTTCACCTGCCCCTATAGTGGTCGTCCAGCGTTGACTCTATTGTTGAGTGTTGATTATCTTCACTAACGTTGTTTCACGTCTTGCTAAGAGTTGAGATTTTTGCTTGCCGTATAGTGCTACCTTGTGAAATGTATTGCTTACAGAATATTGTCCGTCTTATGGTCACCCTCATCGTCTAGACACCAAAATTGTTTTAACGTTATATTTTATTATTCAACATTTATTAAAGCAAAGTCTTCCATATACTTTACATTTATAGCATCATCGCAGGTATTCCAAAGTGACAGAGTCCTAAAATTTTATGATATCTTTGGACTTTCCGTATACAAGGACACGCGCTAATAAGTGCACTACTAGTTTCTTTTAGTGAGTCAGAATTATAAAATGGTAGATTGAAGAAGACTTCAAATCCCTAGCTCAACATTGAAGTGCTTCTTCAAGGCTACTATTAAAAGTTTCACTCCAAAGGCTGACGAATGACGCAAACCAGTACAAATCAGACCCTGAAATTCAAAACAACAAGCTTCCAAACAATTTTAAAACAAAACAACAAAAGTCAAACAAAACTGCACTACTAAAACCAGCTAAACACTAAACAAAGATACACTCCGTTTTTCTAAACAACAAACAAACAGTAAATTGTTTTCGAAACAACTAGCCGGAGTTAGCTCGTCAGTCGAAGCCAACTCCACTACCGAAACTTCAACAACAATATAGAATCCAACAAAATGAGAGTATTGTAATTAACCTTTTTGAGAACAACAACAAAGGTGAACAATTGTTTATCGAAAGCCTAGGGCATGAAACTGTTGCTACTATTGGTTACATACTCGAGTGGCGAGTTTGAAACATGTCGTTATGTATTTAATTTGTCGTATTGGTTTCTTAACGGATGATTCCGATGTATCGCATATTTTTTAAATCAATAAATGAACCTACCATAACAGTAAATCTAAATATATAAGATGCAAATAATACTGACGTATCTTCCAAACGATTTGACAAAAATAGTTTCACGGGAATTCTTCACGTTCCGATGATCAGTAAAAGCCTTAGCCAAATTTATTTATCACTAGCGGCCCGTCCCGGCTACGCACGGGTGGACATTTTCCCCGTTTTTGCAACGTTTTTCATTTATGCTCCGCTCCTATTGGTCGTAGCGTGATGTTATATAGCCTATAACCTTCCTCGATAAATGGACTATACAACACAAAAATAATTGTTCAATTCCAACCAGTAGTTCTTGAGATTAGCGCGTTCAAACAAACAAACAAACTCTTCAGCTATATAATATTAGTATAGATAATTTTTGGCGCGTAATCAAATGGGAAACGTCCCAAATAATCACAATTTTATCAATTTATTTTGGTAGATACTTTTATAACTATAATGAGCTGGATTATTATCACTAAAATTTCCCCAAAAAACTTTTATCATAAATCATCAGATAGCTTACTATGAAACAGGCCTATAACTTAAAAACCAAATCTAAAGAATTTGGTAATTACAATCGCTTTTCAAACATTAACCCTAAAAACCGTTCGGGAAATTAATATCAAGAAACTCGAATTTAATTCGCCCATTGTAATCGCAGATTTAAGCAATTTATCACCTTGAACGCTAACATCAATAGGCTAACATTTGTAACAGTTCAAAATCAAAAACTTATTACAGGTTATTGCTCGGACAATGTCACTTATAACAAGTAAAGGGCACAATCCTTGTCGAGTTGGCTTGTTCTCGACAACTTGTACAAGAAAGTTTTCAAAAGAATTAAATTTAAAACTCCCGCTTCTTTATGTTTAATTTCAAGAAGCCCCTTCACTTGTACATTGTTTAACTAAACAATTTCTATACTTCAAACTTTTATTAATGTCTTTTGGAATAAAAAAAACAGGTATCATTTCTTTAGGACTCGGGTTAATCTCATCTGAATTTAGGCTAATATATTTAAGAAGTAGGTAAGTGTCAGATAATCCGTTCTTGCTCTAATTAAATTTTCAAGACTTGCTCTAATTAAGGTTTCTTATTTAAAATTTTCTGTTATTAAAGCGCTGAATATTTCGACCCTATAGTGTTTTAAACTTACGAATCACAACTTGTTAACCAAATGAAAGAGAATATAACACAAGATTCCCACTGCGTAAATGATGAGGGGCCTGACGAAAATACAAGTAATGAAGTACCCTTATCAAACTACCAGTCGTACCAATCCACCGTTTCAATGACCAATATGTATTTATACAACATTTACCTCCAAGCGAAATGCGATGTTTATAAAAATTACCTAATAATAGTCCTTATCTCGTAAGAAACTAAGTGGTAATTAGGTTAAACAGGGTACGGGCAGTCGGTGCGAACGGCAAATTCCTATTGTGGCGTTATCGTCGGGCCCCAGTCGCAACCGGGAGGACTGCCATCAGCCAACTTTAATTCGCTTTTACTAGGCAAATTTTTAATTCGATCCAGTTTTTATTTTTAATTGTTTGTGTCTGCTTTTTTATTTTAAATAACATGTTAAAGTTGTTTTTGTTTTGATGGATTTAATTCATGCACAGTAAAGTTATGTAGATATTTTTCGTAAGCATTTTGTCCATTGAAGACTTGTAAAACGCCAATAAATAATTATTTTTAAGTTTTCTATACGCAGATGTAATCCAGAAGTCACATAGGTACTGACAAAATTAAAAGACCCACATTTCTTAAAAACTATTATCTCCATTACTAAAATGTCATCAAAAATTCAATCAATCTTTTCAATTTCCTATACGAAATTCGGTAGTAGGGTGTCACCATCATTCGTGTCTAAAAGTGAGATAATGCTGGGGAGCCACGTGCGCGGACACACTCCATCGAATAGCAATACGCACCCAATCAGGATTATACAAATCCCCGCGGGCGAACCCGGGGAAATAATTACGACGAGCCCAGCTAATCAAGTGCTGAGTATTAAGGAAAAACTCTTGTAATGTATCCTTAGAATGACATTCGGTTTACGGTTATTTCGGGAATTTGGAAGTAGACTGTTTTTTTCTTTTTGTTGTATATCTGATGATAAGGAGTTTTGGAGACAATAATGTTGCTGAACCATTAGAAACCAGCTTTTAGCATTGTAGTAGTCTTCTATTATAGACAAAACATTGCTTGGAAAAATTGTTAGGTATCCTTCGGTAGATCGCAATCTACTTGCCCATTTTTCCAAATGTTATGTTACAGCTAGTTCACACAGAAACTGTTTCCAGGATCCGTTTTACCGGATTCGTTTTTATTTTGGTGATGGCGCCTGTAGTTGTATGAGCGAGAACGAACAGTATTCCGAATCCAGTAAAAAATACTGAATCCGTTATTTTTATCGTATCCTGCCTGCCAAATGCGACGCAGCTGCCATTTGTTTAACTAATCCGTCGGTACAGATGTGAACAACACATCCAGTATCGACGGATCCGTTAAAACGGATCCGCTGTGTGAACTAGCTTTTAAAATTAATAATTTATAATAAACTTCGACATACTTAATAAGCTTCTAATCCACAAATTCCCCAAGTAAATCCAATCGGAAAGAACGGAACTCAGAATAAATGAAGTAGATATATAATTGAAGCCTAAAGGCTAATGTTCATCGGGACGTGATGAAGCGTCACACAACACATCAGTGGGCTCTATGACCGAGCCAATGCACCATTGCACACCCCATCATACCGTCCTTGCCTATAGATATAGCAAGAATTCATTTTGTATTGAATACATCAAAGATTTTTTTTCAGCCTGTAATATACAGCAAATCTAAAAGCTTGACTTTGATTTTGATAGCGTAGTTTATAATTTAGATGCTCTATCATTTGATGTTTTTTTGCAGTGGGCGTTTAAATACCCGTAATGTTCATTTCTATGGCGATGTAACAAGTTAATATATTTTATATTATTTGCAGGAGCATCCAATTAAATAAATTGGAATTAGATATTTTATTATCTTAATGAGCTTTATTATGAAAGTCTATTTTTTGGTCGATATTCAAATTCATGAAAACAAATCATCAGCACAACGGGAGGGAAGTTCTAAGAAGTCTTTGCCTAGGTTTGCGATTTCAACTTCAAGACATGATTATATGCCATCATAATTGACGCTAGTCCAAATATTCATCAAATATGTCATCAAAAAAGTATTACCAATCCCAAAGTAACAGCAGTGATAGCCTAGTGGTGTGACCGTCAGACTGCCAATTCATAGGTCTCGAGTACGAACCCAAGGCACGCACCTCTGACTTTTCGGATTCATGTGCGTATTGTATAATCATCACTTGCTTAAAAACGGTGAAGGAAAACATCGTGGGGAAACCGGTATGCCTAAGATATTTCTCGACAGCATGTGAAACCAAGTCAGAGGCCCATTGGCGGCATAAACTCTGACACCAGGTTATAAAAAGAAGAAGAAGAAGAATCCCAAAGTACATTCCATCAACACAAAACGGTTGCTAACCTACATTTCAAAGCTAAGTTAGGCACAACGACGACCCGTATCGAGTTACAGACAAAGCTAGAACACGTGTGCTTTTAAAAGCACACCTTTTCAAGTTGTGAATCGTCCAGTTAGCGTGGAACGTAAGTCGGTCGTTTTAGAAGTTCACTTAGCGAATGAATACTAGCGGGTAGTCCGGACTTGTCCGGGATGTCCTCGTGTGCGCATTCACTACACCCTATATTTTTAATGTTAGGTATTTCTATTCAAATCGACGAACCGAAGGAAGGAGACGTCCCAAACGTTGAGTGGTGGACTCGTGTCGATATGGTTGTCGATGTTTTAGTTAGTTATGTTCTTAATTCTATTGAACATTATGATAGCAATATGAAGAAAAAGTCATGTTCAGCAATGGCTGGTACAATGATCATGTTTATTTTACTGATAAATCTGATATTATCGTTTAGTACAAATGAATGTCTCCATAATTAAACATTTATCGCCTTTCCTATGCAAGAGTACCATAAATTCAATCTTGTGGCATTTCATAAAGTCTAGAATAGATACAGAAAAAGTAAGATTTTCAAATACTACTAATTAAGATCTAAAGTTATCACCGTCCACAAAAAATAAGTATAATTTAGGTGCTTTAAAATCAATGGCAGGCTTCAAGACAGATTCACGATAAGTAACATCCCTAAGCCAGGAAAGCCCGTCAACCAATTACTCTGAAAGACTCGTATAACATGGAGGCATTTCAATTTGGCTTATTGGCTCATGTGCGCTTGGATTTTGACATCTTTTTCCCTGTCCGCCACTCATTTATTTCCATTTCATCAATCAGCTATTACTTACCAACGAATTGCTTGTACAGCTTTTTGTGATGAAAAAAGCATACATTTTTGTATTTGAGGAAAACATTTTAATTTTCTAATTAATTGTGTGTAAAACATGTTTTTCTTTTGTTTTTTATTATTTTTCATAACTTGCATTATTGTACGTAGTAGTTTAGGAGTTGTTGCACGTAGTCAATTAATTTGTATATTACACAATAAATTGTTTAGAAAACTTCTATTAATTCTTTTTATTTTTCTGTCTTTAGTCCAGAACTATTATGCTCTTTGTCTGCGGAACCATAAATCCGTGTACGACACAGTCCTCCTTTATCTGCACTGTTTTATGCAGTGTTCATTCAAACTTTCAAGTTTCAGCTATTAATCAAAATAAAAGCAAAACACACCTTTAGCTATTCTTAATTAGCTAGATAAATAGTCAAGACGTGCAAATAAGGTAAAAGTATTACAAATATTTACGCATTAAAAACCACTAAAGGCAGCGCACACAAACGCAGGTTGCGTGAAAAATGAGCGGCTCGCGGCGATAGCGGCCACGCCGCCAGCCGCTTAATGAACTAGAACGACGATAGCGTGACCCCGTGTGCACACCGCTTTACTACGCGCTGCGCACAGATTAGTATTATATAAAACAACAGCATGTTAGAAATAGAAAATAAAAAAAACACATTAATTTGTGAAATTTTGTTGTTTTAGAATAAGTTAGTCACTATGTCGTGAACTTATGTGTAACATAGAACGGCGATAGCGTCACCTCGTGTGAACGCCGCTTTATTGCGCGCTCCTCACAGATTAGTGTAGCAAACGATATAAATCGGAAAAACAAAAAGACGTACTTTTTGTGGGTACGTAGTAGACGTACTTTCGGGTTTCTATTTTGCTTAAATGGTGATTTTATAAATATAGCATATTTATCGTGTCCTGCAGTTACAATAGGTCTCCACAAAGCCACACCTTCCTTTTCCCTCCTACCACCCTCCACCAGCCTGGATTATTTAGACTGTGTCCAATTGGGTGATTATCCTGCCACCTGCAGCCGTCAGACTGCCCACAACAAAAGTTACAACGTTCGCCTCACCAAATTCGCCAAACACTGAGCTCGAGTGGGTCGTGATGTCGGCTGGCCCGCGTGAATTGTACAGAAAGGATTAATATGAGGCATGTCACACCAAATACGAGTGCAACTCACGCCCCGCGTTTGGTGTGGCGAACGCTTTACATCTAAACGTTCACGAGAAAAATCTAACAAAGCACCCTAACAAAACGTGTTTAGTGAACACTTGAATCAATTATAACACTGTAAACAGCTAGTCCACGCCCCAATTTTGTTTAGAAAAACATGTTAGGGGGGGCTATTTCTGACAAAAATATGGTCACAGCAGACCTGCCTCGTTGGTCTAGTGGTGGCAAGCGCAACTGCTGATCGTGAGGTCCTGCGAGTTCGATCCCCAGATCGGGCAAAGTTTTATTACGTTTTTCCGTGTGGAATTCCTCAGTAGTAGCGCGGAGTTCGGATTTGTGCCCAGTTGATGGCAATAGGCTCCCCTCCTATTACATGGGATTTAAACATAACGGCGAAATGAGAGTGTTACTATACACCTCTGCTCAACCGTTCGGGGAATACAGGCGTGATGTTATGTTATGCAGCAGACCCGGCACTAGGTTTTAATAGAAACTGTATAACCAAGTCGATGGCAGTAAAGTAGATACCTATGGACATCTACATTTTTACCAAAATGCTTATTTTACAAAAATGAGCTTAAATCAACCCTATCTACAAGTCTGTATTAAAATAATTTCAAATTTCAAAATAATGAAGAAAATCTGGCACGTAAATGAAGACATCTACACTCCATTTCTAAGAAACATCGCAGCAAAATGGCCTCTGTTTTTTAACCGACTTCCAAAAAGGAGGAGGTTCTCAATTCGACTGTGTTTTTTTTTGTATGTTTGTTCCGCGATATCTTTGTTAATTGTGAACCGATTTTAATGATTATTTTTTTGTCTGAAAGAGTATTCTTTCGAAGTGGTCCCATTTAAATTTGGTGAAGATCTGATAAAGAACTTCGGAGATAGACAATTTGAAGTCGGTTTTTTTTTTGTTAAAAAGTTAATTATTACTAAATGTGCTCTCCTGTAAAATCGCGATTTTGTAGGTGACTTCTTTTAATTTGCTGCCATTGAAATATCAAATAAATTGGTTCTCCAACCGCACAACCACTCAAAAATAAATCCACAACAACAAAAACCCCAACAAAAACAAAATCAATTAAAATAATAACACATTGCCGGTGCCTGCAGTAGGCGATTTAATTCGCAGCTCCGATCGCACAATATTCAAATAAGGCTTCATCTATTAACGCCCCGGTGCGACGAGGCCCATTATCAGACAGTGCCATCTGCACCCCTGCAGGGCTTTATTCTAAGACTTTTTAGCGAGTGTGTGTAGAGGTAATCAAATAGACGATTAAATGTGGAGCTACCGTGTGCTTGTTTATAGAGCAACTTAGAAATAGGTACACACAACAAATTTCCGAAAAAAATATGTTAAGTTGTTATTTTGTAACGATTTGCACCACCACTTGGGAAAGTTAAAAGAGAATATGAACAGTTGTGTTAACTATAACACAAACAATTCATTAAATGCAGTTAGAAACTCGAAACTAAATAATAACATAATCCGCCCATTACTGTCCCACTGCTGGGCACGGGCCTCTTCTCAGAATGAGAAGGGTTAAGGCCTTAGTCTACCACGCTGTCCTGGTGCGGGTTGGCGGACTACACACACCATTGAGAACTTTATGGAGTCTTCTCAGGTGAGTAGATTTACTCACGATGTTTTCTTTCACCGTTAACGCAAGTGATAATCAATATAATTATGATTCGCACATGAATTCGAAAAGTCAGAGGTGCAGGCCGGTATTGAACTCAGACCCTCCTGCATGGAAAGCAAGCATTCAATAGCTAAGCTATCATTGCTATACTATACTATGCTATACTAAATAATGTTTCTAAAATCAAAAGAATTCAAGGAAATTCTTGTTTCATGATATAATGATAAATTCTGTAAAAAAACTAGCCAAGTCTCTATGGAGCTGCTTGTTTATCTCTAAAAAGTAATGAAATCTAGACAAAGTCGTGCCCAGTCTAAGGTTCCTTACTGCGATTTCTTTATTATTATAGTTAATGTTGTGTGACTTGGCCGTTGAAGGGTACACAAGGGTACAAAACTAGGTGCTCCATGACACCATTGCACCAATCTGTCGCCAGAACCGCTACCCATTGACGATGGAAAATTGCCACTCGGAAAACGTTGATTCAATAACCAGTCAATTGTAGGCTTGATAAAGCTGCGTATTTCAATAATACTTATGTATAGGCGAGCCTAAAACAAACAGTATAAACATTTTTTTCCAGTACAGACGGACTTCTAATCATTGATAGAAGTCCGTCTGTACCTGTCCCGTTGACTTGTACCCACTAGAGATAAACAAGCAGCTCCATAGAGACTTGGCTAGTTTTTTACAGAATGTTTTTGGTGGGATTTCAATTCTTTTTGTAAAAACGTGGGACATATTGTTTTTTTTTTTTTTTTTTTGACTTCAAGTGAAGCGGCCTACCAAGTTGAATATTTTTTGTAAAGGCGGTATGTCGATCTCTAATAGTTTGGCTGGGCTCTTGTGTTTTCTAATCAGGGTCACCAGGTACTCCAGATCTTCGACTATCCTAGTTTTTATAGTTACTCTGTACCAAATTTCAGCTCTCTGAGTTTATGGGAAGTACTAGTTCTATTCTGATGATCATGAGTGAGTGAGTGAGTGAGTGTCATAAATGCGAAACTTTGCTTTCCCTTAACTTCGGAACTAAATGACCTACAGACTTGAAATTTTGTATTTTAAGTATGTGATTATAGCTTACTAGATGACGAAAATTTCTGCGTTCTGGTCTTATCCAGAGGTTCTCAAATAGGGGCCTGAAAATGCGGCGAAATGGTTCCAGTAAAGGATGGTACGGCAGTGTTTGCTTCGCGCTCGACTTGGCGGGGGCACTGCCGTGCCCCCCGATAAGACACAATGTTTGTTTTATTTTGTTTAACATACTCTTAAGCCCGTATAAACAAACAATTCTTATTACGGGTGGCCAGCGAAATGACTCACAAAGGCGCGGTCATACATTTGACAACATTTTTTTTAATATGCTTCTTACGTCATATCGAAACGATACTCTCAAAAATGAGATTCGTTTATTAATACGGACCCAAAAATATCTTAATAATCTTCTTTAAACCAAAACATTCGGGTCGAGTATTGGAAATACATAACATCGTAATAACACCCTCGCCCCTTGCGGTGAAACAAGGCGGGACGGTGGCACTAGTTTTTCAATAAACCCTTGAGGAACCCCGCAGAGCTTCTCAAATACATGGCCGTGTCAATCACACAGAATTAATATTATTCGCCCGTGCTTTGCCCCTGACAGATGTATAAATCTTAATTTGAATACGAATGTTTAGGAATAAATCTACAGGTATTGTTTTAGGTTGAGGAAAGGTTTGTACAGTTAAATATTACAATAACAATTTTTATTTTAAGAACAGAGCCTTAGTACACTTTGGTACTACCTCATGATAACCTACAAGGAAATTATTATAATAATCTCAGTCTTTTTTCGCCAACTGCTGGATATTGACCTCCCCTATAGGGAGGTAAGTGCCCATAGTTACCAAGCTGGGCAAGCGGTTTGGTGCTGCTGTCTATCCTTTTAATCGTCCCCTAGCCTGTTTTAATTCAACAAAAATCCAGCACAACTTCCTGTCTTGATATAGAATAATTATTTCAAAGAATTATTTGTAATCTAGGCTGATGCCATTAGAAATACTTGATCTACTGCAGATCTAAACTACTACTACTAGACTGCAGATAAAGTTATTATACATCAGAGAAAAGTAAAAATATTGAAAACAAAATCGGAAATGTCGAAACATACCGAGAAAAATTTCCACTTATTTTCAATTTCGAACAATGAGCTCTCTGTTTCAGTTTTCGGTACCCCTTACACTCGGTAAGTTAAAAATAATGCCATTAAAATGTTACGTTACTGGGTATGTTATTACATGAATCAATTATAAAATGTTGTATATCCTTAAAAATGTGTAAGTACCAGAACTTTATAAAAGTTTGAAGTGTAAAATATGGTATTGCAATTTGTCAATAAATTCCCGGTGTTTATTGACGCTTGCAAATTGATACTACAATTAAAAAAACTTCTTCAACATATCGATATTCACAACACTAGTCAATTAAAATGCACGCACATCGATGTATCGACTATTTTAATTTCAATTTTAATTTTTTCTAGTGTTGGGCTGACTCGGCATGATTTGATGGGCCGCGGGACGCGCTTTGTGCCCGGCAAAAATAATATCGCGCGAGGCACGGATCATTGGAGCTTGCCTACACTTCAGACTGTTTTCATCTATTTTGTCTGCTACAAACGCAACAATAGGGAACGATTTAAAAATATTGCATAGAGTTTTCGATAAAATTATAGGTAAACAGAGCACCTAGCATGAGTTTTTGCGAAATCGTGTAGTTAAAGTATTCGTTTCATTTTATATGCACCACGTGTCCGTATTTGGAACAAAACGATTTCCATACAAAATTAGTAGATAACGAAACGAATACCTTAACTACACGATTTCGCAAAAACTCGTGCTAGGGTCTCAGTATGGTATACCCCGACTAGAATCTGGTGACGTCATTGTAATATGAGTGACTAAAGTAACTTTCACGTTAACGGAACTTAGCGCGAACTTCTGAGGTTTCATGTCAATACCGTAACTTCTAAAGAACAGGGAGGTATTCAAAATTGTTTGCACGTTTTCCTTGCCCAAAATCCTTAACCACCATTGACATTTCATATTACTTACACCTATAGATATAGCTCAGTGTATCAACTTGACAAAACGAGGGTGAGAATGAAACAATGGTACATCATCGCAAGTTCACCCCTCGGTTGCAAACCACAAGAGAATATCATAAACGTCAGCTTAAACACTCGTCTCGGCGGACGTTAAGTAAATAAAAACATAATAAAATAATACATTCCATGCAACATATGTGAGAAGACAGCAATTGGGATATGAAGAGTATTAGGGGAAAACTTGTTTATAACGAGGTTAGTACTTTGGTAGAATTGAACAATTCTTTAGTTGGTGCCTGAATGTAAACTTTTAGAGAGCCAAAAATAGCAAAATGTTTACAGTTTTAACTAGGTAAGTTTGTTATTAAAAATTCGCATCGTAAGTTACCTTTATTAACCAAACGGACTTACAATTAAGTTGGTTCTACCTTTTCCCAACTATGTTAGGGTCAGCTTCCAGTCTAACCAGATGCGGCTGAGTACCAATATTTTATACAGTGCGACTCCCATCAGACCTCCGCAATCCAAATACTGGGCAAAGCCGATATACTTAGGTTAGACCGTTTGTCAGACTTTCGGGCTTACAATTAAGTTTAAATAGAAAATCTTTTTCATATTTAAAACCTTTCAAATAGCTAACATTGTTAACAAGTTCCAAATACTATTAGTAACTCGATTGATCCGTCAACGAATCGATTCGAAAGCCACTGAACGCCACACTCGATACTCGGTGTAATGCAGCTCCCCGCGATGCATCGAGTGGTGTATCGAGATCGAGACTCGAGTAATAATCGAACCCTCGCCGCGCGGTGTCCCGCACTCAATCTCGGGGATTTGTAAGCACACGGAGCATCTTTACTATCGCGAAACTATTTGCCAATGAAAAATGTTCCTTTTTACTAAAAGAATAAAAGATGACTTAATTTTCTGGATAGGAACTGGTAAGTTTGTAAACAAGTCCCTGTATTGGGGTGACAATCCAAAGAATCGTAGTCGGTTATTGAATTTCTTTGCATTTTTGATTTGTCTCTTCATTTGGTTTGTTGATCGATAACAATATAATTGAATGAATACATTTTCATTCCTTTATTGTTTGAACAAACCATCTCGTGCCCACCGTTAGCAACTTTTATGCGCAATAAAATTATATTTAAATCAATAACTACACACGATTTATTTTGTTTTTATTATCATAAATATTAAAAAGAATGGACGAAACTTATATGTCAAATAACTGTATGGTAATCACAGTTAAAACCCATGAAGCCACTCATATTCAGTTGTGGGGCGATCGTTCAATCGCACATCCTATGGGGCCATGGGGGACGTCAAAGTTCATTCGACCAAAACTACATTTTGTCTCTGTGAAATATTCCGAATACGAGAAATAATTTCCTATTACATATTTCCATCTAAAGTTCAGTACGAGTCATGTGTTTTAACGTCGATTAACTTTAATGCAAAGTTATCTAGATGATATACCTTTGGGTTATACAGAAATCACTTTTTTGAATTAGTAAAAGTACCTTTCAGTGTACTATCGTTGACACTGAGTCTCGTGGAAAATATTAACTTCACCTTATAAAAATAAAATACTTCCAAAAATTCCTCAATTGTTTCCCTCTTCATAACATTCGGCGAATTCAATTTCCGTTCTTCAGGTAAAATTAAAGCCAACTAGTATTCAACCCTTAATTCGCTGTCGGCGATCTAAAGCCCAAAACGCCAGATTGCTTTAATCTAGCGTTTACATCTGTCACGCTAAGTCTTCATTTTCAATTACGATGGCATGCGACCAAATTAATTCGTCCATATCTCGATTTTGCGATACAAGTAGCAGATTACGCGGCGATTTGCTTGTACTCTTACATTGCAATCGCATAAATGCTTCTGTGACGGTGGGCAAAGAATAAAATGTATGTAGATGTGTCATTCTTAAGTAGGTGCCGCATATTTTATATAATTTGGGTTGGTGTGGTGTGTAAGATAGATATAATAACTTGGGCATTTCATTGTGAAATTCAGTTAAGAACATAATGAAATAATCGTCATAAATATTTTTTCAGATCAGCCGAGATGGATGATTTCTAGATGCGATAGATGTGCCTAATTCGTGTCGTGGTAAAGAGAGCAGTGTATGTATATAGTACCTACTCCATTGTTGTAATCTTACGTTACATTACGTCACTAATTTTCTGTGCTAAGTACCCTTAACCTTAATGTAGGCAAAAAACACGAAACATAGAAATTCATCGTCACATCTGCAATCTTTTGCTGTTTGGCACATCATCAGTGACGGCGGTGTCGCGGTAATAGAGTGCTGGCGTTGCGCGTGCCTGCCGGCAGCCACCCGCGCCGCGGACGTGCGCTCGCGCACGCGCCACGCGTGCGAACACTCCCACCGATTATGTGCCACTATCGCAGCCTGAGAACTAAACGCATTTCTGTATTTGTTTTTCGAATTTAATTCGTTATAATTTTACCTGAAAGTTTCATAGGCATTAAATTCAATTTTCATTTTTTATTATAATGTAGAGCTTTATCGTACTGACGCTAAAGTGCCTTCCGTTGTGATCATCGTATGAAAATATTATGTGAGAATTTACGTGCGCAAAATGTTTTCCATCACGGCTCACACTGTGATTATTATAATACGCGGAAAATTCTCCACAAAATATGTCATGCCAATAAACTTCAAGTGCTTTCGCTGGCTGCGGCACCTAACCGCAAAATGCCTGTATAGCGAACACAGGGTTATACGAGAGCGCTGAGCGAAAAGTAATATTTAGGTGTCAACTGCAGGCGATAATCGCGGGGTAAAAAATAGCTGGAGGTTGGCGGGCGGTGAACTATTTCCACCCTTGCCGGTGGTATCTCGTCGTTTATCGGCCGATAGTATCTGAGTGAGACATCGCCGGTGACGTTTGAAATATGATCGGCGCGGTCCCGGGGGCGCGGGACGCCACGTGCGGCGCATATTCAAATCAGAATCGCACGCGGCGAGACCCCCGTGTTGGCTAAATACACCCGCCGCGCGCCGCCGCCCGGCCCACCCACTTACCGAGGGTCGGCCCTATGTAATCGAATTTGAAAATTATTCTAAAACACTGAATAATGTATTTTGGAGGGACGCAGCGCCGGAGGCGGCTCGCTCGCGCTGATTTTTAAAATAAATTAAACTTAATCAAGTGGGTTCGCGCACCTAAACGGATTAACTTGGCGCTGATTTGACTTCGCTACTGTTTGTACAGTACATGAGGGGTGACGGCTTAAAGGTTATTCGAAACAGTATCGGACTAACATCGTTTAGCTGTCTACAACACACATGTGAAAGCGGATCAACTAGAAGCTTACAACAGAACACAGATAGAGTCACAAAAAGTTAACTTTACGGTCAGTCTTTATGATTTTCTTAATCTTTTTAACCTTTCCTTAAACTAAAACTTCCAATAAAAGAAAAAAAAATACTTTACATCGTTTTAATTCTAATAAAATTTCATTTTGTGTAACTTCAGTTATGTATATTCAGGCTATTGTCATAAATGGGCTGACACCATTGATTTCAGTACTACCCAGTCCAATGCCACACGTAATTGAGACCAGACAAAATCTGTGTCCATAATCCAAACACATAATTCCAATACCATAATACTTATTCAAGTTAAACATGACTTTCTATTTCATAAATCTAAATATTCAAATATTAAAACCCCTTTATAGAATGAATCAATATATCTCTTTCCCTCTTCAACATCAAACACTAATAAAATTTATGAATCGCAAAAATTGGTCAAATTTATATTTGAAAATTAAATATTGAATAAGACAATATTAGTTCACTCGCTACATTAAGTTTTATTACGCTATGAATACATTCGGCTCAGTGCGATTCGCTTCGCAGGGCTGTGGCCCCGCCATTAGCACCCGATATGAAATTAAAATTAAAATATATAAAAAACTACGACGAGCACTCTCGACAGACCGCTAAGGGGCAGCCCTAAAGATTTAATCCTAATGAAATGCATGGAGTAGCCAAAGTATTAGAGGAATTGTTTACCAACTTCACATTCTTTTTTTCAAATGTTTCTAAACAATTTATCAAGGAAAATGTAATTTATTAAACCAATAATTTGCAAGTAGCCAGCAAAACTACTAATTCAAACTATATACAAAACAATCTGCTCCTGATACCCACAATGTTGGGATATCTGCAATCATTTTTACAAATAGGTAGAAATTAAACAAATAATAAATAGAAACTTTATACAAATAAACAAAATTGTAAACAAACAACTTCGACTCCACCTTCAGTTGTAAACTATCATGTAGCGGTGTACAGTAGGGGTGCCACTCGATGATTTGGTTTTTCGATTCGTTACGCCGTCAAACTACCCTCTATTCCGTACCCTCGAATATGTTCCCTCGCCTTGAATATTATTTATACGATTGTTAAGTGGAGTTGTGCGGCTATAGGAGTAGCCTCAGGAGCTCAGCACTTCAACAAACAACGGTTATGATTCTTAATATCGATCCTGATTTCGATGAGTTCTATATATTATTATGATGGTTATATAACAATTACGGTTAGGTATGATCCAAGTTTGGTCCAAACACGAGTTTTGGTGTGAGTTCAAAGTCGATAAAATCGCATCATAAACCTAGTGACAAGTCATTAAGTAACCGTCCATTATGGAAAAGCAAGTGATGGGCATAGCATGCGAAGTATTCTTCCAGTGAATCAAAACTAATTACAAATGTGATATAACTATTCGTATAACATAACTATTATTAAGTAAAACACGAAAGTACACAAACCTGCCAAAACAATGTCTTGTAAAAATATAAGCCAGGCATTACACGCTGCGCATATTCTAGAAACTTTTTAGCCGGCTATTTGTAGAGTCTCAGAGAAAACATGTCAAGGAAAACAGGCGCGCTCTGCCTCTGAGCAAGCTATGGTTAGGTATGCAAAGCAAACATATTTTCTCTTGAGACTAGAACGGTGAGCAAACAGTGGGCAACATGAGCGAAGGTTGGGCCGTGTTTACCAACGCTGCGTCGCCTGCCCTCATATATTAAACATAGCCAGCTCTACCTTAGCCAGCCTCTGACGTTCGCCGTAACTATTATTTCACATACCTAGACCAGCTTCTAGGACAACGTTCTGTTGCAAATTTAATACGGCATAATGTAGCCGCTAGCCCGCAATCGCTGTAATGAATACGTTTTTCAGCAAATTTACATCGGCATAAAAATAAGGTCGCGGCAGTTAACACGTTTATCGGGCGCTCATTAAAGCGGAGGGCGATCTTGCTTCGGAGTCGTTAAGCGCGCAATAGTTCGCGAGATCCTCGTAAAAAATATCTCGCAACCGACTTTACGAGCGCCCTTTGTGAATGCATCATTAAATTTCCATCTAAATTTAAATTACGAACGGTGCGATTCGACGCGCTCTCTCCCACGTGTTTCTGTTTTCCCAGTCGGTGGAAATGTTATAATTGCTGCACAGAGAACGTAGCCGAGTCGAGAATTTGAAAAAAAGATGACGTCAGTTGGAATTATCTTCAGCGCAGCGCAATTGAAACGGCTTTGCGACGGGCTTAGTGAAAAAGTTGGCGTTCGTTTTAATAATTCCCAGCTCCGGCGCCTCGTCAGAATGCCGTTGTCACTTCGCGGATTAAGCTCCGACACGGTTGAGTTGGGATTTGAGAGTTATTTTAATTTGCATTTTTCGTATAATTCAAACTAGAGTGCAACGGTTTCAACGCTCTTTTTTCATGTGAAATCGTTACGTGTTTACACGTCAAAAGTTTACGACATTTGGATGGTCCAAGACGAGGGTTGAACTCGTTTGTATGCGGCGCCATACTTCCCCGGGAAAGGCATAAAGTCAGCAGGTGAGGAGCGGGTATCGCGCGGTCACGCTATTTAGATAAGGCCATTTTCGTGACCTCTCTCCCCCTCGGCGATAAGAGCCCCAAGTATACGTTACGACATTTTGCAGTGCTACCTTCAAAAACATCCTTATATGTTTTAAATGTAATAAATCAGTCCAGCAAAAACACCTAGACAGATTACAGAAGATAAAAAACAAGGAAAACCAGCAAACAAATAAGGTCATTTGATTAAGCGGAATGATTTGCGAATCACTTAAAAATCCAAATGCCAACATTTTTCGACTTCCCTCCTGACTTCTGCCGTTGGAATGGCGAATAAAGCGAGTTTGGAATAAATTGTGCCTCGTCTGGATAAAGCAATATTTGTTCATCTACCCCCGCATTACGACAGCAGCGGCCATTAGCGGGATGCAAATAACGTCTTGTCATTTTTGCTTCTTTATTTTTCCTCAATGCTCGGAGAATCGTGCTACTTGGCCACCCTCCCACGGATGTTGCACAGAGATATGGAAATAAAATCCACTTCAAAAACATTATTTAAGTAATACGTTTTTTTAGATAAAAATGCATCCACGAGATTTTATATTTTAGTGCGATACTTATGCTAAACAAAAACAGCCATCAGATCATCATTATTCAGGACTTTAAACTTTTTCAAGTAATAAAAATATTTGGTAACTCTCAAGACGATCTCAAAGACAAAGCCCGGACTAATCACCCCGTACTTCGCAGTCAAATTCTAATTATTTTACGATTACTGTCTTCCTATTTACATTCTGTTTTAACCTACCCCTCGGTAAGTACCCCGCAAATCCCTACAAGAGTACCTACAAGCCAAAATGGCGTCGACATTCGAACATCCGAGTGCGTTTTAGTCCCACTTAAAGCGTGGTTTATTTGCAAGCCAGATTGCCTCTACGAAGCGTTATTTATAGTTTAGGGTAGGTTGTTATTAAATTTTTCCACAATTGTTGAATGATTTAGAGGCTTTTACAGTTTTTGAGATTTTTATTGCATATTTTTATTTTATGCATTCTTATTTTAAGTTATTTTCCTGTGAATTTCCCATTCCCTTCTAAACTAGTAGAACTCCCATTTTAATATTTATATTTCACTTAGTAAACAATTTTTCAGTGTTTTTAAGTTCTTCAGATCCCGAATCTTTCAAATTATTCTACAAACCTGTGCAAAAGGCAAAATTATCATTGCCCACATCACTAAGGCGTGAAGTTTATTCAAATAGATGGTCAGGAGAATTTCCAAAATGTTTAAGAGGACATAAAGATGTCGCTACCGCTGGCGATCTTCACACCTGCCAATGTGATTACAGGATATATAGATGTTGTTTTGATTCAGGAATATTGGCCATATCTGAAGGCCTTGAGATATGTATAGTCTTATTTATAGCCTGGACGTTTATTATAAGAAACAATATTATAATGGCAAGTGTTTAACTAAAACAAATGTTTGAATGAGTCACCGCTTATTTAATTAGATTTCTTGATATTTTTTACAAAGAGCAATACGTATCATATCACTGAATGTTTTACAAGGGAAGTTGGTAGCAATGCTGCCAACTTATGATACAAAATTGTACTACAATGTTGCCAATATTAATAATTTTATAAGTTTTAGTAAATATCATAGACAGCCAGTAATAATTTGGTTAAATAATGTTTTTGGTTTAGGCGTTATGTAAACATTTCTGGAAGAGATTTTAGTAGGTATGTATTTTATTACTTAAGTACCTAGACGTTTTGGTCAAGGATTGGTGCTATTATGAAAGACCTTTATCATCTTTTGGATATTATTTATCTTGCGTACCCTATCCCTTAATCATTCTCATTTCTAACCACGAAGAAGAAATACATCCACCTGTCATACCGAACCGGTTAATATTTGTACTGACCTGTCTAACTAAAATATCATATTACAAATAATACTCGATTCCTTGCACTATATGCAGTGGATTCTAATCGTTTGACACTTAATTAATGGGCACTTTACACGTAGATATTGAATGGAACGTTCACCCACGGGAGCGGTCGGCCGGCGCGGGCGCAGCGAGGCGCCCGGCGCACGCGCCGCGTGGGCGAGGACATAACTCGCGCGCAACAAGACGCGCGCACGCCACCGCTAACTACCGTCGCCATTTTATATAGGATGCTCTTCCGTAGTATTTTATCCTACAAGTAAGTATAAACGTTTTTAGTCAATAATGCTAGAAGAATTATTGGAAAAATCACAAGTAATTAATAGGTACTTGAAAGGGAGTTCGAACCTTCAAGTAGCTATAATAGGCTGGATGCTCAAAGCTAATAACTGGGTGATGTACATGAGGCCTGTATTAAGCTGTGAATTGCATTATGTAAGTTAATACATTGATAAAGAAAATTCGGGAAATATTATAAATACGGGAAATTCGGGTTTAGTATGACGTCACGATCTTCAGGACAAACAAGCGTTTTTATTTTTTTTATTAAAAATACGACATTATGCCAATGCTGTGGGAACTATAACTCCATAGACTTTACTAGTAAGTAGGTACTGTTAATATTGTTTTATTACAATTTTTCACGCTTCGAGAACTTTCCATATTACTTCGTCCTTCGTCATTAATCGCAATCCTTGTCCAATTGAAATAGCGATCTAAAAATAAAACTTTAGAATAATAACCCGACTTTGATTGTTACGCAAGCGTAACCTTGGCTACAGCCGTTATAAAGGCATTTGTAATTATAGAATTTTGTAATTATTATGAACTTTCAGTAAATAAGAGTTGTTGAAGGCCTCTAGTTACTGAGAATTCTGTTTTTTTCGTTTCTGTCTTTTACCCTTCACATTTTCAGGGAAAACTCCTACGCAAATTCACAAGTAGGCCTTTCTACAATAAATACGCAAATAAAGTGAGTATCTGGATTTACGAAAAGCTGACCAAAAGATGATTTCTCCGTATTTTTATACTAATATTATAAAGAGGAAAGATTTGTATTTTTATATTTTTGTATGTAACTAATAAACTTAAAAACTACTGGACCAATTTCAAAAACTCTTTTGCCGTTAGAAAGCACATTATCACTGAGTAACATAGCCTACGGGCGGAGCCGTGAGGACACAGCTATATTAAATAAACTGCGTAGAATTTTACACTTAATTAATTAAATAAATAGCAGAAAGTTAAAAAGAAACAACCTGTATACTCAGTACGGCGAGCACATCATAACTATATCTAACAGCGACAGGTACTGCACGCCACCGGATCACTCTTTATGGCCTATAAACGTGTAATTCACGCCACCTTAATCCGGCCCTGTTCGAATAAATCTGGATTAGCCGAGCCCACAGCGATTGTGCGATATCTCCTGATTATGCCGTTAACAATTGTAATTGAAAAATAAAATGCCCAAGTGCGTGCCTGGATTGGTGTAGTGGTAAAGTTGTTTGACAATGTATGGGATGTTTTTACGTAGATGTTACTCTGCGAGATTTTGCTTTTATAATGAAGTAGAAGTAGACATAAAAATCGAATAGGAAAAGTTAAGGAGTTGAGTTGATTTAAGAAACCTTTTTGCTGTAGTGTTTAATCTGCATAAATTTTCAAGAATTAATATTCTTTCTTTACAGCATTTTGTACAGTGTTTCCGAAATATTTTGGCTACCCTGAACATAGGGTTTTCACGCATGTATACTCAAGAAGTAAACAGTTACTGTAAAATCAATAAAAAAAAATTTAGAAAATTGCCAGTCCTATTATCGTGTTGATTAGAAGCCATTTAATTCCTAAAAAAAATCCTGCATAAAGTTGAGGGATCCCAAGATATTTCAGCCGTATTATATCTAAGAGAGCATGGCATAAGAAACTTTTTCATAGCTAGCTGATACTTTACAATTTGCTAAATATAACAGGCCTACATTTAGCAGGTTACTACCCAACAGTGGAATAATTTTGTCTAACAGTAAAACCTTTCTAGTTCTACAAATTTTTTCTCTGTCAACGAAAACACATTTCAGTTCAAGGTATCCGATGTAGCGCGAGCAGACATATCAGAAGGCACACACGAGACACGTAGCGCGCGCTACATATTTCACGCGCGACACGCAACGCAGATATGTGCGGAAGTGCCAAGTCTTGCAAACCCCGGAGTTATAATATACTGGATGGGGCACTGAGATATACACCCATATTCTAAGACGTTCCTCCAAAACTTACTCGACTCGACTCCACCTCGACTTGACATAAACGTCCTCGACTCGAGATTTTTCCTCAGTCGAGGTAAGGAATCATCTTTCAAACTCAAGGGACCTCGGAACCTACCTTAAGGAAGGAAATGTCAAAGATCGTATATAATAAAAATGAATTTTGAAGACTTTATCGAATATGCTTACGATAATCCTTACAATTATTTATTGCGGCGTTATTTACGCGATGCAGATAATTCAAATTATGACGTCGTCGAGTAAGTTTTGGAGGAACGTCTTAGAATATGGGTGATAGTATCTATGACAAGTCCGATCAGCAAACATGATCGAACTACCTATGGCAGTCGCACATTTTCGCGTCACTCACACTTATTGCGTCAGCGTAAATATTTTTTTTACTGCAGCACCAATAAACATTCGTGGTCTTGAAGTTGCACTCAGTTCGGAAGAGTTCGGTTTTACGAAGTTTGCCGATGCGACTTCTTAGTTGTGTCGTACCATACTTGTTTAACGACGGATCGCCATTTAAACAACATGATCGGTATGTTAATTTAAATGTTGATCATAGAATGAGAAGTAAATAAATCATCTTCTAACCTGAGCAGTATAGATCAAGTTAAAACTTAAAACTATTATTTCTCACAGAAGGCGTTGTAAAAGATGACAAAGATCATATGGGCCACTGTATCTTCCTGCATAATCAGCCCATTACAGGCCTCGTGCCAATACTCAGAATGATAAAGATTTAGGTCTTAGTCCACCATGCTGGCTTAATACGGGTTAGCAGACTACACACACCATTGAAAACTTTTTGGAGTCCTCTTGGGAGTGCAAGTTTCCTCACGATATTTTCCTTTTCCGTTAACGCAAGTAATATCAAACTGCGCACATGAATTCGAAAATTCAAAGATCTTACTGTGACCTGATCTTCCTCCTAGTCATTTCCCGACTATGTTAGGGTCAGCTTCTAGTCTAACCAGATGCGGCTGAATAACAGTATTTTATACGGAGCAACTGCCATCAGACCTCTGCAAACCAGTTACTGGACAATGCCCATGTGCTAAGGTTAGATCGGTTACTGTAACCTGATAAAACTAAAATACTTGGTTTCACTAGAAGTAACGAAGTTCAGGCGGTAGCTACTTTCTAAAAACCGACTAGAGTTAACGAAATAATGAACCACTATGACACTTACTTATAGTTGGAAATCACTTTAACCAACTTTGAACGAAAAAGATTGTAAGACACTTAGCACTTCCAGTATCGCGCAATCTATGCGTATTCACCTTCCAGGATAGCTGGGCCTTGTCGACGGGCCATAAATTACCTAAAACAAGCGGCAGATGCCGTGGGAAGCCTCCCCGCCCGGTAATGGGAGCATTAGTATTACTAATGGCGGTGGACGATGACGTCACACATAAATCCATGTCAAATTTAGGACGCGAGGCTGTTAGGTTTTAGTCTTGGGCTTGTCTTGTGATGAAGGTCTTATATAGGGAAGGGGGTGAGGGGTCTTAGAGCTTTACAGGATACAGTTGTGTTATGCGAGGTAAAGCGGGGCTGACTAAATTACAACATTAGGTTGGTTAATTTATCAAACAAAAGTTTTATAACAAAGTATTCCTTATATTCAAATATAAACACGAGTCCTTTCCTAAAATTTACTTCAAGCATTTGCCAATTTTCAAAAAAATAATTTATAAAATAAAAGTATTGTAACAAAGTACATTGTAATATTCCTATCGGTATATCTTCCAGTATAAATACATAATTTCCTTCAAGCATTTGTCAATTTTAAATGAAGTACCTACAATTTCTTTTACGTGATTAAATTCATAACAACATAATCAAAATTAAATCATATCACAAACTAAAATTACTTAATTTACTAACACTAGTAACATAAAAACATTATTTAAATAAATCCACTCTCTCCATAAGTAAATGCTAAATCAATGAGCATACGATTTACGTGAGAAAACTATCCCTCTGTCCCGCTCCCCTAAAACAAAGTTATCCCACACCGTGGGGAACTAAAAATTCCTTATAATTGAATGAATCAATTCTATCGCCATTAAATCGAGTTACCGAGCATATTGGGAGAGCAAATTTATTTAGCTAATAACCCCCTGTCTGGTGGAGCGAAACATCCCTTGTCTGATACAAACTTGATGCAATTTTATTTTAGTTTTCTTTCTTGCGTCGTTTGTATTGGATTCTCGAAGTTACAAGACAAATGGCCGATTCCTATAATTTACGGAGAGTTATTGATTAAAATTGAGATTCTTGTACCTTTACCAATAATGCAGCAAAGACCTTAGGGGTTTGCATGGTAGACCCATATATATATATTTATATACTAGCGACCCGCCCCGGCTTCGCAAGGGTGCAATATAGATACTAATGTGGCATATATAAACCTTCCTCTTGAATCACTCTATCTATTGCTGAAAACTGCATTAAAATCTGTTGCGTAGTTTAAAAGATCTAAGCGTACAGACAGTGGGAGCGACTTTGTTTTATACTATGTAAAGATGTTATTTGGAAGTAGCTATCACAGGTAAAATAAGTATACGAGTCTATTTATATGCTAAGTTTGGAAATAAAAAACGTTACCATTGGTAATCGAAACGATTCGTTTTTGGTTATAGGAACCGGGCACAAAATGATAATATCTACAAGTATTTATGAGCCTTATAATTGTCGACAATTCTCGTGCAATAAATAACAGTTTTTTGTTCATATTTCCAGAAAGTACTCTACAATCAAAAATTTAATTAGATTTTAGAATTATCTACATATAATGTAGGTACATTAAACATATTACGGGAATACATGTTCTCAGGCGTATGTCAAACAAAAAGACAGAAACTTCTCATTACAAATCCCAAAGAAAGGTGACCACCAAACTCAACCTAAATCGATATCAATTGTCGCCAGTATCTTACTACGATCCAAACAGATAAGACGGAGCACCCTCGAGGTAGTTGCGTCCCGCTGCTTTATGCAGCCATTAGCCGCGTCGCATCCGGCTTTGCGATTTGTACGTCGTTTGTACAACTGTCTTGAGCCAGCCTACAGGCTAAGGCTGAGCATCCACCAGAGCTGTGCTAAGCTGCGTAGCGAGGAATGTGTTTTGTAAGCACCAATAGAATCACTTCATTTACCTATCTTCGCTCTGCGCAACTCTGGTAGATATGGGTCTAGCAGTGCAAGGTTTTTGTTCATACAAAACAAGCGAGAAATGTGTTGTGAGGAATGTGTTGCGAGGAATGTGTTGAATGGAATGCTATCCTCGGACGGCTCATTTGTACACATTAACACATTACCCATTCCTCGCAAAGCTCTGGTGGAAAGGGTCACTCCTTTACACATCCTCGCTACACATTTTCGCAGCGCACATTTTCCTCGCACAGCTCTGGTGGATGTCCAGCCTAACGCGCAAACTCGGCACAGTTATGGCAAATTTATGTCAGGTATTAATTCACGTTAGTTGTCGCCTGAAAGTTTGTTCGCCGCCCCCGATGCTAAGTTTCGAGACGTTCTTTGCCAGGATTAAATATTTATTAGAGTTTCTTGTGAGCAAGTTGTCAGTGTTACTTGGCGCTTGGCGACTGTTCTCGTTTGAGTAAGATTGTATTCATTTATAGGCGGAGGGGAAGTTAAATAAAAGTTGCGATATTTTATTTAAACAATTGTATTTAATATCGTCAGTGGAAAGGTAAAAAGACTAAAGCGCCAATATACCTACTTTACAGGAGAGAGATTCAAAGTATTTTTTTAAGAAAATAAACATAGTTATTTTTCTTAGAGTATACATATTAAATATATAATTAAATTACTTACGAAACTTACTTATTAAACTTAATTTACTTATTAAATATATAATTAAATACTTTGAAACTCTCTGCTGTAAAGTAGGTAAATTGGCGCTTTAGTCTTTTTTCCTTTCCACTGACGATATCCATATTATATTATATTAAATTCTACTGAAAATGTGTTTTATAATTACGTCATCAGCCCATAATCGTCCAATTCTAAACAAAGTCATAGAAAAAAATCTATCTTACGAGTATTACAATAATGTAGCGATTGATCTACTTTACTGCCTCGTTGGTCTAGTGGTGGCAAGCGCGACTGCTGATCGTGAGGTGCTGGGTTCGATCCCCAGGTCGGACAGTGTTTCTGGCGGGGTTGCGGTACATGCTTTTGCGAATCCCGCGTCTCCAGCCGTACGCTCAGGAGAAGGAACACCGTTGGTTTTTAGCCGGTAAGAGTCCGGCAGACCCCCTCGCCTTCCCTGGGCGAGGGACATCCATGAGAATTTTCCAACGAGAAAAACGTGTTTTTGGGGTTTTTCCTAAGGAATCAGTAGCAACCCGGAGTTTTGATTTGTGCCCGGTTGATGGCAGTAGACTCGCCTCCTATTACATGGAACTTAAAACAACGGCGAAATATGGGTGTTACTATACACATCTGCCCAAACCTTTGGGGAATACAGGCGTGATGTTATGTTACGCTGAAAATTTGTTTCATAACTATATCATCAGCCCATAATCATCTAATCTAGAACAAAGCCATAGAAAAACTCCAATTTTACGAGAAAATAACAATAATGTAGGGATTGGTCTACTTTGTTAGCTCATAAACATTTTTTTAAATAATATTCCTTTAAATTACTAAACCTTACACAAATCATATCATCCACATAAACTTTGCTCCTTCAACTGCACGTATCTGTACATTAGCACCTCACACTCGCTAGTTCGGTCACGTAACCGAGCGAGTGGCCCGGGCGTCCAATCACTTCGCTAAACTAATAGATCGGAAGGAAGCGCCCGCGCATACGGATTGCAGCTACGCCCTGCACTGTTATGGTAAGGAAAATGGTGCGGTGTGAAGCTGAACTAAGGTAAGGGTTCTGTAGGTACTTACGTTGTCTTTAAAACACTAGCTTTAACAATATCTATTCCTTAAAATGTTACCATCGAAACATAAATACCTACGTTTTGTTAAGGCTATCTTTGTCTCGTCTCTTGCATAAAATGATTATCAAATGCTGTTATCCTTGTTTCGTTATGATTTACGAAAAGACTAGATTAGCGAAGAATTTTTGCAGTTGAGTTTTAGAGCACGTTAAACTGTCGGTCCCGGTTATCATACAAATACCTATGACAGTCGTTAAGGGGAAGACAGAAACCCGAAAATCTGACAACCGCTCTAACCTTAGGATATCGGTATTGCCTTAACGGTATGGCGGAGGTCTGATAGCAGTCGATCCGTGTAAAATACTGGTATTCAGCCACATCTGGTTAGATTGGAAGCTGACCCCAACAGTTGGGAAAAAGCTAGGCAGAACACAGTTTCAAGGCTTTGTCAAACAGAACGCGTTATTATCGCGCGTCAGGGCGCTAACCTAACGCGACGCTATGACGCCGAGCTGTGTTGTACTGCGATGGAGATGTACCGCCAAACAGAGCAAAAGCGCTGCGTAACGCTAGCGCTGGCGCTCTAGCATTACTCTCTCTGGCGTTCTGTTTGACAAAGCCTTTAATTCTAAAGTATGATAAATACCAACTAACGCGTCCTAAATTACGCAGCTACGCGTTTCAGACATCGCAATAAAATACAAATACATTAAAACAACCGAATAAATACACCAAAATCCGTATACTCCATACCTAAAATTAACGTCCAACCGCAACTTGTAAAATAAACACAAAATAAAAATTTAAAACGAACAAGAATGAAAATACGAGCGCTTCAACTACGAAAAGATGACCATCCATCGTGAGCATGGAGTCAATTTATCACTGGGAAAAATGAAAACTGTGCACAGGTCCATTAAAAATAGTCGCACATAGTCCCATGACCCATAAAACGAGAGAGCGGCGTGGAGAGGAAATATGAAATGAAAAAGTGCGCCCCGCAGAATATACCTGAGGTTCCGTGAACGTTTTTTAAGTAATAAGAAAATGAAATGGGTCTTTATTCTAGCATTTTTTCTGCCTGTTTACTTTTACTTTTGCTTGGTACTTCCAAGTGCATGACTGGTTCCTTCAGCCATGATTCGGTAGTTAGTTTCACGAGAAACGATGGCTTTTACCTACGCTAAAACCCTAATGGCTAAATACTCAAACGCTAGCTTAAGTTGCCGTTAAGTCTCGTGCTGACACTGTCACTTTAAGGCGAAATGACAGAGACAGCACGAAATTAAAGAGAACTTAAAATTGAGTAGCGTTTCAGTAATTGGAGGAGAAATAGGACATTGGGTAGGTATTCTGGTTTGGAAAGAACTCAAAACACTGAAAAGAAAACGTACGAATGAGAAAAGTTGGAAACAAGTTTAAGATGTATCGCTTACAAGAATAACTTGAACTTTCATGGACTTAGGAGCAATTGATCCAGTATAAGCTTGAAACATTCCGACGATAGGTACCTACTAATAACACGGTTGGTGTCGTTTAGTACGCTTCTAAGAAGACGGTTGTTATAGTCATTCTTATATAATTATGATGGTGAGTTAAATAAAATTCTAACGATTAAGTACCTTTAACTTTTTATGAGAAATTAAACAATAATCTTAAACCGATTTTTTACCCGACTGTCAAGGATTATGTTTTTCGCGCGTATCTTGTATGTATGTTTTTATTATTTATTCTTGTCTTGGTCGCGTTTTGCTCTAGTCTCACATGATGGTAAGTGCAGACAGGGTCTAAGATGGAGCACATAAATCCAAGGAACAGAGATATAAAGGGATTCACCTATCTCTGGCTCTCCTCTACACACGACGGAACACAGTAAACTACTTGGCGCTGGACTTTAATGTGAGGGTAGATGGCCAGACGGACCGTATAGATCCTACCACCAAGCATGCTAGATTTTGTTGAATCTTACAACACGCGTCTATTCCCATAGTGCAGTGAGGAGTTTTTATATTCTAGCTCAACAAAAACAGTTTGATACAGTCTTTCAGTTTTAAATACAATTATTACTAACCTAAAAGTTTTTCTCTAAACATTCACCGACGGAACCCAACAAAATTCGCCACCTCGTCAGGCGAGGTAGCGTCGGTCAAAAAAGAAAACCAATTTGCCCGCATGAAAAGGTTCGATCCAATCGCGCCCGCCGTATCCACTCATTTGATATTTTCACTCGGCGATAGAAAACAAATTACAAACTGTCGCGCTCCTGTATTATAAATATTAGCTATTTATTTCTATGTCAGCTGTCGATCTTTCACAAATAGCTTTCTTGCATCTGAAGTTTTCCGATTAACTCGGATTTTATTGATATTCTATTTATGTTAAAATATCGGAATGCCGATGAATGTGGTTTTGCATTTCTTAAATTGGTTTCTGTTGTGAACGTGATGGACGTGAACGATATTAAATGTTTTGTGTATAACCTTTATTGAGTAAGTACATTTTCCTTATGTAATATGAACTGAAAATATTGATTTGTAATATGTAAATCGGTTTTAGTTAAAACAACATAACATAACATCACGCCTTGAATTCCCCGAGGGGTTCGGCAGAGGTGTTTTAGTACACCTTCGTTTCGCTATTTATGTTTCAATCCCATGTAATAGGGGGTGAGTCTATTACCAGGCTGCTACTGAGAAATTCCCAATGGAAAAACACAATAACACGTTGCCCGACCTGGGGATCGAATCCAGGACTCCATGCTCAGTAGTCGCGCTTGCTTGGTTTTAGTTTTCGTTCCAATTTCTATATTTATATATTATGAATAAATAGTGATCACTTTTATAGAATTTAAGTTACCACACTGACCGAGAGTAAAACCTTAATTAAATACACCAGCGAATATTATACATAACACATACCCTTCCCCTCTTTCCCCTTCACACACCTTTTAAAACCAAAACAATCTCCTAAATACCTACGCATCTATGACGCACCTATATAAAATATCAATATCATGTCTCCCCTCGGTTACCATGACAACCACGTCAGCAGCCAACGTAAACGTTAACAGTAAATCAATTAAAAACCAGTTTGGAACAAATAAATTGTTGAAAGGTACTTTATTGGGTCTGAGTGCGACATATTTTAGCAAGAGCGAAACATAAATCAGACCTGGGACTGTATGTGCGAAGATTTGATTTGTGACCGGTCAGACAATGAACGGATCATTGTATGTGAACTTGGCCTCATTTTAGAAGAATAATGGCCTTAGGGGTTGTCGATGCCCTTATTTTTGTTTGTGGCCTAAAGTCATAAGCACAATGTTAAGTTGTGTTTTGTTTATTAGAATGTTTGAAGTATTGGAAATACACTCGGGAGCAATGAATCCGGGTCACTAACTTACATTTTAATGTCTCCGAAAACATGGTTTTCTTTATGTTTGTGACCCGGATTCATTGCTCTCAAGTATATAAGAAATATATAGAATTCAGTATGTGTTTTACTATCACATTTGAAGTTGTCCAAAATCACTTTACGTAACATAGAGACAAATAATTAATCTTAAAGCTGGCGACCGACCTGTATCGTATTCGCATAATGTAACATGTTACAACGTGACCATTCGGACAGTCAGTTCAACAAGCACAGAAAAACCCGATAACACTTTGCCCGACCTGGGGATTGAACCCAGGACCTCACGATCAGCAGTTACGCTTGCCACCACTAGACCAACGAGGCAGTTAAAAGATATTAAAAGATTAAGATAGATTATTAAAAGATATTATAATAAAATTATTATTTTAACGGTACGAAAATATTTGCATTTAGATATAATAATTTGGTGCCCGAAGTAGTAATGCGGGCACTATGTGAATGACAAAAGCTGATTTCTAGAAATTTCATTAAAATTCCGCTTCGTCAAGTCCGAAGGCGATCCTTCAAGGGTTGTCACTCTGCAGTTAAATATCACAAATAAATTACAGAAATAGATTCTTGTTATACCCAAAAATGTATTGATTTCAATATCAAATTTCAAAAATGGAATCTTTTGAACTTTGAACATCTACATAGAAACTGTTTTTTTAATAAAAAATTTTTAATAGCTTTGCTATTTTAGTTCTTTAGAATACCAACCAGCTTCATAGACAATGGATTCTTTTTTATTTAGCTTCAACACTTCAACTATGTCCTTATTTAATATACGCAAGTGACGCGCACTGACTTCATTCGAAATTTTTCGAAAAAAATGTTTAGTTTCCTGAAAGCGAAGAATCGGGGCTCAAGTTTTCTTATGAATACCTACCTACCCAGTGGCGAGCCTATAAGGCAAGTTCGATATTTTTTGGTACTTATTTTGATATTTATAATTCGTCTGATAACAAATAGTTGGAGATCTTATGATCGAATTATGGTTTACTAATGATAAGCATAAAATATATTGTCATAATTTACCTTGCACATCAAAATAAGTACCAAAAAAATATAGGCACGCCACTGTTATACCTACCTACCTTTATCTACTGATATCTACTCGTGAAATCGAACTTAAAGTCTCTTTTGTAAAAGTATCCTTATTCTATCAACTCATATATTTCCACAGTTCCCTTGCTATATTGCTTTCTGGATGGATTATTTGTAAATTACAAATAATGGTCTAATGGTAGCAAGCCTGAGATCCTGGGTTCAATCCCCAGGTCAGGCAAAGTGTTATTGGATTTTTCCGTGTAAAATTCCTCAGTAGCCTGGAGTTTGGATTTGTACCCAGTTGATAGCAATAGGCTCGCCCCCTATTACATGGGACTTAAACATAACGGCGAAATGAGGATGTTGCTATACACCTCTGCCTAACCTTTCGGGGAATACAGGCGTGAAGTTATGTTATTTATTTATTCTTTATTGTACACAAGAAAAATAACAGCAGTAAAACTACAATTTAGTGAAGTTATGTACAAAGGCGAACTTAACTCAAAAATGAGTTTTCTACCAGCAAACCTTTGAGTGATAGAGAGAGATTGATTATGTGGTTGAAGGCAAATTCCAGTGTACAATTGTCTTATTTATTTCTACTTATTTATGCTATATTACTTTTAAGTCTGAAAAAATACTAATCGATGTTTTTAAATAAAATATTTTATGATAACTCCATGGAGCCTTCAGCCCTGCCTAGCCCTTAGGTGTGGGCGAGCGGGCGCGGCGGGCGGATTTGTCGTAGCCCGGAAACGGCGGGGAATTCATTTGGGCGTAATAGGTTTCCTGCGCCCGCGTCCGGTACCCGTCCGGGCCTCGTCCGACTGCCGACCGGGGCTCGTCCGGGCTCCAACGCCGCACGTCCGACACGCAACGGAAGTAACGCGATATCTGAGAGATATTAGAAATCTTACATATTGAACTGTCTGCAACTTTTTTTTGTTTATTTGGCACCGTTGAGACAATGGCATTAGCGAAAATGATCGCCATTAAAATATACCTACGTTGTTCTATGTATAAAATATTAGTAGATAATTAAGTACAACTAATGCTAATTCTAATTAGACCGGCAACAGACAATTAACAAAACATTATCTACGACATAAAAGGCGTGAAAAAACACGTTATTTTTTGTTCGGTTTCCATGTCCTGTATGTAAACCAATAGATAATACATAGTACATAATTAGCTCGTTATTACCCCACTGCTGGGCACGGGCCTCTTCTCAGTATGAAAAGGGTTTAAACCTTAGTCCACCACCCTGGCCTGATGCTGGTTGGTGGAGTACACACACTATCGAGAACGTTTTGAAGCCCATCTCAGGTTTCCTCACAATGTTTTCCTTCGCCGTTAACGCAAGTGATAATCAGATTCAAAATTGTAAACCAATAGTAACCAATAGTTGAAAGACGGAATAAAAACGAACAAAACCGCGGGCGTTCTCAAAAAAATCCAGGTTAGTAGCACCCTAAACCGACGAGCATGCATGAGAAGGTTAATGAATGTAGATGAAGCGAAAAGGGTGTGTCAGTATCATAGCAGGTGGAAATCTATAATCTCTGCCTACCCCAATGGGAAACAGGCGTGATTGTATGTATGTATGTATGGAATAAAATCGCACACCTAGATCTAAACTGACACAACTCAAAAATCTAGAATAAAATTAAATTGTATAACTTCCCTAACAAAATTTGCAGGTACATAGGTATGGGGGTTGCGGTGCATGCTTTTGCGAATCCCGCGACCCCGGCTGTACGGTCAGGAGAAGGAACACCGTTGGTTTTTAGCCGGTAAGAGTCCGGCAGACCCCCTCGCCTTCCCCGGGCGAGGGACATCCATGAGGATTTTCCAACGAGAAAAAAAAAAAAAAAAAAAAGTTACATAGGCATACGTATTTTTCGTCCCCTGAAAAATGACCTTTTTTGAATTGTCTTAGTTTAGATCTAAGTGTGCGAAATCGCAATTCCTTTTATTTTTAACTTATGTTTGTAAAAAACAAAATTAAACAACATTCCAAACATTCAAATAGAAAATCAAATAACAAGCTTAACCCTAAAACATACAGGGTTGACATAAAATCCATTTCCAAAATAAGTCTTAATTTCCTCCCGAAGTTCTCAGACGAGAGCTGTTTCATTAAAACTTGTGTGACGTGTCATTAAATCCCGGCCGCAGCTGATTATTAATATTCAAATCATAATTCCGACTTAGATGAACGAAAAAGCAAAGACGTGTAACTCATGAATAATCAGAAACTTTCCCCTTATTCTTCGTTTGAAGGCTTCATACGCTCTATAAGCGGATAATACATAATAACTACTGAAACTGAAGCCTTTTCAAGTACAACTTTTGTGTGAGGCAACACAACAATTGAAAGGTACTTCAAGGTTAACTAATATCGGCGGGGGGTCATTGCCTCGTACACCACACGGCAACACGCGTATTTTTTTTGACGATTTGCGTACGTGATTATGTATAGTTACATGGTAGGTACATAGTCAGTGGCATAACTATAGGATGGCAGGGCTGGCAAAATGCAACGGGCCCCCGGCCCAAGAGGCCACGAGCCCAGAAGTAACCTAACATTTTTAACAAAATTAAGTATAAATTATAGTAATTCTGTTGGAACTACTTCAGTGATTTATTAAAATTAAATTACAACGTGACGATTTTTACTGGGGCCCCATCCAATGAATTTGCCACGGGCTTCTGATGGTATAGTTACGCCACTGTAGGTACATAGTGTTCCCGACTTAGAACAAATTCACTTATATAAGTATTTTTTTGGCTTACGGCCCCCGGCCGCCTGATGGCAATTGGTTATCGCCGCCTATATAAACTTACAACACCAAGAGGATTGGTATTGCGTAGCCAACCTTTGAAATAAAGTTGGAAAGTCTCATGTGCCTGTAATTTCACCGGCACACATACCCTTCAAACTGAAACAGGAATGCTGCTTGGCGGCAAAAATATGTATGGTGGTACTACTTTCCTGAAAAAACTCTTCCATAAGAAGCTCTGCTACTGTTAAATATGTATTTTTACATAAACAGTATATTTTCCCATCTTCCTCTCTGGATGATGTCTGAGTCCAGCTGTGGACCATAATAGCCCACGATTAGAAAACATCTACCTGTATGTATCGTAGTAATAGGCGACAATAAATATATTAATGTAATATTTATAGATATATTTTAGTAAACGGTTACAACTTTGATTTAAATGATCACAAAACCGACTGACTTACATAATAAACCAATTTAACGTTAACGATCTACACAGCAAAATACTTTTTTTTTCATGGAAAAAATAAATAACCTTCACTCGTTCTAATTCAACCGCACGTAATTAATTCTCAGCTAACGCATGTATGTACATATAATTAATAAATAAAATTCCAACACATTCAACCGCCGCGAACTCAAATAAAACAAAACCAAACAACTCATAAACCGGTTGGAAAAAAAAATACTAACGCGATTTACGTTCAAGAGAGCGAAAAATAAAATAACACGGGGTAGGCGCGGTTTCGTGCCCGGGGCCAGCCTGCTTGTAATTTCTCTAGATATTTCATATTTTAAGCGTAGACGCCCGCTGGCGTTGCTACGACGACGTAGAATCTCGTAGCGTAGCTACGCCGTAGTCGCGGGACAAAATCACTGTGTTTCAGTTTTGTTATTTTCTTATCATTTTAAGATGGTTACCCAACTTTTCCGTATACGGTTTTGTTATAACTTATTGTTATGAATTATATTATAGGTAAGTACCTTGAAAGTACTTCAACTAAGAATATGAAATATTCTGTCTAGACGTATTTATACACTTCAATAATACTTACAATAAAAAGTCGACTGCTAATAATGGACCTACTACACCTACGCACAACTGTTACACAAGTGAACAACAACAGCACACACACATAGAAAGTACAACAACGAACAGTTCAACCCACCTAAAGTTCAATACTCAAACAATGAATATCCATAATAATTTTACACGTCACTATTTCTAAGAAAACAATATTTTTCTACAATAATATACTTGTAAATAAATACAGACTACTTTTATAAAATAGAAATATTTTTCACGACGGTATGCAAGGGAATGCCTGCTTGAGGCGTTTCGCGACACATGTAACTCGTGTTAACGTTTACCTGCCCCGCGAGTTTCTACACATCACTAGAGGGTAAATAGAGAGCATCTTTTCGGTAGCACAGTTACTTTACTTGATAATTTTGTAGGTGTTTTACGATTCATGTTACCAAAGTAAAATTAGAAGGTAGGTTGAAATGTTTATTGATGACAATGTTATTACTGAGTGTAAGTTTAGAGGCGTTTTACGACACATGTAACCCACGTAGATTACACGTGTAAACTTTTACCTGCCTCACTATTTCTGCACATCACTAGAAGGTAGTTAAAAAGTACCTTTTCAGTAACATAATTAATTTACCTAATCACGATTTTGGAAGTGTTTCTCAACACATAATAATTATGTCAATTAACATTGTATAAGTAACTAGATAGTAGCTCTAACTGTAACGCTGTAATTATTGTTAGTACTGATACGAATATCAAATTGGAGGTTTTTAATGATACATGTAACTAGTGTAATGTTTTTCCTGTCCCACGAATTTACTACATTACTAGCGCGTTAAGATAATACTGTTACTCGATATCGGTTTGGAGGCGTTTTACGACACGTGTAACGTGTGGTAGGTAACGCCTACCTGCCCCGCGAGTACCTTACATCACTAGGGTAGAATATAATTGTACACATGTTGCTAAAATTGCTTATCATATACTTGATAATCAAGTGTGGTGGTGTTTAATGATACATGGTTAGAGTCGTGAACTTCGTAATATCCCTAGAGGGTAGAAGGTAGCAGTGTGCTTAATTATAATGTTTAAGTTGTTTTATACTTGATTTTGTGGGTGAAAGTGTTTTACGACACATGTAGCTTGAGTTAGCTTTACCGCACCTAAATTCGAAAAGTCTATGGTGTAGGCTAGAACTCAGACCTTCCTGCAAGGTAGGCAAGCAATAAACCGCTAAGCTATCACTGCTACATGCCTTGCCTTGCATTATCCAAACTGCACGAAAAACGTATTATAAGCCTACTTGACCCATTTTTACACAACCCGACCTCTCGCACTTCTCGCACTAAACATAAAACAAACAAACCAACATGACATCCAAACACATTCGCCATAAAACAAGCAAGTTACATCGGCATTATTCACAACAAAATTCATCGCGCAGAGTTAGAGCCAGATATTAATCTCTCGACGGCATCCGAGCGCTGGATTCGCCATTTTGCGCCTAAATATGATAAACTTTCCCCCGAATTTCTTCATCCCTCCCCCCCTTTCTTGGCAAGAATACCCCCGCGAGTCCGGGAGGCGAGCCCCACCCGAGCCAAGTCTTACGGCCCTGCTTTTAAACTAAGCTCGTTAATTAATTACAGCCAAGTCGACTGCCGAGGGTACTGCCTTATGTAGCGCTATGTGCCAATTTAATATTGCACTGCTACTAGTAATGTTGAAGCACTAAGCACTGTGTTAAAAATGTTACGTAACATGGCTGTTATTTTTTTTCTATTGTGTTTTTTTTGGTGTTTGAAATCGACGGGTCCTACGTATACTGGTACAACCCGCAAAAATGCGAAATCCACTTTTCTACATCAATCGCCTTCAAATCACCGATATTTTACTCATTGTTTTTTAATGTAGATAGTTTCCTGGTTACGAATTTGCAAACGAATGGAAATAACAGTATTACTCGTATTTTATACGGGATATAATATATATTTAAGATCTTTAAACCGCTTTTCTATAAATCTGTGTTTTTACACTTGCACCATTATACGTAGGACCCGTCGAAATGTCCATGCAAAACATACGTGGTGATCCCTGAAATAATGTTCGTCAAAACTATTTTCATACCAAAAACGCTTATATAAATATTGTACCCATACGGTTTGTTATGCATTATGTTCTAAGTTTTGTGTAATAAACGTAACAGTTACTACACACCTAGCTACAATTCACATAGAGCTGATAATTACACCCGACTGTAAAGACAATACTACAACCGCGAACAAACGGCTACCCTATTAGTAGTAAATCATAAAATTATTCACAATAATATTAATTACAAAATCACGGGTCGAGTATTACTGAGAACACTTCCTCGACTCCATAATTAATTGCTACTAAATTCGGCCGAATTTGAATCCGGTTACCAAGTCCGCGAAGAAACTTACGAGGTACATAAGACTTAAGGGCAGGGCCGGCCGGAAGGAGGGTAAAATGGCGGCGGAGGGCGCGACCCTCCCGGGGAGGGGGTGCGTCGAGGGGGGAGGAAGGACGTGAGATTTACTCTAAGTAATTGCAGTAATAAACACGCAAATATATCACGGCGGGGTAATGAGAGGAAGCGTCGAAAATTGCCGACGCAAATTGCGTGTGTGAGATAAGCTAATTTTTTCTCTCTCTGTTGAACAAGAGGAAATTTTCGGCCTCTTGTTTTTCGTTTTCGGCTGTTCCGCTCCGTCTGATTCGTAATTTGTATTGTGAAAGAATAATGGTGGATAAAAAATATTTATTTGTGGCTGGCACATTAATTTTATAAACGACGAAATCGATAGTACGTAACTTATTTATATCTTCTAGGTGACAACCCTAACTTAACTTTGAAGTTCTTAACTACTTGACAAAGTCACTATTTTTATATGAACTGTTTGCACACATTCTTTTTATACAACATTTTATTAAACATTTGCAAATCAATTAACCTTCATTTCCAATTACAAGTATTTCATACAAAACGAGTTTTAATACGACTAGCCCGAGCAACATTTATATACTTACCTAATATAGCAGGAGCAGGACAAAATGTCCCGCGGCTAGTTTTATCAGCCAAACTCCGTATCTGCCAACAATTTTAATGTTTGTTCCATGTTCCAATACAAGTTTGTCACCAAAGTTGGCATATATTTGATATGGGCTTTTTTGCGTCAAATTATAATGTAAGTTTTTGTAAAAAAAAAAATCTTGTGGACCTTGACATTCAAGTTTAGTACCCCACACCAATCGCTTTTAGCACGAAACTGTCTTCTTCTTTTCGTGTGGTTAGTGACTAACCTGATGTCAGAGTTTATGCCGCCCATGGGCCTCTGACTTGGCTTCACATGCCGTCGAGAAATATCTCTCAGGCAAGCCGGTTTTCTCACGAACACTGTTATATGTAGTTAAGTATCTCTCTTTACCCTCGAACATGAAAAGAAATATTTGTTATTTCTAATGTATTAATATTTATATTCTGCCTAGCTTTTTCCCAACTATGTTGGAGTCAGCTTCCAATCTGACCAGATGCGGCTGAATATCAGTATTTGACACGGAGCGACTGCCATCAGACCTCCGCAACCCAGTAACTGGGTAATGCCGATATGCTAAAGTTAGACCAGTTGTCAGACTTTCAGGCTTCTGAATTCCCGTAACGACTGTCATGTTCTAATGTTTTAATATACTAAGTTGATTGTAAACAATAAAATACAAAAAATCGTTTTTGAAGTGTTTTATATTTGCTTTCGGGTTCTAAAAGCTGATATTCAAAAATCTAAACAAATTACAGCAAAATTAACCCAAAACCGAAACATTTTACACAACCTGAAAATTTAAACCAATAACAAGTTCCAACCCGTTCGTTGCCGAGCCAATTTCGCAGCGTTCAACGCCAGCGATAATTTTTGGCAACAAAACAACTCGCGACATAAGAAGCTACGGCATTAATTATTCTAGCGAGACAAGAAAGGGGCGCCCCATTTCCAATATTTATGTGTTGTCGATGACTACGCGAAAATATTGGGCGTCGACTGCTTTTTAAAACGAAGAAAAGGCCAAGAAAGGCCTCCGGGAGCCCGGCTTTCTTAATGCACAAACACCACTCTGCTCACCTGCCTTCCTTGATTTATTAGACGGCTTTGTTCGCCGCTCGTTACAAGCTTGTTGTTGCGTTTTTAATTTATTTCCTTGGCGAAATTTTGCACGTTAATATTTAGTTAGATAATGCCCCTGTAATGGCTGGAAATCGCTGCGTTAACAGATTTCACATAATGCTTACGTTTTCTCGGTGTATCTCTTTATTGTAGGTAAAGTGTTACGATAAGGGACGACAACTCCTTTCTAATATCATGCAAAAATATCAAAGCCGTATACAAAAAAACATACATCTCAAACCCAAAAACGCCACTTCAAAGACCAATACCTCAATAAAGCAGATTTACCTGAACCAACGTCCAGCCGAGGGTTTGTTCTAAATTGAAATAACGTTGCGAATACATTAACAGGCGTCGGCGGAGCAACAGCCGACGGCGGCAATGGGCCGTGAATGAATGCGAATTGCCGTTGCCGCAAACGGACTGGCCGATTGTCGACGACACGACTCATTGCCGATTCAACGGCACGCTCGATGATTTACTCACAACTGTACGTATTTGAGTCAATCTGGTGTTGCACCTTGAGGTTCCAGATTGGGGAAGATTGTTGGATGTTCCGCATTACGGAATCATTGGAAGTTGAATATTGGGAGTTTACATAAAAATTACTAATGTATTTAACGACTTCCAATGTATAATCTCAACTGAAAACAAAACGTCACAGCTAGTCATAAAATGAACTCATAATGATGTATTTAATAAGTATCTGCGTCTCATATCGCGACAATAAACCTTATTGAACCCATCCACAAAGACACAAAGCATCAACACAATGTTACTTGCAATATCAATCAGACCTACAAGAACAATAGAAAATTCCGTTAGACACCGCCCGCCCAAGACGCGGGTAGGGCGGAAGCGGATTAGCATATGCGGACGCAGTTAGCATCACAAAGCAGGGTACGTCGCACCCAATATTTATGTGACGTCATCGATTGGCCGTATTGGACCTCTCTATATTGTAGCGGTCACTGCTGCATTGATTAGTCATGAGTCTGCATAATGCCTAGACATAATTGATAATGAAAATTCTCACGTCAGTTTTGTCGTACAATGTGTAATGGGCCTAACGGATTGTTTTATGTGCTCAGTTACAATGGCGGCCGTGATGAGCAGACCACCCCAGCACTTCCTGTGGATCGTGAGAAGTGAAGGAAGTTCATTAAGAATATAGACAATAGCACCTACCTGTTTAATAATAATACATATTATGAACACCTGTCCGTGAAACGATGACACGTTTGGCGTAGTGGCCGAGTGGTTGGCTTTCTGCGTCACAGGTCGTGAATTCGATTTTCGTACAAAAAAAATATTTGTATGAGATCGCATGGATCAAATATTTGTATGGCGTACAGATAGTTGTTGTTGTTCCGAGTCTGTGTGTTTGTGCATGTGAATATTTGTGTCTGTAAACGCACCCACAATACAGGAGAATTCCCAGAGAAAATCAACATTTAAAAAAAACAGAAAAGCTAGATGATAATTACGATGCAGCATTTAAAAAATATATCTAAAGCTGGGTACAGACTGCTGTAACATAACATACAATGTAACATGAAAGGTACGTAGAACGCACGCGTAGTGTGCACAGTTCGTGCGCGCAAGGCGTCTACACTATGGAAATTGCGTTACATTGCATGATACATTGCGACAATGTGGACGGCAAATTCTTTCATTGCGTGTTACATTTCGTAAATCTGTACCCGGCTTTACTCCCTCCGAAAGGTGATTTGGTAAATTAAATAAATAGGTATCGTAATTAGTCATGTAATTTCGCATAACACAGAAATAATATTTCAAGATAATAATAATTTCAAAAAGTTCAATGAAATAATAGTACTTTCCCCACAACTTACCATAATTTTCCCTTTACTTCTTAATCCATATTTGCTTATCAACTGTGGTATCAAGATATAATTCAATAAGCACCTGCTACACCCATGTCCACATTAATGCGACATGTAGAATACAGGGGCGGTGACAGGATGGTCGGCTGTTCACCCTTCCTCATCAGTCATAGCGGCCGTCAGCCGGCTAAGCGACCGCATTCAAATTGCCATCGGATGACGACGTGCTTTCGCGACCCCTGGCTTGTCTGTGGCCGAGGGCAAAGATTAGGGAGCGATGGGTTGGGTGTTTCTGCCTACTACAAAGAAACCGCCGAAATGAGAGGTAGAAAAAAATTGAAATAAAATGTTCCTGAAAAATCGCTATCAAATACACATTTCGCAACGGTTATTTCAGTTATAACTACATGTATGTCTGAATCTCTGTACAATTTTTTTTGTATGGAATAATCTTAAATATTTCTAGACCCATTAATAAAGGTAAGATCACGTTTAAATCAACATATCGTCAGTGGAAAGGTAAAAAGACTAAAGCGCCAATATACCTACTTTGCAGTAGAGAGATTCAAAGTATTTTTTTAAGAAAATAAATATATGTAGTTAATTGTCTTAGAGTAATATATATATATATATATATATATATATATATATATATATATATAGATAATTAAATTATCAATAACTATTTATTTTCTTTAATAAAATACTTTGAATGTCTCTACTGTAAAGTAGGTATATTGGCGCTTTAGTCTTTTTACCTTTCCACTGACGATATTTACTTAAATCCAAAGCAGTACCAAAGACACCCTAGTGATTAGCGCTTGCTTTCCGTGCTTGCTTCCATGGGACTGAGATAGATCCTGGCCCGCATCTTGCAATTTCGAATTCTTGTGCATGCAGATCAGGATTTGATTTCTTGCGTATATGGTGAAAAAAAAACATCGATCGGCTTCCTGAAAAGGCTACAAAAAGTTCTCGAACCCGTATGTAGTCCGCCAACCCGCACTGGACCAGCGAGATAGACTGAGGCCAAAACCCCTTCTCATTCTGGGAAGAAGCTCGTGCCCAGCAGTATGACTATAATGAGCAGATTATGCTAAATATTTGAAAGAGCCTAAGCCATTTCATATTGCCCTTAAATTAAGCAACCAGGATTTCAATCATTTAAAGTTAATTTTTAAAATATCACAGCTTCTGTAACAGAAATCTGCACCCTCTGTTTCTGGGCCACTCTTTACATTGTCCTCGGCCAGCATTACATAGCAGGGACATACTTTTTACGTCATTAGACATCGCCGGATCACCGCGAGTTATGGTGGTGACGCTGAATCGATTATGAATTGACGCTTCAGTGACTGGGGTACTTTGTGACTATATCTTTCTATGGGGTAATAATTGTTATAATAGCCCTTCTTTTTTGATGTTTGAAGGTTAACATTTTTGCGATAAGAAGTGCGTGCTTTTGAATATATTTTTGGTCTGGGATGATTGCATTATTTGGTAATTATCTTTTTAATAATATACCTATATGTTCTATTGATTTAGTGGTCGCAAGCGCGACTGCTGAGCATAGGGTCCTGGGTTCGATCCCCAGGTCAGGCAGTGTTATTGGGTTTTTCCATAATTAATTTCTCAGTAGCGGCCTGGAGTCTGGATTGGTGCCCGGTTAATGGCAATAGGCTCGCCCCCTATTACATGGGACTTCAACATAACTGACGAAACGAGGGTGTACTAAAACACCTCTGCCGAACTCTTCGGGAAATATAAGGCGTGATGTTATGTTATGTAACATATTCTACCTAGCCTTTTCCCAACTATGTTGAGGTCAGCTTCCAGTCTAACCAGTTGCGGCTGAATACCAGTATTTTACACGGAGCGACTGCCATCAAACATCCGCAACCCAGTTACTAGGAAATGCCGATATCCTAAGGTTAGACCGTTTGTCACACTTTTCGGGCTTCTGACTTCCCGTAACGACTGTCATAGGTATTCGTATGACACCCGGGACCGACTATGTAACGTGCTCTCCGAGGCACGGAGGGGTCTCGATATGTGACGAACGGTCACCCATCCACGGTCTAACCGCGGCAAGTGCAGCTTAACCTCGCAAATCGCATGATCCGCGCGGTTGGTAATTAGCCATAAGCCACTCCTTCTTCTTTTTTTAATATATAGGTGTTTTTAATTATTATAAAATGTCTGTGAATGTGATACTTGGTAACCATCTTTACTCCTTCATGGGTATATCAATGAATATTTTGATAGGATTTCCCAGTGTGTCCTCCTCATCTGGCTTTTATCAGTTTAAGTATAATTTTTAACCCTTTGTGGAAAAAATATATTCGGGATATACAAGGTTAGTCGGAAAGGGGGTACTAAGCCGCAAGCCACCAATAGTATCACTGATGACTATTATAAAACAAGTGTTAAAATTTCAAAATTCGATAATTTTTATTTGCATGCAAAATGATTTTTATTTTAGTTTTTTCAAAAAAAAATCGTACCTGCTTTAGTTATGGATTCAGAAAATAATTTTCTAATCCGTGACCCTAAATATGACCTAAATTGTAAAAACAGCTGATCATAGCTATGAACAGATAGATTCTAGCATATTTTTACGAAATCTTTGAAAAGCTATTTCTCTTAAACTATCGAGTTTTGGGGAAAGTTGTAGAACAAAAGTTAGGGTAATTTAACACCCTTTCAGCTTAGTACCCCGTTTCCGACTAACCTTGTATTAAACGCAACCACGGCTATGTAGATACTAGATACTTACTTACTTTTGTAAGTTTCGTAATCAAATACATACATTTCCAATTAAATCAATTAATTTAAACACGAACATGAGACCATGCCAACATGATTAACGCTATCCCAATACTTTAACATACAGCGAAAAGTCGTGGAAATAATTAAAAACTACAAAAGACATATACACGCGAAATGTAACTGCATTGTGTAAACATCAGCATTCTCGCCGGCCGCGCACGAATATACTACATCATTGAAAACGAAACGGAAACGCAGCAATAAACATTCATTTCGAAATTAAACACATCTACCTGTGTGTTTACCATCCCGAAATCACTAAAATGAATAAAACAGTGAGGAATTGGACGCCGTAAATTCGCATTCGACGAATATCAATTTGGGCGAACGCCGCGGGGAGGGGAGGGCCGATAAATAAAAAAATATATAAAATACACAGTACGCAACGTGAAAGCGGTGAATGGCACTTGTGAAAAATGGACTTGCCGCTCTTCCAGGGAAGCAATCATTCAAACTGGCTGTTGTCTGTTTGCGCCTCTGCTCTTTTTCGCCTAGCCTCGGATATTTTTTGCAATTTTTTTGGCAATGTCATTCGCAGTTCAGGTGTGAGGACACGTGATCCGGGACAAAGAAAACAAATATTAATAACTGACATTTTTTAAAGTCCCCATTTATTGTTGTCAATATTTCGTAAATGATTTGAGTGTGATGCGGCGTTTTTTGCAGGGTTGGATCGCCTCGCCTCGCTTTGTCGGCGCGTGGGTGGAGCCGCGCTAACGCAGCTAAATTTCGTACTTTGTTGTGTTTATTTATTACCTAATGGACAGGTTACGGTAGCGATACGCTTAGTAAAGGACCTGTATTTAACTGGAAGCTTCGTTTCATTCCAGTTACAAGATCAGAAGAATATTTTAAGCGTTTTTATGTACAGGTCTCGTGGTGGCAAGCGTGACTGCTGGTCGTGAGGACTGGATTCGATCCCCAGGTCGGGCAAAGTGTGTTATTGGGTTTTTCCGTGTAGAATACCTCAGTAGCAGCTCGGAGTTTGGATTTGTGTCCGGTTAATGGCGATAGGCTCGCCCCCTATTAAATGGGACTTAAACATAACGGCGAATTGAAGGTGTTATACACCTCTGCCTAACCCTTCGGAGCATTCAGGCGTGATGTTATGTTATGTTAAATAGTGTAGTGACGGAAGTACCTTATCATCATTTAGAACGCCTTCTTGCTATATAACCCTTTCCCGTACTTCCAAAACGAACGATATTGGACAAAAAAAACACAAATTATGTATCGAAAAAGTCCGAGCACACAGTCAAGCACACGTACAAACAGTTCAAATATTCACGGGTCAAAGTTTTGGCAGGTATCCCATATAAAAAGGATCACAAGCACGTTACACACGAACTCCCATGTAAAAGTACTCACACACGCACCATTACTTTAATCAAAGCAGCTCGCCAACTTCCCAGTTAGCCCTCCCTAAGGTGAGAGGGCCCCACCATTTTTCCTAATTAAAATAATGCCTTCTTCTCATTCTTCCTCCCCCAGTCATTAACCCAATGTGCTGTAGATAAACGTTATTTGCCCGGGAGGACGTTTCTTTTACAAATATGCCTGTTTTTGCCCGCTTACCTAAATGAAGAGGGAATTTGTATCGTACGTTTTTTCGCAACACATTTTTTTTTGGTAACGCTTTTAATTAGCTACACTTTTGAGACTTCTAATTAATTAGACACGTTATTATGGCTGTTCAATTAGATTAAGTACCTGTTTTATAAGAGAGGATATAATTAGCATTTTATGTGAATATTTACATTAATTATTTAAGTCCTCTACGGTTCTTTAAGATCCATCAAACATTTTATCAAGCTCTTTATTTATACCAAAATCATTTAAACTTCTTTTTATTTTTCATGTTTTTTTCGAGGCCTTGGTTCGCTTTTTCTCGACTATGCAAGCCTCATTATGCACGTCTAATTCCTTCTAAACGTATAGGTACTTATTTACAGATTTTATAAAAGACTTCAAAAGAACATCTAAACGGCTTGTGTAAGTTGCCATGACAACGGTAATAAGTACTAAGCGACAGTGAGTGTGAACGAAGGTACAACTTGAGTATATGGAGTTACTCGGTACAGAAATATGAATACGAACAACCGACGTAGATCATCAACGTAGTATTGAGGAATATAATGTAAAATATAATTATGGACGCAACAAACATAATCATTTCTTAAGATAATTACTTACTATAAACTCTTGATCTCATACTTTATAGTTTAATCTATACTAATATTAGTTTGTTTGTTTGTTTGAACGCGCTAATCTCAGGAACTACTGGTTGGAATTGAAAAATTATTTTTGTGTTAGATAGTCCATTTATCTAGGAAGGTTATGGGTTATATAATATCACGCTACGACCAATAGAAGCGGAACATAAATGAAAAATGTTGCAAAAACGGGAAAAATGTCCACCCGTGCAAAGCCGGGACGGGTCGCTAGTAGATAATATAAAGCAGTGATAGCCTAGTGGTGTGACCGTCGAACTGCCAAGTCATAGTTTTCGAGATCGATCCCAAGGCACGCACTCTGACTTTTCGGATTCATGTGCGTATTGTAAGTATAATTATCACTTTCTTAAAAACGGTGAAGGAAAACATCTTGAGGAAACTAAATGCCTGAGAGATATTTCTCAACGTCATGTGAAGCCAAATCAGAGGCCCATGGGCGGCATAAACTCTGACACCAGGTTAGTCACTAATCACACGAAAAAGAAGAAGAAGATAGATAATATGTACAAAAACATAACTTTATAATAAGCATTAAAGATAGTAATAGACTCATTATTAAAAATAAAAACTTTTGATGACTTTTTAACAGTGATAGCATAGCGTTTGATCACTTGCCTTCCATGCAGGGGGTTTGAGTTCGATCCCGGCCCTTATTTCTCATTTTACGAATTCATGTGCGAATCAGAATTTGATTATCACTTGCGTTAACGGTAAAGGAAAACATCGTGAGTAAACCTGCATACCTGAAAGGACTCCATAAACTTCTCGATGCTGTGTGTAGTCTGCCAACCTGCATCAGGCTAGCGTGGTAGACTAAGACCTAAACCCTTCTCATTCTGAGAAGAGACCCGTGCCAAGGAGTGGAACAGTAATGTGCTAATTATGTATGTTATGATTACTTTTTATATTTTACAAGATAATAAGTATCTAAATTGTTAAATGAGAAAATGTTCTGCCCAGCCTTTTCCCAACTATGTTGAGGTCAGCTTCCAGTCTAACCAGATGCGGCTGAATATCAGTATTTTACACGGATCAACTGCCATCAGACCTCCGCAACCCAGTTATATCCTAAGGTTAGACAGAGTTAAATGAGAAAATATACACACAATATACAATCAATAAGTACACATAAGGAAGACAAAAAATAAGTGCCAAAAGGGTCATCGGCTCAGCATAATGTCAGGTCGCAGTATTAGGTACTACCACCTAACGTTGATTTTCAGCTGCAACCCACGAGTGTGGCAGATTTACTACATAGGTTTTACTACATATTTACTACATAGATATACCAGAAGGATGGATCGTTGTCGTTACAACAACCCTATTCGGTGCTTATGACACCGGCAAGTAGTCCCCTGGCCTACCTAAAGATTTCTCAGAAACCATTGATCAAATACAAATCAGTCACTAATCAACATTAAATGTTGCCCAGTTAACCAAGTACAAGTCCGAGTACAACTCCTCACAGCAGTGATTTACTTCAAGTACCAACGCAGACACCGCGAAATATTCCACATTTTTGTAGTCGGCAGTCGACATCTCGACCTCATATTTAACCCGAATTCCAGCAAACTGCATAATTTCGCCACTAATGAGAAGAGAGTCGGCCTGCGTCTAATTAGCGAAGCCGAGTCGGTAAGACGCCCACTAAATAGAAGCCAGCGTAGGGCGACCAACAGTCTGCGTTTTTTTTGTAGACAAATTCCTTTTTTTGCGACGCCTCCGGGCTTCTGAAAGTGCAGTGACGTCCGGAGATAAATTGACACGACTGCTAAGATTTTAAGAATTAATTTTTAGTTTGTTTTTACATAACATCACGCCTTGTATTCCCCGAAGGGTTTGGCAGAGGTGTTTTTAGTACATCCTCGTTTCGCCAGTTACGTTTAAGTCCCATGAAATAGGGGGCATTAACTGGGCACTAATCCAGACTCCGAACTGCTACTGAGAAATTCCTAATGGAAAAACCCAATAATACTTTGCCCGACCTGTGGATCGAACCCAAGGACCCCATGCTCAGCAATCGCGCTTGCGATCACTAGACCAACAAGTGAATAAGTGTTTATTGAACTCGTGTATTTAATTCCGACACGTTGTTGAATAAATTTAATAATACCTACAGCGCCAAAATATAGATATTAGAATTTCGCGAATCTACCCCAAATATTAATGGTTTCCACGTAGCCCATGCAATATTGAATTATTAAACGTCCATAATACATAGGTGTACACTGAACAAACAAATTGAATAATACAGGATGCTAGCTTTTGCCACGCCTTTTTTCGCATGGATTTTCCAACGATTCGGTTGGTATCTCTTTTCCTCTCATTACGAGAATCGTAAACAAAAAGAGATAACAAACCGAATCGATCGACAACTGACATAACGTAACGTTCTAAATTAGGGGACCGTTACGAGATTGTAGTCACCCACTTGCCCAGCATAGTGACTTTTCTTCTTCCTAGCCCTTTCCCAATTATCTTGGGGTCAGCTTACAGTCTAACCAGATGCGGCTGAATACCAGTATTTTACACGGACCGTCTATCAGACCTCCCCAACCCATTTACTGGGCAATGCCGATATCCTAAAGTTACACCAGTTGTCAAACTTTCGGGCTTCTGACTACCCGTAACGACTGTCATAGGTATTCGTATGACACCCGGGACCGACGGTTTAACCTGCTCTCCGTGGCGCGGAGTAGTCCCGATGTGTAACGAACGCACCAATCCACGTACCTACTGACCGGCTGCCGTATCGTATGATTGGCGCGGCTGCTAATTAGCCACGAGCCACGAGTGACTATTAACACTAATTTTCTTTCTTGGAGAGGCCAAAAGTGGTCTTCGAGGGGGTGAGTAGAAAAAGATAAATCTGCCCGGAAAAAAATAATGTTCTCAATCTGCTCTATACAAAAAAAACTGCTACTGTTCTTACAGCATGGTGACCCTACGGCGTCGCAAGGAGCGTCGAGGCGGCGGCGGCTCGGTGCGGGGTGCGGGGGGGTGGAGGAGCGCCGCGCTCACCTAATGAAGTGTTTCGCTTTGACACGCGTGTTCGTTAGCAGACCACTTCACGATACCGAGCTGTGTTCAGATGACAGCTTCCTCGAATTTACCACTTAAGTGGCGTGCAATGCCACTGCACTTGTTAACTAGTTTCTGTTAGTTGGCGCGACTTTATTGGAAGACATCTCTCTCATAAGGATGAATAAAACTAAGTGTGACAGAACACCTCTGCTGAATATCTTTGGGGAATATGAGAGGTGTGTTCAGATGACAGCTTCCTCGAATTTACCGCTTAGGGGGCGTGCAATGTCACTGGTTTTGTTAACTAGTTTATGTTTAATTGCGTGTAACATAATTGGTAGACATCCCATTTTAATCGACGCAAAAAGAAGTTGTATGACAGCAGTGTACACCCAAATGACCTTGGGAGGGAGAACGAAAAGTGTATTCAGATGAAAAAGCTTCAGTTTTGAGTAGCCTACAATGCCAGTTCAATGACCTGTGTTTATTTGGAGGTTGGTAGTGGTTTAGCAGTGATAGCCTAGTGGTGTGACCGTCGGTCTGCTAAGTCATAGCTCTCGAGTTCGAACCCAAGGCACGCACCTCTGTCTTTTCGGATTCATGTGTGTATTATATAATTATCCCTTGCTTAATAACGGTGAAGGAAAACCGGCATGCCTGAGAGATATTTCTCAACATAAACTCATAGGCAGCATAAATTCTGACACCAGGTTAGTCACTAACCACGCGAAAAGAAGATTTGGAGGTTTGATTCGACTTTGCGCACGCAACTTTCAACAGTATACAGCCTAAAGTGAATGGCAATACCTACACCTCTACCGTATCCCATCAGACTTGATCCCATAGTCGTTATCGGTCGATATTGATAACCGATATCCGATATCAATACAAAATCTCTGGATTGATGTAGGTTTTGACAGAAATTCAATTGCCTGCCTTGTTGGTCTAGTGGTTGCAAGCGCGACTGCTGAACATGGGGTCCTGGGCTCGATCCCCAGGTCGAGCAAAGTGTTATTGGGTTTTTCCATTAGAAATTTCTCAGTAGCAGCCCGGAGTCTGGATTTGTGTTCAGTTAATGGCAATAGGCTTACCCCCATCACATGGGACTTAAACATAATTGGCGAAACGAGGGTGTCTGAAAACACCTCTGCTGAACCCTTCGAGGAATATAAGGCGTGAATGTTATGTTTTTTTTATGTATTCAATGGAAGTAATGTTAAAAACGTACATCAATTCATAGATTTTTGGACCGAGATCGATTATTAATATCGACCATAATTCTACCATCCACGAGGAAAAGTAGACTAGCTAGTTATTCGATGGGGACTATACAACATGTTACAAAAATACCCCTAAAGCCGAAATGGGGTTTAAAGGTCCCTTGTCAAGTCTATTGGCAATATTTGAAAACCGTAGTATGATCCAAAAAAAATGTGTGAAAAATGAAATAATCATCATTGAAACGCAACCCTGAGAACATAAAACTAAGGAGTAAAATACCCAGAAAGTTATTTCCATTCTTACGTAATTTCCTCTGAGAGGTAAATAACAATAACCATAAAAGACTACTTGATTATTTACATTTTTCATGGGGAATTATGTAACACGTTGTATAGACCATTTACCAACGCTCAATGAAGTAAACATAATAATCTTTACTTCCAATAAGCCTATCATAGTTCCCAATTGGAAAAAGTCATGGGTATCGCAGTTTCGCCACTTAATTCTCGAACATACGTCCGCACTCTCTTAAAAGAATTTTACGATTATGTAATAAGGTTATGATTTTTATATAACCAACCCCAAAATGCAGGCTAGTGTAAGGCGAGTGGTTGGCAACAAATCCCCGGCCATGATAACGCAGCTATAAACTCTGTCTAATACTTAATTGCGTCCTATGTCCGCAGTACAATGGTCCGCGTAATCAGCCCGAGCGCCGCACAATATGAACCTGTAGTCATCGTCAGGGTTATCAAAACTAGATGAAAAAATCTGTGACTAACTATTTTCGAATCAGCTTATAAAAGTTCTGGCTACAAGCCTCCACAAAAAGAGGTAATGTCTGCTGTCGACACTCTGGGTAAGCATGCTTAAGACGGTATCTTTGATTTAACTACTATGGGAAAACACAGTAATAGAATAATGGCCAAATACTCAAAAGGTACTCAATTTTAAGTAGCCGTTAAGCCTCATGCTGTCACTGTTACTATAAGGCGAAATGACAGAGACAGCACGAAATTAACAGTAACTTAAAATTGAGTAAGTAGCGTTTGAATATTTGGCCATAACATTGGTAGGTATTTAAGCAGTGCTATGTAAAAATAACTCTTAGCAGGTGGCGCAAGGAGCTGGCACTAACACTAACATAGAATAGAATATACATATACAAGGTTAGTCGGAAAGGGGGTACTAAGCCGAAAGGGTGTTAAAGTACCTATAATAAGGGATAACTTTTGTTCTACTACTTTCCCCAAAACTCGATAGTTTAAGAGAAATTGCTTTTCAAAGACTTCGTAAAAAATATACTAAATTCTATCTGTCCATAGCTATGATCAGCTGTGTTTACATTTTAAGTCATATTTGGGGTCACGGATTAGAAACATAATTTTCTGAATTCATAATTAAAGCAAGTATGTTTTTTTTTTTTGAAAAAACTAAATTAATATTTATTTGCATGCAAATAAAAATTATCGAATTTTGAAATTTTAACACTTGCTTTAAAATAGTCATCAGTGATACATTAAGTGGCCCGCGGCTTAGTACCCCCTTTCTGACTAACCTTGTATATATAACATAACATAACATCACGCCTTGTATTCCCCGAAGGGTTCGGCAGAGGTAAGTCCCATGTAATAGGGGGCGAGCGTATTGCCATTAACCGGGCAAAAATCCAGACTTCGGGCTGCTACTGAGAAATTCCTAATGAAAAATAACACCTTGCCTGACCTGGGGAGTACAATAAGGCAGTAATACTGCTGCAACTGTATATGAGATGATATGCTACAACAAGAGTGAATATAAAAACTTTTATACAAAAAATTTAAACCGACTTCAAAAAAGAATAAAATAATTACCATATAACATTAACAGTTTCAGAAGTCGATGCTAATCCACGCTGGACCAAATTGAAGGCACCGACTTCTGAAACTGTTAATTTTATATGGTAATTATTTTATTCTTTTTTGAAGTCGGTTTAAATTTTTTGTAAAAAAGTTTTTATTTTTTTCATTTTAGTGGCCTTAATTAAAACTTGGTTGGACCTACTAAAGAAGCTGCTCGTAACATAGTCACATCATCACAATATGCGTACTGTTCGTCATTGAGGAATTCCATTGTCTATCTCCGAAGTTCTTCATCAAATCTTCACCAAATTTAAATGGGACCAACTTCGAAGTATACCCTATCCATTAAAAAAAGAATCATTAAAATCGGTTCACAATTGGCGAAAATATCGATGAACATACACAAAAAAAAACATACATACAGACGAACATAGTAACCTCCTCCTTTTTGGAAGTCGGTTAAAAATAGATTTTTTTGCATGCAAGTACCTAGTAAAAATCACCTGTGTAAACTCATTTCCTGTAGCACCGGTCAAAGTAAGATATGACAAGCAGATGATGCATACAATAACTACTTTCATTTCATTGAGCGTGGGAAACAGTGTTGGAAGCACACTTTTACGATCGATACGAACCAATTTTACGATCGTCATTATTGCCATTCAATTGTCATTTGATACTTTTGAACATATCTAAGGGCTTGTACACAAAACTACGATGCGACGTAGAAATATACGAGCTCGCACGACGCATCGCAAGAACTTGCAAATTGATTTTTCCTATATCTTCTTATCAGTAACAGCAGTGTGCAAATCTTTTTACGCAAATTTATTCTACCTAGTATAAAATACGTTCATTACGGTGGACGTTCATCGAGGGATTGGTCATCCAAACCTTGGAAGGAAGACGCCTTGCCGCACGAAATCGCATCGCAGCTATTAGCGTCGCAGTTTTCTGCGTTGCGAATGCGCATCGCGCCGATTCGCAGTTTTGTGTACAAGCCCTAAGTAAAAATTACGATTACGATTCGTAACAAACCAAGTTAACTGGTGGAATAAGTAACAGAGTTGGCTGTGGGGGTGAAGGAAAGGAAGGGGGACGGGAATGATTATTTTATGTAAAATACTAATATTTAGTAGCATCTTGTACGTAAACCATAAAAAACTCGAAAAAAAAAAGAATTTCGCGGGCCGCCCGATCGCGAAAATGCCAAAATTATGACGACTGTCAGTTTTTATGTCTACGCTTAGATCAGCAGCATGAAAATTTACATATACTGCACTTAATTGTCTTAATATGTGTATTCCGAACTAAATAAACTCTAAAATCTATCAAAACTTCGTATTCCAGTCCAAGTGTCAACCCTAACGGCCGCCCGTAGGTCGCGTAATCCAACTATTCAATTTTCAGCCGAAAAGGATTGCCCGCGTCTTACGTTTTTTATCTCTGCTGATCCAATACAAGCGGTTATTGCCACACTGTTTATACTGGGCTATAGTCTTACTTTGATTCAATAGTAGTTATACATATATATTTTTTATATTTAGGTTTAAGGTTGGTTTAAGTAATTCCTGTCAGGAACGCGGATCCTAGGTATATACCGGGAAATCTCGAGGAATATGAAAAGTGCTTAAGATATTTATGAACAAATTAATTTACTTACTGAATTGGGTCGGATGTAGCTGCAAACTTCAATTTCCCTATAGGTTAAGATTTATAAAAGTTTTATTAGGCTACCTTGTATCACACACAAAATTACGATTATTGTCAAACACCTATATAAATAACAGAATTCAATTTAAAAACAATTTTTAACACAAGAATCAAACACAAGACTTATCCTCACACATAATTCCAACCACCATCACAAAAAATAAAATCAAAACTACCCGAATTTCTATCTAAACTTAAACCAACCCAACGTACCTGCAATTGTACGATGATTTATACGAAGCTCAAAGTTAGTGCAGAAAAAAGCAATTATACCCACTGTTTTACGGAGGTGAGGAAGCATATTAAAAAACTTGAAAGCACTGTCAACCCCACGAGTGCTACAGACACTGATGGCTATTAATTAGAAGGGTTGGATGAAGATATTTCATTATTTCTTCTCGTCTTTCCACTGTTTTCACCACGAAACCTTTTTCAAGTTTGTATTTTTAAAGCGGATTTTCAAGGGTTAGTTGTGGAGATTTTTTAAGAAAGTTTTGGTTCAAAGTTTTTGTCGGTTATTATTATGCCATCTTTTATTGTGTATTTTGTGAGTCTTTTTTAGGATAAAATATGCTGGATTAAAATCGTCATAGGCCGAAGTAGCATGCATCTATTGCATTTTTTATCTATATACACTGGCCTGCAAAAATAAGTATCACACTTTTAAAATGTCAATTTTTTCTAAACTATAGAAGTTAGAGATTTAAAATAAAAAACGTTTTATAGCAATTTTTATCAGGTTTCTTTGAAACTTGAGTAACAAAGTTAAACTCTTTTTTGAGTCCTTTTTGTTTCGAAAATATATCTTGTGTACTTAAAAAGTTATTGCAATTTTAAAAGTGTGATACTTATTTTTGCAGGCCAGTATAAATAAAAATGAATCGCCAAATGTGTTGCTAAGCGCAAAACCTGAGAACGGCTCGACCAATTCGGCATTTTTTTTTTATATTCCTTAAGGCACAAGCATGGTTCTTGTGAAGAGTAAAAACATAAGAATCTCGTGGAAAATAGTAAAAACAACACTTTTCTTTTCCCACTACAGGCCAATAACTTTTGACAGAACGAAGTCTGTCCGGGCAGCTAGTTTCCAAATAAAAACAATATCGAATGATCTGTCTACCCTTTGTCTATGTTGGGGGTCAGCTTCCAATCTATCAAATGCAGCTAAATACTAGTATTTTACATGGGGCGACTGCCATCACACATCCGCGACCCAGTTACAGGGCAATGCCGATATCCTAAGGTTTTACCGGTTGTCACACTTTCGGGCTTCTGACTTCCCGTAGCGACTGTTATAGGTATTGGTATAACGACCGGGACTGACTGTTTAACGTGCTAACCGAGACACGGAGGGGTCTCGGTGTGTAATGAATGGTCACCCATCTATAGAGTGACCACGGAAAGCGCAGCTTAACTTCGCAAATCGTATGATCCGCGCCGTTGGTAATTAGCCACGAGCCTGTCAAAAATAATATCGAATATTTTTCTAATTAAATAATATTTTAATTAGAAAAATAATAATATAATATAAAGTTATTAATACTTTATCATTTAACTAAAAAAGTCATAAATATATAAAATATAAACAATACCTATAACAAGTGCTACGTTACATACACACAGTATGATTACGTCTGACCTAAAAAAAGTTTCAAACATCAAAGCAGAATTTGTCAAACTCCAAACGCAGCACCAAAACAAGAGCACGCACTTATCAAACAATCTCGTAATCAAACGCTGCACTTTGTAAACAAGGTGCTAACTCCAGAATTTATGTAAACTGTTCTCAGCCCGCTCCACTTATCTGAGATTAAAATCTGGCTCGTGCCAGAGGTAGGCGCGCAATCACTCCTCGGGGAACCTGCTTTATTTGCGGCCTTATCATCACTTAACATATCTGCATATTCATTAAGAGATCAATCAAATTATTGTCTCGTAGTACATCTTTATGTACGTCGCATACGTTTGGATTAAGAGGATTGACTTTCCCCATTTGGTGGAGTCGCTTTAAATGCAATTTATATCGGTTGGGACATTTTGTGAACGGGAATTGTACTTTAGAAATAGGACTATGCCTAGGAGGGGCTCGTGGCTTATTAATCGCCGCGCGGATCATAGGATTTGTGAGGTTAAGCAACGCTTGCTGCGGTCAGTCCGTGGATGAGTGCCCCTCAATACTTCGGAGAGCACGTTAAACCGTCGGTCCCGGGTGTCATACGAATACCTATGACAGTCGTTTCGGGAAGTCAGAAGTCCGAAAAGTCTGACAACTGGTCTAACTTTAAGATATCGGCATTGCCCAGTAACAGGGTTGTGAAGGTCTGATGTCACTCGCTCCGTATAAAATACCGGTATTCAGTCGCATCTGGTTAGACTGGAAGCTGACCCCAACGCAATTGGGAAAAAGCTAGGTAGAACGAAATAGGACTATGCTATACATAGGCACGTGTGTATTGTGTAAAGAATTGAGTCAATATGTAGTTGCTTTAGCCATAATAATATAGTCTTTAGCTACGATTGCGACACTTATAGACTGAAACAGTAACATTACTAAGCTTTAACTGCACTAAGACTGTAGGCACCTAGTTATATTTTAGCTAATGTTGTATTTACTTATAACTGTTTGTTACATTAAGTTCTATTAATTTTATGTTTTTCTTATTATGCTATAGTGTAAACAAACGTTGGTAAATCTAAATAATAAATAAACCAAAAAAAATTACTAAGGGCCAAGCCACATCTGACGGAAGATACGTCGCCGATCTTCCGCCGATACACATAATTCCATATAAACATCTCACACCGTACACATTTGACCGAAGATGCGTTACTAAAATTCCTTGAGTGAATTACGCAACGGAAGATCGGCGACGTATCTTCCGTCAGATATGGCTCTGCCCTTAAACCTAATTTAAGCACGTAACCCGATCATACTTGATTAGCTAAACCAATGTGGATGCATAAAGATCATCAACATTAGGTAGGTACTGTCAGTTTTCAACGCATGCAAGAAAAATAGATAATTAAGCACACGTGCGATTTACGCATGAAAGAATCGCGACTGTCTGCGTATCAGCGTCTATTTAATGTATAATGTATCACATACATCATAACATCAATCTGAGGAGAATGAGGAATTTATCCTCGAATAAATTACGTAACGGAATATCGACGACGTATCTTCCGTTAGATGTGGCTTGGCCCTTAGGTTATACAATTTGTACATGACAAATCTTCAGTTTCAATGAATTTACGTCAAGTAAATACAAAAGCACCCATTGATACACAGAATAGCCAATAAAATAGCTCATATCCTGACCACCTATAGCCTTGACTTCACAAAAGACTTTGTTCAACATTCCATTCAGAAAACGTCGATCATTGATTGTTTTAAACAGACGCGACGTCGCCGGAGACCGAGCGATTCGGCCCGTTTCGAATGGCCAAAACTGCATATTTCTGCCATTGTGCTAATACGCGGTACCTCTATCAATCAGTAGACCCCCTGGGCCCCATTTCCGACCAGGTGTTCTTTGGAATTTGCGCCGAAAAACTGCGCTTTAAGGATTTTAGTTGAAAAAAATGACGCGTATTGTTCGGTTCTGCGTAGTCTCGCGCTGAGCCGATGTGGCAGGTAGGTGGTGCTGCTAGGTATGTACCGAATTTATGAGTATAGTTATAAAATTACGCCGCCTACTTAGCTATTAATATATTGATGCATACCTCTGTCTGTAACTGCCTGATCGTGCTGATTGTGAGACTGACTGCTGTTCGTGAGGTCCTGGGTTCGATTCCCAAGTCGAGACAAAGTGTTATTGGGTTTTTCCGTGTGGAATTCCTCAGTAGTAGCCCGGAATTTGGATTTGTGCCCGGTTGATGGCAATAGGCTCGCCCCCTATTACAAGGGATTTATACATAACGACGAAATGAGGATATGCGCATCTATTCGTAATACAGGCGTGATGTTATAACATATTATGTTATGCATCTATAATAAGTGTGTATAGAAACAGCTCCTATATAAACAACTAGCTGTATCCTCACGACTCCGCCCGCGTAAGAAGTTTTATTCCAGTAATAAATATAGCCTATGTTACTCAGTGATAAAGTAGCTTTGTAACGGCAAAAGATTTTTTGAAATCAGTCCAGTAGTTTTTAAGTTTATTCGTCACATACAAAAATAGAAATCTTTCCTCTTTATAATATTAGTATAGATTAGTATAGAAGTTGAGTATTGTATGATGTTAAAGCACTAGAAGTAATCCAACATCGAGAAGACGTTTCGTGCAGTGATTGAGCGATTGGCTTCTGCGCTACAGGACCTGAGTTCGGTTCCCGCACGGAATAAATATTTGTACGGCCTACAGACAGTTGGTCCGGGTTTGTGTGTTTGTGCATGTGAAGATTAGTGTCTGTAAACGCACTCACGATACAGGAGAAGACATCCTAGTGTAGAGCAAAGTAAGAAAAACAAAAAAATAGGTAGCTTATCTATACTATTTTACTATGTTACTTATAATCTATACTAATATTATAACGAGGAAAGATTTGTATTTTTGTATGTAACAAATAAACTTAAAAACTACTGGACCGATTTCAAAAAATCTTTTGCCGTTAGAAAGCTACATTATCACTGAGCAACATAGGCTATATTTATTACTGGAATAAAACTTCTTACGCGGGCGGTGCCGTGAGGACACAGCTAGTATTTTATAAAACAATGTAAATCTTTTATAAATCCAAAGTCTATTTAAAATGTGTTAAAGTGTACACAGACCGAGTGCAGATATTGCTGTTCTAATCAAGTGACAATTAGCTTGCAGTTAGTATACAGCCCGTCTGAATATATACACTTAAGAATTCATTATTATAGTCACCATAGGCTGCGCGTAGTTCGTTGCTAAGCATAAAACCATACCAAGATCTTTACATTATGAAAAATACCATTCAACAATTTTAAAACACGTAATATCACAGGTAAACTCACCCATAACGCGACACCATTAATAGTAAAAGTTAATTTGTCTCCCAAACTAAAGTCGATCCACATGACTGACACAAAGCTAATGAATTACGACTCGTCGTAAAAATCTGTGATATACGACAACCATCGAAGCCTGACAATTGTAAAGCAATTCACGATAACACTGCACGACTTCTGGATTTCACAAACTTTTTATTTACACACCAAAGACTTGAAAATCTACCTTATTGCATAGAATATAAGGTTCATTGAAGCGGTGTTTGGAATGTTTGTTTGTTATAAATCATTAAAGGCTCTAGTACAGTTTATTGGCAGGTAAGTATTGCACTGTCTTTTAGAGAATACGTGATCTATGAATGGATTTTGGGAATTATCGGGACACTCATAGTTTTGTGCAACGAATCGTTTTAGTGTAAGGACGAGTGCTTTTGAGAATATGCTTTAAGAGGCCGTTCCAGTTTCACAGCCTTCTCACTCTAACATAATAAGGTCTTTTATAAAGATTTTAGGCGATATTGAAAAATGTATTCTGTACACATCCTTCCGGATAACATTATAAATATTTGAAACATATTTTCGTCTTGATTTGTTGCCTAGAAAGAAGAGGAGAAAGAAAATTTTTCTTTTGTTTTTTCCTATATATGTCATGTATGGAAATAAAACATAACATAACATTACGCCCTATCTTCCCCGAAGGGTTGGGCAGGGGTGTATAGTAACACCCTCGTTTCGCCAGTTATGTTTAAGTACCATGTAATAGGGGGCGAGCCTATTGCCATTAAACGGGCACAAATCCAGACATTCCTAATACAAAAACCCAATAACACATTGCCCGACCTGGGGATCGAACCCAGGACCCCATGCTCAGCAGTCGCGCTTGCGACCTCTAGACCAACAAGGCAGTGAAAGTCACATTTCACCCCTAATTAATATACGGTTTAACTCTGCTGTTGTCTCTCTTACTAGTAATATTAGATCAGATGATAAAAGGAAGTCATTTTGATGACTACGACGCAGTCGGCAACATTGCTCCGTTTTACAGAAAGCTAATATTGGAACCGACAAAATAAAGAGCCAGATGAAAAACTGACACCACTATTTTGTCATCTTCATCTGCCAAAAGTTGCAACCTCTCTATATAAGGACCTATATACGCATAATCATGGCCAATTTATAGACAGGTGCGTCCCCAAGTCTGCAAATCTCCGTAAACCATAACGTCGCGTCAACAATAGACGTCTACCTTAAATCAATGCAAGGAACACCCTAACAATAGGACCTTCGGACTTCTTTGAAGCCGCCATTATCTTTGGCCACGTGGGACAGGTGATGCGCGCACGCGCACAGCTGCTCGCACAAAAACTTCGCTTGCGCAAGATTTTAATCGTGTTTTTTTTAACCGATGACAGTTCTCTAGGCATTTCGCGCCTATCTAACGGCCTCCCGCCGACAAGCAGCTGTGGCAGTGTTTTTACAAAAATTCATGTTCACACTACATTAATTTCGGATATATTTGATCTGTTATCAGCTGATGATTTTAGGCAAGAATATTTGACGTTACTAAGACCCGTAGTCAGCTCTCATTTGAGAGATCACTCTTAAGTGTAGTTATGAGAGGAATTTAAAAAAAACTTGTATTTTGAATGCCTTGTTGATCTAGTGGTCGCAAGCGCGACTGCTGAGCATAAGGTCTTGAGTTCGATCTCCAGGTTGGGAAAAGTGTAATTGGGTTTTTCCAGTAGGAATTTTTCAAGAGCAACGCAGAGTCTGGATTTGTACCCGGTTAATGGCAATAGGCTCGCCCCCTATTACATGGGACTCAAACACAACTGGCGAAACGAGGGTATACTAAAAACACCTCTGCCGAACCCTTCAGGGAATACAAGGTGTGATGTTATGTTATGTTAAGTTGTATTTTGTATGAAATTCCACTTTTAATGGTAGCTCCTCTTGTGAAAACTCTCAAATGAGATCCGTTTATTAATACGAACCTAAGTACCTTCGCTATAGAAATCAGAATTATTTCGTGAAGTAGATTATATTAACTGAACTGAAATTACTAATACTATACCTAAGTACAGTAAATAACAAGCCAATAAGAAAAAAAGATATCTATCACTAGCTGTGTCCTCACGGCTCCGCCCGCAGCCTATGTTACTCAGTGATAATGTAGCTTTCTAACGGCATAAGAATTTTTGAAATCGGTCCAGTAGTTTGTAAGTTTATTCGTTACATACAAAAACACAAATCTTTCCTCTTTATAATATTAGTATAGATAAGCATAGGCGTGTTCAAGGTGGGGCAGGTGGGGCGTTTGCGCCACCCTCGAACAGAAAAGAATAGGTAAATGCTCTAGATTCAGTCAACTCGCCACCTATGTCCACAGAACAATTACCCAAAATACGCAGACCAATGCCCGACTCCGTCTATACTCATTTAGACCTCAAAAATAATGTAATAGGGCAAAATTGGCCCATAATCTGCACTTCCAGGATTATTGAACCAAAAAATATTTACTGGCTGACTGAGTTTGCCCCACCCTGAACAAAATTCTGGCTACGCTTATGATCATAAGCCGTATCGTACACAGGTAAAGAGATATATTACCTCAGTTCCAAAGTGTAACAAATTCGAAATTTTGTGATATTGAGACGTGTGAGAAATTGTTCCCAAAACGATTACGCACTATTTCCAAAGAGTAACAAGTCGATAACTGTTATTGTAGTTCAATTGTTACACCCAATATTTTTTCCTAAGTCTAGATTAATTTATTTTCATACAGTAACAACTCTGTTTCCCTGTCTCATGAAAACCTGTTTCTGAATTGTTACACTTTGGAACTGAGGTATCGATATACAGGGTTATTTGTAAAACACCAACAACCTGTCAGGAATATGTTACTAACATCATAATCAACAACTTTTTTTCTATAACTTTTAAAAATTCATCATATTTTAGTTCATCAGATTTTCATACAAAAATAAAAATATTTTGTAGTGACAAAAATTGAAAGGAGTATGCTTAGGTGGTTTGGCCATGTTGAGAGAATGAGTGAACGGCGATTAACAAAAGAAATTTATAAGGCGGATGTTAATGGGAACGCCGGTAGAGGACGTCCTAGAAGGACATACATCGATGTTATTGGTGATGTTCTTCACAAAGGTCAGGTGCGTATTACTCTCAACCGGCGTGCGTGTATGACAAGATGTATGAATGTGGATGAAGCGAAAGGGGTATGTAAGAGTCGTAGCATGTGGCGTTCTATAGTTTCTGCCTACCCCCATGGGAAAAAGGCGTGAGTTTATGTATGTATGTATAAAAATATTTAAATTGAACGCTCTAAAGCGCCCCCGCCGCCCTGACCCCGTTCCCCTCGCTATTTTACTATCGCTTTCTTTTACTTCGCATACACTTCGTAACATTTAGATCGTTCATTTTAAATATATTAATTATTTTATGAAAATCTGTTGAACTAAAATATGATGAATTTTTAAAATTCATAGAACAAAAGTTGTTGATTATGATGTTATTAACATAGTCCTGAGAGGCTGTCGGTGTTTTACAAATAACCCTGTATATAGCTGTAACCATCTTTATGACACTGTAATATTGCCATAAAATCGATTAACATTCGAGCCATAATCAATTCCGATCACGCAACGGTCTCGCACATAAAAATCGCATTTATAATAACCAAGTAAGTATTCTGATTGCTTCAAGTGCGAATGTGCGATACGTTCCATAGGGTAGACGTACCAGTTGTCACCCCATTAGAATAGGTACGAGACGGGAATACGCACGCGGCCGCGATTGCCTCGCATCGGATCGCACAATGAGGTACAAAACGCGGCTCTACAAAACGATTACCCTCTCGCCCCGTGAGAGGCACATACCATGGATCCGTATGGTGTGAGTTCTACTTGATACTTAAAGATGGAATACAACTTTTTTTTTTATTTGGTCATAGACAAAATAGTTTGTTGCACTACTATACTAGAATAATTAAACATTTTAACAAAAAATAAAACCGACTTCAAATTGTCTATCTCCGAAGTTCTTCATCAGATCTTCAATTAGCAAAGATATCGCGGAACTAACATACAAAAAAAACATTCGAATTGAGAACCTCCTCCTTTTTTGAAAGTCGGTTAATAAAGTAAACAAGCTCTAAATATTATTTATACATCTAAATACTGTCTATGGTTTGGAGCACATGATTATACAGCTACTACTGAGGTCACTAGAAAGGAATTACTAATATGATGTAGTACATAAAGTCAATAAAACAGTTAATTACAATACTTGTCGCTCTTGAGCCATGGTTTCATACTGTTCTGCCTAGCCTCCTCCTAACTATGTTGGGGTCAGCTTCCAGTCTAACCAGATGCGGCTGAATACCAGTATTTTACACAGAGCGACTGCCATCAGACCTCTGCAACACAGTTACAGGGCAATGCCGATATCCTAAGGTTAGACCGGTTGTCAAACTTTCGGGCTGCTGACTTCCCGTAACGACTGTCATAGGTATTCGTATGACACCCGGGACATATTACATACCTACTACCCGGTTTCATACTAAACATATCATATCAACATTTTAGGTATAAACCAGGTATTTAATCCCCTTTTATAGAAAGCCGCACAAACGATCAAAACTTCGCACACGGTATTCACGGGCTCCTGTTTGTGAGGTGCGAATAAGTGGTTCCGTGGAAATATTTCAAATCAGAGCGGGCAATGGCAGCGCTATACAGGCAATAACGATTGACGTGACACGCATGCGGCCCGTGTGCAGACTGCCTAATGTGTGGATGAAAGGGCCGCGTGTTGGGCCTTTCACCCTATTTATTAGGTCTATGTTTTGGAAAAGGTAGGTTTCAAGTACCGCATACATAATATATCGCAGCCATCCGTCTTTGTACTCCGAGTGAATTTTCTTTACGTGTTTTTAGTAAGTATGTGTAGTCGACGGGATTTTTGTGAAGGCCAGTCATATACGAATTTTGATACAACCTCTTAACTAACGAAGGGCGTTCCCGTTACCCAGCAATAGTATAGCGTACATACATTCTAAATAAATATAACCATTGAAAAAATAAATGTTTTTATTTCTTTAAATAATAAAATATCCACAAATATATTAAATGATAACGTAATAGAAACACTATACACGCGCACTTGTCTTTCAACGTGGAAGTACGGCAATTTCGTAATTTATTTATTTATTTTTGATTAATTTATGTCATTATTTAATTTATTTATTAATTTTAATGATATAGATAAACGAGTTTAAAGGAACGCTCTCTGTTATTTAACAAACTGCATAACATGACATCACGCCTGTATTCCCCGAAGGGTTGGGCAGAGGTGTATAGTAACACCCTCATTTCACCGTTATGTTTAAGTCCCATGTAATGGGGGCAAGCCTATTGCCATCATCCGGGCACAAATCCAGACTCCGGGCTGCTTCTGAATTCGACATGGAAAAACTCAATAACACTGCCTGACCTGGGGATTGAACCCAGGACCTCACGATCAGCAGTCGCGTTTGCCACTACTAGACCGACAAAGCAGTTATATGGTATATACCTATAAAATCAGTTTTACCAACAAGAGTTTAGAGATGTAAACCAATATATTTAGTACTAGGTATATTACTATTGAAAACCTTGAGCCACTTTGAACTCTTGAGAATCCTATTAACCAATTTTGTAATAACAAACAGAACTTAACAAACAATGGTAGAACTCAAACTCCGAACTCAATGTCATTGACCCTAACAGTGAACGGTTATCATCATCCCAAATACGTGCTTATTATTGTTATAAAACAATGAACAAACAAAAAACCAATTAGTTACGGCTCAAATAATATAACGTTTAGAATCTCATTAGTGGACGATTTTGGTATGCGCGCGGGCAATATTCGACAAATGCACGGCCACCGCGAATATCTGAAAACGCCGAATCCCGAATGCCGAAAAGCCGAATGGTCGGACCCCGCTCGGTGACATATTGGAATGCGACTCCATTTATCCCCGCTTCCTATTGGAATCCGGAGTGACGCGGCAAATTGGAAATTGCGGTACCATTTTTGGCGTTATTGATAGATAATATTCCTTGTAACATTGGAACTGGAAATGCAAATGTATATTGGGAAGTGTTAATCATAATTCAAAACGTACTTACTATAAGATGTTCCAGGGAAATTAATTTTTAAACATAATATAACAAACCACACGTATTTGGAGAGACAGTACAAAGTGCACGAGGTGAACCCTTAACCGGATTGGTCGCGGCCCGTCGCACGCGCTGCACGCATCGCACGTCAAAGCTCGGACAACCCCAGGACTATATTAAATCACATTTTGACAAGCGTACCATGAAAATTAATCGAGTGTCGTCGAGTGCGCTGGCGGTGAAAAAATACTGACAATTACAAGTTTGGCTGAGGGGTTACGGATTCCGTACTAGCGAGAAAAAATAATAATATCCTTATTATATGGCATAACATAAAATTAAAGCCTGACAACTACTCTAACTTTAGGATATCGGTATTGCTCAGTAACTGGGTTGTGGAGGCCTGATGGCAGTCGCTCCATGTAAAATGCTCATTCAGCCGCATCTGGTTAGACTGGAAGCTGACCCCAACATAGTTGGGAAAAAGCTAGGCAGAACGAACATAAAATGCAGTCTGCGATCTCCAAAAAATGATTCAAAGTCAGCATCAACTATGATTGTAGGTACTTACCATATGATTAGGAAAAAGTTTAATTCAATGCAAACCAAACCTAAATCATGTTGTTTTGCAAAAAACATTATTATCAGCTTCTCTTTAAGAACTGTTTACTAATGACAGTAAGGTCTCCAAATTCTTTTAGAATTTCTTATTGTTCCTAGTAAGATCAATTTCAACCAACGTTCAACCAACAATAGACCAACAAGAATCTTGAATCTAGTCTAGAAACAACACAATATTCTGTTGTAAAAAGTTTCTGATTTATAAGAAAGTTCGAATAGTTCCAAGGTTAATTTTCGTGTCCCAGACAAACGTTCTTGAACAACCAACGATAATATTACGGATTGAACCCTAAAAATGAAAACATGATGGCATTTCGTTCGGTCCCCGGAGCCAGAAAGGTCAGCGGGCAGCCGCTCGTGAAATGTCTCGCCCTCCGGACACCGGTCGCGACTGCCGGCGACTATACCCACTGAGCCGCTGGGAATACTGACACCGATCATATAAACAAATGTGAAAACAAAAACAATTGACAAGCAGACGCGATTATTGGGAATCAATTTAGATTAGAGTCCGACAGTAAAATTGCTTAAAATCGCAAGCGAACCGCAGCTCGATCACGGCTCTTCGATTTTTTTCTTATAAGATAACGGTCAATATTAAAAACCACTGAATACTGCATCGTTGGTCTAGTGGTGCCAATCGCGACTGCTGATCGTGAGGTCCTGGGATCGATCTCCAGGTCGGGCAAAGTGTCATTGAGTTTTTCCGTGTGGAATTTCTCAGTATCAGCTCGTAGTTCGGATTTGTGTCCAGTTGATGGCAATAACCGCGCCCACTATTACATGGGACTTAAACATAACGGTGAAATGAGGGTGTTACTATACACCTCTGCCCATCCCTTCGTGGAATAGAGCCGTGATGTTACGTTATGTTACTGAAAGAGTTTTTGTTGTTGTTGAGCTACACGATGGCTGATGGGTGCGTGCCGTTAGTTGGGACATGTCAACTCAAACCTGCCATGGCACTTTCCTCAAAAAGCCATTCCAAATGGACCCTACATTGTTACACTTACATAGTTTATATACCTACCACAATGTTTAGACATTAAAAGAGACCATGATCTCTGAGTTTGTTTCGGCTGATAATTTTTATACCACAATGTCTGGACTTTAAAAGAGACCTTTATCTTTGTTTCTGCTTTTTTTCTCAGAGCTAGTCAGACAGGAAAGGCGGGCGCCATCTAGTCTTAAAAAATACTTTACATTGACGTGTAAAAGTGTCTGTAACAGATTTATTTACAGAAATAAAAATCATAACATAACATCACGCCTTGTATTCCCCAAAGGGTTCGGCAGAGGTGTTTTTAGTACACCCTCGTTTCGCCAGTTATGTTTAAGTCCTGTGTAATAAGGGGCGAGCCTATTGCCATTAACCGGGCACAAATCCAGACTCCGGGCTGCTACTGAGAAATTCCTAATGGAAGAACCCAATAACACTTTGCCCCACCTGGGTCGATACCCAGGACCCCATGCTCAGCAGTCGCGGTTGCGACTACTAAACCAACAAGGTAATCATAAAAAACATTTATCGTTTATCAGCACAGTCCACTGCTGGGCACAGGTGTCTTTTTTTCTATTGAACCGCTTATTGTTGGTCCTTGCGGACCGTTTCTACATAACCGGGCAGTTATTGATGACACCTGAAGGGTCTCCAACCAAGCATAGATGTCTCCCAAGAAGGTAGCTAATATACTCGCCAAACAACTGAACAAATCTCTGTTTTAACATATAGATCATGAAAAGACATCCATATTATTATATTCCTCGTACGATAACAGTAATTATAACAATAATTCACACAACCATTACATCTTGTGATAAACGAGATTCTATAATTAAAGAGAAGGGTGAGATCCCCTTGATAGTTACCATTAATACTTATATAACACGAAATAATGCAATTAATCTCGCACAAACTGTTTTATGAGATCTATCGTGAGAAGTTAGCACTTGTGTTTTGGTGGGGTAAAAAAACAAGGAAAAAATACCGCTGTGGGTTGAAAATGTAACGCGGAGTACAGACGGGCGATAAGTCGGGAATTTAGCAGTTATTAAAAGTAGATCGCAATGGCACAGTTTTGCGTTACTTTGTGTAGTATTGAATCATATTGGAAAGATTTGTATTTTAGAATTTTTGTATGTAACGAATAAACTTAAAAACTTCTGGACCGATTTGAAAAACTCTTTTGCTGTTAGAATGCTATATTATCACTGAGTAACATAGGCTATATTTATTACTGGAATAAACCTTCATACGCGGGCGGAGTCGTGAGGACACAGCTAGTATTTTATAAACTAGCGACCCGCCCCGGCTTCAAATGGGTGCAATGTAGATACTAATGTGGGGCATATAAAACTTCTTCTTGAATCACTCTAGCTATTAAAGAAATCGCATCAAAATCCGTTGCGTAGTTTTAAAGATCTAAGCATATGTATGTATGTAGGGACAGACCCAAACCCAAGAAATTAAAAGTAACAGTGGCCGATGTTGCAATTGAAGAAGTAAATGATCATTTCCTAGGTGTAACAATAGATCAACACTTAAATTGGAAGACACATATTGATAAAATTAACAAGAAAATATCCAGTGCTTGTTATGCGTTGTCCATACTAGCAGAAACAACAATTGAAAGTGTCACTAGAAACGCTTACTTTGGAAATGTTTATCCTGTATTGACTTATGGTATCATATACTAGGGAAACTCGACAAACATACAATCTACATTCATTCTCCAGAAGAAATGTCTTAGGACAATATATAACATGCGCAGTACCGAGTCATTAAGAGATGTTTTTAGAACGAAGGGCTTTCTCACACTTACTGGAATCTATATACTGGAACTATGTCTATTTGTTAAGAATAATATGCAATATTTTAATTTTAAATCGGATTCGAAGAGGATCATTCGCAACCAATATAAATATGATATAGTTTTACCCAGAGTAAAGAATATGATGTATTATAAGAGTACTTACATAACGGCTATTCGTGTATATGTTGCAGTCAAAACTCTTAACCAGTCAAAAGTACTACTGACTAGCAAAATCAGTCAAAAGTACTTTTGACTGAATAGGTTGGTCAAAAGTGGTTTTGACTGAAAATTATTGGTTATTAGTACTTTTGACTGCAAATTTGCGGTTAAAAGTACTTTTGACTGACGCTCTTCGTCAAAAGTAGTTTTAACTGCAATAAAGCATCAGTCAAAAGCACAATTAACTCGTTAGGTGTGAATAAAAAATAAATAATAATTAATATAATTATATTATATTATTATTAATAATAATAATTTTCTTTTGTTATCACGTTGAAATGACTATCTTTCATATCTTCTATCGCTAAAATTCTTTGCAAAAAGCGTTCTTTCTTTTCGTAGTCACTCATTTTTGTTCTAATATCGGCACGTTCTCCACTAATAATGAGTAATATAAAAGTTTATATGTGCGTTTATCGATATTTTTATCGACCACCTTAACTTTTTAAGAGTTTTGACTGATACGACCAGTCAAAACCACTTTTGACGGAATCAAAAGTACTTTTAACCAGCTCCATTGGGCAAAATTACTTTTAACTGTTATTTTAGTCAAAAGTATTATTGACTAAAGCATACGGTCAAAAGTACTTTTGACTGATTTTGCTAGTCAATAGTACTTTTGACTGGTTAAGAGTTTTGACTGCAACATATACAATAATTTACCACCAGCTATAAGACAATTAAATGGAAACAAATTTAAAACCAAACTAAAAAGAATGTTAAGTACTTAATAATGTTTATTATAATTTGCATGAGTTCTTTGGCAAAAAATGATGTAGTAGGTATGTAATTAACACTTGGAAATAAATAATCAATTTGCTTTTCTTTGTTAAGTATTGCATATCCGACATGGGTAGACTGTTGATCCTAAAATCTGCTAATAAGATCTAATTGTACACAGTTACGCAATAAATAATTCTTATTCTTATTCAAACAGACAACGGGAGCGACTTTGTTTTATACTATGTAAAGATTTACAAAAAATAAAATATAACAAGTAGTGTCACTGATAATAACTTGCATAACTGTATTTTATTCGGCATCATATTATCCGCACTATAACATCCTTCTATTGCCTAAATAAGTATCTACCTATAATATCCCCAAAATATTTGCTATTATGTAATCTCAGCTGAAAATTAAATCAAAATAAAACTATTATACTAACTCACATTATCGTAGCTCCAGCCACTTTTTTGTAGCGCTACAATCGTTCAGTCGCCCTTCTGCATCGAACCTGTGGGTTCCGCGGTCGATCCATCATTCTCCTCAGATTAATGTTATGATGTATGTGATACATTATACATTGAATAGACGCTGATACGCAGACAGTCGCGATTCTTTCATGCGTGAATCGCACGTGTGCCTAATTATCTATTTTTCTTGGATGCGTTGAAAACTGACAGTACCTACCTAATGTTGATGATCTCTTTGCATCCACATTGGATTAGCTAATCAAGTATGATCGAGTTACGTGCTTAAATTAGGTTTAAGGGCCAAGTCACATCTGACAGAAGATACGTCGCTGTTCTTCCGTCGCGTACTTTACTCAAGGAATTTTAGTAACCGTTATGTGTACCGGCGGAAAATTGGCGACGCATCTTCTGTCAGATTTGGCTTGGCCCTTAGTTTCGACTTAGAGAAAGATATAACTTTGAAAAATGTAGACACAACCAAATGTTTTATTTTTCTGTTATGTACTTACTTTCTATTATATTATGTTGCTTTTGTTATGTTTTTTGTAAGCAGTGATAGCTTAGTGGTATGACTGTCGGACTGCCAAGTCATGGGTCTCGAGTTCGAACCCAAGGCACGCACCTCTGACTTTTCGGATTCATGTGCGTATCGTATAATTATCACTTGCTTAAAAACGGTGAAGGAAAACATCGTGAGGAAACCGGCATGCCTGAGAGATATTTCTCGACGACATGTGAAGCCAATTTAGAGGCCCATGGGCGGTATAAAATCTGACACCAGGTTAGTCACTAACCACACGAAAAGAAGAAAAAAGAAGACTTACTTATTCTTCGGTTTTTATAAGATGAGCGGCATAAAAGAAGCGAACATTACAAACGAATTGGTAAATGAATAATATTATTTTAATTGGTTTTCTTACTATCAAAATCCACAAACAATACTTGCGTACATAGTAGTACAAATTATTTTGTCAATTTGCTACTATTAAATGATTTCTTTTCATTAAAGAAAAAATATACACATAACTATAGCAGAAATAACAGCTTAATTATCACCTGTATACAAAATAATAAATCCTAACATTTTTGTTCGTAGTCGGCTTACCATACATCGACAACACCACCCGAGGCCCCCTTACCGTGACCGCCGTATAATTTCCGCGCGAACAATCTCACAACAATATCCGACACTAATAAAGGCCTCAATCCATTCAGTGCGCAATATTGTCTACTCTAATTGGCATTAAAATTCGCCGAAAGAACTGAGGTAACCCCAAACAAGCGCTTATCACCACATCAGTGCACTAAAACCCTCTGCCTCTCCCCCCTCGCCCCCGTGGCTCATCCCCCGCACCCCTCGGTCTGTGGCTAATGAATATAATAGATGGCCCCCAGGTATGTAAGTTTATCGGTTCAATGAGGACGCTTCAATTGAGGTAAGAAATTGATATGAGTATTTTTGGGGAAATCTATTTTTGGAAAAGGTTGGTCGTATATCTCTTGATGGGTATTAAGTTCAAGTTTGTGAATAGTTCGCAAGTTATTTTATTATTATGTGTACCTAAAATATGATTAGATAACTCTTACTTTTAGATTCCCGCACGGAACAAATATTTGTATGGCCTATGATGTTTGTGCGTGTGAAGATTTGTGTTTGTAAACGCAACCACGATACAGAAGAAAGCCTAGAGTGAGACAACGTTTTTTTAAAAAATAATTAAATAAAAATAAATATATTTTTTACTACTTCCTTTTTTTGAACTGATTATGTTAATTGCTGTAATATATTATTTTATTTGTCTTCATCTGCTTTCAGCCCCATCATGAAAAATTGACGCCGATACTGCAAGACTAACAACTAAGAAAATGCTCCTATCTGGATAAATTATCACTACACATAGCATATATCATGGGATGGGCATGGCATCACGGGATGTAGTTAGAGTAGTATCGTTACACTTATCGAACCATACATACGTGAACAGAATTGACGTAATCTTGATAATTGGCGATTGTGGACGGCGCGTGGGCAGCCGCGAGCCTCTTGTAGCATCACGAGGGGGGCAGGAAAGTTTTGTTTCAGTTTCAGTAATGTTAAGTACTAAGGATATACCGCTATCTTTGAAGGATCTGTTAGAAGCCTAGACAAAGAATAGGTTCGGAAGAATTACGATAAAAATAACTGTTTTTTAAAATTAATATAGCAGTGGGGGTGAATCTTCGAAATTTTTTAACATTATTTTAACAAATCATTCTTCTCCCGGGTTGTTACCGTTATAGTATTGTCAGATTGTTTTTATTCTTGTTTTATTGCTTGACGGCAGCGGTAGGTATAGTTTGAGTTTTCATTATCATAATTATAGTATTAAACATCTGCATTCTTAATGCCCCGGTAACTTAAAGGCAAAAATGAGTAAGTAGCCTAGGCCAAAACCTTAGCACCGCAACTTTAAAAAAATATTCTTCCAAAAGTCTATCAAAATTGACGTCAGAATTCTATATTGAAAATTCAACGAAATCAATGTCCACATAACAGCACAAAGCCGCAGGGTGAAAGCCCTCAAGGGACGCACATATTATATTATAACCGAGCATAATATCTGCGTCGTCACTCAAGCGCAATAAATACCCAAATAAAGCGCAAATAATACCCAAATCGCTCATCAGCGCAACCCAACCTCCCCCAACTATAATTATCTATAATCAGAATATACCCCATCTATAATCAGAGCGAACGCATTGCAATTATTACTATTACCATGTTTTGCATGTGGGCACCGCCGTGATTACCCCTTGCACGCTCCGCGCCGACTGACGTTCTAACGTTTGGCCAATCAAATCGCATTCGAAATTTGAATTTAGATTTTTTTCAAAAAAGGAACGTAAACACGTAAATATTTTTCCCGCGATATATTCTGCGACAGGACAGTTTTGGCACGTCGCCATAAATTATTCGCAACAGAGGGCCTGCTGACCCCGACCTCCAGTCGATTAACCATCACTAGGTCTTCCTTCAATTTCATATTTATAAACGGGGATTACGCAAAAATGCCAGTGTAATGGATCACCTACAGGACTTAGGTTGGGGCGGGCCGTTGTCGGACAGAGGGGGGTGGGGAAGGCAAATTTGCGAGGGACGGGGGGATGCGGCAAGGGTCTGATCGTCGGACTCATCCATCACGCGGCTCACGCATGTGAATTGGGGCGTTTTATCTGGAGATAGCCGCGGATGGATACCTATTTAAATATTTCGTCGTTTAGCGAGGCGGCCGGTATTAGGTAGCTACATGACGCTGCGGCTAATGGTGTCGTCTCGTACACAAACACAATGTACTGTACGCTTGCTTGCGGCTGATGGGAGTACTTTAGAGCTTACGTGAATGTTTTTCGAGGAAAGGTAAAGAGTTAAAGAAAGGTTAATTCTAAGAGCATTTTCACATACCTACAATACTATACTCTCGTGTCGGCACGATCTACACGAGAATAATTGACGTCGTGATGAGAAGATTAGCCAATCAGCAAGGTTCGTAGCGGGGCTGACTGTCCAGGGTGCGCCAAACATACTTCAGTATCGTCACTCTTAGAGGCTCTTTTAATACACCCCAAAGACATTTTATGTCCTATGAGATCTGCATATTACTTGGCCGGACATTTTGTTGCAAGTGGTTAAACTGAATTACGAATAGGTACACTCGGGGGCAATGGGTAGACCTGCTGTCTTGTATGAATCGGAATGTTGGGCCACAAAAGGGATAAATGAAAGGCAATTGCAAGCAGATGAGATGAGAATGCTAAGAGTGGTATTACGCGAATGGATAGAATCAGAAATGAGTAAGAGGAAGCCTGAAAGTGGCGCTGGTGACTGAGAAGTTGTGTGGAAACCGGTTGTCATGGTATGAGCATGTGATGTGGAAGAACGAGGAACATGTTGTGGGGAAAGTTTTGAGTATGAACGTGGATGGTTATAAGAGTAGAGGAAAACCAAGGAAACGATGGATGGATAATGGATAGTGTGAAAGATGATATGGCTAGAAAGGAGATGACTACTGCAATGACGGCTAATAGAGATGTATGGAAGAAGAAGACATACAGCGCCGACCCCAAATAAGTTGGGATAAGGGCAGGAGGATGATGATGATGGGAGCGATGAATCCGGGTCACCAGCATAAACCTTTATATCTTGGAAAACATTGTTTAACATTTTAACAATGTATTTTTTATGTTGATGACCCGGATTCATTGCTCCCTATCATGTTAATTATTTTATAAATTATCATTTTATCAGATTTGTTTGTACATCTGTGGCGTACAGATAGTTGTTTTGGGTCTGGGCGTTTTTGCATGTGATTTTTGTGTCTGTAAGCTCTCTCACCATACAGGAGAAATAATAGGGTGGGACGTATAAAAAAAGTATCTGATGATAATTTTAACCTCTTTAATCTGATTCTGAATTTTGTTCTAACCATATCAGTCCGTAAACGTCAACTGCTGCACGTGAGCTTTCCAATGACCGCTACAATAAACGGTCAAATGGGAAATAGCCAAAACCACCACGCTTGTCAGTCGGAATGGTGATAGCAGGTTATTGTTATTAGCAGACAGAAGGACACTGCTCCCCCCCCCCCCCTTTTGACGTTATCCCTTATGGCCGATTCCAATAATTTACGGAGCGTCATTAGTTAAAATTGAGACTCTTGTATCTTTACCAATAATGAAGCAAAGATCTGATGCCTTTACATAGTACACCCTCACATATAGAAGTAGCTATCACAGGTAAACTTAGCTTGCGAGCCTATTTATATGCCCAATTTGGCTATAAAAAACGCTTCCATTGGTAAGCAAAACGATTAGTTTTTGTTTATAGAAACCGGGCATTAATCACCTATTCTTTGCCCATTGATTTTTCTAGTACATCAGAATAAAAACAGAAAAACAAAAGACCATCTTACACAGAATTTGGAAGCCCCGTTACACTGTTCGAAAAAGTCGTCCACGTCGAAATGTCGCAGTCAATCGCGTTCATTTAGCTGTCGCGCGTCGTGTAGCAGTCGTCGATGACACGACACGTCGCTTCGACGTCGACAGTGATCGACGTTTAGACGTGCCACAGAAATGACGCATGGCTGCGATTTAAATTGTAAAAATATGAATCTCTATGCGGGATTAGATACCTCTGGAGTAATTACCCTTTCTAGGGAAAACAATACGTAAAACATGATCTGGAATAAAATATTTACGAAAATCGGTTTACGTAAATAATTTATTACTATAGTACCTACTAGTATACTCGTTGGAAATAATCTTTTCCAGCCCGATTGTTAGAATTAGTTTCTTAAACTGGCTAAAATTAACTGTTACACTATAAGAAAGTTTACCGATCAATATTTGATTTGTATCCCACAGTCAAACCACTACTACGGTTTTGTGGGGCTTAGTTCATAAATTATAGTTACCTCATGTGAATATAAATAAATAAATAATAATAAGTTTCCTATCTAACATTATTTTGAGGGTAACCTAACTTCTCTAGTTGGACTTAGTTGGTTTTTAGGTCATGTACAATTGATCAAACCTGTTTCCAACATTGTTTTTTCTCCCAGTCCCGGCTCATTATCATAAAATAAGATTAATATTATATAAAAGTTAGGAGAAGTCCGCCACAGCTTTAGTCCACCACGCTGGCTTGGTGCGGGTTAGCAGACTACACACACCATCGAGAACTTTATGGAGCTCTCTCAGGTGTGCAGGTTTCCTCACATTTTTCTTCACCGTTAACGGAAATGATAATCAAATTCTGATCCGCACACGAATTTGAAAAGTCATAGGTACGGGCTGGGATCGAACTCAGAACCTCCTACATGAAAGGCAAGCATTCAACCGCTGGACTATCACTGCTTCATTCAAGATACCTACCGTTACCTATTGTTATTATTATTTTATCGCATAATCAACTCTTGGGACCGACGATTTACCTCTTACGAGGCACGGAAGGGTCTCGATAAGTATATAACGAACGGTCACCCATCCACGGACTGATCACAGCAAGGGCAGCTTAACATCGCAGATCGTACGTAAAACGCAGTTGTTATGTAGAGAAATAACAAAATACTTGAAGTTTCTACGTGTTTAGACTAACAATAGAGTGCTCGTACAGAATTTGTTGTTCAACATTTATCAGCTATAGTAGTCAAACCACTGACACAAAAACTTAAGGCTGCGGACATAGGAATGTAGCGGAGCGAGTAGCGATCTTTATTCGGTAAAACAAAGATGGCGATACGTTCGTGCTTATCTAGAGATTTAGTTTACGTTTTCATGAAAATAATCTTCTATATTAGTATTAATGAGGCAAGTATTAGTGTTTTATATAAATTTCTTTAAATTGTTTAGCAGTCACAATAACAATTTTATGGGAAATTGGGATTCATCATCATTTTATTGGCTTGATTATACACTCGGGAGCAATTAATCTGGGTCACCGACATAAGCAAAACTATGTTAAACAATATTTTGTGAGATTGAAGGTTCATGTTGGTGACCCAGATTCATTGCTCCCGAGTGTATTCGTCACATTTAAAAACAGCTTTTAATTTTAATTTACTTTTTTTATTATTGTTCTACGTTTGTACCGCAATGTCTCCAAACCACAAAACATCTCTAACTGTACTAGAAATATTACAACTGGTGTAATTAATAAGCGTGCTTTTTATTACGGTTCCGTACCCAAAGGGTAAAACTGGACCCTATTACAAGACTCCGCTGTCCGTCCGTCTGTCACCAGGCTGTATCTCATGAACCGTAATAGTTAAACAGTTGAAATTTTCACAGATGATGTATTTCTGTTGCCGCTATAACAACAAATACTAAAAAAAACAGAATAAAATAAATATTTAAGGGGGCTCCCATACAAGGCATGATTTTTTTGCCGTTTTTATAGATAATAGTACGGAACCCTTCGTGCGCAGTCCGACTCGCACTTGGCCGGTTTTTTATGAACATATTCTACTAATATAAATATTTTTAAATCCTCCTAAAAAGTTGCTGTACTAAATATACGCTGTCATTAATTTACCCGCTACATCATTCCACCATATCGTAACTCTTATAATATTAACCAATAACCTGAAGGTTTACCCAGCGTTAACTGTACGCGAATGGTAGTATCATTATATTTAAAAAAAGTAATTTAAAAAAATGATAGCGACAACATCGAAGCCTTCTTCTGTAATCCTTCAACATAAAAAAAAAAATTTCTACCTTGTCAAAAATTCGATATACCTAAAGATCTACATGCATCGACTTGCATGCGCAAACACCTTGTGCAAAAATTTGCGCAAACAATACTGACGATATTAACGGTACAACGCGGTATACAGTTTTTCAGTCTTTACGTAAATGCTTACTTGTGCATATTAGAATTTGTGCAATTAAAATGGAGTGTGTGTCCATACCTTAACAAATAAAATATTTTTCTTTTATCCGCTACATGGTGGCACTGTGTCGTAACCCTCACATGTATGAACCAATGACCTGAAGGTTAACCCAGCGCTAACTGTACTCGAATGGTCGAATCGTGCCTCTATTTGAACTAACTAATAGTAACTAATATATGCACAGTTTTTTACGCCATTGTGACGACTTGTTTGTTCAATGTAACGGATACTTTAATGATTCATTTAGAGAAGTAGGTACCTAGGCACGTAGATACTTACTGGAGGTATCTTCACATATAATTATCTAGACATAAAAGTATAGATTATAAGTCTTTAGTATACACGCAGTAGACTCTAAGGACCAATACGCATTAAAAAATTGAAAATCTCCTTCAATTTTTTTATTCTAAAAATCTTAGTTTTCTCATTAGAAAAAATCTGACGGCACAAAAGGGTCAAGGCTATGTTTACTTTATTAATAGTAAATGAATATATCACACGACTCATATCTTTAAGAATCGTACAAGTAGTTAGTAGATCAGCATAGTCTAATTTACAACATTATTGAAGACTTAAAAAAAATTGTAAGGCTCTACATTACAAAAATTAAAGACCAATTTCTAACAGAAAGTGTCAACAGTCAATAATAAACAACTAAATATCATAATATTTGATTAGGTAAAGACATGTTTTTTTTATAATCCTATTCAAAATATGGGACCTTCTTTTCATAGCTAGACGATTTCTATTATTGCATAAGACTGCGACGAAAACAACCAAAATACATACAGAATTCTTTGACTTCAATGTTCTAAAGATTAGTAACAATTTTCCTTGACTTGTCGAATACATTAAAGCGATCATGTTCGCCGGTAATTTCCCGTATAATATTATTATAATGTATGATAATTCTATTTTACACACGTCTGCAACCTACGTTCCGGTTTGCGGTCTCTATGACTACATGCACACAATATAATATTATTACTGAAACATTTATAGTGCCTCAGTGGGAAAATTGACATCAGAGACGCATCCAAGTATCTTTATAGATGCATACAACCAATACAATCTTTCAATAAAATATTATGGCTTTACTAAATAAAACAATAAAATATGTCCTAAGGAAACCAGTGAGTCATCTGAGCAATCGACAAGCTTCGACAGCTGTAGCGTCCGTGGTCAGGACAGAGCTTTTATTAAGTTTATAAATAGCCGGGAACCCAAACAAATCAGCGTGCGTCGCGGCAACCGCCCTTGAACTGAGCCGCGGAGGCTTTCGCGCGGAGCGAGGCTCGCGCGGGGGCGGGGCCCGGCCGGCCAATCAGCGCCCCTTCACATTTTTCAGCCCCCGCCCGCATCGCCGGACGCTGCCCAAAAACAAAAGGATCAAAGTCGGCGAAACCTATCTCTTTCTTTGTGAGGCCAGCAAACGGGCATCGATGAGAGGATAGATACAGTGTGTCGCGCGGGCGCGAATCGATAAAGCGCGGCCCCGCCGTCGTCAGCCGAGCCGCCCGCGCGCGCCGCCTCACCCGCCCGCAACGGCCATTTGCACGGATGTTTACTATTATATTTATTGAACGGACGCTCCTAAGTGGCGATATAAGAATATTTACAAATCATAAGCACCCGATTTGGAGCAATTAGGCTTGTATCTGCCGTTCGCCGCGGATGTAAGTGCCCGCTGAATTACACTTGCGTCGCGAACCTGCGGCTATCTCTACTCATTTCTTGCTCTCGTAATATAATAAACACTTGTATACCGGCTCAGACCAATTAGACTCAGAAATTCAAAGTTTAATTTGAGAGTGATCATTTATATTCAAATAGTATTCAAGTACGAACGTACGCAGGAACATTTTATCATTTATTGCTTTCAGGATATTATTATGTGATAAAATAAAGGAAACGGATGAAATAAAAATGAAGCTTTCATTTCAAATGTTAATAACACGGGAACGATGTAATAACATTTAAACAAGTTGATGTTTAGAAAATTCTAGTGAATTAATGTGAATATATATTTTTTTATTTCAAATTCACGCTTTTGTATTGACTTGAAAAACTTTCAGGGGTTTTTACTATGATGTGGGAAGTTGATAAAAAAGGTCTTATTTTCAAAATCCGTGGAACAAAGGTAACGGGTAAAATCGCCCCTGAAAATTTCCCTATCCACTGAAAAGCTTGGTGTATTCGATTTTTCTCCATCTCTCCGATTATCGCATGTTAATTAATACCTATATCATAAATTCATGAGGCTTATCTAATAAATAACTAACAACTATATGGTTCTTTTAGTTAATGGCAAATGAGTAGCCTAATGTTTCATCCCGATTTTCAATCCAGAAAAAAAACATTACCTACATGACCAGTATGAAAAAATTGACTTTAAAAAAATAACTGAAGGGGATAAGTAGTTACACTGCGGCATACTACATACTCGCTGTGTGCTATAAATAACTTACTGCAATCGCTGATATATTTTTGAAGCGGTTAATCATTAGCCTTTGTAATTATAGCTCGTAGCCTTCTCGTAGACCACTGTCTATGAGAAGACTACGAGCTGATATGGTGATGAGAGACGGATCCTTCTTAGAACTGTTCAAACCATTTTTAATGTAAATATTATTATTTCAGGTACGCATTGGAACAGCCCTTAAAGAATGTTTGATAGTATCATACAATCTTTAAAAACTAAGAACTACGCTATTGTTGGTGTGGGATGCTTCAACAAATTGAAATGCTAATATTTAATTATTAAATCGATGGTCTTCTTCTCTCGTATCAGCAAAAGCTATATAAAAATAGCTCATGCCGTGGTGATATGATTACCCAGTCAGTCATGTTGATCGAAGGCCTGACAGCCCAGGGAGCACCGGACGTACCCGCCACCCAAGCAGTAACAGGCCCGAGAAGGCGGCGCGCAGTGTTCCGCGCTCGCCTCTCAGGACGACGTGGGGCAAGGCCCCACAGAGGAGAGGTCCGCCAGGAGCTGGCGGGCGGGCACCTGCCGGAGTTCCCGCGACCCCGGCCGACGGTCAGGAGGTCACCATGGGTTTATAACCGGTAAGAATCCGACAGACCCCCTCCCCTTCCCCAGGCGAGGGATATCCATGAGGATTTTCCAAGGGTAAAAAAAAGAGTGCACCGGACGTACTTAAGTATCATCACTCGTGGAGTTCTTTTCGTGCATCCCAATCTGTGGTAGGTATAGTATTCAGTTTCGTTTTATAGTAAGCCAACCCCAACACCTGGTCGTAAAACGCCACTACAGTATAACTTCAGGGGAATCGGCACCAGCATCACCTTCTTCTTCTCCCTGCCCTTATCCCATACTAGGTGGGGTCGGCACAACATGTAATTCGTAAATCCATGTTATTAAAGATTTTGGCTTATTGTTTTATGACCGACCGCCTGCCTGACATCAACCCTCCTTGGGAATACTCGTTGACACCAGCGTCACCATGTCTGTTAATAGCATAACATACTGCGATTACCAATCTGTCCGCCAACCATGGTGATTGTGGCATGGGGATTATTGAATGGCGATTATGGCAAAGTGTAGGTAATATGACCTTTCTGTTTAGATTATAGCGTATTTTCTGCTCAGATGGGGATTCTTAGATAATTCCAACCTGGAGTACAAATATGGTGCTGTTCCGCAAACGATGGCGTATTTAACATCATGTCCTGGAGGCCTGCACGTTAAGGGAACTTATGGACGCTACTGATAATGCAATACTCGTAGCTGAGTTACTGACACAATTTAGATTGCCATCGACACGCTAAGAAGAAGTTGGACGTTCACGGGCTGGTTGATGATCAGTGGCGTAACTATAGGGTGGTAGGGCTGGCAAAATGTCACGGGCCCCCGGCCCGACGGGGCCCCCGGTCAGAGAAGCCGCGAGCTCAGAAGTAACCTAACATTTTTAACAAAATTAACACAAAACTTATAAATTTGTAATTCTGTTGGGTAACTACTTCAGTGATTTATTAAAATTTAATAACGACGTGACGATTTTTACTGGGGCCCCATCCAATTAATTTGGCCACTATATAATCATCCAATTAATTTGGCTCATAGTATAGTTATAGCACTATTGATGATGGAAATTTTTTGGGTTCCGTACCCAAAGAGTGCCAACGGGACCCTATTACTAAGCCTACGCCGTCCCTCCGTCAGTCTGTCGGTTATAAGGCTGTATCTTTTTAACCGTAATAGGTATATAGTTGAAATTTTCGCTATCATGGCAAATATTAAAAATAATAAAAATTCTAAACCCAAAGATGGTAATGATACCTTTATTGTTGTTATTAAGTCTCGCGGTTCTGAAATAACATAATTTTATCGTTGCCATGTAGACCACTATGACGTACGACGTTGAGACAAGTTACCGCCGCTATTTTGGTAATCACCGTGTTTGGCAGGTATCGGTGATCGCATCGTCCATCTTCACGAATTTTTTGACAGTTCTCTATTTTATAATAGTCTAGTGATCGCAAGCACAGCAGTTCAGCTAGTTGGGTACGAGGATACGATTCCAAGGACCTACGAGGTGATTTTGAGTACGGCTTTTAGGAAATTCCCAGTACCTAGCAGCATCGAGTTTGATAATATTGCAATAACAAAGGACTGAATGGAAAAAAGTACGTACATTTAAAGAGCCTCCACGAAGGACGATACTTGAGTAAGTACATCCAGTGCACCCTTTCTTTTCTTTTTTTATTATCCTTGGAAAGTCCTCATGGATGTCTCTCGCCCGGGGAAGGCGAGGGTGTCTGCCGGACTCTTACCGGCTAAAAACCAACGGTGTTCCTCCTCCTGACCGTCCGGCCGTGGTCGCGGGATTCGCAAAAGCATGCACCGCAACCCCGGCAGGTCCCGATCCGGCGCACCCTGGGCAGTCAGCTTTGAGACTAATCTAGCTGACTGAATAATCTTTTCACCATGGCATGAGCTATTGTCATGTGGCTCGTGCCGACAGAGGAAGATAGGAATCAGAATCAGAATTAGAAATCATTTATTTGCTTTGAATGTAGGTACATTGATAAGGTGTTATAAAAAGTATGGTAAATGGTATCCTTGTACATTCTACCTTACGGCATGCAAATTTTAGGAACCTAATTAAATTTATTACATAATTTTATACTAACAAGGACTTCAAAATTACCATACCTACCATCATCGGGATAATATCGGTGTACCATGGATACCTACAGAATATCTATGAGATCTGCCTTACCCAGTGGCGTAACTATACCTACCATCAGAGGCCCGTGGCAAATTCATTGGATGGGGCCCCAGTAAAAATCGTCACGTTGTAATTTAATTTTAATAAATCACTGAAATTTATAATTTTTACTTAATTTTGTTAAAAATGTTAGGTTACTTCTGAGCTCGCGGCCTCTTGGGCTGGGGTCCTCATGGGCCAGGGGTCCGTGGCATTTTGCCAGCTCTGCCATCCTATAGTCACGCCACTGGCCTTACCTACTCTAAAGGAATAATAACAGGTGTGTACTTTTAACGAGATTTAACATTCTTTAATAAAGGCGGATGTCAGTGGAAACGCCAGTAGAGGACGCCCTAGAAGGGCATAGATACATCGATGTTATCGGTGATGTTCTTCACAAAGGACTGGTGCGTAATATTCTCAATCAGTGTACGTGTATGACAATAATTATGTATGAATGTGGACGAAGCAAAAGGAGTATGTAAGGATCGTAGCATGTGACATTCTATAGTTACTGCCTGCCCCCGTGGGAAATGGCGTGAGTTCATGTATGTAGATATCTATCTAAGTTAATAAATTTCTAACTACTTAACTTGTATCTTAGGTATGTACTAGGTAAATAGAGTCAAAATTAATTTATTTTAAGTCGTTGGATTTCTAATACCCACCGAAAGATTACAGACTTTTTTATTTTCGATTCTTCCTTAACCAACTCTCACGACACTTCAACTCGCCCAATAGGTACCTACAACTCTACAAAATAGTTCATAAATCCTCTCCCATGGTCACTATTCCCTAATTTTTGTCTTTGTCAAACCACTGAACCTTTGATTATACAGTCAGTTATTGAGATGGGAGTCGAGGGCCACATGCGAAACTGATAAAAGTCATGAAAGGAGTCATGTGCCCGATTTTGGAGAAAACATAAAATATAGTAGGTAGGTATCTAGACTTTTGAAAAAGCTGCGCGATTAGCCGCGAATAGAATCAAATGTTTATGCAAAAAAAGTGCCACGTTGTGGTATTGCATCAATAATTGCTGATGTTTCTGATAATGAACAAATCCTGCAAAGAAATTTAATGTTATGTGGCAAATCAAAGGAAATTGCATTCTTGTAATACACACACATTTCATATAAAAGCGCCATCTGTAAACATAAGCGAAACTTATCTGAAGGAAGTTTACTAAGCGCTACATGCTGCCATCTAGCGTTGAGTAGAGTAACATCTTCACTCTGTTATCCGCCGTTAAATGTTTTAAATTATCATAGATGGCGCTGTACTCAGTTTTACTATATTGCTACTTTCAAGATCATGATTGTATATTTTTGATATAAACATACCATTTTTGCAAACAGTGAAATCAAAATAATCAAAAGTTATTTTTAATGCTTCAGAATGGTGCTAACAGTTTTTCATAATTAATTTTATTGCTGCGTAATAGACTACTTTATCGACGGAGCTATTTCCGGTTCGCGCTCGACGACATCACGCACACGCAAACTCGCAATTGGGGCTAACTTCACTTCATAAATGTTCGATCTTTTTCAACTACATCGAGGCTTGAGCTTTTTGGGATTACGCTTTTCGGTAATTATTGTTTTACTCGTTACATACAGTGTGGTTTTGAAAATCCTTATTCATATTCTAGTCAGAGGTGAGTGACGCGTTATTTCGAGTGTGGTGTGATCATAAAACCGTAACAGTTTGGCGCGTTGGTTAGATTCTGTCAACATAGCTAATAAAGTGTTCACACGCAGTAGAGTTTATGCACGTGTAATTACAATACAAACGTAATTTTCCACTTGCAGACATGGCTTTGAGCGTTGCACTACCTCTGGCAGGCCTGGAGACAGGAAATTTTAACTCCTTCAGTTCGTTCGGGCATATCATAGACATAGCGGGCTTGTCTCAGTCCCAGTCGAGCCCGAGTCCGTCAGTCTCCAGTGAATCTAGCGGTATCGGATCGCTTGGGTCGCTCAAGTCAGAATCGGTCAACAGCGACTCCCTGCCATCTAGTCCTCAAACAACAGAGAAGGTGAGTGTATATTTTCGCATTATTTTGTTTGCATTCGTCCTGGCCTTGACCTCTCTATTTTCATAATATTCCGTAATGGCGAATGTCGCTATTACGCTATCAATGTTGTGTATATTATCGACTTGTGATAATGGAAAGATTTCGGAGGCATAGGTTACATGATATACATTTTTATGTGAACAGTGCTACTGGTAAATTTTTTGTATATTATGATGTATAGTTGAATCAAAATGTCTACCTTTTGCCGTTAGGTATAATAAAATAATTTTGCAACTTAGTAAGGAGTTAGTCAGGTGTTACCCAAATTATACCACTTGCTGTTGGAATCCTTTGTTATTGTGTGCATTTTTTATATGGGGTGATGTTGTTATGGTGTCAATGTGTGCATTTTTTTCAGAAAATATTCGAGCCTGTTGTGCAGCCCCAGCCACGTCCTATTGAGAAGAAAGCTGATGATGTCAAAGTCGTGTATGAAGGACGCGACGTCCTTAACCTGATGGGTAATCTCACTGACCCACGGTGGAGCTACCGGCCCACTGTGCTTCCGCCAAACAACCCAGCGCTGTTCTTCGCCAACCGTTCCCAGTATCACCGGTTGGGCCCGTATGGAACTCGCACACAGTACGTAAAGGACTCTTGCCGCCTCTGTGGCTTCTCATGGGTCGTGGCTGCCACAGATTGACGTGACTATGAGTCAGCATAAATTCAGAACAAACAAATGTTAAGTGGGTACAACTGGAACACATCAGGGTGCATATCAACATCTCTAAACTCTTATGGTCACTCGATGGTGCTCAGAACCATTACTAGCTGGACCATGACTTTAGTTCAAATGTTTTTCATGGATTTAATTGACACAACTTGTTATTTTTCAAAAGTGCCAAGTGATGATCTTTTTATTTGCTCATGTTATCTTTTTGACTTAAGTTTTTACATTATATTTTTTTTAATTTGTTATCAGATAAGCATGAAATGTTTTACCATGACTGACAAAAAAATTATATCAAAGTTCCTTTACTTGAACTAAAGTCAATGGTTCTGTGACACTTTCCTATTATAGTTTGTTTATATGCTTGCCTGTTGTGCTCCAGTTCTACGGATGACTGTGGAATATGTATGTGGCTATCGTCTCGCGCATTCGTAGAGTTACATTTTAAACGTGACTTAATACTGTGATCTTAATTTAAACAAGACAATTTTTGACAAATTCTGTGAATGGTACGCGTGACGATACATGACTTCGTTTTTGTTTTTAACTTATTTAATTGTGTGATAAAGTTAGGCTTAATTAATACTACGGACTTGCAATGCCATAAATATTTCCAGATTTATTCCAAAAAACAGCATTTCTAGGTCCCAGTCTAATTAAAAAGACAAAATTGGATCAAAACTTTAAAATCTATATTCCATCAACAAATTAAACTATATCATTATAGTAATATATTATGCTACACTTAGTTCCTCTTAGAAATGTTAATGATTTGTTATCCAAAGAATATTATATTAACTATAAATTGTTGAGTATACAATTTATATTGATTAGTATAAAATACAAAGGGTGGAGCTCTCCAACCCATAGATTTTGTGTCCAATTACTCTTAAAGCAATATTTAAATTATAGACATTTACTTATGATATCATAATGAGCTATTTCCCACCATTACATGTAATAGTTATTATTTAAATATTGTTTTATAATATTCTTTAGTCTCTAGGAGATAATTTAGATATTATATTCCACAGTCATTTATCAATAGGATCGTCATTGTTTAAACCAAAAGGCTGCTTCTCGGATGTTATTTAAATTTACGATTTTGACGAGATAGGCACGAATTTAAAGCCAAGCTATAGGTTAATTATAAGATATAATTATGATGATTGTTGGATTTACCGTCCGAGCATTACATAATAATAGTGATGACATATAATCTAGAGGATACGATCTTGACACATTACCCTAAAATCAACTTCTTATCAACTCAACTATAAAGCTTTGAACAACTCATTTATAATTATAATAATGATGAGCCCATGTGAAACATAGTCAAAATGGGTTATCAGTGCATATCATCACAAATTAATGCAGTGATTAGATATTGTAAGGTATTAGTAGTTGTTACAGACCGTTTTAAAACGTTTGAGTCATTGATACGCCCAGATGCTGGGCTTCTAGTGAAATTATAGTAAGTGTCGTTAACAGACTGGCAATATCTCTATGTACGTGCATATATAAATGTAATATTCGTGGTCTCTTAATTTAGTCAAGATATTTAATAGTGTGAGTCTCTTCAATTACATGTAAGTAATGTATAACATACTAACTATAATGAATAATTGATACTGTCCTTTTGTGCAACTTTAGTTCTGCTATGTTGTAATCAGCTTTAAATTGGAACTGGAGTATTTGTACACAATAATGTTGACATATTTCCCACAAAGTTATTTTTATAAAAAAATGTTGATATGAGACAATACAGTATGTAGTTATCAAAAATTTACTTTACATCTTAATGGAGTTTGCTTAAAGGTTTGGCAAATATTTTGGAAGGGACCAACATGCGCGCATTGTTTTCTCTGAAACTATAATTTGTCAGCGTAGAAGTTCACCTCCGAAGCAGAGTATTTGTCGTGATTTAAGTTAACATTGCATTTTAAACGACTGCTTCAAGTCGATCCATATCCACAACTTTTCATTTCTGTTTTGTCTGTAATCAATTAACTGGGCTATGAACACAAAACTTAAGCAAGTAGTTGAAGTTTTACAAATATTTATTTATTATGTATTTATGATTCAGTGGGTAATGACTGAACATTATAGCATGGATCTCAGAATGCAGCTAACAGTGATACACATTCTTTATTGCCTTTGTAGGAAGCCGCCCCTTGACGTACTGTTGGCGAATAAATAAATATTATATCAATGTTTAGGGGTGGCTTCATTTGCCTAGTGTGCTATTATCCTCAGTCACACAGACTCACAAAATGGTTGTTATTGGTTATTATAAAATCAAGTGTTGCATTCAGATTATTTTTAGTTATTAACTTATAATATGACAAAGCTGCAATCGAATGTAGTTCAAAGGAAAGTATTTGGAGCGATACGCACAGTTTAATAGACTAGCTCTTGTTGTGAATGTCTCCTTATGTTTAGTAGGCGATTCCCTTTAGGCCGCAGCGAGCGGCACCGACCAGCGCGCGGCGCGAGCAACAAGAGAGGCCGAGGTGCGATGCAATATTTGCATTCCAGTTTTGTTTAAGTTAGCAGCCGAGGGTAGTAGTTTTAAATGTTTATTTAATCCACATTGCCAAATATTTTGGTTGTTGTGCTATTTATTTAACAAAATTTTCTAAAATATCAATTTAGTACCTTCCATTACTAAGTGTCTTCAAGTGATTTTACAATGTTTTAATCATTTCAATTTTATGCATTTTATTTTGTTTTAGTCAAATCATATACATGATATTATACATAATATTACCTATATGTTGTATTATATCTATTGTTCATTCATATGATAAATATTTTTTTCTCATTGAACTGTAGTCAAATGACAGTATTTTTATAATGAAAATTGTATAAGGATGAAGGGTTTTTTGCCTGACGCGTGTTGCCAACGCCTGCGGGTCTGCTCGCGGGCCCTCAGGCCGCGGCGACGCGCGTCCAGTGGGTATTACGTATATCTGATAAGCATTATGTAGGTTTAGCGAAATAGATTAACTCGGAGATGAACTCCAAGTACCAAAACTTATTGGTTCAATGTTGTTCTCGTATTATGGTGATATAGTGCGTCGCGCGCGGCGCAGAGCTCAATATTTTTAGTAACCCTTAAGAAAATTAATACCTCTTTTGAAAAAAATATATATGATATAGTATATCCAATCGATAATCACATATTATGTATTTCCCTGTTTATTTTGATGTGATATCATAAATGACTGATCTGAATTTAGTTTTTAAGTTGGTTATTGATATGCAGTGCTATTTCGAGAGTGTAATTAAGATTTAATATTGAAAGTGCCAATGCTCGTAATTTAATCTTTATGACTGTTCCTTTATCGTAGCTGTTTGTAAGGGCCCAGCCCGCTACTCCTTTGTCAACTTCAGTATAAGCAATCTTCCTTGTTTTCAATTTTATTGTTACTTTAATTAATGAAATCACGTAACGTGCACAATCTCAGTAATGCTTGCAATATTATGTGTTACATGTTTTATTCCTCACTTATAATTTATAATCCAGCGTAATGTTAAGAGTACAATATGAGATGATGTTATATCATTCTAGTATCAAAATTAGCCGAAGATGTTAATATTATTAGTTAGGTAAAATTTTAACATAGCTTTGTATAATTGGGATGTTTTAGTAATTAGTAGTGTATAATTATGGCGTAGTGGCAAGCAAAATGTCTCGTGAATGAAGTGAATAATGTTAGTGGCAATAATACTCGATGTAAGTCCCCTGCCAAGAGACTTGTACAGGGTCGCGCGCCGCCGCCCGCGCCGCCCGCGGTCCCCGGTGGGCCGGCGCATACACAACTGAACGTTAGGAACTGGGCGTTTATTTGTTGTAATTATAATAATAGACGTAGGTATTTTATCGTACTTAAATAATTATTCTTGCGATGCCTTAATTCTGGTTGTCAATTAGACATGTCTCTGCCTAGAGTGTTATCATTGTTTTTATTTATTTTAGTTTTTGCTGTTCCGGCTTCCTCCGTGAACTTCCAGTCCAGGCTGTTCTTTTGAAATGATTTTGAGGTCGATTTATTTTTACCTAAGTGTTCTTATTAAATGTTACCAAAATGTTTTTAATAAAATATTTTTATATGTAACTTGTCGTTTCATTTTATTCGTATTCTAAAGGAAAATTTGCTAGCAGCGTTTGTCGTAAACACCCACCTACGTTCAACTACAAATAGCTGTAATGACTGTGCAAAGTAAAAATAGAAGCGTGTTATTTTTTAGTCCTGCATGTGATATAATTTTGCCAGCTACACGCTACACAGCGTTAACTAATAAAATTGGTCACGTTTCTCGGCGTAAACATTTGTTTTCGGGCTAGTAGCCAACAACAGAGAAATAAGACACGGTGACTGACAAAATATGTTTATGAGCTGGGTCAACACTTGAAATATTTTTTTCATAGCTAATTTGGTACCTACTTACATGTTGTTTGTTTACTAATATCTAGATAATACGGTTTGTTTACATTTTATTAGAGCTTACGTCATGACGTTCTTTGGTTGCTTCGCTACGCCATTTTTGTGAAATATGGCCCTGAAAGTAGTGTTGGAATATTCCGCTGCAATCGTTGTTTTATTGCATTGATAATTATATTTTAAATTATGTGCAATGCGCACTGTGTACCTAAAGATCTGCTTACAGCTCTGCACAGACGAGTAGGGACGAAAAATTGGGGCACCACTAGCCATAGGTACTTACATAATAAAATAGATACCTAGTACACACTTTAAAAAATAACTTCCTGGTAGAACTTTGAATAGTATTCTTCAGGCCCAGACTGGCCATAGGGCAAATGCCCGATGGGCCGGTTACACAGTCAGAGAAATCGAAAGGGGAAAGTAAAAAAAAAGGTCGTCCAACTATCGCCTATCGCTTTAAAAAGAAGCCGCAAATTTGTTTGTGTTTGATACAGGAGAAACAGTGAGGGGAGCGTCTAAAAAAAACGTCCGTCTAATCGCTTGGGAATAACATTTTTTTTGCCAGCACTGGGCCGACCGTCTCTGAAATGCCCGGGCCGATTTCAGGTCCCAGCCCGGCCCTGGTATTCTTACTTAGATTTAAAACAATTTGAGAGTATTAATACTCATTTAACGCCTGATAAAAAACTGACAGACACAGCTGCAATATTTGTTCCGACGCTTTTAATTTTTATTGACTGATTTCTGGATAATTCATAATCATCGTAATAACCGGGGCATAACGACAGTCAAAGCCTTGGATATTTCCAAGGCTTTGTAATTACAGAGGAAAAAATATGTCAAGGGAAATCTTTTAAAAATTTATTAGGAAAAAACAATCAAATTGATTATGTAGGTAAGAACAGGCAGCCTTATCTATAAGTACTAACCTACTAATATTATACAGAGGAAAGATCTGTATTTATGTATGTAACGAATAAACTTAAAAACTGGACCGATTTCAAAAATTATTTTGCCGTTAGAAAGCTACATTATCACTTGAGTAACATAGGTTACTTATATTTATTACTGGAATAAAACTTCTAACGCGGGCGGAGCCGTGAGGACACAGCTAGTAGTTAAATAATTATGCAGACATTCTGATGTCAAGAAAAGATATTAAATACCTATTTACTTAGGTACTACTGAATGTCTTTGATGTCAATGCTTTTCTCAACAAAATACTCCGTAAAAGTCAAATGCTGAACAAGGCCGGTAAAACGGTCATACGATAATATTACCATGATCAATTCACTTCCTAAACACATTAGTGACATTAATTTCACGACACGTTTGGTGCAGTGACTGAGCGATGGCTTCTGCGCTACGGATCGAGGGTTTGATTCCCGCAAGAAACAAATATTTGTATGGCCTACAGATAGTTCTTCCGGTTCTGGACGTTTGTGATTGTGAAGATTTTGTGTCTATAAACGCAACCACGATACAGGAAAATTAAAAGTGTGGAGCAGTTTTTATTAAAAAAAAAAATGTGGTAGCAGTAAGTGGAGGGGCTCGTGGCTAATTACCAACCATGTGGATCATACGTGTTGCGAGGTTAAGCTGCGTTTTCCGCGGTCAGTCTGTGGATGGATGACCGTTAGTTACACATTGAGACCCCTCCGTGCCTCGTAGAGCATGTTAAAACAGTCTGTCCCCTGTCTCATACGAATACCTACCTATAGCAGTCGTTACGGAAATTCAGAAGCTCGGAAGTCTGACAACGGGTATATCTAACCATAGGATATCGGCATTGCCCCGTAACTAGATTGCGGAGGTCTGATGGCAGTCGCTCCTTGTAAAATACTGGTATTCTGCCGCATCTGGTTAGTTGGGAAAGGGCTAGAGGAAGGACAGTGATTGCAGTAAGTAGGTATAAACAACACCGTCACACACGGCTTAAAAAAGTCTAGATAAGTAGGTAATAGGTATCGGTCGTTAGAGCTTCCGCTAAGTGTGAGATTTTTGGTAACTACCGTAAAACCTGGCAACTTTGCCCTTGAGGTATGACTTTGCCCAGCTGTGTATTTTTTTAAAAATTTGATGCATAGCAAATTTGTCTATAGTTAGGAGTATTCTTTTGCCTGTGGTAGAAAATTGATTATTTTTCTGACAATACCAAGTGACGTAATGTCACCTATGTTACTTCCGTTGGCTGTCAGGAACCTTTAAAAGTTGGTATTGTTTTTAGCGGGCAAAAACCAGTCAAAAAACTTTATCAAAAAGTGATAGTTGCAGATACAGTAGGTAATTAATTTTTTTACCACCGTTAATATGTATGAAATGAATAATATAGACTGGTATTTCACACAAAACATCTCATAAAATTGTAAAATATATTGATGGGCAAAGTCACATGCATGTTTTTTGAGCATGGTTGACGACATTGCCCACTAATTTTTTTCCCGTAGGGTTGTCACCTGTAATTTTTAAATTTATTATAATTTTAAGAGGTATTTATGCACAAACTAACAGAACGCTAAAAGAGAAAAACTTGTAAATGTTTTGGTGGCTTCTGATGAATAAGGTTGTCCAATGACCAAGTTGGACTAGAAAACGCTAGTTTTTAACAAATTGGAAGAAAAGAAACCTGCGGTTACATATTTAATGGAACAATTCCCAGCAATACATGTGTAGAACTATTTATAAATAGGCATTCATCGAATTTGTTAGTTCGAACAGTATCTGCAACTGGTGACTGTCTTCCGAGATATTGTGTAGATGTTTAGTCACATATTTTGTCTTTTGGCTACCTTAAAGTTAGTAATATATCGTAGCAATATAACTTAACTGGCAATATACCGTATATCTTCATTTTGTATCCATTATATACTTATTGAATTTATGATTATCTCATTAGAAATATTCCACATCAAAAACTTTTTCATTAAGTATTTAAATGTAGCATTTATTCAATGATGACAGCCCTTAGACATTGACAATTATGGTAAGAAAAATGTACTAGGAGGCTTTTTGACTTTGCCTACTCAATTTTGAAGGACAACGAATATGTTCATTCATCTCATAATTTGATACTATACTTTATGGCCCTGTATTTATATTCAGCCATTTTTAAAATAATGATACGGTTTATAGTATCTGAAATATTACAAGTTGGCAAAGTTGCCAAAAACCTGTGATTCTTTGCCCAACAATTATAATTGTGTTTTTTACACACACAAATTCATTTTTCTGGATATTTTCAATAATAAATATCGAGATATGAACATATAGTATTGTGTGGTACAAAAATAATATGAAATACATTAACGTTTTCGGAAATAACTCAACTAATGCAAAAATACTCTGATTTTTTGGGCAAAGTTGCCAGGTTTTACGGTACTTACATTGTTTAGATTCCCAAGTGTGTAAAAATGTACTTCGATTCTTCGGGCAGGAAATTCTCAGTTACCTATGGCCAGCGGCCCGGCACTTACCAACGGCATGGCAAAGGATTTTTTAAGCTCAAATAATGTTATACCTTTTGATACCTACCCTTTTAGGGTATTTACCGCACCTAGCAGTAGCGTAACTATAAGGTGGCAGGGCTGGCAAAATACCACGGGCCCCCAGCCCAAGAGGACGCTAGCTCAGAAGTAACCTAACATTTTTAACAAAATTAAGTAAAAATTATAGTAGTTCTGTTGGGTAACTACTTCAGTGATTTATTAAAATTAAATTACAACGTGACGATTTTTACTGGGGCCCCATCCAATGAATTTGCCACGGGCCTCTGATGGTCTCTGTGCTGATGGTATAGTTACGCCACTAACACCTTTTTTTTTTTTTTTTTTCGTTTGAAAATCCTCATGGATGTCCCTCGCCCGTGGAAGGGTGTCTGCCGGACTCTTACCGGCTAAAAACCAACGGTATTCCTTCTCCTGACCGTTCGGCCGGGGTCGCGTTTTCGCAAACGCCACTGGTACCTAGGTACCGTGAGATGCTTCGGTAATATCTTCGGTGCTTTGGCATGACGAAGCGTCCTACGGTATGCTAAGCTAATACGAGTGCTAAGGGTATTAAAAGCAAGATTTTATCTCCTTTTTCGATGAACAGAACCAACTCACTACCACTCTACACGTCCTGTGTAGTGCTTTGTTGAATGACGGTTTTGAAGATTTATTAGGATAGAAACCTCGGGCCGCTTTTGAAGGATCAGTGGTAATTCTTTAATTTAGCTGCTGAAGAGCCGCCCTAATCTCGTCTGGTGTAATTTTAAGCTATTATATGAGAATAGCTCATACCGGTAAGTTCTGGTCTGGTAATTCTCATTGTAATATACCGCGAGCTGGGCCTGCAGTCTCGACATAACTTTTAACGTCATAGGTAGGTAGGTAGGTACTACATTAGTTAGTACCTATTTTTTGTTATAGAGGCAACAGAAATACATCATCCGTGAACACTTCAACTGTCTAACTATCACGGTTCATGAGATACAGCCTGGTGACAGACGGACGGACGGACGGACAGCGGAGTCTTAGTAATATAGTCCCGTTTTACCCTTTGGGTACGGAACCCTAAAAAGCACGTCATAATGATCAATTTAAGATTATAAGCAAGTAAACTCTATACAAAAAAAAAGGAAAATTCGTGTTATGACTTAGGTAAGATCCTCGGCTTCTTTGGTTATCCTTGCTAGAAATCGCTGGTTTTGCCTTTCATGTGGAATACAAATGCCAATACGCCTTCGACTTTATCGAGCATCTCAATCTTACATGTAACATTTTATTGGTTTAATATTCAAACTAAAATAAACATTTAAATTGTATTCTTAAATTGTAGGAAACATTGCTAAGTATTTAAAATTTAAATATTTAGAAATTGATGTTGATAAGATAATGTAAATAAAAATAATTGAAAAACATTAAGCGGCCTTCAACACGATTTATTGTCATTACTATGAAACGAGTATAATTATATGTTTAAAAGTAAAGTTTTTAGACATTCCAAAATATGCTAAATTCAGTAGGTACATACCTATTTCAATGTTAAAGAAAAGAGGTGCGGGCAACTATATCAGCTGTGGTGTGGGCCCATAGACCTACAGAATAAATAAACTAGCCTATGCGTAAATGCGACCCCTGGTTGTAGTTGTAAGTACTAAGGATTTGTTATAATCTTCGATCAATAATAGTACGTTATAACTTAACTTATTGGCCCTTAGGGGGTACCACCCGCGTGCTGTCCAAAAATCCTGCCACCCACGGGAAGAGAAACGGGTTGTTTTTATACTGTGACCTACAGTATTAACACATTTTTAGGGTTCCATAGTAAATAATGAAGTATCTACCTACACTTAAAAGAATTGATTTCTCAGTTTCTTGGATTCTAATATTATTGAAAATAATACCGTAGGATTTGTGTATATCGGTGCTCTGTTATTACGATGTTCTTCACAAAGGACAGGTGCGTAGTTCTCTCAACCGGCGTGCGTGTATGATAAGATGTATGAATGTGGATGAAGCGAAAGGGGTATGTAAGGGTCGCAGCATGTGGCGTTCTATAGTTTCTGCCTACTCCCATGAAAAAAAGGCGTAAGTTTATGTATGTAAATACCGTAGGAAGACCGTTGCGTAGGTCTAGAATTATTGTAAGTTAACATATTAATCGTTATTTTATAGAGCAATTAATTATTATCTCTTTGCCTACCATGCACTGATATGACTAAAGGCTCGTCTTGCGTAGATACGCACTAAGTATAAATGATAATCCCAAAAAGATAAACAAAGTACAATACCGAAATGATAATATGTAGCATGTTTACATTGGATAGGTAAGTAGGTACTTAATTAATTCATAAACAATATCTAGTCATTAATTCCTACATAATTAAATTATCTAAGTACCTAATAAACAACTAGTAGGTCCCTACTTCGTGGTAAATAAACGTAGGTAATGTATGATCTTAATCACTGTGCTAATAAAGCATCAATTTGAATTTTATTTTACCAAATAAATAGGTATTCAATTTGGATGATAATCATTAATCACACTTTGATAATGCATAAAAATAAACAACAGAATTAAAACCAATCTATATTAACCAATAAAATGTGAAATCTTATCATATTGAGGAAACAACAATGATAAAAATAGCTAGATATATTAGCAACTGTGTCTTTCGTTTGTCCGCTAATTCATCGAGATTAGCGGTAAACATTCTCTATTTACAAAATGGACGCCTCTGGGTATAATAAACGCCATCTTTCAAGCTATGTGAACATTGCGAATACCGTAATGCAAAAAGGCGGGTTCGTTCTCCTGCATAACCTTCGTACAACGCCATCTATTCGTTCATTGAGTAAATTGTACTTCCATTGCGTTTCCGAAAGTGATGCTATTGCTCAAGAGATGGCGCTGTGCTCAAAAGCTACAAAATTATGTTCTTCAATTGCCTAGAGATGGCGTTACTGGTTCTTTCAGCACGGGATATAACGAGATCTGCGATTTGAGTCGAAAAAACTGCTTTTAGACATCGAGATGTTAACTATGTATTATTTTAACCTCATTAAAGAGTTACGCTTGTGATCCTTAAACAGTAAGCAGGTATGTAGGTATTTAGAAATCTACTGCTGGCTGCTGGACTCCAATCATTATTCCAACAGTCCACTGATAGAATATGTCTATTTTAGAATCAGCCTGTTATGTGACTCTTTAAAAAAAAAGTTAATCCAATTAGAAACGTTTTGCCGACCTGGAAAACCCTAAATTAGATAATATAGCACTGTTAGATAGAAAGCAATCAAGTAACATTAGGTATCTACCTGATTATCTATCCTGATTAACTTATAAAATACCTAGGTAATTGTTAATAAATAATATGTTCGCCTAGGTAATTGTTAATAAATAATATGTTCGAAATTTGGATATTTACACAATTTCGCCGTAACAGCTTGGCGGATTTAAATGTTTTTTTACTTAGAATGTTGGTAGGTAGGTACTTATCCTATTGGGGCACGCCGCGATGGCGGCGGTAAGACCCGTGATGGAGGAGTGGCTGGAGAGGCGTCACGGCGCCCTCAGCTTCCGGCTGACGCAGGTACTCTCGGGACATGGCTGTTTCGGGAAGTACCTGTGTCGTATAGGCCGGGAGCAGACGCCTGGTTGTCACCACTGCGACTGCCCCGAGGACACGGCGCTGCACACTTTACAGGCGTGTCCAGCATGGGGGTCTAATCGCGGGTTGGGGAACCCGTCGCCCAACCAGTAACGGGCCCAGGGAGGATGGCGCGCCGTGTTCCGCGCGCGCCTCTCGGAAGGATGTGGGGCAGGGGAGCAACTGCCCCACCACAGGAGAGGTCCACCAGAAAAAGCTGGTGGACGGAGACCTGCCGGGGTCGCGGTGCATGCAACAGCGAATCCCGTGATCCCGGCCTTAGGTCAGAAGGAGGGACACCGTGGGGTTTTAGCCGGTAAAAGTCCGGCACCCCCCCCCCCGTCTTCCTCAGATGGGGGCAGTCCATGAGGATTTCCCCAAGCAAAAAGAAAAAGGTACTTATCCTATTCCTAAATAAATTACTAGCATTTCAAATCAAATAATTCGTAGGCAGGCAAAATAAAAATGACGTTCAACAAATTAGAAGAAATATGTACCTACCTACCTACTTACCCATTGCAATCAAAATGATCTGCGAACGGAGCGCTTAACCGTTACACTAGCATGTAGAACCAGAACCTGGTAATATCTAAAGTGACAAATTCACTAACAAGTTTGATTGCTCAAATTGACTTCTGCAACGGATTTTCAAACTTTGAATACACCCTACAGCAAGTCAACTTCTGCAAGTTTTACGAATTAAGCGAGCATTTGCGTACTTATAACCTATGCCAGGGGTGGCCAACCAGTCGATCGCGGCTTTTACTCCAGTCGTTCATGGCAAGGCAAAGCAAAATATAAGTTGAAGAGGTACTGATTATGTAATTGGTAGATCGCACAGAGTCTACTCAGTAAACAGTAGATCTTGGGTCGATTCAAGTTGGCCACCCTTGACCTATGCAGTAAGACTTGCTAGTAGCTTGGCGCTTTACCATGTAGGTATGTTTTTACTACCCAACAAAGATATACAGGGGTGTCAAAGCTTCTGCCTCACGTTTGCCACATCAGGGTAAACAAAAGAAGGCAAGGTACTGATTGGCTAATCAAACATATATTTCTCAAAAAATATACCGACGGAACTCAAACCACAGAAAATAGATATGTGCCCCGGACTCTGCTTATTCCACAAGGGTAAATAGCGACAACAATAAACAAACTTCAAATAAATTATTATGTCACGAGCCACCAATCTTTTCATAAAAATATATATTTTTTAACAGCGACAATAAATCCAGGCGCGGCGTCGATTCCCAACATTATTCGCGACAAAATACAATTTCACCAACTACATTGTTCGAAATCATAATGGAATATAGTCTGAATTGTTTTTTACGCGCCGTAATAACCGCGGCAATGATGTTTTTGTTTGGAATATCCACTTTTGTGTAGGCATAATGGGTGTATTCATTCAGACGGGAGCAACTGAAAAGTGTCTCTTTTATCAGTCGCACAATAGGCGGGAATCAAAGAAATTACGAATTCCACGGACCGATGTTCTACAGTGTAAAATAAAGACGGGATTGTGGCGCCTTTGTTGGTTATAATATTTTCATTGTTGAATAGGTGGGCCGATACAGCTTTTGATATTTATAATAGATATGCATCTCGAAAACAATGCGGTGTTGTGTAACCTTTAATTATTAGGTAGCGGCTGCGATTAATTTATATCATAAAGGAGATTCATAATAAGTTTTCATTATACAATAAAATGTCATTGGTTTCCTTATTTCCGGACGGGGCTCTTGACTAATTAATAACACGAGGATCATACGATTTGCGAAGTTAAGCTGCGCTTGCCGCGGTCAGTCTATGGATTGACCGCTCGTTACACATCGAGACCCCTCCGTGCCTCGGAGAGCACGTTAAACAGTCGATTCCGAGTATCATACGAATGCCTATGACAGTCGTTATGGGAAATTAGAAGCCCGAAGTCTGACAACTGGTCTAACTTTAGGATATCGGCATTCCCAGTAACTGGGATGCGGAGGTCTGATGGCAGTCGCTCCGTGTAAAATCCTGGTATTCAGCTGCATCTGGTTAGACTGAAAGCTGACCCCAATACAATTGGGAAAAGGCTAGGCGGAACGAACTAGTACTAGGTAGGTATTACATATCGCATACCTAGATCTAAACTGAGACAACTCAAAAATCTAGAATGAAATTAAATTGTATAACTTCCCTAACAAAAAATACACGTTTATACGTATACGTATTATTTCGTCCCCTAAAAAAATAACTTTTTTAAGTTGTTGTTTAGACCTAATTGTGCGATATAATAAACGCGATACTCGCTCAAATAATTCGAAATATACGACATTTGTGATATTAAAGTATCAATACATGGATCGGTGCTAACCGGCTTCGACTTGTAACCTACATTAAATTAAACCTACTGAACCAAAATCAGTGTGTATGAACGGTAAGCAAAATATGTGAATAGAGTGAAATTGAAAGCCGCGGGGCGCTGATTGCCAGCCACATCTTGAACGTATTGACATTCATGAGCCGGTTATTTTGTAGCGCACTCATCAGTGTCGCAGTCGACACACAAAAATGTTGAATCAACGCCGAATCAGTACTCGAGGTGAATTTTAATTGAGTATAGCGTATAAGCATCTCGTTTAAGGCCTCCTTTAATTTTTTCCTCTATTTAACCGACTTCCAAAAAAAGGAGGAGGTTCTCAATTCGACTGTATGTTTTTTTTTGTATGTTTATTCCGCGATATCTTTGCTAATTGTGAACCGATTTTAATTATTATTTTTTTGTTTGAAAGAGTATTCTTTCGAAGTGGTCCCATTTAAATTTGGTGAAGATCTGATGAAGAACTTCGGAGATAGACAATTTGAAGTCGGTTTTATTTTTGTTAAAAAGTTTTTATCTTTGTAAGTATACGTATTGCAAAGGTACTTCAAAACATATAAGTAATTAAGTTGTGAATAGGTCTTATAAGTGCCCAGTTGCCAACCTGTGGCGCCAACCTGCTTTACAAGCTTTTGTTTTATTTATTTATACAGTAAAATATATTTAAAAAATTGTTATTTTAAAAAAATAAGTGTATTTAAAAATATAATTATTAAGTTCTAAGATGAATAAAGGATTATTCATCCTAAACTTCCTTGTTGGTCTAGTGGTCGCAAGCGCTACTGTTGAGCATAGGGTGCTAGGTTCGATCCCCAGGGCGGGCAAAGTGTTATTGGGTTTTTCTATTAAGAATTTCTCAGTAGCAGCCCGAAGTCTGGAGTTGTAACCGGTTGATGGCAATTATTACATGGAACTTAAACATAACTGGCGAAACGAGGGTGTACTAAAACACCTATGCCGAACCCTACGGCAAATACAAGGATGATGTTATGTAAAGGATTATTAATATTAATAATAATATATTAATATATATTAATAATAAAACACCTATGTACTAAAACACCTATGCCGAACCCTACGGCAAATACAAGGATGATGTTATGATGTTATGTAAAGGATTATTAATATTAATAATAATAGATTAATATATATTAATAAATATATATTAGTAATAAAATATCATAAACTAGCTGTTTCCTCACGGCTCCGCCCGCGAAAGAAGTTTTAAATGTAGCCTATGTTACTCAGTGATAATGTAGCTTTCTAACGGTAAAAGAAATTTTGAAATCGGTCCTGTAGTTTTTATGTTTATTCGTTACATACAAAAATACAAATCTTTCCTCTTTATAATATTAGTATAGACTAGCTGTGTCCTCACGGCTCCGCCCATAGCCTATGTTACTCAGTGATAATGTAGATTTCTAACGGCAAAACAATTTTTGAAATCGGTCCAGTAGTTTTTAAGTTTATTCGTTACATACAAAAATATAAAAATACAAATCTTTTCTCTTTATAATATTAGTATAGATAACCAAAATTCTCGTTGGTTAGATCCAGTTCAGTTCTTTTGGCAACCACGCTGTTCAATTGAACTCCTTGATTACGCAATAGTTTTCACATGCAGATGCCTGAAAATATCTGAAAAAGTGTTAAAACCTTACAGAATACCGGAAACCCCCACTAATACCCAAATGAGGTTAGGTCTGATTACAGTTGTTCCATGTAAAATGTTATGACTGCGGGATGCGCCGAACGTCTATCTGTCTGAGTCTGGTCACACTGACTTCGCATATGGAGACGCGGAGCGTGACGCAGGGCGTGAAGCGGACAATTCAAGCAGGGGCGTAGCTACCGCCGTTTCAGCCGTATCAATGATACGGGGCCCCGGTCTATAGTGCCCCGGGCTACAGGGCCCCGGGCTATGGGCCCCCCGGGCTACAGGGTCCCCGGGCTACACGGGCCCGACGTGTGTAAGCAAAAATTCGTAAAATGTTATCCATAATCTCACTCAAGCTCTTAAGCTGTACGCCAAACTCAACACCCCAAACACTCCATACAACCATGGACTATGGTTATTGGTTTGGTTTCTCCATTTGGGCTTCGCCTCTGTCGGGTAGAAGTGCTCCCGGACAAATTTTGATACAAGGTCCGTGTAGGGCCAGCTATGACACTGAATTCAAGCATGACGATGTATTAAGCCGACAACACATGTTGGCCAACGCGACCGTAGGCAAATTGATACAAGACAAGTGCTACAGTCTACATATTAGTCAAGTTTGAACGACATCAATGCCAACTATACCGACAAACATGTGGACAAGACTTGCCGAGTGCAGGAGAGCGGCTTTGATTTGTGCAGAAAAACTGACACTGTTTCGAAATGAGATGAGTCGTGGCGAGCGATCCCAAACCGTATACACGTTGGCGCCAAGGCCGTAGCCAGGGTTTGGCCCCTGACACCTCAGACAATTAAATTACTTTTAAAATGTATACACTCGTTATTTTAATTGATTTTCTTACCCCCCGAACTAAATTTCTAGCTACGGCCATGGTTGGCGCTCGCCTGCACTCGACCAGCTAGGCGAGCGACGACGAGTAATGGCGAGGCTACACCAATGAAAAGAGGACCTGGGTCACCTAAGATGTGTCATCTTATAGGTCATCGAGTGGGCGAGGGTATATGAATCTGAGAATTAATATATGATTGATTGTTTAAGATTAATTTGTAAAGATAAGAACATAATATAATTATTTTAAATATAAATAAAAATAAACAAAGTTGATGTAAATTATCTAATTAACAACACATAAACTACATACGAAATATAATAAGAGAAGTTTTTATGTTCCCTTTTAATCTGCAGTTCCATATTTCCAGAAAATTATGAAGAAAAAGCTTATTTGAACTATTAAGATGACAATGAAGAATATTGCCTTGACGCACCATTTTGTATCAAATCCTCTAATGGATACTTCTTCACGAACTTCTGTAGCAATACAGGGCTCACTACTTGGTGGCTTCTTTAATTTAAACGGCATGGTTATACAAATGTGTCAAGAAATCAGGTTTGTGTAGAATCAAGTTCCATGGGCTTGAAAATGTTGATAGAACATTCTTGTTTATAGTTAGGCAACTCTTATTTTCACAGTTCTCGAAACAGAAGCTTTTGTAATAGTTTAAATATATTTTTTTAAACTCATAAATGATTTTGTTGTTTTTAGTGTACAAGGTAAATAAATAAACGTCTTGACGGATGACAATCGCTCTTTGACAATTAAATTACAGCACAGACTAGCACAGACGTAAGCATAGACTAAGACATTTGTCATAAGACTCAAATTATATACAAAAAAATTTAAAGCAAGATAGACGCTGGTGTTGACGCGCGTGGCCGGCGCTTAGCGGGCACGTGTCGTCTGAACGCAGCCTTAGGATTTTTCAGACGTAAGGGCCAAGCCACATCTGACGGAAGATACGTCGCCGATCTTCCGCCGGTACACATAATTCCATATAAACATCTCACACCGTACACATTTGACCGAAGATGCGTTACAAAAATTCCTCAAGTAAATTACGCAACGGAAGATTGGCGATGTATCTTCTGTCAGATGTGACTTGGCCCTAAAGCCCATAATAAAAATACATAAATTCATAGAAACATGAAACACCAGCCTCTTCAATATAAATTCTATTTTTTTAATAAAAATCCTCTTTATTCTTACATTATTTTCACTCCAGCCAGCAATTGTTCGAAACTTATTTTTAATAAGTAAGACTTCACTTTGAAATAGAAGAACAAAACCGAGTTTCTTCGTTTCTTCGCAAGTGAAGATGTTTAAAAAGTTCCCTATTGCCTTTTTACGTGAGAGTACCTGTTTGTACAAAGAGTCTCTCGTATATTTTGAATAGCAATCAGAAAATAGGTATCGCTCAATGAGTAATGTTAAACAGTGGTCCATTGAAACGACTGAAGCCTTTAGAAAATCACCCTCCTTTCGAGTCGCTTTTTGCAGCCTCTATTTATATTTTCCACATTTTCCATATAGAATTTCGAGCTTGTGATGTCGACCGAATCTTCCATTGAAATCTCACACTCGGGAGTTGGCAATTCAGCAGTAAATTAACACCATTCAGTGGCGGTCTGGAAGATGCCTGAAAGGTCTGTTTGTGACTTTTATTAATATATGTTGGACTGATAGAAAGCTTTTTCATATTCTGAACATCGCGTATTAAAAAGCGTTCTCACGTTATATTTGGGGACATTAGTTTCACGTTTCTTAGAACCAGATTGGTCTTTGTATAAGTATGTATTAACTTCTGTAAGCGAAAGCTGACAAGGCCACATACGTGCATTAATTGTTGGGTTATAAAGTGTGAATTTTGATGGACTTATAGTATTCAGCAAACATCGATGTTATTGGTAATGTTCTTCAAAAAGGACAAGTGCGTAGTACTCACAACCGGTGTGCGTGTTTGACAAGATGTCTTAACGTGGGCGAAACGAAAAGAGTATCTAATAGCTGGTTCACACGATTCGATTTTAGTTGATCAACAAAAGTTGAAACGTTTTGTTCCTTCAAATTGATTCAAATTGATTGAAAGTCTGTTCAGACGGTTCAAATCGCATGCGATTTGGCAGTTGATCAACTAGAATCGAATCGTGTGAACCTGGTATAAGGATCTTAGCATCATAGATATTTAGCATGAGGCGTTCTATATTTTCTACCTACTCTCATTAGAAAAAGGCGTGAGTTTCAGTATGTATGTATTAATTAATTGAATAGACAAGTTCACGCAAATTATACGCAAAATAGTTGACACTCTTAGAGTGTTTACAAGAATAATATTTTGTTTCCCATGATGCCTAAATAAGTACCATATACTCTACATTTATAAATATAAACATATTTAATGAGTAATGTACTTATAACGTGTTTCCAAAGAATTTCCCATTCAACTCATTTTCCTATTTGGCGGGACACAAAAAGCGGGTAGCTGGTAACACAATTGGGCCAGCTTTTGTTCCGCGCCGCTCCACCGAGCATTCTTTTACCAGCGCCTGGAACAACTGTTTCTAGTACGATAGCCTCACAATGCGAACTATTGTCGCCAACGTAGTTGTTCCTTGCCTCATCTACTTGAGGGCTAGCTAATAGCGCCGTAATTTAACACATAATTGCAACAGAAATTATTTAAAACTTACCAAATGACAAACGTCAAAATTTCGGAAGCCATATTCTAAGTTAAATATAAAACGTTTCATAAAGCTATTCATCGAGCTAGCTAAGGAGTGAATCTTTATGAATGCGACCAAATTGTATGAGAGTAGTCCTCTTTCAAAACTTCCCATGAATAGTGTTAATTCGCTATAGCGAGTTTGCTCGGAGCTCGTCAATGGACTATTTGGAGACTTGAGAAGCGCGCCGCCTCACAAAGTCGCAATATTGTGTATGGAAAACGCGGGAAATATGAATGGTGTTTCGAGGCGACACACGAGTGTAGGCGATTTTGTAAAGAACTCACAATGTTAGAGAATATTTCAACGGTATCTATTCATGCGTGTCTGTGTGCGCGTACGCCTGTACCAAATTTGAAACGGATTTATGGAAAGGATTACGTTTTATGGTGTGCTTACATTGTCATGATGTTTAATCTTCAAAGGAGTTAAGTAGGGAAAGTTAAGAAAACAAAGGTCAGTTTACAGGCTCACGCCTTTTTAAGGAAAACTAAGGTTTTTTATTGTTCATTTTCTCTATTTTCAGTCTCTGCGATCTCCCTTTCACTGAAATTTATTCTCTCTTTCATCTCCATACGAGAGGCGTAACCTCGCGGTATCTTTTCACTTCCGACTCACTTTAGCTCCTTTAACCAAAAACAACAAAATCTTACTATCTCCCAAGCTTAACATTTTAAATAAAAATCCTTAATTCAAGACAAAAACCTGAAAATGTAAACACAGAGTTACACCTCAACCCTTGTAAGACCGGCCCTTAGTTTTTCAGCGCCGTTTCGAAGGCGAAAAGGAAAAAACGGAGCGTGCCTGAACAAAGCGCGTCGCACAATGGCGCCGCGAACAATGCTAACTAGAGAAGCTTGAGCTTGTATCATTTGTAGATAAACACGAGTAGATATCGATATGATCAATATACATGACGGTTTGTAGATAATGTATTATGAAGAAAGATTTCGAGGAAAGATGACGTCACTCTTGCAATATTAATTAAAATAGTTTGCTTCGTTGGTCTAGTGGTCGCAAGCTGCTGATTGTGATGTCGTGGGTTCGATCCCCAGGTCGGGCAGTGTTATTGGGTTTTTCCGTATGGAATTCCTTAGTAGCAACCCGTAGTTTGGATTTGGACCCGGTTGATGGTAATAAGCTCGCCCCCTATTAAATGGGACTTAACCATAACGGCGAAATGAGGGTGTTACTATACACCTCTGCACAAGCCTTCAGGGAATACAGTTTTCATGTTTGTTTGTAAGCTCCTTTTTTGCGTTCTACTAACTTCGTTTAGATTTCCTATTACAGAACGCAGCCTGGGGGCAATTCTACTAATAGAAACATTGATCTATCGCAACCGAACCGAAGTTTACCGAAACCGAACCGATCATTCTGAAAACTATCAAATAGTTTGACAAAAAAATAATAATATCTAACATTTTGACAGTTTTCGTAAAAGAAAACTGAGTGACTGTTTTGGTTCGTTAGTGAGTTTGGCAATTTTATTAGTAGAATTGGCCGCCTGTGTGTTCGGTCTTTAAGTTTATATTTCAGTAAGATGATTGTTACGTTGATATATCACAAGTGTCATATGCATGGATTTAAGACATCTTCAAGGCATTTTGTGAATGTAATTAGTGTTTCGTTAATTTCTGATTACATCAAAGTATAATATAAAGGTTTATAATTTTAAAAAAATACTGAAAGCTTTTGCTTTTGGTAGTAATTAAAATACGTTGATTCAACAAAACGATATTTTTAATTATCCATGCTGCTCGTAATGATAATATTGTAGTGTTGTTTTATTGACGAAACTAAAGAGCTACTTAATCATTAATATTTGTGTTGGATTTTCAATTTTTCCAAGAGGCTGCGTGGAGAAAATTTTTACGCCAGATGCATCGGAAATTGAAAAACAGCGCCTCCCTTTACCACATCATGTCCGAAATGCATACCTATTGTATTAAGTAGTGTTTCTGTTGACTTTATTTAAATAATAATTAAGTATGTCTATTTTTTAAGTGATCGACTTTTATCTGATTTACAAGCTTGACTCCTTCCAATAAAAATCACTAGCCAGGTTATTATAATAGTCTCATATATTTGGTAGGTGGCAAGTTGACTTATAATGATAACACACGCAGCAAAAACAATCCTCATGAATGAGAGCACCATGTCAATGAATGAAACAAGACACTATCACAAAGCGAGCCACCTACCACACTTTCCGTCGTATTAAAATTCAAACGACACTTAGAACATTGCACATCCGCAAGCTCAGCACTAACGACGAAGTCCACAACAATGTGCCCTCTGAAGAGGCCCGAACAATCGAATGAAGACAATAAGCAGCGATACTCCGAGACAAAAAGAGGCGAAATAAAGGCTCACTTGTTTCCTGGCCGCATTGTGAGGAACGGGAGAGGGCAGAGACAAAAGCGTAATGTGCCACGGGCCCAAACAATGGAGGCCGAGCCATTATTGTTACAGTAGCGCCGCTTTGCGCTATACGAGGTGGCACCGAACTTGACATGCTGCTGGCCTTGTCGGGCGCTGACTTGCATACGTCAAGTGTATTAATCTCATTCGCGATATAAATAATAAGCTACATCAAACTCGATTTGTGGAATTGACTTTGATAGGATCTCTGTGCGCAAGACAAGTCGGAAAAGGTTTTAAACTGAAAATTATTGATTGAAATCTTCTTCGATATAGTAATGCACCATATCACGATTAATATATTCCAAGGAGTACTAAATATATACAACTAGCTATCTTTTACGAGTAGTATACACAAATACCACCCTCTTCCCCTAATTCTTTACAATTTGATCAGCATGCATTCCTTCTATTTATAATTTTCTCTATCAATGGAAGCACTATCAATTTATTTATTACATGAAATGTACTGTCGGTCGTGTTTGCTACAAAATCTCTTGCTTCATTTTTCCTAGAATTGCTTGATGTCGTGTCATACCAATTTGTACCTTATATGTTTTATCATCTTGAAGCCCGTTACACTACAGTTCAATTCAGACAATACTCGCTAATTCGGCAGACGAGGTCCTCGGGAGTCCGCCACGCGGTGGAGAGTATCATTTCGTTATCGGGGTCAAAAAGACCGGCCGCCGTTTGATCTCTCGCCTTTATGATTTCTGCAAAGCCGGTAGCGAATCGCACAGTGTGCGGTCCGCCGAAATGTGTAAGGGATTTTGTTTTATTTGCTTTTCTAAGTTATAAATAATTTTACAGTTTTTGGAGGTCGTTGGTATTTTAAGCTCCGTGGAGCTCCGATGATACTTTTATTAATTAAAGTTAAGAAAAACTTGATTATTGTAATAAAATTTACGATGAGACCGATTTTAAATATTTGAATATCACCGACATTACCGTTCTGCTATCGAGATCACAGGTAGACTCTCATACGGCCGAAACCAATAACCGAACTCAATTCAAAATCTCTAGATTGATGCAAAGTTTTGACAGAAATTCAATAGAAGTAATGTCAAAAACCTACATCAATCCGGAAATTTTGGATAGAGATATTGGTTTCGGCCGATAGAAATCTTGAAAATGTCGATAATACTCTTTCAAAACATATCAAAATTAAATCTCTCCCCAGTAAACAGCCCTACATAAAATAACTACTTTGTTCAGTACAGGGCTGTATCGTAGCAATGTGCAACACGCTCCGGCGACGCTGAATGGCGGCCGCAGGGGCGAATCTCTGGGACGCATACGAGACGTATCAAAATTCAATCTCTCACTAGATACGATGCAATATTAAAATTGAATTTTACTGGTCATGTTTCCAACTTCATTTTGAATAGTATGCACATGAATCTCTGCGGAGTTTTGTACAAAGCAGATCTGTTGATAATGTAAACTTGTAACTAGGATGATGTTTATTGTGCGAAAGATGAGAGTTCATGAGAGTTCTCATCTGTTCTATCCTACTTCTTTATTCCATTACCCTACAGATGAATTCGGAGATTTTATGATTTTTGTTCATCCGACAATATTTCAGTAGACATTCGACATTATTATCTACGCAGTATCTAATACTAAATCTATACCTTATAAAGAGAAATGTCCTGACTGACTGACATACTGATTCATCAAAGCAGAGCCTAAACCATTAAAGCTGGAAACATGAAATTTGGACAGTAGATTCCTTTTGTGACGTAGGCATCGACTAAGAAAGGATTTTTGGAAATTCTACCCCTAAGAGGATAAAATAGGGGATGGAAATTTGTATGAAAATTCACGAGGATAAAGTCGCGGGCAAAGTGCTAGTCCATTCATAAACAAATCATCTATAAAATACCGACAGGCTTTGATATAACTGTCATTTCCGTGGTCATTACCAATCTCTGATGAAAATTCAAGACAAATGTTCAGCACAGCCCTATCACAAAGCACAATTAATAAAATTTCGCTATGGACAGAAGGGGTCTTTTGTCCACTTTATTCATATGCTAACTCCAGCCGACTCCTATTTTATCTGAGTACTTCATTGTACTTCAAAAACAATAGAGAAATTGCGACGCGACTCGACAATCGTTGCGACATATCTCTAGATTGTGGACCATGTAAAAAGTTTTGTATTTTGGTTGGGAATCATTGTGTATTCCTTTGTCACTGATACCGTGTCCGTGTTGACAACTTCGCTCCAATTTCTCTGGGATCTTCAAGGCTACTAGGAACTACATAATATCTTCTGTTATTATCTGCATTCTATGGCCATATCTTTGCATAGGTACCATCAGGCATACAAACTCGCCTATCCAGAATATGAAAATCATGACTGAGAAATTGTTTGTACTATTACGTTCTAAAACTTCAAACAGACATTGGTATCAATTCTGTTGCACATTTTGACAGTACTAGACTAAACGCAACTGTCACTTTCTTTTTCTATTGAAACAGAAAGAGACAAACACCTTTAGTATAGTTTAGTCTTGTCAAAGCGCGCAACAAAATCGACACCATTTTCTACTTTCTAAAAAAATATATTGTGTTATTAGGTATTAGATTTACCTACCCAGAACATGCATCGGTAAATTAATGAGAATAAGATTATATTATGCTAGCCCGCCCCGGCTTCGCACGGGTACAATGTAGATACTAATGTGGGGCATATAAACCTTCCTCTTGGATCACTCTATCTATTGCTGAAAACTGCATTAAAATACGTTGTGCAGTTTAAAAGATCTAGGCGTACAGACAGCGGGAGCGACTTTGTTTTATACTATGTAAAGAAGATTAGATATTATGTAGCTCTCAATACGACGTACAATCCACTGTTGCTAGATTTTTATATAGACCTTTGCCCTTTTTTTGACTATTTCCCGGCCAAAAATAGGCTCAGCTAAGGTTTCTTTGAATATCTTTGCCGATTTTGAACCGGATATATGCTCCGAAATAATTTATTGTCACATTAGAATGATATGATCCGCCTCTTTGTAACCATACAGACGTCAATAAAACTTAATAAAAGTTAGAACTTAGTGGAAAAGCCCACTAACGCGATCTAGGTGAAAATCGGAAACTTGCACGAAAGAACTGAACACGTTTAGCGTTTATTTTTTTCAATTTTAAAGGTGTTTAATCAACCCCTTTGTATTTGGTTGTATTAAACATAGAAAATTATATCCTGCCTAGCTTCGCGTGGCAGTCTCTGTGTGGCGTCTTCCATACATTGTCATAGTAACACGCACGCCAAAAGCACGCGATCATCACGCGACGCGAATATCACACCTAGCCACGCTCTCTGTGTGATCAGGCCTTTAAGAAAGAAGCGCTTACAAAAGAATAACCGTGTTGTTTGTACGTAAGTAACATTGTAGAATAGGTCACTGGTAAACGTTCTGCGTAGCCTTTTCTGAACTATGTTGGGGTTAGCTTCCAATCAACCTGATGCGGCTGAATACCAGTATTTTACATGGAGCGACTGCCACTAGACCTGCACAACCCAGTTACTGGGCAATGCCGATATCCTAAGGTTAGTTCAGTTGTCAGACTTTTCGGACTTCTGACTTCCCGTAACGACTGTCATAGGTATTCGTATGACACCCGGGACTGTTTAACGTGCTCTCATAGGCACGGAGAGGTCTCGATGTGTAACGGATGGTCGACTATCCACAGACTGACGCGGAAAGCACAGCTTAACCTCGCAAATCGTATGACCCGCGCGGGTGATAATTTGCCACGAGCCCCTCCCTATTCTCTGGGAAGTAAACATTTGTTTAAAAACACTAAAACTGTTTCAAACACAATTATCTACGTGTTGCTGAAACATTATACATGTTGTAAATACTACGTGTGCCATCTTGTTGCGTGATATCTTGCGGTGGTGCTACGTTACAATGTTTCAGAAACTGTTTACAACTTGTATCCGACACATTGTTTCGTTGTGAATACATGGTTGATTGTTAAAAACAGAAGCCTACATTAATTATTTATTTACTCAAACTTTGACTAACAATAGCGCACACTCACTTGCTCCCTTTAACTATGGATTACAAGGATAATCATCAAAATCAACTACAATTATCAGTCCTTCCTTTATCTCGCCGAACGCCATAAGGTCAACCTGCTGAATCACTATCGCCAAACAATGGATAGTGGTCCGAAACTCAGGTTCTATTGTAATGAATTAATTAATAAAATCAGTGGGACGGGCGGGGGTGGCCATTGTCCAGTGAGGATGGATCTGATCTCATTAACCAGTCATTGTGGTGGTGGAACAATGGTGGTCAGTTGGCGTGGTGGATGTCGCGTCGTCATCCCTCCATGCTTTGTAATGAATGCGTTATTGTTTATCTTTTGGTGTTAAAAGTTTGAAAGTGACATTGTTATTCAAGGTGGAAGGGACACGATTTCGTGCTGATTGGTTACACATACATAAACTCACGCCTTTTTCCCATGGGGGTAGGCAAAAACTATAGAACGCCACATGCTACGATCCTTACATACTCCTTTCGCTTCATCCACATTCATCATACATCTTGTCATACACGCACGCCGATTGAGAGTACTACGCACCTGTCCTTTGCGAAGAACATCACCAATAACATCGATGTATGACCTTCTAGGGCGTCCTCTACCGGCGTTTACACTGACATCCGTCTTATAAATTCCTTTTGTTAATCGCCGTTTTAGCGGATCTGTTTTTATTTTGGTAATGGCGCCTGTAGTTTTATGAGCGAGTTCACATACACGACAGTATTCCGAATCCAGTAAAAAATACTGGATCCGTTATTTTTATCGTATCCTGCCTACCAGATGCGACGCAGCTGCATATCTTTAACTGATCCGTCGGTACAGATGTGAACAACACATCTAGTACCTACGGATCCGTTAAAAACGGATCCGCTGTGTGAACGGGCTCTAGTGTTTACATTTATGCAACGCTAATGTTTTGTTATTATGTCGTTTATTTATTTATATACACATATGATTTACATTTTTAAATATTTCTATAAAAAATATAAAAAAACATTTAAAAATATAAAAAATAGTAGCCCACCGGCATCGGGAACAGGGTCCAAGCTACCGGTGGTCAGGGCCTCAGAGAGAGGAACTTCCTGACAATACGTGCCGTGTCCAGAAGTACCGCTTTCTGTATCAGGCCCTTGATCCAGCTGCCCAACGCGAGCCTCGTCAGATGTTGGTCGAGGCTCTTGGCTATTAAGCCATTGGCCGTCACGACTATCGGCACAATGACTGCAGAGTCAACCTCCCACATGTCGACAACCTCGTGTGCCAAGTCTTGATACTTAATTTCTTTATCTTTCTCGGCTTTCACAAGGTTCTCGTCATGTGGGACAGTGATATCAACAATCATTGCGAGACGCTCTGATCGATCTATCACCACTATGTCAGGCTTATTGGCAACAATAGTCCTGTCGGTGATGATAGATCGGTCCCAGTACAATGTGATATGACCATTCTCGAGAACTGGGTCGGGCACATACTTGTAGTATGGTACTTCTGCGGCCACAAGGTTGTATTTCAGAGCAAGTTGCTGGTGGATAATCCTAGCCACTAGGTTGTGTCTGTGCAAATACTCGCCGTTAGCAAGACGAGAACAACCAGAAATAATATGTCGAATGGATTCACCGGGACAGTGACATGCCCGACAGATATCAACCGTGCCGTCCTTCACAATATATTTCCGGTAGTTGTTCGTCATCATAACTTCGTCCATAATTGCACAGACAAAACCTTCGGTTTCCCCAAAGAGATCACCGAAACGTAGCCAGGCTACGGACGCTAGGAAATCTACATGTTATTATTATTATTATTGTGTCATATTACTGTTAAGTATGGCTGTATGGTTCGAGGCGTGGTCTGTCTGCCATTGGTGAACTAAGGTACTTACGACTTACCTCATCACTCAATAATAAGAGCCGCGCCGCTCAAACATTGTTCAATTTACACATTATAATTATTACAAGTATAGAAATTTTTATTTTACTTTTATTTTATTTATTATGGCATTCCAACGACTTGTTCACAAAAACATTAACAGATATCTTAATATTAGGATTTATAGGTACTACAGCGAACTTATCACTTAAAAGTATGCACACCACTTACATAGATTGTCTATTTGTTATTTAAAAATAATAAAAACTAGAAGAATATAAAAAAGAAAGTAACGTAGTAACGTTAGTTCTGTAAAAGAAACTCACGACCTTTAGAGCTAACAAAGACTTAATTAACATTTAGTTTTAAAAATGGCAAACATACTTCAGTATTGAGAAACTTATTAACGAAATACCTTATTGATTTCCAAACTGACAAGGCCGTCCGAAATAAAAGTTTAGTAAACTTTTTAAACAATAATATTATAAAAAATAATAAATCGAAGGCAAAGAACGGTTACATCGATTCTTGCGAAATCATTTTACGTAGGAAAAGTTACTTGCAAAAACTTCGTAGCGTTGCGTAGGAGCGTGCTACGCTGGCTGTGCTACGAAGGGCTGTATTTTCATCCCACATACATGCATTGTTTAAGATTTTCTTTTACGCGTACTATAGATTTTCTTATCGTCCAGGATACAAAAATTAACAATGATTTTATTAGTTTCTTATCAGTTATCATTCCATGTAGGTTGTATATCACTATTGAGGAATTTACGTTTCATATTCTTCGATCCGATAAAAACGTGTAGAGTTGTCATGAAATTTTTGCGCACCATGCGACACACAAATTCAGCATTTTTAAATGTTTGTATTGTTATTAGATTTAGAATGCCTAGGTAACCCATGCACCATAGACTATAAATTAGCAGTTCGTATTTTTTTTTACTTTTTTGTGTTTGGGTTACCAGGTAATTATAATAATATGTTTAATTTTAAGTACAAATTTTGTTGTAGTTTTAAGTTTTTAATTTTAAGACTTTTTATATTTTTTAACATACCTATGTGTGCGTCCGCTTGGGCGAAAACATAAATACTCTTTCTTTCTTACTTTCATGATTAAAAGGTGATCCTTAAAATCTGAGTATTGTGGTAATTATATTTATTTGTAATCATAATGGTCAGTCACCTGTCTTCTGTGCACTATATCGCTGATTTCATTCCGTGTCCATTTTGGTTTAGGCGTTTGTATATTTGTTGCCGCACGCAGTCTTCTGTCCAATGATCAGTGATGCGAGTAGGTACTAATTCCAGGAATACAGAGGTTATCAGACTAATTATCATTGAAACACAATGATTTCCATAAGATCTTCTTGTTAAATATCAGGCAAAACTGCAAGAAACGATTACTTTCTGATTCAACATGTGAGTTCAATTAACACTACACATAGCACTCTTATTGTTCGTCAACAACTCAAGGTCGATAAACCGTAACAAAACTATCCGACCAAACGCTGAAAAGGAAAGAAAATTCTTACACAAAAGTCTCCGCGACGGACAATAGATGGCGCTTGATCTAGATAACGATATGTTAACATTGTCACAATGGCGGCGGTAATGGTGCGATTGTACTGCTTGGCACAATGCTTTTAGATGTCACCTCCAACAATGGATTCGTTCGATATCTGCTACTGTTGTGCCCGCTCACTCAAACGACCAAATCGAATGAAAGTCGTTTTAGTAACTAACGTTGAAGTCGTGATGAGAGCATGAGACGCGACTTGAATGTCGCCCGAAGAATTAGGACCATATACTCCTTACTAATACCAGAGTTTGGGTTATGTATACTACACTAAAATTTTAATAAAATGGATTAAACAATAAGCATGTTGTAAGTGTTATAAATCGGAGTACTTAATTGAAATAATGAAACAAAATTATATACAGAAAAGAACAAATAAAATAGAATACAAAATAACGAAGCACCATCATCCTGCGTGCTTCACAGAATGTGAAAAAGTTACCCATCAATCTACCACAGTCGGAAAATCATACGAGGGCTTTCGAGTACCCTAAAGTAATCATTGAGGCGTAGAGTCTGTTCATTAGAGACTTTCAAATCGAAATCTGCATTACGAAATCAATAATAGAATCATATACTTTTAATATGAGATAAAAAATAATAAGGGCAAAAATTATATACAAATAAGCCACAATGCCAGATTCCAGGCAGTGGCGGTACTTTCATACAAGCCCAAACGCTCGGCTTGCCCTATAAAAAAACTTTAGATACATATCGAATAACCAGTGGCGTGCCTAGGGGTCAACATTAGGGCAAGCCCGATATTTTTTAGGTACTTATTTTATTCGGTATGTATTTATAGTTTTTTTTATAGGACAAGCCGGGCGTTTGGGCTTGTATGAAAGTACCGCCACGGATTTCAGGCCATCATGATGCCAAGACTCATATGGACTTGCCAATAAGCAATGGTGTCGATTCTGTAGTACATTTTGACAGTACTAAACTAGACTAAACGCAACTGTCACTTTTTTTCCATCGAAACAGAAAGAGACAAACACCCTTAGTTTAGTTTAGTCCTGTCAAAGTGCGCAACAGAATCGACACCATTGTTTCATCTATACTATAATATTATAAAGAGGAAAGATTTGTATTTTTGTATGTAACGAATAAACTTAAAAACTACTGGACCGATTTCAAACATTCTTTTTTCAAATCAAATCAAAAATTTTTATTTCACATAAACCAATACAGGTGCTTATGAAACGTCGAATTTAGGTGCACGGTTCCAATTAGTTGTTTCCTATGGAGAAGAGCCGGCAAGAAACTCCATGGTTACTCTTTTAAAAATAATACCTTTAACAATTTCAGTGGATACAGTACAATGATTTAGGATAGTGAGAGAACAATGAGGTCCTGACCACAGACCAATGAGTAATATAGTACTAAAAGACTTGAGTACAAAAACTAACAAACAAAAATAAAATTAAAAAAAAGTAATATGAATAATATTGTAGTAATTTACAAATTTATAGATGCAGGTCCACAAAGTTCTCACATTTACAAAAGTGAAAAGGAAGCTAAACTATATAAAACAATTGACATAATTAAATGTCATCAAAACTTAGCTAAAAAATCATTGTAAAATAAGATAAAGATATCTTGAGAGTAATGATAGTAATAAAAAAAACATAAAAAATATATAATCTTAATTGAGGATAGTTAGTAGACGTACACATATGTTTTTAATGAGGTTCCAGGGAAGCCACATGTGCAAGAACTAATGCCAAACATCCCTGTCGTCAACGTAGTCCTTAGTCTTGTAATATGCTTTTTGAGTGAGGACACGTTTAATATAGGTTTTGAATTTTCCCTCGGTAAGATCAGTTACAGATTTCGGCAGCTTATTATAAAAACGTACGCCATTTCCTAAAAATGACTTACTAGTTTTACTTAATCTAAATTTAGGTACCACAATTTTATGTTTATGCCGTGTGTTTTTATCATGAAAATCGCTCCTGACATTAAACAAATGCAAATTTTTTCTAACATACAATATATTTTGAAAGATGTAAAGTGACGGCAAAGTTAGTATGCTAATATCTTTAAACACGTTTCGAAGGGACTCGCGGGAACCCAGGTTATAAATCGCACGGATTGCTCTCTTTTGTAAAATAAAAATCGAATCGACGTCAGCTGCTGAGCCCCACAACAGAATGCCGTAGGCCATAATGCTGTGGAAATAAGCGAAGTACACTAACCTAGCTGTAGCCACATCAGTCAGCTGCCTAATTTTCCTAACTGCATAAGCAGCAGAACTTAACCTCGCCGACAGGGCAGTAATATGAGCACCCCACTGCAATTTAGAGTCGATAGTTATACCTAAGAATACGGTCTCATTAATTGTATCAAGTTTGTTGCCATCGAGCATTAAATTTAAACCTACTTGGGGTACATTTGGTAGTGAAAACTTAAGGCATTTTGTTTTATTTGCATTGAGTAATAGATTATTGGCTGTAAACCATTTAGAAAGAACAGTTAGGCTCTCATTGACATGTAAAACGTCCCTATCTTTTCTATCTATTTTAAAAATTAGGGAAGTGTCATCAGCAAATAAAATTACATCAGTTAAATTGGACATCATATAAGGGAGATCATTTATATAAACTAGAAATAGAAAAGGCCCAAGAATTGAGCCCTGAGGCACGCCCATCTTAACCAGAGACCCGGACGATATAGCACCATTGACGCCCACTCTTTGCTGTCTATTTGATAGATAGGAAAAAACGAGGTCAGAAGCGCGTCCACGAATTCCGTAGTGGTGTAATTTACAGATAAGTGTGTTGTGGTCAACGCAGTCGAATGCCTTGGAGAGATCACAGAAGATACCTACAGCATCCTGAGAGCTCTCCCAGGACTCCAGAATTTGAGTGACTAGTTTCACTCCTGCGTCTGTAGTCGACCTACCTTTCGTGAAACCATACTGGCGACTATGCAATATCCCATTCAGGTTAAAATGAAGCATCATCTGATCAAGCATAATTTTCTCGAAAATTTTACTTAGTGCTGGAAGCACAGAGATAGGTCTGTAGTTAGAGGGATTATTCTTGCAGCCCGATTTGAAGATTGGTATTACCTTACTATGTTTCATCAAATCGGGAAATGTACCGCTATCTAAACATTGGTTGAATATACCTGCAAGTATAGGGGCAATGGTGTCAATGATAACTCCAAGAACCCTAACAGAAATGCCCCATAAGTCTTCAGTGTTTTTTATATTAAGACTTTTAAATGCTTTTTTAATCGAAGCAGTACAAATATGTTTAAATTCAAAGATAGGAATATCTTTGCAAAAATTCTGTTTAAGTAGCGATTCAGCTAATATAGAGGACGAGGCAAGGGATTTCGTAACCTCTACCGGGATGTTCGTGAAAAAGTTTTCGAGTGTCTGAGCGACTTCAAATTTATCTGTAATAGACTTATTGTCATATTTTAAAGCTAGTTCGTTATCCCGTTGACTTGTGTTTCCGGTTTCTTTGTTTATTACCTGCCACTCAGCTTTTATCTTGTTTTTAGACGCATCAATTTTTTTACTAATTAATCTAGATTTAGCTTGAATACAAACACTCTTAAATATCTTTGAATAATTTCTAACGTAACTATGAAAAGCTTGATCAGACGTCAATGATTTTTCGTGATATAGACTATATAAAGTTTCTCTACTGTTTCTTATGCCTAAGGTGGCCCACTCACTAAATTTAGATTTGCAACTAATTTTGCATTTTCTAACAGGACATGTGTTTTTAAATTCTTTGCAGACTGTAGTAAACAATGTATAATAATTTATGTTTGGGTCCCTTGAATTGAAGTGGGATAATGAAAGGTAACTTAAAACATTATTATTAAATTTTTGCAAGTTATTTTTAGTTAACGATCTTATTTCAATGATAGTATCTAATTGTATCTTATTATTTAACTCAAAGGACACTAGTTGGCCTGTATGATCAGACCTAACGCCACCTATTAAAGAAGAATTCTCAATTCTACAATTAGTAAAAATATTGTCTATGCATGAAGCTGATGTAGCAGTTATTCTAGTCGCTTCATTAAATATATATTTTAAATTAAAAGATTTGAACAATGAAACAAGTTTACATTTGTCTGGTGAATCAATTAAAAGGTCAATATTAAGGTCGCCACAAACAAATATTAAATTTTTATTCTTAAAAAGTTTACTCAATATGTCTTCCATTGTAATTAAAAATGATGATAGGTTTGATGCCGGTGGTCTATAAACACATAGAATGGTATGGCCTTCTATCTCTGCACATGCTACCTCACATAAGCGATCAACAGAACAAGCAGTGATGTCTTTTCTTTCCTTATGTTTGTAACAATTATTGCATAGAATCAAAGTACCCCCACCTACTGAAGATCTGTTGTACGCACTGGCAACCGCATAATTATTAACATTAAATAACATCTTATCTGGTTTCAACCAAGTCTCACAAAAACATAATATATCCATATGGTACTTATCTATTAACATTTCCACATCTAGGATTTTGCCAGAGAAGCGATTTATATTTTGGTGATAAAGTAAAAGATTATCACTATGCTTCTCTTTTGTCGGCACTAAAAGTTTAAACAATCTATGACAGTATTATTTGAACAGCAAGATAATACTGATTCCTCACTTAACCTAGTCTCAGTTAAATTATCAATAACTGCGTGTAAATTATAAGCTAGCAATGTAGCTAATAAATGTCGATATTTCTTCGACAGGAACATGTGTTCCTGAGTTAAAATAAAATCTCTAACAAAATTGTTAGTATCAAAAAACAATAAAGAGTCACTGTGACGACATGTCAACATGTGCATTAAATTATTTAATTTGTAAATACTGTAGTTCTCTTGCTCAGATAAAGAGTCCGAATATGGCAAGGCACACAAAATTAATTTACCTATCTTTAATTTAAGTAGGGCACTGATACCACTAACTAAGTCCCTTTTTCTAATGTCTAGGCTGTTACCTATAAGCAGAACCACAGTGGTTTGCTCATCCATTTGTGTATGTACAATTTTTTGTATAATCTCACTAAAATGTAAGTTATGGTAACAGTGGTTTGTAATGTTATGGTTCAGACAGTTATTTAACAAAAATCCAAAACCTGATCCAAGTTTGTCTGAAAATAATAATGACCTACTTTTCTTGTTGTTTACAATTTCCAACGGTTGAGTCACTATGGGTGAAGCTGTAGGTGAAACATACTGGGGCTTGGGAGATGGTAGGGAGTGGGCACAGCTGCAAGAGATATTATTAGTCAGGGACTCATATCTCTCTGCATTGAGCCTCACTAAATCCACCAGCTCACCAGCCTCCTGTAAACGCTCACTTAACAATTGTTGGCTAGTTTCATACCTGCTAAAGATTTTTGCCGTTAGAAAGCTACATTATCACTGAGTAACATAGGCTACGGGCGGAGCCGTGAGGACACAGCTAGTCTATTATAGTAGCATTCTTGATAAAAATTGAACAGTTTGACATTACAGTCTTTGAATATACTACCATCGGTCAGCAAAACGATTTGTTTTAGGATATAATATATGTAGAAATCTGGCATTACTGGTCAACATCTATATAAATAAGTTAAACCATTGATCTACAAAGAAGAATATTTAGATTGGCAACACATTGGACAAACTATCCAAACATTCTGGCGCCTCTCTACATTCACAAATGAGTCATCATCCATTTGTTAGGAGTTGAATAATAAGCGATTGATAAAATCGTCCGACTGCCTGTGACAATTCGCACTCGAATCCGACGCAACAACAATGGTTCGGCACCACCACTTTACCCTGGACCCCCTCCCCCTTTCACACAAAACAATACTAGATGTTAGAGGGGTGCTAAAGGGTGTTTCGAGAGGTCTGCGAAAGCTGGCCGCGAGTCATAAGCCACCCACCAACTATTCAGTATGATGTTATTCAACTCATGATGGATCACAATTTCAGACAACATTGTATGGAAACAAATGAAGTAGTACAATGGAATGGATGTGATTTGTTAAAGTTATGTTGTCTTTTAATTGTTTTATAGGGGGGATTTGTTTTATGTTGAATAAAAAGCTCCGTGTCATTATTCGATTATACAACTATATTTTTTTAGTTACTATGTTAAATTCTTGCAGTGATAGCCTAGCGGTTGAACGCTTGCCTTCCATGCAGGAGGGTCTGAGTTCGATCCCGGCCCGTACCTCGTGACTTTTCGAATTCATGTGCGGATCAGAATTTGATTATCACTTGCGTTAACGGTAAAGGAAAAACATCGTAAGGGAACCTGCACACCTGAGAGGGCTCCATAAAGTTCTCGATGGTGTGTGTAGTCTGCTAACCCGCACCAGACCAACGTGGTGAACTAAGGTCTAAACCCTTCTCATTCTAAGTAGTGGCCATGCCCAGCAGTGGGACAGTAATAGGTTAATTATGTTTATCTTTACATAGTATAAAACAGTCGCTCCCGCTGTCTGTACGCTTAGATATTTTAAACTACGCAACGGATTTTAATACAGTTTTCAGCAATAGATAGAGTGATCCAAGAGGAAGGTTTATATGCCCCACATTAGTATCTACATTGCCCCATGCGAAGCCGGGGCGGGTCGCTAGTGTTATATAAAATTACTTGGAGTAGGATTTAATGTTGTTGCGCAACCTAGCTAGCCCCAACATGGTTGGGAAAAGGCTGAAAAGATAACATGATTTATTAGTACAAAAGTAACGCTAATCCGCCACCGTTAATAAAGGTTTTCCTAAGTTTGTTTTCAATTTCAAGTAGTACTTAGAAGAAGTAGTAGTAGAAGTACCTAATATACTGCGTCAAACCAGAAAAACCAAACTTTGGTAAGTAGTTTCCTTTTAAGACTTCTTTTTGTTTCAGTAACCATAATTGTGATATGAGTTTAAGGGTTATGTAAGACTAGCGGCCCTTCCCGGCTTCGCGCGGGTGGACATTTTCCCCGTTTTTGCAACATTTTTCTTTTATGTTCCGCTCCTATTGCTCGTAGCGTGACGTTATATAGCCTATAACCTTCCTCGATAAATGGACTATCCAACACAAAAATATTTTTTCAATCCCATCCAGTAGTTCCTGAGATTAGCGCGTTCAAACAAACAAACTCTTCAGCTTTATAATATTAGTATAGATATGGTAAACACAATGCAATATTCGTTATAGGCAATTGTAAAATATGGAATTATTTCTTCTTGGGTAGGTCTTACAATATTCGAAAATATTTTAAAAAATTAAAAAAAATTTCGCCAGCCGACTTATCGCTCATGGCATCAGCCTGCAAACGTCAATTGTCAGTCAAAGGGTACACTGACTGCCCATATTCATAACCGATCTCAATCCAAAATCTCTAGATTTATGTAGGTAGGTTTTTGACAGAAATTCAATGTAAAAAATCTACATCAATTCATAGACTTTGGATTGAGATCGGTTATTAGGATCGGCCTTTAATCACCACACAGAGGGATTGGTGATCATAGTTTGCTGAGACTATTGTAATACACAAGAGGACGCAGACCTACACCCATATTCTAAGACGTTCCTCCAAAACTTACTCGACTCAGGACGACCTCGAAAGCGAAAGCACCTTTAAAATTGTATTCTTAGTCGCAATTTCAAGTGAACTTTGAGGTTCCTCGACGGAGTCATTACGTCATAATTTGAATTATCTGCATCGCGTAAATAACGCCGCGATAAATAGTTGTAAAGATTATCGTAAGCATATTCGATAAAGTCTTCAAAATTAATTTTAATTACATATGAACTTTGACACTTCCTTCCTTAAAATAGGTTCCGAGGTACCTTGAGTTTGACAGATGATTCCTTACCTCGACTGAGGAAAAATTTCGAGTCGAGGACATTTATGTCAACTGTAACTACCGATGTTAGTGAGAAAGACTGACTCGAGGTGGAGTCAAGTCGAGTAAGTTTTGGAGGAACGTCTTAGAATATGGGTGTTAATCCCTGACTCGTCTTTTATGACACGGGTAGGTAATAGGTGGCCTATTCGTTGCGGGGAACCATACAGAATCAACTGTTCCTAATAAATCACTTTTACATACCTACGATTACACTCCTACATGAAATCTACAGGAAATGTATATACACTGGCCTGCAAAAATAAGTATCACACTTTTAAAATTTCATTTTTTTCTAAACTATAGAAGTTAGAGATTTAAAATAAAAAACGTTTTATAGCAATTTTTATCAGCTTTCTTTGAAACTATAGTAACAAAGTTAATCTCTTTTTTGAGTCCTTTTTGTTTCGAAAATATATCTTGTGTACCTAAAAAGTTACTGCAATTTTAAAAGTGTGATACTTATTTTTGCAGGCCAGTATATTATATATTCCTCCAAACCTTTTTTCCCAACTATGTTTTGGTGTCAGCTTCCAGTCTGACCAGATGCGGTTGAATATCAGTATTTTACACGGAGCGACTGCGATCAGACATCCGCAACCCAGTTACTGGGCAATGCTGATATCCTAAAGTTAGATCGCTTGTCATACTTTCGCGACTGTTATAAGTATTCGTGAGACACCCGGGACCGACCGTTTTACATGCTCTCTGAGACATGGAGGGGTCTCGATGTGTAACGAATGGTCACCCATCCTCGGACTGACCGCGGCAAGCGTTGCTTAACCTCACAAATCGTATGATTCACGCGGTTAGTAATTAACCATGAGCCCCGAACGAACCACACCCAGTCACGCCGATAATTCAGCCCTCATCAAGCTGTCTCCCTCCCAGTCCTCCCGCCAGCAACGCCCTAAGCCGAGGTCCGAGTCCCATTAGGGATCGCCCTTAGTGCTGTTGTTGCTAGTAGTCATGATGTTAGTAGAAGGTAGTAGTTAGCTTAAGTTAAGTATTTTACTCGTCCCCATTGGTTGGAGACCCTTCAGGTCTCGCCAATAACTGCTCGGTTACGTAGAAACGGTCCGCAAGACCATCTACAAGCAATCGATTAGGAAAAAAGAAACGGACCACACGGAATCAACTGTATTTAATAAATCCACTTTACATATCTACGATTACATCATAACACTAGCGGCCAGTCCCAGCTTCGGGTGGTTATTTTTCCCGTTGCTGCAAAATTTTTCATTTATGCTCCGCTCCTATTGGTCGTAGCGTGATGTTATACAGCCTATAACCTTCGTCGATAAATGGACTATCCAACACAAAAACATTTTTTCAGTTCCAACCAGTAGTTCCTGAGATTAGCGCGTTCAAACAAACAAACAATCAAACTCTTCAGCTTTATAATATTAGTATACTTGACGAAATCTATAGGAATGTAACTATACAGGATGTAAACGAAATTCGCTCGAGGCGCTAAAATGCCTCACGTTAAGAACACATGTTTACTCCTTGTATTTTTATTGAATACAAAATTATCCCTTTCAGGGTATGTCAGCAGTACATCACGAGGTTCGAAGGAATTACATGATTTCATTTACACCCTGTATAGATAGATTAATGTGTTCCGGAAACAAATATAGGATGTATAAGTACCTACAGGGTTATCTGTCGATTGACCGTGAGGGATGCTGCGATACCGGAGATATGGGTTATCGTGTGTGTGACCTATTGAATTGTTATAGAGCCTAATAATTAATGGAGTATCGGCGGGTGTTAATCGGTTTAGCAAAGTAATTGCCTTGTAAAATGGACGCCTAAAACACTCGTTAGCTGAGTTTTACATTTTTTACAATATTATGTGGTAGAGAGGACTTGTTTTAGGATTAACAAAATTAATAATTAAGTATATTCAAATTTAAATTCAAATATTTTCTTTCAGATAAACATCCATATCGTCACCGGAAAGCCAATACTACTTAAGCGCCATTTTTGGCCAAAATGAGTTATATATATATCGTTGGATTGGGTTTAAGGAATCCAATCCAACGATATATATAACTCATTTTGGCCAAAAATGTCGCTTAAGTAGTATTGGCTTTCCGGTGACGATATAATGTTAGTAGTAGTATAACTTAGCCTAATGTTAGTATTAAATTAAATTAATAATAATAACCAACCAATGAACCATTGAACTGTTCGTCCAATGGTACATTAGGTTATTTGGATAAGTGATTAACATATTTTATACTGTAAAAGCCCGAAATGGCCAATCATAACATCCTTAATACAAGCAAATCTTAGCTTAAGACTGGACATCCACCAGATTTGTGCGAGGAAAATGTGCGCTGCGAAAATGTGTAGCGAGGATGTGTAACGGTGTTACCCTTTCCACCAGAGCTGTGCGAGGAATGGGTAATGCGTAATGTGTTAATGTGTACAAATGAGCCGTGCGAGGATAGGTAGCGGACTCTTTTCGAATAGGGTGGTGTGGCGGGAGCGGTACACATTCCTCGTAACACATTCCTCGCAACACATTCCTAGCAATACATTCCTCGCAACACATTCCTCGCAACACATTTGTCGCTTGTTTTGTATGAACAAAAACCTCGCACTGCTAGACCCATATCCACCAGAGCTGTGCAGAGCGAAGCTAGGTAAATGAAGTGATTCTATTGGTGCTTACAAAACACATTCCTCGCTACACAGCTTAGCACAGCTCTGGTGGATGCTCAGCCTTAAAGGTGACTCCAAACTTAACAATGTAATTTACATATACGTTGATGAAATAAAAATCCTTATTTTTTTAAGATATTTCGGTAAATACTAAAGTTTACTTAGGAATACCAGTAGACACTAGTGACTAATTAACAACCGCGACTATCATACAATTTGCGAGGTTAAGTTGCGCTTGCCACGGTCAGTCCTTGGATGGGTGACTGTTCGTTACACATCGAGAGCCCTCCGTGCCTCGGAGAACACGTTAAACCGTTAATCCCGGGTGTCATACGAATACCTATGACAGTCGTTACGGGTAGTTAGAAGCCCAAAAGTCTGACAACCGGTCTAACCTTAAGATATCGGCATTGACCAGTAACTGGATTGCGGAAGTCTGATGGCAGTCGCTCCGTGTAAAATACTGGTATTCAGCCGCATCTGGTTAGACTGGAAGCTGACCCGAACATAGTTTGGAAAAGGCTAGACAGAACGAACGTTTAATTGCCTACACAAAGTTATTAACTAAAGGGTTTATTGAATATTCAATAAAGCGTTGACTTACATTACTCACCACAACATAGTTGGGAAAAGGCTAGGAGGAAGACTTAGGAATACCGATAAAAATTCGAAATTTTGCAAAAATGATGTTGGTTATGTACAATTTGTACGTACCTACACCACTAGTCCGACCTTTGAAATATTTTAATAAAGGTAAACAACGTTTGATCGTAAATCATTAAATTTGCTTTGAGAACCGGTTAAAAAAATAGTATATTTGGATGATAAAATAAAAATATTTCATGTAACAACCCGGAAAAATTGTAGTTTTTGTCAATCTTAGCACAACAGAGCGCCCTCTGGCGGGCAGAAACATAAAACTGCAAAATTTTGTTGTGTCACGTATTTTAAAACAAAACGACAGCGAGAATTATTCTTCGTGGGTACGGAATTAATTAAATCAATACGAAACGAAATATATTATTTTATTCATGTACAGCATTTATTATTTGTTATCGCCGCTTCACCAGCAGTAGTCAGTTCAGTCAGTACAACACAACATCATAATAAGTACAAAATGTACATTTAACTGCATTGTACCATCAATTAACATTGCAGTTATTATTATTATTGTTATAATAAAAGTCTTACAACCCCGAAAGGCTGAAAGTCTCTTCCCCAAAAAATATCAGTATTTTACAATTGAGTCTTAACTCGCCGGAGCTTATGTATGTAGCTGTGAACGAAACCATAGCGCGATCTAGCCGAGTTGTACAACGCCATCTATCGAGCTCCGATGTAGTTTTTTTTTATATGGACTGCGATGGAATGATAATCGACACCATCAATTAGTAATATTTTAATATCGTATTACGTAATAAACAAATAAGTTATACAATAAAATTGTTCGCTACTGTTTCACTGGAAAGTAGTTAGGCAACCATTAGCGCATATTTGCTTAAAATAATGTAGTTATTTGTTAAAATTGACAATTTAGTCAGTTTACCGCTCACCTAACCTATTAGCACAACTAGGTCCTGCTAATCGTCATTTACGACTGTCACAGAATGATAAGAGACTCACACATTTGACGTTTTTCTTATTCTTAGGGCCGATTTCACCAATGTCATAATTAACTTTTATATAAAAGGAATGAAAGTTTTGACAGCTTTTGCATAGATAATCTGCCAACTTATCCCTCAGATAAAATTTACTTGACATTGGTCAAATCGACCCTAAACAGTGGAAGTTCCTTTAATGACGGAAGGGTCAACAAAACCCACGTTGATAACCCTAACATTACTGCAGACAGATAATTATGACACAACAATATAACCTGCCACCACGTAATATCCGATTCCGTTGCTATATTTCAATTATTCGTGTAGTACAAGTGGGTACATTGTTCATGTTGATAATAGGAAAATCTGTCAACACGGGAACAATACAGGAAGTTACATGGATCAGGAATTAGCAGACATTGTCCCTAGCACAATGGGGCGCGGGCCGGCGGAGACGTCGCAATATAATTAGATAACATTACTACATATATTTCGTACTAGCTTTGGTTAGTGTCTTCGCTTGCTTGGTACTAGCTTTTTCGAGTATCCCTAGGGAACTACTTATGATACATCGAGATCAAAATACGTGTCCATGACATTTATAACATTGCCCTGCGTGTTTCATCCCAGTTTTTTCTCTAGCTACGGTAGTTAGTGTACCTAATATTGTTTATATGATACATACACTATTAAGTATCGTTTTGGGATAACAAAGGATTAATTAAGTCGCTGATCAGTTTAAAAAAAAAATTGGTTCAAAATTACATTTGCATTTTGACAGCTCATCTTGGAATGTTGCTCCGAGACCGTCATTTATTAATAAACATCTCTCATTTGAGAGGTCTTCATACAGCATAAAGTAGAATTCCATACATTTGACAACATATATTTTTTTAAATACCTCTTAAGTCGTGATTAAACTACACTTACACTATCTCTCATGGAAACTGTTTTTAATACGGGCCTCAGCTTATACTCAAAATTTCATAGGAATGGATTAGAGAGTCGAACTTATTATTATGGGACAAAAGACAGTCAAGGGTAATTCTGCATTTTTTTTTTCTCGTTGGAAAATCCTCCTGGATGCCCCTCGCCCGGGGAAGGCGAGGGGGTTTACCGGACTCTTACCGGCTAAAAATCAACGGTGTTCCTCCTCCTGACCGTTCGGTCGGGGTCACGGGATTCACAAAAGCATGCACCGCAACCCCGGAAGGGTCATTCTGCCTAGCCTTTTCCAAGGGTGTCAATACATTAATATACATAGTTAAAAAAACATGTTTTTGTATTTAACGTTGATTTATATTCATATACGAGGGAGATGTAAAGGTACAGTTATTTAACTGTTTATTTAACTGCGTTATCGTTACGTCAGTTGTAAACGTTTTTATATATGTTTACTGAATGTGCGTGCGCATATATTTAAGATTTTACTTCAATTAAATGTGTGGAAGATGCAAAGCTTGGTTATGGCAACGCTATTGCTAATCGTCGGATAACTGTTATCCGAGAAATAAATATGGCGGTATGGGAGATTTTCTATAGAGAAACTGTCAAACGGCTATATTTAACTGTCAGACTAACTTTAATGCTTCTTAGGTTAACCTTATAGATAAAAGTTATCTCTGTAGATAGTGTACGTTTATCGTTATTTAATCATGTGATAAGTGTGTACCTAGATACTGCTGCATTCTGGACACGTTTTTACTCTATTTTGAATAGTATTAATATCAAGAAAAAGCGCAGGTTGGACAAATTCATCTTAGTAGGTACTGCTATAATATCGTTGAGGAATGAGTAACAAGTTCGGAAATTACGAAGCTGTTGATAAACTCTACACAATATCATCATTCATAATCAGAACCCCAAAAATACTACATAACATAACATCACGCCTGTATTCCCCGAAGGGTTGGGCAGAGGTGTATAGTATCACCCTCATTTCGCCGTTATGTTTAAGTCCCATGTAATAGGGGGCAAGCCTATTGCCATCAATCGGGCTCAAATCCAAACTCCGGGCTGCTACTGAGAAATTCCACACGGAAAACCCAATAACACTTTGCCCGACCTGGGATCGAACCCAGGACCTCACGATCAGCAGTCGCGCTTGCCACCAGTAGACCAACGAGGCAGTTACCCCAAAAATATATATAATTTAACCTTTTGAACGCCATTGACGGCTATAAACGTCAAACGAAAATGTGCTCGGGTCGCCAACGACGTCTATAGGCTTCAAAAAGTAGGATGAATTTGTAGCGTGGCGTGGAGGGAAGTGCTCATACGTCTATACCGTACCGTGGCGTTAATAAATACGAAAAATCTCTGACCACAGGGACTCCCTTATTCTTTGTCCAAAGAACGCTGCCAGTCTTCTGGGCATGCTTGCAGATGACAGTGATATTGAGGAAAGTATAGTACCTACTTTGACGCCTAAGTGCGATTTTTGTTTTATTTTTTTACGTATTTTGTACATATAATAAGTAATTTGGATTTATAAACTACTAGACTATTACCTGCGGTTTTACCCGCATCCTAGGGGAACGACTTGATGTACCCTGATAAAAAGTATCCTATTAATCCAATTCTATCTGTGTGCCAAATCTCACCCAAATCCGTTCAGCCGTTTTTGCGTGAAAGAGTAACAAACATCCATACATACAAACTTTCGCGTTTATAATATTAGCAAGGATTTCTCAAATCATTGGTCTTTAAAAACATTTTCTTCATACATAGTATCAAATAAATTATCAATAATACGTATATTAATAGTAAAGTCCAAATAAAAGTGATACGAGTCAAGTGATATGTATTTTTATTCCCCTCCAAGAATATAGGAACGCAAATTGAGTGTTTACTGTGCACTTCATTTTGAAAGCTTCCTGTCGCCACTCTTGGTGCAGTTCCTTCTCCGTTATTTGAAGAAATGTGTCATACACCGAATGTGTAACTTGATAATAATGTGTGAGGGTGGCAGTCTCAATTATATTGACGTGTCAGATATTTTCTCAAACACGTTTACAGAGTTTATTATTAACTGCTTTTCTACAGATCTAGCACGCACTGCTTGCCGTGAAAAGTCGTGAAGCACGAATTTTGTTGAATCTTAAATGAAATTGTACAAGAAATGTTTTTTGCGGTTCAAGAAAAATGGTGGAAAAATGGTTTTGCATTTTTTTGGGATTTGACACAGGCTTTTTTAAAAGCCTATACCAATGTCTTTTTATTTTTGGTTGGCAAATCTGTCGACGATCCACCTGATGGAACGCCGTAGCACACTGGGGGTCTAATGGCGCCACCATCGATGGTACGAACGCAATTTCATTGGTTAAAGTTTGTTTGACATTATTGCTAATGTTAATTTAACCCGTTCCGATTGGTTGTAATTGGTACAAACAGAGGTGCTACCATCTGCTTTCGTTTTGCGCGCGCCTCCACATTGCTTGGTGTTTCTTCCTATTTGGTTGGTAGCCATTCTCGCTTGCACCAGTACAATGATTTTTAAAGGGAAGCAGGCTTATCACAAAACGAATACTGAGGCCAGTACCACCTGGATAGCACCTACCTAGTACCTACTTATACAAATAGTTGTCTAAGTCCCCAGTACTTTCTTCATAAATTCAACGTCACCATACATCACGATGTTTGTATTAACATTATGAAATTACTACACAAGTCTATTGAGATCGTAACAATGCCGTAACTGGCTGGGTTGACGTGAATATAAATTGTATAATCGGCGGCTTACCGACCGTGCTTTTGTCACAGCCTGCGTCGTCACGAGACGTGGCGTACGCTAAGTCTATTCAGCTAATGGAGAAGTGATCAAGAATTTGACGTTATTATAATATAAGCTTATGTATGGTGTGATAATAGTTATGACGCCAACGCACTCTGTAATACTGTAGTTCTTTTTTTGCAAATGAAGTCTCATTTATCAATTCAGCCTATTGCCTATTGCAGTCCATTGGTAACCTTGCCTGTTCAAAGTTGAGACAGATTTATGATTAGCGTTGCTTTAGACCCAATACTATGCCCACTGTAATTACGGAAACCTCATCTTCATATCGTGATTCTACAAGGCTGCATAATGTTACTAAAAGAGTACCAACAGATAATCTGTTTTTCAGGGCAAAGCTAGTAATCTGTTATTTCAAAGACTTCTTCCAATGTTGAGACAAGTTATTTTACAATATTCACAAATCCGAAACCTCATATGCCCGGTTCTTACGGGTAAAAAACGTGGTGCTTTGTGTTTTTTTTTTGTACGGAAGGTATGGTGCAATACTTCTTATTAAAAAAAATTGACACCTAGTTTTACTGGTTCATGCCACTGACGGATGGGAGGGTCACCGTTTACGCTCCATACTCAAACTGTATGGGATTACCCGATAAAGTGTTTGATCGCGACTGTGCAATCTTGTCTTTCGAGTCGCATTTTCCAACTGTCACTTTGTCTATTATACACTAACTTTTAGCTACATAATATATATTATATACTAGCTTTTACCGCAGCTTCGCTTGCGTGATTTTTTCATACAAACTTTCATCCCAAATTTTACTCCTATAGGTGTGAAATTTTCAAAAATCCTTCCTTAGTGGATGCCTATTACAAAAGGTACGTACCGTCAAAATATAAAATTTCTAACCCTAGCGGTTTAGGATGTGCGTTGATTAGATCAGTCAGTCAGTTTCTCCTACAGATGTGCAGGCTGTCCGTGATTAAAGCTAACAAATATGTACTAAATCTTAATACCTAATACTTTTTAATAGGTAAACTGAATATTAATAGTACCTAATATATCGCTGACTGAATTCAATAGTGTCACAAGACAAAATTCAACAATTTGAAAAAAGCACAATTAAATGTTCGTTGACAAGTGCGCGCACACATTCTAGCTCGTTTTGAGTGTACTGTATGGAATAAATAGTTGATGTTTAGTTTTTATATATCTACGTTAATGCTTCAGTTGCCAGCAGTAATAATACTGATGTATTTTTTGTTATTTTGATTAATATGAGGACCAGAAGATGGTGACTTCGATTTATGCCAGTATTGCATTTTTTTTTTACTTTTTGGATTAATGCCAGGACTAATCTTATAAAACTAACACGCTGGGTCTTTAATGCATAAAATAAAGTAAGTACGTAATTTATGACAAGAATTCATCACTAACTCAAAAAGTCAAAAATTTTACTTGTGCCACTAATGAATTCAGTCAGCGATATCTCTTCAACTCTCCGAAGCCTCATATAGTGTTGTACCGTGACAATAATGCAACCCTGTCGCTCGGTCGCATTCTCCCGCGGTCACTTTAACTATTATACACTAATGTGCGGGCCCTCTATGTTTGAAGGCCACAACTTTGTACTAGCTCTTTGTAGTCTTTGTACAATACAATACTGATATGAATTCACTGAGAATAATCTGTTATCGTCCGTGTTATGCGTAGTGATGTGTTTAATAGTGGATTCAAGGATATGTTAATTCTGTTTCAAAAGAAATGCTTGTAAAATATTTTTAACTCTGCATCGTTTCTTAAACTTTCAATTATTATGTGGAAAAATGGAAATACTCTTTAGGTACCTTTATCCGAAACTTTAACCAAAAACAATGCCTTCTTGTAGTTCTAGGATCATTCAGAGACATAAGGGAAACTTTTGTAGCTACAATATAATCTGTCATCCTAAAATTATTTAGCGCTCAAAAGTCTGACAGTACCAATGTTCGATCTCCTTTAGATGACGTAATAAGCGTCAATTTATTTTTGTCCCAATCTAATAATTTCTTGATGAACCAAACCCCAAATCTTATACATCGATAAATACCGACCAGCCATCAAGTCCCGTTAAATACCAACATAATAAACGCTAACAAATAAATACACTCTATGTAGATAAGTTATCCGTTCGCAAACGATATGAATAGAACGTGGAGCCGTATGCGTCGACTGGCAACAATCGCAATAGAATATAGGTAGAGTCCGCACAAAGTTCTTTTGTGACGATTATCGTGGAAAATCCGATCGGGGGAAGTGTGGCGGTTGCTTTCAACATCGGCAAACTGCATTATGAGCTATCTGAGCCATTGTTGAACGGCGCAACTCTATAATCTAGTGTTCTGGTGGGACGGTGCGGCGGCGTAACTTTGCTGCGTCCGAGCCTGCTCGATTGTGAATCGATTCGACGATTATCGTGCTTTAAGTTTCTCGATTTTAGAAAGTTTAGATTTTCAAGTTGCTTCGGTCTGGTGGGGTGCATTTTCTTTGAAGAAGCTTATGGCTGTAAGATTCCGTGAAGTCTAAGAATTTCTAACAAAATATGAATTAAATGCTTTAACGTTTATTAAATTCTCAGTTCCTCAGCTTCATATTAAATTACTTGAACCTTTTCAGACGTTATTACCACATTGTTAGACAGCATATAAAGAAAATCTACTTTCCAAAAAGCCATAAGCGATAATGGGCAAGAGTTCGCAACTTCATTCACCAGATTATAGCCGATCCATTGAAAATATCCATAAAAGTCGAACATTACCCGAAACAATGGAGGGGTGGGCTGGGTATTAGGTGCTTGCGCTATTGAACAACTTTTGTCCCATTGTGTTGTCCACTAGAGGAGGCAGGGTGGGCCGAACAAAGACACCGCGCAGACATAGACCGAAATTCATCAGCAACACGATTGTTTGCTACATAAAGGACGCCATTGTCGACAAATATGATATCGTAACACAATGTGGATGTAATAATTAGAGCACTAAGACGACGCTTTTGGCGCGAACTTCTCGGAAATCTGGATAGCTTTTACGTAGGTCCTTGAAAAATTTACTGTGTAGGTAAGCACATAATTGATAGTTATACTCCATATTTTACCTATAAAAAGATAGACTTGCATAGTAATTTATATTTTTATTAATAAATAGCCAATAGACCACGATGAAAGCACATACAAATGACACTAATGCAAGTATATATATCAATGAATGCAAGTCATGGTCATATTCGGTGTTCAAAAAAATTTAGTCTCTTGTATGGATTAACATCAAAGCTGCATTCATCAACTGTAGACAATGCTCCACCCCCTACGGTACGCATCTATATATCTCAACACAGATTTACTAACTCTAGATCGGTTAGATAACAATCAGTTGAAATAGTTATGTAATTATACTAAATCCTAAAATAATTTACACACAAAAAAAATAGTGTAAATATTTGTAAATAAAACGTAAATCTTTTATAAACTTGTCAAACATAACAAAAGAATGGCCATACAGAATAAAAAAAATGTAAGAAAAGCCACAATTAAAAAAAAGTTAATTTATTTTTTTGCTAACCAAATGGCATCAATTTATTTTGAACAACATTATGGCCAGTACAATATTGTAGGATATAAAGGTTGTATATCAAAAAAATATAAATAAAATATTGTACCTGTATGAAAATACAGGAAGCCCGCGTCTGTGCTACTTCATCAAAATATATTTGGAGAAGTAATAGAACTTTACATCGTAGCCAATCCGAAACCGCAGAGCAAAAAAGTAAAAGAAACTTCATAGTAATTACATTTACCCCGTTGGCTCTTCCAGTAGCATACCTCCCCCGGCGTGTGCCAAAGTGATTCCATGCGACAATAGAAAGCCACCACTTTCCCTTTTTTCATATTTGAACTCACTTAAACCTCGCGATTTGCGGTCTGCTACTTTTGTTTGTCTGTTTGTTTACGGATTTCCTTGCGTTTTTTGTACATGCTAAGTGGTGGTTGTGTATCGTGTTACTGTGGATGTGAGTGTGGTTTGAGTTGAGGATGAAGGGATTCTGGTTGCGTATTCTTATCTTAAATGTTGTTTTGAACAAACTTTTTGCTGCAATTTTGCTATGATTAATCATGTAACAATGCCGGTCAAACGTGACCCTATCATAAATTAAAAAAGAACTTTTTTTTGTTTTTTTTTATACCATTACAAAAGGTTAGGCGCTAATGAAAAGGTTAGGCGCACGGTTCCAATTTGTCGTTTTCTAATCTAGTCTACATCTAATCCTAGGTGCATTTTTCAATATTATTTGTAAGTTTGAAATAAATTATAGAGGTCCACAAACGAGTTTTTGATTACAAATATCAACTTGCTTATATCATATTGACCAGCTTAACTATGGGCAAAACCTCTTGTTGGCAGAGGTCTACCTACAACAGTCGCCTACGAAAATTAGAGTAAAGTGTAAATACTACTTGTAGAAGTTTGAAAAGGCTTTTCAGCATACCCACATGCGCTATACCAGATGCCTTCACGAAAATTGCGTATTATCGCCCTAAAAAGCGTATTTAGACTGGCAGATAACATCCAAGGCTCGGCATAATCCGTCAAGAGCGAACCCCTGCCTAATCTACATCGCTTGCCATTCACAACTATTGTGTGACGGGCCAGCCATTGTTTAGTGCAATCGATAAAAATGACACTTTGGCCCTTTTCCAACTGTGGACACTGTAGTAACTGCAGTTTAGCTTTTCTAAAAATATTGCTTGTTAAAAAATTGTATCAGATTTTTCGTGTCTGAATAACCAACATACAATATAACTCTATTCTGACAGTAGTGTCGATATCGATACGTTTTTGAAGCCCATACAATATTTTTTGCTGAAAAAAGAAGTGAGCGTTCACATTATATTATACATACCCCGTGTCTATTCAAACAAGGACGAATTGTTTAGATCTATAGGTACTGATCTATACTTCCGTTATTGGCGGAATAAAAAAAAGATTTAAAAAAAATGTACTTAAAAGAATAAAAAATTAAATGTATGAAACAAAATTAAGCCGTCGCGTCGCGGACCGCCGCGCCTGGCCGATGTGAAACACCGAAATTCATTTTGTAAAAAAAATATGGCTGAATCAAACCAAAGAGAGCTGACGAGTTACGAAGGTCTACCGTCGTGTGTCTGCCATCGCGAGGGTCACCACGGAACACACCCGTAACGCCGCATTAAATGTTTCACATCAAAAATGGAAAATTAGCTCAACCCGCCAAGAATGTTGTCCAAAGACATAACTGCTGAGTTCGCCATAAACTTAAAAATCGTAGTAAGTACAAAACTCCTTGAACACTGTCGCCACAGTTTTCCATACCCCTAATTTCACATAAAAGTAAAAAAAGCCCACACATAGCTACCCCACATTACGGCGTCAATAGCTATTATTGAATCGCATTAAGTTAATACAACCATGAATAATAGGACCGCTTTATTACAATTGTTGTCCCTGGTTTAACCGTGATTCTGATTCAGAGGGTTGTTGGGGTTGAAAGTGTTGTAGACTTTTTATTTAGGGACTAATGAAACGCGTCATCGATCAATTTTGGTGACTTGGAAAATATGATTCATGAAATGTATTGAATTACTGATAATGCAATTTTATTGTCGGTTCCTACTTTGCAAAAAGAATTGCACAATTAATAGTAGGAATACTATTAATTGTGCAATTCTTATAATATTCATAGAAGTGGGCAATATTCAAAACATAAAAGCTATTTAAATGATATTAAACTGAAGATTCGCTATGGTATAGTTGAGCACGTGTTTATTAAAATTCCATCGCTTTTTTATTTCTATAATCTATACTAATATTATAAAGAGGGAAGATTTGTATTTTTGTATGTAACGAATAAATTGAAAAACTACTGGACCGATTACAAAAATTCTTTTGCCGTTAAAAGCTACATTATCACTGAGTAACATAGGCTACGGGCGGAGCCGTGAGGACACAGCTAGTACCATATAAGACAATACTAAATATTGCAAATTATAAATCATTATTTCATGTAACTGAAGGTACTCAAATGTACTCAAGACAATGTTTACAGATTAAGTCAAGTTCTATCATTATCAATTTATTATTTATATAAACAGTAAGTTTCTCTCACACTGTACTATACAAGAGTACAATTAGATATTATGTCAACCATAAAATAATGTGTTATGTCTATAAATATTATTCACTTTATTCAATAAGTTAATTTATTGGATAGATGAATACTTATTACGTCATCAATCTAAGATACCATCAAGATTATCCTATGGCCGCCTTATGTTGTAAATAATATCAAAGGCAGTATCGAGTGGCTTCAGACCTTCAATTATAAATTACGTCCAAAGCAGCTGAATAGCGAGTAATTTTGTTTCTTTCAGGGAAAAGTTGGGTTTGGTCCAAGTAAAAAGTAACAGCGGATAACTTTTACTAATTTATTTTTATATTGGCTGTATTATTGGCTCAAGAAATTATAATATTTCAGCAATTCATGGAATAAATTTTCCATAATGCTACGCTTCACTACAGTCCATGATGTACACTCGACATTAGCATTATTATTAATCAGGAATTGACACTAAAGATTTAAAAAACACATTCAATATTTAGAGTCAATCAAATCAGCTCACAATATCTGGAACAATACAACCGCTAGTAGGATTTTACTCAAAAGAAAACAGAGTATCATGAATAGAGATTTAATTTGAACTCTACAATACGCTTACAAATTGTACCATCACCTACGTTTGAGGATGGCTCATTGTGACCAATACAAAAAGGAAGGGCGAGCGCTTTTAGATGACCTCAACGAATACTTACTTTTGACTCGAGGCAGAAAAACCTGCCATATTATGATGATTAAGACATCAATCAATCAGGCGTACTGCAGAAAGTCTACCCTAGAATTCAGAACTCCAAGTGCTACCGCTTTAGTAAAATGTTTCCAATTTTAAGCCGGATCTCCTGCGACAAAAATGTTTAGTGAACACTCGGACCAATCACAATACAGCAAACAGGCCACGCCCCAATTCTGCAAGAAAAACATGTTAGGGGCTATTTCTTACAAAAATAAGGTCTCAGAAGACCCGGCTCTACATCGCAACTGCTTTGATTCCGATAGAATGTATCAAAAGCAGAACGGGAGTACCTATCTTCGAAGTCTTCGAAGCAACTGAATCTTCTTCTTCTCTCACAAGCTAGACAAGAACAGCTTACGCCGTGGTAAAAAGATTTGCCAGTCAGCAAGGTTGGTAGCGAAGCTGACTGCCCAGGGTGCGCCGACGTACGTAAGTATATTCACTCGTAGATAGGGCTGCCAGGCCCAAAAATAGAAAAGCCGGACATTTTGCACTGAAAGCCTAACACACTGGACTCCTACGAAATCGCGAGTCATGTGTGTCTGCGTGAGTCGCTCGCGCGCTTTCATACGGCATCTTTTGGCGGGGCAGGGTTGACCAAAAGCCTAACAAAAGCCGGACAGGCCGGACTTGTATATATTTGGCCGGACACGACTGTAAGAAGCCGGACACCTGGCAAATTGGCAACCCTACTCGTTGAGGCTCTTTTAATGGACTAACTGCATCAAGTTTATGTGTTTCATTAGGGGCTGTATAACTTCAATGATATTTAAATACATCTATTTCGTCTTTAGAATAAATATTATAAATAATAATTTGATTATGAAATATAAAATAACTTTAATTAAAATCTAGTCAAAAATAAAAGTACTAGAGCTCCCCACATAACATAACACCCCGTGAACGGCCACGAAGCCTCCCATGGCCCCATGATTTCTATGGATGTTATATGAATAGTAAGATTTGTAAGGCCTGTAGGAGTAGGTTACCCATTTTTCTACCCCTCTTTGTGTGCCGCCCTCATTCTCTCGCTTTGCCGAGATGTGGCGAGATTCCGATGTAAAGTGTCGCCGCTTTTACGAAACTTCTGTAATGCCACTGTGATTATCCTTTACACTTCAGTTTAGAGCATAGTGTGGAAACCATTTTAGGTGGATGTGTACGCGGTTTGAGTTGTAGAAAGGAATGATTGGCTCTGTCGAAGTATGAAGAAGGTTTTAATTAAGTTTTTCGGTTAAATGCTTGTACAAAGGAAATAATTAACTCGTAATAGTGTTTATAATCTTATTAGTCACTATAACATTGTAAGGAAGGGTATATTTAAGGCCCAGACCACAACTTAACATATTGATGTATTTGAAGTAGTGATGGCCTAGCGGTTGTAACGCTTGCCTTCCGCTAGCGCTTGCTGGGGAGTCTGAGTTCGATCACGACTCGTACCGCGGAATTTTCGAATTGAGAGGAGTTCAAAAAATTGTTGTTGATGATGTGTGGCCGCCAACCTGCACTAAGCGAGTGTGGTCGACTAAGACATAAACCCTAAACCCTTCTCATTCTGAAAACAGGCCCGTGCTACTTATGAATTAGTAATTCTGTGAAAACTGACACACAACTTTATTACATGTAACAATTTTCATATTGTTACGCTGAAAAGACCACAATAGCAAAAGGTCAAGTCATAAGCAGATACTTAGAAAATGCAACAACCACTCGTGCGCTTGTATCCGCACATGAGCTCCTCAAACATGAGGACTGAGGACCTACCTATACGTCTTCTAAACAAGATTATATCCTTAATCCAAAAACAGCAAAAATACATACAAAACTAGCTGCAAACACCATTAAGAAACGAACAATCGGCGCTCTGATGAATTTCGGTTTATGTTCCACGCCGTGGAGTCTTTGTGGCTCTACTTTCAGCTACACAATAGGGACAAAAGTTATTCAACGACAATGCGAGCACCAAATACCGATCGCCCAGCCCCCCTACACCCTCTGGTACCCTAGTACCTAACCATTGTTTACTTTAATACTCTACTTTTATGTATATTATCGATAGACAGTGTCATCGCGAATTTTATCAAATTGAACATAAAATGTTGAAGAAATATTTCGCTTGTAAATAATATTTCGACATGATTACCTACTCTGATTTTATTTTGTTTTACAAATGAGTTATCTAAATTATATTTCAAGACTGTTTAACTTGCGTATTAGGAGTTCATTAGACATTAATTGAATTCTTCATAATAATTAATGCCAAATAAACGCTTTTGTATTCTAAACTAGCGGCCCGTACAGACTTCGTTCTGTCAAAAGTGTTTGGCCTGTAGTGGAAAAAGAAAAGTGTTGTTTTTACTATTTTCCACGCAATTTTTATGTTCTTTCTCTCCATAAGAACCTTCCTTGTGCCTTAAGGCATATATTTAAAAAAAATGGCCGAATTGGTCGAACCGTTCTCAAGTTTTGCGCTTAGCAACACATTTGGCGATTCTTTTTTATTTATATAGATATAGATTATGAAGTTTTAAGAAATATGAACAACCGTAGAGAATCCACGATGAATTCAAAGGTTTTTTTTTATATCTGTTATTCGCCGATATCGAAACCATTCTTTCTCGGCTCGATTCTTGGACATCATTAACTGTCAAACTAATTATCGGCACCGACTTTCGCAGTTAAACAGCCCGCCGTCTGCAAGATGACATCATGCTTAACAATATTTCGACAGTTACTATTCACGTCGGCAGCATTGTTACAAAAAGCCTGAGCGTTCCTACAAAAGCTGTAAAGAATGAATGGGAGTGGGCGAGGGGGGGAGTCAATTCAATAGGAGAAAGGAGGGATGTGTAGTTATGTAAGTATGTTTTGTGGTGCGTGCCGGGGATCCCAGTTGAGGAAGCTGATTTTTAAATTTAAACGAAGACATTGTGTTTTGTATTGGTTATGACGTCACGTGACACGTTGGCTCAATAGATTTCGATTATTAAATAATATTACGATATGACAGTAATTTCAATAAATAATGTTGATTGGTCTAATATTAATGATAAAATTAATGAATTGTGGATAAATGACGATCGGAACAATCGCGATAGAGTCTATGTCAAAAAGTCAAGCACATTAAACTTTTTGGAAAACAAGTCCTAATAGGTATTATGGTTTTCTTTTTTATTATTAGGATGTTATCTGTCAATATATTCTGTTTCTGCGTTAACTGACGTCTGTTGACGATGATTTTATTAACCGACTTAAAAAAGGAGGTTGTTCTTTTTTGGTTTGAATTGTCTTTTAGTGGGGTTTTTTTTACTAAAGACCTTGCATTAAAAGCTCTTCCAGCATTTGTACTAAGTTGTACTATTTGCGAAGCTCTTTCAATTTGTATTACCTTCTATGCTCAAAATTAACCGTGATAACAGATTTGTTCATTCATATACCACTAGATTCTATAAAAAATGGGTAGATATTTGTGAATACAAAATAAATAATTGATAGATTTAATAATAAATGACCGCTTTTCAAGTGCAGTCCAATTAACTATCCACTTTTTACAAACTTATTTTTATTTAACCGTTTGTGCCGTACATAAATAATAAGAAAGCAATTATTTACAAAAATAACTTCAATAGACACATCAATAGTACTTATAGCATAAAAGCTTGAACTATAGAACAAAATTTCGAAATCCACCTACATGTGGCTGACTAAGTGACGATTCTATTACATTTTCAAATAAGCATGACTAATGATTTCTTAACAAGCAGGTTCTTTTAGTAGCCCCTCAGTCAACGCTAAACAAAAGTCGTAGACTCACTGGCGGTTTCACGAACAACTTTAGTGTGACCCCACAAAGCTGTGGAACGTCATTTAAATGCACACGTTTCATTGGCTCTGAATGCTTCAGGGAAGTAGAAAAAGAACGGGCCAATTACGACGCTTTTGTGACGCATACTCTTTGGGTCTCGAGTGTAACTTTATGTGTGGGGGATCTGTGAGTTTTTTATTCGGTTTTCGTCTGTCTCCGCAATTCACCCATAACGGAATCTTTCATAAGCAAAAATTGGCCAAGTGCGTGTCGCCCTTGATTTAATAACCTTTTATTTCACAGCTTGCAGCCAAACATTTTTCTTGTCTATTCTTAACATGCAAAAAGTGATGTCACCATCATGAATCTTACTAGAAATATTTATGAGAATTAACATGCTGGCTATTTTCGATGACCCTAGGCACAACCAAGCTTCTGTTAGCTACTCGATCATAAAAATCTCGCTTGTTTGGAAATAATCGTTTAAACTGCCATATTATTATTACTCTTCAAACTTGTTTAATATAACGCAATAGCTACAACTGTTGGTGGAGCTGTTAAAAAAATATCAAGAAGTCAAGATACGAATTCGCTAATGGCCGGCAGCCACTCCTCGCCTGAGGCTCTACCACAGGCGCAACCGACGCGACGTACCGCAAAGCTTCTGTTGACCACCTAGTTTCCTTTACCTACGTCAACATTCTTTTATGGTAAAAAAAAAATTAAACATTCTGGAAACTGCAGCTCTGTTGGCGGGAAATAACTGTCGTTGAAGATTTTTTTTTCTGTCGATAAACATATTTAAAATTTTGACAATTTGGAGTCCAGTTTTATTGAACAGTGAATAATAATTTTGTAAGAAACAGTAGTGATAAGTACTTACTTAATTCGTGTATAGTGTAGAGTACATTGTTATTTCCTAATAATAATTTAAGTCATTTGTAATTGATGCCAGTTTTTCAATCAAGTTATAAAATGATAATAAAATTATGTACGTAAATATCTTATCATCTGCATAACTTCGAAAGAACGAGACTCGCAGTGTCATTCCGGTGTGATCAGCTGATCAAATCATCATTGCACAGTACAACGTCCATTGCACGCAAAAAAGGTAAAACATGTTGTTTTATTACAATAGGCTAAGTTAGCCTTGACTCATTCATTTAAGTATATTGTGGATGGTTGTTTAAAGATTAGTCCGTAGCGTCGCTGTAAAAACTAGATAAAAAATGAAAATATATGAACCGTAATAAACTAATAACCTTAATTTGATCTATACTTAACATTAATGACAAGATTAAGTAGTTACATAACCATAGATGCACCCATGCATTGATGCCTCGTCTAGATCAAAGCCCACATAATCTGTGTTCCGATCAAAATGCATTTATGGTGTTGGTCGTTCGTTAGCCGGCCGTCAATACGGCTCTCAGTCCACCGGCTATAAATTTAGTATTGAGCGGACACAACAACAAAGCGCGTTTTGTCTTGCAAATGAAAACGCGCACATTTCGCGGTATTGTGCGCGGCTGTTTCGGTGCCCGCCATTATTAACGGCGAACATGAAAGACAAAAGGTTCGTCTGCAGCACTGAGGCTGGCCTAGATAGCGGATTATTGTACTAACACAATAGGAGCGTTAATTCCGCGACTCGTACCATTATTTTGTTGTTTGCAACTTTATCGCGTTTATCGATGTGCCGCGCGATTGGTTTTTTGATGGTTCGTTTGATTTGCTATTATTGTGTTGAAGGTATTACCAATCTATGACAGTAAATATATGATTATATTATGTAATGAAATATTTGAATTTATAGTATTATAGCAGATTTTAAGCTGTTTTAGAGATAGTAATGTCTTTTGCCCGTAAATTAAGAATAATTGTCTAGAAATTATAAATAAATAGAAGGTAATTTTGTAAAAATCCAGCTACACGCTCAATCTTGATTGCACAAATTCTAATTTGCACAAGTAAGCATGTAAGTACCTACGTTAAGGTCCGGCTATAGTATGCCGCGTTTTGCAGTCTTATTGTGCTTATTGTGCAATTTAGATTTTTATGCAATTAAGATTGTGCGTGTAAGCAGACCTTAAGATATAGGTAGACTCCAAACAAACCAAGTTTGTTTATCGGATTTATATACCTATAACCAAATGATTCGGGGTTTTTTTCTTTTAACTATAAATAGTAGTTTCTACAAATAAATTCAAATTAGATTCTGATTTCTTAAAAATAAAACTTACCGCAAAAATCCAAAAGAAGAGTCGGTAATTCCAATTAATTCCCAATAAGCGCACAACACATCACGCATCCACATAAAATTCACACAAAAAATAATGCTGGCACTCAATAATCACGATCACCCCACCAAAAGAAAAAGAAAATTCGAAAAACGAACGTGGCGGGAAAATAAGTTTACGAAAAAGTTCGTTCGCACAATGGCGGTAGTTGCGTTGGGACGAAACGAACGCGTGTCATGGGAGGCGGGCACAGACTGTTAGCCGGCCGGCGTGAATGCTAACCCCGTCAGCCCGTGTATTTGCCGCGCACGGTCCTCGCGCATCTATCGTGGTCAACATTCACCCTTTCGCATACCCTTGCATAATGCACTTCCCTCTTACGATGTAATTAAATGTTTACAATACATTAACTTTAGTTAATCCATTGTTTGCCGACGGGGAAGTAGTGCGGGGCGCCTGTTATTCGGTTTTAATTACATATTTCATAAATCCTGATCAAAAATAAACCGCTATGTTTAAATATAAAACAAATCAACATTAATTTTCACCAGTTACGAGAATTGTGTTGATGCTGTATCAATTTTGAACTTGCTGGTATAAAATCTTAATTAATTAATATTTGAATTTAATCAAAATTTAATAGAAGAAATAGAGCTTTATTTAATTATTCAGTTGAATTTTAAACTCTATTCTATTTCATTTGTAGGCTCAAATTAACATGAAAATGGTAGTACAATAACTCTCTTGTTGCAAACGTGTTATTTTTATTATATACTTACTACTCAAAACAAAATAAGAGCCACTAGGTTTTTAAGGTATACCATGAAAAATATAATATTAAAATTATTATATAATAATTCAATTTAAGTAAACTTAAATCAATGTAATTGTTTACCGTTTAGGCTAGTAACTGTTGAAATTAGTGATTAATAAACATGTTTATTTAATTTTTGATAAAAAATGTCAATTTAGGATAAAAAACACAAATAACAAAAAGTCACTAAAAACTAAAAAAATCTTTACTTTTTATTTCTTTTTCTCTTCTTTAATAACGGGTATGGCCTCCTCTTTTGGCTATGCACTCCTGTAGCCTGGAATGCATGCTCTCTATCATATGCCTCACGTTTTCAGCTGGGATCTCTTCCCAAGCACTTTTCAAAGCGTCAATCAGTTGCTGCTGGTTGTAGACCTCTTGCGCACTCTCTCTAACCCTTAGTTTTAATTGGTCCCACGTGTGCTCGATCGGATTTAAGTTCGTACTGTTTGCTGGCCACGGCAACCCTTGAATGAGAGAGCCTTCCAGTACAGACTGGGTCGCTTGAGCTGTGTTTGCACGGGCACTGTCTTGCATCAGGACGAACCCAGGACCATTTGCTGTGCAAATGGAATCACATGAGACCTGATGACTTCCTCAATATAACGCTGAGCAGTTACGGAACCTTCATTTAAAATAGTGAGTTCAGTTTTGCCGTATAAGCTTATTCCACCCCAAATCATTACATTGGGTCCACCGAAACGGTCAACTTCGTGAATGCAGGGTTCAGAAAATCGCTCGCCACGTCGCCTCCATACTCTAATGCGCCGATCTTCATTAAATAATTTGACTTTACACTCGTGGTGAAAAGCACCAGGCCCGACTCGTTTATGCCCCAGTCTAAATATTGACGGGAGAAACTTAAACGATTTGCACGTTGAGCCCTGGACAAAGGAATTCGAACAACTCGACGTTGTGAAGTTTGCTGGTCTTCGTACAATTGGTTACGGATCGTTTGGTCACTGACACGAGTACCCGTTGTCAACCGTAGGCAATTTTGTAACTTACGAGCCGTCACTGTGCGTTCTCGGCGGGCACTTAACCGGATGTACCGATCCTCGTGAACAGTTGTAATGTGAACTCTACCCGAACCAGGTCTTCTTGCAACACTACCAGTCTCTTGGAAGCAATTCCAAGCATTTTGGATAGCTTTCCGAGAAAAACCCAGATACAAAGCCACAGACCGCTGCGAATTTCCTTCTTGGATCATTGTAACGGCTTTTGTTGCAGTAATTGCGTCCACGTGTCTTCGTACTTGTGGCATATTAACATAAGATGTTATTTAAACAAATTAACAACAAATTTAAACGATTACTTTAGAATATCATGAAGATAATCGAAACGAAACTTAAAGAAAAATCGAAACAAAATAACAAGAAAATTTCAATTTCTTTATTTTTTTTAAATGATGACCAGTTCTGGTCTCAAGTACAAAATCAAAGCTGTTAAATATCGAAGAGTTTGTAACATCAATGTTTTGTTACTTATTAATTACTTAACGTTCATTAAATTACACTGAAATGTGAAAATAACGAGTGGCTCTTATTTTGTTTTGAGTAGTATATGTATGAGTACTTTAATTAACCATGTTAACTGCTTACTCTACCCTCAACACCTACTGGAAATGAACTGAGTCGAACTCCAACAACAATAAGTTTTCTTATAAGAATCTTTGTACACAAAAAACACGAATAGTAACTCTGTAACACAATAGTGCGTACGACAAATAAGATATGTGCCATCAAAGGAAGAAGCCAGAGACAGCAGGAGCAGATACAATGTGGAAACGTTGGGTAATATGTCCGACTACAATGGCGCGAACGCGAGACACAAAGCCGCGCCGCGTATTGTGTGAACCTGCACAATACACCTTGCATACACACACATAACCACTAATTGTACACTCAATAGACTAATTGCCAAATCATAAACCACCTTATTACCTACCACAAAGACTCCATAACGTAAATACTGAGCGCATCCACATTGTGGACGCCGCGTATTGCGTGTCAAAATAACTGATATTAATGGAAACAGTAGTTTTCTGTATGAATTGATCTTTCATTTTATGCACACGGCCTTGTTGATTGTGAAAAGGTCGTTTGGTGTGTTTTTGTTGTATTTGTATGGAGGCATAGCTTTGATTGACAACAATATGGCAGTGTAGATATAAAACTAAAAAAAACTGTCATAGCATATTGTCTGTTACAAAAAACAAAAATAATATTGCCGTTCACATGAATATGCTTACAATTTAACCAATTCAAAATCCAGACAATAAAAGTTAACTCTTCAAATATAATTCCCGTAGACGTGCGCGTAGCATTTCGTAGCACGCGTTCTATAAGCGTAGTCTACGATAATTTGGGGTACACGCACGGTACGTGTTCTGTTTTAATTAAAAGCTTTTATTTATCTTGCTTTATAGTCTATCTGTTACAGGTACTATTACCCCAATAGGGAAAAGTTTGCACAGCCATGTAGTTTTGATAACAATACAATAATAATGAATGCTTTTTTTCACTTACCTAGAATATAGAATAGTATATAATTTATTTGCGTAAAATGTAGGTACATTACAGATGGAGTAAAATATAAAATATAGACCCATGTACATTTTGCCGCAACGCGACATGCAAATTCTTGACAATATTATACAGAATCATCAAAAAATATTCGAATTAATATTAATTATTTGTTAATTATTTAGAGTGAAATGTCAAATCAATACATCATAATGGAAAAAATACATAGAAAAGCTTTGCGCTCCCGTAAACATAATATCCAATGAAAGCACAAATATCACCGCCTATTGGCGGACAGCTCGCTACTTTGATTGACTTCTTATATACCAATAAAGTGAACGACGCTATCTACGTGAAATAAAACTATACCTATTGGAAATCTGTTAAAAACCGCCGTATAAGCCGATCAAAAGTAAGGATATTTTTAACCGACTTCCAAAAAAAGAAGGAGTTTCTAAATTCGGCTGTATGTTTTTTTTAATGCTTGTTACCTCTCTACCACCTCATTTATAAACCGATTTAAAAAAAAAAATGTTTGAAAGAGTATTCTTTCGAAGTGGTCCCATTTAAATTTGGTGAAGATCTGATGACGAACTTCGGAGATAGACAATGGAACTCCTCAATTACGAACAGTACGCATAATGTGATGATGTGATTATGTTGCGAGCAGCGTCTTTAGTAGGTCCAATCATGTTTTAGTTAAACCCACTAAAATGAAAAAAATAAAAAACATTTTAACAAAAATAAAACTGACTTCAAAAAACAGAAAAATAATCAAATAATTATTATGAAATTAACAGTTTCAGAAGTCGGTGCCTTCAATTTGGTTCAGCGTGGATTAGCACCGATTTCTGAAACTGTTAATTTCATAATAATTATGGTAATTATTGATTCTTTTTTGTGTTTTTTGAAGTCGGTTTTATTTTTGTTATTGTAAGACTTTTTCAGCAGAATAAAAGATCCGGTAAAGCCTTATGTTTATTGATACTGGACAGAATAAGTTATATTATTACCCTTAACTTAAAGATGACTTATAATAAACTAACTTCAAGCAATTTGGTAGTGGAAATAGCTTATACAGTATTCCTAAAAAGTTATAATATCTAAGCTTTATTAGATACTTTTTATACACAAAACACAAATTCCATGTAACGCCAAAATTATCCATTTAAAATCTATTTTTACAACAATGGCCAGCACACAATCGTAAACATTCACGTGTAAAACTTGAAAGTAGATAGGTACAAAAAATAAATAAGTGTGGAGGAATAAAATAAGTTTCGCGGTGGACCATTGTACGGAGGGCGGGCCGCCTCCTAGTCCAAACAGTATTTCCATTGTGTCTGCCATTACCTAGCCCTCTTTTCGTCTTTTGTATTCGCCTCTCTATAGAAGTGAGACCTTCCCAATGACGCTTTATGGCCGCTTTGAAGTATGCAAGATATGGCCGGTATATCTACATTATTCTAAAATATTAGGCGGCAAAATTATGTTATATCCTTTGTTATCCTGAAGAAAAATTATACATGTTATACTTAGTTATAGACCGCATCGTGTTTATCGTATTTTATTAAATAATTTCTGTAATTTTATAGTTGTAACCAGTATAACATGTTGCGTTTTTAATTACCATTTAAATTTGTTATTTCCCGGATGTCTTTTAATTATTCAAAATAATAACTTATAGCAGCGTAAAACCTTGTAAAACAGCATACTTATCTAACGATTCTGACGGCTTCCTACCAGTGAGTAACATAACATAACATCACGCCTTGTATTTCCTGAAGGGTTCGGCAGAGGTGTTTTTAGTACACTCTCGTTTCGCCAGTTATGTTTAAGTCCCATGTAATAGGGGGCGAGCTTATTACCATTAACCAGGCACAAATCCAGACCACTTTCCAATCCAATAACACTTTGCCCGAACTGGGGATCAAACTCAGGACCTCACAATCAGCAGTCGCGCTTGCGACCACTAGACCAACAAGGTAATCTATATAATAGTGAGTAACTTATCTAAATATAAATATTAATACTGCCTCGTTGGTCTTTACTGTATTTTTTAAACATTGCGTATTGTACACAGGTTCCTTCAGTACCTATACTAAAAATAGCAAAACTCAGTAGGGTTAAAGATTTAAGTTTATTTGAGATCAGCCTATATTTGAGGGTAGCTTATTCATGAATAGCCGTACAGATGTCAAAACAGTCGTCGACGCATAGCGTCTAGCGTAACCCGTATACTGGGCAATACCGATTTACTAAGGTTGGTCGGTTGACAGGCTTTTGAGCTTCTGACTACCTGTATTCGTACGATCGTTTATCGTGGTAACCGAGGCGAGGAGTCTCAAGGTGTTCAGAATGGTCACCCACCGGTGGTGATGGCAACCTACGCGTAGCATCTCTAAACATTCCCTTGTAAATATTAAAGGCCTTACAAAGAATATCTATAAAAATCCCTTATTGGGAGAACACAGTTAAAGCCCGTCACACACGTAATTATAATTAAGACGACGAATTGACAATATTGGCGGCAGGAATTTTAATATTTCTCAGCAAATACAAAACATTCTGAACTTATATTTATACACTTCATATATCATGTCTTTAAGATCAATTTTGTAATTGCTTTACATGATTGGATAACTTTTACAGCACAGAAAAAAATATCAAAAACTGCTCTTCAAAAACATAGATTTTCATTTTACAGGGAAACGAGACAGATTTAAACCTCAATATTTTGTATATAGTTTAGACTAAGCATACACTTCAAAATAATAATTCGATTTTATAAAACTGGCGATAGTCTTTATTTTAAACGAAAAATACTGTTTTGGCGGTTACGACCTTACGGCATAAGCTAGTTCGCGTGTGTTTTTGTATGCAATCAATTCCCCTTCAGTCCGCTGCTGACTAGTGTCAGCAACGGGTCTGTGTCATTGGATTTCCCGCGCGCTATCGACAGTAATTGTATCTTGATCTGAGTGATATTTAGTTATTAAAAATGGGGAAAAAAAACTATTAAAATTATGGCTACGTAAGTATGTATGTATAGCTACGAAATAAAAATAAAAACATACAACGTAAATAATATTTTAGAAAATAGTCGTCAGCACAGAGTCAATCCATGGAGTCGTCTTTTGACTTAGGTAAAAATAAAGCAATGTCAGTCGATTCTTTGGAAGGGTATTTATGTGTACATGGTATGAATCTAGTACTAGACTAAATAACGCATCCTAATAACGCATCTGTTATACCTAGTCTGGCCATAAATACTGTTACAATTAAAAATAAGAAAGATATTACATTTGAATTTGGAATCTGTCATTTTTATACGATTGTTCATTGAGTTTTCTAATTTTGGCGCCAATACATTGTACAATATTTTGCGATATTAAAATGGAGTGGGGTGATAAAGAGAACCGAATCGCTGTGATTGCATTACACAAAGTTGGTATGGAGCCAAATGCAATTTTTAAAACTCTCCATACGCTTGGTATTAGTCAAATGTTAGTGTGTACCGGGCTATTAATAGGTACAATGAGACTTCCTCTGTTTGTGACAGAAAAAGATCTGGCCGTCCACGTAGTGTTCGTACGAAAAAGATGGTCAAAGCAGTAAGGGAAAGAATTCGAAGAAATCCTGTACTAAAGCAAAAGATTTTATCTCGGGAGATAAAGATAGCACCCAGAACCATGTCGCGTATTTTAAAAGATGACTTAGGACTTGCAGCCTATAAGAGATGCACTGGTCATTTTTTAACTGATAATTTAAAAAAGAATAGGGTGGTAAAATCGAAACAACTACTGAAGCAGTACGCAAAGGGAGGTCACAGAAAAATTTTGTTTACGGATGAGAAAATCTTTACAATTGAGCAACATTTTAACAAACAAAATGACCTTATTTATGCTCAAAGCTCTAAGGAAGCTTCCCAATTAGTCGACAGAGTGCAACGTGGGCATTATCCGACTTCAGTGATGGTTTGGTGGGGTGTTAGCTATGAAGGAGTTACTGAGTCATATTTTTGTGAAAAAGGTATCAAAACATCGGCACAAGTGTATCAAGATACCATTCTTGAGAAGGTAGTTAAGCCCCTTAACAACACCATGTTCAATAACCAAGTATGGTCCTTCCAACAAGACTCGGCGCCGGGTCATAAAGCTCGGACCACGCAGTCTTGGTTGAAAGTGAACGTTTCGGACTTCATCAGAGCTGAAGACTGGCCGTCGGCTAGTCCCGATCTTAATCCGCTGGATTATGATTTATGGTCAGTTTTAGAGAGTACGGCTTGCTTTAAACGCCATGATAATTTGGAGTCCCTAAAACAATCCATACGATTGGCAGTGAAGAATTTTCCCATGGAAAGAGTGCGTGCTTCTATTGATAACTGGCCTCAACGTTTAAAGGACTGTATTGCAGCCAATGGAGACCACTTCGAACAAGCTTTTTATATTTTAAATTGTTTTATATTTATGTATTAAACTAACACACTGTAAAAGTAATAAATATTATTTGCAATAATTTTTTTTTTCTTCGTGACAATATTTATGGCAAGACTAGGTATATTGTGATATTTTCCCCATATTAAATATCCTAAAATCTGAATACACTTCTTAAAAAATATTTAAAATAATGTTCCTACAAAAAAAACGAAAAGTGACTCTACGACGTCTATGTTCCCGAGCGTGGCTGACAAGCGCGCGAGTTAGGGCGGTCGCCCACGGCGACATTTAGCAATGATGCAGATATGATACAGTCGCAAAAAAACGCGATACTTATACAATCGCTCACGTAATTATGATTCTGCATCGCGACTAACGCAATACAGCAGCGATAAAGACGCGATGCAGCATTGTAGTAATGCTGCATCGCGTCTCGCGATTCGACACGCTGTAGTGACGACCTGTGAATGCCTGTGGACGCTACAGTTGTTAGATGGACTCAGTCGACACGACATTGGTCGCGTTGTCTTTGTTGCTGCTTTTACGGAAGCAATCACAGCGTAACCGTGGACAACTTAATACAGAAGTGACGCTTAATCGACACCGTTGCGCGTTTGCATTGATAATGTCGCGCGTATGCAGCGATGCAGACGTGATGCTGAATCGATACAATCGCGCGTTGCAAATGCAACCAACGGCCAAAAGTAGCGATGCAGAGGCGCGCTCACAAACCGTGCGTCTGCATTGCTGTAAAAAGTCGCCGTGAGCGACCGCCCTTAGACTGCGCGGGCTGCCCTGCGCCGGTCCATCGCACTACTATGCGTGCCAAATAAGAATAGGATCGCATTTGCAACAACTTCACACGATAGCTGTCAAATTAGTACAGACAGCAAAAAAAACTGTGAAAAGTAAAATGTTATATTTTTTTTTCATAGATTTCATTATTATTATTCATTTTTATTAAATGTTATTTCTTGAATTCCATAAATAGATAATTTTGGATAACTTAATAATATTTGAAAACAGTATTCATTAAAGAAATGAACCAATATAATAGTTAACTTCACGAAATGCTACTGGTCACCCTAATATGTCGCCATAATAATAATATAATTATTATTAGAAGAGCATCCTGTCTATAACATCTAACGCTGTTGGATGTGACTGTGTCAGCCGTAATATGATCCTTCCTATCCTCGACGAAATCCTCTCAGTCATATGTCACATCCTTAACCACTCTGTCCTTAGCGGTGCTTTTCCAAATGCCTGGAAAGACGCCCAAATTATTCCTTTACCTAAAAAATCCAATCCAGCATCCTTTTCTGAATATCGTCCAATATCCATACTACCATTCCTCTCCAAAGTCCTAGAACGTCTTATTCACAATCAGTTGAGTACATTCCTTTGTAAGAATAGACTTCTAAATCCCTTCCAATCCGGTTTTCGTCCTGGCCATAGTACTGTCACAGCCCTGGTTAATATTACGGATGACATCAGGCTAGGCATGGAAAATGGGAAGTTAACGGTACTGGCATTGCTGGATTTTAGCAATGCTTTCAACACTGTTGACTTCGACATCATGCTTGGCATACTAAGCTCTCTTAACATATCTCCAACAACAATTGATTGGTTTCGTAGTTACCTTTATGGTCGCCGGCAACGTATTAGTATTGAGGATAAGTTATCTTCGTGGAGTAATACGACTGCTGGTGTGCCTCAGGGCGGCGTTTTATCGCCATTACTCTTCGCAATATTTATTAATTCAATCTCTCATCAACTGCTTTCTTCTTACCACCTTTAAGCAGATGATCTCCAAATTTACTCACAGGCTCCGTTGGGACAGTTATCAGAAGCCATTGTCAATGTCAATAAAGATCTTGTCCGAATCTCTGAGTGGAGCAAATGCTACGGACTATCAGTCAATCCCAACAAGACAAAAGTCATTGTTTTGGGCAGCTCTCGGGTGGTTTCGCGAATTGACTGGTTACAACTTCCACAGGTTTTCTTTGAAGGTTTTCAGGTTCCTTTCAGCGACAAAGTAAAAAACTTGGGGATCTTTATGGACAAGAACTTTTCATGGGATCCACAACTGCAAGAGACCAGCCGTAGGATGTTTGCATCAGCCGGATCCTTGAGAAGACTTCGTAACTTTTTACCCACTGCCACTAAAACTGCGCTTGCACAATCTCTTCTTCTTCCCATCCTTGACTATGCCGATGCCAGCTATCTCGATCTCACTGAGGACCAGTTTAACAAACTTGAGCGACTTCAAAACTTTTGTATTAGGTTCATATTTGGTTTACGCAAATATGATCACGTGTCAGAATTTCGTGCTAAGCTCAAGTGGCTTCCAATACGCCTTCGTCGGAATGCTCATATTCTTTCCCTACTATACAGTATTCTGTTCAATCCCGCTACCCCTTCTTATCTTAAAGAGCGTTTTGAGTTCATGCGTGATTCACATTCACAATCCTTGAGATCATCGGAGAACTTGAAACTGAAGATGCCTATGCATTCCACAAGATTCTTTGACCATTACTTCACTGTTCAGGCCATACGCTTGTGGAATGCACTACCTGTACCTGTAAGGCGTGCTCAGTCGTTGGTTTCTTTCAAAAGAATGGTTAAAGAACATTATCTTGCTCTATAGTGGTTTATATAGGTAAATTATCTGTATGTATAATTAATTATGTATGTACCCTATTTGAGTGTGCGTGTATATATATATATATATATATATTTAAAATATGTATTGTAATTATAATGTTATTATATAATTATTTGTGTTATAGTATGTATTTATACCTATTATTTAGTTGATTCCTGATTTTTAGTAGGTTGCATATTTGTACGCTGCAAACTGCCCTTTATATTTTTCTTAACAATTCTTTCCATCCAATGGTTGTCTGGAAGAAATTGCTTTAAGCGATAAGACCGCCATGTTTTATTTCTTTTAGTGTGCAATAAAGTATATCTATCCATCTATCTATCTATAATTATTGTATAATTAATTTGGCGTAAATTGACTAGAAATACCAAAAAAGTGAACTAAAAATAATTAAACTGAGTATAATTTCTTTATTTATTTTTTTGCACACCTTACGCTTTGGTAATGACGTTCACGAGTATTGCGGAACAAAATGGCGTCTTGACAGTACTATTCTTATTTGGCACGCATAGTACGTAAAGATTATCGGAGTGTGTGAGGATTGCGGGGCGCGGCAGCCGATTACAAATTATTTGTTTATCACTGCGTCGCCTTAAGCCCCATTGCAAGCCCTAAGCGAGCCTATTGCCATCAACCGGGCACAAATCCAAACTCCGGGTTGCTACTGAGGAATTCCACACGGAAAAACCCAATAACACTTTGCCCGACCTGGAGATCGAACCCAGGACCTTAAGATCAGCAGTCGCACTTACCACCACTAGACCAACTAGGCAGTATGATATATAACATAGGCTACGTACGGAGCCGTGAGGACACAGCTAGTCTTCTATAATAATCGTTGAATTACCACACACGCAGCTATAATATATCTTTAAAGATATATTAAAAGCGCAATTTATTTTGGCATAATAATATATGTATATTATAGCTACGTGTGTGACGAGCATAAAGGCTTTACAATTTAATTTTCCAATTCTTCTTCTTTTCGTGTAGTTAGTGACTAACCTGGTGTCAGAGTTTAAGCCGCCCATGGGCCTCTGACTTGGCTTCACATACCGTCGAAAAATATCTCTCAGGCATGCCGGTTTCCTCACGATGTTTTCCTTCACTGTTTTTAGGCAAGTGATAATTATACAACACGCACATGAATTCGAAAAGTCAGAGGTACGCGCCTTGGGTTCGAACTTGAGCCCTATGACTTGGCAGTCCCGACGGTCACACCACTAGGCTATCACTGCTGTTATTTTCCAATTGTTGAAATAATACTTAGTAAAGGAAATAATAAGGCTGTTATTTTTCTGACAACTCTCTTCAATGGTATAGTCAGAATAGGATTGTACCCTATGCTGTGGAAATACACAACCCAGAAGATCAATGACCATTTGTGAAACGTGGTCATAATCAACTACCTCAAACCGATTATGTTAAATGCCATGCACTTGGTACCTTGGACTAGCGACTCACATGAAGAAAACACGTCGAAATCAAAAAAAAATATACAAAGAACATTCATGTACTGGCTCCTGGGTAGAAAGGGGTACAAATACTAGGCTATCCATGGACAATACACTATTGATCAGATAAGACCATTGAAAACCCATGATGTGATTTTGTGATTCAAAATCAGCAAAACTCAGAGAACAGAACTCAGAACAAAATCCTAAAGCAAATGCACCCTGATTTATAAAGAATACCGTAGTTAACGAACTTGATCACGACTACCTACAGGATGCCCCGAAACTAAAAATGGCAAAGAACTGTCCTTATCCGAAATTAATCAATGGCTAAAAGCCTCGGGTCCGTGTCCAAAGATCGGATATCGTTCACTAGCTCCGTTCAGTTTCATTCATATTCACAATCACCATTTCTTTCATTCATTCGTCGCCATTTTGGTGTTCTAGTGTGGTGGTCGGTGAATGTGTTTTCAATAAAAGATAATTTATAATTTTCTCGTGGTATCGCGCAAAAAATATAACAAAGCATTGAATTGGGTAAGGTAAATGTTTGTTTTATAGCATTGCAAGCAGTAAATCCTGAAAATGATCCGTTCCGGGACGTAATTAATTTTCTAAAATGGCGTCGTTCATCGGCGTTCCACTACTCTCACTTTTATCGAAAATATTTATTTCAAACTTATCATGTCAAACAAATTCCTCAAATTTGACTTATTTTTGTTCTAGAATTGCAATATGGACCCTTCTCTGGATGCGTCCTTAGTGACGCAGTCCATCAACTATCATGGGCAGCAATTGCAAAAAACGTGGGAAGCAGAGAGAGGAGAAGAAGATTTATCTAAAATTGGTGTAGGTGGTTTGGACTTTGCCGTATACCAGTCGCGGCACAAGCATCTGACCTTCCAGGATCGTGGGAAGCGGCTGAAACTGCACCAGTTTATTGCTAAGGAGGCCAATGCTTTGTTTGATACATCTATCATGGACGAAGCGCCGTCGTCGTCTAGCCTTGGAGCTGACGGGCCTATACCGGAAGACAGTGAGTTTTTTTCATCAGTTTTAAGCGACAGTATCATAGATAATAATTATGTATTTAGATAGTATAGCGACTGGTGTCACCAAACAACACCAGTACCTTACGTTATCAATCATTGTTAGAAGACATTGTGATAATGTTTGTTTTTATGAAGCAAAGAATCCATTTTCCACTCTGAATTTAAAAGCAATTGTATAGGCTGCATATTATCTGGTTGATCTGATCTATTGTATGTTATTTCAAAAAGAGATCTGGCACTTTCTGATACATAGTTATGCCAGATGTATTAAGTGTGGATTTTGAGCATCTAAACAAAGTCTAGGTTTAGTCACATGTACTTTCAGTATCAAGATGACAATTTATGTACCTATTGATATACTCATTTTACTAAGGCTTAATTCTTAAAGCTGTCAGTCATGAGTGTCAATTTAAGATAAGATTTGACTAGAGAGAACAGCTTTGTTTTAGAACACAGACCTAAAAAATTATAGTATTTTTCTATCTACATATACTAATATTATAAAGAGGAAGGATTTGTATTTTTGTATGTAACGAATAAACTTGAAAACTATTGGACCAATTTCAAAAATTCTTTCCCATTAGAAAGCTATGTTATCACTGAGTAACATAGGCTATATTTATTACTGGAATAAAACTTCTTATGCGGGCAGAGCCATGAGGACACAGCTAGTTCTTCATAAGACTGTAAAAGTGCATTCTCTACACCTCGTACAGACAGCTATAATGAATAGTAATCACCTTGTGTTTTCAAATCGCAATATTTCCTAAGCTTTTTTTTTACAATTCCTTGTTTCAGATCTGTATGCACTGATGCCACCTTTTGAAACATTCTTAAATGTGGACAAGCCAGCGAGATTAAGACATTTCTTTGATGTAAGTACTTATCTGCATGAAGACATTATCACTACACCTGGCAAAGAAATTTGTGATGTCATAATGTTGTTATTATTGAATAGAAAGACATCTTCTGGCATCCCTTTTTAATATTAGGTAGATTATCCTTAGTCATCACAGGCTAAGTTAGGTACCAATTGCTACTGAACAATAATAATTATGGTAACTAATTTTTCCACTTGAACAAACATAACTAAGACACCACTTGAACTAACATAACTATAGAAAGAGTAATTGGAAACACTCCAGTTCTCTTTTGTGTTTATAATGAATAAATAATTATAAACTTGTGTAATTTTGAACTCTGATACCACTTAATTTCTTTACGTAAATTCCACTGACGTGTATCGGCAAAACCCGATTATCTGAATGTTGAAATCATACAATCACCATGCTATGTAGTCAGATAATTATTACACAATTGTAGATTGATGATTACACAAAGAAAATTATGTTATAGGAGGGATTTCCTATTGCATTCCTTTACGCAACCCTCACAATGGCAATAACTTAGATTTCGTCAGGTCAATAATTTCCATAGCAACTGTGTATTTTCAATCCAACTTCCTCACATATAATATATGCACCACCCAATATTGTTGTATTTTTAATATGTCTCCCAAAAATGGCAATCACTAAAGACCCATACTCATGGTAAATTTTTGTTGAGCAACAGTTGATCAACATTGTTGATTATTAATGACAAAGTTGCTGGAAACAAAGTTTATGTCAAAATGTTGTGTTCTCTGTATCTTATGTATAAAATTTCGAATAAAAAAAGGAATAAAAGGTAGTGGGTGCGAAAACACTACTGCCATGTTTACAAACTGGTTGCAAACACTTCCACACACGTCAACAACTGTTGATAAACAGATGTTGTTGCTTGTCGAGAGAGAACTTGTCAACATGCCGTGATCAACTCTGTAACATGCAGTGGTGCCAGCAACATGTTAACAGCAACTCACCAACACGTTGATTAAACTTTGTTTATAAACAAATGTTTACCATGAATATGGGGCTTTACATATCTGAAATGTATAGTCACATTGATTAAGTCACAATGCTTGTCAAATAGTTAATGAATAAGAAAGTAAATATATGTTATTCTCTTTATTCATAGAATGTGAAGACAGGTGAACTAATAATAGGAGCAGTCATCAACAGGACAGCATCCGGTATGATGCTAAAGGTGCTATGTACTGCCGGACCAACCTCAAGATACGTAGCTGACATCAATGTGAAGGTATTGCACAATATTGTGAAATCTATTGATCATTCTATTTTTGTCAGTAGAAACTGACTAGTATGTTGCAAACAATCCTTATAAGCAATTGCCTAAAGATACCATACCACCTACACATTTGACAAAAAGAAGTTTAGTAAAGGCCTCGCCGCACCAAACGCGGGGCATGTTGTCGGCTGACCGCGTCAGTAGTATTCAAAGGATTATTATGAAACACGTCGCGCCAAATGCGAGTGCGGGCCCCACGTCGACACGAACAGCTCACGCTCAGCTTTTGGTGTGCCGAAGTCTTAAGCATTGACTCCTTCAATTTAAATTATGTCTTTATATTATTCATGAATTAATATTCAAGGCTAAATGCGGCCATTGTTATAAGTTCGTATAGAAGTCATATAATTAGGGACAATTCCTAATTGTATAGTTTTTGTTACCAACTCCCCATTTCCACGGATGCATTTTACTTCTTCTTTTTCGTGTGGTTAGTGACTAACCTGGTGTAAGAGTTTATGCCGCCCATGGGCCTTTGACTTGGCTTCACATGCCGTCGAGAAATATCTCTCAGGCATGCCGGTTTCTTCACGATGTTTTCCTTCACCGTTTTTAAGCAAGTGATAATTATACAATACGCACATGAATCCGAAAAGTCAGAGGTGCGTGCCTTGGGTTCGAACTCGAGACCTATGACTTGGCAGTCCGACGGTCACACCACAAGGCTATCACTGGTAATACTAATAAAATAAAAATTGAAAAAATGTCTCACAATTTTACTTTGCAATTATTATTATTAGTCTATTGTACCACTGTAGGATAAAGACGACCCTTCGCTCTTTCCTCTTATCCTTATCTTCTGCCACCTATAGCCAATCTTTAGATAAGAGTCCAGTCCATCCCACAATGGTATTTGCTGCTATTTGGGGGCCACTCTATGGTTATTTTCGTTCAAAGCTAAGTAGCTTTGAGTAACTACTCATGAGGCATTTAGTTTAATTTAAACTTTGCAGCTGTATGGGCTACATTGGCAAAAATTCCTCAAACAGAACTTTTCTCATTTTTTATAACTAGGTGTGTCCCAGTTCAACCCAGGTATTTTAAAGTATTTTTTGTTAAAATTCTCCAAACAAATAATTCTAGAAGCCTATAAATAGATGTGGAATACTGACAGTAAATTTTCTTCTTCAGGCATTTTTACCAGTTACAAATATCATACCAGCTGTGGACAAGAAAAACGTGTCAAGAAACTACCTGATGAATGACACTGTGTGCTGTGAAGTGATTGAAGTTATTCCCGACACCGACAAAATGGTGTGCGGCATGAAGGGAGTCACGCGGGGCCCCGATGACCCTCCGCCTAAGCCGCCGCTAGGCCTACTCAGCACTGACGACTTCCCCCTCGTCTACAAGTATGTACTAACTCAATAACACACTTCTGAGTAATCACATTGTCCCTACACTATTTTACAGGTTTTACCGTTTTGCTTTACACAAGCATAGTTTTGTTTTCATGTATTTATTTGTAGTTCTAAATGTGCTGTATCGAGACTACAAAAACAGTGGTATTTTTTTTATTATTATTTGAAACAAAGGATAACATGAAGATTTTATATGAATGTGGAAGAATTTTATGGACTGAAGAGACTTTAAAACTTAGGAACTGGGAAGGAGTAGATAATAAAGGAATATATAAATGCACCTACAAATGGGATTTCAAGAAAATTGGAACATAGATCACCATATAAATTGACTTCTCCATGTTTGGAAGAAAATACAAGAATACCTCTGGTTTTTTAGATGCTCATTAAGATTAACAACATGTGGTTGGTTTCACACAGCTGTATAATAACAAATTGGTACACACTTTGGTAGGTATATGTGTAAGTGTAACATCAGGAGAAGTGTTGGATGTTTATTTTCACTGGTTTATGATCACTTTTCAGTACAAAATCACACTGTTCACCAACTTGTGAAAATGATTGCATGGTATTGTTCAGTTTGATCTGATGTGAACAAACATTGGGATTCTTGAAGGATGTTTTTATAATATATATTTCAACGAGATTCCTGCACATATATGTTGAGGATTTTATCAAAACATTCCAATTATTTACACATCTTTTATTTTTTAACATAAAATGGAAAAGGTCAGTACAATACTATTTTAGGGTCACTTCAATCTTGATATAAAAGGAACCATGTTATTCTGTATTAAAGCTAATGTTTAACATTCCAGCATTATCTGAGACGTATTGATTGGACTTTTATAATGAGCATTTATTGGATGTTGGAGTTATTTATTATTCTAATAAAAAGGACTTGCTCCCGGCGATTATCAATTTAGCTGATGTGAGGCTCTCCGAGATGACTCAATAGTTAACAAACGCGGCAGTTTGCGTCGTTGTATCATATGTATCGCCCACAGCCAGTGGACATACTCAGCTCCCTCTATTATTTTAGGGTGTTCTTTTCTAGGTATAGCGAGGATTTCAAGACGCGTGTCACACCTACTGCACTATATTGTGACCTTAGCAAATGTCCCGGTAATATTAATGTCACATTGTCGAGGCGGCATCACCTAATCTATGATGTTATATTTATGTGTGAAAGAAATAAAATACAAGTAACATAACATTTTTTGAACAGCTCCATTGGAACAGGTGAGGATAAACGTATGTGTGACACTAAGCAAACACTTTAGGAATTAAATGCTTGAAACTAAATAAATACCTTCTTTGAAGATGTTATTCTCATCTCAGTGAAAATACTTCATCCATTATAAGAGGACAATTAATTAGTTTTACAACTTTTCACATTATTTATGTGTGTAAATTTCCTACAGGAAAACTGTGGATATGAAGGGTGAGAGTTATGAAGCCATATTGGAGAAGAGTCCAGGCTTCAATAACCCCAACTGCGTCCAATATCTTTCTGAACTCCTTGGAATCTCCAACATGCACTGCACCAACTTTACATCATTGAGGTATATTAAGTTACATTAATATTTTTCTTCTTAGAATTTGTTAAAATGGTCATAATCATTAGATCAATGTTTTAATAGATATTTTAATTTATAATAGGGGAGGATTTACATCAACGGAATATGCCGACGAGCTTCGTCAAGCGCAGGCCAGCAAGTGGGCGTTCCGCTCCGTCGCTGAAGGGATTGAACATTTCAAAGCAGGTCGCCACTCAGAGGCTTTTCAATGCCTCAATAAGGCGTTAAGCATCGACCCCAGGAACGTCGAAGGATTAGTTGCAAGAGGAGCACTGTACGCCAATAGTGGAACGTTTAAAAAAGCCATTGAAGATTTCGAAACGTCTTTAAAACTAAATCCTAACCACGCCAATGCTAGGAAGTACCTAGGAGAGACATTGGTTGCGTTGGGCCGAAGTTATGAAGATGAGAACAAAATCACTGAAGCACAGAAAGCGTATGAAGATTGTTTGGCAATAATTCCCTTTCATGAGGAGGCGCAAAATTCTCTGGACTTCTTGAAGAGTAAGACGTCGACGACGAAGCCTTTAATTGAACCGGCAGAGTTGTTGCTGCCTGGTTTGACGGGAGCCAAGTCTTATGAGATGAAAGAGACATTAAAGCAGCTATTGAACTTGACTGACAAGAAAGAGAAGAAAAAGAAGAAGAAGCGAGGGAAGGGTAAGAAGAAGCGGTCGAGCAGCTCATCATCGTCGTCTAGCGACTCCTCGAGCTCCAGTTCATCATCAGAATCTTCGTCATCATCGTCGGACACTAGTGGTAATGACTCTTCATTCATCTTATATACGATAACCCACGCGATTGACACTTGCCATGGGGGGGATCTAAATAAGAATAAGAAATACCTCTTAATAGTCCTATCGAAGCAGGTTTTGTATACGTGTGCATGTGCGTACGTGCACTCTCACAAAGGCCAAGCTCATTTCTGATTGCAAGTTATGTACAGTAAGTTTGAATTTCACACTACAATTAACTAAAATAATATAACTTTAAGGGGGATACGTTTTATCTCCTTTGAGATCTCAAGGACGAGCGATGAATGTAACACAAACACCTTAAAACCAGTTATAACCAGAGCCTGATTAAGGGGTAGAGTTGTCCTTAGTTGACTAATATTACCTAGTGTAGACTTCACGTGTGTTGAACTACCGGGAAGGGAGGTAGGAGGGCTGTTGAGCCTATGGCAGATGCTATTGCGCCATATGCAAGGATTTTTGCTCTATGCAAATTCTTCTTTCGAAATATTTTTCGTCCATCTCCTTCCTCACCACGCCCTACAAAACTTGACGCCCCCAATATACAGTCTATTTGGCCTATAAGGTATATCGGACTCTGATTATAACGCTATTTGAATCGAAATAATTACAAAATCAATTTATTCCGTACAGATTCCGAAGGTCCAAACCGCAAGAAGAAACGTCGCTCTCAACCTAACAACAAGCGTCAACGCTCTTTATCTCCGCTCAGCAAACGTATGGAGATGCTGGGTGCGCCCGAGGCGGGGTCGCGTACTCACAACTCTCAGTTCAACCATCCGTATGGCTACCAGCCCCCACCGCCGCCCGTTGAAGAAGTCAACCCTGAACCGCAGCGGTCGCAGGCGGACATTGATTATGAAATGAAGGTATGTTATATCATAGTCCATGGTTTTATTGATATAATTTTGATTGTATTAAAGAAATGTCACTAGCATGCTTGCTTATCGTCCACTATGGGAATTCCTTTCTTATTTGCATAGGTATGCATCCAAACAAAAAAAAATTGAGTTGTCATCAGTAGCAACAAGTAATTTAATAATAGAACATTTTATACCAATAAACTTCCACAATAATAATTAACGCAAAGTGTGGTTGTCACGTTTACAAAATATAATCCTATTGATGCCTCCTACAACACCCACAGACTAAACATAAAAATATAAACCAAAAGTAATTTTCTCAGGTACGCAAATTCCTAGAGATGACCAAAGAGGATTCGGACTATGAAGACAAAGTTCGGAACTTCTTGGAAGAAACTGCTCAGTATAAGCGCAACCGCAAGATGCAAGAACTGGGACAGCAACCGCAGCCCGGCGCCGACCGCGACAAGAAAAAGAAGAAGAAGAAAGACAAGTCAGTACATTTCACTGAACTGTTCTGTTTGGGGTGAGCAGAGTTATTAAGCAAGTACTATGTGGAAATTAATTGAGGAATAATAGTAACTCTAATGGAGTAATAACTGTAATTTATAAAAAAAACAATACTTTGCTCAATCTCACATATAAATTATGAAATTACAATTGAAAAATAATTTATGTAAGGGGTTTAACAAAGCACTACAGATTTAGTAATAACACTATGTATAATAAAAATATGACGAATTAAATTTAACTATTTACATTATTAATAAAGTAGTCGCGTGGAGAATAGACGCTTTTAGAAAAGTATTTTAGTAAGTAAATGTTTACATAAACCCAAACAAGACTGGTTTATTTGCATATTATTATCAAGATCATAATAACCAACTAAAACTTGCCTATATTGATTACTAGCTGTGTCCTCACGGCTCCGCGCGCGTAAGAAGTTTTATTCCAGTAATAAATATAGCCTATGTTTATCAGTGATAATGTAGCTTTCTAACGGCAAAATATTTTTTGAAATTGGTCCAGTAGTTTTTAAGTTTATTTGTTACATACAAAAATACAAATCTTTCCTTTTTATAATATTAGTATAGATAAGGAGCATATAAATAACCATTTAGTACTAGTGCACATGACGACAAATAAAGCCATACAATTCCAGTTAAAGCTGACCTCTCATTGTATGGAAATTTTGTACATTGAGAGGTCAGCATAAACTGGAAATGTATAGCTTTACATGTTGTAGTCTGTACTATGCATTGATATTACAAAATCCAAGTAAATTGTATTGTTTGTAATTCAGGCAAATTGTATGTAAATTAAAACAGTTGTAAAGACTGCATTGAATTTAATCAAAATAGATTTACAATTAGATTTCTGTTGGTAAAGAGTAATGTAGGTTAACAAATTTAATGTATGTTTTGTTAGGAAAAAGAAGAAGGAATCTAAGAGGAAGCGTAAAGAGCAAGAAAGAGAAGAGAAGAGGAAAGCAAAATTAGCGCGCGCAGCAGCCCACAACGATTACAATATACGCGACCTAGACAGCATCGGAGACAAGAAACTTAGAGACGCCATAAGGTTCGTCGTTTGTAATTATTTACAGATATAATCTACGTTAATTATTTTCAGTTGATGATGTAAAACAATGGTAGAGGGGCTTGTGGCTTATAACGACCGCACTGATATTACTATTTGCGAGGTTAAGCAACGCTTGCCGCGATCAGTCCGTGGATGGGTGACCATTTGTTACACATCGGTGCCTCGGAGAGCACGTTAATCCGTCGGTCCCGGGTGTTGTACGAATACCTATGACACGGGTAGAAGCCCGAAAGTCTGACAACTAGTACTAACTTTAGGGTATCAGCATTGCTCGGTAACTGGGTTGCGGAGGCCTGATGGCAGTCGCTCCGTATAAAATATTGTTATTCAGCCGCATCTGGTTAGACTGCAAGCTGACTCCAACCCAATTGGGAAAAGCTAGGCAGAATGGTGTGAAACAATGGTGTACATATCAGCTTTTTATCATTCCGCGAACGTAAATACTACCAAAAGCATTTTATAGACATAGAGATATTTATGATCGCGATTCATATTGATCATCTTGCATGTATACATCTTTACATAGTATAAAACAAAGTCGCTCCCGCTGTCTGTACGCTTAGATCTTTTAAACTACGCAATGGATTTTAATGCAGTTTTCAGCAATAGATAAGAGTGATTCAAGAGGAAGGTTTATATGCCCCACATTAGTATCTACATTGCACCCATGCGAAGCCGTGGTGGGTCGCTAGTTTATTATAAAACAAAGGTCCCCGCCGAATCTGTCTGTCTATAAGTGTTGTTTATATTTATTAGCTGACCTAACACGATTATTGTCACGAAAATCAAAAAGAATCAACCACTTAGAAGGATATTAACTCAGACGCAGACGCAGACGAGGGACCATGGCGGACAAAAAGTCCGCGGTGAGCTCTTATTAGTACTGCAATAAGAGCGCACCGCGGACTTTTTGTCCGCGCCAATACCTCATGTCAACGTGAGGTATTGCGCGGACAAAGTGCAACCTTGTTGTAGTACTAATAAGAGTGCACCGCGGACTTTTCGTCCGCCATTGTCCCTCGTCTGCGCAGGCCCTTAATGGTACATTTGATACATTTTCGTAACTTATTATGACGACTTATATTTTACATTAATTTGCCATATTGCGTAACACTCATAATCTCAATAGCTTCTATTTTGACAGTTCAACATTATTTATTGCCTGGATTTAGTGGTCGAGAAGACGATTTTTTAAGATACACGGTGTGTTACGCAATTATGCTGCTGGATTGCTCATGTAATGGCCACCACTGGACTAGCGAATCTGTCAATACGAAAACAAATTTGATCAACTTGCATGTTGAAATTAATGCCAAATGTAGATTCGAGTAAGATTTGGCACTAATTGTAACTCATCTTCGGCTTAAGGAATATAGTGTGATATTACATTCTAAACCCAATAATTTTCACAATAGAAAAATGTATTATTACAACACATAATATATCAACCTTAGGAAAGGCATTTCAATCGTTTTTCAACAGTTAAATGAGGCCTATAAAATTAAAGGCAGCTAAATCCAAGTCTGTCAAATATTCAGGAAGCTACAAAAACTGATATTTTTGTCAAGGTAGCGAATGCCAATATCGGTTTTTGGACTGAATTTCTAAGGGACTTAGCTGCATTTGTTGGTAAAATGAATAAGTACACCAATGCCTGTCCAACTAACTAAACTAGATGGCGCCTTATTTAACTAATGTTACGACTTTAAGGCGTTTAGCTGCCTTTGATTTTATAGGTCTCAAATTATGTTAATTTAACATTTTAGCGTAAATTTAACTATGTAGACTTAAATTACGGTTTCTATTCATAGGGTATGTTTATGCTATATTTAGAGTGGCTAATGCATATGTATATCCTCCATTGAAACTATAATAAATGTATCATTACAAAGACTCAAATGTCTGATTAAAATATTTATTGGTATTGCAGGAAAGAGTTGAAAGGCAAAAAGAGAGATCTCAGTTCGGACGGCGATTATGATAGAAAACATGATAAGAGGTAACAAGTCTTAAAATAACCTACACACATTTGTATATAAGATATGACTGCAACTTCTACACTAATATCAATTGTTTAAATTCCGCCGCTAATTGTATAAGTCAAATGAAGGATGCGTGTTATTACTTGTATTATAATACTTCGTACTTTAAGTTGGAAAGAATAAACTTTAAGTACCTTCGAGCTAAAATTGTATGTTGGTTGTTAAATATCATACATAACTCTAACATAATTATTATTAGCTTCGGCTTGTGCCTTTTTGAGCACGCATGTCGTGTTATTATTATTATACGAAAAAACGCTTCGTGTTTCCTAGCCGTAAATATGTAACATTAAAAGTAGTTATCACAATTATTTGCTTGTATATGCAATGTAAGCAATAACCTATGCTAGGTTAACTGAAGATTTACTAACTAGTTTGATTTATTTCTTCTACACACTTCGTGTATAGGAGCCGCAAAATTGTTTGTTTTATTTTTGTTCCAATAGATGTGTGTCCTCATGAGCATGTATGTATTAAAATGTGTACGTATTTATCAGGATGCTAGACGATATGCACGGGCTCGAGGAGTTGGAGTCAAAGCTGAGCGCGTACCACGTAATGGTCGAGAAGGAGGTGCTGCACAAGCGCGACGGGCGCGGCTCGCTCAGCCCCATAGACCAGGCGCCGCCGCCGCCGCTCGAGAAGCCCAAGTGGAAGATGTCCATGAGCGCTGTCAAAGACACGTTAGTGTAGCGCCGCCGCTAGCTCACGCGTGGGCCGCGCCTCGTGAGTCCGGCCCACGGCGACCTAACGTGTGCGCGCGGGCGGCGAGCGGGACACGCGTGACTTAGCGCAGGCCACTTATGTTTTGTCTAACTAAACGCGTATTTCATTAGAGTTACAATAAGTGCCAATCTTCTACTTGGAATCCTGTTAGACATAAGTATGGCTTGTTCAAAATTTATGAAATATGTTTTGGTAATGACAGGCTGCGAATCCATCCTCCTCTTCGTTGACTCATACAATTAGCGCGGGATGTTAAGCAGTTGATACATTTTTTGTAATCACATAATATCAGGAGTAAACATGCTGATATTTTACTTTATATTGGGGGTAGATCCAGTTTATAATAAGACAGTAAAAATATATGCAGTATTCATTAACTGTCTTAACTGAATCTTTTCTTGGTTTCAAATCAGTTATTTGAAGTGTCAGGAGCCTTGTATACTTGCTCGAGTTCTTAATGACTAACTGTATGCTAATTGTCAAGACATTTGCTAACGTTAAGTTCAACTTGTAGGCAACAGTACATTTTTAATTAACATGTAACTTTATCTCAACAGGGTCAAGAAAAAAGAAACTCCAGTACCCAAGGGTTATAAAGAACATTATGCATTTGAAGACAGCTCAGATGATTCACAAGAGAATACAAAGGTAAGAATATTTATCGAGTAACATCTCTCTTGTATTTTCCTCCAGTAGAATAGTCGCGCAATCTAGACTCTCCAGCAGAGGTTTGTCTGAGATACTTATAAACCATATCAATGGCACTCTTTCCTTAAAATACATTCACTTCTACTTATAGTACGCATATTGCAGATTTTTTATCGGCCGATAGTTTCGTTAGATTGCCATTTGGTATGAAATCTGTATGAAGACGCTCAGGCAAATTACTACTAACTATCGGGCGATAAAAATTTTGCAATATGCTCATAACTTAAAAACTAATGCATATGTATTTGTGGTCCAGCCGTCACCATCAAGTGGTGACAAAAACGTGTCGGTGCGTCGAGCAATGGCTATGAAGGAGCCGCCGCCGCTGCCGTCTGCTCCGCCGCCCAACAAGCGGGAGCCCGACCCGCCCGGGACCGAGCCCTCACACCCTGTAAGTTTAAGAATTATACACAATATGTTCTAAGATATTACTATTACCAAAGCCTCGAAAATTGGTGTTACAAACGGATCAATTTTTTTTAAAGCTAAGTGATTGACGTGTCCTAATCACATGACGACTATTAAGCTAAATTATACCGATAATTTAGTTCTACGCAACACATAACTTACTCAATAATATTTAATATTCTAACTCCTCAGACGTTGAAGACGCAAAGTACAAATCTTGCTAAATTTATGCGTTATGTTTCAGGTGCGCAAAGGCAACATAGTCCTAGATAAGTTTGGTTCGTTCCGCCTGGCTCAGGAGGGAGAGACGCCGGTGTCAGTGGGTGACGGTCGACCGGAGCAGTTCGTGACGCGGATCAAGCCACCCTCACCTTCAGGACGTCGCCCACGCTCGCCACCCTCACCCAGAAGACATTCATCTAACTCTTCAGATGACGATAGAAGATCCAAACGATCCAGGAGCAGGTTAGTAGTTAATTAATTGCCAAAGCCCTAACACTTCATGTGAATTCATATGATCCCGCTTATAACCACTAATGGGAGCAAAGTTATTGACAAAGTACTAATTGAAACATCTGTGATATTGTGGGTATGCTATGAAATTTAATGTGGTCAGCATATTCAAAATTTTAAGTGCTACAATAATACGAGTCAATACGATAATCATTATGCATCAGAGTATTACAAACTTATTGTGTACTTGGATTACCAGACCTTTAGTCTGATCTACAATTATTTACGGTTCATTCATAATAATCCCCAGGTCGCGGCCACGCAAATACCGGTCTCGTTCTCGCTCCCGTTCGCGCTCTGCGTCGAGTGCCAGCGGCTCGGTGGCCTCACGACGACGTCGCTCTGGCTCGCCTCGCTCCCGCTCCCGCTCCGATGCCAGCCGCTCCTACTACTCCCGCAGCAGATCACGATCACGGTCGGGCTCAAGGTATTTTTGGCTGCTGTGTGTTTTATTTCAAAGTCCCCCATTAGAATTTTAATTTTCTTACCATTTGTGCATGATGCATTTTTGATACTTAATTTATCATAGTCATGTATTGCTAGAATGCCTTGATTTGTACATAAATAGCATAATGTAGATAGCCCCTTTTTAAGTTTTTTGTAGTATACCCTCTATCTAGCATGAAGACTAAACAATCGCTTTTAACGTTTATAACATCCATATCAGACAAATCCAACACATGTTAACAATATAACCGCTGTAGGTTCCGTCGCTTCGTGCGTCGCGGTAACTGGCGCGGTCGCGGCGGGTACGAGCGCGGCACGTACTACCGGCCGCGCTTCCACACGTACAACGGCGGCGGGGGGCGCGGGCGGGGCCGCGGCGGCGGAGACTTCCGGCGGGACGACGGGCGCCGGTTCCAGCAGGAGTGGCGCGACAACCGCTCGCGGGGAGGGCGACCCTTCAGGCCCAGGCGGGGAGGCGGCGGCAGAGGCAGGCCTTTTAGGTAACACCAGTTTTGCGTAGTTAAACATTCGTGAATTATAATGTTCTAATGTTAAATATCCTTTCTTTTTGAAACTGTACAACAAAGATATACGTACGCCAAGATAATTATTTTGATTTTCAAGAATCGTACCTATTATAATTATCTGCTGTAATTAGGGTTGCCACCTTTTTTTGTTGCAGTTAAAGTACATTGGTTATTATAGGTAAGAAAAAAAAAGTACACAGTATCAAAATAAAGTACAATTTATTTTTCTTTATTATTATGTTTAAAAACATATTTTTTATTGCTTTTTGCAGTTTGTATCAAATTAGTATCTCTACTAAACAATCGCACAGCATCTTTACAGTCTATATATATTTGAATTTCGTTTCGGTCATTTCGTTTAACGAAAAAATACGACTAAACTTTTCAAAATCCCAAAGAAATCAAATCATGATAAATAAAGTATTTTCGTGTAGTTTATTGTTCTCATAAAGTATAGAGTACAATTACCTGAAATAACGTACAATACTTTATTATAAAGTACGGGTGGCAACCCTAGCTGTAATCCCTTGATAATGCTGACAACAAAGATGACTGACAATGGTTTTGATCTCTGTTATGGATTTGAACATTGACCTAAATTAAATACCCCAATGAATATGCTAACATTTTCTTTTGTTTCGTAGAGGTGGTTTTCGTGACTTCCGAGATCGCAGGGGCGGTCGATATTCAAGATCTCGAAGCCCCGAACGGACGCGCAGATCTAGATCGTACAGCCCAGAGAGACGCGACAAAGACAGAGACAGGTCAGTACATTATAACTATAAAAGTTAAGCACACTTTAAATACAAGAAACTTTAATTGAACTGTGTTAGGTCACTACTAAGCTACTGCGAAGCTAGTCATGCTGCCAATTAGCTACGCTATCTTATGAAACAATTCCCATGTGAAGTTTTTCTGTGCCTACTGACTGCCCTTTGATATTCAACGTAGTGACGTCAGGAACGAAGTTGTAAAATTGTTTTTATTTTTTTTACAGCTACTCCCGTTACTCTGAGCGTGGTAGTCATCGTAGCGAAGGAGAATATGAAGAAGAAAGATACGTGGACAGAAAAGAATATGACGGAAAGTGGGCAGACGGAAACGAGCCTGAAAGAAACTCTCATCCAGAAGAGAAACCACCCGCCGAACAAGCCCCCAAAGAATAAATCACAAACGTTTGGTTTTGCCACTGAGTGCTAGGTTTACGGTTAGCTTTTTAGGTTTTGTTTAGGTGCTACACACCATTATCTACGTACATATTGACTGTGAATCAACTGGTTATTTTAAAATTTTATGTCAAATACAAGTTCTTACTTATTTCATAACAGATAGATATCAGTTATCCACGGTCGATTTTTGTTATTACAAATTAATTCAAATTATTATTAGCTGTAAATATAGATATAGAGTACAATTTGAATGGTTTTCTTTTTTCATTAATGTGAATTTGTAATGGTTTACATAGATTAGAATGCCAATTTCGCATTTAAGTTTTCCTCTGAGACGCTTAGTAAATATTTTGCTATTCTAACAACACAAAAGTAATGTTTGAGTCATTTCTAAATTTTATTTACAATTTCCATTCTGTAAACAGATCATTCCAAACTAAAATGGGACGGAATAGCGTATTCAAAAGTCACTATACAATTTTGTTCCTTTATTTTGTGATTGGTGAAACTAATTCAATAAAGTGAATTACATAATAAAACCGTTGTTTTATTTATCTTTTTCAATTTTCTTTGACCATAAAAAAGACATACGGGAAAATAGCATGCGAAGATAAATTGTGAAGATTATGCTATCTTCACAATAGTTTTCCTTATAAATTTATAGCTCTGTAAGTGCATCACTCACAAATTATTATACTAATAATAATGTGTTCCAAGCTAAAATTATTATTGCGCTTCGCGCCTGTATTCGCAAAGATGTGCATCGATCTACCGGGGCCACTCGAGCTAGACCGTAAAAATTAGTGGCAGTGCTCTGTTTATTCAATGTAGGTACCTCAACAATTTTGATAGAAAGTATAATAAATCGGTAATAGGTGGTGCGTGTTCCGCATATATTTAATTCACAGTAAAAAAAACTAAGTGCATGATGGGCGAGTTATTGTTATGGAATTGCAGGGCTGAAACCAAAATTCAATGAAAATGCGTCATAGATTACATGCGCGTTTAACTGCTTATCTCAACAAGCACCGCGAACATGGCAAACCTGTTTTTTGCTATGCTTATTGAGATAGGCGTGCCTCGGCACTTACGACGTTCGCCGTAAGAAGCAATTGGTTCAAACACTGGTTTTCCATTCTTCTTAAGTATATGTTGCGGTAACTTAGGGCATAAAGTCACGATAGCAGTATGATCGAAAGTTTCGAGATGTCGTAAATGGCAGAGATTACTTCGAAGAAAAGGTGTTCAAAATCGTAAAATAGCTTTTCGTAATTAGCTAAAAACTGATTCTCAGATTTTTCGGAAATATTGAGCCGGATAGAAGGGAACGATGTAGGTACAAATCAATAAATTCTACTTTGTGTCTGATTCCAGTCGGACAGTCTTCATACGTTTTATAAAGTTGCCAACAATTTATCACTGGCTGGCTTGTATCAACTGCATGCCTTCCGGCCCGCTTTCAATGTAACAAATACCTACAACTACTACTCTGTCGTAGTAACAAACACAGAGCATGTAACTAGTTAATAATAATAACTAACTAACTAATAATAAGTACCTAGGTAATCTGTGACTCTGCTTTACTCTGAGTCTCTGAAGTATGCTTAAATTATTAAATAGGTACGCTAATTTCGACTAGAGTACCGTGTAGGTACTATGTCCTATGCTATCTTATTGTCTGATTTTATCATACTTAATAGATCGATTAATACAATAGCAGCCACATTATCAATGCCTTATCGGAAAAATAATAAATCATTTGAAGTAAAAACGTTTTATTAACATTATAATAAATTACGCGTGTTTCTTCTTTTTCTTATTTTTGTTTTGGGTACTCTTTTCGACGTTCCAGTACCAGAACAGTTGCAGTACTATGGCGCCATTGGTCACAGTCGACACACAGTAGGTCACAATAATTATGAAGTCTCCTGTTTCTACTAATGATGTGAATATTCTAGCTATACTGCCTCCGAACAGCAACAAACACGTAATCGCTGATAACTGACCCGTGCTGCCATTTTTGTAGTTTGTGATTATTTGAATCGACTGAAAAGAAAAAATATGTTTAAAACATCATATTTAAGTTCTTAGATATTTACATAATCACTTACTTATAAATTCACATCAATGTTTACACAAATATATTTATGCATATTATTTGAATAAATGAATGGTTATAAATGTAATTATGCAAAGCCATTCCAACAAAATTAGTCATTATTATGTTTTTGTGTTTCAAAATTCTTGTAGGTATTGATTTTTCCTGCTATGAAACTAATTGATGTTTATTAGAGACCTACATGGTTTTTACTTAATAATAATATAATATATTATGAATTACTATACTGTCTTACTCTTGCATGTTAATAAAATGAATGCAAATTGCATTTCATCTTGCACAATTTGTAGTCAAGTCAACCAGTAAGGCAGTTTTTTCACAGCCTTATATTTCTATTAACCGTTTGCTACGAACTAGTGATGGCTGGCAGCTTATTTCTCCAAAATTTGTAAACTAAATACAAGTACTTAATCTTTGCTTTATGTAAAATCAAGATAACTCTTGATTTTGCATTAATGAAACAATTCAACGGTCCCTACATATACTATTGAAACTTCAAAATCTCAGTTTTTATATTATCTGCTTAAAATGTGTGAAATTATGTTATCTTAAAGGTTATAAAATAATACATTTTTATGGGACCAAATGGCAACTATTCCGCATCAAACTAAAGAAGAATCACGTAAATCGGATCATAAATCTCAGCATAATCGGCGTACATACATAATAAAATAAAAACTGAGATTTGTAGTTTCAATAGTATACATAGGGACTGTTGAATTGATTGATTTTACATGATCATAAGTGGCATAAACCATTTAAAATAATGCTTTTTACCTTAGCTATAACAATAATAGGAACATTAACAGCTTGCATAGTCCACAGGACATCCGTGGGTGTAACTCCACTGACTAATGACGATACAATGCCTGCATAGCTAGCTAAGAACACACCAGCCCTTGCTGTATTCCCGCTGTAGATTAGCACAAGAGCAGCTATCACAGCTGTTTGTATAGCCAGGAATGTACCTTCTCCCCATGCACTGTAAAACAAATACATTTTAAAGGATAATGTTAGCCCTTCTTTAAAATATTCCATTTTTAAAATGAAATATTATACTGTAAAAATAAAAATTAATTCACCCATTTATGATTTGTCCTGTAGCCTATTGCTATTCTGTAATAATATACTCTAACATATATAATATATATTCTAAAATAATATTCCTCAAATCAACTGTTTTGCCTGTGGAAAACAGTTGATTTGAGGAATATTATTTTATATGGAGTAATAATGAAAAGCTTAAGTATTAGGGGGCTTTCACATTAGGCATGAATGACAACCATTTAACAATTAGGAGTGTGGCTGTCGCGTTGCAGTCATGCTAGCAGTGTGGGACCAAAGCACTGCAAGTAGTCACTTCACAACTGAGCAGCGCTATCACTTTGACAAATCTGATTGGAGTGTGAGGCTTCTTCAAACTAAAGTAGAATATGTTTATTCTCTGCAATTCACCATGCATGCTTGCAACCGGGAATACTGTTCCATCACAAAATTGATGGTAACTAAGAAGTAGTCTATTTATGATTATTCTATTGATGTTGTATAATTATGATAATGCTACATACCTGAATGGAAAGCCCATAACATAACTGTAAGCAAAGTTTGCTGTGATTGCAAACAACTCTAAATATATTCCATAAATATTTATGCCCTCAGCACTCTTGCTGCTCAATATCTTCAGTATTTGAGGTACTTTCACGAGAATGGAACCAGCAATGATACCGATACCGAGACCCTTACTCAGCGTCGCAGTCAAACAAGGACCTGGAACATCACAAAGTACTCAATGCAGGTCTTCATTATACTATTCGAAATTAGTAAACGCAACTACACTCAAAACACTTAAGACTGGAAAGCAACTTAAACACAGCTGTTTAAATCAAACAATTAAGTAGAACACAATTACCATCAAGAAAGTTGAATTTCACGAAATATTCTTCGTAACATTTCTGTGTTAAAACCGATAACAATAAACCTTTCAAAAATTCTGCCATTATGCTTAAATATTTTACAAGTCTAACAAATAATAAATAACAAATTTATTGCTTATTCAATACATTTAAAATAATTATTGATCTATTGCCTCTACTACAACAACCAGCGACGAGCAAAGTTCACGAAAACGTAAAGCCGAAGCAAATTATTGATGACATGACATTGGTTTGACTATAAATGACACGACATCGACAAGTGACAGTGACACTGACAACTGACAAGTTGAGAGGTCTATTCTATAAACGAGCCTTCACTTTTTTTTACGTTGCATTAATATAGCCTCCACAAGTGACGATACTTATCGTACGGCGCGGCGCCGGCATGAATTATTCTCATATAGCTCGTGTCGGTACGAGAGAAGAAAAATAATTTTACTTTTTAATGTAAGTAATACTACGTTCAAAGATTTTCAATGAGTCTGTTTGAACCGGAAATCAAACTGACGAAAGTTGTGAAAGGGTACCATTCAATATTTTATGGTATTTACTTGTTTATAGATATAGACAAAATCAATAAAAAGAAACAAATCTCTCCAAGAAAAGTGTCTTCAATTTAAGAAGGTCTAAGGAATAATAAATAGCTTCTAATTAATTAAGGCGTTTTAATAGTACATTACTGCCGCGGTCTGTAATGACTGCGTTGCTGGCAGCACTGATGATGGTCGGGAGCGGTGGCTAAAACTCACCAGCAATGAAATTCCATACAACTTTGCAGGCTGGACATTAGCAGATGAAATGTATAAAATCAAATGGTTCGAAGGACACACGACTCCTTTGCGAGTCGGAGACATAACCTTTGATAAGTCGGAGTCTGGGGAAAGTTCGTCAGACTTCGACTCCGAAGATGATTATGATTATTAATAATGGTAACACAGGATATTTTCCGCAACTCGACGACTCTATTTGCGCCTATTTTGCGTGGTTGTGATTATTAATATAAATAATAACAAATTAAAAACGTTGTTCTTTAATTGAGATTTAAGAATAAAAATTAGAATTCAATGTTTTGTTTTTGTAAAGCCCTTAAGCCTTATTTATTTAAGACCTTGTAATTTTTTTATTTTTTTATAAATGTGGTCGGACTGCTAAAACTGCCAAACTAAGGTGAGGCCGACCAAGGCATACGTCAACAGGTTTAATTTACTAGACATATATCATTAATCTGTGGCTATTATAATCCGTTTTTTTCATTCAATTTTTCGATGAGGTAAAATGTAGCTGTCACGTGGTACCACGAATTCGGTCGGACACAAGAACCTGCCAACACAGGATTTGGCCGACCACTTTTTTTACTGTCCTCAAAAGGTCTATAGCCTATCAATACAAGTTTCATTCTATTTTTCGATGAGGTTTTTTTTGATGAATTTTTGCACCACTTTTTTTTCGTTTGCGCAAAATTTGCCAAGTTAAGCCGCGGCCGACCAAGAGCAGTTGAAGCTAGGTACTAAAAGTCAGCTTCTCCTACAGAGTAGGCATTTTCTATTTTTTTGTAAGGTAGGGTTTCTTGCAGTCGGCTCCCAGACTATTATACGCTACTGGTATGTACATACATTTCATTGCCTTCCATGATCCATCAATTTAAACCACAATGTTAATCTTTAGGATTAAAACTCCTATTGATCCTGTAGATTGGTGAAATAAAAATTCAGGGATAGTCGTTCACGTGTGTCGTTTCGATTCCCGGCAAAGGCAAACTTTTTAAAATCCATTAAATATTAGTAAACTATAGTAAATTAGTTAATAAAGTGAAGTAAACTATAGGTACCTACTTACTAAAAACTTTTTTTTTCTAATATACTTTCCATGACCATGGGTTTACAAATGGTTGCTCTTTGGTTTTAATAGAATCAATCAATGAACGATCTACATCTGAGAAATTAAATAAAAAGGTGATTTATGACATTTTCAACTGTTTTTATTACACTATGTTTAAAAAAACCTGTTGACATGTCCGGGTTCTGGGCTCTAAAACCCGGGGTTTTCACGCGTCTTGCTGGTTGCTAAATTTTAGAGATGGCAACTTTAATCGGGACGTAACTTTAAAAAGGATTTTAATATTGAAATAATAGTTTGTTGCCAAAAAGGACTACGTTTTTACTGTATTATAATTAACGATTGTGGCCTTGTTGTCAACAAACTATATAATTTCAACGTTAATATCCATTGTAAGTTTCGTCCCGATTCACCCCTGCATCCCTATTCACCCCGTTACATGGTACCTAGCCTTACGGATTCAAGAGAACTTCAGCAGCATTATATGAGACAAGGACATTATCAATAAAACAAACATTTGGTGAAGGGCTTTATTAAATGAATAATGAATTACTAACACTAAGAAGTTTCAGGACATATCTGTATTGGATTTATTGTAAACAAAATCTTTCACATCACATCACTCTTTATACATTTTGTTCAAGGTATGCTTAAAATGTAGAAAATTATTAAAACATCAATGCCATTATTCAATAATTGATTCGGATATTCTTTTTATCCAACATGTAACTTAATAAACGTAAAATCTGAAAGTAGATTGTTAAGAATCGGCTGCTGAATCAATTCTAGCCAATTTTTATATGTATTTTTTAAACGTTCTTTATTGCAAATCCGGCTTTTAATTGAGATAAAGAAAATTTTGCCTTATGCCAAGAAGCATAAGACTGAATTTAAATGCAGTTAACAATGAAAAGGTAATACTATTTTCTTAAATAAGCAACATTTAAGCAAATAGAAGTAGCTTTTCAGTGTATTATAATTTTAAATGAATATTCTATTTGGGGTATTTAAGTGTTTGCGTTATTCCTGTTACATGTTGTATATGTGATTTACCAATAATTTATTTAAAGAGGCCTTTTTCGTAAGGCAACTAATGTCGATCAGTATAAACATATTCATTTTGTGCAAAATACATTATGTAACTCCAATCTTAGTCTATAACACTGACATAGTTTAGGTACTTCATCATTAGTGTCGATTCCGTAACACATTTTGACAGAACTAAACTAGACTAAACGCAACTGTCACTTTCTTTTTCTATTGAATCAGAAAGAGCCACCCCTAATTTAGTTTGTCAAAGTGCGCTACAGAATCGACACCAATAACTACATAATCGACGCTCGGCAGTGAAAACCTCGTAAATAACATTTTCTTCAAAAGCATTTTATTTGTTCTTTGGATTGATAAACTCGTCATATACGTACTAGTTCAACAAACTTTCAATTCAAATACTTCTAAGCTATCTATGACGTACGATGATAAACTTGTATTAACATGTGATCGGCCATTTTTTTTGCAGGAGACAGCTATTTCTCTTTTAAAAAAATGTATTTTACACATACGTGGTTTTCACTACTGACCGACCATATTCATGTTAAATATATATTAATATTTAATCTTACAATAAAGAAAGTAGGGATTATTGTAGCAATAAATGATTTATTATTTATTTAATGAAATGCGCGGATGATAATGACAAATTAAGGCTACAATGGATAAATAGCGTTTAATGTGACAAAAAAAATATTTTAATTTGTTTCAAACAAAGTTGGCTCAACATTCACATTGCGAAAACGCGCGAGGGGTGAGATGTGAATTACTTTCGCCCCCGTTCTTCGATAGAGTCAGTTTGTTTAACCAGAAAGAAAAAAGGTTAACACAACTTAAATAAAGCCCCAGTTCTAAGCGCCCGGGTCCTGTTCACTACCGTTTAAAAGCTACTGATAGTCTGATACATCTTCAACAAAAAAAGTACTTGTAGCTTATTCGTGTGAGCGCGGTTACAGTGTTAAATTACGCCGCAATTTCGCAAGCTAATGTGGAGGCAGCTTTACAATGTCCGACTCTTGTATAAAATTGTATAACTGAAATAAGTGCCTTAATGAAACCTACAATTATTTACCTTAAATTTACAAACGTATGTACATTTATAAAAGTCTATAATAGTTTTATCTAAATAATAATTTTCATACCTAATTTTATCATGACCTTACTGAAACTTATGTCACAGAATACCTAATAGCCTGTGTTACTGTGTACTGTTACTACGCTAGCGTTTGATCAAAAGATTACACTCATCAAAATGCATTAAAAGTTACTTTTAACAAAGAATGAGCTTTTGGCGCCAAACGACTGATTCTGTTGTTAACATTGCGATAATGCGCTTGGCTAAAAAATATTTTATTTATGTTTATAAGGCTCCTCTGTGAAGTGTTTTCTAAATTTAATATCGGCAGCACTTAGATAGGATTAATTCTTAAAACTATTAATTAATTTGTTTACTTTTCAATGTAGTTCATAATAAAATTCACAAAAATAAGTTACTTGTGTTGGACAGACAATCTCAAAGTCATCAATACAAATAAATTATTAATATTATGTACACAACATTGTGGACGATTAATGCGAGATGTACCAACATACATGTAAACATATTTCTGAGAAATTAAAAATATACACAAGCCCACTCTTAATAAGGTCATGAAGAAAGGTGGAAGAATAATGTTCCACTTCAGGTTGTAGCATAGAATATGATTTGCATTTGAGTGGCTGCATGTCCAGTGTGGTTGAGCGGCCACTTGCATTCCCGCTGAAGCGTGGTAGCTGACGGCGCGACGCGACCAAATGGATGGTTCATTCAAGCAGACTCCAAGTGAGGTATCCTCTATAGAGCTGTGTACATTTTATTTGTCGACCGCTATATTGCTCTGCCATGGCATCTTGATGAAATGGCCCTATCTGGTAGCTCCTCTTAAGAAACTTATTTTATACATAATTTCATTTTGGAAACATTCACTGAATAAAGGCAGTGATATAGTCTATAGAATTCCCATCAACCCACCTCAAATCCTTTACTTTTTAGTATCGGTCTTATAACATATTTCTTGTATCTGTGCTGAGCATGCCCATATCATAAGACAACAGACTTTTAAAAATGAGAAATGAACTTTTACATATTTAGAATCTAAGTTAATGACAACGTATCTTAGGTAACACCTGTAAATTAAGTATGATCCTATTGGATAATGATGATTCCTCATTATGTAGAAAGTGAGCATCACCCATCAGTATAGAACAAAACTCATGAAAGTGGGTTCAAAGAGAATGACAGTTTAGGTCTGGAATTATTTTTGCCCAATATTTTCCTCTGTTCCTCTTTTACTCTCTTTTCTTGTTCCTTTTTCAGTTTCTGTCTTTCTTCATCCATTTTTCTTTGTTCTTCAATCATGGCTAGCCGCTCCTCAGCCTGCAAAACAGATTTGTTTGTATTTTGATTTGATTTAATAATTGCAATAGATTCGTGAGATGTGGAGGGGCTTGTGGCTCATACAAACCAACTGCCACCGAACCACTTTGTGAGGTTAAGCTGCGTTTGCCACAGTCAGTCTGTGGATGGGGTGACCATTTGTTACACATTGAGACCCCTCCGTGCCTCAGAGAGCATGTTAAATAGTCTGTATCAGGTGACATATGAATACCTATGACAGTCATTACAGGATGTCAGAAACCCAAAAGTCTGACAACTGGTCTAACCTTAGGATATCGGCATTGCCCAGTAACTAGGTTGTGGAGGTTTGATGGCAGTTGCTCTGCGTAAAATACTGGTATTCAGCCGCATCTGGTTAGACTAGAAGCTGACCTCAACATAGTGGGAAAAGGCTAGGCAGAATAATTGTAATAAATTCTTTAAATCCGGGTCGGTTTCCGATATGTTAAGTTAATTATTCTGTAACTGGTGTCATCAAACTTTTTGTAAACTTAAATTATGATTAGTATTGTTCTCAAGTAAGTGACATGTTACGTTTTTATTGAGAATAAAGTTTCTTTAAACCTAAATCAATATAGAAGCACATTATGAGGCTAGAAAATGCTAAAGTTAAAGTGTGTTTTATCTATATCTTACCAGCTTGCGCTGAGCCTCCTCTATCTTTTTATTATTTTCTGCCATGATTTCCTCCAGCTCTTTCCTTTTACGAGCTTCTTCCTCCTGTATAATAGAAATAATATGTTAATATTGATCTTCAATAACAACAGTAGCACTATGCATTAAAACAGTGTTTGCGTAAACATAGCCTTTCTAAAAACTGGCTGTTTGCGAAAACCTCCATTTGTCAGCTCTTGAATAACATAACATGTTGATCACACATGTTTAGGATAATATTGAAAAGTTTTTGATGCCCTAAGATAATCATTTTAAGTAAAAAAACATAGTTATGCAATGTCATAAAATGTATAATGATGAAACATCAGATAAATGTGTATATCCTTCATTTTGAAACAGTAATGTGGTTATACAAAAAATAGATTTAAAAAATACCTTCAGCGCGCACGTCTGGATCCTCTAGCTGCGTCTCCATAAAATTCTTAGGGCTTCTTGCTCTTGATCAGTCTTCCGACCTGACTTATAGACTACGTGACTGCCAGGGACAGTCAAGCGAACAATTTTAAAATGCTAGCCGGACGCCTTCATGGCAAACTTACAATATGGCAGGACATAGTATATCCTCTGCCTTGAGGTGCGTATGAAATATATGTGGTTATAAAAATGGACATGTATATAATTATTAATAACAAAGACAGCCAGCCTCGGTGAGTGACAATTTATAAGAATTCAAGAAACTAATTCTTGTATGCACTCGAACTACACCTGACTGGACCTTTAACAGATATGATCGAAATAATACTTTCATTAGTTCCTCTATTTGTTATGATGCTGGTATTAAATATTGCATTTACACTTGTTTAACTGCGAGAGCAACAACAATCAAGGTACGTTGCTATCGCAGGGTACGTTTTGTCATGTGTATATGCAACATTGTGTTGTGTTGCCAGTACACATGACTGGTATGTGGTATAATCAGTTACCTGTCTAGCCAGCTCCTCGCGTCGCTGTTGTTCTCTCTGTCTCTCAAGTTCCTCCATCATTTCTTTTTCCATCTTCCGTTTGGCCTCTTCCACTCTTTTGGCAACTTCTTGTTCAATTTCATCTTTTCTTTTTTCCAATTCCTCTTCAACTCTTTTCTTCACAAGTAGCTCTATTCTTTTTGCTGCTTCTTCTTCAACCACCTGAACACAATTAAGATATAATCAATTACAGTATACTTCAGGGAGTTATTATAATGTTTGGTTAGTTACAAGTTAAAAATAATTTATGTAATATTCAAATTAAATTAGGTTTATCCTAAGATATCCATGAGAGGGGAGATAATATTTAACATTTAGAAAAGACTTTGATTTATGCCATTTGAGTCCATGCCATGCTTCATCAGCTAATTTTGTAATTATACTACATGTGAATTATCTCCACACCCAGGAGCGATCATGTTTCAAAAACAGTTGGTATTTAAGGTAATATTTACTTTCTGTTCGGCTTCTCTCACGCGTCTCTGTCTTTCCATTTCGGCTAGTCGGTCGACTTCATCCATCTTGCTGCGTCCCTTCGACTTCTTCCTGTGACTTCTGCTGCCATCATACGAAGCGTCGCTGCTGCTCGAAGTGGACATGGAATGCGATCTTTTTCTGAAAATTTACCACCAATACGTCAATATCCACAAACATTATTGATCAGAAAGGTGTCAAATCTTTTGTAAATATCTAACCTGGATTTTGAGCTCCGTTCCCTAGATTTTTCGGCGTGTTTCGAACTTCTACTTCTTGATGAAGAACGATCCTTGGATCGACTCTTCTTCCTTGAATGTTTGCTACTTTTATGGTGTCGCCTCGGCGACTTACTCCGTGTTCTTGACCGACCCATCGTATTTCAATAGTTAACACTAACAATCAGCAAAAATGCAGTAATTTAAGACAATATTTTCAGCTAGCATTTACATTTTACATCCACTCACACATTGCTATGTTTGACAAGCGACGCCATGTTTTTTTATACAGCACGCACAGTAAGGATGTTAATAAAATATCGATTATTAATATTATTATTGTATTTCATATAATAATCGATTTTGTTTACCGATTATTATTTGGAATTAATCGATTATTCGTTAATCTGTCATTAATTCTCACTTCTATCATCATACGTCTTCTGTTAATATTATTTTCAATAATTATAATTTAAAAAAATTGCAACCATAGCAATTACGGTTCTAGCAACACTGTTCTATCGGATATCATTATTGTCATTGTAAACGTCACTCAAGTGTTAAATTCAAATTGCTTTTGTAATAGAGAACATGAATAATTATTATGGGGAATGTGGTGTGGTAATCATTATTTTACATTATTATGTACATACCGTTTGTTACTACTGGTGAGTCTCACAACTGCTGTTGTTGAATATTTAAAGAATTTCGTTTTGAGCTGTTTTATTTTCAATCAATGAAAAATCGTTTTTACCACATAATCGATTATTTATTTTCTAAGATTAAATTATTTAAAAATCAGCATTAAAGAAAAGTCAAAAAATGACGATCATACAAAAATCGTATTTTATCCGTTTTGTACATCCGTAACGCAAAAACCACAGGCAGTCACAGTCAGTGTTGCCAAATTGTGAAAATCAAAAATCCGGTGCACAATGGTCAAACTCAAAATATCAGATTTTGAGTTAAAATACCTACGGTGTTCTAGTTTATGAAAATACGGTAGGAACAAAGACATTAAATAGTATAAGGAGTTATATTATTTAATTTTTACTCAGTTTTCTTCTAATACTATTTACACGATATATTGATACAACAACTCTTTACTAACAACATAATGGACCTTTTGATCTGATTTTCAAACTCAAAACAACTTGTATTTTGACTCAAAATAGCTTGTTTTGCCAAAATGTTTCCCTGTTATTTGTTCTTTATTTTTATTAGGGACTGAATAACCCGAAAATTAAGGTAGGTACCTTTAAAAAACGTATCGGAGCCCACCGGCATATCGGGACCAAGGTCCAAGCTACTGTAAAAGCGAGGCCACACGATGCGTTAACGATGCGGTGCGGCGCCGCACCGCAATTAATTCGAGCTATAGGGTGCCACACGGGCGGTGCGGCACCGCAGTACAACCGGCACGTTGTGTCACTCCGGCGCTGCATCGCATCACCCCTCCTCGCCTCGTCTCGCAGGTCACAAGTGCGGCGCGCTTTCGGTGCGACGCCGCACGGCCCCGCCCAACGCATCCTGTGACATGGTATAGTGATTTTTATGTAGGATGACGTTGCGGCACCGCATCGTTTGGCCGCGCTCTTACTCGGGGCTTTGGGTATTGTTAGGAAGTTCCACTCTCTGGGGTAATTCTGGGAGAGGAATTTCCCAACAATACGCACTGTGTCCAGAAGTACCACTTTCTGAATCAGGAATAAGAACCTCTGCCTCATCAGATGTTGTTCGAGGTTCTTGGCTTGCTTGTAATGACTATGTTATTCTACGTCTTTAGAGTCAAGTTACTCCAAAGAGTGTAAAAGTAAATTAATAATACTACGGGAAAAGAGTCCTCTTATGGTTTAACTGCGCATATGAATTTGAAACGCCCTCTGGAATTCTTAACACGAACTAAGGCCAGTATATTATATTATTACTAGCGACCCGGCCCGGCTTTGCACGGGTGCAATGTAGATACTAATGTGGGGCTTATAAACCTTCCTCTTGAAACACTCTATCTATTGCTGAAAACTGCATTAAAATCCGTTGCGTAGTTTAAAAGATCTAAACGTACAGACAGCGGGAGCGACTTTGTTTTATACTATGTAGTAACTATAACTATGTAAAGAAGATGTACATAATATTACAGTCAAAACTCATAACTGCCCAAAACTAAAAAGTTTTGACTGAAAAATATTGGGTGATAGTGTGATTTTGTCTAAAAAACATCGGTGGTGTAAGGGGTAAGTGGTTTTGACACTTTTGACACACCAGATTGACAATGAAACATTAGACAATGAATTTTATTATAGTTCGCTATGCAATTGCAGGTTGAAGCGGTCAGTCATGACTGCTTCAAGCTGCCCGTGTCGCCTTTAACGTTACAATAAAGTACGAATAGTTTTCATTTAAATGTATTTATAAGGTTTTCTTTGAAGTTTTAATTAAGATAGATTAATAATGCAATAAATTGTGTTGTATAACTATTTACAGATTAACTTCAAGATGACGTGTGATTAAGGTTTGAAATATAGCCATCTAGAATCTTCATAATTAAATATTTCGCTGCGTTGTGTACCAATAATGATGAAATCAATAACGTGATCTATGTATTGCATTAAAATATTCTTTTTCTTTTTTATTCATAAAATTTATGATTTTTGTTGTTGCCTCCAGGATAATATCCTTTGATAAAAAAATGTTTTTTTCTTTACTATTGTCGTTGAATATATTTTCAGAAGAATTGACCATGACAACACTTGCTTTGCCTAACGGACCATCATCAAGTTCACTGAAATCAAACGATTCTGGACAACTAACAGCCTCAACAGACACAGGTTGGCCCAAAGAATCCATCGGCAGAGATTTGATGTCGGTTACAATTTTTTTGATTGTTAGACTAGTCAAATGTGGTTGTGCTGAACTCTGATGTAAAGGAAAATGATGTTTTGACTTTTCATTGAAACTGTGTTTTGAGATTACTCTGTCTATGATTTCTTCCAATTGTCCTGTAACTACTGTCGCTGCTACGGTTAGTTCGTAATCAGACTGCGAGCGGCGAGTACATGTTTCTTGTTCTTTCTTTAAAATGGGACGACTATCGTCTTCTGGTTCCATCATTATTGTGTCTGTTTCATACACATTTTGAATTTTTTCCAATATAGTTTGGATATTTATATCTTGAACGTCTTCATCGTAGGATTCCGTTATTTCAATATTGCCTTTGTAGAAGTAATCATTTGGCAAAGAGTAGCCCCTAATATTCAAATCTAAAGCTCCCCCGTACTTTTGTATGGTCATAGGCTGTCTATAAATACATTCGAATTTTCCCGTTGAACATGATGAATTATGAGCATAATCAATAACAACTGGAAAAAAGAAAAACGGCATATCGATATATAAGGATTTAGGAATCTTGTTTATTTCATAGGAGCTTACCTTTTATAATATCTGTTAACATAGCAGGACAAATCTTTGCAGTAACTGGTGTAGTGGGGTTGAGATCTGGACTTGAATTAATTTCAATCAGCCATGGTTTATATTCTTTATCGAGAATAAAATCGCAACCGTACAGCTCAAAGCGATTCTTACAAACTGATAAAAAATCTTGGCAACTTAACATTATGCCGATAATTGACTTCTTCATACCGGGATAGATGATGTTATCCCAAACCTTGTCCCTGTCAATCCTTTTCAAGTACTCTTTGTACTCATCAGAGTCCCACATATTCGCGTGTGGAAGATCCTCGTGTCTTCCTGCACAATTAGTGTATTTTCTCTGAACTGCGTTGTTGGTTAAATGTATGGATTCATGATAATTATTTAGGTTATACTTTTGTGAGCTGAATTTCAAATAGCAGTCTTTATACATCCATACGACTAACGGATATGTGCTTGTGACTAAGCAATATTGTCTAATGTCGAATTTTGTTTCGTATATCAATAACGGCTCTTCTACAAACAAGAAAAAAACAGGTGAGTTTTCTTGGGTTTTGTCGCCAAATGCCGACTGACCGAACGTGGCGTCACGTTCGTTCGGTGACTTCTCGCTACCGGTCGTGGTTCTGTCCATGGTCGGGAGCGAGGGTGCATGGGATGCCATTGCTTCTTTTGCGAGAGGGTGATGGCGACCAAGGAGGGAGCGGAGAGGGAGAGGGAGCTGTCTGCTCTTCTCCCTTCCCGCGTTAGACGCACTAGGCGCCGGTGGGCGCTCGCGTGACTACCTCCGGCCACCCTAGTGTGTGGCCTACGGGTGGTGGGTTAGGGGAACCGCCGTCCGAACAGTAACAGGCCCGAAGAGGCGGCGCGACGTGTTTCGTGCGCGATTCTCAGAAGCATGTGGGGCAAGGTCCCACATAGGAGAGGTTCGCCAGGGGCTACCGGACTGGGACCTGCCGGGGTTGCGGTGCACGCTTTTGCGCTTCCCGAGACCCCGGCCGAACGGTCAGAAGGAGAAACACCGTTGGTTTTTAGCCGGTAAGAGTCCGGCAGACCCCGTCGCCTTCCCCGGACGACATCCATGAGGACTTTCCGACGATAAAAAAGTCGGTCTATCTTCCTTTTCGCCCGTTGACATATTTAACAGCTCGACGACTCTCTTAGCCTCCCCCCCACCTTAACCTTCTGACTACACAAAATAATATAACACTAATATTAGTATTACTGGTACAGTTTAGTAAAGGCGATAAAATCAGAGTTTCGGCTTTGCATGATATCGAAATGAAAGGCGGGTGCCGCTTCTTTCTTACTACATTCGACGGTACCTCTCACTCACATGGATGTAACAAAACTTTCCGTTGCGAGGGCTATACTTGAATAATTATAAAAAAAGCTTTAAGTATTTGTTTTCATTGACTCCAAGAGATTATAGCTGATTATAGCAGTATTAATTCCTGAAATGGAAATAACTTACCTATATATTTCTGGATGACATATTTAGCGTTAGCTTTATCCAACAGATTACTGATAACTCCCAATTTAGAAGCCATTCTTATCCCTCTACCTCTCGAATTATGTGCCGGTTTAATGATCCATATATTATGGCAACCTTCACAACTTAATTGGGGCCGATATCTATGCATTTGAGTTAATAAAAATTTGGCGTAAGTCATATAAAGTGATAACTTATTTGCGGTATCTGCTTGGAAAACATCTTTCTTTCCAATTAAGCGGTAATATTTTCTCAAAAATGTGTTCCATCTATTTGAATTCACGTTGGTTACGGGACGATCTATGTCCCTGTTCTGTTTTCTATACAGATACTCTTTGCATCTAGTCAATGCAAATAGCATAACATTTAAAGAAATCTTTCCTGTCTTTACAAAAACTGGCCTCTCGTTAGCGACCATTGAAACAACCCATTTCACTAAGCTAGTACACGCAGTGATTTTGTAATCTTTTACAAATTCCTCTACTTCTCCTGGATCAGAGGTGTTATAGCTCCGCGGGCCAGTAACCTCTGCCACATCTTCAATATAGAACCAATAATTCCTCTTCATCGATGAACATAGACCCTGTTTCGATGTCCACAAAGCATCCGTCCTCAGTTTGTTCACAACTATCGTACAGTCTTTTGTCATATCGATTGTAGTGTCGCGAATTTCATCTCTTGTGCGCCAAATAAAATTGGCGGGGTATTTCTCAACAAAGTTGGATAAGCACAATCTTTCTAATTCACTGTTTACTTCGGGTTTACTGTTAAAAAAACCGTTTTTTATTTTGGTTAGATTCATTTTATTTGATGGTAATTTTTCAACCCACCCCCGTTCCAACAAAGCTACTCGTACAGCATTACATGATTTACAGGTGCCATAAACAGAAAATATTTTACTTTCACGTATAGCTCGTGAAGCTAAACCTTTTAGTGATTTGTACCGGTTTGCTCTGGCCTGACAACTGCATATTACATAGGTTTTTTCTTTAGGTGAAAGACCATGTTGACGGTATACACTCTGATATTCCATGGTCTTTTTCTTCTTTGTGTTCGGCATGTCTGTTGTATTCATTGTAAACCTGACAGGGGAAACAGTTCTTTTTGAGCCATAGTTGACATAACCGTCTGGTTTCTGCAAATAATAGTGCAATTTCTGGTTAATTTCTGTTTTTTGTTTTGAAATATATTGAAGTCATATTTATTGTGAATACTTTACGTTATGTGATGATTTTGTACAAATACCGGGAGTAAAACTCTTGTTTCTAAGTTTAACTTTCTTTGTACCCGATTTAGCAAAAACGTGAGATACATTTGGTTTCTGTAAAGGAAAATAATTATCCTATTTACAGACATCCTCAATGTAATTATTATTTTATGTATTAACGGTAACATTTATGTTACCGTTAATACTCGTTTTCAGTTAAAACGCGTTTTAACTAGTAAAAACCCGTTCTGACTAAACGCCTTTTTTTTATAACTAGGTAGTTTTGACTAGTTAAAACTACAATTTACTGATAATTTAATTTGAATGTTAGTTAAAACGCGTTTTAAGCCTAGAAAAATTGTAAACTCTAGTTCTAACGAAATTATTGATATCTAATGAATTTTGTTTTTTGTTTTATGTCGGTCAAGTATGTACCTAGTATTAATTATAACTAGTTCAAATGAACAACAACCTCAGCAATTAATGAATGTGATGAATTATGAAAGTACAATAATCAACTCAATAGGCATCTCGGTGAAATGAAAGATCATGATGTCAATTTTAAATGTGACATGGTCTCTAAGTTAGAACTGCGACCAAAAGGTAACGCGAGCCGAGCGAGCGTGATGGGGCAGCGGCCAGAGAGCACCAAAGCCAAATTATACTAACATTTATTTTTAAACTGCTTCGTTGGTCTAGTGGGGGCAAGTGCGACTGCTAATCGTGAGGCCCTGGGTTCGATCCCCAGGTCGGGCAAAATGTTGTTGGGTTTTTCCGTGTGGAATTCCTCAGTAGCAGCCCGGAGTTTGGATTTGTGCCCAGTTGATGGTTATAGGCTTACCCCCTATTACATGGGAATTAAACATAACGGGGAAATGAGGGTGTTACTATACACCTCTGCACAACCCATCGGGAAATACAAGCGTGATGTTATATTTCTTTTAAAATGGTTGTTAATTTGGCAAAATCCTAATGGATACTCTGGGGAAGAGGGAAGTTATGCCGAACTCTTACCGGCTAAAACCATTACGGTGTTCCACCTCCGCCGCCCACAGGACACTAATTACGGTGGCCGGAGATGATAAAACGCCTTATGACGCCCAGTGCGTCTGCTGCCTTACTCTCCCTTTCTCGCAATAGGAGATGGGGTTTTCCTAAGCACTCTTATTGACTAAAGCCATCATGTTGTTCCACCCCCGCCGCCTACAGACCATTAATTACGGTGGCCGGAGAGGGCCTGGCTATGGACGGACTCACGGCCGGAAACGAGGACACTGCCGGCTACAACCGCGACGCGACGACGTCATGGTGCTACGCTGCCCAAGCAGGGAACTCTGCCAGCGTGTGCTGCGCCCGTGCCGCGCCGTGCCCTCGGGGCAGTTCCCGCAGTGATGATACCGGAGCGTTCGCTCTGGCCTACGCGACATAGACACTTACCAAAGCAGCTGTACCCTGAGACTATCTGTGTCAGCCAGAAGGTGAGGGCGCCATACCGCCTTTCCAGCCACTCTTACATGACAGTCTTACCACCGCTATTGAGGCGTTCCCTAACATTCGAATTAGATGTTACAACTACTTTTTAACAGACTTTAAATAGGAGGAGGTTTTCAATTCGATGCGTACATATATTTTATTTTTCTAGTATATTTAAACCGATTTATCGAGATTTGAGTTGGTCCGGAATATGAATTCATTTTGATTGAGTTGTTTTTAAACACAATATAGTGTAGTTTGAAAATGAATAACTTCAAGGTTAGTCGGAAAGGGGGTACTAAGCCGTGGGCCACCTAAAGTATCACTGATAACTAACTATTTTAAAGCAAGTGTTAAAATTACAAAATTCGAAAAATTTTATTTACGTGCAGAAAGATTTTTATTTTAGTTTTTTTTTTAATCATACCTGCTAAAGTTGTGAATTCAGATAATTTATTTTCTAATCAGTGACCCTAAATTGTAAAAACAGCTGATCATAGCTATGGACAGACAGATTTTAGCATATTTTTTACGAAATCTTTGAAAAGCTATTTCTCTTAAACTATCGAGTTTTGGGGAAAGTTTTAGAACAAAAGTTATCCCTTATTATGGGTACTTTAACACCTTTTCGGCTTAGTACGGTTTTCGACTAACCTTGTATAGATGAAGTTCTAGTTGTAGTACTTAGTACTGATCCACGAATTTGTACACAATTTTAATTTTGATTTGTAGCAATAAAAAGTGGGATATAAAATAAAAACTAAAAAAAAACAAAAATCAGACTAAAAAAAACTGCAAGGAGTAAACAAATTACCATTAAAATTCACGAAGTCTGTTTATAGTTTTATTAAAGTTTTTGTAACTAGGTAGTCAAAACTAGTTTGGTACATTGCAATAGAAGCGTTCAGTCAGAACAAGCGTTTACTAGTTAAAGCGCGTTTTAACTGAAAACGGGTTTTAACGGTAACAAATATACTTACATGCTGAAATTTTACGAGTTTTCATAGTTACCTTTTTTCTCTTGGGAATCTTCTTTTTTCGGCTCGGCATTTTGAAGAGGTTTCATTTTATTTTAATGGTAAATCTGTATGCTCTTTATAAGATATTATGAAAAAAAATGTCATAAAAATAAATAAAATTAAAATTGACCCGACGTATTTTTCAAATACCTACAAACTTTATTAAATACCGAGGTACATATAGTTCAACCACGAAGATGCGCCCCACCCTTTTGTCTAAATCGCTACAGTGCAAAACTGTACATTATAAATTACTGTTCTATTAGTTCTATAGCCATTGGCTGGAGACCCTTCAGGTCTCGCCAATGATCCACAAGTAGTCCAATACTTGAAAAAAAAACAATCGCCACATAATTGTTAGATGTGTGCCTGCATACTAAGGCTGAGCATCCACCAGAGCTGTGCTAAGCTGCGTAGCGAGGAATGTGTTTTGTAAGCACCAATAGAATCGCTTCATTTACCTAGCTTCGCTCTGCGCAGCTCTGGTGGATATGGGTCTAGCAGTGCGAGCTTTTTGTTCATACAAAACAAGCAATAAATGTGTTGCGAGGAATGTGTTGCGAGGAATGTGTTGCTAGGAATGTGTTGCGAGGAATGTGTTGTGAGGAATGTGTTACGAGGAATGCTATCCTCGCACGGCTCATTTGTACACATTACGCATTACACATTACCCATTCCTCGCACAGCTCTGGTGGATGTCCAGCCTAACACTAATATAAGAGGATAATAAGAGATGTGTGCATACGCACCACGCGGCTATCTCTCACCAAAAGGAGAGAGGCGCTCGTCTTTATAGATTGAACACACCATAATATTTAATTATAGACCAGCCATTTAATTTTATTATATAAAAAGAATACAAACCTTTGATCGTGAAATATACTAGTTATCTAGCTGGTTAGCTACGTTTATTTTAATTTTGTAACATTGTCCAAATATTTAAATAAAATATTGAATCTTCCTCACTAAGTAGGTTGTTGCAAGTTTAAAAAATATTCATGATGTTATGTCTTATTTCTTAACAGGCTTAGTAGATGTGCTTGCTGCCAACGTGCCAACGGCTGGTCACAGGCCTCCCGTAAGTTACGTAACAACACTTTTTCAGCTTTCCGTCCAGTCGATCCGGTTGGTTAAATAAACTTAAATTATATAAAATAAAACATACATAAAATTTGTATAAAATAAAACATTTACCTTTTCACTTATTGGCAACATTTTTCTGTAATTTTATCATTAATTGGTAGTGGTTTGTTATTTTTATGTATTCCTACATTTTCATTTAACTAATAATTTATCGAAAAATTTGACGGAACACACTGACGTTGACGACTAGACATCAGATTTCTTTGACATTTTATGACATACATACTTTGTAACCGAACAGTATTTATTGCTTGGACACGTAGTAGGAATTTAAGGATTAGACGGAAAAGGATTCATGCCATGGAAGTCGGGACTGTCGGGAGTATCTGCAAGTAAAATATCAATTCATAATTTTTTCCAATATTTTATTTTATATTATAGAATCTTAGAATTTGAAGATGCCAACAGTCGATAGCGAAAAATAAAGCAATTTTAACAATTTCAAATGTGGAAATTCGACATAACATTTCGAAGTCTTATAGGTTTTATTACATTAATTTATAAACTACATAATATCTAGCATAAATTCAAACATTGAACAATTTCGAAAGTGATATAGGTACTTTATATTATATTACTATGTATTTTATATTATATTTGAACACAGATCTTTTTTAACAATAATTATTTCTTTCTTTTCAAGAAAGCGTTCGATGTTTCCTCATTTAAAGGTGAGCTCACGACCCTGTACGGCGTATAGATAGAGGTGCAACTCTTGGAAAATGTTATAGATTTGTTTTTGTTCCTGTTATCACCCTGTAATTTGCAAATGCTTGTGCCTATTGCGCTTAATTTCTTAATTGGATCGGAATCGTCCAAACTATTTCGACGGTTTATAGTGTCTACAGATTTTCGATTTGAACTAACTACACTCGATTTGGTGTGTCTAACTGACACGGCCGGTTCAGGTCTGCTAACTACTTTATTCTGAACTGATATTGTTGACCGGAGAATACTAGCTGTTTCTCGTTCCCATTCAATAGGGTCTATATAACAACGTTTATTTCCGACCGACCTGTCAACTTTGGTCTTCTCGGCTTTGCTCGCTGATTCAGTCCGGTATTTACTGGTCTGATTAGCGAACTGACCATCATCGGGTCGACAGCACGAGTGCGGCACGATTCGTCGTTTACATTCCGCATTTCTTTCTCGTCTTCCTCGATGAGTCCTAAAAGAAAGTCCGGATGTTTTACGCTTTTTCGGTCCGCTCTTTAACGAGATGCTTGATTTGACCACAGTGATAGCTTGGCATACCGTGAGGGATTCTCGAGGGCCTAATACTATACCGTCCTTGTTAGTTGGCACAGCATCATAAGGGTTCAACCAAGTGAGAAAGTCTGTAATGATCGGGCCGGTATATTCAGCTGGTACCGGTTGATCTTGATCTAGAAGTATTGTATCACCGGAAGGAACACGTGTTGCTAAATGAGTAATCATTTTTGATTCGTGTCTACGATCTTTGCCCTTCTTTACCACCCGCTTGCCATTGATACATAAAGATAAGCCCAGATACGCTGGAGCTTTTGGTATTGTTTGTTTATAAGCTAATTCAAATGTTCCTGTGTCAGCGTCGATACTGAAGCGTCGATCGAGAACAACTGTGAAATAATAATTTATTAGGCACTATTACAAATTTATTGATTTTATTAGGTAGAGTTTCAAGTGTCTCAAATTACCTTTAATAACATCCTCTAGACATTGAGGACATAAACGGGCTGTGACTGATGTAGTAGGTGCTAGGTCAGGACTAGAGTTAATCTCAATGAGCCATGGTGTGAAGTCATCAGTCAGCATGAAATCAGCTCCATAAAGTTCGAAGCTATTCTGTCTTTTATCCATGGTCTCTTGACACGCTAACATTGCGCCGATTAAGCATTGTTTAATCCCAGGATATATTTTCTCTTCCCACAATTCATATTTTCCTATCTGTCTTCAAATACCCAATAAAGTTGTAAGTAATTTAAATATTGTTGAAAGGAATCAATGTGATTTTTTCATTCTTACCTGAGGTAGGCTTTGAAAGTATGGCAGTCCCACATATTTTCATCTGGTAAAGCTTTATCTCGTTCACCTGTATTTTTGTATTTCATCTGCACGGCATTATTTGTGAGGTGAACAGATTCGTGGTAGTTCGACAAACTAAATATTTGTGAACTAAATCTGAGGTAGCTGTCCCTTTAAGAAAAAATAGCACTGTAATTTTTTAAACAACAGCATTAAATTTTGGATTTGAAAATTTTGGTGTTCTTACTTGTAGACCCAAATTGTTAATGGCTGACAATTTGTTATTAAAAACCATTGCCGTATATCAAATTTTGTATGATATATAACTAGCGGATTTTCTGAAAACAAAGAAATTGTATGTAGTGTGTGTAGATGTAGCCATATTCATTTATTGTACATATTGTCCAGTCCCACAATACCGATGTATTTCTGCACAACGTATCTAGTTTTCTGAGCAGGTATGTTGATAAGGCTTATTATGTCTTTTATGTTATTCATGAGCTGAATGCCCCGTCCGCGGCACTTGTTTCCAGGCTTTACGATCCATATGTTTAAAACACCATCAATATCTATTTGAGGCCAGTACTTTCCCATTATAGCTAAGATTTTAGATGCTTTTCTTTCTAATTGCCTGTAAAAAATAATTAATTGCTTGTACAATTTATCAAATAAACATACTTATCTATACTAATCTATACTAATATTATAAAGAGGAGAGATTAGTATTTTTGAATTTTGTTATGTAACGAATAAACTTAAAAACTACGGGACCGATTTCAAAAATTATTTTGCCGTTAGAAAGCTACATTATCACTGAGTAACATAGGCTACGGACGGAGCCGTGAGGACACAGCTAGTAATTAATAATTCACTTTTATGTAAATCACATGATCGTACCACACCGCGTCATTGTTGATATTCAATTCGCATACAAGTCTAAAGAAAATAAATATCGATGCATTGTTTACCACGATGCAATCGATAAACAGTGATCTAATTACTGCAATGTTGACATAAAAATGTTTACACATAAATAGCGACAAACACAACGATAACGAAATAACTGTACAAGTACCGTATGTTAGTGTTTTTGTCTTCCGAAAATTTAGCCTTTTCATGCACCAATAGGTAATGATGCGTCAAGAACTGGTCCCATTCGTGTTCCCAAATATGCTGTTGATCTTCAGTATCGTCGATATCCTTATGACTGAGAAACACTATAAATTCGTTCAATCTGCTTATAGCGAATTCTATAGCGCTTAACGGGACTTTGCCGCGAATCATAACAAGATGTTTCTCGTCGTTAGCTTGTAACGCAGTTGAAAGCCATTTAAGGACGCTGATGCAGGCTGTTATTCTGAAGTCGTCGATAAACTCCTCCAGGCTATCGGAGTTGTGAATGTTGTAACAACGTGGGAATTTTGTTAATGCCACCCCCGGTTCAGTATACCAGTGCATTTGCGTCAAGGAAGTAGTTAAACCTTCTTTTGTAGTGAAAACCGATCTGCAAAATCTATCAAAACAGAATATTAAACGCACTTTTAGGAATGTTCTTTCAAAGAGAATAATATTTGTATGGTTACCTGCTTATCATAACGTCCTTGTTACTAAGCAACCAGTCGTACTTATCCCTCTTGGTCGTCCAGAGAAAGTCGACGGAGTGGTGTTCCATGAATTTATATAAAATCATTCTTTCCACTCTAGAGAGCTCTTTGCCATGCAATTTTTTAGGATCTACATTATTTGGAGGATGGCGGACCTTTAAATGTTCACACAAATAGATAAAATAACAGTTTCGTTCGTGATTTGTCAGGAAAATTAAACTCATATTTGGGACTCAAAATGTAAGCCGTGAAACGTGAAAACGTGAATTGAAATTAAATGAGTTTTAAAACTTCCACAACTACGTTTTGGGAGTAGAAGTCAGACATAAATATTTTGATAGATAATATCTACAAACACGGTGGCTAATGATCGCTAAGGGTAAGTTCGGGATTACCTTATGAGACTCATATTTCTCAATCCACCCTCGTTCGAGAAGTGACCGGCGCACCGCAGGGAATCCTCCTCCTTTTATCATAAACACTTTACGGTCTTTCATAGCGCTTTCGGCGAGCTTTTTCAGCTCATTCCATCTTTCAGAGCTGACCCAACTTTTGTATTGCCTTAATTGCTCGGTTGATGTCGAAGTTTCTATAATATTGTTTAAAAAACATTACGTACTTATTACAAATAAAATACTATAATTAGACGATAGACTAACTTTTAACTACATCACAAACCTGGCCCATGTTCAGACTTGGAGAACGAGACAGCACTCAATGGCCTTAGCTCCTTCTTAGATGTGCTATCTCGATGAATTTTCGAGTCTGACGCGCTCTCCTCAAGCTCCATCTTTACAGCCATGAGCCTTGCTTGCGCCTCACTTGAATTCTGGAACACATCAGTCGGTCAAATGCTACCAACATTTTAGTCTTCAATATCCTACTTCATGTCGACGTGTGCACAGTACGAGAGTCTAACTTGGACTGGCCGACTAAAAATAACCCGGTAGTGCAATAACCTACTTTATTTTAACCTACATCGGGGGTCCTTGGCTATCAGTAGCATCCGTGCACATCACCGCCTGGTACCTGTACGAATGACGTCATAAAGTAGGTATCTACCTTCTTGGGAAATCGTGCATAATGTAGTTACACGGAAATTAATAAACCGAAATTACTCTTACCTTCTATTATCAGGCTGTGCTCAGAAAACTAGGTTAAAAAACGAATGTAAAAGCACTCATATGATATAACAAAAAGATGATGTTGTTTGGTAAGTAATCAAGATATACTGTAAATTTATAATTTTAACATTTTCAATTTCGTTAGATATTTGTCATGAATAATAAAATAATATCCTCTCTTTGATCATGGCGTTTATTGAATCCTTTTGGTAGGTTAAATCACTAATCTGTGGTAATAATTATTTATACTCTTTGATTGAATCATTGAAATTTAATAAAAATCAACATTGAATCACAGTTTATTTTCTAGTCAGGATGTAGATAAAAAATCTTGTGCAAGAAAGGTTTTAATCAATAATTAATAAAGCCTTAAGCTAAGCCCAATCCTTGACATGTATACATTAAGTCACGGAAGGCCACGATTAATGTTAGATGGATGGATAAAGCTAACTTTAGCCAGATAAACCTAGGTCTATCCAAGAACTTTGGATAAAGTCCTAAGTTATTCCAAACCTCGAATATTATCCAGCTAGTATTGGGTAACGTTAACTTTATCCGCACAACGAATCACAGCAGGGAAACGTTTTAAAATTTAGTTGTTATGTACAATCACACCCTCATTTGGTTATTGATGTCAAACAACTAATGCGGCGGTACGGGTGTGAGAGCGGCTGTTGCGTGACGACGCTCGCGATGGCAGACACACGACGGCAGACCTTCGTAACTCGTCGACTCTCTTCAGTTTGATTCGGCAACGTTTTTTTTACAAATTTAATTTCGATGTTTCTCATCTGCCAGGAGACCCCCGATGGCTTTATTTCTTTTCTAATAAACTAAACGCTGAGAAATTGTTTTATCTTCCTTGTGCCCACCAGAGGGATAATTATGCAATAGAAGGATGCTTCTATTGCATAATTATCCCTCTAGTGGGCACAAGCCTCTTCTCAGGATGAGCAGGGTTTAGACCTTATTTCAACACGCTGACCTGGTGTGGGTTGGCGAACTCAAACAAGTACTCTGTAGGCAGACTGCTATACACATAACCAAGGCCGTAGCCAGAGGAGGGGTTGGGGGATCATACCAAACCTCAATTAAATTACTTTTGAAGAGTATAATACACACTCGTTATTGTAATTAATTTTCTTGTTCAGGGTCCCCCCCCCCCCGAATAAAATTCCTGGCTACGGAAAAAATCCTTGCACATTCCATCGAAAACGTTATGGAGCTCTCTCAGGTGCCTCACAATATTTTCCTTCATCGTTAACGCGAGTGATATTCAAATTCTGATCCGCACATGAATTCTAAAAGTTAGAAGTGCGGGTCGGGGTCCAATTTAGACCCTCTTGCATGGAAGGCAAATGTTCAACCACTAGGCTGTCAATGCTATCCTTCTTTAGCTTTATTCGAATACAAGAAGTGCATTTAATCAATTTGGTAAGGAATGGATGTCGACCGAATTCAATAGGTAAGTACCTAGGTAGTTAGTTTTCCTACCGCTGGTCAACATGGCATTGACGACTGTCAGATTGCAGCAGTGACATTTGTCTCGACAGCCTCAAATATACCACAGGGCGTAGCCAGGGTGGGGCGGATGAACCTGACCCTGGTACAGGAAAGAATAGGTAAATAGCCTAGATACAGTTAACTAACCTCCCAAGAAGGGTTGATGACAGGCAGGCGGCCAGTCATAAAACAATAAGCCAAAACCTCTAACAACATGGATTTATGAAAGATATGTTGTGACCCGACCTACTAAGGACAGGAAGAAGAAGAAGTTAACTCACCGCGTCTACTAAAATATGCAGTCCAATGTCCGGCTATAGTACCTATTTGGGCCTCAAACTGGGCATGGGCAAAATTATCCAATAACCCCATTCTGCACTTCCAGGTTTACCAAAAAATCAACACATATTTATTGTTTGACTGAGCCGCTTTGTCCCAGTCTGGATAAAATCCTGGCTACACCCATGGGTCAGTGACATCATGAGCAGCGTCACGGCTGGCTATGCGGTCACTAACACGGTTATCCAATTACACTACTGGATACCTAATGTAAGCATAAATTCTGCACAGCAGTGGACTATTACGAAAGCGTGTTGATGATGATAATGGATAGAGTATATTGGCGGATGTGACTGCCATTGGTCCTTAACTGATCACATCAGCCTGTGCATCAGCCTCATGGCTTACAGTAAGTATATACTCTGTGGTCATCTCATATCTTCCATTAATTTTCATGTCATTTCTCCTTCCTACAAATACAAAGTATCCTACAATTTTACCTTATTTAAGTAGTTATCTAACTTGATACTAGATGGCAGTACTAAAACCCTTAAAGTTCTTCTCACAATATTTTCACGTAAAATATGTATGTAACGAATTTAAATATAGTTATATATTTATGTAATTAAAACTTATTAAAACAACATGATTTATAGCTGTAAAAAACATTTATTTCTCAGTGTAGCTAACTTCACTTTATCGTTCATCAAGTTGGCTAACATGCAATGACGATACACAACGGTATTGATTCTGAAGTTTGGTACCACTGATTATGACATGAAAGCAAGATGGCGAGTTCATCTTAGGGATGTAACAAAACGGAAAAAAATCGATTATTGAATAATCGATTTCTCGGTTTTCATTCGTACCGATTTATAAATAATCAATTTTCATTAAAATACAAACTTTTAATCGATTATGAGGTAAAATTGATTTTTCATGGATTGAAAATAAAACAGCTCAATATTAAATTATTTATTATAGATTTTCAACAATAATAGTTGCTAAACCCAGCAGTATTATTAATACAAATATGGTAATAACTTAAAATTAATTATCACTACACTACAACCAGCAATCATTACAAATAATTATGATTAAGAAACGAGAGTTTTAAGACGTTTTTAGGCATTGACATTTTGACAGTTGCATGACATAAAAAGAAACACAAATATGGAGGGAAATAGAAGGAAGAGCCGCAGCAGTGTCACCATTTTTGAGGCAAATGTTGTATTTAACCTTATACCATAGAACTAATAAGAATTATGGCATATACAACAACGTATTTAGCTTATACAAATATAATGGAAATGAAAAGATACCAACGAATACAGATTTACGAAAAATCTTTTCTGTAATCGATTCATTTAAAAATATTAATCGATTACGTTAATAATCGATTTTTAGTTAACATTTACATCCCTAGTTCATCTCCGTTTGATGGTTCTCAGTGATAATTCACACATTAGATGTCATTTTTCGAACTTATTTCCACAGCTTATTTCGTAATGGTCTGGCAAATCAAACGTTAGTGAAAAATTCTCTAAGTAGTGTTAAAGTGTTTTAAGTACTATAAAGTGATCGTATTTTAGTTAGATGTGCATTTAACCCACCTGAGGAATGTTGGTTTTTTCAGTGATTTGTGATTCGGTCAGGTGTTTTCGTTTTAGTCAAAATTAAAATTTTGTTCTTGCGCAGTGAGTGAAGTTACATAGTTCAGATGTATTTGTGTTGTGGGGATGCTAGATGTCGGGACTGTTTCCAATGTTGGGAAACAAAAGCGTGAACTATTTGTTTTGATAGGCCGTGATAAATAAATCGAGAAGGTCGGACGGAGAAAGAGCTTCGGCCGGAGTTATGGCCTTCAGTGAGGTGAGTGTCTTTTTAATTGTATTTATGTGACTTCAAAATCTTCTTTGTTATGTATTACCTAACTAAAGAAAATAGAAGAAATCTGATCAACCAACCTTTGTACTATAAAGTTATAAATCGTCGTTTTCATAAAAAGAATGTGGCAGTTATCACCATTCACATCTGATTGCGATCAGTTAAGTACTTTGGTCGTTATAAAAATATTTGGCATTGGTAATCCTGTGTAAGTCCTCTATCTATATCTGGGAATTATTTATTACTTTAGATTAGAAAGAAAATGATAATACTTTGTGACTATACTCTGCGATGCATGCTTAATTATCTTGAAATAAATGTTACCAGCTGCTGGTGCCAAGTGATTGTTGTTTAAAGATTGTGACTCATTGGGTTGCACTTATTAAACTACTATTTATCATACTATATTTTAGATGACATCACAAGTAAGTAAAGTACCATAGAGGAAAACGATAACTATTCTAAAGAAATAAGTTTGTGTAATAAGTGGTATTATAATTTATGATAATTCATTAGTAGCTGGTTCATGTTGCAATGCTTGTGGCTGATCTGTGAACTCTGTGACCTCGCATTCTTTTAAACACACTCAGTTGTTTTCATGAAAGTGTAGAAATTCATTAACTACCTACACTTATTAATATTATTTTTTATTATAACTAAAGTATAAAGAAATATTTAATTAACCTTTATAATAATAATCTGATGGCCTACTAAAAAGTATTAGGTATTTCTTATTAGGTTATCAATTGATTTGATCTCTTGTAATTGCATGTTTGGTAAGCCCAATTTATGAAACCAATCAGAGGAAGAGAAAAATAATTAATTATAACCATTGTCTTGCATATTAAACTATGCAAATCATTGTATAAAATATTTTCAGACTTTTTCCAATCAGATTATTTATTTTACATAATCCTCACATATACTTTTACATAGTATTAAAAAGTTGCTTTATTAGAAACAAATGTAAGCATCTATTTCAAAGGCTGGTATTCTAAAATAATGCTGAGTTATGAATCTCGATTTGAGTAGAGATTTGTATTGAAATCTGTACTTACTCAAATCTTATCTTAAATCGAGATTCATAACTGAGCATCGTTTTAGAATACCAGCCTAAGAATGGTAATTACTTTCTTCCTAGAACTCGTATTGCATATAAGAAATCACATAGCATATGCTGCAAGAAATACAGGTGCTTGCAAATGTGCTACCATTTGTTTTAAAGCTACAGTGGAGTCTGCTTATAATGACATCAAAGGGATGGCGATATTTGGTCGTACTAAACGGACGTCGTTATAAGAGTCAGTAAATACCAGATAAGAAAACCTAACTAAAGGATGTTCTTAAGTTGCTATAAGTGGCTGGTCTTTATAAGCGAAGTCGTAATAAACGGATTCCACTGTATGTTGACATACTTAACAGGTAATATTAAAGTAACATCACTAGTAATATTAAAAAGAATATTTGACAAACGTTGTTTCATATTTATAACAGACAAACAAGATCCATTTTAGCGAGGAACAACATATAATGTCACACCTTGTACTCCCCGAAGGGTACGGCGGAGGTGTTTTAGTATACCCTCTTTTCGCCAGTTATGTTTAAGTCCCATGTAATAAGGGGCAAGCCATTAATCAGGCACAAATCCAGACACCGGGCTGCTACTAAGGAATTCCTAAAGGAAAAACCCAATAACAACATTTAGCAAGGAAATGTATAGAAATAAGCAACATGTTTGCTTCCAGCATGGATTCAACAAAGTACATAATTATTATGCTTTTATGAATGTTAACGGTCAATCCAGAATTAAAAGTCGACTTGAAGAAATGGTTCTAAAGATATTCATGCCTTGGTGTGCCTCATGGTTATAATCTATACTAATATCATAAAGCTGAAGAGTCTGATTGTTTGAACGCACTTATCTCAGGAACTACTGGTTGGAATTGAAAAATGATGTTTGTGTTGGATAGTCCATTTATCGAGGAAGGTTATAGTTTATATAACATCACGCCATGACCAATAGGAGCGGAGCATAAATGAAAAATGTTGCTAAAACGGGGAAAATGTCCACCCATGTGAAGCCGGGACGGGCCTCCAGTGTTATAATAAATGGGGCATAGGTATAATGGCATATTATTAATGTTAAATGGACAGTTTCAAAGTTCTATTGTTTCAAATTTAAGTTGATTTTAGGATAGTTCAATGAATAACATTATTATGCCTTTTAAATGATTCCAATAATTACTTCTTAAAACAGTTGGTCATTAACTTACCTAATGAATTTATGGCTGGCTGTTAAATACTTGATTTTAAAGTGTAGACCTGATTTAGATTTGTGTGAAGTTTGTAGCAAATTGAGTTCTCATCTTTACATAGTATAAAACAAAGTCGCTCCCACTGTCTGTCTGTCTGTCCCTATGTATGCTTAGATCTCTAAAACTACACAACGGATTTTGATGCGGTTTTTTTTAATAGAGAGAGTGATTCAAGAGGATGGTTTATATGCCCCACATTAGTATCTACATTGCACCCGTGCGAAGCCGAGGCGGGTCGCTAGTAAGAATATAAAGTAATGTTATCACATCTGCAGAGTATTGAATATAATATGTACTCTTTTTATCATCATAATTCAAATGAAATTTCAATTAAGTAAATTAATGTTTCAGTCCAAAATGTTCTCATTAATTTATTCATCAAGTATTTACTTATTGCACACAACAAGTTGATAACTAATTACCTACAATAATGGTTAAATATTTCTGTCCCATTAGGTGTAGATAATTATCATTTCTAATTAATAAGTAATTTTCAAATCAGGTAGAGTCGTAAATTCCTTTGAACTGCTATTCATTAAGTAAATAATTGCACTTTAATTGATAGTTTTTTCACCATATTTCATAACCAAGAGTACACTGGAACAATTCTGTTTAACATCATTTTATTAATTTCTATCATTTATTTAAACAAAGCTTTACTATTTAATTCCTTTTTTTTAATTAAATACACATATATGTGTATTTTTTAATTAAATACACATATAAATTACATTTTTAAATATTTCTATAAAAATAGTAGCCCACTGGCATTGGGAATAGGATCCAAGTTACCGGTGGTCAGGCTTCAGAGAGAGGAACTTCCTAACAATACGTACGTGCCGTGTCCAGAAGTATCACTCTCTGTATCAGGCCTTTGACTCAGTCGCCCAACGAAAGCCTCATCAGATGTTGGTCGAGGCTCTTGGCTATTAAGCCATTGGCCGCAACGACTATCGGCATAACGACTGCTGAGTCAACCTATCACATGTCGACAACCTCGTGTGCCAAGTCTTGATACTTAATTTCTAATTATTATTAGGTATTTGTCTAAAATCATAGCTGGATTGATTGTTTAAAACATGTAAATAAAATGGCACTCTACGAAAGTGTTTCAAGATAACAAAAAAAGAATTACCTAATACGAAATCAAGGCTACTTAGTTTGTACTTGTTCATTTAGGCACTAAACTTGATTACAATAGCAGAGATTATTTATAAGACCCAGTTTGGACGCATTATGTTTTATGAGACCTCATTGCTTATTCTTTCCTGGTGCATTAGACTGAATACTTCCATTGTGCCAAAAATTATACATTCACAACTTACACAATAGTTACATCTCTAATTTGAGAGCTCCAAAATGTCAGCGTCGGGCGAATCGGCCGCGGTGGTCATGACGCAACAACCGTTACCAATTCACACGACGGGTTTGTTATTCCTCGGGGGCTACAAGTTAGTGAAGTCATTTGGCTTTAGATGAAACATCCTCAGTTGGATTGGTTGTAGGCGTTTCATAATTGTGGCGTTTAGCGGCATTTTCCCACGGTTCGATTGTTATTCTGTACGCGATGTGAGTCGCGTCGTGCGTAGCCGTCTAGGTGACTGATATCGCTGCGTGAGACTGCACTGTTACCTTTTCGGAAACGGAGCCATAAGAAGTAGGCCTCCGTCTTCCTCGTGACATTGTTAAGTTAAGGTTGCTCTAAAATTTGGCGTTGTTAACAATCATGTTCTGTATTTGCCTACATTTATAGTGAGTAATTCAACATTATCGGTCTTACCAGAACGATTATTTAGTGGGTATTTAATAATAGTTAATAATGTTAAATTACTACAGGAAAATGGTACATTTTATACATGCGTGTGTTGTGTAATCTGTTTCAAGGAAGCTGCAGAGTATGTAGGCATATACTCGTTTCTTCCCGTGAACACACCAACATAAATACTTCCTTGGTTACCTTACACGTGTCTTTTATGTCATTGTAAAAGTCCAAACCTATTAATGTACGTACCAATTAAGTAACTAGAAAATAAAGACTGTAACAAAGAAATAGAGATTAAATAAAGCAAACTACACCTGCCAAGAGTACGGGAAAGGTGTAATAGGCCAAAATTGGTCTGAGTTAAGTAACGGAGTTTCTCTCAGTTAAAAACAATCATGTCAACCTAAATTACGCGAAGCTTGGCAATACTATCGCTTTGAACTCTCCATGGCGGTCGTCGAACCGTCAAATTCAAAGTTTGATCTGTAAAAATCTAAAAAATGATTTATATTTCATGAAAAATCTACTTTCACCGTGACCTTTTCTAAGCCATGCGATTATATCGTCAGTGGAAAGGTAAAAATACTAAAGCGCAAATATACCTACTTTACAATTTAATAATATAATTCAATTATCTATTTAATATGTATACTCTAAGAAAAATAACTAAGTTTATTTTCTTAAAAAAATACTTTGAATAAAGTAGGTTGGCGCTTCAGTCTTTTTACCTTTCCACTGACGATATGATTTGCCAGTAAATTTGTAGCTGTCTCAGTGTTCGAGTTTCGACAGTAACATCATGCAATGTAGTTATCAAATAAGTAATGGACTAATTAGAACATTATTATAAAATTTATATAATAATTTATACAACATACAAGAGTAGGAAGTCGCGTACCAATTAAATTGTATCGGTATTTATTAACGAATAACATGATACGGACGTAAATTTTGTATCGAGTTATAGTTTCCTATGAACTTTAACCGTTGCCGAGTAGGTAAGTGCCCCCTATTGTGTGCTACAAAGTAACAATGTGGTCTAGTTAGGTGGTAGGTAGGTAAATATTGTGGTGTTTGTGTAGTGTGGCGTTCGTTATCTATATGGGCCGTAGTTTCCTTGTCGGGCCCCCGATTACATCCGTATGTGAATCAGAATTTGGATCTTTTATTTTAAGCTCGTTAGCGTTCTAAATTTAATTGTAAGTAAAGTTAGTGGGATCTAACAACACTGGTTAAGCTAAGACGTGGCTAGGTTGGTTGTTGCCAAACTTAAATACGTTTTGTGAATGTGGCTCGACCGCCTCGGACGTTTGTGTTGCGGCGTCACCGAGTTTAATGAAATTCTGAGTATTTAACTCTCCGTATTTGGGAATTCGCTAGGGAGGCATTGTTTTGTAAACTTGTAATGTTAATTTTATCTTAACTTTGGCAAGTTTTAAAATACCTCCCGAAGTTATTTAAGTACTTAGTACTTACCTATTTTGAATTTCTGGCTATTTACTTTAAAAATAATCTTTAGACATGCAAAGTCTTAATAATGATCATGAGCAATTGAAAGCACAAAAGAATAGCTAACTATTCAGCTTAATACCTACGTAGGAAAGTTAAACTCAAGTATACTGTTAGTATTACATTTATTACTGAATTAATAGCGTAATTCACATCCACGGAATTCGAAATACAAATGCGCATCACACGCTTTTTACCCCATTTAAATTCCATGATATCAATATTTCAAAATCATTGCGATATCCAGCCGATGTTACTGTCATCATAACGTGACGTCAAAACGAATCGGACAAATTTAAGGCAGTCGTGCGCGCAGGTCGTCAACCCGAATTTTATCAACAATCAACTTTGTAGAGCCATCCGACCCAGCGCAAGTTCTCCAACTTCAATACAAGTATTAGCATAGGAGTCTACTCGTGCCACCCAAAAAACAAAAAGTAACCGAGAAAATTCCGTTTGGCGTAACGTCCATTGTTTAGTTAGGAACTTAAATTCTCCCTAAAGACGACGCAACCCAGCGATGTAAAGTTAACTTGGATAATTTCCAAAGCGGCGTACAATTTACTGTCGAGCATTGTAAACACCTGCTTTAGTCAGACATTCCCTTCTTTGTTTATCTTTTCTGGATGTCACAGCCGTTTGTGTGGGAAACCTACGGCGAAATGATAGCAGGCCAACGAGCATTCGTAATTAATTGATAAATAAAAAAAGGGTTCATTCAACGTCTGGTAAAATATGCTTAGTTAAAAAAACGTTAATTTGGCTATATTTCAATGAGTTGTATGCTTTATTAATTACTAGCGACCTACCCCGACTTCGCACGGGTGCAATGTAGATACTAATGTGGGACATATAAACCTTCCTCTTGAATTACTCTATCTATTGCTGAAAACTGCATTAAAATCCGTTGCATAGTTTAAAAGATCTAAGCGTACAGACAGCGGGAGCGATTTTGTTTTATACTATATAAAGGTTAGATTCTTTTTTTAGGTTTTACTATTGGTTATGTAAAGTTATGTACGAAAATAAGTACTTATACGCATTATTCGTTACTATCAAATACACTGCTGAAGACATCTTACTTAATAGTTAATAAATCGACTGATATATTAACGTATTTCACCTTTGACCGCGTTCGTGCTCTACGTGAACTATGGGGCTTGAGAGGTGAAAGGAGGGTGATCGTACCACGAGGTACTGCTTACGGCTCTAAGTCTCCTTATGGTACCTATGACGGGTTATATGACCTAGACACACCTTGCCTGCCTTGTGACAGACATGATTGATTTGCAAGGAAGTATTTGTGAAGAATGCTGTGAAAAAAATACGCAAAGTTTCTTGTTAATCTAACATTTTATCTTGGATTAATCTTTTATTTTGCTATGGAAGGAGACGGATATCTATCTGATGCGCAAATACTTTATCAATGTTTATTTATACATGAGCGACCATTATTATAATATAAACGTAATAACAAAGAATATACAATGTATATAATGCAGCTATGCGGAATTAACTCTGCTTTTGATCTGATACGTTCACTTCTGTCGTGTTGTTGTTATATTCATAGCGATTTTGTGATGAAACTCGAAATGTTGACCTAAATACGTTATTAACATTGTATTTTTAAATGTTGCACTTTATTTGATACGCGCTCGGAGCCAGTTGAAATGGTTTATAATAAAATAAACACGCGTGAAGGAATGTGGGGCGAAATTGGAAAGAATCGTGTTTTTACCTACGCTCAGTTAAGCCGTTTGCAATATTTAACGAATCAATATAATATTATGTTTATTTATTTCATATATTTGTGTGTTAGAATTCATATTATTTAATTTGTTTTTATTTTTTATATAATGTAGTATCCTACTAATGTATTCAGTATTATTTGTAAATGGTAGAAAAAGCTTCAATAACGATTAAGTAAATTATGCTGCTTTTATGTAAAACTGTTAAAACGCAATGAGCATTTCTCTTTATACTACGAATTTTATTACAGAATTCTAGGTTGATGGTTGTTCGATCCCGATCACTTAATTGACGATTCCACATTACGGACTTGAAACTTAAGTTCATTATATTACTGCCGAAACATGAAAAAATTACCTAAATTACGTTACGTGCTTCTCGCATTACAAACAAAACGTAAGACGTCTTGCAAGACTTGCATAACTTAAGAAAATTGACACTCAAGCTCTTATGAAATGTTAATTATTGTGTGCCCCAGCCGAGGGACGTGTCTAAGGAACGACAGTCGCTCAGGCATAATATCGACTTGGACCTTAAATATTCATACGGGGCAGCCAACGCCGGCCCATCAATATTAATAACTTGCCGACCCGGTGATAGAAACGCGCTTCACCAGTGAATTGTTAGGAAAACTGTTACTTAATTTTATTTAACCACTGAACTATGGCTTGACTTGTATTTTTTCTTGACGTAAATAGACGGTCGTTATACCGAGTTTAGATAGATGTAATTATAGACATCGGTATGGCTGAACGCGTCTATAGTAATTACTGTTATAATAGTGCTGATATGGATCAAAAGAAAGTCGACAGCTCCAATTAATTTTGAAACTATTTTTATAAAACAAATATGATGTTACAATTTCTACTTCCTTAACATTTTTCTCTTGCAAAACACCATTCGTGCCAATAGGTGATTTTCAAGGAACTGCAGTTTAGTAGTGGATTTTAATTAACATGTTTGGAAAGCAGTAGATAACATCGAATGTGACTAACTGCAGTTAATGAACTTACCTACCACATGCCGCACATCCGAACTCATTTATCTTCGCATGATTGCAGTTTTTAGACCTTGTTTTACTTATTAGACTACGTGACAGATTTTCTAGTTCGATTAGAATTTACATCAAGCCATTAACTATTTTATACCGTAGGTTTTGCTATTAGATAATAATGTATTCTCGCAGCATGCTTACTTTAGTGATAGAATACCAATTGCCTAGAGGCCGTTTGGAATTTGTTTCTTTTTTAAACATAACATCACGCATTATTCCCCGAAGGGTTGGGCAGAGGTGTGTAAGTAACACCCTAATTTCGCCGTTATGTTTAAGTCCTATGTAATCGAGGGCTAGCTTATTGCCATCAAACGGGCACAAATCCAAACTCCGGGCTATATAAACATAACATCACGCCTTAAATTCCCTGAAGGGTTCGGCAGAGGTGTTTTTAAAATACCCTCGTTTCGCCAGTTATGTTTAAGTCCTATGGAATAAGGGGCGAGCCTATTGCCATCAAACGGGCACAAATCCAAACTCCGGGCTGCTACTGAGGAATTCCATACGGAAAAACCCAATAACACTTTTGCCTGACCTGGGGATCGAACCCAGGACCTCACGATCAGCAGTCGCGCTTGCCACCACTAGATCAAATAAGCAGTTGAATTGCATCTTTTAAACACTCATGCTTCTATCGTCGTTTAGTTCATTATCATCATAATCCTCCTGCCCTTATCCCAACTTGTTTGGGGTCGGCGCAGTATGTCTTCTTCTTCCATACATCTCTATTAGCCGTCATTTCGGTAGACACCCCCCTTTCTAGCCATATCATCTTTCACACTATCCATCCATCGCTTCTTTGGTCTTCCTCTACTCTTATAACCATCCACATTCATTCTATCGTCGTATAGTTATAAGATTGATATAAACTGAAATGTAAGCAAGTAGCACGACGATGTTCCGAGGTCGAGCCCGTTATAAGTCAGGTTTTGACCGTGCCGCGCCGGTTTACGGTGCACATTATGTAAATACTCAACGGTTTCATATGCCACATATTAGCCAATAACGTAGGGTATTTGAGGTATACGAGCTAATAACTAATTTGATTACATCTGTAAGCTAGTGATAATACAAGCTTTATTGGAAATATTAAAATTATATCGTTGGTCTGGTATTTCGTTGGATTATTCTAGTAATAAGCGGATACTAGTAATAACTGCCTCGTTGGTCTAGTGGTGGCAAGCGTGACTGCTGAACGTGAGGTCCTGGGTTCGATCCCCAGGTCGGGCAAAGTGTTATTGGGTTTTTCCGTATGAAATTCCTCAGTAGCAGCCCGGAGTTCGGATTTGTGCTCGGTTGATGGCAATAGACTTGCCCCCTATTACACGGGACTGAGGATGTTACTATACACCTCTGCTCAACCCTTCGGGGAATACAGGGGTGATGTTATGTTATGTAATAAGAGGATATTCGTATCATTGCGATGTTGATGCGATTTTTGACGAGTGTGTTATCCACATTTGTGACATCACAAATATTCGCCGAGGAACTGTAAGTGAAGTTAGAAGGATAAAGTCTGTAGGAGTCGATTATACGTCAATTAAACATTGATCTGCAGAACATTATTTTCTTATACCAGGACAGTATGTACTTGCAAAATTATCGACAATGAAAACGTCCGGTTGTGTCTTAAGTAGTAATTGATTTCCAGACATGGCAAGAGAGCCTGCATTAATTGGATTCGCATGTACATCCGACCTTGGCCTTAGATATCATTAGTTTGGTGTCCCACACGCGATGCCGTAGCAATTACTGTTGTAAGAAATACCAATTATACATGTAAATAGTACATATTATATTTCTGTTATTGAATGAAACCACGATTGTCTCCGTGTTTAATTAAGTACCTTGTTCTAATTGTCGTGCAATTTATTTTACTCTATGCACGACTTGAGTTTACGTAACGTTTATCGAATTCAACTATTTTAGTGAAATCGAAATCTAAGAAATGACTTACTGCGTTTCAAAACACGCAGTATTGTTAGAAAGTCCAAAACGGCAATTTTTTTATTTTTAACCTTATTTATTTGACGTGTTTTGTTAGTATTGCCTTATCAACGTTATCGTGGTCCAGATTGTCAACAAACATGTTTTAAGATGAGACACTGACATGTTACGTAAAATCTCGGGTTTTTACGCCTTTATAATCTGATAAATTACTCGGGTAATTTTAGTTGAGATTAATTAACCCGAATTGTTTGATAGTGTTTTAAGACCATCAATCTGCGTTGTCTCTGCGTAACATATTAACAAGCTTTGTATTGTTGGTAGTTTTATAGTTGCCAGATGGATCACTTTGAAAAATCATCGCTATCTGTCAGGAACATTTCTCAGTAACCTAGCTATTTTCTAGATCAAGGTGTGTCGGGCTATTTTCAGCTCGAAACCACGGGACTGGCATCGATTTGAACTACAAATAGAATAGCTTCAGTCTGGTCCTCATTTAAGGTTCTGCTTTAAATGGAGTTATAATCATTCTCAGATACAAGTATCGAATATTTTAGATGCCAATCTCTAGTCATTTGCATACAAGCTACATTAAGGACGTGTATGTGTTGCCATTGCCGTTATGTTGGTGCTAAAAACCCCGACGGAACGAAAAAGTCTGCATACCATAGAAACGTTGAATTGTGATACAATAAATTATGTGAGAGCGGAATTCGTGTCACCCGCGAGACCTGCTCGCGTTTGACTATCTTTTCTCTTAATCCTTTGTACATATTTGTACAGGTTTTAGCTGTATTTAAGTACCAATGTTTAGTGTTTAAAATATGGCGTCTGTCCGTAATTACCCTCTAATGTAGGATGCATAACTGTTGCTAAGAGACCCCGTTCATTTAAGGAAGAGAATGTATTCTGAACTATGTTTGGAAGAATGCTTTTGACGACAGCTCGTACTTGAGTTACCTATGAGAAATGTCAAGTGTCATTGACTGAGATAATTGTTGACGCAATCTATAGAGCGCTCTAGTACTATGGTAATTCCTTCTCGGCGTTAAGTATTTCGTCACAGCGTTTCGCGTAGGTGTGTATCTGACACTACAGTATATTAAGCATTACGTATTCACAATACGACTGTAAATTCATGCTAATTACATTCTTAGTGAGGCGTATGTACCTACCTACACTGTCAGCGTGCGGCCTTGGAGAAATATTACATTACGGGCTTCTATGCCCTGTATAATTGGTAATTTATTTAGAGTTTGTGTAAATGAATCATTTTACACAATCAATCGTTTTGAGGTGAATAAATGTCTGTACATAGTATATACTACAACTTTCTGTCAAAACAGATGAAGCTTTCAAAGTGAAACTTTTCAAACGTAACGTGTTACCATATTTAGTAATCATTAACTCCGATTGAGTTCATTCTAATCGACGATTTAATGTTGCGTGACCGTTCGTTCTAGTCGCAGTCCGTTGGCACTTTCCAAAATAACGTCCATTCAGCTATAGTACAGTATGTTGTATTATACAGTGGAACTAGCGACAATATGTAAAAAATTATATTGAGTGCCTTAAATGTAACAAAAAAGTATTAACAAGGTCATCAAATACACTCACGCGCAACGACGACTCGTTACTGACAGATCATTTTAATGAGATTGCATTGTATTTACGTCCATTTACAATTCCTGCGTATACTATACTTACTGTTTTTGACTAAAACTAAACTTACATTACTAAAAACTATTGTAATGTTTATTGAAACATAAAAAATAACTACTCGACTCGCTTTAACACTCATAAAGTCATAAAGCTACAACGAATTTTGAATTCAGTGTAGTTTTATGGCTCCTTATATTGGTAAATAAGTACTCGGAATAGTCTGTAGTCAAGCAATATTATCGTCATAATATAAACAATAACTATTTGTTTCAGTAAAACAATCTTTTATCGATAAAAGAAACTTTAATACGATGTAATTATTCAGTATCGATTGCTCCTCCATTAGTGAGGTTATTTTAATCGCAATAGAGGCTTAGTTAATTGGTGAGAGCTTGGATCGACTGACGTTTATTAAAGCTATCTATAATTGAAACGATACTATATCGTAAAAGGAGGCCTCTTTTGCATAATCACGGTGGTTGGCGTTTTAGCGTAATGAAATCGTTTACATAAACATTATCAAGTGAGAAACTGTTTCTACTAAATAGAGGGTAGGCACATACATACATACATACATAAACTCACGCCTTTTTCCCATGGGGGTAGGCAGAAACTATAGAACGCCACATGCTACGACTCTTACATACCCCTTTCGCTTCATCCACATACTTTCTTATTATCTGTTTTAATTAAAACAATTTAATAATAAAATAGAGATGATACCGGATTTAAGGAATGGTGTACCGATAACTGAAATATCGAACTCGGACCATTATTCTGAATTGAAAATTAGTGGAAATTTTCGCGGAGTATTCCGAATTCACTGTAGGTTACATATCTATTTTTTCTGTATATCTAATATTTCAATTAAATCATTTTAAAGCTAAGTAAATAAACTGCGTGCAAGGCACAAGTTACCGAAAATTGAAACATTCAATTCAACTCATTATTTTGTTAAAAAAATCTGTGGAAAATATCCACGTAACTAACCGGATTTTCATTTTTTTTCAAAAATTTGTTTTTAATTTTGCAAAATGCGCTGTTCTGTGTCCTTGTGAGTTAATAAATTATTAAATTTGACACGAGAGAAATGTGAAATTAAAGCCCCGAATTCAAGGTAAACTTTTGTTGAGCAACAGTTGATCAACATTGTTGATGACCAACGACGAAGTAGCTGGTAGGTATATGGAAACTTTTGTTGAGCAACAGCTTATCAACATTGTTGATGAGTAACGACTAAGTTGCTGGAAACAAAGTTTATATCAACATGTCTTGTCCTCACTGGCCAGTCTGCGTCAAAATGTTGCCCGAGGAATTAAGTGTTGTTGTGTTCTCTGATCATGTTTATAAACAGGTTGCAAACAAGTCCACACACTTCAACAATTGTTCATAAATAGATGTTGTCGCTCGTCGAGCAAGAACTTGTCAAAATGCCGTGATCAACTCGGCAACACGTTGACAGCAAATCAGCAACATGTTGATTAAACTATGTTTATAAACGAATGTTTACCATGAATACGGGGTTTTAGTATTGTAAAAAGAAATTCGAAAAGTCAGTATATTATTCTGAGCAAAATTTCCACATATTTTCATTAAGAATAATTTAATACCCGGTAGAAATATACAAGAAATATTTACTAGTCATACTTGATTAATACATAATGCATCTTTTAAACTACGCAACGGATTTTAATGCAGTTTTCAGCAATAGATAGCGTGATTCAGGAGGAAGGTTTATATGCCCCATATTAGTATCTCATTACACCCATGCGCAGACGGGACGTGTCGCTAGTAGTTAATAAAACAATGTTGTCGTAAACTTTATGTCAAACTGTATCGAAAATTTAAGGATTTAGCTAACTATGTAATGTTTATGGTCTAGTTTATTATACCTCTGTCAATTAATTTGATAGTCTCGTTCACGTTATGACTATGTTAAACAATTCACCATTCAAGTGCCGCTAACTACTGTCACTGCCTACATCTCTGTAACAACTATTCTTAAATAATAAATGCGAATAGTCTTACTCCTGCTAACTGCTACATTAAGGGTGACCTCGTCGTTAGTAAATAAGTGTGAAAACATAGAGAAAATGAAATTGATATAATTTGTAATTATTTGTTAAAAGATTTGTAATTATTTGTTCTCAAAGAACAAAGTGTTTGCAGGGCTTTGCTAAGTATTTTAACTGATTTTGATTGACTGCCTTGTTGGTCTAGTGGTGGCAAGCGCGACTGCTGATCGCGAGGTCCTGGTTTCGATCCCCAGGTCGGGCAAAGTGTTATTGGGTTATTCCATTAGGAAATTTCTCAGTAGTAGCCTAGAGTCTGGATTTGTGCTCGGTTAACGGCAATAGGCTGGCCCCTTATTACATGGGACTTAAACATAACTGGCGAAACGAGGGTGTACTAAAAACACCTCTGCCGAAACCTTCGGGGAATACGAGGCGCGATGTTATGTTTATTTTGATTAATTCTAAGTTTTAGTAAATTTGGCGCAAAATATTCTTCGTTGCTAAATTTAAAACTCGTTTCATATGAATGTCACACAATCCTCACGTTCTCATATAAATAAAACGACGTGTATTTTCATATTTCTAACCACAAACTTTTCTAACGGCACTGGAAGTAGAGTTACAGCTCTGCTAGACAACACAATAAACACTATATTGTTATACTTGTATTTCCTCACATTCTCACAATGCGTCGCACACAAACAAACGTCTCGAACACGGCGTCGGGTTTCATTGCAAACGCATAATATTTTACTATGAAAACGTGATGTTTTCGCACCACCACTCGAGAGGAAACAGCCCGTTTTACATACAAGTACACAACTTATCCGGTAGCTAATTTGTTAAGATTTGTCTGAATCACACCCACCCAATACGTCATAACCAGTGTTGCCAGGTGTCCCGATTTGCGCGGGACGTTCCGATTTTGAGGGGTTTGGTGACACGTCCTGATTCACCCTTGATTCGAATCGAATGACCCGATTTTTCACCAACCTCCTTAGTTTGCACTTTATTCGATAATTTTGACAGGAAAAATGAATATATCTGTACTTAAGCTGTTACTACTTTTTTATAGTCATTGTAGCTGTCCCGATATGAAAACCAAAATCCCAAATATTTTACTCCCCCGTTCCGAAATTTGACACACTGGACCTGGCAACATTAGTCATAACTGTTAGTAAATTACACTGGATTAGGTTTGGTAGCCTGTCGTAATCGAAATGTTGTCAGACTTTCTCTTTGTAAAATGTGCTGTAAACTAGACTACACACGTTTTACTTGTTTGCAAAACTTAGTCCTTAAGGCAAGCATACCAACTAGCGTGAACTTTTAGTTCATAAAAAATGTTGTACGAACGTAGGTTAGCTCCGTGAAAGTAATCCGTTGCCGGTGCTCTAAAATTGTTTTTCACGTAACTTCTTTTAGTTTGTTTAAAACTATTCTAACATACAGCGTTGCCGGTGGCGCGGCACGTCGTTTTCTACCGTCGATTTTCTTTTTCCACTCAGTGCCATGTGGCAATAGCTCTTTTCGGACGATTGCCGTCGTTGCATTCGCTTCACACACGGTTGTACATTGAATAATCGAGTGCTCTAGAGCTCGTCGACGTTGAACCGCTAGAACTTTATTGGAATGCATTTGTCAACTATATAAGATTTTTATTGGCGTTTCATGTATTTCTATCAGTTCGGATGAAACTTTGATCGACTTTTTATTCGATGTTTCCTTGAAGGGTATTCTCTGGATATTATTACGGTTTTCAAGATAAATACGTGTCATTGACGTTTCTGAAAAATTGGGAAACAACCCCAGTAGATTTTTCAAAGAAATACTGCTGATGGATTTCGGTACATAAAATTTGTTTATTCATTTGACTAATTTGTAATAATTTCAAAGGTTTAAGTGGAAAACATAAAATCAGGTCATTATGATAGTTTTCAACAGTTACTCGACAAGAGCGTCGTTAATGAACCACTAGCAATTATAACTAGTGTTCGCTGAACTATAAAACACTAATAAACACAGCGACACTATTTCACCGTTAATGTACCAGCGGGGAACATAAAGCGGGACGTCGCACATCGTTCACACCCCACACACGACATTGAGCACTAATACAAAAACTTTACACTGTTTGTTTGGGACACAAAGGTGCCATTCCACCTCTTTTGAACAGGGTATAAGCGTTTTTCAAATAGAAAATGAATTTACCTTAGTTAGAAAACTGTTTCCCACAAAGAAAATATGGCGCTCTATTTTCAGAGATTGGTGTACGATGAGTTGCGTTATAAAGTGAAATGGGATGAAAAATATCTGTGCAAATATTAACGCTCGAAGATAAATGAAAATCGAGACCTTGTCGTTATTCAACGCCTAGTTAACTGAAGTTCACTTTATTTATGCTATGTCCTCGTTCATCTCTCATTTTCCATCACTACGATGTCTTATTTGGATTAAACACTTTGAATGGTAGTCTGTTACAACATTAGGGGTCATTTGAATTCCTGACGGAACTTCATTAAGTAATTTACATTATTAAATCAATTAAACTGCTTTGTTGCCAGAGCCGACAGTACCTAAAGCATTCAGATGATACACAAGAGCTTCACGCTGTTCTATTTTTGTTTATGCAGACTTAAAGTCAACGTTTGATAATGCATCTGTTGATTCTTCTATCCTTTTACGGTCAATCCTTTGAATAAATTTAAAAATCCAGATTCTATAACGACATTTTGCAAAGTCGATCTCGTAGTTGCAGTAATACCGGTATAGAGCTGGTGCCGGTCGGATATTGCGCTCTTATGGCGTCGTCGGTTCGCTTAATGCGTTTCCGATGTGACGCAAATGGGATGTTTTGTACCTCCGCAACGCTCACGTCACTCTACCGCTACTACCGTGCAGGTGTCAACCATCCGCCAACTGGGACATTGTACTGTTCTTACATAGCAACCGACAGTATAGGAAATAATGCTTTTGTTACCTTGAAGTCAAGAGTTGTTTTCTGGTTTTATTCTCAAAAACACTTTATTTTTCTGATCCACAAATATACGAATTTCCTCTGAATTCACTTCTCGGAGGTTCGGCTGAGGCATTGAACAGTGGTTTATCGTCATGAGAACTAAATCGCAGCTATAAATTCTACATCAAATGCGTTTTCAAGATTTATCTTCCGAATGTTTCCAAACACAAGTTTGGTTTGGTTCAGAACCGTATAAACTAGAATAACGATTACACCTTTGTTTAGATTATCATGATTTTGATAAGTTAGGTTTCCATTTCTTTTTAAACTTGTTGTAGTACATCTGTTAAATTCTGCGAATAAATGTCAATTCTGACTTCACAAGCGATTAAGTCTTGATATGTTCGGCCAAGAGTTGTTATTTTTACAAGATCTCTTATCAAATATCTTAACAGTACATGGAGTAAGGAATGTGATGTATCACGATAACAGTTCTTATCGTTTGCCTTGCTTCGTCTGAGAGACCAACTGATATATGGAATTAAGACGATTTCATTCAAACATTTCTCGTACTATTAAATATTTTGTTAGGCATATCACGTTCATCTTCTATCTTTTTTGGACCGTTCGTGTTAGTAGAGACTAGACCTCCATTTTAAAAGGCTTCTTTTTTACACTGGCCCACGTTCGCGTCTAAGTTTTTGTTCTGAAAGTAATCATTGTTCCTAGATAGGTTGTGTCTCCATTCTTTATTATACATGTCGACGTTGGTTCGTCAGTGATTTTAGTCACGCGTAGGCATCGCCGCCTGTCGGTTGGATGCCTTTGTTTTTTTTAACAAATACCGTTTGTTCCCCATTAATAATGGACATTATAAGCTACATAAAAAAGTGACAGTGATTGTGATTAAACTCATTCATAAGTAAACTCGCAAAGTGATTAATCAAAAACATCTATTAGTACCCAGATAGCAAACATTTATTAACAGCTTTGGCTTTATATTGAAGTTTATTATCCCCTTGAGTACATGGTGGTAATATATTCACCGACACCTGTTATAGTCATCACTACAGGCATTTGGCATTTCTCATGACACCATTCATATTTTATAATATGTGAACTGTCAAATGACGCGACCTCGCTGAATTCCTATGTGCAACCTACGCAAGTTCGCACACCTGTTGACGCCTTATCGATGTCTTGATGTCCATGTTAGATACTCTACGACTATTAATTACTTTGCGGAATATATACGTACTTGTAGTAGTTCGTATACTAATCACAGACGTATATTTGCGATAACAAAAAAACATTGTTATGAGAACCATGACAGGACCCACAAAGGCTTCTAACGGACCGTAAACCAAATAATGTATGTGGGCCGCATTGCCTAATGTCGAACGCTTATGGCTATGCGTAGCGCTGCCGTAAACGCATGGAATTCCTTCCAGTTCAGAAAGGACCGTATTCAATGCACGGCTGCGCGGGCGGTGACTCCTCGCGACAGTCCACCCGATGCCATGCTTGGCCGTCCTCACACTGAATACTAATGTGCCTCCAAATTCAGACACTCGTTGTTGCGGACCAACGAAAGTTTTGTAACGCCTTTGTCTTGCTGACTTTCGCGCTCGCTAACTGGAACGCTCGTTTGACGGATCGCCTATAGCTATAGTAATTTACTGCTTGACATGTTTTGGCAGCTATTGATAAAGATGAGAGTTTTTGTGAACTGACAATTAAAGTGGGCTGTTTCTTTAATATATTAGTTAAAAAGTCTCTCATTAAATATCTGGGACAAGTCGTAACTTTATTTAAAGTTATCATGAATAATGTCAACATAACTTTCGCTATTCTCTCGAAAGAGCTATGTTAGAGATTTCATTAATGTTAAATTCTACATTGCTGCTATGTGGGGCGATAGTATCTCGGACTCTGCCCGCATCTGCATAATTTGTAGATCGCCGGCGACGAGCAAATGATATGGCAATAGCATTGAATAGCTGTGAATACTTATGCACTGCTGGGTACATGAAGTCTGTGCGCGAGTTTCGCTGCGTTGAGCCGCCGGAGCAGCCGCTGCTGCACGCTCCGCTGGCGCCGTTCACCGCCCGCGCGGTTGCTTCACCCCCGCGGTCCCTTGCGAAAAAATCATAATGCAATCGCCAGGACGGCCGGTGTGGAACGCTCGGCAACCACTCGCAACACGCAACCAGTCTACATTCAAATGCGTTGAAACTCACACGCCATCCATCATGATGGATTTGTAGTGTCGGGAAACAGATTTCTCTAGCAGCCGGTGGTGTAGAAACTATCTGTGTAGAGGTGACCATAGTGACGTTAGAATCAAAGTTGCCATTGAATGTTGTTATTCAGTGATGTGAACTTTTACATTTCGACTGTCCCTATTTTCGTTTTATTGACTGTCCCACATCATGTACTCGCTGGTACTGTTTAAAATTCGTTTACCGTCTTCGGTACATTAACGGCATAACCTTTGTCGTGCCCTAGAACTGCCGATTCCATCGAGCACCGTGAGGTGACAGCTTCCATGGCAAAGATACTTGGACTTGTGTTGTTCTTCAATCTCATATTTTATAGATTTAGTGACGTGTCATTAAACTAGTGTCTTTTGGCAAAGCCGTTCAAAATAGTTTGTAGATCATTAAGGCCTTTGTCGACAAAACAATTGTCCATCAAACATAAATTAATTCTCTACGCGTCTCGGTTGCGTCCGGTGACGGCTGCTTTCGAGGCGTTCATGTTTTCAAGCTGTCTTTCCATCGCGAACAGTGGCCTGGATCACTCGCTACCGACTGGTAGCCGATTGAAAATGTGCGCGTTATCAAATGTTTAAAAGAATATAAATAAAGTGAAACGATTGGCTAATTGTAATTATCGTCGTTTTAAGAGATAAGACGTCAGGCGAAACCCACGAAATGTCATTGGATGTCAGTGCTTCACCAATATCGATGTGATGAGGTGATACTTGGTTTGTGCAGTGTTAGTGAGTGACTCAATAAGTGTATTATAATATGTGGGGGGCAGCGGTGTCGAGTCCACCACATTATCACTATGTTCAAGGACCTACGGGTCCCGTCCCACAAGTTGGGCCAAATGGTCCTATATTGTCAGGTCCTACAACGAGACATTTAAGGCCACAGTCATCGTATTCACTACCACACGGAAGTAATGGGCCTGGGCGCTGGGGTTGGTCAGGCAATCATGTCTCGTCATTTGATCGACGACAGCTGAAGGTGCCTCCACAGCCCGCGCGCCCGGCTCCCGTCCGGCCTTCGCAAAGCCGATACGCTGGAAATAATGTAAGTGAAACATGGAAATTACAAACCGCCTTGTAACTCAATGCGTTTAGTAGGTACTTTCATGTCCTGGTGTAATGTGCGTGAGTTGATCGGCTGCTACATATAGCTGTAATTTATTTCCTCGTCTCTTGCAATGCGTGTCGGATGTCGGCTGCGCACGCGTCATTCGACACGAAGTGCCATTTCTCTGGTAGGCACTCCACGTATGTAAGCTTTATTATATGATTACCATCAGATCCTAGCGATACGATCCAGCAGATCCGTATCCAATGATATTATTCATAGATAAATAATAATTAAGTGCCTTAATTATGCAAATTAATGTGGATAAACTAGGTGTCGTATAATATAATTTCCTCGTTCAGTTGCCCACTTTCTCACGACTCTGTCCCCAGAAACGTCCATGTTTACTTATTTACGTAACTCTTACGAAGGTCCAGCAAAAAATGTGTGTTCGCAGAACGCATGCCGTTAGCCCTTTTATAGTGTGCCGGTGTAAGACGATTTCCTATATAGGGTAGTATCTAATGAATAGCAAATGTAGTACGTAAGTGAGGTTGTTCTGTTTACGGTACGAGGACACCGACATAAAGGTGACTACCTCAAGCGAAATGTAACGGAGGCGTGTCTTTAAAGTTGGAAGCACTTTAAATTTTGTTTCACAATACTGAATATAGGTATTCTTGCGCAGTGCGCACTATCCGAAAGTAACTGTCTGTTTGTTACTTCTTCACGGCTAAACTACTGAACCGACTTTGATCAATCTTGGTACAGAAATAGTCTGGAACCTGAAGAAGGACATAGGCTGCTTTTATCCTGATACACGACATCCGCGCGGGCGACCTCTAGTTTTACATAAAAAGCACGATAAATATTTGAACACTATGAGTAAGTTAACTAGATATTTCTTCCATTCAAATCAATTGTGCTATTAATTCTGATCCATTCATTCTATTGAATCCATTATGAACGTTTGGAGAAACCTACCTTACTACACGAATCAGGCAAATTATATATTTGTTCATAGCGGTAAGGTAATTAAAATCAAACATGTTTGTCTTCATTTTAAGCTACGTAACCATTACTTCGCTTTTCTTTTGCAACAAGGTCAATATTTCGTTATAGCAACGAGTATCTTGACTTGATTGCGACTTGCGACACATAACCACATATTAACTAATAGTTACTACACATAACCTTTATCGTGAATGTTTAATTACCTAACAATAGTAACGCACATACTAGGAACGAACACGATTTAGTCAATACAGTTTGTTAAAAAATATTAATTAAAATGTAAGTAGCAAAAAATGTGTCAATTATTTATAATTATTATTTGTGGCGGTTCTTAATCATTTTCATCTACTTAATGGACACGTTTGGGACTATACAGTTGTTGCTATCTTAATTGAAAACTGGTATGTCCTTAATTAAAACACATAAAAAGCATTTAGTGCTAATTTTAACTTCACCCTATGATAACCTGAATATGCTATTATTTTATAACAAGTTATTATTACTCAGCTTTAACTTTATGACATCAATATGAATTAAAGTGTGAGTGGACTGAGTGGTAACTCTGGTAGCTCGCTCTCATTTAGCCCCTAAGGCCGCAGTTAAACAGTGTTTTAGCGACGTCATAATAGCTGAACTCATCTACATTGCTAATAATAGACTGCTTTGATACTATGTTCCCCCCACTAATAGTATAGTAGACATTTTAGCAATCCAAGCGAAGCTAAACTAAGCTGAGGCGGCCTTCACCTTTTAATGATAAAGCTTGGAAAGCGGTTCTATAAATACAGTATGATAATTTCTATTTCAAAATGGTTTAATGAATAAAATTGTTAATCGCCCTGAGAACCTTTTAGTATCAAAGTTATATTAGAAGATTAGACCTTTATTTTTATCTATTTATATGTTCATGTGCGTATTGTATAATTATCACTTGCTTAAAAACGGTGAAGGAAACATCGCGAGGAAACCGGCATGCCTGAGAGATATTTCTCGACGGCATGTGAAGCCAAGTCAGAAGCCCATGGGCGGCATAAACTCTGACACCAGGTTAATCACTAACCACACGAAAAAGAACACCTTTATCCATATTTTTTATTGAACATTTATAACCAAAATAAAACGTAAAATTTCGCAATTCAGATTGACCAAACAAATTAGAAATTAAAATATCAAAATAATTTGGTGTGGTTTACGACACAGCTCAATCAAGGCCGTAACGATCTGTGGACGTGCCTGTTATTAAGTGAGATTATCGCGACAAAAATTAACATCAGCTTTATCGCGTGTACCTTATCTTACAATGGACGGCCATGGATAAAACGTATAAAGTATTATAAAAATAACACTCCATTAGGCCCTGTCAAGCTGGGTACTCTACATCGCCCTAGCTGACGTCATTCTATTCGTCTACTGTTTGTAACCTTTAGTAGAAAAAACTCATGTCATAGCATACAGCAATTTACAAAACATGTTTGTATTACCTACGTAAACACTATTATTGATCTAGAACTAAGTACAGTCACCAACAAAAGTCGTGACTTGGAATGATGAATGAATGTTTTGGTATTTTATAATTGTATATTGTAGAAAACCATTCATTGTTTAAAATTTATAATAATACTAGTCATTACAGTTTCATCTACTGTATCATTATTATAACAATACCTATTATAAGCATAAGCAAATTTTCATTCATTACAGTTTTAAAACGATATCTGATCACTTATGATTTTGACTGTACTCAGTAGGTAATTTTGTGCAGTTTTGGTGGGATATGAACATTTTTTTTGTAACACTGTTTTCATCCAGAGTACATTCTACATCTGTACCAAATTCCACCCCAGTCTATTTATTAGCCGGTACGAAATGATTAAGTAACTTTTGACAACACACATCTAAACATCCCACATCTATGATAGTGTGATTATCTATCAAGCAGACCAAACTTTTAACTGACTTCAAAGAAGGAGGAGGTTCTCAACTGGTCTTTAGGATATTTTTTTCATGTATGTTCGCGCCTATCTCCGGTTTTTCGAAACAGATTTGGATGTTTTTTTAAAACGAAGTTCTTCGGGATGGTTCAATTTAAAAAAAAAAGAACATTTATGTGTTTGCTTAATATTCTAAAAAAATTATACTCTCTCGAGTAAGTGTAATGACGTCGTCTACATTACAAAATTAAATACGAGTTTGTATTTTTGATCGATTCGTTCGAGTCGATTTTGAATGGAACAGCATTTTAGAACGAAGGGTCTGTTACGAAGGTTCGTCTCTATTATTTTAACTCAAAGAGGGTTTTGTCCCTTGATGCCTGTAATACTTTTTCTTATCTAAACCACTTATTTTCTCGCAAAAACTTTTTGCATAATTCTAAGCTTTTAAAAGCTTTCTTTGAAGTGAAGATAGAAAAGTTTCAAAAGTTCATACATTTAATTATTCAGGTTATCTTACTCGCTTAATTTGACGACAAAAGGGGAATCCCGTTACCTAAAACGTTTATATCATTTATAAAAACCATTTTTTGTCGTAAAATATTATAAACGTGAGTCTGTGTAAATTGAAACTAAGAAAAAAAAAACAAGTGGTTGATGCAAATTCATTTACAATTTATTGTTAGTTTTGAAAAAAGTAACTACAATAATAAAGCATTCACATTTTCACGTAAGTACAAGCTCGAAGTACGTTTAGTCGCAAATGCGTGTACCACTCGTTCGAAATGCTGTTAGGATAGGACTTTTTAGGACGGAGCGCTGTTTGACGTCAACAATCACCCGATTGTTTTACTGACACTACACATAATCACTGCCGCGTAACGCAGTTCCAAAAGGTCTTATCCTAACAGAATTTGGAACGGATAATAAATACATTTTTGTGTATAGAACTGCCTCGTTTGTGAGGTGGTGGTAAGCACGGCTGCTGATCGTGAGGTCCTTGGTCCAATCCCCAGGTCGGGCAAACTGTTATTGGGTTTTTCCATGTGAAATTCTTCAGTAGCAGCCCGGAGTTTGGACTTGTGTCCGGTTGATGGCTATAGGCTCGCCCCCTATTACATGGAACTTAAACATATCTGCGAAATGAGAGTGTTACTATACACCTCTGACTAACCCTTCGGGGAATACAGGCGTGATGTTATTATTACATGATTAACCTTCATTCCGCATTACGTTACCATCTCTTGACATTTATTTTCAATTAAAAGCGGAGCGCAAAAACAAGCGATTTCTCCATAAACACCAAGCGATTCTACCTGTTTCGCTTGTACTAAAAATATTATTTTTTAAACATCTCCTCAGCAAAATTGATCTCATACTTTAAAAGCCCGCGTGTGAAATTGGCTTACCGAACACAATAAGCCTTTTTGTTCGTTCAAAGATGAACCTTTTACTTTATCATCCCCTTTTCCTTTTAAGGGTGGCATTTTAACAGGAAATAATGATGTTACGTTCTCGACCTTGTTGTTTGGGTACCTGCTTTTATGGTATGGCTTTTATGTACACTTCCTGACTTCCACGAAACACCTACTCTCACGTAGCTTTAAAAAATATAAAAGCATGAGAGCTTCCAAAATATGCACGCTTTTAAATTATATTTAGATCTCCGACGATCTCTGTTTGTGTCTGCTAGTTTCTAGACCTAAAAATCTAAATCTAGTTCTTCTAGAATATGCATATAAATTACAAAAACGAGTCAAATATTTGCAATTCTTCGCGAGAAAACTTCTAATCCACTCGCACTTTCCGGATTTATTTGCCCTCTTATCTATCGGGTCGATATTATTGGAAGCAGACGCGGATAAATTGAACGTCCCTTTTACTGTAGCCGAGTCGAGGTTTAAACCTAACACAGTTTTATTTACTGCTGCGCTAGTAGATTAAAATAAGAAGATTTACGTCTCAATATGCTCTCTGGCGGAGCTCATTGGTAGTCTGGTCACGTCCCCCTCCGACTATGTCTCGTGCCGTCTCAACTCGGATAGAACGATCCACGTGCTGTACTTATCGCAACCTGGAAAACTATCAAGCTCTCGTGGCGATGTAAATTGGAGTTCAATCTTTCTTCCATTTTTCCCTATTTACTTTTGAAGACTGAACATTAGATATAATATATGTTTCAATTATATTTCTGAGTTCGATCCCGGCCTGCACCTCGTGACTTTTCGAATTCATGTGCGGATCATAATTTGGTTATAACTTGCGTTAACGGTGAAGGAAAACATCGTGAGGAAACCTGCACACCTGAGAGGGCTCCATAAAGTTCTCGGTGGTGTTCGAAGTCTGCCAACCCGCACCAGGCCAGCGTGGTGGACTAAGGCCTAAAATCCTTCTCATGCTGACACAATAATGGGCTGATTATGTATGTTAAATACGTATGTATATTTAAATCAGTGTCGTGCATCATGAAATATGAGTAATAAATCAAATATCTGGAACATTTTACGATGAGATACCTTTAATTTGTTTCACGTTATTTAGCACATGTAACTCGTCTTTTCCTCGCGTGTATATTCAAAGGAATGTGAGAGTTTCACTCCATGAATTAACTATTGAATCGATAGCATCACTAGATTATTTAAGAAAACAACTTAACTTTATTTTATCATCTCACGATTTTACGACCGAGAAAATTGAAGACGTAAACTTTTATGCTCTTTTCCTGATCTTTTAGTTAGGCCTCCATGTGCTTTGGATTACAAGCTCTGTTTGCGTTATATACCTATATAATACTAGCTGTGTCCTCACGGCTCCGCCCGTAGCCTATGTTACTCATTGATAATGTAGCTTTATAACGGCAAAAGAATTTTTGAAATCGGTCCAGTAGTTTTTAAGTTTATTCGTTACATACAAAAATACAAATCTTTCCTCTTTATAATATTAGTACAGATATAGATTTTTTGTCGCGTCATTCAAGAATATTTTAATATTAATATCGCAGTAATGCAGTTTCCTTCTTTTCTTAAGATTACAATATGTTATCTACTTAATTTTGATGACTCACCCCGTGAGTGACTCAAAAAGCAACGTTATATTTGGATATTATTATCTATGTATCAGAAAATAAGGACTCGTAGGTATTCTAGTTGCAGTTAGAAATACCTTTTGTTTCTCCGTACAAATAAACGCATTTATTAAATGTATTGAAGTGAAACTTGTAATATTTACGTAGCGTCATGTAGCGGCAAGTTAACTTTGATTGCATCTCGTTGCGCGAAGCCTTGACTCCTCATACAATGTCAGTTAAATGCCAAAAGGTTCACCTCTACAGCTTATTGTACGTACTACGGCAGATTTTACATACTGGAAATAATATTCTAATATAATAATCTCCTGTCTACACTAAAAGGGAACAACATGAGGTTTATCAAAGTTAGCCAGGTGTACGCTGATTAGAGTTCTGTCCGCCTGACCAGGCAATCAGACTGAGTCACCAGCAAAATATAATCGTGGGTAACCTCGCTGTGCCCACGTAACCTACACTTAAAAGAGGTAACTGTAAAGCACTCGCTGATGAATTTTTGTTTGCTTTTGAATCCATTGTTTGATACAACCTATTGACACAAACCTCATTCATTAAAGCAGACGGTTTTTAGAAGTGAAAGTGCTGTGTATATATATAAAAAAAAAACAATTTCAAATAAAATAACAATAACAATTCCTAATGTATGCAAATGCTAAGTAATTGCGGTTGACGTAGGCCTTTGACATGACATTTGTGATTACACTCTTATCTGCAACGTGTTTTTCAACTATCGTCAAATAATCGATCGTTATCAAATTCCATTCTTATTACTTACATACCTTATTGCGTCAGGTTTTAATTTAAAATATTTTCTTGATAGATAAAGTAGATAACTAAAAATACTTCGTTATTAAGTATTGTATGTATACTTATGTGTATATTGTCTATGAGGGGCTCGTGGCTAATTAACAATCACGCGGATCCTATGATTTCCAAGGTTAAGTTGCGCTTGCCGCGGTCAGTTTGTGGATGGGTGAACATTCGTTACACATCAAGACCCCTCCGTGTCTCGGAGAGCTCGTTAAACCGTCGGTCCCGGGTGTCATACGAATACCTATGATAGTCGTTACGGGTAGTTAGAAGTCCGAAAGTCTGACAGCAGGTCTGACCATAGGATGTTGGTATTGCTCAGTAACTAGGTTGCGGAGGTCTGATGGCAGTCGCTCCGTGTAGAATACTGGTACTCAGCCGCATTTAGTTAGACTGGAAGCTGACCTCAACATAGTTGGGAAAAGGCTAGGTAGAATGAACTTATGTGTACGAGTATATCGTCTATTTGTACATCTTGTGGGGAGATCATGTAACCCCATACCGGAGGAAAAAGCAAGGATTTGGAGCTTGTACCTATAAATATTGAAAAAAAAAACAATTATATTCACAGCTCGTGCTTGTGAATATTTTATATCACGCTATGAATAATCTATCATTGCTTTTGAACATCATATTTGCGTATAAATAAAGCACCTAAAATAACGTTTAAGGTAAATTACGTGCCGCCCCGTCTATTTAGCGCGTTTATTTTTAATTAAAGGCACGCGTCTTCTCACTTTCATGTCATGACACTTTGGTACATTCAAGCAGAGTTGTTTATGCTCTTTGAATTAATTAACGAAGCCTTTTTTTAATATAAACAAAGTTTTTTTTAATAGAATCAAATATTTCTTTAATAGAAACAGATTTCTTTAATAAAAACAAATTGTGAATGAGACATTACTTATTGCAGTAAACGAGCATGTAATAATAGTGTTTTTCTATCGAGTTATCGAATCTCCACTTAGGTATAATAGATATTATAATTTTTAGAATTATGAATAGCTCTGTTGCAGAACAAAAAACCTTCAGTGCAATAGATATTAATAAATGTTGCGTCTGTTATATTTTATTGTGAATTCGTGTTATACGATTATTAACATTATCTTTTCCTTGTTCAACAGAAGGTCGACCCCGAGCTGATCTTCACGAAACAGGAGAAGATCGGCAAAGGCTCCTTCGGCGAAGTGTTTAAAGGTGTCGATAACAGGACCCAGCAAGTGGTCGCTATTAAAATAATCGACTTAGAAGAAGCAGAAGATGAAATCGAGGACATCCAGCAGGAGATTATGGTGTTGTCACAATGTGACAGCCCCTACGTCACTAAATATTATGGATCATACTTGAAGGTGAGTGTCTATGATTCATTTTCCAACGCTTTTAACGTCTCTGCTCTAAATAAGTTTTAGTTGTTAAACAAGGTGATAAATTACGACCATCTAGGCTAACGTGATCATTATGTTAGGCTATTCACTAGATTTGACATTCATTACACATTATAAAGGCCGATAATCTAAGTGCGTATTCATATTGAGCCACAGAGTAAGATAAACTTTCTTGAATATATTACGTTTTATCATGTCAGTCTGGGGGCACGCGGCATCAATCATTGTCTGCGAAGCTGTGCCTTCATCTGCGTATCTGCTGCCGAGCCTTTATAAAAGACAAGGATCAAGCGTAATGGACTCCATTACGTAGTGTATTCTCTTGTTGAGTGATATCCCCCTGCGAATTCGTTTTCCTCGCTCTCTGAGCTATAAGTTTCCCAGCTGTGCTTTTAGTTTCTATTCGAATGTTGAATTGCGTGACATTATCTGTTGTGTACAACAGCGTGACGCACCGAATTGCTTTGCAGTTTCGCAGTATTGTTACCGCTTACCCAGATGGAATATCAGAAAGCGCTGCGGCGCACTGTCATGAAATACCTGGATAGTTATTACCGACCGTTTTGCGGAGTAGCTGTTGTCTCTTTGTAATTGTACACCCGTGGTATTACATCCAGGTCTAGGTAATAGGACAATGATAGTGTCGTGACTGTGCGAAATAAGATTTCGCCTAGTAATAGACAAGCAATTTAGCTATAAATGCGTTATTGAAATCGACTCGAGTACGATTTTGTTTATTAGATTGTGTTGCGCAATGTTCGCCGTCGAATGTCACGAAATTGTAACAAAGTTACTACGGAACGTTCACCCGATCGCGTAATTCGCTCGCGTGCTCGCGGTGTACTGTACGATGTCCGTCACGAAGGGTTTGGGGTCAGAACACGACATAAACACGGAACCGGTCGGTTATATTTAGGCCCACAATGTGATTTCTTTGGTGCCATATTTAACATGTTTGTTTGAAATACCTGCATAACTTTCTACCATAATATTTCGAAAAAGTCGAAGACTAAACAATCCCATTATTTATTTCAGATGCAAAAAAAAGGTTTACAGGACATATTTATCTTTCAAAAGCATTTATAAATTCAAAGCAAAGCATACATTCTGATTTAATTCCTTTCGCTTTATTTTAGCATACATAGTTAATCGTAAAGCGGCTTTGTGTGTCAACATAACGCACCAAATCCTATAAAAGCCGAGTATGTTAACACCAAATCTATATTGGCAATATGACGATCATTAATCATGTATTTATTGCCGTGGCCCTTATTTGGTACACGATGAGTAAGTACGTGGGCGTCGTCGTAAACAGATTTGGAAACAATAGCTAGCCGATTATGTCTAATAGTAGATTTCAAAAACACTTTTATTCATAAACTGACGAATGGGACGCACGTCATACCGTGAAATGGTGGCCTCTATTGAAATAGGCATGAAAATTTGGCTCTCACTGTTTCTAAATTTCTCTGTGCTAAAAATAGCACGTGACATTTTTGAACCAATTTGCTTCCGTTGTGCCTCTGAGTTCATCGTCGTAAACAACGAGACGAATCGATATGGACATTCGGAACATCCCATTCCATATCATGAACCCATATAAAGCGCGTCTAGAATGGGAAGCACCCCGCCAGCACGGACAATAATGTCTGGCCCGTTATGATCGATATTTGCATTTTTATTGTTCCACACTCAATTCAATTTTGTTTATGCGTCTGTGTGGATTAGTGAAATAGCTTCTAATGAACATTCGCTTTAATGTAACTGTTCACAAATGAACACCTCTACATTTTATTTTTATTCGGTCTGAATACTTTCTATTCCAAGGCTCCATTAATCAGATTGAAGTGCCCAGACAATATAGTGGGACACGTGTGTGCTCCAATTTGATTGTACATCGCCATTACTTCTATCAAAAAAAAAACCCGTACCATTTATGTGGTCAGCTCTCTTATAATATTTATTGTCTTTCTGAATCATTTCCGATTAACTACTTTTCAGTGGAGAATTTTAGACCAATCAATGCCTTCGCGGAAAGCCTATATTATCATTGGTAAATGTTTTCGATGTTGCGTTTCCCGCTTAGCGCATCGCGACGTCGGCTCCACGTTGCTATTGCAATCTTGACACACTTTCGAATGTTGTTGTTATGCGTGCCTTGCAAAATACGATGCAATGTATGCGGGTCGGTATGTACATAAATCTGCAACATACGTATGAAACTTATCTTTGATCTCGACTATGTGCACAATTAATATTGTGACATGTCAAATTATACCTTCATTTCGCTTTCATCTCAATTTATCATTCCGACTGAAAAGTTGCAAAATCTGTTGGTGTTATGAATTTGTATAAACAAGCATGCGTCTGGCATATGAAAGGTGATAGTACTCGTCCGAGTTATGAAAGGCCGGTTCAATTAGCAAATGAACTTGACGTTACGTGACAGCACCGTTTTGTAGGGTACGTTCCACTTTCATCTCTCATAAAATTTTTGACGTTACATGTAAGTCAACGCTTTATTGAATATTCAATAAACCCTTTAGTTAATAGCTTCGTGTATGCAATTAAACGTTCGTTCTGCCTAGCCTTTTCCCAATTATGTTGGGGTCAGCTTCTAGTCTAACCAAATGCGGCTGATTACCAATATTTTACACGGAGCAACTGCCGTCAGACCTCCGCAACCCAGTTACTGGGCGATGCCGATATCCTATGGCTAGACCGGTTGTCAGACTTTTGGGCTTCTGCCTACTCATTACGAGTGTCAGGTATTCATATGACACCCGAGACCGACGGTTTAACGTGCTCTCCGTGGCACGGAGGGGTCTCGATGTGTAACGAATGATCACCCATCTAAGGACTGACCGCGGCAAGCTCAGCTTAACCTTTCAAATCATATGATCCGCGCGGTTGTGAAATAGCCATGAGCCATTCAAAGACAATGTAGGCAATTAAACGATTGATAAAAATTCAACGACCCCAAGCTCTTATTAGGTATTTTTAGACCATCAAGTAATAAGCTTACTTTAGTCTATTTACCATTTAAAGAATCCTTTCTCTTGCTTGATTTTGGAATAACGACAAAGCTTTCATTAGTACACACATACCACACGCATAGTATTGCAGTACCTACCCCAAACCTTTGTGAGGGACCAACGACAGTTTGTCGCGTATTATGGTTAATGACCGTGAATTTTACTGTCACTAAGTGGTATTGCTTAATATATCAAGGACATTGTTGTTATGCGTCACACAACAGTGTAGACTTGTATTTCACGCTCATAATACTTGTTTTTATCAAGGGAAGTGAACACTAGACTTAATAAACAATTTTCTAGGCCCGCGGTTAATTTACTTGCGACATTTACTATTTTGCGATTTGTTCTGCGGAGAAAGTGTGGTAATGTTGCCGGTTGTGGCTGTGTCGTAATCGTAATGATTCGCGTCACTATCTGCTCGGATAACGGTTTTTTTTCTTTCTTTCATCTTCCTCATAATATCTTCTGTTTAGTGACGACCCAACGTGGTCAACACGTTGGGTCATCACTAAACAGAGATTTTATGATACATTAATACTAACAATACAGCTTGTTATAGAAAGTTGTTTCTCCCGACATTGACTATCGATCTTGTTTCTAAGCGGTACCTTTTCTCTACAGAAAGGTCAAACATTTGAGTCATTTGAATTTAAGTATGCTTATAACGTACTTAAAAGGCTGTTGTAGGAGAACCGTTTTTACGTCAGAACTATGAATGAATTTAAATGTGACGTGAATAAGCATTGCTCGTCGAGAGAGGGTTTGGGTGGGTAAAATTGTGAATGCGGATGTCGGGCGGTGCGGCCGGCGAGGTGAAGGACGCTGGTGACTCATCGTACTATAGCCTCGAGGAAAATGTCAAGAATTTCTTATATTTATGCTGTATAATATAGTTTTGTAAATAGCAAAAATTCTGACCTAGTGAAAATGAAATTTGGTATATTAGAGTGAATAATATAATTAATGTAGTTGAAGCGAAAGTAGTGTTTAAGGATTAGCATGTGGCGTTCTATAGTTTCTGCCTACCCCCATGGGATAAAGGCGTGAGTTTTATGTCTGTATGTTGTGTTACCAGATACATATCAGTTATTAGATCCTTCTAGGATGTTATTTCTCCAACGTGTCTCCTAAGGTCCTAAGTGACAACATTTATTAATTTCACGGTCACGTCTTGTTCTGAGTAATGGAAAATTGTTAGATATTCACATAAACAGACCGATTCGACATGGACAATTTTAATTAATTGTTGGATATTTATTATTCAGTTTATCAGTACCTTTTTTAAACACTGAATAGTAATTACTTATAAATTATTTCACATAATTGCCAAAACATTGTTATCAGGACACATTAACTCGAACAGAGTTTTTGAGGGAAATGAACTCAGCTGAAATAGGTACGTCCATAAATTCCACATCAAAGCAAAATCTGGTCTATACGAGCATTTTATTCCACTTTTATTTTTAGGATTTAAGAAGAAACGACCGTTCAGGGCCGCGCGATGACTATAAAGTGCACAAGGTTGAAACCCGTAAACGCATTAGGACTACCTTGACCTCTGCTCGTATACCAGGTGGTGTCAAGGTTCTGCTAGCCCTATGGAAGCTTTTCATAGCGTTTTATTACAAAGCTGTCCCCTGAGCCCTGACACCAAATAGTCAATTGTCTCTTCATTGCCGTTCATACTGCGCTATTGGCTCCCAAAATAGTATTCAATGTCTCGAAGGCAATACAGCAAATGAAGAATTGTGCAGTTCATACAGTGCATAAGGAGGTCGACGACATTTGAACGACGCGAGGAGTCATATCGTTGAGTAGAATCAAAGGATTTAAAAGACTTGATACAGGTCTGGTTCTTATTTAGTATCGTCCTTCTGTTTCACTGCAATGCGGGCCGGGCGCGGCGAGGGCGGGGCAGGGGGTAGGGGTACAGTTCGCTTCTGAACTTGGAAGGTCAAGTTCTGTAAGTTTGTAATTTGCCTTATTGAGCGACTGGTTTTCACAACTCCATTTGCACACGATTATGATGTTAAAACTCCGTTGTTGTCATTGATTCGTTTTCGTAAATTGATGAATTAATGTTAATGGTAAACAAATCGAATTTTCTGTTTGTCAGTCTTGTTTTTCTTTTAATACTATTGCGGTCTTCTTCGTTTTGTCGATGGTTCATATTATGCCAGAACAAAACTTTGCCACGTCGCAACATTGTCACTGGACTCGCAAAGGTTTTTAATTGTGCAATGGTTGTTAAGTGGTCAGGTTAGCAGGTGAGGCGTCGTCTTTAGCGTAACTCTACCCACAGTCACATTGTACACCGCCGGAGTATCCCCATTTAACTAGAATGTACCTGCAGTGGCGGGCACCTGCCTTCGGAGATGGTTTGATGATATCCAAGTGGGTCGTCATGGTTGTTGATGACCTGCGCGGAGCTTTTCTGCGACTACAATGCGGTTTTTTTCGGGCCTCAAATTCTAATGCAATTAGCTAATATTTAATTTTACCGTCTATTTGATTTCAAAATTGTGCCGCTGACTGCATTATACCTTGTTGATGTCATAAGGCGCATCTAAATTATTTTCTTTCTCCGAAGTTCAATAACTCGTATTTTATTGAAATCGTTTTATTTTTTCACTAGACGCGCAACTCTATTGAGTAATTTTGTATTGTAAGAATATCGATAATAGAATTTGAGAATGAAGTTTTTTTAGAAACGAATTACTTAGAGGTCGTTTACATTATGTTCTCTTCAATGTCATTGAATTTTTGTTGAATCTTTAGTAATTGCTTACAAATAGTCCCAGCCACATAATTGAGTACCTTTCATTGAATAAGATGGAAATACCTTTTGGCTATTCAAATGTATTCCGAAGAACGCAAATTGGATTTGCAATGTTTTTATTAATTTTGTTGTCGTCTTTGGAGTACATGTATTTGAATGTTTCAACTAAGTTTAATAACCTTAGAGTAAGGCCACAAATAATCCTTACGTTCTGTGGTACGACTTTAATGCGATTTGTGGGCGACTTATTTTATTAGATTTGACTCAATAAGGACTCAGTAAAGCAGATATCTTACCACTATAGTACACATGAATTCGACCACCTTCAGTTATGTATGTTTATAATCGGTAATATTTTTGATTTCGGCTGATGTAGTTCATCATTCTTCTCAGATTAATTCTGGTAACATTTTCTTCGTCGGGTTTTCCGTAAATTGTCGACGTCACTCTCTTTTCGTAGCTTTATATAAAATTACATTTTGATTCCCCCGTACTTCTCTGACGAGAGATTTTCAATGACTAATGGTTTATTTAATTTCGTCTGAAGTGGTTATAATGTTATAAATGAGATTATGTAGCCTGTCACGAGGAACCGCTATCGTTAATGGCTGATATCATGATTCATGAACATTCATGAAAACGATTTGAAGAGCCCCTTGAGAATTGTAATTATTTTCATACATTTCTCTGTGGATAAATCAATTTTTATTTGTCATTTTATTATTAAAGACGCATTATATGATTCGAATCGCTGCTCGTTGCACGAATCAAAATCGGATTCCTTGAATAAACGGTACATTTTAAGGTCATTTGCACGTTTTGGGTGTCTGATTAGACCGGTTTTTTTAATTTATTATTTATGTATTAAGTTGAATTTAAACTTAATTTATTGCGGTATTAGGTTTCAAAATAAATATTTACTTCTATTTAATATAAGTTATTAAAAGCTCTTGAATTATCTAAGTTATTGCCATCCAGAATCTGTGCGTCTCCTAAAGTTAAATAAAATATACCGTAAGTTAATAACCATCCCAAGTGATTCATTAGTCGTCCTCGTTTATTCAGCTTAATTAAAAGGTATCTAGTTAAACATGTTTACTTATTAAATACTTCGGATGTATTACCACTTAAAGGTATTGTTCATATATTTCTTCTGTTGTGTTTCTTATTTCCAATGTTTATTATCTTGTTATCCGAATCCTGTTTTCATTAACATCATTTTCCTCTGGTATTGTTTTCAGTAAATATGATGGAAGACAGAAGTTGTTCTCATCATTTCATGAAAATACTTCGAGAGGTAATTGTATACGCGTTGATGTGATGCAAAGTATTTGTAAATTACATTAACGCCGGGATGTTTGTTTTTATAATGTTCGCTTGTTAGCTCCTTTCGTATTTATAACAAAAATATTTGTCCAAAACATTTCTGTTATTCATTCGTCATTTCTTATAGTTTTGGCATTCCTATCATTTCATTTAGGTGACAGCAGTAATAGCCTAGTGGTGTGACCGTCGGATTGCCAAGTTATAGGTCTCGAGCTCGAACCCAAGGCACGCACCTCTGACTTTTCAGATTCATGTGCGTATTGTATAATTATCACTTGCTTAAAAACGGTGAAGGAAAACATCGTGAGGAAACCGGCATGCCTGAGGGATATTTCTCGACGGCTTGTGTAGCCAAGTCAGAGGTCCAATGGGCGGCATAAACTCCGACACCAGGTTAGTCACTAATCACATGAAAAGAAGAAGATTTAGGGTCAATAAATTGTTAGGACGGTAATAAGAACGTGATAACTGTTTCAATACGTGTCTACGGACTATTAGGGTTAGCTATGGTATATGATCTTCGTTGTTATAACCCTATCGTGATATCCGGTATGTAATCCTTGCAATACCTAAATCCAGGACGGACTTAGTGCGATGAATGCTAACGACGTGAAGCCCTGTCCGGTTCGTTAGCTCTTCGCATAAAACAGTGTCCACTGCGTGCAGAATGGACTCAATTACAGAAATAGGTCGGACTTTCTCTTTTATGAGATGGATAACAATACATTTTCATCTTACAACTGAAAAGTTAAAATGGGCCTTTATTTCTCTGAACTCGTTAAAACAGTGATTTTAATTCAATTGTCTAGTTTTATCTTATTGCTCGTTAAAATTAATGAAATAAATCAAACTGTATCTTATAGACTTGAAAATACCTATAGATTTATTTTCTGTAACATGTTAACAAAAGAAAACGTTGTTAAATTACTATGCTAGTATGTTATCAACGCATCATTTTGATTACAAATTATTCACTCGAAAGTTATTGAAATACTAGTGCTTAAAATTCCGTTCTTAGAACTACAATTGTTGCACGGAACAGTAAGTAGCAATAATGATTACTTTATAACTAACACAATTAAGTGCTGCAATATCCTCCCGAATAGTGACGTAAGCGCAAAGCAAAACAGTCGTAAATTGACAGCTTTCCATGCTGACAGATAGGTAATTGAGGGGAGCATGTGACGACACTTGAACCGATAAACAAGATTACAATGTTAGGAACGTGGACGTAGAAACATGGTTGGTACTCTGCACGTGGTAGTTAGGAAAACTGACAAGTTGAAATTAATATTTTAGTAGTATTAAGTTTGAAGCAACTAAAATTAACGAAATTAAAAATAAATTACTTACATTAATTTATGGAACAAGATTCAAGATGGCGTCTAGTTTTTATACAAACGCGTTCAGGGCAGTCCGAGAACCGATAAGTAGTAGTGTATGATTAGCAGAATGTATGGGTATCCTGTATTAGTTAGGTTGTGGAGGACAGATGTTAGCTGCTCCGTAATTTTGACATTGTGTTTAGACTAGAAACAAACCCAAATATGGGTTGGAAAAAGACTAGGTTTGCAGATGCAAGATGGTCTTTGTCAATGGCCCTAACTCTATTGAATACCGACTAAACTTAATTAAAACTATTGCTATCCTTTGCTTGCACATAAAACATGAAAGAGATGGAAGAATATTAGAGTTGTCAAATTAGGTAGAACTTTAAGGGCCAATTTTTCATGACCTTTGATATAATTTGTCTGAGGGATAAATAACACACTTTGACAGCTTCTGTATAGAAAATCTGTCAAAATAACCAAGTTATTCCTCAGATAAAAGTTATCTGATTATTAGCTGATCACACCTTAGACGACACCTCAGCATATGCCGCCTAAAACATGGTGATGTTCAACAAGTAAACTAATTTGACAGCTCTTAAAATGTTTCGTCTCTTTCTAGTTTTGAGTGTTAATAAAAGGCGGCAATATTTTTAGTTAAGTTTAGTTGGTGCGCAACACCGGCACCAATGTTAAACCTTAATTGTGTAGACTATTTCACTTCAATCTATTTGCTTATTATAGTCATAAAGTATTTCCTTCATAATACGTCACGCGGAAAATGATCGAAAACCCATAGCACCAACCGGTTTATAACGTAGTTTGGTCGTAGCTTGTGGGTTAATCTTATTACGTGGCGAAGCGAGGCTTCCTTAATAACTTAAACACCACACCAGTGCTCTGTTATCCCTCAGACGAGTCAGCGCCGTAAATTGAATAATAAAACGACATTAAACGTGTCTCTCGTGTATTTATTTTTGTTCTTCAAGTGAAACTCCATGTAAACACGTGAAATTGCAATTAGATTATTAAAAAAGCGAGTTTTTAATGGTCTTATAAGTACCCAATCGAAGCCGAACTCATTAATTAATGAATTTTAAGACGGAGAGGATAAGGTATTTCCTTAATTTGTTCTTATTTAAAAAACTTTCGAGTTCTTGCTTTGCAAATTTGTATTCAATATCTTCCACTTAATAGATTTCGCGAACATTAACCTTAAATACTAATTGGAATTCTATCGATGATTTTATCTACTAATTTGCCTAACATGTTATTCATGATAGAGGAAATTAAAAGTAATCTAATTTATTTAGTAAAAAGAACTTGTTATCAGTAGGTAACTAATGATATCTGTTTTGTATCGAAAATTTGAAAATAAATATGCGATATAAAAAATGTTGAGTAGCTCTATTATGAAATAAATATTTATAATGTCTTCTTGATTACAGGACGGTTAATCAAACTGTTCTGCTATAATTAAGTAGAGGACACGTGTTACGACGATGACTGCGTTAATTTCTTCTTTCTTTTTGCTCAGCTTTCATTCCTGTAGAAATGGAGCCGCGCTCGCTCCGAGCGATTCAATTAAACCAACGTTAGATTACATACGACCGTATCCATCCTATTCGAACAAAAGTTTTTTATTGCACACTCGAGTTCAATCTGCAGGTTCAATTTACTATCCGGGTCACATGGCATAACGTGGTCGATACCATTAATTGAATATACGTCCAAGAGTGAAAATTAAATGAATTACATTTAGTGAAATCTACGTCCAATTAACGATTATGAATACTTCCAGGTACACCTAATTACACTACGTTTATTGTTGGTTCATGCAAGACCTGTTTCATAACACACCGCTGCGGGTCGGGTTCGTTATCCTTTGTCGACCTTGCAGCTGCTATAAATTCAGTTAAATTGACCGCAGGAGGCGGGCCATGCGTCACCGAGGCCGATGCGCTCAGATTAGCAACGAAAGCATGATGTAATAAATATATCAACCTATCGGTGTAACCAATGAATTCTAGCGATCAAAGGAGAGAACCGGATCGACGTGCGCGCACGCAAAGGCACAATTCTGCCATGTAACTTCACCTGTAACGGATAGGTGCTAGTTTTTACTGCGTTTGTTACGTATGCGGGTCTATTCATACCGGCGCATACCTTATCCTCTTCGAATAACATATTCAAATACGTACGTGATACATCCCTCGTATCTTGCGGCGGTCGCTTTGACCGTCCATCTGTGTGTAAACATATTCTGCGTCAGATGTCTGGAATACAATGGATTTTCCAAACAATTCCTATTTCTCGTTTCTCGGTGTGCCGGGGTGGGTGATTGAAAGGCGACGGGTGTCCGTACCGAAGGCACGAGATAAATTCCGGATTACCCGGACGCAGCTGACTGTCCGCTCGGAAAATTGAAATTTGCGCCTTCGACCTGCAGGTTTATTCGCCATACTTGATTACGATAGTCGAATGCGTTTGTCATGATGTATATGTGAATAGTAATCTTTTATTAATAGCAATTAGCCTGCGACTTAATCCGCGTGAAATTTCATACAAACTTCCATCCCCTATTTTACCCCCTTAGAGGTAGAATTTCCAAAAAATCTTTCTTAGTGGATCCCTACGTCACAAAATGAACCTACTGTCCAAATTTCGTGTTTCCACCTTCAGTGATTTAGGGTCTGCGTTGTTGTATCAGTCAGTCATATGTATAGATTATAGCTTCCATTGTAAAGGCCTTCAGCTTTGAAGATTGTGTTGTAGCTAGTTGTACAAAGTGCAAACTATATAGTACAAAATGAGGATGAGATTACGGAACATAATTCATTATTTAACACGACTGTGTCTCACTTGATACGTTGACAGAAGACAAAGTTAATCAGATGCTAAAATACTCCTGTTGTTTTAAACTATTTTAATTCTGTATTTTGCAACACAAAGGATCATAGTTAAACCCATGTAAAATGTTTTACCATTTGGTTAAGGAACTCAAGCACCAGTTTATATCAAGGTTAAATCGTAGGTACACGGATGTTAATGTGCCGTCAACGTTTCCAATATGAAAATTGATCGCCGAGCGTGTTCCTAACCTATCTAGGTCATAGCAAACGTCGTTAATGCGGGACGGGAGGCAATTAGGCCAAGCCAATAAAACATCGCCATCAACGAACACCGGTCGTTCCTCCCCGCCTGCTGCACCAGCTTCGTATTTCAACGGCGTATTTTCAGGTTAATAAATTTAAATATGACAGCTAGATTCAAATAATATTTCAGATACGACTGGTATAAGACACGGAGGCAGTCTGAAGAAGCTGTTCATTTTAGGATATTGTCTATCGCTTAGTTATATAATTTTACAAACTGATCTCCCGCGTCCGTGCCTGCTTAAATAATTTGACTACAGCGCCACCTATCGGATCCCAGCACAGCTACGAACCATCGTCTCGACAAAACAAATATATTGTGTATATATGACCTCAATCGGTGAAGTCGTTCTCAAGTTATGGCCTGACCACGGGAAAAATGAATCCGTATTGGATTCATTTTTATATATATAGATAATATCCAATAACATCATCACTTACTAGACACCAATCAGCCGTTGTTCTTGTGAACATAAAAATAAGGATGTTACAAAACAGTTTCCTTGGTGACCTCAACACAAGGTCCAGCGGAAGACGAGCACGGAACAGTGTCCCGAACGACGCGCCGGGCCTATGTTGCTGTCGCCGATGTCAGAGTTAAGTGCCGTCGCACTCAACGTATCCGCACAAAGGCCGCTCTCTCCGCTTTGTTCCGCCTCTTTGTCTGACTTGACGAAGGCACAGTAAAAAACTTTAACACGGCCCACGACGGCGGCCGACCCCTCGTATCTCGCAAACTAAATGTACAGCTTTATTGGATCTTACCTCCTCCAGTTTGAATACGAATACGTTTAATATGATTAATGGGTTCTTATATGCATGAAAAAGGTTTGACCGAAATATGGCCTTATCCTTCTGGGTCAGCGTTAGTGGCTTTCGTGGAATAACGCACAGTACCTACTACGAGTTAAGTTATGCGTCTTAGCAATATTAATGTTTCTGAATTTTTACGAAGTATGCGATCAATTAAGTGCCCTATTCAAAATTGATCCAAAGAGGACGAATCCGGAGTTATATGTAAAATATAAACACAAAGAAAGATTAACCGGGTCACATAATTCTTACAAATTCGGAAACGCGAAGATTGCCGAGGCGAATAACTTTTGTCTTAGTACTGTACCTAGATAAGTAAATACACTATGAAATATTCCGTTACCTCAAATTACACTAAATGGTCCATCCTCTCAGATATATTATGAGGCGTCAACTTGCGGAAATGATCCATTGTGGTTCTGTCCCTCTGCGCATGGGGTCCGCAGCTATTTTCGTTATGATGATGTGTTGATGAAGTGCTCTCTTCATGAGGGGTTCTCAAATTACCCTACTTTACAAACAAGACTCTAGGTCGTTTTAATATTGTATATTGGTCGAACAATGTGTGATTTTATTTTACTGAATTACCTTCCTTCAAAGAGCTTTAAACGTGGGTGGCTGTCGTTTAATTGTCGTGACAGCCTTCTTGTGTACGGTTAGACACAACCGGCATTAAAATGTCAAAAAAAAAAAACAGGTGCATTACCCACCATCGAAGCTCATTACCCTTTTTAAATGAACAGCTGTTTGTTCTCGTTAATTAGGTACGTTTCATTTATAAATTGAGTTTGCACTACTTCGTAAATAGCCGCACGCGCATATTATTACAAAGGCGGCTATCTCTGTCTAGAGATACCTACTATTATTATAATATACCCGTAAGTGTGCAAGTTATTCACATTTTTCCCGTCAAGTACATGATATTGTTAACATTCCCCAACTATCGCGTGAAGTGTTCTTTGCAACTGGCTGTGCGCTTTTATCTAATCGATACTTTGTTATCGTCGCACTCCCTTGATTTCCGCACTTGTCTCAATAAATTGCATCAATTTATTATATGATGAAACTCCAAGTGGAATGTTCAAAGATTATTTTCAAGTCATAACTTCTGAACAAACATTGTAATAGCCTGTAGCCAGCGAATGTTAGAAAAGTATAAAGTTTCGCGGCGCAATTCATCTTGTATTATTAGATTATAAAGTTTCGAAAGCAATCCTCTACCTTAGGAACAATCTGGAAACCATCCTTATCACAGTTTTTTTTTTTTATTCTTGAGCCTACGGACGATGTAAGAAGATAAGCGGTTACTTGTGTGATCATTAATATTTGGATGATGTGCGCATTTGTTCTGAAATGTAAAAATCAGATCGTCATGTTAATTTTTTATACTATTACGAGCCTTACTAGTTGGAGCACATCAAATGAAACCAAATAGGTACTCGACCTTTATCATTCTGTACTATAGATAGATATCTGGTACGATTTATTATGGTTCCGGCTCTAGGAGCCCAATCGGAAATCCATTGTTGTGATGGTTAAATGAATATTATAGAAAACTTTTCCTCGTAGTTGTGTGTAGAGATTTGTACAAACAACTTTTCTACGTATTGTGTCGATAATAACACCTTCGATGCAAGAGTTTCGATCACTCTCGATGGCCAGCTTTATTTATATTTATACGAGCGCAATTCAAATAAAGTGCTCGTCGCTATTCGCAATATATCACTCGATTTCTATTCCAAATATAAATTCGAATTTTTACATTCTGCAGTAAACGGTCAACGAGAATCCAGTGTCACCATCGTCGGTGTCAACGACCGAATGACTGTACGGTTGACCGGTCCCGTCGCGATCTGATTGTCGCGCCAATAAACGATTTGCATGTGTTGGTGTTGTGGCCGTGTTGCGTTTGCGCACCCATGCCCCAGCTAATTGGTGTTATCAGGTTGGCCAAGCGTTGTTATGGTGATCATATTGTACAGTGTCGTATTTTGAATTGTGTATTTTGATTCTCACTTTTGTGTGAACTGAGTGTTTACTCCGAATAATATTGGGTTTCGAATAATATCTTTGCGATTTTCACAAAACCACTTTTTCTTTCGTGTCGACACGATCTATTCGAATATAGTTCATCCCGTGGTTAAAAGATTCGCCAGTCAGCATGGTTAGTAGCGGAGCTGACTGCTCAAGGTGTTCCGAACGTACTTATGTTTCGTCACTCGTGGGCTTGCTCCATCAATGCACCCCTAAAAAAACCTCACAAATCACTCGAAATCTGTTACGAAATCCGCTAATACATTTCCGAATCATTTTTGATATACATAATGCATTGTAGCAAATGGGGGATTCAATTTCCTCTCCCACAATCCTTCCGTTTCCAACTTTCCACTATACTGCCAACATTGTTATGAACAACTATAGTGCGAACGTTGCGATCCATATAACGTTTTGTTAGCGTAGTGCCAGTTTTAGTGTCGGTGTTGATTTACTGAAGCCGATGGTTTCATTTTGTGCGCACTAAAAGCTTTTGTGCGTAATGGATATTGGTGATAGATCGCAATTCGCCAAGACTTGGCGAGTGCACTACTTGAAGTTTTTATTCGCAGTTTGGCGAGCATGCCGACAATTTTCGCTCTTTATTCCTTTCAATATCAAAGATTTATTTTCAGCTCTGGTACATTCTATTTAATAAATAATATCCTTGAACAATTGAATGATATTGAGACTGTTGTTCTTCCAAAATTTTCCGTTGAACTTGTACGATAGCTGGAAGCAGCCCAATATTGGTTTTGTTTCAGTGAAAATGGACACCGAATTTATAGTGCTTCTTTGATTTTACTGATGAAATGAATGACAAATATTTCGTATTGTTTCCACTAATTGGATGGTTAAGCTGCAACTTGTCGTTAATACTGCATTCAATTTGTTGAGTTTCAGTGTATTTGGCGTTCAATTAGCTGAATACGATTGATATTTGCTGTCGTTCAAATAATTGCCTTTATGCGTCAGTAGTTGCGCTATAAAATAGGCTAGTTGATTAAATCAACTAGGCTTTGTGCTTTTCTAATTACTGTGAGTTTTTGTTCCTTTTAATATGTTATTTATTTTTGTCAATACTATACGATAACGAATAAGCAATTTTTAAATACCTTTATCCTAAATGGTAGAAGTTCTTGCCCTTACACCAATTCTTTTACTGACACTGCGCGACTTCCAGTGACATGATACACATATGCTAGATTTGGAAAGGTGTTACAAACTGGAGATCATTTGTGTGTTCACATCGGAGAAGACGCGCATTATGTAAATCGTTCTCGATCAATTTCGATATTCCGTTATGTTGCCCACACACCTATCCGGATGGCAAATTCAACTAAAAAATCGCAATGCAATCGTGATTGCGTACCCCGTCGTGGTCAGGTTTCCGATTACGTGCGCAAACGCTTTTTAAACGAATCCCTGTCGTGTCCATTTTTTGCGGCGCGTGCGTTAATTGTTGGGCCTTTAGTTTTTCGGCTAATTACACGCCCGAGCGAAAATGTTCAGAACACAGGACGCGACTGTCATAATAATCGTCTCCGTACAGTGGTATCCACATGTAAACTCACCTGCATGTTTATGTTTTCATTGTTTTATGTTTGTATACAAACAGTTGCATTATCCCCGGCATGAATCACTGAGTATTGTTTACCGCCAACATTTCTCGTTGACATATTTGGATGTGAACATGTGTGTTGCGAATGGAAATCTGACACATCAATAATGTAATGCGTCATAGTCAAATGTTACTTATAGAGAAATTCTGGGACTGCGAGGGAAGATGTAAGCGGCGATTTTGTAGTTTATTTGCTTTTAACATAACATCACGCCTGTATTCCCCGAAGGGATGGGCAGAGGTGTATAGTAACATCCTCATTTCGCCGTTATGTTTAAGCCCCATGTAATGGAGGGAGCGTATTGCCATCAACCGGGCACAAATCCAAACTTCGGGCTGCTACTGAGCTATTCGACACGGGAAAACCCAATAACACTGCCCGACCTGGGGATCGAACCCAGGACCTCACGATCAGCAGTCGCGCTTGCCACCACTAGACCAACGAGGCTTTTATTATTGGTGTTTGGCCTCGTGGTGACGTTTTTAGTTGCCACCCAGTGTACTATTTAGATATTTTTTTTTGTGGATGTTTTAAATCTGGTATCCCCATATTTATTTAAGTATTACATATTATACTCACGCCCGTAATCACCGAAGGGGTAAGCAGAGGTGTTCCCTAAAGGAGCCTGTACAACCACGTTTCGCCTCTTGTATTAAGTCCCATGTAATAAATAGGTGGCGAGCCTATTGTCACTTTTCGGGGACAATAATTATCATCCAGGTACATCGCCTCTGACAGACTCGCTTGCCCAGCGATGGAAGGGAATTGTAATCTTAATCCCCATCCCCCACGGAATACTTCATTCATACTTTTGTAATATACGAAAAATACTTTGATCTTTCAGGTCAAGGATTTTTTCATTACTTTTTTTCATAACTTCCAAGCTTCCAACAACAATCCCTGTAAGTTACGAAACAGTATCAAAAAAAGTATGACTCTTATTTCAAACGTCAATTAGGTACATTATGATTATGTCATAACTCAAAAATAAACATATTATTCCAGACCACATGTCAACAGCAATTGATGCAAGGATAACAAAAGTAGTTTGAATCGATGCGTGACAGTAATCGATCCTCAATCATTAAGTAGTGCGGTATCTGTCACGCCCGCATCGATTGACATCAATGTGCATCGAGTGTTGTTGCGACATGATTATCGAATAGCCTAAATACGACGCGGGCGGCCGTATGAGTCACTGTACGGCCACCAGACTATGGGGCAACTCCTACCATCTGACGCTAACATGGGATGTTGTATTTTCATTTGTAATTACATTGTCGTCTTACTCAGATATGAGTTGTGGAACGTATTGTTCCATTACGCAATGCATTGCAAAATGTAATTTATAACGTCGTGTTAACTGTCAATTGTAGTAAAGGCCTTGGATCATGGATAAGGCTAGGCACGCACTATGATTAATCGCGCGTGAATTATAAAACTGGTATAGGATATAAAAAATTGCGTTCCAAACATGCAATCTAATAATTAACTTTATTTGGTAGCAGTGTTTAGTTACGCGAAAGATTTCTTTTCTAATCCATAGATAAAAAAAAAAAAACAATATAAGCTATTTAATTCGATTGCAGAATTACCGATATTTAGTCTAACATTAGGGGCTGAAAATTACAGTAGCGTATTCCCCGCCTGACAAGATAACAGTCTGTGTGCAATGACCGGTATGACCGTACTAATATCGGGTGACTGAGATAACATTATAAATAACGCGTCATCTTCCTAAAAGGCGCGGTGGGTGTGTCGCAGAATTATGTATCGTTCTGCTATCAAGGTTAGGTTTACGCAAGCACTAATCACATCACGCGTAGGTCAATTTAAATACGACTTGTTTTCGTGGGACTTTAGTTTGTGTCGCCTCATGTTGGGTTTTCACAGATTTATTGTAGGTGTACTTACCTATATTTTTATTTACGAGGTAAATAATAACATATTCTCTGTTAACATTACATTACATTACATTACATTAATATTTAAAGATTATTCGTAGGTACAATATGCTGACTGGTTTTTTCAATAGAATGTTGCTGGGTTTATTTACGAATATAGCCCTATATAAAATACTAGCTGTGTTCTCACGGCTTCGCCCGTAGCCTATAACTCAGTGATAATGTAGCTTTCTAACAGCAAAATATTTTTTTAAATCGGTCCAGTAGTTTTTAAGTTTATTCGTTACATACAAAGATCCAAAAATACAAATCTTTCCTCTTTATAATATTAGTATAGAAAATGCAGAATTGTGACAAATGCAGCTACTTCAAGCGCCATTACCGTTACGTTTAGTTGACTCTTTCCTACATGATTAGCACTCCCTTGTTAGTCGCAGATAGCAACAAAAATAAACACAACACACATAGTTTTGCAACAATATTTCCTTCAATCGCATACAAATGAAACAGCTCTTTTGTTGAGCAGTATAAATAATTAATGTTGCATAATAATCGCGTCTTTATAACGCAATCATTGAAGGATAACCTCACGTTAGGTGGTGGCACCTCCCCTGAGATACGGTGTCCTTAGTCTATTGTGTGGGTTTAAAACAATGCCACCTTTATATTCCCCGATAGAGCGCGTCGCATACCTGATTGAGTTATTCCTCGGATCGATACGAATGACGCATACTTCATAACCGATATCAACATAACTTGAATATCAGTATATACTGTTTATTTAGTTTGACTTTATCGCTATCTTTGTACTCAAGTTCTGAGTTGAGGGTCTCATGATTGGCAGCGACATGGTTAAAAATCGAAGATAATTATGTCTAGCTCCATTATCCAGTTGAAGCGGTTTTAATACTGACTGCTGCAAAATGTTTTGCTCGTGCGAACTGACATTTGGTACTCTTGAATGAATTTACCGTTGTGACAGTGCGCTCATTGTAACAGCTACAATAATGCTGCACGAATTGTTTGCTTCAATCAGTCCATTTGGCATCGTCAGCGTCAGTTCCATTCCGAATGCACACCGAGAGCTTGTATTGTTGCATCGAAAATAAAATTGATTTTCACTTGAAAATTGCCAACGAAAACCTCCCGGAATGTCCTTGTCGAAGTTTTTATCGAACAGACAAAATTCATTGTACTATTTTCGTATCTCATGAAATATAACAAAAACGTGCTCAATGAAAATCGATAAATATCCGGAACGGTTGCCAAGCTGTGTACGATATTAAATCATCGCCACATTTAATCGTGTCAACAGCAGCAGGTACATCGCTATATATAGCGTATAACCTTTTCCGTAAGTCATAGGCAACGTTCACATTTATAATTAGAGAGACTTATTTATTTATATAGGGATACGAACGCCGCAGCTCCTGGCACGGGGGCCTCGCGACCTACATTATCTTGTGATCAAGTCATTAGAAAAACCTGACATTTCGCTAAAATACCTTACATTTCAACAAATACCGCAATCAAATGTTAAACGTTGATAATCTGGTATCTGGTTTCCGATCACATAAATGTTTTATATCGCATCATAAAAAGCTAGATGGTAGTCATAACTTGTTATCTTTTCAAACTTTTTAATTGGTATTTTTATAGAAAGAATTAAATTTTACGTAGAGTTTTCCTTGTCTTTGGGCATGGTTTGTGTGCCATTTTTGACATGACATTGCTTATTTCTGGATTGTCCCTTCTGGCACCCATGGAAAAAATCAGGTTTGCCAACTGCAATGGTACAGTAACATTCTAATGTGTAAAAATATTCGTTATAAAATTTCTAGCTGAATATTTTTGCCAGCGCATGTCTCGAAATTGTCCTATTTTTCTTACATTTCTCTGGTGCGTATGAACGACATTTTATGCACGACTTTTAATGGTTGGTTAGAACCACATTTGCTGGCCTCTTTAATAAGCAGCGAGGTTGCGTTTGTTTATTTCCTGCATTTATATTTCGGTCACTGCGCGGTTTTATGTTATGAAACAGTAATTTCAATTTCAAGTATAAATAATTCAACAGAGTACCTACTCTTCATTAAATGAGGTGAGTGGGCCGATATGAAAGGGTTAACCTGAAAAAAATACTTGCAATGTTTTATTGGGTAGAAATAAATAAATTGATTAACCTGTTAGGAAAGTTTCTGGGTGAAATTAAGGATGTTACAAAAAGGGTCAACGGCTCTTGAAGACACTGTATTAAAACGAGATTTATGATCCTGGAAATTGCTATCATAGTGTAAATATTGCCAGTGTTACAAACAGAAACGTTTATCCATATTCAACATACTACATTTGTACTGAGTGGCATACAAAGTGATTCATTAACAACAAAACCAAATTCTGTCCCGCGTTTCCTTGAATTTTACTGTCACATTACAATGTTATTAATTTAGTTAGTATGTACTACATAACGGATAATTACTAACCGCGCGGGTCTTACGAAGTGTAAGGTTAAGCTGCGCTTGCCGCGGTCACTCTGTTGGTGGGTGACCGTTCGTTACACATCGAGACCCCTCCGTGCCTCGGAGAGCACGTTAATAAGTCGGTCCCGGGTGTCATACGAATACTTATGACAGTCGTTACGGAAAGTCAGCAGCCCGAAAGTTTGACGATATCGGCATTGCCCAGTAACTGGGTTGTGGTGGTCTGCTGGCAGTCGCTCCGTGTAAAATATTGGTATTCAGCCGCATCTGGTTAGACTGGAAGCTGACCCTAACATAGTTGCGAAAAGACTAGACAGAACAGAACTACATAAGGGATAATTTGTTATATTTTTTGAGCATTGATAACCTGATGACAGTACCTATCTAGCCAGCATTAATCACTGCAACTTCGATATTAACGACTAGTAGTTAAATCTTCATGTTGTAAAAAAACACTTTGCGGTCAACCACTCGTATTGTTTTTGCCATCGTACATAACAAACATTTTGCGACGTGACTTCTGAATCGCGGTTTTTTATTATTATTGTTGTATGCGTTGGGTGGTAACGTGATGTCAGTACATCGATTAATCACAATGACACGTTCGCCATAGCGTGATAGGATCTCGATAATAACCTCCGTTGTGAACATCTTCATCGCTGTCCTTACTCCAATACATTCCGTCCTGACATTGACGTATTACTCGAAAAGCTATCGAAGCGTTCGCCCCTTGGGCTTAATAAGTTATCGGGTCAATATACAAATCAGTTCCCTTGGTTCTGTGCCAAAGTTGTCTGAATTTAATTAAGTTAACATTTTTCCTGTGTCAGAACTTCAAGCTGATTCATCTTCAAGTGATCATGGTTTGTGTTTCCTAAATTCGCAATTCATTCAATATTTCTGCGAGAGAATCGAGAAAATATTTGTTTGATTTTATTATAGCGGCGGTAGGGTTACCAGACGTCAGGATTTGTCCTGATATGTTAGGATTTTTAGGTACTGGTTTGGGATTCCGGCTGGACTTTGAAACAGTCAGGATTTTTGTTTATTTAATTAATGTTTGACTGCCTTGTTGGTTTAGTAGTCGCAAGCGCGACTGCTGAGCATGGGTTCCTGGCTTCGATCCCCAGGTCGGGCAAACTGTTATTGGGTTTTTCCATTTGTGCCCGGTTAATGGCAATAGGCTCGCCCCCTATCACTTGGGACTTAAACATAACTGGCGAAACGAGGGTGTACTAAAAACACCTCTGCCGAACCCTTTTGGGAATACAAAGCCTGATCTTATGTTATGTTAATGAAATACTGAAATTTTCGAAGTTGGGAGTCCCTGCGTGGCGGTTGGCACACAAAACCAAATAATAAACTTTCATTGCGCGCACTCGCGCCAATAAAGTCAGGACATTTTTATAAAAATCGGGCTTTTTGTCACGACTTTTTAGTTGTAGTTTTGGTAGCCCTAGGTGAAGGATATATTTTCGAGGCTTCCAGTGATAGCGATACGACGCAATAGCGACTCTCGGGTTTCGGTCGTTACGTTTTGTGTGCGGTTTTTGCTCGGCGGCGCGTGCCGAGCTCGACGGCAATCTAGGCAAATCCTATCTATTGTGCGCGGTGACAATAGTTCCGGTGCTAATTCAAGGACGGGCGGCACGCCATTGTCCCGCGGATGACGATGCGCGTCGCTGCGCCCCTCCCGCCCTATCTGCTATTCTATACCCACAAACGTTTATCGATTTGTATTGTCACGGTATAATAAATATTTGATACAAACATACTTATCTGTATTGTAAATGGAAGTCAATAAGTGACGTCACAAGATTTTATTGTATTATTTATTGCTTCTTTCTATATTCGTCGATCCAAAACGCGAACTTGTTTTTGATAGATGACCACTGACCACTGCTATCTTTATGAACTGGTAAAATACAAACGGATATTTTATGAATCTATTTTTAAAGAGAGAAAAGATACCAGAAATTTTGATAGGTACCTAAGTAGGTACCAACTGGAATTTCTAAAAACTTGAAATTCTTGCTACCTACTTAATAATACTAACTACTTAATCTCCATAAGTCTTTCACATAAATCCTACTGATGTTTTAACCCAGCGAAATAAAATTGCTTTCATAAAATCTTTTTCTTCATTTCCTAAATACTTATTAATAACTGTGCCCGCGTGTATTTTCTTAATCTTCCCAGATGGCATGTACCCTATGTAGCTTTCTCTAAAATAGAATTTAAAAAAAAATAGCACACAGACAGATTCACTTTTGCGTTTACGTTTAGTTTTGCGTTTAGTAGTCGCACAATTAGAACAAAATGGCGACGATATTCATAGTGACCTATTCAAATATGGATCAAATTCAAATCCAGATAGTTTGCAAAGTTTTGCACATTATCGGTGAATAATGCGCGTGCAAGTTAAATAGTTCACTGCAGAAACTACACCTTAACACCTGCACTACCTCGAACTAATGGGGCATTACACAGGAACTATTTCGTGTACCCACAACCCAGTACCGACTTTCATACATTTCCCGATTACCTTTAAAACGTCAAGGCGGATGCACACGTAGGCACACTATAAATATTATTTATTCATTTATATACAAATATGAAAGTATTTATTGTAATTAATTAATTTTATTTAGGTAATTTATTTATTAATTTATGTAGGTATTTGCTCGTGGCTGCCCGTGGCCTCACTATCAGAACCCATCCGAAAACCAGCGCTGCTATACTTCGGTGTAGCAGCATTATGCTGAGATGGGCTCCTTTTTTAGTCTCGTGGAGGCATGTAACTTCTTTATTATGTAGTTTTTTTATTTGTCTTTTAATATGTTTGTATGTCTGTTACGAGACTTAAATAAATAATTTTCTTTATTCCTTTACGAAAAGTATTATCATATCTTGACTTTTCTGAAATGTCTTCCTTCCTTGCGACAGTACAGATCGTTACAAATTTCACCACGTCTTTGTAAACCTGACTTGATTTATGGCTGTGATAATAATTTCCGTGTTGAGGTAGGGCTCGTCTCGCCCGCATTATATTGTAATGGGTCGCTTTTTGCAGCGGTGGCATTTGCAGACTTGGGCACAATCACAGGTCACGTCATAACCTATAATGTTAGAGTTACGTGATCGCATTGTGAAGTCATGATAACACCTATTATGATATCAATTACTCGTCTATAATGTACAGAGAAAGGGATATCAGAAAATTACTTAGAAGGTTTGTTGATTGTTGGGTTAACATTTCTATACTTATAGTTTATTCATAAGATCTGATTATATGATCTTCCACATACCTTTGTAGCAATTTGTACACACATTCTAAGAAACGATTATGATTTGACTTGGCAACGTTAAGAAATATATTTAAAGGATTAATTAAATAGTCTTTACAGAATTAATTAAACATCTATCTGCCATTATTATTTATACATAGGGAAGTGTTAATGTAATTACTTTAATAATAAATACTGTTAATGAAACATTTAATATTATTTTCCATCGAGCTACCCAAGACATAATACGGCGAAAGAAGCCAATCTATCTAGTAATTCCGGTTTCTAGAATATAAAATGGCTCATTACACTGTCTCGGATGAATTTGGGAATAAGTTTTATTGGGCGGATGGTAATTCCGGTCTTCGTCTAGTGTCGTTAACATTAAGACTTGGCAGTAATTGGTCCTCTTGTTACCAACACACTGCTGTGATTGGCTCGATTACTATTTAGCGCGTTCAAAGACAGACTGCAAAGTACAAAGCTGTCTAGACAGGAGGGTCTTTAAGTTAGTTTATTAAAACCCTTAGCTGTTTTGTCTAGATCTTGTATTTTTTGTTCTACGTCTAGGGTTGCCAGGCCCAAACATAGAAAAGCCGGACACAGATCCATATTTAGCTGGACATTTTGCCCTAAAAGCCTGACACATTGGCTTTTAAAAGAAAAAAAAAATCACTCGCTTTCGTTCGGCATCTTTTGGCGGGGCGGGGTTGACCAAAAGCCGGACAGGCCGGATTTGTATATATTTGGCCGGACACGACAAAAAAAGCCGGACATGTCAGGCTAAAACCGGACACCTGGCACCCCTATCTACGTCTGACGTTCTTTAGGTATACGTACAGTCGTAAAATAGCCTTAAGATACGTAATAGAATGCCTTAAGCGTAACTTGGACGAAGTTTTCAGCTGTATCCCTTTTGGTAACGAGCCCTCTTAATACTTTCAGTTAATCCAATAGGAACCTAGTACGCCAATAGTGACGTAAGTTAGCAGTTTCGTGTGTAAGCGACATTTTACGCCCCACGTTTCGGCTGCCCCGCAACGCCACTGTAATGGGAAAAGTTTCGGAATCTTGAAAGCGTTTGGCGCTGGTAACACGACTCACTGCCAAAATATTGTTTTTCTAATCATAATGTTATGTGTTACAATGTAATCACATTTCTTATGTCTCACTTATTTCTTCATTGTTTTGACTTATTCTCAAGTCTTTATGTATTTATCTATCTGCTTGTCATAAAAGAAATTGACCTAGACTGATAAGTTTATATTTTGCAACTTTATTCGTCTTTATGACATAACTAACGCAAATATTGTTTCTATTACAGGTAATTAGATGAAAATCATTCTACGAACAAAATGAACGCACTTGTAAACCATGTTCAAGGTTTGTCAAAGTTATTATTTTTCGTGATCACTTGAATAAATTTTAAATATTTACTTAGTTACATTTGACGATAACACGTGGCGTGTTAAATGCGTGATATATTTGCTACTTAACGGTTATATATTTCTTCTGATAAACTAAATTAAAAATAAGGCCTTATAAAGGCGGAGATTTTGTTTAATAAATATGACCGCTTAAGCCAGCTAAATATACTTTGCAGCTTGTGGAAGAAGTGAAGAATAAAACAGGACCGGACAATTTATTTGCCCCTTTTACGACGGATGCTATTAAAAAAGTATTAATAGCGCCACAATGAGCTGTGCAATATTTATCTTTAAATTAATTTTCCAAAAAAATTGTCAGCAAAGCCTTGTGTATCGTACCTTTATTATATTTTTATTAAAACTATAAAGCGCGTCGAAATGCCGGGATGAGTGGGACGTGTTCATACGAAATGGGTACTGTTTCTCATTTCATTTGGAAAATAAACCAAATGTACATACACTGCATTATTATTTTATTCTGTGCTGCTCACAGAGAGATAAAACGTGATCTCAATTTAATTGCATTAAATTTCAAACTGAAAAACGTCAAAAACAAACGTAAGGAGAGTTGTCGTTATTCTCTTGCGAATTTAAGGGCAAACAACAATTAAACTTATTCCTATTATCTCTCTAACCTCATTAATTCTAGAGGTCCTTTGAGCGCTGTTTGAAAAAACATCGTTAAGATAAATGTTCAGCAAATGGAAGCACCACGGGAAATTTGTTGAGCGTCCAATTTAAATAGTCTGGTTTTTACAGATGGTACGGGGACGTCTCTAGCCTCTCGTGTTTACCCGGTTAGTAGCCGCCGCGTTTATTCGCCTGGTTGCTTCAGCTGCACTCTTAAATTGTTTACGTCTCCCTGCTTCGTTACTCCCTGGATGGTGGCTGTTCCACTGAGAAGTGTCTTACTTTTTAGTTCCTTTTTGTTTTTCCAACTCATCGAGCCAAATTCCTACTTTTAAACATTTTGTTGATGAAAGTCTTTCCGCCATACTTGTTTTTATGGAAATTACTGTAATAATGGGTCAAGAATTTCGCAAATTGATATTATTAACGATCCAGAACATCGCTATAAGCATTAGCAACTTTGTAAAATATGATTGAATATCTTTGAAACCGGCCCTTGGTCGGCCGCGAGCGGTTTTGTGTCCATTACGCAAATCGTGACGCGACAGGGCGAAGTTATGGCGAAGGCTGTTTTATACGAGCTATCAAACTTGTTTAGATGCCATGCTATAACTGGGCACAATAATGTTCACAATTTTGTTACATCAATGTTATGTTCTAAAGCTGGAGAAAGTGCACACATACAGTTATAATCCTGCGCTAGACATGCGGAGTTTGGGGAATTGGTTCAATAAATGGGAACGTAGCTGAAATACCCTCCAAACAAGCTTTTGGGCTAATGAGGTATTATAGCAAAGAGTTTCGTGTCATATTTTCTGTATTCTTTTAAAAGTATCCGTAATATTTTATTGCAAAATTAACTTTAAATACCAGTAAACTGGAATCAAAATGGAATACAAATGTTGCTTCTTGAAGATAGGAACCGTAATAAAAATCTGTAATGTCTATACTCCGTATTGTATTCGTAGCAACTCTTGGAATCCATATGATCCCGGTCCTCTCAGAAAATAATTTATGACAAAATCAGTGTGTCGTATGATGCCTTACATGCAAAAGACTGATAAAATATGAAAGAGACGTGTTTATTTTAAAGGGAGAATCGAACGAGATGTGCAAATTCTTACAAAAAATTATAATAATATACATTTTTACGCATACAAAGTATTCAAATGTAAATAATATGTTTCTCTCCTTGAAGAGAGATACCCGTGTTTGTTCGGGACCCTTCTAAGTGGTGATCCGAAATTCGAAGACAAACACGCCCAAGTTGTGACAACCCACGCAACGTCCTGAAACAACGTAACAGAGTAAAATAATCCCGTGTTATGATGCAATTACGTTTCACTCACAAAATAACAGGTGGTACGTAATCTCCAGATTTTCTATTATCCTTTTTGTCTCTCCGGTTTTGATATTTTGTTAAAATATTTTTCCCGTTAAATTCGCCCATGGCGACATCACTGGCTCGGGTTGCGAACATCCCGCGAGATTTAAATAAAATTTGCTTGTTTTTCCCGAGCGCATAGACTTAATTTTCACGTTTTGGTCTTATGTATTTTATCATCTACATGCCAGTATGATGTTATTGAGATTTCTTCATATTCCAAAACCTAATGGATGGCATATCAAATCCAATTTATATATAATTTTTATATTTTGACAGATGCATAATTGCATAAATGGCGTTGAAATATCAACTGTTTTGTCAGTTGAATGTTCTATCACTGTCCAGATGTCATTAAGAATGATGAAGTGCGCCAATCTTGTTAGACTTGTATGGACTAATCCAGTTTGCACTTGCTCTAAAGACTTGTCGTACGAGTATTGTGACCATGAAATTGTGATGATGTATTAGGTACAATGTCAATACATTGGTATTTCTGTCGAATGTATTCGGTGCTGATCAACTGATCAGTATGAATGAAACATTAAACTGCAGTAATTATCGTTCAGCCGTCCGCGATCAACGATTTCAATCTCATATCGATGGATATAAATATCGGGATGTTTACCCGCAAGTTTCCTGTAAACATTACACTTTTTGCTACTTTTATTACAAACGTTATAGCAAAAGTAAACGGCCGTGATGTTATTTTAATGTCGCAACCAACCGTCGAACGTGATCAAACGTATCTAACACAATATGGCAACAACTGTATTTATTCTTGTACGATAAATTACTTTTTCATTGTTTAGCTTTGCGTATTATAATTAGGAAGTAATAAATGATAAAATAAACGTGACGAATACGCTAAAAAGGTGCTACCATTGTTCCACGAAAGCAATGCGGCAGTCGATTGTCACAAGTAATAATATTACATGCATAGAGCGATACTAAGGTCCGTTATATCGCGAACACACGCGATATTCGCGCGAACCGACAACGGGATTTATGTGAACACCACGCTTTTTGTACGTGGAAGGAAATTGCCCAAACGTTTGTTAAATATAAATAGAACGTGAGAATCGCAAAGGATCTCATTGTTCGATACATAAAACTATCATATTTAATTGTTTACGTGCATCTTATTAGCCTTTGACTCTGTGAGAAAGGGGACGCACGCAGTGTTGTTTACGCATGTACCATTTATGGTAACTTTTCACTTGAAGTTATTGTTAACTGCGATCATTGACATTAGTTGGCTGTGGTTGTTTACTATGCGTCGTTGTGTACTGTTTCGGGTCACTTTCCCTCATTAGAACTGATTTACTGATGTTGTACAAGAAACACGCAAGCTCCACAACCAGGTTTTGTTTCACGTTGGGTTGAATATCTGTGCCCTCGCCTGTTAATAAACTGACCACAGACCAAATATTTATTGACATTGTTTCCCAAAACATTTTCCTCAGTTCATCTATTTATTTGGTATTTAACAAAAAAAGTTAATTGAAGTTGCGTTTTAATTCATTTATTCAAATCGTTAACCATCAGGCCCTTCTTTGCTATTAAACTCTTTCGCTACGATACGGCAATATAAGCAATAGTAAATAGTATAATAAATAGTAGTTGCACTCGTTAGTTCACTATCGAGTTTATGAGACAAGCCTTCTTGATACCGATCCACGTGCGATTTATCACCGTATTAAACCTACCTATCTGTTACACTTAAAGTAAACTTATATTGCCAAGAATGTAGTCAAGTTATGCACGTAACTGATGCAACTTGCAGTGTGATGATAACAATGGCATTTTGTATAACTATCGATCAAAGCCGTCCATTGTATCAATTGAAAAAATGTTCATGTCAAGGCCCATTACGATAGCATCCGCAGTGCTCATAGCCTAGCCTAGAATATTGGCAATACAACTATTATTAACAACTACAGCCAGCTATAGAAATGTTCAATATCCGGATTGTACTGGGAATTTGGGAACGAGAAACTTTCCAAGCGCTCTCGACTAGTGCAATTGATTTTAGTTTGATGAAAACTAGAATTAGAATAATAACTACAACCAGCTTTTGAAACTTGTTCAATTTATATGGTATTAAAGAGCCCCGCTAGCTACCTAATATATCTAGTTGGTTGGATTTACAAGAAAAAAAACAGCAACATACTACCAAAGTGTCCAATGCCCTATTCACGGTGTAATGGTACAACATTCGTAGCGTAAAAACTACCAACACAGCAATAAAACCGGCTGTGTCATTACAAAACAAGGCAAATAAAATTACGGACCATTGCAGTAACATTAGAAAGTAAGTTTCGTCATATAAGTAGCTATTCATCGGTATAATGGGTAGTAAAACGACATCCACCGCTGCTCTTGAGAGCAATAATGAACTGGTAATGTGGCTACGCATAATATGCTTGTTGACGTGTGGGAGTCATACCATTGTGTCTATTGTGATGTGTGCGGCCTGCGATGATGAGCCAGCAGATACTGTAGGACCGGGAAAGCGGCGGTACTCCAACTGGGCTGGGAACTTGGCCGCAGAAAATAATGAAAAAGATAACGCTGATAAGATTAGTCGTGTTAATTATATACGTTTTAAACTGCGTATCTCGGCTTGTATTAACACTTAAAGAGTTGTTTTACAAAAAGTAACAGTGAAGTTTATTATTGTTACTTAGAGTAAAGTAGATTTAATTTAAATTATTATTGTATGTATAAGTATTGTATTTTATTTTTAAAGTAAGTGGTATTGTTTGTTTAGCTACTGTCGTGTACATGACGATGGCTCAGCATATAATAAAAAATAACAAAAATAATTTAGTTGCAGTGATAGCCCAGTGGTTGGACGCTTTGCCTTCTATTTAGGAGGGTCTGAGTTCGATACCGGCCAGCACCTCTGACTTTTCAAATTCATATGTGGATCAGAATTTGATAATCACTTGCGTCAACGATGAAGGAAAAACATCGTTTGGAAACGTGCACACCCGAGAGGGCTCCAAAATGTTCTCCATGGTGTGTGTGGTCCGCCAACCCGCATCAGGCTAGCGTGGTGGACTAAGGCCTCGTTCTCATTCTGAGAAGAGGCCCGTGCCCAGCAGTGGGGCAGTAATGGGTTGATTATGTTGTCATAAAAATGCGGGCGCTTACGTCATTGACACCAATTATAAAATTATATATTAGCCCCGAAACGCTTCTAAATCAGCTGTTGAATTGAATGGGATAGACTTCGTAATAGTAAAAGTATGCTCGCCGCCGGCTAGCCACATTTATTGGCCAAGGACTATACCGCTTTGTTCTCTGAGATACAGTCCCATTGTCGTTTTAACTATTATTTATCTATCGACGATAAACATTATCTTTCATTTAATTCAAGTAGGTGACTAAAGTCTTTTATGATCACACTCTGAACAGAGGGTCTGTGTCATTTATTATTCTATTCAGATATGATAAAAATATAATAATTAGATACTGATATTAAAACAGTCATTCACTGCGTTACATAAGTTAATCTCTAGGAAATCAAATATAACTGATAACATAATTTGCGTCTGTTTGTAATTAGCTTTAATAAAAACTGGGGAAGATATTCTCGTTAAGATTCGTACAAATAAAAGTTTTTGTCGACATACTTTAGTAGATAATTGTTTAACAAACTTACCTCTCAGTTGCTACGGTTAAAGTTTAATTACGGTGCGCGAACAAGCCACCCGATAGCTGTAGACTTTGCTAGTACGAGGCAGTTAACCGACGAATAAAACTTTACAGTTGCTAAAAGCTTTCACACAACTTTTAAAGGATGATAAATTGAACGATATTTCTTGCCCATTTGTAGTTTTGTTTGAAAACGTGCTCTTTCATCATCATCACATCGTATTTTTCAATTTCACATCCATTGGTAGTAAGCTGTTTATAGTACGACATAACTAAGAAGTGACAACGGCAAACTTGATAGAACAACCATTGGCAGTCGCTATATTCGCGCCACTCACACTTATTGCATCAACGTAAAGATATTTTTTTACCGCAATACTAATAAATATTCGTGGTCTTGAAGTGGCACTCAGTTCGGAAGTGATCGGTTTTACGAAGTTTGCCGAAGCGACTTCTTAGTTGTGTCGTACTATACGATATTTTAAAATGTATGCTGCTTGGAGTTCTATATGACATGTGTCATCATTGACCTTAGTTACTAATAGATCGATTTATTGGAATGCAAGGACATGAATAATGTTATTGGCCCAATAAATTGAGAGTAAATTAATACGATATAAACTAAATAACTCTTCAACAACGTTTGTTCGTTATGTCTGTGTAACATTGGAGAAATGTGTGTACTTAGTTGCACGTGCCTCTCAGATATGAAACTCCATTGTGCGGTGTACCCTATGTGACTCAGCGCCGGTCCTACGAATGGCGTACACTCGACCTCAAAAGTAGATTACCTACACCGTTGTTTTCGGGACTCGGACGCCTATTGTTTCGCCGCAAACCGTGTCTAACTTTAACAAAATAACCAACATTCTGATTACCAAGTTTCCGAGATTAATTAGGAAAACATTTCCCGTTTCATCCAAATGCTTTGAAATATTTTTTTGGTGGTTTTAATTCGTTTCAGGTGATTATGGTCGTGCGTTGTGGCGTGTGACAATGCGTTTTTGCGGTCGTCACGGTTACGTCACCTGCCTCTCTCAAAAAATTCAACAGAGCCGTTAGTTGGAAATTGCTTAGCTATTACTGTGACCAAAATTCGTTATTTTGTGTAATTAGTAAATCTATTTTGAACTCTTTTGGGGTTCAAGAAAATAATTAAGGTCATACAAAAATTCAGTTACCAGGGTTTCAGTAATTTTCCACTCACAATAGAGGAAAATGAAGCTCTCCGTTGCTCATCTAGATGCGGATGTGTTTAAACATTTATATTGTATGTAAATATGACATGTAAATCTAATTCTGTTATGGAATGTCTGATGTAAGTACATAGCATTCCTACTTCTGTTTTCAACAGTAGGTACGTCGAATGAGATTACTAACATTTGCATGCCGTCAATATCCGAAACCGTACACGTAGGGAGCGTGCGCACTGTCCCGTTACAACGCGATTACCATTACGCTATTACCGGAGGGAAATGTCTTCAGGGGTTTATCAAATGTCTTATATCAACTTCTGAATGTAAGCTTGTCTTATCCAACCTTTTTTCTTAAACATTTTAATGGAAGCCCCCTTGTGTTCGATTTCGCTTGTAATACCAACAATACATTTATTTAATACTTTCCGAGTACGACGCTTTTTGTTGTGTTATAAAGGGATAAATAAAAATAATGTGTGCAATGGGAATGGAACGCAGGTTCTTTTGGAATCGGCTATGTGCAAGCGTCTCTGAGGGTTTTACCACAACGATGACTCGATAAATTCGGTGTTGTTATTACCGGAGCTATAAAATGAGAGTTATAGTCGGGGGTGGAACGCCTTGCCGATAAAAAGCTTGATTCTCCGTGTAATTTTTGCTTCAATTTAATGGGTTCCTTTATACGTTATGAATCCGGTAAAAATTAGATTTGAATTATGGTTCTTATCGAACCCAAAAGGAATTGCGTAGAAACTCTGCGAGTTTCGGAATTTTATACTTTTTAGACCAACTTTTTCAAACATGCATTGATCGTTGCCTGATGTTTAAAACTAGCAATCACACAAAGCGTCTGCTATCAAACATTCGATCCTAATTATGGCAATCGATACAGCAGTATCGATTTGAATATCGATCGTGAATCTCAGACGTGGGTTGCAACACAATACAGCAGTCGGTGACAAGACACTCATCTCACAGTTAGTCGATATTGTGTCATGTATTATTATTATAATAACATACTTTCACTGTTGCGCTTCGCAATTAAAGGCTTGTGCGACAAGAAAATTTAATTGTTACCATACATTCTTATACTAGACTTGATACCTACTAAGAAATCTAGCTAGAAGAAAATCATAAAAAACGGAGCTCGTAGTTTTATTTTAAGCTATGTACGCATCACGGTTGGTGATGGGTATGAGATGTACCTATGGGTGTCATACGAACACCTATGACAGTTGTTACGGGAAGTGAGAAGCCCGAAAGTCTGACAACCGGTCTAAAGCCGTAGAATATCGGTATTGCCCAGTAACTGGGTTGCGGAGGTCTGATGGCAGTCGCTCCGTGTAACATATTCTGGTAACTGGTATTCAGTCGCATCTGGTTAGACTGGAAGCTAACCCCGACATAGTTGGGAAAAGGCTAGGCAGAACACGCATCACGGATGATCAATGCGTAGAAGGCTTTAGTTGACACCATAGCCGAAGTCTTGCAGTCTAGACAAAGGACAGTGACAATAGGTACTTATAATCAAGTTAGCCACTTCACCTACAAACTAGTTTTATAACTAGGCGAATTTTTGTTGCGTCATTACATTAGGTCATACGCCATGCCATAAACAATAGTCATCAAAGACTGATTCAATAGTTTCAATACCGTTTTGAAATTATATACATACATACATAAACTCACGCCTTTTTCCCATGGGTGTAGGCAGAAACTATAGAACGCCATATGCTACGATCCTTACATACTCCTTTCGTTTCATCCACATTCATACATCTTGTCATATACGCACGCCGGTTGAGAGTACCTACTACGCACCTGACCTTTGTGAAGAACATCACCAATAACATCGATGTATGTCCTTCTAGGACGTCCTCTACCGGCGTTTCCATTGACATCCGCCTTATTGACATATACTTATATTCCTTTTGTTAATCGCCGTTCACTCATTCTCTCAATATGACCAAACCACCTAAGCATACTCCTTTCAATTTTTGTCACTACATCATCTTTTAAACCGCAACTTTGAAACTTTGTAATTATATTACAATTAGTATTACGATAACCTACATAAATAATTTTGGTATCAACCGAGCAACCTACAATAGTTTGTATTCCATAGTTTGTTTCTTAACTTTTTCAATCAATTGGGATTGGGCGGGTCACGTCAGCTGCATGCATAATGACCGCTGGGCAAGAGTCTACACACAATGGTTGCCTGAAGATGGACGGCGTCGCCGAGGTCGGCCCAGCAAGTGGTGGCGAGATGACCTGGACACGTACCGCGTGGTTTGCGGTGGCTTAGGAAAATAATACATGGAAGGACTTGGTGGGGAGGCCTTTGCCCAGCAGTGGGACAGAAAAGGCTGACATAAAAAATAATGGAGTTTTAATAAGAGACACTACAGAAGGAATTGTATCTACAACTTAAAATTTTGATCACATCACATCATGCCTGTATTCTCCGAAGGGTTGGGTAGAGGTGTATAGTAACACCTTCATTTCGTCGTCATGTTTAAGTCCCATGTAATAGGGGGCGAGCCTATTGCTATCCACGGTCACAAATCAACCGGGCTGCTACTGAGGAATTCCACACGGAAAAACACAATAATACTTTGCCCGACCTGGGAATTGAACCCAGGACCCCACGATCAGCAGTCGCGCTTGCCACCACTAGGCCAACGTAGCAGTTGATCTTGATTTTGATCACGCAGTATCTAAAACGACCGCACCATTACATAAAGTTGAAACTTGTAAGACTATTCCTTATCTAAGCGCCTGGTTGCGGCCCAAAGTTTTTATCTCCACCATTTTTGTGAATCCACAATCTTTATGGCAAATTTTATTTGGGAAGCGTTCTCGTAAACCCGAGGTCTCCCGGCAATAGTTGTCTGATCGTTTTACGTTTAATTTCAAAATGTTTGCGTTACCTGAACTTACAAATATACCATTTTCAGTGTCTCCTATCGTTTGTCCTCTTCACCTTCCTGCCGGTCACCTTGAACAATCCTCAAGGGGAGGTTTTATGAGGTGGTGGCTCTGACGGTTTTATGACCGGTAGGACGAAGTCGAATAAGGGTTCTTCAAATGTTACTGCGAACATTACCGCCACCCGTTACTTTATACACCTTTCTGTTTTTCTTATTGCTAATGAAATAGAATTTTGATATAAATCAATACTGTACAAGGAAATGTTGTAGTCACTCGTTCTGCCTAACTTGTCCCCAATTGTGTTGGGATCAGCTTCCAGTCGAACCAGATGCGACTGAATACCAGTATTTTACACGAAGCGAATGTCATCAAACCTCCGCAACCCAGTTACTGGGCAATACCGATATCCTAAAGTTAGACAAGTTGTCAGACTTTCGGGCTTCTCTACCCGTAACGGTATAGGTATTCGTATGACACCCGGGACCGACGGTTTGACGTGCTCTCCGAGGCACGGATGGGTCTCGATGTGTAACGAATGGTCACCCATCCACTGACGGACCGCGGCAAGCGTTGCTTAACCTCGCTAATTGTATGATCCGCGCGGTCTTTAATAAGCCACGAGTCCCTTAAACAACACCTCACGTTGTTGTTGTCGTCACGAAATCTATTGCCGGTTATAAAATATTTCGACACGATCCGATGTGCGTGGACGTTGTATGAATAATTTATTTGGTTATTATCACGCCTCTTTGTTTTGATATTCCCTTGTTTCAACGAGAAGAAAGAGGCTGTATCTCGTAGCCCCTAGGCGTTGCTGCCGGCTATACGGCCGTCGCTGTGCAAAATGTTTGTTAGTAAACAGCCGGCTATCGCTGCAATGGCCCTTATCTCTTGGCAACGAGAGGCCATCCTAGAGAACTCGCCAGAAGCTTTTAATAATTTTAAGACTGCACTAGTGCTATAGAACTATAGTGAAATATTTTATTAACTCTCTTGGGAACAAACGTCTGACTTCTTGAACCACGTATCATCTTGTGGAGTAACTTTGAGACATTCGGTCCTTCGGGATAATTCCTCGTAATATGGGGATTACTTGGCGTCTCGGTTTCGCTGCAGCTTATGACAAATGGGAAAATGTCGGCGGAACTTAACTTTTGCCGTAATACGACTAAAGTTTTAGGTACCCGTCAGAAACTTTACCAAGTACGAATTACTGCTGTGTAAGGCTACATGTGTACAACATAACGCCTCTGCTTCAATAACGTGACAAGTCCTAACAATCCATATTTGTTTTATTTTATAATTAAAACCGCCGTGTCCGATTGATTTTTTCAAAAAACGTGGTAATTTTTACGCTAATAATAGAGAAACTACTTTTTTTAAAAATTAAATCGAATGCGGCGGTTTTAGATATCAAATAAAACAAATAAGGATCGTTCTGACTTGTTACTTTATTGAAGCAAAGAGGCGATATATATTTTTCTTTTTATTACGCCTTAGTTCGGTCTCCACATGTTACAAACCTGATATATACTTGTAATTGTTTTTATTACAGCACTAAATTTTTACTTTCGCACGACTGTAAAAAAGATCCTTATACAAGCTAAAATATTCGTAACCGTAAACAATCTTCCGAAATTATACGAATCGTCCGAATAACCACAAAATCTTATATCCCTGCGGTAATAAAATCCGACAGCATGTTACTGTCCTAAGCAATACGGGAATTCTTTATCACTTTTCTGATAAAGGGAGGAGTGGGAATGTGATTTTTCCTAATACCGGCTTTTAGGAGCCTTCCCTGCGGACTGCGTTGGGGATCTGTCCTACGGGCGTTATCTCTCCTATTCTTTCTGATCCCCTGGTACACAGGCGCGCTCTTCTCGTTCTGAAATGAAATTGATTCCGCAGCGAGTCCCGTGTAAATTGAAGTGCACTGAATTAATTCCATCGCTGATTGAAAAGTTCTCAGAGTTTGGAGGGCGAATTTCAAATTGTAAAGTAGTCTCCATTTGCATAAAAAATATGCTGAGATACAAATGGCGTACGGATTTAATAAAAACTGAGTATATATTTAGTCTGCAGTACATTTGGTTCTTTTTGTGTATTTTAATTAACTGAATGAAAGCGATACCTGCAATGTTGGTACTGAATTAAAAAATGCTAAACAATGCTAATACTTTTAGTTTGTCGTGCATTTAACGCGACGCTGACTCAGCAGGCGTCCAGCTATCTCCACTGCAACAAAAACTAAATAACGTTCAAGAGTTTCTCCTTGAAAACTTAAATTGGCCGCATACCCGTTGTTTACAGGCAACTAGCGGCATCCAATCGTCTGGGAAATTATTAAGACGGGCGGAAGTTGGGCGGCGCCCGCCCTCGACGCGTTGCCATGGTAACGCTGGAGCCTTGAATTAGTTAAACGAATGATGAACTCCACCCTTGCTCGTTCACTATTGTTGGCGTGCCGGTCTGCACTAGCGTTTATTTCTAGATGCCATTTAGTATTGTCACAGCACAGTGAATGTACTAGTAATAGCTACGTTATAGGCCGTGAATGGCTCGTTACGTCATTGAAGATTTACGGCGCTGCACACTATTATTTGTTTTCTTTTAACGACAGTTGTAACCTCAATTTTATGTTTATGACAGTAATATAAGGTTGGCGTTAATAATTAATAAACTATTAAGAAGTATAATGTACCTAAATTAAGAAAAAGGCTGTCAAAGACTTCAAATAAAACGACATAAAATCACACGATGTTTGTTATCTAAATTATAAAAAAACTAGCTGTGTCCTCACGGCTCCACCCGCGTAAGAAGTTTTATTCCAGTAATAAATATAGCCTATTTTACTCGGTGATAATGTAGCTTTCTAACGACAAAAGAATTTTTGAAATCGGTCCAGTAGTTTTTTAACCGACTTCCAAAAAAGGAGGAGGTTCTCAATTCGTCTGTATGTTTTTTTTTAATGTTTGTTACCTCATAACTCCACCATTTATAAACCGATTTAGATAAAAAAATATATTTGAAAGGATATACTTCCAGATTGGTCCCATTTAAATTTGGTGAAGATCTGATGAAGAACTTCGGAGATAGACAATAGAACTCCTCAATGACGAACAGTACGCATAATGTGATGATGTGATTATGTTACGAGCAGCGTCTTTAGTAGGTCCAACCATTTTTTAATTAAGGCCACTAAAAAGAAAAAATAAAAAACTGTTTAAAAATTTAAAAAAACGATGAAAATAAAACCATTACACATTAAAATAAAACCGACTTCAAAAAAACGATGAAAAGAATAAAATAAAACCGACCATAAAATAAAATAATAATAAAACCGACTTCAAAAAAAAGATGAAAAGAATAAAATAATTACCATATTATAAAATTAACAGTTTAAGAAGTCGGTGCCTTCAATTTGGTTCAGCGTGGATTAGCACCGACTTCTAAAACTGTTAATTTTATAATATGGTAATTATTTTATTCTTTTCATCGTTTTTTTGAAGTCGGTTTTATTTTTGTTAAAATGTTTTTTATAAGTTTATTCATTACATACAAAAATACAAATCTTTCCTCTTTATAATATTAGTATAGATAATAAAACTATGACCAAATATTTAACTAAAGTTTAGAATTTCACATGAGTAGGTACGTAATTGGAGTGAATCAAATTTTTACTGGTTTTTGTCATGCACATTTTTTTCATTGAACATATAAGTCCTTAAATATATTTTTTGTTGAATGCGAGATCATAGTCGTTAGTACTAAACAGATAAGTGCGTTAACTAGCAGATTATTTACATTGATTGCCGTCAGGATGTTCTATTTCCTTATTATCTAATTATAGTGCTGTGATCTGTGAAGTAAATAAACAATATATAAAGCTCGTTTTGCTAATAAACTAATGTTGTTACGTACACCAAATGAATGACAATGTGTATAACTTATGTAGGATTTCTGGGTTAAAACTGTCCTGTTTTCGACCCCCCCAGATCGGGCAGTGTTTTTGGGATTTTCCGTGTGGAATTCCTGGGCAGCAGCCCGGAGTTTGGATTTGTGCCCCGTTGATGGCAATAGGCTCGCCCCCTATTACATAGGGCTTAAACATAACGGCGAAATGAGGGTGTCACTATAGACCTCCGCCCAACCCTTCGGGAAATACAGGCTTGATGTTATGTTTTCTGGGTTATTGTCTATATTACTGCCTGTATTACTGCACTATAATTCCTGTATCAAAATCTACGGCGGCTCGCACGTCTTTTTTCCCTTCCATCTCGAGTCAACTGCACGAACACAGCTCCAATGTTATGATGTGTCAGTAAAGGCATTTTAAAAGAATATAATTCTAATGAGCTACCTTATTTAACGCCTTATGTAATTACCAGGGCCGGACTGGGACCTGAATTCGGCCCGGGCATTTGAGCATTTCAGAGACGGTCGGCCAGGGCTGGCAAAATAAAATAAATTACGTTCCCGTCACTCTTTCGATTTCTCCGACTGTGTGACCGGCCCGTCAGGCCACACCGGCCCATCGGGCATTTGCCCGTATAGCCAGTCCGGGCCTGGTAATTATCTTAGTCCACTACCGAACTGAATCTCCTAAAAAACAGGAAAAGATTTATCATTTCTGTTAGTGCTACTCTTGGCAAATAAATCCTGATTGCAGTTGCTTCTTGACTGCGTTGTTGCATAGGAGTATACTGCTGCGCATGTCTTTTTTATAACATCACTACACCCACAGGAAAGAGGCCTCATCGTGCATGGCCACAGTCTACTTGTCTTCATATTAAAATCAACGGCATACAACAACTAAAGTTTATAAATTGTTTAGTTTCGTTCTACATAGCATCGCGTGCAGTTCTACCTAGCATTTTTCTTCGTCAAAAAGCTTAGCAATTTCCTTTCAGTCAAGTTACCTAATAATATCTGTTTTATACAGACGTGATAAAAACAAAAATTAACGATTCCGAGTTCATTCAACTCTAAAATAAAGCTACATCATAATAAATGAACTTGTTACGAATTAACAAGTTTGAAGTTGGCTTAACTTTCATAATTAAGCGAACGTTGTCTTTTTAATCCGTTTCTGTTGGAAATCTGTCGAATAAGTACAGATTTTCATCGCGAAGGCTTTCTCGTTACACCTTATTGGCTGATGATAATAAATTACCGTGTATTAACAGGTATTTTATTAAAGCCTTTTTCATATGAATTTAACGAGAATTTCATTGTTGTTTTCCCATTTTGGAAGTTATCAGCGCGATTTAATTTAACGACTCACGACGAGTTCTACGTAATGGGAGTACCTTGTGGTATTGAGGTATAGGATTTTTATGTTTTATATTTAATTCGTTTTTCTTGTAAATATTCAGAAATAAATGTTGTCGGTAGCTGGTTACAATGGACAATGTTAGTAAAGGAAGGTTGTCGTCAATATTAATCAACGCACCCAATGTTATGAAGGCGGTTGTCATTCGAAGGAAGTTTTCTGTGTGTGAACCTTTTATATCTGGTTAGCTTGTCCTTATTTTCTGATGTAGTGTAAATTATTATATTGTGAACTAGCTTCTGTAAAACACTGTCTAGGCTGGTTTCATTCATTTACTATTTTTACCTTTAATCCTGACCGACCGATATTAGTTATAACTGTAATGATAGATTCAGCCCCACACGATTCTGTTGCTGTATTTTACATAAACGTGCGTGACGTTAACAATTGGCAGTGTGTACCACCTTAAGAAACCCCTATTTATACGTATACTACCCCTCTATAAACTTCCCTAGGATTAATAGTTCGCTTTCTTGTTTTACTCTAGTGGATGTCGCGACGACGAGGTCTTTGACCGACGCCATCGGGTTGCCATGCCAACGAATACCTACATGATCGCTACATGCAACGAGCCTTTGGTTACTGCCATGAAAAAGCTTATTATGAATACAGCCTTTTGAGTTTTATTTCTCGTTAAAAAATCCTTTTATGTAAGTGGCTACGTTGCGCTGCGTGGTCTTAGGGACTACCATTCATATACGTTGATATTTGGTGTTAATTTTACCTCATTAAGTTATGACTTTGATAGTGTACTTGCTTAATTTTATAGGAAAAAGTTAGACCTTTGCATTCTGAGCCAAGTAAATGGTAGGATAATAGGAATGATAAATCATAGTTTACAGAATATCTTCTTGTTATTGTTGGCACAGTAAGCTTCTCTCGTTTTACGTAATATTATTCTATGAGGCGTACCAGCTCCGCCGGATCTAAGGCTAAGGCACAAATAACTCGGAATGGAATTATTTATCTTACCATTTCCAATGTAACTCGTGTTCATCTTGTATTATATTGGGCGAGCGGTGTCTGTATTATCGCTTGTTACTAGTAATAGCTTCCGATATGTAGCGAATTTTGTTAGGGCTGCCAAAGCTAAAGTTCGGCGCCCCGAAAGTTTTGTAAAAAGGGCCTGATACATCCGGTATTGCCGTTCCCCATCCTTCACTTGTAAAAATGCCCGATAATACATTACGATTGCGAGGCATTGTATAGACGTACGGTTGTATATCCATCTGTTTATCTGCACCGGGAATTTCAGGCAGTCGTATTTCTTTTTTACCCTCTTTGTTTGATGTTTTGTCGAAATTATGTATTTTACGGCTGCTCAGACTGTTATTTTCATGCTTCACATAGGTTGAAGTATAAACACGCTTTTAGAAAGATAGGTATTCTTTTGATAAACTCTCTGTCATTTTTTGAACCTTTCAATGGAAGATATATTTTTTTTAACAAAAAATGAACAATAACGAATGTCTTCTTTTCCAACATTTCCAGAAAAATATCATAAAGATGAAAAGGCGTAATAAATCACAATGTGTTTGATTCAATTTTCACAAATCCCACATCATTGCAAGCTAGCCTTTTCCATTTATTTGGCGGCTTTGTGCCGTCAAAACAATCTATGCTATTTATTCTGGGATTTAACCGTTGTTTGTGTGCGATATATTCACATGTATGACGAGTGTAACCCTGACACGTGTATGTGGGTACGTTAGCTGATGGAGCGTGAATAGGTCGCGCCGGATCTGTGCTCCGGTACGCCCATTGTCGTCTTCCGCGTTGCATTACTGCATGCGGTGTTGCCGCCGCACTGTGGTGCGCTGTCTGTTCGTACGTGTACATACGTCAGTGTATGTGCACTATCCGTTTATTAATTACTCGGAACAGCGAAGGCAAACGTCATGTCGGGCCGAACAGGAACTGAATTTAATGACGTTGATTTCGAATGATGGTCTATAACAACCGTTCGGGCGTGAACGTAGAATGATTATTTGTAGTATTGTACTAAATCTTGGATGTAATTTTAGAAATTGATGAATACACAAATGTCCATTTGTCGATAGAGACGTTCATGAGAAAACAATAAGTAGTTGCTAAAAGGTTTTCAGTGTAGAGATTTTATGACCTCGTAAAAATCATTATACATACATCCAATTTGTTATGAGAGAATATTTGAAACTCGTTTAGTAATGCAGTTCCTTAGCTGAGTCATATCGTATCAGGTTATCGCATGGATTATCCGCAAAATTTATGCAAATTATTGCCTTCATTAGCTTTGGATACTATGAATTTTGGGTAGGTACCTACATAATGTGATGAATGAGTAAGCGGGTTTTCACTCCACCTACCGACTGAGTAATTTGTTCCTTAACCGTTATCACTTACACCTAACTCTGCAAAGTTGATTAATTTGGGGAAACTCGTTACCTACGGTTAGGCGCTTTGTAAGGAAAATTTTACATATGAATGAGCTGATAACAAGAATTCCGCTTTCGTTGTTAGGCAAGTTTCCCTATTATGCTGTATTATTATTATATTAATTAATTAATATGGCCAGCTTATCGGAATTAATTTTATCAAACTGTGACACCAAAATACGAAATATTTTCCGTATCAATATCGTTAATGACCCAAACGTGTAAACGTTTTAAAGAAACACATTGCTTTTGTATATTCTTAAGAAGCTTATTTTTCTCTTTGTTTTACATTATTGTCAAAACAACAAAAGGAAATAAGTACATAGGTACTTACATAATGTACTCGGAGCTTTCGCGATTTGCACAATTAATAAATGTCAAAACTCGAATAAGTACTTATTACATCAATTTTAACAATGTCCCGTACAAAAGTTACTACCATTGCCATTGGTTAAAATTTTGACAATAAATTATATTTTGTCCCTTTATAAAATGTTATGAAGGAGTTTGTATACGTATTTAAACTTATTGTGCAGATGCTGTAGATCAGATTCTTTTTCCGAGCGTAAACTGAACAGGCTACGCCCTGTTTAAAAACCTCCGCACTTGTACATTTAACAAGTTTCTCGTTTTCCGCGAAACTAGTGTTTTCACATATCGACCATGATTAGGGAACTAGGTTTAATCGATAATGCTAGCTGGATACTTTAGTCACTGCTAACTTGATTTTTGATGTGAAATATCTAATGCGGCGGTACGGGTGTGAGATCGGCTGCCGCGTGGCGACGCTCGCGATGGCTGACACACGACGGCAGACTTTCGTAACTCTTCGGCTCTCTTCGGTTTTATTAGGCCAGTTTTTTTTTTACAAAATGAGTTCCGATGTTTTACATCTGCCAGACGTTCCGTGACAGCTTATTTTCTTACTAAATAACTGGAAAGAGTGTTTTAGAACTGGGGCCCTCGCAGATAAAGACCAAATTTCAGATTAAAATTTAGAACTTCGTGTGCTTATTGATATCCTTCGTTCATATGAAAATATTTTCGTAATCGTATGAGAATGAAAACAAACAAACGATGTTTATCTCTCGGCGTAAGACGTAGCTAACTGAGAGAAATGGAGTATTATGGAAATTCTCGACAGTTGTACTTTGTTAATATCCCGTTAAGGAAAAAAGAGGAAAAACAGCGTGAGCCAACAAAATGTACATGGAATATTTATTTGGATTTATTTATACTTACGTACTTTTCCATTTTAGAGATTAAATATCGTTCCAGCGTTTCTCCTACTTTCCGTTTTGTGTTTATATTTATATCTGTGCTATCTGTTTTTGGAGGAATGAGGTATGGTGTTCCTCCAACGAAAAGGGAGGATCCTTCAACCAGGCAGGTCTTAGGCCTGGCGGGCCACTGCCCAACGATTGATGTTGGGATCTGCTATATAATATACTATCTGCGTGTCAAATCTTGATATCGCGATGCAAGATTCTGTGACGTCATATTTGTCATTATTGTCGCTGTAGTCTACTAGATAATCGCTGTGCTGCGTAGTTTACATGCGTCGTGTTAGATGTCGCCATAGTTTCAACAATAATTCATGATCAAAAGCTGCGTTTACCCGGACTGATTACTGCCTGATCTCCACAGCTCTGGGTACCCAAGTTATCGCAGAGGAAGGTTTAGGTGATGAAACTGGTGGACGCTTTGGGCCATATACCTTATACACTCGTACGATATTATGATATGAGATAAGGGCCCATATTCTTAGTGGGAAAACAAACAAACTTTAATACTTAGAAGTTTCTTACTAACGACTTCATATAATATTTATAGTATATAGATAACGCGTATGAATACATAGTTTACTCGGTCAACAACAGCCTACGTAATGCTTAAATATGCTAAGTAATACATTTTCCAAGTTGAATAATGTATATTAATGAGGATTTAACAGTTTGCCTTAAGGCCTAGGAGAATAAATCTGTCGGATAGATGGATCTCTCTCAGTTATGGATGGACCGCAGAAATATCTCAATTTGTTGCAAAAGCTTTTAGCGAATTTCTTATGTATTTTTTAACATGCTTGTGGAAGAGATTTTTGGTAACATAAACATAACATCACGCCTCTATTCACCCAACATTTGGGCAGAGGTGTATAGTAACACTCTCATCTCATTTTTAAGCCCCATGTAATAGGGGGCGAGCCTTTTGCCAACAACCGGGTACAAATCCAAACTCCGGGCTGCTACTGAGGAATTCTACATGGAAAAACCCAATAATACTGCCCGACTTGGGGATCGAACCTAGGACCTCTCACTAGTCACGCTTGCCACTACTAAACCAACGAGGATTTTGGTACTATAATATTAATAACTGAGAGGAACGCTGAGATTTTTTTTTTAATCCTAGTAGGTACATTTAGGAAGTATGCGGGTATCATTATCGCCTTAGAGTCAACATTGGCAAGGTGACACTTACGCCATGAATAACACACGCAAATCATTACATACATACGAACCTCTACATTATTGTATCTACATGAAATTAATTATGTCTAGGTACTGTTCAGATATCTTCTGTTTGTACTTCCTAGAATCCATTTAGAGCAAAGTGTAATTTGATTTCTCTACTAGGAAATTTTCAATGTCGGCCGGGGTTGGATTTGGGACGAATAAATATCCATAAGCTCGTCCCTTACTTAATACATGGTACCATAATAGGCGTTCGACAAATCAGACTGTCTCTTTGGGCAACATAGATGTGACGGTCGTAATAAGTACTTACTCATTTATTTATTTCTCTCCTTTCCAGGGAACAAAATTATGGATAATAATGGAATATCTGGGCGGGGGGTCGGCCCTGGACCTGATGAAGGCGGGCAGCTTCGAGGAGATGCACATAGCGGTGATACTCCGCGAAGTGCTGCGGGGTCTGGACTACCTGCACTCGGAGAGGAAGCTGCACAGAGACATCAAAGCTGCAAACGTCCTGCTCAGCGAGATGGGCGACGTGAAGCTGGCTGATTTCGGTTAGTAACAATTAAACAAAAAAACCAAACAATTTAGCTTATTACTGTCACACTGCTCGGCTCGGGTCTCTTCTCAGAATGAGAAGGATTTAGGCCTTAGTCCAAAACGCTGGCCTGTTGCTGGTTGGCTAGTAACATTCACACAAACAAAATCATTGTAGTTAATTATCTTCACTTACTGTTGCCATCTAATATCTGCGGTACCCTGGCCCGGTAGACCTTTCATCATCGAGGAACAAATATTCAAAAAAATGCCTCCGAAGTATATCTCCTTTTTCATAATACAATTTTTTTTAAGTGAGATTTCACACAGAAAAAACATAATAAGGATCTTGAAATGGTTTGGGGCTGCCTCACCTACATTTTAAAAGGGTAGAAATTTCGTAGATAAGAAACGGCGCCTCTTGCACTTTTTACTTCCATCCTTGACCGCCTTTCGCCTAACGATAAGTCGTCCCTGACGGTAGAATATTCACAAAGAAAGACGAGAAATTGAACTAATTTCATTTTATATCTAGGTATAATGAACGAAGGATAAACCAACCGGTTTAACCTTAGGATATCGGCATTACTTTGTAACTGGGTTGTGGAGGTCTGATGGCAGTCGCTCCGTGTAGAATATTTTTATTCAGCCGCATATGGTTAGACTGGAAGCTGACCCCAAGATAATTAAGAAAAGGCTAGGAGGAAGATTGAACGAAGAATAGACTTTGATGACAAAATATCATGGATTTGTAGTTTCTAGGAGAACTTTTAAGTTCACGTATGCTTTCTCGATTAGATATATAGATAGATATACTTTATTGCACACTAAAATAAATAAAACAAGGAATACACATAATTAGGAACAGTACAAATGGCGGTCTTATCGCTTAAAGCAATTTCTTCCAGACAACCATTGAATGGAAAGAATTGTTAAGAAAAATATAAAGGGCAGTTTGCAGCGTACAAATATGTAACCTACTAAAAATTGGATAGATTTTTAGTAGGTTACATATTTTTAATAGATTAGGTTAGGGCTTTCATCTTGTAGGATGAGGTGCATTAAAGAACCTCCAAGAGTGACGATACGTAAGTAAGTCCGACGCTCCCTGGGCAGTCGGGCCTGGTACCAACCTTGCTGTCTACATAATCGCTTCACCACGGTATGATCTATTCTCATATACCTCGTGCAGACACGAGAGATGATCATGTACCTAGGTATCGTAATATGTGACCTACTTATACTATCCGGGTCGGACCATACGCATGACGCGACTGCGACCCTGTCTCCGTCCTAATATAATTAACATTAAGCTGACACCTATCAAGCGTCAAGTGTGGAGATTATGGCATTAATGTACTTAAGATGAAGTATCAGTAGGCCTAGCACTAAACCTGTCGAGTTACCGACGTAACCGTAACGTTAATTTAAGTGAATTTTGAATCGGAAGTACTCGTTTCGCAAATACTATTTAATTAAATCGAAAACTTTATTCATATCTGTGTAATACCAGGTTCACACGATTCGATTCTAGTTGATCAAATGACTTGATCAACAAAATTTGAAACGTTTTTGTTGCTTCAATTTGATTGAAAGTCTGTTCAGATGGTTCAAATCGCATGCGATTTAGCAGTTGATCAACTAGAATTGAATCGTGTGAACCTAGTGTAAGATACAAATTGAGCACGTCACAAAAAAAATTAAGCCGTCGCGGGACGCATTGTAGATGTGAAACATCAAAAATCATTTAGTAAAAAAAAAACCGGCCGATTCAAACCAATGAGAGTCGACGAGTTACGAAGGCCTGCCGTCGAGTGTCTGCCATCGCGAGCGTCGCCACGCAATAGTCGCTCTCACACCTAGGGTTCCCAACTATACTGTTAAAAACAGTATTACTGTTTTTCACTACATTATACTTTTTACTGTTGAACAAAAATAAAGTATAGAAAATACTGTTTTCAGGATCTAAATGCCCAACACTAAGTCTTTTTTTAACCTTTTAAAAATTACACTAAATTGATAAGTTGTGCGAGAAGCACTAAAAATATGTCTTTAAAACAAAAAAAAACTGTTCATTTTTCTAAAATACTGTTTATTTTCCTTCTCAGACATAAATATACTTTATTTCTTGTAAAAAAAAGTTGATAACCCTAGATTAGACCTGCATTAGATGTTTCACATCAAAAAATACCAAAATATTATAGGATTATTCTATTTTAGATTCAAAAGTCGCTTATATTATCGACACGTTTACGATTATACGTCAAACGTTCGTGCTTACAGAATATTTGTTGTAACAATCAGAGGAAATTCTTGTTCAGCATGGTCCGTTATGTATGTAAGTGGATACACGTGCATAAATAATAACTTTCTTATAGCATCGTTCTTATACATCTCTGTCAACGTTTTTCTCGCTTTAACATGATTCAGACGCTATGCAACAGTGATACGAGTTTCACATATAATCGTCACGGATGGACGGCTGCTCCTGAGCACATAAAACGAACGATGCATGCAGTTCGAACACGAAAACCATTCACAGTGAACGCTTATCTTAGAAATATATCGGTAATGATGAAGAATTTAGAGCAATTGTATGTAGAGGCGTGTATTTTGTGCACGTTTGAACATCAATTGTTATAAATTGTATTTCAATGACATTGATATCCTGCTGATTGTGTCGGCTGGCGACCATGTCATTATATTTTATACTACATGCCGTTCCTCTTCTTCTTTTCGTATGGTTAGTGACTAACCTGGTGTCAGTTTATGTCGCCCACGAGCCTCTGACTTGGCTTCACATGCTGTCGAGAAATATCTATCAGGCATGCTGGTTTCCTCACGATGTTTTCCTTCACCGTTTTTTAAGGAAGTGATAATTATGCAATATGCACATTAATCCGAAAAGACAGAGGTGCGTGCCTTGGGTTTGAACTTGAGACCTATGACTTGGTAGTCCAACGGTCACACCACTAGGCTATCAGGCCGCTAGTGTCTGTTGGCAACACCTACAAAATTTACTTTTTTTATTCTATGTTGGCAACACTCTTCTTTTACTTGTCACTTCTTTTCTTTCTCGCAGCGATAGTGCGAGCTGTTCTATCGGTGCATTAAACATTTATTACAATGCAATAGAAGTGTCATTTATACATCAACCATAAATTACAAGAGTGTGCAAGCAGCAAGCAGATACAGTCCACCAAGAACTACAAATTCGCATATGGTCCTTCAACCGGATACGAATTGCATCTGATTCTCTCTTCTGCCCCCGAAACAGAACACACGGAACAAGCGTAACCACATTGCCGTAATCATATTATTATTTTATTACGTAGTCGCAACATGTCTCCATACGGGTGGATGTTGCTGCTTGAACCGGCATTTTACCGTGAGGCTGTATTTCCACTGCTCACGACACGATGCGACAAAATGTAGTGACGACTACTAGGGCCATATATTTCTATAAGCTGTGCCCTCGCGGTTCCGCCCGCGTAAGAAGTTTTTTTTAGATATTTGCGCAACTTAAACCGTTTACGCAGCGCACGCAACGGAAGCTCTCAAAAAGGAATATTTTTTTCGTTTTTGCAACATTTTTCATTTATGCTCCGCTCCTATTATTATGGTCGTAGCATGATGTTATATAGCCTATAATCTTCCTCTATAAATGAACTATCCAACACAAAAATAATTTTTCAATTCCAACCAGTAGTTCCTGAGATTAGGGCCTTCAAACAAACAAACAAACTCTTCAGCTTTATAATATTAGTATAGATGAACCCTTTACTCACATAACGACCCGATATTGCTAGTGTCGGAGACGTAAAGACGTAACTACATTTTTTCATGTCATGTCGTGTTGTATAATCCGTGCACAACCGTGCCCTTATGCCTTTTACGACACTCAAGAGAAGAGTTTATGACTGCTAACACACATTGACTATACATAATTGACGATAATTTAATCAACAATGAAGATTGTGTATGCTGTGTTGATCAATGGTGTCGTAAACTCTTGTAACCTAGTTAATGTGACGATTAAAATATAAATGGACGAAATTATCAATAAATATCATTGCCCAAGCGTTAATGGACACCATCTACATTTAATAGCTGTAATTTAATTAATTTAATGTTGATTTTTTTATTAATCTAGCTGTCCCAACTTTATTTAATTAACCGCCCCTCTTAAAGTAGATAACAAGAAAATGGAACAACAACATGAAGCTATTTATCAAGGTTTTAATCTCTTAATAAGTTTCTAAAGTGTCATCCCGGGAAATATTGCACGGACGAGCAAAAATAAGTTATAAAATTTTCTTTAAGCTGAAGATTGTATTTTTTGGGAAATTAAATCGAGATGATTTTACGTCGAAAGGAATAAGACTAGGTTAGCAGAGTAGTGTAATATATAAAGGAATGAACACTGTAGACAAGGGTTTTGTAGACTAAAGTATAGACAATTATACAGGGTGTAAACGAAATCATGTAATTCCTTCAAACCTCGTGATGTACTGCTGACATAGATTAATCGGGCACGGGACACTTTAAAATTAAATAAAAAAGAAATACAAAAAGTTAACATAATTGTGTTCTTAACGTAAGGCTTTTAGGCGCCCCGAGCGAATTGCGCGGCTATCGCTCGCCGCGCGGTCATTTAACTCAGGGCGCTAAAATGCCTCACGTTAAGAACACATGTTTACTTCTTGTAATATTTTTTTTATAGAATCCAAAAGTTTTCTTTGTAGGATTAATCTGTCAGCAGTACATCACGAGGTTTGAAGGAATTACATGATTTCGTTTACACCCTGTATACTTATTCACAATGAAAATATGTCACTTTGTCAACAAAACCCTTGTCTACGGTGAGCATGCTACGCCTGCTGGACGATATCGATTATTATTTAAAACTGTCTTCACCTTTCTGAAAATTCCATTAGTTGGGTCTCTAGTTCTCCACCCAAAATAGTAAAAAGAACCTCCGAACAGTGTCATGCATGTGTCGTATACAATGTAATTCTTGAAAAAGATGTCAAAACTAGAATAGGAGCTTGCATTATAAGTTAAGCGCGCATTATGGCCATGAATTTGGCTGCAGGCCAATGTTTGAACCGTTTGCGAGGCAACTGTGGGCCGTGCCAAAGTAAAGTGAACGCCCTTTTGCGTCGGGAAGAGAGGCGTGAAGACTTTCAGGCTCTCCAAACACCCCATGTTTACTGGTTCGCTTTGTTTGTTAGTTCAACATTCGTGTGTGGGTTTTACTTAAATCGAAATTATTTAGAGTTCTGTTACTTTGTTATAACACGTTCCGGCTTTGTGGTCCTTGACATCTCAGATTAGTAGGTCGACGGCTTTGAAAATTAGCTCATGATAACTAAAGCCACCGTTGTTGTAGCAACGATACGGTTTGACACGCCATATATGAGTTTATGTACAGAATGTTTTTTTTGTCAATATTCTTGTGCCAATCGGTACCAATGTAGTTATTTGATGGAATATTTACTCAAACTTGCCAAGCCGATTACCACGACATGGCACTGAATGTAGAGGACTTGAACAAAGACTTACTTATGCACCCAAATTGTTAATAAATTTCATATCAATTTGAGTTGATTGTTGTGAAGGAAAATTTAAATAAACATTGTAGTTACACTTTAGTTTTATCGTAAGGGAAATGGAATGTAAATAGAGTGAGTCACAAAAAGGCCCGCATGACTGTACCGGCCTTTCGAAAGCTTTTGATAAGGCTAGGGTTGTGTTACTTTACGATGGGAATACAATCTTCTCACATTCTTTATCTTTACATAGTATAAAACAAAGTCGCTCCCGCTGTCTGTACGCTTAGATCTTTTAAACTACGCAACGGATTTTAATGCAGTTTTCAGCAATAGATAGAGTGATTCAAGAGGAAGGTTTATATGCCTCACATTAGTATCAGTACATTGCACCCGTGCGAAGCAGGGGCGGATTGCTAGTTTAATATAAGTACAACTAATATCTATGTATACGCAAAGATAGCCTAACGGTTAAACGCTTGCCTTCCATGCGGGAGGGTCTGAGTTGGATCCCGGCCCGCATCTCTGTCTTTTCAAATCCATGTGCGGATCATAATTTGATTACCACTTGCTTGAATGGTGAAGGAAAACATCGTTAGGAAACCTGCACACCTGAGAGGGCTCCATAAAGTTCTTGGTGGTGTGTGTAGTCTGCCAACCCGCACCAGGCTAGCATGGTGGACTTAGGCCTAAAACCCTTCTCATTTTCAGAAGAGGCCTTGTAGTGGGACAGTAATGGGCTGATTATGTATGTTACATAATATCTCTGAAAATCACCAATGCGAAGAAGTATTTTAAATATTTAAATAAGTAGGTACCAATGATAATAAAAATCGCTGCGATAATATCTTATCTCTCTTGTTATACTTTAGAATATTAAATATTTTTATATAGACTGTTGTTGAAAATCAGCGCTGTGTCTCTGCACTATGCATGTGCCACAGTAATACCCTGGGCGATGCCCCTTTTCTCGGATAATTTTATTATACTTTTTGTTTTTTTTTTGTGGTTACGTACATTCCCTCAACACGCAGTTTAATATTTTTTCATACTTATATAATATTTAGGGAAAAAATAATATTTTAAAACGATCCAAGTATTTACCTCATAATGTGGTTTTCCTTGACATGCACGTGATGACCCACGTTTGATAGTGCGGTTTAATACGAAGGCTTCACATTTATCAATTTTAATGTAAGTATCTGACATTTTAGCCAGAGTTTATAATGACCGACCGTTTTACGACGACGTGAAAATGAACAAAAGGTTAAACTATAAGATACAAATGTAAAACTTTAATGTACTAAATGGTCTCAACACATGCAATGGCAATTCATGACGAAAGACGATGTTTTCTTTTGATTCGTACTATTAATTATTCTGTGGCATTAATTTATCACCTACTATTGAAGTAAACATCTGTCTTAAGGATATTATAACCCCTCGTTTATACCTAAAAACAAATTGTAAACATAATTTGTGTAAAGGTCTTTTTAAAAGAAATTATTTGGTCTTAAAACTTGATGATCTTGTGTAAAATATTTCAAACAAGTGTTCCAAAGATCTACATACATGTTTACTACTTAAAGTATGCATAATTGTAATAAATTTTTCAGAAAAAAAAATCGGTTTCATGTAGAATACACGTTTTATACCTAGCTGTAAACGTGGGGTAACTTGCATCAAGACGAAACTACTCGTTGGTATAGTGGTGGCAAGCGCGACTGCTGATCGTGAGGACCTGGGTTCGATCCCCGGGTCGGGCAGTGTTATTGGGTGTTGGAATTCCTCAGGTGCAGCTCGGAATTTGGATTTGTTCCAGATTGATGACAATAGGTTTGCCCCTATTACATGGGACTTAATCATAACTGCGAAACGAGGGTGTTACTATGTATCTCTGCCCATCCCTTCGGGGAATACATGCGTGATGTTATGTTATCAGGACATCATAATTATTATCTTTGATTTTCATACATTTCCAATCAATTGAAATTACGTGTTTCAATTAATTTGAAATTATGAAAATCATAGTGTGAATGTAACTATGTACCCATAAATAACCGTGACTTCTATAGGAACGTTCCATTAATATACCAGAACAAATTAATCATTCTGTTATTTGTTTGTGTATCTTGTTTACTCGTATTTTTGTTATGATTATTTCTTGGTATTGGATAAGAAACTGCGTCATCTAGTTACGTAGTCCGTGAAATACTTCGCTTCAGTATTATAACGCAATACATGAGTCTTCTTCTCTCATGTCGGCGCAATCTTTACGAGAATAGCTCATGCTATGGTGATAAGATTAGCCAGTTAGCAAGGGTGGTAGCAAGGCTGACTGCCCAGGGTGCGCTGGACGTTCTTGAGTGACGTTACTCATGGAGGTTCTTTTAACCTTTTGAATGCCAGAGCATAAACGCATCGGCGTACCCCCCCGCCAAGGTAACTGTAATCCCATAGTTTTTGTCACATTTGAGGCGCTCAGGAACAAAAAGTGTCATTTTGCACAAGCGTAAGCGCAAGATGCCATTTTCTCTACAATATGGCACTTTTTGAACCGATTCTCTTCAGAAATCGACAAAATCTAAAGCTTTAAGTGAAATAAGAAAAAAAGCTTCAAGCCAAAAGTTTAAATGTCACTATTAGATCCTGACCTCCTCATTTGTAACGTTGACATACAGGGTAAGCTTTCGTTTGTCACATATATATGACAATGGCGTCCAAAAGGTTAATGCACCCCAAATCCAGGAGTGTAAAACGACAAATCAAGGTTTTCAGTGGACCTCTACTTATTAGTGGACCAACAGGTAAAATTAAGCGAAACACCATTAAATTAAAATGAAATGTAAATAATTCCAGGTGTCGCGGGCCAATTAACGAACACAACAAGCAAACGCAACACATTTGTCGGCACACCGTTCTGGATGGCGCCTGAAGTTATCAAACAGTCGTGCTACGACAGCAAAGCGGACATCTGGTCGCTCGGCATCACCGCCATAGAGCTGGCCAAGGGTGAACCGCCCAACTCAGAGCTACACCCCATGAGGGTGCTCTTCCTCATACCCAAGAACAACCCCCCGCAGCTGACCGGCAGCTACTCGAAACCTTTCAAAGAGTTCGTCGAGGCGTGTCTGAATAAGGACCCAGAAAATGTAAGTTTCATATGGATTAATTTACCCGCTCGTTGGGTTTAGTGAAGTGTTTTTGTTGGACCCCTCCCGAGTGTTTAGGATTACGTTTTGATCCCTTAATCTGGGAGATACGAATGTGTAGTTTATTGTACTAAATAGATTGTTTTAGGGATTCGTCTCTCTGCAATCTTATCTTAGTAGAATCAAATTAAATTAAAACTTCAAAGATTCAATGATATTTATTTTGCCAACTAAGTGTACATAAGGTGTTTTAATACATATAAATAGTTCTCTTAAACTTAGCTGCCTTTTTCAGGCGTTGCAAAAGGCCTTCTTATTTAAACTTTTAAATGAATAAATAGCTGTTCTTCTCACATAAACATTTAAAAATAATAATTAAACTTTTTAACAAAAATAAAACCGACTTCAAATTGTATATCTCCGAAGTTCTTCATCAGATCTGCACCAAATTTAAATGGGACCACTTCGAAAGAATACTCTTTCAAACAAAAAAAGAATCATTAAAATCGGTTCACAATTAGCAAAGATATCGCGGAACAAACAAACAAAATAAAAACATACAGTCGAATTGAGAACCTCCTCCTTTTTTGGAAGTCGGTTAAAAATAGGAATAACTGTAGTTCGTTGTATTATCTTTTTATAGGTAATTTATTTATTTATTAACCCGTAACAAATTTTTTTAGTATTTCTTGTAACAATTCTATCGAACATTTTTAGGCTATTCTGTTTTGAAATTCACCTCATTTACGTGATTTTTCAGAGGCCAACAGCTAAGGAATTACTGAAGTTCCAGTTTATCCGAAAGGCTAAGAAGAATTCGTATCTAATGGATCTTATAGATAGGTATAAGAAGTGGAAAGCGCAGCGGAGCGAGGAGAGCGAAACTGAGTCGGAGAATTCGGATTCGTGAGTATATTTCATATACATTCTCTTAAATAACTATCATCGACATGTCTGGTATACAAGGTTAGTCGGAAAGGGGGTACTAAGCCGAAAGGGTGTTAAAGTAGGTACCCATAATAATGGATAACTTTTGCTCTACAACTTTCCCCAAAACTCGATAGTTTAAGAGAAATAGCTGTTCAAAGATTTCATAAATAATACGCTAAATTCTATGTAGGTATCCTCAGCTATGATCAGCTGTGTTTACATTTTAGGTCATATTTGGGGTCACGAATTAGAAAGCCTATTTTCTGAATTCATAACTAAAGCAGGGATGAAGAATTTTCGAAAAAACTAAAATGATATTTATTTTTAATGGAAAAAAAATCGAATTTTTAAATTTTAACACTGGCTTTAAAATAGTCATCAGTGATACTTTAAGTGGCCCGCGGCTTAGTACCCCCTTTCCGAATAACCTTGTATAATTGCAATAATTCGTTTCCAAAAACATTTGAAATTATGACGAAACAAATTAAATACATGTAGGTACCTACATTTCATCTTGGACAATAGTCTATTGAACACTAAACAATAAGTCAATAGGTACACGGAATTCAATGTTTTTGAAGTAACCTACTGTGGAAAGTACGCCCAATGTATTTTCAATACCGAAACGTGTGGACGGCGGTCGTTACACGTGTCCCACACTGAATCATTACCTACACCATCTTCACATACGTCAGTATTAAAATGGACAATTAATGGACTTACGACACGACAAATGATAAAAGTGTGGTGACGTCTCCGAACGAAGTGTGGTAACGTATTTGTGTGAACCGTTAACTCGTGAAACGACACAATGATATTCCTATTGTTATAAGTAGACATCGGGTTATATACACTATCAAAATGCCAAAATATGCATGCAAATATGCACTAAAAAAGGGCGAAATATGCACAATCAATAAACCATTTATTATTAGAATTTACGTTTATTTTCACATTACATCTACAAGGTTAGTCGGAAAGGGGGAACTAAGCCGAGGGCCACTTAATGTATCACTGATGATTGTTTTAAAGAAAGTGTTAAAATTTAGAAATTATGTATTTTTTAACTTTTTTTTATTTGGCTGCCTCTAACTTAAGGAATATACCTACCCCAGGCTAACTAGTAATAGTACATGGCGTAAATTAAGGATAAAAAGAGATTTTAAAACTCATACGGGATTATGTATTGAAAGTACGAGATATTTGGCAGCCTGGTACGAGAAAAAAAATTCGCCATCTGGCAACCCTGAGTAGATAGGATTCAGTGGTGCGCTCGCTGAGTTTGTGTGAGGTGGACCGTGGATGTGTCGACGGCATAATACAACACGCCTAACACGTATAACTACTGAAATAAGCACTGTCAATGAAAAAGTACCAAAATATGCAATAACGCTATAAAAATAGAATTATATGCATTTGCATATGCAAACATGCAAATGCATATAATCCGATGTCTAGTTATAAGTAAACCGTTTATAGACATATGGCACCAGTGTCGTAGCTTGCCCTACACGGGCCCTGTATCAAAACTTGTTTGTTCGACTGCGGCAAAGCCCAAATTGAGAAAACCAAACCTTAGTCCATGGTTGTATGGAGTGTCTTGGGTGTGCTGAGTTTAGAGTTTGGCGTACGACCTAAGAGCTTGAGTGAGATTATGGATAATATTTTATGAATTTTTGCTTACACACGTCAGGGCCCCTGTAGCCGGCGGCCCCGACGTGGTGGCTACGCCCCTGTATGGCACTCGAGCCGTCACCACAACAGCATCAGTTTAAGTCACCTAGCAGGAACAAGATAACTTTTTTTGTTGTCTCTTACCAAGGACTATATTAGTAACTTGAATCAATTTATTAGAGAGAATGCCTGTTTTATTTGAAATCAAATCTTTGTAATTTTTCAGAGAGGAGTGTCGGAGCGGCGACAGCGAGGCGGACGAGCCGTGGATCATGACGGTCCGCGGCGGAGCGCTGCAGCAGTCCGCGGAGCGAGACAACAAGCGACGCAACAATCATCTGGACGACAATGGTATAATTTACATATGACTGTCTCTATTCAGACTATTGTAGGCCACTGTTGGACGAAGTTCTATCCCACAAAGTATGTAATGTGCGCTCGTAGTCACTTACGCCATCTGTCGACAACCTGTCGTCGCCTGGTTATTACGCCAACTGGCGGTCTTCAGAGCTTTGCTCATTAGGGGTAGAGTGTATAACGTGAAGGATAAGCTGACCCTGAAATTAATAAACCTGAGTTGGTAGTACATTTCTAAATTTCCCATTGCAAGAATGTCATTTTTTCTTAGTAAAGACCAAGGATTTTGTGTATGACATGCAAGCTACAAAGGAGTAGTCGGTACATGGGTATTGTTTGTGTAATATTATGGTGTTATAATTGCAGTGACAAGCCGCGACCCCGTCAGTGTGGGTTCAGGCGGCAAACAGAACGGTGCGTTAAGCGGTCGCAGTTCATCCCCCGTGCCGGACAGTCCGCCCGCACTGCCACCCGCGCCGCCGCACGTGCCGCACGCGCCGCACGCGCCGCACGCGCCGCACACGCCGCACCCGCCGCACACGCCGCACACGCCGCACGTGACGCACGCGACGCACGCGCCACACGTGCCGCACGTGCCCGCGCATACACATGCGCTCAATAATAACACCAACGATAAGCACCCGGTAAGCAGTCCCTATTTATTAGCAATCGGCCCAAGGCCGTCTATAAATAGACTACTACCCAAGCCCACAAAGGAGTAAGGACTCATAGCATAATTCGCCCATTAATGTCCCACTGCTCGGCACTTGCCACTTCTCAGAATGAGAAGGCTTCAGGCCTGTAGGCCGAAGGAGCAGCGGATTGTTGCTAATAAGGCATCACAAGAGGCTAGCGTAGACATTGTTATCACCTGCTTAAATTATTTCGTTAGCTGTCGGTTGTCAGAACCTCGTAGATCACAAAAAAGCAATAACAAGTTAAGATTACCTTTTTTTTTCCTCTCGTTGGAAAATCCTCATGGATGTCCCTCGCCCGGGGAAGGCGAGGGGGTCTGCCGGACTCTTACCGGCTAAAAACCAACGGTGTTCCTTCTCCTGACCGTACGGCCGGGGTCGCGGGATTCGCGTCAGCATGCACCGCAACCCCGGCAGGTCGCGGCCCGCCAACCCATGGCGGACCTCTCCTCTGTGGGGCCGCGCCCCACGTCCTCCTGAGAAGTTAAGATTACCTACCAACCACCAACCATTTTTAAATAAATCACGAAGCTTGATTATAGTTTCAAATAAAAATCTTACTTGTACATCATTTAACCCATAATCATACATTTCAGACTCGACAGTCGGCCAACGTGCAAGTGACCACAGAACAGAGGAGCACGAAGGAGCGCGAACGTGACCGAGGCGACCGCGACGAACGCAAGGAGCGGACTGAACACCAGCCCTCTAACAGGGATAGCGTAGTCTATAATAAAAACGTTAGTATATAATTATTACCTATTTATTAAAACATGATTGCCGCATAAGACACACGTGACCGAGTCGACTTCGACGAAAGTAAGGGGCGTCTGGTAAAGTCGGGTCTGCTGCGACAATATTTTTGTTACAAAAACCCCTAACATGTTTTTTAAAACTTTTTAATGTGTTGTAATTACTCTATTCTATTTTTATTCGTTATTTTAAAATAAACGTTGCCCCACTCTAGGATCTTCTATAACGTGGGTGCGTTTACAGACGCAAATCTTCACATGCACAAACGCCCAAACCTGGAACAACTATCTGTAGGCCATTCAAATATTTGTTCCGTGCAGGAATCGAACCCACGACCCGTAGCGCAGGAGCCAATCGCTCAGCCACTTTATCAAACGTGTCATCAAATTGGTTTGAGTGTTCACTAAATATGTTTTGTTAGTTTGTTTTGTTAAATTTATGTCCCGGCAAACCCAGTTTAATAATCAAATGTTTAGTGCTGTGAGGTCCATTGATCTGTAACCATTCTTAAATATGTTTTGATTTTAGGCTTCGCCTCTGGACCATAGAGGAACAAACAGCGAAGAGAACAAAGTGAGGAGGCATCCGTATCTGCAACAACTAATATATCCACTACTCAATGAGGTAAACAATATTAAATTTAGCTTTTATTTAGAAACTTTTATGTTAAAATGTATGAGTCTGTAAGCTATCCTTACATACATTAAATAACGTTCCGCTTAACTAGCCTTCAATGTCAATGTTGTAAGTAATAAATACTTAAATTGCATTCGACAATCCGTCTTATTTTAATAATGCGGAGGCGGATTGTCAAATGCAGTATCTTGTATATCTATAGTAATATTATAAAGAAGAAAGATTTGTATTTTTGTATGTAACGAATAAATTTAAAAACTACTGGACCGATTCCAAAAATTCTTTTACCGTTATAAAGCTACATTATCACTGAGTAACATAGGCTACGGGCGGAGCTGTGACGACACAGCTAGTAGCTAGTACATAAATGGGTGTCACTGACTAGATAGTCAGAGATACAAGATGATTTGTGGAGGGGGTCGCTGATATACAAATTTGTTTTTTATGTTTGAAACTTGTTGCTAATTGAGGCTTGTTTACTAACCACTACAATATTGAGAGGAGTTTATTAATACCATCCTGGGGCTGTATTATGACGTGTTAAAACCATCACCGTTCCGGTGAGAGAAAGAGACGCGGCTATGCAGGTTGTAAAGCGCCGTCACATTTTCACAACGGAACAATTATGATTTTAACACGTCATAATACGCCACCAGAGCATACATGACAACAGAATAATGTGTGTGTGTGTAACACCGTGCAGTTGTCGCGCAAGCACGGCTCGGGCAGCGCGGCGGCCATCGAGGAGCTGCGGCGCGCCTTCGAGCACGCCGAGCGCGCCGCGCCGCACCTCACTAGAGCCTTCGTGCAGCAGGTACGTGGGGCAAGGCAGTTCTGCCTCGACTTTTTCCCAACTATTTTAGAGTCGACTATCAGTCTAACCAGATGCGGCAGAATACCAGTATTTTACACGGAGCGACTGCCATCTGACCTCCGCAACCCAGTTACTGGGCAATGCCGATACTCTAAGGTTCCAGTTGTCACTTTCGGGCTTCTAACTACCCATAATGACTATCATAGGTATTTTTATGATAATGAGTCATGCCTATAATTATTAATTATTTATCCATTAACTGTGTCCACGTGGAAAGTTTAATGCTGATTCAGGATACATATTGACTCTGTACAAAGTTATGTGAAATTTTTCCCAAAGATTAGTCTGTTGCAATACATACACCCATATTCTAAGACGATCCTCCAAAACTTACTCGATTCGACCCCACCTCGAATCAGCCTTTCTCACTACCATCGGTAGTTATAGTTGAAATAAACGTCCTCGACTCGAGATTTTTGCTCAGTCGAGGTAAGGAATCATCTGTCAAACTCAAATCAAAAAAAAAATCAAAAATCAAAATGTTTATTTCATATCATTTAGGCTATCATTGCATGTCGAGAAGTCTCCATTTAGGCATAGAAAATGCCTGTAGTTGAAGGCTCCGCTCTTCCCTTATATTATAAACATATATTACAAATAGTTTAAATACCAAAAAGAGAAAAATAGGAAAAATAAATAAAAAACAAAATACAATCAATTAATAAGTGTGTGTATGCGCGCGTGTGTGTTTGGGTGTGTGTGTGTGGGTGTGTGTGTGTGGGTGTGTGTGTGTGGGTGTGTGTGTGAGAGAGAGAGAGAGGGAGAGACAGATTTTGGATGTAGGTACGTGTGACTAAACAATCGAATAACGTCACTGTTACTTTATTTATTATTAAGTCACACGTTGCAAAAGTAACTCTGTATCATCATAATTTAAATTTTGTAGCCATATTATTATCTTTTTTTTGCATTCATATTTTTTTTTATCATAAATATATATTAGTTTATTTATTTTATTGTATAAAAAAGCTGAGCGTTTTTTATATTGTCTGCTGGCAAATTCTGTTATAGTTGTGGGAACCTTTACTATGCAGTGTTTATTTCTCTTTTCTAGTATCTTAGGGTCATACGGTATCTCTTTGTGCGTTTTGAGGATGATAAGAAGGATGTACAATTTTCTCACTGACAGCAGATTACATAATTCGTAAAGCTTTTCAGTGGAGAATCTTCTTTTTTTGAAGTACATCACTTTAAGTATCGCTCTTTGAGCGCGTTCTAAATCTAGAAAACTAGATTTCGATGCTCCACCCCATGCAGTTATGCAATATACTAAAACAGACTGGACCAGAGATACATAAACTTCATTTAATATATTTCTTTGATTGACATTATTTTTATTTACATTTATTCTCCCAGGTACAACATATCTCAACTCTTTGAATATCCAGATGAGTTTACGCACTCTACTCATGACTTGTTCCAGTTGAGGATACCAGGAAAGACGCTGATCGATAATCACTCCCAGATATTTTGTTTGGGTAACTTGTTGGATAGTAGGGCAATTGCAGCAAGTTCCAACTGTAGTAATGTCGCACGTGTGGATTCTTAAATTAAATTCTCTATCTGGTCGAAACCGATTATAAATATTAAAACAAATGAAGTTGGTTTTACTAGTATTCAGGGTGAGCAGGTTTTTGTTTAACCAAGTTGCAACAAGAGCTAGCCCTTCTTCTGCACTGTTTTTAGCATCATCCCATGTTTTCCCTGAGAAGACGACAGCTGTATCATCGGCGTATGAGAATACTTTGGCATTATTAATCCTCATGTTGCAGAGATCATTTATGTAGATTAAGAAAAGCGTAGGTCCTAGTACACTTAAACTCAAGGTACCTCGGAATGCCTTAAGGAAGGAAGTGTCAAAGTTCGTATGTAACAAAAATGATTTTTGAAGACTTTATCGAATATGCTTACGATAATCCTTACAACTATTTATCGCGGCGTTATTTGCGCTATGCAGATAATTCAAATTATGACGTAATGACTGCACTCTACCTCGACTCATTTGAGGATCCCTCACTCGAGGAACCTCAACGTTCACTCGAAATTGTGACTAAGAATACTATTTTGAAGGTTCCATCAAAACAAACGTTGTTTTGATGGAACGTCTTAGAATATGGGTGATAGACCCACATCCCCGAACAGCGGAGTAATGTTTATAGTCACTGCCCCAGATAAACATTCCATTTCGCTTCAGGCAATGCTTTTAGTAGCTTCTAGTCTCAGAGCCAGCTTTGCCATCAACGGCTGTTAAAATTTAAGTTGGCTATCCCGCTCCCGTCATCAGACACTATTGGCAACAACAGCAGCAGGGAATTTATAAGAGTACAATAGTTTTCAAAGCTTCATAACATTTTTTATTTACAATTTACAGGTGGTGCAAAGGGTGGCAACACAGTCGCACCAGCCGTCGACCCCTTCCCACAACCCGCCTTCGCAGCAGTGGATGAGGTAGGTACGGTAATATCACACGTTTATATCCAACATTATTGCACACAGTAGACTCTAGTTTACATTGCACTGACAGGTGTTGGGAATTACCAGAAAAAGAAAAAAAAAATAACGAAACGCGCATGTAAATATAATGCTTTGAACTAATTATAAAATCGATAATATTGACGCTAATTTTCTAAACTTACTTTTATATAAAGTTGATAGGGGTGATGGTTTGTATGTAAATAGAATTTGTTTTGGTTGAAATAAGTTTTTTTTTTATAGTAATGTGATCTTTAGATTAGTTTGATGCAGTTGTTCTAAAAGGTTTTGTGCAAGTTTGTTGTTTTACACTCATGTAGTCAACTAATTTAATTATGAGCGCTTGGCTAAGGCTAATTGCGGCCTATGAGTCCACTATGGCCCATAGTCTATGGGACATAAACCTCTGGTAAAATGGGGAAAATTAACATAGTCAACACACTAGACACACCCGGGTTGGGGACCACGGAGTCTGGCCACTTGCATCGCTGTCTTAGCTACCCGTCTCCCGACTGAAGTGATTGTGCTCGTACGTCAGCTAGATTTAACCATGCTGGTCGTCAGATCCTTGTTGGTTAGTGGCAGTCTGCACAACATGCAGGCGAAGTTGATGTTAAGTAAAGCTAGATGTTGGGTGCTGCTATAGTTCTGTATACCCCCATGGGACAAAAGGCGTGAGTTTATGTATGCATGTATTGGATGCTGTCAATACATCCAGATTATGGATTTTCTGATTCCAGCACAAAAGCAACGTAACGTTTTGAATTAATTTTTAAATATCGTGATTGATAGTTCCAGTGAAATGATAATATGTTCTTAATATTTGTTGTGTGTGCGCAGGGACCTATAATAGCCGTAGCGCGAGTGCGTCAGCGGGTGGGAAGCTGCCCCGCCGCGCCGCACGGGCCGCACCGGGCCGCACGTGGCCACGCCGGGCCGCACGGGGCTGCACCGGGCTGCACGGGGCCACACCGGGCCGCACGGGGCTGCACCGGGCTGCACGGTGCCACACCGGGCTGCACGGGGCCACACCGGGCCGCACGGGGCTGCACCGGGCTGCACGGTGCCACACCGGGCCGCACGGGGCCACACCGGGCCGCACGGGGCTGCACGGGGCCACACCGGGCCGCACGGGGCTGCACCGGGCTGCACGGTGCCACACCGGGCCGCACGGGGCTGCACCGGGCTGCACGGGGCCACACCGGGCCGCACGGGGCTGCACCGGGCTGCACGGTGCCACACCGGGCCGCACGGGGCCGCGCGCCCCACACTCCGCAGGTGCCGCTGGGCACTGAGCGCTGGGGACGAGACCACACATAACGTACCAATAGGCTAAGCTCAGATACCGAGCACTTGTCAGCCATTTTGCTATCGCGCCTCTACAATAAGCAAGTTCTTGTTATGTGAACAACTTATCTATCTGTATAGTTGTAAACACGCGTCAGCAAAACGCCATTCAAATGCTTGACCTTTGAACTTAGCGATATCAACAGCTACTCACATCAATTGCCATTTTATAAATCGTTTTATTGTCATCTTTAAAACCACGTCTCTTTGATAATTTGACTAAAACACGGATAATAATAGTATTAATTCTATATTGTGTATGTTAACTGCGTTAAATCCTCATTTCTTAGTCCGCGCATTATCTGTTCCGATATGCGAGGAAATATTTCGACGGTCCACAGTAACAGTTCTCGTGTTTATAGAAAAGCTTGTTATTTATACGATTTCTGTTATCTTACTTGACATTGAGCAAGTGCGTTCTTATCAAGTCACTGAACGCTATCATTCTAAATTATTCCTGAGTGACTTGTTCCGCATTCTAAGGTTATTATTGTCTAAACAGACTATTATCGTACTGTGATTTTAAATATATTTATATGTCGTGAACTGAATTCTGTCGAAAATATACTTACCCATATCACTTTAAACGGTGTAAAAAGACCCTTAACGAAGCCAAAAGGCACTTATTCTCCACGTCATTGCGATCATTTTTTGTTCTGGACTATGCCTGGGAACCTTCTAGTTACGGAGATATTGGAGGTCAAAGTTCCAACTTTTTCACAACTTTTTTTTTTAAATACTAATTTTGAAGGTTGCAAATGTACTTGAAATACCTCCATTACCCGTTTACTACTCATTGCATCTATCAGCACAGTGTTTTGAGTGCGTTACAATTAGCTTTACAGTAAAACGAAATTTTACACCCAAAAAAAAAGTCGTTTCCCAGCGACAATTTTTGCGCAGGGTTACTCAGTTTGATGTACTGAATGCATGGTTGACGGCTTGGTGAAGGGTCTTTTTACACCTTGTATTGACAAGGCATTTCATTATCTGCCTTTTTCTGTTCCGCTAACAAAATTATGTTATTGTAACGAGGGTCGACGTGTAGCCGCAACCAAGTCACAAAGTTGCAATGCCATAGTGTAATAAATAAAAATATAACGTAATAAATACTTAAGATGGTTATGTCTTATAATATTTTATATTATGTGCATTATTTGTGTAAATATCAATTTAGTTTTCATGTCATAACGCCCCGCGATAACTACGTTGTGCTAACTTTGTAATATTACAGTGGCTTGATACTGTGGGTAACATAATTATATCGATTGTAACGTATACTGTTCGGAGTTCCGTACATATAATGTAGCTCGTATTTATAAAGTTTGATCACCACGTGTGTGTGTACATTGCAGTACGGTCGTGTGACCGCATGTTTAAGTTTTCACTGTGAGTTGTTTTTAGTGTAATTTTCCCGCGGCTGTTTGTTGAGTGCTTGGGTTTGTTTTACAATGGTATTGGATCTTTTAACTTAAATATTCGTGGAGAGCTCATTCGCTACACTTCGCCAATATTTTGCCATAATTATTTTTTTCTAAAATTATTTTTTACTAACACAATCGTTTTGTATAGAGAAGTCTGATTAGTATTGTGATCAGTCGTCTAAATTCTAACATATTTATATGCTTTAGAAATCGATGTTTGAAACTTTATATAGAAAGTGTTAAGTGTCATTCCAAACAAAAGACAATATTGTCAGCATTTATAGATTATTTGTTTGAAATAATTTGAGTTGATTTTTTGTGAAGTCGCAACATCTGTGAACTGTGTCCCGTTTATGAAAATTGTTATAAATTTCCGTAGTTTAGTTATTTGAAGTCTAGTTTTAGTTGTGTATTCGGCTACTTACCGACTTGGAATACAATTAGTGACTAAAACAAGTTCTAAAAGAATAATAGTCCGATCACTGTTTCTTAGTTTTGTTCGTATTTAGGAGAGAATAATGGTAGAGTGAATCAAGGAAGGATTTTAAAGTATTTTGTTAACATAAAATGATGCTGACACCAATGACCATGCGGTGTCGATATAAATAAAAAAAATGCTTAATATGCGACAATATTTAGCAATTGGGAGTATATAGAGTATATTATAATGAAAACTACAAACATTATTATTGCTGTGTAAAAATGTAAACCTAATATAAATGTAAATTATGTAGTATAATATAAAGCTGTTTTATCAAGTGTTCTTATAAGCATATGGAGAGTAGTTATTGTCTTTCCAATTTACCTATCTGAGCGCAGACGGGAGGGCGGCCCACGCTGTTTATAACGTCTAGTTTGTAGTGTCCAGGTCCTTGCTATCCCTAAGGTAGGAAGGAATATTAAATTGCCTCTGACGCGTAGTTTATAAGTCCCGGTGGGTTGCGCTCTCGGACTGTGTCGTATTTTGCCTTGAATTTTTGTTTTGCCATGTGATAATATCATGGGAGATGTTAGTTTGATTTCGATGGAGGATCAAAAATTATTTTTCCACTTGATCGTATAAATAAAGCGTGTAGTGTTAGAGGTGGGCGATAATTGTTGATTATTGATTAAAATTAGGTGTTTGTGGCATTGGACAGTAGTTGAGACGCGTTGACATCGTTGTGGACGGCTTTGCGTAGCGGCGGTACGCGCGTCGGCGTGGTGACGTCACGTGTGACCGGCAGCGCTCGCATTGCGACGTACCTCCCCTACGCGGGTGCCTGACTCAGTAGTGGAGTGTAGTTATTGTTATCTTCGGATGTTGCAGAAATGTTTCGGGATCGCGTCGTGTGGTTCATGGGTATTTGTGATCATATTTGCATAGTTATTAAAAAAATAAAAATCTATATTATTATAATAATAAAAGTCTGTATTGAAAACGACAGTAGTTATCTGTGTAGTAGTGTTATTGCGCGCGCCACGCGAGGATGTGCATGATTTGATCATTCATTTGTAACTAGTAATGTATTGGTGCCGTTCTGGCGGGATATAAATACTCGTCCAGTCATATTTGTGGCTAATTAAAGGAATAAGAGTTGCGAAGTCCGCAGATGGAGTATGCACTTGCACGTGTGTGCAGATGTGTTCCTCGAAACGTGACGCGCGCACTAACACGTAATAATGGAATAAATTCACGGCCCTCCACTCGTGCACCAAGTTAACAGCTAACGGCGCGTACCATTAGTGTAATGGTCAATTAATGTTACAGCGTCATCATTCTAACACGTTTATGTAGGAAACAAATTTGACTCTGAAATAAAAGAAGTTATTTAATTTTGGAAGTGTTTGTTTCATTTATTGCCTTTTGTTCCCAAGTTGATGCCTTATAATTTGGTTTAACTACGCATGGTTTAGGTATTGCCAATATCAGGCAGCATGTGGTTAGATCTTACTGAAAACCGACCGCAAATATTTGAAGAAAAGTCTGCGAATCACTCGGTTCTAGCAAAAACTAAGTTGTCATTAGTTACTGTAAAATGGGGTGAATCGAGACGAAACTTTAAAAGGGGTTTTAACATTGATATAATATAGTTTGTTGCCAAAAAGGACTCTAATGTGTGTACTGTATTATAATTAACGATTAAGTGTCCTCGTTGGCAAGAAACTGTATATTATTTCAACGGTAGAATCCATTTTAATTTTTCGTCCCGATTCACCTCTGCATCCCTATTCACCTCGTTATCTGGTACATGAAACAAAACAGCGGTATTGGTTAATGAAACCAGTGGAACCGATGTTATTTATGATTGCTTTGTATGGACCATGGAGATCGTAGCATGTTTGTGTTTTTGAGGGTAGATAGTAGTCTACCCTCAAAAATATTGTTGTTGTACCTACCAGACAAACATGATGTGTCAAACACATTGAAATTATTACCTACGGCCTATGAGATCCTAGTATTTACAACCACGCTACGATCTACAGGCAATCATAAAACAACGTGTTTTGTTTGAGCACATTTATGTGTTCCTGTTCCATTACTTATCTGCTGATGCTCTTTCTTTGGTCAATCTAAATTCACTATAAATAGATATTATGAATCACTCTTTATGCTTCATGTGTTCCTGGTACCTACTTAATGATTGTAGCCATGCTAATTCGTAACCTAAGAAATGACTTTTTACCAGGAAATCATAACAACGCTATTATAACCTCCGACATTCGAGCGAAGTAGAGAAGACAGAAGCGGACCCTGGCATTTCATGGCAGAAGGTAGTGAAGAATAAGAAGGAATCATAACCTCTGTTGTATTATGCGATCCTGGTACATTCAACTACCCTTCTAAACTACATCATAAAATTAAATCCAGAGGATTTAACATAAACACATTTTATCTCTGTACTAAATTAAATCCAACATCTTCAACTATCACCTTTGTATTTTCAGTAAAAGAATGCCAATTTTGTGATTTGTTTGTTGAAGTTTCAACATTACTGGGAATAGAATCACGGAATATTTGAACTTGAGGATTAGTAATCGATTTGATACACCTGCTGATACGGCCACGGCGTCATGCCATGCCTTGATAGAGAAACGATACTTCAATTCAGAACGCATTAGTTAAGTATTTTGTAGCAGTTTGCGTCGCAGAACAACGATTGTTATTTTGTATTTATACTGTAAGTCCTAAGTCTGAAATGTGCTCTACCAACGTTCAAGGGGGTGCAATTTTACTCACTCTGCATTCGCTATAAGTGCACTCGCACTCACTCCCATCTGGATAGACGAAAAATACTGAAAAGGCTAGGTAGGTTGCTAAGGTTGATAATAAAATAAAAGACAAAATCGTTTTGATATTTTACTGACTAGCTTAACAAGTGATACAAATGTACAAAAATACAAAATGCGCTAATAATATAATCATGGTAATAATGTGGACATTCAGCGAGATTCAGCGCAGACCATTCAATAACACTTAACATAATGAGAAATAACTAATAATTAATATCTACTGCGTGTGATGTTAATAATTTAATTCTACAAGCTATACGTATGTTATGGAAGATTATAGTTAGTCATTATTTACAGATGTTTATCTCTATTTGTTACAATTCGCTTAGTGTTTATATTGGCCTATAGTATTTACACAGATATAACTAACGGAAGTACAATGCACTTTGATAGCGATACAATATAGCCTACATTATACAGGCTAAACAGTGGTACATGTTTGTTTATGAGACTTGCTGGTGGCGTTATGAGATTCTGATGATAGATTGAGATTCAATGTTCATATTATTTGATATAATAGAAAAAAATAGGTTTATGTGTTGTGAATGTCGAATTGTCTAAATTCCAAGCGTAACTCTAGCATTGTTTTAATTTTCCAATTTAATTCATAACGAAATACTGTTTTTTAATAACTTTGGTTGAATTTTGCCAATAAGTATAATAACTATCCAATAATTTAAAAAGTATCTAATAATTTTCTAAATAAATCAGTTTTTCGTAGGAACTTATTTACAACTTACGAACCTACTTAGCAAATTAGATCGTTGCTACAAGCGGGATTTATGTAGAATAGATAAATTTAAATAAACGTGTAGTCATACTTTTAATGAATAACACAATAATGTCAATAATAGTCATGATCAACCACAGTAGTGTAGCCAATAGGCGACGACTTTTATTTTGATTCAGGTTAAAACCCGTAAATAGGGTTGCCAGATGTCTGATTCTCGTCCGGACAATCTGGTATTCTATGTATGTCCGGTCAAGGAAATCTTGGTGGACCGGACAAACTTGAGGATTATTGAGACTTGATAAAAAAAACTTGTTCGGTTTTTTTTCCAAAACATTGACAACCCTACGCGTTAGTCACCAAAAGTGGTCCATCCGATCAGAATGAATCTGCCCACTAGGTATTGTAGCACACCTACATAAAAAATTCACTAAAGCGTCCTACTTTAGCGTTGCTTTCTCCTTAACAAATCATTCATTAGGTCACGACTAATGTTTTAGAAGCATAAAACTGTCTATTTATGTCTGTCAGTCTACTTGTTCTTGTAACTTGCACTCCAGTAACATAAAGGCGTTACTCAGTCAAGACGACACTACAATTGAATACTTATTTAGACATATTTTAAATTAACGATGTCTTGGTAATTATGCAATTTGAAAGAATTATAATTCTCAATATTATTTATCGTAACACTCAACTTTTTAGCGTATAACCGAATGTGAATCACCTCATAAGTTGTTTACTAATTTGAATTAACCTTGCATGTGTACGACACAATACTAAAAGATTTTAACTCGTATCGTGAATACGTTGTTTTATTATGCGTCAACAGTGTTCAATACGGTCTGTGTTTACTGTTAGATTACAAATCAAACAGTGTTCACGCGTGACGTGACCGTGACTCATCTCCACATCTCTTATTTAATCATCTTAAATATCACAGAGGTATTAATTACATAATTCAAAATGTCGGTGCACAGATCACCGTGCTGTGTCTAATACATGCCCTTTCATGGGCTAACTTGGGAACGTCACACATGTGGAAAATAGCCGAATCAAAATAATACACGTTGACAATTATTCGCAGTTGTTTTCTAAATGTGACGTCAGATGGCGTTCAGTGTTTGACGGTGAAGAGAAATATCCAGTGCGATACCCACTAATGGGCGAGGCGGCAGATCATATGCAAAACGTATGCGACGATATTTTAATCCTGTTCCTGTCAGGACGCGTCGGCGCGGCGCGGTGATGTGTGAACCGACCTTAATACTTACAACTACGGTATAAAATGTATTCTAGTTACAATTTGCGACACGAACACCGGACGAATGTAATTTCTTCATCGCTCTGGTGTTGATCACAGGCAGTGTTGGAATGGAATATTGGACTGGAGAGGGGCCCCAGCGACTACAGTTCATGATGAACTGAATTGAATGATTTTAAATGCAACCATTTGCAATTAGTGCAATGTATGATGATTTTGGCGCTCTACATTGCATAAGTGTTACTTTCACAATTCGTAGAGACGTTGACGCAGGCCCCCTGGTCCGCTTGACCCTGATCTTCTGTCTTCGATGACTCAGCCAGCAGGTAACACCTATGGGGAAAAAAAACATTTTAATATATGAGAGAGGTGCGCGTGACTCAGAGGTTATGTGACGCGCGGAGTGACTCAATCTTGTTAGCCACAAATAATGGACTACTATTAGTGAGTGGTATGTGCCTTCATGACGAATCTATAGTGTTATGGGGAATTGAGGTCTGATAATTTATGGTTGAGGATATGAGTTATTATTAGCGGAAAACAGTTTCACCTGCTAACCATCTGCTACCGAGGAGTCATAAATCATTGATGTAAACCAATCTTACATTTTATTCACTTGAAATGGTTAAAGTTTCACTGATGAAAGTAAATTGCTTATTTTTTAAGCGTAAAATACCATCCCTATTCATGATAACCAAAGGATTACGTGTTTGTAGTTTTGAAAATTAAGGGAGACGTGAATCTGAAGTAAAGTGATGTAGATTAAAATTAAAAACTCCATTTTTTAAAGCTTACAGAAACATTTTAATTTCTTATTTTAGTACGTAAGCTATGTGAATGTCGTGAGAACTGCTTTTTGTTTGATATGTAAACGCAGACGTTTGCTACCGTTTCCTTTGTCACATAGGAGGTAAAAGAAAAACAAATCGCGTAGTTTCCCAAGCACAACCGTTGTGTACAGTTAGTAACTATTAGACAATAATACCGCATTGATTTAATACATCGCAAAAACTATAATAATAAGCGTTCGTTATGAGAAAATAGTAGTACCTACCTAGTCAAGGTTTATTATGCAAGCTTAATTTAAAACAATAAGTATGACAAATAGTTTCCTATGTGTAATCCTATGTACCCTACCCATGAATAATACTAGTAAAGTAATGAAAACCCATGTTATTTAGGTACATCTTATTATACGAGGCTCGTTGGTAATTGACAACCGCACTGATCATATGATTTGTAAGGTTAAGCTGTGCTTGCCGCGGTCAGTCCGTGGATAGGTGACCATTATTACGCATCGAGACCCCTCCGTGCCTCGGAGAGCATGTTAAACCGTCGGTCTCAGGTTTCATATGAATACCTATGACAGTCGTTACGGGTAGTCAGCCCGAAAGTCTGTCAACCGGCATTGCCCAGTTACTGGGTTGCGGAGGTCTGATGGCAGTCGCTTTGTGTAAAATACTGGTATACCGAATCTAGTTAGACTGGAAGCTGATCCAACGAACGTAGCAGAACGAACGAATTTTATTAAGCGAGGAAAACCTTCCCATAACTAGAAAATGATGCACGTTCATTCATAGCGTAGCGTGGAGGAACATTTCTCTATAGATTTTACTATATCTAAGTACCTATTTCCATTCACTCAATGTTTCCCATAACCTAATCCAGTTCAGAATTAATTGCCCATTTAATAAGACCAGAAACGCAATAATAATAAAACCGGTAGAATGGCCGACGCGATATACCTATACATAAAAATTAACTTAATAAAAGGAGCGCTGTTCAGCTTATTACTTTGTCAGTTATAGTTTGTGGATACAAACATGTCCCTTATTAGACAAGGCATCCTGCTTACGGGTCTTGACCTTTTATCAGTCTCGTGTATCAAGTGGCCAGAGGACGCATAAAATGACCGGCATTCATACGTAAGGTACGGGTTCGAACGTCGCGACTGGCGGTCGTGCGACTTGAGATACGGTCGCTGGTCTACTTTCGTACCACATAGTTTATTTTGAAAGTATGTCTACGACTTGCGATTTTTTTTAATGATGTTGACGTATATTCTTATTGGTAAGGTTTTGTCGTAGTGGGAGTAAGTTTGCGCATGTACACTTAGTGCAACAAAAAATGATCACTTTTTTTGCTTGTCATTATTCTATGGTTGTTGCCATAATTTATTTTTAAACATGCCTTTTTAGTAGGAAGAAAGAAAGGAGAGGAATTCTCTTAATTCTCTACTCTTGCCAAGTTACGTGCCGATTATACATGGTATTGAATAGGTTATTTTAAAGAGTATAATACCAAAATGTTTTTTTTAAGCGTTTGTAGGAACAAGCAACAACAAAAACAACCTTAAAGGATTAAGGTAGCGGTTTCCACGAATCAATCAGTGATTCATTTTTCACGTACATTTATTACTTCTTTATTTGTGGCATCAACCGCATTGTGGTGTCGTCCAGTCGTGTTAAAGGAACCTTCCCTTAAGCCTAAAACGGGGAACGTCTTGACTTCGTCAGACGTTCTATATTGGTATGATGATCATTTTAGCGCGCACGACGGTAGCAACTTAACTACCAACTTGTTTCATACTCGCAACCATTCAGAAGCTTTTGTATGTGGGTACCTATATGTATAATATTATATTCAATTAACTATAATCGCCGGCACATATCTTGACAAAGTTTTGGTGTAGTGGGAGTAAATTTGGGCATGTACACTTAGTGGAACAAAAAAAATGGTAACTTTTATTGCTTGTCATTATTCTATAGTTATTATTATTGTCATAATTTATTTTTGAACATGTCTATTTAGAATAAAGGAAGAAAGGAGAGGAATTCGACTATACCTACCTAAAAATAAGATTAATTAAATTAAATGTCACTACTTTGTATTTAACATGGACTTAGGATTTTTCGCTGTATTTAACATGTAAAACGAAGGTGTAAAAACTCGACTTATGATTTTGTTTTTTGTTTAGCAAAGGTAAATGTTGTTTCTAAAATACTTACAGGAAAGTAAGCAAAGATGGAATACTTAGTATTTCCTCTACAGTTTGTGTTATTTAAATAAAATTGTTATTGCACTAGATACTAAGAACTGAACTATAACTGTAAACATCTGTAAGTAGGCATAAGTAATTTCAGCAACTGTTGTTCAATATTTGTTGGTCAATTTTTTGTCGGTCAAACGGCAATGAACTTATTTCCGATCAATTGACAGTAACGAGGACTGATGAGTTGAGAGATTAGCAAACAGCTTGGGAAGATAAACTCAGACGCATGTAGAGACATTATAATATCTACTTTTTGCATTTATTATGGACATTTCTACAGAACTGCCTCATTGGTGCTGGCAAGCGCGACTGCTGATTGTGAGGTCCTGGGTTCGATCCCCAGGTCGAGCAAAGTGTTATTATGTTTTGCGTGTGAAAATCCTCAGTAGCAGTCCGGAGTTTGGATTTGAATAGGCTTGCCCCCTATTACATGGGACTTAAACATAACGGCGAACTGAGGGTGCTACTATACACTTCTGCCTAACCCTTCGGGGAATACAGGCGTGATGTTATGTTTAAGTTATTTCTACAGAACACAATTTTTTTTATAAATACCAACTTCTATTTAACTTGAATGAACGTATCAACCAGGAAAAATGCTAAAGAACCTAAGTACATAATAGCAGCGATGTGTCAGTCAATACATAAATGTTTTGCCTTATGTAGGCAAAGAACTGAACAGGCAAACAGTAGCAATGTGCAACATTACCTTATACAACGTGGAAATCAATACTTTCTGTTAGTAGCGATAGGTACCTACATCAAATAAAACTACAGGTTGATGTTTTTCGTTTGCGTAGAAGTCGGATGGTTTTTTTTTGCGCAAAACCCTATTTTTTTTTCGTTTTCTAAAATAAAAGTAGCTTAAGTTACTCCTTATAACATCAGCTATCTGCGAGTGAAAGTCCCGTCAAAATCGTTTCAGGCATTTCGGAGATTAGCCAGAACAAACGGACAGAAAGACAAAAATTTAAAAAAATGATTTTTGTTTACCGTATGCATTTTAGTAAAAAGCTGTTGCTTTGAAATTAAAAACAGAAATTTTATTTATTTGTATACTTGATAGAAAAAAAATGTATGATATAAAGTCGTGTGCATAGATTGACATTGAATTTATAAATCACGTAGTGCAAATATCTTTCGAATTACATTACTTATCAAGTACGTGTGATCGATGATTCACTGTACGTAGTGGTAAGTGTTAGGTAAATATGGTTATTTGAATAAATTGACTTGTTACGTATGTATACTGCTGACATTTTAGGTAAATATAACTATGTTTGCAACATGTTGTTTTAAAACTTAGAAAAATTACGCTGCTGTATTTTTACTTCAATATAGAGTAGTTAATACAGCTTGAAGTAACATAAAAGGACGTTCTATTCATAATTAAGTACTTACTAATTAGGTACCTAATCTAAAGGCTTGACAGGCTAAGAAACTTTAGGTCTCGATTATAGACGTGGAGGTTAGCGCGGAGCGTGGTCAGGGGCGCAAAACATTTCAAACTTCAGACATACGACATGAATTTGTACATGAATTTACCAAGAAAACTGTATTATATATTATTATTTTGTGTACAATAAAGAATAAGAATACGACAATGGTGTCGATTCTTTTGAGCATTTTGACAAGCTAAGCTAAACTAATACCCACTGATTCGACTCGACTCCACCTCGACTCAGCCTTTTTCACTACCATAGGTAGTGGTAGGTAGTTGACATAAACGTCCTCGACTCGAGATTTTTCCTCAGTCTAGGTAAGGAATCATCTATCAAACTCAAGGTACCTCGGAACCTACCTTAAGGAAGGAAGTGTCAAAGTTCGTATGTAACAAAAATGAATTTTGAAGACTTTATCGAATATGCTTACGATAATCCTTACAACTATTTATCGCGGCGTTATTTGCGCGATGCAGATAAACAAAATTATGACGTAATGACTCCACTCTACCTCGACTCATTTGAGGATCCCTCAGTCGAGGAACCTCAAAGTTCACTCGAAGTTGCGACTAAGAATACAATTTTGGAGGTGTTTTCGAGGCCGTCCTAAGTCGAGTAGGTAAGTTTTGGAGGAACGTCTTAGAATATGGATGTAAGGGTGTTTGTGTCTCTCTGTTTCAATAGAAAAAGAAAGTGACAGTTGCGTTTAGTCTAGTTTAGTACTGCCAAAATGTGTAACAAAATCAAGAGCATTTATAGAGACGTGTTTTTCCGCGCGTTTAGTTTGAATCGTATTTGTATGCAGCCTTAGCAACGTTTAGTAAGTAAAATCAATTCACGCCTTTCCTTTCATTTCCCTGCCCACCTACCAATCTACATAGACTACCTATGCAAATAGCTAGACCATTAAATAAGTAGTAAGTTATCTTAGCAGCTCGTAGTTACGTGGGCGGTAAACTTACGATAGTTGTGCAACCGCGACACTTACTGTTATTGCTAAATTAATATCTTGAACGACGAAGTCTCTAAGAACCTCGGTTCAGTTTTCACGCTAAATTAAATTTCCTGGACTAACTGGTTTTGTGGTTGATACGGTGTTAGTTGTAAATGTTGGTGAATAATGCACTTTAGAGTAATTTCTGCATTAAAAGTGGTTATACTACGAATATTCATTGATTAATACAAATTTTATGTTTTTACAAATCTAAAATAGTCTCTATTTCCTTTATATATTTAGGTTCATTGTGTTCATACTTGATTTGGATGACAGTATTAAGTTCAATAGCATTTGCTTGACATGAGGTCAAAGAACTCTGAAGTTGGTCAGAGAACTCTTTAGTTAGTCAAAGAAACCTTTTCAATTAACGAAAAAAAACGTGTAAACGAAATCATGTAGGTAATTCCTTCAAACCTCGTGATGTACTGCAGACATAGATTAATCCTGAACTTTTGGATTCCTTTCTTTTTTTTTTAAATCGTTGCCCCTTCCTAGGATTTCTCCTGTATCGTGGGTGCGTTTACAAACACAAATCTTCACACGCACAAACATCCAGACCCGGAACAACTATCTGTAGGCCATACAAATATTTAATCCGTGCGGCAATCGAACCCACGACTCGTAGCGCAGAAGCCGATCGCTCAGCCACTGCACCAAACGTGTCGTCAATTCAATTAAAAAAATATTACATGAAGTAAACATGTGTTCTTAACGTGAGGCATTTTAGTGCTCCGAGTTAAATGACCGCACGGCGAGCGATAGCCGCGCAATTCGCTCGGGGCGCCAAAATGCCTCATGTTAAGAACACATGTTTACATCTTGTCATTTTTTTTTATTCAACCCAAAATTATGCCGTGCCGGGTTAATCTATGTCAGCAGTACATCACGAGGTTTGAAGGAATTACATGATTTCGTTTACACCCTGTATAGTTTGTTGGATCTTTTGGCAAGAAGCTACAAGCATAGGACCAACCTGAAATCTAGAAGAAACTGATATCACATTTTTCAGTAGTGGATTGTAAATAGCAATTTCTAGTGTAGATACCTACATGACTTTTGTCAGAAAACACTGGCAATGACTTCTTTCAGGGTTAAAAGGATATGTCATCATCACTGACGTAATATTGTCCGTAAATGGGTCACAGAGGAAGTTGCGGTGGAGCATTACCTACCTACTCATCTCAGTGATAATTAATAAATTAAATTATTAATTGAATATTTTTATTAACAGTACGTATGACGTCTTGTTATTTATTTCTGAGGGTTTCCTTATTTGGACGTAGTTTAGCAGAAATGACTCATTCCACAAAATTGACAAAAATGAGTTATTGTTACCAAAATGGTCTATAAGGTAGGGGCCTTTCATTCAGCAAAAAACATCCAAGAAATAAACAGAGGAAATACTTTTTTGTGACAGGTAACCAAACCACCAATTAGACAGATATTTTCTTTTTATTATCTATAAAGATCCAACCTGCTTAAATCATCCAACTCTATATTTTCGTAAATAAGTACAGAAATACACAATATAACCATCAACCACGAATTTTACCAAGGATGTGTAATTACGTAACAAAATATGAATACAGCATCACTGAAGAAAACCACTCTGAACTTAAAACGTCAATAACTCAAAAGTGACTCGGTGTGGGTTGAGTCCTTTCTGCTTAACTACGTCCATTTGTACTTGAGTATTTTGTTCCAATTCGATAAGTTGAAGTAAAATTTATTATACGTTAATTGCTATATTAATCAGGAAACAGCATTGAAGTATTTTATTTCAATAAGAGACATACATTATTTATTTTATTTCGCTATAAAAGTTTTAACATAACATAACATCACGCCTTGTACTCCCCGAAGGGTTCGGCAGAGGTGTTAGTACACCCTGGTTTCGCCAGTTATGTTTAAATCTCATGTAATAGGGGGCGAGCTTATTGCCATTAACTGAGCACAAATCCAGACTCCAGGCTGCTACTGAGAAATTCCTAATGGAAAACCCTATAACACTTTGCACGATCGAACCCAGGACCCTATGCTCAGCAGTCGCGCTTGCGACCACTAGAACAACAAGGCAGTCAAAACTTTTATTGTGTAAATAATAATAATTAAATCTGAATCGGATTTTTGAACGTAATTTTCAATCGTACCTAATTGTTTGATATTGATTCCTATTGAATCGCTATTTAGCCATTTTTTTTCTTCTAGCTAATAATATATTATTTTTATGCCTTTACCAAAGTTTTATATAAATAACTAGCGACCCGCCCCGGCTTCGCACGGGTGCAATGTACATACTAATGTGGGGCATATAAACCTACCTCTTGAATCACTCTATTGCTGAAAACTGCATTAAAATCCGTTGCGTAGTTTAAAAGATCTACGCGTACAGACAGCGAGAGCGACTTTGTTTTATACTATGTAAAGAAGATTTACAATGCCTACAAGAATTAAAGTAAAATAATATCTAAAAGCTTTTTTGCAAGCGATCGTGAGTAATTTGACTCTTGCGAACCTTTTAACTAAGTATCAGAGTTCAGAGAGTCTAGTTACTAATGGCCAAAGATTAATGATTCAAATCGGAATTATACGAGAAACTAACTGTAATAAATTAATGTCGGCTCGATAGTATTGAATGAACGATAAAAATCAGGTTCGGTACTGATTTTTCCGTGAAAAAGGTGACTAATCAAAATCTTGAGACTATTAAATCAAAGTGAAGGCTACACGACTGAATCACGATTCTAAAATATAAGCAGTTGTTATTTGTAATAGTTCCTAACTTATATTGCTTGACCAGTTTTTCTGTCAATCTCGACGATAGTACTAAATGCGTTTAAACGATTTTAATGACAATTTAACAATTCGAAAGCTTATTCTTGAGGCTTTAAGGATTATTCACATTACAACGGCACGGCCACGGGTGGAGGCAACCAGTACAATGTAAAATAAAACTTATTTATATACGCGTAAAGAATAAAATACGAGAGTACATTGACGACGGGACGGGATGGAATGGAAGACGGACGGGCACCGACGGCCGAACGACGGTCGTCAACTTGCTGTCGTATTCTAGTCTCTACATGTATATAAATAAGTTTTATTTTAAATTAAACTTGTTGCGCCCGCCCTTGCCTGTGCCGTCGTAATGCGAATAGTTCCTTAAAGCAATAAAACTTCACGCAATTTCTACGGCTCGTTGGGAATGGAAATAAAACCGCTTATTGTTGTGGCTGTCACTCAAAAATGTACCTAATATGTTTAAGTATAATGTAGTAAATGGCCATTCAAAATATATCTACTTATTGCGTGAAGCTAGAGATTTTAGAATAATTATATCGTTCTGCCTAGCTTTTTCCCAATTGTGTTGGAATCAGCTTCCAGTCTAACCCGACGCAGCTGAATCCATCCATGCCATCAGACCTCCGCAACCCAGTTACTGGGCAATGCCGATATCCTAAAGTTAGACCAGTTGTCTGACTTTCGGGCTTCTGACTACCCGTAACGACTCTCATAGGTATTCGTATGACACCCGGGACCGACAGTTTAACGTGCTTTAGAATAATTATTATACCTATAATGTGGCAAATCATAAAGAAATGATAGTTTGGACATGTTGAATTCGTATCATTTGACCATTTAGGTATACTTTTAGATGCGTTGTTTATAGACGATTTATTTCTAGACGGTCAGAACCTGAAGGACCAGTTTACAACCGTCCATATTAGTACAATTATTTAGATTTTAGAGTTACTAACCTACTTATTAAAATGTCTTAGGTGCTATTCTGAGTTTATTTTATGCGAGAATTCTATTTTCATTATTTAGTTGTTATCTAAGAGTTTTAGCTTTGAATTTGTTATTGTTATCTTAGAACAAAATCTCGTGTAGTAAGTATTCTTATTCGTTTTATAGCTATAATTATCCTACCTAAAGTAAATGTACTTACTGAAGTACAGTGATTGTGAGTACTTGTAAACTGGCACGTACAACCGTGTCAAGGCGTTGCACCAAAAATATGATAGCAGCGATCAAAACGGTCATTAGATCAATAAGATTTAGTTTATATATCATTTAGTATGTTTTGAACTTACGTAATTGAAATATAATTAAAACTTGTTTCTAGTTGCAGAAGGCAGTGACTTTTGAATACTCTACATTTAGGCAAAGAATAGACAACTGCTTCTCCATTCGTGAGTCCCGTGAAAGGAGATTAGAGGTGATTTAGGTGTGTCAGGGACGGGTCCGAGCCAAGACACGGATGAGACAAACAACAAAGAAAGCGACTGGTCAGAGACGCGGAATTGCCTCGGTGTAACGTGAACCAGTTCATATAAAATATATGTAAGGTCAATGTGGGCAAATCCGTCAGCGGGGCAATTCCGTACACATGCATTTCTATTCGTTCCAGAAATAGTTACGCTGTTGTCGACTCGGTCGATACAACAGGATCACTTTTTAGTTATTAACTAAACTAAAATATTCACTAACTATTCTGGAATGAATAAAAATGCATGTGTATGGAATTGCCCCGCAGCCGGATTTGCCCACATTGACCTTACCATTATCCGTGCCTCGTCCGTGCCTCGGTTCGGGTCCGGCATGCCTATGTTACCTATGCCTATTTTATCTATGTTAGAGTAAGCTTCCAGTCTAACCAGATGCGGCTGCATACCAGTATTTTACACGGAGCGACTGCCAGCAGACCTCCGCAACACAGTTACTGGGCAATGCCAATATCCCAGGTTACGATACGGTCTAGTCTAAATCACTAGATTTATATCAAGGGCAGCAGCGTCAGTGACAATAATAACATCCTGTGATCACCAAACCGTCTATCAAGCATGGTGTTTATAACAATTCTTCGTTCATGGTAGCAATAATTGAAGACTCATGTTTTGCAGTAGATGTTTGTTGCAATTTAACAATTGCAATACCAATGTTAGACTATCCAGTTAATTAAAAGGGCTTTGAACTGACAACATATATATTTACGTAAAGTTTTATGCATAATTATGTACGGAAGTGTCTATTAGCGCGATAGTGAGTAAATTAGACGAGCATTACGCGACAAGAGCCCACGTACGCGAGTTGACGGTGACCTCGACATCTCATTCGCGGTATTATCACGTGTACCACTCGCCTTACATTTACACTCGATGGAGAAACTGATATTATTTTTTCTTGCCAATAAAAAGGCTGGTAATTTATTTTGTAATACAGAGTATGAAAAAGGGACGGTTGAACGTTTATGGGGCGATTCAGTGTTGAGTCTAAAATACAAGATAAACAAAGTTTTTTTTTACACCCTGAATAAGTTAAAGCTTAAGTGAAAAGGAAAAATTAAATTAGACCGTATTTTTGATGTCAAACATCTAATGCGGCGGTACGGATGTGAGAGCGGCTGTTGCGTGACGATGCTCGCGATGGCGGACACACGACGGCAGACCTTCGTGACTCGTCGGCTCTCTTCGGTTTGATTCGGCCTGTTTTTTTTTTTACCAAATTTGTTCTATATTTCACATCTGCCAGGCTTCCCGCCACGGCTTCATTTGTTTTTAATGTATTAGGTCGGCTAACACGCCAACACGGCCCACCTGATGGGAAAGTGGTTACAACCGCCTACAACACCAAAAGGATTACTGATGCGATGCCAAGAGATAAAGGTCGAATGTCTCATAAGACTGTAATTTCCAGCATTGCCTTGCGGCAGATATAAATATGGTGGTAGTACTTCCCGGACGAACTCCCTGATCCAACGTGCCTACCCGCCGCAGCCGCGGAGCCGGTCGTCTTTTCTGACTCCGCAGTCACACCGTTAATTAAGCCCTCATCAAGCTGTCTTTCTCCCAGTCCTCTCGCAAGCAACGCCCTAAGCAGAGGTCCGAGTCCCATTAGGGGTCGCCCTTAGTGCTGTTGTTGCTAGCTAGTCATGATGTTAGTAGTAGTAACAGTAGTTAGCTCAGGTTAAGTATTTTACTCTCGTCCTCATTGGTTCGAGACCCTTCAGGCCTCACCAATAACTGCCCGGTTACGTAGAAACGGTCCGCAAAACCATCTACAAGCAGTCGAATAGAAAAAAAAAACCCCGGACGAACTCATCGGAAAAGAGCTCTACTAGGTACTACTAAGTTAACCTATACATTATTATAAATTGTAATTATATTTTGTCCCTCCTACTCCTTTGTTCCAAATTGAAAATAATAGGTACGTAAATTAAATATTTTACTCATTCATGTGGTTTTCCTTCAGTTGCGGCCTACCTATGTTATGGGTTATATTCTATCATTAAGTGGGAATCATAACAAAGTTTACGTGCGTAAAATGATTTATTACACTAACGTCATATTATGTTGTTATTTTGGAATATACATGCTAGAAGGAAGAAACGGAGTAGATTGACGTACAATGCAGGAAGGACGTCTAACCTCAACATTGGATAAGCAAGGGACGTACTACCTACTAAAGGAAGGAAGGAAGACACCTACTATACCAAATTTTAGTATTGTGTGGTATTTTTTCAATTTGCATGTACCTATTGTTTTAAATATCTGCATACAGTTTTTGTGACGAGTAGGTAAACATCACTTATGCGATGTTGCGATTGGTCTAAAGCGAAAAAACTTATTTTTTCAGGACTTTGATCAAAACTAAGGTTAAATAAAGTAGCTAATCGTTAACTATATACATAACATACATGACATCGCGCCTGTATTTTCCAAAGGGTTGGCCAGAGGTGGATAGTAAATCTCATTTCGCCATTATGTTTAAGTCCATTGTAATAGGGAGCGAGCATACTGCCATCAACCGGGCACAAATCAAAACTCCAGGCTGCTACTAAGGAATTCCACACGGAAAACCAATAGGTAACACTGTATGACCTGGGGATCGAACACAGGATCTCACGATCAGCAGTCGCGCTTGCAACCACCAGACGAACAAGGCAGTTGTTTATAAAAACTGTAAAATTTTTGTTTTAAATTTTGTTGTCAAAAATTTTCTGACAGTCTTCGTAAACGAAAATTGTATGAATATTCGGTGTGGCTGTGATTCGTTGGCTATTTGGCATGTTTTTTTTTGTATAATTTTCCCGCGGTAATCTCATTCAATAGTAACCGTTTACGAGTTAATATGAAGATGAGGATTTATATTGAAACCTAATACCTTCATACAATAAAACGTAGCCATTGTACTCCTAATGCGTTCAATAAGAATCTATGTGAATAACAATCTAATTGCTTAACAGATTGTGTTAACTCAGACTAGATTAAGTTCTTAAGAGGGCATGGAACTCAACTTTTGGCACACATCAACTTACTTGCAAAGTTCATTTATCAATTGTATCTACTTAATGGACGTCTTGAATACAGGTTGTGCAAGTGGTATGTTTTTTGTTACTATTAGAACATACTAGCCTCATAAGTCGTTGACCTTCGGCTTCTAAAGCCTCTTTGTTGGTGTGTGTATCTTAAGGGATATCTAGTTTCAAACTAATTGTGATAAATCTTCCATTTCGTGCCTCGGAAAGCACGTTAAACAATCGGTACCGAGTGTCATACGAGTACCTATGACAATCGTTACGGGTAGTCAGAAGCCCGAAAGTCTGACAACCGGCCTAACCTTAGAGTATCGGCATTGTCCAGTAACTGGGTTGCGGAGGTCTGATGGCAGTCGCTCCGTGTAAAATGCTTGTATTCAGCCGCATCTGGTAAGACTGGAAGCTAACCCCAACATAGTTGGGGAAAAGCTAGGCAGATATATATATCGACGGTCGGCAGTGAAAACCACGTATGTATAAAATATATTTTTTTACAAGAGACAGAATAAACTATCTCCTGAAAACAAAAAATAGCCGATCAAAAGTTTATACAAGTTTGTCATCGTACGTCATATATGGCTTAGAAGTATTTAAATTGAAAGTTTGTTGAACTAATATGTGTATGACGAGTTTATCAATTTAAAGAACAAATAAAACGCTTTTGCTAAAAAATTGGTGTTACGATGTTTTCACTGCCGAACGTCGATATGTATAGTGAATATTACTTTCATTAACTTGTTTCAGTTGACCGTGTTATATTGTTAATACAGCAAAGGTCGACCACTGTTTAATGGAGAGTTATGTTCGTTCTGCCTGGATTTTTTCTAATTGTGTTGGGGTCAGTTTTCAGTCTAACCAGATGCGGCTGAATACCAGTATTTTACACGGAGTGACTGCCATCAGATCTCTGCAACCCAGTTACTGGGCAATGCAGATATCCTAAAGTTAGACCAGTTGTCAGACTTTTGGGCTGCATCCAAGGGCTGACCGCGACAAGCGTTGCTTAACGTCGCAAATTGTGTGATCCGCCACGAGCCCCTTACTTTAATGGAGAGTTATGTATCATACTGTTTCTGTATGTGATTAAATTGCTATTATTACATTAAAAACATGTTAGTCACAGGCCATACTGAAATACTAAAGTTGGGGAGAAAAGTCCTTTTGCCTCACGTTACATCTTTTTTCAACACCATTTTACACACAGGTCAAATTCCTTCCAAAATGTGCCATTCGAACATAATAATACTTTATAAAAATGGCGACTAGTCTGACATATCCAATTACCAACCCATAAGCCTCATCTCCCATTTATATAAGTTACTAGCTTTTGCCCGCAGCTTCGCTTGCGTGATTTTTTTTCACCCCTTTAGGGGTTGAATTTCGAGATATCCCTTCTTAGTTAATGTTTACGTCACAAAATGAACCTACTGTCAAAATTTCAAGTTTCTAACCCCAGCCGTTTAGGCTGTGCGTTGATAGATCAGTCAGTCAGTCAGCTTCTCCTTTTATATACAAGGTTAGTCGGAAAGGGGGTACTAAGCCGCGGGCCACCTAAAGTATCACTGATGACTATTTTAAAGCAATTGTTAAATTTTCAAAATTCGATAATTTTTATTTGCATGAAAAAATATTTTTATTTTAGTTTTTTCAAAAAAAAAACATACCTGCTTTAGTTATGAATTCAGAAAATTTATTTTCTAATCTGTGACCCCAAATATGACCTAAATTGTAAAAACAGCTGATCATAGCTATGGACAGATAGATTTTAGCATATTTCTTATGAAATCTTTGCAAAGCTATTTCTCTTAAACTATCGAGTTTTGGGGAAAGTTGTAGAACAAAAGTTATCCCTTATTATAGGTACTTTAACACCCTTTCGGCTTAGTACCCCCTTTCCGACTAACCTTGTATATAGATTTATTAAAGTAATAGAAAACGTATCGCCCCGACACTAGACCTTCACCAGCACATAACGTTAGGTCTGAGAATAATAAAAACAATATAGGTACCTATATTTCTACAGGTCGATGAAACCATAACAGTTCTATTCTCCAATTGTTAAACAGTCGTCAGACATTGTTATATTTTTTTGGAATATTATCATAATTTTCCTGTTTTGTTATGACTGATGGGAAAAGATGAATATAGGTAAGTTTTAATTAAAGAGAACAGCGTTTAGTTTATAGGTAAATGACCGACACTATTTACTATTATGATCAGCCTACAACAGGTACCAAGAGGCCAATTCTATTTTTTTTAAACTGCTTCGATGTTCTGGTGGTAACAAGCGCGATTGTTGATCGATGAGGTCCTGGGTTCGATCCCCAGGTCGGCAAATGTTATTGGGTTTTTCCGTGAGGAATTCCTCAGGCAGTTTGGATTTGTGCCCGGTTGACGGAAATAGGTTCGCCCCCTATTACTTGGGGCTTAAACATAACGGCGAAATAGGAGTGTTACTGTACACCTCTGCCCAACCCTTCGGGGAATACAGGCGTGATGTTATGTTAATGTTTTTTTTTGCCAATCTGCAAACTAAACATAACCAAATCCAATATACAGACAAAATGTTTGACATCAAAAACAAAAACAAACATTTTGACTGTTTTCGTAAACGAAAACTTACTGACGGTTGTAGTTTGTTTGGGATTTGACAACAATATTTTTTTGTAGAATTGGTCCCCTATTACTTTTATAATATTGTATAAGATGTATTGTATTAGTTAAAAACACATAAATGTGACAATTTACACGTGTTTTCTGCAAATTTAATAAAAATGTCACGTCTTTGGAACATTGACATACATTTTATACAATACAGCCGTATTTGGCGAAGAACAAAGAATTATGCGCTTACACATTTCGCTGCATTTCCTCTACTGCATTTACTGACATTAACGTCCTTATACGACAGCTCGTACATTCTCGACAGGGGTGCCAACTCGACGCGACGTAGTGCGAGGGTCAAAGTTTTAAAGTGTCTGCGTTCACTGAACTCCGCGGAAGGTCATATCGCACTGCCGACTTTATACCTTTCACATTAATAAACCAAATAAGAGGTATTCGAATCTTTTGAGTTACGACCGTTTGGAGATTTGTGTGCATTCGACATTTTTTGTGTGAAGAAGTATGATTGGAGAGTAATTCAGTCGAATTTTAGTACGGAATACCTGTTATTTGTTGATATTAATTTCCAGTCGACGTTTTTTATAAAGAAATCTCCGTCTTACGGATTTTCCTTCTATTATTTCAAATAGCTGTATTTTTATTACGACTTAAATTGCTTATAAAAACTTTAGGTTACCTATACAACGAAGATTCTGAAATTATTGTAAAGCATAAAAACTTTTTGTCATATAGCAACAACCTACTGCAAATTCCAAGCTATATTTAAGCTAAGGTTATAGAAGTTCTGTCGTCTCTAAGGATCATTAATATTTACTGGCTGCCAGTGGCAGTGTTACTCTAACTCAGAAGCCAACAATAATCATTAGACTTTATTGGAATTCCTGTCTGGACTGTTTAGTCTGGTATATTTGCAAAAATTCTCCGAGCATCAGAGAGCACGTTAAACCGCCAGGCCTGGGTGTCGTACGAATACCTATGACAGTCGTTACGTGTAGTTAGAAGCCCGAAAGTGTGAGAACCGGTCTAACCTTATGATATCGTTATTGCCCGGTAATTGGGTTGTGGAGGTCTGATGGCAGTCGCTCCTTATAAAATACTGGTATTCAGCCGCATCTGGTTAGACTGCAAGCTGACCCCAAAATAGTTGGGAAAAAGCTAGGCAGAAAGAACGATTTGCAAGAATCCTCCATTGAACTATCGGTAAATAGAGCTGCTGTCTCTCTAAACCATATCCTGTTAGTGGCTAGGGAAATTTTCGTTTATAACGAGTTTTCTTCTGAGACTTTTAGGGTGGTATTCACGACAACTGTTTCTCCAAAATTCTGACAAATTTTTGAGTACATGGTTGTTTAGCTAGAGGATTAATGTTGTTCAATACTAGCCTTTGAAAGAGATATCATCTTCCATACTATCTCGTCAAGGATATCGGTTACTTGTTACTGGATGATATTTTCTTTAACTGCCTCGTTGGTTTAATGGTTGCAAGCGCGACTGCTGACTGTGAGGTCGTGCGTTCGATTCCCAGGTCGGGCAAAGTGTTATTGAGTTTTTTCATGTGAACTTTCACAGTAGCAGCCTGGAGTTTGGTTTTGTGCCCCGTTGATGGCTATAGGCTCGCCTCCTATTACATGGAGTTTAAACATAACGGCGAAATGAGGGTGTTAGTTATACACCTCTGCCCAACCCTTCGAGGGATACAGGCGTGATGTTATGTTTGTGTGATATTTTCTTTTATTTCTAATAGTTGTAAAACTAAAGTAAAGTATTTTTTGTCTAAATCCTATCGGTAATCTTCAAAAGATAAGTCTTCAATAAGACTGGTTAGTAATACAAAGAGGTCTTCAAAGTAGGTACCTACATATAAATTGGTGCATGCTATCGTCATAATTTACTGCACATTATAAATCTATTAATGCATAGCGTGGCCTCGCTTCGCTGATAAGCTTTAAATGTCACTGCCTTATATCGAACGCATAACGAATGCAGTGTTGAATCAATCTTACTACATATTAGGTAAGGAATAAACTATGTAGTATTCAAGTATAATAAATAGTACGTAAATACTTAAGGTTCCTAGTAATCTTATAAATTGTGAACTTTTCACAGCTTTGCTAATTTTCTTACAGGAGTAGTTCGATGGTCCTTATCAATATTACAAGAAGATCTTCCTCGTAGCCTTTCCCCAACTATGTTATAGGGCCAGCAGATGTGGCTGAATACCAGTATTTTACACGGAGCGACTCTGCAACCCAGTTACTAGGATATGCCAACATCCTAAAGTAAACCCCGTTTTCAGACTTTCTGGTTTCTGACTATCCGTAACGACTGTCATAGGCGTTCGTATGACACCCGGGACCGACTGTTTAACGTGCTCTCCGAGGCACGGAGAGGTCTCGATGTATAACGAACGGTCACCCATCAACGGACTTACCGCGGCAAGCGCAACTTAAGTTCGCAAATCTTATGACTCGCGCGAGCCACGAGTCTCATAAGAAAATAACTTATCTAATAATTGCAATATATTAGGGAGTCTCTAGGTACTCGTAAGAGGAACGTGTCAAGAGGAACTTATCATACCCTTTTTTGATGATTACTGATTACCTAATACTTAATTCTGTGAAGAAGATAAGTAACAACTGTACTTGTCGATGTTCTTTACTAGACTTACTCGTAGATATCTGTCTTATAATGGAGCTGTCTAATGCTTGGTAGACAATACTCGACTCTTCGGGCAAGCGGGTTGGTGACATCTAGTTAGAATTTATTGAAAAGAAAAAGTACAATGGCCTTTTTTTTCAGAATACTGTAACTGTATAACGAAATAAAAAATAATGCAACCATATCCCACATGGTTTGCTACAATGGAGATTAAATTCGTAATTACACAGATTGGACCGCGATATCGCAGATAAGAGATGTTTGACGGAGATAATATGCAATATCCAAGTTAAAAACTTGTTTTGTGGACTGGAGGCCAAAGATAGCTGTACATTTTTTTATAGCTCTACAACTTCTAATTTGATTTTACTATTAAATTAATTAATGGGACATAAAAATGATTTGCCGGTCGCACGTGCCGCCTATTTTCTGCGATGAGACTCAATCGAATAGACGATAGAAATTTTGTTAGACTATCAGTTGTATTGCTCGCATTATCTAATAGACTTAATTTTATCATAAATTGCTGTTTTATAACTCTTACATCGCGGAAATTATTATCTCTTATTAGGGAAATGTAGATGCAGAAAACACAGGACCGAAAGTACTGGAGTACTAAAAAAGAGGCCCACAGAATTGTCTTATTATTTAGATTTTTGTAAAGAGGCCTATATTCAGCAGTGGATGGATAAGTGCTGATGGCTATGATGACATCACTTATGAAACACGAAATTAAAATAGCACTGATTTAGTACTTGAAACTGTTCTTTTTTCTTTTAAGTTAATAATCTTGCGAGATCTTGGAACTTATTTGAAGCAATGAAATTGCTACATTTCGACAGTAAAACAGTTGTCGATCGTTTTAACGATAGCATTTCACAAGCAGCGATAGTTAGCTCATCGTTTACAAGCTTTATAAACTGGATTGTAGTAGCTGATATTTATAAAACTATGTAGATGCAGTAGCAGTCTCTATTGTAGCATAGAAATAGTGAAACAATGAGTTCGGTATTTGTTCTGTTGTATCATTGTTTGTTTTATGGCCAACTACTCAAATGCTACTCAATTTTAAGTGGCAGTTAATTTCGTGCTGTCTCTGTCATTTCGCATAAGAGTGACAGTGACAACACGAGACTTAACGGCAACTTAAAATTGAGTAAAGTTTGAGTATTTGATCATTAGTGATACTAACTGCTACTTACGGCTACGTCTGTCAGTAGCTTTACCAGGAATGTTTGACGTTTAGTATCCCAAACGAATAGCTAATGTAACCGAATTTTGTATGGAAAATAAAACTGTCTCATAACATTTTGGTTTATTCTTGTGCGACATGCTCAATTTGTATCATACATAGACATGCATAAAGTTTTCAATTTCATTCAATAGTGTGTGCGAAACGACAGCAAGCACATTGGATCACCCTCGCGACGGCGCAACGAGTATTCCCAAGGAGGGTTGATGTCAGGCAGGCGGCCGGTCATAAAACAATAAGCCAAAACCTCTAACAACATGGATTTATGAAATACATGTTGTGCCGACCCTACCTAGTGTGGGATAAGGGCAGGAAGAAGAAGAGTATGTGCGAAACGAGTATTTCCGATTCAAAATTCACTTACATGCACGTTACGTTTACGTAAGTAACTCGACAGCATTCATGCTATGCCTACTGTTTGTTATTATCTCTAGGCTTCTAGGTTTTGATATAAATAACAATCCTTTCTAACGAGCGGATCTCTTGACCGGTATTATTATGTTAGATAGCTAACTTAGATCTTAATAATAATGTTATTATTAGTACAAAGAACACATATTCTTAGGTCGCTTACGACGATGGAATACGGCGCACACGTATAGAGACAAAGTGTCCTTTTATTAATTCAACGTGGTGGATAATACAGCCTCTAAGAGTAATGATACTCAAGTACGTCTGGCAAACACTGGGCAGAGGACAGTCAGCCTCGATACTAAACTTGCTGGCTGGCTAATTTTTTCACAAAACGCCATGAAATATCCCTGTATAGCTCGTTCACCACGAGAGAAGAAATGACTTAACCCAACTTCAGATAAATTCTTGTATTATAAAAATGATTCGTAAGGATAGTCCAAGGGAGCAAAATTAGGTTTACGTTGTAACTGCTGACGCGTTATTATAACACAAATCTCACATTACAACTAGCCACATTACTCAACAAAGTCGTAAAATCGCAATAGAGGAAATCGTATTACTGCACCTTACGACTTTAAAGCGTGCCATACATTCCAATGTATCGCTAACGACGTGAAATGGATCGGAGAAAAAAATGTAAGGATTTAATTTTATACCTGGTTACACGCTTAATTTTATTTGCACAAGTTCTAATTTATACAAGCAGGCATGTATTTTGATTATTTTTGTAATAATTCGTATTTGCCAGAATTATGTGAAGATTCATTAGTGTGTAGTAAGCTTTACGTACACTATGGTCAAATATGTAGTTCGTACTATGAAATGTAGTTAGTGAATTGGACGAAGTGAACGGTTTCTGTAGCAGTTTGCAGTTATAAAACATCAAGGTTGTTGTTGCAGGTTCCAAAGATTCAATAGATAGACATTAGAAGGTCCTGGTATACTATACATTGTATAAAACTCTTCATTGAATTTATTTTTTTAAACGGTTTTAATTAGCCTAACTTCGTATACTTATTTGTTTGATTCAAATCTTGTGACAGATTTTTCAACTGAATATGCTTAATCGATTCTTCTCAAACTTCACATACAAATTTAATTCCTATGACAATACAACATTATAATAATTTCAACCACCAATCCTCAAATCCTGCAGGAGTACTGCAAAATAAAACCGTTCAACTCAAAAGTATTTACAATTAACTTGTATTTATTAATAATACTTGTGGCAATGATGCCGTCATTACTCAATGACACGTGTGGAACATGAGGAAAGTTATAATAATGAAAAGCATATTATTTTATAATAATAATAATGTAGCCGCGTCACGCCCGATCATTCAATAGAATATGGGCTTTTCCCCTTAGTGCCGATTTCACCAACGTCGGATAACTTTAATCGAGGAATAAATTTGACGTTTTGACAGCTTTTGCATAGAAATTCTGTCAAAACGTCTGTCTTATTCCTTGGATAAACGCTATCCGACGTTGGTAAAATCGAGCCTTAGTTGACTATTAAAAGATCTTTGCTTAGGATGAGAACTCATCTAAGGATTTTTTAAAGTTATTTTATAAAATGAGGAAACGAGAATAGCGTCTTATCGAATAAAGCCTCTAACCGAAAGTATCCTCTAGAGGAAGATAGCCTCTGTTCCCTATTGCAGTTACATTATGATTTGTCTAAGATTTTTATAAATATTTTTATGCGTGGAATATTTGAATGTTTTTTTTTTGTTGTTTTTTTTTTGTATTTTTACACATCATGTTAGGACAGCAGATTAGGTACCAATACGGTAAACCACTCATATTGTTTATGATTTATCCAATTCAATTCAATTCTAATCGTTTAAAGTGTGTATTCATTGGTAACGTAAGTTCAAATTTTTTCCTCATATATTAATAGGTGTTGTAGTCCTAACTTCATATTATTGAAAAGGGAATATAATATGGGTTATATTTTGAAACAAACGAAAATAGCTTTGTAAAGGGAGGGCACAGCATTGCGAAAAATTATGAAACTTAAAAGGAAATGAATCCACAACAAATAACTTTGGTTCGAAGTAATTCACTTAGGTATAAAAAAAAACCGCTTAAAAAATCGGTCACAACAAATAAAAAATATTTAAAAGTTGAATCGAAAGAACACACGTTGATAAAAAAAAGCCAACGCAGAAAAACGGTCACAATATAACAAAATTATTTTCCCAAAAAACGATCGATCGCTCTTCAGAATGGAAGATTGAACATCTAACGATCGTAAATCGCACGATATTTCAGGATCATTTATTTGTTTGATTTTACATTTATTGTTTGTTGTGTTAAATATTGCTAGGCATAATGGTTTTCATAGTCAGTCGAGTCAGGGGAATAAGAATAAACTTTGAAAAAATAAAATTTAATTACTTTTTTTAATAACGTTTGTTGAGCCAAAGTTGGAATCACATTTTCAATTATGCTGTTATGTAATAATACTAGCGACCCGCCCCGGCTTCGCACGGGTGCAATGTAGATACTAATGTGGGGTATATAAACCTTCCTCTTGAATCACTCTATCTATTGCTGAAAACTGCATTAAAATCCGTTGCGTAGTTTAAAAGATCTAAGCGTACAGACAGCGGGAGCGACTTTGTTTTATACAATGTAAAGATAACACATATAATACCTATTATTACGAGTTTATAAAGGCACATACCTAATACACATTAAAAAAAATATGCTAATTTCAGATGACAAGCATTCGACGCGCGTTGTAAGTGTAACATCATTTTTTCTGTAACGTATGTAAACCATCTAAAAGTATCTTATGGTTATGAAAACACGTCCGTGATGTTGTCTGAACTTAGCCTTACTCCACTTTAAAAAAATAAAATATTAAAAGAACTCACCATAACTACCACTTGCCATACGTGGGGTTCTTGAAGGACGACGTGGGTGGTTTATACAGTGGGTTCTCTCCCGTGCAGTCTTCTGCGTCAATATTCTGGTACTGAGGGTCGTTGAGAGGGACGGGAGGCACCGCGTTCATGTGCTTCCAGAGCATGATGCCACCAACTGCCGCCACCGCTGCCACGATACCCAGCACACCCAGGATTATTGACACTGAGGAAGGAAAGGAAATTATAAAGATGTGTGGTCGGAACGCCATCCAGGTTGGATGCTGAAGGCGGAAGATCGATTGTTATGACGCAATTAGGGGGAGACATACATCTGGCACAGGGCCACGTGAAGTATGAATATGAGGCAAAGCTTTTGTCTCAGATTTAATTATAATTTTAAAGAGCCTTTTGGTGACTTACACCTTATTTCCTCAAGAGTGAAGGAAAATTTTCAACTAAAAAAAGTGTAAAAAAAAAGAACTCCAGAGTGGTGGTCTAAGGCCTAAACTAACTGGGCCCATGCCCAGTAGTGGAACAGTAATGTGCTGATTATAGTAGCAGTAGTAGAAGGTAGATTTATAAACGCCAGTCGCTCTACGTAACTCCAAAAACAATGAGGTGGGAACTGCTCGCAAGCTTTTGATGAGCGCACGCGCATGACTGATTTTTGTGAGGAAAGCGAATTCTAGGAATAGAAGGGAAAACCGCATGACCAATAACCAATAAAGCATTTAAACCAACCTTTACAACAGCTCATGTGAGCAAAACAATTAGCTTTCCTCATATTTAATACAAATAAACATCGTATAATGAAATGTAAATCAATCTCATTGTAGTATTCGAGTTTAAGCGTACTGCCTACACACTTTTCCTTTTCGTTGGCAAAAACAATGTGACCGTGGGCGGGGCCAGTGTTTACAAGGACAAATAAACTGTAAAATGGCACGTAGTACATAAGTATTGTTTTAAAACAAATTGAAGGTAAATATCCCTTATCGACGTCGTACTATGTACTTTAGGAGCCGATTGGTTGGAATATTGAAACTGTTGCAAGTAGGTAATGGTCGTACCTATGACGTTATGTAAAATATTGTTGGGAGGTTTAATTCTAAGGATTGTGGGAGATAATATAGAAGTATAAAAGGTTCTTTTCATCCTACGCTGTCGTAAAAGACGAAGAAAATGGTTGTTGTTCTACTAGCAGATTATAATGTGTTTGTAGCCTAATATGGGAGTGGCGAAATTGCTAGGTATCTTATCATTTCACCATTGAGTGTTCCTAGACTATAACCTTATTTTATAGGTAGGTACTTGGAAAGTTGGCTCGAGCACTTAAGGTAACTCTACCGAAACATCAGGGCTTTTTAATGATTGTTTTTGAATTAATAACCCTGTTTATGACTTTTTTTTAAGTAGTAAGCAGTTTATTATTATTTTTAACCCGTGTGGGGATGGGTTAAAATATAAAACTTCCTCACCGCACGCTGGGAATAGACGCGTAAGATTCAAAAAAACCCAGCGCGCTTGGTGGTAGGATCTATACGGTCCGCCTGGCTAGCCACCACCCTCACATTAAAGTCCGGCGCCAAGCAGTTTACTGTGTTCCGTCGTGTGTATGTGAGAGCCCGAGGGGTATAGGGGAATCCCCCTATATTTCTGTTCCTTGAATACGTGTGCTCTATCTTAGACCATGTCTGCGCTTACCACAGGTGAGACTAGGGCCAACAGCGACCAAGTCAAGAATAAATAAAAATAAAGTTTTAAGTTGGCAAACAGGACGCCGCTATCGCTTTGCCTCCGGACACCCCTGTATTTAATCAACGTCCCCGACAGCAATACTGCTTGGCGTCAAAAATAGGTGTGGTAGTACTTCCCCGGATGAACTCATTCATGAGTAACTATTAGATACTATTATGTATGTGTATCCTTTTTTATATCTATACTAATACTAATAATATTATAAGGAGGAAAGATTTGTATTTTAATATTTTTGTATGTAACGAATAAACTTAAAAACTACTGGACCGATTTCAAAAATTCTTTTGCCGTTAGAAAGCTACATTATCACTGATTAACATAGGCTATGGGCGGAGCCGTGAGGACACAGCTAGTTATTAATATTATGATAAACAGTGATAGCCTACTGGCGTGACCGTGGGACTGCCAAGTTCTCGAGTTCAAACCGAAGGCACGCACCTCAGAATTTTCGGATTCAGGTGCGTATTGTATAATTACCACTTGCTTAAAAACGGTGAAGGAAAACATAGTGAGGAAACTGGCATGCGTGACAGATGTTTCTCGACGGGCATGTGAAGCCAAGTCAGAGGCCGGGCGGCATAAACTCTGACACCAGGTTAGTCACTAACCACACGAAAAGAAGAAGAAGAATATTATGATGTATTATTATGCAAGAATAGACAGGAATTGTACAAACGTGACAGAAAAGGTTATTTATCCAGTTTGTTCATTCAAGAAAGAATATTTGTTTTTCTTATTCAATACCATTTTAATATTTTGACAAAGGGTCTCAGAAAAGGGGTCGCAGTAAGTCATTTGGCTGTTTATAATGACCGTCTGTCGCCTTGTTATCTCCGAATGTTGTCATTCTTTATCAGGGGTAAATATTATAACGTGATATAATTTTCTAGGTCAGTAACAAACATTCAATATAATTTAACAACTGTATAACTTTTGGAAACTTTTGTGTTTAGCGTATCTGCGTAATATAGACTACTAGCTGCCCGGTGAACGTCGTACCACCTATTTTTTAAAAATTCATTTTGTTTTTTCCGTAACAACCAAAGTAATGAGGCAAACAAAAAAAAAAACTAATCGGTCGAGCAATTTTGGTGTTTTTGCCAGACCAATGCACGGCAATTGATTTTTTATATATTTAGATGTATTAGCCGTAAAACCTTTTTTCAGCATCAGTTTCTCTGAGACTACGTTTTGATCTTCAACCATCTTAAAACTTAGATTAAAAGTCTGGCCTAAACTAATTTGAAATAAAAGTAAACAATCTTTTTGAGTATTTCTATCTATAACTGTTATTAAAAATTAAGGTATTGTTTTGTATTCTGCGTTTGTAGCTTTTTTCTATTTGATATTGGTTCGGGCCATACCATACCTAGTAGTGTTTGACAGTAATATCTAAGTATGTGTTAAAAAAATAGTATTATTTTAGTATGTAAGCCGCGGGTAAAACCGCGAAACAAAACATTGAAACAAGGTAAAACCAAAATCATAAACTAATTCATTACAAATCTATTACGGACTGCAGGTATGAAATCATACTTGGAATTTCCTACCCCATTGGACCGTTTGACGACACACAAGTATAATATTAAATAAGCGATACAAGTGGACATGATTGTTTTCATAACAATGATAGTATAAGACCATGTGATAAACATAATTATGTTCTAAGAAAGCGACCGATACGCCACAGCTGGTGTCAGTGAACATATATTTGTTCTGTCATGTCAAAAGGCTGGAATTATTGAACGCATCTGTGTAAATTAAAATGTTTAAACAAGTTAAAGAAAAGATTCTTATTTCTTTAAACTTAAAGTTCGATTTTGAGTGTGTAGCTAAAATGTTTATGGAATTAAAATTTGCTTTTTCATTCATTCATAAGACGCTTATTGTTCATAGTGTCGCAAATAATATATCGACGGTTAAAAGGAAATAAGCGACATTTTGGTCTAAAATGAGTTATATATGCCATTGGACTTGAAATTTTCTGCTCTTTCGAATGCGCTTACTCCCATGGCTCTACGATGATTTTATAACTGTTTCACTTTTCACAATATCTTAATAAATGACAAAACTACGTCAGTTTTTCTAAAATTTAAAACTTTGAACTGCTCTCCTGAACATTTCATCTTTTGTCGCTTATCCCCTATTTCCTTTTAACCGTCGATATGTAATGACATGGAATTTTCAGTGTGGCAATTTCATAACTTTGTTGTCCTTAATTACTTTAATCAGACTACGAAATAAATTGAAATTATAATAATCATTACATAATTTACTCGAGATTTTTTCACAGCTTCGCCTTATGAAAGGGTTCGCTTTAATTATAATTTGATTTTGAAATTTTATGCGGAGCGACTTCTATCTGATTTGAATAAACTAGGATTTCTTCAATTACACAAATTTTAAGGTTCTTACCTTTCGGTCCTCCTATAATCGCAGCAGCATCCACATCGTTACAAGACCTCACTACCATCACATAAATATGTCCATTATCAGTTCGTTTAGCGACGTAGTCTATCCGACAATCGATAATCGTCTCATTGCAGGTCACCCAAACTTTCCTGTTTAAATCGTCCCTGTCTTCCGTCAAAGTCTCATTGTAGGCTTGTATAGTCATAGAATTGATGCAGCTGTTACATTCTCCGATAGTGTGGTTGAGGAGACAGTCTTCACATTCGCTGGCGGCCATGCACAGGTCTGCGCAGTTGTCCTCCTTGTCGAAGTACTGGGAGCCTTCTCGGTCGGTGTAACAGATGCACGTCTCGCAATGACCGCAGTAGCCGTTTCCTGAGCAATCGTCCTGCAAATGATTGGTTGTGAGACTAATGCAGCACCTCGTGAAGATTTAGAATACAGTCTCAAAGTTACTTATCATTTTGCCCAACAAATGAAGAAAGTCACATATTATTCAATTACTATAGTTTACTTAAAGTGAAATGAATTTAGCATAGCACTAAATCAGACATACACTTTTTTATGGCTAAAGAGTTTCGGTATTCTGTATGATTTTTTGTATGAAATCTTTTAGATACGGCTTGTGTTTCTAAATCAAAAGTAATACTTACGTCGTTTCTTGGATTGATTGAGCACTGTACTACATCACCGCGTTTCTCGTCACAAACTGTCTGGTTGCAATACTCGCCGGTCCTGAATAAGAAAATTACATTTAGTAATGATATTGTAATGTTTTTAAGCTATCAAAAAGATATTACAGTAACCAGATGCTCGCTTTGTGCATTTTTTGTTTAGTGTATTTAGAAAGGCTGTGTTAGCTACAGTTAATTTTTGTACTAGATTTTGACAGATTCTTTTATCCTTGAAAGTTTTCGGTCATAGTATTTATTATTTGTAGACATGCAAATGCAGACACAACAAATCCATGCCAATTGGTAAAATAGATAAATGAAGGTGACCTTACATAATTTTACTTATGAGTAGAAAAATGGTCGATCATACATACTTTTGAACCACCAATTTAACATTTCGCAAGAACTATTTCGTTTATAATAAGTTTTGCCTAGAACTACATGCTACGCTGCGCATTCTTGATCGGTAAATAGATAATGATCAGAAGCTAATCGGTTATCGGTCCATTGCTGACGTACATCCTGGATCGTCGCCCGTATTAGAACGAGTTTAAAGGCATAATGACCGTTATGTTACATACATTAAATACTTAGTAGATTCGTAAATATTTTTGCAAGGCCTGTATACTAATTCCATACTTTACAACAAATCTTGGATGATATTGATGTTAATATCAGTTATACCATTATGATCTATGACTATAATTCTGGAACAGCTACTATTTTTTTTGCAAGCTCTTTTGTGGTCTATTGCTATGGTCTACTTTTCGACTGAATTTATCAATTTTCATTGGTTTTTTGCAACATTAAAAATTACATTGTTGATTCATAACGTTTTTTTATCTATTAGTTTGTAAAGATCACGCATGTAAGTACTTTATTTCAACGCAAATGAAAAATGCACCAACGGCATAATCTTTTAAAAATTGCATTAGAATAATTATATTTTGAGATGCAGCTGCTGTTACAAATTGTATTGCATCAAAACATGGAGCATTTTTAATAACCGCGCCATTAAGAGGAGAGCCGGCTCTTGTGCCACAATTAACTCCACATCGATGTACGAACAAAGATGTTTTTGTTGCGCTGAACCTAAATATTTACTGGCGATAGTATTATTTGCGAAATTCAACCTTACTGCGTGGTATTACGACAGTCATTGCTTGTTTAATTTAGGTGTGTTATGCCTCATTATGTCGACATTTCGTTGGATTACGTTTACCTATGCTTGGTGAATTTGATATGTAAACTAAGTTTGGATCGTTACGTGCCGTCATACTCCATGTTTTGTGTCTGTGTTCCTTTGGTAAGAATGAATCTGTATATCACTGTTTATTGTAGCCTACGACAACAAGTGCAGCTAAATAACTTTATTATGTTTACGAACTGTGATTTTACGAGTGCTGTCGTATTTTGTTAGACTGTGGCCTGTGATTAAAGTGCAAAGTTTCACTCATTTACTTTCTGGAGTTTACACAAGCAGCTATTGCATAAAACTTTTTTGTTCTCAGCACAAAATTAAGTTTACGACCGTGTCCATAATCCGTCCAGTGTTTTTCAAGATTAGATGATCGAAAAGCAGCGACCGCGTTTGTCTATTTAAATACTGGGTGTATTTATGTATGATTTTTACTATCTACTTTACGAGGTCTTTCCAGTTTCACAGTCGTGTCACTCTAGCTTTAAGCCTTTTTTAAAGATTTAACGAGATTTTAGGTGGTATTGAAAAATGCAATCGATAGAAGTTCAGTGTATCCACCGTCGAGTGTCACCACAAATATTTACACAATGGTTTTATATCAAACAATAAAAAACAAAAGACATAAATTTCCTTTTGCTCTTTCTAGGCAACAAATCAAGACGAAAATATGTTTCAAATATTTGTAATGTTATGTTGAATGGTTGCCTTCCATACAGGAGGGTCTGAGTTCGATCCCGGCCCGTACCTCTGACTTTTCGAATTCATGTGCGGGTCAGAATTTGATAATCACTTGCGTTAACGGTGAAGGAAAAACATCGTGAGGAAACCTGCACAACTGAGAGGGCTCCATTACGTTCTCGAGGTGCGTGTAGTCTGCCAACTCGCACCAGGCCAGGGTGGTGGACTAAGGCCTAAATCCTTCTCATTCTGAGAAGAGGCCCGTGCCCAGCAGTGGGACAGTAATGGGCTAGTTATGTTATGTTATCCTGAAAGATGTTTATAGAATACGAATCTTTATAAAAGACCTTAAGATAGAGTGAGATGGCTAAGTACCTGAAACGGCCTCTTAAATGTTTTTAGTAAACTGTGTTAGTTTATTATTTCTACGTTTGTTAAAATACCGTATTTTGTTAATTCGCTGGTAATCGTAAGATCATGTCATGTTTTCCTTGGATTTGTAAAGTAAATGTTATTTCAATGTCGTTTTTTTTTCCAGTGCATAACATTTCGACTTTTAACTAAAAGGTTATATGACTTGCTGAACAAAGTGTTTTTGTAAGTTTGGGTATGATTAATAATCTTGATGACATTGCAGATCCTGTCTTTGCTTGGCGCTGGTTATCAGTACTTTATACTGAAAATTGTTGGACCTTTAACAACATTATTTTGGAGTTAATGGCCAGTTTTAAAATATTTAGGCTGGTGTTCACCGACATTTATTGGTTAACCAATCGGTTAACTAAAATTCTGGCACATTTATCGAGTAAACGGCTGTTTAACCAAATGAATAATGTTGGTGAACATGGACCTTAGTATGTTTAATTCAAATATAGGATTCCAAAAACTTTATCCAAAAACATACATACATAACATAACATCACGCCTGTATTCCCCGAAGGGATAGGCAGAGGTGTATAGCAACACCCTTATTTCACCGTTATGTTTAAGTCCCATGTAATAGGGGGCGAGCCTATTGCTATCAACCGGGCACAAATCCAAGCTCCCACTCCCAGAAAACCCAATAACACTTTGCCCGACCTGGGGATCGAACCCAGGACCTCACGATCAGCAGTCGCGAACATACAACTTTACAAATAATATGAAAATATGTATGTACATACCATCCAGGATAACATGTGCAGACGCCACAAGAGAAGTTGCCATTCTTGCTACAAAACGGCGAACTTCTTTGCACCTTCTGGCTACATTCGCACGCACACGTCACATAGTACTTGACCTTCACTACTTCGTCCAACCCGAAGTTGATCCTCACATCCACATACTCAGATATTCCGCTTGTAGCATTACAGAAATCCGTCGACGGTGTAGCCTCTATAGTGGTGGTACAATTCATTCCGACACATTTTGTCGCAGTCTCCTTCAATACGATGTTGAAGTTCTGTGTCGAGCCCAGGATCGTCAGATTTGCCTGTGAAAGTTAATATATGTTATCGGTAGCTGGTAACACTGGACAATGTTGACATAGGAGGGTAACCGTCAAGATTAATCAACGTACCCAAAGTTATAAAAACAGTGGTCATTCGACAGAGCAAAGGATTCCATGTCGAACAGCTGAAGAAGTCTGACCTTTTATATCTGGTTTGCTTGTCCTCATTTTCTGATCTTTTGTTAATTATTAAATTATGATATATTGTGAACTAACTTCTGTAACTAATCACTAACCCAATTAAAAGTACTCTCAATGGTAGAGAGTCTACGTTGGTTTAATTTACTTTATTTACCATGCTCCCAATCCTGACATACTGATATTAGCTATAACTGTAATGATAGATCCACCCCTAGAAGATTCTGTTGTATGTCTTTTATATATATGTCAGGAAGTTGAACAATAATAAGGGTTTAGCGAGAATGGATTGCGCCATTATTAAGAGGATGTGGATTCCCGATCGGAATTATACGAGTACGTTGTGGTGTGACTCATCAATATGTTGAATAATCCTAATGCAAATACAATAATATGCTCCGTGCGTTCATGTTTTGGAAATAAACAAGGATTTTGTTTGATTTAACGTTATCCAAACGGTCCTTTGAATATTGAAGTCCTAACTTTCTTCTTCCTGCCCTTATCCCACACTAGGTGGGCCCGGCACAACATGTATTTCATAAATCCATGTTGTTAGAGGTTTTGGCTTATTGTTTTATGACCGGCCGCCTGCCTGACGTCAACCCTCCTTGGGAATTGAAGTCCTAACTACAGAAAGAATTTAACATTAAAATGAATTAACATAAGCAAGCAGTTGAGTTATTCTTGCCTCGTTGGTCTAGTGGTGGCAAGTGCAACTGCTGATCGTGAGGTCCTGGGTTCCATCCCCAGGTCGGGCAAAATTCCGTGCGGAATTATTCAGTAGTAGCCGGGGTTTTGATTTGTGCCCGGTTGATGGCAAAAGGCTCGCCCCGTATTACATGGGACTTAAAGATAACGGCGAAATGAGGTTGTTACTATACACTTCTGGCCAACCCTTCGGGGAATACAGGTGTGATGTTATGTTATGTGGGATAGTGTATTCAAAACAATTAAATCATGAACAAAAGTGTAGTATATTTTCACTTCACCAACCATTGAATAACTAAAAGATGTACAACCACCACTACTTACGGCCAAGATCCTGTCTAGTTAGAGTTACCAGATGTAAAACTGAAAAGTCCTGACTTCACGCTTCATCACGCTTTGTATCCCCCGAAGGGTTGGGCAGAGGTATTTTTAGTACACCCTCGTTTCGCCAGTTATGTTTAACGTCCCATGTAATAGGGGCGAGCCTATTGCCATTAACAGGGCACAAATCCAGACTCCGGGATGCTACTGAGAAATTCCTAATGGAAAAACCCAATATCACTTTGTCCGACCTGGGGATCGAACCCAGGACCTTATGCTCAGCAGTCACGCTTGATACCACTAGACCATTTAGGCAGTTATTGCCGTGACCGCTCACCATGAAGTTTTTAGTATTTGTTTTGTGTGCCCCCCGCCACGCCAAGGAAACCAGTCTTCGAAAAAATATATAATTTACAGTAATTTCATTAAATCATCAAAAATTCTGTTATTTTCATAGACCGGCTGGAATCCCGCCCAGTGCCTAAAAATCCTGACATATCAGGACAAATTCTGACGTATGGTAACCTTATCTCTAGTGGACTTAAAGCCTCATCATCATCGCTAACAGCCTGAGTATATCGACGGTTAAAAGGAAATGGGGCATAAGCGACATTTTGGTCAAAAATGAGTTACCTATATATGCCATTGGACTTGAAATTTTCTGCTCTTTCGAATGCGCTTACTCCCATGGCTCTACGATGATTTTATAACTGTTTCACTTTTCACAATATCTTAATAAATGACAAAAATACGTCAGTTTTTCTAAAATTTAAAACTTTGAACGGCTCTCCTGAACATTTCATCTTTTGTTGCTTATTTCCTTTTAACCGTCGATATGGACCTCTCTTTGCATGTGCCACCCTTGGTTCTACGCTAATTGTATCCACAAATGGCCTACGTTCTTTCTAATGTAGACTACACGCCTATTATAGCGTAATTATAATTATAGTATCATTATATAAACATAGTCTGGCATAATTATTATAATTGTTGTAATTATTTTATAGGGAACAGTGAAGCATAGTTGAAATGCTGACGGTAATTTTTAAATTGTTGTGACATGTCATTTACAGTTAGAATTATGTGTTGTCAGATATTTGCTTCCTCGTGCATGTTATTTGAAGATTGTTGTTAATAATAATGCAACAATAGCCTTGCTTCATCTCTTACAAGGTAGAGCCCGTTCCCACAGGGGATCCGTCGGTACTGGATGTGTTGTTCACATGTGTACCGACGGATCAGTTAAACAAATGGTAACTGCGTCACATCTGGCAGGCAAGATACGATAAAAATAACGGATTTAGTATATTTTACTGGATTCGTAATAATGTCGTGTATGTGAACTCGCTCATTCAACTACAGGCGCCATCACCAAAATAAAAACGGATCCTGTAAAGAGTTTCTGTGTGAACTAGCTGTCTATTACCACGATCTTTCTAATTAGCAATAGAAAAGTTCTACATTCTTCTTTTAAATTAAATTATTCGTCTTGACAGCAATAAACAAACAAAGGGAGCAATTTTTAACAATTAATTAACCAATAATAAAGTAAATGTAAATTATATAAGTATTTATACAAGTATGGAGAATTTTAATTATTTTGTACTTGTGTACATTTATAGTTTTATTTACGCCTTGAGTTCTTTTTTTTTATTTTTTTAACCTCAAATTTTTCTTATTTTATTCTTGAACAATAATTTGCACCTGCCATGTTATCTCTTCACCACCTTTGGTTGACTGGTAGAGAATGCCTAAGGCATTAAGTCCGCCTTTGTACTTTTTTTTTTGTTGCATAAAGTTTAAATAAATAAATAATATGCTTTATCTTCAGTAATATTTTGCCTAAACACCTGCAAAATTTATTCGTCCGGTCTTTGGCTAATCTGGCGTGTCCTCACGTACGAATTAAACAATTTGAGTCGCTCGGACATCTGTGCCCTTACGATAATGCGGTGTGAAACCGACGTTAGTTTTAACAACCGTATCATATTTGTAAGTAAGAAACAATTTAGGTTAATTGTTGGTATTTGTTGTTCTAAATACATTAAAATGATTCATGGTCGAAACTTATTTACTACTTGTCACGTCATATATTTAAAGGTGTTAGCAATTTGTTTGAAATATTTGAAACTTCGCACACTATTATTATATCGGCTTTTATTATATTATTTTGTAATAATTCGTGTTAAGTTACAGTAAAGTTATTAGCGTTTTCTATTCGTAGACTCTTGATTGAACGGAAAGCGTTCTACACTTTTCTTTTTAACCGACTTTCAAAAAAGGAGGAGGTTCTCAATTCGACTGTATGTTTTTTTTGTATGTTTGTTCCGCGATATCTTTGCTAATTGTGGACCGATTTTAATGATTTTTTTTTTGTTTGAAAGAGTATTCTTTCCAAATGGTCTCTTTTAAATTTGGTGAAGATCTGATGAAGAACTTCGGAGATAGATAATTTGAAGTCGGTTTTATTTTTGTTAAAAAGATTTTTATTATTTTCTAAAGCAGCAATAGGACTTACCGTCTGTTTAGTTTTGGCAATATAGTGGATGTCGAGACTATTAGGCTCTTCAACAAACAACGTCCTCTCGGCATAAATGGGATTGACAGCTACTCCGGGAGTGGTAACAGGCGCAACCTGGTGGGGTAACTCGTGGTCGTCGGGACACCATTCGTCTCCGGTGGTGAACGCGCAGTGGGTTTCCTGTAAGAAAGCAATGGAATTAGTGGGGGAAATTATGGTGCATAATAAAAACTGCGTCGTTGGTGTAGTGGTGGTAAGCGCGACTGCCGATCTTGAGAGCCTGGGTTCGATAGCCAGGTCGGGCAAAGTGTTATTGGGTTTTACGGTGAGAATTCCTCAGTAACAGCATGGAGTACGGATTTGTGCCCAGTTGATGGCAATAGGCTCGCCTCCTATTACATGGGACTTAAACATAACGGCGAAATTAGAGTGTTACTATACACCATGAAGGTATTTTATGTTATGTTAATTATGGTGCATGGAGTAAGGCATTGCAGGAGGCCGCAAAAGAGAGCGGACAGATTTTTTTGAAGATTTAGTCGCTTGGTAAACTCTTGGGTTGGGATAACAGTTACTTGGAGAAAACTAAAGGAAGCTTTGTTACAGTCAAATAAAGGGTCACTTCAAATTAACTGGCGAAACTTCACAGGTTAACTTGAAAAAAAAAGCATTCAAATAAAAAAAAAAACTAAAATTTATTAATTATAGTGTCTAAAATATAATAGGCCCGTTTTGACAGCTGTCAGATCAGTACATTTTATGTCGAAATTGACATAACATGTTCTAATCTGACAGCTGTCAAAACGGGCCTAGTAAATTTTAGCCACTATAGGTATCAAGATACCTAACTAACACAGTAGCGAAGATCGCGCACGCAGTAAAGTACGTAGGTAATCCTGTTTTTAAGTATTAGAATCGTATAATTAGAATAAAGCTTAGTATCTTATCTCTGGTCTATGATCTGTCGCAAACCTCTAATGTGAAATTATGGAAACTTAGGCAACGGCACGCGGTGGCGCGGTGGCGCTACGACAATTATATCTCGAAGGAGTACTACCGGATCGAAACATTGTCCAGTGGAGATAGTCGAAAGTACAATAGCATAGCCGTGTGTTGTCCCGTTTTCTACAATGTATAATGTAAGACGGCAGGTGTGTTTGAAAGTGTGGAATCGATACAAAGGACAGTTGAATGAGATTTGGCACTGTGCCTCTTTGAATGACAAGCAATTAAACCTTTTTTTACAATTATTTTCATGTCAGCTGCAAAAAGTCTTCCGAAGTCTTAATAAATCTATAGATACTAATATTATAAAGCTGAAGAGTTTGTTTGTTTGAACGTGCTAATCTCAGGACCTACTGGTTGGAATTGAAAATATATTTTTGTGTTGGATAGTCCATTTATCGAGGAAGGTTCTAGGCTATATAACATCACGCTACGACTAATAGGAGCGGTGCATAAATTAAAAATGTTTTAAAAATGGGAAAAATGTCCACCCGTGCGAAGCCGGGATGGGCCGCTAGAATTTTATATTTATTCTAAGTATGTTTGAGTAATTATTCATAAGAATATTCACGAACGTAGAGTTTATTATTTATACTGTCTAAAGTACTGAATAATCGCGACAGCAAATTATAACCATTTCAATTAACATTAATTATCTTTTGTTTACATAAAACTTAATGTCACTTTGGCACCATATAAGTCATGACTGCCTACTAATATATTGCTTTAAACAACATAAATCTATTATCGTTGCCAATTATAACCATATATTATGAACAAAGGAATGTGCTGCAACTCTGCTAGGTACCTATATAATTCTATATAATATATAATTCTTCTTTATAAGGCGCTTGGCTTGTTCCTAGACGTGCAATTATACAAATTGCAATGCTAAATGATGCAGTCCAGATTGAAACCGGTTGAAATCAGAAACAATGCAAACATGCTTACTAGATGTGACAAGGGCGTGAAATCTGTTTAAAGTAGAGCGTGCCCTGAAAAACTGTTTGTTTCCTTGACAGTTTTACGCAAGAATTCAAAATGGTAATGGGTTTTTTTCGGTTCTGCGGTAGTTAAACTATTACTAACCTGACATCATTGTACATGTCACAGTCTACATGTTGTAATAATGGTTTCATTTATGGGTATTAACGGAACGCAAAAATAAAATGTAAACAACATTTGACTTCTCTTAATAGAGATATTTTCTGTAAAATATTTCATAACCTTAATTTCTAACAAAAATAAATTGTGAGATGTTAATCAATTTGAAACACTTTTTATTCAAGTAAGTTTCGAATTTTTCATCGATTTTCCAGAAAATATCTTTATAAGAGTAGTGAAATGTTGTTTACATTTTATTTTTTCGTTCCGTGAATAGGGTATAGGTTGGTTTTCAGCTGCTGCCAAGGTTAAAGTGACAATGTCAATTATAATACTTCTATACTTGTTAAAAATATAATTGCACCGTTGAAAATGTGTTGTAAGGTAATTAAATCTTTGGCTCTTATATCATGAGGGTCTTGTAAAACAGGTCCGAAGCGATAGTTGGCACACGTCCAATGATGTTCGTCGTTAATGTCGTTAACTGGCCACCCGAATATAAACGAGACACGCATTTTAGGTTGATAGCCGTTGACGCTTGTAAGCATATAAAAGGCCATATTAATTTTGGAGTTGTAAACAGTAGATAAATGTTCACATTGGTTTCCTTCATAGACTACGGCTATGAATATTCTTATAGAATAGCAGTTTGTTATATCAACACATGGAAGACCATCAGTCTACCCTGCGAGTAAATGATTTGTATATGACTAATTAGTGACTATGGTATGGTATTGGTAGGATGAATGAAATGGTTGCAATATGGACACTGTTGTCATAAATTCTGCCATAAATGGTTCTGTCGAGCCGTTTCCCAACTATGTTGGGGTCAGCTTCCAGTCTAACCAGATGCGGCTGAATACCAGTATTTTACACGAAGCGACTGCCGTCAGCAACCCAACTACTGGGCAATGCCGGTATCCAAAGGTTAGCCCGGTTGTCAGACTTTTCGGACTCTTGACTACCCGTAACGACTGTCATGGGTATTTGTATGACACCCGGGACCGACGGTTTAACATGCTCTTCGAGGCAAATTATATATTACTGCTATAAATTATATCCATTATTTTTCAGTCATAATTATTTTAATGTTTTGTTTCAAGTTCATTCCATTCCGACTTATTGTGGATAAGCACATTGGTGGTAAATTCCTTATTAAAAGCGTACACAAAAGACATATCCGTAGAACATATTTCAATGTATAATGCGTCGCCTGGCGCCAGCGATCGACTCGTTCATGTAATGATCAAGTTGGCAGCTAGCTTGCTTAACACGAAGTAAGTACATCAATACGCTACCTGCCTTCATTAAGCGCATTGTTGCTAGCGATGGTTTGAAGGACGTATGCATAATTTGATGGAAAAGTAGAAGTAAATATAGTCAGGTATTCGGTATTCGTTGTAAACAGATACTTGATATTGCTACCTGGTTTTAACACGAGATCATAAATTATCGACGGTTGTTATAGCTTGTTTTGTAAGATGGTCGATTTGCCTACTGTATTTTAAGATTATGTAAGCGATTTGCGATTTCGCCCCGGGGTATATAAAGGTATTTTAATACTAAAGCCATTGTGGTGAGAGGTTCTCGTTATATCAACTCTGAATCGGTAGCTCTCGTCTGTTACTTTTTGCTGCAGGGAACTTCTAGAAAGTTGAATAAAGTGTAGATTTTTATAACTAGGAAAGGTTTGCAAAGGTTTCTTAGGAATTTGCATCAGACGACTGACAATATTAACAATATTATGGGACCGTTTTTGTGGTCGTTAAGTAATTTGAGAAGCACTTTTTTTCAACAGCAGAACAAGTGCATATAAATAACAAACGACCCGCCCCGGCTTCGCACGGGTGCAATGTAGATGTGTATGTGGGGCATATAAACCTTCCTCTTGAATCACTCTATCTATTTTGCTGAAAACTGCATTAAAATCCGTTGCGTAGTTTAAAAGATCTAAGCGTACAGACAGCGGGAGCAACTTTATTTTATATTATGTAAAGATGAAGTACCCAAACGATTGGGTAATTTGAATCACTCGTAGTTGCCTCAAGCTAATTATAAATTAATGTAGAGCTAATTTATGATAGTAACTTATAAACCGACATAAACCATAGCTATAGTACATGTTTATCTGTTCCAGATAATTATAATGCAAGAAACGTTGGGTGTGTGGATCGACGCCTACGCAAAAAATACTACACAAGGAATGTGGTTTAACAACAGGGTAGGAATAAAGAACATTATTATAGTAAAGAGCCTTTTAAGATGAGATTTTATTTTAGTTTTTAAGTACCTAACGACTGCTGATCGTGAGGGAACTGCGTCGTTAGTCTAGTGGGTGCAAGTGCGACTGCTGATCGTGAGGTACTGGGTTCGATCCCCAGGTCGGACAATGTTATTGGGTTTTTCCGTGTGATATTTCTCAGTAACAGTCCGGAGTTTGGATTTGTGCCCGGTTGATGGCAATAGGCTCGCCCCCTATTACATGGGACGTAAACATAACGGCGAAACCAGGGTGTCATTATTCCTCTGCCCGTCCATTTGGGGAATACAAGCGTGATGTTATGTTGTTGTTGTTTATTTTATATGGTGTAAGTAAATATCCGTCGCCATTAATGTATGAAGGTTTTTAATCAAAAATTATACCATCCAAGTGTATCTTATAATTCTTAAATCGTAAGTAATCTTCTAACATATTATTCAAAAGTCTATATGGAGTAATGGTTACCGTAACTCAAACTTTCCAACATTTACCTATCTTTCGTTTAAGATACGCTTAAAGGGATCTAAGGAAACCTGTGCAATAACCTAGTACCTAGTTAAATTTTTGAGTGCTAGAAAACACAAATATGGATATAATTGGTTTGTTTTATGAGAGAGCCATAACTAAACCGAGATTGTCGGCTAATGCATTTTGTTGCTCTAGTGGTCGCAAGCGCCACTGCTGAACATGGGGTCCTGGGTTCGATCCCCAGGTCGGGCAAAGTGTTTTTGGGTTTTTCCATTAGGAATTTCTCAGTAGCAGCTCGGAGTCTGGGTTTGTGCCCGGTTAGTGGCAATAGGCTCGCCCTCTAATACATGGGACTTAAACATAACTGGCGAAACGAGGGTGTACGAAAACACCTCTGCCGTACCCTTCGGGGAATACAAGGCGTGAAGAATTTAGGCCAAAAATAATGTTATTCTCTCTTCGCTTACATTACGTTTATAGGTTTCGTTCCTCATTATTCTATAGTAAAAAGGGCAATAAACTCTTTATAGTCGTTAGTGCATACAAAACAGTGTAAGTGGGTGTCACAATAACAGTAATAGCACAGATCTTGATGATTGCTCTCGACCTGAGCTGATCTTACCGATACTCCATATAGTTCTCTTAAACGTGTGACTGAGACAGCGATACTTTACTATAATATTACGGAAGTAGGTTTCGACTAGAGCTGCACCAAATAAACTAATAACGTTGACTATTTATTTGTGAAAAAAAAATCGACTAACTGAACGAGTTAGATGTTAGCTACTGGCGACAAAATGATTGATGTTTGACTCACTTATTTATTGATATAATAATTAGGAGATAAATTACGTTAATAGCTTTAAAGGCCATAATAAAATTCTTGACTCTGCTCTTATCGTGGTGGTTTGCGTTGGGGTTCTGTTGACGAACATTACGGAAATAGACTATCAGTTGAACACATTTGTTTATTACATCTATTGAACACTTGATTTGTGGTTTTACGTACGAATATCTATTTAGGCTTAGTTTTGTAATAAACTTTCTTAGATGAAAAATAACATCTATACATGTTATAGATAGATAGATAGATATACTTTATTGCACACTAAAAGAAATAAAACAAGGAATACACATAATTAACAGTACAAATGGCGGTCTTATCGCTTAAAGCAATTTCTTCCAGACAACTATTGGATGGAAAGAATAGTTAAGAAAAAAATATAAAGGGCAGTTTGCAGCGTACAAATATGCAACCTACTAAAAACCGGGAATCAACTAAATAATAGGTATAATCACAATACATATTTTAAATATATATATATAGGTATATATATACACACACTCAAATAGGATACATACATAATTAATTATATATACAGATAATTTACCTATATAAACCACTATAGAGCAAGATAATGTTCTTTAACCATTCTTTTGAAAGAAACCAACGACTGAGCACGCCTTACAGGTACAGGTAGTGCATTCCACAAGCGTATGGCCTGAACAGTGAAGGAATGGTCAAAGAATCTTGTGGAATGCATAGGCATCTTGTTCTGCCTAGACTTTTCCCAACTATGTTGGGGACAGCTTCCAGTCTAATCAGATGCGGCTGAATACCAGTATTTTACACGGAGCGACTGCCATCAGACCTTCGCAACCCAGTTACTGGGCAATGCCGATATTCTAAGGTTAGACCAGTTGTCAGACTTTCGGGTTTCTCTGACTTTCCGTAAAGATTGTTATTGGTATTCTTGTCACACCCGGGATCGATTGTTTAACGTGGTCTCCGAGGCACGGAGGGGTCTCCATGTGTAACGAACGGTCACCCATCCATGGAATGACCGCGGCAAGCACAGCTTAACCTCGCAAATGATATGATTCCCGCATTTGGTAATTAGCCACGAGCCCCTAAAAACATAAAACTTTTACAAACATTAGCTATATATTTACAGTATGATATTCAGAAAATGTAATGGAAAACTATCGACTATTTTTGGCTTATTCGACTAATTCGGCACATCTCTAGCTTTAGAGTGTGGGTGGTAGGCGATATGACTGCCTATAGAAAGGTTGTCTCCCTGTTGCGACATCACCAGCCACTCTAACCAGTTATAACGTAAATAAAAATAATAAACCTATAAGTGTTGAATCTGATTATGTTGTTCTGTTGTAGAGTTTCGCCTTCGTGATCAATGGAGAATAAGAATTGTAGTCAATAGGAACTTGATTGAGATGGTACTCGAAAAAAGCTCTTTTAGGATAAATTGTCTTTCGTTCCGAAAAAAATACTTAGAAATTATTAGTTCTTTTATAACATCAACATCACGCCTTGTGTTCCCTGAAGGGTTCGGCAGAGTTGTTTTAAGTCCCATTTAATAGGGGGCGAGTCTATTGACATTAACCGCAGGCACAACTCCAGAATCCGGGCTGCGACTGAGAAATTCGTAATGGAAAAACCCAATAACACTTTGCCCAACCTTGGGATCGAACCCAGAACTCCGTGCTCAACAGTCGCGCTTGCGACCAACAAGGTGGTACCTATTATTTTATAAAATTTTCGATTTCAAGTATAAGTCATCATGGATTTTAATACTGAACGTTACCCATATGAAATGTATTTGTGTAAAGAAACACAATTTTTTGGTTATTAACATTCTTATTATTTACTGAGCTGAATAGGCTCACAAAAATACCTATCATCTTATTGACTGGACTAGAACAATAAACCCTGAACTTGTATTATTAGAAAACAAAAGTTATTGTTTCTCCTAAATAATGAGATCACCCGCATCATGTTGTTCTTAGTAACCCCACACCATTTGAGTCATTTCTGTGGTACCTAATATTTCTATAAAATGATATTCTTAGAATGTATTTAATTTTTAGTTTGCCATATTATTTTTCCGCGTTGTTTATTAGTCAATGACCGCATGTTGTCGTAATGGTCTAATTAAAATTATTTTTCTTGGTCGTTTAAAGTTAAAATGTCTTTTTATTAGAATGTAACACTGTTGTTCTGAACTTTTCAGTTTAATTACGAGGTATAATAATATCATCGTCATTGAGGGGCTCGTGGCTACGTTGCGCTTGCCACGGTTAGTCCGTGGATTGGTGATCGTTCGTTATCGTTACACATCGAGACCCCTCCGTGCCTCGGAGAGCACGTTAAACAGGCGGTCCCGGGTGTCATAAGAATACCTATGACAACCGTTACGGGAAATCAGAAGCCCGAAAGTCTGACAATCAGTCTAACCTTAGGATATCGGCATCATCCAGTTACAGTCTGATGGCAGTCGCTCCGTGTAAAATACTAGTATTCAGTCGCATCTGACTAGACTGGAAGTTAACCCCAACATAGTTGGGAAAAGGCTAGACAGAACTAATGATATCATCGTCATTAGCTGGTTGTTTGAAAAGCAAATATGTATTTACTAAGTATTGTATACAGCATTCCATTACAATATTGTGTTTTAAAACTTCACGTCTGTCCTAATTATAAAATATTTCGCTGATTGAAACATTTTGGCACGACACACATTGTCACGTTCTGCAGCCAAAAAGGTAAAAACAAGACAGGGTGACATACTTTCGTTATTAAAAATAAAATAATATAAGACGAGTGTTGTTCCTACATTCTGAGACACCGAGGTCGACGCACTTTCAGTAGAATACAAGAGAATCGCAATAATGGAACTTGGAACTCCCAGACTCGTAAACAAGTTTGTAGAAAAATCGATGAGTTTCTGGCTTAAATCCAAATGTTGTGCATCACACTATTTCGTGTCTTTCCGGTTTTAATAAACTTCTAGTGTCAGTGCAGGAAATGGTGTGGGGAAAACAAAAGCGAGCAGTTAGCTAGCAACTTTTCCTATGACGCGACAATTTGCTGAAAACTGATGAACATGATGAGATTTTTTTTCTGAAGTCTATTTGCTAATAGAATCGTTTTGTAGCGACTTTCTGTTGAAGGAGAAAATTTTGACTTTGTACCATAATTGCCAGATGTTTTTTTTTTAATTTAACGATATCTATTGTAGATACAAAGATAGGGATACCTACATCCAGCTACCTTGAAAAGCAAAAGGTATAATACAGCTAAATTAAAAATACAACTTGGTGCACAATAATCTCGAACCTACCGAAAAAAAATCATCGCAAATAAAACAAACCTTGTTAGTAAAAGTTATTTTCAAGAATTAAAATAATACAGAAACTTTAAGAGTAAACCACTGTCGCATTGCAAGCATCCCAAAAAGACTATACAAATGCAGGGATTAAGTATCATCAAGATATCTTGAGCCAAGGGACTTTTATTAAACTAGAATGTTTGCAGTATGGAGTTGGTGCCAACCTCAGAAATCTAAATCAATTCTGTCGTGCCAACATTATATTGCTTCGTCGCCTTTCGGAAAAGCCCGACGTATTCAGTTTCTGGATTCAACAAATAAAAGTTACGAAGATTTTTTGAGTGATATACAAGCAGAGAGACACTGTTTATAGAAAGTAAAAGTGGTTCAAAATCTGTTTACCGATAAACCGATACTTTTAAAGACAGGGGCGACATTGATAGTTACAAGAAATATTGCATTTCGTCATATAAATAACTTAACATCAAATATATTATATTATACAATAAAAAATGTTGTATAAGCAACATTGACTCAATGATGAAACAGGGATCATCAAAGTGGAAGTCTTATGGTGGGACTTTGATAAGGAATTTTTCTCGGAAACTATTCTCTATATTTTTTCTTGTTTGGCTTCATTTATTGAATACAAATCCTTTAATTCAGTCTATTGAACAGATTCCAGTTATAGCATCTAAAACAAAAAATAAATTAGTTACGTATTACATTGAAAAACGAATTAATTTACCCCAGTTTATGGTACTGTTTTAAGTTACCAAGCGGTTCTTTGCCACAGGATTGACTTTCCGAGTACCATCACAGTCTTGACTATTAATTATGTGCCTATCAGTGGAAACATGTGTAAACAAACTTTTGATTTCGACACTTTAATTAGTACATGTAGTTCAAATTAGTTGTACATTAGTCGTTACAAGTGCTTGCCACATTAATCGCTTCATTTTCAATATGTAACAGTTTTTTTTAATCACTTGCTTAGTTAACTTCAACAGGTTGTTATTCTATTCTTGTCTATAATGATACTATATTATTATAATTTGAAAGATTGATTGCAGCTTTATTAAGAAAGTGCCTAGTGATAAGAAAGTGTTTATTTAAAGAACTAAGTTTATCTCTTGGTCTTGGTGATTGTGAGTATAGATAACACGATGACGTCTGTCTCGGAATGTGTTGTAAGCTTTATTTTAAACGCCTTCTGTATAATTAATTTTACTTAAAGTATCTTTAAGACTAATAGACGGTTCTGGCTTTGAGTTTTTTGTCTTTTGTCTAGAGTGATAAGTTGATGATTACGGTCTTCCAAAATAATCGATTACAAATTTAAGATGCCCAAACGCATACGTAACATCTTCGTTATGTCATGATAATAAATTTATCGAGAACATATAACTTCCTCATTAATCTTACCTATATGTGTGCGTGATAGTGTATTACAATTGATTTGTAATTAACACGATTTAATGATGTTATCCCAAGAGAGACATTACATTATTTGTACCGATAGATAATAATTATGAATACAAAAAATATAATTATATTAGGTACTAGTTTCTGGGATTTCCCAAATTAGATTGCCTATGTATGGCGTCAGATAAAGCCACCCGGGATGCTGTATAATTATTTATTATTACCTACTTATTGGTACTCATGTATAAAATTCTCGACCGCAAAGTGCTTCATGGGTTACTATTGCATTATATTAAGCGAATAACCAGATGTGGATAGACAAAGTTGCTCTATACATTAATGAGAACAAGTATTCTACCAGTCCGCCATAATTTCAGATTTAAGGGCACTATTAATCACAGAGCTAACCAACTTGAACTATGAAGAATCAACTTCATTAAAATTTACAACTGCGGCTCTGATGAGAGATCCACCGAGTAATAAACTACTGTTGCAGTGTTGCCAGACACTCAATTATACCTAGACAGCTGTACTTGATTGCGTTATCTTATTAACTCGCTGAGCAACTCAACATGAAATAATATGCCCTTTGTAATACCAATTTTTAAAGGTAAACCTTACGCAACGCATGTTAACATAAAATGAACGCGTAAAAAACTGAGATGTTTTACGCGTTCAGTGTTATATTCTTAAACATGTTAATAGGTAAGTGGAGCGCACGTTAATTACATTGATTGATATGCAATGGGATCTTTGCATTTTTCACGCATACCCATTTATGGTGGGTTCCGTTTTTTAAATTCTTATCTTAGTAATTAGCTTGGGCGAGTCTTTGATTTGTTTCAAGACTGATTTGTTGTTGAGCAGCTGTGAGGTCTGTCATTTCGAGATTTAATGTATTTTTTACCAAGACCAAACATGGGAATTATGTAAAATAGAACCAAAGTTATGACCTTATAATAAATTTACTAAGATGCATTAACCGTGTGTCGTAAGATGGAATACTAAACTAAGGGAAACCAGTTATTGTTAGATCGTAGGCGAACAAATTTCATACTATCATCTAGCTTTGTACCACTTCGAAACAGACGCCTTCGTTGTACTGTTTGTCCTTATAAGCGATAACTACACGATCTACTGGAGAAGTGGTATTGAATATCGGTTCCTCAAAATTATACTTGAAGCGCGTATAGATTAAACCTAAAACTTTCTTGTTTCTACTGATTGGCAGTTAAAAACGACAGTTTCTTCAGACCAAACAGCGATTTTCATTTGATAGTTGTTTGCAAGTGCAAGAATCTTAATTGAGTAAAGATATTTCGCAATTAGTTAGTGCATTTCATGTCATGGTCAGTCGGCCAATACTGCTCAACTCTATCGCTAAAAAAGTTTAGTTCGATGCAGTTTTCAATCGATTATTTATAGAACCGTTAGCGAAACTAATAGCTTTTTTGTATTGGCATGGCACTTTAAATTTTTGTTCTAAATTAATAGAGCATGAAATTGAGTAAGGACCTTATAGGTATCGATAACGAAGGGATTATAACGTTAAATACATTATGTGTATGAGTGAAAGCCCGAAGCCAACAAACTAACAGTGTCAGATTACGACAAACACAGCTTTAGTTTTCTGGGTGATTGATCCTTGTTTTTCAAATATTTAGAGTTAAACCGGCATCGATATGGATAAAAGCCAGAATATCACTGCTGGGATTTCTGTACGTGTAAAAAGATGCTTAATAACATTATAGCAACTGTCTTTACAAGATGAGCTGCAGTCATTGGATATTTATAAACAGAGAAATGATAATACGTTGATTTGGCACATAGAAAACAATGGAACTGTTTTATTGTATAAGTAAATGTAAATCTTTTGTTTCCGACACAATTATGAGAAAAATATGATATATTACAGTTTTCTCATAATTGTATTATCGTTATGAAAAGTTTTCGATGAAATAGTGACTAGTTTATCTAAGGATATGGGGGCGAAATCGTATGTGACCAGTGTGACTATGCAAACAATTTCCGATATAAGCAATATTACTGTTTTCACCAATCATTGGAAAAAAACTGGGGTACGTTCCATTTAAATATGGTGTCAATATATTAAGAAATAGATAACGAAATGTCAGCATACTTAAACATTAACTGATAAACGAGCGAAATTTCCGAATAAATCGTTACGATAATTCTTATAGGCATTTAAGACACGGGACCCCTGACTGGAAATTTGACTCAGATCTGACCTTTTTACGGGATCTGTGTCATTCTTGTGGGCCATATGTGAGGTGAGTGTCTCCAAATGTCAGGTGTCGTGGTTCAAGCCCATTCAGAATACCAACATTGCCCAACGATCAGTAACCCCATCAATCAATCATTCAGAGGTTATGATTATCCTCAATTTACAGTGTAAGTAACAAAAGGGTAACTTGGATCCAATGATATGTCGAAAGCATGTAAAGTTCATGCAAATAATTGTAAAAAATATATATTGAAAGTGGCAAAATGTAATTGAGGATTGCGTATGTGTTACAACTTATTACTTATAGCAATGATTGATGACAGTGCTGTGGGTTTCATCAAATGTAAGTTTTAACGATTGGCTCGATTACATTGACGTGCATGAAAATTGTGTAACATTTTAACGTATAAAACATGCCCAGATATAGGTCAACGGGTTGTATTTATAATTTCTCAGAATGGTGTGATTGCGCGGATGTTTGCAGATTGGGTGCACTTTTGCGCCTGATGTGTATAACCATGCACTTACCAGTTAACTGGAAGTTTACTCGAGATGAATTACATTGTATTATTAATTTGTTTACATAGCAAATTTAGAAGTCTTGGAACTTTTAAATCCGTTGTAATATTATCAGAGAAAAAATATGTAATGCTTCTCATTCAATAGTGCTTTTTGTGATTGTGCGGCGGAATACTCGGAACCGTGCATCTAGGATTGCATTGTTGTATGTAGCGTACACACCTATCCAACGATTGCGAACGAATGGTGCTTGATACAGGTAAAAGCCGAATGAAACTCGATTGGTTCTATACAAAGTTTGGGCAAATTCAATGAACGATGAACGGTCGTTGGCATGCATTGGCCTTCTTGTCTAGGTGTATAAGCTGCATTAAATGTATCATCATTTACGATTAGTTGCAATAAATTGTTTACAAGCAGGAAGCCCATTTTATTCGCGTCTCGTGCCTACGTGATTGACCGCAGGCAAACTTACCGCGTTCCTCTTGGGGACTTTTATGTAAATTTATTAAAGTAATGGTAGCGAAATAATATTAGGTAGCTACTTTTTGGATTTTAGGTGACCTAGCAATTCTTTTTTTAGGTCCGGCCACGTAGGAACTTCAATCCACAAATCCTGATACTGCAGGGGTACTGCAAGATAAAACCGTTTAACTTGAAAGTTTTTTAAGGGATTATTTACTGTACACATCTTCCTGGACGTTATGTTGTCATATCTACAAAAGCAATCCATTTCAGTTATCTTGATTGCACTGAAACGCCATTGCGTCTGCAGTAATACTGCATCCATATAATTATGTACCGTTACTAATATTATCTGGCATTTAAATATGAATGCCGTAACTCCAGCACTCCTCAGACAAAAGGATATGAATGGCAAGGAGCCAAACGGTTTAAGCATTTACTGCAAAAATAACAATGATTGAATGTGGAAACATGATTCACTGGGGTATTGCATTCATATGACTGTTTTGTAGCTTTTATACTGATTGGAAAGACGTAAGCACACACACCTAACATTAGTTTAACATTTAATGGCTTAAGGCTAGACTTGCACTTGAAATTCTTGTGACGTCATTCCTTCGTGTCTCAGTCTGGCGACGATTTTGCAGTAACTAATTTATTACTTTGACTGCAATTGATGTTGCAAGTTCTCGTTTTTGTTGAAGATGACATTTACTAAAAGATTTATTGGTAATTTTTTTGTATTTCCGTTTCTTAGATTTTTCGGTCGGTCGACAAATTCGCGATGTTTTTGCGCACCGTACCTATTTCGTTCTTGCTCAAGGAAGGATAAATGGTTCATGATTATTACGATGTAGGTATTCACATTAATGTTATTAGCTGTTAGTTTTTATATACTAAGTAGTTTGTTCTGAACAACGGATATTGGAAAATGGGGTTGCGCAGGAAATTCGCCTATCGATCGCCATTCACTGCCACTTCACTTGATTGTGTATTGTCAGCGTAATGAAGATTTTATACTTATATGCATATTGATTTTAGAAATATTGACTCTTGGGAGTAATAGGTAGTTTTATGTAATCTTGTTACTTAAATCAAGAAGTTTTGATTAAAATTCAAAACTTAGCTATATTCTGCATTACAAAGTCTTATTCTTGTTATTTTTAAAGTAAGTTAGTCATCTACAGTTAACTTTATGTGAAAGTGAGTCTGTCTGGCTGCGTTTTTGCTACTTTTATATCGTCATAAACATATTGTGATGATTTTTGACAAAAGGTATCTTTGTAACGACTTACTTTTTACAATGCTATAACATTAACACTCAACATTATCATTTTTATTATATTATTTTTTTAAACTTTGCCCCACACTAGTATTTCTCCTATATCTTGGGTGCGTTTACAGTCCCCAGATCCGGAACAAATATATGTAGGCCATATAAATATTTGTTCCGTGCAAGAATCGAACCCTCGACTCGTAGCGCAGAAGCCAATCGCTCAGCCACTGCACCAAACGTGTCGTCATCAGATCAGTATCTATGTATATAGGTTTAAAGTTATTATTCTTGAATAACTTATCTTTTCTGTTGTTACTTGAAGTGGTGTTAACGTATAAATGTGAGAACATTCGGAGTTCGTAAAAAACTTTGAGCGATAAATGCGTCCTTCGGCGCTGACTAAGCAGGCAAGGCTCCAGTTTAACTTACGAAAATAACGTAAAATCAGACATCTTGAAGTGGTATTTACCCTTGCTTATGAATATTGATTTAAGAGGGTTCACACTTCAAGAATTCACATCTTAAGGATCCCTGAATGTCTCTGATAAGAAGAATTTATGAGGTAGGTAGGTACACGTTTTTTATCACTATACTTGCCTTAATTTTTTTGATTTATTTTCTAAGTTGTCTAACAACTAACACGCGATAGAATCTATGGGTGCATATTATGGTGTAGTTCGTTTTTGTGACGTAATTGGAGCTGAAAGTATCTAACTAATTGCACGCTACATAGGGTAAGACTATTGTCATTTCGAATGTTATTAGATTGGGCTCAGGGTTCAATATTAACACAGAAGTGATAGCCTAGCGGTTGAACGATTGCCTTCCATGCAGAGGTTCTGAGAGGTTCTGAGTACGATGTCGACCCGCACCTCTGGATTTTCGAATTCATGTGCGGTGAAGGAAAAACATTGTGAGGAAACTTACACACCTGAGAGCGCTCTAAAGTATTCTCGATGGTGTGTGTGGTCCTCTAACCCACACTAGGCCAGCGTGGCGGACTAAGGCCTAAACGCTTCTGAGAGGAGACCCGTGCCTAGCAGAGGGCATAGTAATGACAGTAATGGGCTGATTATGTTTATGCTAAATATAAACAACTGCTGTGTTTTAGTCATACGTGTGCCCACATGTATTTTACACTTACAAATGCTGGACAGTACAATTATCTTAATTAGTATGGAGACAAATTGGTTGGCCGGTCAGGCTTCATTCATAATTTGGGTAACATTGAGATCCTTGTTTACATTTCGGTTAAAAGTTACTGCTTTGTGAAATTTGAAATCGACAAGATTTCGTCATGTTTTACAGTTATGAGCAGATGACTCAACTGGAGGAATTCAATAAAAAGTACAAAACGGAAGTGGAACCAGGAAAATGGTGCGTTCATCATCGTGCAAAGATTTTAAGTATTCAGTCTAACCAGATGCGGCTGAATACCAGTATTTTTACACGGAGCGACTGCCATCAGACCACCGCAACCCATTTTACTGGGCAATGCCGATACTCAAAGGTTAGACCGGTTGTCAGACTTTCGGACTTCTGACACCACTGATCCACCCCCATGCAATTTTTTTAATGACAATCATTAAATGTTTAGACAACGTATTTTATAATACATGAGCCATACCATCTATATGAAAATAATTATTATATTAAGAGATTAAGTTTTGTAAAGTTCCTGGAGGCCAAATCAATTAGCAAAATTGTTTAAAATAGCAATCGTACCTCAGCCCCATGCCGCGCCGTTTAAGCGTTATCTTTATAAGAAAAAGTCAAATAGCCGAGGTTGAACTGCGTTTCGATTCAATTACCTACTTGGTGTCCAGATACCAAAGTTTATTTCCGATGCGGTCATCAGTTAAATATAACATCTATGAGTAAATATACTGCTCAAGAATTGAACATGGGCTGGGATAGATTACGTTTTAATATAATTCCCAATCTTAGACTATTATTTTAATTATTTAATCAACAACACTTGCCGGTCTAACCTTAGAGTATCGGCGTTGCCCCGTAACTGGATTGCAGAGGTCTGATGGCAGTCGCTCCGTGTTAAATACTGGTATTCAGCCGCTCTAGTTAGACTGGAAGCTGACCCCAACATAGTTGGGAAAAGGCTAGGCAAATACAAAACTTGCAAGCGGATTTGTGATCCAATTCAAGTATGTTATTCCTACAGTAGGACGCAACTAGCCCTCCTTTCGATTTAGTCAGTTAGTCACCCACTTACGACATGAGACCCGAAGGAAGTGATCTATTCGTGGTTGTGGCCGACTGTACTTCCGCTCCAATAAGACACCTATATCGAACTGCATCTATCTTTGATTCACACTTATACGATTATAACCTTGCGAAATAAAGAGTACATATAGATATTACGTTAACTAGACTGTAGTTAATATAACATAACATCACGCCTGTATTCCCCGAAGGATTGGGCAGAGGTGTATAGTAACACCCTCATTTTGCCGTTCTCTTTAATTCCCATGTAATAGGGGGCACAAATCCAAACTCCGGGCTGCTACTGAGGAATACCATACGGAAAACCCAATAACACTTTGCCCGACCTGGAGATCGAACCCAGGACCTGACGACCAGCAGTCGCGCTTGCCACCACTAGATCAACGAGGCAGTTATGCACAGATGACTGAATACCCAGTAATATATCATTAGATAAATAAGACCCATTTTAGCATGGAAATTTATAGTAATAAGCTACATGTTTGCTTTTAGCAGGGATTCAAAGTATTATGCTATAATGAACCATAACGGTCAATCAAGATGAGAAAGACAGAATCTCACTTAAAGAAATGGTTCAAAAGATATTCATGCCTTTGTCGGCCGCTTCTGTCTATTGTTATATGGCATGGAGTATATGTAATTGTGTTCTTACATACATGCACTAATGTAAATTTTGTCCTGAGCAGGAAAAATGAAAGAATGAAGAAGAAAATGCATTTCCTTACAAAGTTTTCCTTCATTGTTTGAAATGGTTATAAAGTGCACATGTCTTGAAACACATTTGATCGATTAAACCAGCATGAAAACTTGAACATGATCGATGCACCACTCCCTAATGCAATAACCGCTACAGCTGCCCAGATATTGAAGGGTTTGTTTTATAGAAATAAAAGGTAAAGTATTTAGGGTAGAGTCTAGACTATGATAGGTTGTATAACATGCATAGTATTATGGAAGCTTTTGCAATTTCATTGTAGTTTATAAAAAAAGGGATCTTCCCGTAATAATTCGTCACTTAGGTTTTGTGACCTCTTTAAGTGACTACCTATGTAAAACCCATATTCCGTTATATTCTGAAGCTCTGCAAACGCCCATTTCATAGAAAAATGACTGTCCTCAAAATAAACTTCAATATCCAAAAGGCTTATTATCGACGTATTACACTCTCCTGTAATGAATCCGGATCACCAACATAAACCTTAATATTTCGGGAAACATTGTTAAACATTGTTTTGTTTATGTTGGTGCTTCCGAGTGTAGTACGTAGATAATTGCATAAAACCTATCCTTCATAAATATATATGCATAAGTTCGAGAACTACTGCACATATTTGCATTTGAATGCATCTTCACTGGTACTTATGAGTCTGGGAATTATCGCTATTACCTAATTGTAAGTCAGAAAGGGATTTCGCATTGTCACGTTAATATTAATTTATGCTAAGACAATTAAAAGAAACAAATGAAGTATGTTATGCGTTAGTACCGTGTTTTATAGTAGGGTTAGGCAATGGCCTATAGTCTATCTTGCATCACAAAACAACCATTTTATTTTAATATCTTTGCTCCACACTAGTATTTTTCCTGTATCGTGGGTGAGTTTACAGACACAAATCTTGAGAGATTCATCAAGATTTGGTTTGGACCCGGAATAACTATCTGTAGGCCATACAAATATTTTTTCCGTGCGGGAATCGAACTCTCGACCCGTAGCGCCAAAGCCAATCGCTCAGCCACTGCAGCAAACGTGTCGTCAAATACTTTATGCACAAAAGTAATGCACAAAGGCTGATCTAATGCCTTAGGCATTTTCTACCAGTCGACCTTAGAATGACTATAAAAGATTTTGGTACGATTTTTGTTCCCGGAAAAGACTTCAAAAAGGACATCACTACGCTACCAATATAATCTAGTTTCAAAAGACTAACAGCGAGAATGTTTCAATACTATAGCTATCAGTACTAGTGTAAATTAAGTGTAAAGGTCATCGACAGTCAGTAAATAAATGTCTAGTAGATTAATATACGCTTCCCCTGTACTGTTCTCGGGCTACGATTGGTCCTGGGTACTGCTATAAATAAAATGTTACATACGTATTGGTGACCTTATCTTATAAGGATTAGTGTTATAGGATGTTTCTGATCCATTTTGCCTGACATAAAGAATGTTTGAAGAGGAAGATCTAAAAAGTAAATGCTTGCTGACAGGCACCAATTAAAAGTGATTATCCTTTGATCATTAAAGACTTTGTTTACTGATGATAATAGCGTTATACAAGCAGGTATGTTGCAGTCTGTTGATGATCAAAAATAGATCTTGTCGGTCAGTCAGTTGTCAGTTGGTACGATCATTGAATCAATTGTTTCCTTCCGCTCGGCCTGACTTGTGACATCTTCGTTTTTTCTTTGATCAATTTATTGCTCTCTTTAATGTCGTGAGGTTAGCCATTAAAACGACCTCTTTGTGAACGAATTATTTAATTTTTGTTTTTTTTTTAACTCTTGATTGAATTCTGTCTTAACTTTAATTACGTTTATTTCGTAACGGTTGTATTTATTACATTCCTCTCGTAATCGAGTATATTAATGACATTTCATTAAAGTTAATTGCTTTCTTCAAATGTGTCAACGTGGTTATCGGAATCTAAGTTCATAAAATTGACATAAAAATAACAATTTATTTCTCAAATATGGAATTAATGTTATGTGCATGATAAGATTTGAATTTGGAACTTTTAATAAGCTTGAAGAGCTGGCTCTAGCTATAAAAATATATTGGATAACTTGAGACTGGTCGGCGAGAGACATATTTTTTTCCAGTTACTCATACGATTTTCTTTGTAGTTATTAAGTTAATATAGCTAAATTAACAATTACAGCAGGTTGTTTGTGTTAACGAACCATTAGAACTAAATTATGTAAATTAATATTGATTGAATATGAATAATAGATAAAGGAATGAATGTTAAGGAACTAACAAGTCCAGAATTTCCAATGAGAACCTTGATTGCCAATCATCCGACAAGGATCTTGTTAGAATATTATTATTTAGGATAAGGAATTCAAAGTAGTACTACCAGTAGGTACTACACTTATAAAGTACGACGTAAGTACTTAATTAAGTTATAATTCTTATTTAATTAGATTGACGTAAGTCAATTTTTGGCATCTTACTTCAGATGTAAGGATAGATTCAATCTAGGGTTTCTAATGATTCACGGTTCCAAAAAGCTATCAATGGGGTTGAAAGTACCCTCACAAGTATTTTGAAAATTTTGTTATAGGTACTTACCTATATAAAATGATTTCGAAGTGTAGATTGACCGGAGACTCGATAAGTGCGTAAGTTCACAATTTAAGAACCGGCGCGTGACCGGTTTTACCCTAATTTATATTCATAAAAAATAAAAATATGACACTTACCCCGCGTTTGTTACACCACTGGCCGCTGCACCTCATGCATTCATCGCAGCTTAATTCGTTTGCATTCTTCAGACATACGTTTCCGTAAACTTTCTGTATCGAAACGAGCACTGTCACCGAAAACCACACACAAGCCATAGTTCTCATATTTAATTTATGAATAACTACAAAAAATCAACACTTATTATTTTAATAATAGAATATTTAAAATGGCGCCTTTCGTTTTTTTTTCGTTTATTTTTTTTAATCGAACTTAAAGACGCGATGTTGCCTTCGAAATCCAAAATGCGCGCGCTCGGTGGCACGAATGGGCACAGACTGTACACTATACAGCCGTACGAACTATTGTCAGAGTGTTCAACCCGCGACTCGAGATGAATCATCGCATCGTCGCGGGCGTGCGAGGAAAATTCGCGGAAATTACTCTTTATGTGAGAGCGTCGCGTCGAGATGTCGTAATACATTTAATTCATTCAAATACTTATCATTTCTGTGATACGTCACAATTATAGCACTGAGGAGAATTTATTGTGGTGGGTATCTTGTATTTTTTTTTATCTTAGGACAATTAATTCCTTATCATTCTACGAATTTAAATAAATGAAGATGCTAAACCAGAGGTCCCCAAACTTTTTTGTCTCATAGATCACAAGCCATGTTTTTCAGTTTTAGTTAGACCCCCTGCTTAGCTGATTTTGCATTTTGCAAATTCATCGACTTTAAATGTGTTTTTGACTGATTTCTATCTGTAATGAGGTGTAAAGCGAAAAAACAATAAAAAACACACGTTAAGTTTTATACATTTATTAAACCTACGACAGTAGGTACCTACAATAGTAATATCGTCATCGGTCTGTTTGTTACGTTTTTAGGTAAAAATTAAGCAAAATATCATCTGTGTATATGGGTTATTCCATTAATGGAATGTCAGAATTAAAGTCACGATCTGCTTAAATGAGATCCACTGTCGTGGACCCCCGTTTACATCTCACGTACCCCGAATTATTTTTTTCACCCACACCCCTTGTAGGTCGTCGTCGACCCCTGGGGGTCGATATAGAACACTTTGGGTATCACTGTGCTAAAATAATTAAGAAATTATCATTTATTGTATTGCCAGATCTGAATTAAACAAAAATGATCAAAGGAGTCATGAATTGGATTTAGAACAAATTTAAAACTAGTAGCTCTATAAAAAACGGTACAATTGGATTAGACGGGAATCCGCTCTTTTTAGGGTTCCGTATCCAAAGGGTAAAACGAGACTAAGACTACGCTGTCCGTCCGTTTGTCCGTGTGTCACCAGGCTGTATCTCATGAACCGTCATAGTTAGATAGTTGAAATATTCACAGATGATGTATTTCTGTTGCCGCTATAAGAAAAAATACTAAAAACAGAATAAAATAAATATTTAAGGGGGCTCCCATACAACAAACGTGTTTTTTTTTTGCTGGTTTTTGCTCGATATTGATAACGGCAACAGGTAGACGCTTGAATTATTCACAGAATATTTAGTTATATATTCACTTTGTAAAATAAATAATTAAATTAAAATAAAACAAATATTTAAGGGGAGCTCCCATACAACAAACGTGTTTTTTTGCCGTTTTTATAGATAATCGTACGAAACCCTTCATGCGTGAGTCCGACTCGCACTTGGCCGGTTTTTATTTTGCAATAAGTACACACATCAAAAAAAGTTTGCGATCACTAGCATAAGCTGATATAATTTTTTAAATTGAACTTTATTAAGAAAAATTCTTTGTTGTGTGTTTTCTTTAAATATAAATACCCAGTTTGAAATTAAAAAATAAAACTATTTCTTATTTTTTATAAAAAAAAATTGAGTAATTAATCATAATGTAATTGTAACAGATTTTTTTTTTTATTTTTTATTTTTTTTTAAAACGTTGCCCCACACTAGGATTTCTCCTGTATCGTGGGTGCATTTACAGACACAAATCTTCACATTCACAAACACCCAGACCCGGAACAACTATCTGTAGGCCATACAAATATTTGTTCCGTGCGGGAATCGAACCCACGACCCGCAGCGTAGAAGCCAATCGCTCAGCCACTACACCAAACGTGTCGTCAAAATTTGATAGAAAGAAAAAGACTGTTTAACCAAACTTAACCAACAATTTATTAATAAAAGGTTTATATTAAATATAATACTTATATAACTCCTCCCCTGGCTCGAACACATGCGAAGATCCTCCTGCGAATGCTGAGAATCAAGTTATCCAGCATTTCTTGGGGTAACCTGTCCCATTCTTGAATAGCGGCTTCCCTGAGTTCTGGCACTGTCTGGGGACGTGGCTGACGGTTCCAAACAGCTCGCTTAAGAGCATCCCACGCGTGCTCTATTGGGTTTAAGTCAGGCGAGCCAGCAGGCCAGTCTAACCTTGTGATGTCGTATTCTCGGAGAGCAGCATTGACTCGTTGAGCTTGATGGGCGGGCGCATTATCATCGACCAGTACAAATTGGTGCCCATGGTTTACTCGGAATGGTCTGACAATTACATCAATAGCAACTGCTCTGTACATGTCTGCTGTCATGAACCCTCGATACGGGATCAAAGGCTTTCTAGCTCCAATCATAATACCACCCCAAATGGACACCAATTTCCCGCCTTGCTGAACTGTTTCAGTGGCAGTTCTTTGCCTTTCACGATCTCCTGGTCTTCTCCAGACACGGACACGTCGGTTATCTGGATGAGTACTGATTCGCGATTCGTCAACGAAGAGACAGTTTTGCCAAATGTTTTCTTCTTCATTTTGCCGAAGCCTAGCCCACTGTAATCTCCTTCGTTGACGTTGCCGGGAATTCAGAGGAGCTCGCCAAGACCTCCGTGCTCGTAATCCAGCCTGATGCAAGCAATTCCGAATGGTCTGAGTGCTAATTTCAAGCCCAGAGGCGGCCCGAACTTCTGCTTTTATTTTAGTGGCGTTGATTGTTGGGTCATGGGCTGCCAGCAATCTAATATAGCGCTTTTGGGCAGCAGTCAAAACAGTTGGGCGACCAATGCGGGTTCGGTCAGCTAAATTACCCATCCCGTAGTACCTCTGCAACGTGGTCACGACACAGGATTGGGATATAGCAACTCTGTGTGCTATTTCTCTCGTGGTGTATCCTTCTTCCCTCAAAGTTACTATTCTTGCTCGTAAAACTTCTGATAATCCTCTTGGCATTTTTCAATCACAACTTTCCGCGAAATCTATTTTAAATCCGTTAAAATTGACTAAATCATATTTCTGAATGAGCGTAAGCTAGGACTGAAAGCCTTTTTATATGGAAAAACAATTGAACTGTTTTATTGTTTTATATTTTAAATCTATAGTTTTAAATAAATAATCTAAAAAGAAGAAGAAATCATAAATAATCCACCGTAACAAAAAAAAACGATTTTTCAAAGTGATCGCAAACTTTTTTTGATGTGTGTACCTGTATTATACGTGTATCTTTAGTCCACCCTTTTTTTGAGCGGTCTTGTGGACTCCTATCGGCTACAAACACACGGTGTTCCTCCTCCTGACCGTCGGCCGGGGTCGCTAGATTCGCATAAGTATGCACCGCAACCCCGGCAGACCTTTAGTCTACCCTAAGCTGATAAGCTCCACAATTACAATGTCAAATATTATCTATTTTGGATTCATCATAATCTGATGACCGCTACCATGAACGGTCAAAGGGGAAATTGTCATAATCACGGTTATTAGGTGACAAGAGTTGATGCTACTGCCCATCCCTTCGTCGTAATCCCATAGGCACCTTTTACGCCTTCTTGCTGGATACCACACGGAACCTTTTAGATTTAAAAGGTGAAAAATGCTGCACTGCTGGACACGGGCAGAGGCCCGGCCTAAATTTTATTATGAGAAGAGTCTCATAATGAAATTTAGGCCTTAGTTCACCACGCGCGCCAGGCTGGTGCGAGTTGGCAGACTACACACACCATCGAGAACTTTTTTGGAGCATTTTCAGGTGGACTGGTTTCCTCACGATGTATTTCTTTACCGTTAACGCAAGTGATAATTAAATTCTGATCCGCATTTGAACTCGAAGTCAGAGTTGCGGGCCGGGATCGAACTCAGACCCTCCTATGGGAAAGCCACGGAAGGCAAGCGTTCAACCGCTATCAGTGAATATTCTTAATCTTCATAGCCGCCTTTTCACAATATTTTTGTTGACAGCTGACAATATTTTTTAAATTTTTATCTTGAAAATTTTAATAAAAACATAGGCAACAATGAAAAAACCACATAAAATGCCCAAGGTAAAAGCGATTTAAAAAAAATACATCGCAGCACTATTGAACGATGTCATTATTCAAAAACATCACATTAAAATACAAAAAAAAACAAAAACGTCATAGTAACTTGACATTACTCCGTACACCCGTTTCGTGTGACAAGGACAGAATATACGCCATTCAAAAACTTGAAAAACTTGTATCTCCTCCATTTTTAAATAGATTTTATTTATTTTCCAACGATCGGTTTCGTTCTATAGCTTTTATATTCTATAGCTGATATAATAAATATTCAATTAAATTCTTCTTAGTTTTTTATTACAGTAGTCAAATGCTGAATTTTGTTGTCTAACCAGGTGCGACTGAATATCACTATTTTGCATCCAGCAACTGTAATCTGACACTCGCAATCCAATTACGAACTGGGAAATTCAGGTATTTATAAGTTTAGGCCGGTTCTCAAACTTTCGGGCTTCAGTACCCGTAACGACTCCCATAGGTAGGTTCTTCTTCTTTTCATGTGGTTAGTGACTAACCTGGTGTCAGAGTTTAAGCCACCCATGGGCCTCTGACTTGGCTTCACATACCGTTGAGAAATATCTCTCAGGCATGCCAGTTTCCTCACGATGTTTTCCTTCACCGTTTTTAAGCAAGTGATAATTATACAATACGCACATGAATTCGAAAAGTCAGAGGTGCGTGCCTTGGGTTCGAACTCGAGACCTATGACTTGGCAGTCCGACGGTCACACCACTAGGCTATCACTGCTCTCAAACACTGCTCTATCATTGCTCTAGGTAGGTAACAGGTTTATGAATTCCATTTAAAAAAAAAAGTAACGTTGCCCTATACTAGGATTTCTCCTGAATCGTGGATGAGTCAACAGACACAAATCTTCACATACACAAACGCCCAGACCCGGAACAACTATTTGTAGGCCATACAAATATTTGATCCGTACGGGAATCGAACCCACGACCCGTAGCGCAGAAGTCAATCGCTCAGCCATTGCACCAAACGTTTCGTAAAACGTGTGTCGTTACGGTATTTGTATGTAACCCTCTTCTAGGCATGGAGAACTCACGAACTGTCGATGTTTGAAGAATAACCTGAACAACTATCAGCGGACTGGCTGCGGCACATTGGTCACTCCGCATGTTTGCGACTTATCCTGAAAAATAATTGTTTTTAACCGACTCCCAAAAAAAGGAGGAGGTTCTCAATTCGGCTGTATGTTTTTTTAAATATTTATTACCTCACTACACCCTCATTTATGAACCGATTTGAAAAAAATGTTTTTTTTTGTTTGAAAGGATATACTTCCAGATTGGTCCCATTTAAACTTGGTGAAGATCTGATAAAGAACTTCGGAAATAGATAATGGAACTCCTCAATGACGAACAGTCCGCATAATGTGATGATGTTATTATGTATTGTTACGAGCACCGTCTTTAGTAGGTCCAACCATGATTTAATTGGCCACAAAAAAGAAAAAAAGAAAAAAACATTTTTAACAAAAACAAAACCGACTTCAAAAAAACGAAGAAAAGAACTTCAGTATAATTTAGTGCACTATCTAATTGTGTTTATTTATTACTAGCTGTGTCCTCACGGCTCCGCCCGTAGCCTATGTTACTCAGTGATAATGTAGCTTTCTAACAGCAAAAGATTTTTTGAAATCGGTCCAGTAGTTTTTAAGTTTGTTCGTTACATACAAAAATTAAAAAATACAAATCTTTCCTCTTTCTAATATTAGTATAGATAAAATAATAATAATTGTCTCAGTAGTTCCTTCAAACATTTACCTAAATATAACATGAAACAAAGTTTAATAAATATTTATTCGTTAATGCTAATCATTATTTAATTACAAGATTTACAGGTTTCTGCAATTTAGCAAACGTAATGGAAGAAATACGATTTCTATACCCTCATAACATAACACATATTAAGAGAGACTCCTAACCCCGAACAACATAAAAGAGAGTCAATTTTTCTACATCAGTGGGATTGAGAGCAAGCCCTCGATAGGTTCAAAGAACCGTGAGATTAGCGGCAGTTAAGCGCATTCTTGACGACGGCGATACACGATGTGAGTCCTTCAGCCTCAGCGTCGTGCAGGCACATCTTGGGTTACAGGCTATGAGAAGACCTGTCATCATGAGTGACTGACACACAATAGTAGCTTCCCCCAGGGCAATATTGTGCTTCAAGGTGGGGTGGATTTGGAGTAGCTCCACCCCATGGTACTACTTCACTGCGTAGAAACGGACTCCCCATGATAGGGACGCCTCGCCTGTATATATTGCTGTATATGTGCTCAAAGAGCAGTACTAAAAGTAAGCCAGTTCCTGCCATTTCTATATCCGACAAAAGACCTATACGAACGCTGTAGCCTTTTGTCCGTTCGCCAACTCTTTATCCTTAACTTGATTCTACGTAAACATTCTCAACTACAATACAATATTCCCACAAATAAAAGACGCCAACACGCAGTGTGCCCTTATAAGCGATGTAACACTAGCTTCTCTCATAGGCATTATGCATTCATTGGAGGTTATCTATATAATAAAATAAACCTTAAGCTGTCAATTTATTCCCTTACAAAACATCAATGTAAAAAAGTACTAATTAAGTGGCTTCATACTCTGGACTATGATAGTACAGAAAAATTATTTATTATCCCTTCCTAATAAACACGAAGACACTAAAGACATACACAGCCATACACTCACGTCACACACGAACACACACACACATACACACCCTCTCTCTCCCACACACACCCCTTATGTGGCGGTTTGTTTGTGAGAGAAAGAGACACTAATACTCCACAAAACTAACATTAAAATTATAACAATCAAATTAATTTGTAATTTGTACACATTTTAATAGTTTTAATTTCTACATAAGTCTCTTTTCATGTCTTGAGCGCCTACCATGTTTTCAAGGTGAGAGCCTGGTGATCTGTCACACAGGGATTTCCTAGTACGGACTCCAGTCTCTCACAAAGGAGCATAATTCTACTATGTACTTTAAATTAGCATGTATTATGTATAAGAATATTATGTATTGCCTTTGTGAAGAGAGAAATAAAGCTTATTATTATTATTATTATTTATATTTTTAACATTTATGTTTCTCCACAAGGGGTAAATTCTATACTTTCGTGCGGGCCTTAGCCAAGCACGAGAGCAGTTGTGGTTGTATCCATTGATAGAAATTTTCTAACAATACGGCAAGTGTTGAGTATGACTGCCTTTTGTAAGATGATGTATGTGAGTGGATGAATGTCTATGAGGTTTAGGCTAGTGTGTAGTGTGTGAGGTACGACTCCGGTTGATGATAGGACGATAGGTACGGTTTTAACTGTTTTTACCTTCCATTGGGTTTTAATTTCGATGGCTAAGTCTGTGTATTTGCTAAGTTTTTCGGTGTGTGTGGATGAGAGGTTATGTGTGTTAGGAACAGCTATGTCTATCAAGTAAACTATTTGGTTTTTCTTATCGTGTAGGGTTATATCTGGTCTGTTGAAGTGTACTGTTTTGTCTGTTAGTATGGTTCTGTCCCAGTAAAGTTTATAGTCTGTTGTGTCATGTACGGTCTGAGGAGTATATTTGTAGTATGCTGTTTTTTCTGATATGAATTTGTGTTTGAATGCAAGGTTTTGATGAATGATTGCTGCTACTTGATCGTGTCGGTGTTTGTAGTCAGTTTGAACTATTGCTCTGCATGCTCCAGTTATATGCTGTATGGTTTCTGGGGACCCCTTGCATTTTCTACAGGAGTCGTCGGAAGAATTTGCTAACTTCATTATGTGTTTTTTGTAGTTTTTTGTTTCTATGACTTGGTCCTGTATTGCGAGCATGAATCCTTCCGTTTCGGGAAACAATTCTCCACGCTTGAGCCATTCGTTCGACGCAGTTTTGTCGACGGTGGGTTGGTTCAAGTCATGAAGGTGTCGTCCGTGTAGCGCCTTTCGTGTCCATTCATTTAATTTAGTCTGTCTATCAGTCTGTACTTCATTTCTTTGTTGTGTTTTGTCTGCTAGATTGAGTGGGGTAAGTTTTTTATCATTCTGTACTATTGCACTGTGTAAACTGGAAGTTAGAGTTTTGTGATAGAAATAAGTTCTTAGGTTTGTTATTTGCTTGTTGTGTAGATTTAAAATATCAATCAGTCCTCGACCTCCATCGTTCCGCGGCAACGTCATTCTCTGTATACATGATCTTGGGTGGTGTTTTCTGTGTCGAGTCATCGTGGTGTTAATAATTCGTTGTAAAGATTTTAATTCTGTTTTATTCCAGTTAATTATTCCAAATGAGTATGTAAGAATCGGGATAGCATACGTGTTAATGGCTTTAAAAGTATTTTTTGAATAAAGATGACTTCGTAGTATTGTATTTAATCTGAGTTTGAATTGCTTGGTCAGAGAGTTTTTGATATCTTTATGTAGTATCTGTTGAGCCTGGTTGTAACCCAAGTACTTGTATACATCACTCTCAGTTAACGCCTCTACGAGTTCTCCAGTTTGCGTGTGGTATTGGTGTTCATAACGTTGTCCTTTCTTTATTGAGTTAATCTTGCACTTATCGATTCCGAACTCCATACAAATATCCTGTGAAAAGTTTTCAGTAATTTGAGCCAGTCGCTGTAGTTCTTCTTCAGTCGTGCTGTAAAGTTTTATGTCGTCCATGTATAAAAGATGGTTTAACTTATGCGTTGAAAAGTTGGTCAGTAGGTCAATTTCATTTTCTTTATAATCTAAATCGCATCCTGCGTTTGAAGAGTTCAGCATATTTGAGAGTGGATTTAATGCGAGACAAAACCAAAGCGGACTTAAAGCGTCCCCTTGGAATATACCTCTCTGAACTTTGATGGGTTCTGTTATAACTGTGCTCGTATCGGTCGTTAGTCTGAGTCTTGTCGTCCATTTTGTCATAGTCGTTTGTAAAAAGGAAATAATTTGGGGATGTATTCGGTAAATTTCTAAAATTTGGAGTAACCAGGTATGGGGCACGGAGTCGAAAGCTTTTTTGTAATCTATGTACATTGAATACAAATCTGACTTGCTAAGTAGAGTCTGTTTGAGTAGTACCGAGTCTATTGAAAGTTGCTCTTTGCATCCTTGGCTATATTTCCGGCAACCTTTCTGTTGCTCAGCTAGTATATTGTTTTGATCTATGTGCTTATAAATTATTTGGGTTAAGCAAGATGTGAGTATTTTATAAAAAGTTTGGAGGCAAGTAATAGGTCTATATTTTGCTGGATTTGACAAGCTGTTTGGGTCCTTTGGCAGCATATATGTGGTTCCTACAGTGATAAATTCTGGTAACAATTGCGGTTGTTCTATGAATTTGTTTATGTAGTTATAAATGAATGAATGAGCACGAGTGAATTTCTTGTACCAAAAATTATGGATATTGTCCGAACCTGGGGCTTTCCAGTTGTGTAATTTATTGATGACACCATTGAACACTTCTACGGGTATGCATTGGAAGTCCATGGGTTCAGAGTGTGAGTACCTATCTTGTTCATTGCGTATCCAGTCGGCCTCTTTGTTGTGTTGTACTGCATTTTCCCAGATTGTTGCCCAGAAACTATGCAATTCATCAGCAGGTGGTGGAGTGTTATTTTGTGTTGTGTTTTGTGAAGTGAGGGTTGGCTGTGTATTGTGGTCGTTATGTGTGTTGATATGAGAGTTAGCAATGGGTCTTCTTAACCCGCGGTAAAATTGTTTTTCATTGACAGTAAACTGGTTGTTTTGTGTCTTACGTAATGTACAAGTCTTATATCTTTTTAATCTATTGCTAAATGTAGTAAGTTTCTGTTTTATTGTATCCAAGAATTCGGATAGATGTGTGTTTGGACTTTCATGAGTAGCGTGTATCTTGTATTTATTTTGAATATATTCTACGTGTTTTACTATCTTACTGCTTCTATTTCCTCTAATGTACTGTGTTAATCGACCTATTTGTGATCTTAAATCTTCTATTTTGCGTTCTAGTCTTTTTTGCCATTTTGGTTTATTTTTCTTGTATTTACAACTAACTTCTACTCTTGGTGGTATGTCTATCTTAGCTCCATTACTTTTGGCAGCTGCCCATGCCGCGCAATACAATACAGTTTGCAGTGTAATGAATTCTGTATCAGCTTTAATGTGTTTGGGAATAATATTATTATTAATGTAGTTTACTATGATAGCTAGTTTCTTCGAAGATCTTTGTTTGGGGATGTAACTTCTCTGGGTGGGGTCTGTATTTTTAAAATAGTTATAGGCTTCCCTAAATGTTCGTTCTATTTCTATGGTTTGTTGCTGGTTTGAATGTTGTGTACTTGTTTCTAGTGTATTGTTTGTGTCGTTATCTATATGGGTGTGTATTTCGGAGTCAATGCTGTTGAGGAAGTTGTCCTGTTCAGTCGTAGGTTCAGGTTGGGTAGGTGTTGGGTGGATACTATTGGCTATACTGCTGGTTTGTGTGTTGGTACTATTCTGTAGAAATAAATCACTCGCAACTTCATCTTTGATTGCTTGCAGCCTTTCTTCACTTAAGTATTTATTGTGTATTATTAATCGTCTTTGATCGGCTACTCTCTGCTCACTAATATGTTCTAAGTGTGGGAATGTGGTGATGAATGCTTGGTGTAATGGTCCTCTGTAGGCTGAAATATTCGTTTCTAAAAGTGTTATTTTGTAATAGGCTCGCATTATTGTTTCATTGTGTTCCTTCGTCCAGCGCATTCGCTGGCCAGTGTGGTTGCTGTTGATTAGGTGTGGTCGCGTGTTTCTGTGTTGTGGTAAGTTATGAATGTCTGTACTATAATCGTTTGTTTGAGAAGCTGATGTTGTTGTGTTTTGTATTTGTGTGTTTATTTGAATGTTATTTATTTCCTCACGAATTTCTTTGTAAATACGGTCTATGTCGCTTTGTGTGAGTAGCTTTTTATTAATGATAGCTCTCCTCTGGTCTCCTACTCTTTGTCGGCTAATCATATGCATCTCTGGAAATTTTTCTACAAATTTAGTATGGAGTGGTGGTAAGTAGCCGCTTGTGTCAGTTTCCATTAAGGTAAGCTGAAGATATGTGCGTAAGATGAACTCGTTCATTATTTTGCTCCATTTTCTACGCGTTCTTAAGCTGGTGGTGGTGGGTGCAAGGTTAGCGACTGGTTCAGCCTCTTGCACAACATCCTCCGATAGCATACTACTGGCTGTTGAGGTTGAGTGTGTTGGCGGTCGTGAATACGGGTTATGAGATGGTACAGATGGGAAAATACTAGATGATGTGAAACTAATGACTGATGATGAGTCTTGATGATGATCTACAACAGTTCTAAACTGAGCAGAAGCTTGCGATACGGTGCCCTCCCCAGAGTACGTAGGGCAACCCGGACCGGAAGGCCCGGGGCGGGATTCTCCATCGTGGTTAACTACGGTACCCGCCTGGGGTAATAATCTACTTCTTAGGCGCATCGCATATATTTCTACTTTTTTTAAATTGGAAAACAGGAAAGCTTCTAGCCTGGGGGTGGGCTAGAAGCTTAGGGAGAGGAATTGGGGGTTGGAATTGGGCTAGGTATTGAAGGGAACTAGAGGATAGGAGTTAGGGAAGGAAATTTGGAAAAGGAAAATGCCCCTGGTCTGGGAGTGGACCAGGAGCAAGTTTGTACCCCTCTTGGTCTGACCTCTCACCCTAGACCTGCCCGGCATGAGTGTTTCTACCGGTATAGCCCTAGCGCTCATCAAGGCGCACAAGCCCCACCACGACGTCAACGTAGAGATACGAAGGGGGGTTATTATTATTATTATTATATATTCAACACGCGTCGAAAACTCTAATACCGCGATTCAGAATTTTAACAACATAATTCCCATATAAGTATACAATTATATGCAGTTTGACGTGAATTTTCAACATAAAATATTACCGAACCGTAAAATTGTTACACTTCAGAGAAATAATCAATTTTATGTAAGTCACATGCGACGGAAAGATATGAATGCTGCAGGAGTGACAAGGATAGCAATAATAATTCTAATTTTTCTTGTAACAGTAGCGCCATCCCGTATCGATAAGGAACATTAGTTGTGAGTATTTTTTAAATAGAATAATGTAAATATAGTTCGGCTTTATATTATTGCGTGCAAATAGTTCACGCTAAAATATTTTTATTTTATGTTTTACAGGCAGGAATGTGTGTTGTCATAGAATTTTAAAGTATACATATTAGTGTAAGTTTACAAACTGAGAATTAAACCTTTTAGAAGGAAAGAAAGAAAATAATTTATTTGAGTCTCGTTACAGACATACAGACATACAAACATAAAATAAAAAATCAACAATATACAAAAGTTATATGCCTCTACGAGACAAAAAAAGGAGCCCATCTCAGCATAATGCTGCTACACCGAAGTATAGCAGCGCTGGTTTTCAAACTTCTTTTGTCAATGTAAATTCGTAAATCACATAAAATATTGTTTCAAGAGATAACGAGGTACACAATTGAACAAATGCCTTGTTTAAATTATAATTATTTATATATCTAACCAATAAATTGATGAACTGTCTTGACTGTGAGATATAATCGAAAAAACTGATCTATTTTATAATGTAATGTGCCTAATTCATATTAACAAAGCAAGACTGTAAAGGACAATGCCAGAAATTCTATAGAGCTTTGCCCCACCAATAAAAGTCAGTTTTCAAGCATACCAAATGCAGTATTTTATTGGTGATTTATTACTGATAACTAAAAATATCTCTAAGTGCCTTTAAGACTTGCTGTTTCTGTTTAAATCAAAGGAAACTTATTATGTTTAGGTTACCTTAAGTTTTTAAATAACATTAGGTTATGTGCAGTTTCAGTTGTGAAAATAATAAATAAGCAGGGAAAGGACGGAAGGTACACTCAAACTATGATCCAGTGCTACCACCAACCTTAGTAATACTATGTTAATCCTGATCGGGAATAAGACATCTTATAATGATTTATGGTAAAGTCAGAAGGAGTATAGTCAAAGACGATAGGCACACACAATGATAACAACAATAACACTTTGATAACCGAGGCGTCACATATTAGTTAATTCATTCATTAGTAACTGTAGTGTATCTGTGACACTAAGACATCTGTCGTCTCGGTTATGCATAGCGCATGCGCGGTGCGGGACACTCAGTGACTGAGTGTGGTGAGTGTGAGGCACGGGAGTGGAGACGTTGTGCATAGCAAGCGAGCCGATACATATATTTACACCTAACACTTTATCTACTGCCCACGACATTTGTCTATCATAAGAATAGGAACATTACATTTTGGCGACGAGAGAAAAATATGTCTGTAAGTACCCTACATACCAATTTTTTTTTTGGTTTCTTTTCGTTAATGAAGGAGGAAGGGGTTGGGATAAAGTTAAAACTAAATCATAGCTTTATTAGCAAGTGATACACTTAGGTGCCGTATTTATTAATATTCTTCGTCGAGCAGTTAATCATTTGAATGGGTATCTGTTGGATAGTTATGAGAATGATTGCGGGCTGAGGCCGCGGGGATTGGGTGGTAGTGAACATTAAAACTTATCTAGACTCAATGTTCGTGTTTGCATTAATTTAATTACGGCGCTGTGTTTATAAGTATAATGTGTGTATGTTTCATAATTATAAGCATTTCGAATAATTCATCAACATCTACCATAAATTATCTATCTCAATCATGAAAATACAACAGCTGTTTTTAAATAAAAGGCGCCAAACGACATTATATATTATGGAAAAAAAGTGTTACCAGGTATTATTCCTAAAATGATGAATACAGTGCAACCAGAATACTTTGTAAGTATTACTAGGGGTGGTGTCATCCATAAATATCCTGGTCATTCTGTATCAGTGTTTGTTTATGGAAACGGAAAAAAATTTACACGTTTTGTTTTGCAATAACATTTAAAATGTAAAAATTATTATGCATCATTAGGTACATGTTAATTTGTCTAAGAAAGTAATGTTTTGTTTTTAATACGGTATAATTTCGGAAAGTGATTTCTTGGTGTTTACCTACGGATTTTTCCTTTAAAAATATATACGTAAAATAATACTGTTGGTCGCCGGCTATTACAGACTCTATGGGGCCCGTTTATTGTCCTTTGCCAATTAGTCATGCCCCTCGAAATTACTGTAATTTTTCTTTTATATTTTTGTACAAGTAATGAATACAGCTGAATCATGCATTAAATTGCGAGTAACTTGTGCATTAAATTGCGAGTATCTTGTGCATTAAATTGCGAGGTCACTATATGACAGCATTAAATTGCGAGTAACTTGTGCATTAAATTGCGAGGTCAGTAGATGACAGCATTAAATTGCGAGTAACTTGTGCATTAAATTGCGAGTATCTTGTGCATTAAATTGCGAGTATCTTGTGCATTAAATTGCGAGGTCAGTAGATGACAGCATTAAATTGCAAGTATCTTGTGCATTAAATTGCGAGGTCAGTAGATGACAGCATTAAATTGCGAATAAAAAAAAATGTTTTAAATTGTTAACAGGTAGCCCAAATTTCTCTAGAGAAATTTGAATGTGAGGGAGAGACTAGTTCAGTCGCCATTAGATGGGAAAAATGGAAAAGGAGTCTGAAAATTTATTTGTTAGCAGCTGGCATCGAAGAGGATAAAAAGAAAAAAGCTTGTCTTTTGCACTTTGGAGGGCCCGAATTGCAAGAAATTTTTTATAATATTCCAGAGACCGATAATAGCAGTGACCGTGATACAACATTCAACGAAGCAATAAAAAAACTGGACGACTATTTTGCCCCTAAGCAAAGTAAAGTTTATGAACGTCATTTATTTAGGCTTCTTAAACAAGAACCGCAAGAAAAATTTGAAAAATTTTTGGTGAGACTTCGACAACAAGCGGCAAAATGCGACTTCTCACTTACCGATGAGAATATCTTGGACCAAATAACAGAAAAATGTTCGTCTAACGATTTGCGGAAAAAAATCCTTAAGCATGGGGATGCAATGTCTCTTAACGAGATTATTAAAGAAGCGAATGCCTTGGAGGTAATAAATCGGCAATTAGGAGATTTTGGTGAGAAAACTGTAAATTCCCAGGAGGTGAACCGAATAACATCTAAATCTAAGTTGGATGTGTACAAGAACCAAAAACAGCCAGCAGGCTGTGGTAGATGCGGTAGTATGAAACACTTTGCGCGAGACTCAAGTTGCCCTGCCAGAAACAAATCATGTTTAAAATGTGGAGTTACGGGTCATTTTCGAAGACAATGTAGGTCTACAAAGAGGAAGGTAGAAATCAATGAAAAGGAAAGGGAAGGAAAAGAAAATCAGGAAAGTGGAACTAAAAAGTTTAAAAGAATTAACAACGTGGGAGAAATTGAAGTAGCTTCGACCAGTAAACCGACTGATTACATATTTAATGTTAACAACGCCACTTCTATCACGTGTAAGGTAGCCAGGGTCAATATAGACATGCTAGTTGATTCAGGATGTAACGACAATTTAATAACAGATAAGACCTGGAAGTCAATGAAGGAAAATAACGCGATAGTTACAGATCAAGATGCTCATCCTATAAAAAAGTTTATGGCATACGGAAGTGATGCGCCTCTGAAGTTACTAGGATCTTTCCATGCTGATATACAAGTCGGTGACCGAACAGAGAACGCGAAGTTTTACGTAGTTAAAGATGGGACTTGCGACTTATTAGGCCGTTTAACTGCAACTTCATTGGGAGTCCTCAAGATTAACGTTGATGTTAATGCTATAGGTTACCAAGAGTTTCCTAAGTTTAAGGATGTGCTAGTTAAAATTCCCATTGATGGTACAGTACCAGCCGTTAGTCAGCCATATAGAAGGATTCCAATACCTTTAGAAGAAAAGGTTAATAAAAAAATCGAAGAATTACTCAGAAAAGATATTATAGAAGAAGTAACAAGTGCACCTAATTGGGTATCACCTATCGTACCAATTTTAAAGGACAACGGCGAGGTTCGTTTGTGTGTAGACATGAGACGGGCAAACCTGGTAATCAAGCGTGAAAATCATCCATTGCCAACAATGGATCAGCTACTACCCCGAGTGAGAGATGCTAAAATATTTAGTAAGCTTGATATAAAAGATGCTTTTCATCATATAGAAATACACCCAGATTCGAGAGATATCACGACCTTCATCTCCAATAAAGGATTATTCCGATACAAAAGAATGATGTTTGGCATAAGTTGTGCACCTGAAATATTTCAGAAGACTTTGGAAAGGATTCTTATAGAGTGTGAAGGTGTGATCAACTTTATTGATGACATTCTTGTCTATGCAAAGGATTTGCAAGAACATGACGAGCGACTTAGAAAGGTTATGAATGTTTTAGGAAAACATAACGTAGTGCTCAGACAAGATAAATGCATTTACCGGGTTAGGAAAATACACTTTTTGGGCCACGAGCTTACTGAGAATGGTGTGAAACCTTTGGAGAAGTACAGCTCAGCAATTAATGAATTTAGACCTCCAACAAACATTTCAGAACTGCAAAGCTTTTTAGGACTTGTTAACTACGTGGGAAAATGGATACCCCACCTAGCAACCATAACTGAACCTTTAAAAATACTGCTTCGTCAAAAGCGTGGAAGAAACTCAGACATAAAAGATGTTTGGGGTGAGGCTCAAGACACAGCCTTTAATAGCTTGAAGACTGCATTGGTAAATGTGCCACATTTAGGATATTATGATCCTCAAGACAAGACGCTCGTTCTAGCAGATGCAAGCCCAGTCGCACTAGGAGCTGTACTTGTACAAGTAGACAGTGGAGGTCCCCGTATAATTGCATTCGGAAACAAAACATTAAGCAACTGTGAGCGCCGTTACTGTCAAACTGAGAAAGAGGCTTTAGCGTTAGTGTGGGCGGTAGAACATTTTAATATGTTTCTCTACGGTAAAGAGTTTGAACTCGTAACTGACCACAAGCCCTTAGAAGTAATTTTTGGTCCTAAGTCAAAACCGTGTGCTCGCATTGAAAGGTGGGTCCTCCGATTACAATCTTATAAGTTTAAAGTCAAATACAGCCCTGGAAAAAACAACATCGCAGATCCCTTGTCGAGATTGTGCAAGCTAACAGAAACATCATCAATACTATATGGAGACCACGTTCAAAATATTGTTGATCACACAATACCTGTTGCTATACCACTAAGAGAGATAATGGAACACTCTCGCAATGATCCTGAGACCCAAAGAGTAAAGGAGGGACTCTACAACGATAAATGGGACGACACAGTAACAAATTACAAAGTATTCCAGAATGAACTATGTTTTCACGAAGACATATTGTTACGTGGAACACGAATAGTGATCCCAAGAAAACTACGCGACCAAGTTCTGAAAATAGCGCATGAAGGTCACCCTGGAATAGTAGGCATGAAATCAAGGCTAAGAACTAAAGTTTGGTGGCCCAAATGTGACAAAGACGCTGAAACCGCATGTAAGGCATGTAAAGGCTGCACTTTGGTGTCAGCCCCTAACCCCCCAAATCCTCTAAAAAGGCGAGAGTTGCCTACTGAGCCGTGGGTGGACATAGCCATAGATTTAATGGGTCCATTGCCTAGTAATGATTATATTTTGGTAGTGGTGGATTACTATACCAGATACAAGGAGGTTAAAATATGCAGATCAATAACAAGTGCAGACATAATTGGACATTTAAAAGATATCTTCAGCCGACTAGGAAATCCCGTCTCTCTTACTTCAGATAATGGGAAACAATTTATCAGTGAAGAGTTCAAAACATTTTGTGCAGAAAGAGACATAAGAATATTTAACACTGTCCCTTACTCACCCCAGCAAAATGGTGAAGTAGAAAGGCAAAACCGCAGCATTTTGAAACGCCTCAAAATCTCCCAAGCTGAAAAGAAAAACTGGAAGGAGGCTTTGCGTGAGTACCTAGTCATGTACAACAGCACACCCCATACCGTCACTGGAAAGACACCCGCCGAACTTTTCTTCCGAAGGCAGTTTCGCGATAAATTGCCAATGATTCAAGACATGACCTATAAACCAGAAGATCTAGAAATAAGGGATAAGGATAAAGAGAATAAAGAAAAAGGAAAGGCGTATGCTGATAGGAAAAGACGAGCTGTTGATAATGACCTAAACATAGGGGATAAAGTATATGTTAAAAACTTAAACAAAACTAACAAACTCAGCCTTAACTTTGAGCCAACCAAACACACAGTCGAATCTGTTAAAGATGGCGATATACAACTCAAAAATGACGAGACAGGACAACAAATCCGACGTAATGTTATACACCTTAAAAAGGTAGAAGGTCACTGGCAAGTGATTGAAAACGATAATTCTAATACTACTAATAATAGCCCAGAAGAAACTGAAACGGAGTCTCTGAAAACAATTTAAAATATAATTATAAACCTTTAATAATATGTAGGTTTAGTTTAGCCTTTAGTTTTAAAATACATGCTTACTTGATTAAACGTTAATTGATTTGGAAGTTAATGTGGTTTTTATCATCCCTTTGTGAATACCTACCTATCTATCAACTATCAAAAACAAATCAATATTATGTATGTACAGTCTTAAGCAATCAATTAAAGTATTGATGATCAATGACGTGAAGGTTATATTTGTCAATATCTGAAATTAAATAAAAACAAGGGAGGGATGTAGTGTATCTGTGACACTAAGACATCTGTCGTCTCGGTTATGCATAGCGCATGCGCGGTGCGGGACACTCAGTGACTGAGTGTGGTGAGTGTGAGGCACGGGAGTGGAGACGTTGTGCATAGCAAGCGAGCCGATACATATATTTACACCTAACACTTTATCTACTGCCCACGACATTTGTCTATCATAAGAATAGGAACATTACAGTAACATTATTATATAATTCTATTTTGCTGGATATTAGTGATAGTCATAGGTACATGACAAGGAGCTGACGTTATGAATTCTTCTTTTTGTTCTGTCTTGCGGAGGAAAGAGTTCCTACTTCGTGTTAACTTACCACGTCAATGACGTTTCGTTACACCTAAAGGGCAAATGCGAAAGAATGACTGTAATCTTCGATCAATAATAGTACTCTTGATCGAAGACTGTAATACAACAATATGTAATACAATATTCATAACAATTACATAAAATCCATGATTGCTACGTGTATTTAAATCCGTAAAACAAAATATTTATTAAAATCCATAAATAATATTTTATAATTATGACATTTTTAATTAACAATTTTTTTACGGCTTTTGTGCGTACAAACTAACGCAATTGACATTCGTTTTTCTCAAAGCGAGTTAAACAGGAAATGAATTGAATAAATATCTTTTTAATTAACTTCTTTTCGGCAACATCTACAGAATAACAGTTTATTACCTAAGGGTCTTAATTTCATATAATAATTTTCATTAATTTACATTATGTGTAAATTAATAAAAGTAGGTGGGGCACGATCTGGCATTTTCATTTCATTATGACATGTATGACATTGATGTCATTTCATGATGGTTTTTTATGATTGTTTTATTGATTATGCATGTACTAGAAATATTTGCACGACTGACAAGTCGAATATAGTGAGACTAAAATTGTTTTACCATGTTATTATGTACCTATATTCTGGCAAATAAATAAATTTCATTTCATTTCATTTCCTCTAGGCGCCTTTTACGCCGTTTAAGGGTGGTTTATTAGTTGCTGGATACCACACGGAACCTTTTAGATTTCAAAGGTTAAAAATGCTGCACTGCTGGACACGGGCCTCTTCTCATAATGAAATTTAGGCCTTAGTTCACCAGGCCAGGCTGTTGCGGGTCGGCGGACTACACACCATCGAAAACTTTTTTTTTGAGCTCTTTCAGGCGTACTGGTTTCCTCACGATGCTTTTCTTAACTGTTAACGCAAGTGATAAAATTTTGATCCTCACTTGAACTCTAGTCAGATTTGCGGGCTGGAATCTAACTCAGACCCTCCTTTTTTTTTAGCTTGGGAAATCCTCATGGACTATCTCTCGTCGGGAAGACGGGAGGGTGTGCCGGGCTCTTACCGGCAGGTCTCGGTCCACCAGCTTCTTCTGGTAAACCTCTCCTGTGGTGTGGCAATTGCTCCCCTGCCCCACTACCTTCCGAGAGGTGCGCGAGGAACACGGCGCGCCATCCTCCCTGGGCCCGTTACTGGTCGGGCGACGAGTCCCCTAACCCGCCACTCACTACGGTGGCCGGAGATAGTCGCGCGCCCTACGGCGCGCGGCGCCCGATGCGTCTAGCGCGAGAAGGGAGAGAAGAAGCGGCCTCCCTCTCCACTACCTCCTTGGTGACCATCACCTCCTCGCAAAAGGAAGCGACGGCCTCCCACGCAGTCTCGCATCCCGACCATGGACAGAACCACGGCCGGAAGCGAGAGGTCACCGCCGATCGCCGCGACTAGTTCGCGGCGCTGCGACCCCCATGCTGGACACGCCTGCAAAGTGTGCAGCGCCGTGTCCTCGGGGCAGTCGCAATGGTGATAACCGGGTGTCTGCTCCCAGCCTATACGACACAGGTACTTCCCGAAACAGCCATATCCCGAGAGTACCTGCGTCAGCCGGAAGCTGAGGCCGCCGTGACGCCTCTCCAGCCACTCCTCCATCACGGCTCTTACCGCCGCTATTGCGGTGTGCCCCGCGCTGGGTTGCGCAAGTCGCTCCCTCCACTCTGCCACCAGGATCTGGCGGAACACGCTCCGCTCAGGCGCCTCCTCGCGCTGACGATATCTCAGCGCGAGGGCTCTCGCCTCCAGATCCCAGGGCACTGATCCGGCCAAAAGACTCGCCGCCTCGAAGGACGGTACCCCCTTATTACCCTGACTGCCATCGCCCGCTGCTGTCTCCTCAGGATAGCGACGTTGCGGGCCGTCAGGGTGTCCGCCCAAATCGGCAACCCGTAAAGGGCCATGGACCGTACGATCACCGAGTAGAGTCTCCGGCAGGAGGCATTGGGCCCCCCCAAATTGGGCAGCAGCGGCGAAAGCGCAGCCGCTGCTCCCATCAGTTTGGAGGTCAACTGCCGAAAATGCGGCCTAAAGTCCCACCGGCTGTCGAGGACGAGTCCCAGATACTTCATCGTCGACTCGACACCGGGTGGTCCCTTCCGGGGCCCGTGGAAACACAGGGCCTCGGACTTCTGCAGGGCCACCTCGAGACCCAATCGTCGGATCCTCTCGACGACTTGCGCAACCCCAGCTGTGGGCAAAATGGCCGCCTGCCGGTGTGTCCCTCCCCGCGCTGTAACCAGCTTGTCGTCGGCGTAGCAGGTCACGCCGACACCGGGGAGGAACGCACCGCGCAGCACCCAGTCGTAACCGATGTTCCACAGGAGCGCGGCCCTAGGACCGATCCCTGTGGGACACCGCACGACAACTCAGACCCTCCTACGTGAAAGCCACGGAAGGCAAGCGTTCCACCGCTAGCAATGAATCTCAAAAGTCCATTCTAAATCTTCATAGCCTTTTCACAATATTTTTGTTGAAATTTGATAATATTTATTTAATAAATTTTTGAAACTTTTACAAAAAACATAGGCAACAATGAAAAAACCAATGAAATATATAAAATGCCCAAGATAAAAGCGATTTAAAAAAAAAATTACAGAGACCGCACTATTGAACGATGTCATTGTTCAAAAACGTTATAGTAACTTGACATTACTCCGTACACCCGTTTCGTGCGACAAGGACAGAAAATACGCCATTCAAAAACTTGAAAAACGTGTATGGTATCTCCATTTTTAAGTAGATTTTATTTATTTTTTCAACGATACCAGTTTTCTTTTCATAGCTTTTTTGATATAATAAATATTCAATTAAATTCTTCTTAGTTTTTTACAGTAGGTAGTCAACTACCGAATTATGTTGACTAACTAGGTGCGACTGAACAGCATTATTTTACACCCAGCAACTGCAATCTGACACTCGCAATCCAATTATGAACTTACTGGGAAATTCAGATATTATATATGTATAAGGTTAGGCCGGTTCTCAGACTTTCGGGCTTCAGTGCCCGTAACGACTGCCATAGGTAGGTAAGAGGTTTTTGTTAGCCATTAAAAAAAAAAAGTTGCCCTACACTAGGATTTCTCCTATATCGTGGGTACGCTAACAGACACAAATCTTCACATGCACAAACACCCAAACCCGGAACAACTATTTGTAGGCCATACAAATATTTGATCCGTACGGGAATCGAACCCACGATCTGTAGCGCAGAAGCCAATCGCGCAGCCATTGCACCAAACGTTTCGTAAAACGTGTGTCGTTAAGGTATTCGTATGTAACCCTCCTCTTCCAGGTATGGAGAAGTCACGAACTATCGATGTTTGAAGAATAACCTGAACAACTATCAGCGGACTGGTCGCGGCACATTGGTCACTCCGCATGTTTGCGACTTATCCTGAAAAACTATTGTTTTAACATAACATCACGCCTGTGTTCCCCGAAAGGTAGAGCAGAGGTGTACCTATATAGTAACACCCTCGTTTCGCCGTTATGTTTAAGTCCTATGTAATAGGGGCCGAGCCTATTGCCATCAACCAGGCACAAATCCAAACTCCGGGTTGCTACCTACTGAGAAATTCCACACGAAAAAACCCAATAACATTTTGATTTTTGTTTTATAATTATATATTCATGTATAGATTAGATTGATGTTATTGTTTCATAATAAGTGATTAATAATGACTTTGATGACGCATGTTTTATTTTAACTTCAGTATAATTTAGTGCATTAATTATCTAATTGTGTTTATTTATTACTAGCTGTGTCCTCACGGCTCCGCCCGTAGCCTATGTTACTCAGTGATAATGTAGCTTTCTAACAGCAAAATATTTTTTGAAATCGGTCCAGTAGTTTTTAAGTTTATTCGTTACATACAAAAATTAAAAAATACAAATCTTTCCTCTTTCTAATATTAGTATAGATAAAATAATAATAATTGTCTCAGTAGTTCCTTCAAACATTTACCTAAATATAACATGAAACAAAGTTTAATAAATATTTATTCGTTAATGCTAATCATTATTTAATTACAAGATTTACAGGTTTCTGCAATTTAGCAAACGTAATGGAAGAAATACGATTTCTATACCCTCATAACATAACACATATTAAGAGAGACTCCTAACCCCGAACAACATAAAAGAGAGTCAATTTTTCTACATCAGTGGGATTGAGAGCAAGCCCTCGATAGGTTCAAAGAACCGTGAGATTAGCGGCAGTTAAGCGCATTCTTGACGACGGCGATACACGATGTGAGTCCTTCAGCCTCAGCGTCGTGCAGGCACATCTTGGGTTACAGGCTATGAGAAGACCTGTCATCATGAGTGACTGACACACAATAGTAGCTTCCCCCAGGGCAATATTGTGCTTCAAGGTGGGGTGGATTTGGAGTAGCTCCACCCCATGGTACTACTTCACTGCGTAGAAACGGACTCCCCATGATAGGGACGCCTCGCCTGTATATATTCAACACGCGTCGAAAACTCTAATACCGCGATTCAGAATTTTAACAACATAATTCCCATATAAGTATACAATTATATGCAGTTTGACGTGAATTTTCAACATAAATTATTACCGAACCGTAAAATTGTTACACTTCAGAGAAATAATCAATTTTATGTAAGTTACATGCGACGGAAAGATATGAATGCTGCAGGAGTGACAAGGATAGCAATAATAACTCTAATTTTTCTTGTAACAGTAGCGCCATCCCGTATCGATAAGGAACATTAGTTGTGAGTATTTTTTAAATAGAATAATGTAAATATAGTTCGGCTTTATATTATTGCGTGCAAATAGTTCTCGCTAAAATATTTTTCTTTTATGTTTTACAGGCAGGAATGTGTGTTGTCATAGAATTTTAAAGTATACATATTAGTGTAAGTTTACAAACTGAGAATTAAACCTTTTAGAAAGAAAGAAAGAAAGAAAATAATTTATTTGAGTCTCGTTACAGACATACAGACATACAAACATAAAATAAAAAATCAACAATATACAAAAGTTATATGCCTCTACGAGACAAAAAAAGGAGCCCATCTCAGCATAATGCTGCTACACCGAAGTATAGCAGCGCTGGTTTTCAAACTTCTTTTGTCAATGTAAATGCGTAAATCACATAAAATATTGTTTCAAGAGATAACGAGGTACACAAATAAACAAATAACTTGTTCGCTTGTTGAATTATCTACATTATATTTTAAATGCATAGTTTCTGAAGCCTGCATGTTTTCATAATAATTTATATCTATTTTAGTGACAACATAAATTTATTTATACGATATAATCTATTGTAGCAGGGAAAACATAGCTAACAATAATTCTTGCTGCTGCAACTACTCCTATAAAAAAAAAGACATTTTTACCACAGATTAAATAACATTTCTTTGTAGAGTCTGTTTGGAAAGAGAACCGTCTTGAATTGAAGGGAGTCGCGTCGCAGTGTTTAATTACCGTTTATGTATTGTTAGCAACACAAAAACGGTATACCTACCTAAAAACAGGTTCAGACGGGTCGAAACGCTTTCAACAAATGACTTGTACAACAAAAGTTGGAACGGTTTTGTTGCTTCAATTTGATTGAAAGTCTGTTCAGACGGTTCAAATCGCAAGCGATTTTGCAGTTGATCAACTAAAATCGAACCGTGTGAACCCGCTATAACTTAATACGGTAAACTAGTTATTATACTAAACGGCTAACTCAGTTGGTATAATATGCATTCCTAATATTTGTTCCTTTTTTCACCACAACGGTTCCCTTTCTGAGCAGACTCTACCTAGGAATCAAACCTACCCCACCTGACGTTTGGCAGTAACCTCTGCCACAACTAGATCCATAAGACAGGGATTTTGTAATAGTCTGTGAATATTTTAATATTTTTTTTGTATTTCACCATATTTTGGACTACTGTTGTCAGAAATTATAGAGCGCGCTGTGCAACGCCACTAACTCGTAAGCATAGAATTAATATTGTACTTCGATATAATATAAAGTCCTTGATCGGAAGACGGCCATCACAGATGGACACATGACGCAAGCGCGACGCGGTATATTATAAAGTCGTCATTTTATTAAATTCAGTAACAGGAGATTACAATAATTAAAAGATTGTTCAGAGTTGTGTTTAAACAATTTATTGCTAAAATTATTTGTAAGGCGTTTAACTCTTTATTTATCTCTTATTATCATCATATCACGCCTGTATTCCTCGAAAGTTTGAGGTATTATAGTAACACCCTCATTTCGCCGTTATGTTTAAGTCCTATGTAATAGGAGGTGAGCCTATTGCCATCAACCGGGCATAAATTCAAACTCCGGGTTGCTACTGAGGAATTCCACACGGAAAAACCCAATAACACTTTGCCCCACCTGGGGATCGAACCCGGGACCTCACGTCAGCAGTCGCGCTTGCCACAATTAGACCAACGAGGCAGCTTCATTTCATTAATAGTACATTATAATTCAAATTCATTTATTGGTGTGATTTTTGGTACATTTTACACGAGATCCTAATAATAAATAATTTAGTTCCTCAAAAATCTACATTAAAGGTGTACACTCTTTCACATAATTAGTAATTATTATAAAAAAGAATAATCAACATATTAACATAAAATAATTACAACAAAACACAACATAAGACAGAAAAAACAAGCAAAACATTAATGATTGAATATAATAAAAAATGAATGGAAATAAAGATGTCAAAATTAAATAAATATCAATGTTAAATAACTTAAAATTTATTATTAAGGAATTCGTCAATAGTATAATAATATTTTTGCAATAATAGATGTCTTAATTTGTTTTTAAATTGAATAACACACACATTTATGAAAATAGACGATATGAATATGAATAATATTGAAGCCCTTAATTCCATCTGGTAATTTATTAAATATTTTTGGGGCCATGCAAAGTATGCTTTTGTGCATCAAGGCGGTCTTTGATGGTCGAACGCATAATTCATGTTTATATACTTGTCTAATCATTATAACGCGATGTTCAGATACTTTTCTGAATAGATGCATGTTCTTTTTAACAAATAAAGCAGTCTCAAATATGTACAAGCAAGGCAGTCATTATTTTTATCAATACAAAATAAGGTTTGCAGCTATCAGTTATTTTTAAACCGGTAATAGCTCTAACGCATCTTTTTTGCGATTTGAACACCATGTCCTTATTGCAGGAGTTACCCCAAAACCTGACTCCGTAGCGTAGTATAGAATCGACATATCCCTATTAGGCAGTGAGTGCCGCTACCTGATTGACTACTTTCTTTAGTTTATACAAAGCAAAAGCAAACTTACATTTTTTAAAATTAATATTGAAATATGTTGTTTCCAATTAAGTTGATCGTCGATTGTTAAGCCCAAAAATTTTGTATTTGCAACTTCTTCGTTTTTTTCATTATTAAAGCTTACTATCCGAATTAGCTATTCTTTGACGAACATTCATAATTTTTGTTTTCTTCAAATTTATAATTAAGTTGTTATGTTCTAGCCAGTTGACGACTTGTTGTAATGCATTGATTATATCAGCTACAAAGTCTTTATTATTTTTGTCAAGTTTAGCAATGATAGTACTGTCGTCGGCAAACAATGTTATAGGATAGGGTATATTCTGGGGAAAGTCATTTATACCCATTTAAATAAGAAATAATAAAGGCACACTACCTTGGGGCACTCCATAAGATATTTTTCGTTCTCTAGATATGTGTTTTATAACGGTTTTATTTAATTCACAAATTCGACTTATTTCTGTACGTTTTGTGTTCTATTTTTAAGTAAGAATTTATGAGTGATAAAACATTTCCCCTTATCCCATACGCATTTAACTTGCTCAACAGTATATCTTGGTTGACCAAGTCAAATGCCTTGGTCATATATATAAGTCAAATGCCTTGGTCGTATATTGCTGATATTGGGACTCACTCATTCATGTTAATAATTAAAAGATTGTTCAGAGTTGTGTTTAAACAATTTATTGCTAAAACTGTTTGTACAGGCGTTTAACCCTTTACTTATGTCTTATTATATTTGTAAAATTAGTAAATATATAAATAATGGTAATTAATAATTATTCACAGATCTTTTTCTGAACGCAGGGTTATTAAACGTAGTTGAGGGTGGTGTATACAAAGGATTGGTGTTCGGCCCTGAATTGTCCTGTTTGTTTTGTTGCATGAACCGCAAGTACTCTTGCCGGTCCCGGGCCTCTGTCAGCAGCTTCCAGGCGATCAGAGTGCCTGCCCCCACTAGCAGGAGCGTCAGCAGGAATAGACCGCCGAACACTGGAAATTATCACACTAATATTATAAATACATATAGGAAAGTTTGCTAGTTTGGATCAGCGATTAAAAGCGGTTATGGTACAAGGTACATCTTACATATACATCTTTACATAGTATAAAACAAAGTCCCTTCCGCTGTCTGTACGCTTAGATCTTTTAAACTGCCCAACGGATTTTAATGCAGTTTTCAGCAACAGATAGAGTGATTCAAGAGGAAGGTTTATATGCCCCACATTAGTATCTACATTGCACGCGTGTGAAACTGGGGTGCGTCGCTTTTTTAAAATATAAAGATACCGTTTTCTTATAAAGGTTAGGTTATACCTTTACGACTCTCTTCGACGTCATTGACGATCTTTCTACGATTTTGGTACCGAAAACTATCGAGTGATGAATTAATCATACTATTGAAACATTGATGTTATCTGGGGCCTCATAGCGAAGGACAAGGTGGCGCGGCGGGGCAGTTCATCAAAGAAAACCCTTATTTATAAAGGTTTAGGTACCGATATCGAAATATACCGTTTTCAATTTTTAAACTCTACTTTTCGGTACTTACTGAAATATATTTGAGTAACGAAATATTCCGGTAACTGGAATTCACGGGTATGACGTCATACCGTATTTTAAAGGTATTTAAATTTTCGGGTTTATCAGTACCTGGGTTGGATGTTTGTTACATACATAAACTCAGAAACATTAACAACATTACACTAAGGAAACCCAGAACAGAAATGCAGAAGCAATATTATGTTTGAGGGGGCACCATTTTTTAGCGACCTGCCTAATGAAGTCAAGGATTGTGAGGTAATTGGTTTTAAAACAAAGCTAAAAAAATTTTTTTTTTAATATGATAAATTTAAGAAACCCATCTGACACTAATGTGTTACACTTTATTATTATCTTTACATAGTATAAAACAAAGTCGCTCCCGCTGTCTGTCTGTCCCTATGTATGCTTAGATCTTTAAATCTACGCAACGGTTTTTGATGCGGTTTTTTTTAATAGATAGAGTGATTCAAGAGGAAGGTTTATATGCCCCACATTAGTATTTACATTGCACCCGTGCGAAGCCGAGGCGGGTCGCTAGTAAGTTATAAATGTAAACTCATTTCAAGTGAACTCTGTTCTTTATGAGAAATAAATATTATAAAGAGGAAAGATTTGTATTTTTGTATGTAACGAATAAACTTAAAAACTACAGGACCGATTTCAAAAAATCTTTTGCCGTTAGAAAGCTACATTATCACTGAGTAACATAGGCTACGGGCGGAGCCGTGAGGACACAGCTAGTGAGAAATAAATTCTTTAAACCTAAACCTAACTCACGCCTTTTTCCCATGGCGTAGGCAGAAACTATAGAACGCCATATGCTACGATCCTTACATACTCCTTGCGCTTCTTCCTTCGTCTTCTTCTTTGTTACATATCACGCATAAATGTCTGAATGGGTTTGGATGTTTGGAACACAGATAGACCATGTCCTGGATTAAAATAATTATTATAGGATACTTCTTTGTTTAAAAAAAAACGTTGCCCCACACGTTGCCCCATTTCTCCTGTATCGTGGGTGCGTTTACAAGCACAAATCTTCACACGCACAAACATCCAGACCCGGAACAACTATCTGTAGGCCATACAAATATATGTTCCGTGCGGGAATCGAACCCACGACCCGTAGCGCAGAAGCCGATCGCTCAGCCACTGCACCAAACGTGTCGTCAACTTTTTATCCGAGTACCTACATTCATTTCCAGAAGCGTTATCTACCTACCTACCTCTGTTTCATGCAAAAGGTGAATCAATGCGAAAATGTGAAAGCATGCGTACGCATCTTCATACAAAATGGCCATTTTCCATGACTTATTGTGAATCGGTGCTGATAAGTGCATCTAGTTTCTTCGAATAACATAATACATAATCAGTCCATTACTGTCCCACTGCTGGGCTCAGGCTTCTTCTCAGAATGAGAAGCGTTTAGGACTTAGTCCACCACGCTCGCCTGGTGCGGGTTGGCGGACTACACACTCCATCGAGAACTTTATGGAGCACTCGCAGGTGTGCAGGTTTCCTCACGATGTTTTTCCTTCACCGTTGACGCAAGCGATAATCAAATTCTGATCCGCACATGAGTTCTAAAAGCCAGAGAAAAGTCCCTTAGAATACTCACAATAATAATTTCGAGCACAATCCTTTTCATGTGCCACAATCAGTTCTATAGTATAATCCGGATCGTTGTATCGATAGACGAAGCTTGTGTAGCAGCCGACTTCCACTTTAATATTACTACACAATTCCGTGCTGTTCAAATACTCCTGTGGCAAGGACTCCAACACCACTGTCTTTATCCGATCTTCGCAGGACATGCAATCATCCCGTCCGCTACGACGACACCTGGCACAGTTTTCCAATTTCCTGCATTGCTGTTCGTGGCAGTTAGGACAGACGATCACTTTGCAGTTCATGTCCTGGTGGTTTCGTGCGTCCCATTCTGCAAATGGTTCGCAATTGCAAGTACCACACGAACATTGGCCGCGGTTGTGGCATATCTGAAAGATAATTTTTATGACAAGGTTGTACTGAAGTGTGATTTTCTAGTAGAAGCTCGTCGCTGAAGCAGCGCTGCGGCGCGGACTTGTCTACGAACACAGCGCTGTCGCAGCTACATGTTTCTTCTAGAGAATCGCATAATTGATCGTGGTCACGAGCAGTGCAACCTGGTTGAATAAAAGTAAATTCAAATTAATTTATAATGATAAATTACTTAAGCAGAATATTCCACTTACGGTCCCATCGTCTCCTTTACAATCATTTTCAGAGTTATAACAGTCGCATGCGTCGCCTGACCAATCAGGGCTACACTTGCAAACCCCACAGTCACATTTGCCGTGCCCATTGCAAACTGCCCCACTTAGCGCACCACGAGGACAGCTGTCCACGTTGCACTCGCAAAATTTACCCTCGTACCTACGAAATAAGGTTTAGATTTGATTAAAATAATGTACAGGAATACGTCATTGGATATACAATTATTGTCACAATAAAGGGACACAAACATTTCTTCTTCGTTGAGGGGCTCGTGGTTAATCGCTATTATGTCTACCAAGATACTAGGGTGAAAGTTATTTGCACATCGAGACCTTTATCTCCGTGCCGAGGAGAGCAATGCTTTTTGCACATATGGACCGTCAGATCCTCGAAAATCTGACATTGGCCGGTCATCGCACTAAGTTTAAGACATCAGTATTCTTCTAAACCATTCTTGCTTTTAAGGGAGCTTGCTTATGAATCTAAAACATACAAGGTTAGTCGGAAAGGGGGTACTAAGCCGCCGGCTACTTAATGAATCACTGATGATTGTTTTAAAGAAAGTGGTAACACTTGAAAATTCGACAAAAAAAAGCTATGCAAAATTATTTTCATTTTAGTTTTATTTTAAATTCTTCATCTCTGCTTTAGTTACGAATTCAGAAAATGGAGCTTCTAATCCGTGACCCCAAATATGACCTAAAATGTAAACACAGCGGATCATAGCTGAGGGTAGATAGAATTTAGCGTATTTTTTATGAAATGTTTGAACAGTTATTTCTCTTAAACTATTGACTTTTGAGGAAAGTTATAGAACAAAAGTCATCTATTATTATGAGTACTTTAACACCCTTTCGGCTTAGTACCCCCTTACCGACTAACCTTGTATAATAGTTCACCTTTGGTCTTTTAGGTATTATTACGCCAGTAATGTATGAAGTCTGATACATAAGAGTGTTAGAAGTAAACGTTCCTGAGACGTAAGACACGTTCTTACCTATCTCGACATTGGCAGATACCACAAATACAGGAACCATGTCCGCTGCAAACATCTGTGCTGCCTTCAGCTATACAAGTAGAGTTGTCGTTAAAAAGGTTAGTGGCACTCTTGGCGCATGCGCAGTTCTCACCGTATCTATGGAAAAAGGATCGTTGTATTAAAAGAGAAGTTAAATAAAATGAAACTCTACCACAGATTAACATAACATAATATCACGCCATAAATTCCCCGAAGGGTTCGGCAGAGGTGTTTTAGTAACACCCTCGTTTCGCCAGTTATGTTTAAGTCCCATGTAATAGGGGGCGAGCCTATTGCCATTAACTGGGCACAAATCCAGACTCCGGGCTGCTACTGAGAAATTCCTAATAGAAAAACCCAATATCACTTTGCCCGACCCGGGGATTGAACCCAGGACCCCATGCTCAGCAGTCGCGCTTGCGACCACTAGACCAACAAGGCAGTCAACCACAGATTAAAATTTTAATTAAACACCCCCAAATGACTCTACAGTTACCAACCTTCTTGCCTAGCGTGGCAATAATTTATTATCGGGAGATGTCTACGTCCATATTCAGACGTCCAGTGGTCAACGATAAACAATTGATGATAATTTAAGTAAATAATTCAAATAGGAACATTTAAATATTAACACGAGGATTGCTGGTACATACGTTGCCAACCTTAGGCTGGTTTTAGAATCACACTGACCGCACGCTGACCATCGGCGTTGATAGCTCATCGCGTAGCTTGTCAGCGCTGAGGTTCAGCGCGAGACATTTCAATATCGTGCTGATCACTGCGGAGTACAGTCACGTGCAATAATATATATACACATAGCGAACTTAAAAAGCAAATTTTAATTTAAGAGAATAGATTGTAATTAAGAACAATTCGAAACCATAATTCGTATGTATTTGTAGAAACTAATATGTGTGTAATATTTCATAATTCTAATAGATCTTTTAGAAGGAAATCGCTTTTAAATTTCTCTATGTGTATACATATTATTACACGTGACTGTACAGACGCACAAAAAATGTACGGCCGCTGACCCGTCGCTGACCACCGCACGCGCTGATAGCTACGCGTTATTCTAAAACGCTTCCTAAAAGTTCATACATTTCGGCTGTCATCGCCGACGGTCAGCGTGCGGTCAGCGTGACTAAAACCAGCCTTAGAGATAAAGTTGTAAATCTCATGTGCCTGTAATTTCATCAGCCATACCCTTCAAACCGGAACACAGCAACGCTATGAATTTTTCACAAGAAGATCTCCTAGTAAATAAACTACAACTACACGTAGTAAAAATAGCTATATTACTTTTATTGCTAAGTTAAATCATCAATGAACTTGACCAAGAAAATGTAAGAACCATTTAAAAGTTCTATTCATACTCACCCAAAAGTGATAAAACCTATCCCCAATAACATTTGCGTATTTATATTCGCTTAATAATCAAATCAGAAAAAGTACCTCTTGTCACTGCAGCGACAAATTCCGCACGACCGTTTCTCTCCGTAGCAAAATGTAGAATTTGCTTCCACTTGCTTGTCACACTCACAGGTTTTAATAATATCGATATCAAGCGTGAGTTTCTCGCCGATGCCTTCCACTACAATATCTATGACTGCATTGTTTGATCCATCATTTTCCAAGAGTTTTACTGTTCCGACTAACTGATGCTCTTTTCCAATTTCCACGTCACAATCACTAGCACTGTCGTCGGTGGTGCAGTCAGGATTGAAAGATATTTGAAAATTCTTTTTACGTCCTGACTTCACGTTAACCTTCAATTTGATTTTTTTCGAAATTTTCTGGAATTAATGCCATTCTAAAGTAAAGTGTACATCATAAATATTTAAGCACAAAATTGTATAGCATAATTTTCAAGCGATATGAGTTGGCTGTCTCGACGTTGTACTTACCTCATAAATATCTTCTAAAATGCCTACTATAGCATCACTCTTCATTGTATTATTTCTCTCATAGCTCGTTAACCTGGAACCGCTCACAACACTACTTAAACCATGGTAGATATATTCAACTGTGTAGTCGACGAGGAAGATGATAATGATGTCGCGATCTGTCGCTAGTTTGTTAATCATGCCGACCGATGGATAGTCCATTTCCAATTCTTTAGCATAAGAATTATTTTGAGTATAGCATTTCCCATCGTATGGTTGAAATAAGCCTGCAGATTTTCCGTCGCCGGCAGCGTGGTACGGTCCGTCAGTTAAGAATACTATTATTTTCCTTGATTCATTTCTCCATCCTATAATATCTTTGCAAACCATCACTTGGGCAAGAGCATCGAGTCCTCCTTCCTGGACATCACGGTTGGCTCCAGAAGGCGTTTGAGATACAACCTCTTTAAATTTCTTGAAGTCATCAGCTAGTTTTAAGCGGTGTCTAAATGAGTAAGTTTGTGTGCCGTCGAAAGTGCTGAAAAATGAATAGTGCGTTAAGGGTTGTGCTTTCAAACAATTATTTTGACTACAAGTGAGTTGCTGACTGTGTTATAACGCAAATTGTATAAAGCATGACAACAACAAACAATTTTACAAATCAACATGCTACCAAAGACATCCACATTTATTTTTATGCTAAAATCAACTTTTGATTAGAAACTTACTTTGTAAAAGGCAAAACTCGTTTGTCTACAAAAGTGCCCAATCCCAAATGAACGTTACTGGTCATCTTTTTAATAGCCAAAAATATTTTTTCACTATGTTTCGCAGTCATATTTTTAATGCCATCCATTGTTTTAGATGCGTCTAGAAGAAAATATAAATCTACTGGAAAATTTTGAGCGCCTTGAAACGAAAAGTTAAACTTTTCTGATTTTCCTGGTCGAAGTTTCAATTTGTATCGTTGTGGTTTGATCTGGATAACATGGTCAGAATCGGAGCTAAATTCTTGGACCTTCGATGCATTAACAAAATTCATCGGATTTTGTAAAGATGTTGGACACCAGTTTTTTCGGTAAGAACTTTGGGGCTTGCATCTCGTACCGTTGAAGTCGTTCTGGAATGTTTAATGAACCTTTTTGGTTAAATGTGTATATTTATACAGTTCGGACAAGAAATAATAAAAACTGACATAGCCTTCATAAAAGAGAAGTATTCAGTGTGGCAGATGAATGCTAAGAATTAATCTTCAGTCACGTTTCGGGGGATAACTGAACAACATAGTGAGTAAAACCGTCTACATCCATAAACATGAATATCAATCACGAAAGTAATATATGCAGTGATAGCCTAGTGGTGTGACCGTCGGACTACCAAGACATAGATCTCGAGTTCGAACCCAAGGCACGCATCTCTGACTTTTCGGATTCATGTGCGTATTGTAAAATTATCACTTGCTTAAAAACGGTGAAGGAAAACATCGTGAGGAAACCGACATGCCTGAGACGTATTTCTCGACGGCACGTGAAGCCAAGTCAGAGGCCCATGGGTGGCACAAACTCTGACACCAGGTTAGTCACTAACCACACGAAAAGAAGAAAGAAGAAGACGAAAGTAATTATATAAAAAGCAGTAGGTATCTTATTTTAGCAGACAAGAGGAAGCTGCTGACCATCTGGACGAACTCGCTTAGTCACCTTTTGCGACACCTACTGATGGCGAAGGTGTGGCGTATTTACTGCCGGAAATCACACCTGCTACATACATACTGGGTGTATAAATAGCCTTAACGAAGCTAAAGTCTACGCATACTGTACATAAAACTAAGTAACATACAGCAAAAATAATTGCTGGGAAATGACTTTCATTTTTTGGTATTAAAAAAGAGCTTTTAACTGTAGCGCGCAATGTAAGCGCGCGCGCAGCAGACTGTGCCTACATTTCGAAAATGTTGATAATGTTTGTATAGAAGAATGTTTAGTAATAACATTTAAACTTAGTTTTCGTGAAAAACGTTCAAAAATATGCTGACTTTGACCTTCAATATCTCTATAACCCAGTCGGTTCCCAGGTATGGCCCAATACCAAAAAATCTTCGTAATGGTGGGAAGAATACGTGGCTCTCGGCTTCGTATTTTACACCCGATATACTCACGCCTGTAATTGCCGAAGGAGTAAGCAAAGGTGTTCTCCTATTACAGGAGTCGTACACCCACCGCGCCTCTAGTATTAAGTGTCATGTAGGTGCCGAGCCTATTGCCATTTTTAGGCATAATTATGATGCCAGATTCATCGCCTCTTACAACTTACTTGCTCGACGAGGGAGGGGCATTATTATATTCTTAATCAGTCCTCTCATGGCCTAAATAGACAGAATTTTTTCCTGTTTTACCTCTTAATAAACCTATATTAATTATTGTATTTAAATTGTGATTTTTCCTTAATTAGACATCCTTTACAAATTATTATATTACTAGCTGTGTCCTCATGGCTCCGCCCGTAGCCTATGTTACTCAGTGATAATGTAGCTTCCTAACGGCAAAAGAATTTTTGAAATCGGTCCAGTAGTTTTTAAGTTTATTCGTTACATACAAAAATACAAATCTTCCCTCTTTATAATATTAGTATAGATATAGAAGTATAGATAATTAAATTTGCATAATCATAATCAGCCCATTACTGTCCCACTGCTTACTGCTGGGCAGGGGCCTCTTCTCAGAAAGGAGGGGTAAATCCTTAATCCATCACGTTGACGATTGAGAACTGCCTCGTTGGTCTAGTGGTGGCGAGAGCGACTGCTGATCGTGAGGTCCCAGGTTCGATCCCCAGGTCAGGCAAAATGTTATTGGGTTTTCCCGTGTGGAATTCTTCACTAGCAGTAGAAGTTTGGATCTGTGCCCGGTTGATGGCAATAGGCTCGTCCCTTACTACATGGTACTTAAACATAACGGCGAAATGAGGGTGTCATCATACTCCTTTGCCCAACCCTTCGGGGAATACAGGCGTGATGTTATGTTTATGAGAGCTTTATGGAGCCCTTCAGGCGTGCAGGATTCCTCACGATCTTTTCCTTCACCGTTAACGCAAGTGATAATCGAGTTCTGTTGCTTAGTCAGTAATTTTATAAGTTAAAAGTATTTACCATGGCACACCACACGCAAACAGTGGGGTCTGTGATGCATTCTTGACACGTTCTCCTCGTCTCGCAGGAATCCAATGAAGAAATCAATTGATATTGCAAGCTTAAAGTCACCACACAAAATAATATGTATTTAGAAAACATGATGCCAGACAAGGCGGTTTATCACACTAAAAATATACACATGACTGCTGTATAATTATATAGTTTTGAGGAAAAAACAGTAATTGTAAAGGTGGTTGTACATGTATAAAATGTAAACATGAGTGAAGTAAAGAACAGACAAGCAGACAGACATTGGTGTCGATTCTGTTGTGCACTTTGACAGGATTAAACTAAACTAAGGGTGTTTGTCTCTTTCTGTTTCAATAGAACAAGAAAGTGACAGTTGCGTTTAGTCTAGTTTAGTACCTTCAAAATGTGTACTTAACAGAATCGACACCATTAAGTACATTCTACTTTTTTATAATACAGACAAGGAAGTCTCACTATAAAGGTTCCCTTTTGACCTTTTGGGTACGGAAACATAAAAACGTAATTTAAAAAATTTGTAATATAACATACACAACATCACGCCTGTATTCCCCGTAGGGTTGGGCAGAGGTGTATGTATAGTAACACTTTCATTTCGCCGTTATCTTGTTATTATTTAATGCATTATAAACTGGCAGATTTTGTGAATCCCTACATTAGTTTTTAAGATCTTTTGTATCTAAAAACATACCAATAAAATTATGATTCCGAAAGCAAAGAAAAACATTGCTTTAACATGGAACTTTTATTTTAAAACTGGTATAGGTAGTTAACTTAATTTACCGTTGTGTTCTATGCTTTAAGTACGAATTTCCTCCTTTGTGGTTAAATAACATAAATCATTGTTTTCCTTCTGCTTCAACGACTAATATTAATCAGTCTGAGTTATTAACGATATGATGTATGTGTGTTAATATTATAATTAGTAAAAGAAATTAATTTTCATCTCTTGTAGTATTAATTCGAGCTAGGTCCTCGAAGGGACCAAGTTCCACCATGAAGAGTATTGCTACAATGAACTTATTCGTGTTTGTTTTTTTAATATTTTGTTTTAATAATGTAAGATGTGCGGACAACTGCAATTTTGGTACTTGCGGTGAATGCATTAGTTTTGCTCATGATAACTGCGTTTGGTGTTCTCAAGTAAGTAATGACAAATTTTTCATGTTTATTTTACTTGCGACCGCTGATCGTGAGGTCCTGGGTTCCATCCCCAGGTCGGGCAAAGTGTTGCTGGGTTTTTCCGTGTGGAATTCCTCAGTAGCAGCCCGGAGTTTGGATTTGTGCCTGGTTGATGGCAATATGCTCGCCCCCTATTACATGGGACTTAAACATAATGGCGAAATAAGGGTGTTACTATACACCTCTGCCCAACCCTTCGGGGAATACAGGCGTGATGTTATGTGTTCACCGATTCTCCGGTCCGTTGTTGAAGGATGGTTTAGATACGAGTACGTCATGGTCGTTTTTCATAGCTTTTAAGGCGTTTTTTGTTCAGTAGATTTTGTTTTCAGCATGTTGGAATGGATAATCCTTTATTATATTAGTGCTTCCAGTATAATTATCTTTGTAGGCAACAACATAGGGACCTAAACTTATAAAATGTAGGTACGTAATTTGAAATATTGATGATGTCATCGGATTTTATGCGATGCGGGGTGGGGCACTTCTGACAGGAGTATTGACATATCAGTCTGGCTGATTGCAAACGTAGATGGGATTTTTTGAGAATGTGTTACATGTTTCTATATTAAAATTTTCTGTATGTTGGAAACACTGTAATTTTTTATATATATATTTTAGGATGTAGTCAGTGGACGTAGGTGCCGATCCAGCAAGTCATTGAATACAACAAAGCCTTGGTGCGGGAATGTATCCGTGATCAACCCTAAGCCTGCAATGAATGTGAAACAAAATGAAGATTTTGGCAAAACTTTAAACGACGTTAAAGTTCAGTTTAGGCCACAAAAGATTGAAATGAAGGCACGCCCAGGGGTCCCCATGAAGTTCAGTATGTCGTACAAACCCGCCAAGGATTTCCCTCTAGATGTTTATTATCTTATGGACATTTCTTTCACAATGAGAAAGAAAATGAATGATCTGAAGGATCAAGCAAGAAAGATTCATAAAGATTTGTCAAGTTACACAAACAACGTTCGACTGGGAGTTGGAAGTTTTATTGACAAACCTGGCTTCCCTTTCGTCGATATCAATAAGTAAAATATTTATTATTTAAAAAATGTTTATGTGAAACATATTTTAGGTTAATATTTCGCTAGCATGATTTCTACTCCCGTGGGCGTCGTAACCCCTCGTTTACACCTAGGTATAAAACAAGTATTCTACATGTATCAGATATTTTTTCGAAAAAAATATTATAAATATGCATACTTTAAGTAGCAAACAAGTATGTAGATCTTTAAAACACTTGTTTGAAATATTTTACACATGGTCATTAAGTGTTAAGACTAAGTAATTTCTTTTAAAAAGACCTTTACACAAATTATGTTTACAACTTGTTTTTAGGTGTAAACGGGGGGTAAAACGTAACATTGGTATAACCCGCGCCAATAAAGAAACGAATCTAAAATGGCGGCACTAATCGTTCCCTCTCACTCGTACATTATTCCTGTCTTTAGTCACACACATCGGTACAGCACGCAAAAAAAATACTGTCTCTGGATCTGCTTGATCTGATTGTTATTTGTTACTACATATTCTTTATTTTCTGTTAAGTTTTCTCGTTGTTATTGACGTTCGTTGTTGTTTATTAATAACATATTTGGTGGTTATGTTAAAAAAATTAGCTCGCGTAAACGAGTAAAGAATCTTCGAAATCGTATAAAATGTTATAAAAAATACTTTGAAGAAGAAAATTATCTTGAACGATATCATCCATTTGACGACCAAGTGTGAGTCCGTCTCACGCAAAGGATTGCAACCACTATTCAATATAATATTAATTATGTGCTCAGAATTAGGTGTTAGGTTTTATACGTTCGAGGAAACTACGGAACTTGCGGTTCACGAGTCCGATTCGTATTTGGTCGGCTTTTTTAATAACTTGTTTCATAACTTACTACTTTTCAAACAACAAAGGTCTAAAATGAAAAAAAAACACCTATCCGGAAATAGTTTTGCTGACGGTCCGATCTGTCATTACAAGTACAAACCGCCATTTTAGATTAGTTTCTTTATTGGCGCGGCTTATACAGCGCCCTCCCGTCTATGGTATAGAAAGAGGCCCATATTTATTAGGCTGATAAGAGATATTACTATGAAATGGATTTATGGCAGTTTTATTATCATGGTATAAAAACGTGCTGCATCTTACCGGGATAATTTCATAGGTATTTCTTCGGGAAACCTTGTAATATAGAATATAAAATGTTTCTTATAAAAAAACACACTAACGTTGTCTTCAATTTTAGGCATAAGAGTTACGCTTTTAAAAATCATGTATCGCTAACGGATAACATGGCAGAATTCACGAAGACAATTGAAAGCGTTGAATTCGGGTCTAATTTCGATGATCCGGAAGCTGGATTAGACGGCCTGATGCAAGCGATGACGTGTGAAAAAGACATTGGATGGAGAAAGGGAGCAAGACGTATCATTGTACTATGTACAGACTCAACGTATCACAGTGCAGGAGACGGTAAAATTGTGGGTGCCATCAAGCCACACGACATGAGGTGTCACCTGAAAGATAACTTATACACTATGTCTTTGGTGTATGACTATCCATCAGTAAGCCAGATAAATAAAGTAGCAACAGATGGAAATTTTAAAATAATATTTGCTATTACAGAAAATACTGAAACTCGTGTAAGTACAATGTATACCTATAATAAGAAAACAACAAAAAATATAACATTTACGACACGTAATTTTTTATATCGGGTATAAAAATAGCCTTAACGAAGCCGAAAGCCACGTATTCTTCCCATGATTTGGTATTGGGCCATACCTGGGAACCGACTGGTTATGGAGATATTCAAGGTCAAAGTCACCAGATTTTTGTACGTTTTTCACGAAAACTAAGTTTAAATGTTATTACTAAACATTCAACTATACAAACATTATCAACATTTTTGAAATGTAGGCATAGTCTACTGCGCGCGCGCTTCCATTGCGCGCTACAATTAAAATCTGTTTTTTAAAACCTAAAAATAAAAGTCGTTTTCCAGCAATTATTTTTGCTGTATGTTACTTAGTTTTATATACCGTATGCGTAGACTTCGGCTTCGTTAAGGGTATTTTTACACCCTGTATATAAAACCATTACGAAAAACGATCAAACATAAAATTATAATACCAACTTAATCCAGTACTTATTCTATAATTTATTTGACCATATTACAAACAATACAACTTAAAACTAACAATTTTGTGTCTTCAACTGCGTTTTTTAAAACTATGGTTGCCAATTTTGTTTAGACACAATATAGTATTTTTGAGCCTAATAGGTACCTATTAAAATATATAAGAACGAAAAAAAATGTGTGTTTCAAAACCTTTATTTTTGTTTCTCTGAGCTTTTATTTATGGAAAAACATTTTGTAATTTTTATTATTGGTTCGATTAAAATGGGTACCTATATTATTTACCCGGCATATGAATTTGCTGTAGAAATAAATATATAGCAGTAGGACTTGTAATAATATGGTAGGATACTATTTTATATAGTAGGGTTCGTAACCCCCACACCATACATTCATATATAGTTAAAAGTGCAATTAGTACCTAATGTTTATAGCTCTAGTTGATATTAAAGATTTTGTTGACTGTCCTATGAACGTCACATCAATTAATGTTCTTATATTAAATGCAGCACACCCCTGAAAGTGAATATAAGGCGCTAGCCAAGACGATATTAGGAGCCAAATATGCTAAGTTGGAAAACGGTTCCAGCGTCATAGCAATCATCAAACAAGCTTACGAGGTGAGTAATGTTTATAATATACCTAAACAGAAATATTGGGCAGGTCTGACGTAAGTTTGCTAATATATGTGTTTCTTTTTAGGAATCTGCAAGAACTGTACAATTAGCATATAACGTACCGCCTTTTATCCAGTTAACAGTAGACCAGGATTGCAACTCGATACCAACGAGAAATTGTGAAAGTACACATACTCAATCAACAGTCACTATACCAGGGACTCTTACTGTAAAATCATGTCCAACTGATGGTAATCTGAAGCATGAGCTTAAAATCATTCCCTTCGGACTGGAAGATAAACTTAACATACAATTGGAGATAGACTGTAAATGCGATTGTGAGAAACAAGTAGGTGTTAAAAGCGCTAAATGTCATAATGCGGGTGCTTTTCAATGCGGTATTTGTAAATGTGATCCAGGAAGGTAAGATGATATTTTTAATCCTTCTGTTAACTTTGCATCAGCTGTGATATAAAGTGGCATGCTAACATAGTCGCCTCATAACGCTTACGCTACGCGCGACATTGGTAAAATCAACTCTACGGCTATCCGACGCATTAAATAACCTTTATCTGAAGTTAGTTGTTTTGACAGAACTACTATACAAAAGCTGTCAAAACGTCAAATTTATTACTAAGATAAGTTTATGACGTCCTTGAAATCGGCCCTGAATTTAATCGACAGGGCGAGATAAAGTTGACTTGAGTTATTTCGTTAAAAAACTTGAAGATAAAAACACTACATTGAAGTTTTGCTTCCATCATGGGTGCAAAGTCATTCTAAATCTTCATAATAATTGGCTTTACACCTATCTCTCTTTTTTTTTAATAAATACGTTGCCCCACACTAGGATTTCTCCTGTATCGTGGTGCGTTTACAGACACAAATCTTCACATGCACAAACACCTAGACCCGGAACAACTATCTGTAGGCCATACTAATATTTGTTCCGTGCGGGAATCGAACCCACGATCCGCAGCGCAAAAGCCAATCGCTTAGCCAGTGCACCAAACGTGTCGTTTTCATCTTATATCTTACTCTTTTTATCTTTTGAAGTTACGGCGTCGACTGCAGATGCGACGGCACATCAACGGATCAGAAGGATATAGAAAAATGTAAATTAAATGCCGATGACTCTAGATTGTGCAGCGGTAGAGGAAAATGCAGGTAAAATATGAAGTTATATATATAAATGATTTTATTTAGCATTTGAAGACCAAAAGGCTTCTAGGCTTGGTTTCTCATTCATTCATGTTTTGAACACTGTTGAAAAAAAGCACACTGTTGAATGAAAGAAGTTGTGTTACTTTGTTTGTTAGATGTGCGAAAGATTTTCATTTGTGTGTGTAATTGAGAAGTGGTTAGATGATCAGTATAATATAAAAATGCCGTGGATACAGATTTACTGGTTACTCAACGAGACGACTTAAAGACGTAGAAAAGGGTTTTAATACAACAATGTTGACCAATAAGTTCAATAATTCCGAAGTTCAATAGTTTTCTGAGATATTGCATATTAGTACCTATTACAAATTAGGAAATTCATTATGAAAGAGGTTTTTTAATATATTTTTACGGAGTTCAGGGTATTTTTCGCTTAGTCTTAGAGAACTACTGAAACAAAACATTTTGAAACTAATAGTTCAGCTTAGGTCACACAAAAATAAAATAAATTGAAGTCTATTGATGAAGATTATTTTGTTTCCAAATATTGGTATATTTTTTTTATTTAGATGCGGAAAATGTGAAGAGTGCAAGGTTGGGTTCTCTGGTGATTTTTGCGAGTTTGACGATAACTCGTGTGCGAGGAAGAATAATAAGCTATGCTTTGGGAAGGGTGCATGTGTACGAGGGCGATGCGAATGTGACGCTCATTGGACCGGGACTGACTGCAGTTGCCCCGATGATAACTTGGCCTGTTTTGCACCATATTCTAAAGAGGTACTTAAATCTTTTTTTACTGTCACGTTGAAAGGGGAAACACGAAAATAACAGGAGGAAAGCAAATTTAAAAAAAATACTCGTATTTATAATCATTAATAAACTCGCTCATTTTGGTACAGTCACCAATATATCTTCTAAACGGCGGACCGACAAATTCTGGTGTCTTGCGCCTAGTTTCGATAAATTATCAACATTTGCCAAAATTAGTCATACCTACCTACTACAAAACATTATTTTTTAGGTCTGTTCTGGAAACGGTGTATGTCATTGTGGCGTGTGTAAATGCAATGCATTGAAGAACGAAACTTACTCAGGGGCATTTTGTGACAATTGCGAAGAATGTGCCGAAAAGCGATGTAAAGAGCTTGAAATCTACGCTCAATGTAATTACGAGCACAAAGATAACAAGGCATTTTGCGACAAACAAAACAACGGGACAACAACAGATATCGGTGTTACTTTTGTGAATAAAACTGAAATTAATGGTCCCATATATTACATGGCTAAGTGGTGCAAGAAGGAGCTAAATGGCAGTTACATTATCTTCAAGTACCAGTATAATGACCATAAATTGGAAATTACGATTCAAAAGGAATTGGAGTTGCCACCCGAAGCTAATGTCTGGAGTGAGTACTAAGTTTGTTATTTTCCATAGCACTACGAGTATCGAGTATCTGGTGTGGTCGTCGGCTCAATTGGGATTTTTTTAACGCATTTGCCATCACTGGTAACATCTGGGATTATTAAATCCCATTTATCTACACTGGCAACGCCACTGGCAACGACTGGCAACGACTGGCACAATTTTTTTCCCATTTATCACCACTGGCAACAAATGAGAAAAACAATTCCCATTTGTCACCAGTGGGAACGAAACCAGTGGTGAAGACTGGGAATAAGCCAAAGATTACACCAGCTGCTCGAATAGTTAGAGCAGAATATATTCTAATGAGTGTGTAAGAGGCGACTGATGGACCTACAGGATCGGAAGCAGCATAGCATAAGCATAATCAGCCCATTTCTGTCCCAATGCTGGGCACAGGCCACTTCAGAATTTTATGGGTTTAGGACTTAGTTCACCACAATGGCCTGGTGTGTCACCTTCGAGAACTTTTTTAAACCCTCTCAGGTGTGCAGGTTTCTTCACAATGTTTACCTTTACCATTAACTTAATTTAGATATTTTGTACATAGTTTACAAATAAGATTTACAAATTAGTCTAATCTTTGTGGCAGTTGCTGCTGGCTGGGCGATAGGGTTGGTCCTATTGATTGGAATAGCAACGGTTATCATTTGGAAGATTCTAGTGGACATTCATGATAGAAGAGAATATAGTAAGTTCGCCGATGAAGCTGTCGCCGCCGGCTACGATGTCGCTCTAAACCCCTTATATCAAGATCCTGCAGTCAATTTTGCGAATCCAGTGTACAATAGTGCATGTAATTAATGATACATACACAAGGAAAAAATATAATAGGTGTCAATGTTATAAATAGTGTTTAAGGAAAATAAACATGGTTCTCCCAAATAGCAGTTATTAGCACATCAAATATATATATATAGTCATGGTTTCTGCAAAAATTATAGGTAATATCATCATAATCCTCCTAGTATTTTCCCTACATTTGGGATCGGCTGAATAACTGAATATCAGTATTTTAATTGGTGATGAGGATATTGAGGTTTAGCCAACAAATATTATAAGTAACAAACAAGAGACTTATTTTTAAGTTCTAATTCCTAGCTAAAATAAGAGAATATTATATAATATAAATCAATAAAAAAAAGGCATAATTATTTTTTTATTGGCTGATACACCAACTAAGAATAATAAAATTTGTGTTTGTAAATAAAAGCAACGTTCAATTTTAACTTTTATTACTATAATTTTTACTTATCCCTTGTAAGTTGACATAAATAAATATGTAATAAATTAAATAAATATGTATCAAAATCATTAAAAAGTTAAAAATGGCTACAAATTTAATTACAAAACAGTAACAGCAGCACACCGATGCCGTGACAAATAAAAATTTCGTTTTTAAATACATTTTAGATGAAGATTGTTATCATCTCGTTTTAAAATAGTTTGAGTGTACTTTCATTATCGCGACGGATCCTTCCGAAGAAAAAGAAGTAAATCCGATCTTTCGTCAAGTCCTGGGGTTTGTTCAGAATTGGACATTCTGTAGTAGTCTAGAATTTAGTGCAGAATGCCTAATTCCATTTGTACGTATGTTTTACTTTTTAGCGAACCGAAGCGGCTGACGGTCGTGCGACCGTCGGAGCCGGGTTGGAGGTTCATCGTGGTAGAGTTTTCTCTCCCGACGTTCCTCGACGTCTGGTTTTGCAAGGACCGCCTAGGACACAAAGTTATTAAGTTGATTTCTAAAGATTACGAAGAAACTGCATGACAGCACGTAGCATTACATCACATGATTCCAAATTTCTTTTCCCAACTACGATATGTATATATATTATATTTATTTACTTATTTATTAACTTATATTATTATTATAATATACTTAGTGATTTAGTTGATTATCGATTTTTAATAGATTATACGTTTGTATGCTGCAAACTGCCCTATATATTTTTCTTGACAATTCTTTCCATCCAAAGGTTGTCTGGAAGAAATTGCTTTAAGCGATAAGACCGCCATTTGTACTGTTCTTAATAATGTGTACTCCTTCTGTTTTATTTCTTTTAGTGTACAATAAAGTATATCTATCTATCTACGTTGGGGTCAGCTTCCACTCTAACCAGATGCGGCTGAATACCGGTATTTTACACGGGAGCGACTGCCATCAGACATGTGCAACACAGTTACTGGGCATTGCTGATATCCTAAGGCTAAACCGGTTGTCAGACTTTCGAGCTTCTGACTACCTGTAACGACTGTCATAGTATTCCTATGACACCCGGGGCCGACGATTTAACGTGCTCTCCGAGGCACGGAGGGGTCTCGATGTGTAATGAATGATCACCCATCCACGGACTGACCGCGGCAAGCACAGCTTAACCTTGCAAATCATATGATCCGCGTGGTTGTTGATTAGCCACGAGCTCCTCTTCTTTTTTGTGTTTGAATAGGTGACTTTACTTTCATTTAGGTTTACTGAGTAGAATGTACTACTAGGTACTCATATATCGGGTGTAAAAGTACCCTTAACGAAGCCGAGAGCCACGTATTCTTCCCATCATTACGAAGATTTTTTGGTATCGGGCCATACCTGGGAACCGACTGGTTACGGAGATATTGAAGGTCAAAGTCATCATATTCTTGAAAGTTTTTCACGAAAACTAAATTTAAATGTTATTACCAAACATTCTTCCATAAAAACATTATCAATATTTTCGAAATGTAGGCACAGTCTGCTGCGCGCACACTTACATTGTGCGCTACAATTAAAATCTGTTTTTTAATACCAAAAAATAAAAGTCGTTTCCCAGCAATTATTTTTGCTGTATGTTACTTAGTTTGATGCACAGTATGCGTAGATTTCGGCTTCGTTAAGGCTATTTTTACACCCAGTATAGATTTTGAAATTTTATTACCTATTTATTCTAGGCAACACGGGTAATATAACTGTGTGCTGAATAACATAAACCAGAATTTCAAGATAGATAATAGCAGAACCCGAGGGAACGAAAATTTAGTAAATCAAATTGTTCTAACCCTGTTCTCGCCTCGAGGACGTCGGTTTCGAAGGACGACGTTGGACTGATTCGGGGCGAGGTCCCCCGCTGACCGTCGACTGCCTACGTCCACGTAGCAGCTTTGAGAGTCGCAACCACAACTGCAACCACCCAATTATATCATTAAATGTTTGTAAGTCCAAAAACTACGCAAGTAATTGACTATTATACAAAAATTATTACTATGCTAGAAATCTTAATATAACATCACGCCTGTATTCCCCGAACGGTTGAGCAGAGGTGTATAGTAACACCCTCGTTTCGCCGTTATGTTTAATTCCCATGTAATAGGAGGCAAGCCTATTGCCATCAACCGGGCACAAATCCAAACTCCGGGCTGCCACTGAGGGATTTTATACGGAGAAACCCAATAACACTTTGCCCGATCTGGGGATCGAACCCAGGACCTCACGATCAGGAGTCGCGCTTGCCACCACTAGACCAAGGAGGCAGTTCTAGTCGTTCGAATTCTAGGAAATAGGTATTCATAATATTTGGTAGGTACCTAATACCACTTATTGAGAACATTAAGGAAATCTGCGTTAAGTAGTGTACTGGCATAGACTAAGTTGAATCAGTACTGCATAATACCAATAACTGGAATAGCATTGATACGAGATCTGACTATGTCAGCCTGCCATCACCAATCCTCCTAAGCATGGTGATCTTTCTCATGCTGTGTTCAAGTCGCAGTTGGCAATTATTTTCTTCTCGCAAAATCTTTGTTTCCAGTTAAAAATGGAAAGTGAGTCAGCTCCGCCTAGCCTTTCCCCGACTATGTTGGGGTCAGCTTCCAGTCTAGCCAGATGCGGCTGAATACTGTCATCAGACTTCCGCATATCTTAAGGTTAGATCAGTTGTCAGATTTTCTGGCTTTTGACTTCCCGTAAAGACTGTCATAGGTATCCGTGTGACACCCGGAACATTATATTAAAAGAGCTTCCGCGTGTGACGATACTTAAGTACGTCCGATTTACCCTGGGCAGTCAGCCCCGCTACCAACCTTCCTGACTGGATAATCTTTTCACCACGGCAAGAGCTAATCTCTTATAGTGAGTGCCGACATCAGAGGAGGAGGATTATTACCTACCTTACTATTTACCAAACGTTGCAAATTTTAATACGGGTTATCAGAGCATTACTGCTGATTTTTTTTTGTTATACATGGCTATTTCACACCTGCCATTACTATCATGTCTTTGTAATGCCCACTATTAAGTAACACTTGTAAGGTAACTACTGATCATGAGGTCTTGGGTTCGATCCCCAGGTCGGGCAAAAGTGTTATTGGATTTTTCCGTGTGGAATTCCTTAGTAGCAGCCCGGAATTTGGATTTGTGCCCGGCTGATGTCAATAGGCTCGCCCCCTATTACATGGGACTTAAATATAACGGTGAAATGAGGGTGTTGATACACCTCTGCCTAACCCTTCGGGGAATACAGGCGTGACGTTATGTTCGTTTACACCCTGTATAAAAGATTACATACGATTCTTTCTCAGCTGCTGTGGGTTGTGGGACCACCGCTACGAGTGTGTATTGGACTGCATGTTGAGGACTACAGCCTCTTGAGCTTGAAGGTGAACGGCGACAAACCGCCTCACGCACCTCCTGCAGGCGACGACGTTCCTCTGCCACTTTGCGGTCAAGTTCCGCTACTGTTTATAACAATTATTGCATTAACAGTAAATTAGACCCATTTTCATTAATGTCGCGATCGTTGTTGCCAAATATTAATATTAATTTTTATACATTTCCTAGTATCATTTAAGAATTGCATACAATCTATAGGAAATACATACATTTCCTATGTATTAAAGAACAATTGAAACATTATTTTACACATTTCTTAAATTGACTGGGCATTGTATACTATTTCTTAGGAATTGTTTACAAATCCTAGGCTTCATACATTTTTCGGTAACACATAATATATATAGCCAAAACCAATAACATATCTATCGGCGGTTTTTCCCATTAGAGATTGAAAATTGATATAAACAAGAAGTAAGAAGAATAGAAGATAGATAGAAGTAATATCAGCAAATTATTGGTTGCGGCCGATAGTTGAATAGGTCAGTGAGTTACTTTAGAAATTCTATTTTAGCATTTGTATTTAACATTGCTGCCGTTATCTATATTTATTTATTTAATACTTCAATGCACAATGGTGGTACATAAGGCGGACTTAATGCCATAAGGCATTCTCTACCAGTCAACCTTTGGGTCAAAGAGAATAGCATCGAAAAGTGAGGTACAAAAAAATAAATTATGGATATTTGCGACTTAATTAACTATATGGATAACTAAACAACTATAAATATAGGACATAGGTTATAAATACATATATAAATATATAATAAATATATATATAATATTACTATAATTTGTATATCAGCAAAAAAAAATAAGAACAATGTGTAGGTATTTATATAAAAATGAATCGCCAAATGTGTTGCTAAGCGCAAAACTTGAGAACGGCTCGACCAATTCGGCTATTTTTTTTTAAATATATTCCTTATGGCATAAGGAAGGTTCTTATGAAGAGAAAAAACAAAAATTGCGTGGAAAATAGTAAAAACAACACTTTTCTTTTCCCACTACAGGCCAATAACTTTTGACAGAACGAAGTCTGTCCAGGCAGCTAGTTTGAAATAAAACGAATACACACTAAACAGCTTTCATATTAGATAGGTTTCATTTCTGTTGCTGTTGTTGTTGATTCAATATGACCATTGTCCTTTTAAAATAGTCTGAATACTCATGAAACAATATTCATTTGGTCCAAATAATAATATCGATTTGCGATATTTTTGTAAACAAAGGGAGGAAAACCAATCTAAATGACCAACTTACTGTGTTGTTGCGCGTTTCGCTGCTTACTCATCAGTTCGTTTTCCAAAGAGTTTATCCTTTTTTGTAGAGCCTCCTCTTTGCTCAGTTTCGCCTTCCACGTGCGACATACTTTAAGATGGAGGAATGATAGCTCTTGGGCGTCCAAGGCCTGAAGTCCGTCAATCTTAAAACTTCCCTAAATGTAATATCACACAGTTAATAAGGCTTGCTATAAAAATTAAATCAATAGATCGATTGTGGAATTGTTTAAACATGGACTTTTGTTTCATTGGTCGATCTCGAATGGTCTAGTTTTCAAATCAGCTAATTTTAAATTGATTTTGTTAGTATTCATGACTGCGTAAGTGAAACAGATTCAAGTCAGTAGGGTTACAGAGTCTTCACTATTTGGGCAATGTAGCGCCGAGCGACAGCATCTTTATATTTATTATATCTGTTAAACTTGCACATTCCGAACTTTCGCAGAAGCTCTGTATAAATTCAGCAATGCCGGGCGACTGACGACTTTGCAAACTTAGGTGCGCTCGCACAGTCATTTCATTATTTTATTGGCTGTTTCCGGTAAAAGTAAAAAAAAGTACAGAATGGGATCTTATTTATACAAAGTATGGAACCCCGCGCACTAGACGCAATTTATTTTAGGGCTAAAAACTATTTTGTGGATCAAAAGAAAGTCATCGCGAGACTTTTGGTTGTTTCAACAAGTACGCGGACACTGAGGCAACCACAATATTGATCTTGTCTCGCTAAGGCTGTGCGCAGCCAGTTGGCTGCCGTGCAAACGTGTACACGTGTACTGTACACACAGTACCAGTACGGCATGTTAGTTGTTAGCAGTTTAGCCTAACATTTCGAGGATTTTAGCACAGATGTGACAACCCTTTGACATGTGACGTTGACATTTTTGACGCCCATATTTATTTACCGTTCTGTAACAAAAGTGACGAGCCAAAACAAAAGCTACACCAGGTCCAAGTTACGTGAGTTGAAGAGCGTCAATCTATTCGCTGCTGTATTGCCATTCTATGTATTATGCATCCTATGAATCTATCTATCTATCTATCTATCTATTATGAAGGCTATCTAATCTGACGTGACACATAATATAGGTATATTATGTCCCATTTTCACAGGGGTTGCAGCGGCAGGTAACAGTCATAAGTAATTCCTAACTCTAAGATGGCGGCCATGAATATTTAAGTACCTATTTTTCATGGTTCCATGATTTTTACGGGTGCTGATGTCGAAAATTAAGTCTATTTCTTAATCTGAGATGGCGGTCATGAAAACTGACTAGTTAAATGAAATTTACTTGATAAAACGTGGTCGCCGTCTTGGTATTTGAAAATAGATCTTACTTCTGGCATCAGCACCTTCGAAAATCATGGATATATACCTATGAATATCTTAAAAATTCAGATTCAACCATTTTTGTTTTGTGAAACGACTTCATATTCACTTAACATTAATAAAACGTGACTATAAAGGGAGTCTCGAAATGTTTTTCGTTTTTGTTCTGACCTATTGATATTGCCGTTATCCAGACTTTCCTGGCTCCAGAAATACATTTATATATAATCAGATTGACTGCAACAGCAATACATTTTTTCAGCAAGATGGGAGCTACTTCCCACGTAACAAATGACTTGTTAGCTGCTCTTCACGATTTATTCCCTGAAAGAGTAATTAGTCGTCGAGGAGACATCGACTGGCCATCGAGGAGTCCAGATTTAATACCTGCTGATTTTTTCCGAAGGGGCTGCTTAAAAAGTGAAATTTTCAACTCATTACCACTCAACTTGAATTATTTAAAGCAAAGAATCACAGACTTAATCAACGCTATTCCAACAGTGATAACCCAGCGAGTGATTTTGAATATTTTAGTTCATGAGTGTGTAGAGGTGGATGGTTGTTTCTCATAAATAAAAATTAAAAAAACTGGTCTTTAATTCAACAGGAATTAAAACAAGTTTGAACTAATTCTGGTGTTTTTTTAAGTATCAAAAACGAAAAAAAATCTTAGACACCTTTAGTAGGTAGTAGGTACGTCCTCTCATATGAACTATTTCACTTCAATTGGAAAACAGAAAGCGAAAGCCGTTGAGTTTATGTCCCGAGCTGTAGTATGACAGCTCTGGACGAATTCGGATGAAAATTAGAACACAGATAGACCATGTCCTAGATTAACATATAGAATATTTTTTTTCTGGGTACGTTAAGTAGTTCCCCTAAAATGAGAGTGAAACATCCGGCAACAGCTAGTCTTATATAAAATATCAGCAAATCTTGATTAAAAACCAAAAGTTCTATCGGAGAACTTGGAAAAACACTCGAAACTAAAAGAAAAACATTATAAGCCGCTCTTACGTCTACATTTCCATTCAGTATCTTATTGGCGATGTATTTCAAATACGTGTGTTCAGCTATTCTCCTCTGCTCGACGTCGACTTGTTCGAATATGTTGCGTATAGTGTCAGATACGTTCACATCTAGGGAGCACGTGCAAGGGCCGTTCGACCGTAACTTTGGCTTCACGTTAAAGGCTTCCACTGTCGTCTTCGTCAACATTCTAGTTACACCTCGGTACTTTTTTCGCTTTCTGGTTTCAGGCGATGACATTCTTATTGGTTCCTTGATACAGTAAACAACTTGTTAATTGTTTAATAGATTGTGCAATAAATTTTTTTTTTTTTTTTTAATTATTTTTACACCTATTAAAATAAAATAATCTACGAGTACCTCATTTAAACATGCTGTGCCACTATCTTGAGCTCTCGTTTTCAAAGCTCGATTTTCTTTTTCTAATTTATCCGCCTTTCTCATTGCCTCCATGCTCATCGTTCTTAAGTTTTCCACTTCGTTTTCATGGAGTCTTAAAATGTCTTGCAATGTTTCTTCGTGTAGACTTTGTAGGCTTTTTACGCCTTGGTTGTGTTCATTAATTATGGTTTTTATGTTATTGTCATACTGAACTTTGATGATTTCAATTTTTTTCTTATAATCTTTTTCAATACTTTCGAGCGCCTTTGTAAGAGAGGTTATCTTATTTTCAAAATCAACATTAGCATCTAACTTGGCCATAATGCTACGTTCAACATAAGATTTTGGTTGACTTTTGTCACTAGATTTACTATTAGTCGATAAAGTTTTGTACTCAGTGGATGACATCTTAAATTCACTCAGCCTTGACGGGCTAGAATCAGATTTATCTCTTACTTTTGCTAAATGAAATCTCTCGTCACTCCTAGTCTTTCGTAATTCTTTAGAATCATAGTATTTTAACGCATCGGGATCGACTTCGCCTTTCACGGTATGCAAAATGTATTCAAGTCCAAAGTTTTGTCTCATACCAATCTCGGGGTTTTTTTGGTCCTGTTCAGCTTTAAGTAGGAGAACATCAGCTCCTACTCTGGATAGTTTATGATGAGATTCACTGCCGAGACGTGTAGAAATTGTATTTTTTTTCCTAGATGCTTGAGAACTTTTTTGTTTTGATGTGCCGCTGTCAGTTTCAAAGGTTTTTGTTTTAATTATTGCAGGTCTAATTGGATCCTTGTCCGAATCTACTCCTAGAGAATTATACAATCCTATAAACAGGTTGTCTTCGTTAGATATCGTTAGTAATGAAGGAGTTCTATGCTTTCTAGTTTTGCCGTCTATATCATCGTTAATTTTAATGTCTGAATCTGAAAGTCGTTTAGGTGAAGAACCAATTGCAAGAGTATATGAATCTAATGACTTCTTATCACCATCCGAAGTATTTATAAAAGAAGGACTATCTATTCCAACTCTAGGCAAATTAATTTTCAACTTATGTTTAACGCTGTCGTCTTCGAGATATTCTTCATCTTCGTGAAACATAAACGAATCTCTTTCAATATAATTTGTAGGATGATCTATATCATTGTCTTTCTTCTTTTTTGTGGTTTGTACTGTTAATGCTTCGACTATTATTTCTGATTGTCCCTTACCCGACCATGTCCCTTTTGATGGTTTTTTATCACTGTTATTATTATAACTGCTTTCACTATCTTTGTAAATAACAAATAGATCCTTGTCTTTTGGTTTCTCTGATGTAAATCCACCGTGCGTTTTATTATCTTTGTGTTTATCTGTTTCATAACTTTCACGTGTCACATATTCAGTCAATCTTTCCTGACCTTGGGATGCCATCTTACTGCTGATAGCATTTTCAAACTCGTCATTACCCTTTGAAGAATTTGTATGCATTGACTGTCTATTGTAAATATCGATTAAATTCGTACTCTGAGTTTTAGAAGTAGCGTATTTCTTTCCTGATTTACGTGACTTTTTAGATAGACGATCGATCACGTTTGTGCCAGTTGTCGTTTTAGTTTCTGATATTTCGGTATCAGTCAAGCCAGAAATTGTGTATTGTTCTAATCTTCCTGGTCTCAATTGTTTCATTTTGTAATCTACATAACTGCTTTTGACGATGTTAAATGCTGGGTCTACAATTGCTGGTAATACTTTTACTTGGTTGAACAAAGTGGGTGCGCTTAGCTTCATTTCTAGTCCAATGTGCTTTTTATCTAGAGGTGGTTTGTTCATTTCCATCATGTTTATGCTATCAATATGTTCAGGGTTTTTGTCTTTTGTAATATTTATGGTTGCACTTGTTTCTGTGTTGTATATTTTATCCGATCTATTATCCGTTTGATTTCCCTTATTTCGATAAATATCCGTCATTTGAACTTGAACTCCCACGTTGTTATGAGGTTTTTTCTTTAAAGCTTCTAATTGCATTTGCAATTCAACTACTTCTTTAGATTTTTCCTCCAAGTCAGCTTTTATCTTTTCTATGATATCTGAAAGTTCGCTTTTATCGTTAGTCATATTTTGCAACTTTTCTTGTAACTCGCCTATTTTTTCTACAGAATTTTGATAAAGATCTTTGAGAGTTTGCAGTTCGTCTTTTAATTTAGAAATGTAATCTTGTGTTGACTGATTTACTTTATCGATTATCAGTTTTTCATTTAATATCGTTGCCTCTAAATCTTTAATTACAACTTTGTCATTAGCGATTTGCTTTTCCAATTTTTCTTTAAGGTCGAGCAGTTGTTTCTCCATATTTTGTCTATCTTTGATTGCGTCTTCTTTCTCACTTATAATTTTTTGTTTCTCCCTTTCTACTAATTTCTTCGCTTCATCTGCTTTGCTTAAAAGTAGCTGAGAAGACGTTTGCACATTTGATAATGTCCGTTCTAACGATGAGCTCTTAGAATTTTTCGCATCACAGAGTTTTCTTATCCTATCTAGTGACAATAATATGTCTTCAACATCGCAGTTATTTGGAGTTAAGACACTATTACCGACAAATGTTAACTCTAGGTGCTTAATATCAGTCACAACTATCTCCATTTGATTTTGTAAGCGTTTTATTTGTGATATGTAATTATGTTTATCTTGTGTAAACTCGTCAGATTTTATTTTTGTAACTGATAATTGATCTGATAGCATGGAGTTTTCATGCTGAAGTTTTGCCAATTCCATCTTCATGTTATGCGTTGCTCTTGAGTCTAAAAAGTAAATTGTATTTTAACAATGGTGTCTTAAACAGATGAAAAGTAAAATAAAATAATACTGGCGATCAATAATTATAATAATGGCGATCGATAATACTCACGATGAGCATCCATATTTTTTAAGCAACCAATCTCCTGAAAACTAAAATCTTTTAATTGTTCACCAGTCTGAAGCACTTCAGCCAAGTTACCGTGCAGTCTCGTTACTTCTTCTTCCAATTCATTTAAGTGGTTTTGTAAAGTTGCTATTTTATCATCCCGAGCCAAAATGTCTTCACTAATATTAGATATAATATTTTCCTAAAAAGGAAAAAGGAAATTAACATTGTGAACTTCTTTTATTTTCATTTTGAACATATTGTCAATACTAAGCCCAGTAAAGTTACGTTTAATATTTCATCCACTACCACACCTGCGCCCCAATATTTTATTTAGACATTTTTCAGAGACTGTGGCACCTATTTGTGAGTTTTTCAATTATTTTAAATTAATGGTGGATTTGGGTTATAAACAGCTTTATTTGACTTTTATTTATTCATTTGTTTATTTATTACATAACAAACTTACATCTATCATTACAGGTACAGACCTAATGCTATACTATTAGAGCAGTTAATTTACAAGCCTAAATAGTTTTTTTTATTTCAAATAATTATTTCGTACATAATAACCAATAAGTAGCCCTTGTGAATTCGCTCAATGTACACGAAAATATATCAGTCTGTTCAGCTACCGCGACGAGCGTGCGCAAGGCACGCGTCAGCGGCGCCCGCTGCAGCAAGTTGGTTCGCCCACTCGGCACCACCAGCAACTGCGGCCGCTGCCCGCGCCGTCGCCCCGCGTAATCGTCCGGCACGCATAGCCAAAGTTCCTGCAGAGTGGCTGGGTTATTTGTTTTTCCCCGAAGTACTTTAAACAAATATGTTGCCAGTGCTACTTCTCTCCTTATTTCCAATTGTAGTATCCTACCATGCCAAGTACAAACAATGTTGGATAAATCGAGGGATATCCTGGATACACCCTATATAACTTTAGGTACAGGAATCTTATAAATTTGTTCTGAATTCGTTCCAACATTGCTTTATACTTAGCATCATTTGGGCTCCAAATAATCGCATTAAATTCTAGATGACTTTTTACTAGAGCCTCATATAAGGCCCTTAAAGCGCATATATTGGTAAATTCATTTGCCTGACGTAGAACAAACCCCAGATTACGATATGCCTTTTTACAGACATTTCTAATGTGTTTCCGAAAAGTCAAGTCAACGGTGAAGCAAATACCTAGGTCCCTTACCTCTGTGACGCGCTGCAGCGGTTTCCCCTCCATGAGATATCGGTAATGTCTCGGTGTGCGTGTGCGAGTGAATGATAGCACCGAGCATTTGGTGACATTAAAATATAATTTATTCTCCTTGCTCCACTGAATTACATTATCTATATCTCGCTGCAGCAAGTCATGATCCACAATATCTCTCAGACTTATAATGCTAAGTCCTCAAAAACAAAACATGTTACATTTGGGACCCTGGGCTAACGATATATATTAAAATTGTGAACAAATGTTCATTTGATAGAAACATTTTGTTAAATTTCTAATTTTCATACTTACATTGACACATTTGTATCGTTTTACAAGATTGGGACTATTACCTGATACACATTTTACATAAGAACGTTCAATAAAATTGATTTTATAACATAAACGAAAACCTATTAATAAAAATCACAATCCTTGACAATTTACTTATTTTTTAAACCACTGTATTATCTTTTATACAAAATTGAAACGTGCAATTACAAAAATTAGGTAAATGCTGAGCGAACGAACAATGAGAACAGTGTTTGAAAGAAACTAGTGAATTATTTTATAATATAAAAAAAGGTCGTTGGTCTAGTGGTGGCAAGCGAGACTGCTGATCGTGACCTCCTGGGTTCGATTCCCAGGTCGGGCAAGGAGTAATTGGCGTTCAGGCTCAGAATGTCCCTTTCCCAATCTGTCCCTCGGTTTCAAATAGTCCCTTTCCCGAAATGTCCCCTCCCCATAATGTCCATTTCCCAGAAGGTCCCTTTCCCGAAACGTCCATTTCCCGAAATGTCCCCTTCCCCAAATGTCCATTTCTGAAAATGTCCCTTACCCGAAATGACCCCTTCTCAAAATGTCCCTTTCCTACGACAGCTACGCTTTTAAACTAGGCATATTTAAATAACATAACCCAAGTAGTCAATCAACTTTTAATCACATTATAATATAAAACCAAAACAAAAACAGTCAAAAGCCTTTTAATTACATACTTATAAATCAAAACGTCAAAAGCCAATAATTATCCACGTAATACCTACCTGTTAACATATTTATATTATATTATTATAAGATACCATTATAGAAATCAAAGAATTCTTAGTGAATTTTTTTATTTAAATAAGCAGTCTCAAAAATATTATTTTAAGACTATTTGAAACCGAGGGACAGATTGGGAAAGGGACATTCTGAGCCTGAACGGTAATTGGGTGTTTGAGTGTGGAATTCCTCAGTAGCAGCCCGGAGTTTGGATTTGTCTTCGGTTGATGGCAATAGGCTCGCCCCCTATTTCATGGGACTTAAACATAACTGCGAAAAGAGGGTGTTCCTATACATCTCTGCCCTACCCTTTGAGGAATACAGGCGTGATGTTATGTTGTGGGTTAATTAATTTTTGTGACTTATATTATTATAATAAATATTTGCAATATGTGGCATTCTTGAGGTTTTCCCTTTTGATAGTTTGCCCATAAGGCGATACGCACACTGCACCGCATCACTCAGCGTAGCGCGGGAGTGCGTGTTCTTACGTTGTTTGCAAGTATCTGTGTTTGTATAGAAAACACGCGCAGTGTTGTGGCTCCGTCGCCACGCACCCCGCAGCGTAGCGCGGGGCACTGTGTGTTTCGCCTTACAATGACCGAAATAGGAACGTGTCAGTCACGACTAAAACCGCTCCGTACACTATTATGCCCACTGCAACGGATCAACCGCGTTCTAGGCCTAGCACCAATGCTGTCGAATTACTAAATTAAATGTAACGTAAATTAATCGTAACTGAATTTGAATCGGAAATGCTCGTAAGTATTTTAAACTCATAAGTAATTACGAAGTAATTCAAAAAATAAATCCTTTTATTAATTAATGTTTTGGCTAAGCGTAATTTTACTGGGCTGTTAACATATTATACGTCTCTGATATACGTATACTACTAACTGATTCGTCTAATTTGTCGAGCAAGTCTCTGATTCTTCTCTGGTTATGAAGTTTTTCTTGTCTCATCATTTCGATTTCCTCCATGATATTTTTATAGGGATCAGTTTGTGCGTTGGCTTTGTCAACAAGCTGAAATATAATTTTAAAAAAATGTACTCAATTAGACAAAGGCCAATATTCAATATTCATAGAAAAAAAGCCAAACCAGATCAATGATACTTATCTCAAATAGAGTATTTGACTATTATTTTTTTATTAGAAATCTTGAAACTATTCCGAAAATGATAAGCCAATGAAATATTTAATAAAATGCCCAAGTTATAAACGATTTAAAATTGTTGACTAGACAGAGACAACATGACACCACAATGACGTCATACCTTAATTAAAAACTGCATAGTAACTTGACATTACTTCGTACAAAATCTGTGTCGCGCGATAGGGACAGAAAATGCCTCCTCCACAAACTTCGAAAGCGTGTAGCTCCTCTATTTTTTCATGGTTTTTTTTTCACATACTGTGTTCTTTCTACACTTTCTTTAAAATAATCAAAATTGTTGTACGTTTTTAATAGTAGTCAAATACCCTATTATAAGTTTATAGTATTTGCTGAATTACTGCATGGCATCGTCAAATTAGATGGCTAAATCTACGGACACTAGAATTAAAGTATGGAATTTCGATTTATTACGATTACTTCTATCTGTTATTACCGATTGATTTATAAAAGACTAGCTGTGTCCTCACGGCTCCGCCCGTAGCCTATGTTAGCCAGTGATAATGTAGCTTTCTAACGTCAAAAGATTTTTTGAAATCGGTCCAGTAGTTTTTAAGTTTATTCGTTACATACAAAAATACAAAAATCCAAACATACAAAAATACAAATCTTTCCTCTTTATAATATTAAGTATAGAGTATAGATGGTAGTAGTGGATACTACTAATACACATTTTATAATCACCGTCACGTAACTTGGCAAGAGTAGAGAAGAGAATTCCTCTCCTTTCTTTCTTCTAAACAAACATATTCATGTTTAAAAATAAATTATGGCAATAACCATAGAATAATGACGATCAATAAAAGTGACCATTTTTTTGTCGCACTAAGTGTACATGCACAAACTTACTCATACTACGCCAAAACCTTGCCAAAAGTTAGATGCCGGCCGGACTATACTTAAGAGACAATTTTATCTTTTAAAGTGAAAACCTTGCTTTTTATATACAGCAGTTTCTATTTAAAGTGTCTTGCTTGCGCTGTGCCAGATTCGGACAAACACCATCGCGAAAAAAATATCAACCTGTATTTTTATTTAACCAATGGAGAAGGTCAATAATTAGGATCACATCTCTACAACAAATATTGTGTTTTAAGTTGATAGAAGACCATGAAATCTAACAAAAACTTAGGAATAGGCACTTCAATTCAACGACACTAAGGCAGTTTTACTCAATATAACCTTATTTTATTCTTGTTAATTCTTATTTCATGGACCTCAACACTGTTTGTTGGGGAGATTTGATTCTTATTAATGATCCTATCGATATCTATTAACAGGTGCTATAAAATAGAGGATTGTACTTTCTCGCAGTTTCCTCTGTCCGACTCCCGATTCATGTAAGAGAATTTTTAATATTTGGAGTACTTTCCCTCCACGTCTTTCGACACTCAGTATAATGGAATTCCAAAAACATAATTAAAGAAATGTCTTCTGTATAATTTACGATATTTCTGAAAAACGCTGTAGAATTTTCCGGTGGATTAATGCGATCCCAAAACATAACAATATCTTATTCTAAAACTAGCGACCTGCCCCGGCTTCGCACGGGTGCAATGTAGATACTAATGTGGGGCATATAAACTTTCCTCTTGAATCACTCTATCTATTGCTGTAAACTGCATTAAAATCCGTTGCGTAGTTTAAAAGATCTAAGCGTACAGACAGCGGGAGCAACTTTGTTTTATACTATGTAAAGATAAGATAAGTATGCAATAATGATAGTTTTTTGACAACGTAGGTAGGTGCAGAACTGTTGTAATATAATCAACAACTACTTTACTACTTTAGCCATCGAATTTGACAATTATAATAATTATGAAACATTTATATCAACCCAAACAGTAACTGATTATTTGTTATCGGTTTCGTTTTTTCTGGGCTATCTATATAAAATTATTTTATTCGTGTAAATTCACCTCATTCCTTGCACCTATTAAAGCATTCTCCAAGTCCGCATTGTGTGTTATTAAGTTTTGACTATGACTATACAATTCACAGTTCTCTCGCTCAATTCTCTTCAGGTCAGCCAATTGCATATCTAGTTCAGTTTGTAATTTCTCTTTTTCAGCTTTCATTAGATCATGTGCTCTTTTTATTTTTTCGAATTCTGTTTCTAAATTTTCATAATATTGTATTTTATCGACTAATTCGGTACTCTCTTTTATTATTAAACTTAGTCTAGCTTGAGTTGCATTTTTATCATCTTGTAAGATTTCTAAATTACTTCTGACCGCGGCTTGATCCATCTTCAAAGATTTTATCTCCTCTAAAAACGATCTGTTTTCTTCAATTTTTTTCTCTAATGTATTATACAAGTTGTTGATTTCCTCTGTTTTATTATCAAAATCATCCTGCAGGATATTTCTTTCCAATATTAATTTGGCATAAGCTTTTTTTAAACCTTCTAACTCTTGTTCTAGAATATTAATTTGATTAGATTTTTGTAATAATTCCTCATTATCCAGCTTTAAATTATTCATAGATTGCAGCAAGTCATCCATTTCTTTTTTCTTTTCCATAAGCTCTTTTTGGGCAGCTTGTTTTTCTTTAGACACCTTCTGATAAGCTTCATTAATTCTAGATAGTTCGTTATCTTTCGAGCCTTCAGATTTTTGTAATGTGTCAATTATTTCAACGCTTTCTTTTTTAGTTAACTGAAGAGCGATTATTGTGTTATCAAGTTTATGCGATTTTTCAAGTAATTCTTTTTTGAGCTGTTGTTTCTCTTTTAGTAGTGTATCGTAAGAATGTTGTAAATTTTGCAGTTGGATGGTTATTTCCTCAAAATCTATTAATTTATCTTTCAGCTCGCCAGTTTCTTTTTCAGTTAAATCTAAAGACATTTTATATTTCTTCTTTTCATCTTCTAAGCCGTGGATGCTATCAACAGCGTTTTCGTTAACTTCATGTAATCTTTGAATCTGTTGTAGGAGAATAGAGATTTTGTTGTCTCGGCTAGATAAAGCCAGATTTAAATTTCGATTTTCCTCCATTGTTGTCATTAATACATTTTGAAGTTCTTTGTTATCTTCTAACTGTAGTTTCAATGTGTTTGCTACATCAGCTTTTTTGTGGACGACCTGATCATAATCTTTAACTTTCTCTAATAATTCTTGACTTTCTTGTTTGGCTACCTGCAGGGATTGAAGTGCATGCATCTTTTCATTTTCTAAGGACACTAGACTACTGTTGAAATTGTCCCGCACTTCACTAAGTTGTTTACATAGATCCTTATTTTCTTGTTTCCGGTTTTCTGTCTCAACTATTAATTTATTTATTTCTTGTGATTTATTATTAATAACGTCTATTAAATTTTCTATTGCAGCTGATTTTTCATGCACGTCTTGAGATAATATTTTAGTTTCTTCTATTAAATTTTCGGTATACTTTTCTAAATAGTCGTTCCGATGTAACGTTTTTTCACACGTGCCTATAATATAATATTTAATAAATTATGTTTATCATCACAATATGTAGTTAGGATTTAAATTTTAATTGCTGAATATTGGCTACCGAAAACAGATAATCTAGGCGTGGCGCTTTTCGTAATAGTAAACGAAATATTACCAAAATCACCAAGCTTGGCAAACGAATTTGTGATTGCAGTTTGTTATTATTTGTGCACAGGTTGCCCATCCCGCTACAACAATTTCTTAGCCTGTCTTATAAGTGACACTAGCAAGGAATTAGATGACCAAAATAGAGGGAGTAGCCAATTCTTTGTCGATACACGGCATACGGCGTTATAATAATAAGATAACTAAACCATTTTTTTACTTTTCCAATCTTCTATTTCCAACTTGAGCTCATTTATCAGTGCTAGGTGATTTTGATAGTGCTTTTGTAAGTCTTCTTTTTCTTCTTTGTTACAAAATAGAGCATCACTTAAAGTTTTTATTTGGTCTTTAGAAGATTCAATTTCATCCATCAACGCTAATGAATGAGTTTCCGCTTCTCGTGTGTGAGACTGAAATTATAAAAATCTTCTATATTACCATAAAGAAGTCTCTCTTTTTGCAAGGTTATTCCAGTAGACGTTATTCTATCTATATATTTCTTATGTGTATAATATGGCACAATAAAAAATGTTGAACTTTAAGGACGTATGCAGATGGACTGCATTCCAAATGTACTGCTAGAAGAAGTCAAAATTGAACAAAACGGATTCACGATTATACTCACGCGTTAACTAGTACATCTACTAAAAATACTTACTATTTCTTGGTCTTGTTCTAGTAGTTTATCAATTTGCAGTGACAAACTTTTAATTTGCTGCCCTTGGCACATAACTCTGCAATCAGCTTCCTTTAACTTGCACAATAAAGCATTTTGCTCTTTTTCAGCAGCAATAGTAGCTTCGTTTAACTTTTTCTCTAACAGAATATTTTCATTCCGCAAGCTATCCATTGCTTTACTTTTGATTTGATTAATTTCTGATTCAGCTTTTAATTGCATTTCTATATTAGAAGTCTCATCAGTTAGTATAAGGTATTGCTCTTTTAATGTGTCAAGATCAACAGAGCGCTTTCGATAATGCTCTTTTTCGTTCCATAGAGAATTGTATTCTCTTATTTGAGCTTTTAAGCTTTCAAATTCTTTACCTATTTCGACATGTTTCTTACAACATGTTTCTAAATTATCTTTTTCATGTTTCAAAGATTCGTAACAAGTCATTAAATCATCGTAATTCTCTTGGAGAGATTTTAAGCGTCTTAGATTTTCTGTGTCTATATCGTAACTATCTATTATGAAAGTGTCGTTATTTAAATCTTCATCTGGTTTATCTTCAGTATTTTCTTTACTAAGAATTTCCCTCATTTCTTCATTCTGTATAATGTCAGCAACGAGTTGAGCCCTTTTGTTATCTCGACTTGGTAGTTTTGATTCTGATGATGTTAGTGCATAGGTTGGTTCAATACGGGATAGTACGTCAAAACGATAGCACGCACAATCTTCATCATTGTCATTATGGAGAGGCGTAAAAGCCACGAAATCTTGGGTGCAAGGAGCTATTAACGCGATGCAAAAATTTTCCAAGACCTTCAGTTTAAAAAGTATTTTACCTTTTATGTCAATGCAGCGAATATCTTTACCGGCAGTCTAAAATAGAGAATATTATAAGAAAAAGCAACATATGGCAAAATAAATAAGATTTTGTAAAAGTATATACGGTACAATGGGGTCATTCAAAAACCGCAGGGCTAACAAGAATTCAGTTAAGGAATGTGCTTTTTATAAATAATTATAGCCACAGGTACTGTGTATTTACGATGTCAATGTATATTTCAATAAATGGAATTGTAAATAGTTTAAAAAATGTGTCTAAAAGTCTCCTATCGTGTCTATTAGCCCCGCGGTTCTCGAATGACTCCATTTTATCCGGTAACAGACCAATAGTATCAAGTACTGCCTATACTTGTCGTTTTGGCAAAGAGCAGCAAATATTTTTTCCAATGCTGTATATATGTGGGCATAGATGCAATAAGGCTCGCAGATATCGTTTTCCATAACCTGTTACAAACAATATTTATTTTTTAAATAGCGATCATTTTAATATAAATGAAAAAAATGGTGTAGTGACAAAAATTGAGAGGAGTATGCTTAGGGTGATTTGACCATGTTGAGAGAATGAGTGAACGGCGATTAACAAAAAGAATTTGTAAGGCGGATGTCAGTGGAAACGCGGCTAGAAGACGCCCTAGAAGGTCATATATCGATGTTATTGGTGATGTTCTTCACAAAAGACAGGTGCGTACTACTCTCAACCAGCGTGCATGTATGAAAAGATGTATGAATGTGGATGAAGTGAAAGGAGTATGTAAGAAACGTAGCATGTGGCGTTCTATAGTTTCTACCCATGGGAAAAAGGCGTGAGTTTATGTTTGTATGTATGTTTAATGTTTAAGATCACTGTTACATACAGCTATTGTATTTTTCATAGCGTTTAATTTTGCGTCTTTTGAAATAATTGTCTCTTGCATTTCGTCGATCCTCGGATCACGGACGACTGAAATACGAATTATATAATGGTAGATATATTTTTTGAGGTATACAGGGTGTAAACGAAATCATGTGATCCTTCAAACCTCGTGATGTACTGCTGACATAGATTAACCTTGCACGGGATACTATTGAAATCAATAAAAAAACAAGTAAACATGTGTTCCTGACGTAAGGCATTTTAGCGCCCCGAATTAAATGACCGCGCGGCGAGCGATTGCCGCGTAATTCGCGCGGAGCACTAAAATGCCTCACGTTAGGCATAGATACTACAATTCTAGGGACGTTTTGCCCATTATGTTTTAAGATATCATTCGATTACATATCGACGCTCGGCAATGAAAACCTCGTAAATCAAATTTTGTTCAAAAGCGTTTTATTTGTTCTTTAGGTTGATAAACTCGTAATACACTTACTAGTTCAACAAACTTTCAATTCAAATACTTCTCAGCTATCTATGACGTACGATGACAAACTTGTAATAACATTTGATCGGCCATTTTTTTCTGGAGACGGTTCTTTCTATCTCTTTTAAAATTTTGTATTTTACACATACGTGGTTTTCACTGCCGACCGTCGATATGGATATACTAAATATGTTTTCCCTTACGTGTAGCAACTTCACAAGAGCACGGCACTTCATTTTGAACGCCTTTTGTTTCCATCTTCAGCACCTGTGTTTTAAATAACTCTTAAATCAAACTTTTAAAAACACGCCCTACATTGTAGGTAATGTGGCTGTTGATACTTGTTACTGATTATTATTAATGCGGTGAGAAAGTACTTTCCATAGCATGTCATACGAGCTCAAACACGATGGGTCTGCAACTAGTCACTGTCGAGTGCCGATGGCCACCACTGGTCACCTTCCAAGTCCTTGTCCAAGTTGTTTAGTCACTTGTTACTTATTTTGAGTTGCATGGCTATCAATGGGTCTGCCTGATTATTAGCTATTTTGGAGTATTATTACCAAACTTCTGATCCAAACCCTCAATCAGATCAGCTCTATGGTACCTTAATATTGTATTATCATTAGGTTTGTATACAAGGTTAGTCAGAAAGGGGTATTAAGCCGCGGGCCTCTTAATGTATCACTGATGATTGTTTTAAAGAAAGTGTAAAAATTTCAAAATTCGATAAAAAAAAACATGCAAAATGAGTTTTATTTTAGTTTTTTCAAAAATTCTTCCTCCCTGCTTAAGTTACGAATTCAGAAAATGGAGCTTCTAATCCGTGACCCCAAATATGACCTAAAATGTAAACACAGCTGATCATAGCTGAGGATAGATAGAATTTAACGTATTTTTTCTGAAATCTATGAACAGCTATTTCTCTTAAACTACTGAGTTTTGGGGAAAATTGTAGAACAAAAGTTATCCATTATTATGGGCACTTTAATACCCTTTCGGCTTAGTAGGTACCCCCTTTCCGACTAACCTTGTATATGTTAGAAATCATAAGTCAATCGGACGAGCGGAATTGAAATAAATACACATTGTATGGCAGAAATCTCTACACCGACTATGAAAAGACCTGATTATCTTGAAATGGTTGATCCGATTTCCATCAAACATAGCCTATAACCGTCTCGATTAAACTAGCTTTAAAAAAACCGCATTGAAATCGGTTCATCTGTTTAGGCGCTATAACGCCGCAGACAGGCACACAGACAAACAAACAGACTTCAAACTTCAATAGGGCTTCAAACTTATAACACCCCTCTTTTTTGTCGAGGGTTAAATATATAAATTAAAACTGCACATATAAAAGCACATCATTCATTCTGGGCTAAATCTGAGAGTGCCGGCCAAACAAAAATAATGTTATATTCCGTTTGAATTATGTTATTACATCACTGTTATGCCTTTATCTAAAAAGTATGAAAAATTGTTTCGAATTTATGTAACTTGGCGGAGAATGACCCTACAGGTTTGGTCTCATAGTAGCAAATGAATAGAATAACATATTCTAACGAAATATAAAAATTAGGGATGTGCCGAATATTCGTTTTATGTTCGGTATTCGGCATATTTGGCAGGTTTACCGAACATTCGTATTCGGCCGATTATTCGGCAAAAATACCGAACATTCAACCGAATAATCTTGCGTTAAAAAGTTGCCTGTATGAAGTAGTATAATTACATAATTCTATTCATATCAAGTGTGTCTTATCATTTATCGTCAGTTTCATAGAAAAATGTTCAGATGATCGACCTCTTCCTTCCACTTTTTTTTCGGCAACTTTCTGAGTTTAAAAACTTTATACACAAAAACAAATGCAAGTGCCAATATTTTGTCGCTAATTAGATGACGTAATAATAGTCCGGGGATAGCGGCGTTAGCGGTTGGAAGGGTCGAGCGATTCAATGACTTCGACAAGTACAGACTTGAATTTTTGCAATGCGCCAAACCCTGCCGAATATTCGGCCGAATGTTCGGTTCGGTAAACTTTTAACCGAACATTCGGCCGACTATTCATATTCGGTGAATACCTTATTCGGCCCATCACTGATAAAAATCGATACCTCCCACGCAAAAAGTCGTAACACGTTTTTTTTGTAAAATGAGATTTTAGTACTACAGTTCCTTATTATAGAAATACTACACATCCTTGAAAACAATATTTTCATATTTACATTAAATACCAAGATTCTTACCCGCTAATAGTCTTATCATGTTTAAATTCCCGCGCATATGGTCGTGCCAACAGTTGCGACGATTTACGTTGAACTATTGGACCGCGCACCGGCTAATCACGGCACAGTACCGACGTCGTAAGATGTAAACAGTACAAAATATTCTTTGGAGTTTGAAAATCTAAAAAAACAAGAAACTGTGTGTGTTTTGTACTTTACTGTTTTGTTTTTATTAGATACTAGTACTATGAGTAATGTACGGTCATCAAAGATTTAAAATTAGCTTTAAATAACCAAAATGATTCGAACGTGAAAATAACGGCTAATGAACGTTGATAAAAATATGGTAAGTTTATTTCTTACTTTAATTTACTATCATGATTTGCATGTTTATCCTAATCGTGTTAGTAAATTGTTTTTAAGTATATAATGATTTTCATCACTATTTTCGTAAGTTAATAATTTGAAATACGTCCGACGCAAAACGTCGAAACATGAAAGTTAAGATTTTATGCGCGGTCGATATTATCGTATTTAAAAAATCTGTACGCAGCATAAAGTCTTATGTCTGACATACGACCTTATTCGTGCTGTATTCGTTGTGCTTTTTAATGGTATAAGGTCGTAACAAATAGATACGACTTTGCGACAACAAGAATAAGGTCGTAAGTTTTTATTTTTGCCTATTTTTACGAAAATATGAGTTTTTAATTCAATCAAAAGGCCTCATTATCCCCTTTAACCTTCAATCATTGCTATATTCTAAAATTAATCCCACACTATCGTTTGCGGCTGATCAACACAAAGATGAAGTTAAGAATCTCTCTCCTGAAAAATCACAAATTTGGACATACGACCTAATGCGCGGGAGGTGTCGAAATACTAGCGACCCGCCCCAGCTTCGCACGGGTGCAATGTAGATACTAATGTGGGGCATATAAACCTTCCTCTTGAATCACTATCTATTGCTGAAAACTGCATTAAAATCCGTTGCGTAGTTTAAAACATTTAAGCGTACCGACTCCGAGAGCGATTTTGTTTTATACTATGTAAAGATTTTTGTTTGGCATTGGTGTCGATTCTGTAACACTTTTTGACAGTATTAAACTAGACTAAACGCAACTGTCACTTGTCTTTTTCTATTGAAACAGAAAGAGACAAACACCCTTAGTTTAGTTTAGTCCTGTCAAAGTGGGCAACAGAATCGACACCACCATCAGATTTAGTCTAAAAATTTATAGATGTTGAATGATGTCCTTTAAGTTCTTAAGACAAGACGTTGCTCAGGGCGGGTAACAGTATGTTGCACTGGCACATACAGACAGACAGTTGAAGACAGCGACTGAGGGGGGAGGGTTTTAGTATGTAAAAACCACACATGCCTACAACTTCACTCAAAAAAGTTGGGTTAGTTATTAGCTTTGTATTAGGTAATGATTTCGTTTTATCATCGTCCCGTTCTATTATACAGGGTGTAAACGAAATCATGTAATTGCTTCAAACCTCGTGATGTACTGCTGACATAGATTAACCCTGCACGGGATACGTGAAACATTTTAACGCCCCGAGCAAATTATATATATATCGCGGTATATCGCTCGCCGCGTGGTCATTTAACTCGGGGTGCTAGAATGCCTCACGCAACACATGTTTACTTGTAATTTTTTTTTATTTCATCTAAATGTGTCCCGTGCATGGTTAATCTATGTCGGCAGTACATCACGAGGTTTGAAGGAATTACATGATTTCGTTTACACCTTGTATATCTTATCCGACTATTTCATTTATACTTAAACTAGCTTTTGCCCGCAGCTTTGCTTGCGTGATTTTTTTCACCCCCTTAGGGGTTGAATTTCGACAAATCCCTTCTTAGTGGATGTTTACGTCACAAAATGATCCTACTGTCAAAATTTCAAGTTTCTAACCCCAGCCGTTTAGGCTGTGCGTTGATAGATCAGTCAGTCAGTCAGTCAGCTTCTCCTTTTATATATATAGATAAACAAACTGCCTACTGTGCTTTACCTACTATACTCACAATTCCTTTGATCCGTGATGAGATAACGCAAATTAAAATAGTTTTCGGAATTTCCATTTCGTAAAGTGAATTGTTACTTTCGATAATTAAATACCTATTTGTTTTTGAATACAGTTCTAATCTCGTTTTGCCTGCTAACATTTTAAATTAAGTATTTACTAACTTTTTTTTCCACCTCCTCTTCGTTTGTTTTTGGTGTTGCCTGAAAAAACAATTGCAGTGTATAAAATATAGTTCCAATCTAGTCTCAATTTCGTAAATGTCACAAATCGTAACCTTCTGAACTAACAAACAACGTCAAACGTGAATTTATAATAACATTTTAATGAGATTGAAAATGGATAGAAAGTTGATCGAAGCCAAAATTGTATTCTGCTAAAATTCGGAACTAGCACAGATAAAAATTGGCATTGTACCTACTCCTTAAAAAACGTCAAAACTGTGATTGAATTGATGTATTCCCGTTGTCCCCGTTGGTCATGTCCCCGTTAACGGGGACAAAGGGAATTTCATTGAGTCTGTAAGTAGACTAGATTCGAGATCATACTGAAACCGGACTGAACTTGAGGAGCAGAATACCAAATTCAGTCATAGTGTACCTACACTATGACTGAAGACTGACATTAATTATACTATTACGACAATTGGCTTTCAGTATCTTAAAATCTGTGAAAAATTGATTACTGGTTGTTTTTTTTTGGGTGTAACTTAGTCTAGAGATAAAAATAAGCTGGTGCAAGAAATATCCACTGGGAATTGATTTCATAATTATTTAGGTATCTCATAGCGTTTCATTTTGCTTTTTTTGCAATAGTTGTCTGCGTGTCTTGCATTTAGTCGCTTCTGGAATCCGATGTCGATGAAGATTGAAGATTATATAAAATTCCTACATTTGGATGCTCGGTTACTGCTGCATACATCGCACCCTTAGTAATGTAATGTAAGGGCACAACTCGAAATATTGAGTTTTTGAGTTTCTGTGTTAGATGGTCTCAATACCAACTGTTCTACCACTTGGCTTTCACAGAAAGAGAAAAAAGACAATATTAAAGCAAATACTGTAATTATACTGTGAAAACATCGGGTTCCCTGAATCTTTTAACAAGTTTTCCCAAAAGTTGATATTTTTGAAATAGGCGTTTACTTTATTAAGGGTGCGACATATTACAGCTTTCTCTCTCGAGTTATTTGTATTGGTATCTCTATAGTAAAGTAAGCCTTATATCTCCACCACTAGGCTGTTTTACAGTTCTTCTTCTTCTTTTTCGTGTGGTTAGTAACTAATCTGGTGTCAGAGTGTATCCCGCCCATGGGCCTCTAACTTGATTTCACATGCCGTCGAGAAATATCTCTCAGGCATGCCGGTTTCCTCACGATGTTTTCCTTCACCGTTTTTAAGCAAGCGATAATTATACGATACACACACGAATCCGAAGTCAGAGGTGCGTGCCTTGCGTTTGAGCTCGAGACCTATGACTTCGCAGTCCGACGGCCACACCAGTAAGCAATCACTGTTGTTTCACAGTTGATAACATTATCAATGTCTTTTAAAGTTAAATATGGTATAAATTATATAAAATGTTTCACAATCTTTGGTTTAATCCTAACTGAGAGATAAATATGGCGGTTCGGCAGTTTTTTTATAGAAAATTTATCGAACCAACTTATTTATTTTCCAAGTAAGAGTTATCCGACGATTGTGAAATAGGCTCTTAAAATTATAAACATTTATTAGTGGTAAAGATACCTCATCGCCTCTCGATTTGCCGGTCTGAAACAAAAAAAAGTAATCATCATTATCATCATCATAATATCATCATCATCATCATAATCATCATGGGGTCAGCTTCCAGTTTAACCAGATGCGGCTGAATACCAGTATTTTACACGGAGCGACTGCCATCAGATTTCCGCAACCCAGGTAGACTTAGGTTCAGGTTAGACTGGTTGTCAGACTTTTGGGCTTCTGACTTCCCGTAACGACTCGTGTTCGTATGACACCTGGGACCGACTGGTTAACGTGTTCTCCGAGGCACGAAGGGGTCTCGATATGTAACGAGCGGTCACCCATCCACCGTTTGACCGCGGAAAGCGCAGTTTAACCTTGCAAATCGTATGATCCGCGCAATTGTTAATTTATCACAAGCCCCTCGAAAATCGTATATAAGTAATATATATAAATATTTTAGGTGATTTATAATAGTAAAATAAATGAATACAATTACTTACCGCAAAACCTTCTGAATCAATGGCCTGAAAATATAAAACATCTTATTAGTTTCACCTTTTTTACGACTAACTTTCGTGTATTCATTAACACAAATTATAACAAAAAAAAAGACATTTAACAAAATATAAAAATAACATTATTTTTATTAATGACTCCTATACAGTCGACCCAGTGCATAATATCAGCAAGCACATTGGGTCATCCGCGCGACAGCGCAAAGAGTAATCCCAAGGAGGGTTGGGCCAGGCAGGCGGCCTGTCATAAAACAATAAGCCAAAACCTCTAACAACATGGATTTATGAAATACATGTTGTGCCGACCCCACCTAGTGTGGGATAAGGGCAGGAAGAAGCAGAATACAGCTGTCACGAGTAGTCAGAAACCCGTAAGTCTGAAAACTGGTCTAACTTTAGGATATCGGCACTGTCCAGTAACTGGGTTGCGGAGGTCTGATGGCAGTCGCTCTGTGTAAAAAATACGTATATTTAGCTGCATCTGGTTAGACTAAATTTTGACCCCCAACATAGTTAGGAAAAGGCTAGGCTGAACGGGGTGAATATTCGAATTTTTTTAACATTATATTAACAAATCACTCTTTCTCCCGGTTTATTAACGTTATAGTATTGTCAGATTGTTTTTATTCTTGTCATATTGCTTGACGGCAGCGGTATAGTTTGAGTTTTCATTATCATAACTATAGTATTAAACATCTGCATTCTTAACTTTGGGATGATGCTAATGACGTTCTCAAATTTTGTAGTTATTTTTCGAATATTCGCCCAACGATTAATTAATTCGATACAAACATGTTTTTTGAATTTAATACTGACCTCTGTAAAACCGGATAAATCCAAATCTAAGCACTGAAATAAAGCAGGTAAATTAGTAGGAAATAAAGCAAAATATACCTAGTGTTTTTATGCTCGATATAGACATGGGTTTATATATGGCTATTGTTATAACAACAGGTACAATGGTTATAACACTCAATTACCTACAATAAACTAAAACGTATAAGAATTGAGATTTCGATAAAAAAAGGGTTTTCCCGTACCTACTAACTCTACATAAGGCTGTCATTATGTCATTATTAATGGGTTTTGATCTGCAGAGAAAACTGTGTCGGATTTTCAACAATAAGCTTTTCTGAGTTGTTAAAAATAAATAACTTCACTTCTAATCTAACCTTACTAGTTGAGGTGATCAGACTATTCAAACATGTTTGTGGCCATATAATTAGAAACGATTAGTACTGCACGTCATACATCGAAAAAATAGAAGTCTCTAAAATAATGACATTCTAGATGGATAAATGAAAACATTGGATGAAATAAAGCTCCCTTATACTAAAGACACATGTTTCAGTAGTTTGAATATATCAATATAAGAATGGTCCTGAAAAGGGTTTGCTTTTGTTAATTGAACAAACTTGCAATCCTTAGGTACATGCTATCGTTTTCATATATTTTCACTGTATATCGCGAATCATGTAATTACTTCTCCTTATATTAATATAAGATTAGACAAATTAAGACCCAATTTTAGGTAAGTAATGATTAGAAAAAAGCAACATGTTTGCTTCCAGCAGTGATTCAACACAGTAGGTATTATGCTTTTACGAACCTCGGTCAATCAAGATGAAATGAAACTCTATTTGAAGAAATGGTTTAAAAGATATTCGTGATTTGGTGGGCTACTTTTGTCTAATTTTATATGAAACTAGCTGTGTCCTCACGGCTCCGCCCGTAGCCTGTTACTCAGTGATAATGTAGCTTTCTAACGGCGAAATATTTTTCAAAATCGGTCCAGTAGTTTTTAAGTTTATTCGTTACATACAAAAATACAAATCTTTCCTCTTTATAATATTAGTATAGATGGAGTAGATACAGACAGGTATAGTAAAGTTATTTTGTGATGGAATTGGAATTTGTCACTAACCGATAAATGATAAAGTTCGGGACACATTACCTACTGCAAAATCTAACCTAATTCTGTCATCTTTGCACTATGGATATGTCGGTATACACATGATTGTGCATCAATGTATAATTATGTATCTAACTTCCCCTGGGTATATTTTAGGCGTCACTCAGCTTTAAGGGTAATAGGTACCTAGTACACACGACGACAAATCAAGATCACTGCAACGGATCAACTGCGATCGCTGCGGTCTAAACCCGTATGCAACGCGTATGATGACCGTACCACCCCCGTTTAGTGCCCGTTTTATCGGTTGTTGTACATTTTCTTTAATTGTATATAATTTTATAAATATTTGTAACACAATCTATTACATTTTTGTCCTCTATTTCTTTTGCGCACGTGCATTCTTTTTCAAAATTTTGTATCAGACAAGAATTACAACGCGGAGTGCACCCGTAGCATACGCGGTACAAACGCGGTGCATACCCGTCGCGTGTCAGAACGGAGCGTTCCGACTCCTGCAAAATATTCTGGTGATGAAATTTTGCCGGTCTGTGCATGATACGCTACGGTGTTGGTCGGCGACGGAGCGGTCTAGTGGGCATTGTCTCATACTAATCCATACGAAGAATATGTTTTTATCTGTACTGACTGTACAGTTACGGAATTATTGCTACGGTGTAGTGGGCTGAGTTCATTACATAAATAATTGCTTCCTACAATAATTAATTTCAAAAAATCAAAATATGCATTTACTCTTGCCGTTCACCGTACTAAACGCTTAAAAATATTTTATCAAACTGTCGGATTGTTTCTTACCAGTTCATCGAGCTCTTTGTTGGCCGCTTTTATTGCTGCTTGCTGAAAAATAATATTATGTGATTGATATTTAAATCCGACCAACATTTAACTGACGACACGTTTGGGGCTGTGGCTAAGCAATTGGCTTCTGCGCCACGGGTCGTGGGTTCGATTCCCACACGGAACAAATATTTGTATGGCCTACAGATAGTTGTTCCGGGTCTGGGCGTTTGTGTATGTGAAGATTTGTGTCTGTAAACGCTCCCACGATACAGGAGAAATCCTAGTGTGGGGCAACGTTTTATTTAAAAAAGGACAAAATAAAAGAAAAAAAAAAACTTAAGAAATTATTAAAGCGGTCGCACATTTGTCGGCACCGTACGCACCACACGCGCCGCAGGAAACAAATAATTTTAGAATTATTTATAGTACTTTAGGGTAATTACAAACATGGGAATATTCCGAAAATTACGGTAATTCGTAAAAGTACTAAACCAGGCAATATTTTTGCTCTGGCAACATTACATTACATTGCATTACACATTCTGGCATTATTACGTTGCCAGAGCAAAAAATATTACCTGATTTAGTAGAAATTCCTAATTTTCGGAATATTCTCGTGTTTTTAATTACCCTAAAGCACCCTATATGAAGTTCTATGCGATGCCGCTCACCTATTTGCAGTCCGCAGTGCACGCAATAATGTGCGATCACCTTTATTAAAATAATCTTCAGCAGTGCTGTGCACCGAACATTAATATCGACAGGAATTTGAGTATGTATTAAGGTGATTCCGCTGTCCGTCACCAAGATGACCAAGATCTTTTTTGGTAAGAAACCCATCGTCAGCAGGGATTTTTGAAGAAAAAAATAATAATTATAAAATATTTATGATGCTATTGTTATGGAGCAGTACTTACGGCAATAGAGATTTCGCACTTCTGTTCGCACGTGAGATCAAGTTGGTCGTAGGCTGCCACAATTTGCTCGAACTCTTCAATCTTGCGTTTCAGGCGTGCGATCTCAGTGTTCTTTACTACCATAAGCGTGTCAACAATTACGTCCGTTGGCAAATACTTCGGCCGGACCGTTTCGTTGTTTCTCCTTATTGTCTCCACTAAGTGCTCGCTTTTATCCGAACAGAAGTGGGACCAGGCCCTCGCGTCCGTACATGACGCGTATGCCTTCAACTTCCCTTCGTTCCTCGCCGGCAAATCGAATAGATCGTATTCGTTGAACACACGTTCTCTTTTCGTTATGAAAGACATCGCGATGCCAACTATTTAGTCTACTTGGGATATATATGATTTTTCTAAACATATGCATGTATAATTATAAGTATATGCTACTTTTCTCCGCCATCCATTTTAGGCATAACAATACGATTTGAAATATTTTGTTTTGCAATAAACTTACGGCAAAATGTGTATAACGAAAATTATAAAATATTTTGAATTGTCAAAAGAAATCGAGGCGAAATGGTCACATGAAATAGAATGTCAAATTTTAAATTTTTTTTCTTTGCGTTTTTCATGCCAATATTTAATAAACATTACGTTTGTATACTTATTAGTAAAAAAAAATATTATTGGATCGAAGCAGATATCTGTGGCAGATAATTAATTATACATAGATTAATGATTGGTCTCCGATGCGCTCTAACTTGATACCGCCAGCGTACTAGTAATATGCTACCAATAAATATTACGCCGCAGTCAGCGTACTCGAGTCAGTTCCCTGATCCACCGAGCTCACCCGCTGCAGCCGCGGAGCTGGTCGTCTTTTCTGACTCCGCAGTCACACCGTTAATTCAGCCCTCATCAAGCTCCCTCCCTCCCAGTCCTCCCGTAAGCAACGCCCTAAGCTGAGGACCGAGTTCCATTTAGGGGTCGCCCTCAGTGCTGTTGTTGCTAGCTAGTCATGATGTTAGTAGTAGCAGTAGTAGTTAGCCTAAGTATTTTACTCTCGCCCCCATTGGTTGGAGAACCTTCAGGTCTCGCCAATAACTGCCCGGTTACGTAGAAACGGTCCGCAAGACCATCTACAGGGTGCCCGGTGGCAATTTTCACATTTGAAAAAATTATTACTTTTGAACGCGGGCAGCTAGAAGGGCGCGGGGCGAGGCGTTAGCAGCGCCAAAATCGTGAGTTTTTTAGTCGCAATGGTGCGTTGGTTGGGAGAGCATCGCGCTTTCGCTATCGAGGCGTTCCTAATGACTAGTTTTTCGCTTGCGGCGCAGCGTAAATTCTGTAACTGGTTCAATATTCCACGAATAAGAGATGCGCCGACAAAAAGTTTAATCCGATATTGGGTAGCAAAATTTAGAGCTTCAGGCTCAGCTGCGCATCGCCAAGGCCCAGTTCCGACTGTATCAACTGAAGAAAATGTTTCTAAGTCGCATCTCCGTAGAAAAAGTCGCTAACATCCTTTCGGCATAAGTTACTCTTGTTTGATAGTCACTTTCGTTCGATTTCTGGATTATTTGAATTTTATAAGGATGGAAATTAAGTTATTTCTTAATTATATTGGTGTAATGTTGATCTGGCGATGTCTAAAGCCGACGAACGCGCTCTTAGTGACATCCGTGGATTTTGCATAATTGAATCACTCACACGTTGGATGTTTTCTTCAGTTTATACAGTCGGAACTGGGCCTTGGTAACGCGCAGCTGAGCCTGAAGCTCTAAATTTTGCTACCCAATATCGGTTTAAACTTTTTGTCGGCGCATCTCTTATTCGTGGAATATTGAACCAGTTACAGAATTTACGCTGCGCCGCAATAAGCTAAAAACTAGTCGTTAAGAACGCCTCGATAGCGAAAGCGCGCTGCTCTCCCGACTAACGCACCATTGCGACTAAAAAACTCACGATCTTGGCGCTGCTAACGCCCCACCCCGCGCCCTTCTATCTGCCCGCGTTCAAAAGTAATAATTTTTTCAAATGTGAAAATTGCCACCAGACACCCTGTACAAGCAGTCGAATAGAAAAAAAAAGTACTTGAGTCAGTCTCAGGTTTCGTTACAACCAATATGTGATGTTGACGTGCCGCATATAATCAAAGGTATAATAGTTTGCGTAGTGAAACTGTTTAAAAGCAATACTACAAGAAATAAGATGTATTGTTTAGGTAGAGAGTAATCTAGTTGGAGCGTAGCGGAGACCAATTATTAATCTAAGAGAATATAACATGTAAATACTTGTATAATCAAAGGATCGAAGGTTGTATTAGAATTATGTTTTTCTTCTATCTTCTTCTATACATATAATAAATCTGTAGACTTGGCGAGTCTGTAAATTGGAAATATAAAAAAAAATGCGTGGCAGTAAAGGGTAACCAATAGAATCCAATTTCGATCATTTTTGTCTGTTTATCCGTTTGTTGGTTTGTCAGTAGGTCGGTTTGTCGGTTTGTTTGTGCACGCTTCACGTAAAAAATACTGACTCAATGCAGGTGTCTTTTATAGACAAATATTTTGCGTATCTCGGAGTAATATTTAGTTTTTGTTTCATCATAATAGTTCCGGCCACTCAAAAGATATTAGAATTTAAAGTACCTAATAAATAAAGAAATTAGCATCATTTGTTGTACCATATTTGCTCAACAGATGGCGTTACGTGTATGTTAAATCGCATAATCAATTTTCCGTTTTTTTTAAACGTGTACAAGTTTCGGTCAGTTTCTGTTACGTTATGACCATTAACAAAGCGCTGGGCCAGACACTACGCGTTGCCGATGTAGACCTTAGTGTCAGCTGCTTCTCATACAGTTAGCTTTATGTAGGCAGCTCTCTTCCGTGTACCTACCTAAGCAACCTGGGAAATCTTTATGCACTCATCCCTGGTGGTTTTAGTGCTGACATTATTTACAGGGAAACCTTATTATACCTGACCTGAGTATTAATAGAAATACAACATATTTTATTTACTTAGTAAAAATCCTAAATTTCAAATCTAACAACTAAAAATCTACTCAGCCTAAACTGTTGGCAAAAACATAGATGCGAGGTTTCTTTTTAAATAAATTATAATACATATTTCACCGTTTTTATGTATTTGTTAATAGTTGTTAGAATGAAGAAAGATTTATAAATTAAAAATGCCCAGCTAATTCCAGTTAAGCAAGTAATGTTGTTCTCCGACTTCTACGCAAACGAAGTTGCGGGCACAGCTAGTGATGAAATAAAAATAAATCTCAAATAAAAATCACACGTAGGCAATCAAAGAGTAACATTTGTTGTAGGTAATCGACCCCACAAGTACGATGTTTTTGACGATAAAGTAGAGCGTATACCTACCTATACCGCTCTTAAAGTTTTATGACTAGAGTGCGCGCAAGATAAGTCTGCGCGCGACGGAGGGCGTGCTAAATGTTGCCATGACACCAAAAATACAAAGTCCTACTTTTCAAGGAAAAGTAGTATATTCGTGAGCATTAAAATTGGGCAGCCCTCTTGCGGTTTATTATATTTTAATTGAGCTAAGTTTTCTACGTTTTTAAATTTACTACCTATCAATTAAATTAATTAGTATCTTTACGTAATTTGCAAAGGAAAAGAACTAAGCTTATAAATGTGCCGTGAGTGAATAAGAATGCATTATGATTATTATCGTCTGATGAGGTCTATTATAATCTTTATTATTATATTTTCTTTTATTCCTAAAATCAGGTAGATCTAGTGACAAAGTTAATAAAACGGCAACACTATGGCGGACCATGAGTAGTTCCGATTTTGGCCGCGCGCAGAGTTATCTTGCGCGCACTCTAGGTACAAACCCGGACATTTTGTATAAGTCACCGCTATTAATTGAGCTATTATCATGGTGACTAAACTCAAAATATTTATTTGCACACTAAGGTAAAATAATACAGATCTTATTATATATATAGAGTAGGTACAGCTTAGCAACCTTTTCCAGGTGTTGCAATATTTGAGGGCTCTAATTATATGAAAGTATATTTATAAATTTACTTATGTGTCTACTTGGTACATAGTGCCTAATTCTTGACTATTGTTATTCTTAATACACAATATTTTTAATTAAGGATACTAGAACCAAAACAACATAGTATATCGAGTGATATGTTATTGAGTAGGTAAATAGGTATTGGTATAGGTGTATTATTAATTGTATGTTTTTTACAAAAGACTACATGACTACACAATAACCAAAGAATAGTAGTGATTACATTCTCTTTGCATTCTTGACGTTTCAATGACAACAGGCGCCATCAATTTTGGATCGTAGACATATATCATTAATCTGTGATTTTGGATCTCAAAATTTTTTGTCAACATGGAGGCAAGATCGGAAAATTATTTGGCGAGTGTATGGATTCAATGAATTACATAGGTCATAGCAACTTACGACTTTGCTCACGCAACGAGGGTAAGATCAAATCATATGAGTCTTGCTGCGACGTCAGGGCATGGAGTCATGACGAATTTGCGCGTGATCGTTACCTCAGGGAATGGATTAAGAGCGACATGCCGATTTGCGTATTACCCACGAGCATTATAGCCCGATGTATGAGGAGCATGACGTGCAGGAGCCGATGCAGAGTAAGATAAATCTTTACATAGTATAAAATAAAGTCGCGCTCGGTGTCTGTACGCTTAGATCTTTTAAACTACGTAACGGATTTTAATGCAGTTCTCAGCAATAGATAGAGTGATTCAAGAGGAAGATTTATATGCCCCACATTAGTATCTACATTGCACCCGTGCGAAGCCGGGGCGGGTCGCTAGTTAATCTATCTATCTAATCCCTTTAAACGAGCAATTCTTATTTATTTATATACACTTTATTGTACATAATAAGTACACCGATAAGCGATAAAAGGAACACAGATTTACACAATATGTACAATGGGCGGTCTTATCCCACAAGGAGATCTCTTCCAGACAACCTTAGGATGGACTGGAAGAACGGAATTAGATATCGGGCAGTCTTGGTGTATATATTCTTGTATATATATAATCTGAATCTCGGAAACGGCTCCAACGATTTTCATGAAATTTAGTAAGCAGGGGGTTTCGGGGGCGATAAATCGATCTAGCTAGGTTTCATTTTTAGAAAACGTCGATTTACCAAAAAAAACTTAAACAGGTACATTAGTACTTGGATGACCGAGCCTTACCCAGTTTTTTTTACATTTAATTATTAAATTAAATGTAATGAGTAGGTACCATAGAAATATGAAAGGAGGAGAAATGGTAAGGGGTCGTAACCGCGCGATCGCTTCTTGCAATCCTCATTGCAAATTAGAGAAAACTGCCATTGTGGCAAATCAGTTTACTTTTGACCGCGTAACTGAAACATTTATAAAATGCCGCGTTGTTCCGTGTTCGAATGTAAAAATCAAACCCGTTTCAACAATATGATTACGGAAGGAGTCTCATACCATATGTAAGTATAAGAATTTTGCCCTAATTGTCTTTAAAAACAGTAAGTTTATAATTATTATATTCTCTACCATGTTATCATTGCATATACGGTGCAAGACGACACTATTATTTTTGTACAAAATACATTGCTTGTTATCTAACTGTTCAGTTTAACATTCTGTGAATAAAAAACGCAATGAAATTAACTGCAAACGAATCGCACAATAAGAGGCGCGTTGCTTGGTACGGCCGCAGGCCGCGAACGTTACGCCAGCAGCGCCGGAGTGTTGTGAGTGTTGTGACACTGCAGTCGTACTAGCCTATCGATAATAATGATACCGTGTTCTCGGGATTGTTAAATAATGTTACGGATAACAACCACCTACTCATTCAATTATGAAGATATTCGTACCAAGATTTGTACAAGTCACAATATCTACTTTTCCAAATGACATTAAAAATTTTGTTAATGTCATTGTTTATTTATGGAAATAATAAAACTAATTGCGACCAAATATTAATTTTAAAACGTTTATAAAGTTAAATTTTGTTATTTATCTGCACATATTATGTACCTACATTATTACGTTTAATAATAAAAAGGCAACAAACTATAATATCTTTTACTTATTAAAATTTTATAATTTCCCTATGGTAAGTAAAAACGACAGTCATGTGATAGGAATCAAGCATTCTCGAATATCGACAATTTTATATTTTCTGACTGTGCCACCTCCCTAATGCGCGTGTGTAAATAACTATTGTACATTTATTCCGCATTACGCTCGGCACGATTGGATGACGGCAATGTGTATGTGCGTTTGGCTTAGTGTGAGTACAGTTAGGATTGGTCACGAGAATGTTGTATCCGTTATGATTGTGTGCGTTTAGTGCGTGTTTATTGACTTGCATGCGTAGTTGTAATAAATGGTGAGGGAAAAATGGCTCGCTAGGTTTTCATGCATTTTTAAATATACAGCCCATCTCTTACTTTCTATTATCTTTGGTAGGTACTATTATTATGTTAATCCTCACAGTTATACTTTTCAGGCTACGCCCCGTTGTCACCCAGATTGCAAGTCAAAAGTCGTGCTAGATAGCATTTGCAATTCATGCCATGCAATGAAAGAGTGTTTCAAAAATGAAGAGGATTTCGAAAAGTATTTTGACGACGTAAGTCAATTTTAAAACGCTTTCACACGTATTATAAAGTTTTGTCTGATTTTGTTTGTATTATTTCAGGAGGAATTTGAAACCAGCCATTGGCCTTGTGAAAGATGCTTGGAGGCCTTAAAAAGCATTAAAATGTTTTGGAAAATCATTATGGAAAAGATATTTAATGTAAGTATCCCGAAAGATGATGATTTAGAACAGAATAAATGCTGCTGTACTGACAGTGTACGGTCTGTGGCAAAAGTTTGGGAAGCAGAAATGATGCAACAAGCTATATTTGTGAGAGATATGTGTCCGTATTTAACTTATTCGTCTACTTTCCCACATACATACCTCTGGAATGGGACGAAAACTATGAAAAATGAAACTCCCCCTTGTAAGGAAAGACCCTGCGGTTTCGAAGACCATAGTGGTAATGACTTTTGCAAATATGTCGGTAAGCCAGACTGTGTGGACGAATACAGAACCAAATTTTATAAAGTGAAATCAACAGACACTAGTTGCCTGTCAAATTCTACGGTAAACACTGCAACTAACACTAACTGTTCGTTACATTGTCGCAAACAGAATAGACATTGTTCGACGAGAGTCACAATGGTTGACAAGAGTTGTGATAGTCTCAAAGCAGAGAGTGATAAATTAAATGCATACAAAATAAATTTAGAGTATTTACAAGAAAAATGTAATTGTCAGAAAAAAGAAATAGAAAAACTGAAAAGAGAAAATAGTTCTTTAAGAATTGAACTACATAATGTTTACAAAAATTCTTCATGGAAATCAGTATTTCATACTCCTTCAACATGTACGAACAACAATGATAATGTTGCTCTTCTGCCTAAGCCTTTTGAATGTTGTACAGAAGAAAATATAGATATAAATCAAGTCAAAGGTAATGACTCCGAAATGATTATCACAATGAAAAATTGTAAAAATGAGGTATAATATATTATCACTGATCCAAATAATGAACGTCGTTTAATTTAATAAATTATTCTAATAAACGGAAAATATTTCAGGCTTACAGACACATTTCTTTGTTACAAGTTCTTCATAAAACCAATGATCCAGTTATAAAAGATTTGAATCTGGATAGTTCTTGCTGTAATAGAAAAGAAGATCCTATGGAACTATTAGCCAAAGGTAAATAACTGTTACAATAATTATTAGTTTGTCTTAACCAATGGAGATTTGAATAATTGTCATGCAGGTGACATATTATTCTCTTGAACCAGAGATAGAAAGAAAGAATGAAAAATAATTTATTAGAAGTGATAAAATTACACAAACTATAACAGGAATGACGCACACAGTTCATAATGACAACTTATTAACACACACAACAACACAGAAAAAAACTGTGACTTGGTCTGAGCGACGTCAATATCATCAACCTCCTGCTCTTATCCCAAATTAGTTGGCGTCGACGCAGCATGTCTTTTTCTTACGTACATTTCCATCAGCCGTCATCTCAGTGTTTAATTCCTTCCTACCTATATCATCTTTCACAGAATTCATCCATCCATCTTTGCTTTGGTCTGCCTCTAGCCATCCACATTCATACTTAAAACATTGGTTGTGACCATGGTATGCGTGACAACCGATTGTTACTCCGCCTTTCTGTTATTGGCGCTACTTTCAAACTCACTATTACATACCTACTCATTTTTTATCCTAGCCATTCTCATCACACCGCACATGCAATTGCCTTTCATTCCTTTCGTTTCTGGCCCAACATTCCGATCCATGCAAAAAGCAGGTCTGATCATCGTTTTGTACATGTTCCTCTTGAGTTTAAGGGGAATTCGGGACTCACAAGTTGTTTCCGTAACCTGTCGCCATTTCATCCACCCTTTGTTAATTCTGTGCTTGGCGGTCCGGTTTATTTAGCCATCGGTTAGCAAAAGTAAACTGAGGTACCAAAAATTGGAGCAGACTGGTAACGGCACGCCATCTAGCGCTATGGCAACAAATCTGGAGAGACCGCCCGAAATTGTAGAACATTATATTACTTATATATTGTTTTGGGTTTACTGTTTTTTACAAGTTAACATTCTCCAGATTTTGTTGCCATTTTACTAATCTGCTCTGAACTTAGAATCCATCTTCACAGAAAAGAACAATGTCGTCAGCAAACAGCATGCACCAGGGTGCCTCTTCCTGTATTTCCGATGTTAGAGCATTCATTATCAACAGGACGAGGTAAGGACTTAAAGCCGACCCTTGATGCCAGCGGCCGGCCAAATGTGGTTACTGAATTGACCATACATAGCACGAATTAACTCCACGTACTTCCGAGGCATACCTTAATCTTTCAATGCCCACCAAAAACCTCGTGGATTATTCTATCGTACACCTTCTCTAGGTTAACGTTCACCATGTGTAAGTTCCTATGTGCACGTCTATACTTCTCGCACAGTTGGCGAAGTGAAAATACGGCGCTCGTTGTCTCGCGACTGAACTGGTTTTGGGTAATCTCCTTTTCTTCTCGAATTCTTTTCTCTATCACTTTCTCCCATACTTTCATACTGTGTGACATGAGCTGTACTCCTCGATAGTTGTTGCAGTCCTGTACATCATCCTTATTTTTAAAGATTTGTAGGTACTAGCGAACTATTGCACCATTCGTGAGAACGCTTTATCATGCAACAATTTATTAAAGAATAATACCAGCTACTTACATTCATCTTCTCCTAATAATACCCATACTTCTACTGGTATACCGTCTGATCGCATAGCATTCCCATTCTTCATACTTGGAACCGCTTTTTTTACTTCATTCATATTAATTTCCTTCACCAAACCCATATTCATTGTACCTACCACTTTTAGCAGACCAGTCCATACACACTGATCGACGTCATATTAAGTCAAATTACTCTGGAGCTTAAATGTTCATCTTCCCGATCCACATTAGTTCAAATTTCGTAAGATGGTGGGCTAGTCATAATTTTAATGATCATTTTACTTGTTTTTAGTACAAAATACATTCGGCGCTATGGTGAAACGCGAAATGCGTATAGCGAATGATAGAAAACAGCCAGCGGGGAAATCTGTAATTGATGCTTCATTCTTTAAAGTGAATGCAAGCAAGTCTGCACCTTCATGTTCTACAATAGCCTCTGGTTCATTTTGCGTAAGATATTGATTCATACAAATAATTAAATACTCTGCAATGCACGGGATTGGCAGTGGTATATACCTAAGGCCTCGTTTATGGAGACGCGGTCCTTCTGCGGAGTGTAAAGCGAACAATTCATACATATGACGATGAATATATACGACGTGTAACAGAAGGCCGAAATAATACTTTAAGGGCTCATTCTACCTATACTCATCATTATGAACAACTTTTAATAGGGACCAACCCTGAAATCGCGAAAAAAAAACTGCTGGTCCATACATTTATGTTCGCATAACTCGACAAAATGTAGGCAACAGCTGATTGTTCTATAGACGAGGCCTTACACTTACTTGCTTATCGCAGTCAAATGTGTTAAACCTGAAACCATGATTGTAATGAAGGGTACAAGGGACCATGGTTTCTTCAAGAATTTGGTACCTATAATGCAATATTTTATAACCAAAAGCTAATTCACGCTATATCTCTCCTAGAAATCGGTCAGACCGCATGGTGCTCGTCACTGACAGACTAAATAGGAGAAGTAATTCTTGCTATCATAAAACTTTAACAGTCAGTCGGTCCTGATTTCTCTTACAGAGGGTGTTATAGGCGACACGTGAATCAAGAGGATGGGTTGCAGTGATACCAGCACAATAATGCCGTCCCAAGCGTTGCAATGACTCATCAGAACCATTCGATGAAGTTGAAAAGGTTTATACTCCGTAATAGACGGTGAACCAGTGGAATCTCTCAAAAATGAATTGTATTCATGCAGAACCAAATTGATACATTTTATATTGTAGGATTTTCGACTGACACATGAATTGTATTTCGCCTACATGTAAGTTACTACTATCTATATAATATAGTACGCGTATTTAAAGTGTGCCTCTTTGAAGATTACAACAAGAGGCTGCGTAGTAGTCGCTTTTTAGGTCTAAATGGTGATGAGCATGTAAGAAGGGGACGCAGGAGTAGAGTGTAGTCAAACATTCGAATCAGAATGCTGTCCCTGTCGTTCATTCACGTTCAGGTCTTTGGTCTATATCTACGTCTCACCCGTTCCGGAAACTTAGTCAGTCGGTGTCAAAAGTGTTGATCTATTTTGTGATGTTTATTGTTAATAATTGCCTGTGTAGGTTTTCACACGTTGTTGCAGCTCTAGACGAGAGGAATTATTTACAAATATAATTTTATTTTTGAAAACCACGCCTGAAGTAAACTTCGTCGAATTCTTCCAATTAGGTACCTATTTGATTATTTTTATTCGCGAACTATTTTATTTTTGACTGTACCTGCGCAAACGCCACTGTTTGCTGACTTCAGAGAGGCATACCCCTATGGCTGGACATCCACCAGAGCTGTGCGAGGAAAATGTGCGGTGCGAAAATGTGTAGCGAGTATGTGAAACGGTGTGACCCTTTCCACCAGAGCTGTGCGAGGAATGGGTAATGTGTAATGCGTAATGTGTTAATGTGTACAAATGAGCGGTGCGAGGATAGGTAGCGTACTCTTTTCGCATATGAGGGTGGTGTTGCAGGAGCGGTACACATTCCTCGTAACACATTCCTGGCAACACATTCCTCGCAACACATCCCTCGCTCGCATTTCTTGCTTGTTTTGTATGAACAAAAACCTCGCTCCGCTAAGCCCATATCCATCAGAGCTGCGCAGAGCGAAGCTAGGTAAATGAAGTGATTCTATTGGTGCTTACAAAACACATTCTTCGCTACGCAGCTTAGCACAGCTCTGGTGGATGCTCAGCCTATTAGGCGTAACCACTGTAGGTACTTTCATGTAATTTCTGCAAAAACACTTAATTGAAATATAAATTATTTTTATTCCGCAGGTTTAGGCAAAAAGTGTTTGTAATTGAAACAGTAGACCAATGTAATAAAAAAAATTGTATTTGTTTGTTTGTCATAAGTTGCGTGAAATATAATATCTTGTTTGTTTATATTTCATTTTTTAATTGTTCCATTATATTCAATAATCTATTGTAAATCAATTCTGTCGCATTTATAGCGAACACAAAGTCTAAATGGTTGAATTTAGCCAGAGGGACTCTATAAATACCAATTGCAGTTGGAATTTCTTCAGCTAGTTTTTTAACATCAGTCGGTGTTGAGAGCCAGTCGTTGTCAGCATAATGGAGGAAAACAGGGGATTTTATAGCTTTTAAGTCATATGCCGGTGGTTTGAAGCTTCCATATATACGTTTGTTAGTAAACCAGCCGTGATCAAATTGTACAAATTTTCCCGATTTGTACAATTGGCCGAAATGGACGAGTTGTCGGGTAGAAGCTCCTGCTGGCGTGTGGCCGAGCACTACTGGCAGCATCGTCTGAGGGCAGAAAGTAGTAAATCATATAATTATTTATTTAAGACCAGGTTCCTATGCAAAAATATTAGACAGTAATCAAGTGCGTGATAAAGGCGCGCTCCCACTATGTCGTGACGATTAATTTATCATTGGACGACTGACGTCTCTAGCTGATCCCATTATAACGACTGTTTGTCGTTAATTTTTTTATCGTTTAGCGACTATCGTATCTAACTATTCCCATTGGATCGCGACGACATTTTATCGTTCCACGGCAGTCGCTTTGTCGTTTGCACATCAGTAGCAAGCTACAAGACAAGACGATATTTTTATCGTGACCACGACAGATAGTCGTAACAACGACACATGATTTGCTGTCACGGTGTCGTGACTTTTTCTTGTCGTTTTACGAATGTCGTGCTAGCCGTTCCCATTGACTTGACAATCTGTCATCACTGCAAAAACAAGTCGTGAACGACAGTTAATCGTGTCGTCTTAAATGTGAACACCTCCATTTAAATATATAAGCCACGACACTTAAAACTACACGACTATCTGTCGTCACGACAAAGTGGGAACGCGGCCTAAGACGAGCAAACCAGTTACCAAAGCCTGCCCAAAAAGGATTATCTACCTTATACACTTCTTTTGATGGAAGGGCACGTGGCTAATTACCAACAACGCGGTTCATACGATTTGCGAGGTTAAGTTGCGCTTGCCGCAGTCAGTCCGTGGATGGGTGACCGTTCGTTACACATCGAGACTTCTTCGTACCTCGGAGAGCACGTTTAACAGTCGGTCCCGGGTGTCATACAATACCTATGACACTCGTTACGGGTAGTCAGAAGCCCGAAAGTCTGACAACCGGTCTAACTTTAGAGTATCGGCATTGCTATTAACAGGGTTGCGGAGGTTTAATGGCAGTCGCTCTGTGTAAAATACTGGTATTCAGCCGCATTTGGTTAGACTGGAAGCTGACCCCAACATAGTTGGGAAAAGGCTAGGCAGATAGATACACTTTCTTTGGTACAGTAAACGTTTTTTTACACTTTTAAACTTTACATGTTGCTGTGTAAATAATAGTTGGAATTGGGGACTTACGGTATTGAGTTGTTCTGTATTAAATCCACAAATAAGGAACAAAAGATTTGTACAAAGAACTTGAGTGATAGCTTCCTCTAAACACAGAGACTGTCCAGCAAGTTCATTTATTTTTCCATTCGGCAGTACTTCGTTGGTCCCCAATAATTTTAATATTACCTGCAATAAAATAACAATTCGGTAGTTACTTAAAAAATTAGGAATAATTTAATATAATATCAAAAAAGGTAAAGAAAGAAAACGATAGTTGAAAAAATAAATAAAATCAATCCAAAATGGAGGAGATAAATGTTTTTCAAGTTTTTTAATGGCGCATTTGCTGTCCTTGTCGCACGTAACGGACACTGTACGGAGTAATGTCAAGTTACTATAAAGTTTTTGAAGTATGACGTCACCGTTCAATAGTGCGGTCTCAGTCTAGTTAACAATTTTAAACCCTTATAACTAGAATCATTTATTATATATTTCATTGTTACCTATGTTTTTTGTAAAAGTTTCGAGATAATTAATTTAAAAAAAAATGTCATCGGGTAGTTGAACATAATTATATTGAATACTGGCGGCCCGTCCCGGCTTCGCACGGGTGGATATTTTTCCTGTTTTTGCTACATTTTTCATGTATGCTCCGCTCCTATTGGTTGTAGCGTGATGTTATATATCCTATAACCTTCCTCGATAAATGGACTATTGAACACAAAAATATTTTTTCAATTTCAACCAGTAGTTCCTGAGATTAGCGCGTTCAAACAAACAAACAAACTCTTCAGCTTTAGTATAGATACATAATATGTTCAGAGAGCTAGCTGTAATTGAAAGATGAGAAAAAGAAACTAAAGGGTACATACTTCGAGCGAGTTCGTGAAAGGTGCAATAGCTTTAATAAGAGGACTCTTAACATTTCCCAAATACGCCACAGGTGCTAAAGCTTGCATGGCAATAATCTTTTCATTGTATTCCGGCCTTGTTGACATTAGAACCCAGAAAACTGTGGTCCCTTGAGAGAATCCCACGTATTGAATCTTAGTCACCCCAGTTTCGTTGATAACGTAATCAATCATAGCAGGAAGGTCATAGTAGCCGATCTCGTGCCAACTGAACTTCCAGAAGGCAGATGATGAGGGGTTTAGAGAGACGTGTGAGCGGGAGTACGTGTTCCCTCGTGCATTGCCCATCCATACGTCATAACCAGCGTCTGCTAAGAGGTATGCTGCAATGAAAATTTTAGATGAAATAACCTGATGATTGGTTACATTGCGAATACTAAAAAATAGTTCTCTATCCATATGCATAAAATTTTAAAACATAATATAACATGGCATACTTAACTTTATCCTAACGATATTTTCGCATAACATCATTTACGCATAACAGTTTACGAATAATTTTTTAAGCATAATTTCTCTAAATAACCTAACCTAATCTACAAAATTACACCAAAAAAATATAACCAAATAATAGTTACGCCTACCTAAACAGTATACCAAAAAATATTATGTCAAAGTATTATTATGCCAATAAAAGTTATGCCTAACACATGCCAAAGTAGATTAGAAAATTAAAAATTATGCGAAACAAAGGGATCCAGTACTAAATACCAGTTGTATTTGTACTTGTATTCCAGGTAAGTAAATAAAATGAGTTATGATATTATTCGGTCCATTACATGGTTAACAAAGTCTAAATTTAACTTCTACAGGAAAATACTTTGTTTAGCCTGCCTACGAAACAAGTATTTTATAATATTTTTAAATTTTATTAACACTCGGTTATTAACCGACTTCCAAAAAGGAGGAGGTTCTCAATTCGACTGTTTTTTTTTTGTATTTTTGTTCCGCGATATCTTTGCTAATTGTGAACCGATTTTAATGATTATTTTATTGTTTGAAAGAGTATTCTTTCGAAGTGGTCCCATTAAAATTTGGTGAAGATCTGATGAAGAACTTCGGAGATAGACTATTTGAAGTCGGTTTTATTTTTGTTAAAAAGTGATTATTTTACGCTGAAATATCGTAGGATTTGCTGCTTATAAGCTGTAGCAGAAACATCTACTCAACAATAAAAAATAAATTTGAAAGGTTAGTACCAAGTCCTTTGCCAGGTGTCATGAGCACCCACTCAGCGGAAGAAGACAGTAAGCCATGCTGGAGGAGAACTACGGGTGCCGTGGTCGAGTTGCTCGGTATGCGGTGCATCTCCAATATATACTTATCCTCGGTGTACACACGGTGTATTTCGCAAGGATAACCATATTTTCTTATCAACGTGAACTGTAGAGAAAACAGTGAGTCAACACAAACAGACATCAGACAGTTTATTGCTGAAGTTGCCAAAATTCTGCGAAAGTTGTCTATAGTGAGTCACAGCGACTTTCCCGATGTGTCTACCATTGCAAAATAAAAAGTCCGTTTAATAGTTTCAATACTTTCAGTGCTGCAAATAATACCTTTAAAATAAGTTCGGCAGAGGTGTTTTTAGTACACCCTCGTTTCACCGGTAATGTTAAAGTCCCATGTAATACGCGACGAGCCTATTGCCATTAACCGGGCATAAATCCAGACTCCGCGGGCTGCTACTGAGAAATTCCTAATGGGAAAACTCAATAACACTTTGTCCGAGCTGGGGATCGCACCCAGGACCCATGCTCAGCAGTCGCGCTTGCCACCACTAAACCAATAAGGCAGTCTTTAAAATATAGATAGTCTTCAAAGTTAGAGTGAACAGGCTTCTTCTGGGTAAGCTCACTCCATCGTAGACTTTGTCTCTGTCACCTCTGACCTAGACTAGAGTAAAGAGAAACACATCTCAAAAAAAATACCTACTAGAAATTGTGTTACTCGGAGAGTCAATTTAAAATCAATAAAATTTTAATACTTACTGTGTCTAACCGCGCGTCATCTAATATATCAGAAGGAGTATATTTAGTGAATGTATTCGTATAATTATCGTACGCAGAAACAATTTGAGCAGAAACCACTACAATGAACCAAGCCACCACGTTTGAACAACAAAACATTTTGGGATGGGAATGATTACTTTATAACCAGCGAACAGTTATATTAAATTATTTTATAGTAAGTGAAGAGCCAACAATTGTTAATGATAGACTGTTGACTAAAGTTGAGACAATAGTTTCATAAGGGCTAGATTATTTGATTAGCTACGATAAGCCCATTTTCAGGGCAATGCACGGCTAGTGTTTGGTGACCTACTTATTACATTTCCTTAAGAGTTTGAAGTAGCTATTACGACTATAATGTTCAAATATTGGATTAGAGTTGTTGATTTTATGTAACTACTTCTTGCCATGTCCACTGAACGACGCGTGACGGTGAAAATTTTGTGAAATAATCCATTGAAAATGATTTCAAAGTGCTGTGAGAGTTAGGATTTTATACACAGTGTATTTTTATGTAGACAAAAGTGGTTGTTACATGTTTCTGGATTTAGAATTAAAAGAAGTAGGTAGGTTAAGTAGAAGTAAACTGAAAAATAATGTAGCAATATTCCAGAACAAATATCAACACATAACATCACGTCTGTATTCCTCGAAGAGTTGGGCAGAGGTGTATAGTAACACCATCATTTCGCCGTTATGTTTAAGTCCCCTGTAATAGGGGGCAAGCCTATTGCCATAAATCGGGCACAAATCCAAACTCCGGGCTGCTGCTACTGAGGTATTCCACATGGAAAAACCCAATAACACTTTGCACGACCTGGGGATCGAACCCAGGACCTCACAACCAGCAGTCGCGCTTGCCACTACTACGAGTAGGTATTACATTGTAATTTTTACAACCGTGTTTAACAAAACATTGTTATGTTTATTTTTACAAATTACTAAATAATCGACTCGATTAGTTAATAATTTTACTACGCAACTAACAATTAATTGATTTGATGATTAGTATTTGATTTATTTTAATCCTTTGTTACACGATTACCTGCTATTTGAACATAATAATAGTAATTTTACGGATAAGATAAAGTTAATACTATAAAATATTTCGAAATGCAGTAACGAGTAACTGAGGATCAAGGTTAGATTATAAATAAACAGTAAGTATTTCAAAAACTATGTTTGCGTGACCGTTACGTAATCAATTATGTACTTAGTCGATGTATAGGTATGTCGTGGCCAAATCATAGAATTGATAACTTCGTGATGTGGCCAACCATTTCATGAAATGGTTGCATTTCATGAAATGGCCAATATCCGCTGCCCAGATCATGATATCATTAATCAGCGTTTAATGATATGAATAGCTAGCGCACGGCTACTTCATGATATTATGGTCAAACATTAGTGATCATATCGTAAAATAGTTACATTATCCACCGGTAGAGGGTCTGTAATTGTTTTGTTGTTGTTGTGCATCATGGCGGCGGCCAAGTGTTCTGTAATAAAAATAAAAGAAAGTAGGGCGACCACGCAACGAAAATCTATGGCAATTCCATGACCTGGCCACGACATAATTATATACCTGCGCCAAATCCCGTCTATTGTTAGTGAATCATTTGGGTTAGGTTAGTTTGTGACCATTAAAGCGCGAAGGCGAGCGAGCGAAGCGAGCGTGCCGCGGCAGCGGCCGCCGAGCGCCAGATCCTCTCTATTGTTGGTGAATCATTTGGGTTAGGTTAGAACATCATCAATCATGTGTTTATTTATCTTGCTATTAAATTAATAGTTGTTATATGAGGAATTTTGAACCATTCGGAATTATGAAAATCATGGACACCCTACTTTAATGATATGACCAAACGTGGATGGCCATAATATCAAACGTTGACGTTTAAACGATATGGCCAGTTTTAGCTGGCCATTTAATGAAATGCAACCATTTCATGAAATGGTTAGCCACATCATGAAGTGATCAATTCTATGATATAGCTACGACATATGTACCTATACATAAATATTCGTATTTAAAAAAAGTGTGTAAACACCGCCTGTTGGTTAGCGTCTTGCAGTCTTACTGTGTTCTTAGTGCATACCTGGTGGCCCTGGTGCATAATTATTTTCGTTATAATAACTTGACCACATTTATAAGGATTATCGATTAATGTACCCAACATAGAATATTCGTTAAATATTTGCAAAAGCCCAATTCGTGTGGTCTTGGGGTAGGTAAGTGACAGTGCAACTTGCAGATACGGCCAGTGGCGTAGCGTGTATTTCTTCTACCCGGGGCCAACCCTAAATTTGCCGTCCCCCAACCTTATTTACGCAACTAAGCAAAAAATCGGTGAACATTCTGTGATACCCTGTTGCTGTGTTGAATGCAAAAGGATTCAAAATAAAACTTGACTTGAAATTTTATGTAAATACCTAAGTACCTATCGACGGTCGGTAGTGGTGAAAACCACGTATCTATGCGTATTTTTTTTACAATACCTACTTAGATAGAAAAAACTGGCTGATCAAATGTTTATACAAGTTTGTCATCGTACGTCATAGATGGCTTAGAAGCAAATTAATTGAAAGTTTGATGAACTAATACGTGTATGACGAATTTATCAACTTATAGAACAAAATATGAAACATTTTGAAGAAAATTGGATTTACAAGATTTTCACTGCCGAGCGTCGCTATGTAGTCCCGATGAGAATACAGTTATCTGATCTGATGACTATGACTTGATGCTGCAGCTTACCGCCCCTACATCTGCGCCGCCCGGGGTCATGGCCCCTTTTGTCCCCCCCCCCCCACGCTACGCAACTGGATGCGGCGTTCCTTATGGCAACGTGCTTGGGCCGACCTTAAATCCTATTTTTTTTTAAATTATCTATGAACAGTGTTTGCCGATGATGCCATGTTGATTTTCCATAGAAACGCCTGAGAAAGTGTTATCAAATTATTTGTAATCGGCTGTCCAAAGTAAATTAGGATATAGGATAGGATAAAGAAAAATTAGGAACTAATTGCTTGTCTTTATTATCATAATATTATTCTTTGAAGAATTCCCTCCTCTATCGTTACTTGTTGACAAAAATAATAATTTGCAAGTTTTCATCATCAAATAATTTTGAAATTTTGAGTAATCATCACTTACTTTTGATGCTGACTGTACAAGAATTATTTGGTATGTATTTAAGAATTTACAAATTTGAGCGAAAGGCGTTACATTGGTGTTTGATTAGATTAGTATTAGTAGCTATTTTATACCTAGTATATACCTAGTCTTGCCATAAATATTGTCACGAAGAAAAAAAAAATATTGGAAATAATATTTATTACTTTTACAGTATGTTAGTTTAATACCTAAATATAAAACAATTTAAAATATAAAAAGCTTATTCGAAGTGGTCTCCATTGGCTGCAATACAGTCCTTTAAACGTTGAGGCCAGTTATCAATAGAAGCACGACGCACTCTTTCCATGGGAAAATTCTTCACTGCCAATCGTATGGATTGTTTTAGGGACTCCAAATTATCATGGCGTTTAAAGCAAGCCGTACTCTCTAAAACTGACCATAAATCATAATCCAGCGGATTAAAATCGGGACTAGACGACGGCCAGTCTTCAGCTCTGATGAAGTCCGAAACGTTCACTTCGAACCAAGACTGCGTGGACCGAGCTTTATGACCCGGCGCCGAGTCTTGTTGGAAGGACCATATTTGGTTATTGAACATAGTGTTGTTAAGGGGCTTAACTACCTTCTCAAGAATGGTATCTTAATACACTTGTGCCGATGTTTTGATACCTTTTTCACAAAAATATGGCTCAGTCACTCCTTCATAGCTAACACCCCACCAAACCATCACTGAAGTCGGATAATGCCCACGTTGCACTCTGTCGACTAATTGGGAAGCTTCCTTAGAGCTTTGAGCATAAATACGGTCACTTTGTTTGTTAAAATGTTGCTCAATTGTAAAGATTTTCTCATCCGTAAACAATTTTTTTCTGTGACCTCCCTTTGCGTACCGCTTCAGTAGTTGTTTCGATTTTACCACCCTTTTATTTTTTAAATTATCAGTTAAAAATGACCAGTGCGTCTCTTATATGCTGCAAGTCCTAAGTCATCTTTTAAAATACGCGACATGGTTCTGGGTGCTATCTTCATCTCCCGAGATAAAATCTTTTGCTTTCGGGCAGGATTTCTTCGAATTCTTTCCCTTACTGCTTTGACCACCTTTTTCGTACGAACACTACGTGGACGGCCATATCTTTTTCTGTCACAAACAGAGGAGGTCTCATTGTACCTATTAATAGCCCGGTACACAACATTTGACTAATACCAAGCGTATGGAGAGTTTTAAAAATTGCATTTGGCTCCATATCAACTTTGTGTAATGCAATCACAGCGATTCGGTTCTCTTTATCACCCCACTCCATTTTAATATCGCAAAATATTGTACAATTTATTGGCGCCAAAATTAGAAAACTCAATGAACAATCGTATAAAAATGACAGATTCCAAATTCAAATGTAATATCTTTCTTATTTTTAATTGTAACAGTATTTATGGCCAGACTAGGTAATTTGTACCTACTTAGGGCAATGCTGGAAAACCTTAGCTAATCGTGCGGAGCGGGTTCAACATGCTGTAACTAAGTAGGTACCTATCAGGCATCCAACCTATACCTACCTACTGTGTACAGAGTATACTGGTGTGAGGTACTGTAAAACAAATATTGATTTACGAAATAACCAAAGTTACTGTAATTTATCCATACCGCAGGTACAAAGTGATCCGTGCCCATTCACGGTACCCTTCGCGTAAAGCATTTATTACACTACCCGGCTTTTAGGGCCCGGTTGAAAGAGTCCAGACCAAATACCGAAGAGACCGGGTGCCCTAACTGTTAAATACCTACCACACTGAATAAGATTTAGGGACCCAAAATCGGGTAATGTAATAAGCCCTTAAAAAATCTTCTGGTCAAGAATATTTAATGTATTGGTTCCACGTACAGCGCCGGTCCTAGACCTTGATCAGGGTAGAGCAAGGTCTTTCGATGCCCTTTGGTTGACGCTTTCACATCACATAAATTGTATTTCAGTTTATGTCTAATAAATAAATATTACTAACTTTTTCCAAAATCAACTTATGGCGCCTCTTGCCACCTAGCGCCTAGAGTGACTGCTCCTCTCGATCCCACGGCCGGCGCTGTCTACATACTTAGTTATTAGATCATGTTCATTGTTTCGAAGAACTAAGATAAGTAGGTACTCAGATACCGTAAATTGTATGACATGCTTGCAGGGGTCAGGAAGGATTATGAATTTTTACGCATTGAGTTATTTCCGTGCTTCGGAACACATTAAGCCTTTAGTTACGGTTTCGGTTGTTATACCTACATTCATTTTATAGTAGTTATAAGTAAAAGTCAGCCAGAAGCCCAAAAATGGTAACAACTGCCTAATTGGGTTGCGGAATTCGGAATAAATAAGGCAGTCGCTCCGTGTAATTTCTGATAATCGACCACATCTCGTTATAATTGAAGGCGATCCCAATGTAGTTGGGGGAAAAGGCTGAGGATTCATAACAACATCATTGTTACAAAACAGTAACTAAAGCAAGCTTACCAACAGAAAGACTCACCTGAAGATTAGACTGTGAAATTCCATGGTCTAATGTTATAGCAAATAAACCGACACGTGTATGCCCGTAAAGTTCTTATAATCGAGATAAAAAGTATAATACTTTAAGTAGGTTTAACCAATATTACCTAAGTATAATACCAATTTTCAGTACATAAGACAAACTTCTGCTGCACCAATTAGCCTTTAATTTATGCCTAAGCTTTCAGCAGTAAAGTTACGGCTGTGACATAATTAAATAACAAACTGTTTTGAAATAAAGGATTTTACTGATTTGCATTTTTTGTATTATTGGACACAAACACAAAACGGCGGGCGGGAAAACTTATTATTTCAAATTAGCGCCATGGGGCGCCACAGGCAGGTGGCCGGCATCGGAATCATTCTTAAATTTTTTTTTTAGTTTGGTATGTGGTATTTTTGCAAAATGAGGAAGATTGGAAATTAAAAAAAAAAAACTATTCAAGACATCAGTTACAGACTTCATAGCTTGAGTGCAATAAAGTTACCTTCAAGTTATGAGCCGAAAACCAGAAGCAAACTATAAAAAGCTCTTTTAGTGCGGTTAGTAGTTAAAAAAATATTTTCATATGCTGGTAACATTTAATTTTTTTTTATAATCTGTGCCATTGTTTTCTTTCAATTCAATCAATCAAAGCAATTTTGCGTCGTTTCGTTATTCGTAGATATCGTTTTCTATTATTTATTTTGCTTTGTTAGAATACCAAATTAACATAATACCTTATGTTTACTTAGCGGCTCATTATGGCGAACCAGGAAATAAGTTTAAAATGGAATGGATATCAGAGCAACATACTGTTTAACGTAAAAGAATTATTCAAAGACGAAGGCTTGTCGGACGTGACTTTGGTTTCTGAGGGCCACAGTTTTAAGGCTCACAAGGTGATATTATCAGCGAATAGTTCAGTTTTCAGGACGATATTTCAGGTAATTTAGTAAAAGTATTACATTTGCCTTTATATGGTTTCCCTACGCAAACTTTTAGCCTAACGCCCACACGTTTTTTTCGTAGCAAAACCCCCACAAGGATCCAATTATAGTGCTTCATGACATCAGTACGGCCTCTCTGCGGACACTACTGACGTTCATGTACAACGGGGAAGTGAATGTCACTGAAGAATTCCTGCCAGTATTGTTGAAGACTGCGGAGACATTGAGAATTTGTGGTTTGTCTACAGGCAGTGAGGTTTCGCGCGAAGAGGATGTAAGCTATTTTTATGATGGTTATTTGCATTTATAGTTAGGATTTGACGTGCATAAATTGTTTAATAGCAAAAGAAATACACTAGCTTGATATCTTATACTATGTAGGTATGACTGGACAAAGATGAAAAGTCTTAAATTAAAAATAAAAGATTTTGTTGCATCCTCTATCATTGAGAAATTCTATTTTAAGCATTGTTTATAAAATTGTATATTGTACATTACCTTTGTATGTATACAGCTTCAATCAAATTCAACTTATAAAAATTATTAAAAACAAATCTATTATTTATATTTGTGATTTCTGTGGATGTACATACTCATTGTGTGCTAAGTAAGCTACAAAATGTTTCTTTTCTATTCATTCAACATTTTCTTTATTATAAAAATAGAAAACAACTGGGAACATTGTGCCAAAAAAGCGTAAGAAGAGTGAACATGAGGATGGTAGCGGCAAATGCAAGAAATGTGTGTCTGCACAGGGCAGACAAGATTCAGCTCAAAATGTATGTTGTGTTCAGATCAATAAGTAGTAATTTTTTATGGGAGAATCTCAGCTTACCTACTCGTTGAAAGCCAAAGAATTTCTACTAAGAATCAATGCTCTATAACTTTTTTTTCCAATAATTACAGAACCTAGTGCCAAAATTAGAACCAACAGAATCATCACTGACGGATTACTCTGGTGACAACACTAATGATACTGACATAGCTGTACTTGAAGACCCTGTAGAAAAGAAGCATATTGTAAGCATTTACTTAGTACATAGAAACAAATAAAATATAATTACTGGCTAAATACTTAACCACTACTCAATTTCAAGTTGTGGTTACTTTCCTATAATGTATTGTTAATGTTTTCGGTTAACTACCTCGTTGGTCTAGTGATGGCAAGCGTGTCTGCTGATCGTGAGGTCCTGGTTCCCATCCCTAGGTCTGGTAAAGTGTTATTGGGTTTTCCGTGTGGAATTCGTCAGTAGCAGCCCGGGGTTTCAATTTGTGCCCAGTTGAAGGCAATAGGCCCGCCCCCTTTTAAATGGGACTTAAAGATAACGGCGAAATGAGGGTGTTACTATACACCTCTGCCCAATTCTTCAGGGAATATAGCTACTTCGTCTTAGAGTGACAGTGACAGCACGAGACTTACAGGCAACTTAAAACTGGGTAGCTTTTGAATACTTGTTAGGATTAGCCAAAGTTTATTTGTAAACCAATTATTTTCAGAAATCAACAGGAGCACAGTCAAAGAAGCGTAAGAGAGCTGAACATGACAACAACAATAAATGCAAGAAGTGCATTCCGGGAATTGATTCTGAAACGGTACACAAAATTAGCTCAGATAATGGGAAACAATCTGTAAGTAAAAGTTCAAATTATATCAAAATTTCATATATCGATACTGACATGTTTGGCAAAGGCGTCGATGATCAAAGCAAAGTATAATTATTATGTTAACATAATGCCTTGTATTCTCCGAAGGGTTCGCCAGAGGAGCTTTTAGTACACCCTCATTTCGCCAGTTATGTTTAAGTTTCATAAATATACAATAGAATATACAATAAAATTTAGTGTTAATTCCGCGAAAAACAAATAAAAAATTTGCGGAATTAACACTAAATATTATATTGTATATTTATAGGTCATGGATTTCCGCAAAGTAACGCCTGATTCCATCATTTATTTTAAGTTCCATGTAATAGGGGGCGAACCTATTGCCATTATCTGGGCACAAATCCAGGCTCTTGGCTGCTACTGAGAAATTCCTAATGGAAAAACCCAATAACACTGCCCGATCTGGGGGTCGAACCCAAGACCCCATGCTCAGCAGTCGCGCTAGCGACCACTAGAACAACAAGGCAGTATAATTATAATAATGTTATAAATAATTGTTTTTAGAATGTCATACTCAAAATTGAGCCAGTTGAATCACCTCTTACTGACTATTCTGGGGATAACACAACCGACACAGACATAGCATTGCTTGAGGACTCATCGGACAAGAAACACACGAGTACAGATAATTGTCTTAATAAGAAGACATACATGTTGAGTGACCGAAATGATAAAATTGAAGTGAGCAGTACACAGCCTTGTCTGAACGAGAAGATAAATAGTAGTGATGCGTCTGATGAAATAATTGAAATAGACAAAGAAGTGGAAACAGTTCTCCAGAGTGGAACAAGAATCGAGTCACTGAGTATAAAAACTGAAAATCTAAATTTGGTTTCCAGTGATGCACAAAATTGTAAAGGTATTTCGAATTTTTGACTAATCAGTTTTTTCATTACCATACTGCCAAAAGGAATTTATAAGGCGGATATTAATGGGAACGCCGGTAGAGGACGTCCTAGAAGGACATACATCGATGTTATTGGTGGTGTTCTTCACAAAGGTCAGGTACGTAGTACTCTCAACCGGCGTGCGTGTATGACAAGATGTATGAATGTGGATGAAGCGAAAGGGGTATGTAAGAGTCGTAGCATGTGGCGTTCTATAGTTTCTGCCTACCCCCATGGGAAAAAGGCGTGAGTTTATGTATGTATGTATGTACTGCCAAAACTGCTACCAAATTATTGTTGTTGTATTCGTGAATTCGCGAATTGACGAGATAATAAAATTTAAATTCATAGTAAAGAAGACATGCATTATTAATAAAATCTGTATTTCAATTATAGAAATAACATATATTGTAATTATAAACATAGTTTTTTGTGGTATGGGCTCCTTTGCTGTAGCCTATGTAGACTATACTTAAGTACAGCTCTGGCCAGAAGTGCTCAGCAAGCATTTACAGCATCATATGCTCAATTTATTACTGGCCCTACTTTAAGGCGATTTGAGTAGCCGATAAGAATTCATTAAACACAATACATTTTTAGAAAACCTTATGTAATTATTTTTGCTTTCTAATGTGTCTGTTTCACAACCAAAGGTTTGTTTATCTTTTACTAGCGGCACGTCCCGGCTTCGCACGGGTGGACATTTTTCCCGATTTTGCAACATTTTTCATTTACGCTCCGCTCCTATTGGTTGTAGTGTGATGTTATATAGCCTATAACCTTCCTCGATAAATAGACTATCTAACACAAAAAATATTTTCAAACATATTTTCATTTCCAACCAGTAGTTCCTGAGATTAGCGCGTTCTAACAAACAAACAAACAAACTCTTCAGCTTTATAATATTAGTATAGATATTATACAAAATTTTACTCATTTGGACTATAGTTTAGTAAACATGACTTATATGTATTTCAGCATAATCATTTTTATTTGCAGATCCGTCATTCCCTTGCCCATTTTGTCCTCGCGTGTATAACAGCTGGGGGTACAGACGGAGACATGTGAAATCTAGACATGTTACCAACAGGTAATTTTTTTAGATCATATTTTAATGTGGTAAGTGGTAACAGATGGCTGTTGTTTTGGACCAAACGAAGCTCCGCTCTAGCTACGGTGTAAAATCTGCTTTTAATTATAAACACTGGTCGAGCTGATTTCGTCCAGCACTCTTATATTTGCTGTGTTTAGATATTCCTTATGTTTTGAGTCACTAACGAAACGCGTGCCCACGTCTGGATACGGCTTTTGAATGAAAATACTGAATTTAATATCGGAGGTGAGCCCAGTTCACTGCCAACTTCCCATGAAACAATAAAAAGTCTATTATTTTTTGAGTGAAGGTTTTATACAAGGAAAACGTACTATGTAAAGAAATAGACTAGATAGCCACCAGTGGTCAAGTTTATAGCATTATTTATATTTATTTCAGGCTATCCTGCAAGTGGTGTGTATCAGTGCTGCCATCTACGGGCGCGTGGTATACGCACGCGACGCGCACACACGGAGTGCCGCACGAGGAGGCGCGCAATTCGCTCGTCGTCATGGTGGAGGCCCATGCAGTACTTACGCTCAATGAACCTAATGTCACTCAGTTGCTTGTCTGAGGATTGCTGCCCGGTAAACCAAAACATTATAGTTGCGACGTTAAAAATATTTCAACCTATTTACAGATATTGAGTTAAATCAAATTGTATGAAAACAAGCGTGCCTCATTTTTTGTAACTACTATTACGCAACGAAAGTAATCTTCACACTAGGAGATTGCGCACACGCATCCTGCGATTATTTGCACTGGCCAAAACAAAAATCGAGAATGAACTGAAATTAGCAGAGTAACAAGTTGTAACGAGTGCTCCAACTTCAAGCACATATAAGTGAGTCAACCTTCATTGGTCATTTACCTAAAGATCTGTAAACTAATTACAGTATGCGCCGGCGCAAGACACAAGTGGGAGGCGTTAGAGGGAAGCGTACTACGCTCCATAATTATGTTTTAAGTCAACCTTAACTTTTTTACTAATTATTATGTTTTGTTACCTACTGCATCTTAGTATCTGGGTTAAATTCCAGTTTTTACACTATTATTGTTACAGAAGCTTTGTGTAAGTCGTCGCCCCAGATATTTTCATTACCATGACATTTGGTTAATTATTGCTCTCTTGTTTTCCATTATTAGATATTTACAGTATTGATAATTAATTCCTGATATACTGTCCCTGCAGTTATACTCGTATTTAGAGTAGTGGGCCAAAAACCATCCATTTTTGGAAGATGTCGTTTTTAAATTCATTACCGTCACGCATAAAAGATGTATGTCTAGAGTAACACTATTGAAATTTGCATTGATACAGTAGTTTGTATTCAGTTGCATTTAATTGTGACTGCCTTGAAAATAAAACCGAAAAGTTATTATTGTTCTATGATGTTGCAATCGTGTATCAATGGCCGTGCTCTATTACCGAACTGGTGTTAAAATCATAATTGTTCTGTTGTGAGAATGTGACGGCGCTTTACGACCTGCATAGCTGCGTCTCTTTCTCTTACCGGAACAGTGATGGTTTTAACACGTTATAATACGGTCCCTGGCCGGGGAACCACGACAAACAAGGGCGTGCTCCGCGCGGCAGTCTATGTGTTTTCGGCGAGAACCTGCAACGTGAAGTACTCGTCAAATTCTATGACCACTCTGAAGTTCGACAAGGAGGTTGCGTGGTAGCAAAATATATAGGTAAATTAGCTACTGCGCAACCATTCGCCTGACTTCAGAGCTGTCAAAAAGTTTGGCGAACACTGTAGTATTTCTATACTAATATTATAAAGAGGAAAGATTTGTATTTTTGTATGTAACGAATAAACTTATAAACTACTGGACCGATTTCAAAAATTCTTTTGCCGTTTGAAAGCTACATTATCACTGAATAACATAGGCTACGGGCGGAGCCGTGACACAGCTAGTTGTTTATATTTGTGTCTTATATGCTACCCGTTACGATGCAAATACTATTCGTATGTCATTTCTGAACGTTTTACTAGAATAAGCTTTACTTTTATTGCACAGTGAGATAACTTCTGGTCTTATCCTTTTCGATATAAATTATAATAGGTCATAATATTAGTACCATATGGCCAGTCCCGGCATTATTTGACAGTAACATGGTCAGTAATATACACTTGTTTTAATTTTTGCACTTATTTTAAGGTATGGGAAATTAATCTGTACAACGCTATGATGCTTTAAAACTATGCGTGGTTTTTTTGTATTTTTTTTCACTTTCAAGTATGTCAAGAATCATCGAGTGAAAATGATGTTAATGTGTACCTACCTTCTATGTTTTAAATATTTTTTGTAAACCATGACATGTCTCTAGCTAGGAACAGGGTGTGCCGACGAAGGCCAAAGAGTAAAGGCTTAGCGAACGCGGGGCCTCGGGAGTAGGGTTGCCAGGTCCAAAAATAGAAAAGTCGGACACAAATTCATATTTAGCCGGACATTTTGCCCTGTTAGCCCGACACACTGGTACTAAAAAGAAATAAAAATGATGCTCGAGTTATGCGTGTCCTCATGAGTCGCTCTAGCGCTTTCGTTCGGCACCTTTTGGCTGGGCGGGATTGACCAAACGCCTAACAAAAGCCGGACAGGCCAGACTTGTATATATTTGGCCGGTCACGACTGTGAAAAGCCGGGAACCTGGCGACCCTACTCGGAAGGCCAAGGAACGTACTTCAGTATTGGCTATCGCACGGTCGTTGGTCTTCGTTGGCGCCGTCTACGCCTGACATAAAAAAAGCGATGACGAAACTGCAAAAAATAACTTTTTTAAATATTTTGGGATATTATTTAGGATAACTTCACTAAAATATATTTTGTTTTTTCGTATTTATTGTGTAAATTATAATTTTTAGGTATGTGATGATCTCAAAGTTATGAAGTCACGGTCTCTAGTAACATAAGCGCCATAATAATTGCTTCTAAATATTAAATAATTAAAAGTCTTAACCTACCTACCATTTTATATTCTAAGTCACCACTTGCACTGGATTAATAATATTAAAAAATATAATATTAGTAAGCTTTAAATAACGATGTTTTTATATAAAAATAATAGGAGTACAATAACTTAGTTTTGTCTATTAAAACGTTATTGCCAGCTGTTCGTCTATCCGCCAATGAATAAGCGAAATTCAAACAAAATAATTCACAGTAATTGTTATACAAATTAATACAATAACAAAGCTTTTTTTAAATTAAGACAGAATAACGAAGATCTCCCATTAAATGGATACCATTATGACAATTTTATGCTGTAGTGCCTATACCGTTCTGCCATCAATATATTTCTACTCCAATACATTTTCTTACAAAATTGCTTCGAAAGTCTTTTTATGATAATCTATGTGCTTGCGAAAAACGAACAGTCTGTGTTTAACAGCACTAATCGATAGGGTCAATAATAAAAATCGGAGCTCTCTAATAAATATTGGGTCTTACCAACTTTTGAAAATAAAATAAAGTCTCCTTTGAGTATAAATGTAAGTATATCTTCAATATTTGAGGCAAATACTTTCCCCCCAGGTAACATCTGTTGATTCCGCTCTGTATAGTGCTGCTATAGAGAGACTTTGATTTGGATCTCATTCATATATTTATATCTTCCAAAAGACTGGGTTTTACCTTACTTAGATACCCGTTAAAACAGAGATCTCTAAGATATTTTAAGAATTTACTAGTTATTGGAGCGGTATCGGGACTAAACTTAAAGCTCCGACCAAAGCTGCGCGACCAAAGCGACTGCGAAGCGGGAGCGTCAGTCGCACGGCGTACGCTATCCATGAATTTTATGGCGCTATGCACAACTACGTGACCACAATGCGGGATGATCGCGTCAACAGAGCGGGACGCACGCGTCTAGTGGTCAAATGAACTTTGCGATTCGCGCTGTAGTCGCACCGCCGGTGTGCACGTCTAGTTTCGAGTTGAAGACGCTCTCGCGCCGCTCCCGCGTCGTTGACGCGTACGTTTGGCCGGAGCTTTAATAAGGCTAATATTTAAAAAATCTATTAAACACATTTCACACATTGACTGAATTCATAGAGCTTAAGGTTAATATAGGAATAAATACTTGATATTTTTATAACCCTTTTGAAGTATTTTTCTAATTTAATAACTAGTTTTAAGTCAATTATTATTCGGCAATAACTTTAGGATGTGATTTCTAGAGATATATAAAAATTGAATTTCGGAAATAAAATATTCGATCAATATTTATGCGAGGCCTAAATAAAATTAAAAAGAAAGAATATATAATTATATGGAAATGAGATTAAAAATGAAGTAAACGTATATTTTGGTACTTTATTGTATAAACTATTTTTCCAAGTGATTTAATATGTAAGGCAGTTGCAAGTTTGTGGTCGTAAACACTTGATTTCATGACGTCATATTGTAGAACAGTGGGTGTGCCGTCTAGGAGCTCATTGTTTCGAACCAGAATGAAGTTCAACCGGACTGTGATTTGGATCTTCTTGTTTAGTATGTAAAAATAACATAGTTACGTGACTTTAGTAATACTCGTCTGAGGTTGATTTGTATCCGAAACAGCGAGCTTCGAGAATAAAGATACGTGTACAATATTTTAAGTCAACATGTTTAATTTACATTGAAACATTTCACCATATGACGTTAGCCAATCAATGGCCTGTTTTAAAATAAGCATAAACTAATATTTTTTTAATTAAATCGCAATTATTATAAACATATCACATTGTACAAATGATTCGATCGAGCTTCTTTAATAATAACAGAGTGAGCTTATACGAAAATTATAACATACCTACTGTGTCTATTTATTTGTTAGTTATGCTATACAGTACGTAACACAACTTAGAGCAAACCTTGTAACTGGTTGATGGGTTGGTTAAGTGTAATACAATTGTACCCTTTTTGTCACTATCCACGCCATCCACTTATGTATGACACAGTGTGAAAACGCTATAGTTCAAGCTACGATATTGAAGATTTTAGAAATTGTTGATTTCTTATTTGTATACAAGGTTAGTCAGAAAGGGGGTACTAAACCGAAAGGGTGTTAAAGTAACCAGAATAAGTGATAACTTTTGTTCTACAACTTTCCCCAAAACTCGATAGTTTAAGAGAAATAGCTTTACAAACATTTCGTAAAAAATATCCTAAAATCTATCTGTCCATAGCTATGATCAGCTGTTTGCAATTTAGGTCATATTTGGGGTCACGGATTAGAAACTTAATATTCTGAATTCAAACTAAGGCAGGTATGATATTTTTTCGAAAAATTTAAAATAATAATCGTTTTGCATGCAAATAAAAATTATCGTATTTTGAAATTTTAACACTTGCTTAATATAGTCATCAGTGATACTTTAAGTGGCCCGCGGCTTAGTACCCCCTTTCCTACTAACCTTGTATATTGTGCAGCTGATCTTGTAGGATGATGTTAGTTATGTTAACCGATTACAAAACTGAAAGTGGTTATGAAATATGAGAAAAATAAAATTGGTGAATAGCGTGGATAGTGGCAAAAAGTGAATGATAGTGCTATACTTTACCTATCCCTCAAACAGTTACAAGGTTTACTCTTCGTTGTATTATGTACTGTATATTTATACGTTATGAGCGATACATCTTTCTCATACTTATTTTACAAATCTAACCTTGTTCTTTAAGTATCAAAACTTCTATAGCGAATATAGTTCTACATGCTGTTTCAATACATTTAATTACTTCTGTATCGCTCATAAATAAATGCTATAAATCTTTCATGGACCATACAATACTGTTTCTGTGGTAATATTAACCATATCACCGCATTCTAGTTTATAAGCAAATATAATAAGTTACCAAAGCAATTTCGGTTAAGGTACTTTAAGATTTAATATAAAACTTGATATATTTTTTTACGATGTGATGGAACCCTAAAAAAGTGTTAAATAACACAATGTTTCGCCATAATTAGCTTTAAGATCATCTTTTGTATTTAATATACTTAACTCTATTGAGATAAAATTATATATTTAAGAACGTAACAAAAGAACCTTATGACTTAACATAAAACATGTGGCTTTAAAAATTTAATTGTCATAAATATTAATATTGTAACGCCATAATATTTTATAAAGAATAATGTATGCGGACTTCCAATGCAATGGAGATTAAATATATTTTTTACGAAATTTAATTTGTCTTTTATAAATCAGTGACGGTACCCTCGATTGTGATTCCAGGCGCTAATTCTACTTTCTCGTTTTCCACCTTACTATCTTCTGAACACAATACATCAGTCATTGAGTCTCTCTTTTTTAATGCAGCAATGATAATGTCCTTTGAGTTTTGTCTTATGAATTCTCTGCTCGAAGATCGTTGTGGCGATGGAGGGACCCGGCTTGGTGGAGGTGTTTCTGATACCATTTTACACGGCGGAGGAGTTGGTGCAGGGGGTTTGCTTGGCGGAGGAGTAGGAGGTGGTTTACTTTGCTGAGGAGTAGGTGGGGGCAGCTTAGGAGCCGCCGGTGGTTTCGCCTTACTTGGAGAGATGATATGCTTGGAAACTGTCTGCTTCTCCTCCATGTCATTTCCTAACTCGTTTGACCTCTTCATCGACGCTCTGTTCCTCGGAGTTTTCTTCAACATAGCCTGGAAATTGAATGGAGGATCGTCTTCGTTCATATCGTTGGTTGATTTGGCCATTGCTTGCAGTTCCATTATAGGATCTTGCGCTTCTGCGTCAATAGCGTAGAGGCTCCTGGTGTAGTTTGACTTTCGTAGCTTTGGTGCGGTATCTTCGAGGATGTCTTGGTCATCTCTGACTCCCGTCCAAGGTTCTGGAGGTTGATAGTAACTTTGTGGTGCATGGCCTGGTTTCTTCTTGTATACGGCGGGTCTGTTGGTTGGTCCATCTTTCCGTGTTGGTTTCGGAGCTGATGGTTGGTCCGGTTCGTCGTCGGGCGGTAGGACGGGGACCGGCTGCGTGGGGTCTCTGCAGAATGGCACTGTGATGAGCGTTTGTGTGCTCGCCGAAGTTTTACTGTCGTCGGTTTGTGCTGAACTAAATCGACGTTTCAATGGTTCGTCCCACTGCTCGTGGTCGGAATCGTATTGACTGGCAAATGTGTCGCTACAAGAAGAAATTGGACAAGTTAATAACTAAAAAAAAATAAACTAAAAATACATGTTTAATTTTCTTCTAGAGGAGATTTTTATAAGAATACTAGCGTCCCACCCCGGCTTCGCACGGGTGCAATGTAGATACTAATGTGTGGCATATAAACCTTCCTCTTGAATCACTCTATCTATTGCTGAACACTGCATTAATATCCGTTGCGTAGTTTAAACGATCCAAGTGTACAGACAGCGGGAGCGACTTTGTTTTATACTATGTTAGATTATCTCACTCTAAAAATTTGATCGTAGGTCATAAAGAAATGGGGATTTTCATTCATCGAAAGGCCTTGGTACTGAACTTTCGTTATCTAAGAAATTGTAACGAATGTGACATACTCACTTGCTCTTGGCAGAGGGGTCGCACATATACGAGGTATCGTAATACTGTAGTTGGTCGATCCTGAATGGTAGTTTCCACACTGTGGGAGGGCCAGAGCCGAGGAAGTCACCTTCCTTAGTTTGAGGGTCCACCCGGTCGAGGAGAACTGAAGTGCTAGTACTTAGGAGTGCTTCCAAAACTGCTTGGTTGTAGATATGCACCTGAAACGAGGATTGATAAAATGGTAATTATATTTTTATTCGAAGGTATTCAATGGAGGATGAAGTGGGAGAGGGAGACCAAAGAAAAGATGGATGGATTGTATAACGGAGGATATGAAAGATAAGGGAGTAAATGATAATGAGACGGCTGACAGGGAAGAATGGAAGAGGGAAATATTGCGCTGGTCCCAAGTAACTTGGGACCAGGGCAGGAGGATGATGATTCGAAGGCATTCAATGACAAACATTGAACACATGAATGAGAAATTTAATTTAATTTACCGAAGATCACCGCAGTTAGTTACCTACTAGCGTTGTACCGAAAATATCAAAGTAATAGTTTGCTACATAGTTAAGTAAGTAAGCTGGGTACAGTTGAAACATATTTTCGAAAGACAAACCAAGAAATAATATCAACAGTTCAATAAACATGAGGAGCTCTGCTCTAATAATTTTGTCTTAAAATAATGAATTTTACGTGATGTGAAGGTAGGTTCGAATACAACCTGCGCATTCTATGTGAGCCTAGAGTCGACAGCCTAGAAAAAACGTAGTTGACTCCACACTTCTCTACGGCTCTAATTATAGAACTACCATCATTTAATTCTTCGTACTTGACCCTGCGTGACGCGTCATTCTGACTTCTCATTATCTTTCTCAGGTATTGTCTAGGCATCTACAAAATTAGACAAAGAAGAAAAAATGTTACAACCGTACCCACAAACATTGTTACAACTGTACCCATCCTCCCCTTTCCGCCAAAAACAGGGGAAACGCAAACTATTCTACAAAAAAAACTAATATCTATGTATTTACAAATGATGTATTGTCCTTTCATATCAGGGGGGATGAACCAGTACGGATAGTTAGAAGTCAGTCAATCCTTACCTGCTGTGAAAAATGCACTAGGTCCTGATAACGAACTGCCCGATATTGCAGCAGAACTTGAAACATGGACCGACTTTTCCATCTCATGGCGAATCTCTTTAGGAATGACGCCGTCTCTTCATCAATTTGACCCGTGCTTTTGCTTATAAGAGGTCCGTACGCTTTGCGTACGATGTAACCTCGGTAAGCTGTAACCAAAATTGTTCAATGAGTAAATATGTAATTAGCAAAGTTTGTTTTACAGAAATTTGCCTGAAGGAAAGATTACTTGAACACACTTCGATTAATATACCGACTTGCTCCAATGGAATATAAGATGACCATCAAGACAGATAAAGTAAGGAACAGCGTGATAAGGGAACGTTGTGGAGTGAAAGAAGATGTAGTAAGAAGCATTGAAAAAGGTATGTTAAGATGGTTTGGTCATATAGAGAGGATGGACGAAAGGAGATTAACGAAACAGGTGTAAAAGACGAGTGTGCATGGAACAGTTGGAAGCGGCGACCTCGGCAAACGTACCACGAACAAATCGCGGTCGTTCTCAAAAAAGGCCAGGTCGGTAGCACCCTATACCGACGAGCATGCATGAGAAGGTTAATGAATATAGATGAAGCGAAAAGGGTGTGTCAGGATCGTAGCAGGTGGAAATCTATAGTCTCTGCATCTCCAGCCGAGATTGTATGTATGTACCTATGTATCAAGACAGGATTTGCCATTGTGAGCCAAAATGTTGTTGCTGCATTAACTTTTACGATCGGTATTAATAACCGATCTCAATCAAAAATCTTATCAAAATCCAGTTTTTGACGATAATTCAATAGAAGTAATGTCAAAAACTTACATCAACCCAGAAGATTTTTGGATTGATATTGGTTATTTATATCGGCCTTTACTACCGTTGGTCGCAGATGAAGTCGAAGATATGTGAAGTAATAACATAACATCACGCCTTTTTTTGCGGTTGGGCAGAAGTGTATAGTAACACCGCCATTTCGCCGTTATGTTTAAGTACCATTTAATAGGGGGCGAGCCTATTGCCATCAACCGGGCACAAATCCAAACTCTAGGATGCTACTGAGGAATTCCACACGGAAAAATCTAATAACATTTTGCCCGACCTGGGGATCGAACCCAGGACCTTACGCTCAGCAGTCACGCTTGCCACCACTAGACCGACGAGGCAGTTGAAATAAGTACTAAAGAAGAAGTAAGAAAGTACTTAATTATTTGATTTACCTTTTTGTATCAACAATGCAGCGTCGTCTTCAGTTACGTTTAAAGATTGTTGTTTCTTGAGTTCCCTTACTGAAAATAGACAAACCACGTCATCATCATCATCAGCCTATGATGTTCCCACTGCTGGGACACAGGCCTCCTCTCTGTGAGAGGGAATGGGCCGTTCCACCACGCGGGCCCAGTGCGGGTTGAACAACCCACGTATTACAATAATTGAGGCGTGGAATTTACAAATGAACTAAGTGCCAAAAAAAAAAATGAATCAAAACTTTTAATAAAAATGGATTGGCTGCCCAATGTAGCTCCTTTGACATTAAAAATATTGACTTCGGTTTTTTGGGTACTTAGCCCATTTGTAAATTCCACGCCTCAATTATATTAGATTTTGTTGAAGTCTTAAAAGTTCAAATTTAACATCCACTTACTGTGCAGTGCTTTTGCTTTGTCTTTATTAGCTTTTCTTCTCGCCAAGAAGGCCCTCATCATGCATTGGACTTTTATAATTTTTTTCACTTGTGTTTCATAAAGCCTAAAGTCAAATTAATATCTGATTAGATTCTCAACAGAAGATACTCATTTATCTATCATAATTATACTTTTTTTAGATTAGGTACCTCGATAAGAATTCCTCGTTGTAATACTTCAAAAATACTTTTGTTTTTCCGAGCACCCAACCTTCCATTTTCAGCCGAATCATCAGCAACCTGCAGTTGTCTTTCGTCACGTCTACATTTTCATCGAAATCAAATGCCAAGAAACGGTACCTATTTAAATAAAATATCGTCATATTAAAAATGTATCGAGATTTTTTCAGATAACCGAGACCCAATTGTTTTCACCATTAGGAGTAGCTTTACACTGCTTGTTCTATTCTTGGTGTTTTTAAAGACTATATCGAGTAGAAATCTGCCTGGCTATCTGTACCTCGAGTTAGTATGGAAATATTAACTTACCTTCGAATGAACTCCGCAAATGGTATACGAGAGGAAAATCCACTTTGTCGTGCTTTTGCCGTGTCTAATATTGCTAAGGCTCTAAGCTGTTGCCTGACGACTTCAGTTTGGAATCCTTTGGGGTTATCGTTCAGATCAGCTCTGACGCAGCGGACATAATGAGTACCTCCACTGCCAGGACCTATGGACAACTGCTTCAGAATCTCCAAACTGGTGGCTCTGTAAGTTGCAGCAGCGGTCCTCATTCGGTGTACTTGAGAATACTGGCCTTTTGAAACTGTGTTATATTTCTGGAAATATATTTTTTGCATTATTTTAGTGTTTTGATCTTAATGAGTCTTTCAATAGAAGTGTTTCAGACTCAAAAACCAAATATCTATACTAATATTATAAAGCTGAAGAGTTTGTTTGTTTGAACGCGCTAATCTCAGGAACTACTGGTTGGAATTGAAAAATTGTTTTTGTGTTGGATAGTCCATTTATCGAGGAAGTTTATAGGCTATATAACATCACACTACGACCAATAGGAGCGGAGCATAAATGAAAAATGTTGCAAAAACGGGAAAATGTCCACCCGTGCGAAGCTGGGATGAGCCGCTAGTAATATAACATAGAACAAATAACATGAATACTGTATACTTAGGTTCTTCATGTAATATAATTATGTGTAGTTGACTTACTCGAGCTTTCAGATTTTCCATTTCTTTCTCGGATTTTGATCTCACAACAGTGACTTTCGGTTGGCTCGACGACACAGTCAAGTTCCCTGTTTTGGTCAATTTGTTCCTAAAAAGTTGTTGAACCGTTACATTGATTGAAGCACGCATAGTTTCTATCATTTCTGGAGGAAGGAAATCTTTGTTTTTATCTGCCATTTCTCTGCAATCATAGTTCACTTTTCCCGTGTAATGAGCCACACTAAACTCATGACTCCCTGATAGTTTGATGTAGGGTCCTTTGCAAGTCGTTCTTATTGTACCTGAAATAAAAACACGCTGTAGGTATTATTTTCCATCTCTCTTTAATGTTAAAGAGAATACTAAGAAGTCTACTTACTCATTATAAACTCTTGACCACTACCAGTGCGACTGGCCTCATCTAAAATATAAAACAGTCCAAGAGGTCTGCCCATCAGTTGGTCCACTGAATTCTTATTATCATAGAAATGTAAAGAGACAGCTGGAACCTCTTCTTCAGCCGTCTCCTGCATCTCCCATGCGAACATCCTTTGGTTGTACAGAAACTGTATTTGTTCGTTTGTTGTATTAACAATAAGCTGTTCCAATCGATTTCTGTGGTAACATTCAAATCCAAACATGTCTAGCAAGCTCACTGAATATTTATCACCGCTGGAAAAGTATTTAGTTTATTAAAATATTGCTAAATTAAAATTATGCATTATATTTTTAATAAAAAAAATATACGTACAAAACAGATCTCATGAATGAAAGCTTGGAGTTTATTAAATTGATCATCCAGTCTATTAGCCTCTTGTATAGCGCACTTGCTAATGTATCTCTCGCATCCCTTGCTTCGTCAGTAGAATGTCTCCTTTTCACAGCAGTTCCACTTTCTATCAAACAATAATTAAGCAATGCCCAAATAAATTTTACTTCCTCTAAAGCCAATAGCTTAGCGACTTTCGCAGCTTCATCGGGATTCTCTATTTCTGCCGTACCACTTTTCCCATCTTTGAATCTGACATTGCCAAGTACGAGTATTGATGCTAAGATTGTTTCTAAGAACGTAATATCTTCTTCTTCCCAGTCAAGAGTTTTAAGATTTTCGATAAATTCATTGTAGAGTGCCACGTTATTTTCAGAATTTTCTCTTACTCCTTTCGCTCCTTTGGTGGGTTCATCTAATATTCTCAAATATCGATGCTTTCTGTTCTTCTCTAAAGAGAGTTCTTCTGTGCGATTTGCGGCTTCCATAGCGTCGTAGAAATAGTAGAGCAGATCGAAGTTGGCTTGGGACCTGAAACACTTATTTCACTTTTATTTCTATCGGTAAATACAACAATAATTATTCTCAAAATAATCAACTTACATGTCAGTTGACGAGACACGCCATTTTTCTAACTGATACAGCCAAAATATAGCGCCGCTTAATTTTCCAGAACTACCATAAGTGACTTGAATTTGGAAGATTCCTCTTGTAGAGTGGGCATTTAATGGTGTTGCTCCAGTTATAGCGGCTTGTATAACTTTGGTCGCCTTTTCTATCCTCTCGGCGGTATTATTTTTCATAGCGCCTATAAAAGTGAGGTGGGATAAAGCATGCAACATGTTTGTTGTTTTTCCTGATTTACATTCACCAGAAAATACGACATGCTGCGGTTCATTGTGATGAAGGGCGTCTTGGTATGCACTGTCTGCTACCGCAAAAATGTGGGGTTCATTATCAGATCTTGTTTTGCATTCATATTTTTGGTGGTACTGAAAATAATAAATTAACTAATATTTTTGGCTTCTTGATTGATAATTAAATACATTGATGGATTTCTTACTTACATTTTCGTTATAAATATCATCGTTCGTATTCGGATTGAGAATGAGAAGAACGTCTCCAATAAATGAGGTAAATGCTCCTTTAGCCAATTTGGTTTGTAACTCAGTCAGTATATTGTCCTCTGATAATTTTTCTAATGCAGCTAAATCTTCTACTTGCATCGTCTCTGGTTCGAGAACACCCTGAACTGTTAGTAGACCATTTTTGATAATCCTTTCTGGTGTTTTATCCGGGACAGCTTTACCTTTTAATTCTGCAGCTAGAACTTTTAATTCCGTAGTAAGCTATAAAAAAGAGATTTCGTTCTAATAAAAATAGATCCTGTTATACACATGACAGTAGTTGAAATTACACATACATGGAAATCGTTTTCGGGAACAGATTGTATGAAAGGATGTTCTTCTAATTCCATCATGTAGGGTCGATGTTCAGGATTCTTTTCAAGACATCTGAAAACAAAATGCTTCATAAAATATTGTTTGAATATTAGAAAACCCATTTAGTAAATATTAATCACACTTACTCGTTGATAAAATCATTAATGTCATTAGACCACATCGCAGGCTTGACTAGTCCTGGTGGTGGGTTTCTAACAATTTGAAAAAGCGCTCTTGTTGGATGCATGTCTTGAAACGGCGCTCTTCCATCAGCCATTTCTATTGATGTAATACCTAAAGCCCAGACATCTGCTCTATTTCCGTACCCTGCTTCACCGCAAGTCACCACTTCAGGGGCCATCCAGCTCGGCGAACCAATATTCGTGGTACTCGTATCCAAAGTTCCATCCAATTTGCAAGACAATCCAAAATCGGAAAGTTTCACTTCGCCGTCCTTTGTAATCAAAATGTTGCTGCATCTTATATTGCGGTGTATAACTTTGTTCTCGTGTAAGTAAACGAGCGCCTAGAATACAAATGAGTGAGGTAGAATTGATTGCACCAATCGAGGCAGTCAACACGGTAGTTTGACAGGGAGTGATGGAGTGACCGCCCCTAACGCGGAGGACTCGTGGATTGTTAAGACGGCTGGGCGATACTAACGTCAGCGTCAATCAAGTCCCCACGCCCCGGAGATTCATTGGGGCCTATTTGCATACGTATCGGGGCTTCAGTGCTGTCGCAGGCGGGCTGTCCGCGCTCTCTGCTGTCTGATATATCAGCTTGTTTAATGCGTTCATTACGATCGTTTAGTTGTTAGTGATGTAGGCCATGTCCATCGATAGTTTTGGGTGACGTCGTTTTTATGTTTAAATTTGGACGCTCTTTGTTCAATATCTTTTTATCCAGAAATCAAATATTTTATTTAGAGATGGCGTTCTTTTAAAATTATTAGCGGAGATGTGATTTTGAGAAACTATTTTGTATATTTATATCTTTTTTATTGTATTATTTACTGTTTCTATTTATTGTATTTACTATTTTTATATCAATTTCTGTTTTGACTAGAAAATATCTAAACATGCTTATTTACTTGATTTTTAATAGAAGCTATGAGTGAGCCGTCTTCACCATTGTATTCAATGTTATAACAATGTTGTTACCTAATAGTTTTAAAACAATCGATGTTACATTTCATCATAATATCGACAAAGATGACATCACACGCTCGACTTTGATCGTACTTTACGAGATGCAACATCGATAGATATGCGTGGAAGATCTGCCTTACGAAGAGGACAGAGCACCGGTATTGTGAACCAAGTGGCTTGCATAAAGATAATACGCATTTAACCCTCTCCGATAACTTAAGAGCTCGAAGGACGAACATGCACCGCTTTTTGTGGACCTTAAGAAAAGGGGATAAGAAAGGTTGTCCGTTAACAGATCCGCGTTAGAGAGATCATCGGCTACTGCGCCTGAGATCCGTATATCTTGTGTGCGCGAGCATTATTTACGATAATTGAGCGATGCGCCGCGATGGGGGGCCATCATGGTGTTGTCGGGCGCGCTCCGACATTCGCATCGACAAGTTCGACTGTTCCGTCGCGAATCACATCAAATAAAGCGGCGTGCATTTTAAGTAATGGCTCTAGATTGTATTTCAACGTACGTGGACATTCGCCTGGCAATATTTTATTCGACGTCACGCGAGCAACAGAAATAGCCGGGACACAGATCCGAGAACAATTGAGTTTGCATTCAAAGTACCTACCAATTGATTCAGCCGTTGAAAGGTGGACTGGCAGGCCCTTTGTTTTATAAACAGCCATCTCGACTCGTATGTGACGACCGACATGTTTATAGTCAGTCGAATATGGTCTTACCTTGATCGTATATTTGAGGATGTAAGCGATATGTTCCTCCGACATTTTTCTGTCTGCTACTTTCAGTTTTCTGACAATATCGATGACAGATCCACATTCACATAACTGGAATAATAGATGATTCATTGTATTATTTGAATCATGTCGAAGATTTTGCAAAGAAACTGCTACGAACGTATCCAATCTGAACACTTCTGTTGCTTCATTATATAACTTGAGCCATCGATTTTATTGAGGTTATTTAATAAAATATTGGAAAAGCAAAGTATTCGACTTACCTCAAGCACGAACCAAATTTTCTTCACGCCTTCCGACTTTTCACAGAACACTCCATAGAAATCTATGAGATTGGAGTGCTTCGTGAAATCTCGGAGGATTTTGTATTCTTCTTGTATGTGGTCTTCATTTTCGTCTGAATACGTCTGGACCTTGACTGCGACATTTTTGCCAGCTGCTTGGGAGTCCGAAGCCCGGTGTACTTCGCCGAAGATGCCAGATCCCAGCTTACCCTCAAGCTTGTAGCGGTCGAGGGGGCTCGGCAAGGACGATACGTTCAGTCCATCCGTCATGATGATAGACAGATCATATAACTAGCAGAGAAATCCTGGTGAAGGTCGTAAATTGTGATCATGTTGTACCTTTGCCATTATACACGTAGCAACTTTCCTATGCAGTGTTTTTAAAACAAGAATTGCTATATTGAGTATAAAAAAATCTGGTGAATACTGTCTATCTGCTTCTTTATAATATCACATTATTTGCCAATTTTCTGGATATGTGACTAGGTAAAAACATCAAGTTGTTCACTATAAATAATTGCTATGTGTCACTAGATTTCACTATCTTCATTGGCCACTAATTTAATTAGCGTCAACAAACTATTATTGTTCATTGAACCTCAAACATTTCGAAACTTTAGGTTACCATCATCATATCAGTCCGTAAACGTCCACTGCTGAACGACCTATAGACTGCTGCAATGAATAAAAAAGGAAATATTGCCATATTATGTCCCACCCTCGACAAGACTTCAGATCCTTATTCTGTTGTCCTTAGAACACTTTTCACAACTATAGTTTTTTTTTTTAAATGAACAATAATTTTAAACCGTCCACCTTATATTTTTAAATAAAGAACGTTAGACTCACCCTGTTTCCCGCCAGTGACTTGTCACGACTCGACATGGATGACGGCGCAGGGCCGAGTGCTCCGGCCACTATGGAGAGCTCACAAGTGCCGGGGCTTCGGGTATTAAGGACACTGCTAATCCCTCTAATAGTATTAGGTCATAATGCCCAACGACCTTCCTTCATGCCTTGGATACAATTTAATTGGGGACGCGTTTAATTGAAGGGCTGTTGTTTTTATTTTGTGCTATATTTTTGTTCTACCGATGTGTAGTTACAGTTGAGGGTTTTATTTTTTTAATATATGTGTTATTTTCGGTATTTCTCATTTTTCTTTGAAATAGGCCCTTTTGGATACTTTTATCCATATTGCAGCATTATATTGTACCTGGGTAGATATAATCATGTATAGTCCATCGGTACACCACAGGTTCATCAAAGTGGTTAGTAATAGTATTTACTACAAGTTTCAATGTATATTAAAGTGTGTCTAAGAGATGCCTCTTACAAATATGAACCATATTAAGTAAATGCATTGTTTTTTTCTATTTAATTGCTTGTAGATTGGTCCTTGTGGACCGTTTCTACGTAACTGTGCAGTTTCTTTGTGTGATGATGAACTTATCTTATCTAATACCTTTAAACGAGCAATTCTTGTATATATATAATCTGAATCTCGGAAACGGCTCCAACGATTTTCATGAAATTTAGTATGCAGTGGGTTTCGGGGGCGATAAATCGATCTAGCTAGGTTTCATTTTTAGAAAACGTCGATTTACCAAAAAAAAACTAGCAAAGCTCGGTCACCCAGGTACTCTTATACCTTTAAACGAGCAATTCTTGTATATATATAATCTGAATCTCGGAAACGGCTCCAACGATTTTCATGAAATTTAATATGCAGAGGGTTTCGGGGGCGATAAATCGATCTAGCTAGGTTTCATTTTTAGAAAACGTCGTTTTATCCGTGTTTTCAGGCAATGTAAAACTGCTACAATATCATTAGAATATGAATGTAAATTTCACCACTATCTTCAAGGTTGTAATAGCTCAGGTGGGAAATAGGGCGGTCCCGAAACTAGAAAATCTCGGTTCAATTCCAGACGATTATTTTTTCCCTTTTTGTTTTCAAGTTCCTTCTTTTTCTATTTCCCCTTTTTTTTTCTTTCCAAAAAACACGATTTACCAAAAAAAAACCGAGCAAGGCTCGATCATCCAGGTATAAGTTATTAAACCACCATAACAGCCACATTCTGAACAAATGGTTTCAGTAATTAGAACACGAAATAGGTAGGTTATATAAAATACACTGCGAAATTACCTGTATAAACTTCATCCAAATTAAATGTTTCGTTCCAAATGACGAGTGTAAAATCCATGTTTTGGTAACAATTATCAAAATTAATTCGTAACACCCACTCCATTATATCTATCTTTTGCTTAAAAAAATCAATCCGTCATGGGCACAAGTGTTCGATCAAGCGAACTTAATACTAAAAGCGGAACATCAATGAATGGTACACAAAAACGTTTTTTTCCAAATTTGAGATACCGTAAACCTGTCAAAAGTATTCACTCTTCAATCAGAGCTGTCAATATGCAGTTAGATGGAGGATGGATACGTCTTTATTGGGGGACATGAAAGGAACGGGAGAAGTAATCTCGAATAGTGCTTTTAAGCACTTTCTTTTTAGTGTAATAGCGTAGGGAAGAAAAGATAAATTCTTAATAAAAGATATCGCTGAATGAAGATACATGTGTTATCTATAATGTAGGGTAGGTAGAATAAGATTGCAATCAAGTTCCTTATGTAAAGTGGACTCTGATATAAGGCCAGGAGACCTTTTGATCACAAAAAGGCAGATCATTGATACATTATTCATTGATTCTTTCGTTGTAACATTAAAAATATTTGATCCTTTTTTTCCCATTTCAAATGTAACATCTTGTATTTCTTTAAAACCCTCTCTTATTATTTTGTTAGATATGATACCTATCAACAAAGCGTTGAAGCACGAGAGCTCTTGAGTCGAGGGGTTAAATTAGCCGAAAGTAACACGATAATTGTGGTCCTACTTGAGTTGTCGCTTCTGTATGGGGCCTACTTGAGTTATTATTGAGCTTTTTGTAAACATTTCAACTTTGACGTTTGTATAAAGATCTTAAGTATTTTAGTTAAATGAAGATTAAATATGTTTCTCCTATTTAGATTTTCTTATTATCTGGAAAAGGAATTAAGACATTTGAGAATTGTTTCAAACATCTGAACCTTGAACAAATATGTATAAACGGAAACATGTTTTTTCATATAATGTTGGAATCGACCATGATATTTTGTTCGTATTTACCTACTGACCTGAATTATCTTGTGCATGCACAACATAATACCCTTTGTAACAGTAATACAGAATGTGTTAGTAATATAAATACAAGTTATCGTGTGTGATCTATTGAGATGAAAATCTGGTCCTTGTAGGAACTGCGATAATAGCGGTCCTTGTAGGAACTGTGTTGAAAATCTGGTCCTTGTAGGAACTGCGATAATAGCGGTCCTTGCAGGAACTGCGTAAAAAATCTGGTCCTTGTAGGAACTGCGATAGTAGCGGTCCTTGTAGGAACTGCGATAACAACGGTCCTTGTAGGAACTGCGATAATAGCGGTCCTTGTAGGAACTGCGATAATAGCGGTCCTTGTAGGAACTGTGTTAAAAATGTGGGCCTTGTAGGAACTACGATAATAGCGTTCCTTGTAGGAACTGTGTTAAAAATCTGGTCCTTGTAGGAACTGCGATAATAGCCGTCCTTGTAGGAACTGTGTTATAAATCTGGTCCTTATAGGAAATGTAGTACAAAATATTATCCTTGTAGGAAGTGTATAAAAACGAATAGGTGTTCCTTCATAATTTTTATTTCATTGAATAAAAACCGTCGGTACAAAGTCTTAGATCTACAATAAATAGTTAATTCAATAAATATCACTGAACAGGAATGTTAAGTACAATTACATTATTACGTATGTGGGTATTTACAAAATGGAATGTAGGTAGCATAGGTACTATCCGTCTAGTAAATACATAAGTACAATATTATAGTAAAGTTAATACTGATTTTATTAACAACTTATCCTAAGATTTTTACGGAATATCTATTTATTACTTCATCACGAATATACAATATAGGCTTACAATGTTATGGCGAACCTCTAAAGTGTGACTTAATTTAGTCCATGTTGAATAATATCATTAATTTTTTTTTCTCAATCGACTTTAAACCTAAAATTGATTATGTACCCTTAAGTACTAATAATTAATAAACATAACATCATAACATCACGCCTTGTATTCCCCAAAGGTTTCGGCAGAGGTGTTTTAGTACCTACACCCTCGTTTCGCCAGTTATGTTTAAGTCCCATACAATAGGGGGCGAGCCTATTGCCATTAACCGGGCACAAATCCAGACTCCGAGCTGCCTCCGAGAAATTCCTAATGGAAAAACCGAATAGCACTTTGCCCGACCCGGAGTCGAACCCAGGACCTCACGATCAGCAGTCGCGCTTCCTACCACTAGACCGACGAGACAGTAATTAATAAAGTTATACAAATAAAACTATTTCACTCAGATTAAAATATAACTTAATAAAAATAATATCATTATTTGGTAATCCATGTTTGCAGTAAGTAGGTACTTAAATAAATCTATTAATTAATGGAATGTTCATAGGAATGTCTCTCACATCTAAATACGAGTACGTAGGCATGTCTTTGAAAAATATTTTTTTCCAAAGATTTATAATTCGAAAGTTTACTTGGTTCACAATACGTATACCTACTCTATTTAACATAACAAAAGACAAGCAAGAGACATTTTAGCAATGAAAGTAGAAATAAGGTAGGTACATGTTTGCTTCCAACAGTGATTCAACACAGTATTATGCTTTTATGAACCTTAACGGCCAATTAATACGAGCTGAAATTCAACGTGAAGAAGTTTACAAGATATTAGTGCCTTGAAGGGCCACTTTTGTCTATACATACACATACATACAAACACGCCTGTTTCACGCAGAGACTATAGATTTCCGTTCACGCAGATTTCTGTTCACGCAGAGACTATCACCCATATTCTAAGACGTTCCTCCATAACTTACTCGACTCATACTCGACTCAGAACGGCCTCGAAACCACCTTCAAAATGTTATTCTTAGTCGCAATTTTGAGTGAACTTTGAGCTTCCTCGACGGAGTCATTACGTCATAATTTGAATTATCTGCATCGCGCAAATAACGCCGTGATAAAAAATTGTAAGGATTATCGTAAGCATATTCGACAGTCTTCAAAATTAATTTTTATTACATACCCATTTTGACATTTCCTTCCTTAAGGAAGGTTCCGAGGTACCTTGAGTTTGACAGATGATTCTTTACCTCGACTGAGGAAAAATCTCGTGTCGAGGACGTTTATGTCAAGTCGAGGTGGAGTCGAGTCGAATAAGTTTTGGAGGAACGTCTTAGAATATGGGTGTATAGATTTCCACCTGCTACGATCCTGACACATCGTTTTCGCTTCATCTACATTCATTAACCTTCTCATTCATGCTCGGGACACCCGACATCATGCCCTGCGTGCCCTGATACCTGCACGTTGCAGGAACTAATGGACGCTACTGATAAAGCTAAACTCGTAGCTAAGTCCTGGGCCGACTCCATTTATATTGCCATCGACAACGCTAAGAAGAAGAAGACACATGCTCGTCGGTTTAGGTTCGCTACCAACCTGACCTTTATTGAGAACATCCGCGATTTATTCGTGACACGTTCGCCGAGGTCGGCCCCTTCCAACTGTTCCATCCACACTCATACTCTAGATTTGTGTATTGTTATAATATATGGAGTATAGACATATTTTACAACCGTTTATTTCCAAAAACTTATAACTTAAATCCTCTACTTACAAATGGCGACCCACCTATCATCACGACACCTCTCGCAGTCTACTCGGCAGCACCAGTGGAAGGTGCAATTACATGGTTTGATACTGGATTTTCTGATGAGGGCATGTCCTCGTCCACAGCAGAGCAAGTCGCAGGACCCTGACCTTGACGTCCGACCGATACGACAGACACGGCCTGACGTGCCTGCGGAGTCGGTGCGAGGGTCCACCTCGCAGAAACTTGGTGATCTGGAAAATAGATCTTAATGTTATTAAATAAAACAACGTTTCTGAAACTCTAAAATATTCTACTATTTGAGAAATAATTAAATTTTAATGTGTTGTTTGAAATGAAGAGTAAACTTGGAAAAATATGACTGAAATGTAATTAGCAAGCTATTAATTCAACCTTTTGGTATCCACAGCCTTGCATAGTCGTTTGGCCACTACGCCTAATTATTTACTTTTTAGGGCCTAATCACAGCATTAATTCGCAAATAGTGAGATCGCTTCAGACACGAATTTCGATCGTGTGCTTTCAGTGCGGAAGCGTGCTTACTTATTTCCAGTCACTATTTGTATGCGTTAGTTCGATTCCGATCAACTGCGGAAACATGCTTTCGCTTGCTTAGGCATGCGTCGGTGTCCGGAAGCATTAGCTACACTTGTATGCACAATACCTCAGTTTGATGCAAAAGGGTGAAAGCATGCGTACGCATCTTCGTACAAAATGACCAAATGCAAATCGATGCTGATTAGTGCGTTTAGTCGATTAACATCTAGTCTACGACAGCTCATTTTCGAGATCTTCGGAACATTTAACAAGACTTGGCCATTAAAATATTGTCAGACCTAGCTTTTTTAATTTTATATTAACACCATTTCTTTGAAATACTCGCCTCTCAAAGAATAACAGGCTCGTCTTTGGAGCTGGTCGCGCTTTCCCCCGCCTCCTGCCTCTGGGCCGACCTTTCAATACAGAGGGACTGCTGTTCAGCTCTTCCTGAGCCACCATCAGTGCCTGCAGAAATACATAGATCATAGATGCCCAAAAATTCCCGTAATTGTGCGTTTATGGTGTAGTTCGGAATTAAAAATTCTAAGTTGCCTTTTGACTATTCTAAGCATTTAGACCATCATAGATCTTCACAATAGGAGAGGGGCTCATGGCTAATTACCAACCGCGCGGATCATACGATATGCGAGGTTATGCTGTACTTGCCGCGGTTAGTCTGTGGATGGGTGACCGTTTGTTACACCCCTCCATGTCTTGGAGAGCACTTTAAACCGTCGGTCCCTAGTGTCATACGAATACCTATGATAGTCGTTACGGGAAGTCAGAAGCCCGAAAGTCTGACAACCGGTCTATCCTTAGGATATCGGCATTGCCCAGTAATTGGGTTGCGGCGGTCTGATGGCAGTCGCTCCGTGTAAAATACTGGTATTCAGCTGCATCTGGTTAGACTGGAGAGACTAAAAGGCGAGGAGGAAGATAGATCTTCACAATATCGAAATCTTGCAGCATGTTATTTGGTTTGATTTTATTCTGCATATAAAATGATATAAATGACTACGTTTGGGAATTTTAAGTTCTTTCTTTAATATCACATGTTCTGGAAATATCTATAATCATTACCTTTCTGTACTGTCGCTTGATGGTAGACGCGACTGCCCTGAAGTCTGGCGTTGCTCTCCAGCATGTCCTGAGCTGACAGCTGCCTGATAATCCATGGCATTTGCATCGCACCTCCATGTGAGAGGATAGAATCTGGAAATAATGGTTAAGATTGAGGAAATACAATAAAATAGTAGAACAAGGTAAATGTATTAGACATAGAGATATCATATTTGGTAATGTAATGAGCTCTCAAATGGTACTCCACATGGTCCCGAGTTATAACAACCCTTCTCTCTGTGCATTAGGGATTATACTATAAGTAGCTGGGAAGCAGTGTCCCATTCACATAAGTAGGTACTAGGTCCCATTATAGTGCAACAAATCTAAAAAATACCTTTTGACGTTTCAAATTCGATCATTGGTGTCTGAACAGAAGCCCGCCGAGCAATCCGATTGGCTATTCATCAAATTCGGCGGCAAATCACAGTCAAAAGGTATTTCTTAATGCCTAGTCCAATAAATCTAAAAATCTGACAGCTGTCAAAAGGTATTTCTTAGATAATTATGTTACACTGTAAATGCTTTTGTAACCGTCAAACTTCGATCATTTCAAGAACCAGTCTGTATAAATATAAAAAGCTAACAACTTCAATAAAGAAATCAATCCCATCTCTACATATCACGAACTAAATTACCCTCACACAATCAGTAGAACAACAGACTATTCGCAACCAAACGCAAAAAGCACAACAAACATAATATTATGATACAAAACCGCGCTCTCACATCGCATCGAATCGTAAATCTGTTGTCTCTATACGTGACCGCATCGACACTCCACACTGATTGTGCCACCCACCACTAGCTTAACATTTACATAATTAAACGCCTTGGTGCAATCAAACTGACGTCTTAATTTCGCCAGAGCCGCCGGCCGCACAATTTCCCAAATTGAGTTGAAGCAAAAATTCAAATAAATCGGCATACTACACGCCCCTTCGAGCCTCGGACCTTAATAGCGTAGTATTAAGAGCGTTCGCGATAGAATTCGCCACCCAAGACGTTTGTAATACGTTGTAACGAAGTCGGAATATTAAAAATGGTTCCGAACCGCTTATTATGTTCTCACCTCGACGGGGCGGCGGGTTCGTGAAATACGGCGGGCTAATACGGAGCCCCGGGCCTCTCTCCGGCCTCCGCCACTATCAATAGTTCCTAATTGTGGCGCTTTAAGTAACACAGCTCAATTCACTTTTATAGCACTTGATCACGACTTGATACGTGATGGGGAATCTTAATATTATTTGATTCTTCGGAACCTGTTCTTTGAACCCTAATACAGATATTATCTTGCAAGAATTTTAATATGATATTGCTCCTAAATACAGATTTCAGCCGATATCAACGGTACACAGGGTAAATTTTGATTGAAATGTTTTGGATAATTTCGGTTTTTGTGTTACTGTAAAGGCGGGTACAGACTGCTGTAATGTAACATGAAAGGTACGCACGCGTAGTGTGCACGGTTCGTCCGCACAAGGCGTCCACACTATGGGAATTCTGTTACATTGCATGATACAATGTGAACGGCAAATTATTTTTTGCGTGTTATATTGCATGTTACATTTCGTAAGTCTGTACCCGGTTTTACAGTATGTTAGGTTTTAACTAGGCAACATTACACAACTCGTCCACCCACCATTTTTCTACACAACCAGAAACCACGGCAGTGCTTTTTATAATAATAATTCTGCTAAACCCTTGAGGAATCACAAGAGTGACTTAATTGATGTTGTTTACCCTCTTACGTATATTAATAACTATATAAATCATTTAATTCAAGTGCTAAAAATAAACAGCACTTGTGAGAACTTCACCGTTCTTAATTAAACACCAGGAGGACTCAATCATCGCGTACCTATCATCAATCTAAATTACCCTTTAAGCACTATGGTTGATTTATTTACTTAATGACGTCTGGCCCTTAAGTGCAGACTAAACATGTTATCTTTAACGTGCTGTTAAAATATTATAGTTAATTTATGTGCTGCTTATGTTCTACTGAGAAGTGAATGGTTTATTATGGTTTGTTTCTGATGTCCGAAAAACGAAAGTAAATGTTGGAAAAAAAAAACAGAAAACAATGTCTGATTGCTTTTCAAGTGTGTTATTGAGCAACTAAATTGTAGGTTTCTTTTGGCGCGACTGCTAATCGTGAGGTCCTGGATTCGATCCCCAGGTCGGGCAAAGTGTTATTGCGTTTTTCCGTGTGGAATTCCTCAGTAGCAGCCCGGAGTTTGGTTTGGGCCCGGTTGATGGCAATAGGCTCGGCCCCTAATACATGGGACTTAAAATTTTTACGGCGAAATGAGGTGTGTTACTATACACCTCTGCCTAACCGTTCGGGGAATACAGGCGTGATGTTATAAATTCGTCATAGTCGCGATTTCAAAACGGCTGTAAGTAATTATGTAGATGGCAACATTGCTTGTCAGGACAACTATAAGAATTGATTTGAAATAATTTTCGCAGCTGATTTGACGTTTTTTATCATCCTCTCTTTAGTACCAATTAATGGCAATACCGTCAGTATCGAACTTTATGACGACACACCTCTAGATGCCACTTAGACCTCTGCTCACCCAGTAACTGAAGAACCGTAAAGTTAAATAAATAGACTACATTTCGTTAACGTTGTGAAATGTGAATCACAACATAATCTCACTGACGATTAACACGACTAACGCTAATAGGTTTAAGATGACCGTGGTTAATCTGACGGGCAAATTAACCATTAGTTAAACCGCACACGGAGAAGGCGCAGCTTCTAACTTTGTTAGGGTTGTCGAGGCAGAAGACTGTATTAGAATTTATTCGAGGCGTGTCACAATATGGGACCCTACTGTGACCGTTCATTATATTTATGGTAATAATCATGATGGCTATTTTCAGCAACTAGGAAATTTTGTTTTCTTAGTTCTAAGTTGCGTACATCCAGCGTCAATTGTAAAACATGATATTCGCCACATCACGATTAACAATTTTATCTTGCCAATGATAGTGTTCAATAATAACTTAAATATAACATTTTCTTTAGATATTGACAACCCTAATTCCAAAATTGGAATTTTGTTACGGAATGACGTAAACTTGTTTCAAACTGAGACTATATTTATTTGGTTGCGTATCCACTAGTCTGGAGTAAACGAATTAATATTGCCCTCAATATTCTATATCTACAATAATATTATGTTTTATTGAAGACCTATTTATTATAGAACTACCTGTGTCCTCACGGCTCCGCCCGCGTAAGAAGTTTTATTCCAGTAATAAATATAGCCTATGTTACTCAATGATAAAGTAGCTTTCTAATGGCAAAAGATTTTTTGAAATCGGTCCAGTAGTTTTTAAGTTTATTCGTTACAAACAAAAATACAAATCTTTCCTCTTTATAATATTAGTATAGATAGAAAAATATGAAATTGTCTCATTTGTGGTTTCACGAAGTCACTTGATACCATCTTGGTAGCAAGATGTTTGTCCAGTAAATTCGTAGTTTTATAGTCTATGGGCCTGTCAAACGCCATCATCGTAACATTACCTATCAATGTAATTTACATCTTCAATAGTCTTTAAATTGAATTTCAGACTATGTTACCTATTATACATAATGCCGTCGCCGGGCAAGCGAAGTCGTAAGAGGCGATGAACCTGGTACGATAATTGTGCCCGAAAAATGGCAATAGGCTCGCCACCTATTACATGGAAGTTAATATAAGAGGCAAAACATGGCTGTATAAACTTCTGTAATAGGAGAACACCTCTGCTTACCCCTTCGGAGATTACAGCCATGACTGTATGTTGTATACCAATTAAACATTTGGTAAACTGCTATTATAACAACAAACAACTTTATTAAGCGTTTACACAAAATTCTAGTCCTTACTTATTTCGAACTAGCTGTGTCCTCACGGCTCCGCCCGCGTAAGAAGTTTTATTCCAGTAATAAATATAGCCTATGTTACTCAGTGATAATGTAGCTTTCTAACGGCAAAAGATTTTTTGAAATCGGTCCAGTAGTTTTTAAGTTTATTCGTTACATACAAAAATACAAATCTTTCCTCTTTATAATATTAGTATAGATAAACGATTGTTTAACCAGAGTATTAATGTTAGTACATAACGCACAAACACCAGAAGCCTAAAAATGTTTAAATCACTATCGTTTAAATCTGCCATTTTCATTCTCAATATCAGCAGGTATGAAATATTTAATTAAATACTGCAAGTTAATATAAGTACACAGACTATCATTAAGAAACAAAAAAACTAATTCAAACAGTGATAACATGACACAATACATACTAATTCATCCTACGTAACCTAAAAAAAGTAACAAAACTATATTTAAATCGATATTCGAGCCATTGAAACAACGAAATATTAACTCATCGTATAGATTTTTTATAACGTAATTATCACCTCGGCTCTCTAATGTGGTACCTAATTTCTTGTGTGGGTCGACGCGAGATCTTTTATAGATCCCGCTGAGGGGCTTTGACGACTGCCCGTTACACCGTGATGTATCTATGGATTAAGCTAATGCTATGTTCGGGAATAGGGCGTTCGGTGTTCTTGAAAATGTTGAAGGTGAAGATGCGTGTCCAATATCAACAAATGTCCTACATTTTAGTGATTAATTTTGCTCTATTTTGTTTTATCCCGTGTTAATAGAATAAAAACTTCCTCACCGCATGCTGGGCATAGACGCGTGTTGTAAGATTCAACAAAACCCAGTACGCTTGGAGGTTGGATCTATACGGTCCGCCTGGCTAGCTTAATGTTCGGCACCAAGTAGTTTACTGTGTTCCATCGTGTGTATGTGAGAGCCAGTGGGGTATAGGAGAATCCCTCTATATCTCTGTTCCTTGGATTCGTGTGCTCTATCTCGACCTTATCTGCGCTTACCATCAGGTGAGACTACGTCCAAACGCGAACAAGTAAAGAATAAAAAAAGAAGTAATATTTGTCATTCTCAGTTCTTTTGGGACACACATTGATCTACATAGTTTAAAGCATACGGCTAAGCTGGTAACTCCCAAGTTGCACTATTATCGAATATTGTAGTAATCTAATCGACTAAAACCGAATCGAACCTTAAAAGGACTATCAGTCTGTAAACGATACAAAGTTGCAAAGCTAACTGCTGCGAATAAATTATCATAATTTCTACAGACAATATACTTTGTAAGTCAATTTAATATTTGCGCGGTGGGTCCACACAGTTTACCAGAACACCTGTTCCAAACGGTGTGAGAACCTCCGACTTTATTTTGACATTAATAAAAATATCATCGCGGGGGTTATTATAAGCGAGCGTGTCTAACAGATCTCTCTGGGAGGCTGTTAATTACGTGGCCACAAAACAAAATGTCGGATCCCCGCGGAACAATGGTCAAGTGTGGTCGGGACCACCGGCTTCGCTCTCACATTAATGGGTCAATTTACCTTCACGGCTTGATGCGTAATATGTAATATTAAATATTTGATGTATATGGACAAAAAGTGGGTGAGTCGCTGTGATGGTTGCAATTGATGGGTTTTTCTTTGGATTGTTTGGTTCTGATGTTCTGGTGGAAATGACGAATCAAGATGGGCGCGAAAAATAATGTAAGCTTATTCTTATTGTAAGAAGCCTCCGTATGCGTAGGCAAGTTACATACATTAAATTCCAATGAGAGCAAAGGTTTTATTTGGTAGATTAAACAAAATTTTATTGCGTACCAAAATAATGATTTACGGAAAACTAGGTGTACTTAGTACCTATGATACCTACATAAGATATTTATGTATGATACATTTAGGTAAATGTGATTAATGTATGGAAAATTCATAAAATGCGGATAGATCATCCATGGCATGACTGAATTATACTTGCGATATGAACTTTAGAGAACAGATGCGATGCATACAATTTTTCAGCCCAGCATGCAGCAGCGTGATTCGCTGCAACGCTGTGGGGCACACACTCGTCTACGAACGCAACGCTGCTTCAACGACGTGTTTCTAATAGATAATCTCATAGCTGTAAAAAAGATGAATATCAGCATCTTCTTTTGTGCTAATAATAACACACTGTGATCACCAACCCGTTTGCTAAGTAGTGAATGTTTATAGGCCGATTTATTATGACCCTGAATACATAGTCTTATTGAATGAATGAATGAATGTATTTATTTGCGTAGAATGTAGGTACATTAGAGATGGAGTAAAATATAGACCCAAATGCATATATATATTTTCATATTAACTACAAGCTGCTGTCCGTGGATTCACTCACATCCTAAACTACTTCATGTACCCGAATAGTACCTATCCTATGTGTTAATCCAGAAAATGATCTATCTGTATGCCAAACTTCATCCAAATCCGTCTAGCCGTTTCTGCGTGATTGAGTAACAAATATCCACACATATTCACAAACTTTCACATTTGTAATATTAGTGTGATATGTAAATAAATTTAATATTATAACCATGAAACTCTATCAAAGCTGCTAGTAAACAATGAGATATTAACAAGACAAAGAGGTATAACGTCTATAAAAATTAATTCCATAGTATTTAATATTTTTACGACAACTTGTAGTAATTTTTAGTAATAGCAACATTGTAACTAGTCGTTATATTAAAATTTAAAGATCATCCGATAGTTTGATCGTTAATGTCAAATAAAACTATGCGTAAAGTAGTAAATTATGTTTAATTACTACATAACATTTGTGGCTACTAGTGTACGTTCTTAGTAATGTTTTTCTATAAAACTAAGTAGGTTTTATCTTGGGTCATGGCTTACCACGTATAAATATAATGAGCTAAGGTGAATGTGTGGTTTTATCCTTCAGATATATACCTTAATTAGGAGGTTAAATGGCAGTAGATCCGCGTAAAATACTACCCGGTCACAGCGCTACTATTGTTGTTGCTATTTCCCTCTCGCTCTCACACATTCTCTATGAGCAAGAGGTAAATAGTGGATCCGCCATTTCTAATCCTATTCTTTATGGAGGGTTGTACTGATGTTCAACCCCAACATGGTTGTAAAAAGACTACATAAAGTCTATATTTTAATCCCAGATAGTAATTTGACAGGCACAAATGTCAAACAATGTAAAATTTTCTAGTTTGACATTTAGCCTGTCAAGTTGGAATTGGGACCTGGAATTACAAAAATAGACGATAGACGACGGTGACATGTGTGTGGATGTCAGGCTGACAGGTTCGTTGCCTTTGATGACTAATATCATAGAAACATGGTAGTCGGTACTAACTACTAGAGTCTGGTAAACAAAGTAGACTCTCGTATTATTTGCAAACTTTTTATATGGCAACAATTTTTCAACAAATAAAAATAATTCTAAAGTATCAAATTAGGTTATTCCATTATTTTGGGATTGCTATGCTGATATTTTTTAAATTTGCCGCGCTTTTTCAGTCTCTAGTTTCGTTTGCCAGACTCTAATGCAGTAGACTGTTTTCCAGGTAAAAGAGAAATTGTAAGTTACGGACCTTTTTCGCAACATCGTTTAGCCCAGGGCTAAAGAGATAGCCAGGTGAAGTATGTACGGCTGTGACAGGGATTTATTTGGTTAGCCCTCGGCTTACGGTGTGGCGTAAAGATGGCTGTAGTACCCGCATTGTCAAGCTTATATATTATTTTATATGAAGATACGGCTATTTTTCAAGATGTAAATGATGACCTCTCGAGTTTGGTAGTAAACCTTGTGGCATAGGTAAAATAAAAGAAAAACGTTGACTTACTTTTGCTTTAATTATAATAATAAGTAAATACTTAACGTTTTTGCTGTTAAGTTGGTTCCACTGTCGCGTAGGTGGCCGCATTGCTCTAAGTTTTTGCTTTACAAGCGACTTAAGCGTTTTATTATATGTCAATGACAACTTCCATAATAGGTTACAGACTTTTTCTGTTTCATTGTCAATAAAGATCACATCTGATTAACAACAGTATAACTCCTTTGTCTGTGGCCATATATTAAGACCAGTGTAGATACAGCCTTATTATCTCGCTATAAATGTCACTAGAGACCGGTGGGTCCGAAATAAATTAAATGGCCGTCGCCCACTATAATTAACAACTATAAACGTATTACAAATTAAATCATTTGTACCTAAGCGTCGTGTTTGTATTAAAAAAACGAATGTATGGTACGTAAATTGTATTAAATCGTAAATCCCCTTAATAAGTAAGCACGGGACGTGGTATGCCGGTCTCATGTCAGATTTGGTTACGGACATTAATATAATATTATTTACCAGCTTAATTTTACTGTCAGAAAAATCTAACACCAATCTTAGTGTCCAAAACTTAAGGTATAAATTCGTGAAAATTCATAAAGTCGTATCTGCAAATGTTAGGTGGTCGAGCAGTATTTAACTTTGGTTTGACATGTTTATTATTAGACGGAAGGGGCCTATTAAATTATTTGTAGTAATCCTGTACGATAGGTCCCGGTATTTTGGTTCAACTGTCGGACACTTGTGTCAGAATGCTTGTAGCATTAGCTTGAGCTACAAATCAGGACTTACCGCATGTTTAGGTGTCAGTGATGAAATTATAATGATACTCTATAAGGAGTTATGATGAATTGGAATGCTAGATGCGTTTGGGACTTTATTTGTGTCTAGTTATTTTTTGCGAATATGTCTTAGAATAAACCGGCTTTTTGGTCTAGTGGTGGCAAGCGTGGCTGCTGATCGTGAGGTTCTGTGTTCGATCCCCACGTCGGGTAAAATGTTATTGGGTTTTTACGTGTGGAATCCTTCAGTAGCAGACCGGATTTTAGATTTCATGGCAATAGGGTCGCAATTATTACATGGGACATAAATGTAACAGCGAAATGAGGGTGTTACTATACACCTCTGTTGTTCAAATCTTTGGGGAATACAGGCGTGATGTTATTTTGTCTTAGAATAAATATGGTTTGTTGTAATGGAGATTGGCTATCTATTAAATTGTCGTGTTTAATGTAACTATTGGCTTTTTCAGTCGTCGAAAGAAAAGTCTGGTCGTTCTTATTCCTCTCTCTTATTGGCACGTGCTAAACGAGAATATCTCATGACGTGGTAAAAAGATCAGCTAGTCAGCATGGTTGGTAGCGGGGATGTTCGTATAGGACGGAAAGCGGCCTACTCTAGACGTAGGTAGGTCTTTTTGTGGCCTGCGGGCGGTGGGTTAGGGGACCCGCCGCCCGACCAGTAACAGGCCCGAGAAGGCGGCGTGCAGTGTTCCGTGCACACTTCTCAGAAGGACGTGAGGCAAGGCCCCACAGAGGAGAGGTCCGCCGAGGGTTGGTGGACCGGGACCTGCCGGGGTTGCGGTGCATGCTTTTGCCAATCCCGTGACCCCGGCCGAACGGTCAGGAGGCGGAACACTGTTGGTTTTAAGCCGGTAAGAGTCCGGCAGACTCCCTCGCCTTCCCCGGGCGCGGCGGGACATCCATGAGGATATTCCAACGATAAAAAAGAAAAGGAAGGTCTTCTTCTTTTCGTATGGTTAGTGACTAATCTGGTGTCAGAGTTTATGCCGCCCATGGGTCTCTGACTTGGCTTCACATGCCGTCGAGAAATATCTCTCAGGCATGCCGGTTTCCTCACGATGTTTTCCTTCACCGTTTTTAAGCAAATTATAATTAGGTAGGTACTTAAGTATCATCACTCGTGAAGGCTGTGTCACTGCACCTCGTCTATCCGTTATCGTACTTTGATTTTAACAATTCAATTGAGTTGGATTTATTTTTTGCTTATTTTTTTTACATTGATAAATTGTGAATCAATGAGTGCGGTGTGGGTAAATCCGGCATAATCCTAGCGTTCATAACGAGAGACTACAATCCATCATTCCCAGCTCCAATCGGAGGTGACTACAAATGTAAAGTCATGGACGTGAACGGTGTTAAAGTCAAGCTTGGTATTTGGCATACAGCGGGACAGGAACAATACAGAACATTAACATCAAGTTTCTACAGAGAAGCTCATGGTACTATATTAGTTTACGATGTGTCAGAACCATAGTCCCTAGCAAAACTGAATGAGTGGGTCGAGGAACTGCAAGTATTGTCCACAAAGAAGAACACAGTCTGCTTAGTTGTCGGCAATAAGATTGACAACCATATCATTTTGGGACCCAGTGCATAATATCAGCAAGCACATTGGATTACCCGCGCGATGGCGCAACGAGTATTCCCAAGGAGGGTTGATGTCAGGCAGGTGGCCGGTCATAAAACAATAAACCAAAACCTCTAACAACTTGGATTTATGAAATACATGTTGTGCCGACCCCACCTAGTGTGGGATAAGGGCAGGATGAAGAAGAAGAATTGAGTTGGATGTTCCGTAGTTTTGTTATATTATGTTTTATAGTAGAGATTTAAGCCGTTCTTAATTTAACTTAGGTTAAGTAAAGAACACACTCCGAGTATGTAGCTGTAATATTTTATTGAATAAAATTGCCTACTGCATTTAGTAGTTGTACAAGCAACTTGTAACTGGTTAGTAAGCAAGATTAACATTCCTTTGATTAATTAAGACTTCATTAAAGCTATTAAGTTTCTAACATATTATTTTTCCTTTATCAACCAACAACACAAGTTGACTATAAAATTAAAATCAGAAAATTACACCACTCGCCAACATGTTGGTACGAACATAATCGATCGAACATAATGCCATATAAGACACAGTTTATAGCACATAAAACGGGGTGTGATCACACAAAACGATCGCCCAATGCAATATAATACCATATTTTATAGTCATGTATCGCCATAACAGGCGACCACCCACATAGGCGATTTACTAAAGCCACGCCCATTCACAGCGCCTCAATTTTGAAGTAATAAGCTGGTGTTGCCTTGACGCCTTGACTTACTAATTTGGACACCTACGATATTTTTGATTTGAATTGAGATCGGTTTCTATTTCGATTATGGAGGGATGGGTGTAGTCGATTTGTCAGTTTTTAATCGATTTTTTTTTCTGTTTTGTTTGATGTTTGGTCGTAGCTATGATTAGGCTTGTCGTTATCTATACGAATTAATAAAATTAAAGTGTCTGTTATTAATGTCAAAATACATATGAAAGTGTATGGGTATATATAACAAGAAAACATTTTTTTTAAATTTTGTCTGTCTGTCTTTTTGTTCCGGCTAATCTCCAAAACGGCTATACCGATTTTGACGGAACTTTCACTGACAGATTGCTGATGTTATAAGGAGTAACGTAGGTTACTTTTCTTTTAGAAAAAGAAAAAGAATTAGGGACCCGCGTAAAAAATAGCATCGACTTCTACGCAGACGAAGTCGTGGGCACAGCTGGTTCTTAATAAATATTGTCACATCGAAACAAGTAAGATGTAGTTAATGGTAGTTAGTCGAAATTAAATTTATTTTCACGACCCATATTACTCAATTTTGGATTTAAAACCGTCAGAGTAAAATTCATTACTGCTCTTCCAGATACCTTTTCAGGAAATGTCGACAAGACTTGTACCTACCTATTGACAAATAAGTTCCTTTTCAGGTTTCAACTCATTGAAATTGCCTAAGTTAAACGTTTCGCAATACAGACTCAATTGTCTTATTCGACTATTAAATACGTAGACACTTCAAGTGTTGTCATAACGAAGGGACCACACACGCGGGTCATTAAATTATCAAGGCCTCACCCATTTGGACTCCAATTTGACGTAAATAAATTGGGTGTTATTTTGACGTCTTTTCTTCATAATTTGTACACCTACGTAATTTCGCCGCAGGGGTGCCGATGACGTATCGACTAGACAGTTGAATTACATAATTTTTAATCCATTATAATCGTTTTTTTATATAATTCATAATGTAATATCGTACCTGTATTCTCCGAAGGGATGGGCAGAGGTGAAGAGTAATACCCTCATTTCGCCGTAACGTTTAAGATCTATGTAATAGGGGGAGAGCCTATTGCCTCCACTGGGCACAAATTCTAACTCCGGTCTGCTACTGAGGAATTCCACACAGGAAAACTCAATAGCACTTTGCCCGACCTGGGGATCGAACCCAGGACCTAACAATCGACAGTCGCACTTGCCACTAGTAGACCAACGAGGCAGTTCATTTTTTTAATGACTCAGGCGGTTTATATTTTATCTAGGCCATGACGAACATTTGATTAAACTAACTTGTCCTAATAGACCGCCACGAAGCAATCGGTAAGTTGAAATAATCGATTATTCAAGTAATGACTTCATCGGTATTCCTATTCAAATCGAATCGGAAATTGAAGGTTGCTGCAGAGGCTAATATTAGGTTGTCACGTCGGTAAATTACATGTCACATTCTTAGTGGTATGATTACGGCAGCTTTATTTCAATAATTGAGTCATTTGAGACCTTATGCATCTTTTTTATGATTAAAACATTTTGTAAGAGGTTTTGAAATTATATATTTTATGCACCTAATGATTTTAATAAGTACATACGTTGACTTTTACAATGGAGCTACATCTTCAATGTTTTGGCGAATATTTGATGCCAATGTTGGTTTAAATCAGTTGCATGTTTATCAAAGAATTTTGCCTCGTTGGACTAGTGGTGGCAAGCGCGACTGTTGATCGTGAGGTCCTCAGTTCGATCCCTAGGTCGGGCAAAGTGTTATTGGGTTTTTCCGTGTGGAATTTGTCGGTAGCAGCCCGGAGTTTGGATTTGTGCCAGGTTGATGGCAGAATGTAATAGGCTCGCCCCCTATTACATGGGACTTAAACATAACGGCGTGAAATGAGGGTGTTACTATACTACCCAACCCTTCGGGGAATAAAGCCGTGATGTTTATGACAATTAAGTTCCATGACGTCAACTACAAGCTATAAGTTAAAGTGTTTACTTATCGTGAAATTAATAGTTAAATACAGTAATATCCCGACTTACGCTACCCCGTTTTACGCGAATTCGGATATACGCGGGTTTTCTTTTGATCATCGCGCGCATCGGCGTGTTCGGTTTACGACAAGTTCGAACGTGTTCCGTGTGGAATAACAATTCCAATTCCGTAAAACATTACGCACGCAGTGCAAATTCGGTTTATGACACAAACTTTATACGTATTTATATGCAAGGTTAAACCCCGACTTACGCGAATTCGACTTACATGGTCCCACTTATCGCGTAAGTCCGGGGTATTACTGTACATACATACATCAAAATAATCTGTTCAACTATGTACTTCTATTTTAATAATTTAATTCATTGTTATTTTCTTTGTGTTCTCATTCGTTAGTCGTCTGATTTGTAATTCACCCTCACATCAAGCAACATAGGGTTGTCTAACGAAGTAAATTGAAGTGTCATCGTGTTCCAGCGGTGTCTTTTGAATCTTCGCGAGTTGCTTTTGAATATTACATCAAAGTTAATTGAAGTGATTTTTGTACGTGCATGCGTTTTGTTGTAATGTTTGATTTTGTAAAGCCTGTTTATTTTTTTAGAGTAGGTACTTTCACGTACACTGTCGGTATATTGTAGTACTTTTTCTTGCAATAGGTACGTTACAAAATCACTAGCGATTGATTTTGGAAAGTACAACTGTAATTGGCAATTTTTGTACTGTGTATCGATGAAAACGACACGTTTGGTGCAGTGGTTGAGCGATTGGCTTATACGCTACGGGTCGAGGCTTCGATTCCCGCATGGAACTAATATTTTTATGGCCTACAGATAGTTGTTTCGGATCTGGGAATTTATGCATGTGAAGATTTGTGTCTGTCAACGCATCCACGATACAGGATTAATCGTAGAGGGGGGCAAAGTTTAAAAAAAGAAAAATTCAAAATATCATCAAAAACTTACCGATCTCCCAGCATTATTATTATGGACATTGATCTTCGACTGGAGATCGTCCACCTGTTCTCTGACATCGAGGAACTTCTTCGAGAATTCGATCCCATAGGCCAGGTTGTGTGAACAGCCGCTCCACTCCCATTTGTTAACCCTCGCCCTACCACGGGGGTCGTGAGAGGCCCGGTAACCTAGCGGGTCACAGCCGCAGGATAGCAAGCGGCCTTGTGCGCATGCGCGAGCTACTGAGTGTGCCACCCCTGCCGCTGTTAGAGCGTAGAGGAATGATGATTCGCGGAAACCTGTGAAGGAAACATTTTGTTAGGGTGTTTAATAAAAAAGTGTTGGGGATAAAATAAGATGCAGGGGTTGGTGCTTTTAAACCGCCTTAAAAAAAACTGACAGAGGAAGTCCTCAATTCGATGAGTTTTTTTACATATTATTATTATTCCGTTTATTCCTTCTATATACATATTTTGTTACATTTTTAAATATTTCAATAAAAATCATAAAAAAAAACATTTAAAAATATAAAAAATAGGGTTCCACCGGCAGCGGGAGCAGGGTCCAGGCTATCGGCAGTTAGGGCTCCAGAGACAGGAACCTCCTCACAATACGCGCCGTATCAAGGAGGACTGCTTTCTGTATCAGGCCCTTGATCCAGCCACCCAACGAGAGCCTCATGAGATGTTTGTCGAGGCTCTTGGCCATTAGGCCATTGGCCGTTACGACTATCGGCACAATGGTTGCCGATTCTACATCCCACATGTTGACAACCTCGTGTGCTAAGTCAAGATATTTGATTTGTTTATCTTTCTCAGCTTTCACGAGATTCCCATCATGCGGGATGGTAACATCAACAATCATTGTGCGGCGTTCTGATCGATCTATCACCACTATATCAGGTTTATTGGCAACAATAGTCCTGTCAGTGATGATAGATCGATCCCAATACAACGTGATACGACCATTTTCAAGAACTGGGTCGGGCACATACCTGTAATACGGTACCTCCGATTCCACAAGGTTATACTTCAAAGCAAGTTGCTGATGGATAATCCTGGCCACTTGGTTATGCCTATGCAAGTACTCGCCGTTAGCAAGACGAGAACATCCGGAAATAATATGCCTGAGGGACTCGCCGGGACAGTGGCATGCCCGACATATGTCAACCGTCCCGTCCTTCACAATATACTTCCGGTAGTTATTCGTCATGATAACCTCGTCCATAATCGCACAGACAAAACCTTCGGTTTCCCCAAATAGGTCACCGAACCGTAGCCAGGACACGGACGCGAGGAAATCAACGTCGGGCCCGTGGAGGGCCCGGTAAAAGCGTCCGTGTAGCTCCTTGCTCTGCCATATCTCCCTGCGGTCATTAGTACTAAGTACCACAGGCTTGCGCCAGTTCTCTCTAGCCAAGGATAGTGGGGTGAGTCCTTTATCTACTGCGACCACATCTCGGTGCATTCCCGCGTCAGCATGGCGGAAAAACTCCCTTAGGCTGCACACCTCACGATTGTGGAGGGTCTTAGCATTTAATAAGCCTCGACCCCCACACTTTCGCGGGATGTACAGCCTCATTACTGATGATCGCGGGTGATGCATCCGATTTGCGGTCAGCAAAGTCCGGACTCTCCTATCCAGGGCATCTAATTATTATCTCCTTTATTCACACTGTATCATATTATTTACATTTTTAAATACATATAAAAAGAAAACAAAATACATATTTAAAAATATAAAAAATAGGGGTCCACCGGCAGCGGGAGCAGGGTCCAGGCTACCGGCAGTTAGGGCTCCAGAGACAGGAACCTCCTCACAATACGCGCCGTATCGAGGAGGACTGCTTTCTGTATCAGGCCCTTGATCCAGCCACCCAACGAGAGCCTCATGAGATGTTTGTCGAGGCTCTTGGCCATTAGGCCATTGGCCGTTACGACTATCGGCACAATGGTTGCCGATTCCACATCCCACATGTTGACAACCTCGTGTGCTAAGTCAAGATATTTGATTTGTTTATCTTTCTCAGCTTTCACGAGATTCCCATCATGCGGGATGGTAACATCAACAATCATTGTGCGGCGCTCTGATCGATCTATCACCACTATATCAGGTTTATTGGCAACAATAGTCCTGTCAGTGATGATAGATCGATCCCAATACAACGTGATACGACCATTTTCAAGAACTGGGTCGGGCACATACCTGTAATTATTATTATTATTTCTTTGTATACCATTTTTTGTATCTCGGCGCTAATTGACCGGTTTTTAAACTTAACACGGGCCGAAGCCAAGTGTTAGGCTTATTGATTGGTGATGTGGTGAGATGACATAATGTGACTTTGTGATGAGTTTGTTTGATTGAGTGATTGTGTTCGTGTAGTGTTTGATGCTTGTGAGTGTGGTGTGATCATTTGTGTCTCGTTGTCGTTTTGTAAGAATTTCCGGACAATTCTGCAGGTATTCAGGATAGCGGCTTTCTGTAGGCTCGTGTATAAATATGGTGGTAGGTCTAGTGTTCTTAAGGATTGATGCAATTGTTTAGGGATGACACCTGTAGTCGATATGACTATGGGAATAATGGTTGCGTTACTTAACCGCCACATTCGGCTAATTTCTATTTTCAAATCTGTATATTTTGAAAGTTTTTCGGCAATTGTACTTTGTAGATTGTGTGTGTTTGGTACGGCTATGTCTATAATTTGTGCGGTTTTGTTAATTTTATCTAGAAGTGTGACGTCTGGTCTGTTGTAGTGTGTTGTTTTATCGGTAAGGATTGCACGATCATAGTACAGCTTGTGGGTATTGTTTTCAAGAACAATTTCAGGATTATATTTATAGTAAGGTGTTGGCGGTGTAGTAATTAAATCATATTTGATTGCTAATCTTTGGTGGATTATATTGGCTATTTGATCGTGTCTGTGTTTATAATCGGTCTGTACTATGGCTTTACATGCTCCAGTAATATGTTGAATAGTTTCGGAAGAACTACTACAACGTCTGCAAATATCGTTGACGTGAGGGACCCGCATGATGTATTTTTGGTAGTTGCGGGTTTCAATGACTTGATCTTGAATTGCCACCATGAACCCTTCAGTCTCCGGAAATAGATCACCGCGACACAGCCATTCGTTCGACGCTAACTTGTCGACGTTAAGTTGCTCAAGGTCTTTGCGGTGTCTTCCATGCAGTGACTTCTGGGTCCATTCTAATATTTTTGTTTGTCTGGTCGTCTGTTTCTCATTGTTTTGGGTAGTTTTATCAAACATATTCAACGGGGTCAGTTTTTGATCGTTATAAACTATTGCTTTATGTAGGGATGAAGTAGTGCTTTTTGAATTGAAGTATTTTCTAAGTGTTGTAATTTGTTTGTTGTGTAGGTTACTTATATCTATTATTCCTCGCCCTCCTTCTTTCCTTGGCAGTGTTAATCGCTGGACACAAGATCTAGGGTGGTGTTTTCTGTGTTTGGTCAGAGTAGTGTTTATGACGCGCTGTAGGTTTTTTAATTCAGTCTTCGTCCAATTTATTATACCAAAGGAATAGGTAAGAACGGGGATCGCATAGGTGTTTATTGCCTTAACAGTATTTTTAGAGTGTAGTTGAGTGTTAAAAATGGACTTTAGCCTATGTTTAAATTGTTGAGTAAGTGTTGTTTTTATTTCTTTGTGTTTCAATTGTTTGTTTTGAATGTATCCAAGATATTTATATGTTCCATTCTCGTCTAAGGAATCAATGGTTTCTCCTGTCTGAATTGTGTGTGAGTGTTCATACGTTTTACCTGCTCTAATTGAATTTATTTTACACTTATCAATACCAAATTCCATTCCTATGCCCTTTGAAAAGTGTTCAGTGGTATTGGCAAGTTCATATAAGTCGTCTGGTGAGGATGCGTACAATTTTATGTCGTCCATGTAAAGAAGATGATTTATTTTACAGTTTTGATCGTCAGTCAGTATGTCATTTAGTGTGTCATTAAACTGTAGCTGATATCCTGGTCTCAAAGAGTTTAATTTGTTTGACAAGGGATTCAAAGCAAGACAGAACCATAATGGGCTGAGTGAGTCACCTTGGAATATTCCTCGTTGGATTTTAATTGTTTCTGTCTCAACGATCCCTGTAGGTGACGTCAGGTGTAAGCGAGTAGACCACTGTTTTATAATATTACTTAGAAACGTAGTGATTTGGGGGTGTATTTTATATATATTTAGAACTTCTAGTAACCACGTGTGTGGTACTGAATCGTATGCTTTTTTATAATCTATGTACATAGTGTATATATCAGCTTTCTTTCGCTGTACCTGGTTGAGTATCACTGAATCTATTGTTAATTGTTCTTTACAGCCCTGACTAAACTTTTTGCATCCTTTTTGTTCTTCGGCTAATATTTTATTCCTATCAAGGTGTTTGTAGATGACGTGAGAGATGCATGATGTTATTATCTTATATATAGTTTGTAGGCAAGTTATGGGTCTGTATTTTGCTGGGTTGGTGCGGTCGTTGCTGTCTTTTGGTAGCATATACGTTATTCCTTCTGAAATGTAACATGGCATCGTTGTTGGATTTGAGATAAAATTGTTAATATGGTTGTAGAGATATGGGTGGGTATGTGTAAAATTTTTGTACCAAAAGTTATGTATATAGTCCGAACCTGGTGCTTTCCAATTGTGTAATTTTTTAAGAACATCAAGAAATGTATCTCTTTTTATATGTTCAAACTCCATTTGTTCAATTTTAATATAATTTTCCGTCTCTACTTTAATCCAATCAGCTTCTGTGTTGTGACCAATTGGTCTTTCCCATATTTGGGACCAAAATTGTTTTATTTCATCTATCGGTGGTAAAATACTGTTTACGTTATTTACATTATTGGTGGGTGTCGTTTGGTTTGTGGTAGAATTTTTTAGTGTTCGGTAAAATTGTCTTTCATTATTCCTAAATTGATTGTTTTGAGTTTTGCGATTCGTGCATTTTGTATATCTTTTTAGTCTACTGTTTACAAGGGTAAGTTTCTGTTTAAGAGTATCTAAAAAGTGTGTTAGTTGTGTGTTTGGTTCTTCGTGAGTTGAATGTATTTTGTAGTGTTCCAGTATAGTGTTTACCTCTTGTGTAAGTTTTCTGCTCCTATTACCGTATATGTATTGTGTAAGTCTTCCAATTTTAGCTCTTAGATCTTTAATTTTATATTCTAATCTTCTTTGCCATTTAGGCTTATGATTTTTCTGTCGGGTGTTGACCATGTTTTCAGCAGATACGTGTAATAGTTTACTCCCATTAGCTTTTGCTGCTGTCCAAGCAGCACTGTATATTATTGTTTGTAAAGTATCGAAATCTATGTCACTATTTAAATAATTTGGTAGGATAGTATTGTTAATGTAACTTACTATTTTTGCAAACTTTTTTGATGACTTTTGTTTGGGTATGTAATTTCTTTGTGTAGGGTGAGTGTTTGTGAAATATTGTAGTGTCTGTAAAAATGTCTCTTCTAGTTCTTGGTTTCTTTCCTGATTTGTTTCCATATTTGTGCTATTATGTTGTGTAAGGGCTTCAACATCAATCCTATTTAAGTAATTTGGCTCGTTTCTTAATTCTAATTCTGTTTCTTGTGTGTGTAACTGTGCAATGTTATTGTTAAAAGGAGGTTGCGTTTGTATGCCATCTGAAATTACATGTGAATTTTGATGCTGCTCGTAAGAATTTGTTTGATTTAATGTATTCTGAACATCTGTTTTTAGTTCTTGGAGCCGTGTTTCTGATATCATTCTATTGTTAATGACGACTCTTTTTTGGTCTGATATGCGTTGTTCTGATAAGTGAGACAGTTGTGGGTAGATTTCTATAAACATTTCCTTTAACTTTTTTCTCCAAACTGTCATATCTGTTTCCATTTTTGTACATATGTAATAGCATTTTATGAGGTTTTCATTGAGTTCAGTTGACCATTTCATTCTACGATTTGGTTGTGATGGTGAATTAGTGTTAATTTGAGACATACTTGACTGGAGTGTTTGGGTTTGTGGGTGTAACACAGTGTTGTGGGTTTTCAGACTGTTGCTTACTTCTAACCTAATTATATCAAGTGTAGTGGTTGGGAGTAGCTTTTTATAAACTATTGCTCTTCTTTGGTCTCCAACTCTTTGCTTAGAGACATTCATTTGCGGGAATCTGTTAATGAATTGTTGATGTAACGAGGTAAGATATGAACTTGTGTCAGTTTCTAGGTTTGTGATGATAAGGTATGTACGCCAAATGAATGTGTTCATTTCTTCACTCCATTTTTTTCGCGTAATTGTTGAGACAGTAGCGGGTGAAGGGTTTCTGGCAGAAGTAGCCTCCGACACAACGTCTACTGACAGTGGTGAAGATGATGATGATCTAGATGATGCTAATATGTATGAAGGTGGTGATGATGCAATAGATGAAAAAATAGACCTCGGAGAGGATGACGCTGAAACTTGCGTAGTTTCATCATCTGTAGACAACATATTTGTCTGAATGGCTTTTCTTTTTTTTGATCTTGTTATCATAATGATCCCACGAGTAGCTAGGGACTTACAAAGTCGACCACAGCAGAGCCCTGCGTTCACTGTGGCAAGGGTAAATAAAACTGGAGGTCCCCTATTTTCCAGAGTTGGCATACTAGCGACTAGCGCACTCCCCTAGCCATGAAGCCCTCGGCATATGCAACCTTGGCTTGGATTGGGATTAGGAGTAGGAATTAGGAATAGGGATTATGAATAGGAATTAGGGATAGGAATTTGGGAAAAGGAAATTGCTCTTGGTCTGGGAGTGGACCAGGAGCAAATGTGTACCCCTCTTGGTCTGGCCTCTCACCCTAGACCTGCCCGGCATGAGTGTTCCTACCGGTACAGCCCTAGCGCTCATTAAGGCGCGCAAGCCCCACCACGACGTCAACGTAGAGATACGACGGGGGGTTATTATTATTATTATTATAGCCCTTTTATTTCCTTAATAAAATTAATTAACATTTCATTTCACCAAAAATTTAAACATACCTATTTCATTTTAACTAAAACAGCAAATAACTTAAACAAAATAAAAATAAATAACAGATTCATGCATTAATTATTCATTAACATTTCGTTGTAATTTCATTCAAATAAATAACATTCAATATGTTTTTTTTTTTGAATAAGGATATCAATATGTTATTTTTTCATTAGTATATATTAGTATTTTTTACATTTATAGGAAACATAATGATACGTTTATTGCATAATAAGTAGTTGCATATTGTTTAATAAGTTTAAAGTGTTATTGGGTTTTTCCGTGTGGAATTCGTCAGTAGCAGACTGGAGTTTGGATTTGGGACCGGTTGATTTCAATAGGCTGGCCAATTTTAAGTTGCCGTTAATTTCGTGCTGTCGCTGTCACTTGTAAGGTGCGATTTCGCGGGACGCGGTAGACGGCAGACGGCAGCAACAGACGGCGACGGCATGTGCCGCGACGGCAGACGGCATTACATTGCAGTATTAATTTGTATGAGACCGATTCCGACATACGACTGCACTTGCCGCGCGACAGACCGTGACTTGTTTTGACGCGTAGCGGCAGACGGCACTTGCGCACAAACACAGTACTGCCGTTGAAGTTCGACATTATAGACATGTTGACAAAAGACACAACCGCTAGTTATAAGTAATGCCGCGACGTAACTGCAGTGCCTGCTGCTGGCTTCGGAATCTATACGGCGGCAACCGAAGCCCGACAGCATTTCTGCCATGCGATTCATAAACGCAGTAAGTAACATTTTGGTCAAAAGTGAGTTAAATATTTATATGTAATCACCATAGGATTGTGATTACTAATATATATTTAACTCACTTTTGACCAAAATGTTACTTACTGCGTTTATGAATCGCGCGGCAGATTTGCTTTCGGCCGTCTGCCGCTGCCGTCTGCGGTCTGCCGCATCCCGCGAAATTGCACCTTTACGCGAAGTGACAGCGACAGCACGAAATTAACGGCAACTTAAATCTGAGTAGTGTTTGGGTATTTGGTCATTAGACTGATAAACAATTAATTTCAGAGATGATTAATATTGACATTGCAAAACACTCATCGATTTTTACTATAGACTGGCTACTGCATTCATACATACACTTATTATTCATAAACCTAAGTGAAGAAACTGTTCTAAAAACTGGATCCTTACATAGTTGTCAATGAAATTGTATGCATAAATGGCCCACCCAAGCTAAACGCGATTGCTCTCATTAATATTTGCAGGATAAAGTTACCTAATCCTGTTAAGCAAATCGTTTGTACTTGCTGATCGTGTAATCGCTTTACTGTAAATAAATAAATATTTGAATATTGAACAGCGGACTCGTATTCTGTTTAAAAGTTATGTGTTAGCGTTTGCAGGGTTAAAAACAGATAGCGTGGATGTAGTTACTCTAGATGGACTAGATCAGTTTCTTTGTTAAGCGTCGTATAAATTTAAAGATGCAACTATATGAAAGTCGGTGGGCTGTTTATTGAAGCTGTTGGAAACATGATGAGTGAGTGAGAGAAGAGAAGATTGGGTTTTGATTCCTTAGGTGAACCGTGGAGAAGGTTTATATTGATCAAACCTTCTAAACATGGTGCATGGATATTTGCACAACAATACCACGTGTGGACAGAATTGGAAATGTTAAAAATACACAAAGGTAAAAACGCGCCTTGTCAAATATAGGAATTTATCATGACAGACTAAAGACAGTGAAACTACTAAGCGTAGTTTCATAGACCTAAATTCATCAACTATACGAGTTATAGGCTCATCCAGAGGTCCTATAGCCTCGTCCGCAGTTATATCTGGTTCTTTATTTCCCTTATTCGGTGTGTGGTCGGCTCGTCTTGCGGAAGGCTTACGCAGCATTCCTTCACAATACGTAGGTACTTGCAAACCTTGTAGGCTCGGTTTAAAATCTACGTGTATTTTTCTACATATCGCAAGAAATACTTCAGTTATCACGCTTACACAGTCTAGTTTACGTAAGTGAAAAAAGACATCACATTAAGAGCGAGAAATCTTGAAAAGACAAAGTCGAGTGCCTTAACATTTTGCTAGATGTTAGCAAAAACCAAATGAAATGTAGACTAGTATGGAGCCACGGCCGGTAATGGGCATCGCTGTCAAATAGCGTCAGTGAGCCAAACACGGTCCAGAATTCCACAATAAAGAGGCAATGACCACTCTGGAGTATTCAGATTTGCGAGTGCAGAGAACGACAGTTTTTGATGTGAAACATCTGATGCGGCAGTATGAATGTGAGAGCGGCTGTTGCGTGGCGACGCTCGCGATGGCAGACATACTACGACAGACCTTTGTAACTCGTTGGGTCTCTTCGGTTTGAGACGGCCAATTTTTTTTTTACAAAATGAGTTTCGATGTTTCTTATCTGCCAGGCGACCCGCGACGGCTTTTTTTGTGGATAAAAGACTTCTATACGCGCACACGATAGAAATAACTTAACTATCGCTTTGCCTACAAATCAATGGCATGCAAAGTAAAAGAAGACATCTACAAAATAGTAATTTTACAGGAGAGCACGTTTAGTAAAAAAACAGAAGTCATTTGCTGCGATGTTTCTTAAAAATCGAGTGTAGATATGTCTTCATTTAAGTACATGCCAGATTTTCTTCATTATTATGAAATTATTTTAATACAGACTTATAGATAGGGTTGATTTAAGCTCATTTTTGTAAAAAAAAGCATTTTCGTAAAAATGTAGATGTCCGTATACTTTGCTGCCATCGAAATACAGGTTCGCCATGCAAAATTAAACTATCTTCATAACTTTGTTCAAAATCGTTCAAACTTCATTTTTATACCCTCCGAAACGGTCAATACGCTGTCCATTACCGCTTTAGCAGATAGCTACTGCATTTCCAATAAATCTAAAGCAACAGGAGTATACGGCGCATTCCGATGATATCGCGATACGGTATTTATCATACATAAACTAGTGGAGGTTCCAGTCCACATTCGATTTATGCAACGTGACCAGAATATTTTGGATTTAAACTGGGACTAGTGGAAGAGTACGGGAAGGTACGGATTTTCTTAATATTTTTAAACGGTTTTAATTAGCTTCACTTTGTAGGGCTTATTTCCAACCGCACGGACCATACGATTTGCGTGGTTAAGCTGCGCTTGCCGCGGTCAATCTGTGGATGGGTACCGTTCGTTACACATCGAGACCCCTCTGTGCCTCGGAGAGCACGTTAAACAGTCGTTACGGGAAGTTAGAAGACCGAAATTCTAACAACCGGTCTAACCTTGGGATATCGGTATTACCCTGTAATTGGGTTGCGGAGGTCTGATGGCAGTCGATCCGTGTAAAATACAGCCGCAACTGGTTAGACTGGAAGCTGACCCCAACATAGTATGTTTTTTATTCAATATTTTTTTTCTATTCTCTAACATAGTTGGGAAAAGGCTAGGCAGAACAATTAGCTTCACTTCGTATATTTGTTTGTTTGATTCAAATCTTGTGACAGATTTTTCAACTACTTCTGCTTAACCGTTTCTCGTGAAACTTCGAAAAAAAATTCAATTCCCATGACAATACAACATTATAATAATGTCAACCTTCAATCCTCAAATCTTGATGGTGTAGGGGTACTACACTAGATAGCTGCTAGATAAAACCCATTAACTTAAAAGGTTTTTTATTAGGGGATTATAATATGATAACTTTCTTCTGTCTCTTAATATAATAAGGGCTTCGATTGAATCCGAAAGTTGTCAGGCAATGCCGATAAAATGAGTTAAGCTATTCTTTTATTAGTATCCACTCGTTACATAATAAAACATCTTCCTTTACCTACATGTACAGTCGGGGAACAAAAATGTCATACATCTTAAGGTCTATTTTTGCTTGCACAGTGCAAGAAACAACCTATTATAATGACTACTTATTGCCAACATTATAGAAATGAAAATATAAATATTTTTTGACAAGATATTTAATATTATAATGGTTACATGATGACAACCACTAGTAATGTCAATTTATTTAATCATCGAATTGATTGATGTAATGGTTTTTACAACAAAACTCCTTAAATCAAATCAAAGACATATATGACACTCCTACGTCATATGGAGGCAAAAGGTGATTTTGATCTTTGCTACTAAATAATTAAACATAATTTTCCATGCATTGTTCTGTTCCGTTCAACAGTTTGAAAAGGTAACATGTGCCCGCGATGTGAAAAAGGAATGAATTTGAAAACTGACGAATCTATTTATTCCCCTACTGTACATAAATAACTTTCAAGTATATTAATGAATGTGGTAATGAATAAAAGACAAAATGCTTTTGAACTGCACATAGTTGGCAACGGGCAGCAAACACAACTGTCGGTATTCTCTCTAGTTCAGGAATTAATCATGGCACGGGCTAATCCAATTTTAATATTAATTACCCATGTAGGAAATATCAATAGAAACTAATAAAGGTAGATCTACTGTATTTTCATTTATTGGAAAACCTTTTTAACCTACTTCGAAAAGAAGGAGGTTATTTTATGAAAAATGCTACAAGTTCTCTTTGGTATCAGTTCAAGGTCATGTCAATCAAATGACGAGTACCTATTGGAATGCATTGGGGGTGCATTAAAAAAAGCCTTAATCTGTGACGACACTTAAGTACATCCAGCGCACTCTGGGCAGGCAACCCTGCTTCCAACCGTGCTGACTGGCTAATCTTTTCACTTCCCATCAGACCTCCACAAACCAGTAACAAGACAATGCCGATATCCTAAGGTCAGACTGGTTGTCAGATCGGGCTTCTGACTTCCCGTAACGACTGTTATAGATATTCGCATGACACCCGGGACCGACTGTTTAATGGTGCGTCCAGATCTGACGAACGCGGCTCGAGAGCGGCGCACGAGCTGCGCGCGAGCGGCGCATTCGCGGCGCGTTCGTCAGGTCTGGACGCACCATAACGTGCTCTCTGATGCACGGAGGGGTCTTGATATGTAAAGAAACGGTCACCCATCCACAGACTGACCGCAGTAAGCACAGCTTAACCTCGCAAATCGTATGATTCTCGCGGTTGGTAACTAGCCACAAACCCCTCCTTAGGATTAAGTTGTGTCTTAGTGTTAAAATTGTAGGTATATTACTGTTGTTGTGTGTCTAAAAGTGACGCCGGTGACTGAGAAGTAGTGTGGAAACCGGTTGTCATGGTATGGGCATGTAAAGCGGAGGAACGAGGAACATGTCGTGAGGAAAGTTTTGAGTATGAATGTGGATGGTTATAAGAGTAGAGGAAGACCAAAGAAGCGATGAATTGATAGTGTAAAAGATGATATGGCTAGAAAGGGGTGACTACTGAAATGACTGCTAATAGAGATGTATGGAAGCAGAAGACATACTGCGCCGACCCCAAATAAGTTGGGATAAGGGCAAGAGGATGATAGAATAGAATTGAATATACTTTATTGTACATCAAAATTGTAACACAGCTCTTATACAATATCAAACATTACTACACACCATACATAGCCATAATACTTACATATATACAATACATAATACTTACATATATATGATGTTATTGTGTGCCTCTGACTGTGGTCAATAAATCATTTTTTCTTTCTTTCTAAATGGAGAATAGTCAAAGAGACTGTCCAACTAAACCCTAACCGCCTGGCTCCCACAGATTTATAGGAACGCGGAACGCAACAACCACCATTTATCTGTTATATTGCAATAAATTAAATAGTGAATCCGTTCGCGTGATGTCAAGATAAGCTGTTGGGCTCGCACAATGTAATCTTTTTACCATAAATAGTGTGATGACCGATTTGCATGTGAGTTAGGTCTGTCTTTAAATTAATTGTGCTATTCTTGCTATTTCATTGTGTTACCTTGAATAGGACTTTGGAGTTTAAGTGCCATCTTTAATGGGCAATTATGGTGGTTCCACCTGCTTTTGTGGCTTGTATACTGGGTTATATGAACCGTTAATTCGTGGGTGCGCGTACTTTATTGCGTGTGCCATGTTTAAAATGATTGGTAGCTTTGGTAGCTTTTAATTTCGGTTTGATTGGTTGTGATGTAGACTCATCAGGGTTGTGTTAGATTGATTGGTCTTTTTGATAGTATTGTGGTAGTTATATCTTTTCTTTGAAAGCATAATAATTAATATAGTTTTGTATCTGTTCGATTGTAGTTCCTTACTTAGAACTAGCCGTGTCCTCGTGGCTCCGCCCGCGTAAGAAGTTTTATTCCAGTAATAAATATAGCCCATGTTACTCAGTGATAATGTAGCTTTCAAACGGCAAAAGAATTTGTGAAATCGGTCCTGTAGTTTTTAAGTTTATTCGTTACATACAAAAATACAAATCTTTCGTCTTTATAATATTAGTATAGATAATATAAAATAACTTAACAACATCACCTCTGCATTCCCCGAAGGGTTGGGCAGAGATAGTAACACCCTCATTTAGCCGTTATGTTGAAGTCCCATTTAATAGGGGGCGAGCCTATTGCCATCAACCAGGCTAAAATCCAAACTCCGGGCTCCTACTGAGGAATTCCACATGGAAAAACCCAATAACACTATGCCCGACCTGGGGATCGAACCCAGGGTCTCATAATCAGCAGTCGCGCTTGCCTACTACTAGCCAACGAGGCAGTTACTAAGAATAGTCCTGGTTAATAGTGTCTTACTCACGGAATACAAAAGAGATTACCTTTTCTAATATTTCGTGTTCTTACTAATAAAATACAACTAGATAATTAGATCTAGATGTTGAATCGAATGATGAGTCTTGCAATTTGGGCGACTAATTAGACATGAAAATGTTCAACCAATCTTTCAAGTATCTTTTTCTCAGATCAGTAAAAAATAATCGATTCATAATTACTGTTTCAATAATGAGTGTCCCCATAATTAGTTAGTATTCTTTTATTTAATCGTCGTTTTTCCTCGCTCCCACGAGTGCACCCGAATCTTTATCTCGATAAATTTGATCCGAATGAATCGAATAAATTAAAACGATTGTATCGAGTGATTAATTCGAGGATCCCAGTTATCTCTACGGATTAGTGGCTCCCTCTATAGTGAGCCTAATTGACACCCAGAGATATGGTTTATTAAAATAATGGGCTTTTTATTTTTGGGTATTTAAAGCTATAGTTTCTTGTATCTATGGAATCATATTTGATGTTATTACATGTATTTAATGTACCTAGTATTATTTTATGTTTTGCTATTATTGTTTTATTTTAATTAAATAACGTAAAGTGAGGGGTTCATGGTTAATTAAAAACCGCGCAGATCATAAGATATGCGAGGTTAAGCTGCGCTTGCCGCGGTCAGTCCTTGGATGGGTGACCGTTCGTTACACATTGGATCCCTCCCCGCCTTGGAGAGCACGTTAAACTGTCGTTACGAGCAGTTAAAAGCTCGAAAGTCTGACAACCGGTCTATCCTTAGGATATCGACATTGCCCAGTAACTGGCTTACGGGGGTCTGATAGCAGTCACTCCGTGTAAATTACTGGTATTCAGGTGCATCTGGTTAGACTAGAAGCTGACCCCAACATAATTGGGAAAACGCTAGGAGAAAGATTAACGTAAACTATGATCAAATTATATAATTGTTAGAACTTTTAATTAATCAATAGCTCTATGATAAAATTTGTTTAAGCATTACTTAAGTAACAAATTTTAGTAAAAAATAGCTTATAGCTTAGAAAAATAGTAAAAGTGGTTGGCCTAGGCGGCTGCCGAGATGAATATCTTGGGTTCGACTCCTAGACTGGGTAGTGTCATTAAGTTATTCTCTTAAGAAACGTCGTAGCCTCTGGGAAATGGTGATGGGCGTCTGGTCACCATATACGAAAGTAAATCTCTGTCTATCCCTTCAAGAAATTGAAGCATGACGGTATGTAGCACGTCCTTTTAAATCTCTTAAAATTCAAACCACAAACAGAAAAATCAACACAGTAAAACCTCACAATGGTTATTTGAACTTCTAGCTGGCTGATGGTCGCAAAAACTTCCAGACATTATTTAGGATGAATCACGTTTAATATGATGGTAATCATTATAAATCAGCCATTATCTTCGTCAAGTGATCGTCCGCTCGATGAATTAATACTGTATTATGGACTTTTATACGTTACGACTTTCTGGAAAACTTTTAGTGTGACGATTCGATTTTGATCCCTTCAGTAAGTATCAAAAAGTACTACGGCAAATCTTTCGTTGGTAAAATGAACGGTACTACCAGGTTCACACAATTCGATTCTAGTTGATCAACTGCCAAATCGCACGCGATTTGAACCGTGTGAACAAACTTTCAATCAAATTGAATCAATTTGAAGGAACAAAACGTTTCAACTTTTGTTGATCGACTAAAGTCGAACCGTGTGAACCCGCTATACCTTAGGAATAAGCTATACTTATCAGGTAGATTGGTCTTTCTTGTCTTCTATGGGTTGAAGTCACTCCAACTTCATATTCATAGCGGGTAGTAGAGATCAGGTGGCCTCCTCCGAAAATCGAACTACGAAATGTCGGCTGACGGATTGCACGTTTTCCAACCACGAAAGTGTTTCGGGTCCGACGATCGATGCTATTTTCGCGATTTGACATTTTGTATTTCGTTCACCCTACTCCCAAATGTTAATTGACATCTAGTAGTTCGTTGTTTGACAATACTTTGATCGTATATATATAAATTCGATGACCGTCGTTGTTTTGTTTCGATCCGAAACTGCGTCGTTCTATTTTCGGCGTAGGTCTCCTGGCAGTCGGAAACGTCAATGCTTGTCATAGTCGGAGACCTCCTACAAAAACAATACCTTTAATATTCTTTAAAAATAACTTATAGACAAACATTTATGGAAAAATTAAAATTATAATTTGTTAAATCCATGTTGCCAGATGAAAGTCCAAAATCGTCACGTGGTCGTAATGTAAAATTAAATCGTGTGATGTAAAAGCATTCCCTTACTATGGTTATCACTCGAGATCGAATATAAACTGCTGATGTATGTTACGGTGCCCCATCCAAATAGGGTGATGTTATTGTTTATTTATAAACTTAACCCATCCAGGACGTGCTTTTTCCAACTGGCCAGTGACAAATTTATATTTGTCGATCGGCCGAGACGCGATAGAATCGATACGTCGCGATTTATAGCACGCTCGATTGATCGATTTCGATGATTCCGAGTTATGTATCGGATTGGGTGTACTGTTATCGACGAATTATTGTATGCTTGCCAAAGTTTGTTTGTCTTGAAATGGGAACTCTGGTTTTGGACTTGTGTCAGGCTTTCGTAACGGGTTGAAAGCGGTGCAACAGACCATATAAGTTTCGCTTGACTCCCTTTTGGTTATGACATTTTTAGTTAAATTGCATACGAATCTGATATACTCAATTGATTCTGAAGTCGTTTTGTTCTGTCTACAGAACGATCAATTCATTGAAATTAAGCTTTACTTTAAATACTTATTATATATGTATTATATGGGGGCTCCAGGCTAATTACCAACCGCGCGGATCATACGACTTGCGGGGTTAAGCTGCTCTTACCGCGGTCAGTCTGTGGATGGCTGACCGTACGTTAGACATCGAGACCCGTCAGTGCCTCGGAGAGCACGTTAAACAGTCGGTCCCGGGTGCCATAAGAATATCTATGACTGTTTTTACGGGTAGTCAGAAGCCCGAAAGTCTGACAACCGATCTAACCTTAGGATATCGGCATTGCCCAGTAACTGGGCTGCGGAGGTCTGATGGCAGTCGCTCCGTGTAAAATACTGGTATTGAGCAACATCTGGTTAGACTGGAAGCTGACCCCAAGATAGTTGGGAAAAAAGGCTAGGCAGAACTTATTATGGATATCATTATGGATTATCTGTTATTAATAATTCTGCTATTAATTATTTTTTTGTGGATAGGTGGGTATTACTTTTATTTAATTTATTTAAATAAAACTATTTATTTAAATAATACTTTAATTTATTTTATTATGTATTACTTAAATTGGCGGCACTCGTATGTAGAGTTTATTTTTTTATAAAATAAAATCCCACACTAATATTTCTCCTATATCGTGGGTACGTTTACAGACACAAATCTTTACATGCAAAAACGCCTAGACCCGGAAAAACTATTTGTAGGCCATACGAATATTTGATCCGTGCAGAAATCTAACCTGCGACCTGTAGGTCAGAAGCCAATCGCTCAGCCACTGCAGCAAACGTGACGTCAATTTTGGTATAATACATTTCATGTACTTCTTTTATTCTGTAAAGCCTGCCTTGTACGCATTACAATAAAACTGGAACAGCTCTGTGCAGCCACCGACTCAAGTTACAGTCCACGCGGAAATAGTTGGCCGCGCCTTAGGTATGTGAGCGGCAGGAGGGGGGTGCGAAACAATAGACGCGGTCTGTCACCGTGCACCCCCCCCCCCAACTACTTCCGCGCGGACTAGGTATACAGAGTGAGTGTAAACGAAATCATGTCATTCCTTCAAACCTCGTGAGTACTGCTGACATAGACTAACACTGCACGGGATACAGGCATTTTAGCGCCCCGAGTCAAATGACCGCGCGGCGAGCGAGAACCGCGTAATTCGCTCGGGGCGCTAAAATGCCTCATGTTAAGAGCACATGTTTACTTCTTGTAATTTTTTTGTTTATTGAATCAAAACGTATCCCTTGCAAGATTAATCTATGTCAGCAGTACATCACTAGGTTTGAAGGAATTACATGATTTCGTTTACACCTTGTAGTTATACTACGACACAACTAAGAAATCACATTGGCAAACTTGATCGAACAGCCAATGGTAGGCGCTCATTATACGCCATTCAAACTTATTGCGTCAGCGTAGAGATCATTTTTTACTGCAGTACTGATAAACATTCGTTGTATTCAAGTCACACTTAGTTCGGAATTGATCGGTTTAACTTCTTAGTTGTGTCGTTCTATAATGAGATCCGTATCCACACAAATGTTCTCACACTCCGTCAAATAATTAAGCATGACTCGAAAATTAGTTTTATTATATTCTAAGTAGACACAAACAATTATTTGAGACGAGTTGTTTAAAAATCAAACAGGAACATATCTATATACGGTCTTAACTAAGCTGCATTATACCACGGTTGTATTATAATTACCACCATCCCACGTTTTAGTGTCAATTTGCGCCAATTAGTCTGCCTTAAGGTCGTATATCGTCCGGACCGATACCCGTGCCGAATTCTTTAATCGACTTTAATGAATTCCGATTATTCGTTTTCGACTTTTTCCAACGAAATGCTCTGAATTTCGTACGGGTGACAGATTTTAAATTCTTTCCTTACACTTGTACCAAAGCTTTTTGTATGTGTTTGTTTTAATAATGCATGATATGTAATTATTTTCGTTACGAGTTGTCGTATAAAAAACGTTCAGCGATTTACGACACTCGATCTACAACGGGTTCTGTCCTCATATAATTTGTTGCTGTATAATTAATATGAGACCGATATTTGCAATTTAAATATTAATTTATCTGTCCAATAGCGTTCGCGTTAACCATAAGTAGGTATACAATGTTGAAATCGAAGCAGTTTTATTCACATTTGCGATTTAAAGTTGGTCGGTTGCTCAACGTAGCAAAAACAAGTAACGCTTCTGGTCCTAATTACTTATACCTGTCCATCAGTAGGACAGTTGGACAGCTCACGTCGTCCGGCCGCGACCGCAGCGCCACCTCGATTCCTCGAACCACGGATTAAATTGGTAAATGTACATTCGTCCCGTATAAGGCGACGCGGCGCCGACTTGCAAAAAATCACCAGCCTAAGTAAATACAAATTTCAATTTTATCATTGAACGTTTATTTCATTTCCGATTCTTAAGCGTATACGAACGCGGACGTTTTATTTAATCGAATGCGCATAATGATAGGTTTTTCCGAGCAGCGACGGCGGTGGTCGTCTTTTTCCGTGTTGTGTAACATTGTTTTTGATGCGCGCGCGCTGAGCGGCCGACGCGCATGCTCGCGCATCATGCGTGATTTACGATTGTGCACTTTGTGATTTTTAAAACAGTTTTTAGTGGAGGTTCTCGCTTCCAACTGGATAGCTTATAAATCTGGCGCCAAAATGAATGAACTCCATTGAGTTTTTCGCTTGTCAATTATTGGAAATACTCCGTATATATTCATACAATTACTGGTAATGATTATTTAAGTTTTTGTTGTTGTCTTTGGTATTTTTTAGCTCATGGCTTATTAACGATCGCGCGGATCATAGGTACCTACGATTTCCGAGGTTAAGCAACGCTTTCCGCCGTCAGTCTGCAGATGGGTGACTATTCGTTACATGAGACCCCTCCATGCCTCGGTGAGCACGTTCAACCGTCGATCCCGGGTGTCATCTGAATACCTATGACAGTTATTACGGGTAGTCAGAAGCCCGAAAGTCTGACAACTGGTCTAACTTTAGGATACCGACATTGCCTAGTAACTGGGTTGCGGAGGTATGGAAGCTGACCCCAACACAATTGGCAAAAAGCTAGGAAGAACGAACTTTGGGATTTTTCCGTGGTCGAATTGTGCTACCTACATAAAGCCGTGTACGCACCATCGAACAAAGTTACGATACATGATACGTAACTTCGTTGTTCGCATGTGCATACCATTACCGACCAATGTGTTCGGCAAACACGTTCACAGTGATTGGTGTTCGTTCGTGCGTACCCGGCTTAATAAAATGATATAAAACGCTAATGAAATAACATTGCGAATATTGTGGTATATTCTGCAATTCAAATAGGCTGTAGTCGTATCTCGGAGCTTTCTTTTTTACAACAAACTATTTAGTATACGTTTATGGAAATAATTAAACTTTTATTGTTTAAGAATAAAGATTTTAAAGGACGCCATTATGTAAATGGGATCTATTTATGTAGAATTGTATTTCCATTCAGTTTTAATTTGCGTAGAAAAGCGACTATTTATGTTAAAAGAATGTGCAAATAGCTCTACCATCTAAACTGCCCGACCAAATTGGATGGGATTTGGTACATTGACTGCTTTTTTGGTTGACCGTGAATACTTTTGTTTTATTATAATTAATGAGCTTGGAATTGCTGCTGCACATTAATACTAAAGGTAGGGTAGACCGGGGACAATAATATCACGGGACAATAGTAACATCGTCCATATTTCGACAATTAGCAAGATATAAGCTTGTGTGAGCGTGTGCCTACGTGTCTTGAACGCATCTCAATAGGTTGACACACGCTTGAGACACACACTCACACAAGCTTATATCTTGGTAATTGTCAAAATATGGGCGATGTTACTATTGCTTCGTGTTATTATTGTCCCCGGTCTACCCTACTCTTTCTTTGGATCCATAGTATAAGTAAGATACCTAGGTGACATTAAGTCCAGATTCATCCAAAGACTGCCTCGTTGGTCGTTGGCAAGCGCGACTGCTGATCGTCAGTTCCTGGGTTCGATCCCCAGGTCGGGCAATGTGTTATTGGTTTTTTCGTGTGGAATTCCTCAGTAGCAGCCTTGAGTTTGGATTTGTGCCCGGTTGATGGCAATAGGCTCGCCCCCTATTACATGGGACTTAAACATAGCGGTGAAATGAGGGTGTTACTATACACCTCTGCCCAAACCTTCGGGGAATACAGGCGTCATGTTATGTTATGTCATCCAAATACGCGAAATTAATAAGAAATTAATATATAAGAATTATGAAAGTAGTATTCAATCTGTGACTAATGTCAGTAGGCATTACTTCCAAAATCGTAAATTCAGCACGTGAACGTCTTCTGCTCAAAGAAGGAAGGACACCAAACAGGACACCACACTAGGCAGATGGATTGGGCAGAGGTGTATGGTAACACCCTTATTTCGCCGTTATGTTCAAGTCCCATGTAATGCTATTGCCATCAACCAGGCACATATCCAAACTCCGAGCTGCTACTGAGGAATTCCACACGGAAAAACTGAATAACACTGCCCGACCTGGGGATTGAACCCAGGATCTCACGATCAGCAGTCGCGCTTGCCACCATTAGACCAGCGACGCAGTTACACATATATCACATACTAGCGGCCCGTCCCGGCTTCGCACGGGTGGACATTTTCCCCGTTTTTGTATAATTTTTCATTTATGCTCCACTCCTATTGGTTGTAGCGTGATGTTATATAACCTATTGCCTTCCTCGATAAATGGACTATGCAACACAAAAATATTTTTTCAATTCCAACCAGTAGTTCCTGAGACTAGCGCGTTCAAACAAACAAACAAACTCTACAGCTTTATAATATTAGTAGGTATAGATTGTTCTTATATTAGCAGCAAGAAGACGCTCCTGATCTTATTTTTGGAATACTACCGTAGTTGAATTTTATCATACCCACGAGTGGAGAAGAGTTGGCATATTCTTTGCTGAGAACCACAAACACGGAATGAAAAAAAATCCAAGTTTCCAAAATTGAAATTGCTAAAATAATACCCAACAGATATACGATGCTGCAAGGGTTTCGTACCAATTAAGCTCCATTCGGGTACCTTCGGCTTGTGTTGCGAATCGCTAATTACCGAAACCAGACGATAACTCGGTTGTGACGTCAGTAAGACTAATTTACGATCCGTAGGGCTCGCACGTGCTGCAATTAGATTTGGTTTGTATCGAAATTGGGCTGTGACGTAATTATTTGATTGGTGATTTGAAAATGGAATTGTTGGAAAGGCTAGTTTTGATGAAAGTGAGAATGAGATGGCTAGCTTCGGAGTTTCAACCGCTTATTTAGCGGGGCAACTATACCGCGATGCGCTGTCAGTGATGATGATTTTAAAATAGGTGCTGCGTTCCAGATATAAACGGTGTAAATAGACCCTTAACGAAGCCGAAAGGCACTTATTCTCCACGTCATTGCGATATTTTTTTGTTCTGGACTATACCTGGGAACTTTCTAGTTACGGAGATATTGGAGGTCAAAGTTCCAACGTTTTCACAACTTTTTTTTTTAAATACCAGTTTTGAAGGTTGCAAATGTATTTAAAATACCTCTATTACCCGTTTAATACTCATTGCATCTATCAGCACAGTGTTTTGAGTGCGTTACATTGAGCTTTACAGTAAAACGAAATTTTTCACCCATAAAAAAGAGTCGTTTCCCAGCGACATTTTTTGTGTAGGGTTACTTAGTTTGATGTACTGAATGCATGGTTGACGGCTTCGTGAAGGGTCTTTTTACAACTTGTATGTTTCGTTTTCGAAGGCTAAAAATGTTTCACATTGACATGACAACATCGGTCATCGGTAAAGCGGTCAGGGCTTCTTCAATCTAAGATGACGATTTAGATAATCCATGACCCTAACAAAGTAATTTTATTCAGATGTCGTCCAAAAAATATGATCTCGCTTGACGAATAAAATAAAATCAGAACATTATTTAAAAAAATTAAACAAAATTAAGAATATCGTGCCTCAATCAGATTTCCAATCGATATAAAATAAAATAAGGCAAATATAAATATGTTTCGTTTTGCATGAATCATCACCGTTCCATTAATATCATTCTTTTCCGCAAGATCACTAATACACTTCTTGACTTAATTAACCCCTAAAAGCGGCCTCATAATCCGACAGGGAACAAAAAGGCCAAACAAAAAAAGGCCACTCGATGTCACGTCTAAAACTGGGAACTTTAGACAAATTCATGTTTTTATGAATCTTTTGTGTGTTTTTTCTCACAGTTGAGAGGCATCTGAAGGAGCACGATTCGGTAACGCACCGAGGAAGATGTTATCGCAACCATTAGAGGGTTGAGCTACATCGCATTGAGACATTTCGACACGTCCAAGTTTTTGTTTAAATCCTTTTAAGAGTTGTTATTTTAGGTCAATGATGGCGCTTTATTAAGCATTCGTCTTGACATTTTACTTGTATCGTCACAACCGCAAATTAAAGCACCGAGAATTTTGACGTCTCACTTAAAGCGCGATATTTCGTCTCACAATTATTAACATGATATAAGACCCGTAAAAAATTCGCCCAATTCTCTTATAATAAAGTCGTCTCGTCTCACCGACTAAGTTCCCACGACACATCGTCAGATAAGACGTAACAACGCATCTTGTTTTTGCAACATCATAACAACACTGTCGTTGGCACTCTGTCACCTGACGACATGTTGTTGATATAAAACGCCAATAAATGTCACTTTTTTATGACACATTCGCGTCGTGAATTCACGTCACGTGCGCTCGCGCCGTCAGATTTGTATCGACGCATGTTCGCCACCCTGTGTGCCCCGACGCGCGCCATTCTCTCACGCGACACCGCCGACATCCGACGCGCCGACCCACACACATCTCACGCTAATCTCGTCTACCATCGTACTATTAACGCCCGAGGCGAAAAACTTTTCCGACAATAGTCTCATTAGCCTCACAAAAGTCATTAAATCTTCAACAGTATATTGTAGCAGCGTCACGTACAAGAGCGCTAACAACGTGTGGAGGATCTCGGGGAAGCGGAACAAATCCTGATCTATCCAGAATGCCATCCGTCCACAGCGCTCTTTCATCGGTCCTACACGTTCGGGCAAAAAACCAACGGTCCGGAATCATTATTATCTTTCTTCTTCGATCATCGATCGCTATTATGCTATTTAAAAGCATCTCGATTTGTTCTTCACTTTTTTTTCGTTTCACTCTCCCGTCGGCGTTTCAATTCGGGATCCCAACAATGGGCACGTTAAGAAAGATGTTTAAGTGTTTAGTTACGCTGCTTTTTTCACAATTTTTCAATTTAAACACAGTCGTGTCGTTGAAGGGCCGGAAGGTGTCGTTACGGGAATTACCAATACTAATACTGTCCACTACACAATGGACCGAATAACATTCTTAGGTTTGATCTCTCACAATTTATATGTCCAATTACGTTTTATATGTGTGTCTATTTTCAAAACGTGTATTATCCAATCTGCGTTTATGAAGTTTAATGAAGAATTTCAAACTGTTATTAAAATGCGCGCAGCAATAAAAGGGCGTGGAGAAAATTGAGTAACTTCGTTGGTACTCGAGTCCAGGGAATTCCAGTTAAGATATTAATTGGTTGAGCGGATAGAGGTACGCGGGCAGGGGTAGAGGTGCGGGGGGAGTCCGGCGGGACCCACACGTAGCGTGAAATCGCGGGGCGCGGGTGCCAGCCCCACCTGGACACCACCAGCTTATTATTTGTTGTCTCCCATCTTCCATGCTCGTAAATTTCCACGTCAACGTGTGCGATGATTGTGGAAAAAACGAGGTCGACAAAGCCTTTTCACACCCGAAGATAGACATAAAGACGGACGACTCAGTAAATACGTATATTAAGAACATAATACGTGGAGATGGCCGTTCACCGGTGGCCTCTTAATGTGCGTGAATAATTTTTCGTCGTAATAAATTCGGATTGTAATGGTAGATCGCGATTGGTTTGAAATTTTAGTTGCGTTTATTTTAATATAATAAAAAAAGTATTATGGAATTACGTTATGTTCATATGGGACTGGTTTTGGCATTAATCGACAATGATTGCTACCACCTACGTTTTTGGAAATAATCTCCTGATGTTATTGGTCCTCTGTTACGACAAAAGCGTAATAAATAAATGTGTTTATTATGTTTTTGAAGGTTTTATTTGTGCTGGTATAGTTTTAAGGACAGTCGCGTTTAACTTTTGTTGCTGTGACAAGGTAATCAAGTCAGGTCTCCTTATTTTACGAGTGACATACTATTTTACGAGTGAGTTTAGAATAGTATCTTTGTCATTTTAATACACTTTTAGGTTGCGTTTTTTTGCCATTATCTTATTTTTGCTAGGGTCTTTTACATCTCTGTGAGATATTGAACGCTAGTAACATTAACTTATTACAAGTTACAACTATGCCACATTTACTTGAATAGTTCGCATACGATCAACAGCTATAATAAAAACTTTTTTACAAAAAATTTAAACCGACTTCAAAAAAGAATAAAATAATTACCATATAAAATTAACAGTTTCAGAAGTCGGTGCTGATCCACGCTGAACCAAATTGAAGGCACCGACTTCTGAAACTGTTAATTTTATATGGTAATTATTTTATTCTTTTTTGAAGTCGGTTTAAATTTTTTATAAAAAAGTTTTTATTTTTTTCATTTTAGTGGCCTTAATTAAAGCTTGGTTGGACCTACTAAAGACGCTGCTCGTAAAATAATCACATCATCACAATATGCGTACTGTTCGTCATTGAGGAGTTCCATTGTCTATCTCCGAAGTTCTTCATCAGATCTCCACCAAATTTAAATGGGACCAACTTCGAAGTATACCCTATCCATTAAAAAAATAATCATTAAAATCGGTTCACAATTGGCGAAAATATCGATGAACATACACAAAAAAAAACATACATACAGACGAACATAGTAACCTCCTCCTTTTTGGAAGTCGGTTAAAAAGCACGTTCAATAAAGTATTTACTATCAGTGCTCCACGTTTTGTTAGTTATATAAGTAGATGTTTTCCTCACGCTAAGTTTATATACCCAGTTACTATATGTTACCGACTGTTGTAGGTAAAAACTACGACTGCTTTATATGTAATAGAATGGTAAAATCCTATAAAAAAGCAGCAGGTGTTTTAGTATCTGTGTGTGCTTTTATCTCAAAAATCATTGACACGATTTTGAATGAACTTTCACTTAAAGACACTTACTATTGTGAAATGTAAATCTTAATTTGTTTTTCTGTATTTTTGTTTTTTGAGTAGGTATTAGGTACTTTCGATTACAGAACTCAGTAAAGCTTTTTTTTCTAGTTTTCCGTGTTTCTGATCTTTGGATTTTAATAGTTTGTCAAATTTTTTAATAATTTAGAGTTAAAGTTTTGTAAGTTAGAATTTGGGTTTTTCTGTGTGGCATTTCTCAATAGTAGCCCAGAGTTTGGCTTCGTGCCCGGTTGATGGCAATGGGCTCGCCCCCTTTTACATGGGACTTAAACATAACGGTGAAGTGGGGGTGTTACTATACACCTCTGCCAACCTTTCGGGGAATACAAGCGTGATGTTATGTTGTGTTCAGAGTCAAATACAACAAAATTGTCTAGTTTCCATCTATCATGTAATTTGACTACAGATTCCCTATAAACGTGCATAGTACAATAAAACTAACCTCTTTTCATTATAGAACTGGCGTGTGGATTACTGCTCTTAACCAGCAGACTGGAACAGTTCCACCGGTGCCAACGGAACTGGTGCTGGCACTCTTTGACCGCTAGCTGTAGACCCTCGAACGCTATGGCGACAGTATCGGGCGCTTCGTGGCAGACGGTTCTTTGTTCCCTGGTCAGACCTCCGACGAGACGACAGGTGAGGGAAGAGCTGAGCTTCACGTGGCTTGGGAGCATGTTGTCTCGGGAACTGGAAGGAGATTTTCAATATTTGTATTTATGGCTTTTGTAACACCAGGACTGTATGCAACGAGGTAGACAGAGGTCATCCTTACAGTTTGTCGATGACATCTAAAATCTATTTTTTAATACCAGATTGACAGGCACAAATGTCAGAATTGAACATTTTAGAAACATTATTTGACAAGTTTGACATTTGTGCCTGTCAAACTACTATCTGGGATTAAAATAAAGACTTGGTTTGTTACAGTTACCTATCTATAGTATAAAATTCTGAACATGATTAAGAAGTAATTAATACCTAAACATAGAGACCACCCTGGTTGGACAACTCCATCTTGTACAATCAAAATTAATAACATAATTTCACCGCACAGCAGGCATCAATACTAAATAATTAGCGGCTAATTTATTCAAATCTATCGCTACCTCTAAATGGCGACAATAACAATAATTAATAACTAATCTGGCAATATAAACAAATAATAATATTACGTCACACCACTATGTCGCACTAATTGGGCTATTCTCATAATTAAAGTCACCATAATTAATTTATATGAGTTTCTGATGGTATCGCGTATTTTAAATAGTTTTGGAATGAAACAATTTGTTCGTACGGCCAGTAGCTAATATTTCGAAGGTATGTGAAAATGTCCCGAGCGATTTTATAATTAAGTCTCGATGGAAAAGTTATGAGCTCCGCGTTTGTGGATGCCTGTGAATTGTTTTTGTTGGAGAACCGAGGCAAAGGAATTCTACAGACCTTTGAAATTTATATGAAATGAAATTTTGGATATTTTGGAAGTTTGTGCAATGAAATCTGGTGGCGATGTTTTAACATAAACATTTAAATATGTTGGTGATTTATCTCCTACCTTTTATATCGGTTTTAATATTAATTAATGCTTTTGTTGCTTGAAGGATAATGTTGGATCTGTTTGGTGAATCTGACTGGAATATTCTTTTTATATTTTTTTATTAAATAATTATTGATAATAGACCTTAGCGCCTTAAAGCTACAGAAAAGAAGTTTCTTATATTTGTCGTTTTCAGCGTCAATAAGTTTCTAATATTAGTCAGTTTTTTTAGTGACTTCTTGGATCTACTTTCTACTTTATGAACAAAATTTAGTATCTATAATAAAATTGATGAAAAAAAATCCAACTATCTTAATTCTCATAAATTAAACCACTGCAGTCTCAGTCGTCATAGCGTAATTTACACAAAGACCTACATAATAAAAAAATCGTAATAAAACCACGTCGAAAACTCAGTTTCAAAAATAAAAATACATCATAGAACTAGATAGGGCATGACAGGAAGTGTCACAGATTAAATAAAAAGTATGGCGGCACGTAGGTACTTGTGGTACATCAGATCTACGCGACTGTGGCCCGATCAACACTGATAAACGACGCAAGTGTTTTATATGTGTTAACGTTTTGGATTTACCCGTCTGCTGGTATTTTTTTGATCTTCAAATAGATTGATACTTAAAAATAAGAACATGAATTAAAAAATGATATTTTTTTTGAGTCTACTTCCTGTGTGGAATATTTTAATGGTTGTCGTTTTTCCTGACAAGTATAGAATAATTCTAGTTGAAAATTATAGTACTTAAACATTGTATTTTAGTTGAAATTGGCATTGATTGCAAGCATTAACTTACTACTTATGTTAGGCGCGGTAAGTTAACTCTACGTAAAACGTAGCCTTTGAAATTCAACTCTACATAATTTCCAAATGTAGAGTAATTGAACTCTACATAAAAATGTACAGTGTTAAACGCTTCACATCAAATATGGGAGTTTATTTTATTAACTTAAAAAGTATTTTGTTGTCTATAAAAGAAATCTTCAGAACATCGCAATAAAAAAGTTCATGATTGAGTTCATATACCTATTATTTTGAATTCCTTCGTTTGTTTGGTCCATAAATAGTCTAAGGGCGAGGCTATACACGACTATTTAACTGTGTACAAACATACCTTATCACAAAGGCGTATGTTCTTAATTTAGAATGGCCAAGTGTGAACTGAAGTGAAAAACGAATGTTCCGTATATTTTCCGATGCGTCTGATAATATCGTTTTGATTCATACATAATTATGTGTTAATGTAAGAGACAGATGAGGAGGTCAGGGGCAAATAGTGTCATTTACACTTTTAGCTCGATGCTTTTTTTTTCTCATAGCTTTGGAATTTATCGATTTTTATAGATATTTGGTTCAAAAAGTGCCATATTGAAGAGAAAATAGTATCTCGCAAAATGCATTCTGATCAAAAATGACACTTGCAAGGCAAACAGACCTAATCGTCAAAAATAATTCTCGCTTTTTGAACAAAAATGAAAAGTGTAAATGACACTTTTTGTTCCCGAGCTCCTCAGATGTGTTGATCCGTTGACGATTTAGGTACCTATTGTTTAATGAAAATCTGCTTTGAGTTTACAAAAGTTTGGTGGCAATATCTATCTGTATAAAATTTAGATCATTTTGCGAATTTCTGGCCCTCTGAGAATTCCGCAGAACGACAGACGCTTTAAAAGCTCATCATATTGAAATGGAAGATAAATAAATTGAACATGGATTTCATAAAGAGTTCAATTTAGACAGCTTAGGTACTCGATCAATATTCCAATAACAATAAATAAAACAAGCTAAAATGAAACGAACAGAAAAAAAATGCATTTCATCTACATTTAGGCATGGAGTTGACATCCAGTCTCAACTTCGGCGCCACCATTGAGCACAAAGCCCAAACTGCAGCCAAAAAACTGGGCATCCTAAATAGAGTGAAGCGATATTTTACGCCTGAACAGTTTTTGACTCTTTATAAAGCGCAAATCCGATCCTGCATGGAGTATTGCAACCACCTTTGGGATGGCTAAGTGAAATACCAACTTGCCGCACTTAACTCATTGGATCGCAGATCTAAGAGGCTCATTGGCTACGTTAAACTGGTGGATGCCAAGCTTCACAGCTTGGCTCATCACCGCAAGGTTGCCTGCTTGTCGGTTTTCTATAGGCTGTACTTCGGTGAGTGTGCACAGGAACTCTACAACCTCATCCCACTAGCCCCGTTCTACTATCAGACATCTAGACACAGTGCAAGTTACCATCCATACCTTGTTGCCATTCCACCAATTCGCACTAAGCGCTTCCAAACATCCTTCATAATGCGCATGGCAAAAGAGTAGAACTCACTACCTGCGTCTGTGTTCCCGAACGCATACAACCCAAATCTCTTCAAAGTTAGAGTGAAAAGGCTTCTTCTGGGTAAGCTCACTCCATCGTAAACTTTGTCTCTGTCACGACCTAGACTAGAGTCAAGAGCAAACTCATATCAAATAAAAAAAATTAGTATCACAATTATTTACAATTATTGTCAGCATATACCACAAAAAAAATCCCTCTAAAAGAATTAAATATACTACCTAAAGCCATAATTATAATTTTCTCAGTGTCAGTTAATTTCTCATTTCAACAAGGAACACTAAAAACAATCGTAACTTAAGTTAAACACAGTTTTCCGTCTTTGCATAACTGTTGAGTTATCTCGTCCCTTCCCACGGTGTATGGCGTATCATTACATACACAGGGTGCGCCTAAATGCGTATATTACGTATCTTCAGATAGGTCTGAATGCGTATTTTGCTAAGGTAACATTTATAGAATTCTAATAAGTCACTTTTTGACAGCTGTCAAACTAATCAGATTTAACATTGTGAAACAATGATTTAGAGAGCAGTTTCTTTTTAATCGGTTTTAATTAGCTTCACTTCGTATATTTGTTTGTTTGATTCAAATCTTGCGACACAGAATTTTTGGACTACTTCTGCTTAACCGATTCTCCTGAACGTTCGCACACAAATTAAATTCCCATGACAATACAATATTATAGTAATTTTAACCTTCAATTGTCAAATCCTGATGATGCAGGGATACTGCAACATTATTACGGATTATTGATTCTTGTATTTTATCACTTTTTATTTTATCACATTCTTATTCATGTTCCAATGATAACTTTTAGAAACAATGATTTATCTACAATCTCAAGAAGGCAACAACACCACATCTTTCTTTAACAGTAAAATAAAAAATTAAAGCCAAGCTCCAATGCCAAGCGCACGCAATAAAAGCATTTAAATCGTAATGTTTACATCCCAATAAACGTAAATGTTTGTAAAATAAGTTTGGATAATCAAAAAACCAGCCACACATTGGCAGAGGATTTAGCAAAACGCCTAACAGCTCTTACAAAGTCGTTAAACCCGACTGATCCAATTAAAACATGGCGCGATACTTAATAATTGCTTTAAAAATTCCACATGACGAGATAAAAACAATAATTTCGTACTTTAATACCGTCGACGGTAAAAAATAATAAATCCGTTGGCGTTGTCGGCCTGATGAAATGCTACGATACCCATTCAGAAAGGTTATTTCAATACAAATTACAGCTACTTGCATTGCTTCTCTCTGCGTGCCGACAATTCTGCAAATACTTTTATCCTCTCTAACACTGAGATTTAAAATGCTTTACCATTATCAAACTCACTCAAAACCCTACCCTAAACTGGATTTCACAAGCAACAAAATTGCTTGCGCAGTATCTGTAGATTCGACTTTCAACGCCCAAGGTGGGCGAGTCTGATTGAAATTCCGTGTACTAACAATGTATATACTTACTCTATACCTATAGTAGGATTTATACTCTTCTATGAGATACACTTAATTTGTGGTACGTTGAAAAATGTTGGAACAGAAGCAATTAGTCCGATAAGTGTTAATATGTGCATAAATCGGATAATATCGCCTTATCTCGAGTCTCTGAGACTTCAAAGTAGGTAGTTGTATCGACAAATCAGTGCTATTTATTGTTATTTAAAATACATTAATTTGTCGTACCCTTTGCGTGGTGTAATGATAAAATGTGTTTTATGTTTTTATTTTGTCGTATCTTTAGAAAATGGTGTAATTTCCGTTTTTGATTAAAATGTTGTGTGTTCGGACCACCAGCGGTTACGGGCCTCTTGACATCAGAACTTTTCTTAAAAAGCTACAATTGATTATGAAAATGCATTTCTATGAGTCTTTGATATAGTCTTTGATAGATGCACATGATTAAATTGTAAGTGTACTTTGTTTTATTTCTGGTATTTAGTGTTATAAGTACCTTTAATTAAATTACGGCGTATATAACGATATCTCTAATCCACTGTTTCTTACAATACAAAAATATCATAACTGCTAACAGGTGTCAAAACAAAAACAAAAAAAGTGCTATGACTAAAATTTGAATTTCGTTTATTTAGCGTTTAATTGCACTTTCGCTGTTATGGACATCTTAAAGTACCCAGACCTACATTGCAAACTAAGAGTACATTTTCCGTACATGTCCTGAAAATTCCCAATGCATTGCAACCTTCTATAGGCATAATAAACGTTCACTATTTAGCGTGAGAGGAAATACCCCACATGCCATCTCCTTAAGTTTTCTAATGTTATATTTTAGTATTCATTTTAGTTATGCATATTAGTGCGGAATAAACATAAAACGTTTCCTCCTATTCCCGAAAAAGAGGAGGAAGTTATAAATGTCCAATAAAATAAATGATTAATCGATAAAAACCCTTTACTTTCAGCGGGAACTTAGTAAATGTAAGAGTAATAACTCTTTATGAATACTAATTAAAGTGCGATGACTAATGCCGCTTTTCATAGAACTTTAATAAGCTTATAGTAATTCTTTTGTGCTAAGTAGTACTTAATATATTCGTAGACGCTTAGCCGCCAATAGATACTCGAAACGATTACTTCGATTATGAATAATAATTTATACACGGATTAAATGTTTTTCTAGATGAGCGGACACTATGTTGTAATATTGAGATACTAGATGGCAGCACTGTTCTATAACATGAAAATGAATTGAACATCCAACTTCTATTTTAGTTGAAAATAAAAGAAAATATTTTGTTTTTTACTAATTTTGTGAAAATTAGAATTACTGGTATCATTGCCTAATTGATTATTCCAAAAAAAAAACAGTTATTTTGTCCCTGCTTTAATTTTGTATTCTATTCCTCGAGTCTTTTTTTACCAAGGATCAATAATTAAATAAACTTATAACTTCTATATCCGATGCACCGCTTTCTACTCTTCAATATCCATCGCTTTGTTTATATACAAAGAGTCTCTCAAAGTTATTAGTAATCCATTAGCGGACATTGAATCTACACTCTCATTGTCCTAAAACCTGCAACATTGCGTAGGAAGCATTCATGGTAATTCCGTATCATGTTACTTTAGAACATTTAAGCTAGTGTTCACCAACATTAATTCTCTGATTAAACTGCCGTTTACCTTAAATTCTGGTACATTTTTCGAGTAATAGTTTGTTTAACCAGAGAATATTACTTTGATGTTAGATGAGAGGTGAATTGATCATAATATAATATGTAGAGAGCATTACTTCGAAGTACACTTTTTTTTCGATCCTATATTTAAATGTGTTACTGTATTCTCAATTTATTGTAAAGAGTCTACAAATAAAGATAAGATATAATTTAGCTCGAGTTGCGGAAGTCAGATAACAGTTGCTTCGGTTTAGATTCAGCTGTATCTGATTTGAATGGAAGCAGACTCCAATGGAGTATCGACATAATGCTAGACTGATGATTATGAGAATCTAAGGATTCAAATAAGGAGTGGCTCCAATTACTAAAAAAAGTTTGCTGCAAAACTAAAATATGACTGATTTACGACAGTCAATAAATAATGAAATAATATTTGAGAAAACCATTAACATCTAAAATCGTAACTGTTATTTTATATTTATTGATATGGCTAGTTATTAAGTTACAATCTTTAAAACGAATTATTTTAATACATAAGAAACCAGTTAAAAATGTTTTAACAGCAATATTTTGACTTATGAAAAATCATAGATAAATTGTCATAGATGAATAATTTGAATAAATTGCATTGACGTCAATATATCTAATAAATTTTGATTTCCGAACAATATTACTAAAATTTAAAAACTTTAATAGACTTGTATGGATTTTTTTATGGGGCGAAGAAATCTAACAACCATGCCGATATAAAGTGTTCTGATACGGCAATGACTTTAATTTTAATGATAAAAATTTCGCACGATTCCAAAATACAATGCCATGAAATTCTAAACAAACCATGCAAATGGAAGAATATTCGAAATCAGTTCAACAATTTCAAACTCAAACATATTTCTCTATTTATGATATTTGAACAGATAAAAGTGTACTAATTGCATGCTAGTAAGATTTTCGCACCTTTTATTATGGTCAATAAAACACATTTTGACGAAGTTTCGTATAAATTAGCAAGTTTGAGTGTGTGAAACGATATTCTGTGAATAAAATCGGATTGAACTAGAATGGATGGTTGGAACATAAACGGGCGTGGAGCCATTAAATTTTCAATGCTGGCAATGAAATAAAAACAACTGTGTATATCTCTGTATCACCTGTTTGCTGTTTCATAGCCCGTCACTAATTGTACATAATTGGTTGTTGACCTTTCAATCCAATTCGAAATTCGGGCGATGTCCGGGTTTTTGTAATCTTTGCTTGTAAATGTAGTAAAGAGTGTCATAGCAGCTGTGTGATCAGCAGCTTTTAATCTAGTGATAATATCATGGAAGATATGGAAACCTGTTTTTATTCATCTTTTTGTAGGTCGTACAACAATTTGACTTCGTTACATCATGGTTGAATGATCGACAAGTGTGGGTTGTATCATTGCTAATGAGCAATTCAGCTTTAGAGACAAGGGGTCAAGAGAATTGGGGTTGATTCATCATTGCATAACATAGTCTGCAAAACCGGTATTCTTATTATACATATAGGGGTACAATTATTGTTTTATCATTCCTAATACACTGTGGCACTAACCATTGGAAAATATATTTTATTAACAATTTTTTGTGACCAAAAACTATCGGTACAAAAACCAGTTATACTAATAAAAGGAGCTCATCCAGTATTACTAATTCCGCGGGTCTGAATATCAATCACGGTGCAAACAGCCCTACGATTATGCGACCGCGTGCAGTGGCATATCGACGCATTTACATACTACGTAAATCTCGGCGCTATTGGGTGGGCCGACAAAATGATTGTCACCTTTTAAATTTACATTTATTACCATACATTACGCGACTCAGATCATTATTCATTAGTCGCCCGTGTTGTCTACTTAGGACCGTTTTGCATGATTAGGTGTCGTGATGTTTTAGTTTGGTATTCATTGCGCCCCTATTTGTTTGAAGCTTGTTGGCTTATTTTCTTTGTGCATGTGTGTGGCTATTGTACTGTTTTATTACCCCACGAGTTTTAATGAGCTATCGTGCTCGTCCGTTGAATGTTGTACTTCATTAATATCATTATCATTAGGTACATTCTGCTAGAATATAATCTGTTTTTATTTAGTTCCTGGAAAATTTCAAAAATATTAAGTTTTAATCAATAACTTACCTCGCTATATTCAACAAAAATACCAATAAGAAAAGTATTGCTGCATGAACTGTCCTTTGCATTCTGTTATTTCCAATATAAGCACGCAGTTTTATCATGTTGGCAACACTAGGTCCTCTTTTCGCGGGTTCATTGTTTCAACTTGTCACTTTTGCCGCGAAAATTGACACAACGCACTGGTTTCTGTCACTGAACGTCAAAACATCTTCGGAAACAAGCCCAAATGTTATTGTTTGCTCCAAACTTGAATTTAGAATGTGAGTTTTAGAACAATTTTAACGTAATTCGGTAATATTTAAATGTTGATTCAACTAGCGGTTCTCGCGCCGTTTCTTGTATTTCGTGTGTGTTTGTCCCGCGTTTTTTATTCGCATTTTATTGTTTGTTTACGTTTTAGTCGGTGTACCGTCGGCGCGTTGCCGTCGGTTTGTATAGAGAGCGTGTTCGGTCGCGCATGTCGGTGCGTTCGGGCGCGTGGGACGTGAGGCGTTCTCTTCGCGCCGCCCAGACGTCGAGAAAAAAAAGCTAGAGGGGCGTCTTCGGAACGGCCCCACCTACTCGCGTCATTATCCTCGTTTACGCGATTATTTCCTATATTTCGGCACGGAACAGATGATTTTTATGTGTTATGGACAGCCGTGTTAACTCTGTGAGCTCTCGTTTGACAGTGGCCCACTGGACGCAATCCCTGCGTATAAAATGCCGCCCCACGCGTCATCCCGCCTGTGGGAAACAATATCGCGTTGCTATTGGTTTTATGGTTTTTAGAAATTGTTTTTTTATTGCGAAAGCGTAATATTCTTTATTCCAAGTGACTACAAATTCTATACTTTTTAAATGGCATCACACAATGAAATCTAGATGGACCAATAAATTCAAATCAGTAAACATCTATATGTTTTATAGTAATATTCTGACAGTTAACGCATATGCACATAATAATGACAGAGAAGGCTGTCCACCATCTGTCGTCACACACCTCATCACACTTTTTATAAACAGAACTAAATTATTTATGTTCAACATGGTCACAAGGACTAGTGTACTTTGGTTCTAATTACGTCACTGTTTAATCGGCCAGAAACTGAAGGCATTACATCTTTTTTTATTATTTAATAATTCTCTAAAGCATGACGTCACGTTGACGAGACCAGCGTCCGAACTAGCATGAATGACAAATTGTTCAATAATCGAGAGGGTTGCGATAATCGTACATCACAACAACCCTTAACTTGAGGGCGACGACAACCCCTTAGTTAGGGCGGTTTTGTCGCGTGCGCAATAACAATAATTTACAAACAACATTACATTTACATTTACCATGAACTTAATTTCATCGCACATAGGGTTCAGAATCTCACTAAATCAAGATATAAATAAAAAGTTCTGGTTTATTCGTATAACCACAGCATAAAAAAATTATACACAATCTAGTTGTCATACTGACATTTTGAATGTCATTCATTATGGTTTTTTTTTGTTTAGAAAACAATTGTCTTGATGACATTTAATAGACTTCTCTATGTCAGTGTTGACATGAGTGAGGGCCATGGCATTATTCGTTTTTTAGGGTATCATGAATGCAAAATATTTGATAATAGTATTTCACTTTAATATTGGGTGACACTAATTGTTTGCAATATTTTTTTATTTGGACTTTATGGTGCACTGCTGTGAAAATAGATATTTTAGTTTGGTATCATAATTTATAACTTCATTACCCAATTAGTGGGTTGCGGAGGTCTGATACTAGTCGCTTCGTGTACAATTCTGGTATTCAGTCGCATCTGGTTAGACTGGAAGCTGACCCCAACATAGTTGGGAAAAGGCTAGGAGGAAGATTATAATTTATCACACTGAATTTCAGTCTCATCTGTTTAGACGAGAATCCTGCTCTAACAAATTTAGTTAAGGATAGGTAGCTTAATAATTGGTCAAATTTTATATAAATACTAGCGGCCCGTCCCGGCTTCGCACGGGTGGACATTTTTCCCGTTTTTGCAACATTTTTCATTTATACTCCGCTTCTATTGGTCGTAGCGTGATTTTATATAACCTATAACCTTCTTCGATAAATGGACTATCCGACACAAAAATATTTTTTCAATTCCAACCAGTAGTTCCTGAGATTAGCGCGTTTAAACAAACTCTTCAGCTTTTTAATATTAGTATAGATTATTCGTAGACAGATTGCGTAAATGATCCAATATTCATAACATCGTTTGCTTAACTATTTTTTAGCTGAGCACGGAACCCTTTCAATGTAAACTTAAACATTTAATTTAAAAATAATTGTTATGCTTCCTTTAATCGTTCACCGCTCAGGAGAACAGTTCTATTATTAACAAAATTGTTAAAAATCGCAATCGAACTTCAATCAACTACGGCTATGTGAGTTATTTTCTTAAAGAGATAACGGTCAAACGACCATGGAGGTACATTATAAATAAATAAAAATAAAATAATCTTTATTTCGGATAAGCAACGTCCATATGGGTTAGTAATCAAAAATATAACTTATACCTATGTTAATAAACTTATAATCTATTTAGTAACAAGGCTGCTGTTCGAAATACATCTTCGAACAACATCACATAAGAAAGGAGAATCATACCTCCCTGCTATGGTCTTTAGAATGGAGTTGGAGCTTCCCCGCACTCTGCAGAGCAAAGAGGCAGATTTATGTATGACGATGGCATGGAAGCCATTGACGTGTGCTTGTGCAAACATACCTGATGCACTGCAGAAACGGGGCAGCCCGATCAACATCCTGAACTCGTTATTATATTAAACTACAAGGTTCCATTACGATTAAAAAAATATGTTAGTAGTAATTTTCCTTCAGATCACATTTCCCACTCCGAATTTTACATTTAAATTACTTACATTCAATAAAAAACTGCATATTTACCAATATCCTCGTTTTTCACCAACGACTAAACAAATCTGCCAACAGCCTAGCTATTTTTACGATACCTTATGCGCAGTCAGGGTATATGTAAATGCTACCTTTGATCTCATAGCCACGCGTCGCCACTCCTGCTGAGACTTCGCCCAAACATTAGTTATATCGCTAGCTTCTTTTAGATCAGACAGAGTTATTATGAATATGGATATTCATTGATGGAATTAAATTGCATGTCTGTACGTTAGGGTTTTGATAAAATTGATTAGTCTATTAATTGATGGTATTTTATATTTATTTTTACTTTGAGAAATTGTGTTATTTTATCGTCATGGACGTGAACGGTGTTAAAGTCAAGCTTGGTATTTGGGATACAGCGGGACAAGAGCGATACAGAACATTGACATCAAGCTTTTACAGAGAAGCTCATGGTGCTATATTAGTTTACGATGTTGCAGAACCAAAGTCCCTAGCAAAACTGAATGAGTGGGTCGAGGAACTTCAAGTATACTCCACCAAGAAGAACATAGTCTGCTTAATTGTCGGCAATAAGATTGACAAGCATATCATTTTGGGACCCAGTGCAGCAAGCACATTGGGTCACCCGCGCGACAGCGCAACGAATATTCCCAAGGAAGGTTGATGTCAGGCAGGCGGCCGGTCATAAAACAATAAGGCAAAACCTCTAACAACATGGATTTCATAAATACATGTTGTGCCGATTCCACCTAGTGTGGGATAAGGGCAGGAAGAAGATGAAGAAGAGGAGACCATTCTGATGCAGTTCCGTTTACTGGATTTTAGGATTGTCATTATTCAGCCATGATCACCCCACTGCAGAGCAAAGGCCTCCCTACCCTCCTTCCACTCCTCTCCGTTTAAGGTTTTCTACGGCCAATCCTTCCAATAAGTGTCTAGTTTGTCCCGCCATCTCCTTCTGGGTCTGCCGCGACGTCGTCTGACGTTGTGTGGGCTCCACTGAGTGGTGAGTTTTGCCCACAGCTCGTCCGAGATGCGGCAGACGTGACCAGCCCAGTTCCATTTTAAGATTGCGTCTTAAAATGGATCGATGCGATTTTAGGATTAACAATAGTAAATCATTCTAATCATGTTTAATGGTTCGTGACATCTAGACCTGAATTACATTTGAAATATCTAACTATATGCATTGTTTTAACAGTAATCAGAGTAATGGTACGAGTTTTCTTCTACTTTTTGTGTGGTTAGTGACTAATATGGAGTCAGAGTTTATGCCGCCCATCGGCCTCTGACTTGGCTTCACATGCCATCGAGAAATATCTCTCAGGCATGCCAGTTTCCTCACGCTGTTTTCCTTCACCGTTTTTAAGCAAGTGATAATTAAACAATACGCACATGAATCCGTAAAGACAGAGGTGCGCGCCTTGGGTTCGAGCTCGAGATCTATGACTTGGCAGTCAGACGGTCACATCACTAGGCTATCACTGCTGCAATGGTACGACTAGAGAAGTCACTGCACTCGAAAGCCAATATAGATAACAATTTTCTATCTAATTAATCTAGCTGCACAAAGCTAAGCTAAGTGCAGAACCTCAAGTTAGGAGATTAATCATGGTGTATTCTGTCTGGCAGTTCTGCTTCCACCTCGCTGGTCTAATGGTGGCAAGCGTGATCGTGAGGTACTGGGTTCGATCCCCAGGTCGGACAGTCTTATTGGGTTTTTCCGTGTGGAATTCCTCAGTAGCTCTCTGGAGTTTGGATTTGTGCCCGGCTGATAGCAATAGGCTCGCCCCCTATTATATGTGATTTAAACATAACGGCGAAATGAGGGTGTTACTATACACCCCTGGCGAACCCTTCGGAGAATACAGGCGTGATGTTATGTGTCATGTCTTCAGAATTCCCATTGCTTAAACCGCGGTCAGCGCTATCTATTAATAATATTAATATCACCGATGTTCGTTCTGCCTAGCCTTTTCCCAACCATGATGCGGTCAGCTTCCTGTCTAACCATATGCAGCTGAATACCAGTATTTTACACGGAGCGACTGCCATCAGACTTCCGCATCCCAGTTACTGGGCAATACCGATATCCTAAGGTTAGACCGGTTGTCAGACTTTCGGTCTTATGAGTACTCGTAACGACTGTCATAGGTATTCGCCCGGGACCGACCGTTAACCGTGCTCTCCGAGGCACCGTGGGGTCTTGGTGTGTAACGAATGGTCACCCATCTGCAAACCGACCGCGGCTAACGCAGCTAAACCTCACAAATCGTACGGTCAGCGCTATCTATCAATATTATTATCACCGATGACAGCAGAATTTAATTCTTTATTGTTCATGTAAAATTAGTCAAATTTATTATTTTTGACGAGTGAAGCTGTGAAAAACACTAGTATGTTCAATACAACCTATGACGTAAGTCTATATCTATGTTATTTGTTAGTCTTAATTCAATTCAGAATAACAATTTAGTCTAACAATTGCAAGCTGAAATAAATCAGGTTTTATTAACAGAAGCTAGACTGTTATGTTCGTGTATTTATCTTTATTTTGTTCAGTTATAAACTGTGACTGATTGCAGTTTATTAAATTGCATCTTATTCTGAGAATTATAGGAAAACATATGTATTTAATTTTTCTTCAATTCTCAGAACAAAATGCAGAAGGCGATATGTATGTCCACCCGGGCTAACATGCGCAGTGCGAGATAATTTTGTCGTCGCATTATCTCGTGCCAAGACGAGATAAGCCATACTAAATCTCGTCTCAGCAAGAGACCGGTGGGAGTTTTTATAAAGAACTAGCGGCCCGTCCTGGCTTCGCACGGGTGGACTTTTTTCCCGTTTTCGCAACATTTTTCATTTATGCTCCGTTCCTTTTAGTCATAGCGTGATGTTATATAGCCTATAACCTTCCTCGATAAATGGACTATCCACCACAAAAATAATTTTTCAATTCCAACCAGTAGTTACTGAGATTAGCGCGTTCAAACAAACAAACAAACTCTTCAGCTTTATAATATTAGTATAGATTGGTTCATCACCGCAAAAATCCACGACAGGTAGAAACAATGGAAGGCCTTTGCCAATCAAGTATCAGTGAGACAATATGGGGTGATATAATAATAATAATACGTAGCTTATTTTGTCCGATAAAATTTGACACTGACGATTGGAGGAATTGATTACAAGGTTTTGAAACGAGGCCACAATTCTTTTCAGTACTTCAGTATCGTTAGTTATTTTGTCTCAATACACACTGTTCTGCCCAGCCTTTTCCCAACTATGTTGGGCTCAGCTTCCAGTCTAATCAGATGCGGCTGAATACCAGTATTTTACACGAAGCGGCTGCCATCAGATCTCCGTAACCCAGTTACTGAACAATGCCGATACTCTAACGTTAGATCTGATCGGCTGTCAGTCTTTCGGGCTAAAAAACTACCCGTAACGACTGTAATTTGTATACGTATGACACCCGGGACCGATGGTTTAACGTGCTCTCTGAGGCACGGAGGGATCCAATGTGTAACGAACGGTCACCCATCCAAGAACTGACCGCGGCAAGAGCAGCCTTTTTTTATCCTTGTAAAATCCTCATGCATGTCCCTCGCTCGAGGAAAGCGACGGGTCTGCCGGACTCTTACCGGCTACAAATCAACGGTGTTCCTCCTCCTGACCGTTCGGCCAAAGCGCAGCTTTACCTCACAAATCGTATGTCAACACACACTGTAGGTATAAATTGTCGGAAATAGCTATAAACCCCTACAAGGAGGAAAACCGTTACTTAGAAACTTGTACCCAGAGCTTATATAATCTTGGTCTTGTAGCACCATTGCAAATTTATTTAAAACGTTTCTTACTCAGTGTTTACACCTACTACAGCACCTAATTTTAACATTAAACCGTCAAGCACATAACTGGCACGTTTACCCTACGCAGTACAAAGCTGTGATTTCCACATGCGTAGGTATCTAATAATGTATGAGGTGGCACGCCTCATCGTCGGCAATTGCCGGCTCTCGGCCGTCATTAGAACGTAAACACTCATATTTAAATAAATATCCAGAGACGATTATGTGGTAGATAGGTTACCGCGTATGGTTATGTTGCCAGGATAGAAAATGATTTTGCAGTAAGGGAAATTAGTTTTCTTCTTAAAATCGACACAGAAGTACCTATTTGTTCAATTTGCTACTTTAATTATTTTAATTTACTTGAAAGCAATAAAATTGCCTCGTTGGTCTAGTGGTGGCAAGCACGACTGCTGATCGTGAGGTCCTGGGTTCGATGCCCAGGTCGGGAAAAGTCTTATTGGGTTTTTCCGTGTGGAATTCCTCAGTAGCAGCCCAGAGTTCGGATTTGTGCTTGACTGATGGCAATAGGCTCGCCCCCTATTACACGCCTAAATGAGGGTGTTACCTCTGCCCAACCCTTCGGGGAATACAGGCGTGATGTTATGTTATGTTAAAACAATAAAATCTAGGCGCTTTTACAATGGTCCATTATTATTAGTAAGTTTTGACAATATATTATGATATTAAAACAATGAAATGCTGAAATATTAATTAAGATTATGCTTTGGCTTCTGAGCCAATAATAATAGTCCAAATATCTATAGGTCACATACTTTTAACTTCATAAAACTTAAAATCATGGAAATATTTTTGAATCTAGCAACACAAATCCGCACTTACAGGCGATTAAGTGTTACATACAACACAACACATCGCTTGCAGCTACTGTCATGCATCATTTTCTGTCATTATCAATTACCCCGCGAACGGATCGCGACACCACAATATTGGCTGGGAAATGTTCGCGGCGTGTGGTGCTGCCAACCGCATTTTGAAATTACCAACTACACGAGCAATTTTGTTTTATATATTTTTTTATGGGCATTGAAAAAGGTGATATAAGTGAAGTAAACTTTATCTAGGCACGGCAGTGTATTAAGCCAAGTTCGGCAACGTATACTACACAATTAAATTATATTTTATAATTTTATTAGAATCCTATCAGTTCCCTACACATTGTATCACTTCGCTAACACATGGTTTCCGTTCGTCATTACAACTCTCTTTCCAAAAAAGTACTTCCACCGCTTCACAAAAACGTACATTGACGGATTTCGTGTATACGACAACGGCAATGGACGATAGTCTCGTCGCTCCATACTACGCGATGTCCGGCCAAAGATTTGTGTTATAACCTCAATGCTTTCAACTTTTACAACAGGAAGACAACCCAACTGCCTTAGCCTGACCATAATATAAAAATAAACATGTAAGTAATACTTTTTAACTTACACGTGTATTCATCAAAAGAATATTCTTATACACTACGCTAATTATTTTAACATTTTAACTAAAGATTGTAGAGACGTTTCACAGACACAATTAGATAACTTTAGGGGGCTATATAAAAGGGCTATAAATCAGCAGAGGGTCGAACGCGATATTTTAGGCTGTTTGCATACATTAGGGTTGATGGTGCGACAGATGTTGCGACAAGAAAAACGCAGTTATTTAAACAGTGGAATTTTGAAATGAGGTATTGAGTGAATAGTAACGGATACTAATGAGTGCGTATCTGGAAGCTAATCGAATACTATTTAAGGAATAAACTCTTGAAATGTTATGCTTTTCCATAGAATATTTAGGGACTCTTTTATTTAGAGTAATGTTATCGATTGGGTTTTCAAAAAGTTGGATAATGCCATAAAAAACACATTTTTAGCCAACACGTTTCAGCAATAAATATTCGGCTACCTGCTATAGAAAAGATCGATAAGTAAATTCAAAAACGCTGTATAGTTACTTGCGACTAATTAGTCGCAAAATCACAGCTCGCCTATCGCAGATAGCCGGGCAATCGGTACGCGCGTCCGGGCTAAGCCGGCCGGTGCGTACGGCTCGAGGCGGGATCTCGTTAGCATGCTTATGCGACATTTCACATGAACTAATTGCGAGCATTTAGCCATCTTGATAAACTGCCCGCTGCCCTACACGCATCGCGATCGTGTAGATTATACTGTTCGTAATTTGTGCAGACGCGTTGTTTGTGTGCGCAAATAAATACAAATAAGTGTTGTGAAAGGTTAAGCGGAACAGTGGGAAAAAAAACTATCTTGATTGCAGTATATTAATGCGCGGAAGTTTACGTTTACAAATATTTTGATGTGACTTTTAAGAAATTAAAATCTGAAACGTTATTTTATATTGTACTTAATTTATTAGCAATATTAATCGAATCGTGGTTCAGCATTCCCTTCCTTCAATATTTTGAAAACAGAAACCAATTAAATATTAGTTTTGTACGTCAAAAGCTACAAATCTATTAGGTCTAATGATCTCTTTATCAGGTTTTTGCCTATTTCGCCATCTCTGCACATAATCTCTGGTCTCCAGTATCTCTCCCATCGATTTCCTTCCATTAGCATTCAAAACACTCTCCCTAGCCAACTTGAATGATAATTGAAACACGGTACTAAACATTCTCAAGCATGGAGTAGTGAGCAAAATGGAATAATAACGGCGGATATTCGCGCTAGAGAGTTGCACAAACACTGCGTATATCGTCGCGAAACTCGACAGTCGTCAGTTGAAACTACGCTGTATGAAGCTATGCTATTTGTTGTACCTATTTCAAATTATGCGTTATATTGCGACACCGTAGCCTATAGCTTGTCTTCCATGCAGGGGGGTTCGACCCCGGCCTTTTCGAATTCATGTGCGGATCAGAATTTGATTGTAACTTGCGTTAACGGTGAACGAAAAACATCGTGAGGGAACCTGCACACCTGAGAGGGCTCTACAAAGTTCTCGATAATGTGTGTAGTCTGCCAACCAGCACCAGGCCAGTATTTATTTATTTAAACTTCATGTACAATTGGTGGTACATAAGGCGGACTTAATGCCAATGGCATTCTCTACCAGTCAACCTTTGGGACAAAAATTAAGCACTTCGAAAAAGGTACAAAAAAAGAATTTAAAACAAATATTGAATAGGTAAATAAAATTTTTTATAAACAAAATAATATATAAGTACTAACAAAATATATACTTTATATATAGTTATATTACAATAAAAATACATATTAAACCTATATATCTATACATACATACATACACATAAATATTTATAACTATGATGGACAGTTCATTCAGACTAAGGCTGCAGCGATTTTAAGAAATATTCGTATTCAGTATGGTGGACTAAGGCACAAACCCTTCTCATTCTGAGAAGAGGTTCGTGCCCACCATTGGTACAGTAATGGGCTGACGCCGTGACATTATGTCCAATGACAGATGTGTCGTTTATCCGACGCACTTCAAAAATGGGATTTTCTTCTTTTCGTGTGGTTAGTAACTAACCTGGTGTCAAAGTTTATGCCACCCATGTGCTTCTGACTTGGCTTCACATGCCGTCGAGAAATATCTCTCAGGCATGCCGGTTTCCTCACGATGTTTTCCTTCACCATTTTCAAGCAAGTGATAATTATATATAATTGCGTATTATATAATATAACATGTGCGTATTATAATACGCACATGAATCCGAAAAGTCAGAGGTGCGTGCCTTGGGTTTGAACTCGAGACTTATGACTTGGCAGTCCGACGATCACACAAATAGGCTACCACCGCTATAATAAAGGGGTGTATTTGATTGATGTTACGGATTGAGAAACGTGGACACTGAGGAAAGCTGATCGTGACCGAATTGACGCATTTGAGATGTGGTGCTGCAGTAAAATGCTTCATATTCCGTGAATTGCCTTCCGCACCAATGCGTGCATCCTACAGGAGTTAACTGTTAAAACCAACCTGTCTACCATCTGTCTCCGTAGGATACTGAAGTTCTTTGGTCACATTGCCAGGAAAGATTGCCATAACCTCGAACAACTAATGGTAACAGGCAAAATCGACGGCAAACATCCAAAGGTCGAAGCCCTATCAGATGGTCTGACCAGATCCGCAAATCTTTAGTCACCAAACTCTACGAGGCATTCCACATCGCCAAACAGAGGCACAGGTGGCGCAAGGTTGTCAGAGATAAAATGATTCGATGGGGGAATCACGACCCTCAGTAATGAGGAACTCGACGCGAGGAAGAGGAATGATGGTTTTCTGAAAAATGTTCTACGTGAGATGGCAGCACTGTAGCGTCAGATCCAACCACCTGTCAAAACACATACACCATTTGTATTTTTCGATCATTTTTTAGGTTTATTTATTCTTAAAAATGTGACGAAAGGAATATTGTTTTCTAAAATGCCACAGTGTTGTGCAGTGCCTATGTGTGCAAATAAAACAGGAGGGTGACTTTTGCGCCTCTCTTTTTGAGCTTAATCTTCAGTTCGGCAACCTTTCTCTGGCCGTAATCCATAATACAATCAATAACACTTCAAAATACGTAGAATTTCACAAAAAAATTATACGTTCGGTAAGAATCTGTGCTAACTGACAGCTGTTTGGACCTGACGCATACGAAGCGCCGTATGGTGGCAGAAAAAGTATCGAAAACCCTCATTGATTCTATACCGTAAAATCTATATTAACACTTCATTTGTTTCGTACTCTATGTTTTCAAGTATTGACCAAGTATACAGATATTTTTATTATCTGTCTTCTTGCTGATTATACCTTAATTTATACACGTTTTAGAATACATTAATGATTGTAAAATATCTTTAGTTTGAATTGTATTTGCATTCAATTATCTTAGTTAATTGTTGCGATAAACTGGGAGAAGTTTGTAATGTTTGGTTTATTGAATGATTGTTTATTTATTGCTCGATTGTATAGGTTTTGAAAATGAGGTAGAGTTGTTTTTAACAAATATATACCGATTTTGTAAAGAAGTTTCTCTATGAATGATCTTTATAAAAAATAATGATTGATTAATTCAGATATACAATGTGTGTTAGGTAGGGGAGACTGGGTACGGTTGAAACGGTGGACGGTTGACACAAAGCGAATATCTCGACACCATGCGTGATGAGGTGAGGGGTTACAAGGAGAGAACGAAGCGGGAGACAAGTCGAAACACGAATTTTGGTGTTACGTCGCTCTTCGTGCACTGTGCTTGTCTATAGGAGGCCCCATTGTGTTTTTTGACGGAAAAGTAAGTATTGTTTGTTCGTACTTTTTTGTAATTATTATGGTTTTATTAAAGTTAGTATTGAGAGTATTGAGAGTTTTGTATCGTTTTAATTGAAGTTTGTAGAATATGGCTGTATGATTAATTTTTATTCAAATTTATTATCATTCTTACTGTGAACCGTTTTATACCTAGAAGGGGGGTTGGGTACAGTTGAAACATTTTTTGTGGGTACGGTTGAAACAGTTTATTTATTTAATTTTCTTGTTTCTTAGATGCTAAGGATACGCCAAAGGAAGACTACGAGACGTCAGGCCGATTTATCATCGTACAAACAAGCCTATGAAGTTGTAAAAGCCGGATCTTCGTTAGGAACAGCGGCAGAAAAGAATGGACTGAACCATTGTTCCCTAAAAGTAAACGAGATGCGACTGGTGGCGATGAAAATCAATCAAACATTACAAATAAAAACGTCACCAACATCTGATTATTATAATTTAAGTTGTACTTAATATAAACGTTTGAAGGCTGACTAAAAATAATGTTAGATTAAGATAAGTATCGTGAAAGACTTGAATATTAATGAAAAAATATTTGTGATGTTCAACTGTGCCATTACGAGTCGTAAAATGTTATTAGACGATGAATAAAACATGTTCATTTATTATATTTTGTATTATTTGCATGTGTTTCAATTGACCCCAGGTACTGTTTCAACCGACCCTGGCATGGGGACGGTTGAAACAAATTACCTTTTTTTTAAATTTGATTTTATACATAAAATACAATACAGTGATCTCAAAAAACATTGCCCATTAGTAGACAGATATATGGTCTTTTATTTAATATATTTCCGTCATCGCTCGCTTAACTAATCCCGAGGCTATGGACGATAAACGCTAAAATGTTTCAACCGTACCCAGTCTCTCCTACCTATTGTTGATAAAATAGTGTGTATGCTGCCTTTAAAGTTTTATTACTCCATACTTGGACACATTGTATAATTAACAGCAACATCCATTTTTAACCGACTTCCAAAAAAAAGAGGAGGTTCTCAATTCGTCTGTGTTTTTTTTTGGAATAAACATTTTTCAAACTTTCTTTGTTAATTCAACATATCATTATAACTTTGGCTGTCTTAATAATTGATTTAAACGAAGTGAAACCATTATTTAGAAACGCACCAACTTAATTTATTAAAAACATTAAATAATACGTTTTTTTCAGAAAATTAAAACAAAACTTAAACTTATCGTAGGTAAGTCACACACTACGCAACAACGAGTCTCAGCAAATTCTTCAGTTTTATAAGGCATTCTATTCTCCGTTCCCACACATTTCTAGAGAACAATTTGCTATTCATATACTGGACATTCATTACTGACATTTATAATACCTGAGATTTATTTGTAAACTAGCTAAGCCAATGGCTCCGCCCTCTTTTAAAGTATTTTAAATTTCTGCCACTAAATGCCTCCTAGTTCTTCTCCAAGTACAAAATTATTCTCTGCTAAAAATCATCAAAATCCTAAATAAATTAGTAGGGTAGCGAGACAGATTTAGTTTTGCATTTATCATGCTGAATTCAGATATTTTACCGACCGTTGTTAATTATAACTAAATCTAGGTTTTTTTTTTTTTTTTTTTTTCTAATCGACTATTGTAGATGGTCTTGCGGACCTTTTCTACGTAACCTGACTATTATTGGCGAGACCAGAAGGGTCTCCGAACCAATACCTACTATTCTAACTACCTAGCTAACTACGCAAAGCTAACTACTGTAACATCATGGCTATGACTATAGCAGCGACACCTCTGAGAGTGTCCCCAAGGGGGGACTCGAACTCTTAGGGTGTCGAATGCAAGAGGACTGGGAGGGATACGACAGCTTGATGAGGGCTGTGTTCTCGCGTCATGGTGACTGCGCGGAGTCAGAAGGGACGACCGGCTCCGCGGCTGCGGCGGGTGAGCAGGGTGGATCGGGGGCCTAAATCTAGGTATTATATCTTTGCTACAATAAGAGCCCCCGCTGACTGCAGATTAAACTATCGCCAGATAGTTGGCTGATTCTTTTCTCTAAAGCGTAGCAGACAATCGGATCCCTTATAACCTTTTGCAAGTAAACATGCTTTACTAGCATCTATAAATACTACCATTGGTAATCAAAACGATTCGTTCTCGGATATAGGAACCGGGTTTAAACAAAGTAAAAAATAATCAAATGTACGGCCTTCTCGGAGTCAATTAGATAGTTATTCGTCAGTGCACAGCGAATGCCTGGCTCTGATTCATTACCTCTGCTCACATAGCTTGCGTGCCGCCGTGATTATATGTATAGATGTGTGTATTGGATGCTGTGATCGTTTGGTTACTGGTTAATGAGATTTTTTTAAAGTTTTACAAAACTAATGTTGAATTCGTTAGCGAGTTAAATTTTCAATATGAGATAGCGTCAGTTTCAGCGTTTAGATTTACATAGATTTTACAGAAAATAATATTCAGGGAGATTCGGTGTTTAAATACTTAGGTAATATGATGAAACATATAAAAAACCTATCTTTACATAGTACCTATATAAAACAAAGTCGCTCCCGCTGTGTGTACGCTTAGATCTTTTAAACTACGCAACGGATTTTAATGCAGTTTTCAGCAATAGATAGAGTGATTCAAGAGGAAGGGTTATATGCCCCACATTAGTATCTACATAATTGCACCCGTACGAAGCCGGGGCTGGTCGCTAGTTATTTTATAAAATAAATTACAAAACATACAATGTGGAAGAAAAAATCACAATGAGAAAAAAAAATTAACTGTATTATGGGTGGTATTGAGTGTTTCAATAAAAACATAGTACAACATCACGCCTTGCATTCCCCGAAGGGTTCGGCAGAGGTGTTTAAGTACACCCTCGTTTCGCCAGTGATGTAATAGGGGGCGAGCCTATTGCTATTAACCGGACACAAATCCAGAATCCAGGCTGCTACTGAGAAATTCCTAATGGAAAAACCCAACGCAGACTGACTGAGTGTTTAAATCTCAGTTTAAATATTCTTAAATAAAAATTAAGTTATCCATCAAGCAAATCAAAATCAGACCTTAAATGAATAAAAAAATTAAAATAAAAAACCTAATCGAACTGACGAACTTAGATCAACATCCGTATGCAGACGGGACACAGCGTAATTTGTCAGTCGCATATCGATTTTATCGATCCTACGATCGATAGATTTATCATGTTAATCGATCTAATTTCATCAGTTCGCCCGGTGAGCGATGGCGGCCATTGTGGGAACGCCGGTGCTATGCCAGTCATGCCACAGAATAGTGGTACAATCGATTTGTAGATGAGACAAATGAATGCAGTGATTTATTATAAACAATACGACAAATTGTTGATACAGAGTGATTTATTAACGAGTATTGTATACAGTATGAAGTTTATTTAACCTATAGAGTTAATTGATACGGTGTTTATCGCAGATCTAGGTATTTGAGATTAAATTACCTACCTGCCTTTTCCTAACTATGTTGAGGTCACCTTCCAGTCCAACCGGATGCGGCTGAACTATTGTACAAGGAGGGACTGCCATCAGACCTCCGCAACCCAGTTACTGGGCCATGCCGATATCTTAGGGTTAGACCGGTTGTCAGAATTTCGGGCTTCTGACATCCATAACGACTGTCAAAGGTGTTCGTATGACACCGGGGACCGACAGTTTTAACGTGTTCTCTGAGGCTCGGAGGGGTCTCGATGTGTAAGAAACGATCACCCATCCACGGAATGACTGCAGCAAGCGCAGTTTAACCTCTCATATCGTATTATCCACGCTGTTGGGAAATAGCCACGACATTCTCTGAGTATTATAGTTTGATGATATAGGCATAAATATAGTTCAGTTGTGGCTCAATTGAGATTCATCCCCGGTATCTGTAAAGCTGATCAATTTAAGTTCTTATCAAATTGCATGTGTACGAATGTGATTGGTTGATCAAAATACTAAGGCCGTGTCCCCACGTTGTCGTGACGACACATAGTCGTGTAGTTTTAAGTGTCGTGGCTTATATATTTAAATGGAGGTGTTCACATATAAGACGACACGATAAACTGTCCTACACGACTCGTTTTTGCAGTGACGACAGATTGTCGAGTTAATGGGAACGGCTAGCACGACAGTCGTCCAACGATAAATTTATCGTCACGACATCGTGATGTGTCGTAGTTACGACTATCTGTCGTGGGCACGATAAAAATATCGTCTCGTCATAGCTTGCTACTATTTGCAAGCGACTGTCGTGAAACGATAAAATGTCGTCGTGATCCAATGGGAACAGCTAGATAAGATAGTCGCTAAACGATAAAAAAAATTGACGACAAACGTCGTTATAATGGGAACAGCTAGAGACGACAGTCGTCCAACGATAAATTTATCGTCACGACATAGTGGGAACGCGCCCTAACAAGCAATCATAGCACTTGACATGAAGTTTGACATCTGATGAGTCAATTTTTGCATTGATCAGTCTTTCAGAAACTCAAGGTTAGCCTGCTCTAGAATATAGGTATTTGTGAGATTTATTCATACTTTCGACACTGAAAATATTCTTTAATAAAAATGCGGTTGTTGTACCAGATACCTACGTCTACTCGATCTAGATGAGACCACAGTCACTGTCAAATTAAATGAATAATGAAATTTTATATAGGTAGGTATACTTTTGTACCTCCAAGAGGTTTTTCTATTGTAGGCAGAGAACCTGTCTATTCTAATATAACAATCTTTGTTAATATTTTACTATTGCGACCACCAGCGTTCGTTCTGCGTAGACATGAGAATATTTGGATTGTGGTTTAATTACCACCCATTGTGGTCAGAATTCATTGGTCTATTGTGTGTGCATCTATTGCAGCTTATAGTTATTGTTTGAGTAGCCTTGTACTAATCGATAGTTCATTACTTTAGGTGAATGACATCGGGTGTTAGGTAACCTTGGGTTGGATGGATTTGCGAGTGTCTACGAATTACGAAGCGTAGATCAGAGGGTGGATTGCATGGAGTAGCGAAATCAGTGACGAAACACGTGGTATACAGGGTGTAAACGAAATCATGTAATTCCTTCAAACCTCGTGATGTAGGTACTGCTGACATAGATTAACCCTGAACTGGATTTTTTAGGATTCAATAAACAAAAAATTACAAGAAATAAACATGTGTTTTTAACGGGAGGTATTTTAGCGCCCCGAGTTAAATGACTGCGCGGCGGGCGATAGCTACGCAATTCGCACGGGGCGCTAAAATGCCTCACGTTAAGAACACATATGTACTTTTTGTAAGAATTTTTTTTACAAAAGTGTCCCATTCAGGGTTAATCTATGTCAGCAGTACATCACGAGATTTGAAGGAATTACATGATTTCGTTTACACCCTGTATAACGTATATGATGAGGGAGGCTTAAGCCAGGAACTAGAGATTCAGTGATGTTGGATGAAGACCAATGACGTTGAAATAAATAGACAGGCTATCTTGTATAGGCAATATGTGCCATATGCATTGACGCAATAAGGTTCAAACTACCGCTGTCAAATTCAATTCCAGTGTGGTTCCGGAACCACAACTCGTTGATACCATGTTGTTCTTATATACAGCGCATCTAGTATGTATGTACATAATATATCAATGATGAAGACATAAGATTTTTTTTAAACGTATTTCAAGCCTACATTAAGTTTCGTCTAGAGAAAGAAATGGGGTCTATTAAAGCCCCTTAGCCTGCAAAGATATTAACACCCATATTCTAAGACGTTCCTCCAAAACTTACTCCACTCGACTCCACCTCGACTCAGCTTTTTTCACTACCATCGGTAGTTATAGTTGACATAAACGTCCTCGACCCGAGAATTTCTCAGTCACATTTCATTTGTCATCATCTGTCAAACTCAAGGTACCTCGGAACCTACCTTAAGGAAAGAAGTGTCAAGGTTCGTATGTAACAAAAATGAATTTTGAAGACTTTATCGAATATGCTTACGATCATCTTTACAACTATTTTTCGCGGCGTTATTTGTGCGATGCAGATAAAGTAAAATTATGACGTAATGACTCCACTCTACCTAGAGTCATTTGAGGACCCCTCAGTCGAAGAACCTCAAAGTTCATTTGAAATCGCGACTAAGAATACAATTTTGAAGGTGTTTTCGAGGCCGTCCGAGTCCAGTAAGTTTTGGAGGAACGTCTTAGAATATGGGTGTTAGCCTGCATATATTAATGATTTGTGACTCCTTCTACCGTGTGACATCACTTCCTTATACCCCATAACAATCTCTTGCATACCTTGTAACTCTACTACCTATAGATTCTAGTCAACCTACATAATTTCTCAGTACACTCCTTCACGACCACGATTTGATACTAAGTAGATAACGGGGAGTGAAGAGCTCGCGTTTCAATTGAATAGGTACACGGACTTAATGGTTTGTATGACTAATCAGTTCATGAGTAATTGTGCCGTTCTTAGTAGGTTTAGGTACTTACGTAGATGTATTTACTGCTGTCGGGTTATTTGATGTTGGTCCATGTAAACGTGGGTTCTTTACTTATGTAAGATATACAAGGTTAGTCGGAAAGGGGCTACTAAGCCGCGGACCACTTAAAGTATCATTGGTGACTATTTTAAAGCAAGTGTTAAAATTTCAATATTCGTTAATTTTTATTTGCATACAAAAAGATTTTTATTTTAAATATTAAAAAAGAAAAAACATACCTGCTTTAGTTATGAATTCAGAATATTTAGTTTCAAATCTGTGACCCCAAATATGACCTAAATTGTAAACACAGCTGATCATAGCTATGGACAGATAGATTTTAGCATATTTTTTACGAAATCTTTGAAAAGCTATTTTTCTTAAACTATCGAGTTTTGGGGAAAGTTGTAGAACAAAAGTTATCCCTTATTATGGGTACTTTAACACCCTTTCGGCTTAGTACCCCCTTTCCGACTAACCTTGTATAGTTTAAAGCATACAAATGTACTTTGGTAATCAAAAGTTATTCTTTGGTAAAAAAAAAGTTGTCTAGTTGGGAAGTTGTTGAAATGGCATTATAGAACATTATTGTGTTATCAAGTAACGTTTTAAGAATTAATTCATTTTTGTACTTTACTAAAATTATGTAAAGCACAAAAAATAAAAATATAAAAAAGTTATCTAAAATATAAAACAACAAACTCATCGAGTCGCATTGTTTCGAAGTCTGGTACCGCTCGGCGAATTGTTTCGCGGCGAGAAATTTCAAATTTCGAAACTATGGAATTCGAAATTGAAAAAGCTGGAAATGCGTGGGTGCGGGGTGCGGGGGGCGGTGGGCGTGGCGGGGGCGGGGCCGTCCCTAGCCGGCTGACGCATAGGTGCTATATTGCGTCAGTCGTGATAATACCTATCACTTATTTTCACACAAGCATTATAGATAAGGGAATCTGATATGATTTATTGGTCGGATCGTGGTGCCGTCCATATATCAAGGCTAACGTTTAATTAATAATTTAAAAAAAAACTAGTATCAACTCAGCCCATCGCAGTCCACTGTTTGCCATAGGCCTCTGTTAAGGTGTCACCACAATACCCGGTTCTTTGTCTTTAGTATTTTGTTAAATGTCCCATAGGAACTGCATACAAATAAGAATTGTCTTCATTTGTATCGAAAAGTTAATTTCTATGTATACCAATTTGTATAAAATGTACCTGTATAAATATTGAGTTATCTTGGTTAGTTACCACTTACCCTAATAAATTCTTTCATAATTCAAGGCTATTAGAGAACCAAATTGCTTCAGAATTACCCACTACATAATTATTATTGACGCATTACGTCAAAATTAATCAACACATCGGACCCATTTAATTTTTTGTTCAACCGAACCCTAAAATTGAAAATTATAGACAATGATACGCAAATAATTACCTTACGATACTTTACGATACGGCGCGTCAAAATCACTTTGTCTCAAACGTCAATGTTTCAGACGACGAAGATATCTTATGGAGTGGTCTACTGATAACCATCGCTTAGCCCACGCGCAAACTTACCCCTTTGACCACTGTGACCCTTACCCTCATCGGAATAGATACCATTTTTACCCTTCCCAACTTTCATATTATGTTGGCCCACGGTATATTAACGTGTCAATCGCTCCTCCTTCTGAGTCGTTATTAATAATCATGTCAATCCGCTCTCCGTGAGAAATATTTTAAATCTAGAGGGGTAACCAATAATTTTGACGATGAACATTACGATTATTGGGTAATATCGGTTTGTTGTACAATTAATTCTTGGGTAAGTTTTATATTATTGTGAGAGTTAGCTGAGTCACTCGTTCTTTTAATGGATTTTTGTTTTTGTTTGGACCTTAGTGTTTATTAGTATTATGTATTAGCTTTGAATGCCGTATTTCCAATAATTGTATATAGGTAATAATGTATTATGTGTTGGTAGTATCAATTGTGTGTTAATTTGATGTGGTTCTTATACTTCAATTAAAGTTCCAAGTAACCTCAAGAATGAGTAATTTATGGTATATTTTAATCCAACAAGTTCCCGCTGTATGTTTTAGTTATGGAGCCACTTGGCCTTCAGTATTCTTGGCCGATTGATTACTAGCTCAGCAGATGCTCTGAGTGGAGAGGCTCGATCTTCTTTTTAGTAAAGATCGAGGCTATTAATTTATATACCAATTGGATTGGCAGTAGTAACACAAAGCTAATAATGCCACTGCTGGGCACGGGCCTCTTAGAATGAGAAGGGTTTAGGCCTTAGTCCACCACGCTGGCCTGGTGCGGGTTGGCAGACTTCACACACCATAGATGAAAGAAAGAAAGAAAAGTTATTTATTCGCGCCAACATGACGCACAAAATAAAATAAAAGTAACAAACTGAATAGAAGCTTGGGGAAAAATATGCGTCACATCCGCGCAAAACGGCCATCGCTCAGCATAATGCTGTGTCTCACGTGCGAGACAGAGCCACAGCGCTGGTTAGATAACTTTTTGTAGCCCTCTCAGGTCTGCAGGTTTCCTCACGATGTATTCCTTCACCGTAAATAAAAGTGATAATCAAATTCTGATCCACACATGAATTCCAAAAGTCAGACGATAGTCATTCAATAAGTATCACATTCAATGTTCTGCCTAGATTTTTCTCAACTATGTTGGGGTCAGCTTCCAGTCCAACCAGATGCGGCTGAATACCAGTATTTTATATGGAGCGACTGCCAACTGACCTCCGTAACTCAGTTACAGGGTAATGCCGATATCCTAAGGTTAGACCGGTTGTCAAACTTTCGGGCTTCTGACTTCCCGTAACGACTTCCAAAGTTATTCTTATGACACCCGGAACCGACTGTTTAACGTGCTTTCCGATGCATGGAGAGGTCTCAAAGTGTAAGAATGGTCACCCATCCACAGACTGACCGCGGAAAGCGCAGCTTAACGTCGCAAATCGTATGATTTGCACGGTTGGTAATTAGCCACGAGGTCCCCTCAATATGCAACCGTATATCTTGGAAATAGGTCAAGATATCTCTAGAATAAAGAAGATCTATTACTAAATGTCACTATGTTTTGAAGACGACTGCAGTTCCGCTTTTAACGCGTGAAATATTAGAGTTATAGAACTCGATTTAAATGGTACCAATGAAAAAAATGTTGCATCAACTTTATGAAAATCATCGTACTGACTAATCGTTTACGCAGTAGGTAATAACACGGATGATGATGACTAATAACGTGATTTCACACTGAAAGTGTAGCGTACAGTTAGAGCTATAAAATGACGCTTTTGATTTCTGATTGATTCTGAGTCATCTGTATTTACTGGTAATGATAATGTTTCGCGTGTTCTTGTAAGTACTGACTGGTGATCTGAAGAAGGTAACAGGGTTAGGCCCGGACTCCACCAAAGCGGAGATGTACGGAGAGGAGAGGAGATGTATCGTAAACAACCAATAACATTTTGTTATTTACACATCTCCTCTAAATAACGAAATCCTATTGGTTGTTTACGACACATCTCCTCTCCTCTCCGCACATCTCCGCTTTGGTAGAGTCCGGGCCTTAGACTAGATGCAAAAAGCAGAGTACCATGTATGGTGGTTTAACTTGATGAAGGCTTATGTCCTGCATAGGACTCAGATAGTCTGATAGAAAATCGAACTAAAGAACTAAAGAAGTTTCGGCTGACGGATCGCACGTTATTCAACCACGGTAGTGTTTCGATCCGACGATCGATTCAATTTTTGCGAATTAACATTTTGTCTTTCATTCATTCAACTCCCAAATGTTAATTGACATCTAGTAGTTCGATGTTTGGCGATACTTTAATCTTATACAAGGTTAGTCGGAAAGGGGGTACTAAGCCGAAAGGGTGCTAAAGTACCTAAATAAGAGATAACTTTTGTTCTACAACTTTCCCCAAAACTCAATAGTTTCAGAGAAATAGCTAGGTATTCAAAGATATCGGAAAAAATATGCTAAAATCTATCTGTTCATAGCTATGATCAGCTGTGTTTACTATTTACCTAGGTCATATTTGGGGTCATGGGTTAGAAACTTAATTTTCTGAATTCATAACTAAAGCAGGTATGTTTTTTTATTTGAAAATACTAAAGTAATTTTGTTTCTGTATGCAAATAAAAATTATCGAATTTTGAAATTTTAACACTTGCTTTATAATAGTCATTAGTGATATTTTAAGTGGCCCGCGGCTTAGTACCCCCTTTCGGACTAACCTTGTATATATAAGTTCGTTGTTTCATTTCAATCTGAAACTTCGACGTTCGTTTTTCAGAGTAGGCCCCGTGTCAACAGTTATACCTACTTGAAGAACAGTTACGATGGCTGTCCTTTAGAAATGCAAAGAAACTTGCCAGACAAACTCTGAAGCAAGTATTTGAGACCGGTTTGCTCCCTAAATATTTAAATGTCTCCAATTCAAAGTGACATAAAAGCCAAAATGGATGCTCGAGCAAATAAGCAAATAGTACCATAGAGATCCATCATTTTTCTTTTTCTTATCTTGGTCGCCTTTGTTCCTAGTCTCATGATGGTAAGCGCATAGATAGGGTTTAAGATGGAACACATGAATCCAAGGAACAGAGATATAGAGAGATTCCCCTATATCCTCCTGGCTCTCATATACATACGACGGAGCACAGTAAACTGCTTGGCGCCAGACTTTAATGTGAGGATGGTAGCTAGCTAGGCGGACCGTATTGATCCTACCACCAAGCTTCATTATTTACATTTTACCTCTTCGAAGCATTTAAGTAATTCTTCCAAAAAATATTTATTTTGCCGAAATCTCTCAATCTTTGCAAAAAACGCAGCGTTATTTTAGTCTCCCATAAGTATAGGTTCGCTAATATAGTTCCATTAGGGTGGGAACTGTATCGATGTTCCTGCGATCGCATTCCGATGAAATTGGTTATCAGATAAAGATCAGGGTAATACTCGACGTGATGACAATAAGCCTTTGTTCTGTGGATGAGGCATTTGCGATTGATGTGTGAAGTGTGGTCAAGTCTCAAGTGTCTATAGAGGGCGATGTGAGTTTTTGATTGGTTTATTATATTGAGGTCTCTTTGTTTACTTTATGGTGGCCCCTTTTCGGTTGAGCAGTGATTTTGCGGACGGTCATAATATAGCTTCAATAAAATGAGTAACACACAGTGATCAAGTTAATAAAACATAAATCTATAAAACTACTCTTTTTTTAATTCTAATTAGGTACAGAAGTTATAATTTTGCCACGTTCAACACGTTAAATTGCAGATACTTCCGATGATCTAACTTACAATAACCAAAGAAATCAATACTTTAGCATCAATTGATTCATTTGTAGACAAGACGTCAATCAAAGTTGGTACCTATTCCATACAGTAAAATTCGGCATCACCTATAAAGGCACCATTCTCTCAACAATATGTAACAGATTAAAAGCAAAATATCTCTGAAAGCAAAACTGACATATCCAAATATTTCGTACTTCCAGTAAAAGCGACGTCAGAAAATGACGCGGCCCGCTTGATTAAAGGCCGAGGCGAGTAATTTGCACCCAAAATTAATTTATTTAACATTATTCTGTGTCGGGTGCGTTTCGATGCGCTTGTGACGCTACGCTCTGCGCTTGCTAGCTTGCAAGCTTGCTTGTAGAAATAAACTGAGATTTTCACGACTAATTGGGTCATGAATATATTGTAGTTTACTCTCATTAAAAAGATAAAATCTTAATGGAACAACTTAAACGGGGGCTCGTGACTAAATAACAACCGTGCGGATCATATGATTTGCGAGATTAAGCTCCACTTGCCGCGGTCAGTCCGTGGATGGGTGACCGTTCGTTAAACATCGAGACTCCGCAGTGCCTCTGAGAGCACGATAAATCGTCGGTCCCTGGTGTCATACGAATACCTATGACAGTCGTTACGGGAAGTCAGAAGCCCGAAAATCTGACAACCAGTCTAACCTTAAGATATCGGCATTGCCCAGTAACTGGGTTGCGGAGGTCTGATGGCAGTCGCTCCGTGTAAAATACTGGTATTCAGCCGCATCTGGTTAGACTGGAAGCTGACCCCAGAATTGTTGGGAAAAAGCTAGGAAGAATAGTAATAGAACAACTTAATACAGTTATTTTTATTGTAGAAAATACTAATAAGACATGCGCATTTGTTTCTATAGTCATTCAAATGAATAATCGATCAAAAGAACATTACAATGTAATTATATTAAAAGTTCCGAGACTAGTAATTTCACGGCATGGGGTTGGGTAAAAAACTGCAGAGAAGATATATTATATTACTATTGAAAATTAGGTGACAGGTTGCCACCAGGACATTATAGTAACGAACGGATATGTAGACCGCGAGACAATGTCAAGAAATTGGTCAAGAGGAGTACAGCCAGCAGTAGTTAGTCACATACCAAGGAGAAGATAAAACAGAAATTAAGGGCAGACAAATCGATAGGGAATTGTCTTTAGAGTCACGACAGTGAGGGTTACTACCCAAACTTGGGACAAACTTTTTCTCTCATAAGAACCCTTAATCAAAATTGTATTTACAAACATTGTTTAAGATATAGATTTTCGTGCCGGCTCCTCTCCATAGGAATCGACAAATTGGAACCGTGCACCTAATTTCGAGTTTTCCTAAGTGCCTGTGATGGATGGTGTGATTATTTTTTTAATTTATGGAAATAATAATTTAAAAAATCTTTTAAATTAAACGGTTTTATCTTGCAGTACCCCTGCAGCATCAATATTTGAGAATAGAAGGTTGAAATTATATAATTGTATAATTGTATGGTTGTATTGTCATGGGAATTAAATTTGAGTGCGAAGTTCAGGAAAATCGGTTAAGCAGAAGTAGTTGTAAAATGTGTCGCAAGATTTGAATCAAACAAATATACGAAGTGAAGCTAATTAAAATCGTTTAAAATTGCAAGAAGCTGAATATGAAGCCAAATAAGTCACAAATCTGTCTCCTCTCAGCTGTAGTGCTTATTAAATGAATGTGGTCATTACTGATGTAGTTCACAGATAGAGTACCGATTTAGTGAGAGGAAATAAAAATGAATGTTTATTTGTACACATTATTCCAGACTAATCCAGTCAGATCAAAGTGCTTAAGATTAAGCTAACATCTGTACGTTATTTAGTTATTCCGTTTTATCATTGGACAGCTATGCTGTAATCAGACTGATTTTGGTCATTGATTCAGACATCAAAGTACTTCAAACTAAGCTAAAATCTATACATTATTTCGTTTTATCATTCATGAGCTATGTTATAAATGCTATCATTTCACAGCCAGGCCGTCCTAGTAACGATGAGATCTAGCTCCATTTATTAATTTTATTACTTGACACCTCATTCACGTGCTACTTATCAGGCACTAAACCTACACGATTTACTTTCAAAATCACATAAATGTCAGCCTCAGTTCGGGTCTTCTGCTTTGTGTAAAGTGCATTGATAATAATCTGAGCCATTCTCAGGCGCAGACAAGGACAGAGATAGAAAATTCTTCGAGAGCGAGCGGGACGGGAGGTCTTGAATAGAAACATCAAAATTTTACAGCGTTTTTATTGCGCTCGCGCTGATCCGAGTGTTTACATGTCCGCGTCCGGTTCGCTTTCGGTGTTCGGCAGTTGGTGGCATGCTCCGAATATTGAGGTAAAACCACTTTTTTGGAGTATCTATAAAAAAACGAATATTAAATAGTGATTTAAGAGTTAATTAATGTGTGAAAAATAGTCTAGTAAGATAAAATCGAGTTTACAGGTCGGCGGCGATTTAGTTACGATTTTATGTTAAAAAAATATTTGCAATTAGCCACAGTTTTTTGTAACTTTAGGCACAGGGTGGGCCAAACCCGTCAAATCAAGCTTAATGAAATCATTAAATGAACAACAAAAGGGCAGAAAATATTAAAATCCAAATAAAGTTATGAATTTATGGTAACCTGTCTTTTAATCCTACAATGTTAGGGGCCAGGCAGATAAATTAAAATGTTAATGCCAGTAAAATATTGAACAAACACGAGGGAGTCTTAGGGCGAGACGAATTCGGCATGCAGTCGACGACAGTGTGAGAAAAGGTGGTACCAACCCAAGTGTCATATTTTTTTTCTGTTTGTCCATTATTGGAACTAAAATATCTTTAGTTGAGGATAAAATAGACAAAAGTTACTGTTCGAACTGTAATTGAATTTTTATTTTATTTTTTATTCACGTTTGCGCAAACAAGTTTTTTTTAAATAGCCTATGTAATGCCCCACTTCTGAGCAAAGGCCTCCCCTTTTGCTTTCCAAACCTCTCTATTTTGTGCCGTTTCTAACCATGATAGCCCCGCAAATACATCTAGATCGTCACGCCACAACAAAATTCAACAAATTCTAAACAAGTTTATGAATAAAAAAAACAAAGCTTTATTATAAAATACCTATTACCGCTAACATTATGTAGTTTGCCAATACAAAAATCATTCGTAAAGAAAAGGATGCGCGCGCATCGTGCAGCGTGAAATCCGGTCAACTATTTCGCGTGCCAAGGCCGAGCACTGCTGGTGTAGTGGTATCATGCAAGATTCCCATTCTTGCGACCCGGGTTCGATTCCCGGGCAGTGCAGTATCTTTTTGTATTTTGTCTTTTCTAGTTTTAGTTAGTTCCTTTGGGTAATAAAAATAGTTTCCATTGTAAATGACTTTAACATTAAAACGGTTCGTATTCTTGTAGGATTTGATCTTTATCATTAATTTGGTGTTGACATTCTATCTTTATGTACATTTTTTATTGAACTTTTTTATTTAAATTACTAACAAATGACTTATTAATATTTAAGTAGCATTATTTATACCAAAAAATTAAAATTCAACATTTCACTTTTCTATGAGAACAGCAAAAATTTTTACGATATATTTATTATATACAAACCAAAATATCTTCTCAAAATAAAAAATAAACTTCATCTAAAAAAAACCGACTCCAAAAACTAAAAAGTATAAAATAACTTAATAAAGATCTTATTTAATACACCTCCTAAGCAAACCTAATACCTTTAATATTAATAAAATATTATTATTTGTATGTGATACCTATTGATAGGTTTGAAGTCGGTGCCAAGCCAAATATAATAGTATACCTCCTTTTTGAAGTCGGTTAATGAATTTGCAGAACTTCGCGTCCGTCCTTTATTAAAAAAAATCAAATACCAATCATTCCATGCCACTCTGATGCGGTAGGTTGACATGGGACCTTTAAGCGCTAAAATTCCCATGCTAAAATATGCCTGTAAGCATTTCATGGGAATGAAGCGAATTAAGTATACCCCCATGATATTTCGTCATGGTATTCGTGAGTCATTGATGAAATCGCTAGACGGAAATGATTCAAAATGATTGACAGCGTCTCGTTTTGTGCTCCAGTTTTGATTTCTTGGAACTTCTTTTTTGTTCGTCTGAGGTGTGAATGATTTGCATTTAATTGTATAAAGTTTCTTATACCATTTTTTCTGTCATTATCAATGCAGTCTTTAATAGGAAAATATTCATATAATCTTTAAACTTATAACTTTCGCCTCTTTGATCTAGTGGTGGCAAGCGGGAGGTCCTGGGTTCAATCCCCAGATCGGGCAAGGTTTGGGTTTTCCGTGTGGAATTTCTCAGTAGCAGCCCGGAGTTTGGATTTGTGTCCGGTTGATGGCAATAGGTTCGCTCCCTGTTACCTATATAGGACTTAAACATAACGGCAAAATGAGGGTGTTACTATACACCTCTGTCCAACCCTTCGGGGAATACAGGCGTGATGTTATTTTATGTTATGTTAAAATCTCTGATCTCATTTGCATTACGGGTCGCACACTTTTTTTTTATAAAACGTTGCCCCACACTGGGATTTCTCCTGTATCGTGGGTGCGTTTACAGACACAAATCTTCACACGCACAAACATCCAGACCCGGAACATCTATCTGTAGGCCATACAAATATTTGTTCCGTGCGGGTATCGATCCCACAAACCGTATCACAGAAGCCAATCGCTCAGCCACTGCACCAAACGTGTAGTCAACATTAATGGGACTTGTCACGGGACACTAGCCTGATCAAGAAATTGCCAGTTGGCTACTTTTTGTACATAATTATTATGTTTTATTTTTGCTCAGTCTATACCTTACGAGATTTGAATGTCTTTGGCCGGTACTTAGGTTCCATTTCCACTCTGCAATTACAAATCGATTTAATCATAATTATGTTCAAAATCATCGTCTCTGAATCACGCTATACTTAAGACCACAACAAAACGTAATCGTCCGGAAAATACCTAGCAGGTTCCAAAAATTCTTCAGAAACTCTAAAGATCCTTGTTTCCGTGAATCTACGTCAGAAGCCCCCAATAAACTATTAGGAGAAGGCAATGATTCAGACAATCATTTTTGGCTCATTATTGAAGTGAATCATGAGTATACAAAGGTAATGAATAGGCAATGATCGGGAAAACCCGGGAACAGGTAAACTTGTCAATATCCTGATTTAAGGTTCAAAGTACAAGGTGCATTCTGCATTGAAAATTGTGGTAGATTTTTGTAAACTGCTTGGACAAAGAAAGGTATCTGAGGCTGGCTATCAAGTTAAAACGTTAGAAAGATTGTCACCGATTATTCTTCTTCTGCCTGCTCTTATCCCACACTAGGTGGGATCGGCACAACGTGTATTTCATAAATCCATGTTGTTAGAGGTTTTGGCTTATTGTTTTATGATCGGCCGCCTGCCTGCCATCAACCCTCCTTGGGAGTACTCGTTGCGCTGTCGCGCGGGTGACCCAATGTGCTTGCTGATATTATGCACTGGGTCCCAAAATGATATGTTTGTCAATCTTATTGCCGCCAACTAAGTAGGCTATGTTCTTCTTGGTGGGGTATACTTGAAGTTCCTCGACCCACTCATTCAGTTTTACTAGGGACTTTGGTTCTAACACATCGTAAACTAATATAGCACCGAGAGAGTCTCTGTAAAAACTTGAAACTTGTCGAAAGTACAAGGTACAGTCGGGGAATCATAAGGTTCGTCAGTTTTCAAATTCACTCCTTTCCCACATCGCGGGCACATGTTACCTTTTCAAAATATTGAACGGAACAGACTAATGCATGGAATATTGTGTTTAATTATTGTGGTAGCAAAGATCAAAATTGCCTTTTGCCTCCATATGACGTAGTAATGCCATATAATGTCTATGATTTGATTTAAAGAGTTTTGTTGTAAAAATCATGACATCTATGAAATCGATGATGAAATAAATTGCCATTACTTGTGTCTGTCACCATGTCACCATAATATCCTGTCAAAAATACTGTATTTTCATTTCTATAATGTTGGCAATACGTAGTCGGTAAAATAGTTCGTTTCTTGCACTGTGCAAGCAAAAATAGACATATAACATTTTCATTCCCCTACTGTACATTCTTGCATTGAAAATTGTGGTAGATTTCTGTACTGCTTGGACAAAGAAAGTTACCTGAGGTTCGCTTTATAGTTAGAAAGATTATCATCAAGCCCAACATGGTACTAATAGGTCACTCTATCATCTTTCTTGGGTGTCTTATGGGTCGTTGAAGTGAAATTTCTGTAGACCCAGCATGGACGCTCCGGGTTACTAATGTAAACGTAACGTTAGTGTAAATGAATTTTATTATTTATTTATTTATACTTCTATGCACTATTGTGGTACATAAGGCGGACTTAATGCCATAAGGCATTCTCTACCAGTCAACCTTAGGGTTAAAAAGAAAAGCATCAAAATACGTAGGTACAGGAAAAAGATGAGTTGACAATTTTGGACTGAATATATTAGGAATTCAAAAGTTAAATATTAATTACATAAAATACATATATACAAGTAATAAAATATATAGATATTACAATATATATATATCAATTACAAAACGTTATGAAAATCTTAATGCAATTATGACGAAGACTAAATTAGATCATTAGGAGTGCAGCGACTTCAAGTAGTGTTTCCTAACTTTGCGTTTGAACGAGAATTTACTAGGAGCTTTTTTAATATCAATTTTAAATCAGAAATACTCGTTTCGCACATACTATTTAATTAAATTGATTACTTTCTATGTTGGTATGATACAAATTGAGCATGTCGCAAAAAAAAAAACCAAAATATTATAGGAGAGTTGTATTTTCGATTCAAAATTTGCTTACATTAGCGATACGTTTACGATACTATAGTCAAACGTTCGTACTAGACTTACAGTATGGTTCTGCTTTATGGGTCTGTCAAGCTCAGTACCCCGAGTGTGAGTTTTTTCATAAAGGAAACGCTACTACCACGTTTGTGTATCGATTGTTAAATGTATGAAAACGTAAAAAGCGCCCCTGGCGGAAAGTATTGTAAACTGAAACAGTGAGTGTAAGATTTTTAACGATACTACAATAGTTGGGTATTTCAAACTTGTCACACAAAGTACCGTTTCGGAGAACTTTTTGCGGGTTTTTGCGAGTGCGAGTTAGAATTTGACGTTTCCAAGCGTTTCTACACACAAACTTTGTAGTAAAGTAACTCACTTGGTGTTGGGCAGGTGAAATGTTGTTTACATTAGTTACGTTCGTATTATTTGCGTGTAATATTGTGGTGAATTGTGTTTTATAATGACGGCACGTAATTTTTTTAATCACAAGCCACTGTACGCTATATATGTTTGAATAGGTACATATATTTTTACTAACCCTTTGTTTAATTCTACCTATGTGTATCAAAAACTATATTTTTTTATTTCTTATTCCATTAACATATCTCACATTAAAACCATTACACTAAAACATATTATGTCAAATAGAAATGTTATTTAGTAAATAAAACATACTTTATTTATTAAATACACATATTATTTACATTCTACGAAAAGTTACAATAGGTAATTGTTTTTATTTGTATTATATTGCTTTTTACATAAATTGTTTATTAAGTTACACACATCAAACCAAAATTAAATACTAAAATTAGGATAACATTGATACCTATGTGCTACATACCTTCTTCCATTTCTGTGTATTCATAGTTTCCCTAGTAGGTATGATCACTATTTAATAAATTTGTTTAGCGTTCCAAACCTTGGATCGTCTGTATTCCAGTACAATAGTAGGCTATGCTGTATTCTACCTTTTGCGTGCATGGTAGGTTTATGTAGGTATGTCTCAGTGTATGTAAAATAAGAGTTTTTTTTATTTGAATTATGTACGTAGATGCACAACTAGAGACGTGGTGATATTGAATATTATTATTAAGTTCAAGTATTCTTACTGTTCCATGAAGTTAACTAATATTTCAAACTTTGATGCACTGGTCTTCATTATGCACAATAATCATTTTATAGATAATTACTTATACTTAAACACAAATCACGAGAAATATCATAATAAAACTCCTTAACTGAGATTACGAACGCGCAAAACTTTTGAATGTTTTGAACTTTGAAGTGGAAACATAACACCACAGACTTACTCATTTCACATCTCCTTTACTCATTGCACGTTAAAACGAAATAGGAATATCTCATTCATAAATAATAATATACGTCTAAATTACGTAGGGCACGCATAACGCTTGTTAACACGATTGTGATAAGATTTTTATTTAAGTCGTATTATCTCGCCGAATTCATGTCTGGATACATTGTAGGCAACATTAAAAAAATAACAAAACGTTCGGCATACTTTCGGACAAGTGACGATACGAGCTGTTGTTAGTATGTCATATTACAACTCACACTCAGACTATTTTTAAACACCATCGCTCATTAGTTTGCTCGATTAACTTGATCGTCATGTATTTCGCAATGTGACAACAAACTCACACTCAGGGTACAGGTGCTGACCGTGATGTCTTGGATTCGTTCAGTAGATTAGGCAAAGTATTATTTACTAATTTTTGTAACAAATTCTCAATTATCAGGATTGAAATTGTGCCTGATAGATCGAAACATCAATACCATCATTTTAGCCTCTATCCACCCACTGAGTGTAGCCAGTGGCGTGCATTGCACATAGGCAATTAAGCAGTGCCTACCTCATAAGATTTAATTAACTACTCAATCTTTAACTATTACTATAAACAAAATGAGCGTGTATGGCTATGATTTCTTTTGGTCAGAATCGTATTGAAATGTGCTTAAGCGTACAATTGAAAGACGACATCGCTAGTGCCTGCTTACCTAGTCCGAAAACCAATGCACGCCACTGAGTGTAGCCTTCTCCTCAATCACACCAATCTAATTGTTCCAGTGTTAGATCCTTACGGTATGAAGAATAAAAAGAGTGGACTGTATTTTAACTGGTTTATTTTATAGAAAATCGTAAAACAATTGCAGAGTTATTTTTTGGGTTGGAAAGAAAAGATTGTAACTCGTTACATGCACTGACAAAATTAGTTCCGTTGTCGGATGTAATTGTTTGAGGCTTGCCTCGACGGCTAATAAAGCGATGTAATGCAGCCATGTATGCTTCTTTGCTCAGGTCTGTCACAAGCTCCAAGTGAACCGCCTTGACTGCCAAACACACAAAAATACACAGGTAGGACTTAAGTAACTTGCAACCACGACCCTTTCGATCGGCTATCAAAATTGGCCCGGCATAGTCGACTGCACTGTGTAAGAATGGAAATTCTAATGTAGTCCGAGATACAGGTAATTGACCCATGATTGGTTGAACATTTTTACATTTATGTCTGAAACATCTTACGCATTGTTTGACAGTATATCTAGCTAGATTTCTACCACCTAAAGGCCAATAGATTTGTCTAATGTCTGCAAGAAGTAATTGAGGGCCTGCATATTGTCTATATCCAGCTGGCCTCACGATGTAGTCCGAGCCAAAAATCTTCGTCCTAGTCTCGGCCACCATTCTGCATGGGGATATACTTGTCTCCCATCACAGTTAACTAAGCATCGTTATCAGAATCATTCTGACAAACACAGGTAATAAAGACGTAATGTTTAAGATTAGTTAACCTAGACTCCAATTATACGTTTTATGTTTAAACATATATAAGCGGCATCGTATCGGGTCAGCACTATTGTTCAAATAAAGGCTTGTAAATACAACTAATTAAGTAACTCATTACACCGCGAACTGGGACTAATAAAATATTATGTTATGTTATTAAGAAATTACTGTTAACGTTTGTTACTCCGCTATTAAATGTGTGTTGTGCGTTGGGTTGGATTTGTGTGGATGTGATTGTATTTTATTTAAAACTAGCGACCCGCCCGGCTTCGCACGAGTGCAATGTAGATATCAATGTGGGGCATATAAACCTTCCTCTTGAATCGCTCTATCTATTGCTGAAAATTGCATTCAAATCCGTTGCGTAGTTTAAAAGATCTAAGTGTACAGACAGCGGGAGCGACTTTGTTTTATACTATGTAAAGATAAAAAAACTGTGACTGGTGCATTATTCGTATTTTCGTTTTACTGATGCGTTGATACTGTTCGTAGCTTGTTCTGCCTAGCTTTTTCCTATGTTGGGTTCAGCTTCCAGTCTAACCAGATGCGGCTGAATACCAGTATTTTACAAGGAGCAACTGCCATCAGACCTTCGCAACCCAGTTATACAGTTACTTATACTGTTAGTAGCTTAATAGGAAGATAATAATGGCGTTGGACCGTTTTGTCCCTTGAATGAATTTACACCAATTTAACTTTTTATTATAGTTCACTTTAGCATTTTTAGTGACACTTGTAGGAGGCTGCAGGATAACTTAAAGCCAGTATATTGGAACTTGCGTTTATTTACTCGGTAATCAGTGCGATGGTATTAAACCATAATCTCCAACTTGGTAAGTTCACATGCATGTATTGTTGTACCAAGATTATTTCTTGCATAACATAACATCACGCCTGTATTCCCCGAAGGGTTGGGTAGAGGTGTGTAGTTAGACCCTAATTTCGCCGTTATGTTTAAGTCCCATGTAATAGTGCGCGAGCGTATTGCCACCAACCGGGCACCAATCCAAACTCCGGGTTGCTACTTTGGAATTCCGCACAGAAAAACCCAATAACACTTTGTGCATCCTGGGGATTGAATCCAGGACCTCACGATCAACTGTCGCGCTTGCCACCTACGAGGCAGAGAGCCCAATGACAATGAAAAGGCTCTTAATTAATATTACATTTCCAATACATCTGTGTTTTGTCCTATATAGCTGTGTCCTCACGGCTCCGTCCGTAGCCTATGTTACTACTGAGTAACATACGATCACTGGATAATGTAGCTTTCTAACGGCAAAAGAATTTTTGAAATCGGTCCAGTAGTTTTTAAGTTTATTCGTTACATACAAAAATACAAATCTTTCCTCTATATAATATTAGTATAGATTAACAACAAGCTTCAAACTAACTTTTTTCAACAGCTCTATATAATTATGTCTCATTTCAACATTTATTATAGCAGGTCAACATTACTCTTTCGCGCCATGAAAGAACAATAACTCGTAAATATTTATCACGCGTTGTAAATGACTATTTTTCAAGGGGCACTAATTATTTCCACAATCTGACTGCAAGAAACACGGCGAACAATTGATTTGACTCAGGTTTTCACTTTGAAACCTTCACCACACGTTAATGGTCATTAGTTTGAAAAATGCTACTTCTTATTTTATTATAAAGGGCTTTTATATGATTTTGAGTGTGTGTGTGGATGACTTTTTTGGTTTTTGTTAATGCTTTCACACGATTTTGACGAATGTTGTTTATAAATATTTATTGGCATGTTGTTTTGCTTCGTTGTTCTAGTGGTGGCAAGCGCGACTGCTGGTCGTGAGGTCTTGGGTTCGATCCCCAGGTCGGGCAAAGTGTTTTTCCGTGTGGAATTCTTCAGTAGCAGCTCGGAGTTTGGATTTGTGCCCGGTTGATGGCAATAGGCTCGCCCCCTATTACATAGGATTTAAACATAACTGTGAATTGAGGGTGTTACTATACATCTCTGCCTAGCCCTTTGGGGAATACAGGCGTGATGTTATGGTTTTGTTTAAAGTATGCTTCTTGAAGTTGAAGAATCATCTTCCTTCCAGCAATTTCCAGTATGTCCGCTTTGTCCAAACGGATTGCGTTCTTAGGAAGCGCGTCGTCAGTTTCTTCAACTATTATAATTACGGCGGCTTCCACGTCATGTAGTCGCATACCAGGAATATTGAGGTAAACAAGGTCTTCGCAGTTAGATAATGTCATCAGTATACAAGCGAATACTGCTTTATAGTTTGTTTTAATATAAAGGATACAAACCTATCTTTTCCACACTATCCTTTTACGCTATCAACACAACATCCTTTCCACATGCGTCACTATAAGTCACAATTCATTAAAATTATCGTCAAACTGACTTCAATAGTGATGTCCAGTGACTGCTATTGCAAGACATATCGACATTATAATCTCTGATCACTATCGACATTCCTGCACAGTCACTTGACTGGGGTGGCTCCGTCGCTTTGTGTTACTAGTACCATATTAAGCGTCTAATGTATGGAATTTAATTTCTAAAACTCATCCAATACTGTAAAGACAGTTTGTAGAATGTTCGTAATGGCGTTTAAGACGTTTCGTTTAGATCGTATCTTATGACATTGGTCGTAAGTTGAAAGCTAATCAAAATGTTTTAATCGATGACGCGATAACATTAGTGATGCGCTTGTCTTGTTTTTGTGGTGGTTTTTGCTATCGATGGTAATTTAATTTTCTTTAGTGTATGAATGATGTATTGATTATTAATATTTCATGAGAGTCTTGCAAGTTATGATTTAATGTTTATAATTTCGATTAGTTCGTACGAGTGTATTTGTCATATTTTATTTTAAGAAGTTTTTTATGCGACTGAATACTAATTCTATAGGTTTGACTGTCAGCGTAATGGAATTGAATAATACTAACTTAAAATTGTATTATTGAAGACGATGAGCGAAGACAACTGTCGAATAAAAAGTATTTCCCACTGTTATTAGTGACGCTATAAAGCTTGACATACTTAATATATTATCTTTGATTATTTAATAATGAAATATATCCAAATATTATACTCTACTATCGCGAGAAAGGTTTTTGACTGAGCTACTATCCGAGAAAAAGAAGCCGTATGTCGATTATTCTAGACGCGTTAAACATTTGGACAATAAAACAAACGTTATTTGACGTGAGATACATTAGGATGTTTAGAAATACGACTCGTAAAAGGGGTGAAAGAGGAACTACTAGTAGTTAAAATTGAATCAGAAAATTAACCTTATGGTTCGTTAGCAGGGCATCGATATCGATAACCCAAATACTATCAGCCCAATCACAACACTAAAGGTGAATGAATTCTTTGCATTACTTAATTGATTTGTTAGATATCTCTCGTTGAGTGAGCCGTATTTAATTGAGATTCTAAAACATTATATCGTTCTTTTGGCTGTGGCGAGACCACCTAAATTGATTTCAATTTGTTAAAAAAACATGACCTGACCCGTCGGCCGAATTAATTCTGAATATTAATCGTCTGTAAAAATAAGTAGTTAGATAAAAGTTGTGATTTGATTTATTTGCTCAATGCTGTGTGTACGGTAATGAACAAGCCCCCGCCTCCCTTCTCGTGGTTGTCTTAAGAAGAGATTAAGGGACTTTGTGAGGAGGATAGGTATCACCATCCACCTTTGGTTTGCCAGATGATGATACAAAATTCACTGCAGTTTGTCTTTTTTTCCCGTACGGTTAGTGACTAACCTGGTGTCAGAGTTTATGCTGCCCGTGGGCTTCTGACTTCGCTTCACATGCCGTCAAGAAATATCTCTCAGGCATGCCGGTTTCCTCACGATGTTTTCCTTCACCTTTTTTAAGCAAGTGATAATTATTCAATACGCACATGAATCCGAAAAGTCAGAGGTGCGTGCCTTAGGTTCGAACTCGAGACCTATGACATGGCAGTCCAACGGTCAAAGCACTAGGCTATCACTGATACAGTTCGTATAACCGTATAGTAAGCGACTCATGTTCAGCTGTGGATGTTATAGGGTGACGTATTCTCCTTTTGTTAATTCGTTGCTATGTATATAGATACTATTTGACAATACTACTATTTGACAATCCCTACGTATTATGTGCAAAATCGCATTACAATAGTATTGCGTTGTGAATAGATTAAGGCAGTACCTACTGAGAGATCTGCGTTTTGATATTAAAAAGTTGTGTAGATGTTGTCTTTAAAATGCTATCCTGTAAAATTGCGATTTTGCATATAGAGCGATTACGTAGGAAGTGTCGTTTTATGCTTAGGTATACTATGGTAGTACAAGAAAGACTCAATTGGGATGCTGCACAGCATGTAAAAGTAATTAAAAGGGCGATATCTGATACAGTCGTAGTATGTATGCGAAAATGAAGATTTTATACTGTTTTGCCTAAAATTGTTTGCTAAAACTGTTATAGTCATCCTTTGAAGTTTTCTTAATCATAATGGCACGGTGTATAAATCAATTTCAAAACCTGATTTAGGAGGGCAACTCTAGTGACACGATTGCTGCAGTGGCTTCTGCGCTACGGGTCGTGGGTTCGATTCTCGCACAGAACAAATATTTGTATGGCCTACAGATAGTTGTTCCGGGTCTGGGCGTTTGTTTATGTGGAGATTTGTGTCTGTAAACGCTTCCAAGATACAGGAGAAATCCTAGAGTGGGGCAAGGACATCTTATTTTTTTTAAATCGTAATGTCATTGCATCTCAACCACGGCCGATTGACCGTTATCTTTCTAAGAAAAAAAGTCAAATATTCGAACTGCAGTTTGAATGCGATTTTAATCAATTTTGTTACCTACTACAATTGTCCTCTTGTAAGTATATGCTTATTGTGGTAGTAAAAAAATCTACATTTATGACTTATTAATATTTTGTTGGATCACATTCAAGATCACAAGTACGTACTATGTTATAAATCATGATTTTATAGACTTTAAATATTTGATTCAACTTTCAAAAACAGTAGATAATTACAGTCGTAATTTGTAAGTGTTTTCACTGAAGCCCACAAATAGAAGTTTTATTGATATTTTACTAGTATTTTTATTACGTAGTTATGTCAATTAAGTCTTAAACTAAGTAGGCAGTTAAAGTTCGCAATTATGGCTGCGTTTTGCGGTAACGGGACATTATCTTTTAAAATAATGTATTTTTTGTCTAATAAAGTAAGGAGTTCAAGTTTATAGGAGCTGTGTGGTCTCCAGATAAAAATAGAACCACCTTATCTTTTCTTGTGCAAGGAACTTAGCAAGGTAAAAGACAGTACGACCTTCTTTAGTGATGACAATTTACTGCGAAATTATATTTTTTTGAGTACCTAATTAATAACGTTACATTGGCATTCTGTAAAACCAAGATTCAGACCATATTATTTCATAAATATAGGTACTTATTGTATTCTTGAAATAAGTCTTAAGTTTCATTAACTCAATTGAGTGACTGATTTACAAAAGTATTTATAAAACCGGCCAAGTGCGAGTAGGACTCACGCACGAAGGATTCCGTACCATTATCTATAAAAACGAGCAAAAAAAATCACGTTTGTTGTATGGGAGCCCCCTTAAATATTTATTTTATTCCGTTTTTTAGTATTTGTTGTTATAGCGGCAACAGAAATACATGATCTGTGAAAATTTCAACTGTCTAACTATCACGGTTCATGAGATACAGCCCGGTGACAGACGGACGGACGGACAGCGGAGTCTTAGTAATAGGGTCCCGTTTTACCCTTTTTTTTTTTTTTTAAATGAGTTTATTCACCGCAGACATTTCGTCCGCGCTCCCCCCCCCCCCGTTTTACCCTTTGGGTACGGAACCCTAAAAATACACAAATTAAAAAGTTGCTGTTGCCCCCGGTTTCACTCGCATCCTAAGGGAACTAATGCATGTACTCCGGATAAAATATCATATGTGTTAATATAGAACATGGTCTATCTGTGTGCCAAATATCATCCAAATCCATTCTGCCATTTATGCTTGACTGAGTAACAAACATCCAAAAACCCAAACTCACAAACTTTCACATGTTATATTAACGTGATTGTTGCAATTAATTAAGTAGTCGAATTCTAAACAATTTTATGGTAAATACATGTCATAACATAACACAACATAAAATCATACCTCTATTTCCCGAGGGGTTGGGCAGAGGTGTACCTATAGTACCCTCATTTCTTCGTTGTTTAAGACCCATATAGGGGGCGAGCCTATTGCTATCAATCGGGCACAAATCCAAACCCCGGGCTGCTGAACTGCTACTGAGGAATTCCACACGAAAAAACCAAATAATACTTTGCCCGACCTGTGGATCGAACCTAGGACCTCACGATCAGCAGTCTCACTTGCCACCAGTAGACCAACGAGGGATTTACTGTTGATTCATGTCATTATGTGATTTAATTTCTTCTAAGGGCAAGATATAAGTACCTTTCATACCGTGGGAGTCTTCATTTCACCTAAGTCCTCAACACCAGCCAATTATACGTCTAGTTAGTCTACCGGAGTTGGGACATCGGAATCGTTTTAAGTCGAGTACACACTTGAATTGTTTGTGTTATGAGAGGGCTAGTTGCCGTGACGAGTGGACCTGTTGTGTGAAATACCGTGGAGAGGTACGCCTGTGTGTTTACAGCTTTAGAGCGTATGGCGATTGGTTTTCATTTGGATTATAGATGCTTGAAGTAAAGCAAATAGGTATATTTATTCGTCCTTTTTTTGTTTTAGCTATTTCGGTCGGTCGCGTAACTACTGTTGGTACTTGTAGAATGATCTGATGTGTAACTAAATTATACTCTATTTAATATAGTGTGGCGACATTTACCAATGACCTAATGACTGCTCTCAAATATGACGTCACAGAATCCTGCATCGCGACATCAAAATTTGACCCGCAGATAGTATATCTATACTAATATTATAAAGCTGAAGAGTTTGTTTGTTTGTTTGAACGCGCTAATCTCAGGTTAGAATTGAAAAAATATTTTTGTGTTGGATAGTCCATTTATCGAGGAAGGTTATAGGCTATATAACATCACGCTACGACCAATAGGAGCGGAAAATAAATGAAAAATGTTGCAAAAACGGGAAAAATGTTCACCCGTGCGAAGCCGCCCAAGTAGCACACGAGGCTGCTTATCAGCCGAATAACGGATTCCCATTACGCTTAAAGCTGAATAAAAAAGCTGCATAGGGGCTGTATAGGGCCTTGTACAGCTTTTATAACTATTAAATGGGCACAAATTATTCAGCCTTATGTTCACGTAGCTGCTTAGGAGCTGTGTAGTAGCAATTTAACAGTGTTATAAAGGGTAACGACAGTACTATGCGCTGAATATCGACTGACTAAGAGATCACAAGTTACTCTTTATTCAGTAATGGGTCGTTTTAAACCGGGAAAGGCTGCTTGCGGCCAATGTAAAAGTGAACATATTTGATGTAGCAAACATATAGAAGCAAATATAGCTAGCTAGCTGCCAATTGAACACTTATGTTTCGTGAAGTAAATTATACGTGGATAATATTCATATTCCCTGGTTGACATTGTTTTACATATTAATAAAAGAAAAATGATTAGGAATGTAATTTCACTGACATTATACATATATATTGTCTAGGAAAATTTTAATGCGCCACGAAAATATTCTGTTTTTAATTAGTTTTGTGATATAAATAAGCCGTGATGAAAACTTGAATAAACGATTTTTAGTGCTTTGAAAAGAATTAAAAGATAAAAAGTTATTATTATGTTTTCAGGAAGTAAAAACTAATGCAATACATTCCTAACTCATACACAAAACATCATAAAAGTTGAAAAATGCATCAGTATATTTATAGGTTATACAAATACAATGGTGGATTCATGTTAAACAGCGACGTGAATAGTTAAAACTCTTATATGCTGCAAGAGGCTGTCTAATAGTTTACTAGTGTACTGTTAATCAGCAAAAAGCTGAATAAAATTACACATGTGAACTGTATGCAGCTATAAGCTGTTTTTTTATTTTTAAAAGTCTACAAGCTCTCCCCTTAGTCTTCATCTTCATAATTCATTGGTGCTCTTTCGATAATTTTCTTCTAATGCCCCCTGTTCTAGCTTTCATTTTCCACGAATAAGTCGCATTCATATTTATAAAGCAATAATATATATACGTTGGTATAATCGCCATCAACTAGTTACACTGACTGATGATTACAGTACCACATGTTACTTTTATTCAGATAAAGTCTGATTAAAGGTACTTATGTGAACCACTATAAAGTAGAAGCCGTTAATTCGATACACTAGTGAGTCTCTAAGCAGCTGCGAGGCATCTAGTGAATGTTTAAACAGCCGCTATGCAGACACTATCAATGGCAGTATAAAGGGTGATTAGCGGTAGACATATTCAGCAATAAGCTGTAAAGTGGGCCACTAATCATCCAATATACAGCTATTAACGGCATAATAGTTCACACGTACCCCTTTAAGAAGTCAGAGTAATAGGAGTTCACAAATACCTTCTTATACAGCATTTGGCGTAATTTCATCCACTAAACAGCCTTTACTACGGTTAAGGCATTAGAAAAGGTTAAAAGCTGAATAGAGTCGTTGAAAATATACCTTTAAAGCACTCTTAGCGTATTAATGGTAGTTTTGCCGGTCTTAATCAGCCTTAATGAAGCTCTTAATCAGCATAAGCTGGTTTAATGTCACTGACAGCTGTTATGCAGCTGTAGGATAACTAGTGTACTCTTAAAAGAGTCTTATTACGCTTAGAGTTTCAGATAGGTCTAAAAGTGAGTAGTTATACAGCTATCTGTGCTACTTGGGCGGGACGGGCCGCTAGTTATGTATGTATGTATGTTATGTTGGGTAGTAGCCCGCCAGGTATAAGACCAGACTGGTTGGGGGGTTCTCTCTTTTCATTGGACGAATACCATACCTCGTTACTCCACAATAATATTAGACAAAACTAACCCACCAAGACACGTAAATCTTTTGAACCGTTTCTTCAAGTAGAGATTTCAGCTTATTTAGGTCCGTATATAAACAGTTCTCATTTCAGAGATCAATTTTTAACCGTCTTCCAAAAAGGAGGGGGTTCTCAATTCGATTGTATGTATTTTTTTGTATGTTTGTTCCGCGATATCTTTGCTAATTGTCAACCGATTTGAATGATTCTTTTTTTGTTTGAAAGAATATTCTTTCGAAGTGGTCCCATTTAAATTTGGTGAAGATCTGATGAAGAACTTCGGAGATAGACACTTTGAAGTCAGTTTTTTTGTTAAAAAGTTTAATTATTAAGTGTAGTTTTAACATGAGTTAAGATGAATTTAAAAATAATGATTGTCAAATGTATGGAATTGTACTTTGTTAGTTCCTCTTGGAAGATCTTGCAAATGACAGCTGTTTATTAATACGGGCCTTAGACTCGTCCCGACACGAGAGAAGAAGATCTACATCATCGACAGCCTTATTCAAGTCACTGCAGAGTAGAGGGATCGAATCCAGGTCCTCACAATCAGCAGTCGCGCTTCTATAAAAGACACAACAGAATCTTGTAGGGGTAAATCTACACTGGCTTGCAAAACTAAGTACTACACTTTTAGTTATTGCAATTATAAAAGTGTGATAATTAGTTTTGCAGGCCAGTTTATCATTACAGTTATAGCTTATATCCGTATGTCAGGATCGGGAGCATGGTAAATAAAGTAAATGAAACCAACATAGACTCTCCACCACTGAGAGGTTAGTAATTAGTTACAGAAGCTAGTTCACAATATAATAATTAACACAAGACCAGAAAATACGGACAAGCTAATCAGATATAAAAGGTCAGACTTCTTCGGCTGTTCGACATGGAATCCTCTGCTCCGTCGAATGACCACTGTTTTTATAAATTCGGGTACGTTGATTAATCTTGACGGTTACCCTCCTATGTCAACATTGTCCAGTGTTACCAGCTACCGATAACACTTCCCACCATTAAATCAACGATACAGTTATATTATATGCTACAAAATCAAATGTGCAGAACCCACAAGAAACTAAATCAAGTTTGTAAATAGCTGTCTTTTTTGCTCCACAGTCGAGCTTGTTGATGTTAAAATATTAAGCGAATTAGCGAAACGCTTCTAACAACGGTAATTACTGTAGCTATTAACGCTATAAGCTATACGACAGCGGTGCTCAACATGTTGGCAGAGAAACATGCTAAAAGAGAAAGTTGAAGAAAGGTCAGTTTATTACCTCGGCGGTGCAATGTATCACTTTTATACAGTGTAGAGCAATTGAGTGCTTGGATATGAGACCACACTACAGTTTGGGTGGTTGGAACTGTTAAAGGCTTTTAAACTTTTAATTAAGTAAGTTTATTGCCCGGTTGGTCTAGTGGTGGCAAGCGCGACTGCTGATCGTGAGGTCCTAGGTTCGAATACCAGGTGGGAAAAGTGTTATCGAGTTTTCCCGTGTGGAATTCCTCAGTAGCAGTTTGGAGTTTGGATTTGTGCCCAGTTGATGGGAATAGGCTCGTCCCCTAGGTTATATGGGACTTAAAGATAACAACGAACTGAAGATGTTACTATACACCTCTGCACAACCACTCGAGGAATACAGGCGTGATATTATGTTATGTAATAAAGTTTAGTAAAGTAGTTGAATCTCCTCAGGACAAATTATAAAAATTTGTTAAGGTCTACTGTTTAACATAGTCCTATTTTAGATCGCTTCAATTAACGCTTTTATGGTTGTATCAGTACATTTTAACAGTTTTATCGATCTTTAGCGACCCGCCCCGGCTTCGCACAGGTGCAATGTAGATACTCATGTGGGGCATATAAACCTTCCTCTTGAATCACTCTACCTATTGCTGAAAACTGCATTAAAATCCGTTGCGTAGTTTAAAAGATCTAAGCGTACAGACAGCGGGAGCAACTTTGTTTTATACTATGTGAAGAAGATAAAGAAGATGTATACGCGTTTCAAATTGAGGCAACTTTTTAATGGAAAAGATGACTATTCTAATTTATTGTCTCATGTCGGCAAGAGTAATACGAGGATAACTCATGCCGTGGTGCAAAGATTAACCAGTCAACAAGGTTGGTGGCGGGGCTGACTGCCCAGGGTGCACCGGACGTACTAAAGCATCGTCACTCGTGAAGGTTCTTTTAATGCACCCTATGCACTATTGCACTATTCAAACCCCTTTACCAATCGTTGCGTAAAGTTGTGGCAACCCGCTACATAAAAAAATGGTTACACTGACGTTGAACAGCGTTATAACTTTACAAAGCGATTATTAGTAAGGCGGTTATTAAATAATATCACAATACAGAACAATATCTACAATTTAAAAACCATTTAAATCTAGTCAGAAAATAGTTCCAAATAACGCTAAGCAAACCCACATTTTAGATAGTAAATAAAACATATTATTAATCACTTTGACCCGCTCACCGACAAAGCAAATATGTAATAAGCAAAAAGGTGCCAATTGAAAAAAGTTTGAGACACGCTTATATAGAAGGCATACGCCTACCGTTGGCTACAAGTATGGCCGTGATAATTGGTCAGTATTTACATAATTGACTTATTTGTATTCGTGGGTACAGGTATGAACTTGCTAGACGAATATGACAGTTTGTAGTCTTGTCATGGTTAAAGGCTGTTATACACGGTGTAGATAATATAAGATATATTTATCTGAGCGCATATCTTAGGACATCTCTCTTCATAGAAATCAATGGACTAACACACACGATGTATGTTCTACCTAGCCTTTTCCTATGTTGGGGTCAGCTTCCAGTCTAACAAGATGCGGCTGAATACCAATATTTTACACGGAGTGACTGCCATCAGACCTCCGCAACCAGAACTGGGCAATGCCGATATCCTAAGATTAGATCGGTTGTCAGACTCTAGGGCTTCTGACTTCTCGTAACGACTGTCATAGGTATTCGTATAACACCCGGGACCGACTATTTAATGTGCTGTCCGAGGCACGGAGGAGTCTCGATGTGTAACGAACGGTCACCCATCCACAGACTGACCGCGGCAAGCGCAGCTTAACCTCGCAAATCAAAGTTTAATTTAAAAGTATTTTAAGGGATTATTAGTTTTGAAAACTCTTTAATAAGCTGCTTTATGTCTTAGTATCACGATTAAGCGTCCATTGCTTCATACAAATGTCATAGAGATTCACATAAAACAACTTATTTTCGAGATTTTTTATTGGCATAGGATTCCAGCAATACTAAAAAAAAAGTTTCATTGCATTTATTTTTTGGCAGAGCCTCTCTTCCGAGTCTGTTTCACTTAGGGTCGATTTTTCAAGCGTCAGATATTTTTTATCTGAAAAATAGACATTTTGACATATACTGGCCTGCAAAAATAAGTACTACACTTTTAATGATATTTACTTTTAAAGCGTGATACTTATTTTTGCAGGCCAGTGTAGTTCTATACAAATACTGTTAAAACATTACACTTACTCCTCAGATAAAAGTTAGATGACGTTGGCAAAATCGGCCTTTAATTGCATAAGTAACTCTGCATTAATCAGCCCATTACTGCCCCACTGCTAGGGACTGCCAAAAAGTAATTAATTGAAAAAAATATATAGGAAGCAACCACCTCTTGTGGAATTTTGTTAGAACCCGAGGAGACAGATGACTGATGCAGATGTGCAGGACAGGTCAATTCAAACCTGCTATGGCACTATCCTCAAAAAGCCATTCCAGACGTTGCCCTACATCGATTTACTTGCATAGTTTTTATACTATAATGTCTGGACTTTAAAAGAGACCCTGATCTCGGAGTTTGTTTCGGCTTTTCTTCTCAGAGCTAGTCAGGAAATGCCGGCGCCATCTAGTGTTAAAAGAAAGATTACATTGACTTGTAAAAGTGTTTGTAACAGATTTATTTACAGAAATAAAAATAATTTATCATTTATCAGGCGGCATACATTTTTTTAAAGACTACCTCAAATGTAATCTTTCTTTACAATAGCTTCACTCCGTATAAAGTTCCCTTCAAACACCAATTTAGTGCACCTGACCTTTGTTCGACCCATAAGGAAAATACCTAGAGGCTGCATTATCTTCCAACCGTATAGCAGTATTAGAAGGCCTGTAGGATATAAAACTAAGCACCTAATATTCATAAAGAAATATTTACAAAAGATACGCGTAGGTAACAATATACCAGGTTTCGCACATTCGTTTACCTTTACTGCTAATTTGACGAGATTTTCTTCACTGATGCGTACAGCAAATTGAAAATACATAATATAATATGATCTTGGTGGGTAAATCAGCTAAGATAAGTACCCAAAGCACAGAATGCTAATGAAAAATTAAAATTCTTGTTTTTTTTTATAAAATGTTTCCTTTCTATGGAAATATACGTGTGTGCGTTTACAGACACAAATCTTCACATGCAAAAAACTCCTGGAACAATTATCTGTAAGTCATAAAAATACTTGTCTTCTTCTTTCTTCTTCTTTTCGTGTGGTTAGTGACTAACCTGGCGTCAGAATTTATGCCGCCTTTGGGCCTCTGACTTGGCTTCACATGCCGTCGAGAAATATCTCTCAAGTATCCATGTCGGTATCCTCACGATATTTTCCTTCATCGTTTTTAAGCAAGTGATAATTATACAATACGCCCATGAATTCTAAAAGTCAGAGGTGTGTTCCTTGGGTTCGAACTCGAGACCTATGACTTGGCAGAATCTGGATTTGTGTCCTGTTAATGGCAACAGGCTCGCCCCTTATTACATGGGACTTAAACATAATTGGTGACACGAGGGTGTTACTAAAACACCTCTGCCTAACCCTTTGGGGAATACAAGGCATGATGTTATGTATGTGTGTAGAATTTTTCAAGGATTTTTTCTACTTCAGTTAGTTGTTCGTAGTGTGCTTTCCTTTATAACCGACTTCCAAAAAGGAGGAGGTTATTTACCTATAACTTCATGAATAGTAAGGATCATATCATACCTACTCATTCATTCATCTAGACGACTAATAATAAATTCGCGGTTGTACAATGAGAAGGAGAGATGAAAAGAGGGGCTCGTGGCTCATACCATTTGCGAGGTTAAGCTGCACTTGCCGCGGTCAGTCCGTGGATGGGTGATCATTCGTTACACATCGAGACCTCTCTGTGTCTTGGAGAGCACGTTAAACAGTCGGTCCCGGGTGTCATACGAATACCTATGACAGTCGTTACGGGTAGTCAAAAGCCCGAAAGTCTGACAACCGGTCTAACCTTAGAATATCGGCATTGCCCAGTAATTGGGTTGCGGAGATTTGATGGCTGTCGCTCCGTGTAAAATACTAATATTCAGCCGCATCTGGTTAGACTGGAAGCTGACCCCAACATAGTTGGGAAAAGGCTAGGAGGATAGATATAGGTTGTATGTACAATGAGAACTCTAGTAACAGTAAACATATCTATACTAATATTATAAAGAGGAAAGATTTGTATTTTTATATTTTGTATGTAACGAATAAACTTGAAAACTACTGGAACGATTTCAAAAAATATTTTGCCGTTAGAAAGCTATTTATCACTGATAAACGTAGGCTATATTTATTACTGGGATAAAACTTCTTACGCGGGCGGAGCCGTGAGGATACAGCTAGTAATTAATACAGTGAATGTACAATGTACAGTGAGTTCTTTTTTTTCTTTTTCTGGAACCTAGATTATTCCAAACATGGTTGGGTATTATTTGATAAATTATTTAAATTATATTATTTGCAAGTGGCATCGTGCCAATCCTATCATCTGTCTTCTAAATCAATGAGCCTTTCCTACAGTCGAGAAACTATGGACATGATGAAATTAAAATGACATGTTTGGTGCAATGGCTGATCGATTGGCTTCTGCGCTAAGGGTCGTGGGTTCGATTCCCGCACGGAACAAATATTTATATGGCCTACAGATAGTTGTTCCGGGTCTGGGTGGTTGTGCATGTGAAGATTTGTGTCTGTAAACGCAACTATGATACAGGAGAAATCCTAGTATAGGGCAACGTTTTCAAAAAAGAAAAAAAAATGTAGCTGTTAGCCATACTTTCATGAATTTTTGATGTGATACATCTAATGCGGCGGTACGGACGTGAGAGCGGTTGTTGCGTGGCGACGCTCGCGATGGCAGATACACGACGGCAGACCGTAACTCGTCGGCTCTCCTCGGTTTGATTCGGCCAGTGTTTTTTTACAAAATAAGTTTCTATGTTGTACATCTGCCAGGCGTCCCACAACGTCTTATTTTTTTTTAGGTATCTTTTCAATACACAATACCCCGTTGCCTCGTTGGTCTAGTGGTGGCAAGCACGACTGCTGATCGTGAGGTCCTGGGTTCGATCCCCTAAGCAAAGTGTTATTGGGTTTTTCCACGTGGAATTCCTCAGTAGCAGACCGGAGTTTGGATTTGTGCCCGGTTGATGGCAATAGGCTCGCCCCCTATTACTTCTTCTTCTTCTTCCTGCCCTTATCCCACACTAGGTGGGGTCGGCACAACATGTATTTATGAAATCCATGTTGTTAGAGGTTTTGGCTTATTGTTTTATCACCGGCCGCCTGCCTGACATCAACCCTGCTTGGGAATACTCGTTGCGCCGCCGTCGCGCGGATAACCCAATGTGCTTGCTGATGTTATGCACTAGGTCCCAAAATTATCTGCTTGTCAATCATATTGCCGACAACTAAGCAAACTATGTCCTTCTTGGCGGAGTACACCTGAAGTTGCTCGACTCACTCATTCAGTTTTGCCAGGGACTTCGGCTCCGACACATCGTAAACCAATATAGCTTCATGAGCGTCGGTTGAGCTCATGAGCTCGCCCCCTATTACATGGGACTTAAACATAACGGCGAAATGAGGGTGTTACTATACTCCTCTGCCTGTCCCTTCGGGGAATACAGGCGTGATGTTACGTTTCAACACCAACCTCCCAAAAATTGGGCAATGGTTTCCAACAATGGCGAAAAACGGAAGCGATTATTATAAGCAATTAGCTACCTAAACAAAGTCTATTAGAGATGCGAAGTGTTTACATTGAGATCTCACTTCAAAAGAATAATTCCACAAAGTGTCGGAGTATCCAAACTTCAAAGTGTACAAAGCATTGAATTTTTGTTTGACACCATTACTGAAGGATATTTTCGTTTTGCGATGTAAAATATTACGGTTTCCACCATAGTAAGCAGCTTTGATATTCACTTTGTTTAATTTTCTAAGATGAAGATCTCCAGCTGTTACTAAGAAACCGATTAAGTTTATGATATTCTAGAGAAACTATATTTATTTTTCGGATAATTGAAATAGGATATACGAAGGTCCTAACATTGTCTTCGGCAAAGTACAGTTGCGAACGATGCGTGTTTACTATTAAAGTTCGACCCTCGCTTATTTATATTTACCGCTGCATAAGAAACTACGCATCCTACTAAATTGTTAGATACTATTAAAATTTTAAACACAAAAGGTGAGGTTATCTTTATGGTGTTTATTACTATTAAAACTGACAATATTATTTTAAACAACTTTTTAATAGCGTTTTAATAATACAATCTCGGTGAAAACACTTTAAAATTTATAGTTAAGTCAATAAAACGCCACGATACGAAATGTGAGTACCGTAATAAATACACAATTGTTTATAATTAGGTGCGCTTCTTACTTTAATGGTGTAATAAAAGGCGCAAATTACGCTCCGATTGTTTTTCTAGAGTAAACTTCGCGATGATCTACTACTTATGACGTCATACGCTGAGAAAACTTGAAAGCTTCGCCTGAATACAAACGTGTATATTATCCACATAAGGGCACAATGTCAAACTATATTAAGTATTATTATATCATCATAAAAAGCTTTTATGATGCCAGTTTACGTACAAAACTCCGTGATGTAAGAAATGTGTGCCACGCAAGCAAGATTAGTTGAATTTTATTAATGTCATATCACGAAGACGCACAGAAACGCCAGGTGTAGGTACACGAGATTGTTTGTTTAACACAATTAGAGTTTCGCACGTGTATTCTAATTATAGAATGTGTTCCGAACGGTTCTCACTGTCCATCACTCGAAATCAGGCAATGTCTGGTTCGTATTAGTGCTGCCCTATGGAAAGTTAAACAGCTGTGCACCGCTGTGAAAAATATGCACTTCTTATTTCAATTTATTTATTTCTCTATAAATGCAACTGTAAAATCTATTTATGAAGCCATAAAACTAACGTCTACTGCATAAATAGCTGTAAAACTGGATTATTAAGAGGTTCATAATTTAATTAATGCAGCAAAAGAGATAATTTAGTGGCTCGCCCACACACATCGTTAATGTAACAAATTCATATCCCCACCTTCATATCTCTAATCACGCGAAGCCTAATCTGCTAAAATCTTAGCCAAAATAGCGCGAAAATCGTTTGGCGGTGCGCGTGCGGCGGGGTGGGCTCAGGTGAGCGTCAGTCCGCGCCGCGATCTCCCACCGACAGGGATCCACGCACGCCACGCCGCGAAATTTCGGAACTGTTTAGAAAAATCGAACGCATTTCGTTCTCTACACAAAAAAATAACATAAAAACAAATCAAGTCGTTTAGAGAATAGAAATGGAGCGAGTTTCGAAGTAAAGGGTTTTTTTGGGTGTTTTTTCGGGTGACGAGACATGGTTACAGCCAAGGTGTTGGGGCAGTGATGTCCGTCGAGAGATGCGGCCTGTTGTCATCGCCGCTTGCTTGCTGCTGCTCGCGCCCATCACCGATTCTTGGTGGTGAGTACCTGAAAAGCTCTATGAGCAACTAATCGATACATCAAAAAATAATTTCCATACGTTAACAAACTGACAGAACAATCGAATCTAATAAGAAACGTGAGCCTAAACAGCTGATTTGTGTTTATTAGAGGTTTTTATCGATTCTCGATTCGTTTCTTTTAACGTCTCCGTCGCGGAGTTTTTGTTTGAGGAAACTCTTGATTGTTGCTTTACTTTTTTGTAATTCAATTCTGTTTCATAAATTGTGGATTTAATTTGATTTAAAACAAAGTAGTTTTTGGGATCAGCTTTTATTTAATTTAATACTTATCTTTGGCTAATAAGTTTTGACAAACAAATAACTCCAGTAAATTAATTAGAATTTTGTTCAATATATCCCATGTAAAAAACTTAACATTTATAAAAAAATCGAATTGTGGAGTTACAGTTACAATTTAATATCTAAGTAAATATAGCATAGACATTTTCTGAAGCTCTAGTATGTTTTTTAAAGGTTTTAAAATTTTAATGAAAGTGAAAAGAACGCCTCTGTTATGGAATTCTTTCTTTCTTTCTTATTTAATCATAATTATTATTTTATGCCTTTTAAATAATTTTAATGCACAGAGGTTTTAATTAGCAATTTGCCCACATGTTCACAGAAATAATATAACCTAACGACTACCTGTTACGCCATTACATATCATGTATACTAATGTGCATATATGTGTAGCAATAACATGCACATAAACGTGATATATTAATGGCCGTTAAACATTATTAAATGATAGTTGACAACATAATAATAGTTGTCAGTGAATTTACTATTAACACTTTTGTAGCTGTAGGTACTTGGGATCAAAAAGTTTTAGAAATAAATATATAAAAATACTTTCTTTATTTTTAATTTATTAATTTGTTTATTTTTTGAGATCCGTGAACCCGTCATATTATAATATTATAGGTACTCAGAAGCAGATAAGCCTACATTTTGCTATTTGCAAATGCATTGGTGGTTTACCAAATAAATAAATGAATATCTTGTAAACGTTTTTATTAGACAAACGAAGATTGTCTGATTGTATCAACCGAATATGCTGAAAAAATCATCCGTACAATATTATTCTCAGAGCAAGGATCGATAAAGGAACGATGTGTGTTCTTAGTTTCCCGTAGAGCGCTCTTAAGCACTAAGGCCTACGACTGAGGTAGACTAAGGCCTCAACTCTTCTTATTCTGAGAAGAGGCCAGTGCCCAGCAGTGGGACAGTAATGGGCTGATTGTGGGTTGAAGCAGGGTAACTAGGTTTCATAGTGATTATGATTTTATTGGTACACATTCAACAGTAGAAATTTTTTAGACGGCTCACGCTGTTATCATTGGTATAGATGGCGCTGTAATTGGCGACCATAAAGTATTAAACATGACATAGATTGAATACATTCACTTTCATTAAAAATGTGTTGTAATTAGGCCTAGTACGAACGTTCTTCTTCTTTTCGTGTAGTTACTGACTAACCTGGGCCTCTGACGTGGCTTCACATTCCGTCGAGAAATAACTTTCTTATCTGCCATTTTCCTCACGATGTTTTCCTTCGCCGTTTTTAAGCAAGTGGTAATTATACAATACACACATGAATCCGAAAACGTCCTATAATATTTTGGTTTATTTTTTTGCGACATGCACAATATGTATCGTATCATACATAGATATGAATAAAGTTTTCAATTTAATTAAATAGGTAGTGTGTGTGAAACGAGTATTTCCGATTCAAAATTCACTTAAATTAACGTTACGATTATGTTAGTAAATCGACAGCATTCGTCGTAAGCTTGCAGGGATGTTAATCCAGTATACCAAGATACATATACGTAACTAGCAGCCCGTCCCGGCTTCGCACGGGTGGAAAATTTTCCCGTTTTTGCAACATTTTTCATTTATGCTCCGCTCCTATTGGTCATAGTATGATGTTATATAGCCTATAACCTTCCTCGATAAATGGACTATCCAACACAAAAATATTTTTTCAATTAGAACCAGTAAGTAGTTCCTGAGATTAGCGCGTTTAAACAAACAAATAAATTCGTCAGCTTTATATATTATTATAGATTATTAAATAGGTACTGTTAGACTGAGAGGTGAACCTACACTTGAAAAGCTATACAATGATGACGAATATAACAATTAACATAACATCACGCCTGTATTCCTCGAAGGGCCGGGCAGAGGTGTATAGTAACACCCTCATTTCGCCGTTATGTTTAAGTCCCATGTAATAGGCGGCGAACCTATTGCCATCAACCGGGCACAAATCCAAATACCGGGCTGCTACTGAGGAATTCCACACGGAATACCCAATAACACTGTGCCCGACAAGACTAAAGAGGCAGAGTACGATGATGAGTAAACCTAAATTCTTATACAAGGTTAGTCGGAAAGGGGGTACTAAGCCGCGGGCCACTTAAAGTATCACCGATGACTATTTTAAAGCAAGTGTTAAAATTTCAAAATTCGATAAAAAGAAATTGCATGCAAAAATATATTTGTTTTAAATTTTTCAAAAAAATATCATACCTGTTTTAGTTATGAATTCAGAATATTAAGTTTCTAATCCGTGACCCCAAATATGTCCTAAATTGCAAACAGCTGATCATAGCTATGGACAGATAGATTTTAGCATATTTTTTACGAAATCTTTGAAAAGCTATTTTTCTTAAACTATTGAGTTTTGGGGAAAGTTGTAGAACAAAAGTTATCCCTTATTATAGTTACTTTAACACCCTTTCGGCTTAGTACCCTCTTTCCGACTTACCTTGTAGTCAGTTCCGTCTTTACCATAAGGGCACGTGGGGCACGAGCCCAGGGCCCCCGGTCTGAAGGGGGCCTCGAAATGCCGAAACCCAGTGCAACCATGCATTTTTCAATAAATCAATTTTATAAAACACATCGGTTTCTTAGTTCAACGCATCATTAACAACGCACCCAGATAACTAGGGTTGCACAGCAAAACGTTGCTCAGCAGAAGTTTTCTTTAATTTGAGACAAATTGCTGCTAACTTCAGACTTTGTAACTTTTCACTACCATATTAAAACAACTTGAACTACAAGTTAGTGTCAATCTAATAACCAATTATGTCACTGAACAAAAGTACATTCTGATGTTATTCACGGTCTTTTTGACTTTCCAAAAAGGGCCCAAATTCTCTGTGCCCAAGGGCCCCTGCATAGCCTAAGACGGCTCTGCTTGTAGTAACACCCTCATTTCGCCGTTATGTTTAAGTCCCATGTAATAAGGGGCCTATTGCTATCAACCGGGCACAAATACAAACTCCGGGCTGCTACGAGTAAACCTAAATTCTCATATAATTGACAGTTTTGTTTATGTTCAATAAGTTGAGAGATGATAAACGTCTATTAGTTATAGACAACTTTCTTACCAACAAAGTTTGTCATAATAATAAATAATAACGACTTTTAACGGCTTTAAAGCTCACGGTTGAAGCATAACCTACTTACCTTACAAGATCGATAGCAAATAAGTAGGTTTTAGAAGAATAAAATATTAATAGCGAACGGACTTTCCCATGCTAATCAACAAGTTTAAACATTTGAAATTACCTACTTGCACTTGTGAAAAGATGATTCAAGTACACAGTTCTAATTAGTAACAACATAACATAACATCACGCCCTGCATTCCCCGAAGGGTTGGGCAGAGGTGTATAGTAACACCCTCGTTTCGCCAGTTATGTTTAAGTCCCATGTAATAGCGGGCAAGCCTATTGCTTTAAAACGGGCACAAATCCAGACTCCGGGCCGCTACTGAAAAAATACTAATGGAAAAACCTAATAACACTGCCCGACCTGGGGATCGAATTCAGGACCCCATGCTCAGCAGTCGCACTTGCGACCACTAGACCAACAAGGCAGTCAAATTAGTTAGTAATAAGAAGGGGATAATTCTACTACAGTCTGCGCGCAAGTACTAAGTCACCTCCTGAGGTATAGGAGCGGCAGGAGGGGGGTGTGCACGGTAGACAAGACAAATCAAACTGACAGCGCGTCTATTGTTTCGCATCCCGCCTCCTGCCGTTCTCATACCTCACGGAGTGACTAGCAATTGCAAGCAGATAACGTAGATCAATCACAACAGAACCTAAGTCCAACCGTTCTTTATCAATAAGAAAACCAAACATTTTGTCAAAATTTCGTAAAACAGTTGTAGTTCGTTTGCTTAGAGGGGCTCGTGGTTAAATAACAACCGCGCCGATCGTACGATTTGCAAGGTTAAGCTGCGCTTGCCGCGGTCAGTCCGTGGATGGGTGACCATTTGTTACACAGCGAGACCCATCCGTGCCTCGGAGAGCACGTTAAGCCGTCGGTCCCGGGTGTCATACGAATACCTATGACAGTCGTTACGGGTAGTCAAAAGCCCGGTTTAACCTTAGGATACCGGCATTGCCCAGTTACTGGGTTGCGGAGGTCTGATGGCAGTCGCTTCGTGTAAAATACTGGTATTCAGCCACATCTGGTTCGACTGGAAGCTGACCCCAAGATAATTGGGAAAAGGCTAAGAGGAAGAAGAAGTTGTAGTTCGTTTGCTTGGGCTGATTATCAACCGCATGGATCATACGTTTTGCGAGGTTAAGCTGCGCTTGACGTGGTCAGTCCGTGGATGTTTGACCGTTCGTTACACATAGAGACCCATCCGTATCCCGGAGAGCACGTTAAACAGTCGGTCCCGAGTGTCATACGAACTATTATGACAGGCGTTACGGGTAATCAGAAGCCCGAATCTCTGACAACGGGTCTAACCTTAGGATATCAGCATTGCTCATTGAATGGGTTGCAGAGATTTGATGGCAGTCGCTACGTGTTAAATATTGGTATTCAGCCGCATCTGGTTAGACTGTAAGCCGACCCCAACATAGTTGGGAAAAGGCTAGGCAGAACAGTAATTGTGGTTCCTTTGCAGTTTGCCAACAATTTGTTAGTAGAATTATCCCTCTGTGCATCTAAAGTTTCTTGCCTATGGAGAAGAAGGAAAGGAAGCCCAGCTCTCTTAAGAACTACTATGCTTCGAGGCTGTTTGAGGTTTTTGTTCTTAAAGACTTTCGAGGAGCAAGGTGTTTAGGGAAAGCGAGATATCGAGGTAGACTCTCCAAAAATTAACCTTAACTGATGTTATCCCATTGGCCAACAAGAATGACGACCAATAGCCAGCTTAATCTAGTGATGGGTAGTAGCCTCTGTTGTGTAAGAAGATACTAGCTCTATACTTGATGAGAATGGTAACTAGAAGAATAAAGTTCGATGGACTACATCCCTATTTGCGGAACACGCTTACAAGGATAACAATTTTCATAGCGTAACTTCTACTAACCTAAGGGTTGAACGCTTGCCTTCCATGCAGGAGGGTCTGAGTTTGATCCCTGCGCGTACCTCTGAATTCATGTGCGGGTCAGAATTTGATTATCACTTGCGTTAACGGTGAAGGAAAGACATCGTGAGGAAATCTGTACACCTGAGAGGGCTCCATGAAGTTCTCGATGGTGAGTTGTCTGCCAAACCGCACCAGACCAGCGTGGTGGACTAAGGCCTAAACTCTATTCATTCTGAGAAGAGGCCTGTGCCCAGCAGTGGCACAGTAATGGGTTGATTATGATGATGATTTATGACTTTGATTTATGACCGCAGCTATGCGCCATGCATTGAATATTATTGTATTATCAAAAGGAGCTCTATTGTAATTGCGGGCGCTGGAACATTTTCAACACAAAGTCGCTCACCAAAACCTAGACTATAATAAAGTCATCTGTTCAATTCCAGATATGTATGACCTTTTTGCCTACAACAACTACCACCTTTTTGTCAGCAATGTAGAGTAATTACACTATCAGATTTATAACTAGGAAGAGCAATAAAGATGATTTTCAACGGTCTAATACACGTCCACCTTTATGATTCAGTGTCAAATAAATATTGTACGATGTTAATATGAATTATTATTATTTATGTTGTGATCGGTAGACATTATTAATTATAATACTATAGATCATTGTGAAGGAATAATGAAACTTAGTGTGACAGAAATAGAGTTCAGAACTGTTTGATAAGATCAAATGTTTTGTGTTAATGGTTGCCCAAAAAAGCGAAACTATGCTGTCGATATTAAAAATGTAGTGATATTAAGCAATAAAAATGTAGGTGTCGTTAAGTTTCTATAAAGATAAGACGAGTGTTAATCAAGTTATATTTTAAGATTGTCATTCAGCCTTAAAACGTGTGAAGCCCGCCATTAATATTGTTTCTACATATAAAGTTGCCTACAGATTTGATCGATTATGTTACCGTTGTATTGACGTACAATAATATCAAGCAAGTATGTAGGTAGGTTAAAGTTTGTAGATGAAAGTAGAAAAGAAGAAATTATGCTTTCCCTTTCATTAAAAAGCTCTGAAGAAGAAGTACGCATTTAAGAGGTCCGTTCACTTATCCATGATTGTTCTGCCAAGCTTTTTCCTAAAACTATGTTGGGGTCAGCTTCCAGTCTAACCAGACGCGGCTGAATACCAGTATTTTACACGGAGCGACTGCCATCAGACCTCCGCAATACAGTTACCGGGCTATACCGATATCCTAAGGTTAGACCGGTTGTCAGACTTTCGGACTTATCCATGACTGTAATTACAATAAATCATAGAATATTATTTAAAATGGACACTACGCCTTGAGTTGAAGAAATATTAAGAATTGTTCGTTCTTCTGATTCAGCTTTAGCAGAGCTTCAAACATTATAAAAGCTACAAGAACATCTCTAAACATTTTGTACCCGAACAGCTAACATCAGCTCTCTTGCAGTTTGACAGCCTATAATAGGCACCTGAATCTGCCTAACTTCGAGAAGTAGTTATGTCTCTATAACTAACATTTGGAAGCGCACGAATAGTCGTTGCATCCTTGATATTGTGTTTTTGGTTTTACATGAAGTGATTATCTTTAGGAGAACTTACAACTCTAGACTCTAGAATGTTAAATGTGTTTAAGTTCCTGTGCGCTGTATTCCAAAACTTGCAATTCTGGACTCTAAAATGTTAAATGTTTTTATGTTCCTGTGCGCTGTAGTCTAAAACTTATAACTTCTTCTTCTTCCAGCCCTTATCCCACACTAGGTGGGGTCGGCACAACATGTATTTCATAAATCCATGTTGTTAGAGGTTTTGGCTTATTGTTTTATGACCGGCCGCCTGCCTGACGTCAACCCTCCTTGGGAATATTCGTTGCGCCGTCGCGCGGGTGATCCAATGTGCTCGCTGATATTATGCACTGGGTCAGTTCCACGACCCACTCATTCAGTTTTGCTAGGGACTTTGGTTCACCGTTCACGTCCATGACTTTACATTTGTAGTCAACTCCGATTGTAGCTGAGAATGATGGAAAAATATGATGATAACTTACAACTCTGGACTCTAAAATGTGTTTGAGTTTCTATGCACTGTAGCCTATAGAACGTAATATTAATTAAGTTTATTACCATAAATCGGCCACCGAATGTCAATCATCTGCGTAGGTACTACTCAAGAGAATTAGTTGTCCTATTCGTAACCGAAGACCACACGGCAAAACTCAGTTTAACAATAACATTAAATAACAAACCTTTATCGCCATAATAATAATTTAGTTATTGGCAACATTAATCACTTGCCATGAAATTCAATAAAGTCATATTGGACAGGCACCACCGCGCTGGGGACTTTAATTTGCAATTAATCAAGCCGAGACTTAAATTAGGAGTTTCGTGCACGATCAACAAAAATGGATGCGCATGCACAACGGTGCGTTCATAATGTAGATGCATATTATTATTTGTTGGCATTATTCGGGTAATAAATGTTCGAATAATAATTTATTTATTGGATGTAATAATATGTTGGAGGACTAATAAAGTCATAGCTGGTGTGAAGAAGTTTAGATTTATGATTTGAGTTGTTTTTTTTTTTACTAGTTTGTTTTAGTTTTATAAATTCGAGAGATCGTAATAAATGTAGCTTGCTTGGCACCTAATAGAGATGTAAATTATACAAATAACTTGAAAGTCCATCAATAATAATCATGATTACATTTAATTATAAAAAAATATAAGTAGTTTACACGACTGAATATTAAATATCCCCAAATCTAACCAATTTTCAAAATGACTGTCCAACCAACTCACGCGCACTCTACACGCAACTTTACCACACTTTATGGTGGGCAGTAAGTCAATGGGGTCTGATGGGACGTCCAAACCCCGATGGTCACTGAACGCGCCATAATTGAGAGGAATGACTCAATTTTAGCAATTTGAAAGTACCCCCCGGCAGATTGATGGATTGATGTTAATGTTGCATCGGAGAAAATATTGACTCCATAAATGATTTTTTGCTGCCACGAACATCGATTATTTTCAAATAAATTGGTAGGTAGCGTTAATTCAAGTTTCAAAGTTATAAATGGATTTTGCACGGGATTAACTTAATTATCGTAATTGAGTGCGGTGGAAGTATTTTATGTGGTGAACGGTTGCAGTTGGTTGTGTTAAAACAAATTGAAATTGACTGATTCTTCTATGGTTTGGGACAGACAGTAAACCTGTTTTATTTAGAGTTGACGTAAGAGCATGGAATGGTTCTGAGTTATCGTTAAAGATTTGTGGACTTCCAACTACGAATTAGGGGGATAAACAGAAGTATTGTGCTTCTCTGTCACTATCTTCTTTTGGCCCTAAGAGTCTTTTTCAAGGGACTTGAATAATATCTTCTTCTCTCGTGGCGACATCAGGTATAAGAGAGTCACTCGTGGAAGCTCTTTTAAAGCGGCCCAAATAATCAAGTCGTGCATTTTGCTCCGAGTTATTTTTTTAACTAAATCCTGTTCTACTATCCTTCCTACTTCTTACTATAGTAGTATAAATTAAAATACTTGTCGGAGAATAAGAGCCCCCGCAGACTGGAGACTAAACGATAGTTGGCCGATTACCATTTTATAAGGGAAACCTAATCGTTATAATGTGCGCACTTGCATACATTTTCATACTGATTAATAAACTGATTAAACTATCGACCGATAGAAAGTGTGTAGTTTGCGGGGGCTCATAAAAGTGCAAGATTTTTAACTAAGCAATTGTAGTTTATAACTGTCCGTGAATGCTGTTTTAAGACTGACAAAAACCATTACAAATAGGAACGAACGTTACGTTATACTTTTATATCATAGCTGAACGATTTTTCAAACGGCATTAATCGCATAAGTCAGCATCAATTCGCAAAAAGCTGGAAGGTTTTTAGATACACTTATTCGCATTACTTATGAGAGATATGTCGATTGTGTGCTTTCAGCTGCGAAAGCACTATAGCATGCATAAGCTTGCTGATGCATGCGACAGCTGAATCGATGCGAAAAGGTGTAAGCATGCATACGCATGTACGCGTGCAAATTGATGCTGGTAAGTGTGTTTAGCCCCTTAGCTTCCATACCCACTTAGTTTAAAATATATATTAGATTTATCTATTTAACGCTTAATAAAGTCTAAAGCTGTTAATTCCAACAATTTATGTACTGCTACGTTAGCAATTATTAGCTTTACGGTTGCCGGTGTTACGTGTACCTACTTACAGGTAATAAATCTGTAGACAGGCTGTGTCCGCAAACCGAACACTCTATTAAATATAGATAAATATTACAAATTAGTGTTGCGTATATATAAGTTATTTTGTTGGTATCGATGTGGATTACTTGCTGTAGATGTCATAAGAGGTGACTGGTGACTGACAGCCATCAATGCATCTGTGGAACGTGCTCCTAAGAAAAGTAACCACCATGTGTTTCCACTACATACATACAATCACGCCTGTTTCTCATTGGGGTAGGCAGAAGCTATAGATTTCCACCTGCTACGATACTGACACCCTTTTCGCTTCATCTACAGTCATTAACCTTCTCATGCATGCTCGTCGGTTTAGGGTGCTACCAACCTGGCTTTTTTTGAGAACGTTCTACGTCTGTTTCCACTAAACTAAATATTATGCTCATGCTAAGCACGCCCTTATCGGTATCAATACGCATGTCACCGTGCGCTCACAAAGCGGATCCGTCGGTACCTACTGGATGTGTTGTTCACATCTGTACCGACGAATTAGTTACACAAATGGCAGTTGCGTCGCATCTGGCAGGCAGGATACGATAAAAATAACGGATCCAGTATTTTTTACTGGATTCAGAATACTGTCGTATATGTGAACTCGCTCATACAACTACAGGCGCCATCACCAAAATAAAAACGGATCCGCTAAAACAGGTTCTGTAAACAGTTTCTGTGTGAACTAGGTGTTACTCATATAAAATGGGTATTTTGTATGAGCATGCGTATGCATGCTTTCATTTTATCGCATCGATTAAACTTTCGTGCTTGCGCATGCTTTAAAAATCTTTTACAGATGTTGAGGATAAGGTGTGTTTAAAAACCGTCCAGCTCTTTGTGAATCAAAGCTGATTAGTTTAATTCGATTCTTATACGCTCCTGTCTTGATACTTGTACTAATCAAAATCCGGAAGTCAAGAAAAGTCGTGGGTTAAGCCTAGTTTCACAACCGCTACAATTTACTTAATGATGCGTTAAATTAGATACACTACTTAACTATTAAAGTCGATAACTATTAGTTTCGTATGTAGGTGTCCGGAATCCATTCGCCCACGTTTCGATACTAAACTGGCATCTATCGTTAATTACATTTTTTGTTCGTGTTAATGTTGATCAATGTGTTGTGAGATAAAAATAGGTGTTATTACATCTACTTAGGTTATACTTCGTTTGCATAATTTGACGGCATGTTTGGCGCCGACTTGCGAGGTTAAGCTGCACTGGCCGCGGACAGTCCGTAGATGGGTAACCATTCGAGACCCCTCCGTGCCTCAGAGGGCAAGTTAAGACAGTCGATCCCGGGTATCATACGAATACCTATGACAGTCGATACGGCTAGTCAGAATCCCAAAAATTTGACAAACAGTCTAACCATAAGATATCGGCATTGCCTAGTAACTGGGTTGTGAAGGTCTGATGGCAGTCGCTCCGTGTAAAATACTGGTATGCAGCCGCATCTGGTTAGACAGGAATCTGACCCAACATAGTTGGGGAAAGGCTAGGCTGAATAGAACGATTGGCGCAGTAGCTGATAAATTGGCTGTGTTCCGGTTTGGAGGGCGCTGGTGAAATTACAGGCTTATGACACTTTCCTAGGTAGTCTCTAAGGTTGACAACGTATCAGCAAACTTTTTAGTGTTGTAGGTGGTGGTAATAATTTTTCATAAGGTGGACTGTCGCCGTCGACTTATTTGTCAAACCAATGTATCTTCTTCTTTACATAGTATAAAACAAAGTTGCTCCCGCTGTCTGTCTGTCTCTATGTATGCTTAGATCTTTAAAACTACGCAGCGGATTTTGATGCGGTTTTTTTTTAATAGATAGAGTAATTCAAGAGGAAGGTTTATATGCCCCGCATTAGTATCTACATTGCACCCGTGCGAAGACGGGGCGGGTCGATAGTTTAGAATAAAAAAAAAGACAGTTTTTTTCAGGTCTGAGTGTTTGTGAATGTGAGATTTGTGTCTGTAAACGCATCTACGATACTAACATTGAATAACATTGTTAGATTTGTATTATATTAGTTTAAATTGAATGATTTCAACTACCTCGTTGGTCTAGTGGTGGTAAACGCGACTGCTGATCGTAAGGTTCTAGGTGCGATCACCAGATCGGGCAAAGTGTTATTGGGTTTTACCGTGTGGACTTAGCAGCAGCCCGGAGTTTGGATTTGTGCCCGGTTGATGCCAATAGGCTCGCTCCCACACCTCTGCACAACCCTTCGGAAAATACAGGCGTGATGTAATGTTAGTTTAGTTTTATATTCGGAAGCTGACTCCAACATAGTTAGGAATAGGCTAGGAGTAGGAAATTTATATTGTATACCTATCTATATTAATATTATAAAGCTGAAGAGTTTGTTTGTTTAAACGCGCTAATCTCAGGAACTTTGGTCAATCAAAGGTTGGAATTGAAAAAGTATTTTTGTGTTGGATAGTCCATTTATCGAAGAAGATTATAGGCTATATAACATCACGCTACGACCAATAGGAGCGGAGCATAAATAAAAAATGTTGCAAAAACGGGAAAAATGTCCACACGTGCGAAGCTGGGACGAGCCGCTAGTATTAGGATAATTTCTTCGTTACTATGAATAAATACAGTCACAATTGAAGTTATGTTTATGTTGCAACCACAATTTCTGCTTTCCTTCTGAACACCAACATGACGCTGCAAGTATCCCAATTAGACATGTACAGACCGTTCACATCTAACAGTGGGTTATCTATCAAGTTTTATTGTCGTTAGTTAACCGGTATCCAAATGTTTTGACCGCACCGCGGTTACAAAAGCGGATATTACCGTGTTTATTATATTACTTAAGGGTTAGTTGTGTTTACAGTTTTGTTATTTTATTGAGACAGTTGCTGTGATGAAGAGAAATTACAAAGGAAATTATTTCGAAGTTCGGTTTTATTATTGTCTCCGTGATTATCATTGATTTTGCCAATTCGCTTGTATAAAAAAAAAACAAAAATACGGCTATTATTTTAACTTATTGAAATATATCTTTGCAGTATGCCAAATCTTCCTCCGAGCCTTTTCACAACTATGTTGGGGTCAGCTTCCAGTCTAACTAGACGCGGCTGAATACTAGGTAGTTTTTAAACGGAGCGACTGACATCAGACCTCCGCAACGTAGTAACTGGGCAATGTCGATATCCTAAGGTTAGACCGGTTGTCAGACTTTCGGGCTCTCCGAGGCACGGACAGTGCGGCAAATAATAAATTAATTACAATACGCAGTTGGAGGAGTGTACCAAAACGTCGTGCAATTAACACTCGTGCACCATAACAACCAATTGAGGTAATTATTTTATATAGGACTGATGATACTTTAGGTATCGTATACTATTAGGTCCTTACAAATTTCTCACAAATAGAGAACCTCGTCACTTCTATGATTTAAAATATATATCAATTGCTTGATATTATATCGAATAATGACCATCATAGACAACTACCAATAGTAAAAAAACCATATTACTTATAGTTTTCTAAGCATAAAAAATACCTTAAAAATTACCCCTCTTTTTGTTAGCAGAAATGACCACTATTTTTGTTTTAACTTTGCCAAAACTTATTTTTGTCGCATAATCTAAGTGGCATACGGTATCTTAGTTTTTAAACATTAGTGCATAAAAGTTTTAAAACATTAGTGTTCATAGTTGTTAAATAAATTAAGAAAATGTTAGTATGAAAAATGCAACTTCTTTAAAATTCTCCATACAAAACGCTGATTTCATAGGTAATAACTTAATATATTCAGTGACGATCTAGACGTGTTTGCGGGGCTGGCATGGTAGAAACGGCACAAAATAGAGAGGTTTGGATGACAAAAGGGGAGGCCTTCGCTCAGTAGTGGGACATTCCATAGGGCACTAAAAAAATACTACAGAAAAAATATATAAGGCACTGATAAACGCTTGATTGGCGTTTTGTAACACGTACGTTTACAAAATTACAATGCGCGTCAAACGCTCATTTAGATTAAGCCTAACGTTTGAAGTGCATTATTGCCAAAATTAGGTGTCCAAACCAGTTTAAATTGTCAACATTACATCTGTCATTGTGCAATAAAGTCAAAGCAGAGGACGACTAAGGTCGTATCTTTTTTCTAAATATTTGTTGATTGTCATGTGCGCTCGTCAAAATTTTAGTAAATGTGTAGAAGAAAGAGGTATGGTGTCCCTCCAACAAAAAGGGAGGATCGTCCGACCAGGCGGGTCTTATGTTCCCTATTACTATACTACTCTATGGTCTTATGCCTGGCGGGCTACTGCTCAACGGTTGATGTTGGGAAGTTGTATACAAGGTTAGTCGGAAAGGGGGTACTAAGCCGCGAACTACCTAAAGTATCACTGATGACTATTTTAAAGCAAGTGTTAAAATTTCAAAATTCGATTATTTTTATTCGCATGCAAAAAGATTATTTTATTTTTTTAATAAAAAAAACATACCTGCTTTAGTTATGAATTCAGAAAATTTATTTTCTAATCCGTGAACAATATGACCTAAATAGTAAAAACAGCTGAACAAAGCTATGGACAGAGATTTTAGCATATTTTTTACGAAATCTTTGAAAAGCTATTTCTCTAAAACTATCGAGTTTTGGGGAAAGTTGTAGAACAAAAGTTATCCCTTATTATGGGTACTTTAACATCCTTTCGGCTTAGTACCCTCTTTCCGACTAACCTTGTATATGTTGCAGTCAAAACTCTTAAACAGTCAAAAGTACTATTGACTATCAAAATCGGTCAAAAGTACTTTTGACTGATTTTGCTGCTAGTATGCTTTAGTCAATAATACTTTTGACTAAAATAACAGTTAAAAGTACTTTTGCCCAATGGAGCTGGTTAAAAGTACTTTTGAATAAGTGATTCCGTCAAAAGTGGTTTTGACTGGTCGTATGAGTCAAAACTCTTAAAAAGTTAAGGTGGTCGATAAAAATAACGACCAACGCACTTAATTATAAACTTTTATATTACTCATTTTAGTGGAGAACGTGCTGATATTAGAACAAAAATGAGTGACTAGTGTAAAATAGTGCTTATGACTGATGCTTTATTGCAGTTAAAACTACTTTTGACGAAGAGCGTCAGTCAAAAGTACTTTTAACCGCAAATTTGCAGTCAAAAGTACTAATAACGAATAATTTTCAGTCAAAACCACTTTTGACCAATCTATTCAGTCAAAAGTACTTTTGACTGATTTTGCTAGTCAATAGTACTTTTGACTGGTTAAGAGTTTTGACTGCAACATATATACTATCTGCGTGTCTAATCTTGAGTATTATATAGGTATATCTTGCTATAGTGGAGCATTGAAAGCATTTCATGGCAGCAAAGTAGATACGGACATCAACATTTATGCGAATATCCTTTTATTACAAAAATGAGCTTATATCAACCCTATCTACAAGTCTGTATTAAAATTATTTCAAATTTCAAAATAATGAAGAAGATCTTGCACGTAAATGAAGACATCCACACTCGATTTTCAAAAAACTTTTTACTAAGTGTGCTCTCCTGTAAAATTGCGATTTTGTAGATGTCTTCTTTTACTTTGCTGCCATCGATTTATTCATAAGCAGCGCAGTTTTCAATCGTAAAAATGGCTCAATAAAATCTCAAATAAATCTGTGACACTTTTAACTCCCAACAATCTGCCCCTTAACAAAGTCGATAGTAGCAAGTTTAATGCGAAGTAAATAAATTAATTACGTTATAAATCTAGTCGCGCTGTCGGATAAAACCACCTGTCAGTTACCCGTTCGCTGTTACTATAATCATAACAAAACTGTATTAGTTAAATGTATTAATTCGATTTAATTGTTTATTTATGGTCATTAAACTGCTTTGTGGGGTAAATATAGTAAACGATAATTAATAGATTTAGTGTCAATTAATGTACGTTTTGCTTTTGTGGAGTTAGTTGTTAAAGAAAAATGATAGTATATCGTTGAGCGTTTTGAATCATAATTTCAGTCTAAAATAAAATCATTTGAGCTATAACAACATAATAACATAATAACAAAAACTATCAAAATATTTGACAACAAAAACAAAATCAAACATTTTGACAGTTATCGCAAACGAAAAACATTTGTGGTTGTGGTCCGTTTGGGATTTGACAGCAATTTTGTTAGTCGATTTGGAATGCTGACGAGAAGAACAAAACGGGAGCTGAATCGATGATCCATTCTTAGAAAACATAACATCACGCCTGAATTCCCTTCAGGGTTGGGCAGAGGTGTACAGTAACATCCTCATTTCACCGTTATATTTACGTCCCATGTAATAGGGGCCAGCCTATTGCCATCAAACTGACACAAATCCAAACTCCGGGCTGATACTAAGGGATTCCACACGCAAAAACCCAATAACACTTTGCGCGACCTGGATATCGAACCCAGGACCTCACGATCAGCAGTCGTGGTTGCCACCACTAGACCAACGAGGCAGTTACAACAACAAGTTGTTGGCAACAATTGTGTTAATAAAATTGGCCTGGTGATGAGAAGAATAAAACGGGAAAGGGATCGAGGATACGTTCTTAGAAAAAGAACACAACGCCCTTTGGTGCAACAATGACGTAATTATGCTTTTTTTAAAACAAGTTAAATATGTCAAAATGTGCAGCAAGACTATTTACATTGGGGCGATGCCTCATTAGTGCGTTGCGTTGCGTCGTCGCAACGGATCAACGCATTGTATGCCACACCTGCGTTGCGACGACGCACGACGTCGCAGCGCAAGAGGACGACGCACGCACCTCTAGCAGTGGAACACTGGCCGTCGTCGCACCGGAGCTTCGATAGCGCAGCGCATCACCCTCCGACCGCTTCGTCCCTCGACCGCTGATCCGTTGAAACGTCGCGTGCGACGACGCAACGCTTTAATGTGACATGTCATTTAAAATATATGGAAAACGACGCACGTTGACGCTGCGACGGCGACGACGCAACGCAACGCACTAATGAGGCAGAGCTCTTAGGAGAAACATCTCCTGTTAAAAATTCTAAAAGTGTAATTAAGCCATTGTTGCACCAAATGAGCGACAATATTATCACTAAACAATATTATTATCTATTTTTTAATACATTTCCTGTAATACAACTCGATGATTTCATCAGAATTTGTCTGACGTAACTGCACAGTGAGTGAGCGAACAATTTGTGATACTAAACAGATTTATTCATCATACTGTGTATGAAGTTAGTTTTAATTGGCGTTATGTTTATTATTTAGCTTTCAATCAACTATTGCGGGACCTATAACCGACGATAGCTAGCGACGAGACTTGTCTGCATTATTTTAGGCCGGTATTTTTTTGTCTGAGAATACTAACAATGTGTGTTGCATGATTTTAATATTCGTGGTAACTCCTCTAGTTATAACTGTGCTTTATAAGGGTGTTAGTGAAGCGGTCTAAGAGTCTGAGGCCGAACCCGGGGCGGACTGTACTGAAAATAATGAACACACTGTTTTTTATTATAATATTATAAAGAGGAAAGATTTGTATTTTTGTATGTAACGAATAAACTTAAAAACTACTGAACCGATTTTAAAAATTCTTTTGCCGTTAGAAAGCTACATTATCACTGAGTAACATAGGCTACGGGCGGAGCCGTGAGGACACAGCTAGTAGGTATAATATATTTTACTTACCTGAGAAGCCGCGTGCGCACCTTGCCTTCTTCGCCTCCTTGTCCTGAAAAATGTAACAAAATGATTATAAAATTACAAGTACCTACAACATTAAATAATTATAAAGAAAATAAACTTATATTTTTAATGTAATCACATACATTAAAAGTGACGACCGTGACAGGAGTCGAACCTGCAATTTACGGATCTGCTCAAATCTGCTTCGGTCTTTTTGCTGTTGGTCACCAGCGTAAGTGGATTCTGTGCAGTGGCGTAGCTTGCTCTAGACGGGCCCTGTATCAAAAGTTGGGGGCCCTACTACCCGACTGCAGCGAAGCCCAAATGGAGAAAACCAAACCAAAAACCATGGTTCATGGTTATATGGAGTGTCTGGGTTGTGTTGAGTTTAGCGTTCAGGAGTTTAGAGTTTGGCGTATGCCCTAAGAGGTTGAGTGAGATTATGGACAACATTTTACGAATTTTTGCTTACACACGTTGGGGGCCCTGTAGCCCGGGCCCCGTATCATTGATACAACTGATTCGGCGGTAAGTAACTGATTATGTGTCGCTTGACTGCAATATATGGTCAAATAGATCCCTCCATAGTCACAAGGATTTGGATTGCCTTAACGTAGAGATCTGATATAAGTACCTATGCTATGCGTGTGTGTGTAGGCTGTCCGCATGTAGTAATAATTATAACTTACTAGCGAAGTCGCTACCTGCCCCGGCTTCGCACGGGTGCAAGTAGATACTATTGTGGGGTATAAAAACTTTCCTCTTAAATCACTATATCTATTGCTGAAAACTACATTGAAATCCGTTGCGTAGTTTAAAAGATCTAATCGTGCAGACAGCGGGAGCGACTTTGTTTTATACTATGTAAAGATTTCCTACGCATTTTACAAATGCGTCCTTAAATATATGAGGATTTCAAAATAGTAAGTGCCAAGAAAGAGACAACACTATTCTGCACGCGGTGCATACTAGTCACTGACTAACGAGGCTTTAAAGCTGTCGTCATAGTCTATTGGTCTATAGATGGCAGAGTATCAGCCCGTCAGTCATCATAGTGGAAGACCAGCCATCTTGCCATTCCAAATATTCCAGGTGTTGAAGAGATAGCGCTGTACGGTCACCAACCTTATTAACATTGTGAAAGCAACTAACATTAGATAGATAGATATACTTTATTGCACACTAAAAGAAATAAAACAAGGAATACACATAATTAACAGTACAAATGGCGGTCTTATCGCTTAAAGCAATTTCTTCCAGACAACCATTGGATGGAAAGAATTGTTAAGAAAAATATATAAAGGGCAGTACCTACCTAGTACTAGTAGTAGTAGTAGACATTACCTTGTTTATTCTGCTATGTCTTTCTAGACAGAGTCCAGACTTCTTCCGAGTAGACCAAAAAATTACCAAAACAAAAAGACACGAGACTCCATTCACATGACAAAGCACCACCCAATTTTACCTACTTGATAAAAAAACGAAGCGGCATACCGGTGCGTATGGAACTAGTTCATTTAGCACTCAGTGCGATGCCCTGTCGCACTGCCACCCGCACACGTTTGCAGTCCGCTTAGCGGCCCATCGCTAACTATCTGTTGCTTGTAGCTTAGGCGAGGGCGACAGATGTGGAGGTAGGTAAAAATTGTTGTAGTTGACGGAACTGGTAAAAGTTATCCTGACGTAGGAAGACCAATACTCGAGTCCGTCCTTTCTTTGTATATTGATGATAATTCCGCCATCTTCCCGTATGTGATGTCTCCAAAAAAGATTCGCTATTAATGACTATAAATGGACAAACAATTAGGTTTGTTATTTATTACTAGAGGTTTAGTATATGCGACGACAAATCAAGCCATTGTTTCCAGTATAAGCTGACCTCTCATTGTACCCAAATTTCTTAGAATGAGAGGTCAGCATAACCTGGTTTTACAAGTTTGGAAATAATTACCAAAACGGCAATAATTTTCGTGATCTCGCTAAACTGAATAATAATTTATCATATTCATCTCTTTTTCTTCCTAGTGAGTAAGAGAGATAGAGCTAAGCGAGCTCATGAAAACTATTACCGTTTTCGTAATTTGCGAAGTCGTACTAAGGGGTATTGGTAGTTTTGGTAAGTAAAAAAAAACGGGGTAGGGAAAAAGTGGAAATCTAGTATAGTTCTTAAAATTCGAGCGCGCGTTGCTTGACTTTTATGTACACTATTATAGGGTTCAAATTCAACTGTTTCACGCGCGCTCGTGGCTTGTAAGAACTATACAACCAATAAATACCATGTGATCATTCTTAGTTCAATATATAGAAGGCTAGCTGTGTCCTCGCGGCTCCGCCCGTAGCCTATGTTACTCAGTGATAATGTAGCTTTCTAACGGCAAAAGCATTTTTGAAATCGGTCAAGTAGTTTTTAAGTTTATTCGTTACATACAAAAATACAAATCTTTCCTCTTTATAATATTATTATAGATAAAATAGTGCGTTACAGAATCTAATAACTATTAGAAACACGAAGCTCATACTCCACATTATGGCGCATAAAGTGCAAGTTATCTCATATCCACATTAACGTCACATCTGCAAACATTTTATAGTCTATGCCGCTGTAACATTCAGAGGACGGCGTGCGTCATTGTGCGTAGTATTTCACCAATTATCGCATCCAACCCATTATGGATTGACACCAACTACTGCGGCGCTAAAATCCACATGGATGACGAATTGGCTTGAATGTCTTCAAAGCCCATAGTACGAGTTTGCAAATTATGAAAACGGCAATTGTTTTCATGAGCTTTTTCTTTCTCCTTGCCTTTTCCCAAATTATCTTGGAGTCAGCTTCCAGTCTAATCAGATGCGGCTGAATACCAGTACTTTACATGGAGCGACTGCCATCAGACCTCCGCAACGCAGTAACTGAGCAACGTCGATATACTAAGGTTAGACCGGTTGTTAGACTTTCGAGCTTGTGACTACCCGTAATGACTGTCATAGGTATTCTTATGACTCAGGGACCGAAGGTTTAACTTGCTCTCCGAGGCTAAGAGGGGTCTCGATGTGTAGCGAATGGTCATCAATTCATGGACTGACCGCGGCGAGCGCAGCTAAATCTTGCAAATCGTACGATCGGCGTGGCTGTTAACCACGAACCCCTCGTGAGCTTGCTAAACTGTATAATTTATTTGTCTCTTTTTCTTGCGGGCGTGTAAGAGAGATAATAGCGAGTTCACGAAAATTTGCGAACTCGTACGAGTGGTACAGGGCGTCGATGGAAAATGGTTGAAGTGACTTGGAGTTTGGAAAACTTTGGACTTTAAACTTCATTGCAATGTCCAACACGGTGACCGCTGAGTTAAGAATTATAGTAACCTAAAGGAGAAATATTAAATTGTAATATAATTAATTAATTAAATGTCGTTATACACATAAAAGGCGTGCGTAACTGACTTGTACAAATTCACTTGAATCAGTGAGTATTTCTTCGAAATCTATTTCCAATCGACTTCCGCCAATTCGTACTATTTCGTAACCATTAAAGAGTGAAAATTTATAAACTTATAAAATACGTTTAAATCTGAAAATATCGAAAGTTAACAACGTGTCCACACTTTCGAAAGCGTAAACCGGCCAACAATGCGTACGAGACGGTCTCAGACCCAATTTTAACGACATGTCAAACACTGTTACATGCCGTAGCCGCCATGAGAGTCCATGATGTGACCGCTAAAATCTTGCGACAACATTGCTCATAAGCACATAAGCTTTTAAAAGTGTTTGCTTACTGTATGACAGAACGATCTAGTATGACGATTGCGGACTGTTGACAGATATCTCTAGTTTACTAAGCATCCTTATTGCCTTCACCATAGAGTTCAGAATGACCTCTAAATATGTTCTAAATGTATTTGTGTATAGTAATGGTAATAATGTTTACAGTTAAGTCGTCATACTGCCGCTAATCGCGCCGAAGTCGCGAGTTAGCGCCTCGCCCGGTGTCCGCAAACATTGTCATTCATTGTCACCCTAGTTGAATAGAGGATTTTCCTGATGGATATTTAAAAGGCTTTCAGTTAGTGATTAATGTTAGACATTAGGATTATGGTTAAGGATGTGACAAATTACTATTGAAATTATTGCAGATATGACGATATGAATTTATATTCAAGGTCACTTATTCAGTGAGTCGGCAGTCAGTTTTGGTCTGTCGACTCACTAGAACTCATTTGACAGCAATGCTAAGATGATCTCTAGCAGCATATTGCATTTTTCTATTTTCTGATTTTCATAAATGCCAATAAGTAGGTACATATGTATTTATATTTAAAAAAATATAACCCAAGTTGCTGATGTACCTAACATGACTGCAAGAAATATTACGTCATGTTTCAACTTGTACAAAAATAAACCGATTATAAATTATAAAACATTTTAGGCAGATGTGCTCTTCTATTGGTAGATCAGTTTATTTAACGGAATCTGCACTTAAAACAGAACATTTGACAATGATTAATTAAAATCCATTTCACTTACTTTCATTTCACTTTCGCACCTCTAACTTTTCGGATTCATGTGCGTATTGTATAATTATCACTTGCATAAAAACGGTGAAGAACATTGTGAGGAAACCGGCATGCTAGAGAGATATTTCTCGACGGAGAAGCTAAGTCAGGGGCCCATGGCCCATAAACTCTGACACCAGGTAGTCACTAACCACACGAAAAGAAGAAGATCTTACTTTCTATAGATAGTTCAGCCAGTGAGTTAGACTAGTAAACAATTACATATAAATCTCGGGCCCGTTAGCCGCAAATATCTCGCGGTCTAAACGACAGGACTGCGTGCCAACTTCATTGTTGACATAGGTCAGGGTTAAACTGATGAGTTAGTACGTCACCACCCAGTTTCTGTGACAACTGACGGATGGTACTTAACCGTTTGATAGTAAGCGTAACTAAAAGGAAAAAGTTTGGTTGTAATTTTAACTGTGACACCTGTGTCACAGTTAATTACAACCGCGCCGATCATACGATTTGCGAGGTTAAGCTGCACTACCCGCGGTCAGTCTGTAGATGGGTGACCATTCATTAAACATCGAGACCCCTCCGTGCCTCGGAGAGTACTTTAAGCAGTCGGTCGCGGGTGTCATACGAATATCTAAGACAGTCGTTACGGGCAGTCAGAAGCCCGAAAGTCTGACAACTGGTCTAACCTTAGGATATCGGTATTGCCCTGTAACTGGGTTGCGGTGGTCTGACGGCAGTCGCTCCGTGTAAAATACTGGTATTCAGCCGCATCTACTTAGACTGGAAGCTGACTCCAACATAATTGGGAAAAGGCTAGGCAGAACAGAACATATCACGCCTCTATTTGAAAAAGCGTGAGTCAGAGATGTACTCTCATTCAACGTTTAAGCAGTTTTCAGAATATGCTATAATTTATAGCATAATTTTATAGCCTAACATTATCGCTGAGCATACATTTTATGTGGACACGTTCAAGCTTAGTGATACTATAATAAACGTATGCTGAGCGATAATATCTTATAAAGTTTGTATCCTCCTAGCCTTTTCCCAATCATGTTGGGGTCAGCTTCCAGTCTAACCAGATGCGGCAGAATACCAGTATTTTATACGGAGCGAATGCCATCAGATCTCCACAACCCAGTTAGTGGGCAACGCCGATATCCTAAGGTTAGACCGGTTGTAAGATTTTCGGGCTTCTGACTACCCGTACCGACTGTCATAGGTATTCTCATAACACCTGGGACTGTTTAATGTGCTTTCCGAAGCACGGAGGGGTCTCGATGTGTAACGAACGGTTACCCATCAACGGTTTAACCGCGGCAAGCGCAGCTTAACCTCGCAAATATTATCGCTTTAATGTGCTATAAAGTATAAGCTATATTTAACTTTTTGAAAATCAGAAGACTTACGAAATTCGTATTACTATTCATGCAAAAGATGAATCCCTCTTCCTCATGATTAAATCAACGTCTATGACGTTTCCTCTTTGATGCTATCAAAAGCCATCATACTGCAGCATCTTACCGACAACTCATTTGATTGTTTATTAATTTCTCAGCCCAATTCTAGGCGACACGTACTTGGTTCGTATTGGTGTCATTATATCTAACCACTTCCTCGCCTTCAGACGGGTCCAGATGGAGCTTTGAAGAATAATTAATTGACATACAACTTATCACAGCTAATTTATTCGTCCGAATATACAGAGGTGTGTCGCCAGTTTGGCAAAACTCCATTTTTTACTATCCCATTCAAACTTATACTCTAATTTGATAGCTATAAAGTTTACTTCTGGTTGTGTCATTTGTAGGTTTGGGAGACAGAATCCTGGTGTTAGAAACACCTAAATTGTAGCCAAAATAAATTCAAAACCGTTCAGTGACGTAATCGTAACTGTACGGTCGCGGTGTTTGATATTATATGAATTATATAGTCTTGAAGCAACTAAAATTGGACAGTGGGACAATTCTACTAGCAAAATTGTTACCTAAACGCAAACGAACCACTACTGTCGTGATCTATTCTCTTGCCTTCTTTGTATAAAAAGAGGTTTCTTTGTATATATATATATCTTTTTTACATAGTATAAAACAAAATTGCTCCCGCTGTCTGTTCGCTTTAGATCTTTTAAACTACGCAACGGATTTTAATGCAGTTATCAGCAATATATAGAGTGATCCAAGAGAAAGGTTTATATATCCCACATTAATATCTACATTGCACCCGTGCGAGAGCTAGTATAATTATAAAAATCAATTGCCGTGCATTAGTTTCGCAAAAAGTCGAAAATGCCTCGACCAATTTGGATTTTTTGCTTGATTTGTTCGCATCTATACTGGTGTGATTTAGGAATAAAGCTAATTAGGAAAATTCAAAAAATATTTTTTTTTATGAGGTACGAAGTTCACCGGGTCATCTATCTATAATAAGTCAATGTAGCACCCCTTTTCACTTCTTTAGGGGTTGATTTTCAAAAAATGCGTTCTGTATGTGCGTTGTCACAAAAAACTTTTTTACAAAAAAATTAAACCGACTTCAAAAAAGAATAAAATAATTAGGTACCATATAAAATTAACAGTTTCAGAAGTCGGTGCTGATCCACGCTGAACCAAATTGAAGGCACCGACTACTGAAACTGTTAATTTTATATGGTAATTATTTTATTCTTTTTTGAAGTCGTTTTAATTTTTTGTAAAAAAGTTTTTATTTTTTTCATTTTAGTGGCTTTAATTAAAACTTGGTTGGACCTACTAAAGACGCCGCTCGTAACATAATCACATCATCACAATATGCGTACTGTTCGTCATTGAGGAGTTCCATTGTCTATCTCCGAAGTTCTTCATCAGATCTTCACCAAATTTAAATGGGACCAATTTCGTAGTATACCCTATCTATTAAAAAAAGAATCATTAAAATCGGTTCACAATTGGCGAAAATATCGATGAACATAAACAAAAAAAAAAAAAAACATACATACAGACGAACATAGTAACCTCCTCCTTTTTGGAAGTCGGTTAATAAAATACAACTACTGTCCAAACTTCTAGAACCAAGGTTCTATCTTTAACGGTTTAGGCTGTACGAGAGCCAATGTTAGGACATTTCGGGAAATTTTGGGTTCGGTCCGATCTAAAACAACCTACAATTAAATACCCTGTACTTAAGAGAGGTCTAGAAGGCAACGGCGGGATTCTATTAAGACGAGTAGTAGCAATTATATGTGTGCTGAAAACGGTTACATGATGCTATATTCATATACAAAAGAAGTGGTGAATTTCGTGTACAATTGTATTTTTATACCATACAAATGGCCGTTGAGTCTCGTGCTGTCACTTTCACTTCGTCTTAGAGCGAAAGTGACGGCACGAATTTAACAGCAACATAAAATTAAGTAACGTTAGAGTATTTGGTCAAAAGAGTGATAAGCAATTGATACCTACTTTACGTTTTAGGTCAACAAGCAAATATTGCTATAATAAAATTAAATATTTAACACAATTTCGCATAGACGTGCTAATTTTATTGGTTTTATGATAGCTGTAAATCAATTTAATATTTTATTAGTATTCAAAATGACGGATCATACGCCCACTGCTTTGTCCAAAATTGGGCAAGATCACATTTTTGATTGCAATATTTTTATTAATGTATAATTGCATTGTAGATTTTTTTAGTTTTATATTTGCTCTACTCCGCCTAAGGCCGCGTATTAGGAGCGGCGGGACGTACAGCGGGGTGTTCAAGCGATTTATTAAGCGTGCATGCATACATTTAGCTGCAAACTGTAAGTGCTATTAAGAAGACATTTCAATGCTAGTCTGTGCCCTTTGTAGGAGTTTGCAAGCTCACAAAAACTATTGACGTTTTCATTATTTGCTAAATCGTATTAGGGATACAAACTGATATTGGAGTGTCTTCGTAATAGCGTGTACAGCGTGCAAGTAAATGTATACATGCTCCATATAATGCTTGAAAGTCCTGCCGTACTCCCCGTCGCTCCACGCGGCCTTAGAGTAGAGTACTGTATGTTAAGTGACGCTTGAAAAAACGCTCCGCTGCACGCCACGCCGCTCTGAATGTGGAGCTTTAACGTCATCCTGACCTATTGGGATAACACTTAAGTCCTATTTAGACTTCTGGGTACTTCTCTTTAAGTTCAAACCTTTTGTCTTCGACAAACCAGCTACATCTAACTTCACTTTGTACTTGATTCTCTGCTTATCTCATAAGACATAAAGCGCGTTTCTCCAGTGGACATACATCGCCGAGTGTCAGCGCTTGCGCATTGAGATGCCACTCCCGCGCAGCGATTGATTCAGCTAATATAAGCGTTCGTAATGATGATTTTCTAACTTGAAATGCGTTAAGTAGTATAAATTAAGAAACTTTCAGAAGGTAATTCAATCAAGCTTTCCTACTTTTCCTTTTTTTTTCGTAGAAGAAGTGTCAGATAGCTGGATCCAAAAAATTCATCAGACGGAACACTTACTACACTGCACGTCATAATCAGCCCGTTACTGCAGCACTGCTGGACACTGGCCTTTTCTCAGAATTTAGGCTTCAGTCTACCACGCTCGTAGGTCTAGTGATGGCAAGCGAGACTGCTGATTGTGAGGTCCTGGGTGGGATCCCCAGGTCGGTCAAAGTGTTATTAGATTTTTCTGTGTGGGATTCCTCAGTAACAGCCCGGAGTTTGAATTTGTGCCCGGTTGATGGCAATAGGCTCACCCTCTATTACTTGGGACTTAAATATAACGGCGAAATGAGGGTGTTACTACAACCTCTGCCCAACCCTTCGGGGAATAGTTACGGCGTAATATTGTGGGGCAACAGTACAGATGTATCAACTCTTTTCACCATGCAAAAAAACCTCATTAGAATAATAGCCAACATAGAGAATACCGAAAGTTGCAAACCCCACTTCCAAAAACTTAACATCCTAACGTTACCTTGTATTTATATTTTAGAAATATGTAAATTTGCTAGAAAATATCAAAATTTCTTTACAAAGCGCGAAGATAAACCGATACAGTATTCGCTACGTCATAAAAATAGGCTAAACTTACCAAACTCGCGACTTCAAATCCATTCTTCAAGCACATTCGTAATGTCTATAAAAGTTTACAATAAATTACCCGAAAAATTAAAAAACGTAAATAAACTTCACATATTTGTAAAAAACCTAAAACAGCTATTGTTAAGCAAATGCTACTACAATATAAATGAATATTTAAGTGATAAATTCTAATCGTATAATAATACCAATAATTATGTTCTTACTAAATTCCTAGTACTCCTAATAAATAATAATCCTAATAAATAATAGTACAAAAATATACATAAACTATAGAAAGTAATAAGCAATAATAGATACGGGAAACACTAAAAGAAATGTGCAATATAAATAACTAAATAGATAATAATGTAGGTATTGGTTAGCACATTATTAAATTCTCTAATAGTTTCTAATAGTCTAATAATTATAAGATAGTATTAAATAAAGTAAGTGTACATAAATTAGTATTTAAATAACTAAGCCAAATAAACTTGCAATCTTAATATTTAAATAGATAAACAAATAAGTACTCTAAAAAGATAAACAGGGTAAATATAGTAATAAATAGTAGAATATAAATAAATTATTAAACTCCGAATATAATTTGAAATACATAATTATAATTTAAATAAATAGGACAAAAAAAAAATATATAATAATTAAATAAAGGCAACTAAATTCAAAAAACCAAGTTATCTACCAACATACAAAACAAAAAAAAAAACATAACTATACTTCATACTAAACTTCTATTTGTTTTAAATTTTATCTAATTTAATAATGATCCTCCTCTCTCCTACTTTGCTGTGCCCAACAGGGTCCACAATTGTAACATAATTTTCTATTACTACCACCTAAGTAACATTGTGGAATACGCAAATAAATATTGAGTATTGAGTATTGAGAATACAGGCGTGATGTTATGTTATGTTTACCACACTGACCTGGAAACTGTTTTTTGGACCCATTTTTTGTTATCGTGAGCCTGAAGTTTCTTCTACCAGAACTGTAACGGGAGAACCAGGAATAGGGTGTCCAATAGTGGCCAGAGACCATGTAGAAGTCTTTCACTTTCCATAATCTTGTCGCCCATAACCGACATCCTCAGACTACGCATGCGTGGGAATATTTCGGGAAATAATTCAGCTAACGTAAGCTTTGTTAATGATTAACAAACATGTGACGCAAATCATGTTCCTGCTTTATTTTTAACTATCTTTCAACGGATACTTCGTTATAAGTAGCTGACAATTTTTCAACTTCCTCACGTCTTGTAGATTAATAATGTAAATATAGATTATGAAATAAATAGGTGGAGTCTGTTCCTTTTGTATCGTTCATTCCACCTGATGCAGTCACATAGATTCTAGATGTACTCGTTTCCAACATTTCGTATTGCCGAGATCACATTTGTCGCCCAATAATGCGCCATTTGCAGGAACCATCAGTGCAACGATTAAGAATACAAGAAATGATAGAAAGCTATTTAGAAACACATTGACTTAATTAAAAAAAATGTCATCTACCCTAACCAAATTGATACTTAATCACACGATCAAGTGTGTTGGAAGATAAAAAATTCACAAAATGTAGAACAAAAGTTGTTGGTCTTCTTCTTTTCGTGTGGTTAGTGACTAACCTGGTGTCAGAGTTTATACTACCCATGGGCCTCTGACTTGGCTTCACCGTCGAGAAATATCTCTAAGGCGTGCCGGTTTTCTCACAATGTTTTTCCTTCACCGGTTTTAAGCAAGTGATAATTATGCAATATGCACATGAATCCGAAAAGTCAGAGGTGCGTACTTGGGGTTCCAACTCGAGACCTATGACTTGGCTGTTCGACGGTCACACCACTAGGCTTTCACTGCTATTTTAGTTGTTCCTCTTCTTCTTCCTGTCCTTATCCCACACCAGGTAGGGTCGGCACAACATGTATTTCATAAATCCACGTTGTTAGAGGTTTTGGCTTATTGTTTTATGACCAGCCGCCTGCCTGACATCAACCCTCCTTGGGAATACTCGTTGCGCCGTCGCGCGGGTGACCCAGTAGTGTGCTTGCTGATATTATGCACTGGGTCCCAAAATGATATGCTTGTCAATCTTATTGCCGATAACTAAGCAGACTGTGGTTGTTCGTAATATAACTTAAAACAAATCTAGTAATCCTTTAAAAAATAAAACTGTTTGTTTCTTTCATACAGAACAGTATACTCGTGCAATAGCAATAAGCGAAAGTACGCGCGCTAATCGGCGCTTGAGAACTCTCCGTTAGCTGTAATAACAGTGTCGTTCTACTCACCGTTAAATGTGAACCTGATTTTTATACCAAGCTGTTCCGCCTAGCTTTTTCTCAACTATGTTGGGGTCACCTTCCAGTTTAACCAGATTGGGCGGAATACTAGTATTTTACACGGAGCGACTGTCATCAGAACTCCGCAACCCAGTTACTGGGCAATACCTATATCTTAAGGTAAGACCAGTTGTCAGACTTTCAGGCTTCTGACTTACCGTAACGACTGTCATAGGTATTCGTATGACCCCGGGACCGACTGTTTAACGTGCTCTCCGATGCACGGAGGGTTCTCGACGTGTAAAGAACGGTCACCTATCTACGGACTCACCGCGGCAAGCGCAACTTAACCTCGCAAATCACATGCTCCGCGTGGTTGGTAATTCCACCACGAGCCCCTTTTTATACCAAGCATACTAGTCTTTTCCTAACGTTGAATCCGCTTCCAGTCTAACCCATGGGGCTGCGCATATATATTATCTGTATCTATGGTGCTGCATATTATAAAATTTACATGAAGTGTCTCCAATCGGACCTCTGCCACCCAATTGAGGGTGGACATCGATACACTAAGGTTAGACCGGCTGTCAGACTTTTAGTGCCTTTGTAACGTCTACTCTATCCCGTGTGAGGGAACGGATTAAAATATAAAACGTCCTCACCGCACGCTGAAAAACGATGCGTGTTGTAAGATTCAACAAAACCCAGCACGCTTGGTGGTAGGATCTATACGGTCCGCCTGGCTAGCTACCACCTGAACATTAAAGTCAAGCCAAGCAGTTTTCTGTATTCCGTCGTGTATATGTGTGAGCCAGAGGGTTATAGGGGACCCCTCTATATCTCTGTTCCTTGGATTCACGTGCTGCATCTTAGACCCTTTACCATCAGTTGTTTACCATCAGGTAAGCCTAGGGTGAAACGCGACCAAGTCAAGACCAAAAAATAATAAAAATACTATAATAGCTATGACAACCGAGATGTACATGACTTGGGTCGATCTTCACCGCAGGTATCACGAAAACCATAAATAACAAAAAGTTAGTTTCGAATTGACTGCCTCGTTGGTCTAGTGCTGACAAGCGTGAGTGCTGATCGTGAGGTCCTGGGTTCTATCCCCAAGTCGGGTAAAGTGTTATAGGGTTTTTCCGCGTGGAATTCCTCAGTAGCATCTCGGAGTTTAGATTCGTGCCCGGTTGATGGCAAACAGCTCGCCCCTATTACATGGGACTTGAACATAACGGCGAAATGAGGGTGTTACTATACACCTCTGCCCAACCCTTCGGGGAATACAAGCGTGATGTGATGTTATGTTAAGGTTCGAATTCTCCCAAATTTGGTACAATCATGAAGAAAATCACCCAAAATCTTCACCGCGAAGAAAAACACCCAAAACATATTCCGAATTCCTAACCGAAATTACATACACCGCTATCATCGTTGTATGAAGTATTATGAAACACCGGTTCAACCAATGTAAACACAACTAATCCGTGGGTTAATAAAATCATTTTGTAAACTCCAACCTGTAATTCAGCGATGTGTTGTGGTCGTAATTTACACACCTGTTGACTTTTACTGTTGTAGTTCGTGTTCATTTTTACTGTAGTTGTAACAAGGCCGTCTACTATACCATTAGATTGAAGTACAGAATTGTTCCTGTGAAATCTGGAATATTCTGTAGAATAGAAGTGAGGAATGTTTCCTGCTTTTTTCATCTGTTCATCAATGAGGTTTGTTGTTCTGAGTATTTGATGGTTTTATGTTATACGATGTGCAGGTTTCCTCATTTTGAATTTGATTATCACTTGCGTTAAAGGTGAAGGGAAACCTGCCCATCTGAGAGGGCTCCAAAAAGTTCTCGATGTTGTATGTAGTCCGCCAACCCGCACCAGGCCAGCGTGGTGGACAGGCCCCTTATCTTTCTGAGAAGAGGCCCGTGTCTTCCAGTGGGACAGAAATGAGTTGTTTGTGTGTTATGTTATATAGAAGATTACGTAAACGTTGAAGTGAAAAATAAATTGTGATGCATCGAATGATTCATCGAGAAGAAAACAGTCTTACATTTCTTCATGAGTAGCTCGCAGTCGAAAACACTACAAGACTTTTCGAAAAGATTTCAGGTGATGATGAAAACGGCCGTGCTGAAGCCCAGACAAACAAACAACGCAGGTTGTAAAATTGTTATTCCGTATTAAGAATCTCTCTATTAGTTAAAAATAGTTAAGAATTCATTAACATTTGATGTAAAACATGGCTCCGATTTTAATATTTTTAATTATAGCTAACACTAGGTACACGTGCTGAATATATTCTATTCACGGATATTTGAATTTAATGAAAAACTTGAAACGCCAAGAATTTGTATTACATTAAACTTCCTATTATCGTGAACTCTTCGAGAGGAACCATTTGAAAAATGTACTGCATAAACAGTTCTACGTTGGAATAATGAAGACCGATTACTATCAAATCTCGGCTGATCGAATAGTGTCAGATAGACGGATGAATTGTAACTAACTGTTACCAATAACTTTTAACGGGATCGATTATTTTCTACGAGAATCGATTCCAGGAAGCAGACAAGTCTAAATTTATTCCGACTAGCTTCGCACTCGATACTCTGACAATGAACTCTAATCGAGTAAACAATGGATCTGTCAGCGCGACCTGGCGCTCGCCTGTCGACGCTCACCGTGGCGGATCGTAAATCGAAACAGAGTTAGAAGAACAACACTAGTCGTATTGAGTGAGTCGAGTTTTATGACTATTTCTGTGATTATTAAACTTTTGACTTGGGTAGGTATCTGTTGATAGGAATGCGTTATTGGAAATTTTGAGTAGGTGAATCAATACCAGACGTTGTTTTTACTGCTTACTACGACTGCCAGCCGAGTAAGACTAACATGATTAGAGAGAATAAATAAATATCTGTTGGATCTATATATAAATAGTGTTTAAGTTTAGTCTGTAATTAAATTATCTTTGGTATTTGAAGGTTTTTTTTTATAAAAACTCAAACGTGAACGTGTATTTCATTCATCATTATTATCTCCGAAATTTAATTATATCTAGTTAGTTTCCAACACCATAAATAACATTTAAGTCGTCTAGCACTTTATTATAATTACTTTAGTTTTAAACTTAACCAACTCCACAACTAAAAATTGTTTCTGTGATCTGGGAAAAATACACTGTCTGCGTGAGAATTACTGGGACAGATTAATTGAAAGACCCCTCATTTATCAAAACCAATCCTGTAGCTAAAGCACTAAAAGATTTTTTTAAACAGAAGCATACTTGCCAATTTTACTTTTATTGTAGCTACGTAAGAATTCAGGAGTCCGTTCTTACCAATATTATGCATTCTTTTGTCTATGCGCTTTGATCATCAGTCTATTGCTGGATATTGGCCTCTCCATTAGCACGCCACTGAATTCGAGCCTCGGCCTCTCTCATCCAGCTGCTACCAGCCACCTTGCGAAGACCGTCACACCACCTAGCCTGGTGGCGTCCCACACTAAGTTTCCTAAGCGCTTTTACGAAATTTTAATAAAATCGTCATTCTCTTGTCTCAGGGCGTCTGGCAGCGCAGTGATCTTAGACCCTCGCATGATCTGCAAGAAGAACCGGCGCACGCGCGGCCGGCTGGCCCAGATCTGCAGAAACGAGACGGGGCTGTTGAAGGAGATCACCAAGGGCGTGACCTTGGGTGCCACGGAGTGCGCACACCAGTTTAGGAACAGACGGTGGAACTGCACCACACAGAGACGGAGTATGAGGAAGATACTTATGAGAGGTGAGTCAGATTATCGAGAAGACTGTAATAGCCAATATTTGTCTATAGTTGTTCAATGCCCACTGAGTAATTCGAGCCGGCCATATAAATCGAGAGAAAATGATTCTTTAGGAAGAATATTCTCAACATTTCTATATATGTTTGTCTTTGAGCTATCATTATAGATTATTATGTGTACACTCAGTACGACTCGAAGATATCTAGGCACACGACAGTGTATCGATCCAAGTCTGTAGATAACGTGCATATCTATTTCTTAGCATTCATGGATTTAAATCTAGTCTAAGGGGGTCTAGTCTAGTGTAAAGTTAAGATTTAAATTGTAATATATTGAATTTAGGCAATCCGGTATTCATATTAAAAGTCGACTAAGCTTGAGCTACGTCTTTATGAATTTTGTTAACTTTTGTTATGACTTTGGCGCTGCTACGGAATTATTCGTTTCGCATCTTTTCTCGTAGGAATCCGAGGAAAGCTGTTTTTATAGATCTTACATTAACTAGGAGCTTACTTGACGTCATTTCATCATCATCTTCCTGTTCTGGTCCCAAGTTGCTTGGGATCGGCGCAATATGTTTTCCTTTTCCATTCTTCGCTTTCATCCGTCACATTATCATTTACTCCCTTTTCGTTCATATCCTCCCATCACACAATCCATCCATCTTTTATTTGGTCTCCCCTTCCCCCTCCATTCATCAACATTCATATTCATCACTCTCTTAGTCTCATGCGCCATGTGTCTTATTGAGCCATCTGCAGTAAGAGTATTGGAACGAGGAACAGCATACACTCTATCTTTGTCTTTGATTACAACGACATCGTCAATCCAGAAAACCAAATAATTACCAATATAAAACGTTGTCTTTACATAAATGACGAATCGTGAATGTTAAAGTTGTTGAATATTATAATATAACGAAAGGTCATACACTACTTTCACATGAAAAGGTTAAGGCTTAAGAAGTATCTATAAAATGTCACTTTGCACCTCACGTTTCGCTAATAAATATCTTGTTATAACCTACTGCTTGCACGGATACATGTCTTGTCTTGTCTCAATTGAGAACTTAATCTGTTAGTCATGGCTCGATTATACAAGAGATGACTGTTTTACAGTAAGAGTAAAAATTAAAAAAGAAAAGTTTATTTTTGTTTCCATTAGTACCTCCTTTCCGACTAACATTGTATTAGGTCCCCACCTATGAAATTGGCGTTTGTCTCTCACAAATAGAGAACCTCATCACTTCTATGATTTAAAATATTCATCAATTTTTTTTATATTATATCGAATAATAAATAACCAACATAGACAATTACCAATATTAAAAAAAACATTATTACTTATAGTTTTCTAAACATAAAAAATACATTAAATGACTGACTCCTCTTTTTGTTAGCAGAAATGACCACTATTTTTGTTTTAACTTAGCCAAAACTTATTTTTGTCGCATAATATAAGTGGCATACGTTATCTTAGTTTTTAAACATTAGTGCATAAAAGTTTTAAAACATTAGTGTTCATAGTTGTTAAATAAATTAAGAAAATGTTAGTATGAAAAATGCAACTTCGTTAAAATTTTCCATACAAAACGCTGATTTCATAGGTGGGGTCCTAATATAATCGGTTATGTACAGCACTATGACCGCTTCATCATCATCATTGCTATCATCGTATAGAAGGCCTTCTAAGAAGAAATTCTTTAAAACTTATGAGTTTTATTCCGAGTAAAAATTGCGGGATATTACAAATATGTAGGTACTGAAAACGGTTTCTACTTTACATGATGTGGGCAGCATGGCGTCATATAATCTAACGCGTCCTCCAGATCGAGACATCTTTATTTTGTTTATTATCAGTCTCTCAAAATCGATTAATGCAAGCTTTATACAGAACTGTTATTTCGAATAAACCTCTGGAAGCTGCAACGTAAACTAAACTGACTTATATAAAACAATCACAACCAAGAACCCCGATCCAAATCGATACAAAAGCAACGTCAATCGATAGATAAATTATCGGTATCGCCGGCGATGAGTTCATCAACATTTAAGATATTGCACGATGTAGGATGAGGATTGCTACCTGCTACCTTTATTAGTCCATGGACAAAAGAATGCAAAACGTGTTAAATCGTACAGATGAATATCAGGGCCTAATTCGATTAGGCCAAAGGAGTTGATTTTTATGCGACCGGTCGTTTATCTATACGAACGTTTTAGGGATGCGGGCTGGGTTGTCGATATCGATGATTTTGTTTAAAACCTTTTTGGACATACATAATGACGACACGATTGATGCAGTGGCTGAGTGATTGGCTTCTGCGCTACGGGTCGTGGGTTCGATTCCCGCACGGATCAAATATTTGCATGGCCTACAAATAATTGTTTCGGGTGTTTGTGCGTGTGAAGATTTGTGTCTGTAAAACGCACCCACGATACAGGAGAAATCCTAGTGTGGGGCAACGAGTTAAAAAAAGAAAGATAGAGAATAGAATCATTCGGTGACATACAAATATACAATTTCAATATTTCGTGTTAATTCTGTCAATCTAGTTCATCGAGCAATCAAACAAGCGACCATCAATATTGTTATTGTGTATTTGTATCTTTTTAAGACGTTTCAAGTATTTTTATCGTGGTCGTGTATTTGGCACAGATTGTAATTAATTTGTACTATTACTATAGTATTACAGTAATAGTACTGGCTAGATATCTAGATGAGGGGAAAGAATGATAAAAATAACGAAACTATTTTAAGTATAGTAGATGTGTTGGTTTTATTATAATTTAATAACATTCTTATATGTTTTTAAGGCGCCATTGAATAACTTACATCTGTTGATGAAAATTTTATAACCCCTTATCAGATTCATGGACGTAGTAAAATCGAATCGAACCGTCCTAATTTGTTTTAAAGTTACTCATAATTTAGTCATGAATTCTAGTTAGCAAGCAATTATGTAAAAACAGCTCGAAAGGTTATCGGGAACATTAATTCCACACCTACACAATATCGATAGAGTGACAACACTACGGTCCGGCCATTCGTCGTCAACATGCATTCATTTCGGATTCATTAGCGTAAATTAAGTGGTATTTGTCAAAATTTTGGGTGCACACAAAATATTTATAAAATATACCACCCCGAGGCTTTTATAACATTCTTCAATAACATAACTGCGATTGTGCCCACACCTTTTTTGGGCAGATTAACCAAAAAAATTGTATACTCCTAAATTGTTTATTGCATACCTATAGGTACCTATAAAATATAAAATACGCGTGGATATTAAAAGTCAACGCTTCTTTTTACGACTTTGTTGGGTATCGACAGCCATTTTGCTAATGTAAAATACATTAATTAGATACTTTATTGCTGAACATGATAGCTTAATTTGGTACTTTTGTTTCTCATAAACTTCATCTTTTTTTAGCGAAACGAGATCATCGTTATCTTATTTAATGAATTCTCGAGCTTCTAAATCCAGGATTAAAATCCATTTTGAAGATAAGAGGGAAACGTCATCAATACTAAATTAATTATTAAAAAAGTAAAACAAAGATGGCAGTCGCGTGGGCGGTGGGTCCGGGATGGGTGTCGAGGGGAGGGGAGAGGGGTGTACGGTCAACAAATTAGGTTAAAAGCCTATAAATTGATGCGAACAGCGATGGGTGGCGCAGGCGCAGCGGCCTACAGAGCTGAATTAGTCCCGGATTTTTTATCCCTTGGTGACAAGAAAAAATAACGCGTACAGGTTGTTTCAATGTTATAATAGGTGTAAATTTGGTAATTAGAAAGTTAGTTTAATTGTTGATAATTATTTAGAGTCATTTTATCGGAAAAAGCCTGCTGGATTTTTATATTAAAATTTTGAATTTGCCAGTCTCTTAAAAATATCTAGTAGAGAATTCTTAGGACTACAGGTTCATTTCAAGCCGCTTCCTTGGCACTGACGGATAAGTACGCAGTCATAGCCAAGCAGTGGAACGCTCGTCTGCCATGCAGGAGGGCCTGAGTTCGATCTCGGCCTGCGCTTCTGACTTTTCGAATTCATGTGTGGATCAGAATTTGATTATCACTTGCGTTTGCAGTGAAGGAAAAATATCGTGAGGAAATCTGCACACCTGACAGGGCTCCATAAAGTTCTCGATAGTTTGTGTAGTCCGTTAACCCGCACCAGGTTAGCGTGGTAGACTAAGGCTTAAACCCTTCTCAATCCGAGAAGAGGTCCCAGCAGTGACAGTATTGGGCTGATTATGTTAACCAATTCTTCATCCTCTTTTTCCCATGAGTCGGAGTAATTGATAGTTTTATTAAGTTGACAGAAGTTATTACATCCAACAGAAGCTATCCCCTCTTTGTTCCGTTAGTTAGTTTAGCAGCTAATTCTAGGAAATTCTGATAACATATCCCCGGATTTTGAAAGACTGATCAATTTAATGTTGTCAAATCTCATGCTAACGAATGTGATTGGTCGACCAAAATACTAATAACTAATCAGAGTACTTGTCATAAGACTTGATAACTGTTTAGCTCATTTTTGCTCTGATCAGCCCTTCTCCCGATTCAAAGACGATTCCAGCTTAGAGTGTAAATGTGGTGCTGTTTCACAAACGATGGGACACGTGGTAATATGCCCCGCGTGCCCTACATGCACGTTACAGGAACTAATGGACGCTACTGATAACGCTAAACTCGTAGCTAAATTCTGGGCCGACTCAATTTAGATTCCATCGACACGCTAAAAAGAAGTCCTTCTAAACTTTTGTTAAAGCCAGAACAGTTTCCATCATATCTTTAGCAAATTGTTTTGACATATCGCCTCTTTGTTTCAATAACGTCACAAGTCCGAACGATTCTTATATCGTTCTTTTTAAATGTAGTTTCTCTATTATAAGCGTAAAAATTATAACGTTTTTTGATAAGGTAAAGTCGGACACGGCGGTTTTAATCTATATATATAAAAGGAGAAGCTGACTGACTGACTGATCTATCAACGCACAGCCTAAACGGCTGGGGTTAGAAACTTGAAATTTTGACAGTAGGTTCATTTTGTGACGTAAACATCCACTAAGAAGGAATTTCTCGAAATTCATTCCCTAAGGGGGTGAAACGGGGTTTTTAAGTTTGTATGTAAGTCCGTCATTTTTGAAGTAAGAAGCTTGAAATTAAATTTTAAGGTTTTTGGTTAGAATTAAACGTACATTTGTTTGAGCATTTTTGGAAATTCAACCCGTAAAGTGGTGAAATAAGTGTTGAAAGTTTGTATGAGAAGTCTGGTATTTTTGAAGTGAGAAACATGGAATTAAATATTTAGGCTTTTGGTAAGAAATAAACGTATAAATGTTTGAGGGTTTTTGGAGATTCCACCCATAAGAGGGTGAAATGGGGGGTTGAAGTTTGTATGTAAGTCCGTCGTTTTTGAAGTAAGAAAGATGAAATTAAATATTAAGGTTTCTAGTTAGGAATAAATGTACACGTATTTGGAAATTCAACCTCTAAGGGGGTGAAATAAGTGTTGAAAGTTTGTATGAGAAATCTGGTACTTTTGAAGTAAGAAGCACGGGGAGAAACTGACCGACTGGCTAACTAATCTAGCAACGCACAGCCTAAACCGCTGGGGGTGATAAAAGACGGACGTTTTGGATTTTATAATTTCACTTTAAAATGGGCTTAACGAGGATTTCAAACTTCACGCAAGCGAAGCTGCGGGCAAAAGCTAGTTATATAATAAAACATATAAGGATCGTTCGGACTTGTGACGTTATTGAAGCAAAGAGGCGAATATAGTTTTATCTACAGCATTCCCAAATCCCCCTGTATAAAGCCCCAGTACTCATGAGAAAAAAATAATCATCGTTAATTGGTTCCTTTCATTAGTAAGTCTGTGGTCGTTGCATTCCTGGTACACTTCTTTTTTCCGTGTCAAATCTTTATCAATGAAAAAAGATTTCATTCTTATTTAAATTTCTTTATCATTTGTCTGATGACCGCTGAACGTTTAAATAATGTTTCACTTACCCACTTAATATTGGTACCGTTATAATTATATTTAATGTTAAGTGAAGTTTTTGAGGTTAATTATTGATTATTTAAACTCTGCGAGTAGGCGATAGTATCCAATCTGAATCAGATAGGTAGATAGATATACTACTTCACAAGTACTCAAGAACTAGGTACCTTTAATTCGCGATTATTTCTATCGTATTTTTTTCCTGAACTTAAATTATTGAACTGCCTCGTTGGTCTAGTGGTGGCAATCATGACTGCTGATCGTGAGGTCCTGGGTTCAATCCCTAGGTCGGGCAAAGTTTTATTGGATTTTTCCGTGTGGAATTTCTCAGTAGCTGCCCGGTGTTTGGATTCGTGCCCGGTTGATGGTAATAGGTTCGCCCTCTATTACATGGGACTTAAAGATAACAGCGAAATGAGGGTGTTACTATACACCTCTGCCCTACCCTGCCAGGAATACAGGCGTGATGTTAAGTTATGTTAAATTGTTGAGTTTGATATCTAATTATCCGTTCGTTTTCATAGTATAAATTAAAAACAAAAAAAACACCTATAATGACTTTTAAAAGCTCCTTCACGGGTAATCGCATACGCACAGTATTTCAAGATAAGCACCTTTTATACCCAACAACAAGAAAGCCAATCAAAACAACGTACACTATAAAACAGCAGCACGATATCAAATCGTAAATACCGCGACACCTTATCTCGCTAGAGCCGACGCCGAGGCCGAGAACGATGCCCACTCAAACAAAATAGCCTAATTAAGTTATAAACAAAGCCACAAACACGGACTCCGAAAATGTCGAAGTCGAAAGGACCGTACGGACTAATCTCATGCGACCATTAACTGTCGACAGCTCCCAGCGAGGAGTCCCCAGAGGCTCGTAAAGATTACCACACGATAACCTGACTACTGAACCCTTAAGACCTCACACATGCCCCGAGAACCCAACATAAATACCCAAGAATGACTTCATATCGACAAAAAAAAGGCAGCGATAAATTTGGCGCCCTCTAACACGTAAATGTTCTTAATTATAGTGTAATATCCGGGCTGCATTTCGTATCTAATCTCAACTCTTATGCGCATACGATCCGGGCGGCTGTCGTTAGTTTTATCGATATCGATTATTGGCTTAAGCGCAGCACTTACGCGATCATAAACCGTCTTATTTATAAAAATGTTTTGCCTTATTTTGTGTGAAAGAAGCAATTAAAAAATATGTAGATATTATCACTAATGAAGTCTATTATGGGAAGGTTGCAGTTAAAGAAAAGGTAACTATAAATACCTAATATTATAACCATAACGATATAAATGCTAAGTTAAAGATGAGTCCTATCTATCACAAAGAACCAACTTGAATAAGGCTACAAGAATTTAACTTTCAAAAGCCTATAAACTAAAACTCTCCGTTTTATTAGAAGCCTCAACGTGTCTGACAAACGATAGCAGATCTCCAAATATAGCTCGACTAAATATTTATAAGTGGTCGATACAGCGGATGTCAGCCTGTTGCCTCGTGGTGGAATAAACAATAGCCTCACCAAGCTATTTGAAAGTCAAACATCGCCTCGCGACCAGTAATCGACGTCTCAAGCACGAAATTGTCGGTAGACTCAACCCCATCACTAACCAAGGAACTCACAGGAATCGAGCCTTTTGACATTCCAACCTCTCTCTCCGACTTCAACATACAAAAATATGGCTATCTCCCTCATAACTTAATGCTGAGCTGCACTTTATTTTTTCTCTCACAACGACGACCTGTCCGTCACTCTGACAGGCCGCACTTGTCACCATCGCCCGTTGCCAAATTAAACGAAATACCCAACTACGACATAGGCGCTGGAAACCACAGCGATCACTTACTTTTTTCAAAACGTTACCTTTAAGGAATTATAATACCGTTTCTGAGATAACTTTGTGTTAAAGTGTTCTTTCGCTCGATTTTAATGAGGGGAAAATGAGGGAAGTCGTTTGTTGCGGCGGTATTCAGGTTCGTCGATGTCCACCCGTCAACGTGAGAAATGCGTTTACGGCCCGCTATGACGCGTAACAAGTTGACTGATTGCGAAGTGTCGCCGCCTGCGCTTATTACACGATGCGGACCGTTCCGTGCGTGCCCTCGCATATCACCCACAATAGTAATGCTCTTCAATATGACGCAACGCCGGCTAGAGCGCATCCACTGCGTTAATTAAGCGTTAACTGGTAAAACAAAAGTTAACAGCACGAAGTACACACACGATCTAACAGAGATATTCCACCGCCGGACCGACCGGCGCGCGCATTAACAGAGCTAATTATTCCCATTAAACGGGCACAATCCATTCAAATTAGCCATCGGACGTCGTTGAATAAAGTATTCGCGTTTTGTGCGCGGCTGAATGACGCTCGGCCCCTTCCGGTGGGTGGTTGCTGTCACAACACGCAATGCGCGTCGCGGACGCACCGCACCGCATAATGAGACGCTTACTCGCATTAGCTAAAGAAATTGACAAGTGAACAATAGCGGGCCGAGGGAAAAAACGAACGCGAAAACTGCAGAAAGAGCCGGACAGTGTCGTATCGTATTACCCGACGTAAAATATCTGGGGGAAAGGAATGAGAAACGATCGTTCCATTTAAATACGGGGTACGAGACGGGTGAGTTCGCGTGCGTTCAGTAGCGTGAGAATGCGCTTTATTCGGCGGCGACAGCGCGTCCCTGGCCGGGCCAGCGCGGGACGTCGATAAATCAGGTGCGCGGCCGCAGCGGGCGCGCCACGCTCGTATATCGGCCACAGCGGCCACAATGGCCCGCCGGTGACACGCTGACACTGACGCAATTGCTCGCATGCGCCGTCCGCCGTCACGCCGACAGCCGCGGACGTCACCGGCCGCCCCGCAACCCCTCGCCACACCCCCGCCAACCCGTATTTATTGCGCTAAATATTTGAATTAATCAGATGAGATAAAATGGTCGCGTTCGTTTAAACATTCCGATGCGGTCGCGGTGACAACTCGATGTATTGTCTTCGCATTAAGCTGATCCGCGCTTAAACAAGCTATCGGGCTCTTTTTATGCAGACGATTTACTTTGTCTGCTCATGTCTCTGTGAATTTATAGAAAGTAAAATCACCGAGAATCTCGGCTAATCAATTTGCAGCATTAATCTGTGCTTTCCATCTTTGTAAGGTACTAAATGGTAATAAAGGTTGTTATGATCGTTTTATGAGCGGGCCGCGGTTGGCGCACGTAGGTAGTGAGTATGACATACATGTTTACGACACCAGGGTTTGCCCGACACACGATACTTGACATCTCGGCAAGGAAACATCGCGCCGCGCGACGCATGTTTCACTCGAGCTCGTAAGAAATGGGGATGAAGATATTACGTGTAGGAATTTTGCAAGGAATGGGACCTGTGATAATATAAATCATAGTAAATTATTAAACGAACCTAACGAAGCGATTATATCTCATGTGTAAGCTGAAAAGTACAGTCAACACATCATAGTAAATTGTCTCTCAAATTCAAAATGATACCCAGCCAAGTCCTTTAAGTAAACTCAAATATCAACAATCGTCCCAACGGGCCGGTAGCAAAGAGTATACAATGACTACGGCTGGTAGGTTGAAGACGAAGCTGAAAGGCAACCCATCCTAAAAGTAATCATTAAAAAAAACGTATTTCGTCAAATCAGAATCCAGAAGTCGACTAACTGCGGGTGTGCCCATAGGTTGAAAATGAACTAAGCAACTAATGGACTGCAACGAACAATCTGACCGGACTGGTAAGTATAAGCCGAGCCTAATATAGAAAACAAGAGAAGATCGAACATAAGAACAGCACAAGCTAAATTAGCTATGAATTGGAGTGAAAATGCAAGGCGGCACAAGCAGCCTAGACAACATAAGAAAGAAAGCGAACCCTAAGCGAAGGCCCTAATGGGATGGTTCGACTGAATATAAGGTTGGCAGGCTATCGACCAGATTATAAGAACACCTATGTAAAAGATCTGGATGGGATCAAGAATAGACTCTAAAATATAGCATAGATATCAAGACCGAACAGTCGATAGAAAAAAGATTGAAAGTAGCAGTGATGACAAAGAGAACTACACGACCCCCATAAAATCTATTTAATACAAAATAATCTCACACGTACACCAACAAAATAAACCACAAATAAATTATTCACATAGTCTGCTTCGTAATATAATCAGCTGTTTATTAACCCTCGGATGCGAGCAACAAGTGTCCCGATCTCCGCTTGCATCCATCTCAAATCTAAAATTCCTGAACGGGAGTGCGTGAACGGTTAATTTAAAGTGGCCTGTGAGCGAATGCGACTGCGATCTGTATCGGGGAGCGAGTTTCAGTTTATCAGTTTCTAGCGGGAACGTCCGGCCGATTTGTGCGACGGTCCCCGGAATGGGCTGTAGCGGGTAGGATTCAGGATTTTGAATTTGGAACGAAAATAACACCACAGCTATCACACCAGAATAGGTTCTATAAATGTCCATCTCACGGACTTGTGGATTACCTTTCATAACAAGCAAATGGATAACGCAAATGTCTACGTTTTCTATTAATAATCCAGATTGCCAGTTTATACATTAGGCAGGATAAGCACTATGCAGGATGGCTGGCAACCAGCTGGTTTAGCGATGCTACGATATTGGCTTTATTTTTAAGAAATGCCTGAATCTGCGCCGTCAGCCTGACTAGAATATTGTTTGATTGATTGTTTATATCAGGGTTTGTGTACCAAAGGATTTAAAAAGAAAACAAGATCTTATTTCCATTATTTAATAACATTTTGTTTACCTAAAACTCCTTATTAAACTTCTTTACCAACTTCACGCTCTAATCTCATAACTTCCACACTCTCGTTATAAATAAAATTAAAATTGCAAAATTCTCAGCAATTTCACATATGGGCTGAGTCCGAGATCATCTTGAGACGTCTTTCCTCGCGTTATCTCCTCAATTTGACGTTACCCCAAGGCATTCAATGTTCTATATCAACATAATTTATGTTGTTATTACCAGTGATTAATGTTGTAATTTGCGATTTATTATATACAGCAAATTATATGTTAGGTTTGTAATTACATGTTTCAACAAAACGCAATAAAAAAGTTGTTTTTACTGAACAGCCAAATGTCAAAGTTCGTGTTATACAAAATCGTTCACTGTGTGATTATAGGTTGTGTCAGATTAGACTAAAACAATCAATGCTTACAAACACAGTTTTTATTCGTCTAGTATGTAGATATATTGGTTATTATTATTCTTCTTCAGCGCGATGTTCGTATCTTCGGTAGTGCTCTTTTACAAGAACACGACCTGCCTAATCTGGCCTCTTTCCGTCTAAACAAGATTGCGTACAAAACTACTGTAATTGTTAAGTAATGAAAGAATATAGCTATCTCCATTTCTATATACTGGATGCATTGCAGTGCAATTAATTCTCGTAATGTTATTGAAATTTAGTCAGTGAAGATATCAAACGTCATATCGCGTTGACAGCCCTGACAGCTATTAGTGATCTATGGTCACTAACTAGCAAAAAGGTCTTATGTCGCCGCTAAAACAAGTTCCAAGTCATATTAATTACACATTTCCTACTAGAACTGGTTGTGCAGTCGTATTTATAGTAACTTGTGCTCATACAAAGTCTGTTCCCAATTATCCAGGACCAGTAAACTCATTGCAGCATTATCATGGGCGACCGCTCACCGCTCACGCAGCACGTGCGGCTGATTGACTCGATGTGAATGGCGGAACGACTTCCAAGTATTTTGAAGTTGCAAAAACACTCGCGATATTGAAGCCATACAACCTTCAAGTGTGAATCAATTTGATTCCATCGGTTTTATTGATCGATCGACAATTTCACTGAATTATTCAATGGACACAAATACCGACATTCCGCGGCCGCTCGTGGCAGACCACGCAAAAACGTACGTCGCGATCGCGAGGCACCCGAATTTAATCGGCGGCGGACGTCGTGGGAGTGGTTCGGCGCTGGACATATTTTGAAGCCGGAGACGCTTGAAAAAAGGCAGCGTTTGGTGATGAGAATGTCATGTCCCCCGTTCCCAACGACATATTTGCGAGTCGGGCCCGCGTTTTGTGATAATTACAGCGCATAACGCGGGCGGTGCGCGCGGAATGCGCGGCTCTGAGCTCACCGCCACGGATTTATAATGACGAGCGAGTGTCGCGACCGCGCTGCCCTATCGACAGCGCAGCGCGCGGTAGAAAAACCGTGGCGTCCACGGCATCCGCGCGGGGCGGACCAGTTCCCATGCGCGCCTGCACCCTCCCCCGCGCACCGCACCGCCGCGACGCACCTTTTTTACCCGCTGCTAAACGACTAGCGAAATATCTGGAAATTGACATTCCTCTCATAATTCCAGAGGACGCATCCTTGGTCCGTCGAAATTTAATCGAGAATGCCTATGAAAATCGAGCGTCGACAGGGAGTGACGAGGCGTAATTACGGTTCGAATTCTGCATCGGATGGGTGTGCACTCTCGCTTTTTTGTCGCACGTCAATTATATAAATTGTTGGTGCAATAAATTTTGCTGTATCTCTGGGGACGGGTGGCGGGACGGGAATGCGGCGACGATACGGCTCGTCCCGTCGTCCCGCGCTGGGCCCAATTAGCATGGGATCGATAGGCGCGGCTGATGCCGATCTCCTGTCAACTGCACCGCATTGCGCAAGGACCGCGGTTATCTAATCTGAACTTAATGAATGCCACAATACTATCGCCGAACTAAAACCTAGCGGTGAAATCAGGTGAATGTGCGTATTCGCTTGTGTTTGCAAGGTACCTCCAGTACTAAGTCTGAAATTTTAATACAATACATATTTTACCTTAAATTTTACAAAAGTTCATTGTAATGGTTTATATATAATCTTGCATTCTTTCGTGCATGTTTACAATGCTGATACTGAACATGTCTTTTTACTCTTCAAAGCGCCTTGCCAGTCCTGAGCCTGCTTCTTGGCAAGCACAACAACATAAGTACCTACAACTATCAATAATGATGAATTTCTTTTATACATAGAGCTATTACCGACAACCGCAAACCTGGAGATCTTGGACATTTTTAGTTTACGAGTTTACGCAGTGAAAGAAAATACCACAGTTTCCCCAAAATAGAAAATAAATTATTTGTCGTTATAATTTATATCGAAAACAAAATCCAGGAGTGTCTGTAAACTCCGCATCCCATTTTTTAAATCACATCAACAACAGACCACAATCTAAGCAAAAAGTGAAACCCATTTCTAACATAAATCTCCAATATCCTACATAATTAAGTATTCAACTCTAAATCATCTCATCAAACTGATTGCGAAATGACAATAATGTGCAGCATAATAGGCTATAGAAACTGACGCTTTGTTCGCTAATGGCTAATAGCCTATAGCCGTTCCATCGCTGTTGTATAGCCGATGCGGTTTGCAATTATCATGGCCCCCGTACCGTGAAGCGGCAACAATCGGAACTAGATTATTAACATGTTGTCATGACTGATGCAATTATAAGTTAGATAGAGTTGAGATTAGGCCTATGGTTCATACGAAGTATGGCGTTATCTGGTGCAAATTGCATTTGAATACATTGAATAGTACTTGAATGATGATGTCCCCTGTAGTTCGTTTGTGAAAAGCGAAGGTGGCCAGGCCAGTGTTATCATTAAAATTCTAATAGCTGCAACGAAATTAAAACCCTTGTAATATGGGAAACGGTAAAAACTGTGAGTATTATGTTAATTTTACTTAAGTTTACTAAACACGCCTCTTTCTAAAAACTTAGGAAAATTATCTACGTTAGTCTTATTTCGACTTTCATCGCTCCATTCGTGAAGTCTAGCAAATACAAATAGTAACAATGTATAATGAAAATTTGTAACAGTAGATAATAACACAACAGTATAGTTTGCAATTTGAAACAATACATTTTTATCAAATTGTTGCATCATCATCATCTTCCTGCTCTAGTCCCAAGTTACTTGGGGTCAGCGCAATATGTTTTCCTCTTCCATTCTTCCCTGTCAGCCGTCTCATTTTCATTTAATCCCTTATCTTACCAAATTGTTGCATGATAAAACTTACAAAACAGAAAACACAGCGGAAAAGCAAGACATAAAGCTACAACAAGCTATATAGTACTTAAAACTGTCATCTGCGATGAAAGTTTAACGTTGATTACGGTAAACTTTATTAAATTCAACAATACTGAAACAGCATGAACATTAAAACTCCTATTCATTGAATTGCATATGACATCACACCTAACAATGAAATTACATCCATTACTAAGTCTATCAAAAGGACCCAATAATGTTATTGTAAGTTCACCAGCTGAACAAAAACATTGCGCATTCAGTTGATGTCCTACGAATATTCAATGGATGTCTGCCGCAGCGATTTTCACATTATTCATGCCGTCTGAATATTCATCCAACATAGGTTGACCTGCCATTAATTGTTATAGCCAAGCCTGTTAGTGTGGGACACACAGATGATGAAACTAACAAACGGGTGATGGCCAATATCCTTGGAAAGTAGAACAGTGTTTGATGGACTTCAAGCATTATCAAAATCAGAAATTAAATCAGTGTTTTTTTCTTTATCGGAGTCGTTGTAATATCAAATTGCGTCTTCAGCTACATCAAGTTGAGGTTCCGTACGTTTTATTTTATCAAAATTGGGAGTATTTCCTAGTCATTAAAACATATGTTTACAATTAGATTGTTAATTTCTAAAAACTCCCTAATTTTCATCACGACCATTCAAGTAGCATAGTTTATTTTCCAAATGTTAATTCATTGTTAGCTTCTTTGCACATATTACATTGACTAAAACAGTTGAAATTGTGTTGAGTTTTCTTTTCAGTTTTCAGTAAGACTTCGTTTTCCTTGTCCATCAAGCAAGTTGGTCCTAATAATTGCTGAACAAACCCACCTTATATCACATCCAAATGTTTTATGGATGGGACCTTCGATTTGTGAAGCTCATCGCCTTTTATTACATGACTCGTGTGAATATTGATTTTTGGGTCAACAACTTCACTTTGTATCATTTGTTCGGCTTTATGTCGCTTAGCATTTTATTTCTATGCCCTATGATGACCGCGACTAATGTATACGGTGATAAAACGGCCGGCAAACGCGAAAATGACTAGTATTGTTTTGCAATGTGTGTGTCATATTAAATATGCATTGTTTATGTTGATAAAGTCAGTTATGACAATACTGTGTTTGTTTTCATTATTGAGTGCGAGCTGTGGAATTTGTAGCAAATAAGACTATTATTGTTAACTTTACATGTTGAAATCTAGATTATAAGAATAGATCTTTCTACTGCCACTGCTTGTAAATAACATTTGCAGTAAGAGAAAGCAAACAAAAAATATGTCGTGTAACAATAACAATCTGCGATAATCAGACTTCCTCTTCTATTCATGTTCGTGTTTGTTTCTTGATACTATTGAACTTATTATTTGAATTAGGGCAATAAAATGTGATGTGTGGTAGAGCACTTAAACTTTTTACGAATATTGGTTTTAATTGACAAGTTCAAAAACAGTTAGACCAACCTAAGCTTTATATTTTCCAGTTGAAATGTTGACATCATTCATTAGAAGCTGATCTTCTTTACCATTCTAATTACGCTTAGATTATTACGAATAAATTGTTTTTCTTTTTAATTTTAATTAAAATTCTTACATTTTATTTCTTTTAGTGTGCAATAAAGTATAACTATCTATCTACGCTTAATTATGTCTCCTAAATTAAGCATGGACACAATATGCTTATATTTTTACTGTGGCATGGAACTCTGATTAGTGCCAAAGGATTAATTAAAATCACGTATGGCACGTCCAAAATTAGGTTAGAAATCCATTGCCAAGTTTTTAAATTTTAATCTTTTACGCCATCAGTCGAATTAATATTGTTTTTATTATTTAGCTATATATTATTGTGTATCATTACATAGTTTTATCTTCTTCCAGGTCAGCGTCATCCTATGTACGTATCATGCCCTGCGTGTCCTGATACCTGCACGTTACAGGAACTAATGAACGCTACTGATAACGCTAAACTTATAGCTAAGTTCTGGGCCGACTCAATTTAGATTGCCATCGACACGCTAAGAAGAAGAAGCGTCATCCTAACTGAGGTCAAGAATTGCTTCTATCATAGTATGTTCAACAAGTTATTTCTTTGTCAACAGACACTAGAGAGACGGGGTTCGTGAACGCGATCACGGCGGCTGGCGTCACGTACTCCATCACCAGGGCGTGCACGGCGGGGTCCCTGCTCGAATGCTCTTGCGAAAAGGTTTGTATAAGAATAATACTGTGAGGTTCACCGTTGACCTCCATTTATATGTTGTTGCCAATGTTAATACATATTTTAATCTCTTCCTCATCCCGTATCCACCCAATGCTGAATGTAGGTCTTCTCTTTTGCACACCATTCCTTTCGGTCTTGTGCTCTCTACATCCAGGTCTTCCCCGTTATCTTGACTTGGATGTCTGTCCACCTTGCCCGTGACCTGCCCACGTTTCTACGACCAGTTCTGGGTCTAAATTCTATTACTTTTCTACCTCATCTGTTGTCGGATCTTCGGCTTATGTGGTCAACCCAACTTCCACTTCTTTCTCGCTATTACTAGTTTTTTGCATATTTTACTAATACATGATTGACGTGCTACGGCAGCTAGCAATCTTTCTTCCTTTTCAGGGGCGTTATTGGTTAAAGTTATTAGTTTTGACGGTGATCATAATTTATCGACTGTGCTGTCAACGATGTCAAATATATTCTATGTCAAGCTAGAATAATGAATAAGGGAAAGTTATGTCGTTACTGGAATGCACCTTAGAACTACTGCACATTAGTTCAACATTTTAATACCCCAGTGTCCGTACATTGTATATCATTTTACTTTGTAAAGTGGACTGAGAATTAAGCTAAGCATGTTTGCTGCATAACATTTTGTATGGATTACCGTTGAATTCATTGCAAATCTGGATATTGTGCGTACTATATAATAATTGATTTGTGTGAAATTGTTCTAATAAAAATTTCGCCTTCAAGAAGTTTAGATAGCTAGAAATTTAAAGCAGTCCAACACTGGACATTTTGATAGAAAAGGAGGTAATAATCGTCGTTTCTATTTCTACGCCGGGGCACAGATGACGCGGTCAAGTCTGGTGTATTAGGGCAAGTAAATTAGTTCCCTGCATCTGCCAATGGACGGAGGCTTTTTTAATAGCGGGGTCAGGTGAGGTTATATTTAAAAAAGCTTAATAGTATGCGTTACTCTTCCTTTAAGACAAGTACACAATTAAAGTACTTACAATTCAAACTAAAACTATAGCAATATACTTAAAAAAGCATTTTTCCACAGGGAGCACCAAAACCGCGTCGCGGACGCGAATCAGTGACGCTCCCCCCCTCCCAAGTGCCAACAGAGAGGTGGCAGTGGGGGGGATGCAGCGACAACGTACGCTTCGGGCTCAAGAAGTCCAGGGAATTCATGGACAGCCGGTATAGGAAGCGGAGTGACATAAAAACTCTGATAAAGCTCCATAACCATAATGCTGGGAGGTTGGTTAGTAAGCATTTTCCTTGGAAGTCAAATTCTGATTATTGTTTTAAACATATAGTACCTTTATCATATTAAACACGTAAATCAATTGTTCACTGTTGAACATTGAACTTATTTTGGAGGGCTATTTAACAGTGGACCTTAAGGGGCTGATATGATGACTTTCAGAAATAAAAAGTAATTTTGTATCTGCTCCTGATTTCTAACTAACCAATTAATACTACTCATAGATGGTTTGATAATCTTCAGTACTTTTTGTTGAAAAAACATAATATAAATTAAAAGATTCATGAAAAAGAAAAATAATTAATAATGACTTAATTATTGATGGTGTCGTCTAAGAACTGGTAGCTTGGCTTTCTTACTAATCCAAGAGTCTTCGTTTTTAACAGTCCCATTATAAACATGTTCTACTGTGGCATCAAAGCATCATCTTGTCCATAGGCAATTAAGAACAACATGAAGATGGAATGTAAGTGCCACGGGTTATCAGGCTCATGCACGCTCAGGACTTGCTGGTGGAGGATGCCGACCTTCAGGGAGGTTGGCGATAAACTGCGAGACAGATTCGAAGGTGCTGCCAAGGTGAGTCGATAGAAGACGTTGATTAAATAAGCCTTTGTATATAGAATTTTTAGGTTAGAGAGAATGCTTTCATGAAAAGTCTAAATAATTATCTACGGGGACAACAATGCTGCGAAATGGGCAAAACGATTTGTATTCGAAAACACAATTTAAAGTTATTAAAAGACTATTGGTCGGCCGCGGCGTAAGTGTCGTGACAATCTAGACGTGTTTGTGGGGCTGACATGATTAGAAACGGCACAAAATAGTTTGGATGGCAAAAGGGGAGGCCTTTGCTCAGTAGTGGGACATTCCATATGCTACAAAAAAAGACTATCTTCCAATTCCATAACAAAAATGAATACCAAGTCTATTTTCAATTTTGTCGCCAGGTGATCGCCAGCAACGACGGTGACAGTTTTATGCCAGAAAGTCCGAGCATCAAGAAACCTGGCAAGAAAGACATCATCTATTCCGAGGAGTCACCAGATTTCTGCTCGGTTAACATGAAGACTGGCTCCCTAGGAACTCTGGGACGCCAGTGTAACATCAGCTCAGCGGGAACCGATAGTTGTGATCAGTTATGCTGCAGGAGAGGTTACAAAGAAACCTCTGTCAGAGACACTGAGAATTGCAACTGCCAATTCAAATGGTGTTGCGAAGTAATATGTGAAACATGCTACGTGAAACGAAATATACAAACATGCTTATAATGTGATAGACGATATAATAAATGTTTAATATTAAAATTTTATTTGTGAATTCATTTATTATCTTTAGACTTTCTTTTTCAGTCCTAATCTTCTCCTTCTCTCGTCTCCTGTTTGATAATCTGATAAATATGATAGAGGGTCAATTAATTTTAGAACCGTTCGATCTTTGGGGTGTGATTTAAGGTTCAATTTACTGGTAACTGGTATCTCAGAATTATCGGCGTCATCACCATCTTCTTCATCATCGCTTTTATGTTTGTTTTCTACTTTATGATCGTTTTCATGTTTATGATCACCTTCATGTTTATGATCACTTTCATTTTTATGATCACCTTCATGTTTATGGTCACCATCATGTTTATGATCACCTTCATGTTTATGATGGTCGTGCTTTTCAACATGGTCTTTTTCGGGTATACCAAGGTATTTGTTGGGTTTCTTTCTGGGTTTAGGCTCTGTTAAATGCGGTTTATCTTTATTAAAATTATGTCCTCTCCGGAAGAGTTGTTCGCATTCTGGAACTTTGCCTTCTTTTTTCTTAACTATGTAGTTATAGAGCATTCTAAGTTTTCTAATGTCGCTATTAGTGAAACCTTTGTGCTCACCCATTGAAACTCCTACATAGGATGTCTATAAAAAAATAAATGTAATATAATAATATATATAATTTAAACATTGTTTAAAATTATTTATAGTTTGACTGAGTGTTACAATATTGCACTGTGTTATCAATTCAATTAATTTCAATCTTAATGGAACAATAATAATGTAAATTATTGGTCAATGAAATAGGTATTTTCGGGAGTTTCGCTTGTTTATTTCATCTTGATCAGCAGGCTAGCTACCTCTAGAGATTAGTATTTTATCATTTAATTTTCACAATTATATTAGTGTGAGTAACACATGACGAAATAAGAACCTTAAGAAGTCGCTGATCAATATCGGTGAAAAATTGATTTTACCTGTGCTTCGATGGTTGCACGTCCTTTAACTGAATGTTTGTGATGGTGGTAATGTCCAGCGCTGGAGAAATCGTACTTGATGTTATAGAATAACCATTCATCTGAATTTATTTTGTGGAACAAGTACCTTTTTTCTGTAAAAAATAACCAGAGGTAGGTGTAACGATGGTACCATTAATAAGAAATGAACATATACATATAAATGAACTTTAAAAATAATAGTTCCCACTTTAAAAGGCTCTAAGCTTTAAAATTAGTAGTTTTCACTATAATTTCAATATTTGAACTTTAAAAATAATTGTTTGCACTATAATTTTAATGCTTCTAACGTCAAAGTCCCCCCGTAATAAGAAATAATATGACAAGCAGATAGCTGAAAGGTAGGTTAGGTTAGAACTGTGACCACTCATCGCACGAGCCGAGCGAGCGAAGCGAGCAGTGCCACGGCAACGGCCGGCGAGTGCCAGAAATTATCAGAAACGATTTTCCAATCACTTTCCAACATTCCTTTAATGGGTGCATTCAGAAACAAGTGCTTTTTGATTGATTATAGTGCGAACTGGTTTTTTTGTTGAGAGTATTAAAATTAAAGAGCAATTACTATTTTGTTGTGAAAAGCACTATTTTTGAAGTGTGCCTTATTCATTTTTCTTTTGTTACTTTCATAAATTTTAAAATTCTTTTGAATACATTCTTAAGGATCTCTGGCATCCGTTATTCTTCGTCAAAATAAAGAATTTCTATCTAATGCTTGTTTTAGGCCTTCTTATATTCGCATAATTTTTCTCCCAACTTAATTAATTTTATTTTGGGATGTTAGTGTAACTATAGCTACTATGTTACTATGAGAGCACTTCAAGAAATCTTACATAGGTAAGGTATGTACGAATTTAGACTTAGTTAAATGTTATGCATACAAAGATGGCTGACTTGAGTTGGTGAAACCTATTCATAGTATGACGCGACGTCATTGAATTATAGGATACCTGCATTAGTGTTTGGCCAGACTGGCAGCGCGGTGTGGGAGCGGCGCGGGTGCGGGAACGCGCGCCGTTTACCTGTTCGCAGTGGAGCGTGGCTTCGTTCTGAGCGTTGTAGTGTCCAGTGTTTGTCAAAATATCATATGGATGAAGAAGACTTATTTTTACTGGAAAATTCTTACTAAAAAACGATGTTTCGACATCCACAGTGCAGATCGTGCTTGAATAGCACTTATTCATTCTTCAACATTTAATTTCGAAGACGCCATCACAACAACGCGCGTGGTCAGCTCGAACTAGTTTGAAATCCCCCGCTCCCGCGCGGGTTGTCACTTGCCGCCCGCGGTCTCACTGCGGCCACTTGTATGAACGACCTATGGCGTGAGCTTCCCGCGCGCTCCCCGCGAAAAGTAGCCCGCGCCGCTTCCCGCGCCCGCGTGCCCACTATGGACACTCAAATGAAGTTCTTCTGTTTGAGCTCGCCGCACCGCGCCCGCCCCGCGCCCGCGTTTGCAGTCTGGCCAAAGGCTTAGTAAATATTTACTTTACATACTTTTACAAACAAAACCTTTCTTAATGTAAAATTTTATAAGATTACCTGGTATGATATTTTCTTCCAAAACCTTTATGTAGTCATCTCGATCTGGTGAATTGTGCTGCGGTGGTACACCAGCTATTGAGAGCACAGCTTCGGCTAGTTCTCCGCCAGTAGATATACAGTCGTAACCCAGAAGTACTTGCTGGCAATGAGAAGAAAATTATTTGGTAGGCATCTACATTACCAAATAAGCTTAAAATTGTTCTTCCTAGCCTTTTCCCAACTATGTTGGGGTCAGCTTCCAGTCTAACCAAATGCGGCTGAATACCAGTATTTTACATGGAGCGACTGCCATCAGACCTCCGAAACCCAGTTACTGGGCAATGTCGATATCCTGAGGCTAGACCGGTATAGATAAAAATGGAGAGCACACTATGACACCTACTGAAAGTCAAAATATTTGGCCTTGAATATTTTCTTTGGAATTCTGTCTCTTTCTAAATACTCTACATAAAAAAGATAGAATATTTAGTTTGGAAATGTATCTGGATCTAAGTAGAGTATTTAGAAAGAGACAGAATTTCAAAGTAGGTAAATATTAAAGGCCTAATTTATCCATTTTTGGTAGGTGTGCGTAGTATGGTCTCCGTCTTTACCTATATCTTCATGGTGTCCATATACGCTCTCAGAGATCGTAATATGTTTGAATTGTCCAATTTCGCATCACGCTCCGCGCTATGCTCTGCGTCTCCACAAAGGAAGCCTTAAATTTGCGGCAGCATAGCTTTTGTGTAATAAAAATGTTCAGTAAAGTCGCTGCCTGAGAGGACTGGAAAGTATTCTACTTGATCTAGCCAAACTAAAAAACATGATATGAATGCCAACATTAACTATTTAAACAATTTAAAAAAGCAATTCACCTGAACTCCTTCGTTGGTGAAATTCAAAATAGAATGGTCAGCACAACCAAGCTGACCTCGACGGTTGACGAAAAACACCCATCGGGTCTTATCGTCCTTCGGTGGACTTGGCATCTCCAGAAAACTAAGCCTGGTTACGCTGTTGACCACGTTGAGAAACAAACGTATTCGATCACGAAGGACTTTGTCTGCAGGATAGAGATAAACTTAGTATGTACGTAGTAAGTGTTATATTAGTTTTAGAAACTGTTGAAGAAAATCTTAATACCTTAAGAGAAACAAACTCAACTAGATTACACGAATAATCTATTTTAATGTTAAGAGCGCTTGACTGCGTCCGATCCCAATCCGAGCAAAATACTATCCGAAGAAACTCGGCTGCAAATCGGATGTAGTGCACAACCGTTGTTTCAAAATATTGCTGCAGCTTTTTCGGATCGTATTTTCTCGCATTCGAATTACAGCTAGTTCACACAGAAACTGTTTACAGGACCCGTTTTAGCGGATCCGTTTTTACTTTGGTGATGGCGCCTGTAATTGTATGAGCGAGTCACATACACGACAGTATTCTGAATCCAGTAAAAAATACTGGATCCGTTATTTTTATCGTATCCTGCCTGCTAGATGCGACACAGCTGCCATTTGTTTAACTGATCCGTCGGTACAGATGTGAACAACACATCCAGTATCGACAGATCTGTTAAAACGGAGCCGCTGTATGAACGGACTCTTAGACGCAGTGCACAAGCCCTCTTTGACGGCTTGAATTTTTTCATTTTCAGAAACGTCACAATTCTTTAATTCTATGAATGTAAAATTTTGCATTTTTATTGTGATAGATTTTAACCCAAATGGATGATGAATGCGATACTTACCATTGAAAGAAAGAGCATCAATATAATAAGGTATGATCCCTTTAGGCCACAGCTTAAACTTTCTTATTTCATCATCAGTCAGATCAAAGCCTGCTTCATCATCAATACCCGTGAGTGATTCATCTTCTTTCTGTTTGATTATATCAGTGGACCATTCAACTGGTACGAATTTCATATCATCATCATCGACTTCGTTTAATGATTTTCTGATGGCGTTTTCATATTCTTGCTGGTTGCCGTAAGCAATATCGAGGCGAGATCCTAGAAAGGCAGTCGTGGTAACCGAGATTGTCATTTTTAGGAGGAAGATTAAGTATTTCTCTACGAATGGTTTAAATTTTGATCAATTAATAACCAAAAGTTTTTCGTTTTTTGTTAAGAAACCAAGAGTTAGAGTAAAACAATTATGATAGGTAGAATTTAAAGATTACACACTCCAAAGTTTGACCTTCAGTCGGTATCAGTATGTATTCAATGCTAGAATTCGGTCTCCCGAAAGGATTGCTTTCACTACCATGAGAGTTAGTTTTTACTATGCTTGACAGGTTCAGGTGTAGAAGTAGAAGTATTAGCTCTAATATGAAAAGGAAAACTTTTGGTATATACTGCCTTTAAGAGAAAAGCTGGCAGATTTTTTAATTTTTAATTAATAAAGAAAACTTTACTTACGTTTTGGGCACATCAGAAATACAATAAAAAATATATTTGAACATTTTACTAACCCCCTCAAAGACATAGTTATGTATGAACGATATAAAATTTGGTACTATAGATTTTACTGTATAAAATAAATTGAATAAGGCATTCCGATAAGAATTATTATATTTTTATGGATAATCCTGCAATTTGTTGTTTCCTCTTTGTATTACGTAATTTTATACATCTATACAGTAATATTAATATTATAAAGCTGAACAGTTTGTTTGTTTGAACGCGCTAATCTCAGAAACTACTAGTTGGAATTGAAAAAATATTTTTGGGTTGGATAGTCAATTTATTGAGGAAGGTTATGGGCTATATAACATCACGCTACGACTAATAAGAGCGGAGCATAAATTAAAATGTTGCAAAAACGGGAAAAATGTCCATCCGTGCGAAGCCGGGACGGGCCGCTAGTGTAGTAATAAAAGTTTAAGTTTATATACACTCAATTTTATCAACATAAGCATAACCACACCCATATTTATGAGTGTTTTATGTAAAACTGAACTTACCTACGACCTATTGGAGGCCAATTCTACAAACAAAACTGTTTGAAAGTACAATCAAATCGCAGTTCAATCACGACTATTTGACCTTTATCCTATAAAGATAATGTTTAAACAGCTGTGGTTTGGAGGTGCTCGTGGCTAATTAACGTCAGCCTGTGGATGGGTGACCGCTCGTTATCGAGACCCCTCCGTACCACGGAGAGCACGTTAAACAGTCGGTCCCGGATGTCATACGAATACCTATGACAGTCGTTAAGGGAAGTCAAAAGCCCGAAAGTCTGGCAACTGGTCTAACTTTATGTTATCGGCGTTGCCCTGTAACTGGGTTGCAGAGGTCTGAAGACAGTCACTCCTTATAATACTAGTATTCAGTCACATCTGGTTAGACTGGGAGTTGACCCCAACATAGTTGGGAAAAGGATAGCAGAATGAATATTTAAACGGTTGTGGTGGAGTTGCGGTTTCATTGCGATTTTAAACAATTTTGTTTTAAAGAATTGGCTTCCTGGACCGGAACAGTGAACATATATTGACATAATCATTTGATCATATAGCTTAGGTCAATGGAACTCGGATTAGTGATAACAGTTTCGCAGTATATTGTATTTTTATTGTTATTGGCGTATAACGACGCTCGGCAGTGAAAACCTCGTAAATCCAATTTTCTTCAAAAGCGTTTCATTTGTTCTCTAAATTGATAAACCCGTCATACACGTATAGTTCATCAAACTTTCAGTTGAAATGCTTCTAAGCCATCTATGACTTACGATCACAAACTTGTATAAACATTTGATCGGCCTTTTTTTCAGGTGACAGTTTTTTCTATCTCTTGTAAAAAAATGTATTTTACACATACGTGGTTTTCACTGTCGACCGTCGACACTGATGTCTTACGCAATAGGTTGGCCTATAAACCGACAGCCCACATGATGGAAAGTGGTTAACGCCGCCAACATACACCAACAACACCAACAGAATTGCTGCAGGCGTAGCATGACCACCGTAAACAAGGGTTTTCTTGACGAGAACAGACAAAATAACATATTGTGATTGTGGTTTATGTCATATTATTTATTCTTACGACGACAAAACCCATGCTTACGGTGGTCATGTGTGCAATTGTGTAATGTGTGTAATGCATTGCCAACCTTAGAGACAGATATAGTCTCATATGACTGTAATTTCCCCGACATCCATTCCTTTCAAACTGGAACACAGCAACGCTGCTTGGTGGCGGAAATAGGTCTTGACATAAGAAATTCGTCATATGAAATGACCTACTGTTGGCTTTTACGATGTATATACAACGTGTTACAAAAATACCCCTAAAGCCGAAAGGAGGTTAAAAGGTCCCTTGTAAAGAGTATATTCGCAATATTTGAAAACCGTAGTATGACTCAAAAAAAATGAATTTGGATAAAACATAAAATAATCATCATTGAAACGCAACACTGAAAACATAAAACTAAAGAGTAGACTACCCAGAAAGTTATTTACATTCTTACCTAATTTCCTTTCAGAGGTAAATGACAACAACCATAAAATACTACTTGATTATTTTACATTTTTCATGGGGAATTATGTAACACGTTGTATATGATGTCGATCCAAATATTTTCTACAGACAAATAAACAGAAATAAAATTCACACAACAAAATCCTTTTACATGAAAAATTATTCACGCTATTTCAGATTCAGCCACGCCGTCCGTATCTCTTATGACAGATTTCTCAGTTCATAAACATAAATTTTCCAGCGGGGCCGATACTCGTGGGAACCCACCTCGGGGCGCTCTCGACCACCAACACTCAACGACTTTTCACTTTCTTAACCCAAAACCAGCCAAAATTATACTTTAAGCTACAGGTTTAAGGTGCAATTTGGGTATAGCAAAATGGCTTGCTAGAAAATAAAGCTGTTTCAGAAAATTGCACGCTATCAAAACTACAACGGTTGCGTTGGCAATAAAACAAAATGGCGAAGGTGGGGTAGGGTTGGCATTTCCTTTGTGTTATTATAAAACTTCGTTCATGAAAAATAAACTAAAAGTCTTTTACTTTTTCATTCGTATATAGTTTCAAACAGCTAAGGTCCACCATGTTTATATTAGGTACAGAAATTGAGCTTTAATACTTTATCATGTGTACCTTTCAAATGGTAAGACCACTAGTAAAATATAACATGGTTTTCCAATAAATCAAATCGTCTAGCAAAGGAATTACTGGTACAAATCCTCGCCATTAGTACCAAAGGAATGAGGAACATAGACAGCCCTATGAGACAGTTGCATAAATAAATGCGCGCGCATAAATTTCAAAATAAGAACATCGTTTATCGAAGAGACATCTTTGGGGATGTATTAAGCTATATAACGAAATTAATGCTTGTAACGTCGACTTACTTTACAATGAGAGGGACAGAGACGGAAGATAGATTGGAACGATGTAAACGTTGATAATAAACGTCTAATGGAGATGTTCTTGTCTTGTACATTTTGTAACTGTATTGCATAATGCACTTCATATTGTGGATGTACTTATGTGAGAGTAATATTTTAAGAAAAGTTATGAAAGGTGAAGACATGATGGGTCTTATTATAAGTTATACTTTATGATGCATAATTCAAAACCTTAATTAACTATGAAAACCATTAAATTATGTTTATATCTCTACGGTATTAAAAGTTCTAGGAACTCAATGAGCAGGTATATGTACATTTTTTTCATTATCTGTATGCAGGTACTTCAGTTCATGAAGTACCTAGTTCCGAGAAAGTTCCAAGTAAGTAGTTATATGATAAAGATTTTGTGTTGAATATGCTAGTTCATTAATAAAAAAATATTACTTAAATTGTCTTTACTGACTCACCATACATTGGAATTGTGTTCGTACAGTTGACTCGAGATGGAAGGGAAAAAAGATGCGCGCGCCATCGTAGATTTTGACATAGGAATAGAGCAGTAAAGCAAGCACAGACAATAATAACCCATAAATCCTACAGTTTGAATAAAACAAGTCTGTTCATGTTTTTTGATCAATTTAATATTTTTAGTAACAACTAATCAATATTTTAATTATAAATAGATACTGCTAATGTACAACCAATATTTTAATAAATTGTGTCAACCCCCAAAAAGCGGTTACTGGACGAAATATATTTCAAAAAGGTACATATATTATACAAATAATAAGATTTGAGATTCAGATAAGTTCAGCTGATTTCAATTGTATTTTTACCTAATATTAACAATTTAAAATGCTACATTCACATAAATAACTTAAAATAATGAATAAAGACAATATTTACATGCGTAAAAATTAATTTCACAATGACAAAATTCAATTAGGCAGAATTATAATTTTGATTAAAACCGGCAATAGCTGTCAGGTGTAAAAAAGTAAAAAAAAATGGCACCAATTCGATTTTCGAAATTCATAACACTGGTTTCGTTTTTTAAATTACGTTAAAATACTTTTTTTTTATCACAATAGCTATCATGCTAAAATTCAAAACAATGGCTTTAATACATCCACAGTCATGGATATTATAACTACGAAAATTAAAAAAAAACTTCAGTCTTTTAAATCCGATGCGGTATCAGTTCCTCAGACTCTGTCATTGAATTCCGAAACATTTTTTAAAGATACCTATGTACAGAGATCCGATTTTTAAGCGTTTTTTTTAACAATACATTGATAAGTACTCGAATACCTGTTTTAAATAATACCGATTGTTTTAACATCGGATTTTTTTTACTAAAACTAACACGTTATTTTACTTTAAAACATTACTTAATTTTAAAGTAAAATAAAATAAATTAAAACAAGTTTTAATAAATATTTTTTTATATAAAAACATACTTGACGAGTTAGTATGTTCAGTGCTTTTAATATACACAATAATTAAGCTCAGTAGGATTAGACTACCTATATATACTTACTGGCTATACTATGTTTATATCACATATGAAATATCATTCAAGTTGATATAATTACTTGTATGATCAATAAAGCTTCCACGTTTACTGGCAAACTATCGAATTTGGAATGTCAAACTTTTTGTCATCGAAATGTTTCCAAAAGATAAAAAGATTTTGTCAAAAGAAAGTCAATGTTAATTCGAAAAGATAATCGAAGTTAGTGAGTTATGTTTGTCCAAAGAGTTATGAGGGTTCGAATATAAACTCGCCAAGTGAATAGTTTGCGATGCAATCTGTCTAATTACAATAACATTTATGTATAAAAGCGTTGAAATACAACGTTACTATTGTAGTAACACATGCATTTAACTACACTAAAAACGGTTGAAAGGGACGAGAATATTGTATAAAATGTTGTAACGAGTGTCAGCCGGGTTTGCGTGCAACACTATCTCCTTGTATCGGACGCAACACGCATACAATATTATACTGCCGTCGTAAGAAGAAGGGGCACAACTGACATTTTTTTCAAAATTTAGTTAAATACATATTTGGAATCAGCTTTTTACGCTGAATCCAAATATGTATTTAACTCAATTTTGCAAAAAATGTCAGTTGTGCCCTTTTGTATTACGATGGCAGTATACGTATAATACTGATTATTTAATTCGTTTAATATTTAATTAAAATTCTCCAGAGCGTTTATCTCGTAATGTGGGACACTTTTACGATGGCGCTACTTACTGACTGATAAGGGCCCAACGCTACCTCCGCCGCTGAACACCCAAGAAGACACTTTATGCAAATGCCATTAAGCCACAAATTCCATTAGCCGGTTTAATTATAATATGAAATTATAATTACAAGATAATTTCGCTGTTGAATCTCAAAACAGTTATGCGAGCATGCACCCAACGCGGACGTCCATAAAATAGAAAGTATTTATAAAACTCAAATGATTATTGCCGCTGTTACAATAATTGCAAATAACTTCTTTGAAAAACTTGAGTATTAACTTTGGAATGATATTAAGAAATATCATTTAAAGTCTCGTATATTTCATTTAGCTTACGTGTCTCCTCGAGATGTTCAGTCGAGTATACCCTACCTACGAATAAATAAATTACACAGCTGACCGCGTAAGGAAACCAATAAGTCCAATTTAGAATAAATACAAAATGAGTCGATGATAGAAATAAATTGTCTGTAAACTGGTCTCATTAATTTCCGAACGACAGTGTCCAAAAAAATAAAGTTACTAGATCACATGTTCGCACTTAATAGTCAAATAAATTAACTGAACGAGTAGCTTACTTTAATTTTACGCCGGATCAATTATCATGTATAAAAGAAGAAATAAACAGTGATAGAGAAACTATTTACATAAGTCAACATGATATACGATTTCGACGACTTGGATAGATGAAAAAGTAAAGTGATTATATACAAGGTCCGTTATCTGCCTCCGAATAAGAAAACAGGTCCACTCTCGAGTCTGAGTCACAATCACATCTGTCCGACACTAAAGTTTCTCTCATTGATCACTTCGTCATCAGCGTCCGCGAGTCTATAAACACGTGTGCACCACTTTTTCTGTGCGACAGAGTTTGCACTTGACCTCGCAGCACCAGTGGAAGGTGCAGTTACATCGTTCCACCACGAACATGGTGTCCGTCCGGTATCCTCGGCCACAGCACATGAGGTCGCAGCCGTCCACACCAATGCTCGTGTCATTACAGGCGCGCCCGTGTGTGCCGGGGATGCCCAGTCTTGGGTTCTTTTCACAGAAGCCCGGCGATGACTCCAAGTAAACTAAGTCTTTCGCTCCCGGCGATTTGTGGTCTGGATTGTGAGGCCGCAGTTGGAATCTGTATCGGTCTCTCCGTGGCACTCTGTGCGGCGCTGCATCGTTCCGCTGCGCAGGCGCTTCCAGGTCAGTATTAGGCATCATGACCCGCGACGCGCCGTCGAACCGGTCCTTCAACGAGTCGCCTACAGAGCGAAAGCTCGGCAGCCTCATCCAGCAAGTCTTGACGGTGCACGAGCCCGACATGCCGTGACACTTACATTCCTGCCGCATCTCTGTTTGCACATGCTGCGAACAAAACAACACAATCAACATCTCGTACTTTAATTTATTCTATCATGGGGAGGTCTATAATGATGTCCAAATATCTTTAAATTCCACCGATAAGCTTCGATACAGTGTGATCGATGATCTTTTAAGCGTACTCCATCGATCGCATCTCACGATCGAGCAAATTGTTACAAATCGTGAAGAGGTGGGCCGGTCGTCACCGCGCGTGGACCGATCATAAATCATACTCTAGGGACATTCATCATTCTTAGAAGGTAGATAAATGACGCGAGGATGGGAGACAGTAAATATTTTCCTATCTCGAAGCGCAGGCGCTTCGTAGAACGTCGTCGACGGTATTTATTCATTGACATGTAGATGGCCGGGTATGTTATACAGTCTAGTGTCCAAATATGTGTTAAACAATCGATGGAATGCTGTGAATATTCATCAGGTGGACACCCAGTGCGTCTGTCGTGACAGGAATTAAGCGCTTCGGTTAATGACGCGTCTGGGTGGCTCGGGGCGCCCGACGTCCCTTTTTGATGAATTTTGGGAAGGAGCGGACAGTGGATATGCAAATGTGGGTGTGCGGTGGGAGGGAGATGCGCGAGCGCAACGAATGAGTGCCTGTTGCGCAGTCGTCGCGCGCTGGGCCGCGCCGCCCGACGCATAATTAATATTACACAACGCGACATGTCAAGTGGCGGACGATCGATCGTCATCCATAATGGTAATGTAAACACGGCGCGATGACAATGGCCATCATTGGCGATAACTGATTGTTTTATGGATGTTTATAAGGTGCTACTGTCGAGTGGCGATTGGATAAGCATATTGACAGGAGTGTTCAACACTTACCGATCGGCCGGCTTCGTTGTTATGTAGGTTCATTTTTTCTCTCAGGGTTTTGCCTCTTTCGCCGGTGTCGACAAATTCGCGGCTGAATCGGAAACCGAAGCCGATGTTGTCGCTGCAGCCGCCCCACTTCCAGACGCGAACATTGGCTGCGGCAGCGGCGCGGGTCCGATGCGGCACACGGTCGATGTGCGAATAGTCGCACGTGCACGATTCTATGGAGCCTTCTGCGCACGCGCGCGCTACCGCGTGCGTCACTCCCGCGCTTGTGATCGCGTAGATGAACGCTGTTTCGCGGCAACCTGGTGACAATAGAAATGTTGTTCGATTAATTTATGCTAATTCATGACAAAAGGAAAAGTGGTTTTACAACCTACTTGAAATATGTTTGTGAGTTTAGGTTAATCGATTTGGGACGAGAATTCAGGTGGCATAATACGCTATCTAGATAATCGTAAAGATTAAACCCGTTGATTAAAAATAGCATATAGATAGCTACGTTATTGAGTTAGGCAGTTACACATATTTCACTTTGGCATGTTTGGTATTCGTATAATTAATTCATCCCAACAACAGAGGGGTCCATATTTTAATCAAATTTTATTATTGCTCCGGGTACAGGGACAAAAAATCTCGACATATTAAAATATTTTAGGTATTATAATTTAAAAACGCAAAACATTTAGGCTCATCAAGCAACTGCAATCCGAGGGACTGAATTGGCTTTGCTCTTTTTTAATCTTATTATTTTATTGACATTTTTAATTTGTTGACAGTATAAAATCCTTTTCGAGAGCAATGGGCACATTAGTTTTTTAATTTCCTTCGTAAAATTCTATCTCAAGTTTCGACCTGTCTGCCTCATTTTATTCTTCATAATATATGTGCGTGGGTTTAATTTTTTTAATTCTAAATGATACAGTAACTGAATATTCCGGATAATAACAATGTTTTGAGTTATCAAGTAAGGTTATAATCGTTAAGCAACAAGATCATTAAGTTTATATTCACACAATAAAGACTTGAGCAATGATTGCATCGCGTTCATTCATCCCGTACGGACGAATACATAAATCGATGCTCGCATCCCGTATCGAATACTATAAATAATTAATGGCCCGGCATTAGAATCAAATACTCATAAAATACAATTAAAAGAGAGAGAGGGTATATCTCCGAGATTGAAAATAAAAGAATTGCCTCTTACCTACCCGAGAGATTATAAATTTGATCATTACAAGTGGTACGGCGCGCGCATCGAATTCTCTCTCTTAATATCGATTTAATAGCCCTTGTACTTTTAACGATTAATACCATACCGAGCCTTTGTCTACGCGAGCTCGGCTCCACAATGAGACGATATTATTAACCGAACCGGGACCCTATAGTGACGTAACCCATTCACTATACGACATAATTAATTAAAATATTCGATTACTTATAACTTTTTTATGAATCATAACAGCCAGAACGTGATATTGGAGGACGTGTTTAGACTTTATCTCGTAGACATTGTAATTTTACGGCATAATGCGCTTAATATGGCTATTGTGAAGCCCCTCATTAAACGCTCTCGCCCCGAACGCATCCAAGGTTATGATGGAATTCCTCAAAAGCTATTAAGGCCCCGATCTTGATCGCTAAATACCTGAATGAAAATAAAACTGACAATTAACGCCGTTCTAACACAAGTGTAATCGCGTGTCACCTCGCCAGCTAATGCCATTCATTTCGTAATATAGTGAGGCTCGCGCGCTCCTTAGGTGGGCTTCCGGCCACCGACGCACCACTATAAAATCCCTTCGGAAAAAACTCACCGACCCCGTATGGATGTAAAAATAATAAGGAACGCGTATTTGTTGTTATTTATAATAATAATATGTGGAACGAGCCCGGAGCAGCCCGCGCCAGCTTTATTAAGAACTCAATAAGCAAATGAAATCATTTTTTTATTAAGTTGTCATCGTGTACCCGATATAAATTACGGTACGCACACACTGCCGTGGACCGCTCTCGGATTCGCTTTTTGTGCTTCCCTTTGGGATGTTATACAAAAGTATTTTATTCAGCAATTACTTGAGACGTTCGACCGAGAATTTTAATGTCAATTTCGCCATCATTCAATGCTCGGACGAAATTAATTCAAGGTAGGGATACGTACATACAAGCGGTCGCGGAGTCGTGCATTTATCTTCTATAATGACTTGGAAACGTTCGGTCGCATTAACTATAACGTATAGGTGAGGGCCAATTAAATATGGCACACGTAAATAACACTCGTGAAATAATAGCTTTCGGCTAATCGGGTTTAAAACATTGACGTGTAATGTTCGATAAAGGACAATGCTCATAGATGTATGGAATCCCGTACCAAGCTGCATCAAAGTGAAACGTTGTTTTATAAAGACTACACTTATCATATTAACTCCTACAAAAGTTATTTTTGTAAATAAGACCCGGGTTTCGGACATATTCAAGAATATCGAAATAACCTAAAAACTATGTAGTATATTTTGTTAGACCACGAGCGGCCAATATTTACTCTAAAAACAGCGTAATCCACTAATATTAGTAAGAATTAAGACACATATGAGCACAGCAGCCCACTGTTCGCTTACCGACTAGGCAGCTGCAGCAATAACCTACTATGGCTTCTAATGTGTTGGCCACAGCATCATCTCTGGTAATCAATAAATACGTGTGATATGTACGACTGTTGACATGTCTCGATTAACCATAAATAAAAATGATAATCGTTTAAATAAAAACTCTATTTTATTCTAGTTATTTTTGCCAAAGTATATAATTATATTATTTAGATGTTTTTTGAAAGACATGATCATGACACTTTTAAATTGAAGGTTATGTCACGGAACGTCATTAGGAAATAAAACAATTGCAACACTTTTTTACTTGAAATTAAATTCCCTGTTCAAAAACCAAATCACCGACGCGTAAATGTCGTAAAAAAATATGAAAATAATTACTATAATACTTTGATCTTGATGCATGAGACTTTTTGGTACCACTTTTGGTCATTCTCCTTTAGGGGTTATAGTCTAGATAACATAACGCGTATACTCCCCGAAGGGTTGGGCAGAGGTGTATAGTAACACCCACATTTCGCTGTTATGTTTAAGTCCCATGTAATCGATGGCGAGCTTATTGCCATCAACCGGACACAAATCCAAACACCGGGCTGCTACTGAGGAATTTCACACGGAAATCCAATAACACTTTGCCCGACTTGGGGATCGAACCCAGGACCTCACGATCAGCAGTCGCGCTTACCACTACTAGACCAACAGGTCAGTTATAGTCTAGATGTGGGAACGATTAAAACTTTAAAAGATAATGTTTGTGTTTTATCGTCAGATTGTAAATCGGAGGCTTCACGGGTATCTGTTTTAGTGCGTTACGAGTGAGCGAAGTCGGAGGTCGTACGGCGGGGTGCCGCCGAGCCGGCCAGGTGCTCGCACCACGTGCTGCGACCACGTCTTCATAACCCGTAGATAAATGTCGCCACATCTGGCCACCACAGATGTGAATCACTACCCGCTGTGATTTTAACATCGCTACTTTTACTTTATCTCCAACGTGATCTAACGGTACGTGGCTACCCGACCAATTAGATACATAAACGACAACTGGAAATAATTTTTAATTGGTCTGAGAATTTTAAGGCTCGTCTATTGATGATTCACAGCCGTGCCCTGACTCGTTTGACATCGTTCGGTAGTGATTCTTTGTTCTGCATTAAACATAAGTACATACACATTTATAACTATAAATAAATTGTTTCAATATTTCATCGTGGCCGTTGCGACGAGCAACAAAGCCGATTGTCGCGTTTTGCGAATAAATCGCGACGTAGAAAAATTATGACAGATGTAAAGAGGTTCCGTCTGCGTGAGCGCATTAGTCACGGCATTAAATAAAATGTAAATTCCCGACACGAGCCTAATTAAACGGCCAAACAACACTAATCCGACGCCGGCCCTGTATAACTTCTAATACAAATAGCCATTAGTTACCGGCCTGTATGGGCCTACGCAATAAAATATTCATAATTAAGGTGCACTATTATTTTATTGGGGCAATTTCGCCCCATCAAATCGCAGTCAAATAAGAACAAACATGAGTAATGTGGATCTATAAAAGTAAATTATTATTATAACTGATAATAAAGTGCTGTCCGTGGATTATCTGTGCAGATAATAAATGGTCCCGTGGTGGGTTTACAGCGCGAGCACCGAGCGATAATTCCATCCCAACGGATTGGCAGTTAAGGCGAGGCGTTGAGAATTTATAAAAGTCAAAAACTCGTAAATCCGACCGCGCGTCCGCCGCATCGCACTGTTAAAATAAAACTTAATCACTGTTGACATTTGACGAACACCTGGCCCCGCGGCCACTACCATTAAATAATTCAAAATTAATGTACTAATTAAATATGTTCCTGTCTGCATTGAGTCATCACGCTGGGGTGTTTCCATAAGATTAATATGAAAGATTGACTTATGGAGGTTTCGCGCGTCGCGCCTCTCTTGCGTTATTTATGACGACTTGCATTATTCAAATTTGATGAGACGTAATTACTCAAAACATTCATAAATCACTCGTTTTATAATATGATGTTTGGCCGGTTTAGAAATCGTTCCGGCTCACCGCTTTATCGGACTACGATGAAGTCATTGACGTCGTGTTATTTGTATCTAAACATGTCTTTTACGAGTATATAATGACATTTTATCTACTGAAAGACGGATCGTAGAGATTATAAAAGACGGGATTCTTCCGTTAATGAAATAAGAAAGGAATTCGATGCATAGTGGGAGAGAAATAGAACCAAAGAAGGCAATTTCGCCGTAAAGGCACTTGGAAGATGGACCAATAAAAAGCAATAATTCATTTTCGTTATGCCATGTATGGGTGATAATTTCACATTGAGTCCGCGTCCCGAGACTCCGGTGCGACAATTCAAAATTACGTCGGTCGTATATCACTCATTGTGAGTGGCACAAAGCGCTGCCAGCTACCACTAGCTACCAGCCAACAGCCCAACAACGCGACACCCATTCACACAATGGACAAAGACATTTGTTTTCAAACTCCAGAAAAAAGCACCGAAAATAATTTCGTTTTAAGTGAGCTGTCCATAAACAATAAAAGGGCGATCGGAGCGTTGGAAACTTGGAATCTGTCGATAAATATGATCGCGGTCGCCCCCGGTCAATTGCCATCGTCGCCGGCCCTAATCGTCTCATTTCAGTTTCACAAAACGCGCGTTATCTCGAAAACAATTCAAACGCCACAAAACCTAAAACGCTTATCTAATTGAGCATTAAATATTTCGTCGAGAGCATTTTATATCGGCTTTATTTTCGGTGTCGATCGTTTTATACGTTTTATCCACCCACGACGTCGGAATCTCGGGTGCGCGTACGATACACACCAAAACAGGAAATATTTGAAAAAAGGTCGGGTTTTATTGGTCGAGTTACCTGCCATTAGGAGCTGCGTTAGGTGTAAACGTGGCTTCCGTGGAGCTTGTACGAGTGCAGTGGAATCGCTAAACTACTCCGCAGGGGGCTCGCCGCGGGAACTCGGACCATATATTTTCTATTCTCGGCTCGACAATGACGCGACGAATAAAGGCCTTACTATTGTGTCGTTGTCATCATTTGTGTTAATACGATCCTTGAGGTTTACACCACAATGAGATGAAGTTGTCGCGTCCGAGTGTCAATGGTGTGACAACGTGTAAATTAGTCATTATTGGTGTCGCGTCCGGGGGGCTTTGTGTGCTCGCATCTTAATTATGGTGAACAGAGCTATCCGTTAGGGATTGATGAGTTTCGGGTATCATATTGGCAAGTTTACGATTTTTGTTTATTGAGTAGCATTGTGACGGGCTCCCGCGGGGTCGAGTTCGTTTTATAATTCTCAAATGACTGTAATTGCAATGTATTAAACAAAATTATTGTGTGTATTTGCGTCGGCCTGTAATACCACCGTGCGTCTCGCCCGCCCTGCATGCCCTTAATAAAGTAATATGCTCTAAATGCGCACGCATATAACATAAATTTTGTAATCTGCTTGCTCTTTTTATCATGTGAAATTATTACGACGGTGGTCCGAAGCCGTGCTATATCTGGCTTTTAATTTAGAAAAATGGTACTTTGCTTTTATAGTTTGTATTCTCGCTTACAATATCAATATTTATTTTTTGCTCTAGGCGTTTAGTTTTATGACTGTCGATGGTAAATACTTAACTGTGTGCGTAAGAACGATATATCATTTGGATGCGAGTACTAGAATTTAATGATTTAACGTTTTAAATTAATATGACTGGCTTTGTGTCTAGCTGAATTATTAACGGTTATTCATTGCGGTTTAATCTGACTAGTAAGTGATGTTGAATGGTGTACTAGTTTCAATAAAATAACTTTCAGTAACTTTCCTTTCTAGCGTGGGATTACACGGTTGACATTTAAATTCCCCAATCGGCAGTCATCATGAATAACTTTAATTAGTTTTAGAATATAAATAGTTTAATATATTTCTTCGTGTGTCCGTTTGTCTCGCATTCGGTACAAGCGCCTGAGGCCAAGACGACCCAACCTCACTTTTTTCTTTACGACCAACATTAGTGTTGTGTAAACATATATATAATTGCGATTTGTTACCAATTTTGTTTTTCATGAATATTTTATAAGATAATGGTTTATGACATCTTGTTTTTTTAATGAGAAAACACCATTTGAATCAACAATAGATTTGTTGGTATTAGTTTTGATGACAGTCTCTCATTTTATTTATTGGTCTACGTTTCAAAATCAGTCCTTATAAGAGACGAAGAGAAAATATATCCAAATTCAAAACGTTTTATAAAATGGAACAGCAGTTTTGTAACTACAATGGAACAAACAGACAAACAAATTAAAATTCAGGGACATTAAGGTTCTATTATGGGTTGACCTTAGAACCATTGACCTTGTTCATCAATGAATTGAATTAATTAATACAAGGTCTATTTAATTAATTAATAACTTTTGTTTTTTGTTTTTATATTGTTATAAAAATATCCATTTGCTACTACTACTAAGTAATTGTTTATATGAACGAACGTGTTTGTAATTATAACAGGTCGAAGTTTCTCATAACAATTATTTTTATAGATAAACTATGTGCTGAATATTGACAAATATGTATTGTAATATGTATTGACAAATTCTCGTTAATTAAAATAGAAAGTAAATATGTTAAAATTAAGTTTCTCTGTGAAAATACAGAAAGGAAAATTAAATTAAATTTCTTTGTTAAGACGAGCAACAAGGGACCTATTATCAAGACAGTCGAGTCCGGCAGCAATAGAGACATTTACAGAAACAGCTTGTACTATTCATTAACGTATTTGAAACGCGGGTCAATAACCGGAGCACACAAGACATATAGCCGATATATCGTGCCGAATCCCAAATGAGATCGAATTAGCTCGAGATACGGCAGCCGATGCTCTTAATTTTGACGATAACCCCCCTAATGCTCGCTCTGAACTTTGATCCACCAAAAGCTTTTTCATATTATTCATTTTTATTGACAGAATTAATTTAAAACTCATTTTTTTATTCATTTTATGATTTATACCATGTTTACACTCGCGCTAAAAAGTTTTGTTGCAAAAACTTATTAAAAAACGCAAAAAAATAATGCAAACGACAGAATTGAATCACAAAACTGCCTTTTTTTGCTATTATAGCGAATAATTCTTGTTGTGCCGAACAGATGTTCGCAGGCTCATAATAAGGCGTATCGCGTACAAAGCATCGAAATCGGACACCGGAGATAGGGCAGCCCCGATCTGACGACAAAATAACGTCTTACCGTTTTTAAACTTGATTGCCAAACAATTTTCGACCTTATTTACTACCAGATAAAGTTCCACAAGCTTTTAAGCGTCGACAAAACAAAATAAAGCAATGCGTTTTAAAACATTTTAATTTCGAAGTGTACCTTTATAAATGTAGGTTATTATTTTAAATTGAAAACTAAGTCTTTATACTGTTAAATAAAATATTTAATGCGATGTATAAAATAAGCAAATCTTCTAAAAGGGATTACTGCAAGCGTAATATCCCTAACCTATTGAATTCAGTTGTGTAACCAGTATTGTGGGGCTAATGGGTATCTATTTGCTGATTTATATCTATCGATAATAATCTACATCCATTCAAATCAACTAAATGGATTCGACGCTCGCGCAATTGTGGACCGGTGTTTATGGGATATAAAAACATGTTTTATTTTTTTCAATACACTATAGAAGAATCGATGCGGAATTAAAATCGGATTATGATCTCATTCATAAAAAGTAAAATTATAATTTGAAACTATCGTAAAATATTAAAAACTCGTTCTCAAAACGGAATTGAAAAACGAAAAAAAGGAAAGAGTTATCGACAAACGGGAACTCAAACGTCATTCGTCCTCATGTAATTGATCCAGGATGTTTTATCTTGATGAGTCCTTTATATCTGCCCCCGACTCGCTACCCTCCCGTTGAATACAGATAAAATCTTTTAAAAGGGTTGCCAACTAAAGATATCACTTAATTTGTAGCCTCTCTTTGTAACTGGAATTGGGGATTTATATAAAACACATCTTTTTGTCCACAGTTGCTCGTTGCAGGGTTAAATGTAATATTGTACGCGTCGAGATTTTCGATTAAGTTTTTTAAAGATTAGTCTCTTAAACGTCTCAATGCTCTGTAATCTGTTTCCTTAGTATTTTAGAAGGGTATTTAAGGCCTTATCTTCTTAAGTTCTTTTAAATGTTTTGTTCGTTTTGTTTTGCGATATCAAAATTGAGACAAATGAATGACGCGTGTACCCAAAAACGGTTTTGCGTTTATTGTTTAGTTTTTGTTCGTGAAGGCGACAATAAAATCGTGATTCGAGTATTAACTCGTCAGTCAACCTTTGTCAGTTGTTTGGATTTAATTAATCTAATAACAGCTTACCTCTGTCGACGATTTTGCCAAATAAGTTCTTCCCTCTCAGGAAGTTTCTTGTTGAGCAGTTCCATCTTCTATATTTGAACTGGTGTTGGCATTCTGCGACAGCCAAGCTGGCGCCTTTGGCAACTGCTGACAAGACCCCAGGGTTTTCTCTTGCTAGTCTTCTCTGTTTCCGCCTGAGGGTGGCGTGTACGGCTGGGTCCATATACAGAACCCCTGGTGAAATCGGTGATAGATTATTTGGCTCCCCCGCTTTGGCTATACCCCTACAACAAAATAGGATTTGTTACAAACGTATCCAAAAGAATTGCTAATCAAGCGCGCACAAGAAACAAATCTCATTGTCCAAAAGCGATAAGATTGACTTTTGTCACTGTAAAAGACAATGCGTTCAAAAAACTTAATAAAGAAAAAAATACGAAAATAAACAACCCGAACGCCACTTAAGGCAATGGGTGCAACTCGAAATGAAATGCTCATTTGAAAAGGTAAAGACAACAAACAATTGACGACCGAACTGTCAATCCGCAGACGTTTAGATAAATATTTGCGTCGCGCATTAATCCTTGAGGGCCGAGCGGGTAAACACGGCCTGAGAGCGATCGAGATCACGGCCTGTTGACTCGGCCTCGCTTGACGAACATATTCGGCCTACAGTAAAAAAAGGCCTCGGTGCACTCTCGCACGCGGTGCCTCGCGTTTGGAACTCTGGAAATCGTATTACTTTTCTATTTGCTTTTCTTTGTAGTCGAGTGTTACGTAAATATGAACGTGTTCGTCGGAAATTCTCGTTTCCTTCGAGAATTCATGGAGACGACGTGCTGGGTTTAAAATTTTTGTTCTACTTTTAAAAATAATAGACAACAAAGAGATGAAACAGATATAGGAATGATAGCTTACGCCGTCGCGTCGGTGCGTAGCTATGGTGACGTCTCAATTTTTACATACGCGTGGGAGAATATTTGTTAATGATTTCGTAAATGTCTCTTTTAATACACATTAGCACTTATGACGTCTAAATTTAGCAAAGATTAAGGTGTCGACACGTCACATTATAACACTTCTTATTAGCAAGCTCATTTAATTTGATTATAAGACGACCGTCGGCGAAGTTTTATTACCGTTAATCCAGTTTTTTTTTCCATATTTATTGAAATAAATGGATATTGACGTAACTATTAACAGCCAATAAGACATAAGAGATAAACTACTTTACACATTTGTCAAAGCGACACTTAATATTTTATAATAGTATAAACTGGGTAATTTAGTTTTAGATTTCAGTAAAAAAAATATTAATGGACTGTGTCACTGTTTTCGTAGCAAACATTTATTGGACGTAATAAGTCAAAAAACCGTCGGACAAGTGAATTGAATTTAGATTATTCAGGACATAAATCAATCCAATTTAAAATCGGTTTGCACTAGCAATCACGTGGAAAATATAAATCCGTATGTAGGTGCAATAAATTGGTGGCCGGCTATATTGACACCCACGAGCGCTTTAAAACAAAAACGAGGGATAACCATATTTGCCTGTCCATAATATAAGGTCCTTTGCACTTGTCACGTTGGTAGAAAATCAAATAGTGGTACAACACAAAGTCCTCGGGGAAAAAATTCTGAATGGCTTTCACGAACAAACGTAATGTGTGCACAGCGATAAAACCTGTGTGAATGTGTCAAAATATTGTCTTTTGGATGCTTGTGTCTCCTTGTTTGAGTAATTAAGAGTGTTCCTGTGCCGTTTTTGTCGTACTCCGTAGAAAGAAATGTTTTGAATCTGTATTAGGATCTTCAGGTATGTTAGCTCCCTTACATTAGATTTAGATTATTTTTATATTAATGTCTACAATTACCTATACTTGCAATTCTGTACTAGTTATGTCAAAACCACTCAAGTTCATGTGCCAAATTGAAGTTGGTGTCAAGGCAATCAACTTGTACGAAGAGTACATTGTTTTATGGAGCTAATTAAGCTCTACTAATTTTAGATAATTCTGCCTTTTTGATTAGCAACTATTTGTTTTTCATTGTGTTCGTTTGGATTTCATTTGGGCAACAATATTAGTTCCGTTGAGTTATCAAATTTATGTGCAGATCAAAATTTGATTACTCCTTGAATTAACGGTGAAGGAAAACATCGTGAGAAAACCTGCACACCGAAGAAGGCTTCATAAAGTTGTCAATGGTGTGTATAGTCTGCTAACCCGCACCAGACCAGCGTGGTGGACTCAGGCCTAAACCCTTATTATTCTGAGAAGAGGCCCGTGCTTATGTAGTTAAGTTTAATAAGTAGGAAAATATTTAATTCAAAAAATATAAACGAGATCAATGCCAACCACACATTTCCTTGATACAACTTCCTTGCATTTTGGATTTAGCAACACATGTCTTTAAAATGGAAGACTTCATTCGCCGCACACGTCCTGCATACGAATCAGGCCTTATTATTTAATTTGTTGGCGACTTGCGAGGCGTCAAAATATCAAAGTTTATAAACCAATTTAACTTAACCCTTGTACACGAAGTAAAGTGTTAAATCTACAACGTGTATAAAGTCTCTTTTTATACTGGTTAGTGTTATCAGAGGTATCGTGACGCCGGCACGCGATTTCGAGCGTAATGTAATATGGACTACGAGTGATGAATACGAATGAAGTGAGGTGTGGCGATTTCTTTTTTGCTCGAGGCAACGTACGAGGATTTTATGTGCTCCAGTTGGATATTAGTGCCTGAGGGTTCAATCGTTTGGACCACTGGGCATATTTTAAACGGCCTAGTAATTAAAAGTAAGAGAGGGAATCAATTATGTTGATTATTTTCTTCTATATACCGTTGTTTATTTGATTAAATTTTTCTGGTTTAGGTTGATCTTCGTTTGGTCGATTTGGAAACTCGAAAACAAAAAATACTGGCTTGAAAATATCGATTTATTACAATTTAATAAATATTCTCATTTAAAAAAATATTCTCATTTTCGTTCGACATTTCAACACACCATTCAATATTTTAAATAAAGAATTGCATCATTCATTTTGCTCTCATTTTATTAAACATTTTAACTCATTTTTGCATGTCTCAAGTAGTCTGCAAGTTTATTTTTAAATCTGTCCACGTTAATAGTGTGGGCTTGAGACTTGAGAGGAATGGGACCGATATACCATCTTCCGGCAGCTGCCTAAAGAACTAAGTGGTCGGCTTTATATTTCATATTGCCGTGATAAGATTTATAGTTGAACTTGCTCACTTTATTTCGATGTGTAAAATTATATTTAAAGACAAAAAAAATGTAGTATGTTAATTGTGGTGCCTATTAACGTCTTCAATGTCATTATGGTATCTGTTTTCGATGATTAATGTTCAAAACAGCAGAAATAAGGAGTGTTGCTTGTTTTTTGTAAAGTTTTGTCCGGTTACCGAATTCATAATAAGAGTTATTAGTTTATATTAATCTTTATAAAGCTATTATGTTTGACGTTATATTGATTAATAATAAATCTGATGAATGAGAAGAAAATGAGTTTAAAGATCTTACTGATGGGGCAACATTTATATTTATTAAAATTTCATCATTGAATGCTCGCAATAAAATTGAAGAGCCGAAAATAAAAAATGATTTTTTAGTAATAAATCATGGTGATGGATTAAGAATACTTTTTTTTTTAAATAATGTACCACTATTAACACAGTTCACGTAACATTTACGACTGTTTCTGTAGAAAGTGGATAAAAATTCCGTTCAAAGAATTCACGCCTCCGTCGGGCCGCGAGACCGATTGTATCGCAACGTTTTGATTGCTCTTATACGTGTTTATATGTTAAAATAGAAAGCCTTTTTTGTTTTAAAGAGAAAATAAAATTTGTTTTATTTAGATTTATATGAGGAATAAATTGTATTGAGTAATTTTAAGGAAGTATTGAGGAAATTCCTCAAGTAATCACTTTAATGGATGGACGAAGTGTCTATGAATAATATTTTGTTTATTAATAATATTAAATGTTATTTCCCTCTTTATTATTGTTGAATTCCTAAACAATAATGAATAAGATATGATTGAGCATTTAATAGATGTCATAATAACGATTGTAAAATTATAATATGATGAGTAAATTATATAACAATGCTACGTTTAGTAAAATTATAAAAGCCGCGATCGCCGCCCGACGGCGGACTGAAATATCTATATAAACGGCATAATGTTTTTAATATATTATGTTTCAGTGAATTAAATTATATTTATCACTATTATCGTTGCATTAATTATATTATAAACGTAGATATTTAATTAATATTAATATTTTTTGCACTAAGTATTGTGGTAAATTTTTTTTCTTGTTTTTAAATGTCGTGTTATTAAAAAATGAAATAATAGCAACTTCAAAGCATAAATTAATTTTATCTAAAATTAATTAATTATTCAAACAACTATAAGTGTATTTAAACAATGCAATAGCACGCGCCACTGTGTGTTGACTTTGTTAATAACTAGATAATGTAATATCATATAAATTGTATAGAGGTGGCCTTACATTTTAAAGTGAACAATTTATAATAATCATTACATTTACTTTCTCAAATATAGGTAACAGAGTAGAAATATATTGCGGTAGTTATATTTATGGACTTAATTGATACATAAAGTTAAACTTAACTCGATGTTAAGTTACATGACAGATCTAAATCTGTAACTAAGTTATGAATATTTCTATTAATTATAACTAAAGTGAATTGCTTTAACTTCCTTCAATATCTATGATAAGTTAAACTAAGTTGCTGTTAGACAAGTCTAAAATAAACATACCGTGTTAAGTAGCTGTCTGCATAATTTAAGGAGAAGCCTTATACACTACATAGTAACTTATTTTAATTATTAATGTTACTTAGTCATTACGTATTGTTTGATTTATATGTTTCGGCAATAGTTTATACTAAGTTAATACTTAATTGTTTATGCATAACAAAGTAAGATGTAGTTATACTTAATGGAATTAGAGTAAGTAAGCAATATTACCTGAAAAATTAACGTGAAATTCATTTAAACAAACACCAATAAATAGATCATTATTTTTTATGAATCTTAATTTATTATTACTGACGAATGGACAACTAAATTACATAACATATCATCACTCCGGGGAGTACCCCGAAGAGTTGGACCCTCGTTCGTCAGTTATGTTTAAGTCCCATGTAATGGGGGGCGAGCCTATTGCCATCAATCCGGCACAAATCCAAACTCCGGGCTACTACTGAGGAATTCGACATGGAAAAACCGAAGAATACAGCCTGACCCGGGGATCGAACCCAGGACCTCACAAACAGCAGTCGCGCTTGCCACCACTAGACCAACGAGGTAGTCAATTAAATAACATTAGAAATTTATTTCTAAACTGACTAAAATATACAAAATGGCTAAACATCCAACAAGTTTATTAGTATCGTAAATAAACGTTTACGTTCCGGTCGGCGCGGGCGCGGATGCGTTTGCGCATTTTCAATATCAACATAATTAATGCTGCGCTTGATACATTGCTAATTGGCGCAGTATTTATGTGATGTTGCTTTTATAATGTTTACACTAAATTAATGAGTTGCGACGGCCTTTAATATAATTTGGGAAAAATATTGTGTTTTAATGTAGTTAATTTTATGTGTTTATTTTATTCTGTATTTTATTCGTTTTCTGTTTTTTTCGTCGTTCGTGAAGTTTGTAAGCTTTGAAATAGTACTTTTTAACCTGCGATTTAAAAAATACTGTTGTGTCTTAAAATATTTAGTATTAAGTATAGCTAGTCATAAACTAAGATGAATGACTTAAGAAGTAGGTGTAAAATAATACGACCTTTGAGCCTCAAGTTGTTAGATTGACAAATTAAATATTAATATGAAGAAAAATAATGTCATCGCCATTTGAAACATAATATATTGGAAACTTGACTAATATCCATTAATTTATTCATTTTTTTACAGATATTGACGCGAATTTATATTTCAATCATCATTATCATAATTTTTATCACATTTTTTGCAGTTTACGTCATCATTATAAATTGTGACTGTAAATGTTTGGATATTTTAGCGAATGATCGCGACACTTCTTTGTTAATTTATTTAAATTAGGTAATTTTTAAAAATTAAATAACTTTTAATCTGATACTTATAATAAATGATTTAACTTTTTACTTAAATTATTTCATATGAATCAATATTTTGGTTAAATTTTTTGAGTTAAATTTTCAAATGTTGGTTCTAATAGATTTTTAAGTCTACATTTAGGGATTAGGTGGGTCGCATACCAGAAGCTGTATGATAGTGTATGCAAATAACACTTGATGCCCTGTCAGTCACCGAGAACGCAACGGGAGATGACAGGAGACACATTTTGTACGTAATCATGATAATATTACTAGCAGCAATGTTATGCTAAAAACAGTTTTCATTTAAGATATTTGCTTTAAACGTGAAACGTGCTTTTATTGCGTTATGCCCATATATTCGTGTTATATGAGTAGTTTGTAATACGTGTCTTGGATGTCAATGAGTTAGTTAAGTAGAAAACATTAGTCACTAGATATTAAATACAGAAATGTGTGAACGTGAAGTGTCATATTTTAATCTTGCGTCAACTTATTATTATTTATTACCTATTTTACTTTACTATTAACATTTATCACAGAAAATTTAACATTAACGCAGTTTTTATACCAAATAGTTTTTAACTTGAAAGTTTATTTTAGTTCTCAGCTATGAAATCGATTAAACTGATTTCATTTTATGATCAACCCGTTACAAAGAGAACAACCAATTGGTTTCTTGACGCAGTACTGTATTAAATTTTAGTACGCTATTATCGATTTCACACTACTACGCAAGTTTTATGCCTCGTTTAATACTCCGCTAATTATTTTGAGCCCAATTTATGTTGAACATCTGGTAACGACAGTGTGTCTACAATGTTGTGAGTTGTGGACCGTGTTATGCGGAAGGTACACGACAACAACACTAAATTGCTCGCACTGTCATATAGTTTACGACAGCGTGAGTAATTATCAAATAGTGAGAGATTTTACTTATGTTTTATGCTTTTTGGTGATAATGGTCAAATTGAGCTTGTTATTTTTGGGAGTTTAACATAGGTTACATATAGATTTGACATTAGATGGACATATAACAAGGTTTAGGACATTTTTACATGACATTAAGTACAACATAAAACGCCGTTGTAAGATAAATGTATTACGACTACGACATCTCATCTTTGACATTAGAAATGTCAACAAGGCATACCTACATGTCTACTAGGGTACATGAATGAATCAAAGATCAAAAAACAAACAAAACAGACACGACACTCACCACCACATGCTACCGCGTCCTCTCCGAGGTTTGTTGGCGGCGTCGCACGTAAAACACAGTATGATCACAAATAACCACAAGCACTTCATTGCGATGGGCGGACCCCGCGATACATGAGCGCGGCGCTTCGAGTCACGTTTACGTCTGGCGAGCCGTACAGCCACGGACATCGAGGCGGGGTCGCAACAAGAATTGGTGGGAGGTATCTACCTGTCACACCGCCCGATTGGCCTCACACTTCTGTTATTTTTTTTAGTGTTACAAGTAATCTTTGTCGTGTTTAGGTCATTAGGTTATGTGAGATAATTTGGACAATTGGATCGTGTTAACCATACAGCTTGCGAGTTCGGCGGGAGGCTTAATTAATTAACATTTCTTTAACTATCTGAATGTTAAATTTTTAACTCTTTATTTAACATTTATCCAAGCTTTTAAACCTCTGCTGATATATATTTTATTTCCAGTTGTTTTACAGTATTTTTAATACAACTATCAATTACTTGCAGATGGATCAATCAAAACATTTTCACTTCGGTTAGAAATCTTGAAAATCAACCATTTCATTTCATGTTTCATTACAAACAATGTATGTAACTAATGTTATAAACAATAGTTCTAGAGACATCGATAGACACAGAAAGTTATCTCACAAAACTTTATAACCATAACCTGAAAACCGCACAGACACGCAATTGTGACCCTTATTGCTTGTAGTATAAATACCATAAAACGAATCTCAAGCTATAATGTTCATATTAACATAAGTATTTAGGTACAATTTTATATCTAAGATATAAACGTCTAAGAAGCATTGAAGTGCTCAACTTTGTTATATTATGTATCTTGACAGTTACTCCTGCGCACATTTCTGTGAAACTATTAGTACCTACTTATTTTAAGTAGCTGTAAATATTTATATACTTACACATTTACACATACCTACATAAAGTAAAGAGTGTCAAATTAATTCAACATAGTGAAGCTACTATTAATCTTAACTGCTTAAAGTTTAACTTAAGTAAAACTAAGCCTTTTGTTTATGATAAATAATTATAATTGAAACTTTTATTTCTTTTAAATATTGTATGTCAAAAATATATTTTAATCACTACTTAATAAAATAACGATTTTAATATAAAAACCTCTAAAATTTATAAAAATCTCAGATCATTTCACACTTGTCGGTGCGCGTGAGTCAGCGTTTCGAGCGCCGCGGTGGGAGGGGCGGCGGCGCGGCCGCAACCAATCAGCGTGCTCCGCCGCTGCGCCCGCGCATACAGACCGCGACCACGTGCGGCTGAGGCCGTGCGCCCACGCATCGCCTCACTTTCTGTAGTGATATAGGAAAATGACATAATTCATGGAAAATTGTGAAAGAAATAAAATGTTAAATGTAGCTACTTTATTTGTACTTGCCTGAAAACGGCAAATAGGCCAGACTGGACGCTGAAAGCGGAGACCTGGGTGTTGGGCGTAAAGAGGCTTTTTTCCAGCAATAATAGACAGTTAAAGCTATTTTCACGTCCATTGGTGATTTATTGTGATTCTTGCTAACACATACAGCTACTAAGAATTGGAGGTGTCAGATAATTTAAAAGAAAAGAAAATATTTTAGAGATTTGCCGAGAAGAATTAAAAAAAGTAAAAGCTTCGACCACGTGCTTCTCAAGCCTTGCGCTTGCCCATGTTGGAAACTAGAATGCATTGACAAAAACTACTCGTTTCGCTTAATATGTCCACTATTGAATTATTAGTATTTATTAATAACAAAAGCGTAATCTACAAGTACTCTACGAATTCAGGTAGGTACCTACCTATCACAATTCTATAATTAAATTATTTTGAATTTTTGAAATTCTTACAATATAAAAGTATTTATCGAATCTAACTTATTCTAACATTCTATATCTGGAAGGTTCTATTAATAAATATTAAAATTAAAAACCCTTTGTATTATTCGTGAAACGATCTCGCTGACTACGGATCTACGCATCAAACTCGTCCTAATAAAGACATCAACGCGGGCGGTCTACGCCATGTAAACAATTTGCACCCGAGTTTATAGTCCGATATCAAATTCTTTTGTTAATGACTATACTATAATATTTGAATATGGAATAGAAGTATTGTTTAATTTGAGTATCAATTGAAAATCAGGTTTAAACACCGATTTAGAGTCATATTTGTATTTTTAATAAAAAGGTGCAATATTAAAACTAAATAAAAAGTTTTTTTATTTATTATTTTAAATAATTATAGGTGACTGCCTTGTTGGTCTAGTGGTCGCAAGCGCGACTACTGAGCATGGGGTCCTGGGTTCGATCCCCAGGTCGGGCAAAGTTTAATTGGAATTTTCCATAAGGAATTTTTCAGTAGCAGCCCGGAGTCTGGACTTGTGCCCGGTTAATGCTCACCACTTACTACATGTGACTTAAACATAACTGGCGAAACGAGGTTGTATTAAAACACTTCTGCCGAGCCTTTCGGGGCATTATCTATACTAATATTATAAAGAGGAAAGATTCGTATTTTTGTATGTAACGAACAAACTTAAAAACTACTAGACTGATTTCAAAAATTCTTTTGCCGTTAGAAAGCTACATTATCGCTGAGTAACATAGGCTACGGGTGGAGCCGTGACGACACAGCTAGTAATTTATAGGTAGGTAATACAATATACACCGCAAAGATTTTTGAAAATAAATATTCTTACATCGTTTAAGCGCATGGCGCTAACCCATTTCAGTAACACTGAAAAAAATACGCTTAAAAGGAAGGAAGCAAAAGCACCTAACCACTTAAAATTCACAAAAACAAATCATATTTTTTGCTCATAAAATATGAACACTGTTCTCAAGTGTTTCTGTGAACGGCAAAAACTTGGCACGTGTTGCACGAGTCGCATGTGTCGTCACAATATGTGGCTAATTGAATATCTGTGTCGAGTTCAAAAGGTTGAAATGTTTCTACAGAGGGTTGAAATTGAAATAGACTCCAGATGGTGAAGGTCGCAACTAATTGGTTTTGGATGTTCCAAAGAAGAGGTTGAAGATGTGTTTTTTTTGTACGAGTCATCGAAATGTGTGTGGTCGCGGACTAAAAATAACCATAGCATCATAATCAGCGAATTACTGTCCCACTATTGGGCATAGGCCTCTTTTCAGAATGAGAAGGGTTTAGGTCTAAGTCTACCACGCTGGTCTGGTGCGGGTTAGCCAAACTGGGCCAAATGGGTAAATAGGTGGTGTCCCTCAAAATACTACTACAACGAATATTTTCAACCCACTACTGTCCCACTGCTGGGCATGGGCTTCTTCTCAGAATGAGAAGGGTTTAGGCGTTAAGTTAGTCCACCACGTTGGTCTGGTGCGGGTTGGTGGACTACACACACCATTCAGAACAGTTATTTTTGAGATTCTTAGATGTCCAAGTTTCCTCACTTTGTTTCACTGTTAACGCAAGTGATAAACAAATTCAGATCAGCACATAAATTCGAAAAGTAAGAGGTGTGGGCCGGGTTTGAACTCAGACCCTCCTGCATAGAAGGCAAGCGTTCAACTGCGAGGCAATCACTGCTGTTTACTATCATATTGACTGAAAATAAAATAGATCTAGAGATAAGCCTTAGCTCCACAGTGCAGTGTTCTTGACTGTAAAATCTTAAAGCTTTCCAGGTGTTTGCCATCTACCTGTTTTATTACACACTTTGATTTGAACACCGTTAAAGATCATCTCACTCCATAAAACAAAATAATCACTTTTTAACAAAAATAAAACCGACTTCAAATGGTCTATCTCCGAAGTTCTTCATCAGATCTTCACCAAATTTAAATGGGACCACTTCGAAAGAATACTCTTTCAAACAAAAAAAGAATCATTAAAATCGGTTCACAATTAGCAAAGATATCGCGGAACAAACATACAAAAAAAAAACACACCGTCGAATTGAGAACCTCCTCCTTTTTGGAAGTCGGTTAATAAGAAGACGACACGTTTGGTGCAGCGGTTGAGCGATCGGCTTCTGCACTACGGGTTGTGGGTTCGATTACCGCACGGAACAAATATTTGTATGGCCTACAGATAGTTGTTCCGGCTTCCGGGGGATGTTTGTGCGTGTGAAGATTTGTGCCTGTAAACGAACCCACGCTACAGGAGAAATCCTAGTGTGGGGCAACGTTTTCTTTAAACAAAAAAAAAACTAAATTGCTAAAATAATGATTAACAATACAATTGTTTGCGAAATGAGCATGGTAATTGATACTCTTGTATTATTCAACAAAGATAATAAGGCCACAGATACAAGGTGTAAACGAGTTCATGTAAGTATTTTCAAACTACATGATCTACTGGTATAGATTAACCTTGCGCGGGATTTTGTTTAAAAAAATATAAATAATGTTTTTATAGTTTTTTGTTTTGTTGTAGTAGTAAGTGATTGTAACTTAACCACCTGATATGGTTAAATAAACCAAGCTATTTTTTCTTTAAAAAACATTAAATAATTAACCTTTAATTAAATGAGATAGAACATTTCAGTGCTACGCATAAATTAATGAAAGCCCACCGAGACAGCTGGTGGGCATAACCACAAATCAGATAGGTACAGAAGTCAATCTACATACAAGAGCGCTTGAGCAACGCACACATAGACACTGCTCACGGACACGATATCTCGGACTGTTTGGGACTAGAGTGCGAGTAAGTGCGAGCGCGGGTGCCATGCGCTTGAGAGATAGATATATAGATAGAGCGACCGCCGAGCGTAGGTATGAAAAGTGAAGTACATTCATGTGGTTGACATCTGTACCTATCTGTTTTGTAGCATAACTGGCGCGGTATCACACGCTAAAATGTCTCACGTAATGAACTCTGTTTGAAATTAGTTTTTTGTTGAATCCAAAAGAATCCCATGCAGATTCAATCTGTGTCACCAGTAGACAAAGAGGTTTAAAGAAATTACACATATCCGGACACACAATTGAACTGCCTCGTTGGTCAAGTGCGACAAGCGCGACTGCTGATCGTGAGGTCCTGGGTGCAATCCCCAGGTCGGGCAAAGTGTTATTGGGGTGAAATTCCTCAGTAGCAGCCCGTAGATGGATTTGTGCCCGGTTGATGGAAATAGGCCCCCTATTACATGGGACTTAAACATAACGGCGAAATGAGGGTATTACTATACACCTCTACCCAACCCTTCAGGGAATACAGGCGTGATGTTATGTTATGTATTTGGATACACCCTGTAGATACCGTCGCACCTAATTTTAACGGTACTCCAAACTAATAATTAAAACATACAAAATTAAATGTCCACATTGTTACAAATCAATGGAATTCCTTCACGTGTCAGAATAACGCCATAATTTTTGGTAGTCACGCAAAATTGTGTTAATTTGCCAATTGAAAAATACATGACACCTTATTTTAAAGACGTAAAGTTGAAATTCGCTTGCGATTTCTCGTCGAAACGTTAAGAACTTCATTCAGCGAAACAGAAGTGTGCTGGACAATGGTTACCGTGAAATGAAGACTAGTGGAAATGAATAAACGCTCATTACGACCAGTCGAGCATTGTTGAGTAATTTAGTATAAATTTGAGATCATTCAAAATTGCACCTACATCTTCTAAAAATAAGGTCGAATTTTCGCCGTCAAAAAATATGGTAGCACTTCACGGGTGACCGAATCTCGTAAATAATTAACAATGAGGGTGGTGAACATAAATTTAGTGTATTTTTTTTATAGATGGCGTTGTTCGTGCGTTTTATGGAGCACATTGTGATAAGCTGAATTGATTAGTTTTGTTAGAGATTGTGAATGAAATGGAGGCTCAAAGATATGTGGAACATCACCTGCTTCTGCGCATGTGTCATCATTGTCAGATAGTTTTTATAAATAAACTAGCGGACCCGGCAGACGTCGTCCTGCCCGGAAAATTTGGCGACATACCGACAAGCGCCACCTACCGCGTCCAATTGTGTATTCAAACCATCCAGGAGCCCATTGAACATACAAAATTTCATCCAGATCGGTCCAGCCCTTTAGGAGGAGTTAGGTGACAAACACACGTACAGAAGAATTATATATAAGGTCTAACCAAAATACCTGGACAAACTTTTACACAGTGTTCAGTACGTTTAACTAAACATATTATCTATGCAAAAAAAAACGAGATCCAAGTGTTTTTTTTCTAACCAAATTATATTTTTTTTTACATTTTTCACTTCGCCTATTAGGTAAAACACGTCGCGGAAGTAGTGCGCACCCCGGCGACAGTCGATGCATAAAAAATGGATGAGTTTATTCTTAGAGAGTATATGCAATTTAAAACGTTATAATTTTTGGTCAGAAAAAAATCACTTCGATCTCGTTTTTTTTGCATAAATATGTTTAGCTAAACGTACTGAACAATGTGTAAAAGTTTGTCCAGGTATTTTGGTTGGACCTTATATATTAAGATTAAGTCCGACTACATGCGACGACTTGTATGCCCAAACAGCTTGTGCAAAAGTTTACACAAACGGTATTGTCGTGCGCGATATGCCGTTTTGCCGTCTAAACGGACATGTGCAAATTAAAATTTGTGCAATCAAGATTGAACGCATAGAATGCTTGTGTAACTATTTTATACTTGTATTGTTGATAAGAGAATGCCTATACATCGTTAATGGACTGATATCTGATAACGATGATGAAGTCACTATGTAAAGATTATGACACTGCAAAAGTTTGTTACAACTAAGTAGTCTAATTAGAAAAAAACAGTAGACTATACCATCAAGCAATTTACTATAGGTGCTCTAGCAAAGAGCACCTACCGTACCTAACTACATATTAGTATTTTTCTTTTGGTGAACTATCAAGAAATAAACATTAATAAAATACACAAAGGCAGAGATAAACCGATACGTAGGTACGTTGCATACGTGGAATCAGTTGGTCTCTGTCTTAAATCATATACTTCGTTACTTTACACTACTAAGCTTAAAAGAAGCTGTGGAGATCTAAATTCGTATAGATTTTTACATGCATCTCAACTCTATCGTTTGTCTAAGCTAAATTCACTTATGGCCGGTTCCTACGGCCAAAAACGGATCGTTTTGCTTATCAATGGTAGTATTAATTTATTATTTCTAAACTGGGCATAGCTACTAATATATAGGTGGGTCTACAATGCAAAGCTATAGCACAAAACAGAAAGGTACAGAAGTCAATCACATGTATGTACTTCAATTTTCATACCTACGCTCGGCGGTCGCTCTATCTATATATCTATCTCTCGCAAGGGCATGGCACTCGCGCTCGTACTCACTCGCACTCTGGCCCCAAACGGTCCGAGATATCGTGTCCGTGAGCAGTGTCTATGTGTGCGTTGCACAAGCGCACTTATATGTAGATTGACGTCTGTACCTATCTGTTTTGTGACTATAGGGTCTTTGCTTCATCTATATATATGTCGGAGAATACATAATTTAGAAAATAATGGAGGGTAGTCGTCAAAATGAATCAATGTACTCGACGTTATAAAAACGGTTGTCATTCAACGGAGCGGGGCATTCCATATCGAACAGCCGAAGAAGTCTGACCTTTTATATCTGACTAGCCTATCCTTATTTCCTGAATTTGTGTAAATTGTAATATTGTGATGTATTGTGAATTAGCTTCTGTAACTAACGACTAACCCAAATACAAGTACTCTCAGTGGTGGAGAGTCTATGTTTGTTTTATTTACGAAATACCCGCTTTACCTTCTGATAAGCAGACACTGGTCTAAACTGTAATGCTATACTCAATTCTATCAAATTCTATAAACGGTGTGTCTGCGACATATACATATATATACTTATTATATAAAAATGAATCCCTATTTCCTTTGATCACGCCATGCCATAACTTGAGAACGACTTCACCGATTGAGGTCTTATTTACACAATATATTTGTTTTCTCGAGATGATAGTACGTAGCTATGCTAGAATCCGATAGGTGGCGCTGTAGTCAAATTATTTACGCGGGCACAGCCGCGGGAGAACAGCTAGTTATTGGTAGTCTAAATATTTAACCAATAATGTTCGATAAAGCACAGGAATCGTCCATTAGATATTGCTTACATTTCATCTAATTGAATTAGCATCCTAAACCATCAGATATAATGACCGGAAAATCTCATTAACACAAAGAAGTTGTTAACAAAACATCCAGACACGAACAAATAAAATAATATACACCTAATATTTTTCACAAAAAATTTCCAACATAGTAAACTTTGTTTATTTCAAACAACTACGAACAACTGACAGCTTACTGCCAAAAATAAACATGGAATAAAAACTTGTCTATGATTCACGGCACTTTCCCATCCCTCGCTTATCTCTTACGAAACACAAACATCATCTCTCTAAGACAATGCGCAACTTTACAAATAAGTTCTATAAACCGACAATGAGCATCACCTTAAATACTGTAATAACACATTCAAAAACCAACTTTATTGTTGCCAAACTTAAGGTTGATATTAAAATAGTCGACTCCGGAAAAGCGGGCTGATGAATTTTTTACTGGGTACTCGCTTATTGTATCTTTATTGCTTAGAGTGAACGTAAATATTAAGGTTTTATTGTATTTACGGATAGTCGGTCCATTGAAACGAGTCAGTGTGGTCGCCTCCCGGAGCGTGCTATGAAAAAATGACCATCCGCCTCTCACAATAGTTTTATGGCGATGACAACTGTAATAAGTAGCCGCCTATTTTCCTCTCTGGAATTGTTAAGGTACCGCCAAATTTAACACTAGATGTAAAGTAGCTGATGACTTATGTATGACTGAGCGTATTCTTTAGTTGTGGTAAAGGCTGGAACCCACAGAGTGCGGATGACGGCCCGTTGCCGTTTGTGCACGCTCTGTTCCGTAGTCACTATCTTCTTCTTTTCGTGTGGTTAGTGACTAACCTGGTGTTTAAGTAGTCACTGGTGTCAATTCTGTGGAGCACTTTGACAGGACTAAACTAAACGAAGGGCGCTTGTCTCTTTCTGTTTCAATAGAAAAAGAAAGTGACAGTTGCGTGTAGTCTAGTTTAGTACTGTCAAAATGTGCAACAGAATCGATACTACTGTCTCCTTTTTTTCTATACCGCCAATGGGCCTCTGACTTGGCTTTACATGCCGTCGAGAAATCGTCGAGAAATTCCTCACGATGTTTTCCTTCGCCGTTTATTAAGCAAGTGATAATTATACAATACGCACATGAATCCGAAAAGTCAGAGGTGCGCGCCGTGGGTTCGAACTCGAGACCTATGACTTGGCAGTCTGACGGTCACACCACTAGGCTATGACTGCTAGTGTTAAGTCTGTGGCACCTCGCATACAGTTTATATTATTACTGCCCGCACTCGGCTCGCAATCGCTCCGCACCCGCACTGTGTGTGTTCCAGCCTTTATAGTTTCGGTGGCTGTTATGAAAAATATACAATGTCATCGTTTCAATCCGTTCGTTATTTCATGGTTGAGTGTGCGGTCCGGGTTTAATTTGGACGACTCTATTTGGGTTGGTTTGAGTCGGATATTTAGATGGTGATGGGAAACATTGTATCTTGAGAAATTAATGCTTCCATTTTTTGAAAAAATAAAAGTATTTTCTCAAATTGGATTTGTATTTTGAGAGGTTTGTGTGAAGGTACTATCAACTGATTCGTCCGTAGGGTCTCTTTTGATAGAATTTAATTTCAAAGACGCGACGACACGTTTGGTGCAGTGGCTGATCGATCGGCTTCTGTGCTACGGGTCGTGGGTTCGATTCCCGCACGGAACAAATATTTGTATGGCCTACAGATAATTGTTCTCAGTCTGGATGTTTGTGCGTGTGAAGATTTGTGTTTGTAAACACACCCACGATACAGGAGAAATCCTAGTGTGGGGCAACGATTTTATTTGAAAAAAAAAAAGACTCCAACATTTTATTTTCCTAGACTCATTTAATACTTATCATAATGATTATTTGAACTAATCGAATCCCAACTCCACGATTAATATCAGCACAAAAACGAGACAAAATTAATCCAATCAAACTCAATAAAAAAAAAACTAGACAAAACCTACCACGCAGTCAAACCACGGAGGTCTAATTCGGCCAAGAAGCATAAACAATCATAAAGAAACAAACTCATTTGGTATTAACACCACATCCTTGCTAATGGCACACAAGAACATTATTTCGCAAAAAGTTCAGAAAAAAAAATTAAGACATCGAAATTCTTGGCCGCATTTAGTGGCCGGTAATATGGCCGCCCCCGAATGATATATTGACCGCTCATATAGACTAATAGCGTTTTAATATCACGGCTTAGTCATTGAGAACACGGCTTACAAAAAAAGGTGTGAGTGATCCTTTATAAAAATAAGCCGGAATAATATTCAATGAAATTCCTGTAGCTATAGTATAAAAACTGTGGTTTTTGTGTGAAATAATTTAATTAGAGGTTTCGTTTTAATTGATGTAAATCCCAGTTCAATTAAAATTATCGAAGGATGCTAGATGAAAGAGATTGATCAAGAGTTTATTTTTCCGCGTTGGATTGTAAGAATTAGAAGAAAAGGAGATATTTTGTGGAACTTGTAACCTAGCAGTGCTTTATAAGAGACTAGCCACCCGGTGAACTTCGTACCGCCAACATTTTTTTTTAACTTTTACTTATTTTCTTTCATCCTAACCCAATCCAGAATTGACGCGAACAAAACAAAAAAAAATCAAATCGGTTGAGCCATTTTCTAGTTTTTACGAGACTAACCCACGGCAATTGATTTTAATAGATGAAAGTATAGCAAGGAATTCAAGCTGACGTATAACGAGAGGTGACGATTGATGCGCAGAGTGAGGGACAGTCCTAACAGCTTCTTGAGGGTCATTGCTCAACATGTTAAGAGTCCAATCTGGAGGTACTGGATTCGCCTACACATTATGTGATTTTGATTTTGTATGTATACATACCATATATTATAACATAGTTCTTAAGTTGATCTGTATTACTAACACTCTATGGACTATAGTCTGAGATAAATAAATAATAATAACTATAGTTTGTCTTAACCAATCGTGCCGTTGCCTTTATACGTGAAAAATTTTCTTTGTAGGCTTTATTTTATTTATTTATTCTTTATGCACAAAATTAGTACAGAGTCGGACTCAGGTCCGTGTTAATAAAAAGCTCTAATTTGAGAGATCTTCCAACAGCAGCTATCATAAAGCAGAATTCAATACACTTGAAATTTTTTTTTTAATACGTCTCTCGCCGTCTCAAGCTAATACTGGCCTTATTGCCTTAGACTATTTCTATCAGTCGATCTTTAGAGTGATGCAGACTCATGCGAATATTGAGAGGAAAGTGTGACAACACAGAATTCACGCGAACGATTATTTATTACAAAATAATCATTGAAAACAAGTTTTTTGCGTCTTCTATCGATATTTTAGCCTAAATAGTAATTCGATCCTTTCCGAAACACTCCAAAAGAACACCTGGCAGCCTCAAACACTATAAAATATTACAACATAACATTTAACCGCTAAACTATGAATAAATACCGCAATATGATTCACAACTCACGCGCACGGCAACACATGCAAATTAATAAAAGAAAAAAAAAGAAAAATGGAGGTGTCAGTAATTTCGTTGGGAGCGGGCCGAGCTCTTTATTTTGCTGGGTCGAACTGTCTAAATTATGACATATGCATGCGTGCGTGCGCGCGGCACCTTTACCACGGCTTCCTTGCCACACGCAGTTTTTGGGACTACTCGGCAAATTAAAATGTTCTTGCTTGCAGTTTTTTTCTAAACTCTGTATTGTAGCATGGAGTACTTTTGTACCTTCGTGAGGCTGTTATCGGATTGGTGTATACAAATTGAGCTCTTTAAAAGAAGAAAATAAACTTTAAATTAAATCGATCCCATCAATTTATTACATTATACAACTAATTTATTAAAACAATATAAAAGTTTGTCGCGAGAAATACAATTTTATGAAGTACATAGGTACATTTTTTCTTAGAATTACTACACTTTACATTTATTAGTTATTGTACATACATATTGCATTCTTGTTTATTTAGTATCTCCCGACAAGCTTTTATAATATTTAAATAAATTAGTTGTATAATGTAATAAATTGATGGGATAGATTTAATTTAAAGTTTATTTTCTTCTTTTTAGACCATTTAAATAAAACCTTGTTTTTAAAAATGTTTTTTGTACTATTCATTTATTTATTTTTTAGTCGGTATATCATGTTGAAATTTAGAACGGTCTTTCATAATTGAACGCGTATACAACATTTCATGTCTGTACTGCTAACCATTGAGGAGTTCTCTAGTCAGGACCCAATCCTGAGTGCAGCAACCATGTCACGGTAAAACTTAAAACCGGCTATCATAATAAAACGCGTACACAAAATTTCGTGTCTGTGCTGCTAAACATTGAGGAGTTCCCTAGTCAGGACCCAACCCTGAGAGCAGTAACCATGTCACGGTAAAACTTAAAACCGGCTATCATAGTAAAAACGCGTACACAAAATTTCGTGTCTGTGCTGCTAAACATTGAGGAGTTCCCTAGTCAGGACCCAACCCTGAGTGCAGCAACCATGTCACGGCAAAACTTAAAACCAGCTATCACAATAAAATGCGTACCCAAAATTCGTGTCTGTGCTGCTAAACATTGAGGAGTTTCCTAGTCAGGACCCAACCCTGAGAGCAGCAACCATGTCATGGTAAAACGTAAAACCGGCTATCATAATAAAACGCGTACACAAAATTTCGTGTCTGTGCTGCTAAACATTGAGGAGTTCCCTAGTCAGGACCCAACCCTGAGTGCAGCAACCATGTCACGGCAAAACTTAAAACCAGCTATCACAATAAAATGCGTACCCAAAATTCGTGTCTGTGCTGCTAACCATTGAAGAGTTTCCTAGTCAGGACCAAACCCTGAGTGCAGCAACCATGTCACGGTAAAACTTAAAACCGGCTATCATAATACAATGCGTACACAACATTTCGTGTCTGTGCTGTTGAGCGTTGAAGAGTTCCTTTATCTGGAGCTAATCCTGGATGTCGATTCAGGTCATGCTTACCAAAAAAATGTATTGTCATCGGAAATGAACCAACATTTTTAAATTCAACTCCTTAAGATAAGAGGAAGTGATTCAAAATTCAGTTGCAAGATTTCAACCGAACATACATACATACAAACATTGCAAGTTAAATAAATGCGTATAAAAAGAAAAATAAATTAAAAAAGCTTGTAAAAAAAAAGAAGGAACTTAAAAAAAAGGGAAAAAAATAATCAGCAGGACTCGAACCAGGGTTTTCAGGTTTGGTGATCGCCCTATTTCCCACCTGAGCTATTTTAACATTGTAAACGTAGGCGAAATTTACTTTCGTATTCTAATGATATTGTACCAGCTTTTCATTGCCTAAAAACACGGATAAAACGACATTTTTTTTAAATGAAACCTAGCTAGATCGATTTATCGCCCCCGAAACCCCCTGCATACTAAATTTCATGAAAATCGTTGGAGCCGTTTCCGAGATTCAGATTATATATATATATATATATATATATATATATACAAGAATTGCTCGTTTAGAGGTATAAGATAAGATAATAAGATAAGCCACTCGCTAAACACTATCCTTACTTCCTTACTAATATTATAAACGCGAAAGTTTGTATGTTTGGATGTATGGACGTATGGATGTTTGTTACTCATTCACGCAAAAACGGCTGAACGGATTTGGATGAGATTTGGCACACAGACAGAATATGCCCTGGATTAACACAAAGGATACTTTTTATCCGGGTACATCAAGTAGTTCCCCTAGGATGCGGGTGAAACCGCGGGTAATAGTCTAGTTGAATAATAAAACGTTAGCTAACATCTTTAATAACAAAATATTCCTTTGACATTATAAAAGTGGTATTACATTACGCCCGAAGGCATCAAATAAGTTTCCCTTTCGTTCGTTCATCACGCGATGCAAAAACTAAAAGAACTAGTTTTAGTATAATTGCTTTGGCATCATCTAGCAATTGTCAAGGTCGTGACCTTGAACAAGTTCAAACGAGAAGAAACAGCAGCGCTAAAATTGCGCTGGGTGGCGAATTGGTTGGTGTTTAATGATTCCTTGAATCAGAATTGAATTTTAGTGGCAGATATAAGACATATATAGACAGACTGCCTTGTTGGTCTAGTGGTCGCAAGCACGACTGCTGAGCGTGGGTTCAATCCCCAGATCAAGCAAAGTGTTATTGGGTTTTTCCATTAGGAATTTCTCAGTAGCAGCCCGGAGTCTGGATTTGTGCCCGGTTAATGGCAATAGGCTCGCCCCCTATAACATGGGACTTAAACATAACTGGCGAAACGAGGGTGTACTAAAATCACTTCTGCCGATCCCTTCGGGGAATACAAGGCGTGATGTTATGTTTATGTTTATATGAGACATAATCTTGATACTAGCTTAATTTTTTTTATAATATATTTACAGATAATACTTATGTGCTTTCTCATATAGTAGTATCACACATACCCAAAAGCAATAAGAAAGCTATTTCAATCTACAAGCTGGATGGTTTTTTTACGCCTTTTCAACTATTGGTGATTCCAGTTACATTTTTACTTCTTCCAGCTACACTTCGTCTAGATCTTTAGAAATCATATTACTAAATTTCATGTCGATTTAATACCGTCTGATATTCTTTTCTCCTTAAACTTTACCATGAAGCAACATTTTAGCCCCACCAGTGTCCGTATAAGATTTTGTAACCCTCAGGCGAAATCAGGTCGGGGTCTATTAAATACATTTTTTTAATGTTTCAATAGGTAGGTATGGAAATAAAAATTTGGTTTGTTTAATGATCTGGTAACGTCTAATTTATCATATTCTCCCATAATATTTGAGTTTATTTTTAATATCGTTTTATTTTATACAAAATTACTTTATAGGCATGGGGAACTAAGTTTTATAAGAAACCGGTTGCTTTTTCTTATTGCTTAAAATGGCGATTTGTAGAGTATATAAAACGAATTTAAAACCTAATTAGTAATTCGTTAAGTGTTAGTCGTGGTTTTGGTAAAATAATAACAAAACTTGTGTATTTTATATGGAAGTTTTTAAAAATCACTTGTATGAATATTAAATTTTATACTAAATTGAATTCAAATTCAAAACATTTTTATTCTTGGTATCCAAATCTTTGCTCTACACAAGCGTTTCTCCTGTATCGTGGCTGGGTGCGTTTACAGACCCAAATCTACACATGCACAAACGCCCAGGCCCAAAAAAAATATTTGTACGCCATACAAATATTTGATCCGTGCGGGAATCGAACCCACGACCCGTAGCGCAGAAGCCAATCACTCAGCCACTGCGCCATACGTGTCGTCATTGTACACTGATTGGGAATATCAACGCTTTTAGGCACGCTGTAGTAAGCGTCTGACAATCCCAAGTGATGTTGATGATGAATCAAAATCTTTAAAAAAAACCAAGGATGACTAATAAAAGAAGTGTTCCTCACAATAAACAGAAAGGCTTCTAGACCATTCTATAGGCTAACAATAAGTCATAACACCTATTTTATCCACGCGTCGTGTAAAAATTTCCGCGCCTCGCAACCGGAGGCGGTGTGTGGAATCTCTCAGCGTCACGGGAGGGCACGTTGATGTCTCAGCTAGTGATGTCAGGGTGGTCCCGGGATTGGAAATATTAAGTCTCGTGGTTTAATTTATAAAAATTAAATTTGATGTTAGGACTAAGATTAAAGTGAAAACTCTTTGACTTGTAAAGCCTTCTTATAAAAGTAGGTACAGTTCTCTTAAACTTACAAATGCTTCGCAGTAAAAAAATATCAAGTAACGAACCCATACTAAGAACTCCTTGAAAACATGTTAGAGCCTGCCGATTCCACAAAATACTGAAGAAACTTTTAGAAAAAATCCGGGATTTTTTAGAAAAACACAAAGCATTGTTTACTAACAACAATGTGATTGATAGATATCAAATAACTAAAATGAAATAAATTTCATAAATACCAAAAATGTCAGAAGTCCGGGATACTGTCGCAACACTTAGCAGCACTAGTGCGAGAGCAGAGGGCCACGGGGTGGCAACAATAAAGCAATTGATCCGTCAAGCGCTGAGCCCGCGGCCAGACCACACAGCTCTGTGGTACAACGCGATGTTTTGCGAGCCAGTCATGTAGCTATACGAATCACTAGATATTAATGCATGAAGCTTGAATATGGTGTACCATCTTTGGAAAGTCGTATGTGGCAAACGAGGATAGGGATTTTCTTTCAAGTCTTCGAAAAATATGTGTGTTATTCTCTTTAATTCCCGTTTCTGGATGGTATAACTCCACAACTCTAATATGTTTTTACACCAATAAGTGATTGATCCCATGAGATTCGGCGGGTCACGTCAGCTGCATGCATAAGGAACGCTGTGCAAGAGTCGCCACGCAATGGGTGTCTGAAGATGGACGGCCCGCTGAGGTCAGCCCAGAAAGAGGTGGCGAGATGACCTGGACGCGTACCGCGAGGGCTGGTTTGAGGTGGTGCAGGAAAAGAATACATAGAAGGACTTGGGGGAGGCCTTTGCCCAGCAGTGGGAAAGTTTAGGTCGACATTAAAAAAAAAATCTGCAGATCCTGCTCTTTTATGCCTTGGTTACCTCTTATGACACTCATAGGGTGGAAGAAATGCGGGATAAACAATTTTTAGGATATTTTGACGAATAACTGCTACTTTGTAACAAAGAGCTTAGAGCACTGCTGATGACACATGAAAAAAATACACACGAACAAAGAATATATTCTACTAGATTCATATTCCTACAAAATGGTCAGGTCGGACAACAGAACATTTTACATAATTAAGATGCGTCAAGTTCGCGCCGCTCGCAGACGCTTAATTTATACCTATACCGACTTTTATGTACCCGTTGACGGGACTAAAATGTTGCTAAATTAGTTCCGTGTTAATATAAATAGTAATAAAAAGTAAATCTTGCAAAGTAGCTATAAATGTTGTAGGTAGTCATTTGAAATCGACTGTCTTGTTTGACTAATTTTCGGATTGACATTTACTATGGCATTAGTCAGCCTCTGTTTGGGTGGGATAGTGAATATAAAGTACGACTCTGAATATTATGAAAAGCGTTAATTATATACTGGGTGTAAAAATAGCCTTAACGAAGCCGAAGTCTACGCATACTGTACAACAAACTAAGTAACATACAGCTTTTTTATTTTATTATTTTTTGGTATTAAAAAACAGCTTTTAATTGTAGTGCGCAATATAAGCGCGCGCGCAGCAGACTGTGCCTACATTTCGAAAATGTTGATAATGTTTGTATAGAAGAATGTTTAGTAATAACATTTTAACTTAGTTTTCGTGAAAAACGTTCAAAAATATGGTGACTTTGACCTTCAATATCTCCATAACCAGTCGGTTCCCAGGTACGGCCCAATACCAAAAAATCTTCATAATGATGGGAAGAATACGTGGCTCTCGGCTTCGTTAAGGGTATTTTTACACCCAACAAAAGGAGATTCAGTTTTGAGTGCACTAAAGGCGGCGGTTCACGGTGCGACTGAAACAAGATACCGAGATGCGAGGCAGAGACCGGAGACCGAGACCAAGAATCAACTTTCAGCTTTCGCGTCTCGATTGCACCACGAACCGCCGCCTTAGCTAGTGTACTTTGAAATTATTATGTAAGATTTATTAATTCAAACGAGAGTACATACGATCATTTCTTAGTGTTGGTTTCTACCTGGTGATGCCTTAGTATATTTCATGGCCCATAGGGAGAGACAAGGAGCCTCGTGGTATCTCCGACTAAGGAAGAAGCTTTTTTTAAACCAGGAATCGAATGATCACTATTGATTCGCATAAAATTGAATGGCATAATTTATCATGACACACTTTCACTTAATCTGATGATCGTTACGCATAATATTAAATGTATAGGCATAATTTTTTTAACCATAATAACCTCACTTAACCCAATCTCCAAATTACACCTAAAAAATATTTATAGCCAAATGATTGTTATGCCTATCTAAACAGTGTGCGAAAAAATATTATGTCAAAATATTATTATGCCATTAAAAGTTATGCCAACTCGTTATGGCAGAGTAGATTAGGAATTAAAAAAATATGCGAATCAAAAGAATCCCGCAATGGAAAGGTGACGAACTAATTAATTTCGCAGTGTCGAAATATAATTATGTAGTTATTTAAAGTGAAACCAGAGCTACTCGTAAAATTATTATGCGCATAAATATTTAAACAAGGACATAAACTGTCCAAATAGGCTTCGGAACTGACAACACTCTATTAGATACATTTTAACATTGCCACCCGTAAGCAAAAACCGCCATTTGCGGTATTTCCGATTACCGAAATTCATTAAACATGCGGCCGTAAACTTCAATTCTGATATTTGCATAAATTACGGTTTTATCGGCAACCGAAACCGAAATTAGGTTGGCATTAATTGTGCGTGTGGTCACAGCTCAAGTTTAAAAAAAAAGAAAATAAGTATTTAATCGAGACCTTTGATTTTGAGTATGCGAGTATTTCTGAATTTGGAAACCTCCGTATTCGTTTTGGAACGTTAAAAAACTGTAAAATTATTTAAAAATGGAATTCAAAATACATACATAAACTCACGCCTTTTTCCCATGGGGGTATGCAGAAACTATAGAACGCCACATGCTATGACCCTCACATACCCCTTTCGCTTCATCCACATTCATACATCTTGTCATGCACGCACGCCGGTTGAGAGTACTACGCGCCTGACCTTTGAGAAGAACATCACCAATAACATCGATGTATGTATGTCGAATTCAAAATAATAAGTACGTACGTCATAAGAATGTCGTTGCTTTTAATCTATTGGAATTTAGGTTGCATTAAAAGAGTCCGGGAGTGCACTAGACGAGCGTCCGCGAGCAATGCTGTCTAAGTTTTACTGCGCAAGTGACTTTCAAGCATACACTCGCAGTAAGTCTTCTGCAAGTTTTACGAAAAAAGCTAGCAATAGCGTGCAATCACTTGCGCTAGTGGATTTATAACTTTAAGTACGTCCAGCGCACCCTGTGCAGTCAGCTTCGCTACCAACCCTGATGACTGGCTAATCCTTTCACCACGGCATGCGCTATTCTCATATAGCTCGTACCGATACGAGAGACGAGAGTAATCTAATCCTTATCCTTAATATAACATTATAAAAAAAAAAGTTTGTATGTTTGGATGTATGGATGTTTGTTACTCTTTCACGCAAAAACTACTGAATGGATTTAGATGAAATTTGGCACACAGATAGATCATCATCATCATCTTCCTCCTGCCCTTATCCCAACTTATTTGGGGTCGGCGCAGTACCTATGTCTCATATCATACTGCACAAATGTTTCGGCTATATTTTATGATCGACCGCCTGCCTGACGTCAACCCTCCTTGGGAATGCTTTTGCTGGTGGCAAGCACCACCTATGATCTTATTCCATCTCGGGCTTGCGGGTGCTGCATGCTTGTCAATCTTATTGCCGACAACTATGCAGACTATGTTCTTCTTGGTGGAGTATACTTGATGACAATATTCTATATTGCTCCTGTCCCGCTCGTAATCCGTATTCGACATCGTTTACACAGATAGACCATGTCCTGGATTAAAACATAGGATACTTTTTATCCGGGTGTATTGGAGTAGTTACTTAGAAAGCGACTGAAACCACGGGCAACAGCTAGTGGAACAATAAAAGAATGAAACTTGGTTTTCTGGGATAAATAGTAAAAAAAAGAGTGTGGCTATATTTCCCTGGTATTGTCAAAAAATATCTGAGAATTTCTTCATACAAATCAGAGTCAGAAATGTCTCATACAGAAACCAAAAAAAACTTAGAATTAAGTTGATACAATCAAATTAATCTCTCCACATTCACGCAGCCTCTTAGAGCCAATTTTTTATCCAATCTTAGCAAAAATCTATCCTCATATTTGACGCCACAAAAAAAAGGTATCTAATATAGCTATCAGTCATCAATCGAACCGCCAACAAACTAATAGCCTGATTACATGTTTAACTAATATACCAACGACAACCTCTCACTTTCGAGCGTGTGAATCTTTCGGGTGAAGAAAAAAAAGACAGAATGCCATTGAAGAAATGTGTATCCGAAAATTTTACTAGTGTGGGAGCGAGCCCCCGTAATAATGGAGTCGGTATTTCATGTAATGGTGTACGGTCGGCGGCTCAAGTTTTAGACGTAAGTGATATGAGAGTTGAGTGATTCAGTGTGTGGTATTTGGGGATGGGATACTAGCGAACTTCTACATACAGAACCAGAGGACGCAAGGAGAAACATTGTTTTAAGCTTCGGTGATTTATTTTTGTCTTGAGGCTCCGATAGAGGTAAAAAGTTAACATATCGTAAATAACAATAAATGAATACAACGCAAGGACAATAGGAACTCTTGGATTGTTATCCGAACTATACAGGCCTGCAAAAATAAGTACTACACTTTTAATGATATTTACTTTTAAAGTGTGATACTTATTTTTGCAGGCCAGTGTATGATCTGTTTGCGGATGATTGGAAGAAGATTTTATTAGTATGCCTGAATCATTGCGAGAGAGATTCAAGAACGATGTAATTTACTACGTATTTTATGTTTCATTTCTCTATCTTTAATTACTGTAATTGGTCCAAGACCATTGTAATTAAAGTAAAATAAATAAATAATACAAAATATTGATCACTATTCAGAATTTTGGCCACAGCCACTTCTGGATGGCCTTTTTACCTGTAGCCTTTTACGGTTCTGACGTGTCGTTCATTGCCCACGTAGAATTTTTTTCTGACAGTACTTTTAACCTATTAATAATCGGGGGCGATTTTGAGTATCTAATCTTCAAGAGGGTGAGTATACCCTTAAGCGATCAGGGGTGAATGTCCAATCAATTTATACCAAGTGTATCGAAATTGACATGTTCAACTTTAATAGATATTTTCATTACTCACATCTGAACCCGCTATAACTTCAACAATCACGTACAATACTGCTACCAAAACCGTTAAACATCCAATATCGGAGGAAACAAGCTATAAAAGAGCTGGACGGACCCGACAAAGCTATCTGGCAGCAACCCGTCTCTCAGTTTTCAATTTAATTTTATTACACGACCTACCTACTGAAGGCGTGACGTTATCTCGTCGTAAACTTACCAACCAAAATATTTTGTAGATATTCGTCAAGTAGTAAACGGGTCCCCGTTTTTATTGATGGTCCAAACTTATTTGTAAATGTTTTCAACCAATAAACAGTTCTATAATACAACACTTTTACGATCTTTAAGATTATATAGAATATGTTTTTAATGGAACCAAATGACGATTTAATCTTTTATTAAGAACCCGTTAGATCTATTAAGTTATAGTTTATAGAAATGTATGGCGCTTGGAATGGCTTTATCACGGGTGATAGGTGGGTTTTATGGGTCCTTAAATATGAAAAATAAACTGAATTTTGGGTGTTTTGGTATGGTATGTTTATGGTTCTGTTTTATGATGGGCTAGTAAATGAAGGTAGAGGTGGTAGCAGAATTGGATGTCAGTTTCCCGCGCATTAAAAACCATTGGAGAGCCAAATCGACCGCCAGATTGGTATTCACAAAAGAGGTCCGTATATTTTTTTTGTTATGAAAATTATAACCAAAAAGTTTGTCTGTTGTTTCAATAATATTACCTCAAAAACCTCTTTAATCTAGTGTTCGCAAGTAAAGATGTCAAGTTAGACGTCTCTGGTTCGATTCTTAGGTTAGATAGTGGGTTAGCAGCCTTAAAAACACCTGCAATTTGCCAGTCACACCAAAGTATTACAAAACAAAATATACAACCGACTTTGTGAAAATATGTAATTGCTTTCTAAATGTTAACAAGCAAGCTAAGCGCCCCACCTAGGACTCCCAACCCTCCCGGACTGCCCGGGAGACTCCGGTAATAATGGTTGACCTTCCGACCTCGGGGTACAATAACTTCTCCGGTTTTTCAAAAATTATGCGCATCTGTCGTCGCTCCCAAGTCGCTACTCGCTCACCATGCCGCACGCGCACTAAACGGCCAGCTAGCCGCTAGCTGGCCGTTTAGCCGGAGAATTTAAGAAAGCTAGGGGGGGTGCTGCACCCCCCCCTAGCTTTCTTAAATTCTCCCGGGTTGGTACTTTCGAGAGTTGGCAACTGTAGCCCCCCCTGATGATAAGTGGTTATCGCCGTCTACATACATCATACATGGGGTTGTAGAACCCCAAGAGGACTATTGATGCATAGCCAACCCTAGGACAAAGTTACACGTTGACACCCATACCCTTCAAACCGGAACTAGGTAGAAATAGGTATGGTAGTAAGTACTTCAAAATTGGTCTAAAATTAGCAAATTCTTTCAATAAAACACAATTTTGAGTATTAAGAAAGAATTATACTGTCATTCATAGCATTAGGATATTAGCATTCGCCCCCTATGACAAGAGACTTAAAACATAACGGCTAAATCAGGGTGTTACAATACACCTCTGCCCATCCCTTCGGGGAATACAGGCGTGATGTTATGTTCATAGCATTAGGCTGGCAAATTAACTTTTGTAATTTACTCAGGACATTATTATTTTAAAATATTCCAATGGAATATATCTATTGCTATTTATACAAAATTATTTCAAAGGAAACCATACCGCAATACTACAAACCAACTCAAAATAGGTACCTCTCACCTACTAGAAACAAAATTCTATGGACATTCTCCAAAAGAAATAGGTACTTACCTAAAAATTCACACAATACAAACGAAATTTTCCCATTCTTTCAAATACTACGCAAAATGAAACCTTCAAGGAAAGACGATAGCGAACGAAACGTTATCAGATAAGGACTGATTGTTCCATATTATTATCGGCACCTTTGTTCTGCAATATTAACAATGGAACATTAAACTAATCCCTTTAAAATGATCTGAGAAGGCCGCAACACTTTGGTTTAGAAGACAATGCCGCTGGTCATTGAGACAAAGAGGTGGAATGCCATTAAGACAATTTGGTCAGTACGGCCATGTAAACACTTCGGCGGAGTATCGTATGATGGGAAATCTGTATCAGTTTCGAGAAATGGAAATAATTAGTATGGGAATACGGTAGAATATCCCATACAATGCCCTATATATTTTTCTTGACAATTCTTTCCATCCAAAGGTTGTCTGGAAGAAATTGCTTTAAGCGATAAGACCGCCATTTGTACTGTTCTTAATAATGTGTACTCCTTCTGTTTTATTTCTTTTAGTGTACAATAAAGTATATCTATCTATCTATCTATCTAATGTGCTTTCTTTATCGTAACCTATTCCTGGGTGGTGTATGTTTTTCAAAATCTAATACTTCATTTACTAAACAAAATATAACCTAAAAGGCATGAAAAAGTCTAAATATAAACTGCCTCGTTGGTCTAGTGGAGGCAAGCGCGACTGCTGATCGTGAGGTTCCGGTTTTGATCCATAGGTCGGGCAAAGTGTTATTGGGTTTTTCCGTGTGTAATTCCTCAGTAGCAGCCCGGTCTTTGGATGTGTGCCCCGTTGATGGCAATAGGCTTGCCCTCTATTACATGCGACTTAAACATAACGGCGAAATGAGGGTGTTACTATACGCCTCTGCCCAACACTTCGGGGAATTTAGGCGTGATGTTATGTTATTAGTTACATTATTACTACTAGCTGGGGTTTGAGACAGTTTAATGTGTCTTTGAAGTTAAGCTGCGCTTGCTTGTAGATAGGTGATCGTTCGTTAACACATCGAGACCCCTCCGTGCCTCGGAGAGCACGTTAATTGGTCGTAATTGGTAGGGCCCGGGTGTCATACGAATACCTATGACAGTCATTACGGGAAGTCAAAAGCCCGAAAGTATGACAATCGGTCTAACCTTAGGATATCGGCATTGCCCAGTAACTGGGTTGCGAAGATCTGATGGCAGATGCTCCGTGTTAAATACTGGTATTCAGCCACATCTGATTAGATTGGAAGCTGACCACAACATAGTTGGGAAAAGGCTAGGAGGAAGAGACTCCTTATGTTTTTTTGATTCAAATCTTGCGACAGATCTTTCAACTACTTCTGCTTAACCGATTCTCCTGAAACACACACAAATTCAATTCCCATGACAATACAACATTATAGTAATTTCAACCTTCAAATCTTCAAACTCTGATGCTGCAGGGGTACTGATAAAACCGTATAACTAGAAAGTTTTTTAAGGGACTATTTAAACTTTGCCTCTACAAAAGCATTTCTTACTTCAGTTATAAAATTTGCTTCAAAAACAATTTTCGTCTATTTTATCTCGAATATAAGGAAGGTGCAAATTGTTCATGAATACAGTTACATTTTACAGCCCCAACTGTCGGACGTGGTTATAAAACTTTATACCTCGGGTTCTAGGGTCCATTATATCCTGTTCCTGGGTCCACAAAGTCCATAGTGATCCAATTGTTACCTCTGTTCAGGTTAGCACTTGCTCGATTTAGCACAAAAGCGTAGCAATAAACATTATTATCGTTTACCTTAACATATGGTTAAGTAACTTCTTAGAAGGATTACTTATTGTTATCGAACAATATATTCCATGTTTTAGTATTAGGTACGTTCATTATGTTTTATATCGTAAACAAAAGATTATCCCCTTTTGTTTAACCGACTTTGCGGACTTTTTTTTTCTTTGGCGTTTTGTCTTAGATAATTTACGTATTGTTTAGAGGTTCGGTTTTGTATAGTGCAATGGGGTGTTCATGGAAAAACCATCCAGTTTGACATACTTTTTAAAATAATAGGTAACTTGTACCTACTTCACATTCTTCCATTATGTATTGGAGGTAAAATAAATGTGAAATATTATGTTATTTTAAGTATAATGGGTATAGGTAGCTTCGGTATTGTAAATTCTATAGAAAGTGAAACAATAATGAGAAATATGACTTTCTGTTATTTGAAAAATGCCAATACCTCTACTTCTCAATAAATGTTACCCATAAAAAATATAAATAAAATACATAACAGACTATAGAGAAAGCAAAAATCGTTGCGTATATGTATTAGAAAAATATCTAAATTAGAATTAGAACATAACAACATCACGCCTGTATTCCCCGAAGGGTTAGGCAGAGGTGTATAGTAACACCCTCATTTCACCGTTATGTTTAAGTGCCATGTAATAGGGGGCGAGCCTATTGCCATCAACTGGGTACAAATCCAAACTCCGGGTTGCTATTGAGGAATTCCATCCGGAAAAACCTAATAACACTTTGCCCGACCTGGGGATCGAACCCAGGACCTCACGATCAGCAGTCGCGCTTGCCGCCACTAAACCAACGTGGCAGTAAAACAAAATAGAATTAGAAATTGACTCTATTACGACTCTGTAGATGTAGAACAAAATCTTTCAAAGACATCTTACCCTAATCTCAGAATAAACTAACTCTATCCACAATAAATTAAATTCCCAGCCACCAAATTCATAAGTAATTAATCCAACAATACGTCATCATGCCTCAAACCACATTATAAATAAGAAAAATTAGTTAACAGCACACACAAGAATCATTGCGCCTGCGCATCCCACCCACCAGGTAGGTACAGAAATACCAATATTAATAGAGACGTCCCGTCGACAGAAAAATGCCTTTATAATAATCATTCGAACAATTAATCTTAGAACACACACAAAGAACGATAATCGCTTACTCATTTTGCTAAAAATAGAAAAGAGAAAAAAAAAGGTGGACGTTGGAACAATTTTAACAAATTAGGCGACAAACTCGCCACTTTTTGAAAGTAAATTATTGTATTTTAGATTGTTTTGTGGGACGAGATTATTGATGCTCTGGGGGCGTGGCCCAGTGATGGGACGTGCGTGCCTATCGATATTTTATGTTTTTTGTTAACTTTAATTTTATATGTGTACATGAAAACTTGTAAATGTCAGTAAAGCATTCGTTTTCCCACACTTATGACGATTCTAAGAGACACTTTTTCATCAAAACCAGGCTTAGATGGTATTATTATCAATGTGTAAATGATACATAAAGACGAATGTTTATCATCGAACGTGTATCTCTGATAAAATCAAACTGTTACGATACTCAGGGAAACGATGGTCCAATTCTAGTCGAAACATAGATATTCTAACAACAACATAAGTGACTTTAGATTTGTTCAATAAGCTCCACATATATTTTATCTAATTAATTTGAAAACTAGTCAAATACTACAAAAATAATAGGCGAGTACTTAATCGATATCGACGTTTCTAAGAATTCTTTTCCCAACCCTACACACCAACAATTTCTAAGATGAAATTCAGACGACCGTCACGAATGGACCAGCACAGGGTGTGAGAGGGAACCGGGAAACTATTCTCAAGGAAACTATCGACCTCTCTGTTACTCTTCACGTGTTAGACGGAGAGGTCAGATGTGAAATAAATTTATTAAAACATCACTGTTCGGAGTGGTGGGTTCATTATCATCGTGTGGGTTCGGAACCGCGTTCACGCCAAGTCTGAATGGACAATTAAACTGAATTATACAATACAAACATGTCTTTATTGTTTAAAAATTATGTTTCCAAATTAGGTTTCTGTACGAGTAGCCTTTGGTTGAGGAATTGTATAAATGTTTTGGTATCTTAAATTCAGTAAAACATTAAGTTAATAATGTAATTTGCTAAAATCCTAAAATTCCAAATATTCAAATAGTTTGTAATGACACTATAACACAAGTTTTGTTTATCTGTAAATAAAATAAAAGCATTGAATATCCTATTTATTATATAATTTTGAAAACGCGTAAAAAATGACTGAGGAAAAGTAAAAGGCAATTAATTTATAACTTATTAATTAAACTTTTTTAAATAACAAAATGTGATGTTGTTTCGTAGTTATTCCTTATTGATTATGGGTATATCAATTAATACAATATTAATATTACAATTAACGGTAATATTAATACACAGGAAATTTCAAAATTCCTGCTTTATAGCATATCTAAAAATAATTATAATATTTCCTTCATCGACAGGAATAGCAGACCATAATCATTTTATTCTATCCGTTGATTGGTCCGACTTAGTTTCAGCAATAAAATACTCGTAAATAATATTATCGATGGGCCCGTAATCAAATCAAAAACATGGACATTATCCCGAAACATATTTCATAAACATCACTAAAGAAAGATGGCGTCGCTTTCGGTACATCATAATAGCAATATCCTGTCCATTGATTGTCAAAAATTAGGAATTTCGGCAATTACGTCTCACCTCCCACGTGATTTTGAAAAAAAAACATCGCACCCGGCGCATCCAAATTTTCTTAAAAGATCCGACGTCTTCTTTTCGGAGGCGACGAGTGATAAGCGTTCGCGTTATTTTATGAGCGAAGCGATTGTACTTTTATATTCTCGAGCGTAAATGAGCAATTCCAAATAAACTAGAACGTCAAGTAACTATTATAACTTCATAAGATTATACATATTAATGATATTTTCAGTTTAAAAGAAATATTTATTTAGATACTTTTACTAACGATATTCGAAACTACTAGGCGTGCCAAGATATAGGGATTTTTTTCGATTAGACAAAGAACCTAATTAGAAATCCTATCCTACCTATTTCGAATCTAATTCTGCGTGACTGTATTAAATAAATATTTTCCATAATTTACGCCTATCATACACATTGATGCAAACAACTTTATGAATTACATCGCGTTCCCTTTCATTAAATTAAATGCCTACGTATAGCATCCTAACGTGCAATTAAATGTATTTGCATATTATGTACTCATGCACGTATCATTGTATTACATGAACTTTGAAAGCTTCTCTTGCAAAATACTTTACTGCAGCCGTTTACTGTTGTCCGTCGTGTATATGTGAGAGCCAAAGGGGTATAGGGGAATCCCCCTATATCTCTGTTCCATGGATTCGTGTCCTCTATGTTTCACCCTGTGTGATAGAGCCAAACGCGACCAAGACAAGAATAATAAAAAATAACAAAATACTTACAAGAAAAAGTGGCAAATGTTCATGTTCTAACTGCAACTTAGTCGGCACTCTCTTGTCACTTAACCCACACATGTTTCGACAATTTTTTTCTTATTTTTTCCCTTTTGTTACCTTTGTGCGAGCTAGCGCCGGCACGAAAGGATCTTATAAAGTGTCCTAAGGCGTATCCAGTGCAGGCAGACCGTTACATATTTATTTTTGTGTTATGCATTCTTGTCTTGACATGTAAATAAATGATAGATTTTTTTCCAAAACAGTCGATCTGCGATTTCGCGCTTTCATGATGGCGCGATGGTCGTCATTGGCGGTCTAGTAAATAGCCATGGTAAAATAAGTGGTCTAATATTTCAAATAGCGTGGTGATTTTATTCAGGGTTGGGAGTTCTATGTATTTTATCAATAGAATTATTATGTTCCAATATCTAATTTTAAAACCGCGCGGATCATACGATTTGCGATGTTAAGCTTTGCTTGCCGCGGTTAGTCCGTGGATGGGTGACCGTTCGTTGCGTATCGAGACCCCTCCGTGCCTCGGAGAGCACGTTAAACTGTCGGTCTCGGGTGTCATAAGAATACCTATGATAGTCGTTACGGGTAGTCAGAAGGCCGTTAGTCTGACAACCAGCCTAACCTTAGGATATCGGGATTGCCCAGCAATTGGGTTGCAGAGGTCTGATGGCAGTCGCTCCGTGTAAAATTCTGGTATTCAGCAGGAAGCTGACCCCAATATAGTTGGGAAAAAGTTAGGCCGAACCGGATGTTTTGTTTACTGGGAAGTTTGCTGTATCGTTTCTACTTCCCAGCTAGGAAGCAATGAAGGGTTGCCGTTTTTGGGGGCTGTCTATTGTAATTTTTACGTTTACATAAGTACGGATTTTCAGTGCATATTGAATAAACACCAGCTGTAAAACACTTCAAACATATTCATTCGAGTTATGGATGAATCCAGTTCCCAGGTGCAATAAACATGATAATATTATAACTTAATGAATAACTTATTTTCAGTGTGTAATTATTCAATAGCAGCCCGGGGTTTGGATTTGTGCCCGGTTGATGGCAATAGGCTCGCCCCGTATTACATGGGACTTAAACATAACGGTGAAATGAGGGTGTTACTATACACCTCTGCCCAACCCTTCGGGGAATACAGCCGCGATGTTATGCTATGTTAATGAATACGGTATCAATTAAAATGTTCATTCTATCTGTTGTATATTAGTCTTCTTCTTTTCGTGTGGTTAGTGACTAACCTGGTGTCAGAGTTTAAGCCGACCATGGGCCTCTGACTTGGCTCCACATGCCGTCGAAAAATATCTCTCAGGCATGCCGGTTTCCTCACGATGTTTTCCTTCACCGTTTTTTAAGCAAGTGATAATTATACATTACGCACGTGAATCCGAAAAGTCAGAGGTGCGTGCCTTGGGTTCGAACTCGAGACCTATGACTTAGCAGTCCGACGCTCACACCACTAGGCTAGATCACTGCTGTTAAATTTATTTATTTTTGTTTTTTTTCTTGTTAAATTAGTAAAACCTTATTTGTATAAGGAAAGCTTATTTATAAAAATAATCGTCGATTAAAACCTCTAATGAAAGTGTTTACTATTCATCCATTATTTTCAAGGAGTACGCGTATTTTTACCACCAAAGATGGTAACGTTGCTCACTCAAGGCTACTTCCATTGAAGGAAAGAATTTATTGGTCCTTATTTACGCAATGGGTGAAATGGTGCAATACTCAATGAACATACAAAGAACAATACAATTGTATGCAGTCCTGGTACCGTAAGAAGCGGCGCCAGTGAATTACGTCATTTTAAAAAGAATAAAAGATTATAAACTTGACGTTCTTTACTATTTGCCTTAGTGTTTCTTAATTATTTAATTAGTTGGGTTTTACTGTGGCGTTTCTGGTTAGTTACAAATTACATGGGAATTTTATTTGGAGATTTTGACAGACAAAGAGGCAAGAATATTATGAACTTAGAAAGTGAAATTATTGAACTAGAACGATCCAGAATTAGGAGTATTTTGAACTTTTGGATAATTGTAAAAGTGGTTTATTTCAATACATATTATGCTATTGTTCCATTTTACATAAATTAGATTGTTCTGCTTTGCCTTTTCCCAACTATGTTGGGGTCAGCTTCCAGTCTAACCAGATGCGGCTGAATACCAGTATTTTACACGGAGCGACTGCCTCAGAACTCCGCAACCCAGTTACTGGGCAATGGCGATATCCTTAGGTTAGATCAGTTGTCCGACTTTCGGGCTTCTGACTTCTCGTAACGACTATCATAGGTATTCGTATAACACCCGGGACGGACTGTTTAATGTGCTCTTCGAGGCACGGAGGGGTCTCGATGTGTATCGAACGGTCACCCATCCATTAAGTGACCGTGGCAAGCGCAGCTTAACCTCGCAAAACGTATGATCCGCGCGGTTGGTAATATGCCAAGCGCCCATCACATAAATTAGATTCTACTACAAAAAAGTTTTCAATGTGAAGTTGAATTAACCACGTACTTAAATTTAATTTCACACGAAGAACTATTTTCAAAAATCTCATGAAAAAAAAAAGAAATACGAAATATCTGCTAACGAAATCGGAGTCAGTTTAACTTTATCATCTTAATCGGTGTGTCAAAAATAAGGCTGCAAATGTAACGAACGGCACGTTGGAGTGAAACGATGAAAAATTCTGTACACACACAGATCTGGTGATAACTGGTGATTGAGAAGTGAAATTACAAGATATGCGAGCTAAATATTTGTTTCGAAAATTTTCAATGAGCAAGGAGTTGGTGTAGTGTTGGGCTGGCATAATTATTGTAAGTTAGTGTAAAGAAGTTAGCAGTGATAACATGTTTTTTTTTATCGTTGGGAAATCCTCATGGATGTCCCTCGCCCGGGGAAGGCGAGGGGGTCTGCCGGACTCTTACCGGTTAAAAACCAACGGTGTTCCTCCTCCTGACCGTTCGGCCGGGGTCGCGGGATTCGCAAAAGCATGCACCGCAACCCCGGTAGGTCTTGGTCCATCAACTGCTGGTGGACCTCTCCTCAGTGCAGCAGTGATAGCTTAGCGGCTGAACGCTTGCATTCCATGCAGGTGGGTCTGAGTTCGATCCCAGCCCATACCTCTGACTTTTCGAATTCATGTGCGCATCAAAATTTGTTTATCACTTGCGTTAACGGTGAAGGGAAAACATCGTGAGGAAACCTGCACACTTGAGAGGGTTCCATAAAGTTCTCGATGGAGTGTGTAGTCTGTCAACCCGCAGCAGGTCAGCGTGGTGGACTAAGGCCTAAAACCTTCTCATTCTGAGAAGAGGCCCGTGCCCAGCAGTGGGACAGTAATGGGCTAGGTATGTATGTATATATACAGAAGTTTGTATGTACGTTATGTTTTTTAATTACAGAAGGGAGGGGCTCATGGCTAATTACCAACCGCGTGGATCATAGGATTTGCGAGGATAAGCTGCGTTTGCTGCGGTCATTCCTTCGTTACAAATCGAAACCCCTTTCGTGCCTCGGAGAGCACGTTAAACAGTCGGTCCCGGGTGTTATACGAATACCTACGATAGTCGTTACGGAAAGTCAGAAGTCCGAAAGTCTGACAACCTGTCTAACCTCAGGATATCGACATTGCCCAGTAACTGGGTTGCGAGGGTCTGATGGCAGTAGCTCCGTGTAAAATACTGGTATTCAGCCGCATTTAGTTAAACTGGAAGCTGACCCCAATATAGTTAGGAAAAAGATAGGCAGAAAACAACATAATTATTGTTTTTTTTTAATTAAAGAGGAGTAGGCGATTCCAGGAATCTCAAGAACCATTTAATCGTGTTAATGCATCATAATTCACTGCTCACATCTACCTCTTCCAAAAGGAGCCTGCCTGCCTCGAGTGAGTGGTGACGCTTTGCCATTCACAGACAAATAAACCTCGTTGATCAGTGACAGAATACACGTAAGTGAGATGCTTCTAAAAATTTAGAAGTCCAGGTTTTATGTATTCTTATACCCAAAATATTCAATATTTTACAAGAACCGTTTTCAAGTTATCCTTGCAAGTAGAGCCACCTCATACTCGCTCCCACCTCAATGCCCTGATACGTATCTTGACTGTCATCAGATCAAGTTATGTGTTACGCTATATTTTAATTCGGCAAAGGTAACCCAAACATTCTGCCACTGGAACCAAAGACATGGATTAATGATATAATTTTAATTGACTTTCGTGCGAATGCCGACCTCAATGGTCGTTTTTTATTAAAAAAGAAATATTTTCTTGAATAATTATGTTTACCAACTTGCCTTGCTTGACTACCTTGTTGGTCTAGTGGTCGCAAGCGCGACTGCTGAGCATGGGGCCTTGGGTTCGATCTCCAGGTAGGGGAAAGTGTTATTGGGATTTTTCATTAGTAATTTCTCAGTAGCAGCCCGGAGTCTAGCTTTGTGCCCAGTTAATGGATTAAACTCGCCCCCTATTACATAGGATTTAAATATAACTGACGAAACGAGGGTTTACAACACCTCTGCCGGATCCTTCGGGGAATACAAAGCGTGATGTTATGTTATGTAATTATCTTTATTTATGCAGAATTGGGGCGACTTTTTAATCATGTATTTTAAGGTAAAATTTATAAAAAATACTTATGATATCGTATATCACGTACTGAAAATCCTCTCAGGTAAATCTAAGTAGTTTCTGAGATTATTCAGAGTAAACAGATACCTGGATTGTACCTAACTAATTGATACTCAGCCGCATCTCGTTAGGATGGAAGAAAAACAAAATTAATTTAAAAAAAATGTTGATACGATGTCGACATATTTATTTATATTCGTTTCATAATATTTGGTCTAGAAGGCAAAAGTGTTAAGTACAAAATTGATGAATAAGTTTTTGTAATTTGAATGCCAATTTTACTGAATTTATTATTTATTTAGTACATTACATAGGTAATATAATAACATAAAATCACGCTTGTATTCCTGAAGGATTGGGCAGAGGTGTAGAGTAACACTCTCATTTCGCTGTTATGTTTAGTCTGGTGGGTGAGCCTATTGCCATCAATCAATCGGGCACAAATCCAAACTCCAGGCTGCTACTGAAGAATTCCACACGGAAAAATCCAATGCATTTATCTGACCTGGGGATCGAACTCAGGACCTCACGATCAGCAGTCGCGCTTGCCACTATTAGACCAACAAGGCAATTTTGCAAGGAAATGTATTGAAATAAGCACACGTTTGCTATGTATTAAAATTTCAAAAACTCGAAAGATTGAACGTAGCCCATTTGTCTGTTAAACCATCGATATTAACCAAGTTAAGTGATATATAAAATGAATCGTTTGCAGATTAGAAGAGACGCAAATAAACATAATTAAGACAACATCAGATAGGTAATCATTGCTAAAAAACACACAACAAAAATTATACGAAGTATAACATTGTTAATTGAAAAAATATATCATGTATGGGAGAAGACTTAATTAACGCTTAAACTAGAGTCGTTCAATTATAATGAATGGCCTCAACACCTCGCAGTGCGAACTACCTCATTACTTAAAGGATGTAGTACCTATACGGTTAATAACTCCTAGGAAAGCCTTATCTTGAATACTGATTAAGGCTAAATGATCTGTTAATGTGCGCTCTTTTTAGATACCGAGCTAAAGCTGGTTGTAATATGAGATGTTTTGATACTTATTAATTGCAACTGCGTTGTGGGAAATTGTATTTTAAGCAAACATTTTTTAGGGTTGCTTAGTTTGAAATGAAATAATAAAAAGACTTTTTAACAAAAATAAAACCGACTTCAAACTGTCTATCTCCGAAGTTTTTCGTCAGATCTTCACCAAATTTAAACAGGACCACTTTGAAAGAATATTCTTTCAAACAAAAAATAATCATTAAAATCGGTTCACAATTAGCAAAGATATCGCGCAACAAACATACAAAAAAAAACATATAGTAAAATTAAGAACCTCCTCCTTTTTTTGGAAGTCGGTTAAAAACGAAACCCTTATAGGATCGCTTTCTTTTAAGCGGTTTCTTCTAACACAAGCAATTAATTGCTTAAAAGAAGACTCCTAACACTGTAATGTAATATGTTCATAAGTTACTGAAATAAAAAATAAAAAAAATATTTATCGCTTTGTTGTTCTTCAGCCTTTCTATCAAGACTTTTCGTCAAGGCACAAGGCTGTTTTCTCAGGAACGGCTAGAGGTATTGAGTCAATATGAATATCAAGTGATAAAGTGTTCAACCATGCATAGCTCTGCAAAAACTTAAATATCATACTCAATCCAATAAAAAGATCCTTGCAAAATGCCTTTCAAAATGTATTTTCATTCTGACAGAGTCACTGACTGACACATCAAAACCTACAGGATAGCTCCCATTGATTTGGTACGAAGGAAGATCTCATAGCACAACTAAAGGAAAAAGCCCTAAAACATTAATTTCTAATTTTATTATTTATTTATTTATCTATTTAATAACCAACTTATATTAACAGTGTGCACTAAACATACAAGTTATAGGTTTAGTTTTTATTTGGAACTAACTGACCCGCGCAACTTCGCCTGCGTTTTTCTCGTTTTTGCAACATTTTTCATTTACGGTATCTACGGCGCACCTACTTACCCTACCTGCCTACTCTACCTGCCTACCGTACCTGCCTACCCTACCTGCCTACCCTACCTACCTAACCTACCTACCTACCTACCCTAATAAATTATAGCCTATATGTTGCCGAGGACTAATATCTATATAACAAAAAAGTTTCATCAAAATCCGTCTAGTAGTTTTTGTGTTAAAGCCGAACAGCAGACAGACAGACAAAAATTTCAGAATGATTTTTTTTGGCTTGTGTTACTTGTATGAAGACCCCTAAGAGTATTTTTTTTAGTTTTTATTTATTGTACCTACAGAATTGAACTCTTCTACAGTTTTATTACTTGGCAAACTTAATAATTCCATTTTACTGTTATAAAACGGTACGAAATCCTCAAGGGGAGTCTTACTCGCACTTGTCCGGTGTTTTTATATAACCCTTAAGTATGTGCGAGACTCTTCTCGATAATTCATGGCTAGTTCATAATATCTTCAAAGAATAAATTGACTGTTACACTATATTTTTTTTTTAAATCATAGCGGTTCTCTTTCGATATCTGACCCATTCGTTACAAATGACGATTGAAACTAAAACTAAAGTAAATCTACATTTAAAATCATACGTCATATTATAATAAAAGGTTACGACCTTTATTGAAACCAGGTTTTTTCTTTTTTCTTAGACCATCTTTTTTAATAAGAGACCATTCAAAATTTTCATAACTCTTTTTATATACAACATGTAACGTAATTAACGCACACCCTCAAACACCCCAATTAGGATATTATGTTATAATCATAATACATACACTGAAATTTTAGTTTAACATGTATATGCATTTATTTACTACCTATATTAACGTTCTTGAAATAAGGTTTATTTTTCTTTATTTTGTATTGAATGACGGAATTTGCACTTATTAATACAAATAAAAATGCAGTTTTAAAAGTCTTTTTACCTTGATTTACGGTCCATTTCAGTTTGTTTTGACTGTACAGGAGTAATGTGACTAATTTCCGTAATTTTAATTATTTTTGGGATAAAAAATGACCTATATTAAAAATGATAGATATCGCTTCAGTAAACGATTCTGAACAAACTATTTTCAGGATGTGCGTTAATTATGTTACATATTGTATATTTAAGAAATTCTATGTTGCAACAAATTAGTATTGCCTTACCAGTAATAAAATAAATCATAATTAGGCACTAAAATGGCGCTCATTAGTAAGTTTGCGACTAGTTTCTACATCGATGATATTGAGATGAGTTTATGGTCAGTGGAAAACCAGGATTATGCAGTATGATGTTATCAGTGTATATTTCTAATTATCCAGTTGATAAATTCAACCCTAAGAGCCCGTTCACACAGCAGATCCGTTATAAACGGATCCGCCGGTACTGGATGTGTTTTTCTGTGCCGACGGATCAGTTAAACAAATGCCAGCTGCGTTGCATCTGGCAGGCAGGATACGATAAAAATAACGGATCGTGTGTGAAGGCACCCATACTTCTCCATACATCTTCTTGTACGGATCCGTTTTTTATACTGTTCCGGCATCCAGTTTTTGATGACCAAATGGGACGTGTAAAAATTTCGGACCAGTATTTTTTATTGGATTCGGAACATCTACTGTTGTGTATGTGAACTCTCTCTTACAACTACTATACAGGCGTCATCACCAAAATAAAAACGGATCCGCTAAAACGGGTCCTGTAAACAGTTTCTGTGTGAACTTGCTGGAACTTGTTGATTTTATAGAGACAGAGTAGTCGTGATGTAAGACAGTAAGAGGTCAATTTTAGTAGCATAATTATTTAAAATCGCAATCGAACCGCAGTTGAACCACGGGTGTTTGACCGTTAGGGCGCGTTCCCACTACGAGGTGACGATAAATTTATCGTTGGACGACTGTCGTCTCTAGCTGTTCCCATTATAACGACTGTTTGTCGTCAATTTTTTTTATCGTTTAGCGACTACCGTATCTAGCTGTTCCCATTGGATCGCGTCGAAATTTTATCGTTGCACGACAGTCGCTTTGTCGTTTGCAAATCAATAGCAAGCTACGACGAGACGATATTTTTATCGTGGCCACGACAGATAGTCGTAACAACGACACATCACGAGGTCGTGACGATAAATTTATCGTTGGACGACTGTCGTGCTAGCCGTTCCCATTGACTCGACAATCTATCGTCACTGCAAAAACAAGCCGTGAATGACAGTTTATCGTGTCGTCTTATATGTGAACACCTTCATTTAAATATATAAGCCACGACAGTTAAAACTACACGACTATCTGTCGTCACGACAAAGTGGGAACGCGGCCTTATCTCTATAAGAAAAAAGCTTTTTTTTAATCAAAGTTTTCTCCCAAGCTTTAAGTTCACTTTGCGTAACTATGGAAGCCTCATAGGTAACTCCTATTTTATAACTTAAAAATAATATTGTATAAAAAAAATACGTAGAAACCAAATTATTATTATTACCTATTGCCGAAAAACATCAAATACCGTATATAAAATAAAATAAATATAGACATCAGGATCATGTTCGTAATGTTGGGCTCCAGTCTCGACTTTATCTGTCAAAAACATTTTTGGGCACAGCTCCGACTGAATTCTAAGCTATCAAAACGCATTCAATTTTGCACAGACGGACTGTTTTCACAACTCCGTCTATATTATACTCTCTTACTACCAAACAACACGGCAAATATAAAATCTACCACATTACCGTTACTAAATAACTAATAACACCCAAAATAGGCAACAACTGCCGTAATTTCTTAACTAAGCGTCACAAAAAGCAGTGTGTTAACCCTCTCCGGTTGATTGACAAACACTGTTGCAGTATCAGTGTTCTTAACCCGTCCATGCTGTCAATCCGATCTCGTTGTCACTGTGAAAAAATAACCAACACCACGGGGATTGTGGTCCAAAATTGGAGCGATAAGCGATGAATTTGTTGGTGAAATACCACAACTGCTAGATTATAAACGGGGATTATTATAAGACGTCGTGGTTAGGAAGCACCTGCTAATGTAATTGTAGGAATAGACTACTTTTACTGTCTATAACAGAGAGGAACGAGAATATTACGAAAGGCTAACAACGTAGCTAGTGACGATCCAAAGACGTCTACTGCTAGACCTGGGCTCCACTGCCGGACGGTACAGCGAATAACATCAGAAGGTTTGACGTTGGCAGCAAAATGTTAGCAGAATTATAAAGAAACATTTATTAAACTCGTCAATTGCATCTGCCTGTTTTTTTGATCAAGTCACGGAAGTTTCTACGTGAATCTTATATAATAATTTATTAGAGTGATATTTTGTAAGACAAAGGTGACGTACCAAAGTCCTTGAATAGCATTGAATTAAATTCGAATCATTATTGAAAGTATACGAAATTCAAAGTTACCGTGAGTGAACCGATATGAAGTTTTTCTCATAACTTGTACCACAACCCAAAATGTAGTCACTCTACGGGGAGCCAACAAGAAATATGTCGAAACTCGACTACGTGTTAAATAATACATTAACGTGGTGATACATAATTGAAGAGATGCCACCATAATGTTGAATCGACGAATTTAACCCGCACTGATATGGTATGTGTTTTTACTATCTAAGGTAACTCCTTATATTTGTAAGTTAAGTATGTTTGGTTAACATAAAATCAAGCCTGTACTCCCCGAAAGGTTGGGCAGAGGTGTGTAGTAACACCCTCATTTCGATGTGTAAGAGGGTGCGAGCACAAATCCAGACTCCGGACTGCTACTGAGGAATTCCACACGGGAAAAATCAATAACACTTTGTCCGACCAGGGGATCGAAGTCAGGATTTCACTTTCAGCAGTCGCGCTTGTCACCACTAGACCAACGAGGCAAGGCTTGCACACGATTGTGTTTTGGTCTTATGCAGCGTACACACCTGGCCTACGAAGACCAACGAACGTTCGTCATTTGATGAATTTGACCTTGGCTAGGTGTGTACACCGCAATATACTGACGATGGTCTAAAACTTTTCTCCAAAAACAGCGTGATATCACAGTAGACCATCTAAAATCTAAATAGCATCTAAAACCTGGTGTTAAGTCTGGCAAAAAACAACAATTTAAAGTAGTTTTGTCTATTTTTAAAGCACCATAAAACTAGACGAATTACAATCCGATTTTAGTCACGAATAGATTCATCGACCTAATAAAACACGAGCTGAAGATTTTAAACTAGGTTCGATAGAAGATCGCAGGCAACTTACACAGTTAACGTTCACACAGCGGATCCGTTTTAACGAATCCGTTAGTACTGGATGTGTTGTTCACATCTGTGCCGACGGATCAGTTAAACAAATAGCAGCTGCGTCGTATCTGGCAGACTGGATACGATAAAAATAACGGATCCAGTATTTTTTACTGGATTCGGAATACTGTCGTGTATGTGAACTCGCTCATGCATCTACAGGCGTCATCACCAAATTAAAAATGGATCCACTAAAACGGATCCTGTAAATAGTTTCTGTGTGAACTAGCTGTAACATTATAAATTGTGCAGTAGGACTGCCTCCATGATTTATTTTTCGCGTCTTTCTCGTCTAAGGATTGTCAGGAAGATATCGCTATCTGTATAATATAAAAGGAGAAATTGACTGACTGTCTGATCTATCAACGCAGAGCCTAAACCGCTGGGGTTAGAAACTTGAAATTTTGACAGTAGATACCTCTATATCGAAAGCATCCAGTAAGGAACGATTTTAAAAAGTTTTTCCCCTAAGGGGGTGAAAAAATCACACAAGCGAATCTCCGGGAGAAAGCTAGCAATAACATCGCTATTGTAGCTTTAATTTTCATTGTTCCTGATTTTTGCTATTGTTATGGTGTACAATAAAGCATATTCTATCTATTTATCAAGCTTAAAGAGGGGCTCGTGGCTAAATACCACAAGCGCAGATTATACGATTTGCGAGGTTAAGCTACGCCTTTCGCATACATATGTAGACCCCTCCTTGCCTAGGAGAGCACGGTCCCGGATGTCATACGAATATCTATGACAGTCGTTACGGGAAGACAGAAGCCCGAAAATCTGACAACCGATCTAACCCTAGAGTATCGGCATTGCCCAGTAATTGGGTTGCGGAGGTCTGATGTCAGTCGCTCCGTGTAATATACTGCTATTTAGCCGCATCTGGTTAGACTGGAAGCTGACCCCAACCTAGTTGGAAAGGCTAGATAGAACAGTACCTACCTTAAATTATTAGGAGTAAAAAGTTCTTTAACATTTATTAAAAGATACAGACTACTTTTCAGATTTCTCGCTCAATAATTTCTTAATACAGTAAGGAATTTTATAATTACTAGCGATCACAGGCTTGGCTTGTTAAGATTTTACTTTACCAATATAATTTTAATCATTCGAACTGGTAAATTGAAATTTATGACCAGTCAGACTTATTTTTGTATTAAATGCATAAAATACATTTTGATTGTATCAGTTTTCAGATATAAAATATCGTGGCGTTCGTTTTTAATTGATTTAGTTTAAATACTTTGATTTGGGTGTGGTCTTTGGATATTGTAAGAGGTGATATAATAGACATGTTACAGCTAGTTCACAGGACCGTCTTTAGCAGATCCGTTTATATTTTGGTGATGGCGACTGTATTTGTATGAGCGAGTTCACATACACGACAGTACCTATTCCGAATCCAGTAAAAAATAATGGTCCGACATATTTACACATTCCGTTTTTTCATCAAAATCTGGATGCCGGCACAGTATAATAAACGGATCCGTACATGAAGATGTATGAAGAAGTATAGGCGCCTTCACACACAATCCTTTATTTTTATTGTATCCTGCCTGCCAGCTGCCATTTGTTTAACTGATCCGACGGTACAGATGCGAACAACACATCCAGTACCGACGGATCCGTTAAAAACGGATCCGCTGTGTGAACGCGCTCTTAGTTAAAAAAGCAACAACATCTGTGAATTGTTTAAGTAGTGGTGGAGCTCCTTTCTTCTGGAAAGTACTACCACCATAACTATTTTAGCCACCAAGTAGGATTGCTCTGTTTCGGTTTGAAAGGTATGAGTGCCGGTGAAGTTACAGGCACATGAGATTTTCCAACTTTCTTTCTAAGGTTGATAACGCATCAGTTATCTTTTTGGTGTTTTAGGTAGGCGGCGATAACATTCCATCCGTCACGATTCTGTGCAGCTTCATGCCAACTGTCAAGAAAGGCATCCATAATTATTTAACAAAGCTAGTTAAATCAATTGCATTTCACTATTCAACAAGCTACACTCAAAATGCGTATAAACTCTATCCAGCACATAAATAACAACAATTATCCTTCCTACCACAGCAACAAGCCCGTCAGAATGAAGAGATTAAAAATTATTAACAAATCGGGCTGCGACCAGTCGGACTCCATTCCTGATTATCAACGGACATCAACCGTAGTGGGGTCTTAATTAAATAATCAAAAATGTGTGCGTGCCCTTAATACTGGGATCTATACATGAAATGCTAATGAGTTCGTGTTTATGTTCGACGCCTAGTTTTTTGGGAACTTATGACTTGTGTCATGGGTTCACGCGCATTTGTGGTTCGGAAATAAGTTAACGATTTAATGCTTGGCTCTGTTTATGAGTGTAAACTTCGAAGATGATAAGTTCAAATGAAATTAAGGAACTTCTAAACGGTCTTCTGTAAAATGCATACAATAGAATCTTGTAGGGGTGAATCTATCATCTAATACCTTTAAACGAGCAATTCTTGTATATATGTATATATATATAATCTGAATCTCGGAAACGGCTCCAACGATTTTCATGAAATTGAGTATGCGGGGGGTTTCGGGGGCGATAAATCGATCTAGCTAGGTTTTATTTTTTAGAAAACGTCAATTTACAAAAAAAAAACGGAGTAAAGCTCGGTCATCCAGGTACTTACAGTTATGGCTAATATCGGTATGTCAGGATTGGGAGCATAGTAAATAAAGTAAATGAAACCAACATAGACTCTCCGCCACTGAGAGTACTTATATTTGGGTTAGTGGTTTACAGAAGCTAGTTCACAATATATCACAATATAATAATTTACAGAAGATCAGAAAATAAGGAGAAGCAAATCAGATATAAAAGGTCAGACTTCTTCAGCTGTTCGACATGGAATCCTTTCCTCCGTCGAATGACCACTGTATTTATAACTTCGGGTACGTTGATTAATCTTGACGATTACTCTCCTACCAGCTACCGATAACAGTTCTTCTCTCGTGTTGGCACGAGCTATAGGTATGAGAACAGTTCATGGCGTGGTGAATAGATTAGCTAGTCAGCAAGGTTGGTAGCGACGCTGACGCGCCGGATGTGCTTAAGTATTGTCACTCGTGGAGGTTTAGAAGCTTAATGTTATAATAGGTCGCTAAATTCGTGAATGATATTTCCCGAATTAGTACCAGCAGTCTTCACCATTCTAGATGACGAAATATGACTTTATGACATTACACCTGTAGCTATTTCGAGGCGGTTTTGAGTTCTATTTATCATACATTAATTCCATGGCTTAACCTGGAAGCAAACTATCGGACGCAGCTTATGGACGCGGCTGACAGCGGCAACTTTATTTATTTATTGGTTCACCAACAATTGTTACACTTTAAAATACAAGCAATGATTTTAGTTCATTCAAAATGTATAACTAAGTGTACAATATCATGAGGTAAACACTACATGCAGCTTATAAGTGTACACAATCAAAAAACATCCAGCGAGCCAGGTATCTCGGACGTCCGAACGCGCAAGGACGGCCCAAGATTACGTCCGCCACTTACGTCCGATAGTTTGCACAGTTCAGTGTACATTCATTATCTAAATACCTATAAGTCGCGGCTGTCAACCGCGTCCGGTAGTTTGTTTTCAGCTTTACCTTGAATTAATAGTATAGGATCCCAGTATAGAACAACCTTCACCGAGCTGGTTAGTGGATGAAAAGTATTTTATATCAAATTAAATATGTCAATAAATATACTGCAAATGGGTTGACTAAAAAATTTCAGTCCAGAACATTTATACCTACCTACCCAAGAGTTGTGACGGGAATAATCACTTTTTAACAAAAATAAAACCGACTTCAAATTGTCTATCTCCGTAGTTCTTCATCAGATCTTCACCAAATTTAAATGGGACCACTTCGAAAGAATACTCTTTCAAACAAAAAAAGAATCATTCAAATCGGTTCACAATTAGCAAAGACATCGCGGAACAAACAAAAAAAAAAAAAAAAACATACAATTGAATTGAGAACCTCCTCCTTTTTTGAAAGTCGGTTAAAAAAATAGTCAACCTAACGTTTGCATATTCTATAGGCTTCATACTTTCTTTTGGTATGGAATTTGTCAAATAACCAAACCAGGGACATGTTTAAAAAAATTAATCATTCTCTGGACTGAAATTTTTTAGTCAACCCATTTGCAATATATTTATTGACATATTTAATTTGATATAAAATACTTTTCATCCATTAACCAGCTCGGTGAAGGTCGTTCTATAGTCGGATCTTAGACTAATATGAGATTACCTTGCAAGGAGGCATACCCAACGAAACACAATAGTGACTTTTCAATATTTCTCTATTTCATTCTCAAACAAGCCTTTGCAATAATAACCTACATAAAAACTAGTAACATATCTATTAGCTGTTAACAATATACATTAGAACGCAATCCCCTTTGTCCGTCTCGGCCAGCACGCGCGACTGCCCACGAATGACGGGGTAACTGTAAATTTTGTCGCAAACAAAATACTTCACATTTATTGATCCTAATACCATTGTATAGGGATTTAGATCTATCTATTCAGAGCGCAGGTAAACGATACTTGAGGTATGTAAGTATAGATTTTTTAGTTAAGCCCTTATACGTATAATTGGTAGCATTCGCTTTGGTGAAAGATGATGGTAATCTTTTGTGATCTTTGCACATAGTCAAGAGATCCTTGACTGTTTGTTGATGTTTTTGGAAATAAACGACGGTTATTGAGAATCTTGTGAATAAAATACATATGTAAGTATTGAAGCATGGGATAGCCACTCACTATGTGGATATGCACGATTTGAAACATGAAGAGCTATTGGATTGTCCCGATCTGTTTCATATAGAAGTCTATTACTATCAGGTATTTCTCGGCTAGAATAACAATCAAGACGATGCTTAACCAGTTCACAAAATATTATCCTGTGAGCGTAAATAAACACAGAGATTCTGTAACATTTGATACAGTACTTTGTAATTCCTGTGTTGTGGGAATCCGTGCTGGTGGAATTGTGTAGCGGTTCCCTGATGTCGTTTTTTATGTTAGATACATTTTATTTATTTAATGTTATTTTAGGTAATATAATAGGACGTACGCATAAGGCTTGCATAGTCGCGAAACGGTGAAATAATGCTTCGAAATAAAATTTTATAAAAAAATCTAATTTGTAAGCGTACCAGCAGATTTGTGGAAGCTGTACTTTAGCAATAAATTTAATATCTATTAAAAAAAATTAAGGATAAAGAACTTATCATCACCATCTTGAAACAGATCAACACTACCTCCTTAAAGTAACAGAAATAATCTTCAATGATCATGGTATTCAAAAGGGTTGAAAACTTTGAAAGAGTTTCAAAGGTCTTCAACAATTTGGACATGTGTAAAAAAACATTGAGACACATTATTGGTCCTCATAATTATTTCTTTTAGATCACCCTTTTCTAAAAGCCCGACTACATTATTTTCCGATCCACTGCTTTCGTTGAAGCTGCCAAAAATGGTCTGCAGAAGTCTATGTGTGAGGCAACGGAGTCCTAATTACGTACTGTTGCGTTGTTATTGTTATATTTCTGCTAAATACCTGTCAAATAATAGTTTCGTCTTCTAATCCTTCAAAGGGTATTTAAGTACCTTGTTATTCTTTGAAGTGATTTTTAAACGAAATATGCCCAATTATGCGTATGTTAATGGTTTAATATGCCTTCAAAATGACACTATTATGATATTTGGCAGTGGGTGGTTGGTTGTTGGCGGTGGGATCAGTGGCTAATGGCCGTATTCTTTAATTTACGGATCGTTATTGGTTAAAATTATGTCTTTACTTTTGCATAGTAGACCCCCCCCCATATAGTTATCACAGGTAAAATTAGCTTACGAGTGAAATAAATGAAATTATTTATTCTGCAAATTGGATACTTAAAAAAATATTTATTCTGCAAATTGGATTTTTAAAAAATCACTTTTACATGTCGGTTTGTTTGTATTTTTTTTTAAACTAGATGTCGTCGGCCTTTCCTATCTGGCTACCTCTGAGAAGGAAGGTCGAAACAAACTCAGGGTCAAGGTCTCGTTTCAAGTCCAGATATTTTTCTGTAATAAAATTTTGTGTGAGGACAATGCAGAGCATCGCCTGGACTGGCCTTTTAAGGAAAGTTCCAGAGAAGTTTGAGAGGACCTGTCCCAACAGATGGCATGCATGCATCAGCCATCGTGTAGCTCAACCCTATCTTAGGGAGCTCAACGACCCGACGCACAACATTACTACCAGCCAGGACTCTATTTATCTAGAGTATATTTATTTGCCCAGTTTGGTAATAAATAATTCTACCATTGGTAAGCAAAACGATTCGTTTTTGTTTATAGGAACCGGGCGATAACATAGGATTCTTTTTGTTGACATACCACGCGAGCAAAGCCGCTGGCTTCAGCTAGTATTTGATAAATGCATATCAGCTATAGCTGATAAAACATCGGATCGGATCATCAGAATTCCTTACTGGATATGCTGTTACTATCACTGCATTATTCTTATATTATTTATTTATACCAAGATGGTCATCGCCTATCATGATCTCAATCGTGATAATATTTAGTCTCGTTACTTTGTAGTTGACTATAATTTATAAACTTAGCTTTAATGGGAACTGTGTGACTTTTGATGTATGAGCTTCTGCTACTTTATAAGAGAATATCTAGAAGTAATAAGTAGGTATATGGAGGTTAGGGTTAATACAATCTTTTATAGATCTTATCTTCAACGAATATATTTTTACTACAATATTCGACGAAGAAGCAAGCCGCGAGACAGAGGGCATAGGAGGACAGAGGATCACCACAAAGGCTGGTCATCAAGCACCATCACCCAGCTGTGGATGGTTATGGGCTGAAGATGAAGTAAATAATTATATTAGATGTCCAGGTTCTTAAACAACGGGTTGGCGGACCGGGACCTGCCGGGGTTGCGGTGCATGCTTTTGTGAATCCCGCGACCCCGGCCGTACGGTCAGGAGAAGGAACACCGTTGGTTTTTAGCCGGTAAGAGTCCGGCAGACCCCCTCGCCTACCCCGGGCGAGGGACATCCATGAAGATTTTCCAACGAGAAAAAAAAAAAAAAAAAGGTTCTTAAACAACAGTATTTTCTTTTTCTAGTGTGTTCCAAGATTTTTCATCAAACGACTTATTCACTTGTCACGAAACATATCTCATCTCCTCCGGTAGATGGTAGATGTGGCCCCATTCTTCGCCATAGACACTCACACAATACTTTTAGACATCTAAACAAAAACCTCCCGCGTGAACCGACGCGTAAAACGCGATATGCATAATATCGCATTATTTAACATAATTAATTAACCAAACCCACGTAACGGACAGATTGACAAAACAACAACTAAAGTATTTTACGTCTTCATACGATATCGACAGCCTCATCTGTTTAAGCAAACATTAATAATTTAACTTGACGTTTGATTTCCCTTCAGTTTTTAGATAAAGGGTGTTTGCTTCTGATTAATTGAGATGGAATGACAAATTATCTGCCGTCCATTTTCTAAAAGATCGTTAAATTGTCATTTTGTCAAATTTGAGTTTTATATTCTACTAGCGACCCGCCGCGGCTTCGCACGGGTGCAATGTTGATACTAATGTGGGGCATATAAACCTTCCTCTTGAACCACTTTATCTATTGCTGAAAACTGCATTAAAGTCCGTTGCGTAGTTTAAAAGATCTAAGCGTACAGACAGCGGGAGCGACTTTGTTTTACACTATGTAAAGATTACATAACGTCACGCTTGTATTCCTCGATGGGTTAGGCAGAGGTTTATAGTAACACCCTCATTTCGCCGTTATGTTTAAGTCCGATGTTATAGGAGGCCAGCCTATTGCACCAACCGGGCACAAATCCAAACTCCGGGCCCCTACCGAGAGATTCCACACGAAACAACCCAATAACACCTTGCCCGAACTGGGGATCGAACCCATGACCTCACGATCAGCAGTCACACTTGCCACCACTAGATCAACGAGGCAGTTAAGCATAGCATTGCATTGCATATGGCATTGTATTCTTACTAGGATATCTATGGCAAACGGAGTATTGCTTTCACAACTTGTTCTAACACCGCGTAACTCGAAAAATAATAGTTTTGAGTTATGCACGTCATTCGACAGGGAATCGAAAAACGCATCGTTTGACCAATCAAAATCAATGGTTAGATCTAATAGCAACGCGTTATTTAAAAAACAAAATCCACCGTGTATGTAAAAAAAACCATCAAGCTATGTAAACAGCTAAAACAGCGTGTAAGTCAGGTGAGTTCCATACTGAATCGTGTCGCGAAAGTGCTCCGTGTAAAAAACCAAAATAAAATAGAATATTGTAGAATAAAAACAATTATATGATAAGTAGAAAAATGTCTATTTTTTGCTCTCCTGAAAAGTTAACTATTTTGAGTTACACGGTGTTAGAACTTAAGCGATGTTATGTAAGTACAAGTACATAAGAATCCCCCTAAATTTCTGACCAATAAACTACACTACCATCACACAAAAACGCATCACACGACTTATTAAACTCTCATAACAATTTCTATAAAACACGACAACGTTCCCATATTCAATAAACTTTTAATAGTAACAATAATACTTCATTCTGTTAATAAATAAAAATTGTGGTGCACATTAAAACGTCCGAAGATTACATTAAGCTGTAAAGAGTTTTGTTTAATGGTCGGTAATTGGTTGGAATAACATAATTTTTATTGGCATTGTCTCGGCTAGGTAACGATCACTCTTACTACTGGTACTCGATGATAAAAATCTTGAATTGACAGAAGATTCTATAGCTGGTCCTAAGTTTTTAATTTTTTTATTCTTGTCTTGGTCGAGTTTTGCCTTAGTCTCACCTGATGATAAGCGCAGACAGGGTCTAAGATAAAGTACACGAATCCAAGGAACAGAGATACACACGACAGAACACAGTAAACTGTTTGGCACCAGACTTTAAATGTTTTAAGCTTGTAAGGCTTTTACTTAAGCTTTAGTGTACGTTACCACAAAACTATAGCAACTAGTTTAGCTTAGTGTGGTGTATAGTACTGTCCTCTTGAATTCACGTTCTAATCGTCTATTAGGATTTGGGAAGTTCTTGGTTTTAACCCAAGAAATAGAGGCCCGATTTGCACAACACAAAAAAAAAACAAAAAAAAACATTTCCCCGTCCGATCGTCTGTCTTTGTAATCACTACTCTGCAATCATTTCCTTAAGACTTTACGTTTTGCTTTAAAATGTCAAATCCTCAAATTAGACCCTCAATATAATACTAATGGCCGAATACTCAAACGCTACTCAATTTTAAGTTGCCGTTAAGTCTCGTGCTATCACTTTCACTATAAGGCGAAGTGATAATGACAGCACGAAATTAAAGACAACTTAAAATTGAGTAGCGTTTGAGTTTGGCCATTAGTTGTGTAGAAAATATTCAACACGAAAAATATAAATACTTTTAACAGCAATGAAAGCCTTGTGGTGTGACCGTCAAACTGCTAAGTCATTGGTCTCGAGTTCGAATCCAAGGCACGCACCTCAGACTTTTCGGATTCATGTGCGTATTGTATAACATTGCTTAAAAACGGCGAAGGAAAACATCGTGAGGAAACCGGCATGCCTGAGAGATAATTCTCGACGGCATGTGAAGACAAGTCAGAGGCCCATGGGCGGCATAAACTCTGACACCAGATTAGTCTCTAACCACACGAAAAGAAGAACACGAAACTCAAATGACTCACGTTCGAGTTGTTCCCAAAGTAGGGGTCACACCTCGCTTCGGGTCAATAAATAAATAAATCTCAAAGCTGCCGTTTTTTAGCTTATTTTTCATTAATATCGTAATTATGTGAGTTGGCATCGAAAACAAACCGCAATTTTGTGGCCAGTCTTAATGGTTTAGGGGTCAATTATAGGCGTTATAATAATAATGTTGTGCGATCTTTAGACTTAATACGTATCCGTGTTAGTCATTCATTTGATTGTAGACTATTTTATTTAAATATTAGCTCAGTTTTAAAGTGTTCGCATTCTTTAAGGGATTCTGGTTTAAGGGAGTAGTTGACGTCATGTATGAATTTAATGATGAAATACATTGAGATCTGGTGCAATTGTTTTGAAAGATATATCGGATGATTGAATTTAAATACAAACTTTGTAAGCGAAATACTCATAATTAAACCAGGGATGTAACAAGTTTACCTGGAAAATATCTGGTGTGACCGACACAGTCTGAGAACTATAAAGGCATTGGACTGATGTTGACTAGACATAATCGAAATCATTAAAGGAGTAACCTCATTCATTTATTTTATTCTTTATGCACAAAATTTGTTGAAAGGCGGACTTAATACCTTAGCCAATTGCCTTATTGTATGTTTGTATGCATTATAAAATGATAAATGATTTTTATTTCTGTAAATAAATCTGTTACAGACACTTTTACAAGTCAATGTAATGTTTTTTTAAAAACTAGATGGCATTTCCTATCTGACTAGCTCTGAGCAGAAAAGCCGAAACAAACTCAGAGATCAAGGTTTTTTTAAAAGTCCAGATATTGTGGTGTAAAAACTATGCGAATGTAGGGCAACGAATGGAATGGCCTTTTGAGGAAAGTCTTCTTCTTTTCGTGTGGTTAGTGACTAACCTGGTGTCAGAGTTTATGCCACCCATGGACCTCTTATTTGGCTTCACATGCCGTCGAGAGGTATCTCTCAGGCATGCCGGTTTCCTCACGATATTTTCCTTCACCGTTTTTAAGCAAGTGATAATTTAGATACAACAGGTACGCAGCTGAATCCGAAAAGTCAAAGGAGGAGTGTTGAGGAAAGTGCCATAGCATATTTAAGTTTTTTAAACTAATTATATAATTTTGTTTTAACCAAATAATATCACCCTATATCCATATAAAGACGTGACATTTCAAATATTGTGTTGTGGTCGGTATAAAGTTGAAAATTTTGTTCGCGCTCCCGCAGTTGCGAGCCGAACGCGTCTTGTAGCATCAGTCACGTCCCACTGAACCGATAGTGAGTTGGCTACGATATTGATTAAGTATTACTAATGAGTTATTATTTTTTCATTTATTTATTACGGACAAAAAACAGTGACATGTTATAATGATACAATAGTCTTCTTGAATAAAATTTTGTAAACATATAGGCAACTCAAACTATTGTCAAAGAATTCGTAAAAGAAAAAAGGAAAGGTTTGGAAAAAGAGAGAAAGCCTCTGTTTATTCTTAGTTAAGTTTCCAAAGAGTTCAGTAGTTATGTTTTTTTTTTCGGCTTGAGCAGTATTTCAACACCTATTTTAATCGCATAATGTTTTTCTTTGTTTCAGTATCACACAATAATTCAATTGCGTATGTTAGAAAAAAATCTTAAAATTGAATTTAACGTCAGTACCTATATTGTAAGCCAAGTAGGAGAAAAAAGAATATAAAAAAAATGAAATAACTCGTCTTCTTAAATTAATTAAGTGAGTATCATCAAACAACTTAGAACAATTCTGATTAAACCAGTTTTTGCATTGAAATCGGTTCATAGTTTTAGGAGCTACGGAGCCACAGACAGACAAATAGATGAAACTTATAACACTCTTTTTGCGACGGAGGTTAAAAATCAATTGGGTTTCTAATTTTACACACATAACTGCGGTCTATTGAATAAGTCTCTTGTCTAGCAGTGGACGTCTGTCGGCTGATATGATAATGATGAGATGAATTATGGTCAAACCTGCGTAATCCTTCACGAAACTCAAAGGGACTAATCTATATCTATATCTATATACTAATCTATATCTAAGATTTGTATTTTTGTATGTAACGAATAAACGTAAAAACTACTGGACCGATTTCAAAAAATATTTTGCCGTTAGAAAGCTATATTATCACTGAGTAACATAGGCTGTGGGCGGAGCCGTGAGGACACAGCTAGTTAGCAATGTAATTAACGTACCTAGAACTTTAAGATGTAATCTGTTTTTAACCTCTCGTAACACCTGTAGGTTAGCCTATCTACAGCTGGGCAGTACGAGGCTGAGTACAGTCGGCGTCATAAGTGATTATTTAGTTTTTTTTTGGTAGTGTCTGAAATGTCCCACTGCTCAGCAAAGGCCTTCCCTTTTGCCTTCCAAACCTCTCTATTTTGTGCCGTTTCTAACCATGTGAGCCCCGCAAAACCGTACCTATAGATCGTCACGCCGGTCATGTCGCTTGAATGCTCCCGAACAGTTGGGCAAAGATCGTCACTAACTGGACGCCTGAAGGAGGACACCGTCGTCGAGGTCGGCGGCGGCGTAGGTGGCGTGACGATTTTAGAATTGAGATAATAAAAATAATTTCATATTGATTATAAAATTTGAAAAAAGGATTTTAATAAACTTTTCATCCATAAAACTTATTTAAACTTTGAACAAGGATCACCTACTTTTTGATGCTAAATACTTCTTCCAATCATTATCCAGACCAAGTAGAGTATTACCTAACAATTATCATCTACCTACCCAACTACTCCCCCGTACCTACTTTTATTCCATAAATTCATTTTTTATGCTGACCGTAGGTACAAGATTTCCAACAACAAGATTTCCACGCATATAATATTTCGCGATCGACATGCATTAAGCTGATGTTATCGGTGCATCTGGATTCCACCTCCATCGCATCGTGGTGAAATTATGAATAACGCATTAACACAAACATGTTTGAATCTGAGGAATTTTATAATAAAACTATTGCTGTTGCTGTCTGTACATAATGTTTAAATTGTAAAATACTGATATTTATTTTAATTTTTAGATAACATAACATCATGCCTGTATTCTCCGAAAGGTTAGGCAGAGGTGTATAGTAACACCCTCATTTCGCGGTTATGTTTAAGTCCCATGTAATAAGGGGCGAGCCGATTCCCATCAACCGGACACAAATCCAAACTCCGGGCTGCTACTAAGGAATTCCACATGGAAGGATAATAAATTTTAGATTCATAGGTAAATTCTAAACTTAATATTAAATCTAGTATAAAATATTAAGATTCTTTAATTATTTGCATCTAGAGAAAATAAATGAAAAAACCTGTAGCTTTAATACAGTACCTAGATTAGAAAGTACAGCGCCATCTCTACAGGAAATGAAATACTGTTTGAAATACCGCCATCTCGTTTTGATTGTAAAATCTTTTATGTCGTGTAAGCTTTGAGTTTTTCTTCTAGTTCGACGTGCATCGTATAGATGGTAGTGTTTAATTAGTACTCTACGAAAAAGATAGATGGCGCTATCACATCCAAAAAAAAATTGTTTTCTTTATTTCCTAATAAATCTAAATAAATTTCTTGCGTTTCTCCAGAGCACTCGGTTCATCCGACATTCAGACTATCACAGTGTCTTGAAGGTCTTTCAGAAGCTGATTGATTGAAGGTGTGACAAACGGTCAGCAGTGAAGACCAAGGAAGTTCCTAATTTCGATTCCCATGTCGGTTAAAGTGTGACTGCCAAGCATCTTTGTTATGGTGCTACCCGACTAACCATAATATTTATTTTATATAATAAATTTTAAATACACACAAAGACATTCATAGTACATACATAATTATTACTTACAAATACGATAGCATTGTATGCATCTAAATTAAGGGTAGGTAAGCACAGCATTTTATTTAGATCTCACTATACTAATAATAAAAAGATAATAATAATATAAAGATGGAAAACAATGTAATTAGAACTTTATACGTCAATAAACTTTTATACTTAAAATTAAATCGAATAACATAAAATAACATTGAATTAAATAACAAACTAAAAACATAAAAAACACAATAAAAAAAGAAACATAATTGAGCAAAAATTACATATTATTGAGCACAGCTCTTTTGTATTATATTGTATTGGTCAATGTTAGGCATGGGCGTCCCATCGACCCCCCCGGTTGGGTTCCCGCATTGTCGTTGCGGGGGGGCTTAGTAGCCGTGGCATTGAACCCCACGGTGAAGCGAAGAGGAACCCAAGGAGGGGCCGCTCGTCGGGGCTTGGGTCTGGTAGCCCTCGATGTAGCGGCCAAGTAGGTTGCGGTGTCGCTTCGGCGACATCGCAACTGAGGCGGGCCGCTATGTCGTTTGGAACGCATCGCGGCTGAGTGCGGAAGGCCGCGGCGGGAGAGGAGTGCCGGTATTACGGTGCGCCGTTCTCCCTACCTTCCGCGGCCTTGACGGGGCCGCCACCGTCAGATGGCGGACGCGGTGGGGCCGCAGGGGAAGAGGAGTGGCAGTATGTACCTGGCCGCCCTTTCTATCCTCTGCGGCCGAAAAGTGGTAGGCGGCGGGGCCACTAATCTGACCCGTCGCAGGGGGACCAGGGGTGCCCAGACACGGGGTAGTCTGGCACCTATGTACTTGTTTGGTCCCCGGGGTGGTCACGGCGTACCATGTGTTCTGGTGCGCCGGTGATGTGGGGTGCCCCCCGCGCCTCTCAGGAGGTCGTTGGGTGGGGCCCTACAGTGGAGAGGTCCACCAGCAATTGGTGGACCAAGACCTGCCGGGGTTGCGGTGCATGCAATAGCGAATCCCGCGACCCCGGCCTTAGGTCAGAAGGAGGGACACCGTGGTGGTTTTAGCCGGTAAAAGTCCGGCACACCCCCCCGTCTGCCCCAGACGCGGGATAGACCATGAGGATTTCCCCACGTAAAAAAAAAAAAAAAAATGGGCGTCCCATCGAGCCCACAAGCATTGGGGGCTTTCCGTCAATCCCTCTTCGGCTCTGCTCCCCACTACACTCCGACTGTACGAAATGATATGATGATTAATGTTTTATTCAGGATGAGAGATAGGCAAACGGATAAACACTCAAATAGTAAATACTCGATCAGCATCATCGTCCTGCCCTTATCCCAACATATTTGTAGTCGGCGCAGTATGTCTTCTTCCCAACATCTCTATTAGCCGTCATCTCAGTAGTCACCCCCTTTCTAGCCATATCATCTTTCACACTATCCATCCATCATTTCTATGGCCTTCCTCTACTGTTATAACCAATTACATTCATACTCAAATCTTTCCTCACGAAATGTTCCTCATTCCTTCGCATCACATGCCCATAACATGACAAACGGTTCCCAAACAACTTTTTTTTTATTTTTTTTATTTGTTATTAGGCCTGCGTTTGGCCGCCATCTCGCCTGATGTTAAACGATGATGCGGTCTACGATGGAGCACGCTTGTCCAGAAGAAACCGATTCACTCGTAACTTGAAGACACCCAGATTGTAACTGACGGGGAACCCACTCGGGCAGCGCATTCCTCTGTTCACCTTCTCGGTTATTGGCGCCATTTTCAGATTTCCTCGTACATAATTACTCATTTCTAATTCTATCCATTCGCGTAATATCACACATCCCTCTTAGCATTCTCATCTCAGCTGCATGCAATTGCCTTTCATTCATCCCTTTTGTAATAGGTACCTACAACATTCTGATCTATACAAGACAGCAGGTCTAACCAGGGTTTTATAGATTTTCCCATTAAGTTTGCACGTACGGCCTGATGATGATTAATTATTTATTCAGGATGACATATAGGCAAACGGATAAACACTCAAATAGTAAATACTCGTTAAACAATAAAAAGTTAGTAATTCTAGTTTTTACCTTATTGTGTTTATGAGTATTTAGTCGATATTTGTCCTAGTAAGAACCCATCTCTATTCAGGATCGTTCAAGAATCTAATAGGGGACACCTAGGGTTGCCAACTGTACTTTACAAGAAATAAAGTATGTTTAGGTTTGAGAAGGAAAATAAACAGTATTTAATTTTTTGAATGTTGTAAAGACATATTTTTAGTGCTTCTCGCACAACTTATTAATTTAATGTAATTTTTAATAGCTTCAAAAAAGACACTTATTGTTAGGCATTTTGATGCTGGAAACAGTATTTTCTATACTTTATTTTTGTTCAACAGTAAAAAGTATTATGTAGTGAAAAACAGTATAATTGTGTTTTTAACAGTATAGTTGGGAACCCCAGGGACACCATCCAATTACCTATAACTTAACACGCAAATAACTCAGCCGCATTATTTACAATCCGACTGTGCAATCGGAAAAATACGACAGTAATTTTAAATGTGCTGAACTTTACATAATATTATTGTAAAATGGATTTTGCAACCAGCGCCTTTATGAACTGCAAAAATGTGGTTAACGTGGTCGCGTTGCATGCGTGTTTTTCAATGTTATAGAGCTGTGGTTTTACTTCTTAACCTTATATGTATCCAATAAAAAAATACTAAATCGGGTCTAATCGCGTAGAAAATTTATAAGGCAGAAAAATACCTTATTTATCCCGACGTTTCGATCGAATTTCACCGGCCGTGGTCACGGGTAGACGTCGATTTAGTATTTTTATAATGTGTACAAATCGCGAAAGTTTCAAAACACTTATATGTATCGTTACCCTTTTAAATAATGATAAGACTATAAATAGGTAATATCTTTTTTTTAAAGTAAATAATATCTATAAAATGAAAGCATATATAGGTAAGTCTTACCCCTGCAAATTTATCATATTACCCCTATGTGGGTAATTACCCCCAGGTTAAGAACCAATGTTATGGAGTTATGGAGAATAAAGACCCAGCATTTCGCATATGCAGACTGTAATATGTTAAGTAAAACTACAACTTTATAGTTAAAAAATATTTAATCATTCCATAAGAACCTGTCTGTACCTTGACTATCTAACTTAAAGCACGCGGCTTATATCACAGCTTATCGACCATATCTATTTAAGTCGACACTCCTACAACCTGAAGGCTGCATATTATCACATTCAATCTTATCTTAAAACAAATACATGAGTAATTAAATATTTAAATAAGTAGTTTACAATTAGATTAGTCATATTTATTTTATTTAGTATAGACGCGGAAAAATACGTAAATTGGTACCTACGAAGCTCGCTAACGGAATAAATTTTAATCCACATGCAAGCGTTGCGATCAGTCCGATTCTCGCGGGAATCGATTCGGACTGCGGAAGAGAAAGTCTACAAATATCGATTTCAAAGGGAATTGTTAGAAGTACTACGCTTCGCAGTTGAACTGGTAAGTCAGGTATATTTGTTACTAGCTTTTACCTGCAGCTTACCTTGCATTCAGATAGTGAATCCGTTTTAACTGATCCGTCGGCACTGGATGTGTCGTTCACATCTGTACCGACGGATCAGTTAAACAAATGGCAGCTGCGTCGTATGTGGCAGGCAGGATACGATAAAAATAACAGATCTAGTATTTTTTACTGGATTCGGAAGACTGTCGTGTATGTGAACTCGCTCATACAACAACAAGCGCCATCACCAAAATAAAAATGGATCCACTAAAACGGGTCCAGTAAACTGTTTCTGTGTGAACTGGGTATTAGCTTGCACGATTGTTTTTCAACCCCTTAGGGAAGGAATTTTGAAACATCCTTCCTTAGTGTCTGTCTACGTTATAAAAGGTACCTACTGACATAATTCTAAGTTTCTAACTCCAGTGGTTAGGCTGTGCGTTGATAGATCAACATGTCAGTAAATTTCTCCTTTTATAAAAGCTTATTTTTATAGCCATTTGTACTGTTAATTATGTGTATTCCTTGTTTTATTTCTTTTAATGTGCAATAAAGTATAACTATCTATCTTATTCGGAAAGGGGGTACTAAGCCGAAAGGGTGTTAAAGTACCCATAATGATGGATAACTTTTGTTTTACAACCTTTCCCAAAAGTCAATAAATAGTTCAAGAGAAATAGCTGTTCAAAGATTTCATAAAAAATACGAATTCTATCTATCCTCAGCTATGATCAGACGTGTTTACATTTTACATCAATTAGTGGTCACGGATTAGAAACTCTATTTTCTGAATTCATAACTAAAGCAGGGATGAAGAATTTTTGAAAAAAACTAAAATAAAAATATTTTTTCATGGAAAATAATTTCGAATTTTCGAATCGAATTTATAAATATTAACACCTTCTTTAAAACGATCATCAGGTGATACATTAAGTGACCCGCAGCTTAGTACCCCCTTTCCGACTAACCTTGTAAAATATACAGAATGATGGTATCCTGTTACAAGTAGTAATACCTGATGCACCAGTGTAGACTTCACACAAACTAGTCAGATTAGTCAACTAACCATACGTATTTCTTCCCGTATTACTCCTAAATACTGAGATACAGTACCAACAGAGTCACTTACAAGTAAAATGATCGACTTCCTCAACACAAGTATCACACTGAACAAAACAGCAGTTAACCATCTTACATCTGCACCTGGAACTCACTGACTTCTTACTAGTGATGTAACCCCTCCCACAACAGAGGGTGGCACAGTTATGCCTGTCTCTGCAGACCCTACCCTTCGTACTGACACACAAGTTCGGCGTCCTCTGCAGGTACACCAGGTTTTTGCGATCAACTTTCATTTTATTTCTCACTTTCGGCGTGATCGCTCTTTTTGTTGTGTAGTTCATGATTTTCTTCTTCGTCGCATGGTGATAATGCTTCTTCAGCAAGCCCATAGCTGAGTTAAATGGCCCTAACCGTTTCCAACAAGTCTTCGTTGTACATGACCCTGAGAATCCATGGCATTTGCAAACTTCTTTCAATTGCTCCCCTATAGAATCTACGCCAACAATGACGTCTTGTTTGAGTATTTCAGCGATCTGATCGTTGCCAGCATGTTTGAAGTCCAAGAAGTTCTTCGTAATTCTCTTTCCATGTTTAAAGTCATCGCCACATCCTGCCACCTTCCATGTACTGTTTTTGCCAAAGTTTCCGACGCAGGAACACGAAGATAGGTCCCCAGACGCGCACGCCTTTGCAACTGAGTGTGTTATGGATGCTGCTATTAGGGCATGGACGAACGCAGTTTCTCTGAATAATTTATTGAATATGCTCCTTTTAGGTTTTTTATTGAACACGAGAGAGCAATTCCACCTGTCGTAATGGAAGGTGTCTTCGCAAGCGGCGATGGCTTGTTTCTTCGCAATGCTCAAAACGTTTGACAGCCCGGAGTCTCTATCACACATTTTTGTTTGTCGTTTTGAAGATCTGAGCAATTTGCAAGTCCCAGGGTACACTTCGTGAGTTCGTTCGCTGAATAAAGCTTCGATTGTTTTTTGTAAGATGGGTTGAGATCTGTGAATTGTAAACAATGTTATTTGGATTAACTAGATTCAGTTAAATTGAGTTGCTGTTTATATTTTAGTTTTTTAATTGGATTTCTAAATCTTATAAGATAAATCGAAATCGAGTTGTGAGACGAATAATTATTATAATTTATCATTCGTAGAAACATCTTACACTAATACATTTGGTAGGTAGTTCAGTAGTTAGTGAAATAAAGCAGATTGGTTACTCTTTGGGGAATAAGATAATTTTCAAAGCACGTTAATGAGCGTCTGCGAGCTTCAAAGCTACTTTACAAGAATTGATTAACGTCGTATTCTTCAAATCGTTCCTTGTAGTTAACTAATTAGATCACTAATTAAGTTTTCTTAAATGACTACGATTCCTGAAAGTCAAGAATATTCTTAATATATTTCCTTTAGATTTCTGGTTTACAGGTTTCCTAGGATCTTATTCCTAGCCTTTGAAACAGTAATTAGGTATTTCATTTTTACTCATTTTATTTAAGCCCGCCGTACTTACACGTTTGAATTTATTGGTAGTAATATTAACGGGAATGGAGTTTACGTAAATAAGTATGAAAACATGAAACATGGTAATTTAAATATAGAATTTATAAAATGATTTGCATTATACGAGTTTAGATTTATATTGTATATAGGATAAAATCTATAAATGGAAAATTGAGTAAATATAATGTAATGATGTTGTAAATTGAAGTAGGTTAGGTTAGTATAACCTAATAACGCTAATCTAGAATCAAAAATGTCAGCATAACGAATATTTATTAAGAATTTGAGAAAGATACAGTAAGATTCTTCTCCTTCTTTTCATGTAGTTAGTGATTAACCTGGTGTCAGATTTTATGCCGCCCATGAGCCTCTGACTTGGCTTCACATGCTGACGAGAAATATCTCTCAGGCATATAAATATTTCTTCACGATATTTTCCTTCACCGTTTTTACGCTAATGATAATTATGCAATACGCACAAGAATCCGAAAAGTCAGAGGTGAGTACCTTGGGTTCGAACTCAAGACCTATGACTTGTCCGTCGGTCACACCACTAGACTATCACTGCTTTAGTAGGATTCTGATTATGTCCATAATAACCATATAAACCATAACCCACAGAAAATCTAAAAAACTCACCCTTCAACAATTTTAGTAGCAAATATAGAAACGGCACATAACAATAAAACATTAAAAATACAATAACTAAACATGTTTAAGATCTTAACAATCACATGATCACCGCCTTTTGCTATCCACCACAAAATGAAGTTCACAATGACTCGGTACACAAACTAAGGTGTCGCGATACTTTATCTGTAAAGGGTGGGTCCTCCGAAAATGGTAATGACAAACTAAGAAATCAGTCTGTGTTTGCTGGTTGAACAAATATTGGACCGAGTCATACGTTTACTTGAACTTGTCTAAATACGAGGCTTAGGTAACCTAATTTCCGTCTGTTATGTTTTTATCGGATAGATCTTAATACGATTTAATAGTTTCTTTTATTTAAATTAATTTTATATAATAATAGCGACCCGTCCCGGCTTCGCACGGGTGCAATGTAGATACTAATGTGGGGCATATAAACCTTCCTCTTGAATCACTCTATCTATTAAAAAAACCGCATCAAAATCCGTTGCGTAGTTTTAAAGATCTAAGTGAGGTACAGACAGACAGCGGGAGCGACTTTGTTTTATACTATGTAAAGAAGACTAGCGGCCCGTCCCGGCTTCGCACGGCTGGACATGTTTCCCGTTTTTGCAACATTTTTCATTTATGCTCCGCTCCTATTGGTCGTAGCGTAAAGTTATATAGCCTATAACCTTCCTCGATAAATGGACTATTCAACACAAAAATATTTTTTCAACTCCAACCTGTAGTTCCTGAGATTAGCGCATTCAAGCAAACAAACAAACTCTTCAGCTTCATAATATTAGTATAGATAAAACTGTCTCGATGGTCTAATGGTGGCAAGCGCAACTGCTGATCGTGAGGTCCTGGGTTCCATCTCCAGGTCGGGCAGTGTTATTGGGGTTTTCCATATGGAATTCCTCACTAGCAGCCCGGAGTTTGGTTATGTGCCCGGTTGATGGCAACAGACTCGCCCCCTACATGGGACTTAACATAACGGCGAAATGAGGGTGTTACTATACACCTCTGCCCAACCCTTCGGGGAATACAGGCGTGATGTTATGTTATGTAATATTATCTATCTGTTTAATTATGATGTTTCTGAGGGGCTCGGGGCTAATTAACAACCGCATGGATCATAAGATTTGCGATGTTGAGCTGCGCTTGCCGCGGTCAGGCTGTGGATGGACGACCGTTCGTTACACATCAAGATCCCTCTGAGTCTCGGAGAGTACGTTAAACAGTCGGTTCCGGGTATCATACGAATACTTATGACAGTCGTTCAGTCAGAAGCCCGAAAGTCTGGCAACCGGTGTAACCTTAGGATATGATCATTGCACAGTATCTGGGTTGCAGAGGACTGATGGCAGTCACTCCATATAAAATACTGGTATTCAGCCGCATCTGGTTAGAGTGGAAGCTGACCCCAAACATAGTTGGGAACAGGTTAGAGAAAGATTATCTATCTGTTTAATAATTCTTCTTCGTCTCTAGGTAACCGAGTTGTAAGAGATAACAAACTTGACAACATAATAATTATGCCTGGAATTAATACCAGAGGCCAAACGTAAATGTGCAGACTCTAGGAGAACACCTCTGCTTCTCCTTCAAGGATTACAGGCGTGAGTATATGAATGTATCTATCTGTGCAATAATACAGACAGATATGTTTTTGTAAAAGATCGGGAACGACGCCTGGATAAACTAAAAGTAGGTATTTAAAAAAATCTAAAAATGCTGTTTTATATTTGTCAAGCGCGACTGCTAATCATGAGGTCCTGGGATCGATCCCCAGGTTGGGCAACATATTATTAGGTTTTTCCGTGAGGAACTCCTTAGTAGCAGCCCGGAGTTTGGAGTTGTGCTCGGTTGATGGCAATAGACTCGCCCCCTATTACATGGGACTTAAACATAACGGCGAAATGAGGGTGTTACTATACACCTCTGGCCAACCCTTTGAGGAATACAGGTGTGATGTTATGTACGTATTTTTGTTCAACATTGAGCTCATGATTTCTTTGTCCATTTTTCTCTTCTTCTCATCGTTTTGAGATTTGACTCTGCACTCTCATCTCAGAAAGTTCCCCTGAAAGTATCGTGACTTGTATTTCCCGAACGCAAACCGTTGGTATATCCACATTACTCCAATGACACTCATGTAATAGAGGGTGCGAGTCTATTGTCATTAAAGGGCACATTTCGGAATGCTATTCATATATTTTTATTAGGAGTCGTACATCGCAATGAAATTACATAAGAGTCTACGTGCTAGTAATTTTTGTATGAAATGATTAAAGAATAACATACAATAAATGCGCAGGTGCCGCCAGTAAATTCATTACTGGAAACAACATAATATCACGCCTGTATTCCCCGAAGGGTTGGGCAGAGGTATAGTAACACCCTTTTCGCTGACTCTCATTTCGTCGTTATGTTTAAGTCCCATGTAATAGGGGCGAGCCTATTGCCACCAACCGAGCACAAATCCAAACTCCGGGCTGCTACTGAGGAATTCCACACTTAATAACCTAATAACACTTTGCCCGACCTGGGGATCAAACCCGGGACCTCACGATCAGCAGTCGCGCTTGCCACCACTAGACCAACGATGCAGTTACTGGAAACTCTAATGAATTTTCAATATCCTAGTTTCCTTTTAGTAAGCCTATCTAACAGCAGTCATTTTTTTATTATTGATTATTCAGTCATGATCATCCCACTGCAGGGCAAAGGCCTCCCTACCCTCCTTCCACTCCTCTCGGTTCAAGGTTTTCTTCGGCCAGTTCTTCGAATAAGTGTCTAGTTCGTCCCGCCATCTCCTTCTGGGTCTGCCGTGACGTCGTCTGACGTTGTGTAAGCTCCACTCAGTGATGAGTTTTGCCCACAGCAATCATATTGGCATAAAATCAGAATCATACCACAACTATAAGTACATCTAACTAGTTCTATAAAACAATGTGGAACCTCGCCATCACTAAGAGAGCTTCGTTTCTTCAGACTCCGCAGTCACACCGTTCATTCGCCTTCATCAAGCTGTCTCCTTCCAAATCCTCCCGCCAGCAACGCCCTAAAGTCCGAGTCCCATTAGTGGTCACCCTTAGTGCTGTTCTTGCTAGTAGTCATGATATAACAGTAGTAGGAGGGGTTTGTAGCTAACAGCGCAGATCATACGATTTACGAGGTTAAGCTGCGCTTGCCGCGGTCCGTCCGTGGATGGGTGACCATTCGTTACACATCGAGACCCCTCCGTGCCACGGAGAGCACGTTAAACAGTCGGTCCCGGGTGTCATATGAATACCTATGACAGTCGTTACGGGTAGTTAGATGCCCGAAAATCTGACAACCGGTCTAATCCTAGGATGTCGGCAAAGCCCAGTAACTGGGTTGCAAAGATATGAGGGCAGTAGCTCCGTGTAAAATACTGGTATTCAGCCGGATCTGATTAGACTGGAAGCTGACCCCAACATAGTTGGGAAATGGCTAGGCGGAACAGAACATATTAGCAGAAAATCAGAAACATACCACAACCATATTTATATAAAACCAGTTCTATGAAACCATGCGGAAACTCGTCATCACTAAGCAAAGTAAGTTTCCTTTTTCTTTTCATGTGGTTAATAACTAACTTGCCGCCCATGGGCCTCTAACTTGACTTTACATGCCGTCGAAAAATATCTCTCAGGCATGCCTGTTTCTTAACGATGTTTTCCCTTAAAGTTTTTAAGCAAGTAATAATAAAAAAATACGCACATGAATCCAAAAAGTTAGAGGTGCGTGCCTTGGGTTCGAACTCGAGACCTATGATTAGTACTAATAAAGTAAGAAAGAAAAAACACTCTAAATAAATATTATATATTTTATTCATTGTCCAGGAAAAATCAGCTAATCTCATATACCAGACAGTCTATTTTCAGTCTACCTACTCACAATTTGCATTTCAATTCAAAATAAGGATTCATACACGGCTTGAGACTAGATGACTATTTCCGTGCACGCTCGCAATTCGCCGGAAGCCGTGAGAGTCGCATCTGTGAATATTGCATGCAAAGTAACTGTATCTGGGTTAAGGTGGGTTCACATTAATTTTGCCAATCCGAACATTCGTATCGGTATCACTGATGCGTATCTTGATCATTAGTGTGGATGGACGTACGGGCGCATCGTTATCCTTCAAAATGATACATATTATCACCCATATTCTAAGACGTTCCTCTAAAACTTACTCGACTCCACCTCGACTTGACATAAACGTCCTCGACTCGAGATTTTTCCTCAGTTGAGGTAAGGAATCATCTGTCAAACTCAAGGTATACGGAACCTAAGTAGGTACCTTAAGGAAGGAAGTGTCAAAGTTCATAAGTAATAAAAATTAATTTTGTCGATTATGCTTACGATAATCCTTACATTTTTTATCGCGGCCTTATTTGCGCGATGCAGATAATTCAAATTATGACGTAATGACTCCGTCGAGGAACCTCAAAGTTTACTCGAAATTGCGACTATGAATACAACTTTGAAGGTGATTTCGAGGCCGTTCTGAGTCGAGTAAGTTTTGGAGGAACGTCTTAGAATATACCCATATTCTGGTCCACATACACCCGTATGTGGATCAATCTGTAGGGTACATTATGTAGGTAGATTCTTGTATAATTATAATTAAAAACACTATTTTGATACACCATATAAAATACAATATAATATATGCCTACAATAAAATTTTGTTAATTGCATTTTCTAATACTCGAAGATTGAAACGACAAATCCTATTTCACATCTTCTACTTGATATCAATATAGTTTTAAATAATCATCGTAAATCCGTATAAAAAAATCATTGGTAGGTATTATCTGCCTAGGGTAATCCTCAGTGAATACTTTATTATGCGTAATGAAAATAGTCGTTGATATTTTCTTAGGTACAGCTATGCGAATGCTGGCTGTAAGCATTAACGTTTCACCACCCCAGGCGTGACCGTCCCACGCGTGACCGTCCCACGCGTGACCGCCCCACGCGTGACCGCTCCAGTAGTACATTTCCGGCAAAAAATGTTGTGTCTATTTCGCTCACTTCGGATGTTGTATATTATACGTCTCTATCCATATAAACAATTAGTTAGTACTTCTACGTTCAAAATTTAAAAGAACTTAGTAGAATAAACTCAGATATCACGATCAAAATATACGACATACACCGTGCACCCTAACATCGGTTGCCGATACGTTCTAATTCTCTGCTAGCGTGTGCAGCATCTGACATAATAGACTTGACACGTGCCTGGATGCGACGCGACGTTACTAGGTTATTTTCAATTAGACGCTACAGTCACTGCCGTATGTAATTTGCGTTGTAAGTGCATTCAGTTTGAATCCAATTTAAGTTTCCGTTCTAATATAACGGGTAAAGACATCTCGCAGCAAAATTTTAAACTTTTCACCGATAAAATCGTATCACCTGAACCATTTTCTTCAAAAGCTATTAAAGTAAGTATAAAACTAATTTTAGTACCTCACGTCCAGACTAGACCGAACTCCATTTATTGCAAATAAGTTTATAAGAACCGCAGTTAGTGTCGATTCACACTAGCGCTGATACCGCTCCCACAAAACAGATAGGTACAGACGTCAGTCTACAAGTGCGCTGGAGCAACGCACTCATAGACACTGCTCATGGACACGATATCTCGGACTGTTTGGGACTACAGTGCGAGTGAGTGCGAGCGCGAGTGCCATGCGCTTGAGAGAGATAGATATATAGATAGAGCGACCGCCGAGCGTAGGTATGAAAAGTGAAGTACATACATGTGATTAACTTCTGTACCTATCTGTTTTGTGCCGCTCCGCTCCCGATACGTATTCGCTCAGCGGTATTTTTTGAAACTCGATCTAAACGGTATCGAAATGGTATCGATAGTGTTAAAGTTACTAGTCTCTTCGTAGATGATATTTTATAGAAGTGAACATAAACTGTCGAAAGGCTATCATATCAACGCTATAGTGTAAATTGAGTTAGAAAGTATTAAAAGTTTGGAAGAAGTACCAACATACCGTAATGAACGTATTCGGTCGTTCGGTTGTCAGCTTGAATTTCAACAACACTATAGCAAAATGATGAAGTGAAACGTGGTTGTCAGGCCCATAATTTGATTATTTCTGATAGATAACACAAATATTACTTACTTCTTATGAAATCCACGATTTTCTAACGATGTTATTAAGTCCCATGCGATATTAAGTCCATATTATTAATTTTTTCTAATTTCAGAGTTCCTTCTTAACTGTCATTTCAATACCTATTACTTGAGATGCGGAATTGATGAATAAAGACATTATATGTTACCAAATGTATGAAAACAACATTTTTAAATTTTACCTGAACTTTTCCATTGTTTACATTACAATGTTGCATGCCGTGGGCTATTTGAAGGAGTAGGTACTCAGATAATAATATAAGGCTCAGTCTATTTACATTTTTTGTGATTTTCTGTGTACTTATGTCCTTTGTTGGAGGTCCTTAATAAATAAATAAAATGCGATGACGTTTACTTTTTGATACTAGTAACTCCACTTGGAATACTTGTTTATTAATAAGGGCTCCGTATCCGGTTAGGCTGGAAGCTGACCCCAACATCCTTGGGAAAAGGCTAGGCAGAACGAATCCATTAAAAATACACATGCTTATAAAACAAGAGCTATTTTATTGAAGCGAAAGTGTTAAGGTTTTCGTAATTTTAATAGTCGGAGTAAATAAACAAACATGTTAGTCGTACTGTCTGTATTATATGTTGAAAGTTAACATTTACACAATATTGTGTCTGTTTTGTACCTAGCGTGACATAGCACCGAGTCCAGACGAGCAATGGTAGTACAAAGATGTAAGAAATGATATCGGATGCGGTATAAAACATGTTTTTTTTAATACAGTAAGAAAATAAATGTCATTATGTGTATTGGCATTCGTAGCGCGTATTTTTTATATTTTTCTATTTACACCAAAATGAAGAGAAAAAATGTGAACATATTATATAAACGTAATTTAACTATCTGCTGTAGGTACTTTGTTGAATAGAGTTCCTGTTTGACAGAAATATACATAATAGAAACTTTTTTAATACATGGTGGTATATTATTAATAAAATACCTGCAGGTAAATCTCCTCAGCAAACATTCACCATTCTTCGTAGCAGACTAAAATGAATAAAGTTAAGTGAAAACCAAAACTAAATTCTATCCAGAAATTCTTAAAATCAGGCTAAACTTAGGTACAAACATTCTGGGACAAACGTCCACATTGAAGACGTCACCTCAAACCTAAATAATCTATACAGGGTGTAAACGAAATCATGTAATTCCTTCAAACCTCGTAATGTACTGCTGATATAGATTAACCCTGTAAAAAAAATCCAAAAAGTAAACATGTGTTCTTAACGTGAGTCATTTTAGAGCCCCGAACGAATTGCGCGGCTATCGCTCGCCGCACGGTCATTTAACTCGGGGCTCTAAAGTGTCTCACGTTAAGAACACATGTTTACTTCTAGTATTTTTTATTGAATCCTAAAGTGTCCCGTGTAGGGTTAATCTATGTCAGCAGTACATCACGAGGTTTGAAGGAATTACATGATGTCGTTTACACCCTGTAGAATACCATCTCTGACTACACGGCACATGGTTGTACTAGTAATTATAGTTTTTGCAGCGCGCGGTCGTTGTTAGTTGCAGATCGATAGCACTCAGCGCGGTACAGACGGTACAGATAACATTCAGGTTCGTCTACCCCTACCTTTATAACTGAGCTTTTGTGTGCAATGTTGCAACTTGAAACTATTGAACCTAATTACGTTTTATTAACTTTGTACTGTTTATTTACATATAAACACAGTGTTTATCTATACTAATATTATAAAGCTGAAGAGTTTGTTTGTTTGTTTGAACGCGCTAATGTCAGGAACTACTGGTTCGAATTGAAAAAATATTTTTGTGTTGGATAGTCCATTTATCGAGAAAGGTTATAGGCTATATAACATTACGCTACGGCTAATAGGAGCGGAGCATAAATAAAAAATGTTGCAAAAACGGGAAAAAATATTCCTTTTTGAGAGCTTCCGTTGCATGCGCTGCGTAAACGGTTTAAGTTACGCAAATATCTAAAAAAAACTTCTTACGCGGGCGGAACCGCGAAGGCACAGCTAGTTTAATATAACGATAATTTGTTTCTTGACTGAAAAAGTGAGTTTTGTTTGGCAACACTGGGTTTTTTTTATTTCACCTTTGTTCACTTTTTATAATAATATTGTATAATGTAAAATCCCGTGGTCAGATACATAACATACATAATCAGCCCATTACTGTCCAACTGCTGGGCACGGGCCTCTTCTCATAATGAGAAGGGATTAGACCTTAGTCCACCACGTTGGTCTAGTGCGGGTTGGCGGACTGCACACACCATCGAGAACTTTATGGAGCCCTCTCAGGTGTGAAGTTTTCCTTGTGGTCAGATATTATTGCATAAATCTTAAATTATAATTATCAAAACCAAAATGATTTCTATTCAGCGATGAGACAAAATACTAACATTTATAAGCAACTGTGATGAATTTCTGTTAACAAAATTAAAATTGTTGATCCTTTTTTGACAGACACTTTTGACATTAGAACAGATTCATACAATAGGTATTCAGGACACATGATGAACTCACAATGTTGCTAATGATTTACACAATTCTACCCCTTAACATCTGTGACAAATGATTGCACACGAACGATTTTACGTCCTCGTGCGGTCGTTGGTCGCGACTCGCGATCAATATCGCGCGGCGAGACGCGTGTTGCTACAGACAGATAATAACTTTCAGATCCGTGTACCCGATACTTTATAACTGAGTTCTTGTTTGCATTATGTTATAACTTTGTTCTTCCTTGTAATATCCGGGGTTTTAAAATTGTTTTTAAAATTATAATAAAAAACTTAAATTTAAATTATATTTTGATGGGGCTCGTGGCTAACCAACCGCGCGGATCATACGATTTTCGAGGTTAAGCTGCGTTTGCTGCAGTCAGTCTGTGGATGGGTGACCTCACACCAACTAATGACTGGGTTGCGGAGGTCTGATGGCAGTCGCTCCGTGTAAAATACTGGTACTCAGCCGCATCTGGTTAGACTGGAAGCTGACGCTAACATAGTTGGGAAAAAGCTAGGCAGAACGGTGTTATTTATGGCTGTCATTTAAACAGTTAGCTAAAAATTAAGGTTTTGGTCAGCGAAAATGTATAATTGATCAGCGATGCATGATCAACCGAGAAAAATGAATAAATGAATGAATAATCTTATCTGACTTGTTAAAAAGAAATAACCACACTGAATACCAGTATTTTACACGGAGCGACTGCCATCAGACTTCCGCAACCCAGTTACTGGGCAATGCCGATATCCTAAAGATAGAACAGTTGTCAGACTTTCGGTCTTCTGACTACCCGTAATGATCTGACATTAGCTATTCGTATGACACCCCGGACCGACAGTTTATCGTGCTCTCCGAGGCAGGGAGGGGACTTGATGTGTTACGGAAAGTCACCCATCTACGGACTGAACGCGGCAAGCGTTGCTTAACCTCGCAAATCGTATGATCCGCGCGGTCGCTAATAAGCCACGAGCCACACAGTCATAAATCTTCTTCTTCTCCCTGCCCTTATCCCACACTAGGTGGGGTCGGCACAACATGTATTTCATAAATCCATGTTGTTAGAGGTTTTGGCTTATTGTTTTATGACCGGCCGCCTGCCTGACATCAATCCTCCTTGGAAATACTCGTCGCTCCGTCGCAAGGGTGACCCAATATGCTTGCTGATATTATGCACTGGGTCGCAAAATTATATGCTTGTCAATCTTATTGCCGACCACTAAGCAGACTATGTTCTTCTTGGTGGAGTATACGTGAAGTTCCTCGACCCACTCATTCAGTTTTGCTAAGGAATTAAGTCACACAGTCATAAATAACATCATTATTTCTAAATCCGCGACTAATGAATGCACATGAACGACTTTACATCCGCCAACGGTCGTCGGTCGCGTCGCGATCGATTTCCACGAGAGGCCTGGCGTCGTGCTCGCAGTAAACGGAAACTGTTTTATCGGATTCAAAGTTAGGATAGAAATGTTTGTCGTTGTTTTGTCTGGGTGGAGGTCGGATTCAGAGGTACGTTGGTGAGCTTTTGGTCGCTAGAGAAGTCCGCACATTATTGCAATGTTGTGGAGCTGGAATCATTGTTAAAACCCTGCCCACCTGATAGGGCTCCAATAAGTTCTCGATGATGTGTGCAGTACGAAAATCCGCACCAGGTCTGCGTGGTGGATTAAGGCCTAAACCTTTATCATTCTAAGAAGAGGCTCATGCCCAGTAGTGGTAATAATGGGTTGATTATGCTTTTTTTCGTGTGGTTCGTGACTAACCTGGTGTCAGCGTTTATGCCACTCATGGGTCTCTAACTTGGCTTCACATGCGGTCAAGAAATATCTCGCAAGCATGCCGGTTTCCTCACAATGTTTTCCTTCACCGTTTTTAAGCTAGTGATAATTATACAATACGTATATGAATCCGAAAAGTCAGAGGTGGGTGCCTTGGGTTCGAACTCGGGATCTGACTTGGTAGTCCGACTGTTATACCACTAGGCTATCACTGCTATACAGAGTGTAAACGAAATCATGTAATTCCTTCAAACCTCGTGATGTACTGCTGACATAGATTAACCCAGCACGGGATACTACTGGATTCAAAAATAAAAAAATTACAAGATTTAAACATGTGTTATTAACGTGAGGCATTTTAGGGCCCCGAGTGAATTGCGCGGCTATCACTCGCCGTGCGGTCATTTAAGTCGGGGCGCTAAAATGCCTTACTTTAAGAACACATGTTTATATATTATAATTTTTTTTTATTGATTCCAGAATTATCCCATGCAGGTTTAGTCTATGTTAGCAGTACCTACATCACGAGGTTTAAAGGAATTACATGATTTCGTTTACACCCTGTATACAATAACAGAGTATTTTAAGTTTCAATAGCTGAAACACAAATTGATCCCCAATTCATTAATCATCACACGATCACCCGCTAGGGTATTCTGAACAAACCTTCAACCTACCGTCCACGGGTTTAATGGACCGAATATTTGAACCCGGTCACGGCTACGTGGTTGGCACTATTTAAAATTCCGCCCAGCGATTTTGTGCCCTCTCGAACACGATCCAGTACTTTTGATTCTCTGGAGATTCCTTAGTGTTCGCAGCACTGTAAAATAAAGTGGTGTTGAAGTTTGTATATAATGTGATTTTTCATTGTGGATTCACGATGAAAGAAATTAGTTTTGTCAATAGAGTTTCATAGACACGCAAAGTGCAATAATGCCTCGAAAAGAAAAATTATAAAAAAAGGCTGCCTTGTTGGTCTAGTGGTTGCAAGCGCGACTGCTGAGCATGGGGTCCTGGCTTTGATCCCCAGGTCGGGCAAACTGTTATCGAGTTTTTCCATTAGGAATTTCTCAGTAGCAGCCCGGAGTCTGGATTTGTGTCCGGTTAATGGCAATAGGCTCGCCCCCTATTAAATGGGACTTAAACATAACTGACAAAACGAGGGTGTACTAAAAACACCTCTGCAAAACCTTTCGGTGAATATACGGCGTGATGTTATGTTATCTTTACATGGTATAAAACAAAGTCACTCCCGCTGTCTGTACGGTTAGATCTTTTAAACTACGCAACGGATTTTAATGCAGTTTTCAGCAATAGATAGTGATTCAAGGGGAAGGTTTACATGTCCCACATTAGTATCTACATTGCTCTCGTGCGAAGCCGGGGCGGGTCGCTAGTAAAAAATAAAGTGATAAAATAGTACTAGAATAATTTTCATTGGAATTAACGAATGACACGGATATTGAAAAAGACTGTGAAAAGAAAATATTGGACACATGAAGTTTGACAGCGACATTTTACTGGTGTGATGATCTTCTAAAAACTATTAGCTAATCTCTTGCGTTTTTTGAAGACAAATAAGAACAGGGACAATGTTTTTTGCTGGTGTCTAATAAAACAATATCTCGATTGCAAAAAAAATACCTAGGGAATTTAATAATGTGGTTAAAGAATCTTTATTTACTCAAAAGAAATTTACTACAAATTTCACTTAATGAGAAATATTTTAACTATATAATAATGATGACATTCATGAGCAGAGCTAGTATGGACACGCACAAACATATATCAAAAGAAGACAACAATAATTAATTAACGTAAACATCGAAGGTAGCAGCAAAAGATTCATGCGAAACAAAAATCAAAATTCAAAGTGGATAACAATTATTTTGTAAATATAATGCCATATCAGTACAAAGTTATTTCAATTACAAATATATCAGTAAGTAGCTGCCCGGTGAACATTGTACCACCTAAATTTTTTTTTTAATCCTACCGTGTTTCCAGTCACACAAAACAAAAAAAAAATCAAATCGGTCGAACCATTTTCCAGTTTTTGCGAGACTAATGCACGGCAATTGATTTTTATATCTATAGATAAATTCTGCTCAAAATTACAGCAATAAAAGATACGAGAATACAGTAAGAAACACACATAAAATTCGCTAGACAAACAAAACGGAAAACCATAACAAAATAATAGTCTCACTCCTAATAAGCTTTCTAACATCTTAATAAAACAGTTTACTCTAAATAGCTTCATAAAACTACAGAAGAAACTTTGACACTTCGACACATATTGTGACAGAACTTTTTGAAACGGTCACAAAGTTTGACACGTGTTGTATAAATGCTACACGTTCGATGACCTCGTAGCGCTGAGCTACGGCGTAGCATTTTTTTCTCTTTTTACATAAACACATGTAACTAACGTAACCGTGCGTTCACACAGCGGATCCGTTTTAACAGATCCGTCGGTACTGGATGTGTTGTTCACATCTGTACCGACAGATCAGTTAAACAAATGGCAGCTGCGTCGTATCTGGCAGGCAGGATACGATAAAAATAACGGATCTAGTATTTTTTACTGGATTCGGAATACTGTCGTGTATGTGAACTCGCTCATACAACTACAGGCGATATCACCAAAATAAAAATGGATCCGCTAAAACGGGTCCTGTAAACAGTTTCTGTGTGAACTGGCTGTAATATGTATGTTACAAACTTGGTTTTGCATCAGTTCTGTAGACGAAGTTGAATGAAGTGTAATAATAGCTAGTGAATTAAATAATAATATATATTTTGCTCGCCTTCCATGCAGAAGGCTTCGAGTTCGATCCCAGCCCGTACCTCTGACTTTTCGGATCAGAATTTGATTATGACTTTCATTAACAGTGAAGGAAAAACAACAGTGGGACAGTGTTGGACTGATTATGTTTATTATGTTATGTATTTTGATATTTTTCATTATTTTCATTTATAGACGGAACTGAAGGGGCCTGTGGTTAATTATCAACCACGCAGATTATACGATTTGCAAGGTTAAGCTGCGCTTGCCACGATCAGTCCGTGGATGGGAGACCGTTCGTTACTCATCGAGATCCCTCCGTGCATCGGAGAGCACGTTAAACAGTCCGTCTCGGGTGTCATACGAATACCTAATGACAGTCGTTACGTATATAGTCAGAAGCCCAAAAATCTGACAGCCAGTGTAACTTTAGAGTATCGGCATTACCCAGTAAATGGGTTGCAAAGGTCTGATGGCAGTAGCTCCGTGTAAAATACTGGTATTTAGCCGCATCTGGTTAGACTGGAAGCTGATCCCAACATAGTTGGGAATAGACTAGTCAGAAATAGACGGAACTGAAGTCAAACCGAGCGTGTCCATATAATTATCTCTGATTTCAAGCGATCTGATTAGACTCGCCTATAACATCAGTCATCAATATTAATTACACTAGTTACTAAACGATCTCCTACTCTTTTATCAAAGATTGCTATTGCTCCCAAAACATGTCGAATCTTTTATAATTCCAACGATACTGGCAAAACACCAAAAATGTATAGTTGAATAAAAAAAAAAACAACATCACGCCTTGTATTCCCCGAAGGGGACACAGGAATTTTAGTACACTCTCGTTTCGCCAATTATGTTTAAGTCCCATGTAATAGGGGGCGAGCCTATTGCCATTAACTCGGCACAAATCTAGACGCCGCGCTGCTACTGAGAAATTCGTAATGGAGAAACCCAATAAACCTTTGCCCGACCTGGGGTTCAAACCCAGGACCCCATGCTCAGCAGTCGCGCTTGCTTTCACATGGCAATAAAAAAAATACAGCAGTAAAATTGGGCAAATTTTACAGACATGAACAGAATGAAAGTAGTCTAACATACAATAAAAGCTTATTGGTTTATTGAAGTTTATGAGTGTGTTCTGCGTACACAAAGAGATAATTGAGTTTTTTATTACTTCGAATAAAGTTGAGAAACATATTCAACTACAATCATGTAGAATAATAACATAGCATAACATAACATCACGCCTATATTCCCCGAAGGGTTGGGCAGAGGTGTATAGTAACACCCTCATTACGCCGTTATGTTTAAGTCCCATGTAATAGGGGGCGAGCCTATTGCCATCAACCAGGCACAAATCCAAACTTCAGGCTGCTACTGAGGAATTCCAAACGGAAAAACGCAATAACACTTTGCCCGACCTGGGGATCGAACTCAGGACCTACCGATCACGCTTGCCACCACTAGACTAACGAGGCAGTTAATAGAACTGCAGTAAGTAGAATAATCTCGCTTGTATTCTGTAATAAGTCATCATCAAAATACAAATCAGTTTCTTCCTCTTATCCTTTTCCCAACTATCTTAGGGTCAGCTTCCAGTCTAACCAGATGCGGCTGAATACCAGTATTTTTAGTGTTTGATTAGACCCTGCCTGCGCTTACCATCAGGTGAGACTACGCAACCAAAACAAGTATTAATAAAAGCGCCAAAATAAAACATCACATAAGGAATGCGATAAAATATGAAGATAAAAGGTGGAACACACTAAAATAAATAAATAAAATAAATAAAAATATTTTATTTCAAACTGAAAGTCCATTTGGTTAGTATACAAGTAACTTGATTTGACGACCACGTTTGGTGCAGTGACTGAGCAATCGGCTTCTGCGCTACGGGTCGTGGGTTCGATTCCCGCACGGAACAAATATTTGTATGGCCTACAGATAGTTGTTCCGGGTCTGGATGTTTGTGCGTGTGAAGATTTGTGTTTGTAAACGCACCTACGATACAGGAGAAATCCTAGTGTCGGGCAAAGTTTAAAAAAAAAACTTGGAAACTAATGTTAGTACTTATCTACATCTACCAGAAAATAAAATTAATTTGATTTAGAATTACGCCACATTGGCCATGTATATATCCAGTGTATCCAATGTCCCAGTATGGGGCTGTCCCACCTGTCTGCAATAGTTTGCAGGGTGCTGTTGGGGCTTGCGCATACTCTGAGCATGATGGCATGAAAACCATCTATTCCCGCCTCTGTGAACATACCTGAAACACTGCAGTAGCCGGGCAAGCCCATCAATACCCTAAAAATAACTTTCACAAAAAATATAGATTAAATTTTCATTATTTTATGACTTTCAAGATTTTACGGTGTTATTTTCCAATTTGTATCTCCAACAACGTTAAAGCGAAGTTTCTAAGCTTATTTAGGAAAAGAGACGTTTTAGAGATTATGTGACTCAATTATTGTGGGAGACAGATCAAAAGGGAATAAGGCCCCTTTAAGGCTTTTTCGCATTAACCGACATAATACCGCAAGTCTTCTTTTCGTGTGGTAAGTGACTAACCTGGTGTCAGAGTATAAGCTGCCTAAGGGCTTGGCTTCACATGCCGTCGAGAAATATTTCTCAGGCATGCCGGTTTGTCTCACGATGTTTTCATTCGTTTACACGGAGCGACTGCCATCAGACTTTCGCAACTCTGTTACTGGGCAATGCCGATACTCTAAAGTTAGACCGATTGTCAGACATACGGGCTTTTGAATTGTAACGACCGTCATAAGTCTTATGACTACCCGTAACGATTGTCATAGGTATTCATGTGACACCCGGGACCGACGGTTTAATGTGCCCTACGAGGCACGGAGGAGTCTAGATGTGTAATGAACGGTCACGCACAGACGGGCTGACCGCGACAAGCGCAGCTTAACCTCGCAAATCGTATGATTGGCACGCTTGTTATTTAGCCACGAGCCCTTTAAATTATAAATCTGTATCAACTGTAAAAATGAACACCACTATTGCAATACTATTATTGTTCACGGTATGTGAACCAAGCGCGCGGGGGGCCCGGCGCGGGACGAAGAGCGAGGGGCAGTGAAGGTGCAGCGCGCCGGCGGCGACGCGCGCCCGCGCCCCGAGCGACGACAGAGCCACAGATTAATGATATATGTCTAGGACAGATGGGACACTGAAGGGAATGAACGTGTTCCGTATCGAACTGTCAGTACACCCAAGACAACTGACAGCTGTCAAGTAAAACCTAGTGCCGTACTAATGACGTTCTTAAAATATCGATCATATCGATAAACTAGTGATGTTTCATTTATCGAAACAATATCGATATTACTGCTGGTTTCTATTAAAACTTTCAAATTAACTTATAAAAAAAACAAAATTTGCCAAGAAAATATTTATTTTATATTTAAATACCATACATGACAATTAAATATCTACCCAATCCAATTAATAACCTATATCCACTGAATTGCTGTTTTCTTCAATGCTTCATTCTGGCCATAATCAAGTCTCACACTGTGTTTTTCTGTGCAATGTTCGTACAGAATGCAAGTTGAATAATTTGCTTAATAGCTTGTAACCCTTAAGACGTTGTTTAAGGATTGCAAAAGATAACATCTGTGTTCTTCAACAGTGAAACACCTGGCTTGCTTTTTAAATTTTCATAACTTCAGCTGCATTTCGATGAAGATTCTATTAGAAGAATTCACACCTTCCAGAGCATTCTTGGTCAGTAATGGTACCAATTTTTACAATAGATGTGGTCATCACGTTTATCGGCCATATATGGTCATCTGAAAAAATAAGTATGTAACAGTTGTAGGGATATTATATGGTTTGATTTGCAGCCACTTTAGCTCTTTACTGTTGGTAGAAGTTAAGATACTGTAGAAGCAAAGAACAGTTTCATGTACAGTAGGTAGTATTTCTTTTACATTATGTATGAAGGAAGATGATGATGTATCTTACTTCCTTGAATATGAAATAGATACAACAGATGCGTGTAGGTTAAGTTGTGAATATAGGTGTATAAAAAGGGAATAAAGGAAATTATGTATACACTGTTTAGCTAGACAGTCAATAGCAAAAGCCAGAAAATAATGTCCTAAATTTAGTATAGCTGCATGTTACAGATAGGTAAGTATTTACATTAGTGTAAGTAGGTACCTATTAAACTTGTACATTCTATTCTTGTAAGAAAATCTGCTCAGACCTTAATATTGTTCAATAAATGATTGAGTGGGAATGCCAGTCAAAATTTCTCCTTCTTCATCTTCTCTTCTTTAACGCGACTGGCCCTCAGAAATACTTATTTTTGAAGTGGTTCTCACAGACATATAGGCAACGAAAATATCCTGGAGTTATGTCTGCTGAGGAGCAAACAGCAACAAAAAATTTCTGGTCCATGATAGTGATACCCGAAGAAATCGCTTGCCTTCAGTAACACACGTTGAAATCAAACAGGATTAGCATGGCAGTTTGCTACAAACGCTCACAAAAATGATTCAGTTTATTAATTGAACAAAAATGTTAATTTTTCAAAAATCTTTAACGAATTGTTAGAAATCAAAGAGTTTATAGATTAGAATCAAAGAGACAGAACGCAGTAACTAGAATTTTTGTTCTCAATTCCATTTTTAATTTTTTTGCTCATTTCTCCTTATTTTTTATTTATCTTGGCAATTTGTAACAGAAAACATACTCATGTAGACGTCAATTATCTTGGGTGAACTGACAGTTCTATGTGACCGGCCAATAGTAGGCGAGTGTCAGGGGCCTGGACAGAGCCATCATCGCCACGGGACCGTGCGTACGCGTCACGCCGCACGCGACACACGGCTAGCCCTCCAGTGCCGATCTTGTTTTATTTTATATTCAGACAGAATAAGCCAGTCATTGTAATAATTAAACTTCAAGAACATATAAAAACCCGTGGTTGTTATTGGTGGCTCTCACTACATCCAACAATTATTATTTAACCCCGTGTGGGGACGGGGACGGGTTATAATATAAAACTTCCCCACCGCACGCTGGGAATAGACGCGTGTTGTAACATTCAACAAAACCCAACACGCTTGGTGGTAGGATTTATACGGTCCGCCTGGCTAGCTACCACCCTCACATTAGAGTCAGCTAAGCAGTTTACTGTGTTCCGTCGTGTGTAGGTGAGAACCAGAGGGGTATCCCTCCATATCTCTGTTCCTTAGATTCGAGTGCTCCATCTTAGACCGTGTCTGCGCTTACCATCAGGTAGGTAATCTAGGACCAAACGCGAACCAAGACAGGAATTAAAAATAGAATATATACTGGGTGTAAAAATTGCCTTAACGAAGCCGAAGTCTACGCATACTGTACACAAGGCTAAGTAACATACAGCAAAAATAATTGCTGGGAAACTACTTTTATTTTTTGGTACTAAAAATAGCTTTTAATCGTAGCGCGCAATGGAAGCGCGCGCATAGCAGACTGTGCCTTGATTAAAAAAATGTTGATTATATTTGTATAGAAGAATGTTTAGTAATAAGTAATAACATTTAAACTTAGTTTTTGTGAAAAACGTTCTAAAATATGGTGACTTTGACCTTTAATATCTCCATAACCATTCGGTTCCCAGGTACGGCCCAATACCAAAAAATCTTCGTAATGATGGGAAGAATACGTGGCTCTCGGCTTCGTTAAGGGTATTTTTACACCCGATATATATCTTAGCTATCCCCTTAGGCGACCTTAGCGCAGATAAATCAGTGCTTAGCGAATCGTGCCGAGAACACAAAGACATTGTAATCAGATTAGTTCCAGTAAAATGGTCGCATTGATTCAACCGAAGACAAAGAACTCGTTGATTCTTCTTCGTTTTCTCCATGTTCACAAATTGGCATGTTTATGTAAAGAATATAGATGACTTATTATGATTTGCATTCTTTTATTTGTGCAAATAGCGCTACGGTGAGGGAATTACTGTTTTAAAAAAAACACGCTTCGAATTGATGAACCTCCTTTTCGATGTCGGTTAAATAATGCAAGGTTGAACTTACACAAGGTTAGTCGGAAGTACGTCGTAGGGTAAAGTAGTACCTACTATTGATATTTTACATAAAGTGTCAAAATTTCAGAATACGTTTATTTTTATTTCAATGCAGTTTTTTTGTTCATAGTATCGACTACTCTGGTTTATATAGTTACCGAGTTTTGATGAAGGTTCATTGACCTCGCCCGACCGTGCGCCCTTTGTTAGCTACTGCAAACAGCTGTAGTATTAAAATTTAGTCGTTTTTAAATCGCATTTACCCTTTGTTATCATCTCTACATTCAAAACTACCCTTCAGATTAACGAAAATACACATACGCATCACTCTACAATTTAATTAACGAAGGGGAGCGGCTACGGGGATGCTACGCGGTGTCATTGACCCCTGGCGTAGCGCCAACTGGGCTACGCAAGTCTACGCTTAATAATAGTCGACACGCCATTTTCGAAACGTAAACATGACATGAAAAACCGCATCTGCTCTAAAGTGACAAATTTGTCTGAGTTTTTAGATGGATAAGCTTGGTTATTATCACGATAGTTTCTTAGTGGATTAAACTGGAACCAGACTCGTTATGATCTATTCCTAACTCTGTTACAGGCGGCTTCCAGTCTAACATGTGGCTAAATATCTAAATTTTACACAAAGACCTCCACAACGGATTGTCAAATTTCCTGGCATTTGACTTCCCGTAATGACTGTCATGAAATTTCCATGACAACCTTGACTGGCGGTTCAACGAGCTCGCCAACGACAGACAACGCTACAACAACAACGACGACAATCTTAGCTCGATGACAGATAGATAAAAATTGAGTAATCGAGCAGATCGATTTGTAGTGTGTAGTAAAAACTATCGATTCACATTGGCTGATCTCATTTTTCTATCGATCGATGACATTGATCGACGCCGGTTGGGTGCTAAAAATCAAACAGACCCTTCGTTTTAGCCTTATAACTTGCCTTGACAAGAAGGACTTGGAAGGTGGCTCGAGGTGGCGGTCAGTACTCCGCAATGACTAATTGTAGATCCATTATGTTTGAACTCGTATCACTCGTCATGGAAACCACTTTGTTATCACATTAATAATTGCTAACAAAGAAAGACAGCCCTATTACAATGTTGGGAGTTCTATTTAATTCATATGTTTTTTGTGATGTATTAGTGTTTTTAAACCTTAACATATAAACGGTGTAAATAGACCCTTAACGAAGCCGAAAGGCACTTATTTTCCACGTCATTGCGATATTTTTTTTGTTCTGGACTATGCCTGGGAACCTTCTAGTTACGAAGATATTGGAGGTTAAAGTTCTAACTTTTTCACAACTTTTTTTTAAATACTAGTTTTGAAGGTTGCAAATGTACTTGAAATACCTCCATTACCCGTTTACTACTCATTGCATCTATCAGCACAGTGTTTTGAGTGCGTTACATTGAGCTTTACAGTAAAACGAAATTTTTCACCCATAAAAAAGAGTCGTTTCCCAGCGACATTTTTTGTGTAGGGTTACTTAGTTTGATGTACTGAATGCATGGTTGACGGCTTCGTGAAGGGTCTTTTTACACCTTGTATAATTAGTCTGTTACTGTCCCACTGCTGGGCACGGGCCTCTTCTCAGAATGAGAACGGCTTAGGCCTTAATCCACCACGCTGGCCTGGTGCGGTTTGACAGACTACACACACCATCGAGAACTTTATGGAGCCCTTTCAAATGTGCAGTTCCTCACGATGTTTTTCCTTCACCGTTAACGCAAGTGATAATCAAATTTTAATCCGCACATGAATTCGAAAAGTTAGAGGTACGGGCCGAGATCGAACTCAGAACCTCCTGCATGGAAGGCAAGCGTTCAGCCGCTAGATATCACTTTTTAATCTGTGTAAATACTCATAAGCCGTTGATATATTAAAATGTATATCTCCATATCCTTGAAGTATGAAATTTTATGAGTATCCTATAAATAATTATAAAAGGTGAAGCTGACTGACTAACTGACTGATCTATCAACGCACAGCCTAAACGGCTGAGGTTAGAAACCTGAAATTTTGACAGTAGGTCCATTTTGTGACGTAAACATCCACTAAGAAGGGATTTCTCGAAATTCAACCCCTAAGGGGGTGAAAAAAAATCACGCAAGCGAAGCTGCGGGCAAAAGCTAGTAAATAATAAAGCGTGTTAATAAAACAAAGTTGTCCCATAAGCTGAGGAACTCACAATAACATGATCGTTATTTGTTTTTATGTGTTTCTGTCACGCGATAACTGTTGAATAGATTTTATACGATTTATAATGTTATGTTACGAAGAGTTTGTTGTTTAGAAACTCTGCATCAAACGATATGTTCGTAATCTATACAAATAAATCTTTATATATAAAAGGAGATACTAACTGACTGATCAATCAACGCACAGGCTAAATCGCTGGGGTTAGAAACTTGAAATTTTCACAGTATGTGCCTTTTGTAACGTAGGCATCCAATAAGGATTTTTCAAAATTCCTCCCCTAAAGTGGTGAAATAAACTGTGGGTAAAAAATAATTCTTTCAAAGATAATTACAATAGAAACCTGCAAAAAAGTGCTGATCGCGTAAGACCGCTGTTTACATAAAATGTTTTTAAAATGTATGTAATTTGGTTCATTTTATTTTGTTTCATCACCACCATCATATCAGCCGAAGGACGTAAAGGCCTCCCCTGTAAATGTTCACAGCGACCGTTTACCCGCCGCCTGCATCCATCTACTCCCAGCGACCTTCACCAGGTCGGCTGTCCATCTAGCTGGAGGCCGTCCCGCGCTGCGTAGTCTCCACTTGAGAACCTTTCTGCCCACGGCCATCAGTTCTACAAGCTACGTACTATGTACCCCGCTGATTCGGTCTCCTAGAGAAATACCAAGCAGAGCTCTCTCCCTAAGCTCAGTAGTCTTTAAACAGATTCCGGACCCAGGTTGGTCGAAACAAGGAAAACCTGCTCAAGTGGACATTCATAGACGATTCCAGCTTGGAGTGTAAATGTGGTGCTGTTCTTCGAACAATGGGACACCTGACATCATGCCCTGCGCGCCCTAGTACCTGCACGTTACAGGAACTAATGGACGCTACTGATAATGCTAAACTAGTAGCTAAGAAGAAGATTAGCTTACTAAGTGACCTTGTGCTTTCTTACGAGGCCCACAGTGAGCGACCACGGCTCATATGATTTTTTGTACTTTATAGAAAAGGTTATGTACCTTAAGGTCTATTTTAGCTTGCACAGTGCAAGAAAAGAACTATTTTACCGACTACATATTGCCAACATTATAGAAATGAAACTACAAGTATTTTTTGAGAGGATATTAAATTGGATTACAATGGCGACATGGTGATAGACACTAGTAATGGCAATTTATTTAATCACCGATTTGATTGTCGCGGTTTTTACAACAAAACTCCTTAAATCTAATCAAACACATAACATGGCACTACTACGTCATACGGAGGCAAAGTGTAATTTTGATCTTTACCACCAAATAATTAAACATAATTTTCCATGCATTAGTTGGTTCCGTTCAACAGTTTTAAAAGGCCACACGTGCCCGCGATTTGGGAAAGGAATGAATTTGAAAACTGACAAACCTTTTCATTTCCCTACTTCTTCTTTTTTTGTGGTTAGGGACTAACCTGGTGTCAGAGTTTATGCCGCCCATGGGCCTTTGACTTGGCTTCACATGCCGTCGACAAATATCTTTCAGGCATGCCGGTTTCCTCAAGACGTTTTCCTTCACCGCTTTTTAAGCAAGTGATAATTATACAATACGCACATGAATTCGAAAAGTCAGAGGTGCGTGCCTTGGGTTTGAACTCGAGACCTATGACGTGGCAGTCCGACGGTCACACTATTAGGCTATCATTGCTATTTATTCCCCTACTGTACAATAAAGAGAAGTTTTAAGTATTAATATTGTACTAAACAATGTAATGTGTGTATATTTTATCTAATAGATAAGGATGCGTATATTGTGGTCTTATTAATATCGCCGTGCTTTTAAGGCGGAATATTTCAGTATCAGAGTAATATATGTTATCATTATTATTTTATGAATACTTTAATATCTAACCAATATATAACTAATACGCAATCATCTCTATCGGTATCAAAACTGTAATTAAAGTGAATAATCTCTTTTAATTGCCTTTTTATCATCTAGTGGTAGCAAGCTGATCGTGATGGTCTAGGACCAACCCCTGGGTCGGGCAGTGTTATTGTGTTTTTCCGTGTGGAATTCCTCAGTAGCAGTCTGGAGTTTTGATTTGTGACCGGTTGATGGCAATAGGCTCGCCCCCTATTACACGGGACTTAAGTATAACGGTGAAATGAGAGTGTTACTGTACACCTCTACCCAAACCTTTGGGGAATACAGGCGTGATGTTATGTACCTAATCTCGTTATCAACGAAATAATAGAAACTACAAATTTATAATGTTTTCTAATATGCAATTCTACAATTCCACAACACAAAAACCGTCGTCAGGAACACAGCAACGTTTCAAAGCTTTTAATATAGCCTCGTATCCACTAGGCAACAATTGACGCGCAACAAGTGAAGCTCAACATGTTCGGCAGCGTTGCACAGCATCGCGCGACGTTGCCAGCTGGCGCGCAACATGATGCACGGCTTGTTGTTTCGGTGCGACATGCAGTTGAGCATCAAATGTTGTCGAGTGGAGACGTGACGCGCGGAAATGTCCGTGTGGTGTAGCGAATACACTGAATACATTTTCTTTATTTTGTAAGTAATTTCTAACCCACCAACGTGGACTTTTTCTTTTTGATGCATTTTTCGATAAAATTATAACTACCGCCGCTGAAATTAACACTAGTTCCTCTGGCGACATGTCAATGACTGAAGCGAGCGAAATCATGTGTAGACAGACAACGTTACCAAACAAAAGTTCCGCGCTGACTTACAACACGTTGAGCAACATGTCGTGCGTCAAATGTTGCCTAGTGGATACGATGCTTATTACTAACTTTTCTCCCGGCTTTGTTCGCGCAGCTTGAAGTTTCATAATAAGTGGAAACGTGAAGCATTGACGGCACAAAGAACAATATTTTATTTCGTATCCCAGAGGATAAAAAGTTTGAAATAAAGAAGCCCGAGTGCTCACCTTCTCTGAAGTTGTTTTTATAGGATTTTCTACTCAGTCTTTATTTAGCAGGTATAAAAAACAATTTGTCTGCAACCCTCTCTTTTCCCGTGTGTTTTTTTAGGCTGATTTTCAAGATGGCCGCAGGTCGCCTTTACTACGAAATTCATCAAGCAACGTTTCTGTAAATTTCCTATAGTAAAGACTACGGTTTTATGGTATCGGTTGAAACATGCCGTGCCTCGGAGAGCACGTGAAACAGTCGGTCCCGGGTGTCATACGAATACCTATGACAGTCGTTACGGGAAGTTAGAAACCCGAAAGTCTGACAACTGATCTAACCATAGGATATCCGTATTACCGAGTAACTGGGTTGCGGAGGTCTGATGGCAGTCACTCCGTGTAAAATACTGATATGCAGCCGCTTCTGGTTAGACTGGAAGGTAACCCCAACATGGTTAGGAAAAAGCCAGGCAGAAATTATTCCGCATGTTTGCATGAAAAATACAGTTCACGATGGTGTGTGTCCATCAATCCGCTGTAACCCTTTAGGGTAGCTTTAGGAGTCAACCCTCAACTAGCATGTGCACATAAAATTTTGCAGGCGTGTACTTACGGGAGGATAAAGAATAACACTTGTAACCGTACACTAATATTTTAATAAGAATTACAAATAGATCCACAGGGCGTGGTTCATACAATGCGAGGAGTCCAGGGTCTTCTTGAGCAGGTGTGGTACTTAACTGGGCAACTGGAGCGGCGCGAGAGGACCGATCTGCAGTGTGCCTGACCTTTTTTATAGGCCCAGACCCCCGCCAGTCAGCCACAACCCATCACCAAGCCAGCGTGATGGACTAAGGCCTAAACCCTTCTCATTCTGAGAAGAGACCCGTGCTGGAGTGGAACAGTAATGATCATGATATGACTAAAATTAATAATTTTCAAAATAACGGAGCATTTCAAAAACCTTTCTCTTATGAATACGTTTTTACTAGCACATATTATGTGAGCTTCACTCAACGTCATGTGAAGCGGGTTCGTGTTGGGTTACAGAGGTCAGAGTTATATATAAATAGTAACAGGTTGTTTGTTATGTAATACGTATATTATGTACTGTTGAAGCTTCTGTTTCATTATTACCTATATAGCTCTAGGAACTTTCCTGATTTCTTAACCCTGATTTTCTGTAAGAAAGGTGTCATGCACCACTAGACCAACTGCCTCGTTGGTCTAGTGGTGTCAAGCGCGACCGCTGATCCTTGGTTCGATCCCTAGGTTGGGCAAAGTGTTATTGGGTTTGTGTGGAATTCCTCAGTAGCAGCCCGGAGTTTGGATTTGTACCCGGTTGATGGCAATAGTCTGGCCCTCTATTATATGGGACTTAAACCTAACGGCGAAATGCACACGTTTGCCTAACCCTTTGAGGAAAACAGGCGTAATGTTATGTTATAAATTAAACCGACTTCAAAAAAGAATAAAATAATTACAATATAAAATTAACAGTTTCAGAAGTCGGTGCTGATCTACACTGAACCAAATTGAAGGCACCGACTTCTGAAACTGTTAATTTTATATGGTAATTATTTTATTCTTTTTTGAAGTCGGTTTAAATTTTTTGTAAAAAAATATTTTATTCCTTAATTAAAACTTGGTTGGACCTAGTAAAGACGCTGCTCGTAACATAATCACATTATCACAATATGCGTACTGTTCGTCATTGAGGAGTTCCATTGTCTATCTCCGAAGTTCTTCATCAGATCTTCACCAAATTTAAATGGGATCAATTTCGAAGTATACCCTATCCATTAAAAAAAGAATCATCAAAATCGGTTCACAATTGGCGAAAATATGGATGAACACACACAAAAAAAAAGATACATACAGACGAACATAGTAACCTCCTCCTTTTTGGAAGTCGGTTAAAAATAATGAGTGCGTGGGTAATTCATGTTTTGTGAGTATGTGACGTCACCTACTTGAAGTGTAAAACCATGAAACTAGCCTTGAATTGAATACAAAACAGCGTCACTATTTACTGTTTAGCAAAAATAGTTTCATACAAGCTGTTATAAATAGCGACGTCACAGCAACACGCAGCTAGCGTGACTGTCGCCATTTTAAAATCACTACACAAAGATTTACTGTTCTAAAGCTTTTAAACCGCACATAACGTTTTATGAGTCCCATGTCAACAGTGTTTGATAGAGGTCTTAAAATGTATTGTTGTGCCATTGACTTAATAATAATAATAATAACGCGCCGTACCAGCCTGGCAGTGCAGGATTGAACGTCGTATTAACGAGGCTAGAGCACTCATTGGCAAACTAATCTGCTTCAGGGAGGGCAATACTCGCCCTAGAGTGATGCGCTTTGTGAGACGGGCATTCTCGGGGACTGATATTAATCCTCGAGATTACATGTCCCGTGTCACAGAGCGCATCGACTTCCTGAAGCAGAAGGTTTATGCATGGGCAAACCGTATTCGGAGGTATAAGCGGCGAGTGGAGCGATATACCCAGAATCACATGTTTCATAGCGATGAAAGGTGGGTATACAGAACCTGGGAGCGACCTGATCACGATGTGAATGACACGCATCCACCGGATAATGATGTCATGAATACATTCTGGCGCAATATCTGGTCGATGCCTGTCACTCACACTGAAGGTGACTGGATGCAGGAGGTCCAGCGAGCGTGTGAACCAATTGAGGAAATGGGGGACATTACTATTGTCCCCCAAGACGTAACCAGTGCAGTCCGTCCAATGGCGAATTGGAAATCCCCTGGCCCAGACGGACTGCACAACTTCTGGATAAAATGGTTACGCAGTTCACATGCTCGTTTGGCCTCACAATTCCAGTCGTCTTTGGAATCTGGGTCGCTTCCAGAGTTCCTTACAACAGGAGTTACCCACCTGCTCCATAAATCAGGTAGTACTGCGGAACCCAAGAATTATAGACCGATTACTTGTTTGCCGACGGTCTATAAACTTCTTACGTCTATTTTGAGAGCCAAAATTAATTCTCATATTATAAATAATTCTATAATGTCCGTCTCTCAAAATGGATGTAAGAATGGGTCCCGCGGTACTAAGGAGCTACTCCTCATAGATATGGCCATTAGCCAACAAGTTCGCCGATCTCGAAAGGATTTGTCGACATGTTGGATAGATTATAAGAAGGCCTACGACTCGGTGCCACATACATGGCTCATGAGGGTGCTAGAGTTGTATAAAGTGAATACAACTCTATGCGCCTTCCTGACGTCATGTATGGGGCAATGGAGGACAGTCCTTCACTATCCAGGATGTCGGCAAATTCAAGGGAGAGGAGAACCAATAAGGATTGAGCGAGGTATATTCCAGGGCGATAGTCTGAGCCCACTGTGGTTTTGTCTAGCCTTGAACCCTCTGAGCACATTGTTGGAGGGTTCAGGGTTAGGCTACCGGTTGAGAAGAGGTGGTCAGGTAATATCCCACCTCCTTTACATGGACGATTTGAAACTCTTTGCCCCCAACAATTTGCAACTGATGAAGTTACTGAAAGTAACTGAAACTTTCAGTAATTCCATCAGGATGGAATTTGGTGTGGACAAATGTGCAGTCATGCATGTAAAGCGAGGAGGGATTATGGAATCCGTGGGAACACAACTCTCGGATTCCATACACCTCAGATCCCTCTCCTCAACCGAAACTTACAAATACTTGGGCATGTCGGAGGCGTTAGGCATCCATGAGACCGACATGAAGCAATCGTTACGGGAGCGCTTCTATGGCCGTCTGAAAAAAGTACTTAAAAGTCTTTTATCAGGCGGAAATAAGGTGCGCGCCTTTAACGGTTGGGTCATGCCGGTCTTGATGTACTCCTTCGGCATACTCAAGTGGACTCAGACCGAACTTGACGCCCTGGATAGGAGGGTCCGTACGCTGCTGACTGCATACCGAATGCATCACCCACGTTCATCGGTGATGAGGCTGTACATTCCGAGGAAGTGTGGGGGTCGAGGCTTTCTAAATGCTAAGACCCTCCACAACCGCGAGGTGTGCAGCCTCAGGGAGTACTTCCTCCAAGCCGACGTGGGGATGCATCGTGATGTAGTCGCAGTGGACAAAGGATTCACCCCGCTCTCCTTGGCTAAAGAGAACTGGCGCAAGCCTGTAGTACTGGATACTAATGGTCGCAGGGAGGTATGGCAGAGCAAGGAGCTTCACGGACGCTTTTACCGGGCCCTTCATGGGCCCGATGTAGATTTCCTAGCGTCCGTAGCCTGGCTGCGTTTCGGTGACCTATTTGGGGAAACCGAAGGTTTTGTCTGTGCGATTATGGACGAAGTTATCTTGACGAACAACTACCGAAAATATATTGTGAAGGACGGCACGGTTGACATCTGTCGGGCATGCCACTGTCCCGGCGAATCCATTCGACATATTATTTCTGGTTGTTCTCGTCTTGCTAACGGCGAGTATTTGCACAGACACAACCTAGTGGCTAGGATTATCCACCAGCAACTTGCTCTGAAATACAACCTTGTGGACGCAGAAGTACCATACTACAAGTATGTGCCCGACCCAGTTCTCGAGAATGGTCATATCACATTGTACTGGGACCGATCTATCATCACCGACAGGACTATTGTTGCCAATAAGCCTGACATAGTGGTGATAGATCGATCAGAGCGTCTCGCAATGATTGTTGATATCACTGTCCCACATGACGAGAACCTTGTGAAAGCCGAGAAAGATAAAGAAATTAAGTATCAAGACTTGGCACACGAGGTTGTCGACATGTGGGAGGTTGACTCTGCAGTCATTGTGCCGATAGTCGTGACGGCCAATGGCTTAATAGCCAAGAGCCTCGACCAACATCTGACGAGGCTCGCGTTGGGCAGCTGGATCAAGGGCCTGATGCAGAAAGCGGTACTTCTGGACACGGCACGTATTGTCAGGAAGTTCCTCTCTCTGAGGCCCTGACCACCGGTAGCTTGGACCCTGTTCCCGATGCCGGTGGGCTACTATTTTTTATATTTTTAAATGTTTTTTTATATTTTTTATAGAAATATTTAAAAATGTAAATCATATGTGTATATAAATAAATAAACGGAATAATAATAAATTCTTTATTGACATAAATAATTTTAACAATAGTAGTGAGGCCCTGAGTCCTGCGCTAGGTATAGTACCTGTGTTACAGGAGCCAGTGTCTTCTCCCAATAATTATGAGTCGAGTTTTATGCAATATTGTTGATATGTTTGATGGAGAACCTTTTGGCGATCGATCTTACTCTCTTCTAGCATTTTTCCCAAGTATTTGGTCAGCTTCCAGTCTAACCAGATGCGGCTGAATACCAGTGTTTTACACGGAGCTCCAAACGTCAGAACTCCGCTAACCAGTAACTGGGCAATGCCGATATTCTAAGTTTAAACTGGTTGACAGACTTTCGAGCTTCTTACTATCAGTAACGAACTAACGACTGTCATAGGTATTCTTATGACAGTCGGGATCGATGGTTTAACGTGCTCTCTATGTTTAACGAAAGGTCACTCATCCTCGGACTGACCGCGGCAAGCGCAGTTTAACTTCGCAAATGGTATGTTCGACGCAGTTGTTATGAGCCCCTCTCAACCATTTGGCGATAACTTTTATATCAAAAATATTGCCAAACAATTGAAGTCGTGTCTAGAACGCACTCGTTAAAGGTGTAACCTGCATAAGCATATGCTTGGTGCTGGAGGAGTAGGCCCTGGAAATGGGCCTACAGATCCTCAACCGAGGTTCCGTGGACTCGTGCGTGCGACAGCGGGGTGGCTCGATAGTGGACATTTCGTTCGCTAGCCCCGTGCTTGCACGCCGTGTCCAGGGCTGGTCATGGAGGGGGTGGAGACGCTGTCGGATCACAGGTATATCCGATTCGGCGTCGCCGCCCAGACCTCTGACGCCTCAGCCCGTACGGTCCCGGGCGGGATCTGGTTATAAAACCAGCACATTACTTTCTCACAGCTGGGCAGAATACATTCTCAGTATTTCCTGGAATGAGAGGGGTTTTATTCCTTAGTCCACCACCCTGGTCTGATACTGGTTGGCGGACTATAAACACCATCGAGAACATTGAGAAGCCTTCATGTTTGCAAGTTTCCTCACGATGTTTTTCCTAATCAAATTCTGTTTGGCACATAAATTGGAATAGTCACTGGTGCGGACCATGATTGAACTCAGACCTTCCTTCATTGAAAGCAAGCGATCAACTTTCATGTGATCTGAACTGCCTCGTTGGCCTAATGGTGGTAAGCGCGACTGCTGATCGTGAGGTCCTGGGTTCGATCCCCAGGGTGGGCAAAGTGTTATTGGGTTTTCGTGGAATTCCTCAGTAGCAATCTCGTAGTTTGGATTTGTGCCCGGTTGATGGCAATAGGCCCGCCCCTTACATGGGACTTATAACGGCGAAATGAGGGTGTTACTATACACTACTGCCCAACCCTTCGGGGAATACAGGCGTGATGTTATGTTAGTTGACAATTTTTTTTAATACATAATCTCGAAACTTTTACAAAAAACATAGGTAACTATGAGAAAACCAATGAAATATATAATAATAAAATACCCAAGTTATAAGCGATTTAAAATTGTTAATAGACAAAGAGTGCACTATTGAACGATGACGTTATTGTTCAACGACTGCATAGTAACTTGACATTACTCAGTACAGTCACAAAATAGATAGGTACAGAAGTCAATCTACATACAAGTGCGCTCGAGCAACGCACACATAGACACTGCTCACGGACATGATATCTCGGACTGTTTGGGACCAGAGTGCGAGTGAGTGCGAGCGCGAGTGCCATGCGCTTGAGAGAGATAGATATATAGATAGAGCGACCGCCGAGCGTAGGTATGAAAAGTGAAGTACATACATGTGATTAACTTTTGTACCTATCTGTTTTGTGGTAGTGTCCGTTTCGTGCGACAAGGACAGAAAATGCGCCACTCGTAAACCTGAAAAATCTGTATCTCCTGATCACTGAGGTTTAACCTGTAGCTATATTCCTAAGTTTTTTTATCTTTGATGTATTTGTTCTTACCTTGGATATTTTTATATCCAATCCTTTGTGATTGTAAACGCCCACGCTACAGAGAATCCTATTGTGTGGGCTGTGAGTATTAACCTCTTATGTTATTTTAAACAGAAAAGCGGATCCCGTTCCACCGGGTTAAACGTTTGGGGATAACCTTTATATTGAGATAACATAAGCAAGATATCTTTAAATTTCCGTTTGGGAAAATTGTTTATCTCGTGTGGGGGCGGGCTAGAATATTAAGAGGAAATGCGGTCGGCATTTAGTCCATACAAACGTATTCCTTAGTTTCCTCCTTGGATAATGTCACCATAGCAAATATTTTTTACCTTATGATATATATCTACCATCACTATGTCCCTATGTTTTGTTTTTGTCAATAAATTAATTATTAAAAGAACTAGAAACGTTGAAATTTTACAAAAATCGACCGGTTTTACCACCGTTTTCAAACATCTGGCAAAAATAAATGACGAATATAAAAAATAAAAGAAAAACATACTGACATAACCAAAGTCTTTTTTTAAATTATTACAGAAAAAAATAAGATTTGAAGAAGGAAACAGGGAAATACGAAAGTACGATTTCGCTAATATTGCATAAGAGAAATCAGTCCGAGATGCAGATGTCTCTTTCGCGCTCAATTGGGAAGGTTTGCGGGAGGGGTGGGACGGAAATAGATCGCAAAAACCTATTCAAATTCCTCTTAAACTTCCTAACCGCACGCTGGGAATAGACGCGTGTTGTAAGATTCAATAAAACCCAGCACGCGTGGTTGTAAGATCTATACGGTCCGCCTGGCTAGCTACCACCCTCACATTAAAGTGCGCAAAGCAGTTTACTGTGTTCCGTCGTGTGTATGTGAGAGCCGGAGAGCTATAGGAGAATTCCGCTATATCTTTAAAATAGCAGGTTCACACGGTTCGATTTTAGTTGATCAACAAAAGCTTAACAACAAAAGTAGAACGACAAAAGTTGAACAACAAAAGTTGAACAACAAAAGTTGAAACGTTTTGTTCCTTCAAATTGATTCAATTTGATCGAAAGTCTGTTCAGACGGTTCAAATCACATGTGATTTGGAAGTTGATCAACTTGAATCGAATCGTGTGAACATGGTATAACTTGGATTCGTGTGCACCATCTTTAGACCCTGTCTGCGCTTACCACCAGGTGCGACTAGGGTCAAATGAGACCAAGGAAAAGTTTTTTTTAATCATAGACAACCTTGAAGATTAATACTACTTGGGTCTGAACTGTTAATAAAATAAAGTAAGGTTTAATTAATTTAAGTTTGAATCAGCATAAACTTAAACCACAGTTAAGTTGTAAATGGCTCTGTTAACTTAATATTAACAGGTAATTGATTAACTTATCGATATGATGTTTATTATTAAAAAAGCTCGTGGCTAATTACCAACCGCGCGGATCATACGATTTGTGAGGTTACGCTGCGCTTGCCGCGGTCAGTCTGTGGATGGGTGACCGTTCGTTGCACACCGAGACCCCTCCGTGCCTCGGAGAGCACTTTAAACCATCGGTCCCAGGTGTCATACGAATACCTATGATAATCGTTACGGGAAGTCAGACGTCCGAAAGAATATGACAGACAAACAGATAGATATAAAGTGAGAGTGCTTATTTCGTTACTTAGAAAACCTTTAGAAATAGCACCTTCTTAAAATTATGTAACTACTTAATTATAATACAAAAACGAATACTAATTAATTAGATTTCATTTTAATATTCTTGACTCAAAGACTATTTTATTGCGCTTATGTATTCTCTGAAAAGTTACTCACTTTATTTTAAAATAAAGAATAAAAATCGAATTAGCTTTCTGAAAAACGTTTGCTAAAATAAACAAAATTCCAATAAATTTTCCAGAATGAGATTTTGATTTCCAGAGTTCCCAAAAGCGTCTCGCTGTGTCTCGCTACACCAGGTCGGGCTATAACCTGATAGTAGTGATAGACAGGCAATGGGCATTGCCTGTCTAGTCGGACCAAAAGCAAGCAAGAATTTTATTAAACGCTCCTAAATATAAGTAATTTTTTATTCAAATTAAACCTCGACATTCGTCAACAGCAATTCACATAGCCAAATACTGAAGGAACAAAAACATTCCAAATTTTGTTGATCAAGTCATTTGATCAACTAGAATCGAATCGTGTGAACCTGGTATAAGTTTCGTGCTGTCACTGGACTTCGCCTTAGCTACCTGGACATGATAAAAAAGAAAAAAATACCCCAGATAAATTAATTTCAAAATAAACAAGTAGATATTTTGTTTTACCACTGTTCCTTCATTTAAAAGTTAACCACTAGTATAACATATTAAGCATGCATTGAATAAAATAATACGGTCACGAATTCCCACAAGTTCATCCCCTATCATATAAATATCATATTCATCAATCATGAGTGGTCAAATTCGTGTATTTATTTTTACAATTCCGTTCAAGTGTTTACCGTTCTTAACATTTTGTTACATACTACTGCTCGCTCTAAACTTATTATACAAGCTGTGATAACCCTTACTGTGAAACAAATAAAGTTACATTTTGCGTCACACATAATATTAGATTCTACCCTCGCGTTTCAACTAAGCCTTCAAATCGTCACTGTGTCATTTTATAATGTTCAAATTGCGATAGATGTGGACACAGTGTGGCCCGTGTATGAAGTTGGTTATTCAGCGAGGGTGACCACGCATGCGCCACCCGAACAACAAATAAGCAACCCAACGAAGGCAGACGAGCGTCGCTTCTTCACGCGACGGTCGCCTCGTTACGCGTTAATCAAATCCTACCTTTATCTAAACAAAATATTTGTGTATAAAAGAATTTGTGGTTTTAACTGAAATTGATAGTGTTTGAATATTTTTTGTGAGTGACTTGTTGAGTACAAGTGTACTGGATAGTTTCACTGTTTTGTGTCATAAGTACAAAGTTTGAGTATTTGGGTGTGTTACGAAGATGCATCTTTACTGATCAGGTAAATTTATGATTTGTTTTGGTCTATTAATATTCACTACTGACATAATAAAGCTGTAAATACATGCCTAAGTATAAATATTAAAATTTGAGTAATTTTTGTGTTCATTTTTATTCATAAAAATGGAGAAAAAACCAATCCTATTGTACTTTTAGAAAACTTATGTTAACCCATTACGAACTATATGAATATTTTGAAACTCGCAAGTGTATTTAAATGAGGAAACGGATGTTTTTCTTATTGTCCCCAATGTCCCCTATTTCTGTAGTTGTGCGACCCAAATCATGTCACCTTTTAATTGTTAGTTTCCCGTCTCCTATTTTGATCCAAATAGTATTATGACCTACATGTATGCCTTTTTGACCTCTTCTTCCTGGAGATTAAATTGTAATTAAGACCCGCCATTGTTATGGGCTTCTTTCGGAATTTATGTGGGATCTCTACACATTGGAAATAGTAGCGTCTGTCAATTGTCTTTGAAATATATATTCTCCTGAGTGGGTTCTAATGAGTCTTGTAGTGTATTTAGGTATTATTAACTAAGATTACAGATTGTACGACATCCTTGCTTGCTACGGTTGTGAAACTTTAGTGAACTGACATCTATACTACTATTATAAAGCTGAAGAGTTTGTTTGTTTGTTTGAACGCGCTAATCTCAAGAACTACTGGTTGGAATTGAAAAAATATTTTTGTGTTGGATAGTCCATTTATTGACGAAGGTTATAGGTTATATAACTTTACGCTACAACTAATAGGAGCGGAGCATAAATGAAAAATGTTGCAAAAACGAGAATAATTTCCACCGTCAAGTCGTGAGATTGCGACCAAAAATTACAATAAGTATAGGAGTTTTAGAATTGGAAACTACAAGTAATTAACATAAAAGAGAATTTCCTTTATATTCATCATTAAGTAATGTACTGTTGTTATTTATTACCTACATTATTTTATTGGGTATACCCACATTTTATTAGCTAAACCCGCCAAACTCCATCTTATCCTATTACTAATGAATTCGCGAGGTGGGTTACAGGAAAATGCTGACTATGCAAATTATGCATTGAACTTTTTCGACGAATTCAAAATGGTCGCTATGCAGACCTTCATGAATTTGAAAGACAGCCTCAGACGCTGTGATTTGAACTTGGGACAAGAAAGACAACTACTGTGTCGTAGCTCTGTTTCATGCAATGTAAGAAAAAATAATTAATACAGCATTTATTTTAGAAAACCTAAAAATATTTTCAACAATAATAACCTGTCATAAACTCTTGTCAACACCAAGGTATAAAACATGCATTGTAAATGTTTCAATAAAAGTTTTCCTTTATCTTTTACATTCAATACAAGTTGTTGTTGTTGGAAATAAGACTGACAAGCATATCATTTTGGGACCCAGTGCATAATATCAGCAAGCCAGCAAGCACATTGGATTACCCGCGCGACGGCGCAACGAGTACTCTCTAGGAGGGTTGACGTCAGGCAGGCGGCCGGTCATAAAACAATAAGCCAAAACCTCTAACAACATGGATTTGCGAAATACATGTTGTGCCGACCCCACCTAGTGTGGGATAAGGGCAGGAAGAAGAAGAAGATTCAATACAAGTTCAAATATTTGTCCCGATCACCATGCAAGAAACATGTTTATTAAACTGCGACACAATTTTCACATGTTACCGAAAACTCATTTAAAAGTTTTGTTTAAAACAAGTATCACAAATTGTTTTTGGTGTTAATGAGGGGTTGGAACTAAATCAGCAACAGGAAACATGTTGTTACAAATATTTCCACAAACGAAAACGAATCTCTTAAACATAACACATAGGTACATGTCTCTTGATCAAATATTTACGAAGCCATACGACCAGCCATGATAGGTGTGCAAACATATACGCTTAACGCAACATACAGGCTTTCCTCGGTAGGAAGCCGAAGAAATTCAAAGAGAAGCCCCTTATATAATATTCTCACCTCAACGTATATAGATCGCACAGTACAGCTGGGAAACTTACGCGTAAAGCTAGACTAATGGTATGTAGATCGCATATTAGAATTGGGAAAACTACGCGTATGTTTTTTTTTCCTATTCGACTGCTTGTATATGGTCTTGTGGACCGTTTCTACGTAACCGGGCAGTTATTGGTGAGACCTGAAGGGTCTCCAACCAATCCCGACGAGAGTAAAATACTTAACCTAAGCTAACTACTATTACTACGTCTACTACTAACATCATGACTAGATAGCAACAACACCACTAAGGGCGTCCCCTAGGGGGGACTCGAACCTTGCCTTAGGGCGTTGCTTGCGAGAGGACTGGGAGGGAGACAGCTTGATGTGGGCTGAATTAACGATGTGACTGCGGAGTCAGAAAAGACGACCGGCTCCGCGGCTGCGGCGGGTGAGCACGGTGAATCAGGGATCTACGCGTATGGCTCGGCTAATGGTGTATAGATCGCATACTACAGTTACGAGAACTACGCGTAAAGCTAGTCTAATGGCCGATTCCTATAATTTACCGAGCGTTGCTTTCTTCCTTCTAGCCTTTTGCCAATTATGTTGGGGTCAGCTTCCAGTCTAACCAGATGCGGCTGAATACCAGTATTTTACAATTATATAATAATATGGTAATGCCGACGTCCTTAGGTTAGGTCCTTAGGTTGTCAGACTTTCGGGCTTCTGATTTCACGTAACGACTGTCATACATATCATTATTAGGGAACGACGGTTTAACGTGCTCTCCGAGGCGTGGAGGGGTCTTGATGTGTAACGAACGGTCACCCATCCATGAATTGACCGCGGCAAGTGCAGCTTAACCTCGCAAATAGGCGCAATTGTTAATTAGCCACGAGCCCCTCAATTTACCGAGCGTTATTGGTTAAAATGAAGTCTCAAATATCTTTATCAATAACTAGCGGTTTCCTCACGGCTCCTCCGGCGTAAGAAGTTTTATTCCAGTAATAAATATAGCCTATGTTACACGGTGATAATGTAGCTTTCTAACGGTAAAAGAATTTTTGAAATCGGTGCGTTAGTTTTTAAATTTATTCGTTACATACAAAAATACAAATCTTTCCTCTTTATAATATTAGTATAGATATAGATGAAGCAAAGACCCTATAGCTTTGCTTAGTAGTCCCTCAATACGTTAGTATCTATCACAGGTAAAGTTAACTAACTAGTCCGATAATATCCCAGTTTGGAATTAAAAAATGCTACCATTAGTAAGCAAAACGTTTTTTTTCAGTCATAGCAACCAGGCATATCTGTAGAATGATGGAGACGAGAGGCTCATATTAAAATAGAATTTGATAAATGAGATCATAATTATAGGTATGTTTGGAGTTAGATATGTTTAATATTTTTTTAACCCTTGACGCAAAAAGTTAAATAAATATTCACCATTCTCCAATTTTAACCGACTTCCAAAAAGGAGGAGGTTCTCAATTCGACTGTATGTTTTTTTTTTGTATGTTTGTTCCGCGATATCTTTGCTAATTGTAAACCGATTTTAATGTTTTTTTTTTGTTTAAAAGAGTATTCTTTCGAAATGGTCCCATTTAAATTTGGTGAAGATCTGATGAAGTACTTCGGAGATAGACAATTTGAAGTCGGTTTTTTTTTTGATAAAAAGTTTTATTATAGTCGAAAGGGTTGAATGCTTAATCAGAGTTGTCGATTGCTTGGAGTGAAATAACAAAATTTTATTTTTATACGTAGTTTTATTTAAATAACTGTTTTATCACACACTAGCTGTGTCCTCACGGCTCCTCCCGTATCCTATGTTACTCAGTGATAATGTAGCTTTCTAACGGCAAAATAATTTTTGAAATCGGTCCAGTAGTTTTTAAGTTTATTCGTTACATACAAAAATACAAATCTTTCCTCTTTATAATATTAGTATAGATCACGCCTTGTATTCCCCGAAGGGTTTGGCAGAGGTGCTTTAGTACACCCTCGTTTCGCCAGTTATGTTTAAGTCCCATGTAATAGGGGGCGAGCTTATTGCCATTAACCGGTCACAAATCCAGTCTCCGACCTGCTACTGAGAAATTCCTAACGGAAAATCTCAATAACACTTTGCCCGACCTGGGGATCGAACCCAGGACCACATGCTCAGCAGCATTTTTTTTATTTGTTGTATGTATATTTGTATATCAGTTACCAGTTGTTCTACCTAGACTTTTCCCAACAATGGTGGAATCAGCTTTCAGTCTAACCAGATGCGGCTGAATACCAGTATTTTTCACCGAGCGGCTGCCATCAGACCACCGCAACCCAGTTACAGGGCAATGCCGATATCCTAAGGTTTCTGACTACCCGTAACGACTGTCATAGGTGTTCGTGTGAGACCCGGGACCGACTTTTTAACGCGCTCTTCGAGGCACGGAAGGGTCTCGATGTGTAACGTGTTGGATTGTGAGTAGAAAAAGAATATCAGTTATCAGCCCCACGTTGGGCGCCAATGTCACATTTTAGGTGTCAACCCTCAACAAGCATGTGCACATAAAATATAGCAGGCGTGTACTTACGGGAGCATAATGAATAACACTTGTAAGCGTACACTATATACAAGGTTAGCCGAAAGGGTGTTAGAGTACCTATAATAATGGATAACTTTTGTTCTACAACATTCCCCAAAAGTTATTAGATTCAAAGAAATAGGTGTTCAAAGATTGCATAAAAAATAAACTTAATTCTATCTATCCTCAGCTATGATCAGCTGTGTTTACATTTTACGTCATATTTCGGGTCATGGATTAGAAATTCCATTTGCTGAATTCATAACTAAAAAATGAATGAATGAAGAATTTTTCAAAAAACTAAAATAAATATTAATCGAATTTTTAAATGTTAACACTTTCTTTAAAACATACATCAGTGATACATTAAGTGGCCTGCGGCTTAGTACCCCCTTTCCGACTAACCTTGTATATATTTTAATAAAAATTACAATTAGATCAACAGGGCGTGGTTCGTAGCAATGCGAGGAGTCCAGGGTCTTCTTATGCAGGTGTAGTACTTAACTTGGCAACTGCAGCGGCGCGAGAGGCCGATCTGCACCGTGCCCGACCTTTTATAGGCCCGGGCCCCCCCAGTCGCCACCACCCGTCCCTCAGTGATAGGTACTCTAAATTGTCCATCGCTTAGCACTCCCTTCCCGATTTATATAAAGAATTTGATGAAGGGAACTTCTTTTACTATGTTTAATTAAATTCTCCCTTTCAAGTTAAAAAGGAACGTTTTTTTACGGAACTCTTTCCTCGAGATTTTCTTTTTTAATACATTTGAGTACAGTCCCGCTTCCCTGAAGGCGCTTTCAGGTATAATTGAATAGGTACAAGTAACCTTGTGGGCACTTACTTTTTCAAATATAGTGTTGAAAACTGCCTCGTTGGTTTAGAAGTCGCAAGCGCGACTGCTGAGCATGGGGTCCTGGGATCGATTCCCAGGTCGGGCAAAGTGTTATTGGGTTTTTCCGTGTGGAATTATTCAGTAGCAGCCTGGAGTTTGGATTTGTGCCCGGTTAATGGCAATAGGCTCGCCCTCTATTACATTATTTAGACTTAAACATAACGGCGAAAGGCGAAATGAGGGTGTTACTATACACCTCCGCCTAACCCTTCGGGGAATACAAGTGTGATGTTATGTATATTGAAAACCACGATGTTAACATAACCAGCCCATCACTGTCCCACTGCTGGGTATGGACCTCTTCTCAGAATGAGAAAGGTTTAGACCTTAGTTCACCAAGCTAACCTGGTGCGGGTTGGCGGACTACACACACCATCGAGAACTTTTTGGAGCCCTAGCTCTCAGGTGTGCAGGTTTCCTCATGATGTTTTCCTTCACCGTTGCGTAAGTGATAATCAAATTCTGTTCGGCCGGGATCGAATTCAGACTCTTCTGCATGAAATCATTCAACCGCTAGGCTATTATTGCTTTTAACTCACTTCTTTCAATAATCACTTCGTACAAAAGGAAAAATAAAATTCTGTTAGTTTTACTAGGTACTGTATACTCAGTACATGGGCTTAAACATAATCTAATGATTGTTAAGTGGCAAAATAATAATCCTACTTTAAAATCGTGTAGGTACTAACCTGAAACGTAAAGCAAACAATAAACATAGCTTATACCAATTTTTCTCTACAATAATCCGGCCAGGCTAACAAACGTTATGCACAGTGTGACATAACTTTGACGTCGTATTATCTCGTGCTGAGACGAGAAAATTTATGACTTACTAGCGGCCCGTCCCGGCTTCGCTTCGTTTTTACAACATTTTTCATTTATGCTCCGCTCCTATTGGTCGTAGCGTGATGTTATATAACCTATAACCTTCCTCGTTAAATGGACTATCCAACACAAAAATACTTTTTCAATTCCCACCAGTAGTTCTGAGATTAGCGCGTTCAAACAAACAAACTCTTCAGCTTTATAATATTATATAGTATAGATTAGCTTTTTTTTTCACCCCTTAGAGGAGGAATTTAAAAAATCCTTTTTTAGCAGATGCCTATCTGTACATGTACCTGTCAAAATTTCTAGTTTCTTGGATAGAGTTGATAGATCAGTCAGTCAGTCAGTTTCTCCTTTTAAACATACAGATTTTGTCTGGGCACGAGATACGTTAGGCTTGCTGGCATGTTCTTACATAGTATACAAATCTACGAATACTTCAGCGACGGTGCAATCAGTGCGTCCATTTTGCTCAGAGTAATGTAATTACACTGCCGCCGTTGTTCTCGGTGCTTCACCTTGCACCGATTAATGTTCAGTTAACTCACCTAAGGAACTAGCAGAGATAATTAAATATTGAGTAGATACATGCCACAGCGGAATTATAGATATACTTACCTGGTGTAACATGATCGAACAGAAAGTAGTTTGTTTAGAATCGACTAATATTTGATCAATTTCGGCATTTTTTTTTTTAAAAGGTCTTTTTGTCATTATCTTGCTGGTCTACTGGTCCCCAAGCGCGACTGCTGAGCATAGGGTCGTGGGTTCGATCCCCAAGTCAAGGTTCTCAACTCCCTCGTTGGTCTAGTAGTGTCAAGTGCGACTACTGTTCTTGAGGTCCTGGGTTTGATCCCCGGGTCGGGCAAAGTGTTATTGGAGTTTTCCGTGAGGAATTCCTCAGTAGCAGCCCGGAGTTTGGATTTATGCCCGGTTGATGGCATTAGCCTCGCCCCCTATTATATAGGTCTTAAACATAACGGCGAAATGAGGATGTTTCTATACACCTCTGCCCAACCTTTCGGGGAATACAGGCGTGATATTATTATGTTTTGAATTTCTCAGTAGCAGCCCGGAGTCTGGATTTGTGCCCAGTTAAGAGCAATAGGCTCGCGTCCTATTACATAGGACTTAAATATAACTGGCGAAACGAGGCCGACCCCTTCGGGGAATACATGGCGTGATGATGTAAAGTGATTTTTACAAATCAGTCAAACAAAATAAAAAATCTAAGACTTGTGTCAAGGCAATTAAACAAGCAATACTAATTTCTATAAAAAAATAATTATGTTAAAATTACAATGGCCCAATCAAGAGGCTAAGTGCGGATACAGCCCAGGTAAACTAAACTAACTAAACTATGTTAAAATTAATTAAAGTTAACTTTTTGCTATTGTATTGTGCTTTTAACTTGATATTCTAATTTGGGTGTCTGTTACACGTTATATAATACCTACTTGTTTACCGTGTAGGATCCCGGAAAAAGAAATATCATCCCCTCTAAATGTGGGGGTCAAAAAAGGATGATATCTAGTGGATGGACATCAGCATACTCCTTTCTGCTGATAAGGACACACTATAATCACCAATCTGTCTGCCAAACATGGTTATTCTGACAAGGTTATTATGCCAGTTATTTAGCGTTCACTGGAAGCCCACGTTCACTTTCTGATATCGGGGAATTTAGGAGGAATGAGAATCGGATTTCTGGTTACGGTTTCATTCATAGAAATATTTGAGCGTTTACACAGTTTTTAAATGATTACATGAGCTTTAACTCTATAAATACTAATAATTGACAGTTATTATACAAAAAATTGCTAGAGGAAGAGTAGAGAAGAAATTGTGATGGTAAGAATATAAACGATTATTCAAATCAAATCAAATGATTTAATGGAATCCATAATGTACACTTATATGTGGTAAAATAAAAAATAATAGAAACAATTATGGACCCTGTCGGGCACAGCAAATTTTTAAATGAGTAGAGAGAGGAAGAGCGCCCTATTAATTTTCCTTGTACTTAAATTTGAATCAATTTGTAGTATTTTATATTTCCATTCATTTACTTATTCTATTAATATAATATATACAATCTATCTATTAATGATTTCATTTTTTTTTTATTTTGATTCACTTAAAAGGTGTTATAACTCTGAAAATACTAACAATCTACTTTAGTTGTGTTAATACCAAATGTTTTGCTTAAAAAGACCTTTCTAATGACATATCACTCATTACTAGAGAAGGGGTAGACCAACTTCCAAACATTTCGCCCATTCTCCTTTACCACCACGTTATTTGGTGGTCGCATTATTCTGTTATTGAAGACAGACGGACACTTCTGCCCTTCCTCTGAATACAATCCCTGAGTTGCATTTTACAACACCCAAGGGTGAAGAGAGTTTGTTATTTTCTTTACCGGTAACTAATCGGTAAAGTTAATACCGGTATCTAACTTTATCAGTAAGAAAATTAAGTAGGTATTTCATTGAAATTGCTTTTACGGATTACTTCGCGATTCATTTAACCTTTGGTGTAACTAGAAGTTTCTAGTAATTTCGAGAAGTTGCTTAGCGCTCGTTTTCACAAAGTGCTAACTGTGATCTAAAGTTTTTATTTCTAGGTACCCTTATTCTTCCTGTTTCTTGTTTGAACTTATTTAATGTTTAAAAGAAATGCATTCACTCATACGCGCATGACGTAAGCTAGTGGGAACAGAGTAAGTATTTGAGTGCGACCAGCGAATGCTCAAGGTTGAGTATCCCTGCTTCAAACCAAACGATTGCTAGCAATGCTTGGGAGCTCAACATTTCTTTGCAAAAACGTTCACATAGTTTGCCCTTTTCACAATATTTTTAAAATCGCTCTATTTAGTAAAAGAATCAGCTACTTGGTAGGTATTTACCAGTTTCACGTTTTCCTTATGTTTTCCAATTTTTATTTCGTGTTGTAACGAGTTGATTGTTTCAAGTCTCCCGGGATTCGGTCAAGGTTTGGTTCGTCTACGTCCTTTTATCTTTTTGCGGGTATCTGAAGTTGGAATGTTACATTATTCAACTAGCCGTGTCGGCTGACCAAAAGATTCTTGTTTGAATATTTTACCTTTTGTTGGTATTAAATGTTGGATCGTGCGGTCTTCACGGGTATTATATGTTATTTAGGATACGGTATTGTTATTTTGATTAAAATGTGGGTCTGTAAAATACATACAACAGATTCTTGTAGGGGTGCATCTAACATTACGGTTATAGCTAATATCAGTATGTCTAGATTGGGAGCATGGTAAATAAAGTAAATGAAACCAACATAGACTCTCCACCACTGAGAGTACTTTTAATTAGGTTAGTGATTAGTTATAGAAGCTAGTTCACAATATAATAATTTACATAATTTACACAACATCAGAAAAGAAGGATCAGATATAAAAGGTCAGACTTCTTCGGCTGTTCGACGTGGAATCCTTTGCTCCGTCGAATGACCAGTGTTTTTATAACTTCGGGTACGTTGATACATCTTAACGATTACCCTCCTTTGTCAACATTGTCCAGTGTTACCAGCTACCGGTAACACTTGTTGGTCTAGTGGTGGCAAACGCACCTGCTGACCGGGAGGTCTTGGGTTCGATCCCCAGGTCGGGCAAAATGTTATTGAGTTTTTCCATTAGGAATTTCTCAGTAGCAGCCCGGAGTCTGGATTTGTGCACGGTTAATGGCAATAGGCTCGCCCTCTATTACATGGAACTTAAAAATAACTGGCGAAACGAAGGTGTAATAATAACACCTCTGCCGAACCCTTCGGGGAATGTAAGACGTGATGTTATGTTTCTAATATTTACGACATAATTTTTGCCGCTCGGGAAACTTCGTCTATCTTCGGAAATGCAAATGCGCGAAGATGGCTTCCAATAAGAGCTGTTCAAACATCACTGTCACTTTTGACGTTGACAGATGGATCTAATTGGTCGCATAATTCGTACAAATTCGTAAACGGAGATTGCCGAGGCATATAACTTAGGAATTTGGTTGAATATTGTAGCATTATGGAATGCATCTTTAAAATATAATATTGGCAACATCGGACTTGCCCGCGAACGCTCTCCCTCTCTTGGGTTGGCCGCGCTAGCGTAGACATTAACTATTTTTATAAAATACTTAATGGAATTAAGAGTTATAATCCATCTTTGTCTAATACAGTTATAAGAAAACCTCTCTGTGCATTTCATTACGACAATACAAATATTAGTGTGCTTGTGTGGCGACATCTATCACGCCACATGCGAACTACGTAGCACGACGATTATGTAACAGACTACAGCGACAATAATGACAACTCTCAAATATGACGTCACAGAATCCTGCATCGCGCTATCAAAATTTGACGCGCAGATAGTATGATATACAACTTCCCAACTTCAACCGTTGGGCAGTAGCTCGCCAGGCATAAGACTTCACACTTGTTCTACTGAATTCTTTTCCTAATTATATCTTCTTATGCTACGAGTAGATCATCTTCTGCTTGGTTTCATCCATCTTTAGCTAAATCTTAACATTTTTATTAGGTAACACAATGACATCGATTCAATTAAATATTTTTATCCATAATTCAACCAGTCTGCTTAGTTGTCGGCAATAAGATTGACAAGCATATCATTTTGGGACCCAGTGCATAATATCAGCAAGCACACTGGGTTACCCGCGCGACGGCGCAACGAGTATTCCCAAGGAGGGTTGATGTCAGACAGGTGACCGGTCATAAAACAATAAGCCAAAACCTTTAACAACATGGATTTACGAATTACATGTTGTGCCGACCTCGCCTAGTGTGGGATAAGGGCAGGGAGAAGAAGAAGAATTAAACTAATCATACATCTAGCGTGTCATACTTCAATTTCCGTCGATTAAACCTATTTCCAGTAAAGGTACATGTGGTTTTTTTTGTAATAATGTAACTAAATATTGATTACTTATATGTAAACATTTCACAAGTAGAGGCAGTAGTAGGCGTCTGTCAATTGCCTGTCACGTTCAATTCCAATGAATGCTGTTGTATGTGGGTTAATCTGAAACTGGCAGATAGGTTGCGCAATCGTATGGAAAATATATTATACTAGCAGCCCGTCCCGGCTTCGCACGGGTGGACATTTTTCCCGTTTTTGGAACATTTTTTATTTATGCTCCGCTCCTATTGGTTGTAGCGTGATGTTATATAGCCTATAACCTTCCTCAATAAATAGACTATCCAACACAAAAATATTTTTTCAATTCTAACTAGTTGTTCCTGAGATTAGCGCGTTCAAACAAACAAACAAACTCTTCAGCTTTATAATATTAGTATAGATATACACAAGTACACAACATAACATAACATCACGTCTTGTATTCCCCGAAGGGTTCGGCAGAGGTGTTAGTACACCGTCGTTTCGCCAGTGATGTTTAAGTCCCATGTAATAGGATATAATAATAATTAATTAAAACATTTATTGATATATAAACACATTTTACAAGTAAATTAAACCCACCAAACTGTGTGACAGTTTGTCGGTGGGAATAGCGCTCAATCAACATTTGGTATCAGTTACAAGGATGGTTTTACTAATTAGCTATGTGTATATAATGCAGTGAATACCTGTACTTTTTAATATAATTATTAAATACACATGCCATACCCGGTAAGTAACATATTTTTTAACTTATATTTTAATGTTTGTTTACTTGTTTTATTATTTATTTGTCTAAGCCAGTCTTTATTATTATATAACGTGGGGATCAAATACTTGTTGGTTCTTTTACCATAATAATTATTAATTGGTTGACGGTCCACTTTCTGTTCCCTAACACGTCTTGTATTGTATTTTTTATTTTTATTTTATATTTATCATTGTAAAATTGTTCAAGAACCACCAAGTACTTGACCCTTTCATGTACAGGAAGTATTTTACATAACAGAAACAGTTTTTCATAATTATCTTTACATGTACATTTTTTCTTAGGGGTAACAAGGTATTTTAAAAAGCGGGTTTGCAATGACTTAATATTATCCAAATAAGTATTGAATGTGCGACCATATGTACCTAGTCCGTAATTTATTAAGGACTCAACTACCGCAAAATAAACAACACGCAATGTTTTTCTACGTAATGGTACCTTAGGCGTATGAAACTTGGTCAATACTGCTCTGAGCTTTGTGCACACCGTATCAACATGCGTCTTCCAGTTAGCATTACAATCCACCCATAGACCCAGGTACTTAAATGTTTTGACGTAATCTAGAGGCGAGCCTACTGCCATTAACCGTACAAATCCAGACTCCGGGCTGCTACTGAGAAATTCCTAATGGAAAAACCCAATAGCACTGCATGACCTGGGGATCGAACCCAGGACCCCATGCTTAACAGTCGCGATTGCAACCACTAGACCAACAAGGCAATCTACATAAGTATATAGGTGTAGGCTATAAATATTCCATACAAATTAACATGTTTATGCATAATAGCACAATCAGGCGATTACTGTCCCACTGCTGGGCACGAGCCTTTTCTCTAATTTTGAGAAGGTTTAAAGCCTTAGGGCCAGCGCAGGTGTGGCGAGGTGCAGCGCAGAGTATTTTGCATTGCCAAACCATTATAGACTTTAATAGCGTTTAAATAATATCGAAAATCAGTCTAGTTTCTAGTCGCTTCGATGCTCTCGGAGTCTCGGGAACTAGTAGTTGTGTTAATTGATTTTCGATCTTATTTTAAAGCACACATAGACGATAATGCTTTGGCAGGGAAAAATGCTCTGCGCTGCCCTTCGCCATATTTGCGCCGGCCCTTAGTCCACCACACTGGCTTGGGGTCTACTCCGAAAATTGAACTACGAAGTTTTGGCTGACGGATCGCACGTTTTCCAACCATGAAAGTGTTTCGGGTCCGACGATCGATTCGATTTACGTAATTTGACATTTTGTATTTCGTTCACTTCTTCTTCTTCCTGCCCTTATCCCACACTAGGTTGGATCGGCACAACATGTATTTCGTAAATTCATGTTGTTCGAGGTTTTGGCTTATTGTTTTATGACCGGCCGCCTGCCTGACATCAACCCTCCTTGGAAATACTCGTTGCGCTGTCGCGCGGGTGACCCAATGTGCTTGCTAATATTTTGCACTGGGACCCAAAATGATATGCTTGTCAATCTTATTGCCGTCAACTAAGCAGACTATAGGTATATTCTTCTTAGTGGAGTTGACATGCACACTTGAAGTTCCTCGATCCACTCATTCAGTTTTGCTAGGGTTGGGTTGGTTGGTTTGGTTCTGACACATCGTAATTTAATTGTTTTACAATTTACACATCGTACAATTTCACAACGTAAAAATAAAAAACAACTCAGAAAAGAAATTTTATAAAATATCATATTTCGTTCACTCTACTCCGAAATGTTAATTGAAATTTAGTGATTAATTGTTTGGCAATGCTTTGATCGTATACATATTTATAAGTTCATTCATTAAAAAAGTACGACGTTCGTTTTTCGGGGTAAACCCCTTAGTGCGGACTGGTGGACTACACATACTATCGAAAACTTTTCGAAATCCTCTTAGGTATGCAGATTTCCTTACAAAGTTTCCCTTCACCGTTAACGCAAGTGATAATCGAATTCTGATCCGCACATGAATTCGAAAAGTCAGTGGTGCGGGATTGAACTCAAATCTTCCTGAATTGAAAGCGTTCAACCGTTTCGCTATCACTGCTTTTTGTTGTTGAATATTGACTGCCTCATTGATCTAGTGGTCGCAAGCGCGACTGCTGAACATGGGGTCCTGGTTTCGATCCCCAGGTCGGGCAAAGTATTATTAGGTTTTTCCATTAGGAATTTCTCAGCAGCACGGAGTCTGGGTTTGTGCCCGGTTAATGGCAATAGGCTCGCCCCCTATTACATAGGACTTGACATAACTGGCGAAACGAGGGTGTACGAAAACACCTCTGCCAGACACTTCAGGGAATGCAAGGCGTGATGTTATGTTATGTTAATGTTGGTCTATTGTAGGTATGTACTTAAGTATTTTCTGTAATTCAAACTGAAAATATTTCGTAATACAAGGTCACGAACAAATAGTACCTATCATTTACACTTTTAGCTCGAAGCTTTTTTTATCATTGGACTCAAAGCTTTGGATTTTATCGATTTCTGAAGAGGTTTGGTTCAAAAAGTACCATATTGAAGTGATAATAATATCTCGCTAGGCACATTCTGATCAAAAAGTGACATTCGCAAGGCAAACAGATCTAAACGTGTTTTTTTTTTTTCGAACAATAATCTTCTCATCGTTTGGTTAGTGACTAACCTGGTGTTAGAGTTTATGCTGCCCATGGGCCGCTGACTTGGCTTTACATGCCGTCGAGAAATATCTCTCAGGCATGCCGGTTTCCTCACGTTTTCCTTCACCGTTTTTAAGCAAGTGAAAATTATACAATACGCATATGAATCCGAAAAGTCAAAGGTGCGTGCCTTGGGTTTGAACTCGAGACCTACGACTTGGCAGTCCAACGGTCACACCACTAGGCTATCACTGCTAAAACAAAAATGAAAAGTGTACATGACACTTTTTATTCCTGTTCTCCGCAAGTGTATACGCAGACATTGCTGTAATGGAGTCCTAATCACAAATTTAAGCGCACGTTACATCGTCATATCTGTCCTTGACCTGTCGAGGTTATTCACTGAACATAATAATAAACTGTTACTCATCTAAGCACATAATATCCATCCCTTCATCCTTAGTACATGACTGAGCAAATTTTGGTAAGCTTCTTAACATTTTAAGCAAACAAATTTAATAAGCACGATTATCATACAAAGTTTTTGAGCTTAATTTTAAACGTAAAATCATGTAGGTTTATGACTTTATTTCACCAACCGTGGATGAAGAAAAATCTAATTATGATGCAAAAGAACCTTTGATGTGTACTCGTATTATTAAAACGTCGCAAATGATTATAAAACTTACGTGCCCGCGTAAAAGAAAATGTTTACTGAGATAAAAAGTATTCAATATAGCAAATAGCGGCCCGTCCCGGCTTCGCACGAGTGGACATTTTTCCCGTTTTTGCAACTTTTTTCATTTATGCTCCGCTCCTATTGGTCGTAGCGTGATGTTATATAGCATATAACCTTCCTCCATAAATGGACTATCCAACACAAAGAATTTTTCAATTCCAACCAGTAGTTTCTGAGATTAGCGCGTTCAAACAAACAAACTCTTCAGCTTTATAATATTAGTATAGATAACCTGAATAATATGTGTTCCTTTGAATAAAAGGAGACCCGAGGCGGTCCAAGTGGCGTCGGATAATGAGACTAATTTTATTTTAAAGCTTATTATAAAGGGATACTTTTGTTTTATGGGTGCTAAAAAATCTGTTTAATCTGTGTCAAGGACAAGTCGTACGTAAATAAAAAGTTACTCTAACAGTTAGTTCACACAGAAACTGTTTACAGGACCCGTTTTAGTGGATTCGTTTTTATTTTGGTGATGGCGCCTGTAGTTGTATGAGCGAGTTCACATACACGACAGTATACCGAATCCAGTAAAAATACTGGATCCGTTATTTTTATCGTATCCTGCCTGCCGGATGCGACCCAGCTGCCATTTTTTTTAACTGATCTGTCGGCACAGATGTGAACAACACATCCAGTACCGACGGATCCATTAAAACGGATCCGCTGTGTGAACGGGCTCTAACATAACCTCCTCAACAACTTAATCTATCTTCTTCTTCTTCCTGCTCTTATCCCACACTAGGTGGGGTCGGCACAACATGTATTTTATAAATCCATGTTGTTATAGGTTTTGGCTTATTGTTTTATGACCGGCCGCCTGCCTGACATCAACCCTTCTTGGGAATACTCGTTGCGCCTTCGCGCGGGTGATCCAATGTGCTTATATTGTGCTGATGTTATGCACTGGGTCCCAAAATGATATGCTTGTCAACTTAATCTATCTATATAAATAAAAATGGATCGCCAAATGTGTTGCTAAGCGCAAAACTTGAGAAAGCCTCGACCAATTCGGCAATTTTTTTTTTATATATTCCTTAAGGCATAAGGAAGGTTCTTATGGAGAGAAAAAACATAAAAATTGCGTGGAAAATAGTAAAAACAACACTTTTCTTTTCCCATTACAGGCCAATAACTTTTGACAGAACGAAGTCTGTCCGGGCAGCTAGTTAGAAATAAGGATGAGTTACAAAATCAGTAACTTTGACTACCTTTATAAACTTAACTGTAGCCCAAAGCAACAACTTAATAGAAGTTATTCCAATTCCAAACTCCATATCGAAAAGGCTTGAACAAACTAATGAAATACGGACCTTTGATAGAATTCACGTTCGATAAAAAGAAGTCAAATCCAGACATTTTATTGAAGAGATAAATGGGTGGTCTCTGGGGACAACTTGGTCTCTAATATCGGACATCAAAAGGTATTCAATGAATGTCTAGAAGCTACCATCATAATCGTATCTTTGATTATTTTCTTAACTATATCCTCTTAGCCTTTTCCCAATTATCTTGGGGTCAGCTTCCAGTCTAACCAGATGCGGCTGAATACCAGTATTTTACACGGAGCGACTGCCATCAGACCTCCGCAACCCAGTAACTGGGCAATGCCGATATCCTAAGGTTAAACCGTTTGTCAGACTTTCGGGCTTCTGACTACCCGTAACGACTGTCCTAAGTATTCGTATGACACCCGGGACCGATGGCTTAACGTGCTCTCCGAGGCACGGAGGGGTCTCGATGTGTAACAAATGGTCACCCATCCACGGACTGACCGCGGCAAGCGCAGCTTAACCTCGCAAATCTTACGATCGGCGCGGTTGTTATTTAGCCACGAGCCCCTCTATTTTTTTAACTATATAACTTCGGTAATTTACCCTGCCTGTTTAGTCTAGTGGTGGCAAACGCGACTGCTGTTCGTGAGGTCCTGGGTTTGATCTCCAGGTCGGGCAAAGTTTTATTGAGTTTTTCCGTGTAGAATTCCTCAGTAGCAGCCGGAAGTTTGGATATGTTCCCGATTGTTGGCAAAAGGCTCGCCCACTAATACATGGGACGGCGAAATGAGGGTATAACTATACACCTCTGCCCAACCCTTCGCCGTTATGTTTAAGTTCCATGTAATAAGGGCGAGCCTATTGCCATCAACCAGGCACACATCCAAACTCCGGGCTGTTACTGAGGAATTCCACACGGAAAAACCCAATAACACTTTGCCTGACCTGTGATCGAACCTAAGACCTCATGATCCGCAGTCGCGCTTGCCATCACTAGACCAATGAGGCACTTAACTTACTTCAGGGTATTGTCATCTTTTTCACTCTGGTAAAATAAGATAAGGACGGACGTAAATAAGAGCTGTCTAATTTAGTTGAACTAAAATTTCCATACAAATTTAGACGTCACGTTAGTACGTGTCGACTAAAAATACGGTGAAGTTCAAGGTGTAAACTAGCTTGACATCTCTAACTTGGTTATTTCTATCACCGTCCTTTTCCCGCGCTGTCTATTAGTATAGTGGCTAAAATTTAATAGGCCCGTTTTGACAGCTGTCAGATTAGAACATGTTATGTCAATTTCGACATAAAATATTTGGCAGAATTGTAGACAGCGGCATTGTTTGCCATTTCATAAAAATAGAATAGACATAAAATATACTGATCTGACAGCTGTCAAAACGGGCCTATTATATTTTAGACACTATAAAAGATAACAATTCTCTAATCCCACACCGATAATTCGGCCCTTATCAAGCTGTCTCCCTCCCAGTCCTCCCCCTAGCAACGCTCTATGCCGAGGTCTGAGTCTCATTAGGGGTCGCCCTTAGTAATGTTGTTGCTAGTAATCATAGTGTTAGTCGTAGCAGTAGTAGTTAGCTTAGGTTAAGTATTTTACTAGTCGCCATTGGTTGGAGACCCTTCAGGTCTCGCCAATAACTGCCCGGTTATGTAGAAAAGGTCAGCAAGACCATAGATCTACAAGCAGACGAATAAAAACTTTTTATTTGTTTTGTAGTTTATTTGACGAACAAGATAATCCGCACCAATGTCTCTTCCAACCATCATCATCATCATCATCCTCCTGCTCTTATCCCAACTTATTTGGGGTCGGCGCAGTATGTCTCATAATATCATACTGCACAAATGTTTCGGCTATATTTTATGACCGGCCACCTGCCTGACGTCAACCCTCCTTGGGAATGCTTTTGCTGGTGACACCATCAATGATCTTATTCCATCTCGGGCTTGTGGGTGCTGCATGCTTTTCAATCTTATTGCCGACAACTAAGCAGACTATGTTCTTCTTGGTGGATGATTGAATGTCTCTTCCAACCGTCACTTTAATAAATCACTTGTTTTAAACAACTTTTTCCAGTCAAATAATATTATTTAAATGACGGCTCTTCCCACGTCAGCTGTTCATTTGTGCACATAACATGAGGGTGACAAGGGTAGACATCTTTATGTAAGTACATCAGGAGTTGACGTGAATACATAAGTATCTTTAGATATATTCCCTATAGAGGCTAGTAGTACTTTTAAGGATAACTGACACTTTTACTGAGAACCTCAAGAAAAGGATGATTTAGGGCTAGACCATGCCGGGTCGGAGATGAGACACGGACGACGTACGGATAGCATAATGGCACGTATATTTTATTATGGACTAGTTCACGTAATGCAGCGTACAGGATACACCTAGCCAAAGAAGGCAAATGGACGTTCGTCATTTGTTGAATTTGACCTAACTTCATATAGAAACTGCCTCGTTGGTCTAGTGGTGGCTAGTGCGACTGCCGATCGTGAGGTCCTGGGTTCGATCCCCAGGTCGGGCAAAGTTATTGGTTTTTTATCGAAATTCCTCAGTAACAGCACCGAGTTTGGATTTGTGCCCGGTTGATGGCAATAGGCTCGCCCCCTATTACATGGGGCGAAAAGAGGGTGTTACTATACACCTCTGCCTAACCCTTCGAGGAATATAGGCGTGAATGTTATGTTAGTTTTATATAGAACAAATCCGATTTCATTCGGTTTTTAGCGGTATCGAGCCTCGTCAATTGTTGTACTTTGGCTAAATTAGTGTGTACACTGCAATACACCAATCTCGGACAAATCGCGGTGTAATCAATATCCTAAGCATGTATTCTGCCTGGCTTTTTCCCAACTATGTTGGGGTCAGCTTCCTATCTAACCAGATGCGGATACCAGTATTTTACACGAAGCGACTGCCATAAGACTTCCGCAACCCAGTTATTAGGCAATGCCGATATTCTGAGGTTAGACCGGTTGTCAGATTTTCGGGCTTCTGACTTCCCGTAACGACTGTCATATAGGTATTCGTATGACACCCGAGACCGACTGTTTAACGTACTTTCCGAGGCACGGAGGGGTCTCGATGTGTAAGGAACGGTCACTCATCCACAGACTGACCTTGGCCAGCGCAGCTCTACCTCGCAAATCGCATGATCCGCGCAGTTGTTAACTAGCCACAAGCCCCTCAAATCAGTTAAACTTGTTACATTTTATTTTATTCGTTCTTAATAATAAGTGTCCGTTCACACAGCAGATTTGTTTCAACGGATCCGTCGGTACTGGATGTGTTGTTCACATCTGTACCGACGAATCATTTTAACAAATGGCAGCTGTGTCGTATCTGGCAGGCAGGATACGATAAAAAATAACGGACCCAGTATTTTTTACTGGATTCGGAATACTGTCGTGTATATGAACTCGCTCACACAACTACAGGCGCCATCACCAAAATAAAACCGGATCCTGTAAACAGTTTCTGTGTGAACTAGCTGTAACGGTAAATATCAGGCTGTGCAATTACGTCAGGGTATCAATTTGTGCAATACCTATTATTTATGTCCATCCATATCATGCGATTGTTACTTGTTGTAATTGCCTTATGAAATAAACTAGCGGCCCATCCCGGCTTCGCACGGGTGGACATTTTTCCCGTTTTCGCAACATTTTTCATTTATGCTCCGCTCCTATTGGCCTTAGCGTGATGTTATATAGCCTATAACATTCTTCGATAAATGGAATATCCAACACAAAAATAATTTTTCAATTCCAACCGGTAGGTAGTTCCTGAGATTAGCGCGTTCAAACAAACAAACTCTTCAGCTTTATAATATTAGTATAGATAAATCATCCTAAGTATTATCATATTAGGTACCTAAAATGTTTATCTGCCTGTTAAACCTTCATCCTCCCGTAGTAAATAAAACTAATAGTGCGCAAACTAAAGATGGCTTACGTAAGCCCTAAGAAAGATCTAAGCCGGCTTTCAGCCTAAAGACATTAAGATCCTAGAATTATTGTGGTCGCACACACACTGCTTACATAATTATTTGCTACAAAAATGTCGAATTATTTACTTAACTGCCGCCTTATCCAATATCCGCCCGATTCTGTTCTTAAAGATGATCAACCTGACATTGGTATCTTCACAAAACATAATACGTACCTACCAGATTGGCTTAGTCAAGAACAAAAGCCTCAAACCGAAGGAAATGTCGTAATTTTACTGAATAATTCTTGGGCCCAAAACGCGGTCGACCAGAAATATGAAAATATCGGTTCGTTGGGTATCGGAGGTCCCCAAATACCTCGGGGTTCGGACATTGGATTTGTATTGAATGAGAAAACAATTTCACAGCTTAGTTAATTAGTTGAAGGGGAATAAGTCCTTATGTGAGTATTTATAACACAGCTTAAGACCGTGAACGTAATTTCTTTTCATCTTGAATGTTATATGTTTTTCTCAGATGTTAACCATAATAATACCTATATGAAGATACGTTCATATAGGTACTTCACGTATACTCCACCAAGAAGTAAATAGTCTGCTTAGTTGTCGGCAATAAGATTGACAAGCATATCATTTTGGGACCCAGTGCATAATATCAGCAAGCACATTTGGTCACCCGCGCGACAGCGCAACGCGTATTCCCAAGGAGGGTAGATGTCAGGCAGGCGACCGGTCATAATACAATAAGTCAAAACCTTTAACAACATAGATTTACGAAATACATGTTGTGCCGACCTAGTGTGGGATACAGCAGTGTTAGCCTAGTGGTGTGACTGTCGGACTGCCAAGTCATATGTCTCGAGTTCGAACCTAAGGCACGCACCTCTAACATTTCTGATTCATGTGCGTATTTTATAATTATCACTTGCTTAAAAACGGTGATGGAAAACATCGTGAGGAAACCGGCATGCTTGAGAGATATTTCCCGACGGCATGTGAAGCCAAGCCCATGGGTGGCATAAACTCTGACACCAGGTTAGTCACTAACCACACGAAGAGAAAGAAGAAAAAGTGTGGGATAAGGGCAGAGAGATGATGATGATGATGAAGATACGTTCATATGAATAGGGATGTGTCTGCGCATGAGTACAGTCGCGCACGAAAGTACTTGCCCATTATATATCCACATTATACCTCATCACGACTAAACTATTGAACGAATTTTGATGAAACTTGGTACAGAGATATTCTAGAATCCGGAAAAGAACATAATAAGCTTCTTTTATTCCGAAAAACGACAAACAAGCGGGCGTAGCCGTTATCACACACACCATATTTCTGTACAAAAATATTCAAATAACACATTTAAAACTAGGCTAGGAATATACATATGTGCTTTTCATTAAAATTCAGGCTTAAACCCTGCTTCCTCTGAAACATGTTGGCTCTTCGCAGTCACTGGAGTGAATGATTACATTAAATTTAATCTATTCATGCTAAATGTGTGGGTTTCTAGATATTAATAGACCACGAAACCCTTGGTTTGGTCTCACAAAAGGCCACATAGGATGATGTTTGCTGTTAAGGCCTTTATAAAGACTCTCAAAAGAAGAATATCTCAAAACACGTGATCATGTGACTGTACTGTATAATATTTTATATAAAAAAATAGCTAGTCGTCATTTCATTTTATAAATTAAGAAATAATGCCCAGTAACTAGGTTGCCGGGAACTGCTAGAAGTGGGACAGTAATGGGCTAAATATGCTTTAAATTATATTTTTTTTGGTAGTAGATAGGACCACTCGTAGTTTAAAAAAAAAAAAAAAATCGTTTATTTTCAGGCATCGAGGGCCCATAGCGTGTTAGTATTAACAAAACTTAAAAAACTATGTTAGTAGTAACACACGCGAGTACAAAAAACAAAAACACATCATCGACTTTGAATTTGGATTTGTAAGTTAGTAAGACCTCCCTGCCTAACACCACATTTGAGTTTATATGGGTCCGACAATGCATTGGCCCATTTCACAAAAAAAAAAAAAAAAAACAGGTAAAGTAGTTACAAAGCTCGCGAGGGCTTTGTAACTACTTAACCGGACTATCCTGTGGTGGGCAAAAATTACTTTAAGCCCCCAGCCAGGGCTTACAATCTAAGGATATATATTAAGTGACGCGGCACTAAGGGCACCCCCTGTGGGGTACGGGCCTCGGCTTAGTGGGTCACTGAGGGGTGGGCAATCAATATCGGGCTGGGTTAAATTATTTGGGGGCTGGTTTATTACCGTTACAGGCTCAGCTTCGCGGGCTGGCGTGGCGAGCAAGGGTCGGTCGGTGATGTTACTAGGGGGTCGCGGAGGGCCTCGACGGCGAGGCCGGAAACGCGGTTTGTATTTGTGTCTGTACTTATGACGTGTACTGGTTTCCCTACTACTCTCTTGAAGGAGGGTGATGGGGTCATCGGGTTGGAGGAGGGTATGCCTAGGGCGCCTAATCTTAGAGATTCTAGAGGGGGTGTATCGGGCGGCCGATACTACGAGGGGGTTCGGGTGAGTTTCGGCTGAGTCTAAGAAACGCTTGGTAAGGCGTTTAATGATCTGTTTGACTGTGGGGATCTTAAGGTCGACATGGAGTCGTTCATTCGTGAAGCACCACGGTGCACCCGTGGCGCCTCTGAGAAAACGGTTTTGAAGGGTCTGCATCCTATGAAGGTGGTGGGGCTTAGTATGCGCGAACACGGGGCACGCGTATGTCATAATGGGCCGAATGCACGCGATGTAGATACGCAATTTGCACCGAAGTGACAATTTGCTGCGGGCATTCAGCACGGAATGAAGCCTACCGAGAGCGAAGGCGGCGCGCGAGCGCACCGACCTTATGTGCTCAGCGAAAGATAGTCGACGATCGAGAGTGACCCCTAGATATTTGGCTTGCTCCTCCCAGGGGATCGGCTTGTCAAACATCATGATCGGGGCGGGGTTGGGTGGGCTAATCTTACGCGGTCTGATAAATAGGACCGCCTGGCTCTTATCGGGGTTGTATGCTTTCTAATAGTTGACATTTCTATAAATATGATTTACAGTACCTACCTTATAATAGTACTAGAGGTCGCCGCGGCTACGCCCGCGTGTATGTCGTTTACATTGTATTCCGCAATTTTCGGAGTAAAAGTATCCATGTTTTTCTCCGAGTTACAGAATATCTCTGTACCAAGTTTCATAAATATCAGTTCAGTAGATTAGTCATAAAGAAGTAAATAACAGACATTAAAAAAAAAAAAAAAAAAAAATTCAGTAACTGACTTTCAGACATTGTTATAATTGATATAATTTTATTAGTTTTATTTGGGATATATACGTAAAAATTAAATTTTAAAAGAAATAGTTCCCACTCTAATAGGCTCTAGCTTTATAATTAATAGTTTGCACTTTAATTTTAATACTTCTAACTTCAAAGTGGGGACTTAAAAATTAAGAAATAAAATGTCAAACAGATAGCTGAAAGGTAGGTTAGGTTAGAACCGTGAGCACTCAACGCACAAGCCGAGCGAACGAAGCGAGCGGTGCCGCGGCAGCGGCCGCCGAGTGCCAGAAATGGTCAGAAACGGTTTGCCGATCACTTTCCACCATTCCTATAATGGGTGCATACAGAAACAAGTGGTTTTTGATTGATTATAGCCCTAAGATATTGGGAAAACGGCTAGGAGGAAGACCTAGCCTTTTTCCCAATATCTGGGGACCAGCTTCCAATCTAACCAGATGCGGCTGAATACCAATATTTTACACGGAGTGACTGCCATCAGACCTCCGCAACCCAGTAATTGGGCAATGCCGATATCCTAAACTTAGACCGGTTGTCAGACTTTCGGGTACTAACTGACTACCCGTAACGACTGTCATAATAGGTATTCTTATGACACCCGCGACCAATGGTTTAACGTGCTCTCCGAGGTACGGAGGGGACTCGATGTGTAACACAAACGGTCACCCATCCACCATTCGGTTTGATTGATTGATAGTGTGAACCATTATTTTTAAGGTTAAAGGTATTAAAATTAAAGTGCTACTATTATTTTGTTGTGGAAACTTCTTGGAAATTTCTTGTTGTTATTTTCATTAATTTTAAAAATAGTTATTTTCATTAATTAAAAGTTCTTTTAAACACATCCCGTTATATTTTTACACCCTGATATGAAATAACCACCGCTTTGTTTTATCACTGTCAAATAAAATATACATTGTGTTCGCGGTTCTCGGCGCCGGAACAAGAATATTTAATAAGTTTCACTAAAGCGGCCATATTTATGAGGCGAACAACACGGAAAGGCTTTTACGGAGGTAATAAAATGCCCGATTCAGATGAATACATTGTTATGATTTATATCGATCAGAATACTCAACAATCTACAAGTGGGAACGCGAAAATAACAAAAGTCATAACTTTCTTCGTTACTGACTTTATGTATTCACAGGAAAATAAATAATTAATATTCATAAAGTATAGTAGGCTTTCAAGAACTAAACGGTTTTCCTTTCCCCACAAAGCCTTTTAGACTTTGCGCCTGATTATCCACGTTCGGCTTGTAGATTCGTAAAATCTCGTTGTGTAACGAATGGTCACCCATCCACAAACTGACCGCGGCTAGCGCAGCTTAACCTCACAAATCGTATGATCCGCACGATTGAAAATTAGTCACGATCACCTCGAAAAAAAATGTGCGAATGTTTTTGTTGACCTATCAAATGTTGCTCTGAATAAGAAATCCAAACATTCGACTTAAATATGACCACTCATTTCTGGTACACTTTGTATATTTCATGAAATAAACAGCCACACAACCTTACTTTTTACATAATAAAATCATTCCTTTTTCATATGGGGGTAGGCAGAAACTATAGAACGCCACATGCTATGACCCTTACATACTCCTTTCGTTTCATCCACATTCACACATCCTTATTTTTTGTATACCGTAAACCCGAAAAGGTGTCATACTACTCATCATTATTAACAACTTTTACCATGGGAAATCGCGATAAATAAACAGCTGTTCTATACATTTTGTCGAGTATGGAACAGCAGATTTTTTTTAGGGATTACTTATTGGAGCTATAGTAAAAGTTGTTCATAATGATTACTACAATGACCCCTTTTCGAGTTTTTGGTAAAAGATAAGACTGTACCTATAATATAGCCGCAAAACATTTGGTGAAACAATCTGAAATGGTGATAACTAGGTATGTGCAACCTAACCTATACCTACATAACATAATCAGCCCATTACTGTCCCACTGTTGGGCACGCAGCTCTTCTCAGAATGAGAAGGGTTTAGGCCTTAGTCTACCACGCTGGCCTGGTGCGGGTTAGCAGACTACACACACCATTGAGGACTTTATCTCATCACATGCAGGGCACGGCTGATCAATTTAATCTGTTGTCAAACCTCATAGTCATTTGACAATCTGATATCTGGCAAGCAACTTATAGAACTGTGCTTTATTTCAATGGAATAGCATATTATACAATGTGTAACAGAAATGCGTGGTCATATTTGAGGGGGTGGTTTGAACTTAAAAAAATCGGCCAAAAAATTTCGTTTCTCCATAAGAATTGACGCAATCAGCTGATAGCATATGTATGGAGAGTCGAAACAAAATGTTCTGCCTAGCCTTGTTCAAAACTATGTTGGGGAGCTTCCAGTCTAACCAGATGCGGCTGAATACCAATATTTTACACGGAGCTACTGCCATCAGACCACCGCAACCCAGTTACAGGGCAATGCCGATATGCTATGGTTAGACCGGTTGTCAGTCTTTCGGGCTTCTGACTTCCGGTAACGGCTGCCATAGGTTTTCGTATGACACCCGGGACCGACTGGTTAACGTGCTCTCCGAGGCACGGAGGGGTCTTGATATGTAACGAATGGTCACCCATCCACAGACTGACCGTGGCTAGCGCAGCTTAACCTCGCTAATCGTATTATCCGTGGGAATAGTAAACAGTCACAAGCACCTTGAAAAAGAAATTTGCTAATGTTTTGTTGACCTATCAAATGTTGCTCTGAATAAGAATCCCAACAATCGCCTTATAATATGAGCTCGATTCTTTGCGCCGTACAATTACCACCGCAACAGGAAGCACAAGCTTTTTGCTGTGCCTTCATGTCGCACTGTAGCGCGAGCTAAATCCCCAATACCTCGTACTCTCACCGCACTCAACGAACTCTTGGATTGTTATCCGAACTATGATCTGTTTGCGGATGATTGGAAGAAGATTTTATTAGTATGCCTGAAGTATTGCGAGAGAGATTCATGAATGATGTCTAATTCACTATGTATTTTTTATCTTATTACTCTATCTTTAATTATTGTAATTGGTCCAAGACCGTTGTAATAAAATAAAATAAATAAATAAATGACCACTCATTTCTGGTACGCGTTGTATATTTCATGAAATAAACAGCTATAACAAACGGATAGAAAAAAATATTATTTTCATATCTCTTTATAATGAAACCCTAAAAGACACAAAATTATCTCTCAAATAAGTTTCAGTTAAGACGTTTCTTTCAAGTCTCAAAGGCTGTCTTGTCGTACTTGTCGACATGAATTTAAGAGGTCTTTCGTCGACAGCCTGTTCTTGTCACTTCAAGAGGCGACCTTCGTAAAGATTCGTTTTTTTTCTGGTTTCATATTAATCCAGAAAATATTCGAGACAATTTAGGAGTTCCTTTACATCGTCGCAAGTTTTCTACGTGATTTTCATATCCAGTACGTAACGTGACTATCTAATACTTGAAATACTATCTTAATTCTTTTCGTGTGGTTAGTGACTAAACTGGCGTCAGGGTTTATGTCACCCATGGGTCTCTGACTTGGCTTCACATGCCGTCAAGAAATATCTTTTAGACATGCCGGTCTCCTCACGATGTTTTCTTTCACCGTTTTTGAACAAATGATAAGTATACAATACGCATATGAATCCGAAAAGTCAGAGGTGCGTGCCTTGGGGAAGTCGGGGCCTATGATATGACAGTCTAACGGTCACACACACCACTAGGCTATCACTGCTTTTAAAATACTATTTTTTCACTTAATCGAAACAGAGCAACCAACTAGGAAGCTTTTGTCGTCCTGTCAATATTACTAAGACAAACTCTTATATTAAGGTTGACCATACATGGGCCACTATGGCTCTGGACACAGTTGATAGCCATTTGTTTTTAGCCGCAGGCTATACTCCAAACGGTTACTGCAGCTACAAACAGTGATCTTCTTTTTTCCTATTCGACTGCTTGTAGGTGGTCTTGCGGACCGTTTCTACGTAACCGGGCAGTTATTGGCGAGACCTGATGGGTCTCCAACCACGAAACCAATGAGGAGGAGAGTAAAATACTTAACCTAAGCTAACTAATACTACTAACATCATGACTGCTAGCAACAACAGCACTAAGGGCGACCCTTAATGGGACTCGGACCTCGGCTTAGAGCGTTGCTGACGGGAGGACTGGGAAGGAGAGCTTGATGAGGGCTGAATTAACGGTGTGAAAATAGTGATCAACTGAGTCCCGAGCAACTTAGAGTAGCCCCGCGAGGACTAGTCACCACCTGCGGTATGTCAGCGGCGAGAAGGGGAAGCGATCCAATAGACTCTATCAGTTTGCTTTTTCTTGTCTACCGCGCACACTCCCCTTCTACCGCTCCCATACTTTAGGAGGTGACTAGCCTTCTCTCGCGGACTATATTGGCCTATGTGCAGTCAGCCTAATTAAATTACGTTGCATTTAGGCGTACCGCAGACGACAGGCTATTTGAACGATCCAGCCCGCGGTGCACAAAGAATTAAATTTTGAGAATGTTTAAATTCTATGCGCCGCAGACTAAATCGCACAAAAAGTTTGACGTCCGGTAGGCTTTACGATTTCACATAATAACATCACGCCAGTATTCCCCGAAGGGTTAGGGAGGGGTATAGTAACACCCTCATTTCGCTGTTATGTTTAAGTCCCATGTAATAGGGGGCGAGCCTATTGCCATCAACCGGGCACTAATACAAACTTCTAGCTGCTACTGAGAAATTCCACATGGCAAAACCCAATAACACTGCCCGACCTGGGGTTCGACACCAGGACCTCGCGATCAGCAGTCGCGGTTGCCACCACTAGACGAATGGGGCAGTTAGTTTTACGATTTTGATACATTTATACTAAACCAAATCAGTCATCATTTCATTAGTCCTTTCAGGAGTATATTGGGTGTAAAAATACCCTTAACGAAGCCGAGAACCACGTATTCTTCCCATAATTACGAAGATTTTTTGGTATCGGGCCATACCTGGGAACCGACTGGTTATGGAGATATTGAAGATCAAAGTCACCATGTATTTTGTACGTTTTTCACGAAAACTAAATTTAAATGTTATTACTAAACATTCTCCTATACAAACATAATCAACATTTTTGAAACGTAGGCACAGACTGCTGCGCGCGCGCTTTCATTGGCGCTACAATAAAAAACTGTTTTTTAATACCATATAAAAAAACTACGTTTAAAAAAATCGACTTCAAAAACTAAAAAGTATAAAATAACTTAATAAAGATTTAATTTAATACACCTCTTATGCAAACCTAATACATTTACAGTTTCAGAAGTCGGTGCTAATCCACACTGAACCAAATTTAAGGCACCGACTTCTGAAACTGTAAATGTATTAGGTTTGCATAAGAGGTGTATTAAATTAAATCTTTATTAAGTTATTTTATACTTTTTTGTTTTTGAAGTCGGTTTTTTTAAACGTAGTTTTTATATTTTTTACTCTTTAGTGTCTGTAATAGGTTGTTCTGTAAACTACAGTAAGATTTTTCTAGATTACATCAGGTAGAATAATTACATCGTCCAAGTAAACTAAAATTTTCATAAAAAAAATAAAAATGTTCATAAAATGAATACAGGGCCAAACTATGTTAAATTTTCATGGGACCAAATGGCAACTATTCCGCATCAAACTAAAGAAGAATCACGTAAATCGGATCATAAATCTCAGCGTAATCGGTGTGCATACATGAAAAAAAAACATAAACATATCGAATATAGAACCTCCTCCTTCTTGAAGTTGGTTAAAAATAAAAGTCGTTTCATAGAATTATTTTTTGCTGTATGTTATTTAGTTTTATGTACAGTATGCGCGGCTTCGTTAAGGCTATTTTTACACCCTGTATAACGGATCACTCCAGCTCTCAGTCAGTATATTTGGACAGCTATTGAGCAAATTAGGTTAACGGGAATTTCGCTAAGGGATGTCGACATCGCAACAAGTTTATGTAACCATTTACTTATTTACCGACCTCTTTATTGTGTGTAAACTAACGCCATCTAGTGTCGGTTGGTCGTAAGTAGTGTTGTTAAATCTTACGTTTACGGCTGTTGTGTAAATTATATTATTTAGTTGAAATGTAGTATACCAAGTAATATTATTATACGGACTCCTAATCTTTCGTGACATACCTATGTCCAACAGTAGGCAAAGGCTGTTGACGATGATAATGTAGGGACCTCTGTTTTATTTAAAACTAGTGGCCCGTCCCGGCTTCGCACGGGTGAACATTTTTCCCGTTTTTGCAACATTTTTCACTTATGCTCCGCTCCTATTGGTCGTAGCGTGATTTTATATAGCCTATAACCTTCCTCGACAAATGGACTATCCAACACATGAATATTTTTTCAATTCCAACTAGTAGTTCCTGAGATTAGCGCGTTCAAACAAACAAACTCTTCAGCTTTATAATATTAGTATAGATTAATGTCTCACAGTAACTGAAGCAATAAATCAAAATTGGAAAAAAACCTATTGATAACCGTCAATGTTAAATAACAAATATTATTTAGACGTTGTAATAACATCACGCCGGTATTCCACAAAGGATTGGGCAGAGGTGTATAGTAAAACCCTAATTTCGCCGTTACGTTTGTCCCATTTAATAAGGGGCGAACCTATTGCCATCAACTGGGCACAAATCCAAACTCCGAGCTGCTACTGAGAAATTCCATACGGAAAAACCTAATAACACTGCCCAACCTGGAGATCAATCCCAGGACCTCACGATCAGCAGTCGCGCTTGCCACCACTAGACCAACGAGGCAGTTATATTTATAATACTAGCTGTGTCCTCGCGGCTCCGCCCGTAGCCTATGTTACTCAGTGATAATGTAGCTTTCTAACGGCAAAAGAATTTTTGAAATCGGACCTGTTGTTTTTAAGTTTATTCGTTGCATACAAACATCCAAAAATACAAATCCCTCTTTATAATGTTAGTATAGATATAGATTACAACAAAGAATAAAAAAGCCAATAGCCCTCCAAATAAGCTTCTTCGGTTTTTTTACGCCAAGAAAAGCATAGACCACAGCTGTTACTTGGTAACAGTAGTAAGGGACCATCATTTTATTGCCCGTTCGAGATCTGGTTGCTTATTACGTTGTTACAGTAAGAGCCTAATCTACCACACGAAAACAACTTTCAGTACTTTAGCCTTTAGGTTAATGTTCTTGAAACAAACTGATAATGAGCTTGAAGGCTTTTTCGTTATAAAGAGAGGTAGACATACATACATAACTCATGCCTTTTTCCCATAGGGTTAGACAGAAACTATAGAGCGCCACATGCGACGATCCTTACATACTCCTTTCACTTAGTTCATATTCATACATCTTGTCATACGCTAACGCCGGTTGAGAGTACTATGCACCTGTCCTTTGTGGAGAACATCACTAATAATCAGAGATCGGATAATCGCATGCATATTTACCTAAAGTTCAGGTGTTGACTAACATGGAATGCACTTTTGTATCGAAAAAATCCTGCGATTCCGGGATCGTCAAATTTTGTGTTCCGTAGAATAGAATAATATTTACCTAGAATTGGATGCATATTTATTTATTTACGTACCTAAAGTTGTACCTTTTTTTAACTAACACAGACATGCACTCACTTTCTTACACCCTACATACACACATATTTGCATCGGGGGTTTATAAATTAAAATCAAGTACCTAATCATATGCATTCGATTAGTTATGCAATTCCGTCATATCGGGTTTTTTTTCTAATAAATTATATTCAGAAGCCTTTTCCATACTTTCGTAGTGAAAAATGAACTTTAGCTAAATATGCATCCGATTATCCGATCTCTACTAATAACATCGATGTATGTTTTACTAGGGCGTCCTCTACCGGTGTTTCCACTGACACCCGCTTTATAAATTCCTTTTGTAAATCGCCATTCACTCATTCTCTCAACATAACCAATCCACCTAAGCATACTTCTTTCAATTTTTGTCACTACATCCTCTTTTAAACCGTAACTTTGTCTTATCACAATATTCCTCAATCTATCTTCTTCTTCTTTTCGTATGGTTGGTGACTAACCAGGTGTCAACGTTTATGCCACCCATGGGCCTCTGACTTGGCTTCACATGCCGTCAACAAATATCTCTCAGGCATACCGGTTTCTTCACAATGTTTTCTTTCACCGTTTTTAAGCAAGTGATAATTATACAGTACACTCATGAAACCGAAAAGTCAGAGGTGCGTGCCTTGACTCGAGACCTATGACTTGGCAGTCCGACGGTCACACCACTAGGTTATCACTGCTATAAAATCTATCATTCAAAGTTACACCGCTCATATAAATAGTGAGAGGTCTGTATTTAAGAGTCTTTAGTGTTCCTCTATACAAAGTAGGCCACCTAGTCTATTCCTATGAGTGTATTAAATAGCGCGGAGACTTTGCCATGATAATGGGTAGTCCCTGTGTGGTAATAACAACATTTTGCAATTGCCAATATGCTCCCCTTGTATTGCGATTACGTCAGTATTTCTTCTCGAGTACCTATTCAATATTTGATATTTTTCTTGTTTTCGTATTAATAAACGTTCTCCCTAGCTTTTTCCCAACTATGTTGGGGTCAGCTTCCAGTCTAACCAGATACGGCTGAATACCAGTATTTTACACGGAGCCATCAGACCTCCGCAACCCAGATACTGGGCAGATACTGGGCTTCTGACTACTCGTAACGACTGTCATTGGTATTCGTATGACACCCGGGACCGACGGTTTAACGTGCTTTCCGAGGCACGTAAGGGACTATATGTGTAACGAAAGGTCACCCATCCACGGACTGACCGCGGCAAGCGTATTAATAAACCTTACTCAAAATTTCTTTGACCTATTATGTAGCGACATTGATGGCTCTGTCGGTGGTCATTTAAATCCTCCAAGAGGCCATACGTGACAGGCAGGAGAGTACGTCATCCTGTATTTGATCGAGCGATTAATTATTATAGGGCCTATATTCAGTAATCGACATCTAAGCTGCAGTGCTCAAAGACGTTTGTACGTAGGTATCGTCCGGCCCCACAATAAAAAATACATATACAAGGTTAGTCGGAAAGGAGTTATTAAGCCGAAAGGGTGTTAAAGTACCCATAATAATGGATAACTTTTGTTCTACAACTTTCCCCAAAAGTCATTAGTTTAAGAGAAATAGCCGTTCAAAGATTTCATAAAATATATGTATATACTAGCTTTTTCCCGCAGCTTCGCTTGTGTGATTTACGTCACCCCCTTAGGTGAGGAATTTTGAAAAATCCTTTTATAGTGGATGCCTACGTTATAAAAGGTACCTACTGTCAAAATTTCAAGTTTCTAACTCCAGCCGTTTAGGCTGTGCGTTGATAGGTCAGTCAGTCAGTCAGCTTCTCCTTTTATATATATAGATTATAATAAATGTATATATTTCATAATACGCTACATTCTACCTATCCTCAGCTATGATCAGCTGTGTTTACATTTTAGGTCATATTTGGGGTCACGGATTAGAAGTTGGGGTCAGGGATGAAGAATTTTTGAAAAAACTAAAATAATAAAACTATGCATGGATTTTTTTTATCGAATTTTGAAATTTTAACACTTGCTTTAAAAACAAACTTAATGTTTCCCGATGAAAGGTTGGTTTACATTTCATACAAAATTTTAATATTTAGATTAAACCATAACATGTATATTATACTGGACCTAGTGCTCCATTTCTTCTGTACAATAATTCGTTGATAATATAATCTGTATCCAATCTCAACCCGCAATTTCGTTACAGGACGATCCGTCTGGCCAATTACTTCCAAATCTCATAACAACAATATTAAATAAGATCCTAATTTGATTTGAGTCAAACCTATTGACATTTTATTGGCCACAGATATAATTATATTATTTTAACAGAAAGACTCAATTATATTTTCAGCCCAACATGGGACAAAACCTGAAACCTCAAATAAGCGGTCAGTTCTAACGATCTTGTTACAACTAACCTAATCAGACGACAACCGGGGTAACCTCAATTGTAATAATATTAAAGTATTTAGGTTTACACCGAGCTGACCATTAGCAGTTTACTCTTAGACTAACTAGGGTAACCTCATTTTCAGGCGTAAATGTACCTTAGCATTCGTTACCAAATCTTTGTCTGGGGTCATTTATAGACCCTAATTTAGTTAAAAATAATTAAATCTTGGCGTAGGGATTGTGAACCTAAGTACGTTTTGTTTGACTTTGTTTTTAGGGTTCCGTACCCAAAGGGTAAAACGGGACCTTATTACTAAGACTCCGCTGTCCGTGCGTCAGTCTGTCACCAGGCTGATAGGTTGACAGTTGAAATTTTCACAGATGATGTATTTCTGTTGCCGCTATAACAGCAAATACTAAAAAATTGAATAATAAATAAATATTTAAGGGGGCTCCCATACAACAAACGTGATTTTTATAGATAATGGTACGGAACCCTTCGTGCGCGAGTCTGACTCGCATTTGTTTAAGTTTTCAAGGTTTTAGCTATGAGCTACGACCCTTAAGTTTTAAAGCATGTAAGCAGGCCCGCCGCTAGCTGTTTCGCCGCCCGCGTGCGTTTTTGTTTTTAGACGCTCCCCTCACACTTTCGATTACTCCTGTATCTTGAGTGACCGAAACCGAAAAATTTGAAATTGGTCTCAATTAGATGAGTCGCTCGATTTGCCGCCCCCTGGGTGTGCCGCCCGCGTGCGGTGCACGCGTTGCACGCCCGCTTACGGCGGCCCTGCATGTAAGATAAGTATATCAAATCCAGATTTGCGTTCTGAAGGCCTAGCACGAATGCTGTCGAGTTCCTAACGTAAACGTCACGTTAATGTAAGTGAATTTTGAATCGGAAATATTCGTTTCGTACGTTTAAAACGATGAAAACTTTATTCATAAGTATCTATGTATGATACAAATCGTGCATGTAGCTAAAAACCAAAATGTTATAGGACAGTTGTATTTTCGATTTAAAATTCGCTTACATTAGCGAGTTTACGTTTACGTCTAAGGGTAGCTACACACATATGCGGGCTGGCATAGTCGGTTCGGCAGTATTTGTCGAACAACAAAGCCGATCCGAAGTAATTACTGCACTTGTTCGGCTTCATTCGGCTTGTGCCGATTGGGTAGTTCATTCGGGTCGACACATCATTCGATTCGGCAGTACTTGTGGAACGAAAAAGCCGACCCGTAGCAACTACTATATACGTTCGGCTCCAAGAATAATAATTCTTAGCTGAACTAAAATTTAAGCCGAGCGGGTTGTGATTTCCGAATATTCAACTACATAATTCGGTTTTACCGCCCGGCTTTGCCGATTAATGCCGGCCGGCTTATGTGTATAGCTAGCTACCTTAATGTTCTTGTTCATGCTAGGCCTACTGGTGTCCAATTTTTAACAGGCCTAAACTTCAATAGCAACTGTTGACCCACTGCCTGTGTGCCATTTAAAGGCGAATTTTTTGATGCCGCCATTTTGTTTAATTCTTTGACTTGGTCGCTAGGGTTGTCAAATTTTCCGGAGACCCTGTCGGGACACTTTGGCAAAGAGTGATTTTTAAAAGATTTTAATTAGTTTCACCTCGTATAACAGGAATTGGGAACATTTCCTGTCTATATGACCTGTATGTATGTATGTAGTATTTTATATTGTATGCATTACGTTTATGTATTGTGTGCTATACACATATTAGTTTAGTTTATGTAGATGCGTATATATGTATTTAATTTGTAATTTTATCGAACTTGTACACTTACGCAATTGTTCTCCTCAACATCAAATCTCTCTATCGCTCTAAGGTTTGCTGTTAGAAAACTCATTTTTGAGTTAAGCTCGCCTTTGTACATGAATTTATTAATTTATTTTTTTGTGTACAATAAAGAATAAGAATATTAGTTTGTTTCAAGTCTCGCGACATATTTTTTAACTACTTCTGCTAAACCGATTCTTCTGAAACTTCGAACAATATAACATTATAATTTCAACCTTCAATCCTCAAATCCGCATGCTGCATTAGTAGATAAAACCGTTTAACTTAAAATATTTTTTTACCTTTATAAAATGAATTAAAACTGATGGACAATTTGGGACCAAATTCATTCCATTAGAAGATATCGCAAGCTTCAACACAAAATTTACTCCTCTATAGACATCATGTGAGCCGAAGATAAAAACAAAAAACAACGAGAGTAGCATTTGTCCTATCTGCAGCCGGAAGTCATAAAGGTTTATTGAGGGAAGGGATGCTGGAGCTTTTAGAGGTGAGTTCCGGCACATTCAAGGTATATTTCGGGTCTATTTTGCTGTTACTCTTTATCTAGATTTATTCTAATCCTTTGAGTTGCTAACAACAGGTTTTGAAACACACGACAAGTGTATTCAGATATTAATTTATTTTTATGATGAGTTACTGGTTCTTCACCATGCGATATTTTTAACCGACTTCCAAAAAAAGGAGGAGGTTCTCAATTCGACTGTAGGTTTTTTTTTAAAGAAGAAAGAAAGAAAGAAAGAAAAAGTATTTATTTTCCGCCCACGCGGACGCACGCGGATACTTAAAATTAAAAATATAATGTTTCTTAAAAATGAACACTTAAATTTAAACATAGTGTAATTTAATAAATTTTTGTATAGTAGTTGTAGTTAATTTTTGTATGTTTGTTCTGCTAAATCTTTGCTAATTGTGAACCGATTCTAATGATTCTTTTTTTGTTTGAAAGAGTATTCTTTCGAAGTGGTCCCATTTAAATTTGGTGAAAATCTGACGGAGAACTTCGGAGATAGACAATTTGAAGTCGGTTTTATTTTTGTTAAAAAGATTTTTATCATTTAATATTAGTGATACCTATTTCACTTTTGTGTAGCAGATACGTTTGTGCAAATATGAATATCACAACAATTGTACTTAATACAAACTAATTCCTATTTACATAACATTACGCCTGTATTCCCCGAAGGATTGGGCAGAGGTGTATAGTAACACCCTCATTTTGCCATTATGTTTAAGTCCCATGTAATAGGGGGCGAAACTATCGCCACCAACCGGGCACAAATCCAAATCTGCTACTGAGGAAGTCCACACGGAAAAACCCAATAACATTTTGCCCTATACCAACGAGACAGTTGTAGGCAGTTGGCAATAATTATTTATTTAATTCGTTAGTACAGAGGCGAACTTAATGCCCTAGGCAGTCTCTACCAGTCGAGTTATGTTCGGTGCACTGAAAAGCATTGTTGTGATACGATATGATATTAATTATGTATCCAGAATCACGCTACCCCGGGGCTCTTGACAACAGTGGGGGCAGCGAGTCACAGTCGCGCGTAACAAGCTCGGCGCAAACAGTTTGTGTAAACACAATAGCGTTAGCAAATTTGCTCGGCGCTCAGCCGTAGCACTCAGGTGGTTTGATATAATGTACAAAATACTACTTGTTTCTTTTTCAATATTATGCGCTCCTGGTAGGAGAGGGTTAGCGCAAACTTCTTTGATTAACGCTGTTATTAACGCAGCTGCCGTTGATATAATAATGATAATAATAGTTGACTGCCTCGTTGGTCTAGTGGTGGCAAGCGCCACTGCTGATCGTGAGGTCCTGGAGGTCGTAAATTCTTCAGTAGCAGCCCGGAGTTTGGATTTGTGCCCGGTTGATGGCAATAGGCTCGCCCCCTATTACATAGGACTTAACATAAGGGCGAAATGAGCGTGCTACTACACACCTCTGCCCAACCCTTCGGGGAATACAGGCGTGATTAATAATAGTTGATAATATTTGTCCAATATAAGGGGCTCGTGGCTAAGTAACAACCGTGCGGATCATATTATTTGCAAGGTTAAGCTGCGCTTGCCGCGGTGAGTCCGTGGCTGTGTGACCATTCGTTACACATCGAGACCCCTCTATGCCCCGGAGAGAACGTTTAACCGTCGGTTCCTGGTGTCATAGCAAAACCTATGACACTTGTTACGAGTAGTCAGAAGCACGAAAGTCTGACAACAGGTCTAACTCGAACCTTAGGATATCGGCATTGCCCAATAACTGGGTTGCGGAGGTCTGATGGCAGTCGCACCGTGTAAATAACTGGTATTCAGACGCATCTGGTTAGACTGGTAGCTGACCTCAACATAGTTGGGAAAAGGCTAGGCAGAATGAAATCATTCTGCTTAGCTAGTCCAATATTATCACTATCTCCACAAATACGTTATCTTTAATATGAAAAAAACCGTAGGTAGCTGTTTTCATTAGATGCACATAAGACAAAGATACTCTAAAGATAACTTATAGTATGTTTTTATTAATCTTTTTCTCTCTTGTTAGCACGAATTATATCAGAATAGCTCATGCCGCGGTGAAAAGATTAGCCAGCCAGCTAGGTTGGTAGCGGAGTTGACTGCCGAGTGTGCCGAATGTACTTAAATATTTATCGCCACTCGTAGAGCCTCTTTTAAAATGCCCGCCCCCGTCCGGTAGCTCGTCCTCGCTGGCGAGGCCCGTCGTCAGGTTCCACCGCCGCTGCAGTTTATGATCCACCGTGCTTACCTGCCGCCGCGGAGCCGGTTGTCTCTTCAGACTCCGCAGTGACACCGTTAATTCAACCCTCATCAAGCTGTCTCCCTCCCAGTCCTCCCGCCAGCAACGCCCTAAGCCAAGGACCGAATCCCATTATAGGTCGCCCTTAGTGCCGTTGTTGCTAGTAGTCATAATGTTAGAATAGTACCTGCTGCGGCTGGAGACAGTTCAGGGCATGCCAATAGAAAATAAAAAGCTTTTTTAATGCACCCATTGCTCGACAATGAATGCAAACTTTATACAGCATCTTTAATTAATAAAAGTACCGAAATACAAACAAAACAAAGAATATTTAGATACGTTTGAAATGTTTTCATCTATGTAAAAAAAAAACAGCGTTCCAAGCTTTGTGCACATAGTTTGTGTACATACAATAACTGAAGCTTTTCATTTTCGACTGTTGGGATTCAACGAATAGATATTATTTTTATTTGTAAATTCCGGTTCCTATAAACAAAGACGAATCGTTTTGTTTACCAATGGTAGCATTTGTTATTGCCAAACTGGGGAAATAAATAGGCTCGTAAGCTAATTTTACCTGTGATAGCTACTTCCATATGGGAGGGTCTACTATGCTAAGCCATGAGGTCTTTGCTTCATCTATACTCTATACTAATATTATAAAGAGGAAAGATTTGTATTCTTGTATGTAACGAATAAACTTAAAAACTACTGGACCGATTTCAAAAATTCTTTTGCCGTTAGAAAAGTACATTATCACTGAGTAACATAGGCTACGGGCCGAGCCGTGAGGACACAGCTAGTTATTGATAAAGATACAAGGGTTTCAATTTTAACCAATAACGCTCTGTACATTTTTGGAATCGGCCATAAATATGAATATTTTTGCCTATAAATTTTAAAAAAAGACTGCTGATCGTGAGGTCCTGGGTTCGATCCCCAGGTCGGACAAACTGTTATTGGGTTTTTCCGTGTGGAATTCCTCAGTACCAGCCCGCAGTTTGGATTTGTGCCCGGTTGATGTCAATAGGCTCGCCTATTAGGTACATGGGACTTAAACATAAAGATGAAATGAGGGTGTTACTGTACCTCTGCCCAACCCTTCGGGGAATACAGGCGTGAGTTATGTTATGTTATAAAAATAAACTTTTCTACCTACCCATATCTAAGTGATTGGATATTAATAACTGTACAAAATTGTGTAAACGCTATGTCATTTGAAGGTTAACCTCTCCATTCTTTGAATGGACTGCCAAGGAATGGAATTTGTCGCCCATACGACTTGTATATCAAGAATGCTATTATCCTGTGTTCTTCAAGGGAACGGGCATTTCTGATCTTCTCAAGGATCCAATCCAAGTAATCTTAGATAACCCGTTCATTGCCGTAGCGAGGCTGGTCAAATGAAGACCTTGGACAAGAAAAACAGTTTGAGGCCGACTGTTAGCGATGTGTTCGCGCATTCACACTGCGCGTACAATAGTGGCGGTACGCGACTAGCGGCTTTGCTCGGCGTATTCAGCGACTAATTCACTGCGTATTGACCAAATAATTATCTAATGTTGAGTGTTCAAGTATCACGCAAATAATACGTGCTTTGGTGTCATTTGGCGAATAGTCAGCCGCGAACTGTTTGCCACGTTTTTTTTATCGTTGGCAAATCCTCATGGATGTCCCTCGCCTGGGGAAGGCGAAGGAGTCTGCCGGACTCTTACCGGCTAAAAACCAAAGGTGTTCCTTCTCCTGACCGTTTGGCTAGGGTCGCGGGATTCGCAAAAGTATGCACCGCAACCCCGACAGAACTTGCCACCTACACTATTTTCCACAGAACATACCGGACGGGATGAGCGGCAAGTTTACTACTTACGCGTGGTACTTATAAACAAATAGAAAACGTTTTTCTTACCAATGGTGTTGCATGATAATTACTAATTTATAAATAATGAAAGATACTGTGGGTGTTTGGAAATAAAGTCAGTCTGTATCAAGCTAACTGGTTGTTTACTTCAAATGGTAGCATTTTTTATTACCAAACTGGGCAAATAAATATACTCGTAACTTAATTTTACCTTTGATAGCTACTTCCATATTGGAGGGTCTACTATGCAAAGCCTGCTACTACTGTGCAAAGATCTTTGCTTCATTATTGGTAAAAAATATGTCTCCATTTTGAACAATAACGCTCTGTACATTATAGGAATCGGCCATTAGTAACCGAAAGTTGGTACTGTAACTCGTTTCTTCAATTCTGCATTATTTTCACTAATATCTCTTATGAAAGACGAAGATACGGAAGAAGTAACGAGAGTGAAAGAGTCACATATCTACTTCTTTTTGTATAATAATGTCAAAAATATTATGTGGTATACATTTGCTTGTCTGTGGAGCCTCGACCCGTTATTTAAAAACAAAACACACTGACTGTGGCCGAAATAACAGTAGGAGAATGCATCATGTAGATTCTAGGTAATTACTATCAAACAAAAACCGTGATACTCGCGAAAACATGAATCATAACACAAGTTTAATGTTTAGTCCTAATAGGACATTAAGCTACATAATATCTCATAGTCATAAGTAGCTGTTGCAGTCATTATCAAGCAAGACGCTCGAGAATAACCAATTTCGCTTTATTATAGTTGTCTCTGGCAAGTGGTCGTTCAATTTCATGTCAGACGTCTCGTTTCACACATTCCAATTTTCTCTCAGACATAGACTACAAATAAACGAACCAAAAAATAAATGAAATAATAAAAAAATTGTTCTACAAACCACGGTTCCAAATTGAAATTCGAATCTCTAGAGTTGTATTCCAAATTAGAATTATTATTTTTGTTCTGTTATTTTAATATACATTTGTATTGGTATACCGCCGTTTGCCCGAATTTTATTTGCCCTAATATCATTTGCCATAATAGTCAACAGCCATAATATTATATTACGTAATATTCATTTGCCCTACTCTTATTTGCTATATTAGTCACGTGCTAGAAGCTTTGTTTTCCATAAAGTCACTTACCATAACATCATTTGTCATAATCATTGTAAGCCCTAATTATCACATGCCCTAATTATCACATGCCCTAATTATCACATGCCATAATTATCACATGCCATAATTATCATATTACACATCATTTGCCATCGACATTGGGTGTGTAACGGTTGTTATATCAGGAGAAACTGGATGCAATCGGGACTTTAGGGCACCCCGACTCTGATAGGTTAGGTTAGAAGGGCATCCCCTTCGTGGTTATTTTTTTATAAACCACCCAGAAGTAGTTTGGTTAGGTGCCATTTGAGTTAGGTTAGATAATTATTATGGCATTTAAATATTATGTCTAATAATTATTATGGCAATTAAAAATATGAAAGACAATACGTATGGCACTCGTATCTTATGGTATCTAAGTTTCGGGCAATTAAAAGTATGTCATATGTCTTTTAGGGCAAACAAAACATTCGGGCAAACGAAATTCGGGAATATGATGATTATGGTATATAATCTTCGGGTAGACAATAGACAACCATTTGTATTATTTCTTACGTGCCTACATTATAAAGAATATTATAAACATGAAAGTTTTGATGTTTCTGAGGTTGTGAATTAGGAGCTTTGTTAATCAATCACGCCATTCACGCCTTAACAGCTGAACAAATTTGGATGCAATTTGGCACAGAGGTAAACAATGACCTGGAGTAGGATATACAATAATATTTTTTATTCGGATACAAGAAGAAATTCCCCTAGAATACGAGTGAAACCGCGGGCAATAGCTAGACCTGTATAAATAATTATGAACCTACAAACATAGAGACTGTATATAGGATTAGAAACTCAAAAACGATCGACGACGATTAAAACGATCAAAGTACCTACTTTCATAAATATGTACCTATGCATAATGTATTTCGTAACACCATAGAGCTTAGAATAATATATTAATTTAATAAAATAACAAATGAACAAAATCGTTCGCACGAATATGAATGTAGTATGTACGAAAACCACTCAAATACCCATTTATGTACGAAATGTGGGGAATAAAGCCGTGCTTATTAGGCTGGCTTGCAATTGGTTTCCAATAATAGACGTTTTTGCCCGCCACGATTCGTTGACGAGGCTAAAAGGGTCAAAATTCTGAAGATATAATGTACGTTGATTGGAAAAACAATACTATCGATATAATCGAACGATTTGAGAGACTTGTACAGTTTTTTCTTTTATTTTTAAGGGTGAATTTGGATCTTCTCGTTCTTTTTCTAATTTAATATTGTACGTAATATATTTATTTATTTATTTGTGTCGTTATTTCCCGTGGCTTCACCATGGTCCTATCTGAAAACCAGCGTTGCGATTTTTTTCTTTTTTTAAATGGCGCAAAATTATGCTGAGACAGGAGCCCTTTTTGAACTCGTGCAGGTAGTCAAAATTTTTATCCTTTTTTTAAAATATTGCATTTGTTTTCGTAACTGACTGTGTGAGTCCGGAATAAATCATTTTCTTTCTTTCTTTTCTTTTTTTGCTCTTCATATCTGAAGAACGGCAGTTACCCTCATAATTCTCCCGAATTAATTGGAACTCAGAACCTCGAATTCAGGAGCCCTAGCATGAGTTTTTGTAATATAATGTAGTTAACGTAGGTACTATTAGTGCGAACTAGTCGCGGCGATCGGCGGTGACCTCTCGCTTCCGGCCGTGGTTCTGTCTATGGTCGGGAGCGAGACTGCGTGGGAAGCCATCGCCTCCTTTTGCGAGGGGGTGATGGCGACCAAGGAGGTAGCGGAGAGGGAGAGGGAGGCCGCTTCTTCTCTCCCTTCTCGAGCTAGACGTGCGGGCGCCGCAGGGCGCGTGACGATCTCCGGCCACCGTAGTGAGTGGCCTGCGGGCGGCGGGTTAGTGGTCCCGTCGCCCGACCAGTAAGTAACAGGCCCAGGGAGGACGGCGCGCCGTGTTCCGCGCGCGTCTCTCGAAGGAAGTGAGGCAGGGGAACAATTGCCCCACCACAGGAGAGGTCCACCAGAAGAAGCTGGTGGACCGAGACCTGCCAGGGTCGCGGTGCATGCAATAGCGAATCCCGTGACCCCGGCCTTAGGTCAGAAGGAGGGACACTGTGGTGGTTTTAGCCGGTAAGAGTCCGGCACACCCCCCTGTCTTCCCCAGACGGGGGATAGTCCATGAGGATTTCCCCACGATATTAGTTTCGTTATCCAAATTTTTTACATCTATTTAAATTGTTTAGTTCCAAATACACACACGTCGCGCAATAGTCCGCGCGCAAGTGCTAGTCACCTGCTCATGAGGTATGGGAGCGGCAGGAGGGGGTTGCGCGGTAGACAAGATAAAGCAAGCTGACGGAATGCGTCTATAATTTCGCACCCCCCTCCTGCCGCTCCCATACCTCAGGAGGTGACTAGCACTTGCGCTCGGACTATAGTAAAATTTCCATAAGTACAAAATTTGACAATAACGAAACGAACACGATGTCAACATAACTCGTACTATACTCGGGCCATTACAAACGTGCGAACTGAGTCATAAATCATTTTTATTGGACCTCTCGCTCGCACTTATAGGCCTTATGGAACTGCCCTAGTGTTGTGTGTAACAGTAAAAAAGGCTTTATCGATAGTCGATAAAAGGTAATGAGGGAGAGGTTGAGAAAATAATGCAAGTGTTGTGTGTAACAGTAAAAAAGGCTTTGTCGATAGTCGATAAAAGGTAATGAGGGAGAGGTTGAGAAAATAATGCAAATATTGTATAGGATGTGGTTTTTTTATTTCTGCTTCTAAAAACATACCTACTATATTAAATGCTATAAAACTTAAATTAATACCTACCTTTCACCTAATTGCATTAATTAGTCATCGACGTACCGCGTTGCCCACCTGTGTCCGAGCACACCGAGTGGCATCCCTTTATCGATAACGACTTGTGCAGCATTGTCACATTCCTTTAACGTAAATAATGATTTATGACTCAGTTCGCACGTTTGTAATGGCCCGAGTATAGCTCAGAACCTTCTCGATAAGTCAGTTGTTCACCGATTCATTCTTTTATCTCGTACAAGTGTACGAAAAAACGAGATACTATAAAATAATTTTAATTGAAGCTAAAGTCGAATTATACGATACTTCATTAGTATGACAAAGGACGGCTCTATTAGATTAAGCCACAATTTTATATTCATTGAACAATAAATCACATTACGTCACGCTAAAGCTCAAAATTGAAATTCTAAACTAGTCCCTGGACAGTAAATTGCTTAAAAACTTCAAAACAATTTCGACTTTGCGGCTTTATAATAAAGTTTAATTTATATTGTCATTAGAAAACAAAAAGTAAGTACCTACTTATGTCAAAAAAATCTATTTGGAGGATAAAAGTTGTAAGCCCATAGTCGTAGAACAAATCCAAGTAATTTCTGACTTACGATTGTTATTATTTCTAAATAGGTTTTGATTAAAAGCTTACTTTGCGGATCCTCTCTTATCCCCAGGGTGTCGTAAAGCGATTTAGGAGATTCCATCGGGTGAATAGGCGAATATCTGTATAGGCGAATATAGGTGAATATCTGTATCATCGATATGAAAAAAACAACGCCCTGTATACTGATAGATTCTATTGTAAAGCATTACAATACGACACAACAAATAAGGCGCGTCGGCAAACTTCGTAAAACCGATCACTTCCGAACTGAGTGTGAATTCAAGACCACGAATGTTTATTAATGTTCTGCCTAGCTTTTTTCCCCAACTATGTTGGGGTCAGCTTCCAGTCTAACCAGATGCGGTTGAATACCAGTATTTTACACAGGGCGACTGCCATCAGACCCCCGCAACCCAGTTCGTGGGCAATACCGATATCCTAAGGTTAGACCAGTTGCCAGACTTTCGGGCTTCTGACTTCCCGTAACGACTGCCTATTCGTATGACACCCGGGACCGACGGTTTAACGTGCTCTCCGAGGCACGGAGGGGTCTCGATGAGTAAAGAACGGTCACCCATCAACGGACTGACCGTGGCAAGCGCAGTTTAACCTCGCAAATCTTATGTTCCGCGCGGTTGGTAATTAGCCACGAGCCCCGCCGAATGTTTATTAATACTGCAGTAATAAATGATCTTTACGTTGACGCAATCAGTGGTCCTGAAGTTGTACTCAGTTCGGAAGTGATCGGTTTTACGAAGTTCGCCGACGCGCTTTATTTGTTGTGTCGTGCTGTACTAGAGGATTTTACCACAAAATAAAGCAGCAATAATCATTATTATTAGGTACTTTAATTTCGCAACAACTTTAGTTTTTCAATCACTCTAAAGATAATTATTATTATTTAATTTTATTCAGAATGGTGCTCGGAAACCACGTTAAACAGACGATCCCGGGTGCCATACGAATACTTATGACAGTCGTTACGGGAAGTCAGAAGCCCGAAAGTCTGACAACCGTTCTAACCTTAGGATATCAGCATCACCCTGTAAGTGGATTGCGGAGATCTGATGGCAGTCGCTCCGTGTAAAATACTGGTATACAGCCGCATCTAGTTAGACTGGAAGCTGACCCCAACATAGTTGGGAAAAGACTAGGCAAAAAGAAAAAAAGACCGATTTGGCTTTTTAAAATTCATAATTATACAGCTTTCTTTAGTGATTTAAAACACCACAGCCATACGGTGAAGGAAAATATCGTGAAAAAACCTTGATTTAATGGTCTGTAGCCACAAACATGTAGCGAGCAAGCGTGATGATTAACGCTCGTTCCTTTCCGTATAAAAAAGGCCATTGCTCTGCAAGGAAAGCCAATATTAGTTCAGGGGGCCTACTTCGAAAATCGAACAAGGAATGTTTGACTGACGAATCGCAAGTTTCCAATGAAAGTGTTTCGGATCCAACGATCGATTCGATTATCGCGATTTGACATTTTGTCTTTCGATCACCCTACTCCCAAATGTTAATTGACATCTAGTAGTTCGTTGTTTGACAATACTTTGATCATTATTTATGAGTTCGTCGTTTCCATCTGAAACTTTGACGTTTGTTTTTCTCAGTAGACCCTCAGGATGATGCTGATGTCCATCTATTGGTTAATTCTTTCATCACCACAAAAAAACTTGTAGGGGAACGAGGTATGGTGTACCTCCTACGAAGAGGGAGGATCGTCCTACCAGGCGGGTCTTATGCCTGGCGGGCCACTGCCCAACGGTTGATGTTGGGAAGTTGTATATTACTAACTCCGTGTCAGATCTCGACACCGCGATTTTTTTTAATTTATTTTTTTTCCTAATCGACTCTTGTAGATGGTCTTGCGGACCTTTTCTACGTAACCGGGCTATTATTGGCGAGACCAGAGGGGTCTCCAAACCAATATCTAAACTAACTACCTAGCTAACTACTCTAACTACTGTAACATCATGACTATTATAGCAGCAACACCTCTAAGGGCGTCCCCTAGGGGGGACTCGAACCTCTTAGGGTGTTGAATGCGAGAGGACTGGGAGGGATACGACAGCTTGATGAGGGCTGTATTAACAACGGTGTGACTGCGGAGTCAGAAGGGACGACCGGCTCCGCGGCTGCGGCGGGTGAGCACGGTGGATCGGGGGCGGCGGCGGTGGGACGTCACGAGGGGCCTCGTCGGCGAGGGCGATACGCCGGTCGGCGGCGGCAGTGTATATGTATTGTACTAGTCGATTTATTCGCCTACTGGAGGAGGGTGACATCGTCATCGGGCTCTAGTAGCGCATGCCTGGGACGGCGTACTAAACTGATTTGGGAGGGTCTATAATCGGACGCGGCGGTCACTAGAGGGTTCCGGTGCCTCGGGGCATTGTCGAAATAACGCTTAGACGTGCGTTTGAGGTATTGCCTTACGGTTGGCATTTTTAAATCTAAGTGTCGATACCGCGATGCAAGATTTGTGACATTTCATCTGACAGCTGTCATTGTTGTCGCTGTGGTCTGCTAGACATTCATCGTGCTACGTAGTTAGCATGTGGCGTGATAGATGCCGCCATAAACTATTGGAAAGACTTACTTAGAAATACACCTCACGTACCTACAGTTTCAATTTCCTCCAACTAGCGGATAAGTCTTTACTCATCGCTGAAGTCACCTTTGAGAAGGCCTATTTTAATCGAGTCTACATTTTAATCTTAAATTTCCACGAAAAAAGTTAACTTTCTATTTCCTCTAATATTTCCTTTCACTCCCTGTTACTGTAACAAATCTAATTAAAAATATAAAATACACTAAGAAAATCTTTCTTTTTCAGGTGGAAGGCCACCCACGCGCTAAAGGTTGGTATACTTTGGTTAAACGGTAAAATAATAATATTGTACTAATTTTGACGTATTTTCATTCCTTGTGGTTAATTTTAGAGGTAGTTTTGGTAGTATTACGGGTATTTAGATATGATAAGTAGTTAAATGATTCGCGACATACATGTTTGGTCAGCAAAAAAATCTGATATTATATTCTTTCTGCTATTCTCCTATGATATTCTTTTTGCTATTCTCCTATTATATTCTTTCTGCCATTCTACTATTCTTATATTATAATCTGCTATTTATTCTAAGCACCTCGACTAGGTTAGATTAGAAGTGTGGTTATTTCTTTTTAACAACTCAGAAAAGCTTATTGTTGAAAATCTAACACTATTTTCTCGGCTGATCAATTATACATTTTCACTGACCAAAACCTCAATATTTAACTAACCGTATAAACGAAAGCCTTTTCTTTTTTCTTATTTATGTTTGCATGGCTTTGAGGTGAAAATACTCTTTGCAGTTGCCTGCTGAAAAGTTATTCATTGAACTTTCACATCTCTTAAAATTACAATAGTTCACAAAAATAATAAGGTAGCAATACAATCTAATTCAACAGTAGCAATTCCATGTTTTATGAAAAAATACAAAAGGATAATACCTACAAATTAAAATTGAGACCGTCCCTGATATTGACCTTAGTTCAACTTTATTCATGAACTATCAGCAGCGACCTAACTACAAAAATATCTAACCGAGGCATACCAAGGCACAAGCCCTTTGAAATTTTTATCCACATCGTTGAAATTTTACTGAAAACGCGGGTAACCCTCGACAACGTGTTGCTACTTTCTTTGAGCGTACGGTTTTTTAACGTAAAAGCACTCTACCGGTTTTTCCAGAATATAATTACCGGTAAAAAACATGTTGAAGTTAGTAACGTTTCTGTTTTAACTACACGAAGCATTGTACAGTTAATATCAAAAGTAAGTATTGTATGCACGAAGTTTAAAATTTAAATGAAAAAAAATGTTAATTAATATTTTTGTTAATAAATAACGATAGATAAATAAATTCTTTAAAAAAATAGTAGAATGATAAAAGACAGACCATTAATTCCTCAGATAATTAATTTTGAAATTCCAAAATATTCGTCGACTTTCGCTGTTGTCTGTACAGCAAAAGTTAAACTTGTGTTAAGGTTATGCGACCGAGATCAGGTGAATGGTCAAACAATCATATTCAATTCAATTGCATATGGAACAGGCACTCAAGAGGAAACGTATAAATTATTCCTTCATCGATTTTGGGTCACATTTCTTTGGGCGAACTGAACCCTAGTAATATGTAAATTGGAATGAATAGAATGCCTACTCATACTCAGATCAGTAATAAAAATAATCCATTATTAAACTTTTAGGTTAAACGGTTTTATCTTGCAGTACTTGCAGCATCAGTACTTGAGAATTTCAATCCTCAAACATTCAGGTTGTAATCATTATAATGTTGTATTGGAGCTGAATTTGTGTGCGATGTTTCAGGAGAATCGGTTAAACAAAAGTACCAAGTTGAAAAATCTGTTGCAAGATTTGAAAACTAACAAACAAACAAATATACGGAGTGAGACATAGACATTAAATACTACATATTATATTTCATCTCTTTGGAGTGAAACTAATTAAAACCGTTCAAAAGAGGAGAGAGTTAAAAATATAAATGAACACAATACACGAACTAAATATTAACCGATTTAGGGTTTCTCAGAAAACACACAGCTTTCACGAGGAAGCCTCGCATATACATAACCAGCCCATCACAGTCCCACTGCTGGCCTGGTACGGGTTGACAGACTACACAAACCGTCGAGAACTCTATGCAGCCCTCTCAGGTGTGCAGGTTTCCTCACGCTTTTCCTTACCGTTACCGCAAGTAATAATCAAATTATTATCCGCACATGAAGTCGAAGAGTCAAAGCTAGCCAGCCATACAGAATGAGCCTCTCATATAGAAGAAAAAAATAAGATTCACGTCGTTCCAAGTCAAGTTTTCATGGAAAGTCCAAAGATTCTCCAGAAATGCTCAAGGATGACTTCCATTACCTCAAATGTGAACTGAAACGACAATCAGTTTACATTTCTCGTGGCTTACAACACTGTTGACTGTATACAATGTTTTTATTATTCAAATGTAATCCAAACGACATTTTCTCTGTACCACGGTTTGGTATGCTTCGCAAGAGCGTGTACCAACATACGCAATTAGCAATAAAATTCTATTGCAGTTAAAAATGCAAGCTTATTTTGTTTTATAGACATTTTAGTAGTCTAAATGTTACGTAGTTATATTTTTTTCGACATACGTTTGCAATGTATTCTGTCGCAATGCAATTAAATTTTAAAAGATTTGAAAGTTTTGGCGCATAGAAAATAAGAGAATTCAAATGGTCGTGTATTATGTTGTGTATCTTTCTAAATTACGTATATCTGCCTATTCCCATACCCTCTTATTACAGAAGATGGTCTACATAAAATATGTTCTAAATAGCCTTTTCCCAACTATGTTAGGTCAGCCTCCAGTCTAAACAGATGCGGCTGAATACCAGTATTTTACACAAAGCGACTGCCATAATACCGCCGCAACCCAGTAACAGGGCAATGCCGATATCCTAAGGGTAGATGGTCTACATAAAACACAGGTTTTTAAATTAACAGCCTCATCTCTTTTTATTATACGACGTTAGAAAGTAATGGGTATATTTTAAATAAACTGACGACACGTTACGCCCTATGCCTGGGGCCTTAGACAAAGTAACACCGCTTCGTAGCGCAACGATATCTAAATTCGTCATCGTCTCTGAGATATCGATAAACATTTCATAGCCAATGTATATCTATTGTCGCGATCGTTGTGTCGAATTGTTTATTCGTTAAAAAACAAAAATATTGGTTATGGTATCGAAAATTTAGCTGTCAGTGTCAGTCAAGTGTCAAAACGGATCAAACCCGCGAACATTTTTATTGTTTTTAAAATTTAACTATATGAATAAGTGAGTGTTGCGTTTAATCGTTTGCAAATTATAATAAAATATTAAATTGGTTTATTAGTGTAAAATTTCTTACCTTTATTTCCAGGGTAATTTCAGGGGAACCTTTTAATCCGGCATGACCTTTTAGGTCGTTACATAACTTCCTAAAAGTTCTTTTAGTAAGCCTGAAATGTTGGATAAACAACAAATCTGGCATATCTTCAATTGTTTTCAATTTGCCGTCGCTGTCTTAATCGCTTTTGATTATTTGTCTACCAACTTGCGATAACGATGTCGATTGACCGCGTGACTTAACGTGGCTTATGTCAATCCCATACATTTTATTATTTTCTAACTTCGTTATCGTTTTTAAATTGTTACTTTGTCTAAGCCCTCTGCGCTGTTATCTGCGCTACGGGTTTGCAGTTACGATTCCCGCACAGAATAAATATTTGTATGGCCTACAGATAGTTGTTTCGGGTCTAAGTCATTGTGTACTGAAGATCCGGGTCTGTAAACGTGCCCAAAATACAGGAGACATCATAGAGTGAATAAAACATAAAAAACAAAAAAAGGTTTACTAGTCTTGGTTTAAAACATCTCTCGTAATATGGGAGCTATAATTTAACTTCTTCTGATCAGATTTAAATCTACCTTTCAATGTGAGTTAGACCATTTATTGAGAACACCGGTAACTACATTTAACATTGCAACTATTATAACTTTTACGAAAGCGAAGCTTCAGGCAAAATCTACTATGATTATAAATTGTCCTTTCAACCCTTCCAACAGTTCCAACCTCCTCCGGGCTACAGCAACTTCTAATTATTTCCTCTTTGTGGTTACAATAACCGAGTAACCCTTCAACTATTAACATAGTTACAGGGGTTCGTGGCTAATTAACAACCGCGTCGATGATACGATTTACAAGATTAAGCTACGCTTGCCGCGGTCAGTTCGTGGATGGGTGACCGTTCGTTACACATCGAAACTCCTCTGTGTCTTGAGAGCACGTTAAACTGCCGGTCCCGAGTGTCATAAGAATACCTATGACAGTCGTTACGGGTAGTCAGAAGCCCGAAAGTGTTACAAGCGGTCTAACCTCATTAACTGGGTTGCAGAGGTCTGATGGTAGTCGCTCCGTGTAAAATACTGGTATTCAGCCGCATCTGGTTAGACTGGAAGCTGACCCCTAATAATTGGGAAAAGGCTAGGAAGTAAGAAAATGATGCCCTTTCCATTTTGTTCAATTCCACCAGAAAGTGCAAATGTAGCGTCAAGTGGGTCAAATAGCACTACAGCCATCGATTTAGACCTAAATCAACGATTTGTTATTCTGTAAGCTGACGGGGTACTTACGCATTCGAAAGCAGCCGATGAAGATCGCCTTTGGTAACCTCTCTTAACCTTTTGGTTCAATTGCATGCATTGCCAGAAAAACTTTGTATTAAGGAACCAGCTGTGACATTAGCGAGTGCCATCGACCAGCTTCAACTTAGTTCTACGTCAATGGAATGAAATTATAATGCAGCGTATAAACCTAGCCAATAAAGATCAATGAACATTCGCCATTTGTTCAATTTGAATCTGATTTCATTCGGTTTTTAGCGGTATCAAACCTTATTCGTTGGCTCGGTATATGTCCGCTGCATAAAACGGATCCCACAGGGCGCGAGTCCTAGTCGCACATGTCCATCTTCTTTGTATTTGATGTAGATCGGGACAGTTTGACAGTTTTGGGAGTGGCTAGACTGTGCTTGAAGTCACCACTGAGAATTAACACTGGTTTATTTTTAATCTACTGCATTATTGATCGTTAAAAGGTCTGACCTCTAATTAATCACATTGGAGGGCGCTAAATATAGAGAGGGTATTTTTAACACAACGAGATACAACGTGGCAAAGCTGTCAGTCTTCTGGGCACGTTACCAGTTGACAGCGATGCGGAGGAATATTTTGATTTCTTTTTTTAGTTTTTAGGTTTATTTTAGGATATATATTTGTGTATTATTATGTAAATAATATTTCATTAATCAGCCCATTATTGTTCAGCTGCTGGGCACGAGCCTCTTCTCAGAATGAGAATGGTGTAGGCCTTAGTATCCCACTTTGGCGTGATGCGGGTTGGCGGACTAGTAATACTCATCTCACCATTGAGAACTATTGGGGCCTCCTCTCAGATGTTACGCAGGTTCTTCACAATATTTTTCCTTCACCGTTAACGAAGTGATAATAAAATTCAGAGAGAATTATAACATATTACATTTTATTGGGCAATAAACAAAAATCTTCTAACAGTTTGCTCGCTTTTTCTCTCTCTTAACTTCATAGAAACTATCGACCCGCTAACAAACTTCTGTCTGGTAGCAGAAACGAAATCAATTTAAAAGTTCGAACATGACTGATATAACATTTTATAAATGCTGAATTTCTTAGATAAATATTTCATTAAAGAGCTTCCACACTTCGAGCATTCGTTAGCGAGCATTTGCTACCAACCGTCGATACTGACTTTTTAAAATGATCGGCAACGAGCGCAGAAATTTCAAATGCGAGCTTAAGATAGCAAGCCAAACGTGAGGTGTTCGTTGAAACGTAGTCACGTAAAAAACGTCGTGCTCTCGCTCGTGCATTCTTTAAAATGCTCGGTTCAACCTACCGACTGCCTAAATGCTCGTAGCCGAGTGTTCATTACGCACAAATGTTCGCAGTGTAGACCGAGTGTTCATTACGCACAAATGTTCGCAGTGTAGACGCACCCTAAGTTAAGTTTAAGAGATGATAAATAGTGGCGCAGAATACAAAGTAGGTACTACGCTTTTTTATGTTTATCTAGTTGGATATTAAGGAGATCTCCAGTGTATTAGCTGGTAACATGAACGAATGACCTGTCTAGATGATAAACACGCTCCCTCGTGAACGCAGCTCCAGACCTACTGTATTACATAAAACAGTCTCGCAACTTTTAAAAAAAAATGGATACATAAAAAAATCAAGAAAAAACGTAACTGATTTAATAAAAATTATAAAACAATAGTAAAGTAAAAGCAGAATTCACCAACGTCTGATAATTATATTCGAGAAATGAATTTGAAATTTCGCCAACTTTCAGCTCAGATAAAGTTATCTGACTGTGGTAAAATTGGACCTAAGACTAAAAAGTTGTGCGACCTGTATGTAGGTATACTATCGCGAAGATAGCATTTTTTTCAAAAATAATTATCCAATTTTATGGATCACTTTGGCTTTGCTTGATGTCATTGTTATAAAAGACAATTACTAGCCTGTGATTGCATCAAGCAGCTTAATCATAGCCTTCGTTTATTGCCTTGCATTTACAGAGCCCCTAGCACGAGATTTTGCAAAATCGTGTAGTTTAACGTATTCGTTTGTATGGTAATTGTTAAGTTCCAAATAAATACATGTGGTGCTATTAAAATTCCTATATTTAGTCAATAACGAAACAAATACGTTGACTACAGGATTTCGCAAAAACTCGTGCTAGGGGCTCTGATATAGATAAATAATCAAAGTACTTACTCAACACACTGTGAGACGTCATGACTAAAGGTCAAAGCACACATATCAAATCGGAAAGGGATCGTCGCCGTATCAACTCAAGCCGTTCAGTATTCTTTATATGAAACTCCCTACTGCAACGCACACTAATCGGAATCGTAACGTAATCGCCTCGCCTCGGGACAAGCTCACGAACCGCGGTGCGGTGTGTGGTCAATGTTGTTCCCGCGCTTACGGCTAGTCGTCCCCGCGCTTACGTCTCTCCGTACCCGAGCTTACGTCTATTCGTCCACCCTTGCCCCTCTCACCCCTCCCGCGGCTGCCTGCAGTACGCTACTGTTACTGCGAGCCGTAAGCGAGCCGTAAGCGCGGCGTCGCCTAGCCGTAGCCGAGTCGACGTATCGGAGCTGCTGATCCGGTTTGGTTACGTGCTTACGTTAGGTTGACGCCTGTTTGACGGCGAGGCGAAAGGCGATACGGTTACGATCCCTTTCCGAGTTGATATGTGTGCTTTGACCATTAGGCTGATCACGCACGGGCAACTAATGGCTGATTCCTTTAATTTACGGAGCATTATTGGTTAAAATTTAGACGTTTGTATCTTTACCAATAATGAAGCAAAAACTTCATGGCTTTGCATAGTAGACCCTCCCACATGGAAGTAGCTGTCACAGGTAAAATCAGATTTGTACGAGCCAATTTGCATGCCCAGTTTGGCAATAAATAATACTACCATTTGTAAGCAAAACGAATCGTTTTTGTTTATAGGAACCGGGCATAAGTAGCCGGGTCACTTTGTGTACCAAGCCACAATACAGTCGAGCGATCAAGACGGTGGCTACGTACACCAAACAGTCGCTGCAGTTAATAACGAATAGTGACCTACTGCGTCTGGAATTAGTATCCCGTCTACGGTTAGCCTTATGATACGATATATTTTCGAGGTCAATCTAGACATTAACGAGATCTCCAGTGTATTAGTCGGTAACATGAACGAACAAGCTGCCTCGATGATATACTCGTCTCCTCGTGGATATAACTCCCGACCAAACTGATTTATCTATTAGCTTTATGGTTAGTTAGTCTCGCAACATTAGACTTACTTTATTTACTGTTAAAGGTTTAATTTTGAGGTCTATTATAGTAGATTTAGATTATAGTAATTAATAGAATTTTCTCGAACTATTTCAATACTAGCTATTGATATTGTTTTCTTAATAGACGATACCAAGCTTGCGATTGCATCAATCAGCGTGTTTCTTTTTTTAATTGTTCTGACTTTTTGAATTCACGTGCAAATTAGAATTTGATTATTACTTACGTTAACGGTGAAGGAAAAATACTGTGAGAAAATCTGCACACCTGACAAGGCTCCATAATGTTCTCAATGGTGTGTGTATTCTGCCAACCCACACCAGGTCAGCGTAGTGGACTAAGACCTAAGCCCTTCTCATTTTCAGAAGAGGCCCGTGCCCAGCTGTGGGACAGTAATGGACTAATGTTATGTTTTATGTTAACTGCTCGTAACAGATAACCCAGAAAATATCATAACTTAATGAACACGGTGTTTTTAAGTAACTACAAGGTCGATCTAACTAAAAATGGAGTGGTTAGCTTAATGTACAGGATGTAAACCCTTGCGTGTTAACCTAATAAGGATGATTGACTCATTCGTGCCACGTGCAGCTCATTCAGAATGAGCTGTCATGATGATAAACATCGACAGGAAATTCCAATTGACGTAAGGGACAAGAAAGTTGTTGTCCCTATCCCAATTGAAGTTTCCTGTTTCGACATGTTCCCTCGTGAACATAGCTCTAGGTATCGAACTATCGTGTTCCTCTTAGCAGATTTATGTATCTACACACATACATACATACATACAACATGCCTGTTTCCCATTTGGGCAGGCAGAGACTGAATGTATGATACCTTAGGATATCGGCATTGCCCAGTAACTGAGTTGCGGAGGTCTGATGGCCGTCGCTTCGTGTAAAATACTGGCGCATCTGGTTAGACTAAAACCTGACCCCAACCTAGTTAGGAAAAAGCTAGGCAGAACAAAACAGAGACTGTAGATTTCTACCTGCTACAATCCTGACACACCCTTTTCGCTTAATCTACATTCATTAAACTTCTCATGCATGCTCGTCGGTTTAGCGTGCTACCAACCTGGCCTTTTTTGAGAACGTCCGTGATTTGTTCGTGGTACGCTCACTGAGGTCGGCTCTTTCCAACTGTTCCATCCACATTCGCCTTGTACACTTGGTTGGTTTCGTTTATGTATCTGATGGTCAAATACTTAAACGCTGTTCTTTTTTAAGTTACCGTTAAGTTACGTGCTGTCTCTGTTACTTTTAGGTGACATGACACACGACATTAAACGCAACTTAAAATTGAGTAGCATTAGTGTATTTGGCCGTGAGTATACTAACTTACCAGCATGAGAAAAATACGTGTCTTATCGATGACTCTTGCCTTTATTGACATGTAAGACAGTTCCCAGCCATCTACCACAAGTAACAGCTCAAAAATGGTTGTTTTATAAAAATCTCATATACAAACCACCGGTATTTGCATATATGACAAGATTTATGAATGTGGATGAAGCGAAAGGAGTATGTAAGGGTCGTAGCAAATGTCGTTCTATAGTTTCTGCCTACCCTCATGGGAAAAGGCGTGAGTTTATGTATGTTTGTAAAAACCACCGGAAGATTTAGGATAACTATTACCTTATTCACAGAACGAAAAAATTAAATGTAAACAACATTTCACTCCTTTTAATAGGGATATTTTCAAAACTTCTTAACTTAAAACTTCGAAACTTACGTCAATAAGAAGTGTTTCAAATTGATTAACATCAGATAATTTATTATTGTTAGAAATTAATGTTAAATATTTTACAGAATATACAACGTGTTACAAAAATAACCCTAAAGCCGAAAGGGGGTTAAAAGGTCCCTTGTAACAAGTCTATTGGCAATATTTGAAAACCGAAGTATGACACAAAAAAAAAAGAATTTGGATAAAACATAAAATAATCACCATTGAAACGCAACCCTGAAAACATAAGACTAAAGAGTAGACTACCCAGAAAGTTATTTACATTCTTACCTAATTTCCTCTGAGAGGTAAATGACAACAACTATAAAAGACTACTTGATTGTTTACATTTTTCATGGGGCATTATGTAACACGTTGTATATATATTTTTTTTAAACATTGCTCCACACTATGGTTTCTCCTGTATCGTGGGTGCGTTTACAAACACAAATCTTCACACGGACAAACATCCAGACCCGGAACAACTGTCTGTAAGCCATACAAATATTTGTTCCGTGCGGGAATCGAACCCACGACTCGTAGCGCAGAAGCCGATCGCTCAGCCACCGCATCAAACGTGTCGTCATCTATATCGTGTCGTATATCTATTAAGAGTAGTCAAATTTTGTTTACATTTTATTTTTTCGTTATGTGAATAGGGTTTATATGTTTCTCATGACGTCATACTAAGTATTCCCAAGGTATTCAGCCAGGTAGATGTAGAGTTTGTTAGGTAACCCGTAATAGGAACAAATGACCTGTCACAATGATAAACATGTCTCCTCGTGGACGCAGCTTCCGATATGGGATTATCGTGTTCCTCTTAACTGATTTATGTAACTACTTGTAGGTTGGGATAAACACTCGTACAAAGATCTTATGTTAGATACTACCCGGTTCAATTTCTGATAAGATTGGGATACAAAATATTTTTTTACTGCCTAGACCCTTTTCTGTTAGTTGGTTGTCTACCGATTCCGTTTGTTGCCTCGTTTTGTGTACGAGAAAAAAGTTATTGTTTTATAAAATAACTAGCGGCCCGTCCAGGCTTCGCACGAGTGGACATTTTTCCCATTTTTGCAACATTTTTCTTTTATGCTCTGCTCCTATTGGTCGTAGCGTGATGTTATATAGCCTATAACCTTTTTCGATAAATGGACTATCCAACACGAAAATAATTTTGTCAATCCCAACCAGTAGTTCCTGAGATTAGCGCGTTCAAACAAACAAACTCTTCAGCTTTATAATATTATAGTATAGATAGAGGTCGCCCGCGGATTCACCCGCGTGGATATCGTTCATCGGGTATCCGCATTTTTCGTAATAAAAATTGCTTATGTCCTTCTCCGGGTTCCAGATTAACTCTGTAATAAGTTTCATCAAAATCGGTTCAGTAGTTTAGTCGTGATAAGGTAACAAACAGACAGACAGTAATTTTCGCATTTATAATAGTACTAGCTTTTGCCCGCTGCTTCGCTTGCGTGATTTTTTTTAACCCTCTTAGTAGAGGAATTTTGAATAATCCTTCGTTAGTGGATGTTACTTTATAAAAGGTACTAGTATACTTTCAAAATTTTAAGTTTCTAATCCCAGCGGTTTAGGCTATGCGTTAGTAGATCAGTCAGTCAGTCATGCAGTTTTTCCTTTTATACATATATACAGATAACTAATAACACACATAAACACTCGGAAGTGGCTTCAGATTTTTCTACTATAAATTCATAAAAGTGCCACGTTTGTAAGACTGATGAATAACAAAATGACGTTGTATTTTTTTCTAAAAGAAAAATTAATTGAATGTCGCACTTACAAAGACACACTTAAGTGAACTTTAAACGGTCCTTACTTATAAAACGTCATAGAAGTGCCATCGGCATTTTATCTGACTTTTTATTACTTGATAATAACTTAGGAATAGTTAGCCAACGTCGCTTTTTGCTTTTAAATGTTAAAACTACACGAGAGAATACTACTTTTAAATTTCTACGTTGATGAGTTAAGAAGGGTTAGATCGTATCAATTTATATACAAGGTTAGTCGGAAAGGGGGTACTAAGCCGCGGGCCACCTAAAGTATCACTGATGACTATTCTAAAGCAAGTGTTAAAATTTCAAAATTCGATTATTTTTATTTGCATGCAAAAAGATTTTTATATTCGTTTTTTCCAAAAAAATACATACCTGCTTAAGTTATGAATACAGAAAATTAATTTTCTAATCCGTAACCCTAAAAAACAGTTGATCATAGCTATGGACAGATAGATTTTAGGATTTTTTTTCGAAATCCTTGAAAAGCTATTTCTCTTAAACAATAGAGTTTTGGGGAAAGCTGTGGAACAAGTTATACCTTATTATAGGTACTTTAACACCCTTTCGGCTTACCTCCTCCTAGCCTTTTACCAACTATCTTGGAGTCAGCTTCCAGTCTAACCAGATGCGGCTGAATACCGAGTAGTAGTATTTTACACGTAACGACTGCCGTCAGACTTCCGCAACCCAGTTACGTATTGTAAGGTTAGATTGGTTGTCAGACTTTCGGGTTTCCCATAACCATTAATAACTGCTATTTAAAATTGTTTACGTTGTTGAGTTACAAAGGGTTAGTTCATATTTGTTTTTCATATTCATGTTTGACGACACGTTTGTTACAGTGGCTGAGCAATTGGCTTCTGCGCTACGGGTCGTGGGTTCGATTCCCACAAGGAACAAATATTTGTATGGCCTACAGATAGTTGTTCCGAGTCTGGGCGTTTGTGCATGTGAAGATTTGTGTCTGTAAACGCACCCACGATACAGTAGAAATCCTAGTGTGGGGTACAGGTTAACCTGTACCCCTTCAGAAGTACAGACAAGACTTAGCCTAGGCTAAAGGGAGGGGCAGGCCGCGCAGGTAACAGTTCAGATACAGTTTTACAATCCATACAGTTGGCCATCACCTTTGATGTCGAGCGATGCCACCGCCCGTGTATGCGTTGCCCAACTGTATGGAATGTAAAACTGTGACTGGACTGTATTGCCTGCGCCTTCGTCTACACCCAGGCTTATACCTAAACCTGTTAAATATCAAATAAGATTATGTCAAATGCACTCAATCTAGATCACTAACTTTCTCACCGCATTAAACGCACCACATCTGAACTTTCTTTCCAATATAATAAAATATTTGAATAACTTTTTAAATCTTGTTAACTTTATCGCTGGAAGCTTAAAGGACATTCGGCAGCAGATGTCGTTTCGTCGTCTGAATATTTTTATTTGAGAGCAAACCAAGACGAGAAACTTTGGATTCAAAAAATAATATCTCGTCACCTATTTTTGAAGTTTGAGACTTTCTCAGTTGTGGGACAGTATAAGTTTGATAAAAGTAAATTGAACTATACTAAAACATTATTTTTTTCTACGGAGTTGTAAATACTTACAATTAAATTGACTGTATTGATTAGAACAGTGGAACAATTTTTCTCAATACAGCTGAACTGCCTCGTTGGTCTACTGGTGGCAAGCGCGGTTGCTGATCGTGAGGTCGTGGGTTCGATCCCCAGGTCAGGCAAAGTGTTATTGGATTGTTCTGTGTGAAATTCCTCAGTAGCAGCCCAGAGTTTGGATTTGTGCCCGGTTGATGATAATAGGCTCGCCCCCTATTAGATGGGACTTTAAACATAACGGCGAAATGAGGGCGTTACTACACCTTAGCCCAATCCTTCGGGGAATCTTCTACTTCCTGCCCCTATCCCACACTAGGTGGGGTCGGCACAACATGTATTTCATAAATCCATGTTGTTAGAGGTTTTGGCTTATTGTTTTATGACCGGACGCCTGCCTGACATCAACCCTCCTTGGGAATACTCGTTGCGCCGTCGCGCGGGTGACCCAAAGTGCTTGCTGATTGCATGGCACGGGCCTTTTCTCAGAATGAGAAGGGTTTATCCAGGTTCACTACGCTGGCCTGCTGCGGTTGGCTGTCTACACACTCCATCAAGAACTATATAGAGCACTCTCAGGTGTGCAGATGTCATCACGATGTTTTCCTTCACCGTTAACGCAAGTGATAATCAAAATAATTCACACAAGAATTCGATAAACAACATTTTAACAAAAATAAAACCGACTTCAAAAAAACGAAAAAAAGAATAAAATAATTACCATAATATAAAATTTACAGTTTCAGAAGTCGGTGCTAATCCTGGCTGAAACAAATTGAAGGCACCGACTTCTGAAACTGTTAATTTTATATTATGGTAATTATTTTATTCTTTTTTTCTTTTTTTTTGAAGTCGGTTTTATTTTTGTTAAAATGTTTTTATTTGTTTCATTTTAGTGGCCTTAATTAAAACATGGTTGGGTCTACTAAAGACGCTGCTCGTAACATAATCACATTATCACAATATGCGTACTGTTCGTCATTGAGGAGTTCCATTGTCTATCTCCGAAGTTCTTCATCAGATTTTCACCAAATTTAAATGGGACCATTTCGAAAGAATACTCTTTCATACGAAAAACTAATTTTCCAAATCGGTTTATAAATGATGGCGTTGAGAGGTAACCAACATTAAAAAAAAAAAACATACAGCCGAATTGATATCCTCCTCCTTGTTTTGGAAGTCGGTTAAAAAGTCAGAGGTACGGGCAGGAATCGAGCTCAGACCATCCAATGCTTTTAAATTATCGAGTAATTTCAAATACAAAGCTAATTACTGCCACAATACTATAATACTCTGTTCCATAATAGGCTCTCGTTAAGGTAATGCACTATATGTAGGAACTATATACTTAGTGACTAGAAGCCAATATGGAGCGTAGGTGGAAGCTTCGCAGACATAATGGGGGCTCGTTCTCACTACTCACACAATAATGCCGTACACCTGTGATTCTAGGTTCCATAGTATGGCACAGATACACGTGGCGGTTCCAGGTGTGATTTGTGTTCATGTACATGAATAATCTTCATAATTTAATGATCTGGGACATTGTCGGACACGTGTAACAAATGTCATCATAATAATTTTAACATTACATAACATCATGCCATGTATTCCCCGAAGGGTTCGGCAGAGGTGTATTTAGTACACCCTCGTTTCGCCAGTTACGGTTAAATCCCATGTAATAGGGGGCGAGCATATTGCCATTAACCGGGCACAAATCCAGACTTCGACTGCTACAGAGAAATTCCTAATGGAAAAACCCAATAATACTTTGCCCGTTCTGGGGCTCGAACCCAGGACCCCATGCACAGCAGTGGCACTTGTGACCACTAGACCAACAAGGTAATATAGTACCACTGTAGGGCCCCACCCCACGACCTCCTGAGAGGCGCGGGGGGCACCCCACATCACCGGCGCACCAGAACACATGGTACGCCGTGACCACCCCGGGGACCAAACAGTACATGGGCGCCAGACTACCCCGTGTCTGGGCACCCCTGGTCCCCCTGCGACGAACTGCGAGAACGGCGCACCGTAATACCGGCACTCCTCTCCCGCCGCGGCCTCCACCCTTCAGCCGCAATGCCTCCCATAAGACATCGCGGCCCTCCTCAGTTGCGATGTCGCCCAGGTGACACCGCAACCTACTTGGCCGCTACGTCGAGGGCTTCCAGGCCCAAGCCCCGACGAGCAGCCCCTCCTCGGGTTCCTCTTCGCTTCACCGTGGGGCTCAAAGCCACGGCTACTAAGCCCCCCCGCAACGACAATGCGGGAACCCACCGGGGGGGGAAGCAGTGATAGCCTAGCGGTTCTACGCTTGCCTTCCATGCAGGAGGGTCTAAGTTCATGTGCGGATCAGAATTTGATTATCACTTGCGTTAACGGTGAAGGAAAAACATGGTGAAAAAACCTGTATTTCTGAGAGGGCTCCATAAAGTTCTCGATGGTGTGTGTAGTTTACCAACCCGCATCAGGCCAGCGTGGTGGACTAAAGCCTAAACCAGAGGTCCCCAAACTTTTTTGTCTCGTAGACCACTTGCTACGTTTTTCAGTTTTGGGTAGACCCCCTGCTTAGCTAATGTTGCATTTCTAACTATAGTAAGGTGTAGAGCGAAAAAACAATAAAAAAACACTCGTTAAGTTTTATACATTTATCAAACTTACGACAGTACCAACCTACAATAGTACTATCGTCATCGGACTGTTTGTTACGTTTTCAGGTAAAAACTAAGCATTAAATCATCTGTATATATTTAGGTTATTCCATGGGTCCACGATCACGGACCCCCAATTATTTTTTTCATCACGTGGACCCCTCGTAGGTCGTCGTCGACCCCTGGGGGTCGATATAGAACACTTTGGGTATCACTGGCCTAAACCCTTCTCATTCTGAAGAGGCCCGTGCCCAGCAGTGGGACAGTAATGGGCTAATTATGTTTTATGTAAGGTCTATAATAAACTAACTGTTGCTCGTAGCTTTTTTTTTTTTTTTTTTTTTTCCTATTCGACTATTGTAGATGGTCTTGCGGACCTCTTCTACGTAACCTGACTATTATTGGCGAGACCAGAAGGGTCTCCGAACCAATACCTACTATTCTAACTAGCTAGCTAACTACGCAAAGCTAACTACTGTAACATCACGGCTATGACTATAGCAGCGACACCTCTGAGAGTGTCCCCAAGGGGGGACTCGAACTCTTAGGGTGTCGAATGCAAGAGGACTGGGAGGGATACGACAGCTTGATGAGGGCTGTATTCTCGCGTCATGGTGACTGCGCGGAGTCAGAAGGGACGACTGGCTCCGCGGCTGCGGCGGGTGAGCACGGTGGGTCGGGGGCGGCGGCGGTGGGACGTCGCGAGGGGCCTCGTCGGCGAGGGCGATACGCCGGTCGGCGGCGGCGGTGTATGTGTATAGTACTAGTCGAGCTCGTAGCTTCGCTTGCGTGATTTTTTTATACCAACTGTCATCCTATTTTATTTCATCGTTGAGGGTGAAATTTTCAAAAATCCTTTTTTGATGGATGCCTATATTATAAAAGGTAACTCTGTCAAAATCTCAAGTTCGTAAACCCAGCAGTTTAGGCTGTATTGATAGATAAGTCAGTTTCTCCTTTTATGTATACCTCTGTAACAATTGATATCAGACTATGTATGTAAGATTAATCTTTTCTGTCAAAATTTATGGCAACCCTGAGGGGCAGTTCTGTAAAAATAATAATACAATGTTCTGCCTAGCCTTTCCCAATTATGTTGGGGTCAGCTTCCAGTCCAACCAGATGCGGCTGAATACCAGTATTTTACATGGAGCGATTACCATCAGACCTCCGCAACCGAGTTACTGGGTACTGCCGGTATCCTAAGGTTAGACCGGTTGTCAGACTTTCGGGCTTCTGACTACCCGTAAAGCCAGCTTTTCACTATGGGACATACACTTGCGTGCAAAAAAATTGACCCACCCCGTGCTCTTCGATTTGGAACAAGATAATTCAAAAAATTCAGATAATTCAAAATAACTTTTAATACAGTGCGAGAGATGGAAAGGAAACATTTCAATAATCGTATAGCAAACTGTAACTGAGGACTGTAAACGCGAAGAAATACAATCACGTTACACACTCAGACATAAATAAAGATTAAATATACCTACCAACTTCACGGTTAAAAATACACTCTACAAGTAAGGACGTAATTTCAATAAAAATATATAATAAGTTACCTGCATTAATAAAAAAAGATGAAAAATGTAATTTATTTATAACAAAACAAACAAATATTATTAAAAAAATGCTATTATACTACAAATGAATATTTAAATGACAAATTTTAGCTGCAATATTATTTAACAATAATACTAAGAACATAAATTATATCTAATTAAAAATTAGAAAATTACGTTTAGTAACACTAGAAATAGGTATATATATATATATTATGATGACCAAGTTTGAAGGCCGAGAGCGTAGCTAACCTAAGCTCGAGGCCATCATAGCGTGCCCAGCAGCGCAGTCATTGCGGACCAAGGCTTGTATAGTGCTTTACTCAAACAATGCGAGTAATTTAAATAAAAGCAGCTTAGTATAGTAAGAATTTATTTAAAGTAACGATTTGTTTCTTCCCCGGGCTTTAGCTTTTTTTTAATGAGTCTTTAATGATTGTGCTGCCTGTACCTATACAGCCAAATTATGAATAAAAACTTTTTGCACCAGATTACATAGATACTACTATATAGATGTAGAATAATAAAACTGTTACAATTATATTTATGTTTCTATAATGATGTTTAATATAATTACAAGGATAGACATAATTGGTGTTAATAGATATTATAATTATAAATTCACTAGCGTTAAGTACCTAGATTAGAATTACAAAACCCAAACTAATTTGTATATCTGTATGGATACAATGTAGCGAACTAATTTATTACTTACCATCTATTGTAATATACCTACATTGACAAATAAACGATATTTGATTTGATTTGATTTGATTTGACTATTTTTGAAACAAAACTCGACAATAATGAATTTTCAAAGGAAATTTCTGGTGACTAATACTCACCAGCAATGAAATTCCATACAACTTTGCTGGGGCCTATTCAAGTAGCGCGGAAACGTCGACTTTGCTCAAAGAAGGTTGTCAAAATAATGACCACATTACAAGCATTTTTGAGTAAAATATTTTGCTTAGTTTCAACAGGCAATTGCCATAGTGGCTATATCCCTAATAACAAAATAAGGTTATACACAGCTGTATTTAAACATCACAAGATTGTACACCTAGTTAATTTATGCAAGCCACGTAGATCTGTGATCAGCGATTGCGAATCGAATTAATACTTAGTCGCGTACTGGTTTTTGCATTTTCTACGCCAATTCGTACCTAGAAAAGGGTATTGGAATAAAATTATCGTTTTTGTGTCACACGACTCAGTCGTTAGGTTTAATTGCTCAGTTTCGCCATTTTGCATGAATTTACGATCTACGTCTAACTAAGAATAACTACGGCTGGTTTTCGCCAATATTAATAATTAACTAGTATCAGTGATAGCCTAGTGGTGTGACCGAACTACCAAGTCATAGGTCTCGAGTTCGAACCCAAGGCACGCACCGCTGACTTTTCGGATTCGTGTGATGTGCGTATTGTATAATTATCACTTGCTTAAAAACGGTGAAGGAAAACATCGTGAGGAAACCGGCATGCCTGAGAAATACACTGGCCTGTAAAAATAAGTATCACACTTTAAAAGTAAATATCATTAAAAGTGTAGTACTTATTTTTGCAGCCCAGTATATTTCCCGACGGCATGTGAAGCCAAGTCAGAGGCCCATGGGTGGCATAAACTCTGACACCAGGCTAGTCACTAACCACACGAAAAGAATTAACTGTCTGGTTAAAAATCTGATGAGGCTCTCGTTGGGCAGCTGGATCAAGGGCCTGATACAAAAACCGGTACTTCTGGACACGGCGCGTATTATTAGGTTCCTCTTTCTGAGGCCCTGACCATCTGTAGCTTGGACCCTGTTCCCGATGCCGGTGGGCTACTATTTTTTGTTTTTATTGAAATATTTAGAAATGAAAATTATGTTGCTTTAGAGTAATTACGAACATGGGAATATTACGAAAATTACGAATTACTACTAAACTAGGCATTTTTTTGCTCTGGAAACATTACATTACGTTACATTGAATTACACATCTGGCATTATTACGTTGCCAGAGCAAAAAATATTGCCTGGTTTAGGAGAAATTCGTAATTTTCGGAATATTCCCATGTTCGTAATTACAAACTAAAGGAGGAATAAATAATAACTGTTTGGTTAAACAACAGTCTACTCGAAATATTTCCTTTTTTAGGTAAAGAGTGTTTGACCAGATAATTAATTTTGGTGAACACCAGCCTATAATAAGTGTATACCTACCTTTTTACTGTCTTCTTTCTTTTCGTGTGGTTAGTGGCTAACCTGGTATCAGAGATTATGCGGCCCATGTGCCTCTGACTTGGCTTCACATTTCACTTTTTACTGTGAATAACTTACTTGACAGTTACCATATTCTTGATAAATATCTGTCGGCGATCTAAATATTCATCTCAATCACAATGAGAGAATCAGACATTAGTACAAAAATAATATAAACATACCATCGCGCCTGTATTCCACGCAGGGTTGGGCAGAGGTAACACCCTCATTTCGCCGTTATATTTAACTCCCATATAATAGCAGGCGAGCCTATTGCCATCAACCGGGCACTAATCCAAACGACACGTTGGTGTAGTGGCTGAGCGATTGGCTTCTGCGCTACGGGTCGTGGGTTCGATTCCCACACGGAACAAATATTTGTATGGCCTACAGATAGCTGTTCCGGATTTGTGTCTGTAAACGCACCCGCGATACAGGAGAAATCCCAGAGTAGGGCACCGTTTATTAAAAAAAAAAGTGAATGCTTCTGAGCTGCTACTGAGGAAGAAACAAAATAACACTTTGCCCGACCTGGGGATTGAACCCAGGACCTTACGATCAGCAGTCGCGCTTGCCCCCACTAGACCAACGATGCAGTAATAGTACAAAAATCTTCCAATTAAACGTAAAGTGTTCCCTAAACGATGTATGAAAACACTACGTACATATAGAACCTGTAATTTGATGCGTATAATTCAAACATTGCGTAATTACCCCATTAAAAGCCCACTCTAATAGGCTATTAAGGTAATTGGCCGGGTAATATGAATAGTGGCGACCCATCATTCCATCTTTTTTTGTATTTCTGAGGGGCTCGTGCGATTGCGAGGTTAAGCTGCACTTGCCGCGGTCCGTCCGTAGATGAGTGACCGTTCGTAACACACCGAGACCCCTCCGTGCCTCGGAGAGCACGTTAAACGTCGGTAAAGAATACCTATGACAGTCGTTATGGGTAGTCAGAAGCCCGAAAGTCTGATAACCGGTGTAACCTTAGGATATTGGCATTGCCCAGTAACTGGGTTGCAGAGGTCTGATGGCAGTCGCTCTGTGTTAAATACTGGTATTCAGCCGCATTAGATTAAACTGGAAGCTGTCGCCAACATAATTAGGAAAAAGGCTAGGAGGAAGAAGATTTTTTGTATTTCTTAGGCTTTCATAGCTATGATGAATATAAGAAAGATTGCATATTACAGGACTTTCGCACGTCCGGCTATAAATAATAAAGTGCCATTTCCCAGAAGAAAGTAGTAGAAACCATTCTACCACCTTAGTTCAATTTAGAAAACCAATAACTTGTTCAACTCGTATTCTTTGCAGGAAAAACTAGAATTTGGCAAACGTTATAACCTACTTTTTAGTGGGTACGCAATGCAGCTACTAAAATTTCGTTCTTATTACAAAACACGACAATGCAAATGGTTTGTTTTGCTCATGCCGGATTCACACTAGACCTATTTGTCGTGTCGTAACGCATCAGTCAGTGCATCTGACGTTATCGGATACATATATTTTTAACCGACTTCCAAAAAAGGAGGAGGTTCCCAATTCTTTTGTATTTTTTTTAATGTTTGTTACCTCATAACTCCGTCATTTATTAACCAATTTAGATATTTATTTTTTTATTTGAAAGGATATACTTCCACATTAGTCCCATTTAAATATGGTCAAGATCTGATGAAGAACTTTGGAGATAGACAATGGAACTCCTCAATGATGAACAGTACGCATAATGTGATGATGTGATTATCTTACGAGCAGCGTCTTTAGTAGGTCCAACCATGTTTTAATTAAGGCCACTAAAACGAAAAAAATAAGAAATATTTTAACAAAAAAAGAAAACCGACTTCACAAAAATGATGAAAAGAATAAAATAATTATCATATTATAAAATTAACAGTTTCAGATGTCGGTGCCTTCAATTTGGTTCAGCGTGGATTAGAACCGACTAATATGATAATTGTTTTTCTGTATTAGAGCAAACGGATGATATTTATTATATTGAAAACGGCCGTAAGCTTATCTCAAGCACTGTCACCCCACGATCTTCACGAGGTCATCCGAACCTGTGTGCCCACCTAACCACTTATCAATTACCATGCCATCTACCCAACCAGCACAAGATAATGCGGGTATGGCTCATTAATTCGATAAGTCACGCGGTGTAGTTAGCAAGTAGCTGGTATATTACCTAGATAGTACTTAGTAAGTGGTGATGCAGGTTTTAATTCCAGTATCTGCGGTCGCGAGATGTTGACGCGTCCTTCGTAAGGACTTTAATTTATGTGTGCCTTTCCAAATGTTAAATAAGTTCTGTGAATGTGGTTGAGCAAGAAATTAAAATGAAGTCAAGCGTTAAAAAAATTCGGTTTGATTTTCGGTAAGTTAGTTTATCTTTATTTTTACATTTGAATTCGAATTTATGTAATATTTTTATTTGTATGAGATGGTTGGATGGATGATAAAAAGTAGAATTAGTAAAAAAGTTACTATTTAATTGGTGGATACGTTCACTATACGGAACCTAATAATAAGTACATCGAAATGTATGTGATTTTATATTTAATTTCATTCTTTAGTATCTAATAATATAAGACGTACATAATGAGGCTTGCATAGTCGCTGAAAAGCGAACTAACGCCTAGAAAAAAAAAGAAAAAAGAAAAAAAAGTACATTCAAGATTTTCTTTTTTTTTTATAAATCAATTTTCAATAACTGAAAAAACAATATTAAGTACCTATTGGCAATTTATCATTTGAATTTTAAATAAAAATAACTTTACTGGTATCAATAACCAAATAAACAAAAACGTTGATATAAATGTAAATAGTTTTTTTCATTTATTTGGGTTCTATATACACTTCCAAATATTCCGACCAGTTTACAAACTTCACAGCGGTCGTGTTTGCAGACTCCAATTTTCCCAACATGGGCGGTACAACAAACCGCGACACAAACTACAAATGTAATAACAACTTTATATACTTCCTAATCACATAAAATACTGGGATAGCTGCCTCGTTGGTCTAGTGGTGGCAAGCGCGACTGCTGGTCGTGAGGTCCTGGCTTCGATCAGGTCGGGCAAAGTGTTATTGGGTTTTTCCGTGTGGAATTCCTCAGTAGCAGCCTGGAGTTTGGATGTTTGCCCGATTGATAGCAATAGGCTCGCCTCCTATTACATAGGACTTAAACATAACGGCGAAATGAGGATGTTACTATACCTACACCTCTGCCCAACCCTTCGGGGAATACAGGCGTGATGTTACACTTATGCTATAAACCATTTCAGTTCATATTAATATTCGTATTAAAAAGTGAAAGTCATGAATATTACTTAGTACTTGGGAAGTCCTCGTATCGTCGTTTTAGTACCCATTTAACTTCAAACGAGCATACACAGTCGGTAAAATTGTTTATTAAACTGACATTTCTCGTCATGTCCTCCAGAACCTCGCCCCCCCCCCCATCCCCCTGCTCCCCTTCGGCGTCAACCCTATTTAGCCCATAGGGTAAAACAGGCCCTGCCTGGAACTGGTTTGCCCAACTTACCCAACTATGTTGGGGTCAGCTTCCAGTCTAACCAGACGCGGCTGAATACCAATATTTTACACGGAGCAACTACCATCAGACCTCCGCAACTCATTTACTGGGCAATGCCGATATCTTAAGGTTAGACCAGTTGTTAGACTTTCGTGCTTCTGACTTCCCGTAACGACTGTCATATGTATTCGTATAACACCCGGGACCGACTGATTAACGTGCTCTTCGGGGCACGGTCGGGCCCTTCTTAGAACTTTCTTTTTATGCCTGTGGAATGTCCCACTGCTGAGCAAAGGCCTCCCCTTTTGCCTTCCAAACCTCTCTATTTTGTGCTATTTCTAACCATGCAAGCCCGTCTAGATCGTCACGCCATCTACGCCGCGGGCGACCTCGACGACAATGTCCTCCTACAGGCGTCCAGTGAGTGACGATCTTTGCCCATCTATCCGGGTGCATTCGAGCGACATGACCGGCCCACTCCCACTTAAGCCTGGCTCTGTTTTTTCTCCAACATCTGCTACTTGCGTTATGAAGCGTACAACTATCTATACTAATGTTACAAAGCTGAAGAGTTTGTTTGTTTGAATGTGCTAATCTCAGGAACTACTGGTTGGAATTGAAAAAATCTTTTTGTGTTGGATAGTCCATTTATCGAGGAACGTTATAGGCTATATAACATCACGCTACCATCAAAAGGAGCGGAGCATAACTGAAATATGTTGCAAAAACGGGAAAAATGTCCACCCGTGCGAAGCCGGGACGGGTCGCTAGTTATAACATAATCCCCACCACTGTTTACCGCCTATAGCTAAACCCAACCAGTTCATTAACCAAGGCCGCTCTGATTAATCCCAACATTACCAACCTAATGAAAGCAATAAGGAATCACTTCTGAGATAAGCGTAGGCTGTCAATATCAGGTCTGTCACTTAACGTGGGGAAACGATTCAATACAATTTATGTTCCTTCATTACAGTTAGGTTGAGTGTGGTCATGAACTGAGGTTGTAAAGGAAATAAGTAGATGACGCGTTGGATGAGTGTGTTAAAGATAATATAGGTAATTATCTATTCAAGAGGCCTAGCTCGAATGTTGTGACGTTATTAACGTAAACGTAACGTCAATGTGAGTGAATTTTGATTTGGAAATACTCTTTTCGCACATACTATTTAATCAAATTAAAATCTTTATTCATATTCATGTATGATACAAATTACGCATGTCGCAAAAAAAATAGGTAACCAAAATTTTACTACGGGTACAGATCAACGTGGATATAACTCATAAGTATTACAAAGATAGCAAAAACAGACCTGTCCCACTTAATCTACTTTATAATCAAAATCTCTGCTAAACTCCAAATACTAATTCCATTAGCGCTCAGCCGAATAAATGAGCTAGCTTCAAAGCACATTACAGTTCCCAACTGTGCTGGACTAAGGGCCAAGCCACATCTGACGAAAGATACGTCGCCAATCTTCCGTCGCGTAATTTACTCGACGAATTTTAGTAACGTATCTTCGGTCGAATGTGTACGGTATGAGATGTTTGTATGGAATTATGTGTACCGGGCGGCAGATCGGCGACGCATCTTCCGTCAGATGTGGCTTGGCCCTTAATATATGAAAATACAAGGTGTACAAAGATCCTTCACGAAACCGTCAACCATGCATTCAGTACATCAAACTAAGTAACCCTACGCAAAAATTGCCGCTGGGAAACGACTTTTTATTTTTGGGTGAAAAATTTATTTTTACTGTAAAGCTCAATGTAACGCACTCAAAACACTGTGCTGATAGATGCAATGAGTAGTAAACGGATAATGGAGGTATTTCAAGTACATTTGCAACCTTCAAAACTAGTATTTAGGATGCCTAGGTAACCCATGCACCACAGACTATAAATTAGTAGCTCGTATTTTTTTAACTATTTTGTGTTTGGGTTACCAGGTAATTATAATAATATGTTTAAATTTAAGTACACATTTTTGTTGTAGTTTTAAGTTTTTAATTTTAAGAATTTTTATATTTTTAAGCATACGTGTGCGTCCGCTTCGGCGAAAAAATAAATACTTTTTCTTTCATTCTTTCTATTTAAAAAAAAAGTTGTTTAAAAGTTGGAACTTTGACCTCCAATATCTCCGTAACTAGAAGGTTCCCAGGTATAGTCCAGAACAAAAAAACTATCGCAATGACGTGGAGAATAAGTGCCTTTCGGCTTCGTTAACGGCTATTTACATCGTTTATTTCTACTAAACCGTAGTTTGGAACTCTTTGAATATCAATAGTGAAGTATTCAGGAAATCTTCCTTTGCCTTCGACGTTCAAAATTATTTTAAGTTCAGAAAATTGATTATTCATAACATTCGATCCGTTATCCGTGAAACTAGTTAACTTCTCTTGTGTCGGGACGAGTTATACGAGAATAGCTTACTCCGTGGTGAAAAGATAAGCTAGTCAGTAAGGTTGGTAGCGAGGCTGATTGCACTGGCTGCACTGGAAGTTGTCGATGGTGTGTAGTCTGCCAAACTTTTTTTTCTTTTTTCTATTCGACTGCTTGTAGGTGGTCTTGCGGACCGTTTCTACGTAACCGGGCAGTTATTGGCGAGACCTGAAGGGTCTCCAACCAATGGGGACAAGAGTAAAATACTTAACCTAAGCTAACTACTATTAATACTACTAACATCACGACTAGCTAGCAACAACAGCACTAAGAGCGACCCCTTATGGGACTCGGACCTCGGCTTAGGGCGTTGCTTGCGAGAGCACTGGGAGGCAGACAGCTTGATGAGGGCTGAATTAACGGTGTGACTGCGGAGTCAGAAAAGACGACCGACTCCGCGGCTGCGGCGGGTGAGCACTGTGGATCATGGACGACGGTAGTGTCCCAACCCGCGCTAGTCCGATGTTATTGACTTACACCGGTATGCACAAACATTACTAGATGGCCTCGCAGTGTGCTCGAACGTACTGCATTGAATACGGGTCTGGGATTGGTCACCTTGATTAAAGACAACCAATCACAGAGCCGTCTTCAACGCAGTGCGTGGAGCACACTGTGAGGCCTTATAGTGATGTTTGTGCATACGGATATTAGTCCTAAATCCCTTCTATATCATAATAATAATAAATCGTTTATTTGTACACTTAGAAAACATAAATAAGTACACAAAGATTAAATAAATATTGTACAATAGAGTCATATAAAATGGCGAACTGCTGCCTCCTAATCTAAGCCAAAAGCCTAAAGTGTTTTTGGAGCCAAAGTTCCTCCAGGTATACATGCATACAACAGGTATTTTCATGCAAGTACTTATAGAAACAACAGCACGGGCCTCTTCTCATTCTGACCTTCTTCACCACTGCCCAGCAGTGGGACAGTAATGGGCTCATCATGCTATGATGATGAAACCGTTGATCCACACATAAAATATTAATGAACTTCGAATCGGTGCCGCTGTAAATTAATTACAGTCTAACATTGGCGGTAGGCACACATTAATAAATTAACTGGCGTTACCACACACAGACCTAATACCACAGAAGAGATTAAACAACGTAGTCATTAACATTATATACGTTTATTGAAGCAGCAAATAATAATTATTACGAGTACATATTTCACGTAACGCCTGTGTACCTAGTAGGAGTAGAATTAATGTTCTGCCTATCCTTTTCCCAACTATGTTGTGATCAGCTTCCAGTATAACCAGAAGCGGCTGAATACCAGTATTTTACACGGAGCTACTGTCATCAGACCTCCACAACCCAGTTATCCTAAGATTCGATAGTCGATATCCTAAGGTTAGACCAGTTGTCAGACTTTTCGGGCTTCTGGCTTCTCGTAACGACTGTCATAGGTATTCGTATGACACCCGGGACCGACTGTTTAACGTGCTCTCCAAGGCACGGAGGGATTTCGATGTGTTACGAACGGTCACCCATCCACATACAGACCGCGACAAGCGCAGCTTAACCTCGCAAGTCGTATGATCCGTCGTATTACACATCGACACCCCTCCGTGCCTCGGAGAGCACGTTAAACAGTTGGTCCCGGGTGTCATACGAATTCCTATGACAGTCATTACGGAAAAACAGAAGCCCGAAAGTCTGACAACCAATCTAACCTGAGGATATCGGCATTGCCCAATAACTGGGTTCCAGTCGCTTCGTGTAAAATACTGATATTCTACCGCATCTGGTTAGCTGACCCCAACATAGTTGGGTAAAGGCTAGGAAGAATATGATGGCTGGCAGAGATATCTGCAGATAGCAGTCGGGGTACATAAAATTCACACCGTTAATTCAGCAGCGATAACTTAATGGTGTGACCGTCGGACTGCCGAATCATAGGTCTCGAGTTCGAACCCAAGGCACGCACCTCTGACTTTTCGGATTCATGTGCGTATTATATAATTATCGCTTGCTTAAAAACGGTGAAGGAAAACATCGTGAGGAAACCAGCATGCCTGAGAGATATTTCTCGACGGCATGTGAAGCCAAGTCAGTGGCCCGTAGGCGGCATAAACTCTGACACCAGGTTAGTCACTAACCACACGAAAAAAAAACCCTTCAGCCCTCATCAAGCTGTCTTAGCTTAGGTTACGTATTTTACTCTCGTCACCATTGGTTGGAGACCCTTCAACTCGCCAATAACTGCAGTTGCGTTGAAATGGTCCGCAAGACCATCTACAAGCAGTCGAATAGCAAAAAAAAGAATACATAAAACGATGCTACTGATGTATTGAAAATGTATTGGTATGCAAATCAATCTTGATCTCCGTGACACCATTTAGTCGCCTCTCACAACACGTTAATATCAACACGTTAAAGTCCACTGTTTAGCCAAGAGCCTCCTCATAAACCGCTATTAGGTCACGAGGGGTATAATACTCCCATTATAACCATGTTTGGGAATCAAATTGCTGAACGTAGTCTATTTTTATTAGGGTACAGCGTACATACAGGTCTGAAAAAAAAACCGTGCCATCGACACAATATAGCAGGCAGATCAAAAAAGCAGATCAAGCAGTCTGGCAAGATAAGTCAATTGTCAAACAATTCAATTTTTTATCTCGTTTTGTCTACGATTCTCGTGACGAGAGGAAAAGGGATAACAAACCGAATCGTTCACGACAAGGAGAGGCGGCTGGAGAATCTGAATATTAGGTACTCGAAAAAAATAAAAATTCTTTTTTTTTTAAGTTAAACGGATTTATCTTGCTGTACCCCTGCAGCATCAGGATTTGAGGATTAAAGGTTAAAATTAATTTTATTTTATTCTGTCTTGGGAATTGAATTTGTGTGCGAAATTTCGGAAACATTTGAAAAATCTGTCGCAAGATTTGAAACAAACAAACAAATATACGAAGTGAAGCTAATTAAAACCGTTTCGTGGGCCGCATGTGGCTTGCGGGCCGTGGTTTGGAGAGCTCTACACTAGAAATGTACGGTATAATACTGCTGGGTATTAACAGAATTCATTTATCGGCTTTTAATACACTCACGAGAAGAAAAGAAGCAATCTTTTCGCTACCAGAAACTCACACAAAATATCTTTTACGAGAAATTAATAAAGTAACTGCCTCGTAGGTCCAGTGGTGGCAAGCGCGACTGCTGATCGTGAGGTCCTGGGTTCGATCCCCAAGTCGGGCAAAGTGTTAATGGGTTTGTCTGAGTGATATTCCTCAGTAACAGCCTGGAGTTTGGATTTGTATCCGGTTGATGACAATATGCTCGCCCCCATATTACATGGGACTTAAACGGCGAAATGAGGGTGATATACCTCTGCCCAACCCTTCAGGGAAATACAAGCGTTATGTTATCTTTACATAGTATAAAACAAAGTCGCTCCTGCTGTCTGTACGCGTAGATCTTTTAAATTACGCAAAGGATTTTAATGTAGTTTTCAGCAATAGATAGAGTGATTCAAGAGGAAGGTTTATATGCCCCACATTAGTATCTACATTGCACCCGTGCGAAGCCAGGGCGGGTCGCTAGTGTCTAATAAAGTAATCAGTTCTTAGACCACATGGCTAATAGCTTCGTCCCTATATCTAATTAATTCAACACTTTGTTTATCTATGAAAATCCTGACACTGACCTCACCTGGCCTGTTCTCATTACATATTCATTAACACAAGCATCGCGGTTACACCTCGTACTTGTTACGTGAATGGTAATTTTATACTGAAACCGCTAAAGGTTTCAAAGTTAGTGACCTCAGATAACGGGTATATTAACTGTATTATATTAACTACAGTGAGAGGTTATATTTGTTGATCTCTCGTGGGAATTTGTCTGATTATAGGTACAGAACTTTAAATAAGCATTTTGGAAGAAAACCTGAATTGCGCATAACCACAAATATTTCTGGTTGAGGATGTACAGAATTTGTTGATGGATTGTGTTAGGAACCAGAATGAAAGGGAAATTTTAATAAATGAGTTACAATTAAATATGTTAGAGATAGGGTTAATTCAAACTATTTCAGCACAACCAACATCCGATGATGCAAAAAGATTACGTCAGTTGGTATACTTGATTAAAATTTCCCTTTTAGTATCAGATCTAAGTATTTTTTTATTGTAAATTGATTAAGGCATGATGGTGGCGACGTATCCACATGGATAAAAATTCAAAATTAATTTAAAAAAGATTTATAAAAAGAAACATTTCACAGAAGGTGTTGTATTTTTTACCACATCATAACAGCAGTAAACTTAACATAACATAACATCACGCCTATATTCCCCGAAGGGTTGGACAGAGGTGTATAGTAACACCCTCGTTTCGCCGTTATGTTTAAGTCCCATGTAATAGGGGGCGAACCGATTGCCATCAACCGCGCAAAAATCCAAACTCCGGGCTGCTACGGAGGAATTCCACAACGAAAAACCTAATAACACTGCCCGACCTGGGGATCGTACCCAGGACTTCACGATCAGCAGTCGCGCTTGCTACCACTAGACGAATAGTATACGTCGAATAGTAGTAGACGTCGATTAGTTGAGATTTCGTATTTTATTCTATTATATTACAAAATCCCAACTAATCAACGCAGAAAAAAATCCAATCCAAAGATATAATAACATAACTCATTTTAGACAAAATGGCGCTTAAGTAGTATTGGCTTTCCAGTGACGATATGTATGTTAGTTTGCAAAGTATGTATCTATGGGCCTTCTTAGCCTGATTTTAAATAACAATTTTTGATTTCCTCTTTGGTATTTGCTGTTTCGATGAAATGAAGATACGAATCTTTTTATGTCATTCCTAACAGCTAGTTCACACAGAAACTGTTTACAGGATCCGTTTTAGCGGATCCGTTTTTATTTTGGCAATGGCGCCTGTAGTTGAATGAGCGAGTTCACATACACGTCAGTATTCCGAATCCAGTAAAAAATACTGGATCCATGATTTTTATCGTATCCTATCTGCCAGATACGACGCAGCTGCCTTTTGTTTAACTGATCCGTCGACACAGATGTGAACGACACATCAGGTACCGACGGATCCGTCAAAACGGAGCCGCTGCGTGAACGGGCGGTTACCTAGATATTCTTTTGATTTGAATACGCTTTTGTTCTGCTGTTCTCTTCTCAATTAATATTTATAGTGGTGTTTCAATTTGTCAACATGTCCGTTCTTCATTAGCAACGTCAGAATAATTCATATCAAAGTTATGAATGAAATAATATTAGTGTTATATTCCTGGAGCAGCTTGAATCTTATTACAGGTTCTTGTACAACTAATATTAGTCAGCGCTGAGTCTTCGTTATAATTAAAGTAAGTTCATCCCGAGTTTGCTCTACTAAGAATAAACACGTAGACATAAAAGATATCTCACTATTAGGTACCAACGTAATTATATACTTCTTCTTCTTTTCATGTGGTTAGTGACTAACCTGGTGTCAGAGTTTATGCCGCCCATGGGCCTCTGACTTGACTTTACATGCCGTCGAGAAACATCTCTCAGGCATGCCGGTTTTCTCGCGATGTTTTCCTTCACCGTGTATAAGCAAGTGATAATTATACAATACGCACATTTTCTTATTTTTTTTTACGAATTTTTTTCGATGCTTTATTTCGCTTTTCTGCGACTATGCAAGCCTCATTATGTACGTCTTATTTTATTATGTACTTAAGAATAAAATTAAATATAAAAAATCACACACAAAAAAAAATACAATAAGCATTTGAAACCGAAAAGTCTAAGGTGCGTGCCTTGGGTTCGAACTCGAGACCTATGTCTTGGCAGTCCAACGGTCACACTACAAGATTATCACTGCTAGTCATTCATGCACATTACCGTTTGCAAATTTTTGCACAATCTGTTTGCGCATGCAAGTCATCGCATGTAGCATTTTAACTGGATCTATACAACTAAATCGTTTAGTCAAGCGTCAGTCTAGATAATAGATCTTGTTAGTTATTGCAAGTGAGCCAGCTTGTCATCTAATCCAGTTGCGGCCTTTCTGCTTGGCCGAGCGACTTCAATACAAGTCAGTTCTCGCAGTTGGCTTGCCTCAAACGAATATTGAGCTTGATTCTGATCTGAGAAACATAAAGGTTATATTTACATAACATCACGCCTTGTATTCCCAAAGGGTTGGGCAGAGGTATACAGTAACAACCTCATTTTGCCAGTTATGTTTAGAGTCCCATGTAATAGGGGGCGAAAATCTAATCTTCGGGCTGCTACATAGGAATTCTACACGGAAAAACCCAATAACGCTTTGTCCAACCTGGGGATCGAATCCAGGACCTCACTATTAGCAGTCGCACTTACCACCACTAGACCACCGAAGCAGTTATTAGATACTACTAAGTTTTTTTTTAACAAATACTTATCACAATAATAGGTATTCAAAATGTTGAAGTTTAACCAGTCTAACCTTAGGATATCGGCATTGCCCTGTATCTGGGTTGCGGAGGTCTGATGGTAGTCGCTCCATGTAAAATACTGGTATTTAGCCGCATCTGGTTAGACTGGAAGCTGACCCCAACATGGTTGAGAAAGGCTAGGCAAAACATATAGATTTTGGCTTTACTATTTTGATTTTAGGTACTTACACTCGGGAGCAATGAATCCGGGTCACCAACATAAACTTTAATATCTCGGAAAACATTGTTAAACATTGTTTAACATTTTAACATTGTTTTGTTTATGTTGGTGACATGGATTCATTGCTCCCGAGTGTACTTCGAACGAAAACAGATTCTCGTTATTTTTATACTTTTAAATATACCTGACCCCAACATAGTTGGGAAAAGGCTAGGCAGAACAAAAATGTTAAAGTTTGTGAGTTTGGAATGTTGTTACTCAATCACGAATAAACGGCAAAACGAATTTTCAAACACGGATGCCCTACATCACACATTGGGCACTATTTATCCGAATACATGAATAAATTCCCCCAGGATATGAGAGAAACCGCAAGCAACATCTATAGTAACTAATTAGCAGATTTATTGAATAAACTTTGTATCACATGGAAATCGGTCCCAATATCACACGGCTGGCTGCCCAATGCCCTATATCTGCTTTATTTTGTTGCTGACCTTACACCCACATACTTAATGGCCACACAAGTACTTGTATTATGCGTGGGTGACTCATGTTGTAAAAGCCTCGTGTAACAATAAAGAACTGTTTATTATTATAAGGCTGCGGTTATTCGACAGCGGCGCGTGCAGCGTGCGGTGTGGCGTTGTATGAAACTGTTGAAATACACATTTTTGATGTTGAACATCTAATGCGGCGTTGCGTGGCGACGCTCGCGATAGCAGACACACGACGGCAGACCTTCGTAACTCGTCGGCTTTCTTCGGTTTGATGTGGCCAGTTTTATTTTTACAAAATGAGTTTCGATGTTTCACATCTGCCAGGCGTCCCGTGACGGCTTATTTTTTTTTACAACCCTATGCCGTACATTGCCTGCGTCGTCGACACGTATACGCAGCCTTACTGCCAAAACCAATAACCTAATCTCATCTAGTCTTAAAAAAAAACATTACACTGACTCGTAAGTGTCCATAACAGATTTATTTACAGACATAAACATCATTTATCAAATGCTAATTTTCGAACGCTTCAATAGAGTGTCGGAAGAATAGTTTTATGCATTTGGTATTCTGCTAGTTATGACCAGTGGCTTTCCACCAACCTTCCATTGAACCGTCATTCAACTGTCATTGAACTATTATAATTGAAATATTAATAGAAAACATTAAAGTTTTAGCAGAATATGTAATCTGTCACAAAAGTAATGGAATCTCAATAGCGTGTCGGTGGGATGATAATTGTATGTTATTTATTTAAATTGCCAGACTTGACCGCCAGGATTGAAGTAGGTTTTTTTACAGAAATTCTATATAAATAGTGCCAAAAACTTGATTTTGGATTGGGAACGATTATTAATAACAAAACATAACATCACACCTGTGTTCCCCGAAGGGTTGGGCAGAGGTGTATAGTAACACCCTCATTTCGCCGAAATGTTTAAGTCCCATATGTAATAGGGGGCGAGTCTATTGCCATCAACCGGGCAAAAATTTAAACCCCGAGTTGCAACTGCGGAATTTCATACGGAATACCCCAATAACCTTTTGCCCGACCTGGGGATCGAACCCAGAACCTCACGATCAGCAGTCGCGCTTGCCGCCACACGACCAAAGAGGCAGTTCGATTATTAATATCGGCTTTAAATTAAACTCCGCTCTAAAAATATAATTTATATAGAACTAGCGACCCACCCCGGCTTCGCACGGGTGCAATGTAGATACTAATGTGGGGCATATAAACCTTCCTCTTGAATCACTCTATCTATTGCTGAAAACTGCATTAAAATCCGTTGCGTAGTTTAAAAATCTAAGCGTACAGACAGCGGGAGCGACTTTGTTTTATACTATGTAAAGATGCGCCTTTTGTGTAATGACTGATTTAAATAATTAGTTGTTCCTAAATCACAAGTGTTTAATTACAAATACGCTGTACCTAGTATTCAGCAGAACAAACGAATTCAATACAGAGCGGACAGAACGAATGCTCTATTTTCGTCCTAATATTCAGACAATACAAGAGCATAAACCACCAGAGTTCAGTATTTCAATAAACTTATCAATAACTAGAAACTAATCTGGTTTAATTTAGGTTTAATTTTACAATTTTTTTGGTTTTGCTGATCGTCAGGTCCTGGTCGGGCAAAGTGTTATTGGGTTTTTCCATGTGAAATTCCTCAGAAGCATCCCGGAATTTGGATTTGTGCCCGGTTAATGGCAATAGACTCGCCCCCTATTACATGGGATTTAAACAGAACGGCGAAATGAGTGTGTTATTATACACCTTTGCCCAACCCTTCGGGGAATACAGGTGTGATGTTATGTATGTGTGTTAAATGTAAATTTTTCTGTCATACTGTCATGACTCTGGTGGATCAAGAAGTTAATATTCAGACGGAACTTCATCAAGTTCCAATCTAAGCATTAACCCGTTGTACCCTAGCACAATGGTTTGAGTGACAGTGGGCGTGTCGGACCGATCCCCGTATTCCCCAAGCTAGAGGCCTTCCAATCTATCAGTCGATATGTATGTAAATCACTTCGTTACCTAATGTACTATGGATTTACTACCTCGTTACGTGGAAATCGAATACTGCAAGTTGTGTTGAAGTTATATTATTGTTGTTTAGTTCTAGTAATGACTTGTTCTGTGTGGGTCTTATACCAGAATAGGATGCTAGCTTTACTTTGAGCGGTTCATGGCTCATTAAACTTGCAAGGTTAAGCTGCATTTGCCGCGGTCAGTCCATGGATGGATGACTGTTTGTTACACATCGATACCCCTCCGTGCCTCGGAGAGCACGTAAAACCGTCGGTCTCGGGTGTCATACAAATACCTATGACAATCGTTACGAGTAGTCAGAAGTCCGAAAGTCTGACGACCATTCTATTCTAGGATATCGGCATTGCCCAGTAACTGGGTTGCGGAGGTCTGATGGCAGTCGCTCCGTTTAAATTACTGGTATTCAGCCGAATCTAAGACTGGAAGCTGACCCCAACACAGTTGGGGAAATGCTCCGAATGGTAGCTTTGCGTGGCTTTAGTTGAAGGCGATCAACTGATGTTTTCTTTCCGATTCTCTGACTTGATCTCTTTGGACCCCGATCACAACTGATGGTAAGAGCAGAAAGGGTCAAAGATTGAGCACACTAAACTAAGTAACAGAGATATAGAGGGATTCGCCTATACCCCTCTGGCTCTCACATACAGACGACGGAACACAGTAAACTGCTTGGCATTGGAGTTTAATGTGAGCAATCAAACCTTAGAAAATTATACTTACCAATCAAAGCTTAGAAGCTGAAAAATATTATAATAACCATCAATCAAGTGACCCTTCTTCAACTTCCAGTATTTAAAACGCGCATTCCTATATTAACAATTTGATCATTAAGGTTAGTGACAACAATTTTGTATATAAACATAGGTATATGCATGCCCAAAACATTGATTACTTCTATCATTATCACCGTTTTGGGAGTGGCTTCTGTTTCGAGTATTGTGATTTATTTCAACTTTAAATAGAATGGCCGAGGCCTATTAACACAACATAATTAGCCCATTACTGTCCCACTGCTGGGCACGGGTCTCTTCTCAGAATGATTAGAATTTAGACCTTAGTCCACCACGCTGACCTGGTACGGGTTGGCAGACTACACACACCATCGGGAAATTTATGGAGCCCTCTCAGGTGTGCAGATTTCTTCACGAAGTTTTCCTTCATCGTTAACGCAAGTGATAATCAAATTCCGATCCGCACATGAACTTGAAAAGTCAGAGGTACGGGCCGCGATCGAACTCAAACCAACCAATCGCATCGAACCAGGCAATCGTTCAACCGCTAGAGTATCACTGCTCGCCAATTACTCTACTTAAAAAAAAACAAATCAAATACACATTCATGCATTTTCTCACAAAACTTCAAAGCGACTTGAAAGTAACTTGACGTCACTTCAAATTAACTTCTCCAGTCATCCGTTAAGTAATTAACAATTGGCGCTTTAAACGTATCTAACTAGCATTAGATACAACCCTAAGTTCTACCCGTCCTACACAGGAAATTAAGCTCAAACATACCTACAACATAGCGAGTCAACGCTCGTCATTTGTTCACGCTACGAGTTATTCAAAACAAAAGGTCTGCTGGCAATATATTGGAATGCTGCAGTGCAGATGGACGAACAATAGGCATTGCAGACGCGTTAATTCAGTATCACCACGCTTGCTATTGTTAGGTACTATACAGCAGGCCTGGTATGGACTTGCGTGACAAAGCATAAGCTATGAATTAAATGATCACTAAGGATATCATTCACCCTCTATGTATACATTTTTGGGCTAAATATGGAAGTGCCGGCCAAACAAAAATAATGTTATATTTCGTTACAATATGTTAGGTATTCTTTTCATTTTTTACTATAAGACCAAAGTTGTAAGTTCGTTCACCGCCAAGTAACATAAGTTCGAAAAATCTATTTTTCATACTACCTATATATGTAGATAATAGCGCCTTGTTGGTCTCGTGATCGCAAGCGCGACTACTAATCGTGAGGTCTTGGGTTCGATCCCCAAGTCGGGCAAAGTGTTACTGGGATTTTCCGTGTGGAATTCCTCAGTAGCAGCCTGAAGTCTGGAGTTGTGTACGGTTATTGGCAATAGGCTCGCCCCCTATTACATGGGACTTAAACATAACTGGCGAAACGAGGGTGTACTAAAAACAACCGAACCCTTATGTTATGTTAGATAACAGTGATGTAATAAAATTAATTGATTTTTATACTGGAAAACATCATTATGAACATGTTTTATTAGGTCCGTGAAGTTTAATTCCATTGTACTAGTTATATTTTTGTTTGCCCTTTCAGACTTTCAGATTAAGCCCAAAATAAAAGATGTCCTTTCATTCAAGATTCGTGAAACATGTCATGTTGGTTGATGCGCTAATAGTTTTATGTCAGTCCGTAAACGGGCAGTAAACGGACGTCCGACCTAATCGATCGGCTCGACCGCAACAATTAATACTCGTGCCGAAATATGTGTCCTAATCAAATCGATAAAAAAGCTCTCAATAGTGTGCGTAGTCCGCCAAACCGCATCAGGCCAGCGTGGTGAACTAAGACCTAAATCCTTAAGAAGCGCGTGCCCAGCAGTGGGACAGTGATGCGATGGGATGATTATGCTATAGCACTTTCCTCAAAAGGCCATTGCAAACGTTGCCCTACTTTGTTACACTAGCATAATTTTTATACCACAATGTCTGGATTTTAAAAGAGACCTTGATCTCTGAGTTTGTTTCGGCTTTTATTCTCAGAGCTAGTCAGATAGAAAATGCCGGCACTATCTAGTCTAAAAAAAACATTACATTGACTTGTAAAAGTGTCTGTAACAGATTTATTTACAGAAAAAAAAACATTTATCATTTATACCATACGCCATCAATATCATAACTTTGAAACTCATGCGTTCCATTTGGCTAAAAAAGGTCAAGTGGCAAACACTTCATGACATATGCATGTAGCCTACAGTGTAGCAAAATCTTTTCAGTTTTAGAATTTCAAACTGAGTTTTCAAACTGACCGACGCTGATGGACTGTCCGGCTGTCCATCAAAAAGGACTGCCATAATTTTTCATGTAAATACGAAATGTCAGACCCATTTTATTAAGGAAATGTATAGAAATAAGCAACATGTTTGCTTCCAGCAGAGATTTACCACAGAATCATACTTTTAGAAACCTCAACGGTTAATCAAGATGACACATAACATCACGCCTGTATATTATTATTATTATTTATTTATTTATTTCAGGCATCAAGGCCCATATAAACACATACAATACATTATTAAAATAACTTATAAATATTATAAATACATACACCATTATAATTATTAAAACTAACATACACGAAGTGTCTGCGCCGTGTTACGCTGACTGGTGTCATGTAGCTGGCCACGAAACCGGCACCGGCACCGAAACACAACACCCTCGGGCCAGAACTCTTCCTTGAGGAACTTGTCGAGGTGACGTGTCGGGACACGCACCACGAACGACTTGAAGTTCGTGTTGAGACGCGACTCCAACTTCACTACCCTCAAAGTCCAGTTAGTCTTCACACGCACGTATTCCATGATCTCCTCAACCTTCGTGGAGTGGTGCAGTCTGGACACGTACAGCAGCGTTGACGGGATTGCTGGACGCAGCAGCATGTCGGGTCCTGCCTGCGCGGTGCCGCACTGGTTCCGACAAGGAGGCTTCTTCTTCTTCTTCTTTTCCACCTTGATGAAACCATCCTTGTCGCACGTGTGCTTCTCTGGACCCTGCCTTTTCAACACTTCGTTGGTTGTATAGGGTTGGGCAGAGGTGTATAGTAACACCCTCATGTCGCCGTTATGTTAAAGTCCTATGTAATAGGGGGCGAGCCTATTGCCATCAACCGGGCACTAATCCAAACTACGGGCTGCTGCTGAAGAATTCCACACGGAAAAACCCAATAACACTTTTGCCCAACCTGGGGATCGAACCCAGGACCTCACGATCAGCAGTCGCACTTGCCACCACCAGACTAACGAGGCAACTACCCAATTATAATATTTTCGCTACATACAACACTAATATATTTTGTAATTTTACTCTGATTCAGTATTGCCTGAGGCAGAATCATGTATGGCCTTTGTTATATTTTCAGTATAAGTAATTATATTATTTGTGATGCTATTAAATTGGATTTTATTTGTAGTACTTAACAATGTAGAAGAAACAATAATATTCAATGTGCTTTGAACCAAAGATAGAACAGTATAAGAGTTGAAAAGATAGACTACAGCGATTTAATTAATTTTATTTTTTAATCTGCTGCCGTTTACCTAGACCTAGTTAATACTGGCTTTTGCAATAGACAGCCGCTTTTTTTGTTAAAGAGTTTTAGTAGAAGTAGAACTCTTCGTGAAAGAATTCGTTGGGATAAGTACTTCCACCACATCTATTCCTGCCACGAAACAGCATTGCTGTGTTTACTGTTTAAATACTTTCATAAAAGCAGTATTTTTTTAACATAACACAACATCACGCCTGTATTCCCCGAAGGGTTGGGCAGAGATGTATAGTAACACCCTCATTTCGCCGTTATGTTTAAGTCCCATGTAATAGGGGGCGAGCCTATTGCCATCGACCGGGCACAAATCCAAACTCCGGGCTGCTACTGAGGTATTCCACACGGGAAAACCTAATAACGCCCGACCTGGGGATCAAACCCAGGACCTCACGATCAGCAGTCGCGCTTGCCACCACTAGACCAACGAGGCAGTTATTATTTTAGTAGTTCTAAAACTGAAATCAGATGGCGCCACTGCGAATGTAGACTTGTCAAAACTTTGATCTGTACAGTCAGCAACAGGATTCGCTGAATGAACAAAATTTAATTACAATATTAGGTATATATATAGTAATTTAATTAGCTTTACAACATACCATAAATTACTGGCTAATGTATTAGACATTGATATTTTGATTGAGTATTAGACATTGATAGGTCTACATAACAAGAGCGTCATTCAATGCTGCCATTACGGACACGTGAGGCTTTCGATTTTTGTTTCTAAGGTTGGTAACGCATCAGCAATCCTTTTAATGCTGTAGGCGGCAATAACCGCTTTCCATTTGAGGACTGTCAGCCTATTTACCAACCTATTACATGAACAAATCTTCCTCTAAGCCTTTTTCCAAAAATTTTGGGGTCAGCTTCCAGTCTAACCAGATGCGGCTGAATACCAATATTTTACACGGAGCGACTGCCATCAGACCTCCGCAACCCAGTTACTGGGCAAAGTCGATAGTCGGCTTCTGACTACCCGTAACGACTGTCATAGGTATTTGTATTACACCCGGAACCGACTGTTTAACGTGCTCTCCTAGGCATGGTTGGATCTCGATGTGTAACGAACGGTCCATCCACGGATTGACCGCGGTAAGCGTCGCTTAACCTCGCAAATTTTATAATTGGCGTGGTTGTTAATTAGCCACGAGCCCCCTATTACTTTAATAAAAAAATTAATAAAAAAAAAGAACGACATATTAATATTAGCATTTTTACACTCAGCTTCGCTATGTAGAACCTTAAAACCTTTGACAACACGTTTGGTGCAGTGGCTGAGCGATCGGCTTCTGCGCTACGGGTCGTGGGTTCGATTCCCGCACGGAACAAATATTTGTATGTTTGGGCGTGTGAAGATTTGTGTTTGTAAACGCACCCACGATACAGGAGAAATCCTAGTGTGGGGTAACGATTTTTTTTTAAATACAAAAAAAAAACACCTGAGTAGCGTTAAAAATAAAAGGTAACAGTTTCACTGCAAGTGAATAAAGTTAAAACGGTAGAAGTTAATCATATTAGAGTATATGTAGAGCTGGGTGGCGACAGATGATTCAATTAACGTCGCTGTTGTGGGATTCGCAGTATTGCCGTAGATCTGTAACTAGCTTTATTCACACGGGATTTTTTAAATTTGTTTTGATTGAATTATTTACATAGGTAGTCAAACAAATGGATTTTTCGTTGCCGTTCGTTTAGTTTTGTTGTGAGTAGATTTAATACTGTTAATAGGAAGGTATGTCGTATAGTACGAATAAATAACTTGATTTGAATAAAAAATATGTACCTATGTTAGAATTTATTATAGACTTATAATATAATTTGTAATGCTATATTCAAATGGATCCTTTTTTTGTCTTTGAAATTACGAAAAATAAAAACTTTATTATTTATATTTTAAAATAACATACATAAAATCACGCATGTACCAATTACATGTTAATTTTATTTTATTGTGTGTCTGTGATTATATTCATCTATTACACACACATTTATCAGCAATCATAACATAACATCACTGATGTCATGTCTGGTGTTGATGTCAGGTAGGCGGCCGGTCATAAAACAATAAGCCAAAACCTCTAACAACATGGATTTATGAAATACATGTTGTGCCAACCCCACCTAGTGTGGGTTAAGGGCAGGAAGAAGAAGAAATGGCCACAATAAAATTATGGCCGTCCAAACCTCTTAGTTTAGTGACCAAACAAAACATAATTAATGCTTTTTCAATTTAAAATGTGACCTTTGACTAAATATTTAATTACAAAGTAATAAGCCACAAGCTGATTGACCCGACCAGCCTTTTTGGCAATTCCCTAATGAACTCTGTCGAACTCGAGAAGACTGAGGTTCTTTGATAAAAAGTTCATTAAATATTAAACAAAAAAGATCTAAGCAAAGCAATGTTTTTTCTATGAAAACCTCCTTTTATTTGCTGTGGAGTTTTCGCGGAATAGTTCAAGTACTCACTTTGCTAGTTTAAAAATATTGTGCTCGGAACATTGTGTGGTCCTCCAAGTATATTCAAAAGTATAAAAATAACGAGAATCTGTTTTCATTCGAAGTACACTCGGGAGCAATGAAACCGGGTCACCAACATAAACAAAATAATGTTAAAATATTAAAGTTTAAGTTTAACTGCCTTGTTTGTCTAGTGGTGGCAAGCGCGGCTGCTGATCGTGAGGTCATGGATTTGATTCCCAGGTCGGGTAACGTGTTATTGCATTTTTTCGTGTGGAATTCCTCAGTAGCAGCCGGTGTTTGGATTTGTGCCCGGTTGATGGCAATAGGCTCACCTCCTATTATGTGGGACTTAAACATAACGGCGAAATGAGGGAGTTACTATACACCACTGCCTCACCTCTGTATGGGAATACAAGCGTGATGTTATGTTATGTTCTAATAAAGTTTATGTTGGTGACCCGGATTTATTGCTCCCAAGTGTAGGTACCTAAAACCAAAATAGTAAAGCTAAAATCTACATAACAAGGGTACTCCCTAGGACCATTCGTTATAGGTGTATTTGAGTGGCTGGATCAGCAGTGGATATTATCATATCAATGATCGATTATTAGAGGGGCTCGTGGCTAATTACCAACCGTGCGGATTATACGATTTGCGGGGTTAAGCTGCGCTTGCCGCGGTCAGTCAGTGGATGGGTGACGGTTCGTTACACATCGAGACCCCTCCGTGCCTTGAAGAGCACGTCCAACCGTCGGTCCCGGGTCTCATAAGAATACCTATGATAGTCGTTGCGGATAGTCAGAAGCTCGAATGTCTGACAACCGGTCTAACCTTAGGATATTGGCATTGCCCAGTAACTGGGTTTCGGAGGTATGATGGTAGTCGCTCTGTGTAAAATACTGGTATTCAGCCACATCTGGTTAGACTAGAAGCTGATCCCAACATAGTTGGGAAAAGGCTAAGCAGAACGAATTATCGATTATTATCAACACAAAGAACACATGAGGAAATGTTGGCTCTGCCACCAGATATCATTTCTTAGTTTCATTTTACAACACCCACGGAGAGTCAGGTTAGCCTATTCAGGGACTAACGGCTAATTTAATCACGGTGTACAAACTAGAGATGGGCCGAATATTCGTTTCATGTTCGGTATTCTGCATATTCGGCCGATTATTCGGCAAAAATGCCGAACATTCTACCGAATAATATTGCGTTAAAAAGTTGCCTCTATGCTTGTATAATTACATAATTGTATCCATATCAAGTGTCTTAACATTTATCGTCAGTTTCACAGAAAAATGTCCAAATGTTGGACCTCTTCCTTCCACTTATTTCATTGCTTTTTTGGAAATTTACTGAGTTTTACGATTTTGTACTCATAAGCAAATGCACGTCCCAATGTTTTTTCGCTAACTAGATGACGCAATAACAGTCCGGGGGTAGCAGCGTCAGCGGTCGGAAGGGTTGCACGATTCAATGCGTTCGACATGTATAAACTTGAATTTTTGCAATGGACGATAAAGCGCGCCATATCCTACCGAATATTCGGCCGAATGTTCGGTTCGGTAAACTTTTAACCAAACATTCGGCCGATTATTCGTATTCGGTGAAACCCTTATTCGGTACATCACTGATACAAACTTATTTCTGTCCACAAAGTAACAAACATAATAAAATCTGCGCAACGTTAATTAACATTGTCGTTCCGGCATATAAACAGCCTAATAATCTTTAGTAGCTAAGGAAAATATAAATGTATACATTCAATAAAGAAACGTGAATAATCTTAGTCTAGACATGGTGTTAGCACATAATAATTGCTCATTATTTATTTATGTGTCAAATGGTAACCATTTATCACGAAGCTATTACCGTGTATGAATAAAAAGACACACACAGACACAAACATACCTACTCCTTACACGAAATCGTTTTTTGAAACCTATCTTCCTCCTAGCCTTTTCCCAATTATGTATGTTTGGGGTCAGCTTCCACTCTAATCAGATGCGGCTGAAAACCAGTATTTTACACAGAGCGACTGCCATCAGACCTTTGCAACCCAGTAACTGGGCAATGCCGATATCCGAAAGTTAGACCAGTTGTCAGACTTTCGGGCTTCTGTCTACCCGTAACGACTGTCATAGGTATTCTTGTGACACAAGCGACCGACGGTTTTAGTTTTGAGGTGAAACATCTAATGCCGCGCTACGGGTTTGAGAACGGCTGTTGCATAGTAACGCTCGCGATGGCAGACACACGACGGCATACCTTCGTAACTCGTCGGCTCTCTTCGGTTTGATTCGGCCAATTTTATTTTTACAAAATGAATTGCGATGGTTCAATCTGCCAAGCGTACCGCGACTATCCAACTTTTTTTTGCAACCCATATTGTTTTCTGATCATCGTAACATTAAAACACTAATATTCTTCTTAAATCTTCTTTTTAAAACTCCTCGAAACTTACCCTCGAAACTCGAAAAAAAACTAATAAACTCATTCTCAGTTAGTAAAAATCCGTTTTGTGTCATAAATTCAGACTAAAAACAAATTGTTTGCAAGTTGTGGAATCTATTTAGATAGATAGACAAAGCTAGGCAGTCCGGCTACGTAACCAGTTTGTAGATAATCCGTACGTCAAAGTTAGGCTGCATAAGGCTATCACACGTGTCTATTGCAATGTGATCATACCAGCGTATAACTAACTGTTACAGCTAGTTCACACAGAAACTATTTACAGGATCAATTTTAGCGTATCAGTTTTTATTTTGGTGATGGCGCCTGTAGTTGTATAAGCTAATTCACATACACGACAGTATTCCGCATCCAGTAAAAAATACTGGATGCGTTATTTTTATCGTATCCTGCCTGCCAGATGCGACGCAGCTGCCATTTGTTTAACTGATCCGTCGGTACAGTTGTGAACAACACATCCAGTACCGACGGATCCGTTAAAACGGAGCTTATTTTGATAATTTCAGCTCACATTCCTTTACTACCGAATACATTTTATTTAAACTAAAGGAATATGTATGATTGTTACGGTTTCCTCACGTGCATTTTTTGGGTTTGCCCAACTAGGTTCGGGACCCAAACGAAGCCCTTAAGGCTTGGATTCAATAAGGGACATATGGAGCAACATGCCGCGGGTCTTTATGCGGATATCTACGTGAATGTCCCGGGGACAATGTCGCGGAACAATTCGTTCGCACACACCTGCGCCCGCTTTCGAAACGGCGGCTTGCAACATGCCCCGCGTCACGTAGAAATGCCGCGCAATGTTGCGGGGCAGTGTGCAACATTCCAGCGTCACGCAGACTCAATGTTGCGCGTCATATCGGGGAACATTTTGTCTTCTAGTGAATCCAAGGCTTTAACCGTGAGCTGAACACGCGGCGACACACGGATAGATTAGAGACTTAGACGATTGTTAATTTTTAAAAAATAACTTTATTTTACATCAAAGGAATTTAGGTAAGGTTATTGAAAAAAAAAGTGAAAAATCCAGGAATTTCGAGTAGAATTTTCACTTATATTATCAAATTAAAATAATAGGCAGAATTCGTTGTGTCAGTTTTAGGTACACCGAACCTTATACCCAATATCTAATCGTACATCGCTTACCATTAAATCTGGTCTTCATATTATCTGCCTAAGTCAATTTCTGCCCTAGGTATATTTGATCTTTGCAACCCTACAGGCTATGGTTTAACACCTGTCATTATAAATTGTGATCACACGATAAGATAATCGTGTTGTCGGTAGACAATTGACATGGTTTATGTTCGCTTGAAGCGGTAAACGTCATGTAGCCGGGCTAATTTGCCCCAGTTGCACTGCATAATAACATCAATCACTTAGAGCTGCCTCATTAGTGCGTTGCGTCGTCGCAGCGTCAACGCTGAGTCGTTTTCCATATATTTTTAATGACATGCCACATTAAAGCGTTGCGTCGTCGCTCGCAACATTTCAACGGATCGGCGGACGAGAGACGAAGCGGGGGGAGGGTGATGCGCTGCACGTCGTGCGTCGTCGCAACGCAGGTGTGGCATACAATGCGTTGATCCGTAGCGACAACGCAACGCACTAATGAAGCATCGCCCTTAAGCAAATTAGCGTAGGTAATCTTCTTCTCTCGTGTGCAGCGTATACGAGAATAGCCCACGACGTGGTGAGAAGATTAGTCAGTCAGCAAGGCTGGTAGCAGGGCTGACTGTCCAGAGTACGTCGGAGTACTTATAGTATCGTCACTCGTGGAGGCTCGTTTCATGCATACTACACTAAATTTCCCTCTGTTAAACTCAGTTTACTCTAACTAATTGTGCATAAAAACTGAAAAGCTATTCAAATATCATCATCATCATTAGCAATCTACATCAGTCCACTGCTGTACATAGGCCTCTCCCAAAGCACGCCACTGAGCCCGATCTTCGGCTCTCCTTCTCCAGCCGCTGCCGGCTACCCAACGTATATCGTCGCTCCACCTAGTCGCACTGCGTTTGCCGATTCGCGGTCTCCACTCTAGAACTCGTCTACCCCAACGGTTATCGGTTCAGCGGCAAATATACAATAACAATAATGTTCTATTCAAATATACAATAACAATATTCAGTGTTAATTCCGCCAAATAGGAACAACTGTTTGGCGCAATTAACACTAAATATTTTTATTGTATATTTGTATGTCATGGATTTCAGCAAAGTAACGCATGATTCCATTATTTATGAAAAGTTGTTATAACATAACATAACATCACGCCTGTATTCCCCGAAGGGTTGGGCAGAGTAGTCACATGTAATAAGGGGTGAGCCTATTGCTATCAACTGGTCATAAATCCAAACTACGGGATACCGAGGAATTTCACACGGAAAAACCCAATAACATATTGCCCGACCTGGGGATCGAACCTAGGACCTCACGATCAGCAGTAGCGCTTCGTACCACGAGACCAACGTGGCAGTATCTACACCCATATTATCAGAACAAACCCTATAATAATTAAAATCAATACAAACACAAGAACAATTTCATTATGTAAATACAATCAGCAATCAGCAGATTGCCTGTTTGTCCAATACCATGCACCTTTAAGGTGCGCGTACACTTATAAGGACTCACATTTTGTGCACAGATCAAATGCACGGAGTTTGTCTCTCTTTTGCATACAACTTCATTCCTTTGTACGTATTTTGACGTACGGTACCTCTGTGGAAAGATTTTCTTTTTTATAATTATTTGAATCAGTTGTACAATTTATTTTAGACGACCCGCCCCGACTTCGCACGGGTGCAATGTAGATACTAATCTTCCTCTTGAATCACTCTATCTATTGCTAAAAACTGCATTAAAATCCGTTATGTAGTTTAAAAGATCTAAGCGTACAGACAGCGGGAGCAACTTTGTTTTATACTATGTAAAGATTTGACATGACACTTGTCAAACTATTATGTGTAACGGCGAGACGCGCTCACTAACTTATACTTACGTTAACATGCAACATAAAAACAAACTTAATCAGCAAGAAATAAGTAGTATAAGTAATATATAGCAGTGATAGCCCATTGGTGTGACCGTCGGACTGCCAAGTCATAGGTCTCGAATTCAGACCCAAGGTACGCCTCCAGACTTTTCCAGAGGCCCATGGGCAGCATAAACTCTGACACCAGGTTAGTCATTAACCACACGAAAAGAAGAAGTTGTATAATTATAAACATATTTACTATGGATTAATTTCTCGATGACAGAAAAGATTGGCTTTCAATTTCAACTGAAAGACGTCATCAAGATACATGCTATATGTCTATAATATCTCGTCTGCCACCATTTGGTAAGTCCATGGTTCCGATACGTATGCAAAATGGAATACCCATAAGAGCGCCTGTGCGCTGTGTCGATCCGAATTCGTAAAAATACAATCCGAGGAAACTCAGCTGCAAATCTATGAAATTCGTATCGTGTAGTGCAGAACCATTCATACAAATAGTACTGCAGTTTGTTCGGATCGTATTTTTAATCGACTTCCAAAAAAGGAGGAGGTTCTCAATTCGACTGTGTTTTTTTCTTTTTTTTTGTATGTTATTTCCGCGATATCTTTGCTAATTGTGAACCGAATGATTATTTTTTTGTTTGACAGAATATTCTTTTGAAGTGGTTCCATTTAAATTTGGTAAAGATCTGATGAAGAACTTCGGAGATAAACAATTTGAAGTCGGTTTTATTTTTGTTAAAAAGTGATTATTATATCGGATTTGGATCGAATGCAGTGCACAAGCGCGCTCAGTGGTCGTGCACCTTAATATTGTAGTATAGCTATACCATGACGCTCGCGTGCCAACCATGATTACATACAAATTGGACGGCACGGAGTATTTGATTGGATACTTATCACACGATTGATAAGGTTTGATGTCACATGGTTTTATATTAATTACACGTTTTTGTTATTACGTGGTGTTTATGTGTTACAGTTGATTAAAATTGAGTACAGGATTTTGTTGAGTAAGGATCATTATGATTTGCGAGTTTAAGCTGTGCTTGCGGCGGACAGTCCGCAGATGGATGTCATTCGTTACACATCGATACGGCTCCGTGCTTCGGAAAGCACGTCAAACAGTCGATCCCGGGTGTCATACGAATACCTACGACAGTCGTTACGGGTAGTCAGAAGATCGAAAGTCTGACAACCGATCTAACCTTAGAGTATCGGCATTGCCCAGTAACTGAGTTCCGGAGATCTGACGGCAGTCGCTCCGCGTCAAATACTGATATTCAACCGCATCTGGTTAAACTGGAAGTTGACCCCAACATAGTTGGGAAAAGGATAGGGAGACAGGATTTTGTATTCAAATTACAGTACAGTAAACAGTAAGGCCGGGGCCGCACTGGTACGGCGACTGCGACGTGACGGCGATTTCGTGAAAACAAACTCAAATAAACATAAGTCCGTGGCCGCACTGCAGAAGCGACAAGCGAAATTTATTTGTTCACAAAATCGCCGTCGCGTCTCTGTCGCCGTACGAGTGCGGCCACGGCCTTAGGGCACGCCCCAATCTTGTTTGAAAAACATGTTGGAGGCTATTTCTAACAAAAAAATGGCCACAGCAGACTCAGCTTAACGTTACGTACGTACGTTTAGTGAATAATCAGTCCTAGTATTCTCCATAGGTACAATGATCCTGACATTTATATGTAACTTATGACTGGTATATTATGATAGGACTGTTATAACTGAGGGTTATCCCTCAGTTATAACAGTCCTATCATAATATAACAGTCTTAAGTTAGAGCTAGCTTAAGCTAAGATTTACCGCGCACATAAGAAAACACAATCTCGCACCCTAAGTGAAATAAACGTGAAAATAAGCAACTTAGCTAAACAGTGAAGAAAAGGTTTTCTAACAAAGAATAACATAAAAATAAGACGAGGTTTAACAAACCATTTATGAAGCCGTTTTCTTAAAATTGGATAAACGTTTCTTTCTCTAAATAATATAACTGTGTTTTTTCCTCTTGTGAAAAAAATACTTCTTTAACGAGACTATTCAGGTTTCATACAAAGTTGGGCCCAAAGCCAAGGCTCACAGATGAAGAAAAAATTGAACTAAACTTTTTTTTAAATAATATTACAGTCACACTTACAGAATTACAGTCATGGCAAAAAGTTAAGAATGACCCACTAAATAAATCCATGTGTGATAATGTATGTTGTATAGTGGTCGGGCATAATAAATCTCACTACACATGAATAAGTGGACTGTATTTTATATTTAAGCACAATGTACTATTTTAATACAATAATATGGAAAATTATGCAAACCACACCATAGCTGCGGTCCCCAGATAGTCATAGACTATCCTAGCTAGTGTTGCTACAAAAAAGTACAGTGGAAACTCGATTAACCGGACTAATTGTTGTCGTTAGGCATTCGGATAATCGAAAATCCGGATAATCGAATGTATGAAGAAAAGCGGGTTTTGTGCATATGTAGTACCAACAATCGGTATTCTTCTTAATATCACTTAGAGCCTGCGCAGACGAAGGACAATGGCGGACAAAAAGTCCGCGGTGCGCTCTTATTAGTACTGCAATAAGGTTGCACTATGTCCGCGCCAATACCTCATGTCGCCATGAGGTATTCCGTCCTTGACGTAGTCCGTATAATCGCGAATCCGTATAAATGAAGGCCGGATAATCGAGTTTCTACTGTATCAATTTGGCCTTTTATATGTACGAGATTTATTTTTGGTCAAATGTATGGGAAATTAGATTTTACGAACTTATGCAGCTGTTATTCTGATGGTTCTATAGCTTCGCTGTCATAGTACCAAATTCTTAGAATTATGTTCCAAACGGATTAAAAACATCCTTTTCCGTTGGCACTTTCGATTTTGGGTCCAATATGAATGGTCTCCTTAACTAAGTTCCCAGAAGCTACAGGGCTTGTTCGCATTAAGCAGTCTGCGCATTACAACGTATCATACTAGAACCGGAAAAGCCACATTTGACGGAAGATGCGTCGTCAATCTTCGTCGGTACACATAATTCCATACAAACATCTCACACCGTACACATTTGACCGAAGATGCGTTACTAAAATTCCTCGAGTAAATTACGCAACGGAAAATCGGCGACGTATCATCCGTTACATGTGGCTTGGTCCTAAAAGGAACTTGTCATGCACGGAAAACGCTCCGTTCACTATTATGCCCATTGCAACGGATCAACCGCGTTCTATACGGGTATCAACCGCGGTCTATACGGGTATACAGGGCGTAAGATGACCGTACCATCCCCGTTTAGTGGCCTTTCTAACAGTTGTTGTTTTTCTTTAATTGTATAAATATTCGTATTTACGAACACAATGTATTAGATTTTCGTCCTCCATTTTTTTGTTTACGTGCTTTCCTTCAAAACCTGGCAAATAATTAATATCTTGTATCAGACGGCGATATCCTAAGGTTAGACTGCTTGTCGAGAGTTTCGGGCTTCTGACTACCCCTGACGACTGTCATAGGTATTTACCCGGGACCGACTGTTTAATGTGCTCTCTGAGGCACGGAGGGGTCTCGGTGTGTAACGACCGGTCACCCATCCATGGTTGGTATCATTGGGCTGGTATTATTATATACTAGATTATTACCCCCGGTTTCACCCGCATCCTAGGAGAACTACTTAATGTACCCGAATAAAAAGTATCTTATGTGTTAATATAGGGCATAGTCTATCTGTGTGCCAAATCTCATCTAAATCCGTTCAGCCGTTTTTGCGTGAACGAGTAACAAACATCCATACATCCATACATACAAACTTTCGCGTTTATAATATTATAGTAAGGATGTTTCAGTATTAACTTACACACTTACGATGTTATGTCGGTTGATATAAAAAAGCCTATCCCTTTTGATCTGTCTCCCACAATAATTGAGTCATATAATCTCTAAAATGTCTCTTTTCCTAAATCAGCTTAGAAGCTTCGCTTTAATGTTGTTGGAGATACAAATTGGAAAATAACACGGTACAATCTTGAACGCCATAAAATTTAGAAAATGTAATTTGTGTTTTTTTTGCGTATTTTTTGTGAAAGTTATCTTTAATGTGTTTCACCTTTTATCCTCATTTTTTTTCGCATTCCTTGCGTAACGTTTTATTTGTGCGCCTTTTTTATATTCTTGACTTAGTCGCGTTTGGCCCTAGTCTCACCTGATGGTAAGCGCAGACATGATCTAAGATGGAGCATACAAATCCAAGGAACAGTGATATAGAAGGATTCCCCTATACTCCTCTGGCTCTCACATACACACGACGGAACACAGTAAACTGCTTGGCGCGACTTTAATGTGAGGGTGGTAGCTAGCCAGGCAGACCGTACCTATACATCCCACCACCAAGCGTACTGGGTTTTGTTGAATCTTACAACACGCGACAATTCTCAGCGTGTGGTGAGGAAGTTTATATGCTATTCCATCCCCACACGGAATAAACTGCTTGCCTTCTATTTACTTGTTGAAGCTTGGAAAATCTTGGTAAAGACAAGAGTCGGTCTCAAGGGTACGGTATGCTATTTTCTATCTTCTGATCGTTCTGCCTAGATTTTTCCCAATTGTGTTGGGGTCAGTTTCCAGTCTAACTAGATGCAGCTGAATACCAGTATTTTACACGGAGCGACTGCCATCAGACCTGCGCAACCGAGTTACTGGGCAATGCAGATATCCTAAAGTTAAACCAGTTGTCAGACTTTCGGGCTTCTGACTACCCGTAACGACTGTCATAGGTATCCGTATCACACCCAGGACCGACTTTTTAACGTTCTCTCCAAGACACGGAGGAGTCTCGATGTGTAACGAATAGTCACCCATCCACGGACTGACCGCAGCAAGCGTTGCTTAACCTCGCAAATCGTATGATCCGCTCGGTAGTTAATAAGCCACGATCCCCTCAATCCCCTATAACTAATAACATCCCTAATGATCCAATCAATACCTCACTTTCCACGTTCGAATTTATAGTAGGTATCATCCTTAAAAATATCGTTCTTTGTGAGTCCATTTCCAGCAATGATATTTACGCGTTGATAATTATTATACACGTGTTCCTCTGACGATGAAATTGGCTGATAATTTTAAATTCCTGGAACTGAGTATTCCTTTTATGAATTTACATGTTGAACAGTTCGAAAGTGGCCCAGATGTAAAATATCGGCATCTACATTAAGTACAAATGTAAGTATAAATAAAGTTGTACGCCGGAAATCCTCGGAATCCCACTTAACGAAATGAAGTGTTTGTTTATCAACAAATTGTTTGAGTTTGTGTGTACGCAGTTCGCTGAATAGCGATAAGATCTTAGGAGAGTTGACAAAAATACACTTAGATAGAGACTTTTCTAATTACACTATTATTCAGGTCCATAAAACACTAATCCCAGCTTCATGTTAGGAACGGTATACTTATTGCGTTGTTGTTTTATTATAATAAATTAATGTCATTAATCTATCTATACCAATATTATAAAGCTGAAGAGTTTGTTTGTTTGTTTGAACGCGCTAATCTCATGAACTACTGGTTGGAATTGAAAAATTATTTTTGTGTTGGATAGTCCATTTATTGAGAAAGGTTATAGGCTATATAACATCACGCTACGACCCATAGGAGCGGATCATAAATGAAAAATGTTGCAAAAATGGGAAAAATGTCCACCTGTGCGAAGCCGGGACGGGCCGCTATGTCATAATAAATCCACCAATGTGTAACATTTCCCTAACAATATATCTGCCTAGCCTTTTCCCAACTATGTTGGGGTCAACTTCCAGTCTAACCAGATGCGGCTGAATACCAGTTTTTTACACGGAGCGACTGCCATTAGACCTCCACAACCCAATACCTGGGCAATACCGATATCCTAAGGTTAGACCGGTTGTCAGACTTTCGAGTTTCTGACTATCCGTAACGACTGTCATAGGTATTCGTATAAAACCCGGAACCAACGGTTTAACGGGGTCTCCGGGCACGGAGGGGCTTGATGTGTAACGAACGGTCACCCATCCAGGAACTGACCGCGGCAAGCGCAGCTTAACTTGCAAATCGTATGATCTGCGCGGTTGGTAATAAGCCACGAGCCCCTCCAACGTTTCCCTAGCAATGATAAAATAAAACATAGGAGAACTCAGTTTACAAAGCATCTAAATGTAGAATCGGATATCGGATCGGAAAAAATGGTCAACTCTTAACCAAAGCTTATCCAGCCAACCTTTATAATGAACGTCATCATTGTCCCCAGGCCGTGGACGATGGAGACCAGAGCTGATGACGACGAGGCGCCAACAGACCCAGCGGCGAGGAAGCTCACACACCATGACTACACAGAACAGGACTTTGAAGGTAAGACTCATTAGCTTTGAAGGTATTACACTACAGTGAAAGTGTAGAACTTCCAGCTTTTTAATTCTCGAATTTGGTGACACTTGACCTTTGTCGCACCTGATGTTGAGCGCAGACAGCAGCCTAAAATGGAGCACATGAATTTAAGTTGCAAATATACAACGTGTTACAAAAATACCCCTAAAGTTGAAAGGGGGTTAAAAGGTCCCTTGTAAAGAGTCTCTTGGCAATATTTGACCATCATAGTATGACCAAAAAAAAAAGAATTTGGATAAAACATAAAATAATCATCATTGAAACGCAACCCTAAATATATAAAACTAAAGAGTAGACTACCCAGAAAGGTATTTACATTCTTACCTAATTTCCTCTGAGAGGTAAATGACAACAACCCATAAAAGACTACTTGAATATTTACATTTTTCATGGGGAATTATGTCACATGTTGTATAGAGGGACTCCCTTATACCCCTCTGGCTCTCACATACACACGACGGAACACAGTACGCTTTAATGTGAGGGTGGTAGCTAGCCAGTTGGACCGTAAAGATACTACCACCAAGCGTGCTAGGTTCTGTTGAATCTCTCAAAACTATTCTCAGAGTGTGGTGAGGAAAGCTGAAAAAAAATTGCCCTACCCAAATGGTGACCTCAAATGTTAGCGATAAAGCCGCCATTTGACGAAGGTAAATCTCGAAATTGTCAGTCTAAATACCCAGAATTGGTTATAAGCAGCAGCGTCATCACAGCATCAGAATGACTCTGCAGTCACGCCAGTGGCGGTCCGAGGGGGGGGGGGGGTCGTAGGGGTCATGACTGATGATCTGTGTTTGTATAGAAAACATGCGTAGTGCAACACACAGAAAACGCATTCACGCGCAGTGTTGTGGCTCCGTCGCCACGCACCCCGCAGCGTAGCGCGGGGCAGTGTGTGTTTCGCCTTACTGTTATTATGACCCCTCCAAAATCTTTGGCTGCGACCGCGCCAGAGTCACGCACTACTTTTCTAAATATGGATGGCTTTCTTCGTGACCAACTACAGTGTGAATTTGAGCCCATATTTCTTTTTACGTTTGAACCTATACTTCACCTGATAAAGTTAGGCTATTATTATCAACAAGACAAAAATAAATTAAGTCTATAAAAACAAGAGATTTCCTTGAAAAGAACGACAAATGTAAATGTCAGATATGGTCGAAGGGAGAAAAATATATCACCATTTATGTCAAAGATGTTTACAAACAGAAGTCTCCTTATATTCATATATCTTTTTCGGAATAAGAAGCGGTGCAATTAACGTCTCGCTCGACATTTGACGACCGACGTCTACATAAAGACTATTAATAGTACAGTCACAGAGTAAGGATAGATACTCTTTATACTGTGGTACAGTCTAGACTGTATACTTTTATCTAGATAAAAGTACCTAAAAATAACTTTGAACGAAAAAAAATGTATTATGAATTACTTATCCAAAGCATCAAAGCAAAATTAATTTTATGGTGTTATAAAAAAGTAGTTTTTTTTTTTAAATAACCCATATCTTTGATGCTAAGTGTAGAATTATTATTATATTTGCTACATTAATACACTGCAATATTAAATTGAAGTATGTTACATTATCTGAACCCCATTGCAACCATAAATCAATTTTCCATTCAATGAGGCGAAACCTTGTTTCTTAATAAGAGCTATTACTATTAATAAGACCTTATTACATTACATAACATAATATATATAATTATGTTTATGTTACCTATTACATACATACATAAACTCACGCCTTTTTCCCATGGGGGTAGGCAGAAACTATAGAACGCCACATGCTACGACTCTTACATACCCCTTTCGCTTCATCCACATTCATACATCTTGTCATACACGCACGCCGGTTGAGAGTACTACGCACCTGACCTTTGTGAAGAACATCACCAATAACATCGTTGTATGTCCTTCTAGGACGTCCTCTACCAGCGTTCCCATTAACATCCGCCTTATAAATTCCTTTTGTTAATCGCCGTTCACTCATTCTCTCAACATGACCAAACCACCTAAGCATACTCCTTTCAATTTTTGTCACTACATCATCTTTTAAACCGCAACTTTGTCTAATCTCTTCATTTCTCAATCTATCATTCAAAGTTACACCGCACATACTTCGCAAAGAACGCATTTCCACGGCATTTATTCTACTTTCATGCCTCTTCTGCCACGATCAACATTCACTTCCATACATAAGCGTAGGTACTAACACACCATTATGGACAGCCAGTCGTGCCTTTTTGGACATCGACCGGCTAGCCACAACCGCATGCAAAGCACCATTTACTTTATTTCCCGCATTTGCTCTCCTTTCCACATCTTCGTCAATCTTACCATCTCTTGTAAACATGCTTCCCAAATAAACAAACTCATTCACCTGTTCAATACTTTCATCTCCTATCTTTACTTTACACTCAGATACATCTGCATCTCTTTCAAAAACCACTACTTTCGTCTTGCTTACATTAATTTTCATCCCTTTCATATTATATGCTCCATTATCCATAGTTACCATGGCTTGCAACTCTTCCGCCGACGATGCAAGCAAAACTTGATCATCTGCGTAGAGAAGATATTTGACAGGCAACTCATTAATTTTCAATCCACACTCACTCCCTTTTAAATCTGTCAAACAACTATCCATGTATAGGTTGAACAGCCATGGAGACGCTACTTAACCCTGTCTAACACCTCTGGAGATGCCAAACCAGTCTGTGAACGCCCCATTTATCCTAATACAAGCACTGGAATCCCTGTACAGCGATTTCAGTGCCCGTATCAAGCGCCAGTCCACCCCGTACAAAGATAATGTCGACCACAATTCTTACCTCCACACACTATCATTACTATTACTATTAACATATTTACCTTTCATAAGAATAAGAATAGTTTAGCACAATATAAATCTAAGTTCTGCTAAACTATCTTTAACAAGGCATTAGGTAACCAACCTAGCCTTTTTTGTGGTCACCAATAAATAAGTTTAACTTATTCTTTAATAGAGTTAAGAAACATTTTAGCGCTTTACTCTGACACAGTAATTTCGACCACAATACGACCACAAAACAATTTAGCACAGCCGACATTAACAAGTTACATGGGTCGGGTAGAACAACAGCTGACATGTTGTTACTTGTTGTTTTACCTTTGTGCCTTTATTCTCTGAACCGTTGGTCCAGTTTAATGATAAAATAAACTTTCAGGAACTGTAATCTTACCGCGATGGTTGTTATTGAAGCCTTACAGATACAGACAAGTAATAACAAAATTATGTAAAAGGAAATTAGTATGTACATACTAAGAATCCGAAAATAGCAAATAAACTTGCTGAATTTGATTTTTTCAGGTTAAGTAAATTGGTTTAATGTGATATAAACAAATTAACAGGAAAATAAACAATGTTGTCTTTTTTAATATATTTTTTCTTGTGGCATTAGTTCACTTTAAAATAACTTCACGCATATATTCCCCGAAGGGTTCGGCAGAGGTGTTTTAGTACACCCTCGTTTCGCTAATTATGTTTCAATATGCATGCTATTTCACCTAACATCGTGTGAGAAAGGGATAGACCTAGTAATGAGCCTTAAGAAGCTGTTGCGCGCACATATAAACACTCCCGTATTGTTTACCGCCGCTTAGTATGAAATGAACGAATAAAAATTGTCGAAAACACTTGTAGGAGAAGTATTCTTATGAAAAAACTACTGAATGATTTATTTTAAAGTAAAATTATATAAACTATTCAATAATTGAACTGTGCCTTTACGAATTCTATTTTGGAGATTTCATACTCCTGTTATTTATTTACGTCCAAAATTACGTTAAAATTTGGATCTATCGAGGCTCATAACTTTTTAATTACTTTTATGTTACTATTTGGTTTACGTACAGGCATAGATAACAACAAGACCAATCGATATCAAGTACTATGTCAAACAGTGCAGTAATCACCCCACAACGTTTGTATGGAGAAAATCTAGCTAGCGCACCCTTAAGTATTCTATGCAATGCTATGCAAGAGATAGACGAGGTTTGAGCATAATTTTAACTAAAACTATTCAAAACGATTCTCAATTGTTACTTATCTTAGAATTATTAAATTAGAGACCGGCCGTAAGCCGCCTAATGTGAAAGCGCCCTTAAATCTCAGCAGACCAACACGGGTAAAACATGATTTCCACCAAACGGGTCGCATCGCATCGAATCGGAAAGGATACGAACGGATTCGGCGACAGCCGAACGCGTCCATCAGGATGTCGATGCATACGATTGGCTCCGTACAGTCGCTTGCGAACGTATCCGTTTCTGCGCCTAGTCAAATAGTTTCAATCCTACCGTGTTGACGTGTTCTAATTTTTGAACGGATCTGATCGGATACGACGACATGCGAACGGAGCCGATCGCGCATGGCAGCATACTTTCGGCTACGATCGCGTGTCGCGGAAGACGCCCGCGGTCAATCTATTATGCGCAGCTTGGTAATATAGACTTTAAATAATTTAATATCGTTTAAAGATTGTAAATTCCGTTCCGATCCGATGCGATGCGAGCAGTTTGGTGGAAATCAGCCTTAACTAAAAATAAATAATTGAAGAGCAATATTTTATTCCTAACATTCTCTATTTTAAATGGAGGCTCGAGTGAAAGAATGGCAGGTTTGTCTTCATTTTCCATGGTGGGAATTAGGTCAGAAGGGTGGACGAGTGAGATAGGGGAGCAAAATCCCATGGCAGCTATATATAGTCGTATATATAATACCATGGTATATTTTCGAATGGGATAAGTTTAGGATGGATCGGGTGTCAACAACTGTGATGAATGTTTTGCACTTTTCTGTTACGATTTGTTACTTACACTATTGATGAGAAGTACATAAATGTATGCTGTAAGGGCCAAGAATGTACAAAAAAATATGCTTTTATTGAAAATATAATTCCAGCATTTCATTGCAATTATTAATAACAAACATCACGCTTGTATTCACCAATTGGAATGCCCCGTTGGTCTAATGGTGGCAAACGCGACTGCTGATCGTGGGGTCTTGGGTTCGATTTCCAGGTCGGCAAAGTGTTATTGGGTTTTCCGTGTGGAATTCCACAGTAGCAGCTCGGATCCCGGATTTATGCCCGGTTAATGGCAATAACGCCTCCTATTACATGGGACTTAAACAAAACGGAGAAATGAGAGTGTTACTATACACCTCTGCCCAACCCATCGGGAAATCTAGGCGTGATGTTATATGTTATGTTGTTTTGGGATCATTCGGAAACTGGCAATATTTTTATTTTGCCAGATATTTGAGCTGTGTTCAATGCACGATCATTTGTAATAACTAATAAGTTGAGCAGAATACCAATAAGAATACAGTCACGGTATCTTTTTTCTATATCATTTCTCATAACTACAACTTAATTGTTCACACGCAGTCCTGAATAACAACTGAATAATAATCAAGGCAAGGAAAGTGGCCAAACGTGCCTACTTCCTATTACAGAATTTCCTTCACTATATTATGTACAAATCTTTACATAGTATAAAACAAAGTCTCTCCCGCTGTCTGTTCGCTTAGATCATGCAGTAATGCAGTTTTAAGCAATAGATAGAGTGATTCAAGAGGAAGGTTTATATGCCCCACATTAGTATCTAAATTGCACCCGTGCGAAGCCGGGACGGGTCGCTAGTATACAATAAAAATATTTAGTGTTCATTTCACGAAAACAGTTGATCAAGCCTGAATGCAGTATGCAGCACCGCCCTCCCAACCGCAAATATATACAAATGCAGAAGGTGCGATTAATAATATGCAGCACACAAACAAATCAAGCCGATACGACACGTGTTTAGCCCCTCCACGGGGCATCCTCATGGGATGTTGACAGGCTTGATCAAGTTTGACAGGCTGTCTTCGCGGAATGTATCTATATCTATCTATACTAATATTTTAAAGAGGAAAGATTTGTATTTTTGGATTTTTTTATGTATCGAATAAACTTAAAAACTACTGGGCCGATTTCAAAAATTATTTGGCCGTTAGAAAGCTACATTATCACTGAGTTACATAGGCTATGGGCGGAGCCGTGAGGACACAGCTATTAATATTATAAAGAGGAAAGATTTGTATTTTTGTATGTAACGAATAAACTTAAAAACCACTGGACCGATTTCAAAAAATATTTGCCGTTAGAAAGCTAAATTAGCACTGAGTAACATAGGCTATATTTAAAACTTCTTACGCGGGCGAAGCTGTGAGGAAACAGCTAGTAATATATAAAAAAGAATCCCTATTTCCCTTGGTCGCGTCACAACTTGAGAACGACTTTACCGAGTGAGGTCATATTTACACAATATATTTGTTTTGTCAAGACGATGGTTCGTAGCTATGCTGGGATCCAATAGGTGGCGCTGTAGTCAAATTATTTACGCGGGCACACCCGCGTGAGAACAGCTAGTTAACACAAAATGTTTTTATTGTATATTTGTATGTCATGGATTTCCGCAAAGTAACACCTAATTCCATCATTCACTATATCGTCACCGGAAAGCCAATACTACTTAAGCGCCATTTTGGCTAAAATGAGTTATATATTATATCGTTGGAATGGATTTTTTTTCTGCGTCGATTTGTTGGGATTTCGTATTTTATTCCATTATATTACGAAATCCCAACTAATCGACGCAGAAAAAAATTCCAATCCAACGATATAATGTGTAACTCATTTTAGCCAAAATAGCTCTTAAGTAGTATTGGCTTTCCGGTGACGATATGTAATTGGGTTATGCCTGCAAGTCGTTGCCAGGCCGTGGCCAGCTGCCTGATATAACGGTTCAATTTAATTCTAAACTTAGTTGTCGGATATCGATCTTGTAACTTGCACAAACTACTGCGCTTGCAATGCTGGAGGTGGGTGTACTCGGCAGTTAGTGGATTAATAGTGATACGTTGAACCTGGGCTTTAGTTTTCTGTAGTTAACTAACAACAAGAACGAGAAAAACAAGGGTTTATATCACACACACACACAAACACACCGAATGAACTGCTCACTGAAGAATTGTATTGGTTCTAGTAAAAAGTTTATAATTTAGCTAAAGTGTAAGGAATACTAACTGAAAATAATCATATCTATACATAACATCACGCCTGTATTCACCAAAAGGTTGTGCAGAGGTGTATAGTATTATACCCTCATTTCGCCGTCATTTTTAGAGCCTATTCAATCTCCGGGCTGCTACTGAGGAATTCCACGCGGAAAAACCCAATAACACTTTGCCCGACCTGGGGATCGAATCCAGGACCCCATGCTTAGCAGTCGCGCTTGTGACTACTAAACCAACAAGGCAGTCAAACTAACAAACAAATATACGAGTAAAGCTAATTAAAACTGTTTAGAAAGAAAAGCTGAATTCTGAATGCAGTTTTCTTTAACTTTGTTATTTATATAAATAGAAAATACTGACAAGAAATACACTGAAAGCTCTGAAAAATACACTGAAAGTTCTGAGAAATATTTATTGTAAAAAGTAAGCTCGTTTAGAAATACAGTTTTCTCCTTCACACAAAGGTCTTGAAAGCTTTTGAAGGAACAATGGACTTGTTTCTAAGGCGTTGACTAGTTAAGTTATTATTTGTAATACAACCACTAGAAGTGCAAGAATATTTAACTAAGTTGTAGGAGTTAATTATTGGTTAATAAATAGAGTTAAAGTTAAACATTGTACAAATATACTATAACAATATTTTGTGTTAATTCCGCCAAACAGTTGATCAAGATTTCTTTTTTCGTGTACTTAGTGACTAACCTGGTGTGAGAGTTTATGCCGCCCATGGGCCACTGACTTGGCTTCACATGCCGTCGAGAAATATCTTTGAGGCATGCCCGTTTCCTCTCGATATTTTCCTTCACCGTTTTTAAGCAAATGATAATTATACAATACGCACATGAATCCGAAAAGTCAGAGGTGTGCCTTGGTTTCGAACTCGAGACCTATGACTTGGCAGTCCGACGGTCACTCCACAAGGTTATCACTGTTGATCAAGCTTAGATGCAGCACCGCCCTCCCGCCCGCAAATATATGCAAATGCAGAAGGTGCGATTAATAAAATGCAACAACAAAACAAATCAAACCGATACGACACGTGTTTCGCCCCTCCACGGGGTATCCTCAGGAAATGTTGACTCGTCGACCGCTTGGACGCGTTGGTTAAACATTAGTAAATGACAGTACACAGTATTGTTTGTAATTTTACAATGAAGCGCTGTCTTTGTTATTTCTATTCGACTGCTTGTAGATAGTCTTGCGGATCGTTTCTACGTAACCTGACTATTATTGGCGAGACCAGAAGGGTCTCCGAACCAATACCTACTATTCTAACTACCTAGCTAACTACGCAAAGCTAACTACTGTAACATCATGGCTATGACTATAGCAGCGACACCTCTAAGAGTGTCCCCAAGGGGGAACTCGAACTCTTAGGGTGTCGAATGCAAGAGGACTGGGAGGGATACGACAGCTTGATGAGGGCTGTATTCTCGCGTCATGGTGACTGCGCGGAGTCAGAAGGGACGACCGGCTCCGCGGCTGCGGCGGGTGAGCACGGTGGATCGGGGGCGGCGGCGGTGGGACGTCGCGAGAGGCCTCGTCGGCGAGGGCGATACGCCGGTCGGCAGCGGCGGTGTTTGTGTATAGTACTGGTGGATTTATTCGCCTCCTGGAGGAGGGTGATCTCATCATCGGGCTCTAGTAGCGCATGCCGGGGACGGCGGACTATGCTAATTTGGGAGGGTTTATAATCGGACGCGGCGGTCACGAGGGGGTTCCGATGCCTCGGGGCATGGTCGAAGTAACGCTTAGACGTGCGTTTGAGATATAGCCTTACCGTTGGCATTTTTAGGTCTAAGTGAAGCTGAACGTTGCGCATATACCACGGAGCGCCCGCGGCTCTGCGCAATACGCGGTTTTGCAGAATTTGAAATGCTTTAAAGCGACATGGCCTAACGTGTGCGAACACGACGCTGGCGTAGGTTAATATGGGGCGAATGCACGTCAGGTAAAGTCTCAACTTATTTCTAAGCGAGAGCTTACTGCGCGCCCTAATCATAGGGTGTAACCGGCCCACAACAAAAGCGGCGCGAGCGTGCACCTTTTTGATGTGTTGCCGGAACGTGAGGTGGTGGTCTAGGATAACCCCCAGGTACCTGACGCTCAGTTCCCAAGGGATCTCTTTTCCAAACATGACTACTGGGGGACAACGCGAGTGGTTATCGCCGTGCCTCTCGAAAAGAACTGCTGCGCTCTTTTCGGGATTCACCTCGATACGCCACTTCCGAAACCAAGCGCCGAGGCGGTTGGCTGCGGTTTGTAAGATGCGGGAGATCGATTTTAGGTCACTACCCGTGTAGTAAATAGCCGTGTCGTCGGCGAAAAGTGCCAACTGGGCCTTGCCTTGAGTGGGAATGTCGCTGGTGTACAGCGTGAACAGAAGGGGGGCTAGCACGGAGCCCTGAGGGACTCCGGCTCGGATCGGATCATTATTCATTGCCAAACTGGGCATATAAATAGACTCGTAAGCTAATTTTATCTGTGATGGCTACTAACGTATGGGAGGGTCTACTATACAAAGTCTTTGCTTAATCTTTGGTAAAGATAAAAGTCTATTTTACAGGCTCTTGATTAATTTACAACCACGCGGATCATAATTATGATTTGTAAGGTTAAGCTGCGTTTGCCGCGGTCAGCCCGTGGATGGGTGACCGTTCATTGCACATCGAGACCCCTCTGTACCTCGGAGAGCACATTAAACCGTTAGGCCCGGATGTCATTCGAATACCTTCGACAGTCGTTACTGGTAGTCAGAAACCCGAAAGTCTGACAAGCGGTCTAACCTTAAGATATCGGCATAACCCAGTAACTGGATTGTGGAGGTCTGATGGCAGACGCTCCGTGTAAAATACTGGTATCCAGCCGCATCTGGTTAGACTGGAAGCTGACCCCAACATAGTTGGGAAAAGGCTAGGCAGAACAAGTCTTAATTTTAACCAATAACGCTCGGTAAATCATAGGAATCCGCCATCAATTGATTTCTAGTCTAATTCGAATAAACGATATTCTAATTATTACTAAGTAATTATGTTAATGAGAACATGCATGTATCAACAACAGAAGTGTGAAACTACAAGCGATATTAATGCTTCGCCAATTAGCTCCGTACAAAGCTACAATACCACAGCTAAGTGAAGCACTAAAACGGTGGAAATAACTTAATTGCACAAATGAATAACACGACAATCTATAGAATTCAAATAATAATATTTAATAGATGTAAAGGTGAGTATAGACTAGAACATTTACTTGTAACAAAGCGTCGAGCGTCGCCGCGTCGTGGTAATTTTTCGGTTCGTGAAAGGGTGACACATTACAGTGGCTCGGTGTTTCGTTACAAGTAAATGCTCTTGTCTATACTCACCGTAACATTTTATAGGAATAAACAAAGTCCATTGACATAATTAATTTATAATCTATTTTATTTTTATATTCAATATTTATTTTTTCTGGAAATCCTCTGTAGCAGCCCGAAGTTTGGATTTGTGCTCGGTTGATAGCAATAGACTCGCCCCCTATTACGCGGGACTTAAACATAAAGGCGAAATGAGGTTGTTACTATAATCTCTGCTCAAACCTTCGGGGAACACAGGCATGATGTCATGTTATGTTTTATGTTTAAACCGATAACTTATTATTATAATAGACTTATAATGACTACGTTTTAGTACTTACTGTTACCGCCAATAAGTTTTAGTTATATTCAATTTCTCATGTAAGTGAATGTCAATTCTTTCGAAACATCAAATTATCTTAAATCCGATCCACTAGCTGTTGCCCTTGGATTCACCCGCACCTTAGAGTAACTTCTTCATGTACCGGACTAAAAAGGATATTTTATGTTAATCCAGCACATGATCTATCAGTGTGCCAAATTTCATTCAAATCTATTAAGCCGTTTATGCGTAATTAAGTAACAATCATCCATCTTCTCCAACTTTCATATTTATAATATTAATGGGATTTATTTATAACTAGATGACCCAGTGAACTTCATACCACCTAAAGTGGCTATTCCCATATAAAATGACCAATTCGATTTATTCGATTTTTCGGTTGTTCCTTTGGGGTTTTCCTACTTTTATTTTTTCGTAAACCACACCAGAAATTGAGGCGAACAAAACAAAAAAAAGTTAAAATTGGGCGAGCCAGTTTCGAGTTTTTGCGAGACTAACGCACGGCAATTGATTTTTATATACAGGGTGTAAACGAAATCATGTAATTCCTTCAAACCTCGTGATGTACTGCTGACATAGATTAACCCTGTACGTGAAAAATAGGGAAAAAATAAGAAAATTACAAGTAAACATGTGTTCTTAACGTGAGGCATTTTAGCGCCCCGAGTTCGATGACCGCGTGGCGAGCGATAGCCGCGCAGTTAGCACAGGGTGCTAAAATGCCTCACATTAAAAACATAAATGTCTACTTCATGTATTTTTTTTATTTAATCCAAATGTAGGGTGCAGGGTTAATCTATGTCAGCAGTACATCACGAGGTTTGAAGCAATTACATGATTTCATTTACACCCTGTATATAGATTCTAAAATTAACTGACTTATGGCTCAATGATTACCAAGAATGGATGACCGTTCTTAACAATGATGTGCATTAACTCTGCACAGAGAGCTGCACTGATGATACTGAAAACTCTACATTCCATAAAGCTGTACATAGAAAGGTCAAGCATACTTTCTTTAGATTTAAACTACCTCTGGGCTGGCAAACAACTGGGGAGCGAGTTGAATGGGCTGCCTTAATGACCTCAGCATTTTAGTAAAGGTCAGTACTAAATTATAAGCTTTTGTCACATTTTTACGTAGCATTAGAGGATGGTGTAATTGATTTAATGAAACTACTCTTAAAATTTAAATTAGGTATGTTTTTTTACTAAAAACTATCACTAAAAGCAAACTAATACTAAAAATCACCTACGAAAACATGTCATTTTCATAGTATATTGCAAGAAAAATAAATCGAAGCGTAGCGAATTGGCTTTCAGCTACGCCACCGTAGCTGGCGTAGCGGTGGCTTTCGCTACGTCGTAGCAACATCGCTGTTAGTTTACACAGGAAGCACTATTTGACATAATATTGAGAAAACTTTCTTGAATAAGAGAGTCTAATGCCGGATTCACACTAGACTTACTTGTCGTGTCGTGTCGCGACACGTAAGTCTAGCATCCACGCCATCATATAAAAGGCTTCGTTAAGGCTATTTTTACACCCAGTGTGTCAGTCTGATAGCCTCAGATGCACCTACTTATGCGTCACGACACGATACGTACAAAAAAGTACATAAGCACGTACTTATGAGGGACAAGTACAAAAAATCTGACCAGTGATCAAAAGCTTCGACCTTACCTATGCCTAGGTGTAAGACAGCAGTTAAGAATTCAAAGATAGGTTAAAGGCTTTGATGTATGTATTGATAACTGGGTACAGAAACTCTCTTATCGATTACGACCATCATAACAATATCAAACTCAAACTTCTTCTTCTTTTCGTGTGGTTAGTGACTAACCTGGTGTCAAAGTTTATGGGCCTCTGACTTGGCTTCACATTCCGTCGAGAAATATCTCTCAGGCAGGTTTCCTCACGATGTTTTCCTTCACCGTTTTTAAGCAAGTGATAATTATACAATACGCACATGAATCCAAAAAGTCAGAGGTGTGTGCCTTGGGATCGAACTCGAAACCTATGACTTGGCAGTCCGACGGTCACACCACTAGGCTATCTATCACTGCTTGTTAAAACTCAAACTCAACAATATTTATTCAAAATAGACTAGAACTAATGAATTTTTAACCTGAAAATTACTTCTAAAGCCTGACGTCCAGTTTTCTTTGAAGATTCTTATAAGCTTAGTTAAAATAAAAATTATTGTTAGTTAGTACTCTCCGTTTGTTTGTTTTTCCTAGATAATAATAAAAACACGACTACTCTGGAAATAAAGATAAAAAAGGTACCGATTAACATTTGTATAATGTAAAGATAATTAAGGTTTTGATGTTTTCTGTCTAGCTTAATTAATTATTCTTTCAGTAGAATAATATTCAGTAACGTAAAATATTTGTTTTGTTCAAGAAAACTGTTAGTTCTAAATAAATGATGTATTCAGCGAAAATAACTTTATCGGGTGTCAAACGAAGCCGAGAGCCACGTAGTCTTCCCATCATTACGAAGACTTTTTTGGTTTTGGGCCATACCTGGGAACCAACTGGTTATGAAGATATTGAAGGTCAAAGTCACCATATTTTTTAACGTTTTTCACGAAAACTAAGTTTAAATGTTGTTACTAAACATTTTTCTATACAAATATTATCAACATTTTCGAAATGTAGGCACAGTCTGCTGCGCGCGCGCTTACATTGCGCGCTACAATTAAAAGGTGTTTTTAATACCAAAAAATAAAAGTCGTTTCCCAGCAATTATGTTTGCTGTATGTTACTTAGTTTGATGTACAGTATGCGTAGACTTCGGCTTCGTTAAGGCTATTTTTAAGTGTTACAATCGGGGAATACAGGCGTGATGTTATGTTATGTTTATATTATAAATTATGAATATTTTTTAAGTAGATAAGTTTTTCAGTGAAGATCTGATGAAGAACTTCGAAGATAGACAATGGAACTCCTCAATGACGAACAGTACGCATATTGTGATGATGTGATTATGTTACGAGCAGCGTCTTTAGTAGACCTAACCAAGTTTAAATTAAGGCCACTAAAATGAAAAACATAAAAACTTTTTTACAAAAAATTTAAACCGACTTCAAAAAAGAATAAAATAATTACCATATAAAATTAACAGTTTCAGAAGTCGGTGCCTTCAATTTGGTTCAGCGTGGGTCAGCACCGACTTCTGAAACTGTTAATTTTATATGGTAATTATTTTATTCTTTTTTGAAGTCGGTTTAAATTTTTTGTAAAAAATGTTTTTTTATAGATGCTAAGAAGTAGAACTGAACCAGTGATTTTGAAAAGAGTCCATAGAAACAAACCCTATATCCTGAAATTGTTCCTAGGTCTTAAACATTTACTACCTTACCACAAAATCGGGTTTAACTATATTTTAGACTAAACAGGTCTAAATACCTTGTTTATGTATGGAGTTTGACGTTAGTCAAGGTTTTAACAAGTGTCTAAGCTTTTGAATTTTAAGTCACATGAAACTTATATATATTTTTTTTACCTATTTATTACTAGGCCTGCGTTTGGCCGCCATTTCGCCTGATGTTAAGCGATGATGCGGTCTACGATGGAGCACGCTTGCCCAGAAGAAACCGATTCACTCGTGACTTGAAGACACCCAGATTGTAACTGTCGGGGAATACCCACTCGGGCAGCGCATTCCACTGTTTGGCGGTTTTCACAATGAAAGTGGAATCAAAACGCTTCGTTCGGGTTTTTGGTAAATTACGACTAAGACCTTGAAACTTAAGGTTGTCTCTACGAAGGAAGGCTAAATATAATTCAATCAACATTCTATCAATGTCACATTATTTTGTTCATAAATCGGTAGGCCCAAATAAATAGTAAAACATGGGGCATTTATTTACTTGTTTGGCCTCGTTTTGGTGAATACAAATTCAAACTATGGAACCGTTTAATTTAAATAAATATAGAGTTGAAATGTTTTTGATTCTGTCGAAATGCGTTTTCACGGAAATAAAAAAGGTAAGCTCTATCGCTTTTTAAAATATGAATAGCCACAGTTTATAAAAAGCTGTGATCGGCTACTTTCGGTACAAAAAGCTTTACAGGAACTTTGATGGCAAACAATGTGTATTGTGTTATAGGACGACACAGCTAAGAAGTTGCATCGGTAAACTTCGTTAAACCGATCACTTCCGAACTGAGTGCGATTTCAAGACCACAAATGTTTATTAGTACATAACATAACTAGCCCACTGCTGAGCACGGGCCTCTTCTCAATATGAGAAGGGTTTGGGCCTTAGTCCACCACGCTGGCCTGATGCGGGTTGGCAGACTACACACACCATCGAGAACTTGATGGCGCCCTCTAAGGTGTGCAGGTTTCCTTACGATGTTTTTCCTTCACCGTTAACGCAAGTGATAATCAATTTCTGATCCGCACATGAATTCGAAAAGTTTATTAGTACTGCAGTAAAAAATGATCTTCACGTTGACACGCGAAAATGAATGACTTCGATTCGGTGTTCGATCAAGTTTGCCGATGCGACTTCTAAGTTGTGTCGTATTATACGAGCCTACCTTTTTATCACCAATATAAGAAAGCCAAAGAAAAAATTTCAATCGAACATCCCTTTTATTATTTTCAATACCAAATATTTCCACGGCTTCATATTCAAAGCCTTTGTGGAAATATTTTGATTGCCAAGTCCCTTCTAAATGTAGAGTGATTTATTCTCTACAAAGAACATAGGATCGCAGTCGCTAACTAACACGGTTACCATGGCAACCGGATTCGATTAACGAACAACCTCGGCCTAGCTACAATTAAATTAACACGACGATGTCACTTACTCTACCCGATACATTTTCAGTAACTAAGCACGAATTTAATGCGAAATCGTTCATGAAATTGCAAATATCGCCTCGCCCTTGCACTTGACCCAATTTCAGTCGCGATAAGATTTCCTGAAACCACTTACAGATACGCTGATGCGCGAGATTGCATCAATTTATGCAAAATATTGCATCAATTTATACAAAATATTGCATTAATGTTGCAAAATATTTAATTAATGTTGCAAAATCAATCAATCGATAACTGCCTCGTGGGTCTAGTGGTGGCAAGGTCGACTGCTGATTGTGAGGTCCTGGGTTCGATCCCCAGGTCGGGCAAAGCGTTATTGGGGTTTTCCGTGTGGAATTCCTCAGCAGCAGCCTGGAGTTTTGATTTGTGCCCGGTTGATGGCAATAGTCTCGCTCCCTATTACGTGGGACTTAAACATAACGGCGAAATGAGGGTGTTACTATTACACCTCTGTCCAAACCTTCGGGCGTGATGTTATGTTATGTTGCATAATATTGGATTTAGCAAACAAAATGCTTTTAATGTATTCGTTATTTTGGTTAATTCAATTTTGAGAGCAATGAAACGTATCAGAACTTAATTTCCATTTTAACCAATAGATATTTGTGGAGTTAGAAAATTGAGAATATCGATAAAAATAGAAATAGAATTCCACTTTGCATATTTTTGCATGAGAATCGAGCTTATAATGTTTGATGATCTTAGGTGAGACCTTTTTTAAGACATCTGATTCACACTTTGTATGCGGGGCCACGACGTAGAGACGCATAAGTAGATTATTAGATTAGATTATTACAGGACTTGAACGTTTCATTTGTTTTTAAAAACATATCATGATGAACGTGATATTTTGACCCCTCGCAACGACCGGGCAGCAGCAATCAACTCTGAAATATTGGCATCTATCCATGCGGAAAAAGTGTTGAGTATATTTCTGTTATTCCTGGAAGGTAGTGTTGCATTTTAACAAGTGTTTTTACGCCAATCGATTGTTATCTTTTTCGTCATATCTCGTACAACTAATAAGTGAATCAAGCGTCAACTGACGCACCCTCACACCTCATCAAGCTGTCTTCCTCCCAGTCCTCTCGCCAGCAACGCCTTAAGCCGAGATCCGAGTCCCATTAGGGGTCACCCTTAGTGCTGTTGTTGCTAGTAGTCATGATGTTAGTAGTAGTAGTAGTAGTAGTTAGCTTAGGTTAAGTATATTACTGTCGTCCCCATTGGTTGGAGACCCTTCAGGTCTCGCCAATAACAGCCCGGTTACGTAGAAACGGTAGAAACGGTCCGCAAGATAATCTACAAGCATTGTATAGAAAAAAAAAGAAGCTGTCGCACCCTATGCTTACTATGACTTGTTAATTTGCAACGCTTCCTCCCGGACTATGTTAACAGAGTGATCGAACAAGAAGACACCAGCAATTATCCAATTGTATTTTTGAATACCCTCAACATATCTCGCCTTCCGTCAGATAAAATTAATTTAAATGTCGATATCCCTATCATTCTTCTTAGAAAAAGCCCACCTAAACTATGTATCGGAACGCGACTATAAGTTGCAAACCTACAACCAAATTGGGTATTAAATTATTGGCCTCGTTGGTGGCAAGCGCGACTGCTGATCAGGGCCAGGCCCAGGTCAGGCAAAGTGTTATTGGGGTTTTCCATGTGTAATTCCTCAGTAGCAGCTCGGAGTTTGGATTTGTGCCCGGTTGATGGCAATAAACTCGCCCCCTATTACATGGGACTTAAACATAACGGCGAAATGCGGGTGTTACTATACTCCTCTGCCCAAACCTTCGGGGAATACAGGCGTGATGTTATGTTAAATTCTTGGGTATCGATATATCGACGGGTCCTACGTATACTGGTACAAGTGCAAAAATGCGAAATTCACTTTCCTACATCAATCGCCTTCAAAACACGTTATCTTGCTCTAATTTCTTTTGTTTAATATAAATAGTTTCGGTGATACTTTGCAAATGAATGCAAATAGCAGCATTATTTTATACAGGACAATAATTATATATTTAGAATCTTTAAACCGCTCTCCTATAAAATTGTGTTTTTGCACTTGCACCAGTATACGTAGGACCCGTCGATATGGTCAAATTATGGGTATTCTCAACACAATTTATTAATTTTGACTGTATTAATTGTGTAAAATAAAGAATATTCTAAGAAGCTACACTAGACACATTTCTCGACTTCAAAACGCCTAAGGTCAAATTCCAGATTCCATTGCAGCATAAAATTCTCCCTTACAGCTAGTTCACACAGAAACTGTTTACAGGACCCATTTTAGCGGAACCATTTTTATTTTGGTGATAGCGCCTGTAGTTGTATGAACGAGTTCACATACACAGTATAAAATAATGGATGATGCGACGCAGCTGCCATTTGTTTAACTAATCCGTCGGTACAGATGTGAACAACACATCCAGTACCGACGGATCCGTTAAATCGGATCGGCTTTGTGAACGGGCTCTTATTCCGTCCAAAATATCGTCTAAATACCGTGAAACCATTTCACCAAAACAAAAAGGGAAATAAAATAAAAGGGATTAAATGTCGTAATGAAAAACTTTGGCTCAGAGAGATATGCGTGAATTGCGAGATATGTATTTTGTGTCGTATGCATAATCTTCAAACAACCCTTATTTATATATATTCGGATGTCTGTCGATTCATATATTGGATTCTGGGTAGGAATTTATATGGAAAACTGGAGGTTTGAGGTATTGGCTTAGAGCAACGCGGCCACGGATGACTCGAAGCGACGCTCGGTGGCCTCGTCTGTATAACCAATCGTTTACAGTTAGGTATACAATATTTAGATATACTAGGTACATGTATCAGTCATTTTATTCTAAAAAAATTGCAAATACGTTGAGTAGCAAACATGTATATAACACTTGTTTTAAATATTTTAAACATGTTCATAAGGCCGCGTTCCCACTTTGTCGTGACGACAGATAGTCGTGTAGTTTTAAGTGTCGTGGCTTATATATTTAAATGGAGATGTTCACATATAAGACGACACGAATAACTGTCGTCCACGACTTGTTTTTGCAGTGACGACAGATTATCAAGTCAATGGGAACGGCTAGCACAACAGTCGTAAAACGATAAGAAAACGTCACGGCATCGTGACGGCAAATCATGTGTCGTTGTTACGACTATCTGTCGTGGCCACGATAAAAATATCGTCTCGTCGTAGCTTGTTACTGATGTGCAAACGACAAAGCGACTGCCGCAAAACGATAAAAAGTCGTTGCGATCCAATGGGAGCAGCTAGATACGATAGTCGCTAGACGATAAAAAAAATTGACGACAAACAGTCGTTATAGTAATGGGAACAGCTAGAGACGACAGTCGTCCAACGATAAATTAATCGTCACGACATAGTGGGAACGCGCCCTTACGAGTTTACAACAAATAACCACTTTTAAAACAGGTACGTCGCCGGCAACTATAGCTGCCGGAGACGGTGGATGATTGACAGTAGCCCTAGATATAATTAACTTTGCAGACCCGTTCACTACAATAGAAACCAGCTATTTTCTGTTCAGAATTAAATTCAGCTAACTCTAATATCATCTAATTTACCTCCTAATCATATTGTCACTTGTTCAGTGAATATCAAAAATAGATAAATTGCGTAATTCTAATTTTATGATTTACGGTTATTCACAGTTTTAATTAGCGTCACTTCGTATACAAGGTTAGTCGGAAAGGGGGTACTTAGCCGAAAGGGTGTTAAAGTACCTACCTATAATAAGGGATAACTTTTGTTCTACAACTTTCCCCAAAACTCGATAGTTTAAGAGAAATAGCTTTTCAAAGATTTCGTAAAAATATGCTGAAATCTATCTGTCCATAGCTATGATCAGCTGTGTTTACTATTTAGGTCATATTTGGGGTCACGGATTGGAATCTTAATATTCTGGATTCATAACTAAAGCAGACATGATTTAAAAAAAAACTAAAATACAAATCTTTTTGCATGCAAATAAAAATTATCGAATTTTGAAATTTTAACACTTGCTTTAAAATAGTCATCAGTGATACTTTAAGTGGCCCGCGGCTTAGTACCCCCTTTCCGACTAACCTTATATTTGTTTGATTCAAATCTTGCGACAGATTTTTCTACTACATCTGCTTAACCGATTCTCCCGAAACTTTACTCACAAATTCAATTCCCATGACAATGCAATATGATAATGATTGCAATCTTCAATACCCAAATCCTGATGCTGCAGGGGTACTGCAAGATAAAACCGTTTAACTATAAAGTCTTTTTAAGGGATTATTAACATAACATAACTTCACGCCTGTATTTTCCGACGGGTTGGGCAGAAGTGTATATTAACACCCTCATTTCGCCGTTATGTTTAAGTCCCATGTAATAGGGGGCGAGCCTATTGCCATCAACCGGGCACAAATCAAAGCTCCGGGCTGCTACTGAGGAATTTCACACGGAAAGCCCAATAACACTTTGTTATTTAAGGGATTATTTATACTTAATTAAAGAATGAACTAGAACGATTCCTAATATTCAATATTCGTGTCACTCCGTTCTTTTATTTTTCACAGATTTGCCATTATTACACATTTTATGACTGTGATAGACACATTTAACTGTATTATTCATGAACTCCCAATACTAGCTGTGTTATTGCCGCGGAGGCGCCAAATAACAGGTTTCGCACAAATCAGGATGCTTTGTTTGTATAGTAAAATGTCGTTTGACGTCATAACATGGCGGTGTGACATGTGTGATGACGTGTGTAGAAAGGCTACAGCATTGACAACTTAAGGAAGTATCAAACTGCCATACATTAGTTAAACAATTTTTGTAATGAGACATGAAAGTTAAATTTTATACATTATATTAATATTTTCAAAAATACTACAAAAACTACGGGGGTAACACGTGTCTTTTATGTTTTTTTTATTAGGTTTTAAATTGTTCTACAAAACAAAATAAAAATTACGCCTCTGTGAAATCTATGTCTTGAGTTCAGGTGTTTGAATATGTATGAGTCGAGTTATCTGAGCCGAATACTAACATTTTTCTATCTCGGGAGGGGGTAATTTGTAAGGGGGTTTTCGACCCCTTGCGTCAGGTGCCTTTGTCGATAAAATTGAGTGTATATACCGCCATTAAAGTTTTATTACTACATACTGGGACACATTGTATAGAACAATAAGGTACATACTTAAATTAATGTTTAGACGCACTTCCGAGTGCAGAACACCATCCGATCGCATTCTTAACTCAATTAAGGGGGGGTAAGGTTAATTCGTACAAAAAAGGCATGTTTTTGTAATTTTTTTGTGACGACACATTCAAAATCTCTTTGTTAAAACTAATGGTACATTAAATTATGACATTCAAAGAATATTGTATAAAATTTTCACGAAGAAATATTAAAAAATACGGCAATGACAGCAATTATTCGAATGTGTCTCGGAAAAAAGTAGAATTGCGGTGCCCCTCATAACTTGGTGCTGGATCATCTGAATTCAAAAAATCTAAGTTCATTCGTTAGATTATAGTTTTCCCCAGGTAACGCTGGGAGGGTTTTTCAAAATTTTGATTTTTCACTTTTTTGGAATACTTTGAAGGGAAAAACGCGATTTATTACCCCCCTTAATGGTTTTGTACCATTAACAACACAGCCTGGAACAAATATAGATCGTCGTGATATGAGTTATACAGTGTTTCTAGATGTGTTATGTCATTATTGTTATCGGTAGCTGGTAACACTGGGCAATGTTGATAAAGGAGGGTAGTCGTCGATATGAATCAGCGTACTCGATATTATAAAGGCGGTTGTCATTCGACGAAGGGAGCTTTGTATTGTCCTTATTTTCTGATCTTGTATAAATCATACTATTGTGAACTAGCATAACATAACATCACGCCTGTATTCTCCGAAGGGTTGGGCAGAGGTTTATAGTAACATCCTCATTTCGCCGTTATGTTTAAGTCCCATGTAGTAAGGGACGAACCTATTGCCATCAACCGGGCACAAATCCAAACTCCAAGTGCTACTGAGGAATTCAACAAGGCAAACCCGATAACACTTTGCCCGACTTGGGGATCGAACCCAGGACCTCACGATCAGCCGTCGCGCTTGCCACCGCTAGACCAACTAGGTAGTCATCTGTGGTGAGGTGTCTTTAACATTCTTCTTCGTCTTCCTGCCCTTATCCCACACTAGGTGGGGTCGGCACAACATGTATTTCATAAATCCATGTTGTTAGAGGTTTTGGCTTATTGTTTTATGACCGGCCGCCTGCCTGACATCAAACCTCCTTGGGAATACTCGTTACGCTGTCGCGCGGGTGACTCAATGTGCTTACTGATATTATGCACTGGGTCCCAAAATGATATGCTTGTCAATCTTATTGCCGCCAAATAAGTAGAATAATAGGTGTCTTTAACATTATGTACTATAATGTAATTTCTTAGTTATTTAAATAAAACCACGAGTTTTAATTATTCCTAACGCTGTAGCTTATTGAACTGAGGGGCTCGTGGTTAATTAACAACTGCTCGGATCATATGATTTGCAAGGTCAATCCGTGGATGGGTGACCTTTCGTTACACATCGAGACCCTTCCGTGCCTCGGAGACCACGTTAAATCGTCGGTCCCGGGTGTCATACGAATACCTATGACAGTCGTTACGGGTAGTTAGATGCTCGAAAGTCTGTCGGCATTGCCCAGTTACTGGGTTGCAAAGGTCTAAAATACTGGTATTCAGTCGCATTTGCTTAGAATGGAAACTAACCCCAACATAGTTGGGAAAAGGCTAGGCAGAACGCTGAGACTAATTGAACTATAGTCTATCGGCTCTCTCGGATCCCTCACTAGTTTTTAGGTCAAGTTCATAAATATTATTGTATAATAAAACAGCATTAATTGATTTTTCTATATACAATATTTTCCAATCGATTAGAGATGAAATGGTCTGTGTCGAGACGTGAGCTGACTGCGAAGGCGGCAGACAAGGTATGCTTTGATAAATGACAGCGTAATATACATTATTTTGACATAAATATTGTGATAGGTTAATATTTTTATCGAATTACAGATTATTTTCGTCTTCAGTGAATATTTAAGTAGGTATACCTAGATTATATGTTTTTCTTCTCTTTTTTCAATATTATCAAGTTGTGAATTAAGTAATTTAATGGATCAATCAATTTGATAGGAAGATGTTATCTCTAACCAGCATGGTCGGTGCGTTTGATTGGACGTAAAGACAAAAAACTTCTTCGATCCCCAGGTCAGACAAAGTTTTATTGGGCTTTTCCATTAGAAATTTCTCAGTAGCAGCCCGGAGTCTGGATTTGTGCCCAGTTGATGGCAATAGACTCGCCCCCTATTACATGGGATTTAAACATAACTGGCGAAACGAGGGTGTACTAAAACACCTATGCCGAACCCTTCGGGAAATGTAAGGCGTGATGTTATGTTATGTTATAGTCTGTTTCATATTAGAAAAAACATTCAATTGTAAAAAAGTCTGTCTCTATATAAATATTACTAGATTGTTAATTAACTTTCTAATATTTTTGCACCAACATTTCGATTAAATCTACATATTAATTGAAAAAAGACATTTAATTGCAAAAAAGTCAGTCTTTATAGAAATATTACTAGATTCTTAATTAATTTTCAAAGATTTTTGCACAAATATTTCGATTTAATCTACCAAATACATTAGACATAATAAAAATTTCTGATTCTAAGAATAGAATTGGGTAAATAACATTTTATAAATAAGCACTCTTCATTACTTCGTCCCTAGAGATTTTAATTAAATAAAAATACACTCAGTATGGAGAAAACTGTATTTATCGTGCTTAACATTTCATTTCTAAGGCCGATGCAAGCAAAAGTTCTGCTACATTCGTTTGAAAAGCAAACGAGAGTGTAGGTACTTCTAGTAGGTACGTATAAAGCTGTTCATTTTGTCTATATATAGTTATTCGGTATTTTGAAAACTTAGCTGTGAACTTGTAAGCAATGGTTTCAAAAGTTATCGTGGAGTTTTCAAGGAAGTTTAGATTTTCAAACAAGATGTCGTATATTCGTTGAAGTTCCAAGTTAGATTTGAAAACTATCTTGAGATGAATAAAGATCTGAAACGTGATTAGATTCTTCAGCAACATCGTTTTTCTTGGCATTTGCTTTTGTAAGTGTTGAGGGATTTTCTTACTTTTTAAGGATTGGCTGCCATTTCCATACTATCTACCTTTCAACCATTATAATCCATTTACCTATCACTCCAAGGCGCGTACCTCTAACTTTTCGGATTCATGTGCGTATTGTATAATTTATCACTTGCTTAAAAACGGTGAAGGAAAACATCGTGAGGAAACGGCATGCTTGAGAGATATTTCTCGACGGCATGTGAGGCCAAGTCAGAGGCCCATGGGCGGCATAAACTCTGACACCAGGTTAGTCACTAACCACACGAAAAAGAAATAAAAATCACTCGCTTACACAGTCTGTATGCTTTGGGATTAAAAACTTTAAACTTCATTAATAGGTACTTAGTTATATTTCCAATGCAACATTGTTTTTAATCAGTTTTCATTAGCTTCACTTCGTATGGAGTTTCGTAGCTTTCTTCAGGCTCATTGGCGACGAAAAACTGGTGGAAGCCAAGCTTCACAGCTTGGCTCATCGCCACAAGGTTGCCTGTTTGTCGGTCTTCTATAGACTGTACTTCGGAGAGTGTGCTCAAGAACTCCACAACCTCATCCCACCGGCCACCATCTACCAACGGACATCTAGACGCACTGCAAGTTACCATCCATACTTAGTTGCCATTCCACCAATTCGCATTAAGCGCTTCCAAACATCCTTCATAAAGCGCACTGCAAAAGAGTGGAACTCACTACCTGCGTCCGTATTCCCGAACGCATTCAACCTGAATCTCTTCAAAGTTAGAGTTAATAGGCTTCTTCTGGGTAAGCTCACTCTATCGTAGACTTTGTCTCTGTCTCCTCTGACCTAGACTAGAGTCAAGAGCAAATCCATTTCAAATAAATAAATAAAGTATATTTGTTTGTTTCAAATCTTGCGACAGATTTTCCAACTACATCTGCTTAACCAATTCTCCCAAAACTTCGCACACTTTGATTCCGATGATAATACAACATTTTAATAATTTCAACGTTCAATCTTCAAATTCTGATGCTGCAGAGGACTACTAGGGGTAGATAAAACCGTTTAACTTAAAATATTTTTTAAGAGTACCTATTAATGGTCTTATTAACAGCTTTAGTCATACTGAAATCTTAGCTCACGTGTTTCCAAAGAATTTTAGACAGCCTCGTTGGTCTAGTGGTGGCAGACGCGACTGCTGATCGTGAGGTCCTGGGTTCGATCCCCAGGTCGGGCACTGTTATTGGGTTTATCCGGGTGGAATTCCTCAGTAGCAGCCCGTAGTTTGGATTTGTGCCCGGTTGATGACCATAGATTCGCCATCCCAACATGGAACTTAAACATAACGGCGAAATGAGGGTGTTACTTACACCACTGCCCAATCTTTCGGAGAATACAGGCTTCTTCTTCTTTTCGTGTGGTTAGTGACTAACCTGGTGTCAGAGTTTATGCCGCCCATGGGCCTCTGACTTAGCTTCACATACCATCGAGAAATAACTCTCAGGCATTTCCTCACGATGTTTTCCTTCACTGTTTTTAAGCAAGTGATAACTATACAATATGCACATGAATCCGAAAAATCAGAGGTACGTGCCTTGGGTTCGAACTCGGGACCTATGACTTGGCAGTCCGATGGACACGCCAGTAGGCTACCACTGCCAGAAATATAATTTATGTTTATTTTCTATTCTCATATCGGCTTTAGTACCTATAGTTTCCATAGAAAGTATCTGAACCACCCCTCGCACCTGTCACGTCATCCCGTTCATTAAGGATTCTGTCCGCGGACGGCGGCAGAATAGCTCTTTACCGTGAACGAGACGTGGTCGTTTTGTTCCGATCTGGAACGAACCGGTAGAGGATTAAATGAGTTTTTTAGTTCTACTATTCTATTTATATCTGGGAACCATTTTCGATATTAGCTATTGGGTAAGTGTTAAAGTAACAGTTTTAATCGGGTAGTTGAAAAACATAGGCAACAATGATAAAACCAATGAAATATATCTTTACATAGTATAAAACAAAGTCGCTCCCGCTGTCTGTACGCTTAGATCTTTTAAACTACGCAACGGATGTTAATGCAGTTTTCAGCAATAAATAGAGTGATTCAAGAGGAAGCTTTATATTCCCCATATTAGTATCTAAATTGCATCCGTGCGAAGCCGGGGCGGGTCGCTAGTGTATAAAACAACGCCCAAGTTATAAGCGATTCAAAATTGTTAACTAGACAGAGATCGCACTATTGAACGATGACAACAAAAACTTCATAGTAACTTGACATTACTCCTCACAGTGTCCGTTTCATGTGACAAAGACAGAAAATGCGCCATTCACAAACTTGAAAAACGTGTATCCAGTATGTATATTCCATTTCTCCATTTTTAGATTGATTTTATTTACTTTTTCAACGATCACTTCTTAATTTTATAAAGTAGTCAACTACCTTTTTTTTTTGTCGTGGGGAAATCCTCATGGACTATCCCCCGTCTGGGGAGGACGGGGGGTGTGCCGGACTCTTAACGGCTAAAACCACCACAGTGTCCCTCCTTCTGACCTAAGGCCGGGGTCGCGGGATTCGCTATTGCATGCACCACAACCCCGGCAGGTCTTGGTCCACCAATTACTGGTGGACCTCTCCACTGTAGGGCCCCACACCACGACCTCCTGAGAGGCGCAGGGGGCACCCCACATCACCGGCGCACCAGAACACATGGTACGCCGTGACCACCCCGGGGACCAAACAAGTACATGGGCGCCAGACTACCCCGTGTCTGGGCACCCCTGGTCCCCCTGCGACGGGTCAGGTTAGTGGCCCCGCCGCCTACCACTTTTCGGCCGCAGAGGATAGGGAGAGCGGCCAACTAAACACCGACACTCCTCTCCCCCTGCGGCCCCACCGCGTCCGCCATCTGACGGTGGCGGCCCCGTCAGGCCGCGGAAGGTAGGGAGAACGGCGCACCGTAATACCGGCACTCCTCTCCCGCCGCGGCCTCCACCCTTCAGCCGCAATGCCTCCCATAAGACATCGCGGCCCTCCTCAGTTGCGATGTCGCCCAGGCGACACCGCAACCTACTTGGCCGCTACGTCAAGGGCTTCCAGGCCCAAGCCCCGACGAGCAGCCCCTCCTCGGGTTCCTCTTCGCTTCACCGTGGGGCTCAAAGCCACGGCTACTAAGCCCCCCCGCAACGACAATGCGGGAACCCACCGGGGGAGAAAGTAGTCAACTACCTACCGAATTTTAGCTCAAGGTTTGTTTTGGGAATTCAACCTAAACGTAAAATCGCACAAATCTCCTTATTTTAGTCCGAGAAATTAAAATTTATTTCAAAATCAATGGCATACTATGGCACCCTTGGCAGTCAGCCCCACTACCAATCTTGTCGATTCGCTAATATTTTCACCGCTGCATGAACTGTTCTCGTTACGTCGTGCTGATACGAGATCAGAAGAAGACCTGTCTCTCTACTCAGTCAATCGTTCCTTCTGACTCCGCAGTCACATCGATAAATCAGCCCTCATCAAGCTGTCTCCCTCCCAATCCTCCCACCAGCAACACCCTAAGCCGAGGTCCGTGTTCCATTAGGGGTCTCCCTCAGTGCTGTTAGCCATGATGTTAGTAGTAGTAATTAGCTTAGGTTAAGTATTTTACTCGTCCCCATTAGTTGGAGGCCGTTCAGGTCTCGCCAGTAACTGCCCGGTTACGTAGAAATGGTCGATAAGACAATCCACAAGAAATCCAAGAAAAAAAAAATTGTCTATTGCCATTTTCCATGCTGGCAGCAAACCTATATAAATTTTAGCTATAACACGCAGCTCTTGGTTTGCAGTCAGTCTACCCCAGCTGTCTTTGCATGCCATTGGCTCGAAGGGTATTATCGGCAACCATTTTGAAGGTTCAAGTCATGAACTCGGGACCGAGGTGATTGAACTTGTTTCGTTTTGAAGTTTGGCTTTCCAATTATAAATTGAATTTCAGTCTGCGATAGACTTGCATTGTCGAGTATGATGCCAATTTAAATAACTATCTCGAATTTACAGAAGTTTATTCGTAAAAAATACATATATTTCTTTTCCTTTCATTTAATTTACCATGTTTGTTAGAGATATTTGATCCGTATAATTGACCCTATCGATTGATGCCATAAAAGTACAAGCTGTTATTTTGTTGGATTTTAGCCGATTCGAGTGCTGGGTGTATAATTATCATATTTTCAAAAATGTTTGAATGCAGTATTGCTTCTTTTAAAAAATAATGGAATAATTCCTTTGAGTAAAATTGGCTATCTCCAGTATTTAAAGTAGGTACTATCCCTCCAGGTGCGGTTAAAAAATTCCACCCTGTATATATTCAGTAACATTCGTAATTATACAGTAAAATTTATTTATTTTGATGTTTCACTACCAGGGTCTAGTCTCGCATAGATATCATCGTTAAGTCATAACGAGAAACTATTATTAAGACACTAAAAGACGAACATACAGAAAAAAATAAATAATATATTTTTTTAAGTAAGACTGGTTATGTCTGTATGTTTTTCTTTTATTTTTATATTCGTCAAGTTTGTTTGCCAGATGTTTGAAAATGGTGGTAAAACCGGTCGATTTTTGTAAAAGTTAAACGTTTCTATTTCTTTTAATAATGAATTTATTGACAAAAACAAAACATAGAGACATAGTGGTAGTAGATCTATATCTACTACCACTATGTCTCTATGTTTTGTAGAGCAAATATTTTTTACCATACGATATATACCTATGTATATATCGTATGGTAAAAAATATTTGCTCTTGTGACATTATCCAAGGAGTAAACTGCGGAATAAGTTTGTATGGAATAAATGCCGACCGCATTCCCTCTTAAATTTGAGTGCTTTACTATTCACAAAAGCTTACATACAATATTCGCTTCCCAAATGTAATCCGACAGCTTTCTACCTCCACCTTTGTTTATCAGCTTAACCTGTCACAATACATCGCCATTTATACCCTACGGAACGCCATGTTGACACCTATAACGTAAATAACACGGCGAAGTAAATAACAGGTGGCCTGTGATAGAATTCCAATAATACAATTAATTATGGCAACAACGCGGACGAATTTGGTAGCTCAGTTGGCTATAGTAAAATGTTGGAGCATGGCGTCCAAAATTACCGCACCGATGAAATAAATTGCGATGGAAATGATGTAAATGATATAAATTTGTGCATAAATTACGATGATTTTTCCTGTTGCTTCGTTTCGATTTTTGTTTTTATCTACATTTTGGTACGTTTATTTTTGATGCTACAGATATTAGCATATTATTTATTTACTATTTATGTAATACACAATCAGCCCATTACTGTCCCACTGCTGGGCACGGGCCTCTTCTCAGAATGAGAAGGGTTCAGGCCTTAGTCCACCACGCTGGCCTGGTGCGAGTTGGCAGACTACACATAACATTACATCACGCCTTGTATTCCCCGAAGGGTTCGGCAGAAATGTTTTTAGTACAAAGAAAGAAAGAAAGAAAAAAGAAAGAAAATAATTTATTTGAGTCTCGTTACAGACACAGACATACAAACATAAAATAAAAAATCAACAATATACAAAAGTTATATGCCTCTACGAGACAAAAAAAGGAGCCCATCTCAGCATAATGCTGATACACAGAAGTATAGCAGCGCTGGTTTTCGGATGGGTCCTGTAGTGAAGCCACGTGTACACCCTCGTTTCGGCAGTTATCTTCAAGTCCCAAGTAATAAGGGGCGAACCTATTGCCATTAATAGGGCACAAATCCAGACTCCGGGCTGCTACTGAGAATTCCTAATGAAAAAACCCAATAACACTTTGCCCTACCTGGATATCGAACCCAGGACCCCATACTCAGCAGGCACGCTTGCGACCCCTAGACCAACAAGGTAGTCAAAGACTACACACACCATCGAAAACTGTATGGAGCCCTCTCAGGTGTGCCGGTTTCCTCACGATGTTTTCCGTTCACCGTTAACGCAAGTGATAGTCAAATTCTGATCCTCACATAGATTCGAAAAGTAAGAGGTACGGACCGGTATCGAGCTCAGACCCCCCTGCATGGAAGATAAGCGTTCAACCGCTAGGATATCACTGCTAACTATAATTTTTACTGTTGTATTGTAAAATATGTAGAAGTGCCGGCTCTTATTCTTGATGAAATTGCGTACCTAGCTAGGTACACCTAAGCTAATCTCACTAATATTATAAATGTGAAAGTTTGTTACTCAATCAAGCATAAACGGCTGAATGGATTTAGATGAAATTGGACACACAGATAGACCGTATCCTGAATTAACATGTAGGATACTTTTTATCTAGGTACATGAGGTAGTTACCGTAGTACACGACTCCAATCGCGGGCGAGGCCTAGTCACCGCTTGCGGTATGTAAGCGGCGAGAGAGTGCAAAACAATAGGCTCACTCTGCCAGTTTGCTTTGTCTTGTCTACCGCGTGCACCCCCCTCCTGCCGCTCGTATACCGCAGATGGTGACTAGCCCTAGCGCGGACTATAGTACGAGATATATTCTGACTCTGTACCAAACCCGCGCAACCTTCATTGAACATAACAAGCACCTAACCTTCGTACTTTTTCTTTTCTTTTTTCGTGTGGTTGGTGACTAACTTGGTGTCAGAGTTTATGCCGCCCGGCCTCTGACTTGGCTTAGAGAAATATCTCTCAGGCATGCCGGTTTCCTCACGATCTTTTCCTTCACCGTTTTTTAAGCAAGTGATAATTATACAATACGCACATGAATCCGAAAAGTCAGAGGTGCGTGCGTTGGGTTCGAACTCGAGATCTATGACTTGGCAGTCCGATGGTCACACTACTAGACTAAACGACGGTCACACCTTCGTACTTGGATATCTTTATCAAAATCTAAAAAGTTGTAAGTGATAATAAGATAAAAAATAGATTTAGGTTGAAATTTTCAACGACGATTCAGCCTTTGCGTTGGTTCGTCAGCGTAGTTAATACCTAGGCATTTCGGACCGCAAACACTTGTGAAGCCGGATGGATCTTGAGATTGATAGCGTGCGGTAAATTACGGCTCGCCTCACTATCATTTTGAGACCGTAAATCCATTATCGGCTAACTGTAGGCATATACCTGAAAACGGTCACATAAAAGTCCAGTGCCAAGCAGTTTACTGTCTTTCGTCGTGTGTATGTGAGGGCGTGAGGGGTATGGGGGAGTCCCTTTATAAGTCTATAAAAACATAACATCACGCCTGTATTCCCCGAAGGGTTCGGTAGGGGTGTATAGTAACACTCTCATTTCGCCGTTATGTTTAAGTCTCATGTAATAGGGGGCGAGCTTAATGCCATTAACCGGGCACAAATCCGAACTCCGGGCAGCTACTGAGGAATTCCACACGGAAAAACGCAATAACACTTTGACCAACCTGGGGATCGAACCCAGGAACTCACCATCAGCAGTCGTGCTTGCCACCACTAGACCAACGAGACATATAATGAATAACAAAAAACGTTCGAACAAAATGTCGAGTTTTTACAGCTATGAATTACCCTTACAGGCACGGTTACATACGTAACGTCACTGAGTCATACGAGGCCGCGAGAGCAAGAACTTACTTAACTATAGGTACTGATTTGTCTTATTGAAAAATATGCAAAGAAATCGTCGCTGCGCCTGCAAATACCGCTATGTGTTTTTTTTTAATCGGTCTTTGAGGCTATTTTATAATAGTTCTCAAGCCACGTGCAACTGTAAAATACGTTTTCTAATTTTTTTTTTTTGCTATCTTCCTAACCAAATAAATTGTTAAAAAAGCAGATTTTACAGGTGCACGTGACTTAAGAACTATTATAAAATAACATCAAAGACAGACTAAAAAAAAAACACGTAGCGGATTTTGCAGGCGCAGCGACGAAATTCATTTAGAAATTTTCGAGTTTTGTATATTTCTTTTGCTTTAAAGGCTTTCAGTTTTTAATGCAATAAATGTGTTACTAATGACAACTCCTAGTAGCTCGAAAAATCAATGGCAGGCCATTTTGCTTCTTTAAAAACTAGATTTTTGACACAGATAGGCTATTTAAAAAAAAATTTAGTTATGCCGTTTTTGCTCTCGCGGCCTCATATTTCGTCATGAAAATAAATCTACATTTTCTTTTTATTTGCCTTTGGAATGTCCCACTCCTGAGCAAAGGCCTCTCCGAACTCCTCTTCCAAACCTCTCTATTTTGTGTCGTTTTTAACCATTTTCTACTGCTGGTACTAATTCAGGAAATACCATTCACGAATTTAGCAATCTATTATAAAATTCACCGCCCTATGGGACAAAACCCAAACTTACCAATGAACGCTCGAGTTGGTTTGACAACGACAAAGTTAAGACATATTGAAATGAAGAGATTGATGGAGTTGGCTTGTTATTTACTTGTATTTAGGCTATTGTGAACTTCGAAGCCCAATTTCACTTTACTCCATACAAAAATACTGAAACTGATGTAAATACAGAGTGTAAAGGAAATCATGTAATTCCTTCAAACATTGTGGTGTACTGCTGATATACCTATAGACTAACCTTGAACGGGATACTTCTGGATTCAATAAACAAATAATAACAAGAAGTAAACACGTGTTCTTAACGTGAGGCATTTTAGCGCCCCGAGTTAAATGACCGCGCGGTTAGCGATAACCAGGCTGTTCGCTCAGGGCGCTAAAATGCCTCACGTTAAGAACACATGTTTATAACAATTTTTTTTTTATTGAATCTGAATGTATCCCGTGTAGGGTTAATCTATGTCAGTAGTACATCACGAGGTTTGAAGGAATTACATGATTTCGTTTACACACTGTATAGACATCGATATCAGAAGAATTTCATATATTACCCTCACATAATATACTCTTACATTAAAGCTAAGCAGTTAACTGTGTTCCGTCGTGTGTATGTGAGAGCCAGAGGGGTATAGGGGAGTCCCTCTGTCTTTGCTACTTGAATTCGTGTGCTCCATCGTAGATCCTATCGGGGCTTACCATCTAGTGCAAATAGGGCCAAACGCGACCAAGATAAAAAATTGAAAAAATAATTGAAAATTCCAAAGAACTTTATTTTTCCTGATCTATTCAATAATTAGAGCGAAATCAAACAATATTGTTGGTTATTCTATCAAGACCACTGACTATCTTACGATAATTTCTAACAAACCTTATATCAATCAATTCTAAAGTTTGCCAAAAACGTTCAATTTTATTTTCAGGTCACCGCGCCCACACAGTCTTTGTGGGTGTACACGTACCGGCCCGGAGACATTCTCATAGGAAGCACAAACACCATCACCGCAATGGGGAGAACGATGCAGAGAGACCCGGTAAGAGAATAGGAGAGAGAAAGAATTTCTTGTAAGGATAGAAAATAGTTTATCTAAAGAAAGTGGTAACACAGATTCATATCAAAGCTATTAAGAAAGTAAGAGTCAGGAAACAATAAAATTGAGGGTTTAGAGAGCGTGTGCACTGCATCCGATCTGAATCCGAGAAAATACGATCTGAGGAAACTTTGCTGTAAATCATTTCAATCAAGTTCATACAAATAAATAGTACCTACTACAGTTGTTCGGATCGTATTTTGTTGGATTTGGATAGAACACAGTGCACAAGCTTATTGAATTCACTTAGGTGCTCAGCTTACTCAATAGAATTTACGAATAAATATGTTTTTGTAGTTTATTGAGTTTTCACAACGTTAAATGTCGGAAATAAAGATAGTTTCGCCTAAATTGTTTAAAGCAAATTATGTTTACATGATTTAATAGATAGAAAAACACTTAATTACACTTCTGTCTTAACTAACTAAAGAGAGAAGTGTACACAAAAAAAAATGCTTACTTATATGCATTAAAAATCTTTAAAAAATCGTTATTCCATACCTTTAGCCCAGTTGCAAAAAAGGGGTTCGACTTGTAAAAGGTCCGTTAGTTCTGATTTTTATATTTAGGTGTTCTTATGAAGATTTCAAATTTTCGACCTTGTGACCTTCGCGCGCACCGTTATATTGGATTAAAGACCCCATAAAATTAGTTTAAATTAAATAACTCCTTGTCTATGGGTTTTACGGCAAAATTTGTTTCGATCAATTTTGTAGATAATATAACACATAAACACTAAATATAACACATATTCAAAAATCAGAACTGACGGACCTTCTGCAAGGTAAAACTACATGTCGACTGGGCTAATTGTAACTTTTGCCACACAAACTACCTATATATCGCTGAAAATATGAGACAAAATTCCATGACGTCGTTCGTACCCTTGAACAGAATTACGAAGCTTGTAAAATTAACTCCTTTGATACAAACACAATGAGGTTTGTTAGTCTCTACGGTATTATAATTTAGCACCGTATTATTAACGTAGATACATTGAACCCTTTTGAAAACCATAGGAAAATTTGCTTGTATTCCAAAATATGCTCATTGGTTACCAATCCCTAGGGCCGGGGTTAATCACAAGAGTCAGAAGACTAAGCGTCACAGATGACGGCGAGACATGTAAGACATCGTTATAGAAGCAAAACCTATCATTCTTTATTGAATCCAATTTCCTTTTTCAATTTAGAAAATCCATTTCTAACATAGCCTCCTTTCATCATTGTCGCCTGAACAAGCATGGATTATTCAATCAGGAACTTTCCTTCCATTTCTCTGTTTTAAAATAACAAAAGCATGTTCTACAACTCACATTTTTATTCTTTAGTTTATTCATGAAGCTTCGGTTCCTATTTTATCTACCACTTTTCCTAATGGTTTATTTCCTAGACATTTAAAATAATCTAATTTCAATTATTTACATTTATAATTAAATTTTGCAGTGACACCACCGGCTCAGAGAGTACAATTCATACTTGGAGAAGATATCGATGACTCCACACTTGTGTCTCATCCGTTATTTTCCGAAATGGAGGAACTGGTCAAAGATGGCGACGAACTTGAGTGGAAAGAGACAGCTAGATGGATAAAATTCGAAGAAGACGTTGAAGAAGGTGGAAATCGGTGGTCTAAACCACACGTAGCGACTTTATCACTTCACTCGCTCTTTGAGTTAAGAAGTCTCATACTAAATGGATCGGTAATCCTGGATATGGAAGCAGGCTCTTTGGAACAGGTTGCAGATAATGTACTAGATAACATGGTAGCCGATGGTGGCATAGGGTACGATTGTAGGGAGAAAGTCAAAGACGCTTTATTGAGGCGGCACAGGCATCAACATGAGAGACGGAACCATCATAATAACATGTCAAGACTCCCTCTAATTCGGTCATTAGCTGATATTGGACGGAACCATTCATCTTGTAAAAGTGAGTGTAAACTTTCATTAGCGATTTCTCCTAAAATCATCATATTGTGTTATTAATAACAGTTTTCTAGCCATAAAATACATGGATCTTCCGATCCCATCAGATTTCCAGGAAGGTGGCTCTCGACGCTCCAGTTCGAGGAGTTGTCGGGGGTCCACCTCGTCTCCTCACACCGCGCTTCTTCAAGCGTCAGATGCCAGAGGTTCTTATTTGGCAGTACCAGGTTAGCCATGCGTGTGAAATGGTACCTAACACATAACTGCTCACTGAACTCACGCCCTTTTACTGACATTCACTATAGCACGCACTGAGGCTAATTTTATTTAATGTTGTATATATATCGGTGTAGTTTTTGGAGAAGGCTACTAACTAATCTGTACCTACTATTCTATAACCCTTATTCTAAGATCCCTTTGAAAATTGTCATTATATTATTACAGTTGAAGAAGGCGGTTCAACAAGCGGACACTCTTACAAAGGAGAATTCAGTCGTTTCCTAGGCATCCCTAGTGCGGGTAACCGCTTATCCTCATCAATGTTGTTTCTTCTCTTTCTTACTGTTTTCTTTTTCTTACTTCCTTATCATCCTCGACCTACATTCTGTCATTTCCATGTTACTATGCTGAACGCTGGTGTCCTTGTTTCGGTACAGTCTGCTAAAAGTTAGCTTCCGCTCATGCCTCGTTTATGTTGTAATAAAAAAAATGTATAGGCATTGCTACAAAGAGATGTCCATTAAGTACTTAATCTAAATATTTAATTTATTTAATTAGGTTGTTTGTATATAATTTGGTCCATACCTCATAATCCATTTGGGAATTTTGTGGAGTAGCCTCATAATATATGATATTTCATAACTTTTAATCTTTTATACGTTTTTGCTTTAACAAAAAATAATCGCACGATTTTTTTAACTGGTATTTGATGTAAAAAAAGGCTTTGAATTGTATTTTTTTGTAACTTCAATATTAGTCATACAATCATATTTTTAGGTGCTGCTCACGATGAAGGTATGGTGAAAAGTCCTAGCAGTATATCAATGCAAAGAAACCACAGTTCTGGTGACCTCCCGATGAACGGAGACATTAATCACAAATGCAACACAAACTTTATGCGAAAGATACCGCCAGGAGCAGAAGCATCCAATATTTTAGTGGGAGAAGTAGACTTCCTCGAAAAAACACTATCAGCCTTCGTTAGACTGAAAACAGGAACGATAATGGGTGATTTGACCGAAGTGCCAGTGCCAACCAGATTCATGTTTGTATTACTCGGACCACCAAACAGCAACTCTAGTTTCCATGAAATTGGCCGAGCTATGGCTACTCTGATGTCCGATGAAATTTTCCACGAAGTCGCATATCGAGCAAAGAAACGGGATCATCTTCTAGCTGGTATAGATGAATTTCTTGACGCCGTAACAGTTCTGCCACCAGGAGAATGGGACCCGTCTATTCGTATTGAACCTCCGGCAGCCATACCTTCCCAAGATCCTCGGAAACGACCCAATGATAACAATCCAAAAGAGGAACTGGATGAGGAAGAGGAAGAACAAAAGCAGAGAGAGGAATCAGGGTTAGCGAGAAGTGGGAGACTATTCGGTGGCTTAATAAATGATCTTAAAAGGAAGATGCCTTGGTACTGGTCTGATTTCAAAGATGCATTAGCGATTCAGTGTGTCGCTTCGTGGATATTCTTATATTTCGCCTGTTTATCGCCTATCATTACTTTTGGAGGATTATTGGGGGAGGCTACTGGAAAAAATATGGCTGCTATGGAATCTTTAATATCTGGATTCGTCTGTGGAATGGGTTACGGTTTTTTTTCAGGTCAACCATTAACAATTTTAGGGTCAACCGGCCCAGTATTAGTATTTGAAACAATAGTATTTGAATTCTGCAGGCAGATTGGTTGGAATTACATGTCATTCAGGTTTTGTATCGGGACGTGGATAACGATAATTTTGGTAATACTAGTAGCGATCGATGCAAGCGCATTTGTTTGTTACATAACAAGATTTACTGAAGAAAATTTCGCTACTCTGATAGCATTTATTTTCATTTACAAGGTAAATATTGAACTGAAACAGTGATTACTTTTGATAAACTTTAATTAAATAGCTTTTATACTGTTCTAATTTTATAACATTGTAGGCGGTGGAAAATGTAATATCAATCGGCAAAAAGTACCCTCTTAAGACACGCCCCGATGAAGTTCTCAATTATGAGTGCTATTGTTTGCCAAGCAATTACTCTAAAGTGCCGGAGCAGTTTAATTGGACTTCTGTAGACAAAGAGTCTTGTCAGGTATCTAATTAATTAAATCATGACACTTTAACGTGACATGTTTACACGTGTGGCTTGTAAATGATGAGCTAATAATAGTTTTTAAATTACAGCTTTACAATGGAACTTTAGCCGGCGGAGGATGCGATACTAAGGTTTATGTGCCAGACGTATATTTAATGTCCATTATACTTTTCTTGGGCACTTTTACCATATCGATAATTTTAAAGGACTTTAAGAATTCCTTGTTCTTCCCTGCCAAGGTATGTGTTGTTATTAGACGTTTAATGTTATTTTTTTAAACATTGACCTAAACCATTATTTGTTTAATTTCAGGTTAGACAAATCATAAGTGACTTTTCTGTAATCATAGCGATATTATCAATGTCCTTCTTGGATTATAAAGTTGGTGTTAAGACGCCAAAATTAGAAGTGCCATCAGAATTCAAACCAACATTGCCAAGCAGGAACTGGGTTATCACTCCGTTTAGCGGCAACCCTTTTTGGTCAGCTTTAGTGGCCATATTGCCAGCATTACTGGGAACTATACTAATATTCATGGATCAACAGATCACAGCGGTTATAGTGAATCGGAAAGAGAACAAACTGAAAAAAGGTTGTGGCTATCACCTGGATTTGTTCGTACTGGCGATCCTGATACAGATATGCTCCGTCATGGGGCTTCCATGGTTCGTAGCAGCAACGGTTTTAAGCATTAATCATGTGAATTCTTTGAAAGTGGAGTCAGAATGTGCTGCTCCAGGAGAAAAACCACAATTTTTAGGAGTTCGAGAACAAAGAGTAACCCATATCTTAATATTTTTAATGATCGGATGTTCAGTAGTACTGACGCCTGTTCTAAGAAATATACCAATGCCAGTTCTGTTTGGTGTGTTCCTCTACATGGGAGTGGCTTCGCTGAAGGGTCTACAATTCTTTGATAGAATCTTGATTATGTTCATGCCCCAGAAATATCAACCTGACCATATGTTCTTGAGACAGGTAAAAGTTATTTGCAAATCTTTACAAAATATTCTATCCATGAGTAATATATTAAAATACTAAATTGTTTTCAGGTACCAATACGTCGAGTCCACGTTTTTACCACAATCCAACTGACTTGTCTCGTTTGTCTCTGGGTAATAAAATCATTCTCCATGACGTCAATTCTTTTCCCGTTAATGCTTGTGGTAATGATTGGTATCAGAAAAGCTCTCGACTTGTTCTTTACAAGGAGGGAGATGAAAATACTTGATGACGTGATGCCAGAAATGACTAAGAGGAATGAAGATGAGCTTCGTGAACTTGGCGATGCAGAGGTGGGATGGCATGCAAAACTATTAAGACTTTGCGGTCGAAACTAAAATGTTATATTCCTTACTCGTTTTAGTTTCCTTTGTCATCCTATCGTTTGAATATTTTTTTGTTATTCATGTAAATCTGTGTACTAAGAAATAAACTCAGTATTATGTTCACACACTCGCATTTTATTTTTGCTATTTCAACATTTACCTTTTTATTTTATTTTTTCGTCTTAGTTCCTTGTAACTTGAATTATGGTGAGTAGGACATTGAATCCATGATATTTATTTTTGATGTTTTATCATTAGTCTATCCGATTTCTTTGAAAAAGTTTCTTAGGTTGTCCCCTTGTAGGAAACCACAAAGAGCAACCCACCGCCGTACCAAGAAAATTTGCAGATTCCTCTCATCAATGGAAATATAATGAATATACCGCTGACGTCAATAAATATATCGGAGGAAGTAAACAAAACCGGGATATGGAAACAAGTCAACAGTAGCAACAAGATGAAAAAAGATTCGAAATCTAAGACGGGGAAGAAAAAGTAAGTTGTAAACAAATTAATCATGTAACCTGAGATCTGAATGATCCAATTCTAAATGAAATTGTACTGTCTGAAAATTCTTGAAACAAAAATGATAAAAGTGTTGGTTGATTTACACGGACCTACTACTTGACTTACCCAAGCCTTTCAGAAACCTGGGTTACGGAGTATAATAATGCTAAATAATAAAATATAAATGTGTCTTGGTAATAATTCACGCATATCTGTTTTTAGTAACAAACACAAGAAGTTAATCTCCAAAAACGCACAATCAGAAATCGAAAGGAGACTGTCTACTATGGACGAAGTTGAAGAAGACGATTCATCTGCCAAGGTGTGCATCAATGACACCAAATTCTGAGTGGAGCATGATTGCACCATTTTCTTGAAGATTCTGCATGTACAACAACCCTATCACAACGTGCATGAAGTTAAACCTGTATTGAATTATAGCACCCCTGATTTTTTGTTGTCAATCCCAATTTGATAGAATGCGGGGTATATGGATGATTTTATTATATTTGGTAGTTGTAGATGAGCACTGAATGTTATGAAAATTGTAAATAGTAGGTGTAACTGTCATGATAAGGTGTTAGAATTTGTTTTTAATTATTCAAATGGAGCAAATCGTAATTTATATATACCATGTAATAAAATTATGTTTAGTTTAGTGCATAGGAATGTATTACATGAAGGTATGTTTTTGATAGTACAAAATTGTTGTGTTTTAAATATTGTATGTTTCTAAAGTTATAATAAATGTAGTTTATTGTAAACTTAGCTATAGCTATTAGATTTTATTGAATAATAAAAAGAGCGGTTAGACTTATGACGTAAGTAGATTTTGAAGTACTTATTACAGTAGTAATTTTTCCTGATCATGTAATATTTATTTTATAAATAAATACGTCCCGCTTTATGTGTTCCCAAATAATAATCCCGCACTTGTTGTCTGCACCCTTTTATATTGTATGTATTTTATATAAGTATAATAAGTATGTTCTCTAAAAATTGTGATTTTATATTTTGCATGCAATATGTTAAAAATCTTTGTCCACTAGATAGACCTTTATAACAAAAAGAAATAAAATTGACTATTAGAAAAAATAACTACCTAGATATACATATAAAAAGGGGCGGGCTAAAGAAGCACCAAGTTGGTCCTTTAATGCTAAGAATCCAGATCACAGTGACCCAAGCGACGATAACGGAACGAACTTTACTCCTACCGCAAGGAACCATCTTGGGGCCAAAGGATTGTTTGAAAATAAAAGAATGTAGCGTTTATCATATATCACTTAGACACGATTTGATATCGCATCGATCACAGAACTGATTGATGAACCTTCTGAATACGTTTGGAGGGATATACACAATATCCCTCCAAACGTATTCAGAAGGTTCATCATGGTATGTATACACATACACGAGTATTCAATAGTACTTAAATGCACTTAAAAGGCATGACTATACAAAAACTATGCAATGTGATAGTTGTAGATCAATCACGCAAATATTTGCGTTAACGGTGAAGGAAAATATCGTGAGGAAATTTGCACACCACAGAGGGCCTAAATCGATGGTGTGTGTAGTCGCCAACACGTACCAAGCTAGCGTGGTGGACTGCGGCCTAAATCCTTCTCATTCTGAGAAGAGGCCCGTGCAGTGGGACAATAATGGACTGATTATTATCCATAACTAGAGTCGGGTCGAAATAAATCTGTATTAGAATTGTAATGGCAGCACTGCAAAGAACAACTAAAATCTTTACAAAAATCGTCATGCAAAATTTGCTTTGCAGGGCTTGGTAAGTAGGTATGGACATGGCAAAGCCAACTCTGATTGGAATAATGACGACACTGCAAAGATTTTTACAGTAATTGTTTGCAGTTTTGCCATAATTCCTCTGCAGAGTTAGTTTGGCCTGACTATCAATCAATCTGTGTGAAATTAAAGATCTTCTAATGGACAAGGTATTACTTGAAGCATGATTTTTTTGTCTTTAACAAAAATATTTATTCTTGAAATTGAGTATCGAAATCTAAATGGTTTTCAGAACGACCTAGTAAGGCGCAAAGATTCGTGGAGCAGTGGTATCAAAAAGTCCGAATCTAGAAAAGGTAGCACTTCTGCTGAAACTTCGGTCTAAAACTGTCACTTGTCAAAACCAATAAAAAAAGTCAAAACTCTTTTTTTTTGTAGAAATTAAGTTAATTGGCACAAAGTGTGTTGATATAAATTAGTAAGTATTCATAATACGGATACCGTTTCATTTGATTTTTAATCATTAAGTCCTTGTCTGTCCTTGTCTAACTGTTACTGTGTAATTAGTGTTAGAGTTTCCAATTTTATCTGCAATATTGAAGGCTTGATTTGGAGAAATAAGTTACTAGGATTTGCCTACTGTAATAGATTTTAGACTGTGACGCTAGGAACTCACGGGGCAGTTAAGAAATCTCGCGTGCGGTCGTATGACACTAAGGCCGGTGTTCACAACACTAATTCTCTGGTTAAACAATAGTTTACCACAAATTCTATTTTATGACTAAACGCTTGTTTAACCAGAAATTTATTGTTGGTGAACACCATCCTTATTGGTATCCACATAAAAACACGCAAAGTTGCTACGGCAGCCGCTCAGAGTTCTTAGCGTTGGTCGTAATATTTGTGGTGATGATGTAATTTTATTTTAACCGACTTCCAGAAAGGAGGAGGTATGTTTTTTTTTGTATGTTTGTTCCGCGATATCTTTGCTTAATTGTGAACCGATTTTAATGATTTTTTTTTGTTTAAAAGAGTATTCTTTCGAAGTGGTCCCATTAAAATTTGGTGAAGATCTGATGAAGAACTTCGGAGATCGACAATTTGAAGTCGGTTTTATTTTTGTTAAAAAGTTATATTATAATGATTTTATTTTCGTAGTTGTACAAGAAGAGTGCCATAATTATTCATCATGATTTGTATTTTTCTGGTGTTAGTTACCATAGCGTGTATTTTAGATGCTTATAATATTTTTTTCCAACAACTTCTAATAAATTATTAAGCACTTATTGAAGACGATGGAAGGTATACCTACCGTCGTCTCTAAAAATATTTTTGTGATAAATAAATACTTAAAATTTTGCCGCTTAGCCCAAAAGTGTTCGGGAAATATAAACATTATATTGAAATGACGTAGCAAGCTATCTCCAGTATGCTGTCAAAAATAATTAAAACGAAGTGCCAATAGAGTAACACCATTAGATTTGAGATTTGTAAATTATTTTCAGTCTAGAATTTTTAGATGTCGCCAAAATAGGTCCAGGTTTGTTAAATAATAATAATTTGCTATTATTTTGGTATTATTATTTATTTAGAATTTATCATGTACTTAATAACAGCGTAGTATTAAAATGTTATGCATTAAAATATAAGATTAGGTGCATATAAAATATTCAATTATGTAAACATAGACTAAACGGTATGGGAGTGAAAATAACCTAATTAAATTATAAAATAGTTACCAATTTATAATAGTTACTAACTGATTTTATAAATCAAATTGTAATTTTACTTTCAGCGCGTTTGACAACAGAATTGCTTCGTAGAAATTGATTCGATAGGAAAGTGTTTTACAAAAGTATGTATACTTTGTTTTAGAATTATTATTAGTATTTAGATATTTTTTTGTATTCCTCCCCGTCCTCTATAAATATACGTAGGTACCTAATATGAAAATGTTAATTTTCTTGAATTACTGTCTTTGATTATAGAAAAAACTCGTTTATTAATTATAAAAAAAATATAAAAGCCGTTTACAATTATTATAAACATTTATTTTTAAATTTTTCATGATACGACACGATACGATATCGTGACTTGCCGTATCTTGCAAAACTACAAAGATATTGCAAAAGGAAAATCACTTGCTTTTTTTTTAAATAGTAGTACCTACACATTACATTATAACGTACTTATGTACCAATTCCACAACTTAATCAATCTCTAGAAAGCCTTCCTAGCCTTTTCCCTAGTTGCGGCCAGCTTCCAGTCTAACCAGATGCGGCTGAATACCAGTATTTTACACGGACCGAGTGCCATCAGACATCCGCAACCCAGTAACTGGGCAATGCCGATATTTTAAGGTTAAACCGATTGTCAGACTTTCGGGCTTCTGACTACCCGTAACGACTGTCATAGGTATTCGTATGACACCCGGGACCGACGGCTTAACGTGCTCTCCGAAGCACAGAGGGGTCTCGGTGTGTAACAAATGGTCACCCATCCACGGACTGACCGCGGCAAGCGCAGCTTAACCTCGCAAATCGTACTATCGGCGCGGTTATTATTTAGCCACGAGCCCCTTCCTACCCGTAACGACTATCATAGATATTCGTATGACACCCGGGACCGACGGTTTAACGTGTTCTATGTAGAAAAATATACCTACTTCATTGATATAACTTGTTAGTTTTCAACATTCCCTACTATCCTGAATATTCCCTTTAGGCGTAAACTTATATTGGCTACGTAATTAAATAACGTTAAGAATAATTAAATTAATGTAAGCAAAACAATTATTATTTGTACCTGGGGCGTTTGTTACGATTTGTATCGTTTTTGGAATATACCTATTTGTGGAGTGTTATGAATAAATGGGTTTTTATAAATGTATTTTTGAGTTTTATTTAATTTATCAGAACATTTAGAGCAATTTTCTCCTGTCTATATCAACTCTGGTAATTAAAATTAAATACACGTGGTTTTGAGACATCTCTTCCCGAGGAAACGTACCATAAACCTACAGTACCTACGCGCGCGATCTGAATGTAGAACTAAGGCATGGATGTGGGAATGCGCTAGTGCTGTTATATGACAAGGACAGCACTACATTTGCGGGCGTGTGAGGCGAGTCGTGTGGACGGCGGGAGAGCTTCACCTCAGGCCCCGCATGCATTCAGTTCGCGCGCGTACTGTAGGTAGGTGCTTACATAAAAGGCAAATAAGATATCTACACAATAAACTACTAATAAGTAAATCAAGGGGAAGGTGAACAGCACGAATTTGTTCAGTAATTTCTCAAGGCTTCAAAGAATGTCGCTTCTACTTAAAAAAATATAGTAAAAAAGTAACCCTAACATATAAATCCAATATCAGCCAAATTATGAAGAAGTTAATATTTCATTAGACTAACCTGAAGACCAAATCCAAAAGTTAATTCCTTCAGGAAGATAACTTACGACTCAATTTACTCGATTCGAAGATTACATTTGACTGCCTCGTTGGTCTAGTGGTGCCAAGCGCGACTGCTGATCGTGAGGTCCTGGGTTCGATTCTCAGGTCGGGCAAAGTGTTATTTGGTTTTTCCGTGTAGAATTCCTCAGTAGCAGCCCGGAATTTGGAATAGTGCCCGGTTGATGGCAAAAGGCTCGCCCCCTATTATATGGGACTTAAACATAACGGCGAAATGAGGGTGTTATTATACACCTCTGCCCAATCCTTCGGGGAATACAGGCGTGATTTTCCGTATATATAAAAGTACTCTGTGGGCTATGTTGTGATGCTATGTTATGTGATTACATTTCAACATGCAGTCATCGAGGTCAAATAGTGTCGGTCATTCCTTCTACAAATCAAACAACTCATCAAATTCATTATTATATTTTTTTTAATTTATACTAGTTCGTCTTAAATATACACTATAAATAACGATAAAATAAATTAGTCTAAACTTTAGCTAGGCGGTTAATTTTTTTTCTTCTTTTGGTCTGGAAGTAAGCCCATATCTTCTTGATGTTTCCTGATGAGTTTTTCTTGTACATCGGGGAGGCAGGGAGAGTATCTGCTGTATTCCATGCTGAATTCGCCCTTACCCTGTGTCATTGACCTGTTAAAAAATAGAAATAGGATTTTATGTAATGTTTTTTTTATTCAATAAGTAAAATACAAAGGATAGGGAGATTGATAAATGATTTTTATTTATGGAAATAAATCTGTTACAGACACTTTTACAAGTCAATGTAGGTAATGTTTTTTTAAGACTATGGCGTCGGCGTTTCCTTTGACTAGCTCTAAGAAGAAAAGCCGAAACAAACTCGGAGATCAAGGTCTCTTTTAAAGTCCAGACATTATGACATAAAAAATATGCGAGTGTAACATTGTAGGGCAATGTCTGGAATGGCCTCAATGAATGAATTGAGTAAAGATTGACTATTTATTCTAGCATATCCGTCCAGTTTCAAGGTCAGTTCTAGTTAAAAACTAACTCTAAATTCACAGCAACCGACCAATTTCTAAATCAAAGACAAATGAGTTTCTGTTTCACGAAGAGTGACGATTGCTCTGCGTAAAACAACGCGCCTTAGACGCTAACAATATAATTTAAGGCCGGGTCTGCTGCGACTAGGGATGCCAGGTGTCCGGCTTTTTTACAGTCATGTCCGGCCTATCCGGCTATTGTTGGGCTTTTGGCCAAACCCGCCCCGCCAAAAGACAGCGAGAGAACGAATTTTTTTTTCTTTTAAAAACCAATGTGTCAGGCTTTCAGGGCAAAATGTCCGGCTAAATATGAATTTGTGTCCGGCTTTTCTATTTTTGGGCCTGGCAACCCTAGCTGCCAGACCACATTTTTGTTACAAATAGCCCCTAACATGTTATTCGAACTAAATTGGGGCGTGGCCCAGCTGATTACTGTGTTGTAATTGGTCCGAGTGTTCACCAAACATATTTTCTTAGTTTGTTTTGTTAGATTTTTGTCCCAGCAGACCCGATATATGAAAGCTTGACCCAAAGTAGGTAGGTAGGCATTTTGGAAAAGGCTAGAACAGTGACGATTATATTATAACCAGAGATCCGATAAATAGGATGCATATTTACCTAAAGTTCAGGTGTTGGCTAAGGAATGCACTTTTGTATCGAAAAAATCCTGCGATTCCGGGATCGTCAAATTTAGTGTTTCGTAGAATAGAATCATATTTACCTAGAGTTGGATGCATATTTATTTATTTACGTACCTAAAGTTGTACCTTTTTTTAACTAACACAGACATGTACTCACTTTCTTACACCCTACATACACACATATTTGCATCGGGGGTTTATAAATTAAAATCAAGTACCTAATAATATGCATTCGATTAGTTATGCAATCCCGTGATATCGGGTTTTTTTTCTAATAAATTATTTTCAGAAGCCTTTTCCATACTTTCGTAGTGAAAAATTAACTTTAGGTAAATATGCATCCGATTATCCGATCTCATTATAACTTACCTAAGTTCACCAGCATATCCGAACATGTTATTGAGAGGCACTTCAGCGTAAATCGTGGTCCAGCCCTCAGCACCTTCCGTGCCGGTGATGATCCCGCCTCTCTTGTTCAACTGGCCTATTACTGTCCCGTGGAATTCGTCAGGTAGTGTTACTTCTACGAACATGATTGGTTCCAGGATCTGCCAAGCGCCGTCGTCAAACACTGGAAGATAAAGAAATTCGTATAAATTATAGAATCAGGCGTTACTTTGCGGAAATCCATGACGTACAGTAACAATATTTGGACGTAGTTAAGCGAAAAGGATCCAGCCCACAAAATTATCGAAAATGAGTTATTTATATAAAAATACTCCTTAAACTTCTTAAGCCAAACGACACATAATAACATTTTAACAAGTAAAATATTATACATTTGTCTCTTAATTACAATAAAAAGCAAGAAATTTAAATCAAAGAACCAAAGAAGAAATATAGTCTAAACTTAAAAATTGAATATCTCATAACTGTGTGGGTTGGATCCTTTTCGCTAAACTTGTTCATTTAGTGTTAATTATGCTAAACAGTTGATCAAGTTTAGATGCAGTATGCAGCACCGCCCTCCCGCCCGCAAATATATACAAATGCAGAAGGTGCGATTAATAAAATGCAACAAACAAATAACTTAAACCGATACAAAAAACGAATTAAGATTTATTTAACTAGAGACTACAATTACAATAAATATAAGTACATAATATTTTTCTTTTGTTTCAAAGACTTTCATGTAATATCATAGTATACGCACGTTAAATATTAATTGCCAATAAGTAAAAATTATTCTAAGGTATTTAAAATTATTTCAATACATAATCGTTATCCAAATTGTAGCAATAAACACTCAAAAAAATAATCCAGAAAGTAGGTACCGGTAAAATGACGATACTTTAAAATGGATTTTAATGTTGAAATAATATAGTTAGTTGCCAACAAGGACACTTAATAGTTAATTATAATGCAGTAAACACATTAGAATCTTTTTTGGCAATCAAATATATTATTTCAATGTTAAAATACCTTTGAAAGTTTCGTCCCGATTCACCCCTGCATCCCTATTCACTCCATTTTACGGTAATTCCGAATATGTCGAACATAACATAAGTAACACGACAACTGAAATAAATATATGCTATGTATGCAATATTGCATTTTCTCAGTGAACCATAAAAAAAATACTCGTCAAACGATAATACTTTGGCTTCGATCTTCTAGTCTTCGCGGGTTCGGTTCCCACACAATGGTGTCGATTCTGTAGCGCACTTTGACAAATTAAACTAAGGGTGTCTGTCTCTTTCTATTTCAATAGAAAAAGAAAGTGACAGTTGCCTTTAGACTAGTTTAGTAGTGTCAAAATGTGCAACAGAATCGACACCAGTAGCAAATATTTTTCTAGTCTACTAAATGTGTGCATTTGCGACCTACCTTCTTTAACAGCGCCCTTAGCCGCCAAGAAGAAGGCCAGTTCGCTGGAGTCCACTATATGGTGCGCGCCGTCCTGCAGCCGGAACTTGACTCCGGAGACCTTGTGCCCCGACAGGTACCCCTTCTGGCACGTGTCCAGGAAACCCCTCTCTACTCCGGGCACAAATGGCTTGGGGACGTTCGTGCCTATAGTTTCGTCGATAAATTCCAGCGCTGGAATAGACAACACAATTTTAATTTTAACAGTAATCTTTTACAAGAGGGGCTGCTGGCTAATTATCAACCACGCGGATCATAAGATTTGCGAGGTTAAGCTGCGCTTGCTGCGGTCAGTCCGTAGATGGGTGACCGTTCGTTACATATCGTACCCCTCCGTGCCTCGGAGAGCACGTTAAACTGGCGGTCGCAGGTGTCATGCGAATACCTATGACAGTCGTTACGGGAAGTCAGAAGCCCGAAAGTGTGACAACCGGTCCTTGGGATATCGGCATTGCCCAGTAACAGGGTTGCGGAGGTCTGATGTCAGTCGCTCCGTGAAAAAATACTGGTATTCAGCCGCATCTGGTTAGACTGGAAGCTGACCCCAACATGGGAAAAGGCTAGGCAGAACATTAATCTTTTACAATTTAGCAAGTTTATTGTATGGCCTTGCTTTGACAAGCGGACGATCCGAACTATATTTCATCTTTGCCACGACTTACGAATTTTAAGAAATTATAAAGTGTATTTTCTTGGTTAACGGCCGATATTTAATAACTAATGTCAATCCAAATTCTCTGGATTCATGTAGGTTTTTAACATTATATTTATTGAATTTCTGCCAAAACCTTACATCAACCCAGTGATTTTGGATTGAGATCGATAATTAATATCGAACGTTAATTATTATAAGATAACATCACGCCTTACATTCCCTGAAGGGTTCAGCAGAGGTGTTTTTTTAGTACACTCTTATTTCGCCAGTTAGGTTTAAGTCCCATGTAATAGGGGGCGAGCCTATTGCCATTAACTTACTGAGAAATTCCTAATGGTAAAACCCAATAATACTTTACCCGACCTGGAGATCGAACCCAGGACCCCATGCTCAGCAGTCGCACTTGCGACCACTAGACCAACAAGGCAGTCAATTATCAACTGGAGCTAGTAAACGTTGTATGGGCCACAAAAAAAAAGATGGTCGATTCATAGCCGGCATGATAACAAGAACCCTAGCATTATAAAAGGCTAAAATAAGTCTAACAAGAAAATCTGTTTTTACTATAGTTACATACTTGTGTTCTGATGCGGCGCTAAGGGTTCCATGACACCGCTGACCCGGGCGTACTGCCCAGAGCCGCCCGACTGCTTCTTGTGCAAGTAGTCGAAGGTGCACGGCGACATCATTGTTTCTCTGAAATAAGATAAATAAACTATGAATATATTGCTTTCATTGTGTTCTTTTAGCGTAATGTCTTATGAGACCTAGGGGTTCCGTAGACTTAGGCCGCGTTCCCACATTGTCGTGACGACAGTTAATCATGTAGTTTTAAGTATCGCAGCTTATATATTTAAATAGACATGTTCACATATAAGACGACACGTTTAACTGTCGTTCACGACTTTTTTTTGCAGATTGATAGATTGTCAAGTCAATGGGAACCGCTAGCACGACAGTCGTAAAACGATAAGAAAACGTCACGACTTATCGTGACGGCAAATCATGTGTCGTTGTTGCGACTATCTATCGTGGCCACGATAAAAAGAGTTGTAGCTTGCTACTGTTGAGCAAACGACAAAGCGACTGCTGTGAAACCATCAAATGTCGTCGCGATCCAATGGGAACAGCTAGATACGATAGTCGCTAAAAATTTACGACAAACAGTCGTTATAATGGGAACAGCTAGAGACGATAGTCGTCCGACGATAAATTAACCGTCACGACATAGTGGGAACGCGCCCTTATACGCGGACAATCAGTAGATACAGTACACAGTACATTTAACATTAATGTATCAAAAATACGGCGTTATCCTTCCAAAATCGTCATAAAGACGCCCGTTTTTATTCCCCGACGTAAAAAGAGGGGTGTTACAAGTTTGAACCCTTTGTCTGTCTGTCTATGGCAGCATAGCTCCCAAACGGATGAACCGATTTCAATACGGTTGTTTTTTTATTTTAAAACTGTTTAGGGCTTGTACACAAAACTGCGATGCGACGTCGCATCGTAGAAATATACGAACTCGCACGACGCATCGCAAGAACTTACGAATTGATTCGCGTAATTGATTTTTCCTATATCTTGTTATCAGTAACAGCAGTGCGCAAATCTTTTTACGCAAATTTATTCTACCTAGTATAAAACACGTTCAATACGGTTGACGATCGTCGAGGGATTGGTCATCCGAACCTTGGCTTGCCGTACGAAATCGCATCGCAGCAATTTGCGTCGCAGTTTTCTGCATTGCGAATTCGCATCGCGCCATTTCGCAGTTTTGTGTACAAGCCCTTAATTCCGATCAGTCTTACCTAAACGCCACTTTAGGCTTGCCCAGATCGACGGGACAGTTGTACTCCCTCTCCATTCTCTGTGCGTATATCTCTAAGTGTAGCTCGCCCATACCCGACACGATCGTCTCCTTGTTGTCGGGGTCGTAACGAAACTGGAATGTGGGATCCTCTTTGGTGAATCTGGAATAACAATTATTAATTAAATTGATGGATTTTTGGAGCTACTAAGTAGTGATTATATTCCCCTAAGGGCCGATTTTACCAACATCGGATAACTTTTATCCTAGGAATAAATTTGTCATTTTGACAGCTTTTGTATAGAAATTCTGTCAATACGTCTAACTTATTCCTTGGATAAACGCTATCCGGCGTTGGTAAAACCGGGCCTAAGGAGTATAAAATTGTTTCCGGTGAACGGAGTCAAATAAATACACATAAAAATGTACATTTGTACATCGTGACTTTTTTATTACCCAAGAAAACTTAATGACGTACTCAAACATTAAACTTCAAGTTAATTTTAATATTTGTTCTGCCTAGCCTTTCCTAAAAGATATTGAAGTCAGCTTCCAATCTAACCAGATGCAGCTGAATATCAGATTTTTATTATTTAAGTAGATTAAAAAACTAAACTAATGCCATATCCTCATCTTTTTCTTTTCGTGTGGTTAGTGACTAACCTGATATCAAAGTTTACGCCATCCAAGGGCCTCTGACTGGGCTTCACATGCCGTCGACAAATATCTCTCAGGCATTTCCTCACAATGTTTTCCTTCACCGTTTTTAAGTAAGTGATAATTATACAATACGCACATGAATACGAAAATTCAGAGGTGCGTGCCTTGGGTTCGTACTCGAGACCTGAGAGATTTGGCAGTCCAACGGTCACACCACTAGGCTATGACTACTATTAAACATATATCCTCACTAGCGGCCCGTCCCGGCTTCGCACGGGTGGACATTTTTCCCCTTTTTGCAACATTTTTCATTTATGCTCCGCTACTATTGGTCGTAGCGTGATGTTATATAGCCTATAACCTTCCTCGATAAATGGACTAACCAACACAAAAATAAATTTTCAATTCCAACCAGTAGTTCGTGAGATTAGCGCGTTCAAACAAACAAATCTGCAGCTTTATAATATTAGTATATAATAGATAAAACAACATTCTGTACAAACCTAGCAACAGCCTTAGAGAAGTTATCTCTATCCTTATTATTCTTCGGTTTGATAGACATCGACACAACAGGGTCGGGCACATGTATCGATTCCAGCGACAACTGCAGCTTGCCATCATTGACGAAAGTGTCACCTGACGCGCAATCTACTCCGAACAGAGCGAAGATATCACCAGCCATGACTTCATTTACTTCTTCCATGTTATTTGAGTGCATGCGAACAAGACGGGAGATTTTTACCTGAAATAGCAATGTTTTTTTGAGGAATTTGTGAAATTGTATAATTCAGTAAGTAGCGAATGAAAAAACCAACTACATCTGCTTATTACATAAATAGCGGCCCGTCCCGCCTTCGCACGGGGCCACATTTTTCCCGTTTTTGCAATACGCTCCGCTCCTATTGGTCGTAGCGTGATGTTATATAGCCTATACCTTCCTCGATAAATGGACTATCCAACACAAAAATAACTTTTCAATTCTAATCAGTAGTTCCTGAGATTAGCGCGTTCAAACAAGCAAACTCTTCAGCTTTATAATATTAGTATAGATACATATTATATTCCTAAGTTGTCATAAAATTGCTACACCCATTAGTAAAACATGTCAACCTAAAGCACAATCCACACAGGGAAGACAAGACGTGATCGGGACGCATATTTGTATGAAATATCATGAAAAAGACAAGCATTGGACAAGACGCTGCGGCGCCGAGTCTCTCGTCTTCGCTATGTGCATTACGCCTAAGAAATTTCTTATATCTGACGACTTAATACAGAGATGTTACTTGCTGCAGTGGCATACCGTGAGGGGGCAAAGAGGGCCACTGCCCCGGGCGGCGCAGATTTAGACTACATAGGTACTAATTTACGCAAACAAGAGGAAGTTGTTCAAAATAAAATTGCAAGATTGATGATTATAGAAAGGAGATTTATTTTGAATCCTTTTGCAATCAACACAGCAATAAAGTATCACAGAATTTTCACCGATTTTTTACTTAGTTGCGATGATTGAATTGGGGGGCAGCAAATTTAGGGTTGAATCTGGATGGAAGAAACACACGCTACGCTACTGACTTCCTGAGAGCACAAATTAAAGTTCAAACGAAAAAAAAACATGACATAAGGAACCGAGACGCGGATACATAGGTACGGTATGACTAGTCCACAAAATGAAAGTCGCTCAGCGAGCTATGGAAAGAGCTATGCTTGGTATTTCTCTGAGGGATCGAATCCGGAACGAAGTCATTCGCCAATGAACGAAAGTTACCGACATAGCTCAGCGGATTAGCAAACTGAAGTGGCAGTGGGCTGGTCATATTTGCCGCAGAACCGATAACCTATTTAATATACGTCTACCCCAATTATTGTCTCCATATAATTGGGGTAGACGAGTTCTAGAGTGGAGACCGCGAACCGGCAAACGTAGTGTAGGACGCCCTGCGACTAGATGGAGCGACGATATACGTGGGGTAGCTGGCAGCGACTGGAGAAGGTGAGCCGAAGATCGGGCTCAGTGGTGTGCTTTGGGAGAGGCCTATGTCTAGCAGTGGACTGATGTGGGTTGATGATGATGATGATGAAAAAAATCTGCACTTAATATATTCACAAACCTTTTTCCCTGTCCTCGCATTGAAAATATTCTCTCCTCTCTTCAGCATGCCTTGGTAACATCTCAAATACGTCAGCTGACCAAACTTGCTCACTTCCAACTTAAAAGCTAAACCGACAAACGGCTTCTTATCATTCCTTGCTGCGTCCAACAGTATAGTTTGAGCTTCACCGTCTTTGTCCTCATTCAATAAAGCTGTGTTTTCCACTTGGCCTGGATGTGGAAGGTAGTCTAATACTGCGTCTAATAAAGGCTGTACTCCTTTGTTTTTTAGGGCTGTGCCTACTAGTACTGGTGTGAAGGCACGTTTGAGAGTTGTACGGCGAACAGCCTGCTTAATGTCTTCAGCTGTTGGTGTTTTTTCTTCAAGGAATAGTTCTCCTGAAAATTTGAAAAAACATATGTGTAAATGAATGTATGGAATGTAGCTATTAGAGCACTTGTTTGTCAATAAGTAAACAGCTAATTCCTATTGTAATTAACGAAACCCGAATTGGGCAAAAATGGTTTCCGAGTGGACTGCCTTGTTGGTTTAGTGGTCGCAAGGGCGACTGCTGAAAATAGGGTCCTGGGTTCGATCCCCAGGTCTGGAAAAGTGTTATTGGGTTTTTCCATTAGCAATTTCTCAGTAGCAGCCCGGAGTCTGGACTTGTGCTCGGTTAATGGCAATAGCCTCGCGCCATATTCCCATGTAATAAACATAACTAGCTTATGCTATGCGAGAGTATATTAAAAACACCTCTGCTAAACCCTTTGGGGAATACAAGGTGTGATGTTATGTTATGGTTTCCAAGTTCAGCATCAGAAATTGTTCTGATGCATATTGACATACTATTCTATAGTATAGACCATCACTTTACATTTTTACTAAATCAGAGAATTACATTTTTACTAAATCAGAGAATTACATTTTTACTAAATCAGAGAATTACATTTTTACTAAATCAGAGAATTACATTTTTACTAAATCAGAGAATTACATTTCTACTAATGATTTAGTAATTTAATTGGGTTAATTATGGTTAATTTGACAAATTAAAGCTTAGAGGAAATAATAAAAAGGAACCATTCTATTTAAAGAATACTTACCTAAACTCTCATCTACATTAGACAGATGCTCAATAAGCTCATGCCTCCTCTCATTTACTTCGGTCCTCCTATCCTGAGGCACCTCATCGTACCGAATCTTGTCTCCATAATCTCCTTCAAAGTAGATAGCTCTCTCTTCAATCAGATCTAGAATACCTTGGCATTCCTTTTCAACGCCGATTGGGAGCTGGATAAATGCGGCATTGTGATTCATTTTGGAGCGCATTTGTTTTATTACTCTGAAAAATGAATTAAAATTATTATAACATATACCATTTCTGCCTCGTTGCTGTAGTGGTGGCAAGCGCAACTGCTGATCATGAGGTCCTGGGTTCAATTCCCAGATCAGGCAAGGTGTTATTGGATTTTTCCATGTGGAATTCCTCGGTAGCAGCCTGGAGTTTGGATTTATGCCCGGTTGATAGCAATAGGCTTACCTGGGCTTACATGGGACTTACATAACAGCAAAATGAGGGTGTACTATACACTTCTGCCCAACTTTGGGAAAATATAGGCATTATCTTATGTTACATTACCATGTGTTTTCTAAGTGGGTTGATTATAGTATTTACTAGTTATTACATTATATTTATATTTAGTTATGTTATATTTAGTATTTATAAATTCTTCATTCACCTGTAAGGATTTGCTCCTAATCTATCGAGCTTGTTAATAAAAGCCAAACACGGTACATTGTATCGCTTCATCTGCCTATTGACTGTTAACGTTTGACTCTGTACACCTCCCACGGCACACAGTACAAGTACAGCTCCGTCTAAGACTCTCAGAGCTCTTTCGACCTCCACAGTAAAGTCAACGTGACCGGGTGTGTCAATAATGTTGATGTTGTGTTCTTTCCATATTGTGTATGTGGCGGCAGATTGAATGGTGATCCCTCGTTGACGCTCCAACTCCATGGAGTCCATGACAGCACCCACATTATCTTTGCCTTTTACCTGTTGATCAAATTGATAGATTTTAGATATTTACATAATAATATTTAATATGAAAAAGTTGAAATATAAAACAGGCAGCTAGAAAAAATAAATAAAAATAATAACATAACATCACGCCTGTATTCCCTGAAGGATTGAGCAGAGGTGTATAGTGACACCCACAATTTGCCATTATGTTCAAAGACCCATGTAATATGTATAACTGCCTTGTTGAACTAGTGGTGGCAAGCGTGACTGTTGATTGTGAGGTCCTGGGTTCGATCACCAGGTTGGGTAGTGTTATTGGGTTTTCCATGTGGAATTCCTCAGTAGCAGCCCAAAGTTTGAATTTGTGCCTAGTTGATGGCAATAGGCTCGCCCCCTATTAATATACTAATAATTCTGTATAAAAATTAATCCATAATATACTAATAGGTACACCTATCTGACAACCAATAACGCCTGAGAATTTTTAGGTTTATTTAACCAGTTAATTTAAATTAAAGTAAGAAACATTGTTAAAATAAAACATCTATGTTTCAGGGGCAAATGGATTATACAGGTTTTCGGCAAGTACTTGTGTAATTGCCATAGCCCGAATACAAGAAATGAATGGGATTTGTACCAAAATACGGCAAAGCCCTGTTGGTGTGCCACGGAAGATACAAAAACCTCAGATTTACTGACTATAATTATAGTGACTTCTTATACGCTGACTAAATACATACCTCGTGCATTTGGTCTATTCTACCGGTGTAGAACAATATTCGCTCAGTGAGTGTAGTTTTGCCAGAGTCTATATGGGCAGATATACCAATGTTTCTGATCCTCTCCAAAGCTTTGTGTTCACCATCTTTGACTTGGGACGAGAATTTCTGAAAAATATCACAATACACAATATGTCTGTAATCATTTAATTATTTCAGTTTCAAATAAAAAATTACGTAAAATCAACCGGATAAAAATTGAATAAATTTTACGAAATGGAACTGAATTTTACCTGGATTTGTGACACATTGGATTTATTTAAACCTCTTATAACGTTTGTTAACCGTAATAAGTTTAATATAGTCATTTTGCTTTTATAAAAATTAAATTATCACAGAATTTCTAGAATTTTAGGTTACAGCTTCATGTCAAATGTCAATGTCATGTGTGGGCCGTTCAGTCGAAAGGGATGGGCATAGAAAAGATTATAAAGCCCTAAATCCACTAGCAAGTTTTGTTGCGCAAGTTGACTTTTGCAACCCACATTCAACCTGTGGACACACCCACAGCAAATCGACGTCTGCAAGTTTTACGAACAAAACGAACAATGGCGTGCAATAACTTGAGCAGTTAAACTTGGTAGTGAATTTGGCGCTTTGGTAACAATAAGTAAGTGCCCTGGGTTTAATTTGATTTATATTAAACCAATTAATTTTGAGTGATATTATTCCTAACCAGAAACAACCAAACAGGATTCTACAGTTGAAACAGTGAGTGCCATGCTTTATACATGGATAAATAGACACAACGTGAAGTTAGCAGTTAGCTGTTCGTGATCAATTTTGTTATGTTGGCAACATGTAAGCAATAGACAAAAAAACAGTTTCTTTTCAGTTCAAAAAGAATATGGCCGTGTTGGGGCCGTGTGTAAGTGTAAATATGAATGGGCACAATAATATTCATAGTCAGTTAACAAAATCATTAGAGAGAATTTTGGAGGATGCTTACTTGAGTGGTGAATTAAAACTAAGTGGACGAAAGTTGAAAGAGTTTCCTAAACCAGTGAAGTATGACCTGAGCGATACGGTTGTTGCTGGTAAGTCTCGAGTTTTATAAATAAATCGTGCTGCATTTCTATGCGTTTTACGTATAATATTTTATTTTGGGTTTGTATTATGTAGTACAAGTATAGCGGAGTGTCTTAGAGACGTAACTGTGTTATTTTTATATGCCGGCAATGTAGCGTCGCGCTGTCTTTATTTGTCATCAAATCGATCGAATGATAACTACAAACAGGAATTTCGATTCGATAGTCACCTGCATTTCTAAGAATCGAAGACGGAAAATAAAGTATACATCTTGTATTTTAAGTTTTAATACATGATTGTATGTAATAATAACATCTATCTTTTCCTTGTCGAAGTTTCGGAGATAGCTGTTATGTGGCCATGTGATCTTATTAGTTATTATAAACACAGTTATTCGAAATTCGAAGAGGTCTCCGTGCATCACTTACCGCAAACTTTTACGATGAAGTTAATTACGTGCTACTGGGCATTATCATCATTAATTGAAATGTTAAACTTGTTTTAATAATGTTGTATAAATTGCCTTAGCTGATAAATGAAAACAAAAATAACAGAATTTTTGTCGATAGTATAGACATAGTGACTAAATTAGATAAGGATTGTGTGCATTTACTGGCCCTTTACACTCCTTGTATCTACTAACAATGTGGATTTAAGACCTATAAAAGTTGCCTTCCTAATAAAATTACTTAAATTACCTTTTACAAGTATGTATTGAATAAAAAAGTAAGATGTCACAGACTTAATGTTCTTGCATCTAATTATGCATAAAATAAATGCAGCTGCACATTTTCTTGTTGGTAGCAGACATTATAAATCATACCGTATTGCTGTCTCATATTCATAGTGCATTTGAATATAAGGGACTACTTATATCATGCCTTAGTCACAGGATGGGTGATACCAATACTGCAGTTTCCTTTCAATAAACTGTAATACGTGCATATAGCCAACTATTTGCTACAGGAAAATACCTTAGCTGGGACATGGGAATTTACCTGACAAACATTAGCCTTAGTAATTAATTTACCCAACAGGGTAACAATGAATATTATTTTTTTGTAAGTACTGGTTATAGGTACCTACTTTTCTTACATTAAGTAACCAAAATATTGATAAGGTGTATGAATTACATATACCTACTGATTTATCAGCTGTTGTTAATATTTTGATAACAAGCTAAATTCTTTCATACAGAAGTACCTACCTACTTAATATTAAAAGTTTAAAGAAACAATGCAACTCATATTATGTTTTCAATTTACTACCGTTGTTACAACTTTATTTAATGAGGTGTTAATAGTTTTTACTGCTGTAGAAAGTATCAAGAATTTCTTACTTGACCAGCTTGAGAACTAAAAATGTTTCCATTATTGTCTGTTCTCATAACATCTTGCTTTCATTATCAAACATGGGATGTAAACAGTTTATTAGGCGAAAATATTCCTAATAGGCGTATGTCGGTCGCTTGTACCTATAACTGGTTTCTTTTATTGCTATTACGGCGCCACATGATGGTGTGGGCTATTCTTAAAATGTTTTTATTTATTTCGGCATTTCGCCGTCGTATTGTCGTGGGCGGCGTGTGTAGTTCAGACAGGTCAGTATTATGTTATGTTGACGGCATTTATTTCGCAAGTAAATTTTGTAACCGACTTTCAAACTGGACACACCCGTAGGTAGGCGACTTCTGCAAGTTTTACGAAGTAAACGAGCACTTGCTGCAATTAAACTTGATAGTGGCTTTGGCGCTTAAAAGCTGATTTACACGATGATAGTTTCTCGAAGCGAAACTCGTTCTGCCTTTGTCTTTCTCTCCGACAAAAACAGAGATAGCATGAGACTTGCTTCAAGAAACTTGTTCTGTGTAAATGCGCCTAATACCTACTTGCAATATTCTCGTCTTTACCAATGATAAAGTAAGGAAAAGCTGTCCTAATTGATGATATGACTACCAGAAATGAAGAAGTGATAACATAACATCACGCCTGTATTCCCCGAAGGATAGGGCAGAGGTGTATAGTAACACCCTCATTTCGTCGTTATGTTAAATCCCATGTAATAGGGGGCGAGCCTACCATCAACCAGGCACAAATCCAAACTCCGTGCTGCTACTGAGGAATTCCACACGAAAAACCCAATAACACTACCTGATCTGGGGATCGAACCGAGGACCTCACGATCAGCGGCCGCGTTTGCCACCACTAGACCAACAAGAATAAAGAACGTATAATTTGTAAGAAACAGCACATGCTTGCTGTATTCTCTTCAAACTCTAAAGCTGGGTACTGATCGGCGTTACGAGGCGTAATGTAACGTGTTACACAGCGAGCGTTCGTGCAGTCAGTACGTCACAAGCGCCTTGTTTCCCCGTACTGACTGCACGAACGCTCGCTGTTTAACACGTTTCATTACGCCCCGTAACGTCGGTCAGGACCCAGCTTAAAGTGTAACTACAAACATCTGTAATTTCTAGAGTATACACTTTCTTACAGCAATGACCAATAAAATATCGGTTCTGAATCGTAGTAGGTACCTAGTCCATAACTACTGCAACCACCTACGCTCCTGTAACCAGTTCCCCTCAGTTAACTTTTACAGATCGCGTGGGATCACAAGATTCTTCGTTTTTCTTTACACCTCCAACAGTAAATTTTATGTAGGTATGCAACAACAATTTTACTGTTGTTCATTGCTAATAATGTTGGTACTTCTACAAGTCGTATTACCTTGTATCTGTTACTATTTTCCAGTGAAGTTCTAAACATTGTTGCCTTCGGCATTTCATTGAAACAGACTGTACGAAGGATGGAAGATTCAACAGTATGGAAAATTGGAAATGAAGCTAATAATACTAACGCTCGATATAGTATCGATCGTTATCTTTTTCTTGCTTTAGCGGGTAGTTTCAGTTTAGCCACTCTATACCTACAGTCGTAAAACGTGGAGGCAGGATAGACCGAGCTACCTTCAAAAAATGAAATGCACACTTATGAATATCACCGGACTAGAGGTCGCTCGCGGCTTCGCCCGCGTGGATATCGTTTATCGCGTATTCCGCGGTTTTCGGGATGAAAGTAGCCTGTCCTTCTCCGGGTTACAGACTATCTCTGTACCAAGTTTCATCCAAATCAGTTCAGTAGTTTAGTCGTGATGAGGTAACAGACAAACGGTCAGAGTAAAGGCTGATTTACATAAGGATAGTTTCTCGAAGCAAATTTCGTTCTGTCTTTGTCTTTCTCTACGATGACAACAGAGGTAGCATGAGGCTTGCTTCCAGAAACTATCTCCGTGTAAATGAGTCTTTACTTTCGCATTTATAATGGTATAAGAACTATCTGTTATACCGATTTTTGCATAGAAGGTTTTTTTTATAAGCATACAGATTTGGTATTGTCTTCAAGCTAGAACACAGAAGGTACTCGGACTACTCTTCAGAAAAAAAAAACCAATACCTTTGAGAGCTTTTCAGACATATAAAAGCAATTATTGCATGTATCTGTGTTATGTTATCGTCTGGTTAACGTTTAGACAAAGAGCCAATGTTCTCTCGGTGATAATCACATACGAAAAGAGAGAGTGGCGTTGTTTAATTTCTATGCTAAATACGGAAATGTACATACAGCGTATGATTGTGTAAGCATCTAGTACAAACGTACTAGATTTCAGCTAAAGAGCAGGATAAGTGTAAAATGGCCTGCGCCTACAGGTGCCACGACATGGTAAAGGGTTTTTTAAGCTGAAATAATTTTACACCTATGTTAATACTATTAGCACTCATATTTGCTTACCATACCGCGGGATGCTTCGTCGTGCCGCGGCATGCAGAAGCATCCCGCGGTACGGTAAATACGAGTTCTAAAGAGTATTACAATAAGGTTTAAAATTTGGGCGCAAGCCCTAATAATAGATGTCAAATGTGAAACTCTTCCAGTGTCCGCAAAAGTTAACTACTTACAAGTAATCGGTTTACTCCACGAAAACCAAAAGCATATTCTGATGATGAAACTCGACCAAAACAAAGGTCTAAAAAAATATCTATGAAATTATTCTTTCCAAAATTTTTCTAATCGTTTTACATGACGAAAACCTCAAGCAGATTTGATAATAGAACTCAACCTAAACTAAAGTCTAAAAAAATATCTATGAAATTCTTCTTTCTAGCATATTCCCAGCCTGATGTCATTATTATGTCAGCTAATGTTATTAATAAGGAACTCGTTCACACGGTTTTTGTAACTAGTCATAGATAATGGTTAGTAAATATCTACACAGCAAACGATAAAGTGGAACATTTAAAATAGTTTTAATTTGAGGTTAAATTAAATTAAAAACAGGCCAAGTGCGAGTCGGACTCGCGCACTAAGGGTTCCATACCACCTTTGGGCTTAGACTTTTTATTATTTACCATTATAGCGGCCATAAAAAGGTAGAACTCTGTGACCGACAGACGGGACGGAAGGACGGTGTAGGATCAGTAATAGGGTCCCGTTAGCTCCCTTTGTGTACGGGACCCAGATATTTCCAAGATTACCCTGCACATCAAATACAACGATGTTTTTAGTATTCCAGAAAGATTATCACTGTAAAAGACATGTCTTGGATTGAGTAGACTGTTTATAATGACATACTGGAGTCCGTCCGAAGTCTGTCACGTCTTTGGCGGTGAAAAGGTCAAAGCTATCTGCAATCATAAAACTACTCTTATTCTGATTCCCAGAAGCACCTCACTTTAACTATTATTTAAAAAAAGTTACGAGAACACAATGGACGGGATTACACACAAAGAAAGAACAAGATCACCTTTTTTTGTTTCTTTAAAACTACTTTAGTAAGTTTTGCAACTCCAGAAAAGTTCGAGTGATTAGCATCCATAAAAGGAGGTTTACTTCCAAAACAAGTAATGTCGTAATCTCTTTATCTTCGTAGACAATGACGTAACTTCCTTGGAATACTTGGCTATATTTTTTGTGTCAAGTAAAGTATTGTGTTTCAAGTTAAGAGTACAGAAACTATGTATAGCTTGCAAGAAAAACGGTTGGTTGCAAGTTAGTATCAATTCCCTCTAAAGTTTTTGGGGCAAGAGCTGGTTAGACAGATCGGGTTTTTGTCTGTATAGCGCTGAATCTACTAGAAAGTTAAATTGCGCAAGTTATTGCAGCGACTGCCTCGTTGGTCTAGTGGTGGCAAGCGTGACTGCTGATCATGAGGTCCTGGGTTCCCAGCAACTGGATTGCGGGTCGTCTGATGGCAGACGCTCCGTGTAAAATACTGGTAATCAGCTGCCTCTGGTTAGATAGGAAACTGACCCAAACATAGTTGGAAAAAGGCTAGGCAGAACAAACAGACCCGTGGCAAGTCGACTTCAAGATTTACGAACTACGCGAACACTTGCTGCAATAACATAAACATAACATCACGCCTGTATTCCCCGAAGGATTGGGCAGAAGTGTATAGTAACAACCTCATTTCGCCGTTTTGTTTAAGTCCAATACAATAGGCGGCGAGCCTATTACCATCAACCGGGCACAAATACAAATTCCGGGCTGCTACTGAGGAATTCCACACGGAAAAACCTAATAACACTGCCCGACCTGGTGATCGAAACCAGGACCTCACGATCAGAAGTCGCGCTTGCCACACTAGACCAACGCGGCAGTATTTTTAGGGTTCCGTGCCCAAAGGGTAAAACGGGACCCTATTACTAAGACTCCGCTGTCCGTCCGGCCGTCCGTCCATCTGTCACCAGGCTGTATCTCATGAACCATGATAGTTAGACAGTTGAAATTTTCACAGATGATGTATTTCTGTTGCCGCTATAACAACAAATACTAAAAAACAGAATAAAATAAATATTTAAGTGTGCTCCCATACAACAAACGTGATTTTTTTGCTCGATATTGATAACGGCAACAGGTAGACGCTTGAAATATTCACAGAATATTTAGTTATATATTCACTTTAAAAATAAATAATTAAATTAAAATAAATCCCATACAACAGACATGATTTTTTTGCCGTTTTTATAGATAATGGTACGGAACCCTTCGTGCGCAAGTCCGACTCGAACTTGGCCAGTTTTTAATTTGTCGTCTGCATTACCCCCTGGCTTTAGAATGATGAACCTTGATCATCCAATAATAGTCACAGTAGCAGGTGTTAACCAAGTGTATCAAGTGTAAAGTCTATTTACATAGAAATCTAACCACTAACCACAACATATTATAATACGGTCATCCAATGACATCAGTATCTTCGTAGTTACTCATTTAGTCTAGTAGCACATCCTAATTAAAATTACCGAACTCTGTTGAAGTACTTACGTAATTAATCGGAGTACTTACAATGACTACACTTATGTCATTGTCAAGGTTTTAATAACAAAGGAGCAAATAAGTGTTTTAATTGAAAATGCTGATAAACAATAAAGTACTAACATCACTTATAAATACGTATTGTAATTAGATTGAACTGCCTCGGTCTAGTGGTGGCAAGCGCGACTGCTGATCGTGAGGTCCTGAGTTCGATCCCCAGGTCGGGCAAGTGTTATTGGGTTTTTTCGTGTGGAATTCCTTAGTAACAGCCCGGAGTTTGAATTTGTGCCCGGTTGAGCAATAGGCTCGCCCCCTATTTATTACATGAGACATACATAACTGCGAAATGAGGGTGTTACTATACACCTCTGCCCAACCCTTCGGGAATACAGGCGTGATGTTATGTTATGTGTAATTAAATAATAAAAACTGAAAAATTGCGATAAATAAATGTTTTGAATGAAACTAATTACCATTGCTTAATATTTTTATCGTTGGTATTTTAAATTCGCTTAAGTTTCAGGGACATTGTGAAATAATCGTTCTAATGGCTGCGGCATTCTAAAAACGGTATTTCAGGAGGTTCCCTTTGCCGGGGTTGCGGTGCATGCAATACCGAATCCCGCGACCCCGGCCTTAGGTCAGAAGGAGGGACACCGTTGGTTTTTAGTCGTTAAGAGTCCGGCAGACCCCCTTGCCTTCCCCGGGCGAGGGACATCCATGAGGATATACCAAATAAAAAAAAAACTTTTTAACAAAAAAAAACCGACTTCAAATTGTCTATCTCCGAAGTGCTTCGTCAGATCTTCACCAAATTTAAATAGGACCACTTCGAAAGAATACTCTTTCAACCAAAAAAAGAATCATTCAAATCGGTTCACAATTAGCAAAGATATCGAAGAAAAAACATACAAAAAAAGAAAAGATAAACACATACAGTCGAATTGAGAACCTCCTCATTTTTTTCGAAGTCGGTTAAAAAAATTGGTTCCCTTTGCTTCCATGAATTCCGTTTACCATTTTGTTATCTTGGTATACCTGTACTTACTAACTACTGTTAATTACAGAAGTTTCGTTAACATACTTAGTGCTTCGTAATGAATTTTAGCGATTTCTGGTATTTTTGTTTTGCTTTTAATTTTATTTCGTAACCGACGTAAGCTGAATGTTAAGGTCAAGTTTAATATTACGTGGTTGAATGGTCTCGTTTTATAATCAGAAGTTGATCTAATTTTATGCAGAATTTTATAGTAGATTTCCATTTTATTTGCATTCAAAGTTAATAAAGACTCTTAGATGATTTTTGGGATACATATATCTGTGAACTATAACTAATAAATGCTTCGTTGGTCTAATGGTGGCAGGCGCGACTGCTGATCGTGAAGTCCTGGGTTCGATCTCCAAGTCGGGCAAAGTGTCATTGAGCTTTTCCGTGTGGAATATCTCAGTAGCAGCCCGGAGTTTGGATTAGTGCCCGGTTGATGGCAATAGACTCGCCCCCTATTACATGGAACTTAAACATGACGGCGAAATGAGGGTGTTACTATACACCTCTGCCTTACCCTTCGGGGAACACAGGCGTGATGTTATGTTATATATTATCTGAATTTTTTTTACCAAATAATCTTCAGTAAAGTAATTACAAGAAAGACTAAATTACGAGTATCGAAGTTAGATTTTGCAGACGATAATCCTGAGTTTCATTTGTTCTGCTTCTTAATATCTTCTCACAAGGTCCTGTTCAGCGACCAAAAGCGGTAATCTTTATTCTACATTAGAATAAAGAGTAGCGCTTTTGATCCTTGGTCCTGTCCTGTCCGTGTTTACAGTGGTTACAGTTTTGGAAAACCTAGATCAAAGCAAACGTACTGTAAAATCTTCGAACGCAAAATTATGAGGATGTCATATAATTACAGGCCATTAGAGCAAAAATAATAACAGATAGGACGCACGAAGAAACGAGGGAAACGGATTATTATTCTTTTCCTTACGGGAACCAGTAGTTAAATACAGCTTTCTCCCATATCCAGGTCATCCGGGAAACTGAGAAATTAATAGAAATAAGGTACATGCATAAAATTGCATTTTATAACCTCTGAACGGATACTTAAGCGGTTTTAGTAAACATCGGAATGCCAACTTTTGGCGCATTAGATAATAACCTGGATGACCGAGCTTTGCTCGGTTTTTTACTTTTGTAAATCGACGTTTTCTAAAAATGAAACCTAGCTAGATTGATTTATCGCCCCCGAAACCCCCTGCATACTAAAATTTCATGAAAATCGTTGGAGCCGTTTCCGAGATGCAGATTATATACCTAGTCAGGCCATAAATACTGTTACAATTAAAAATAAGAAAGATATTACATTTGTATTTGGAATCTGTCATTTTTATACGATTGTTCATTGAGTTTTCTAATTTTGGCGCCAATACATTGTACAATATTTTGCGATATTAAAATGGAGTGGGGTGATAAAGAGAACCGAATCGCTGTGATTGCATTACACAAAGTTGGTATGGAGCCAAATGCAATTTTTAAAACTCTCCATACGCTTGGTATTAGTTAAATATTTGTGTACCGGGCTATTAATAGATACAATGAGACCTCTGTTTGTGACAGAAAAAGATCTGGCCGTCCACGTAGTGTTCGTACGAAAAAGGTGGTCAAAGCAGTAAGGGAAAGAATTCCAAGAAATCCTGTCCGGAAGCAAAAGATTTTATCTCGGGAGATGAAGATAGCACCCAGAATGATGTCGCGTATTTTAAAAGATGACTTAGGACTTGCAGCCTATAAGAGACGCACTGGTCATTTTTAACTGATAATTTAAAAAAGAATAGGGTGGTAAAAGCGAAACAACTACTGAAGCGGTACGCAAAGGGAGGTCACAGAAAAAAATTGTTTACGGATGAGAAAATCTTTACAATTGAGCAACATTTTAACAAACAAAATGACCGTATTTATGCTCAAAGCTCTAAGGAAGCTTCCCAATTAGTCGACAGAGTGCAACGTGGGCATTATCCGACTTCAGTGATGGTTTGGTGGGGTGTTAGCTATGAAGGAGTGACTGAGCCATATTTTTGTGAAAAAGATATCAAAACATTGGCACAAGTGTATCAAGATACCATTCTTGAGAAGGTAGTTAAGCCCCTTAACAACACCATGTTCAATAACCAAAAATGGTCCTTCCAACAAGACTCGGCGCCAGGTCATAAAGCTCGGTCTACGCAGTCTTGGTTGGAAGTGAACGTTTCGGGCTTCATCAGGGCTGAAGACTGGCCGTCGTCTAGTCCCGATCTTAAACCGCTGGATTATGATTTATGGTCAGTTTTAGAGAGTACGGCTTGCTCTAAACGCCATGATAATTTGGAGTCCCTAAAACAATCCATACGATTGGCAGTGAAGAATTTTCCCATGGAAACAGTGCGTGCTTCTATTGATAACTGGCCGCAACGTTTAAAGGACTGTATTGCAGCCAATGGAGACCACTTCGAATAAGCTTTTTATATTTTAAATTGTTTTATATTTTTGTATTAAACTAACACACTGTAAAAGTAATAAATATTATTTGCAATAAAAAAAAAATCTTCGTGACTTCTTCGTGTATACAAGAATTGCTCGTTTAAAGATATTAGATCAGTATACTGAAAAATATTGACTTCTAGAAGAGTGAAATACGAATCTTCTTCTTCCTAGCCTTTTACCAACTATGTTTGGTGTCAGCTTCCAGTCTAACCAGATGCGGCTGAATACCAGTATTTTACACGGAGCGACTGCCATCAGACCTGCATAAGCCAATTATTGGGCAATGCCGCCGATATCCTAAGGTTAGACCGGTTTTCACACTTTCGGGCTTCCGACTACCCGTAACGACTGTCATAGGTATTCGTATGACACCTGGGACCGACTGTTTAATGTGCTCTCCGAGGCACGCCAGAGTGGTATACGAATGTAATGTTATATCGAATATTTGCAAATAGTAATGCGCATTGCACATCCAATTGATTACATGAGAGGAAACTACTCGCGTGGCTGTCGTGCAGATTATTTCTCGCTTATTTCGCGAGAGTGCTAGTGTATGTACGATGAAAGTTGTAATTGTGATTATTTACGCCCGTCGGTTAATCTGTTCATAAATTAATAAGCAGACGTGTTTATTAAGCATACTTGTTGCACAGTTGGTACTTGTGAGACTTGTAATTCCTATCTGAATTATTAGAACTACAAAAAACGAACCATTTTCCGTAGAGCAGCTCCCAAAAAGTGTATTACATTTTGGCTTTACCCCTAGTACGAAATAAAGTTCAAAATTTTTAATAACTAGGTACAGAAGTCAGTGAACTAATTAATAATTTAATAACATTCTCATAAATTACCCTGTCTGCTACAATAAGAAGGAAAATAGCACAATAATGCATTTAAAACTACGTATTTTACATCAAAAAAATTCCAAAGGGTAAGTCGTAAACAATTTATTTCATTTAAAATTAAAGCTGAAATGAGTTAGCGCGTAGTTACTGTTTATTGTTCTCAACATTCGTTTATTAGCACATTTCCCTATGTTTATGTTCATTTTATCACGAACAGAGTGTCGTCTGCAAAGTTTTGTACTCCCAACTTTACATACAGTCCACAGTTCATGTATTGTAATTATGGCAAAATACGAGTATAGGCGACAGGTGCAGCCGTGTGCGCTCGAGCGACACCATACTCCGGATACGAGGGGACGATAACACCAGGTAATTCCAGTCGACTGCCTGCTAACTATACACAAACTATACAAAGTTATTCTCGACTTTATAGCCTTAATAATAAAGGTGCTAGCCGAAATTAAAAAGGTAATGTTGAAATAGAAAGGCGCGGAAAAAACAGACCATGTTTGGAGATCCCATTGAAACGTTGACATTCATAACGCAGGTACCATAACAAGTTCATGTGGGAGGATGAGTGGGTGGTTTAGAAAAAAAAAGTAAACAAACACCATATCGTTTTCAACGTTATCGTTTACGCCATAACTGTTCCATGAGATGACCTCTATGTATTTTAATAACAAGCTTTATGTGACCCTTTTAATTTTCCAATACGTTGCTTCATTGCCTTCGATGGTCGAGGTAAATTGACGTAAAATTAGCTCCAAGGATAACTTGACATATTCGTAATATTAATGCGTATTTAAATATTCAGAACCACCATAGTTTTGGCGAACTTTAAACTTTACAATGCATCATGCTTATTCGATTCGCTGGCCGGTTGTGTTGCTAAGAATACTGATGGATGTTACTCGACTACGCGTGTTGAATACGAATCAGTAGGCTCGTGAAGACCTGTATTGTATTTTCATTCGGTCGGATGATTTTAGCGTTGTAATAAATTAGTATGCAGGTGGATACCAACTTCCTCCACGCTAAGCTGGTCTGTGTCCCTTAAAATTTACATAGACGTAGGCGTCGCGGCGACGTACTCGTATGTGGCTGGCCTGTTCGTTAGGCATTTATATGAAAAAGGGTTTTATAAGGGTTCATCATAAATTACAGAATACAAAATGTCGGACATTTTGTATTCTGGAATTTATGATGAACGAAATCATGGTATGTTTTCGCAGTATGTTTAATTAATTTAGCAGTATGTGCTGCTAAATAATTCAGAGAAGAAAATTCATTAAAATGTAATCATGCCCACGCAAAGAGAGAACAGTTATTTGTTTTATGTTTTTGACTGTTTCCAAAATACATAAAATTTCAACTAACACAGGTCTCTGAGCTACTCGGCCGTTGACCGATTTCCGTGTACACAGACTCTTAAAACGAATACGCCATATCATAAGTAATACGTCGAGTAAAAGCAATAATATATTTGATTGTCGAAAGCATGAAACCGTACACGCAAAACAATAAGCAATCAATTTAAAACTTTCTTGCTGTAAACATGGAGGAGTCACTCAAAACCGATAATAAATACATCGAAACACGAAGTAAGAGCTACCGCAAAAACATCGATTACTTATCCTAACTAATACTTAGCTGTGAAAGTAGGTTTGTCTGTTTCGCTATTACGACTTGACTGTAAATCTTGGAATTTTGTGATACCATGGGATAAACATTCGTCAAACCTTGCTACTCTACGGGCAACGCCTCCTTTTTGAGATTCGACTATGTACGATAGTCGATTGCCGATATTGTTAATACATAGTACTTAATACCCTTGTAGGTATCATATCATAGAGATAGATCATCGATGCAAATCCCGAATTGCACGAAAAAGTATTCAACGCAGGCGCAACCACACGCAAAAGCCAGTACTCTAATAAAACCTGTGATTTCTAACAGTTTGCGTGCAAACTGCTCGTGGGAAGTGCATTGATTCAATTAAGAATATTAAATTAACTCCTCGGTACAGATCTGCGTCGGCGCACTTTATCGAGATCAAAATGCGCGTGAGTTTAAGTCTCGATTGGCAACAACACAAGAAGGATTATGTTCAGCCATCTTGGCGTCATGTGTTCGTGTTATTGGTTTATTTGTGAGTGGATAATGCAATTGCATTTTATTGAAGCAGTCATGTGGTCACATCAAAGGATCGTCCAATAAGCTGATCGGTTTACAAAGAGACAATTCTAAAGTTTTGACAAACGAGTGTGGTACTGGAATTAGGGTCAATTAAACCTTGTTTTTTATCAATTAGACTGCTATTGATCCATTAAAACAATTATCCCCAATTCGTGTTCACAAAAGGCAATAATCACCTTATGTCATAATATATCACCGGTTCATGGCCGACACATTTTTTCTACTTCGTCATTCAATTAATTAGTGTTTTATGTTAGAAATCTCCAGGTAATTCGTGTCATTGCCCGCCTATAGCCGCGGCTCAATTAATTTCGGTAATTGCCTACAAAGTGGGTATATTTAACAATGATAATGTGAATCCATTCTGGGAATTGTCGGTCTTCTAGACTAATAAACTTGAATAACGTCTGGCTTTTGTTATGTTGGCAACACTAATTTGCAGAGCTAAGTACTGGAACAATACCTGTGGATTATCGTTGTGCCTTTTTCTTTGTGAAAAGGTCTGATTTGTTCAGGGTCAAAAGCAAAATTAACTATAAATGCTAAATTATATGGAAGACAGAAATATTGGCTTAATTCGTAGCCAATAAGGCTATACTTAGTTGTCATGACTAGTGAAAGTTTAACCCATCGCCCACTGGCCCCATAAAAACCTGTATCAGCTGATTTTACAATCTGTATATAATAAAGAACTTCTAACTAATAAATACTTAGCTAACATATTTCATTCATAAAATTTATGCTCGTGTTATGTGCGTACGTAAGATATCTATCGGCACCAACATACATTGGTTGGAGATCCTTCAGGTCTCGCCAACAACTGCCCTGTTACGTAGAAACGGTCCACAAGGACCATCTACAAACAGTCGAATAGAAAAAATAAGCCGCCAACATACCAAATCTCTTATGGATTAGGCGTAGAGAACTTAGAAAGAAACCAATCGATTTCCAAAGTCAATAAATAAGGATTTCGGGCTCCCTATATACGCTGCCCCTCTGTACTCGCCCTTTCGTTTCAACACATTATAAAGATCAAAGCACTCACGCTACATTTCGTATTGAAAACGCGCAAATACACGATATTAATATTGCATCGCTGTTTGACGGGTAGTACTCTGCAGCTCCATGTTTCTTGTACGATTGGCCGATTTGGCAACAGCATTAAAGTCAGTTGCAATCGCTCGATTCAGCTATCAAGCGTTTACATCTCATTCAAGTGCTTACGCTAGACCAAAACCGGTAAATATATTAGACACTCGTGGTTCAATAGTTTATGATATTTAAATTATTGATGATACTTAAATCGTAACATGTTTAATACCTATCGCCTATCTACTGAAAAACACGTCTCCCTCAGTCAACATGGGGCGATAAGCAGCTTACACGATCAATATTTTTCCGTCATTGCTTAAAAGCAATCTCAATATTACCAATACTCACTCAGTAAATAATAATTCTAGGCACCCTCAGCCCCTCTCATCTCGCCCTTTACGTTTCGCCGCATCGAATGCTGCAGCCGCATCGTCACTGACCCACATCGCAGGCGTTAGCACAACGGTTGGGTACTTATAACAGGGTTGCTGATTTCATATGTATATTTAATGCTAATGAAGTAATTTTCAGTATTTTTTCGTGTTTGGATGGGATTTAAGGAGATTCCAAGTCGTTAGTTCCGCTTGGAATTTGTTTAACATTTATTCTGTCCTAAGTTATTTTTAGTTTGGCTCGTTAGCTTTTGGCTAGTCACCAATAACTTAAGCCATACAACGAAGCCGCATACCGGTAGACCACGAAGTATGTCGGGATGAACAAGACTAAGAAAACAAACTATCCACATTATGTCAAGAGGAACTTAAGTTTTAAAGCCTTTGCCTTTGTTGTGATGGTGCCGGCTTACAGTAAAAAAAGCGTTTTCCCGGTAATATCACAAATGTCTGATTTGCTTAAAGGAACAGCTCGTGCGGTCATTAGAAAGCAAACGACCAGTTCCTTGATCGAAGATAGGGCTAGTTTCTGTTTACGATTAAAATTATTGAAATATATTATTTCTATTTAGATTCAATCTAATGATTACACGTAAAACGCCTTCCTTATTTTCTGTCCAAGCAATTATTATGTTTTTCTAGTTATGCATACTGTTTACCTCCGTTAGCTGTCGTACATTTCTTGAAAAAGTCATAATTTACATCCATTTAACCTTTTTTTGCGTTTCACGGTACTTTTTCTTTATATAAAACACATGTTTTCAATTAGTTTTATGAGTATAACTTGTATTATTATATACTTGTTAGGCACGCGATTCGCAAACCCATTTATCAGCACAAATGGAAGTACTTACACTTTGTCTACAAATTCCGCTGATTGTGAACAGACAGTTCAAGCAAACCAGTTCATTACTACTAAGTTATCATCTAAAAAGCAAGTCAGCTATCACCAATATACTAATTGAAAATTAAACTAATCGGAATGTCTCTAATTCATTAGTAAGATATCTTGAGTACTTAGATTAAACCTAAAAGTTTCCACGTTCAAGTGATTAATCAACAACATCGCTTCGATATCTGTTTTGCACTTGACGAGATGTCTTTTATCAAGCACTTGTGCTGGTAATTAGAGACCAGATTTAAAGTAGTTGGACGTGAACTGAAGTGCAGTTGTAGATTGAGAGGACTTTTTTGCATAACTGCTGACGTCTGATAAAGACGTCTGTGTAGACTCCCGCTTTATCCTCATAAGTTCAAAAGTCTCGGGGAATAGTGACACCTTTATTTAGCGTCGGAAAATGCTTAAGGATACCTTCCACCCTGGGAAAGGCCGAGGGTTATGCCGCACTAAAACCACCACGGTGTTCCTCCGAGGGCCTATGGTCGGAGTCGCAGGATTATCTAGTTCACTTACCGCAATCCAGGTAGAGAATAGTTGATACCTAGGTCTTTCGTTCCGACGACAAGAACTTTTGAGACACTTCTCGACAAGTTTTGACCAAGGTTTCGGTATTCTCTGCCAGTGGGCTCCAACAAGTTGGAACCAATTTTACCTATTCACCAAACTTCAATTAGAAACTGTCTCGTTGGTCTAGTGATGGCAAGCGCGACTGCTGATCGTGAGATCCTGGGTTCGATCCCCAGATCGGGCAAAGTATTATTGGGTTTTTCCGTGTGGAATTCCTCAGTAGCAGCCCGGACTTTGGATTTGTGCCCGGTGGATGGCAACATAACGGTGAAATGAGGGTGTTAGGTACTGTAGGTACACCTCTGACCAATTCTTCGGAGAATAGGCGTGATGTTCAATTAGAAACTCGAAAAAGCCAGCTTCTTTCAAGGCAAATCGACAATGAAAATAAAACAAGTTCAGAACTATATCTAACGTTGGTAAACCTTAAAATGTTCAAGCGTTCTGTTAGTCTATCAATAGCTCGATAAGTCGCCCATAGCTTGCAAAGCACGCTTATGTAATTGTGTTTTATGCTCGCCGTGATAGCTTGTGTAATCTCTCCTTCGGTTTTACGACTGTTAATTGTGCTAATGTTCCATAAAATCTGCTTTGGTTTAGCGCCATTGGGTACATGGTCTTAATTTACTTATGATTGATGTAAGTTTGGACTTTGTTTGAGTTAAAGTCGAATCAAAAGGCCTGATCGTATTATTGCGTTTTCTATTAATGGAGATGTGATCGCTCGGATTTATTGTCTGTTGTTATTTTTGTAAGTATTTATTCATCTTTGTTTTTCTTTGCTGACTCAATGCGTTATCGTATTCTGGTAATGTATCTTTATGTCAACAACGAAGCGTGACTCTAATTAATTATAATCATTAGTATCAGAGCTACAAATAGAATCTGGTGTTGACAAAAAATCTTTCCGTCATCACGTAATCTATTGAAAAAGATTTTGTTTACAGTACTCGTAGTTTATTAGATAGAAATCTAAATAATTCCCGACAGAATGTCAGAGATGAATACTCAATTGTATCGTGAGACCTAGGCTTCAATGCTGCAAGACTTGCGCAAGAAATACCATTGTGAATAGGACATTTTGCTCGCCTGAACTTTCGGTGCTTTGTCTACAAGACTACATCATTGAGAATGCATCGTATAACATAAATGGGAGTACTCGAGCTAAATAAATGTTCATTAAAGATTTATTCGACGTGGAAAGCTGGTATTTTGATTGTTGAACTTGTATGCATTAAAATGACTATATATGAATTTAATATGTTGACCTAAAATACCTTTTGGCTTCAAGGCAAAATAGTAGCAGTGAAAGTAGTACTTATATGCTGTAACAATGTTAATGTTTAAATAATAAATCTTTTGTCTTGATGATTGAATGCTCATAAGGCACCATCTTCACAAGCGAGTGTGATAGCGGCGATAGTCTGGCCGTGGCCAAATTCAATAATAAATATACGAATCAATCTCCACACAGCGATATAATCGCGGCGAGTTACTATTAATTTGAGGGCACGGCGATACGCTCGTGAAGATGGCGCTTAAGTGAGTCATTCTCGCTTTGACCATCAACCCCTTGGGACGTAGACCTTAGCTATTTCCTGGCGTCACATCCTCATCGTGAGACGGAACTGCGCTTCCTTCACTTTCCGGTCGGTTGCGCTGGTCCCTTGCAGCCATCACACGGCCGGGAAAGGCTATTGTTTCGTGCCATTGTCCCTGCGATCATGGGTGTCGTACCAGAAAATTGCTTGAACATAATACTTGGTGAATCTTTGATTTGCTAACTAAATTGTGTAATCAAATTACCGATTGTAACAGTTTAATGGAAATTGTTTACGCTTGGCTTTTATGTTTCATGTTATTTGGTTTTGGAATAGGTAAACAAAAGAGCGCTGTTTGACATAGACATTCCTCAAATAGGAACACAATGTTGAAGTCGCATTCGTAAAGAAGCTGGTAAATGCCATTACTTTAGTACCTACATGTCCAATACTTTACTAGGGCCTTCACAAATACCTTTGCCGGTAACCTTACGGAATTAGAATAATTAGGCAAAAATAATCAATTATCTAATCATTAAAGAAAATTCCACAGCTTCTCAGAGAGTTGTAAATCAATATTCTCAGTGGCCCTTAACATTCCGCCCGCGTCTAAAGTCCCGTTCATCATAGAACGAGGTGACGGTAATCGTAAACCTTTGTATGTGAATTTAATTAAACTCTTTAACAGAGTTTTCCTATTAATACGCAACAACCTATTCCATTCCAGAAATAAACTAACAACACATATTTTCCTCGTAATTCGCACGTGTGTGTAAATAAAATGTATAACTCATTGCTCATAGATCTACTCAAATACTCGAGATTCTTACTACTTGTTTTATTACCTAATACAATAAACTATATCAGTTCATACCTCTCTTTGAAGATAGTTATGCCAAAACATGGTCCCATCACAGATCATTACTCATACTCATGCTAATCTTGGCAGAGAACTGAGTCAAATTCGGGTCACACACTAGATCTATTTAGCCGACTCTTTCAAGAATATGCCGGACACATGTTTGACTTTTATACTGTTGGTACATGTGCAGATAAATACTATTTTGTATAATTTTTTGCTTGTCCTGAAAATTTCGGGGGCTTAACAGAACGAACGCAAAAAAACAAAAACCACAGTATGGTGGTTTTTTGTTTGTTTATAACTTGTAACTGAAAAGATGCGAAGAAACTTTGCCAGTTTGGTAGTTAAAAATTTTACGTATATCAGAGAGTAAATTATTAATAAAATTCATCGCCACAAGTCACACATAAACTAGGGGTCCAAGCTTTGTTAAATCAGCTACTATTCAAACGCGCATATTACGACGTAATCAGTGCATTTTATAAATGTCCTTACACCGTACATACTCGTAACATTGGTCACGAACTTCAAATATAACACAGTTTCGTCGCGTGCCCTCTGCCTGCTGTTATTACAGTCCTCCGGCGCTGCGCGGGCGCATGTCACGAGGGGGCCCCACACGTGCCCCATTATGAATTCAAATCGTCTCTAAACAAAACGAACAAACACGATGATTCAAGATTATGGGTCAGGATGTGTCTTTTTAAGTTTCGAGATTATACAGTATCATAAAAAAGCTTTCAATAGGTTTTTAAACGAAATTACTTATTAAAGACCTTTATTTTATAATTTTCGCCATGTACGGATTGAATACAAAGACACACACAACCATTGCTGGTTAGTCGGTTAAAATAAATATCGTTTAGTGTTACAAATGAATTCTTATTTAATACCAAAATAGGAATTAATCATAACACAAAACATTGCACGTAACTAAAAATCCAAGAACTCTGTCTCGAATTGACAGCGAGAAGATGGCCTAATGGGCTCCTCTTCGTATCGCTCAAAGTTAGTTGTATCATCAAGACCCCTGTATTTTGGAACAAAAGGAGGTGCCGTTCGGCAGTTCAATATAGACTCCCATTCGATACCCTTAAACCACTTGTGGTTCTTAAAATCCATCACTCCGTTTTTCATAACACCAAAACGGTGGCTTATGTCAACTTGGAGAATGTTTCTGATTAGATCTCTGAGATCGCTGTTGAAACTTGACGGACACCTGTATTTTCCACCTACAATTTTTTCGTACGTCTTCATCGGTTCGTTCGCGTAGAATGGTGGGTAACCAGCGTTCATTTCAAATAATAACACTCCAAAAGACCACCAGTCCACAGAGGACCCGTAACCTTTGCTCAATATCAGTTCAGGAGCTAAATATTCAGGCGTTCCACACAAAGTCCACGTTCGCCCTAGTACTATTTTGCAAAATCCAAAATCTGTTATTTTCAGGTAACCAGTCTTATCGATCAGTATGTTTTCAGGCTTTAGGTCACGGTAAACTAGGTTACAGAAATGCAGATATTCCAAGGCCAGAATTACTTGGCTAGCGTAAAACTTCGCTAGTGGCTCTTCGAACTTACCCATTCGTCGAAGATGGGTGAACATTTCACCGCCTGGTACGAATGGCATTATAAAGTATATATAACTGTTATCCTTGAAGCTGAATTCCATGCAGACCGTAAATGGAAATCTGATAGCTTCGAGAATGCGTTTTTCGTATAGCGTGTGCTCAACCTGTTTCATCTTGACTATCTTTTCTTTTTCCAACACTTTCATTGCGAAAAGTTTATAGCTTTTTGCATGCTTCAATAACACTACTCTTCCAAAGGCTCCCGTCCCAAGAGTTTTTACCCGTTCCATTTCGCTAAAATCCACATTGTGTTTGCTCCTTTTGCACCAATTCTCATCGAAGTCACTTTTTAACTTCTTCAAATATTTCGTGTACTGCAGTTGTTGCTGCTCTGTGTATCCATCGTGGACCTCCGCGTCAGACCTGTAAGTCGCATCTTTTGACGGCCCGTAACCTTTACGTGAATACATTTTTTCCTTAATATTGTAATAACATTTGAGATTTGAAATCTATGTTTTTCATCAAAGCCATCCCGATTATATTTTTTAACAAAAATCGCGACGAAAATTTGGTGTTTGAATGGCCAGGAAATTTTTGGGTTCCTAACAAATTTGGAAGGGAACCGTGGATACGTCTATGTTTTTAACGAGATCGAAAGTTTGGGAGGGTGCAGGGGAGCGCGGGACGAAGGGTGAACGAACTGAGGGGGATAGGTGGTGGAATCAGCTGTGTTTAGGGCGACACGCCATGCCGCCGACAGCCGGTCGCCGTCCCGACCGGCGTATTGATCAGACGGCACGTGTAACTTGCATTGCTGCAAAACTCCATAACACTACGTAGTACGTACATTCATACAGAATTTGCCTTAAATAGCCGCCCACACCTTAACGGTTTGTGAAATCAACGTCATGCTTTCGACCTTTTAAATCGCATTATAAGGCAAAATATAGGTTTGTTTGACCAATTATCCCTCGATTAGCGATCTTGATTCAGTAAAGGCGTTTCCCTATACCGCACCCTACTCCAATAGCTGTAATTTTAAGTACATGTGTATCAAAATATCTCAATCTTATCAAAATGAGATAACATCGTAAAAGTGATGAACTGATAGGACACCGAAATAATTTGGCTTTGTACTATCATTTTTAATTCGTTCCTATTATCGCCAAGTGAGATGTTAATTTATGTAATTAAAGCATTTCACTCTATAATGAGTTACTCAAGTACTCATCCAGTAATATAAATTAGCAGCACTCGTATGTTGTAAAATTACCATACCGTTACCGACATTCCCTTTTATTACCATCTGTTTCCCCGAGCACAGTAATTGTTATATTAGATCTTATTATGCATCATTAAGGTCGAAAGCCGGCAGTACTGTCGCGAAAAAAACTATCGCCTTAAGCGTTCGTTATTTTACCGTTATTGAGTCGAAACTTACTCGCGCGTACGAGTGTACGACAATCCATTTTTATAAGAATGACGCATGCGCCCACATTTTGTATGATGTACGCTGACGGAACGTCCGATCCACGTTCTAAGAATGTTCCTCCGACAGATGGGTTAACTACGTACTGGGTTCTGTTTATTTCAATCTTCACTATAGCGTGACTGTATCCAACCTTAAAGGAACTTGTAGTGTACTTGTTAACTTTTTCACAAATTCCCTTCACGAATGTTCCATCAGGGCGAGTTCCCAGTTTACCCAAATTTTCAAGTAATCCAACATCCTTTCGCCACCTTTTACTTCACTTACGGTACACGATAATACAACTAATTAATTAACAGTACTAGTTACCTCGCGTTCTTGTTCATGTCGGGCCATCTCATTTGCATTGTTCGAGTGATTTGTTATTCAATCTACACCGGTATCACTGTACAGTACCTTGCCAGTACACGTTAACGGGTATCGCGATCGTATTGCCACATCGATTCATTGCGAGCAAGCTTTCGATTGATGGACTAACCCGATACTTGAGACAGCCATGTTTTTTGTAAGTTTATCCATAGCCAACTTCATGTTATCGCTCACCAGTCATGGAGAAATGGGCTAAGCCCAGGACATAACCCCGATATGTCGTTTAATATGAATGACTATTTCGAAACTTTAGACATATCTAAAGACCTATCAATCTGAATGGCGGTGAGCGTATGAAGTAAGTTGATGACGTGTAAAAACTGCAGATTTCGAGTTTTCAAGCCTCGTCGGTTTTCTTGGGTGTTTAATATAATGTTACGCCGGATGACTTTATAGCATGATGTAATGTAACCTCAGTCACGATAGATGTGTATTATGCTGGCAACAATCTTGATGAATTGCTGCCAAGGCCATGGAGGCTCGCACTGATTGCTTTACGTGCTCAACTTTATGTCCAATTTGATTGTCTCGAATTTTTATAGCCTTCTATATGGTAAACAGGAATTGAGATATCATCGCCGGAGTCTTTGGTCGATAGCGTCGTTTCATAGAAAATTGTTGGAACGGGTCTATGATTACTTGTCTATGCAGCACCATCGAACGTGAAATGCAAATTGAAGAGTCAGACGCATACTTACGCCTTGTTTCTATTACGTGGCACAATACTATTTTAACATCAAATAAACATATACCAGTCGATTGAATAACCTAATAAAATGGACTAGCTGACCATACTGGTATTGTTGCAATAGAGATAGCCAAACCTTTGTGAGCCGTTTGAGATTTATATGACTCGGTCGCCGGTCAAGGTTGGTTGAGGCCCGCAGTCCGCAGCGCATGTATCGGCAAGTTGGCACGTCACCAGATATTCAATCTAGGCAATAAATCTCACTGCACAAAAAAGTGTCTTTTAGTGGTTTAAGTGGATCCAAATGGCGCTTGGTTATGCTCAATAAGTTAGGAATGTTTCTAGGCCACAATAATAACAACGATTATTGTGACCAAAATAGAATCGTGACGAGAAGTCGTTATTTGTCATCAAGATTGTTACTGATATTTGTGTAGGACACAGGAAGACGGGCAATTCAAAAAAATAGAAGTCAAAGGAAACGTAGGGGACACAATTTTGTAAGGACGTGATGTGGTGCGCGTACATTTCCATTTTTAAGTATCCGGCATTTTTTACTCATGCTAACAGGAAAAAGCAAGTGAGGTGGCGTGAAAAACTAGGCTCGTTAGCAACGCCACGTGGTAATGACGGTTATTTTTCGAGGACACCAGCAAACATAAAAACTAGAATACAAACTCGTTCCCAAACATTCGGTGCCAACCAGTTGCGAGTACGCTAAATATTCATCGCTTGCTAATTTCCTACATGTTTTGACTTTAAATCCGAATTTTTAAGACGTACGTAAACAGTGAAAGTAAATAAAAAACGCGAGTTATTTCTGTACTCCACATAATAATATATTTAGGTATTATCTCGGCCGTCTATGAATTGTTGATCCAAGAATCGGAGCCAAGTCGTGAAATATGGAACTGGATATGACGACAAGACAGTCAAATTTGTAATTGTTATGCTGCAAAAACTATACGACCTTCAGTCAGTGAATCTGACTTTTGTTATACAGTTTACGTAAAAGTTTATTTCTATCGGCTTTTTATTGAGATATTACGTGAATAAAATGTACGAGTATTTCATCTATCGCACTAAAAGGTTTCGACATTATCAAGGGTATCAGTTGACAAGGGATCAATGTTTACCTGCGATAATGTCTACCTGGAAGGCAATGCCAACATTAATATGTATTCTATCCGATAACTTATACTCGCAAATGTCAACTTCTCATTAATAAATATTGTGTTAGCAAACATGTCTGGAGATTCAATTTCACTGAAGACTTTTTGCTGTGCTATTTTGTCCCAACCTCTGTCATTTATATTGTCAATCAAAAGTTCAGGGTTGATGGGTAGTGCCACATTACCTAATGGCCTTTACCCGTCAGCCCTCCCTTCGTCATATAGAAATAGCTCACCTTTTGAATAAAAATATACTCTATCCCGGAGTAGAATTTGTAGTATCCCAGATATCCATACTATGCTGCTATGAAGCGGTACGATTGAAACGAGTATAACGGGTTCGTTTACTTATTGTAGGCGATGTGTTAGCAACCTCTCTGTATTTGGATGTTGAAACTTGAAACAAAACAAGTATTTTTCAATATAGTGCTACTTAAATCTAAGACCCCGAGACTTCTATCATTTTGAATTCTGTTCGCAAAGGTAACCACATTGTTCTTCTCGGTAAGTATCTAATAGGGGCAGAGTACAGTACGCCCGTCGCTAATACGTATAGTTTTGTAATTCTAAATAGATTGCCTGTCTCGTATAAATTAATTACACTTTCTTATCCACTACACGCGTATCTGACTGCACGCAAGAATAATTTCGTGTTTTCTTGGAAAGCTTTGATCATAAACATCTTGTCAGTATCCGTCAATAAAGTGTAATTTTAATCTGTGGTGGCCGATGTTTGTGTTCCAGTTAGTATTAACGATCGCTGTCTCGTCTGATCGTCTCAGCACGATTACATCACCAGAAACTGCATACACTGTGTTGCTCTTGAATTTATTTTTGTTTTCTCTATAAACTGCGACGAGAACTTTAGCCTTTGATGTCGCTCGATTGGTTCTCCTACGTGATATTTCACGCTTATTAATTACTCATCAAACACATTAGAGAATAATTATGTAACATTTATGTCATAAGCTTCGTCAGATTAAAAAGTTATACTATTATTGGATGTTATATTCTCACACTTCACTAGTGTTTGTTCAGGGAATGTTTGTTAAACATCGTCTAGTTTACTAGTCTCTCGTAAGAGTACTGCGGCATATCGTTTTGAGATTACTCAGCTTCGTGAGTCATACGTCTTGTAACGAATGCGTTGTATTTATGACAGCGGCCGGAAACTCTAGGATATAATCACTGAATGCCAGGACTTGAGTGTTGTCCTCGCAGTTATTAATTCTCACGTTGGCCTCAATTGCGTTAGATTTATGTACGTGTCTGTAACCGTTGATGAATTGTTACGCGTTTCAGATTAGCCGTTGCGAGCGAGGAACAAATATTCTCGGATGTAACGCAATTTGTCGTTTTGGGCATACAATACTAGATTATTTTAAGTAGTTCGTCATTCATCCCTATTACAAATATTTATGTTTACTGTGTGATGAGTACAATCTGGATACTTCCAAACTAATAACTATGTCAACTACTTTCAGCTCGAATTAACTCACCTCATAACCTTTTCACAACCTCATCAAAACGTATCTTCTTTAATGTTAATTGCTCCCGAAGCTCGCTCATAATTACGAGTAGCAAGGAGGCCTCGAGAGCTAAAACTTTCATCACGTCTGGAGTAGTTAGTCTCATGTTCATTGTTGAAAGGCGTGCCTCTAGTCATTAATGCTTAGGAGACCTTCTTTTGTCACCACCCACGCTGTCTGTCAGCGAGGAAAAGAAACCTTTATTCTGAGGCTTTACACAGGAACAAGCCTTGATGAACTTCGTCTTTTAGTCTTGTGTTTGAAGATTGGAGTGACTTTCTCTTTGTTTTATTATTAAAACTGTATAAAAGTTAGATTATTTTGGAAGTGTTTAGATTAAAATACGTAAATATTTTGAAGTGGAAATGTTATCCTTCTGTAATGACGAGTTGAAATTGGTGATAATGATAACATTAGAACTTTACCAATTCGTAACAATTCTTGACGTCAAGTTTCATGATTTACTCGCTGTTTTGTAGTTTTCTATAATTTTGTGTCTTGTTTTATTATTTAAATATAAGTTCTTGGGTTGAGCTTAACATCCATACATACTTTATGCTTGTTACACACAAGGATAACCTTATCCTATTAATAATTAGAAAATCATGTAGGTACATAGCCAGCTGCTTCAACTTTTTTTGTAAACTACTTACACAGACACTGATAGATTGTAATTTTGTAAACAAGGCGTTTCCTTATAGTGGCCAAAGAACACATTAAAAAAATTACGTATAAACGCAGTTTCGTGACGAATTTATTTGTATACGGGTCGACCCAATTTCCCAAAAGTATAGTTCGCTACTCTCTGAAGTGTTTCCATTAACTATATTACTTGGGCGCATTATCAGTATTCGAAAATGAGGTCGTAAGTATTATATCACGAATTCACGATATCATTAACAATATTTGTCGACGTTCAGTTTTTGAGTGTCCTTCAGATATGAGCATTTATTAGCGTGCCAAATTAGATGCTGTCATTAAGCAACTAGTACATGTTGATATAAACATCACTATCCTTATCATTTTAAAGATTTGATCCGGACCTAGTTTGTTGTGCGTAAATATTGATACTACTTTCAAAAAGAAGGTGGTTTATTAATGAATTAACTTTGCTCCATTCTACGGCTTCCTTTGAACGTTCGTTCATCATCCAATTATTATATTTTCACGTCGTATTTAACAGCACATAACTATAATGACAGTGTCGCTACAGGAAAGTGTCGAAATTATGGTAAAGAAAAAATGCACTGGACAGTTCCCACGAAACTGTAAGGAGAAACCAGTTTGGTGCGCTCTCGGCCCATTGATTGTTGACACACATTTTTTGAGGCGGTGTATGATTCAACATCGATACGTAGTGTCTTTATAGATAATCTATCTATATCAACGGTATCGTTTACTATCAGTTGTCCATGTATTACATTACTTTGTTTATAATAAATCGGTAGTTTTCGTACAAAGTAAGGATAGTTATTGTTAATTGTAAGTATTTCAGCACTAAATTATCCTGCAATTCGTGTTTGCTATTGTTCTCGCAAAAACCCAAGAACGCAATATTCAGGAAAATGGTCCCATTTTTGCGTTCGTATTACACAGTTTTTGTTTCTATTTTGATGGATTTTACCATTTGAAAATTATCATACTATACGTACCACCAAAACTACAGAGAGGAGATACTCTACACCTCTATACTTCATCATTGCTGTCATGTAAAATCTACATGTGTATTTTTTTTTACTCGTGAGTTTAGTTCACACTTGACCGATTTTCACTCGTATTTGGGGCGAGTCTTCTCAAAGGCCTGTGGTATTACGACCATTTATCATTTGCAGTGGCAAACCCCGGCTGTTACAAACGAACCCCTTGAAACTGCTTTTAGCAAAAACTTGGGATTACGCTAGCAAAAAAATGTTACATGGAAAATGTCACCGTATAACATTTAGCAGACTTATTTGGAGCAGAAAACATACTAGTACACACACATTTCAAGATAATTTTCTATAGGAAAAGACCCACTTGAGTTGCATAACAGATGTTTTCTATTTATTCAGCTGTCACTATATCTGTCAGTCACAATGGGTAGTTAAGGCCGTTAATAAATCATATAAAAACGAGTTCAACTATCCTATGATATAAGTGTTCTCAATAAAGACTTGAGATTAGATTACATTAGTTGCGCCTATCAAGTGGAATTGAACTGTTATGTCAATATCTTCGGTTACAATCGATTACTTCTGTTACCGCTTCCTAATTGATCCCTAAAATCGATTCACAAGTAAATTGTATCACCATGGCAACGCTATAGTGTTGTTCAATTAGATTTTATTATGTACTGGAGTTTTGAAACGAATTAAGAAAAGTTTTTTTATCCGAACCGGTTTTCAAAATGATCAACAATAAAATCGTTAGAAGTTAAGGTTGGAAGCGTTCCAAAAAATATTGCTTATTTAATACGTTTCATAATTTTAGTAGCCTTTTTTGTTAATTTCCTTTAAGTTGAAAATATGTCGATTACTTCCATAACAGCTAGCATACTAGCATCCGCTTAGCATTCCTAAGATGGCATTGGATCTCTACCGGCTGGCGATTCAGCTTGATTCATTTTATTACTCGCTTTAATTTATTCGTTTCCTTTGCAATTGTACATACACGTATTCTTTGTTTTCGACGTATTCTCGTTTTTATCATTTTATCACGCCAGCTCCGATGAATTCGTTTTTGTAATTTTTTATTAATTTCATATGTTATGAAAGTTCAAACTGTTGCACGAGTATTATTTATTGCATTCCCTATCTTGTAATTATACTTATTCTTCATCTTCATAACAGCTCACATTAAAGATATTCCAGGCAGATTACAGAGCAGTTATACAGGAGTATCAAGCTCCATGATTACATAATAATCTGTTCTTATCCTTGCGAGTCTTGCCTGCGGTTGCCATCAACCGCAGTCTGACGCAGTTTTGTGTCAACGAACCTAACTAGTTTACATAGCCTAGAAATTGTTTGTACTGTCTTATTGGGTATGTTGATTATAAATATTATGTATATTTATTTACTCAAAAATGCTTGTAATGTGGTCATTATTTTGACAACCTTCTTTGAGCAAAGTCGACGTTTCCGCGCTACTTGAATAGGCGCCAGCAAAGTTGTATGGAATTTCATTGCTGGTGAGTTTTAGCCACCAGCAATTTCCTTTGAAAATCCATTATTGTAGAGTTTTGTTTCAAAAATAGTCTGGTTCAAAAAGTTTTTATACTGAATTTGGCTGTATAGGTACAGGCAGTACAATCATTAAAAACTAATTAAAAAGAAAACTAAGGACCGGGGAAGAAACAAATTGATACTTTAAATAAATTCTTACTATACTAATCTGGTTTTATTTAAATTACTCGCATTGTTTGAGTAAAGCACTATACAAGCCTTGGTCCGCACTGACTGCGCTGCTGGCCACGCTATGATGTCCTCGAGCTTAGTTTAGCTAGGCTCTCGGACTTCAAGCTTGGTCATCATTGCAGCCCTTGCTGTCCGCGCTATAAAGGCCTCGACCTTCGGTCTCGGCCTTTATTCCAGCTTATCCATCAAGAGCTGCAATGCTGACCGCACTGTGATGGCCTGGAGCTGCGCTACGCTGCGCTCTCGGCCATCATCAGTGCTGCCAGCAATGCAGTCATTACAGTCCGCGGCAGTAATGTACTATTAAATATACATGCACAACATGACCGTTAATTTTTTTATAAAAATAAACAATTACTTACCTACAAATAATGTATGAAAATATAAAATATGTTTTTAGACATTTTTTAACCCCATAACAGCTGCTACATACATTGCTGTATCATTTTCATTCCCTCATGCATCTTTTACGACTGGTTAAAAAATGTCAACCATTACTTTTATTTTAGGTACTTCTAAATTAGCATGGAAAAAGTAGTTCTGATTTTGCTAATACGAGTTTCATACTCATAAGTTGCATAGATAGTCTAACGTTCATCTACCAGTTAATGTTGTTAGAAACAAGTTAATTAGAGCCATCAACCTTTTTGTGTACGAAAGAATTCAAATTGTTTCACTGACTTGTGGCATTGGCATACCACTTTTTTCACATTTTATATATTAACTAGTTCCTAATTCAGGATGTTTTTTTAAATAAACCAGTTTCTAAATGTTATTGCCAAATTAGTCTTGCAAGTTCAAGGGTAAAATAATCAAAATTTTGACCATCAAAATGTACAGACAAAAGACTGTACAAATTACATGTTTGCATTACTAAAAGTATATGTTGGGCGAGCCGTCTAACCAGTGGCGGCTGAATCTCAGACAACAAGTATGTTATTGATCATATTTCAGTTTGTAACCATACCTCTACCATCGTTAGAAAAATTATGGTTTCGTTCTATTTTTGTGGCTTAGCCACATATCCCCATGCAATAACCTTTTATTTATTACACTAGTGTAACCACCCTAAATCATTATTACGACGAACTTTCATGGGTGCCATTACTTAAGCCATAAAACTTCGTCGCACTTAGAAAAGGGAAATATTGTATGCCCTAAATGTTACCCTCCTTAAATTAAGTACGAGAGGATTTAGTTTCATTTTTCTTTGAAGTTGTAATCGCTCTGCTATGGTTTCGTAAGACGATTATTTTTATAAATATATTTAGGGACTTAATTGTCACTGTGGTGGTTGTAGGTGATACCGATAGAATGTATCAATGTGACGATCTATCGGTGTCGTCGTAAACAGCAAATAAACATTTTCATTCATTGACGGCTACACAATTTCGTTGACAATAGTCGGTCTGTTAGTCCAATAATACTTAATTTATAGAATAGATTCTGCTGACCTAACTCATCAGTTGCACAGCTGTTTCGCTGGTCACTCAATGTATCGCAAATTAATGTTTATTTACTTGGACAACCATTCTGGCATAGATTGTGCAGACGCTGATCATTTCACTGAGTCCGAATTAGAATACTTATTAAACCTCTTAAGAAAAAAAAAGCACTGGACATCATCATTTATTATCCACGCAGAGCTGAGTATAGGCCTCGGTCTTGACGTCTCCTTTTTCACATACATGATTGACATGCCATATCTAAATTTACTTTTTCTTTGTTTCAGATTTATCAAAAAATCGGTTCAGTGAATTACCAGATGAACTTACGTCGTATATTTTTTTAGAAAAGTTACTGCTATCACAAAATATTATCAGGACGGTACCAAATGCAGTCGGAGGTCTCCAGTCACTCACATATTTAGACTTAAGGTAAGTGAAACAACATTTTTAATCACAATTATAATAATCACAAACTTTAATATAAAATATTTGGAATGTAACTTAACATTAGCCTTATGCTTGGTCGTACTAAAATATCAAATGAATGACAAATTCTGCATATCGCTTCTGAGATATGTACTTTTTACTTATCAAATTCTAAATCAACTTATGCTCTCGCACGGTATTATAATTCGCATTTCGCAGCACTTGCATCAATTCCATTTTCACGTTCAAACGAAATTCTTCTGGTATCGTCTTTAAATGAGGTAAAAGTGACAACAAAAACATTCTGTCAGGGTCGTCCGTTTCCGTTTTGAGCTGTGCATCAACATTTGCAAAAGCAAACTCATCTACTTGGGGTTTGTTAACTTTCGGCACTTTTGCTGGCCGTCCAGTTTCGACTCCATCATTAGAATAGTCCCTAGAATCATCAAGGTTCACCTCGAAGGTATGACCATTATCTTCTTCTGAAGATTCCTCGTCTTTCACGATTTTCAATTTCTTCTTAGACCTCCATACCCTCTTCTGTTTCGTCGTTTTAGCTTCATCCGAATCGCTGGTCGCATCAGCGTCTTCTTTGCGGGGCATATCCTGATCTTTTAAAAGGAATTGCAGCTGCCTGCAGTAAATGTAAGGTTTCTTGGTCCTGTTCGGATTAGATATGTACTTCTGAAAGCAGTCGCGGATGCTCTTCCATTTCTTTTGCAATTGAATTTCTGGAACAAATAATTAATTTACATTATTTTTATGCCATGCACCGACTTCCTGAAAAAGATAGCAGGAGTAGACTGCTTTCTAATCCTTGAGGACTGAAAAGAGCTTAAAAACAAGTATATTTCTGGGAATTAAGAATTAGAGTTGATTTATTGCATGAATCTTATAGTATAGGTACAGTAACATTTTTACATTTGGTAATTACGATAATAGATTTAAATTTCAGTTGCAAGATTTTAAACGAACATACACACAAACATTGCAAGTTAAATAAAAGCTTGTAAAATACAAGTGGGTATTAAAACTTCGTAATCTCAATCAAACATTTTCAAAATATCTATGCTAATTGCTGCAGCAATATTTATGCAAATGTTTGATAATATAAAGTATCCATAAATATTATAAAATTGCACCACTTCAGAGAGCCATCAAATTCACATTTCAAACATAAAACGGTTAAAAAAACGATCGTCAACACCTGTCTAGACTTTCAACGCCATCTATTGAAGCGCCGCAGAAACTAAACTTTAAAAACAAACTTGTGTTTACGTCGCGGCGTCGCATCCATATCAAACGCCGCCGTGTGTTCAAGATAACCTGTACGAGTAAATACATAATAGAGATTCAACGATACTTACCAAGTTCTCTCATTTCACTTTTAGAAACCTTGACGTCCGAATGCATCAGTTCGCTAACGACTTCGTTCCATAGTTTGTACCTCATGTTTTTGGCGCGGTACTCCGCATCTTCGTAGTCCCATATGCCAGGCCGCTTTCTGACTTCTTCAATCAGTCGTTCAGGGTCATATTCGAACTGCATGGTGATGCAATTCAATGTTCTTAGCTTCGGCCTTCGTGTATGAATCGTACACACGGGCGGGCGCGCGGCGACCGACTGGCGTGTGGCGGGGGAACGCGGCGGTTACGCTCCAAGATGGCCGGTACAAGCTAGGGTGGATAGCTTTATCAGAACACGATAAAGGACTATATTTAGCTTTAGTACATTGTTTGAGTAAATAAGGATATATGTAACTAAACTAACTAGAGACTATTGTTTATATGGGTCAGGTTCGTAATATAATTTAAATACACGCCTTCTAATACAACGCCATGTTGTCATTTATATCGACCCATCATGCCAGGAATTTATTAACATAGAAAATGTTTAATGGGAAGGGGTTAAGCAGTTTACAGCGTTAATAGTTAGTTTCATTCAAATTCATTGTGTTACTAACTTAATATTTGTCCTGTAGTGGAAGTATATTTTTCGGTATTATTAAAACACTGTGTATAAATTAGCAGTAACTCGCTACTTCGCAAGTACACAAACAACTCTTATTATGAGACAAATATCCAGAATTTAGCTATACACCGGACTTCATTACCATAAAATATTATGTCCTCAAACATAGAGCTTGGTTACCGTAGCGGCGACGCCCGTGTTGTATTGAGCGGCGCGCGCCCGACTCGCCTGCTGAGGGGGAAACGCGCGGATTCGCGGCGACGACCCGTCGAGCGAACGCCAACCGCGACCGCACACCTTTATTTTCTATCCTATGTTGTATTTTGTATAAATTACTGAGCAAACGTTGGTTGACTTTGCTTTTAGTTATTTGACTTTGACAGTTTTGACTTTTGTTCTGGGAAAGTTTCTGGCCAGTGATAAAAACGATATAAGCCTTTTTGAGCAATAACTTTTTTGTGGTAAGACACAGGTGGTTTATTTATTTTCTTTTACACAAACCACGCCATTCCTGCTATATCAGATGCGAAACCAAAAAATAGTCCGCCGATCTAATCACTTGTAATTTCGCTGAATATAATAAAAATACTTAATTTAATCTAATCAATCATTAAATTCAACGAATTCATTTGGGTACCTACCGTTTACCGATATACATATCAATGCACTGCATCAAACAAATGCAAATATAATTCCAATTTGGAAGTACTCAAAGTCAAGTTCAAACGTGGAACACAAACAGTTTGCCCCCACATCGATGTACCCAATTGATTCATCTCACATCTCACTGTACACAAACAAGCGGCTAGACGCAATGCTATGACAGCTGGTACAGTTTACTAACAAGATAACAGGAGGAACAACGCCGAACGAGTCAAGGACATGTCCCGAGTGCTCCCGAGTCGGGTTTAAAACGAGAATAGAACATTTGTATGAGATATTGTACATTGTGGCTGAGAGGGTGCTAAAGTAAATGATATGCAGATTGTTATTGCTCCACTTCAAGCAAAACGTGTGAGATGCATCTCTGCGGATAACAGCTCAAAGTGATTTTAAGCAGATGTCAGTAACACTTACGGCCAAATACACAAACGCTACTTAATTTTAAGTTGCAGCTAAGTCTCGTTCTTTCGCTGTCACTATAAGGCGAAGTGACAGCGACAGCATGAAATTAACGGCAACTTAATATTGAGTAGTGTATGAGTATATTGCTATGAGGATTGCAAGAGTAAAGGGATCTTATTATATTACATTACCCGATTTCTAGGATCCCTAATTCTTTTTCAGTGTAGTAACAATCAGGGCGCCCGGTCTCTCCGGTCTTCGGTCGGGACTTTTCAACCGGGTAGGTACTAAAAATCGGGTATTGTGTAATAAATTATCGAGTCAGATGGAAAAATGAAAAACCGGCCAAGTGCGAGTCCGTACGGCATAAAAACGGCAAAAAAATCACGTTTGTTGTATGGGAGCCCCCTTAAATATTTATTTTATTCTGTTTTAGTATTTGTTGTTATAACGGCAACAGAAATACATCTGTGAAAATTTCAACTATCTAACTATCACGGTTCATGAGATACAGCGTGGTGACAGACGGACGGACGGACAGCGGAGTCTTAGTAATAGGATCCCGTTTTACCCTTTGGGTACGGAACCCTAAAAATGGTGTTACTTCAATCTCTGACATCAGTGATCGATCAGGCTTCGAAAAAAATTATTATCATTATTTTTCTGGTAGTGTGTCTGCACAGTCTAACTGTATCAAATTAGATTTATAGATTTTTCATTCTATGTACGTGTTTTTAAATGTTTTTATTTTATCCGTAGAATAGTCGGAAGTGTAGTATTGCGTCCATGACGAGACTACAAAATTTCCCAAATGTGGTCCTGTATTTAATTAATCCAAAGGTATTCAACCAAAGCAAGATGCTGCCGTTGCCGCACATAAATAGCAACAACGTGGAGCAATTTAGAAAATGGATGTATGTAATTAATAGCTTTGGTTTAGAAATAAACTCTGTTTTATACGCGGACAGCGTGCTCGCCTTTTATAGTTTTTTATTATCATAGCTATTTATGACGCGGGCAAGTAGAATGCCTTTCTCGCGTTCGAGATTTCGCTTTGAACTTGTCATTTACGGGCAATTTTAAACTGTGTTGCCTTTCATAGTCGTATTTCTCGTCTTTAGTCATTTTAGCTTTCTGTGTTTGGGATTCTACGGTTTGCGCTTTTGGAAGTGCATTGTCTCTTATGATTTCTTCCAAAATACTTTTCAGGTATTATGTTAAACCTTTTTGTTTGTTTCATTGCTGGGATTCTCGAGATAGAGACAATATGAACTAAGTGCCTTGGCACAATTGCAGGCTCGCAGAGGCAATGAAATTAAAATTGTATATCTAAGGTTTGACTATTACGTCCTTTTAATAAACATGAAGTCTACATATTTGTAGGTAGCGTACACACCTAGCCAACGACCCTAACGAACGAGGCTCAATATTCTATACCAAGTTTGATCAAATTCAACAAATGACGAACGTTTGTTCGCGTTCCATGGTGTTCGTTGGCTAGGTATGTGCGCTGCATTATACAACATAACTAATTAGCCCGTTTCTAGTAAATATCTTAACTTGACTGATGGCAATAAAATTTTAATTAAAAATCAGGGCACTTTCCCCTTCACACGTCTCCCTTATCTTTACTGTTGGTAGTCACGCGATAACTTATCAAAAACCGTTGCATTCACAAATGTTGCGCTCATTACCGTCACGGTTCTTGAATAATTCACATATAATATAAAGGCTTCGAAAGCATTAAAAAATATATATGTAAGGGTGCGTCGACATACTGCGATATCCACTATTAAACACAAACAGGACCCTTAGTATCCTTAACCAAGTTCCTCTAGGCAGTGCAGACTCTGGCAATGTCCCGGGAATATGCAAATAATAATAAAATATGACCCTAAATTATGACTGCAGAACACCAAATTTCGCTCGTCATCGATAAGTAGACCTAACCTTTTCTATTGTTCCATCAACATAAAAGATCAATATCATCGTTATCACGTGTTTGCGATATACAACATTAAATTCGCTTCCTATACTACGAAAATAGACTTTATTCCCTTGTGATTAGAATTACTGGTGCAAAGATCAGTGGGCGGGGTGAACGACCGCAGATGTCACGGCCAAGACGGTAGAGTGACACGTGGATAAAGGCCATAACTGACGGACAAAAGAGCCGTTATCGTGTTTATAATGCACTCGTTATGATAACAGATGCCATGTCTCAGACGATTTTTTTTTCTAATTTCGGTTCAAAGTTTTTGTGTCAAAAATACGAGATGTGGGAGTACCTTATTTATAAAAAAAATATGGTAGACGGGAGTGATAATTGATACACTGAAATCCGACCCTAACAATGTCGAGAAAAGGTCAAAAAATAAGGGAAAAGATAAAATTTGCATTTATCTTTTGTTCCATGTAATTTTAACCAAATAAGCACTCTCACACTATTAATCCTTAATTTTGAGCCAGTTGTTTTAAATGAACACCAAAAGAGAACTGGACCTCAGGCTGTCCAGATGAACGTGTTTCAAACAAACACCGTTTATGTTTGGCAAAGAGCAGGTGGGGAACCAGCTGTCCTCTTACGTCATCTTTTCCATATACCTTGTATCGGACACCAAAGTTTCGATAACCACCAATATTATACGTGTTGCGAATGAATACCTGAATTCATTTCATTCGGCACGATTTTTCTTAATTAGCGGTTTTGCTCGCAAATCATGTTAATTAGGTACTAGCTAATTTAATGAATGCTCTCGTTTGTTACTTATAAAACAATTTATCTTCTAATTATGACAAATGTTCAGTTAAAGCAACATGGCGGAAATTGAAAAACGACGTAGGCGGAGGTAATCGAGCGAATTTTCCAAGAAAATACTTTCCGGATTCCGCGAACTTGGAATAACATCGTATCAGCTTTCAGTTTTGCATATGAACTTGAAATTTACACAATGAGACAATAACCAATGTCGTAACGCCACCGATTAACCTCGTTTACAAACAGTTTGTACTCGGAATAACGCGGACACCCAACAAAAACTGTTGTTCCTCTTCTATGAAATACTGTCACAACACAAACGGTGGACTCCATTGTTACACATACAACAGTTTACGCTGTTTGTTTGTCATGAACTTTGAATGTTTACGGACATACGGGTCGCTTGTTACTGCTGAAAGAATACATTGATGTTAGTGAGTTTTTTTATATTTAACAAGCGAATGAATTACTACGATAGAGATTAATATCAACAGGTGTAGCATGACCATTATAGACAAGAATTTTGTTAACAGAAGAATAGACAAAATGCCGTAATCACAATGACAATACGTCATTTTTGTCTATTCTATCCCCATCATAAATATGTATAATTAATTCATTATATAAAACATCAAATGTTTGTTCAAGTACAGATGCTTTTTACAGTAACAATACATAATCTACATTTACGAAATTGGCAAAACACTGTCATAAAACCACCAGCAAAGCGTAACTCACGCATTGTGATCGCGGTTCGTCGCACGCGCACGCACCATGACGCTCGATCAACTCGCGCATGCGCATGACACACGTAGGCTTTCGAAAATGGAACATGTGCGCCAAATGTGCAGTACAATAGCGAAAGACTCAAAGAGCTACTTTTATGTAACTCAATTGGGCCGATACGATAAAACCTGTTAGTTTTTGCATCCATCCGGTTTAATTAACAAACGCCTCTTTTAACTACAATATTAATTTAAATAGTAAAGTTGCTACACCATCAAACGTAACTGTTGGTAGCTATTATCGTCTAACGTGTAAAAATCACACCTTTATCTCGACTGCCAATTTTTTGTTGAAATATTAGCAATTAGCCATACTTTCAATGCTTTTCCGCAAAAGACTATTTTTATACATTACTGTAACTAATTAATCTTTCATGCTTTTCCTTAACGAAAGTAAAAATAGTTTACAATAAATGCTACGTCAATTTACGCTCATGTCGGAACAATTAGCTATGATTCGTATCTCTTTAAGTTACAATTTCCGATGGTCACTAATGATTTCCGATCGGATTTAAAACTAGAGAATTCTTTTATGGAACATGTCATAAATCTATAGCAATTTTTCTAGTTTTATTGTCACTTATTTTCTGCCACCCCACTGTGAACAAATCGATATAAGACCTTGAATTGCTGAAGCGGAACGTGCGAATTATTTGCACTAAATTGTTAGGGGGAAATCATATGGGGCCGCCAGTGTCGGTTTTCATATGAGTGTGGGACGCAAGGAAAGTCTCGGAAATTGTAGCGAATGATTTGAAGATTGAACGAGATAATAGAAAGTTATCTGTCAATATATGATGGATATATAACGTGAACGTCAACTTAGATAGTTTTAAACTTAACTCGTATACGATTCTAACTAGAGCGTTGAATACGTACGACCAGTAAAGTATTAAAAATCATATCTGAGTATATTAGAACTAACAATAGTACAGAATGTTTGCCTAAAAACATGCGTCAAATTATTCCGGAATATGTCAAGTCAAAATATATAAAAATCTTCCATTACCCTGGACCCTGACCCGGATTCATACAGAATATTTTACCTCCTACACAAACAAGATCTCGCCCCCAATGTCTAAATAATTAAGTCGGCACAGGAGGCACCCCATTTCGTGCCAGGGTGTTGGGACCGCCCCTCGCAATAAACGGCTTGTACAAATGTTATCATTGCGTCTGCTAATTTGACGAAGGTGTACGTTTTAGGTCGTTGCGGATACAACACAATTAACAGCTTCAATTGCTCTTCTCTGTAAACATAACAGTAGAATGTGGGTATGACAAATTTATTCTAACAGGTTTTCCGACCGAGAAAGCCTATCTGTTCCTCAGATAAGAAAATTCTAATACCTAGAGTACATCAGAAACAGGCCGTAATATAGATAAAAGTAATGTTTCTGAAAGTTCCTATATACCTAAAGATAAAACCTAAGCCCTAAAGGTCTCTGGGAATATTGTGTGAAAATGCTGCTTCACCTCTTTGAAGATGTTTGACAAGTTTGTTTGTTAACGTTCTGAAGACGTATTCTATTTCTGATACCCCAGTAGTACCGGTTTGTTTGATTAAACTAAATGCTATTGCAGTCTCGCCCTCGCACGTTTGATGTTTGTTTTACCCGCTTTATTTGATTTCGAAGATGGTTCTAATTGGATAACATACTGGTCATAGATGAACGCAATGACGACTAATAGTCAAATGCTTTCACGGAGTTTCGTAACTCTTAATAATATTCGTAATTACGTGCACGTCCTAACCATCAGCGTTAATTTAATTTAACAGTTTTTTCCTCATGAATAAATTAGTCACGGATCGTAATGTGTCGGGGACTGATTCTGTTTTTATAATTCTTCATAATAAAGTCATTATTTTTCGCATAATACGTAACGAAATTATACTAGCATACATAAGTGTGATCTTCGGAATTATCTCTGACGCTATATTGGACAGTATACCAGGTAAATAATAAAATACCCTTAGCAGGCGAATCGGTGAACACAGTGTGTCTACTCATCCTTAAATCAACTTTTATGACACCTACGACACACGGAATGAAAAAATCAATCTGCACTCGGGAAGAAAAGTTGCTAACCATTTTGGGACTAGGGTCACACGGCTGCATCTAAATCAATCTCGTTAGCCAACCAAAAGGTGTGAATTGTGAAAATCCAAAAACGTACTAGCCTATTCATACTTGCACAAAGTTATAAAGTCATCGAGAAAGCTTGTTTAAATTGCAATCGTATGACAGTCTTCGTATTCTTGTTTCTGGTGAAACTGTCGCGTTGCCATTTATGGTGGTCCGATAACGGTCGTGTCTCGCTGACGGGGCGATATTGAGAAATGTGGCACTTGGATGTTTTGCAAACTCGATGGTACTGGAATGTGATGTTGACGACACAAGTAGAGCAGTAAAGCAAGTCTATTTCAAATTAGATCCTGATTGGCTTCATAATAACTGCTAATCTGATATGGAAATGTGGAAAGCAGTCAGTGACTTTCTGCGGGCAGCAGAAAATGCGTTGCGTTGTTACTAAGCGAAATTACAATACTTGTAATACGTTTATACCTGATTATAATATCCAGAATCATAAATGCTATCCGATTTCACTAATGAAAAGAGTTATACCAAAAGAAATATACAAACATCTTCCAAAGATACGTTTGTATCTTTTACTACTGATCACTAGCTCCAGCCCATCCTAGTTCGTTGATCCCATTCTACATGCTTTATGTCCATCTGTTTATTGGATTGTTTACGTCATCCCATACAATTATCGTTTCGGCTACTGGATATAGGCCATTCTCATTGTGTCGTGTTACGATCAAACTTTTTCCAACGAGCGATCCAATCCAAGTTACGTCTACAATTATTTCCTTTGCGTAGTGCGTTGACCTGGCATCTATTTATTGATTCCTAGTCTTGCAGAATTGAATCCTGTTTCGAGCAACGTGTCTAAGCGTCTAGACAGCAAAAAAAATATCTAGCCTCGAAGGTGCACGGTTAAGTACGTCGATACGGTAGGGTAGTCTTTGTTTTGGAATCAGTTGGGTTTGTTTTGATGTTGTCTCTTTCCAACGTCCATTTTGGCTGAGACTTAATTCATGCCGTTCGGAATTGGGAAATTTTATTGGCTTGCTCATAAAATAGACAAAAACATATTGTTTTTGTTATGATGTTTTCGGGAATCACGCTGTTTGCCGTTGGCCTTCAAGGTTTGGCAGACGAAGACGTAATATTCATTGAAATAATTGTTAATTGTAATCAAACATGATATCATAAACATTGTTTTGACTACTGTTCGTATCTTTTTACATTTATGACTTTATAATGAGATAAAGATAACAACTTCGTGTGCGGGCCTACAAATGATCACTATGTTTACTCACTTAATCTAATCTGCACATAAAATTATCAGCTAAATTTACCCGCACACGTAGTAATGCAATAAATTATTTAAAGTAGAAGCTTTTTTATGCCGTTCCGTTATAAAACAGGAAGCGTGCCTTCCGAACACTTTTACACCAATGTTTACCAGTTCTCTTGGCACGGACTCCAAAACTATTAGGTTAGGCGACGACCGATTTATGTTTCGACCGCTCTAATTACACGCAATCCCATTCTAAAGTAGGTTTGATGATGTAAAAATAGCCGTTTAGTGATGTATCGATTGGGTGCATTTGTTTATGTTCGCGTTCATTGACTCTTAAGATTTCTGTCCGTTAAACGTTTTGATATGGTTGATAGTAATGACACGTCTGCACCTATTGAAAAATAAAAGTTTGTACAAGTCAACAATTCTCGGAAAATAAATGGAAACTTTTATGTGTTGGCACTTGGCACATACCAATTTACTTATGCATATTGAGTGCAAACATTTTTAAACGCATTCTGGACTATATCCCACTTTTTTCTCCTGATCTGAAATCATAATAGCAACACCCCAAAAGATACAACTATTCTTATCGCTCTTTTCTCTTGTCCACAGTTCAAACCAGCTCACAGAATTACCGCGTGAAGTATGTCAGATGCCACTTCAAGTACTCTTAGTTCCCGACAATATGCTAAGTACGTTACCGAAGGAGATAGGCAAGATGACCTCGCTGGCGGAGCTGGATGCGTCCAACAACAGGCTGACGCAAGTGCCCATGACTCTTGGGGATTGCGCAGGCCTGAGGGCGCTCGACCTTAGCAATAATCAGTTGGGACTACTACCGTTACGTAAGTTCAAATATTTATATGGAGTAATCGAATGTATGAATGGGTACTTGGGCTGTTAATGAGTCAAAGGACATAAATCATTTAAACAATAAGGATGCGCCAGAACTGTAGGTCGCTTATGCTGCGCGTGCGCAGGTAGCTTAAAATCGATTATTAGTCGATACCTCGTTAGTCTAGTGGTGGCAACCGCGACTGCTGATCGTGAGGTCCTGGGTTCGATCCCCATGTCGGGCAAAGTGTTATTAGGTTTTGTTTTTTGAAATTCCTCAGTAGCTGCCCGGAGTTTGGATTTGTGCTCCGTTGATGGCTCGCCCCCTATTCCATGGGACTTAAACATAATGGCGAAATGAGGGTGTTACCATACACCTCTGCCCAACCTTTCGGGAAATCCAGGCGTGATGTTATGTTATGTTAGTTGCTACTTAAAAATGTGTGTGTGCTCCATTTTAAACGCTGCCTTACACATTTCCTCACCAAGGCTACACAATTTGCACTACATTTTCACTTGAATCGATAACATATTACTATTATTATATGCATTGAGCGCAGCACCGTAATAACGATAAGTGCAAACAAATAGATGAAAACATTCGTGGCCTAGTTACGTAGTTACATGAGTTGGTAACGTAACGGGCCCAGTATAGTGTGGAGGAAAATACAACACCTTGCTCACTTATATATACTGTAGGATATACAACAGTACTATTATAGTTACAAGTCCTAATTTCATTATAATAATAAACTGTCTTATCTTCGAGAGCATAAACTCTTGAAGATTTTATCCATGATTGGGGGTTTTCCTCGAAATATTAAGTAATTAGTTAATAAAGCTTCCTCTCTCCTACTATTTTTGCTGTGCCCGACAGGGTCTATAATAATTTTTTTTTTTTTTATTGCAATAAAAACAGGGCACAGAAAAATGTGAGACCCTGGCTCCAGAGCTAGGTTAGAGCACCTGTATTTTAAGAGCCATAATGAACTCATATTTTAGGAGCCATAATGAACTCATATTTTTAATTTTACTACAATTTAAGTTCATATTATGGAATGCAATAAATATGTTGAATATTAAATCTTCAAGGGTGTTAGCACATTCAAAGAGATATTAATGTCTGTTGTGTCTAAAAATAATGATTATGATCAACCTTTTATCATAAACTTGATAAGTTGCAATTATCTTCAGCTGGAGCCTTGCATTAACTTGTTTATTTATCTGCGGAAGCTAAAGTGGTCGTAAGTAGTGGGGGGTACTAAGTGGTCAAATTCATTTTGATGTTTGCGGCGCTTCTCAGATAGTCGCTTTGATCTCCGTGGTTAAACAGCTATTTGAAGGATGCAATTTTGTTAGTAAAATATTGTTGAAATTGTAAGTGCAAATATTATCAACATTATGCTGGTGTTGCTTAAAATGTTTCATATTCACAACTGTATTCTGCGTCTTGTGTGTTAAAATATATCCCGGTGCGGCGACCCCAAGTTTAATTAAATCATACACCATACTCTGTGCCATTAGTGGCTAAAATTTAATAGGCCCGTTTTGACAGCTGTCAGATTAGAACATGTTATGTCAATTTCGACATAAAATGTACTGATCTGGCAGCTGTCAATACGGGCCTATTATATTTTAGACGCTATAAAGTTGCCGTTAAGTCTCGTGTTGTCACTGTCACTTTAAGGCGAAGTGACAGTTGACAGCACGACACAAAACGGCAACTTAAAATTGAGTAGCGTATTAGTATTTAGCTATAACGCCCGTATAATAAAGGACTCTCATTTTAGCACTCCCTCCAAGTACTATTTCGATATGATTTAAAAAGGCACTGCCTCGTTCGTCTAGTGGTGGCAAGTGCGACAACTGATCGTGAGGTCCTGGCTTCGATCCCCAGGTCGGGCAGTGTTATTGGGTTTTTCCGTGTAGAATTCTTCAGCCCGGAGCTTGGATTTGTGTCCGGTTGTTGGCAATAGGCTCGGCCCCTATTACATGGGACTTAAACATATCGGCGAAATCAGTGTGTTACCATACACCTCTGCCCAAGCCTTCGGACAATATAGGCGGGATGTTATGTTATGTTAAAAAGGATTTCTTTTTGTCTATTGTTCGTATTTCTTGTCTATAGCCGCGCCTCTTGGGAGCCAACTGCCAGGCCGCCATTTTGAGAGTTTTTTATTAATACGGGCTTTAGAAAACATGTTTCAGCACTCAGGCAAGGTTTCAGAGGCACTTCCGAGTACATAACCTCCGAAACAGAATGTTCATGTTGGTAATTTTTTTGTATTTTTCAGAGATCACATACCTCAGGCTGGAACACCTGGACGTGAGCTGTAACTGCATATCGTCACTACCTCTGGAACTTCGCAACATGATCACACTAGTTACGCTTAATTTGGACAACAACCCCCTTGTTTCACCACCCACCACAGTAAGGAATATCTTGTTTAATCGTTCTGCCTAGCTTTTTACCAACTATGTTGGGGGTCAGCTTCCAGTCTAACCAAATGCGGTATTAAATACCAGTATTTTACACGGAGCGACTGCCATCAGACCTCCACAACCCAGTTACTGGGCAATGCCGATATCCTAAGGTTAGGCCGGTTGTCAAACTTTCGGGCTTTGGCTACCCATAACGACTGTTATAAGTATTCGTATGACACCTGGGACCGACGGTTGAATTTTTTTTTATAGAAAGGTGAAAGATTAATTAATCTTTTATTAGGTTCAAAGGAAACAACATTATTGTACAAACTACATGCTCTTTTAATAAATAATGCTTGATTTTGTATTGTGGGTGCGTTTACAGACACAAATCTTCACATGTACAAACGCCCAGACCCGAAACAGCTATTTGTAGGCCATACAAATATTTGATCCGTGCGGGAATCGAACCCACGACGCGTGGCGCAGAAGCCAATCACTCGCCCACTGTACTAAACTTATCGTCAACACGACACGTGTGACGACGGTATTCGACATGTGTCTTGTTGAATTAAAATAAATACATTCTTGTCATAATTGGTTATTGAAAACACTAAAAAAACATGCGAGGTAAACCTCTCAGAAAACTGGATATTGTCAGCTTACTACATTTCACTATCCCTTACTCATACAATCGGTGTCGAAGCACTGAAGCTACTTGCAATATTGTCGCTAAGTTCTAACACCGCCTAACTCAAAATAGTTAACTTTTCAGGAGAGCAAAAACTAGTTTTTCCGACGCAGCACTTTCGCGGCACGATCCAGTATGGAACTCACCTGACTTACACGCTGTTTTAGCTGTTTACATAGCTTAATGGAAAAAATATTAAATAAATAAATAAATAACTCGTTGCTATTGGATCTAACCATTGATTGTGATTGGTCAAACGATGCGTTTTTCGATTCCCTATCGAATGACGTGCATAACTCCAAACTACTATTTTTCTAGTTACGCGGTGTTAAGCGACGATATGACAGCTTAAAAATTAATAAACACGTCACTACTATTGCTAAAGATTTTCAATACAATTTATATCACTTTTCAACTAGCAAAACAGCAACACTTTCCCTCGGGTTTTACGACTTGCCCGGTATGCGAGAATGCCGATACATTGTGTTTTCTTTTACTTTCCGATCAGCTAGAATGTGAAACACACAAACAAACACTGCGTTTATCGTTGTTTATGCACTTTTAGTTCATGCCATAATTAGCTCTGATAACATTACAGCGTATGAAGTAATATTTTTGAAGGTTTTCCTTGTTGTGTGTTTATTCCCTTTTCGATCACTTCTGTCGGACCAGAGTACTTGCAAACTACGCAATTAAGTCGTAAATTTTCTCTACATTATACAGATATTTGTCAACAATAAACATACTTTCACAAATTATAAATAGGTTTGTCGAATAGACTATAATAATAATAAAAGGCATTATAAAAATAAAAACAATTGATTACTTTATGACGGTTACTTTTACGGTCGTTTTCCTGTTGCTTATAAATAATATCCGTCTAACTTTTTATTGTTCTGTCTAGCTTTTTCCACAACTATGTTGAGGTCAGCTTTCAGTCTAACCAGGTGTGGCTGAATACCAGTATTTTACACGGTGCGACTGCTATCAAATATCCGCTACCCAGTTACTAGGCAAAACTAATATTGTAAAGTTTGACCAGTTGTCAGACTTTCGGGCTTCTGACTTCCCGTAATGACTGTCATAGGTATTCGTATGACACCCGGGACCGACTGTTTAACGTGCTCTCCGAGGTACGAAGAAGTCTCGATGTGTAACGAACGGTCAACCATCCACGGACTGGCCCCGGCAAGCGCCGCTTAACCTCGCAAATCGTATAATGCCTTGTAGCTTATTATTATTAATACAAAAACACCACTGACAGCAACATCTCTTCTTAATTTCTAGATATGCATGCGCGGGCGCGTGCACATATTCAAGTACCTAGAAAACATGGCGAACAAAGACTCACTGCCGGCGCACAGACGAGTAGACGACACAAGACGATCAGCCAAACACAGCTCCTACATCAGCAACTCTCCGAACAACAGCACGACGCATCAGATCACGTCGGGGAACGCCACGATAGATTGCTTGAGGCATAAGCCGAGGCATGTGGTCGACAGTGGATACAGCACCGATGGAGTGGACAAGAGGTGGTCGAATGATGGTAAGTAAAACACAGGAGGAACTTTCGCGTCTCCAAATATAATTTGTGGCAACGCGAGGACAGCCATCTGAGAGCCATCTGCACTACCTATGTAAATAAATCTATTACAGACACTTTTACAAGTCAATGTAAAGGTTTTTTTTAAGACTAGATGGCGCCGGCCTTTCCTATCTGACTAGCTCTGAGAAGAAAAGCCGAAACAAACTCAGAGATCAAGGTCTCTTTTAAAGTCCAGACATTGTGGTATAAAAACTATGTGAGTGTAACAATATAGGGCAACGTCTGGAATGACCTTTTTAGGAAAGTGCCATAGCAGGTTTGAGTTGACCTGTCCTAACTGACGGCACGCATGCATCAGTCATCGTGTATATTTATTATTCTGAACTAATTTAAAAACTTCAATGTTTAGCACAACAAGAAAATGTTTGGCTCTTTAATAAACAAGACACGAAATTGTGTAATGCAGTACTTACAATTTCTTATTACGAAAATATTTTCATTCACGTTTGGTATACACACCGTTAACGGGCCATTCACGTTGTCAAGCGTCCTTAATGACTGCTGGCATTCACAAATGGCTGCAAACCATAAAAAATTAATGACGCGCATATAAAAAAATTTACGTCCGGAAATAGGAACGGGCTCAAATTAAGTCTCTTCAACCCTTATAGGACACATTTTACTGCTTGCTATATAATGTCAGTTTCTAGGTGAAGCTACCTTTTCTGATTTTATTTCACCAAAATTACCACTGACCTAAAAAACAGTTTGGGAATGAGTGCACGTAACAATGCAAATTGCCTGGCCTTTGCAGAACGGATGTAGGGAGCTTTTTGATAAAATAGTCATGCTCTCGTTAGATAGCACGTCCAAAACTTATTTTGTGACAGGACACGGTAGTTTTGAATCAAGTAGATTGTACAAAACCGGTAGGCTATTTCAGGTATTTTTTAAAACAGAAAATGTGCAAGAAGCGTGCTGTTTTCTTTAATAATAAACTACACGATACCTTCACGTTGCCTGCTTCCAAAAAATACCTGAATTAGTCTACTGGTTTAATGTTGTTAGTGTAAAAATGTATTATAGTTTTCAATATCAATACATCCTATATTAGTCCAGTGCTCGGCGTAGAAGTGTTTCAAATTACGTCACATAATGACGTACTGTCTCTTAAGAACTCGGTCTTCTTCTCTTCTTACCGCCCATGGGCCTCTAACTTGGTTTCACATGCCGTCATTTCTCGACGACTCTCTCTCAGGCATGCCGGGTTCCTTAAGACGTTCTTCGCCGTTTTTAAGCAAGTGATAAATAAACAATACGCACATGAATCCGAAAAGTCAGAGGTGCGTGCCTTGAGTTCAAACTCGAGACCTATGACTTGGTAGTCCGACGGTCACACGACTAGGCTATCACTGCTGAACTTAGTAATACAAAACTAATTCTTTATCTACAGGTGGTGGTGAAGCGGGTGGAGGGGGTGGCAGTGGTCGATCAACGCCGAGCACGCCATCCACATTGTCTCCAGGAGCAGCACTATCGAGGGCACAGTCGCTATCCAGCGAAACACCACTCGCGCCCCTCACTCCACTGCTCTCCGGGTATGTTTCATATATTAAATACTTGGCCCTTTTTCTGGTGTTGCCAGGAAAAGGTTCAGTGTGGCTTGTAGGGAAATTTACTAACTTTTTTAACTTATTAACTTACTTTGTGATCTTAATTACTTAATAGAAGAAAATAGTAGGTTTTTTTATAAGCTGAATGCCAGTGTCACATTTTGATTTTGTAATTTAAAATAAAGTCGTGTTTTAACTTTAATTCGTGTGTCACTTGCATTCATATTTATGTAGATTTTATTAGATAATTCTTTGTGTGTAATAGATATTCTTAATTACAGTTAATCTGTTTTCATTATTATCAATATTTTGAGTGTCCTTTTACATAGCGGATACGAGCTTAGCAGAAAAAATAATAACAAAATTTGAATGTTTCTTTTACTGTTTGATTTTGAACTTAAAAAAAAGAATATTTCTGGTCAGCTCAACTCCGCTTTAGTGAACATAAATTAAATTAATTGGATCAATTTTATATTTCACAATAATCTGGGTCTTTTTCTATAACAGTGTGTAGACATAGATAGATAGCTGCTTATATCTTTATTTTTATTTTTTTCGCAATGGCCGAAACAGAGGTACCTAAACTTAATCTTTTTCCGTCTTTCACAGCCATTATCACACTATCCTCTGTCTCATTTTCCGCAACGACATAAATATTATATTAGACACGCTGTTCCGAACAATAGATGTGTTCCACTTAAGTACGCAAAAGTCATTTCAAAGAACAAACTGTCAGATATTGAATCAACCGAATAAAATAAATTAAACCTACCTCATATGAAAGGTTTTTGTGTTGATATAGTGTGAATTTTGTACACAAAATAAATTCAATAACCATTTATCGATAATTGTTCCTACAATTTAGACAAACATAACATCACGCCTGCATTCCCCTAAGGGTTGGGCAGAGGTGTATAGTAACACCCTCATTTCGCTGTTATGTTTAAGTCCCTTGTAATAGGGGGCGACAGTTGATTGGAATACAGCATTATTCTGAGGAGCGCTGTGGTACAGTCAGGGAAACGAATTCTTTTGCAAATAAGTTTGCCGTATACCGATTCTATACGACTGATAACGAATGACAATTGTGATTTTAATATACGAACAATTTAAGTTGACGGTTAATTTGCTAAATAGTCCCTTTCCATGACTGTACATAGCTGTCGTTGTATTTCCACCTCTTTTTTTTTATTAACCCCGGTGTTGTCCCTTTCAGCGTCCGTATTTCACCCGATGGGAACATGCCCAATGGCGACGATAAGAGTAAATTAGCCCATCAACAAACCTACAGGTACATTGTCACATACGCACGACATTCACTAACATACGCACAGGTTTTTTTTAACATGGTTTATTAACAAGGTTTGATATCACATAGATTTCGATTGATGATGTGTCGTGGTTATAAAAAGAGCAACGTATAGAGAAAATTACTATAAAAATAAATACAAGTCACTCACAAGTTGTGAAAATGATTGTCGCATAATTTCAAAATAATTATGTATTGTCCTCTTTTTATAACGACGTCACACTACTTACGATACCTAATCGTGCATGTTATTAATAATATAAAATCACGCCGCAATTATTATTTTATCCAATAGCAGCTATAGTGTCTAAAATATGCCGGCTTTGACAGCTGTCAGATCAGTACATTTTATGTCGAAATTTACATTACATGTTCTAATCTGACAGCTGTCAAAAAGGGCCTAGTAAATTTTAGCCACTATAGTAGAACTCTAAGAACATTCTTAGACTATACCTACTTTTAAAAGGTCTAGCAAATTTTTCTTACATTTATTACCTATATTATTACCAATCTACAAAATGAAGCTACCACATAAATTCTCGTGAGCGCCTTAACCCGACGTCAACTCATTTAGTCTCGTGAAGGAACACAGAACACACATACTTTTCACGATATCCTCCCAAAATATCTGTATAACACCGAGAACGGAACAATCAATCATTCTATTTAAATCTCCACTGGCAACACTTGAGTTATTGTTTTGTGCCGCGTTCAAAATAGAGATAGAATTTCCTCTAACAAAAAATGCATTCTAGGTCAAAATTTCTAACTCTATTCCAGATTAATGTAATTTAAATTTTACTGGACACGTAGAGTTAGCTATTCAGTCGGGCATTTACAAGTTAAAAACTAGAAAACATCCTACTGCTCAGAATAGGTTGGATTACGCGTAGGTCAAAGGCTCATTTACACGGTGCAAGTTTCTTGAAGCAAGTCTCACACTATCTCAGTTTTTGTCAAGAGAAAGACAAAGATAGCATGAGACTTGCTTCAAGAAACTTGCACCGTGTAAATGAGCCTTTACACTTAGTGGTTGAAAAAGCTGCATTGATGATTGATCCATCTGTCCTTAATTGCGCTCTTCAACCTTTGAACTCACTGCTGAATGTACTTATAAATCCAAACAGTTGTGTTTCCTGTTTACAATAGAATAAGATAATAAGAATATTTGGAGTAAGAATATATGGAATGGGTCACATTTACTAATAGCATGCACGTTGTGGTCTATCTTTATACTTCCTAATTGGATTCTTCCAAACTACCGGCTGAGCAGTACTAACAAAATAGTTCCCACTATCGGCTCTAATGAGCTAGCTAGGGCATTCCGCCCCTCGTTTCCTACTTCCCATTCAGTAAGGTGAGGGTCTAACCAATTGGCGATTTCGGTCGTCAATGTTCAACAATTTTATAGATTGTCTAATACTTGACCAAAGTTGCAAGTAACTAATATTAACTACTACTGTGTTATAAGTACTGTCCAGTATGAATTGATTTTTTTTACGATTGTGCAAACTAACAGCTGTTGTAACACGAAATCTATGTGCTATCAAAATTCCTTATGCCTGTCAAGAAACACTCTTACCTTATTTTTCAAACATTGCAGACAATACAAAGAAGCCTTAAGACAACAGCGTCAGCAAGACATATACCGCCCCCGCACAGACCAGCCATCCCCCGAGCTGGACTCGTCCCCGCACTCCCAGAGCCAGAGCCCCATCCACCAGATATCTTCCCATTCCCCAGTCAACGGATACAGTAGTAATGTATCACCTAGTCTTTACAAAACCGCCTCTTCCAATAGTAGTCTATCCAATACCTCATCTCCTAACATTTCCCAAGTGCCAAACTCCCCCCTCCTACACTCTACCCCCAGAAGATTCCAGAATCAGTCAACAAACGGAAACAGCGTCATAGAGAAGCAAGAAGAAAACAAAAGGCCCGTACAAAAAGTAGTGCCATCGAGAAACGTGAATAAGACATACTCGACGGTCAACGGGAATGTGGACTACAACGGCCGCGTCAACGGTCAAACTGACGCGTATATAAAACCTACGTCTCCTGCGAAATCACCAACGAATACAATAGGGTATAACAGTTTAGGCAAGTCGAGTATACCGCGGCAAGTGAACGGGGACAATGCCAAGTTGTTGACGACTAGTGTGTCGTATTTGAAAGGTGCGGCGCCGAAGCCACCGGGCAAGATGGCGTGGAACAAGGACGCTCCGTCAGACAAACTCAGCTTTACTATGAAGAGGGAGTTCGATAAGCAGAAGGAAGAGTTGGATCTGTTGCAGCAGTTGAGATCGGTGAGTTTTGTTTTATTTTAATGTTTTTTTTTTTATGAAATGGGACTTTACCATGAGCTTTTTGGTTTACTTTGCGTTATGAGTATGCTACTGATTGTAATGACAGTATATCGCAGTCAAGTGTTGGACATCCCTGGGCTTTTCAAAAAATAAGTAGAAATCAATACCATGCCAGATAAGCGGGTTGTTAAAAGCAGAGCCAGTCAGGCTACTGTACATCATCGGCCTGGGTATTTGGGTTTGCATTAGCTCGTCACCAGTGGGTCACCTGGCGAAGTTCTGAAGCTTCGTCAGGTGGAAAGGATTAGTTAATGAGTGAAGTTGGCTTTCGAGGAAGCTAGATTCTGTCGCTTTCTTTTCTATACTAATATTATAAAGCTGAAGAGTTTATTTGTTTGAACGCGCTAATCTTAGGAACGACTGGTTGGAATAAAAAAAATATTTTTGTGTTGGATAGTCCATTTATCGAGGAATGTTATAGGCTATATAACATCACGTTACGACCAATAGGACCGGAGCATAAATGAAAAATGTTGCAAATACGGGAAAAATGTCCACCCGTGCGAAGCTGGGACGGGCCGCTAGTTACTTGATATCCCTGGTGTTGCAGATCTGGTACTCTCTTTATAATTAATTGTACATAGTGTAACCCACCTATTACCCGTGTTGTAGATAATCGAGTCCCGCCTGAAGATGTCGCTGCCCGTGCAGCTGGCGCCGGTGCTGTCGGACGGCGTGGTGCTGTGCCACTTGGCCAACCACGTGCGGCCGCGCTCCGTGGGCTCCGTGCACGTGCCGTCGCCCGCGCAGGTACATGTAACACATTTATCTTTAGTTATGCTGTCATAATATCCCACCGATTTTATCATACTTCCGAAGCGAAAATGCATTTTAAAAGAAAGTTTATCTCTGAATTTACTCTAATGTTAATTCAATCGTAAAAATATTAATTGTATGTTTATTTCAGCCCAAGCTTACAATGGCGAGGTGTAGAAGAAATGTGGACAACTTCTTAGAAGCGTGTCGAAAAATTGGAGTGGAAGAGGTGAGTGCATAAAAAATATTTTATTAATATTTATTTGCTACGTTTTTGTATTCTTATAACCTTTTTAAAATGCGATAACTATTTATTTTCGTGATATTTGTTAATGATTTTTGCGACATTTCTTTAAAGTGGACAGAAACTGTGTTTTATGTGTTTAATATTTTGAAATCGACAATAACTTTACACTCTCGCCGTGTCCGTTTCGAGTGTTGCAGGGTCTTGTAAGATATCCTTTCGCGAGCGACAGAGATTATTGTAATGAAACTAAGAGACGGGTGGCGTGTGTTGCAGGAGGTCATCTGCTCGCCCGAAGACATACTGGGAAACCATCCGGAGAGCGACGGAGAGGAGAGTATCGTGCCTCTCGCTCGCACAGTGACCGCTCTCCTCACACACGCCACGCCGCCTCACTGCCCGCCAAGGGATATCCAAACAGACCCCTACTACCAAACGTTTGAACAATCGCAAGAAGAATGTATCGGCGGCGAGTATTACGCGACAGAAGACCCAGAATCCTCGCTAGAAGTCAATTACTACCAAAGGCAGCTCAGACGATACTCAGAAGAACGCTTCGTTAACGAGTTCAACTTCTCCGGACACAACCAACACTACACTATCGACGAATCCGAAGAGTACCAAAACAATGAGAACAATAACACGGACGCCTCAAACGTCCACTACTCACCAGTTTACGGGACCAATGAACTAAGAAATAGAGGACCCTATTACCAGACTAATAGAGTCCAATTCGTGACGCCCTTCTGCAAGGAAGACCATATATTAACAAGCGACAATTTCGAAATATACGACACAGATGAAGTTGATTTTCCTATAGAATTGAGAAGAGAAGAAGTAGACGCTGAAAGATATGACAGGGGTAAAATGAATCTCGATATACAGAACAATTTAAACAGTGTGATTTCTTCTGAGACTGAAGCTTCTAAAGAAGATAAGAACAGAGTTCTTTTCACTTGTCTATGCCTTGGCACGTTCTTTGTGTCTACAATTTTGCTAATTATGTACCCTTTGTAAACTTATACTAGAAAATATGTGAAGTGTAACCGACCGAAAATTTTAGACCTCATTGATCACCCATCTTCCATAAATTCTGTTAGTAATATATATATATATATATACTGGGTGTAAAAATAGCCCTAACGAAGCCGAAGTCTACGCATACTGTACATAAAACTAAGTAATATACAGCAAAAATAATTGCTCGGAAACGACTTTTAATTTTTGGTATTAAAAAACAGCTTTTAATTGTAGCACGCAATATAAGCGCGCGCGCAGCAGACTGTGCCTACATTTCAAAAATGTTGATAATAGTAATAACATTTAAACTTAGTTTTCGTGGAAAACGTACAAAAATACGGTGACTTTGGCTTTCAATATCACCATAAACATTCGGTACCCAGGTGTGGCACAATACCAAAAAATCTTCGTAATGATGGGAAGAATACGTCGCTCTCGGCTTCGTTAAGGGTATTTTTACACCCGATATTATACAGAATACAGATGGATTATTTAGGGTTTGTGTACAACGGTCAAGTTAACCTCTATTGCCTTTAACACAGTCTGACTGTGATTGTGGTCTGAAATCGAATTTTGAGGCTAGTTTTTTTTAGAATGATCTTAAACTAAGTCTGATAGGAATTGGACGGTATTTCGACGGATTTACACAATGGAATTTATATTTTTTTGTTTTAAAAAGACATTTACGGTTGCAGTGAATTAGTTTGTTAGTATTGATTGGTATAGTTTTATAATTATAAATTGATATAATTCCACTTGTTATAAGTTCATTCCCATTGGAGGCATTTAAATTTTTAATTAGTTTTTTTTTTGTATTTTTTACATTTGCCAATTGGTTTGTTTATTGGTTGCTAATGTCGGCTATTTTTGCGTGTTTGATTGATTTTTGTATTACGTTTTGCAGACTGAAATTCTTGGTCTAAATGTAAATATGCACATAAAGGAGAACTAATGTTGTATAATACACATCTAACCCAATAAAATATAATATGTCGTATATGACATACATGATACGGCGATGGATGCGCATACGCAAGTATAAACCATACAGCTATTTTACAGTCTGCAGAACTTATTATTCCTTAGATCTCATCGTTTATTGTGTTGGAGAGTGATTCGCTATTTAGTATATTTTAAGATGTTTTTTCTTTTGGTTTTACGTAATAATGCAATGCAACTATTAATGCAATTTTTGTACGTAGCGACCACAAGGTTGTGTAGTCTTTTTGCACCAAAATACGATACAATTTAGATAGAAACACTCTTTACTTATAAACATTGTTAGATGATATTATAACTCCGATTAAATGATTAAATAACGTAGTGTTAAAATTAACATCGTTTATAAGTGAAGATTATTAAACCAAATAAAGGAATTCCTCATATAAATGATAGTGGCATGAAAGCCTATTTAAATAATCTGATGTGTTATGCGATTCAAATCCAGATAGATAGGGAGGTACCTATGAGGCTTCCATAGTCACGCAAAGTGAAATAGGTCTCTAGAAAAACATAATAAAAAAGAAACCATTTTGAAACCTAAAGTTTAAAAAAAATGCCTCATGCCAGCTGGTATTGTGTGCTTATAAGTTCATTCTTATAAGAATATAATTGATTTTAAATAAATATTAAAGCGCAACTAAATAATTAATTATCAATAAAGTACCTTAATTAATTTTAAACCCAAAGAAACAATAATATAATAAGCAGGTTAGTCGCAAACAATAACTGGTTATTTGCGATATCATCCGCTTATCGCAAACCAAAGTCGCAAAGTGAGTAAGTCGAATATGTAATAGACAATAGTAAGTAGGTGATAGTACGATTTGCTAGTTATCTTTGGTGTGTTAGCCACCTTACACTACTTTTTTAATATGGATTATCCGAATTGCATAACATGTCGGATTCATATTTCAAAATTAAAGTACAATAAACAAACTCGTAAAACATTGGTGCATGAAGTATTATTGAGATGAAAGGAAATGTATTAACTAATATATTATACTGATAACGTAGCTTAGCGTTTTACTCGATACTTCTTATTAAATAAGAATTATATGCCTTAATCGAAACATCATATCGTTATTGTATTATTAATGCAAAAGCTAAGTTGGTTTTAGATGAAAGTTTGGCACTGGTGCGCATTGTGTATCGAACAATAAATTAGGAATTAATTTACCGTAAGAATGAATGAGATGACAAGTCATCATCAAATATGCTGAAAATTGACAGAAACTGATACTAAGCCCGAACGCGCACTGTGGACTTGCAGTGCGTTTTTTCATCGCAACGAATAAAATAAATACAAGTAAATCAGTATGCGATGAATAATTCGCGGTGTGCGCTCTTCTAGGACACTCCATACTTCACAGATTATACGTTAAAAAAAGCAAGGCAGTGCGCGCTAGCCCTAATAATCAGAATATTTCAGCGACCTATGTGGAGGATAAGGCAGTTTGTTATTTTGTAGTATTGAATGTCATCAAATATTAAACCTTTATCAAATAAAGCTGCTGTAGTAAAAGTTATATTGTTCCGTAAACTAAGAGCCGTGAGCCGAGAGAGATAAATTTGAAAATTAGTGTTTTATTGACATACCAATTTCTATAGAGGTGCATACGTATTCTAAAAGACATGAAGTTCTTATGCAATGCGTGCTATGTTGTCAGGTAGGCAACTTTTTCATCGGTAGCAAGTAGTTTTTAGTATATCGAGGCTTTATGCGTAACAATTTTATGAAATAAATAATAATAAAAGACAAGTTTTACAAAAATGTTCTTATAATCTATATAAACAGATATTCCTTAACGACGCCAACCAACAAAATTGATGCCAATAAGATCAGTATAAATGTTACTATATTTATATATGATAATGATGTTTTACGCATTTATAAAGTAACAGAATATGACAAGTTTAAAATATTCTTAAAATATATAAAAAGTATATTATTATATTGTAACCATTCCAAAGATGTGTTGATAAAGACTGTAGCTTCTGTTAATTGTTTACATTATGTACTAATCTTGCTGTTTTACTCACTTCTTACTTATTTTGTAACGTACTAAACTAGATATTATAATTTTTCTATTACAAAGTTTTGCTATTTAGCATATTCCAATTAAGTCCGTGAAGCTCCGCGTGTATAAAATCTCATAAATGCGATAAAATTAATACGTATCTTAAATAGTATGAAACAAAGTCGCTCCCGCTGTCTGTACGCTTAGATCTTTTAAACTACGCAACGGATTTTAATGCAGTTTTCAGCAATAAATAGAGTGATTCAAGAGGAAGTTTTATATCCCCACATTAGTATCTACATTGCACCCGTGCGAAGCCGGGGCGGGTCGCTAGTTAAATATAAATGGAAAGATTTTCTTTACATTTATGGGTAGATACCCAGAGAAGTTTACGAGATTAGCTCGGGCTTTGCAAACGCAAAATATACGGGGCTCGGACTAGTCGTACTGAGAAGTCTTCAAGTCAATTTGCACATTTATCTCAATACCCACTGTATCGCCTTTGAAAATTTTAATGGAGCACATAATGCAAATTTTCAGAACATGAACCCTTCTTGTTATGTCCCGAAATGCAGTACGACAGCTCGGGACATAAACTCCACCTATTTCGCCCGCAAATGTCGCACGATTTTTCGCGTTAACCGACTAATAATAAATATGCGAAATAGCAAAGCCTTTTTTCGAATAATTTATTCTACTTATTCTGGTCATAAGCTATTTGTATATGTGTGGTATTTTCTTTCTACGCTTTTTAACATTAATCTTATTTTTGAGCTTTAAAGTTGCAAGTACAATGCTAATTATCGATAATTATAATTATTAAGAGATATAATAGATGTTTAATATATAATTTAAAAGCTTATAGCGTACATATATTTATTAGCTTGTGGTGCTTGGGTACTTATTTACGTAGTTTATAGTGACTGGTTTTAATAGTCCTATTAGCCATTTTAACCTCTTTTTTGTGATTGCCCGGATAATTTGAAGTGTGCGTAGACAGGTTGTGTAATGGCAGCTTTATTCAGATTTGTTGTCTTATTAATATTTCCACGGGTGTATTACAAGTTTTCTATTAATTTATATTTAAGTATAAAACTATAATAGTAACGATACTTGCAAAGTCGACAAGCTATTCGCTTGAAGCGACATAATACTATAAAGAATATATGGTACACACACAACTAAACCGAAGATTCTAATATCAATACAGAGTGTGCCATCCACGAAGACGCGCCCCACTTTTCGTTTAAATCTCGTGTTCTTTCTCACTCTAAAATTGAAGAGCGAGAGAGAACACGCGATTTAGACAAAGAGTGGGGCACGTCTTCGTAGATGGCACTATCTGTAATACTCGTAAATTCGAAATTGTATTCCGGGTTTTACATTGACTAAACAAATTACTAACACTATTTCTGCTCATCTGATTCTTGCCAATCATTTCACATTGAAGCCAGTCTAATATCTTATTCCAGCTATATTTAAGTAAATTTTAAGTTGATTGGTTAATTGAATATTTTCTACTAAAATTCAGTATTATATTTTAGATGTAATTTGCATTTAATAACACGCATTTTTCACATAATGCACTTTGAGAGAGATTTCATTTGTTTATTCGATAAAATGGAAGTATTTCGAAATATTTTTGGCTATTAGTCATAGTTTTATTATTATAGAGAAATGTTTAAAGTGTACTTTTTTTGTATGTACTTACAATGTTTCAACTACCTACTTAAAGAAATAAATTTCTTATTGGCAACGTTTGAGTTTTATTTTTACACGAGGTCCTGTAGTACATGACGCTACCTGCCCTGTAGAACACATACCCATCTTGAAGTCTAAGCCTAAAAAAACGGACAACAATCAAAATAATTTGAATGAGAACGTCATTTTTTAATGAGAACGTCATTTTTTAATGTGAACGCCATTTTTAATGAGAACGTCATTTTTTAATGAGAACGTCATTTTTTAATGAGAACGTCATTTTTTAATGAGAACGTCATTTTTTAATGAGAACGTCATTTTTTAATGTGAACGCCATTTTTTAATGAGAACGTCAGTTTTTAATGAGAACCTCATTTTTTTAATGAGAATGTCATTTTCAGCCGTGGACGTTTACGTCAGTATGACACATTAAAACAACACAGTTACCAATCGAACATGCAATCGGAAAATAGAGTATTTATTACGAATACTGAATTTGACATACCTATTATTGTTAAATGACTTTTACAAGCAACGCCACCGATATTATACCTATCACATTTGCGTGATTTTCCTAATATCAGAGAAATTTGACCTGGATTGGATTGCTGATCGTACATCGGTGATGCAGGCAACGCTTAAAACAATCCTAATAAACTCACCTAACTTAACCTCTTCCAGAAACTAATGTGCTGTGCAGCCGACGTGCTCGAAGGCAAGGGGACCGTGCAAGTAGCCATCACAGTGACAGAGCTCCTGCGACGTCACGCGGCCCTGCGCGCGTCGCCGCACGGCGTGGCGGCACCCACCTAGCGCCCGAAGCTAGCGCTCGCGCCCATGTCCGGACTGTCGCTGTAACTTGTCAGAACACGTCACTAGAGGCTGGGTTTGTGAGTAACTGATGTACAAATTGATGTAGATTTTTAATTATTGCGTCTATAGTCTGATACTAGAATCTGATAAGGTTCTGAAGACCATATGGTGCGATAAACACGCTACGTATGTTGCATTTGCATACAACGACATGTTACCTAAAAGGCGCTAGGCATATTTAAAACTATTAATATAGGAAACGTGTTAGTCTTTTTTGTATCAGGGGAACTACTCTGGAATACGAACGTTGATTTCGGATCGAAGCGAAACAACGACGAAAATTTAAGTTATAAATATACGATCAAAGTATTGTCAAACAACGAAATACTAGATGTCAATTAACATTTGGGAGTAAGGTGAACGAAAAACAAAGTTAAATTGCGAAAATCGAGTCGATCGTCGGATCTGAAATACTTCGTGTTTGGAAAACGTGCTATCCGTCATAGCGGGTTCACACGGTTCGATTTTAGTTGATCAACTGCTAAATCAGGAATTCAATCAAATTGAAGGAACAAAAACGTTCCAACTTTTGTTGATCAAGTCATTTGTTGAAAGAACCTGCTGTAAGCCGAAATTTCGTAATTCGATTTTCAGAGTAGGCTCCCTGGTTCAAAATCGGTGATCGAAATACTAATCGATGATGTCTGTTACACAGATGTAGATATTCCTTTCGACTGACGTAACAGACGTGTATTTGAAGTTTAAAACATACATAATTTTGTAAAAATGACACAATTTTTTACATAGGTAAGTCAACCAAGTCGCTATTTCGATATATTCGGTAAATTTCATATCTAAAATCCTTAATAAACCTGTTCTAATAGGTGCAAGTTAGTCATAACTTATAAGAAACTAACTAGATTTTACTATGAAGTTTCATATTGGTATCGAAACACGATCCAAATATCATGAACAAAATGATAAGTCAATAAATATGAAATAATAATATACAAGCAATACGTAAATAAAGAACGGTTTAGTATATTTATTGTATTTCAAGTCAACGCAACCTGAATCTTATGTCGCTGGCATAAGGTCCAAATTAAAATGATTTACGCGTGATCGTCGAATGCAACAATTAACTATAATTTGAAAGTTCAATTAATATGTGATCAATTTTCATGGAGTAGGTAAGCTCTCTCGATTTCATAATTAAAATAAGTAAAAAAAATAACTTAAATATCCATGACAAAATCGAATAAGACAAATAAAAAGGTAGAAACTTTACATTTGCTTTTCTGCTCTGAAAAGAGAGACGTCGGTATTCCTGCAATATATACTTTAGTTAAATGTGTTTAAAAATTATAGTGCAATAAACTTATCATGCACTTCAATATACAGGGTGTAAACGAAATCTTGTAATTCCTTCAAACCTCGTGATGTAGGTACCTACAAAAAAAACCTAAAAAAAATTTACAACAAGTAAACGTGAGTACACGATTTTGTTTACATCCTGTAGAAATGCATCTTTCCTTTCTTGATAAAATTTTGGAACAATGCGTAAGAAAAAGGAAAGGTAACAGATACGTGTAAATTGACGTATGTAGTACATAATAGCAACATCACAATAAGGTGCTTTAAATAAATGCACAATACACGAATTTATTAGTGAATTTTCTATAATACATTTTACACAAGTTGAATAGGCCGCGTAAGTAGTCAATTGTTATGACGTCTTTATTCGAAGTGCCTCTACACTGGCGAGCAAAAAAAAAATTACCACTTTCCAAAGTAAATGTTTTACTTTTAAATTGTCTCCCAAGTCACATAAAGCCGGGTACAGACTGCTGTAACGTAACATGCAATGTAGTGTGCACGGTTCGTGCGCGCAAGGCGTCCACATTATGGGAATTCTGTTACATTGCATGATACATTGCGACAATGTGGACGGCAAATTCTTTCATTGCGTGTTACATTGCATGTTACATTTCGTAAGTCTATACCCGGCTTTAAGAACTGTAGTAATCGACACTGGTGTTGATTCTGTTGCAAATTTTGCCAATACTAAACTAGACTAAACGCAACTGTCACTTTCTTTTTCTATTGAAACAGACCAAACACCCTTAGTTTAATCATGTCAAAGTGCGCAACAGAATCGACAACATTATCGTATAATATTTATTGTTCTAGCAATCCTGTCAAATGTTGAAATGGGTCATTTTCTGCTCGACAGTGTATTATCATCTTTCTCCGAAGTAGATTCTTGAAGTGTCTTAGTAAATTGGCATAGTCTGAAATTGAAACTAGTACTGAATCGCACGGGCCTTATAAGTGTTAGTGTTAACTTCGATGGTCAATGAGTAGAATTAATGAAGTTATTAAAATCCCATACGAGACAGATAATATTATAAATAAAGTTTGGGAACCGGATACTGTACTCGGTAGAAGTCATTTTTCAGGTTATCTTTTTCATTGTTTTTACAGTATGACACAATTACTAACGGGGTGTCCTGCGTAAGCGACGAACGCGACGCGACGAATGCGACAAACGCGATCAAACCAGCGGCATTCCCTACTAGAGACCTATGTAGCGAGACGCTACGTAACGCGTATTTGTTCCACGTCGTATCGCGTTGCGTCGCGTTTGTCGCTTACGCAGGACACACCGTTTGTGAGTCGCATCGGCAAAATTGTTCAAACAACCAATGGCAGTCGCTCATTTACGCGCCAATCGCACTTACTGCGTTGGCGTAAAGATCATTTTTTACTGCAGTACTTAATAAACATTCGTGGTCTGGAAGTCGCACTCAGTTCGGAAGTGATCGATTTTACGAAGTTTGCCTATGCGACTGCTTAGTTGTGTCGTACTATACCCTCTTTTGAAGGGAACTTCGCCATGTCTGTCTTTGACATTAATAAGAGGAGTTTTAATGGAATAACATAGAAAAGTATTTTACAGAATCGCACAATTATAACGAGACACGTTATATTCTGCCTGATCTTACGTTTCTACAACATCGTTCCTCAGTAACTAGTGTAGTTTGTTTTGAGGGGTTTAAAATTAACGTGTTTGTCTTGTAAGCTATGTGTAAGCGCAGGCCATAGTCAATATTGATTGATATCAAAGTTTTATTAACAATTGCTGGTAATGGTTTTACCCATAACCTTCCGAGGGCCAGTTGTAACACTTTGTGATTGTACCATAATTCGGGCTGTGCGTCTGTCATTAGAAATTTCCTACGATTAAGTAGTCGCGTATTAGAAGCTAGTAGATTTTTCTCAATTTACTAACACGGCCGTGAGATACTTAAGTAATTGAAGGGATTGCTTCACTCCTGTTGGAATCTTCAAAATTAGAATAAGAACTGTCTAACTCTACCAATTATGCGTCAGCGGAACATGCAATGTAACCAGTTGTGTAATGCAACATATCGCAAACAAATTCGCTAATTTGATTGTCATACGCGGATCGAGTGTATTTTTTTTCCCAACTGCCACAAGTAGGGTAATGTTTTTCAACTGTCGTTCGTTCTGCCTAGCCTTTTCCCAATTATGTTGGGGTCAGCTTCCAGTCTGACCAGATGCGGTTGAGTACCAGTATTTTATCACCAGACCTCCGCAACCCAGTTACTGGGCAATGCCGATATAATGTGTTTCCGATTGTATGTATTTTTAATTTTTGATTCGGTACTGTGTTCTTTAAACGTCCATGACACAACGTTTCGTTACACCACTGGCTACATTGCACGTTGCACTCTCGTGGACGTAAAATAAAATAATTTATAATATAATGAAAATCGTGATAGAATGGGACGAGTTTCGCGTTATTAGGAATTGTGTAGGTTTTAAATTATTCGAAAACTTTTTCATTCTAAATAGACTCGTGTACTCGTGTGCAGTGATACAATAAGGAATTTTTCGTATATTTTTTGACTTCTAGATGAATTTTCATCAATAATAAGAATCATCCATAGTTGTCATTTTTAAAGTGGTCATTCTGCAACGAAATTATATTCAGTTACATATTTTTTGTATTATAACTTTCGTGAGACACATTCATATTTATGATTAGTTACGGTTTATTCACGTGCATTTTCCGGGATTGCCCGACTAGACTAGTGAGCTGATCACGCGGCGAGGTCGCAAGTCGAACTGCTTCGACTCGCGACCTCGCCGCGTGATCAGCTCATGATTAAGGGCTTTACTATACACCTCTGCCTAACCCTTCGGGGAATACAGGCGTGATGTTATCTTATGAAAACAATCTTCAAAATCACGTTTGGTAAAACAAAAGTGGGTTAAATCATAAAACAGATAGATACAGAAGTCAATCTACATACAAGTGTGCTCGAGCAACGCACACATAGACACTGCTCACGGACACAATATCTCGGACTGTTTGGGACTAGAGTGCGAGCGCGAGTGCCATGCGCTTGAGAGAGATAGATATATAGAAAGAGCGACCGCCGAGCGTAGGTATGAAAAGTGAAGTACATACATGTGATTGACTTCTGTACCTATCTGTTTTGTGGTTAAATGTTCAGACTGTTACAAGTTTATCTATTTAACTTATAATTTTGTTTGTAGAATGACTCACTACAGATTAGAAAATCTGAAATATGTTCACAAAATTCATTCATCTCAATGAAATCTAACACCTTGTAAATATTATCACATATCCTTTTTACCACCGAATTCTAATCGATACGGAATTCTTCTAATACTCATAATAGGTATTATGTATTCTAGAATATAATATTTTGTTCTCGTCACTTTTAAATATAGTCAATTCTCATTAACGTAAGTCACAATAATGGTGTATAATATTTTGTGTACCTAATTGTAAGAATTATTAGTGTTGTGTTTAGTATATTTTTCATAATTTATCAGAAATTAATGCTTTATTATATTATTGATTATGCTTATTGTATTCAATGATTTATTTTCTTTCACAATTACATAAAGTCGAGGTAACGACGATTTAAATTTATGAAGGAATTTTTTTTTATGTGCTTTAATGGTGCATTATTCATAAAATCCAAACATTTTATTTGAAGCAAATACGTTATGAGCTATTTTTTTTTTGTATGCAGTAACTTTTCGCCTGACAAAATTGTTGATTCACGTGCATCTTATTAAAAAGAAGCATTACTTACTTTATATTGCACACGTTGCTTTGATGTAAAGCGAGCCAAACTCGAACAAGATCGATTAAAAAATAATGTGATTTAAAAGTGCAGTTAGATACCAGTAAACAGAATCGATTGAATTAAATAACTCGATCGACTGCAAATTGACAGTTGACTAACTAATCTAATTACTATATCGATGGCTTGCGCTATTTATAATAATAAGACGTTGAATGAGTGACAATATCGTTCTTTCCCTACTTTTGTTTACTTCAGATTAGAGAGAGTTATTTTATGTATAAGTGCTCTTTACGTTGTGGTCTATACTGCCAACTTAATTATAATAATTATAATTTGTGCGAACAACTCACATTTTACGTAATACTTTTTATTTTCGCTCTTAGAGTTGTGTTACCACTGATTTGAAATTATATTAAAATATTTGATATACTTTAAATATGCATTTTGTAATGACAAACAACATTGTTGTTCTTAGTAAGTGTACGTTTTATACATTGGCGTTTAATTTTGAAATATGAAGGCTACTCTACCGTAGATGATGTCGATGAAATAATAAAATAGAATAAATATATTTTTGTAGTGTTTATATTTTTAAGGCAAATAGACTTGAAGCTGTTGCGGTAAAGTGTTAAGTAATCCAAAGTGTCAATACAGTATGTCAGGTAGTCTGCATTAATCCTCAGTAAGACAATACGATGTAGTTTAAATTTTCAATAACCTATCTATCGGCGGTTAGTCCTACTAGAGATAGACATTTGACATAAGCTCGATAGAAGTAATGTCAAATTTCTATCAAACTGCAGATAGGTGGGGTGCTTTTCACGAAAAAAGTCTCCTAGACACAGCGCTGTAGTCTTGCGACGGAATGCGGAATGAATTATTTGTATTTCCCAAAAAAACCACTATTTCATATCATTTGTTGGATCATCTTCATATCATTTGCTAGCCAATCTGTCCTCGGGACTTCTTTTGTGAAAAGCTCTCTAATTGAAAATGGCTGTTAATTGTTCTTCCCTTTAACCAATAAATAGTCATTTAAAAATAATGATATCAAAACGAATCGCCTTTGTATAAAACCTGTCAAATGGATTGTGTATAAAGTAATAGATATTAAGAATTATTAAAGAACTGAAAGTTAGAGTCGAGTCTTTGTCCTGTTCAAAGATAATGTGCCAAAGACTAAGGTGAAGGATATTATTTTGATTGTAAAAATTAACATTTTGTGTAATGCACTGGTCTCCTAGTAATAAGTACCTTTGGTGTAGCAATATCGTATCATACACACATGTTTATATGTAGATAAAAATAAAGGTATATACGTTTTCGAAACTATAATTTTTATTTTTTATTATACACCACTTATACCGTACACATTATTATGTTAAAACAGATCTACTCTCAGTTTGGCAAAGTCCGCGGAACAAGAATACGGCGTGATTATAAAAATGCGTACTTTCAGCAGTGGATGATTACCAGAAGCCGTAATAGGTCGTGCTAATTAAAGTCGAAATCTGAAATGTTATGGACATGCCACCGCGATTTTGAAATTAAAAAACTCTTTATCAAAAAAAAATGTTTTGATAACAGACTAAAAAAGAAACCTAAGTCCCAGATCGAGCTTCAAATTAAAAAAATGGAATAGACATACACATCAATGTCGTACATAAAATATTAACTAGATGATATATCTATACGAATGTAAAACCAGCTATCACCCAAACCAAATCACTCTGATTCATGTGCGTATTGTATTGTGATTCACTTGCTTAAAAACGGTGAAGGAAAACATCGTGTGGAAACCGGCATGCCTGAGAGATATTTCTCGACGGCATGTGAAGCCAAGTCAGAGGCCCATGGGCGGCTTAACTCTGAAACCAGGTTAGTCACCTACCACTAGTGTTGCCTATCGATTACACTATCGGTAGTATCGATACTATCGATAGCTAAGAAGGTGGCAATAGTATTGTCCGAGTGCAATACTATCGAAATACAAGCCACTATCGATTCTGTATAACTGTCGATAGTATCGATATTATCAATAATATCGATACTATTGAAGCTTTCAGAAAACAATACTATCGATACGATTGATAGTATTATCTTTAGGAGCTTCGATATTATCGATACTATTGATGCATGTCATTAGTATTGACGTGAACCATGCTATCGATAGTATCGATACTATCGATAGTCCTATCGATGGAGTAGCAGATTTTCAATTTAAACTATCGATAGTGAAACTATCGATTGTTCGGCAACACTACCTACCACACGAAAAGAAAAAAGAAGACCCAAACCAAATACAAAATAACGCAAGTTACAAAGTACTATGAGGTAGGTATTGGTGTCGATTCTGTTGCGCACTTTGACAGGACTAAAGTAAACTAAGATTGTTTGTCTCTTTCTGTTTCAATAGAAAAACGAAAGTGACAGTTGCGTTTAGTCTAGTTTAGTACCTACTGTCAAAATGTGCTACAGAATCTACACAATTATTATCAACAAGCAAACTAAAATATTCCACAACAATCTCCCTAGTCCCTACTAACATTGCAAACAATTAACAAAAAAAGGTATTTATTAAAAAGGTGCAAGGTAACGCGGTGATTACGTCCAACTGAGGCGTGGCTCATGTAATCGCCAGACGCTGACTCGCAAGTTGCGACCACGCCTTACATGGCGCCATCATTGTAGAGCTTCCCTCATTGAAACATGGTGTAGTTTTCAATTTTATTATTGGAAACATAGTTAGGAACTCGATAATAGCCCAATGGCTTAGTCAGATTGATGGCTGACAAGGCTTTGATTGTTCATGTTGTATTGGTAAACCCACTTCCAGCATCTACTGCGAAAAGACCTAGTGAACTGAACAGCAAAATTATCTACAAACCAACCTAGCCACTTATCTTAATTAGCTAGTCTTTATAAAACCGTCAACCGTTATATTTATAACAAACCACTACTATCTACTTAGTTTGTTAAAGGGTTAGTTCCTTCTTGCTCGATAGATGGCGTTGCGCACCTCAGTTAAATCTCGCTAAGGTTTCGTTACAGTCGACTGACAACCTGCCCCTAGATTAATAAAAATGATGATTGTCGATAGACGATTACCATTTACAAGTATATTATATTTTGCGATGTCGTCCTACTTCGATCAGACGATCTCGAAATTCGAAAAAATAAAACAAATAAATATGTAGGACGAACTCTTTCGAGAAGTCTTCTGACGAACGACCATCATTAAAGAGTTCCTATCTACATAAAAAAAGGTTAGGTAATTACAGGTAAAATCCGTTTTCAGTTAAACACGTTTTACTCAGTTAAAATAAGTTTTGACAGATGCCTTTGTAACTAAAAACTAGTTGTAATTGTAACAACTAATTTGAATGTAAGTATAATTTGGAAACGCTACGAACCGACTTCCTTACCTACTTCTTCATGTAGGTACTACCCCGATAAAAAAACATATCATTAATTTAAAAAATTAAATAAATATTAAGTACGAAGTCAAATCTACGTTCTAAACTGTTTCATTATTAGGAAGAAGAAGACTTATTACAATCAAGCTAATTTAGATTATAAATTCTACATCAGATTAAGAATTTTTGGTACCGTAAAATTGGGTGAATAGGGAAGCAGAGGTGGATCGGGACGAAACTTTAAAAGGGATTTTAACATTGAAATAATATAGTTTTTTGCCAGAAAGAACTAATGTGTTTACTGTATTATAATTAACGACTAAGTGTCCTTGTTGGCAACAAACTACTTATATTATTTCAACGTTAAAATCCATTTTAAAGTTTCGTCCCGATTCACCCCTGCATCCCTATTCACCCCGTTACATGATAGTCACTCAAATCTCATAAGATAGGTTAGATAAGATGTAGATTGGCAAAAACGTAGCCATGCTTCTAAAATAAGACTATGATAATCAATAGCCCGTTACCAGCTGCATCATAACGAGAACCCAACTAGGTTAACTATTAAAACAACAAAGGAATGTAAACAATAACGTTTTACCGAAACCGACACCATCAATCGGATTCATTCACTTTAACAAAAACTTGTAGAAGAAAATCAATAGACATTGTTAATTTTACGCCTTTCTACTATTTACATTTACAAAAATCATCGTTCTTGTTTACAACTAATTAATTAGAGGCCCACAAAGAGGGTAGAGAACGCACTGGTAAGCTTTTTTTTAATTGTCTTTGTTCCTGCGATGACGATGTGCTTTGTATAATGGGACGCGCAGTTTTGGGGTAAATCGAGCGGAAAATTGCTAACAATCCCCTTCGTATGGGGTGAAAGGGGGCTGATACATGCATTTATTAAAGTGTCTAATAGAATGGCCTTAACTGACTACCTACTAAAACCAAACTTAGTTATATACCTACTATATACTGACAGTTATTCCAAGACATTATAGAGACTGTAGACAGTCGGCCGTCAGACGTACAAAAGAATAGCTCATGCCGTGTCGGGAAAAGATTAGGCAGTTAGCAAGGTAGGTAGCGGGGTTGACTATACAGTGTGCTCTGTACGTACCTACTTAAGTATCGTAACTCATAGAGGCTTTTTAAATACACCCTTATGCCTGTCTCGGAGTAATGCAAAGGCTGCACGCCTTTCTAAACCTTAAAATACCTGTCAAATGCGGCAAATGCCTGTCATATGGTAACCCTAGTCCCGGGTGTAATACGAATACCTACGACAGTCTTTACGGGAAGTCCGAAAGTCTGACAACCGGTTTAACCTTAGGATATCGGCATATGGCCATTAACTGGGTTGCGGAGGTCTGATGGCAGTCGCTCCGTGTAAAATACTGGTATTCAGCCGCATCAGGTTAGACTGGAAGCTGACCCCAATATAGTTGAAAAAAGCTAGGCAGAACATAGAGACTGTAGACACGTGTGTCTATTGCATAGGCAATATGCTAACTACTTGTGCCGTCGTAGACGTCAAATGTTGATCATTGGTGTACCCTTCTATCTATCCCATAGATCTAACACTTCAAACGCACAAGTCACATACCTACATATACGTATAGTATAGAATTATGCGAATCGAAATAGAATGTTCTCAATACAAAAAAATATATATTAGATGAAAACACGAGCACCCAGTAAGTAGCTCAGAATTTAACAATGTTCTCTTTACGATCATCAATGCTGAAAATTAGTAATTAAAGAGTCTTCATAAAATGTACTTACAGAACGATGCGAAAGTGCAAGAAAGGAACGTCCGATTAACCTTATGAGTAAATGCTGGACCTTCCAAGTTTGACCTATCACGCTTAAATTATAACGTACTTATCGCAATTGGGAAATAAGTAACTTCGCAATCAAGAAAAGCTTTTAAAATCACACATTATGTAGGGTCGGTCGGGGTCTTCATGAGCTGGGGGCCCCCGGCATTATGCCAATCTATTGCCACCATATTGTGACGTCACTGAGACCCGCTATCATACACTACACACATTCACACAGCCATTTACGAGGCGGGCTGAAGCCGGGTACAACATTATCATTATCATCCCGTCTAAAGTTGAGAACGTGTCTTTATACAAAGTTAAAAAAAATATTTGTTGAACTAAAAATAAATTGAAATAGAACCTCTGCCGATCATAGACACGTTAATTACTTAATTTTACATTGCCACGAGTAAAAAAAAAAGTAAATTAAATTGCATAGGTAATATAAAATCGCATAACATTTTAAATTATGACTGTTTCTGCTTGTAGTTTACGATCAAATTAATTAATTCTCTTAGCAAAAGTAACTAGTCAGCCATATTATTTTTCTCGTAAATTAAGTTAAAGAAGATTCAAACGCCAGCTTGAAATACAATGTAACTTTAACAACGTATTCAACTGAAGCATTAAAAAGGAATATAAATTAAATATAATTAAAGTGTAGGGACACTTTAATTATATTTTACTTATAAGACGCAAGTCAACATGAGTAGAAAGAAAAAAAACAAAATGTTATGAAAGTACATTCGATTCCAAAAGGATTCAGACGCATATGGATAGTTTATTTCACGGTAAGATATTTTTTTTTTTTTTTAAATGTTGCCCCACACTAGGACTTCTCCTGTATCTTGGGTGCGTTTACAGACACAAATCGTCTGTCCCTATTAACAAGGTCGGATATGCAATTTTCTCGATTTTGGTTTTATTGAACTATTGACCTAATAAAAGCACTGTCTTGCAGTAGCTTTAACAAAAAGTTATTTTTTTCTCATAGTTTTTGAAATAGTCATGTTAACAAAGTCGTATATATTTAAAAAATATAAGCAATTTAAACTTTGACGCGCTCTCCTGTAAAATCACTGTTTTGCAGAACCTACATTGTTAATAGGGACAGACACAAATCTTCACATGCACAAACACCCAGACCCGGAACAACTATCTGTAGGCCATACAAATATTTGTTCCGTGCGGGAATCGAACCCACGACCCGCAGCGCAGAAGCCAATCGCTTAGCCACTGCCCCAAACATGTCGTCAAAAAAAATAATGATAGTACAGCAAGGAAGCAACCACTGCTGACTGTTTAACGAGGACCTCCTCGTAGACCTACATAATTATTATTAGTTGTATGTCAAAATTACCTTAATTAGATACCTACCACGTTTTACAAAGGGATTGGGCATAAGAGGACGCTGCAGCCTATTCCCTTGACAAACGTTTTGACAGGATCAGAGTACATTCTTACAGAGTCTGGTAGGTCTGTCAGTGTGTACTCTGATCGTGTACCCGTGGGTTTTTTCACTTTCTATGACACTCACAAGAAAACTTGGAGTGTAGTTGAGCATTGGTGGTCGCAAAAAACCAGTCAGATTTAATTTGAATAAGTTCACTTCTGCACCCAACTGTACACAACCTCACTACAGTCAAGTAAAGAGACGTTTTATTAAAATTCAATGATAATAAAACCAGAAAGCGCCTACCCACATCGCTGACATCAAAATATTTTACAATAGTACTAAATTCATGAAGTAATGTCCGTGGCCGCGAATAAAGTCGATACAATGCGCACAATTGTTTATTCATTCGATAGATGTGCAGATGTAAGAATACTGAGACGCGTATTGTCACATTACCACCATAGACAGTAGGTAGGGACACCATGAATTCTTAACAAATGTAAATTAGGAACGACTTGAACAAAAGCCTAGAGTAGGGGCATTGAAAATACATTTTGCAGCAAAACAAATAAATAACTAAGTTTTCCTTGCTTGAAGGCTTTTTAGAAAGCCAATTATACTTTCATGAATTTTGTCACTTAGAAAATTTCTGTGTTAACAAGGGATGAATATAGGTAATTTATAGCAGCAAAGTTACGCTATCTTAAACCCAGGATTCATAGCAGGGATAGCCAACCAACGTAATACGCATAACCTTAGGTTGACTTAACGCAAGAATACAGGAAGAAGAAAACAATATAAATAAAAAAATATTTGTCGGCAAAAATATTTAGCTTCTATCTCTACTTAATCTAAGTACTATTTACGGCACTAAAATGATCTAATAATCCAAAAGTCCTGAATGACTATCGTAACGCTCTGGTCACAAGCTTTGCGTAGTTAAGGAAGGCTGTTCATTTGCGCTGGAGTCGCAGCGTGGCGGCGTGCGCACGCGCCGTACCCCGCCGTCACTATTACCATACGTGGGACGCACAACTGACAATTGAATTAATATTATATTAACTGCTATATTATTTAAATTGAAGCGTTCCTATAATAGACGAATTCATTTAAATTGCGTTGATGTTAGCATAATTTGGAGTCGGTTTTTCTGTTGTTTTTTTGATGGGGTTAATTTATTTAAATTGTATTTTATACTCATTAGTAGGCACTCAATTAAATAATTTATTCATTTTTACCTGTTATCAAATATACGTTTGTGTTTTAGCCGCTGTTGGGGATATCGGGAATGACAATCGAGTTAATTTGAGACAAGGAGACACATTTTGAGCAATTCCTACTAGGCAGTCGAAACAGTCTCAATTGCCAAAGTGTGTAACATGGATTCATGCAACCAATAGAATAGCTGATTGAACAAATGGACGTCATAGCCTTTACCGGTAGTTCTAGGACCTTGACTCCAAATATTGCCAGAAAAAGTTAAAAATAAACTGGACACTACAAACACAGATTCCAAAAAATATACAAAAGATCATGATTATCCACATCTTACTCCAGATTCCAAAGATCAAATCTCGATATATAGGTGTCGCTGGCACGGCTGCGCAGGAGTGGGCGCGACGTCACGCTGGGCGACACGCCGCGCCGCTAGCCGCGCGCATGGCACCGACACTTATTTTAACATTTACATACTACAGTTTTATTACGTCACCTACATTTCCTTAAATGTAAGATCGTAAGTTTACCACAGTTATACAAGTATGTTCGCTACTCAAATTAATATTAATTTCTGCTTTATTCCTTGGAACATGCAATTTTTGTTTTCGGTTCTTGTATATTTATTTACTCCTGTTCTAAAGAACGTACCTACTAATCTTGCTGGTGTACTTAGGCAAAGGTCTACAAAGTAGGTACATGGTGCAATATTACCAACCCTAAAAACAAAACATCTCCGCTACAATAAAAATCAGAACACTTAATACTAGTTTCTCTTTTTTATTTTATATTTCGCTCTACCTTCAACATCTATCTTGGAGACGTTACATATCGCATCCCTTTGTCCATCCACTGACAAACAATGGAAAGGAGATCCAAGGACAGCTTGTAGTAACCTCAACATCCTAGCCTCTTCCACTTACTACACAGATACAGTTGTCGCTATGCATCTTTACATAGTATAAAACAAAGTGGCTCCCGCTGTCTGTACGCTTAGATCTTTTAAACTACGCAACGGATTTTAATGCAGTTTTCAGCAATAGATAGAGTGATTCAAGAGGATGGTTTATATGCCTCACATTAGTATCTACATTGCACCCGTGCGAAGCCGGGGCGGGTCGCTAGTGGTATAATAAAACATGTTAGTTTCTTTCCGTGACAAATAAATCACTTTTGACTGTACCTATCAACGTCATAGCTACTGATGAACCAATAAGCTTCGGATTCTGTTGTCGAACTTTGTTGTTATTGATGGGAATCACAAAAACTGGGCATCGTTGGAAGAGAATGGTGCCGATTCTCTTGATCTCCAACTAAACTAAAATTAAAGAATTACTATCTTTTACTATCAGACAGCACGAGATCAGGACGGTGATAGATAAGAACTAAGTTAGAGATGCCATACTAGTTTACGCCTTGAACTTCACCGTGTTTTGAGTCGACGCGTTTCGAAGTGTCGTCTAAAATTTTAGTTCATCTAAATTTGACGTCTCTTATTTACGTCTGTCTCTTTCTTATTTTATTAGAGTAAAAGGGATGGCAATAGCCTAAATTAAGTTTAATCTGTGCACAGCAGAATCGACACCATTACCTCGTTTTATTATGCACGTGATGTTTTATGTTTTATCATGCATTATATCTCCCCACACAGGGTATTATGGGATCGCAATCATGATGTCATACACGAATAAGTTCTTCAGGATCGCTTACAAACAAATTCGGTCTGTCCGCTTGTTTGTTTTACCCGCTCTGATGTATGGGGGCATAAATAATGCCGGCCCGGGGCGATCCAATTACCGGCCGGACAACCCGGCCGGTGTTTTGCTTACATTTGTTAACCCATAAAACTTACAGACAGTGTTTGATTTGGACGATTGTATAAGAAGGTATTGGTAGGTATATTTTTGGTGTGAAAGCTGTTGAAAAGTGTTTAGAATTTTAGGTAGGTATCAGGATTAAAAATAATATGATAATGGTAGAGATTTAAGTTAGATTGAAGTTTAAGTTCAACTGTCTCGTTGGTTTAGTGGTGGGAAGCGCGACTGCTAATCGTGAGGTCTAGGGTTCGATCCCAAGGTTGGGCAAAATGTTATTGGTTTTTTCCGTGTGGAATTCCTCAGTAGCAGCCCGGAGTGTGGATTTGCGCCCGTTTGATGGCTATAGTCTCGCCCCTTATTACATGGGACGTAAACATAATGGCGAAATGAGAGTGTTACTATACACCTCTGCCCTACCCTCCGGGGAATACAAGCGTGATGTTACTTATGTTATTTAAGTTTCACGTCCAATCTGTATAAGACAGTTTGCTGAATTCATGAACAGTTACCGACCTGATTTCACAGTATTTATTTTACATGATTAATTGAGAGTTTAAAAATAAATCTTTCAAAGTAAAAGACGCTATCTCCTTCTCGTAACACGTTCCACAAAACTTTAGTAAAGTAACTAGCTATTACAGGTCATATCGTCAGTGGAAAGTATTTTTTTAAGAAAATAAACATAGTTGTTATTCTTAGAGTATACATATACATAGTTGTTTTTCTTAAAAAATACTTTGAATCTCTCTACTGTAAAGTAGGTATATTGGCGCTTTAGTCTTTTACCTTTCCACTGACGATATGCTGTCCATCATATAGAAGAATCAATTTCTAATAAAATGGTGTCGTAAAGACGAAATCTCAAATTAAATCAATATCAAAGCCTATCTCCAAAACAAATGTTAATGAAGTAGGTATAACATTTCGCAAGTCGGAGATAGATTTACTGTCTTGTACCTACAGCCTCTTTCCAATAAGTTCAGTCGTGAGTGGAAATTATAAATTAATAAATATCATTCTTCATGCCATTAATTTAAAGTCAGGGTCATCTAAACACATCGCTCGGTAACGTTCACTTGGGATAGCGTCACATAGCGAGCGTTTAGCTAAGATTTTTCAATCGTTAGATAACGTTTATCTGAGGAATAATTTAGAGGTTTTGACAGCTTTCGTATAGAAAATGTGTAAAAATGTCAAATGGATACCATCATGTTATCTGACGATTGAAAAATGTAGCCATAATGCAATTTAATCTACTTAGTAGATGAGAGTTAAAACGTGTGGTCTACTACAGTACCCAAAAGGGCCTCATAATTTTTGACAGGGACACAAAAATAATGATCTATCTATACATATACCTACATATAACTATTTGTCCTGACTGACTGACTGACTGATTCATCACCGCAGAGCCTAAACCACTGAAGCTGGAAACATGAAATTTGAACAGTAGGTTCCTTTTGTGAGGTAGGCATCCACTAAAAAAGGATTTTTGGAAATTCTACCCCTAAGAGGATAAAACAGGGGATGGAAATTTGGAATGACGAAGATGTATGTACGATTTTCCGCTACATAGATAAGTACTACGACAAAGTGTTAACATGCCAAATTTTAACATAAACCATTCATAGGTGTGTAAAAATATGTCATGAAACATTTAATTTTGTTGGCTTCCATCCTTTTAGTCAGAATATAAGTGATTAACATTTATTAATATAACTCTCCCGCTCCGCTGCCGAGTCCGCGTTCATAACGCCTCCAGCCTTACGCTGTCTGTCACGAAACACAACTTTGACTGATACACTGTCTAATTGATAGCTTGACTTATGAGCTTAACGTTAAAAAAAAACTTAAATTGACAAAGAAAAAAACAACTGTGCAAGCGTGAGTTGAGTTTATGTAGAAGTGGTTTTTGTGCTAATTTATTAAATAAGAAAAATTTAGAATATTTTAATAAAAACATAACATCACGCCCGTATACCCAGAAGGGTAGGGCAGAGGTGTATAGTAGGCAACACCCACGTTTCTCCGTTATGTTTAAGACCCCTATAATAGCGAGTGAGACTATTGCCATCAACCGGGCACAAATCTAAACCCCGAGCTGCTACTGAGGAATTCCACACGGAAATCCCCAATAACACTTTGCCCGACCCGGGGATCGCACTCAGGACCTCACAATCAACAGTCTCGTTTGCCACCACTAGATCAACGAGGCAGTTTGTCAATATTTTAATAATTATCCTTAACACGTTCACTGTCCGCGAAGTAGACACAATAGTTAAATAATAGTCATGTACCATAAGTGGCTCATTGGACTGTGCTGTTCAGATTTCATAAAAAATACAGCTATGATCAGACGTATTTACACGTCATATTTGGGACCACGGATTAGAAGCTCCATTTTCTCAATTCTTATGAATTGCTGCTTATGATTGCTTTAGTTATCTAAAGCAGGGATAAAGAATTTTTGAAAATACAAAAATAAAAATATTTTGTCATGGCAAAAAAAAATCTAATTTTTAAATTTTAACACTTTCTTTAAAAAAAACATCAGTGATTCATTAAGTGGCCCGCGGCTTAGTACCCCCCTTCCGACTAACCTTGTATATAGGTACTAGAATATTTTTAAATATGAGTTTTTTCAGATATTATAAACAGAGCTTTTTAGAACATTTTACGATTTATTTTTTACGAATTTTACAATTTTACGAACACTTGCTTGAGCAAGTGGCGAAATATTTAGTGGTAAGTGTTCTACATAATATTAGTGCGGAACCCTAAAAACTCGCCCCAGCTTATTAAACCCTTTTAGTATGCGCTTTGGTTTAGTCTAATTGAGTTGAGCCAAGAGGTTAATTTGTTGTATAGATAAATTATAGTTTTCTTATGCAAATGTTTTGAGGCTTGTTCGAAAATAATTAAATTCCTTTTTGGCCGGAGGGCTGGATACTTTAGATACTGTTTGTTAATGTTTTATGTGATTAGGAAGTTCGTTCTTTTAATTTATTGTTCTGACTTTCGATGTTCGGCTAAGGATGTAAATTAGATGTCGAAAGTAGGTATTGTTGGCACACAATGGTGATTGTGTAAATCAGAACTGAATTGGAACTATCAAATAAAGTAGATTTATATTATCTTGGTTCGTTTAATGATTACGTTACCGTTACATAATATAATCAGCCGATTACTGTCCCACTGCTGGGCATGGCCCCTTCTCAGAATGAGAAAGTTTAAAGGCTTAGTCCACCACGCTGGCCTGGTGCAGATTGGCGGACTACCACATACAATCGAGGACATTTTGGAGCCATCTCAAGTGAGGTTTCCTCACGATGTTCTTCCTTTACCGTCAACGCGAGTAGTGAGGCATTATTAAAGATAATTATTGTGTCGGTAGGTACTAGACATTTCATTTGCGTGTAAATATAATTATAAGCACATATGGAGTAGTATGTACTTATTAAATACTCATAAACGCTTATTAATGGATCCTCTGTATATCTTAAATAATATTCGGAACACGTTTAGTTAAGTATAAACTACTGGTACCCTTTCCAAAATCAGCTAAACTAATTAGTGTTTTGGCGCGTATCAAATTAACGATATTGACAAAATAAAAAAGAGATAACAACATGTTTATACGTAAATGAAACACGTATATAGGTAGGTACTAATTGTTAAAACAGAGATTACCCAACAGACCAATCCGAGCACGGATACGAGCTCCCCATATTTGCATTCCTAATGAAATTCCCTAATAATTGTTATCGTAAACATTAATCGCGTTTTTGTACCTAATACCAACCAATCATCTCGCGTTATTGCTTTTAATTATGATTCTTTAGGGCCCAAGCCGACATCTCCAGATATTTAAAATCGGTAAAACTGTACGTTAACACGCACGTTAACTTTACGTTTTTTGAATAAAAACCTCAAGAATCCGACGTGACCGTACGCGTTATGAGCCAAAATTACATCTGACGACTCGTAAGGTACAGTTGGCAGTAAATATCTTACATAAGTAGGTCGTTACAGGCATTAATGTTTTGTAGGACGCGATGTATGGCCGACGGGACCGTACCAAAATGGCCGACCGGTATTTGTTTAAAATAAGGCGCCATAGTTTTAATATCGTAAATAACGACTAATTTTGTTCGTTATTAAATTTGGTACCGGACTAACCGCCTTCGGCTCAATACCGATGTATAGAGTTTTGATTTGTGAGGAATTAAAAATATTAGTTTCATAAATTGGAGTTATCCGAGACACCGAAAATTGAAGATATTCCCGATGATTTTAATGAAAATTAACAGAATTATTGAGCAACACGCTCACAGCCCGAGGCGAGTCGAGTTTTCAAAGAAACCAAAAGCGGATGCATCTTTTACAATCAGGTGATATACGAGCGAGTGCAAGCGCCGATATCAAATAAAATATGCGCGAGAATATAACGAGGCTCTCCATTTAACAATTAACTTAACAAACAAACGTAATATATTGTGGTTAAATTTCAATACGAAAATGGCGGCGGAGTAGACGGCCGACAATAAGTCAGTCCAACGACTTCGCCTTAAGATATATTATATACAAACACACAATTTTTCAAAAGAGTTATTGTGTTTGTGTTCATAATTATTTGTACGTAGGCAATGAATTAATTTTACGCGTTCAATTCGTGAATTAATTAACTTTTAGTTTTGGTTCTATATCATGAGTTAAGAACACATTCGTTGGTTATTAAGAAGTAAAAAATATTAATTAAGCTCCGAGTGATGTATTATATGATTAATTCTTAAATAAATAGCCGAGTCAAGGCTGCGTCATCTAATATGTTTCGAGTATTAATTTCACTAATAAGAATTCTCGTCTAATTGTATGATGAATTTTTTGGTCTAGTGGTGGCAAGCGCGACTGCTGATCGTGATGTCCTGGGTTCGATCCCTAGGTCGGGCAAAGTGTTATTGGGTTATTCCGTGTGGAATTCCTCAGTAGCTGCCCAGTTTGGTTTTGTGCCCGGTTGATGGCAATAGACTCGCCCCCTTTTACATAAGAAATGAGGGTGTTACTCTACCCAACCTTTCGGGGAATACAGGCGTGATGTTATGTTTTATTTTTTTATTCATAGCCTTAGAAATTATAATTGGCCTACGTTTATATGCTGACTAGTTATAAATCGCATTGCATAAATCCATAAGCGAAACAGGTGAAATCCTCGAGGCAACATAAAATTAATAAATACTGATGTTTACATTTACTGCTAATAATTATCAGTCGCGGCAACACGTAAACTTAAGTTTTACACAAATTGTAAATATTTAAATACGTATCATGCTACTTGAACATTACAGGTAGCAAAATATAAAAGCAAGCTTGCATTTGCAAGTAGTACTTCTCTCTGAAAATATTTCATGGAATTAGGTAATTCTTAGCATTTCAGTATCTTACATGTAAACCTCTGACTTTTCGGATTCATGTGCGTTTTGTATAATTATCACTTGCTTAAAAACGGTGAAGGAAAACATCGTGAGGAAACCGGCATGCCTGAGAGATATTTCTCGACGGCACGTGAAGCCAAGTCAGAGGCCCATGGGCGGCATAAACTCTGACACCAGGTTAGTCACTAAACACACGAAAAGAAGAAGACCTTAGAAGTATCTAATAATATCTAGGTATTTCAAGAGTTTTATAGAAGGCTATGTTCAAATTACATCATGCCTAACTGTTTGAGAATTTTGAGATTTTTTAATATCTGATAATTAAAATTCTCTGTCTATCATGAAACATAAAATTGAATTCAATTCTTCTTCCTCTTAGCCTTTTCCCAATTATCTTGGGGTCAGCTTCCAGTCTAACCAGATGCGGCTGAATACCAGTATTTTACACGGAGCGACTGCCATCAGACCTCCGCAACCCAGTAACTGGGCAATGCCGATATCCTAAGGTTAAACCGTTTGTCAGAATTTCGGGCTTCTGACTACCCGTAACGACTGTCATAGGTATTCGTATGACACCCGGGACCGACGGCTTAACGTGCCTTCCGAGGCACGGAGGGGTCTCAATGTGTAACAAATGGTCACCCATCCACGGACCGACCGCGGCAAGCGCAGCTTAACCTCGCAAATCGTGCGATCGGCGCGGTTGTTATTTAGCCCATAAAATTGAATTCAATTATCATTATTTTATTGACTAATGCTCAATTCCTATAAACAAAAACGAATCGTTTTGCGTAGGTACCAATGGTAACATTTTATATTGGCAAACTGGGCATATACATAGCCTCATAAGCTAATTTTAAGTGCGGTAATACTAACGTATGGGGGGGTCTACTATGCAACACCTTAGAGTCTTTGCTTCATTAAAGGTAAAGATACTAGAGTCTCAATTTTAACCAAAAACGCTTCATAAACTATAGGATTCGGCTATAAACAAACATAACATAACATCATTCATGTATTCCCCGAAGGGTTGGGCAGAGCTGTAGGTATAGTAACACCCTCATTTCGCCGTTATGTTTAAGTCCCATGTAATAGGGGGCGAGCCTATTGCCATTAACCGGGCACAAATCCAAACTCCGGGCTGCCACTTAGGAATTCCACACGGAAAAACCCAATAACACTGCCCGACCTGGGGATCGAACCCAGGACCCGACGATCAGCAGTCGCGCTTGCCACCACTAGACCAAAGAGGCAGTTAAACAAACATTAATTTTAAATAGCTTTTTCCTATTGCAACACTCCTGTTAGCTTCCCAACTATCTTTATAATTAGTTGATCTGATCTGCGAAAACCTCACTTAAAAAATCTAAACCTTATACTCTTACTCTATAAAAAATCTACAATGCCTATCCCACCACATAGAAACAGCGCTAAATGATATTTCAATGGTTTGTATTGCAATCGGTGCGCGCAGCGGGTCGTCGGCAATTAATAATTATTTAATAAGGCTCTCATTAAGTGGACGCTCAACGCAATCAGGAACGGACTAAGTTATTGCCGTAGCACCTACGAGTATGCTTGAGCAGATAAGTGCTTTGATGATAAAACAGAATTATGGATAATATGTGTAATATTTAATATAATTATATAATATTTTTTGTGCATAGTATCAGCAACCACATTGAGTCACCCGCGCAACGGCGCGGCGTAACGAGTATTCCCAAGGAGGGTGGGTTGATGTCAGGCAGGCGGCCGGTCATAAAACAATAAGCCAAAATCTCTAACAACATGGATTATGAAATACATCCTGTGCCGACCCCACCTAGTATAGGATAAGGGCAGGAAGAAGAAGAAGAATGTATAATATTTTTAATGGTCCAGTGGTGGCAAGCGCGACTGCTGATCAATGAGGTCTTGGATTTGATCCCCAGATCGGGCAAAGTTTATTGGGTTTTTTTTCGTGTGGAAATGCTCAGTAGTCAGTAGGTGTCTCGATTTGTGCCCGGTTGATGGCAATGGGCTCGCCCCCTATTACATGGGACTTAAACGTAGTGGCGAAATAAGGGTATTACTATACACCTCTGCCCAACCCTTTGGGGAATACAGGCGTGATGTTATGTTATGACCGTCGGGTGTATTAAAAGAGCCTCCACGAGATACTTAAATCCGTCCGGCACACCCTGAGCGGTCAGCCCTGCTACCAACCTTGCTGATTGGCTTATCTTTTCACATAAGCTATTCTCGAATAGCTTGTATCGACACGAGAGAAGAAAAATATGACTGAATGTACCACCTGCGATGTTTGGAGAGGATTGGCGATGGGATTAAGTGGACAACAGTGTCGATTCTGTTGCCTACTTTGACAGGGCTAAACTAACCTAAGGTTGCTTGTGTCTTTCTGTTTCGATAGAAAAAGAAAGTGACAGTTGCGTTTAGTCTAGTTTAGTACTGTCAAAATGTGCTACAGAATCTACACTAATATCATCCAAACCATTTGAACAAGCTGATTATAAGTGAGCTTCCGGGCACCGAAAATTATAAATCTAGGTTATACGGAGACGCCGGTCGTGCAGGTAACACAGTTGGGCAACGCATTTGACGTCGGGCGATGCCACCGCCCGTGTAGGCGTTGCACAACTGTATGGATTGTAAAACTGTGACTGGACTGTCTTGCCTACGCGGCCTGCACATACGCCTAGAATCAGTATCGAAAGATTTAGCTTATAACGATGACAGTGTGATGGATGAACTGTGGGCTTAACTGGGCTTATCACAGTCCATGAATGGACATTAGCCTGCTTGCCTCAAGTTGCGTCATTGCAGTCGCATGAAGAGAATCGCCCTCAGTTTTGGATGTAACGCAGGATGATAGATAAAGTATTCTATACACCAAGAGGAAAAACAGAAAAGAATACATTTGTCGACACGTTTGGTGCAGTGGTTGAGTGATCGGCTTCTGCGCTACGGATTGTGGCCTACAGATAGTTGTTCCGGGTCTGGATGTTTGTGCGTGTGAAGATTTGTGTTTGTAAACACACCCACGATACAGGAGAAAACAAAGTGTGGTGCGGTGTTTAAAAAAAAAAACAGAGATTAATAATGTAATTGTTTGTTTGAGATCTTCAATCAAAAACCGTTAATTTACATGAACTCCACATACTTTCTTGCATTACAGACACTTTTAATTTATAAGACCTCAAAAAAAATAATAATAATACTTTACACACATGCTATTTGTCACCGACAGTACCCCAGCGCACTGACCGCATTGCCGGCGGCTGTGGGCGGGATGGGCGGAGGGCTGGGCGGCCCGCCCCTCGCGCTTGACAATTGAATCAGCGCCCAGTATCATACGCACCCAATTATAAGCAGTGATTCATGAAATACGGTACTAGCCCCACGGCGAGCCCCACTAGGGTTTTGTTAAATGATTTTGTACTCGTTTTCATGGGCGTTTGTTTAGATTTAAATTTGATTGTTTTGCATTATGAAAATGTAAGAAAATAGAACATAATATCATAACATTACGCCTTGTATTCCCCAAAGGGTTCGGCAGAGGTGTTTTTAGTACACCCTTGTTTCGCCAGTTATGTGTAAGTCCGATGTAATAGGGGCGAGCCTATTGACATTAACCGGGCACAAATCCAGACTCCGGGCTGCTACTAAGAAATTCCTAATGGAAAAACCCAATAACACTACCAGACCTGGGAATCGAACCCACGACGTCACATCAGCAGTCGCGCTTGCCACCACTAGACCAACGAGGTAGTTGAAGAAAATAAAAGGTAGGTAGATTTAGGTAGGTTTTAGTAAACTTCATCCAGCAAAGATCTGATTAAACTGATCAAGGAAACTGATCACCCCCTTTTCTCAGCAAATTGATCATCAGAATATGTTATTTTAATGAAAAAATGAAAATTAAAAATGTTTATTCATTGACTACAAGTATTTTACATTTGTTAGTGTGGGGATATTCTTTTAAGCAAATGTAAGCTTGTGTTAGGATATCCCGCTCCTCCCTAAGTCGTTTACATAGATGAACTAAATATGTATTATTAGTGTTTAAGGTCATTAACATCAGAGGGGCTCGTGGCTAATTATGATACGATTTGCGAGGTGAAGCTGCGCTTTCCGCGGTCAGTCTGTGGATGGGTGACCATTCGTTACACATCGAGGCCCCTCCGTGCGTCGGAGAGGACGTTAAACAGTCGGTCCCGGGTGTCATACGAATACCTATGACAGTCGTTACGGGAACTCAAAAGCCCGAAAGTCTGATCGTAGAATATCGACATTGCCCTGTAACTGGGTTGCGGAGATCTGATGGCAGTCGCTCCGTGTAAAATACTGGTATTCAGCCGCATCGTTAGACTGGAAGCTGTCCCCAACATAGGAAAGGGCTAGGCACAACAAATTTATTACAAACTTAGCTCATATTAGCTAACAAGGAGAGCTTCTTGTTGGTCAAGTGCACCGTCAAAGACCTGAGGGCACCTACTTGAATCATTCGAGGTGCTAAGGATACAAACATGATTTCAGCAATTAATTTAGATGTGTCTCTACTCTATCTATAACTGCCTCATTGGTCTTGTGGTGGCAAGCACGACTGCTGATCGTGAGGTCCTAAGTTCGATCCCAAGTTCGGGCAGTGTTATTTGGTTTTTCTGTGTGGAATTCCTCAATAGCAGCCCGGAGTTTAGATCTGTGCCCGGTTGATGGCAATAGGCTCGCCTCTTATTATATGAGACTTAAAAACATAACGGGGAAATGAGGGTGTTACTATACACCTCTGCCCAAACCTTCGGGGAAGGTGTGATGTTATGTTATGTCTACTCTATCGAGTTGAGAAAGTTCCATTAAGGCTAATTTTAGGTAAACGGTTGGTTAACCAGAAAATTAATGATGGTGAACACCAACCTTAAACCGCTATTAAAATGGTAAAAATACAACCTAGATACAAAACAATAAAAAGCAAAGATTTTATTACAAATTAGGGTTTATAAAATCTTCAGGTATAAATAATATGCAGCGTAATATCCAAAATTAACTCAACTTACCTGCAGTTACGAAAACAATAATATTTTTATATCACTGGTAATAACAATTAGTAAAACATTAAATATGACATTTGAAACAAAGCATCCGTTCCAATTAGGGGACCGTAATAACATAAAACTGTTACCAATATTCATATTCACCCAAAAACATTCATAACAGACCGTATATCAAAGCAATTTAGATTCAAAATTGTCTAACATGAGTTTTTTGAACATCGAAATAGGTTTTTTAATACGTAATAGTGCGAGGAGACATAGAGCACTCATTAGAGGAAACAAATCATGGTAATTAGGTAATAAAAACGTCTTTGTTCCCATTGTAACGCAATCTTGTTGATTGGCCTTTACGACCCAATTGATTGTTACAAATCTGTTTACAGTTGTCAGTTTTGTGGTATCAGTTATATGGTCCGTTCCTAGTATAACATCATAAACGTTGTTTGTTAGACAATTAAATGAGTTAATTTGATTTATATAGATTTCCATCTGGGATGGTTAAAAAAGTTTGGTTAGTTTTGAAACATTTTGTTCACAGTCTGTTCTCACAGTCTGACTTTTTTTAGGGATATCAATCGTCTATTGGGCTTTTTTTAATAAAAACTTGTAGGTAAAGTGCTGTCGCGGTGTAGGACGAATTTCGTACAATGACACGTCACTACTTATCTCTGTCGCTCGCGCAGAAATACCTTGCCGTCGCGCTCGCACAGATGCGGTGACCGCCGTCAACACAGATTGCAATTGGTTGTAGGCACAAAGGTCATTGTACGAAATTCTGCCTGGTCCACGACCGCACTTTAGGTACTTGCGACTGTGAGATATAACACTTTGCACCTTGTATTCTGTCCTGCCTAGCTTTTTCCCAACTATGTTACGGTCAGCTGCCAGTCTAACCAGATGCGGCTGAATACCAGTATATTACAAAGAGCGGCTGCCATCAGACCTCCGCAACCCAGTTAATAAACAAACATCCCAAGTTTAGACCAGTTGTCAGACTTTTGGGCTTCTTACTTCTCATAACCACTGTCATACGTACCTATTCGTATGATACCCGAGACCGACTGTTTAACGTGATCTCCGAGGAACGTAACCTTAACTACTGAATAAATCCTAGTTGGTACCTAAATAATAATTTAATCTGTGGTAATTAGTAACTAGAGTCCGCGCCGAACGTAAAAGCGCCCGAAACAATGAACTAATCGGTGGTGCCAACATAGCGCCCAAGAGACTTCTCCTGTGGTGCGGACTCTATGCTCAAATGGTTAGTAAATAATAAATGATCTACTTACATACGGAAACATTGATCTTACACATAGTATATCCGATGCAGCTAAATCTTGCACAGGGTTAATCTATAGGTATACCAGTAATAGACTATGTGGTTTTATAGAATTACATTTAATTATTTACATCCAGTAGGGTTAGCACGAATGTTGTGACGTTAGTAACGTAAACGTTACGACAATGTGAGTGAATTTTTATTTGAAAATACTCGTTTCGCACAATATGATTTAATTAAATTTGATATCTTGTTTCGTATCTACCTATATATGACTATGATGTATATACCTATATATACTATCTATACTATGTCAGAACCGAAGTCCCTAGCAAAACTGAATGAGTGGGTCAAGGAACTGCAAGTATACTCCACCAAGAAGAACAAAGTCTTTAGTTGTTGGCAATAAGATTGACATGCATATCATTTTGGGACTCAGTGCATAATATCAGCAAGCACATTGGGTCAACCGCGCGACGGGCGCAACGAGTATTCCCAAGGAGGGTTGATGCCAAGCAGGCGGCCGGTCATAAAACAATAAGCCAAAACCTCTAACAACATGGATTTATGAAATACATGTTGTGCCGACCCCACCTAGTGCGGGATAAGGGCAGGAAGAAGAAGAAGGGCTAGCACGAATGTTGTGACGTTAGTAACGTAAACGTTACGACAATGTGAGTGAATTGTGAATTGGAAATTCTCGTTTCGCACAATACTATTTAATTAAATTTGAAAACTTATTTCATATCTACCTATGTATGACTATGATACATATTGTGCATGACGCAAAAAAATTTACCAAAATGTTATAGGACAGTTGTATTTTTGATTCAAAATTCGCTAATGCGGGTTCACACGGTTCGATTTTAATTGACGTTTCAACAAAAGTTGAAACGTTTTGTTCCTTCAAATTGATTCAATTTGATTGAAAGTCTGTTCAGACGGTTCAAATTGCATGCAATTTGGCAGTCGATCAACTAGAATCGAATCGTGTGAACCTGGTATAACATTAGCGATAGGTTTACGATACTCAAGGTCAAATGTTCGTACTAGGACTAATGTTTAAATAGACAATGTTTCAAAGTATTGCCTACACGTTTCATGATAATATAAAACACAAAAAATAATTCAATTTTTTTAGTAAAAAAACCAGTTAAAGTTCCTAGAACAACTTGTTAACTTACACTTTGCAATAAAATTGATAGCAAAAACATTCCCTACTTTATTAGTCTAAAAATAAATCATTAACATGATCTATTTGAAGTCATTCACAGTTGAATGGTTAACCCTGCATATGTCACGGCTGAATGGTTCGATTTAATAATACTTACTTTTACCACGGATTTCCACGCCGAAGTTATTACCTAACAATCATAACAATTATAGGCGCCACGGGTTAATAAAACTTAGTAAGAAACGAGTAGTAAAACGATTGGTAGACAGACAGTTGGTTGGAATTAACTTCTTAAGTTTGAGTGAATTTTACTGGTTACATTTTGATTTAAGTTTTTGTGTTTTTTTTTGATAATAATATGCCATAAAAATATTTTCTTTGTTCTAATAATTTCGTCATTTAGAGTTTTTATCGATTCAAAGTATTCTAAGTCTCATTGAATGAGTTTTTCCTAACTTCAGTTAAGTTAGCAAGTTATTTGATATTAATACTATATACTAACACCCAAAACCGCTGAATAATATTAGACCAACCAAAAAACTCAAAAATCTAAATTATAATGATGGTTAAAACGTCGATTTCAACAGTTTTGAGGTCTGGTCTCAATTAAAACAGATGGCTGAAAATCACAGAATTAAACTTAAATTATCTTTTATCGACACGTACGTCTTTCGACAGAGTGGGGCTATTAAAATTTCGCGGCCCGGCAAATAGCTTAATCAATAAAGAGTTGATTGAGCGACAAAAACGATACAGGGGCAGCACTAAAGCGACGCTGGACGCGCAAGTATGGCCGGTTATTAAATAATTTTGCGTGTCGTATGCGACAGAAAAATTAACAAGTTCTGTAAAAATTTAATTTAAAACGAAAATGCTGAGATTGTGCTTCTTTAGATAGAAGTAGGTCCATGAGGTAACATAAATCCAGAATCTAAAGTCGGCCATCCATTTTAGGAAACGAAGATGGTAGAGGTTTTAAAAAGCTAATTTATAAATGATAAATGATTTTTATTTCTGTAAATATATCTGTGATAGACGCTTTTGGGTGAATATTCGAAATTTTTTAACATTATTTTAACAAATCATTCTTCTCCCGGGTTGTTAACGTTATAGTATTGTCAGATTGTTTTGATTCTTGTCTTATTGCTTGACGGCAGCGGTATAGTTTGAGTTTTCATTATCATAATTATAGTATTAAACATCTGCATTCTTAACTTTGGGATGATGCTAATGACGTTCTCAATTTTTGTTAATATTTTTCGAAGAATGCGCCTTTTACAAGTTAATGTAATTTTTTTTAAGACTAAATGTCGCCGTCGTTTCCTATCTGACTAGCTCTGAGAAGAAAAGCCGGAACAAACACAGAGATCAAGGTCTCTTTAATCCAGACATTGTCGTATAAAAGCTATGCGAGTGTAACAATGTAGGGCAACGTCTGGAATGGCATTTTGAGGAAGGTGCCATAGCAGGTTTGAGTTGACTTGTTCCAACTGAACAATGGGAGAAATCACAGGCTACAAGTGAGAAACTACGAAAAAATATTAATTGCCTAAGAAGTGGCAATTAACCGTAACTAACCTGACGATTATTTTACTTTCAGTTACCTTTCCAGACACTAATTCTATAACTGGAAAGTGTTTTAAAGTAACCGGATTGCAATTCGCAACAGACAGACACAACCCATAATTTAAAAAAAAACTTTATGCTAGGTTCCTCATTAGAGTTGCAAGACCGACACACTTCCCGAGTTTTCTTTTCTAGCTTTCCTCCACGTATATTCTCGCAAGTCATAAAAGATTCTGTTACTTATAAACTTAATGTTAATAACTAAAGTTAAATTCTTAAACGAATATTTATGGCACTCATGAAAATTTTATGTTCATGAAGATGTAGCCAAAACCAACAAGTTTCGATTGATCACAGAATATGTTTGATAAAAAAGTTAAGCTCGCGTAAGTTGCGCGCGCGCACGGCTCTCGCCAAAGAATGTAATTAACTGAACACCAATAAAAATAATTGGACACAAAAAGCGATCCGCCCTGGGCCGCCATTTATTATTTTGATTACCCTTGTTATTGTTATGGGCTATTGATGTTTTTCAACTAGGCGCTCGATTGAACACAGTGGGACACTGTGACTGATTCGCGCCTGCGCCGGCGTAGAATCTGTTAGGCTGTGTTGCCACTGTATCGTCGTGTCTCCTAGTTCGAAAGTCAGCTTTATTGTTCCCATTTACGACTCTGTTTGTTCCCGCCGACGGCGCGTGACGTGCAGTTTTAAAATTTTCTAGATCATAAAAAGATTCTTGTATTGTTTTTGGATTTAACACCGTAATTATATTAGTAATTAAATTTTATGTTGCTATTACAATTGCTCTCTCAGTATGTTAGGATGAAACGCTAATAACTTTAATGACTCTTACAAGTTGAACGCAAGTAGTTTGCTATTTTAGTACTGTATGCTAATAACATAATTCTTTTGGTTTGAATACCAATTTTTCAGAATAGGTACTAATAAGTTCAGCGGGTAAGTCCGTTTCATTATTATTAAGATATTTTTGTAAGTACTTATATTATAATTTACCAACATATGGATGTACCTTGTCCGAAATAAATTTGATTGATTGATTGATAATATATGAGCATATGTTTTTTTTTATTTACATTTACATACTCTATACACTGCATGTTTACAATGTATAATAATATATTTGCGACGCAAAAAGTAAACACAAGGCCCCGGCGAGATTCGAACTCACGATCTCCTGTTTACTAGACAGGCGCTTTAACCAACTAAGCCACGGCGCCAGTGGCTGAGTTGGCGAAATTTATGATCAGTTTATCTGGAACAACCCTTATAATACAACAAAAAGACTGCTTTCAATTTAACAAAAAAGTTAGTTATTTTATGATTTACTAATTATGTTATATAACTTTCAGTGCAAATGAGGGTTGAGGTTTTATGCAAATATGAATGTTCCTGTTTTGTTTACTGATTAATTTTAGAATCTTCTCTCGTGTCGAGCTATATGATAAGAATAGAATGTCGGCCAACTGCAAAGGGTTCCTCGGACGTTTGGTATCGCCACTCGTAAAGGTTCTATTATTGCACCCCTTTGAGATGATACAAATGGAATGTAATTCCTCCCTGATACAATTTTAACATCTAACTCAAAGTTATTAGTTTTGAAAATAAATTCGATCTCCAGGTCAGGCAAAGTGTTATTGGGTTTTTCCCTTGGGAATTTCTCAGTAGCAGCCTGGAGTCTGGATTTGTGCCCGGTTAATGGCAATAGGCTCGCCCCCTATTACATGGGACTTAAACATAACTGGCGAAACGAGGGTGTTTTAAAAAAACACCTCTGCCGACCCCTTGAGGAAGACGTGATTTTATGTTGTTATCTTTTCATAAAATTACTGCCGACTTATATTTTAATAAACATTTTTGTAAGATTTTTGATTACTATGTAAGTCAAAACATAAAATATTACTCCTATTTAAAAATCACTCGTGGCGGCTTTATTAATGTAAACCTTTGCGATGATACAAATGGAATGTAATTCCTCTCTGATACAATTTTCACATAGAATCTAACTCAATACTCTTTTCAAATAACGGCATAATGAACGGCCATACATGTTTATAATATCATAATTCCATAAATTTAATGTGGGCATTAAAAAGGAAAGTCTTAAAATTAGCAAGTAAGACATTAAAAGCGGCCACTATAACGACGCATGATTATTAAAACATTTAAAACTAGAAAGTCCGAACAGTGTTTCAGTTTACGATTTCCATTAAAACAAAGCTTCAGACACAACTATAAACGAAACATAAACTTGGTACGAAGTATTAATTAAATCGAATCACGCGCATACTTTGTTGCTGCGCATTATTAAAGCCCCTGTAATGAATATTACAGTAATAGTACTGTAATAATCAATATTACGGGTGTAATTACGAGCCTGCGGATTATTGCTTTATTAAGCTCACTCAGCTCACTATACGTGGTGCGTGCTCAAATGTTTATTGTGGTAATTTTATAATAGTACGGCCGCGGAGTGAGGGTTATAACATCTGTCAAATTGTGCACGATCCTAATAAACTGTGCGGAGTTAGAAGTTATTGTCATTAATTAATAAAGATATTGATTTTCTTTGGATTTATATGAGGGAATGGCGCGGGTTAGACTATCATAAAGTAAAATAAACTACTTAGATATCTACATATGCCGTGGGTTGCGGTGCATGCTTTTACGAATCCCGCGACCCCGGTAGAACAGTCAGGAGGAGGAACATCGTTGGTTTTTAGCCGGTAAGAGTCTGGCGGCCCCCCTCGCCTTCCCCGGGCGAGGGACATCCATAAGGATTTTACAAAGATAAAAAAGGTATCTACATATAACTGCCAAATAAAATATAGTAAATGCGTTAAAATAAATGTTCTTGATGGTGAGCGTAGTCTACCAACCCGCACCGTAGCTTGGTGGACTAAAGCCTAAACGCTTCTCATTCTAAGAAGAGGCCCGTGCCCAACAGTGGGACGGTAATGGGCTGATTATGCTTATGCTATTCGTACTTTTTAAGAGATCTCTGAAGGCCATGATTGTATATTTGTTGATAATTTAGAAAACATCCTTAGTTGAGTCATTTAAGGTTGAGTTTAAACTTAAGCAATTTTTTTTCAATACATGGTTGTGGCTAATCACCAACCGCGCAGATCATACGATTTGCGAAGTTCAGCTGCGCTTGCCGCGGTCAGTCTGTGGATGTGTGACCGTTCGTTACACATCGAGACCCCTCCGTGTCTCGGAGAGCACGTTAAACAGTCGGTCCTGGGTGTCATACGAGTACCATGACAGTAGTTACGGGAAGTCAGAAGCCCAAAAATCTGATAACTGGTCTAACCTTAGGATATCGGCATCGCCCAGCCACTGGGTTGCGGAGGTCTGATGGTATTCAGCCGCATCTGGTTAGACTGGAAACTGACACCAACATAGTTGGGAAAAGGCTAGGCAGAACAGCAGAGAACAATATTTAATTTAGTTGTACTGTGGCGGCATCTATCACGCCACATGAGAATTACGCAGCACGACGAATGTCTAGCAGACTACAGTGACAACAATGACGGCTGTCAGATGAAACGTCACAAATCCTGTATCGCGATATCAAGATCTGACACGGAGTTAGTATTAATTATACAACTTCCCAACATCAACCGTTGGGCAGTGGTCCGCCAGGCATAAGACCCGCCTGGTAGGAGGATCCTCCCTTTTCGTAGGAGGTGTTCCCCCATACCTCGTTCCTCCTCTTTCCTCTTAGCCTTTTCCCAATTATCTGGGGGTCAGCTTCCAGTCTAACCAGATGCGGTTGAATACCAGTATTTTACACGGAGCGACTGCCATCAGACCTCCGCAACCCAGTAACTGGGCAATGCCGATATCCTAAGGTTAAACCGTTTGTCAGACTTTCGGGCTTCTGAGTACCCGTAACGACTGTCATAGGTATTCGTATGACACCCGAGACCGACGGTTTAACGTGCTCTCTGAGGCACGGAGGGGTCTCGATGTGTAACAAATCGTCACCCATCCACGGACTGACCACGGCAAGCGCAGCTTAACCTCGCAAATCGTACGATCGGCTCGGTTGTTATTTATCCACGAGCCCCTCATACCTCGTTCCTCTACAGTGCCTAAAACGGTGTGTACGTACTACATCAAAAAATTACTACACCTAACGTATAAGTATTCTCTCACAATATTCATTAGTGTTAAGAGATAATTAAACAAGCTCTTTCAATATCCGACACACCTTAGTTACAACTTACAATGTATTAGCAAAATTATGTCAATTATGTTTTATTGGGCACTTATAATGTTACGATATTCTGGTATAAAATAGGTCAAACCGGGGCAGACTACCGACGTAGCTAAGTAATTAGTTTTTATATCCATAATCAATGTGGCTATAATATTTATTTGCTAATTGGCTAATGTTTGCAAAGAGTTTGAGATGCAGATACTGCGTTTGCCTAAAGACCAATTCTTCTAACAAACATAACATCACGCCTTGTATTCCCCGACGGGCTCGGCAGAGATGTTTTTAGCACACCCTCGTTTCGCCGTTATGTTTAAATCCCATGTAATAGGGGGCGAACATATTGCTATCAACCAGGTACAAATCCAAACTACGGGCTGCTATTGAGGAATTTCACACGAAAAAACCAATAACGCTTTCCCCGAGGATCGAACCCAGGACCTCACTAGACCAACGAGGCAGTCCTAGATCTTCTAACAAAATTGTTTAAAATCGCAATCGGACCGCAGCTCATCCGTTTTTCTTTGTCGGGTTTGACCCTAGTCTCACGTAATGGTAAGCGCAGACAGAGTCTAAGATGGAGCACACGAATCCAAGGAATAGAGATATAGAGGTATTCCCCTATACCCCTCTGGCTTTCACATACACACGACGGAACACAGTAAACTGCTTGAGTTTAATGTGAGGGAGATAGCTAGCAAGGCCATAAAAAAACTGTAGAACAGTAACGTTTAAAACGATTTTGTTAGTAAAATGGGCCACTAGGCTGTTGACAGTCGACAGGGACGGTAATGAGATGTTGCAGAAGGAAAACGTTACCTTCTTCTTCTTAAAAACGAAAACGGAGCACCAAACCGTTTTTTTTTCTGTATTGTTGCGTTATGCAGGATAGCCTGCCAGTTAAACGCTTGCCTTCCATGCAGGAGGGTCTGAGTTCGATCCCGGCCCGTACCTCTGACTTTTCGTATTCGTGTGCGGATCAGAAATTGATTATCACTTGCTTTTACGGTAAAGAAAAAACATCGTGAGGAAACCTGGACACCTGAGAGCTCCATAAAGTTCACGATGGTGTGTGAGGTCTACCAACTTGCATCAGGCCAGCGTGGTGAACTAAGGCCTAAACCCTGCTCATTCTGAGAAGAGGCCCGTGCCCAGCATTGGGGCAGTAATGAGCTGATTATGATTATTTTTGCGTTCACAAACAATTGTTACAAGCACTAATTCCCAAAAACATAACACACATAACATAACGCCTGTATTGCTCGAAGGGTTGGGCAGAGGTATATAGTAACACCCTCATTTCGCCGTTATGTTTAACCGGCTACAAATCCAAACTCCGGGCTGCTACTGAGGAATTCCACACGAAAAAACCCAATAACACTTTGCCCGACCTGGGGATCGAATCCAGGACCTCGCGATCAGCAGTCGTGGACCAACGAGGCAGTCAAAATAAAAAAAGTCCCAATTTCGAAAAAAAATGCCTGTAGGGCTCTCAAAATGCCTGTAGGGCTCTCAAAATGCCTGTAGGGCTCTCAAAATGCCTGTGGGGCTCTCAAAATGAATTTGTCCCCATCCTATCATTTCAGAAATTGATGAGGCATTCTACATTCATAGACCGCAATATACGACGCATGTTTAACGACAGACAACCTGTAATTACTAGCTGTTATACTAAACACTAAACGCTACAGTTTGTAGATAAGAGAAGGATATTAACTAGAGTGTTTATCCTCTAAACATGGTAAAGATAAGTGAAATAATAATCGCTCACAATTATGTACTTAACCTGTTCTACAAACTCATCAACTTAGCTTTTACTTAATTCACATGTCTACTTATAGAAATGTGGTAATCAAGAGATTTAACCGAGAAAGTTCACATTAGTGCACGATTTCATTATTTAGAAATAGCTTCTGATAGCGGCTTTGCACGCGCAGAGCTAATTATACATTAAAATCTTCTTCAAAAAATACTCTAACAGCTAGTTCACACAGAAACTGTTTACAAGATCCGTTTTAGCGGATCCGTTTTTATTTTGGTGATGGCGCCTGTAGTTGTAAGAGCGAGTTCACATATACGACAGTTTTCCGAATCCAGTAAAAAACACTGGATCCATTATTTTTATCGTATCCTGTCTGCCAGATGCGACGCAGCTGCGATTTGTTTAACTGATCCGTTGACATTGACACAGATGTGAATAACACATCCAGTCACTGATTATGGAAACGTAATAGTTTCTAATCTACTAGAATTACAGATAAACGCGGCTTGAGACGTATCTAATTCTTAGTAGAATTCTTAAATTTTAACCCATTTTCTTTATTACTTGTTTCGGGAAATAGCAAAAAGGTATTATCTGCAACCACTGACTTGGCTTATTAGCATTTTTTTTTGTTGTTGGAAAATCCTCATGGATGTCCCTCGCCCGGGGAATGCGAAGGGGTCTGCCGGCCTCTTACCGGCTAAAAACCAACGGTGTTTCTCCTCCTGACCGTTCGGCCGGGGTCGCAAAAGCATGCACCGCAACCCCGGCAGGTGGCTTATTAGCCTAGCCTAGCACAGTTAAAAAGTTGAGATGCATTAAAAGAGTTTCCACAAGTGATGATACTTAAGTACAGTAGGTATGACCGGCGCAAGTTGAGGGTCTATTCCAAAATCAAAACTACGAAGTTTCGGCTAACCGATCGCTCGTTTTAGAACCACGAAAGTGTTTCGGATCCGACAATGGATTCGATTTTCATGATTTTACATTATGTCTTTCGTTCACCCTACTCCCAAATGTTAATTGACATTTAGTAGTTCGTTGTTTGATAATACTTTGATCATCTTCTTTACATAGTACTAGCTGTGTCCTCGCGGCTCCGCCCGTAGCCTATGTTACTCAGTGATAATGTAACTTGCTAACGGCAAAAGCATTTTCGAAATCGGTTCAGTAGTTTTTAACTTTATTCATTACATACAAAAATACAAATCTTTCCTCTTTATAATATTAGTATAGATAAAATATGAAATATGAATTTAAGGATTTATGAAATACCTACATGTTGTGCCGACCCCACCTAGTGTGGGATAAGGGCAGGAAGAAGAAGAAGACAGTATAGATAAAACAAAGTCGCTCTCGCTGTCTGTACGCTTAGATCTTTTAAACTACGCAACGGATTTCAATGCAGTTTTCAGCAATAAATAGAGTCATTCAAGACGAAGGTTTATATGCCCCACATTAGTATATATATTGCACCCGTGTGAAGCCGGGGCGGGTTGCTAGTAGGTATATTTATAAGTTCGATGTTTGTTGTTGTTTCGATTTTCGGATAGCCTAATCTTTTCACCAAGGCATGAATGAGCCTTTCCCAAATAGCTAGCAAGAAAAGAAGATGTACCTACTATGTTTTATGGATTGGATCTGGAAGTGACAACTTGTGAGAGACCCATAAACCGTGATAACCAGACAGAAGAGAAGTTGATTGATTGATAAATCATACAAATATACTTACATACATACATGAATTCGAGCCTTATTCCCATAAGGGTAGGCAGAAACTATAGAATGCCACATGCTACGATCCTTACATACTCCTTTCGCGTCATTCACATTCATGTAATACATCTTGTCATACACGCATGCCGGTTGAGAGTACTACGCATCTGTCCTTTGTGAAGAACATCATCAATAACATCGATGTACGTCCTTCTTAGACTTACAAATTGAAACTGAAACGTAGATAAAATAAGGACCTTGTTTACACAACTTATAAAATCAGCACGAATATAATCCTAACGCCTTATTTAACATCGTTCTCACGGTTGGCCGTAAGCTAACAAGTTACAATCATATAACTTGCCTACTTTACATAATTAGACGTAGTTGTTGCTAGTCTGAGCCGCTCGTTACACCGAAATAAACAATTTGTAAGAACAGGCCGACTTTAACCCACCAATTATAAGGAAATCATTATGGTCCAAGTGGTAGACTTCGAGCGACGAATATTGTTTTCTAACCAAAATAAAAGTGTTATTATAATATATATCAAAATAAAAACACACAATAGGAAAAAATGTTACAGAAACGTTTGGACCTTCAAAATCATTTTCGTTTCCGACCCAGATAAACTGAGAACACACTAGAACAGAGTAGATGAAGGTGATAAAAGAAAATAGGATAACATACCTGCAAAATTTAAATAGTGCTGCAAAGCTTTCATTACATTTTTTGACGCCTGCAGACAAGGTTATCGTAGCCAACGTCCTCCAACTAGCAATGAGTAGTATAATGCGGCTTCTGAAATAAAATTCAATTTTATAATTCTATTCGTTCCTGGCATATTAAAAGCCCCTATCCGCTTTGCCGTTGCTATCGTCAAAGCAGAATAAATGATTATTTTTATAGAATCAGCAACAGTCAGCAGTAATAACAAAATATACATATCTACTGGGGTCGCTAATCCAGTTACTAATCGTCATTATTATAGCCATCTTTCCTCACGGCCGCTCTTTGTAGCGGTGAATAAGAAGGTGCTTTTGCTTGGTGATAGGATCTATACAGTCCGCCTGGCTAGCTACCATCCTCAGATTAAAGTCCAGTGCCAAACACTTTACTGTGTTCCGTCGTGTGTATGTGAGATACAGGCGGGTATAAAGAAATCACTCTATATCTTTATTCCTGTGTGTGCTTCATTTTAGACCCTGTCTGCGCTTACTATCAAGTGAGACTAGGGCGAAAAGCGACCAATCATGAATAAAAAATAATAAAAGCAATAAGAAGGGCCATGTTTTTATGAGCTGATATCAAACAAAAATGTTTGACTCCAAGAGCTTATAACTTGCACCAGACCCTAACATTTACGTCGCCACCACCAACAGTTTTCGAGTAAAGCGTGCGCATGCAAACTAACGATAAACAGCTGAAATAACTTCATGAACCGCCGCTAATCAGCTGAACAAATTTAATTTGCCAACATGTCTGAAACGCGCTGAAACTTTAATTGGAAAATGTGTAATTGGGCTCGGTTTGTGTAGGGAAATTGTGCATTTTCTTTTGTTTTACCTGTCATGTCTAGAAGCTCATTTTTGTATTTAATGGGAGGTACTTGGCGATTTTGGAAACGCTTATTTTGGAGAGAGATAGCTACCATAGTCGTTGAAAAATCACTAGATGACATTACCTAATTGTCAAAAAAATAATTTATCCGTCCTATATGTATCTGAGATTTTATTATAATATAAAACTACCTAAAACGTCGCTGTGCAGTGAAAACCTCGTAAAGCACAAATTCAATGTTTTTTTTGTTATTTATTTGTTGATTAGAAAACCTCGTAATGCATATTTAGAACGAACAGCTTGATGAATAGATAATAAAACAGAATAACCTTACATTTACACTTCATACTTATTTTTCAACAAACAGTTATTATTTTCTCAATGCACAGCGACACTATATAGGTACTTCGTACATACTGCTCATCTGAAAAACTTTAGATTGGTACCTAATTATAATGTAAAGAAAATTAACTAAGTACATAGATAAGTTGATAAGTAGGTATCCACACAAAAAATCTCGATATCCGATACCGGTATTTTTGCAAGAAATTTAGAACGTGCCATACCAAATAAAATAAAACTAAACAACCAAACTAAGGTAATTTAAACCTACTTTTAAAAACTAGGTTAACACTTAAACAGAAAAACTCCAATGACGGCGCCTATCATTGGTTTTCCAACGTAAATAACTGCAACTTAACTTCGCGTGAGTAAAACTTAAACAGAGTTAACTAATAGCTTACTAACCGAGCCGACACGAATAAAATTAACTTGAACGCTTTCCAGTTTTCCGTTTAACTTACCGCTGGCTGGCATAAAACTTAACTTGGACAAGGAAAAGCTCATTAATGTGTCGTTCTTAAGGAAATATTAACACATTGAATAAGTTATTATTAAGTTTGTTTGAAAACTATAATGAGACAAACACGGCTTATTGTTTATGATATTCGAATATGTAAAAGGCTTTACGGCATGCAATGTTATTAAGTAACAGTAAGGAAATTAACGTTTACCTGATGGGATTTTTTCTTTTATTAACAAACGCAAGCCAGTATCTTTGAGTTTTCTTTTAATGACGCGGGACCACAGATAATATTTAAATCTTTTTAGACAGGCAAAAGTCTTGAGACCATACAGCCAAGTTGTAATGACATAGAAAAAGAAAATTGCTTGAAAACAAAATTAATAATCTCAAATACATTATAATAAAGTTAATTTCTTTTTATAGATAAGTATTATTTAAGATACAAATGCTAGTAAAATAAATAGGCGGGTTCTACACGTAGCAAACATATAAATGTAGATCTTTAATATAAATGGACAGAACAGATTTTAAATTCGTTCTGCCTAGCCTTTTCCCAACTATGTTGGGGTCAGCTTTCAGTCTAACCAGATACAGCTGAATACCAGTATTTTACACAGAGTGACTGCCACTTGACCTCCACAACCCAGTTACTGGGCAATGCCGATATTCTTAAGGTTAGACCGGTTGTTAGACTTTCGGGCTTCTGACTTCTCGTAACGACTGTCATAGGTATTTGTATGACAACCGGGGCCGACTGTTTAATGTGCTCTCCAAGGCATGGAGGGTCTCGATGTGTAACGAACGGTCACCCATCCACAGACTGACCGCGGTAAGCGCAGCTTAACTTCACAAATTGTATGATGCGCGCGGTTGTTAATGCCACGAGCACCTCCTCGAACAGATTTTAAGAATTAACTTATTCGTTAAAAAAATTAAAAGACTTGTATTGTACCTACCACAACTTGTTTTTCGGTGTACACAAGAGGTAATAGGTAGGTCCGTAGATGGGTGACCATTCATTACACATCGAAACCCCTCCGTGCCTCGGAGAGCACGCTAAACCGTCGGTCCCGGGTGTCAGACGAATACCTATGACGGTCGTTACGGGTACCTATTACGGGTAGTCAGAAGCCCGAAATTCTGACAACTAGTCTAACCTTAAGATATCGGCATTGCCCAGTAATTGGGTTGCGGAGGTCTGATGGCAGTCGCTCCGTGTAAAATACTGGTATTCAGCCGCATCTGGTTAGACTGGAAGCTGATCCCAACATAGTTAGGAAAAGGCTAGGCAGAACGAACGTAGAGGTAATAGGTAAATCGCTACAATCCTATTAATGACTTAGAGCGAATAATATTTTCGCCATCCACAAGAAGATAGAGAATAATCTTTTCTTTGAACTACATACATACATAAACTCACACCTTTTTCCCATGGGGGTAGGCACAAACTATAGAACGCCATATGCTAGTACGATCCTTAATACTTCTTTCGCTTTTTTCTTTGAACTTAATGCGCTAAAAAGTAAATGCGCAAAAAATAATTACCAAGCCTATTTCCAATAGGCGCGTAAAATAGCTTCCAGTTTGTATTCCGCATAATATGATATCTGAACCGTTATCGGCAGGTCGTTTTGAATGAGACATCAATGGCAACACAATCCGTAGCAGGTTCATAATGGCCGCCCGCACGCGATGCCTAACTATAGCGTTAGGTGAGAATTGTTGGCCATACGGTGGGTGATATTTCGTCGCTTAAGTTCTAACACCGCGTAACTCGAAAAATAGTAGTTTTGAGTTACGCACGTCATTCGATAGGGAATCGAAAAACGCATCTTTTGACTAATCTCAATCAATGGTTAGATCCAATAGCAACGCGTTATTTCAATAACAAAATCCACCGCGTATGTTTCTTTCCATAAAGCTATGTAAACAGCTAAAACAGCGTGTAAGTCTGGTGAGTTCCATACTGATCGTGTCACGAAAGTGCTCCATCGAAAAAACCAAAATAAAATAGAATATTGTAGATTGAAAAGTTTACTATTTTGAGTTACGCGGTGTTAGAACTTAAGCGACGATGTGTATTATAGCGGGTGTACACAGGGGAATGTTCTGTTTAAGTTGATTGACGTGTTGGCTCCAACCGAAAATAGGCTACTCCCTTTCTTCACGTGGGTGTAAAAGGCGGCAAAAACCGCGTGTCTCGCGATACGTAGCGCCGGCAATGTCCGGTAACATCGCACTATGCCGGACGTCGTGTGACAATACACGTCTAGCAAGATCGCGCGACTAGTATCGTGTCGTAAATGTCGTGGAAACAAATGTCTCCCGACGTCGAGGGATGTCTCATGACGTCGCAGGTGACAAATGTTCCGCGACTTGTCTCATAGTGAATACGGATTATGTTAAGAGTTTAGAAGTGTATTAGATTAGAACGGTCCATGCAAAAGATAAAAGGACATAATTTTTTTTTTTTTATCTTTGTTAATATTTGGAGTTTTTATCCAATAAGGAAATGTAAACCCCATAATACCTTATTACAATGTTCCTAAAATCAAATTAAAAAAACAAATAAACTTGTCGATTAATATTAAAAACAGAAATCACTACTGAAAGGCTTTATAAAAATACTGATTCGGGACTAATCGCGTAAAAAATGTATAAGGCAGAAAACTACTATGCGTGCCAAATAAGAATAGCACTGTCAAGACGCCATTTTGTTCCGCAGTACTCGTGAACTTCATTACCAAAGTGTAAGGGGTGCAAAAAAGTAAATAACGAAATTATATTCAGTTTAATTATTTTTGTTCACTTTTTTGGTATTTCTTATCAATTTTACGCCAAATTAATTACCCAGTAATTATATTATTATTATGGTGACATATTAGGGTGACCAGTAGCATTTCGTGAAGTTAACTATACAAGGTTAGTCGGAAAGGGGGTACTAAGCCGCGGGCCACGTAAAGTATCACTGATGACTACTTTAAAGCAAGTGTTAAAATTTCAAAATTCGATAATTTTTATTTGCATGCAAAAAGATTTTTATTTTAGTTTTTTTTAAAAAAAAAACAATACCTGCTTTAGTTATGAATTCAGAAAATTAATTTTCTAATCCGTGACCCCAAATATGACCTAAATTGTAAAAACAGCTGATCATAGCTGTGGACAGTTAAATTTTAGCATATTTTTTTACGAAATCTTTGAAAAGCTATTTCTCTTAAACTATCGAGTTTTGGGGAAAGTTGTAGAACAAAAGTTATCCCTTATTATGGGTACTTTAACAGCCTTTCGGCTTAGTACCCCCTATCCGACTAACCTTGTATATATTGGTTCATTTCTTTAATTAATACTGTTTTCAAATATTATTAAATTATCCAAAATTATCTATTTATGGAATTCAATAAATAACATTTTACAAAAATGAATGTAAACAATAATGAAATCTATGAATAAAAGAATATAACATTTTTTTTTCATAGTATTTTTTTGCTGGCAGTACCAATTTGACAGCTATCGTGTGAAGTTGTAGCAAGCGCGATCCTATTCTTATTTGGCACACATAGTACCTTATTTATCCCCCGACGTTTAGACCGAATTTCACCGGCCGTGGTCATGGGTAGACGTCGGGATAAATAAGGTATTTTTCTGCCTTATAAATTTTCTACGCGATTATACCCAAATCAGTATTTTTATAATGTGTACAAATCGCGAAAGTTTGAAAACATTTACTGAAAGGCCAAGTGACCATTTTTTGTCGGTGTCTGTATTTTTTGTCTGGTTAGATGTAATCGTTCGGTTTCCGATTATGATGTAAGTATTATTTAACAGTTTACCACAACAGAATTACTTGCGTCCTTGATACCTGCCCACCGAACCCTAAACCGCTACCATCAATTATAAAATCAAGAGTACCTTTCATTCAGACTGCGGGTAGCAAAAGCAATAATTATGGGACTGATTGACTCGCCGTCCTTTGTTCAACCGACAGTGTCACAATACGGTTATTATGGCCACCATTCGACTTGGCAGCTGGCATTTCACGAATGTACCATTCACTTACTTGTTCAACAACATTTTTTCCCACTTTTGAAAAGGTCGGCATCGCCACTTGTGCAGGACAGGAAAAACCAACGACCAGCTTCTGTTTTGTAAATATGTCTTACTCAATTTTCGACTTTACAACTTCAAAGATAAGGTATGGGCTAGAATTTTTGGAGTGTAAAATGTAAGTTTGCAACGGTGTCCGTTACATAGTCCAATATGATCTCATAATTGCATTAACTTAATTAACACTTAAGTTTCGTTTGTTAGTATCAACAGTAGATAATTGTTTGCGAACATAAAAAAATATGAGGTGATAAAAACTTGTAAATAGTTAAGGATATGGCTATATTGTAATTGATCGAGCGTGTCTACGTAAACGAGTTAGATAATAACATTATAGTAACAAAGATAAAGGCTATAACTGGATGCCTAGGGGACCTATGGAGTTTTTGTATAAAAGGTACTTAGAAACATGACAAGATGTATGAATGTGGATGAAGCGAAAAGGGTATGTAAGGATCGTAGCATGTGGCGTTCTATAGTTTCTGCTTACCCCCATGGGAAAAAGCCGTGAATTTATGTATGTAGAAACATGGGTAACAGGAAGTCCTCTGACTGACATACTGCCTTTACGATGGACATCTACAACAGAATTCAATTTACAAATACCTACTTAGATGAATTTTCTATCTATATACCCTCATTATATAAGGTCTAACCAAAATACCTGGACAAACTTTTACACAGTGTTCAATACGTTTAACTAATCACATCTATGTAAAAAAAAAACGAGATCCAAGTGTTTTTTTCTAACAAAAAAATAATAATGTTTTAAATTGCCTGTACTCTCTAAGAATAAACTCATCCATTTCTTATGCATCGACCGCCATTGGGGTGCGTGCTAATTCCGTGCCGCGTTTTACCTACACAGCGAAGTGAAAAATGTAAAAAAAAAAAGTAAAATTAAAGTTGAAAAAAAAAAATTGGTTAGAAAAAAAAAACACTTGGATCTCGTTTTTTTTGCATAGATATATTCAGTTACACTTACTGAACACTGTGTAAAAGTTTGTCCAGGTATTTTGGTTGGACCTTATATAGCGCGACTGCTGAGCATGGGATCCTGGTTTCGATCCCCAGGTCAGGCAAAGTAGTATTGGGTATTTCCATCAGGAATTTCTCAGTAGCAGCCCGGAGTCTGGATTTGTGCTCATTTAAATAGAGTCGCCCCCTATTACATGGGACTTAAACATTACGGCGAAATGAGGGTGTTACTATACACCTCTGTCAAACCCTGCGGGGAATATAGGCGTGATGTTATACCCTCAATTCTATGGCTTGTTTTACCGTTTGACATTTTCTCATGATTTTTATTTAATTTGTACGCAACATCATCATCACAGAACAAATTTACGACATAACTCTAATGGTAACTGGAATATTGTATTTTATTTGCCAGTGAAATCCATCTCCACCATATTTAACGTACCGGCAAACTCGTAATCGCATTTTAATGTATATTTGAAAGCATGGTAATTCAAATAAAATCCCCGACAATTGTCACCCAAGCGACATTCCCAACATCAATGTCGGTCCTAATGTCGTTTGGATAAAAAAATCAATTTGTTATGAACCCGCTTTGACAGAGTAAGGCCGGGTAATTCAGTCGCAAGTGAGCGTGGTTCCTGCGACGGATTGTTTATTTAACTTTTGTATGCGCGTGAGCAATTCACACCTCCCCCCTTCCCGCCACACCCCTCCCTCGCACCTCGCTTCATTGTGTGTTCAAACTGCGTGTCCGGTTAGGGCTGTCAGTTTTACATACCTAGATAACGTGGTTGTCATGCTGCAAAAAGTCCTCGCGTGCAGAGAGGAAAAAACGGATGTCTTTCTTTCTTGTAACTCGTCAAGTTTTTTTGTATCACTCAAATGTGTTGTTCGAGAGTTTTAAAACAATTATTATGACCTTACCTCGTTAACATATCATAATTATTCAGTTTATAATGAGTGTATTTATCGCACTTGAAGTAAAGCGAACATTGATGTAATTATTTTGTACACATTCTTTTCTACTGGTTTTTACATCGGTGACTTTTTATCCAAATCTCTGATACTATCATCAGTTCCTTTATTTTTATTGCCAGATAGAGGTCGTCGCAAAGGAGAGGCTAGCCTTTCTTCCAATCCCAATTTGCACGTGCCATAATGACTGGAGTAAACGACACTTCTACCCAAACGAAGACAGAAAATTAATTTCCAACTACGTAATGTAACATGCTAGCTGAACAGAACATAGTGTATTCAGTGGAGTCTGCTTATAACGACGATGAAGGGACATGCGATACTTAGTCGTACTAAGTGGTCATCGTTATAAACATCATCATATTTGCTCTTGTTGAAATACTTACCTTGTATAACAATTTGGGAAATAAAAATAATATTTTCCATTATATACTGGCCTGCAAAAATAAGTACTACACTTTTAATGATATTTACTTTTAAAGTGTGATACTTATTTTTGCAGGCCAGTGTATCTCTACAAATTGAATGACAATCGCCATTTAAAACACCGATCTATGCGGAGTTAGTTCATTTACTAACAAAATAAAAGACGCGTCTTTATAAACGAAAGAACATTCTTATTTTTCCTTGAAATTACGTCACTAAATACGGTTAGTCGCTGTATCCGGAGCCGTCTGGCTTTTTTTTTAACAATTTCAATGAAAATCAAACTAGATGGTGTTCACAAGTCGCTATAAGCGGTTCATCGCTTTAAGCAAAGTCCTAATAAACGGGTACCACTGTGTAATAATGCTCGCGTGTGAATCAAGCGATATGGGTCAGTAACTTTAGCACTTTTGGGTTAAACCTTTTTGTAAACTTGCACCTTGTCCTTCGCATTTATCGAAATGATAAATAGGTATATTTTGTCGGGAACCTATTAGTGCTAGGAACTTAATAAAATTGCGGTATTTCAAATAAAAAATCGCCGTATTTTTTCAAGTTTCACTTTCGCACTTACTCTATCACGAAAAGATAAAGAACTGACATCCTTTTTTTAACTTTCTTTTTATCTAGACTTAAAGAAAATAATGATCTTTTAAATTAATTATGGCTCGCACTTGCGCATTAGGTCAGCCCTAATGAATAGCAGTTTACTTTATTTATTTTACCGAAGTCGTCATTACAATGAAAGTTGAACAAAGTTACTGAGCCATGTTATTCGATAACTGTGCCGTTTAACCAACACTAGGAATATCTGTAACAGCTGCGAATTAGTACTTTACGTATGTTTGCAGAAGGGAACAATAACAATTCCGTTTTTGCAATGTCTGGATATTAAATACTAACTGGCCAAGTGCGTGTTGGACCCCGCACAGCGATGGGTTCTATCGTAACATAAATAAGAGTTTTTAATCGATTGAAGTGTGTTCATCCAGTTTTTAAAAGATTGCTTGTTTAGTATCTGTTTTTAGAATTGAGATTATGAATAATTAATCGAACCAAAAACGTAGTAATATTGTATTACGATTTTTAAACTAAAGCTGGAACAAAAATCTAAAAAATAGTAAAATTTTAGACAACTTGAAGCATTATTACTATATGTATATAAAGTAATAATACTTCTTATACTACAAACTTTTCAGAATCCAACACCAGTTAAATATTATAAAACAAAAATTATAGCAATAAACTATAACGTGTCGAAACATCAGTAAAATCTTTTATATGGAATCAATCAAATCAATTTAAAAGTAAAATTCCCAATGCATTTAGAACAGGAATCGTTTCAAAACACCGCTTTTCTCAGAATAATATATGAATCAATAAACATAATTGTGTTAAATTAGGATCACAGTATCGGTAATCAATTTCTTTAGAATTTCCTCTGTAATTTTTATATCATTGACAAAAAAATAATTCGAGGAAGGCTGGACGAAGCGGATGTCACGTTCAGTCCCTCGTTATGAAGTATTAGGAAGAGTTTCGATGGTCCTTTCAAAGCCTACAATAGTTTTGTAGCTATAGGAATTTATAACTTTATAAATGTCTAATTAATATTTATAAAAGAGTAGGAAGAACTTGGGGGAGACCTTTGCCCAGAAGTGGGACAGTATAAGCTGACATAAAAAATAACAATCTACTGCCTGGATACATCCTACGTCGATTTCTAGCGTTTCTTGGACTCCTCAAAGAACAATATTTTCAAAAAAATTACAATATCCAATTTGTTCTATGCCGCTTACTTGACAGGTACAATCAAGCACTAATTTTATTATATCCGTCTAAAAAAGTATAGTAATGTTGGAAGTTTCACCATTATTTCAATACTTTAAAAAATACTTCATGCTTCTTAAATCCTTTAAAAATTACTCATTCACATCAAGAAGATCAAGACTTTAATACGTAAATAATAATGTTGACTCGTATAAACTTATTTACTTCGATATTTATTCTGATACAACTTTTAATAGCCCCCAGATTATAGTTTAAAATTACCTAAATGCGTCTTTAATGGTGGAATTTAATGTTGGATTTAAAATGAAGACATCTGTACAAAAAACTAAATTGACTTTACCAATTGTTTCCTGCAGCAATAAAAGTACGGGGTTATATTAAAAAAGTAACATAAGCGTGGAAATGAAATTGAATTTTCGAAAAGTAATATGAGATGTCCGTCCCGAATTATTTTTTATTGCCCTTAGCGGCCATTTTGTGTCATTTACTTAACCTGTTATCGACGTAGGCCGCTCAGACCGATATTACGAAAATACATTCATTTACAAAGGAAAAACTAACCAAGCGAATTATAAATGTCTGTAGTGCTGAGACATAGAGGTTAGAATCGATTGAAAAAACGCTCTCTCGTTCCAAAAGAACCATGGTATTACTTTCGATCCACATAATGCTATTGTATAACTAATAATCAAGCAGGACTATTCGATTCGTTTATCTCATTTCGGTAATGTGTGTTTGACTCAAAATAATTGGAGGTTAAGGTCCATATTAAATTGCTTTGCAATGGTAGTCGCTGTCACTTTGTAAGGTCACCTTTTGTTGTAAATGGTCTGATTGTTATGTGCTTTTACACAACATTACGAGTATAAAACTTTATTTAATTTATTACTATCCAAGATTATAAATGGCCACAAATATCAGTACTATTTAACACGCCTTTACCTTCTTGCAAAGACATTGATATATTTCTGATCGTGCCAAAGAACTGAATCATACATACCAAAAATCATACAACATTGCAATTTCAAATTGAAAACGAAAATTGCGAGCATACGTAATAAGAGAGGAGAACGCCGTCTACGTGACGCTATTTAGCGTCAAACGACGCAAGCGCGAATTGGAAATCAAAACAAGCATTGATCCACAATCAAATCGAATCGAAACTTTAGCGTCGTGATCGATAACATACCATCCGATTATCGAAATCACGATCATTTGTGTACAACGTTACTCTGTCACAAGAAATCCTTAAAGACAATACCGTAGAGCTCACTTTATAGAATAATAATGTTCAATTTTCAAACTTCAACCGTATTCCATGCTGTTAAAGTCCAACGTAAAAGTTGATTCCAATTTCAATTCGTGTTGATATTGTAACTCGATCGAGTATCGATTGCATGATGCAGTTTGAAAACGTTACGAGTGCAACTATTTCTTTGGATTATATTAAATTATAGCTAGCCGTGAAAATCGTCCCGTAATGTGTTGGCGAGATTACCTGTCCGTGGGACTGCGCGAACGTATCATTTGCTGCGATCCGCTCCATCTCTAAGTGCGTGTAATGGGGCGTAATCTTTGAATTAGCCGTTACATTTTATTGATTCTTGTTTTGTTTTTACAAATGAATTATAACTATTTGCTGTGTGTACGATGTTTTTAAAAATGCATAAATAATAACCAACTCAAATTGATGGTGATAAAAATTCAAAGCAATTTATTTTGACATAGTCAACGTTAAAAGAGGATGTATCAGAAAATTGTTAGTTGTGTTCCATTTCACGGCTGCATCGTTTACGTAGTTTAAAAACGAGCATCGATCGCCGTAGTGCAATGCTAATACCTACTTTATGTAATATAAATTCAAAACTGTTACATCAGTTAACTGGTACACTTTACGAGATGTTTCGTCAATAAATTGCACACGTCTAGCCACTGACCTAACAATTGCTTGCTAATTGATATACCTGCTGAATATGTATGAATATATTTCGTATTATTAGATGTTCCTTTGTGAGCTGGCAGACATTTTCCACGGCGGTGTGGTAATAAAGAAAGAATACCATTAGCATCTGTTAAAAGTACATTACGGGCGCGATACGCTCGCTTGCCGTGCTCGGAAACGCTAATATTATGAAGTTGACGTAATTTGTGAGCATCGCCGGGTGCGTAACGTGTTTGTAGAGGTTCTGTATATAAGGTTCATGAGATTATGGCTTAATTTGGTTTCAGTATTTGATTGCGTGTGGATTTTGGAATAAGTTACGTGAATATTTTATGTCGCCGTTAGAGTCAATGGCAATGAGGCTCTGGTCTTTCTAATAAAAGTTTAATTGGTTTTCTGTTAGTAACTGTCAGTGGGGCGGAGATTGGGACTGGGTTAGGTAAACCTACCTATATTATCTAAGTCTGAACCTGCCAGTACACAATGTTATTATTTATGCATGGGGAAGTACCTTTAGTAGTTCCGAGACAGCGACACGCCGGCTTACGCTGAAAACCAGCGCCGTGGTTCCGTGCCTTCGTGCACGGGCCACGGCATTATGCTGAGCGTCGACCGTTTCGCGCGGTAGTGGCGCATAATATATTTCTGTGCCAGTTATTTTATTTTTATAAAAAGCTATGTTATGTGCGTCACTCTCACGTGAATAATCGGTTTTTCTTTCCTTCTTTCTTTCTTACCTACTATCACCATAATTACCTTTTTGTGCCGTCACTGTGTACCGGCTTGAAAGGGTGTCGGTGAAACTGCAGGCATAGGAGATTTTCCATCTTTGTCTCTATGGTTACGCATCTGCAATCCTCTTAGTGTTGTAGGTCTTAATGAAAACTTTATTGCATTTGTATTCATCATCCTAAACCACAATTGTGCGCAATGCATTGCAGAATAAAAGCGTTGCAAATCCTCGATACATTAATCAATGATCAAGATTAGTTAAGTCGTATAGGCTGTGCCGTCAATTGTCGACAATAAGGTTGACAAGCATATCATTTTGGGACCCAGTGCATAATATCAGCAAGCACATTGGGTCACCCGCGCGACGGCGCAACGAGTATTCCCAAGGAGGGTTGATGTCAGGCAGGCGGCCGGTCATAAAACAATAAGCCAAAACCTCTAACAACATGCATTTATGAAATACATGTTGTGCCGACCCCACCTCGTGTAGGATAAGGGCAGGAAGAAGAAGTACAGACTGAGCCGTCAACCAGGAAATTCAAATTAAAACAAACAAAAAATGCTCACAAAATTAAGCTGTTTTCATAGTATGTTCTACCTAGCCTTTTCCCAACTATGTTGGCGTCAGCTTCCGGTTTAACCAGATGCGGCTGAATACCAGTATTTTACACGGAGCGAGTGCCATCATACCTCCACAACCCAGTTACAGAACAATGCCGATATCCTAAGATTAGACCGGTTGTCGGACTTTCTGGCTTCTGACTTCCCGTAACGACTGTCATAGGTATTGGTATTTAAAATGCTCTCCGAGGCATGAAGGAGTCTCCATGTGTAACGAACGGTCACCCATCCACAGACTGACCGGTTGGTAACTAGTCACGAGCCCGTATTTTAATAGTATGGTTTTCTCTATTCGTTTAACTCACTGAACCCTAAAAATGTTCCATAAAAAACGTTAGTTGGCACAACTAATGTCGATGTAATGAGCCTCTTATCTGACTAATTAAAAGTCGATTTGGCGCAGGCAAGCTTTCTAATGTCAGCAACGACACCTATACACAAACGATGTACTAACATGACTAACTGAGCGAATCCCTTTTTACTATATGATTAATGTATATAGTGACAGTTGTGTAATTAATGGCGCCGATTACAATTGAGGGTACGTTTTTTATGAGAAAACTATGTTTGGATTCGTAATTAGTCGTTGTAGTTTTGGGTAGTTAATCGTCGGTAATCGATGGTCATTAACGATAAAAGTCATCTAGAGTTTGATTTAGGTGGATACGAATAATTAATCATGATTCTCTTGCCGATCTGGGAAAAAACTTAATCAGATGTAGTGGAAGTCGTTAAGCCAAATGAAAGCCACACACGGTTGTTCAGAAGTAGTATTCTCCTCTTAGTCTTTAAGCTATAATTAACATAGATACATAAACTCACGCCTATAATCCCCGAAGGGGTAAGCAGAGGTGTTCTGCTCTCACAGGAGTCTGTACACCCACATTTCGACTTTTTTATTTAGTCCCTTATAAGGTGGCGACCCTAATACCATTTTTCGGGCACAAATATGGTAGTAGGAGGAACGGAAGGGAATTATGTTTTTAATCTGTCCCTCCACGTACTATAATTCGTTCTGCCTAGCCTTTTCACAACTATATTGGAGTCAGCTTCCAGTCTAACCAGATGCGGCTGAATATCGACTGCCCACAAGGTCCTATAATTACACTACTAGCGGCCCGTCCCGGCTTCGCGCGGGTGGACATTTTCCCCGTTTTTGCAACATTTTTCATTTATGCTCCGCTCCTATTGGTCGTAGCGTGATGTTATATAGCCTATAACCTTCCTCGGTAAATGGACTATCCAACACAAAAAGAATTATTAAATTCCAACCAGTAATTTTATGAGATTAGCGCGTTCAAACAAACAAACAAACTCTTCAGCTTTATAATATTAGTATAGATCATTTATCCTTCGAATTTTAAACTAACAAAATCAATGTAATTCATCACTAACCTTTTTAAACCTTGAATGCCACTAACTTTTACAGGAAGAAAAACATTTAATACATTCTGCTCCCAGACGTGAAAAACATTCCGTCCCTAACCCATTTTGTTTTGGTATTTATTGTATACTTATGTACCACAATCTGACGTACTTGTTCCCACCACCCGCGTAACCCGGCTATGTAGTGACTCAAAAAAACGCTATGTTTAACTCCTTGACTGTACCGCCGCGGCCCGAAACCAATCGATTCACAAGACGACTCCGAGTTTGTTTAGTCCACAACCCGACCGAATCTGGCCAAAAAGAGGAGTCGTGAATTGAATCCCTGCGGCATCGATATGAAAAAGTACAGAATTGAGATGAAATTTACTGTTCATCATTCATTGGTTGCTGGAAATGGATTGTATAAAAGGAGGTTTGAATAAATACAGCAGTGGTTGAGTTGTATGTTTGTGTGGCGGTTTGTAAATCATCTTGTAGGGTATCGACGGACGCGCTGAAAAACGCCATCATCACGAGCGCGTCCCGTTCGAAAATGGCCGTGATAATGGTATTTGTATTTTGATTTTCTCTGTTTTCGACCAGTAACTCGATTTGCTTTTTGTTCTCCCGATACAAAGGCGACTAAATTTCGTTAGTAAGTTATTTCTCGGTCGTGTTTGAGAGAGCGTCGTGATGGTTTTCGGGACAGAAGGATACACGATTCGGGCGTGCTCAATCAATTATCGTGTCATTAAAACAAATATTGAGTTAGGATTTAGTCTCGGATGTAGACCAAGCTTGGTATGGGCAATTTAACTTTGATTACAATGATTTAGTGCTTTTAAATTGCCGATATTATAAATGCATATTATAAAAACTTGCGGTATGCTTGTATCAATTTCAAATTGCTACTATTAAGAGATATGTGAATGAAGAAATTTCATTTCGATTGGCACTAATTAATCTGGTAGATCTTGGACTAAATCATTGAATAGAGTTATCAAAACAAACGAAATAACAAGAAACTAGTTAAATTAACAGTTGTAACGTTTCAACATTTATCCGAATCGAATCGCGTTTCCTTTGACCGCCAATTCTGTATAAAGTCACTGACTCCGTTGACTTTAGCCAATTAACCGTAACTTTTGTTTTAAAACAAAGCGTCGAATCGAATTATTTGTTCGTTTTGTTGAAAAACCAACGTCAAATCACAATCGATACACGAACAAGAAGACCGACAAGAACTGGAGTGAACGTCCTAACTAATTTGTTTTAAATTGAGTTGGTGAAATGAAAAAACGAAGGAAACCAGAGACAAGAATCAGGGACAGTCACATCCGGAGTACCGAGTCACCACTGACCCTAGCTGAGAAAAAATATGAAGCATTGTGATTTGTCATTGATTTAGTTAACCACAAATGGACACAATTGGTCATCCGTTCGACACATTAGTGGGACATCCGACACTAGGCGTGCAATCCAAAATGGCTTGTATATTTTACATGTTTAAGCATGTTTTACTTCAAAAGGCACATCAAATTGAATTGACAACACTTTTTTATTAGCCGTTATACTTTTTAATATTGTCACATTAATGGCAAACGCATCATTTTTTATCACGTTCGCATCAAAAACTAATTACCGTTATTGCAATAGCGCAAAAGTTGCGTCCAAACCGGATGCGCGTAATTTTTCTAACGCGTCCGTTTCCGGTCACAACAAAAAGATGAATATTGAATTTGAAAATAAAAAAACATATCCCCCTAACTGAATTTACGCGATCCGGGGCACTAACGACAGTAAAATAACAATTACATCGCGACAGATCTTATCTGCGTAATTTGGTGCGCGTACAAATTTCGTGTCGCCCGTAATGGCGGCCGCAGTTTTATTGTGTTATTTACACAAATAAAAACGTTTATTTTTACATTTTCCCAAAATTAAATATGGGCCAATTTACTCTCGGAGCGGGAATTACGTTGTTAGTTATAATTTTGTGTGATTCAGTACAAAATGTGGCGGCAAGGGCGAACCGTAGCACTCGTTTATTATTATTCATGTGTTATTACTTGTGTAATTTGTGTCGCTGCAGTAATTACGCGTGGGAGGAAATCCTCGTTGTTTTGTAATCAGTTGTACGTAATGCGCAATCAGTTTCCAGTACCTGTTTATCTAACATTATTATGATGATTGTGTTTCATTATAATACATTTAGATTTGAATATGAACACTATTGCAATAAAAAATGTTAAGTACAAAGTAATTCGCGGAAATCGCGTTTTTCAGTGACGATAACATGACTTGATTTAATATCTAGTTAATGCCCAGTTTCTATGAACAAAAACGAATCGTTTTGCTTACCAATGGTAGCATTTTTTATTGCCAACCTGTGCATATAAATAGACTCGTAATCTAATTTTACTTATGATTGCTACTTCCATATGGGAGGGTCTACTATGCAAAGCCTATTGGTAAAGATACAAGAGTCCCAATTATAACCAATAACGCTCCGGAGTCCCAATTATAGGAATCGGCCAAAAGTTAGACAAATTAAAGTAAATAACGTGGTGACATGAAAGCGTTAAAAGCAGGAAACCAAGATGGCAGGCAACAATTTTAACGGTCTAATAAACAACAAAGTAATTTAAATTACATACCATGAAAGTAAATTAAAGATGAATTACACATACATAAATCAGTGCTGTATGAAATGAAAACACTATCAAAATAACTACCAGCAATCAAAATGATGATGTAAAGATCACTCTTAAAGTTTCACACAACACAAATCTGAATCACCTAAACGGTGTAGTTTACTTTCTACAAATTTTGGACGAAACATTCTCCTTTGTTTGAATTTAGAATTACGTTAAACATTATTATGTTAGAATAACTATCCGTAAAACGATTTCATACACGGAACTGCACAGAAGCCTCTGGATTGCGCCAAATGTCATTTTAATAGTTTTAATTACATCTCTGAGGGGAGACTAATTGCACACTGATGATTGCTATACACTACTTTAGTATCTCGTGATAATGTTACTTCGTGGAAGATTTTTTCATCATGAAGCTTAAGAATATCTTAAGTAAGCCTGTAATTATTTCCTGAGGTTATTTTAAACAAATAATATAATCTTTATTACTCATTAAGCCTTTAATACAGATGACAGTTGAAACATTTAGGACTTAAACTAAGAAACTTTGGTTACCCTGACTCCTAAATTTATATTCCTGTGTCTTTAGAAGTCCGTATCCTTCCGTAAAGATAGGTACATTACAATCCGCTTATAATATGCTTTAAAAGAATTTGATGAGAGAGAAAACTAGAAGATTAGTAAAAGGGTTTATTTATCTGGAGAGTTGTTTTGTGTGTGTGCGTAGGAGTGTGTGTTCGTTTGTGTGTGGGTGTGTGTGTTTGGCGATGTTTAAAAAATTGCTAAGTAGGATAAAACAGTGATTATTTAGTAACTTAAAGTTGTCGTAATCTAATAGGTCGGATTTGAAATCTCTCAAAATACTCTGTGTATTTGCAACACTAATGTTTTGAGATTTTAGCATGGGTGAGCTATATTTCAGTAAATAAAAAGGTGGCTGTCTTTATGATCAAAGGATATAAATTGATATAATAATAATAAATAATAAAAATTCTTTATTCACATAAAAGTAACACAAATAACAATGAAGTCCTTGACTCCTGAGCTAGGTACAAAAGACCTGTGTTACAGAAATCAGGAGTGCAACTTCTGTACTTATTTAATTTTTGGTTTTATAGAAAGATCGAATTCGACCTATAACGTTGCGGCATATAAAACGTAGCTTTTGCCCGCAGCTTCGCTTGAGTGATTTTTTTTCACCCCCTTAGGGGTTGAATTTCGAGAAATCCCTTCTTAGTGGATGTTTACGTCACAAAATGAACCTACTGTCAAAACTTCAAGTTTCTAACCCCAGCCGTTTAGGCTGTGCGTTGATAGACCAGTCAGTCAGTCAGCTTCTCCTTTTATATATATAGATAGTTGCCAATTGCATTTACATTCATAAACCAGTATATGAAACGTTTAGTAGATATCAATTAATAAGCTAAACTTGTCGCAGAGTTCCTAGTATATAAGATATTTAGTATGTCGTTCAACACGATACAGTAAAAATATTTGTTTGTATCGGAAACGTTGCAACGGATTATGTAACACATCAGTGTAAGTAGGGTAGGTAAAGTAAATACAAGGGAGACGGCTGTCCACCGGGACTTTTAATACTCCGATTTCTGGACACGGTAGTAAATTTCAGAAGGTGTTAAGAGTATGAAAAATATATAGTAAGATTCTTTACTATTAAAAGCAAACCAGAATCAAATAATGATCTTACTTATTTAAAATGTACACGGAATTCGGCTCAATTTCAGCAGTTGTTTCGTATATAGAGACAACTAAAATCTAGGCATTTGTTGTGGAATTTATATCTATCAATTTATTATTTACCTATCCCATTCTGATATATCTATATCCTAGCTTTATATTATTCACTATACTCTAAATACGTGAAAAAAATCAAGTGTACCAAAATCGTACGACCTAGCCAGTTCAGTCTTGTCTGATACATAATATGCAATACAAACTGAAATACAGACAGTAGAAGGAGAGGTCTAATTATACAGTGTATGATGAGAATTGTGTCCGATATAAATATCAATAGCATCACTTCACACCAGGATCGACACTCGTTTCTTCTCTGTATGAAAATAGGCCTTTGCCCTACAGTGGGATAAGAGCGGGCTGGTATTCGTTTTCAGCGTCACCTTTTCATATTGTGTTCTTAATTCTTGTGGATAACTGTAGTAAGTTAGTTCATATTTTGTATACTCTTTTGATTTGATACTGTAAACGCATTGTCACGAGCTGTTTTCTTTTTAAAGTATTCAAATTTACTATGCTATGCACTAATGTAAGCCTACCAAAAAAGAAACTGATTTCTCTTTGCAATTTAAGAAAGTTTTTTTTTTCTTAACCAATGTCTTTCTAGTTCCTTCTTGATAGGAATTTAAGCCCTGATAAATAATGTGATATGTGTACATGTGTACATTCCCAAACTATCAGCCATATAGTTTATTATCATAACTATAAAATTTATACCACTGCGAAAATTTATTTGACTGCCCAAGTTGTATCCGTTAACTAAGTTGCAGCTAGTTGTAATACCAATAGAGGTCGGTTTATAGCCTTACATGCAATTAGTTCAAAGATGCCGACACTTGCAGATAAATAGTACTCTCAGCTATATAAAGTTTTCATAGCTTCTAATTGGATACCTAATATGGAGTCCTACATGTCCTATAGGGATAAAGGTATCATTTAGAATAAAAAGTAACCAATAATGCCAAAAACGGAATAGTATTTAGGAATGTGATATTGCTCAATTTGGCATATAAAACTATTAGCAGTAGAGATTAAATACTAGATTAATGGATATGAATTTATTAAAATAAAAATAGAACCAGACAATAAAATAAAACAATGAGATTTAATCACGTTTATTAATAATTTATATTATTACAAATAAACAACAAGATCAAATCATTGCAACTTTCCTTTATCACTGATATGTACTAGCCTAAGCTAACTTTACGGCCTTCACTTAGGGTCTTTAATGGGTACGAAATAATCTTTCTCTAGCTCAAATCACCCATTACCTCGCAGCATACTTAATTACAGCGCTAGTGGGCCACAGTTAGGCTTTTGACACGGCAGACAAACGCATATATCGTGACTTCGGCCAGTAAAGTCAGTTTGTTGATAAAGTCAATTAGCGGTATCGAAGTAGGGACCCGTATCAAGTGATTCAGCCCACCGTCGCTTCGGCAGCGATATCAGCGCGCCGCCATTGGCCGGGCGTGCCTAAGGGGAGTGGTCTCGGCCCGCTACTTTTTTGTTATACTTTTTCGAGCGGTGCGTAGGCGACCGTAGCCGGCTTTATTCTCTACCAGTCGATTGCAGGCGTTGGTGTGTTATAGTTTATTGCTCTGTTGTCGTTTGAGACGTCACGGGGTATCATGTAAATTGTGGCCTTTATTGACGGCAATTTATTCGTGTTCACTATCTTTCGTCTCGTGCTTAATAAGGACTTTATTTCGGAGTTCATCGGTGTGAATTGAGTGTGGTAAGTGTTTTTCAATTATTATTTTATTGTATACAGTTAATTAACTTTTTATGTATGAAGTACAATCGATTATTAGCATGTTATTGTAAACTAAACTTACAATAACCTCGTTATGCATTTTTATAATAAAGATAATATTTCCGATACTGGATGTAAATATTGAAGTGCATATACATATATTTTAATTAAGATGAAATGCACTCCGTTTTTCATTTTATCGCGGGTATCTGTGATTATGTTAATTGAAAAATATTTATACTTAAAATAAAAATCCCAAAATAGAAACAATATAGGTATTTAGCTAAATTGTAAGGCCACTGAACATTTTAATTTCAATGCAAATTTTAATGATGTTGTTAAAAATAATTAATTACAGGATTTGCATGACGCTTCCCATCATTGTAATTAAGTGTTACAAAGATCTATTAAAATAATAACATTACTATAACAACTAGGACCGGCTTTCATTAATCAAAGCCCACAAGCTTATTTGACGGCTCGCATCATATTTTTTGGGAGTCCAAAAAGGCATAATGCCTGATATTTTAAAGGCATTTGCATAATTAGGTGAATTTTATTGCTTTATTGAATTAGGGCCGATGTCAGGTTCAAAATTGAAATCAGCAGGGGTCCTTGTGTTGTTAATTTTGTTTATAGCTTGTATTATGGTCAGCTTTGAATGTTATTCCCATATTTCAAGCTCTATAAAAGTTGTTAGATATTGTAAAGATGGACAACAATAGCGTATTTATGTTATTGATCTTGATTTTATTAGCCTCCACGGCGGAATGTTTCGTTCATTTTATATTTTTTATAAGCTTGAACTCGTGTAGTGTTTGTTATTTTATTGCTGTCGTGTTTGTGGGCAAATATGATCATAATTTGTCCAATTTACATGTATGTTAATTATAAAGCTATAAAATCTTTTTTTAATTGCTATTAAAACTGTCATAAAATATTCTAGTAATATTTTTGCCGACGGCGGCGACGGGTGGCAGATAATGTAGAGATAGAGTTTGTATAACATCATATAAAATTAAGCATTTTGTGTGGTATTCGACTTGGTTCATTAATATAAAACAGAATCATTTTGCATAGAAATGAAATTTAAATAAAAATTGTCTTCATTACTATCCCGTAAGCGAGAATAAAAAATAATGCAAATCCCGAATGTTTCTGATCATTTTAAATTAATTACTAACAGAAACAATAATGAAGAAAAGTTGCTGTTGTGGAAGGTTAAAAATTTAAAAAAAATACGTTATTTTCCCGAAACTCATCTTTTAATATCATAAATTTTCTCAGAGAAACAAATAACTAATCCAAGTACTACCTTAAGTTCAGCGTAGGTAATTACTTTTTCTTTAAGTCACATTTATTGCTTCAGAAATGATTTGTAACTCACATACAGACGTTAGATATCTTTATTACCCTTTCAACTGATCTCACGTCTACATTGCTGCAATGTTCACTAAATTGAGTTCTCACATCACAATAGCCTTTAGAAAGAGTGATTTTAACCGATTTTTTACTAAAGGGTTGGCCGATCTCAATTCGATTAACATCACCAGTTGCATAGAGACCCACGTTGCTACCCGAGTCGTTGAAAAAATCAACCAAAGATGAGGTTCGCGATCGAAGGTCAGAGATCTTCATAGACTAGACGATACAAAACCTTCGTGATGACTTGCGGATGCCTCCGGAACGCGAGCAGCATTGTTGATTGTATTAGACTTAATTAGATCTTAATTAACATTCTGGTTTCTCATTACACGCTACTCGATGCTACTAGCCGCGTTTGTAATAGGAATGTCCATTTACATCTATACCGCTTGTATCTTGATTATTTTTTTAATGTTCATAATATTAAAATTGAAGATTCTCCGTTGTTCGTTATGGGGTGATGAAATTGAATCGGATGTTATTGAGATTATGATTACGATAAATAATATTAGCTTTGTGAATGTTATTAGACGTGCAGACGTTTTTTTACCAGAGTTCCTCGAAGAAACAAATTATGTAGAAATGTACGTTATTCCGAATGATAATAATTTATCTGCCGACAATGGAGCAAAGAATGTAATGTAAAAACTATGCAATGCGCTTAATGCAGTAGTGAACAAAAGAATAATTAAATTGATCAAATTAATCTAGAACGAGGAAACCATACAATTATGATATTTATGGCTTTGTGTTAAGTTCAGATAGAATTTTCCGAGTGACTAATACAGCATGAGTAAAGGATGATACGTTAAAGGAATTCGAACTTGGTGTAATAGCATTAGCGTGGTAATGTCAGGGTTATCAGGTAGCAGACAGACATCAGTCAGGGGACAGATGAGTCAGACACTTGCAGCTCTTATCGGAAGCTCAGCGATATAATCCGAGACACCATTAACACTTAACTCCAGACCTAATGGACAAAAACGTTTAATCCTTCAATTCTTAGAGCTAACGATAAAGTGCAAAATGGAGATTCCAAAGTTTGGATCAATATTTATTGTGTTTACAATATTGTAGTGAACGCGTTTGTAAAAAAAAACAATAGAAGGTAGCAAGAATAAGAAATCGAATGGTTATGAATGTTGTGACTGTTTATAAGAACACTGCAACGCACACTTGTATTTCTTTTTCAAAATTAAATATACTCTTGTTCGATTTAAATGTTTTTTTTTCTAAATTTAAGAACAATTCGAGTAGCAAAAACTAAAATGTATAATTCATAGATGCTTTAAAAAAGTTCCCATGGACTTAAATAGTTATGCTTACTTACAATGGCTATAACAGTTTTATCGCCCATGTCTTGGTATAGACACAAAAAATAATAATCCTCCAGGCGCCTCTGCGTACCTATCTCTTCTAATCCTATTATATTATAATTCTTTCACTGTACCCAGGGAAATATTATCTAATCTGAATATATTAAAACTCCGTAATAGCTTATCGTTGGATCAACGCAACTAAATTGTTTTTCATTGTTATTTTTTTGTATTCATTGTATTATTATCTGCACACATGCGTTTTTCTTTGTAGAAACAGGAAATAGTCGGTAATTATGTAATTGAATTAATAGGAATGGGTTATTGTGGTAATGTACTGTCTTGTGCCATATAATCATATATTTAATAGAGTTTATTTTATAAATTTTTCCATATATAATTGGATGCTACAACGCTACATATGTATGGTGTAGAAAAACACCTCTGAAATCACCGTAGAGTAAGAACAACTTACATAAATTATTACAATTACTGGTTCCACCAGCGGCTTGTTTAAAACTGGATAACCAGTATCCAAATGTTTTTTTAGTTATCTAAATTTTTCTCAATCAGTTATGCTACGTTTACGGATTTACAAGAGCGGTTTTTTTTACTTTGTTTGTTATATTTTAGGACAGTACTAAATTATCATCGTAGTATTTCGCTTTTATGTTGTCCAATTGACTCTTTATTTATGGGCCTCATTGATTATTCATTTTCTTGTTTTAATGGAGATTCAAGTTATGATTTAGGTGTAACGAACATTGAATGTAAAGTATTGCAATGTCTTGCATAGTTTCTATAAATCATTCATCGCTAATTTCACACCGTATTGTTAACTCTGTAAGGCTACGTATAAATCAAATTATTACACTTTTTCTATATCACAAGCATCGGCAATAACAGAGTTTAATTTATTCTTACAAACATGGTCTACAATTATATCGCTACGTGAATCGATTAAGGTACAACCACTTTAGGCTGTGTAAGCTACATTAGCTATTCCAAAAGCATGTTCATTTACGATACTAAACTCTGACATTACAAGTTTTTACATTCTTTATAACGACCAGTGTTATCCAATAGGTAGTGTATTAAATTATTACGATCTTTGCCAATATTTATTACGGGGGTATTAATTGAAACACTATATCGCATACAAGCGATCCACGTCGAGTCGTTAATTAATTATATGCTAAAACTCGCGTATACCTTATTCACACATTTTTCAATTACAGTTTTAATGTCGTACAGTATTTCTTTTATAGGCGTGTCGTAGAAACGAAAGTTTACTTCAAAATTGGGCGGTAATGGAGCAAAAAGTCAAGGTTTATTTAACAGTCGTGGGGGCAAACGAACTCAGAACCGCTAGTTCGTATATAAAAAAATTGTCTAACAATGTGTCGATTACCCGCTCGGCAGAGCCAATCAGTGGTTAATATTCGTCAATATTCACCGCGAGATCGTTGGAGCGTTAAAATTTACGTCTTGATTGCTTTATTTAATTTACTCAAACTATTTTTTTTATAACTTCGCGAAGAGGAAACGCTGGACCGTATCGGTGGTTAATTTATTTTTTCGTTTGCCATCAGTTTGTACACGAATTTCACTAAGGCTTTTCAATATTTTTGTGTTATTTGTAAAGTGTAATTAGAATTTTTTACGTTATCTCATTTAAATTTCTCAGAGAAGCGGCAGTTTGATGTACATTAAAATAATTACCTCGTTGAAAATGAATTCTATTACCTTTAACATCTGGGGATCATATAGCTATAAAAAATATCTAGAGCGTCTACATGCCTTTCCCTTGGAGACGAAAAAATAATTATTTACGTTGCTTATAGATGACAGGTTAAATGTGGGACTACAGTTTTTTGCTGAAATAACTTCGCAAAGTTAATTGATAATAATTAGGAGTTGATAGACTTCTATTATGTTTCCGTCTCTTTCGCACGCATTTCATCGCAATATAGCTTATGAGAGACACATACATCCAAATCATCATAAATTTTCAAACACTTAAGTAATTGATTTCAAAATACACGCAATCAATTTTTAAACTAAAAATACACTGAAATATTGAAGTGCGCAATGGATCGCGATTACCGGCGCGTGCGACAGATGCGACTGCGCAGGTGTCGTCACGCTTCATAGGTACAACAGATAGAGAGTGACCACTCGACGATTGCGATCTAGCTAATCATTCGTGAACTTTAACTAATTTTATTGAGGATTGACTTCGAACAATACCATCACTTAATGAAATATTAAAATTAAGATCATGAAGATTTTCAATTTCTTTATTGAAATGCAAATTTTAGAACAACAAGTCAAAATTAAACGGAATATTTCGTTTATAATCTTCTAATTAACGTGATTTGTGGTTTATTATAAACATTTAATAAACTGCTGTAATGAATACTCGAAAGCCCAGGACACGTTGATTAATCCAAATTGACCTATTTCACTATTTAAATTTAAAGAATATAATTATTTCGTAAACGATGCCTCGTTTTAATTTTATTAAATTGCAATAATGAATGTCGAATCGTTGGTTCCAAATCAACTTAAATCGTAACCGTCAATAAGAAGGAAAATGATAATAAATTTGAGGTTGATGAACTAAAAATAGACGATGAAAAACAGCCTATGAATATTTCTAAATAGGCTCAGAATAAATAATAATACTAGACATGGTATCTATGAGTAGATTCTAATACAAAGTTCCTTAGATTTCATCTGTTGTGTTGGTGTCACAATTGAATTCCCTTTCCCACAAAAGAAAATAGTAAATCAAGTACTAGATGCACTTATATAAATTGAATTTCTGTCTATCTCTTGCGTGTCACTAACCGTGAGAAATACTTTCATATTGTGTAAGACTAACCTAAATTAACGAGTATAGATCTACTTAATCCATCCTAGAAACAGGTAACATTAATTACTTGCTGTTTCCTTGTGTTATTATATGTTATTACTTATAATCTATCCTTTGTTATTAGAATTATGACAATCTAAGCTATCTCTGGAGTCGTAGGTTCTAGAAACGTCTTTTTGTACTGTCTGTTTCTAATATCTGTTAAAGCTGTGGCTGATCTTTCAAGTGTTTAAAATTTTAAGTTATGTTCAAAAAACTGATTAGCTATAATTACTTTTCTATTTACTTTTCATAGATCACACTGTACTTAATGTTTTGCCTTATGAAAGAAACTAAATGTTACATGGTTAATTAACGAATAGAAGTCTTGAATTTATTGGAGCGTTTCAATCATTTTAAAAGTTATAATTACATACTACTCATCAATTATTTATCTAATCACTGTCTTTTACAAATTCCTTTTTTCATATAATTTTCTCCACATAGTAAACGAGTTCTAATTTATTATTTATCAATGGCTTAATTCCCAAGTTGTTATTGTCAACAGAAATACTACCATGGCCACCATCGTGATGGTAAATTATGAGCTATTAACCTGTCTTATGACTTAAATGAAAAACCTATTAAATATGCATACAATTATGTAAATAACATATAAGTAACAGCAGGTATATTCATCTCTGATGTCATGAACGTAGTCTTCGTTCGTAAATGTCATTACAACCCTACAAGGAATATTGCAAGCAAGAATAAGGCAACTTCTATTGCACCTCGTAAAACATCTTGATGTCTGTACACAAAGAGATTTAATTTCTATACACACATTCATTAATAGATACTAGTTAGTTAATTAAGATTTATTTTAAATTGCTACTCGCTACGGGAAATTATCAATACAACAATAATGATTTTATTCTATCGATCTGTCGAGTTGAGTTTATGTCGCCCATGGGTCTCTGACTTAGCTTCACATGCCGTCGAGAAATATTTCTCAGGCATGCTGATTTCCTCGCGATGTTTTCCTTCACCGTTTTTAAGCAAGTGATAATTATACAATACTCACATGAATCCGAAAAGTCAGAGGTGCGTGCTTTTGGTTCCAACTCGAGACCTATACCTACTTGGCAGTCCGACGGTCACATCACTAGGCTATCGCTGCTATTTTCCCATAGATCTGTCATAACGTTCTATATTATCTTGTAGTTATAATTATAAAGTATAATTCTTGTGAAATTGAGTTACGGATTTATCCACAACATTCTTAATATTCGTTATCAATATAGATCATCAGGTTTGTGATCCACCTTACGATACCACTGGCGATAGATTGAAAGTTCTTTGTTGAACTTGAAGTAACATTACAAAATGTCCTTTGTCTATACTCAAATTTATCAATAGTACAACATCACGTTCAAGACTAAAGCACAAAACAGATAGGTACAGAAGTCAATCACATGTATGTACTTCACTTTTCATACCTACGCTCGGCGATCGCTCTATCTATATATCTATCGCTCTCAAGCGTATGGCACTCGCGCTCGCACTCACTCGCACTCTAGTCCCAAACAGTCCGAGATATCGTGTCCGTGAGCAGTGTCTATGTGTGCGTTGCTCGAGCGCACTTGTATGTAGATTGACTTCTGTACCTATCTGTTTTGTGACTAAAGGCGCTACCTATCAAACACAAAAGACAACTTAAATTAGTTTTTGCACCACTTAACAGTCACACGACAATCAACTCAATGACAAAGAAATAAAGCATAATTTTCAAAAGTACAAAATACTGGAACACAATATAGCGTTTAATTACTGCTGAAACGTAATTAAACACTTGTTTAATTGGATTTCTCTAGTTGATTAACTGAGCTAATTGTTTCTCAGATATAACGAATCGCTGTCGTCGTCCGGATAGTAAAATATCCGGTAATTAAAGACATTACGGTAATATTTAGTTTTGTTTTTGTTGTTGCTTGATCAGCGTTGTTGGCTTTGTATGCTACAGTTCGTTGCCTAATTACCATTGCAGACAGAACAGGAATTTTGTGTCAACGAGGTAAAAACTGAGTTTTTTCACGAATAGACAGTAACTGTCTAGTGGTGACAAGCGCGACTTCTGATCGTAATGTCCTGGCATCGGTCCCCAGGTCGGGCATTGTTATTGGGTTTTTCGGTGTGGAATTCCTCAGTAGCAGCTCGGATTGATGGCAACAGGTTCACCCCTATTACATGGGACTTAAACATAACAGCAAAATGAGGGTGTTACTTTACACCTCTGCCCAACCCTTCAGGGAATACAGACGTGTTGTGATGTTAAAATGTTATGTTAGATAGACGTGCTCTTTGTCTTGTTCACCAACTAAACTAAAATTAACGAATTGGTATCTTTTACTAACAGACAGCGCGAGAAATGGACGGTGATAGATAAGAACTAAGTTAGAGATGTCAAACTAGATTTCGCCTTGAAATTCACCGTGTTTATGTGTTTGGCCAGACTGGCAGCGCGGTGCGGGGAGCGGCGCGGGTGCGGGAACGCGCGCGATTTACTTGTCCGCAGTGGAGCGTGGCTTCGTTCTGAGCGTTGTCGTGTCCAGTGTTTGTCAAAATATAATATGGATGAAGAAGACTTATTTTAACTGGAAAATTCATACTAAAAAACGATGTTTCGACATCCACGGTGCAGATCGTGCTTGAATAGCACTTATTAATTCTTCAACATTTAATTTTGAAGACGCCATCACAACAACGCGCGTGGTCAGCTCGAACTAGTTTGAGATCGCCCGCTCCCGCGCGGGTTGTCGCTTGCCGCCCGCGCTCTCACTGCGGCCACTTGTATGAACGACCTATGGCGTGAGCTACCCGCGCGCTCCCCGCGCCAGGTAGCCCGCGCCGCTTCCCGCGCCCGCATGCCCACTATGGACACTCAAATGAAGTTCTTCTGTTTGAACTAGCCGCACCGCGCCCGCCCCGCGCCCGCGTTTGCAGTCTGGCCAAAGGCTTCAAGTCGACGTATGGAAATTTTAGTTCAACTAAATTTGACAGCTGTTATTTACGTCCATCTCTTTCTTATTTTATCAAAGAGAAAAAGATGGCAATATCCTAAATAAAGTCAAGTTTGTGCGCAAAAGAATCGGCACCGTTTACTTATATTTAAAAACGAAACATATGGCCGCGAATATTTACTTTGGGGTTCTGTCTCTTTATAAATACCCTTTTTAGAGAGAGATGAATTTCCAAACTAAATATTCTATCTTTTTCTAAGTAGGGTATTTAGACAGAGACAAAATTCTGAAGTAAATATTCAAGGCCTAATGTTTTGACTTACTGTAGAAGTTCGTAGTGTGCTCTCCATTTTTACCTAGGTATATCTTCATGACGTAAGTGGGTTAAAATCGATGGTAAGGTGGTTCATCCGAATTGCTAAAACCGAATATAACTCAACGTTTTTATCTTCCTCTTCATAAATGATATAAGATCTTGCCCGTTGAAGTTTATAGCTAACAATAAAAATGTAAAACTAAAATATTCTAAGTTATAAACACTTTTTTTCTAATTAAATGGTGATAATTTGTGTAAAACATTGCAGTAACTTCGTTAAAGTCTTCCAAGCGAAACGGAAACAAAAGTTTTTTTGTTTTACTGTTAGCACTAATTTTAAATTCATATCTAGGAACCCTAGCTATTGTTTATCCCACATTCGTATATTTCCATAAGAATATTTTGTGTATTTACAACCATTGCAATTTTACAAATATTAAGTAATGATTACTTATAGAAGTTGAGTGTTAACATTATTAACGTTGATACCTCAGAAGTAACGTATTTAGTAGCTAATCAGTAGAATTTAGAAGTTTGCTGAATTACACAATCGGGCTGCGGAAACCTGACCGTAGTCGTCTGAACTTTTAAACGGTTAGATTAACGTACTCGATAAATTGAAACACCTATTTCAATAATAATTTCGCAATAGACTGGTAAAACGAAAGAAAGAAGAAAGGAACGAGATAATTCGGCAGTTGACTAGGTACTTTAAAAAATTAAGTCAAATTTAATTGAATTCTTATTATATCAAAAAAGGCACACAAAAAAAACTATCGTTGAAAAAATAAATAAAATCAATCTAAAAATCAAGGAGATACAAACACGTTTTTAAAATTTTTGAATGGCGCATTTTCTGTCCTTTTCGCACGAAACGGACATTGTACGAAGTAATATCAAGTTCCTATGAAGTTTTTGAACAATGACGTCATCGTTCAATAGTGCAGTCTCTGTCTATTAACAATTTTAAATCACTTATAACTTGGATATTTTATTATATATTTCATTGGTTTTTTCGTTGTTGCCTATGTTTTTTGTATAAGTTTCGAGAGAGTTAATAAAAGAAATATTGTCAATTATCCAATTGTCTCTTAGTATTTCACGACTACATTACTAACGGGTAACAGTTAAAAATGGCGATAACGATGGTTAAATAAAAATAAGCGTTGTTTCACGCTTTGTCGTTCTTGACGTACGTCAAAAGACATACAACGCTCTGCGTTTGACGGACGTTAAACATCCTACGAAATAGTTAATACTTGACTAACGTGACATACTTTTACTGATCGTTTGAAACAACCGGCCCTTATACACTTAAAGCTTACTAACCAGCTTATTAGCTTACTACTATGGATCTATATAATTACTGTATTATTGCGTGTATTGTATTATCTGAAACAAAGATTTATTATTATTAAAGACTATCAGATGATAACCTTAATTTCTCCAAAAGACAACTTTGTACACGATCTTAAATATTTTTATCACCATCCATAACTTTACAGTTGTCAATATGGAACGTCCAAAAACGTTTCAGTGCAGGCTATCTCCATCGGTACTTACATTTTATTCTTCATTAACAATGGCGAATGAAGAAAGCGGATGTTTGGTATTGCAATTTAGATGGGCAATAATGATAGAAGGTTAATTGTGCCTGACGTTTGATCGCAAGGGCTCGACACAGCCCGTTGCATTGTAATAACTGGCACCATTATCTTTAATATAATTATATCTTCTTCATAATCAACGTAAATAAAACTGTGAAAGGTTCACATGATATTGCCGTCTCTTGGTTTAATTACAGATAGCTATCCAAGTGTACATCGATTTCATATCAATTTTGTTATTATAAAGAATATATTAAAGTTATAAAACTTACTATGTTCGTTATTTTTGATGGTGGGTAATATTATAGAATGTAATACACTTGAGAGCAATGAATCCGGGTCACCAACATAAACAAAACAATGTTAAACAATATTTAACAATGTTATCCGAGATATTAAAGTTTATGTTGGTGACTCAGATTCATTGCACCCGTCCGCTTTGGCATTGCTACTTTGCCTTACTAAGCTTACTTTGAGAATGCCGTGCAAGCACCAAAACTTCATACCATCCATCTATGGAAATACTAATTACGAACGTCAGTTCTCTTGGCAAGAGAGTTTATACTCAGTATTCTTTATATTGTTACCTATGATTTGAGCGTTATTGGTTAAAATTAAGACTATGGTATCTTTACCAATAATGGAGCAAAGACCTCATAGCTTTGCATAGTAGACCCTCTGATATTATAGTAGCTATCACAGGTAAAATTAGCGTACGAGTTATTAATATGCCCAGTTTGGCAATAAAAAATGCTACCATCCATAAGCAAAACGATCCGTTTTTGCTCATAGAAACCGAGCATAAATGATGGAATATTTGTTGCAACTTCGGTGCATTTTCCAATAATTTAAAACAAACATTTCTAACTGCATATTTTATTATGTCTATCTGCACTATTCACAAATAACTGACCTCAATTTTTTTTGTTCCAGAACTCAATTCCAACTCACTCATCATTTTCTACTTCCCCCACTTTATCATGGGTGTCTCCGAGCCTGGTTCCTCCACGACCCCTGACCTGCCTTCACTGGAGCATGAGCGTCCTGGCTCCTCCGGTAGCGGGCTGGATGACGAGGACATCCCTCAGAGGAAGCAGAGGAGATACAGAACCACCTTCACGAGCTACCAGCTCGATGAACTGGAGAAGGCTTTCGGGAGGACACATTACCCTGATGTTTTTACTAGGTGAGTTTATAAGGTCAGCCAATTCATCTATAGGTACTTCATTTAATATAACATTAGACAAAAGTGAACCATTTCTTCAAGTAAAGTTTCAACCCGTCTCGATTGACCGTTAAGGTTCAAAGATAATACACAGCAGAGGTGTATAGTAACACCCTCATTTCGCCGTTATGTTTAAGTCCCATGTAATAGGGGCGAGCCTATTGCTATCAACCGGACACAAATCCAAACTCCGGGCTGCTATTGAGGAATTCCACTCGGAAAAACCCAATAACACTACCCGACCTGGGGATCGAACCCAGGACCTCACGATAAACAGTCGCGGTTGCCACCACTAGACCAAGGAGGCAGTAAATAAAAAAAAGATAATAAGTACTGTGTTGAACTATGTTATATTAAATAGAGGTAGGTTTAGATACTTCGATATTATAACAATTTGGATATTGTAAGCCAATGCTGCAACAGAGTAAAAATTTTGTTAAAATAAACGATTTTTATTTTCGAAATACTACGAGGAGAACCGAAATTTTCTTGGTTAAACAAATTCAATGTTTATTATTCAAAAGTTTCCCAAAATTGCGCTTTGTATTAAAATCCCATTTTAATGACTAAAAAACAATCAAGTGTCTTCATCTTGCAAAAGATCAATAACTTTATTAAGTCACATTTTTAATAAAACATTTTTATTGTTACAGAGAAGAACTCGCTTTGAAAATCGGCCTCACCGAAGCTAGAATACAGGTAAGAACGAGATCATTAATACAAATTAGATGTTTTTTTTTTTCGATAAATTAGTAATTTTGTTCTCTGACCGCCACAATAATGAATTTCGGAGTCATCCATATATTCATCGGCACAATATTATTAAGTCAATCAAAATGTCGGTTAAGGTAAAGTAATAAAATCAAAGTGCGTTTTCTTGAGCGGTGCGACAAAAAGTCGCAGGTCGCACGTTAGGCCCCCTGCGGACGCGCGACAGGACGTCTGCTTCACAAGTCACGCTCAGTCGGATAGTTTACACATTCCATACTCTATTAATATGGCACATAAAATTTAGTTGTAAGTACCGCTTTTAATAATTTACACTACTTAATTTACTCACTTTGGATTCAATCATCTGGATATTTAAGATTATTTTCAATATGATGTTTATGAGATGTTTCTCATCTAAGAATCAGAGGAGCACTATTGACTTCCCACGGAAGAAGTAGGAATCGATAAACGGTGTAAGTTACTTAAATATGCGTTTACTGTGCGCAAGATCAGATCTAGACCAATTCGAAATGAATCACAGTAAACTATACTTAAAACTATACATTCTAACTATCATTGAGTTAACACTATACACTTATTTTTCCTACATGGAAAAATAAGGTTGTATATGGGAATGGGAATATTCCCAAAATTACGAATTTCTACTAAACCAGCCAATATTTTTTGCTCTGGCAACGAAATAATGCTTGAATGTGTAATGCAATGTAATGTTGCCAGGGCAACAAATTTGCTTTTTTTAGTAGTAATTCGTAATTTTCGGAATATTCCCGTGTTCGTAATTATCCTAAAGCACTATACTATCACCCCGAAAAGGGGACATTGTATTCATCATTATGAATAACTTTTACTATGGAACAAATACTGAAATCGCGAAAAAAATAACAGCTGTTCCATACATTTATGTATTCACATAGGTAAATCGACAAAAAATAAGGTTGTATATTAATTATTTGTTTTGTTTTCTAACATTTATTAAATGGTATATTTTTTATTGTTTCTTGTTTATAAAATTAGTAACTAAAGTAAACTTTAATTGGACACCATAATTAAGTTAGCATAATCCATATTAATATAATTTTTATAAAAAATGCAATTGACAGGTTTGTTATAAGTTATTTTCAACGTTATAACTAGGTGCACCCTTGACGGTGACTTGTTCTATAAATTATATATTGTTACATATGTATTAAAAATTCACACGTTACAATAAAGCTATGACATACAACAGACAGTCTCACGCATGTTGCACTGATCAACAATCAGTACATTTGATTAAAATTTACAACATATTAATGACGTGCTCATTTTATTATTTAAAACAATTGCAGGCAGTTTATACAGTGTGGTCGAAAATGAAAAAAAATATTTAAAAAATAGTTTACTTTGCACATAATATTCTTCTGCCCAAATACTACTCATTGTTAAGGCTGAGTTGCACCAACTAACTACAACCGTAACCATACCAAAATTTCTGTGAAATCAGTATAAATTTGACATAAAAATGGCAAGTTAACAATTATAGTTAGTTGGTACAACTGAGTCTTAGTCTCGTGCTGTCACGATCACTTTAAGGCGAAGTGATAGAGACAGCATGAAATTAACGGCCACTTAAAATTGAGTGCGGATTATAATTTGATTATCACATGCGTTAACGGTGAAGGAAAACATTGTGAGAAAAGCTGCACACTTTAGGGAGTTCCTTGATGGTGTGTGTAGTCAGCCAACCCGCACTAGGCCAACGTGGTGGACTAAAACCCTTTTCATTCTGAGAATAGGCCCGTGCCCAGCAGTGGGACAGTAATGGGCTGATATGTTTTATGTTTTAAAATTGAGTAGCGTTACAATATTTGGCTACTAGCAACATTTTTGATTGTTGCAATAATACAGAATCGTATTTCTTTGCAAAAATATAGCGGGTACCGTTCGTGTCCCAATCAATTGATTTTTCTAAACGTTGATTTTCTTAATCTAAACTTTTTGTTTTTTTTCCAAAATCGAGCTCATTACCCCTTTAATAGCAGTTTTATTTCCTAATGTTTCGGTTTTGCCCATAAAATCCAACTTCAAAAATTCACCCTATATAATACTATCATAAATAAAGCAAACTTCAAAAAAAAAACCGTTCATTACGGACTATAAAATAAAACTTGCAATTATGGAAACTATTTGAGTTGTAAACATTTAATATTTCTCTCACGTACAAAACTTCGCTTGTCCTTATTTATGCGTTGACCATATTAACGTTGAATTAAATGGATAATTCCTATTAATACTACCGTTGCACTGTTGCGACACTAATAAGTAATAAATTGAGTGTTTTCTTAGCGTATAAAAAAAGTTTTTTTAATTAATTTAATTTTAAGTTATCCGGACATTCTACTTTACTGCCATTTTATGTGTTTATTGCATCGATAAGCACCAATATCCGTCATGTAATAATATAGTAACTATATTGTTTAATATATCAATTATGAGTATCACATATTTTAATAAAACAACGTCTTTAATAAATAGATAGGCTTGTGACGGTATCAGTAACTGCATCGTAATAAAATCACAATTACAATTGGAAACGTACATAAATAAATTGTAATAATTGCTGTGGTATTCGTGACAGCAACCTACGATTTACGATTGCTAGTTAACGTCTAAAGTTAATAACGCTCATTGTGTGTTAATATTTTAATAAATATGATTTACGACAAGTTGCAGAATTCTTATATGAACAAATATTAAGTAATAAACTTCAATAGCACAAAAAAAAAGGAATCCGGCATGCCTGAGACATATTTCTTGACGGTATGTGAAGCCAAGTTAGACGCCCATGGGCGGCATAAACTCTGACACCAGTTTAGTCACTAACCACACGAAAAGAAGAAGAAAAAGAGCACAAAGTTTCAAATGTAACGGTATTATCAAAAAATGGTTAGGTAGCACATTATAATGTATTTTTAAACGGTTTTAATTAGCTTCATTTCGTATATTTGTTTGTTTGATTAAAATCTTGAGACAGATTTTTCAACTACTCTGCTTAACCTATTTTCCTGAAACTTCGCACAAAAATTCAATTCCCATAAAAATACAACATTATAATTTCAACCTTAAATATTCAAATCGTGATGCTGCAGGGATACTGCAAGATAAAAATAATAAAAAATGATAAGTGAAAGGAGATAGGAGTATGTAAGGATCGTAGCATGCGGTGTTCTATAGTTTCTGCCTGCCCCAATCGGAAAAAGGCGTGAGTTTATATATATATGTACAAGGTTAGTCGGAAAGGGGGTACTGATGACTATTTTAAAGCAACGGTAAAAAATTCAATATTCGTTTATTTTTATCTGCATGCAAAAAGATTTTTATTTTAGTTTTTTCAAAAAATGATCATACCTGCTTTAGTTATGAATTCAGAAAATTAAGTTTCTAATCCGTGACCCCAAATATGACTTAAATAGTATAAACACAGCTAATCATAGCTATGGACAGAGAGATTTTATCATATTTTTTACGAAATCTTTGAAAAGCTATTTCTCTTAAACTATCGAGTTTTGGGGAAAGTTGTAGAACAAAAGTTATCCTTTATTATAGGTACTTTAACACCCTTTCGGCTTAGTACTCCCTTTCCGACTAACCTTGTATAATGTGTAAAAATAAGATTATTCCGGTCACATTTTACAACATGGTACTCAAAAATAAATTCCTCAAAACAAATAACCACTTAAATTTTTCAATTTTTAAAAAGGTCACAGTATGAAGTTAGTTTTTTCATACTTTGCTTAAAGTGCACTATTAAAAGAGATTAAAACGATTAATATCTGTCATTACGATGTCGAAGTATGGTCACAGTACGAAATCAAGATTCCTTATAAGACATGTGGGGAAACGCGACTCCGCCCGTACACATATCGGTGGAACGACACCTTAATGATCACTTAATCACGGCATACGAGACCGTCGGATGTTTTCATTAATGTCCGAGTCACAGCAAAATTGGAAATACGACTTTGTTGGAAATTGCCAATTACTTAGAAAACGTTGATGGTTTTTACCTGATACACGTTAGCGGACTTAATGGAAAGGCATTATTTTTTTTGTGACAACGTTGTAATGTGAGAAACATGATATTCTGTTTGTTGATAGATTAATTTGTATGTATCGATCGTGATCTTTTCTATTAAAAGCAGAGCTCCATATCGAGTGAATGCAAATAAAATAAAAAATGCAATGTAAATGCGGAGCATAAGCAACACATCGATGATAGTAGGTACACTCGACGACAAATCAAGCTGTACATTTCTAGTTTAAGCTGATCTCTCATTGTACGGAAATTTGATACATTAAGAGGTGAGCATAAACTGGACATTTATAGCTTAATTTGTCGTCGTGAGTACAATGAAATTAGCATCTGGAGGATTTTTTAACTAATGTGTAAAAGTTTTTTTTCGGACAGATATCAAAGTTAGATACTCGAAATTCGACTGTACAAGATTTTTAATTAAACATATCAATATTAAATCTACAAACTGCAAATTGAAATACAGTTATAATATTTTATCAAAATTTTAATTGACTACCAGAATTAATAAATCACATACCTACCTACATTTAAATCTATAACCTACCTATTTCATAGACAGAAGTTACTAAACATGTATGATTATATGCTATAACATTTTTTTTTATATTTTAATTATCAAATTGATATAGTAATTAAAATGAAACACAATTTGTAACATTAATCATTTTAATGAACAATTTAATCATGGTTAGAAAAAAATACTGATCGGTCACGTCAAGACTCAGAAAGCAGATCTTTTAACAATTTCTTTAATAGAGGCTATAAAGTTTACAATGGCGCCGATATCATTAAAACATAAATAGTTTACACTAAAATAATTATCAATAGATTATACTACTTACACAATAAATAAATATATAAAATAATAGTCATGTCCATGTAACATTTCTAACCGAGAATTAATTAAAACCTTTTTTGCCTTCAATGGCAAACGTTAACTAATGAGTAGACGTTCCATTTATGTCCAGATTAGGTCTTTGCAAGCAACACGCACGGTGACTCTTAATTAACTTTGATTTATGTTGGATTTCTTACGTTTTTTTTAATATTATCAGCTAATAATACTATCCGTAGGTCGTAAACTTTCTAGTTGATTGTTTAATTATGTTCGTTTTGCTGTAGGAATTATTAAAAACCCACTAGAACTAGAAAGCCAGGTTATAAATCTACGTGGAAATTGATTAGGCGCACATAATGAGTGTTGCCATCGCATAATACGATAATAATTTGGAATTGAGGAAAAGGCAGAATGTTGCTACCTGAATATTGAAAGGAGGATTAATTCGCCCGTTTTTAAAGTTCAACCGTGGCTTTAACATAATGATAATTGCATTAATTTAACACAGACACATGGAATCCCATTGTTGGAGTAAGTGTGAAGCAATAAAATGTTTTGTACTTATTTAATTTTATTGCAAGATGTTAATTGATTACCATTTATTTAATATTTTTTAATAGGTACTTAGGTACTATCGAATTGTCTTGTTGTTGTAACAAAACTAAGTTGAAGTTCTAGCATTGCTTGTAAACTTTTAATGAAGTTAGGTATACTAACTTCAGACTCTTAAGTGTGGCCCGAAATAATTTGAAAAAACAATAATATTTAAAACTATTATTTAAAATTAAGGTATTATTTAAATCAAAATTATTTTAAATTGTAGCTATTCTACTTTTGTAGTTTATTTCGACCATTTTTAAATACTTATTTTTTAATAAATAACCAAATGATTGTTTACTTTTTTTTTAAATTGTTTACTGCTGTACTGTGCTATTGATCTTTATAGTACTAGTCTGTAGTTTTCATCTTTTATGGTCAATGAAAAAAATCTGTAAGTGAAAGAGTAATCGCGGTGAATTTTAAAGTTACCTTTCCTATTTTGCCAACAGGTATGGTTCCAAAACCGTCGCGCGAAATGGCGGAAGCAGGAGAAGGTGGGCCCTCACGCTCACCCATACAGTGGGTACCTCGGAGGCGCTCAGCCACTGCCTACATCAGCCACTCTGCCAGGACATTCACACCCACTGTCACAGCTCGGGTTTGGATTGAGGAAGCCGTTTGATGCTGCGATGGCTTCGTTTAGGTAAGGATTTGATTCGATGTGTAATTTTTAACGTAAAGGCCTCGTCAAACCCACCTCGTATTTTAACGTAAAGGCCTCGCCAAACCCAACTTGTATTTTACGCGTGTCAGGGCGTTCTTACGACGGCGACGTAAGCTGCGTTGTCTATGAATTATTGTTGACTATGAATTATGATAATAGGTACATAACTGTCACACAGAGCGTGTTATGTCGCGGCTGTTAATGTTTTCTTGCATTTTTATTTACATTTTTTAACTAAATCAGAAATCTTTTTAATATTTAATAGACACGATTTAATAATACAACGTTCCCTTTAATTGAGTTAAAATGTGAAATTAATTGTATTATTTCTCCACACAGGTATGCAAGCACACCACTATTCGGCGCACAATATCTACCTCCGCTATCGCGCCCACCTCTCTTCGGGGCCCCACTCTACGCCACATCTCCCGCGCATTTCCATTCCCTCTTCGCAAACTTAACCGTGCCCGAGCCGCCCCGACTTTCCCCCGAGCACTCCCGACCGGCACCTGAGCACTCACAACCTTCTTCCGATCTCTCCCGACATTCGTCCGATCACTCCCGATTGTCGCCCGAAGTTACCCGATCCCCTGCGCCTTCCATGTCTCCGCCTATATCGCCTGGCAGTGAAAGCTTGCATATGCACCCAGTAATGGATGATGTACGTACTTCTAGCATTGCTGCCTTGAGACTAGCCGCTCGTGAACACGAACTTAGACTAGAATTATTAAGACAACGAGCTGATCTGATGTGTTGATTGTATAAGAGATTATTTTTGTAAAATTATAATTTGTTAATGTAATGTAAATATTTCTTTAGCAGAATAGATTTAATTTAAAGTTTCATTGATTTGGTATCCAGACATGTAATTTTTGATTTTGTAAATAAGTATAAACTAAGCATGTTAATTTAGTTTTTAATTTTCCAATCATAAATCCGTCCACTATATTTTTATGTAATTATTACTATATAAATAAATGCAGTTATTTTTACTCGATATGTTTTCACTACCACGTTAACCCAAAATTTAAGAAACAGCCATACTATGTATTGGAAGATTTTTGAAAAATTCGTCCTATTAATTTTCTATTGGTAGATTTATCAGAACCCAAACTATGAGCGAACTATGATATAATAACACTAGAAAGAATCAAACATCACCAGAAGCGTAAGTAACTATGTCTGCATAAAAGAGAAACAATGAATAAGACAATCCGTCATAATTCAATAGAAAAGGATGACTCAGGGGTCATCAATCGTACGTTTCTACCCATGGATAACCATATTATGGTCTAAAGCTCACCGTGACAGCCTAATGTAATTAATATCAAAGATTTCATCCGCAAAATATGGTTACGTCCAATTTGTTCGACTGAGAATTAGGTAAGGATACGGTCACATAGATAACGAGGAGCGATTTCACCAGAGCTGTACGTAAACTGAAGTAAGCTTTTGTGAATAGAAAAAAAAACCTAGCGACCGTTAGTAAGCCGTAGCCAGAAATTTATAAAATGCAACACGCCACGTACAGCATCATGGAAATAATTCTATACTTACAATTAATAATTAATTATAACATTTTGGTTTATTTTTTTGCAACATGAACAATTTGTATTATACATAGATATGAATAAAGTTTTCAATTTAATTAAATAGTACGTATGTGCGAAACAAACTGGTCTTACTTAAGAATATCGGCATTGCCCAGTAACTGGGTTGCGGAGGTCTGATGGCAGTCGCTCCGTGTAAAATACTGGTATTCAGCCGCATCTAGTTGGACTGGAAGCTGACCCCAACATAGTTGGGAAAAGCTAGACAGAACGAGAATGAATTAATAATTAATTATTGTAAGTGCAAAAGCAGGCATAAATTAGAAATAGGGCCTAAACCACATATTTTCTGCTACATATCTTACTTTTAAAGAAAGAAAGGAAATGATTTATTTTGGTCTTTAGCAATAGTAATTCTGCATCTGCAAAATGTACCACAAACCGAAATGGAGTTCAAGTTTATGCTTGTTTCCAAACCGCTCCTCGCTAACAGTCGCACCCCAACCCCATCACAATCCAACGTCGCAATGATTCACCGTCAATCACACACAATCATCACCAATTTGGCATTAGTCACCCAAGGCCGGGTGAAGGGACGGGGCTACGTGCTGCAATTATACCTGACCTCATAGGGACGATACTGCGGTTTCTACTAGATTGTACGTAAATATAGCTTCACTTTGTGTGTTTTGGCTAGGATGGGTATGCGGAGTAAGTGGGTTGGTTTTAAAATTTAAATGTTTTTTTTTATAACATAACATAGCATCACGCCTTGTATTCCCCGAAGGGTTCGGCAGAGATGTATTTAGTACTCTTGTTTCGCTAGTCATATTTAAGTCCCAGGTAATAAGGGGCGACCCTATTGCCATTAGCCGGGCATAAATCCAGGCGCCGGCTGTTACTGAAAAACACAATAACACTTAGCCCGACCTGGGGATCGAACCCAGGAGCCAATGCTCAGCAGTCGCACTTGCGACCACTAAACTAACATAACAGTAACAGCGGTTTTTTTTGTTGCGTTTATTTATTTGGGAAACAAACCGCGTCGGCCCACCGTTGTATATTGGCCATACAAATATTTGTTCCGCCACAGAATGGAACCTTGGAACGGTAGGGCAGAAAGCCAAGCTCAAACACTGCACCAAACATGTTGTTCGTAAGTGCAGAATCATGCAAAATTAACCATTTATCAAATTAAATTTAAAAATTATCACCATAGTGTTACTGATTGCGATTTCTATGCATTCAACTGAGTCCACACTGTTACCGATCGATTTCATGTATTAGCGATACATACTAACACAGCTGAGTTGGCTTTTCTGGTAAAGCAAAATGCCAAAATACCATCCCACCGGCCCACCATGTACCTATCACATAATTAATATTTGTCATTGTTTCATTTTATTAAATTTATTTTTTTACCTTTTGTGGTATAGTAATTTTATTCTAGGTGCATCGTCTTCACATATAATTGTATAATTAATGTACCTATACAAAATATTGTAAGACATTTTAAAAGAGTAACGGTGGAGTTCTTGCCCATTCTTCTCCATACGAAACTACCTTTTGGAAGGGACAACTAGAATCAATTATATTTTCTTTGTAACTTTAACGTTCAAAAGTGCCTTTTATGTGCCTAATTGAAATAAATACTTTGACTTTACTTTGACTTTGACCACTTCTACCATTGGACATCTAGAAGCCCTGCAAGTTACTGTGGCGGCATCTATCACGCCGCATGCGAACTATCCTGCATCGCGATATCAGAGTTTGACACGCAGATAGTACATATACAAGTTCCCAACATCAACCGTTGGGCAGTGGCCCGCCAGGCATAAGACTCCGCCTGGTAAGAGGATCCTCCTTTTCGTAGGCGGAACACCATATCTCGTTCCCCTACATTACCATCCATACCTACCATACCAATTCGCACTAAGCGCTTCCAAACATCCTTCATAATGCGCACGGGAAAAAAGTGGAACTCGCTAACTGCGTCTGTGTTCCCGAACGCATACAAACCGAACCTCTTCAAAGTTAGAGTGAACAGGCTTCTTCTGGGTAAGCTCACTCCATCGTAGACTTTTTCTCTGTCACCTCTTACCTAGATAAGAGTCAAGAGCAAATAAAAAAAAGACACCTCGATCGAGCAGTCTAATATGCTGGCATTTTGCTTTGCTGGGTTAAAATTGAGCTCCGTACCTACATGGTGAATTGAGAAAGCTCTTATTCTTGCAAATTAAGACCCAGTACCGTACAGGCAAACTGCCTGATGGCAAATATGCCAAAACCTTTGGCGATCAGTGTTTAAACTTGTAGCCATTAGCCACATCGCTAGTTAAACATTCCCTGCCCAAATTATTCCTAATTCCTAGACTGCATTAAACACTACTTACAGATATTCCATATTTACATATAAAAACTACAATATTTATTTACTGTGGCAGCAGGTCTCTGTCGTTGTCAGTTTGTCTTTGGATTATTGGCCTATGATTTTTGATGCAAAAATGATACAATTTAATACAAAACTTTTGTATTAAATTATACTTCCACAGTAACTAGTTCAGATGAAATATTTCTTAACAGTTCTGATAATACAATGATTTGGTTCCGAAACCATCATCGAGTGAGTTTATTTAAGAACTTGAAAAAGTTCTCAAATACAACAGTGCTTATTTTTCTGATTTTAATCGGCAACAAAATAAAAATGTTTGTCTTTCTATTCGTTATTTCTAATCTTATAATTATTTTAATGTTGATATTTATAAAATAATACTGTGGATTATTTATTTTTTATACATACTTAAATATTTAGATTTCCTCGTTTAATTTCGATAAAGACTCAAGCAGGAAATAATCTTAACAATTTATACCTAAAACCCTTTCTTAATATCTAATCATGGGCTCATTATTTTTTTTAAACTAAACTTTTATAGTTAAACATAACAGCGCACATAAAGCGACTAATAGTCGACTACACAATCCCCCGCACTATATTCTTTACGACAATCAAGAATACATAAAAGGGTTATTTTCAAAATTATATTTATTTTAATAAACATCAAAATTTTATTAGTATTTATTTGACAAACAATTACACGCATCCTTTGTGATGATAATGGCGCTTATCATAAGATTTTATGAGGTCCGCCGGCCTGACTGCGATTAGTGATGGGAAAGCTTATCGATAGAAATTAGAGTTGCAAATTATTACATAATATTATATTGAAAAGATGGATTCTGATTGCACTACCACTGAAGCTTTATAATTTAAGTCCGATTGGTAAGTCTAATTACCAATCGGTATAACGTACTTAAAATGGAAGATTTCACTGTTAATAAGTTAAATAAATCTCGTTTGAATTTTTTTATTTCAAACTTTTTAGTTCCCTATATCTATTCTACTGAAGTGAAAACGTGTGCGTCACACATTGTAAAAATAGCTTCACCAAACATTAAGCGATTAATTGAATAGGTATACTAACTAACGAAAATTGCTCCAAAGGTCACACCACACATAGTTATACCAATTTCCTAAATTAAATTTAAACTCCTATTATTATATTTGAATTTTCTAACATCGACAGATTAAATAAGTGGCGTGTCAAATCGATTTCCACGATCATTCGTGTATACAAATGTTTATCGATACAATTATCGATAATACCGCGACATTGCGTTGAATTTTTTAGTGTTGGATCTCGTGCTGGTGCAAGCGCCTGCGCCTCGCTAACTTTTATTCACCGATCTTTAGGTACCCGAGTTTATAGCTTGTCGTAAATTATAGGGAGGAATAAAGACGTTTTGTGAACGTGCAACGATGCTGGGACGTTTCCATTTAAATTATTTTAAATACACTCACGGTTTAATGCAGCAGTATTTATAATAAGCTGTGTTAAATCAATTTTGCTTTAATATTTGGCATCATTGTGTGTCACGCTCTAACTTATGTGTTTGTTTTCTTTTCCTGTTGTAGGTGCCTCGATATATTTCCAGTTTTTTGATTTACATCTCTAGCTTAAATATTTTTTTTAAATTGCTATATAATTATGATTTTAGGAGACATCAGTTCAATCAAAAGTTGAATTTTAAAATAAATTATACTAAAATCTGATTTCTACTTTTAAATAATTAAAATATACCTATTTAGATTATAAAATACGTCGCCATTTTTGCTTACAAAAATTATTTATGGTTATTAAAAGTTATCATCTGCTTAACTGCTAATTAGATGAGCTTAATTTGAAATGAAATGAATATTTAATTTATTTTACGACTCTGACGTTATAGGCTTTGCAGCTATTGACACCTAATTGTCTATGGCTAACCGTTTCTCAAAGTTCAAAAATCGATTGATTAAAACTAATTTTGATGTTAAATCTCCTTCAGTTTTAGGTTTTTCTTGGTAAATTGCATTAGTTTTTCCTATTGCATAACAAAACATAACATCACGCCTTTTATTACCCGGAGGGCTTGGCAGAGGTGTTTTAGTAACACCCTCGTCTCGCCAGTTATGTTTAAGTCCCATGTAATAGGGGGCGAGCCTATTGCCATTAACCGTGCACAAATCCAGACTCCGGGCTGCTACTGAGAAATTTCTAATGGAAAACCTAATATCACTTTGCCCGACCTGGGGATCGACCTTAGGACCCTATGCTCAGCAGTCGCGCTTGTGACCACTAGACCAACAAGGTAGTTTCTATTGCATTCCAGACTTAACACCAAAATGCATTCAAAATTAAGATTAGAATGTATCAATTAGAATGTCATCATCTTATTCTATACTAATAAGTACTTACACTGAATCCCTGTCGTGGTGTTTAAAGCGTAATAAAACCAATTTTTAACTAAACTACAGTAGTTAACAGTTTTCAGAAACTTTAATTTGACTAAAGACTTTATTCACTAATGCTTTGTCCATGCCTCGCGACATATGTCCAGTGTGGACGCATGCTGTTTCAGCACACATGTCGTGATACATTTACTGCGACTTTTTACCGGGGCACAAGTTGCGAAACATGTCGCGGGACATGTGCCGGGCACATTTGGCGTTCAGAAACGCTGTTGCGGTACTGTGAGCCCCGACAAAGTTACGGCGGCACAAGTGTGTACATTGTTGCGGCATTTGTATCAAGCACTTGACAAAAGCCTCGTATCCACTAGGCAACATTTAGTTCACGACATGTTGCACAACATGTTGCTCAACGTGTTGAAAGTCAGCGCGGAACTTTTGTTTAGCAACGTTGCCTGTCTACACATGATTTCGCTCGCATCAGTCGTCGACAACATGTCGCCGGAGGAACTAGTGTTGATTTTAGCGGCGGTAGTTATAATTTTATGAATAAAATGCGGACATTTCTGCGCGTCACGTCTCCACTCGGCAACATTTGATGCTCAACTGCATGTTGCACTGAAACAAATAACAAACCGTGCGTCATGTCGCGCGCAAGCTGGCAATGTCGCGCGATGTTGTGCAATGCTGCCGACAATGTTGAGCGTCACGTGTTGCGCGTCAATTGTTGCCTAGTGGATACGAGGCTAAACTCTGTGAATGTGGAACACTGGTGTACCGCAACAAATGTGCTTGTCAGTCGCTAAGGTCTTATTTTATGCGAGTTTTACAAGTTACCACCCGTTCACACGGATCCGTCGATACTGGATGTGTTGTTCACACCTGTACCGACGGATCAGTTAAACAATTGGCAGCTACGTCACACCTTGTCAGTAGGATACGATAAAAATAACGGATACAGTATTTTTTATTTATATACTGTCGCGTATGTGAACTCGCTCATACAACTACAGGCGCCATCACCAAAATAAAAGCGGGCCCGCTAAAACGGGTCCTGTAAACAGTTTCTGTGTGAACTAGCTGTTGATAAAAAGTTTTTGATATCGTGCTCTCAGATATAAATCTATCTATATACGTATACTCCACCAAGAAGAACACAGCCTGCTTAGTTGTCGGCAATAAGACTGATAAGCATATCATTTTGGGACCCAGTGCATAATATCAGCAAGCACATTGGATCAGCCGCGCGACTGCTCAACGAGTCTTCCCAAGGAGGGTCATAAAACAATAAGCCAAAACCTCTAACAACATGGATTTATGAAATACATGTTGTGCCGACCCCACCTAGTGTGGGGTAAGGGCACGAAGAAGAAGAAGAAGATATAAACCTATCTACGAATGAAGACGTATCTTCCCACCAATTACCTAAACAAAATAATGACGTACATCCACCATATTGCGCCAAAACATGTTACCGATTAAGTCATAATACATTTATAAACACTAATAATAACCAATTAAGTTCAAAACTAATAGTTTCAATACATTAGAACACTGGCCGGCCCCAATTAGTCGTAAAATTATTTACAGCATTAACTAACATAAATTTTTATAGCAGCATACATTGATTAGTATAACGAGCCAAAGACTATTTGATGATCGAATTAACATTTTATGGAAATTAATCGATTCTCCTATTTATATCGATTATTGTATCGATATGCCATAAACGTCTAGTTATCGCTAATGGTAACATATGGTCTTATACCAACTGTTATAGTTTCCTGTTTAATCAGTTTTTGGTGGAAAATAATTGGTTAGCTCATTAGGCCGGGGTTTCATGATTTCTGATGTCTCGATAATGACCTAGAATAGATTTTTTCATAATATTTTCTTACATGACATAATTAGCCCATTACTGTCACACTGTTGGGCATGGGCCTTTTCTCAGAATTAGAAAGGTTTAGGCCTTAGTCCACCACGCTAGCCTGGTGCGGGTTTTCAGACTACACACACCATCGAGAACTTTATGAAGCCCTCTCAGGTGTGCAGGTATCCTCACGATGTTTTCCTTCATCGTTAACGCAAGTGATAATCAAATTCTGATCCGCACATGAATTTGAAAAGACAAAGGTACGGGACGAGATCGAAGTCAGACCTTCCTCGTGCTTAGTTTTCTAAAAAGTGGTTTCTGAAGCGTTTATAACTGCAATTGAATCCTATAAAGCGTAGTTAAATCATAATTACGTACCTACATAAGTATTATATTGTATCTACATTGTAATTTATTTTGTACAAAGCTAACACGTGTCTAGTATATTATCAAACTCTATTCAAATAGATAACAATAGACGATTGTGAATTAGAATGACGTCATTCCTGAAATGTGTGGCTTCCGACTAAGCATTAGCCTTCACCTCTTCACGTGGTGTTGTAAAATACCGGTCGTAGGGTACCTATCTATGATGTATCGAAAATTGAAACAGCGATTTCAGATCCATAAACTGAATTGAAAATATGCCTTATTGGCATTTATAAGCCTGATATGCTTCTTCTTCTTTTCGTAAGATTAGTGACTAACCTAGTGTCACAATTTATGCTGCCCACGGGCCTCTGACTTGGCTTCACATGCCGTCGAGAAATATCTCTCAGGCATGCCGGTTTCTTCACGATGTTTTCCTTCACCGTTTTTAAGCAAGTGATAATTATACAATACGCACGTGAATCTGAAAAGTCAGAGGTGCGTGCCTTGGGTTCGAACTCGAGACCTATGACTTCCCTGTATGCTGTTATATTCTCTCTCGTGACTTCCAGTCTAACCAGATGCGGCTGAATACCAGTATTTTTCACGGAGCGACTGCCATCAGACCTCCGCAACCCAGTTACTGGGAAATACCGATATCCTAAGGTTAGACCGGTTGTCAGACTTTAGGGCTTCTGACCTCCTGTAACTATTGTCATAGGTATTCGTATGACACCCGGGACCGACTATTTAACGTGCTCTCTAAGACGGAGGGGTCTCGATGTATAACGACCGGTCACCCATCCACGGACTGACCGCGGCAAGCGCAACTTAACCTCGCAAATCGTATGATCCGCGCGGTTGATAATTGGCCACGAGTCCCTAACACCGTGTAATTTGAAATACACTATAAAATGTTCAACTATATATTTTCAGCACCATTGAATAACACTCAAGTTAAACTAATATAACCTTCGCATAAACTTCTTCTACAAATTACGTAGATACCTGCTAATTACACATCAGATTATTTTCAGGATCATTGACTAGCGCAACATTGTATTTCTGCCCTTATTTTAAAAGCCCTTTTACATACGTCAACTTTATAATGAAATAATGAAACGATAGAAACGCGATGCAGTCGCGATACAGTGGCTGGTAGTGGCGTGCATTACATATAGGCAATTAAGCATAAGATTTAACTAACTATTCCATCTTTAACTATTACTATAAATAAAATAAGCATGTATGGCTATGATTTCTTTTGGTCAGAATCGTATTGAAATGGGCTTAAGCGTACAATTGAAAGACGACATTGCTAGTGCCTGCTTACCTAGTCCGAAAACAAATGCGCGCCATTGCTGGTAGTCTACTTTTATGCACGTTCTCTCAGTTATGGCGACTTTAGAAGTAATACAATCGCAATGCAGCAGCGATTCTAACGCGATACCATCGCGAAACTGCAGCGACGCAGAAGATATCTGATTTCGGTCAGTCATTCATTAGATTTTTTTTGGAATTATTCACGTATGTTTGCTTGCATCGATTCTAACGCGCTGTTAAAGCGATACCAACGCGCTTTAGCATCGACGCAATCGCAAACAATTTTACCTGGTGACCTAGTATTGCGATATAGTCGCGCGATCGCAAATCGTGCGTTTGCACCATTGCAAAAAGTCATTGTATGTAAAGGCCCTCCTAGTAATAATAACATGCAATGTGCAAGTTTTGTAATTAATCGGCTTGGATTCTAAGCCCTATACTTCAAACGGGCCGCCACCTTTACTTAATCGTAGTTACAACAGGCTTTTATCCACATGTGCATATGTTAATAACTTAAGCGCTTTCTAAGTTAGCAATAGTATGAAAATAGGTAATTTCTATAGGTTGTGGGTATCTTTACATAGTACTAGCTGTGTCCTCACGGCTCCGCCCGTAGCCTATGTTACTCAGTGATAATGTAGCTTTCTAACGGCAAAAGAATTTTTGAAATCGGTCCAGTTGTTTTTATGTTTATTCGTTACATATAAAAATACAAATCTTTCCTCTTTATAATATTAGTATAGAAGTATAGATAAAACAAAGTCGCTACCGCTGTCTGTACCTAAGCTTAGATCTTTTAAACTACGCAACGGATTTTAATGCAGTTTTCAGCAATAGATAGAGTGATTCAAGAGGAAGGTTTATATGCCCCACATTAGTATCTACATTGCATCCGTGTGAAGCCGGAACGGGTCGCTAATTTATAATTAAAGTAACTAATCTTAGGCCTTCGCAGCTTGATGATATCAGTACGCATGGATGGATATCATGTAGATGCAACTGATTATCCTCCTGATACCTTAGAGAGTGATAGGTCAGTCACCTCAAACTAGCACTAAACGTTTGAACTGACTCCAGGACTGATAATCAGCAAAATCAGCCCATCACTGACCCACTACAGGGCACGAGTTGCTCAGAATGAGACGAGTTTAGGCGTTAGCCCATCACACTGGCCTGGTGCAGGTTGGCAGATTACACACACCATAGAGAACTTTTTGGAGCCTTCTCAAGTGTGTTGGTTTCCTAAGTGATAATCAAATGCTGATCCACATATGAATTGGAAATGTCAGAGACGCGGCTGGGATTGAACTCAGACCATTCTGCATGGAAGGCGAGCATTCAACCACTTAGCTATTACTGCAGCCCTGATGCAAATACATTTCTATGAATGGTTTTATAATTTTCATGACTCATAAACCAGTACTTAAACGGAAGTAACTAACAATTTTATTAATAACTAGCTGTGTCCTCACGGCTCCGCCCGCATAAGAAGTTTTATTCCAGTAATAAATATAGCCTATGTTACTCAGTGATAATGTAGCTTTCTAACGGCAAAAGAATTTTTGAAATCGTTGCAGTAGTTTTTAAGTTTATTTGTTACATACAAAAATACAAATCTTTCCTCTTTATAATATTAGTATTGATATATTTAAAAAAAATATAAAAATAATAAAGAATTAATTTGCATTTAAACATGGTACAAAATGATTTTAAGTAAAAATTTAAATGGTACAAAAATTTACTAAGAAAAAAGTACCACATTTCACATTTCCCTAATACATAATGTACTTACTTTACTATATAAATGAAAAGTGTAGAATTAGCAATTACATATAAACAGCAACAAAATAGCAAGCTATTGCTAATAGCGAGTTTAAGATATCTACACAGCCTTCGTGCAAGAACTATTAAAGAACCTATGATTGCCCTTAACCGATCGTAAACGTAGTTACTTCGCGCATTGACCGGCTAATCATAGCCTTTGCTATCTATTGTGGAGTTAATTAGACTGCAATAATTATTAAAGAACATTATTGATGTAATTTTTTTTTTCGTAAACGTAATTAAATCTATTGTTAAGAGAAATATGTGATTGCTTGCGTAAATGCAAAGTATTTTACAGAATGCAGGACTGCTTGCGTCAATCATTTCTAATTTAATTATAGAGCAAAAGTTAACCCTCCATTTTTGACATTGGACATGTTTACGTAACACATATATTATCCACTCAATTCCGTTTATTTCGATACTAAATTATAAATAAACAAAAAAATTGATTACTCATAATCAACGTGGATTCACAAAAACGAATGATCGCGTTAGGGCGATTCTACACTCACTAAGACGCAAGGTTAAGTAAAGATTTTTTTGTAGCTTGTTTACACATCGGCCTTTCAACAACGTACATTGTTGGAAGGCCGATGTTAACAAAGCTACATGCATGACACCTTGTTATGCTCCTAATAGGCAGACAGAAACTATCGAATACCAATCATTTTATACTCATCTACTTATATAAATAAAAATGAATCGCCAAATGTGTTGCTAAGCGCAATACTTGAGAACGGTTCGACCAATTCGGCTATTTTTTTTTATATATTCCTTAAGGCATAAGGAAGGTTCTTATGGAGAGAAAAAAATTAAAAATTGCGTGGAAAACTGTAAAAAAAAACAGTTTTCTTTTCCCACTACAGGCCAATAACTTTTGACAGAACGTCTGTCCGGGCAGCTATAAAAATATAAAATTAAGAAATCGAATAACGCATTCACGCGCATTTTCATAAAAATAAATAATTAAAAAATAAACTGGACTACATTAAAAATCGATATTAACGAAACAAAAATACAAAATATTCGTAAGTTATCTAATAAAATAAAAAATATAAACATCCAATATGTTCTTGCCAACGGTGTGCCTCCACCTTTACAAGCGGACAAGATGAATCCGTAGTCGAGTCGTCATCAGCCAAATTAAAACTAATTTATGTTGATTGAATTCATAATAGAAAACTATCAACACTCCTCGGAACGGCGCTTATGTGGTGTTCCCAAACAGGCCACGGGGTTTTTTATTATTCTCACTGTACCGTGATATAAGGTACCTAATTTAGTTTTACGTATAGTTGAGTGAGAATTGGAGATGTCAAGGAAAGGGTTTCTGGCGACCAAACTGTTTGACCTCTGACCTGCAGCTCAGTATTCCGTTAAAAGACATGATATTAAATTACGACAATTTAGATAATATAAGGCTAATATGCTATCTGATAATAGAGGGGCTCGTGGTTAATTACCAAACACGCGGATCATACGATTTGTGAGGTTACTCTGAGCTTGCTAAAGTCATACTGACTGACCATTCGTTTCACATCGAGACCCCTCCGTGCCTCGGAGAGCTCGTTAAACAGACGGTCCCGGGTGCCATACTAATACCTATGACAGTCGTTACGGGAGGTCAGAAGCCCGAATATCAGACAATCGGTCTAACCTTAGGATATCGGCATTTCCCAGTAACTGGGTTGCTGATGGCAGTCGCTCCGTATAAAATACTGGTATTCAGCCGCATCTGGTTAGTCTGGAAGCTGTAGACAGAACATGCCTCATCTGATAATAAATATTTCCTATTAGTGAGACACCAGTTCTGGCTCTCTTCTCTCTCTTAAAAAATGAGATATTTCTATCTCTGTCGCCATCTTTAACTCAATTAAACTGACCGTGTATATTATTAGCTAAAAGTATACCATGAAATCGGGGCAACATATTGTCTAGATTTTCTATTAGAGTTTTGAATTATTTTGTTAGCACGGAATTAAGGTTTATTTTCTGATAAACTGCTCTAAATTAGATTGATGTATAGAAAAGTATTGTTACGTACCTAAACAATCACTGCAGCAACGCAAATATCACTGTTCTGCCTAGCTTTTTCCAAACTATGTTAGGGTCAGCTTCCAGTCTAACCAGATGCGGCTGAATACCAGTATTTTACACGGAGCGACTGCCATCAGACCTCCACAACCCAGTCTCTGCGCAATGCCGTTATTCTAAGGTAAGACCAGTTGTCACACTTTCGGACTTCTGACTTCCCATATTGACTGTCATTAGTATTCGCTCTCCGAGGGACGGAGGGATCTCAATGTGTAACGATCGGTCACCCATACACGGACTGACCGCGGCAACCGCAGCTTAACCTCGAAAATCGTAGGATCCGCGCAGTTGGTAATAAGCCAAAAGCCCCTCAACGCAAATATCATAACATAACATCACGCCTTGTATTACCCAAAGGGTTCGGCAGAAGTGTTTTGTAGTACACCCTCGTTTCACCAGTTTTGTTAAGTCTCATGTAATAGGGGGAGAGCCTATTGCCATTAACCGGACACAAATCCAGACTCCGGGCTGCTACTAAGAAATGCCTAATGGAAAAACCCAATAACACTTTGTCCGACCTAGGGATCGAACCCAAGACCCCATGCTGAGTAGTCGCACACCAACAGACCAACAAGGCAGTCTATCCAAATATCACTACATCCTAGACACAGCAGCCAGATGATCTTCCCATAAACTATATACCTATACTTTTATCACAAAAATCCGCTGATCGTCACCACAGAAGCCGTAATCACCGTCATTATGCCACAGTTTCTGCCGGCCGAGTAGACAAACCGCAACTAATGGCCGCCTAACAACTGGGATCCAGCAATTTGGACGACGGGAAACCGCAAGCGTTGACTTGTGCTGCCCATTTACCTGATTAACTCGATGCCGGCGGAGTTGGTATGCTGAATGAGATGTAACTGTGTCACGATTTTTTGGTGGATTTGTCAGAGGAAATGGAAGGTTTATTTTGTTCTGTTACTCGTGTTTACAGTTGAATAGATACCTAAGTGGTATTGAGAATTGGTGAGATTGTTTCGTTAGAAAACAGTTTGATTTCGCACTTTTGTTACGTAGTATACAGTACGTAACACAACGAAGGAAAAAACTTACTGGTTGATGAGTAGGTGAAGTGTAATACAATCGTACACTTTTTGTCACTATCCATGCTATCCACTTATCATACAGTGTGAAAACGTGGACATAGTTTAAGCTATGATATTAAGGATTTTGAGAAATTGTCGATTTCTTACTTGTTTACATTGTGCAGCTGATCTTGTATGATGATGTTAGTTATGTTAACCGACTACAAAACTGAAAGAGATTATGAAAAATGAGAAAAATATAAATTGGTGAATAGCGTGGGTAGTGACAAAAAGTGTATGATTGTGCTATACTTTACCTACACATCAACCAGTTACAAGGTTTACTCTTTGTTATAATGTATGTTAGCATAAAAGACATAGGTATATAGCCAATTTTTTTTAAGGCATTTCCTGTTCTGTTTCCCAACCACGGCAACGCCAAAACGATGAAGTTCAGCGTCTCCTGGCGAAATGATTGACTGTCTTTGGACTCGCAACGAAATTGTGGAGGTAGAATACTTGTAACCATGTAAGTTGTTCTGCCTAGCCTTTTCCCAACTATGTTGGGGTTAGCTCCCAGTTTAACCAGATGCGGCTGAATACCAGTATTTTACACGGAGCGACTGCCATCAGACCTCCGCAACCCAGTTACAGTTACGCCGATATCCTAAGGTTAGACCGGTTGTCAGACTTTCGGGCTTCTGACTTCCCGTAACGGCTGTCATAAGTATTCGTATGACACCCGGGACCGACTGTTTAAAGTGCTCTTCGAGGCACTCCGAGGCACTTCGAATATTTGTACCGAGATGTAAGTATGAATCAAACAACAAAGGTGTCGTCGAACTGACGATCACCGTTTTGCAATGCACAATTGTTAATTATTTATATTTATTTAAACTCATTGTGTAGAGGAACTTCAAGTATACTTCACCAAGAAGAACATAGTCTGCTTAGTTGTCGGCAATAAGATTGACAAACATGTCAGTTTTGGACCCAGTGCATAAATCAGCAAGCAGATTGGATCACCCGCGCGATGGCGCAACGAATATTCCCAAGGAGGGTTGATTTCAGGCAGGCGGCCGGTCATAAAACAATAAGCCAAAACCTCTGACAACATGTATTTATGAAATAGGTACATGTTGTGCCGACCCCACCTAGTATGGGATAAGGGCAGGAAGACGAAGAAGATTTATTTAAACTCATTCCTATTACAATTAGCAAAGGGGTAAACAGAAATTCTTACGAATAAAGTGCATTAAAAAATACATATTGAAGTATCTCCAACACGAACGATTAAAAGCTTCGCATCAGGAAAAACGGTTTTTTTGCGATTAGTGTGGAAATAACAATTAATTAGAAGCAATAGTAATAATTAATGTAAATGTTAAAAAAACAAATAGCCTTTTAAATATGTGTTTTCCTACTAACATTGACAGTAGGATGTATGGCGTAATGGTTTTGTTTACAAACCGTGTGTAGAATGCAGGCGATAACTGTAAGAATTAATTAACGCTATTTTTATTCAATGACAAGCGCGAGAAATAATGACTAATTTATTCATAGCACAAGCTAACCGACTCCTTCATGGGTAAGACCATAAGTAGATGAGGAATAAAATACCGGCATACATGTCCAGTCTGCTGTTAACCAGAGATGTAATGTGATATAAGGCGCTCCACCCACTGCACCGCGCCCCGTCGCGTAGCGCGGGATGGCAGATTTTACCATTGTATGCAAGTATCTCAATTTATATAGAAATCACGCCTAGCACGACACACTGCCGACGCGGAAATGCGCGGGAAGGCGCCCCGCGCGCAGTTTGCCATCCCGCGCTACGCGACGGAGCGCGGTGCAGTGGGTGGAGCGCCTAACTACACTCTATTCACGTAACTTAAAAATAAAATGTAAACAACAAGTGACTTCTCTTAATAGAGATATTTTCTTTAAAATCGATGAAAGATTCGAAACTTCTTTACATAGTATAAAACAAAGTCGCTCCCGCTGTCTGTACGCTTAGATCTTTTAAATTACGCAACGGATTTTAATGCAGTTTTCAGCAATAGATAGAGTGATTCAAGGGGAAGGTTTATATGCCCCACATCAGTATCTACATTGCACCCGTGCGAAGCCGGGGCGGGTCGCTAGTGGTATAATAAAACATGTTAGTTTCTTCCCGTGACAACATCACTTTTGACTGTACCTATCAACGTCATAGCTACTGATGAACCAATAAGCTTCGGATTCTGTTGTCGAACTTTGTAGTTATTGATGGTAATCACAAATGGTGACGTAATACTGGGCATCGTTGGAAGAGAATAGTGCCGATTCTCTTGATCTCCAACTAAACTAAAATTAAAGAATTACTATCTTTTACTATCAGACAGCACGAGATCAGGACGGTGATAGATAAGAACTAAGTTAGAGATGCCATACTAGTTTACGCCTTGAACTTCACCGTGTTTTGAGTCGACGCGTTTCGAAGTGTCGTCTAATAAATAAATGTTATTTACATTTATTTTTTCGTTCCATTAATACCTATAGAGTCTGTCAAAAATTGTACACTGTAAAATAGCTAACGGAAAAGTAAAATACATTTTTATTTCTTCTTGGCTTCAAATAAACCAGGGGTGTCAAACTTTTAAAAGCTTGTTTAATTTTTTACTTTTATACTTTTTGTGACTATGTCGTCGTAAAATTATTCAAGTGTAAGTACACATTGTTATTGTTGCCGGCACATAACCTGGCAAGAGTAGAGACGAGAATTCCTCTCCTTTCTTTCTACCACCTAAACAGTCATGTTTAAAAATCAATTATGGAAATAATTAAATAATATTATGGCATAGTGACAAGCAAAAAAAGTGACCATTTTTTTGTTCCACTAAGTGTACATGCGCAAACTTACTCCCACTACGCTACGCCAAAACCTTGCCAAGTTACGTGCCGACTATACACATTGGTAACCACCATCTTTAAACTATAAGAAAATAAAACAGTGCTAAAACAATAATCCATCTGACCATAAAATAAATAATTTCACAACATCAATTCGCCATTTCAAATAATCCGTTTGCATAACGATAATTTCCTATAATAATTTCATGTTTTAACATTTCTAATGGCTGCCGATCGGCAATTGTTTCGGATCGGTACACAAACAGATCTTAGTGCGGTTTCATAGATCGACGGTGTTACGTTAGGAATATTGGAAAAGGCATTTCTTTGTTGAGTAGATCTTTTAGTTCTTAAGTAAGGATTTCGTAAGGAATCCATTAGTGTTTTTTAGTCAACAGGAAGTGTACTAAATCAGTTTCTTAATTGTTTGCGTTATACAGCAAATTTATTGCATAAAAGCATTTTTTATGTGTTTGAAATTGATAAAATTAAAAATAAACAATAAATTACTTTGATTTATTTAATTTCTGAGAATGTAGTTTTAGTAGATGGTATAATAATATCCTAAACTTACCTAACCGTAGGATGTATTTTTACAAAAAAAAAGACTAGTATAGCCCTGACATCTGAAAAAAATACGTGATGTTCTCCTCTTTTAAATTATATTTATAAAATAAAACCAATGCCCAATTTAAATAAGTATTCTATTGTTACATTTAGTAGCTCACAGTTAGGACTACAATTGCGACCGCGATCAATTGCGATCGCACGCGACTTCCTCGGCGCGACCGCAATCATGGCGCCAAATCGATCGTAACCATCGAGATGTTTGCTTTTGCTCTTATCTGTTATTATCTGTGGTGTAAAGTGGTTCTACTCTATGACTATTGACTATGGGTAATCATAATCAAATACAATGGGTTTGAATTTCTCTATTTTTTCGTCCCGTAGCCTTGAATTGCTTGTAGTTAGACTAAGATTCAATACGTTGACTATTGTTGTGTTTATATTTTCATACATAACTGAGGACCGATACGTATAAAAAAGTATAATTACATTAATTAAAAAAATGATTAAGATCTCATGATTTCTACGCTTGAAATGGTTGAAAAAGACTCAAATACCTAAAAATCCTGCGTAGATTATGTTTAGTTAAAACTTAAATCAGTGGTAAAAATCTTATTATAATCTGCCATAAACAACGACAACAATAGGTTTATATTTAAATGCAATCCATTTTTATTTCGTGGCTGAGTTACGTGGCCAGCTTATCAAAAGTCTAGACGCCATTTGTATCGGCCGAGACGTTCCGATTTCAAACAAATTTCAAATCGAGTTCTTTATAAATGTCATTTGTTTGTAGACTTCGGCGCGTGCCCGCTAATGGAAAGCTTTACCCAATGATTCGTTTTTGGAAAAAAATTAAGAACTGTCACGAACTGTATTAAGTAAGCTATTTTGAAATTTATTGCATAAAAAATAAGGTTACTATTTGGTTGTGTCCAATGTACAGTTTGGATGATTCGGCCCGGGTTCGTGCTAACGTTATCGGCCAGCATTATTTGCTTCGAGTTTCGATGTTTCTTTTAAACCTTTTATCGAATTCCCAAAGAGTGTTTTGAATTAAAACATTATTTGCGTGTTGTGAGCGGATTTAAAGTGCTTCGCGATTAATCGAATCGGGACACAATCGTGTTTGATTTAATCGATATTTATTTGGAATTCGTTCTAAATTACTTGTATACTTTCTATATGTGATTTAGGTATAATAGAAATAAACTTTTTGTATTGTAAATCTATAAAATAACATTCGAAAATAAATTAATTTTAACAATTTATAAAACTTATAGTTAGGTAAGACGGGTAACCATCTTCCCTGAAGACTTAATACACGGTTAATCTGTGACGTATTCTTTACCTATCGTTCGCCGATGATGCTGACTTTTAGATCTCTGAGGAACCTAAGAAACTAATCTCATTCCTGTTTTTAAAATACCTAGTATTTAATTACCTATGCTCTTTTCAGTTATGATGATATCATAATATAAGCTAGATAGATATTCGGATATCATAATTCATTTCTAAACTTAGTTGACAAGATATTATTTTTAATGGGTATTTCAATCAAGTTTCGTAATTTAATTATATATTTGAATTATAATAGTCATAAATTGTTCTAACATGTTTATTAAAATAAATGCTGATGCAATTATATTTTTCATGATAAATGGCAACGTTGTCCATTGTTTTACAATTTTACATTCTATTAATAAATATTGTAAAATTAATTTAGCCTAACGTTGCGTTGATTATAATACCACTTCAAATAAAGACTAATAAATAATCAGTTATTGGCACATTAAAAAAAAATCATGACTCAAATTTTGAGTCATGATTTTTCCGTTCCATTTTGTCATCAAGGTAGGTACAGTCCCACAACATAAGTTATGAGTCTCGGCAATATTCTTGCCTCCTATTTTTTTTTCTTCGTATCCTTTCCCCAACTATGTTGGGGTCAGCTTCCAGTATAACCAGGTGCGGCTGAATACCAATATTTTACACGGAGCGACTGCCATCAGACCTCCGCAACCCAGTTACAGGGCAATACCGGTATATTAAGGTTAGACCGGTTGTCAGACTTTCAGGCTTCTAACTACCCGTAACGACTGTCATAGGTATAACACTCGCGACCGACAGTTTAACGCGCTCTTCTAGGCACGGAGGGATCTCGATTTGTAACAAATGGTCATCCAGACACGGACTGACCGTGGCAAGCGCCGCTTTACCTTGCAAATTATATGTAAGTATGATCCGCGCGATTGGTAATCAGCCGCGAGCCCCTCCCCTGCCCCTGCCCCTCTCGAGCCTCGTAATTGTAATTATGGGACCAATTAAGTGAGGTGACTTAATTGTAAGATACGGATACCTATCCGAAATTGACCCAAAGAGGACCAAGTCGGAATTATATAATACTAGCGACCCGTCCCGGCTTCGCACGGATGAAATCTAGATACTAATGTGGGGCATATAAACCTTCCTCGTGAATCACTCTATCTATTGCTGAAAACTGCATTAAAATCCGTTGCGTAGTTTAAAAGATCTAAGCGTACAGACAGCGGGAGCAACTTTGTTTTATACTATGTAAAGATTATAAAGATTAAAGACACACAAAGAAAGTTTGACAGGGTTTATTATACCTCATTCGTTTAAATTCGGTAACACGAAGATTGCCGAAGCGCATAATTTATGTATTTGTACTGTTATTAACCTTATTCACCTGATTATTCTAAAACTGTGCATGAAGAGATTCCACAATATAGAAAATAATTGAATTCCTGAAAATTGTTTAGAATTCTTTAACTATATTTTTTACTCAGATTACCAATAGAGGTAGGTACACATTTTAACGCACCATAAAAACCATATAACATAAGTCGGAACATTAATTCTTAACAAAAATTCAATCAGCGACGACTCAAGGCCAGGATTGAAGTCATTAAACTTCAACAAAAAGCCGTATGACGACCGATTCGATCCACAACCCTTGCTTTACAAAGACTCAGCAAAAAACCACCGATCTCTGTCGATAACTCAATTTGGTCCAATTTATTGCCGGACGATAATAGGTGCAGCTACCTTGGTTTTTCTTAATTAGTTTTGGATGGACGTGACGATATGGTGGATTGTGTTAGGTGTATGTAAAGGATGTGTGTTGGTGTGTAGGTGTACGTCAATTTGAGCATGAGGGGGCGGGGTGGAATAATTCAATTTAGACTTCCAAATCGTTGAATTCGCGGAAAATGGATACAAGTCTGTATCTTTAAGTCACACGGAGATTCGGGTCTATATCGCGATAAAAAAATTAAGGTTACAATACCTTTTACTTCCCAATATCGGCAGATATTGCGGCGCGGTCACGGATGTATGAATTTTTTTTTAAATACGAAATTTAAAACCTTTCTTTTATTATAAAAGAAAACAAGTTTCCAAACAACGTTTATTGGATTTGTGTATTCCGAAATCCATCTTCTCTTAACATTTTAGGAAATTTCTTTAGTCTCGTATTATGAGGACTCAGGATTTAGGATACCAAATTAGGTAATTAGATGTATCAGCTACTCGTTATTAAGGTCGGGTTGAAAATATTAAGATAAGTTCATCACTAACGCTGTTCCTGAATTTAAATATTATGTCAACTACTCTTCCTCCTACTGAGTCCCTCAATGTGTAGAGTTGTGGTTCCCATTAAGTTATGGGTAGTTAATCTCCATACGCTACGATCTGTGGCCGAATGGAGTGCCACGACACTTCATGATCTTGGGCAAACATATTCTGATTGATGAAAATTGTAAAAAAAACGAACATAACCTTGTGTAATTCCTAGAGATGCGAAATCAAAGTGTAAAAGCGCCCGAAAAAATAACAAATCAGTGTTGCCAATATACAAGGTTAGCCGGAAAGGGGGTACTAAGTCGAAAGGGTGTTAAAGTACCCATATTAATGGATAACTTTTGTTCTACAACTTTCCCCAAAAGTTTTAGAGAAATAGCTGTTCAAAGATTTCATAAAAAATACGCTAAATTCTATCTAACCTTCTATTTACATTTTAGGTCACGGATTAGAAGCTCCATTTTCTGAATTCGTAACTAAAGCAGGGACGAAGATTTTTTGAAAAAACTAAAATTTAAATCATTTTGCATGGAATACTTTTTTATAAAATTTTGTAATTTTAACACTTTCTTTAAACCAACCATCAGTGATACATTAAGTGGCCCGCGGCTTAGTACCCCCTTTCCGACTAACCTTGTAGAGCCCAAAAGACTTAAGTCGTGGCGCGGACTCTAGTTAGTTATTTCTCAAACACGAAAATTACTTTCAAGACAATGGATATAGGTTCTGGGTGCATTATATGGATAACTATATTCTATAGATGGGCAATATCCTCTCACATTTTAAGATTTCAAATTAGGCAATTAGAAGTAGCAGCTACTTGTAATTAATACACGCATCGTAGGTGCTCCGTAGGGCGGCCGGCGCCGGGTAGTCGAATAATTACTGAAGTTATACCAGCCGGCAGCCTCTTGTTTCGCAAATCATCGTCGCTCATTTATTCAAACATTGTACTGGTGAACAGACAAGTGTTTGGAGGTTTGTATTAGAAGTTCTGAACTCCTGTCAGAACAATCCGAATAAAGTCGTTGCATTAGATATTGTTTATTTAGATAGTGTAATACAAATACGACTTTTTTACGTGGTGTATATCGTCGCCTTTGAGGGCAATTAGAGCTAAGTCACAAATTTTGCGAAAAGAGTACATTAACGTGTTTAGAAAGGACCAAAGTTTATATCTGTCAATGAATCTAAGAAATATCTTGGTCGTAAGCAGGATTTTTTCAAATTTGCCAATAGATTTTAGTAGAGTTACAATAAGCGTCCAAAAATCTATAGCGCTTAAATTCATTTGTGTTTTCAAATCGTGGAAAGTAATTATTCAGTGGCCAATAGTTCTAGGGGATCATAGAACTCTTGACTACCAGAATTATGACATCATAATATTGTGTTATAGACTAGATTGTAACATATACAAGGTTAGTCGGAAAGGGGGTAGGTACTAAGCCGAAAAGGTGTTAAAGTACCCACAATAATGGATAACTTTTGTTCTACAACTTTCCCCAAAAGTCAATAGTTCAAGAGAAATAGTCAATTTAGGTTATATTTGGGGTCTCGGATTAGAAAATTAATTTTATGAATTCATAACTAAAGCAGGTATGTTTTTTTTTTATAAACTAAAATAAAAATCTTTTTGCGTGCAAATAAATTTATCGAATTTTGAAATTTTAACACTTGCTTTAAATTAGTCATCAGCGATACTTTAGGTGGCCCGCGGCTTAGTACTCCCTTTCCGACTAACCTTGTATAAGTTATATTTATAAAAACAAATTTAAACCAAATTCGTTGCACTAAGTCCGCAGCTCTGATCTTTAACCCCACACGTTGTAGCACGAAGCTTTTAATATTGCCGACAATTTTACAGTTGTTACCCCCCGCAGTTAGAGTCTAACTAGAAAGAGATGAAAATATTGTATTAACACAATAAGTGACATCTCCGTTACGCTTGTATTTCGTTACGGGCTGCTACCAGGTATTTCTTAACAGAAAAATCCTATAATCATTTTCCCGACCGAGGAACGAAGCCAGAAACTTCTTGGCAGCAATAGTTTATGAACTAATGAAGTGGCCAATCAATTATTTAATTTGCCAATACTCTCATTTACATAACATAACGCCTGTATTCCCCGAAGGGTTGGGCAGTGGTGTATAGTAGCACCCTCATTTCGCCGTTATGTTTAAGTCCCATTTAATAGGGGACGAGCCTATTGCCATTAACCAGGGCACAAATCCAAAGTCCGGGCTACTACTGAGAATTTTTTTCAAATTTCATTTTGCCGGACCTGGGGATCCAACCCAGGACCTACTATCATTTGTTTGAGCGACTGTACAGTAACAGAGAGCGATGTAAATTGAATTAGTGGGCGTGTACACGATGCGGTGGCGGCAGTGTGCTGCGCCATACCAGACTTACATGAAGACACATGATTACACGGAAGTCATTCATTTATTATAATTAATTATTTGAACACTGTTTTTTTTGTTAGAATGTATAGAATTTCTTCCGAAACAGTTGTCCTTCGCAAATACACTACGGTAAATTCTCCCAGGAATCGTTTTTTGTCTCCTCCTGGGTGTTTAATATTCTAGCAAGACGTCGTTAACTGTACTAGCAAACATAATATAACATTACGCTTGCATTTCTCGAAAGGTTGGGCTGAGGTGTATAGTGACTCCCTCATTTCGCCATTATGTTAAAGTCCCATGTAATAGGAGCCGAGCCTGTTGTCATCAACCAGGCACAAATCCAACCTCCGGGCTGCTACTGAGGAATTCCACGCGGAAAAACCCAATAACACTTTATAAAAATAAAATATTAATTCGGGTCTAATCGCGTAGAAAATTTATAAGGCAGAAAAATACCTTATTTATCCCGACGTTTAGACCGAATTTCACCGGTCGTGGTCACGGGTAGACTGAAGTGGCGGATCAATTGTCATCTTCGTGAAGCAAGGGTATTTTCATCTACCCTCACTTGATCTTGATTTTTAAAAATATTATCGTCGGTACTTCGACACACCACACTAACGACGTATTTACACTCTTCCTAAATCGTCCCGTCGACGATAACACTTGCTGATGAATTAGTATTTTAATAATGTGTAAAAATCGCGAAAGTTTGAAAACACCAATAACACTTTGCCCGACCTGGGGATCGAACCTAGGACCTCACGATCAGTAGTCGCGCTTGCCACCACTAGACCAACGAGGCAGGTCTTTAACTGTAAACCACTTAAAATCATAAAGCCTATTGGTAATATGTAGTGATGTAATTTGAATTAGTGGGCGGGTACACGGTGCGATGGCGGCAGCGCGCAGTACCAGACTCACATGAAGACGTGATTACACGGAAGCCGTTAATGTATAATAAGTAATAATTAATTGTATAAAATAGATTATTTCGAAATTAGTTACCGCTTTTATAGCATGTATTAATGAAAGAGAAGAAGCACGCAAAGAAAGATGAGGAAATTTTCTGACCATGGCAATGTCCGTATCGTCGTCAACCTTGTAATTCCAATAAACGTAATTTTGCAGGAGAAGATAATGCAGTCTGTTTTTTTTTATAAAGTGTACATGTGAAATTCTTTTGTTTTATTAAATATTCATCAATCTATTTCATCATAGAACGTTCGTTTTAAATATGCATTACGAGGTTTTCTACCCAACAAATGAATAACAAGGAATTTGTGTTTTACGAGGTTTTCACTTTACGGCGACGGTGTGGACTGTGACTCGTAACAAAATGGTCAGGACATCGTGTGCGACAGATGTGGGACTGTCATGACTAACATAAGCTCGATAGAACTAATATCAAATAAACCGCCGACAGGTTATTGAAAATGGCGGTTAATCTATACAGGGTGTAAACGAAATCATGTAATTCCTTCAAACCTCGTGATGTACTGCTGACAAAGATTAACCCCGAAAGGGATTATTTAAAATTCAATAAATAAAAATTACTAGAAGTAAACATGTGTTCTTAACGTGAGGCATTTTAGCGCCCCGAGTTAAACGAACGCGCGACAAGCGATAGCTGGGCAATTCGCACGGGGTGCTAAAACGCATCACGTTAAGAACACATGTTTACATTTTGTTATTCTTTTTTTTTATCTTAAGCTATCCCGTTCAGGGGTTAATCTATGTCAGCAGCACATCACAAGGTTTGAAGGAATTACATGATTTCGTTTACAGCCTGTATGGATATACGACGTCTAACTGTAAAACCTGCTTAAAATAGTCTACAATTAAAACGGTCAATCCAAATAAAAAATTGAAATAATTATGTTTTATATCATGTAAATTGAATTAGTGGGCGTATACACGACTCGGCGGCGGCAGTGCTGAGTAGACCGCCGGACATACACGGTCCCAAGACTATGTACACGGAAGCGATCGTTTAAATTAAATGCACGGATGTTTGTGGATGCTGAGATTAGCTACCTCTTTTGCAGTAGATTAATTGAGATAAATCTTGAGTAACGTTTATCGTGACGAGCGGTTATCAATTTTTTATGTTAAGATTAAATTATAATTAGTTTTTAAGTGAGATTTCTTATGTAGAGTATTAAAATCTAAATGAAAAGAGATCACGACTGGCAAAAAATGAAATAGCTAGGTACTACAAACTAAAAAAGCAGTCTTCTTCTTTTTTTCGTGTGGTTAGTGACTAACCTGGTGTCAGAGTTTATGCCGCCCATGGGCCTCTGACTTAGCTTCTCGTGCCGTCTAGAAATATATCTCTCAGGCATGGTTTCCTCACGATGTTTTCCTTCACCGTTTTTAAGTAAGTGATTATTATATAATACGCACATGAATTCGAAAAGTTAGAAGTGAATGCCTTAGGTTTCAACTCGAGACCTGTGACTTGGCAGTTCGACGGTCACATCACTGGGTTATCAATAAAAAGCAGTGATCACCTAGCGGTTGAACGCTTGCCTTCCATGCAGGAAGGTCGGAATTCGATTTCGGCCCGTACCTCTGACTTTTCGAATTCATGTTTAGATCAGAATTTGATAATCACTCGCGTTAACGGTGAAGGAAAAATATCGTGAGGAAACCTGCATACGACAGAGGGCTCCATAAAGTTCTCGATGGTGTGTATAGTCTGCCAACCCGCACCAGGCCAGGGTGGTGGACTAAGGCCTAAAGCCTTTCCATCCTTAGAAGAGGCCCGTGCCCAGCAGTGGGACAGTAATGGGCTAATTATGTTATGTTACGTTACTACAAACTATGTGGCATGCATAGGTAGGTATCTACATTTTTTTTAAATTTTACAGATGCTGTTCCTGTGCACTGACTGACACTGTTGTCGATTCTGTTGCACATTTTGACAGTACTAAACTAGACTAAACGCAACTGTCACTTTATTTTTCTATTGAAACAGAAAGAGACAGGCACCCTTTGTTTAGTTTAGTCCTGTCAAAGTGCGCTAAGTACAGAATCGACACCACTGTTTTTCTTCGCCAAATTATCGAAATATTTAATACACGTATAAAAAAAGTATTTCTTCGAAAGCGAATCCTTTTCGCGTACCCAATTAAACGCACACATATTTTGACATGTCACGTGATTTTAATTCAGAACACGTCTTAAGATAATGCAAAGCGTATAGAATTTCTTTTAATGAAGCGTTAAACCATTTTACCATTTTTTTTATTTTCTTAATATAATGTTTGGCAGTTAATTAATATAAATTTTGATTGTGTAGGTAAGTATGTGTGTGTGTGTGTGTAAGAGTTATGCTACCATGTGTTTGGATTTTATAAATCTTTTGATTTAAATTTGTGTTCTGGTACAAGATTTTTTATGATAGTCGAATTGCTATTTTATTATTTATTTATTTTGTATATTATAGCTAATTCTTTCAGGGATTCCCTTGGATGGACCTTTTGTAGATAAATGAAGTGATAGACATAATAATGGTTAATTTATTTTTATCTTATCTGTTACAAATTGATTGATGACAGTTTTTTCAAATGACGTTTATATGTTGATGTGTTTTTGTTAGAAATAGCCCCTATCATGTATTTCTAACAAAATTGGGGCGTGGCCTAACTGTATACTGTGTGGTCCGAGTGTTCACTAAACATGTTTTGTTAGATTTTTGTCGCAGCAGATGAATTTACGAGAATCGTAATAGTAAAGAATGAATACAAACGTTAAAATAGGTTCGTCTTATTTAAATTGTCATTGACTAACTATACTATCTCCATTTTTCCTAATAACAAAATTCGCCACATCGTTACTGGCAACACAGCGACGGTTCAATATTTTGGCGCCAACACGGGGCGGTGTCGTTTGAAACAAAGGCGGCGCGGGCACAGCCTGATTGCGCGCCGGTGACTTGCGCATTGCGCGGGCGCCTGGGGCACACCGTGAAATTGGGCACACATCATACACAAGGTTCCGTACCCATTTTTTATGGCAACACAAATTAGGGGAAAATAGCATTAAGTATTTAGGGATAGTGTAAAATTGATTTTTTCGCTGATGTAAGGATAGATGATTCGTTGCGCTCGTTTTAAGTTTTGATTGAGGAAATGGCGGAGCACAAGGTTTTTGCGATATACGATGCTGTCAAACCAACGGTAGATTATGAACATTATCTCCACTCTACATCACATAACTTAAATGATCTGCACTACAGATACCAGTACTACCAGTCCCATTGGTGGGATTAATTAATCACCATCCAACAGCCAGTAGACTGCTCTTCATAAATATACTTTCAACTACCCACACACCCACACACCCCCAAAACCCCACCTAATCTAGTCGGCATATCGCTTACAAAGTACGCCTTCTTAATCTATTTATTGATTCAATAGTAGTCCGACTCTAAACCACAATACAGACAAACAAACAACGGTAGTTCATTGTAACGACGTCGGCGCCTTTGTGAGTAACTAAACGTCGATGACTATACGTTTCGCTTTATTATACTCGATATAACGTCTTATATAAAGCCTACTTATATACTGGATGACTGGTCTATCTTGAGACGCGGCGGTATAAGAAACTAAATTTAAATGTACTGTTTTTGACAATTTTCTTTGCAAGCAGCGCTATTATGAAGTGTCAAAGTGTACTGGTCAGCCATTTCCTCCAATGCATTGTGATACCGATTGATATTATAAGTAGCGGTAGCCTTTTTTTGGTTTTATAGTCACTGACATTTGAAGTTGTAGTCTTTTTTCAGGTATGGAAAATCGTTCATAAATTAGACTGGATATGAGAGTGTATAAGAAATGTATTAGTTGTAAACTGGCGTTAAATTAAGTACCAAAATATATATATGTAGATATAGTGTGGAGGTACTTAAAATTGATTCGATAACGGTGATCTTATGTTGGTTTTGTTCTATAGCTGGCGAAGTTACATCTGTTAAGACGCGCTCGAAAGTGATTAATACTAAAAGTAATAATTTACTTTACAGAGTGGAAAAAACTAGCGCCACCTGGAGGGAAAGTTCTTACATTAATATTGTAAATAACCAATTTTCCTCAAAGGAAACATTATTTTATTTTTTAAAGTATGAACACCCGCATTCATAACACATCACGCCTTGTATTCGCCAAAGGGGTCGGCAGAGGTGTTTGAAGTACATCCTCGTTTCGCCAGTTATGTAGAAGTCCCATGTAATAGGGGGCGAGTCTATTGCCATTTACAGGGCACAAATCCAGACTCCGGGCTGCTACTAAGAAATTCCCAATAACACTTTGCCGAACCTGGGGATCGAATCCAGGACCCTATGCTCAGGAGTCGCGCTTGCGCCTACTAAACTAACAAGGCCAACCTGCATTCATCTATATCTATACTAATATTATAAAGAGGAAAGATTTGTATTTTTTGATTTTTGTATGTAACGAATAAAATTAAAAAGTACTGGACCGATTTCAAAAAATCTTTTGCCATTAGAAAGCTACGTTATCACTGAGTAACATAGGCTACGGGCGGAGCCGTGAGGACACAGCTAGTAATATTATAAAGAGGAAAGGTTTGTATTTTTGTATGTAATGTATAAACTTAAAAATTAATGGACCGATTTCAAAAATTCTTTTTCCGTTAGAAAGCTACATTATCACAGAGTAACATAGGCTACGGGCGGAGCCGTGAGGACACAACTATGGTTTTATAAATTCGCTGACTGGCAACGTTAATCCCTGCGATAAACGCTGACCTGTATCAATAACCAGCATTTGCATTAATAAAAGCCTGTAACATGTAGAGTTAGTCGGTTGGTACTTTTTTCTTTAAGTATCTACGCCAAAGAGAATTCTAATAAATTGTATTTAAAAAAAAATTGCTGTTGCAATATCCGAAGAGATTTTTCTATTTCCGAAATATTTTTTGTATTTTAAATAAGTAGGTATAGCACATACAAATACGCAAAATACGCGCTCAGACGTGGAGTTGCGGACACCATCCCGTTATACCTTATACCTTAGCACATACAAATAAAAAATATACTTATGAAAATAATTGTTTCCTAGAACAAAAAGTTTCACAAACACGACTACAAGTGACTTCAAAATTACTCCATACCAGGCGCAGATGGCTATAATTTTTATTATATTTTTATATGTGTGAACTACATAACAATAATAATTGTGATATTTTCAAAGCTTAACTACTGGCACTAATAGTTACCCAAATATAATCCTTAAATACGGAACTACTAATAAAGAAGAAAGAAGCACCACAGCCCACCCCGAGAGCCCACAATTAAAACGCTAACCTCACACTAACAAAACGAGACATTACAATTCCTAACCCTTAACTTTTTCGTCCACATAAATCGGGATGTGCCCACACTGCCTACCCTTTTTGTCTTTAGTAATGAGTACATTACCATACAAATAGAACCAGCCGGGGCCCTCTGTATAATTGGGTCCAGCACCCCGCTGGCTCGGAGGCTTTGTGACCGCCGCACATACACACACCGACTGCAATATATATGTGAATGTTTGATGATTACTTCACAAATATTGGTAGATGGTGATTAAAAGTGGCCCTATTTGTTTATTAGGAAATGGAGTTCGATAAAGCTTTCTATGTGCGTATGTAAAAAATGTTATTAACTGTCGCGACTCGCGTCCTATGTAATAAAAAGTGATATCAATTGAATAAATCGCTATTGCTATGATTGCAGTGTTATTACGTTTTTCTATTGGACAATTATTTATTACATTTTTTTTAAGACGTATATGGTAGGCTTTAAGATCTAATAAAGTGTCCCACAAAACTGTATAAACAGTTTGACTGTGGAATCAAGTAATCTTGTATCATATTATATATTATCACAATTAGGTTTATAGAGTGCACTTATATTAAGGTAAGGTATTTAGAAGATATTTTTTTAACATTTTTTTAAACTTATTATTATTAGTTTCACGTCTGATTACCTCTGGCAAACTGTTGAGTACCTATATATGGAATACGTTTCCTCAGTGTTCTATCACCATCTCGGAAGGATGTGGGGCAGGGGAGCAACTGCCCCACCACAGGAGAGGTCCACCAGAAGAAGCTGGTGGACCGAGATCTGCCGGGGTCGCGGTGCATGCAACAGCGAATCCCGTGACCCCGGCCTTAGGTCAGAAGGAGGGACACCGTGGGGTTTTAGCCAGTAAGAGTCTGGCACACCCCCCCGTCTTCCCCAGACGGGGGATACTCCATGAGGATTTCCCCACGTGAGAAAAAAAAAAAAAAAAAGTGTTCTATCACCATCTCGGAAGGATGTGGGGCAGGGGAGCAACTGCCCCACCACAGGAGAGGTCCACCAGAAGAAGCTGGTGGACCGAGACCTGTCGGGGTCGCGGTGCATGCAATAGCGAATCCCGTGACTCCGGCCTTAGGTCAGAAGGAGGGACACCGTGGTGGTTTTAGCCAGTAAGAGTCTGGCACACCCCCCGTCTTCCCCAGACGAGGGATAGTCCATGAGGATTTCCCCACGCTAAAAAAAAAAAAAAGTGTTCTATCACCATACATTCTTTCATAAATTCTTCATTTAACTCGGAACTGAATACAGTATCACGATCAGCAGTCAAGCTTGCCACCTTCCTGAGTTCAAGGGAGGTCCTGGGTTCGATCGCCAGGTCGGGCAAAGTGTTATTGGGTCATTCCGTGTGGAATTACTCTGTACCAACCCGGAGTTCAGATTTGTGCCCGGTCGATGGCAATAAACCCACCCCCTATTACATGGGACTTAAACATAACGGCGAAATTACGGTGTTACTGTACACCTCTGCCTAACCCTTCGGGGAATACAGGCGTGATGTTATGTTATGTGTGAATACAGTACCTACACGGTGACAGATACTTATATAGTAAAACTATGGTAGGTTAAATCTTAATTCCTCTTAGCCTTTTCCCAATTATCTTGGGGTCAGCTTCCAGTCTAACCAGATGCGGCTGAATACCAGTATTTTACACGGAGCGACTGCCATCAGACCTCCGCAACCCAGTAACTGGGCAATGCCGATATCCTAAGGTTAAACCGTTTGTCAGACTTTCGGGCTTCTGACTACCCGTAACGACTGTCATAGGTATTCGTATGACACCCGGGACCGACGGCTTAACGTGCTCTCCGAGGCACGGAGGGGTCTCGATGTGTAACAAATGGTCACCCATCCACGAACTGACCGCGGCAAGCGCAGCTTAACCTCGCAAATCGTACGATCGGCGCGGTTGTAAATCTTAATTAAAGCAGCTTATTAAACGAGGTAAATTAATTTTCTCTAGGTACGTACCATACTTGATCAGATTTCTTTTTGTAAGTAGGTATAATAATCCCTTAAAAAAACTTTTAAGTTAAACGGTTTTAGCTTGCCATAGATACCAGCAGCGTTAGAATATGAGGATTGAAGGTTGAAATTATTATAATGTTGTATTGTAATGGGAATTGAATTTGTGTGCGAAATTTCGGTAGAATCGGTTAAGCAGAAGTAGTTGAAAAATCTGTCGAATTTGAATCAAACTAAGAAATATACAAAGTGAAGCTAAATAAAACCGTTTAAAAATTCTGTAGAAAATATTAAACATGTTTGGATTGACAGTAATTTTCATCATTATAACCTAAAACACCAAATTATCGATATTGTGCTTTATCTTACTTTTCAGATACAGTTTATATCGTAAATAATATTTACAGTGCTTTATGGTAATTACGAACATGGGAATATTCCGAAAATTACGAATTTCTACTAAACCAAGCAATATTTTTTGCCCTAGCAACATTACATTGCATTACACCTTCTAGCATTATTACGTTGCCATAGCAAAAAATATTGCCTGGTTTAGTACAAATTCGAAATACCCTAAAACACTATAATTTTTTTATACATTCTATTACCAATTAGAGTCAATCAGAATCAAATTATAACATTATTATTTGACTGAGCTACGGGCTCACTCCTTAACTCAGTAACAACCAACTTTCAAAATCAGGCCCCAGTTGAAACCACAATAAATAATAGTTAATCAAATGCTGCAATTATCTGTATTTCCATTAACATGACAATAAATATTGAGGACCGATCAACCGATAGATTTGAGTAAAATCCGCCATTGCCGCGAGCGGTTCCGTAGACTGCGACCTAACTAGAATTTATTACTCGTTGACAAATATAGAATATATAGGTTATAGATAATTTGGTTCTGTGAGGGTTACCTAGTCAATGCCGGTTCCTCTGGACAATAACGTAATGTTTTGCTTACCAATGGTAGCATTTTTGATTGCCAAACTAGGCATTTAAATACACTTGTGAGCTAAATTTACCTGTAATAGCTACTAGCGCAGGGGTCGGCAACCTGCGGCTCTTTCGATGTAAAGTTGCGGCTCTCCAGTTCCATAAGCAAAAAATAATTATTTTAGTATCAAAACACTTAAAATCGTGCAATCGGTCCATAATTGAGTACTAGAATATAGTATGATTGAAATATACTGACTATGACTTAGAGATAGATATAGTAACTATATGTCAATGTATTTTCGTTTTGTCAGGTCAGTATTTTTGCTAAACGCCATTTCAAGGTTATCCGTTAATTACATGACACCCTGTATAAGCAAATACTATAATATTGAAACGATTTTTCTTGTGGCTCTTTAAAAATGTTAAATTTCGTAAATTGAAACTTTTGGCTCTTTCGTCTCAAAAGGTTGCCGACCCCTTTACTAGCGTATGGGAAGGTCTGCTATGCAAAAATCCCGTAGCTTTTGCTTCATTGTTGGTAAAGATAAAAGAGTCTTAATTTTAACCAATAACGCTCGGTAATTTATAGGAATCGGCCATTAGACGTAGGAGATATACTTTAATTTTTATCTTCAACAGGTACCTACTAACAAAATTCTTTAAAATCGCAATCAAACCGCAACTGAACCATGGCTATTAGACATTTTTTTCTTATAAATATAACGTTGAAACAACTTTTTTTTTCATATCAAACAAATTGTGCTTCCGAATACCGTAAATAGGTACTTCCTCATTTTAATTTAAGATATGAGACAACCCTACAAATGTTTAGTTCATATTTCTACTTGATTCACTGTCAAAGTTGATTTAGCTAGGGGTCCCACGCTATCTCAATTTATGTTACTAAATTAAAGTAAACGGATGGCCAATTTGTTACTGCTAATTGTGAATATCTATTGAAGGAACTATTTATAGCTATAGGAGCGATAAGTATGCATTGTGCAAAATACATTTTAATTAGAAATAAGATTTATTGTAATTCAATTACATATCTACTTGTTGCATTCTATTATGTTCTTCTCAATAAACTAAAATAAGGAACAATTAATTACATAAATAACATAACATCACGCCTATATTCCCCGAAGGGTTGGGCAGAAATGTATAGTAACACCCTTATTTCGCCGTTATGTAGAAGTCCCATGTAAGTGGGCGAGTTTATTGACATCAACCGGGCCAGTCTCCGAGTTGTTACTGAGGAATTCCACACGGAAAAACCCAATAACACTTTGCCCGACCTGGAGATAGTTCCCAGGACTTCACGATCAGCAGTCGCGCTTGCCACTACTAGACCAACCAGGCAGGGACGAGCAATTAATTATTTTGTGGTATAGTATCGTATAGTTTGAAATCTTATATCATTGAATACTTTTTTAGGCTTGCATGTTGATTGTTATTTGTTTAGAAATTCAATATAATTATTAATTGGAAAAATATATTTCATTTTCCCGCACCACACATACCAACGCATACAGAATTAAATTAAATAAAAAAATACTGACAAAAAATTCCATTACAATTACGTATATTATTTTTTTACTATTCTCAACAAGCCGGAGCTTGTCTAATTATGATAATTACAATGACACCTACTTACGAGCCGCCGTAATTATGTCAATACAAGTACCGCGTCCAATAAATAAAGGTAACACAAAAAGTAACACATAAGAAAATTGCGTCAACCGGTGTCTTTTGTAACCTTAAGCACTTGCACTTATCGTTAACGTAATTAGAACTCATTAGAACAAATCGATCAACCGGAAAAAATCGCACTGTAATTGACGACTAAAAAGTCGCGCGGCTGCAATTGCGCGTTTGTAGCGCGTTGAGGGGCGTAGAGACTCCGCCTACGGAGGCGTAGGGAGGGCCGCGCGAGTGCGACGGCCGAGGAGGACGGAGGACCAGTCGGCTTCACCACCGCGGAGTCACCGCGCGTTGCGCGCGACTGTCGCAAAAATTCGCGTAACTGACGCCGCCGGAGAACGTACGTGCCTTTAGTGGAATCTTACGTTCTTATTATTTGCATCCGAGTGACTTCAGTGATTAGACTGTGGCAATCTACATATAAACATAATACCATACAAACACGCATGCAACTATTAAATAAATTTGCAACTTGCCAACTGTGACTAAAACATTAGTGGCCAGTGACTTAACGAGTGCAAAACTCCCTCTACTTAAATATAAAATAAACTGAAATGAGTTCCAATTACGAATCGTTTGTCAAACTTTACCGCGCGGCGTGACCGAAAATGTCAAATAAAAACAAAAGTATTGTTCCAAAGAATTTGTTGTGTGCCAAGGTAGCTGTCAAAAATGGACTTGACCACTCGTCGCGGGGACATGCTGGAAGGCACCGGGGACGTTCTTTCTTTGAACGGGACTGAACAGGTGTGCCGGGAACTAGTGAACGGAACGGAGAGCGGTTGTGACGTCAGCGCCGTGACAGCTGAAGTGACGCCGTCGAGGAAGACAAGCTCGTTCACCATCAGAAACCTCGTTGGTACTGGAGATTCGGATAAACCTTCCGACGGTACACCTAACCCTAGCGATGGTGAGCCGCACGATTTTTTAAAAATATTTTTTCCCTTTAGCCTGGCTGCGCAGACCTATTGACTAATTGGAGATGAAGTCCACAAAGTAAACTAAGTAAGTTTCCAAGTCAAAATAAATAATATTAATGAGAAAACTAAACAGCTGTTAGTAGATTTATACAGAATAAAAAAAATATTCTTAACAAAAATGAACGTCATAATTTTTTAAATCAAGCAAAAAAAATCTTCCCAGACATTATTAATAAAATTTTATCAGACATTTGACATGTGAACTACTTAATATACAGATTTAAAGATGCTGTATAATCTTGCATTAAACACTATTGATAAGTTTAGACCAATCTGCTATATCAAGGACGGTCACTAATTTTGCATGATTACGCATATTTTAATAAACATATAGATTAAGTTTTAAGTTTTTGTTCTCATGACATTTAAGAGTTATGATTCCAATCAGACTAATTTGAACTTTTGACACCGATATATATATTCTGATTGATCATAAACAACGATTCATGATCGTTCGTTGTTCTGCCTTGTTTTTTTCCAACTATATTGGGGTCAGCTTCCAGTCTTACAAGATGCGGCTGAATGCCAGTATTTTACACGGAGCGATTGCCATCAGATTCTGCAACCCAGTTACTGGGCACTGCTAATATCCTAAGGTGAGATCTTAATGAGCCTAAAAATAACCACTACTTTTTTATTATTTGACGGAACTGGTCTATGGCCCTCCTGATGTTAAGCGACAACCTCTACCTATTACAACTGCAGTACCTCAAGGGTCATGTGCACCTAGAATGTGCCTTACGTAGGCTAGGCTTGTGTCATTGCATTGCTCCAGTCACCCAGAGATAAAGTAGAAGTCTCATGTGCCTGAAATTTCACCCTTCAAACCAGGACACGGCAATGCTGCAACAAAAATATTGTAAATTAGCTGTGTCCTCACGGCTCCGCCCGTAGCCTATGTTACTCAGTGATAATGTAGCTTTCCAACGGCAAAAAAATTGAAATCGGTCCAGTAGTTTTTAAGTTTATTCGTTACATACAAAAATCCAAAAATACAAATCTTTCCTCTTTATAATATTAGTATAGATGACAAGATTCTTTCTGTCATAAGTCAGTCTATGATAGGTTCATCATCATTATATCGACCCAAAACGACCACAATTGAGGTTTGTTTAACTGTAGACGTTCCTCAAGAACAAGAAATTAAAAATGCTAAATGGGGTAGAAATCAGGAACTTGTGATGGTACCAAAGCAATTTCATTGACGTGTTTGTCATTCTTGATAATGTCAATTTAACTCGTTCTGATTGGTTGTGACGAGTACGGTAGTGTTGCCATCTGCTTTCGATTTACGTTAACAAAGAAAGAGTAAAAGTGAAATTGTAACCTTTAGTTTCTTAAAGGATTCCTTTCAAGGACTTGATAGAAACTATACTAGTAATTGAGAAGGTTCGCCTTTCTTATATTCTTTATACAAGGTTAGTCGGAAAGGGGGTATTAAGCCAACAGGGTGTTAAAGTATCCATAATAAGGGATAACTTTTGTTGTACAACTTTCCCCAAAACTCGATAGTTTAAGAGAAATAGCTTTTCAAAAATTTCGTAAAAAATATGCTAAAATCTATCTGTCCATAGCTATGATCAGCTGTGTTTACAATTTAGGTCATAATTGGGGTCACGGGTTAGAAACTTAATTTTCTGAATTCATAACTAAAGCAGGTATTTTTTTTTTTGGAAAAACTAAAATAGTAATCTATTTGCATGCAAATAAAAATTATTGAATTTTGAAATTTTAACATAGTCAAATAACATTTTAACATAGTTAAAATAGTCATCAGTGATACTTTAATTGGCCACCCTTTTCCGACTAACCTTGTATTACTCTTACAACATTGCTTTTAAGTAATTTTAGTGGTATGTATTGGTGGTGTTGGTTTACAGCTTTTCGGGCGCGACCAGAACAAGAAAATATTGTTTTTGTATTATAACTATCATAAGACACATTCATATTTATGATTATTAACGATTTATTCATGTGCATTCTTCGGGATTGACCGAAATCATTTCGTTTACCAGCTCTACTGAAATTATATGCTCACGGAGGTCAATGTTTTTACCAGCGTTTTTATGGATTCACAATTCTCAAAATTGCCAATTAACCGCTACCGTATAATAAGCATCCTATCAATATTTATCATCTAACTCAACATTATTTTTCTAATTGTGTTCGGATTTGCTCCCAGTGTATCTGGAGGTGGCTCAACTAATCTAATGCCCTAGCTGTTGGGCTATCATGTCTTAAAATACGATCACGCTTTCCCTTCCCAAGATAGGTAAGGCTGTACATAAAGTACACACAGCAAAAGAGTTAAGTATACAGCCGAACAACGAACATCTATGCGCTACGCAGGCTACTGCATACTATGGTATGCATAATAACTTTTAAAATACAAGAAGTATTAAAATAAGGGATCTGTCGAAATGTCCAATACTGTCAAAGACTCAAACGCTACTCAATTTTAAGTTGCCATTAAGTCTAGTGCTGTCGCTGTCATTTTAAGGCAAGCGACAGTGACAGCACGAGACTTAACGGCAACTTAAAATTGAGTAGCGTTTGAGTATTTTACCCATTAGATGCACTACCGTGACAAAACATGGCGTCCCGTATTTTGTCGAATCTATACATACAAATAAATAAAATTGAAGTGTCTGTTTGTAATGTCAAAATAACAGCTTTTTTCTAAATGCATATGAAAGAATGTACGGAACTTATAACAAGAAAACATTTTTTTAAATTTTTGTCTGTCTGTCTGTTTGCACCAGCTAATCTCCGAAACGGATGGACTGATTTTGACGGGACTTTCACTGGCAGATAGCTGATGTTATAAGGAGTAACTTAGGGTAATTCTATTTTAGAAAAAAAAGAAGTAGGGTTCTGCGCAAAAAAAAACCATCCGACTTCTACGTAGACGAAGTCGCGGGCACAGCTAGCCTTAAATAAAATTGAAGGAGAAAATTTGTGATACGTGTCGTGTTAGGCCTGCAAGTTAGTTGCCTGCATACATATCTCTTTTACCCACTGTACATAGATGTCGTTGTTAATTCTAAATTGTTACAAGTTTCCTTCCACTGAAACCAGTCCTTAAGTTGCAATAAGTGTAAATGTTATTTATGAGGTTGTTACCCAATAACTTGGCAACTGCTTGGCCAATCACAATCTTGTACACGCTGTGAAACAAATTACAATTGGTGTAGAGCCGTTTTTATTTCATTAGGTAGTTACTCGTTTAGTGGTCGAAAGCACGATTGCCAAGCGTCAGGTCCTATGTTTGATTTCCGAATCAAATAACATATTTTTAACCGACTTTAAAAAAGGATGAAGTTCTTTTGGACTGTATGTATGTTTTTTCTGTTATAAAATTCTCAATTCACGGTAAATAAAAACAACAGTACGCCCCTGTCCTCCCCTCAGAGAAAAGACGGCGTGATTTTATACTGACTTTAGGCTTTATTTCATGGATGTGTGTCTGCAGTATCAAAGTTGAATTGTAAATAAAAAATGTTACGGTCAATATCAGCTGATTTTCGCCACAAGTTAGCAATAAGAGATTTAGTTAACTATGGTTGTTGAAATTTCAGCATATCCTCACTTCTTCCTCCTAGAATTTTCCCAATTATGTTGGCGTCAGCTTCCAGGCTAACCAGATGCGGCTGGATACCAGTATTTTATACGAAGCGACTGCCATCAGACCGCCGCAACCCAACTGGGCAATGCCAATACCCTAAGGTTAGACCAGTTGTCAGACTTTCGGGCTTCTGACTACCCGTAACAACTGCCAAAGGTATTCTTATGTCACCCAGGACCGACGGTTTAACGTGCTCTCCGAGACACGGAGAGGTCTCGATGTGTAACGAATGGTCATCCATCCACAGACTGACCGAGGCAAGCGCAGCTTAACCTCGCAATTCGTATGATCAGCGCGGTTGTTAATGAGCCACGAGCCCCTCCCAGCGTATCCTCACTTATCTTCTTTATCTTTACATAGTATAAAACAAAATCGCTCCCGCTGTCTGTACGCTTAGATCTCATCAGTTTTCAACAATAGATAGAGTGATTCAAGAGGAAGGTTTATATGCCCCACATTAGTATTTACATTGCACCCGTGCAAAGCCGGGCCGGGTCGCTAGTACTATAATAAGAAAGTGAGTTATTCTGCCTGTCTGTTGATTTAGTGCTAAACTGCTGAACGGATTTTGATGGAGTTCAATAAATATAATTTATTTCTAGCGGGCAAAGTCGTTTATTTTGTTTAAACTGATAAATGTGTGACAACCTAGATGATGTCTTGGCTTTGGATTCCTTTCCCGCATCAGCACATACCTTGTCATATCATATTTGTATGACCTACAGATGTCAGCTGAAAATGAATGCTGCTTGAATAATTTGTTAGAGTAATGGCACCCATGACACTTCATATACTATCATTAGAACCCCTGCTGGGTTCTAATGATAGTATATGAAGTGTAAAAAAAATATGTTTTTCAGGGGTCCGTACTTTCGCGGTGCATGCAATGGCGAATCCCGTGATCCCGGCCTTAGGTCAGAAGAAGGGGCACCGTTGGTTTTTAGCCGGTAAGAGTCCGGCAGACACACACAGCAAAAAAAAACAGTAAGGGTCCGTACTTCCCGAAATAAGAAACTGAACCCTCATACGATCATTTTTTTATCCGTCCGTCTATTTGTCCGTCCAATCCAAGGGTAGTGGTATCTAGTTGAAATTAATACCAAATACCTACTTACCTACTAAAGTCTACAACCACATAGTACAGTAAAAAAAACAAGTTTCTTATACGTGAAAAAAAACTAATATAAATACCGTAATATTTCCAATTTGCCATTATTAAAACGATGCGGAACCCTCAAGGTGCGGGTCCTACCCGCACTCGTCCGTCTTTGTTAGTTTATGAGATGATCATACACTAGGCACAGATACAAACAGAATATAATAAAAGGTAAGCTATGGAGGATGTGGAAGAAGGAAGACACAACGAGAGAGAGGTCTATATTTCTAACTTAGAACTGCCTTAGGCTATACGATTACTACGATTTTGCCCAATATTCTATAGGATTCGTCACAGTGGACTTACCTATGTTTCGTAGGTGCATAGATCTCGAAGCAAACCACTCTTCCGTTCTGCCTAGCCTTTTCCCAATAATGTTGGGATCAGCTTCCTGTCTAAGCAGATACAGCTGAATACCAGTATTTTACACGGAGCGACTGCCATCCGATCTCTGCAACCGAGTTACTGGGCAATGCCGATATCTTAAGGTTAAACCGATTGTCAGACTTTCGGGCTACTGACTACCCGTACCGACTGTCATAGGCAAACCACTCTTTAATTATTATAATTTTATTTGCACTTTCACAATCACAATCATCGAGGCGTCGTTCCATCACATTAATCAGTGTTGCCAAAGTTATAAAAATATTATTTTTTTAAAAAGTTGCCAGCGACAGAGTATTTTTTTTGGAATTTTCTTAATTAAAGCTACGCAAAACCTAATAAACAATTATAAAGAGAACATAAAACATAATACTTGTACAAAATCAATTAACTTAATTATATATTTGCATACTTGCAAATTATATAGGAAAAACTAACGTAACGATCATTTTATTGACATTAACATCATAAAATCATGTCAGATGAAGGATGACATCATTATGGTGGTTGTTGCAATGATTTTATTGTGTTTTTATAGTCACAGATCTGACCATAAATGTACAATGTAGAAGACAATTAGTTGACGACATATTTAGCATATGCTGCATGACGTGATGTCATTTGTAATTATTTCGTATCATTAATAAATAATAAATTATAATTTTAATTTATTATGTCACTAAGTTGTGTTAATAAGTACAGTGTACTTGATTAGCCTCGGTTTATATATCGGTAATGATAATGAGTAACGTGCAGCTGTATCGATGAAATTATTGCAATAATTTTCATTAAAAAGTAAAAGCTATAGATTATGCAATAACTAATTGGTTCAGATTGAGGGTAGATTTTATATACAATTTTTATTTTATATACAACGTTAAGATTCTACAGTAATTTTCTTATTGTAAAGGTTAACATAACAACATCATGTCTTCTTCAAAGGGTTGGGCAGAGATGTATAGTTAACACCCTCATATCGCCGTTATGTTTTAGTCCCATGTAATAGGGGGCGCGCCTATTGCCATCACCCGGGTACAAATCCTAACTCTGGACTGCTACTGAAGAATTCCACACGGGAAAACCCAGTAACACTTTACCCGACCTGAGGATCGAATCCAGGCCTCACAGTTGAGGCAGTTGCAGTGCAAAGGTTATTTGCTGCAGAAAATTCTTTTGAGTTAAGTGTACATACGAATTTCTAAATAGTAGAGCATTTGGGCAGTCATAACCTAGTGGTTGAATGCTTGCCTTTCATGCAGGAGGGTCTGAGTTCGATTCCGACCCACACCTTTGACTTTTCGAATTCAAGTGCGATTGAGAATTTGATTATCACTGATGTTGCCAGTGAAGGAAAAACATGTGAGGAAACCTGCACACCTGAGTGGGCTCCGAAAAATTATCGATGGGTTTAGTCCGCCAACCCGCACCAGGCCTTCTCATTCAGAGCCCGTGGCCAGAAGTGGAACAGTAATGACCTGATTATGCTAGAGCATCTGGGAGGACTAGGGCACCCATTTTTATGTACCTGTACACGGCGTAAACGAAATCATATAATTCCTTCAAACCTCGTGATGTACTGCTGACATAGATTAACCAGGCACGGGATATATTGGATTCAATGAAAAAAAATACAAAAAGTAAACATTTATTCTTAACGTGAGGTGTTAATTCATGATATCGTGTACACTCTGTATATTGACATTGCAAACATTGAAAATAAAAATTAGTACGTATCCAAATAATAATTAATCAGTTATCGATTGTCATAATATAGCACGTGGGACAATTGCAAATTATTATGTAATAATATGGAAACGCAGGCTAAATATGCTGTGATCTTAAAAATAATTTGCTCTTTAGTACTTCAGGATCTATTTAAGTATTCAATAAAATGCAATTTCAATATTTTACGACATGCATGCGCGAGCGCAACTATTAATTTTCTAACGTCATTGGGTCCGTGATTCGACCTCGTTGGTCAAAACTGTTTAGCATCAGTTTACGAGTTTATTGATTTACAATAAGCAGATTATAACCACTTTAATTAATAGGTATGGTTGACCCTTCTATTTTTTTCTAGCAATTATTTTTATAGGTACTTAATGCGACCACCATTCACCAGCATGGTGATTCACACCGTTAATTCAGTCCTCATCAAGCTGTCTCCCAGTCCTCTCGCCACCAACGCCCTAAGCCGAGGTCTGAGTCCCATTAGGGGTCGCCCTTAGTGCTGTTGTTGCTAGTAGTCATGATGTTAGTAGTAGTAGTTAGCTTAGGTTAAGTATTTACCTCTCGTCTCCATTGGTTGGAGAGCCATCTGGTCTCGCCAATAACTGCCCGGTTACGTAGAAACGGTCCACAAGACCATCTACAAGCAGTCGAATAGAAATAATAAAACAAAACCAGCATATTTATGGAAATATTCCCTCTTTAAGTGAAGGTTTTTACAATAAGTAGGTACCTACCTGTATGATGAGACTCATATGTTCAGTAGCTCATTCCATGCTTCATAGTCATCATCATCCTCCTGCCCTTATCCCAACTTATTTGGGGTCGGCGCAGTATGTCTTCTTCTTCCATACATCTCTATTAGCCGTCATCTCAGTAGACACCCCCTTTCTAGCCATATCATCTTTCACTATCCATCCATCATTTCTTTGGTCTTCCTCTACTCTTATAACCATCCATATTCAAACTCAAAACTTTCCTCACGACATGTTCCACATTCCTCCGCATCACATACCATGACACCCGGTTTCCACACAATTTCTCATGCTTCATATTAATACCTTGAATACAACTAACGCGGGTCCGCCGACGACACGACTTGCATGCGGCCCGCGTTTGGTGCGGCGAACGCTTAAAAGTAAACAATCACTACTGAACATTAACAGGTCGTTTGAAAACCAAAATGTTAACCCATAAAGTCCACTAACCGATTAGCACTGAACCACCCTTGCCGGTACCATCGTGACGTCACTTCCCCCTAACCAGACGCTTCCGGAACTAAATTGAACACTCGACAGGTGAACTGACTGTTACAAGTTACAATCGATTCATGTTGTTACATGTTTTGTGATAATGTATTAAAGTTAAAATTAATTTAAATATTGTTTCTCCCACTGGCATGGGCCTCTTCTCAGAAAGAAGGGTTTAGGCCTTAGTCCACCACGCTAGCCAGGTGCGGGTTGGCAGACTACACACACCATCGTGAACTTTATGGGATCCTCTCAGTTGTGCAGGTTTCCTCACGATGTTTTTTCTTCACCGTTAACGCAAGTGATAATCAAATTCTGATCCGCACATGAATTCGAAAATTCAGAGGTAGGGACCGGGATCGAACTCAGACCCTTCTGCATGGAAGGCAAGCTTTCAACCGCTAGGCTATCGCTGCTTTATTTAATCAACCAATACCACATAATATTTTTTATTGTATTATTATGTGGGCGCTAGGATTTCCCCCTTACACCCATACTACGTGGGTATGACGCAATGACATTAAATGATACCAAGTGCCTACTCTATGATGCGTTCTACGACCATATGCAAAAAATCAATCAAGCATAATAATAGTTGTTACAGGAATTTTCTTACTATTTAATACTTCACTTAGGGCCGGTTGTTTGTAACGATCAGTAAAAGTATAAAAACAATAGTACATTACTGCGGTCTGTAATGACTGTGTTGCTGGCAGCACTGATGACGGCCGAGAGCGTAGCGTAGCGTAGCTCCAGGCCATCACAGCGCGGTCAGCATTGCAGCTCTTGTTGGACAAGCTGGAATAAAGGCCGAGACCGAAGATCGAGGCCTTTATAGCGCGGACAGCAAGGGCTGCAATGATGACCAAGCTTGAAGGCCGAGAGCGTGGCTAAACTAAGCTCGAGGCCATGATAGCGCGGCCAGCAGCGCAGTCATTGCGGACCAAGGCTTGTATAGTGCTTTACTCAAACAATGCAAATAATTTAAATAAAACCAGCTTAGTATAGTAAGAATTTATTTAAAGTAACGATTTGTTTCTTCCCAGGGCTTTGGTCTTTTTTAAATTAGTCTTTAATGGTTGTACTGCCTGTACCTATATAGCCAAATTCTGAATAAAAACTTTTTGCACCAGACTATTTTTTAAACAAAACTCGACAATAATGGATTTTCAAAGGAAATTGCTGGTGGCTAAAACTCACCAGCAATGAAATTCTATACAACTTTGCTGGCGCCTATTCAAGTAGAACGGAAAGGTTGACTTTGCTCAAAGAAGGTTGTCAAAATAATGACAACATTACAAGCATTTTTGAGTAAAAAATATTAGGTAACTATTACGTAGGATGATTAACGTCCGTCAAACGCAGAGCGTTGTATGTCTTTTGACGTATGTCAAGAACGACAAAGCGTGAAACAATGCTTATTTTTATTTAACCATCGTTAACGCCATTTTAACTGTGTTACCCGTTCGTAATGTAGTCGTGAAACAACCGGCCCTTAGAAGAATGACGAAACATGCAAAAATATTATGTTATTATTTTTAATGAACGGTTGTGCACTACATCCGGCATTTCCTATCTAACTAGCTCTGAGAAGAAAAGCCATAAGAAACTCAAAGATCAAGAACTCTTTTAAAATCCAGACATTGTGGTATAAAAACTATGCCAGTTTAACAATGTAGAGCAACGTCTGGAATGGGCTTTTGAGGAAAGTGCCATAGCAGGTTTACATTATTTTAGGGAGCTCAAAAACCACACGCACGACGCTACCAAACAGCCCGGTATTTGCGTAGGTCACAAAAAATACTCAAAATCGGATCATATTTTCTCGGATTCCGATTGGAATCAGTGAAAGCTCTAAAGAGCTATCAAACAGTTTAAAATACAAACCTATATATCGTCACCGGAAAGCCAATACTACTTAAGCGCCATTTTTGGTCAAAATGAGTTATATATATCGTTGGATAGGATTTTAATAATCCAATCCAACGATATATATAACTCATTTTGGTCAAAAATGGCGCTTAAGTAGTATTGGCTTTCCGGTGACGATATTATATCTGCCTAACCTTTTCCCAACTATGTTGGCGTCAACTTCCAGTCTAACCAGCTGCGGTTGAATACCAGTATTACATACGGAGCGAGTGCCATCAGACCTCCGCAACCCAGTAACTGGGCATTGCCGATACTCTAAGGTAAGACCGGTTGTCAGACTTTCGGACTTCTGACTACCTAACGACTGTCGACACCTAGGACCGACTATTTAACGTTTTCTCCGAGGCACGTAGGGGTCTCGATTTATAACGAACGGTCACCACGGACTGACCGCGGCAAACGCAGCTTAACCTCGCAAATCGTATGAGCCACGCGGTTGGTAATTAGCCACGAGCCCCTTAGCTGCTTAAAATACTAACCTCTAAAGGTCGGCTTAGACCAAAGGAGCGAATGCTCATTCTATCCCCACTTCTAAAAATTATTTTGGTGTAAACAGAGACAGCATTCTTTCGTTGTTCTATCTTGTTTGCGGAGATTCTATAGAATGTTCTAACAACACTCAGTTGCACCAATTAACTATAATTGTTAATTTGCCATATTTATGTCTGTACTCATTTGATAGAAATTTTGGCATGGTTACAGTAATAGTTAGTTGGTCTCTCAGCCTAAGAATTTTCGCTCGCTCTATGTAAACGGCGCACGAGCTTGCGAACAGTTGCTTAGAGCGTTGTTTCGGGTTCGGATGTGCTCGCTCTTCGAAGCAATCTCTAGAGCATTTGCAAGAATTCCAGTTCGTGTTTGTTGTCATTATTTATCGTTGGTGTAAATGATGAAAACGAATTATCTTTGACACCAAAAAAGCCGTAAACAACGACGCTCTGTGCTCTTGTTCTAGCACTATCTCTATATTCATTTGGTCTAAACCCACCTTAAGATACAAACAAAATAGTTCCATGTAATTCTCAAATAAAACCAGTCAAACGTGACAAAACTCTATAAAGTATTTAAACTATAAGGATCAGGTCACGATTGGTTTACAACTCAACGATTAAGATTGTATCTATTGTGATCGTGTGACATTTTGGACCTACTCAGTTTCAAGTTATGTAAATCACAAGATTAAAAGAAACAATTGTAATAACATTATGTTATGAATCTTGAAAAAACCAATAAATCTTTATGAATTAACACAAATTTTGTCAAAACTAAGTAGTTAAGAGGAAACGCGGGCTGCAAAATATTATAAATTTGAATAGGTTTTTGCAATCTATTTCCGTCCCAACCCCTCCCGCAAACCTTCCCAATTGAGCGCAAAAGAGACACCTGCATCTCGGACTGATTTCTCCTGTGCAGTATTAGCGAAATCGTACTTTCGTATTTCCCTGTTTCGTTCTTCAAATCTGGATCGATTTTAATATTTTTCTCTGTAATAATTTAAGAAAGACTTTGGTTATGTCTGTATGTTTTTCTTTTATTTTTTATATTCGTCAAATTATTTTGCCAGATCATTGAAAACGGTGGTAAAACTGGTCGATTTTTGTAAAATTGAAACGCGTCTACTTCTTTTAATAATTAATTTATTGACAAAAACAAAACGTGGGGACATAGTTGTAGTAGATATGTATCATATGGTAAAAAATATTTGCTCTAGTGACATTATCCATGGAGGAAACAGAGGAATACGTTTATATGGACTAAATGCCGACATTTCCTCTTAAGTACTACTCCGTCAAGAAACAAAAGCCTGGTGTCGCATCATTGCAACCACTCACAGTATATCACAAGACGCAGATGTTCAACAACAAACTAGTTTATCTTGTCCAGTAGTTTTTACACCGTATATACGATATCGGTAATTTGGCTCACCGACTGAATACTAACTATACTCCGTGGGCGACTGTACATCTCGCTGCAGCTTCGAAGATCAATAATATTGATGCAATTAAGACCTATTACTCACTTTGAGTCGCGGTTCGTGTCTAATTGGTAAACGTATAAATCGATCGATCTGTCAGGTTAAGAGACGCAATCGACATCATAGCTTGGATGGGTGTCCGTTTACCCCGAAAACCTATTCTATCTTACCACAAAATGATGTTTAACAGTTGTTTAAACTAATCAGAGCTTAGACATCTTGACGACACGTGTGGTGCAGTGGCTGAGCGATTGGCTTCTGCACTTCGGGTCGAGGGTTTGATTCCCGAACGGAACATATATTTGTATGGTATTTATTTATTTGTTTATTCTAACACGGCTTCAGTAAGCCAATTACATTAACATAACAGACTAGAACAAGTAATAGATACACTAAATAACGCAATAACTAAATTAAAATGGGTGTGTCTGGGTGTTGGTGCATGTGAAGATTTGTGTCTGTAAATGCACCCACGGTACAGGAGAAACTACTGAGAGGGGCGAACGGTTTAAAAAAAACTTTTTATGTATGGAAAATGACGTCAAACACGGATTTAACAAGGTCTAAACTTTTATAGTCAAAAATAACGTTTGGCTTTCGGTTCCAACTGACATGCTAGAATTAATGTCACGTTATCACGTTGAATATTGTTTGATCGCTGTCAAGAGTGCTGAACAAAGATACAACCAACCTTTTTGGAAGAGGCCTATATCCAGCAGGTTTCGTAAAATGAATGATACTGATTGTAAATTGTAAAAAACTATTCAGACTTCGTGTGTCGTTCCAATAGAAAAAGCTTTTTCGGAACTTAAACTTGAAATCATGTTATATAGAGTTGATTATTCGTGACTTAACAACATCACGTCTATATTCCCCGAAGGGTTGGGCAGAGGTGTATAGTAACACCCTCATTTCGCTGTTATGTTTAAGTCCCATGTAATATTCCTTTTTTTATCGCTTGAAAATCCTCATGGATGTCCTTCGCCCGGGGAAGGCGAGGGGGTCCGCCGGACTCCTACCGGCTAAAAACCAACGGTGTTCCTCCTCCTGACCATTCGGCCGGGGTCGCGGGATTCGCAAAAGCATGCACCGCAACCCCGGCAGGTCCCGGTCCACCAACCTTCGGCGGACCTCTCCTCTTTGGGCCCTTGCCCCACATCCTGCTGAGAAGCGCGCACGGAACACTGCGCGCCGCTTTCTCGGGCCTGTTAATATTCCTGACCTAAGTATAACTAACCTTAGGATATCGGTATTGCCCAGTAACTGGGATGGGGAGGTCTGATGGGAGTCGCTCTGTGTAAAATACTGGTATTCAGCTGCATCTGGTTAGATTGGATGCTGATCCCAACATAGTAGGGAAAAGGCAAGGCAGAACAGAACAATTATGCCTGAACTACAGACATATAAAAGATTGCCAGTAGTAAAAATCTGTTATTTTTGAATCAGGTAAACGACCTCCTTATTAGGGTTCAAACACACCTTTTATAAACTCCTCAATCAACTGTACCTCACATAATACACACAAAAACATTGCAGCTAAATAATTTCAGCTGTAATTTTAATAATATAGTAGTGGTACGTGCGCTCGCCCGTTATTAAAGGCAAGTAACAATTCTTACATATACGGAGAGCAGGTGCGCAGGCGCAATCAATTAATATTTTCGCTGCCCGCTCTTGTAACATGGACGGTTTAGTTCCGTCACTTGTTGGTATATTTAGGTTCCAATAAGTAACAGTATACTGTTCTTTGTACTCATCATAATATATCAGCCTATGATAATCAATAACTACTGGACATGGCCCTCATAATGACCGCTACAATAAACGCTCAAAGGGACAATTTGGTGATCGCAGTCTGGTGTTGCAGACAGGAAGATGTCGTTGGTCTACTGGTGGCAAGCGTGACTGCAGATCGTGAGGTCCTGGGTTCGATCCCCAAGTCAGGCAAAGTGTTATTGGGTTTTTTCGTGTGGAATTCCTCAGTAGCAGCCCAGAGTTTGGATTTGTGCCCGGTTGATGGCAATAGGGTCGCCCCATATTACATAACGGCGAAATAAGGGTGTTACACCTCTGCCCAACTCTTCGGGGAATACAGGCGTGATGTTATGTTATGGATGTCGTTGAGCACCCTCTTGGTGTAATCCCTTTATCACCTTTTACGCTACCCACGATAGTGGAAGAGGTGGCCTATTCCTTTCCAAGAACGACACGTACCTTCTCTTCTTTGTATACAAAGTTTTTAATAAATCTAGTCAAATTACCCACAGACGCTTCGATCTATATAAGCGGTCATACGGTATAAATCCATAAAACGCTTTGACAATCAACTAGAAAAAAATCTCGTGTTCTGCAATGAGATTCCTCTATTAGAAACATGTCACCGTCGCTGCTGCAGCGCTGCGTTCATAGACGAGGCCGGGCCGCAGCGCTGCCACAGCGACGTGTTTATTTATAAAAAATAAAATAAAAAAGTTTATTTCAGTAACTTATGAATATAATTATTACATTCAGTGTTAGGAGTCTTCTTTTAAGCAATTAATTGCTTGTGTTAGAAGAAACCGTCCTTCCGATTGATTTATACAAGTACTGATAGATTACTTATAAGGGATTTATACAAGTACTGATAGATTACTTATAAGGGATTTTAGTTTTGAGTATACAGCCTTAGAAGAAGACTGTCTTCTGATATTATAATAAAATAAGAAAAAAGAGAGGTAATAAAAAAATTCGCGGTGTGTGTATGCGTGTGAGAGAGTGTGTGTGTGTGTGTGTGTGGATTTATACTAGAGAAACTCACTGCTGATCGGTACCCTATTTTTTATTTTTATTGAAGTACCTAAGTGACGGAACTGGCAGACTGCCTGATATTAAGCGGTGAGCGATCTTTGTGCTCACACCGTTAACGCCATAGATGTGGAAAAATTTGGGCACCCCACATATTCGTACGCGCCCAGAGACCAGAGACAAAGTTGTAAAGTCTTATGTATCTGTGGTTTCACCGGCACACATACCCTTCCAATCGAAACCCAGTAATACTGCTTAATAATAAATAGGTATGGTGGAAGACTTCTACCAAAAAATAATCGAATAGTGGCCAAAATTAGTGGAACTGCTCAAGTAGAACCATAGATAGTTTTATTCATTTTAAATCAATTTGAACGTCTTATTTTGCCTAATTAAACACTGGTGTCGATTCTGTAGCATATTTTGACATTACTAAACTAGACTAAACGCAACTGTCACTTTCTTTTTCTATTGAAACAGAAAGAGACACACCCTTAGTTCAGTTTAGTCCTGTCAAAGTGCGCTACAGAATCGACACCACTGTCTGACAAAAATTAAGGTCAGTTACAAGGAGTTCTACTAAGTACTTACAAACATCATGGCGGCTAATTAATTAAATTTACTATCAACATAAAAAATAACTTATTCTTAAATTATTTTTACAACTTAAACAATAGGAATAATAAATATTTTTAATCACTACCCGGAAATTTAATTTTTTACATATTATTTATATCTATATTAATATTAAAAGATTAAGGATGCATATAAAAAGCAATTACGTCTGACAATAGTGTTAATTTTAATTTGATGTGAGTAATTTACCATGATATATTACGTGTATTATAATTAACATTTTAATAACAGGCTCATAATAATGTCCGTGTTCTCATTTCGTCGCCATTAAAATTTAAAACATCTTTATAGCATTTTATTAAAATGTTACAAAAGCTAACACTCATTTTGAAGTAAAAAACTTATAATTATTAAATAACTTAGAAAATATTCTTTATTTTTTTAAAAAACTGCCTCTCTTATTTTTTATTAACTTTATTATTTAGAAAATATTGCAGAATTGTGCTATCGACCAGTATTAATTGATCTTGACCAAACAGACTATTCAATCTTAGTCAAAGGTCTTGATAAAATGGGGATTGGAAAAATTGCACGATTTTAAAAGCGTATTTTTATTATAATCCTAAAGAAAACTAATTATGAATGAAGTTATTGTGCAAAGGTGCATTTCAAACGTACGTTTTGTAATTACTTGTATTATGCATTTCCTACCTTGTATGTACCTAATCGTAGTCATGCCCAATGAGTATTAAAATTCAACGAACATGTTATTAGTTATAATACAAAATGGATTGTAGAATCGCGATAAGTTCTAAATATAAAGTAATCGTTTGCAATCATTTACAATATTTTATATTAAAATAGTAAGTTGATTATGAGCAGTTGTTAAAAACATTTACTTTCAAGAAACACTAACATTCGATATGGTGTACGTACAAATCTGATTTCACGAATCAAGTTGGACGTTGAAATCTTTCAAAGAAATCATGTTCCTGTCTAACCTACAATCAAATAACTCAAAAACACGGCTCCTTAACTTACGTGTAACTATCACTAAATAATTTACAACCAAAACGAAAACATTTGAAAAATCCGAAACACGCGCTCGGAATCGAAAAACAAACATTTTGATATTCAGAACATCTTGACTCTAAATAAAGTGCTGATAACTTAACAAATGACTTATGTTTCTGGAATTTAAAGTACTACACCAATGCAAAAATGATATAAACCCTATCAACACAATAATAGGGGTCAAAATCGTTTGTTTTCAAAAATGCATTTACACAGTGACATGGATTTAAAAGTGAGAGTTATCACGGGGTCCCATTTGAGGCGCACGCGCGGTCCCTTGCACTAAAAATAAATAAAAAAGGATCACTTATGAAGCTCGTAAAAATAATGCCGTCTGACCATTACAATGGTTGATGGAGGGACTCCCGTACTAGGATGGTGATAAGGGATAGTGGTCAGCAATGGTTGAAGAATGTCAGGTTCATAAAATAAAGTACTGGGGTATTTACGATTTTTACGAACCAAGGGGTAGGTGAGCTTCGCTCGTGTCGGCACGATCTCGGCAATGGCTTATGCTTTGGTGTTAAAATTAGACAGTCGGCAAGGTTGGTAGCGGGGCTGACTGCGTAGGGTGCACCGGATGTACTTAAGTATCATCACTCGTGGAGGCTCTCCACAAAAATAAACGGTGTAAATAGGCCCTTAACGAAGCCGAAAGGCACTTATTCTCCACGTCATTGCGTATTTTTTTTGTTCTGGACTATGCCTGGGAGACTTCTAGATACGGAGATATCGGAGGTCACAGTTCCATCTTTTTCACATATTTTTTTTAAATACTAATTTTGAAGGTTGCAAATGTACTTGAAATACCTCCATTACCCGTTTAGTATTCATTGCATCCATCAGCACAATATTTTGTGTGCGTTTCATTGAGCTTTACCGTAAAATGATATTTTTCACCCAAAAAAAAGTAGTTTCCCAGCGACAATTTTTGCGTAGGATTACTTAGTTTGATGTACCGAATGCATGGTTGACGGCTTCGTGAAGGGTCTTTTTACACCTTGTATTAATTCTGTGTTAACGCCATCTAGTTATGGTGGTAGGTCTACCCAACGCTTAAAAAATGCAAACTGCATTAAGAGCTTTTTGATAGACGCTCTATTAAATTTACTACAGTTCTGTGTACTTTTTCAAGCGTTGAGTATAGACCTACCACAAGAACTAGATAACGTTAACATAAAATTCATATTTTTATGGGTTGACACATTATTGCATAACACGGCCCTTTTAACAGTAATTGAAAAGCAGATAACGCTTGAAAGCGCTCCAGGACCACATCGACGAGCTCCTAAACTCTTTGGTTGTATATTTCGTGAGCCCTATGGAACAACCGTAAATTGTAGGCCAAGTGAAAGAATGCTTAGTTCAGACTATCATGATTTGTATGCGTTTTTTGACCACATTTTTGAAAATCGACGCGCAAACCAAATGCGAATCGATTTAGGACTGAAAATCAAATAATGTGCGTGAGCTATTATTTTTAATAATACATAATCATAATGCCTGCGTTCTTGGAGGTGAGGTGTTAGACAAGGGAGAGTGAATCGATTGCAAACATTACATACATAAAGTATGCAAATCAACCTAGAGTATGGTTGCTAAGACATAATTTCAGAAAAAAGGGAGATCATAAGTAACTAAATAAATAAAATTACATTACAACCACATCAGAATAATTTCCATCGCATACAGGAAATTAAATGATGTAAAAAATGTACACACAAACGTAATAGAATGTGTGTAATATATTGTAAAATGAATGCGTCTGATGACTGCCGCCATCTTGGATCGTGGTCTCATTGCAAGCGGAAATTGGCGGAAAACGACAGTACAATTTCTAATAGATATATTTTCCTTATTTATGAATATACTGTACATGTTAGTAAAAAAACAATCCATTGAATTTTTCTGAAAGTTGAATGATTTGCCTTTCAAATGTTACCCTTATCATTGATCAAATAGAGTTAAAAATACTTTGACGGATTTATTTTTAAAGGTGCGATTTTGTGACTCTTGGTGTAGTTATTTTAAATATGAATACCATAGATTTGTGATAGTAAAACAAATAATAACCTTTTATTTATTACTATTACTACTTTTAAACAGATTCTTTGCACATTTTCCAAACATGCCTTGTCTTAAGCATATTGGCTTCCTCCTATCTAAACAGATTCAAAGATCGGATTTAGTCGTTTGATCGTATTTGACGTTTTGCCTCTGGAATAGATTCCAATTATCTACAGGAAAGACCACACAATAAATAAACAAGTACATAAAAACAGATGTTTTCAAAGTTTTTGCGCCGATAAACTTACTTAAATGCAATCGAGGTAATTCAAAAGTGAAGTTAATAAACCTTTTTCTTGTAATTTGTTGCAATTACATCCTTAATACAATTGGTTTTAAATTATCATTACTCGTTTGGAAATGGGTCGTTCAAGTGATATCTATTGATGTTATCGTTATTATTGAAAAAATAAACATTAACGATCACTGGAATTAGACAAAATGTATTGTTTTTACTAATGTATTGGGTATTTTCCTTGTATATTATAATACACGTAAGAGTTACTTTATATTTAGGTCTATCACTACTTATGTATGAGTATATCATCACTTTACGCACATTGTTTTAAGGATTAAATAAAAACTAGCATCATTATGACCAAAAACTTGAGCTTTGTAAATTAAACAGGTATTTTCCATGCAAACCTTCGATTGGAGTTCCTTTTCCAGCCCCAGACCCCATACCATCTTTAATGACCATCTCCGATCTTAATGGAAAGTTGCTAAAAGCTGTTCACAGAGGCTAGACGAGCCTAAAAGTTTTAATATGAAAACTGTGTTTGGAACGAAATACTTATATTACAGTCACTACCAAATCAAGTCGCATCAAATTACCAAATCGCTCCCACTGACACCATACACGTTTTCCGGTAATTTGACGGACAAGATGCAACATTAACAGATAAGCAGAAATAAAATAAAACAAACAGCTCTTCGGGTAATTTGCTAGCTAATGGCGAACCTTATCTGTCTAATTAAAATGCGATTTGGCACAGACTACATGAACGTCGACTTACGTGATTGTCACACTGTTTCTGATCGCAATCAGTTGATTATTGTTCTTCTGTCCTAGGGTAAATTGTGTTCAGAATCATTATTAGTGTCAAGAGTGCACATAATAAGAGCTGTACTTGTAATTAAATACAATTGCGATGTTAATAACGCTGCACATTTGTTTTGTTTATTTACTTTGATTAGGTTTTTATTGTCGGTCTTGACTCTTGATGAGAGTGTTAACTTAAATTGAAGACTGTTTCCTTGGGACACAAACAGACTTCAGTTTTTTAAACTTCTATTGTTTTCTCTTAGATGGATTGAAGCGATGAAGTCAAGACTACGATTACAATCGGTCCTAAGACGTCATTGCTTAAAGCAGCATTTGCTGTTGTTTGGCCTCCTAATACATATAGCACATTAGTTACCTCTAATACATATGATACCCACGGAAGTAGACAGGATGATTTTTTTTCAACCAAGAACACGAGGTGTTCTCTAGATTTACAAATTGCATGAAAAATATACAACTAAAACATTCAACCTTTTTGCGTCCATTCTTTGTGTTTTTGCATTATTTAAATTTAGCTTTATTGTTATTTAAACGTATAAAGGTATTAAAAATAAATAGCTAGTTAAAACAACAATGCCTTATAAATAATCTAATCTTGAGTCAATTTGGAGACAAGGTTTTTACTTGGTAATGTATCTACCATGTCTAATGCCTGTATATAATGAGGTTTTTTTACATCCTCGTGATATAGTCTAGTCGTATCAGATCCATTAGTTTGTGTAATTATTAAAATATTATCATAACCGTCACGGCCGAGATTGCCGACGACGTCATGTACGGTATTATAGGTGCAATTTCATTCACAGGCTAGCAGAATCTGAATTTCAATAACAGGGTAACACAGTTTCAATCTTATTAGGTTCACTATGAATACATAAATAAACAAACATAAATAAATAATGAAAGTTTATTAGGCAACATTGTTACTAGTTTGATGTTAAAAATAGTAGGTACGATAATAGCTGCAGTAGAATGAACTGTTTCGTAGCATCTTTTTTTAATGAACGATATTCGCTTTTCTCCTCGTATTATACAGGGTGTAAACGAAATCATGTAATTCCTTCTAACCTCGTGATGTACTACTGACATAGATTAACCCCGAACAGGATACTTTTGGATTCAATAAAAAAATTTATTACAAAATGTAAACATGTGTTCTTAACGTGAGACATTTTAGCGCCCCGAGTTAAATGACAGCGCGGCGAACGATAGCCGCGCAATTCGCTCGGCGCGCTAAAATGCCGCACGTTAAGAACACATGTTTACTTTTTGTATTTTTTTTTTTATTGAATCCATATGTATCCCGTGCAGAGTTAAACTATGTCAGCAGTGCATCACGAGGTTTGAAGGAATTACATGATATAGTTTACACCCTGTATTTCAGGGTCCTTGCTTTAGTCTGATAAACGTCTCAGGACTGTTCGAAAGTCAAGATGTTCCTTTTTTTCGTGCTATCTTGTCGTAACTATTATCGCCTACCTCTAGACAAATATTTTTTGCCTGACATGGGAATAAACGTAGAAGTCCACCATAGTGCTTAATACCACAAAACTATGGAATCAGGCTTATGAAATTAATCTCTCTAAACCATCTGGTTTCAATATTGGATATGATTTGGCACTAAATTCAAACTAACCTACCTGTAAACTAAATCCGTACCAATATTATTAAAAGATTCCTTAATATGTTGTGTTACCATAGATCCCTTATTATTTGTTACCCAACAAACAGAACATGAATCGCCATTTGTTAGACCATACAAAAAAACATAATAAGAATCATCACTAAAGCGACCCTAAAAAGTTTCAACCCTTCCTAATTCGTGTACGGAACCCACAATAAGAATCAATTTGTGGCACCTCACTAAACGCATGGCCGATGAATTAGAGGCTTTTGTGTCGTTACATCACTATTAGGTCGGAATACATTAGATTTTATTTTTTATTAGATTAACATGCAGTATGGAGCTTCTGCTTACAGACAGATGGTTGAAAATGAACATGATGGTGCATGCTTGTAATCTTTTAATAAAATGCAAGTATATTATCGATTTTTACTAAACTATAACTAACAGGTGTGCTTGAAAAAAAATTCCAAAAAGCGTAAATTCTTACATACTTTTTTTCCATTTTGTATTCGACTTTTGACTCTACGAATGTAAACTCACCGAAAATTTTGTGCTTTTTGAATCTGTTTACTTGTACATTTATAGAGTCAAAAAACGAATTACAAAGTGTTATTGGGTTTTCCCTGTGGAGTTTCTCAGTTAGTAGCCCGGAGTTTAGTTTGTGCCCGGTTGATAGCAATAGGCTCGCCCCCGGTTGCATGGGACTTAAACATAACGGCGAAATAAGGGTGTTACCTATACACCTCTGCCCAAACCTTTAGGGAATACAGGCGTGATGTTATGTTGTGAAAATACTAATAGTACAACTTATTACGCTTTAATTAACCTTTTTCAACTGCGAAGAGAAAAATGTTTTATCAGTATAAAGATTTAAAAATTTAGAATTCTCATTCAGTTCAAAAAAACTAACTCCTCTAAGCGCAGTAGACCCTTTGAAGAGATATGTCTTAAGAATGAAAATGCGAATCATTCAAATCAATCCCATCGCATTTCTGTAATTCATTTGCAACTCCGTCAATTGACTCAGCCTATCGCAACGCATTGCTGAATAAAAGCATCTCCAAAGCCAGCCAGCTGTCATCGCACTTACAACTGACAAGAAAGCGTATATTATTAAAAGCACAAACATTATTTTAATGCCTTTCAAAAACGTCAACATTAACAAAAAGCCAATTGAAAACACGAGACCAAAAAAAAACATGTTTTATTTAACCCTTCTACCAAAATGGCGACAAATAATTAGTTTACCATTAAGCCCCCACGCTTTGGCTACCAAATGGGTTTTTTTCGCCCGCCAAATTGCCGTGCACTGAGCTATCCAAGTATTAAAACCACATTAGTTTCTGCTTACCGTAACAGTTGACGATTATATTCCTGTGATCGAATTACGAAGTTTTGTGAATGATTATATAGTCATGCTTAGAAGGGCTGAAAAGGTTGAGGACTTAAGTTGTTATAAAACGGTCTTAAGGCAGCGATCCGGTATTAAGTTAACGATAGCTCTATCTATTGTTTTCTTCGTCATTTAATACGTTTTGCTAAAATAATCATGTCATGCGCTCGATAGAAATTTAATGAGCGGTGTCTTCATCCGTGATATGCATGAAGTGCCAGCCAACCAATTCTTCTTCTTAGCGAGTCGATGGCAATCTAAATAGAGTCGGCCCAGAACGTACCTACGAGTTTAGCGTTATCAGCAGCGTCCATTAGTTCCTGTAACGTGCAGGTTGTCAGGGCACGCAGGGTATGATGTCAGGTGTCCCATCGTTTGTGGAACAATTCATTATTATCAATTTTCTCATTCTTCATACTTAAATAATTTAACATTTCATCTCGGCTGTATTCCCCGAAGAGGTGCATAGTAACACCCTTATTTCGCCGTTATGTTTAAGTCCCATGTAACTGGGGGCGAGCCTATTGCCATCAACCTGGCAGAAATCCAAACTCCAGGCTGCTACTGAGGAATTACACACGGTAAAACCCACACACTTTGGCCAAACTTGGATCGAACCCAGGACCTCACGATCAGCAGTCACGTTTGCCAACACTAAACCAACGCGGCATTTTGAAAGCATTTTTGAATACTTTTGTTGTTAAACGAAGTAACCTGTGGTCTTTAATGATCCTTTTTCACTCAAAAACGATTACAGAGTTTCAATCGTCATTGAAATGTAAAGAAAACATTATTGCACCATTCTTTGTAAGACCATCTAATATCTAAAATAACGCTCCCTTCACACGATCATTGCGAAATTAGACCTCTTTACCAACGCTGTCGAAACAATACAATAATCACATAATATTCGATCACAAAACCAATCCAATATGGACTTATCAAAACAACGATCAGTCCACAGAAATATACTAATAACATCGTTATCAAATATATTATTACCTCCGTTATTAGATTAATGGTTACCAAAATTGCTTAATAATGTACGACCATGGTTACTATTGTTTGAAAGTTTGTTATAGCCTATTGGCTTTCGTAATACCGCTTTATTGGGGCTATAAAAATAGTTGGAAGATTAGGCATTAGCCTAGCTTTATGATTGGCTGTTAGAATATGTATGCATGAATTTTGAATCCTATTAAAGCGATGCGGCAATCAGTTGTTTATTCAAGATGCCTACAAATTAGCTTGCTTTTTATATCGATACGCGTGATGGAGATAATTGGAGCAAATCTGTAGGCATTTTTATAGAGGTGAAATTTATTTTGAATCTAATATTTAAGCAGTTTCTAATTTAAGCTTTTCGAAAGAAGGGTAAACCGTTATTTATACAACGTGATGCATTATATATAATACTTATAGAAATATTATACATTTAATTTTTTTTCTTTAATCCATTATACCTACATAAGGTAGAATGTATTCATAGTAATAAACCTTTTGCTACCATATAATAAAATAACGTTTATTTAATTGTTCATAAAATCTACAATTAAAACTAAAAGGGAAACATAGATGCAAAAACTAAACGTGATGAGAAATAATAACAAGAACATTTATTATTGAATATGTAATACAGTCACGCGCCAACTGACATTATTTTGAAAGTAATTTACTACTTTAATAAATTCCAATGGCAATTAAAATGAAATGCCAACTATTTTATAATTATTAACAAAACGTAAAAAATCAACATCGACCCCAATAATAAATAAATATCTATGTGGCAAAAACAAAACGCAATTCACACTTTCTACACAATGTGCTGAGTGCTTACGAATCACTTGATCATGTTCTTGGCGCAAATGATCTTTTTCATAATACACAAGGTTAGTCGGAAAGGGGGTGTTACCCATAATAATGGATAACTTTTGTTCTACAACTTTCCACAAAAGTCATTAGTTTAAGAAAAATAGCTGTTCAAAGATTTCATAAAAAATATGCTAAATTCTACCTATCCTCAGCTATGATCAGCTGTGTTTACATTTTAGATCATATTTGGGGTCACGGATAAGAAGCTCCATTTTCTGAATTCGTAACTAAGGCAGGGGTGAAGAATTTTTGAAAAAACTAAAATAAAAATCATTTTGTACCTATGACAATTATTTTCATTGAATTTTGAAATTTTAACTCTTTCTTTAAAACAATCATCAGTGATACATTAAGTGGCCCGCGGCTTAGTACCCCCTTTCCGACTAACCTTGGAGATTCCATGTAACGGAGTGAATTGGTACGAAACTTTAAAATAGATTTTAACATTGAAATAATAAAGGCGTAAATAGAACCTTAACGAAGCCGAAATTTTTTTGTTCTGGACTATGCCTTCTAGTTACGGAGATATTGGAGGTCAAAGTTCCAACTTTGTCACAACTTTTTTTTTTAATACTAGTTTTGAATGTTGCATATGTACTTGAAATACCTCCATTACCCGTTTACTACTCATTGCATCTATCAGCACAGTGTTTTGAGTGCGTTACATTGAGCTTTACAGTAAAACGAAATTTTTCACCCAAAAAGAAGTCGTTTCCCAGCGACAATTTTTGCGTAGGTTTACTTAGTTTGATGTACTGAATGCATGGTTAACGGCTTCGTGAATGGTCTTTTTACACCTTGTATAGTTTGTTGCAAAAAAGGACTCTATTATTATCATACAGTAAACACAATAGAGTCCTTTTTGGCAACAAACTGTATTATTTCAATGGTAAAGTCCCTTTTAAAGTGTCGTCCCGATTCACCCCTTGCATCCGTATTCACCCTGTTTTACGTACGTTGATAAAATTCCTTAAGCTGTCTGAAAGTGTCAAATATTTACAAATTTATATGAACTGTGTCTTGTTATGGTGCACGAAATTCATGGAAATTTTATTAACTGCAAGTTCGCGTCCCAATTACAACGAGGTTCGACTCTACCTCATGATTTCATGACTCAATAGCCAGATACTAACTACACTGGCCTGCAAAAATAAGTATCACACTTTAAAAGTAAATATCATTAAAGTGTAGTACTTATTTTTACAGGCCAGTATATTACGCTTTTCAGGCTTGCCTCAAACCTAGCCTAGCTGTAACATATAGTTTTTCTCAACCTGTAAATAGATTAATGCTTTCTTCGAGTAAAATTCAACATCATAACATCACACCTATATTCCCAGAAGGGTAGTGCAGAGGTTTATAGTAACACCCTCATTTCACCGTTATGTTTAAGTCCCATGTAATAGGGGGCGAACTTACTGCCATCAAACGGACACAAATCCAAACACCGGGCTGCTACTGAGGAATTCCACACTGAAAAATTCAATTACACTTTGCCCGATTTTTTTTTATGGTTGGAAAATCCTCATGGATGTCCTTCGCCCGGGGAAGGCGAGGGGGCCTGCCGGACTCTTACCGGCTAAAAACCAACGGTGTCCCTCCATCTGACCTAAGGCCGGGGTCACAGGATTCCCTATTGCATGCACAGCACCCCTGGCAGATCTCGGCCCACCAGCTTCTTCTGGTGGACCTCTCCAGTGTTGGGGCAATTTTTCCCCTGCCCCACTTCCTTCTGAGAGGCGCGCGCGGAACACGGCGCGCCATCCTCCCGGGCCTGTTACTGGTCGGGCGACGGGTCCCCTAACCGGGCGCCCGCAGGCCACTCACTAGGGTGGCCGGAGATCGTAACGCGACACTTTGCCCGACCTGGGGATCGAACGCAGAACCTAACGATCAGTGGTCGCGCTTACTATCACTAGACCAACGAGGCAATTCAACGTCATTGTTATTCAATATCATTTTTATTCAATATCATTGTTATTCAAAGCTCCTATAACCCAGATACCTTCAAAAAGGCGATTTTATCCGTAGAGACTGGGCAAGGAGGCAAGAAAAATAACATATGGGTGTCAAAATAGAACCAACAAAGGTAATCGCGAGTAATTCCTCAACACGTAACAACGTCATTTGATCGAGGACCCACAAAATAAGTCATTACTCGTTGACCGTACACCAACCAGGATTATATTGTGTCTATGTTAATGGCCGCCAAGCACGGATACAGCGAGTGCGAAGGCAATAATAATTTAATATTTATAGACATGTTACATGGCTGTGGACAAGACATTTCCTACTTGTGAAAAGGGAAATATGTACTAACGTTGATGAACGATTGTTTGTTATGTAGAGTAGGGTAATTAGCGGTTTAATGTTATAGAACCTGGTACCGTTTTAAGTCATAGTAAATATAGTACTAATGATACTTATAAAGGGGGAAATACAGACTGAGAATCTTGAGGGGCTCGTGGTTGTGGATGGGTGACCATTTGTTAAACATTGAGACCCCTCCGTACCTCAGAGAGCACGTTAAACCGACGGTTTTAGGTGTCATTTGTATATCAATGACAGTCGTTACTGGTAGTCTGAAGCCTGAATGTCTAATAACCGGTCTAACCTTAGGATATCGGTATTGCCCAGTAACTGGTTTGTGGAGATCTGATGGCAGTTGCTCTGTGTAAAATGCTGGTATTCAGCCAAATTCTGGCTAGAGTAGACATTGAACCCAACATGATTGGGAAAAAGCTACGCAGAACAGAACAGACTGAGAACCTTGTAGGGGAACGAGATATGGTGTTCCGCCTACGAAAAGGAGGATCCTCCTACCAAGCGGAGTCTTGTGCCTGGCGGGCCACTGCCCAACGGTTGATGTTGGGAACTTGTATATATACTATCTGCGTGTCAAACTCTGATATCGCGATGCAGGATAGTTCGCATGTGGCGTGATAGATGCCGCCACAACCTTCTTATTAGACTGATAAAAAAAATGTTAGCAGTTAAGCAACTAATATCTAGGAGAATGCAGTCGCAATAATATTTAAAGTCTATACTAGTAAAATAGTTGATCACCTTTCCACAGTAAGCTAGGATGATAACATAAAGAAAATCGCAGGAACTGGTTCGATAAAGCAGTTGGCGTGGTAGTTAAGAGTCTCACAACTGTGAATGATGACGATCTTTCTCAGTTGTGATATCAAATTCACCGGCAAAGCATATCTTCCGAAGGCATAGATTCGATTCACAAGCTTAGAAAAACTTATAGTTAAAGCTTGAGATTGGAGGTAAGCCAGACCGTTGAAAATTTCGAAAAGACCTCTCATTAACCTACTGTCAATGTAACGTTTCTACTTATATAAGGAATAAGTTACGAAATAGGTACTTTATATTAACTATCCTAATTTAGACTTTCAATTGTCGCAAATCTTCTTCTTCCTCTTAGCCTTTTCCCAATTATCTTGGGGTCAGCTTCCAGTCTAACCAGATGCGGCTGAATACCAGTATTTTACACGGAGCGACTGCCATCAGCCCTCCGCAACCCAGTAACTGGGCAATGCCGTTATCCTAAGGTTAAACCGTTTGTCAGACTTTCGGGCTTCTGACTACCCGTAACGACTGTCATAGGTATTCGTATGACACCCGGGACCGACGGCTTAACGTGCTCTCCGAGGCACGGAGGGGTCTCGATGTGTAACAAATGGTCACCCATCCACGGACTGACCGCGGCAAGCGCAGCTTAACTTCGCAAATCGTACGATCGGCGCGGTTGTTATTTAGCCACGAGCCCCTCTTCAATTGTCGCAAATACTGTACTAATTTCAACACTGCAATTCCAACTTGGCGAGTTTTATATGCAAGGTGGTCAGCCTCGCCAATTCAGATTTACTAATACACCCTTTTCCTCTGTCTATTTAAAATTTACTACTTTCGCGAGAGCACTAGCAGGGCAGAAATTGTATGCTTTTTGCTCCAAGCTGTTTCTAATAAGTATAAAATATAACTTACCTATATTATAAGTTATTCTACTACGACATTTACTACTTGTGTGGGTTGATATTATTATTTATCTTCTACTACTTTCTATGGACATCCATAGAAAGTAGTAGTAGACACGATCTGTTAAATTAACACCAAGTATACATATACTTGGTGTTAATTTAACAGATCGTGTTGGAAACACAATACTGCGCTCCAAAACTCAAATTGTAGATGTGGCTCAAAAGGCCGCCCAGCTGAAGTGGGACTGGGCAGGACATGTCTGCCGTATGCGGAATGAGCTGTGGGCCCGTATAGCACAAGACTGGAGTCCCGAGATAGCGAGACGGAGTCGCGGCAGACCGCGGAGAAGATGGCGGGACGAGTTAGATGCCTTTCATAATAATTAGCATGAAACTGCACAGAAACGTGACAGATGGAAAGAATGGAGGGAGGCCTTTGCCCAGCAGTGGGACAGTACAGGCTAATTATAATATACTTATCATTTATCGGTTTGCTATAAATGTTACTAAAGTTCTCCATAATTATTGATTACAAGAATCTTCTTAGCGAAACCGCCAGCAATAAATTTCGTATTACGCATACCATAGAGAAAGAAAATATTTTTCTTTGTAAGGTAAACTTCTGGCTTCACGATAGAATAGAATCCTTGCTGTTTTACATATATTAATAACTGATTTAAATCCAAAATCTTTGGATTGATGTAGGTTTTTGGCAGAAATTTCATATAAGTAATATCAAAAATCTACATCAATAGTTACTAATATAGATTTTGGATTGGGATCGATTATTTATTAATGTAACCATTAAAGTGTCTATTCTGCGTTTGTTAGCTAGGGTAACGTTAGCTATACGACGTTATTGTTTAAATAGTTAGCTAGGTGTCTGAGCTTATGAATTTGTCACTCTTGCACTGGTAAGTCTTATATATGTTAAGAGAAACCAGGTCTATTGAAAGGTTTACGCGGGTCCAACAGAGAGAGAAACTTTTAAAAAATTAATTAAATTTTGAAATCGGTGATCAGAGTGTAATTTACAATGTCTTATTTTTCCATCTAAGATCACGTCTTCCTTTCCCAAATAATGTCATTAAATCTAAAACGAACGTCTGCTAATGTTGATACAATTATAATGACGTGTATTATAAAGTTATTTAGCGAGCAATTAACTTGAAATTATATACACATTACGGGAATACGTACTTCTTGGAGCACTTGAACCGCATCCGGCGCGGGCGCAACAAAAAGTGTGCCTATCTAGTGCGTACGCGCAGTACAAACCTCAAATGATTTCTTTTGCTGCTTTCAATGTAAAATGTGTTTGTATTGCTAGTCGTTTGTGATTGTATGCAGCGGACCTCAACATTTTATACGCAATTTAGTAATAGAGGTTTTAATGAGGTTTCGAATTCAATTTCAAAATAATTCGATAAAGAACATTTAGTCGTGTCAGAAAATTGAAAATTATATAGCCTTTTTATAAGTGTAATGACTACTCTAAATGTAAGATAAACTGAATCAGGCCACATTTAAAAGGCATACCTCACTTTTACGAACAAAGGATTATATGGCAAACAACATATAGATTGCGAGTTAAATTCTTATTGGTCACGAAATAAATCACCTGAATGATCTACAGTATTTATTCTCCATCCGATATTTCAAAGAAATCGATATTTTATCCGATTCGCCATAGTTAAAGCGCGTCAAATGTGTCTAACTAAACCGCGTTCTATAAAATGATTAAAAAAGAAAAAATGTTGCAAATCTCTGTCTGGTACGTGGCTCGTGTCACCGCGAACGCTGCGCGCGCGCCGCTCCATTTCACTCCGCTCAATGGACGACCATTCAAATTGCCCACAAACCGCCATCTTTGTTTTTTATATACCCTCGTTTTTCCGTTCTTTCAGTAATAGTTGATTAAACTCGGGTTCGATAAACTTTGTAATCACTTCGACTGACGTTTTAAATTTTCAATCATTAGATGACTGTTACATTTCGCGGGTTTCACCGGAACACCCACATCACTTCTCCTGAACTTAAAAATATTTAACATGTTGATGATCCCATTTAGTTCCACTCCAGCCTTTCTTTATTATACCTATCAAAAATCTAATTTCAATAAATCGCCGGAACACATGTCGTTACTTCAAAAAGGATTCGACTACGCCAATTCGGCGGACAAAGATGTTTATCAGAAACAATGCAGAACCGATTTAGAAATAATGAATTTATGAGTTAACAGATTTCCACCGTTCGACTGGATCCTCTGGGAGCGCAGCGGAAACAATGAGACGCCGATTGCCGCTATAATTTCATAGTCGATCCGTTAACAATATCTCAGTGGTGATAAAAAAGTGATTTAGTATTATTAGGTGGGCGATGCGGCGGAGATGCGAACGCGGAGAATCGATTTGGCGTCTCTGCGTGAAGTTTGTTTAGCGGAACGGTAGCGAGGCGCGGAGATGGAGCGGGCGCGCGGGACGCGGCGAGCGTGTGCCCGCGCCGCGTCACGCCCGCCCCGGCATCGCATTACAGCCTATACAAGCTTTATTGGACTACATTTAGTGACGCTTTAGTAAATAACTATGAGTTTGTTTTTCGTCGTCTTTTTAACACTGTATCGCTTCAGCACCGCCACTAACTGTTTTAACGGTCCCACAATTTAGCCTCGTAACGTTATTACCACTGTCGTTGTTAAAGATAAACATCTATAATGTAATTTGGAAAATGAAATTATCATGTTCGTAAATGACATTGAGGGGTTGAAAGTAAATGAGGTGGCATTTCGTGTCTAAATTTACGTAGCGCGCGTTAACGACAGTAAAAATAACAATTATAAGGGTGGAGATCCCTATCTGTGTAATCGTTTCAGACTAATTCCGGGCGATAGCTTCCCGTTAATATTCTGTTTACACTTGTAACATTACGAGATTGCATAAAAAAGTTAAATTATACACCAACATTGAATCTGGTTTTTATATTATTGTAATTACAACGAACCCTTGATTTCAGATGTCATAGATATGTACAGGTACATCCTGTTTTACAATAAACGTAATTATGTAGGCTAATGTGAACATTTGCTAATATAACATACGCATAAATGTTATTTAGAAATCATTTATCGTAACATTGAGGAATTGTCGATCAAACTGTCAATTCGCAAAAAAATATTTATGTTCTCGAGGTAAATAATCAAAACCACATTATATTATAATATGCCGTCAACATTAATATCAGTAATAGAAAACGAATCTCCGGAAGAAGATAATAAAAATGTTCCCGAAATGTCTCATGATGACAATCTCGACTTCCGGACCACACCGACAGTGGTCTTTGCTCTGTTATTAAATGCCGACTTCGTGTTGACTCGCCGCCACGTGTCATCAACTTAGAAACCGCAAAATATAGACCAACATACTTCTGCTATCGATAAACCCCAAAATTTTAACATCCTCATTGATATAAGGATGAGAATGGACCAAACTGTATTAGCTAATAATAAATACGAGGCAATCATAGTTCTAATTCACACCACAGACGTAAAAAAAAACAACAAAGCTACTGGCGCCTTATCATTAGCAACTTCCGAAAAGAGGCATATTTTTTTCCATCGTCTATCGGCTGAACCTCAAAAGGACAACAAACTGACAAATTGTACCAACAAACAATGCCAAAAGCAAAAAACGAAGCTCCCTCGAAAATGAATTAGTGGTGCCAACAAAGAAAAAGCTTTACGTAAGCGAGTAATTGCCTACTGCAACTCTTTTGTTGTTTGCAATGACAATGAAACATAATGATAAAGGATTCATTATTTGTCATTGTCCTTAATGCCACCTTTCAAATATTTTACTCGAAATTGAAACAGCAATTCATAATGAAAGCCTTGCTTAACAATTGCATGTGTAAGACGGTATGAATACAGGAATGGAAAGAAACCATCGGTTAATCCTTTTTCATATAAGCACCGAGCTTAATGCGGAGACATTGTGTAAGTTAAACAATCGAGGATGAATAATTATGCGGCCGAGGCATCAAAATCCTTTTAACCATTTCAATTTTCTTATCAACGAGGACTAAGTCGAACGTCAGTCGTCAAGCAAAATCTTCGAAAATAAATTAGTTAATGTGCATAAAGTGGTCGAGCTCGTGACTGGCCCGCCAATGAACCCGGAGCCGAGGCCAGAATCCCATTTTTATCTTCGTGTCAATTCACCTTTGTAAAATATTGATACTGATAAAGCAATAACGCTTAGTAACCAAGAATTTCCTGTTTGATACGTCAAAACAAATCACTGAATTCATTTGTATAATTGTAACTAAGTCCAAAACGAAATTAATTTTACTACCGATCCAAGTCGGCGATTTTTTACCGGTAGCGGTAACGATTCGAAATTGATTACCCACTTTAAAAAAATCAATCGAACGTTGTAATTGCTTTCTATCTTCCCAGAAATTCAATTTGTCAATTAAGACATTAAAAATTACTCTTGTTATAGTCGAAAGACCGGCTCCGGTCGTGATCGTCGAAATCACGTTTGTTATTAATTGAATATTGCAAATAATCAATCGGCACCCACGAGCAATTACATCTGCGACGTTGGATACCGTCGGCCGCGGCGGGATGATATTATCGGCACGTATTAATTTATTGGCGAAATCGAATAGGGCTAATTTAAAATAGGAAAGGTGGGGAAATAAGTTTATAGCAGGCGGAGTTGCGGAGTGTGCTCGATGTGTAGGCTATTGGCCGGCGTACCGCAGGGGCGGGGTTTGGGCCCCATGTTTTATTTGAATTATGGATGAGGCATGCTGCGTTCGTTTCTTCAAACCAGTTGTGAGTGCCGCAGCCTCGCGCCCGCTCGCCTCTCCCCTTCTAATTAATTGATGTTTTCATTTAATTGCTTGTTCTTTAATTACTCGGTCATATCAGAAATTGAGTGTTTAACTTTATTAGATTTAGTGTTACTGCAGGAGGCTCTATCCGCTATCGCCCATCGTTCAACTGTGAGTGCGAAAAATATACTTAAAACTTGTTTATTTCTATTTTTCTCTCTAATTATATTGTTTTATTTATTTCTACTGTTTCATTATCTATTGCTATAATGCAATTAGCATTGTTAATTGTCAAATAGCTCGAGTAAAAACGGTTCAATTAATTTTTGTAAGGCGTTATTTGCATTGTAACATTCGTTATTACGTTAATTAATTTAATTTGTTGTTATATTAATTATAATGGTTGACAATTAATTGGGAAAATAATTATGATTCTTAAAATATTCCACAAACAGATGGGCAATTAATATATTCCTTTTTATACTTTGTTTGTTGACGTTGTATACTTGCCGACGGAAGTTAAAAACTAAGCTTTTAATTAAGCTTATACTAAAACCGGTCAGTATAAAGGTTTAACAGCAAAGTTAAGAAAATGTATCGACTTTGGCTTTAATTTACGTATGTATGTATCTACAGAACTTATTTTCAATCTTAATTTGACACTTAACAAGGATCTACTACCTACATTCACAAATGTAAAAAAAATACACAGATGACTTTTTTTACTATGAACACGTGGTTTAGTAATTATAATTATTGTTTATTAACAATCCCTTCCTATTATCTATATTTTTAACTCTGTTATTCTTCGCAATTGATTATGCTTAATTAAGTTGTTTTATTGTATAATTTTTACCATATAAAAGTTTAACTACAATTTTGATTAGCTATTTATTCAAATTTAGAAGTAATCAACTACTTAAACTGATATATTTATATGAATCTTATTGCAAAAGTTTAGACACTTATTAGAACCGTGTCTAACATCAAACTCGACATAAAAAAATGTTTTTAAGCCCGGTTTAGTCTGAACAACAATTAAACATATTTTTTTGGTGAAACACTGTTTATAAGCTTTTCCTGCTTTGTGGGAGAATCAGCTGTTAAACATTTTGGTCATCAGTTGTTATATTTTTAATTCAATGATACAGTTCTGAAACATGCACATTTCTTCATCATCATCATCATGAATTCAAATTATCAGTCTATTGCTGGATATAGGCCTCTCCCAAGTTTCGCCACAACACTCCTTTCTCCGCAAATTTCAGTAATATTATTCCTTTTTTTATTCTTTATTTGATCGCGTTTGACCTGGTGGTAACCACACACAGGGTCTAAGATGGACCACACGAATCCAAGAAACAGAGATATAGAGGGATTGCCCTATACCCCTCTGGTTCTCACATACACACGACGGAATAAAGTAGACTGCTTACCGGACTTTAATGTGAGGGTGGTAGCTAGTCAGGCGGAACGTATAGATCCTACCACCAAGCGTGCTGGGTTTTGTCGAATCTTACAACACGTGTCAATTCCCAGCGTGCGGTGATTAAGGTTTATGTTCTAACCCGTCCTCACAAGGGATAAAAATCCTTAATGCATTGTAGGTACTGCATTGAATACTATTAGTTACTTTAATATGCGATGCGTGCGTTACGGTACGTAAGGGATGACGTCAAGAGGATGAACAACAGTATCCTTTGCTCTTTCTTTCTTTTTCGTGTGGTTAGTGACTAACCTGGTGTCCGAGTTTATGCCTCCCATGGGCCTCTGACTTGGCTTTACACGCCGTCGAGAAATATCTCTCAGGCATGCCGGTTTCCTCACGATGTTTTCCTTCACCGTTTTTAAGCAAATGATAATTAGAGAATACGCACATGAATCCGAAAAGTCAGAGTTGCGTGCCTTGGGTTCGAACTCGAGACCTATGACTTGGCAGTCCGACGATCACACCACTAGGCTATCACTGCTACTCCTTTTGATCTGTTCTTTTGATTTGTTTTTCCTTTTTGATCCTTTGCTAATCACCACAAATTTTTCCATCAATCTTTCTGCCGATCGTGATCATTAATGCCAATTTCGCTTTTTCTGGTCATTGTAGTAATCATTGGGAAGCCCATGTCCAGCAGTGGACGTTTACATACTGATATGAGAAGACCTTATCTAAAGGGCTCGTGGCTAATTATCAACCGCGCGTGTCATACGATTTGCGAGGTTAAGCTGCGCTTGTCGCGGTCCGTCCGTGGATGCTCGACCGTTCGTTCGTTATCCGTATCTTGGAGAGCATATTAAACAGTCAGTCCCGGGTGTATTACTAATATCTATGACAGTCGTTACGGGAAGTCAGAAACCTGAAAGTCTGACAACCGGTCTATCGTTAGGATATCGGCATTGCCCTGTCACTGTGTTGCGGAGGTCTGATAGCAGTCGCTTCGTGTAAAATACTAGTATTCAGCCGCATGTGGTTACACTGGAAGCTGAACCCAACATAGAAGGGGAAAAGCTAGGCAGAACAGAACATGAGAAGACTTCATCTAGGTATACAATATTTTGACAAACTTGCATGATGGCTTGAAGTTACACTAGAAGCCGTACATGACAGGTGGCGCCATCTACAGCCGTTTTCATGGCATTTAACTCTATCAGCATCTACCTGGACAGCCTCAAGCCGTGTATAACCTTTGAACCTCGCAAATGGTAGTAACGAATGATCTAGAAGCCGATTTCTATGAATGCTATAATAACCAGTTGGATGTAATTATTTTTTTCAATCAACAATAACTCGATGTTGATCTGGGAACTTTAGAAAAATTACTGTATTATCTGTTTCTCATGACAAGACATGATGTAAACGCAAAGTAAACAATTGAACATGAGTGGATATCAACTTTGAGATGGTAAACAAGTCTGAACATGGCGGTTTGAGAGCTGGCTCACAAAAAGCACTGCTTACAGTAAAATTTCATACATTTGACTTTTTTTTAACTCATGTAATGTCGAAACGTCTCGAGTTCGAACTAAAGGTACGCACCTCTGACTTTTCGGATTCATGTGCGTATTGTATAATTATCACTTGCTTAAAAACGGTGAAGGAAAACATCGTAAGGAAACTGTCATGAGAGGTATTTCTCGTGTGAAGCCAAGTCAGAGGCACATGGCGGCATAAACTCTGACACCAGGTTAGTCACTAACCACACGAAAAGAAGAATGAAAATCCAATAATTTCCAGTAGAGCTTCTATTACCTACTGTTAATCCATACTCCATTTCACTGTAGGCACATAATAAATTGCATGTTACTTTAGTAAACACAATAAATCACTCATTGGTATTATCTGCTATAGTAAATGCAAAGCGAACAGATAAATTATACAGTCAAGGTGTGTTTGGTAGTAGAGTCTACTCTACGGCATGTTTCGACCATATTGGGTTGCAAATATATTAATTTATTAGCTCGTTAGGCTTTAATGATGAAATGAGCTGCCTAGAAAAATAGGCATGGATACACAATAGATGGATCTAAGTTCTACAAAAAAAAACTATTCAAGCTCATAATTTTGTAGAAGCGTATCATAATAGTTTGTATACACATCATTTGTTTATGGTCGGTGACACTAGTAAAAAAACTAACAAAAAGAGGTGATAGCCTAGCGGTTGAATTCTTGCCTTCTGCATGGAGGGTCTGAGTTCGATCCCGTCCCGTACGTCTGACTTTCCGAATTCATGTGCGGATCAGAATTTGATTATCACTTGCGTTAACGGTGAAGGAATAACATCGTTAGGAAACCTGCATATCTGAGAGAGCTCTATACAGTTCTCGATGGTGTGTGTAGTCTGCCAACCCGCAACAGGCCAGCGTGATGGACAAAGGCCTAAACCCTCCTCATTCTGAGAAGAGGCCCGTGCCCAGTAGTGGGACCGTAATGGGCTAATTGTGTTATGTTATGACACTAGTCTGTTTTGCTTACATAAATATTTCTGTTACAATTTGCAAAAAGAGAGCTGGGTTTGAGTCAGACGGCTTGCTCGGTTGCCCGGTTGGTCGTATTAGGCGTCTCCAATGATCGAATTCAATGAGAAGAACGTTAAGGGATTCTTGGAGAAGAATTTGTTCACTGACGCGGTGACGACGACGTTAGCAAAATGTATTCATTCAGAACTCCTCAACATTTAGACACTTTTTAGTAGGAAGACCCATAGAACCACAATATATGGAGTTGGACTTCTATTTACTCCAAGATAAAAGCAATTTACTCAAAAACTTAAATACCTTATTACCAGATACCACACTCAACCTTATTACAACAATATAAAGGCTATTTTTCAATACACCGTCCGTATGAATACATAATATGAATAAGTACCTACCTCAGTATACTAATAGGTTAGAGCACGTAACTTCAAATAACGAAATGAAGTAATTTCCGCCATTTAAAACGTGTACTAAGTAGGAACAAATTATAGTTATCGTTACGTTCGACAGAATTCATTTGTCAGCCATTCTCATTGTGTCTAAGCATTGCAGTTCTATTTAAAAGTGTCCAGTAGATAAGCTTGTTCATCCATACTTCATAGTAACAAATTGTCTCATCAGTTAAGCTGTTAGCGCCTTTATAGAGCTTACAAGTCATATAATGGTCACTACTAAGTACTAACAACTCATGATTATGTTAAATATATGTAGATCATATGTATTTGTGATGTAAGCTTATACGTTATTACTAACATGGTAAAGTTCAATATCGTACCGAATTATTTCGGAAGTTATGTTGTAAAAAATGCAACAAATACAAAACAAATGTGCAATACATTAGTATTTCCAAGGTGGTCTAATACAGAAAAATGTATATTAGCAGCTTATCATTGGCATCATCTAGTCATAAAAGTCGACTGCGTATGTCGGTGAGCAAACCTGTCACTTTTTACGCACTTCGACCTTTATGCACAACACTAATTGCCTGCCTTCGAGCGGACCGACGCGACTTTATGTTCACATCACTAGCAGCCTCGCCCACCCAACAAAAATAACTGTTCACACAAAGACTTTAACGGCCTGCCCGTAGTTTATACGACAACCTTTACAGGAGCGTGTATTAAACAATAAACATAAAAGTGTGACAAACAAACATTGCGACAAAACATGTTATAACACACTCCAATCAACACAAGCACTTATAAGCTCGGACAAAAGTCCAAAAAGGACTCCAGACGAAAATATGTGACAGAGGCATGCAGCCTTACCTACCGAGATAACCCTAAAATGAGGACATAACAAAAACTATACGGGCGAAATTAAAAGCAGCGACGTACAAGCAACTAACACACGCTCTAACGTTTTGTGATAAGCTCGTTGACTTTTTGGGGCCGACGTAATTTGTCGAAGGCGCCTAAGATAAAGGCGGCAATTTGGTCGCGGAGGCCCGAGGCACGCCGCCGGAATGTCAACCGGGGTAGCAAGCGTAGGGTTAACACGCAACACGATATGTACGAACACGTTTTAGAAATTGAGTTCGTAATTTATTTAGTGGCAATAAATTTAAACATTGTTTCATGAAAAAACATGAGGGTCTAAATTGTTTATTTTTGTTCGAAAAATTATGCCAGGTGTAAAGGTGTGACGTCAAATGTCATAGCGGTATTATGCCGTTTTGACAGTGAAAGGCGCGAAAACGCCATGTGCGCCGGAGCCCTTGGGGTTATTCTGCAATATTTTACCGCGGCCAAATGATCGGCTGGGCTTACCACACGCGATACAGACCGGATAAAGGCGCGTGTCAACTATACGTCACGAAGCTCTGTATAAGCTTCACGGTATTATGTGTTCACTTATCGTGAATCGGCGATTTCATTACAAAACCATCTCGATCATACACAAGTTATTACATGTCACGCGATTTCGACATGACTGATCCCATTTGTATATCTACTTACCTCTGTCTGATGCAGCAGGAAAAGGCTATTCAGCAAATTGTACGACGACGGCACAACCTAGAAATTGATTACAAAACGAATAAAATCAATGAATACTACTACTCGTACTACCAAATACTATTCCAAAATTTCTTATGGTAAATTCCTATAATTTACGGAGCGTTATTGGTTAAAATTGAGCCTTATATTTTTAGCAATAATGAAGCAAATCCCTCATGGCTTTGCATTGTAGACCCTCCCATAGGGAAGTAGAAAACTCAGGTAAAATTAGCTTACGAGTCTATTGATATGATTTTTATTTTTAATTTGGCAAAAAAGAAAACTACCTTTGGTAAGCAAAACGATTCGTTTTTGTTTGTAGGAACCGGGGATTAATGTATAAAACATTGAATACTTCTCTCCAAAATTTCTCGAACCGTATTTCTATCGGTCAACGCTACCAAGTAAAAAAATACAGTAAAAAAAACTGGCTAACACAGCACAAACCTTAACCTACATTTTACCATCACCTATAAACCAAATATTCATCCAACAAACGTTCAATCTGTTTGTGTGTCCGCTCACGTCTCGGTGGTCGCGTGTCCCCTCACTAATTATACGTAACTACTTATCGTACGGACTCTGTCTCAAACCTTTTAGCTGGTGACGTAGTCAATAAATCTTGACATATCTAACTGACGGCGACCGCGACGGCGACGACACACAAATATTAATTGCGAATATATTAATATAACTGATCGTTTATAATACTGTTGTGGATATTGGTGGATAATAGAGAGTAAATAGCAAATTTGTGGACGTATTTAGGAGCAAAGTTTTTGATTTTTTTGTATGAAAATCAATGTATGCATTTTACATGGGCTTAAATTTAAATAATTAAGCAGCTGATTAAGGAGATCAATAGCTGGAGAGATGATAGCCTAGTGGTGTGACCGTCGGACTACCAAGTCATAGGTCTCGAGTTCGAACCCAAGGCACACACCTCTTAACTGTTCGGATTCATGTGCATATTGTTATCATTTGCTTAAAAACAGTGGAGGAAAACATCGTGAAATGCTTGAGAGATATTTCTCGATGGCATGTGAAGCCAAGTCAGAGGCCCATGGGCGGCATAAAACTCTGACACCAGGTTAGTCACTAACCACACGAAAAGAAGAAGAAGAATAGCTGGATATCATAGCATTCCAATGTTATCCTGGAAATGCAAACCCATATAATTGCAATTTAAACACAAAGTGCTCAGAAGCAAGTCTTTTTTACGTGAACAAGTTAATAAATTCATAATATATTCATCGTAAAACGTGTAGGATATAGTTGAGTGCCTTCAACTATGTGTCTAGACTTAAAGTATTAATAAATCTCCCCAGAACTCCCCGTGTACGACGATTGCCAACAAAACACTTTCTGATTCGCGCATCCTTGATTCTATTAATTGGTTTTCATATCGTTGTACATACGCAATGCTACCGTTTCGTCCGTCAATTAATTCATTTCTTTGAAACCCAGTTAGTTATATGTAGTCTATATCGATCGTTCAGAGAAGGACTCGACCGCATTTCAATAAGAAATTATCAAATTAGTTTCATCGGAAATAAAAAAAGCTGCCGTGCGACCACAAAGGATGGCTGGCATTGTTCACAGATTTTAAAAATCATCCATAATTAAATGGAATTTGGTTTTTATAAGCGCGGGCGTTTCGCCATGATATAAATTCCTGCATCGACAACACAGTTGGGGCTACTGAAAAAGGAGTAATTTGCCACCCTGCTGGATGGGACTATTCAATATTGAAAGAACATATCACAAACGGGGTATAAACAACTAATCAATAATAATAATATTGTACTTGAGACCTTCTTTGAAATGTATAAGAACAGTATGAGGCCTGTCGCGAGGTCGGCAAAAACTGGTCAAACTGAGGTGACTGATTCCGCGAAGAATCCAGGGAGCCCAGCTCTGGTTATAGCACACAAAATAACAGATTGTCGAGCATTCTTTATTAGGTACGCCAAAGGGGCATATGTCCTGCTTGCCGCCGCGGTGGTCTTGATAATGCAAATATTGGGACAAATGATACAACGAAAACGTTATATGCGTCCTGTAATATCCATCTAAAATAAGTTTTTATTAAACATTTAACCCATCATTCTATCATTTATCAAAGTGGTAGATAAACGCTACTAGCTAATAAATTAAGCTTTCTATGAGAATAGGTTTGCCAATTGAGGTTGAATGGTTTTTGCATAAAATAACTTAAAACAGACAAATGCCCAAAGATACCAGTTGAATTAATGACAAGCAATCTGATATAGACATTCAAAGTGATAGATATGACTTATAACATTTAGAATTAAACGCCTGGCTATTTTGAACAGTAAGGTGTTCAATCATACTTAGTTTCTAGTGATTTCTACAATCGTAACTATGAAATACTAGAATATTAAGTACCAAACTCACTTTAAATTGTTACAGAAAAAGTGTTATTAAATTCTATAACCTTTATAAGGAATCTTAAGACATAAATGTCTTTCTTCAACTTGCATTAAAAATTAAACGGAAAAAATATAGGTACTGGTTGACAGTATTCTTAAACCATTTTTTTTTTCAATTTGCTGTGATAGTTGTATGAGTACTTTATATTCTCTATTGAATGTAACTTACTAATATAAAAAAGGCTTATAATTATGGTTTCAATAAAGCTTAAATATTTATGAAACATCTTCATCTAAACATTAATGAAATGGAAACATTATTTTCATTTCTTGTACCATCTGCAATTCTCTCTAAATACCAGAACAGGTACAAAGCCCGGAAATTAATAGCAACGTTATTATACTCACACCTACTATGCCACACGTTCAATCGTCATCTGTATAGAATACAAACATAAATTACAAAGATAAATAAAGACATCTCGATGTAAACGCAATGATCATTACTGACGACAAAAACGGCAAATTGTTCTAAGAAAAAGTGAAATTTCAAGATAGAAACATCATTGAAGACATTGGAGACATAAAATGGGAATTGCGGGGAGCATTCAATGCGATAGATGAAAAAAGCAATATACGCTGAGTTGTAGATCGGTATATCTTTCTCGGCTCAGCATGAGACTAATTATGCTATGGGATGATCGAAGGACAGTTTTTGTTCGGCCGCGGTCGCCATTACACCCGAGTTTCGACTCAGAATTGAGTTTTTAGTTTGGCATAACTTAAATTGCATTTTTGTCACCCACCGCCGCCGAGTCGTGATTGTAAAATGTTTTTGCTTGTTGATTACGAGCCTCATGTTTATTCTGCTGTGTCTTCATTAGTACCGGTATTTTGTTGTTTTTTGTTCAAAAGATAAAATTGGAGATACAATGATATACAATATTGGTTTTGATTCGATTAGGTTATGACTTCATAACGTTAGTGTCAATTGTTTCTCGCCGTATTTAAGTAACCATAATTGAAACACTTTGCTCTCCGGGAAGAAGATCATTTTGAAACAAAATTTATTTACTAAGAATAATTTATTTAACAAAATACATCAAAAATATGAGCAAAGTGTTCATGGCTAGCAGTTCATGTACATATTTTCAAATAGCCGTACACTACAATTGAATAAGTCTGTCTACGGTTAATAGCTTAGGTACGGTAGGTTTGTCAACATCAAAAGTAGATGAAGATTGCTCAAAGTTTCAAAACTATACAACGTGTTACATAATTCCCCATGAAAAAGAAAACATAATCAAGTAGTCTTTTATGGGTGTTGTTATTTATCTCTCAGAGGAAATTAGATAAGAATGTAAATAACTTCCTGGGTAGTCTATTCTTTAGTTTAATATTTTCAGGGTTGCGTTTCAATGATGATTATTTTATGTTTTAATTAAATTCTTTTTTTTGGGTAATAGGTACTACGGTTTTCAAATATTGCCAATAGACTCTTTACAAGGGACCTTTAAACCACCTTTCGGCTTTAGGGGTATTTTTGTAACACGTAGTATTATGTTTAAAAAATAGTTATTATTGTTTTTGTTAATGAATAATGATAAAGAAATTAATTCTAATAGTAGGTATTATGATTACAACAAACAATTAACTGCCAAGAGATATAAAATATTTATCAACTTTTACTGTTGACTCTTTCCTTTCTGCTTATTTATGACTATTGAGATTATCTATAAGTATTTCTAATAACTAGTACTCAAAAACGCACTTGACTGTAATTAGGTAATCGGAAAAAGATACTTCATAATAAAAATCCTTGTGTAAAGGACTACTCGTGAATTATCATGTACTTACATTATTTATAACGATGAAATCAATTTTATTAATGGTTTCAATGAATGAGCTCTATCGCCGTGTCTATTTTTAACGTATGACTTTATTAATACTCTTCTTTTACTTTCATTATTACTAGGGACTACTCCTGCCAAAAATATATCTTTTACCACACCAGCAAGTGTAACATGCGCAGTGCGACATAATTTTGTCGTGGCATTATCTCGAGCCGACACGAGATAGTCATACAGTCAAAATTTATGTCACGCTGCTCATGTCAGCCCAACTGGTCAAGAGAAGTCAGAGATTATAGAGGTCGAAAAGCCAGTCCCTTTACAAAAAACAGTTTCATAAGTGAAAGAAATTAAATTTCGTTTTAGTCGTACTAATAACTAACTGACTTGTTCCTTAACAACAGGCCAAAAAATTTTAAAGCCTAACTATATTTCTTTAAATAAATATCCTTTAGGTAGTAGGTACACATTGATTTAAAAGATTATTCGAAATTATATTTCTAAATCTTGCCAAAACCAAAAAGTGGTGTAAGTAAAAGATTAAGCACTCGGGACCACGATGATTCCTTAAGCTTCCAACGTTAATAATTATCACATCATGCTTCGAACTTTAGAAAACTGTATTAAAAAACCTTAAATATGCTTTATTTATGCGTTAAGTTGGCAAACACGCCGGCAGTTCACCTGATCGAAAATGATTACCGCTGCCTATACATAGAAGTGGATAACTGATGCTTTGCCAACCTTAGAGACAAAGTTGGAAATTCTCATATGCCTGTAATTTCACCGGCACCCATACCCTCAAAATCAAAACATAGCAATGCTGCTTGGCGGGAGAAATAGGTATGGTGGTATTACTTCCAAGAAATTGCTTTTTTACAGATAGTACTATTACTGTTTGTTACAGACTTCCTCACATACGTACAAAACCACAATCCAAAGTATATTAAAGTGAGGTTCCGTGCGGTATCGTAACAGCGGCGAGGCATGTTGATTGCACCCCGGCTTAATTAAATAAACCGTTTCTTAGTAACTCTGTTTACTCGTTACTTGAAGGCTTAATGCCACAATCAGGCTGGTGCCTATGTAAGTACCGATGATGTTATTACGTTAGGAATTGTTGGAGAAGAGATATAGGAAGAGCTTTACGATTTTGAAAACGAATATAAGGCTGCCATGAACAATATTTCAAACAATGATCAAGAAATAGCAGAATTCGCGGAAATTGCATAAAAAACAACATCACGCCTGTATTCCCCGATGGGAATAAAAAGAGGTGTAAAGAAACACCTTCATTTCGGCGTTATTTTTAAGTCCCATGTAGTAGGGGGCGAGCCTATTGCCATCAACTGGGCACAAATCCAAACACCGGGCTGCTTGCTACTAAGGAATTCCACCCGGAAAAACCCAACAACACTTTCACAAATTCATTTCAACTAAAATATTTGTAAAAACATGGACAAATAATGTTTCGAATTGTGGTAGTTAGAATAAAGCTGTAAAGGTTTGTTTCTTTAATTTAAAACATTGGAAACCACACCTCAACCTCCATTGTAAAATTATAGTCGTTCTTAATTCTTTCAAGAATCCTGTCCAAAAATCGTCAGAATTCTTCAACTTAACACGAAGAATCTGCTAAAAAACCGTTTCTTTCTTGTGACCTACCTTTGATACCATTCCCTCGATGCCTGTCTTAAGTTCTTGGAACTTGTTCACGTTGGAACAGGAGTCCGTCTTGATGAGCCCAGTGCCGTGATCCGTTGAAACGTTCGTAGTCGCGTGCTGGGCGTGTTGGTGGCAGTGTGGTACAAGGGACAAGCGGGTTCAAGGGAGAACCGTTGATGGATGTGTTAAAGCTGAGTCGCGCGGTGAAAAAACACTGAATACATGTAATATTACATGTAATCATTGAGAAATGTAGTGTATTCTTCTATCCCATTCCAGTTATAAACATTGTGTCTCTATCATTCTTAATTTAATTGTTCAGTTCCATTCTCTGTGGCTTGAGATTTCGTGGACCTTAGTTCGAAATATTTTTCCAGCTCAATCTATCTAACAAGAGGCATTCTGGACATGACCAGCCCAATCTTTCCTTCTAAGCGATAGTCGTAAGAAAACTCACAACTGAAAATTGGTACTCAGATTTATACCAATACATGTAACCATCGCTAATGTTCAACTCGCTCCCTCTCTTTGCTTAGGGCAACCATGTCAACTCTGTGTTCAGTGTAAGCGGCCGCGGAAACGAGCAATTTCCTCTTCCATTATAATTGATTGGCGTAATTGCGAGCGGATTCTTTCGCGAATGGCCCACTGCGAGTCGCCGAGTCGCCCAGACCAGCGTGATTACGCCTTTCGGCTAATAGGATAGCAAAAAGAGCCTTAATTCCATTAGACACATGGGAAAATTGTGTTTAACGATCTAATTCTTGGTTCCTAGCCCTATTAGTTATGCTATTTAACTGTCGATGATTAATCTCACCCGCATTTGGTTTTGCATCTTACAATTACGTATAAGGGTGGTATATTTCCAGTGGAAGATAATGTCAGCGTTATAGAGGCAGATAAACACCTTCCATTGACAGTTATGCCCATATAAATTTAAATGACACTAAACATTAGCTTAAGTTTTGCGTATAATGTAACGGTTGCAAGTATAGCAATGAATCTTATTTCTGATGACCCTTATGGTCAGAATTTGCTTATTCTACTCGAGCATGATTAGTTACTTTAATCTTATTCCTGGTTTATTTATCTGTCTCTATATCTGTTGTGTTCTCTCTCTTTCTTGTTCTAATGTTGTCTAATCTATTTACTGTGTTATCTTTGCTTGAAGAAATTATTAGCAAGCGCAATTACTTCAGGCTTTCTACCTTTCTCTCATATGTATAATCAGGGATTTGATTTGACGACGGCAATCTGTTTCCTTAATCTTCTGCTTCCAATACACTCGTTCTAATAATGACGCCTTTAGAAATTTTCTGCTGATTTTGTAATACATATTAGTATCTATCATCATCATCATCTCCCTGCCCTTATCCCACTAACTACACTAGGTGTGATCGGCACAAGAAGTATTCCTCTTCCATTCTCCTCTATCCGCCGTCATCTCATCTTCATTCTTACCCATATCACCCTTCGCACAACCCATCCATATTTTCTTTGCCCTACCACTACTTGCATATCCATCTACATTCATATTTAACACTCTTCTAGTGACGGGACTTCTTTACATAGTATAAAAAATAAAATCGCTCCCGCTGTCTGTACGCTTAGATCTTTTAAACTACGCAACGGATTGATAAGAGTGATTCAAGAGGAAGGTTTATATGCCCCACATTAGTATCTACATTGCACCCATGCAAAGCCGGGGCGGGTCGCTAATACTAAATAAAATACACCATCATCAGTGCAATCAAACTACAAAGTATGACGTCTAATAATTACTTGTTAATTAGCTTAAGGTATCAATCAACAGGAAAATCACTACCGTCAAAGATAACAAAGGAAAGATGAAAAATGTCAACACCTATTGTTATGGGCTGAGAGTACTCCTTTCGTGGAAGCAAATGGCACTAATTAGATCATTTTCTCCATTATCTAGTTATTAGCGATTAACCATTATATCTAGAAGTTGAAATATCATTTTATAATTAATGTCTTAGAGACAAGATAAGTGGTGTTGGAGTTCCTTGGACTATAAATGAAAACCTTTGGAAACTGGTGCCGATTCTCTTGACTCTGGTAAAATAAGAAAGAGATGGGCGTAGATAAGAACTGCCAAAAGTTAAGCTAAAATTTCCATAGACGACATGTCAGAACACAACGTATCGCCTAAAAACACGGTGAAGTTCAAGGCGTAAACTAGTTTGACATATCTAACTTAGTTATTCTCTATCATCGTTCTATTCTCCCGCTATCTGCTAGTAAAATATAGCCATTCATCATCTCCCTCCTCTTATCCCACACTATGTGAGGTCGGCACAACACGTATTTCGTAAATCCATGTTGTTAGGCTTAGTGTTTTATGACCGGCCGCCTGCCTGACATCAACCCTCCTTGGGAATACTCGTTGCGCTGTCGCGCGGATGACCCAATGTGCATGCTATCACCGTTCTGTTCTCGCGCTATCTGCTAGTAAAAGATAGCAATTCATCATCTCCCTGCCCTTATCCCACACTAGGTGGGGTCGGCACAACATGTATTTCGTAAATTCATGTCGTTAGAGGTTTTGGCTTATTGTTTTATGACCGGCCGCCTGCCTGACATCAACCCTCCTTGGGAATACTCGTTGAGCTGTCGCGCGTATGACCCAATGTGCATGCTATCACCGTTCTGTTCTCGCGCTATCTGCTAGTAAAAGATAGCAATTCATCATCTCCCTGCCCTTATCCCACACTAGGTGGGGTCGGCACAACATGTATTTCGTAAATCCATGTTGTTAGAGGTTTTGGCTTATTGTTTTATGACCGGCCGCCTACCTGACATCAACCTTCCTTGGGAATACTCGTTGCGCCGTCGCGCGGATGACCCAATGTTCATGCTATCACCCTTCTATTCTCGCACTATCTGTTAATAAAAGATAGCAATTCTCTAATTTTAATTCAGTTGGCGAACAAGAGAATCAGTGCCATTGTATAACATTGACCATAATAAGTGGAGATTTCCATTGTCCCTTCTATTAGTATGCTCAAGATCCAAATCGATCCCTTGTGTGGCACGAACCATATGAGAATAGCTCATGCCCCGCAGGCCTAATGCGCAGCGCGACATAATTTTGTCACACTGCGCGTGCTCGTGAGAAGTCAGCCAGCCAGCCATGTCTATACTACATATATCGGGTGTAAAAATACCCTTAACGATACCGAGAGCCACGTATTCTTCCCATCATTACGAAGATTTTTTGTATTGGGCCATACCTGGGAACCGACTGGTTACGGAGACATTGAAGGTCAAAATCACCATATTTTTTTTTTCACTAAAACTAAGTTTAAATGTTATTACTAAACATTCTTCTATACAAACATTATCAACATTTTCGAAATATAGGCACAGTCTGCTGCGCGCGCGATTTCATTGCGCGCTACAATTAAAAGCTGTTTTTTAATACCAAAAAATAAAAGATTCCCAGCAATTATTTTTGCTGTATGTTGCTTAGTTTGATGTACAGTATGCGTAGGCTTCGGCTTGGTTAAGGGTATTTTTATACTCAGTATACATATACTCACGACTGTAATCACAGAAGGGGTAAGCAGAGGTGTTTTCTTATTACAGTAGTCTGTACGATGTTTCGCGTTTTGAACAATGTAATAGGTGTCGAGCCTATTGCCATTTATCGGGCATAAATTATGGGTGTTACCTATAGCTACAATATACACAAATGTCTACAGTATTTCTAGATACACCTTTAGTTCAACTTTGAGATTGCAATAATTGTCTAATAACTTATAATTGTTAACCCATTACCGACATATAATAACATAATAACAGTTCTCTCTAATTCTGCGTCTACCGTGGGAATATATTCATTTGATACAGTTTTTATTTCATTCCCACTATAGTAATATCATGTTGTGGATTTACAAGATACATATTTTGGAACAATACCCTCTGTTAGAAGTCTTATTAAGAGAATAATGGAACAATAAACTGTAATAACTGCTCTGTCTAGTGGTGACAAGCGTGACTGCTGATCGTAAGGTCCTGGGTTCGATCCCCAAGTCAGGAAAAGTGTTATTGGGTTTTTCCGTGTGAAATTCCTCAATAGCAACCCGAAGTTTGGATTTATGACTGTTACATGGGACTTAAACGTAACGGCGAAATCAGAGTGTTACTATACACCTCTGCCCAACCCTGGAAGTATAGGCGTGATGTTATGTTATAAGATACACACATAGATAGACATAATAATATCGCACTGCTAGATTGTATAAACTGTATCAACTCAAAATTTGATCAATTTGAGATAGCTCTTTTCTTTCTTTTTTTAAAAACGTTTTCCCATAGTAGGATTTCTCCTGTAACGTCGGTGCGTTTACAAATACAAATCTTCACATGTAATTCATTTCATTCACTTCATTTGTAATCTATAACAGGAAGTATTTATTCAATTTTCTGTCGTTTCTGATAAAAAGCTTCATTTTGGGTTGATACATTACTAATCAAGCAGTGCGATATGTACTTAAGTTTTGTTTTACTATCAAAACAGTTTTTTTTGTTATGTTGACAATACGCATGTTTCCAGCTAAGCATAATATTAGGTCCCCACCTATGAAATTGGCGTTTTTTTCTCACAAATAGAGAACCTCGTCACTTCTATGATTTAAATTATTCATCAATTGCTTGATATTATATCGAATAATGACCATCATAGACAACTACCAATAGTAAAAAAACCTTCTTACTTATAGTTTACTAAACATAAAAAATACCTTAAAAATGACTCCTCTTTTTGTTAGCAGAAATGACCACTATTTTTGTTTTAACTTAGCCAAAAAATATTTTTGTCGCATAATCTAAGTGGCATACGTTATCTTAGTTTTTAAATATTACTGCATAAAAGTTTTAAAACATTTGTGTTCATAGTTGTCAAATAAATTAAGAAAATGTTAGTATGAAAAATGCAACTTCTTTAAAATTCTCCATACAAAACGCTGATTTCATAGGTGGGGACCTAATATATGCTAGACAGTAAATGCCTTAAAATAGTTTTTATCGGATGTAAGTAAGCCAAAACATAAGTTTCCTATGTTTTACTATCAATAAATAAAGTCAATAAATATAGTTAGTTGTGTGTGCATTTCTCAAGCAGTTGTGTCCATGTTAAGGCAGCAAGTTGCTCGCTTAATTTACTGCTATTAAAACATAACAAACATGTTTATAATAATTATAGAATGACATAAACATAACATAATGAATTGTGGGAATAACATACAAATGAGTATTGAATGTAACTAAGGCGATGTACACACTAGGGGCGGGATCGCTCTGCAATCGATTTGATCTCGATTCTCGAAATAAAATTCGCAAATGAGAACATGCACTTGATTATAAAAATACTAATTCGGGTCTAATCGCGTAGAAAATTTATATCCTAATTAATCCTAGTAAATTCTCGTTCAAACGCAAAGTTAGGAAACACTACTTGAAGTCGCTGCACTCCTAATGATCTAATTTAGTCTTCGTCATAATTGCATTAAGATTTTCATAACGTTTTGTAATTGATATATATATATATATATATATATTGTAATATCTATATATTTTATTATTTGTATATATGTATTTTATGTAATTTATAATTAACTTTTGAATTCCTAATATATTCAGTCCAAAATTGTCAACTCATCTTTTTCCTGTACCTACGTATTTTGATGCTTTTCTTTTTAACCCTAAGGTTGACTGGTAGAGAATGCCTTATGGCATTAAGTCCGCCTTATGTACCACAATAGTGCATAGAAGTATAAATAAATAAATAAAAATTTATAAGGCAGAAAAATACCTTATTAATCCCGACGAAAATTTTCTGCCTTATAAATTTTCTACGCGGTTAGACCCAAATGAGTATTTTTATAATGTGTACAAATCGCGAAAGTTTGAAAACATGCACTTGATTATACCTATATTTCTCAGACATCGAAGACGGAACGTAAGGGTCTAAAATGATGAACAAGAATATTTTAATTTTGCCTCGTTGGTCTTGTGGTGGCAGGCGCGACTACTGATCGTGAGATCCTGGGTTCGACCCCCAGGTCGTACAAAGTGTTATTGGGGTTTTTCCGTGTGGAATTCCTCAGTAGCAGCCCGGAGTTTGGATTTGTGCCCGGTTGATGGCAATAGGCTCGCCCCCTACTACATTGGACTTAAACATAACGGTGAAATGAGGGTGTTACTTGAAGAAAGTTGTCCACTTGAAGAATAAAACGAATTATTACTAAAGACCACCAAAAATCAACACGTTGCAACACTTTAGGTATTTATTAATTCATAAGCCTTTTCGAAGCTGCATTATTTTCTTTATAAATCCGCGAAATAATCCTCTTACACCACAAAGTGCATTAATTGCATCCAGTCAAAACACAGAATGTCATCCAAAATCTTAGCTCCAATAATTTATTGACTGACAAATCCCATCGCGAACGCAACCACTTTAATGGACCACCCAAAAACAATCCGATAACCTTTATTTTTAAGACAATAAGGTGTAACTTAGTTTGTATTTATAGCAATAAAAATTTGTCGCAGAATCGATCCAGTTTAGTTAAGGGCTGTCAAAATGACTTTTTATTCGTTTTTCAACGAATCTCGATTATTCTTAATACCGTACGAACAATGTTGCGTGTGTATTTTTGAACCGGTTTAGAGTTAAAAAAATATTAATATGTATGCAATAAACTTGTAATGGGTTTTGTTATGTCTGACTTATAAAGAGGTTTGTTTAAACAACTTAGGCTCGATTTTACCAACGTCGGATAGCGTTTATCCAAGGAATAAGACAGACCTTTTGACAGAATTTCTATGCAAAAGCTGTCAAAACGTCAAATTTATTCCTCGATTAAAGTTATCCGACGTTGGTGAAATCGGCACTTAAAGGTTTTAAATTAGTCTATTACTTGTAACCTTTAACGTTAGACACGTTTTTCAAATTATAAGTTTATTTAAAAGGAACTTTTTTGCATTTTATTAGGGGTATAAAGTTAGACAACGTTGTAAATAAAGTAAAATAAGTACAAATATCTAGTTTTCCTGTCTATTATATTAACAGTCTAAAGGAACATGATTCAGAATTAAAAATAATTTCTAAATTATTAAACCATTTTGAACGGTGCTTAACCTTTATTAAGTTAAAGTAACAAACATAAATTAACACATAATAATAATCTAAACTATTTATTTCTAAACTAACGAAATAATGAAAAATATAACTTAATAAAACTATAAACTAAAATAAGGAAGAGATCTATCAAGGCGGCTGGTCGACCCATCGCGTGACCCGAAGGCTGGCCTCTACTTTGGTCAGAGGATTAGCATTGCCATACAACGTGGCAATGCTGCCAGCCTTCTGGGCACGTTACCAGTCGACAGCGATGCGGAGAAATATTTTGACGCCTTATTTTAGTTTATAGTTTTATTAGGTTATATTTTTCATTATTTCGTTAGTTTTGAACGGTTAAATTTAATCGGGAAAACCAGTGTTTGATAAAAATATAATAGTTACTAACGTATACAGGGTGGAAACGAAATCATGTAATTCCTCCAAACCTTGTGATGTACTGCTGACATACCTAGATTAAACCTACAAGGGATAATTTGGAATTCAATAAAAAAATATTTCAATAAGTAAAAATGTGCTCTTAACGTGAGACATTTAACTCGGGCCGCTAAAATGCCTCTCGTTAAGAACACATGTTTACTTTTAGTAATTATTTTTTTATCCAAAACCAAAAGTATCCCGTTCAGGGTTAATCTATATCAGCAGTACATCACGAGGTTTGAGGGAATTACATGATTACGTTTACACCCTGTATACCTAATCTAGTGCCGCCGATTCTCTTATTCACCAAATAAACTAAAACAAGAGAATTGCTATCTTTTACTGACAGACAGCGCTTTTTTTTTCCTAATCGACTCTTGTAGATGGTCTTGCGGACCTTTTCTACGTAACCGGGCTATTATTGGCGAGACCAGAAGGGTCTCCGAACTAATATCTAAAACTAACTACCTAGCTAACTACGCTAACTACTGTAACATCATGACTGACTATTATAGCAGCAACACCTCTAAGGGTGTCCCCAAGGGGGGACTCGAACCTCTTAGGGTGTTGAATGCGAGAGGACTGAGAGGGATACGACAGCTTGATGAGGGCTGCATTAACAACGGTGTGACTGCGCGGAGTCAGAAGGGACGACCGGCTCCGCGGCTGCGGCGGGTGAGCACGGTGGATCGAAAGGCAGACCGCGCTAGAAAAGGACAGTGATATATAAGAACTAAGTTAGAAATGTCAAACTAGTTTACGCCTTGATTTTCACCGTGTTTTAGCTGACATGTTCTGACGTGTCGTCTACATAAGCATAATATCACGCCTTGTATTCCCCAAAGGGTTTGGCAGAGGTGTTTTAGTAACACCCTCGTTTCGCCAGTCATCTTTACTTAAGTCAAACCGAGCGACCGGGCACAAATATAAACACCGGGCTGCTACTGAGAAATTGCTAATATAGAACCGAAAAACCCAATATCACTTTGCTCGACCTGGGGATCGAACCCAAAACCCTATGCTCAGCAGTCTCGCTTGCGACCACTAGACCAACAAGGCAGTCTAAAGTATGAAAATTTTAGTTCAACTAAATTTGACAGCTTATATTTACATCCGTCACTTTCTTATTTTACCAGAGGGAAAAACATGGCAATTGGCTAAATTAAGTTTAGTTTGTGCACAACAGAATCGGCACCAGTATCATACCACAAAACAGATAGGTACAGAAGTCAATCACATGTATGTACTTCACTTTTCATACCTTCGCTCGGCGGTCGCTCTGTCTATACCTATATCTATCTCTCACTCGCACTCTAATCAAATCAAATCAAATCAAAAATTTTTATTTCACATAAACCAATACAGGTGCTTAAGTGTGCTCTAGTCCCAAACAGTCCGAGATATCGTTTTCGTGAGCAGTGCCTATGTGTGCGTTGCTCGAGCGCACTTGTATGTAGGTTGACTTCTGTACCTATCTGTTTTGTGATCGTACGTATAAAAGTAACATTAATAACTAGTAGTTCTGCCTAACTTTTTCCCAACTACGTTGAGGTCACCTTCCAGTCTAACCACAAGCGGCTGAATACCAGTATTTTATACGGAGCGACTGCCATCAGACCTCCGCAACCCAGTTACTGGGCAATGCCGTAAATTCTAGGGTTACACCGGTTGTCAGACTTTCGGGCTTCTAACTACCCGTAACGACTGTTATATATTTTCGTATGACACCCGGGACAAATGTTTAACGTGCTCTCCGAGGCACGGAGGGGTCTCGATTTGTAACGAGTGGTCACCCATCCACGGACTGACCGCGGCAAGCACAGCTTAACCTCGCAAATCGCATGATCTTCGCGGTTGATAATAAGCCACGAGCCCCTATAACATTAATAGTAGATAACATAAAATAACTGCTGATCAAACGACAAAAGTTGCTCCTTCTTCGTCAGATGACAACGTATCTCTAATTAACCCATAAACGCCTGACAATAAAATGATAAGCAACAACTAATTAGTAATTACAATGATTGGCCCATCCATAAGCAGTCTCAAGGGCCCTTAACTCAATTAACGTTGTCTTCTGCGAAATTATAATACTTATAAATAATAATAGATACTTAATGCACTGTAAATAGATCTATCTAGTGCAGTTGGTAATTTATTCGTTAATTGAGAATTGTATTAATAATTGTAGTGTTGACAGAGATTCCATCGATATAAATGGGCTTTTCAGTATCCATCAGTTTTAGTATGAGAGTATAAATTATGGAATTGTGCACATTTAACGGTTAAACAATCGCGTTTAAAAAATTACAATACTCCATAAGTTAGGCATAGTGATCTACTTATTGTCAGAAGGGTGGAGGTCTAGGTTTCAGTAGCGTAACTGTAGGGTGGCAGGGCTGGTAAAATGCCACGGGCCCACGGCCCGACGGGGGGCCCCGGCCAGTGGCGGATTTTCCAGCACGCTGAGTAGGCTGAAGCCTAGGGCTATATTAGATTTTAGGGGCGGTAATTTTTTTGTGTTTGGAAATACACCCAAGATACAGGAGAAATCGAAGAGTGAGGGGAACGTTTAAAAAAAGAAGTCGCCCAACAATCGCTTGGTTACAACGTGACGATTTTTACTGGGGCCCCATCCACTGAATTAGCCTTGGGCCTCTGATGGTTTAGTTACGCCACTGCTGGTTTTAAAATAATCTATTAGAAGATTCGACGACAAAGCAAACTATACATTCCAGTATAAGCAGGCCTCTCGTTGTACTGAAATTCCGTAAAAAGAGAGGTCACCTTATACACTAGTATACATTACCAAACGTAGAAAATGACTGCTTTGAGCTACAGTTTAAGCAGATTTTGAAGTAACGAGATCAATCTAGATTCGCTAAGGGGCCATTCAAGTATTACGTAAGCACGAAAGGGGGGTGTGGGGGTCTTTGTTTAGCTTATTTTTGATGACATGGGGGACGGGGATGTCTAGATAATGATTACGTCAGCAATTTTTATTTATTTACTTATTTTTCTAGACTTAAAAACTGCTGCTCAGGAATAACAATAAAGAAACCTGAGCAGTTTAAAAAAAATATATACCAATGTTTACGTAAGCATAGGAGGGGAGGGTAAAAGCTTTGCTTACTTTTGCTGACAAGGGGGAGGGGTGGGTCAAAAATTACTAAAATTCTGCTTACGTAATACTTGAATGGCCCCTAAATCCTTCGGTAATTAATATATCAATTTACTATAACACCAAATTTTTGAAAATTACCAATTCTTTAATAATACGTAAAAACAGCTAGTTTATCAGCACTACACTAGCACCATTTTATACCACCGTAAGACCTCGTCAGATATTTATTTATAGCCTAATCATTTAATTAACATGCATAATTAAACGTGCTTAATCAACATCCTATGAATCTATGATTAATCTTATTTATCGCAGTGTACAGTCAGCAATCTACCTAATAGTTAATTACATGTCAATTTTAGATTATGTAATGTTTCCTAAGTAGGTATGGGTTTAAATGGCGCTTGGGCAATTTCCAATTTCCCCTATAGCAGAAATATAACAGGATAATTGAATAGTAACTATATTGAAACTCGAGAGAGGCTCGTGATAAACTACCAACCGTGCGGATCATACGATTTGTGAGGTTAAGCTGCGTGCCGCGGTCAGTCCGTGGATGAATGACCGTTCGTTATTCATCGAGACCCCTCCGTGCCTCAGAGAGCACGTTAAACACTCGGTCCCGGGTGTTATACGAATACCTATGACAGTCGTTACGGGAAGTTAGAAGCCCGACAGTCTGACAGTTGGTTTAAGCTTAGGATATCGGCATTGCCCAGTAACTGGGTTGCGGAGGTCTGATGGCAGTCGCTCCGTGTTAAATACTGGTACTCAGCCGCATCGAGTAAGACTCGCAGCTAGCCTCAATATGGTTGGGCAAAAGCTAGTCAGAATAGGACAATTGAATAGTAACTATATTGAAACTGCAGTTTCTGCAAGGTTTCTTAGGCCCAAAAAGAATAACAACGTTAACAGTGTGTACCTAGTAAATGCAAATCTCTCGCTAAGCAAAGTCTAAAAAATATTGCAAAGGAAAGCTATTATGAAACATGTAACTGCTTTTACACGAAATAATATCGTGATTCTCATCACACACATTCGTTCTGCCTAGCCTTTTCCCAACTATGTTGGGCTCAGTTTCCAGTCTAACCAGATGCGGCGGAATACCAGTATTTTACACGGAGTAACTGCCATCAGACCTCCGCAACCCAGTTTCTGGGCAATACCGATATCCTAAGGTTAGACCGGATGCCAGACTTTAGGACTTCTGACTTCCCATAACGACTGTCATAGGTATTCGTATGTCACCCGGGACCCACTGTTTAACGTGCTCTCCGAGGCACGGAGTGGTCTCGATGTGTAACGAACGGCCACCCATCCACCATCTTATCATCACACACATTACCCTTTATATGATCATAATAGTTTTCGAAATATTGTTGTTTATCAAAATATATTTTGAAAATAGCACACTCACTGGGTTTCAATAGACAGGAAAATCATTTTCCTGTACATTGTAAACAGACATGGCAGATAACGCATTATTTTAATATGTGGCGTGTTCATCAGTGCACCATATCCATGCTCTATTATTAGACCATTGTCACCTAAATTATAATTATATTTACGTGCATTCAAATTGGTCTGATTATTTCCACTTTTGTGTATTTTTCCCAATGTCAATATCATCTACTCCTCATGATAGGGATTAATATAGCATAGTGATAATTATCCTGTTACATTATTGCTAAATTCAGTATACTTCAGAATTGAGTAGATTACCGACTTTTCTAAGTTCTATAAAGCTTTTTCATGGTATCTTCATAGCTCTTCTTCTTTTCGTATCAATGGTACTTTATTACCTACAATTGGACGTAGTTTAGCGAAAAGGATCCAACCCACAAAATTATCGAAAATGAGTTATTTATACCAAAATACTCTTTAAATGTCTTAAGACAAACTACACATAATAATATTTTAACAAGTAAAATATTATACATTTGTCCCTTAATTACAATAAAACCAAGAAATATAAATCAAAGAACCAATGAAGAAATACAGTCTAAACTTAAAAATTGAATATCTCATAACTGTGTGGGTTGGATCCCTTTCGCTAAACTACGTCCAATTATACCTACTGTTTGCGCTCAGTAGGAGACCACGTTAATTGCGGCTATGGTGTCGCTCTTCAAGTCATCACGGACATTTGGGACACTCCAGCAACTGGGACATGGTCTGGATAGACCGCACTCGCACTGGGTGTTGGATGGAACCAATCCCCAACCCCTACCATAACATAAACATCACGCCTGTATTCCCCGAAGGGTTGGGCTGAGGTGTATAGTAACACCCTCATTTCGCCGTTATGCTTAAGTCCCATGTAATAGGAGGCGAGCCTATTGCCATCAACCGGGGACAAATCCAAACTCCGGCCCGCTATTGAGGAATTCCACACGGATAAACCCAATAACACTTTGTCCGACCTGGGGGTCGAACCCAGGATCTCACGATCAGCAATCGCGCTTGCCACCACTAGACCAATGAGGCAGTTACCCCCATCACGATAGCTGAATTTGTATAATAGCATAATAATTATTACAAATTCCTCTTTCGCGACGTCCCACCGCCGCCACAGTCCATGATCCACCGTACTCACCCGCCGCAGCCGCGGAGCCAGTCGTCTTTTCTGACTCCGCAGTCACACCGTTAATTCAGCCCTCATCAAGCTGTCTCCTTCCCAGTCCTCTCGCAAACAACGCCCTAAGCCGAGATCCGAGTCCCATTAGGGGTCGCCTTTAGTGCTGTTGTTGCTAGCTAGTCATGATGTTAGTAATAGTAGTTAGCTTAGGTTAAGTATTTTATTCTTGTCCCTATTGGTTGGAGACCCTTCAGGTCTCGCCAATAACTGCCCGGTTACGTAGAAACGGTCCGCAAGACCACCTACAAGCAGACGAATAGTAAGATAAATAAAATAAAAAATTCCTCTGGTTGTCCTGCAACACAATCGCTTTTTTTGCTACCCTACATACCCCATAGTTCCCACTTTATATGATACGATACGTCTACCCTTCTGCAGCCTTCTCCGTCATAAAACAAAAAAAAAAGTAAATTAGATTAAGCTGTAAACCATCCCGAAGTGAAAGTCTTAGTTTTATATCCAGCCCTCGACACACAGACACAAATACACACAAGTTATCTTAGCGAACGTTACTTAATTTATGCAACTTGGGATTATTAATATGAAATACGGATGCTTGCAAATCAGTTGGCGAGGCAAAAGCGATTAACGTCGCGCCGGCCGATTAGACCGACGATTGCATTGACAGTGTTAAGGGTTATGCGTATTAGTAGAGAGAAAAGTATTACTATTAGAGGTGTCGTAAATCGTAGCTTTTATTGCAATGGTAACAAAGTTCACTTTTATGCAAATAGATTAAGATAGGACATAATTGTGATGATCCAAAAATAAAATAAACGTAACAGTGAGTAATTGTACAAAAAGTTAATTATTATGGTAAATGCTTTGCACTCCATGTATCCACTCGACGTCCCTATAAGGAGTTATTTTAACAATAATTGCCTTTCCATAATAAGTGGAATAACTGGAAGTCCTCAGAACATAGTTTCAAATGTCAGAATACTTTGAATATTATCTGTCAGGGTCGCTTTGTATCAATCAATTAAATTTATAAATATTAATCTTCCACAATAAATCACGTTTACTAAGCGACCACGCGAATACATAACTATTCAACCCGTGAATGCGGGGCCACCTAGAGAGGCCCGAGTCGCCAATTCTCCGCGCCGCCGTTATCGGTCCTATCGGCCTCTCCCGCAAGATTTATGCGCGTCATAAACTTGACGCATATCGGCCGATAATACGCCCGTCACCGCTCGAATCGCCCCAGGAGCGTGACTAACACATCACCTCAAGCACTACACAATATTGATACAGTTGTACAATATTCATCCATATTCGCAGAAATCGTGATTGTTTAAAAAAATATCCAATGATTAACTTCGCCTCGTCAATTCAATTTGCTACAAAGGCTATGTAGATTAAACCGGTTGTCCCTTCTTAGCGAACGGTTAACGCTTGAAGGCAATAGTAAGTATCAATGTGAAGTCAGCGTGCGCATCTAATGTCCTTACACAAAGCTGCACTTACGTAGCGGGCAAACGATCCCATAATTACGGGTGTAGAGCGCGCAGGCGCGAAGGGCGATATTTGTTTGCAATTAGTGCCCGCACGGGAAGGCGATGTCCGGACGTCGTAGGTAATTTATGGTTGCGCGAAAGTACCAAGTTGAAAGTGAGGCCGGGAGCGCCCGCAGCTGCCGCTATGCCGACTGACATTTCCGCGCGCATTCTAGGGTTAAATTGCACCGGCGAGTACACACTGTTGGTCAAAAGTGATGAATTGATGATGATTGAAATAATTGTGATGTATGTATTAATTATAATGTAATTATTATTCATTAAATTTAATCCAGCAACTAGGTATATATTTTTGCTAACATTAAACCTGATAAATCACAAATAACTTAGTTAAATTAATTGGTCCTTGCATCCTATAATTAAATGAAAATCTTGGACTCCCTACTAAAATTATAACCGTTCTAGGAATATCAAACAATTTACGTAAACGCTAACATAACAGTAATTCCTCTTTATTTTTTATTGAACGGTACTAATAAAAAAAGAATTAAAATAATCTATTAATTGTCCTAAATTTGATTCTATGATGATTCACGCAAGCAAGTACGTACGTGTCTTCAGTTATGTCGAAGATTAAAGTAATTAAAATGTTTTTCTTGTTAAATTGCCTGAGAAGCATATAAACTACCAATTAGTTTTTTAATATGTTATTTTATATAAGTAACTCATATTAAGTGGATTTTTTTGCATTAAATTAGCATTAGGTATTATAATTTTTTTTTTTAACATAAAATATGTTTTTTTTATACTAATTTATAACACGCAGCCAGAGAGACAAAAGAAAATATTTTTTTCTTGTTCTTTTATTTTTTGCATTTTTATAAAGTTGTAAATATTAATAACAAATGACTTTAACGACACAGCTTAATAATCGAAGTGTAAAAAATTAAATAACTGACCATTACACAATCGACTAAGTAGTCGGCACTTAGTTTTAACACCTCAAATACTTTAGAACGACTTAACAATCACTTGTGCCAAGCTCGTAAATAAAAACAATTATCGTATTTCTTAGATTATCAACTTCTCTAACCGTTTTATCATTGTAAAGAATAAAAAAAAAACTTGCCTGTTATAACAATAACCCTTATCTACAAGCAAACACTTTAGCAAGTTATTCTTGCAGATGAGACCAGCAAAGTTATGAACACCAATATTTCTTGTGTCTTTAAACAATTAGCGAACAGTTGTGGACATCCGTGAGAGTGTATACTAATGGCTATTTGAAATTGCAAATGTGTTCGTACCTTTGTCTGGCCGCGTGTGGAACAAATAAAAATAATAATAGTCGTAATTGTCGATTAGCACGAACACTAGACGTGTGATCGAATTACTGTGAAATTGTTTTTATTTTTATACTTGGTACACACAAGCGAATAATAAACGATTTAATAATGTTATTAATAACTGTTATGAGAGCGACTTCAATAGTGACAGAATAATAATAGGAGGCATTTAAAGGGTTAATTGAGTATTCATATGACATTATCTTATACCCGGTTCCTATAAACAAAAACGAATCGTTTTGCTTACCAATGGTATAATTTTTTGTTCGCAACTGTGAATATAGATAGAATCGTATGCCAATTTTACCTGTGATAGCTACTTCTATTTGCGAGGGTCTACTATGCAAATCTATGAGGTCTTTGCTTCATTATTGGTAAATATACAAGTCTCAATTTTAACCAATAACGTTCGGTAAATTATAGGAATCGGCCATTAGTCAATATAAGCATTCTTTATTTTATTTATGTCAATGTCATCCATTAACACCGCATTTTCTAGTTATATTGTATTCAAACTGAAGTTTTAAAACAAAAATAGGTATCATATAATTTACATACATATGAGATGTACGAATAGGTCAAAATTTGCATACAACAAGCGTAATTCTGTACCGTATTTTTTTAACCCTATTTCCTGTTTTAATAAAAATCATGACGCAATGATGTCTATGATTATTTGAAACACGAGTGTACATAACTATCGATCAATGTTTTTACCAACGAAGTGAAGATAAAATCAACCCTGCGCGCGCCGCGCACCGCAATTAGAACTCATTGAATTATTTTTTAATTTAGTGCGACAACGCACGCACTCTGGAATTTAATTTCCTTCCAAGTGAGTAGTATCAATTTTTTTACAAATTACTTTATGTATTGTGTTCATCTACGCCTGTTGCATTTCTATTTTTGTTATTGGTAAACTTTATATTTTTATTCACAATTGAACGTTCTGTAACGTCATTATCGTAAAAAATCAGTTTAATTAACTTCGATAAATATCTGTTCGTGATCGGTTTATTGTATTTTAATCGATATAACTGCAATTTGCCGGAACGCATTCTCTAGTTAAAATTATTGGCAAACAAGTTCAATTTACTCAGAAGTTTGCTTTTGAAATGTTAAAATTCAATTATATTAAAATTGGCCGTTTACTATGCGTTCCTTTTTATACATAACATCTCGACTGTATTCCCCGAAGGGTTGGGCAGCGGTGTATAGTCGCCTTTATGTTTTATTTTGTAGTCCCATGTCAGGGGCGAGACTTTTTCCATCAACCGGGCACAAATCCAAACTCTACTGAGTTGCTACTGAGGAATTCCAAACCCAATAACACTATGCCCGACCTGGAGATCGAACCCAGGACCTCACGATCAGCAATCGCGCTTGCCAACTCTAGACCATAGAGGCAGTTATACCTATCTATAATTTAAAACAATTAATAAAATTAATTAAGATCCTGTTATCATTTAATTAATTACAGGACATGTACATTTACTTTTATGAAAGTCGGCAAATAAAAGCATATACCTTGAATCGGTAGCTCGTTTGTACTTGGTAATTATGTTACGATAAGATCTTATCACCAAAATATCGTGATTGAAGTCTATTTAGATTTTAAAAGAGATAAATATTGTGTAGTTGCATAAGGCAACACTGATAGATAACGTGTTTACTCTATGCGCTGTTTAGCAATATTTTGCTATTATACATCCCGTATACTTATAATTAATATAATTCTACATCTATTAGTCCTATCTACCATATCAATTCAAATGGTGTACCAACAACCGTATTAATAAATTTTACATGCATATATTATTTTTAATTTATTATTTAATAATGCAATAATTAATATGAGGACAGACAAGTGCGTAAGCACCGAAGGGTTGCATGTTTTGTTTTAGAAAAAAAAGGTTTTATAAAAAAACAATACATAATTCATTTAATTAATACACTGCAAAAAAGCAAGAGAGGTTACGAAAAAAAAACAAATAAAACTTTTTTTTTAAACTACAAGTTATCAGTTGTTATCTTGAACAGTAATGGCGCCAGCAAGTATTCGATATCTCTTTGTTATTAGTATTAATAAGATAAAAGAATATGTAGCGCCAAAAGGTGTGTAACGCGAAGGTAACGCCTACATCTAGACACTTGGCCATTATAATAACTACAGTGTTTTAACACTTGCAGAAGGTCTCCTTGGTCAGACAAGTCCGTAATTAACATACTGGCGTCGCCTTAAAAAGAACCTTTTATGAATAACTTGAAAAATATATTTGTGAGAGGAATATCTAAAGATAATAACATAATTAGCCCATTACTGTCCCACTGCTGGGCACGGGCCACTTCTAAGAATGGGAAGGGTTTAGGGCTTAGTCCACCACGCTGGCCTGTTGGCAGACTACACACCCCATCGAAATCTTTATGACCCCTCTCAGGTTCCCTCACGATGTTTTTCCTTTACCGTTAACGCAAGTGATAATCAAATTGTAGATAATATGCCATGCAAATTACTATACTCTGTTCAATATATCATTAGACAAATAAAATCCATTTTAGCAAGGAAATGTGTAGAAATAAGCAACATGTTTGTTTCCAGATATACAACACAATATTATGCTTTAATGTACCTTAACGATCTTAACCTTTTCCTTAACCTTAACGGTCGTGGAACTCCAAGTATACTCCACCAAGAAGCACACAGCCTGCTTAGTTGTCGGCAATAAGACTGACAAGCATATCATTTTGGGACCCAGCGCATAATATCAGCAAGCACATTGGATAACCCGCGCGACGGCGCAACGAGTATTCCCAAGGAGGGTTGACGTCAGGCAGGCGGCCGGTCATAAAACAATAAGCCAAAACCTCTAACAACATGGATTTATGAAATACATGTTGTGCCGACCCCACCTAGTGTGGGATAAGGGCAGGAAGAAGAAAATAATGTACCTTAACGATCAAACAAGATGAGATGAAACTATTTAAACAAATAGTTCAAAAGTTTATCAATTTTACTGGGTTATTCCGTGTGAAATTCCTCAGTAGCAGCCCGGAATTTGGATTTGTACCCGGTTGATGGTAATAGACTCGCCCCCTATTATATGGGACTTAAACATAACGGTGAAATGAGGGTGTTACTATACACCTCTGCTCAATCCTCCGGGGAATACAGGCGTGATGTTATGTTTAGTTCAAAAGATATTCGTCACTTGGTGGGTTGCTTTTTTTATTGTTAGGTAGGTATATGAAATGGAGCATAGATCAAGATGGAATGAAAATATGTGGAAGGGTTAACCTAACTCTTGCATTTTCGTTAAAATATTGAGTTGTCCTTCAGTCTGACCAAATAAATACCGTCAGACTTCCGCAATAGTTTGCATCTTCACACAATTGTTATATTATTAAATCTTAATCTAAATAATTTATTACTACCTATACCTACTACGCATTCACAAAACTAAAATAAATACATAAAAATGATAAAAATAAATTATAATAATAAAACTAAGCTTGTCAACTTGACTCCGTAATTTAAGGGTTAACGTCGCCGCCATTTTGAAGCATGCGTACGCGCACTATCTCTTCCTCAATCTATAATTGCTTAGAGAAAGTCCCAGTTTTCCCGCGTTTTTGCACACCCTACCACGTAATTCGATATAAATTACTGATGTTGATATTATAACATTTATTACGAAGATGGATTCGGTATTTTTATACTTAGTTATTAAAATGATAACCATTATTTAGAAGTTTATAAAGGAAAATAAACTGTTTTATGGAATTTCCTATTAATTATGTGAATTTGAAAGTTATGCCTTGCGTCTGTTTTATGAAGTTGTTTAGTACCGTAAAACGGGGTGAATAGGGATAAAGGGGTGAATCGGGACAAAACTTTAAAAGGGATTTTAACATTGAAATAATATGGTTCGTTGCTAAAAAGGACTCTAATGTGTTTACTGTATTATAATTAACGATTAAGTGTCCTTGTTGGCAACAAACTATATTATTTTAACAATAAAATCCAATTTAAAGTTTAGTCCAGATTCACCCCTGCATCCCTATTCACCCCGTTACATGGTACTTCAAGTAAATATTATTAAAAATTGTTACAGTTTTTACGATTAGTTTATGTCCATAGATGTATAAAATCATTAGTAGAAAATGTATCAAAGAAATATTCTAAACAGTTATAAAAAACTGCCTCGTTGGTCTAGTGATGGCAAGTGCGACTCCTGATCATGAGGTCCTGGGTTCGATCCCCAGGTCGGGTAAAGTGTTATTGGGTTTTTCCGTGTGGAATTCTTCAGTAGCAGCCCGGAGATTTTGGATTTAGGCCTGGTTGATGGTTGGCTCGCCCCCTATTACATGGGACTTAAAACATAACGGCGAAATGAATCTGTTACTATGCCTATATAGGTACCTCTGTCGTACTCTTCGGGGAATACAGGCGTGTTGTTGTGTTATGTTATTTTATATACTAGACTATTACCCGCGGTTTCACCCGCATCCTAGAGGAACTAATTGATGTACCCGGATAAAAAGTATCCTATGTGTTAATCCAGGGCATAGTCTATCTGTGTGCCAAATCTCATCCAATTCCGTTCAGCCGTTTTTGCGTGAAAGAGTAACAAACATCCATACATACAAACTTTCGCGTTTATAATATATTTTTTTTATTTTTTTTATTATAATAAGTTTTATAAGTTATTAGTAAGGATAAGGATTCTTTAATCATACTAATAACCTGTGCAAAACTACCAAATTAAATTAGACAATTTTTTCCCATAATTTGGCAACTAAACTTCTCAAACCTATCGTTATCCTGATTGATATATCTAAAATAAATAATTATTTATAACACATTTCAATTACTAGACGTCCACAAAAACATTATTACCTCTGCTTACAAAAACATAGAAGAAACAAAAACGTTTCACGATAAAGCAAAAACGTACAAAAAGATCACGTTATTTGATTAGACCTAATTACATTTCTGGTCGTAATTAACTTGCACGTATCATTCCCTTTGTTTTATTACAAACAGATACCAAATTAAGACGACACCCCCACAACTGAGAAACAATTTAATTTCAACTGTATTGTTATGTACTTAAGAGCAATAGATGTGTGTGTGGGGAGCAATGTTTCTTGGCAAACGGTAGATGTCTTAGGCCGAGATAAGCCCGCATATTATTAAGGCATAATTTACGATGGAAATTATGGCGATTTGCTAATTTTATATGCAGTAGTGTTATAATTCGACGACGGGTCGTTTAGGTGTCTTGTTCTGTTTTGTCTAAGGCTATTTGTTGTAGTTAGGGTTAATTTTAAGAACATAATGATATGAAGACTTGAATATATTGTTATGAGTCATTATTTGGTGTTATAACAGTCTGCAATGGCAAGAAGTTAATATAATTGCGTGTTTGTGTTGGGCGTCAGCGATATTATGTTTAAGAATACAACTCAATTCATTTCAGCAATTAGATCAGGTGTTGTTAAAAAGGTAAGGTTGTCGTGAGGTACTGTGTGGTCGGGCAAAGTAGGTATTATTGGGTTTATCCATGTGCAATTGCTCAATAGCGGCCCAGTGTTTGAGTTTGTGCAAGGTTGATGGCAATAGGATCACCCTCTATTACATGGGATTTAAACATAACAGCGAAATGACCTGTTACTATACACCTCTGCCCAACCCTTCAGGAAATACAGGCGTGATGTTATGTTATGTTTAAAAAAGAACAGTTAATGATACTGTATAGACCTTCCTTTTACATAGTCAGTTAAGCACTGACCAAAAAATTTAAATTTTGACAAGTTTTTGGTAAGTTCACTGTTAAGACTATCTGCCTATCTTCGGAATACCTTAGAAAGGTCAACATAATTCACAACAGCCATGGGAATAGAAGGGGTAGTCTGATTCATCCGGACATTATAAATGAAACAAATTTTCTAGGTTCAGAACTACGTATTTCTCTAGTTTGATATAACTTTATTAGACACGTGTCTTTAAAATAACGATGATTAAAAAAAGCAACTTTATGTAGGCTATAACCATTACAACTAACAATTTACCCTATGCGCACTATTTTATATAATTAAATTATATCAAATAAAGGAAAAATTAGCACAAAAACGTACAATCACTAGGAATAACTGTAATTATGTAAAAACCCAAAGGAAAATGTTGTTCGCGAGCCAGTGTCACGACCCGCACGCTCGCAATTAAATAATTATAAATAATCGTTGCCCACGCGCATCCGACAAAGACCCCAACGATTTGCTCTCGAAAACTCGAAATAAAATCGCTCTGATATAATTATCTCTATTAAAAATTGCCATCAGTTATACGAGTATGTCCAATAAGTAGACTGACAACCTGGTGAAGGTCATAGCGTCGGGGTACCATTGGATGAAAGTCACCCAGAATCGCTAGTTTTAAATGTGAATTATTATTTTAATATGAAATTCTACATACTGGAGTGTAGGTGCATAAAGCCGCGTATTCATTACAGGACAAAAATATTGCGGGACACGTGTCTCCAGCGATGTCCGGCATCGCGTGACATGTCTAGGCATACCGCGCGACTTATCATAGCATGAAAATGCCGCGGGACGGTGGCGGCGTCGCGCGACATTTGTCCCCTAATAAATACGCGACTTAACCTTCTATTCCAGCAGTGGAAATTGATAACCTCAGTTGAATAAAGATGGAATGGCAGAAAGCATCTATTCTTGCATTGACAACAATAGCAGCGTAACTACGAGGTATGTTTTCCTGCTGCATGACCAGTATAGTGACTACAATCCAAGTCTGGTTATAGCTCCAAATTATTTCACTGAAGCAGTGTTTCTGTAAGACCACAGATGTTCTGCCCAGCTTTTTCTCAACTATCTTGGGGTCAGTTTCCAGTCTAACCAGATGCGGCTGAATACCAGTATTTTATAAGGAGCGACTGCCATTAGACCTCCGCAATCCAGTTACTGGGCAATGCCGATATCCTAGGATTAGACCGCTTGTCAGACTTTCGGACTTCTAACTACCCGTAACGACTGTCATAGGTATTCGTATGACACCTAGGACCGACTGTTTAATGTGCTCTCCGAGGTACGGAGGGATCTCGATGTGTAACGAATGGTCACTCATTCAAGGACTGACCGTGGCAAGCGCAGTATAACCTCGCAAATCGTATGATCTGCGCGCTTCTGTAAGACCACAGATATCTGAGTTAAATAGATACCGCAAGCTTTGTCCCAATATCCTACGTAACGATGACAATTTAGTACTGGGAAGTAAACATTATGCACGCACACCTTACACCTACCTTCGCAGTGAAAGGTCGCACACACTCATCCTACAACCATTCACACATGCACAAACGGAAGCGGTCGAGAAGGAACTGACTTAGCAGCGTAATATAGAGGAGGATTGCTCCTACCGAATTGCACGTTGCGTTATCTAAATGATTCTATATCTTTGAGGATAATCCCAAATTAATTCATTGAAGCAATGTATTGATACATATTCTAGCCTGGACAAGACCTTTTTTTTATCGTTGGACAATCCTCCTGGATGTCCCTCGCCCAGGGAAGGCGAGGGGGACTGCCGGACTTTTACCGGCTAAAAACCAACGGTGTTCCTCCTCCTGACCATTCGGCTGGGGTCGCGGGATTCGCAAAAAAATGCACCGCAACCCCGGCAGAGCCTAGATAAGACCTGGATGCGATTAGCGCAGACCTCAGAAGATAGAGAGAGAGAGAGAGAAGGGAGAGAAGGCTTAAACCCAACAGTGGTTCTATATGGACTGAAGATGGTGATGAATGTATCTGTAAAACATTGAGCAATGCACCACCACCAAAGTAATGGGAATTTAATAACTGAGAATTTTAATGTTGACTACAACGTGTATGGTAGTTATTAAATACTGGAATGAAATACAAAGAAGTGACAAACGAGCTTGATCGATAGTACTCGATTGAGTCGAATACTAGGAACATAATCAAACATTAATTGTGGAGCTATTAAAGCCACAAATTGCCCCACATTATGCCATGTGCATTATCAACTTAATTGCATATATAGGTATATCTAAAATTGTAATCCTAATAGAGTATGTCTATTTTAGGAATGAGGGCAGGCTTTGACCCTATTTGCACTTGTTTTTTTAACAACCGCGCCGATCATACGATTTGCGAGGTTATACTGCCACGGCCAGTCTGTGGATGGGTGATCGTTCGTGACACATCGAGACCCCTCCATGCCCTTGACAGCACGTTAAACCGTCGATCCCTGTTCCTGTTGTCATAAGAATACCTATGACAGTTGTTACGGGTATTTAGAAGCCCGAAATCTGACAACCAGTCTAACCTTAGGATATCGGCATTGTCTATTAACTGGGTTGCGGAGGTCTGATGGCAGTCGCTCCGTGTAAAATACTGGTATTCAGCCGCATCTAGTTAGACTGGAAGCTGACCTCAACATAGTTGGGAAAAGGAGGAAGAGATTCTTTTTGAACGTTTTTTTTTTGTTGACGATTCTCACGACGTGTCCAGCAGAGAGTTAGATAAATTGTATTGGATGTTTGATAGCCTATTTCATTTCTATAACTTCATTTTTGTGTCACTTTGTTATGAGGCTGTAATTATTCACTATTCGTCGGTGAGAACTCAGTCTCTAGGTTAAATTAAATTTAAAAAAAATTAACAATGATATTTGTATCTGAGTTCTGTGATTGTTCCCTAATATGTCATCAATTTATAATAGTCTAAGATCCCAGTATAGAACGACCTTCACCGAGCGGGTTAAGGGATGAAAAGTATTTTATATCAAATTAAATATGTTAAGAAATATATTGCAAATGGGTTGACCAAAACATTTCAGTCCAGAATATGATTCATATTTTTTTTAAACATTTCACCGGTTTGGTTAATAGACAAATTCCATACCAATCGAAAGTATGTAGTCTATAGAATATGCAAACGTTAGGTTGACTATTTTTTTCCCGTCACAACTCTTGGGTAGGCAGGTATAAATGCTGTGTTTCATCAATCCAATCATATTTTGAACTGACATTTTTAGTCAACCCATTTGCAATATATCTCTTGACATATTTCATTTGATATAAAATACTTTTCATCCATTAACACTTTGAGCGGAGCAACGTTATAATACGTAAAATTTGATAAACGCTATTTGACACAACGTTTAATCACGTCAGCAAAAATAATGTCTTTCTTTAAAGAACGTGTATAAACGGCTGCGGCTTATACCAATTCCTTCAAGCTACGTCATCGCGCCGTATCACTTGAAATTTTCGGACTGCTAGCGCCACTCCACGTTAGTTTTTTGTACATTTTATAAGGCTACTCACACACATACATTTTAATTACGCATACATTCGCAACGTCGACGTGTAGTAACGGTTGTGTCACATTTCATATTATCTTTGCTTGTATGAAAATCAGAACGTCACTAATCGTCATTTATTTTGTATGAGAAAATAGTGCGTCGCGCAACAAATATTTGAATACCCAGATGCTCCGCTGAAAGTGTTAACCAGCTCGGTGAAGGTCTTTCTATACTGGGATCCTATACTATAACCAAAGATTGCCATCTAAGCATTTTGCCACAATTTATTGAAAGCAAACTGTCAGGAAAACGAGTCTAACGTAGGTATAAAGGAAGTTTACTTTTAATGAATAAGGTTACTGTCGGTTATTATGACTCACAGTTAGTTACGACTCTCGGCTTAGATAACTACAACCTACTGAGAGCGTTCTATCTTGGATCACCATACGACCTGTTTTCAGAACTTAAAACACAGAATAATAAATAGTATTACGAACAGAAACCTAACTTCCGAACTACATAACATCATGCCTGTATTCCCCGAAGGGTTGTGCAGAGGTGTATAGTAACACACTCATTTTACCGTTATGTTTAAGCCCCATGAAATAGGAGGCGAGCCTATTGCCATCAACCGGGCACAAATCCAAACTCCGAACCGCTACTGAGGAATTCCATACGGAAAACCCAATAACACTTTGCCCGACCTGGGGAGCGAACCCACGATCAGCAGTCGCGGTTGCCACCACTAGACTCCCGAACTAATACGTCAAATATGCGAAATCGACCTATAGTCAGCCCTATGTCACTCCGCAGTTTAGCTATGAAAGCATGCATATGCGCCGCTTCACCTCCGGAGTGAAACCGTGACCGAACCGAAATGTAATAAGAGCGCGAACGCACAGCGGAATGAGAGCCCTCTCGCGTAACATTAAAGCTCATTATCAAAGCACATTTTTCTAAGTATTGATGTCTGTCGATATCCGTGACCTATGCTGAACAGGGCAGGTATACGAACTGATTATGATGATGAATAAATCTAACATGACTCCGCCAATGTCTCATAATGACACATCTTACTCATAAGCCCATATCTTTCCACTAACAGCGATTAGCTCTAGGAAACATTTTGTACACTTGGAGTCGTCATAATATTTTTAACTAAAACACGTCATCTTGCAATTATCATAAAAACAGGAAACTCGATAAATATAAGATTGTATGAAAATAAATAACAGTACATTGCAAAGTCTTTTTTTTGGTATATTTTTAACACTTCAACTGCAATACTATTTGATAAGTAGCGATGGATGCTCGAGGATGTATCTGCATGGAAATAATAACTGCTTTACTTTATAACTATCTAATTATTTAATGGTCACATCACAACACATAAAATATTTATAACATAGGGAAAACGAAATAACCGTTTTTAATTATTTTTTTAGCTATTTGTCGTGTTTGTTGTTTGTTAACGGATTATTTAATTTAATTATTAAAAAATAATAATATTATAAATAAATATTTTATAAAAAGTATCTAATCTAAATAAATAAATGTTAAAATTATTTATTTGATCAATATTATAAAGAGCAGAATATTTTTTGATAATTATTATTTAACCAAATCCTCTACAAACTTCTATGTGAAAATTTCTTCAATGTTCAATCAATTCAACCTATACCAACTGGATAATACCCTTGGAGTAATCCTAATCTTGATGGATAGAGTAAAACCAGAGATGCAGCATGATGTTATGTGGTCCTATATATAGGAAATCAGAATGGTCCCGACAAGAAAACGAGCAGAGTAACCTCGTAGTTCTTTATTTAAACAAAAACTTATTATAAAATACAAGAACGGTCGCTTTTATACTATTCTTACGACTAAAAACGAACATAGGGGGCGTACCAAGCAACTTCCGGAAATAATATTTTAAATACAATTATTTTAATCAAGCTTGTTGCTGACTTCCATCCAATTTCAAGATACAGAATTTAACACCGGAAGTCAGCTGCGAGAACTAACAAATATCAAAATAATTCAATGATAGGCTTAGAAAATACATTGGCACCCACCCATCAACAAAGATTAATTACATAAAAATTATAAAGCTAACATTCGGCCTTCCTGACATTCAGTTTGTCCTCAAACTATACATTATTCAAGACCTTTTTAATAACAATCAATATACAAGACCTGAATGTTCAATGTTCTCATGTACATTATTCATTTTTGTTAATCTCTATCTTATTCTCATCATCTCATAATCATAATTATTTTACATCTGCCACCCACTGCACCGCAAGCTTCACTAGTCAAGCACGCTCACTTGCCAGCCACTGTACGACTTCCAGTGAGTGACATATGCCCTAGATGGTGAAACAATAATATATTCAGTCTCATCATTTTGATTCTACATTCATAATTTCATCATGACATACTGCATTTGCCACAAATTGCACCGCAAGCTTCACTGGTCAAGCTCTCTCACTTACCAGCCACTATACGACTTCCAATATGTGACTTATGCCTTAAGTGGGAGATGCACCGTGAGACTTCATCGGCGATTAACCACTCAATGTCTTCCAACCGTCTATAGGTTGCAACGTAAGCTTCGTTAACCGTATCGTGCCGATCACCCCACGACTTCCATCTCTTAATATATTATAATCTGGTAAGTATATCTGTATTTTCATTTTAACATAATGAAAATAATACTACGAAACATTAATTACATATTTTTATTAAGTACATTATATTTCCTCTACCTTGTAATTACTTTGACTAGACACACAACATAATTATGAGTCATAACGTTCCTATTTCTCATATCAATTAGTTAATTACATAATTCATAAATGGTATATAATAATGATTTATAATAAATATATGTATATATAATATATTATTTACATTTTCCGGTTATCCGAAACATGAAAAATATAAAAATGAATCAAGAACTGTCTTTCACATTACTGATGATGTTACACAAATTACATAAGTTACAAGTGATTAAACGATTATTATTTTCATTTTTCTTTTATTCATCACCCTTATCAACTACGTCATCATTATTTTCAGAATCAGACCCAGAGCTTAATTCATTAATACTTGTGCTAATCCATGGTTGCATCTGATCCACAGCCCAAATATTACAATAATGCTTTTTGCCAATGCTAGACCCAGGTATGCTAGAAACTTCATACCTATCATTATCTAAAATTTTTGAGATTCTATAGGGGCCTGAATATATAGGTAATAGCTTTTTACTTTGACCTTCATTATGACTTATCTGTTTTTGAATTTTGACTAAATCCCCTAACGCATATTTTTTAGCTTCCTTACGATTCCTATCAAATCTTACCTTCTGTTTATGTTGTTCATTAGATATATGTTCACTAACTTCGGTTCTTATTTCATTTAAATCCTTATCTAACTGTCTCGTATCTAAAAATATTTCGTTCATAATATTCTCACTATTGTGAGTTAAATTTCTACCAAACAAAGCTTCTGATGGGGTTTTCCCTATACCTTTATTTAGAGTATTATTTAACCCCCATTGAATATTACCTAACTCAGTATCCCATTTAGTTTCGCCTAACTTATCGGTGTATGAAGATAACGCGCCTAATACTGTTCGATTATAGCGCTCTACCTGGCCATTGGCCCGAGGTGAAGCGACAGCATTCAGAACGTGTTTAACGTGGATTTTCTCGCAATATTTTCGGAATTCATCCGAGGTAAACGAGGTACCCTGATCGGAAATCAAGCGTTTTGGATAACCAAATGTGGTAAAAACATCGTCTAATGCCCTTATAGTTAGACTTGACTTTAGATTCCGTAATGCTTTCAACACACAAAATTTAGTGAAGCCGTCTATAATTACAAGTAAATAAGCATTACCCCTAGAACTTTTAACGAAGGGGCCCAGGTGATCAATATGAACAGTTTCAAAAGGAATATCATTTTTGGGTATTGGATGCAAAAAACCTTCCTTTTTACCAGCAGGCATCTTGCCATATGCACAATGTAAACAAGACTTCACATATTTCGTAATAAATTTTTTCATTTTTGAAAACCAAAAGTCTTTTTGAATTTTAGATAAAGTTTTATCAACTGAAAAATGACCGATGTCGTCATGATTTTGTTTACATATTTGCCACCTAGCCCCCTTCGGAACTACCCATTTTAAGTCACCATTAACTTTTCTAAATAACCGATTACTTTTAAATACAAAGTTTTGCTTTATATCAATAATATCCTCGTACTTTGGGTCATTTAATACATCTTTTATGAAACATATTTTAGGGTCTGTTAATTGAACACTAAGTAACCAATCATCTTGTGTAATATTTAGAACTCTTAACGGATCAACCTCATTATTTGTATCGTGACTTTCTTGTGGGTTTCTACTCAACGCGTCTACGTGGGTCATATTGTGATTAGAACGATAAATAATGTTGCAATCATACTCCTGCAAAGCCAGCCACCATCGAGCAATTCTTGGTAAAATGTCTCGTTTGGAAAAAGTAGATCGTAAGGCGTTACAGTCCGTCACTATACTAAATTTTAATCCAAGCAAATATACACGAAAACGCTGAAGCGAAGTAACTACTGCCAATGTTTCTAAATCATATGCGTGAAACTTTTGTTCATCAATTGTAGTTTTTCTACTGTAATATGCAACTGGCCTTAAAGGAGCATGACTGTTTTCCTTTTGCAAGAGTATACCTGCCAGTCCAATCTTACTCGCATCAGTATGCAACTCTGTGATAAAGTTTGGATTATACAAGATTAATAAAGGACGCTCTATTAATTTATTTTTAAGGGTTTGAAAAGCGTCTACCTGTTCTTCACCCCACTTCCATGGACAGTTCTTCCTTGTCAAATCAGTCAGTGGCCGTGCTATTATTGAAAACCTTTCTATAAACTTTCGAAAGTAACTAGCCAGACCTATAAATTGTCTGACTTCATGTACGTTTCGCGGTATTGGAAAATTTTTAACTGCATCAATTTTAATTTTACCGGGCTTTACTCCTTCGCCTGTAATTTCATAACCTAAATAATCTATAGAAGTTTGAAAGAAAAAACATTTCTGGATATTTAAAGTTAGATTAGCTTCATTAAGCAGCTTGAAAGTTTTTTCTAATTTTTGTATTCCTTCTTTAAAGTCTTTTGAGGGTATTACCAGGTCATCCATATAAGCTATAGCTGGCTTACACATGTCATTAGCCCCGATTTTACTGGAGCCTTGAGTACAATTTAACCTAAGGGCCTGGTTCATGGTCCTCTGAAATACAGAGGGCGCATTTGCCAGACCAAAAGGCATCCTCTTAAATTGATACAGGCCATCTGGCGTGACAAAAGCTGTGACGTGTCTGCTCTCCTTATTTATTGGCACCTGGTAATAACCACTCATTAAATCTAAAGTTGTGAAGAACTTACAACCACTTAGCTGATCTAACTGATCCTCTATCAATGGAAGTGGAAAATGGTCCTTAACCGTTTGACTATTTAACTTTCTGTAGTCTACACATAAGCGATGCCCTCCAGTTTTCTTTGACACAAGTATTATTGGACTAGCGTAACACGATGAAGACTCCTCGATAATATTGTGTTCTAACAGCTCCCTAACCATTTCTTGAACTAACTCTCTCTCTTTGTAACTCAGTCTATATGGTCTATAAACTACAGGAGTACTATCGGTTAACTTAATTTCCATTTCACTGAGGTTAGTGCAACCTAACTCCGAAAGATTTTGAGCAAAAGCTGTTCTATACTTTGATATTAAGCCTTGAACCATTTCAATTTCTTCTTTTGATAATTGTGAATTAATTTTAATCTCAGAAGCATTGATGGGACTATACTTCGATTGTAAACTTAAACAATTTAATTCTTTAATGTTATCATCATAACTAATTTTATATGCTCTAACCAATATCATATCTTTTCTTAAATGTAACGTAGCGTTATTTAAAATTATTACGGGAATATCACAAGAGTTTTTCAATATTTTGTAGACTCCTTCCTTGATCCAATATTGACAATTATTATAATTACGATAGCTTCTCGACACGAATATAGTGGAATCTTCAACAGTAGAAGAGTAGCATTTAATTAGGTCTGTATTTGTTATAGTATAATCCTCAAAAACGTATAATTTGACAACACTATTGTTTTCATGCTCAACACCAGGCAAGATTTCATCACAAAAATTATCACGGTTTAGAATCTCAAGCCGACTATTAGTTTTTATAACTAAAATATGTGGCAATTCAGTGAAATTCTGCCCAACTAATATGGGTACATGTAATTGGTTAGATGCAACAACATATGTCGTGATCAAAGCCTCAACTCCATCTATAGATAACAATAGATCAGCTTTACCCACAGGTTTAATGTGGGTCTCGCCTACCCCTTTAATAATAGGTAAAGAACTATCACTAATAATTAAATTGTACTGACATGCCAATATATTACTAATAAGAGTGCACTCACTTCCGAAGTCTATAAAACATTGAACTTGCTTAGTATTATTATTAATGAAAGCACTTTTGTAATATTTATTTTGTGAATTTTCTAAATCAGTAGTAGTGGTAATCATAACACGTTTATCTTGGCTATTATTTTGGTTTATATTTTTGTTTGCAAAACAGTCTTCTGTTTTGTGCCCATATTTTTGACAATTTTCGCATTTAATAACTGGTTTTGGACATTGTAAAACTCTGTGGCCGCTTTGTTTACAGTTGAAGCATAATAAAGAATTGTTCGACCTTCTGCATTGGTTTGTACGATGGCCACTTTTATTGCAAATATTACAAATAATACTAGAATTATTTGGCATAGGAGTTTTAAATTTATTTAATTTAGGCGCTAGCTCTCTTTGTTCACGACACATGTCTTTGAGGTATTTTAATAAATCTTCCGGTTGAGTAAAACGGGCTGAAGATGCACCTGCTCTAATAGTACGATCTTCAAGACCGTGTATGATACAGTCTACAGCTTTCTTGCCTGATATATCACATGCATTCAAAAGTATCATCTTATCATAATAGTATTCATCGAGTGAATCGCCTATCCTATATTTCTTTTCTAACATTTCAAATAGCAAAGCACCGTAATTAGTGTCGGAAGGAAAAGCTCGTTTTAAATTATCTTGCCATTCTAACCATGTATATTTAATTGTTTTTAGCCCTTCATACCATTTTTTGGCATGACCTACTAACCGTGGCAAAGCATAATGAGTAGTTTGTTGATCAGACCAACCATAGATGTGAGAACATTCATTGACCTTAGTTAACCAAGTTTCTATTCTCTGGTTTTTAACAGACGGGTCAAATTCGGGTATTATATTTTTATCATATTTAAATTTTGTGGAATCAGTTTTGACATGAGAAGAAATGAAGCTTACTAAATCATGTAAATTAATCGGTAAATTAAGTGAATTGCTTCTCATACCTTCCACCAAAACTTCTTTTGAAGATCCTGGTACTGCCTCTGGCCCGTAGTCCGTAGTACTGCTCCTATTTTCTCCTGCCCGTACTTCTTCACGAACGTTAAAACCATCTTCAACAGGATCTTCGCCTCCTGGTTGGTTTATTGGACTTACCAATAATCTGTCATCGTTCAATGCAGATGAATTGTTAATCGGGTCTCCCACGGGAGACGTTGCAGTCCTTTTCCTACTTCTCCCCCTCGATCGGCGAGTTCTTTTAGATTTTTTTCGTTTGTGGGTACGCGTCCGGCTACGATAGCGTGAATGTCGCCTTCTTTCCCTCCGTTTTTTCAAATGTCTCTCTCTATACGAATCATCACTCGTATCACTTGACGAAGAGTCAGTAATTGTACCACGAGTACGTTTAGGCATATTAAAGTTCACCAATCAAGTACACCAAACAGTTTATAATAATGTCTATACACTCACACAAAGAAAAGAAAAATATACGCAATTCACTTACTATTTTCTTAGGTATATCCCACTTCTGATATAGGAAATCAGAATGGTCCCGACAAGAAAACGAGCAGAGTAACCTCGTAGTTCTTTATTTAAACAAAAACTTATTATAAAATACAAGAACGGTCGCTTTTATACTATTCTTACGACTAAAAACGAACATAGGGGGCGTACCAAGCAACTTCCGGAAATAATATTTTAAATACAATTATTTTAATCAAGCTTGTTGCTGACTTCCATCCAATTTCAAGATACAGAATTTAACACCGGAAGTCAGCTGCGAGAACTAACAAATATCAAAATAATTCAATGATAGGCTTAGAAAATACATTGGCACCCACCCATCAACAAAGATTAATTACATAAAAATTATAAAGCTAACATATATGAAGTAAAGCTCATGATTGATTTACTGTAGCGACACGATGTCGTTTTCTAAATTTCACCCGAGCAGAGCCGCGGACAAAAGCTTGTCGTTTGTAGTACTGATATGACAAATAACAATTAATAAGTCACTATTGGAAGAGGAAGGAAACTCCTCAAACTACAACATTAGATATGACGAATATATTTTCGGAAATAACATGATTGTAAGATTACTTAGAAATATTATAATTACTACGCCGGTTTCTATTTAAGTGTTGCACCTGTTCATATTATATTACATGACTTGGACCATGGTACATCTTTCTTGTAAGAGTCTGATGACCTTTCATTAAAAATAAAATATTGTAACGGAAAAATCACGAGGTGAAATAAAGATTTCTCTACATTTCCCGTATTATACCAACTTTCTATAATCTTACACCCTAATGATAATATTGCAAATATACATCCAAGTTCTTCCCATTATTAGCTAGCTTCTAGCTTCATTAAAATCTATTTAGCTGTTTTTGCTTTACTTATGTATTGATAAACTTCACTTAACTACTAATCTCACTTTCTCCGTGTTATATAAATTAAATGAAAACTCATGTAGGATATGTAACTTACAATTACTTTTTATAAAACATGGGAAATAACGATTCATGTGTGGTTTTTCCAGAGTTCTACAATCTTCAGTGTCGTAAAATTTATTTACAATCTTTTGTTTTAGAGATCCGATGTCATAAATTAAACATTTATATGACAGCAGCATGCAAAGGGTTGTCGGTTTGTTCTTAGAGTATCATTACCTAAGTTCAGAAAAACTTAATAGACACGTTTTTCAGTTGATGTTTACATGTTAGACAAAGTTCTTACTTGTTTTAACAGCATAATATATTATTAAGTTTATAAAGGTACAGCGTGATAGTTCAAATCTCGACGGTCCCTACGTATACTATCGAAACAACAAAATCTCAGTTTTTATTTTATCTGCTTAAAATGTGTGAAATTATGTTATCTTAAAGGTTATAAAATAATACATTTTTATGGGACCAAATGGCAACTATTCCGCATCAAACTTAAGAAGAATCACGTAAATCGGATCATAAATCTCAGCGTAATCGGTGAACATACATAATAAAAACTGAGATTTTGTAGTTTCGATAGTATACGTAGGGACCGTCGATCTAACATCAGCCACCGTAATTAGTATTATCAAAAGAATTTTCTTTTTCAATTGACTTTTCTAATCGACCTGATTTTCCTGTCGATATCACAAATGGAAACCGAAATACAGAATGTAAATTAAATAAAAATAAATGTCAAATTTTCTTATCGTCTCCCAATCGCTGTATCGGGAGTCGAATCTTTTATTTTCGAGTGTTCAGTAATTCAAAGCGTTGTCGGCAAATCACCGATATAAATATGTTATCACCGATTATGGTCGCAATTGTCATCTAATCTTGGAGATCTTATCTATCGGAACTTTTGTTGTTAGATCTGATTTTATTTGTAAATTTAATTAGATCGAATACTGCATTACCCAGATATGAATTTTATCTTAAAGCGATAATCTAGATCGATATCTTTTCAGTACCTAAGTAATTGTTTAATCTATATCGTGATTAGTGGAACTTGGGTAGTCAGATAAATGAAAGAGCCGCTTATTTGATAAATAGCTAGATCAGTTGGAGTTCCGTGTGTTGTTTAACAAAAACTATTGTTAATAGGTTATCTACAATAAATCTAAATTGAACAAGCATTGTTACTTGTACCATGTTATGTATTAAAATGCTCTGTGTAATGTTATGTTGGCAAATATATAATCTGTTTATCCATTTAATGTAATAGGATTTAATTTCATAATTGATTAGAAGTAGATTCATGACCCTCTGAGGTACTTATGTTATAGGTAGTGTAAGTATCGACGAACTAGCTTACTTATTCCAATGTCGTTTAATCTAAAGCCTCAGCAACTCTGCCGCGCGATTCATAAACGCAGTAAGTAACATTATGGTCAAAAATGAGTTAAATATATATTCGTAATCACAATCCTATGGTGATTACGAGTATATATTTAACTCATTTTTGACGAAAATGTTACTTACTGCGTTTATGAATCGCGCGGCAGTTTACTATAATTTAAAAAAGGTATCCCATGAAAAATAGTTATTCAATTATCACCGACATCAAAATCGATGGAAATATCTTTAGAAAAACGTTCACGATCATGATGAAGTGATCTTTAAACGTAATTTGATTATGCAGGAGTATGTGTTGAGTCATTGTAATTACGAGCAAGTTGTCACGTCGATCGCTCCTGACAGTCGGCGCTAGTACAGCGTGAACGCATTGCGGACGCTGCGCCAGCGCAACGTACTTACTGTACTCTACGTAAACGCTTTAACTTGCAACAACGCGACGTTTATACGACGATCGCGCAGTGTTCATTCAGGATAGCCCAGTAGTACAGGTAGGTACTTTGATTTTCGCAAGGTCTATTAAAATAAACTTCAATATGAAATGATACTTATTTCTTATTAGATAGGGATTACAATGGTATCTATCAAAAAAAAATTGCAACTGAAAAATGTCACCGCGTCACTACAATGACGGCGCAGGCGCGGGCGCTTGTAATTTTTTTTAACTAATTGATAAAAATAAAACCTGATTAGCCAATCACCTACTGAGTACAAACAATTTAAAACTAACTAAGTTAGATCGTGCGTGGAGATAAGAACTTATAAATAATAGTTGCGTACATACGTAATCCTATTCGCTATGATAAAATCAAGAAGGAAATTGCATTATCAGCGCTTATCGCAACATTGTTTAATAGAACAAGCTCATTCATAAAACGACCATCATAGATGATGGTCATAGAACTCATAAACCTATGACTGTTCTTTGTAAAAAGAAAAGAAAATAAAAGTGGGAGGGAAGGAAAGTAAAATGGGAGTGTGTGAAAGTGAGTGATTAATGTGGTGTGTTTAAAAAAAAATAAGAAACGGATTTGACGATTGGTATTTTAGTTAGTTTATTGGTTTTTGTGTTCTTAGCTTTTGGAGTGGTCTTGTACAAACTAAATCTCGATAATTCCTGTGATAATGAATTACGAACAATATGTCAAAAAAAACTATTAACTATATCCGGTACAAAATTGTATTAAACGCCTCATTGAATTAATTCTATAAATAACTGCGGACTTTAGCACGTAGGTTCGATTTACAAGAAGACGTTAAAGTTAAAAATAATTTGGAACACCTGGAAAATAAAAGCTTTGGTCAATTAATCTAAGTATAGATGCAATAGTTAAATCACCGCCCAGAAACCTTTTAGTCTCATTTACCTACAAAGGACTGTCAAAGGGGAAAATTGCCATAAGTATAGTATCATATTAGAAGAAAGAACTTTCTCATTGGTCTAGTGGTGGCAAGCGCGGCTGCTGATCGTGAGGTCCTGGGTTCGATCCCCAGGTCGAGCAGTGTTATTGGGTTTTTCCGTGTGGAATTCCTCAGTAGCAGTCTGGAGTTAGGATTTGTGCCCGGTTGATGGCAATAGACTCGCCCCTATTCACTAGACTTAAAACATAACGGTGAAATGAGGGTGTTATGATACATCTCTGCCCTACCCTTCGGGGAATACAAGCGTGATGTTATGTTATTAAAAGAGAGAAGGACGCTGCCCATCCTCTTGACGTAACCTTAGTCGCCTTTTACGACGACCAGGAAGAGGTGGCCTATTGTAGAGCGCCAAATCTACACTAGTAAGTTTTACTGCACTGGACTGTAATTATTCCACTTATTAACCGACCTCTTTTAATTATAATAAATGCTTCCGTGAATACGAGGCGGCAATCTGTGAGTTTATTTCTGCAATTTGTTAAGTTAATCGCACGCGATCTCTTTACGTGGATTTAGTTGTTTTTATTTCTTTTTAGTCGATTTCCGACATTTGACGTCATTTTTTGTTAATTAATATTACTGGCGGTGGTGCAACTATACAGGTGTAAACGAAATCGTGTAATTCCTTCAAACCTCGTGATGTACTGCTGACATAGATTAACCATGCACGGGATACTTTTGGATTCAATTAAAAAAAAAATACAAGTATGTACTAAACATGTGTTCTTAACGTGAGGCATTTTAGCGCACCGAGTTAAATGCCCGCGTGACGAGCGATAGCCGCGTATTTCGCTTGGGGCGCTAAAATGCCTCACTTTAAGAACACATGTTTGTACTTGTATTTTTTTATTGAATCCAAAAGTATTCCATATAGGGTTAATCTATATCAGCTGTACATCACGAGGTTTGAAGGAATTACATGATTTCGTTTACACCCTGTATTATTTTTGTTTTTAATTTAGTTACTTTAGGTAGCCTTGTGAGGTCAGATAATGCAGAAAAGTTTCTCATTCTTATTCAATCGATTTGCACTCACTGACTTGTAAAAGTAGGGATATTATAGGGAACTAGACTATTACTCACGGTTTCACCCGCATCCTAGGGGACCTACTTGATGTACCCGGATAAAAAGTATCCCGGATATAAATAATCCAGGGCATATTCTGTCTGTGTGCCAAATCTCATCCAAATCCGTTCAGCCGTTTTTGCGTGAATGAGTAACAAACATCCATACATACAAACTTTCGCGCATATAATATTATAGGTATATAGTAAGGATAAGAATTATCAGATTGCCATGGGGTAAATATTGGAGAGCCTCTAGTCACAAAACAGATACAGAAAGAAAGAAAGAAAAAACATTTATTTGTCACAGATACACTTTAACACAAAACATGATAGTATATAAATAATATTAAAATAAAAGACAACTGTGACAAAAAGGTGACCACTCAGCATAATGCTGTGCTATGGCGTGGGCCACAGACACAGCGCTGATTTTCAGTGATCACCTAAAACACGTGCGGACATTCAGCTAGTTACAAAACAAACAAATTATAATATAAATAAAATAAAACAACAAAAAAAAAGAAATTTAACAACATACAAAAATATATAGGTATATATATATATAAAAAATATATAAAACACCATACTCACACACGCATCACCTTTATTGTAGGTAGGTATTTTAAACACCTACCGACAAAACCTAAAAAGTTAACTGTATGCGCCCCGTTTCGTCTCTTTTCCGCACCGACGTCACAGAAGTCAATCACATACATACATACATAAAATCACGCCTTTTTCCCATGGGGGTAGGCAGAAACTATAGAACGCCACATGCTACGACCCTTACATACCCCTTTCGCTTCATCCACATTCAATCACATGTACTTCAATTTTCATCCCTACGCTCGGCGGTAGCTCTATTTATATATCTATCTCTCTCAAGCGCATGGCACTCGCGCTCGCACTCACTCGCACTCTAGTCCCAAACAGTCCGAGATATGTCCATGAGCAGTGTCTATGTGTGCGTTGCTCGAGCGCACTTGTATGTATATTGACTTCTGTACCTATCTGTTTTGTGCTCTAGTCTACATACCCCATAGCAAAAGCGTGAATACAAATAAATAACCAAACAGAATAAACACTGATAAATTACCTACACAAGAGCAAGCAAAATCATTACAAGCAATTATTAACGTCTTGTTCTCCCAACCTCCATAATAACTGATCAATTAAAGACATAACACCATAATCAGACGACAATTAACTTAATGACATTAACTGAATTAAATGACACAATTGATTACTAGAAACTGAGGTTGGAATTATCAGTAATCGGTTGTAATCACGACAGGTATTTTTTTTATAAATAGGTATTAATAGTAGGTACTTAAGTACTCGTGTGGCGTTGAGGTTACAGCTAGTTCACACAGAAACTGTTTACACGATCCGTTTTAGCGAATCCCTTTTCATTTTGGTGATGGCGCCTGTACACATACACGACAGTATTTCGAATCCAGTAATATACAAGGTTAGTAGGAAAGGGGGAACTAAGCCGAAAGGGTGTTAAAGTACCCATAATAAGGGATAACTTTTGTTCTACAACTTTCCCCAAAACTCGATGGTTTAAGAGAAATAGCTTTTCAAAGATTTCGTAAAAAATATGCTAAAATCTATCTGTCCATAGCTATGATCAGCTGTTTTTACAATTTAGGTCACGGATTAGAAAATTAATTTTCTTAATTCATAACTAAAGTAGGTATGTTCTTTTTTTGAAAAAACTAAAACGAAAATCTTTTTGCGTGCAAATAAAAATTATCGAAACTTGAAATTTTAACACTTGCTTTAAAATAATCATCAGTGATACTTTAGGTGGCCCGCGGCTTAGTACCCCCTTTCCGACTAACCTTGTATACTGGATCCGACATTTTATCGAATCCTGCCGGTCAGATGCGACGCAACTGCCATTTGTTTAACTGATCCGTCGATACAGACGTGAACAACACATCCAGTACCGATGGACGCTGTGTGAACGCGCGCTTAGGTTTCAAGTAGATGTTGGTCACGTCTGTGTGGTTTTATTGTAAAAGTGGGCCAGATACTCCGGTTATTATTTAATTACCTGTAGACCTAACACAAACATTTGACGTATAGTATCGTAAACCTTTTTTTAATTAGCTAATGTAAGCGAATTTTGAATCGAAAATACAACTGTCCTATAACATTTTGGTTAATTTTTTTGCGACATGCACAATTTTTATCATACATAGATATGAACTAACTGTGTCCTCACGGCTCCGCCCGCGTAAGAAGTTTTATTCAAGTAATAAATATAGCCTATGTTACTCAGTGATAATGTAGCTTTCTAACGGCAAAATAATTTTCTAAATCGGTCCAGTAGTTTTTAAGTTTATTCGTTACATACAAAAACTTTTTTACAAAAAAATTAAACCGACTTCAAAAAATAATAAAATAATTACCATATAAAATTAACAGTTTCAGAAGTCGGTACTGATCCACGCTGAACCAAATTGAAGGCACCGACTTCTGAAACTGTTAATTTTATATGGTAATTATTTTATTCTTTTTTGAAGTCGGTTTAAATTTTTTGTAAAAATGTTTTCATTTTTTTTCATTTTAGTGGCCTTAATTAAAACTTGGTTGGACCTACTAAAGACGCTGCTCGTAACATAATCACATCATCACAATATGCGTACTGTTCGTCATTAAGGAGTTCCATTGTCTATCTCCGAAGTTCTTCATCAGATCTTCACCAAATTTAAATGGGACCAACTTCGAAGTATACCTTATCCATTAAAAAAAGAATCATTAAAATCGGTTCACAATTGGCGAAAATATCGATGAACATACACAAAAAAGAAAAACATACATACAGACGAACATGTAACCTCCTCCTTTTTGGAAGTCGGTTAAAAATACAAATCTTTCCTCTTTATAATATTAGTATAGATAAAGTTTTCAATTTAATTGAAGAGTATGTGCGAAACGAGTATTTCTAATTCAAAATATAATTACATTAACGTTAGGTACGTTTACGGGAGTAACTCGATAGCGTTCGTGCTAGGCCTACTGATGAATGAATCTCTAAATGAAGGCCATATAATAATCTATACGAGGTTAGATCAAAGGGATAATGAACTTTTCAACAAAAAAAAAACGACTTCAAATTGTCTATCTCCGAAATTCTTTATCAGATCTTCACCAAATTTAAATGGGACCAATTCGAAAGAATACTCTTTCAGACAAAAAAAGAATCTTAAAATCGGTTCACAATTAGCATAGATATAGCGGAAAAAACATACAAAAAAAAACACAAAAAAAAAACATACAGTCGAATTGAGCACCTCCTCCTTTTTGGAAGTCGGTTAAAAAGCAGTGCCAACATTGTATACTGTTTAGTATTCACACTAAGAAAATAATGATAATCTCGGATACATAGTAGCAATCGACGTTAGCGCACAAGAATAGTAACTTGCCATAAAGTGACTTAAAAATAGTTACTTTGTTTCTTTCTACCTTTTTAGGGTTCCGTACCCACAGGGTAAAACGGGATCCTATTACTAAGACTCCGCTGTCCGTCCGTCCGTCTGTCACCAGGCTGTATCTCATGAACCGTGATAGTTAGACAGTTTAAATTTTCACAGATGATGTATTTTTGTTGCCGCTATAAACACAAATACTAAAAAATAGAATAAAATAAATATTTAAGGGGGCTCCCATACAACAAACGTGATTTTTTTACTCGTTTTTGCTCGATATTGATAACGTCAACAGGTAGACGCTTGAAATATTCACAGAATATTTAGTTATATATTCACTTTAAAAATAAATAATTAAATTAAAATATAACAAATATTTAAGGAGGGCTCCCATACAACAAACGTGATTTTTTTTGCTCGTTTATATAGATAATGGTACGGAACCCTTCGTGCGCAAGTCCGAATCGCACTTGGCCGGTTTTTTTTAGAAACGTAGCCCCACTCTAGGATTTCTCCTGTATCGTGGATGCGTTTACAGACACAAATTTACACATGCCTAAACGCCCAGACCCGGAACAAATATCTGTAGGCTATACAAGTATTTGTTCCGTGCGGGAATCGAACCCTCGACTCGTAGCGCAGAAGCTAATCGCTTAGCCACTGTACCAAACGTGTCGTACTTTTATAATGTAACGTAGAATTATATTTCAAACTAAATTAAATGTTCTAGAATAATTTACAAAATGCAAACTTCCCACCAACCTGCCATTTATATCAAGATTAACCCGTCAATTTCGCCGCAAGCCTTATTTATAATTCATTGCCGCATTTGTACTGGACGCGACACGCGGCACCTAAGCCGACAACCAGTAATTAGCGAACAAATTGATTCCAACGTTAACTCTACCGTAGTACACACGATCAAGGAGTTAGGTATGCAGGCGACTAACGCTTATCTATGCCCTGCTTAAAGGGATTGTTATTATGTGAGTGATAACTTTTTAATATAGGTACGTTGTACCTGTAGAGGAAGAGGTAACTGCCTCGTTGTTCCAGTTGTGGCAAGCGCGACTGCATAGCGTGAGGTCCTGGGTTCGATCGGGCAAAGTGTGTTATTGGGTTTTTCCCTGTGTAATTCTTAAGTAGCAGCCCAAAGTTTGGATTTGTGCCCGGGTGATGGCAATAGGCTCGCCCCCTATTACATGGGACTTAATGAGGCAGTTACTATACGCCTCTGCCCAACCCTTCGGAGAATACAGGCATGATGTAATAAGGAGTGCAACTATTACCATTTATCGGGCACATTTTCAAACTCTAGCCTGCTAACAAGAATTTTATAACTTTATCTGAAATGGAAATCGACTCCAGAACATCACGATCAGAAGCCGCGGACAAATCTGTCAAAACACAAATGTCGCTATAGTACGACACAACTAAGTATTATTCATTCATCAGTAGTCGCATCAACAAACTTGATCAATCAACCAATGGACCCATTTCTGTGCCACTCACTCCTATTGTGTCAGCGTAAAGATCATTTTTCACTGCAGTACTAATAACCATTCATAGTCTTGAAGTCGCACGCAGTTCGGAACTGTATACTCGCCTGTATACTTATCTCGTTCGCCGTCTGTACAAACCCATTTATATGTAATACGCGTGTATGGAACTGTCCTAAGGTATAATAAACCGCTTCTATAATACTATAAAGTATTTCTCTATTATTGCTGAAAAAAAAAGTTGACAGCTTAGAATTCTAATCGGTTGTCAATACTTTTTTCGCTCTTGACAGCTTAAGTAAGCTGTTGGTTCGCAAGCTGCTATTATCCGTTCTATAATTGTCTTCCTTTAGAGACATTACAAGTTCTATTAGAAACACGGGAAAAACTGTCAATATGACGTTGGTCGTACGTAATTATTTACGTCAATACTCAAGTTTTAAGTACCTAGTATTGGAACTCTTTGGGAAAGAGCTCGTCTGGGGAAGTACCTACTACCACTATACCTATTTCCACCGCAATGCAGCATTGCTGTTTCGATTTGTAGAGGAGACACACGACATCCCAATCTATACTTATCTAAGTATACGAATATTATAAAGCTAGAGTTTATTTGTTTGTTTGTTTGAACGCGCTAATCTCAGGAACTACTGGTTGGAATTGAAAAAATATTTTTGTGTTGGATAGTACATTTATCGAGGAAGGTTATAGGCTATATAACATCACGGTACGACCAATAGGAGCGGAGCATAAATGAAAAATGTTGCAAAAACGGGGAAAATGTCCACCCGTGCGAAGCCGGACGGGTCGCTAGTTTAAAATAATCTGATTTCTTATTTTGTGGGGTCCTGGGTTCGATCCCCAGGTCGGGTAAAGTGTTATTGGGTTTTTCCGCGTGGAATTCCTCAGTAACAGCCTAAAATTTGGATTTGTGCCTGGTTGATGGCAATAGGCTCGCCCCCTATTACACGGGATTTCAAAATAACGGTGAAATGAGGGTGTTACTAATACACCTCTGCCAAACTCTTCGGGGAATACAAGCCTGATGTTATAATGTTATGAATTGTTACAATAACCTAACTGAATTCTTCTTTTCCAGATTACTTCACCCAAAATCAAGAGTACCAGAAGTACGCTGCTGCCATGGGAGTCTCAGAGCCGCCGAAGGATGATTCTCCCCGGACGACCCCCGAGCTGTCTCGGGCTGACCAGTCTCCGTCAGAGCGACCCCCTCCAGGGTCTGCAGACAGTGACGATGCTGATGAATTCGCGCCTAAGAGAAAACAGAGGCGGTATAGGACCACTTTCACGAGCTTCCAACTTGAGGAGTTGGAGAAGGCTTTTTCTAGAACACATTACCCAGATGTTTTTACGAGGTGAGTTAAATATCTATTATGTATTACTAGCGGCCCGCCCCGACTTCGCACGGGTGGACATTTTTCCCGTTTTTGCAACATTTTTCATTTATGCTCCGCTCCTATTGGTCGTACCGTGATGTTATATAGCCTATAACCTTCCTCGATAAATGTACTATCCAACACAAAAATATTTTTTCAATTCCAACTAGTAGTTCCTGAGATTAGCGCATTCAAACAAACCAACTCTTCAGCTTTATAATACTACTATAGATTTATCAATATAACTCAAGTCGGCATTAAAATGTTAACGTATGCAACTCAAGGTTGGACTGTATATTTAAGATCATCGGTATCTAACATGGCCCAAGAGATCCTCGAAAGCGTGTCTGACATGGAGTATCACCCTCTTACTTTACGCTGATGATAGCACAAAGTGGTTCGTTGCAAGCCCTTACCCAGATATGGGACAGAAGTTATTCCTAACCCCAGAGCTGAAAAACTAAAAAGTGCTAATAAAATGGTATATGTTTGTGAAACAACTAATATCATAAGTGATTGATCGTTGATATTCGAAACTGCATAGGTATATCCATATTTTTTGTATAAGTAAGTAAATGGTAAACAAATCTTTGATCGCGAAACAATAAAAAAATAATAAGAATTCATATAATAAATGTACACATTTTTAGAAAACTCTCTTAATACAAAATAAATGTTTCACGACCAAATTAAAATTAAATGATGTACCTATACCTACATAATTAAATTTAAAAGGCTGCACTATATTTATTTGCAGCTAATCTTAATCCGCTATAAATACCCACTCAATGAATTCTTGAATGAAATTAATAAGGTGTGTTGAAAACATTTCCAACAACTCTAATCATAATTTATCAATGAAATAATCCCCGTCTTCCTAATTTTATTATAGTATAATAAAGATAAAATGGCCGCTTAACAGACATTAAGTTCCTTAGTAAATTAATTACAGCAGGCTTACAGTAATCCACCGTAAAATAAATAAAAGTTTATTGCATTTTATCATCCATTTATGTACATTACGCAATGACAATATCAATAATAAATAGCTTACAAGAAGATTAAAGGTGATTAATGTTTTTATTTTTAATGTTTTATTTGTTCGTCTAGAAATTTAAAAAAGTAGGTACTTTTGACAGGTGTCAAGTGCAATAATTTTTGCACTAACTAGGGTGAATTCTTGCACGATAAAGGAAACTGACAACTACACGAACTTGCTCAAATGACTAATAAAAAAAGAGTGCAAAGCCTGGCTTGCTATTTCATAGACCATAAATCTGAGTTTACACCTAATCTTGTTGTTTGATCTATTCTTCATGTTTATGATTACATACTTTCTTGTCTTTGTAAGGTACTTATACTTTTCTAATGCAAGCAGTAGGTGCTAAAAGAAATAAAAAGAAATAAACCTGAAAGTCCAAACTATTAGGTGTAAAGAAGATAATAAATAATCGCGAGTAATGAACAACATTCACGACGCACACGCATGAGTGTGCGAATGGAATGATCATGACAAATCTTCCTTCTAGAATAGTTTTTTATACCCAAATGTCTTTTTGTTTCAGAGAGGAGCTCGCTATGAAAATCGGCCTAACAGAAGCGCGAATACAGGTAAAAATGTAACTTACTAACTTTATAAAAAACGATTTAATATTGATTTAATTTGACTGCTTAATTGGTTTAGTGGTGGCAAGCGCGAATGCTGATCATGAGGTCCTGGGTTCAATCCCTAGGTCGGGTAAAGTGTTATCGGGTTTTTCCGTGTAGATTTCTCAGTAGTAGCCCAGAGTTTGGATTTGTACCCGGTTGATGGCAATAGTCTCGCCCCCTATTACATGAGACTTAAACATAACGGCGAAATGAGGGTGTTATTATACACCTCTGCCCAACCCTTCGGGGAATACAGGCGTGATGTTATGTGTTATGTAATTTAATATTTTGCTTGTCGATGCCATAAAAAACTAAGTATCTTAGATAATTATTTAACACTTCATAACTCTTAACTGAGACCCTAGTCGCAAATGCACATAAAGTTTACTTGTTAATGCTATAAAATTAAGTTAGCGTCCCACATAATTATTTAACACATAATAACATTCAGCTGGTATCTCATTACTACATATACTATAATTGTGGTACAGGACTTGTTCGCATTAATGAAATTACTTATTCCGTTTGTTAATTATCTGTGGCAACTGTGGCAACATAAGGGGAGCGGCTGACTTACGCGATGACGTAACAAGACGCGGTAAAGACGCGCGGTTACATGCTTTCAATTCTAAATAGAATGTTGACCTCATTCTAGACATGATAAGTTCAGGAATTTAAAGACATCTCTCAAAATTACATTGCATAAAACATGAATTTGCTAAAAACCATGTTGGGTTCAGCTTCTAGTCTAACCAGATGCGGCTGAATACCAGTATTTTACACGGAGCGACTGCCCTCAGACCTACGCAACCCAGTAACTGGACAATGCCGATATTCTAAGGTTAGACTGGTTGACAGACTTTGGGGCTTCTGACTACATGTAACGACTGTCATAGGTATTGGTATGAAACCCGGGACCAACGGTTTAACGTGCTCTCCGAGATACGGAGGGGTCATGATGTGTCCATCCACGGACTGACCGCAGCAAAAACGACAAACGTGGTAATGCGACGCGAAAATATCAAATAGTCGTTGTATGTACTTGTGGCCTGCGTGGTCGATGCTGGCCACAAGCATTACCGCGTTTGTCGTTCACCTAGGACAACGGGTTAACCTCACAAATCGTACGATTCGCTTGGTTGGTAATAAGACGCGAGCCACTCCTGAATTTGATAAATACCAAGCTTAATTGAATATAGGTAATTAATAGGTGACAAAATTAAGCACCCTTTTAACGTTTCTAGTACTAATCACAACTAGATTTCATGTTATCACAGGCTAGTACTAGAATATATTGAATCTAAGTCTTGTTTACGACTTATTAGCTTACACCTGCTGTACCCAAGGCGAATCAAGGAATATATTACCTCAATCAGCGTTGAGTAGATAATCAGTTACATAAAACAGCTTGCATAGTTTTTTTATGCGAGTACTTTTTACTGGTAGTTAGTTGTATAAAGTTAAAAAGTTTTCCCATAGCTTTTTCGTACTTTCCTCCATAGAAGAATGCAGAGACCATGAATTTATTGTACGCTCAACTCTTATGGCCAATTCTTATAATTTACAGAGCGTTATTGGTTAAAATTAAGACTATAGTATCTTTACCAATAATAGAGCAAAGACCTTATAGCTTTACATAATAGACTCTCCCATATGGAAGTGGATGTCACAGGTAAAATTAGCTTAAGAGATTTATATGATCAGTTTGACAATAAAAATCCTACCATTGGTAAGTAAAACGATTCGTTTTTGTTTATAAGAACCGGCCATTAAACTAGCTTAGATGGTGCATTCTACTCCTGGAGGAACTAAAAAGAGGATTGCTTAAAACTTCTACCTAAAACAATAATGCATATAATAATTATATTTAAACCACAGAAATCTAAATAATAAGTCAATCATGTTGGTTTCCGAGACTTAAAACCATAATGAACCAGTATTATTTTTCGAAAATTTGTGACGTTATGTTATCACATAAAATCGCGTCAATCTGCACAGTCCCTTACGAAACGGTCTCAGAGACCACTAATTCCCATGGGTCCAAGGACCTGTCACACAACCTTCAATCAGACCAGACCGAATCGAATGAGACGCAGAAACGACTGCAGTGATAACTATAATAAACTACGTTGAACATGGATGAAGGAAACGCTCTGTGCTCAATGGAGAAGGCAGTTTACTGCATCAATGTAATATGGAGAAAATTCTGGCAGATCACGTATTCTATTGTTTATTAACAGTTTTAACTCTAATTTCACTGGTTTATTTGTAAAACTAAGTAAGCACCTTAAAGATTATTTCATTTGATCAGCAATATATTTTCTAAAAAATATTTGTTTAAATTACGATCAATAAGGCACTAGATAACTTACTCTACTTACGCTAGCTACATCGGATTGATCGGTATAATTAAGCAGATTACTTACTTATCGTTATACTTATTTAAAAAATCATTGTATCTTAGGGTATCATTTCTAGTTGGTCCCACGTGGACTAATGATACACCAGGGTTAAGTAATATTATTAGGTATTATAAAAACCTTGGCTTTATGCAGCCTGATATCTAATTAGACTTAAGATTATTTTCTATTCGCAAGTAAGCATGCAAAGCCTCCTCCGTTTTGTGCTCAGCAGTAGGTAAAAAAACCACCATTCATGAAGGTAAATTATAGTGTATAGTATTCTAACCCAAGTTCATTAGTCATTAATTTATTCAACATTTACACGTGTTAGATTCTTTATGAGTTTCCTTATGATGATTTTCAACATCATTTAATAAAAATTGTTATGTGCTTAATTATGTAGATATAAACTGCGTAATTAAAGGAAAACACTGCCATTCAGCCCATATCTGGCAAGACTAAAGGCCGACCACAGGCCAATGAAACAAAGGTTATAAAGGTTACAAAGGGTAGAAAGGTTTTCAGGTTATATGAGTTTTAAGAATGGGATTGCTATAAAATACCATATTAAAATATACATTCTAGGAAGTAATAACTTTATAAACTTTACACTACGCCCAATAAGGTGACAAAATAACAGTTTCGTAGTCTAAGGTTCTATGTTAATAAATAACTTTATATTCTCGCCGTTATATTATTATCTTCAATTATAAATGTAGATTGCGATATTATTGTATGAATAAATGTTTATGTATTAATTAATATTAATACAAAATGCCTATTTATTTAATATTCAATACTACATCGTGTGACCCCTGCAGTGCCATTGGTTGATTCTTAATTTTTAAGACATTTTACAATGTCATTTGCATATTAATAGTTCTTATTTTCGTATTCAATAACAAATCCCAAAAAAGAAATCACGCAACTACTATCGTAATTGGCGAGTTTAACTACTAATTTAAATAAACATAAAAGTAAACATTCATGTAGGACGACATAAAATTCAATGACCACATTCCGGAATGGTTTTTCCAATAAAAGTATCGCCTTGCTCTTGCCTCGTCAAGTTAATTGATTGAGCAGACATGAAAAATGTAGTTATGTCTGTCATAACAAATATGTTCTCATTTGCTATAATTCAATAGCCTTATACGGATCTGCGATCTGTTTTGTTTTACGTGATTTCTCAGCCATAATTTAGACTAATCCTCAAGCTTTAGGCTGCCTGTACACTGGAGCGGAGAGGAGCGGAGCGGTGCGGAGTAAACGAATAGAATTGCACAAAATTCACGGAGCGGGGCGGTGACTTCTATAATTCTAGGTCTTTAGTAGTCTGCAATAAAAACACAATGACTGCCTCGTTATGTCAAGAAAATAGGCGAAGGCAATGGAATCCTTATGGTTTATAATACCGCCTCCATTTTAGCACAATATTTTCAACACACCTTCTTGCCCGCGATCTTTTAATAACAGAACGAAACCAACACTTATTTGTCGCAATCGCAACGGTTTATTTTGTGCACAATCGATGCGATTACTCGAATACGAATTAGTGGTGCACCGATAAAGTAATCGAGTGATACAATGGACCGATATAATTCGAATTACAAAATGTTGGCAGTTGGAGTCCATAGGAAAAAGAAATTAAAATTCATTTTTTTGCGTATATTTGTAAGACAATCTTTTTATTATGCCTGAACAGATTTGTTGTTGTTTTATTCTTTGTCATTGTGGCGTGTGACACTAGTCACTCCTGATGTGAAAAGCAGACAGGATCCATTTGCTACAGAGGTAGAAGCACGAAATACAGCATTTCCGTGGATAGAATACAGTCTTTCTTAAACGCGAACAAAGCCGCGGGCACATCTTACTAATCTATACTTAATATTATAAAGAGGAAAGATTTGTATTTTTATATTTTTGTATGTAACGAATAAACTTAAAAACTACTGGACTGAATTCAAAAATTATTTTGCCGTTAGAAAGCTAGATTATCACTGAGTAACATAGGCTACGGGCGGAGCCGTGAGGACACAGCTAGTTAATAATATGTTCAAACAACAAATTAGCTTTTGTTCGCGACGTTACCTGTTTTGGAGTTTGACATTTGTAACTACATCATTTAATAAAGTTTTTATGTCTACTCTCAAGCCTTTACAAATTATAAGGACGTGTAATGTTTATTCCTTGGACCAGCTGCTCATTGTCTTAATTTGTACATATTTGATCGGAGAATCTTATTAAGGCTGTACAGAATAGTAATTTTCAGTCAATTATACCTGTGAATTGCTGTATTTAAGACCAGTATTTTTACATTTTTGCAATATCTTTAGTACAGTGCGATATATTAATTTGTCATAATTATTCGTACCTTGTTGCGAGGTCGAAAAAACAACTTAGTGACTTGTTTATTACTTTAAATGCGCTATCTCATTTATAAATAGATATCCACTAACAGCTTTTCTTAATCTCGCTGTTTGTCTATGCTATATTTTTGAGTAATCATGAAAAGTTATTGGGTGGGGCTCATGGCATATTACCAACCGCGCAGATCATATAATTTGCAAGGCTGGATGGGTGAACATTCAGCCTCGTATCCACTAGGCAACAATTGACGCGCAACACGTGACGCTCAACATGTTCAGTAATATTGCACAACATCGCGCGACTTAGCCAGCTGGCGCGCAACATGCCGCACGGCTTGTTGTTTGTTTCGGTGCAACATGCAGTTGAGCATCAAATGTTGTCGAGTGGAGACGTGACGCGCAGAAATGTCCGTGTGGTGTAACGAATACACTGAATACATTTTTCTTTACTTTGTAAATAATTTCCAACCCACCAACGTGGCCTTTTCTTTTTGATTCATTTTTCGATAAAACTACCACCGTAAGAACTACCACCGTAGAAATCAACACTAGTTCCTCTGGCGACATGTTGTCGACGACTGATGCGAGCGAAATCATGTGTAGACAGACAACGTTGCTAAACAAAAGTTGCGCGCTGACTTTCAACACGTTGAGCAACATTTTGTGCAACATGTCGTGCGCCAATGTTGCCTAGTGGATACGAGGCTTTAGTTACACATAAAGACCCTCCGTGCCTCGAAGAACACGTTAAACAGTCATTCCCGGGTGTCATACGAATACCTATGACAGTCGTTACGGGAAGTCAGCAGCCCAAAAGTTTGACAACTGGTTTAAACTTAGGATATCGGCATTGCCCTGTAACTGAGTTGCGGAGGTCTGATGGCAGTCGCTCCGTGTAAAATACTGGTATTTCGGATCTGGTTAGACTGGAAGCGTACCCAATATACTTAGGAAAAGGCTAGGTAGAACAAGTTGTTGGCTTATTTTGATTCTGCCTTTTTTTTCGTTGGAAAATCCTCATGGATGTCCCTCGCCCGCGGAAGGGGAGGGGGTCTGCCGTACTCTAAGCGGCTAAAAACCAACGGTGTTCCTTCTCCTGACCGTTCGGCCGGGGTGGCGGGATTCGCAAAAGCATGCACCGCAACCATTTTGATTCTGCCTACATTTTCTAAAAGGTACAAAACGGTAGCAATCTATAGCATCGCTTAGTGCCCATAGCGAGGCGACGTCTTTACATATCTTAACACTTTACATGATACGATGCTCTTAAGATATTAAACCGTCGCCAGACCAAAGAGCTACCATCCATTTAAGTAATAGGCGCGTATTTTTCAAACCCTTGTTTATTAAATGAGGTCATTAGCAATTTTCTTGTATTATTACCAGCTGATTCGATCATGACGCGGTTGGGCGCTAAGATTGCGCTTCACCAAAAATGGGTGCCGTAAAATAAAACTTAAGTGTCTTAGGAGTTTTACGGCATGGTTTGCAAATTGTAATACGTTTAGGAATAATTCTTCTAATATCTTCTCAATAATATTCTCGGTTTCATGGAAATGAGCTTTTCTTTTCAAATAAATTGACCAACGATCATACTTGGTAAAGCACAGGCGTTCCTTATAAAGGGTAGATAGAGGAAATAGGTACATATAGTCATCAGTAACCACGTACAAACAAATACTCCTAAACAGTCAATCGCAGATGTTTAGTGATTAGTGGACTACCTACTCCCGAAAGAGGCTTCTAGTCCACTTCTTTCTTCTTTTTCGTGTGGTTAGTACTTAACTAACCTGGTGTCAGAGTTTATGCCGCCCATGGGCCTCTGACTTGGCTTGACATGCCGTCGAGAAATATCTCCCAGGCATGCCGGTTTCCTCACGATGTTTTCCTTCACCGTTTTTAAGCAAGTGATAATTATACAAGACACGCATGAATCCGAAAAGTCAGAGGTGCGTGCCTTGGGTTGGAACTCGAGACCTATGACTTGGCAGTCCGACGGTCACACCATTACGCTATCACTGCTGTTAACACTAGTTCTAGTCCACAGCGAACAAAGAGTTTATAGCCCAACGTCGTCCAGCGCTGTTTTAGCGCTCCAGCACACTCGAAGGCAGCGCTGGCCGGCCGACGTGGTCATTACCTTAATGCGCGACTCTGTTAAGCTATTAAACACGGCACCTGGGACGCAGTCGGTGCCTTTTTGCGCCCACCGTACCCGCATGCCGTCAGCCAGCCCGCCACCAATTACAACATTTATAAATTCGCGGCCTCAACGCCGTATGAAGTCATATCCGTAATGGCCATTGTAAACTTAATAGATCATACACCATTACACAAATTCCAACCATAACCTCTACCCATTAAGGATCAGTTTAAAACAACAAGTGTAACCGTAAATATAAAACGTTTCTTGTTTATCACAGCATCCGCTAAAACCGCATCGACATTTACAGAAACGCGTTTAATTTTTTACAATACACCATTTATCATAAGTGAATTAATTTAAATTGCCATAAAAATAACAGTTTACATAATGGGTGTACGGTTCGTGACGATTTTTTTCGTGTCTCAACATTTTTGTACGTGCATAAATATTTCATGCTATGATAATCAACCTTTTACAAAAGTATTGAATTGTAAACTTTTTGCTGGAAAAAGCGAGATTTTTGTTGCCAATAAAATATGATGCCTGTCGGTTTGAATGTTGCAATTAAAATTGAATAACACCGTAGGGTATAATTCTACAAATTCTAGTTGATCGCTTCGATCGATAGATGCATGATAATGTTATGTTCCGACTAGCTCATTCAATGGGCAATAAATCTAGCGAGGCTCGTGTCACGCAACTTATGTCTTTATATTTAATAAATACATCTATTTCTTTAATACTGCAAACACATTTAACTTAGAGAATTCGCATTAAGATAAGGCGAAGTTCAAATATTCTTAAAATGTTTATTTTTTTCGACAAATTTTTCCTCGTCACTCACTTATATCGCAAAATACCAGTGTTTTTCTTCTCAAGCCACCACATAAATAATTGTAAAAGACATCTGACGAAATTATGAAATAAACATGAGTTTGTTGAACAATAATTTATTGTTCTTATAATATAATAAATATACGTTTGGGCTGCCATATTTTACAACACGTATGTCGCTGGTTACAATGTAAGAGACAGTTTGGAGTTCTGTTCAGCATGTTTTATTACATTGTAATAAAGAGATATTCAATAAACTGAATGAATTGAATGATCTCATTGGCATTGTGGTAGCCAGTATTGCCTGAGACTTTATACTGTGTTTGAGTCACAGATATAAAGTAAAATAAATAACGCAATTTGACCTACTTTGCGTGCAATTCAGCAGGAGCAATCCTCCTACATGTGACGCTGCTAAGTCAGTTCTCTCTCGACAATTTCCGTTTCTTCAAACACGAATGGTTGCAGGATGCGTGTGCGTCACCTTCCATTGTAAACATGCTCAATGTTTCCTTCCCAGCAAATAAACCTCCCATCCATGATTCTACCCTTGTCAATTTAAATTTGCGCGTTGAGGTTTATACAAGGTTAGTCGGAAAGGGGGTACTAAGCCGAAAGGCTACCCATAATAAGGGATAACTTTTGTTCTACAACTTTCCCCAAAACTCGATAGTTTAAAAGAAATAGCTTTTCAAAGATTTCATAAAAAATATGCTAAAATCTATCTGTCCATAGCTATGATCAGCTGTTTTTACAATTTAGGTCATATTTGGGGTCACGGATTATAAAATGAATATTCTGAATTTATAAATAAAACAGGTATGTTTTTTTTTTTTGAAAAAACTAAAATAAAAATCTTTTTTCATGCAAATAAAAATTAAAGAATTTTGAAATTTTTACACTTGCTTTAAAATAGTCATCAGTGATACTTTAAGTGGCCCGCGGCTTAGTACCCCCTTTCTGACTGACCTTGTATAGGCTTCCTAATGATAGACCGCCGTAATGAGCGGTCAAGAGGTCATTAATGCCATAATCACCACGCTTGGCGAAAGGAGTGGAGATCGCAGTAACCTACAGTCCGTCCATTTAACTTTTGTATAAAAGGTAAACAAAAAATCGTTGATCGTGAAACATTAATTTTACTTTAAGGATCCATTAAAAATGTGAAACTACACGTCTTGAGAAAACTTATGTTATTTATTGAAGAAATTTCAATAGACTCTTGAAGAAAGATGAATATTTTACGTTCAAAAATATGTTTACCATTTATGCAAAATTTTAAAGGCTGGACTATAATGTAACAACGTTGTTATTAGGAACTAGAACTCCAGCATGAAACACCTTTATCGGGCAAAAACGAAAACCAGATATTTCTATTTTAAAAAATACACTCATGCCACCTGATTATGATGGATGAAGAATTTAGTATCATTATTTATCGTTTTATAACTGCGTGTTAGGTAACTGTTAGTTTAAAAACATTTAACACCTATTACTGAACGTAACCACGCGTGGTTAGCAAACCAAGAGAAACTAAGTAGATATCTATTTAACTTACTTCCACATAATTAACTTATGAAATGATAGAGCCATGGCAGTGAGCAACAATAATTTTATGCGGTCTCGTCTACAAATAGTTTCTAGTTAGCTGTTCCCATAGACAAACTAGCATGAAATGCAAATAGTCAGGGTGAAAATTTACTCATATTTGTATAATAGTTTCTTTTTTGGGTACTGGGTAACAAACATTGTTTATTATGAGTATGCAATGAACATAGCTCTTAACACAGTGGCGTCAGGTCATAGTCATCAGATAACTGTAATGTCATCGGGACTACATAGGTACTAATTTACCCAAAATTTCAAGGCAATGGGACAAGTAGAAGTTGTTCAAAATATAATTGCTAGATCGATGATTATAGAAGGACGTTTTATTTTGAATCCTTTTGCAATCAACACAGCAACAGAGTATCACAGAACTTTCACCGATTTTTTGCGGCATACCTATTTAGGGTTGGCCTCGGGTGGAAGAAATACGCTACGCCATTGTCTTAACGAAATAATAATGACACATGTACATGAAATTAAATTTCAAAGTACGATCTTTGTCAAACAGAACGCGTTATTATCGCGCGTCAGGGCGCTAACCTAACGCGACGCCATGATGCCGATCTGTGTTGTACTGCGATGGTGATGTACCGCCAAACAGAGCAAAGGCGCTGCGTAATGCTAGCGCTGGCGCTCTGTTTGGCGGTACATCACCATCGCAGTACAACACAGCTCGGCGTCATAGCGTCGCGTTAGGTTAGCGCCCTGACGCGCGATAATAACGCGTTCTGTTTGACAAAGCCTTTAACTACAACTATTCCATTTCTTATAACATTAGACAAAACTGGCCCAGCAAAGGCATGAATATATTTTGAATCATTTTGTCAAGTACAGTTGCAGCTCATCTTGATTGACCGTTAAGGTTCATAAAAGCATAATACTGTGTTGAATCCTTGCTGGACACAAACATGTACAAAATGTATAGACATTTCCATGTTATAATGAGTCTTATTTGTCTTTGTTCACATAGGTACATCACGCCTGTATTCCCCGAAGGATTGAGCAGAGATGTATAGTAACACCCCCTCATTTCGCCGTTATGTTATCTTGTATGTAAATGGGGGACGAGCCTATTGCTATCAACCGGGCACAAACTCCGCGGGCTGCTACTGAGTAATTCCACACGGAAAAACCCAATAACACTTTGCCCGATCTCACGATCAGCAGTCGCAGTCTTTGTTCAGAAATGTCTTATGTAGGTACATTGTACTTAGACATTTTTGACAGTTTGATACGCTACTTCTACCTTGCAGTCATAGTTTAAAACTGTATCTAGCAGTAAATGCTGTTCAGCCCATTTGGGCAAACTGGAAACCGACTCAAACATAGTTGCGAAAACGTTAGGATGATATTCATATTCCAATTACTTAACCTAACCATCTTTTCCAGGTGTGGTTCCAAAACCGTCGCGCGAAATGGCGGAAGCAAGAGAAGGTGGGTCCCCAGGCTCATCCCTACAACCCATACCTGGGAGGGCCGGGAGGGGCACCTCCTCCATCCGTCGTGGCATCTATGCCGAACCCCTTCACACAGCTGGGCTTCGGGTTCAGAAAGCCATTTGATACGAACGCCTTGGCGTCGTTTAGGTGAGTTGTATTGACTAATGTATTATAATTTATTTAAATACAAAAAAAAGAAAAATCTCTGTCATTTACTCGTTGGAAAATTAAGAACGGTTGTCGAATGAAAAGTCATAGGCAACCCCAGGTGGGAAAATCAGCGGTTTACATAACATAACACGTGTATTCCCCGAAGGGTAGTGCAGAGGTGTATAGTAACACCCTCATTTTGCCAGTTATGTTTAAGCCATGTAATAGGAGGCGAGCCTATTGCAACCAACCGGGGACAAATCCAAACTCCGGGTTGCTACTAAGAAATTCCACACGGAAAAACCCAATAACACTGCCCGATCTTGGGATCGAACCCAGGACCTCACGGTCAACAGTCGCGCTTGCCACCAATGGACCAAGGAAGCAGTTCTGTAAGAACTCACCCGTAAATTCGTAAAATCGAATCACTGGTACCTATTCTATAACATAATCTGGGTCTTGATTCTTAGGTGCAATGAGTTGTGAAGTGCTAATGTAGCACCAAATGCCAAATAAAGTAATTGAATTTCAAATCGATCGACAACGTTACATCGAAAATAGTAACAGTGCGACGTGAATGGATATTATGCGAGTTGGTTTACAGAATAGCATTACAGACGCCTAAATTAATTAACCAAATTGTATAATATGTATGTTCTGCCTAGCTTTTTCCTAACTATGTTGGGGTCAGTTTCCAGCCTAACCAGATGCGGTTGAACACCAGTATTTTATACGCAGCGACTGCATCAGACCTCGGCAACCCAGTGACAGGTCAATGCCGATATCTTAAGGTTCGACCGGTTGTCAGACTTTCGGGCTTGACTTCCCGTAGCGACTGTCATAGGTATTCATATGACACCCGGGATCGACTGTTTAACGTGGTCCCCGAGGCACGGAGAGGACCCAATGTATAACGAATGGTACCCATCCACAGACTGGCCGCAAAAAGCGCAACTTTAGCTTGAGCCGCTCAATTTGCATACTATGTATACAGATTTAAATCATGAAACGATCATAAGAATTTCGATAAATGGAATAATATTAATTACTTTTGCCTTTGAACTGAAGTGAAGTAAATTAGTCATTTACCTAATTTTAATCCATTAGAGCAGTTTCTAACGTCTCTGTTTCTTTGTCAACAGATACGCCGGCGGACCAGTTCTAGGCGCTCAATACCTGGGCGCTCCTCTACCACGACCGCCGCTCTTCAGCGCCCCTCTCTACACCAGCAGTCCCCCCTTCCATTCCCTCCTCGCCGGCCTCGCAGCACCCCCTCGACAGTCGCCGGACCCGCCGCCCGTATCACCCCCTATCTCACCTGGCAGCGAGTCACCCCCGATGCAACCTTCCGCCCCAGAAATAGAAAGAAGAAGTTCAAGTATTGCCGCCCTCAGGATGGCTGCAAGAGAACATGAGTTGAGATTAGAGATTCTGAGGCAAAGGCATCACCCTGACTTAATTAGTTGAGCAGTGTGCCGCTCCGTTTCGGAGAACTTCAATCCGGTTTCCTAATCGAAGCTTGAACCTTTGGCGAGGATGGCAAGTTAGAGAAGAAAGAGGTGTAGAGTTGCTGTTACTTATTTATAAAATAATGGGAATCAGGTTGTAATGCTGGGTCTGATAGCAAAAATAATAACTATGGAGTAGAATTTTGCGTTAATTTTTGTTACTTTGCCGTTGATATTTTTGTCAGAATTAATTTTACTTGAGCCATAACTTACAAATTTTAGATTTTTTCGTGTTCTATAGCTCTATTTGTTAAACATTATGATGCTCAAGGTATTAAGTATCCCGCAATCAAGATATCATTAAATTGAAATTTTAAAGCTATCAGATATTTTTATTTAACAATGCATCTAGTAAAACTAAAATTAAAAAACAAGAGCCTGTTGTATAACTTAATTGTAATAAAAAAATCTGTTGAGATATTAAGATAATGACAAAAAGTGACAACAAAATTAAAAAGCTCAGTACTCGGAGTACATTTAATTATACGTTTCATTAATTTCTGTAAATTAATTGATTATATAAAACCAGTTCCAGTGAGTTATAAAAATCTATAAGTATATACTACCTATATTTGGGCAAAACGCCGTGTAAGATAACTATTTTAGTAAATATTAGTACATTGTATGTTAATATGTTTAATATAAGATTCCTGTAGTTACTTCAAATCCGTCCATTTATAGGCCTTATTGTTATTTATTGTAGGATAAGTACTTATTAATTTTAAGTTTTTTCAAGTGATGTATAATCGAAGGAAGCTCCATGCCTTTATTGTGCCTTTACTCAGAGAAAAGTATTAAAAACTGTTTGTGTATAAACGCAAAAATATAGACAATAAAACAAGTTACTTAACCAGTTATTTATTCATAATTTAAATATAAATTTCAATCAAAATCTGTTTTAGAAAAAGATGATTAATTTTATAAATCACTAAAGTTGAAGTTCGTGATTATAATAATTGGCATTCCACTTTTTAGTAGATCAATTGACAAAAAATATAATCAATTTATCCTATCTTTATCTAATTATACAAAAATAAAACATTTTCAACATTTTCGTTCAATTTTATGAGATTGTGTGAGGGATGCATAAGATTTTGGTGTGGTGTCGGTTGCCATTATTTTCAATAACTTTTTAAAATTGACACGTTTTTGTATTATTTTGAGAAAAGAAGGTTATATTAAGTTGCACCAAAGAGGATTCAGTGTAAACCGCAAAATTCTGGTTAAAGAGAAAATTTTAATAGCTGCACAAACCACAGTGTCTACGCTTCTACTGTTTGTTAAAAGGTTAAAAAACATCATTATGGATTATCTTGTATAAAATAAAAGTATTGAAACCTTTCACGTATTTCTTTTTTAATATAGTAGGGACAACACTAAACGATTTATGGCGATCCAGAAGAGATTATAATAAATCGATAAGTACTTCATTGGACACACTATGAGGTTACCTATTTATTGATTAAAAGTACCAAAGCATAGGTTATAATACTAGTTCATCTCACATTCCTTATATTGGTCTAACCTTAGCATATTTTCATTACACAGGAACTGGATTGTGGAGGTCTGAAGGCAGTCACTCCGTGTATAATACTGGTATTCAACCGCATCTAGTTAGACTGGAAGCTGACCCCAAGATAGTTGGGAAAAGGCTAGGCAGAACATTCCTTATGACTCCACTCCATTATTCAAAAGTTATTTTTTTAGGTACAGAAAGCACTTCTGAATAATGGAGTCAATTATCTATTCTAAATCCCACATCAGCAATTACGCTGCGTATTATAGTAGTATGCCAAAATCGATCAAACATACAAACAGACAACCGCTCAACATTCAATAAGCTACTCATTCGTTCAGAGAAATAATGTTCACCTTTCAACATTCTCCTTCATCAATCAATAGCTTATTACACGTCACAAGTTGAAAAATATGGCAGCTAACCGTTTGGGGGTCGGGTCATTCATCACGGGCGAACAACAATGGCCGGCATATTAATTACATAATCGAATTCAATTATATTGTAATTCAATAACATGCAATTACATTGAATATCGTCGTGGGTAGTTCAGTGCGTGGGACGCATCCGATTGGCTCATGATTAACCATTAATCAAAATTCAATTATCTTATGATTTAACATCGTTTGATTGAAAGAAAGCCGTGACTCACGTTTATTAGTTTTTTTAAATTTTCTACTAAATTTTTAATAGCTGCTTTCTGTTTTGCTAGGCGGAATAGAAATCGGGTGTGCCTAATTATTAATTAATGACAATATTGGAATTTTTGGCTAATTCACCGATTAATTGTTTGAAATTGTTAAAGCTAGCATCAAGCTAGTGAATCCAATAAGATTACCATTTTTGAGACTTTGTATTTCGAAGCCACTATTTTTGATCTGAAGCCCTTTTTCAAAACTGTAGTGGTTTCCGAATTACATACCAGGGACGCTTGCTTGACACCAAGCTAGCGTCCCAATAACTGCTCCTAACTCGAAAGTACTGAAGCACAAATTATTTCGGTTTAGTAACTATTTAGGCACTAAAAATAATCCTAGAACCCCTGGGACGCTATCTTGACGCAAAAAATTCGTTAGGATATACTACCCAAGTTATTAGACCATCAAAAGCCTTTCCACTGATGAACAATTTGTAACCGCAGTACCGCCATCTTGCAAAGTAGCTGAAATAGCCCGTAAACAACTAGCCATTTTGTCGGTTGTCAGAGCATCATCAGTCAGCAGAAGAGTGTAGCAGAGATTGCTCCTAGTCTTTTCCCAATTTGGGGTCAGCTTCCAGTCTAACTAGGTGCGGCTGAATACCAATATTTTACACGGAACGACTGTCATCAGACCTCCGCAACCTAGTTACAGGCTAATATCGATATCCTAAGGTTAGATCGGTTGACAGACTTTAAGGTTTCTGACTTCCCGTAACGACTGTCACAGGTATTCGTATGACACCCGGGACCGACTGTATAACGTGCTCTCCGAGGTACGGAGGGGTCGATGTGTAACAAACGGTCACCCATCCACGGACTGACCGCGGCAAATCGTATGATCGGCGCGGTTTGTAAGTAGCCACGAGCTTCGAGAAGAATGTAGCAGATATTGTATTGAAGTGAATGCAGTTGGCAAATTGAGTCATACCATATGATATACCTACAGATAAATTAATACCAGAGAGATGAGAATGTTGAGATGGATGCGAGGAGTGACGCGAATGGATAAAGTAAGAAATAAGTATATTAGAGGGAATTTGAAACTAGCACCAGTGACAGAAAAGTTGAAAGGAAAGCGTTTGTCTTGGTATGGGCATGTGATGAGGAGGGATGAAACACATGTGACTAAAAGAGTGATGAATATGAATGTTGATGGATGGAGGGGGAGAGGGAGACCTAAGAAAAGATGGATGGATTGTGTGAGGGAGGATATGAAAGATAAGGGAGTAAATGATAATGAGACGGCTGACAGGGAAGAGTGGAAGAGAAAAACATATTGCGCCAGCCACAAGTAACTTGGGACCAGGGCAGGAAGATGATGATGATGATGAGGGCATGATAAAGAAAACACAGAGAAAAAAATAACTTTGGTAGGTATTCAGGGCGTATTCTGTTTGGAATTTTGGTAACACAATGTAACAACGAATATTTATAGCCGTATATAAATAATATTCTACGAGTTCCAAAATCAGATATTAATGAAAAATAAATATGAGTTCGGTTAATTTAATTGTAATCGAATTTTTATCCTCCCGAACTCATCTGCAGGGGAACGCCTCCCGACAGCCGCTTATTATGTGGTGGCCCAAATTATAAGCGGTAGCTGTGAGTGCAAGTAACGGTATGAATCAAGATACATTTAACTCATTACGTATAACGGTAGTAGTTCGTCGATCAATTTTGTTATGAAATGTGAAAAGTATGTATACAGTGAACAGGTAACGACAATCCCGTGTGTTGCGTGACACAAAGGATTGTCATGTCACACACGAGAATAATATAGACTCTATACAATATTATTTTGAGAGATGATCCAAGATTATAGTGAACAGTGACACACATCACGACTAATAGTCATAAAAACAAGTAAAGAAAGATATTGCATCGAACCATAGTAAATTTTGGATGTTTGTAGTTCTAGCAGTAGGATGAAATAATCTATACTAATATTATAAAGCTGAAGAGTATGTTTGTTTGTTTGAACGCGCTAATCTCAGGAACTACTGGTTAGTATTGAAAAATTATATTATATTGTTAGAAAGTGAACTACCAAGTGAATTAAATAAATCTGAAGGATGTGACGTCGTAGTATAATAAAGTGGAAAGATTTGTATTTTTGTATGTAACGAATAAACTTAAAAAACTACTGGACCGATTTCAAAAATTCTTTTGCCGTTAGAAAGCTACATTATCACTGAGTAACATAGGCTACGGGCGGAGCCGTGAGGACACAGCTAGTATGCTATATAACATCACGCTACGGCCAATAGGAGCGGAGCATAGGTAAATGAAAAATGTTGCAAAAACGGGAAAAATTATTCCTTTTTGAGAGCTTCCGTTGTGTGCGCTGCGTAAACGGTTTAAGTTACGCAAATATCTAAAAAAAAAGCTTCTTACGCGGGCGGAGTCGCGAGGGCACAGCTAGTAATTTAATATTTCTGGAATTGTCGAGTCAACAAGTCGCAATGGATCCAGACAAAAGTGGAGTGTATTTTGCAGTTCGCTTATATCTTAAGCCGACTCCCGGCTGCCGCGCAGGGTGGGTCCTCGCCAAATCTAATTATGAAACCACACAAAAAGTAAAAAGGAAAACAACATTTTTGTATGTTTTGTGATCTCCTAGAATTCGCCCGTGTGAAACAGGCGTCTGCCTGTTGTGACAGGCCATTATCATTTTATGGGAGGATTGTACTAAATAAGACCCAAGGTCTCTTATTCATGTCTTAATTATAACGTAGTGACCTGAATCAATACGATGTAATTTATTGAGAAATGTAGAAACCTTCAGATATATCGAATGGTTCTCGCTAAAAATGCCTCACTATTTCTGCCTCGTTGGTCCAGTGGTGGCAAGCACGACTGCTGATCGTAAGGTCTTGCAAAGGTCCAGGTCGGGCAAAGTGTTATTGGGTTTTACAGTGTGGAATTCCTCAGTAGCGGCCCGGTGTTTGGATTTGTGTCCGGTTAATAGGCTCGCCTCCTATTATATGGAACAAATATAATGGCGACATGAGGGTGTTACTATACACCTCTGCACAACCCTTCGGGGAATACAGGCGTGATGTTATATTATATCTATACTAATATTATAAAGCTGAAGAGTTTGTTTGTTTGAACGCGCTAATCTCAGGAACTACTGGTTGGAATTGAAAATTCTTTTTGTGTTGGATAGTCCATTTATCGAGGAAGGTTATAGGCTATATATATAACATCACGCTACGACCAATAAGAGTGGAGCATAAATGAAAAATGTTCCAAAAACGGGAAAAATGTCCATCCGTGCGAAGCCAGGACTGGCCGCTAGTGTATTTATAAAATTACTTCGATGCACAGACTGTTTGATGTCATTCGAGTGCTTAAACCCTACATTAGTATTTAGGAATTAGGATTCGGAAACGACTTTCGGGACGCGTGGCTAATTACCAACCGTGCGGATCATATGATTAGCGGGGTTAAGCTGCGCTTGCCGCACTCAGTCTGTGGATAGGTGACCGTTCGTTACCATGAAAGCCCTCCGTACCTCAAAGAGCACATAAACAGTCGATCCCGGGTGTCATATGAATACCTATGACAGTAGTTACGGGAAGTCAGAAGCCCGAACGTCTGACCACTATTCTAACCTTCGGAAATCGACATTTCCCTGTAACTGGGTTGCGGAGGTCTGATGGCAGTCGCTCCGTCTAAAATACTGGTGTTCAACCACATCTGGTTAGTCTGGAAGCTGACCTCAACATAGTTGGGAAAAGGCTAGGCAGAATATTCGGAAACGACTTTAAAATCCTAAAAAATACTGGAAAAATGAGCGATTTACCCTATCACTAGCCACCATAGTTCTAAGAGACGCTCATTACTCGTGTGGATATAAGTACTGCACGATAAATACAATAATTTATTTGAAGACCAGAAGCGAGCGTTCAGTAACAAAGTACCAAGGCAACAGGGCGACGCGGGAGGCGGAATCCCAAGTAATTAAACAAACACGAGATCGGCCGGTCTCGTTAGCCCGGCCACGCCCACACCTAATCAATTCTCATAATTAATCGATACGCCCGATCACGATACTATCGATACAAACATCCGAATATCGATTACGCATAACGGTAACGACAATCGATAGAAATCCTCATAATGCACGCTTTGTTAGTAACCAAATAAAGTATTATTTGCGCGTGCGATTCGATTAAAATACTCCGACGTCGCGAATGTAACTAATTCGTATCGAATCGTTAACTAAACGATGGGTGATTTTATACAATAAAATTAATTCGAAATAATAGATTCTGTACGCTTCGTTATGAGCGTGGAGAATCGATGAAATAAATTTTTATTAACGATTAATAAAAAATATTGAAAAAACCGCCGATAAAAGTAAACGCTGTTGAATCAAAAAAGGTAAAGATTAACTTTAGAGTCAATTTGTTAATTTGGAATCGCTTGTAATCGCTCAATTGCGAATTTATTGCTAGCATTGAATTCAAATAATCGATGTTATTGGAAGTCTTCGCTGCTTTAAATCGTGTCTTTAGGTTCCTCTATGAATATTGATCTGCATTGGTCACGGAGAGTAGTAAGTGTTTGTTATAAAGTCGACATATTGAAACCAGTTGTTAAATATAATTTACCTAACAATACAGCTATCTTTTATGCGTTAGTCATGTAGACACACGTAAACTCCTACTTTATTCGTCATGAAATAAAATTTTGATTCCCTTATAATATTGACGATGAAACTGATTTTTCTTTACATAAATGGCTCAAGATTCTACAAACACTAAATTATAATGCTTTCTAAAGCAAAGAGCCTGAAAATCTTCAACTAAAACAAAATAACTACAAACCCAAATATAGTTAACTCCTAACTCAGATTATTACTCTTAAAGTCATCAGCGGACATCATTACCGTGTTACGCGTACCCTGGACCTCTAAACAGTCGATAAACTGGACCTCCTGGCTCCATCAATCAAAGCTGCATCCAATGAACATCAAGAAGCGCCACAATGATTTATCAGCGCGGCCGCTCCGCAAGCGCAGGGCGCGTAATGGCGCCCGATCACGACTTGGATCCGATTTTTTTTGTCGTAAATAAATAATTTGATTGGGAATCTAATTGTGGGAACTTGGTGAAAGAATTTCGAGAACAAAAGAGAGGAACTTAATTAATTGTTTAATTTGAACGAAGCATTAACATTTTCAGAAGTATGTACTTACAACAATGTTATTTAACCTGATTAGGCACTTTTAGATGAAAATGAAGTTAATAAGGTATTCGTTGATCAGGGTGCATAATAGTCGCAAGAATATAGCTGATGGGAAGGTCATAGAAAAAAAAACTCGAATTAGTATTTTCAATTAGTTACAAAATTATTACACGATATAATTGACTGTCGTTTCAGGAACAGTAAAAATAAACAGACTTAACCTCCACATAATGTACAAAACATTATTTAAATAAATCAAATCATCTATCCAAATATTAATACGACAACATCACAAAATTAAAATAATAAATAGCCAACGATATCTCATACCAGAGACAAGGTAGACTTTAAAACAAAACTACCATAGACAAACAGTAACAAATGAGGTCGGTTGAAATTGAATGGGCCAGTTTTAAATGCGATATTTTTGTTATAATATCCAATTATGGAGTTTTAAATTATTCGAGACTTTTTCATCGGTTCGAAGGCAAGTCTTGGACTAATTAATGATTTCCTCACAGCTGGGGATCCTTGGCGATTAGGGAACGCATCGGTATGTCGTTATGTTCTCAGTTTTGAAGAGTTTAGGATTAATGTTGAAAGAGAATTAAGGTTTTTTTATAACTTACGAAGCAGCGATGTATAAAGTCTTTTTGAGTTGAATTTTATATTATATCAAGGTGATCGCATATCTCAAGGACATCAAATGACCATAACAGTTAGATTCTAACCATAGGACAACTCTTTAACCGGATTATCTAGTCGCTACAGTTACCCTAAAATTAAGAATGAAAGTTGAAAATCGAAACTGCATCACTGTTATCATGCAATAAGACAAGAATAAAAACAATCGGAAACTAACTGTAATGTTAACAATCGAGAACGGTAGTGATTTGTTGATTTTATGTTTAAGTCTTTAAAATATTCTCCCAGCTTAGACCACTCTAGAAGAATCACCGGCTGAATTAGCACAAGTTGAGACTATGATCCAGCTATCTATTTACAATTAAGCATGGATCCTCCAACATGATGTCAATCACGCTAATTATGTTTAATTTTTCCCTTTCAACACCCAAGGAAGAAAAGAGCGACGTGTTCTTAGCACAACACCGCTAATACAAACTTCAAGTGAATAGCATTCGTTTACTAGTCAAAAACTTTATTATGCAAATATTTATCTTATAGTAACAAAGTTTCAAACTTTCACCTGACTATTATACCTGTAAAGTTTTTCAATATCTATATTCGTAGATATAAAAAAAATCATACTTTTAGGAACTAGTGCATAATATCAGCAAGCACATTGGGTCACCCGCGCGACAGCGCAACGAGTATTCCCAAGGAGGGTTGATGTCAGGCAGGCGGCCGGTCATAAAACAATAAGCCAAAACCTCTAACAACATGGATTTACGAAATACATGTTGTGCCGACCCCGAATGGTGTGGGATAAGAGCAGGAAGATGATGATGATGATTAGCTTTCATACTTCTGCAGATAAACACCTGTACTGCTTAACGTGGCCTGTACACGCGCCAGGCAAGTACTGGGTTGATCTTCTTCTTCTTTTCGTGTGGTTAGTGACTAACCTGGTGTCAAAGTTTATGCCGCCCATGGGCCTCTGACTTGGCTTCACATGCCGTCGAGAAATATCTCTTAGGCATGCCGGTTTCCTGTTTCCTCACGATGTTTTCCTTCACCGTTTTAAAGCAAGTAATAATAATACAATACGCACATGAATCCGAAATGTCAGAGGTGCGTGCCTTGGGTTCGAGCTCGAGACCTATGACTTGGCAGTCCGACAGCACAAAAGAGATAGGTACAGAAGTCAATCACATGTATGTACTTCACTTTTCATACCTACGCTCGGTGGTCGCTCTATCTACCTATATATGTCTATCTCTCTCAAGCGCGTGGCACTCGCGCTCTCACGCACTCGCACTCTAGTCCCAAACAGTCCGAGATATCGTGTCCGTGAGCAGTGTCTATGTGTGCGTTGCTCGAGCGCACTTGTATGTAGATTGACTTCTGTACCTATCTGTTTTGTGCCGACAGTCACACCACTAGGCTATCACTGTTGTTAAATAGTTGATAATATTATGTTATGTTATTAAGTTTTAAACTAAGACCTAGCCACAAAAGATTTTACAACCAACTATTTCAATGTATCATCAACAAGATTTTACATCCTTATTTATGGTCTGTTGAGAAGTTAACGTTAATTTGCATGTGTGCGCAATGTTAATCGTAAACTTAGTAATTACTGTTAAGTAGAGATTTCCCCTCGTTTCGTTATGATGTTATTAGCCAACTTTCGGTGAAGAGATATCTTAGGAATTTTACGTAATGTGTGAATTCGTTAAAAGGTAAATGATTTTCATGTTTCTCGGCAATGAAAAACATTTATTCTTGTGAAAGCGACATGGACAGCAGCGTTGTTAAAATCAATGGTTATACATAACATAAGTAGCCCATTACTGTCCCACTGCGGCACGGGCTTCTTCTCAGAATGAGAAGGGTTTAGGCCTTAGTCCACCACGCTGGCCTGGTGCGGGTTGGTAGACACACCATGGAGAACTTTATGGAGCCCTCTCAGTTGTGCAGGTTTCCTCACGATGTTTTTCCTTTACCGGTAATGCAAATGGTAATCATATTCTGATCAGCACATGAATTCAAAAAGTCAGAGCCGGTCGCGGGTTCTGGCCGTACGGGCTGGAATCGAACTCAGATCTTCCTGCGTGGAAGGCAAGCGGTCAACCGCTTAGCCATCACTGCTTCAATGTCCAATAGTTATATCCACGATAATTTTATAAAATGACCAATCCACTCATGCCTTGTTTAGTAATGCAAAAGTCAAACCTAATTGAAATATTGATAGTATTAAAATAATTCTCAACATTAAATCAATATTATAACATCTTAAGGCTGATTACTGAGTTTACATTTATAATGAATAATGTCATCAGCGGAATATGAATAACATTATAGAAACGCACAAGAACGTGGGACTGGAGAAATGGAAAGGCTAACGGACAAGGAAATTATCGAGAATGGAATGGTGTGGTATGATCTGAATGACACTAAGCATCATGAGCGAATTATAAATAAAGTATTGGATACTCCAATAGACAAAAGACGATTCCTTATCTCATGGGAAGTAATACTGTCCCTAGCTTATTCCAGGTGTAGTACATACTGCTGGAAATCGCTACATTTATTTTTTTATTATTTAGGACAGTATTACTACTAGTACTATCATCGGTGGAAACGGACCCTTTTATTTTTATTTTTTTTTCTCGTTGGAAAATCCTCATGGATGTCCCTCGCCCGTGGAAGGCGAGGGGGTCTGCCGGACTCTTGCCAGCTAAAAACCAACGGTATTCCTTCTCCTGACCGTACGGCCAGGGTCGCGGGATTCACAAAAGCATGCACCGCAACCCCGGCAGGTCCCGGTCCGCCAACCCATGGCGGACCTCTCCTCTGTGGGGCCTTGCCCCACGCCCTCCTGAGAAGCGCGCACGGAACACGGCGCGCCGCCTTCTCGGGCCTGTTACTGGTCGGGCGGCGAGTCCCCAAACCCGCCGCCCGCAGGCCACACACTAGGGTGGCTGGAGATCATCGCGTACACGCGCCCTCCAGCGCCCGGTGAGTCTGGCGCGGGAAGGGAGAAGAGCACACCGCTCCCTCTCCCTCTCCGCTTCCTCTTTGGTTGCCATCACCCCCTCACAAAAGGAGGCGATGGCTTCCCACGCAGTCTCGCTCCCGACCATGGACAGAACCACAGCCGGAAGCGAGAGGTCACCGCCGATCGCCGCGACTAATTCGCGGCGCTGCGACCCCCAAGCTGGACACGCCTGCAAAGTGTGCAGCGCCGTGTCCTCGGGGCAGTCGCAGTGGTGACAACCGGGCGTCTGCTCCCGGCCTATGCGACACAGGTACTTCCCGAAACAACCATGTTCCGAGAGCACCTGCGTCAGCCGGAAGCTGAGGGCGCCATGCCGCCTCTCCAGCCACTCCTCCATCACGGGTCTTACCGCCGCAATTGCGGCGTGCCCCAAGTGGAAACGGACCCTAAAAGAACACTGTCTAAGATACAGGTTCTCCTAGTTTGTAGGGCAGGGATCTTACCTGATTGTGAATAGCCATAATTACCATAAGTATAATAAGATTTTGATGTATAGGTTAAGTTTCTGGTGAATAAATAACTTACTTAGTAAATCTCAGGATGATACAGAAACAAAAATATAGTACACGAAGAAAATATTGAATTAAGATTTGATTTTTGAAAAAATACCTTTACATTATTTTATATGTAACCCAAAAGTTATGGATATCGTCATTTTCTAAATGTGGTCTGCCTCCACAATACTCTGTCACGTCTAAAATTACCATGGAGCGACTGCCGTCAATGATAGTAGGTATTTTAAATTATTATTATAAGATTTGCAATGGTCTATCAAAAAATTATACATGCATCATAAATATGCTGATATGTAACCAAATCAAACATCACTAAATACTAACGCACTTTGAAATATTTAAAGAATTTATTCAAAATAAACAATAAAATTTTACGATATAGGCTTTACTATCCAAATATGTATTTATCCATAGTTTACATGACCTTTAAAAAAATTCTATAAAATTGTCCCTTTGAATGCAAACAATAAAATAAATATTCAATTGCGCTATCATTCATCTAGCTTTTTCCCAAATACATAAATTCTTGCCTCCCGCATGGCCAGATGTTACTGCACTTTATCAATATTAGGTTTTATACACGGGGCTCCTCCCAATTCACCTCTGTAACCTATTTAGTTGGGATGCCAATATTTTAAATACCCGTGACGACTCTATACTCCCGCCAAGGAAAGGATAACAAATCTTTGATCGTGAAATATTTAGTTTTCTTTAAGAATCCATTAAAAATATCTACAAATTTTTCAAAAACAAAAACAATTGAAGATATTTTTTTAGGAATGTCAAAAAATGTGTCGTATTGGTTTTATGGATTCTTGGAGCAAAATGAATATTTCACCTTTATCCACGGTTTGATTTAACAAATCGAGTCTGCTACGACCATATTATTGTTAAGAATAGGGAATAGGAATAGGGGTCATATGTTTTTCTAACAAAATTGGGGCGTAGCCTAAATGTTTACTGTGTAATTGGACCGTGCGTTCACTAAACATGTTTTGTTAGATTTTTGCCGCAGCGGACCCGGCTTTACTCTTCAAACTAAGGTAAGTAAGTACTTATTATCTTCCTGACATTTAAAGACCGACATTACGTTTCATGCCACACAAGACACCGTCGTCCAAATGCTAAATAGTTGCAATATCACACATCACTATTAGGAAAGTTATTACAAGTAACAAAAACTGCGCTAAGTACACGTGTCATTATTTTGATATTATTATGTGGAGATGATGAAGATGTCAGCTAAGCGATTAGCTGGTGTGACTAGGCTTTCAAAGAAAAGTAGGAATAAAGAATGGCAACCACACATATTTTTTTAAATACGTGTTTGTGTGTCTGTATGTTACTTCTTCACAACTAAACTAACATAACATAATTCCACGCCTGTATTCCCCGAAGGGTTGGGCAGAGGTGTATAGTAACACCCTCATTTCACCGTTATGTTTAAGCCCCATATAATAAGGGGCGAGCCTATTGCCATCAACCGAGCACAAATCCAAACTCCAGGCTGCTACTGATAAATTCCAATCGGAAACACCCAATAACACTTTACCCGTCCTGGGGATTGAACCCAAGACCTCAACGATTAGCAGTCGCACTTGCCACCACTAGACCAACGAGGCAGACTTACTTGACTTAACTTGGCAGCTAAACTACTGAACCAATTTTGATAAAACTTTGCTCAGAGATAGTACGAAGCCCGGAGAAGGATATCAGATACTTTTTATTGATAGAAAAGCCGTAGGCTTCGGTCTATTGGACGATCCATGACCCTCAGTGTCAGCGTATTTGCCAAGTACATTAATGACTGGCATGATTCCGGAAGGGAGTGTCACTGATTCCTCTGTTGTGGTTATCCGTGCCGATGGAATTGTGTTCCCTGATGTCGTTTTTTTTATTTATGTGATTTTTTAAGCAGTGATAACCTAGCGGTTGAACGCTTGCTTTGCATACAGGAGCGTCTGAGTTCGATCCCGGCCCGTACCTCTGACTTTTCGAATTCATGTGCGGATCAGAATTTGATTATGGAAAAACATCGTGAGGAAACCGGCACAACTGAGAGGGCTCCATAAAGTGCTCGATGGTGTATGTAGTCTACCAACCCGCACCAGGCAAGCGTGGTGGACTAAAGCCTAAATCCTTCTCATTCTGAGAAGAGGCCCGTGCCCAGCAGTGGGACAGCAATGGGCTAGTTATGTTTATATGTTTATGTGATGTTTTATATTTAATGTTATTCTTAAGTACCTAATGAAATAGGACGTACATAATGAGGCTGGAATAGCCGCGGAAGAGCGAACAAAAGCCACAAAAAAAATGATAAAAATAAATAACCGGAAGATCGTTTGATAATATTTTCTGGTTTTAATAATCAATGGGGCAGGCTCATTGGTCGATTCATGTTCAACAGTTAATCCATTCTGATGAAGGGTTGATAACAGTTATTCTTTTGAATATTTCATGTAGTGTATAAGTACGAGTATGACTGCCTCGTTGGTCTAGTGGTGGCAACTGCGACTGCTGATCACGAGGTCCTGGGTTCGATCCCCAGGTCGGACAGTGTTCTTGGGTTTTTCCGTATGGAATTCCGCAGTAACAACCCGGAGTTTCGATTTGTGCCCGGTTGATGGCAGTAGGCTCGCACCCTATTACATGGGACTTAAACATAACGACGAAATGAAGGTTTTACTATACACCTCTGCCCAACCCTTCAGGGAATACAGGCGTGATGTTATGTTATGTATAAGTATCTAACTCACAATAATACAGGAGCACAAAAAATAGACAGTAGAGATTGTAAAACAACGTTTTATCATTCCATAGTTCAGTTCTTACATTACACAAGTGACGTCCGCCCACAACAGTGAAAGGATTTAAATAAATTCCTAATAAGTTAACCCTCTGTCGATCAAGAAAATTGAATATATTCCAACCTCTGACCCATGCGTCATATCAAACTTTTAGAGCTCCATTTAATTTTATTACTGATATAAAAATACACTGTTTTACAACGTTTATAAGCATAAAAGAAAGTTGCCTTTATTGCGTATCATAGACAACGACAATAAAAAAATATATATACAAGATTAACATTTCCGTTCTAATTAACTTTTTCATAATAAAATTTAAAATGAAAAAATAAGACTTTTCTTATATTTTATCTGTCATTTAATAATCACAATTAACGTCATTGTCTTTTTCATCAGTTCAAATCTTCGTTAAGAATCAAATGCGTAGAAAAAGCATTGCCTGCGCTTACACGCAATCAATGATGTTGCCATCAACATTGATATCAAACAAACATTTTATTACAACCTCACAAGTTAACGACGGAATAACAACGTATCTACATTTACATAGTGACGTCACACACGATCCGATCTATTAGTCCTCATGAAACGATCACAAAAATTCAATTACCTAATATCTTTGGTGCGCTAACATTTTTTTTAAATTAAAAAAGAAAGGTAATCAGCTCTGGTACTAAATAATGTATGAAAAAAAAAACAACAAAAACGTTTAGAAACAAGCAAACGAGCTTGATTAGGGCCGATGTCACGCCGATAAAGGCCGTAAAGCCGAAAATTGAAAAGGTTACTTCATTAAAAATGCTATATTTTACAATTTTTAAACGGGCAGGTGAACCCTATGGCGGTGAGGAGGGTGACCATAACTTTAAGCGTGGAGAATTACTGTTTGTATGTAGACTTTTTGTTTTATTTTGTGTGATGATTGAGTTTAATTTTAGTTGTAAATATGTGGATATTGGATGTAAAACATTTTTGTGATAGAAAAGATTTATCTAATAGGTACCTATTTTAATAAATTGTGGCGTTATGATCTTCACTCATAACAAAATAAAAACAAGAGCAGAGTATATTACTGTTCTAGTTTACATTTTTAATGTGCTCCCCAATACGTCTTCATGTGAATCATCGAAACTTGTAAAATAATTAGGTAGGTACTAATGAATTATTATATTTAGATAACATTATAAAAAATCCGATATTCTTCAATCATACATTTAAATAATCTCTCAATATTCACAAGTTACTAATCAAAACCGCACAGTATCGAACCTAGCCGCAGGCATACTCACCCTACAGCCCGGCGTCGACTCCCGCGCACCCTGCTGCGCGGATCTAATGAAATAAACTGAAAATCAACACGCGTACCCGCGCCGCGCCCGCTTTGTACCGCCGCACGACCCACTCACGATATAATTAACACCAGAATTTATTATAATACTGTCCCGAAATAATCTTACGATGCGTGGACACGCTATTGTTGTTTTTTAATCAATATTATTATTGGCAGTTTGTTTTCGCGGTCTCGAATTTGAATTCAGAACTACAAACATTCGGTATTCAAATTCGAGACCTCGAAAATAATTGTTTGATGCGCCAAATGTTTTTATTTTTTTATTATTTCTCTGCCTGTCAAAGATATGTTTCGGTCTGATCCTTCAAACCAGGATCGGTTTGGTTTATTCTATATTCTATCAATCCTTTACAATCTAAAAATAATAACAGAACTTACTCATATATGAACAATTCGACCAACGAATATAAAAAGCCAGGCACACAGCCAGGTAAGGTCAGGGCCTCATTTAAATGATTGATACGGCTAATTCAATCAGCCTGCTACGAATAGACTGTTGGTAGCCGATTGGCTCCCAAGCGAGTGATGAATTACACTTATTAAGTTAAGGAGTTCGGTATAAAAAAATAGATTTGTATTATAATTTGAACGTTTTTTGATGCGTGAGTAAAGGATCTGGTATTATGTAAGGTCATGTTCTATTTATAGACTCCTAACCTATATTCATAGTGATAACGGACCATTGTGGAGTGAAAAAAGATGTAGTGAGAAGGATTGAGAAACGTATGTTAAGATGGTTTGGTCATGTAAAGAGGATGGACGAAAGGAGATTAACGAAACAAATGTACAAGGCGAGTGTGGATGGAACAGTTGGAAGGGGCCGTCCTCGGCGAAGGCATCACGAACAAATTGCGGAAGTTCTCAAAAAAGGCCAGATTGGTAGCACCCTAAACCGACGAGCATGCATGAGAAGGTTAAGGAATGTAGATGAAGCGAAAAGGATCAGGATCGTAGCAGGTGGAAATCTATAGACTCTGCCTACCCCAATGTGAAAGAGGCGGATGTGTTGTTTTTAGGTGTGATAACCTGGGGCTTAATTCTATTCGTTCTGCCTAGCCTTTTCCCAACTATATTGAGGTCAGCTTCCAGTCTAACCAGATGCGGCTGAATACCAATATTTTACACGGAGTGACTGCTATCAGACCTCCACAACCCAGTTACTGGGCAATGGCAATATCCTAAGGTTAGACCGGTTCTCAAACTTTCGGGCTTCTGACTACCCGTAACGACTGTCATAGGTATTCGTATGACACCCGGGACCGACGGTTTAACGTGCTCTCCGAAGCACGGAGGGGTGTCAATGTGTAACGAACGGTCACCCATCCACAAACTGACGGCGACAAGCGCAACTTAACCTTGCTAATCATATGATCCGCGCGGTTGTTAATTAGCCACGAGCCCCCTAGCTAATTAGCCTGAGGCCCAATTCTACTACATAACGTAACTAGCCCATTAATTTCACACTGCTAGGCATGGGCCTCTTCTCTGAATGAGAAGGGTTTTAGGCCTTAGTCCACCACGCTGGCCTGGTGCGGGTTGGTGGACTACATACAACATCGAGAACTCTATGGAGCCCTCTCAGGTGTGCAGGTTTCCTAACGATGTTTTTCCTTCACCGTTGACGAAAGTGATAATCAAATTATGATCCGCACATGAATTCGAAAAGTCAGAGGTACAGGCCGGGATCGAACTCAGACCCTCCTGCATGGAAGGCAAGTGTTCACCCGCTAGGCTATCACTGCTGTAATATAAATGTATCAATTCTACTAACAGAAACATATTCATTGACGACACGTTTAGTGCAGTGGCTGAGCGATCGGCTTCTGCGCTACGGGTCGTGGGTTCGATTCCCGCACGGAACAAATATTTGTATGGCCTACAGATAGTTGTTCCGGGTCTGGATGTTTGTGCATGTGATGATTTGTGTCTTTAAACGCACCCACGATACAGGACCCCAGTGTGGGGTCAATGTTATTATTAAAAAAAAAAACTTGGTCGTCGGAAGGTACAACATAGAGATTATACATAGGTATAAAGGGAAGGGAACGGATAGCACCATCCACCTGTTCTCATCTATACTTGTTCTCTTGAGGACCATCATTTACTCAATTTAAATTCAGTGAATACAAAAAGAACATAAATAGTACATCAGCATTCAATATACAGTTCTCCCATTGGTATGCGGGTCAATAATTATTTTATTGTCATTTTTACATCAATACAAAACCATTTACATTTCCATTGCCCGATAATAAAACGTAAATCGATACACTATCAATACGGCATTAATAAAGAACTAATATTCGTGTGTAACGGTAGGGGTGCGCTTGCGCAGCGTGACGTCCTCAGTCGCTACACATCCAAAGAGATGTGCCCAGACGAAATCGATTATGATTCGCAGGTGCAAATAATGATATTTTTTATCGATAAAAAACTCACACCGATACTTTTCGGCCATTTTTTAGGCTTGATGATGTTATTAAATTTTAATAGATTGAAATGATTATTTCATAAATATTGATAACTTGTTAATAAAATTACTATATGATGACCTGGGATATCTATTTGAATGATAAATTAATGTTAGCGAATACCGTTAGAAAAAGCTAATAAAGCTTTCGATTATAGCTACTTTTTGCATGAAATATGATACACCTACATCACTAATAAATAACATATTTTTGGACATTATAAATTAAGACAACAATTTGCTGCATCATTAAACATCAAATTAATTATAGATTAATTTATAACTTACAGGTTAAAGTTAATCTTTTTCTGCACCTATTATAAACCTACTGAAAGTAGGAGCAGCTGATGACAAACCAATGCAAAAAGGTCCTATAAACGTTTTCCTTTCCGGGTGATGAAATTATTTATCGTTGAACCAAAGTATTACACACCAAATGACATTCCATCGATAGTATTACAATCAATCATCATTGCATCTCTGTAACATTATTAAATGTCTCGTGACTCACGCAACACTTCATTTTGGTGGCGCCCCGACTTATGCTTACCCAACAGCGTAAAAACTATGATATGCAGATATTTATTTCATTAATTAAAACTGTAATTTATATGTGTGTGTATGCATGTTATGCGGAGGGAAGAAAGTCATATCGTTATAAGAGTGTTAAAATATGAATGTGGATGGATATATAACTAGAGGTAGGCCAAAGAAATGTTGGATGGATTGTGTGAACGATGATATGGGTAAGAAAGATGTGAGTACTGAGATGACGGCTGATAGAGGGGAATGGAAGAAAAATACATGTTGTGCCGACCACACCTAGTGTGAGATAAGGGCAGGGAGATGATGATAATGATGAATTAAAACTGTATAAACTGAACTAAATATACGTCATCCAGATGGAATCCAGGCTGTTCTCGCAACAGAAAAGATAAGTCATCCATTCAAATCATTCAATTTGTTGACAGCAGCTACTGCATCAGCAGTAAAACAAACTCGACATGCCAAAAAGTGTCAGATTTACTATTAAAATTTTGTCCAGGATCATGGCAAAAGTGAATTATTATAGAATCCTTAAAGGCAGAAAAATATAGGAGAAAAGCCAGAAAAAACATTTTTTTTTGTTGGTCCCAAAATTGCATACTCCTAATTGGACATTTAATGCTTTATCACCTTACAAAGCTATGATAAGGAGTATTAGGGGACTACTGTTAGCTAAGTATACAACACCACATCGCTGCGTCCCACTGGAGAGTCTGGGACTTCTCGTTCAGCTCATTGTTTTTTTTTCAACATGTCTGCGTGTCCTTGCGGACCGTTTCTACGTAACCGGGCAGTTATTGGCGAGACCTGAAGGGTCTCTAACCAAAACTCATTATGTGTTGAGGACGCCCTTAAGGTTTGCAACAGCAATTGTTTTGTTGATACATGTCTGGATGTTTGTGCATGTGAAGATTTGTGTCTGTAAACGCACCCACGATACAGGAGAAATCCTAGTGTGGGGCACAGTTTAAAAAAAAAAAAAAAGTTGGCACTTCTACGTGTTCTATCAACCCCTTTACAAATCTAAGCTATAAGATACGTAACCCAAGAATCAATCCTATTCTTCTTTTCGTGTGTTTAGTGACTAACTTGGTGTCAGAGATTATGCCGCCCATGGGCCTCTGACTTGGCTTCATATGCCGTCGAGAAATATCTCTCAGGCATGCCGGTTTCCTCACGATGTTTTCCTTCACCGTTTTTATGCGTCATAATTATACAATACGCACATGAATCCGTAAAGTCAGAGGTGCGTGCCTTGGGTTCGAACTCGAGACCTAAGACTTGGCAGTCCGACGGTCACACCACTAGGCTATCGCTGCTTTTTTATCAATCCTATTGATATAAGCCTTTGGATAGTCCACCGGCGGCCAAGATATTCATTTAATTTAACATTGTAATGAGACACGTCAAGCACTCGAATCCGGCGACGATGAAATATGACTACTCTATGATTTATCGTAACAAATTATCTTTTTTTTCTCCATTCGCCTTCATCTGTAAATGTAAATAAAGTCTGGCGTTTGATTTAATAATAAGACGATAGGGAGCAGTGATCAATATTTTGTTTGTTTGAATATTTAATCAGCTTTTGTTTTTGTTGTTGGAGTTTTGATCAGGAGGCCAGTGCTTCTTACTAATAAAATTGTTAAAAATCGCAATTGAACCAATACTCAACCTATTTAGCTATTTGACTTTTTCTTTCTTTTTCTTTGACTTTTTCTTTGTTTTTTCTTATACGACTTCCTTGTTGGTCTAGTGGTCGCAAGCGTGACTGCTCAACATGGGATCCTGGGTTCAATCCCCAGGTCGGGTAAAGTGTTATTGGGTTTTTCCATTAGGAATTTCTCAGTAGCAGCCTGGAGTCTGGATTTGTGCCCGGTAAATGGCAATAGGTTCGCCCCCCATAGCACATGGGACTTAAACATAACTGGCGAAACGAGGGTGTACTAAAAACACCTCTGCCGAACCCTTCGGGGAATTTAAGGCGTGAATTTGTTGTTTTTTCTTATAAGGCCGTGGTTGAGCCGCAGTTCCATTGCGATTTTAAACCATTTTTATCGGTTGGATTGACGTCCTGAGCTTTTATAAGCAAAAATGTTATGGTTGTTCTTATTATAGGTATAACTATGGGTTGCTTTTCAGGTTTGAGTTTTTAATTTCAGGCCTGAACAAATTCAACTGTAGCTTAAACTGTAATCTTTCTTCGAGTCTTGCAGTGACGTATAATAGCGATAATGCAATAAGCTCGCTCATTTAGAGATTAATTAACTAAGTATACTTGTTGGCAGCACCATATTTTTATGTTGTAGCAACACTGCTTTTTCTTACTTGTCACTTCACCTTCACATCTCTCTAGCAGCAGTAGCGCGAGCTTTAGTATTATTTTACCTATTTTCTGTTCTTTTTATTAGCTGTCATTATCGAAGCATTAAATCGATCTTAACTACTATCCAACTAGTTATTTATTATAAGTATTAAATAAATACGATCCACCAAAAACTACAAATCCGCACGTATTTAGTAACAATATTTTATTCTACCTGTTTCTTTTCATCTATACTAATAAATACTAATCATATTATAAAGAGGAAAGATTTGTATTTTTGTATGTATTGAATACTACAGGACCGATTTCAAAAATTCTTTTGCCGTTAGAAAGCTACATTATCACTGAGTAACATAGGCTATGGGCGGAGCCGTGAGGACACAGCTAGTTGTTTATAAACCTGCATACCAAACACTAATTTGATCCATGTCTACACCGTAAAGTGAAATATACTGCATAATGTAATCACACTTCAGGTCCACAAGATACAGGCAACTGCCTAGTTTGGGGACCATCGTCCAAATAAACCGACTAATTAGATAACGGTGTCGAATCTGTAGCACATTTTGACAGTACTAAACTAGACTAAACGCAACTGTCACTTTCTTTTTCTATTGAAACAGAAAGGGACAAACATCCTTAGTTTAGTCCTGTCAAAGTGCGCAATAGAATCGACGCCAATACCTACTTACATTATGTAATAGTTATAAGGTTATAACAGTTTAGCAGTGATAGCGTACTGGTGTGACCGTGGGACTGCCAAGTCATAGGTCTCGAGCTCGAACCCAAGGCACGCACCTCTGACTTTTCGGATTCATGTGTGTATTGTATAATTATCACTTGCTTAAAAACGGTGAAGGAAAACATCGTGATGAAACCGGCATGTGAAGCCAAGCCAGAGGCCCTTAAGCGGCATAAATTCTGACACGAGGTTAGTCACTAACCACACGAAAAAGAAGAAAGTTTTGTAACAATGAACAAAATTCTTATTCTTAGAGAACGCTTTTTAAAGAGAGACCTTTAAATATAATTATTTTCGTGGCAACACACAGCTCAGATTGATTGCCCAAACTTTTATCCATTGGCACACGTGCCCCTACTAATGAGTTTACTGGAAAATTACACAATTAGTGCTGTCAGGTATATACCAGGCATAACACAGCAAAGAGCGATAGCCTGCCCCGGGCAATCGTCAACCAGCCACGAAAACCTCCCCAATGTATGCAAAGGAGCATTACAGAAGGGTCTTAGTAAAACAGATGCGTTAAGTTCTATGCCCTATTCTTTTACGTTGTTAAAATGATTGACACATTCAATTAGTGGGGTGACCGGCAGACCTCCCAGCTCGGTTCTTAGCTATTAACGTCACTGACTTAAATTGATCCGCGCAAATCTATGAACGTTCCCCTCTAAATCTTACTTGGCAATACTTTGAGGGAGGGTAGTGAGATCATGTATCGCTGGTCGGTTAAAAAGGGTAGGGTTATCGCATTGTCTTGTGGTTTCACTGTTGTTTTCTGCAATTAGTAAACGAATAGCGTGTCTCTGTTTAATAGGCCTTTCAGCGATATACATCGTTGTTCAACGAGAAATTTGTTTTGACAGTGACATATTGTTTTTAACGTTACTTTATTGGTTAGAAGTTTTAACTAATCTGTTGAAGAGATTTATAAGGAATTCAAGGTGCAAAAGCATTTTGCTAGTTGTAAAAAACATTCAAATGTATGAGTAAGTCTGTAATTCTAACAAAATTTATAAAAGAACTTTGTAAGCACCCATTCGATATGACAACATAACATAACATCACGCCTTGTATTCCACGAAGGGATCGGCACTGGTGTTTTTTATTACACCCTCGTTTCGCCAGTTATAATAGGGGGCGATCCTATTGCTATTAACCGGGCACAAATCTAGACTTAGGGCTGCTACTGAGAAATTCCTAATGGAAAACCCAATAACACTTTGCCCGACCTGAGGATCGAACCTAGGACCCCATGTTCAGGAGTCGCGCGTGCGACCACTAGACCAACGAGGCAGATAAGGAGGTAAGGTAGCTAAGGTATACATAGTTTCAAATTAATTACGTTTAAGTCGATTTGTGTAAATCATACAAACAGATGCCAATCGCAATAGTTGACAAGTACTATTTCCTTACGGCCGGCTATTTGAAAACCAATCTATAAAATTAATAAATTACAATTTACTGCAAGAAAATTTGCAATACCTATATCTAGCTTGTATTATATCTGTAACTTGCTTAAAATTGTTATTTAAACTTCCCTTATAAGTTATATTTCCGATTTCGTGTTAATAAATAAGCAGCAGTAGCTTTCTACCCATTGCGCTAGCGCAGAAAATCTAGAAAACTTTGAAAAACTTTCTAAGTACAAATTGAACAACATAACATAACATCACGCCTGTATTCCCCGAAGGGTCAGGCAGAGGTGTACTTATATAGTAACACCCTCATTTCGCCGTTATGTTTAAGTCCCAAGTAATAGGAGGGCAGCCTATTGCCATCAACCGGGCACAAATTCAAACTCTGGGCTGTTACTGAGGAGTTCCACACGGAAAACCCAATAACACATTGCCCGACCTAGAGATCGAACCCAGGACCTTGTGATCAGCCGTCGCGCTTGCCACCACTAGACCAACGAGGCAAATTGAACAAATTTCAGAAAAAAACTTACGTGTTTTGGTTTAATGACTTACTTGACTTAATGTCCTATGGCCCCTAGGTGGGACAGAAGGTATCCGCAGTACTCCGCCATCGCGTTCTGTCTTGGACTATGCGCTTCACCTCGGACCATGTCAGCCCGATCGTCTTCAGTTCCGCTGCCACCGAACGCCTCCAGGTGTGCTTTGGACGGCCACGTTTCCTCTTCCCTTGTGGAGTCCATTCCAGAGCCTGTCTAAGAATGTGAGTGCAGGCACTGAGGGACAAATAAATTGAAACTTGGAAGTGTAAGAGCCAGTCCAGAAGACACGATACTCTAACAGCAAGTCGTATACATATACACTATAAAACCTCGCGATAAAAGAGCTTTTGTATCACACGATTGAAACGTGCGAATATCGTCTCATCTGAATAACCTCTTACACCTCCAAATATCAATTTATTTATATTATTAAACCACAGCATGAAATAGCGCAATTATATAGCTAAGTATATCAAGATGTCTATATTAGGCTCACTTAAATTAGATCATGACTTTCGTCGCTTTTTTTATTTGATTTATACGTACAAAGGCTTCATGTGGCGACCAATCAAACCACTGGCCTCTTGTAATGAAATTGTATCGTGCTCAGACTACGCTCAGCTACTTTTTGTGGACCTATTTCAATTAGAAATGATAATAGCAAAGGGTAGGAGCCGATGGGTCATAGAATTTCATAGATTAAATTATTACATATTTATTCTTAGACTTGGTCGTCGCACTTAACGGTAAGCGCAGACAGTGTCTTACATGGAGCACATGAATCTAAGTAACAAAATTATAGAGGGATTCTCCTATACCTACCTCTCTGGCTCTCATATACATACGACGGAACAAAGTAAAGTACCTGGCCGGACTTTAATAGGGTGGTATGGCTAGCCAGGTGGATCATATAGATCCTACCCCTAAGCGTGCTGGGTTTTGTTCAATCTTACATTACGTCTATTTCCGGTGTACCTACAGTGACGAAATTTTATATTCTAGCTCGTCCCCACTCGGGATAACAATGATGAAATTGTGGATTATGGGCTTGTACACAAAACTGCGAATCGGCGCGATGCGAATTCGCAACGCAGAAAACTGCGATACAAATTGCTGCGATGCGATTTCGTGCGGCAAGGCGTCTTCCTTACAAGGTTCGGGTGACCAATACCTCGTACAACGTGTCAACCGTATTGAACGTATTTTATACTAGGTAGAATAAATTTGCGTATTAAAAAGATTTGCGCACTGATTTTACTGATAAGAAAATATACGAAAAATAAATGACGCGAATCAATTCGTAAGTTCTTGCGATGCGTCGTGCGAGCTCGTATATTTGCGACGTCGCATCGCAGTTTTGTGTAGGGCAGAAAAAGGTTCTTAGGAGACTGTCCACAACTTTTGAATAAATTGCGAACTGCATTCACTGATTTTAAAAACGGATGCATTCAACGGAACAAAATCTCAATCGCACCGAAAGGGTTATAACTTAATTAGTGTCTGTAAAAAGTTTAAAAATTTGTTCAAACTACTGCTTAGTGTGTTTTGGTATTTTTTGCATCATAAGAAAAAGATCTAAGCTGGCCTAAACATTAACTCTGCCTAAAAAAGCTGTTTGAAAAACTTTATGAAACCTTCATACAGAATTATAATAATTCTTAGTGCGGACACCAAAATTTGCCCACAATGTTAATCTATGACAGTATCAAGTGAGACATTGACAGTGTCGGCGCAGGCGCATCGCAGCGGGGGCAGATTGCGCGTGCATGACACAGCGCCGACTCGACGACACACAAGCGCACCCAATTGACGCTCGTGCCACCAATACAAACGCATTGTACTGCCAATTCTTACATTCTCCAGGTTCATTTTAAAAAAAGATAAAAGGTTTTGATACAGTTTCAATTTAATACCGATTTGTTAAAGCAAAACGTTGCTGTCATAAATAACAATCATGCTAGTAATAGGTATGTAAATAGCAAAAACTGGCCCGCACTTTCATTTAAGTACTTTTTTTGTGGTTGTGTGTATTTTCAGCGTTGAATATGATAGGCCATCTATTGAAAGTTAATTAATTTCGTATTTCCAAAATACAGTATGTTAAATAACGAAAGGCGTTCCCGTTTACCCGAAATAATATAGAGTCCATAGATGCTAAAAAAAATTACCAATGAAAAACAAAATGTTTTTATTTTTTTAAATAATATAATACCTACTGACAAAAAATATTAAGTTGATACGTAAAAGAACGAGTGTACATGCGCACTTGTCATTCAACGTGGAAGTTCGGCAATGTCGCAATTAATTAATTAATGTTTAATATATTTATTTATTCATTTTAATTTATTCATTTTTTTATACTTATTTTTCTATGCTGATTTTTAAATTAATCTATTAATGATATAGGTATGTTAACCAGTTTAAGGGAACGCCCTGTGTTATTGAACATACTTACTGAACATATGTTTTAAACGATAAATCTTACTAGTTGGTCCAACTAGATACCGCCGGCGCGCGGCGTACTAGTAAAATGCAGCAACTAATACTACGCCGAAGTCGGCGTACTCGAGTCAACCCGTTGCAAACAAAGAGTATTACAACCAATGTGTGACGTTGACGTACCGCGTGTTCTTATTAAACTGCTCATAATCCAAAGTAAAATGCGATTGCGTAATGAAACTGTGGAAAAACAATACTACAAGATATAAGATCGTTTCAAATGTCGACATAAAGTAGCCGCATTCAAGGAGCCATTGTTCTTAGGTGAGGCGGTATCTAGTTGAGCGCAGCGGAGATCAATCATCAATATAAGCAAACAGTATTATTCACAATGTACACATCCCTGAAAATTCTCCTAACCAAAAAGATCACGGTGTATACATGTCATCGGTAGCTGGTAACACTGGACAATGTTGACATAGCAGGGTAACCGTCAAGATGAATCAATGTACCCGAAGTTATAAAAACACTGGTCATCCGACGGAGCGGAGGATTCCATGTCGAACAGCCGAAGAAGTCTGACCTTTTATATCTGGTTTGCTTTCCTCATTTTCTGATCTTGTGTTAATTCTTATATTGTGAACTAGCTTCTGTAACTAATCACTAACCTAATTAAAAGTACTCTCAGTGGTGGAGGGTCTATGTTGGTTTAATTTACTTTATTTACCATGCTCCCAGTCCGGATATACCGATATTAGCTATAACTGTAATGATAGATTCACCCTTACAAGATTCTGTTGTATTTCTTTTATATACACAGACTTATAAATAGCTGTGGGTGTATATTTAGCGCCATCTGTCTCGATAAGGAGACACCGGAGAAGATGAGAAGAAATTCACCTTTACCAAACCATTAATCGAACCATTTCGCTCACAATTACCTCACAACTCAAAAGAAAGACAGCGACGACAGCTTTCCCGCCATAATCATGTTTTCACAAGAAAATTGTCCGCTACTATAAACGTCAAAAAACAAAGAATAAATAACGACATCAATATCGTCATAAATACGTCACTGCGCGCGCCGACCACGGTCACATCGTAAAACTCATCAGTGGACATAAACCGCGGCCATATTGGAAACTGGCGGCTTTTAATAATCTCATTGAAAATGTTGATTAAAGCGAGAAGACGCCTCTGCCACAGGCTTTATTAATAGGCTTATGATTGCAGGCTCTATTAAAAGTTATCACAACACCACTGGACAGGTTGAACGAGATGAAAGTCGATTCAAGTGTTTGGTCAAAGAATTGTGTGTAGAATCGATACCTACATTATAGTGTTGTACATTGTGTATCTCGTTTTTAAGTTACGAACGGCATTTGTTTTTTTGTATGTGGCGTGTATAATTCAATTACATGACCATCAATTACGGTTTATTATACAGTTGCAATTTTATATAAATTCAAGGATAAAATAATTATGTTGTAGCTGATCGCTATCAACCTCTATCAGCTGAAATATTTAACGTTCTTTTTTTATTCTTACGTTAATTAAACCTTTTTTTTTAAATACGCAGGATTCTCGGCAAACACTACAAAAAAAAAACATTTCTTTGTGGTACCTATCTGTCACAATGTCAGCACAAAGGTTTAACAGTTCGTAAACTCATAGTCTATGGCACGACGCGCCTCCTGTACCTGAGTGATTGAATGCGAGAGCAAATTATAGGCTGTATGGACACCTTATTACGGCTCTCGGACTGTTAAAGCAATTTAGCTGACATTTAAATAATTCCGCACCGAATGAGGGCACCAAGTAATGACGGTTTACTTAATGTTACCTCTGCAACACCATGGGAGTTTGGTTCATTTTAAATTGTCGCGTGCCGTGAGATTTCGCGGCAAGACTTTTAATTTTAAGGTCTTCTTTAGAAAGTTGTATAAAAAACCAATTATACTGTTTTTAAAATATAAAACATTCATTTCACCAAACAGGAGCACGCGCACGCGCTCTCTACATGGCATAATAATATTAATGTTATCAATATTGATAGTGATACAATAATATAACACTTAGATCAATCTCAGTAGGTACTATCTAATTACAATTTACACTTTCCTCTTCAGGAAAATGGTACTGGCAGGCAATTCTTGCAACAGCTAATATTAATCACGTCAAGCAGAAAAAAAGAAGAACTGCTTACTATCATCGCACAAAATAGAACTAATAAAATAAAATGCCGTTTTAAAAAAACATTTCACCGCCACCGATTAAAGCACATCACCAATTTCTCTTCAACTAATAAAAAACAACAAATCAAAGAAGCCGTTAATCAAAATTTCGCAGCGATTACACACCACGTAAATTAAACACTCATGATTCCCACCAAAACACGAGATCGGCAACTAAACAAATCCAGAGGCAATTACAACTTCTCCCTTATATTAGCAACAAAATGAACTTGGCCCTAATAATAGTGGTAGCGGCATGTTATGGGAGGCAATTACGTTGTGGGTAGCACAACAAAATCCGGTAGTTAATTAGCCTAAATTGTATAATGGTGGTGCGGCAGTTTGCGACGAGTAATTGCGGGGCCCCGGGCCCCGTCCGCAACGCAACGCAGTCCGGACTAGCGACGAGCGACGTCAAGTCTGATGGTAATTCTTTGATTTATTAACTAGTTTTCTTTGACGGTGATGCGCGGTACACTGACGTTTCTGTATATAAAGTTCTTTTAAATGTGAAATGAAAAGTTAACTTTGAAAGTACATATTTCGACTTTTGTCCACATGAAGTCGAAAAGCCTAGTTACAGCTCAACATTAAACTATAAACGGAACTTATATTTTAATGTTAACCAAATCATTCACTGTTTTTACAGGTGATAAATGTGAATTATGCAATTCAAATTGATTTAAAAAGAATAAAACTTTACAAAGTTATTATTAAAATTTACATTTTATAATGTATGACTAGTGGCGCCCCCATTGTTCGTACTCTTTTATGCAGAGCTGTACTTGAGCATTTTATCCAGATACTTTGTTTAGGTAGAATTATACTAAATTGATTAAAAATTAATAACCCAACTGAGCCTATCTAATAGGTAAAGACGACTAACAAACAGGCCTGTTTCGATGTACACAGTAGTTACCGGCTGAAAAGAAAGTCATAATCCCTGATTTAGCACCTCTACAATGTCACCAATCTATGACTCCCAACGTTTTATGGACATCATACTTCACACGTAACACCATTAATAAAAAAGGTGTCGTTATTCCTTTTAAATTAATGCTTCACATCAAGGAGTCGCGAAAGACACCCCAAACCAGTTATATCTCTATAACTCGTAAGTACTTCACATAAACGTATAATTAACTATCAAATCACTCAGCTGACAGCCAATTAATAATGACCGTAAGACTTGTCTTTCATAATTTGAATTATTACCTGATGGTGTGCGGATAAATAAAAACAAAATCAAATTATGGGCCATTTAATATAAACCAATTTGCATAGCAACGATACGACCTGGCGACACCGGGACATTATCTGTGGCCGGCCCATTTGAGGCCAAACTAGTATAGGTTGATGAATAACTACGTATCAAAATGGCCAGCACTTGCTTTCGTAAGCAGAATTCTAAATACAAAATTATAACTGTTAAAATATTTAAATTTGGAATGAGAATTTATGTCGGCGTAGTTTGTTTTGAGGAGTGATGGATCGTGATGGCGTAAAACTAGTCACGACCTTGTTGGGAGGTAAATTTAAGCGTAAAGAGCTAGTAGCCGTTTAAATACCACAAAAAGTTAAAGTCGTCATAGTATGATACTTTAGTCTAGTAGTTAACCAAGTTAAACGTTACCTTTACCTAGTTCCTAGAAACAAAATTGTATTCTACCTTAAAAAAATAATGACTGCCTCGTTGGTCTAGTGGTGGCAAGCGCGACTGCTGATCATGTGGTCCTGGCTTCAATTCCCAGGTCGGGCAAAGTGTTATTGGGTTTTCCGTGTGTAATTCCTCAGTAGCAGCCCGGAGTTTGAATCTGTGCCCAGTTGATAACAATTAGGGTCGCCCCCTACTACATGGGACTTAAATATAACGATGAAATGAGGGTATTACTATACATCTCTGCCCAACCCTTCGGGGAATACAGGCGTGAAGTTATGTGTAATTTTAATTTCTGTGCTTATATACCATTATTTATACTTTGATGCTTGTAATGCCTTAATGTCTGTGAATATGCAAATGCTATGGCTTTAGGCTTTACATTGCAAATAGATCATTTGATGTAATTAGATATCGAAATTACAATTTTAGAGGACAGCCACATTAAAGTACAAATTGCTGTACTAATATGATTTGGTTCACAATGGTTATAATTTTAAATGAGATACAATTTTTTCAGTCCATTGGTGTCTAGGATATACATATGTCTTCCCCCAACAGGAAGTAAGATATAACATAGTTACCAAGCACCAGTTGAGCGGTATGAGGACAGCCCATACAGCCGTGCGTAGTGCATTTGTGCTAAAAAGTTGATTATTTTTGGCTAGATCGAAAAATTAAAGGGTGTACTGCAAGGAGGATTGAACAGAAACACTGAATGTAATTGGTTTCCCTGTTAAGGTACAAAAAACTGAAACCCGTTAAGGCATCAAACTGATGGAAAAAAAATTGAAAAACTTTACCTAATTATACACCCTTTTGAATAGAAATTTATTGAAAGCAATAGCAAGTGTCACACACTAGCGACACGTAAAACTGTCGTCGCAATCATCGGTTTAATCGAGCGACTATCGCCTTCAGGCATTTGCGGTCACTTGACATACGACGTGCGAACTCAACAATTACCGAACTCACTGATTACACGGTACCACCGGTGATAGCCGACTTCTTGCGCGATTGACGACTGACAATCGCAAGTGTGTAGCCAACCCGTGATGAAATATGGTAGTGTGAATGGAATGCAAATTCAGTAATTGAATTGTTGAGGTTTATACAAAGACTGTGATAAAAACTGCTGTTAGCACCTTTAAATTTATGTGTTAGAAGAATTGTTAATCAGCTAAAAGCTAGGAACCAGTCAAACCAAGGATGGTCGGACATTTTCGCGGGGTTACTACCGTCTAAGAACTAAACGCCATCCATGTTTCCTACAATGATGAAAGTAGGATTAATGCAGTAAAAATGAGAGCTTTGAGATGTGCAATGTAACTTTGAAAGATAAAGTAAGGAACAGCGTGATAACGGAGCGTTGTGGAGGAAAAGAAGATGTAGCGAGAAGGATTGAGAAAGGTATGTTAAGATGGTTTGGTCATGTAGAGAGGACGGACGAAAAGAGATTAACGAAACAAGTGAACAAGTCGAGTGTGGATGGAACAGTTGGAAGACGCCGACCTCGGCGAACGTACCACGAACAAATCGCGGACGTTTTCAAAAACGGCCAGGTTAGTAGCACCCTAAACCGACGAGCATGCATGAGAAGGATAATGAATGCAGATGATGGAAAAACAGTGTATCAGGATCGTAGCAGGTGGAAATCTATAGTCTCTGCCTACCCCCGACGGGAAATAGGCATGAATATATGTATGTATGATATTATCAGCCGACGAATGGATCCTACTGCTAAAATAAGGTTTGAGCTACATGATGGCTGATGCATGCCTGCCAGTTGGGACAGGTCAACTCAAACCTGCTATGGCACCTTCCTCAAAACGCCATTCCAGACGTTGCCCTACATTGTTACACTCGTATAGTTTTTATACCACAATATCTGGACTTTAAAAGAGACCTTGATCTCTGAGTTTGTTTCGGCTTTTCTTCTCAGTGCCATCTAGTTTTTAAAAAACAATATATTGATTCGTAAAAGTGTCTGTAACAGATTTATTTACAGATATAAAAATATAATGTGTATGACAAGATGTATGAATGTGGATGAAGCGAAAGGGGTATGTAAGAGTCGTAGCATGTGGCGTTCTATAGTTTCTGCCTACCCCCATGGGAAAAAGGCGTGAGTGTATGTATGTATGTATATAAAAATCATTTATCATTTGCTAAGATTATGCATCTAGTTATAGCTGACAGAATCCCTTAGTTCCTTACTTGTTCCAACAAGGCACTCTCCCAGTGAAGGTAGAAAGGTACCTATCCCGTTTAAAACAATTCGATGAGCCAATTTGAATGTATCTCCTCATAAGCCCGAATTATGCCTCGATGCTCTAATGGTGGCAAACGCGACTGCTGATCGTGAGGTCCTGGGTTCGATCCCCAGGTCGGGCATAGAGTTATTGGGTTTTCCGTATGGAATTCCTCAGTAGCAGCCTGGTGTTTGGATTTGTGCCTGGTTGATGGCAATAGGCTCGCCTCCTATTAAATGGGACTTAAACATAACGGCGAAATGAGGGTGTTACCTTTGCCCAACCCTTCGGGGAATAAAATACTACGTTAAGTCCGATCATTATTTTTTCGTGAATGCGTTTTCTTTTCGTACACCATGTTGGTGGATCCACAAGTGTCCACAACAGCAATTAAATTAGCGACAAATAAGTCGTGCGTTTTAATCGCGCGTCCACTGTGTCCTCTTAAGGTGTTATTGATGATGTATGCCAAAAACAAAAGTCGTGCGTGATCATTAAGTCATTAGCACCAATAATAAAGTGATCAAGCTTACACAGTTATGGGAAAAAATGTATTAAGGACACTCCTTAATTATATATAAAGTTCATAAACTTATAAAGGGTTCTACCTAATAAGTACTTGAAATTTAGGTACAGTATGATGCATCTTATATACAAGGTTAGTCGGAAAGGGGATACTAAGCCGCGAGCCACCTAAAGTATCACTGATGACTATTTTAAAGCAAGTGTTAAAATTTCATAATTCGATAATTTTTATTTGCATGCAAATAGATTTTTAATTTAGTTTTTGCAAAAAAAATCATAGGTACATTTTTTAGTTATGAATTCAGAAAATTAATTATCTAATCCGTGACCCCGAATATGACCTAAATTGTAAAAACAGCTGATCATAGCTATGGACAGATAGATCTTAGCATATTTTTTACGAAATCTTTGAAAAGCTATTTCTCTTAAAATATCGAGTTTTGGGGAAAGTTGTAGATAGATAGATAGATATACTTTATTGTACACTAAAAGAAATAAAACAGAAGGAGTACACATTATTAAGAACAGTACAAATGGCGGTCTTATCGCTTAAAGCAATTTCTTCCAGACAACCTTTGGATGGAAAGAATTGTAGAATAAAAGTTATCCCTTATTATGTGTTCTTTAACACCACTTCGGCTTAGTACCCCCTTTCCGACTAACCTTGTAATAAATCTTGTTCACCGTCATTTCTTATTACTTTATTAAACTATTAACAACTAAAAACAGGACACTTCAACAATTAAAATTTATTTATTTTGACAAATTTTCTCGGCCAGAACCATATTGCAAAAAAATTGCAATCTGATGAAATTATCAAAAGAATTTTGGACCCAGTCTACCGCAAACTTAATCCTTACATAATTGCCTAAAATTCTTACTAACCTATTACATTCCTAACCAAATCAATCAGTAACATATACCTAATTGAAGTTATAACCATGCAAATTACTAAAGTCTGCAAATATTAATTTAATTAACCCATAAAGATCGTTATAGACATTGAGATTTTAGAGTAAATTTTGAATGTTATTGCAAAAACAGTTTATTTTATTTATGTCAACTTGTACTGTCCCACTTCTGGGCAAAGGCTTCCCGTAAGTTCTTTCATATACAGGATGTAAACAAAAGCATGTAATTCCTTCAAACCTCGTGATGTACTGCTGACATAGATTATCGCTGCACAGAACTTCTGGATTAAATATATAAAAATACAAAAAGTAAACACGTGTTCTTAACGTGAGGCATTTTAGCGCCTCGAGAAAATTATGCGGTATCGTTCGCCACGCGGTCATTTAACTAGGGGCGCTAAAATGCCTCACGTTAAGAACACATGTTTAGTTTTGGTTATTTTTTTCATTTAATACAAAGGTATCCCCTGCAGGATTAATCTATGTCAGCAGTAATCAGTAACCACGAGGTTTGAAGGAATTACATGATTTCGTTTACACCCTGTATTCTTTTTCTGCACCACCTCAAACCAGCCCTCGCGGTACGTGTCCAGTTCATCTCGCCACCTCTTTCTGGATCGACAACGGCGGCCATCCAGAAACAGTAATGGATAGTCATTATTTTGAAAATGTAGGAGCTAAGCGTGGCATAACATTCTACGTAAAACAACTCAATGTAATAACTATGTAGTTTATAGTCCCCGGTAAATAAAAGCTATCGTATCATGTAAATGTCTAACGGATTATGTAATATTCAAGGGATGAACAGCAGAACTGTACTTTCACTCCCATTAGCCTAGCGTGGTCCCAATAATGAAGTTGTTTCCCAGTCTAATCATATGAAACACGGAGCGACTGCCATCTAACCTCCATGTAGGGAAAAATAATGCGGAAGGATAAAGTAGATTGTCTTTTTTGGTTCTATTGTTTCCCTTAACACTTGAACACACCCAGTCTGGAAATACAAAGGTACTGACAAAATGATAGGGCCCTAGAAAACTCTTAGGGATGATTTCCACCAAACGGCTCGCATCGCATCGCATCGGATCGGTAAGGATACGAACGGATGCGGCGACAGCCGAACGCGTCCGTCAGGATGTCGACGCATACAATCGGCTCCGTACAGACGCTTCCGAACGTATCTGTTTCTGCGCCTAGTCAAATAGTTTCATTCCTACCGTGTTGACGTGTTCCAATTTTTGAAAGGATCCGATCGGATACGACGACATGCGAACGGAGCCGATCACGTGTCGCGGAAGACGTCCGCGGTCAAGCTGCTGTGCGCGGCTTGGTAATATAGACTTTAAATACTATCAATGCGAAATCATCCATCATCCAATCATCATGTGGAAATCATGCTTTAGAAAGCTCGAGAAGCTTTGAGAGAATATTGTGAAAGAAGACACAAGCCAACAATGTTATCATTGAATATACAATACAAAGCGAAGTGGAGCACTTATACCTACTTAAGGAACTTGGTGACAAACTGATAATCCAGGGTAACACAAGGAACTACCCGCGTACCTATCAAAAAATTATTACATAAATAAGATGTTCAAATATTTACAGTCAAAAATATATTCACATACCTACTTTGTAATCAAAGCCGGACACCGCAAAAAATCCTCACAAAGTTCCCGCTGGAGAATGGAAACGGTACACGGCACAAAATCGTGATGAATTACGACGTGCTAACACCGAATTACCCACAGCAATGATTACACGGTTAACACAAAAATGATACCGCCATTACTTCGATAGAACTGTGAGAAATTAGTGAGGCGAATCGCAAAACTGCACTCACCCGTACCGAATAACAATTACCGATATCAATCGATATAAATCGCTAATTTTGAGTCTCTGTTGTTTAAGAATGAAGCAGTTTGCACAGAAGGCTTTGAGATTGATCGATTAAGTGGTTTTGTGATATCGATACTGTAATTAGAAAATTGACTGATTGTAATGGACACATAATCTATATAAATAAAAATGAATCGCCCAATGTGTTGCTAAGCGCAAAACTTGAGAACGGCTCGACCAATACAGCATTTTTTTTTAAATATATTCCTTAAGGCATAAGGAAGGTTCTTATGAAGAGAAAAAACATAAAAATCGCGTGGAAAATAGTAAAAACAACACTTTTCTTTCCCACTACAGGCCAATAACTTTTGACAGAACGAAGCCTGTCCGGGCAGCTAGTAGAGAAATAATAATACTTGGTGTACATAGGGGTACTACATTATTTTAATTTAAAAAAGCACTGACTTCCTTTTTTTATTAATTAAAATATACGAACTGAGGTAAGTAAAACTTATCATATAGGTAATGGTGGCGATTCTGTTGCGCACAAACTACACTTAATTTAGGCTATTGCCACCTTTTTCATTCTGATAAAATAAGAAAGAGACGGACGTAAATAAGAGCTGTCAAATTTAGTTGAACTAATATTTTCATACATATTTAGACGACACGTCAGAACGTGTCGACTATAAACACGGTGAAGTTCAAGTTGTAAACTAGTTTAACATCTCTTAGTTCTTATCTATAACCTTCCTTTTCTCGGACTGTCTGTTAGTAAAAGACAGCAAATTCTCTAATTTTAATTTAGTTCTAACAAGAGAATCGGTACCATCGTGTTCGATTTTTTTATAAGCTAAATATCGTAATATTTTATAGTACGCCATAATATTATTTGCAGTTAAACGAACATAAATTTCTAAAACGCACCGTGTTAGTGTCGATTCTGTTGCACATTTTGACAGTACTAAACTAGACTAAACGCAACTGTCACTTTCTTTTTCTATTGAAACAGAAAGAGACAAACACTCGTAAAGTAGGGCCATTTTAATAGGTCACATTTGACATATGTAAGACTATTCTCTGTTTGTCAAAGTAAATTGTAAAATTGTTTTCTTTTTCATTATTAAAATAAATATATATTTAGTAACTGAAAAATGTTGTCCAACTGTGTCTTCTAACTTTGGAAAAATTAATAATATTACATGGCTGCCGTTGCCGTTGCCAATGATTATTTTGATGAAGTGTCAAATGTGACCTATTAAAATGGCCCTACTTGAACGACGAAAGAAAGAAAAAACAAACAAAAAACTAACATTAGTTGACTACAATATTAAAAAACAAGACAGAAAGAGAACCAATATAATTTCATTACCTTTACCAACGTCAATCTTCAACAACAAAACGAATATTCTTCTTAACCAACACAGTTACAAAATTGGTGGCGCAATGTTCAGCATTACGAAGCCCATAAAAGCTTATTGCGTTCTGTTCCATTATCCTTCATAAGCCAGGGATCCTTATAAAGAGTAGCAAGTACCAGTAGATAGTTTACTACCACTTAACTTTAAACCGAGGTTGCGTTCAGTAAGTACTCGTAATTCGTAAACTAGTCGCAAAAAATTGGTTTCTTTTACGTGTTTATTGATACTGAGAAGATTTTGTCACGGATCAATGGTAGAATAAGTTTTGTTGTTATAAAAAAGTTTTGTTTGTTTTTAGAATTTATTTCATTACTTTTTCTCGCTGTCGCAAGTGTGACTGCTGATCCATGGGGTCCTGGATTCAATCCCCAGGTTGGGCAAAGTGTTATTGTGCTTTTTCATTAGGAATTTTTTTTAGTAGCAGCCTGGAGTCTGGATTTATGCCCGGTTAATGGCAATAGGCTCGCCCCCTATTACATGGGGCTTAAACATAACTGGCGAAACGAGGGTGTACTAAAAACACCTCTGCCGAAACCTTCGGGGAATATAAGGCGTGAATATTTTATGTTAGTACCTATACATGGATAGTTGTTTGACAGATTTAAAAGGGAGTGAGTGTGGATTGAAAATGAATGAGTTGCCTGTCAAATGTCTTCTCTACGCAGATGATCAAGTTTTGCTTGCATCGTCGGCGGAAGAGTTCCAAGACATGGTAACTATGATCAATGGAGCATATAATTTGAAAGGGATGAAAATTAATGTAAGCAAGACGAAAGTAATGGTTTTTGAAAGAGATGCAGATGTATCTGAGTGTAAAGTAAAGATAGGAGATGAAAGTATTGAACAGGTGAATGAGTTTGTTTATTTGGGAAGCATGTTTACAAGAGATGGTAAGATTGACGAAGATGTGGAAAGGAGAGCAAATGCGGGAAATAAAGTAAATGGTGCTTTGCATGCGGTTGTGGCTAGCCGGTCGATGTCCAAAAAGGCACGACTGGCTGTCCATAATGGTGTGTTAGTACCTACGCTTATGTATGGAAGTGAATGTTGGTCGTGGCAGAAGAGGCATGAAAGTAGAATAAATGCCGTGGAAATGCGTTCCTTGCGAAGTATGTGCGGTGTAACTTTGAATGATAGATTGAGAAATGAAGAGATTAGACAAAGTTGCGGTTTAAAAGATGATGTAGTGACAAAAATTGAAAGGAGTATGCTTAGGTGGTTTGGCCATGTTCAGAGAATGAGTGAACGGCGATTAACAAAAGAAATTTATAAGGCGGATGTTAATGGGAACGCCGGTAGAGGACGTCCTAGAAGGACATACATCGATGTTATTGGTGATGTTCTTCACAAAGGTCAGGTGCGTAGTACTCTCAACCGGCGTGCGTGTATGACAAGATGTATGAATGTGGATGAAGCGAAAGGGGTATGTAAGAGTCGTAGCATGTGGCGTTCTATAGTTTCTGCCTACCCCCATGGGAAAAAGGCGTGAGTTTATGTATGTATGTATGTATTTTATGTTGTTACCTTACCTTGTGTAACTTTAACTAGTGCTTTTGATACTCTACTTAAGTTAATAGTCAATAAAAAAAATTCATAGTGTTTTATTTGCACTATTAAAATAACTACTTGAGGAATTCTTTTGAGAAATGGAATGACAATCCGAAAAGTTTGCAACCTGTCCAGATTTGAGGCAGATATTATCAGGCAAGTACAAAGTGAGCAGATAAGCATAGAATTATTACATTACGTGCACTTACCGTGAAATATGCGCCTGCGCCTGTCTTTATCACTACGCCAAGCCCCGTCATAGTAACTAGATTTATTACATGTTTGCACTTTCTCTGGATTTCAATTTAAAATGTTTTGTTCGAAGTTTGAAATAAAATTATGATCCACGCAAATTGAAGACTTTTATTGATGCCTGAGTTGTTTTTTACTCTTTTAATAGCTGATAATTATAGGTATACCTACCTAATTAACTTATCAAGTAAAGTCAAAAAAATATCCGAGTAAGTAATCGTGATTAAATTAAACGTTTAGAAATCAATCAATAATCAAACCTTATAAGTATTTCATAATAAGCCAATAAGAATTAACACGCTTTACCACCAGACATCTCAATTTGGGATTGTAAACCAAACAAAATTCAACAATAAAATTAATTTGAACATCATCCAGTGAGGTCAGATGTCCGAGTAATATCTCCCATCAACTTTACAACATCTGGGCTCGTAATTTAATTAAAAAATTCACAGAAAAACAGGCACTGTCGGCGGCGTCGGCGCAATCTACCAAATTGCGCACCACAACACATCGGCAGCCCTAATTCCCTTAAATATTATTTTTGCATCCTTTATCGTATATTTTGAAATTAACCCGACCCCAGTAATAACTGTTATGCCAACGTTTTTGATTAAATTCGCCCAAAACCAATACTTAAACTTTATCAAAGTGTTATCGTTTCGCGTGGACAATTTGCGTGGGACCACGTTCGGCTATTAGCGATTGTTGGAGATAAAATGACGTATGGACCTCCTCTTTTGTGTTTCGGTAACGAAGTTTTGGTCTAGACTGTTTTTATGCTAAGTAGGTGAAGCTTTTATGAGCCTAATCAAACTAATTTGGGACAAAACATCTAACTCATAAATTGTAGAATTAGGTACCGCTACTCCACTCGTAATTCCTACAGTAGGTATACTTGATCAAACTGGAATGAATGCAGGGCCAGACTTAGGGGAGGGCAAACGGGGCTACAGCCCCGGGGCCTCCACAAAAGAGGGGCCCCCACAATAGAGACTTCGGAAAAAAAAACAAATTCAGTAAACAACTTTTCCTTTCATATTTTGTTTCGCGTTTTACCTTTACCTACAGTACTTTGTACAAACATGATTACAAGGGGCCTCCAGTCCTCCAGACCTCTAAATCCGGCCCTGAATGAATGAACCAATGTATGATTAGTAGCCTAATAAGATCGGGGGTCCTAAAAATGAGGACTAGGAATCAAGAAACAAACAAAGATAAAATAGGCCTAGTTAATTCATTCGGGATGTTGGTAGGTACCTAATCAAAATGATGTTAGTAACTATCTTACCTGCTTAGGTGGGTACGCTTTTTAGATTCAGAAGCATTCGTAATAATTTTATTACTACTTATTATAGCAAATTAGGATCGTTTAAATATTATTCAGACATATAATTTAATAAAAAACTGTAAGTATATTAAAGTTACCTTTGATAATTGTAGTGATAAAATATGCCTTAAAAAGAAACCACTTCCGAGACTGCAAGGTGCGTCAAGAGTCAAGGCCAGACACGTCACAAATGAAGTTAAAATTAATAAAACTGTAGTACAATATCAATACGCAAGAATTGATTACAACAAATTATTCTTTCTTCTTCTTCTTTTTCCTGTGGTTAGTGACTAACCTGGTGTCAGATTTTATGCCGCCCATGGGCCTCTGACTTGGCTTCACATGCCTTCGAGAAATATCTCTCAGGCATGCCGGTTTCTTCACGATGTTTTCCTTCACCGTTCTTAAGCGAGTGATAATTATACAATACGCACATGAATCCGAAAAGTCAGAGGTGCGTGGTTCGAACTCGAGACCTATAACTTGGAAGTCTAACGGTTACACCACGGCTATCACTGCTACTTTCAACAAAATTAAATTATGAAGGAGATATAAAAACTGCATTTTCCTGAAAATTATCAAGTGTACTCAACTTAAGATAACCCTACATTTTTAGCAAAATCATTTTCCCGCGCTCTTGTCTCTGGCTAATAGTTTCGAGCGATTATGTATGGCAACACTTTATGCTGCATTTGCATAATAAAATTACGGCACTGGCCCTCGGAACATCGCACTTATAAAAAATAGGTACGAAGCAACCATCGTTTACCGTAAAAATGCAAAATCGATTCGATCAACTGTTATTAATCGAATTTTCCGTACCCAACGGTAATCGATTGATTATTTAGGTAGTTCTGAACAGTACACTACAGGTATTAAGAAAATAATTGTGGCTAATCGGACAAGAAATTTACGAGAATTTTGGTCGCAATTTTTAATGCTTCCAAGAATAGACTTAATAAGTAACAGTGTTCTTAGAAATACTTAAATATAACTTTTTAAAAGACCGAGAATATATGCCACAAAAAAAACCTCGTGATCGCTATCCGAATGAAATTTTAATTACTTCATAATTACTTACATTTATTACAATAAATTAACTTGAGATGATCACGATTTATCTATTTTCAAGATATTAAATACCTAATTACGAAATATTATCACTTAGAACGAATAATTAGTATAATTTTATTAATTTTAACCAACGCTTTCCATGGCCGGTTTTAGTTACCGAGAAGTCATATTTTAGACATGTTTAGTAGCACATGAACTAAATCTAGTTACTGTATTATGTACATTGAGTTGTAAATGCAATTAAATTTGAATGTATTGAAACGTTAGCGAGCAATGGATTTTACTTATCTAGACCTGTTATTCAGTGGAATTAATAGTTTAGCCTTTGTAGGGTTGACTGGCTGCTGACTTTTCTTCTACAATGTCGATTCTATCGCTCACTTTGACAGGACTAAACTAAAATAAGGGTGCTTGTCTCTTTCTGTTTCAATAGAAAAAGAAAATGACAGTTGCGTTTATTACTGTCAAAATGTGCTATAAAATCGTCACCATTGCTTAATATTTTTAGAAATTCATTTTCATGTCGTAATCTGCTCCTTGAACTACTCCTAGGAGCATGTTACGCATATTACAGCTTTAAAAATAAGATCTCTAAGGCCCATAATAATAAACAGCTCTCATTTAAGAGATCTTCCAATAGCTGCTACCACAAAATAGAATTTCATGCATTTGAAAAAAGAAATACGTATTTTTTAAAAATAAATGTTTCAAGTGATGTTAAAACTACACTTAAGAGAGATCTCTCAAATGGGAACTGTTTATTAATATGGGCCTAAGAAATACGTCAGAGGTATGAGTTGATATCAACCTTATGGATATCTTATACCCACAAATGGGCAAGACACAGAAAACAACAGATCAATTATTTCCACAGCTTTTTTCATTTTCAGTAGATTGATACAATCAGCGCATAGTCGTTATTAATGAACTAACAAAGTTAACTGGTACAGTGATTAAGTATGCGCCTGCGACGTCCGTGCTTCGGGTTCGATATGAGGATACATTTGTATGAACCACCAGCATTTCTTTCAAGTCCCGATAATTTTATATGTATTATGCCACCTAAAACATAAAGAACTAATGTGTGAAGTTATATCAAGCTATTAATGAGCACCTATGGTTTTCATCCATTTACCAACCCTGTGTAATATGTTATAATAAGAGAAGCTAATTAGTAAACGATTTAGCAAGTACCTGTGTCACCGACCACTCTAACAAGGCACTTACGGCCATACACATCGCTTGAGGCGATTACATAATAAAATACAGCACTAGCTCGCTCCTCCCACTGAGAACTGGAGTTTTCCATAACTGGCAACATTATATACGAAGTGTGAAGAATGCTGCCAGACTAATTAAAGAGTCATAGCTAAAATCATAAATGCTTGGTTAAAGGGGCTCGTGGATAATTAACAACTGCGTTAAGCTGAACTTGCCGCAGTCAGTCCGTGGATAGGTGACCGTTTGTTAGACATCGACACCCCCCCGTGCCTCGGAGTACACGTTAAACAGTCGGTCCCGGGTATCATACGAATACGTATGACAGTCGTTAAGGGAAATCAGAAGCCCGAAAGTCTGTCAACCTTAGGATATCGGCATTGCCCAGTAACTAGGTTGTGGAGTTCTTATAGCAGTCACTCCGTGTAAAGTGCTCGGATTCAACCGCATCTAGTTAGACTGGAAGCTGACCCTAACATAGTAGGGAGAAAGCTAGATAGAACAACTAAAATTATAAATGCAACGAACATACGTTCGTTCAATCTGTTTTTGAGTTTAAGTGCGTTCGTTTGCCCGATGGCTACAGATCGTCGTTTTAATAAGAAGTGTTAATCCTGGCACATCATTAGGTTCCCCAGGAATAGAACTTACGAATACTTAGCTATCCCAGGTTTGACCATCGTATTTCTTGTTCTTCATGTCGATGATTCTCGTTTTATATAAGTGTTAACAAACTTGGCCATGTCGACTATCGTACTGCGACATGTAAAAATAGTAATTAAATAATAGCAGTGAAGCCTCCTCCAACACGGCTATGTTGTAAGCAAAAAATCTATGATAATGTGTTGCGTGATGTTGTCACCCCATAAAAATCGGAGAATAATAGCGGGTTCACACGGTTCGATTTTAGTTCATCAACAAAAGTTGAAACGTTTTGTTCTTCAAATTGATTCAATTTGATTGAAAGTCTGTTCACACTGTTCAAATCGCATGCGATTTGGCAGTTGATCAACTAGAATCGAATCGTGTGAACCTGGTGTAAGCTAGTGAGATCCATAGACTTTATTTAGTACAGTTCAGGTAACGAGTCGTGGTCGCTCTGAACATAGGCTTTGCGAACTTTCGCGCATGTACACTCGTGAAGAAAATAGTTACTGTAAAAACTATTATATAAACTTTTCTTAGCTAATAGCCAATGCTAAAATTGTAGTTTAAATGTTAACTAAAAGCTATTTTGTTGCTAAAAAATCTATTCCCCAACCACTTGCACGATGTTCAGAGCGGCCACTATAAATTGGCCATACTGTAACTAAGTACCTATAATATAATTTAATACCTATGTAATTACGGGTTTTAAACCTAAAACTATTGAGTTGACCGTTTCCACACTTTACGTTTTACACACATTATAGACACCGCGATAGCGTATTAATCGAAAATGCTTACATTTCATAACCACGCAAAAGTATACCTATCTAGAATGTGTATTAGAAGACTGAAATAATATTTGAAGAGTGTATTTATGATGGTACTAGCTGTATTCCCCGAAGGGTTGGGCAGAAGTGTATACTAACAACCTCATTTCGCCGTTAATGTTTAAGTCCCACGTAATACGAGGCGAGACTATTGCCATCAACCGAGCACAAATCCAAACTCCGGACTTCTACTGAGGTAATTCCATTCCACACGGAAAACCCAATAACACTTTGCCTAACCTGGGGATCGAACACAGGACCCCACAATCAGCAGTCGCGCTTGCCACCACTAGACCAACGAGGCAGTGCTTATATAATTTAAGAGTACTTAATTACAGTTTCTATTCAGAGTGGAAACGTTATGTCTACAGACGATTATGCCTCCAAGGCTAGTAGCCACGACACATCACGACGATGAATCATATCTCATCTAATCTAATAATAGTTTCAGAAAAAAGAACATTTATCTAAGTAAGCTTACATTGTAGATATATGGAAAATCTGACTTAAGAAGTCTTAAGCTGAAAACAAACCATCTGACGCGGCTGACGGACGCGGGTAGCAGTCGCGATCATGAGTGAGCTGTGTTATGCAATAATGTGTCGACACACAAAAATATGAATACTGTGTTAACGCTATCTAGTTATAGTGGTAGGTCTACTCAACGCTTGAAAAAATGACGCTCTATTAAATTTACTACAGTTCTGGGCATTTTTTTAAGCGTTGAGTAGACTTACCACAATAACTAGATGACGTTAAATTAATTCATATTTTTGTGGCTTGACACATTATTGCATAATACGACCTAAGTATGCACAGTCGTTTCGGACGCAGCTGGCCAGATATCTATGAGACGTCCAAACGCTTAAGAATGGCCCTAGGTTATGTCCGATAATTTGCTCAGTTTAGTGTACATTCATTATCCAGATACCTATTAAATCGCGGCTATTAGTCGCGTCCGATAGTTCGTTTTCAGCTTTATGTCAGATTTTCCATATAATCTACAATGTAAGCAGAAAAAACGCACGTAACCTGTCTAACAATACAAGCTATTAGATAAACTGTTCACACAGAACCTATTAATTATAATATCTAATAAACATTGTCAGAGCATTCAAACGGCGCGCTTTAAATCGTATGAAAAGAACAATGTTGCCAACGTTTGTTAATAAACTCCCACAAACGACACTGGGTATAATTTATTTTTTACGGGCAACACTAAATTAGCGGTCATTTTCCTTCGCAATTACTTTACAATATAAAATTGATGCTCTGCTCGTCTCCGTTTGTGGGTAAAACGTGCTCGCTAGCAAAGTTTACGTATTTTGTGATAGCTATTAATAAATTTTATTATGATTCGTTTACTTTGTATCATAAACTGTTTAGGCACTTTTTGTTTTTAGGTTTCTGTAATTGTTGACCAGGAAAGGTAAGCAGTCTATTGGCAGCGATGATGACCACGGCTCCTAGCGGTTTAACTGAGAAAATTGGATCCAGCGGCTGGTACTCGGTAAATGCCCGTCGAAGATAATAAAATAGTAATTTATTTATGGATCTCCCACAAAGGATACCTACACAAAATACATGGCATATTAAAATTACAAGTACATTATGTTCGTTTAAGTTGTGCTCCTTCAATTAAAGGAGATCACAGCATGCACTTTTAACTAGGTGAACAAAATAGAAGTTAACAATTAAACTAATCATAATAAGCTAAACGAAAATACAATTTAAAAAAAATGTGACGACACGTTTGATGCAGTGGCTTAACGATCAACTTCTGCGCTACGGGTCGTGGGTTCGATTCCCGCACGGAACAAATACTTATTTGTAAAGCCTACAGATAGTTGCTCCGGGTCTGGATGATTGTGCATGTGAAGATTTGTGTCTGTAAACGCACCCACGATACAGGAGAAATCCAAGGGTGGGGAATTGCTTTTAAAAAAAAGTATTTAGGTACACAAATTAACTATTTACTTACGAAAATTTATTAATATTTAAATAAGAGATATCTACAAAAAGGATTTGAAGACATACCAACTATGTTGCACTAGAAAGCATTAATTTCAAGTCCCTTTTGTATCTCGAAATTGGGTAAACCACAACGTTTTGAGAAATCGTATACAAATTTTTACTTAATCGTAATTAATACTTACTTAACCCGGCGAGGATGTGGAGGGGTCATTCTGACCCTGTAGATTTTTAATCGTGTGTAGTTTTTTATCCTGCGATCGAAGAGTTTTGAACGTCACAATAGCTGTTGCTAAGGGACCGGCGCGCACGCCCCGCGCCCCTGTTCAGTCGGCCGCCGCCTGCGACGGGAGCAACACGTGCGTGCATTCAGAAAGGGTAAATATGACCCCGCGACAACCGCGATGTAACATTTTTATGTAAGGTTTCAATTATATTTTTTACTTAATATTATTATAATTTTAGGTTTTTTCGTACACAATGAATAGCCAGGAGCTTGAGGATGAGCGCATACGTCTTGTTTTAATGCAGTCTGACAGTGAAGACGACTTGTTATCCGACGGTAGCGAAAAGGAAGATCATTTGAGTACGCGCAGTCAAGATAGGTAGTGATACTGAGCAAAATGCAAGCAGTGATGGCGAGGATAACGTACCACTGGCAAGAACAAGAGGCAACTTCCAATGTCATTTATCAATACTCGCGGTGCAGCTATATTTTCATCGAAATTTGGCTTTCAAAAGGATATAACGCTCGTGTCTCATATTCCAAAAAAAAAACAAGGTTGTCATACTAATGTCTAGTCTCCACCACAACGCTGAAATTGATGAATCAACAGGAGAGAAAAAAAAACCTGAGATAAATACGTTTTATAACACCACTAAAGGTGGAGTAGACGTAGCAGATGAGTTGTCGGCGACATACGATGTTAGACGCAACTCGAAAAAATGGCCTCTCACTGTCTTCTATGCAGTGCTCAATATGGCTGGCATCAATGCGTATATTATACACAGGTCTAACACGCAGACTATTCAGAAGCGTCGCCATTTTATAAAAACATTAGGCCGATTGCTTGTTACTGAACACTTGAAGGGCTGCAAAGAAACACCTCAATTGCCGAGACAGCTACGCAAGAGAATCAGAGAATTCATCGGAGAACCTGAACAAGAAGCACCTGTTAGGGTTCCAGGTGTAAGAAAAAGGTGCCAAGTATGTCCTTATGCCCGCCATCGCAAGACTGCCAATGTTTGTGAAGATTGCCATAAGTATATTGGTCCAGAACACACTATTTCATTCTGCCAGGATTGTGCTACAATCACAGACAATAATGATTTGTAGTTCATAATTGATGATAAGACTGTAAGTGCAACTAATTGATCTCTACGTATGTACCAAATTAAAAGTTAATCGTCTAAGAAGTTAGTTATTTTTTGTTGTTTTTAGTGTAAGTTTAAAAAGTTTATGCAAAAGTTGATTATTTTGTAGTACTTTGCTAAAAGTGATTTAATTATAATATTTTGTACTCTTATCTGCGTTTTATTTCGATAAAACCGTAAAAATAACATGTGATATAAATAATATTGATTAATATTCGGTAACAATAATATAAATTTAGGTATTTTAAACCCAATTATATACAGGGTCAATAAGACCCTCCACAACCTCCACGTTACTATTTTCACCACATCCTCGCCGGGTTAATCGTTGTAACATTAGTTCATACTTGGCTTGTATTCACCAACATTAACTCATTGGTAAACAACCGTTTAGTAGAAAAAGGTACATTAATTTTAGGTTAAGGTACCTACCCTCTAAAATCGCCGTGTAAATTCCGTACTGAATGCCTGCAATTATTTAAAATTAATGAGTATCATGTTCAATAGACAAGGTACCACTATTATCTTGTATTAAGCAATTATCTATAAAGGTTGTAATAAAACTAAAACAACACAAAAATATCTACACATAATGTAAAGGGAAAGGTGAAATTTAATTGTAGGTACCTAGTGCCTACATTTTAATGGCGGAAAATTATCGCATAAATTCAAAGCAATTGACTTTCTTTATTATTTGATCACGACACAAAGTGTAATCATCGTACAAAGTTCAAAATTAAATATTCTTCAGTGCGCCTGCGCTTGTTATTTGTGAAGGGACAGACACGGTTAATATTAAGGCATAACATAGATAGGTACCTACCTACATTATAACATTAACTTTTTTATATAAGTAAGAAAGCTCAGTCACTGGATTCTTTTAAAAATTAGTTAAAGATCATTTCTTCTCTCAACACGTTTCTAATTCCTCATAAATCATCAGTCTACCTTGTTTTCCCTATCACATAATTATATATCATATATACAATGTTAGTCGGAAAGGGGGTACTAAGCCGCGGGCCACTTAAAGTATCACCGATGAATATTTTAAAGCAAGTGTTAAAATTTCAAAATTCGATCATTTTTATTTGCATGCAAAAAGATTTTAATTTCAGTTTTTTCAAAAAAAAATCATACCTGCTTTAATTATGAATTCAGAAAATTAAGTTTCTAATCCGTGACTCCAAATATGACCTAAATAGTAAACACAGCTGATCATACCTATGGACAGATAGATTTTAGCATATTTTTTACGAAATCTTTGAAAAGCTATTTCTCTTAAACTATCGAGTTTTGGGGAAAGTTCTAGAACAAAAGTTATCCCTTACTATAGGTACTTTAACACCCTTTCGGCTTAGTACCCCCTTTCCGACTAACCTTGTATATATTACAATATTTATATATATATATGAGTATTATGTCTATGTATGGTGTGTAGTAGGTATATTTTTTTGCAGCAGTACACCATGGACTATCATCCCGCCTATCTTATTCATTGACTTCATGTTCATCCAAAGGTTGTCTGGTAGATATCGCTATCAGCGATAAGACCGCCATTGTACCCTTTAATGTTTGTTATTGTATAAGAGCTGTGTTACAATTTTGGTGTACAATAAAGTATATTCTATTCTATATAAAAAAATTAGTTTCGGAATACTTTGTTTGCTCTGAAAATAAACAAGCAGACAAGCAGGTATGTGGGATACTTAAACAAAATCCATAACGCTTTTCATGTCGCCGTAGTGAGAGCTAGGCCTGCCGAGCCAATGTTCTTCGAGGCATTCATAATATTATGTAGTATACCTGTAAGTAGGTATACACTCATGACAACACTCATGTATAACTGGCATAGGTAATCCAAATAGGTTTGGTTTACGTGATCCAAACAATGCCCAAGGCTCATTAGACCACATAGAAATTTCCTTTCAATCTATCGCTCTACGAAAGTTATAGTAAAAAGGATCAGGACAACAGGTATTTATCTGGTGGTAGAATCTATACGGCCCGCCTGTCTAGCTACCAACCCCATATTAAATCCAAGCCAAGCAGTTTACTGTGTCCCGTCATGTATACCTACGTGAGAGCCAGAAGGGTATAGGGGAATCTTTATTTATAAAAGGAGAAACTGACTGACTAATCTATCAAAGCACAGCCTAAACAGCCTATTTATATTATAATTTGTTTGTTTTGTAACTAGCTGAATGTCCGCACGTGTTTTAGGTGATCACTGAAAATCAGCGCTGTGTCTGTGGCCCACGCCATAGCACAGCATTATGCTGAGTGGTCACCTTTTTGTCACAGTTGTCTTTTATTTTAATATTATTTATATACTATCATGTTTTGTGTTAAAGTGTATCTGTGACAAATAAATGTTTTTTCTTTCTTTCTTTCTTCTTTTAAACTGCTGTGGTCAGAAACTTGAAATTTTGACAGTAGGTCTGTAGGGACCTTTTATAACGTAGGCATCCACTAAGGAAGGATTTTTCAAAATTCCTCCTCTAAGGGGGTGAAAATAAATCACGCAAGCGACGTTGCGGGCAAAAGCTTAGTCCCTTCATTTTTGTTATATGGATTAGTGTGCTCCATCTTACACCCTATTTGCTCTAACCATCAGATGCTACTAGGGTGAAACGCGACCAAGCCAAAGAATTAAAAATAAAAACTTTACTCTCCATTACGGTAATCGCATCATTATTTCTCTATCGTTACCACAACACGGCTGCACAAAATCATCATGTCAATCAAACCTTACATATTATTTCGAAATATTTACACGAAAATTATCTAAAATTTGTGTAGACATACAGATTTTGCGGTTAGCTTGATCCTTGCGGCTTACCGGCTGTCTAATCTTAACCCAAATTACGTCATTATAGAGGAGACATCTTGTTTTTTGATGGCTTTATTAAATGAAATGTTTTAGTCCACGAATTGGAAGGAAACAACTTAATGATTGAACGGTTGCACGCGAATACTCAATTTATATAATTTTTACTAGGTATAAAAAGGCTGGTAGGTACACGCAAAATTATGATTCGTGACATTTTTATAGGTACCTACAAGGCTGAACGACTAAATATCTAAGCCCTCGTAATACGACAGACGTTTTAAGTAAAACCCAGGTTTTAAAATACCTAGCCCTCGTCTCTTTGTAAATGTCAAAAAGTAATGGACATATTTTAAATCCGAGTTCACTTTAGACTTGGTTTAAACCAACTTACGTAGGTAATAGTTCTCAGTTCTGTAGTTGCGATGTTACTATTTGTTTGACTGCCTTCAAAACCTCATCCTCATCATCATCTTCCTGCTCTGGGCCCAAGTTACTTGGGGTCGGCGCAATATATTTTTCTCTTCCATTCGTCCCTGTAGGCCGTCATATCTTTCATGTCCTCCCTTACACAATCCTTCCATATTTTCTTTGGTCTCCCTCTCCCCCTCCTTCAAAAGGTACCTACCTAATAATTTATTTTCAGGATCTCTAATTTCACTTATCTCTTTTATTTTTGAATTTATTTATTGAAATATTCTCTTATTACACATTTCTACTGATACTCTTCAAGCAGTTCGTCGGCAGAGGCGCCAATTATCAGCAAAGGTTTAGCCAGCGGTAAACCTGCGTTAGCCCAATTTTCTTAAGTCAGCCTATTCATTGAGGAGAAATTCAAACGCGAGGCACCCGCGTGTTTATCACCATAACACCACCTTTCCACTAGAGATGGGCGATGTAGCTAAGCGGTGAGTGAGGTTTAAGCTAAGCTACGAAACCACACAAAACGATGTGTCTTTTTCCACCAAAGCTAAGTGGTATAGCGGAGTGCGTAAGATGTGCTATGAAGATGATCTCTGCGCTAACTACGTACCTAGTACATCGTCTACTCAGCTCTCCCCCGTACTTCCCATAGCTACACTACTCGCGCATCCCTAGCTCGTATCCCTCGCTTCAACTAATATGTAAAAAGCTTAGCTACATTGAACCTCTTTCCACCAGAGCTAAGCTAAGCTATGAAAATCAAGCGATCCTATTGGTGGGTTTGACACACATCCATAGCTTAGCAACGTAGCACATCTCTGGTGGAAAGGTAGTTTTTTTTTTATCTTCGGATAATCGTCTTGGATGTTCCTCGCCTGAAGAAGGCGAGGGGTTCTGCCGGACTCTTACCGGTTAAAAACCAACGGTGTTCCTCCTCCTAACCATTCGGCCGGGGTCGCGGGATTCGCCTAAAACATACACCGCAACCCCGGCAGGTGGAAATGTAGCCTATGGCTGCGCAAGTTAGATGGCAGCCGCTAACAAGACAAGACGGGGCAGCTGTTGTTGTATTTTTATCTACCATGTCTACGGTTATTTACTTACAGGTAGGTGCTACCTTTACCCAGCAGGTAGCCAATGTAGGCACGCCAACGGTCATGGCCTTATTAAGATCTTTCCTGAAGCAGGTGTATACTATAAACATTTTAAACACACAAACAAGTGTGACATGTTTAGTCACTAACACAATAACACCTTAGAAGATAAGTTTATTATTAATTTCACTGGCTTTGTTATCTACTATAAAGGTACCTACCTAGCCTACCTTCCCAATTATCTTGGGGTCAGCTGCCAGTCTAACCAGATGCGGCTGAATACCAGAATTTTACACGGAACGACTGCCATCAGTCCTCCACAACCCAGTAACTGGGCAATGCCTATACTCTCAAGGTTAGACCGGTTTTCGGTCTTTCGGGCTTCTGACAACCCGTAACTACTGTCATAGGTAGGTATTCGTATGACCCCCGGGACTGACTGTTTAACGTGCTCTCCAAGCCACGGAGGGGTCTCGATGTGTACCGAACGGTCACACATCCACGGACTGACCACGGCAAGCGCAGCTTAACCTCGCAAATTGCATGATCCACGTGGTTGGTAATTAGCCACGAGCCCCTCACCTAACTAATCCTACTAATATTATAAATTATTATATGTATTGATGTAAAAGTTTGTGAAGATGGGTGGTTGGCTCTTTGTTACACATAAACGGCTAAACGGATTTGGATAAAATTTGGCACATAGATAGACTATATTATCCTGGATTACCACATAATGACACTTTTTATCCGAGTACATGAAGAAGTTCCCCTAGACAGCGAGCGAAACCGCAAGCAACAGCAAGTAAATAAATAATTTAAACGACATTAATTTAAAATAAATGACAAGATCATCCATCTATATGATTAACTCAATTTATACAAAGACAGATACCCCAATTACAGGTGGGCGACGTCGGGACGAAAATGAAGCAATTTGTGGCAATTGAGGGACAATCACAATTTATCACTATTATCCTTTGGCGGTTAATCCACTGCCTCTATTAAAGAAGCAGTAAGCTAATAGGAAGAAATAATCAAATTGTGCAATTAATCTGAATTGAGACTGAGACACAGTTGTAAAACAAATTGACTAGTTAAAAAACTGAAACTAAAATAGCGGTTTGTTATATATTAGGTATGAAAGTTTGGTATTCATAATAAACTAGTAGGTAAGTTAAATTGTTTCTACTACTGTTGTATGTTCTATTTATATGATTCTTTAAAATAGTTCCGTTGGGAAATTCTATCTGAGGAAGCTTGGCGTCAAAAGTAATTCAATAATTTATTTGGTTATTAAGAAGATAGCAAAATAAATTATTAGAAAACGTATTTTACAGTTGCACGTGGTTTGAGAACTATTATAAAAAAGCATGAAATACAGATTTAAAAAAAAACACATGGTGGATTTTGCAGGCGCAGCGACTATACCTAGTCTGGCCAAAAATACTGTTACAATTAAAAATAAGAAAGATATTACATTTGAATTAGGAATCTGTCATTTTTATACGATTGTTCATTGTGTTTTCTAATTTTGGCGCCAATACATTGTACAATATTTTGCGATATTAAAATGGAGTGGGGTGATAAAGAACCGAATCGCTGTGATTGCATTACACAAAGTTGGTATGGAGCCAAATGCAATTTTTAAAACTCTCCATACGCTTGGTTTTAGTCAAACGTTTGTGTACCGGGCTATTAATAGGTACAATGAGACCTCTGTTTGTGACAGAAAAAGATCTAGCCGTCCACGTAGTGTTCGTACGAAAAAGGTGGTCCCTTACTGCTTTAGTAAGGGAAAGAATTCGAAGAAATCCTGTCCGAAAGCAAAAGATTTTATCTCGGGAGATAAAGATAGCACCCAGAACCATGTCGCGTATTTTAAAAGATGACTTAGGACTTGCAGCCTATAAGGGACGCACTGGTCATTTTTTTACTGATAATTTAAAAGATAATAGGGTGGTAAAATCGAAACAACTACTGAAGCGGTACGGAAAGGGGGGTCACAGAAAATTTTTGTTTACGGATGAGATTTTTTTACAATTGAGCAACATTTTAACAAACAAAATTACCGTATTTATGCTCAAAGCTCTAAGGAAGCTTCCCAATTAATCGACAGAGTGCAACGTGGGTTTGGTGGGGTGTTAGCTATGAGGGAGTGACTGAGCCATATTTTTGTGAAAAAGGTATCAAAACATCGGCACAAGTGTATCAAGATACCATTCTTGACAAGGTAGTTAAGCTCCTTAACAACACCATGTTCAATAACCAAGTATGGTCCTTCCAACAAGACTCGGCGCCGGGTCATAAAGCTCGGTCCACGCAGTCTTGGTTGGAAGTGAACGTTTCGGACTTCATCAGAGCTGAAGACTGGCCGTCGTCTAGTCCCGATCTTAATCCGCTGGATTATGATTTACGGTCAGTTTTAGAGAGTATGGCTTGCTCTAAACGCCATGATAATTTGGAGTCCCTAAAACAATCCATACGATTGGCAGTGAAGAATTTTCCCATGGAAAGAGTGCGTGCTTCTATTGATAACTGGCCTCAACGTTTAAAGGACTGTATTGCAGCCAATGGAGACTACTTCGAATAAGCTTTTTATATTTTAAATCGTTTTATATTTATGTATTAAACTAACACACTGTAAAAGTAGGTAATAAATATTATTTGCAATAAAAAAAAAGTTTTTTTTCTTTGTGACAATATTTATGGCAAGACTAGGTATACTAAAACACCTCTGCAGAACCTTTCGGGGTATACAAGGCGTGATGTTAATATGGGGATAATAAAATTATACAAAAAAAGAAACGCACGTATGTGACAATCAATTTAATACAATACAAAACTAGTTGTTCTGCTTAGATTCCTTCGCGTTTTGAAGTGCTTGCGTCAAATACAGTTTAGCAAGACTCTGGGAACAGAACTGGCTTATATGTTGGCTGTACGTGTTGATTTGTCCAGCTACAATCATAGGGTTGAGCCTAGGCGGAACAGGGTGGGGCTTGAAGAGTTTGTTGACGTCTTCTTCGGGTAGCGGAGGCTCATCCTTAGCGGCCCTGGCTAAGTTTTCTTGTGTCCGCTTGGCCAGCCAGCGGTGCTTGTCCTGCTGTTGACGAACCACCAACTGTTGGTATCTGTTGAACTTGATAGCTTCTTGGTTGAGTTCGTCGACGCGCTCCATAAGGCTGCGGAGTTGGCCTGTGAAAGAAGTAATATTATACTAACATTTTTAAAAACTCAGATGTTGCTAGTTTTGATAACAACTTATTGTCTATGACCGCTAATTGTCATGTAAAGTCACGACGAATTCAAATTAATTGACCTTTTTCAAGGGCACGCACTGAACAGTTCACCATAAGAGCTTCTTCACACTAGCGTTTGTCCAGCGTAGGTGTTCGGTGAACGTATGCGCTGCGCAGACGCCGCGACAACGCAACGCATGCGTCGCGTTGTCGCGGTTTCCTCTGCAATTAATTGAACGCTGCGCTAACGCGTCGCAGACGTCACACAATTTCGTTGCACAGGAGAGCGAGTGGCGGGGAGAGGTCGGATGCGAACAGGATTGTACATGACACCGCAGAAACGCGGCGCATGCGTCGAGGACCAGCGACGCTAGCGCAGCGTACTCATGTGCCCCAGCAGAGACGCCGCGTCTGCGCAGCACATACGTTCATCGAACGCCTACGCTGGACAAACGCTAGTGTGCAGAGGCTCAAAGAACGACGGAGAGCATAAGGCTGCCTGTCCACTGGAGCGGAGAGGAGCGGAGCTAACCAATAAAATTTTCGTCTCCGCACTCTGTGAATATTGTGCATTTCTATTGGTTAGTTCCGCACCGCTCCGCTCCTCTTCGCTCCAGTGGACAGGCGGCCTAGGACCGGTCTAAAATTATATTCAGCCCATCATGACAAGCGGCGTCATTGACGTTAGCATCGCGCTATACAGCTAATACAGCCCACCTAAAGTACTAATTAACCTCTTTTTAATAGTAACAACCCACCTTCCAATACTGACGCGGTGCCCAAATCCAGGAATTTGGAACCCTCCTCTTCGGGAATCATCTCGGACAGCTCGGACATCATGATGTTGGTGAGAGGCGAGTTGCGGATCACAATAGGCACCTCGATAAACAGGCTCTCGTAGCCTATCTTCAGGTTACGGAGAGCTTCGGGTGTGTAGTCACCCTCCTTGTACATGGCAATAGCCTGGAAGTGTGGAGGGAAGCAATTAATATGTGCTTGGTAATTTTAAACGATATAGAAGGTAAATCGGCTCTTGGCTAATTACCAAACGCGCGGATCATACGATTTGCGAGATTAAGTTACGCTTGCCGCGGTCTGTCCGTGGAAGGGTGACCGTTCGTTACACATCGAGACCCCTCCGTGCCTCGAAGAGCACGTTAAACAGTCGGTTTCGGGTGTTATACGAATACCTATGACAGTCAGAAGCCCGAAAGTTTGACAACCGGTCTAACCTTAGAGTATCGGCATTGCCCAATAACTGGGTGTGCGGAGGTCTGGTGGCAGTCCTTCCGTGTAAAATACTGGTATTCAGCCGCATCTGGTTAAACTAGAAGCTGACCAACATAGTTAGGAAAAGGCTAGGCAGAGACATTATAGAAAATAAATCTCATTGCTAAATCTCTTTTCAGGAGTACAGTAAAAATGCCTTTGCTATGCAATATTTTTTACCTTCGTTGGCCAAAAATATGATAGCTACAGTCTGATCTCCGAGAGAATGTGTTCCTGACAGATCATGTTACATATTATAACGTCAACCTACAATAAACTTAAATAGTTTTCAGTGCGGCCGCGCAGAATATACGTTCCTGACACCATTAAAGGGATTCTAACATTTTTCTATGGAAGCCCAATAGCCACCGCGCAGCGCTTTTGTTTTTTATTTTTTCAAAGTCACAGCTCATTTTGAAACTGGTATAGGTAGAGTCATATGATCAGCAATATGGTGTCCTAAAGTGTCTCGTTGCCGAAATATTTGGAGGTAAAGATTGCCATTTGAGAACAATAAAAATCATTAAAAATGTACTAATTACGTGTTTATATGCGTAATTAGTTCACTTTTATTAACATGGTGGCACGGGTAGCTATGCCACAAAGGTGCTATCCCCTTTAGCGCTAAACTATTTTAGTTTATTGTAGGTTGATGATTTAATATGAAACACGATCTGTCAGGAACGCATTCTCTCGGCGGCCGCACGTAGATCTTGCCACCAACAGGTGGATAGAATTAAATCTAAGACAATAAATTTTAGCCATCAAAGCATAGCATTTTTTTACATACATTATCAATGTGTTCTCAGAAACAGTTTGGATATAGAGACATGCATAACTTCTGTGGTACATAATAGGACCTGTCAATACCATTTTCAATACTATAAATATAAAATAAAAGATAACCGTCCGTCGGAATAAAAGATAACCGTCGACCGTCGGACTGGTCTCGAGTTCGACCCAACGCACGCACCTCTGACTTTTCGGATTCATGTGCGTATTGTATAAATCACTTAAAACGGTGAAGGAAAACATCGTGAAGAAACCGAATGCCTGAGAGATATTTCTCGACAGCATGTGAAGCCAAGTCAGAGGTCCATGGGCAGCATAAACTCTGACACCAGGTTAGTCACTAACCACACGAAAAGAAGAATAAAAATATTTTAAACTAACCTGAGGAGTCAAGCGGTACGCCTTCAGTGTCAAGAATCCCCTAGCAGACTTCTTAGTATCATAGATGACGACTACACTCTCCTCGATGGAGGTCTGGTAGTGGTACTGAGACTCCAGGAGCGACTGGCTCAGGAAGTTGCCCACATCGGCGCTCTGGTACCTGTGAAGAAGACATTTTAGTATTTTTAGAAAGATAGTAATGTAATTTCCCCATACCTGCCAGTGTGGTACTTGTTAAACCATTGATATTTTTTTTTTTTTTTTAGTTAAAAACTGTCTTGTGGACTTGCAGGCATTCATTTTGACACTCAGAACTCATTGATTTATGACTTAAATGGAGTAATAGCATGGAAAACCGCTTGTAACCTAGCTGTTTATCAAGCACCACTTCAGAACATTTATATAATATAATATATTTCATTAATATATTTCATTTTTTAAATGTTACGCTTGGGTGTGTTTACAGACACAAATTCACATGCACAGAGATGCAGATCAATTATTTGTAGGTCAAAATACTTGTTCCATGCAAGAATCGAACCCGCAACCCGAAGTGCATTAGGCCAAGGAAACAGCCACCCGGCCAACTGTGTTGGCAAAAATATGGCTTACAATGTCAATAAAACATAACCAGCCTGTATTTTCAAAATATAAAATTGAATAAATAATAACGTACCATCCAACATGGAAATGATCAACATTAACACGGCGCAGCCTTCTCATCATGTCCAGCTGGTACTCCTCCTCGTCCATGGTGTCATCGTGCTTCGGGAATGGGAAGCAGTTGGTGATCTCCAGACGGTTCTCCACGACCAGCCCGAGCAAGGCTCCCTGAGCCACCTCCATGTTGCTGCATGATTCTTCATGGCAATGTTTCACTATTTTCATCACCGCCTAGAAATGAAGAATGGTACTTTTAATATCAAACAGTCCTCCATCCTCGTTTCCCCTGCATGTAGGCTGTAAAGAGTGTCATAATCTTATGTCATAGAAATCATATCAGATATATTAACTACAGTGGAGTCCACTTATAACGATATCAAAGGGTCGTACTAAACGGATGTCGTTATAAGCGTCAGTAAATACCAGATAAGAAAACCTTACTAAAGGCTGTTCTTGAGTCGCTATAAGCGCCTGGTGGTTATAAGCAAAGTTGTATTAAACGGAATCCACTGAAGTATAACAAATAATTATGGCTTTGCAACTGCTCTCATCAGGTATGAAAAGTATATTCTGTTATTAAGTATATTTCTGGCTCCAAAAATACAGGTGCTCTAACCTAGCTCTGGAGCCAGGGTCTGAAAATTTTCTGTGCCCTGTTTTTATTCCAATAAAGAATTTATTTATATTAAAACACGTTGTAGAGGCAAGATTGCAGCCCATCTTTGTTAAACCAAAAACTCATGCTTTTGCCAATGAAATTTGGTTTTACACATTATTGCTCTTAACTGCCTTGTTAGTCTAGCGGTGGCAAGCGCAACTGCTGATTGTGAGGTCCTGAATTCAATCCCCAGGTCGGGCAGTGTTATTGGATTTTTCCGTGTGGTATTCCTCAGTAGCAGCCCGAGTTTGGATTTGTGCCCAATTGACGGCAATAAGCTCGCCCTCTATTACATGGGGCTCAAACATAACGGTGAAATGAGGGTGTTACTATACACCTCTGCCCAACCCTGCAGGGAAAACAGGCGTGATGTTATGTTAAGTGAATAATATTTCTTTATAACAATGCATAATCAAAGACTGAAAACACTTCAATAAAGTGTTTTGATTAAAGTTATCAGTTCCGGTACCAAGGTGTCTGAATCATTAGTCAACTTGTTAACTGCATGATTCAATTAACACAAACAAAACAACCGCCCACAGACTTGCTTTAATACATGTTGAGCGAATAAACATTTAAAAATATGAAATTATGTTATGTTTTACTACTAAGTATACTACAAAGCAAAAATGCCTTTGTTTTTATAGTCTTCACATTCATTGTTAACCATTTAAATAAGCCAAATACAGTTTCTTCTTTTTAATCCACATTCTTAAAGAATATATCATTGCTATAAAAACGAATGATCTGTACATGAACTGTTCAAACCAAGTTCTAACAAAGAATTTTAAATGTAATCATTGTATGTAAACATTGAGCATTTTATATTTGTCTGGCCATGCTAGCATCCTTAATTAACAGAGTATTAAGCATACAAATATACGGTATCCAGATGCTAATATATACAGCCAAAATTAAAATTACTCATGTCACAGCAGTGAGATCATCTCTGTAATCGTCTGCCGGCAGTCTCAGGTCACCGAGGTAAATGTCCCAAAAGAGTTCATGACTCATGCTCATTAACTAAATCCAACTTTCACATAGTAAACAAATGACATCTAATAAACGGTACATCCACCACAAATATCATAGAAGAGTTATATTAGGCGAATTCATGCGGTTTTCGTTTAAAGGTTGAGATAAATTGAGATGATAGTGATGATCTTTAAGTTTTATATGAGACTTCCAGGAAGCAAATATTAAAGTTTATGTTCACAACATAACCTATACGGACTATCAAAAACTACCAATTAATTCTATTATAATTAGAATATACGCATCATAATATCAAATTAGACGGTAGAAACACATTTCACACTGCAAATTATGCGCAATTACTACACAAAGTCTAAAAACAGAGAATACATGACGTGTCGACGAGGAACAGCTTTTTAACTTTAAGTAACATTTCAAGAAGTCATTTTACTAGATAGTTGTTACTTGAATATCATTCATTCTTTACGTACCAATCCATCGCACTGAACGTACGTAATTGTGGCTTCAGTTTCAGGAACGCGTCTAGCAGGCCCACTACGGTTCGCCATTTTTGTGAAAGGTTAGATTGATTTTGATAATTTTGACAATTGGTCACATAATATTACCAGTGGTAAAATTAAAATAACCGTGAAATGACCGTTATATCGTTATGCTTTTTTGTCTATTATAGTTATTTTAACAGCTGACAACCCTGTTGACTCTATCTTGTCTTTAAAATAATCAGCTGTCAAGTGTCAATTCAATTATTTGTCAATCAATCAAAACGAATAAAAATCTTATCAAACAAAGTTAATTTATAAATCTTTGTTTCTGTAGGACACAAAAATACTTTCAGTTGTAAATGTATTCTATAGTGAACAGTTCGATTCTACAGCATAATATGTGCGATAATGGCTTGAGAAAGTGTCCATTAGTTCTTCCGCCCTGATTTAAATCGATGATACTCCTACTATCTCAATGAAGAAAGGAAGTAATTATTAAATAATGAGTCAGCATAATTTCTGGAGAGGATTAACACCGTTGAACGTGCCATCGACACAGCAAGTACCTGATAAAATTGTAAAACTGTGTGCACTGAGCACAGACTTCATTGTGTTAGGAAATGACCATGGGCTTTATCACATCGAAAATGTAGACGACTGTTTGAATTTTAGAAAAATCAGCGGCATTTCAGCAATAGACATATCGTATCATAATGATATACTTTATATTATAGATATACATGGGCGGCTGTATAAGACAAATGCTAGTTTTAAAAACAAAGAAGAAATTATTGTTAAAGAGGATGCCAAATGTTGTCCTCATGGTTTTAAAAGTTCTAGTTATAAAGTGAAGTTTAGAAATGTAGTGACAAGTGATTTTGGACAGCTGTTCATAAGTAGTGATGGGCAGCTGTGGGGTTCCGGTGTTATGCCCCAATTATCAGTAGACACAAGTAGTGTTAAGAAAATTCCATTTTTCGAAGGACGGACCGTGTATAGTGCATCAGTGGGTCAGAACTTTGCTGCAGTCATAGCTAGAAAAAATGTCAGACGGTCTGGCAACTGTGATACAGAGAGTGATAATGATGATGAGGAGGTGTTTGCTTCAAATTGCTCACAATGCCAGACAATAATAGGCCTTGCCTCCCCTGCATCCGTGCCATCCCTATCAGAAACCTGCCCCTTAGGTGTTCAAATTAGTAAGTCTAGTGAAGATTCAAGTAGTACAACAGCTCCACAAACAGATGTGCATATTGATGCACATAGTCTAACAGAAGATTCTAGTCCCTCATCTGAGGAATCAAAAATTGCAAGAACAAACTTACAAAAAAATACAAATATAGAGGCAGATCAAAATTCTAAAGATGCTAAATCCAATGAAGATGGTGATGACCAGACATATAAAGAAAGTGAAACAGATGAAGCATGTGGAGATAAAATAAACAATATATTTATAAACACTGATGCTGCTAGACAGTTTTTGAGTAGACAGCTCTCTTGGGTATCAGCCGGTGAAGACTATTTAGTAGAATACACAGAGAAACCTACTAGAATAATAAAAGAGAATGTATCAAACCTTACAAACTTTGTCTATGAAGGAGTGAAAACTGTAGGAGACAAAGTGGCGACATTATCACGACATGTTAGTGGTAGCAGTGACAACAATGATGCTGTGGAATTACTAATGCATAGTCACCATGAGGAACTAAACTCTCTCATGTATAGTTGTACCTCTAACTGCAATCTAGAAGATTTGCATTTTTCCACCAGCACTATAAGCAGTGAAAAAGAATTTGAAGCTGCAAGGAAAACGGAGAACCTCAAAAACATGTCTAAACTTGGTAAGAATATTTTAGCGACTGAATTATGGACCTGGGGCGACATATCATATGGGCAATTAGGTGTAGGGGATACAGTGAAAAGAATAAAACCAATGGTTGTCATGACCTTGTCAGGTTTTGGGCTACAAAAAGTGTCTTGTGGCAAGTGGCACTGTTCAGCTTTAACATTAGATGGAAGACTTTTCATGTGGGGCTACAACCAATTTCATCAAGTCAGTTTTGATACTAGAGAGGACAAAAGCGGTCCTAAACAGTTCACAGAAAATTCTGACAGTGATAGAGTAAGAGATATGATAGCAACTGATCATCACACTTTAGCATACACTCACAATGAAAACATATTTTACATGGGCAAACATACTGAGGGCTACACAGAGTCTATTGTTAATTTGAATGTCAAGAAAGAGGAAGAAACTGAGAACCACACAGATATGAATGTTAAAATGAATGATTCCCAAAATTTCATAACCAAACCCCAAAATATGTGCTACCATTGGAGAATATTATCATCTGGCAACATCAGCTATTGCTCAATAGAAGAGTCGTCCAAGTGTCCAGAATTCCAAGATCTGTCTATTGCTCAAAGATATCTAGAAGAAATGCTTTTGATATATCATAATCTAGTTAAACCTTTTCTAAAGAAAAGTAAAGCTATAACTTCACATTCCAATATTTACGAAACAGTTTGTGATATTTTTGGTGACATATTAAACATAACTGCTCTGAATGTTCTCTCGATGTGGCAGTACGCCGAGAAGCATATAATCGAATGTGATATTTCTTTAATAAAAAATTTAGAAGAGTTTATTTATTTGTACAGAAAGTATTACGTAGCTATAAGCAATTTAATAGTTATCGGTGGGTTCGCACAGATTAACAGTGTCGTTGATGTCCCGTCTAGTGTTTATAATTTGTTTAGCGACCAGCTCCCGACTAATAAACAGAAGAACAATAAAAAGACTTTGGAAGCCATAGTGGGACTCGCGTTTGTACAACCTTTAACAAGATTGAGCTCTTATAAATGCATAGCTCAATCGTTATTGAGGTACAAAACGAAAAGAAAAAATGTCGACGCGAAGTCAAATATAGATGAAAGATTAAACAAAGTTATAGCTTCCTTGGATTCCTTGATCGATGAACAAGAAAAGAAACGGAAGGAAGCAGATGTCACAAAGTTATTTTGGGAGACAATAGGGAAAAGTCTTGAACAGTACCGATCGCCTGAACGGCGGCTCGTCAGAGAATCTAAATCCCGGCAACTAAATTTAGTAAATCCAGGACGTTTTTCATCACACTGGTTCGTTCTGTTCAACGATCTTTTCGTGCATGTCAGTGGAAGTACACCTTTCGTCCATCCCTTAGAAACGTTATGGGTAGAACCTGTGCCGAATACAGATTCTCTGCAAAATGTTATTCAGTTAACGACTCCTGAAGAAATTATGTCAGTTGCAACAACTACGGAACAGGAGAAAACAGAATGGACACATTCTTTGAACGCGTCGATAAGACTTGTGCTAAACAAGGACAATTTCAAACCCCCCGCCGTAAGGACGGCCAGTCACACCTTTTCAAGCAAAAATACTTTTTACAAAGATGCGAAGTACACTGGGAGGTGGTTGGACGGGAAAATCCATGGGAGTGGGAAGATGGAATGGCCTGACGGGAAGCTGTATGTAGGCCAGTTTCAAATCAATGCGCTATGTGGACATGGAAAGATGGAAATGCCTAGTGTAGGTAAGAATTCTAAATCTATTATTCTCACAAATTATATATTTAAGTTTAATTAATTTTTAATGTTACGGCTAATAGTTGAAGCGTGGCCACAACTAGCAGACGCGGTCCTAGGGCTAGGTCAGGGGTGTCGTCCCCCTCCCCCCCCCCCCCCAATCATCCAAGCTGGCGAAAGCTGAGTAACTCATAATTGATCTAACAGCTACACAATTTTTTTTGTGCGTAAACGAACGTATCCTTAGTTTTATCTTACATTTGAGAGTAAGTACATAATGGTAAGTTAAATAATGTTAATCAAATATAAACAAGGCGATATTATCTTAAACAATATTAGTACAAATTCAGTGGATTCATCTTACTAATGATTAATCGACGAATAATCACTGATTCCGTTGAAGAGAATATTTAATTTTAAAATATTCATATTATGATTTACATGTTTTATTGTTTTGGACCTTGAAACTGTAGATACCTGAGCCAAGTTGACACCCCCCCCCCCCCCCTCCCCAAATCTTGGGCTGCGACCGCGCCTGTCAACTAGACTAAGGCGCCCCGTACACAGTCAATCTCGATCGCGATCCGCAATCAAAATCAATGATCGCGATCCAGATTGTTTTGTGATCAGATGCATCAATCCGTCAATCTAATCCGTACATTATCAATCTGGATCGCGATCGAGATTGACTGTGTACGGAGCGCCTAAGCCAGCAAAAGCTAAATGTAGCCAAACGCGTGTTCTGATACAAAACTAACCCGGTTGTGATGTTTGATAGACCCTGAAACTATACTAGACTAGATTGATCAATTCCTGTTGTCATAGGTCTGGCCCAAAAGGTATTACCCGCCCTTATGGAAGTATTTGTTCTATCCGGGTAAACCTAGATGTAGCCTCGCTTCGGCTCCCCTTTACCCGGGCCAGTAGTAGGTACTATTATTAATTCTTTTTTTTTCAAATTTTTCTCGAGGCTTTTGTTCACTTTGTGTGACTATGGAAGCCTCATAGGTACCTCCTATATTTTTTACCAGCGACTCGCCCCAGCGTCGCACGGTTGCAATGTAGATACTAATTTGGGGCATATAAACCTTCCTCTTGAATCACTCTATTCTATTGCTGAAAACTGCATTAAAATCCGTTGCGTAGTTTAAAAGGTCTAAGCGTACAGACAGCGGGAACGACTTTGTTTTATATTATGTAAAGAAAAAAAGATTCTGTTCTATACTTAGGTATAGCCACATTTTATTTTTATCCGTAATCCGTAATGGTGAAAGCCAATCTATACCTACTAATATTGTAAAGCTGAAGAGTTTGTTTGTTTGTTTGAACGCGCTAATTTCAGGAACTACTGGTTGGAATTGAAAAATTATTTGTGTTGGATAGTCCATTTATCGAGGAAGGTTATAGGCTATACAGGGCGTCCCACGGATATGCCACATGGAGGGAAAGTACCTTGAATATTGTAGATGGAACATTTTACTGAAAACATTATTTGAATTTAAAAAACAATTTAAACTGCATTCATAGATATTTAAATAATTACATGGTTGAACCGGGAATTGAACCCGTTACATGAGAAAAATAATCAACCTGTAGCTTTATCATAACGATCGAAAGGCTTCATCATAAGGATTATTTTTTGCTAAATAACATAGTGTCACAAATAAAAGGAAGACCATGAAGTGTCCACCCGCGCGAAGCACGGGCCGCTAGTCTTCTATAAAAGGAATGTTATCGACTTCAATCAATCTCGTATTAGAATATAAAACTTGGTATTCCAATATGAACATTTTTCCTTTTATTTGATATCATTCAAGCTAAGCGCTATACGTATGCGAATTCTTGGCGTGGTTGTGCGCGTCATCATCTCGAAAGCGCGAATTCTTGTATGACTTATGAACGGTTATGATATTAGTCATATGATATGGATTGGTCGTAGGTACATACATAGTAATGTTTACGCACTTTATTGAGTAACTGACGCACGGTGTTGACTGCTTTGTTGGTCTAGTCGTCGCAAGCGCGACTGCTGAGCATGGGGTCCTGGGTTCGATCCCCAGGTCGGACAGTGTTATTGGGTTTTTTCATTAGGAATTTCTCAGTAGCAGTCCGGTGTCTGGACTTGTGCCCGGTTAATGGCAATAGCACAGATTACTTAATAGTTACTACGACAATAGGCTCGCCCCCTATTACATGGGACTTAACATACTGCCGAAACGAGGGTGTACTAAAACATCACTGCCGAACCTATCTGGGAATACAAGGCTTGATGTTATGTTATTGAATAAATCGACGGTCGGCAGTGAAAACCTCGTAAATACAATTTTCTTCAAAAGCGTTTTGTTCTTTAGATTGATTAACTCGTCATACACGTATTAGTTCAACACACTTTCAATTCAAATACTTCTAAGGTATCTATGATGTACGATGACAAACTTGTATAAACATTAGATCGGCCATTTTTTTTTCAGGAGACATTTTATCCTATCTCTTGTAAAAAAATGTATTTTACTCATACGTGGTTTTCACTGCCGACCATCGAAATGTTACATGTAGACACAAATGTTTTCACACGTCGACTTTATTCATATTTTGAGCATTTTTGTTTTCATATTATGACAAATAAGTGGCTAGGTACCTTGTTTTTTTTTTTTTGCTTTTGAAAATCCTCATGGATGTCCCATGCCCGGGGAAGGCGAGGGGGTCTGCCGGACTCTTACCGACTAAAAACCAACGGTGTCCCTCCTTCTGACCTAAGGCCGGGGTCACGGGATTCACTATTGCATGCACCGCAACCCCGGCAGGTCTTGGTCCATCAATTGCTGGTGGACCTCTCCACTGTAGCGCCCCACCCCACGACCTCCTGAGAGGCGCGGGGAGCACCCCACATCACTGGCGCACCAGAACACATGGTACGCCGTGACCATCCCGGGGACCAAACAAGTAGGTACATGGGCGCCAGTAATAAGGCAAAACATATGATTAATAATTTAGAATTTTGTAACTTACCTGCTACCATTTTGAGCAAACTCTGGTACCTATAGCAGATAACATAGCATCAGGCCATGTATTCCCCAAAGAGTTCGGTAGAGGTCATTTCGTACACCCTCAATTCGCCAGTTATGTTAAAGTCCCATGTAATAGGGGGCAAGCTTATTATCATTAACCGGGCACAAATCCAGACTCCGAGCTGCCACTGAGAAATTCCTAATGGAAAAACCCAATAACACTGCCCGACCTGGGGATCGAACCCAGGACCCCATGCTCAGCAGTTGCGCTTGCGACCATAAGACCAAAATGGCAGATAACTGAAAAAAACTACCTTACTTTATTATTATGACTTTTATAAGTAGTTGCGTAGTAGATAGATCAAGGAAATATCAATTTGCATCATTTGTTTCCAATGAGGAACCAATTAAGACCCAGGCATCCATAAGGTACATACTTACGTAGTAAAACATCTATATGTTACAGTCATAGTGATTAAATAGCTATTATACATAATGACTGGTCATTATCTATAATATCTACTCCATTTAGATAAAGTGATAAATTAATCACTTTATCCGGACATCATAAATTTATGATAGCAGGTCGAAGTTAGTCAAAGTAATAAAAATACGGTTTTATTTTGTGTTATGGCTAGTGAGCTTTCAATTTACTTTTTTAATTAATGTTAAATTATTATCTATGACAATGTTAATTATAATATTATAAGCTACAGATTTTTTTATTCACAAGGAAACCTAAAAATAAACCTAATCTACCATGCATGCTTGCTATGCAAAATAGGAAAACTGGCGCTCGGCGGCCGCTGTCGCGGCACGCTCGCCTTGGCGCGTTGTGTGGTCGCAGTTCTAACCTTTTTTCTTTTATCGTGCGGAAATCCTCATGGACTATCCCCCGTCTGGGGAAGACGGGGGGGTGTGCCGGACTCTTACCGGCTAAAACCACCACGGTGTATCCTTCTGACCTAAGGCCGGGGTCACGGGATTCGCTATTGCTTGCACCGCGATCCCAGCAGGTCTCGGTCCACCAGCTTCTTCTGGTGGACCTCTCCTGTGGTGGGGCAATTGTTTCCCTGCCCCATTTCCTTCGAGAGACGCGCGCGGAACACGGCGCGCCGTCCTCCCTGGGCCTGTTACTGGTCGGGCGACGGGTTCTCCAACCCGCCGCCCGCAGGCCACTCACTAGGATGGCCGGAGATCGTCACGCGCCCCCCGGCGCCCGGTGCGTCTAGCTCGAGAAGGGAGAGAAGAAGCGGCCTCCCTCTCCCTCTCCGCTACCTCCTTGGTCGCCATCACCTCCTCGCAAAAGGAGGCGATGGCTTCCCACGCAGTTAGTTATGAATTCAGAAAATGGAGTTTGTAATCCGTGACCCCAAATATGACGTAAAATGTAAACACGTCTGATCATAGCTATGGACAGATAGATTTTAGCATATTTTTTACGAAATCTTTGAAAATATATTTCTCTTAAACTATCGAGTTTTGGGGAAAGTTATAGAACAAAAGTTATCCCTTATTATGGGTACCTACTTTAATACCCTTTCGGCTTAGTACCTCCTTTCCGACTAACCTTGTATAAAAAAATATTTGAAAGTACTGTAGATACCTACTATCTCTACTAGGTAGGTACACAAATACATAATATCATTAGTGCCAAGGTAGAAAGAATTACGAAATATGGTGAAACCTTGACAAATGTGCTAACTTTTTAAATATTATAGATACCTATATGTTTAACCTGTATACAGAGTGTAAACGACATCATGTAATTCCTTCAAACCTCGTGATGTACTGCTGACATAGATTAACCCTGAACGGGATACTTTTGGATTCAATAAAAACAATTTGTATGAAGTAAACTTGTGTTGTTAACGTGAGGCATTTTAACGCCCCGAGCAAATTGCGCGGTATCGCTAGCCGCGCTGTTATTTAACTTGGGCCGCTAAAATGCCTCACGTTAAGAACACATGTTTACTTCTTGTATTTTTTTATTGATTCTAAAAGTATCTCGTTCAGGGTTAATCTATGTCAGCAGTACATCACGAGGTTTGAAGGAATTAGGTACATGATTTCGTTTACACCCTCTAAATTAAGGTCGCAAATATACTATATGTAACATAGTTAACGCACATCCTGAAAGTAGTTTGTTCAGAATCGTTTACTGAATAATCGATTTCTATAATTTTTAATATAGGTAAACTACGGAAATTAGTCACATTACCCCTGTACAGTCAAAACAAACTGAAATGGACCGTAAATCAAGACAAAAAGACTTTTAAAAGTGCATTTTTATTTGTATTAAAAAAAATCCGTCATTCAATACAAAATAAAGAAAAATAAACCTTATTTCAAGAACGTTAATTTAGTAAATAACAATGCATATACATGTTAAACTAAAATTTCAATGTATGTATGATGATTTATGATTATAACATCATATTCTGATTGGGTGTTTGAGGGTGTGCGTTACTTACGTTACATGTTGATGTATAGTAACGGGTAAACTATATGAAAAGTACCTACTAGTTGGCTGTTGCATTTAGGTACCTGCTCTTTTACATAAATTCTGACGTCACGGGTATTTTCAGCGCCCACTATCATGAGCAAGCAAACCGGATTAGATAAATCAAGTCATAAACGATTAAACTCTATCAGTATGATAAATACGTAAATATAAAAGTTTCCTGTGAAGTTCCCGAATAGAAATAGTTCTCCGTTGCTATTATTCCCACATGGATACAAGGTTAGTCGGAAAGGGGGTACTAAGCCAAAAGGATGTTAAAGTACCCACAATAAGGGTTAACTTTTGTACTACAACTTTCCCCAAAACTCGATAGTTTAAGAGAAATAGCTTTTCAAAGATTTCGTAAAAAATATGCTAAAATCTATCTGTCCTTAGCTATGATCAGCTGTGTTTACTATTTAGGTCATATTTGGGGTCACGAATTAGAAAATTAATTTTCTGAATTCATAACTAAAGCAGGTATGTTTTTTTTTTTGTAAATACTTAAATAAAAATCATTTTGCATGCAAATAAAAATGATCGAATTTTGAAATTTTAACACTTGCTTTAAAATAGTCATCAGTGATACTTTACGTGACCTGCGGCTTAGTACCCCCTTTCCGACTAACCTTGTATAATACCTATTCCATGTATTCACTGGCTTCATGAACAATCCTCGCACAGAATCCTATTAGGCAACGAGAGTCTTCTGCCTAGCCTTTTCTCAACTATGTTGGGGTCAACTTCCTGTTAACCAGACGCGGCTGCATACCAGTATTTAACACGGAGCGACTGCCATCAGATCTCCGCAGCCCAGTTACTGGGCAATACCGATATCCTAAAGTTAGGACAGTTGTCAGACTTTCAGGCTTCTGACTTCCCGTAACGACTGTCATAGGCATTTTCATGACACCAGGACTGACTGTTTAACGTGCTCTTCGAGGCATTGAGGGGTCTCGATGTGTAACGAACGGTCACCCATCCACGGACTGACCGCGGCAAGTGCAGTTTAACCTCGCAAATAGTATGATCCGCGTTGTTGGTAATTAGCCACGAGCCCTTAGGCGACGAGGACCCTGGCTGGATGTAGGTTGGGAAACCTTTTGAATCATCATTAACAACGCAGGCCCGTACATGGCCACTGCCAAAAAATGTATTTCCTTATAGACAGTTACAATGGAAGGTCATGAATATAGGCATAATGACCATGAGTAGTTGACAAACGGACGATTGAACGTAGTATTTATGTTGTTATAAATCCCATGCTCCTGCGTGTCTTTTGCTCTACACATTACACACATAAACCTCTACACCAGGGGCGGGCAACTTGATTCGACCCAAAATCTACTGTTTACTGAGTAGACTCTGCGATCTACCAATTACATAATCAGTACCTCTTCATTCAACTTATATTAAACTTATATATTTTTCTTTGCCTTGCCATGTCGATCGCGATCGACTGGTTGGCTACCCCTACTCTACACAATACAAAACTTCCTTTCTGCAACCATAACATCACGCCTGTATACCCCAAAAGGTTGGATAGAGGTGTATAGTATCGCTATTATGTTTAAGTCCCATGTAATAGTGGCAAGCCTATTGCCATCAATCGGACACTAATCCAAACTCCGGGCTGCTACTGAGGAATTCCACACGGAAAACCCCAATAACACTGCCCGACCTGAGGATCGAAACACTGCCCGACCTGAGGATCGAAACACTGCCCGACCTGAGGATCGAAACCAGGACCTCGCCATCAGCAGTCGCGCTTGCCACCACTATACCAACAAGGCAGTTCTTTTGCACCCGTTTTGTGTTATATTTAAAACAAAACACGCACAGGAGTCCCGGCTTCTGCATCCAAAAAAGATTCTATTGTCAATCCATACGTAATCCATTCAATCATCTTTTGGGATATCCACGCCATACATCCGTGCGAGAGTCGCCACCTGGCCAACCTCCTCAGAAAAACAATTGCGTAAAAAAAACCTAGACACATGTTATCCAATTTCAGGAGTCTACGAAGGTCAATGGAAGGACAACCTCCAAAACGGATACGGTGTTATGAAATACATCGCAGGCGACATCTACGAAGGTTATTTCAAGGACGGTAACCCTCATGGCCATGGGATCAAAAAGCAGGGGGATTTCACCTCATCGTCGGCCACCATTTACACAGGGGAATGGGTCAATGGGGTCAAACAGGGTTATGGAGTTATGGATGACATCGGGAAAGGAGAAAAGTATTTGGGAAACTGGAGCGATAATAAGAAGCATGGGTGTGGTTTGATCGTGACCTTAGATGGGATTTATTATGAAGGACTGTTCATGCAGGATATTTTGACGGTTAGTATCAAAATAATAGTCATGCTTTCTAAAGTACTCGCCAAGCTTTTTGACCGCTCTGAAGTTCGGCGAGTGGGTGCGCAGTAGCAAAATATGTAGGTAAATTCGCTACTGCGCATTCGCCTGACTTCAGAGCGGCCAAAAAGTTTGGCGAGTACTGTAGATGCATAATAATGGCACATACTATAAAAAAGCGCATGAGACTTGATGCTTTGTAATACTTGTCTCTAATAGACTGGCAAAGAGACTCCACTTCAGCGAAATACTACGTTAGAAGAATGAAGTTATACTCTTGGCATCAATGATATCGCTTGAATGCAATTTCCTTCCAATTTGTTACTTATATCCTCTAGACAGACAATATATTAAGTACCCAGCAGTATTCAACACTCATAATTATGCACACTGTGTTTGTTGGAGAGTTTGATCCTGATTATGGACTCTATCGATATCAATAGGTGCCAAGATTGTACTTTTTCCCAGTTTCGTCAGATTGAATCCCGAATCGGGCAAGACTTTTTGAAAATATATGAAGGCAGTATTTCTTACGTTTAAAAATATAATGAAGACTCAAAGAAAAATAACTTTGTTTTAATATTTTAAGTACTTTCCCATGACCATGTGTTTTCGGACACCTGATATATTCACTTCGATGTCCATCTTTCAGGGTCACGGTGTAATGGTATTTGAGGACGGCACCCACTATGAAGGGGAGTTCCGATCAGCTGGCGTATTCTCAGGGAAGGGAGTACTAACCTTCTCCAGTGGAGACAAGATTGAAGGTTCACTCAGTGGCGCGTGGACTGAAGGTGTTAAGATATCTAATGCGACTATGCATTTGAACGTATCGAATCCGGTACTGCCGAACAATTCTAAACCTAAGTGAGTTAAATTTAAAGTTGATATTTGTGTGTTATGATAGTCGTTGTAATACAATTTGTTATTGTAGTTGTAGATTAATGCAGATTTTTTTTAAATTACGTTAGTCAGACTTAAAGTTAACTTGTGTATTATTGAAATTGCCTATTTGATATTGTGTTGTTTCGCTAAATAAAGAATCATAAAAATCGGTTCACAATTAGCAAAGATATCGCGGAACAAACATACAAAAAAAGAACATGCAGTCGAACTGAGAACCTCCTTCTTTTTTGAAGTCGGTTAAAAGTAACAAATAACTACGATTATTATGTATCTGCCTACTACAATGATATATTTCTGATTATAAATGATGTTATGAAATAAATCGAAATGTTCAACTATATAAACCATATTTATCGTAATACGTCAATTTGGTTTACCAAACATAATTGAGCCACACATGGGAAAAATATCTTATGTTTGCCTTCCATGTCAAAATATATTGACACAGCTGCACTAAAATTTGTCGCCTAATTAGTTGAATATTACAAGGCCGACTTTATACCTCCAATGATTCTGATGTTTTTGATTCGTGTGTCAATCAGTACAGGCAAATGAGTACTTGAGTTTCAAGATTTACAATCTCCTAAATTTAGCCCAACAAATGCTGATAGATCTTGCTATGGTAACCTTAGGATATCAGCATTGCCCAATAACTTGGTTACGGAGGTCTGATGGCAGTCGCTCCGTGTAAAATACTGATATGCCGCATCTGGTTAGACTGGAAGCTGACTCCAAGATAATTGGGAAAAAGCTGAGAGGAAAATGCTAATAGACCTTCTGTGATTATTCAGACTTTAATAATTGTATTTGCCATAATCCTACAACTTCAAGGATGAAACTTGATATTTTCAATGACACTCTTTACAGCTCATTTGGAAAACTAAGCGTAGCCCCAAACCAAAAATGGAACGCACTCTTCCGCCAATGTTTCCAATGCCTAGGCGTCTCCGAGTCCATTCTCACGCCAACTGGCAACCACTTTGCCAACGGTCCGTCTGGCAACACCATTGACAACGTCAAGATCTGGCAGAATGTAGCTGTTGCCATATCGTGTTCGCATAAGGAGAGGAACAAAATGTCTATGAGGAGAAAAGGTAGCGATCTTAACAAGTCTGTTGATTGCTTAGAAGTAATACCGCAGTTTGGTCAGAAGACGCTGAATTTGGAAAATTATATGGAGCTGAAACAGTATTTGTATAATGTGAGTACATTTTTTTTTGTGGTTTTTAGTCATTTTTTTAATAGCAACACTTATTAGATCACGTTTGAGATGTCGGGACGACTTTGTTTTTTTTTTAAATTAGTGCGAATAGCCAACTCCACGAATGAGGGGCTCGTGGCTAAATAACAACCGCGCCGATCGTAAGATTTGCGAGGTTAAGCTGCGCTTGCCGCGGTCAGTCCGTGGATGGGTGACCATTTGTTACACATCGAGACCCCTCCGTGCCTCGGAGAGCACGTTAAGCCGTCGGTCCCGGGTGTCATACGAATACCTATGACAGTCAGTTACGGGTAGTCAGAAGCCCGAAAGTCTGACAAACGGTTTAACCTTAGGATATCGGCATTGCCCAGTTACTGGGTTGCGGAGGTCTGATGGCAGTCGCTCCGTGTAAAATACTGGTATTCAGCCGCATCTGGTTAGACTGGAAGCTGACCCCAAGATAATTGGGAAAAGGCTAAGAGAGAGCCAACTCCACGAATGTTGAAAGTAATGGAGGCCTTTGCCCAGAAGTGGGACAATATAGACTGATACAAAACTTATTTACTTGCGTGATCAGCTGAAGAATAGGTTCATCTCTTCACTTCTTGAGTGGCTTACATTTCAAAAAGAGAATGTCAACTGGACTGTTATCAGTTTATCCCTTTACTCATTAATCTCAGATTATGAAAATCTATCTATTTTTTTTTAAATAGAGTACCTACGTAATATCGAAATCCTCGTGATGTCATATAATAAGGGCGCTTTCAATTTAGACGTTTCGTGTCGGACCGCTGCGGTGCGTTTGTCGTAATGCGCAAAAAGCACGCGGTGCGGCAGCAGTGCGGCGTCGGTACAGCGAACGCTCGACAACACGCACTTGCCGCACCGCGTTCTCTGTATGAAAACAAACAACCGTCCGTGCGCAATACGACAAACGCACCTTTTCGGCACCGCAACGGTCCGACATGAAATGTCTAAATTGAAAGCGCCCTAAGGGTTAAGCGCTTGTTTACCAGTATATGAGGATCCTTCGAGACAAGTTTACTTGGCAGTAATAACAATATTTCCAAAAGATAGAACTAGGATGCAGAAAAGACTACAGCTTACTTACTTACAGCTTGCCCCATATTCACAGGCCTGCGAGTCGTCCCACCATCCTCTGGGCCAACTTATCTTAGGTGTGACCAACGCCTTCAACACCACGTACGGTGGGGTACGAGTGCACCCCTTACTCCTCAGTCATGCTGTGAAGGAACTCAAGAGTATTACCGCACGGCTCTACCAGGTCGTAAGGTTACTGTTCCCAGCGTTGCCACCAGAGGGCACTGATGCTGTGTTGCCATATAAGAAAAGGGAGGACGGTCAGGAAGTGGAGCATGAGGAGAGTAATCCTATTGATGGGTGAGTGAAGTTTAAATTCTTATACATTAAAAATTTGGTATTAATAATGTTGGATAAGTCTTACTGGTCATAGTTATCGTCGTGGCCATTTCTTAACTTTAAACGATATGTTTCTTTGATCGATTTTCGAATAAGATAGTTTGAGCACCTTTTTGGGTGTTGTACTAGTTGCTAAGTGGCGCGGGGACACATAGATGGTATACACCAGGGGTGGCCAACTTGATTCGACCCAAGATCTGCTGTTTACTGAGTAGACTATGTGCCATCTACCAATTACATAATCAGTACCTCTTCATTCAACTTATATTAAACTTATAATTTTCTTTGCCTTGCCATGATCGACTGGACTAAGAGCCGCGATCGACTGATTGGCCACCCCTGGTATACACAATGTGTAACACAAAACTTGCCAAATCCTAACCTAGGCTCTATACTAGGTTTTTTATTAGATTTTAGGTCAAATCCACAAGCAAAGTTATTTTGTTCACCAAATATAAATCCTAGATAGTACTTAAAGATTACCTATTAATTTATCTCTTACAGTGAAGTGGTATCAGCAGCATCTCTCCTCCAACCCACCTTGCTACCTCGAGTGCATCCTGCCCTCTTCGTTCTATACGCCCTCCATAACAAAAGAGAAGACGATTTGTATTGGAGACGGCTGCTAAAGTGGAATAGACAGCCGGATCTAACGCTCATGGCGTTTTTAGGCATCGATCAGTGAGTTAACTTTTATTTATAACATAACATTAGACATGTACTCCCCGAAGGGTTAGGCAGAGGTGTTAAGTAACACCCTCATTTCGCAGTTAATAGGGGGCGTGCCTATTGCCATCAACCGGGCACAATTTCAAACTCCGGGCTGCTACTGAGGAATTTCACACGGAAAACCCAACAACACTTTGCCCGGCCTGGGAATCAAACCCAGAACCTCACGATCAGCAGTCGCGCTTGCCACCACTAAACCAAAGAGGCAGTGCAACATGTATTTATCTATTTATTTAACGTTTTTCCGGAAAATAATAGATCGCCCCCTCCCCAACCATCATCATCTCCCTGCCCTTATACCACACTAGGTGGGGTCGGCACAACACGTATTCCTCTTCCATTCTCCTCTATCATGCGTCATCTCATCACTCCTTTCTCACCCATATCATCCTTCACACAACCCATCCATCTTTTCTTTGGCCTACCTCTACTTGTATATCCATCTACATTCATTCTCACCTTTTTTTATTCGTTGGAAAATCCTCATGGATGTCATGGTTGTCTTGGGACTCTTACCGGCTAAAAACCAACGCTGTTCCTCCTCTTGACCGTTCGGCTGGGGTCGCGGGATACGCAAAAGCATGCACCACAACCCCGGACATTCATTCTCCCCTCCACATAACATGTCCATACCACGCTAACCTAGTACTCCTCAACTTTTCAGTCCCCAACTCCCCAACCGTGGGTGTTGTATAAAATCCGACTAAGTTATTAAGTCAAAATGTCATGCTGTTTTCGCAGCAGTTATTCTTGCTCATAACAACATTACTACGATCACCAATCCATCTACCAAGCCCGGTGTTTATGCTGATATCCTCTCTGTATCTGAATACAGCAGAATAGGAAATGGCCATTCTTCTGTCGTGTCGACACGAGCTGTACGACGATAACTCATGCCGTGGTAAAAAGATTCGCCAATCAGCAAGGTTGGTAGCGGGGCTGACTGCATGCGCCGTTAAGACTTAGGCCAGACATGTTTCAAACTTTGCGCACATGCTCGAATTCCCGTGCCCGCACCGTCTTTAAACAAGTGTTCAAATGTTTGCACAGTCATGTCTGACCCGGTCTTATGCATAGAAATAGTTATTTGACAGTAGGCAAACTATAGTCCACGCGGAACTAGTTGGCCGCGCCTTAGGTATGTGAGCGGCAGGAGGGGGGTGTGTACGGTAGACAAGACAAAGGAAACTGACAGAGCGCGTCTACTGTTTCGCACCCCCCCTCCTGACGCTCACATACACTATAAAACTATGCGAACAGAATCATCACTTCTGTCGATCTTACTGCGACATCTACCATTCTCCATATCTTCTAGTCACCCTCATTTGATGTTTATTTTCTACAACAGTTCTATTTTGTTCTAGAAAATTCTGGGTAGGCTACACATGTCCCAACAACCAGCTGTCTCCAACATCACCACTTAAGGAGCAGCTATTTCAAGAAGCGGTGGAGACGCTTCAACAACTCAAGACCACATTCTCACCAATAGAGAAACTGCTCGTCATCAGAAGTACCTTCCAGAAGATGACCACCGCTGTTCAACAGGAGTTGGGTAAGATTAACATTATGATATAATTATATTTTTTGGTCTTCGGTTCTTCTTCTGGTGTCAGAGTTTATGACCCATGGGCCTCTGACTTGGCTTCACATGCCGTCGAGAAATATCTCTCAGGCATGCCGGTTTCCTCACGGTGTTTTCCTTCACCGTTTTTAAGCAAGTGATAATACAATACGCACATGACTCCGAAAAGTCAAAGGTGCGTGGCTTGAGTTCGAACGCGAGAATCACTTGGCAGTCCGACGGTCATACTACGAGGCCATCACTGCTGTTGGTCTTCTGTTAACAATAGGGGACACTTTTCCTTCCCGTGGTTTTCGTAAAAGCCAAAATAGGGATGTTAATAATATGGGACAGCATTTTCCTGTGCGCTAATGATAACAGACAGCGATTACAAATATTTTTGGAGTTGTAATAAGCTTTGTTTTACAGCTAGCATGGTGAAAGATTTGGGACTTCAGGCCACACAAAATATTTGAATTTCGAATGTTACATTACCGAGGTTTCATATTTACGGAGCAAAAAGAGGAAGTGATAGCTTTCAACCCACCGCGAGCTGGCGGGCGGGCGGACGAGCCTTTTCGTACTTCGGTTCACATCGTTTGAGTCGCTGAAGTAGCTAGACTCAGTGAAACGTTGCTCGCTCGCCTGCCCGTCAGCTCGCGGTGTGGCCTGCGCTTCAAACATACCCTGCGATGAGTGCCTATTAATTTGAAAAATAGTTTCGGTGTGGCCCATCTATGACGAAATACACATAGGTACACACGAGCCTTTAGCAAAGACTTTTTGTGACATGTGTCTAGCTCTAACGCCTAACACCAAGTTTCTTTTTATTTACCAGGTTCGAACTACCTGTGGAGTATGGACGAGTTGTTCCCGGTATTTCACTTCGTGGTGGTGCGCGCCCGCATCCTGCAGCTGGGCTCAGAGATACACTTCATTGAGGACTTCCTGGAGCCCGCCATGCAGCACGGGGAGCTCGGCCTTATGTTCACCACGCTTAAGGTAATGCCAATCTTATGTCGTAGAGATTAGGTAGAAAACTGAATGGAAAATTGAACGTTTTTTGGATTATGTAACGTGGATCGGAAGGTAAATTCAACTTTATAGGATTGGATTACGGTGTAAAGAACGTCGGCCACGGTCCATACATGCTATGACCTGACTATAAAGTATCGCGACCTTTGATAGGATATGGTTTAATTGGTTCACCTACTTATACTAGTCTCATCCATGCTTTAAAGAAATTTTTTTTTAAGAAGCGGAAGAAAATAATTTCTTGCATTTATTTGTTCTTATGGATTTGGAATTTGACAAGTCGGAAACTAGACAACTACTACTACGATCATGCTAATCATTGTTAGTTACGTGTTCTGTGTCACACAGTCGCACTTCTGTGCGAAAATAATAAACATTGACAGTTTTTCTTGATGAAAAGAATTATTTCAGACTTAGTGTTTGGCCATACCTATTCAATTTACTGCGCGGGAGAAGCTTTGACAGCTACCGGGATGTCAATATGTCATACGTTTAGTTCCATTTATTGGAAGCATTAAATGTATTTTTGATAATTTGGCCCAGTAATTGATCTAATTGTTATTAACCATCAAATAACAATATTGTAAGAATAAAAACGACACAATCAACATAATATAAAATGTTTAAAAATAACTGGTATTTTAAAAATCGTAAACGCTTGAATGCTGGTGCTAAAACCAAACGTGTACCCAGTACACAATGAAACGTATTAAGGTGCGTTCAAAATTAATAAAAATGTCGTAAAAAAGTAAGGTTTTTTTTAAAATATCAATATTTTATTCCAGCTTTTAATAAATAATTGAATAGTTGTAAATTAATGCATAAAATAATTGACTATTTTTTGACGTATAACTCGTTACGGGTCTCATCCACATCTGGTCAGGTCAATTGTGGCCATTGTTCTTTAAACAAATTGAAAAATAGTCTACATCACGCAGTTCTGACGAGGTTGCGGTAATTTGAGCTTGCCCATTTTAAGATGAAAATTTTATGATGAGTCTAAAATTACCTAATCTCGACATTCATCACAGAAAACTATTTACAACTTTTAAAATAATTTGGTCTTTATGACTCCTAGTTTAGGTTCAAATTCAGTTGAAGTTATATGAGTATGGATGAGATGTTCGCAGTGTTCAACATCGTGATGAACGCGCTCCCATCCTTTTGATAGTAACAAAATCGATCTTGATTTGCGGAATCTTTTTTGGAACTTAATTTAGATCTGCATCTTATATTCAATATCGTTTCATCGAGTTTCAAACGAATTTAGACTTTATTTATACTGTATTAACGTATAAATTTTATATTTCCAGGCGTGCTACTTCCAAATCCTTCAAGAGAAGATGTCGATCAACTAATAAGCAACTATATATAATAAATAACGATTGATCTCGCAATACGTATGGTGCGTAACGTTTAGTTGTAGCTTGCGCAATAATTTGCTATGTAAGTCCTGGCTAGATGTTCTGTTAGCTTGTAGCTATTCGAGGACGTATACAAGAACACACTAATCACACCTAATTCCGAATCTTTTCGATAAACAGTTTTCGACCAATTCGGTTTTTTATCTCGTTTCAACTACGATTTTCATAACGAGAGAAAACGAGACAGTAAATCGAATTGTTCGACAATTGACTAATCGAATCGTTCTGAATCACTCGCAGGGCTGCCTCGCTTACAGCCGGGTACTGACCGGCGTTACAGGGCGTAATGTAACGTGTTACACAGCAAGCGTTCGTGCAGTCAGTACGGGGAAAGGACGCGCTTGTAACGAGCATGTAATGTAACATGCTCGCTGCGAATGTTACATTACGGCCCGTAACACCGGTCAGTACCCAGCTTTAGACACACGCAAGTAACGCGGCGTCTAATTTTGTTTTTAAATAACAGCTTCAGAGATTATAGACTGCTTTATTTTTTCTTAATTTCTTGGTAGATCTTTAAAATTCACAATACTGCTGCTTACATTTAATTATTTAACTCAATTTAAAATATTGTTTGAATTGATGCCAAAAACATAACCGACATTAAGGTTTATATAATTAACTTGTATACGTCCTTAATTATAATAATTATTGTTATAAAATTCTTATTGTTATATAATTGTAAAATGTCTATGATGTAGTTTACAATGAGTAGGAAAGAAATGAACTTTTCTTTAAAAATAAATAAGAAATTGACTTGAATGATCTTTTGTGTATTTTTCATTGAAATACAATAATAACTGAATCTGTTGGCATGATATTAGTTAATAATTGTAATGAGGAATAATTTATGCATTCCATAGAAGAAACTTTTTTTTAAAATTATTTTTATACTATATGTGTAAAGTTATGTCAACATTTAAGACATTATAATTTGTCTTGACATTAATATTATGATAGCATCTTATATCTTTAACTTAGTAGTTAGCTAAATCAAGTTGTATTTGATTTTTTTATAAATATAAAAAGTATTGGTAACAGAAAAAAAAATATTACAAATGAAATATAAATAAAAAATGGTGGCACCAATAAAAGTACCAGTGCCACAAATGTTTTTTTACTTTACCTTTGAAACTGGTATTACGTAAAAAATATGTAGGTACCTATTTTTTTAATAAATGTATTTGTATATTACGACAACTAAGAAGTCGCATCGGCAAACTTAGAACCGATCACTTCCGAATTGAGTGCAACTTCAAAACCACCAAAGCTTATTAGTACTGCAGTAAAAAATGATCTTTATGCTGACGCAATAAGTGTGTGGCGCGATAATGAGCAACTGCCATTGCTTGTTCAATCAAGTTTGATGATGCAACTTCTTAGTTGTGTCGCTCTGTAACTACGTTACATACTGTTTACCAAACAATATTTTAAGTATTATTAATATTCACTAACGATTGTCCAAATTTTGCAGTGGACCTTTTGCGTCCACTACATTGTATGCATGGTATAATAATACAGGAGTCTTTTCTCATGACAGCTAGATAACGTGACTGACCTACTACGTCAAAGCTACTGATGAACCATTAAGCATCGGCTTTTCTTGTCGTTCGTTCTGCCTAATCTTTTCCCAACTATGTTGGGGTCAGCTTCCAGTCTAACTAGATGCGGCTGATTATCAGTGTTGTACACAGAGTGACTGCCATCAGACCTCCGCAACCCAATAGGGTATTTGACTGTAAATTGTTTATTAGAAATCTCGAAACTGTTACAAAAATGATAAGCAACAGTGAAAAAACTAATGAAATATTTAATAAAATGCACAAGTTATAAACGATTGAAAATTGCTCACTAGACAGAGAACATGACGCCACAATGACGTCATACCTTGCAAACTTCATAATTATTTGACATCACTCCGTACAATAACCTTTTCGCGCGACAAGGACAGAAAATGCCCTCTCCACAAACTTCGCAAGCGTGTAGCTCCTCTATTTTTTCATCGATTTTATTTATTTTTTCACATATCAATTTGTATCTATACTTTCTTTAAAATAATACTAAATTGTTGTAAATTTTTAATAGTAGTCAAATACCCTATTACTGGGCAATGTCGATATCCTAATGTTAGACCGGTGGTCAGACTTCCGGGCTTTGACTACCCGTTACGACTATCATAGGCATTCGTATGACACACAGGACCGACGGTTTAACGTGCTCTCCGAGGCTCTCCGGATTTTCTTGTCAAACTTTGTTTTTATTGTTGAAAAAATACCACAAATCGTGGTATAATAGTCATCGTGGGCGAAAATACTGTGTATTATTATACCATGATTGTATTAACGTATTTGTATTGTCAATATCATATGCTTGCAGGCAGTTATTTATTTAACATTAATATTTAATATTTCATTCCCACCTAAAACTGCACACTATTGAATGAATTGAATACTCCTGAAGACTTTAAAACAGGATTTTTTTTTAATCCTAACGTTTTTATTTTAAATTAAAAGGGTTGACCCACATCTGTCAGTACGTAATCGCGTTTTTTCATGCTCTATTCTTTTCTTTGAGTGCTATCGCGTGCGGTCTCACGCTGTCTTTCTCGCTCTATTAAATGATGTTCCTGAGCGGCAGAAAAGGATATGTGATGTGAGATGTTGGTCAACCCGTAGGCTACAAACAATATTTATTTTAGTTATACTTAAAGCATTGTGTTTACTTATTTAAGTTTTTTGAGTGCCAAAATTGATTATACACCTTTTAGCTTTAGTATGTAGAACGCAGCGAGTGGACGAGACTTATAAAATGAATTTTAGTAATAAATAATTTAATACAGACTAAGGCCCACTTGCACGATAACACATAAATACGATTAGCGGTAAACGTAATTACAAACAACATTCTGTTTCTATCAACTTCAAACAATTGACTGACATACAATGACATTTTAAATAACATAACAGACGCCTTGAACTCCCGAAGGGTTCGGCAGAGGTGTTTTAGAACACCCTCGTTTCGCCAATTATGTTTAAATCCCATGTAATAGGGGGCGAGCCTATTGCCATCAACCGGGCACTAATCCAGACTCCGGGCTGCTACTGAGAAATTCCTAATGGAAAAACCCAATAACACTGCCCGACCTGGGGATCGAACCCAGGACCTCATGCTCAGCAGTCGCACTTGCGACCACTACACCAACAAGGGAGTCCAATTTTAAATATGAGCACTAAATGTATTTAGCGAGTCGTGAAAGTGGGCCAAAATTGTAGAATGATCTGTAGATCTCTTCATAGTGAAACAAAATTATCGAAGCTCGTCCACTCGCTGTTACAAGCCCCGCATTCCATTTAATAATATGAAAAATTGTTAAAAATAAGATAGCAAAACTAAGCAATAATCCAAAGGTCTGGTAGTACAAACGAGAATTGTTATAGTAGCGAACAAATTGTTATTTTTTTATTTAACTTTTTCTGTTGCTTATTGCGAAATTGTTTTTTTATTCTGTAGCTAGTATTTTTTTCATTGGCAACCTTGGCCAGTGAAATTTTGAAGTCTGGTATGTTTAACGTAAAACATAATTGGAGAAATTGTCAGCCATAATAATTATAGTGCGCTATAACAATAGCCCATGGCCACGAAGTTTCGTTCTTATGAAAAAGTTGAATCAATGAAAGTAGAAATGATTTACTATGGGTTATGTATAGTCTTAGGAGGGTCACCGTTTGATACGCATTTGATAAAAACTAAAGGTACGCTCAAATCAACGCGTTCAGCTTGCGGCCGCAGTGGCGTGCACGGTTGCGATCAGTTATTGCAATTGTACTTGTAACACGCGTAGCAACGTGTTCAAACCAAACGGGACACATGTCATTTGATTCGAACACGCCGCTACAAGTTCAACTTTTACCATGCCTAAACTCCAAAAATAATAATTAAGTTATAAATCATAGTAATTTAGCGGAACAGCTAGACTTTTATAATGACTTATTAAGAACGGATTTTTCGACGTGACAACGTCTAATAAAACGATGAACGCCGGCAGCATGCACGAAAAAGCGTGACTCATTGTCACGTTCCGTCTGTTTTGTTATGACGTTGTCACGTTAAACTATCGTCCGTAAACCGACTTTACAGACAACCAATTTTTCTCGAAGCATCATATACTTTAGACATGCTAGCAACCTGAAAGGCAAGACTTGTTTCAAATGGTAGCCCCCCAGCTATAAGTTAAATGTTATTAACTTTTGAAACCCGAAACAATCATCGTTAAAATGATGAAACCATTGTTATATGAATGCAATTGATAAGTACCATATCATTAATGTTACATAATTACTATATTTATATCTTTGTCCTATGTGAAGTGTGTGTTTAAATATTTAAAAAATATTTATTTAACATTTAATAAAATTCGCAGTAAAATATTGAATTTTATTTTGTTCGAGCTACCTATGTATATCTTTTAAGTATAAATTCCATTTCCAATAAACACGAAAACTATAGCACGCCTGTATTCCTTGAAGGTAGGGTTGCCATCCGTCCGGGTTTCCCCGGACACAGAGTTCTTTTATGACCCCGGATTTGTCATAGATTAGAGGGCATCCGGGGAGCGGCCGGACGGGGCTTCATTTGTAGTCCGGGTTTAAAAAGTCTTGGACCGCTCGCGACACATTTGTTTGTCGTGTTTTTTATTACACTATATTTAAAAAAAACCTGTTGACATGTCCGGGTTCTGGGCTCTAAAATGCGGGATTTTCACGTGTCTTGTCCTGGTTGCCAAATTTTAGAGATGGCAACCCTACTTGAAGGGTACAGTGTGAATAAAATAACTTTACCATCTGAAGTGAGGAACTGAATGCGCGGTTTCAAAGTGGCAGTTTTATCACGCGTACTGTACAACGAATTGCATTGGTGCCGCCATATTTTAGCGATGTCTACTATAGTTCGGACATCACAAACGCAAACTAAGGGTCATTAAGACAATGTCAATAAGGATGCACAATGAGTGCGAGTTGTTTGTCGATAAACGCACGCGCAGGTAGCGGACTATCGTTAATATTAGCTAAGTGACATCTGATTGGCTGTAGCTGTCTATCATAATCCCAAACTCTAAGGGTACTTATACTTAAAAGAAGGGAAAGTAACAACGCACATTATTTATTATTAAGGCTATTTATTTCATTCCTATAAAATAACATACCAAATGTCTCTTTTGTACAACGTCATATCAAAAATGTACACCATTATATAAATTTCGTCTCAGGTAAATGTTACCTAGCTACTCTCATGTCTCCCCCTATTATTTTCATGGCTATTATTACATAAATATAATTATAGTCCTCTCACGTGCCTAGTCTGATAGGTACAAAATGTTCATAATACCGACTCGGACGCAACTTTATAAAAATACATAACACACCAGAATTACAACCGCCTTGTATTTCTATAAAACGAGTCACCGTAATGCTGTACAATATATCTACAATATGCCAACTTCTAGTTATTGTTAAAATTCATTGTTACGTGAAATTGAATCTTAGTCGTAAAGCTTTAAAGTCCAGAATACATTCTATGTATAATAATATTTTGAAAGAAAGAATATTGCACTGTTACTGTTTATTTTATAATAAGCTGGAAGTTACATCCGGTAAGCATATTGAAGCTCTTGGATATATTTTTAAATCTCAAATACATCAATATAGAATTGTATGGGGAAGAGCGGTAGTTTGGCTTTACTTTTTTACGCGAGGCTTAATGAAAGAGACATGAAATTCATAGGCAAAAATAATTATAATTCTTAAAAAAATATAAAATGCCATAAATAAAATTAACCTTTCACCGCCACGGACGAGAATGTATATAAACGTCAATCAAGAAAAATCATCATTGTATTATTTCATTTAGAAATAAAATTAAAACTAAATAGATTTTGAGTATTAAAAATTTATCAGGTGTCTGGGTGACATTTTGCGGTGCGTGGCGGTCAATGGTTAGTACGGCTTTGATGCGATGCGTTGAAGGGACACGCGTTTCATAGGGAAACGAGCAAGAAATGCTGCTTTTATCAACCGAATTGCAGTATTTTCTTCCCTCCCTTCATCGCAACGCAGATAAAGCTTTCTTCCATAACAAAACTAAAAAAATAATCGAACTCACATAAGCCTCGCGTAAAAAACTTATATAATTATACTGTTATAAATAATTTATTTGAATATATGCATTGTTCATCTATTACCATTAACACGACACGAAGAAGTATAATATTGCAAAATATATAAGATTCAGCACTATGTATATAAATATTTCATAAGAATATAAACTCGATATATACCGCTCTAGGTACAATAGATTAAAATTTTGGGGCAATCTCATCGTATAAGGCAGTGACAGGTGGGTAGCTATTGTTAATCGATTGTATAAAAATTCGAGAGTATTTTTTTTATTAAATTTACATCCTAGAGGCAAGAATTAATGACCGATCGACTCGAATACAAAAGATATGTAGTACAGCATAAGCACAACCTTAATATAAAGAATCGTATTAACTGACTCATACATTTTGTTCGTAACGTTAAAACCAGCAATGCTGTTGTATTTTGTACTTTGTTTACAAGCAATTAAAGTTGAGAGTGCAAGTGAATAGTTTGCAGTGCAATTCTTGTCGCGTAATCGCAATGGATGTAAAACACTTAATTTGAATTATTCATCGTTATCTTGTGAATTGCGATTCGTTCTACGCGACTCAAATTGCATGGTTGAAAATATTAACCAGCCATTTTTACATTACAACTGCAATCGATTTGACTAAAACATAAGCGAGACTCGGCCTTTACTTTAGACTTACGTCCCTATGTTTATTTTGGTAAGGACAAAAAACAGTATTGAGCTTAGAAATCAAAGCTATCTTTCTTATTTACTATCGGCTGATCTTAAAAAACCGATCTCAATCCAGTCTTTAGATTTATTTAGGTTTTTGACAGAAATTCCATGGGCCAAGCCACATCTGACGGAAGATACGTGATCTTCCGCCGGTACACATAATTCCATATAAACATCTCACACCGTACACATTTCACCGAAGGTGCGTTACTAAAATTCCTCTAGTAAATTACGCAACGGAAGATCGGCGACGTATCTTCCATCAGATGTAGCTTAGCCCTAAGTAATGTCATAAACCTACATTAATCCATACATTTTGGATTGGGATCGATTATAAAGGCTCATTTACACGGTGAAAGTTTCTTGAAGCAAGTCTCATGCTATCTCTGTTTTTGTCGGAGATAAAGACAAAGATAGCATGAGACTTGCTTCAAGAAACTTGCTCCGTGTAAATGAGCCTTTAATATCGGCCGTATATCTTCAAGTAAATTCATTTCTAATCCTGTATAATAATGTTACCAACAACTATTTATATTTTTAGTAAAAGCCGAGTGTCACTTGCATCAAATATTCATAAAAGCACCGATAGAAACAATCTCAAACAACTACTTCAACAAATAAAATCATTCAGAAAAATTACAAAAAAAAAAGAAAACAAGTTATTGCATATACATTTCAATTTCATAAGTCCTTATACATCAATGTTAAATTACATAAAAAATCCAAATTAATGATACAACAACGATACCAAAATCTCGCTATAATGTTAGACATAAAGTATTATTTTCATTATTTTATACCCATTATTAAAAAATACGATATTATTAGCAAAATATCAATCGAATTTTATTGCATGCATTTTTTTAAATAAACGTTAACGATTATTCTCTTAAATAACTTTGTTGGACGATAAAAAAAAATACAATAATAATAAAAAGTTTAAATTAGATGGTCACAGGGAGGTGTTCCTATCAAGCTAAAATACATTTTATAAGAAAACGCGTCATTTAAAACAACAGATTCCTTAAGTCTAAAGAAACCAACGTATATATTACTATAACATCCTACGGTCTATGTTAATGCTTACAAATAAATGCTGTCTACGTGGATCTATGGTGAAGAATGCGGTGGTAATGATTATGTGATAATATTAACCGTGTTATCCATAGAGTAGAACGTAAGCCGCGTCCACATTGATGAAAAAAAATTGTTGAATGTCATGCGCCAAACCCCTAGTAAGTTTTACTACGCAAATGGACTTGCGCAACGTACTTTCAAAGTGTGGACACACTTGCAAGTCGACTTCTGCAAGTTTTACGTGCCACGCGAGTACTTGCTGCAATAACTTGTGCAAAAAACTTGCCAGTAGTTTTGGCGCTAAAAAGTGAAAATCACAAAATATAAAATTATTATAAATTAGATTATTAAAGTTTGAATATGCTTATCGAATGTTGATTTTAAGTTTTAAAGCTTATTTTCAATAATGTGCACATGGCTCGGGAACGGGCGCACATTGTATTTTCTTTATTCATTTTATTATCATATTCTCATTTTGAAACAGTGTTTCCTATAATACTAGGAATTCTACTTAATTTGATCTAAACGACTGACTTATCAAGGTAGACAGCGATTACGTCGTTAGGACCTATTTCGCTGACGCCTAATATTTAACACAGCCCTTTGTGTAACCTTTACAGATAATTTAACGCCACTAATAGCATGGGTTTCTCCTTTAGATTATGCATAGAAAAAAGGCATAAAGCATAGTTTGTTTAGTTTTTAAAACCACTGCCTCATACAAGGGATTTGAATCTAAATCCGGGTGCTTTTAAAGACACAAATCGGATACGTACACACCCAGACCCGGAACAACTATATGTAGGTGTTTGTGTTTGTTTCGTGCGGAAATCGAACGGGCGACCGGTAGCATAGAAGCCAATCGCTCGGCGACCGAGTCGTCAGTAGCGTTAAGTATCTACAAAATATACACTCGGGCTTGTGATTGAGAATGTGCGCCCGTTAAGGTGAGTATAGATTAGAGCATTTACTTGTAACAAAGGGTCGAGCGTCGTGCTCATTTTTCGGTTCGTGAAATGGTGAACATTAGAACGGCTCGATGTTTTGTTACAAGTAAATGCTCTAGTCTATACTCACCTTTATGTTAAATAGTGGAAGTTCAACGTTCAAGCTAACAGTTATTGGCTTCGGAGGACTATAATTGTTTAACTTATATGGCCTCTGTAACGTGGATTACAAGCGCACTGTGTGAATCTGCCTATATCAAGGATACACCTAGCGTTAAGCGTACATATACCTAAAATATATGTATAAGGTATATACATACACCTGTGTAGTCACTAAATAACAAACTAACGCGTATATTAAGAGAAAAGTGATCATCTACACTGATATCTTAAAAAAATCATCAATTTCAATCAGTTAAGTTAATAAAAATCTTATTTACAAGCTCCTACAAAACAATAATAGTTCGACATCAAAAGATAATACAAAAAACAATAAAACCTTTTTTGCTAAGCAATTAAAACAATAAATACATGGCGTGAATCAGCCAAGGAGTTTCTCTATAAGTTACTTTTGTCAACCAATTGTGATATTCTCAGTATGTCATTTTTTTTATACCAATTGTATAAACCGAATGTGCGTAGTTTACATAACAGTCAATAATTTCGAGCTGCTTAATGAACTAATACTGAAAGCACCATTTAGTATTACCTAATTTAATCAATTCTTACGTAGGTAAGTCAGTTAGAAAATTTTGAATTTTTAGTATCGATGTTTCGACCACACTTTGAGACAAGGATATGCGATTGTTTACGAATATTCGATAAGGTAGACGGAGATATTGAGCTTATACCAACACTATATTCCGGACGTTTCGATTTAATGCAAAATAAATGCATCACCAAACCAATCTCACGACACAATAAATGCAACTTTTGGATTGAAATAATACGTTTTCTTTATCCAATAATATGAGATTTGATTTAGTTACATTAATAATCTTCGTCCGTTGTACACGTTCCATAGTATCGCTTTCGCCTCGTCTGTGCAGTCGCAACTTTACATTGGTAATACTTGACACCCAATAATTTATCATAGAAAAATATTGCCATCATAAAAAATATTTCGTTAAAATTCATAGGGATATATTCCATTTTAGTTTTTTGTAAAAATGGCATCAAATACTAAAAAGCTAGATTAATACTGAGATGATGAATTTTATTATAATATTTTTAAGCATGCATTGATTTCTGCTCGTGTAGAAAAAAGGACTAAGGACCTACATGCTCAATATTATTGTTCAAGCTCATTTTGAATTTCACTATGCGCATTTAAATTGTTTGATTTACAGATTTAAGACCAATTTACACATACTTAAGTTAAGTAGCGAGTTAAGTTACTGATTTAGTAAACTTACTCGAGCAAGTAGTGAACTTAACTCGCCAATATAGTCCAAATAAGATTTTCTACTCAACTCATCTAAACGGAAAGTTAACTCGTTATTTATGTGTGTGTAAATCGGGATTTATGGAGAGTCGGGTACGGGTACTATTTTAAAAGTGCTCACTAATAAAATCTATTTAGATTTTTGCCATAAGTAGTCACAATATGTACACGAGCAGAAACAACATATTTAAATACGTTTAGATGCCAAGTTGATCTGATGTTATGTTCACCCGTGTTTAAAATACAATTAAACGTATTTTACTCATAATTAATAATTTAAAAAACACTCATTATGACACTGTCGCGATTGACTTCTTATTGTCACCAATGCAATAACTACTTAGGGGGGAGTTTAACCGTAAAATACAAAGGTATGTACACACTAAAGTTTATAATAATTACATGAAATGTGGGATAATGCAATACACGATCTGTCTAATGTGCACAAACCTTAAAGTGACCCGTATTACATCACTTCTTAATAATTGACCGACCGCTAACGTCCACATTTTATTCATAAGTTCACAAATCAATATAATATTAAAATGTAAATAAGTTTTTTCGCTTACAAATTAGATACAAAATGTAAATTCATATTTTTATAAAATAATATTTTGTTAAATAAATTAATTCGCTTAACTCTTGATAATCTTATAAAATTAATTATAATTCTATACATTAGTTATATATTAAGAATACGAATGTAATACGGGCCACAGATCAGTGCGACCCAATTCACCTTAAGTGCTATTGTTCTGCCACAAGCGAATCTCTTACAATTCAATTGTTTATAATAATATAAATGTTTGTATGTACATTAATCATACTAATTCTAATCATGATTCAAGCGGCGACCATCGTTACTCTTATAAAAATATTTACACATTTCTCTAATGTTGGATACTAATGTTTAAATTCCAGTCGAATTTTAGAATTCGTGATTATGTTACAAGTCTATCATTTTATAGTTAAAACATTCATATACGTAGTCAAAGACGAAGGCAAATCATAGAGATGCGACATGTCGTATATACCGATTCCAATAATTCCTGAATAAACCAGAAATGAGCGATACACAGAAGACTGCAACCACGAAGATAAAAATATCCTAACTTATCTGTATTTGATCCCAAGCACGATATAAGTTGTCGAATAGTTATGAAAATGAAATTCAATGAACGACTATTGCATTTTAAAAATACACTTTAAACATACGTTAGTCAGCCCGAAAAATATCTATAGAATTACGTCCAAATATATACGAACACTTCGTTTGCAAGCTCACCAGAGTGTGGAAATGTTAAATAAAGATTACCATCACAAATCCATCATACAGACCACTTACGCACTAAGAAATACTTAAAATGTAGAATAGGTAGAAATAATGTCCTCACTACCCAGAAGGCAAAATTGGCACTTAAGACGAAGTTCGCTCCTTTCTTGATGAGTGTCTCGAGGAAGGTCGCAGTCGGGGGGTGTGCGGGCGGGGTGTGCGGGGTGTGCGGGGTGAGCGGGGCGGGCTGGGGGCGGGGGGGCGCGCGGCCGGCCCGCGGCTATGTGCCGGGCGAGCTGTGCGCCGTGGGGTTGTACGGGTGGTTCGAGTTCCGCAACACTGTGTATACACTGTCCACCTTAGCAAGTTTCTCGAAAAACGGTATCAAGTCTAAAAGTTCTGAATCTGTCATGTCGTCGAACCATGACGCGACAGGTACCTGCAACGATAAACTTGCGTTAGTAACTGGTTCATAAGATAACATAAACGGCTGCCTTAAAAATATTTCCTAGATTAAGAATTTGTCATAACTCATAACACAAAAATTGTTGTACACTCAATATTACTCATAGACTAGACATTAAAAGCTCTGTAAAAACTTCTTGGTTAATAAGGTACCATCTCCTGATAACTAGACAATGAACATCTGCAATAAAGCAAGCATCAACATTACCATAAGCTTCATTGATAAGATATTATGCCATTTTTGTGTTTTAGACTGGCATAAACTATCCGGAATTTTGTGATGTTATCTAAACACGTAAAATTTAAGAACGATGCTACCAAAACCAATAAAAAAAACTGATGTAAACATTTTGTAGTGCCTTAGGGTACCTACATACGAACATGAGAATATTCCGAAATGTGCTTCGATGATCATTAACTGTGGTAATTAATTGTGGTGTAAATTAAATGAGGAGGCCTCTATGTTCGGCAGTTGAAGTTTACGTTCTGATATAAGACATCGACAAGCAGCTAGCTGAAACGTTCTTGGATATTATATCTAAAAATGTTTTATCTGCTTGTTGAATGTTTAATCCTAAGAGACAACATAACATCACGCCTGTATTCCCCGAAGGGTTGGGCAAAGATGTATATAAACACCCTCATTTCGCGGTTATGTTTAAGCCTCATGTAATAGAGGCGAGCCTATTTCCATCAACCGGGTACAAATCAAAACTCCCGGCTACTACTGAGGAATTCCACACGGAAAAACCCAATAACACTGCCCAACCTGGGGATCGAACCCAGTACCTCACAATCAGCAGTCACGCTTGCCACCACTAGACCAACGTGGCAGTTTTAATCCCAATACCAGATTCACACGATTCGATTCTAATTGATCAACTGCCAAATCGCGTGCGATTTGAACCGACTGAACAGACTTTCAATCAAATTGATTCAATTTGAAGGAACAAAACGTTTCAACTTTTGTTGATCAACTTTTATTTATCAACTTTTGTTGATCAACTAAATTCGAACCGTGTGAACTCGCTATAAGAATCAGAATTTTATGGGACCGCTTTCTGACTAAACCTTCATCGCTCAGTCATGTCCATATCGGCATTGGATTAAAAACCCATAATTTTGATTCCTGTTAGTTCGAACGATGGTCTCAACTATACTCACAGCATTATCCGGATGGAATATATAAGAGGCGGGCGAGTTGTCAACAATGACGACACGCCGGAGGTCGCGGCCGAGACTGTTGAGGTCCTTCACGTAGTTGCCGCGGTGGAATACGCAGCTGTCGCGGAACAACCGCGCGCGGAACACGCCCCATCTGAAACCAGAACAATTTAATTCAGATTCTGACGCTGGCAAGACACTGGCTATAGATAGATAGATATACTTTATTGCACACTAAAAGAAATAAAACAAGGAATACACATAATTAACAGTACAAATGGCGGTCTTATCGCTTAAAGCAATTTCTTCCAGACAACCATTGGATGGAAAGAATTGAATTGCTATAGTCGGGATTGAAAAGGCAATGAGAATAAGAATATATTTTGTAAAGATACTTCTTCTTTTGGAGTGGTTAGTGACTAACCTGGTGTCAGAGTTTATGCCGCCCATGGCTTCACATGCCGTCGAGAAATATCTCTCAGGCATGCTGGTTTCCTAACGATGTTTTCCTTCACCATTTTAAAGTAAGCGATAATCATACAATACGCACATGAATCCGAAAAGTCAGAGGTGCGTGCCTTGGGTTCGAACTCGAGATTTATGACTTGGCAGTACGACGGTCACACCACTAGGCTATCACTGCTGTAAACGTGCTAAGAGATTTTCAATCTATATGTAGTTTTTGGTGCTATGCTAGGGGAAAAAATATTTTTGTAATGTTGTCTAAATCGACTTTAAAATACCAAAGACGCAGAGGTCTATGATGACGATGAGTAAAAGAAGGAGACAGTCCTGCAGGATACTAACAGAACGCTTGATAGGTGGATTAGTGACCTCTTTCGTTGCGGTAAAATTAGCTTATAAAAATTAACATTCCCCAATCAGTTAGGCAGAGGTGTATAGTAACACCCTCATTTCGTCATTATGTTTAAGTCCCATGTAATAGGGGGCGAGCCTATTGCCATAAACCGGGCACAAATCCAACTCCGGGCTGCTACTGAGGAAGTCCACACCGAAAAACCCAATCACACTTTGTCCGACCTAGGGATCGAACCCAGGACCCTATGCTCAGCAGTCGCGCTTGCGACCACTAGACCAACAAGGCAGTCAAATCAAGTCAGCAGTCAAGTCAGCTTACAAGTCCTTACTAATATTATAAACGCGAAAGTTTGTATGTATGGATGGACGTATGGATGTTTGTTACTCTTTCATGCAAAAACGGCTGAACGGATTTGGATGAGATTTGGCACACAGATAGACTATGCCCTGGATTAACACATAGGATACTTTTTATCCGGGTACATCAAGTAGTTCCTCTAGGATGCGGGTGAAACCGCAGGTAATAGTCTAATCAAGTCAGCTAACTACTTTGGCAATAAAGTTAAAATGCTACTATTAGTAAGCAAAACGATTCTTTTTTGTCGTAGGTTATTAGCGTTAGCCGGTAGGTTCATTAGCGTTTCCCGGTCTTTTCAAAGGTATCCGGTGCAGTCACCGATTTGTTTTTATGGCTACTTACTGGTTTCACATAGAGACATTTTATATATTTTTTTTGCAGTATGTAATTATTAGTATGGACTCTGGTGCCTATATCTATTATTATTCTCGTTTTTATTATATACTAGCGACCCGCCTTGGCTTCGCACGGGTGCAATGTAGATACTATTGTGGGGAATATAAACCTTCCTCTTGAATCACTCTATCTATTGCTGAAAACTGCATTAAAATCCGTTGCGTAGTTTAAAAGATCTAAGCGTACAGACAGCGGAAGCGACTTTGTTTTATACTATGTAAAGATAAACATAACATCACGTCTTGTATTCCCGAAGGGTTCGGCAGAGGTGTTTTTAGTACACCCTCGAGTCGCCAGTTATGTTTAAATCCCATGTGCGTGGGGAGCGGGGGAGTGGGGAGCGAGCCTATTGTCATTAACCGAGCATAAATCTAAAGTCCGGGATGCTACTGAGACATTCCTAATGGAAAAACCCATAAGTCGTAAAAAGCCATAAGTCGCCTTTTTTAATTCCCAAGGAGGGTTGATGTCAGGCAGGCGGCCGGTCATAAAACAATAAGCCAAAACCTCTAACAACATAGATTTATGAAATACATGTTGTGCCGACCACACCTAGTGTGGGATAAGGGCAGGAAGAAAAGTCGCCTTTTTAAACACATCTAGAAGATGAGATATTCAGTTCTAAGCCGGGATCATATTAAATAGATAATATCTAACTATAATCGCGAACATTACTCTAATTCACACGCAACGCACTCACGCATTGTATTATTTTCTAATTACACAACTTAATCGTATGGCGTGTAATCATTCAAAGCTAACCAATTAACATAATATGCAGAATTATCTTCAACGTAACTATGTGTGCTAAAGACCTGTCATTACATTGACTAGTAATAATAACTTATAAGTAGTTTCAAAGAAAGTACCGTATTATGGGCAATTTCCCGATAAAACTTCTTGCAACTCGAAATAAGTGTTCGTAGATTCAAACAGATTCTTTTCAAATTTAAATTAGGAAAAAATAATTGTTAATAACTGCAGACGTGATTTGAATGGTTGTCAGATTTCATGATTTTATAACATAATAACATAATTAGCACATTACTGTCCCACTGCTGGGCACGGGACTCTTCTCAGAATGAGAAGGGTTTAGGCCTTAGTCCACCACACTGGCCTGACTGGGTTAGCAGACTACACACACCATCGAGAACTTTATGAAGCCCTTTCAGATTTTATAACAAAAAAAATATTTATATGAATGCCTCTATTTACGTATAGAGTCCCTTGGCAGATACTTATGTCTAGTTAATAAAAATAATTACCCAAATTCGAATTAATTAAAACAAATGATTAATCGAATATGTCAGTGTGAGCAAACCTTAAGTAGTAGCACTTAGTAGGAATCTCTCATAAGTTCGTACCACATAGGTCGTATTTCAATACATAATTAAGTTTGGCCGCGACCTCAACATTGTTAGGCCGCTGCAAACGAGAAGCAGTCCGCCCAAGTTTCACCATTGTTCTCCCTTCACAGTAGGTTAATTTTGGAAAAGACGTCTTTGAAAGTCACTTAGGTACTACCAGGGACGGAATGTTTAAGTTTATCAAACATCGTGAATTGGGTAGTTGACATATTTTTTTTTCGAAAGTTTTACATTCATCGTAAGCCACAATGAATCATCCAATGAAATATACAAAATGCCCAAGTTACAAGCAATTTAAAATTGTTAATAGACAGAGACCGCACTATTGCACGATGACGTCATTGTTCAAAAACTTCATAGTAACTTGACATTACTTCAACGTCAGTTTTGTACGACAGGGACAGAAAATAAGCCATTCAAAAACTTTAAAAACGTGTACCTATCTTCTCCATTAATTTTCAGATTGATTTTATTTATCTTTTCAACAATCTTTTTCTTTCTATACCATTTTTGATATAATGAAAAATACAATTAATTCTTCCAAATTTTTTGAAGTTGTAAGCTACCGAATTCTCAACCATTTAATTGTGATGCAAGTAGTAGTAGTATGAAGTTTCGTCGTCATTGTCAATTATAAAACTTAGGATTCTGTTAATCTTTCAGTTTAGACAATCTTAAAAATCTAAGAAATCTGTGGTTGTTTCTCGATCTTACACATCAGTGTCAGGCAGCAGTATTACCATACGAACGGCCTGAATCTGCATTCAGCAATATGCTAGTTTACTTCCCTACTCGTAGTCTTCAGTAGGTACAGTCAGCGACAAGTATTACTCACCTACCCAAAAGGTCGACAACGGGGTCGGAGTATTTAGCGAGCAACGAGGTGAACAAACACTCGTACAGTTCACACGCAGTGTTCAGTACAGTCAGCTACAAGTACAACTCACCTGTCCAAGAGATCGGCGACGGGGTCTGCGTATTTAGCGAGTGACGCAGTGAACAACACGCACTCGTACAATTCGCCACAGCGTCGGAGGAACTCGTCGACGTGCGGCCGTTTGAGGACATACACCTGGTGGACTGCGCCGTCGATCTCGACAGGCACCACGAAGTCCGCGTTATTTATCGGCTGAAAAGATGGAAAATCACTTTTGAATTTTTGCGATAATATTTGCGAAGGCTATTCAGTGTTTTATTTTAGTATAACTGCGCTAATTGTGATGGATTCTGAGAAATACATTGGAAAAAAACTAGAGAAAAGAAATTATTGCGAAAAATTTGAACATGTGAAAAATTCTTACTTGCGAATAAACAGGATTGGGATAGGAAATAAAAACGAATTGATAAGGATGTGATTGGATATCGGCATTACCCAGTAACTGGGTTACGGAGATCTGATGGCAGTCGCTCCGCGTAAATACCTGGTATTCAGCCGCATCTGGTTAGACTGGAAGTTGACCCCAATAGTTGGAAAAAAGCTTGGCAGAACAGAACAAGGATGTGATTGATATAAATTATTTTCGCCTCAAATGAAAAGCTTGACAAGACCATCAGTTTTATTAACTATTTTTCGGAGATCACTGTACATATAAAATACTCCATTACTAAAAGGTCATAAGAACTATATCCATGTGAATCCCCTTAAATCACACGGGTAATTATTCAAGCACTTGTGTCAACAATAAGAAATTAAATAAAACATTGTCTTGCACCATAGTTGGTTAGTAGAACATTGATACAGCGACGGCCAACTACCGAATAACGAGCGATCGTTATCGGAGTAACCCGATGTGTAAGACCGACCTCATTCAAGACTTCCCAGGAAATTTTTCAACTCCATACTACTATTAAAAGTAATTGGGAAGTAGTTAGAACTGCCTCGTCAGTCTAGTGGTGGCATGCGCGACTACTGATAGTGAGGTCCTAGGGTCGATCTCCAGGTCGGGTTGTGTTATTGGGGTTTTCCATGTGGAATTCCTCAGTAGCAGTCCGGAGTTCGGATTTGTGCCCGATTGATGGCAATAGACTCGCCAACTATTACATGGGACTTAAACATAAAGGCGAAATGAGGGTGTTACTATACGCCTCTGCAGGGGCGGCCTTTGGGGGTGGCGAGCAGGGCAACTGCCCGGGTCCTCGCTCTTGCAGGGGCCTCGTGCGCTAGCGCAACAACCCAAGTAAAAATAATATTAGGTACTAATAGTACTGTTTATTTGAATTTCGCGCCTTACGCCGCGCATTATAAAAACTGCATTTCTCGTCAAGCATTATCATTAAAACTAATTCCATAAAGACAAGGGCCTCACAAAGATCTACCCGCCCGGAGCCTCGCAATAGCTAAGGCCGCCCCTGCACCTCTGCTCAAACCTTCGGGGAATGAATACGGACGTGATGTTATGTTAATTAGAAATTTGTTTTCGTTGAAGATCACACGGTTGACGGTACGCAATACGCCATAATGCGGCAACACTAACCCGGGTCCACAGTCTCACATGCACGCAAACATTCGTACATTGTACGAATGTTTTCCATTTTGTATGGAAAATGTTCGCAGTCATTGCGAATGTCAGTCCCACAACTGTGGGTTCGCGTATTCGTGCGAATGTGAGTGACCCGTATAAAGCGCAGGCCACATCGAGAACTGGCGGGCGGGCGAGCTGACTTTTTCATACTTCGAGTCGCTAAAGTAGCTAGGCTTGTGAAAAGTTGCTCGCTCGCTAGCTGGCGGTGTGGCCTGTGCTTAAAGGCTGGTGTCCACCAATATTATCTATCTGGTTAACCAACCGTTTACTCGAAAAATGTAAGGAATTGTTTCGCAACCACCATTAATTCGTTTCAATCTTGCGTGGTGCTGTTGACGTCTCGTAAGCCTGCAAACGCCCACTGTTAAACATGACCCTCATAATACCTATAGGTGCAAAACCGCCGCTAGGACCGAACTTAGTAATATTTCCATAATCGTCGAGTTTGACAATCATATGATTAATATCTGTCATGTAGATTATAGATGTATGGTTGTTCTGTCTAGCCTATTCCCAACTATGTTGTGGTCAGCTTTCAGTCTAACCAAATGCGGCTGAATACCAGTATTTTACACGAAGCGACTGTAATCAAACCTCCGCAACCCAGTTACTGGGTAATGCCGATATCCTAAGGTTACACCGCTTGTCAGACTTTCGGGTTTCTGACTTCCCGTAACGACTCTCATAGGTATTCGTATGACAACCGCGACCGACTGTTTAACGTGCTCTCCGAGGCGCGGGGCGGTCTCGATGTATAAGAACGGTCACCCATCTACAGACTGACCGCGGCAAGCGCTGCTTAACCTCACAAATCGTATGATCCGCGTGGTTGGTAATTAGCCACAAGCCCCTGTTATGGATGTATGGTATTCCATTAAATTCAACCTCGTCTAAAACTATTAGGTAACTAACAAACCTTCACACAAATAATATTAAGTAAGGATACTTTTAAAACGACATCTGACTGACAGACTAATCATGTAACTTTAGAATTATAATCTGGTAACTTAAGCAACATAAGCATGTAACTTATATGGTAAGAGAATGATTTCATTTAAAGATTTCTTCGTCTCAAATATCAAACGAAACCGATTTGGGTTGTTTTAGACACACGGTTCGACTGCTGATGCATAAAACAATCAAGTTTTTGTTTTACCAGACAGAATTCTGTATATATGTATGATTAATGACGTACTGGTACTGGTAAATTCAATGCTAAGCGTAGGCTTCTGGTATTTTTATACAAAACTATTCTACAAAAAATAACAATAAATCATATTTCTGACGCACCAGAGGAAAACGAACTATTACGAAATGTCAGCCCATCGATGCCTCATAGACTGCACCAAAAATAACCCACAATAATTTCTCCTATAGTTATCGTAGAAGACAAGAAGCGGTTTGAATAAGATGCATATAAAGCAGTACTCATCAGTACCCTTATAAATGATTTTGCAAGAATTAGGTTTCCCAGAGGTCAGAAGCCTTTAGCTCAGCAAAAAGCAAAAACTCGCCATATCATGCACGCGTGAAGGAACTGGTTGGGGCTTTGGTAATTAGCGCACGACATATTCCTTTGGGCAAAGCGGACCAAGGAGACGAGAGGCAAGGAAACACGAACAGACAGAATAACCCGTAAAATTAATTGTTGAACGCTCATATAGAATGCGTTTGTTAAATAAGCCATCAATGAAGAATAGTTGAAGCATCAAAGCGTATCTATAATAAAGTAAATAATAAACATTCCTCACCTTAAAACGTTAATTAAAATAGTTATTTTTAAATTTTGTTGTTATGAGCTTCGACCTACAGGAAAACGGGATACTTTATGTTCTAATACCATCAAATACGTGACAAAAAGTAATTTAACTTAAGTACTTAGCACGTGTTCGTTAAAACACCTGTTTAAACAAGTCTGCTTTATAACCGACCCATTTAACATCAACATGAACAAACATTACATAAATCTTATCAGGACAAAGCTAAATTAACTAATTAAAGCACGAGGGGTAAGATAGATGGGGGAACCCAGTCACTAAACAATGGGAAATACGCCATCGGTCATCATAATATATATAAAATATAACACGAATGCCATCGTAAGTATTTACAATTAAAATGTAAGCAGTAGTCAAGTATTAATTGATAATTTGCATAAACCTAATACGTAGTAAGCTGCAGAGGTCGCACAGACACGTTATTTGCGTGACGCGAGGCAAACTTCGTTTTATTTATATTGTGTTCAAGAAAGCTCCAAGGAAAGAAATACGTAAAACAATTGTAGCGCTACTGTTTAGCTTTAATTACATCGTTTTTTATAACTGGCTATTTAGCGTGACCGACATTTTTGTCGGCTATACGTTTGTTAGTAAGAAAAACAGATTTTCTAATGCCACGAAGTCATAAAGTGCCCAAAAGCTGTATGTAGTAAACATTCCATGGATAAGCTAACTATCTGGTAAACAAACCACTCGCCGCAACAAAATTAGTCAGTCGATCCGTTCAATATAAAACTGGTCTTGGTAAATTACTCAATCACATATTTTACAACGCTTCATTGACAATTATTACTTCATCGAAACGTTTGTTTACTTCATTTGACACTCAACCTGGCATGGTTTGCAGATATACGTATGATTGACGCGTTTCTTTCAGGAGTTTCGGTAGCTTATTGACTTACGTTCCTAGTTAGTATATCAAACATTTTGGGCAAAAACAATTCAAGGTAACTATATCCTAACTCCAAAAATAATCTTAATTACACGCATCAACTCGACATCTTAATTATACCTAACATCGTTTGCTGCCGGCAAAGTTATCAATACTGAGGAACTGGCGTAATCACCACGCCCGCTGTGTCGGTGATCTCACGGCCGACTCATAACATAAATCTAAATTATGTTCCCTCGGAGCACGTAATATTACCAGACCAACGTGACGTTTAACATAACTTAGAGATAATTTATTTGCCGAATATAACCCCGGAGCTCACTAAAATTGAGGCAGAAGCAAGAATGCTGATGTGGGAGCGTAAGATAAACAAGGAGTAGCGAGAATCAACTATGTAGGTACTAATATATCCCACGAGTGCTTATAGATTTCCCTATTTCATGTCTGATCCGCATGGCTGTCCTACCAAGACATCTTCTGTATTCCGAAAAGGACTCGAAGTGCAACCTGTCCAACAGTAAATATCAACAGTTAAGTCTGCTCCAACAACAGCCGGTCCTGGGTGTCATATGAACACCTATGACAGTCGTTACGGGAAGTCAGAAGCCCGAAAGTCTGACAAACGGTGCGGAAGTTTGACGACAGTCGCTCCGTGTAAAATATTGGTATTCAGCCGCGTCTGGTTAGACTGGAAACCGACCTCATGATAATTAGGAAAAGGCTAGGAGGACCAAGAACTCAGCTCCAATTATTTATATCCAAATCCGATTCTAAATGAGTGAGCATAATACATTTTGGGTAGCTTTTAGAAAATTAGATTGTAGTCGGTCTGTTCAACGAAGCCAATTAGTATGTATCTAAATGAGCCTACCCTCCTTGTGAAAATCTGAACATTGTTCTAATGATAAGGATGCTTGAATGAAGCAGACAGCTTTCGGTTTGACGGTTCCTACACTCGAGGTTTCGAAAGCATCTCCTTTTAATAGATTTTAACGCTCTAACCAGAGTAAGCGTTTTTGGTATAAACTGACATGGAATTTATGTTACCACCTCTTAGTTAGACCGCTTTATTGTTTCCGCGACATGAAACAGTCGTTTCAACATCTGGGCGATGCTACTTGGTAATTTATTCAATTTTCACAGACCGCCCAAATCTTAAAAGAAACGACAAGACTTATTTGCATAATTTTGCAACATTACGACTGGTAATCATTCAAAATAAAACATAAATTACAAAAACTCCGATAAATCAACTCAGCTTTATACGTAGATGGATTAAGATCCACAGGTGGAAAACAGAATCTCCCAAGTTGAACCAACCTTAATCAAAACCAAATCTAATTAATCATTCTTCTACTTCAAAACTTTGTCCGATCTTTATCCTTCAGTTACATCACCATGTCTAATCCAATTATGTTAGTCCAATAGCCACCTTTAAGTAGATCTGATGATAGGTAGCTTCGTCTGTGCCACATCCATATAATTATTATTGATACTATTACTGACACAATTATAACATTTCGATTAATAATTAACCGTTACGTTGCCGTTTAGATACAGGCCAATATTCATATTAGATCCGTACGGTATTAACGGTAGTAAAATTTATACAGCAGGAAGCTTGCCTGGCAACTGTCGGAATACAAAAAACAGGAAAGTGTTGCCTAGATTTTGTTGCCAAATAAGTTATTAATGTCTATCGTGTTTTAAAATTTCAATCATGATATATTTGTAGGAGTTTCATGGACTTTCAGTTGGTAAATCATATTGGTACATTTACGACACCAAATTGACAAATTGTCTGTTACAAACATTTTTGATTTCGTTTCGTTTGTACAGCAAGAATTGCAACAAAACACACAGCGGTGCTAGTTTCTGATCACATTAGAAGAAATCAAAAACAACTCAATACAATTTTGAGACAATGTAGCACTTTTTTGGAGTATGCTGAAACTGTTAAAACATAAATCAGTCTTTAGACAAGCTTTGGTTTCCATCTAAGATATATGACCTTCAAAATGAATGAAAAAATCGAACATCAACGTGAAAGAGTGAACACTGCCCTTCAACAACTTTCAAGGTTAACATTGAACTATCAGTCAGACATTGTGGATGAGAATTGATTCCCGATTGTGTGGCCAAACATATCCAAGGTCGAAGCCTTGACACAGCCGAGTTAACCAAAAGCGAACTTACAATAGCGACTAACATATGGCGTAGAACACAAATCGCGCTAACAATACAACATTTGCAGTTTTATTAACGGTTGTGTCAGTTAGCAAATTTGGCCTTGTATAGCTCACGACAAATCTTATTCTATAAGCCTAAGAGATTAGGAAAATAATGCAAGCGTGATTTCTTACTTATGACGTTTAGCTCTTTGGATTAGGTCGAATATTATGGCGAAAGCTGTACGGATTTGTAAATCTCAGCTATCATTAACCATGTTTTCCGGTCTTCATATATTAGACTTCACTCCAGACTTCATAAAAATTGCAGTATTTTAACCAAAGACGTACTCGTCTTGTTAGTCAAAGATACCAAAAACTTTCTATGTCATTACGCGCTGGTCTGGATTACAAAGTGATTAAAAACTTCGTCTTATTTCATCCATCAAGATTGCATTTCTAAAGAAACGGCGTGTTTTTGCGTTTTCTAAGCAACTGCACGTAACAGCGAGTGCTCCATTAGGGATCGGAAGTGAAGGGTGTCGGTCACCTCATTTTCTATACCGCCGTACACCGCACACTTTATCTATGGACAAAGTCGCCAGCTCTAGTAAACGTATGCACGATCACATTTTTGCTTGGTTACTACCTACCAGTTTAGATATTAGCGCTCATAGAAACTATTGGACGGCGTGTGAATTGTACCAATCAATCTATTTACGTAGGAGTCAAAGTTCAGTGCACACCCTACCCGGGTTACGATAAAAATAGTCCAGACATTTCAATAGAGTAAAAATTATGTTGGAGAATCTTTCTACTCAACCCAGATCATAATGCTAGGCTTTCTTTGTTTTACGCTATCTTTTGTATCCTTATGCAAAAATGCGATACTACGACATACAAGAATCTAAAAGTCAGTGTGGTGTCTGATGGAGTTTTTAATAGGACAATATTTTATAGGGCCTCAAATCAGAATCAATTTGAATTGATTACTAAGGTGGTATTCTCTAATATAAGGATGACGAGAAGTCAACAATAGAATATAAACAAACTGATTACGAGTGGAGTACGGAAGTGTACGCCGATATGACAAAGAAAAAATATTAAACTAGCAAAGCGGGTCATAGAATTGTGATACAATTCCAATTTTTGCGATCAGCAAAGAAGATAATAAACTGCGTAATGACAAAGAAATACTAGGATAATATTTCCTAAAATGATTCCAAGAAAACAACAATTAGACATAACCATATAAGTCACCGAGACCCACTAAATTTAAGGATTCGTCATGACAAGAGACAGTTTACGAACAAATTCTGACGACAACAAGCAGTCTTAACAAACATAAAGGCTATAGAATATGGACTGATACTTTCCTTCTAACATTACACTTTCAGTGTCCAAATAAAGATAAAATATTCGACACATCGACAATTTTGTTAACTGAGAATCGAATTACAAATCTCATGAATCAGATTTACTGTCTACAACGCAATTTTGAACAGGCATACCATCCAAAGTGATCAAATCTTGCTATAATAACGACGTATTGGGCAAGCATTCGCAGATTCTCGGATCTGTTCGGCGGCAGTGATTTTGACACGATGAAGTTGATTCAAGAATCAGAAGATTACGCTAATGTATTTGACGCCAATTAAGTGCGAATTTGGACCGACAACATCCAAAACTACGAAGATTATTATATAGATGCATTGAGAAATCGCTGCATTCTCGTATCTCCAAAGTTCCTTTTAACTCAGGAGATTTACTAATAAGGTGGCTCACCTTTGCAATAACAGTGTTTATTATGATAATAGTATTTGAACTAATCGCGTCAAACTCGTTCATAGCTAGTATCGTCATTTGAAGTACTTGAGCAGGTAGTAGGAAGTATTTTTAGTGGCGCGCGTACATTACTAAGGCTTCCACAGGTATGGACTACGAGAAAAGGTTATATTTTTTAAGGAACCGTACTTTTTTTCTGTTTAATCACAGTAAGCAAGATGCTTGTAATCCGTGACTGTTTTCTTAGTTATTATTAGAGCCAGAGCTTAACTGGAAATTATATTTGGCTTATTACGATGAATAACAAAATTCGCAGTAACAGTTATCTTCCGGGCGCTTTTCTACTGGAATAATATTAAACTTTCTTCTTGAAGAACTTTGGCAAATTGTACAGATTGCTCTACAGCCGATACATTTAAATTTTCATTTTTCCCCCACAAAAGCAGTACTATCTATTTTCATACATAATGTAACAATTACGGTAAATGTAACAATTACGGTACATGTAACTCATAACATATTTATAATTAATATTCCTGCTAGTCTTTTTAGATAAGTTGCAATATAAATCGATACAAAACATTTTCCTCTATTGAATGGTACATTACATAGTCAAGAAGCGACGATGTATGAAGCGACAATGGTAGGGTGTGGGTGTACTGCCGATCGGAAGTTAGAAATCGACCTATTGAACTATTGTGGTCATGCCACTCAATGTTCATGGACACAAAGATATATTTAATACCAAATTTTAATGTGCCTTTAAGACCCTACATAAGGTATGAATAGTGACTGGAATAGTGAGTAACCTACTGCGACAAAGTAGCCTAATCATCGAATGATAATAATTTTTCGGAAATGAACACAGTTACATAATAGAAAGTAAAAGTAAAACCAATATTTTGCTCTACCAAATTCTATACTACAATGTTAGTATTTTTACATCGACAATAGTTTTAAACAAAGTACATTTCATTCTTCGATTACAAAATATCACATGCACCGTTGATAAAACGCATTCTCAATAATCTAATAACATTGTCGTAACCGATACGTTGCAGTCATTTCGCCTCAACGTAACATTCAATCAACGATGATGACCGTTTTTTATCACGCACTCCGGGATTGGCAAAGCTTCAAATTAAATCACGTTTCAAAGTGAAATGGAAGCGAGACTTTCACATTATATCAAAGCTGTTTTACAATATTAATCTGACAATTTCCCGTTTCGCTGCGAGCCCTTGGTCTGCGGCACGCTCTAGTTCCCAAACTGAAATGTTAAAAAGAGCAAGTCTTTTGGAACGGGAACAAACCGGTCAAATGCGAATCAGACTCGTATGGTACACATTCCTAACCAATGTAATTATTTGGGATACCGACTGCTGAAACATAACATATTTTGTTTTCACTCAGTGTTGATTCAACTTGACGGTTGTAATTGAGTTTTTAGGGTCGTCACTATTATAGACTTCGGATCGTGTGCGCCGCATGCAATCAGTACTTCTAAACAATCGACGTAAGTCAATGGACCGCCGCGCCACAAACAACCTGATGGCATTCTTGATTTTCGAGGTGTTTGTAGCGCTGGCATCGTTATCGTCATTCTGGCCACTCGCAGGTCGCCTATACAAACATTATTTGTTGACCACGTTGCGGAAACATGGGAGACCATGGAATAATGGTGACGAACCAAGAACATTATCTGCAAAACATCACGGTGTTACCGAACAGCGCATTGATGACACACACCGCACGATAAGACCCTTTTAGAAGGCACCTTTTTTGAAATAGGATGCTACAAAACATTCGGTTCCGATACTAAATTGATCGCTACCTGCGTTATCTCCATTTCCTTTGCGCAACCTGTTGCCACTTACAATACACGTGCTGATTACTGAGGCACTTTAACATTCCAAATATGGGAAAGCAAGGATGACTTAAGGCGTCTCGAACAAGGGCAAGTTACAGATTAGACCAACCACTATGCGTCACGCAGATTTCGTTTCCCACACTAATAGGTATTAAACCAATGACTGGGAGATCTACGTCATCAGAACTATATGGGGAACTGAAAATACTACGTAGGTACCTAGTGTCACAATTGTGGTGTCGTTATATTACGAATTATTCAATTCGTTGATTACGGCGTCTAGTCTGAGTTTACGCGATAATTTCATGAAGGCTATTATGCAAGATCGGAATGTTTCGTAGGCGCAGCTATGAACTGGCGCCCTTGGCGTAAAGATTATGACATCATAAATAACACATCTTGTCTCCTAAGTCGTCAGGTGTCGCCAATATGGAGATTTGGTTTTTATTGCAGTTATGGTACTTAACGATGGCGTGTCACGCGATGTTGTTAGTAGCTACCGAGCTACCTACTCCCGTCACGAATCTGTGATTGGTCTGTGTAAAGCTTTGCACGCCAAATTTTGTTTTATAGCCGACACGACTATTTTTTGTACTTACTTTAATAAAAAATCAGCTAAACGGTCAGTCGTTTAATTCCTAATTACTTTTTAAGGAATTTATAATAGTAAACTGCGATATGGGTTGCATTCCATATTTTATATCGATAGAGACTTCCGTCTTGTTATCTTGTGCAGCAAAACTAATAATTAGTTGCATAAGTAATATTGTTGATCTTGTTTAATAGAATTAATATCAATGTATTTACTTTGTGCACAGAGTACAATGGCATACATGTCTATCTATTTATCCTGCTCATGTATGAACATTTTATTAGCATCAGCCGTGATCAAAACATATAAATATTCCATAGTAAATATACACCTATTAACAGATAGAAAAATCAAAACAATATTGCTATAACAATAATCTGATGCACCAGCTCCCAAGGTTATCAAACACGATATGAATGAATTAGGTGTGATAAAAGATACATTATCTGCAATGTCGGAACGAAAAAGTGATAATGTAACGATAAATATTTATATCAATAAGATAGGTAATATGTTTAACGATATAAGTTCGGTCAGAAAACAAAGCAATGTCATATTACCGATAATGGTGCACTTTTTTTTATTCATTTCATGATGATTAGAAGGGTTTTCAGTATGAAAGTTAGTTGAGACAACCGCACAAATGCTCTCTAAGGGACAAGCCACGTCTGACGAAAGACGCCGGTTTTCCGCAGGTACACATAAGTAATCTTTACATAGTATAAAACAAAGTCGCTCCTGCTGTCTGTAAGCTTCGATCTTTTAAACTACGCAACGAATTTTAATACAGTTTTCGGCAATAGATAGAGTGATTCAAGAAGAAGGCTTATATGCCCCACATTAGTATCTACATTGCACCCGTGCGAAGCCGGGGCGAGTCGCTAGTTCTATATAAACGTCTCACACCGTACACATTTCACCGAAGATGCGTTACTAAAATTCCTCGAGTAAATTACGCAACGGAAGATCGCCGACGTATCTTCCGTCAGATATGTCTTGGCCCTTAGAATAGTTATAATCACTCACGTTTTTACGTATACAAGATGACCATAAATTGTTACAATTTCTCTGTTCATTAAAAAGGATAAGGAAAAAAAAATACTTGGACTGCACAAAAACCAGTCTTTTCTGTCGTGATTCAAATGAATTATTGTATCAAACTAATCGATTAATGAAAACAAATCGATTAAAAACGTTACTTACGAGCAGCAAACGAAGTAGCGATGCTGCATTAATTTATAATAGTGAAAAGTAGGCCAGGGAACTGGTTTTATGATTATTGTCTGAATGTTTGTCGGCAAACAAAACCATGGCCAATTTTGGTGAAAACTTTCACTCGGTTATGTTAAACATTACTTTGTGTCATTTGAAATAAAAAAGAACTACGTATTCACAAAGAAATTTGTTATTTTCCTGTCTACTAAATAAAATTTCGAAGCGAATTCTTATGTCAAAATAACCGTTTCAAGGCTCCTAGAAATTATTTTAATGTTGTCATTACGATTTTTAACCAAATTATGCTAAAAACCTCACTGATAATAAAGTACAATAAATAGAACTCAGCTTTAATTAACTGTGGCAAAAATAATCATACTTCCTGTTTATATGATAACATTGTTGAAATATTGTTACAGTAATTGATAATGGTGGTATTACCTACCATAATTTACAATATGAGATTGTGATCTAACAACAAACAAACAAGAATGCTCGATCTTTGCTTGGTGGTTGGATCTATACGGCCCGCCTGGCTTGCTACCCCCCTCACATTAAAGTCCGGCGCCAAGCAGTTTACTGCGTTCCGTCGTAAGTACGTGAGAGCCAGAGGGTTATAGGGGAAACCCTCTATATCTCTGTTCCTTGGATTTGTGTGCTCCATCTTAGACCTTGTCTGCACATACCATCAGGTAAAACTAGGGCCAAACGCGACCAAATTAAGAATAAAAAAAAAACAGTAGCTGTTTTCTAATGTGGTTTCATCCTTCATCTAAGAATGCCATTGCTGTAATACTATGAAATATAAGCTGGAGCTGTAGCAGCAGTATTCATTAAGAAGCTGGCTACCGTAAGCTTTGAAGAGATCAGAATGGGATGCTGATTGTCATTACACTCTAGGCGCATTCCACTAGTAAACTCTGCTGCACTAGTTGACTTGTGCAAGTCGACTTCTGCAAGTTTTAGGAATTAAGTGAGCAATAACTTGCACAATAATACCTTGCTAGTGTATTTAGCTCTTCAGAATAATATCCTTCATAATATGAACCAACTCTCGTAAATAAATTACTGTATGAAAAACTAAAAAAAGATGCAACATACATTGAACTAGGCGTAAAAAACAGAACATGATTATTTTTTTCATAATTGCAACTTTTTATAACAAATACATAGAATCTCTAGCTATAATTGGAGATATAAAAAGAGTAGAGCGTTTGAGCTTGGAATTTAATCACATAATAAACATAATTGCTGCATTGTCTGCCTGTTTCAACTACTTATGTGAGTCATAGATAATACTCAACTATGAAGATGCCACTCTGGGATTAGGAGGTTTGAATACATAGGTTTTTATACTAACAGAAGTATTTATCCTTACTTTAAAGTATATGACGTTGGTGTCACATGAATCAACCCTTGAAGGGGATGTACAGTAAATATTTTTCGGTGTTCTTAAAGAGTTTGAACTGTTTTCCAACAAAATTGTATGTGATGACAAGATATGGTTTATTTAGGTGTCAGAGACACTTTATCCTGGCATTAACCCAGCCTACATTTCATTGCTTTAACTACGGTCAGGGTAACATTGATCTAAGCTTTATTTCAAACTGTTTACTTTAAAGTATTGTTCTTATAGTTTGACCAAGACTTCAGTAAAGAAGTTTAACAACAAGATTAAACCATTTGGTTTGTAGTCATGATTCTGTTTCCATATCAAGTGTTCAGTCTAATATTCTTGTTTTAGGGTAATTACTGGCAGCGCCCATTAACCTACTCTCCGTGAGCTTAATATTAATATAATGTGAATAATGGTTCTTTCTAAGAGCACCACCCATAAAAGTTAGTGTTTAAGTTTGAATGTTGTAAAAAAATAAGTTATAAGCATTAGTGAAGTTTCAATCAAAAATTCAACAATGATAGAGAATAAATAACTACTTTTAAAGCCAATATAAGTATAATAAGGATATCATTGTTAATTTATGCAACCTCTTAAACTTGTTAGTTGTAATAGGTATATAATGTTAACATTTATATTATAATAATGATGTTTTGATAAATTATAAAAAAAACATTTAATTTACCACCTACATCATTTAGATAACTTGTTCAAAGATGAGATAAGTACAACTTTTAAAAACAATAAGCTGATTATTCGGATGCCAAAAATTTGACAAAAAATACAGTCAATGCACAAGACAGAATGAATTAATTAGTTTCACAAGTTAGCCAAAAACCTGTTTTTTGACATATTTTAACAACTGAGGTCATGACCGAGGTAGAATTGTATACTTAATTAGTAATAACACTATCTGCACAAAATAAACAATCAGAGTGTACAGTGAAAAACATGGACCTACCTTGAATGAGCTGTGTACTAATGTCTCGTCGAGATCAATGACCATACACTTTTTATGCATGTCCTGGTGTCTCACTGGTGGTAACAACGGTCGGGGGGCATGCTCCGCCATGACCAGGAGCCCCCGCTCCTGCGGGAGCGGCGAGGCCCGCCCGTCGATGCTGTTCGCGCCATTGCTCCCAGGTGGACCCTTGCCGCGCCCGCCACGCCAGCAGCACAGCAGGGACCGCAGGAACCCGCCACCGCCACTTGACTTCTTGCTTCCCAATGGGGCAGTCCCCGACACCGGCGTACCATCCCCCTCATTATGCTGGCCGCCAGGGGATGACCCTAAAACAACCATTTCACATCAGAACACTCCAACACAGTAACACAGACACAGAAGCCCCAATGGATATCACAAGTGGAACCGTAGGGTAAGAGAAGTTCTCAAGGTTGCCGTAAATGTTATCGCGTCCACAAGATCCAATTGTTTACCTTACAGCACACTCACGCGAAACGGAACTCGAGGAGTACAAAACGTTCACTAATCCACTGATCCAACATCGATCACGATCAGCAAATATTTACGAGTTGTGAGGAGGTAACACTATACGCTCTAATTTGATGCTAGTAGGTAACAGGTGTAATTCGGTTGGGATTTACCTCTGTCGGATCCATAATTGTTTAATTGCTCGTCATCCCGTGACACCTGAGTTATAATGGACGATGCGTCCATTTAAACATTTGTTTTTGGCCCTAAGACAAATGGCAACGGAGTTTTTGTAAAATTTTAACACCATAAAACTATTTTTTATCTCCCTTCTATCTTACAAAATGGCAGGCTCTGGGCAAATACCAACTTCAAATGTAGCCAACACATAAAAATTATACAATCGTATTACTCTTTCTAGCACGCTCAGTTTCAGAAAGAAAGAGTGAAGTAACAATAATGTACATTTCATATTTCGTAATGTTGCTACTTCTGTCAACAGCCAAAAATAGTTTAGCTGACGTTCAAAACGTTGAGTTGAAATTAAATAATTAAAATTTTGAGTTAAATCCTAATTGAATTCATGATACATTTAATTTAAAAAATATATGTAATGCATTAGTTAAAATATTATATTTCACGGTAAAGAAACGAAGAGCATTAAAAAAAATTAAATAAAAAATTACGTCTTTTTTAAAATCAAGTATTCGAACGTCTAAGTGGAGCATAGATCTTTATAAATATTATTAAATTAGAAATCAAATATCGAATGGTGATATTTTTTTAGGATATGTACTTGATTCTGTGTTTTTATCGGATTAAAATGGATTAAAATAAAAATAATATGTCCTATTTGTTATCTGTAGCACTTTCATTTCTTGTAGTGACGATCACATTCATATTCCATTTGAAATAAACGAGAATCGATAAGGATTCGATTAAAATTTCATCAACATAATTTTATTAACCAACTAAGCAAAGCCCCAAATTCAATAGTAAGTTTTACTGCGCAGGTTGAAATCTGTAACCGACTTTCAATCTCTGGATACACCCGCAGTAAGTCGACTTTACGAACTATGCGAACACGTTGCGTGCAATAAATTGTGCGGTAAAACTTACTAATGGATTTAGCGCTTTAGATCGATCGATCCATGATGTTTACATTTGGCAAGAGGGCAGGTCAGTTAAATCAGATAATTATAAAACAGTGATAGCCTAGCGATTGAACGCTTGCCTTCCATGCAGTCTGTTTTCAATTCCGGCCCGCACATTCCATTCATGAGCGTGTAGTCCGCCAACCTGCACAGGGGGACTTATTTTGAAAATCGAACTATGAAGTTTCGGCTAATGAATCGGATGTTTTCCAACTACGGAAGTGTCTCGAATCTGACGATCGATTGGATTTTCGTGATTTGACATTTAAGTCTTTCGTTTATCCTACTCCTAAATGTTAATTAATAGTAGTTCGTTGTTTTATAATACTTTGACTATATATAGATAAGTTCGACGCTGTCGTTAGATAGATAGATATACTTAATTGTATACTAAAATAAATAAAACAGAAGGAGTACACGTTATTAAGAACAGTACAAATGGCGGTCTTATCGCTTAAAGCAATTTCTTCCAGACAACCTTTGGATGGAAAGAATTGTCAGGAAAAATATATAGGGCAGTTTGCAGCATACAAACGTATAACCTAATAAAAATCGACAATAAACTAAATCAATCAAATCAAATAAATCGTTGTTGTTCGTTGTTTCATTTCGATCCAAAACTTCAACGTTCGTTTTTCAGAACAGGCGTCTAGGCCAGCGTGGTAGACTAAGATCTAGACCTTGGTCTAGACCAAGGCTGGCCAGCCTATATTTTAGATGGGCCAAAATTCTGCTACATTTAACTAACTGCTACTCTAATAATTTACTTATTTATTTATATACACTTTATTGTACATAATAAGTACACCGGTAAGCGATAAAAGGAACACAGATTTACACAATATGTACAATGGACGGTCTTATCGCACAAGGCGATCTCTTCCAGACAACCTTAGGATGGACTGGAAGAACGGAAATAGATATCGGGCAGTCTTGGTGTACAAGTACGTATCGTACATAATATTACTTAGAAATAATAATCATAAAATACATATCAATTATTACACAAATATATAAAATAGAAAGAAAAACGTAATACATATAACTTAAACAGACTAATAAATAAATATATTATAAATAACAAAGTAGATGAAATGTGAGCGATAATCAAGAAATAGCAAATTAAAGTGACAAGTAATGTTCCTTCACCAACTTTTTAAAAATTGGCAATGATTGCGCACGTCTTACATTGAATGGTAATGCATTCCACAAGCGAGCCGCTTGAATTCTAAAGGACTTGTCTAAAAAGAAAGTGGTATGCAGTTGTATTTTTAATTTAAGATTTTCTGATGATCTCAAGAACTTAGAATGTGTGTCACAGAGGAACTCGAAGCGTTCCTTAAGGTAAAACGGGGTGGAAGGATTAAAAAGCACATTATATAGCAGAGAAAGAATATGGGCATTCCGGCGAAGGCGAATAGGTAGTAATTTGAGCTTAGTACGAAATTCAGAAACATGATCATATTTACGCAAACCAAATATGAATCTGATACAAAGATTTTGAAGGCGCTCAAGCTTTCCAAATTGGTCCTCAGTTAGATCAAGATAGCTGGCATCAGCATAGTCGAGGATGGGGAGAAGAAGAGATTACGCTAGCGCAATTTTGGTGGCAGTTGGAAGGAAATTTCGAAGGCGTCTCAAGGAGCCCGCGGAAGCGAACATCTTACGACTGACTTCCTGCAGTTGTGAGGTCCAGGAAAGGGTACTGTCAATATAAATCCCCAGGTTCTTAACTTTGTTGGTTATAGGAATTGTAATGTTATTAAAAGAGACCTGAAGAAGTATAGATCAGTCAATTCTGGAGACAGTCCGGGAACTGCCCACAACAGTCAACTGGGTACTTACCACTCTGATAAGATAAATGATAATATCAAACACATGGGCTTATACAGAGTGGACGGTGAGATGGAGCACTAAGGGCAGTTACCTTAATAGTTGTGGCTACAGGAAAACATTCTTAAGAGACTGTCTATCATTTTTGAAAGATGTAGAACTACATTCACAGATTTTGGAATTCAAGTGTTCGGGCACATTCAAGTAAGTTGGCGGGCCACTCTATGGCCCGCGGGCCTGAGCTTGGTCTGCCTTGGTCTAGACTCTTCCTATTCAGAGAAGAGGCCCGTGCCCAGCAGTGGGACAGTTATGGGCTGATTATGTTAAGAGTGCAGAGCTGCGAAGTTAACGAACCTTTCCGTATCTTGTAGTTAATTCGGCAGTCCCAGTAGTCATCGTCAGTAGTTAGTCGTTACCGGTATTTAGAAACCCTTAAGTCTAACAATGGGTTTAGAAATATCAATATTCCCAGTAACCAGGTTGTGGGCGTCAGTTGGCAGTCCATCTGAGTAAAATAGTAGTAATCTGCTGTATCTGGTTATACTAGACATACGTGCATAGTTTCATAGGTACCTATTTTGTAATTTTGCATGCCTCATGGTAGGATATGGCTAATGGTCACTATTGTTCGTATAAGAACTTTTGTGCCCATATTCGCAAATGAATAAATGATTTGATTTGATTTGAAAGAGAAAGCCTATCCAAAGATTGAAATTATAATTGTAACAATGATATACCTGGTGAAATAAATTACTGGACTATGAACTGGATTGAGTGATACGCAGATGCCGATTTGAGGCCAGGGCATTATTTAAACACTTATTTTTGTGTCTGCACCCAAACCCCAGTACTATTATTGAAATCCACAGAAGTAAAAAGAGGGTTTTATACTACACCGTTAGCTTACTGAATGAGGTAATCTGGGACTGTTTAATATAACGTACGTATTAGTTCCATGCCGTACGTTTTCTTTGCCGGCGAGTACTTCATATATCTACGGTAAATATTTTATTATAAGTATATCGAATGATCATATAAATCGATTAAATCAAATTAATTACATATTTAATTACCTTACTTTAAATTTATTTTCTCGTATACGCTGTCTGTGGTATACGCGCAACACTAAAGACGAAGATGCTGTGTCGACTTGTCAAAGACAGATATAATATGTAATTATTGTTTAGTTCTTTCATATGAAAAGTCTTTTAGCGTCTACATAACTAACCAATGTGTGTGAAGTAGAATTTGCATTGGTTTTGTAGTGAATTTGATCTCTTAAACCGGTCATAATGTCGCAAAGGGATCCCGGACCTATACCCAATAGGTGGTTGAGATGTCCACGAAAGGCTACGGGACTCGTTGCTGATAAGTTTATGGCTTTCAAGACACCTTTGGGAGCCCAATTCAATGATAAAGTACCTGAAGGAAACCGTTTCACACCATCCATGTTGTTTATTTACATGAAAAGTATGAAAGTGAGTCACATTTTCAATGTCAGCATTTTTACATTTTGTTTTGTTCCGATTAATTACTTAATAGAATATTTAATACGAAATTACTGTAAAATTTCTTAAAATAATACAAGTAACGTGTGTATTCGTTATCTAGAATAGTACCTAGTTGACCTATAAATACCATGCCACAATTATTATTGTTTTCCCAGATATTAAGTTCTATTTTTAGTTGAATTAGCAAGTGGTGTCCACACAAATAACCAATGAGTTTGAACATTATTGTACATTAAGAAGAATGCAGTTTCTTTGTACATTTTCTCTTATTTAAATTTAGTTGGAAGCAGCATTACATAGTACTTACTGGAATTCAAAGGAGTATATATTTCTAGATAAAACTAGGTCTATGGATTGATCTCACAAACACAAGTCGGTTTTATGATAAGAAAGAGGTGGAGGAAACCGGATGTAAGTATGTGAAAATGCAATGCCGTGGTCATGGTGAAACACCATCACCAGAACAGACTAGGTAAGGATAATATTATATTATTTATATTGAGTAAAATAATATACTTAATGGTAAATATCTGCATGAAAAGATTAAAGTGAACATTTGGGTTTGCCATAGACAAAGGTTTGCTGGTAGAAAACTAATTTTTGAGTTAAGCTCGCTTTGTACATAACTTCACTAAATTGTAGTTTTATTGCTGTAATTTTTCTTGTGTACAATAAAGAATAAGAAAATAAAAAAATAAGACTAAAAAAATGGCCAAAAAATAATGCTGAATCATATCTACAGTTTCATTGTCAAACCTTTAAATTTAAAACTATTTTTGAAATGACATATACTGAAACATGCTAAGCAAGCTGAAGTGGCAGTGGGCCAGCCATATTAGCCGTAGGAGTTCTTGAGTGGAGACTGTGAATCGGCTAACAAAGTGTGGGACACCCTCAGACTACATAGGGCGACGATCTTCGCAAGGCAGCTGGTAGCAGCTGGATGAGAGAAGCCGAGGATCAAACTTAGTGGAATACCCTTAGAGAAGCCTTTGTCCATCTGGACTGCTGATGATGATGATGATATACTGAAAAATGATTTTGCAGACTTTCAGAATAGCTTGTAAGGTGATTCGCACACTGCACCACATCACGCAGCGCAGCGCGGGAGTGCGTGTTCTTAAGTTGTTTGCAAATATCTGTGTTTGTATAGAAAACACGCATAGTGCTACACTCAGAAAACGCATTCACGCGCAGTGTTGTGGCTCCGTCGCCATGCAACCCTGCAGCATAGCGCCGGGCAGTGTGTAGTTCGCCTATTATTTCAATATTATTATTTAACTAATAAAGACTAAACTTTCAGAGAATTCATCCACATGGTCAGCAAGTTTGTGAGTCAGAAGCCCCTAGAACTGATTGGTGTACACTGTACCCATGGCTTTAATAGGACAGGGTTCCTACTTGTCTCGTATATGGTGGAGCATTTGGACTGCAGTGTTCAGGCAGCTATCAATGAGTTTGCTAGGATGAGGTATATTTTTATCATAATAGTATTGCTATATTCTGCGTGCAAGTGCTAATCATCACCTGAGGTTTGAGAGCGACAGGAGGGGGGTGCGAAACAATAGATGCGCTCTGTCAGTTTGCTTTGTCGTGTCTAACGTGTGCACTCCCCTCCTGCCGCTCCCATACCTCAGTAGGTGACTAGCACTTGCGTGCAAACTTTAATTTATTTTTCTCAAAAATGCTTGTAATGTGGTCATTATTTTGACAACCTTCTTTGAGCAAAGTCGACGTTTCTGCGCTACTTGAATAGGCGTCAGCATAGTTGTATGGAATTTCATTGCTGGTGAGTTTTAGCCACCAGCAATTTCCTTTGAAAATCCATTATTGTCGAGTTTTGTTTCAAAAATAGTCTGGTGCAAAAAGTTTTTATTCAGAATTTGGCTGTATAGGTACAGGTGGCACAACTATTAAAGACTCATTAAAAAAAGCTAAAGCCCCGGGAAGAAACAAATCATTGCTTTAAATAAATTCTAACTTTACTAAGCTGGTTTTATTTAAATTACTCGCATTGTTTGAGTAAAGCACTATACAAGCCTTGGTCTGCAATGACTGCCTTGCTGGCCACGCTATGATGGCCTCGAGCTTAGGTTAGCTACACTCTCTGCCTTCAAGCTTGGTCATCATTGCTGTCCACCCTATAAAGGCATCAAGAACTGCAATGCTGACCGCGCTGTGATGGCTTGGAGCTGCGCTACACTGCGCTTTCGGCCATCATCAGTGCTGCCAGCAACGCAGTCATTACAGACCGCGGCAGTATGTACCGTTATTTTAGCATTAATAGGACAAAAAATAGTATTGTATATTCTTAATTTTCTAGGCCTCCTGGGATATACAAACAAGATTATTTGCAAGAGTTGTTCCGTCGATATGATGAGGTAGATTTGACACCAGCTGCCCCTGTACTGCCTGATTGGTGTCATGGTAAGATTGTCACCACAAGTCGTCAGCCTAGCCTGTTTACATTTGGCTTTTGAGTGGACAAGTTTCAAGTTTTTTTACTAATTATGATTCCTTTTCCAGAGGAAGAAGAGGATGTCGACGATGATGTCCCTAGTAATTCACAGAACACTTCATCATCCAAGTAAGTTTTAGATAGTACATGACGTAGCATCTTACCGAGGCCTTAGCCAGGAATTTTATTTGGGGTGGGAGTTGAACCCTGAACAAGAAAATCAATAACAATAACGAGTGTATTACATCCCTTTCTGACCGGCGCAAGCTATGACGAAACTTGTTATTCTGAGAACGAATTCTTGCCAATTTGGAGTTGTAGATTACGAATCTGAAAAAAAATTCTGGTTTTATATCGCTATCCGCACGATCGTTCGACACTGGGCCCGTCCACAAAGCACGTAAAACTGATGCTAAACGCGATCTTGTAACCCGCACAATTGTATTGGACTGGCCCGAAAGGGGTATACGTTTTAAAAATAATTTAATTGTTGAGGTTTCGAGGGGGTTTGAATCCCCAAACCCTCACTCCTGGCTACGGCCTTGCATCTCACTATGAAGACAGTTTCATAGCGCAGCACCTATAAGCATCCACCCCTCACCAATGTGTGTTAGTTGATACAAAATAAATGTTACCCATAAAATAACTATAGTCAAATAATTTGATAACTGCATAAGCGTGTTTGGCTTCAAACTTAAAATTTTAATACAACAAGATTCCTTACAAAATCTTTTTTGCTGTAAGAACTTCTTGGTAGCATAATAATTGTTTTGCGAGTTGTGATAAACATGTGATGTTAAGATCATTTTGAAGAGACTCTTCAATCATAATTAATTCCGCATATTTATTTATCACGCCAAACAAAGGATAATGAGGCTTTGTATCGTGTTTACAAATTCACTCCCGTCTCATTTCCATCTCGCGTTCCATATGCTTCTTTCATCAAATCCCTGTTGCAGGCAACTTTTTAAATTCAAATAATTTTAAACCTTACGTTAATACCATTAGCACTCATACTTGCCTAGGGATGCTTCGTCGTGCAGCGGCATGCCGAAGCATCCCGCGGTACGGTAATAACGAGGCCTAAAGGGTATTACAATAAGGTTTATAATTTGTTGAGCGTAAAAAGTCCTTTGCCATGCCGTGCCGCCTGTGCGTACAGGCCTCTTAAGCGCGAAATCTGCTAGCCAGTATTGTGCAAGTTGACTTCTGCAACTATCAAACTGTGGACACAGCAACTAGTCAACTTCTGCTAGTTTAACGAACTAAGCGAGCAATGGAGTGCAATAATTTGCACTGTAAAACTTGCTAATGCATTTAAGTACCTTCTTCCTCCTAGACTTTTCCCAATTATGTTGGAGTCAGCTTCTAGTCTAACCAGATGCGGCTTAATACCAGTACAGTGGACCTCTAGTAATCCGACAAAGTTTTGCAGGGCAGTGTCGAACTATTGAATTTGTCGGATTATAGAGTACTGCCTAAGACCCCCCCCTATAGTCCGTTTTTTTTACAAAAGAGTACCTTTTAATCCGACAAATTACAGATCCAATGATAAGATTCTATATGTTATACTCTGAAGTACATAATCATACTTCATTATGTATGTCAAATTTACTAAATTAAACAACACAATTGAGAGCTTACGTTTTATTATAAAATTACAAGTACAAGTTGTAACCTGTTCAATCATGCATTATCTACATTAGCGAAGATTGTCAAAAATTATTCAATCATAATAGACATGTCGGATTACAGGGGGTGCCGGATTAGCGGTGGTCCACTGTATTTTACACGGAGCGACTGCCATCAGACCTCGGCAACCTAGTAACTGAGCAGTACCGAGTTAGACCGGTTGTCAGGCTTTCAGGCTTCTGACTACCAGTAACGTCTCTAGACTCTCTTATGACACCCGGTACTGACGGTTTAACGTGCTCTCCGAGGCACGGAGGGGTCTCGATGTGTAACGAACGGTCATTCATCCACAGATGACCGTGGCATGCGCAGCTTAACCTCGCAAATCGTATGATCGACGCGGTTGTTAATTAGCCGCGAGCCTTTAAGTACCATTGTCATAAAAATCACAAGTGATCAATTCTTACTTTGTATCTCCACAGCCCTCGGAAACACAAGGGCAAAGGCAGGCGTGAAACCACCCACAAGAAGGCTGTGTTTATGCCCGGAGTTCGCGGAGTAGAACCATTTGACACCCAACCCCGCCTCAGCGAGGTCCAGCAGAAGGCCCAACAGTTCTGCGAATGGAAAACCACTGGGTTCCCAGGATCACAACCCGTGTCAATGGATATGGCGAATTTGAGGAAACTGCACGAGAAACCTTATAGGGTGTCGTGGAAGGCGGATGGTGTTAGGTATGTATCAGTAACGACGCAGAACAAACTATAATTACCGAATCAGTGGTGTCTATTCTGTTGCATATTTTGACAGTACTAAACTAGACTAAATGCAACTGTCACTTTCTTTTTCTATTGAAACAGAAAGAGACAAAAACCCTTAGTTTAGTACTGTCAGAGTGCGCAACAGAATAGTATACCAATTGCAAACTTAAAGTTACCAAAATATTGATATAACTCGCTAAAGTAATATACAAGGTTAGTCGGAAAGGGGGTACTAAGCCGCGGGCCACTTAAAGTATCACTGATGACTATTTAAAAGCAAGTGGATTTTTTTTTAAAATTCGATAATTTTTATTTGCATGCAAAAAGATTTTTATTTTAGTTTTTTCAAAAAACAATCATACCTTCTTTAGTTATGAATTCAGAAAAATAATTTTCTAATCCGTGACCCCAAATATAACCTAAATTGTAAAATCAGCTGATCATAGCTATGGACAGATAGATTTTAGCATATTTTTTACGAAATCTTTGAAAAGTTATTCCTCTTAAACTATCGAGTTTTGGGGAAAGTTGTAGAACAAAAGTTATCCCTTATTATAGGTACTTTAACACTCATTCGGCTTAGTACCCCCTTTCCGACTAACCTTGTATACTGAAACATCCATTCTAAATATCAATTCACGCTTGGACACTTTGATCTTTCGCAAAAAAAGAAGCTATGTCGTACATAAAAATTCCTCAAAAACTTATCTGACCAGTGCAAGCAAAATTTTGGTGACGTCATCAGTCGGTCAGCAGGGAATTATTAATTAGTAGCAGTGTGTATCGCGAACAGGTTATGTTAAGATTTTTTCGGGAAGCAGGTTGTGGTGCGTTTTACCTTTTCATTACTAACATACTATAAAGGTTAACGTACCGCACCTTAGCGCTCTAATACAAAAAGGCCTTAAAGGTCCTTTTTATGGGATCTCATAAAAAGGACAGGGTGGCGAGGTGGTTTATCAAAGAAAACCATTATTTATGAAGGTAAAGGGCTCTAACACACGACGTCTTTTCTACGCGCCGACGACGCGCGTTAACGTCGAACTCCATACATAAAAAAAATACACTCATTTTTTAAGTATGGAGTTTGACATTAGCGCGCGTCGTCGGCGCGTAGAAAAGACGTCGTGTGTTAGAGCCCTTTACCTTCATAAATAATGGTTTTCTTTGATAAACCACCTCGCCACCCTGTCCTTTTTATGAGATCCCAGATAGCATCAATATTGCAGTAGTATGATTAACTCGTTACTCGATGTTTTTTAGTACCGAAATCGTAAAAAAGTTAAATAAAGGCCTAAACCTTTTTAAGAAAACGGTATCCTTATATTTTAAAGGTATCGTAACCTCGTACAGTGCGCGTCAAATAACTAGAACCAAGATATGGCGTCGACTGCCAAACTTGAGGGATTTACTATTAGCCACTGAAGAGTACCACTATCCACCTCCTAGCTCCATCATCAGACCCTGAACTCAAGTGCAATCTATTGAACTCATCAAAACTAATCATATGACCCGAACCTGACAGATCACGCAGTCGACGCCATCTTGGTTCTAGTAACGACTTTCAATCCCTGATCTAAAATGACAAAATAGAACTCTTTTACAATTTGTATGTAGATATATGATGCTGATAGCCGGCGAAGGCGAAGTGTACATGTTGGACCGAGACAACTGCGTGTTCAAAGTGATCGGCCTCAGGTTCCTACACAGAAAAGATCTCAGGAGGCATTTGAAGAATACCCTGCTAGATGGCGTAAGTTCATGTGCACGCAATGTTAAATCTAGTACTTATTATAACAGGGTGCAAACGAAATCATGTAATTCCTTCAAACCTCGTGATGGACTGCTGACATAGATTAAACCTGCACGGGATACATTTGAATTCAAATAAATAAATTAAAAAAAACATGTGTTCTTAACGTGAGGCATTTTAGCACCCCGAGCGAATGGCGCGGCTGTCGCTCGCCGCGCGATCATTTAACTCGGAGCGCTAAAATGCTTCACGTTAAGAACATGTAATTTTTTTTATTGATTCCAAATATATCCCCTTCAGGGTTAATGTATGTCAGCAGTTAATCACGAGGTTTAATGGAATTACATAATTTCATTTACACCCTTATAATTCAGTCATCAATCTGGACCGCTGCTGCCGCTCACATACCTAAGGCGCGGCCAACTAGTTCCGCGCGGACTATAGACCGTTTATGAACACGTGTTTTTACGCGCGTATTGCGTGAGTTGTAGGGGCGTAGTACTGATACGAGGCCCCCGGGCTACAGAGGCCCGACGTGTGTTAGCAAAAATTCGTTAAATGTTATCCATAATCTCACTCTAGCTCTTAGACGAAACACACACTGCCCCGCACTACGCTGCGGTGTGCGTGGCGACGGAGCCACTACACTTCGCGTGAATGCTTTTTCTGTGTGTTGCACTACGCGTGTTTTCTATACAAACACAGATACTTGAAAACAACGTAAGAACACGCACTCCCGCGCTACGCTGCGTGTTGCGGTGCAGTGTGCGAATCGTCTTAGGCCGTACGCCAAACTCCAAATTCTTAAACGCTAAACTCAGCACACCCCAGACACTATACAATTATGGACAATGGTTTTTGGTTTGGTCTTCTCCATTTGGGCTTCGCCACAGTCGGGTAGAAGGCCCCCGATAAATTTTGATACAGGGCCCGTCTAGGGCAAGCTACGACACTGATGTATGAACACGTACGCGTCTCGATAAACAATGTCTAAGTCATAAAGTCAGTCTCTGGACTTTTGCATAAAGTAAATAAAAAAAGCATTTATAAGCAGTGATAGCCTAGTGGTGTAACCGTCGGACTGCCAAGTTATGACTTGGTTTCGCGTTCGAACCCAAGGCACGCACCTCTGACATTTCGGATTCATGTGCGTATTGTATAATTATTACTTGCTTAAAAACGGAGAGAGATGTTTCTCGACGGCATGTGAAGCCAAGTCAGAGGCCATGGGCGGCATAAATTCTGACACCAGGCTAGTCACTAACTACACGAAAAGAAGAAGAATAAAAGAACATCGCTACCCTTGTAAAGCGGGTTAGTTTAGCGTAGTTACAAAGGGCCAGATCTTGTACTAACGCGTTGCCTAGTCTTTCCCAAGAACCACACGAAGAACTCTAAACTGACCATATTCAAATATACAGGGTTTAATGAAATCATTTAATTCCTTCAAACCTCGGGATGTACTACTGACATAAATTAACACCGTAAGGGATACCTTGTACTCAATAAAAAAAAAACAAGAAGAATACATGCGTTCTTAACGTGAGGAATTTTAGCGCCCCGACCGAATTGCGCGGCTATCGCTCGCCGAGCGGTCATTTCACTCGGGATGCTAAAATTCCTTACTCTAAGAACACACGTTTACTTATTGTAATTTTTTTTATTGAATCCAAATATATCTTGTGCAGGGTTAATCTATGTCAGCAGTACATCCCGAGGTTTGAAGGAATTAGATTTTGTTGACAGCCTGTAGTTTATATAATGAAATTCCACATTTTCAGGAGATGGTAATAGACAAAGTGGACAACCAAGATATACCTCGGTACTTATGTTACGACATCATAAGCTTCGAGGGGACTGATACTGGCAGAATGGAGTTCTACCCAACTAGACTGAACTATATTGAAAGTGAAATCGTTAACCCTAGGTAAGTTACTGACATCTAACTTAACATCACGCCTGTATTCCCCGAAGAGTTGAGCAGAGGTGTATAGTAACACACTCATTTCGGCGTTATGTTTAAGTCACGTGTAATAGGGGGCGAGCCTATTGCCATCAACCGGGCACAAATACAAACTCCGGGCTACTACTATTGAAGAATTCTACACGGAAAAACCCAATAACACTGCTCGACCTGTGGATCGAACCCAAGATCTCACGATCAGCAGTCGCGCTTGCCACCACTAGACCAACGAGGCGTTTACCGGTTCATATTATTATTATTTAATAAGCAACAATGTTGGTTGTGTTATCATATGGAGAAAAACTCAATAGACTTGAAAACAATAAGGTCAAATAAATTTTATATCTGCTTATGTACCATTTTAAGAAGCGTCATTGTCGCGCTTGTTGCCTTGATGCACGACTGCTATTGACTTCATCCTTTATTCACTAAATACACAATCATATAAATTACATTTTTAAATATTTTTATAAAAATTATACAAAAACATTTAAAAATATAAAAAATAGTAGCCCACCGGCATTGGGAACGGGGTCTAAGCTACCGGTGGTCAGGGCCTCAGAGAGGAACTTCCTGACAATACGTGCCGTTTCCAGAAGTACCGCTTTCTGTATCAGGCTCTTAACCCAGCCGCCCAACGAGAGCCTCATCAGATGTTGGTCGAGGCTCTTGGCTATTAAGCCATTGGCCGTAACGACTATCGGCACAGTGACTGCTGAGTCAACCTCTATTTTCCTGCACAACAACAAACCAGCACTCGAAATTTAAAATAAATTACGTCCATTTTATAGGCGCAATGTTTGCGCAAGCGCACCATCTAAACGTAAATCAATTGTGTCGTTACAGACATCAAGCAATGAAAGAGGGCATAATAAAGAAAGAACGGGAACCGTTCAGTATACGACTCAAGCAATTCTGGGAGCTACCAATGGCGCGGCAGTTGCTTGGCGAGAAGTTTGCCAAGAATCTGTCGCATGAACCTGACGGACTTATATTCCAGCCCTCGAAAGAGGTATGTATCCAAATGGACTGGAACTCCTTGTGATAGTGTTCGTTTGGGACAGTATTACCAACGCCAAGCAGCATTGGCTTTGTCTCCAAGGTCGGCAACGCATCAGGAATCGTCTTGGTGTTGTAGTTGGGATATGATAGTATGATAGTCTCCCTTGGGACGTGCTTTATAGGCGTAGCACAGGAATGGCTTCGCAAGCATAACATAGGCAGAGCCAGAGTGTGATGTTAAAGAGGGCCACTGGGAAGGTTTAAGTACTGTAAAAATTCCACTTTTCGTGCTCCCCTAGGAGGCACCTTCTCGAAGGTTGACCCCACATAAAATAAAACAATAAAGAGTTCATATAACGTATCTTTTTTTTTTAAAGTAATTATGTTGTCCCTCTAGGATTTCTCCTGTATAATGGGTGCATTTACAGACACAAATATTCACATGCACAAACGCCCAGACCCGGAACAACTATTTGTAGGCCATACAAATATTTGATTCGTGCAGAAATCTTACCCTCGACCCGTAGCGCAGAAGCCAATTGCTCAGCCACTGAACCAACAGTGTCGTCAAAATAAAAAATATTAATGCTCTTAAAGTTATCATTTTGTCGCGTTTTATGACACGCATGCGCAGGGATGGGGGTGGTCTATGATCCACATAAAACGAAGGATTTAAATAGTCTTGTCTAGTAGTGATATACGACCGAAACCAATAACTGATCTTAATCCAAAATCTTGATCCAATTGATGTAGGTTTCTAGACAAATTCGATAGAAGTAATATCAAAAACCTACATCAATCCAGAGATTTTGGAATGAGATCAGTCATTGATTTCGGCCGATAATAGATAAGACTTTCGGAAGATGGTCTGATTCATGTCCGAACTTCACTAAGTATTTTCTTTCTCAGAGGTACATAGCAGGACCATGTGAAGACGTGCTAAAATGGAAGCCAAGTAACATGAACAGTGTAGACTTTAAATTAAAAATTGTCACACAGGGTGGGCAAGGGTGAGTTTATAGACTTTATATCTAAATCAATATTTAATCATGCGAGTACTAATCCACTTTCGCGGTAAGCGACGCGTGCGCACCGCATTCTCGGCAATTCAAGAGTTGAGTTGTCGGTTGCAGATAGTATATAATCACTATATCGACGCTCGGCAGTGACAACCTCGTAAATAAAATTTTCTTCAAGAGTTTTATTTGTTCTTTAGATTGATAAACTCGTCATACTCGTACTGGTTCAACAAACTTTCAATTCAAATACTTCTAAACTATCTATGACATACGATGACAAACTTATATTAACATTTGAACTGCCATTTTTTTTGCAAGAGACAGTTATTTCTAACCCCTTTAAAAAAAATGTATTTTACACATACGTGGTTTTCACTGCCGACCGACGATATGCTAGTCGTTTTTTCTCACGAAGATGCGTGAATCATAGCAATATGAACCTTATGTCTTTGCCATAAAAGTCACATGACGAGTCTTAATGAGATAAAAAGACTAAGTCAGAAGCCTATATGTTAGACGGGGCAGGAAGAAAATAACTGTTTTCTTTTGGTCATTCGGGCAACGGCGTCGCATTATCCCGTATCCTGTAAATTATTATTAGTTCATCTGCTAAATAAACATTTTTATTTCAGCATCCTACCAACAAAAGTTGGATACTTATACGTTGGTAAAATGGACCAACCTTTCACGTCGATGAAGGTTACAAAAGATATAAAACATCTCGACAATAAAATAGTAGAGTGCACTTTCGAGAATGGACGATGGGTGTTCATGAGGGAACGAACGGATAAATCGTTCCCTAACAGCTATACCACTGCGACTTGTAAGTATATCGCTATCACATTGTTGTTTCTGCCGCCGCAATTCTGAATCTTTTCGATAAGTGGACGTAGTTTAGCAGAAAGGACTAAATCCACAAAATTGTCAAAAATAAGTTATTGGTACCAAAATGGTCTATAAGGTAGGGCCTTTCATTCAGCAAAAAAGATCCAAGAAATAAACAAAAGATTTTTTTTTTGTGACCGGGAACCAAACCACATATTAGGCAGGTATATTCTTTTTATTACCTGTAAAGACTCAACCTGCTTAAATCATCCACCCTATATTCTCCTAAATAAGTCCAGAAATACACAATATAACCATAAACCAACTTATTATATAAAAATACGATTGATTTTAACAAGGATGTGTAATGCCGTAACAAAATCTGAATACAGCATCACTGAAGAAAACCACTCTGAACTTAAAACGTCAATAACTCAAAAGTGACTCTGTGTGGGTCGAGTACTTTCTGCTAAACTACGTCCAAGTAAGCTGTAGACGAATCCAGTTTGTATACGAAAAAAACAAATCGAATCGGTCGACAACTGACTTATTGAAAAGGTTCAGAATCGGTGGGCTGGACGCCACAGACAATAAATCATGTCATGCTCCGCAGCAGAACCACTTTGACTATATTATGTAAAAATTACAGGATAAAATGTAGATAACGTCTATATTTTTGTTGCTTAATATCATAAATTGTATATTGTTAGTTTCTTCGAAAATATCAATTCAAAGTGGTCATGCTACAGAGCATACTCTCCAGCAGAACCACTTTAAAATAACTGTTATTTCACGCTAATTATGCACTTATGATTTTTAGTAACATGTAAATGTTTTATCGGAATGCGCCTGCCATGAATTTCTTAGCAAATGTATCTAATTAATCTTGTTATTTGCTAAGAAATTCATGGCAGGCGCATTCCGATAAAACATTTACATGTTACTAAAAATCAGTAAGTAAGTATTTATCTAAAATTGTGGATGTTATCTTGATATACAATAAATATACATTTGTTTATATTATGACCTGTGCATAATTAGCGTGAAATAACAGTTATTTTAAAGTGGTTCTGCTGGAGAGTATGCTCTGTAGCATGACCACTTTGAATTGATATTTTTCAAGAAACTAACAATATACAATTTTTGATATTAAGCAACAAAAATATAGATATTATCTACATTTTATCCTGTAATTTTTACATAATATAGTCAAAGTGGTTCTGCTGCGGAGCATGACATAATAAATCAACTTAGCATATCGCAGTCCACTGCTGTACATACGCCTCTCCGAAAACGCGCCACAAGTTATCCACCTTTAGTATCCTTATTCCATATCTCTTCATCCCCAATTGAAAAGACTTTCTAAAGTCCCATACATGTGCAGTAAAGCTACCACCGCCAAATCACAATCCGTGGCTACATCTATGGCTTCTATATTCCCAAAAGTGTTGACAGAATAATTAACAATTTTATCTCCTTTTCCAGCCGTCTGCGAGAGCATAAAGGACCCAGTAACTAAAGAGATCCTTCTCGACTACATAGACAACCACAGGTTTCACGATGACTCGGATATGATGCCGCCGCCCAAGCGCATGCGCCGATAGCGACCTCTGTAAAATGCAGCGACACGTAATAAAGATGGCGCGATTGTCGGGATTATTCTTGTTTCTTTGTTGTCAATCATCATTTTTCCTATCATAAGAACAGAGGATGTAAGAACGGGTTAGGGCATTTGTTTATGCCCAGGGTTTAGCTAGCGGCTTCGAGGCCCCAAGTAACCATCTGAGCGTAGGACTGTCGAGGGGCCTTTTTTCTCCTTGTTTGGAGGGCCCCAGGCTTTGCCCCGGTGGTAAATACGGCCCCATTTTCGAGCTAAAGGAGCGTTACAGATGCTATAACAATATAGGATACCTGACTTCGTCTTAGACCATAAAACATCGAAATATGTAATTCACAAAGCACAGCACTGAAATTTAACAAGAGTTAATTAAACATGTCTTGTTCTAACTTTTAACGCACTTTAGCGCTCCATCATTACGGTCTCTTCAAAGCGACTGCCATGTTTAATGCGCAACTGTGGCGCTACTATCGAGCAACTGTAGTGTTACTATTCTAACTATCAAGCGACTATAGCGGTTCTCTGGCAAATATCGTCAATCGTTACTGTTGCCTGAATCAAACTAATTATATGAACCAAAATGGAACTCGCGCGCAGATGTAGTCAAACCATGTTTCTACCTAATTAAAATTATGGGGAGCTGTAGAAGTGAATGAATTGTTTTGTGCATACATATATCACTTATATCATAGGTAGCTACTAAACCTGATTTTAGAGAAGAAGTAATAACGACAATCTAACTATTACATCACTCATATTTGTTGTTATCAACATATTAAGTAAGAGTAAGGCCCTAAGCAGACGACGGTATTTTTGTCAGGCAGACTACCAACCACGTACCGAATGTCGCGACGGGCAACAACTACCAAGCAGTCATTCTTGTTCGCGCTAGTCCGCCAGACAAAAAGTTTGTCGTCTGCTCCGGGCCTAAATGAAATGTAAAATAAGTATAAGATCTTATAAAGAGTTCCATTCAACAAGCCTTGTGTATTTTTTTTTTGTTTCATTGGAATTCACATTAATATCTTTTGTCTAATATGGAATGTTACGTTGTGTAGTGTGAAATAAAATTGTATGGTTAGTTAATTTATGAAATAATCTTTTTATTTTATACGAATTTTAATGGTCATTTAGTATCGGGTTACAATATCGAATTCTGTGTTAATTTTCAATTAATACGTAGTTTTCTTTTTTAAATTAATTTAATCGTTTATGATACAGAGCTCTGTGTTCCGTATTGTTTTTTTCGCCAGCTTTACCTGTATTCAAAATTAGAATCCAGAACGGAACGACAATAATTTTAGCATGTTTTAAGCATTTATTACAACTACCCTATTTTTAGGGCCCGGTTAAACTCCTGACGGAAAACCAAAGAGGTCGGGCGCCCTAACTGCTATTATACTACAATAAAGAGTTGGGGAGCCTAAAAATCGAGTAGGTACCTAATGTACTAAGCCCTTTACTTATCTCTGTTGAAGGATTTAGAACTATAATGTTACCAGAAAAAAAAAAACGTGCTAAAGCTGCATGTAATGCAATTATTACTTTCTCGTTCAATCTTCTTCCTCGTCGCGTCCCTAGGTTTTAAGCCTATTTAGCCTATAGGGTAAATAAGGGCCTGTCAACAACATATATTAGTCTATATCATGTATATGGTATATACCAGGGGTGGCTAACCAGTCGAACGCGGCTCTTAATCCAGTCGATCATGGCAAGGCAAAGAAAAATATAAGTTGAATGAAGAGGTACTGATTATTTTATTGTTAGATCGCACAGAGTCTACTCAGTAAACAGTAGATCTTGGGTCGAATCAAGTTGGCCACCCCTGGTATACACCTTAGGGTTGACGGAAGGACATTAACGTTAATATTCTTTAAGCCCTTCTCAAGCTGGTCTAAGAAAAGCCCAGGTTTTAAAAAAGCTCTATTTCTTTTTGTTATATGACGTTAGAAAGTGATAGATATATTTTAAATCTGGGTTTACTTTAGTATTCGTTTAAACCATTTTTGGTTTTTAGAGTTTATGTTTAGTGCTTATTTAGTAAGCACAGAGAGCAGTCAAGTATAAAATTCCAAGGAACAATTTAAACAGCAGACGGTCTGACCGCTACACAAGGGCGGATTCAATGGTGATAAGAAAGCAATGTTCAAAGCGTGCACGTCGCACGCGCCGCCTCCAGCAAGCTGTTTTTGGGGCCGACACTCTTGCGCACATCACAAACGCTGTTCTGAAAACATCTCTGTTGAACTCCCATGCAATCAATACACAAGCGTGCCCGCTTCCCGCGCCACGCTGTTACGTAAACGCAGCCTTACTCCACCGTATACGAATATTTATAAATATTCAGAGAAAAACCACCTTGTTACAGATAATAATCAATAATTGTAAAAAATTTGTTCTGTAAATAAATATTATTGGAGTTTATTTTTGAACTAAACTTCTTGTTCCTGCTAGACTGAAAGAAAACATCTGCAGTTAAAAATATAATATATTAAAACATAACAAGAGTCATAAATAGAATATAATAATTATATATACCTACCTCTTCCAGTATCACAATGAAATAAAAACATAAATTATTATAATAAAATTATCTATAAATTACTTTCCATAGCTCTAATAAATTGCCATTTATTCTCGCCATCAACACTAATACATTTTAGCTTTTTCTCTTTAGTCAGCTTAGTCAAGTGGTGGTTGACATTGTAAGCAGCTGCTGCCCACAAATGTTCAGGCGTGTCAGTATAAATTATTGTAACTAGATCCAGTTCATTTAGTGCTCTATCACAGTTAATTTTCAACGTGTTCAATATTTGTGCCTCTCTTATGTTTCTATGTTTTATGTAGTATTTTATTTTACTAGCCGGGTCCTGAAAATGTTAATAGAAATTATTATTAAAGTCTAAACAATGTAGACTCTCTCCTCTGTCTATCTCCTAAATAGGGCTTTTGAAAATCAATCTTTAAAAAAATTAATAATAGAGGTAAAAAAATATTTCGACATCTCAAAAAATTGCGAAGTTTAGGCATTCAAAGTAAGCACTTTCAAATTCGTACTGTCTGCGCTTTATTAGCATGTGACGTCATACAACATAAACATTATATGAAGGTATTGTGTCGCGTGAAGTATGCGCTAGATACGGCGCTTTCAGAACATATTTGCTGATAACTTCAGTAATAATAGAAATCTCTCAAAAATTCAGTGTTGTGATCAGTATAAACCACTTAACCAGTAATTACAAAAATTTAACTGATCTCTTACCACAGGAGACAACCTCATTGTATGATTTATTTACGTACCATAACAATATTCCCATGACCTGGATAGATAACACCAGGATTCAAATCTAATATCTTCTGCAAACTCATCATGTATGTGTATAGGTCTTCAAACACAGCTGTTCCTTCACCCAATATGCAGTCCCCACTAAAAAGAATATTGTCTTCCAGAAGAGTCAATACCACATGGTCAGTAGTATGGCCAGGTGTGTGGTGGACTTTGACCGTAGCTCCTTCTACTTTTATCTCTTGGCCGTCTGTTAACCAGTCCATTAGTATAGATGCATGAACATTGTCCTGATCATCTGGACTCTTTCTATGCTTCCATACTTTTGGCTCTTCTGAAATAACAATGGTTCAAATTTAAATAAAAATCCTGCCAGTATAGTTCCAGCATAAGAATAAAGTAAAAGTGGGTGAATATTCAAATTAAATTAATATTTTTAGGGTTCCATACCCAAGTAGTAAAAAAGGAACCTTCATGGTGCGACTTTGTCGGTCTGTCTGGTCTGTCACAACTACTTAATTCAGAAACTCCTAAAGCTACGGGCTTGAAATTAGGTACATGCAAATGCAAAACAAATTAAAATCAGAACAATTCTCACTAGCAATACTGCCATACAGGTTCTCAACTCCACCGATATGGTCATAGTGCCAGTGAGTAAGCACAATGTGCTCGATGTCCACTTTTTCAGTCTGCACCACATGCTCCAAGTTCTTCTGGTACCTCTCCACATCTTTGTCACCAGTGTCTACAAGAATCCGTCTAGAAAAAAATCACTCTTGATTTACTCTCTACACTACTACACTCTTGGTTTTTGTTTATTTTTAAATAAAATGTAGGTACCGTATAAAGTGAAGTCATTTAACTTTAGGTAAGTATAGTGTACATTGTGTTTTACAATGAGCAAAACCTACTGAACGGACAGGAGAATGAACACAGTTGGTTTTTAGTCAGTCATAGTCCTCTTTAGTCAGTCATAGGCATACCCCTCGCCTTCCCTGGGCGAGGAACATCCATGAGGATTTTCCAAGGATAAAAAGGGGGGGGTGTCTCCTGTGACAAAAATCTAAGAAAACATGTTTAGTGAACATTCAGACCAATCACAATGCAGAAAACAGTTAGGCAACCCCCCAATTTCGTTAGAAAAATATGTTAGGGGCTACTTCTAACAATAATATTATGGTCACAAGAGGCCCCGGCTTAACATTAGCTAAAATGAAAGAAAATTAACATGACCAATGATAATTTCTTACTACTATTGTATTTGTACTTACTTCTTTCCAGTGCCAATCAGATATGTATTGGTACCTTGAAGAGTCATAGGTCCAGGATTACATCCGAGAATCCTTATTACCCTTTTAGAAAGCTTCGTAACCGTTGGGATAATGGCTGCAGCGGCCATGGCGAATTATTGTCTCAGAAGTGGAAAAAAATAGTAAATTGCGATTAGATAACAAAACAATAAACTTGCAAAATACCCTGTAAAAAAAGAATAATGCTAATCGCTAATAATTGTCACTACACAATACAGTTAACTAATATTATTGAAGTTATGCAAAATACTGTTGAGTTCTTGGTTGAGGATTATGAATTTAACTTTTTTTACACTTCACAAAATTGACAAAATTCTTAAATCAAACTTCAAAGTTGATCGGTGGATTTTGGCAACTTGGCAAGTTTAGTTCAGTTTCAGTTTCATATCGATTGTTTGGTTTGTAGCTCAGAATAATGATTGTTATTAATCTGAGGTTTGTAGTCCTTGGTTTGGTTTCAGCACTTTCAGCGGTTTGACAGCGATTTCATAAACTCAGAACGTCAAACGCACAGACTGTCAGACGTCAAACAGCTGGGGCCCAATTCTCGATTCCTATGATCGATTGGAGTGATATGAATATGATATTTATCATATCGCTTCTAACCGTAGCAAAAAAAACGGAAAGTGTTTTTTTTTTCTAATAGAAAAATTCAATAATACTTTGCCCAACCTTGTGATCGAACCCAGGACCTCATGCTCAGCAGTCGCGCGTGGGACCACTAGTCCAACAAGGCAGTATTTGATATTTTTAGTATTATAAGTACTTTCCCTCCACCGGTTTTGGGACATTAGCAACCTTAAGTCAATACTATAAAAGAGAACTGATAGTCGTTCGTCCATTGAAAATAACTTGAACAGTCGGGACGCGACGGCGCGGCGCTACGTTTAATAGATGTGTCGTTTCTTTCTACTATTGGTCTATCTCACAGAACATAATACGTCTATCTATAGACGGTCGACCGTCCGTCGTTGAGAAGATCGATGGTTGATTTAGCTAGTTCGTTGATTCAACGCCCAACGCTAGACCTACACTCGATCGATATAGGTATCGAGTTGGCAGCACTTCAATGAATTTTGTTTGTTGCATTTTGTCACTGTCGTAACATCATTGACATTGTCATTTTTGACATTTCAAGAAAAATGGCTGGTGCGCTGGCGAGGATAATTCAGGGATCAAAGACGCAATTGGGTACATATTTGGTAGATTATAAAGTCCATAATAGTCGAAAAAACATTATGATTCCTGTTCTTAAAACATGAAACGGCTAGAGTTGTGAACAAGTAATTGTTATTGAAGGGTCTGCAGTGTGTGGCTTACATAATTTTGACGTCTCGTTTTAGGCATTGTAAGCCCTCTGGTGAACATCAACAATGTGCCAGTGCGGTTCCAACAACAGCAGGCGCCCGCGGGCAAGACCCAGGGCGGGGGGCTGTCGGACAGCGACAGAGTCTTCACGAATCTGTATGGGCGACATGATTGGAGGCTCAAAGCAGCGATGAGCCGCGGCGACTGGTACATGACCAAGGAAATACTGTTGAAGGGCAGCGCTTGGATTGTCAGTGAGTACCATTAAGTTATTATTGTAGCTTTTAATTCTGTATAATGTCCCAGATGAAGAGAATTCCCCAAGACGTTGTTTGAAGGTATTTTGATACCTGTTGTGAATACTGACTTATCTGAAATATAAAAGACTTGTAACTATTCATTATGAGGGTTAAGCACCTGACATCGCTATCACTCTTTGGTGAATACTCATGCTTTTGCTTTTATATAAATATTGTATACACTTCTTATATCTGGACTATCATGATAATATGAATATTTACTGATTATTAAGGTTAAAAAACAACCATTCTCCACACATGAATAAGTATGTGTTTGTATAAAACTATAAATTGTCTTTTTTTCACAGTATAATTGTTATAAGTGAACAATACCATCTGCATGTGTGTTGTTTTTTTATGAATACCACTCAAATGGAACTAAAACTAAATCAATTAAAGCTAAATTAAATAATCTTTGTAGTATTAATCTATACTAATATTATAAAGAGGAAAGATTTGTATTTTTGTATGTAATGAATAAACTTAAAAACTACTGGACTGATTTCAAAAAATCTTTTGCCGTTAGAAAGCTACATTATCACTGAGTAACATAGGCTACGGGCGGAGCCGTGAGGACACAGCTAGTCTTACATAATAGGATTCAAAAGAATGCTACATAATTTTTTTATTATTTATTTGGTCATTCAAATGTGCCTGTTATGTTTTCCATAATTATCACTTAAATATTTACACTATTATGTGCAACATTATAATGTAATAAAGCCAAGTAAAGCACAGTTAGAATATTGTGTAACTGACCTAGTAATACAAGCATACAAAAGTTTTAATGATCTTAATATGGAGGCCATGTCTGTATTGAAAATAGTTGTGCAATAATGTCTAAACAATTTTAGTATTGTTGCAATAATTAAAAGTTTACTAATGGAGATCATGTTATGAGACATTATCAGTAGTAACTGTCTTGTAAAGGGTATATGGTGCTCAAAATATTTATGACATAAGCTTGACATTTAATAAAAAAATGAGTTTAGAAAAATAAACAGTTTCAAATCCAAACCTTAGGCTGCCTGTCCACTAGAGCGGAGAGGAGCGGAGCAGTGTGAAGCTAACCAATAGAAATTATGCATAGTGGAAAAGTGACTTTTATGCAATTCTATTGGTTAGCTCCATACCGCTCTGCTCCTCTCCGCTCCAGTGGAACGGCAATCTAAACCCAAAGCCTACTTACACTTTTTGTTGTTGATTATTATTAAATCTATGTAATATTAGGGATTTTTTAATATAAATAATTGTTATCAGAAATATGTATAGATAATCCATCATAATATAGAATTCCTAGGATATGTATATAATACCTAAAATCAACTGGAAATGTGTGAAATGAATTTTATTATTCACATTCCCTAAAAATTCTATACATTTTCAAACAACAATTGGAAATGTGTATTTTCTGTAACATACATTGACGTCCCTTCACTGCTAAACCAATATCTCAGAACTATGCAAGCAAGTATGCAAGTGTTTCTGAGTTTGGTCCACAAGAAAACTTGCCATCGCCCCTTTGCTTTACTCGCACACTCGTTGCACTCAGGACCTCCTTCATGAGCTTCTGGTTCCATGCTTTAAAATAACACTCTAGGGTTAGGACAGAGTTTGACCACGTAAAGCCGGGGTGCATGGTCTGATTATACGTAATTTTGACCTATTTTAATTAATGTCACGATTGTTATGTAACCAAATTAAACAATTGCCAGACATTAATGTGAATTTTTATACACTTCCTAGTACCATTGAGAAATGTATGTATTAAAGCACCTATGACAAATTATTTTACACATTTCTTAAATTGGCTCAGTATTGTATACATTTCCTAGTTTTCATACATTTGGGGTACATAACATGCTACTATAGTTTTTTTTTTAATTTAATAACCACCAATAGGATCCTCTTGTGAGTCTTTACCAAAAAACACCCCTATGTATTCCTGAATGAACACAAATAACTAAGAATAAATATTTACAGATGAACTCAAGGCATCAGGCCTCCGTGGTCGCGGTGGAGCCGGTTTCCCCACTGGTATGAAGTGGTCATTCATGAACAAACCTTCCGACGGCCGTCCCAAGTACCTCGTAGTGAATGCTGATGAAGGAGAGCCTGGTACTTGCAAAGACAGGGAAATCATGCGACATGACCCACACAAGTTGGTCGAGGGCTGTTTGATTGCCGGCATGGGTAATGGCGCGCAAGCTGCGTATATTTATATCCGAGGAGAGTTTTATAATGAAGCCAGTAACCTGCAGGTTGCAATTGCTGAGGTGAGACATTGTTCATTATATTTTTTCTGAACAGAACACATTAACCAATGGTATTTCCAGTAGACAAATTTTCCAATTGGTCTAGTGGTGGTCAGGTCCTGGGTTTGATCCCCAGGTTAGGCAAAGTGTTATTGGGTTTTTCCGTGTGGAATTCCTCAGTAGCAGCCGAAGTTTGGATTTGTGCCCGGTTGATGGCAATAGGCTCGCCCCCTATCATATGGTACTTAAACATAATGGCGAAATGAGGGTGTTAGTGAACACTTCTGTCCAACCCTTCGGGGAATAAAGGCGTGATGTTTTTATATCCAATTGCGTTAGTCTGGTATGGTAATAAAAATATGCATGTATGTACCCCTTTAATTTTAGCTTTGTGTACTACGCGTGTAAGCCGTTTTGGCAGTTTATACTGGTGTCGTCACTACTTAGTCTTGCTTGTATTATAAATTAAAAAGTAAAATATTACAGTTTTATGTTATAGATGCAATAATACATTTCAAAAAACGGATAGAAAACCCTTTTCTTTCAAAGATAATATTTTTTTTTGCTAATTAATTAATATTTATCTTTCCTTACTTTATCTTTATATATATGTATATTACATGTATAATTACTGTTTATTAACCTCAGGCATACCAAGCGGGTCTACTCGGAAAGAACGCGTGCGGCACCGGCTTTGATTTCGACGTGTATGTACACCGCGGCGCGGGCGCGTACGTGTGCGGCGAGGAGACCGCGCTCATCGAGTCTATTGAGGGCAAGCAGGGCAAGCCGCGCCTCAAGCCGCCGTTCCCCGCTGACGTGGGACTGTTCGGATGCCCCACTACCGTCAACAATGTGGAGACCATAGCTGTTGCACCTGTAAGTTTAAAAAAAATAACAGCATTAAGAACTCACTCTCTTAACACTGGGAGATTTTCTCGAAGCAAGTCTAAGGCTGGACATCCACCAGAGCTGTACGAGGAAAATGTGCCGTGCGAAAATGTGTAGCGAGGATGTGAAACGGTGTGACCCTTTACACCAGGGCTGTGCGAGGAATGCGTAATGTGTTAATGTGTACAAACGAGTGGTGCGAGGATAGGTAGCGGACTCTTTTCGAATATGAGGGTGGTGTGGCGGGAGTGGTACACATTCCTCGCAACACATTCCTCGCTCGCATTTCTCGCTTGTTTTCTATGAACAAAAACCTCGCTCCGCTAAGCCCATATCCACCAGAGCTGCGCAGAGCGAAGCTAGGTAAGTAGGTAAATGAAGTGATTCTATTGGTGCTTACAAAACACATTCCTCGCTACGCAGGTTAGCACAGCTCTGGTGGATGCTCAGCCTTACAGCTGATTTACACGAGAATAGTTTATCGAAACGAGACTCATTCTGTCTTTGTCTTTCTCTACGATGAAAACAGAGATAGCATGAGATTCGCTTCGAGAAACTATCTCCGTGTAAATGAGTCTTAAGTCACAACGAATCTCGCTTGGAAAAACTCTCCTGAAGCGTGTCTCGACCACGCTACACAGGTACTTGTGCTACACACGCAAAGTTTTGAACAAGGTTATTCGAAAAGGGGGTACTAAGCCGGCGGCCACTTAACGTATTACTGATGATTGTTTTAAATAAAGTGTTAAAATTTCAAAATCCGAATATAAAAATAACTTCTTCCCTGTTTTAGTTACGAATTCAGAAAATGGAGCATCTAATCCGTGACCCCAAATATGACCTAAAATGTAAACACAGATGATCATAGCTGAGGATAGATAGAATTTAGCCTATTTTTAATGAAATCTTCGAACAGCTATTTCTCTTAAATTAATGACTTTGGGAAAGTTGTAGAACAAAAGTTATCCAATATTATGGGCACTTTAACACCCTTTCGGCTTAGTACCCCCCTTTCCGACTAACCTTGTATATCAGTCAACAGAACGAATTCTTTCCAGACCATCTGCCGTCGTGGTGGTGCCTGGTTCGCTTCGTTCGGTCGTCCCCGTAACACCGGTACCAAATTGTACAACATTTCTGGTCACGTCAACACGCCGTGTACCGTCGAGGAGGAGATGAGCATACCCCTCAAGGAACTGATAGAAAAACACGCGGGAGGTGTCACGGGAGGATGGGACAACTTGCTGGCCGTCATCCCTGGTGGTTCCTCCACGCCGCTTATTCCTAAGGAGTAAGTGTTGTTTGACTAAACTAAAAAAATTGAATTCAATTCTATGCTCTGAATAAAATTACGTTCGGAGTTATGTTCTAAACGTGATTAATAGGTTATTTGACCACTATTAAATATGTACTACAATTAAATATTATTTTAAAGAAAGTGTAGATTATGCGATAAAATCGATGATAAAATAGGGGAACTACAGGCTTGTGAAGTCTTGTCTATTAGGCCAAATACTTATTTTTATGGTATACAATGTAATGAATTTATGATAAGAACATTTACATAATAAAATATTTTTAACCTTATTTTTTGCCTCGTTGGTGTAGTGGTGGCAAGCGCGACTGCTGATCGTGAGGTCCTGAGTTCGATCCCCAGGTCGCGCAAAGTGTTATTGGGTGTTTCCGTGTGGAATTTCTCAGTAGCAGCCCAGAATTTGAATGTGTGCCAGGTTGATGGCAATAGGCTCGCCCATTACATGGGATTTAAACATAACGGCGAAATGTGGGTGCTACTATACACATCTGTGCATCCCTCCGGGGAATACAGGCGTGATGTTGTGTTAACATTTTTCAATATCAACAGTGTCTGCGAAACAGTCCTAATGGACTTCGATGGCCTCGCCGCCGCGCAGACCTCCTTCGGCACCGCAGCCGTCATTGTGATGGACAAATCGACAGACATCGTGAAGGCCATCGCTCGCCTTATCATGTTCTATAAACACGAGTCGTGTGGACAGTGCACGCCTTGTCGCGAAGGAATATCTTGGATGAACAAGATGATTTACAGGTGGGTCAAAGAAACACGTCCTCTAATTAAAAAATAAAATAATTAAACTGGACTGCCTTGTTGGTCTAGTGGTCGCAAGCACGACTGCTGAGCATGGGGTCCTGGGTTCGATCCCCAGGTCGGGCGAAGTGTTACTGGGTTTTTTTCCATTAGGAATTTCTCAGTAGCAGCCCGGAGTTTGGATTCATGCCCGGTTAGTGGCAATAGGCTCGCCCCCTATTACATGGGTCGAAACGAGGGTGTTTTAAAACACCTCTGCCGAACCCTTCGGGGAATGTAAGGCGTGATGTTATGTTATGTTTTATGTAAATATTCGATCCGTGTGGGAATCGAACCCACGACCCGCAGCGCAGAAGCCAATCGCTCACAGCCACTGCACTAAACGTGTTGTCGTATTGCAGGTGACGGAACGCTCCGTGACTGACACGCGACGGCTATGTACCGCGTTACCGCGTTTGTAGCGCGTATGCTCCGCGTTGTAATCCCTGTCTGATTCAAGACCAACTTGCCTGCTTATGATTGTTGATTGCAACCAACAGTTTAATCACCGTGGACATCCATGTATAGTACAGTCAGAAGGAGTATAGTCAAAGATGATAGGCAACTATGATAATATAATATCACACAAAACGATAACAACAATAATTATTATTCACATAAGTAACATTATTATATGATTCTATTTTGCTGAATATTAGTGACGGTCATAGGGAGCCATTCTTCGAAAAATATTAACAAAAATTGAGAACGTCATTAGCATCATCCCAAAGTTAAGAATGCAGATGTTTAATACTATAATTATGATAATGAAAACTGAAACTATACCGCTGCCGTCAAGCAATAAGACAAGAATAAAAACAATCTGACAATACCATAACGTTAACACGCCGGGAGAAGAATGATTTGTTAAAATAACGTTAAAAAATTTCGAATATTCACCCCTGTACATGACAAGGAGCTGACGTTTTTGAATTCTTCTTTTTGTTCTGTCTTGCAGAGGAAAGAGTTCCTACTTCGTGTTAACCTTAGCTAAGTACTCTATATATAAATTGTGTTATTGTGTAAGTTTATAACATGAATAAATAAATGGTGTGGTATAGGTATGAACTCCGCACATGTTATGGTCGGAAGATAAAATACCACGTGCACATATGACGACTTGTCTTCTCTCGTCTCGGTATGAGGAACACGAGAATAGCTTATGTTGTGGTTAAAAGATTAGCTAGTCAGCAAGGTTGGTAGCGAGGCTGACTCTTCACGTGTACTGGTGGAGGCTGTTTTAAAGTACCCCCACTAATCACCTTCGTCTTGTTACAGATTTGTCGATGGTAACGCGTCACCAAAAGAAATCGACATGCTATGGGAGATCTCCAAACAAATTGAAGGTAAAATTATTCACCATTATTTTATACGATGTTTGAATTATCGATTCACTTTTTAAAAGGGTTGTATTTAAATTAATGAAAATAACAAAGGCACACTTAAAAATTATGCTTTCCACAACAAAATAATAGTTGCACTTTAATTTTAATACTTCTAGCTTTAAAAATAATTGTTCGCACTATAATCGATCAAAACCATTTATTTCTGAATGCACCCATTAAAATAATGGTGGAGAGTGATCCGCGAATCGTTCTGGCATTCGCCAACCGCTGCTGCGGCACCGGTTGCTTCGCTCGCTCGGCTCGTGCGTTGAGTGATCACAGTTCTAACATAACCTAACTTACCTTTCAACTATCTTTTTGTAATTTTATTTCTTAATTTTGCAACATTTTTCATTTATTCTCCGCTCCTATTGGTCGTAGCGTGATGTTATATAGGCTATAAACTTCCTCGATAAATGGACTATCCAACCCAAAAAGATTTTTTCAATTCCAACCAGCAGTTCCTGAGATTAGCGCGTTCAAACAAACAAACTCTTCAGCTTTATAATATTAGTATAGATTGCGGGGGACTTTGAAGTTAGAAGCATTAAAATTGAGCTGCAAACTATTATTTTTAAAGTTCATTAAGTTCAGTTATTTTTTTAAACTGTAAATTATGATGTTCTTGTCTTAAATCCGAAAAAAAAAACATCGAACCTCAACAACATAATGAACAACGCCTTCAATTTCTGTTGACACATAAAACCATTTATAGTTAACTGCCTTTAATACCCAATTACTTAGTAACTTAAAATACCAAATTGCCATTACACAAAGAGACATATTAGACAATTTCTCTAGTTTCTAATTTTGCAATTATTTCAATAATTAAGCAAGATTTCAACATTTCCTACACAATTTGTCATATATGTTTCATAGCTCCGCCTTAGGGCCTGCGTCCACTGGCAGCACGGCATGGCAATGGATTTTTTAAGCTCAAATAATTTTAAACCTTATGTTAATACCATTAGCACCTATATTTGCTTAGCATACCGCGGAATGCTTCGTCGTGCCGTGGCATGCCGAAGCATCCCACGGTGCGTTAAATACGAGTCCTAAAGGGTAATGGTGATGTACCGCCAAACAGAGCGCCAGCGCTAGCATTACGCAGCGCCTTTGCTCTGTTTGGCGGTACATCACCATCACAGTACAACACAGCTCGGCGTCATAGCGTCGCGTTAGGTTAGCGCCCTGACGCGCGATAATAACTCGTTCTGTTTGACAAAGCCTTTAAAGCTCTCTTGAACGCCAAACCTGACTGTGATGTATTCGCGGACGAATGGAAGACGATCTTGTCAGTATGTTTGGAGTATTGTGAGATGAGCGTGTGAATTTCGTTAAATATATATCGTCACCGGAAAGCCAATACTACTTAAGCGCCATTTTTGGCCAAAATGAGTATCTTTTTGTGACACTGTCATTGTCTTTTTATTTATCAAATAATATAAAAGTGATAAATATAAATTGGTGATGTTCTTCACAAAGGTCAGGTGCGTAGTACTCTCAACCGGCGTGCGTGTATGACAAGATGTATGAATGTGGATGAAGCGAAAGGGGTATGTAAGAGTCGTAGCATGTGGCGTTCTATAGTTTCTGCCTACCCCCATGGGAAAAAGGCGAGAGTTTATGTATCTATGTATGTATGTATGTAAGTATCCAATGATATATATAACTTATTTTGGCCAAAAATGGCGCTTAAGTAGTATTTATTGGCTTTCCGATGACGATATATAATGTCTTTAACTAATGTAATTGGCCAATGGCCCTTTTATGTTAAAGTAAAATAAATAAAATCATTATGAACCACTATTACTAGGGACCAACCCTTAAATCCCGAAAAAAAAACATCTGTTGCCTACATTTTCTCAACTTATGCGAACATAAATGTATTAGCAGCATTTTATTTTCTCAATATCAGTGTTGGTCCCTAGTAAAAGTGGTTCATAATGTACAATGAGCCTTTAAGAGGTTTTCAGTTTTTGCATTTACACCTTGTATATATTTTCTGAATTACATTTCAAGATACCCTGCAATAAATTTGGTTATGGATTGTGCACGACACCACTGATTACATTCCATGCTAAAACAGTTTAACCATAACAGTTTAACCATAATAACACTTCAAATAATCCCCAGGCCACACAATCTGCGCGTTGGGTGACGGCGCGGCGTGGCCAGTCCAGGGCCTCATCCGTCACTTCAGGCCAGAACTCGAGCGTCGCATGATGGCCTACGCAAGCATGAACGGGCCAAGCAAGGCCGAGCGACTCTATTAGAAAAACTAGCTTGTATCACGCACGACGCGAGGTTGCTATGCGTTGAGAGATGGGATTTGTGGCACAGATTACGTGTTACATAGAGCAGTAAGTCAATGGAGTAATAATCCGCCGAGACGCTGAGTCGGCCATCTGTACAAACTCTGTAAAAATGCAATTAGACTGCGGTCGATTGATGACATCGACTGTTCAGATCGATCCAGTGTGGTGCATGGCATCCGAATTACGGTTGATCGATGGTGCGATGGCAGAGGTTAACTAGTATATCGATCGCCAATGATCAACCATCAATCGATATGGTCGAGATTATGTTTTGAAGCGATCAATATCGACTAATCGACGTCGATCGATCGTAATCTGGTTGCACCTTAATTATTCTCAACCCCGTGTAATTTACGGTATTGGTAAAGTTCTAGTAAGATATAAATTTAAAGCACACTTGACAACTCGACGTCGTATCACCACTCAATGTTATCGCCTTGATGTTCATTAGCCTGTAGCTAGGCGACACGTCTACGATATGATTCTGATAAGTGCGTGTTCAAAGGAACATATAAAAAAGTAGTAACGACGTAATTAAGGTAATGCTGATGCGGTGCCGAGCTGTCGTTTGTATTTTGATTTATATGCGTTTAAGTACTCCATTCGGTTGCTGCTCTGTGGATTACGAGAATTTCGAAAATAGTATGGATAAATATTTTAAAGGGACAGACTTCCATCTAATTTATTAATGGATATTACTTGATGAAATATAATTCTTTACAGTCGTCAGGAATAGTACAAAATGTCCATAGAAATACAGAGTTAATAGTGGCATCTTGACAATTGATTGAAATATATTAAGCACGGTTCAAAATAAGAAGGATATAATCTTAGAAAGCATATTAGATATGATGAGGGACACGTGGTTAAACGGCGGTTCCCACGATTTTGTTCTTGGATGGGTGACCATTTTTCACACATCGAGACCCCTCTGTGACTTTGAGAGCACGTTAACCTGTCGGTTCTGGCTGTCATACGAATACCTATGACAGTTGTTACGTGCAGTCCGAAACCCGAAAGCCAGACAATCTTCAGATATGAGATGCCCAGTATATGGGTTAGGTCAGATGGAGGTCGCTCCGTGTAAAATACTGCTAAAACTAAACTCCAACATAGTTTTTAAAAGGCTAGGCAGATGAAAGTTACTGAAACTATCTAAGAATTATTTATTATAATTTAATTCATAAGTAGACGTAGGCGGATTTTGCTTATCATAACATATAGGTACTTACTGGAAATGCGTTCTAAAATTTTTAAATACTCCGTCAAAACAATGAAAAACCCAAAAAGGTTTTAATGGTAGATAATAAAACGTTCCCTATTTCACAACACATTGCAACAACTGTGAAATTAAACGTAGTCATAATGATGACGTCGAGTGACGCTGTGAAACCAACTATCGATAATGTGTCACTATCGTAATGTATTATTTTTATCATATTCCCGGGACTCATTTATATTGTTAGTTTTATAATTATTTCCTCATATTTCTCTTAGAAATATGCATTTTTGATGAAAATTTCCGCGTCAATCACGGCGATTTATAAGATATATTTTTCTAATAAATACTGAAGGAAAAGTTATTAAGTATACAGGCGCCTAAAGACAGCATTTTAACAGTTTTGCGTGTTATATGTAGCGAAGTCTGTCCTGTCTCTGCTTGAGTATGTTTCGTGCATAAAAATATATTAATTAAGCACACAATAACAGTTACCTTGTAGTGCATAAATGTTCTTTTGTTACCTATATACTTAACGCCTTCGCCATGTGTACACACGACGACAAATCAATCTGTACTTTTCCAGTATAAGCTGATCTCTCATTATATGGAAATTATATATAATGAGAGGTCATTATATACTGGATGTACAACTTGATACGTCGTCATGTGTACAAAGTATTTATTTAAATATTTCATTGAAGTTAATATTATTCCTGTACAAACAAGTTATATGTATCACATTACGTAAAATCATTTATATGTATCTATTTAATCTGTGACTCGTTTCACTGCACCGTTAACATTCGTATACGGGTGATCAAGTAATTTAGTTAATTTTGTATAATATTGTAATTAGAAATAAATAAATGTTCTGAGAATTATATTGTTTGTTTTTGTATGTTCCAAACGACCTCAAATTGAGATTTCAGATAATACTAATACACTTACATAGAAAAAAAGAACCAAGAATCCGATTCCCGACATCCCCTCTACGACTACACGACAACCACGGGTAGACTCAAAAGTCGTAAGAGCTTCTTACCCACTTCTTACGCTCTACACAGGCCATCCAAGACGCACATACACACTGGACTGGCGATTTGTATCTGTTGGTAATGGCGCCTATTCTCTTATTTACCGACTAAACAAATTAAAGAATTGCTATCTTTTACTAACAGACGGCGCGAGAAAAAGACTGTGATAGATAAGAACTTAGACATGTAAAAGTAGTTGATGTCTTAAACTTCGCCGTGTTTTTAGTCTACAGTTAGTGGACCTGCATCTATAAATTTGTAAATTACTACAATATTATTCATATTACTTTTTTTTAAATTTTATTTTGTTTGTTAGTTTTTGTACTCAAGTCTTTTAGTACTATATTACTCATTGGTCTGTGGTCAGGACCTCATTGTTCTCTCACTATCCTAAATCATTGTACTGTATCCACTGAAATTGTTAAAGGTATTATTTTTAAAAGAGTAACCATGGAGTTTCTTGCCGGCTCTTCTCCATAGGAAACAACTAATTGGAACCGTGCACCTAAATTCGACGTTTCATAAGCACCTGTATTGGTTTATGTGAAATAAAAATTTTTGATTTGATTTGATTTGATACACGTTCCGACGTAACGTCTAAATATGTATGGGAATTTTAATTAAACTTAATTTGACAGTTCTTATTTATATCCGTCTCTTTCTTATTTTATGAGAGTGAAAGAGATAGCAATATTCTAAATTAAGTATCGGAATCTGAACCATTGTTTTATTCCGCACCAACTAAACTTGATAAAAAATATTTCTACCATTTATTAACAAGCAAAACATGAGAGTCTGAAAGTTATTAGAGATGTCAAAGTAGTTTACTTGTTGAACACCACCGTGTGAGAGTGAAAGGTGGCATGCTAAGATGTCGTCTAAACCTATTTGATCTCTTTCTTGTTTTATCTGCAAATAAAGGATAGTCATATTTTTAATTTAGTTTAGTCGGTGCTAAACATAATCGGAGCCATTGAATTCTGTTGCGCACTTTGACAGGACTAAACTAAGGGTGTTTGTTTCTCTTTCTGTTTCAATAGAAAAATAAAGTGACAGTTGCGTTTAGTCTAGTTTAGTACTGTCAAAGTGTGCAACAAAATCGACACCATTGTATATTATATTAGCTGTGACCTCACGGGTCCGCCCGTAGTCTATGTTATTCAGTGATAATGTAGCTTTCTACCGGCAAAAGAATTTTTGAAATCGGTCCAGTAGTTTTAAGTATATTCGTTACATACAAAAATACAAATCTTTCCTCTTTATAATATTAGTATAGATTACAATGAAATATTTTACTGTGCGGGTATGATGCAGCAACTGCGATAATATGTCGAATGTACTTTTGGCTGTGCTATGCTGTTTTTTATTGCCTTATGAACAAACCCACTGCGACAGATCTGGCGTGGTCATGCTTGGTCAATATTTCGTGTTTTAGCGTCGTGTGCACATAATTGTTTTATCTATATTGGTCTGCACACTGCCGTGTCTCGGCTTTATAAGCAATCAATAATTATTTGTCTCGGTGTTGATAAGAAAAAAAAAGATAATCTGTCATCATCAAAATTGCTGTCAGCAGGAATGTATATTTGCCTATCTGATAACATATAATTATCATGTACTCAGATGATAAATAAATGGTTTCCTATGTAACAAAACAATCTCAAAACCGGTCGTGTTTGCCCTAAACGACTACAATACAAAATACCTACACCGTTGTGTGTACATATTCTTACTTGTAGTACTACATACTATTGTTGTTACCTGCGCAGATAAATAATGGGACTGAAAATGGCGGATTAACTATCTGCCTCTCGCTCACAGACAATGTGCGTAAGCGAGGTGCAAATAACGACAACAATAGAAACGCCGCAATTTTCAATCCCATTCTTTATCCGCGCGGGTAGTACTATACTTTTCAAGACTTGGCACACGAGGTTGTCGACATGTGGGAGGTTGACTCAGCAGTCGTGCCGATAGTCGTTACGGCCATTCTTTTTCTGCGCGGGTAGTACTATATTTATTAGTCTGTTGAAGAATTCAACCTGCTCAATCTAACTTGATTTATCGCTATATTATTATCAGAGATATAGGCGTAGCCAGGATGTAATTTCGGGGTCGGGGGGAGAGTCGACACTTATTGTTTTTTATGCCAAAATTGTATTTTCGGTAATCCATTCATCAATTTGCCATCTTATCGTGATAAGATTCCAATTGATATAAACAAGTACCACCTACGCACAATATTACATAAGATATGATAGGGCCACATTAAAAAATGTTAATGTGCATTATTACATACCTAGTAATATTAATCTGAAAATTTATTGTTTTCTTTATTATGGCAATAGGTAAACGGAACGAAAGAGCCCAACACCCATATTCTAAGACGTTCCTCCAAAACTTACTCGACTCCACCTCGACTCAGTCTTTCTCAATAACATCGGTAGTTTTACACCCATATTCTAAGACGTTCCTCCAAAACTTACTCGACTCGACTCCACCTCGAGTTGAAATAAACGTCCTCGACTCGAGATTTTTCCTCAGTCGAGGTAAGGAAGCATCTGTCAAACTTAAGGTATCTCGAAACCTACCTTAAGGAAGGAAGTGTCAAAGTTCGTAGGTAACTAAAATGAATTTTGCAGACTATCGAACATGGTTACGATAATCCTTACAAGTATTTATCGCGGCGTTATTTGCGCGATGTAGTTAATTCCAATTATGACGTAATGACTCCGTCGAGGAACCTCAAAGTTCACTCGAAATTGCGACTAAGAATACAATTTTGAAGGTGTTTTCGAGGCCGTCCTGAGTCAAGTAAGTTTTGGAGGAACGTCTTAGAATATGGGTGTAAATCTCGAAACACAGGGAATCCTAGTGTGAGGGCTAGAATTTTAATCCGACTATCTGCGGTTTATTTGACTGCCTTGTTGGTCTAGTGATCGCAAGTGTGACTGCTGAGCATGGGATCCTGGGTTCGATCCCCAGGTCGGACAAAGTGTTATTGGGTTTTTCCATTAGGAATTTCTCAGTAGTAGCCCGGAGTCTGGATTTGTGTCCGGGTAATGGCAATAGGCTCGCCCCCTATTATGGTACTTAAACATAACGAACTGAGAGTGTTACCTCTGCCCAACCCTTCGGGGAATACAGGCGTGATGTTATGTTATGTATATAGCTTGATCTGTCGTCGTGTTTACGTCAAATTACGACTGGAGTTTACACCTCTGCTTACCCATTAAGCCTGCACACGTAATGGTTGGTTTTACAAGATACTATTCGGTTTTGCATTGACACTGCATTGGCCGCCATTAGAGACAGATTTGTAAAACATATGAAGGGATCAGGGGAAGAACCACTTTTGTCACCTAATGAACAAACTGAGATATTCTTACGTCACTATCACAGTCAACCACGGCGAACAGTTTTTTTTTTTCCTGAATGATCCGGACATTGGATGTTTTTCCCTGTATCGATATTTTAAAAGCATGAAAGCTCGGAGACTATGGATGTTATTGCCCTGTTGTTTTTGACAGAACATAGCGACAGGTATAACCATTCAGACTGCATTGCCAGTTGAAAAAAAATAAAAATGTGACAAAAGTTGTTCTTTCCCTGATCCCTTCATATTATGGTAGTTGTTTTGCCCTACATACATATTTATGCCGTGATGTTTCAAATCGGTCTTTTATTTATTATTGAGATACGATACCTAGGTATTTTATGTAGGTATAGGTAAGCAAAGTAACATAATATTGTTATCAATAGGTGCATACGAAGAATAGTTGCTTAGGAATATTGTATAAATATCAGAACTAATTAAGAAACTGCCTCTTTAGTCTAGTGTTGGCAAGCGCAACTGCTGATCGTGAGGCCTCGGGTTCGATCCCCAGGTCGGGCAAAGTGGTATTGGATTTTACGGTGTGGAATTCCCCAGTGGCAGCCCGGAGTTTAGATTTGTGCCCGGTTAATGGCAATAGGCTCGCCCCTATTACCTACATGTAAACATAACGACGAAATGATGATGTTACTATACACCTCTGCCTAATCCTTCGGGAATACAGACGTGATGTTATGTCATGTTAATTAAGTACCTAAATCAAAACTAATAATATCCTAATTTATGTCATAATTATGTTCTAGTTACAAATTACGATAGTGGAAGTTTATAACGTAAAACAAAATCTCACAAACTTTAATTTTATGTCATTTGAAAGAAACTTTAATGAAGACTATTACGAAGAAACAAATGAGAACTGTCTTTCTTTCTAATAAAACAATGTAATTACGTTGCATCGGCTATGTACACATAACACGTGATGCAAGCCGTAAGCGTACCTACCTACTTACGTCATAATACAGTTTCCTCGATTTAAATTAGAATTGGAACTCGATGATCAGCTGTTACGCACTCCATTGTTAACAAACCAAATTTAAACGTAACTATTGAGCCACTAACCAGAGTAACCAGATATTAAAGATAGATAAGTACTTTATTGTACACTTACGGCCGATCTGTATGCAAAATCTCTGGATTGATGTAGGTATTGAGATCAATTGAGATCAGCCATAAATAAAAAAAAAACAAAGAATTTCAATCGTTCCTAGATTACGTCAATATTTCGGTACAATTACGCAAGATTAGAATTCTCTTCGTCATTTTATGTTATTCCCCATACATAGGCGTTTGTAATTATGTAATTGCTTTTTAATTACGAGTAATCGGACCAGCCAAGCGATGCATACGACGGCAAATCAAACTATATATTTCTATTATAAGCTGACCTCTCATTGTACTGAATTTCTATACAATGAAAGGTCAACATAAATTGGTAATTATATATCTTGATTTGTCATTACCTGTGTTTACATGGTACCCTCCGTAAAATGCGCTTCTGAATACTGAAAACTATCTGTAAGGGTATTGGGTGAATGATTTTAGGCAATTTACGTCAAGGTATGGCGCTTTAATCACCTTATTACAGTTTTGGTAATTATAAAAACTAACATAGAAATCTTTCGTAACAAGCAATCTTTCAAAATCTCTTGTTTTTAGCGGGCTTGACCAGTTTGACCACAGATAACATATTCGTAAAAATGTTTCGTTCAGTAATTAGTATAATACAAAGTATCATTTTAGAAACTATTTTATAAGAATACTACCATTGTTAAATTGTCATTGTCATTTGCTTACAATACGGACCTCCACACAGAATGCTAAAATGAAAAGTCGTGAAGACTTCTTAATACTTGCTTAACAGACAAGCAAAATCGCATTTAAAATCATAAAAATATCTGGGTGGTGCCGGATTCATTGTTTCAGTTGTTCTAGACCTGTTTCTAATTGCAGAATATCTTGTAATGACCCAGCAACATATTACCAGGATAATTGATATGAGGAAAGTATGCTAGTCTGTCACCTACCAGAACCACAAAATAAATATTTTTCTTAGTTTGGATTTGCCAATAGTGACGTAGGTATTTTACCTACAATATACCTACCTACTACGGGTACCTAGTTATCTTTTTGGGTTTCCGGTACATGTTTTTCATTCATAATCAAAGTTAGATTATTGTTATTAACCCATATCTGTTTCTAGATATTTCAAATTTTTCCCTAGAACGTAATTACGGTTGTTACTGGCCGACTGTATGGCACCACTTCTAATCTAAATGTTTTATTGACGCAGATCGATATTATCATAGTAATCTAATCTGAGCTTCCGATACAAAGGTGACTTTATTATGTTAATATCTATAACAGATCTCAAATTCAGTGTTCCAGTAATTCTCAACTATTTTTCTTCGCGGGTCGTATTAATGTTTGCAAGTACGATCGCAAACAACTTATAACATTGCAAGCCCATATCACGTAACTTCTGAAAGGAATAAGCTTTGTGCTGCACCTATATACTTGGAAATGCTGCCTTCGTCTTTCTGTTCCATCATTCTCCCAAGAACCTTCACTGCGGCCCGCAGGTTGGGTATCTCTAATCTTATATATTGTCTTTGTGTTATCAGTAGAAATGGTGCCTATTGCAAATTCGTTGAAATAAAAATACTATTATCTTGTTTTTCAAAAATAATTTGTTATCTGATGTCTGAATTTTTATCTTTTATCTACATTATCTTTAGGGAATCCCCAAGAATTGAGGCTGTGCTCAATTTTAAAATAGATAGAAAATATATTTTTGTGTAGGGGTGGTGAAATTAAAATATGGTAAGTATATTTTTTTCTAAATTATTTTATTCCCTCTATCTCTTTCTTTTTTTCATAATCCTTATGATATCTTAGCACTATTTACAGTTTGTATAAATTAAAGTAGTAATAGTTTATTTTACATAGTAGGCTACTATTGTACAACACGCTTTCATTGATCATGAAAGACTTGACTACTTCAACTGTACCATTCAACATAAAACCCGAATGAACAAAAATAAAAACAAACATGATTGAAAATTAAAAAGAAAAATGATTGATACAATTCAACAAATTTAGACATGGTAACACTACTGATTGATTTGAAACAATTTTAAAGATAATAAAACTTAAAATTGATCTCAAAATTACGATCAAAATAAAAACTCAACACCAAGTACCAAATGGAAAAATAATTTAGTAATAGGAAGAGAGTGCCGACATCACACCGTCATGCGTCAATTACAACAACAATAAATAACGTTTAAATTAAATAAATGGCACAGACCAAATTCTACGATATTTTCGGTACATGGTGGTGTGTATATATTTCTTTTTATCAAACATAATTTCGGTTGAATATAATAACAAAATAATAATTTCGTATGTTGATTAGCCGAATAATCACGATTTTAATATAACCAAAAATAATATAATCAAAATAACTCTATGATGGAAGCAACTGATTGTTGTGCAACAAAAGAACTATCACTTCTGCGTAACAACATAATGGCAATCAAGTAATCGCTAAATAACATCGGTGGAGATCACAATTACACGATATAACTTTATATAAATACAAAATATACATAGGTCATTTACCTAACACTACAGCAACAACTTCAATGCAATATACCCATCTATATTCATGTGAAATTGATATGATTACATTAGGCTTATGAGGAATTAACTTAGTAGTTAACAGAATGTTTTATATAAATAACTCATTCCTGACGATGGACGGTTGCGGACGAAACGCCATGTGACGTCGTGTCCGGAGCGGTCCTATACACAACAAGGATGGATCGCTTATCGTTTGCATAGTTAGATCACAAGAACGCGATATCAGTCTCACTTATTCTGTCATTATGAACGTTACGACTATACCACAGCTCGTAAAAGCCAGAACGAAATAGTATCAATAAAAGTCGCATAAGACTGTAGTAACATTGTAAATGCGATCGTTTTGCATCGGAGGAGTTATGCGATTCTTATTGTCGTTAAGTTCGAGCTTCTACGTTGATAAATTAGTAGCGCGTGTCCGGGACGGACCAGCCGCCCGACCGCTTGATCACAATGGATCTCTAATTCCTAAATTAAAATCTCAACAGAGACATATTTGGCTTGGGGTACTTCTTACTGAAAGTTGGATATTCAGGCACCACAGCATAGGACTATTTCAGTGAGGACAACCGCAAGCCTATTAGGCCAGAATAACTTAAGGTAAATTCATAAATAAGGAAATGTGGGCGTCCAGGGCATGTCGCGGGTTTGTGGAGCGATGCGACGACGCGCCGGAGTGTGGGTGCCCGATGCCAGCACCGGGGAGCGAGGAGGCCAGAGGGGGTCAGCACTCTGGAGCTAGATGCAGTCGTCGTCCATGTCGACGTCGGGCACGAGCCGGTCGTGCGACGCGGCCGCGCGCGGGGGCAGCTCGTTGCGCGGGTCGCGCGCCAGCCAGGGGTGGCGCAGCACGTCGCGCGCGCTCAGCCGCTCGCACGCTTCCCGCCGCAGCAGCGATCGTATCAAACACTTGCCCCGCGACGACAAACACTCCGGCACCACGAAGTATCCCCGTGATATTTTCGCGAAGAGGGACGCGTGCTCAGAGTCGTTGAATGGATACCTAGAACAATAAAAACATAAGGTTAATCATTGGTAATTAACAATCTAAATGAGTGATTGATAAGATATCTATGATGGATTACTAATACAGCATAGTTTGCACTGAATCTGATACACTAACTAGCAAAAAGGCCAACAAAATGCGCTTATCGCGTTTTGAAAAGATAAGTATTCATTAAAAATCGCCCGAGCCCCAAATCGCTACGTTTTTACAAAACGCGGTCCCAATTAATAGCGATCCGATTGTCATTTAGCAAGGGCAGCTGCGAGACAAAACAAAAACTCAGGTACGATGGAACCCTTCCGGCGACAGGTGAAGCCGGCGATTGCAGCCAAATCCCGAATTTCGTATATAAATTACGGGTGCGAGTCCAAAAAAAGTAAAAAACAAAGGCTCGCGAACGGCAGGTGCTTGCGGAGGCGGGGCGCGGGGGGCAACGTCTTCGCCACATGACCGCGGCAGGTGCGGCGAAGATTTCACGAGGCTCATTTATATGTGGGTGATATAATTGTTAGCCGTTGGCGCGTAACGGCCGACAGGTGATCATCCCCACGTCTGCGTCGCCAACGGTCGCCGCGACCCTCGCTTTGTGATCTCTAAAAACGGTAAGTCCCACGCCTCGCAGGTGAAGACGCCCACCCTGTCGCCCTTTGCATTAATTATGCGCGTTTAATTGCTGTTAACCTAAATTTTGCTGTTCCCTTTTGTTTGGATCCCTACTCGTGATAATTGAGTCATTTAAACGAATGAGGGTGAAGTTTAAGTTGGTATTAGATACGCACCTTCCAACGAGCATGGTGTACAGTATGACGCCAAGGGACCACATGTCTGCTGCTCTGCCTGAGTACGTCCGGTGAGCCCGCAGGATCTCCGGCGACACGTAGGCGGGACATCCTCGCTTGTCCTGAAGTAAATCCTCCTCAGGATCGTCGAGAACTACTGCGTCTTCCAACGACTCTAGTTTTAACGTTGTTCTGAAACAAAAACAAACTGAGTTTAGTTTTAAAGTCCAGGAAGCATTGGAGCATTGTACAGCTATGCGCGGCATGATCGTACATAATTCATCTTGCATTCGAGTGCCCATTCAGCCGGCCACACTGTCAGGTCGCGTGCGTTTGACGTGCATGACCAGTGACCCATATAAATCGCGATCGTTTGCCTATAATATACAGGCGCGATACGCACTCGTCCGAAATGGATCCCTTTGTGCACAAAGCTTTGTCGGTGCACTATTAACGATTCGCGCGCTCTGCTAATTATTATTAAAGCGTCATACATTTAATGTGTTCGCTTTAACGTTGCAAAATTGTTTCGGGGATACGACCGTGTATCGGTGCGTATGCAACAATAATGTCATGTAAATAATTACATAGCGAACCATAAAGCTGTTCGGTGATGCAATAGGTTTTGTTTCATCACATCGGGCTTTAGGCTCACCGTGCGCGACCTCGTATTTCACAGAGCGGCCGCATCGTTTCGAAATGCATTATTAAATGCACAGTTGGAAACATTACACCGGCTGCGTCGTGTATGATTGAATGTAAACTAACTCCAATCGGACGACAAACGGGACTTTTCGATCTACGGTTTCATGGGAACGCATAGAGCCTTTGCCTTTGCCTTCGCTGACTCAAGCGCTTTAAACACGACGAAATCGGTTGGTAACATTATTATTTCAATAGCTACGGAGGTTAAGGTAAACCAGGACAGGTGCACGGTGGGCGGTTCGATGCAGCAAAATCAACATATGCATTAAACGCACACATACACGAGGTATTTTTAGCCGCCTCAGTAATAATATACAGGGGAACGGTGAGCTTAACCAATTTGAAGAGCAGCTCCTTGTCTATTTATACATCCCGATCCCTATAATTGTCTAGAGTTCAAAAATGTCGAAACGAATTGTAACATTCGATCGTGAGGAAATGTGTGAGTTTCGATTGGCCGTGCGTACCTATTCCGAAAGCTGAAGGCAATAAATATCAAGTTTGCTCAGAGCGCTGTTACAAAACCTACCGAGTTGCGGTCTCAGCTGTTTGACAAATAGTCTGCGGACGTACGCAAGACTCGTTGGAATTGACGGCTCGGCAAGGAGATCTCACTAGCAATAAGACTACGAACGAGGCATATTAGACCGTAGCGCGGTATTAATAACGTGTTGCGATACTACTAGATGTTAGAATTAGATAAACGATAGCCATTTATTATGAACACATTTTACCAAGTGATCGTGTCGTGACAATATGGAGCGGTTGGCTCCCGCTAAAGGTTACTCTCGTTAAGACTGTCGCAACATCGGTCGGTTATCAAGTGAAATATTATGCGCCGGAGCAGCGATGCCTCGCGAATTAGTTGTGCGCGTAAAGTTATGTAAAGTCCAGGTGATTATTGTTCTAATGATGGTGTAGATGCAAGTTGGATGCGCTCTGCACTTTTCGTGCGTGGCCGGGCACGTGCGGCGCCGTCAGTTAAGCGCTCGGTGTAGCAACAGATTCGCTGTGGGAACTAGTTGATGAAACGCGTGACGTCACCCTGCAACTGCACTCCGGACCTTTTTTGTAATCCATCAGTGAGCGGAGCCGAGTCTGGAGGGCGTCCTCGTATCCGTTTAGGTCTCGCGACTGCGCAACTGATCCTAATTAAATCCCTACAACGGCAAGGCTAAAGTGCGATGTCTGCAGTTGCAATCGATTCGAATTTCGCAACGTGTAAATAAGTTATACGGTGTCGTAACGCGGTCGGAAGGTTGGCCGGATTTCCGAGCGTGTTCCGAGCGGTGGCCTCCAAGGATTCTCGCGGTGTCTCGGACGCGGGCTGCGCGGCCCGCGGGCGAAAGGACACCGTCGGATTTACGCAACGCACCGTTACGCACACGCAGGGCTGCAAGAGACCAGATACTGCTCTGCGCACCTCGCCCCCATATCTAATGCAGTCGTGAACTCGTGACGTACCCACACCTACCCGAAACTTAACAGTCTCTATTACTAAATTGACTCACGATTACAACTTCGCAACTGTGTTAACGAAATATTTCGTTAAAATTACACGTTTGTAACTGGGTAACGTTCTCCTTAACATTTCTTGGTCAAGTTTGCCTACAGGTGGGCTCATCGTCAATAATAACTCGTGTATCGAGCAATAAAGTACTAGTTTATTACGTTGATACAATGTCGCACGTCGTTTATTAAGATTGATCGTGATATGAATGTTGAGTAGGTATCGATATCACGTCGCATGTGGAGCGTGTCGGCCGGCACTCGGCAGTGTGGGAGATCGCCCACAATTAGCGGGATGCGCCGGCGCGCGTTTCGCAACCGCCGCCATTGCTCAACTCAACCCTGACAGTTTCGTAACAAACAATGGCAGTCATCGAGACACAGATGCACCACACATGCATGCACTTCCTGCTCGAGTTTGTATCGCCGCTTTATGACGAATACTTGCGCAAGCGCTAGGAAACGCTTCATAACAGAATGTACACAAATCGGAGCCGATGTGTCAGTTGTACAGATTGCGAAAGGCTCTATTTTAATAGCCGCGTCAACAATGTATAATTCGACGTTGACGCTCGATATTAGCCGTTTCCGAGCCGTACTGTGCGGCTCGGTGGCGCACTGGTTAGTCACAGGTTTTCGTAACCCGCATTGTAGGGACATGTGATGTCGTAAGAGCGATGCCAGTTGCCACACCGCGGAGATGCCGCCGGGATACGTTGGGAAACCATCCCGACCATGCCCAATTATAATTATGTCGGCTGTAGTGACGCAACCGCGGATGTTTCATGAAACCTGATTGATAACAGCATCGGAATCGAATCATGAGAGCCGAACTTCTCGTCTTATCTCGGTCGGCGCATGTAATTCACACGTTTCATGCCGATTTTTTTTATATGCTTATTATCGCATGTCAACTGTGTACACACGTAAGTACATTCCAGAATTTAGGTCTCAAAACCGCGCTGGCAGCGGCACAGTTCGCTTTATCAGAGCGCCGATAACGAAAGTCGAACTGAGTTTTGAAACCGAGCGTTGGGCCGCTTGCGAAAACGCTAATGTGAACATCGGTTGCAAAATTGTTTTAGTTTAAAAATCGAATGCAGTGACAATGGCACGGCCTACTAGCTCGTTGTGGATCGCTGGCGGGCTAGTTCTGAGATGTCACACCCGTGACATTTCATCGGCGCGCGTCTTGTCGGTGAAGTAAGGAGATCGAGTAGCGCAACTGCGGTGCGGCCGTATTTGGCAGGCGGGCGGCGTCCGCGTACCGCCGCGTGTCACAATGGCGTGGATTATGAGCCGCGTTGCGATATGGCATGTTGCAAGTCCGGGCGGCGGTCCAAGCGCCTCCGCCGAAATAATCCCGTGTTGCAACGCGCGGACTGCGGAACGGGCGCTGCTCCAGAGCCCGTTGCGCAAACACACTACCGCACGCAATTGGCCAATTGCGCACCATCTCTGAGTGCTCGACGCGCGCGACGTTTACGAAATGCACGATACCGTTCGATGACCCGCGCGCTTCTATTACGTGACGATTGCGTAATGAAAGAAAGCGGCCGGAATGCGTGCGCAAAAAGTATCCAAAATCTCGTCGTATTCCGTCCCGAATTGTTGCAATTACACCGTTACGCGACGTCGTGTTAAATCCGGTGAGCGGTCGACTTTCTAACACGGGGTCGGTGTACGCGGCGGCGTGTCGCAACAATTTCTCCGAGCGGCCGTCGCGAACGAAGAAAGCGCGACCTCAGCGGCGTTTTGCAATCGCACGCCCGCACCGCTGCCGCTGGAGAAAGACACGCTGAGCGCCGTAGAAAGCGTACATCGACCCGCGGCGCCCGGCCACCGCCACCGACACCACCCGGCCTAACCGCAGGGAGAGGCTTGCGACAATTGTGTTAACAAGATTCCTGCAGACAGACTCCTGTGACCGCAGAAGCACGAGCCGCTTAGCATAACAGTAGTGTTCCGCGTGTGGCGCGATTGGGCAAGTGGGCCCGGCGTAACGCAAGTCGCGATAAAGCGCGTCGCTTGTCACACTCGTGAAACACTTCCGTTCATTGACTCCTTCCCGATATAACTGCGTTGTCAGTTTCGAAATACTTTCGCCGGCCAAGCGACGTAGCACACGTGTGTGGGGACACTAGGCCACCGAAAAAACGTCGAGTTGCATCATTACCCTTCATCTTTAAGGGCCATTTGTTAGACACGCTCGAGACATTGTCGAGAACCCGGCGCCGGAGGTCCCGCCGTGGCACACAACCCAAATGTCGCAATAACTCGCGTAACGCTCTGCTCATGTCTAATTTAAACTAAGGAATTCTGTCGTGCAGGATATTACACGAAGAATTAACGGGTAACCGGCTCACTAGCACGTTTGCGTATTCACTTTCATAACTCGTTGTTACGTTTTAACCCGACTTTTCCAAGTGTTGGGAAATGTGCGAGTAAAAAGCTGGTGCTCCCACATCGCGGACGAGTAATCATAGTCATTACACCACTATTACGTGTAGAAAGAAAAAAAAAAAAGATTATCGTGCGACAGACTGTGATTAGTTACGACGATAGCTTTCACGCTAACGATGACACGTAACAGCATAAAAAGTAATGTCTAGTTTCATCGTACAATCAAGCTAAGCTGCAATAATGTGAGTGCGGAGCGCGTCACCTGGCGACAGGTGCGCGTGCTCGGAGGCTGTATAACGAGTACGAGCATCACCATAAACGGCAGCTGTACCATGTATGTCGCCCGACAGATGCGGTCTAGATCGCTCGATAAATAAAAAGAGTAAATCCGCATCCGTATGCGTCCGCGCAGCTTCCGCCGCACGCAGCCGGAATCGACGATTGTTTCACTCGCAATCGTTTCCTCCTCATTATTGTGAGTCGGAAGTGCCAAAGGTGCGAGATGAATGCTCGCCCGCACACATAATATGATTTAATATAGGTTAGAGCAGTTGGCACATTGTAAGGGTTGCAATACAGACAATGGAAATTAGAACGACAATTAATCATGAAAGCTATGCCCGCTGCTCGGACGACGCAAGAGCTTGCGATATGTAGCGAACGGAGTAGAGTATTGCGAACTGGCGAGGCAATGCCGAGCATTACTGAAACAGTTGGTTAACTATTGGATCTGGTGAATGGCGCAAATGTATGGAAAAATGACATGAGACAATGCTTCGTTGACTTTACGGCTGATTTATATGCAACGAGTAGACCATCCTAAAACCTTTGGTAATCCAATGTTTTGTAACAGCATCGCTTAGGCGCAGAACGTTTCGCATAGTTATCGCAATGTATTAAACTACTGGTCCTTACGCTCCATTTCATAATGTAGTTTGCACAACAGTCGAAACAAGCGCGCGTTTGTCTCGTACACGTCGACTTGTTCAAACTAACTTGTTAGAAACGGTCTACATTCATTAGATTGACTAATACTAGTGAATATCAGAAATTGACAGGTTTTTGATAATGCGAAACAAAAACTGCGAAATGTTAAGCGTGAATAATAAACACAATGATAATGAAACTTCAGACATTAATTTACGCACGAGGCGGTATGGCGACATTTTGACACCAATAAAACAGTTTTAACATTTCATATAAAGACAATAAACACAATGTAATCGTATGTAAGTACAAAACAGGAATGAATGACGCAGGATGATTTCGAAAACGTGAAATAAGCGATGTTGCGATTTCGCCTTGTGAAATACATTTACTTCGTGATTGCAGAAACGCGTGGGACGACAAATAGGATTAATCTCTGTCGATTCCTAACTATTACGAGGTAAAAATAGCTTTTTGTACTTAACAATACACAATTGAGTCAGTTCTAGTGAAATGATGAGGAAAATCCGTCTACAGTACCCTAATTTATGATGATCTAAAATTGTTATCCTATAAGAAATCTTCGTAACCGTGTATAAGGTATAAAATGCGCTAACGACATCACTTGATCCGGTTATCGCGATTTTTATCAGCATTTCACTCATATCTAATCACAAGAAAAAAAACCTTTAAAAAATTTTCACCACTTGTTTATTTGGTTAGTTGGCAACGTGAGTGATAAGCAAATATTTTGTAATCTAATGAGTGAACTGTTTGTTATGTTACACAATCTAGTTATTTATTGGTCGGTGTCGTTGCGAAAATGTGTTACATATAATGCACTTATTGTGATGCCATTGGTATGGAAATTAGTTGCGTGGCGTCGCATTCGCGAGGCGATGCACGAGTGCTGCTTATTGTATAGGAGCTTAACTCTAACATACGTAGGAGGAATACTGGTAACAGATCCCATAGCGTGATTTGAATTCGATTCGAACTAAACACCGCCATTATTTACCATGAACTTCAACTTAAAAAGATCGTAAACAAAAAAACTTGTTTGCAAACAGAATTACTCGTACAGCTCCGGTACCGCTAAGCCTCTCGAGCGAGTGCTTACATACCGCGATCATTATCTGAACTCCATCGAGCAGGAACAATAGCTATAGTACTGGGGTCTGTACGAACCCAATGACGTCGCAGGTACTGTCGGCTCACCGCGATAAGACACGCAAAAGCATTAACTACATTCCCGTACAACTGGAACAGTATACATCGCGGCAAACGACATACATCTCACTACGTGTGCCATAGATATCATGTTTTACAGCTAACAAATGCGGCAATGTACTGCTTATCGATTAAATTACTTGTCAGAAATCTAGAACAAAGGTTGTGCTCGTGCTCGTTCCAGCTTATAAACGCTTTGATACAACAACAAAAGAGCGGTAAAACGTGTGCCCCACGTAAACAATACAAGGAAATTGTATACTGACTACACGCAAAAGCTTGATGAAAATTGTTTTGGCCAAAAGTTTGTAAATAAATACTTTATCTTTGCGGGATAAAAATCGCGAGTGGAGAACCCGTTTCTACCGTTAAGCATTGCTGAAAACGACGCGTAAACATCGCTAATGAGAACCAGTCGAGAACGGGTTTCGATTTATTGATTACCGAGAAAAGGTACGATTTTGTGAGACGAGTCAAAATTATTCTATACTATAAAATATTCTCACATATCTTTAATCGAGAGCGTAAAAGTACGTAGGGCTGTACGACGAAGAATTTCAAACACCGTACGATTGTGTGAATCGAGAACGTGGATCGAATACGACTCGGGTGATCGTGGTTGATAAATAAACAGGCTTCTAGGATTCGCGGACAATGCCCTTTGTGTTTTCATACTTATTGGAAGATGTTTCAAATCATGGTGAAGTTAGCAACGCGCACGGTAATAATATCTCAAGTTTACAGCTATGGTTCGAATGTGGCACGCCAAACAGCGGTACTTTCTGATTGGTACGCTGTTCGCCTCAGCGAAATGGTACTAGGCCGATGAAAGTATTGATGGCAACACAACGATACCGTGATAGATAACACCCGGCACCTTGTGTAAACTGATAGCTTCTTTCCAAATATTATTTAGTGGCGTAGTATTTTTCTAAACAGTGGCATCATTTCTATTCAACAAATTCCAATTCGAATTAGCAATAAGAACAGTTGTTTTTACTTCAGACAAGTAAGCAAAAAAACTAATTAGGCTTATACGATTTCAATTTTTTTTTGTTATACTCGATAGTACTTCGAACTATGAGATCATGTAAGGATCAACGCTCCCTCGAACACCGAAGAAGCAATGATCAACAAAAATTATGATGGCCGATCTATCCGGCCGTTCACCCCGCGGTAACTTTTTTCTAGACGCAATGATGTAACTTGGAAAGTGCGGAAATGGTAATTTCTAAACACCAACAGAATTACACGGCGACTTATTATATCACTATTCCGGGCATCTCGCTCGCGGATGCAACGCGACGCGGGGGGAGGTCATTGAACTTGCGAAACTTCACCTGTCATATCAGAGGGGAGCGAAACAAAGCTGCGTGATGTAACCGAAGAAAGTGCGGAAATATATCAAATTATTAATGAATCGTGCGCACAGACAATTATAGTAGTCGAGTCGACGGCGTCACACAGATAAAACGATTCCTATTTTGAAATTGTAACTGATCGTATTCCAAACTCACATTTGATGCGGTGCGATGGTCGTTTGCACAATGTTGGCGGGCGCAGCGGAAGAGAGTGCGGCGAAACGGCACACGCCGGTGATGCAATAAAGAAAGTGCGGAACTGAAGTAGGTTTTCTAACGCGGTGAATGTACTCTGGCTATTAGCATTTTATCATTCGCGTCCGCAGGCTGCGCCGCTGAGGCTCGCCGGGCGACGACCTCGGGTGATGTCAGAGGAGCCGATGTGTTATTCGCGTTCAGCAACACTTGTGGTATAATGTATAATACCTTTGGGATGGAAAATTACAATGCGAAATCACGCCAGCCTACCGCGAGGAGGTTACACAGAGCGTTACATCAAGCTCTTGCTGTATTGGAGACTGCAATGAGTTAAGTAACAAGTGTTGTCACACTTGTTTGTTGCAATTACAAAGCTGACGTAAGGCGTGCACGGTGCAAGTGAGGGAAATGTTTATAACTTAGATGGAACGTTTTGACATACATATGCATTAACTAATGAAACCAGTGTAGAATTAACACGAAACTCGCAACAAGGTCTTCAAGTCTAACAGAGGATTGCAATATTTATAACAAAACACATGTGAAAATGAAACGCTTGCAGAAATATAAGTAACCTACTTAACTTAGCACTGACATGAATAATTGGCAAAAAATATGTTAAAAAGCGATATGTCAAGTTCAGTGGGCTCGAGGCCGATGCGCGAGCGCAAGCGCTGGCTGAGAGAGGGGGAGGTGCGGCGAGGGCCGGGGAGGGGGGAGGGCGCCGGTGACAATGAATGGCAAAGCACCGTTGTACTTGACCCAGTATTCCGGTCGTCACGCCCGCCGGTGCAGCGCTGACGTTCGATTGATGACATGCGTGAGACACGACCACAGTCACTAACAAACGCTACCATTTCTCACATTAGCACTATAATTAACCAGTATGTAGCACAGCGATGGTTTTATGATAAGTCCGACATTGGCGCACTGACCCACTTGGCACCGGCCGTCAGATTTCTTTACGTCAATCAAAGAATATTTCCATCTAGCCACAGTCATTAGCGGTACCAGAGCCCGATCGGCTGCGATGATGTCACCGTTTTGGATCGTGCATATTAGTTCAACAATTGAATCATTCCACTAACGATATTATTAAGAATTCTATCTCGACACGTTTAGGGCACTGAACATAAACATTGTCGATGTCGAAACGCATACAAAGTATCTCGCAAGCGGTTTCCGATACACATTTGTTAGCGGCTAGATATGTACCCGAGTATATGTGCCATTGCGCAAGGTCGCCAGCGCACCTGCGTGCGCGCCGGTCACTGCAGCGACCGTTGCAGCTCCCACGACATAAGTACTTCATGAATTATTAATTAACTCCAGAAACTTAAAGGGTAAATTCAGGAATTCGGTGACATCTGCACCTGCTAACGAGCTTATGTATATCAAGATTAATGGCAGAAGCTATGAGGTTAAAAAGACTTATATTGGTGCAGAGGCAAATGACAAAATGTACCAAAAAGCGTTTCTAGCGCTGTCGGCGGTGCGGGCGTCCGGCGCGCGGCAAGCGCACTCGTAATCATCCAAGTGGGTTAAGGTTCCATCAAGGATTTATTGCGGCAAGTCTCCGCTCCAAAACGCCGAGCGTTGGTTACTATGAGCTAACTGCACGCCGGTTCCGCTGCATTTGTCCGTTACCTTTTGTTATTCCGATATTTTTATGTTCGTTCTCAATTAACGTCGACGTTCGGTCTGTCAATGTCCGAATGATGAACAAGGGCAATTTTTTTTACGAAGCGCGCTATTTGGAATCCGTTTGGAATAGTCGTCCATTTCATTCACCTGTCACCGACAGTTAAAACGGCCAGACACAAAGAGAACGTGGACATCTTTTGTTTAATTAGTGTCCGACAAACAAAAGTAACTTGATCGTTAGGGGCGTCCCTTTGTGTCAGTACTTAGAGAGCGTAACTGTAGGAATAATGAAAACGTCCTTTGAGAGGCTTTTGAAACTACAACTGTAGTACATACAATTGAGTACAAAACAAACGGGTTAATAAATTTCAAAACGATCCAGATGTATTACAAAATTTCAAAAGCGGTAGCACACAACTGTTTAGCAACTGCATGGTCGATTCTTTCGCAACTCGCATCGCAGCGTCCGGACCACTCGATTAATTGTTCCTATCCTACAACATCGAACATTCCAACTCTTTTGTTTTATAAACAACAACCATTGTAGTTCATTTAAGGGTGCTTAGGCTTTGAAATAATTGTAAAACACTTGTAAACTGCTTGGACATATTGTTTATAGTCGCCCTTTCGATTTGAAAAGGTTTATTATTTTAGCGGTTGGACAGCTTTTGGTGTTTGCAATTAAGCGCACCCTTAGTTATGTGAGAAGTCGACCTCGCATTTAGTAAAATAACTTGGATTTATAGCATCTAACTAAAGCGGTTAGCAATTATTGAGCAAACGTTAGACCTCGAAATTCGCAGGCCTATAAATGGAGTTTATAAAGCAAGTCCACCGTTTAATTTGTTCCACTATTGCGACTCAATTTAGTTTAAATATCCCCTTAGCTATTTTAAATTAAAGTTAGTCTAAAGATATTTTTAAGCAACAGTTTATATAAGCAAACAGACCTCGGTGACACATGAATATTGAATCAAATGAATTTAAGTAATAGATTATGTAGATTTGGCGAAGTCAATGTGAATGAAACGAAATTTATGATTGATTATGGAATTTAAAATAAGCATTAGGTGCACAATGGTGCAGAAGTAGAGATCGGTGCGCAGGCGGCACCGGCAGATGTGCGCGCACGCATTGTGTCCGTAACAAAGGCAGGTAGAAAACCTAGAGGACGTTATCGTGCCATGTGCAGCGTGTCACTTTTTCATATCAATATATGTTTTACGTAAAATCCAAAAAAAACTTAATCTGACCGAACAGATGGCCGCGCACATGTCGATATAAAAAAATCCGAATGCGAGATTAAAACCATGCCATGCCTGCAACAGCGAAATTAATCATGAATAATGTACGGCCTCGTATTGCCACTTTTACGTGGAACTACTCAAAAATTAATTTGGACGCCAATCGCGATCGCTTTGTTTTGCTGTGTAACTATATTAAATTAATTACGATGGTTTCCCTTTGTTACAAAAGAGAGAAACGAATTGAATCCCAGTTATCAAAATTAATAACGGCAAAACCAATTTACTCTGATCGCGTAATATCCTGTCCGGCGCATTTATTGAGCTCCGCAGAGTTTTCAATGAAATTATTTTCCGTGCAAATGTTGGAAACCATTTAGTCCTGCTAGCATCTGCCGCCGACTCGCACAGAGCTCTAAAACAAAAGCTAGCTATGAAAAGACCAACAGAGGGGACTCTGAATACTATAAAGAAAGGAACGTTCGAAAAAACGGCAAATATTGACCTCGTGGCAGATGTCGAAATCCAAACTTGGAGCTGGCTGTAAGTGCATTTGAATAAACATCGCCTCTCGATAGTAACTAAACTCTGTTGACCTTCCGTTGTATCGAATATCGAGCCGTGTGCTGTGCATGCATTTCAACAGATAGAGTTGTCATCACGTGTCCAAACATTCTGTTTTCCGAACATCCATTGTTTCCTCTAACACGGTTCTGTTATAGAGCAAAGGTGATACAGCGCGTGGCAACAAAGGAATGCTTAACTTGTAATTGCATTAGTTAATGAAAAAGTTACGCGGGTGCCGCCAATGAGAGAACTCGGGACCCTACTAGTAACATATACACCATACCAGATATAGACGCAGGGCTATAAAGTCGAGAAATTGTTGGCTATTAAAGTCCTTTACGAGAAGCCAGATTTACTGAGCTATGTACTTTTTCAACTTAAGGCAGAGGAATAGCGACCCTGTTATTAATTCGTGAGGTTCCTTTTGAAATGACAGGTTGGGGAGAAAAGTAATTCATTATTGTCTGTGGGGAATGCGAATATCGAACACGTGCGTGCAGGTAAAATTCTCCTTGCATGTGGAACTCATTGTCTGGTCCAAAAAGGTGTTTTCTTAGTGTTGAAAAGGATGAATCCTTGCACAATGGTCGGTAGTTATCTGTCGTCCCATCATCGATTTAGCGAACATATAGAATGAATAAATCATGCGTAGGAGAAGAGTATATTGGCTGTATTTGTTTACTGGAACATCTGTTCGAGTTGGATCGTGATGAGGGTATAGAATTGGCAAAATTCACAAAAAGTCGGCATTGTAACGTCGCTCGGGCAATTGTTAGAAGATTAACCCGATACGAGCTACAACAATACAATTTGGAACACCTTGACTTTTTTTCTCCAAAATCCTGCATGAACGTCAAGGTACTGATCTTGCTGTAAGGTTGTGTTACACCGAACACGGAGCACATTGCGGCATACCGCGACCTTACCACGTTATCTGCCCGTGATAACAGATTGCTGTGACCTCTAAAATGATTAGGTGTCTCGTAAGGAGATAACGGTGAAGTACAATGACCGTGTCACAATCCGAAATATAGTTTTTAATATCAATTACTGTACAGTAGCGTTTCCCATGGTACTTGAATATTTTTTCATCATTAGGGGACCGTATGCGCATGAGTTTGATTCTCAAGCACTCTCGACTACCGGATGTAACGGGACCGGAAACGGACTTCAAATAAAATAGAACTGCACAGTTTACACGGCAGATGGCCGACATTGTATCAAGAGACAAAAGAAAAAGTTAAGAGTCGATATTAAAATTAAGTGTTCACCGTCCGGCCACATGGCAAAGGTATATTATCTTAATTATCTTACAACCGGCGATGCTCCGGGAATTTTAAATTAAATGGTGTCTAGTTGGACTCGAAATGGATGCGTTGTAATTACGTAGATGCAATTTTTTGACATTAAATAATTATTAAACTAGTTTTCTGTTGAATAATTATCTACATAATAAATTATCCTTATCAATAGTATGTACTTACTTAGTTAGCAAATAGTGGCAACATTGTAAAAAATACTCGTAGTGTTAATTTTAATGCCGGAGATCCTGTATCTTTACGATCGCCTTTAAGAATAAGTCTAATATGAAATCCGAAAATTAAACCAATCTTTTTGGATATATTTGAAAAAAATTACATACCTATCGGAATTTTTAGAATCCACGAATGTTTTACGCAAATGTAATGAATCAATTAAAAGGAAAACTAGTAAGTAGTAAATATAATCAAATTATATAAGTACGTGATGTTCGCACGCGCAAGAAGAGCTACATCTTCAAATTTATTACGATTTTCCAGCCTCGTGTCACGTTGTGCCGCGTACATGACATACGGGCCGTTAGTCACGTGTACGCGCCAGCACGCACATTTAAAATTAGCATTCGTACAAATATCTCATAATACTAAAATACTAAATACAAGATTAGCTATACTACTAAACTGCAGGGCAAAAGACGTTACAATTTAAATTTGAATTGTGTTCTCTCATTCCTGGTTGGCGGCGCGGCCGAATGGAAGGCGGAAGAGTGGCGCTTGCGCAACTGACATTGAAACGAGGCGGTCTTCGATTCGAGGCCACCCGCCCGATTCGTATATGTAGTTTAACGATAATTTAATCACCGTTTTATCTTTTCGTACCGACAGAATTTTTCCTTGTTTATTCACTTTAATGCGAATTAGAGGGATGTGTAAGAGGAAAACCGCAAGTCATGTACTATAAACATTTCCATTATATGAAAGATTTCTTGGTAACAGGATGTGATCTGTAACAACACTACACGTTCAATCGCACGCGGAAATCTTACACGAGAGTATAATATCATGAGAGCGATACGTTTCGTTTGTTTTGATGTGTGTTTTCCGCCATCCTGTTCGTTATAACAGCCGTGTCGTCACCGCCCTTGTTTACCTCCAAGATAAAACGTGAACCGATACTAATAAGAGTCTGATGTAAAAAATCTTAGCCAACGCGTCACTCGTAAACAACTCAACATTTTTCAATGAATGTCGCAATAAAGTACTTTTCTACGTCATCCACAAGTAACGAATTTGCAAGTGTGGGTGCTAATTTCAACAGACGGCTGCAAAGTCACCTTCGTGTCATTCACCAGCAAGAAGGTGAATAAAGTTAATCATGTTATAAACATTTTATGGATTAGTTAATGAAATTCTTTACGAGCGAGTTGTGTACCTAGAATAATGATAACTATTTTATGGCAGAAGCGTTTACTCAATGAAAACGCACAGAGTTAAAACGAAAACTCAGCGAAATGAGATAACTGTGTGATCACAGACTTGTACAAAGAGTTGAAGAAATGTAGTGAATGTCTGGTTAGTGCGTGGCGTGTGCGCGGTGTGCGCGAGGTACATCGGTGCCGCATCGGTATCGCGGTGTCGCAAGCGGCGCGGTGGCCGTGTGCGGGGTCCGCCCGTCCTTGGCCACGGCTTCACCACGCCGATACATACAACGGTCCGGCGAGCCGGCCACGCCGCGCCGCGGTGCGACCGTGCGCAACCGCTTCCGCGTACAGTTTACGTCACAGCGAATAAACAGTATTGGAATTCATACAATTACGCATCTAATCGATAGCACGAGCCGAGAAATCATTAGGTGCGTCACTACAAAGTATCCCACTCGCGGAGTAATTTTGCCGCTCTGACGTCAATGCTACGTAGCCTCGTAGCGGTTGCTACGGGTCACGTGCTACGGCCTATAAAGCCCCCGCAACCCTCGCGTGGGAAGGTCGCTACTTCAAAAATGTTAAGAGCCGAATAACTGGGTGGGTGCTCACGTTTCTCGAACTTCGAAACAATTTTCTCGTAAAATTGGATGAATTTTGTACAGCTTCGTTTTGTATATAAATTGTTTATTAGCCTTCAAAGCATCTGCTTACGTAAATGCAAAGACTATTGTTCTGCGAGAATTGGGGTGAGAAATTAAATTAGTGACGTATTAGACTAAATTTTCGTAACAAAATCAATTTTGCCTACTGGTAAAATTATACATGAAAGTTCTGATTGACACAATCTGTTGCAAAGCTAGTGAGTTCATCATGTAAGCGCGTGAAGAGTTTAATCAGTGCATGTGAACTAAATGGTGTTTTGATCGTACTATAATATTGATTACATCAGAGCGTCGCGAATGTGTGCGGGGACAAACTAACTGCGCAAATTGTCGTGAAATCTGTACAAACATATCGATTGTACAAAGAAAAACAAGATGGATACAATAGCGTTGCTAATGACGCCAGTGTTATTGTCGTAAGTTTTATATACGACGATGACTTCATGTCGATAGGGGATCATCACACTGACAATGTCACGACCCGCTTTCGGGCGACCGATATAAATTATACTTTAATATTAATGGCATTAAGATCCGGAATCACTTTATAATAGCTTGCCCGGTCGTGATATGTGTTTAATGACACGTCACATGCAGTGGCCACTAAAATTGTTTTTTAATCACTTATACTGATTAAATTGCCTTTGTTTCTTTTTCCTTATGATCAGATATTTTGGATACAAACAAGTGGTAGTAGATTGATTTATTTAACATCGAGATTTGTCGTCTGCTTGACAAAATATCTGAATGAAATAGATGTAAAAGGTTAAAACTTACTTTCAAAATTGATTTGGCATTGTCTAGAATATGCATATGCAATTATAATTTAAGTTTATCCGTCTATGTGTCGTTAAAATCAAGCGCCATTTGTCAAGCAACAATCAAATGCAAATTCTGAAATTACGTCAGTTCAAAATCACAGTATTGTTTGTCGCGTTCGGTTACACAACTAGTGACCGCGAACTGAGGTCGGATACGTTCTCATATTTATTATACGTATTCTTCAATCTTGAACGCGCCACGCTGCGAGGCCAGAAACACGAAAAGAGTACCATTTCGCAACGCAACTCATTTCAATGTCATTGTAAACGTTCCCGATAACTGAACACATTATAACAATTCGCTACTCATATACACGTACACTATTAGTACCTCCAATAGCAACATTAGCTTGCTATTTTGTTAGAGGCCATTATCAAAACTCATTTAGGTAATCAAAATCTTATCATAGTTACTTTAAGTCGATTTAAAAAAAAATTGCCAAATAAGTTTTCGGCTACATGATTGTGAAAAAAATACGATTTGTAAATAAAAAATATTATAAATAACGTAAAGAGTAGCGCAATTCCAAACGTAACTTTGTGTACTCCTCAACATTTCGTTAAGAACCCCTGCAATAAAAGTTTTATTACGAGTCCATGACGTTGGACCATTTGACAAATCTTACAACACTTACGAGGATTGTAAATCCTTAAAAAATCAAAAGTTAGGATTTGATTCAACATTCGTGTACAATGGTCACGTGAAACGTTTTGGCAAGTTTGTGTTCGGCGAGGTGTTGTAATGTTGACTGCCTGTGTGTGCAACGCTACGCTTGCGCTTGCGTCATTTCCTCTTGTTGACCGTGAACTGAGTTACGTCAGCGTCAGAGTTTCGGAACGAGATTAGGATGCTCCTACACTACGTATCTAGCGAACGATCGCCCCGGACGCTCCCACAACACATTTAAAATTGGAAGCTATGAGAACATTAATTTAGATATTTTAGTCGAACACTGGTAAATATTTAACAAACTTAATCATCGCTTGAAGTGCGCAACACGTCTTCGTTTACTAACAAGATAAACGAAAATGACAGCATTTAGGGGAATTTGGGAAGTGAGATCATGCAAGTCTAATTAGGTACCGTATTAGTTTATCTAGGCGAGTACTTTTGGATCATTAGTATGCCACTGGAATTGTGTAAGCGATAAGTTAAGAATAACATCAATAAGGAAAATGTGTAATAACAGAACTAGCGCCAAAAGGAAAACATTTGTTTATCCAAATCCTACGAGCGTTTTCATATAAATAGATATCACTGATTTTAGAATACACGCGCGGTACTTAAATAGTCCACATTGTATGATAGGAAATGGTCAAAAATTCAATGAATAATTTAAATTTGTTCAATACAACGGCGACTAAAGCTAAAACGGTAATTTAACATTAAAATGTCGAGGTTAATGTATCAAAAAATCGTGCCAGTGCAGCAAAACAGGAAGCCCGTAGGACAAACGACCGTGTCTCGCTTACTAATAGCAATAATGAGCATTGTTTTTAAACACATAACGCGCTTTATACATTATCTACTATCGTGATACCGAGTTCACTTGCATGGCAGTTATTTGAGTGCACAAAATAACTAAAGGCAAGAAGATAAAATGTATAAAAAGCGCGCATCGCGCCGGACGCCAAGTATTTTTAGTGAGAGACGCATCACAACTGCAGATTGAGGGTTAATCGCAATTCTGGCCACCGCCCGACCGGTTTGGACTTACTTTTTATGCAGACGCTTGCATCGTAAGGTAAACGCTCGGAACACTGAGAAATCGGCAAACGAATAAATCACTACTTGTCAACTTATTCACCGGTAAACGTGACAATGCAAAGGTTGTGAACTTACGATTAATATCATTCCGGATTATTTTAGGAGAGGGTGGGCGTCGGTTTACGTGAAGGTCGAATATTTGAAAGGATATATTCCCCGTGTATCTCTGTATATTTGGCATCGCGCCCCCGCTCTTAAATATTTTGCGCACCAACAAGCCGACGACGTAGGTGGCAAACAAATGATACTGGGTTGAAAATAAGGAGCATCCAAATTGCCACCGCCTCCGTTTTTTAGTTAAATAGAACGAAATTACGTTTTATTTTAGTATATGATTGTAGTAAAACGTGTATGTTACACGCAAGTCGCCCACGCGCATGGAATCAATGTGTATGACAAAAAATAAAAACAAAAACACACAAAAATTGCCAGCAACCGCACTATAAGTCCGAAGTCACGCTAAATTGACTGTCGTCTGCAGAATATCGAAAGTTGTTGAACTTTGAAGCGAAACAGGAAAAAGCTGACAGTAAGGGGCAAGAACATCTCGGAAGATTTACGATATTGGATCGGTAGCCGGGGTCACTCGCCTGCACCGCACTTCAGCAGGAACTCGTACGAGAGTCGCCTGCTTTTTTCACTTCCAAGTAACTTATGTTCGCTTTCTCTCGATCACCGTTTAATATTTTTATTATTGCGGACTCGTTTCCTTTGCATGCACAAGTAGGCCCCGGTGCTCGTACCATGTCGCGGTGTTGTTTTTATTTTTGTTCGTGCGCTGGCGAGTGTAAATGGACTCCGGCAATTAATGCACCTTCAGGTTTTGTATGTTTTTTATTGCAACTCGATGTTATACAGTTGGCTGCCAGAAGAATAGCAAGCTTGAATTTATGTATATTATAGACCATTCTACAACGACCAAGAGGATTATAAATAGATTGTATTTTAAGTCCAACTAAGTTTCTTCATAAATCTCTATAAACACGTCTAAAATTACCAACAATTTACCAAGACCCTAATAGGTATGTTCACCTATTTATAATAGGTATCCATGGAGTTTATATTTAGGAGCCATTTTAGGGTACGTATATTTAGCTGCCTGGGGTGCGAGGCTAGTGACCCGGTAGAAATTTCCTATGATTCATCCCTTCACCCTCCATTGTTACCCTTACATTTTTAACTTCCCTCTTAGATGACGTCATCGAGTGCACCACTGTTCTGTATGGAATTCATCATCGCCCTGTCACGTTGGATGATTCATTGCTATACTGAGAGTTTTATTTTTATGGTGACAAAGGCAGAGACGTTTTTAAATTCCACATCCATCGTAATGAAAATAGGAAAATTACTAGCTACGTGCAGTATCGAGGCACATTCTTGAATTGAACAGGTTCAATGAACTCATTGCCGTTTCGTACCGATAACGTGTTATCGGTAAGGGGGACGCTTTTGTTAGAACAAAAGTATTAATTGTGTCTCAATGTATTTTACTCAGTGAAATACAAAATCGATTTTGTTAAACTGATCCTCTTGATTTGTGATAAATTGATTAAGCGTCGCGGTTATAACAATAGAGCATCAGGTGATGGTTAACTTGTTAATGTTGTGTTTACGCTGGATGATTTCGGCGGTCAGCGACCTTCGCGACGCGGATGCGTCCGCGGATCGCGACGGTGGCTGTGACGCCTCCAAAACGACGTAACACACGCCCCGAGCAGGTTTTTAAATGCAACCGACACAATAAACAAATGCAGCGCTGAATAAAATCCCCCTTGAAAGCTTTAGAGCAGCTCCAGTGACTTACGGAGCTTTGTTGCTACCTCGTTAAAAACTAATCTCAACTCGTATGGAACGGGACGGAACGACGGAAAAATGGAAATGCTGGCTGGCGCGTGTGTCGACGGTCAGTGATTCCACCTTCGACATAACTTGGTTCTCCCTGAGCGGTCATGTGAGACGGTATTCAAGAGAGGGCGCAATTATAATGTCTCGTCCCTATTTAATTGCTGGCACGTGCATATTTTTTGCCTTTAGTGCGAAGTGAATGCACCGATCTCTTGCAGGGAGCGGTCGCGTGCGCCCGACCACCGTGAAACTTTTTGCAAAACTTTTTAAGGGCCGTGTTTTATGCTCCCGACTGAGAAGGTTAAGACAGTTCAAGTCGCCTTTATCCGGCGTTCACGTCTCCAGAGTCACGAACGCTGTGAGTCATTCGGTGATATCATGACATGACACCACCGTTGTTTTCCATGAGATATGTAGAAGGCGAGCTAGATTACTCGCAGAAATGGAACGCCATTTTAGTGGAAAATTAATTAAGAACAAGGTGCTTGAGCGGAAGCGGCGCTTGAAATGGGATGTAGTCGAGTTGGTCAATGTCAATTTAATTTGCATCATCCTTGACATTGAACGTTGATATTTTGAATGATTACGACGCTGCTTTGTTCTAGTCAGAAAATGTGTACCGTCGTAGCTAATAATGTTTACTTTGACGATTATATTGGTTGGAAATCCATGTTCTAATGAATGTGGTGACACATTTAGTTTAAATATGGGTTGTGCAGATGTAGGCAAACGGAGCGTGTCACAATCACAACACACGGGCGTCGTATCGGCGGATAAGTGCGCGGTTACGCAAATCCGCAGATATGTCGGCGCTGCGCGGGCGCGCCGCTTGCACAAGGTTTCGCAGACCTTTGTTTTACGCAACCGGATCGATTTAATAGCTAGTCGTGCGTTTTCTCAGCTGTGTACCCGATAGCAAAATTAACGACGCCGAATTGAGAAATTGTACAAAATTATTCTAATAGTGGCAAATGTCTATGTTGATAAAAGAAATTGTAACAAAAACTGAGAAGGAAGACCATGTTTCCGCCCTTTAGATAACAATAAACGTGTAGTGTATGTGCCCCCGGTTCAGCAAGGTGTACGTCAACACTGATCCATCGTCGCTTTGAATTCTACTGACAATCGGATTTACTTTTGTATGGATGACACCTATGTCCGGCAATTCATTATTGAGAACGTCGCGTACACCTTATGTTCTGTCGTACGAGCAAGTAAAGGCGACTTTCGCTTGGGAGCATTGCACTATCGCCTGCGTCCGGTAGTCGCATCCGGTGTTTTCGTACCACCAAAAAAGGTGCGAACACGCGTTATTTATAGTCATGACGAATGCTTGCGTCGTCCTCGCCGATTCATTTATTTTCAGAATGAGGGAAAACTGTAGGCGTCGTAAACTCGAAAGCATTCCGGGTTATTTCACGGTTGAGAAGCCAGTAGGAGGAATAGCCAGAGATGTCCGAGCGGGAATGTTTAGATCATTCAAGGTGAACGATGAGTCACTTTCAAAGACTTGATACGGCATCAGTTTTTCAAACGCAGTAGCGGCATCGGTTCCGCACGATCGAGGAGGCGGCGCGGTGCGGCGGCGTCGGCGGCGGCAGCGTCGGCCACGCGACATTGGCACAGTTGTGCGCGACCTCACCACGCCGCGCTAGTCGCGATCGAGGCCGCGAATAAACGCCCCAAAACAAGAAACAACAGTGCGCTTGAATTCCGGCACGCCTGAATCACGCCGTACAAATTAGCACTCGATGCGCGCTCGTTTATCTAACACGAGCGGCCAACGGCCACACCCGCGCGAAAAATACCAGCGACGGATGCCAACTACGCAGTGCAGATACTCCGCGAAATAAAAGGTCCGTTACGCAAACCAGACAATAATGGTAAAGTACGACTGCACCAAAAGTTATACAACTAGCGAAACTGACGTATGGTTATATTACTAAGCGCCCAGTATTATGCAAATACATCGCTGTAATGTGGAGGTCTCTTGCACCACGAGGCTTTAGCAACTTTAGCAACAAGTTTCAAAACGTTTTCAAAATAGTCGGCGTAGGCGCGCAGGTACTCGCGCTGCGCTGATCGACCGCTGCTGAGATATCGGCAACCACCTCGAGGCGTTATTTGGGTTATCGTGTTGCACATCTTTTTTTTGAAATTATAGAACTGTTGCGTGTCGGTTCAATAAGAATACGAATCGGTCGTAAATTAGGTACCGATTTGGAAGGAAATGTTGTGAGGTGGTGGCTGGGCATGCGACGCGGCGGCGTCTGCCGGGTGGCGAGGCGGCCGTCTATCGCGGACCAATTTGGCACATCCGCTGGCGAGCGCCGGCTCAGCCCGCACCGTAAATATCCCGTCCCGTTAAACACGACAGACGTGCGAATATACGATCCAGATATATTCGTGGCGAAACAAGAGTCGAGTTAAATTTTTGCAGAATATTTACCAACCAGTTTTGGAAAATTAATATCTTTCGGTGATATCATACTGGTCTTCTAAAAAATCCTTGTTTCCGTGTGGCTAAGCCGAAGCATAATAGAGGGTAAATATGGAGTTGCGTAATCAAACGCCATTGGATCGTCGTCATTGTTTGCTATACATTCGATCATCCGATCCGTTTTCTGAACACCGTGTTACGCAAAAAACCAACCCGGTTTTGTTTGTTACCTGGAATCATTCGACGAAGTTATTATTTTGGCGGGGAGTGGGCGGGATGCGCCCGAACAATGCGCCAGGGACAATTTTTGTACCTGAACTTATTTACAAAGGACCCAGACTACGTTGGGTGACCGAAAATGGGCTCCGGACTGTCTGGTGCGTTATGAGATTTGGCTAATACTCTATTATAACAAACTTGCGAAGCAAATTAGTTTTTTTGTGACACCGCGCGGACAAAGGCTATTTTCGTCACGTGAATGTGTTTCCGCCTTCTTATATCCTGTCGGCAATGCCAAAATTAAGAATGCATTATTCATATAAAGGTAGTTTACAGTCAAACATCCGGCTTTCTGACGACAGATCCGTGATGTCACCAGCAAGGTGATTTATTTTTGTACAAAGTTTGGCTTGTTATAGTAATGGGTAATAAGACATCCAGGAAGTCTAACGGCATTAATTATGTATCGTCGTAATAATTTGACGTTTGTGACGTGTACTATGTATGTTGTCGTAGGGCGCGAGGATCTCGGTACCTGCGTTATCGTGGCGACCTCGTTTTCCTCCCCCAAGGCCTGCGCCCGGATACACCGCCCGAGATTTCTCTTGATAGTTTCTAGTTACACACGAACTTCTTATTTGTTATCTATGGTAACATTCGATAACAGAGAAAGTGGAATCCGTCCCAATAAACAATTTAAAACTGTAATTTATTTGATGCATGGACCCACATTTTGCTATTGTATCAAGTTTTAACTCTTTAGAATTATAAGAATTTATTAATTTTAATTAAGAAAATCAGAAGTCGTCATAATGAGAAATAAGTTTGGTTTCTGTGATGTTAGCTTATGCTCTTGTGTTTAGAATCTTCTTTTATATTCCTGTTTTAAAAACTTCACATTTTTATTCCTTAATTTTAATGTCAAAGAAGAGCAGAGAGAAATCTGTTTTCGTCTCAAAGGACAAGAAAAACTACGGGCGAGTGTTAAGAAAATCCACTTCAAAGCGTCAAAGAGAGTACGGAATCAATATTAATGTTCTTGTTTACCTTTGAGCCGGGACGACGGCAGTATCGCGGGATGTTGATCGCGGCGTCCCGCCGGATGACTCGAATTTATAATCAGGGGTGCCTTTATATCGCACCGAGACGTGAGAACGGAGGTCGCAGGGCGGGACACTTGCTCAAGTTGCACCTTCACCGATTCACTATTCTCACGATTGCAAACAACAGCTGGGGACTAGTGGCCGACGCGACATGTGCAATCATTAGAATTTATTAGGGCTGGACAAGGTCAGCTCCCCGTTTATGTTAATAAGGGTTTGTTTGACCATCTGAATAATCCAATACGTTAACTTTTTATAAAGGATGTCCTATGGGAAAAGTGGCACACATGGTCATTAACTGAACGAGAGCCTCGGGTCACGGATTGCTTAAACAGCTGTCTACCTGCTTGACCCACACGCAAAGGTCCGTTATCATTAAGTAGAACAAAAAGCGATATTTCCGCTCCGACACCGGCACATGGCAAAACTGGAAACACATCTGCAATATCCTGCTTAATTTATATTAACGGTCAGACAAAACAGACGCCAGCGAGCGAGCGCGTCCCGTTTGCCCAATAACTAGAGTCTTTTGTACACGCCATGTCCAGTAAACATTATCGACGCTATTGCAATTTAACCATTCAAAATGTTCTCTCTACATTTTTGCTGAAATAAAATGAAATGAAAACACATTTCAGAAGGTCGATGCGGTAAAAGTTTATCTTTACTGTTTAGACTTTAGAGGTTCTGTGTAATAACCAAAAGTAAAACATTCCGGCTTTGAGAGGCAAGTTCGGAAAAGGCTTCTCAAGTCGCGGCGTACTCTGCTATTACGTAAAGGGTAAAGCAAAAGTTTTTACATTAGAGGCACGGTCGCGGTGCTTCCCGTTCCGCATCGCGAACCGACGCTTTTGACAACACTCGCTTTGATGATGCGACGCTGAAAAGAGTATTAAATTTTACCTTTTCGACTGTCTGTCCACTCGAAAGCGGACTGAATTAATACTGTTGCGCGAATACACAGATAGACTTCGTTTTGTTCGCGTTTGTACAGCATATTACGTTCCGAACATGTCTGCGGCTAAGCGGTCATGTCAAAGGCACATTCGGATTCGCAACGTGAATGTCACCAGGGACGAGGTCCTAAGGTCAAAGAAACCATCACAGCAAAGTTTCAAGTTCGGGTGGGCGTACTGAATATTGTCTCAGAGAGGACGAGAAAGATAATCCAATACACAAAAGGTTGGTTGTTGCCCCCGTCGCGTCGCATCGTGGGAGGAGGGATCCGAGAGAATTATAAAACTAGAATAGGCGAGATTGAAAAACAGTATTATACAATACAACTTTTTTATACGCTATCTGATGAAAATAAAGATTGTAACAAATGAATCTTATTAAACCGTATACTCAGGAGGGTTGCAATACGGGCAGGTGAATAGAATTCATTTGAAATCTCTAAGGAATGTGGTCGTTAAAATTACGGTTTAAGGGGTGCATAAAAATTATTCTCTTTTCTAGGGAGTTTCTCAGGATCACCTGATCGGATAAGGGCAGGTACCCGTATGAGAATAGAGAACAACATAGGGGTCAGAAGGGGTGGTTGTGTGTTCCGCACGTACTCGCCACGCGGTGGCGGGCGGTGCGCAAGCGCATTGCCGCGGACCCTTGACCCGATTGCGGCGCGCGCAGTATTGTACGCAGCAATGACACCGTTCGCCTTGAGCCGCTAGCATTGCCAGAGATATTCGCAACAATGGAGGCCAGATAACATTTCAAAAGTTTGAAAATCTGCTGGTTCCTACCGGCCGACTCGAGACCGGCGTAATTAATAAACGCGTTGAGTAATCCTATTGTACGATTGTCCTTTTATAATAAAGAACTTTTTCATTAGTTGTACGAGTAAACCTTTGACTTGTTAGTCATTCGACGAATGATTAACCATAGAAGGGAACTGTTCGATATCTTAAAGTAGGAGCGTCTTTGGCGCCAGTGGCGCAACGTGCCTGCAATATCTACTTCAGTTTATCAAGAACGACTAGTAACATTTCTAGAGCGACACATGCCGCATGTGAATCGTCATAATGAATGACTTGATAACAGTTTATAGCAGTAGCACAAGACGATTGACTCATGGAGGAAACGAGTCGCTACTTAAAATACAAAGAGCATTTCCGTTTCCCTTCCGACCTTTTTATTTATTAACTCATCGGTTTTCTCACGATCGATCTCTCTAGTGGGCGTCAGCAGTAAAAAATACCGAGGAAGTCGATCGATCAATTTGAGCCGGGTCGATCGTCGCCGATATCAGTTGCTAGCTACGAAACCGTTGCATCAGATATTTTGGCAATGATAAAATTCAACTGCAATCACTTCTGTGACCGACTCCAGTGGCGCACATGTAAGATTTGATTTAAAAAAATTATGTAGCAGGCTTAAATTATGGATTGAAATTATCAAAGACTCACCTTTGAGGATCGGCGAAGACAAACTTCCTCAGCTTAAGATCCCGCAAAACGATGCCTTGTTCGTGACACGCGGCCACTGTTTCTGCCATTTGTCTGAACAGTCTGCGAGCTTCGTGTTCCCTTAGCCGTTTTCTCGCCCTCACGTATGAATGGAGGTCAGAGTGCGATCGAGGGAAGATTAGGTACACTCTCTTATCACCGACTAGGACTTCGTGTATGGGGTTGACGTGCGGATGGCCATCAAGGCGATAGTGGGCTTGGAGTAAGCTGCTGCAGTCTCGTGACACCACCTAAAGGAAAAAGTTAGAATTAACACACCGATTCCACAAGCGAATGTTGTGAAAATTAATGAAGTAATTCTAAATGTATATCGTATCGTTCTACGATTGCCGACGGTATTGATTTGAAGGTTCTTTCCGGGAAAATTAACATATTTCCTCTAAATCCGGTAGGCTCCTTGCATTATTCAATTTAATGACGTTGTGTTATTGGGGTCGTAACAATTTCCCTATCAGCGTTGACCTAGATTTTTACGTCGCTTGTCACGTCAAGCTTATTGTTTCATCAATTTCGATATCTACCTAAATACATATTTGGTTATTTGTTCAGTTTAAATTGAACGACGTTACCAGAATATAAACGTTATGTTTAAAAATATGAGAAGCTTGTTTTTCCGTCCACGTTGTTAAATACATTCAAAGGGGTCCTATTTCAAAGCGGCCATGGTTAAAAAGGGCTTAGTCTAATGTGAATAACGAGGTTGAAACATTTAGTGAATAGCAAGCTAACCCTTCTTTGCAAATCTAGCCTGGTTGACTTCAAACAGAATTCTTGGGTGACGACAAAGTAGAAATCAAACGGAACAGACAAGATAATTGTTGCAATAAATTTTTCAATAGTGAATAGGCAAGAGTCGGCAACGTTAAGCTTTCTAGAACCGCTAGCGGGTGGACTACATGGAATCGTACGGTTATTTTTAAATGAGCGATTGCACCGATGTGTGCACAGTGCTCAGTGCGATCGGCCACGAAATGTCAACGACATTGTGAACGCAAATTCCAAATCTGATTTCCCGACTCACGGATGATGAATCACGTCGCGTGCGTCAAACCATTTCTTTTTTGACTCGTACAGTATAAATAGTTTGTTGGTTATTTCAGCTCAGTCACCCTAGACACGTCGACGCGCTTTTTCAATTTCTATTAATGATTTGCGTTATACGAAAATATAACATGACCTATTTGTGACGAGTTTGCGAAAACATGAGGTATATTGATAAGAATTCGCAATGTTGACAGAACACTTGATAATATTTGACATCGAACGTATTTTACGGGAGCTAACCTACTTAGCTGCTATCAATATTTGTATAATCACAAGGTATGTATATCTATTGCAAAATATTTGTAGAGCGCACTCGACATTTATGTAGCCACAATTCGGCTTTGACTCTCCCATTAACAATAACCTAGCTTTAAATCAATCCAATTAAGTACGATGGCCAAGTACTTCATACATAAAGTAGCCTACATAGATGAATTTCCTGTTTCTATTGTATCAATCTAAGTCAAGTTGTTTATGTTTAAGGAGCATAACAAATTCGCAAGCCTTCATCCGTTCTAGCCTAAATTACAATAGAAGATTACCGTATATACGGCTGCTGTCTCGATTGTTTGCAGATTGATTGCAGTCAGCAACGATATGATTCGATCTAAGTATTACATTCTCCATGTTACAGCGTATGCCAGGCTTTGTTCGCTCCACTCATATTAATGGACCTGTTAAGGCAGCAATGAATAAGCGCTACTCAGTTAGTGCCGCTCGTACTGCTGTTTAGAGGGGGGCGAAAGGAGGGGGGCCCCTAGCCTCGCTATGACATTCGGCGATCGACGCGTTATCAAATCGTCTATTTCACAATGTCAATGAGAAGGTCAAGCCTATTTTCGGCTCGACCTGATGTGATCACATGTGACGCTACGAGTACGAGTAGTCTAGATCGGTTAATATGGATGGTAATTTATTTTTTATAAAAACAAGTACGTTGGGACGGTATCACACATGATGAATGTGAAACATAAACGTGGCAGTCGTGTCGGCAATAGTCGGTGTTGTAAATACGCTCGGCGTTTAGCAACGATAACGTTGCCACACTTTTAACCTTGCCAAGTTCTCACGAGGGAAGTGCCTATTCTGTGCCTTGACAATACCCGTATAGGCCTTTGTTAGTACTCTTGTGTATCCTGTATTGCCTAAAATTACCAATCAAAAGCCTAGGCATAAGATTCGTTAGAAATAACGAGTTTTCAAACTAGTTTCTATGTCCAGCGTAGTGATTCACAAAAGCCAATAAGGATAACCCGCTTGAATGTAAAAATGAGTAAGTTTGGACTGTCAGCCTCGCCTAATTATAGTTTACGAGGCGCGCGATAACTTGACTTGTGTATCGCAACAATTAGCGTGTTGTTAGCGTTATAATTGCCGTTATTGTTAGGTTATCGATTGCGAAAGTCGACACATGACATTGTAAAAACGGCGATGGCTGTGGCCTACAAGTGCGATCGAGCAGCGCGAGGGGCCATGACATATAAAGTATGACATCGGTTTTGAACAAGATGCTATGAACAATGCACGCGAGATTCATGAAAAAAAAACTACTATTGAACTACTATTAATTAACGAATTATTTACTGAGAGTCAAGCCATTAGTGTTTCTTCAAACAAGGAGTGATTGAGAAATACATTTTGAGATTGAAATGATCATTCTTGGGGTGATACATTATTGCGACTTATGTTTAGACTTTAGATAATTATGTCGAAATAAATAAATAAATTATTATATAGAATCGTAAAAAATCACTAATGGTTAATTTTGGTGAACTTTAATAATTGGATTGAAGGGACACGACATGTGGGCATATTATTGAGTACTCGGCTTATCTCTACATGGGGTCCAATCCCGTGGGATAATACGAGAACCCTTTACAAAATATTTTGCTAGATATGGTCCTTGTGTGTAATAATACCAATATGGTGTTTTGAGTTTGTTATTTGTTTTATTCCAATGTTATTCAATCGCGAGATTACCACATGTTTGATCAATGTGGGTCCATGTTACTTGTTTATGAAAAGGGAGCAGGTGTAAATAGATGTATCTAACTAGTTGACTAGGTAATTAGATTTATGGACTAAGAGGTCGAACTAAAGCAAGAGATTACGCACTATATCAATCAAACAAAGCCACGCAATGCCTGTTGAAACTTTGAAACCCGGCACAATTTCAACACGACACACGTTACGCATCCTATCCGCGTCGCGAGAAATACAGATTGTTCCATTCGGCAATTTGAATTTAGAAAAAAATTGTTAAAATGGGTTATGTGCATACGCGAATAAGATTAATGAGTTCGAAATAATGTTTGCCAACTTCTTATGTAATAAAATTTGATGTTTACATCTCTCACAGATACAAATACCGACCTTATATTATTGAAATTATTTGATTATAAATATGTACATGTAATCAAGTTAATGTCAACAGAAGTGTGAACATTTGCATAAACTTTTGCAAGTTCGCTCGATAAAGTTGTTGGACTCGAGAACGAAGTAGTAGTGGGTTCGGTATGTACCTACTATAGGTATTTATAGCGCAAGTTTACTGTGGCAAACAAATTCGATCTCCCCTACAGCATCTCTGTGCATGTATAGGTCTGTTATAACTCGTCGTGGTTCCGGGAGTCATTGCACTTACGTCAGTATCTAACTAATGTTTTATTTAAGAGTTGTAATGAAGTCTATGTATATCACTGCATGCAGATTAGATAAGTACTTACCTTGCAAACATACTCCTCTTGCGTTCGCACGTCCACACACCGACAAAGCGAGGAGCCCTCAACTTGTTCTAATAGGAGATATTTTTCAGCAACGAGTGCCGCTTGGAACTGGTGTTGAGGTGGCGCCGGGCTGGTGGGCGCCGGGGGGCTAGACGGCGAAGGTGCCGCCGTCAGCCGGTCAGTGAGGACCGGCGATTGTGCCCTCTCCTCCGCTTTGCTATTGTCCCCATTAGCCGGCACCGGCACGGTCACGGCGGGCTTGCTCAGGCGCAGCGGCCACAGCAACGATGGTGATCCTGGTTCCATCACTAACACTTAACACTGTCACGATACACTAACGTTCACAAACACACACAAACACTAATTAACGATGAAGGAACTACGATGAGATGAACATGATCTGCAACAAAACGAAAACAGCCGAATTAGTAATCTCCCGTTTGTGACACTTTATTCACTGCACCAACAATGTTACAAAATTTGAAACAAAACGAGACAATCGACACGATTTAGTAACGTTATTTAGTAAGGGGAAATTACGAATAAAGTACGAACCTTGAAATGATTCGCCCTGAGTGGATATCGTACCAAAATTTGACTGTCCGTGGTCACGAACAAGTCGCTTTATTGTGTGAGGAATTACAGGAAGTATCTTCAAGTAATTCATGCACTGATAGACGGCCAATATTTTGGGCCGGTGTCCGCTCGGGTTGTTGTGAAACTAAACGAACACACGTCCTATTCTCACTAACGCCATTGCGAGACTGACGACGACGCTCGCCGCGAAGCCTCGGACCGGCAACCGATCCAACGTCCAATGTCGACACACCGTCAGCTTGCGTAGTACGCTACAATACGCCACGCGTTTTGGGGACGGAGCTGTAACTGTATACCTGTCTCTTTCTACAATACCGCACAGACACTCTAATGATAAGGAAAGACTGTGACCATTCATTTACGTTTGGCAACGCAATCGCAAACGTTTGTTTCAATATTTTTCACAAGACCCAGGTAATATTATTTATTACACACTTACCTCCAACTTTTAATTTAATTAATTAAATAAGGTTTAATACGATTACTTCATAAATTTTTACGCTGAACAAAAAATGTAAGAGAATCGCAAACAAACGTTTATTTCTTTATAGAATGTAAGCCTAGGCTAGGCTAGAGAGCTTTTTTTTACTAATGAGTTGATACTGAGGAGCTGTACCTACCTGTATCTAGTTATTACCAAAGGAAAATACTAACTTCTTCTGACAGTACCTATGAATTTATATTTGTTTTGTGTAGGTAGGTATTTTACCGAGTAAAATGCGCTAACTATTTCATCATTTTCAGTCAATGCTAATATCGTCAGTGGTCGCGAACTACATAATATTACGTATACCTACTTGTGTGTAGGTACATGTGGGTAGATAATAAAGTGTCATGAGCAAGTCTTGTATCGATCGACATTCAATATCTCTCAAGTTTCCGTGGTCTGCTGGTTAGACTTAGGCACTGAAGTGTAACCAAAGTTTGTCCTCTAACTAAAGGGGGCAAGGCAAATGTATAATTCAATCTGAATAACCGATACTGCTTAGCAATTTAATTTTAGTGTGGCTGTGGACACGCTAGGCCTAAACTTTGGAAGATTGGATCTGACCAAGCTAGGCGGTCGTGAAAAATAAGTATGTAAGAAGTAAATGTTTTTTTATGACCTGTTTACGAGACTTGAGCCATTTATTTATGATACCTACCTAGTGTCTAGTGATGTAACAATGATGTTACAATTTCCGGTTCTTTACTACGCGTAAATACCCGGAATTCAATAAACTATTATTATTTTATATCTATGATGTGATGACTGATGATTCAACTTTAACATAAGATTGGCTCATATTATAGTTTATTATAATTTAATGCAAAATAGGTCACAGTTTACACGTACCTAACTACTTAATTTTCAAGGCTGAGTAACAATTTTAAAATATTCCAAAGAATATTTTACAGTTGGGATTTTTTTAAATAAAAAGAAAAAAATGAAACTGGCAGAATAATGTACCTATGTAAATCGTAACATAATTATAATCAGCGGCCTGCATATCGATATAATTAAAACATTTTATCTACCCAGATACTGGCGCAATCAATCAATTATTCCACTAGTTCTTTGTTCTCAAAACACTGTATTAATACCATATAAACTTTTTAAATTCCTATTGTATTTCTCACAATACATACTTATAGCACATAGGTAGCCTGTACCTATGGTGGTGAAACAAACCCTGGGTGTAGATTGGTACTATTATTTATATAGGTACTGTTTACGTCATATTTATTCATTACCCCCTCATGTTTTAATATGACGCGACGCGGAAGTAAATTATATTTCAGTGAAGTAAGCAATATTTTTAAAAGTTACGAAAAGGAATTTTATTATTTTTAAACTAGCTAATAATAAACTAGACATTTATATTTTTACCAAAATGCCAGCCACTTGCGCAATACATTTTTTTCTTGTGCAAGAGTACCTACGTAATAGAACAAAGCGTTCCTTCGTCCTGAATTAGGTATCATTCATGATGCATATTTGTGATGACGATTTTCTGAAGAATTGGCTAAAGTGTTGTTTAACCTATGTCTTGCGCCAATCGCGCGGTTGCTTAGCAACGCTGATTACTGCCACTCGCGCGCGATGTGATTGTTTGTTTATTTTTTTCGACCTCGGTCTTACTTGAGAGCACCTTTGGCTCATTCTTGGCAGATAGGTCAGTAGTGTTAATCACTGCGTACAATAAACTTTTAACTTTATGAAAAGGTCAGAAGGCTCAATAACTTTTAACCTTCGATCACAGACTAAAAGATGTCAGAGACCTCGATATTCTATTTCACTGACAGACATGGAGTTTATCTAAAATTTAAATGAATTTGCTGAATAAACTTGTTACTACCTACTACATACCTATTAGATTTCCTATGAGATTATCACTCGATGAAAACTTAGAAGGCCTTTTTCATGACAATTTTATGAGTTACTAGCTGTGTCCTCACGGCTCCGCCCGCGTAAGAAGTTTTATTCCAGTAATAAATATAGCCCATGTTACTCAGTGATAATGTAGCTTTCTAACGGCATAATATTTTTTGAAATCGGTCCAGTAGCTTTTCAGTTTATTCGTTACATACAAAAATACAAATCTTTCCTCTTTATAATATTAGTATATGTAATTTCTTATGTATGTGTCTTTATAATATTAGTGTATGTAATATGTAGATACAGATAAACAAAATATATTTGAACCCTACGTCACCTCGATCCCGTTCTTTGAATTCATGTCTCATTTTATAACGAAATGAAGCAACTAATTTCATTCCTCATCTAAAAACATGCGTTTTGAATTCATAGTGTTCCCAAATTGTTACAAAGTAAGCAATGGAAGGCGGATAACGTTATTGCATCGTCAGTTCCTCTTGTTTGCACACGTCCAGTTAACTTGATGATTCAACAGTCAGCAATTCGAGCGATCCTTTGTCCGCTCAACTTAGTCAGGGTTCACGCATTCCCGATCAATGAAACACGGGATGATGATTTAAGAAGGGTCTTGATTCTTGTGAACGTAACGCATTAGTGGCTGCTTGTTATTTCCGGGGTTAAACTGGCATTTACGAAGCAGAACATAATAATATTTGTTTAGATTTTAACAGGGGCAGCTTATCCCGATGCGTCCCGATGAAATATGTATTCCAATTTTAAATATCAGCTTTAGCGGTAAGGAGATTCATAAATTCTTTTTTGGTCTATTTTTTTATTTTTAAACTGTTACTAACATGAATATCTAGATTTGCTTCCAAGGTGAACGCAAAAACACGGTCAGACGAAATACGATTTGTTTATAAACTTGTCAATATTCTTTAATACTGTTTCTACAAATATCCATTGTATGATAAATAATATAATCAATCTTTAAAAAAAATTGTTTGACGCAAAGACTCAAAATCAAATCCGGAACGAGTTTTATTTTGCGATGCGGTAAATAATGATTAAGTATTTATTTATTCAGCCTATTTTTGTAAATATAAACAAATAGTGATTCATCAATTTTAGAAACGAATATTAAAGCAGCATCATCAATTAGGTATATAATTTATCAAAAAAATTATATCTACTTTATCTACGTTGACTGATTTTACTAGCTAAGTGAAAGCAAAATTCATTGTTATTGTTTAACTTACAGACAGATGACGAAATAGTCCAATTATATTGGAGGAAAAATTAAAAATAAACCTAATACTACGCAGTTTCTGCGTTTTCCTTAGTATTTGTACAGGATAAAATGCGGATGATTTCAACATTTCTGGAATTATGATGAATTCAATACCTACTTATTGATTAATTGCGTGAAATTGTACAAGGAAATTGAGATATTATTTCGGAAATTTTACGCAAGCTTTGGATTTTTAATCCTCTTATTTTTTCTCTTTGCTTCGGAACGAGATTCCAACCCATGGCGATGTTTTTGCAAAGCCTCGTTCTAGCCAGGTTATAATAAAACCCACATCGCTTACTGGCAGAATATAATAGATACCTATCTATGAGAAGTATAACGCTGTCTAAGGGTTGACCTACACCTGTCAGCATGGAATCGCGTTTTTTCTTGCTCTATCCTTTTCTGTTGATCAGGAACGTCATTTTAACGAGAAAGACAGCATGAGACCGTACGCGATAGCACGAGACCGCACGCGATAGCACTCACGCTGTCTTTCTCGTTCTATGAAATTACGTTCCTCAGAGACAGAAAAGGTTACAGCTAGAAAAGACGCGATTCCGTGCTGACTGATATGGGTCAACCCAAAACGGATAAAAAAAAAAAAAAAAAAACATCACTCCTTACTAATCGATAATTGTGATAATATTTTTTATTGTTCAAAAAGCATTGCATAACATATATAAACTCCTATATAACATATATAAACTCCTTCATTTCGCCGTTATGTTTAACTCCCATGTAATAGGGGGCGAGTCTGTTGCCATCAACCGGGCACAAATCTAAAACACCGGGCTGCTACTGAGGAATTCCACATGGAAAAACCCAATAACACTGCCCGACCTGGGGATCGAACCCAGGACCTCGCGATCAGCAGTCGCGCTTGCCACCAACGAGGCAGTTAATAAGCATAAGCATTGCATTATGAAATAAATACTCGAACCTATTCAAGTTACTGCTCTCTGCTACTCATCATGAGCATTTGTCACATATTAGTCAGCGTCCATGACCATATCTCCGAAAAATTGTGTCATCTCTGACCAGGTTTCTAACACTGACTGTACAGCTTGTAATTATGTCGCAATGGCGAATGTGTAATGGTACAGTCCCACCACAGTCTAATAATCTATACAGTCGTTCGACGAAGACGTCTAGACAGGTCAATCGTGCGGGGGGCAAGGGGCGAGACGCGGGAAGAGCGAGCCCGAGTTACACACGCCATTTTGTTAGTAGCTCGGGACATGTTTTTAGGGGTTGTAGCGCGCATGTTTTAATGTTTGTAGTTATGTTATTTTTATTCGAGTAGGAGGGGAAGAACAGTTTACCTAGCTTACCTATAAGTTACATTGCGAGGAAACCGGCATGCCTGAGAGATATTTCACGACGGCATGTGACGCCAAGTCAGAGGCCCAATGGCGGCATAAACTCCAACACCAGGTTAGTTACCAACCATACGATTCTTTCTTTTCTTTTTGAAAAAACGTTGCCCCACACTAGAATTTCTCCTGTATCGTGGGTGCGTTTACAGACATTTTTTCAAAAAGAAAAGAAAGAAAGACACGATAAGAAGAAGATCTATAAGTACCTATTAACTACTTCATAAGAATTACAAAGAAATTGGCAAGTGATGAAAGCATTGTTGAGCACTTAGGTTGATACGTAACTAATGTGAGTAATAATTAAAAACTTAGTTGCACATTGTTTGCACCGAACATTCCGCGATAATCTAGGAATGGAATGAAATCATAATAAAAGACTATGTTTATCGCTACTGTTTATTATTTTAACGGCAATGAGTTAAAAAGTCCTTTGTATTACATCATATTCTGCGCTATCGACTTTATTTATTTATACAAGGTTAGTCGGAAAGGGGGTACTAAGCCGCGGGCCACATAGAGTGTCACTGATGACTATTTTAAAGCGTGTTAAAAATTTTATTTGCATGCAAAAAGATTTTTATTTTAGTTTTTGAAAAGAAAAATCTTACCTGCTTAAGTTATGAATTCAGAAAATTAAGTTTTTAATCCGTGACCCCAAATATGACCTAAATAGTAAATACAGCTGATCATAGCTATGGACAGATAGATTTTAGCATATTTTTTACGAAATCTTTGAAAACCTATTTCTCTTAAACTATCGAGTTTTGGGGAAAGTTGTAGAACAAAAGTTATCCCTTATTATGGGTACTTTAACACCCTTTCGGATTAGTACCCCATTTCCGACTAACCTTGTATATGCACACGTAATATCAACTTTACCTAATAGTAAGTATAGTGCCACATAAGCACATAATAACTGTTTATTTCTGAAGAAATAACTGCCAGCAGATATGTGACAGGATACATAATAAACCCTTAAATATTTTTTTAAGTTAAATGGTTTTATCTTGCAGTACCCCTGCATCATCAGGATATAAGGACTGAAGGTTAAAATTAATATATTTTTGTATTGTCATGGGAATAGAATTTGTGTGCGAAGTTTCCAAAGAATCGGTTAAGCAGAAGTAGTTGAAAAATCTGACGCAAGATTTGAATCAAACAAACAAATATACGAAGTGAAGCTAGTTAAACCGTTTTAAAAAAACGAAGACACAGTGTGTAATATTATTAAAAAGAAACTTAGAAGTTAATATAAAACTAAAAATATTAATGACTTATACTATTATCGATAAATAAACTAATAAATAATATTTTTATAAATAAAATTCGTATACAAATATTAATACACTATACAATAGCTATTATAAGGCGAGGTAGTGAAGGCCCCTTGCATACATCTAACTGAACAGTTGTTGAATAATTTAGTCGCATTGCTAAAGTTCATGGCGATGTACGGGAGTGCGCAACTAGCTCGACTCAATTCCTAGACAACAATAAAATTGTCCAACAATCGCACAACTATTTAGTTGAATGTATGCTCGCAACCTATCACTCTTCACTATCGGAGTCCGCTTTCCTGCACAATTTTGTCCACTTTGGCCGCTATTTCACATATTCAATGTCGAATTCTATCACCCATATTCTAAGACGTTCCTCCTAAACTTACTCGACTCGACTCCACCTCGACTCAGTCTTTCTCACTACCATCGGTAGTTATAGTTGACATAAACGTCCTCGACTCGAGATTTTTCGTCAGTCGAGGTAAGGAATCATCTGCCAAATTCAAGGTACCTCCGAACCTACCTTAAGGAAGGAAGTGTCAAAGTTCGTATGTAACAAAAATGAATTTTGAAGACTTTATCGAATATACTTACGATAATCCTTACACTTATTAATCGCGGCGTTATTTGTGCGATGCAGATAATTCAAATTATGACGTAATGACTCCACTCTACCTCGACTCATTTGAGGACCCCTCAGTCGAGGAACCTAAAAGTACACTCGAAATTGCGGCTATGAATACAATTTTGAAGGTGTTTTCGAGGCCGTCCTGAGTCGAGTAAGTTTTGGAGGAACGTCTTAGAATATAGGTGTACCTATACCTCTCGTGTCATCCTTCGCAACGTCCATTCGACTTTTTTGACGGCCACAGGTTCTAATTATAGTCTATGCTAAGTCTTGGGGCTCGTGGCTAATTAACAACGGCGCGGATCATAAGATTTGCGAGGATAAGCTGCGCTTGCCGCCGCCAGTCTGTGGATAGGTGACCGTTCGTTACAAATCGAGACTCTTTCGTGCCTCGGAGAGCACGTTAAACTGTCGGTCCCGGGTGTCATACGAAAACCTATGACAGTCGTTATGGGTAGTCAGAAGCCCGAAGTTCTAACAACCGGTCTAACCTTAGGATATCGGCATTGCTCAGTTACTGGGTTGCGGAGGTCTGATGGCAGTCGTTTCGTGTAAAATACTGGTATTCAGCCACATCTGGTTAGACTGGAAGTTGACCATAAACATAGTTGGAAAAAGGATAAGAGGAAGTTCTCCTATCTTCGACTGCAGCTCTCTCTTATCATGGTTTAATCAAAAGCTAATTAAAAATACGCTTGACTCAGTTACTCATGTGAATTAGTCATTTCACACATAATTTAATTTGAAAGGCGTTTTGCGTTTCAAGTGATTCTCAGTCTAGAAACCGCCAAAATTAAGATTATAATTCCCCAATTGCGGTGATAAGGGAGCGTGTGCGACAAATTTGGCGACAGAATTATCTTATCAACCTATCGTACGAGCCATTTATTTATCTATATTTGAGTCACCTTCCAGTCATAAGACGCGGTAGAATATCAGTAATTCAGGTGCCACTGACTGACCGACTGACTGTAGTAGTAAGTTTTAAAATTCCTTGGTACACTCGGGAGCAATGAATCCGGGTCACCAACATACATACATAAACTCACGCCTTTTTCCAATGGGGGTAGGTAGAAACTATAGAACGCCACATGGTAAGATTCCTTACATACTTCTTTCGCTTCATCCACATTCATAAATCTTGTCATACACGCAAGCCGGTTGAGAGTACTACGCACCTGTCCTTTGTGAAGAACATCACCAATAACGTCGATGTATGTCCTTCTAGGTCATACATCGATGTATGACCTAGAACAGGGGTCGGCAACCTGCGGCTCGATATAAAGTTGCGGCTCTCCAGTTTCATACGTAAAAAATAATTATTTTACTATAAAACCCTTAAAATCGCGCAATCGATCTATAATTGAGTACTATAATATAGTATGACTGAAATATACTGACTATGACTGAGAGATACATATACCTATAGTAACTATATGTTAATGTATTTTCGTTATTTTTAAAGGTAATTATTTTTGCTAAACCCCGTTTCATGGTTATCCAGTATATAGGACAGCCTGTATAAGTAAATACCTACTATAATATTATTCAAACGATTTTTTTTGTGGCTCTTTAAAAACTGTGAAGTTTCGTAAATTGCAACTTTTGCCTTTTCCGTCTCAAGAGGTTGCCGACCCCTGACCTAGAATGTCATATTATGTAGGGTCACCAGCATAAACCTTAATATCTCGGAAAACATTGTTTAATATTTTAAAATTGTTTTGTTTATGTTGGCGACCCGGATTCATTGCTCTCAAGTATCGATGTATCCCATGGTTTACGCAACATCGCTGCCCAGGGTTAATCAAATAAATCCCTGTCACTGCTATACAAGCTTCAATGGGCTATCGATTTAGCCGTGGGCTAAACGATGTTTCCCAAGTGGTGTTAAGTTTCGCAAACATACTAAGTATATACAATGAAACAAAAATCACTTCAAACTTTTTTTTTTAGTAAACAACGTTGCACCAAGAAATATCCTGAATTGTTTACCACGTACATATTAATAACAAATAATAAACTATCCAAACTATCACGTTCGCCTTCGTATGCAAAAAGCGGGTTGTTCTCGACCATACAAGTACATAAGGAAGTATGCTGAATGCTCCTAAAAGGAAACGCAACTGATGGAGGTCTCTGATTAAGACCTAGCAACACTGTGACGCATGTAGAGGTCGCACTCAGATCCTTTTTCCTGTACACGTAAATTTTATACTCTGTATTCCTAAGTACGTAGAATTATGGTCAATCGTCATTCGTCATCGGCATAGCCTTTTTCCAATTAGGGCCGATTTTACCAACGTTGGATAACTTTTATCTGAGGAATAGGAGAGACGTTTTGACAGAATTTCTATATAAAAGCTGTCAAAACGTCAAATTTATTCCTGGAATAAAAATTATCCGACGTTGGTAAAATCGGCTCTTAGTTAAAAGCTTGCAGTCATTCAGATAGACAGCCTGATATTTTTTAACCGACTTCCAAAAAAGGAGGAGGTTCTCAATTCGTCTGTATGTTTTTTTTTTTGTATTTTTTTTTTAAATGTTTTTACCTCATAACTCCGCCATTTATAAACCGATTTGAATAAAAAAAAGTTATTTGAAAGGATATACTTCCAGATTGGTCCCATTTAAATTTGGTGAAGATCTGATGACGAACTTCGGAGATAGACAATAGAACTCCTCAATGACGAACAGTAGGTACGCATAATGTGATGATGTGATTATGTTACGAACAGCGTCTTTAGTAAGTCCAACCATATTTTTATTAAGGCCACTAAAACTAAAAAAATAAAAAACATTTTAACAAAAATAAAACCGACTTCAAAAAAACGATGAAAGAATAAAATAATTAACATATTATAAAATTAACAGTTTCAGAAGTCGGTGCCTTCAATTTGGTTCAGCGTGGATTAGCACCGACTTCTAAAACTGTTAATTTTATAATATGGTAATTATTTTATTCTTTTCATCGTTTTTTTGAAGTCGGTTTTATTTTTGTTAAAATGTTTTTTATATGTATTTATTTTTAAACTGCCTCGTTGGTCTAGTGGTGGCAAGCGCGTCTGCTGATCGTGAGGTCCTTGGTTTGATACCCAGGTCGGGCAATGTGGGTTTTTCCGTGTGGATTTCATCAGTAGCAGCCCGGAGTTTGAATTTGTGCCCGGTTGATGACAATAGGCACGCCGCCTATTACATGGGACTTAAACATAACGGCGAATGAGGGTGTTACTATACACCTCTGCTTAACTCTTCGGGGAATACAGGCATGATGTCATGTTATTTTTAACACGTCATGTGTTTGTTTCTCGATGTTTTTCCATACATCTTATCTCCTCATTTAAGTAGTTTTCTAAAATTTAAGCATGAAAAAGTCAATATGGTATTGACATTATTATTCCGTTTATTCATTTCTATACACATATTAAACATACTAAGTATTGACATTATTATTGCGGTTTGTGATTTTGGTAGCCGTAGATACGCAGGGTTCCTTTAAACAAAATCGAATCGTTTTGCTTACCTACCAACGGTAGGTAGCATTTTTATTAACAAACTGGGCAGACTCGTAAGCTAATTTTACCTGTGATAGCTACTTCCATTGGGAGGGTCTGCTATGCAAAGCTATGAGGTCTTTGCTTCATTATTACTAAAGCTTGTATCTTTAGTAATAACTAGCTGTGTCCTCACGGCTCCGCCCGTAGCCTATGTTGCGCAGTGATAATGTAGCTTTTTAACGGTAAAAGAATTTTTGAAATCGGTCCAGTAGTTTTTAAGTTTATTCGTTACATACAAAAATATAAAAATACAAATCTTCCCTCTTTATAATATTAGTATAGATGACGCAAAGACCTCATAGTAATATTCACCAATAACGCTACGTAAATTATAGGAATCTGCCATAAGTCAATCCTGCAATGAGTTACCTATTCATAGAATAATCAATAAAATATTGGGATTGACGTATGCTACCGAAATCAATGCCCTATTACCTACATTTATTTAATTTATCCCTGCTTTGGTGGTTACCTAACGGGTTAAATGCAAAAAGTGACGTAGTCAAGGATATATTTTATAATCTGTTAGCAACATGTTTATGACGAGTGTAGAGGTCGAGCTCAGGTCCTTTTTCCTCTATGAATACGTGATAAATGTATTCATAATTAGGTACCTAATGAATAATTGGTATTACAGTCAATAGCCATTTGTCATTCGCAAGGATATTTTCTATAATTCTATTTTCGCAATTAGATATCGCACTGCTAGATTAATAGGTACTGTATCAACTCAAAACTTGATTAATTTGAGATAAATCTTTTCTTTTTAAAAAAAAAAAAACGTTGCTTCACACTAGGATTTCTCCTGTATCGTGGGTGCGTTTACAAACACAAATCTTCACACGTAATTCATTTCATTCAATTCATTTGTAAGCTATAACAGGAAGTAAGTAATCAGTTTTCTGTCGATTCTGAAAAATAGCTTCATTTTGAGTTGATACACCATTATCGAAAGCAGTAATCCAGATCCAAAGGGTCTGGTAAATTATTTAGATAATTAGGTATTTTCTGTCTTTTTTCCTCTTATCGATATTTTTAATCGAAACGCATTCAAACAGTCTCTTTGAACATTATTTACTTATTTTTATTGCTTTCTGAGATCATTAAAGCATAGAAAAGTCAATTATGGCATTGTTCTCAGTAGCTTACGTCAATACCGACCATTTAATTGATCACTTGCTAGCAACGGCAATAACTCTGAGCTAGCAACCAGTAATTATGACGAATTTAGACTGACTTTCACGTTCGTCACATTTGTTTGTTGCTAGCACCTGTCTTTATTCCTGACGCAGTCATAAGGATCTCTTGTCACTTGTTACCTTGCTTAACGGTTATTGCTCTGAGCTAGCAACCAACAATTGTGACGAATGTAGAGCGACTTTCACGTTCGTCACAAATGTTTGTTGCTAGCACCTGTCTTTATTCCTGACGCAGTTATAGGGATCTCTTGTCACTTGTTGCCTTGCTAGCAATGGCAATAACTCTGAGCTAGGAACATCAATTGTGGCGAATTTAGAGTGACTTTCACGTTCGTCACATTTGTTTGTTGCTAGCACCTGTCTTTATTCCTGACGCAGTCATAAGGATCTCTTGTCACTTGTTACCTTGCTTAACGGTTATTGCTCTGAGCTAGCAACCAACAATTGTGACGAATGTAGAGCGACTTTCACGTTCGTCACAAATGTTTGTTGCTAGCACCTGTCTTTATTCCTGACGCAGTCATAGGGATCTCTTGTCACTTGTTGCCTTGCTAGCAATGGCAATAACTCTGAGCTAGGAACATCAATTGTGGCGAATTTAGAGTGACTTTCACGTTCGTCACAAATGTTTGTTGCTAGCTCCTGTCTTTTTTCCAGTAGATGTTTCCTATTCCAAATTATTTGGTAGGTAGTAGCCCCATTGGATATCGGTAATCCAGACGGCTAGACTTTGTTATTTTTTTTCACGTTTTTAATCGATACGAATGCATAGTAACACTAGTCACTAAATAAAGTCATTATTATCAAAATTTTATTGAATATACATACATACTATTCGACCACTGAATTTAAAATACTTGAATATCAATTCCATACATTTTGTTGACTTTTCTATAGATTTGTAATACGGTAGACGATAAATAAATATAAATCAAATAAATTAAAATATAAAACTACAAAGTATAAATAAATTATAAATATGTATATTATATCGAAACCGTTATTAAAAAAAATGTATTTATTCCCCGCACTCCAACCAACTTTCTTACACCTAAGATCACCACGTATGCCACATCCAGTAAGACGCAACCTTTATTACTACTTCATCCGTGTTGTTACGGCAAAGAACCAAACATTTTGTTTTATTTACCCACCGTTCAATTTATAATACTTGTGGACTATGTGTAAACATTTTAATGTATGTTCAGTACCTATGCTTACTATAATTTAATGTTTATATACATTTCTCAATAAGTGAATTTTGTAAATTCTTGTGAGAAATAAAGTTCTTAAACCATACTGTCTCGTTGATCTAGTGGTGACAAGCGCGACTGCTGATCGTGAGGTCCTGGGTTCCATCCTCAGGGCGGGCAAAGCGTTATTGGGTTTTTCCATAAGGATTTTTTTTGTACCAGCCCGGAATGTAGATTTGTGCTCGCTTAGTGGCAATAGGCTCGCCCTCTATTACATGGGACTTAAAAACATAATTGGCGAAACGAGGGTGTACTAAAATAAAACACCTCCGCCGAATCCTTCGGGGAATACAAGGCGCGGTGTTTTTTTTTTTGTAGGAATACTTTTACAGAAAAAAAGTGATTTACCTAGTCAAAGTTTGTTTAAGTATGACGTAGGTTATGTCACTTAGCAACTACTATTGTGACGTAATGAGGTCAAGTTCATGTCGTTTTCCTGTTATAACACGTCTTGATAAAACTAATTCCTCTAATTATAATTTGGATTAACCAACAAATGATTGCGGTAGATTACAAACGGCGCACGCGTTGGTTAATTAATAATTATATTATTTAATTGGGAATTGTTTATAATCGAATAGCATTCGTACATGGACAAAATGGGTTTTTGCAATAGACTTTAACACATAGAAAAATCAATGGCATGTATGGAAGACGTCCCTGGATCACCTGAGCTTTTGATAACGTTAAAGCTCGCGTCTTGCTGATAAGACAAGAACGAACACCCGTCATTTTGGAATTCCCGTGACGTCACATTGTTTATGTAATTCTTTGGGTTTTTTCAAATATTACACAACGAAACTAATTAATATGTTTGATTAGGTTGTAAAACACACAGATATACAGACGTGAGAAGACATTAAAATACTATTGGCAGTATTGGCAATGCTGTAGATAGATATAAATAATAAAAACTAATAGATTTACGAAATATTTTTCTGCCTACGAATTTGCATAGGTAAGCGAATTTTCCTTAGGTGCTATACACAAAAATAATGAAGAAATGTGTGACAGATACAGAATATTTTTTTTTTTTAGTTTTTTTAAAAAACATTGCCCCACATTATGATTTCTCCTGTATCGTGGGTGAGTTTACAAACACAAATCTTCACACGCACAAACATCCAGACCCGGAACAACTATCTGTAGGCCATACAAATATTTGTTCCGTGTGGGAATCGAACCCACGACCTGTAGCGCAGAAGCCGATCGCTCAGCCACTGCACCAAACGTGTCGTCATTGATCTAATAATGGTCGCAGGCTGTTCGATTTATCTCTTTATTATTTACTAGCTATGTCCTCACGGCTCCGCCCGTAGCCTATGTTACTCAGTGATAATGTAGCTTTCTAACGGCAAAAGAATTTTTGAAATCGGTCCAGTAGTTTTTAAGTTTATTCGTTACATACAAAAATCCAAAAATATAAATCTTTCCTCTTTATAATATTAGTATAGATTTGCGTGTCTCGGAGAGCACGTTAAACCGTGATATGAATACCTATAATAGACGTTACGGGTAGTCGGAAGTCCGAAAGTCTGACAACTTATCTAACCTTAGGATATCTGCATTGCCCAGTTATTGCGGAGGTCTGACGGCAGTCGTTCCGTGTAAAATACTGGTATTCAGCTGCATCTGGTTAGACTGGAAGCTGACCCCAACATAGTTGGGAAAAGGCTAGGCAGTAATACAATTACAAAGTATATCATGGGTTGCATTAAAAGAGCCTTGACGATACTTAAGCATGAGTACATATTAACTTAAGTACGACCGGCCCACACCCTAGTACCTACACCCTATGCTGTCAGCTCCCGCTACCAACCTCGCGGACTAGCTAATCTTTTCACCACGACTTAAGGCCAACCCACATCTGACGGAAGATACGTCGCCGATCTTCCGTCGCGTATTTTACTCGAGGAATTTTAGTAACGCATCTTCAATCAAATGTGTACGGTGTGAGATGTTTATATGGAATTATGTACAAGGTTAGTCGGAAAGGGGTAACTAAGCCGCGGGCCACCTAAAGTATCACTGATGACTATTTAAAGCAAGTTTTAAAATTTCAAAATGCGATAATTTTTATTTGCATGTAAAAAGATGTTTATTTAAGTTTTTTCAAAAAAAAATCATACCTGCTTTAGTTATGAATGCAGAAAATTAATTTTCTAATCCGTGACACCAAATATGACCTAAATTGTAAAAACAGCTGATCGCTATGGACAGATAGATCTTAGCATATTTTTTACGAAATCTTTGAAAAGCTATTTCTCTTAAACTATCGAGTTTTGGAGAAAGTTGTAGAACAAAAGTTATCTATTATTATGAGTACTTTAACACCCTTTTGGCTTAGTACCCCCTTTCCGACTAACCTTGTATATCATATGGTAAAAAAAAATTGCTCTAGTGACATTATCCAGGGAGGAAACTAAAGAATACGTTTGTATGGACTAAATGCCGACCGCATTTCCTCTTAAGGCTAAACCACATCTGACGGAAGATACGTCGCCGATCTTCCGTCGCGTATTTTACTCGAGGAATTTTAGTAACGCATCTTCGGTCAAATGTGTACGGTGTGAGATGTTTATATGGAATTATGTGTACCGGCGGAACATCGGCGACTTATCTTCCGTCAGATGTGGCTTGGCCTTTGTTCTCGAATATCGCGTGCACACGAAAGAAAAAGTGATCTTAACCAGTCAGAGTATATCGAATTATTTCAGTAAAAGTTTCAGATGTTGCGAATATTTTTCAGCATTACGTGGCATTCGCAAATCTAGTTCATTACATTCCATTTCAAACCAAACCACTGTGCCATAAGAAAACACATTTACAAAAATATTTATAAATGTGAAGCTAGTTCTAAATATAAACCGATACATAAGCTCTTGCCTGAAGGTCTTAGACATGTCTGAAAAAAGATTTTCAGAGAGTATTGAATATTGGTATTTATTCGGAATGGACTTATCTCACAATATCGTAAAGCTAAATCCTCAAATGTGTTGAAATATCATAAATTTCGAATGTTTTTATGTATTTTGCTACCTTTTAGGGCCAAGTCACATCTATACTAATATTATAAAGCTGAAGAGTTTGTTTGTTTATTTGAACGCGCTAATCTCAGGAACTACTGTTTGGAATTGAAAATTATTTTTGTTATGGATAGTCCATTTATCGAGGAAGGTTATAGGCTATATAACATCACGCTACGACCAATAGGAGCGGAGCATAAATGAAAAATTTTGCAAAAACGGGAAAAATGTCCACCCTTGCGAAGCCGGGACGGGTCGCTAGTCTGACATAAGATACGTCGCCGATCTTTTAGTTACGCATCTTCGGTTAAATCTGCATTAGGTTATACTGATGGAAGTTGACCTCAGTATAATTGAGAAAAGGCTAGAAGGAAGAGCTATTTATCCTTTTAAACCGACTTCATAAAAAGGGGGTTCTCAATTCGACCTGTATGTATGTAGGTAGGTATGTAAGTTTGTTCGCGATTATAATGTTTATGACAAATTCTATTGTTTTCGCTGTGTCAGCTGAATTTTCGATATTTCCTTTTTACGCATAAATCCTATTATCTTAATTATTCATACAATTTCATGCTTAGGTGCTCGATATGTGCGCAGTGCCTGATAAGCTAAATCCTCTTAACGCTACTGATAAGAAATGAAACTCAAAGAGAATGCCAGACTGACCACTGATAACCTTCAGTTACTTTGTAATTAATCGAATGGTATCACCTTAACTACGACAAATAGGTAGATAGGTACATAGGTACATAGTTCGCGCGTATAATCATTTAATGGATAAGCTCTTTAGTTCAAAGGGCCAAGTACTTTAGAATTAACACGAGTGGAAAATTAGGAGATATTTAAAAACACAATATCGTCGCATCAGTTCTAAGGGCTTGTATACAAAACTGCGATGCGATGTCGCATCGTAGAAATATACGAGCTCGCTCGACGCATCGCAAGAACTTACGAATTAATTCGCGTAATTGATTTTTCCTATATCTTCTTATCAGTAACAGCAGTGCGCAAATCTTTTTACGCAAATTTATTCTACCTAGTGTAAAATACATTCAATACGGTTGACGATCGTCGAGGGATTGGTCAGCACGAAATCGCATCGCAGCAATTTGCGTCGCAGTTTTCTGCGTTGCGAATTCGCATCGGACCGATTCGCAGTTTTGGGCACAAGCCTTAACACCGCGTAACCCGAAAAAACCATAAAAATAAAGGTACCTACCTAATTATGATTTGTATTAATGTTATTTAAATGGCATATTGTAGATTTTAAACAATTATTATGTGATACAGAAAAATATATAGGTATGTTTTGCTCTCATGAAAAGTTGACAATTTTGATTTAAGCGGTGTTAGAACCTAAGTGACGATATGCTATACTTATTTCTGCTGCCAAACATCGCCGTGTTCCGTTTTAAAAGGGTGGCGGTGAAATAACAGGCACATGAGACTTTTCAAGTTTGTCTCTGAGGTTGACGACGCTTCAGCAATCCTCTAGTGGTTATAGGTGTAACTACATACTGTATATAGGCGCCAGTAACCACAAGCATGCGGCGTGCGGCGGTCTGTTTGCCAACAGATTAGCAGACTACATAAAAAATATAAGGGGTAAAAGATTATCTCCATCATCTTCCTGCCATGTTCCCAAGTTGCTTGGGGACGGCGCAATATTTCTTTCTCTTCCATTCTTTCCTGTTAGCCGTCACCTCATCATTTACTCCCTGTTCCATCCTCCATCACACAACCCATGCATCTTTGCTTTGGTCTCCCTCTCCCCTTCCATCTATCAACATTCATATTCATCATTATCTTATGGTCAAATACTCAAACGCTACCCAATTTAAGTTGCCGTTTGCAATATCGTGCTGTCACTGCCGTAAACTGACAGTGACAGCACGATATTTAACAGCTACTTAAAATTGAGTAGCGTTTGAGGATTTGGCCATTACTCACTTAAAAGTTTATAAATCTGCACTACTTATATGTATTAAAATAAATAAATAAATAATAATAAATTTATTTTTCAGAAAAGTTGAACGAACGATCGATGAACTCTGGTTCCCAATGTAAGATTTAACTTGTGTTATGCGTACCAGGGTTCTCGCATTCATTGTTACAGTTAATGAGACTAAAGTTAAAGAATAACATTAAATAAAGTTAATCGACAACTTCATCAAAGTTTCTATCTCATCATAATCTTGAGTCAGTAGCCATTTACAGATCATTTAGCCATTTATTATGGCATTACGTCACGACTGTCTGGAAGATAAGGGGCCTTCACAGACTACCTACGGACTTTGCATTAGGGGCGAGACACTTGCTATTTATTGGCACAATTCCAGACTTCAGGTTGCCCCCAAAACCCAATAACACACCCGAGCTGAAAGGAAACCCGCTCGGGCCTCATAACAAATTCAGCATTCTAATACTTCCAAAAGTGTCCCAAGCAAAGGAAAGACTTGTCAAATACCTGTGATATCCAAACCAGCTAAGTTTCATGCTCAAGCTCCTTGAAGCAGTGTGAGGAGTGAGTTCAAAGGTGTTCAAACTATTAAGACTACTTAGGAAATTATGATAATTTGTGAGTAGGGCAGGCCTGGACTGGCCATACGGGCAAATCGTGCAAATGCCCGATGGGCCGGTCACACAGTCGGAGAAATCGAAAGAGTGAGGGGAACGTCAAAAAAAAAATGTCGTCCAACTATCGCCTAGGTATCGCTTGAAAAAGAAGTCGCAAATTGTTTGTGTTTGTAAATGCACCCACGATACAGGAGAACGAGTGAGGGGAGCGTCTAAAAAACGTCGTCCGTCTAATCGCTTGGGCGGACCGTCTCTCAAATGCCCGGGCCGATTTCAGGTCCCAGTCGGGCCCTGGAGTAGGGTACCTCTGAAAGACTGTAATGCCGAGTCTGCTGCCACAAAAATCTAACAAAACATGTTTAGAGAACACCCGGCCCAATAGCAATACCTACAGGAAACAGTTGCATGTGGCGTTATATAGCTTCTGTCTACCCCCATGGGAAGAGACGTGAGTTCATGTATGTATGTAAACAGTTGGGCCACGTCCCGATTTTGTTAGAAAAACATGTTAGGGGGGGCTATTTCTAACAAAATATTATCGTTGCAGACCCAGCTTAATGATGTGTGTTTGTGTTCAACATGTTAGGGGCTATTTCTAACAAAAATATGGTCGCAGGGACCTAGCTAAATGATGTGTGTGTTCTAGTTTGAGACCGTATTTTTTAAGGTTACATTACCTACTACTGTAGATCCGGCAAATAGAAAAATGTAAAAAGTGTAAAAACATAAACACCAATAATTCTGTGGTTCACACAGTAGTTACATTTAGCGTTAGCTACCAATACCTAACATACTCTGTAACCTGTGTAGTGACACCATCCTTCTAGAATATTTTAGGTACTTAGCACAAACAAAACTACCAAGTTTATTTAGGTACTTTACTCATTAACAACTCGGTGACGTGTACTCGTGAGGTAGCCAGTGAGTATACGTACTTACGTAGAGTAAAATAATAGTTCGTTAAACCTAGGAATCATGATTGAATCATTAGTGATTCATAACATAATAAATATGCAACAATAGTCTGTGTCATCTATTAGTATTCCAGACATTTCTTGTGAGATTTCCTCTGAGTACATAAGCAACAAAATTTTCCTTTCCTTGCAATAGTTTTATTATCCTTGAGCCATACTTTCAGATGTCTGCAAATATTCCTGCTCAAGATAAGTGTGGCAACACATTCGACAAAATTCGTATACATTTCTTGCAGTTAGGCTATCGCGATGGCATAAATATTTGCTGAGGCCCTATAAGTGTGGTTACAGCATTAAAATATCATATACCAGCCATAACGGTCTTATTAAATATATTTTGTAAGTTATTGGGAATGTTATATGGCGATTAGTATTCAATCGACTATTGTTCAAACCAGTTTCGACCGGTTATGTGTCAATTACAGATTCTGATAAGCAAAGGCGGCCCACGAACTGCCACCGCCGAGTCATTATATTGTTTAATTAATTTAACAATTAAAACAGGTATCGAACCTTTATTTATTGAAACTACGAAATAAAGATTGATGTTTCGTTATATCAAAATAGGAATCTACAAAATTTTAGTTAATATATTGGTCATTACGTATCTTATGTAACTCTAATGTAAGTACTAAATGTCGCCCAAAAAAAGACAATGCCAGAAATTCTATAGAGCTTTGCCCCACCAATAAAAGTCAGTTTACAAGCATACCAAATGTAGCATTTTATTGGTGATTTATTACTGATAACTAAAAATATGTCTAACTGCCTTTAGGACTTGCTGTTTCTGTTTAAATCAAAGGAAACTTATTATATTTAGGTTACCTTAAGTTTTTAAATACCATTAGGTTAGGTGCAGTTTCAGTTGTGAAAATAATAAATAAGCAGGGAAAGAACGGAAGGTACCTACTCAAAGTATGATCCAGTGCTACCACCAACCTTAGTAATACTATGTTAATGCTGATCGGGAATAAGACATCTTATAATGATTTATGGTACAGTCAGAAGGAGCATAGTCAAAGACGATAGGCACACGCAATGATAACAACAATAACACTTTGATAAACGAGGCGTCATATATTAGTTAATTCATTAATTAGTAACATTATTATATAATTTTAATTTGCTGGATATTAGTGACGGTCAGTACATGACAAGGAGCTGACTTATGAATTCTTCTTTTTGTTTTGTTTTGCGGAGGAAAGAGTTCCGACTTCGTGATAACTTACCATGTCAATGACGTTTCGTTACACCTAACGGGCAAATGCCGAAGAATGACTGTATAACAACAATATGTACTACTATATTCATAAGAATTACATAAAATCCATGATTGCTACGTGTATTTAAATCCGTAAAACAAAATATTTATTAAAATCCATAAGTAAATAATACTGTTTTAAACTTTCACGATTTTTAAATCCACTTAAACATTCACTTACGGGATCGCGATCCGCGATGGGGTTTATCCGCGATCATGGCGCTTGCAAAAGCGTCGAAATATCGGGAACTCAAATCAAACTATAATCACGGAAGTTATCCCGTAAGTGAATGTTTAAGTGGGCATATTTTATAATTATGACATTTTTAATTAACACTTTTTTTACGGCTTTTGTGCGTACAAACTAACGCAATTGACATTCGTTTTTTTCAAAGCGAGTTAAACAGGAAATGGATTGAATAAATATCTTTTTTCATTAACTTCTTTTCAGCAACATCTACAGAATAACAGTTTATCACCTAAGGGTCTTATTTTCATATAATAATTTTCATTAATTTACATTATTGTAAATTAATAAAAGTAGGTGGGGCACGATCTGGCATTGTCATTTGCCAAACAATTATATTTCCTCTTGTTTACAAATTCATTTCGCCGCGTAACCATTAGGCGACAAATGTTGGGCAATATTTTGCCCGAGACATGCGCAACTTGTTCCCCAATATCGCCTAGCATCGTAAGACGCCCCCTAGCGGCTACGTCACCCGACATTTGACGTCAGCGTCTTTGTTTTTTATGAAGCCACTCAAAGTCTTGCGACGTTGGACAACTTTGCGCGTTGTTGCACGCGACCCGAGTTGCTTAACGTTGTTCGCTCAATAACACAAGGCTTCTCTCACGTAGAGTAGGGTATCCATTGATTAATTATGTACTACATTAATTAAACCTGTCCGATTCTAAACGAACGCGAGCGTACGCGTATTGATTGGGCTAGAGAGGGTCACATTGTTATTAACTTAAAAAAAAACTGAAGGAGGAGGTTCTCGATTCGACTAGTGTTTGTTTTTTTGTGTATGTACCTACCCTACCATGATTAAATACTCGGAGATGATAAAAAATGATAGGTACGTGTACTCATGTACGTAGAAGTAATACTTCGTATATCTACCAGAGAGCTTATTTTTAAAGTTAATAATGTCTGATGACTAGTTAAATATGAATATGTATAGATATATAAGTAGAGGTAGGCCAAAGAAAAGACGGATGGATTGTGTGAAGGATGATATGGGTAAGAAAGAAGTGAGTACTGAGATGATGGCTGGTAGAGGAGAATTGAAGAGAAATAATAGGTACATCTTGTGTCGACCCCACCTAGTGTGGGATAACGGCAGGGAGATGATGATGAATGTTTGATAACTAGTTGCGCCCCCGTTTTTCGTACTCTTTTTTGCAGAGCTTTAGTAATTATTGAGGTACTATGCGTGCCAAATAAGAATAGTACTGTCAAGACGCCATTTTGTTCCGCAATACTCGTGAACTTCATTACCGAAGCGTAAGGTGTGCAAAAAAGTAAAAAAGAAATTATACTCAGTTTAATTATTTTTTGTTCACTTTTTTGGTATTTCTAACCAATTTTACGCCAAATTAATTACACAGTAATTAGGTATATTATTATTATAGCGACATATTAGGGTGACCAGTAGCATTTCGTGAAGTTAACTATACCTATATATTGGTTCATTTTTTTAGTGAATACTGCTTCCAAATATTATTAATTTATCCAAAATTATCTATTTATGGAATTCAAGAAATATCGTTTTATAAAAATGAATATAAATAATAATGAAATCTATGAATAAAAAAATATATTTTTTTATTTTCATAGTGTTTTTTGCTGGCGGTACTAATTTGACAGCTATCGTGTGAAGTTGTAGCAAGCGCGATCCTATTCTTATTTGGCACGCATAGTATAATGTTAACAACTAATTTCATGGTGACACATTTCCGGTGCTTCATTCTCGTTACGGCTGCGTGTATAACTTCAACAAGTTTTTGAGTTCATTGTTAAGCTAATCCATTTTATATGATTATTATTTTCAATAATTTCTGAAGTCAGTTTTCACTTCGCAGTCATACACGGTGTTAGTAATAAATATGGATGTTTCTTGGCGACCATTGAGCGAGAAAAAGTCATCCAGACCTGACTCAAATCTCTGTCATCGTTTGACGTGACGCGCAGTGAAACAATATCCATTCCTTTCTTATGACTTGGTTTAACTGGCCTGCTGTATGACTTACAATTTACAATGGGCATACATGTTTGGTTGCTTACGTAATATTTTTTTATTAGAATGGAAACTTCAGTACGATGCATTGACAAAAAATGGCGTTGGAATTGTAAATAATAAAGGTGCTACACCGTAATATGACAAAAGAAGTGTTAGAAGTTTTATTTATGATAACTAGATATCGGATTATATGCACTATCAAAATCGCAAAATATGCATGCAAATATGAACTAAAAAAGGTCGAAATATGCACAATCAAAAAACCATTTATTATTAGAATGTAGGTACGTTTATTTTCACATTATATCTACAAGGTTAGTCGGAAAAGGGGTACTAAGCCGCGGGCCACTTAATGTATCACTGATGAATTGATGATTGTTTCAAAGAAAGTGTTAAAATTAAAAAAATATGTTTGTTTTTAACTGTTTTTATTTTCATTTGGCGGCTTCTAACTTAAGGAATATACCTACCCCAGGCTAGCTAGTAATAGTACATGGCGTAAATTAAAGATAAGGTAACAAGAGATTTAAAAAAAACTCATACGAGATTATGTATTGAAAGTACGACATTCTTGGCAGCCCTGGTACGAGAAAAAAAATTCGCCATCTGGCAACTCTGAGTTTAGAGGATTCAGGGCGCTCGCTGAGTTTGTGCGAGGTGGACGTGTCGACGGCATAATACAACACGCCTAACACGTATAACTACTGAAATAAACACTAACAATGAAAAAGTAGGTACCAAAATATGCAATAACGCTATAAAAATAGAATTATATGCATTTGCATATGCAAACATGCAAATGCATATAATCCGATGTCTAATGATAACCTTTCGATAAATAATGGCTACTATTTATTAGCAGGGGTCCTAAGTTTATTAATTTAGTCCCCTCCATTGGCTGGAGACCCTTCAGGTCTCGGCAATAACTACCCGGTTACGCAGAAGCTGTCAAGGACTATCTACAAAGATTCCATGGAAATAATAACAGTAGGTACTCATTCATTTACTAAAAGAAGAGATCAGATCAGAATTTGATTATTACTTGCGTTAATAGTGAAGGAAAACATCGTAAGAAAACCTACACACCTGTGAGGGTTCCATAAAGTTCTTGATGGTGTGTATCTCCCTTTAACCCGCACCAAGCCAGCGTGGTGGACTAAGGCCTAAACCCTTCTCATTATGAGAAAAGGCCTGTGCCCAGCAGTCGACCAGTAATGTGCTGATTATGTAATGTTTAGAAGAAGAGCAAGAGTATGAGATAGTGAAAAGAGGCGCCAGGATAAGGTTTGAATAGGACGGTTATAGGATGAATAACAAAATCATTAGTGAAGGTTTAGCTCTAATGTTTATTTATTATCACTAAAACTTATTCTATTATAATGTAAATAAGTTTAATTAAAATTCGAGTCACGATTTTGCAGTTAACTATCGATGTTAATTGATTAACTAAATTTATATTTAGACTTGGTATTTAAATACCTACTAGTTTTGATAATAAAAAATTAGTAAACACTTGTAAATGTTTGAACTCAAGCTGTCAACTGCTTGTAAGGTAGCAATTAACCTATTTTTTGGTCTATTTAGGCAGGGAACGCACTAGTCGGAAAAAGTTAGACAAACTGCGACAGCGAGCATCGCGACTTGTCGCAATTATGATTCCATCAGCAAAAAACTTTTAAGTTGAACGGGTTTATCTTGCAGTTCCCCTGCAATATCAGAATTCGAGGATTGAAGGTTGAAATTATTATTGTATTCTCATAGGAATTTTTGTGTGCGAAGTTTCAAGAGAGTCGGTTAAGCAGAAGTAGTTGAAAAATCTGCCGCAAGATTTGAATCAAATAAACAAACAAACAAATCCAAGTGAAGCGAATTAACACCATTTAAAAAGGGAATAGTATTAATACGGCTACAAGAAGTCTTCGGATAAATAAATAATTGTTTGTGCCTCGAATCATATCTTTAATGCCAGGGCCACACTAACGTCTAACGCCATAATTTGCACAAATCCCTTGTATTCTTGTCACTTATTGCGTTAATTAATGGCGTTAGGCGTTAGTGTGGCCCCGGCATCACTGACAAATTCGCCACTTAGAGCCCGTTAACACAGCGGATCCGTTTTTAATGGATCCGTCGGTACCTACTGGAATCGTTGGTCACATCTGTACCGACGGATCAGTTAAACAAATGGCAGCTGCGTCGCATCTGGCAGGCAGGATACGATAAAAATAACGGATCGTGTGTGAAGGCACCCATACTTCTCCACACATCTTCATGTACCTACGGATCCGATTTTTTATACTGTTCCAGCATCCAGTTTTTGATCACAAAACGGAATGTGTAAAAATGTCGGTCGTATGTGAACTCGCTCATACAACTACAGGCGCCATCACCATATTAAAAACAGATCCGCTAAAAACGGTCCTGTAAACAGTTTCTGTGTGAACTAGCTGTTATTAATTGAAAATCTACGTTTCAAGTTTCATATAATAGGCGTCAATGAGAAGGCAATTTATTACGTAACATGTTTTTAACATTCATAAACAAGTAACAGAAATCCTTAGAAAAATATAAGGAAAATACCGGGCATTTCTATCCCTCATATAACAAGAAAACAAGCTGTTGTTTACCAACCCCTTAATATCCGTTACGTATATAAATGAAAAAACCCTTAGAATCTTCGATAAACAATAACTAATTTTTGATCAAAGTTTACATTGAATCGATTTTCTTTTTCAACATCGCAACCGTAGGCATTTTCAGGGTGACGCAGATAGGGCGCTTGCCTGGCACAGAAAAGAATAGGTAAATGGTCTAGATTCAGTCAACTTGCCACCCATGTCCACAGTACAATTACCCAAAATAGGCAGACCAATTCCCGAGTCCGTTTTAAATACTGATTTAGACTTCAAAAATAATGTTATGGGGCAAAATTGTCCCATAATTCCACTTCGCACTTCCAGATTTATTGAAAAGACAAATATTTACTGTCTGACTGAGTTTGCCCCATCCTGGAAAAACACCAGGCTACGCCCATGATCGCAACAAGTCTTAAAAAATCGTTTTGGAGGTACATGGACCAGCCTCTTAAGATCCAGGTTAAAGGTTCACAACCTAACATGTACCTAGCAATGTGACATTTTTACTGTCACATGTATTAGTCAGTTAGTCGAAGACACTACTGACTTTACCGTCAAGGAAAACATTGTAAGCAAACCTGCAATCCTAACATGCGCAGTGCGAGACAATTTTGTTGTCGCATTATGTCGTGTCGAGACGAGATAATGCGACGACAATTAGGAGTCCAATTCTACAATCAAAATTGTTGACAAATCGCAAACAGATCACATACAAACCAAGCGTTTTGACAGTTTACGTATACGAAAACATATTTTGACAATTTTGGTATGTTTGCGATTTGTCAATAATTTTGATAGTGGAACGGTGGACTTAGGCCTAAACCCTTCTCATTCTGAGAAGAGGCCCGTGCCCAGCAGAGGGACAGTTACGGGTTAATTATGTTATGTATAATACACTTATTTATTGGAATATGACACGCTCGATTAGTATTTTCTAGTTCATCTGTCCGCGGCGGCTTGTCAGCCCAGTGCGTATCTCCGTTAAAACAAATGGGTACAGTAATTAAGTGGTGACGTCATACGCCCACGCCACATCGTAAACAATTGCATAGTGACACTTTCCTACGTAACGCTGTTATAGTGACCGGGAAAACACAACAACTACGTATACTGCATGGAATTGTTTGTTATGCACAGTTTTGATACTTACTATACCTATACGAATTACGTAGTGTTCATGAAACTACTACTACTGAGAAACACCATGTTGTGTAATATACATGGTGTAAACGAAATCATGTAATTCCTTCAAACCTCGTGATGTAGGTACTGCTGACATAGATTAACCCTGAAAGGGATACTTTTGGATTCAATTTAAAAGAAGTAAACACTGTGTTCTTAAAGTGAGGCATTTTAGCGCCTCTTGTCAAATGACCGCGAGGCGAGCGATAGCCGCGCAATTCGCTCGGGGCGCTAAAATGCCTCACGTTAAGATCACATAGGTATTTACTTCTTGTATTTTTTTTATTGAATTCCGAAGTATCCCATGCAGGTTATTCTATGTCAGCAGTGCATCACGAGGTTTGAAGGAATTACATGATTTCAATTACACCCTGTATACCTACGAATTACGTACTGTTCATGAAACAAGTACCTACTACTCAGAAACACATATTGTGTAATATATAGGAGAATTATAATTGTAGTTGTTTATATCCTTAGGTATTCGAGGAATTTATAGGGCCTTTGAGAGTTTTATCTAAGTACCTATTTCTTTTGCGGTTTGGTGTCGACGTTTCTCGACCTCTTCAGTAATTATCTATAGTTACATAATTGGGTATATTTTGTATTGGTAAAGGTAGGTATTATACTGTCATTAGCTCGACTTCATGTACCTAATGTAATAGGCTATTTGACTACTATTAAAAATGTACAACAATTTAGTATTATTTTAAAGAAAGTATAGATACAAATTCATATGTGAAGAAAAAATAGAGGAGCTACACGCTTGCGAAGTTTGTGGAGGGGGCATTTTCTATCCTTGTCGCGCCTGTTTCTATCCTTGTACGGAGTGATCCTTACTTCCTTACTAATATTATAAATGCGAAAGTTTGTATGTATGGATGTGTGGATGTATGTATGTATGGATGTTTGTTACTCTTTCACGCAAAAACGGCTGAACGGATTTGAATGAGATTTGGCACACAGATAGACTATGCCCTGGATTAACACATAGGATAATTTTTATCCGGTTACATCAAGTGGTTCCCCTAGGATGCGGGTGAAACCGCGGGTAATAGTCTAAAATGCTTTGTCCTGAATGACTGACTGACGGATCAACGCACAGCCTAAACCGCTGATCGTAGAGACCTGAAACTTGGAGGGCGTGTTCTTTGTATGACGTAGGCATCCGATAAGAAAGGATTTTCCGAAATTCTACTCCTAAGGGGGTGAAAAAGGGGGGCAAAGTTTGTATGGGACAACGTGATTCCTTGGTCCAATCTACTTCAAATTTTGCATAAACCTTTTTTAACAGAATTGATGGAAGACGTGTTTCGTATTTTATTGAAATTCATCCTCTAATGGTATTAAAAAGGGGTAGAAAGTTATTTTGGCGCTGATTTGCTTCGAAGTTGATATCGATAGTTGGTAAGGATTAGAACATATTGGTTATAAATTATACGAATCATTCCATATTTAAAAAAAAATGTAAAATACAAATATAAAAGAATATTTAAATCGGATTAGAATTTGAAATTTCAATTTTATTTGTTCTTGGATATTTGAATGAAAAACTTACCTTATACCTTGATTTTCCTTCAAAAATTCCTTGGAAATCTCATAAATTACCTACTTAGCAAATATTTGCGATTGCTGTATAATTTGTTTGGAAGTTCATTTTCATTATTTCATTAGAATATTTTCAGTGTAGTTAATTTAATTTCTTTTCAATTTGTTGTTATAATAATTAAAAAGGATTCTTTGTGTTTGATTTGTTAGTGTATAATATAGGTTTTTAGTTTTAATAGTAAAAATATTTGTGTTTGATTTGTTGTGTATAATAATAGTTATAGTTTTCTTTTAGTTTGTTTTAGAAGTTTAATTTTGTGTGTATTGTTTTTCGCAATTTATTTACATTTATAAATTTGTCTGTGTCCATTTTAAAAATGGGTGCAGAGTTGGTTAACTTCAATGGGAAATTAATAAACCTTACTATTGTACCAATAGTGGGGGATGCCGCAAGCCTTTTCCGTACGCTTTCTTATTTGTTGTACGGCACACAAGAACGCTCAATGGATATTCATAAAGAAATTCTGTGTCATGTGACGAACAATTGGGATGAATTTGCTGTTATGTATCATGACCGTCATGGCAACAATCATAGGACAAAAGAAGAGTATACTTTAGATATGTTACAAAACTCTACATATGGCAGTTTTTGCGAGTTAGTTGCAGTCGGTCAAATATACCCATTTGTATTTGAAGTGTATTGAAATGACAACCTGTATGCCAAATTTGGTACAGAGGACCAACCTATCAAAAGGTTACGTTTTCCCCAAGATCTTTCTAATAGTCACTTTGATGCCTACGCTGATGCGGATAGTGATAATAACACTGATGAGCGTCCAATAGCCAAAAAACGGCGCATTGAAATTGCTGTATCTCCGACGTTTACTCAATCTTCACTAATTTCTAATGATGTGCAAGACTTTCATTCGCCTACTTATACAATTATTGAATCTGAATGTGAGTCAGATTTAATTTCTTCTTTGTCCACTAATAATTGCATAGCATTTCCAACATTCACTACCCAAGAGTCAGTTCAAAATTAAATTAAATTGACAAATAATCATTAAAAAAAGCATTAGAGCAGTGGTGGCCCAGTGGTAACGGCCCCGACTTACGAGTTGTATGTCGTGGGTTCGAACCCCGCCAGGCGCATTACTTTGTGTAATTTATTTCATCACCACTGCTCTCAAAACAGTGAAGGAAAACATCGTGAGGAAACCGGCATGTCCTAGAACCAAACATTCGAAGACATGTGACATCTACCAACCCGCACTGGGCTCGCGTGCTGGATTACGGCCCATTCCCTCTCACAGAAAGGAGGCCTGTGTCCCAGCAGCAGGAACATTATAGGCTGCTGATGACGATGATGATTCAAATTATATGAGAGTGGGCGTTATTTGAGTAGTTCGGAGGCAGTTTGAAGGATTTTAGGGTTTCCCGCAGTCATACATTTAACTGTCCACCTTGAAAATGGCCAACGAGTCTATTTTAATTCCGACAACCTCGCCGCCATAATTAATAGCCCACCAAAAACGACACTGTTAGCATTTTTTGATTTATGTCAAACAGATGATTTTGCTAAAACCCTTCTATATGCGGAAGTGCCTTCATATTTTGTAAGGCAAAAAAATAAATTTGTGAGAAGGAAAAGAGGAAAACCCGTAGATGGCTGGCCAGGAATAATGAAAGAACACGCTCTAGGTAGAGTGTACACGGTTCACCCGAATAACACCGAGTGTTACCATCTTCGTTTACTTTTGCACGAGGTTACCCCCTGGTTAGGGGTCCGTCGTCCTTCGATGACTTGAAGACTGTCAACGGTGTCCTCCAACCAACTTTTCAATTAGATTGCATGAAACTTGGCTTGCTAGAGGACGACAAACATTGAGATTCTGCCCTAGAGGAAGCAGCCCTATGCGAGTCGCCATTTAAAATGCGTGAATGCGTTTAAAGTGCGCGCGTGGCATTCTGTCAGATTACAGACGCACTAAGTCTTTGGGTAAAATACAGGGATAGCCTATCAGAAGACTACAAACGACAAGTGGAAAAGTTTTCTAGCATTATAGATGAACATCTAGCAGATGAAATCTACAATAAATGTCTGGTCACAATATGAGAAGCTGTATTAGCATTAGGAGGACAAAGCCTACAGCAGTACGGGTTGTCTCAGCCTCAAAGGTCTGAAGGCTTACACAATAACCGGGACTACCTGAAGGAAACAAGTAACGATGTCAATTCCTTAGCAGAAGTGGTGTCAAGTAGTGAAGGCTCTGTAACCAATGAACAAAGACGTATTTATTATAAAATACTTTCCAGTATCGATGCAGGTGTAGGTGATATCTTTTTTTGGATGCTCCTGGTGGAACAGGCAAGACTTTTCTATTTAATTAACTGTTGGCCAAAGTGAGAAGCAATCGTGATATCGCCTTAGCGGTCGCATCGTCCGGAATTGCTGCCACGCTGCTGGAAGGAGATAAAACTGCACACTCCGCGTTTAAACTTCCTCTCGATTTGATACAACCCCAAACCCCACTCTGCAATATACCCAAACAAAGTAATATGGCAGAAGTACTCCGCAAAACGAAATTAATTGTTTGGGATGAGAGTACTATGGCTCATAAAGGGAGTTTCGAAGCCCTAAATAGTTATTTACAAGATGTTAGGAATAATAATTGTCAAATAGGAGGAGTTACTGTATCGTTAGCAGGCGATTTCCGGCAGATTTTACCCGTAGTGCCCAAAGGAACGCGAGCAGACGAAGTTAAAGTGTGCGTGAAGCGGTCTCATTTGTGTGTTGTTGTGGCCTTCAGTGACAAAACAGAGCCTTACCAAAAATATGAGAGTCCATCTGAGGGGAGATGTTACAGTTCTCAGATTTGTTGCTTAAAATAGGAAATGGTGATTTCCCGGAACTGGATAATAATATAATTTTACGCGGACGAAGTCGCGGGCAAAAGCTAGTGTCAAATAAATATGAAGTTTGCAAGGTATGACGTCATTGTGGCTTCATGTTGTCTCTGTCTTGTGAGCAATTTTCAATCGTTTATAACTTGGGCATTTTATTAAATATTTCATTAGTTTTTTCACTGTTGCTTATCATTTTTGTAACAGTTTCGAGATTTTTTATAAAAAAATTATAATCAAATACCCTATTGATACATAACATAACATCACGCCTGTATTCCCCGAAGGGTTGGGCAGAGGTGGACAGTAACACCCTTATTTCGCCGTTATATTTAAGTCCCATGTAATAGGGGGCGAGCCTATTGCCATCAACCGGGCACAAATAAAAACTCCGGGCTGCTATTGAGGAATTCCATACGGAAAAACCCAATAACATTTTGCCCGACCTGGGGATCGAACCTAGGACCTCACGATCAGCAGTCACACTTACCACTACTAGACAAAAGAGGCAGTAATGTAATCGGTGTCTAACCAGCCTCAAAAGGTCGTCTGCCATCGGTATGAAAAAGAAAACCACGTCTCTTTGCTAATCATGTACTTTCAATCATCCACAACAATGTTTTGGTCATGCGTAGGGTTGCCAGGCCCAAAAATAGAAAAGCCGGACACAGATTCATATATGTAGCCGGACATTTTGCCCTGAAAACCTGACAAATTGGTTTTTAAAAGAAAAAAAACGCTTGCTCGCTTTCGTTCGGCATCTTTAGGTGGGGCGGGGTTGACCAAAAGCCTCACAAAAGCCGGACATGCCGGACTTGTATACAAGGTTAGTCGGAAAGGGGTACTAAGCCGCGGGCCACGTTAAGTATCACTGATGACAATTTTAAAGCAAGTGTTAAAATTTAAGTTCGATAAAAAAAAATCCATGAAAAATATTTTTTATTTTAGTTTTTTCGAAAATTCTTCATCCCTGCTTTAGTTATGAATTCAGAAAATAGGGTTTCTAATTCGTGATCCCAAATATGACCTAAAATGTAAACACAGCTGATTAAACATAGCTGAGGATAGATAGAATTTAGCGTATTATTTATGAAATCTTTGAACAGCTATTTCTCTTAAACTATCAAGTTTTGGGGAAAGTTGTAGAACAAAAGTTATCCTTTAATTATAGGTACTTTAACACCTTTTCAGCTTAGTACACCCTTTCCGACTAACCTTGTATATTTGGCCGGACACCACTGTCAAAAGCCGGATATCTGGCAACCCTAGTCATGCGGGAGTATTACGAGTAGTAGAACTGCTTGTGGCAGAGTTCGTCTGGAGAAGTACTATCACCATGCCTACTTCTGCCAAGCGGCATCGCTGTGTTCCGCTTTGAAATAGGTGTCGGTGAAATTACAGGAACATCAGACTTTTTTACTTTGTCTCTATACAAGGTTAGTCGGAAAGGGGGTACTAAGCCGAAAGGGTGTTAAAGTACCCATAATAATGGATAACTTTTGTTCTACAACTTTCCCCAAAACTTGATAGTTTAAGAGAAATAGCTGTTCAAAGATTTCATAAAAAATACGCTAAATTCTATTTATCCTCAGCTATGATCAGCTGTGTTTACATTTTAGGTCATATTTGGGGTCACGGATTAGAAACCCCATTTTCTGAATTCATAACTAAAGCAGATATGAAGAATTTTCAAAAAAACTAAAACAAAAACTATTTTTCATGGAAAAAAAATTAATCGAATTTTGAAATTTTAACACTTGCTTTATAATAGTCACCAGTGATACTTTGAGTGGCCTGCGGCTTAGTACCCCCTTTCCGACTAACCTTGTATAGGTAGTTGACAATGCATCAGCAATACTCTTGAGGTTTAGGTGTTAAGGTGCTGATAAACCTTTTTATTTAAATATTTTTTATCTTTGGAAAATCCTCTCGTATGTCCCTCGCCCGGGGAAGGCGAGGGGGTCTGCCGGACTCTTACCGGCTAGAAACCAATGGTGACCCTCCTTCTGACCTAAGGCCGGGGTCACGGGATTCGCTATTGCATGCACCGCAAAAGGTGCTGATAAACCCGAGCATTCTCTTGTAACAGAACATTGAGCATTCGCCGTTTTTAAATATTGTCGAACTGAAACATCCATATATTTTCTGTTTTTTGCAACATTCGCTAGAATGCTCATTACAATTGAATGATCAGGTTTATCAGCACCTTTAGATGGGCCGTCAAAAAAAGACTATAAATATTCAAACGGATTGGTCATTGGGGCTCGTGGCTAATTACCAATTGCGAGGTTAAGCTGCTCTTGCCGCGGTCTGTCCGTGGATGGATGACCGTTCGTTACACATCGAGACCCCTCCGTGCCTCGGAGAGCACGTTAAACAGTTGATCCCGGGTGTCATACGAATATCTATGACAATCGTTACGGGAAGTCAGAAGCCCGAAAGTCTGACAACTGGTCGAACCTTAGGATATCGGCATTGCCCTGTAACTGGGTTGCGGAGGTCTGATGGCAATCGCTCCTTGTAAAATTCAGCCGCATCTGGTTAGACTGGAAGGTGACCCCAACTTAGTTGGGAAAACGTTACTTAGAACATGAACATTGGTCATCGCCATTTATAACATTATTAGCTTAAAAGGCTTCTGTACGTCATCCTTAGCTAAAACATAAAACAATCACAATAAAAAAATGTATAATTATTGTATACTGCACAGTAGTTAGTTCACAGAATTGTTAATTATGGACGGTTTAAATCGGGTATTTATTCTACATCGACGTTACATAACGTTCATGAAAATTGTGTTTACTAAATACTTTGAAATATGTGTTGCGTAATACAGGTGAATCCCAGGTATAGTTGGGTACCACATCAATACCTAATCAGTCTTCTTTTAAAAGTTTTCGGATATTTCTGTCAATAGCTGAAGTACTTACTTACCGCCTATTGGCCGATTTAACCAATCTCAATCCAAAATCTCTGGAATGATGTCTGTTTTTGACATTACTTCTGGGTATTGAAGTTTCGTCAAAAACCTACATCAGATATTTTGGATTTGTTAGGTTGTTATTATCGGCTGTATTCCCATTATACCATTAAACATTATATCGTATACCTTAAACCTTGGTTGAATAATCTAAGATGACTACCAATGTACAATATCTCCAAGTAATACATATTGTTCGAACAATCTGAAAATCACCACCATCACAAGTTGAGTTTGACAGCACTTCTTATGGTAGCTCAGGGGGGCTATAGTGTAATATTTGGTGAATTATTTATTTCGTTCACTGTTACCACATCGTTACTACAAGAGGACTGCATTAGTCGGTAGTTGTCACATAGTTGCAGTAACTGCATCTTAATTGCATTTGGCATTTGCGGTCGGGATACAGTCCGTTTGTCTTGGTCCTTACAAATCCATTTCTGATATGAACGAAATAATAATTCATCAAGCGACATTATTAGCCCTGTGCTAAGAGATAATGCGACGGCAAAATTATGTCGCGCTGAGCATGTTAGGCTTGATGGGGTGTTTGACTATTTTGAAGGCAGCTCGGGACATCACGACAAACTTTGTTAATAGATTCCCACAATCTTCTTCTTTTCGTGTGGTTAGTGACTAATCTGGTGTCAGAGTTTATGCCGCTCATGGAGCTCTGACTTGGCTTCACATGCCGTCGAGAAATATCTCTCAGGCATGCCGGTTTCCTCACGATGTTTTCCTTCACCGTTTTTACTCGTAAGCAAGTGATAATTATACAATACGCACATGAATTCGAAAAGTCAGAGGTGCGTGCCTTGGGTTTGAATTCGAGACCTTTGACTTGGCAGTCCGACGGTCACACCACTAGGTTATCACTGCTATCACTTTAGCAATAAAGGGTTGAGAGGAAATATTGCCATGATTACTAAGCTCATTGGCAATCGGTCTCTTAATCCTTTTGACATTCAACCCTAAGTAAATGTTACGATTACGACATCACGGATGATGAAAGGGTTGGCTTATTATTTAGCAGAAAAATTCACAACAAACAAACGTGTATTATTTATTGTTTGTTATGAACGGTTTTAATCGCGTTTTTATTCTACGCTTCACGTTACATAACGTTCATGAAACTGTGCTTATTATTCAGAACGATATGTTGCGTAATACAGGGGAATCAGTGAATTACAATCGGTTTGTTATGATTTTTTTTTAATCTACATTTGTGTTTTAATTATTTTTATCGAGTGTTGCACTTACAGTTCTATCTGCTTGTAATTCTGTGTTAATTAATAAATAAAGTAAATGTATACAAGGTTATTTTTAGTAAATACTAAACCCGAAACTAGTCTGTCCAGAATTACCTGGAGAATTGATTTCTTGGATCTTATACTTATCACGTTTTATTTATATTTCAAAAATAGGTTTAGCCTCAGACAAATTACTTTTAAAATGTATACACTCGTTATTGTAATTGATTTTCTTCAGGACAAAATTCCTGGATATAGCCTTGGTTTCGATACATTATGGTTTTAATCTCATCAGTCTCATCGTGTGATATACCTATGGCTACGTTAATCGCTTGAGTAACAAAAAAATCCTAATATAAAAAACCTAGACTACATTTTATTTCTTTGATTTATTGATACCATCGTTTCTAGTTTATACTTCTAATATACAAGTATGTAAATAATTCAATAAAGTGTGTCAAGAGATGTTTTTATCAAAATCCTCTACATTTTTAAAGCTAGTTCAATCTATATACCTTCTAGGGTTTATTGCTCAAATCCGTTTACTATTAAGGGCATACAGCGTGTGCCTAGCATAGTGTAGGTCCACCGGTTGCCCTTGGCTCATAAGGGACGGCTTTTAGATACGGTCGTAAACATTAATAATACCTACGTGCCAGTTTTGCAATATTTTTGAGTGCTACTTACTACTATATTTTTTATTTCGGTATTAAGTTGCTGCAAAACATATAGAAGACGCCGTTTTTTTTTTGTTCCTTTTTTTCCATTGGGCTTCTTGTCGATGGTCTTGTGGACCGTATTTATGGGAAGACGCCATTTTTTTTGATTTTTTTTCTATTGGTCTTCTTGTCGATGGTCTTGTGGACCGTTTCTACGGGTCGATGGTAATCCATTTATCGTCCTAGTTTTAGTTTATTACAGTCTTGAATAGTGAAAAGTAAAAGGTTTAATTTAATTTAGGCCTTGAAATTGAGTGTCCTTTGAAGGAGAGTTAGTTATTTAGCAAGAGCTATTCATAATGTCATATACTAGAGCAATTAGTTCACTTCAGTTCTATAGGGTTTTAAAATATACGTAGAATATAAAGAGTAGGTATGGCCTACTCTGTTCATGCAAGGGCACAATACCCTCTTCGGAAAACTGGATTGACATAAACAGTCGAAGGGTATTTTAAATGTCATTCTCACACATTGTATGTCGTTTCTGGTCGTTTCTAATACTTGATGATCGGCTTCTTAAGGGGCTGTACCTTTTCCATCGTCCTTTACGCATAAGATAATGCAACTGATACTATTATTTCTAAGTTTTAAAGCATAACCAGCTCATTACTGTCTCACTGCTTTGCACGGGCCTTTATTCAGAACGAGAAGGGTTTTAGGCGTCGGTCCCTAGCCTGCTGCGGGTAGACGGACTACACAAAAGATAGATAAAAACAATTAAGCCCTTTACGTTGCGTAGGTTTCCGCGCGATGTTTTTACCGTGAATGCAAGTTATAATCAAATTGTGATCCGCACATGAATTCGAAAACAGGTGCGGGCAGGAATTGAATTTAGACACTCCTGCATGGAAGGCAAGCTGTCAACCTCTAGGCCAGTGATACCCAAAGTGGTCTATATGGACCCCTAGGGGTCTACGGCGACCTAAAAGGGGTCCACGTGGGCGATAAAAATAATTGGGGGTCCGTGAGATGTAAATGGGGGTCCACGATAGTGGATCTCGTTTAAGCATATCGTGACTGATTTGTTGCTTAGTTTTTACCTGAAACTTAACAAACATACCGACGACGATAGTATTATTGTAGGTAAGGTAAAACTTCGTGTGTTTTTTTTATTGTTTTCACTCTACACCTCACTACAGTTAGAAATCAGTCAAAAACACATTTGAAGTCGATGAATTTGCAAAAATGCAATATTACCTAAGGAATTTGAGTAATTTTTGACCCACCCCTCCCACTTGTCAGCAAAAGTAAGCAAAGCTTTTACCCCCCCCCCCCCTCCTAAGCTTATGTAAACATTGGTATATATATTTTTTTAAACTGATCAGGTTTCTTTATTGTTATTCATGAGCAGCAGTTTTTAAGTCTAGAAAAATAAGTAAATAAATAGAAATTGCTGATGTAAGTAATCATCATCTAGACACCCTCGTCTCCCATGTCATCAAAAATAACCTAAGCAAAGACCCCCTCACCCCCTTTCGTGCTTACGTAATACTTGAATGGCCCCTAAGCAGGGGTCTACCCAAAATCGAAAAACATGCCAAGTGGTCTACGAGATTGAAAAGTTTGGGAACCTCTGCTCTAGGTTATCAGTTTCACAGAACCTCAACGAAATATGGAATGTTCCCAGGCACAATATAGGTTTATGTTGATGCCAATTAAATCACGCTTTACGCTTCAGTTGTTACCTCGTAAATTAACACTGAATAAATTTGTATACGTTTAAATTTCCTATATAAATTCCATAGCAATGACGTAAATATTGGATATATAATTATTATTTATTTAGATATAATTGGATTTTATGCTTGTTATTTAGTTATAAAACATTTTTATTATTTGTCGAACACCTGTCAATTGTTGAATTATTAAGGTTAAAAGAGACGGGTAAGTTTGCGATAAATATCTTTATTAGAATTAGTGTGTTTCGGAATTAGTGTGTTCGGGAAATCGGTAATATTACCTATACGTTTTTGGGGTCCTTTAGGTAAGCTTAAGTCAGTAGCTACTAAATAATGGATATAATATCACCTACCTATCATTTCTTCTTCTTCCTGCCCTTATCCCACACTAGGTGGGGTCGGCACAACATGTATTTCATAAATCCATGTTGTTAGTGGTTTTGGCTTATTGTTTTATGACCGGCCGTCTGCCTGACATCAACCCTCCTTGCGAATACTCGCGGGTGACCCAATATGCTTGCTGATATTATGCACTGGGTCACAAAATGATTGCTTGTCAATCTTATTGCTGACAACTAAGGAGACTATGTACGTACGTGTATGTATCACGTACCTATCTACAAAGTGGATCAACATTTAAACTGCTGTATTTGTCACTAATTAATTATGCAAGACAGTCGGACGTCACGTAATTATTTTATGAATGTGCACGCAGCCGCATCTTGAAGAGCCCTTAGAATAGAAACGATTGAAATTAAATTATGTCTAAAATCATTAAAATATTGCGTCATTAATCTACTAGTGGTAGCTGAGGAGCTGGGTTTGAGGTTGAACAAGGTGTGGGGTTTATTATTAAGTAGGTAGGTAGATCCTGCCAGGGTTGCGGTGCATGCTTTTGCGAATCCCGTGACCCCGGCCTGGGGTCAAAAGGAGGGACACCGTTGGTTTTTAGCCGGTAAGAGTCCGGCAGACCCTCTCGCCTTCCCCGGGCGAGGGATATACATGAGGATTTTCCAAAAAAAAAAATGTAGGTTTACATGACGACAAATCAAGCTAAATTTCCAGTATAAGCTGACCTCTAATTGTAGGTGGGTGAATCTTCGAAATTTTTTAACATTATTTTAACAAATCATTCTTCTCCCGGGTTGTTAACGTTATAGTATTGTCAGATTGTTTTTATTCTTGTCTTATTGCTTGACGGCAGCGGTATAGTTTGAGTTTTCATTATCATAATTATAGTATTAAACATCTGCATTCTTAACTTTGGGATGATGCTAATGACGTTCTCAATTTTTGTTAATATTTTTCGAAGAATGCCCCAGGTACAGAAGCTCTGTACAATGAGAGGTCAGAATTAAGTGGATATGTATAGTTTGATATTATGTCGTCGTGTGTACCTACCTACCTAAGTACCTAAAATAACCAGGTGTTGGTACCCGGTGGAGTATTGCTGGTATACAAGATATACTTACCTGCCCTTCTGCCCATCCCTTCTCGGGCAAGTAGGCGGACGCACAGAACATATTATTATATACTCTGACGGGGGCGGACGTGACATAAATATAATGTCACGTCATATAAAAAATAAATGCGTAATATATTATACTTACATTATCATCGCTGATAAAGATATTTATTACGTCTTTCAGCAGAAGATAAAATAAGACGCAAATTCACGCCTATTAAATTATTAATTATTTCCCGTGTGACGTAGATCGGACTCAATTCCTGGTTATAATTGATAATGGTATGTATTTCCAATGGAAAAACCTATTCATATTTTACCAAGGATTTTTACAAACAAACAGATAATTTCTCGAAACAACACGTAAGGTGTATACCATTACCGAGATAAACAAAAAAAGACCTTGGCATTGTCCATGAAAATAGCATTTTACGGTAATTCCAGAATGTTTAAAAAGTATAAGTAATTAAAATGGCTGATATGAAACGTCACGTCCTACTAGAAACAGGGTATTTCCTGCTAGGTAATTTCCCAATCGAGTTATATTATCGCATCATATACCTACCTATTTAAGGTAAATCCATTTTGTTGATTATTTGGGATGTACCTACTGCATGAGTCATGCAGCATGAGTCATGTTTGTTATTTTATTATTTCATTATAGTGTGGATGTTTATAGTGGCAGATGGTACAGGTTCTTTGACATCAATTGAGGGATCATTGACTTTTTTAATAGACCTTTTTTTAGGCATAGAGATATGGACGTTGAAATGTCTATTATAATTCATTGCTTAGTGCAAATTAAAACAAAATAATGAGAAAGGCTAATTATGGTGTAAGTGTTCGTGTACTCATAAATTGCGCAATTTTTTTAAATAGGTATGTCAAACTAAGCATTTTGTCGCAAGTTGCGACTCGTAATTTTACGCATATATTTTTAAAGTGAAACCTGACTTGTTTCTTGTTTTGCCCTGTAAAAAGATTTTTGATGTGTGGAATTCAAACAAATTAACTTTTTTCTCTCTAAGAATGAGAACAGGTAGCGCTATTGGGTAGGTACCTATATCATGCATAAAAAATAAAACCATATTCCCCGTGTCATGGAGACTCGATTAAATGTCCGCTTAAGTATATTCAGATTAAAAGGATAAAAGTATTATTACTCAACTTTACATTACATTAAATGATAACACACCCCCGACTCATTATTAGCGCTCCCTACATGCATGACTGGATAAAATTGTAAATAAACCTTATCTACTGTTATCGATAAGAGGAAGTGACTCAGTGACTCAATAGGACAACGCCGGCGCATAAAACATGACTAATTTTTGACTTTCGCTTCGTCATAATGGGAGCAGGAAACTAACGGGGATCGATGACGTATTCCCACGTCCCAGAATACGTCAAAGAATGCAATATTTATCAGCTCAAATAAAACTTCGTGCTATCGGAATTTTTAATCAGCATCAACATGCAGCCAATTAAAATAATTGCAGAACATTCTGAATTTACCTCTTCACTATTTTTGTAACTAACTATTTATGAAAGTTAAATAGGTAACCATTTAGTAAATTAAATTCGAAAACAACAAAGCAAGCATTAAAAATCGTTAAAAAGGTTGCATGAAGGTATTTCCTAATGCCAAGGTCTTGTCAGAGATGTATTAAAAAAACTTGACATTACTCTTTGAAAGAGCTGGCCATTGATGCTCGAAAAAAATGTTGTGACAGCCATTAAGCTGTAAAGAAGAAAAAACTGTTTTCGTTTTTTGTGACTCATATGTCATCCCAAAAAGTTTTTGTGGTATGGCAGCATGTTGAAAGATATTAAACCTTTTTAAATTGATGACTATCAGCTAGAACATAAAATTAGTCACCAAATCGATAAATATAATATAAATTACGTTCGTTTTTTGTAAATAAAAGTCGTCACCTGCGTTTTTTAATTGTTTACATAGAGTTTTAAGATTTATTGCTAGAATACTTTAGAGATAAAGTAATTGATAAAGAGATAGTAGACATGATTTAAAAATAACAGTATAAGTGTTTAATTGACTGTTATTAATTACATAGTTAGTCATAATTTGTGCTGTTTTAATTTTTTGTCAGAAGCTGGCTTGATTTAGTCAGCTGTTGTGGTGGCAAACACGATAAAAGTCACGTAGGTAATACAGACATCATTGGTATAATAAACCTAACCAGTACATTATATACGTAATTGTTGTGTTATGATCACATCACTGCGTAAGTTGTTAACACATAATATAAGTACCTACTAAAATCATGACTGTAAACTATTTCATTTAGTTGACTTTTACAATTTACGCAGTATGGTGCGATGAGATCAAAATAGATTCTTATCTGAATTGTGAACAGATAAATGATTTAATTTAAGATAATTTCAAAATAATAGTGAGTAATGACAGCTATTTTTACAAAAACTGTTTAGGTACCTATCAATTATTCATTTTTACTAAATTCATATCAACTATTATTATTATTTTAGCAACATTACTTCTTCTATTAATCATACTATACAGTAAGATAACACTATTTCCAATTTTAAACTTGAAACATGATTTGCATCGAAAATCAAAAAAAAATACTATTGCGTATAACAATACCTAGTTATTTAATTATTTAAACAGCTGAAGAATAAATAATTATTTATTAGCTGATGAACACATTGGAATGCAATAGCTTGAAATAAGTATAAAGTACGTAGTTGCGTTAAATTTATTTCAAGCTATTGCATTTTATAATGCAAACGAGATGTAATATGTCTGATTAATAACATTTGATCTGTGCACAATACCAAGAAGTCTTATAATGTTTTCAGGAACATGTTAGTACGTACCTACTTACGTAGTACTCTCAACCGGCGTGCGTGTATAACAAGATGTATGAATATGGACGAAGCGAAGGGAGTGTGTAAGGATCGTAGCATTTTTTCTGTCTGCCCCCATGGGAAAAAGGTGTGAGTTTATGTATGTATATTGCTTGTCCCCTTCATGATCGCAATCCTTTTGGCAAATAAGTTGCAGTCAGCTTGCAGTCTACGCGACTGCGTCATTAATTGGATTGCGTTTATTATTGACCTGACTCCTATAAATTATAAGATTGCTTATCTATCGAGATTGACTAATTAACCAAAATTGCGAGTCAAATCTAAGGGCCACCCAGAATGTGGGGTAAATACCATTAGGAATAAAAGCTATCTGTTGCGACACTATTGCCATTTTCCGGCAACAATCCTACTTGTTTTCTTCCTACTTGAGACTGTCACTGAAAATTCAAGAGAAAAAACCCAAGTACACATGTTACATTTCTTCGAATCTATAGCGATAATGATACAAAGATCATGTTTTTGTTGTTGTCTATGAATCACATATTATCTCTCAGGTGACACATAATATCAAACTATACAGGGTGTAAGCGAAATCATGTAATACTTTCAAACCTCGTGATGTACTTACTGCTGACATAGATTAAGACTACACAGCATACTTCTGGATTTAATAAAAAAATAATTACAAGAAGTAAACATGTGTTCTTAACGTGAGGCATTTTAACGCCCCGCGTTAATTGACCGCGCGGCGAGCGTTAGCCGCGCAATTCACTCGGGGCGCTAAAATGCCTCACGTTGAGAACATACATGTTAACTCCTTGTGTTTTTTTTATTGAATCCAAATTTATCCCGTGCAGGGTTAATCTATGTCAACAGTACATCACGAGGTTTGAAGGAATTACATGATTTCGTTTACACTCTGTATAACGCAGCATAAAACATTTTCTTTAATATTTTAAGTGAATATTTCAATAAGATAATGGTTTACAGGGACGACGACGACGACGACGACGACACAGCATCCAACTGATCTAGCTTCACCAATCATCAACCTTACCTACACAAAATTCTACTGACAAAATTATTTAAAATCCCATTCGCCAACCATGGCTGTGCGACCGTCGACTATATTTAAAAGAATAAAAAAACTTTTTTACAAAAAATGTAAACCGACTTCAAAAAAGAATAAAATAACCATATAAAATTAACAGTTTCAGAAGTCGGTGCTGATCCACGCTGAACCAAATTGAAGGCACCAACTTCTGAAACTGTTAATTTTATATGGTAATTATTTTATTCTTTTTTGAAGTCGGTTTACATTTTTTGTAAAAAAGTTTTTATTTTTTTCATTTTAGTGGCCTTAATTAAAACTTGGTTGGACCTACTAAAGACGCTGCTCGTAACATAATCACATCATCACAATATGCGTACTGTTCGTCATTGAGGAGTTCCATTGTCTATCTCCGAAGTTCTTAATCAGATCTTCACCAAATTTAAATGGGACCAACTTCGAAGTATACCCTATCCATTAAAAAAAGAATCATCAAAATCGGTTCACAATTGGCGAAAATATCGATGAATATACACAAAAAAAAAAAAAAAAAAACATACATACAGACGAACATAGTAACCTCCTCCTTTTTGGAAGTCGGTTAACAAAATCATATGGATCGATAACGTCAAGAAGGCAACTAGGCTGTGCCGGGTTAGGCTAGATGTGGTTTGCGGAGGACCGAGTGTTCTAATCTGACGGGGATGCACTATCTATTCTATGTCCAACAGGGATATACGATTGCCATTTGTGTTTAGCGGTTACTAGGTTTTTTTTTTGGCAGTGGCCTTCGTCCTGTTGTAAACTGCTGTTAAATGATTAATAAAATATTCGCCATTTAAAAAAATAATAAAAAGTTTATTGCGGCTGAATCTCAGTGTCAGAGATCGACGCAACTTTTGTTTAGCAATACGTTGTTTCAGTAGCGCAATGTTTCATAACAGTGAAATTCATAATAACTCGCCACGCCAGATGGCAATGCCAAGTTACCGGCAGTCAAGGTTGAGTCAACTGTATGCAACTATTAATTCTTAAAAATAATTTAATTGAATGGTGTAATAAACTAAGTTTTATTTTTTGTGCAAGTTTGAGAACGAAAGAAAATCTGTCAACTATTCTATACCGCGGGATTTGAAATTGGAATACCTGGAAATAATGACTTGACTTGTTTAGATATTTTTTTATAGGCAGTGAGCCTGTAATAATAAATCGACACATTTCAGCGTCCATTTATTTATAAATTACCAATTTATTTTATGGAGGTTATCATAAAAGGAGCGACAGACGTAGACGTACGTCCGGCGTAACTACAACATTATTTTTTTATAGTGATCTCAGTTCCATTCATGGCTTCCATAACTTCCATTACTAATCCATCTCACCACGCCGGTACACCTTGATTTCTGTTCACCTTGTAAGGAAAGATGATTCATAAAATATTGTAGAGGCTGTTCCTATTTAAGTACCGTGTTACAAATTAAACAAAAATAACAACTGGCTGCGAGCCATTTTTGATAACCTAGATCTATTTCATGCGGTGTTCATTTGTTTTTTTTATTGAAGTAATATATCTATCTATTATACTATTTCAACGTAGAACGTTATATTTTAACATAATAAAACATTTTGATACTATAATTTATATAAATAGGACTTGAAGTAGGTATAATTACTTTGTTTATCAATGTCAAAGTAATAATTGTCTTTTCCACAGTTAATTGGCTGGGAAAGAAAAATAGTTGTTATTATTCAGATAGGTAGCCTTTCCCAAAAATGTAGTAAGTAGAGGGAAGTAACCAAATATAGAATAGTAGATATCCCTAATGTTCTGCCTAGCCTTTTCCAACTATGTTGGGGTCAGCTTCCAGTCTAACCAGACGCGGCTGAATACCAGTATTTTAAACGGAGCGACTGCCATCAGACCTCCGCAATCCAGTTACTGGGCAATGCCGATATCCTAAGGTTAGACCGGTTGTCAGACTTTCGGGCTTCTAACTTTTCGTAACGACCATCTAGGTATTCGTACGACACCCGGGACCGACAGTTTAACGTGCTCTCCGAGGCACGGAGAGGTCTCTATGTGTAACGAACGATCACCCATCCACGGACGACCGCAGCACGCACAGCTTAACCTTGCAAATCGTATGATCCGCGCGGTTGGTAATTAGCCATGAGCCCCACCGAGTAGATATCCCTAATATGGAAACATAATAGCACAATACATATATTCTTTATTGTACACAAATAATAATTAATTGTTATTCCATATTAGGGATAGGGACACTATTCCATATTTGGTTACTTTCCCTCTACTTAAGCAATTACTTAAGACTTCGTACCTATGTAGGTACCTACTTAGCCTTCCAACACTCTTCCAACTTGGGTCATTGTAATTTTACGTCAAATACCTACTACTTAGTTTAATAAGGTTCGGCAAACGTTATTATTACAAATACCTTCCACGGTACCTACGTCATATACCCTTATTGATGTAACCTTTGTCCTTTAGAACTATTAATAGCGATATAAACACACGCAGATAACCTATTATCGCCTTTGAATTTTAATCTAATCAAATTGATTTACGTGCATAGCAATTTAGCATGACCTACTTGAATACTTTTGCAGTTATTTAGCATACTGTGTATGTATAGAGTCTGTAAATCAGATAGTTATATTAAAAATATTGCAGACTCCTTGCTTCGATCTTAAATTAAAAAATATTTTTTGTCTATGAAATACTTTTTTTTATAATTTTTTTGTACATGATGAATATCAAAATGCCTGCTGTTTGACCATTTCTTTAAGATTGATTTTAGAACATTAAATAAACAATAATATACCATTATTATGAGTCACCATTAATTATTAACATAGTTTTAAAGAAACAATGGACTCTTTATTGCTATTGTACCTACCCAAGTACAACCTACAAGGTACCTACCTGTTCTGGAATCCTGATATTGTTTATCGTACCGCTACATTCATGAAAAAAGGCTTGCATAAATAAATGGCAAGATTAGATTTGCCTCAAAAGATGATAAAATTAATTTGGTACCTAATAAAAGTTAAATGCGACAAAATCTAATACAGGCAATATTGTCCGTAAAGACGTTAATGGATATTTAATACAGTTGTTTATTAACGGTCATATGACGAGTGTTTGTGTTAAAAATACTGCCTAGAAGTAGGTACCTAATTCAATTTGCACTCGTAAATAATATACGTAATGGGATTCCCATTTGACTGTTAAAACGAATAAATGATCCTGGTGATGTATTTCAATCACTACTCTACGTTTTGTAATATCACCGTGGGTTGTTAGTCGTGCTGGCGTGCATAGGAATAATGCTGTTGCTTTTGCCTTTCTGCGGTGAAACGAAGACTGATAAAGTAATTTGTCGTTGTCGTTCTCTTATAAAGTCTTGTCGAACTAAATATAAATAAATAGGAGATTTAAAAGTCAACCTTGGTCCAGCTACATTTCGTATAGTGCATGTCGAACTAGCCTACACTAACACCATAGAGTCCATAGACATAAGTAAAATAGATTCCTCGTGATTTTTGTACCACTTACAAAGTGCTTAATTTTGACCCAAAGATTGACTGGTAGTGAATGCCAATGCCATTAAGTCCGCCTTGAGTACCACCTATGTATCCTACATGAAATTTAAAGGCCTATTCAGATTAGTGCCGATCGATAGGCGAATATCGATAGCAGTACGATAGTCTATCGATAGTTCAATGATAGTATGACTATCGATTATACTATCGATACTATTGAAGCATCCAAAAAACAATACTATCGATATTATCGATACGATTGATAGTATTATCTTTAGGAGCTTCGATAGTATCGATATTATCGATACTATTGATGCATGTCAATAGTATTGACGTGAACCATGCTATCGATAGTATCGATTCTATCGATAGTCCTATCGATGGAGTAGCTGATTTTCAATTTAAACTATCGATAGTGAAACTATCGATTGTTCGGCAACACTAATTCAGATATAAGCAACAGCGATAGCGAAAACTGAGTGGCTGCGGAAGCTCATACAAATATGCGGTGGTATTTTTTCGCTACCCACGGTGGTAGCGAATATCGCTTATAGAATAATAGGCCTTTTATAAATAAGGGACGACGATGATCCTACTTGATAAATTAACACACGTTATAAATCAAGCGAATAAAATTATTCTGTCTTAATTTCTAATCGACGATTTCAACCTTTACAGACAATAAAAAATCCACTATCTTAATCGTGTAGCAATTATTGGATTAATTTACAATTTATACGAGAGACAAAGTTAATTGTTCAGGTCTACAACGACGATCTTCGATGTCAACATTAAAATGTCGCGTGTCTTAATGAATGAGTCGAGGTCTCGACAATCGATCTCAAAATTATGAAATTGTTAACAAATCTTTACATCAATCACACTTTAGCGAATAATTTGCTTAAATACATATTTTTATGTTGTGATGAAATAAACAATATAAAATTGCAGAGAATGCTAGGTTGATATTAAAATTCAAAACAACGGTGTATTAATTAAACGTTAGAATGTTTGATGGTGATAATTACAATTTCTATGGTGTCTACCAATACCTACCTATTCATTTTCAATTGTATAATGCTGGTTGAGAAGACCATACAACAAAAATATGCTATATTAACTGTTGCCCGCGGTTTCACTCGCTAAAAATTATTTCATGTGTTAATCCAGTACATGGTCTATCTGTTTGACAAATTTCATCCAACTCGTTCAGCCGTTTATGCGTGACTGAGTAACAAACAAACATCCATTCATCCAACGAAAATAAAACCATTTATTGTCTTTGCCTCTATCCAGCAATCTTCACAAACTTTCACATTCATAATTTAATATTGCACGTAAGTACACACTTTAAGCGAATCCGCAACAAATTAGCTCAAGTCTAAACATTATCATGTATGTTCATGATGAATTCATCGCCGATTCTTCAATCTAATTTACATATTTGCACGTACTTACGTGTAGAAAAGGTATTGACAGATAACTATAGGTCTAATACTATATCGACGATTATGTGTTGTGAAGCTGGGTTCACACAGTAAAGATTTTTTTAATAAAATCATCTGCAAACGTGTAATGGGGGCATAACAGACACGGATCCCTAAGTGCCCGAGTTAGCCGCCCAAACATACAAATTCCTCTCTAATTGAGAACATAGCCAGTTTTCCTTGGGTGTTTAGGTTCGGCATGTCGACTTAAATGACCTTACTTCAAATGCAATAGTTGATGCAAGTTAACATTTTTGCAACGCAATAGCTGCGCCAGCGCTAGTGCAAGAAACGTACGAAACTATGACGAAATGAATAATTGGATGATGCGACGTTATTATAAGGACGAAAATGTTGAAATTTTATGTTAAGTCATGAGTGACCCTGAGTTTGTCTGTCTGGCAGTGAGCCTACTCATGATGATATGTGATAAGGTATTTCCATTAGATATGCTTGTTGTTACCGATACAGGAATGAGATTTTTATCTGCAATAATTAATAACATAAGGTTTACTATGCAAAACTGGGTCTTTCCTTCATTATTGGTAAAGATTCATGTGTCTTAATCCAATAACGCTTGGTAAATTATAGGAATCCGATATAAGACTACTTGATGCCTTAAGTTCCATAGGTACTAATACCGTTTTACAATATTAATGTACGTAAGATAGTTTTAAAAGTTACGAAATATTAAAAAAAGATTCTTAAGCAAGATATTACATATACTATAACAGAACAAAGATAAAAGTTTAAGCTACATTGTTCACCAAAAGTAGATCGCGTAGTTGACCTTATTATGCAAAAATGTTGACCTTATTATAATCCGTAGCGTTTTTTACATTATAACAAATGTGTAAGGTTACCAATAATTCAGCTCAATAATGTTGTATTGCTCATTGACCCACTGACTTAGTAAGCGTGTACGAAATCATTGTGTATTTATTTTTTCATTCAGATTATGACATTGTGATTCTCAATTTGTTACGTTGACTGTTAACGTCGTTAACCGATGTTGGTTAAGATACCAGTTTTGCCAACTGTTTATATTAGTAGGTGCCTAAATTGCAATCAATCTAATATCTACGCAATTAATTACGACACTATTTTACGCATTATGGTCTTACGTTAGACCAGTAACATGTTGTGTAATGTTCATTATGTATTATCTAGGTACAACAGGTATGTTTGATTACCTAAATGTACATATCGTCGGTCGCCAGTGAAAACCACGTATGTGTAATATACAAATTTTGAAAAGAGGTAGAAATAACTGTCTTCTGCAAAATAAATGGCCGATCAAATGTTAATACAAGTTTGTCATCGTACGTCATAGATAGCTTAGAAGTATTTGAATTGATTTTTTGAACTAGTACGTGTATGACGAGTTCATCAATCTAAAGAACAAATAAAACGTTTTTGAAGAAAATTTTATTTACGAGGTTTTCACTGCCGAGCGTCGATATAAGTATTACCGAAATATGAAAAGTTGAGTAGGTAGCGCCCTGAAAAAAAAATACGGCCGTAACTCTGAGGTCACAGATGTCTGAGGTGACCTTCTGTCTGAACATAACAAATATCACGCCTTCTATTCTCCGAAGGGTTCGGCAGAGGTGTTTTAGTACACCCTCGTTTCGCCTGATATGTTTTAGTCCTATGTAATAGGGGGCGAGCTTATTGCCATTAACCGGGCACAAATCTAGACACCGGGCTGCTACTGAGAAATTCCTAATGGAAACACCTAATAACACTTTTCCCGACCTGGGGATCGAACCCAGGACACCATGCTCAGCAGTCGCGCTTGCGACCACTAGACCAACAAGACAGTCAAAGTCGTCTGTCTGAACAGACGGACAAATAAAGTCCAGTCGCGGAGCAGGAAGAATTTCGTACAATGACCTTTGTGCCTACAACCAATTGCAATCTGTGTTGACGGCGGTCATCGCATCTGTGTGAGCGCGACGGCAAGATATTTCTGCGCGAGTGACAGAGATAAGTAGTGACGTGTCATTGTACGAAATTCGTCCTGCACCGCGACCGCACTTTAGACACCGAAGTCTCACAATAAGGGTTCCATTTTCACCTTTACGGTATGGAACCGTAAGTATCTACATCATTTTCTCCTCTAAAACCTAGTAGGTAATCATAATAAAAGTATTTTATACACTAGGTACCTTCCTTTGTTTCTGGGATCTAAATATCTGAGGTACTTACCCTACTAATAGTTTTTCCGTGCGGGCACGGTCAAAGGGATGCCCAATACGATGCGATATATCGATGAATAGTATTATAGATATTTTGTATCGATACAGTCGATATATCGTATTCTTACAAACATATCGCATCAAGGTATCGTATCAAATTATTCACAAACATTATAAAATAATTATATTATAGCATTTATAAGGCGGATGTCAGTGGAAACGCCTGTAGAAGACGCCCTAGAACGACATACATCGATGTTATTGGTGACGTTCTTCACAAAGGACAGATGCTTAGTAGTTAAGTTAAGTAAGTTAGTAGCAAAAAGATAATAAACACTAACATTGGACATTTGTTATTCGTAATCTTTACATAGTATAAAACAAATCGCTCCCGGTGTCTGTACCTACGCTAAGATCTTTTAAACTACGCAACTGATTTTAATGCAGTTTTAAGCAATAGATAGAGTGATCCAAGAGGAAGGTTTATATAGCCCACATCAGTATCTACATTGCACCCGTGCGAAGACGGGGCGGGTCGCTAGTTAAAGATAAATAAACTAATTCATTTATTCAAAAACTGACTATTGCTTGGATTCGTAGGTAGCTAGGTATGTTTAGATTATTTTATTTAGATCTTTGTAGGTACCGACTTCTTTGATTTATAAAAGCTTACCTATTGTGTTGTTCACATAATTTACCCGAATGCCTATAGCAGTCGGTCAGCCAGAAGTTCGAAAGTGTAACGACCCTTCCAACCTTAGGATATCGATGTTCCCCAGCAAAGTTGCGCAGATCAGTTAGCAAATTTCGATATTCGGGCGTATCTTGTTATACTGATGGGGTAGGTAGATTATTGATGAATGTTGTCTCCGTTTGACCAACACATAGGTACATTGACATTAGTCTGCATGTTTTGCTGCGCACTGCAGGCCACTAGATCAATGAAAGGTTGAAATATAATAATTAGAAATGCCTGGATTATATGCCTACCGGGAATGAAATTTGTACGCCCCACCCATCCTATAATTCAATAAAGGTTTACTAATAAATTATTGAGATTATGGTGTCGATTTTGTTGCGCACTTTGATAGGACTAAACTAAGGGTGCTTGTCTCTTTCTGTTTCAATAGAAAAAGAAAGTGACAGTTGCGTTTAGTCTAGTTTAGTAGGTACTGTCAAAATGTGCAACAGAATCGTCACCATTATCATTTATTGAGTTACACAGCGCTCAGTATATCTTAGTAAGTGGCAAAAATATGTCAAATGTACCCAATTTGACATATTGATGACATACTCGTAATATTAATGGTTATTCACCTCTGCAAGCATTATTTACACTATTGTATATACAAGGTTAGTCGGAAAGGGGGTACTAAGCCGAAAGGGTTTTAAAGTACCCATAATAATGAATAACTTTTGTTCTGCAACTTTCCCCAAAGGTCAATACCTACTTTAAGAGGAATAGCTGTTCAAAGATTTCATAAAAAATATGCTAAATTCTATCTATCCTCAGCTATGATCAGCTGTGTTTACATTTTAGCAGGGATGAAGAATTTTTGAAAAATCTAAAATAAACATCATTTCGCATTGAATATTTTTTGTCGAATTTTGAAATTTTAATACTTTCTTTAAAACAATCATCACCGATACATTAAGTAGCTCGCGGCATAGTACCCCCTTTCCAACTAACCTTGTATATAATAATATACTCTGAGAGACTGCCTTGTTCGTTTAGTAGTCGCAAGCGCGATTGCTGAGCTCCTAGGTTTGATCCCCAGGTGGGGCAAAGTGTTATTGGGTTTTTCCATTAGGAATTTCTCAGTGGCAGCCCGGAGTCTGAATTTGTGCCCGGTTAATGGCATTAGGCTCGCCCCCTATTACATGGGACTTAATGTTTAACTGGCAAAACGAGGGTGTATTAAAAACACCTCTGCCGAATCCTTTGGCGAATACAAGGGTCTACTAAAAACACCTCTGCCGAACCCTTTGGGGAACACAAGGCGTGATGTTATATGTTATATTATGTTCTTTGTTTGCAAGCAGCATTGCAATAACTTATAAGGTATACCGGAAAACCTGTATTAGATGTGTGATGTGTCCAATATACTTAGTCAATTCCAGGATTGTGTTTATAGCAGAAAAACCCAAACTTTTGCGGTTATGAATCTACGAGCATATTTTGCAAGCAATATAAGTGAGTACCTAAGTGATCCTTGATTCCTTGTACCACTAAATCAATGCGGTGACCATGAATGATGACGATTGCAAAACTTTGATATTCGATAGCAGTTATGAGTATTTTCCTGTGGTTATAATAGGTACTTACATACATGTAGTTACATAATAATACCTTGCAGTCGAAATCAAGAGGTCGCTAATGAATATGCCTATCATTTATCCATTTAATTAATAAATTCTGCCTTGTATGGATAGTTATTATTATACTTAATAATTATGTTTCTGCACGAAATAATACAGAAGTAGGAATAAAGTGAAATTATATACCTAACATACGACCTGTTACTGCTAATTAGCAGCATTTATTATTTAAACATCGGCAATCAGACATCTGCATTTAGTTGTTATTAATTAGAAAGAAAATAGAAAAAAATATAACACTGCATAATCACATATATCGAGAATGCCTTCCATTCTAGTTTATCTATGGAAAAAGCAAGTATCCAGTGCCAAGTTTACAACCTCGTAGAAAAACTTCAGTAATTGTTTATGGTATCTACTTGACAATCATGGCGAGCACGTCGAGGTCTGTTTTTCTAATTTATTTTATTCCTGTTTCGTTATTATGGACGTTATTTATGTATTGTACAGCCGAATATCATTAATGTTTACTATGATATTACGTAAGTTTAAGATGGTGCTAATATTAAAAGTAGCAAGACCTCGGCAAAGTTGTTTCCCAAAGATTTGATTTCTACTTGTTGATGAATGATGAGCCTACTTTCTTTTGTGGTTTTAGAATTGAGGCGAATAAGGTGGTGTGCTATGCGCACCCAGACGCACCGCTTATCGAGGATTACAGGGCTGGGGACATGATATGCTCGGAATGCGGGCTGGTAGTTGGCGACAGGTACGTAACAAAATGTTTGTTTGGCAATATTTACGAAACGCACTGAGCTTTCCACTATTGATGCCATGTCGTAATAATAACAAAGTTGCTGAACTAATGCGAGTGATGTATTTGATTTCTATTATTTCGAGGTCGATAAATAATTGACTAATTGTGTAATGTGGAAACTTGAGAATTGCGCATAGGAACTGACAATTAAATCTGTTCGTATCATACACACGTATGCTAACAACCATAACTTTTGTCTTAAAAAAAGACTTTGTAAGAATTAGCTTTTTGTTTTATTCAGCATATATGTGCCACATACCAATTCGATTAGCAATTACCCTACTTTACATTGGTTTGTCAAACTAATTGGTATGCACACATGACCATAAATATTCTGTAAGTATACCTTATGGCTACTTATTTTAGAGTTTATCTATGCATATTTATGTGGCCAGTATGTGCATTGGAATTAGTACACAACATGATTGAACATGAACACATTATGAGCAAACATAATTTTACGTACCTAACAAAAGAATTTCAATAATTTTAATTTAACCATACAATTGTTATTGTTTCTTCAGAGTCATAGATGTGGGTTCGGAATGGCGTACATTCAGCAACGAGAAGTCCGGAGTGGATCCATCTCGTGTCGGTGGACCTGAAAACCCACTGCTTTCTGGTGGTGACTTATCCACAATCATCGGACCGGGGCGAGGAGATGCATCGTTTGATAGTTTTGGAGTATCGAAGTATCAGAATAGGAGAAACATAAGTAGCACAGACAGGGCTCTGATCAATGCCTTCAGGGAAATTAGCACCATGGCCGACAGGATAAACTTGCCGAAAACTATTGTTGACAGAGCTAACAATCTGTTCAAACAGGTAAGTTTAAGTTTTTAAATATCATATAAGTAACACATATTAACTTCTTGCGGCCTTTTTGAAATATGTCTTGCTAATAGATTGCTCTAACTGTCTTCTCCTTTTCGTGTGGTTACTGACTAACCTGGTGTCAAAGTTCATGCTGCCCATGGGCCTCTAACTTGGCTTCAAAGCCGTTGAGAAATGTCTCTCAGGCATACCGGTTTCCTCACAATGTTTTCCTTCACCGTTTTTAAGCAAGTGATAATTATACAATATGAACTTCAGTTTCGAACTCGAGACCTATGATTTGGTTGTCTGATGATCACACTACTAGGCTATCACTGTGCTCTAACTGTTAGAGCAATAGAATAACGATTTGATGAGGTCAAACAAGTCAGTTTATTAAACATAGCTGTGTCCTCACGGTTCCGTCCGCGTAAGAAGTTTTATTCCAGCAATAAATATAGCCTATGTTACTCAGTGATAAAGTAGCTTTCTGACGGCAAAAGATTTTTTGAAATCGGTCCAGTAGTTTTTAAGTTTATTTGTTACATACAAAAATACAAATCTTTCCTATTTATAATATTAGTATATATATATTATCTAAACAAGATGTCCATAACTAGAATAGATTAGAATCTAACCATTCTAATTGTTGATGCATTCATAAGGTACCAGCTAGCGATTAATGAAAGCGATATACATTTTATTGTGTAAATTAAGTATAGATTATTCAGATGCATGTCACTAAAAAGGAAGGTAATCTGTTACTATGTGTACTCTGCTTGTATACTCAGTCAAGGTTAAGTTTGTGAAATTAACCTAATTATGTTTATTAGCAATAGCTGATTTGGTTCCTTTATGTGGTCTGTATTATTTTCGTGTCTTCAGCAATATTATAAACTTCCATAGGTTTGAATAAACAATGACCTTCACTTTGTGGATACCAAAATGTCTTTCAAACTTTATACAAAATATACTACATGGAAAATACTGGGTAAAAATATTAAATAACAAATATGTTCTATGTTTGTATTGTATTGTTTCAACGGTCATGCCTTTTCATATAATTTGTCACGGACAAAGCCAATTTTCAAGAAAATATTGGGTTATGAAATACATGCAATGTTATTTACATTATGATGTAAATTGTCCATACATAATTGTTGACCTTAGTAACCTTACACATGAACAAAAATTAGCATATGGTTGAAGGGCATATATCAATAGTACACAATGTATTTTGAGATAACCAAAGTATTAATACTAATGTGTTAATGTGAGGTCACACTGACTAGAACAATAATTAAAACAATCATTCACTACAGACAGATTAAAATATAGATAATTATAAAATCCTCTATTGCAGTGTACACATCTAAACAACAAATGAGGCTTGATACCGCAAAATAAATTATGAAACCGGGTTTGTTCTATACAAAGTGGTCAAATTCAGCAAATGACGAACAATCGTTAGCCTTCGTTGGCTAGGTGTGTACGTTGCATATGTCAAAAGGCAACATGCTCTAAAAATGACGAACTTGTAAAGACCATCTGTGATCAATTAAAAAGACTGAAAAATAATATGGGTATACACTATTTGTATAGTGTGTATTGTTTGACGACACGTTTGGTGCAGTGGCTAAGCGATTGGCTTCTGCGCTGCGGGTCGTGGGTTCGATTCCCGCACGGAACAAATATTTGTATGGCCTACAGATAGTTGTCCCGGGTCTGGGTGTTTGTGCATGTGAAGATTTGTGTCTGTAAACGCACCCACGATACAGGAGAAATCCTAGTGTGGGGCAACGTTTTTATTTAAAAAAAAAAAAAAAAAAAAAAATTGTGTGTATCATGCATTACAATGATTACCAAGCTTGAACTTCTTCTTTTCGTGTGGTTAGTGACTAACCTGGTGTCAGAGTTTATGCCGCCCATGGGCCTCTGACTTGGCTTCACATGCCGTCGAGAAATATCTGTCCGGCATGCCGGTTTCCTCACGATGTTTTCCTTCACCATTTTTAAGCAAGTGATAATTATACAATACGCACATGAATCCGGAAAGTCAGTGGTGTGTGCGTTTGGTTCGAACTCGAGACATATGACTTGGCAGTCCGACGGTCTCACCTAGGTCACACATAGGCTATCACTGCTGTTATATACTTGGACTTATACTTACATATTTTATGCTTTCGCAGGTGCACGACGGCAAAAATTTGAAGGGGCGAGCTAATGACGCGATAGCGTCAGCTTGCCTGTACATCGCGTGCCGGCAGGAGGGCGTCCCGCGTACCTTCAAGGAAATATGCGCCGTCAGCAAAATCAGCAAGAAGGAGATTGGTAGATGCTTCAAACTGATCCTGAAGGCGCTGGAAACTTCAGTGGAGCTTATTACCACAGCGGACTTCATGTCTCGGTTCTGCTCAAACTTGGGACTTCCCAATTCCGTACAGAGGGCTGCCACACACATTGCAAGGAAAGCTGGAGAGTTGGACATTGTGTCTGGACGCAGTCCCATTTCGGTGGCCGCTGCTGCTATCTACATGGCGTCACAGGTTGGTTTTATCTATACATATATATTTAACGAAGCCGAGAGCCACGTCTTCTTACCATCATTAAGAAGATTTTTTGGTATTGGGCTATACCTGGGCACCAACTTGTTACGGAGATATTGAAGGTCAAAGTCACCGTATTTTTGAACGTTTTTCACGAAAACTAAGTTTTAATGTTATTACTAAACATTCTTTTATAGAAACATTATCAACATTTTCGAAATGTAGGCTCAGTCTACAGCGCGCGCGCTTACATTGAGCGCTACAATCAAAAGCTGTTTTTTAATACCAAAAAATAAAACTCGTTTCCCAGCAATAATTTTTGCTGTATGTTACTTAGTTTGATGTACAGTATGCGTAGACTTCGGCTTCGATAAGGCTTTTTTTACACCCAGTATAATTACTTGTACTGACTGTCTGCTTCATCAACACAGAGCCTAAACCACTGAAGCTGGGAACATGATATTTGAACAGTAGGTTCCTTTTGTGACGTAAGCATCCACTATGAAAGGATTTTTGGAAATTATAACCCTAAGGGGTTAAAATAGGGGATGGAAGTTTGTATGAAAATTCACGCGGACGAAGGCGCTGGCTTAGTGTTTGTAATAAATAAATAACAAAACAAAATACACGATTCGCCAATTATTATAATAATAAATCGATTTTCTGAATATAACAATGCGAGGATGTTATTACCAGAAACAATTGAGCTTATATTTTACTTCAATCTTACTGTCATTATTATTGTAATACTATAAAATTGTAAACAAATTAATTAACTATCACAGATAATTTAATAGGTAACATAATAGCAATTAGTAAGTTCAAGTATGTTGTAGAACATAATAGAAAAGTAATTTATCAACAGTTTCTCGATTTTAAGTCATTATCCAAACCGTGGTGGGTCATTGACTACATTTAATAATTACAAAGTTGATTTTTGACTAATCACTTATGATCAATTAATTTGACCTTACTTTTCGTCAAAAACCTATAGATATTCTAGTGTTTAATATTTATTGCAACAAGAAAATGTGGCCTTCACACTTAGATGATAATTGCGCATACGCAGTGCCGACAAATATGCTGCATGTAATGTAAATATTTAAATATACCTATTTCTGTAAGTTAAAACGCTTAAAGGATTATTGACCGTGAAGTTCTTATGTACCACTCCAAGCATAGACAAGGGCATAGATATTTAATCAAGATTATGGTCTGTGACGTTTAGATAATAATTATACTTGATTGTGATACATACAACCAAAGTTTTTATTGATTTCAATTTTTGTCTATGTCATAGCATTTTCTGGAATATTTATGTCCAGCTTAAAGAGTATAGGGTACTCTGTCGTGGTACCGCGGCTTTTAACTGGTATAATAATTCATGGTTGATGGCAATACGCTCGCCCCCTATTACATGGGACTTAATCATAACGGCGAAATGAGGGTGTTACTATACAACTCTGCCTAACCCTTCGGGGAATACAGGCGTGATGTTACGTAATAATTCTTATGTGGTATAATCTGTAAAAAAATAATAAAAACTAGGAAAGAATGGCGGAGATACACGATTTTCAAGTTTTTGGCGCATTTTCTGTCCTTGTCGGGTAAGGTTGACATTGTATGGAGTGACGTACAATATCAGTCTTAAATGTAGACTTCATACAACTGTATGAAGGTCATGAAGTAGGAGGTCATCGCCCCGTAGTGCTGTCTCTGTCTAGTGAACAATTTTGAATTTCTCATAACTTATATTATGAATAAAATTTAACTTTTCCACAAACTGTTTTTGGCAGGTTCTAGATTATTATTAAAAAAAATTGACACCTGTTATAGGCCTATGGATTGTTGAAACCATCCAGCAACACTGCACATAATTTACCTGCAACTTACATAACATCACGCCTTTATTCCCCGAAGGGTTAGGCAGTGGTGTATAGTAACACCCTAATTTCGCCGTTATATTTAAAGTCCCATGTAATTGGGGGCGAGTCTATTGCCATCAACCGGTCACAAATCCAAACTCTGTGCTGCTACTGAGGAATTCCACACGGAAAAACCCAATAACACTTTGCCCGAAGCAGTCGCTCTTGTCACCACTAGACCAACGAGGCAGTTTACCTACAACTTACACATATCATTCTCAATTCCAGGCATCAGAAGACAAACGTAGCCAGAAAGAGATCGGCGATATCGCCGGCGTGGCTGACGTCACCATCCGTCAGTCCTACAAACTTATGTACCCATTCGCCGCCAAGCTATTCCCCGAAGACTTCAAATTCTCCACACCCATCGAGTTCCTTCCACAAATGTAAACGTAGGTACCACGGATATATGCTTTTAGATAGTTACTGTTATAGGGTTGAATATAAACTGAAAATGACGGTCGGTCGTGCGCTGACTATGGTTGAATGCGCGCGTTAATTAGGCGTCCTTTTGCCTATCGCGTGTTTTCCTATTTTTTTTGATAAATATGAAGTCCTATTGTAATGTTATGAGATAAGCGGTCATATCGGCCACATTTTTTTTTCTTTTGATTCCAATCACTTAAGAACATGGAGTAGGTAGCAAATGGAGACCGCATTATGTATATTCCAACCTAGAATCAAATCACGCGTCAAAGGGTGGAATAACTTTTGTCGCTTGACAATCATTATGAAGGTATAGGTAAAACTGGAGAGTACACTACTAACATCTACTGAATATAGAAACATTTGGTCTTGAATATTTACTTTCGAGTTCTGTCTCTTTCTAAATACCCTATTTAGAAAGAGATAGATTTCCAAACTACATATTCTATCTTTTTCTAAGTAATTTAGAAAGAGAGACAGAATTCCAAAGTAAACAAGGTTAGTCGGAAAGGGGGTACTAAGCCGAAAGAGTGTTAAAGTACCCATAATAATGGATAACTTTTGTTCTGCAACTTTCCCCAAAAGTCAATAGTTCAAAAGAAATAGCTGTTCAAAGATTTCATAATAAATACGCTGAATTCTATCTATCCTCAGCTATGTTCAGACGTGTTTACATTTAACGTCATATTTGGGATCACGGATTAGAAACTCCATATTCTGAATTCATATCTAAAGCAGGGATGAAGAATTTGTGAAAAAACTACAATAAAAATATTTTTTCATGGAAAATAAAAATAATCGAATTTTTAAATATGAACACTTTCTTTAAAACAATTATCAGTGATACATTAAATAGCCCGCAGCGTAGCCCCCTTTCCGACTAACCTTGTATAGTGTTTGCAGTGTGGTTCTCCATCTTTACCTACACCTTCATGGCTATCATCAATGTTGAGCATTGTGAATATATTTTTCGTGGCCACAGGGTATACATATAACTCCATTTGCACACTTCTCTGTGCTTCAGAAGAATCAAACTAAATAGATTTTCATTCATTGATCTATTGATACATCTCTATAACATCATCTATGAGTATAATTTTTATGTATTTATTGTTAGTATTGATTGACCATAGAGTACAGTTTAACAGGTTTCTATGCCTGAGGTATCCTTGAACTTAGGGCAGATAAAATGCATCATGGTCGTATAAATTGTTTCACGTTTTTATTTCGCTAATTTCGGCATATTATATCATTATTTTTTCGTCATTGAGTTGTCACCATACATAAATAAAATACTATTAAACCTGTCTTTGAAAGAACTGATTATGTGTGATAGAAGAATTATTATTGATTTATAAAATTAACTTTGAATAACTTATCATTTCTTTTACATTACAAACTCGGTATGCATATACCTAGCATGCAAGATTGTATATTGACAATGTAATGTATTTGGAAGTATAAATAGGGACTTGATTTCACCGAAAGTCAGATTAGAGACCCTTCAGGTCTCGCCCTTAACTGCCCGGTTACGTAGAAACGGTCCGCAAGACCACCTACAAGCAGTCGAATAGAAAAAAAAACCTAAAGTCAGAATGAAGTAACTCCTAACTTTTTATTATTATTTGTGACATAGTGCGCTTAAAATGTACAATTACCTTCATCATTTTCGCCTCCTGCCTTATGGCAATTAGCACTCAGAAGTACCAAAGGGAACACACCGAAGGGACAAATGTATAATTATAAGTAACTGAAATAAACATAACCAGATTTTTTTAAGTACTATTTGTTTTACAAACTCTGTATTTTTGAGTGAAATCAGGCTGACCTAGTATGGGCGTCATACGCGTGAACAACGTTGTACTTTATATTAAACATAGACATAAGTATTAACTTTGAATTTATGTAGGTGAATGCTGGTTCCTGTCACTAACAATATTACTAAAAACTATGTCCCTCTTATTCATACAATCTTGACATTGTTACCTCTCTCATCCTTTCAACATGGCGACCTGGAAGAAGCATCCTAAGTAGAGCTGTCAAAATGTAAACGTCATTTTAAATTTCGTACATTTAATTTAAAAAAAAGAAACAAATTAGCATCTCAAGTTACGTCAAATCGAGACTGAAGAGACAGCTCTCAAACGAGTGCTATTTATTAATGCGGGCACTTGAGTGGAGTGATGGCTGATACTGGACTATAGGATATTTCCCATTCTTTATACAGGACGACATTTTAATCGCCATCCATATTGTTTCTAAGTATTCACCATTTTGAAAAAAATCGCACTCGTAGTCGTCAACTCATTTTGTCATGCCGTGTCGTAAGCTATGTAAAAGCGTCCTTATTTGATGTTTCTTCTAATGCAACTAAAATCTAGCTCATTGTTCTAAAACAATTCCAAAGAACATGTCCTAATGTAATATTAAAATAAGAGATGATCAACCCTCACTTGCGCATAGAAAAAAGCTGTCTGTTATGTGATTTATAAGTATCTTTTTGATATAGGTGACAGTTGTATTTATAATTTATATTATGTATTTTGTCTTGTATAGTTTTACGTTTGGTTGGTACACTGTCTCATTCTTTCTTTACTAAGTTTCCATTTAGAACCACGGTAGTTTTCTAGTATTGCAGTGTAAAGGCAAACATATAATGGGGGCTTGGATGAAATATGTCCATAATCAATTGAAAATTGTGGCCACATAATATAACATCATGCTTTTATTCCTCGAAGGGTTGACCAGAGGTGTATGTAACACCCTCATTTTGCCGTTATGTTTAAGTCCCATGGAATATGGGGCGAGCCTATTGCCATCAACCGGGCACAAATCCACACTCCGGGCTGCTACTTAGGACATTGTGGATTGATTAAATAATGTGAATATTTGTGGCACGGCGAACGAATTATTTTTTCCCCGCTGAAATTTCATTTAGTGAAGTAATTTAATCTTTTAATTGTCGTACAATTGAAATTATTGATACAATTAGATAAAATAAATGTATTGACATAAATAAATCTGGGCCCAAATAAGCATCTATTCGTATTTTGTATTCGATCCGTTCTCTTTGCTTGCTTCGATATTGTCTGTAGTGGGCAATCGTCTCCACATTACTGGTCATTGGCTGGGACCAGTTTTACCATTCGTTAAATCATAGTTCCTGGTTTTACGTGGAGCGATTACCGCCTATCGTCAGTAATCTTTAACCAGGTTAAGCGGTGCGGGTTAGCATGACTCAATACGGATTCCATGTTGATGAATATGGTTTGCCTTTATTTTCTTCTATTGGACAGTGTCCAATACTTGGCTGCATTGTATTCACGAGCAAATGTTGCTCTAGATTCTATTTTTAAGTAATATAGGTATAAACAGAACACGAAGTCGAAGTAACAATAACATTAAAATTAATACACGTATGTACAAACGTTGCAATCAGTGTGTTCGATGCTCTCCGTTGAATACAGCTCTGTGATTGGTTGCGGCGAATAAAGGCAACCAATCATAGAGCCGTATTCAACGAGCACACTGTAAGACCTTAGTAACGTTTGTGTATACGGGTCTAAGACTAACTTTGTTCCACGTTTTCACATTAGGTTTAGATATTTGAGTTCTATGCATTTTTTTGGAATAACAAGTAAATTATATTTTTAGTAAGAGTGATTATGTGATGCCCGTTCGATGTTACTAATTTATCGACCATATTTTAGATAGAAAAGTTGATATACATTATTCATATTGCTGTTGTGTTTCATAAAATTTATCAGCATAATCCAGAGAAAGTTTATAACAATATTTATTACTACTGTCGCTAAAAAATTGTAGTTCCGTACTACGATTATTATCTGAGAATAAATTATGTTCTGGCAACTATTATAGAAATAACATTTGTGGATTAAAAGACTAGTATTTATCGGTAGTTCTATGGAATTATGTATTCTACTTAGGCATAATCGAGCTTCACGTCCCACAAGAATATATTATAAAATAAATAGTATAATTATTTTTTGTCTAAATGATTACTTTTTTCTTAATTCGAATCTTTTGGTCTCATAGTGTTGCCAGTTATTTCACATATTACGTAGCTGACTATTACTTTTTGTAAAGATGTATCGTTGATTTCGAATGTACGTGTAATGTAACTAGCATTAATTAGTAATTATGAATAACGCCACAAAATAAATGTATATTAAGTGAAACTGTTTTTTAATTGTTATTCCTTTTCCTAAAATATACAAGGTTAGTCGGAAAGGGGGTACTAAGCCGAAAGGGTGTTAAAGTATCCATAATAAAGGATAACTTTTGTTCTACAACTTTCCCCAAAACTCGATAGTTTAAGAGAAATAGCTTTTTTCGTAAAAAATATGCTAAAATCTATCTGTCCATAGCTATGATCAGCTGTGTTTACTATTTAGGTCATATTTGAGGTCACGGATTAGAAAAATAAATTTTCTGAATTCATAACTAAAGCAGGTAGGTATGTTTTTTTTTGAAAAAACTAAATTAAAAATCTTCTTGCATGCAAATAAAAATTATCGAATTTAGACATTTTAACACTTGCTTTAAAATAGTCATCAGTGATGCTTTAGTTGGCCCGCGGTTTAGTACCCCCTTTCCGACTAACCTTGTATACTCCAGGGTCTGATAGCGTTATAATGAAAATTATCGAAAGCTCACTGTTCTCTGTGGGGCCATTCAAGTATTACGTAAGCAGAATTTTAGTCATTTTTGACCCACCCCTCCCCCTTGTCAGCAAAAGTAAGCAAAACTTTTACCCCCCCTCCTATGCTTACGTAAACATTGGTATATTTTCTTAAATTGATCAGATTTCTGTATTGTTATTCATGAGCAGCAGTTTTTAAGTCTAGAAAAATAAGTAAATAAATACAAAAGTAAAGACCCCCTCACCCCCCTTTCGTGCTTACGTAATACTTGAATGGCCCCTATTGCGGTCTGTAGGTGTACTATTTGTTGATCGACGATCGACATACAATACAATGATATAATGAATTAGTCCATTTAGTATAAAGACATGTCCAAGACAAATCTGCCTTGAACATCCAATCTCGAGTTTGAAGGACAACAGCAGCATATTGATGACACGTTTGGTGCGGTGGGTGAGCGATTGGCTCCTGCGCTACGGGTCGTGAGTTCGATTCCCGCACGGATCAAATATTTGTATGGCCTACAAATAGTTGTTCCGGGTGTTTGTACATGTGAAGATTTGTGTCGGTAAACACACTCATGATACAGGAGAAATCACAGTGTGGGGCAACGTTTTTACTAAAAAAAAAACATAATTGTTCTGCTGATAGATATTTTTGGTCCGTTCTTTGGTCTCAGACAACGTCTATAATCCAGTAGTTGACTACCTACTTTAAAAAAATTTGACGAGTTTTTATTATATCAAAAAGGGTATAGAAAGTAAACGGTCGTAGAAAAAATAAATAAAATTAATCAAAATTACTACAACAGTCCTACTTAACATAAGTACCTAAGCAATTTAAATAAACAGTAGGTACTAGAGCCTACTTGCCTTGTATATCACCCAAAGAAATGAATTTATATCACAGGACATAAGAAACGTGACGAGAATGTTTCGACCCTTTTATGTTCTCATTTCATTTCAAGTACAAAATAGTCTCCACAATATGGCCGGGTCTTCATGTCAGCCCGTAAACGTCTACGGAACAGGGGCCTTCCAAGGACCTCTACAATTAATGGTTAAAGCGGTAATTGCCATAATCAACGTGCTTGGTACACTGGTTGGTGATCGTAGTTTGTTGGTTTGTTGCTATTAGCAGACAGACGCTGTACATGTGTTTTCTTGAGGTAATAACTTAGTCGCGTTTTACGATGCCCACGGGTGGGGAAGCCAACCCATATTCTTTGCTAGGAACAACACGGAACTCTACGCAGAATAACATAACATAACATCACGCCTGTATTCCCCGAAGGGTTGGGCAGAGGTATATAGTTACACCCTCATTTCGCCGTTATGTTTAAGTCCCATTTAATAGGGGGCGAGCTTATTGCCATCACCCTGACACAAATCCAAACTCCGGACTGTTACTGGGGTCCCCAGGGAAAAACCCAATACCACTACCCGACCTGGGGATCGAATCCAGGACCTCCCGATTAGCAGTCGCGCTTGCCACCACTAGACCAACGAGGCAGTTTCGACGCTGAATACTTTCTTTCAATCAGCTTGAACGAACTTCACGACCAGTTTTCTATGGTGTGTGTAGGCCGCCAACCCGCACCAGGCCAGCGTGGTGAACTAAGGCCTATACAGTTTTCATTCTAAAAACAGGTCCATGCCCAGAAGTGATGGCTGGTTATGATGAACGAACTTTGTATATCCCAGTCCACAGGTGATCACAGGTTAAACAGTCAGTCCCGGGCAGTGTTCACAACCTGAAGCAAGGAAGCTATCGTACTAGGGCCGTAAAATTATCGTATATGGATCAAAAATGATCGTACCATCAGGATAATGGCTATAATACATAATTTGTAGTTATCAATAAAAAAAGTGTTGTCAATTCCCCAAAATTATCCAAGCGATCGTTGGACGAGCTTTTTTTTAGATGATCCCTTTGGGAACTCTGGTCCCGGGTGTCATACGAATACCTATGACAGTTGTTACGGGAAGTCAGAAGCCCGGAAGTCTGACAACCGGTCCAACATTAGAATATCGGCATTGCCCAGTTACTGGGTTGCGGAAGTTTGATGGCAGTCCCTCCGTGTAAAATATTGGTTTAGATTGGAAGCTGACTTCAACATAGTTGGGAAAAGGCTAGGCAGAACAGATGGTCACCTACTTTCTACTACCACTCTCTAGCAAGCCCGACAATTCCTGACAGACCGATATTGTTGAACGGTCGACCGATTACCGAGTCTAATCGCTCGTACCTTAATGATATCGGTCCTTCTACCCATGTCCCATACTAATGTTTGACACCTTTTTCCCGGTAGTTAGACGACTTGAGCTGTGTTATGCAATAATGTGTCAACCCACAAAAACATTAATTCTGTGTTAACCTTTTTTTTTTTTTTCTACTTGGGGAAGTCACATGGATTATCCCCCGTCTAGGGAAGACGGGGGGGGGTGTGCCGGACTCTTACCGGCTAAAACCACCACGGTGTCACTCCTTCTGACCTAAGGCCGGGGTCACGGGATTCGCTGTTGCATGCACTGCGACCCCGGCAGGTCTCGGTCCACCAGCATCTTCTGGTGGACCTCTCCTGTGGTGGGGCAGTTGTTCCCCTGCCCCACATCCTGCCGTGAGGCGCGCGCGGGACACGGCGCGCCATCCTCCCTGGGCCCGTTACTGGTCGGGCGACGGGCGCCCAACCCACCGCCCGCAGGCCACTCACTAGGGTGGCCGGAGATCATCGCGCGCCCTCCGGCGCCCGGAATTCTGTGTTAACCCCATCTAGTTATTGTAGGTCTACTCAACTTGAAAAAATGCAGACTGCATTAAGAATTTTTTGATAGACGGTGCTCTATTAAATTTACTACAGTTCTTAGCATTTTTTTCAAGCGTTCAATAGACCTACCACAAGAAATAGATGGCAAAATTCATATTTTTGTGGGTTGACACATTATTGTATAACACGGCCCACTTATAAAGTATGGTAAGGTACCTTTATAAGTGTTTAGGTTAATTGGATGCGTGTCATAAAATGTTGTATGGTAATCATAAACGTTGACGGACCACCTTGGTGAGGTCTACTTAATTATTTTTTGTTGTGGTCTATTGGCAGTTGTAATTGCGTTGTAGTATCTAATAATATAAGACGTACACAATGAGGCTTGCATAGTCGCTGAAGGGCGAACTAATGCCTCGGAAAAATATTTGAAAAAAAAATTGATAAAACAAAACTTTTCTCGAAATATAGTTTTGATGGAAAATGTAACAATTTAAAAAAAAAATAAATCGTTGCTCAACTCTAGGATATCTCCTGTACCATGGGTTATACGCTTACATATACAAATCTTACAAGCACAAACGCCCAGACCCGGAACAACTATATGTAGGCCATATAAAAGTTTGTTCAGAGCGGGGATCGAGCCCGAGCCCCGTAGCGCAGAAGCTAATTGCTCAGCCGCTGCACTAAACGTGCCGTCAAACATATACTTTGGTTTTAGAACTAATCTCATAGGAAATGGAATTTTAGGAATGATTGACGAATTTCGTGATAAGTATTAAAATTATTAAGTCCTACAACTTCACTTGACAGACCCATTATAAATCGTATCTTAATATCTGAATCCGATCGTAAAGAAGAATTATTCTCTATTTAGAGACTAGAGTCTAGGAGAACTTTGTCCAACCTGGAAAATTGGAACATAATATCACGCCTGTATTCCCCGAAGGATAGGGCAGAGGTGTATAATAAAACCCTCATTTCGCCGTTATGTTTAAGTCCCATGTAATAGAGGGCGAGCCTATTACTATCAACCTGGCAGAAATCCAAACACCGGGCTGTTACTTAGAAATTTTATACGGAAAACCCCAATAAAACTGCCCGACCCGGGGATCGAACCCAGGACCTCACAATCAGCAGTCACGTTTGCCACCACTAGACCAACGAGGCAGTTAATATTGATTGGAAGGTAAACGTGATCACCATGTCACGGAGGGGTCTTGATGAGTGAAGAACGGTCACCTATGGATTGACCGCGGCAAGCGCTGCTTTACAAGTTAATCGATCTTATTTTTCACTAGCTGTGTCCTCACGGCTCCGCCCGTAGCCTACGTTACTCAGTGATAATGTAGCTTTCTAAAGCAAAAAAAATTTTGAAATCGGTCCAGTAGTTTTTAAGTTTATTCGTTACATACAAAAATACAAATCTTTCCTCTTTATAATATTAGTATAGATATTTTTCATTTAGCCCCCTCACACGTCGTCTACGTCGTTTCTATATCAGGTTACAAATCACTTCACTCTATGCACACACATTTAGGAAGCTTTTAATGTGTATTTACATACGGAAAAAGTGTCAATGACCTCTATAATAATACTCAAACAGTACAAAATATAATATTCAGTTGAGCCCGTACTATATTTGGTAATTACACGTTACCGCTTGAATATTTAAATTTAATTCCCATAGGACACATCGCAGTCGTTTGTACAAACAAGAATTTACTAAATTGAATATTAAATTAATTTTATGTAAGCTGCATACTGAAAAGCTCGGTAATATTTGTTAAACATTTAAATAAACTAAGGTTATAAATATAGCAAGGATATATTGTTTTATGACCGAATCCTATAATTTACGGAGCGTTATCAGTTAAAATCGCGACTCTTGTATACCAATAATGAACCAAAGACCTCATGGCTTTGCATAGTAAACCATCCCATATGGAAGTAGCTATCACAGTTAAAATTTACTTACGAGTATATTTATATGCCACTAGCGACCCGCCCTGGCTTCGTACCGGTGCAATGTAGATACTAATGTGGGGCATATAAATCTTCCTCTTGAATCACTCTATCTATTAAAAAAAACCGCATCAAAATCCGTTGCGTAGTTTTAAAGATCTAAGCATAGACAGCGGGAAGTGACTTTGTTTTATACTATGTTACGATTAAGAAGTTTGGTAATACAAAATGCCACCATTAGGAAGCAAAACGATCCGTTTTTGTTTATATGAATCGGGCATTAGTTTATCCGCAAAGGCGGATTTTTGGGCACGGGGCACGTTACTCCTGTACTGCAGAAAAAAATCCGGTAGGTATCCTCGTCTATCAACCAACTTATCAGCAGCTTCTATGATCAGAGCTTATCGTAGCTTAGTGATAATGGCAAAAAACCGTTCCAAGATCGTTAATTAATAGGAGTTTAGCAGTGACCGTAATATCCAATATTCGAAGGCGAGCCAGACAGGCCGACACTACAAAAAGCCAGATAACTTGGGTACGCATAAATTAATACTAAAGTATACTAATTACGTCCAAACTAAAAAGTAATTTATTTCTCGATAAACTGCCCTTTATAATCTGGCTACTTAATCAAACGCACGCTTCAAATGAAGACATCAATTAAAATAAAACAAACGAAGGGTTTAAAATGAAAACGGATCAATTTGTAGACCGGGCTTTCCCAAGCGCTACGACGAGCTACGAACATTCTACGGGTTATTCTGCACTATTTTCACTCAACCATCATTCAGTACCGCGCGAGCTTTCGGACGGAGCGCCTGTGTCGATTGTTCGTTTATTTCTCGCGCGTATTTATGCACGCTGCTGTTCAACCTTAAATCCAATTAAAGCGCAATGTGTCAGTGACCGTTAAGCGCTTATAATGGGATAATCGTGTGATAAGTAATTAGTTCATAGTTTTTTGTAAGTGGAAAATGTTTTTGAAGGATGTGATTTCGGAAAAATGTTGAGGGCGTCCCGCGCGCGATGTGTGCACGTAGGATTGCTGTGGTTCATTTTGTGCCTAGGCAACGTGGATGGACTCATAGGTATGTTAATAAATTTGTTATTTAGATTTAGAACTTAGAAAAACCTCATACGTGCAAAAAAGTTCGTGCAGAATAATTATTCTGGCACGCCAGCCTCAATGATATCCACAATTTTTTTTCTTTATTTATAACTATTTAAGTACCTATGTTTTAGAAAACTTCTTAATTTTATGCGTGTTTCACTTGCAATTTTGATATTGTTATAATATTTATTTGGGATTTTGCTATTTGCATTGACTCAATTGTAATTATAGGTAAAAGCTACTTACTAACATGAAGCAGTTTTTTCTGCCATTACGATAATAAAAATGCTATAAATATTATTCGCCACAACATATATGTACTATGGCGAGGTACGTGCTCCACAAACCTTAATAATTAAGGGGTTCAATTTTGACACAAGTAAGCGATCAACCCTCTAAAAGCTCACACGATCTCTATATGTATCTATGCTAATAAGGACTTAGTGGCAGTACTGGGAATATCATGCGAAGTAATTTATGCACGTGCTCGTTCGTGATAATGGATTGGCCGCCCGTTCTGTTCCGATAGAGCGAAATTTCTATTTCTATCGATCCGTATAATATAATCTTTATACCGTAAAAGCTTTTCCAATATTGGCAGCTTTCGTCTTATGTCAGTCGCACTAAGATCCTTCTACAATATTTTCTGCTTGAGGCAATTCTTGATTCGTTTATCCCATTTAGACGCTGATTTTTCCGCTGCAGTTGTTTTCTTAATTTCGGGTTCAACTAACCTGTTTAAGACATAATCTAGCTGTCTTCACCACATCATGCTAAGTGTCGTGCCCACCGCAAACCGCAATACGTTGCCTGACATTATAGACATACATACCTTTAACTATAGACAATTATATTCTTCTTATTACCAGGCGTAGTGGCGTGACACAAACAAAAAGAGAATTTTAGAGATAGTTATCGTTCTGGAGTCACGTCTCGTAACAATAAGGAATAGACACAAGAAGATAACTCTTGTTCTACACCTTCTATCCCTCATGATTCCATGAGATCTTCATAATTTTGACTCTATCCTTGCATATTATGTGGTTTTTAGCTGATATATTCCCGTCGATAAAGTTGAAAGTTCTAATGTTGGTCTGATTCCGTGACTGATTTCGCAAAACGCCACACCTAGTCGCACGCAACGATTGAATAATCAAATGGCTTTTTCGTTTGTCGTGATTGGATAGTTATTGTGAATCTGAATAAGTACCTGTTTGATTGTTTATTAGTTTATTCACTTATTTTGGATATATACCACTTGCTTTTTTTGTTCTTTATCTAAGAAATCCTTGCCTTTAACGTCCCAAAAATTTAGAAAATGACTGACATAATTCAACGCTAACGCAAATTTCGAAAATATTGATAACAAAAGTACAAATTACAAACGTTGCGAATTATCGTGGCTTTAAAATTCGAGCAGGCGACGACGCGGCTGACAAATAGCTCTAACCCCTCAAAACTCCCTGTTATAATTTCGTACGAATTTCGCGCAGATGATTATTTTATACACAATTATGACAGGCTGCCATTAATCCGCTGAGGGTTCGATTTTTTATATCCACGCAAGATTTGGGAATCGATATTGTTAGGGAGAAACATCTATTGTGTGGATTGAATAGTACGAGCTCGGCTGTACGAGCTCGTTGACAAAGTCCGACAGACATTTGACTATTCATCTAGTTCTATTTGTGTACGGTTTTTTGTACATAACAATGGTTTGAATCTGGCATCGAATTTTAATGCCGAATCATTGAAATAATATCTGTAAACGTAGTTCTTGAGATGAGGCTTACCAAATTGAAGCTTAAAAAAATGTATAAAAAATAATTGTGAATAACGCAGCCAGTAATTAAAACAGATTAGAGAATAAATAAAGTAGTAACTAAGCCAGGCAAACTATTACAGATGTAGTTTACAATAAAATCGATGTAAAACCATAAGTTTGAATAAAAATGTCATCGCTTGCTCGTCGGTTCGTCTCAGTGGATTAATCTTGGTTTACGATAATTTTAGTTTTCGGCATCATTTGCTAACAATAACACGTCCTTGCTTGGCTAGCATTCTACTAAAGACATACAGGAATTTTTTTTGCCTTTTTATTTTTCTTGTATATGGATACTGAATTTCTCTCTCAATATAGATAATATTTATTTCGGTTGTTCCAGTTATGATACTGCTTAGGATTTTACTATCCTCGTAACGGAGTTAGTGAAAATAAGTACCTATGTTCCCCTTTTCTTAGGTCTCCTTTGCCCTCGGGATCCACACAAGTTGTCATTGACGAAAAGTGGGTGTACGGTGTACCCCTCCGTCGATAAAAAGCGTGAACGCACATCATTATTAATTCATGTAGCTTCAAATGTGTCTAAATCCGCAAGGAGTATTACCCAAAGTAAAAGTATTGTGTAAAAAGTTTCATTTCTTTCAAAAACAAAAACATCAGTAACTTTTTTTTTTACTTTTGAAATCAATGACAGGACTGACAGTTATACAGGGTGTAAACGAAATCATGTAATTCCTTCGAACCTAGTGATGTACTGCTGACATAGATTAAACCTGCAAGGTATAGTTTTGGATTCAATAAAAAAACTTCAAGAGGTAAACTTGTGTTTTTAACGTGAGGTATTTTAGTGCCCCGAGCGAGTTGCGAAGCTACCGCTCGCCGCGTGGTCATTTAACTTGGAGCGCTAAAATGCCTCACGTTAAGAACACATGTTTACTTCTTGTATTTTTTTTTTAAATTAATCCAAAAGTAAGTTCAGGGTTAATCTATGTCAGTAGTACATCATGAGGTTTGAAGGAATTACATGATTTCGTTTACACTCTGTATATCCAACCATTAATCATTTAGTTGCAGAATAACGCTGTTATAAGGTGATGTTACACACCTTGATGTGTTGCCATTAATGGCTCCCGATTTTAGGGTGCGATGATAAATTGTTTTTTCGATTCCCACTCGATATTCGGACGGTTGCTGCCACTTAATTTTATCGGAAAGCGAACTATTCGATTTAACTTTATAGCCATTAATTAAGAACTTTTATGTGGTAGTATTTTATTTTAGGAGCTGGCAATCGGAATAATATTGTGTCGAATTGCTACTGGAAAAAAATTTAGTTTTACGAGAATAGTTTAGTGTTAGAAAGTTAAATATTGATAGCTTAATTTCAGAATTATATTTTGGTAAGGAAAAATGTTATAAAAGTATGTGAGTATTAGAAGTTTCAGTACTAATACAGGTTCAGGTCGCGTAGTACCAATCTCGTTAAAATGTATAAATATATTTTCCTTGCAATAACGAATATGAATAGAGTGTCATTTATCATGCAGATTTTTCGGCATTTGCCGTCTACGGGGCGCCGGTATTTTATAACTAGCGATGAGGCGATGGATTGACGTGTCAGGTAGCATTACTGATGGCCGTTGAAAAACAACATTTGCGTCCATTTTTTTCTGGATATAAAGATCATAATTGATACTCCAATGTCCGCCTCTCGTTTTGAAAAGAGATTCTTCAAATTATGAGTACGTAACCTATTTCTAGACATTTGTCTAGTGGGTATCGCAAATCAAATCAAATAAGGAACGATCCTATTATCGTTCATGCTTCCTAAACATACGTCATGTCACGATGAGGGATAACCTACTGAACAGATTTTTCAAGTTTTATGATATAATGCGACAGAAAAGTTCCATTTCGTTATAAATCGGATGACATTACTTTTTAAGCGAATACCCAAGGTTTTCGTGCGAGCTTGCAGATTGCAGACTGCGGTATTTACGTATGAACACATCCATAACTTCTATTTTATACGTATGAAAGCTTTTGAAAATGGAAATCGAAATTCGAATCTTCGGAATTAATTTAAAAAAATGCAAAGGTCTTGTTTTAAAATTATTTTGATAATAGAATGTTTATTGTTGTGGCATAGATATTTTAATATTCAGGCTAGTCTATGAGTAAAAGAAAAATAAATGTTTTAACTTTTAGAACATTTGGCTGATGTTCATGCTCAATATTTTATTGTAATAAAAATGCGAATATGTTATTGCTGGTTCATGTTTAATTTATCAGGCTACTGCTGACAGTCTTTTAGATGATACTAGCTGTGTCCTCACGGCACCGCCCGTAGCCTATGTTACTCAGTGATAATGTAGTTTACTAGCGGCAAAAGAATTTTTAAAATCGTTCCAGTAGTTTAAGTTTATTCGTAACATACAAAAATAAATACAAATCTTTGTTCTTTATAATATTAGTATAGAAAACTACGACTTATAACATATTAAAATAAATATTTCACGCGAAAAAGACACTTTTCTTATTAACTTACTCTGCTCTACCCTACCTTAGACGACATTTCTGATTATGACCATGGTGAAACGAAAGCCGAACCATAAAGGTAAAAATATATTATTATTATCAGCTTGTACTGTCCCACTGCTGGGCAAAGGCCTCCCTCTATTCCTTCCATTTGTTATGTTTCTGTGCATCTTCATGCCAATTGTCATGAAAGGCATCCAGCTCGTCCCGCCATCTTCTCCGCGGTCTGCCGCGACCCCGTCTCGTTGTCTCGGGGCCCAGTCTTGTGCTATACGGGCCACAGCTCATTCGGCATACGGCAGACATGTCCTGCCCAGTCCCACTTCAGCTGGGCGGCCTTTTGAGCCACATCTACAATTTGAGTTTTGAAGCGCAGTATTGTGTTTCGAACATGATCTGTTAATTTAACACTAATACCCTTTCTAAGACGTTCCTCCAAAACTTACTTGACTCAGAACGGCCTCGAAACCACCTTCAAAATTGTATTCTCAGTCGCAATTTCGAATGAACTTTGAGGTTCCTCGAAGGAGTCATTACGTCATAATTTGAATTATTTGCATCACGCAAATAACGCCGCGATAAATAGTTGTAAGGATTATCGTAAGCATATACGATAAATAAAGTCTTCAAAATTCATTTTTGTTACATACGAACTTTGACACTTCCTTCTTCCGAGGTACCTTGAGTTTTACAGATGATTCCTTACCTCGACTGAGGAAAAATCTCGAGTCGAGGACGTTTATGTCAACTATAACTAATGATTGTAGTGAGAAAGACTGAGTCGAGGTGGAGTCGAGTCGAGGGAGTTTTGGAAGAACGTCTTAGAATATGGGTGTAAGTATAGGTATACTGCGCTCCATAGCCCTTTGGCAAAAAATTACGAAATACTTATCACGTAACACGCTTATTCAAACCTTATTAGCTAATATAAATTCGAAGAACATGCAATTTCTGTCTACGTTCGTGTTTATCAGGAAGTTGACGAGAAGTGGGTCACTCTCAGCAGCGGGTGTACACAGTTGCACGCGACACGACATTGTGGACAAACGTTAAACTCGCAATACGAAGCTAGGATTAACTTTAGTTTGTTTTATACAAAGAGATGAAATTGGCTCAGTTCAATGAATATTAAATGTGGTACATATTTGCTTTGTATGAAGTTATTTGGTAAATAGTATTGTGTGCATTATATTTTTTATGATATTACGAGACTGTAGAAGTTAATTACAATCCATACTAATATTATAAATGCAAAAGTGTGTTTGTTTGTTTGTTTGTCCTTCCTTCACGCCCTAACTAAGCAACCAATCGACTTGATTTTTGGCATAGAGTTAGTTGAAAGGATGGAGAGTAACATAGGCTACTTTTGGTCCTGGAAAAACATCCTGTTAATTCCACGTGAGCGAAGCCGCGGGTAAAAGCTAGTAGTACTATAAATGTGAAATGTTGGATTTTTGGATATTTGTTGCTCAATCTATTCAATCCTAGTGTGGGGCAACGTTTTTATTATAAAAAAAAAGAAACACGTATAAACGGCTGGATGAATTTGGATAAAATTAGGCACACAGATATATAATGTCCTGAATTAACAAATAGTATACTTTTTATTTGGGTACATGAAGTAGTTTCCCTAAGATGCGAGTGAAACGCGGGCAACAGCTAGTATTGATGTAATTATGGCAGTTGCAATCGGAAACTGCCTCGTTAGTCTAGTGATGGCAAGAGCGACTACTGATCGTGAGGTCCTGGGTTCAATCCCCAGGTCGGGCAAAGTGGTATTGGGGTTTTCCGTATGGAATTCCTCAGTAGCAGTCTGGAGTTTGGATATGTGCCCGGTTGGCAATAGGCTCGCCCCCTATTGCATGGGACTTAAACATAACGGCGAAATGAGGGGGTTTCTCTGTGCCCAACCTTTGAAAAATAGGCGTGATGTTATGTAATAGGTAAGTTCTTGGTAAAGGTTTCAACAAAGATGATATTGGTGATGAACTGATGGTATTCTTCAAGGCGGAGGAGTCCCAGGTTCAACAGTGGACGTTTATAGGCTGATATGATGATGATAGTCAGAACATCGTATTCTAACAGCTGTTCAATCAAACATATCATCACGCCTTGTATTCCCCGAAGGGTTTGGCAGAGGCGTTTTAGTACACCCTCGTTTCGCCAGTTATATTTAAGTCCCATATAATAGGGGGCGAGCCTATTGCCATTAACCAGGCACAAATCCAGACTCCAGGCTGCTACTGAGAAATTGCTATTGGAAAAACCCAATAACGCTTTGCCCGACCTGGAAATCGAAGAACCAAGCATAACATAAAAAGCAATGCCAGACATAACAATTTGACTAGCGCCGATTAGCATTTGTCACCGAATCTTAAAGGTAAGCTAGATAATCCCATCTCTGAGTTATAACATTGACATTTGAGAACAAATTTCGACTAAGATTACAGATTTAGGCTGGACATCCACCAGAGCTGTGCGAGGAATATGTGCGGTGCGAAAATGTTTAGCGAGGATGTGAAACGGTGTGGCCCTTTCCACCAGAGCTGTGCGAAGAATGTGTAATGCGTAATGTGTTAATGTGTACAAATGAGCGGTGTGAGGATAGGTAGCGGACTCTTTTCTGACTGGCAGGCGCATATTTTCAAATCGTTGCACACATTCCTAGCAGCACATTCCTCGTAACACATTCCACACAACACATTCCTCGCAACACATCCCTCGCTCGCATTTCTCGCTTGTTTTGTATGAACAAAAACCTCGCTCCGCTAAGCCCATATCCACCAGAGCTGCGCAGAGCGAAGCTAGGTAAATGAAGTGATTCTATTGGTGCTTACAAAACACATTCCCCGCTACGCAGCTTATCACAGCTCTGGTGGATGCTCAGCCTTACACTGAAAATTATTTAAATTTTATTGCTACGTTTAACCGAACCGTTAATAGCTAATTTAGTATTAAAACAGTGTTGAACCGTAAACTTATAATTAATGTCGTTTGAAACTGAAATAGTAACAGAATCAGAAAGAATTCCTTAATTGGATACTTTGTTGTTGGATATTATTTAAGGCGGGTTCACTTTGTCCCTATCGTATGGTCGATCCGATCGTCGACGCGTATCAAGGTAGTGTGAACGGATGATACGCGGTCTCGACTTCTTCCGCGTGAATTTCGGACTTTCAATACCCTGAACACCCAAAATGAGACGACAACACGTATTTTTTTTATTTTTGTTAAATAATCTAATTATTCATGTTCAATACTCTATATTCAAAAATACCAGAATATAATTTCTCATGCAAACTTTCAATCCTCATTTCACCCCTTTAAGGGTAGAATTTCCAAAAACGCTCAAACACGTATTTCACTGTTTTTAACCGAAACCCGAATTTTCATAGATTGTACTTTAAAAAATAACAGATTTTCATACAAAATTCTATCCTTTAAAAATCCTTTAATAGTGGATGCCTACGTCACAAAAGGAACCCATTATCTTAATTTCATGTTTCCAGCTTCAGTGGTTTGTGCTTTGCGTTGATGAATTAGTCAGTCAGTCAAGACATTTCTCTTTATAAGTATATATAGATTGTTTGATTGTGGAGTATCGTATCGCCGTGTCGTATCGAATTCCGTATCTAGTTGTGGACGCCTTGTGTATGCCCGAAATCGAGCTCCGTAAATTGACAATGAGAGGTCATTGAAATAGATATCGTCCCAGACAGCCATATCTGGTGTAGTGTATACTACAACTTTTCTGTTATCTTCATCAGCATCTACAGCCAACCCCCAAGAGGTCCTTGATCCAGAGGTTCGATCCCTCTCCGAGAGTCTATTCGGCAACCTCTTGTGACATTAGTAGGTGGACAAACATTTGTCCACCTACCCCCGATATTTCACCATCGCATCGTGTGCCATGCGGTTCACACAACTGTGTGAGACGTGATGTGGTGGTGATTTACTTAACATAATCTGTGACGTGTGAAGGTAGAAACAAAATTTTTTTTTTACTTGTTACACTGGTTAGACTGTTATAACTACTACTGCCTGCTCTAACAAAGGAAAAGGTTAGACAGATGATGAACGAGAATAAAAAACGGTACGATTTTCGACTAACGTTCTATTTTAACAGTGGAAACGTTCCACCCAAAACGCTGTCTTCACCCTTGTCTGGAGGGTAGCACCCTCACGAAAGTATTTGTTGTACAGCGAATTGATTTCTGCAAGCATCCCTTCAATTTTTCACTGGAATAAGAGCCTGGTTTGACGTGTATTGTTCTTTGAGTGCCTCGGGGACCGACAGGTTTCTTTCATTAGGCAATATATGCATGTATGCGTACTTTAGAAATAGCTGCAGGTCTTTTTTTCATTTGGGAGGCGGGTTTGATTGTTTTTGATGGAGCGTGAAAGTGAGAATTTGTATTGTTCAATTTCTTTTTTGATAGGATTCAGAGTTATATAGATGTCGTGATGAATGTTCTACTAAGTAGGTACTTACTTTAACAAATACGTGTTGAATTATTATATGGAATGGTAATATTCTGGTCGCATGCTTGACTTTAAGGAGCAGCCTTAGAAGTTAATTACAAATTAAAGATTTAAAGAAATGCAAGTACTGTAATTTTTACCCTTTACCGTGCGTTCACACAGTCGGTACTGGATGTGTTGTTCACATCTGTACTGACGAACCAGTTAAACAAATGGCAGCTGCGTCGTATTTGGCAGGCAGGATACGATAAAAATAACGGATCCAGTATTTTTTACTGGATTCGGAATACTGTCTTGTATGTGAACTCGCTCATACAACTATAGGCGCCATCACCGAAATAAAAACGGATCCGCTAAAACGGGTCCTGTAAACAGTTTCTGTGTGAACCAGCTGTTACATGCAATGGTAGCCTAGTGGTGTGACCGTCGGACTGCCAAGTCATAGGTCTCGAGTTCGAACCCAAGGCACGCACCTCTAACTTTACGGATTCGTGTGCGTATTGTACAATTATCACTTGCTTAAAAACAGTGAAGGAAAACATCGTGAGGAAACCGACATGCCTGAGAGATATTTCTCGACGGCATGTGAAGCCAAGTCAGAGTCCCATGGATGGCATAAACTCTGACACTAGGTTAGTCACTAACCACACGAAAAGAAAACCCTTTACAAGAAAATGCTTACGCTGTTTTTGTTGCGCTCTAGGAATCTGTATCCTGTAGTCTATTCATGATTCTGAGAGTCAAGGAAGGGTTGATATTTTTCTATCGTTTTTATTTGAATAATTTGTTATTATTGACGAAAACTTTTCTCGTAAATGTTTGTGGGGTTTCCGCTTCTCTTTTCCTGTTTGTCTTTGGCAAATTGTTATAGTTTATGGCCTCTTGCCTATTTATTAATTGCTCCATAACATTGGAACTTTGATCATTGATGTAACTGTTTTCGCATCAAAGGAGATACTTAGCAATAACTATTAATAGTAAATCAATCTGGCTAAATGGTCAACAGTACTGCCTAGCCTTTTCCCAACTATGTTGGGGTCAGCTTCCAGTCTAACCAGATGCGGTTGAATACCAGTATTTTACACGGAGCGACTGCCATCAGACCTCCCCAACCCAGTTACTGGGCAATGCCGATATCCTAAGGTTAGACCGGTTGTCAGACTTTCGGGCTTCTGACTTCCTGTAACGACTGTCATAGGTATTCCTAAGACACCCGGGACCGACTATTTAACGTGCTCTCCGAGGCACGGAGGGGTCTCGATGTGTAACGAACGGTCACCCATCTACAGACTGACCGCGGCAAGAATAGCTTAACTTCTCAAATCGTATGATCCGCGCGGTTGGTAATAAGCCACGAGCCCCTCCATAAAAATGGTCAACAAGAATATTCATTAAAATCTGGAAATAAGTTTGTTTGAAGTGAGGAAGATTTAGTCAGAAATTAGACCCTGGCAACTTGATAGGGTCTAGATAACGTAGGAAGAACATGAAGCATAGAAATATGTTATTAAAAATAGAGCTTAGAGGGGCAAAACAAGAGAGTTTCTAAACGAATGTAATTCACATAAGGACATACATCGATGTCATTGATGGTGTTCTTCACAAAGGACAGGTGCGTAGTACTCTCAACCGGCGTGCGTGTATGACAAGATGTATGAATGTGGATGAAGCGAAAGGAGTATGTAAGGATCGTAGCATGTGGCGTTCTACAGTTTCTGCCTACCCCCATGGAAAAACGGCGTGAGTTTATGCATGTATGTAACTCCCAATGGCAGCATTCAATGGCGCCGTTGTTATGTAGACCTGTCAATGTCAAATACTCAATTAAAATGTCAATGTCTAATACATTAGCCAGTAATTTATGGTATGTTGTAAAGCTAATTAAATAAACAATATACCTAATATTGTAATTTAATTGTGTTCATTCAGTGACTCCTGTTGCTGACTGTTTAAAACAAAGTTTTAACAGGTCTACATTTGCAGTGGCGCCATCTGGTGTCGATTTTAGTACTACTCAGAAAACGGTGCCATTTAAATATACTAAATTGTATTACTAAAATTAGGATAGCCGATAGGCATTGCTCAGTAACTGGGTTGGGTATAAAATACTGGTATTCAGCCGCATCTGGTTAGACTGGAAACTGACTCCAAAACGTACTTGGGAAAAAAGGCTAAGAGGAACAATTGTATTACCGAAATATTAACAAAATAATTGAGAAGCATTTAAACAAATTAATTCAACATCCAAGAGGTGGTAAGTATTTTGTAACACAAAGACAATCTATTACATCTCCTTGGCAAATGTAATCGAAGCAATTATCCCTACAAAAGGGTCCCAAAATTCAGAAGCTACCTACCCCAGTCAATAAATAGGAACATAGTACCTCTGGTCTCCCCAAAACGGAAAACGTCGTCCATCACACCTCCAATAAATAATAAAACTAAATTGTACTTTAACTCGTCTACTTAAAGTTTCATTTGCAGTAATTGGGATTGATTGAAAACCATTTCAAGTTGATCTCTGTTTATTTGTTAATCCCTTCTGTTTTTGGGCCCTTTTGGAGTAATTTGAGTGGCTCGACAGATCAATAGTAACTGGTGCAATAGAAACAGCGTTGTTTTGGCACGTTGTCATGGCAACGCTTGATCCGAATTCGTGACGCGATGGGGTGTTTCGTGGAAGCGAAAAGAGGATATAGGAATTAGTGTGAGTAAAAGAGACAGAGAATAAGGGTTGGATGATGCACGGCGCACTTGGTCTGTGCATGGTTAAATTGCATTAACGTTGGTTCGTTCGCAATCTGTTGGATTTGCGAATTTTAGCAATCAAGGGTATTCTACTGAGTTCATATTTTAGCCGTTTTACGTTCAACGGTTTGTTGGTAAAGTCCCTCTTTGTGTTAACAGTATTAAAACTCTACTTCAGTCTGCTTTGTTACTTATCATTCTACAGTTTAGCCTCTAGAAGTCAACTTTGCTTGAAAATTATGTCCAGATTTTAGTCTTAAATGGAGTTAATTGACAGTTTAATTTCCGACAATCCTAGGGTCGGAGTAATCGATTAAGCAATATTTAATTATGTTTTTCACTTAATTTACAACGGTAGTATATGTACATAAATATACATTCAGTACAATAACTTGTTGAGAGTGCTGTTGGGGTTGCCCAGGTTTTGCAGCGCATCAGGCATGTTTGCTGATGCGCGGCTGGATGACTTTTATGCCATCATGCGCAAGCGATGTGGCTCGATGCTGCAGCGATTTAGAGTCAGCACCAACAGCATTCTCGCCACCTTGGCGGACAAAATTGATGGTGCATTTCTCAGGCACTGGGTGGGTGTACATGTGCGAGAAGGAGTTCATGTACCAGTGGCGTAGCGTGCCTTGGCGGGGCCCCGTATAAAACTTTGTTTGGGGGCCCTTCGGAAGGGTAAAGATTTCTCACAAAAGAAAAAAAAATGTTTGCATAAAATTAAAAGAAATATTTATTCATCATAATTATCTATCTGTCACTTTTTCCAAAAAAATTTACAAACAATTCAAATTAAATGTACACTCTCCTTGCCTTTTTTTCAGCATACTGATTTATAGCTGATGATGACTTCAGTTTTTCTAAAGTTTCTGCCTCTATGGACAATAGTGACAGGTCTGACAGTTTTTATTAATTTTTGCTTACGGACGTTGGGGGCCCCCGTGACCCGGGGGCCCCGTATAATTGATACGGCGATAGCTACGCCCCTGTCATGTGCCAAATTGATATGTGCTGCTTATTTATGTATTTCTACTAACATTCGTTTTTAAGTTTTTAGGTACTAACATTTTATATGGATCTGGTCTGAAATAAAAATATTATTATTATTAATAAAATCTTTTATTAAGTTACTATAGCCTCATAAAACATACTGACCCTACGCTCCCAAAAAGTCCCACACACAAACTAAACAGGCATCACTTAAAATTCTAAATAACCGACCAATTTAAGGGTTTAAAATGTTCATTGCGTACAAAATGAACCCAAAAAGGGCCAAGTGTATTACGTTAGTACAAAGCATATATTAACAATATATATAAAAGGCTCCGTGAGGGAATGTTGCCCCGTTGAATTATGCAAGCAACGGCACAATGAGGATTTACGAACAGACCTAGAACTTCTTTGATACATATATTAAAACCTTGAGTTTTTTATTAATTCTCTTTACTTGGAAGAGGAAGGCGGACAATGAAATATATTTAGAAAAAAAAATGTGTGCTATTTTTGGGTAATATAGATGCTTTGAAGATTTTAAGAATTGTGTGAGTGAGATAGGCATACAACCAACAAAAAAACTAAATTATACATAACATCACGCCTTGTATTCCCCGAAGGGTTGGGCAGAGGTGTATAGAAACACCCACATTTCGCCGTAATGTTTAAGTCCCATGTAAAAGGGGGCGAACCTATTGCCATCAACCGGGCACAAATCCAAACTTCGGGCTGCTACTGAGGAATTCCACACGGAAAAACCCAATAACATATTGCCCGACCCGGGGATTGAACCCAGGACCCCACGATCAGCGGTCGGGCTTGGCACCACTAGACCAATGAGGCAGTAAATTATACAGTAGAAACTAATGTAATGAAACTATTCAGTACTAGCTTACACGGCTGTTTACCTCGAGGGGTTTCGAGTTCCAATAAGGCTATAAAATATGATTGAATTTTTCGGATAGATAGATAGTTTCAATTGTATCCCATGATTGGCATGATGTTCACCCTCTAATTGACAATTGCCTCTATCACCTCTTACTTTAGGCGTACGGTCACTATACGTCTGCCTAACCCTTCCCCGGCGCCGTTTGCCGACGAGACATTTGTGTTACGGTTATGTATGTATATAACTACACTGCAAGTGTTGCTAGCTCGGTTCAATTAGCAGAAAACCTCTGGCGCCACTTGTCACTTTGAGCACGACTACCGGTGAGACATGTAGGTACATATTTACACACACATTGAGTGCCAATCATTTATCATATTGACATACGATACTAGGCCTGTCTGCAAGAAGCTAAAATTATGTCGCTATAAAAAGTTCGAGTTAATGCGAGTGGCTGAGCTGAACATGTAGTCGAAGAACATGTATCGTGTCTACTCGGTTTTCTTTTAGTTAGTGTTGAATAACGTCACTTTTTTTATAGCCTTGCATTTTTATAAGTGAATTTACATAGCTACTATATATAATAAATAACTAACAACAGTTGTTTGAAGACTTTATATAAGTAAAAAGAAAAAAAAGCCGTTTGTTCAGTAATTTTGTAATGAAAAATTTTTTTATTTGCATCCAGAAGTTTTCTAGCCACACAAAAATCAACGTGTATGTCAATTCATGCATTTTATGACAACTTAGTCGTTCCCGCAGAAATGCAATTGTGCAATAAAGCCGGAAATCATATGCAAGAAGTCAAAGAGCAATGTCGTAGGAAAAGAGTAATAAATAATCGATGTCTACTACAAGTAAAGTGATCGTAAATAATTTATCAGCCATTAATATCGCGGCTGACTTTTACGACGGAACGCGGTTTTTGGTGGATTGCGGTCTACTGTTTTTGGGGCCATTTTTTTTATGTTTCATTAAAGATTGATAATGCAATAGGTAGTGAAAAGCTTAAAATTAACAATTTCTTCATCATTCATAGCCGTTTCTTTTACACATAAAGTTGGCAAAGTTTATATAACGTGATCTTTACACGTCTCGTTGGTCTAGTGATGGCAAGTGCGACTCCTAATCGCGAGGCCCTGGGTTCGATCTCCAGATCGGGCAGTGTTATTGGGTTATTCCATTAGGAATTTCTCAGTAGCAGCCTGGAGTCTGGATTTGTGCCCGGTTAATGGTAATAAGGTCGACCCTATTAGGTACATTAGACTTAAACATAACGGTAAAATGAGGGTGTTACTAAACACCTCTGCCCGACTCGTGATGTTATGTTATCTTTACAGACCGAGACGCGTTAATCCATAACCCTATTTTGTTCACTGTTCTTACTTGCAATTCAAGTGTATTTATTCTAAAAAGTCCTTGATGTCAAACTGGGTAAAAGTCTCTTGTTGCTCTGTGCACGCTTGCAGATTCAGTGCTTTCTTTCTGTGAAAAAAGATGTTAAGCTCCTCTTGCCATTTCGTATTCGGTTTGTAGCCACGGATGTGGAATTTTGTTAGTTTTACTTGTCGCTCGCAATGGAAAAATGTACGTAGGGCTATTGGAGCCTTCGAGTGCAGTTTCATGTTTCTGACTGTATCGATATGTTTCAGATTAAGGATTTGCATAGCCTAGCCAGTGGGCTAAGCTAAGACTTTTAAATCACGTGGACTTTTTTATCAGCACTTATTAAAGGAAACAAAAAAGTTATATGCTATTTGTAAGAAGAAATAAATGTAAGTAATATAATTATAATGTTTAAGTCCCATGTATTACGGGGCGAGCATATTGCCATCAACCGGGCACAAATCCGAACTCCGGGCTGTCACTGAGGAATTCCACACGGAAAATCCCCATAACACTGCCCGACCTGGGGATCGAACACAGGACAGTGGTCGCGAAATGAGGGTGTTACTATACACCTCTGCCCTACTTTTCGGAGAATACAGATGTGATGTTATGTTATGTAATATGATTATAGTAAAATTATGTTCTATCAATTCTCTTAAACATTAAAAAATAATAAACGAATCGTCTCGAACGTGTAACGATCGATCACATAGCTATCAAAGTTTGTAAAAGCTTAAATATAAACAATGACACTGCCATTAACATTGATATCGCATCACTGATAGGCTATAAACTTAACTTACTAAGGGCATCTGTTGCCGGTCCGTTACTTATGAATATTTATGAACCCAGCGTTTGACATGTTCAGTGTATGTTATAATATGCACCTGAGAAGTTTAGGGTTAATAAGATTTATTAATCAAAATGTAGATTTTATGTTTTTGGTATTGCGAGCGTTCGTTTTCCATTTTGTATTTGATTATATTTATGAATATTTTAATGAAAAATAATAAATTAAATTTGCGTAATTAATCAATTTTTAATAAAATTTATTATTGAATTTATGCATATAAACTGAGCAATATGCATTTCTCTATCTTCACAAGAGTAATTAACAGTAATTTGTCAAAATATACCTTTACAACAAGTTAAAAAATATCTGTGAAGTTTTGTAATCATACTTGTTTTATCAAATAACGTAATTAATAAACCGTAGAATTTCAATTATCTATACTAACATTATAAAGAGGAAAGATTTGCATTTTTGTATTTTTCTAGGTAACGAATAAACTTAAAAACTACTGGACCGATTTCAAAAATTCTTTTGCCGTTAGAGAGCTACATTATCACTGAGTAACATAGGCTACGGGCGGAGCCGTGAGGGACACAGCTAGTCGTTAAATATAAGAGCCCTCAGTAAACGGCTAGAGGGGGGAAGTCATATTAAAAGTAAAATAAGTTGAGCATTTCAATTTATTGCACTTTTTTTTTGTAAATTATCTATTTTTAGGAGGTTTGTGATGCATCTGTAGGTGCACCTGACGATCTGATGCTATCGGATTCATAATTATTTTGTACCAGCGGCCCGTCCCGGCTTCGCACGGGTGGAAATTTTTCCCGTTTTTGCAACATTTTTCATTTATGCTCCGCTCCTGTTGATCGTAGCGTGATGTTATATAGCCTATAACCTTCCTCGATAAATGGACTATCCAACACAAGAATTTTTCAATTCCAACCAGTAAGTAGTTCCTGAGATTATCGCGTTCAAACAAACGAACAAACTCTTCAGCTTTATAATATTACTATAGATGGAGGCGTGCACACAATTCGTGACCCGATTCGTATGACGCGATACAGTTTAGTGAATCCGGCATTATAAATATCAATTGCTTGTCTATTTTACACCCGATAAAGATTAATTCGGTAAACTAATCGTCAACAAATCCAACGAAAAGTAATATAAAGAATGTTTAAAATAGAAATATATGTTAAACAGTATGCAAAACTCACCTTTTTAACAGTATTAGGTTATGGTAATCTGAATTCTGTTGACTTGACTAATCTATTATTATTGATAAACAAATGTGTGAGGTGATGTCTGTACTAAAGTTGTTTATGAGCAGTTTTTTGAATAAATTGGAAAATTAAGCAAATGTTAGAAGTGTCTTATTTTCTTGGTTTTGAACTGAGATTGAGAACTTTATACGTCTTTCCGTCCGGTTTTAGGCAAAGAAGACGACATTTTAGTCTCGTCCCGGTGTTGTAAAAGGATTCTAATGGTGTCACGAGCAGGATAAATAGCAGCGCTTCCCTGCTTTGAGAAATAAATACGAATCTCAAATCTAAAGTGTGGTTACCATATCAAATTCGCTCACAACTGTTCATTACAGAGGTCTTGGACAGAAATTAAACCTCTGGATATAGCAATACAATTTTCTAAAGCGTTCGGCACACTACACGCGGGTCACGAGCGCTGGTCCCCGTTGACACGACCCGCTCGCTTCCCGCTCTAGCATTTGCTCTGACATGCTTCAGAGTAATCCATTAAATGCAACTCATGCGGGTCCGCCGAAGTCATGACCCACTCACGCCCCGCGTCTTGTTTGGCGACCGCTTTACTCTGGGCCAACAGAACGTGCTTAACAAGCACATATAGGAAGGAACAAAGAAAGAAAGCAGGAAATAAAGAAAGATGTTTTTACTTTTTTATGTTTAAGATGGGACTTCGTTAGCGTAAAGTTCAACAATAAAGGTACCATCCCTGTAAAGTAATAATGTTTAAATAACAGTAGGAGGTTGGTCACGTAACAGACGTAGATTAGGAGCCGCCGTTATACCGGGATCGCCTTAATTCTCCAATTAATAGGTCGCACGTGATGGGAACTCCAACAGTCATAATTATAGTTTTTATAATGACAATAATTTTGGATGCGTTTGCAATAACTCCGCCGACCCGCACCAGGCCAGAGTGGTGGACTAAGGCCATCTTTCATCATTCTGAGGAGAGGCTCGTGTCCAGCCGTGAGATAGTAATGGGCTGATAATGTTGGAAAAAGAAATTTTATGAAAATTAATCATCATCTGGAATAGAGCGGCTGAGATTCATTGTAGGATCAGTTGTAGAGTGTATTAAGAAAATCCTGATACACAGTTAACTTTAAAAATTAAATCCTAGTTTCATCAAGTGGCAAAGCCAACACGTTTTTTATAGGAACTGATCATCATTGCTTCATTTAAATGCAATTATCCGTTCCTTCAAGCTCAATGGAGCTTGGTAGAATAAAAATCTCGAAATATCTTTATCGAGCTGAATGGGGGCACAGTAAAGCTTCTACAATAATAGCTGGCTGTCCGTTGTAAAATGTTGGCCCGCAGGTTTGCACGTTGTACGAAGCTAGTTAAAGTAACGCTTTCCAAACCTTACTGTCAGTCCTTCTACACATGCAGCCTGTGGGTCAACTTCACTCAGCGGACATACAGCGACCTACGCGTTCAATATAATAATGCACTGAGAGTGCTGCTGCGGCTGCCGTGGCGTTGTAGTGCGTCGGGGATGTTTGCAGATAATAATATTGATGGTTTTGCCGCCATTATTAGGAATAGATGTGCATCCCTGATGACTCGTGTTCGCGGCGGCACCAACAGTATTCTCAGTGTATTCGCAGATCGGTGGGATTCCCCGATGTTGCGGAGGTGGATGCGGCTCCACGTTGAAATTTAATTGTATATTTTTATGTGTCTGTAACTTACTAACACTAGAATTTAAGTAAATTTGTTACTAACCATATGGACTCCGGTCTGAAATAAAATACTTCTATTCTATTCTATAATATTCCTTTCTTTTGTTCCAGAAATAGTGGAGGAGCAACAATGTCACGACAGCGAATTCCGACTCACCTGCCGGGACCTGGACTCTCACATCGCAGTATTAGAGGCGTGGTACACCTCCGCAGAAGACTACCACGTCAACACCACCCACGAGAGCCTCCGAATCAAAACTGAGAACGATTCGGAACTAAACCGAGTTTACGTGTATTCTAGTCCAAAACATAATGGGGTCTACCAACCCTCCAATCATTCCATGTTTGAAAACACCTCAAATGTTAATAATAGCTTTGATTTTAATGATTTTGTCAACGATACCTCGTTTTTCAATGATACGGTGGATCTGTCAGTGGATTTTGTGAATGTGTCTGGGTGTGGTCTTCCGACCATGTCGAGGAGTTACGCCAGTTGGCGCGAAGGAGATAAGAGGAGGCGGCTGCAGTCGAGGGAAACGTCTGTCAATTTGAGAGCGCCTGTTAGTTATCGGTAAGTGGACCTTCATGTTTTTTAACAATAGTACCTACTTAGAAATGTTTCATGGAGAATGGAGGGGCAACCGCGCCGACCATACGATTTGCGAGGTTAAGCTGCGCTTGTCGCGGTCGGTCTGTGGATGGGTGACCGTTCGTTACACATCGAGACCCCTAGATGCCTTGGAGAGCACGTTAAAAGATTGGTCCCGGGTATCATACGAATACCTATGATAGTCGTTACAGGAAGTCTGAAGTCCGAAAGTCTGATAACTGATCTAACATTAGGATATCGGCATTATCCAGTAACTGGGTTGCGGAGGTCTGATGGTAGTCACTCTGTGTAAAATACTGGCATTCAGCCGTGTCTGGTTAGACTGGCAGCTAAACCCAATATAGTTGGGAAAAAAGCTAGACATAATTGGGTGTCATTGGGTGCTAGTGAAAGCTATGGGTACATGATAGTACACCTTTGATTAAATCATTGGTGGCTAAGGATGTGACGACACTGGTATAGTTGTTTTAAAAATACCTTGAAAAGAGTTACTACAAATTAACCAATTTGGTTCAAAGATGAAAACGTTGGCCATCTTTGAACCGACCGTTGGCGTGTGGCTACTATTAAATTAACCAATTATAAAGTTGTAAATGTAACCAATTTATTTGTAGACGTGTATTTGATATATGTTTAACATGTGTATACTTTGTAGCTGGTTGGTATGTTTTGATTTATGTTTAGTAAACAATTTGGAAAATTGCGGTTGGTTTTCTATGTAATAAAGTGTACACGCACGTAACTTTTTTTTTTTTTTAAAAAACGTTGCCCCACACTAGGATTTCTCCTGTATCGTGGGTGCGTTTACAGACACAAATCTTCACATGCACAAACATCCACACCCGGAACAACTATCTGTAGGCCATACAAATATTTGTTCCGTGTGGGAATCGAACCCACGACCCGTAGCGCAGAAGCCGATCGCTCAGCCACTGCACCAAACGCGTCGTCGAATTTGGCAAGTTTATGGCGTAGTGGGAGTAAGTTTGCGCATGTACACTTAGTGCAACAAAAAAATGGTCACTTTTATTGCTTGTCATTATTCTATGGTTATTGCCATAATTTATTTTTAAACATGTCTGTTAAGAAGAAAGAAAGAAAGGAGAGGAATTCTCTTCTCTACTTTTGCCAAGTTACGTGCCGGCGACTATATTTACAGTGAAATTATGGGCATTTTGGACTTGTATTAGTAATACACGCATCGTGGATTCAGCAGCATTCATTCAGCGTGGATTCGTAGACAGCAGTGATCGCCTTGTGGTGTGACCGTCGGACTGCCAAGTCATAGGTCTCGAGTTCGAACCCAAGGCGCGCACCTCTGACTTTTCGGATTCATGTGCGTGTTGTATAATTATCACTTTATTACGTATTGTATTATTATAAGGAAGACATCGTGAGGAAACCGGCATGCCTGAGAGATATTTCTCGAAGGCATGTGAAGCCAAGTCAGAGGCATATGGGCGGCATAAACTCTGACACCAGGTTAGTTACTAACCACACGAAAAGAAGAAGATCGTGGATTCTGTTTGCTTAGAATTGTGCTCGATTAGCTTATAACCCCGTCATGGCGAATCTTTGAATGTAAGTTCAGCTTTCAACATCTAATTTCTTACAACCGTCTATCAATCCCAATGAAATGAATTTTGGTATCTCAAGTTCAAACTACTCGCTAGAGGATTTCAGACTTCTAGCTACCCGTGGTAGTTGTCAATGCTATTTGCAGGACAGACGGCTTAAAGTGCTCGCCGAGGCATGGAAGTGTATCGATGTGGAATCGACATTCAACCGGGCCAATATCGCTTGACTTCATAGATCGAACGATATGTACGGTAGCTAAGCCTTCAAAGGGCAAAATTCCCTACACACGTACCTTCACTCAATGATAGCCTATACGTGTGGGGCCTCATATCAGGATTTATTATTCATTCGGAACACAAAGTCCGTACACGTAACCATGTCAATGATACCTTTCCCATGGGAATATGCCCTGTGGGACACCGACTTTGTTGTTGTGTTACTAATTAGCAACCTTTTAGAATGACAAGTAGTGTAGCAATAGTTTCGGCCGTAATACAAACTTTGATGTGATTGACTACCGTGACACTGTGTAACTAACCTACTCCATGCAGTGGTTTATCTAGAGTTTGACGTTGACAGTTCGGGATATGGCGTGACTCCGTAGTCACAACGTTTATTTAGCCCTCATCAAGCTTTCTCCCTCCCAGTCCTCTCGCAAGCAACGCCCTAAGTCGAGGTCCGAGTCCCATTAGGGGTCGCCCTTAGTGCTGTTGTTGCTAGCTAGTCATGATGTTAGTAGTAGTTAGTTTAGGTGAAGTATTTTACTCTCGTCACCATTGGTTGGAGACCCTCTGGTCTCGCTAATAACTGCCCGGTTACGTAGAAACGGTCCGCAAGACCATCTAAAAGCAGTCGAATAGAAAAAAACTGACAGTTTTGAACGCAGCTCGACTGATGACGCACGTCCCCGTGATAGACGACTGTATGGAATGACTGTGGTCAAGAGAAAATTGATCGTCTTTTGTTTTTAGTACCCGTACCAGAATAAAAACCTCTGAATCTGGACATTCTGACACGGTTGTGTTTTATTATTCTCAATGTTTGTGTAGATACATACAATGATATCAACGATAGTTTATCCGAGTGTTTCTCCAATAGATTGTAGTATTTTTAAACGGTTTTAATTGGCTTCACTTCATTTATTTGTTTTATTCAAATCTTGCGACAGATTTTTCAACTACTCCTGCTTAACCGATTCTTCTAAAACTTCGCTACCATATTCAATACCCATAACAATACTTAATTCTAATAATTTCAACTTTCAATCCTCAAATCCAGATGGTGCAATGGTACTGTAAGATAAAACCGTTCAACTTGGCTTCACATGCCGTCGAGAAATATCTCTCAGACATACCGATGTTTTCCTTCACCGTTTTAAGCAAGTGATAATTATACAATACGCATATGAATCCGAAAAGTCAGAGGTGCGTGCCTTGGGGTCGAACTCGAGTCCTATGACTTGGCAGTTCGACGGTTACACCACTAGGCTATCATTGCTGTATCGTACTATATGATGTGATGATATATTCATACACGATACATCTCAATCGACATTTACAACGTCCGTACTGGTAAATTTTAAGTATTTTATTTACACTTACACTTTTTTAACCCCCGTCTGGACGGAAAGTACTCTAAATACTGAATATAGCCAATTTTACTCAAAGAAAACGTTCCTTTATTTTTGAAAAGAAGAAAAATTGCATTCCAAGATTTTTGAAAACACGCTTGCCACACCTGGAAATCGAACCGGCTAAAATCTGACAAAATAACATTCTGTATACTTTTAAACGTGTTTGTATATAGCTCTTACGTTACTTTTGGTGTTGCATTAGTTAAGTGTTGCCATAATGATGTTTATTTACACCTGCGCCAGCGCTTTTTGATGCAGTTTCGTATCATTCGCGGTTCGTCTGTTTAGTTTGACTCAATATAAACTGTGCATAATATGGTAACTGTATTTCCTTAATAAGGTTGTATTTACTACTAAGAGGAGGATAATACAACATGTTTTCTCCCTTTGTGATGAGATACAAATTATACAAGGTTAGTCGGAAAGGGGGTACTAAGCCGAAATGGTGTTAGAGTTCCCATAATAATGGATAACTTTTGTTCTACAACTTTCCCCAAAAGCCAATAAATAGTTCAAGAGGAATAGCTGTTCAAAGATTTCATAAAAAATACGCTAAATTCTATCTAACCTCAGCTATGATCAGCTGTGTTTACATTTTATGTCATATTTGGGGTCACGGATTAGAAGCTCTATTTTCTGAATTCGTAACTAAAGCAGGGATGACAAATTTTTGAATAAACTAAAATAAAAATAATTTTGCATGGAATATTTTTTTATCGAATTATGAAATTGTAATACTTTCTTTAAAACAATCATCAGTGACACATTAAGTAGCCCGCGGCTTAGTACCCCATTTACGACTAACCTTGTATATTATATCAACTCTGAATAAGCGTATGGGTGTCTTTTTGTTGGTTACACTATCAGTAATATAACTATTCTGGTACTCTAGTGTACAACCCACTCTGGTAGGTACTTCTTGTAAAACATATCTGAGAGCTGTATTCAGCAATATGTATTTCAGTAGTTCAGTTGCCTCGTCGATCTAGTGGTGGCAAGCGCGACTGCTGATCGTGAGGTCCTGGGTTCGATTCAAGTGGGGTTGGGCCAAGTGTTATTGGGTTTTTACGTGTAGAATTCCTCAGTAGCAGCCCGGAGTTTGTATTTGTTTTCAGTTGATGGCAATAGGCTTGCCGTCTATTATATGGTATTTAAACATAACGGCGAAATGAGGGTGTTACTATACACCTCTGCCCAACCCTTCGAGGAATACAGGCGTGATGTTATGTTATGTAGTTTAGTTATAAACAAGAACAATAATATAATCTGTTAAGTATATTATTTTTTAGTATTCTGTTGTTCTAATTAGCAGTTTGAACTGAAATTGTAATTTAAATCAATCGTCAAACATCAACAATAATAGAATGAGCGACTATTGATTTATGCACATTTATACCAAAATTAAACTTTAAACTCAAGGTATTAAGGGTTAGTATTGATTGTTAGAATTGGGGTACATCTATAGGTAGATATGAATCAGTAGTCAACAATTGATGCGACTCTAAATGGTGACTTGGAGTCAAGGGTTATCAGCTATTGAGGGCGCGATGCGCGATAACGCAAGGTAATTGCTCTTGCTAGCAGCTCACGTGCCAACCCTTTTTGGAAGGGTTCCCACTAAATGGCTCAATCAAATCAATGATTGTGTTTCTTCTAAGGTCAATCTGTCTATCTTGTACACATGTAGTATCTAAGATAACAAACTAAACCGTCGATGCGACCCGCTCGTGCACCGTGCTCGCATTTCGTGTGACCTACTTTAGATTTCTATGGACATGTTTTATAGTAATTCTTTGAATACCACTCACGCGGGCCGGACACACCGACAGTGACGCTATGATCCGCTCGCGCTCTAGGGACGGCGACGGCGACGCTACGACCCGCTCGCGCTCCGGGCACGCCGACGAAACCGCCACGACCCGCTCGCGCCCCAGGTATGTCGTGGCGACATTATGACCCGCTCTCGCCCCGCGTCGCTGTCGATTTGTTCTTGTGATGTTGTTGATACAAGATTTGTATATACAATATAATATAAATATAAGTTTGGGTAACAAATTGAGACGATCTGTTTATTCCGTTTGGAATTGCTAACTTTATTTTAAGTATGTTAAAGCCTAATTTTATCAGTACGAATTTCCTCTTTATTAAAGCTGCGGTTTCGTCATTCGTCAACGGCCTCGTTGGTCTAGTGGTGGCAAGCGCGATTGCTGATCGGTCCTGGGTTCATTCCCCAGGTCGTGCAGTGTTATTGGGTTTTTACGTGTAGAATTCCTCAGTAGCAGCCCGGAGTTTGTATTTGTTTTCAGTTGATGGCAATAGGCTTGCCCTCTATTATATGGTATTTAAACATAACGGCGAAATGAGGGTGTTACTATACACCTCTGCCCAACCCTTCGGGGAATATAGGTGTGATGTTTTGTTACGTGTGGTTTTGTCATTCTTGTCGGCCTCACAAACTTTTAATCCTGAATTCCTGATTTGACGACAAATAAATGGCACATTCCGCATTTAACTACCGTTCTAAAATTAGTAGGATAAAAACTATTTTGTCGTTCTGTGTGTCCAAATGCGAGGTGACAGAAATCTTTACAAGAAAAATATAAAACTGTAATAAACGTGAAGAAATGCAGGATCGTAAATACTTTTTCCTTGTATGCTCGTAAATTATTGGTATAGTGGTCGAGATCCGGCAGACCTTACTTTGATTCTGGGGCAGTGATGTAACAGGTTCTTCTGTTAAATTCTCAGCAGCATCCCTAGTTTTAGGATTAAATCAAAAGGGTTTTTTTAATACCAATTGCTTCGTTCTGATTTTTCTCTGTACCTCGGAGAGCACATTAAACAGTCGGTCCCGGGTGTCATACTAATACCTATGACGGTCCTTACAGGAAGTCAAAAGCCCGAATGTCTGACAAACAGGATATCAATATTGCCCTGTAAGTGAGTTGCGGAGGTCTGATGGCAGTCGCTCCGTGTAAAATACTGGTATTCAGTCGCGTCTAGTTAGACTGGAAGCCAACCCCAACATAGTTGAGAAAAGGCTAGACAAAACAGCTTCCTTCTGATTTTTCTAGAATGTTCTATATCAAAATACGGCACAAAATAGAGCTATTTTGCCGGCTAACAGAAATCTGAACATTTCTTAAATTTTATAAAATAAATGTGGGATTCAGTCTCAATCCCATAAGTTAGAACTCTTGGCAGGTTTCTAGTTTTCCAGTTATTGCAATCACACTAGATTTTCAGATAGAAACTTATGTTTGAAAGACCAGCCGAACTTAGCATATAAGCAAGTATAGTTCATGTACAGTAGGGCAACAAATAGTTTCGTCAGTTTTCAAATTCGTTCCTTTCCCACATCGCGGGCACATGTTACCTTTTCAAACTGTTGAACGAAACAGACCAATGCATGGAAAATTATGTTTAATTAATTGGTAGCAAAGATCAAAATTGCCTTTTGTTTCCATATGGCGTAGTAGTGCCATGTAATGTCATTGATTTAATTTAAGGAGTTTTGTTATAAAAACCATTACATAAATCAATTCGATGTTTAAATAAATTGACATTACTAGTCGTTGTCATCATGTCACCATTATAATTTTTAATGTCCTGTCAAAAAATACTTGTATTTTCATTTCTATAATGTTGGCAATACATAGTCGGTAAGATAGGTTGTTTCTTGCACTGTGCAAGCAAAAATAGACCTTAAGGTGTATAGCATTTTCGTTCCCCTACTGTACAATAAATTTACAACAAAACTTGGTTGAAATCTCTGTAAATCCACCGTGTAGAATCAAACTTTAAAATCTTACAACTATAATAAACAACGTCTTCCAACTAATTCTCCTTCACAAATCTCCAGAGATTTTGGTCTTACAATAGTAGTAGTAGAAATAGCTAGGAGTAGTAGTAAATTCTTTACATAAAGTCACGATAAGCTTGAAAATAACATTCACGGTTTATTTGATATTAAATTCTTATTTGCCACTCTATCCGGGGAATGGAAGAAGAAAATAATGTGTATTTACATTTCTTTTTTAACAGAAATAGTTGACTGCAAACAGAGGTGGATAATGGATTTTAATTTGTATTTAGGTTTTTGTTTTGTTTGTTTGTTTTTTAAAAAAACGTTGCCCCACTAGGATTTCTCCCGTATCTTGGGTGCGTTTACAGACATATATCTTTACACGCACAAACACCCAGACCCGAAACAACTATCTGTAGGCCATACAAATATTTGTTCCGTGCGGGAATCGAACCCACGACCCGCAGCGCAGAAGGTAATCGCTCAACCACTGCACCAAACGTGTCGACGGTATGCAACGCATATACAGCACATTACTGTCCCACTGGTGGGCACGAGCCTCTACTTAGAATGAGAAGGGTAAGGGCCCCAGTACACGCTAGCACCAGAATAGAAGCACACAGCTAGAAGGCTTCAAAAATATCTCTATTGTGTGTGTAGGCCACCAACGCACACCAGGTCAGCGTGGTGGACTAAGGTCTAAACCCTTCTCATTCTGACAAGAGACCTGTGCCCAGCATTGGGTTGACAATGGGCTGATTATGTATGTTTGCGTGATGCTGAGCCTTGCTTCGCACCGTAGGGGTAACAAGCGTGAAGAATAGACGAGATAGATAGATAAGATTTATACAAATTATAACAAAACGAACATCAAAGCGACTAGCAAAATTAGATTGCCGAAATGTCACTACCACGTCTCATTGGAACCATCCGAGCGATTTGACAACGGACTGTAGATAGACAGATAGTCTTGTGACGTCAGAACAGAGACAAGTCGCCGTCCCCGGAGAATATAATGGCATTCGCAAAAACACAACTTTTCATTTTTGACGACTGCTTGCCAGTTACTTTACATAAGAGAAACGAAAAATCGGTTTTTATGTTGTTCTGAAAAGTTGTGTTTTTGCGAATGCCATTATATTCTCTGGGGACGGCGAAGTGGGTTTTTGTGGTGACAGATTGGTGGTTAGCTGGGAATCTGTAACATTTTTACCATCACTACTTATGTTAAAGACGGCACAGATTCGGCTCGCGGGCTCGCAACGTCTCCAAGAACCCATGATGGGATCTACTGCCATTACCTACTACGCCATGGGACTCCCATGTAAATGGGTCAAGCCTATCACCTATAGCAGGGTTGGCAAACCTATTTACATTTACCATTTGAAAAATGTCATGTGCCAAAAAGATTTCTTAATTATTGTTAAGACATCAAGCGTAATTCGATGGTGCATTGAAAGACAGGAAACATTCGGATGCTGGTCGTGTCGGTCTCATATTTCGACAGTTGGCAGTGAAAACCACGTATTACAAATACAAATTTTTTCAAGAGATAGAAAAACTGTCTCCTGAAAAAAAAATGGCCAATTAAATTTTTATACAAGTTTGTCATCGTACGTCATAGATGGCTTAGAAGTATTTGAATTGATAGTTTGTTGAACTAATACGTGTATGAAGATTTTATCAATCTGAAGAAGAAATAGGACACTTTTGAAGAAAATTGGATTTACGAGGTTTTCACTGCCGAGCATCGATATGGTATTTGAGTGTGAGCCATTTTTTTCAACAACTCCTCGCCTCTTCTCGTCTCTCATAGAGATCAGTGACGTTAGTTATTGATCTCTACGAAGAGATCTCTAGACTCAATAACTGTGTATATTTACATTTAACTACTGCTTAATTAGAACACAGATGCACTAACGGAAGGGTTACCACTTAAGGTTCAGCCCATAGATTCATGTTACTTATACATCAGCACTCTGCAGGTACAATATTTATAGGTCACGAGTCAATGGTTCTTGTTCTATGGCGATCTTATGGTGCTTTGATGTTATTTATATTCGGTTAATTGGTACAGTAAGCTTTAATGGTGATTATGATGGCTTTATTTTAGTGTATGGTGTACTATGCTGAAGGTTAAAAGTGTAGATATGAGAGAAAATATACTTATGCATAAGAGTCCCGGCCCGTATCTCTGACTTTTCGAATTCATGTGCGGATCAGAATTTGATTATCACTTGCGTTAACGGTGAAGGAAAAACATCGTGAGGAAACCTGCACACCTGAGAGGACTCCATAAAGTTCTCGATGGTGTGTGTAGTCTGCCAACACCAGGCCGCACCAGGCCAGTGTGGTGAACTAAGGCCTAAACCCTTCTCATTCTAAGAAGAAGCCCGTGCCCAGCAGCGGGACGGTAAGGGGATAATTATTTTAAGTTTTATGTAGTATATGTACTCTGTATATTATAACAGTACCCAGTACCTGGATGACCGAGCTTTGCTTGATTATTTTTTTGGTAAATCGACGTTTTCTAAAAATTAAACCTAGCTAAATCGATTTATCTCCCCTGAAACCCCCTGCATACTAAATTTCATGAAAATCGTTGGAGCCGTTTCCGAGATTCAGATTATATATATGTCGCAGACACACCGTTTATAGAATTTGATAGAATTGAGTATAGCATTACAGTTTAGACCAGTGTCTGCTTATCAGAAGGTAAAGCGGATATTTCGTAAATAAAACAAACATAGACTCTCCACCACTGAGAGTACTTGTATTTGGGTTAGTCGTTAGTTACAGAAGCTAGTTCACAATATATCACAACATAACAATTTACACAAGTTCAGGAAATAAGGATAAGCTAGTCAGATATAAAAGGTCAGACTTCTTCGGCTGTTCGATATGGAATGCCCCACTCCGTCGAATGACAACTGTTTTTATAACGTCAAGTACGTTGATTCATCTTGACGACTACCCTCCTTTATTTTCTAAATGATTTATTCTCCGACATATATATGTATAAACAAGAATTGCTCGTTTAAAGGTATTATTATAGATATAAAATAAATAAGAAGCCGGAATAATCAAGAGAGCACTCCTCGAAAAAAATTAATAAAATTAAATTTCTAATTATAAAACTTATCCCTAGTTACTCAAAGTCTGATTAACGCTATGAACTAACCAACTGTCCAACATGAAAAGTGCTGTGATTGGTTGTTAATATTTTGGTCGACCAATCACATTCGTTGACATGGGTTTTGACAACAGGTTAAATTGATCACACTTTCATAAACCGGGGTTTAGTTTCATAAAGTTGGGCAGGTAATTTAGCAGTCGCTCCGCGTTAATCCATGGTGCTCGTTTCATCCCCCCCGGTGCCGCCACCGTCAGATGGCGGACGCGGTGGGGCCGCAGGGGGAGAGGAGTGTCGGTGTTTAGTTGGCCGCTCTCCCTATCCTATGTGGCCGAAAAGTGGTAGGCGGCGGGGCCACTAACCTGACCCGTCGCAGGGGGACCAGGGGTCCAGACACGGGGTAGTCTGGCGCCCATGTACTTGTTTGGTCCCCGGGGTGGTCACGGCGTACCATGTGTTCTGGTGCGCCGGTGATGTGGGGTGCCCCCCGCGCCTCTCAGGAGGTCGTGGGGTGGGGCCCTACAGTGGAGAGGTCCACCAGCAATTGGTGGACCAAGACCTGCCGGGGTTGCGGTGCATGCAATAGCGAATCCCGCGACCCCGGCCTTAGGTCAGAAGGAGGGACACCGTGGTGGTTTTAGCCGGTAAGAGTCCGGCACACCCCCCCGTCTTCCCCAGACGGGGGTAGTCCATGAGGATTTCCCCACGACAAAAAAAAAAAAAAAAATGGTTCTCGTTTCATCATACTGAAACTTGTTTACTTGTTCTATGTTATGATGTTCATCAATTGATTGCTTCAACAAACCATATAAGAAAACCTCAGCAAGAGTATAGAAAAGGTAACATAACATCACGCCTGTATTCCCCGAAGGGTTGCGCAGAGGTGTATAGTAACACCCTCACTTCGCCCGCGGCGAGCGATAGCCGCGCTATTCGCTCGGGGCGCTAAAATGCCTCACGTTAAGAACACATGTTTACATCTTGTAATTTTTTTGTTTAATCCAAATGTATCCCATGCAGTGTTAATCTATGTCAGCAGTACATCACGAGGTTTGAAGGAATTACATGATTTCGTTTACACCCTGTGTACTTACCTAGTATTGCTTCCGAGGTTACCATGCAACTGAAAATAGCATGTTTACTTTTATAAAATATTGCGTCACACTATGATACCATGTTTTCATACAAACATATTTAAAGTATTCATAATTTTTCTTTTGTTTTCATTTCAAAAATATCAATATTTAGCATTTCTTTAGCTCAAACCAAACACATTTATGCCCGGTTCCTATAAAGAAAAACGGATCGTTCTTCTTACCAATGGTAGCATGTTTTATAGCCAAACTGGGCGTATAGAAACACTAGGCTAATTTTACCTGTTATAACTTCCGTGTGGAAGGGTCTACTATGCAAAAATATAGGGTTTTTGCTTCATTATTGGTATAGATACAAGAGTCTCAATTTTAACCGATAACGCTCCGTAAATTATAGGAATCGGCCATTTAATCGATACGTATACTTTTACAACTATTTATCTTTACCTATTCCAGATGTTTATTTATGTATTTTCCGAAGAAATCTGCTCGTAGAGGTAAATAGGCGGTTTGTTTGGAACACTCAAGCGCCAAATATTTGCGTTAATAAAAGACCGACAAACTGCCTCGTTGGTCTAGTAGTGGCAAGAGTGACTGCTGATTGTGAGGTCCTGGGTTCGATCCCCAGGTCGGGCAAAGTGTTATTCGGTTTTTCCATGTGGAATTCCTCAGTAGCAGCCCAGCGTTTGGATTTGTGCCCGGTTGATGGCAATAGGCTCGCCCCCTATTACATGGGACTTAAACATAACGGCGAAATGAGGGTGTTACTATACACCTCTGCCCAACCATTCGGGGAATACAGGCGTGATGTTATTTTTATGTTAAAAGACCCATCTCTTACGACTATGCAAACAGATCACCCTATTTGTGAGATAGATGTATTTTTAGATGGATTAATCGTAGTTTTATTTGATTAGGAAGGGACGATGAAAGATTTCTCTATTATGGTATATAAGGTCCAACCAAAATACCTGGATAAACTTTTACACAGTGTTCAGTACGTGTAACTGAACATATCTAAGCAAAAAAAACGAGATCCAAGTGTTTTTTTTTTCTAACCAAAAATTATTTTTCAAATTTAATTTTACTTTTTTTATTTTTTTTTAACATTTTTCACTTCGCTGTTTAGGTAAAACACGGCACAGTATTAGCGCGCGCCCCGATGGCGGTCGATGCATAAAAAATGAATGAGTTTATTCTTAAAGAGTACAGGCAATTTCAAACGAAATCGTCACTCAATACAAAATCAAAAAATAAAAAACCTTATTTCAAGAACGTTAATTTAGTAAATAACAATGCATATACTTGTTAAACTAAAATTTCAGTGTATGTATTATGATTATAACATAATATTCTAATTGGGGTGTTTGAGGGCGTGCGTTAACTACGTTACATGTTGTATATCAAACATTAAAAAAATCAAGCCTTCTAATTTATCATCAATTATCGGATTAGAAAGGTCTTTTTCAGTAGGTATATAATATTAGTCGGATAAACTTCGATCAATAATGATTGAAGCGCATAAAGGTACTAATCCGAAGGGGTATCCATAATAATGAATAACTTTTGTTCTACAAGTTTCTCTAAAGCCAATCATTTTAGAGAAATTGCTGTTCTCTTTAGAGTGCAGGATTAATACGTAGCTCCATTTTCTAAATACGTAACTAAATCAGGATTGTCGAACTTTATAACATAATATAAAAAAAAAATAATTAGATAACACTTGCTGTAAAATATTTATTAATGCGTCGAGAGAGAGAAGAGAGAAACACCGAAGTAAACAGAGTGATCTAAGTTATTACATATAAATGAAACAAGTACCAACTATTTCTTCAAAGCACCTCATTAATACGACATTAATTAATGCACAAAATATATTTAAACAGGTCAGGACACAGGGCGTCGAGTTAGGGAAACGGTTCAAATAGTAACAAAGTAATTATGTGGCGTTTAATCTTTCAATCCTTGAGTAATTTTGTTAATTGCCTGTCTAGGGTTACTTGGGGAACGCAATGACAGATTTACGGAGAGGTTGGGCAATTATAGACTATTTGATGCGTTAAGAGAAAATTAGTAGCGTTTGGTTTCCGTTTAAATATTGGTTACCCCTTCTCGTGTGATTTCCGACAAAAAATAGAACATCCCTTGGGTGTTGTTGATTACTTCAAGGGGATAGACAGTAGCATCTGCCTTGTGCAATAATAACCACTAAGTGCGATCACCTGTCTTCCAAGCGAGTAGATAGTGGCAATATGCTATGACCATCTTATTACCCGATGCGGCGAAGCCAAAAAAGGAGTTGCTGGGTGATCCTTCGAAAATTTTTAACATTATTTTAACAAATCATTCTTCTCCCGGGTTGTTAACGTTATAGTATTGTCAGATTGTTTATATTCTTGTCTTATTGCTTGACGGCAGCGGTATAGTTTGAGTTTTCATTATTATAATTATAGTATTAAACATCTGCATTCTTAACTTTGGGATGATGCTAATGACGTTCTCAATTTTTGTTAAAATTTTTCGAAGAATGCCCCTGCTATGTGTTTGACCTGTATATATGTAGGTATGTATAATATACAAGGTTAGTCGGAAAGGGGGTACTAAGCCGAAAGGGTGTTAAAGTACCTATAATAAGGGATAACTTTTGTTCTACAACTTTCCCCAAAACTCGATAGTTTAAGAGAAATAGCTTTTCAAATATTTCGTAAAAAATATGCTAAAATCTGTCTGTCCATAGCTATGATCAGCTGTGTTTACTATTTAGTTAGGTCATATTTGGGGTCACGGATTAGAAGCCTAATTTTCTGAATTCATAACTAAAGCAGGCATGCTTTTTTTTTTAAACTAAAATAAAAATCTTTTTGCATGTAAATAAAATTTATATGATTTTGAAATTTTAACAGTTGCTTTAAAATAGTCATCAGTGATACTTTAAGTGGCCCGCGGCTTAGTACCCCCTTTCCGACTAACCTTGTATGTAAGCCGGTCCTATGTTCCCTCGTAACTACTAAACGGCTGAACCGATTTTGATGAATGATATGTCGTTAGATTCGTCTTTACTGTGCGAGTGTCACTGGTTATATTGAAATTATAAAAAAACAAAATGGCGGATTTTTGGCTCAAAGATATATATTTTCAAAAAATAAAAGTCGATATAGGTGCTATGTTAAGTGGGATATCTTTTTTTTTTTTACTAAGTCGGGTTTTTTAATTTCAATTATTTTTTAAGTAAGTACCTAATAGTTTGGCAATCAGTCGCACGGCCCATCTGATGATAGACGATTACCAGCGCTTATATACCTACAACACCAATTGCTTTTGCGTTGCCAATCTTAGACACGGAAACGCCGGTAGAGGACGTCCTAGAAGGACATACATCGATTTTATTGGTGATGTTCTTCACAAAGGACAGGTGCGTAATACTCTCAACCGGCGTGCGTGTATGACAAGATGTATGAATGTGGATGAAGCGAAAGGAGTATGTAAGGGTCGTAGCATGTGGCGTTCTATAGTTTCTGTCTACCCTCATGGGAAAAAGCGTGGGTTTATGTATGTATCTTAGACTTACGTGGAAAGTTTCGTGTGCCTATAATTTCACCGGCACCCATACTTTTCAAACTGGGACACAGCGCGTCTGCTTGGCTGCAGACATAGGTATGGTGGTTGAATTTCTCCAGATTTCTTAGATTTCTCTTTTACATAGAGCTCTAGTACTGAATGAGTGGGTCAAGGAACTGCAAGTATACTCCACCAAGAAGACACCATTGTTGCATAATATCAGCAAGCACATTGGATCAACCGCGCGACGGGCGCAACGAGTATTCCCAAGGAGGGTTGATGTCAGGCAGGCGGCCGGTCATAAAACAATAAGCCAAAACCTCTAACAACATGGATTTATGAAATACATGTTGTGCCGACCCCATCTAGTGTGGGATAAGGGCAGGGAGAAGAAGAAGAAGAGAGCTCTAGTACTAGTAAAACAGTTTCTTGTAGCACACACTGTCCCTTTAGGAGTAGACGTTTACAAACATATCATCACGCCTTTTATTCCCTGAAGGGTTCGGCAGAGGTGTTTTAAGTACATTCTCGTTTCGCCAGTTATGTTTAAGTCTCATGTTAGGTGGCGAGCTTATTGCTATTAACTGGGCACAAACCCAGACAACGGGCTAATACTGAGAAATTCCTAATGGAAAAACCCAATAACAGTGCCCGACCTAGGGATCGAACCCATGACCTCACGATTAGCAGTCGCGCTTGCCACCACTAGAGCAACGAGACAGTCAAGTAGTAGATGTTTATGCGCTAATTCAAAGTAAAATTAATTATGGTTGCTTGTCACTATACTAACGAGGCGACTAAACCCAAAAATATCGAAAGGACCAAAAAAAAATTCAAAGCATTCTATAAATAAAACCTACTTTTAATCCCTTTCCTAAATTCTTGTGACGTGTTCTGTCTACGATTATTTTTACTTGACGCATAACTAAAAATGGAGTCGCGGCTATTAAAGTTCACTAACAGACATAATTAATAGTATACAAATATAACATGGTTAAGTTTACATTTGTATAATTTGTGGAAACATGCGGTTGGGAATTAGGTGCGGTCCTGCTGGGAGAAAATACTACCTATCTATACTAATATTATAAAGAGGAAAGGTTTGTATTTATGTATGTAACGAATAAACTTAAAAACTACTGGACTGATTTCAAAAATTCTTTTGCCGTTGCAAGGCTACATTATCACTGAGTAATATAGGCTATATTTATTACTGGAATAAAACTTCTTACGCGGGCGGAGCCGTGAGGACACAGCTAGTAGATAAATAATTATGTAGTGGTTTTTTAGATAACTGCTGTGTTACTTGGAAAGAAAGTTAATCACTTTAACTATTGCGTGTCCAAGTAGGCCGCTGCAAACACAATTTGGCGAAGTGGGGGATCATCGATCAACCCAACACCCAGTGCGAGTGCGGTGCTCCTATCCAGACCATGTCCCACTTGCTGGAGTGTCCCAAATGTCCGTCCACTTGCACCTTTGATGACCTGAAGAGCGTCACCGAAGCTGCAATTAATGTGGCCACCTACTGGGCGCAAGCATTATTATTTATACATAACTAGCGATCCGCCCTGGCTTCGCACGGGTGCAATGTAGATACTAATGTGGGGCATATAAACCTTCCTCTTGAATCACTCTATCTATTGCTGAAAACTGCATTAAAATCCGTTGCGTAGTTTAAAAGATCTAAGCGTACAGACAGCGGGAGTGACTTTGTTTTATAGTATGTAAAGATGAAGTATCGTCGCTACGAAAAGAAGAAAGAAGAACATTAACCATGGATTAAATATTTATGGTAGGTAATATCTGATAGCACCATAGTACAAACACCTTGCTTTCCCTAAGAGTGACGAAGATGAGACGGCAAACGATTCACCAAAAGAATTTTACCAAGTTGACGAAGAAACTTATCGTCTGCTTGCATAAGGGCTCCATCACGGTGGTTCTAATATGCAGAAATTGGAGATTAGTATAAAACAATTACGTAAACGAATCAATACAATTGTAATAGCAGTGATAGCCTAGTGGTGTGACCGTCGGACTGCCAAGTCATAGATATTGAGTTCTAACTCAAGGCACGCACCTCTGACTTTTCGGATTCATGTGCGTGTTGTATCACTTGCTTAAAAACGGTGAAGGAAAACATCGTGAAGAAACCGTCATGCCTGAGAGATATTTCTCGACGGCATGAGAGGCCAAGTCAGAGGTCCATGGGCGGCATAAAATCTGACACTAGATTAGTCACTAACCACACGAAAAGAAGTATACAATTGTAAATTAGTAGGCCCGTTCAAAATAATGCGGTGTATTTTTTTTTCCTAGAAATTGGAACGGTAGCGGCGCTTAATAATGAGCGCGCTACGGATTCTTTCGATGCAAACATTCTTTAATATAGAAGGACCAATAATAGATGTTCAACTGGTCTTTTAGGAATGTATTCAGCACTACATATTCTTCCGTAGAGGTCGTTCTTTTGGCGAAAGACTAATAATTACATAAGTTTTTAATGCTTCCTCGTTCGTCTAGTGTTGGGAAGCGCGACTACTGATCGTGAGGTCTTGGGCCCGAACTCCAAATCGGGTAAAAGTGTAATTGTTGTAAATCGTTGGAGCCGTTTCCGAGATTCAGATTATATATTGTACTATACAAGAATTGCTCGTTTAAAGGTATTAGATGTATGTACCCTATTTGAGTATGTATATATATTTAAAATATGTATTGTAATTATATAATTATTTGTGTTATTACCTATATGTATTTATACTTATTATTTAGTTGATTCCCGGTTTTTAGTAGGTTACATAATTGTACGCTGCAAAATGCCCTTTATATTTATCTTAACAATTCTTTCCATCCAATGGTTGTCTGGAAAAAAATGCTTTAAGCGATAAGACCGCCATTTGTACTGTTCCTAATTATGTGTACTCCTTCTGTTTTATTTCTTTTAGTGTGCAATAAAGTATATCTATCTATCTATCTATTGGGTTTTTCCGTGTGGAATTCCTCAGTAGCAGCCCGGAGTTTGGATTTGTACCCGGTTGATGGCAATAGACTTGCCTCCTATTACATGGAACTTAAATATAACGGCGAAATGAGGGTGTTACTATACACCTCTGCCCAACCCTTCGGGGAATACAGGCGTGATATTATGTTATGTATTTATTGCTTAACGCATAGTTTATTCAGTAATTAAGGGTAATCGTGTACCTTCGCAATAATCACATCAATTAGCTTTCGCCTTGCATAAGACCAGAAATCTATACTAATATTATAAAGCTGAAGAGTTTGTTTGTTTGTTTGAACGCGCTAATATCAGGAACTACTGGTTGGAATTGAAAAAATATTTTTGTGTTGGATAGTCCATTTATCGAGAAAGGTTTATAGGCTATATAACATTACGCTACGACCAATAGGAGCGGAGCATAAATGAAAAATGTTGCTAAAACGGGAAAAATGTCCACCCGTGCGAAGCCGGGAAGGGCGACTAGTTTCTAATAAGATTCATACGAGTCGTTCCCGCAATACTTTTTTTATTCATTTATTTAGTTTATTTAATTCTCAAATCCTAAAATTGAACAAGCTAAACTTTGAAATTAACTACCAAGGCTTTGCTTATCGTTTTAAAGGAATTTTCTTATCTTCTTACAGCTAAGTTTTCCTGGTATATTTCACGGAACTGATTCTCAAAAGAAATATGAAAAGGTAAAGTTGGAAAGGTCGTGAGCTCATTAGAACAGACTTCTTCAGACTAGTTCCTTTAAGCAAAATATTCCTCTTTTACAAAAACTGAAAACGAAAGAATTAAAAAAAAACATAACATAATATCACGCCTGTATTCCCCGAAGGGTTAGGCAGAAGTGTAAAGTAATAACCTCATTTCGCTATTATGTTTAAATACGAGCCTATTTACTCTGCTACTCAGGAATTCCACAAGGACAAACCCAATAACACTTTGCCTGAACTGGGGATCGAACCCAGGACCTGACCATCAGCAGTTGCGTTTGCCACCACTAGACCAACCGACACAAAAATTTGTCATATCAGGGAATATTTAATTCCTTATTCTTTCATGATCGAAATATTTACAAAGAAACGATTGATATAGATTTTTTAATAATAAAATAATTCTATAAACCCGTTAATTTTGCCTTTCTAACTTTGATTTATCGAAGTAACTTGAAGGTCAAAAGTCAGAAAAAAGTTCTTTGTATAAAAAGGGTTCAAAACGGATTTTAATTAATTAGTTCAACTTCCCTCATTATTGGGATCCACAAATGAACAGGCAATGTAACAAAAAAAAAAGTTTCAATAAATGTATGAAAAATTTCAACTCTCACATTTTTCAATCAATCAATCAATCAATCAAATTTATTTCGGACAAGGTACATCCATATGTTGGTAAATTATAATATAAGTACTTACAAAAATATCTTAATAATAATGAAACGGACTTACCCGCTGAACTCATTAGTACCTATTCTGAAACATTGGTACTCAAACCAAAAGAATTATGTTCGGTGTTCGGTTTTTGCCGCGTTGAACAACTCTATATAGGTATTTTCAATTTAGAGTTGGATAAAAGCAAAGTTGGGTAAAATTAGCTGTATTAGACGTATTTTTTTACATTGAGAGATAAGTAGTAGGTACGGTGGCGTGTCGTTGGCTATAGATCATAAGTTATCTTGATTTTTTACTGAATACAAAAATAATAGGTATTTCCTTTAGCTATTCTATGTCGGACTGCCAAGTCATAGGTCTCGAATTCGAACCTAAGGCAAGCACCTCTGAGTTTTCGGATTCATGTATGTGCGTATTGTATAATTATCATTTGCTTAAAAACGGTGAAGGAAAACATGGTGAGAAAACCGGGATGCCTGACAGATATTTCTCTACAGCATGTGAATCCAAGTCAGAGGCCCATGGACAGCATAAACTCTGACACCAGGTTAGTCACTAACCACACGACAAGAAGTAGACCTAAATCTTACTAATCATAACATTATTATTTCTTAGGAACATTAAAAAACGTGACATCAAATCCCACCGCAAGTATCAACTTATTAATTTGTGTTGACTCTTTATGCTTTTAAAATTTACACTAAGATCCTATTTCAACAAGATGGAATAAGTCTTACTCAAGAGTAAATTAGCAGTTATTCCAAGAATAAACTATTTTTACGTTTCACCATAGCCTAATCTGGCATTTAAACCGCTATTCGCGAGTAAATCACCACTCCGTCGATTGCCAAGGAGTCAATTGTCTGTACCAGGGCAATATGGCGTCCGTGTTTTGACAGTTGATTTGACGACTTTTTTGACAGCTGATTTGTTTGACATTTGGTAACAGTCTACAATTTTGATTTTTATTGTGTTTCTGTTAAGTACATAATTATTCTCAAGAATAAGAAAGTTTGATGCTATCGGGTCTAAGTAGAATTTTTAAGCCATCTTCAACGAGCTTAAGATCGCGTGTGACAAAAAAATAATATGACAAATTACTTGTCATCTACCCACAACGTAAACACCAGGATCGCAGCGGTCAATATAATGTTGACGTCATTTCCGTAATCCTGTACAACCACATAGGTCAGCGGACGGTCAGAATTGGGTCACAACCGGAACTGTATTTGTGTCAATGGCTTTATTGTACCACCTCCACGCTACTGCCACTGGTGCAATTAATTAATTAAGGGGCTTTGTTTTTATTTGCGCTCTTTTAGGGTTCCGCTGTAAGCTTGGAAAAGAGGGCGGTATGTAAAGGCTGCTGTATTCTTTAGAGTGAGGCCTGAAAGTATCACTTATGCTCTTCTCGTATTAATAAACAGCTCTCAAAATAGCGATCTGAGAGCAGTGTCCCAAGTCGTCCTGTCCAAGTCGTCTGTCAAAATGATCGTCTGATTTTCATACATACGATTTTTCCCCTAGTGCCAAGGAAGGGTTATGTTTTTCGCGCGTATCTTGTATGTATGTATATTTGTTTGTAATTTATTATCTCGTATCTTCCAAACGGCTGTATGGATTTTGACAGTTAAGGTATCGTTACATTCATCTTAAAAACCCATGTGTCCTTAGGTAGGTGATTGAAAAAAAAACAAAATGGCGGATTTTTGGCTCGAAATAGTAATACAATACTTTTTATTGTACACAAAACAAACAAGAAACATTACTATAAAAATAGAGATGTACAATGGGCGGTCTTATCGCACTAGACGATTTCTTCCAGACAACCTTTGGATGGACATGAAGTGTAAGAAAAAAAAAGAGAGGTAGTTCTCAGTGTAACAATTAATGAGGAGACATTAAATTATGTACTTTAAATAAACCTAAAAACACAAATAAATAAATATTAATAAAAAATAATACGTTAATAAAAAAAAAAATTCCAAACTTATCGAGTAGGGTATCAAAATACAGGAAATACAAAAATGTATATAAGTAATTTTTTAATTTAACGAATCAGGCTCTCAATTGCCTTCAATATAACAACTTTTTTTTGTTTTTTTTTTATCATGGGGAAATCCTCATGGACTATCCCCCGTCTGGGGAAGACGGGGGGGTGTGCCGGACTCTTACCGGCTAAAACCACCACGGTGTCCCTCCTTCTGACCTAAGGCCGGGGTCGCGGGATTCGCTATTGCATGCACCGCAACCCCGGCAGGTCTTGGTCCACCAATTGCTGGTGGACCTCTCCACTGTGCACCTTCGCGGGCGATCAACTCGCACTTGACTGCTTTTTTCTCTCCATAAACTTTAATTAATATTAAAAACCATTCAATAGCTCTTAACCTTTCGTCTCGCCTCCCAAACGTAATTAAATATACCAAGAAATTAATATTACCTATAATAAAAACAGTTTTATCAACTGATATATCAATAAAAAATAATGGAATCATAACAATATACAAAGATAGTTTTTATCAAAGGTAGTCGGAACAATAGCCCTTCTGATATTGCTACGAAACTAAAACCGGTATTATATACCGCCATTGCTGGATATAGGGCTGTCAGTTTCCAGTGATGCGATTTTGTTTTTTGAGAGAAGATTATAAATTCTTGTACATACAGACGGAATTTGATTGAGGGGCTCGTGACTCACTACCATCCGTGCGGATCATGCGATGCGCGAGGTTAAGCTGCGCTTGCCGCGGTCAGTCCGTGGATGGGAGACCGTTCGTTACACATCGAGACTCCTCCGTGCCTCGGAAAGCACGTTAAACTATCGGTCCCGGGTATCATATGGGGGTGTTATATGAATACCTATCACAGTCGTTACGGGAAGTCAGAAGCCCAAAAAGTCTGACAACCGGTCTTACCTTAGGATATCAGCTTTGCCTGGTAATTGGGTTGCGGAGGTCTGATGGCAGTTGCTCCGTGTAAACTGTGTATTCAGCCGCATCTGGTTAGACTGGAAGGTGACCTCAACATAGTTAGGAAAAGGCTAGGCAGAACGAACAGACGGAATTTGATTGTTACCTGCGTTAACGGGAACAAGATCGTGAGGAAACCTGCACACCGGGGGGGGGGGGGGGCAAATAGTTAAATAGTTCTCGATAGTGTGTGTACCAGGCCAGCATGATGGTCTAAGTATCCATTCACACAGATCGGCTCGGAGAGGAGAGCAGACTTTGATCGCATTTAAAATAGAGTTTTGATTAATTGAAATAAGGTTTATTTTTACATTTTAGGACGGCTCTCAAGAATTCTCATATAACAAGTGAAGTGAAATGTAAAAATAAACCTAATTCAATGATCCAAAATTCTATTTTAAACCCGGTCAAAATCTGCTCTCCTCTCCGAGCCGGTCTGTGTGAACGGACACTAAAGCCATCTACCTTATACTCGACCGCAAACAACGTAATGAAAATACTCTCAAAAAGCAGGATTGGATAGGCATGCACTGCAGGCACTGATTGGCTGCCAGAACTGCCTGCTTTTTTTACTTGCCGTGGTTGGGCAATAAACTAATTGTACTCATGAACCACTTCCTAATTTCTCATGCTAGCCCTATCCATAAAAGTAGATTACAGTAATTATAGTCACAGCAGCATGTTGTCTTATTTCAATTGAGTGTAATTGTTCGGCGTAGGCGCAACGGCCAGATTGTTATGACGCTCTTAATGGTAACATTTAAGCGGTAGCTGCGAGATTAACTTACTTACATCATTTTTTAAGAGGTCGGGAAGTCGATGAGAATTGCCCAATTTTAAAGAAGTAGTCAATATATCTGGCCCTAGATTGCATATAACAAGTGACCCTCTTTTGAAATGTCGTTATTTATAATTATACTAGTGACCCGCCCCTGCTTCGCACGGGTGCAATGTAGTTACTAATGTGGGGCATATAAACCTTCCTCTTGAATCACTCTACCTATTGCTGAAAACTGCATTAAAATCCGTTGCGTAGTTTAAAAGATCTAAGCGTACAGACAGCGGGAGTGACTTTATTAACCGACTTCCAAAAAAAGGAGGTTATCAATTCGGCTGTAAGTTTTTTTTTATACTATGTAAAGATGAGTAACTATCTATGCCCGTGACTTCCTAGAAGTCGGAGAACAACATTAGGTACTTGTGGTATAAATGATGAATGGTTTATTTCTTGATAACTTTAAATTCTAATGTCTTCCGATTGAGCAAACTGATTACGATGAAACAAAAACTAAATGTTACTTCGAGATATGCATCATATTTTTCTATAAAAGTCGTATTGAGTTAGTACTTTTTACGTGCGGCATGCGCAAAGAAATCGACAAACAGATAAACAGACAAAAAATCCTTAAAATGATCGAAATGGATTCTATTGGATATTCTTTAAAAACCAAGCTATTTAAAAAAAAGCCAATGTACAGACACGCCAAATCTACAGATTTATTATATGTATAGATATAAATAAATAAAAGTCTTGAGTCGAGTGTTAGACTTTTCGGTATACACAATCATAATAATAATAAATTGTGAAGATATATAATATAATGGTACCTATCAATTTAGAAAATTCTCAAAAGCAAACCCACAGCATTAGTAATAGTTGTGGTTGGTAGTGGTCTTCGACGCCCAAAACATTGATAACAATAATCTACAAATAAAAATTGCAATTTATGGTGGGCAATTGTATCGCATCACAAGAGATACCATAGTGTGTTGATTAAAATGCGCACGAGTTCGCACAACCAGGAAAATGACACAACATAATATCACGACTTTATTCCCCGAAGTGTGTGGCAGAGGTGTATAGTAACACCCTCATTTCGCCGTTATGTTTAAGTCCTATGTAATAGGGGGAGAGCCTATTGCCATCAACCGGGCACAAATCCAAACATCGGGTTTCTACTGAGGAATTCTACATGGAAAAACCTAATAACACTTTGCCCGACCTGGGGATCGAACTTAGGACTTCACGATCAGCAGTCGTGCTTGTCACCACTAGACCAAAGAGACAGTTAAGATGATAACAAAATATTTAAATAACCATTGCCGTGGTACAGGGATCGGCAACCTGCGGCTCGCGAGCCGCATGCGGTTCTTTCGATGTAAAGTTGCGGTTCTCCAGTACCATACGCAAAAAATAATTATTTTACTATAAAACCCTTAAAATCGTGCAATCCATCCATAATTGAGTACTATAATATAGTATGACTGAAATATACTGACTACCTATGACTGAGAGATAGATATAGTAACTATACCTAAATGTATTTTCGTTTTGTAATTTTTTGAAAGGAATGATTTTTGCTAAATGCCATTTCAAGGTTATCCATTAATTACAGGACACCCTGTATAAGCAAATACTATAATATTGACACTAATTTTTTTTGTGGCTCTTTAAAAACTGAAATTTCGTAAATTGCAACTTTTGGCTCTTCCGTCTCAAAAGGTTGCCGACGCCTGCCGTTTTTTTTTTTTTTTTTCCTAATCGACTATTGTAGATGGTCTTGCGGACCTTTTCTACGTAACCTGGCTATTATTGGCGAGACCAGAAGGGTCTCCGAACCAATACCTACTATTCTAACTACCTAGCTAACTACGCAAAGCTAACTACTGTAACATCATGGCTATGACTATAGCAGCGACACCTCTGAGAGCGTCCCCAAGGGGGGACTCGAACTCTTAGGGTGCCGAATGCAAGAGGACTGGGAGGGATACGACAGCTTGATGAGGGCTGTATTCTCGCGTCATGGTGACTGCGCGGAGTCAGAAGGGACGACCGGCTCCGCGGCTGCGGCGGGTGAGCACGGTGGATCGGGGGCGGCGGCGGTGGGACGTCGCGAGGGGCCTCGTCGGCGAGGGCGATACGCCGGTCGGCGGCGGCGGTGTATGTGTATAGTACTAGTCGATTTATTCGCCTCCTGGAGGAGGGTGATCTCATCATCGGGCTCTAGTAGCGCATGCCGGGGACGGCGGACTATGCTAATCTGGGAGGGTTTATAATCGGACGCGGCGGTCACGAGGGGGTTCCGATGCCTCGGGGCATGGTCGAAGTAACGCTTAGACGTGCGTTTGAGATATTGCCTTACCGTTGGCATTTTTAAGTCTAAATGAAGCTGAACGTTGCGCATATACCACGGAGCGCCCGCGGCTCTGCGCAATACGCGGTTTTGCAAGATCTGGAATGCTTTAAAGCGACATGGCCTAACGTGTGCGAACACGACGCTGGCGTAGGCTAATATGGGGCGAATGCACGTCAGGTAAAGTCTCAACTTATTTCTAAGCGAGAGCTTACTGCGCGCCCTAATCATAGGGTGTAACCGGCCCACAACAAAAGAGGCGCGAGCGTGCACCTTTTTGATGTGTTGCCGGAACGAGAGGTGGTGGTCTAGGATAACCCCCAGGTACTTGACGCTCAGTTCCCAAGGGATCTCTTTTCCAAACATGACTACTGGGGGACAACGCGAGTGGTTATCGCCGTGCCTCTCGAAAAGAACTGCTGCGCTCTTTTCGGGATTCACCTCGATACGCCACTTCCGAAACCAAGCGCCGAGGCGGTTGGCTGCGGTCTGTAAGATGCGAGAGATCGATTTTAAGTCACTACCCGTGTAGTAAATAGCCGTGTCGTCGGCGAAAAGTGCCAACTGGGCCTTGCCTTGAGTGGGAATGTCGCTGGTGTACAGCGTGAACAGAAGGGGGGCTAGCACGGAGCCCTGAGGGACTCCGGCTCGGATCGGATGTGGAGGACCCCTGCCGTGGTAGGTTAACCCTTTAAATTCTTTCCTATTCCCTCTCGTCAATCCATCGTCAATAGTTTTACACGAAGTCGTAAACCATACACTTTATGAAGCATCGCTCAATGAACCCGCATTTGTATGAAGTTTTATATTTCCAGCGACTTTTACGAGTGCCCCGCCGCCATTAGCGGATACCTCTGGGGGATCGTAATGTTGGTTTTAATATTTTGGATGCGAAAGTCCTTGTGATTGTTGGTTAGTTAGAAAGGATTGTTATATTTGAAAAGCAGTGCCTACTCTTTCTTATTACAAACTGTTTAAATAAATTTTTCTCTAGTGTCGAAACGAGCTTAACCAGAGTAGCTCTTGCCGTGGTGAAAAGGTTGCAGGGTCGCCCAGGGTGCGCTGAACGTACTTATATTGGGTGTAAAAATACCCTTAACGAAGTCGAGAGCCACGTATTTTTCCTATCATTACGAAGATTTTATGGTATTGGGCCATACCTGGGAACCGACTGGTTATGGAGATATTGAAGGTCAAAGTCACCATATTTTTGAAAATGTTTCACGAAAACTAAGTTTAATTATTATTACTAAATATTCTTCTATACAAATATCAACATTTTCAAAATGTAGGCACAGTCTGCTGCGCGCGCGCTTACATTGCTCGCTACAATTAAAAGTTGTTTTTGAATACCAAAACATAAATGTCATTTCCCAGCAATTATTTTTGCTGTATGTTACTTAGTTTGATGTACAGTATGCATAGACTTTGGCTTCGTTAAGGCTATTTTTACACCCAGTATATTGTCAGTTGTGGAGGCACTTATTATCTTTTTAATCAATATTCAGCATGATGATCGTTTCGTATGCTCTCAAATATCTTTGTTCAGTACTGTTCACCTCACCGATGGTCTGATAATATTTCTCCAGTAAGTCTTCATTTGCCTTTCCAGCGACTAACCTGCCGTTCAATCTGCAAATGATATGAATCCTATTTATATTTAAAAAATATATGGCTACGAAAAAGCTTCGCGATATGAGTTTACAGACAATATCGCCAAATTGGGCAAGTAATATATTGGATCCTCTTGTTTGGACATGTTTCCGAACTTATGAGACGCATAAAAATAGCCCTTTTTCGTGATGTAATCTTTCTTTGTGCAAAGTTCTCTGTCATCGGCCAGTCGCATCTGTCGTTATGTCGAGATGAAAAACAAAGAATTTCCTATCCACTCATATTTCTAAAGAAACTGGTAACATTGAATTTGTTACGCTTAATATAGTTATCAAGGGTCTTGTTGATAAATAAACAATTGCTATTAATCACTTCTGTCAGTTTTAATTAAACTATGAAGCTCTTGTTCCCATCATCAAAGTCTTGGTTTTGACAGCCCTATTACGCAATTTACCGAAACTACTGAAACTTAAAACGCGCCTTATCTGTATGTAAATAAGATTACATTTCTAATAAGGAAGTCTGATCTATTTCACGGACAAAGCGAGTCGAATTTCGAACAAATCGTCTACGTCACAACATTATGACGGTTGTCGTTCAACACCGTATCGAATCATTTTAAGTACATCGCTGTATCGCTATGAAAATGTTAAGAAGCGTTCTTTAATCTGTGATCAATGGATTACTAACAAGAGTTTAGTATCGGTGTTGGTTAAATAGAGACTAGTGTTGTATGAAGTTAATGGTACGTTCCTCTGCATTGATTTATGATAGCGTGTAAGATTAAAGAGGAATTATCTATGTGTGTTTAGCCGTGTTTTAAGAGCCATGGATGCCCAATGGGCATTGATTAGCAATTAGTAAAGGAATTTCTTTTAATTCATATCTATTTTAATGGGCAGGTATGGCTTTTGATGTGTTTTGGCTCCGAGATAATTTTGTGAATGATGAATTAGGTGGTCGTATTGTTTTGTGAGCTTATTTAAATTTATACTTTCACATTGTAATTAACTAAACTAAACATACATATCCGTGCTTGCTCGCTAATCATAATTAGTTCATTATTGTCCCACTGCTGGGCACGAGCCTCTTTTCAGAATGAGAAGGATTTAGGCCCTACTCCACCACGCTGGCCTGGTGCGTGTTGGCAGACTACACACACCATCGAGAACTTAATGGAGCCCTCTCAGGTGTGCAGGTTTCCTCACGATGCTATTCCTTTACCGTTAACGCAAGTGGTAATCAACTACTGATCCGCACATGAATTCGAAAAGTCAGTGGTACGGGCCGGGTCGAACTCAGACCCTCCTACATGTAAGGCAAGCGTCCAACCGCTAGGCTATCACTGCTTCTATACTAATAAAGCTATTATACTAAAGCACTAGCTGTCTGACTTCGTCTGCATAGAAGTCGAATGGGTTTAAATTTTTTGCGCAGAATCCAAATTCTTTTACTTTTTTAAAAGTAAAAGTAGCATAAGTTACTCCTTATAGCTTCAGCTATCTGCCAGTGAAAGTCCCGTTCAAATCGGTTCAGCCGTTTTCGAGATTATCTGAAACAAACAAACAGAGAAAAAAAGTAAAAAAAAATTATAAGGACCGTATACAGGGTGTAAACGTAATCATGTAATTCCTTCAAACCTTGTGATGTACTGCTGATATAGATTTACCTTGCACGGGATAGTTTTGATATCAATACAAAAAAAATTACAAGAAGTAAAACATGTGTTCTTACCGTGAGGCAATTTAGTAAAAAGCTGTTGGTTTGACTTTAGAAACAGACATTTCAATTTTATTTATTTTTATAGATAATATCGTTATTCACGGAAGAATCTTTAAATCGCTAGCCGAATGTTAAATAACATTAAAAGTATTATGTTTCTATACATTAAGTATTTAATCGTAAAATCTGTAAGAAAACGACTTAATTTTGTTTCTGATCAGATTTCATAAACCTATCGGAAAGACAGGCTTTTTGATGTGAGACATATAATGCAGCAGTACGGGTGTGAGAGCGGCTGTTGCGTGGCGACGCTAGCGATGGCAGACACACGACAGCAGACCTTCGTAACTCGTCGGCTCTCTTCGGTTTGACTCGGCCAGTTCTTTTTTTTACAAAATGAGTTTCTATGTTGTTTTTTTTTGTTTCTGCCTCGTTGGTCTAGTAGTCACAAGCGTGACTGCTGAGCATAGGGTCCTGGGTTCGATCCCCAGGTCGGGCAAAGTGATATTGGTTTTTCCGTTAGGAATTTCTCAATACCAGGCCGGAGTCTGGATTTGTGCCCGGTTACTGGCAATAGGCTCGCCCCCTATTACATGGGACTTAAAAACATAGCTGGCGAAACGAGGGTGTTGCCAGGCGACCCGCGACGTTTCATTTTTAAATTAATCTAGTAACTTGGTAGGTTCTACAGAATTTCCCACGAAGTAAAAAACCAAAAAATCGATAATATCGACGTGAATTGATACTTAACTGTATCGATTACAAAGATTCTATCGTCTAAACATCGATCGTCACGACTTGTTGTCCCGTTATGAGATCAACAGTAATATTCGTTGTTACGTAATTATTTAAACGGAAACGAGTCAAAATATGTTATAATTATTATGTAATGTTAAATATCTTAATGTTTTATTAGTGTTTTATAATATAATATACTGGGTGTAAAAATAGCCTTAACGGAGCCGAAGTCTACGCACATTGTACATAAATCTAAGTAACATACCTACTGCAAAAATAATTGCTGGGAAACGACTTATTTTTTGGTATTAAAAACAGCTTTTAATTATAGCGCGCAATGATTGCGTGCACGCAGTAGAGTGTGCCTACATTTCGAAAATATTGATGTTTGTATGGAAGAATGTTTAGTAATGACATTTAAACTTAGTTTTCGTGAAAAACTTTCAAAAATATGGTGACTTTGACCTTCGGTTCCCAGGTATGGCCCAATACCAAAAAATCTTCGTAATGATGGGAAGAATACGTGGCTCTCGGCTTCGTTAAGGGTTTACACCCGATATAATAGCAGTGATAGCTTAGCGATTGAACGCTTGCCTTCCATGCAGGAGGGTTTGAGCTCGATCCATGCCCGTAACTCTAACTGTTCGAATCCATGTACGGATCAGAATTTGATTACCACTTGCGTTAACGGTGAAGGAAAACATTGGGAGGAAACCTGCACACCTGAGAGGGCTCCAAAAAGTTGTCAAAGCTGTGTGTTTTTTGCACAGTAGACCCTCCCATATGGAAGTTGCTATCACAGGTAAAATTAGCTTACGAGTCTATCTATATGCCCAGCTCGGTAAATACAAAATGCTACCATTGGTAAGCAAAACGATTCGTTCTTTTTATAGGAACCGGGCGTACATACCTATACAAATTGCTATTGCCTACATCAGATGTACGACATAACTTATGTTTGTGACAGTTATCCAAGTCTCCATACATGGAACAGATATGTACTTGAAGTATTTCATAACTTACATACCTTGGTACAAAACCATAAAGTTCCCATAGCCAATCAGTCCACTGAGAAGAATATCCCACATTTTGCTCACTACGCCGAATATAGGCACAATTAGGCCTTAACTCCGTTCAAATCACAATTTAAGTCCCCATATAAGGCGAGGAATTTTTAAATAAACCAATCAGACATCCATCAGGTATGGATTACGAAACTGTCAATTGGGATCAGCCGTTCTCGAGAATACGAAGCACAAACAGACAAGCAGTCCCGTTGGATATGTCGGTAAAATAAATAGTGTAAGACCATTAGCTTTGAGAGGTCGGTTTAACTTCATACCGGTTATAAATCTGTTTAAAGACACTTAAATGTGTGAAATTTCTGTTTTATTGAGTACTAGCGGCCCGTCCTGGCTTCGCACGGGTGGACATTTTTCCCGTTTTTGCAACATTTTTCATTTATGCTCCGCTCCTATTGGTCGTAGCGTGATGTTATATAGCCTATAACCTTCCTCGATAAATGGACTATCCAACACAAAAATATTTTTTCCATTCCAACCAGTAGTTCCTGAGATTAGCGCGTTCAAACAAACAAACAAACTCTTCAGCTTTATAATGATAGTATAGATTTAACGTCTTTGAAGTTTTAATTATGCCTGGATCCTATAAACAAAAACGGGTCGTTTTGCTTACCAGTGGTAGCATTTGTTATTGCCAAATTGGGCATATAAAAAGACTAGTAAGCTGATTTTACCTGTTATAACTACTTCCGTATGGGAGGGGTTTACTATGCAAAGTTATAGGGTCTTCGATTGATAACGATATAAGAGTCTCAATTTTAACTAATAACGCTCCGTTAATTATAGGAATCGGCCATTAATCATGGTAAATTATGAATAGGTTGACCTTCGACATGTTTGTTTACTTCATGAGTAGATGTAATGCTCGTGGGTTCGTGGCTAACTACCCACCGCGTAGATCATACGATTTGCGAGGTTAAGCTGCGCTTGATTTGGTCAGTCCGTAGATGCGTGACCGTTCATTACAAGTCGAGACCTCTCCGTGCCTCGGAGAGCACGGTAAACAGTCGGTCCCTAGTGTCATACGAATATCTCGGACTTGTTCTCAATACTCAATACTCAATATTTATTTGCGTATTCCACAATGTTACTTAGGTGGTAGTAATAGAAAATTATGTTACAATTGTGGACCCTGTTGGGCACAGCAAAGTAGGAGAGAGGAGGATCATTATTAAATTAGATAAAATTTAAAACAAATAGAAGATTAGTATGAAGTATAGTTATGTTTTTTTTTTTTTGTTTTGTATGTTGGTAGATAACTTGGTTTTTTGAATTTAGTTGCCTTTATTTAATTATTTTTTTTTTTTTGTCCTATTTATTTAAATTATAATTATGTATTTCAAATTATATTCGGAGTTTAATAATTTATTTATATTATACTATTTATTACTATATTTATCCTGTTTATCTTTTTAGAGTACTTATTTGTTTATCTATTTAAATATTAAGATTGCAAGTTTATTTGGCTTAGTTATCTGAGTGAGTTCAGAAAAACCACGATGTATATGCTTAGGGTAAATACTAAAACTGTAGTTATGGCCACACTATTGAATTAGGAAATTCCTGTAATGATAGTGATGATGAGTTAATAAATAAATGACAGTCGTTACGGGAAGCAAGAAACCTGAAAGTCTAACAACTGGTCTAACCTTAGGATATGGCATTGCCCAGTAACTTGGTTGCGGAGGTCTGATGGCAGTCGCTCTGTGTAAAATACTGGTATTCAGCCGCATCTGGGTAGACTGGATACAACACACTCTATGGGAGGTGTATTTGGGATGTGTCGTGTCTACTGTGTCGAATTAATGGGTCCCCTGCAAATCAATACTTCTTTGTATCGAAAGGTTGGGTCCGATTTAAATCAATTAATCGTCCCTTTGATGGGTTGGGAACTGGGATGAATTATAATAATTACTATGAGCAGTATTATAATATACTAGCGGCCCGTCCCGGCTACGTACGGGTGGACATTTTTCCCGTTTTTGCAACATTTTTCGTTTATGCTCCGCTCCTATTGGTAGTAGCGTGATGTTATATAGCCTATAACCTTCCTCGATAAATGGACTATCCAACACAAAAAAATATTTTGCATTCCAACTAGTAGTTCCTGAGATTAGCGCGTTCAAACAAACAAACAAACTCTTCAGCTTTATAATATTAGTATAGATTTTCTTAGGTTTGTACTACTTTGTAGGAATAATAAATTGACAAAGAAATACATAGAATCACAAAACTTAAGCACGAAATGTAAAGCGCCCAATACACTAGCAAGATATATTGCACAAGTTGACTCTGCAACGGACTTTCAAACTGGACACATCCGCAGCAAGTCGATCTTTGCAAGTTTTACACACTCACCGACCACTTGCTGCAATAACTTCTGCAATAAGACTCGCTAGTAAATTTGATGCTTAACTTTTTGAACGCCATTCTATAGACGTATGAGCACTTCCCTCCACGCCACGCTACAAATTCATCACACTTTTTTGACGCCTCCTGCCGTCATTGACTGGCCGAGCACATCTTCGTTTGACATCTATAGCCGTCAATGGCGACAATAGACGAGAAAAAAATTATACTACTCCTGTTTCAAGAATAAAAGACGAACCATAACATATCGGAAGTATTTGGGAGCTCTTTCCTTTACAATAAAAAAGGAAGAGAGAGATACTAGCAGTACTTAAACGTAACCAATTTACTACTTTACTTGTTACTTACCTATTCCTATAAATAAGTACCTACTCCTAAATTCTGGTGGCTCATATTTATTGTTCCACATTTGCAATAAACAGTTACAAACTACTCGCTTGGGTATAAGAGCGATACCAAAATACTTGACACACTGTTAGCCTGTTGATTTACTGAACATGCTATTTTTGTTTGTAAAACAAAACAATTTCAAGTAGTGTTGATTTGGACGAAAATAAATCGATGGATTATAAATATTCGGGGGTAAGAGGATACCGTTTTGAAGCTTAATTTTGATGTATATAATATCGTTAGCTTATTATTTTACTTAAATTGGGGAGAATATTCGAAAAATATTAACAAAAATTGAGAACGTCATTAGCATCATCTCAAAGTTAAGAATGCAGATGTTTAATACTATAATTATGATAATGAAAACTCAAACTATACCGCTGCCGTCAAGCAATAAAACAAGAATAAAAACAATCTGACAATTAACGCTAACAACCCGGGAGAAGAATGATTTGTTAAAAAAAATCGAATATTCACCCTGTAAGAGACATGCGCGTCATGTTTTGTAGTCTTTAAATTTTAAGTAATAGGTAGCATCTCTTTGCAAAACGGATAGTACATTTTTTTATATAAATTCGTAATTAGTACATTTTTAATGATTTTCATTGTTCTTAAATGGCGATCTTTGCCTCCAAATATCACGGCATCTTGACATTTTAGGGCACCATATTGCGGACATTTTTTGTTTGTTTAAGTGTCCTCTACCCATATATACCAGTTTCAATGCCCGCTGTAACTTTGAAATAAATCAAAATGGCGGTAATGGTTATGCCAGCTTCCATATAAACATGTTTGAACCTTAAATCATTCATTTACTAGCGACCCGCCCCGGCTGCGCACGGGTGCAATGTAGATACTAATGTGGGGCATATAAAACTTCCTCTTGAATCTATTGCTGAAAACTCCATTAAAATCCGTTGCGTAGTTTAAAAGATCTAAGCGTACAGACAGCGGGAGCGACTTTGTTTTATACTATACTAGCGGTGTCCTCGCGGCTCCGCCCGTAGCCTATGTTACTCAGTGATAATGTAGCTTTCTAACGGCGAAAGAATTTTTGAAATCGGTCCAGTAGTTTTTAAGTTTATTCGTTACATACAAAAATCCAAAAATCCAAATCTTTCCTCTTTATAATATTAGTATAGATAAAGATATCACCATAAATAGGATTTAATTGTGTCTCCGCTGTTGCCTACCCTTCTTATCCCGAGATCTCTTTTTGAGACGAGATCCGTGCCCAGTAAGGGTACTGTAATGGACTGATTGTGCTGTTATTATGATCCTGAACAGGTCTTAAGGGATCCTCAGCATGATGTTACGTTTGTAAATAACCTCTTCCTCCTAGTCTTTTCCCTACTATGTTGGGGTCTGCTTCCAGCCTAATCAGAAGTGGCTAAATACCAGTATTTTACACGGAGCGACTGCCATCAGACCTTCGCAACCCAGTAATTGGGCAATGCGAATAAATAATATTAGTATAAATAAATAACATATTGTGATCAAATAGTGCATTCAACTTCTTGTTTTTCTTATCTTCAAATGCTGTCAGGATCTGACATATTAGTGGTCATCCTTTTCCTATCAACCACTTTAAAAGAAATCGTAGCACAAACCTCAATGGTAATATTGATATCAATAGTATATCCTTTGAAATATCAATCGACATGGACTCCTCTGAGCTGCTCAATACGTCCGTTCAATTGTGGCTTCCTTTCAATATCATGGAATCACTCGATTATTTCCCAAATCAACCATATTTTCATAGTCGTAAAGTTTAAATTCCTTCAATGAAAGTGTAAAAGCAATTTGGAGATACCGTAGAGGCAAATTAAATTTTGCTGTTCTTGAAATTACGTCATCTTTTATTTCAAGGACGTAGAGCTGGAAATTGTCTAGCAAATGTATATTTGAATGAAATTACGGTTTGCCAGTCCGAGCTCCTTATTGTCAGAATTTCTAAAAGACCGTTCCAGCGAAAACTTGGTATTGAAAACGATATTTTTAATCTTTAATATTTTCTTTGGCGAGTTTATTGAAGTAGCGTTGAAAGAGACCCGTTGGACGATTAAGGATTCTATGGTGTGGAAAAACGGTGGTAAATGGTTTGAAGATAACAATAATATAACATTATTGTATGCAACATTTTGAAATTGCCGTATTTATAAGAGAAAGTGAGCATTCATAGCGCTTATAGAAGTCGATTGCTTAGATGTACCCCCTTTTTAAAGTGGGGACATCCTCCTAAATACCTCCTGGAAAAGACGAAGGGTTATGTCGGACTCTAACCACCACGGTGATACTCCTGCTACCTTTGGCCGGGGGTGCGGGATTCACTGCCCCATAACATAACATCACACCTCTATTCCTCGAAGGGTTGGGCAGAGGTGTTTAGTAACACCCTCATTTCGCCCCTATGTTTAAGTCCCATGTAATAGGGGCGAGCCTATTGCCGTCAACCGAGCACAAATCCAAACTCCGGGCTGCTACTGAGGAATTCCACACGGAAAAACCCAATAATGCTTTGTTCGGCCTGGGGATCGAACCCAGGATTTCACGATCAGCATGCGCGCTTGCCACCCCTAGACCAATGAGGCAGGAGTGTTTTATATCGGTGCCCCGTCGATATGAAACACTCCTGGAAAAATATTATTGTAATGAACGACTATTTCATCAGGCTCAAATCTAATCTAATACCTTTAAACGAGCAATTCATGTATATAGGTATATATAAATTTAATCTGAATCTCGGAAACGGCTCCAACGATTTTCATGAAATTTAGTATGCAGGGGGTTTTAGGGGCGATAAATCGACTTAGCTAGGTTTCATTTTTAGAAAACGTCGGTTTACCAAAAAAAGTAAACATCCAGGTACTTAATTCTTATATGGAGAGAAACAGCTCTGCAGTGCACCTATCTTTTTTCATCATCGCTATATTTTTTTCGCAAAATCCAAATGGAAATACGAACATGAGTTACATTTTGTAAACAAGCTTCGGGTATAATAAATTCTTACGACCACATCGCGCGATCAGAACGTCGCAAATATTCAGCAAAATCGCGCTCTCCATAAATATTAACGCGAATGGGAAGTGGGCCCCACGGCTGTTATGTCCACACATTGGTACTCTGGGCCTCATACACAACTATGAAGATAAGTATGCTATTGGAAGCCTTAAATATTGTATCGTATATGCGTTTATCTTTGGGACGGACTCTATCTATTGTGTAATCGATCCAGTCAAATCTTGAATAGTTGACAGTCGTTTACATATCGGTATCCTCTTATGATGCTATCTTGCATGAAAGCAAACGACTATTTGTATCTAAATAACCGCCCGTTCACACAGCGGATCCGTTTTAACGGATCCGTCGGTACTGGATGTGCTGTTGACATCTGAACCGACGGATCAGTTAAACAAATGGCAGCTGCGTCGCATCTGGCAGACACGATACAATAAAAATAACGGATCCAGTATATTTCACTGGATTCGGAAGATTGTTGTATATGTGAACTCGCTCATCAACTACAGGCGCCATCACCAAAATAAAAACGGATCCGCTAAAACGGGTCCTGTAAACAGTTTCTGTGTGTACTAGTTGTAATATGGTAAGCTGGCGTTGTGCAATTATATCGCTAGGTATGTGACATGTCAGGTCGATTCGACCGCAAACTGCGGTTTAGGGTTCGATGCCTGCTCGACGCTCCAGTTGTGTGCGTGTCGGTGCAGGTCATTTTGACTTTCGTAGTTCATGTGATATTTTCCGGTACCAAATATACAAAGGTCGTCTTTGTTATTTTATAGTTCATATACTTGGGCCACAAAAGGGATGAATGAAAGGTGTGCTGAGATAAGAATGCTAAGAGAGATGTGTGGTACTACGCAAATGTATAGAATTAGGAATGAGTATGTAAGAGGAAGCCTGAAAGTGGCGCCGTTGACTGAGAAGTGTTTGGAAACCGGTTGTCACGGTATGGGCATGTGATGCGGAGGAACGAGGAACATGTCATGAGGAAAGTTTTGAGTATGAATGTGGATGGTTATAAGAGTAGAGGAAGACCAAAGAAATGATGGATGGATAGTGTGATAGATGATATGGCTAGAAAGGGGGTGACTACTGAGATGACGGCTAATAGTATGGAAGAAGAAGACATACTGCGCCGACCAAGATAAGTTGGGATAAGGGCAGGTGGAAAATGATGATGATGATGATACTTTTATATGGAACCTCTTTTCTTGTACTTCTAGTTCTAAACTATCCTTTGTCGGTCGCAAATAACCTTTAAATTCATTTAAGCTTGTACAAAATGTGAAATTAACGAGTAAATTACATGATTGTCTCGGAGCCTGCGAAGAAACGCAGTGTATTTCAATTTCCTTAGCCCTCTGTAATTACGGACGAAGCTAGCAGGCTAGAAGTCCTCTCGTAATGCTATTTTTGTGATTGCGGTCTTCAAACAGGATAAGAGGAACGGAACGTAAAAGAAAAACTCGTTTATTCATTTGTGACGGTTAAAAAATTGTTTAGTTTATCATAGTTGTAGCGATTAGGAAAATTAATATGGGATACAGTTAGATCAACAATCATAAGATCAACATTCAAAATATCAACACCACTAGATGAACCGTTAAATAAGTCGACGGTATACTACATCAATAATTTACAATATCACCAGTTTATGACATTGTAAGTATATGTTTAAACGAACATTGGAATATTTTTAGTTCTGTCTTTTTCTTATTTTCGTGTGGTTAGTGACTGATCTGGTGTCAGTATCTACTGGTACTGGTATCAGTATAAGAGTTTATGCCAATAATTTTTTTTTTATCGATAAATTGTCTAATCCTTATATTTGCCAATAGGTACTAGTGCTGATGTATTATCCTTAACCATGCATAACTCTTCCTGAATCAAAGTATCAACATACCAATTGCAAATACAATTACTGGAGACCCAGTTACGACAGCGGAAGCCTTAGTAACGGCCAATCGATAGCGCGAGTCTCATTGTTGTCAGTTATCTGTGTTTGCGCAGGAGACGATCCGACCCCTTGAATGTTGCGTTATGTTCTGGTGTTGCTGGTTCTGCGTATTGCATTTTATGATTATGTGATACGAACTGAGACCCGCTGGACCCAGATGCGAGACAGAGAAAGGAGACCGGGACCTCTACTTGACTTTAGGCTTTTGTACTGTGTTCAATTTGCGAGCGACACTGAGAAAGAAGCCCGCGAGCCCGCGACACGAATCTTGTGGAGTCGAAAACTGATATTTAGCGCAAAATGAATGTATAGGTACTGATATTTTTGAGAATTTAACCAAACTTGTGAGTGCGTATTTTAAGCGGTCGTGATTAAGTACAGGACTAAATAGCAGTGATAGCCAAGTGGTGTGACCGTCGAACTACCAAGTCATAGGTCTTGAGTTCGGACCCAATGCACGCACCTCTGACTTTTCGGATTCATCTGCGTATTGTATAACTATCACTTGCTTAAAAACGGTAAAAGAACACATTGTGAGGAAACCGAAAAGGATATTTATCGATGGCATGTGAAGCCAAATCAGACGCCCATGGGCGGCATAAACTCTGACACCAGGCTAGTCACTAACCACACGAAAAGAAGAAGACAACTAAAACGTACCCATGCCACTGCAGGTCCAAGGTGAAGAGCTTCTAGTCTCTAGAAGTGCATAGATCAACCTTTCTTTCTTTGTGGTAATTCTTCTGTACTGCCAATCTTTAGGTCTTTCCTGCCGTTTTCTGCAGGTGGACAACATTTCTGAATGCTGGACTATTCACATTCTCCTTTGTAAAATTAGACCACCTCAATGTGTTTAGTCTATAGTCCATTGTAATTATCGTAAAACGTTATATAGTAACTAGTGATGTTGAATGGTGATTCATTGTGGTGAATGGTTGGCAGCCGATGCGTCCCAATTGCGCCAGTAGTTGCCAAACGGCGCCAAAACAACGTGCGTTGGCAGCGACTGTAGTATGTAAGTGGGCAGATATTGCTAGTAGAGAGATTAGCCATTAGTTACCCGGTCAAGCTTGCATTGTATAGAGAATATACTTGTCGCAGACACAACGTTTATAGAATTTGATAGAATTGAGTTTAGCGTTACAGTTTAGACCAGTGTCTGCTTATCAGAAGGTAAAACGGGTATTTGGTAAATAAAACCAACATAGACTCTCCACCACTGAGAGTACTTGTATTTGGGTTAGCGGTTAGTTACAGAAGCTAGTTCACAATATAATAATTTACACAAGATCAGAAAATAAGGATAAGCTAGTCAGATATAAAAGGTCAGACTTCTTCGGCTGTTCGATATGGAATGCCCCTCTCTCGTCAGAGAGTATTATGTTCCTTGCCCCGCTCAGTCGAATGACAACTGTTTTTATAACGTTGGGTACTTGATTCATCTTGACGACTACTCTCCTTTATTTTCTAAATTATTAATTCTACGACATACTAAATTGTCCGATAAATCCTAACTAATTTATTACAAATTCCAAAGTGTGTCTGCCTCTCTGTTTTATCCCACAGTTAAACTATAGTTCGTGCGCAAGTGCTAGTCACCTCTTGAGGTATGGGAACGGCAGGAGAGGGGTGCACGCGGTAGACAAGACAAAGCAAACTGACAGAGCACATCTATTGTTTCGCACCCCCCTCCTACCGCTCTCATACCTCAGGCGGTGACTAGTAAGCGCAGACTATACCTTTATGAGATGATTTCTGGCATAGAACGACTTCTAGTAGTAGTCGAGCTTCATGTGAATGAGTTCGTCTGGGGAAGTACTTACTACCACCATATTATACCTGCCACCAAACAGCATTGCTGTGCTTCGGTTTGAAGGGTATGGGTGTTTGCCGGACCCGTTAAAATGATATGCACATGAGACTTTCCAACTTTGTCTCTAAGGTTGGCAACGCATCAGCTATGCTCTTGATATTGTAACAGTACATCGGCCCATTCCTTCAAAATCTATTACATAAAAAATACGCTGAAATATTCAAAGTATACACGTGGATATAACGTGGGCACAGGAAATTCCTAATATATAAAATTCCAGCATGGAATTTGTTAAGTCAACATTTAATTCTGCGATCCAGTCATAGGCAATTATTTTTCTATTAAATGGTCCGTAGAACGAAGTCAAAACATCGTAATCTTTACATTGAAGGTCAACACAATAACTTTTAATACATTTTTCTAAGAAAAATCTATTCCGATCGAACATTAAATAACGAATCGATATTCAACCGATGTTTCATTCTTACCAAGAATTTACCGATAGTAATCAGAATCAAAATGGAGAGAACACGACCAATCCATCATTAGTTTATCGATTACGGTTTGCTATTTCGAATGATTTAGCATGAATATAAATCGAGATAATTTTTGAAAGATATTTTATGGTGATTTTTATTGGTAAATAAGTGAATAAATCTCGTAATACGTGTTTTCCCAACCCTGTTCTAAGATTTGGAAGTGAGCCAATTTATTGAATGGATTTTATTTGTTGACATTGTGTGTTTACAAATAATGTGCTGGAAAAATATGGGTTCTCTTTTATACCTATGTTTTCGCAGTAGCATTTCGTCCAATACATTACAAACATGATTCAAGACACGAATTTATCTTCATTGTATTTCTCATTTCATTGCACAATTATTTTTGTTCATCGCGGTCGCCTTATATTTAGATTTTCTTTCATCCTAAACTTATTGTTAAATTTTATTCCTTACAATTGGGGTGGTAACAACATTTTGTTTACAATCCAAGTCCCTCGTGAAATTATCAAAAAGGTCTTATCGTTAATATCAGGTTCATTTTCTGGCTCCTTTCAATTTCGTTTAGGGTCTTCGTATGTGCTCGCTATTTTCAGATAGTCTTGATTAGGTCCACCATTATCGTCTAGGCTTCTCGTGTCTCTATTGTTCTGTTCATATTGTTAATTTATTTGTTTTTCCTTTATGTTACTTTTACTTCAATGATTATAATAATAGTTTCATCCAAATCAACCCTATAACTTTAAGATGGAAGGAGTTTTATCAATATATTTTGTTCAGCTATTAGATCGTGCAGTAAAAGCTAAAGTTTATTTATTATCAAGTTTTTTTCTGGAAAATACTAAGATGGAATATTCGTTTCCATTTCGATATTGCAGTCGTACCCTAAATCAATAAACTGCTCGTCTCTGACTATCACAACGACCCTTTTCCCTTAGATGACACTTTCTTATTGAACAGAAATGTAAACAGTTGATACATTGAATATTTTTTTGGTTCTACTTGTAATCTTTAGGCCTTCCATATTCAGCCTAAGAACAAGCCTCGTTTCTTCTTTACGGAAGGCTGACTCCCTGAGAGTCTGAGTGAAGCATCTTCCAATCTACATACAGAATCTTCATCTGGTCTTTTTTTATCTGGGTAATCGAACTTAGTTCCAAAGTCCGTGATTTTATTAGCAAGCGTACAATCAAATTCTCTTTGCAGAACAGCCTTGATCTTATTTTTTTAATCCTCCGGTTTATCTATCATGACCGCAACAAATCACAAAGCTGTTATTACTTTTTAAAATCCCAGTAAGCAAATAAAACAATAATTTACAGCATTAGCGGAGTTTTCTTTGAACGTTGTTTTCTTTTCTCTTCATATTTTCCTTAATATTTTTCTGATGACTCAAATAGTAATAAAACAATTCGTGGCTTGTGTTAATACGTTAGTTTCAAGCTGTATTTTTGCGGGAACATTGCCAATACCCGGTTCAGTTTTAACACTCATAAAACTCACCGTAACGTCAGCTTTGGAGTTGCGCCGTTTTAATTTCATAGTTTTTTGTGGTAATTGAAGCTCCAAGTTGCGGTGTAGGTTTTAAGTTTTCTTCATCTTTTTGTTTTCCACGTCTCTTGCCAAGGTAAGCTCTGCGCTCTGCTAAGTGCGGGACTATTGTCTCTAGTAGACTGACAATGAACGAAGCAATTATCGCTTGCCCTCCGGTGCAGTGTCGTTGTGCATTCTTGTTATAAACCCTTACCTTATATTCCACGAGAATCTTTACCCCGGGAGTGGCATTTCTTAAGAATTTCTATCTATACTAATATTATAAAGCTGAAGAGTTTGTTTGTTAGTTTGGACGCGCTAATCTCAGGAAGTAGTTGTTGGAATTGAAAAAATATTTTTGTGTTGGATAGTCCATTTATAGAGGAAGGTTATAGGCTATATAACATCACGCTATGACCAATAGGAGCGGAGCATAAAAATGTTGCAAAAACGGGAAAAATGTCCACCCGCGCGAAGCTGGGACGCGCCGCTAGTTATAATATAAAAATCAATGTCTGAACATTAATTATTTGAAAACCTGTCAAAACTTTTTGAACTTTCAGAATACAAATTCAATATTCAATATCTTGATGATACTTTATTTGTTAGAAAACATGAAAAAATCTTAAGAAAGGAGTTGTGCTGTACTTATTCCAGAAACTTTTTAATTTGATAATATTCTGAAGACGTGTCCACTAAGAATTTTGCTAGTGATTGGCTGAAATCCCGTTTTGCACGGGATTTACCAAGTAGGTAATTCTTAGAATTGATGAGATCAATTTCGGGATTTTTTAAATCATTTTTTGATACCTAATAATATATTTTTATAGTTTCAACGTGGGACGGAGCAGTAAATTTAAGATAGATTGTAGTTTCATAGTTATAAGAAAAACTGGAATTCACTCCAGAAGAGGATACGAATTTGAGATTTAACCTTTTTGTTCTTTTTAACTTTTTCAGAATAACCTTCAGTATCTTTTCAATAAACTCTTGTCCATTCATTTTTAATCACTTTAGTTTGCTTTATAGTAAATTTCATTACTGTTGTTTTTAATCTGTTGCTCCGTGATCAGCCTTAATTTCTCTGCAATCCCGGGTATTATCAGATTGCGGTTGCCATCACTATTAGCGTCTTAGGGACAAGTTTTAAACTCGTGTCGCCTGCGAACTTGGTAAGTATAAGACAAAGTATTTTCCTCGGAAAATATGGAACGATAACGCTACAAACATTATTTAATAGTTCATGTGCTTCTAAAGGAGAACTATGAGAAAATTTAATTTTGCTGTAGCTCCTATACGTGTGTTTAGTTCCAATTTAAGTTATTGGACGAAACACTAGCCCATCTATACTTCTATACTAATATTATAAAGAGGAAGGATTTGTATTTTTGTATGTAACGAATAAACTTAATAACTACTGGACCGACTTCAAAAATTCTTTTGCCGTTAGAAAGCTACATTATCACTGAGTAACATAGGCTACGGGCGGAGCCGTGACGATACATCTAGTTTCTTATAAAACTAGGTATTACAAAGTCTTTAGCAAGAATAGTAGTTTTATCATCTTTGTCATCTACAGTTCACATATTTAGGTCGATAACTAACTCGTTGGCCTAGTGGTGGCATGCGCGACTGCTGATCGTCAGGTCCTGGGTTCGATCCCCAGGTCGGTCAAAGAGTTGTTGGATTTTTCCGTGTGGAATTCCTCAGTAGCAGCCCGGAGTTTGGATTTGTGCCCGGTTGGTGGCAATAGACTCGCCCCCTATTACATGGGACTTAAACATAGCGGCGAAATGAGGGTGTTACTATACACCTCTGCCCAACCCTTCGGGGATTACAGGCGTGATGTTATGTTAATAAGCCTCTTTCTCCTATGCTTGCTATCTTTGTCTAGTGTTATTGGAGTTGTTAAGCTATTATCCATTTGAAAATTTATTTTACTGTATAAGTCTCTCCTTATTTTGTAACCCGTTTTAAAAATAATTACTGAAACATATTTAGAAGGTATACTAGCCATATTTGTATCTCCACATCCCTTACATATATGGTTTGATAGCCAAACATATAAGTCTACTCCTCAGTCTGAGAGAAGGGCCTTATCTAAAATATTAATAAAAGGATGGGTCCAAGCTTGTCAATATTGGAGACTCGCTCGTATAAAGGTATACCTATATTGGGAGCCCGATATTATGGTATGCTCTTGTTGAGTACATACATATTACTGTGTATATGGAATTTCGTCCAATATGTTTCTAATTAAAACACTGAAGAATGATGTTAATTTGATATTTCATCTAGGAATGTCATTAGCCATTTTGTTGAGAATTTAAATAATTTAAATGGGACTTTGTGGATTGTTGAAGCGGTCGAAAACAGTAATTTTTGATATAGATAGATTCAAGAGAAGAATTTCTGATCCAGTATTGAATTCAATTCTCTGTGTATGTGAGAGCTAGAGGGGTATAGAGGAATCCCTCTATCACCCACATTTTAAGACGTTCCTCCAAAACGTACTCGACTCGACTTCACCTCGACTCAGTCTTTCTCACTACCACCGGTAGTTATAGTTGACATAAACGTCCTCGACTCGAGATTTTTCCTCAGTCGAGGAAAGGAATCATCTGTCAAACTCAAGGTACCTCGGAACCTACCTTAAGGAATTTCTTCCTTAAGGAAGGTTGTATCAAAGTTAGTATGTAACAAAAATGAATTTTAAAGACTTTATCCAATATGCTTACGATAATCAGTAGCAGCTCGGTGTTTAGATTTGTGCCCGGTTAATGGCAAAATGCGCGCCCCCTATTACATGGGACTTTAAACATAACTGGCGGAACGAGGGTGTTGTAAAAAAAACACCTCTGCCCAGCCCTTCTGGGAATACAAGGCGTGATGTTATGTTATGTTTAGTATATAAAAATAAGATATTCTAAGATATTCACTATTCCATTGAAAGTCCCGAAAGGTTATAATAAATGCACATTTCCAAAGTTACCTATTCCCGATACTTGTTCGGATTTTAATGAGAGCTGAAATGACGTCATTACACCGATATACCTGAACCGGTACGCAATATTTCGGACGTAATGAACCACGGATAAAACGGGAAAGCCGGGAATTAGCCGGATAATTAACTACTTATGTTAGACATATAGGCTAATTGCAGCGGATTTTGCCTGCCTGCCTGAAAATGTGTGCGTAAATTACGCTACGGACTATCGCAGTTTACATCGTACATACATACTCACTGAAGAGAGTGGGTCGAGGAATTCCAAGTATACTAAACCAAGAAGAACATAGTCTGCTTAGTTGTCGCCAATAAGATTGACAAGCGTATCATTTTCGGACCCAGTGTATAATATCAGCAAGCACATTGGGTCACCCGCGCGACGGCGCACACTGGTTCCAAACTGAAAAAAATGTTCAAAACCGGCTTACAGCCTACATTTCTTTACCGATTTCCATTTTTTTTACGTACTCTAGAGATATTTTAAAACAATCGCTCTTTGCCCGTTTTTCGACAACCTTCTCTAAAAATTAGCGACATAACCTCAAATGTTGAAAAATCATATTTTGTGCTCATAATACGATGATTATAAAAAAAAACATTTTGACACAGGAATATCTAGGAATAACTTTTCCCATCATTATTATTATCATTCAAAATATTAAAAAAAACATCGTGTTATGAGCACAAAATACGATTTTTCAAAATTTGAGGTTATGTCGCTATTTTTTAGAGAACGATTTCGAAAAACGGGCAAAGAGTGATTGTTCCAAAATATCTCAAGAGTACGTAAAAAAAATGGAAATCGGTGAAGAAATGTAGGCTGTAGCCGGTTTGGAATTTTTTTTTTCAGTTTTGAATCAGTGTGCGGCGCAATGAGTATTCCCAAGAAGGGTTGATGTCAGGCAGGCAGTCGGTCATAAAACAATAAGCCAAAACCTTTAACAATATGAATTTACGAAATACATGTTGTGTCGAACCCACCTAGTGTGGGATAAGGGCAGGGAGATGATGATGATGATACATACTCAGCCAATTTCTGTCCTGAGCACGGGTCTCTTCTCAGAATGAGAAGGGTTTAGTCCTTACTCCACAACGCTGGCCTGGTGCGGGTTGGCGGACTTCACATTCCATCGAGAACTTTCTGAAGCTCTCTTAGGCGTGCAGGTTTCCTTACGATGTTTACTTCACCGTTAACGCAAGTGATAATCAAACGAATCGCACATGAATTAGAAAACACAAAAGTACGGGCGGTACGGGCAAATAATATTCTTTTCATTCCATCTATTCGAAAAGGGCGACTTGGTTCGCCTTTAAGTGCACCCAAAGGTGGTGTTTTCTATAAGAAACTTTTAGCGGGCAGTAATGAGTTTTTAATCCTCTTTATAAGTGCGTCGCAATTGTCTTTGCCGCGCATTTTTTGAATTTGGAACATCTTAATGTTCAGCGCCAAAGAAATCGAACGCAATATTGTTAGAATAAAGACTGGCTGGTACGACGGCCCATAGTCGCGAAAATGTCTCAAATGTAAATATAAGTTTTTAGTTGTTTTATTATTAGATACTATTTAATTTCAATTTAGTTGTTACTCTATGTTTTATTAAATAATAATGTTACAATAAAATATGAGGCGCCTTTTATTTTCTCATAGTGGATGATGAAAAGTAGAGCGTATCATCACTCGGGCGCAAAATATATTTTTGGCTCGGGCGACGTACTTTGAATCCCTCGCTACGTTCAGGATTATACTAAAGAATCCCTCACTTCGCTCTGGGTTCAAAAAAGCGCCCTCGCCGTAAAAATATTATTTTGCTCCCTTATGATACAATCTACTATTTTACAACTAGCATCATTAATTCAAAGCAACATTTTTTTTCATCTCCCAACGTTAAATAGATAGAAAGAGATGAATATTACTTATCCCATTGTCGATATGAAAAAAAAACAACCGCTCATTCTTTCACAATAGTGTTTTCACTTCACTGCGTTTAAGTAAAAATCAGGGCAATTTTTCTACGAAATACAAATCTTTATACAACAAAAAGCCTCTTTTTGTATCAAATCTACCGCATACTGTAAGTAAGTAGATACTTCATACAAATCGGTAGCTATCAAAGAGGTTATAAAAAGTTTACCGCGCCTTTTATGAGAAACCTGTCGAGTATGAACGAACCATTGGTTGGTATAACCGTAGTAAATTGAAGAACTTCATTGAAAAGCGGCACGAGTTCTATACTTTATTAGATTTTCTAAGAGAGATGTTAGCAAAAACTTGGGAGTTGAAGGTTTAACTTCAAAGTGTAAGAAAAGAAAGAAATATTTTGTTATATTTTTTTAAAGATTCAAATTTTGTAAAGAGTATAAAATATTGTGAAGATGGTTAATAAAGTCAAAGCATGGAAGAAAAAAACAAAATGCTCGTCTATATGAAAACCTACACGTTCGGTTTTTTTAAAGTCGGTTAACAATAACGGAACAGTTAAGGATGATTTCCATTAAATGGCTCGCATCGCATCGGATCGGAACGGATTTTACAATCTCTAAACGATATTCAATCGTGTACACAGTATTTAAAGTCTATATAACCAAGCCGCACAAAGCAGCTAGACCGCGGGCGTCTTCCGCGACACGCGATCATAGCCGAAAGTATGCTGCGACGCGCGATCGGCTCCGTTCGCGTGTCGTAGTATCCGATCGGATCCTTTCAAAAATTAGAACACGTCACCACGGTAGGAATGAAACTGTTTGACTAGGCGCAAAAGCAGATACGTTCTCAAGCGACTGTACGAAGCCGATCATAATGCGTCGAAATCATAACGGACGCGTTCGGCTGTCGCCGCAACCGTTTGTATCCTTTCCGATCCGATGCGATGCAAGCCGTTTGGTGGAAATCAGCCCTTAATCAACGAAACTTGACCTTACGTAATAATACATATTATTTAACTCCATATTCCAACCAAAATACAAATTGTTTAATCTACCGCAGTAATCGCAAAAGTTACTAAAAATAGAGAACAATTCCTACGGGCCAGAAACAATATACCATGCACGCTTACCGCCGCGAAATGACGTCATAAAAACGATAAACCGGAAACCGGCACTCACAGTTTGGGATTTAATTTTCCTGTATACTGAAACAAGGTATAGTTCGTTGCAAACTGGGCTACCAAACTATGCAGTAAGTATTCAAGTGTAAACAAAAACTTACTAATTAAAATGTTACTTACTAACTCTATCTTCAATGGGAACGCCGGTAGAGGACGCCCTAGAAGGACATACATCGATGTTATTGGTGATGTTCTTCACAAAGTTCAGGTGCGTAGTACTCTCAACCGGCGTGCTTGTATAACAAGATGTATGAATGTGGATGAAGCGAAGGGGTATGTAAGGGTTGTAGCATGTGGCGTTCTATAGTTTCTGCCTACCCCTATGGGAAAAAGGCGTGAGTTTATGTATGTATGTAATTCTATCTTTTAGCAATAAGACTGCCTATTGTACTGTTGTAATATTTTCATGTATTTTCTTTCTGTTTTTCTTTTAAATACATCCTCTAGTTTCCGAAAGGCTGATCAAGGAAAAAAGTAAGTAATTGTCAAGTAATGTAATCTGCTTAGCCTTTTCCCAACTTAGTTGGGGTCAGCTTCTAGTCTAACCAGATGCGGCTGAATACCAGTATTTTACACGGAGCGACTGCCATCAGACCTCCGCAACCCAGTTACAGGGCAATGCCGATATTCTATCTACTTTTATTTTGCCCTTCTGCCAATATCAAGTTATTTAGCCGTAAACGAACTACCTACTTACCTAACTTATTCATTCGCCGTTCTTTGTAAAGAGTCGATATCTTCCAGTAGATGTTACTGATTGGGTCCCTCATTAGTTCTTATTGTGCGTAATTCGGACGATTTGATTCACTATAAATTCGTGGATTTTATTTAGGTAGGTATGTATTTTATTTGTTGATGTATGTTTTGACCTTTTTGTCATTCGTTACCATTTGAGATCATTTTAATGGAAAACGCTGAAAGAATAAATGACCATGTTAGTACACTATGACTCATGAATAATTTTAATAGATTTTTTCTACTGAATAGTAGTAGTAGGGCTCCCTACCTCAAAAGGAAAAAAATAACCCTTATAGGATCACTTCGTTGTCTGTCTGTCTGTCTATCTGTCTGTCTGTCAAGAACCTTTTTCTCAGGAACGCGTGCAGGTATCAAGTTGAAATTAATATCAAATACTCAGATCTGCAATCCCTTGAAGCTGTGAAAAAATCAAACATCTAAGTCAACGCAATCAAGAGATATGGCCGTTTATACCGCATATTTTGACACTACTGAGGGAATTAAAACCTATAGAGTGCTTCCCGTTGACCTAGAATCATGAAATTTGGCAAGAAGCAATGTCTTATAGCACAAGTAAAGAGAAACATCGGAAAAACGTAAAATTGTAGTTAGGTTAATCACAAAAAAAATGTACGGAACCCTTGATGCGCGAGTCCGACCGCACTTGGCCGGTTTTTTTTTACCCACCGTCTGATAACTTAGGAAAACGTGAGAAAGTCAGAGAGCTAGAGAGTTCCTTCGAATTTTCTCACGTTACCCTGCCTTGCTGTGTTTCTCTCTAAAACTAAAACTCTTCTTTCTAAAACTAACGATTAATACTACCTACATAATTATTTTCTATATTCGAATTACGGTGCGTACAGCCAACATCAAAAGTAGGTGATGGTTGCTTAGTCTCCAAACTGTCTTAAGTATGAATGAAAACTTGCTAATAAATATTTTATTATAAAAACAATTATTGGTTGTAATGTTTGGTCGCTACAACAGTGTTCCGCAAAGTGTGTGCCGCGGCACACTGGTGTACCGTGGTCATTAATTGGTGTGCCGCGGGAAAAATCTATTTCTTATAAAATTATAAAGGTGGACGGAAATAATGTATTCTTTGCTATCTTTATATGATTAAAATATGTTTTTTTATTTATGGTGAACCTCTGAAATTCCTCGATTTCGTAGGTGTACCTTGAACAGAAAAAGTTTGCGGAACAATAATTACTTTTAAAATACTAAATATTCGTTCATTTTTGCTGCTGTCTGTACATCATCTTATACTTACGATATTTCTCAACATATCAAACATCCTCCCTTGAAACTATTCCGGTACATTACAACACTTTTCTTTATAAAATCTTCCACATGTTATTCGATATCTTAAGAGCGTTAGAACATATAAATCATCACGCTCTGACGTAAGGAGCCGAGTAATAAAGTAGCAAACTAGGCAGCGATATTATAGGGCGAATGTTAAAAAGATGGGCGCACATTTCTCAATATCGCTAATGTAAGTACGTACCTAAGATTTTTTTTTTCAAATATATTTCTATTGTAAACGATGTCGAATAGTAGTGTGTAATGTCAAGTACGAGAAGTTTCAAGTCTTTACAGAGACGCTCACGTATACCGCACCAAGAAGAACATAGTCTACTTAGTTGATGGCAATAAGATTGACAAGCTTATCATTTTGGGAGCCAGTGCATAATATCAGCAAGCACATTGGGTCACCCGCGCGACAGCGCAACGAGTATTCCCAAGGAGGGTCGATGTCAGGCAGGCGGCCGGTCATAAAACAATAAGCTAAAACCTCTAACAACATGGATTTATGAAATACATGTTGTGCCGACCCCGCCTAGTGTGGGATAAGGGCAGGAAGAAGAAGATACTTACGTATACGAATAAAATTCTAAATAATAACTGCCTCGTTGGTCTAGTGGTGGCAAGCGCGACCGCTGATCGTGAGGTCCTGGTTTCGATCCCCAGGTCGGGCAAAATGTTATTGGGTTTTTCCCTGCGGAATTCCTCAGTAGCAGCCCGGAGTTTGGATTTGTGCCCGGTTGATGACAATAGGCTTGCCCCCGGTTACATGTGACTTAAACATAGCGGCGAAGTGAAGGTTTTACTAAGCACCTCTGCCCATCCCTTCGGGGAACATAGGCGTGTAATGTTACGTTTATAATAACTCTTAAATTTTAAAAGCTCTCATCATTGTACAGTTCGGTGAGAAAGTGCTTTCCATAATAACTCATTCGAGCTCAAACACGATGGGTCTACAACTAGTCATTGCGGAGGGCCGATGACCACCCTGAGCCTCCTCCAAAGTCCTTATCAAAATAAGTCATGAGGCAAAACCGATGGGTCTTCATGATTATTAGCTATTTTGAAGGGAGTAGTGTTAACAACCTTCCGATTCAAACCCTTAATAAGATTAGCTCAATGGTACCCTAATATTATGATGTCACTGGGTTTGATTATACCTATATATAGGTATAACTATGTTAGAAATTTCAAGTCAATCGAATCTTCTTTTTCTCGTGTGGTTAGTGACTATCCTGGTGTCAGAGTTTATGCCGCCCACGGGCCTCTAACTTGGCTTCACATGCTGTCGAGAAATATCTCTCAGGCATGCCGGTTTCCTCACGATGTTTCCCTTCACAGTTTTTAAGCAAGTGGTAACTATACAATACGCACATGAATCCGAAAAGTCAGAGGTGCGTGCGTGGATTCGAATTCGAGACCTATGACTTGGCAATCCGACAGCCACACCAATAGGCTATCACTGCTATCACATTTTCTCTTCTGATCTTCATCATCTTCTCTATTAAACCAGCTTTGAATAAAAACTGTATTGAAATCAGTTTGGGTGCTAAGAAGCCACAGACAGACAGACATAAGCTTTAAGCTTATAACACCCCTCTTTTTTCGTCGGGGCTTAATAAAATATAGATCAAAGCAGTTTTAAAAGAGCCATTTTCTACTAAAAGAAAGAAAGGAAAGAGCTAATTTAACCGACGACTTCCTTTGAAGTGCTTTTTTAGTTAAAAGATATGTCGTTTCGCAGTTAATTTAAAAGTTTAAACGGTTGTCAAATGCTATACAACTTTGGAATAGGTTTGACCGGTCAATTTGATGTTAAAGGTCAAGAGAATATTTACCATTTTGATGAGACCTTTTTGTTTTTTTCACTGTGAAGGATATAATAACTATTTCTCATATTATTTTCTGTCCTATAAGAATTGGTGGAGGAGCGATTTTTGCCAGAATATATTTATTAAGAAAGCGCTGTGTCTAAAGGTACTTACTTTTCTACAAGTAGATAGATTGAAAACCATCTGACTACACCATTGGTTAGAGAACCTTCAGGTCTCGCCAATAACTGCCCAGTTACGTAGAAACGGTCCGTAAGACCACCTACAAGCAGTCGATTAGAAAACACCTAACCACACATATACCATAGAAAATGTTACCCTATACTTCGTAATGGTTGGAACCATGTATGTTATAGGGAATAATGGAATAATGCAACTTCTTCTTATCTCGTGTCGGCACGAGCTATACGAGAATACCTCCTGCCATGGTGAAAAGATTAGCCAGTCAGCAAGGTTGGTAGCGGGGCTGACTGCCCAGGGTCCGCTGGACGAACTTAAGTATCGTCACTCGTGGAAGCTCTCTATAACTATCCAATTCAACTGCCTCGTTGGTCTAGTGGTGGGTTGGATCCCAAGATCAGGCAAATTGCTATTGTGTTTTTTCCGTGTGGAATTACTTAGTAGCAGCCTTGAGTTTGAATTTGTGCCCGATTGAGCAATAGGCTCGCCCCCTATTACGTGGGACTTAAACATAACGGCGAAATGAGGGTGTTACTATACACCTCTGCCTAATTCTTCGGGGAATACAGGCGTGATGTTATGTTATGTATCCAACTTATTTACATGAATAGGTCCAATCAATAAAGCCAGGGCCAAGCCACATCTGACGGAAGATACGTCGTCAATCTTCCACCGGTACACATGATTCCATAAAAACATCTCATACCGTACATATTTGACCGAAGATGCGTTACTAAAATTCCTCGAGTAAATTACGCGACGGACGTTCGGCGTCGCATCTTCCGTCAGATGTGGCTTGGCCTTTAGTGATTACAAAAGCGACATAGATACTTTTCTCTACATTAAAATCAGTGTTAAATCAAATTGGGTCAATGATTACGGAAAAGGGTTGGTACAGACCTTTTCGTGGACTTTTTCAGCGGTTTTATCTTCAATCTTCAGTGTTCAAGTGATTGGGCTCCCTGATTAATTAAATAGGGGTATTTTGTGACCTTTTTGCTATCAATTCTGGGTACTTTTGTGTACAGATGTGAATGCTTTTGTCACGAAGATTGCGGTTGATACAATTGTGTGAATAATTTAATGTTATCAAGGGTTAGGGTTGATTTTGTTTTGATTGTACCTAATACTTTGTCATGTTTAATTTGAAATTATATTTTTGTGTTTTGAAATGAACATTTATTCTTATTTTGGAATCATTTTTTAATTTTAATTATATCTAAATTCACATCTTTACATAGTATAAAACAAAGTCGTTCCCGCTGTCTGTCTGCCCCTATGTATGCTTATATCTTTAAAACTACGCAACGGATTTTGATGCGGATTTTTTTTATAGATAGAGTGATTCAAGAGGAAGGTTTATATATATTAGCATCTACATTGCACCCGTGCGAAGCCGGGACGGGTCGCTAGTTTATTATAATACCTACATTTTATTGGTGTGCCTGTTGCGTGGCGACGCTCGCGATGGCAGACACACGACGGCAGACCTTCGTAACTCATCGGCTCTCTTCAGTTTGATTAAGCCTGTTTTTTATGTAATGAGTTTTAAAGTTCCATTATTTAAAGTTACAGTAAGTATAACAGTAAGTATATTCCCAAGACAGATTGCTAGGCCTTATCAGGCAGAGTACCAGAGAAGTTATATGTAGTTATCAGGGTCTACCTTCAGCTTCAATCTTCAATCAATATTATGAGCTTCAATTGGCTTGTATCAAACTTAATCAGTCATGTCTTTCCAAGTAAAACTCAATAAAGCTGTTAGTAACTCTTGCAATTTTGTAGAGTAAAAATAAACTTGACTAACAAACTTGTCGCCTGAAGACGATAAAAACTATAAACATACATACATACATAAACTCACGCCTTTTTCCCATGGGGGTAGGCAGAAACTATAGAACGCCACATGCTACGACTCTTACATACCCCTTTCGCTTCATCCACATTCATACATCTTGTCATACACGCACGCCGGTTGAGAGTACTACGCACCTGACCTTTGTGAAGAACATCACCGATAACATCGATGTATGTCCTTCTAGGACGTCCTCTACCGGCGTTGCCATTAACATCCGCCTTATAAATTCCTTTTGTTAATCGCCGTTCACTCATTCTCTCAACATGGCCAAACCACCTAAGCATACTCCTTTCAATTTTTGTCACTACATCATCTTTTAAACCGCAACTTTGTCTAATCTCTTCATTTCTCTAAAAACTATAAACTCAACGATATAATACATTCTCATTGCAAAAGCTGACTGAGAAGTTTACGAATTTGTGGCCTTTTTACAAAGGTCTAGGCAACCTAGACACAATAAAATATATCGCTCACAATAGCAATAAATTTCTCTTAATGTTACAATAACGTTTTCTTAGAAAATAAAGGTAAATATGTTAGAATTTTCGTGCTAAGAATTATTTAAGATAAGATATTTTTCATGGAGAATGGGTATTTAAAGGTGTTTTTCACCTCATTGCGTCTGAGGTGCCTTGGCGCCTTGTGGGCCTTCGGGCCCCGTCCTAGAAAACACAAAGGGTATTTTTTATAGAAAGAAATCACATACTTATTGATATTGAATTAAAAAATGTAAGATATTTAAGGTTATTGTCAAAATTTGGGTTACTATACTTATACAGGGTGTAAACGAAATCATATAATTCCTTCAAACCTCGTGATGTACTGCTGACGTAGATTAAATAACCGCGCGGTCAACGGTAGCCGCGCAATTCACTCGCACTCTAAAATGCCTCACGTTAAGAACACATCCTTACTTTTTGTATTTTTTTTATGAATCCAAAATTTTCCCGTGCAGGTTTAATCTATGTCAGCAGTACATGACAAGGTTTGAAGGAATTACAAAATTATTTCCCTGTATACCCTGTATATCTATCTGTCTTGAGCCAAATATTAGGTCCCCACCTGTGACATTGGCGTTTTTTTCTCACAAATAGAGAACCTCGTCACTTCTATGATTTAAAATATTCATCAATTGCTTGATATTATATCGAATAATGACCATCATAGACAACTACCAATAGTAAAAAAACCTTATTACTTATAGTTTTCTAAACATAAAAAAATACCTTAAAAATGACTCCTCTTTTTGTTAGCAGAAATGACCACTATTTTTATTTTAACTTAGCCAATACTTATTTTTGTCGCATAATCTAAGTGGCATACGTTATTTTAGTTTTTAAACATTAGCGCATAAAAGTTTTAAAACATTAGTGTTCATAGTTGTTAAATAAATTAAGAAAGGTTAGTATGAAAAATGCAACTTCTTTAAAAAATTCCATACAAAACGCTGATTTCATAGGTAACAACGATTTCATAGGTTTCAACCTAATAATTATGAATCGCTAATAACCATGTATATGATGAAAGCTGGATGATTATTTTACAGAAAAAGTGTAAGAAAAATAGGCCAACACTAATTATATTTCATTGTCATTCATAACAATTACCTAGGTATATGGCTCAAATAAACTAGTGATGTTTGTTCCAAGTGTAATTTGGCAAAACCGTCATCCGTCAAATTTGTCACTAACGTGGCGAGACGTGACGGTGTCACAAAAATGGGACAGACTGTCCCGGCAAACTTCCAGGTGAACATTAACCTACTAATAGTTTTGAGTATATATATATATATAATAGATTTGGGAGAAAGAAAATTGACTGTTCTGCTTTTGTTTTACAATTTTTGTTCAAAATATGGCCGAAACCGGGCGTACGCGGCGTTATTGGTTAAAATTGAAACTCTTATATTTTTATCAATAACTAGCTGTGTCCTCATGGCTCCGCCCGTAGCCTATGTTACTCAGTAATAATGCAGCTATCTAATGGCAAAAGAATTTTTGAATTCGGTCCAGTAGTGTTCTTCTCGCCGCCAACATCACCGCTACCACCACCAGCAAGACGGCGAGGAAGAGGCCGACCGCCGGCCAGCATAGGACCTCGAGGCCCACCGGCCTCTGACAGGGTCCCCGCTCCCGGTGGAAGTGTGCAGCGCATGCGTTGGACTCTAACCATGAACGAGAAGTTTATTCGTTACATACAAAAATACAAATCTTTCCTCTTTATAATATTGGTATAGATAGTATAGATGAAGCAAAGACGTCATAGCTTTGTATAGTAGACCCTCCCATAAGGAAGTAGCTATCATAGGTAAAGTTAGATTACGAGTCATTATGTCCAGTTTGGAAATAAAAATGCTACCATTTGTATATTTCATTGGTAACCAAAACGATTAATTTTTTTTATAGGAACCGGGCGATAGTTTTCATATCTGATAGTGATTTGTTTCCTTAGACACGATTGTTTGTAAAGTATTTGATTCTAGATTTTTTTTATCTCTCTTTATTGTGAAGCAATTGCTTACTGACCTCCCCAATTTCAAGGTAATTTAGATTTAAAATCAGGTTATACAAGGTTAGTTGGAAAGGGGGTACTAAGCCGCGGGCCACTTAAAGTATTACTGATGACTATTATAATGCAAGTGTTAAAATTTGAAAATTCGATAATTTTTATTAGCATGCAAAAATTTTTTTTTTTTTTTTTTTTTTTTTAAGTCTTACGTGCCTTAGTTATGAATTCAGAAAATTAGGTATCTAATCCGTGACCCCAAATATGACCTAAATAGTAAACAAAGCTGATCATAGCTATGGACAGATAGATTTTAGGATATTTTATACGGAATCTTTGAAAAGCTATTTCTCTTAAACTATCGAGTTTTGGAGAAAGTTGTAGAACAAAAGTTATCCCTTATTATAGGTATTTTAACCCCCTTTCGGCTTAGTACCCCCTTTCCGACTAACCTTGTATATATTTCCTTTAACCTACCTCGACAACCCTAATTCATGTTTTTCACTTCCCTTATGTTCACACCATCGTTTGCAAGCTATGGGGAACGAATGCATATCCCTTTTTTAGTTATAGATCACATGACAAAGCCAAAATTCTCACAAGTATAAAGCAAAGTATAAGGTTTTCTTTACACGGTAAATACAAATAGCGCTCGAGCACGAGCACTCGGTATCGACACGAGATTCCCCAGTACCGCCTGGAGGCACGTACTGCAATCATGCCATGTACGGCAATACACAACTGTATGTGGGACGACTAGTACTTACATTTATTATGTAAGAAAGCTATTTGTTCCGTAGTTAAGGTAACTACACAATAAAACAAAGGTAAAGTACCTAACAGTTCCAAAACGTCACATATTTTTGTGTCTCTTTTATATAACACTAGCTGTGTCCTTACGGCTCCGTCCGCGTAAGAAGTTTTATTCCAGTAATAAATATAGCCTATGTTACTCAGTGATAATGTAGCTTTCTAACGGCAAAATACTTTTTGAAATCGGTCCTGTAGTTTTTAAGTTTGTTCATTTCATACAAAAATACAAATCTTTCCTCTTTATAATATTAGTATAGATAACATCACGCCTGTATTCTCCGAAGGGTTGGGCAGAGGTGTATAGTAATACCCTCATTTTGCCAAGTCCCATGTAACAGGGGGAGAGCCTATTGCCATCAACCGGGCACAAATCCAAACTATGGGCTGCTACTGAGGAATTCCACATGGAAAAACCCAATAACACTTTGCCCGACCTGGAGATCAAACCCAGAACCTCACTACCAGCAGTCGCGTTTGCCACCACTAGACCAACGAGGTAGTTTTTCTGTGTCTCTTTTAGTAATGTAGAATAGAATTTTCATTGTATAGTTACTTGCAAACCAATCTCACAAGTACAGCAGTGATAGCCTAGTGGTGTGACCGTCGGACTGCCAAGTCACAGGTCTCGACTTCAAACCCAAGGCACGCACCTCTGACTTTTCGGATTCATGTGCGTATTGTATAATTATCACTTGCTTAAAAACGGTGAAGGAAAACATCGTGAGGAAATTGGCATGCCTGAGCGATATTTCTCGACGGCATGTAAAGCCAAGTCAGAGGCCCATGGGCGGTAGAACTCTGACACCAGGTTAATCACTAACCACAAGAAAAGAAGAATAAGAATCTCACAAGTAATTTGAGAAAACGACACTTGGGGGTAATGAATCCGGGTCAAGAAAAAACCATAATATAATTTTCATATCTCGGAAAACATTGTTTAACATTGTTTTGTTTATGTTGGTGACCCGGAGTCATTGCTCCCAAGTGTAGTTAGGAATATAATAATATTTAGCTTCAATTTCCCTTGTAACTAGTTCATCGAAGCAAACAATGTTTTCGTTTTATTTAAATCTATATCGCTACAGTAATTTTTTACCAAGACCATCATTTATACTAATATTATAAAGCTGAAGAGTTTGCTTGTTTGTTTGAACGCGCTAATCTCAGGAACTACTGGTTGGAATTGAAAAATTCCTTTTGTGTTGGATAGTCCATTTATCGAGGAAGGTTATAGGCTATATAACATCACGCTACGACCAATAGGAGCGGAGCATAAATGAAAAATGTTGTAAAAACGGGAAAAATTTCCACCTGTGCGAAGCCGGGACGGGCCGCTAGTCTTTAATAACGAAGTATTTTCCTAGTAACACTATCTCCATAAGAAACTGAAAATGGAACACTTAGCTATATGTACGAAAGAAACTGATCCATTTTTACTAAGTGTTGTAACAAAATCCATTTCATATTAGGTACATTGTTATGACATTATTCGCTTACTTGTCTGGCATTTACGTCTATTTAACACTAAACTGTAGAAGGGATTACTTACCTTTACATTAAATGACTTAAATACCTGAAATAAATATTATAAGTACTTGATAAGCCTTTTCAGCTAAAAATGTTTAATGGACCATGTAGAAAGAACCATAATTTCATATTCAATGTTAGAAGAGAGGGTTCAAGTTATACTGTTCATTCCACGGAACCCAATGCTAATAGCATATCCAACACGAATAAGACCGATTTTTATACTTCATATTCTTTAATTCATCATTCTTTCACCTTTGAACACGTGCGACCGTCTTCTTTCTTTCCTATAATAATTATGAATATACAAACATACAACCGCTTGTCAAAAACTGCGTCTCGCCCGACCCCAACAAAAGTCAGGAAAGCGCGCGATAAACAAGATGGCGATATAATTGGTGGGAACCGCGATTTGGGGCAATGTGGGGCAAGGGTCCCATCAATGGGACACGTGGACATGTTGCGCAGTTTATCTTTATGTTTACTGTTATGGTAGCTGATCGTCGACGGATATTGTTTATGGTGGACTTTGCGGTATAATTTTTTTTGTCAAAGATTCGAATCGTCCGACGGGTCCGGTTGTAGGTTGATGCCGTCAGCCTACGTTGGAGATGACGATGCAACAAGTACCTACTAAACAAGTACAAGACTTACGGGGTGTCCTGCGTAAGCGACAAACGCGACGCGATGCGATGCGACGCGACACGAGACGGAACAAATACACGTTACGTCGCGTCTGGCCACATAGGCCGCCAGTAGGGAATACCGTTGTTTTGATCGCGTTCTTCGCATCCGCTGCATCGTATCGCGTCGCGTTTGTTACGCAGGACATCCCGTAACGCCCGTTTTCAATAACCTATCTATCGGCGCCTTGCCCTACTAGAACTTATGTCAAAGGAGAATGGGCGAAATGTTAAGGAGTTGGTCTAATCTTCCTCTAGCAATGAATAATATGTCATTAGAAAGATCTTTTTAAGCGAAACATTTGGTACTTAGACAACTAAAGTCAATTGTTAGTATTTTCGGAGTTATAACACCTTTAAAGTGAAAAATCGTTTATATGTATAGGTACTATCACAATTTTTTCTTTTTTTGTTATACTGTAGAAAGAGAAAAGTGTGTGAAGAAAATGAAAGGGACTTTAACATAACTGGCGAAACGTGGATGCATTAAACACCACTGCCTACACCTTCGGCAAATTCAGGCATCATGTTATTTGTGTTACTTAGGTAGGTATCTTAAATAATTATTATAACAAAGCTCCTATGGCAAAACGTGTAACAAAGATAATAAATATATATATTATATTTATTTTATTTACTTACTTATTTATTAACTTATATTATTATTATAATATACTTAGTGATTTAGTTGATTATCGATTTTTAATAGATTATACGTTTGTATGCTGCAAACTGCCCTATATATATTTTTTTCTTGACAATTCTTTCCATCCAAAGGTTGTCTGGAAGAAATTGCTTTAAGCGATAAGACCGCCATTTGTACTGTTCTTAATAATGTGTACTCCTTCTGTTTTATTTCTTTTAGTGTACAATAAAGTATATCTATCTATCTATATATAAATAGCAATATTTGAGCGTTAACATAGTCTTTAAATGGTTACATTTAATAAACTTAACTCCATAAATACTAATAATTGACAGTAGCTGTAGTACAAAAATATGTTCTACTTCAAATAACCTTTCTATTGATATATCACTCATTGCTAGAGGACGAGTAGACCAAAAGTCCCATTCTCCTTTCTATTTTAGGGCAAACTGCAAGTTAGTTTATTGAAAAGCGGTCAAACAACATGCATGGTAGAAGGATAGGTGTCTGATCGATAAAGGAAAACCACCTTATGATGAAAGTTGTAATGTGTTTCGAAAAATACAAATTTCTGATGACGTGATGACTGACGCGAAGAAGATTGGTACCTAGTACCTACCTATTTTAATCATCATACGATTTCTGATGAAAATTAATGGAACACTTTACTATTTGTTCTCAAGTAACACAAAATAAAAATTTTAATTGTCGATTAAACTCAAGGGAAATCTAAAAAACAAAGGAATACAACAGCCAAAGTTTTAACAATGAAAACTGATACTCCTTTGTCTCCTCACTATATATTTTTCAACTAAAATATCGTTCGGAAACTTTTAACTGTTGACAATCGATTGGGAACAGGAACAGAGAAGTTGTACGGAACAATCGGTATCTTTTGTTCTATTTTTAAACTGCATTTTTACGAACGTGTCGCTTTCAAAGCTTTTGTTTTTAATATTTTGTACCTACCTAAAGACCAAACCTAGCTGAAAGGCAAAATCTACAAATCCATTATAAGACCTGTTATTCTGTACGGATCAGAGTGTTGGGCCGTGAAGAAGACGGTTGAAAGAAGATTACACGTAGCGGAGATGAGAATGTTGAGATGGACGTGTGGAGTGACGCGAATGGATAAAGTAAGAAATAAGTATATTAGAGAGCGTTTGAAAGTGCCACCAGTGACAGAAAAGTTGAAAGGAAATCGTTTGTGTTGGTATGGGCATGTGATGAGGAGGGATGAAACACATGTGACCAAGAGAGTGATGAATATGAATGTTGATGGATGGAGGGGGAGAGGGAGACCAAAGAAAAGATGGATGGATTGTGTGAGGGAGGATATGAAAGATAAGGGAGTAAATGATAATGAGACGGCTAACAGGGACGAGTGGAAGAGAAAAACATATTGTGCCGACCACAAGTAACTTGCGACTAGGACAGGAAGATGATGATGATGATGAAAGATCGAACCTAGATTGTACGCTGAAGTTTGTTACGTATCTTTGTGGTAATCAAATACGACCCTGAGAACCATCTTTCCATTTCTGTTCTGTTCTGCCTAGCCCTTTCCCATCTATGTTGGGGTCAGCTTCCAGTCTAACCAGACGCGGTTGAATACCAGTATTTTATACGGAGCGACTGTCATCAGACCTCTGCAACCCCATTACTCTTTCCATCTCTGTATACGTTACTTATTGTTCTTAAAATTAACATAACATTACGCCTGTATTCCCCGTAGGGTTGGGCAGAGGTGTATAGTAACACCTTATGTTTAAGTCCTATGTAATAGGAGGCGAGCCTATTGCTATCAACCGGGCACAAATCCAAACTCCGGGCTGCTACTGAGGAATTCCACACGGAAAACCCCAATAACACTTTGCCCGACCTGGGGATCAAACCCAGGACCTCACGATCGGCAGTCGCGCTTGCCACGACTAGACCAACGAGGCAGCTTAGACTACTTCTACAATTTTTACTAGTTGTTACTCCCTGCTTGCTTTTAAAATATGAATGAATCATAGTTAAATTTTCATTTTCGAAATGAATAGAATGAATAATTTAGGACTCAATCCAGTTGTTAAGAGGCGTAATGAGTCCTGCGTTAGAATAATATACAAGAAAATATATCAATCATGCGAACAAAGTACCATGCCAAAGTTAGTATAGTATTTGATACAAACAGAGAAACAGTTCGGAATAGAACCTACACAGACCGAAGTTGCGACAGAACGAATCAGCAGTATTTTGTTGTTTTTATGGACGTGTCGCTTCTAAAACGAGGCGTGTTTGTTTTCCTAACAACGGCATTGGAAAACTTGTAAATACGTTGCACGTTGTAACGTGTGATTTTTAGGATCTGCCACATGGGACGAATAGCTTGTATTGTTTTTTCCCATGGGGTTTCTAGAAGGTGAATGAGAGACATTTTTGTTCTCGTTTACACATAAATACAAGTTGCGATACAAATTGTGCAAAAATCTTTTTAAAAGTAGTTACTTGTTTGGAACACGTAAAAAACATGTTTGAAAAAACAAGTGTTTAAATATACATGTTTACTATGTGTACTAAGAAATAGTTTATTTCAGACCAAGTCCATAACTTGACATTTTTTTTAAATATACTTAGTGATTTAGTTATTTACACAATTATCATTTACATTTTAACCTAATATATACAATATAAAACTAAACTACAAACATACAAATCTAAATTCAAAACTTATTAAATACAAATTATTCAAAAATATCACTTAGGCGTCAAAATATTCCTCCTCATCACCGTCATCCGGAAGCGTGCCCAGAAGACTGGCAGCGTTGCCACGCTGGATGGCAACGCTTATTCTTTGGCCAAAGAATAAGCCAGCCCTCTGGTCACGCGAAGCGTCGACCAACCTTTGGGCAATTTCTTTAAAGAAAAGATATGTACTCGGACCCCATGGCCCGAGCGTTTCGACCCCAAACGGCTCAAAGTCATAGCAACCAATGAGGTTACTATATTTGCGCCGTTTGAGGGCCTCCGCGGCCGCAGCGGCAGCGCCAGCACAGCCCGCCGAGCTAGGAAGATGGGATGGAGCAAGGGTGTAGTAAGAATGTATTTAGTTTTTTTTTATTATTGACTGATATGTACAGAATTCTTTTTTTACCTTATTCACGGAACGAAAAAATAAAATATAAACAACATTTGACTACTCTTAATAGAGATATTTACTGTAAAATCAATGAAAAATTAGAAACTTACTTTAATAAGAAGTGTTTCAAATAGATTAACATCACACAATTTATTTTTGTTAGAAATTAATGTTATGAAATATTTTACAGAAAATATCTCTATTAAGAGTAGTGAAACGCACCCTTAATAAAGTAAATGCCTATTTCAAAAATATCAACTTTTGGGAAAACGTGTTAAAAGATTCAGGGAACCCGATGTTTTCACAGTATAATTACAATATTTGCTTTAATATTGTCTTTTTTCTCTTTCTGTGAAAGCCAAATGGTAGAACAGTTGATATTGAGACCATCTAACATAGAAACTCAAAAACTCAATATTTCGAGTTGTGCCCTTATTACTAAGGGTGCATGTTGTTTCCATTTAATTTTTTCGTTCCGTGAATAAGGTTTAGGCGTCAATGAGGTGATATAACAACACCATTCTTGCAGAACTTAATTTTACTGAGGTCGAAGTGTGAATGGTTCTTTTCGTAGAATAAGAAATTCATTTTTGAATGACAGAATTCATCTTGAGTATTTTACTGAAAAGCAGACACGCGGAATAGACTGAAAGTTATCCGGAATAAAAATAGTACTGACAAAATAACTCCTTAAAATACTTTTATGTTAAACGGTTTTATCTTGTAGTACCTCTGCAGCATCAGCATTTGAGGATTGATGTTTGAAATTATTATAATGTTGTGTGGAATTTGTGTGCAAAGTTTCAAGAGAATAGGAGAAGTGGTTGAAAGACCTGTCACATTTCTTTTTGTTTTTAAAAAACAATACGTTGCCCCACACTATGATTTCTCCTGTATCGTGGGTGCGTTTACAGACACAAATCTTCATATGCACAAATACCCAGACCTGGAAAAACTATCTGTAGGCCATACAAATATTTAATCCGTGCGGGAATCGAACCCACGACCCGTAGCGCAGAAGCCAATCGCTCAGCCACTGCACCAAACGTGTCGTCAAATTTGATACGAAGTGAAGCTAATTAAAACCGTTTAATACAAAAAGACTCGTGTTTCCTATGTAAACGCTGAACATGGTCCTTTCTAGGAAACGAAGCCTGAGGGATTGCAGCGTTTAAGTATTTAATTACTGTGGGACCCATCTTCCTAGTACCATATGATGGGGTGAACAGGGATGCAGGGGTGAATCGGAGTGAAACTTTAAAATTGACTTTAACGTTGAAATAATATAGTTTGTTGCCAACAAGGACACTTAATCATTAATTATAATACAGTAAACACATTAGAGTTCTTTTTAGCAATAAACTATATTATTTCAATGTTAAAATCCCTTTTAAAGTTTCGTCGCGATTCACCCCTGCATCCCTATTCACCCCATTTTACGGTACTTAAAATAAAGACTCTTTTCATAAGTAGCAAAGTAACAGCTCGGCTTGCAAGTCAGGCATCCGAATACTCATTTTAGTTTCTAAATGTAAAAACGTCAGTGTCACAGGAGGTTTAAGCTTTTCGTTTTTTCGTGTTGGTTTAAGAAGCTTTTCGATGTCCTATTTTGCTACTCTTGGGTTTACGACTTTCGGCTTAAAAGGCTTGACTTTACGACTGTACAGTGATAGCCTAGAGGTTGAACGCTTGGCTTCCATGCAGGATGATCTAAGTTTGATTCTGGCTCGTACCTCTGACTTTTCGAATTCAAGTGCGGATCTGAATTTGATTATCCTTTGCGCTAACGGTGAAGGACAATATTGTGAGGAAACCTGCGCTTGCGAGGACTCCATAAAGTTTTCGATGGTGTGTGTAGTCTGCTACCCCGCACCGAGCCAGTGTGGTGGATTAAGGATCTAAACCTTCTCATTCTGAGAAGAGACCCGCGCCCAGCAGTGGGACAGTAATGAGCTGTTTGTATCTATTGTATTCATCGTTTATTAATTTTATAATCATATTATTTACATTCTTAAATATTTCTATAAAAAAAAAACATTTAAACATATAAAAAAAGTAGCCCACCGGCATCGGGAACAGGGTCCAAGCTACCGGTGCGGTGGTTAGGGCCTCAGAGAGAGGAACTTGCTAACAATTCGCGCCGTGTCCAGAAGTACCGCTTTCTGTGTCAGGCCCTTGACCCAGCCGCCCAACTGAGCCTCATCAGATGTTGGTCGAGGCTCTTGGCTATTAAGCCATTGGCCGTAACGACTATCGGCACGACCACTGCAGAGTCAACCTCCTACATGTCGGCAACCTCGTGTGCCAAGTATTGATACTTAATTTCTTTATCCGTCTCGGCTTTCACAAGGTTCTCGTCACGTGGAACTGTCATATCAAAAATCATTGTGAGACGTTCTGATCGATCTATCACCACTATGTCAGGCTTATTGGTAACCTTATTGTATTTATTATTACAGACAAGTTATGATTATTACGCCCAACAAGCTTTCCTTTAAATAGTCTTATTAAAGTGAATTTTAGAATAGTGTTCCAGCAATTTTCCCATCGATCTTCGCAAATTATTTATATTTATATTCCAGTCTGTTGTGGTTTGAATGGGTACATAATGAGGCAGAAATAGCCACAAAATGTAGTAACAAGTGTGGTTTTTGTTCATTATCATTCACATTTATATTCTGTGGCTTTCTGATTTTCCTTGTCTATACCTGTGGGAAATACATTAGTTATAGGATGAGAAAAAAGGTGGAATTTCTTTTTAGATGTGGATTTTTCAATTCTTTTGTAATGTTGTGGTAATAAATCAATGTTGGTGAAGGATGATAAAAAATGAAAATACATAATATTCGTGCCTTCATTCTTTCTGCCCTCTGTAATAGCGGGTTCACACGGTTCGATTTTAGTTGATCAACAAAAGTTGAAACGTTTTGTTTCTTCAAATTGATTCAATTTGATTGAAAGTCTGTTCAAACGGTTCAAATCGCATGCGATTTGGCAGTTGATCAACTAGAATCGAATCGTGTGAACCTGGTATAAGTAACGTTTTTGAGATTCCAGAAATCTTGTGTAATTCTTTTAAGAACTAAGAAATATATTTGTGGGAATTTGGTTTTCTTTTTTAATTAGACATTTACATTATTTAACATAACATCACGCTTTGTATTACCCGATAGGTTCGCCAGTTATGTTTAAGTCCCATGTAATAGGGGACGAGCCTATTGCCATTAACCGGGCACAAATCCAGCATCCGGACTGCTACTGAAACATTCCTAATGGAAAAACCCAATAACACTGCCCGACCAGGGGATCGAACCCAGAACCACATGCTCAGCGGTCGCGCTTGTGACCACTAGACTAACGAGGCCGTTTTGTACATCTATAGTTTCTTTTAAAAATACCTGAAAATGTGTATTTATGTGTGAAAGATTAGAGCAAATATTTTAGTCTGAATTTGAGACACAAAACAATAAAAACGATTTCATTCTCATTCTTTGTTCATCGAACCAAAAAACTATTATATCCACTAGGTACTTCGCAATCGACACTAAAATAACAAGATCGTATATCAAAATCTTTCGTAATAGCTGTCTGTAATCTCACACCAACATTTGGCAGAGCCCCCTTGCCTATGGGAACGGTGATGACGTCACGCCATAGTGACGTAGTTCAATGTCAAGCTTCAGATATAAGTAGTAATTGTTTATGATCTTGCGTTTCATGTGTTTCAGTTTGATATTCTTGTTTATTTTTCATATATTCTTATAGTCCAGACCTAAGGTTCTACCTAGCCTTTTCCCAACTATATTGGGGTCAGCTTCCAGTCTAACCAGATGCGGTTGAATACCAGTATTTTACACGGAGCGACTGCCATCAGACCTCTGCAACCCAGTTAATGGGCAATGCCGATATCCTAAGGTTAGACCGGTTGTCAGGCTTCCCGTAACGACTGTCATAGGTATTCGTATGACCGGGACCGACTGTTTAACGTGCTCTCCGAGGCACGGAGGGGTTTCGATGTGTAACAAACGGTCACCCATCCACAGATTGACGGCGGCAAGCGCAACTTAACCTCGCAAATTGTGTGATCCGCGCGGTTGGTAATTAGCCACGAGCCCCTTAGTCCGGACCTAAGGACCAAAATCTAACCCGAACCCGCAACTGTAACGTCAATGACGACATCCCGTAGTGACGCAATTCAATGTCACGCTTCCGATGTAACTGTTTGTTTACGATAGCTCGGTTTATCTTGCTTTTCATGAGTTTGCGTTCGGATTTCTTGTGAAATTCGCCGATGGATTTTATGGGTTTATTCGGAAATTAGTAGCTTCTATTTTTGCTTCACGTGATGTATGGGAAATGTATTTTTGGGATTTATTTTCATTCACCATGGTATCATCGGAAACGATTTAAGATGCTTACAGACTTGTCTTATATCGAGGATTGATTAGGGCAATCGATGTCACATCAGATCATTCATTGATCGACATTACCTATACAAGGTTAGTCGGAAAGGGGGTACTAAGCCGAAAGGGTGTTAAAGTAACCATAATAAGGGATAACTTTTGTTCTACAACTTTCCCCAAAAGTCAATAGTTCAAGAGAAATAGCTGTTCAAAGATTTCATAAAAAATACGCTAAATTCTATCTATCCTCAGCTATGATCAGACGTGTTTACATTTTACGTCATATTTGGGGTCACGGATTAGAAACTTAATTTTCTCAATTAGTAATTAAAGCAGATATGTTTTTTTTTTGAAAAAACTGAAATAAAAATCTTTTTGCATGCAAATAAAAATTATCGATTTTTTAATTTTAACACTTGTTTTAAAATAGTCATCAATGATACTTTAAGTGGCCCGCGGCTTAGTACCCCCTTTCCGACCAACCTTGTATATTATATTATAGATCGTCAAAATGGAGAAAACCAAAGGCATTTTATATACATTTTCATGCAAGATGTAAGAAAAACGCAATAACACGAAAACAACACTCCTTTAAAAATTCCAACGGAAGTGCTGAAATTAAGTATCTTATTTTATTTTAAGCTCCATTCACACCTCATCTCACTGGCTGCAAATTAATAAAAACATTTAATATTCTTTTTATGAACATTCAAAATCTTTTTATGTGCTTTTTACTTTATGCACGTGCTTTTCCCAGTCAAAATACGCGTACGTAGTTGTTATAAAAACAAGTTTTATGAACTCGAATAGAGTAGTGCTTGCACTTAAAAAACACGTGTCGCTGCTTGACCCAGAAATAAAAAATGCACGAGCGTTAGAGTGGTAAGGCTCGCCTCTAACTGCTTCGATAGGGGTTCGTTTAAAGATTCAGCGTTTGTAACCTTCTCATTACTGTTAACGGTATGGTTGGTTTGGTATACAGATTGGATCAAAGGATCAGTTATTGCTGTTACCTACTGAGGTTATCTAATCGTACAGAATCTACTGACTTAATTGGATTGCGCGTGTGAAAGGAATATGCTAACTGATTGTGCGTTTCAAAGGCGATCATAGTTTTGTATTCTTACAAGTCGAGATGAATGTTTATGTGATTTGGATTGATCTTATCAATAATCAACATTGTTTATACCTCTAAACAGATGGTACTGACTAGTTTAAAAAGAAATTACAAAGTAAGATTGATTGAATAATATTATTTGTCATGGTAACTACTAAATTGTAATTCTATATAAAAATTGTATTATTTATCATCTCTCTTTTATTTCCAATTTCATTATTTGATTTAATGTTTGTTACACATCAGTGGATGTCAACCACAAAAACATCACACATTGGTGCCGCTGAGATTATGAATGGGTGGCGCCTAATTAAGTAGTTGGAGTTCATTAGACATTCATTAGATGACAGTAATTTATGAGTCATCGGGTATGGAAGCGATATAGTTCGGTATCTGTCGCCGGCTCTTTTAAGTAATCTGATTTGCGGAGATTTTGATTACGAGGAAATAAAATAAAAGTAATACTAATCATAGATGTTGAGAAAGATTTTTGATGTAACTAATTATTGTAGTAACAACGATTTGTGTTAATTTACCTTCAATATGCACGATTACATTAGATAGATTTACCATACCATAAAGTATTTGTTTATAATTAATATTTACGGCCGTGGCACCTACTTGTAAGAACCGTGATGAAAATATAGTTGGATGTTGCCAGAGCAATTTAAAAAAGTTTGGGATATATAAATGAAGTTTAAAAATAATAGTTCCGCTTTTAAAATTACAAGTTTTCACTTTAATTTTAATACTTCTATCTTCAAAGTCCCCCCGCAGTAAGAAATAAAATGACAAACAGATAGCTGAAAGGTAGGTTATGGTAAAACTGTGACCACTGTGCCAGAAATGGGCAGAAACGTTTTCTCAACCTTATTCACCATTCTTTCAATAGGTGCATTCAGAAACAAGTGGTTTTTAATTGATTATAGCGTGAACAATTATTTTTAAAGTTATAAGTATTAAACTTAAAATATTATTTTATTGTGTTAAGCATTATTTTTGTTGGTATTTTCATTAGGGATGGGCCGCATATTCCATTTATGTTCGGTATTCGGCCGATTATTCGGCAAAAATGCCGAACATTCTATCGAATAATCTTGCGTTAAAAAGTTGCATCTATGCTTGTATGAAGTAGTATAATTACATAATTGTATCCATATCAAGCTTGTCTTAACATTTATCGCCAGTTTCACAGAAAAATGTCCAAATGTTCGACCTCTTACTTCCATTTTTCATTGTTTTTTTGGCAATTTACTGAGTTTTAACGGTTTTGTACACAAAAACAAATGCACGTCCCAAAGTTTTGTCGCTAACTAGATGACCCAATAACAGTTCGGGGGTAGCAGCGTCAGCGGTGGAAAGGGTCGCGCGTTTCAATGCGTTCAACATGTATAGACTTGAATTTTTGCAATGCACGATAAAGCGCGCCATATCCTGCCGAATATTCGGCCGAATGTTCGGTTCGGTAAACTTTTAACCGAACATTCGGCCGATTATTCGTATTCAGTGAAACCCTTATTCGGCCCATCACTGATTTTCATTAAGTTTAAAGTGCTTTTTTTAAAGTGCTTTTATTCACACCCCAAAAAGTTTTTGTTTTATTTTTATTTAATGTTATTAGTGTGTATTGTATATGTGTCATAATTGGGATGTAAATAAACGTTTTCTTTATATCTTCATATTTTTTTACACAACACTAACAACTCCGATGTATGTACCTATAAATATGGTCCGCGGGCTTCTCTTTGAGTACCTTAGTTCATTATCAAACTATCTCGTACGTGTCGATCAAACGAAGCGATCGCAAGCGCATGGAATCCGATAATTACATTGGTATGTATGTAGACGCTTCCGACAGCTTGAAACTGTGCTAACAGCTCAACATTTTGCCTTATTTAGTTCACTTGTTCTTGTGAAAATTATGGGTTCATGCATTATTAAATAACTGTCTGGTATCGTTAGCAGTGATAGCCTAGTTGTTTAACACTCGCCCTACACGCAGGAGGGTCTGTGTTCGACGTCAGCCCGCACCTATGACTTTTTAAATTAATTTATGCGAATCAGAATTTGATTATTACTTGTGCTACAGCAGTGATAGCCTAGTGGTGTGACCATTTGACTGCCAAGTCATAGGTCTCGAGTTCGAACCCAAGGCACGCACCTCTGACTTTTCGGATTCATGTGCGTATTGTATCACTTGCTTAAAAACGGTGAAGGAAAATATTGTGAGGAAACCGGCATGTCTGAAAAATATTTCTCGACGGCATGTGAAGCCAAATCAGAGGCGGGATAAACTCTGATACCAGGATAGTCACTAACCACACGAAACAAGAAGACATGCGTTAATAGTGAAGAAAAATATCGTGAGGAAATCTGCACACCTGAGAGGGCTTTAATAAGTTATTGATGCTGCGTAGACCGCCAATCTGCATCAGGCCAGCGTGGTGGAATAAAAGCCTAAACTTTTCTCACTATAAGAGGAGGCCTGTGCCCAGCAGTGGGAAAGCCGGTCGTCCCTTCTGACTCCGCGCAGTCACCATGACGCGAGAATACAGCCCTCATCAAGCTGTCGTATCCCTCCCAGTCCTCTTGCATTCGGCACCCTAAGAGTTCGAGTCCCCCCTTGGGGACACTCTCAGAGGTGTCGCTGCTATAGTCATAGCCATGATGTTACAGTAGTTAGCTTTGCGTAGTTAGCTAGGTAGTTAGAATAGTAGGTATTGGTTCGGAGACCCTTCTGGTCTCGCCAATAATAGTCAGGTTACGTAGAAAAGGTCCGCAAGACCATCTACAATAGTCGAATAGGAAAAAAAAAAAAAAAAAAAAGCAGTGGGAAAGCTTTAGGGTAACTTGTCAAGTTGTTCATTATCTTCCTCTGGGAATTGGTGTTTTTAGATTTAATCACATTAAAAAAAACTGATTAGTCAGTAGTAATACTGAAAAAAAAAAAAAAAAATAGATAAATAGATTTTATGTGCCTCTTCTCATACGCAAATAAATAAAATACACAAACACGAACTTTCTGTATTGCAGAATCTCTATGTAAATCTAGACATTATTAAGTTTAAATAAGTTACAGTAAATCTCATCTTAACGGACTGTATTCCTCTGTTTGTAGATAAGTTCAGTGTTGGAACCGCTCGGGGCTTCGTTCAGGAACTTGGGGATTGTTTTAACATGTTCACGGCTCAGTCACTAACAGATGTTACTTGAGATTGTTTGTTTTGCTGAACGTTAGAAGTGTTATTGTAGTAGAGCTTCATGTGAATTATTCCGTTTGGAAAACTACTACCACCATTACCTATTTCTGTTGTCAAGCAGCAGCGCTGTGTACCGATTTTGAAAGGTAAGGGTGCCGGTGAATTTACAGGAACGTGAGACTATTCAACTTCGTCTCCAAGGTTGGTAAGGCATCAGTAACCCTCTTTGTATTGTAGGTGTATACAGGGTGTAAATGAAATCAAGTAATTCCTTCAAACCTCGTGATGTACCTCTGACATAAATTAATCCTGCAAGGGATGCATTTGGATTTAATAAACAAAAATATTACAAGAAGTAAACATGTGCTCTTAACGTGAGATATTTTTACGCCCTGAGTTAAATGACCGCGCGACGAGCGATAGCCGCGCAATACTTGTAATATTTTTTTTATTGAATACAAAACTGTCCCTTTCCGGTTAATCTATGTCAGCAGTACATCACGAGGTTTGAAGGAATTACATGATTTCGTTTACACCCTGTATGCAAGGACACTAAAACGTCTTAAAGGGAATTCGTCATACTAGAGCCATCAAGTAATTGCCATTTCATTTTATTTCCAATAAATCAAAATTTGGGATAATTGTAGGTGAGTGGATATTAGAGGTAATTTAAGTTTATTTTTTCGTTTTTATAATTCGACATCTTCTTCTTCCTGCCCTTATCCCACACTAGGTGGGGTCGGCACAACATGTATTTCATAAATCCATGTGGTTAGAGGATTTGGCTTATTGTTTTATGACCGGCCGCCTGCCTGACGTCAACCCTCCTTGGGAATACTCGTTGCGCCGCGCGGTCGCGCGGGTAATCCAATGTGCTTGCTGTTATTATGCACTGGGTCCCAAAATGATATGCTTGTCAGTCTTATTGCCGACAACTAAGCAGGCTGTGTTCTTCTTGGTGGAGTATACTTGCACTTCCACGACCCCCTCATTCAGTTTTGCTAGGGACACCGTTCACGTCCATGACTTTACATTTGTAGTCAACTCCGATTGTAGCTGAGAATGATGGATCGTAGTCTCCCGTTGTGAACGCTAGGATTTACCCACACCGTACTCACTGATAAAATAATTCACAAATTATAAAATATAAAAAAGCGAAAAATAAATTTTATAAAATGTCATGTCATATGATCATAGACTTCTTCTTTTATAATTCGACATATTTCCTTGTTATTTTTGTTAGTACGGTGTTAGTGTTATTTTTGTTGTTCATGAAAATATTGAAATTTAACGCAACCTTAGTAATAAGAAGCACAGATTACCAGTAGGCCTAGTACGAACATTTGACGTATAGTATCGTAAAGTATCGCTAATATACGCGAATTTTGAATCGAAAATACAACTGTCTTATAACATTTTGGTAAACAAAAAACAACAAAAGACATGAATAAAGTTTTCAATTTAATTAAATAGTACCTATGTGCGAAACGAGTATTTCCGATGTAAAATTCACTTACATTAACGTTACCATTTTTTTTCTTTTTTTTTTTATTGTCGTTGGAAAGTCCTCATGGATGTCCCTCGCCCGGGGAAGGCGAGGGGGTCTGCCGGACTCTTACCGGCTAAAAACCAATGGTGTTCCTTCTCCTGACCGTACGGCCAGGGTCGCGGGATTCGCAAAAGCATGCACCGCAACCCCGGCAGGTCCCGGTCCGCCAACCCATGGTGGACCTCTCCTCTGTGGGGCCTTGCCCCACGTCCTCCTAAGAAGCGCGCACGGAACACGGCGCGCCGCCTTCTCGGGCCTGTTACTGGTCGGGCGGCGAGTCCCCAAACCCGCCGCCCGCAGGCCACACACTAGGGTGGCTGGAGATCATCGCGTACACGCGCCCTCTGGCGCCCGGTGCGTCTGGCGCGGGAAGGGAGAAGAGCACACCGCTCCCTCTCCCTCTCCGCTTCCTCTTTGGTTGCCATCACCCCCTCACAAAAGGAGGCGATGGCTTCCTACGCAGTTTCGCTCCCGACCATGGACAGAACCACAGCCGGAAGCGAGAGGTCACCGCCGACCGCCGCGACTAATTCGCGGCGCTGCGACCCCCAAGCTGGACACGCCTGCAAAGTGTGCAGCGCCGTGTCCTCGGGGCAGTCGCAGTGGTGACAACCGGGCATCTGCTCCCGGCCTATGCGACACAGGTACTTCCCGAAACAACCATGTTCCGAGAGCACCTGCGTCAGCCGGAAGCTGAGGGCGCCATGCCGCCTCTCCAGCCACTCCTCCATCACGGGTCTTACCGTTGGTGATGGCGCCTGCAGTTGAATGAGCGAGTTCACATATACGACAGTATACAGCCGCAATTGCGGCGTGCCCCACATTAACGTTACCCTGACGTTGGTAAGTCGACAACATCGTGCTGGGCCTGCAGTTAAGCCGGCTTCTCACTATGGGATATACAAGGTTAGTTGGAAAGGGGGTACTAAGCCGAAAGGGTGTTAAAGTACGCATAATAAGGGATAACTTTTGTTCTACAACTTTCCCCAAAACTTGATAGTTTAAGAGAAATAGCTTTTTAAAGATTTCGTAAAAAATATGCTAAAATCGATCTATGCATAGCTATGATCAGCTGTGTTTACAATTTAGGTCATATTTGGGGTCACGGATTATAAACTTAATTTTCTGAATTCATAACTAAAGCAGGTATGATTTTGTTTTGAAAAAAGAAAGTAAAAATCTTTTTGCATGCAAATATAAATGATTGAATTTTGAAATTTTAACATTTGCTTTAAAATAGTCATCAGTGATACTTTAAGTGGCCCGCGGCTTAGTACCCCCTTTCCGACTAACCTTGTATATTACATCCCGGGATATAAATTAAAATCGCTGCTCACCGTAATTTTTAATAGAACCCACTTAGATATAATATATATTATATTCCAGTCGTGGGATTTCGTTTATATCTCGTGATATTATATATATCTCATAGTGAAAAGCTGGCTTTATGCTAGTAGCATTACTACCCACACAACGTAAACTGGGGGTAGAGTTCAGTAAAATCTAACTTAATTTTATTCCTAACCTCAACATACATTTGAATAAACAGAAATAACACAAATACAAAAAACAACAACCCTAATTCAGCAATTACCATATACAGCGTGTAACAACTACATTCGCGTCTACAAAACAATTTTATTTCGTTCATGTTCAGTAAACAACTGTGTTTATTTGAACACAAACAAACAATAATACATAGGCAGATAAATATTATGTTACATTGGAGCAATATATTCAGATCCACGCCGTGAATTATTTCGCGCGTGGAAATGTTCGCGTGTGGCGCAATTTATAGGATGCAGCGATTTCATTTTTTTTTACTTTGTGTACGGTAAAAAAAGGAACATTATTATGATATTATATTTAGGTACAAAATTATATTGGGGTTCATTTAAAGAGCCTCCACGTATGGCTATACTTAACCTTTTGAACGCCAGAGGAAAAACGCATTGGCGTACCCCCTACGCCATGGTAACTGTAATCCCATCGTTTTTGTCACATAATTTGTGAGGTTGGCGTTCAAAAGGTGCACGTTCGGCCTCACTACCATTCTTGTTGACTGGATAATCTTTTCACCATAGAATGAGCTATTTTCATACAACTCCATGTTTACACGAGAAAAGAAGGTCTAGTTGATTAGACACAGGACTACTATTATGGACTTTGGTCACGTTTAATTCTAAAAATGTTGGACATTTACCCATAAATACTCGATAGAAATAGTTGAACTATTTTCATTGAGCGCATAGTTAATTTTCATGTTATGTGATTTAATTGTATGTTTTAATGAACTATTAAATAGTAGTATCGTTTATATGTATACAACATAGTTTATTTAACGTACACAAACATTATTAATTAAATATTCAGTACACGGTGGTGTAATATTGTACCGTATTATTTAATGTTATTTTAAGTAATGAGTACCGCAATAGCTACCATGTTTGTACGTAGAACAACTTATGGATTAGAAAAAAATGTTAATTAAAATGTACCTCAAACATACCTCACTATGCTTTTGGTTTTTTACAAGTGTGATTTATGTTAGGGCTTGTTCCCACTATGTCGTGACGATTAATTTATCGTTGGATGACTGTCGTCTCTAGCTGTTCCCATTATAACGACTGTTTGTCGTCAATTTTTTTTATTGTTTAGCGGCTATCGTATCTATCTGTTCCCATTGGATCGCGACGACATTTTATCGTTTCACGGCAGTCGCTTTATCGTTTGCACATCAGTAGCAAGCTACGACGAGACGATATTTTTATCGTGGCCACGATAGATGATCGTAACAACGACACATGATATGCCGTCACGATGTCGTGACGTTTTCTTATCGTTTTACGACTGTCGTGCTAGCCGTTCCCATTGACTTGACAATCTGTCGGCACTGCAAAAACAAGCCATGAACGACAGTTAATCGTGTCGTCTTATATGTGAACAGCTCCATTTAAATATATAAGCCATGACACTTAAAACTACACGACTATCTGTCGTCACGACAAAGTGGGAACGCGGCCTGATTCTTTTAATTCTGTGCCTCGTGTTTTAATAGTCTGTAATAGAAACCCTTCAACCATTCTAATCGCGGACACACATACAGCTACGCATTTCATTTCATATTTATCTATAGGGATAGAATTTGTGGCACAAATTCCATTCATTGGAAAGAAAAAGACTGGAATGCAAAATGTTTAACCTACAAACATAAATTCTCGTTTATCCATGACATCTAAATGATATTATAGAGAACATGCATCTACATAACATTGTTGTAACGAATTTATAGTGACACGTGAATTATTTTGTTTGCGGTCACCGGAAACACTTGAGCGATTGTTGTGTGTGGTGCAAACCATGTGAGATAGCGGGTTTGAAAAAATAACCGTGGGTATTTCGTCGTCGCGTAGGAAGCTTTGACATTGATTTTGCATGGTTTTTACGCGATTATTGTATAGTGAAATAGTATTTGTGTCGGCAGCTATACATATAAATATACACAGTAGTGTAAAATAATAAAACAACGATTATTTACGACAGTAAACCATCCTAAATGGTCAGAAAAAGCTTAATTTTTTTCCAAACTACAAACAAGTAGTTGACGACACGTTGGGTGCAGTGGCTGAGCGATTGCCTTCTGTGCTACGGGTCGTGGGTTTGATTCCCGTACGGATCAAATATTTTTATGGCCAACAAATAGTTGTTCCGGGTCTGGGCGTACGTGCATGTGAATATTTGTGTCAGTTAATGCACCCACGATACAGGATAAAACCTAGTGTAGGACAACAAATAAAAAAAAAAAAAAAAGTTTGTTGGCGCTATTTACGCTTTATGTTCACCCCATAAAGATAAACCTATAGCGACTCATAAATAGCCTCCAGACAACATAATAGACCCCGGCGTGGCCCAATGACATTGTTGGCAGATTTTACTCACAATTTGTTACATTTTTAACAAAAACACCGTGCCGATTGCATTTTTGTTACGTCGCCCGCTATTTGGACGACTGCCAATCCTCTTTGGCCGTATTTACATCCTTAACTTCAGCCAAATGGTTTAGGGAAGTCAGATGGATATTTATGCCAATATGAGTTTTAAATTTCGTGAAAGTGGTGTTATTGGAGAAGCTGGGCTCAATTTTCACCGAAGTATTGGTACGTTTTCCCTTTAAAAACATTTTTGTGGCCTGATGCTAAAACGGCCAATATCAATCATCCTTAATTTCAGTAATAAGCTTTAGAACAATGAACCAGCGTTGATTGTTATTATTAACACGCTATATTGTAAATAACAAAAATCTCTGCCTGTTATTTGATACATATCTGTTGGTTGAATTAAATTCAAATTCAAGAAAAAAAAGGTATTTTTGAAAATATTTGCTACTTAAAGCCTTTAAGCACTAACAACTTTTTAATTTTTTATTCTGCACTTCGATGTAAATATTACCAATGTTAACTTTGGTATTTTTATTAGATAAAGAGAAAAGTAAAACTACACTGGCCTGCAAAAATAAGTATCACACTTTTAAAATTTCAATTTTTTCTAAACTATAGAAGTTAGAGATTTAAAATAAAAAACGTTTTATAGCAATTTTTATCAGCTTTCTTTGAAACTATAGTAACAAAGTTAAACTCTTTTTTGAGTCCTTTTTGTTTCGAAAATATATCTTGTGTACTTAAAAAGTTATTGCAATTTTAAAAGTGTGATACTTATTTTTGCAGGCCAGTATATTATTGTCTTTAGTGCAAAATGGGCCAATGTAGATATTGATCTATTTTGATAATTTGGCAGTAAAATCTCATTTCTCACAAAAACGTACTTTGGCCCGTTTAGCACCAAGCCACTGATTTTATCATAAATAAACGAAGCGTTTATTATGTAAGAAGAGAGTAAAGCAAATGACCTAAGATCTGTAGTAGTGAGAAGCTTTGATATTTTGACCACAAATGTTTATAACTCTAAATGAATAACTTAAAACTGAAACAGATGTTGATGGCAAGAATATTTTACTTTATGAATCTAATTATTTCTCTCTCAACTGCCTCATTGGTCTTGTAGTGGCAAGCGCGACTGTTGATCGTGAGGTCCTGGGTTCAATCCCCAAGTCGGGCAAAGTGTTATTGGGTTTTTCCGTTTGGATTTCCTCAATAGCAGCTCGGAGTTTGGATTTGTGCCCGGTTGATGGCAATAGGCTCGCCCCCTATTACATGGGACTTCAACATAACGGTGAATTGCGGGTGTTACTATACACCTTTGCCCAACCCTTCGGAGAATACAGTCGTGATGTTATGTTTTGTGTTATATGTGATGTTATTTCTCATTGTCGAGAATTATTGTCAGAAGCTACGGAACCAAAACGTTTTGTTTTGAATATTGTACCACACATTGAGAAACGGTTTGTTACGTCACACTTGTCAAACCATTGTCGTATCGTAACTCATTGTATAATTAAAACGCATGTTCAGTTTATCTGTCTCTACGTCAGCAACATTTTGGTAGATACTTATCAGGAACATAATGAACTGAAATTCGGTTACGCCTCTTTTCTCGTATAAGAAACTTGCCAAAATGTTTATTTGCTATTTGTCAAAAATTTTGATAGTAGAACATAATATCACGCCTGTATTCCCCGTAGAGTTGGGCAGAGGTGTATTGTAATACCTTCATTTTGCCGTTATGTTTAAATCCCATGTAATAGGGGGCGAGCCTATTGCAATTAACCGGGCACAAATCCAAACTCCGGGCTGCTTCTGAGGAATTCCGTACGGAAAAACTCAATCACACTTTGCCGGAGCTGGGGATCGAACCCAGGACCTCACGATCAATAGTTGTGCTTGCCACTACTGGAACAACGAGGCAGTAAGAGAGGAGCGATAGTATAATTGGCAAGTAATAGTCTTATGAATAGTGATTTAAAATATAAAAGAGTACGTACTAGTAGAGTTCAATCGAGTCCAATTCAATCTAATATTGAAGCTTATTCTAGCCGTTTACAGAATGTATCGTTAATCATTTTAAGGTCACATAAAATAATTTGACTGCCTCGTTGGTCTGGTGGTCGCAAGCGTGACTGCTGAGCATTAGGTCTTGGGTTCGATCCCCAGGTCGGGCAATATGTTATTGGGTTTTTCCATTAGGAATTTCTCAGGAGCAGCCCGGAGTCTGGATTTGTGCCCGATTAATGGCAATAGGCTCGCCCTCTCTATTACATGGGACTTATACATAACTGGTGAAACGAGGGTGTACTAAAAACACCTCTGCCGAACCCTTCGGGAAATACAAGCCGTGAGTGATGTTATGCTATGTTATAAAAGAATTCGCCGACATAACTTGATTCGTTTAGTTGAGATACAAGCAGCTGACTTTGTATTATACACCGTGGGTCTGAGGTAGTAGGTACCCGAAAGATTTTAAGCACGCCTTTCTGATGGTATTATGCGTCAATAATGTTATATTAACATATGTCCAATTTAGTCAATTTAATTTTGACGACACGTTTGGTGCAGTGGCTGAGCGATCGGCTTCTGCGCTACGGGTTGCAGGTTCGATTCCCGCACGGAACCAATATTTGTATGGTCTACAGATAGTTGTTCCGGGTCTGGATGTTTGTGCGTGTGAAGATTTGTCTGTAAACGCACCCACGATACAGGAGAAATCCTAGAATAGAATAGAATATACTTTATTGTACACCAAAATTGTAACACAGCTCTTATACAATAACAAACATTAAAGGGTACAATGGCGGTCTTATCGCTGATAGCCATCCTAGTGTGGGGCAACGTTTTATAAAAAAAAAAAAAATTGAACTATAATAACTGAAACCATTATTTAGCTCTTAAATAATTCAGAATAACTTAACGGGAATATTTTTCCTATAACATTAAGCTTTTTACGTAATTTACGAGGTCCTTTACCTTCTATAAAATATGTACCTGAAACACTATATTTTTATAATCTAAACGCTGCTAATACATTTTTAAGGCACTATAATCAAGTTATAAAAGCATTGCTTAAAAGATTTTATTAAAAAGATAAAATTTTCTTTTTGAATTAACACTACGCTAAGGAATTCGTGGGTAAAAGAAAAATCTTAGAAAAGTTATCTATTGGTTTTGCATCATCCAATGGAAGATGACAAATTAAGATTATTTTATCACCGGGTTTATACTACACTAGCGGCCCGTCCCGGCTTCGCACGGGTGGACATTTTTCCCGTTTTCGCAACATTTTTCATTTATGCTCGGCTCCTATTGATCGTAGCGTAATGTTATATAGCCTATAATCTTCCTCGATAAATTGACTATCCAACACAAAAATATTTTTTCTATTCCAACCAGTAGTTCTTGAGATTAGCGCGTTCAAACAAACAAACTCTTCAGCTTTATAATATTAGTATAGATAAAAAAAACTTTTTTTTACACTACGCTAAGGAATCCGTGGGTAAAAGAAAAATCTTAGAAAAGTTAGCTTTACTTATACATTATACTTATATACTTAGGTATTGGTTTAAGGTTTGCATCATCCAATGTAAGTTGTAAAAGTAAGATTATTTTATCACCGAGTTTATACTTAGTTATCAATCTCAGAACGCATTTTGAAAGATATGTCATGTTCCAGTCCAGGTTGAGTTAATTGATTATTTGCTTAGATTAATAATTGGTGTCTATTGAACGCAGCGTTTGAAAGTGGCACCAGTGACAGAACAGTTGAAAGGAAAGCGTTTGTCTTGGTATGGGCATGTGATGAGGAGGGATGAAACATAATATGTGACTAAGAGAGTGATGAATATGAATGTTGATGGATGGAGGGGGAGAGGGAGACCTAAGAAAAGATGGATGGATTGTGTGAGGGAGGATATGAAAGATAAGGGAGTAAATGATAATGAGACGGCTGACAGGGAAGAGTGGAAGAGAAAAACATATTGCGCCGACCCCAAGTAACTTGGGACCAGGGCAGTAAGATGATGATGTCTATTGAGCGCAGCGAAGATCAATTATTAATCTAAGATTATTTGTTTAAACACATAACATCACGCCTGTATTCCCCGAAGGGTTCAGCAGAAGTGTATAGTGACACCTTAATTTCGCCGTTATGTTTAAGTCCCATGTAATATCGGGCAAGCCTATTGTCATCAACCGGGCACAAATCCAAACTCCGGGCTGCTGCTGAGGGATTCCACAAGCAAAAACCCAATAACACTTTGTCCGACCTGGGGATCGAAGTCAAGATCGATCAGCAGTCGTGCTTGCTACCGCAAGTTTTTATTTTGGTTAAAATTTTTGTCATTTCTAATTATATCAACTAAGTTTTCTAGAGATGTTTTGGTACTACTTGAAAATGCTTTATTTTGCACTCGTACTTACGTACGTTTTACGTATGTAAAATACCTTACAACATTATTGCGTTAGAGAAAAAAGACCACCTATTACCGCTTTGTTCTAAAACGACAAACGTCAGACTTCAAATATTTTGACACTACAAGACCCTTTCGACTGTCAACTTGTCAACTAGTTACTATGCCACCACTACCGACTGTATCTACTTCTAAGCTACTTAAAATGTGTGAAAGCTCATAGTGGTACATACCTTTTGTGTTTAAATTTATAGCTGGATCTACGCGTCATTGATTTTTAACTATACTTGACATATATGATAAGAATTTTATCACTTGCCTAATGGCTATTACGTTTTACAAGAATTTGATTGCTTATGTACACAGTGGCCCATGTAAGCCACATCTATACATATAAGGAAACTGATCGCTATCTGTACATGGAAGATAATTGAGAAAAACTGTTATTGGGGTCTTTATTAACGCAATAGAACCCTAAACAATGATTTGCAGATATTTTGTCTGTTTGTTTGTGCACGCTAATCTCAGAAACAGCTTTACTGATTTGGGTACGGTTATCAATAATGTATTGTGGTAAACTTCACCAAACATTTAGCGTTTGTTTCATTTAAATCGGTTTAAAAATAAGAAAGTTATGTCAATTTAAAGAATCACGTCAAACATTTATTGGAAAAATAAAAAAAAATGCTATATGCTGATCCTCAATGCAGAGCCTAAACCACTGAAACTAGAAACATGAAATTTGGACAGTAGGTTCCTTTTGTGATGTAGACATCCACTAAGAAATAATTTTTGGAATTTCTATCCCTAAGGGGGTAAAATAGGCGGTCGAAGTTTGTTACGATATTCACGCGGACCAAGTCGCGGGCAAAGTGTTAGTTTTATAATAAACTAGCTGTGTCCTCACGGCTCCGCCCGCGTACGAAGTGTTATTCCAGTAATAAATATAGCCTATGTTACTCAGTTATAATGTAGCTTTCTAACGGCAAAAGCATTTTCGAAATCGGTCTAATCGTTTTTAAGTTTATTCGTTACACACAAAAATACAAATCTTTCCTCTTTATAATATCGCACCCTTATTAATGTAAGGGCACAACTCGAAATATTGAGTTTTTGAGTTTCTGTGTTAGATGGTCTCAATATCAACTGTTCTACCACTTGGCTTTCATCAATCTTTAAACACGTTTTCCCAAAAGTTGAAATTTTCGAGTTGTGTCCTTACATTACTAAGAGTGCGATATATTAGCATAGATTGATAAGTACGTAAGTACATAATGTATCTTTATGGAATTCTTGTTAAAAAGAAGGGTGTCGAAGTTTGTACTGTTTTATCCAGAAAATAAAAAAAACACTTCCTATCAAAGAAAGCTTTTGTGCAGTAGGTAGTTAGTTTTTTAATTTACGCTATTTCCACGTTTGAAACCATTGTCGGAAATGAGTTTCTATAATTTCCTTGTTCACGATAAGGCGGGGTTTGCGTGTCGTTTTATTGCACTTTTTCACATAGTTTAATTTAGCTTCGTACCGCAAGTTTGCTCTTATAATTATTTGTATGTATTTATTTTCTGTTTCTGCTTTCCGTGTACTAATTGGGTACCTGGTAACTTTGGAGGCTTATGAACACTGGGAACTTGTTTATTAATATACAAGGTTAGTCGGAAAGGTGATACTAATCCGCGGGTCACCTGTTTTAAAGCAAGTGTTAAAATTTCAAATTCAACAATTTTATTTCCATGCAAAATTATTTTTATTTTAGTATATTTTAATTCTTCATCCTTGCTTTAATTACGAATTCAGAAAATGGAGCTTTTCACCCGTGACCCCAAATATGACCTAAAACGTAAACACAGCTATGATAATGATGATGGATAGATTTTAGCGTATTTTTTTATGAAATCTTTGAATAGCAATTTCTCTTAAACCATTATTGCCTTTCGGAGAAATTTGTAAAACAAAAGTTTAACACCCTTTGAGATTACTACCTACCCCTTTTCCGACTAACATAAATTAAATACATATACTCACGCCTTTTTACCATGGGGGTAGGCAGGAACTATAGTGCGCCATATGCTACGACCCTTACATACTCCTTTCGCTTCGTCCACATTCATACATCGTGTCATACATGCACGCCGATTGAGAGTACTACGCACCTATCCTTTGTGAAGAACATCACCAATAACATCGATGTATGTCCTTCTAGGACGTCCTCTACCGGCGTTTTCGTCTAACCTATATCGACGCTCGGCAGTGAAAACCTCGTAAAACAAATCTTCTTCAAAAACGTTTTATTTGTTCTTTAGATTGATAAACTCGTCATACACGTATTGGTTCAACAAACTTGCAATTCATATACTTCTAAGGTATCTATGACGTACGATGACAAACTTGTATTAACATTATCGGCCATATTTTTTTCTAGAGACAGTTTTTCTCTCTTTTAAAAAATTGTATTTTACCCGTACGTGGTTTTCACTGCCGACCGTCGTATAATTTTTCTTCCGACAAACTTTTACGGGTTGATGAGATGAACCTCCATTTTGTGGATCAAATGAAACTTCAACTTTCTTCCACTCATTCACCATGAACTTCGCAAAGAACAAACACATAATTTTATAGGCACGGGTCGCGAATAGGCAAACTTTATCCTGAACACAGTAAACAAGGGTGCTACTATAGTACCACGGTACTTTTTGTGACAAACGTTCCTTCATGTGATCGCACATTTGTTTGCGCAACTATGGGAATCTTTTGTGGGAAATAGTTCCTATATAAAAATGATGCTTTTGGGAAATTATTTCCTTAATACTTTCTTTTGTATTTTTTTGTTATATTACCTTTTTAACCAACTTCCAAAAAAAGAGGAGGTTCTCAATTCGACTGTACCTATGCTTTTTTTTGTATGTTTGTTCCGCGATGTCTTTGCTAATTATGAACCGATTTTAATGATATTTTTTTGTTTGAAAGAGTATTCTTTCGAAGTGGTCCCATTTAAATTTGGTGAAGATCTGATGAAGAACTTCGGAGATAGACAATTTGAAGACGGTTTTATTTTTGTTAAAAAGTTTTTTTGTTATTAGACTCTTTGACATTTTATGAGGAATATAAAGGAACTCTAAGTTAAATAATATCGTTGTTTACACTGGCGTATACTGGGCAGTCAGCCCCGCTACCAACCTCGCTGACTGGCTAATCTTTTAACCACGGCAAGAGCTATTCTCTTATAGACCGTGCCGACACAAAAAGTAACAAAAAATCATTAGAATGAAAACTTTAGATGTCAGTGGCTAATTACCAACCGCGTGGACCATATGATTTGTGAGGTTAAGCTGCGCTTTCCGCGGTCAGTCTGTGGTTGGGTGACCATTCGTTAAACATCAAGAACCCTCCTTGCCTCGGAGAGCACGTTAAACAGTCGGTTCCGGGTGTCATACGAATACCTATGACAGTCATTACGGGAACTTAGAAGCCCGAAAGTCTGACAATCGGTCTAATCTTAGGATATCGGCATTGCCCTGTAACTGAGTTGCAGTCGCCCCGTGTAAAATACTTGTATTCAGCCGCATCTGGTTAGACTGGAAGCTGATCCTAACATAGTTGGGAAAAAGCTAGGCAGAAAATTATAATAAAAACTATGAATGGGTCCGCTAGCATACCAATCGATGAAGCGATATTAATAAATTATTTATTTCAATTCTCAAAACCTAACGCCCCTCATCAGCATTCAGTCAAAGTCACAATATTTGAAACAAGCCGACGATAAGTACGTATCTACGTGGATTAATGTATTCGTAAACAAAACCGCGGCCCGATCACACAGTAACTACTGAGGCTTTCAATCATTTGAAGACACCGCCGTGACAATACTTATTTTCTACGTCGTCTATATGATATATGGCTTTGACGAGGTGTTCATATTTTTAACCGACTTCAAAGAGGAAGAGGTTCTATATTCGATTGTTTTTTTTTATGTATGTACACCGATTACGCTGAGATTTATGATACGATTTACGTGATTCTTCTTTACTTTGATGTGGAATAGTTGCCATTTGGTCCCATAAAAATTTAGCATAGTTTGGCCCAGTAGTTTTAATTTTATGAACATTTTTATTTTTTTATGGTCATTTTAGTTTACCTGGACGATGCAATTATTCTATCTGATGTAATCTAGAAAAGTCCTACTGTACTTTACAGAACAACCTATTGCAGACACTAAAAAGTAAAAAATAAAAGCCTTTAATTTGGTTCAGCGTGGATTAGCACCGACCTCTGAAATTGTAAAGGTATTAGGTATGCATACGACGTGTATTAAATTAAATCTTTATTATTAAGTTATTTTATACTTTTTAGTTTTTGAAGTCGGTTTTGTTAAACTTAGTTTTTTTTGTTGATTTTGAATGTAAAGGCGCACCTTTTTCCCGACTAGGGCGAGAGAAGAATTAAACATTGTAGGTACTACAATATTTAAATTCTTGCCTAGTTCAATACAATCATTCAATTCCTTGCACAAAATATCTCTGAATATTTTCACCTCATTTTTTCATATACGCTCAGTTTAGCTTCACTTCGTATATTTGTTTGTTTGTTTGATTAAACATTTGCGACAGATTTTTCAACTACTTCTGCTAAACCGAGTCTCCTGAAACTTCGCACACAAATTTAATTCCCACGACAATACAACATTATGATAATTTTAACCTTAAATTCGGATATCCTGATGCTGCAGGGGTACTGCAAGATAAAAGCGTTTAAACTTAAAATATTTTTTTAAAGGATTATTTTTAACACTCATAGATAAAAAATGTTTCTATTCAAAGTAGAAAAGCTTTTTATTCAATGTACAGCTTTACTCACATGCTTTTTATCGGGGTTGCCCGACTTGTTTCGGTCTCAATCGGAGCCCTACTACGTTACCACACAAAACTGCGGTCTCGTGAATTTTGAAATAAAATAGCTGTCTCACAACCGTGGCGGGTGCGGTTAAAAATCGTTCCGTCAGTTCTTAGCCTTAACCATGAGCGATATACGCAGCGACAGAGGCGGACAGTTCATGAATATTACTGCTGATAATTATTATATAAAAATTGCTTCAATATTCGTTCTGAGAAAACGGCAATCGTCATTTACTTAACAGCAGTGATAGCCTAGTGGTGTGACCGTCGGACTGCCAAGTCATAGGTCTCAAGTTCGAACCCAAGGCACGCGCCTCTGACTTTTCGGATTCATGTGCGTATTGTATAATTATCACTTGCTTAAAAACGGTGAGGGAAAACATCGTGAGGAAACCGGCATGCCTGAGAGATATTTCTCGACGGCATGTGAAGCCAAGTCAGAGGCCCATAGGTGGCATAAACTTTGACACCAGGTTAATCACTAACCACACGAAAAGAAGAAGTTATTTACTTCACTCAAAAGGCTTCTCCTCCTTCAGAAGATAGGTCATGTAACAATGGCAATGAGGTTTAAAAAAAAATATCTGAATATTCTACCTTCCTTTACCAGTGAAGGAACATTATGTACATCAGTATCTCCTTGAAATATAGTAATTATGTAAATGAACGTATCTCACAAATCCGCGGGATCATTACTCATTCTACATTACAAACAGCTTTTAATCTTCGCGACTGTAACGTTGCGGTAACGTCTTCTCCTCCGAATTCCTTTTGTGCTAGGGTTGCTATGTTAAAATCTGGGTTTTAAAAATTCTGGAGATTTCTGATTGTATGGGTGTTCAGCCGCATCTGGTTAAATTGGAAGCTGACCCGAACATAGTTGGGAAAAGGCTAGGCAGAACGGAACAGTGTGTGTGTTTTTTTTTGTGTTTTGTGCCAAATAAATGATTTTCTGACTTTCTTTTAAAATAAAATAACAAACCAAATCGGTCGACAACTGACTTATTGAAAACGTTCAAAAATTGTGGCAGAGGTCTTTGTGTTTAGATAAGGCTGTTGACAACCCTACTTCATTTCAAATCATATGCAAAGTCTAAGCTTTATAACTAAAGGAAACTTTCTTAATGACGGCATCGCGTGCTTCAAGCCTAATGAGTCATTGTTCTAATGATATCAAGGACGAAGGTAGACGTAAGTTGTATAGAAATGGTTAATCATTGACTCAGTTGCGTAAGCGGTGCGGCTTTGGTGATAGGGAAAGCGGGAAATGTGTCACTTTATACTTTTACAGCGGGACTTTTTCAAACGGTTTTAATTGGCTTCACTTCGTATATCTGCCTTGTTAGTCTAGTGGTCGCAAGCGCGACTGCTGAGCATAGGAACCTGGGTTCGATCCCTAGGTCGGGTAAAATGTTATTGGGTTTTTCCATTAAAATTTCTCAGTAGCAGCCTGGAGTCTGGATTTGTGCCCGGTTAATGGCAATAAGCTCGCCCCCTATTACATGGGACTGAAATATAACTGGCGAAACGAGGGTGTATAAAAAAACATCTCTGCCAAACCCTTCGGGGAATACAAGGCGTGATGATATGTTATGTTACTTCGTATATTTGTTTGTATGTTTCAAATCTTGCGACAGATTTTTCAACTACTTCTGCTTAATCGATTCTCCAGAAACTTCGCACACAAATTCAATTCCCATGACAATACAACATTATAATAATTTCAACCTTCAATCCTCAAATCCTGATGCTGCAGAGGTACTGCAAGATAAAACCGTTTAACTTAAAAGTATTTTAAGGAGTTATTTTGTCAGTACTATTTTTATTCCGGAAAACTTTCAGTCTATTCCGCGTGTCTGCTTTTCAGTAAAATATATAGCGCGAGATGAATTCTGTCATTCAAAAATGAGTTTCTTATTCTTAGAGAAGAACCATTCGCACTTCGACCACAGTAAAATTAAGTTTCGCAAGAATGATGTTGTTTTAACACCCGGCTTATACCTAGACGACCCGCCCTGGCTTCTGAACTGGGGTACTGCAAGGTAAAACCGTTTGACATAAAAGTTTTTTTAAGGGATTATTTAATTTTTATTGTGTATTTGAAGTAACTAGTTGTTTGTCTAATAAAAAGCAATTACTTGATATTATGCTCTTGTTTGATATGAACAAGCATAATCGACGAACTACGGTACTTAAACTGTAAAAGAAAACAAAAGTAGTGAATCTTTCGTCGCGTTTAAACTAATGTGTTATCTTTTAAATAATTTAATTAAGTGTCAGGGGCCTATCACGGTGTATTTACATATGACCACGGTTCCTATGATTTACTAAGCGTTATTGGTTAAAATTAACTCTTATCTTTACTTAACTATATACTACTAATCTTTACTAAAAATTAAGGAAAGACCCCATAGCTTTGCACAGTAGATCTATACGTAAGTAACTATCACAGGTAAAATTAGCTTACGAGTATACAACGTGTTACAAAAATACCCCTAAAGCGCTAAGGGGGTTAAAAGGTCCCTTGTAAAGAGTCTATTGGCAACATTTGAAAACCGTAGTATGACCCAAAAATAAAATAATTTGGATAAAACATAAAATAATCATCATTAAAACGCAACTCTGAAGACATACATGTCCAACATGTCCAGCAACAATTGTTTATTACGACTGGTAAACAGAACGTTTCGTTTTTGGCCATAGGAATCTTTAAACGCACTTAAACATTATCTAAACTAACGTAACAACTGAATGCCTAACAAACATAGCTTGCATTTTAGCCGTTCACCCGGAACCCTAGAACACCCGGCTGGTAATCCGGTTGGAACGCCGCCAACTGATATAGTGACGGCGGTCACTTTATACCACGTAGCGGTGACCTACATGACCGGCATGTTGATGACTTGAATATGTTACAATGTGTATGCATGTTACAGCTTGGTAATACATACATAAACTCACGACTTTCTCCCATGGGGGTAGGCAAAAAATGAAGAACGCCACATGGTACGATCCTTACGTACTCCTTTCGCTTCATCCACAATTCACGTTCATATCTTGTCATACACACACACCGGTTGAGAGTACTACGCACCTGTCCTTTGTAAAGAACATCACCAATAATAATGATATATGTCCTTTTAGGGCGTCCTCTACCTGCGTTTCCACAGACATCGCCTTATAAATTCCTTTTGTTAATCGCCGTTCAGTCATGCTCTCCACATGATCAAACCACCTAAGCATACTCCTTTCAATTTTTGTCGCTACATCATCTTTGTTCCATGAATATCCGTACTACATCTTTTTTTACTTCATAGGTGGTATTATTTGCTGTACGTAAAATTAAGTATGGCTATTCTTCTCTCGTGTCGGCACGACCTATACGAGAATAGCTTTCGCGCTGGTTAAAAGATTAGCTAGTCAGCAAGCCAGTAAGCGAAATAAATAACATTGAAATATTGAGGTTATATTTTCGCAATTATTTAATTATACAAGGTTAGTCGGAAAGGGGGTACTAAGCCGCGGGCCACTTAAAGTATCACTGATGAATATTTTAAAGCAAGTGTTAAAATTTCAAAATTCGATAATTTTTATTTGCATGTAAAAAGATTTTTATTTTAGTTTTTTTTTTAAACATAGGTACCTGCTTTAGTTATGAATTCAGAAAATTAAGTTTCGAATCCGTGAACCCAAATATTACCTAAATTGTAAACACAGCTGATCATAGCTATGGATAGATAGATTTTAGCATATTTTTTACGAAATCTTTGAAAAGCTATTTCTCTTAATCTATAGAGTTTTGGGGAAAGTTGTAGAACTAAAGTTATCCCTTATTATAGGTACTTTAACACCCATTCAGCTTAGTACCCCCTTTCCGACTAACTTTGTATAGTTCTCATTTTCAGAAGGTCAGAATAGAATATTCCTGTTCTAATCTTCGCGTCTTAAGTAGACTCTTATATAAACATTTGAATTCGATTCGGCTGTTTTGTTATGACAACGCGGACGCAATAAATAGACGGATAAAAACTTACTAACGAATTTATATATTCTTCTCTTTCTCCTAACCTTTTCCCAAATATGTTGGAGTCAGCTTCCAGTCTAACCAGATGCGGCTCAATACCAGTATTTTACACGGAGCTACTGTTATTGGGCAATGCCGATATCCTAAGGTTAGACCGGTTATCAGACTATCGGGCTTCTGATTACCCGTAACGACTGCCATATTTATGCTTATGACACCAGGGACTGATGGTTTAAGTGCTCTTCAAGGCACGGAGGGGTCTTTATGTGTAACGAACGGTCACCCATCCACGGGCTGACCGTGGCAAGCGCACCTTCACCTCGCAAATCGTATGATCGGTGCGGTTGTTAATTAGCCATGAGCCGTTCCATTCGAGTTATCGAATTTACCTATATATATTATAGCTATACAGCTAGCCTCAGAACATTGACATCAAGTTTTTACAGAGAAGCTCACGGTGCTATATTAGTTTACGATGTGTCAGAACCAAAGTCCCTAGCAAAACTTAATGAGTGGGTCGAGGAACTTCAAGTATACCCGACCAAGAAGAACATATTCTGCTTAGTTGTCGGGAATAAGATTGACAAGCATATCATTTTGGGACCCAGTGCATAATATCAGCAAGCACATTGGGTCACCCGCGCGACGGTGCATCGAGTATTCCCAAGTAGGGTTGATGTCAGGCAGGCGGCCGGTCATAAAACAATAACCCAAAACCTCTAACAACATGGATTGCTGAAATATATGTTGTGCCAACCCCACCTAGTGTGGGATAAGGGCAGGGAGAAGGAAGAAGAGAATATACACTGGCCTGCAAAAATAAGTATCACACTTTAAAAGTAAATATCATTAAAACTGTAGTACTTAATTTTGCAGGCCAGTATATTATTATATTTCAGCATCTTCAACCGACATTCTAGAAAACGTATCAAGTATGTATTTTATTGCCATTGCACTAAATTAAATAAAGGTTACGATCGCTGTACAGTACATGTCGATTGAAAGCTCGTAAACGTATATTTTTATATTACAATTTTCTTTTGAAGTTTTATTGATAGATAGAATCGAACGTTATAAAAAATATTGATAATTTATTATTTTACTTTGGTCTTACACTCTACGGACGCGTTTCCACTATGTCGTGACGATAAATTTATCGTTGGACGAGTGTCGTCCTTAACTGTTCCCATTATAAAGACTGTTCGTCGTCAATTTTTTTTATCGTTTAGCGACTATCGTATCTAGCTGTTCCCATTAGATCGCGACGAAATTTTATCGTTTCACGGCAATCGCTTTGTCGTTTGCACATCAGTAACAAGCTACAAGACAAGACGATATTTTTATCGTTGCCACGACAGATAGTCGTAACAACGACACATGATTTGCCGTCACGATGTCGTGACGTTTTCTTATCGTTTTACGACTGTCGTGCTAGCCGTTCCCATTGACTTGATAATATAATCTGTCGTCACTGCAAAAACAAGTCGTAAACGACAGTTAATCGTGTCGTCTTATATCTGAACATCTACATTTATACAAGGTTAGTCGGAAAGGGGGTACTAAGCCACGGGCCACTTAATGTATCACAGATGACTATTTAAAAGAAAGCGTTACAATTTAAAAATTCGATTAATTTTTTTTCCATGAAAAATTTAATTTTATTTTAGTTTTTTCAAAAATTCTTTATCCCTGCTTAAGTTATGAATTCAGAAAATGGAGTTTCTAATCAGTGACCCCAAATATGACGTAAAATGTAAACACAGCTGATCATAGCTGAGGTTAGATAGAATTAAGCGTATTTTTTATGAAACCTTTGAACAGCTATTTCTCTTGAACTATTGACTTTTGGGGAAAGTTGTAGAACAAAAGTTATCCATTATTATGAGTACTTTAACACCCTTTCGGCTTAGTACCCCCTTTCCGACTAACCTTGTATATATTACGACACTTAAAACTACATGATTATCTGTCGGAACGCGGCCTACCGAAGTTCTATCAATGAGTTACTACTCTTTATCAAGTGTTTCTTACGTTAATGACAAATTATTACGACATTTATTATATTGGATGTATGTTTTGAACCTGCTTACCTATGAGCGGTGTTTCTTTGTCTCTGACGTCGAAGATTTGGAATTATAATATTTAAATCAGTCTTTACTATAATATCGGTAAATCAAAATAGTATCTTGCTGTGTGGTCCTCAGTTACGACATGCCACTATGTCATTCTTGAGTTCACTTTAAAGACTTATACGTATTCGAAGATGGTGAAGGAAACATTTCGTGAGGAAACCTGCACACCTGAGAGGTCTCCATAAAGTTCCCGGTGGTGTGTGTAGTCTGCCAACTTGCAGCAGACCAGCGTGGTGGACTAAGACCTAAACCCTTCTCATTCTGAGAAGAGGCCCGCGCCCAGCAGTGGGACGGTAAAGGGCTGATTATGTTTTATGTACGTAATAGTTAACATAACATTACGCCTGTATTCCCCGAAGGGTTGGGCAGAGATATTATAGTAACACCCTCATTTCGCCGTTATGTTTTAGTCCCATGTAATAGGGGGCGAGCTTATTGCCATCAATCGGGCACAAATCCAAACTCGGGCTGCTACTGAGGAATTCCACACGGAAAAACCCAATAACACTTTGCCCGAACTGTGGATCGAACCCGGGATCTCACCATCAGCAGTCGCGTTTGCCACCACTAAACCAACGAGGCGCGACTGGAGCGACTGCCATCAGACCTCCGCAACCCTGTTACTGGGCAGTGCCGATATCCTATGGTTAAACCAGTTGTCAGACTTTCGGACTTCTGACTACTCGTAACGACTGTCATAGGTATTCGTATGACACCCGGGACCGACTGTTTAACGTGCTCTACGAGGCACGGAGGGGTCTCGATGTTTACGAATTGTCACGCAACAACCTAGATAACCCTGCAATGCAATGTAGGTATTCAGTCATAGACTAGATCGCACTGCAAGTACGGGTAAGGTATATTTAAATGATAGACTGATATACGAGTTCAACTTGTGTATTGAAAGTTACAAGGACAAACACTCAAAACTGATAAATGATCGACCCGCGGCGAATGAGTCCTTTTCCTGATAGCCCAAACAATGCTATGCGACTACTAATTGCTAACTCAAATACATGATATTTTATTCATTAGCTGCGCGTCGATGTCAGCATAAAATTGATACTATAGATATGTACGGGTTGGCTCGTACATATAGTATAACGTATGCAAGCGTCATACTGGAGCAATCATCTGTTGTTCGCATACAGTTGTCATACAGAATCCATTGTTTGTTGTACCTACAACTGCATTGCAGTTCTCAGCAGGTAAAGCGTGGAAGTTAATAGCCATATTATTATGAAACGTGCAGCTTTCTGTGAAATAAAGCAGGCCGTACACGATCAAGTTTACTGTTGTAGGGGATCGAGGTATGGTGTTCCTCCGACGAAAAGGTAGGATCCTCCTACCAGGCGGGTCTTATGCCTGGCGGGCTACTGCCTAACGGTTGATGTTGGGAAGTTGTATATATATTAACTCCGTGTCGAATTTTGATACCGCGATGCAGGATTTTTGATGTTTCATCTGACAGCTGTCATTGTTGTCACTGTAGTTTGCTAGAAAATCATCGTGCTGCGTAGTTCTCATGTGGCGTGATAGATGCCGCCACAGTGTCATGTTTGCAGAGGACTTGAAGCGGCGTCCAGTAAACTTGACGGTGTATGGCTATCAGCGTGCGTGACCAGTCCACTTGAAGCAATAATCGAATTTCGATTTTGCCAACTTGATCTAGCTTGTACCTTCATGTAAACTTGTACGTGCGTACGAGCGGTTAAGCATGCATGTCGTTAGCCAGCACATTTTCGTTTCAGTAAGCAGTTTTTGCACCACTCGAAACGATTTTATCTTTCTGGTTTCTTAATTGCGAGGAATAAGTCTAGGATGGCTAACATGTTGTCGTCCGTCACTGGTAACGTCATGGTTTCAACTGGTGCGGCATCATGCAAAGTAGATAGTAAACTTGATCGTGAGTGGCCTGCTTAATGGAAATATTATCTTTGAGCAAATTATTTTGGAGTTATTAACGCCATTGAGAAATGGAGAGGCTTGTGGGTAATTAACAACCGTGCGGATCATATTATCTGCAAGGTTAAGCTGTGCTTGATGCGGTCATTCCGTAAGTGGATGATCATTCGTTACACATCGAGACCCCTTCTTGCCTCAGAGAGCACTTTAAACCGTCGGTCCCGGGTGTCATACAACTACCTATGACAGTCGTTACGGGCAGTCAGAAGCCCGAAAGTCTGACAACCGGTCTGGCCTTAGGATATTGGCATTGCCCAGTAACTGGGTTGTGGCAGTATGATGGAAGTCGATCCGCGTAAAATACTGGTATTCAGCCGCATCTGGTTAGACAGGAAGCTGACCCTAAAATAGTTAGAAAAAGGCTAGGCAAAACGAACATAGAACGAAATGGAGAAACTGAGAGAAATAGGTGTCTATATTGAGATTGCATGTCTTTAAAAAATAGTCCGTCTCATACTATGCCCTGCGCTCGCTGATCCGAAATAGATATTCATAAATATATTAAATAATATCTACACATTAATGTTACAGATGATTATTTGTTTTCTTTTTTGACATTCTATCACATCATAAAATAACAAAGACTATTGTGTTGTTCTAAGACCTATTGACAATACAATCCAGTAATCAATACGTTTTCGCTTAAATTAAATATTCCAGTGTACCTACTCCTCTGAAAAATCCAGACTGCTGTTCGGATAGTTCCGATACTATTCAAATTAAATTCTGAATAAAACTTCCATCAGAGCGAGAATTTTTACCTTCCCTTTGAGTACGAAAGCTTTCAAATTGTTTTCGTTTTTGTTTATAATGGAGATTTCTGGATGCACTCAACAAATGCAGAGTAGAGTATACCTATATTAATTGTTTTTGCCCGTAGCAATGTCCGAGTGAAAATAGCAAATGAATCTGTTGAGAAACAGATGCGATTCTGGGACAAAATGCAGGATAATACAGGAATACTCTGCATTACTTACATAGTTATTCATATTTATACCTCAGTAAAGTAAACTTGGGAGCAATGAATCCGGGTCACCAACATAAACCGTATAATATCTCGGAAAACATTGTAAAATACGGTTTGAGCTACGCGATGACGGATGCATGCGTGCCGTCAGTTAGGACAGGTCAACTCAAACCTGCTATGGCACTTTCCTAAAAAGGCCATTCCAGACGTTGCCCTACATTTTTACACTCACATAATTTTTATACCACAATGTCTGGACTTTAAAAGAGACCTTGATCTCTGAGTTTGTTTCGGCTTTTCTTCTCAGAGCTAGTCAGATAGGAAATGCCGGCGCCATCTAGTCTTAAAAAAAACATTACATTGACTTGTAAAAGTGTCTGTAACAGATTTATTTACAGAAATAATAGTACATTACTGCCGCGGTCTGTAATGACTACGTTGTTGGCAGCTTAGCGCAGCTCTAGGCCGTCACAGCGCGGTCAGCATTGCAACCCTTGATGGACAAGCTGGGATAAAGGCAGAGACCGAAGGTTGAGGCCTTTATAGCGCGGACAGCAAGGGCTGCAATGATGACCAAGCTTGAAGACCGAGAGCGTAGCTAAACTAAGCTCGAGGCCATCATAGCGTGGCCAGCAGCGCAGTCATTGCGGACCAAGGCTTGTATAGTGCTTTACTCAAACAATGCGAGTAATTTAAATAAAACCAGCTTAGTATAGTAAGAATGTATTTAAAGTAACGATTTGTTTCATCCCCGGGCTTTAGTTTTTTTTTAATGAGTCTTTAATGACTGTGCTGCTTATACCTATACAGCCAAATTCTGAATAAAAACTTTTTGCACTAGACTATTTTTGAAACAAAACTCGATAATAATGGATTTTCAAAGGAAATTGCTGGTGGCTAAAACCCACCAGCAATGAAATTCCATACAACTTTGCTGCCGCCTATTCAAGTAGCGCGGAAACGTCGACTTTGCTCACAGAAGGTTGTCAAAATAATGACCACATTACAAGCATTTTTGAGTAAACATTGTTTAACATATTAAAATTGTTTTGTTTATGTTGGTGACCCGGATTCATTGCTCCCGAGTGTACATTACCTGCTGGCTGTTTCTGCATAATTAGCCTTTTAGATTATAAAGGTTTACATCAGCTGGGAAAAATCCACACCTGGATAGTTGCTTCTGCAAAACAACCGCAAGATCCCGATTCTTTCCAGTTTCCATCCAAAAACCATTCCATTGTCGCTATCACGCGTACCTATAATTGCAAAAATAAAACATCTCTGTTTCCAACAACACTCGACACAGAAAGACACACCCGATTTGTTTCCAGGCACAAGCAGCGAACAAAGACTAATGAGTCTTGAGTCTCTTCGTTCACGGCTTTATTTTTAGACATTCAGTTTGTGAATGTTTTTTTAAAGAAAACAAAGAAATGCAGTCTGACTGACATTTTGTTTTGCGAAAGGGAATTGTATATTTGGTTTTCTATCTGTTTTGTCAGGTTTAAAACGGCTCGTTGTTTTTTAAGGTTCCGTACCGAAAGGGTAAAACGGGGCCCTATTACTAAGACTCCGCTGTACGTCCGTCCGTCTGTCACCAGGCTGTATCTCATGAACCGTGATAATTAGACAGTTGAAATTTTCACAGATGATGTATTTCTGTTGCCGCTATAACAACAAATACTAAAAAACAAAATAAAATAAATATTTAAGGGGGCTCCCATACAACAAACGTGATTTTTTTTGCTCGTTTTTGCTCGATATTGATAACAGCAACAGATAGATGCTTGAAATATTCACAGAATATTTAGTTATATATTCACTTTAAAAATAAACTATTAAATTAAAATAAAAGAAATACAAATATTTCAGGGGGGCTCCCATACAACAAACGTGTTTTTTTTGCCGTTTTTATAGATAATGGTACCTACGGAACCCTTTGTGCGCGAGTCCGACTCGCACTTGGCCGGTTTTATTTAATTTTATTAGAGAATTTTCCTTGTCTGATATTCTTGTGTTATTTTTTCATAGTTTTACATAAAACCATAATATTGTGGTTAGAGGTACAGGCAAGGATTAAAGTTTTATCGTATACATTGTGTGCGCAACCGTGTAGTTATAGTTAGAGGACGACGTATTTTTGGGGTCCACGGAGTTATGGCAACGACCAACATGAGGTTCCATACTATAATTTTTCTTATATTAATCTGAGAATGGGATGGAAATATTGAGTCCTATTATTAATTTTTGGTTAGTCGTAGTTAAATCGAGACTTGTAATTGTAGCTAACTACCATAAATTTCCTCATGCTGCATGTTTTTTAAACGGTTTTTGTTAGCTTCACTTCGTACATTTATTTGTTTGATTCAAATCTTGCGACAGATTTTTCAACTACTTCTGCTGAACCGATTCTCCTGAAACTTCGCACGCAAATTCAATTCCCATGACAATACAACATTATAATAATTTCAACCTTCAATCCTCAAATCCTGATGCTGCAGGGGTACTGCTAGATAAAACTGATTAGCTTAACACTTTTTTTTGGGATTTTATTGTTGCTATTGTTTTTGCATACACACCTTTGTTCGGGCATAGGGGGTGAGCTGAAAACAAGTGCAGATAAATCCTTGTAAGCACAAGCTAACCTCACTTCCTATTGCTATGTTATTTCTGAGATTGTATTGATGAAGGGAGCAAGGTAGTGTTGGCAATAAATATCTTTTTATTAATTTTTTATTTTAAAACTTAACCACAACAACAAAACCCAGCATGCTTGGTGGTAGAATCTAAGCGGTCCTCCTGGCTAGCTACCATCCTCACATTAAAGTCAAGCCAAGCAGTTTACTGTGTTCCGTCGAGTGTAGGTGATAACCAGAGGGTTATAGAGGAATACATTTACACCTCTGTTCCTTGGATTCATGTGCTCCATCTTAGACCCTGACTGCGCTTTCGCGAGATTAGAAGATGAAGTCATGAAAAAAAATAAACAGATTTTGGCCGTATCTAGAATAGATTTACCTACTAAATAGTGTTTGCAAAGCTATTTTAGCTATAGCGCGGAAAAAAACTATAATAAAAAGCAAATTCCCATGAGATCCCTAATGTATATGATCCACAAACAAATAAACCATTTCATCGCCTCATTACCATTATTGATTTATGAATGAACTTAGTAAGAGATTTAGTAATTAGGATTAAGTCGACAACATAAATCAGCTTGATTTATGCTAGGTCTCGAGACGTTGAAGGATTATGATATTACAAGTCTTTAATGTATAGTTTAATGGTTCTTATTCTGTGTCAAGAGATTTTGTTATTGTGAGAACATTTTTATGGTGTACTTGGTGAGCTTTGTGTACCAGAGTAAGTTCCATCAATCGTCTTAGCCTATATCAGTCAACTACTGGATATAAGCCTCTTTCAAAAGAGTGGTAACCCGTAGTCACAGTGTAAATGATAATGATTTTTATTTCTGTAAATAAATCTTCTTTTTTTCGTGTGGTTAGTGACTAACCTGGTGTTGTGGAGTGTATGCCGCCCAAGGGCCTCTAACTTGGCTTCACATGCCGTTTCCTCACGATGTTTTCCTTCACCGTTTTAATTAAACAAGTGATAATTATACAATACGCACATGAATCCGAAAAGTGAGGAGAGGTGAGTGCTTTGGGTTCGAACTCGAGCCCTGTGAGTTGGCAGTCCAACGGTCACACCACTAGGCTATCACTGTTATTATAGCCTAGTGAATAAATTTGTTACAGATACTTTTACAAGTCAGTGTAATGTTTATTTTTAAGACTAGGTATCGTCGGCATTTCCTGTCTGACTAGCACTGAGAAGAAATGCTGAAAAAAACTCGGAGATCAAGGTCTCTTTTAAAATTCAGACATTGTGGTATAAAAACTGTGCGAGTGTAACAATGTAGGTCAACGTCTTGAATGGTCTTTTGAGGAAAGCGCCATAGCAAGTTTTAGTTGACTTGTCCTAACCACTGTAAGGAGTACCATACAGTGGTTTGTCGAGAGTTTGACGTTGACAGTTTTTAAAGGCGGTTTAGGAGATGACGTGACAGTTTTGAAGGTATTTTGGGAGATGACAGCCATGGAATGGCTAGACTGTGTCGTAGTTATAACGCTGGGCGAATACATCAAGAAACACAAGCAAAGCTGTTTTATCTTTGTAAGACTTTGGAACATCTGTTTCCCCAAAACGATGTTAGAGCTTAAAAAGATTGTTACAGTAAAATTAGTAATGATTGGATATGGTGCGGGTTGTCATACGAATACCTATGACAGTTGTTACGGGAAATCAGAAGCTCGAAAGTCTGACAACCGGTCTAATCTTACGATATCGGCATTGCCCAGTAACTGGGTTGCGGAGGTCTGATGGCAGTCGCTCCGTGTAAAATACTGGTATTCAGCCGCATCTGGTTAGACTGGAAGCTGACCCCAACATGGGAAAAGGCTAGGCAGAACGATTGCTTTTGTTTAGTAGTATTCAAATTTAATATTTACGTAACATATTTATTTATTTATTTATTTGTGTCGTTATTGCCCGTGGCATCACTATGGTCCTATCAGAAAACCAGCGTTGCGAAATTTGTTTTTTTTTCTAAATGTCGCAACATTATGCTGAGATAGGAGCCCTTTTTGGCCTGGTGCAGGTAGTCTAAATTCTTATTGTTTCTTTTTTTATATTGTTTTTGTTTCTGTAACTGCCTGTGTGAGTCCAGAATAAATAATTTTCTTTCTTTTATTTCTTTCTTTCTTTCTTTCTTTCTATATTGAACATGGACACCCATTTCTACTGGGGAACATTTTAGAAGAACAATTGGCGGGCAGCTGATGCAATTTATTTCATCATTCTTAAATCGACATGCGTATAAAACTCAATTTACATTTTACCGGTTCCCTAAAAAGCGAAATGCGATGCACACACATTTAAGGGTGATTCGTTATTTTACGCTCCGCATGCCACGCTCATTGCTAATCGCAATGTATGCGATTAAGTGTAGCGTGTCCATAATATATTGCATTTGGTGTATTATGGGAAAATTGGAGGTGGTCAAAGTTGACTGAAATACTTGTTTAGTTTTTTTTTTTTTTTAAATGGATTTATTACATAATATATCATCACGCCTTGTATTCCCCGAAGGGTTCGACAGAGTTGTTTATTAACACCCTCGTCTCGCCAGTTATGTTTAAGTCCCATGTGATAGGGGGCGAGCTTATTGCCATTAACTGGGCACAAATCCAGATTTTGGGCTGCTACTGAGAAATTCTTAATAAAAAAACCTAATAACACTTTGCTCAACCTGGAGATCGAACCCAGGACCTCACGATCAGCAGACGCGCTTGCCACCACTAGACCAACGAGGCAGTCACAGAAAATCTTGTACCTAACTCCTCCGGAAAATAAGAAAAATCACAGAAAAATCTCTGTAACTGGATTTTAAATTTGCCCTTTTGGAGAGAACACCTTAACACATACACGTATTCTAAGACGTTCCTCCAAAACTTACTAGACTCATACCCGACTCAGGATGGCCTCGAAAACACCTTCAAAATTGTATTCTTAGTAGCAATTTCGAGTGAACACACAATTATCTCCATCGCGCAAATAACGCCGCGATAAATAATTGTAAGGATTATCGTAAGCATATTCGATAAAGTCTTCAAAATGCATTTTTATTACTTACGAACTTTGACACTTCCTTCCTTAAGGTAGGTTCCGAGGTACCTTGAGTTTGACAGATGATTCCTTACCTCGACTGAGGAAAAATCTCAAGTCGAGGACGTTTATGTCAACTATAACTACCGATGGTAGTGAGTGAGTCGAGGTGGAGTCGAGTCAAGTAAGTTTTGGAGGAACGTCTTAGAATATGGGTGATAGTCTGCCATGCGATAGGCATTAACAGCCAAGCCAGAAATGGTTCCATCTTAGAGTAGCTTCTATCTTCTTCTTTTCGTGTGGTTAATGGGTAACCTAGAGTTTATGCCGCCCATGGGCACTGACTTGGCTTCACATGCCGTCGGGAAATATCTCTCAGGCATGCCGGTTGCCTCACCATGTTTTCCTTTATCCTTTTTAAGCAAGTGATAATTATACAATACGCACATGAATCCGAAAGCCGGAGGTGCGTGACTTGGGTTCGAACTCGAAACCTATGACTTGGCAGTCCGACGATCAGACCACTAGGCTATCACTGCTGTAGTAGCTTCTATGATACACCAAGAAACCGTATCTTATCTTATACCTTTAAACGAGCAATTCTTGTATATATATAATCTGACTCTCGGAAACGGCTCCAACGATTTTCATGAAATTTAGTATGCAGGGGGTTTCAGGGGCGATAAATCGATCTAGCTAGGTTTCATTTTTAGAAAACGTCGTTTTATCCGTGTTTTCAGGCAATGAAAAACTGCTACAATATCATTAGAATATGAATGTAAATTTCGCCACCCTTTTCAAGGTTGTAATAGCTCAGGTGGGAAATAGGGCGGTCCCGAAACCAGAAAATCTCGGTTCGAATCCAGACGATTATATTTTTCCCTTTTTGTTTTCAAGTTCCTTCTTTTTCTATTTCCCGTTTTTTTTCTTTCCAAAAAACACGATTTACCAAAAACAAAACCGAGCAAGGCTCGGTCATCCAGGTACTTAAGTTAATGTCAAGAATAGTTACTCAATTACACATTTATAGGTCACATCAGGCCTTAACAGGTGTAGGACAGGCAGGAAGTGACGGACGCGTGACGTGACGCTAGCCGGAAGCGGCGCCATGTTTGATAAACGCCGCGTTCTGTCCGACCTGCGCACGCGCATGGCGGCCGCTAATTTGAATAGTGTCGGCGATTTTAAATTATGACATGATAATGGTCAGGTTATTGTGTTGGTAGTAGCCATTTTTTATAATAGTATTAAAAGGGTTGGGGGGAAAACGATTGAAACGTATTTATTTTATGGATAGATATTGATGAAAGGACCCTTGCCCAGCAGTGGGACAGTAATGGGCTGATTATGATATTATACAAGGTTAGTCGGAAATGGGGTACTAAGCCGAAAGGGTGTTAAAGTACCCATAATAATGGATAACTTTTGTAATAGAAAACTATGAAATACCTGTTCATAGGTTTCATAAAAAATACGCTAAATTCTATCTCTCCTCAGCTGTGATCAGACGTGTTTACATGTTACGTCATATTTGGGGTCACGGATTAGAAACTCTCTTTCTGAATTCATAACTAAAGCAGGGATGAAGAATTTTTGAAAAAACTAATTTAAAATTATTTTTTCATGGAAAAAAAAGTAATAGAATTTTTAAATTTTAACACTTTCTTTAAAACAATCACCAGTGATAAATAAGTGGCCCGCGGCTTAGTACCCCCTTTCCGACTAACCTTGTATATGGACGATGCTAAGTCTGAAGAAATCCTCGCTCGTATCAGGAACCTGAACCTAGTCTCCATTTTGGGTCCCTAATGGCCGATTCCTATAATTAACGGAGCGTTATTGGTTAAAATTGAGACTTGTATCATTACCAATAATGAAGCAACGACCTCATAGCTTTGCATAGTAGACCCTCCCATATGGAAGTAGCTATCACAGTTAAAATTAGCTTACGAGTCTATATTATGCCCAGTTTGACAATAAAAAATGTTACCATTGGTAAGCAAAACGATTCGCTTAATAGGAACCGGGTATAAGTATTTAAAATCTGTTATCAGATGAACACATTCGCGATCTCAATGTACATGATGGTGAAAAGTAGATTATACCATCAACATATAGTACATTACTGCCGCGGTCTGTAATGACTGCGTTGCTGGCAGCGCTGATGATGGCCGAAAGCATAGTGTAGCGCAGCTCCAGGCTATCACAGTGCGGTCAGCATTGCAGCTCTTGATGGACAAGGTGGAATAAAGGCTGAAACCGAAGGTCGAGGCCTTTATAGCGTGGACAGAAAGGGCTGCAATGATGACCAAGCTTGAAGGCCGAGAGCGTAGCTAAACTAAGCTCGAGGCCATCATAGCGTGGCCAGCAGCGCAGTCATTGCGGACCAAGGCTTGTATAGTGCTTTACTCAAACAATGCGAGTAATTTAAATAAAACCAGCTTAGTATAGTAAGAATGTATTTAAAGTAACGATTTGTTTCTTCCCCGGGCTTAACCTTTTTTTTAACGAGTCTTTAATGATTGTGCTGCCTGTACCTATACAGCCAAATTATGAATAAAAACTTTTTGCACCAGACTATTATTGAAACAAAACTCGACAATAATGGATTTTCAAAGGAAATTGCTGGTGGCTAAAACTCACCAGCAATGAAATCCCATATAACTTTGCTGGCGCCTGTTCAAGTAGCGCGGAAACGTCGACTTTGCTCAAAGGAGGTTGTCAAAATAATAACCACATTACAAGCATTTTTGAGTAAATTATATCTAAAGATATACTTTTAAATTGTATGACTGCCTTGTTGGTCTAGTGGTCGCAAGCGCGACTGCTGAGCATGGGGTCTTGGATTCGATCCCCAGGCCGGGCATACCGGGCATACTGATATTGGGTATTTCCATTAGGAATTTCTCAGTAGCAGCCCGGAGTCTGGATTTGTGCCCAGTTAATGGCAATGGGCTCGCCCCCTATTACATGGGACTTAAACATAACTGGCGAAACGAGGGTGTTACTAAAAATACCTCTGCCGAACCCTTCGGGGAATACATGGCGTGATGTTATGTTGTATGAAAAATTTCATAACTTTCTTGGCGAAAACAGCTGGTGTACCTACTCTAAAATCATCTAACACAAAAAGTTCTCGATAATAATAATAGTTCTTAGCTTACCTTCAATTATCTTCAATTATACCAAGTTAACAAGACATGACAGGAACCCAAACTGTTTAGCGAACTTTATAGTTCCCTAACTATATAAACAAAACTGTTTGTTTGTTCAATTGACCGTGGTATTGAATAATTCCGACTGTTATATCAGTTACTGCCAGGTGCCAGAGACGGCTGTGAGGGAGGGGTGTTTACCGATGTTATCAAGAATATTGATTGACAGTATAAAAGGTTGATCACACACGATTATTGGTTTTTTTTTGGAGTTATTAGAGTCTGCATGGCAAATACGTTAATGCTTGAACCACTCATTTGAAAAATGAAAATAGTTTATTTGCAGAACAGGTTTAGGTAGTTACAAATTATGCGATTGAAGCCTCTTTTTAAGGAAGCAATGCCTATATTAAGAGACTCTTCCATAGCAAAACGTATCTTCTTTACATAGTATAAAACAAAGTCGCTCCCGTCTGTCTGTCCCTATGTATGCTTAGATCTTGAAAACTACGCAACGGATTTTGATGCGGTTTTTTTAATAGATAGAGTGATTCAAGAGGATAGTTTATATGCCCCACATTAGCATCTACATTGCAGCCGTGCGAAGCCGGGGCGGGTCGCTAGTATATTTATAATTCAACTAGACTATTACCCGCGGTTTCACCCGCATCCTAGGGGAACTACTTGATGTACCCGGATAAAAAGTATTCTATGTGTTGACCCAGGGCATAGTCTATCGGTGTGCCAAATCTCATCCAAATCCGTTCAGCCGTTTTTGCGTGAAAGAGTAACAAACATCCATACATACAAACTTTCGCGTTTATAATATTAAAAGTAAGGATAAGGATAGTAAGGATGATGCAAATATGTATTACATAATCTAGATTTGAATATTTGGATTAGGATTTGAATTTATTTATTAATTCCTAGAACAATTCACATTGTTTTTGAATTACATAAAATAATTGCATAGAAAATGTTTATATTACCTACAATTATTAAATACAATTTACAAATCCTGAGAAATTATTATTTTAATTTGGAATGATTTCAAATAATTTATTAATATCACTAATTTATTTTTAATAATATGTGAAGAAGTCAATAAATACAGTTCATAATACATAGTGGAAGAAATACAATGTTAAATGATTTTAAATAAAAACTTCATCAAATCTCAATAATACATTCACTACATAAGAACTCCTTGTAAATATTGTGTGTAGTCCCCAATAACTTTAAAGTTGGTCAGAGTCTTGGGATGGTACCTAGCTTTTATTGAATAGCCCAGCTAGCATATACTGAACGAGGCAATTGCTGAAACTAAAGATAGCTGCTACAAGCGCTTCAGAATTAATAAAATGATATGCAATGGTAATTTTAGTAGTAGTAGAAGAGCTTGTCCGGAGAACTACTACCACCATACCTATTTTTGCCACCAAGCAGCATTGCTGTGTACCGGTTTGAAGAGTATGGGTGCCTGTGAAATTACAGGCACATGAGATATTCCAACTTTGTCTCTAATGCCCGGTTACTATGGTTAATAACGAATCGTTTTACTTACCAATGATAGCATTTTTTATTGCCAAATTAGGCATATACATTGACTCTATGTATGGAAGGGTCTACACTATGTAAAGCTATGGGTCTTTGCTCTATTATTGGTAAAGATACAAGGGTCTTAATTTTTACCGATAACGCTCGGTAAATCATAGGAACCGGCCATAAAGCTGGTAAGGCATCAGTGACGTTTTTGGTGTTGTTGGATGTGTATAAAGGCGGCGGTAAACACTTACTATAAGGTGGATAGTCGGCGAGTATGCCAAAAAAAAGTCTGTCAGAAAAGTACAAAACAAATAGTCTACTTCTCTCAATTTACTAAATACCTTAATGGATATTAATAAATCTTCTATCACCCATACATTCTGATGTGCTGTCAATTCTTTAAGTAAGTATCTAATCGCACTAAATGTCATTAATCACGGAAAGCACTCGCCAGTCACTTCCTACTTCAAAATAGTAGATGCAAAGTCGGCAGGTACGCTTATCGAGGGCTAGTGATGTGCACTTCCTCTGTGCACTCGAGTATGGCAGGTAGTCGATAGTGAAGTATGTGCCCTCGAAAAAGTTCTCTTGTTGATGGTGATAACAATAAAAATCTATTTATTTACTCAATAAAGACATACAATTCTTTAAAACTAACATTTGTTACTGCTCTCCTAGAACGATTTGTGCTGTGGTGTTTTAATAGTCTCATAAAGATCGTCATCATTCTACACTCGGGAGTAATGAAACCGGGAAAAAACCTAAGTTTTTTTTAAACAATGTTTTCCGAGATATGAAAACCTTATGGGTTTTTTTTTGTTGACCCGGATTCATTGCTCCTGAGTGTAGTTTTCTCAAATTACTTGTGAGATTCTTCTTCTTCTTATTTTCGTGTGGTTTGTGATTAACGTCGAGAAATATCTTTAATAAATAATAAATTACTAGTAAATAGATGCTCAAGTATGTCTTTCGAATGTCACGTCAACCCTGCTGGCGAGGCGAGCAAAAAGGCAAATGTCAGAGGTAAAAAAACTTTAAAAAAAAATGAAACCGACTCCAAATTGTCTATCTCCGAAGTTCTTCATCAGATTTTCACCAAATTTTAATGGGACTACTTCGAAAGAATACTCTTTAAACAAAAAAAGAATAATTAAAATCGGTTCACAATTAGCAAAGATATCGCGGAACAAACATACAAAAAAAAGAACATACAGTCGAATTGAGAACCTCTTCCTTTTTTAACCGACTTCCAAAAATTATAAAGAGGAAAGATTTGTATTTTTGTATGTAACGAATAAACTTCTGGACCGATTTCAAAAATTCTTTTGCCGTTAGAAAGCTACATTATCACTGAGTAACATAGGCTACGGGCGGAGCCGTGAGGACACAGCTAGTTAGCGATATGTTTACGATACTATACGTCAAATGTTTGTGCTAGGCCTACTGTATTCGTAACAATACAATCTAAGAGCAATCTAGTTGTAACGGCCAATGGCTTAATAGCCAAGAGCCGCGACCAACATCTGATGAGGCTCTCGTTAGGCGGCTGGACCAAGGGCCTAATACAGAAAGCGGTACTTCTGGACACGGCGCGTATTGTTAGGAGGTTCCTCTCTCTGAGGCCCTGACCACCGGTGGCTTGGACCCTGTTCCCGATACCGGTGGGCTACTATTTTTTATAGAAATATTTAAAAATGTAAAATAATATGTACGGAAAATGAATAATCCCAAAAATAAAATCTACAAGCACATTACTAAAATAAAAATAAAATATTTCCAGTACTACACTCGAGTTACCCTGCCGTGGCACATCACTACGTTTAGTAGGGGCGAAGGTGGATATTAACTGATGTTATCAGCTATGCATGATGTAATTTGAATGCAGTTTTCGTTGGCAACATTAAACGGAGCTCAGTAAGAGTATTGATCAAATAAACTATTCTCGTGAATTTAAAGACGGGAGGGAAAGAATGATGGACTTTTCATAGGGGTTAGTTAACTTTATGTGGAAGGAAATAAAACAGGGAGAATGTGGAATTGCTTATCATTCCATTTGAGTGTACTTTTGTTGGTTGAAGGCGACGGGTCAAAATCACCTATACATGTTCTGTAGGCGAATGAAAAGGTTCGTAGGTTTTCAAATTCATTCCTTTAATACATCGCGGGCGCATGTTACCGTTTCAAACTGCTGAATAGAACTGACCAATGCATGGAAAATTATGTTTATTTATTTGGTAGCAAAGATCAAAATTTTACCTCCATATGACGTAGTAGTGCTATGTAATGTCTTTGATTTGGTTTAAGGAATTTTGTTGTAAAAACCCTTTACTCAAAAATGCTTGTAATGTGGTCATTATTTTGACAACCTTCTTTGAGCAAAGTCGACGTTTCCGCGCTACTTGAATAGGCGCCAGCAAAGTTGTATGGAATTTCATTGCTGGAGAGTTTTAGCCACCAGCAATTTCCTTTGAAAATCCATTATTGTCGAGTTTTGTTTCAATAAATAATAGTCTGGTGCAAAAAGTTTTTATTCATAATTTGGCTCTATAGGTACAGGCAGCACAATCATTAAAGACTTATTAAAAAAAGCTAAAGCCCGGGGAAGAAACAAATCGTTACTTTAAATAAATTCTTACTATACGAAGCTGGTTTTATTTAAATTACTCGCATTGTTTGAGTAAAGCACTATACAAGCCTTGGTCCACAATGACTGCCCTGCTGGCCACGCTATGATGGCCTCGAGTTTAGGTTAGTCACGTTCTCGGCCTTCAAGCTTGGTCATCATTGCAGCCCTTGCTGTCCGCGCTATAAAGGCCTCGACCTTATCAAGAGCTGCAATGCTGACCGCGCTGTGATGGCCTGGAGCTGCGCTACACTGCGCTTTCGGCCATCATCAGTGCTGCCAGCAACGCAGTCATTACAGACCGCGGCAGTAATGTACTATAACATCAATCAATTTGATGATTAGGTAAATAAAAAGAAATTACTAGTGTATTTTGAATATCCTGTCAAAAAATACTTGTATTTTTATTTCTGTACAAGCAAAAATAGACCTTAATGTGTATAACCTTTTCATTCCCCCACTATAAAATTCTACAGGGTGTAAACGAAATCATGTAGTTCCTTCAAACCTTGTGACGTACTGCTGACATAGATAATGTGAGATAATGTGAGACATTTTAGCAGTCCGAGTAAAATAACCGAGCGGCGAGCGATAGCCGCGCAATTCGCTCGGGCCGCTTAACAACCCCACGTTAAGAACACATGTTTACTTCCTTTAATATTTTTTTTATTGAATTAAAAAGTATTCCGTGCAGGGTCAGTCTTTTTCAGCAGTACATCACGAGATTTGAAGGAATTACATGATACTAGGGGACAATTCTACTATAGTCTGCGGGCAAGTGCTAGTCACTTATTCAGGTATGGGAGCGGCAGGAGGGGGGTGCGAAACAATAGACGCGCTCTGTCAGTTTGCTTTGTCTTGTCTACCGCGCGCACCCCCCTCCTGCCGCTCCTATACCTCAGGAGGTGACTAGCACTTGCGCGCGGACTATAACAGTAACGTTGATCAATCGTAGCCGAACGGTTACTGTCAAAATGTTTGACAACAATAAAAACTAAATACTTTGACAGTTTTCGGTTTGACAATAATTTTGTTAGTAAAATTGATCAGCTGCTCAGTTGCAACCCAAAGCTGTTACTGATGTTTAAATACGTGTTCGGAAATATCCTTTGACAAATGGACTCCCTGCTATGGATAAGGATCATGGGATTAAAATAAGTACCCAGAAAGGATTCATAATCGCTACCAAAATAGGTATCATTCCTTTGTTAGCTTGACACCCACGTGGAGATACCAGGGTAAACTGTCACTCGTATATCATTGGTTAATCACCTTTTAAGATACCCTCTTCATCAATTTATATATATAAAAATGAATATATATATAAATTAATGAATATATATAAAAATGAATTGCTGTTCGTTAGTTTCGCTAAAATACGAGAACGGCTGGACCGATTTGACTAATTTTGGTTTTGAAATATTTATGGAAGTCCAGGAAAAGTTTAAATGGTGAGAAAATATAGAAAAATTGCGAGGAAAATAGTAAAAATAGGTAGGTATGTAGGTAGGGTGAGTAGGTAGGTGCGCTGTAGATACTTAGTGCTACCCGTACGAAACCGGGTCGGGTAAAGCTAGTATACCTATATGTATATAAACACTAGCGACCCGCCCCGGCTTCGCACGGGTGCAATGTAGATACTAATGTGGGGCATATGAACCTTCCTCTTGAATCACTCTATCTATTGCTGAAAACTCCATTAAAATCCGTTGCGTAGTTTAAAAGATCTAAGCGTACAGACAGCGGGAGCGACTTTGTTTTATACTATGTAAAGATGAATCCCTATTTCCCTTGGCCACGCCATAACTTGAGAACGACTTTACCGATTGAAGTCATATTTACACAATTTCTTTGTTTTGTCGAGACAATGGTTCGTAGCTATACTGGGATCGTGGCGCGAGGATATGTGGCGCTGTAGTCAAATTATTTACGCGAGCACAGCCGCGGGAGAACACCTAGTAAGACAATAAAGATGACGATGACATCACCCACAAGCTTCAAAGAAGCGGGTTATGCCTCAAGGAAGGTTTATTTAATTTTCTTTGCCTTTACTAAGTTGCTAAGTAATTTCGTTAACGTTTAACATGAAATATACTGTTCTCAAAGCATTAATTTCCTTTCAACGCGCTGGTTAATTTAAAATATAATAGTTTACATTTAATTACGTTCTAACACGGGAATCGAGTTAACAGTACCTGCCATATAATAAAGAAACACAGAAGGATTACTGTTTCGAAGGATCATGGCGAACTTGTGAATATTAAAAAAAACAGAACAGAGTTAATCCAGTTACACGTTTCTCGCGTTTCGCGACTGTTTCGACATTGGATGGCGTTTTGCATCTTATCGCAACAATATCACGGCCGCGACCTATCTGTCTAGCTCGCGCTAGATAGACTGCCAAATTAGGTTCGATTTGTACCATTTCGGTAGCGGGACAACACGATTTGCAATCGCTAATAAATTGCTATGTGAAGTGTGCGGGATTCAAAAATCTTTCGCTTTCGCCGACGCTAAAAGTACCACGTAATCTCAACTGTAGTGAACTAGAATAAGCGATGAGAAGCCATCACATACGTGATATCTGTGTGAAATTTTATAATGTTCACGGTACTGTACGAAGTAAACCTGGGGCTCGTGGTTAATTAACAACAGCGCGGATCATACGATTTGCAAGGTTAAGCTGCACTTGCCGCGTACAGTCCGTGGATGGGTGTCCATTCGTTACACATCGAGACGCCTCCGTGCCTCGGATAGCACGTTAAACAGTCCGTCCCGGGTGTCACACGAATACCTATGACAGTCATTACGGGTAGTCAGAAGCCCAAAATTCTGACAACCGGTCCAACGTTAGGATATCGCCATTACCCAGATACTGGGTTGCGGAGGTCTGATGGTAGTCGCTCCGTATAGAACACTGGTATTTAGCCGCATCTGGTTAGACTGAAAGCTGACCTCAAGTTAGTTGGGAAAAGGCTAGGTAGAACGAACTGTATGAAGTACACCTTCTGAATTAATCATTCTTGTGCTGGTACCCTAGTTACTAACAAAGCTGAATTAATACGAAATTAGACTACATTTTATTAACACATACGTGTTGGAAATTCATAATGGCGTCTATATGAAGCTGTAGATTTTTATGACTACCCTCGTCATGTCGCTTTTGTAAGAAGGGACTGTATTAGCTGTCTTTTGTTATATTTTGCTTAAGTGATAAAAGAAAGTGCCTACTGGGAATTACCCTAAGCTCATGGCCAACATTTATTAAAGTAGGTATATTGTTAAACATTATCTGTTTTCATCTAGATGTTCTTAAGTTAAGTAATTTTAATGTTGTCTTATTAAGGATGATTTCCACCAAACGGCTCGCATCACATCGGATCGGAACTGATTTTACAATCTTTAAACGATATTAAATCGTGTACACAGTATTTAAAGTCTATATTATCAAGCCGTGCACTGCAACATGACCGTGGGCGTCTTCCGCGACACGCGATCGTAGCTGAAAGTATGTTGCGACGCGCGATCGGCTCCGGTCGCCTGTCGTCGTATCCGATCGGATCCTTTCTAAAATTAGAACACGTCAATACGGTAGGAATGAAACTATTTGACTAGGCGCAGAAATGGATACACTCGCGATCGACTCTACGGAGCCGATCGTATGTGTCAACATCCTGACGGACGCGATCGGCTGTCGCCGCATCCGTTCGTATCCTTTCCGATCCGATGCGATACGAGCCGTTCGGTGGAAATCATACCTTAGACGACGGATGATGATGGATTGACAACTTGTATACGGTGTACTAGTAATTCTGCCTAGCATTTTCCCAACTAACCAGTATAGGTAATAAAAAATGCACACAATATTTTAGAAAATAGTAGGTATCTATGAGGCTTCCATAGTCACGCAAAGAGAATTAATGCCTCGAGAAATACTTGAATAAAAATAAAAAAAGACAGAAATTTTGGAAAAGGTAGAAACGCTCTCTTCTTAGTTCAGAAGAAGATAATTAGCATTAACTCTACGACTCCACGTAGTTATAGTTAGTGTCTAAAATATAATAGGCCCGTTTTGACAGCTGTCAGATCAGTACATTTTATGTCGAAATTGACATAACATGTTCTAATCTGACAGCTGTCAAAACGGGCCTATTAAATTTTAGCTACTATAGGAGATCTTAAGCCAACCTTTTAGGTAGGTATGTACTTAAATAAAAACTTTCTCTGCTACAATTCGTAAGAACGACTTATAATCTTCTCATTCAGCTTACAAACAATAAATAATTCCGAAGCACTTGTAATGAAACTTCATGAAGCACTTAACGTTGAGATTAAAGTACTTAGAGAGCTATACCGTCACATATTGAACTCGCAGTTAATTTAAGAGCTTAAAGGAGAATGACTACTAGAACACAATGAACAAAGGGCTAATTTGTTATAGGTAGTCTTTTATCGGCTTAAAAGAGCGTTGTTAAATTATTTTTTTTGTAGGTACTATTTATTTTAGTTTTGACACAACACTCGCCAAGCTGTTATATTTAACGGCGAAACGCGCTCATATATACAGGGTGTAAACAAAATCATGTAATTCCTTCAATCCTCGTGATGTACTGCTGACATAGACTAAACCTGATACATTTTGATACAATAAAAAAAAAGTAAACATGTGTTCTTAACGTGAGGCATTTTAGCGCAACGTGCGAATTGCGCGGTTATCCCTAGCCGCGCGGTGATTAACTCGGGGCGCTAAAATGCCTCACGTTAAGAACACAGGTTTACTGCTTTTATTTATTTTTTACTGAATCCAAATGGTGTCTCGTTCAGGGTTAATCTATGTCAACAGCACATCACGAGATTTGGAGGAATTACATAATTTCGTTTACACCCTGTATAGTAACTTAACCTTACGTGCACATGCAACATAAAAACAAACTTAATGAGCAAGAAATAAGTTGTATAATTATAAACTTATTTACTATGGATTAATTTATCGATGACAGAAGAGATAGGCTTTCAATTTTATTTATTTATACTGCCTGATGACGTCACCTCTTCATCAAGAAGTTTTTAATGGGAAGATTGCAGCATCGGTTTGATATAGCTATGTATATATATATTAGGTCCCCACCTATGATATCAGCGTTTTGTATGGAGAATTTTAAAGAAGTTTCATTTTTCATACTAACATTTTCTTAATTTATTTAACAACTATGAACACTAATGTTTTAAAACTTTTATGCACTAATGTTTAAAAACTAAGACAACGTATGCCACTTAGATTATGCGACAAAAATAAGTTTTGACTAAGTTAAAACAAAAACAGTGGTCATTTCTGCTAACAAAAAGAGGAGTCATGTTTAAGGTATTTTTTATGTTTAGAAAACTGTAACTAATAAGGTTTTTATACTATTGGTAGTTGGCTATGATGGTCATTATTCGATATAATATCAAGCAATTGATGAATATTTTAAATCATAGAAGTGACGAGGTTCTCTATTTGTGAGAAAAAAACGCCAATTTCATAGGTGGGGACCTAATATATATCTATAGCGTTTGTTGCAGCGACATCAGACGGCTATTTTACTAAGGGTCAACTCATACTAGAGCAGAGTCGAAGCGCATCGAAGCGTCAATCTGAAACTTAACATAGCATATTCACCCTTATCTCCACAACATAATACATATATCCGTGGCTGGCGTGAACATATTGATATGTCTAAAACTGTAATTTGTCAGGGCGGGCATTTTAAAGTTTTGACGTCTTCTGGTAAATCGGTAAATTAATTTAACATAGGTGTTTTAGTTGTTTTAAAGGTTATTTTATGCCATCTTTTAAATGATTACAATAAATAAACGAAATTCCCCGTAGATTGCATAATAAATTACATTTAGGGTTCAGAACTTCGTTGGTCTTTTTTTTTTTTTTTTCCTATTCGACTATTGTAGATGGTCTTGCGGACCTCTTCTACGTAACCTGACTATTATTGGCGAGACCAGAAGGGTCTCCGAACCAATTCCTACTGCTCTAACTACCTAGCTAACTACACAAAGCTAACTACTGTAACATCATGGCTATGACTATAGCAGCAACACCTCTAAGAGTGTCCCCAAGGGGGGACTCGACCTCTTAGGGTGTTGAATGCAAGAGGACTGGGAGGGATACGACAGCTTTCGTGGTCGTAACTGGACATCTCAATATATCGCAAATTAAACAGAAATACTTCGGTTGGCCATAACTTGATATCTCAATTTGTCACTATTTAATCAAAAAGACCTCAGCTGGCAATAGCTTGACACTTCAATTTGTCAATTTAAAATTACTACATAAAGAAAACTTTTAAGTGTATAAGTTGAGATATCAAATAACGAATATTATTTTGGGTACTGAGTATAGGTTGATATAACAAAATATCATTGTTCGATCACAAAAACATGTGAATCGTTAATTTGACATGAGGTTTTGTTAAGTTAGACATTTCAAAATGCGAGATGTCAATATATTTCCAAAGTCGATTGCTCCAAAAATTATGTATTGTTATTTAGAACTGTCAATTTTTTTCATATAAATTCCTAATGCGTAGGATGCAATAAGCCAATAAAAAAAAACAGAAGTCGACATGTCAATGTGTTCACGCCAGCCACGGATATTTCTTCTAAGATAAAAAAAGACACGTGAATTCGTAGTCAACGCTGATTGGTTCTTCGCTTTACTTGTGAAAAATTTGACGTTTCGATGCGCTTCGACTATGCTCTAGTATGAGTTGACCCTAACAGAAACGTTCATCAATTGCAACCGAACCAAAGCCGAACCGTTTATTCAGACAGTTTTCGTTTACGACAACGTCTGCAAAGAAAATACTATGCGTGCCAAATAATAATAGTACTGTCAAGACGCCATTTTGTTCCGCAATACTCGTGAACTTCATTACCAAAGCGTCAGGTGTGCAAAAAAATAAATAAAGAAATTATACTCCGTTTAATTATTTTTAGTTCAGTTTTTTGGTATTTCTAGTCAATTTACGCCAAATTAATTATACAATCATTATATTATTATTATGGCGACATATTAGGGTGACCAGTAGCGTTTCGTGAAGTTAACTATATTATATATTGGTTAATTTCTTTAATGAATACTGTTTTCAACCATTATTAACTTATCCAAAATTATCTATTTATGGAATTCAAGAAATAACATTTTATAAAAATGAATATAAATAATAATGAAATCTATGAATAAAAAAAATATAACATTTTTCTTTTCACAGTTTTTTACACGCATAGTACAACATGTATCAGAAACGCGTGGTCATATTTAAGGGGGTTGTTTGGACTCCTGTTCAGAGCTATATTTAATAGATTAAACAAAAAAAAATCGGCGTAAAAATTTTCGACCCTCCATACGAAATAACCCTATCAGCTGATGCCAATTGTATAGAGTCGAAAAAATATGACAGTTTTTTTTTGTTTTACCTATCAAATGAGGCTCTGAATAAGAGTTCAAACAGCCCCCATAAATCTGACCACACATTTCTGTTACACATTGTATATTTTTAACCGACTTTCAAAAAAGGAGGAGGAGGTCTCAATTCGATTGTTTTTTTTTTGTATGTTTGTTCCGCGATATCTTTGCTAATTGTGAACCGATGTTAATGATTCTTTTTTGTTTGAAAAAGTATTCTTTCGAAGCGGTCCCATTTAAATTTGGTGAAGATCTGATGAAGAACTTCGGAGATAGAGAATTTGAAGTCGGTTTTATTTTTGTTAAAAAGTGATTATTAACCCCAATCTTATAACCGCAATAGACAATTTCTTGGATAAAATGCATGACCCAGTGTTTTCATTGGTTTCAGATGTACAGGCGTGAACCATTGCAACTTTGTGCTGTACGAAGACTTCCCCCCTTCCAAGAGTTGGTCGCCAGGGGTCGTGTTCATAAAATACGCTTGTTTTGATGGTAAGTTACAAGAAAATACTTCGTTTTACGCGATATTTTTTGGAAATTTCTCTTAGATATATCTCTGTTCTACTTTTAAAAGACTTTTCGAGCCGAAGGTAATCGAAGGTGTGCATGATCCAGGAAAAAACACCTATAAACATAAAAATCACAAGTGTATGCCAATTGATACGGTAGTTTTGATAATATTATTCTGAAACGTACTTAATTTTGATAGATTTGGCCAAATACTAAAACGTTGCTCAATTTTATTTTTTAACCGACTTCCAAAAAGGAGGAGGTTCTCAATTCGATTGTACGTTTTTTTTGTATGTTTGTTCCGCGATATCTTTGCTAATTGTGAACCGATTTTAATGATTCTTTTTTTGTTTGAAAGAATATTCTTTCGAAATGGTCCCATTTAAATTTGGTGAAGATCTGATGAAGAACTTCGGAGATAGACCATTTGAAGTCGGTTTTATTTTTGTTAAAAAGTGATTATAAGTTCACATTAATTTCCTTAAAGACTTTGTCAGACAGAAAGCGGGGCTGGGTGTGATATTTACGTCACAGGTTGATGGTGTGCTCTTGGCGTGCGGATTACTATGACAATGAATGGAAGACGCCGCACAGTGACTGCCACGCGAAGCTTAGCGTGGTGTGCCAGGCTCTCTGTCTGATCAGGCCTTAAAATAAAATTGAAGCAGTGATAGCCTAGCGGGTGAACACTTGCCTTCGTGGCAGAAGGGTCTGAGTTCAATCCCGGCCCGTACCTCTGACATTCCAAATTCATGTGCGGATCGGAATTTGATTATGAGTTACGTTAAAGGTAAAAGGAAAAACATCGTGAGGAAACCTGCACACTTGAGAGAGCTCCATAAAGTTCTCGATTGTGTGTGTAGTCTGCCAACCCGCACCAGGTCAGCATGGTGGACTAAGGCAACCCTTCTCATTCTGAGAAGAGGCCCGTGCCCAGCAGTGGGCTGATTATGTTATTTTAATTTCGTGCTGTCACTGTTTCTTGTAACAGTTTCTTCTTTTTTAACTTTCTTTCGATTTTGAAACAGTGTCATTATTAAATCACTAGCTGTGTCCTCACGGCTCCGCCCGCGTAGGAAGTTTTATTCCAGTAATAAATATAGCCTATGTTACTCAGTGATAATGTAGTTTTCTAACGGCAAAAGAATTTTAGAAATCGGTCCAGTAGTTTTTAAGTGTATTCGTTACATACAAAAATACAAATCTTTCCTCTTTATAATATTAGTATAGATATAGATTAACAGCAACTGATCTAGTAACAGCCATATCAACACTGTGGTTTATTTAAACCCTTTTAATAAAACAATATCGTTGAAATTCGAATTATCTATATAAAAACTTTGCGTTACAGGAAAACGATGTTAATTAAAATACTGCGTCAGATGCTGGCTGGTAATAAAAAAATTCAGAGTAACTCGTCCATAAAGGTTTATATCAAACTGTTTTAAAAAAAGTATTTTGATTGAAGCCTAGGATTTACTAAGGGATAAATGGAGCAAGATGCCGTGGGATATCTACGTGAGTGTCCCGGTGACAATTTCGCAGAACAATTCGCTCGCACACACCTGCGCCCGCTCTCGAAGCGGTGACTTGCAACATGTCCCGCTTCACGTAGAAATGCCGCACAATGCTGCGCGCAACGTTGCGGGACAGTGTGCAACGCTGCAGCGTCACGTAGACTCAATGTTGGGAAACATTTTGTCTCCTAGTGAACTAGACTGAATGAATTAAGCTGTACTTTCAGTCTAGTTTTCGTTTTATTTGATAGTGTATGCAGCTGCATCCGACTGCAATGTCATTGAATGCAGTTGGTATAATGACATTTGAACTGCATGCAAATTGCACGAGTATTGCGTAACAAAGCAGGGGCGACTGCGATGCTTTGCAGTTCCGACGCTGTCGGACCGACCCCATGCTAACTAGAATTTACATTTGGCATGCAGCTGGAAGGCAGTCCATCTTTATAAACGTTTTAAAAATTATAGCATGTAACTTGCAGCTTTAAACAACAATCTATCTAGATCAGAGGTCCCCAAACTTTATGTTTCGTAGACCACTTGCCACGTTTTTCAGTTTTGGGTAGACCCCCTGATTAGCTAATATTGCATTTTTGCAAATTCATTGACTTCAAATGTGTTTTTGACTGATTTCTAACTGTAGTGAGGTGTAGAGCGAAAAAAATCATACCTAAAGCTTTATACATTTATTAAACCTACGACAGTACCGTCCCCGTCGCCATCCCCGTCGCCGTCGTGGTCGTCGGTCTGTTTGTTACGTTTTCAGGTAAAAACTAAGCATCAAAACATCTGTATAATTATCGTCGGTCGGCAGTGAAAACCACGTGTCTAAAATTTTTTTTTAAAGAGATAGAAATAACTGTCTCCTGCAAAAAAATCGCCGATCAAATGTTAATACAAGTTTGTCATCCTACGTCATAGATAGCTTAGAAGTATTTGAATTGAAAGTTTGTTGAACTTGTACGTGTATGACGAGTTTCTCAATCTAAAGAACAAATAAAACGCTTTTGAAGAAAATTTTATTTACGAGGTTTTCACTGCCGAACGTCGATATGTGGGTTATTCCATTAATGGAAAGACGAAATTAAAGTCACAGTCTGCTTAAATGAGATCCACTATCGTGGATCCCCGTTTACATCTCACGGATCCCCAATTATTTTTTTCACCCACATGGACCTCCTGTAGTCTTCGACCCCTGGGGGTCGATATAGATCACTTTTGATATCACTGATCTAGATTATTGTGACCAATTAAACTACGTAGATACATTTTGAATTTTCGGAATCAAATTACCGGAAATGCTATTAACAAATACGCCTCTAATTACTATTTTCAATTTAATAATAATAAATAACACACGCCATTTGCCCACATCATTTGATGACTTATTTAGATAGAGTGCCATCAATTTAATAAAGTAATTAATTAACATTTCCATAAAAATATTAAACCTTGTATATATTTTCGAACACATGTCATTTGAAGGCGTGAAATTGATTTATCAAAATTGTTCCAGCAGGACAGATGTGGGGACATCACGCCTTGTAATGTGTGTAGGTGACAAAAGGATATTATTATGCCATATGTGATGTAGTACCATATAGGGGTGTAAATTGCTCATTTAATTTGTCAGTTGTAGTTGATATGGTATGTTATTGAGTCTGGGTGTTATTAAGTTGATATATTTTGCAAGCCATTGTTAATTAACTAGGGCCGGTATGGTGAACCTATGGTTCGTTCTGCCTAGCCCTTTCCCAACTTTTCGACGACACGTTTGGTGCAGTGGCTGAGCGATCGGCTTCTGCGCTACGGGTCGTGGGTTCGATTTCCGCACGGAACTAATATTTGTATGGCCTACAGATAGTTGTTCCGGGTCTGGATGTTTGTGCGTGTGAAGATTTGTGTTTGTAAACGCACCCACGACACAGGAGAAATCCTAGAGTGGGGTAACGTTTTTTTAAAAAAAAATACTATTTTTGGTTCAGCTTTCATTCTAACCAGATGCGGCTGAATATCAGTATTTTACACGGAGCTACTGCTACCTCCGCATCCCAGTAACAGGGCAATGCCGATATTTTAAGGTTAGACCGGTTGGCAGACTTTCAGGCTTCTGACTTCCCGTAACGACTGTCGTAGGTATTCGTATGACACCCGGGACCGACTGTTTAACGTGCTCTCCGCGGCTCAAAGGGGTCTCGATGTGTAACGAACGGTCACCCATCCACAGACTGACCGTGGCAAGCGCAGCTTAACTTCGCAAATTGTTCATCCACGCGGTTGTTAATTAGCCACGAGCCCCTCCCGATGGCCAACCTAAGCTACGCGACAATATATTGTAGTTTAAAAATTTTAGATGCTGTCGAAAAATGAATCCATCAATAACAAATACACGATTTAAAAAGATCCCTCTTAAAGCATTATCAAAAAATGCATATTATTAACCACTTTTATAATATAGGTAATTGTTTCACAAATTGTAATTTTAGCAAGAAATGAATATAGTAATGGTAATTATTTGTGAACATGTTCGCTATCTCTGTTGTAGACCATGTTGGTTAACAGGTCATCCCATATCGTCGCTGCGCCTGCAAAATCCGCTATAGGAAAAAACCCAACTTTACAGGAGAAGCAAAAAACTGTTTTTTTCCCAAAATGATAACAACATTTTAAAACTTAGTATGCAGAAATTTAGACTTTAGGTCGAGACATCATAAAATATTATTTTTTTGCTTTTTTCTACGATATGGTAGAAAGAAAATCTATTTCCTATATTAACTTAGGTAGATACTGAAACATTTTCGCATGAGCGTTCATTGTTGCCGTGACATGGTGCTAGGACTTTTTTTGGGTCTTAAATACCGCTATATAAATTTTCGCCTCATGATGGATTTATGTTTCTACTAGATAATTTTCATTGTTGGTATTCCTAGAACACTTAGCGGATTTTCCACACTATTTTAAAATAATAAACCCGCTATGTGTCATAATGAAGCGCAATTCTAAGAGGCGAACATTGAAATAAAAATACTTGCACTTATAGAGAATTTGTCAAGCCGTTTTTGGCCAAAATTACATAGCTGATATTGATATCTCCTTAACCAAATAAATTATTAGAAAACGGATTTCAGAGGCCTACGTGGCTCGAGAAGTATTATAAAATAGCACCAAAAACCGACAATCGAATAAATAAATACATAGCGGATTTTGCAAGCGACGATATCCTCCCTACAGTGTTATAATATTAGAACTACATCGGACTTACAATAATACAAACACGAACTAAACTGAAAAGATTTAGTAACAGTTAAAACAAACTAGAGTTATTGCTATAAACGCAAGGGTTGAACTCACTTTTTGAAGCTGAGTAAAACTAGCAAATTATAACTCTCAGTAAACAAACTGATCCAACGCAACTACGAACGAACAGCAAAGCTAAGATAGATCGGAGATTGATATTAAGTCAACAAGGATAAAGTTTGTCAATCTAAGTTTAGTTATCGAGACTATGTGTAAGTACTTACTACAATTTGGTAGCTATAAACCATTGACAGTGTGTAACTCCCCCCTGGGAATCCCATGTGTGTGGTTCCCATTGTATCACATATCCAATTTAGTAAGACCTCTAACACACTGCTCATTTTCTCCTAAGACGTCTAATTTTGTTAGAGTACAGAGGGGTGCGGAAGGTCATATTATATTGGTAAATGTGTTTACCATAGAATTGACACATTTTACCCCGAAATGTTAAAATATCAGAAAGTTGGGGCGCAGTTAATGGAGTATGGCAACAAACAGTATTGTCGTCACGTGCGCGTGCGCGAGATTTCACAGAAATTGTACAATTTATGTTTCCTTTGTGTGATATGTTGAAGGGAACGATGCACTCGTGTTCTACAGGAATGTGTTTTTGGGTGGGAAATTTTAAATACGTAATGACAACTTTGTACAGACCGTCATTGTAAGTGTTTTTTTTTCCCCTGAGAGGAGAGGTGTGTGGCTCGACTATGAGCTAAAAGCGGGAAAACGTAATTAAAACAACCAAAAAGGTTGAAAGTAAAAAAAACATAGACAATGCATTTAAAAAAAATTAAAATAATTTATTCAGTGATCTTAAGTTGGCTCTTATTGTTAAAATATTGCAGTATTTTCATACGAACGCATAAGAGTTTAATTCACGGGCGGGCTGCACGTACATTGACGAAGGGCCGCGGTCTGTGCATGCCTGGTTTAAGTGAAGATATACCCATCACATATAAAGTTTAGCTATATTATTAAAGTCTATACAGGGTGTAAACGAAATCATGTAATTCCTTCAAACTTCGTGATGTACTGCTGACATAGATTAACCCTGCATGGTATACTTTTGAATTCAATAAAAAAAATACAAAAAGTAAACATGTTGTGTTCTTAACGTGATGCATTTTAGCGCCCCGAGTTAAACGACCGCGCAGCGAGCGATAACCGCGCAATTCGCTCGGGGTCCTAAAATGCCTCACGTTAAGAACACATGTTTACATTTTAGTATTTTTTTTTTATTTAATTTAAAAGTATCCCGTGCAGGGTTAATCTATGTCAGCAGAACATCACGAGGTTTGAAGGAATTACATGATTTCGTGTACATCCTGTAGAAGTGAAATCTGATCCCATTTATTGTCACCCAGTTTGTAGAGAAAATAAACTCATCAAGGGGTAGAAAATTATGTTTAAGAAATAAGAAATTAACAATTAATTAAAATAAATGTGTTGTCGTAATTACTGCATGCAACGTAGAATCAATTTTATATACATGCGTGCAACTGCAAGAAAGGGTCGTGGCTAACTATTAACCGCGCGGATCACATGATTTGCAGGGTTAAGCTGCGCTTGCCACAGTCAGTCCTTGGATAGGTGACCATTCGTTACACGTCGAGACGCCTGCGTGCCTCAAAGAGCATGTTAAACCGTCGGTCCCAGGTGATACCTATGAAAGTCTTTACGGGAAGTCAGAAGCCCGAAAGTCTGACGACACTGTCCAGTTACTGGGTTGCGGAGGTTTCATGGCAGTCGCTCTGTGTAAAATACTAGTATACAGCCGCATCTGGTTAGACTGGAAGCTGCCCCCTACATAGTTGGGAAAAGGCTAGGTAGAACGGATGTATTTATTTATTTAGGGAATACAAACAGCAGTGTAATAATAAGTAAACAGGTTAAAACTTAATAATAGAAGTGACAAATACACTACTCACAACGTTATCCACATATTACTAAACAGATCTACTAGTTGTTAGAAAGAACAATATAAAAATAAACCGAATAAAAGTAAACATTACTTAATTATTAGGGTTCTGATCACTTAAAATAGTAACAATTTCTTTTTTAAATGTATGTATGCAACTGCAACCAAAGTACTCGTTAAGTTGCTTTCAAAACAACGTATATCCAGCAGTAATAATGTACCTATAAAGTTATGCCATAACGCCGTAAAGCTACAACTTGCTAGGTCTTAAGTTTCACTTATAAGGGTGCGTTCCCACTATGTCGTGACGATTAATTTATCGTTGGACGACTGTCGTCTCTAACTGTTCCCATTATAACGACTGTCTTTCGTCAATTTTTTCATCGTTTAGCGACTATCGTATCTAGCTGTTCCCATTGGATCGCGACGACATTTTATCGTTTCGCGGCAGTCGCTTTGTCGTTTGCACATCAGTAGCTTGCTACAAGACGAGACGATATTTTTATCGTGGCCACGACATATAGTCGTAACAACGACACATGATTTGCCGCCACGATATCGTGACGTTTTCTTATGACTGTCGTGCTAGCCATTCCCATTGACTTGACAATCTGTCGTCACTGCAAAAACAAGTTGTGAACGACAGTTAATCGTGTCGTCTTATATGTGAACACCTCCATTTAAATATATAAGCCACGACACTTAAAACTACACGACTATCTGTCGTTACGACAAACCGGGAACGCGGTCTTACTTGTTCGGAACGATTAGCAATACAGAAACTATGCACGTAATTAAAACCCTGAACAATTAATGAAGCTGAACAATTAGTTATGTCCACTAATATACATATATGAATACACATACATACATAACATCACGCCTTTATTCCCCGAACGGTTAAGCAGTGGTGTATAGTAACACCCTCATTTCGCGGATATGTTTAAGTCCCATGTAATAGGGAGCGAGCCTATTGCCATCAACCGAACGGACGAACGAACATCATTCGAACGGAACAACCCAATAACATTTTGCCCGACCTGGGGAACGAACCCATGACCTCACGATCAGCGGTCGCGCTTGCCACCATTAGACCAACGAGGCAGTTACATACATTTGTCGCAGAAACACACCGTTTATAAAATTTCATAGAATTGAGTATAGCATTACAGTTTAGACCAGTGTCTGCTTATCAGAAGGTAAAGCGGGTATTTCGTAAATAAAACAAACAGACTCTCCACCACTGAGAGTACTTGTATTTGGGTTATTGGTTAGTTACAGAAGCTAGTTCACAATATAAAAATTTACAATTTTATACAAGATCAGAAAATAAGGACAAGCTAGTCAGATATAAATAGTCAGACTTCTTCGGCTGTTCGATATGGAATGCCCCGCTCCGTCGAATGACAACTGTTTTTATAACGTCGGGTACGTTGATTCATCTTGACAATTACCTTCCTTTATTTTCTAAATGATTTATTTTCCGACATAGTAATGAAAACCCAATTTTTCATTAATATACGTTGGCAATGAAAACATTATTGTAACATTTAACCTACATTATAAAATATAGGTTAGTTCGTACATACATAATTCAGCTTTTTTTGCCCATAACAGTCGTGGTCGTTTTTGTACCAGTGTATAATATGTCCATTAATTACGGGCTACAATAGATATTACCATAAAGTGATCGATTCGATTCCGTTATTGCGAATAATATCGATATTATGAACGATTATGTTCATGCTGGGGGTGTGAATAATCGTAAATAGGTTTTATTATTGTGTGGTGATTAGAGAAATTATTTTTCTCTATATTATTGGTTCGATGTTATTGATGATGTCCTTCACAAAGGACAGGTGCGTAGTACTCTCAACCGGCGTGCGTGTATGACAAGATGTATGAATGTGGATGAAGCGAAAGAAGTATGTAAGGATCGTAGCATGTGGCGTTCTATAGTTTCTGCCTACCTCCATGGGAAAAAGGCGTCAGTTTATGTATTATTGGTTCATTTCAAATATGTAGATAGGATCTTGTATCGTAGGTTTTCTTTTTTAACGACCGGTTCAATTCATTAAAATTTGTTGCCGTCGTCTATACATCAAGAGGATTGCTGATGCGTTGTCGTTTTTAGAGATAAAGTTGGATAATCTCATGTGTCTATAATTTTCCCTTGAACACAGCAATTCTGCTTGGTGGCAGAAATAGGTATGGTTTCAAAAGGACTTCTACTAATACTAGAATTAATGTAAAATAAAAATATTTAGTATAAAAATTAAAAAAACACTATCACGCACTAAAAATTATAACTGAAGAGTTCCACTATCCACCTCTTGGCTCCATTATCAGATCAGCTCCAAGATACCAAATTATAGTATTGTCATCTGAACTACATATACATACAAAGTTTCATATCGATACGACAAATTATTAGAAGTAAGTAGGTTAAAATTGACTTCCAAGATTTTATTACATTGTTAGTTAGTTAGTTACAAGTGAAGCTAACATAAAGCGTGTAATAAAAAGGCAATTTTAAAACTTCTTCTAAGACGTCCTCTACCGGCGTTCCCATTAACATCCGCCTTATAAATTGGCCATACATCGATGTTATTGGTGATGTTCTTCACAAAGGTCAGGTGCGTAGTACTCTCAACCGGCGTGCGTGTATGACAAGATGTATGAATGTGGATGAAGCGAAAGGGGTATGTAAGAGTCGTAGCATGTGGCGTTCTATAGTTTCTGCCTACCCCCATGGGAAAAAGGCGTGAGTTTATGTATGAGTTTTAAAACTTGGGTTTTGTCTCTATTTAACGGCATCTTTTTTCACTTATTAGATGCGAGGCTGCCGTCTGAACATCTCAACCCTTAGGACGGGTACACATCAACATTAACGAACGCTCACTGGATTCGAACGTTTCCTAAATTTACCGCAGCAGCGCAGCAGCTTACAAGCTTTACATTGCAAAATGTAACGTAATTAAAATTCGCGTCATGACCCCGTAGCTTGCACGTTCGCCAATGTACATGCACCCTTATGAAAAATATATCAACATGTTGTGTGTGCCGAATTCCGGACACGTGCGATGCAGTGTGGTTCAACCCTGATTGGCAGCACAATGGTTCAATATCACCCTTATTTTTTTGTCCTTTTTGGGTACGCGAAAAATCAATGAACTATATATTTTTTTAGTTTGTGTGCTGGATGTGGTATTGTTATGTAAATATTTTGTGGGACAAAGGGATACGTTTAATTGTGTGGTGTATTGAATGTTTGGCTTTGGATGAAGGCGATTTGCGAAGCTCTCGCAAGTTTTTTAATCTACAATTAGATTTACTTCCTATATTTGTTGGTTTGTTTCTTTCGAATCATGCGACAGATTTTTCCGATTCTCCTGAAACTTCGCACACAAATTCTACTCCTATGACAAATATGACAATGCAACATTGTAATAATTTGAACCTTCAAGATTAGATTTCAAATCTTGTTCATGCAGAGGTAGGTACTGCAAAATAAAAGCGTTTAACTTTAAAGTTTTTTTAAGGGATGTTATTTACTATAAAATCCCTCGAAAACACTTAATTTATATTACAATCTAGCCTACTCATTATAAATACTTAAGTTACTCATTAGCCTCAGCTAATGAGTAACTTAAGTATTTATAAGCTATGTCCACATTATAATACCATCAATCATACACATACGTGTACTTAACAAGGTAGGCAGTACTCTTAACCTAATGTTCGTTCTACCTAGCCTTTCCCCATCTATGTTGGGGTCAGCTTCCAGTCTAACCAGATGCGGCTGAATATTTTACACGGAGCGACTGCCATCAGACCTCCGCAACCCAGTTACTGGGCAATGCCGATATCCTAACAGACCGATTGCTAGACTTTCGGGCTTATGACTACCAGTAACGACTGTCATAGGTATTCGTATGACACCCGGGACCGATTGTTTAACGTGCTTTTCGAGGCGCAGAGGGGTCTCGATGTGTAATGAACGGTTACTCATCCATAGACTGACCGCGGCAAGCGCAGGTTAACCTCGCAAATCATATGATCCGCGCGGTTGATAATAAGCAACGAGCCCCCTGATTATTAGGCCAATAGTGTCCAATCCAAATTATTATATCATAAATCATATCCGTACGCGTACTTAACAAGGTAAGCAGTACACTAAACTAAATGAATAAACACTATAGTATCGACACATACTATGTCAGTGGACTCATCGCCTACAAACAATTAAGAACCCGCTATCCCCAGTTGACTGTCATAACTAACGTGGGATAGCAAACAGCTGATGCTAAGAGTCCCAAAAATAATATCTATAAATATCCCTACAAATAACCTCTCTACGTAGGAGTCGACCGAAAAAATGTCACAACACTACCACTATTGAATGTCTTTGGTCACAACTCTATTTTAAGATTTGGTTATTCTAATGTAGACTAAATTAATATTTATATTTAAAAGTGTATAACTTATAAGGAGAAGATGGCGGCACGAGTTGGATGCCTTTCTTGACAATTGGCATGAAGCTGCACTGAATCGTGATAGATGGAAGAAACGGAGGGAGACCTTTGCCCAGCAGTGGGACAGTACAGGCTAATTATAATAATAACTTATCTTTCAGAGCGTCTCACAATTATTGTTGATATCACTGTTTCACATGACGAGAACCTAGTGAAAGCTGAGAAGGATAAAGAAATTAAGTATCAAGACTTGGCACACGAGGTTGTCGACATGTGGGAGGTTTACTCAGCAGTCGTAGTGCCGATAGATTTAACGGCCAATGGCTTAATAGCCAAGAGCCTCGACCAACATCTGATGAGGCTTTCGTTGGGCGACTGAAACAAGGGCCTGATACAGAAAGCGTACTTCTGAACACGGCGAGTATTGTTAGGAGGTTCCTCTCTCTAAGGCTCTGACCACCGGTAGCTAATAAAGGAAATAATAAAGGAAATAATTAATGATTTATAAAGTTAAACTAACAATATCAATTAAATTTACTAAAAGCATTCTCTCTCTCGTTTCAGCACAAGCTATACGAGAATAGCTCATGCCGCCGTGAAAAGATTAGCTAGTCAGCAAGGTTGGTAGGCTGACTGCCCAGGGTGCGCCGGACGTGCTGAATTACCGTTATTCGTAGAGGCCCTTTTAATGGGGATCCCTTTTTTTCTCATAATGGTTTTTGTTCTAATTTAAATTTATGATGGAATCAGGCGTTACTTTGCGGAAATCCATGATCTATAAATATACAATAAAATATTTAGTGTTAATTCCGCGAAAAAACAGTTGATCAAGCCTGAATGCAGTATGCAGCACCGCCCTCCCGCCCGCAAATATATGCAAATGCAGAAGGTGCGATTAATAACATGCAACACACAAGCAAAAAGTATCGGTTTGTTTTGCTTGTGTGTTGCATGTTATTAATCGCACCTTCTGCATTTGCATATATGCGGGCGGGAGGGCGGTGCTGCATACTGCATTCAGGCTTGATCAACTGTTTTTTCGCGGAATTAACACTAAATATTTTATTGTATATTTATTTACTAATTTAAATTGTCATAATAAGTTAGGCATAATTTTCTTTGTCATAATAATAGTGTGCCATAATTGCTTTTAGCATATTGTGTTATTAAGTATAAATATTGTATATCCTATTGTTTATATTCATAACTTTGATATGCATAAAGTTGTAAAGCATATTGTTTATTTGTCTAATAGTTATTTGTGATAATGATCAAAAAGCATAAAGGAAACGTACTTTACGAATATTTATGTATTTATATTAGGTTAGGTTAGGTTAGGTTTATGTTATTTTATGCTTATAATAGTTATGGTTATGCGTCGTTATGCTCAAGTAAACTTCTGCTTTTGGATAGTATGCTTATTAAATATTATGCTTATAGTAAATAGGATTAAAAAATTATGATTAAAAAGTTATGGCAAATGAGTATTATGCGTAACTAATGTTAGGACAAGTAACATTATGCAATGTTAAATTATGACATAAAATCGTAGGAATTAAAATAGAGAACGCTTTTAATGCACCCTAAAAAGTGCGTTGGTATCTGATTTTGAACATGAGTGATAAAATAACTTAGACTATTGACTGACTCTTCTTAGCCATCGTGGCATTTTCAGAGCAACTGGCAGGGGGTTTGATTTTCCATTACTTGGACAGCTGACACACCACCTATTCGATTTAGCAGGGAATCTTAGTTTTTTACAATGTACGTATAATATGCTTTTTTAAGAAGATTCTGATCTTTTTAGCATTTTCAAGTGCTCCTGCAAATAGATAACATAACATCACGCCTGTATTTGTCACAGGGTTGGGCAGAGTATACTAACACCCTCATTTCGCCTCATTTCGAGTCCCATGTAATAGGAGGCGAGCCTATTGCCATCAACCGGGCACAAATCCAAACTCCAGGCTGCTACTGAGGAATTACACACGGAAAAACCCAATAACACTTTGCCCGACCTGGGGATCGAACTGAGGACCTCACCATCAGCAGTCGCGCTTTCCACCACTAGACCAACGAGGCGACGAGGGAAATGGATAATATTTTCTTAACTTGGTTCATCATCAATAAACTACCAATCTTCAATATACACTCGGGAGTAATAAATCCTGGTCGCCAACATAAACCTTAATATCTCGGAAAACATTATTATTATAACAGCTCTTATTCATTGACTTCCTGTTCATCCAAAGGTTGTCTGGTAGATATCGCTATCAGCGATAAGACCGCCATTGTACCCTTTAATGTTTATTATTGTATAAGAGCTGTGTTACAATTTTGATGTACAATAAAGTATATTCTATTCTATAACATTGTTTAACATTGTTTTGTTTATGTTGGTGACCCGGATTCATTGCTCCCGAGTGTAGTACATAAAGAAAAGAAAATAATTTGGCTTAACTTTATTTTCTATCTATCTATAATATAAGGGTTATGTTAGTTAAGTTTCGCCAAACCAACCCTCTGTATCTAATTATAATCTCTATTTTTATCAGAAACCAAATCAGCTCCACAAAATTAATCTCATCGACAGATTCGGTTCGGATAGATCCCCTTGATAGATTAATGGTCCGTTCGGGGATTACGTATCAGTTCAATCAATGTAGAAAATATCGAGTTATATATATGAACCGGACTGACAACGCATCAAGAGAGACCCACGGGTTTGCCCGAGATGATTAAGTTTATTTTTGTAGCCTTGGGAACTTTCTACGTCAACCAGGATCAAATACCTACGTGAATTTTCATAACATTGTAGTTCCTATAAGGTTTAAAGAATTTATTTTCAAAAAGATAAATAATGCCACTTACATGAAAATAGTAATAACGTTTAGTACTTATTCTTATTCTAATGGTCGCCGAACACTTAATCAAGTTTCAATTGGAAGGTGAAATATGTTCAATAAATATATTGTGAAAATTGAGACTTAAAACCACCAAATGAGTTTATTTTTTTTATATTAGAAGGCAATTTATTATATAGCTGTGCTCCTTCAAAGGTAATACTTTTTTTGCATAGTTTGTTCATACTTTTGGCAACACAAGTAAGCTAGGTCGACGAAGACTGCGTTTACAAATTTGCGATTTTGCGATATCTTCGTTCTGCCTAGCTTTTTCTCAACTATGTAGAGGTCAGCTTCCAGTCTAAGCAAATGCGGCTGAATACCAGTATTTTACACGGAGCGACTGTCATCAGACCTCCGCAACCCAGTTACTGGGCAATGCCGATATCCTAAAGTTAGACCAGTTGTCAGACTTTCGGCTTCTGATTATCCGTAACGACTGTCATAGGTATTTCGTATGACACCAGGGACCGACGGTTTAACGTGCTCTCCTATATCTCGTGAGTTCCTATATCTTATCAACCAGTAGTAGTTAAAACTATCACTCGTTACACACTGTTACAAATAATGAAGCAAAAAAAAAACACCCCTTCTCTTATGCAACTGAGGGATTTATTATATCAGGATGTGAAGCGTACCCCTTTGCGCACTTTTAAATACATACCGCAATTACCAATATGTAAGCCAAGCGCGGTGCTTATCGTAATAATTACCAGTACGTTTTCCAAGCGCGGTGTTTATCGTAATAATCATCAGTACGTTTGCCAAGCGTGGTGATTATCGTAATAATTACCAATACGTTTGCCAAAGTGCGGGCTTATCGTAATCAGTACCAGTACGTTTGCCAAATGCGGTGTTTATCGTAAGACTTACCAGTATGTTTGCCAAAGTGCGGTGCGTATCGTAATAATAACCAGTATGTTTGTTAACCGCGGTGTTTATCGTAATAATTACCAGTACGTTTACCAAGCGAGCTGATTATTGTAGTTACCAGTACCTACGTTTGCCAAGCGGGCACATTTGCCAAGCGCGGTGTTTAGCGTTATAAAATTACCAATGCGTTTGCCAAGCACGGTGACGATCGTAATAATTAGGTATATAACATTATACAAAACTATCTTCTTTAAGTATTATACTGCAGCTCATAAATCGAACAGAACCTTGGTAAGTTTAACTAGAATCCAAAAAGACAAGAAAGATGTTATTAAAGTATTATTACAAACAGTATTAAAAGTAAAGAAATTGTTTTATGTCTTCGTTCAAACCTTGCCAAAAACAGGCTGTAATTTGTCCTTAATTTAGATTTTACGCTAAAACTTAGCAAATTGCCGTAGTTAAACGATGGAACATAAAAATGAAATATAATGAATTTGCTGCACGAATTTCAATTTTATGTGGTTCGTTCCTCTGATTTGATGATTAAAACAAGACTCACAGACAACTATACATATAAGGCTCGTATTAATATACAGCTCTCATGTGAGAGATCTTCCAACAACAGCTATAATTAAGTAGAATTCCATACAATTGACAACTTTTTTTAAATTCTTCACTAGTAATTTTTTTTTTTTTTTTTTTTTTTTTTTTTTTTAAAAACGTTGCCCCACACTAGGATTTCTCCTGTATCGTGGGTGCGTTTACAAACACAAATCTTCACACGCACAAACATCCAGACCCGGAACAACTATCTGTAGGCCATACAAATATTTGTTCCGTGCGGGAATCGAACCCACGACCCGTAGCGCAGAAGCCGATCGCTCAGCCACTGCACCAAACGTGTCGTCAAACTATTAAAGCTCTCATTCTCTGTTTATTAATACGGGCCCTATATGTTTTTAAACTTAATGATTGAGTAGGTAATTTGGGGTGCATTATGTATCGTACCTCCAAATTGGATGGGTGACCGTTTCTTACACATTGAGACCCCTCCGTGTCTCGGAAAGTACGTTAAACAGTCGGCCTCGGGTGTCATACGTATACCTATGACAGTTGTTACGGGAAGTTAGAAGTCTGGAAGTTTGACAACCGGTCTAACCTTAGGATATCGGCATTGCACTGTAACTGGGTTGCGGAGCTCTGATGGCAAGGCGCTGTGTATAAAATGCCGATATTCAGCCGCATTTGGTTAGACTGGAAGTTGACCTCAACATAGTTGGGAATAGGCTGGGTAGAACGAACTATGTACCGCACCCAGTCACAAATGCTGGGGTAAATAGATATAATAATTTTCCAATTATAACTCCAAAACCATTCCAAATTCCATAATTATTTTTTGTGTATAAACTTGGACTCTACTCCTTTGTCACGACTTTACAGCTTAATAAATGCATGAAAATGCTCAAAGTATGTAGTTAATTTATTTTGGACACGTTCAAATTTTATCGCTTAAACGACACGGGTCTGATACAGCAATATTTGACGGACCTTTCTTAAACTTCTAGGTCACAAAACCGAAGACATTTTTTTAAGAAAAACTTACGCAGTGCGGTACAAACATTTGACGCTTATATTATGAAGAAAACGAGATATCTATAAAGTTTTTTCTTCGTGTTTTCTTCTTGAGATCACAAGTTTTTTCATACTTAAATTCACGGTTCAGTTTTGTACTAAAAACTGAATTTAACTATCAGACGGATGTGTAGCAAAATTTCTACCGTGGTCAACGTTCTTTGAGACCATTTTTATATTTCTCCTGTATCGTGGGTGCGTTTACAGACACATATCTTCACATGCACAAACTCCCAGATCCGGAACAACTATTTGTAGACCATACAATATTTGATCCGTGCGGGAATCGAACCCACGACCCGTAGCACAGAAGCCAATCGCTCAGCCACTGCACCAACCGTATCGTTTAAACCATTATGAATGATGCTTCAGACTCAAGCCCCATTCATTTCCTATTAGACGTCCGTCGTAGTTTTTAATCGACTTCCAAAAAGGAGGAGGTTCTCAATTCGAGTGTTTATTATTTTGTTTATAATATCTACTAGTAACGTAGATCCTTCAGTATTAGGTGAAGAATAATTAAAATAAGGAAAATTTAAAAAATTGCGCACCTGAATTCGATTTCGTTTAAAAGCAGATCTGAATATCTAGAAATCTACTTGTACAGCAAATCTCTATAACCTTGAATATTTTTCTTGAAACCTCAATCATGTGACGTAATCTTTTTATTCTAGATCCATCTTCCCTTCAATTTCATGCCAACAACAGTAGGATACAAATGAAATACTGTCTACAAGAAAAGAAAGCTGACAGCCTACTACAATTTGTCATCGAACCATTGTAGGTACATGATTGTATAGCCATTGTTAATGATACCATTAGCTATACATATACATGTATGTATATCAGCTATATCTTTGTTCCTTTTCAGTCGTTTTCATCAAAAATAATCAGTTTCCGACGGATATTCGTTGTGAAACAGAATAGTCGTGGAGGTATAGAATATTTTTGGTAATAGTAAACTGTTACTATAGGCAACTAAGGTGCGCGACGATTTTTACTTATTTTATTTTTATAGTCTAGAGCAGTGATATCCAAAGTGGTCTATATTGACCCCCAGGGGTTGACGACGACCTTCAAGGGGTTGATGTGAGTGAAAAAATAAATTGGGGGTCCGTGAGATGTAAAGAGGGGTCCACGATAGCGGATCTCATTTAAGCAGGTCGTGACTTTAATTTTAGACTTTCCATTAATGGAATAATCCACATACACAGATGATTTGTTGCTTAGTTTTTACCTTTATGTAATAGGTACATACTAAATATTATTTTGGTTCATATTAATTTTAATTTCTATACTAATATTATAAACAGGAAAGATTTGTATTTTTATATGTTACGAATAAACTTAAAAATTACTGGACCGATTTCAAAAATTCTTTTGCCGTTTGAAAGCTGCATTATCACTGAGTAACATAGGCTACGGGCGGAGCCGTGAGGACACAGCTAGTCATAAATAAATGTATCAAACTTAACGTGTTTTTTTGTTGTTTTTCGCTCTACATCTCACTACAGTTAGAAATTAGTCAAAAACACATGTAAAGTCGATGAATTTGCAAAAATGCAATAATAGATAAGCAGGGGTCTACCCAAAAACGAAAAACATGGCAAGTGGTCTATGCCACAAAAAAGTTTAGGGACCTCTGGTCTACAGTTTGTTCGATGCCAAGTACATTGAGAAATTATACTACCTAGTGTTTTTTAAACAGTTTTAATAAGCTTCATTTCGTATATTTGTTTGTTTGTTTGATTCAAATCCTGCGACACATGTTTGAACTACTTCTGATTAACACTTTTCTGCTTTCGTTGGTTTAGTGGTGGCAAGCGCGACTGCCGACCGTGAGGTCTTGGGTTCGATCCCCCGGTCTGGGAAAGTGTTATTGGGTTTTTCCATGTGGGATTCCTCAGTAGCAGCCCGGCGTTTGGATTTGTGCCCGGTTGATGGCAATAGGCTCGCTCACTATTACATGGGACTCAAACCTAACGGCGAAATGAGGGTGTTACTATTCACCTCTGCCCAACCCTTCGGGGAATACAGGCGTGATGCTATGTTATGTTCTGCTTAACCGATTCTCCTTAAACTTCTCACACAAATTCAATTTCCATGACAATACAACATTATAATAATTTCAACCTTCAATCCTGCAAGATAATCTTCTTGGATGTATAATTGCCGTGTATAATTATGGACGAACATCACTTAAGTACGTTCGTTTAACCATAAATTAAAGAGGGATTAGAATCTAATCCCTTTTTAATTTGCGTGCATTGGTTTTCCGACTAGGTAGGCAGGCATTAGCGATGTCGCATTTCAATTGTACGCTTAAGCCCATTTCAATACGATTCTGACCAAAAGCAATCATAGCCATTTACGCTTATTTTATTTATAGTACCTACTTAATAGATTATTGTTTCCTAAAAAAACGTTGCCCCACACTAGGATTTCTCCTGTATCGTGGATGCGTTTACAGACACAAATCTTCACATGCACAAAGATCCAGACCCGGAACAACTATCTGTAGGCCATACAAATATTTGTTCCGTGCGGGTATCGAACCCACGGCCCGTAGCGCAGAAGCCGATCGCTCAGCCACTGCACCAAACGTGTCGTGTCGTGTTAAAGACGGAGTAGTTAATTAAATCTTATGGGGTAGGCACTGCTTAATCTATACTAATATTATAAAGCTGAAGAGTTTGTTTGTTTGAACGCGCTAATCTCAGGAACTACTGGTTGGAATTGAAAAAATATTTTTGTGTTAGATAGTCCATTTATCGAGGAAGGTTATAACATATAAAATTATAGCTATATAACATCATGCTACAACCAATAGGAGCGGAGCATAAAAGAAAAATGTTGCAAAAACGGGAAAAATGTCCACCCGTGCGAAGCCGGGACGGGCCTCTAGTTGCCTATATGCAATGCACAAACAACATAACATTAGTACATTCCCTAACAACATGGTAATTGCCTATCCATAGCAGCCTACAGACGATAGGTATGGGGCCAATAATTCACGAGCCTTGGCCTTTATCGACCGCCTTATTTCACCCACAGAATAGGCTCCAGACACGAGATACTTTACTTGAAAGATTAACTGTATCGTATATCCAATGGCCTATAGATAACCTAATGTTACAGACAAGCTTGTTTATTGTTAGTATATACTAGCTATGCCAGCGACTTGTTCTGCGTAGAAGTCAGATGGGTTTTAATATTTTTGCGCGGAACCTTAATTCTTTTTTTTAAATAAAAGTAGCTTAAATTACTCCTTATAAGATCAGCTAACTGCCAGTGAAAGTCCTATTAAAATCGGTCCAGCTGTTTCGGAGATTAGCTGGAACAAACAGTCCGACAGACAGACAATTTAAAAAAAAAAAGTGTTTTTTTTTGTTTTATTACCTTATACAAGGTTAGTCTGAAAGGGGGTACTAAGCCGAAAGGGTGTTAAAGTACCCATAATAAGGGATAACTTTTGTTCTACAACTTTCCCCAAAACTCGATAGTTTAAGAGAAATAGCTTTTCAAAGATTTCGTAAAAAATATGCTAAAATCTATCTGTCCATAGCTATGATCAGCTGTGTTTACTATTTAGGTCATTTTTGTGGTCACGGATTAGAAACTTAATTTTCTGAATTCATAACTAAAGCAGGTATGATTTAAAAAAAAAAAAAATTAAAATAAAAATCTTTTTCCTTGCAAATAAAAATTATCGAATTTTGAAATTTTAACACTTGCTTTAAAATAGTCATCAGTGATACTTTAAGTGGCCCCTTACCGACTAACCTTGTATAAGTATCTATGTATTGCCATTAATAAACAGATATTTAATTTATTATATTTTATTTTACTGTCTCGCAGATTTAGTGGTAGCAAGCGCGACTGCTGATCGTGAGATCCTGGGTTCGATCCCCACGTCGGGCAAAGTGTTATTGGGGTTTTCCGTGTGGAATTCCTCATTAGCAGCCCGGAGTTTGTGCCCGATTGACCAACCCTTCGGGGAATAGAGGCGTGATGTTATGTTATGTTTTTTTATGTCGACTGTACCACGTGTTCAATGCATCATTAAAAAATATATTCAAGAGGTCATGACACACTCAAAACACTCCTTGATTTAGCTACAGAGCTCTCGTGCAATCTCATATATCACACGTGACCCACTTCGTTCCTAACTCAGGTAGACAAGGATATGTCTTAAATTCTTAAGCAAGCTGTATATCATCGTGTGTGAAGTGTGTTCCGTTAGCCAACCCCACTCCACCCCACCCCCTTTTAAACCACCACCGCCATTCCACCCCCTACAAATTGGGACGCGTATAGGACGCTAGAAAGTTGTTCAAGAACATGTTACTTGAGTAGTAAAATTAATTTTGTATACTGATAACATAACATAATATCACGCCTGTATTCTCCGAAGGGGTGGGCAGACGTGTATAGTAACACTCTCATTTCACCGTTATATTTAAGTCCCATGTAATAGGGGGCGAGCCTATTCACATCAACCGGGCACGGATCCAAACACCAGGCTGTTACTGAGGTATTCCACACGGAAAAACCAAATAACACTTTGATCGACCTGGGGATCGAACTCAGGACCTCACGATCAGCAGTCGCGCTTGCCACCGCTAGACCAACGAGGCAGTTATATGTAGTATATGGGGTGGGGGTGTATTCTGATCTAAAGTTAAATTAATTTTGTATTCTACTGAATATTGTCGCAAGTTCTATCTAAAGAGAACTGGCTACGGTCTGTTGCTCGTAGGCAATATCCTCTACGAAAATTGCTACGAAAGCCTACGCGATTCATGTAATCTAGCGTCTCGATATTGTGACGGTTTAGAATTTTCATATAAATTGCTACGCCTACACATATAGGATTGTTAAATTTTTAACCGACTTCAAAAGAGGAGAAGGTGCTTTATTCGGCGCGTGTGTTTGTGTCATCAGCTTTTTGAGTATTCATATTGGTGATGTTATCAAGTCTAACAGTGCTTATCATATTCTTGAATAGCGCCTTGTTGGTCTAGTGGTCGCAAGTGCGACTGTCAAGCATTGGGTCCTGGGTTCGATCCCCAGGTCGGGCAAAGAGATTTTCCATTAGGATTTTCAGTAGCAGCCCAGAGTCTGGATTTGTGCCCGGTTAATGGCAAAAGACTAGCCCCTTATTAGACTTAAAAAAAAAAACATATCTGGCAAAACGAGGGTGTACTAAAACATCTCTGCCGAATGTTCTTTGAGATTTGTATTTTTAAGTAATTTGGATCGTTAGATTGTTTCTGCATACCCATCTCCATCATTGAGGTAGGTGTAGCTTTACTATTGGTACGACATAGAGGTTCACTTAGGAAGGAAGATTTTTCTTATAACTTTTAACCTTTCTTTGGCGGGTTAGCAACAAAAGATATTACCTAACTTATCTCAGTTAATGACCGTAAACCGTCGACAGTAAGCACGCTTAATACTTTTAATTAAACTCTCCAAGCTATATATAAATAACTTTATGCTGTAAAATTCAGAGTTCTATAATAAACTTGCATTGAACCGCAATGCGCATAGTTTAGCCTTTTTTATTCTAGGCTTATATGTATTTGAGTTCAGTAGGGTTGACACAAAAGTAAAAAAATACGTATATTTTATTTTTTTACGAAATATAACACGAAATGTTTTCAAAGTATTTCTTACTAGCTTTGTCTTAACGACTCCGCCGTAGCCTATGTTACTCAGTGATAATGTAGCTTTCTAATGGCGAAAGATTTTTTGAAATCGGTCCAGTAGTTTTTAAGTTTATTCGTTACATACAAAAATCCAAAAATACAAATCTTTCCTCTTTACAATATTAATATTTCTTAGGTTGCGAACGCGATAACATTGCTAGATTAAGGTTTTTTATATGCAAGCAAAGAACATAACATAACATCACGCTTGTATTCCTTGAAGGGTTGGACAGAGATGTATAGTAACACCCTCATTTCACCGTTATGTTTCAGACCCATGTAATAGAGGGCGAGCTTACTACTATCAACCGGGCTCAAATCCAAAGTCCGGGCTGCTGCTGAGGAAAAACCCAACAACACTGCCCGACCTGGGAATCGAACCTAGGATCCCACGATCAGCAGTCGCTCTTGCCACCACTAGACCAACGAGGCAGTTGAGCAAGCAAAGAATTTCAGTAATAAATTGTAGAACAATAGTAATCATATCTAAGTTCATTATAAACTCATAGAATACCAGTTAAGTGCCAGAAACTATAATCTATATAAATAAAAATGAATCACCAAATGTGTTGCTAAGCGCAAAACTTGAGAACGGCTCGACCAATGCGGCTATTTTTTTTATATAATTATTCCTTACGGCACAAGGAAGGTTCTTATGGAGAGAAAAAACATAAAAATTGCGTGGAAAATAGTAAAAAAAACACCTTTCTTTTCCCACTACAGGCCAATAACTTTTCACAGAACGAGGTCTGTCCGGGTAGCTAGTTTTTCATAAAAAATTGACAATGAAATTAACAAAGTCTTTAACGTGTCGAGAAACCACGTACGATATTTATAAATATGGTTATAATAACACACTTGCCACCCCTAGATAGTCTACGTCAGTGGGGCAGGGAGTTCAAGGTCGTATTGTCGTCGGGCGGCAATAGGGCGCGACGATATCATTATCACTGTATGAGTTTGTTTGTATTTTACGTTCTACAACTACAGTGGCCTGCAAAAATAAGTATCACACTTTTAAATTTTTTTTTTCTAAACTATAGAAGTTAGAGATTTAAAATAAAAAACGTTTTATAGCAATTTTTATCAGCTTTCTTTGAAACTATAGTAACAAAGTTAAACTCTTTTTTGAGTCCTTTTTGTTTCGAAAATATATCTTGTGTACCTAAAAAGTTATTGCAATTTTAAAAATGTGATACTTATTTTTGCAGGCCAGTATATGTGAAAAGACTGAATTATATTTTCTACTATGTAAGTGTGGTACTTGTTCGTTCTACCTAGCCTTCTCCCAACTTAGTTGGGGTCAGCTTCCAGTCTAACCAGATACGGCTGAATACCAGTATTTTACACGGAGCGACTGCCATCAGACTTCCGCAACTCGATACTTGGCACTGACGATATCCTGAGATGAGACTGCTTGTCACACTTTCTGACTACCCGTAACGACTGTCATAGGTATTCGTGTGACACCCGGAACCGACGGTTTAACGTGCTCTCCAAGGCACGGAGGGGTCTTGATGTGTAACGAATGGTCACCCATCCACGGACTTACGGCAGCTTAACCTTGCAAATCATATACGCTATTTTTATAATATACATAAAAACTGAGACTGCCTTGTTGGTTTGCTGAGCATAGGGTCTTGTGTTTGATCCCCAAGTCGGGCAAAGGGTTATTGGGTTTTTCCATTAGGAATTTCTCAGTAGCAGTCCGGAGTCTGGATAATATGGCAATAGGCTCGCCCCCTATTACATGGGACTTAAACATAACTGGCGAAACGAGAGTGGTTACTATACACCTCTGCCCAACCTTCGGGGAATACAGGCGTGATGTTATGTTATAAAAAATGAGACTATACTATTCGGCTTAGACGTTTCCTTCTGCTTCTTCCTACACAGTTTTATTCACTACGACGACAAGCAGGCACTATATAAGGGACTTTATTTCAGCATCGCGGAGCCGGTCGTCTCTTCAGACTCCGCAGTCACACCGATAATTCAGCCCTCATCAAGCTGTCTCCCTCCCACTCCTCCCGCCAGCAACGCCTTAAGCCGGAGTCCCATTAGGGGTCGCCCTTGATGTTGTTGTTGGTAGTAGATATGATATTAGAGTAGTAGTTAGCTTAGGTTAAGTATTTTACTCTATCCCCATTGGCTGGAGACCCTTCACGTCTTGCCAAAATCTGCCCGGTTACGTAGAAGGGTGAATATTCGATTTTTTTTACATTATTTTAACAAATCATTCTTCTCCCGGGTTGTTAACGTTATAGTATTGTCAGATTGTTTTTATTCTTGTCTTATTGCTTGACGGCAGCGGTATAGCTTCAGTTTTCATTATCATAATTAAGTATAGTATTAAACATTTGCATTCTTAACTTTGGGATGATGCTAATGACGTTCTCAATTTTTGTTAATATTTTTCGAATATTCGCCCAGAAACGGTTCGCAAGGACCATCTATAAGCAGCGCAACAGAAGAAAATCTGTCATTATAACAAATTAGAAATTTTTATTTGGCCCAAAAAGGAAATGGTTTCGACGAAAAATATAATGACTGTTGGTAATGTAATACGAAACAATACATGCCCACAATACAACAGAAATAATAATTATGTTTCGTTTATGTTATGAGGGCTCATAGCTCTATTGCTGGGCGGCGCGGCGTAGGGCGGGCGGGACATGTTCTAATGACATTACATTATAAGAATATTATTTCGATATCATTGTCTTTTTGTTTATCAAATAATATAAATTATTATTGTGGTTTTGTTTCGTTTGTGGATTTATGGCCCATTCCTATGATTAACGGAGCGTTATTGTTTAAAGTTGAGACTCTTGTATCTTTACCACTAATGGAGCAAAGATCTCATGGCTCTGCATAGCAGACCCTCCCATATGGAAGTAGCTATCACAGGTAAAATTACCTTACGAGTCTATTTATATGCCCAGTATATCAAATATAAAATGCTACCATTGGTAAGGTTGCTTATTGGAACTTGGCATTACTCAGTTCACTTTGCGTATACCAGTGGAAGAAAAATGTGATGTAAGAACTGTTTGCGCCTTTGCCATAGTTGCTCAAGATAGGCAGATTTCTGAGTTGAACTAAATCTGTAGTCCCAATGCTGGACCGGTTAAAACGCTAATGAAAATATCTTAAAGTTGAGATGAAAGATTGCTGAGAGCACGTTAATCCGTCGGTTCCGGGTGTCGTATCTATGACAGTCGTTATGGGTAGTCAGCACTCCGAAAGTCTGACAACCGGTCTAACCTTAGGATATCGGCATTGCACAGTAACTGAGTTACGGAGGTCTGATGGCAGTCGCTCCGTGTAAGATACTGGTATTCAGCCGCATCTGGTTAAACTGGAAGCTGACCCCAACATAGTTGGGAAAAGGCTTGGCAGAACGATGACATATTGCTTCCTCTTAACTAAATACAACAATAAAGTATATCAGTTGTTTACTGCACCGCCCTTTTAAAAGATTCAAGAAAAAAGAAATTGAAAAAAAGGAAAATAGATATTTGTAAAAGGTAAAAAGGTCACGAAAAAAAAAAGACAATTTAAGAGTCGTGACAGGTTATTAGGCCACCGCTACGGGCATTTTATTAAACGATAAATTACTTGGATTACGTTAACATCTTGCGTGGAGAAATATGAGTTTTATAAATAAACTAGTGACCCGCCCCGGCTTCGGACGGGTGTAATGTAGATATTAATGTGGGGCATATAACCATTCTCTTGAATCACTCTATCTATTGCCAAAAACTGCATTAAAATTCGTTGCGTAGTTTAAAAGATGTAAGCGTACAGACAGCGGGAGCGACTTTTTTTCATACTGTGTAAAGATGTAATACGAGAGATAGCTTCGAGGGTGTTCGTAATATTAATTCAGGGATAGTAAACAAATATGGAATAGTATACCTAATATGGAAGAACAATAGATTATTATTATACAGGTTGATTTTTTAATCAACATCCAAATTTCCAGGCATTAGGTAGAGCCCTCGCGCTGAGATATCGTCAGTGCGAGGAGACGCCTGAGCGGAGCGAGCTCCGCCAGATCCTAGTGACTAAGTGGGGGGAACGACTTGCGCAACCCAGCGCAGGGCACGCCACAATAGCGGCGGTAAGACCCGTCATGGAGGAGTGGCTGGAGAGGCGGCATGGCGCCCTCAGCTTCCGGCTGACGCAGGTACTCTCGGGACACGGTTGTTTCGGGAAGTACCTGTGTCGTATAGGCCGGGAGCAGACGCCCGGATGTCACCACTGCGACTGCCCCGAGGACACGGCACTGCACACGCTGCAGGCGTGTCCAGCTTGGGGATCGCAGCGCCGCGAACTAGTCGCGGTGGTCGGCGGTGACCTCTCGCTTCCGGCCGTGGTTGTGTCCATGGTCGGAAGCGAGAGTGCGTGGGAAGCCATCGCCTCCTTTTGCGAGGGCGTGATGGCGACTAAGGAGGAAGCGGAGAGGGAGAGAGAGCGGTGTGCTCTCCTCCCTTCCCGCGCCAGACGCACCGGGCGCCGGAGGGCGCGCGTACGCGACGATCTCCAGCCAGCCTAGTGTGTGGCCTGCGGGCGGTGGGTTAGGGGACCCGCCGCCCGACCAGTAACAGGCCCGAGAAGGCGGCGCGCTGTGTTCCGTGCGCGCTTCTCAGGAGGAGAGGTCCGCCGAGGGTTGGCGGACCGGGACCTGCCGGGGTTGCGGTGCATGCTTTGCGAATCCCACGACCCTGGCCGAACGGTCAGGAGAAGGAGCACCGTTGGTTTTTAGCCGGTAAGAGTCTGGCAGACCCCCTCGCCTTCACCGGGCGAGGGACATCCATGAGGATTTTCCAACAAAAAAAAAAAAAAAAGGTATAATTTAAATCTTTTCACAATAAAACTATTTTCTTGAAAGTATTATATATTCCGAGCGGTTTCTAAGTCAAACGTTAAATACTACGCTTGTCGCACATGCACTGAATGAGAAAAAGTGGCTCTCTTGCCATTTAAGTCGCCTTGGATTGTGGTTGAACAAACTGAGCACACGATTCACTCCCGTTTGCCCTATGAAAAAACCGGCCCCGCATCAGAGTAAGTGGACTTAACTATTTTTATTTTCCAAAAATGGAGTCTTAGAATACCTAGAAAAAATTTTGATGGTGATAAAAAAATCATCCTGTATATTATATAATCAGCCACGGGTGGGCTCGTGGCTAATTAACTACCGGGCCGATCATAAGATTTGCGAGGTTAAGCTGCGCTTGCCGCAGTCAGTCTGTGAATGGGTGACCGTTCGTTACAAATCGAGACCCCTCTGTGGCTCGGAGAGCATGTTAAACTGTCGGTTTCGAGTGTCATACGAATACCTATGACAGTCTGACGAAAGTCTGACGAACAGTCTTACTTTAGGATATCGGCATTGCTCAATAACTGGGTTGCGGAGGTCTGATGGCAGTCGCTCCGCCGTGTAAAATACTGGCATTCAACCGCATTTGGTTAGACTGGAAGGTGACCTCAAATATGGGAGAAGGCTAGGAGAAAGAAGAATTAATTATTATTGCTATTCCATATTTGGTTAATTTCCCTGTACCTAATAACAATAAGGTGGTTTTGTCTATGGCACTTGGTTTCGACATACATTTTCTCATTCATATATACTTACAAAACACAATATTTATCAACTTAGAAACGTATTTGGGCATTTAACGTAACCAGAAAATTCCATGAATTCTTTTTTTTGCGTTCACAGTAGGTATACGCAAAAAAAAATAATTCGTGGAATTTTCGTGGAACCGAAATTGCGAAGTTTTCTTCATTGACGTACTAATCTGTGTTACTAACCGACGCTGTAAAGCGGCTGCTGTAATAAAAATCGAACAAAACCAACTAACAAAACATGTTTATTGAAAATTCAGATTAATTACAACACAGTAAACAGCTAGGCCACGCCCCATTTGTTTAGAAAAACATGTTAGGGGGCTATTTCTAACAATAATATGGACCGGCTTACCAAAAGGAGAGAGGACGTTTTGGATAGTCCTTTTATGATTTTGTGTAGAATCATTTAGTACTAGCGGCCCGTCCCGGCTTCGCACGGGTGGACATTTTCCCCGTTTTTGCAACATTTTTCATTTATGCTCCGCTCCTATTGGTCGTAGCGTGATGTTATATAGCCTATAACCTTCCTCGATAAATGGACCATCCAACACAAAAATATTTTTTCAATTCCAACCAGTAGTTCCTGAGATTAGCACGTTCAAACAAACAGACAAACAAACTCTTCAGCTTTATAATATTAGTATAGATTCAGATTAATTACAACACAGTAAACAGCTAGGCCACGCCCCAATTTTTTTAGAAAAACATGTTAGGGGTCTAATTCTAACAAAAATAAAGACCGGCTTAACAAAAGGAGTTTGTTTTGGATAGTCCTTTTATGATTTATTGTCGACAAAATCATTTAGTATTCTTTTATGTAAGCTTGCACTTTCAGGGTACATAAGAAATCGCTTGTATAAAGAACATAACATCGACCTAAAGTAAATCCACTACTTTTCACTTCAAAAATTCCATTCGTTCATAAAAATACTTTTAACAAAGCTCATATTCGGAGTACTTAAGTATCCAAGTTACGTACATTTTATGAATATTTAACATTTGCATGACCATAATACTTTGAATAACCCGGCGACGGCGACTCGTAAAATGTAACGTAAATGTACTGAAAAAATTGTGAAGGTAACGACAGTCTTGTTACCCGTGAGCTGTTAAGGGTTGATGGTTTTTAACAAGTTGTATTAAATAATGATGTGTTGTTTTAGCCATATTCGTTGTTGATGTAATAGTGAAATTAATTGGATTCAGATTTGTTTTAGTAGGTACATTTATGTACTTAACATTAGAACATATTAATTCTACTCTTAAAACATAAAATAAGAATATTTAATTAACACTAGCTGTTGCTCGCGGTTTCACTCGCCCCCTAGAAGAACGACTTCATATACCCGGATAAAAAGTATCTTAGGTGTTAATCCAGAACATGGTCTATCTGTGTGCCAAATTTCATCCAAATCCGTTTAGCCGTTTATGCGTGATTGAGTAACAAACATCCATACATCCATTTTCACAGACTTTCACATTTATAATATTACTAGCTGAGTCCTCACGGCTCCGCCCGTAGCCTATGTTACTCAGTGATAATGTAGGTTTCAAACGGCAAAATAATTTTTGAAATCGGTGCAGTAGATTTTCAGTTTATTCGTTACATACAAAAATACAAATCTTTCCTCTTTATAATATTAAGTATAGATATAGATAGTGTGGTTTTTTTTTTAAATGAGTTTATTCACCGCAGACATTTCGTCCGCGCTCTTTTTTGCTGTTATTTAATTGTTTACATTTTTTTGTTTTACTTATTTGATACTCCTGTATCGGAAATACATTTATTATTTATATTACTATAAATATTACTTATTTTACTTAAGCTATGCGAGTCCATCACATTATTATGTTTACTTATTTAATACATTTTTTTTTTCTTATAATATACACATTTACATTATTGCGTGGTTACTGGTGGTACATGCATTGACTCAATAAAGGCTACGCATGTACCGGCAGGCTTCATTTTGAAATGCAGGTATAACTAAGCTATGCGCTGATGCGTGCGGTCGGCGCGCCGACTCAATAGAGTCGATGCCTGCATCAGCACACACACTTAAAACTATATTACTACTATAATTATTATTTAATAATTTTAAATTTTACATTATGTTACAGTTTGTTTGATTTCTTGGTATCTCTCATGGAGATACCGGGATGCTGAGGGCATTATTACATTTATTACAGTTTTTTATTTTTACACATTTAGGTTGTTGGTGTTGGTATTTAGGCATTTTTATTACAAGGTGTTGGTTTAGGATTTTTGGATTTGCCAGCCAGGGATTTCGCGGCTTTGAGGAGAGCTTCCACGACTACTGCGTCTCGGTGCTGCATGGCCGTCTTTAGATTGTAGTCGACGACCATTTTGGTTGGTGCACCCATTGCTCGTTTTGCAAAGCAGCCTGTGGCGTCATCGGCGTCGTCGGTGTAATAGACGCGACTGACTGTGTGCCTCGATATCGCCACTACCGCATGGGAAACGCTGTCGTGGATCTTGAGCCTCTTTGTCTTGGTGTTTATGACGATGACAGTGTCGTATCTCAGTCCCTGATAGATAGTGTGGTTAGAACATAATAGTTTCGATACCAAATTATCGCCCTGAAAAATGACCACCATACAATGTTATCAGTGTGATCATGGGATCCATTGCACATCGACCTCGTTCTGCCTAACCTTTTCTTAACTATCTTGGGGTCAGCTTCCAGTCTAACCAGATGCGGCTGAATACCAGTATTTTACACGGAGCGACTGCCATCAGACCTCCGCAACCCAGTTAGGGCAATGTCGATATCCTAAAGTTAAACCAGTTGTCAGACTATCGGGCTTCTGACTACCCGTAACGACACACAGTACATCGACCTGTTGTACCTATTTCTTTATTTTACAAAACTTATAATAACACACAGCTATAGTAAGAGATATACATATTAGCGTATTCTTATATCTTCTTATTCTTAGTTAAACTCTTCTTCTTCTTCTTCTTCCTGCCCTTATCCCACACTAGGTGGGATCGGCACAACATGTATTTCATAAATCCATGTTGTTATAGGTTTTGGCTTATTGTTTTATGACCAGCTGCCTGCCTGATATCAACTCCTCGTTGCGCCATCGCGGGTGTGACCCAATGTACTTACTTGCTGATATTATCCACTGGGTCCTAAAATGATATGCTTGTCAATCTTATTGCCGACAATTAAGCAAACTATGTTTTTCTTGGTGGAGTATACTTGAAGTTCCTCGACCCACTCGTTCAGTTATGCTAGGGACTTTGGTTCTGACGCATCGTAAACTAATATAGCAGTTTCTAAGTTATCTAGACGAATAATTATAATAAATTATGTACCTACTTGTCTTTGTAGTAGGTACTTGGTACATTGTTTGAACTTTCTGTAACTAGATCGCTAAACATTTTTCTTTCATCCCAAAGCCTCCATAAGGAAAACCGCTACATAAAAGCAACAGACGTATAACTTACCATTCATTTATTAAGTTATAAATTTTATTTTATGACTAAAACATTTTGACTATTAGATAGCAGCCGACATCATGACATTCCGTTAGTTTTATGTGTTTTCTATTAATTACCTATAGTGATTTAGTGAGGCTGACATTGGAAGTAAAATGTCATTGCTAGCTAATGGAAAATAAGTCGTAAAAATAAACATAAAGAAAACAAGATTTATATAGGGATTTTGTTCTTTCGACATACACCTAAGAATTGACTGACGTAGAGGAAACGCGGGCTGCAAAATATCTATTTCCGTCCCAGCCCTCCCGCAAACTTTCTCAATTGAGCGCGAAAGAGACACCTGCATCTCGGACTGATTTCTCCTGTGCGAAATCGTACTTTCGTATTTCCCTGTTTCCTTCTTCAAATTTGTACCAATTTTAATATTTTTTTCTGTAAGATTTTAAGAAAGACTTTGGTTATGTCTGTATGTTTTTCTTTTATTTTTTATATTCGTCAAATTTGTTTGCCTGATGTTTGAAAACGGTGGTAAAACCGGTCGATTTTTGTAAAATTTAAACGTTTCTAGTTCTTTTAATAATTAATTTATTGACAAAAACAAAACATAGGGACATAGTGGTGTTAGATATATATCATATGGTAAAAAATATTTGCTCTAGTGACGTTATCAAAGGAGGAAACTGAGGAATACGTTTGTATGGACTAAATGCCGACCGCATTTCCTCTTAAAAGAGCCTCCAAGAGTGATGATACTTATGTAACTCCGTCCGGTGCATTCTGGGCAGTAAGTCCCGCTACTAATCTTGCTGAAAAAACATAAGTATGGCCTACAGAACGTTGTTTCGGGTCTGCGTGTTTGTGCATGTGAGATGTATTTCTATCACCCATGGTATAGGAGAAATCTTAGAGTCTAGGATTTCTTCTAGGACCTCCTAGGACCTAGACTGTGGCAAAGTGTTTATAAAAACAGATAGACACTAAAGCATATTGTTGAACATGAGCTGCGTATAGACCGTAATAATAAACAGCTATCCATACTACAAGTATGTGCCCGACCCAGTTCTCGAGAATGGTCATGTCACATTGCACTGGGATCGCTCTATCATCACCGACAGGACTATTGTTGTCAATAAGCCTGACATAGTGGTGATAGATCGATCAGAGCGTCTCACAATGATTGTTGATATCACGGTCCCACATGACGAGAACCTTGTGAAAGCCGAGAAAGATAAATAAATTAAGTGTCAAGACTTGGCACACGAGGTTGTCGACGTGTGGGTGGTTGACACAGCAGTCTTTTTTTTTTTAGGGGGACCCCTCGCAGTTCAACAACTCACTTGAGGTTAATACTGCTTAACCGGACAATCCTGTGGTGGCCAATAATTACTTTATGGCCCCCAGCCAGGGCTTAGAAACTAAGGATTTAAATTAAATGACCGTGATTCAGCAGTCGTTACGGCCAACGGCTTAATAGCCAAGAGCCTCGACCAACATCTGATGAGGCTATCGTTGGGCAGCTGGGTCAAGGGCCTGATACAGAAAGCGGTACTTCTGGACACGGCGCGCATTGTCAGGAAGTTCCTCTCTCTGAGTCTCTGACCACCGGTAGCTTGGACCCTGGTCCCGATGCCGGTGGGCTACTATTTTTTATATTGTTAAATGTTTTTTTATAATTTTTATAGAAATATTTAAAAATGTAATGAATATGTATACAAGGTTAGTCGGAAAGGGGATACTAAGCCGCGGGCCACATAGAGTATCACTGATGACTATTTTAAAGCAAGTGTTAAAATTTCAAAATTCGATAATTTTTATTTGCATGCTAAAAGATTTTTATTTTAGTTTTTTTTTTAATCATACCTGCTTTAGTTATGAATTCAGAAAATTAATTTTCTAATCCGTGACCCCAAATATGACCTAAATTGTAAAAACAGCTGATCATAGCTATGGACAGATAGATTATGGCATATTTTTTACGAAATCTTTGAAAAGCTATTTTTCTTAAACTATTAAGTTTTGGGGAAAGTTGTAGAACAAAAGTTATCCCTTATTATGGGTACTTTAACACCCTTTCGGCTTAGTACCCCCTTTCCAACTAACCTTGTATATATAAAGTGAATAAAGGACATAATAACAGCTATGAAAGAATATGGTAGTAGTTTGAATGCTTGCCTTCCATGTAGCACGGTCTAAGTTCGACCCCAGCCCGTACCTCTGACTTTTCGAATTCATGTGCGGATCATAATTTGATTATCACGTGCGTTAACGGTGAAGGAGAACATCGTGAGGAACCTTGCACACCTGAGAGGGTTTCATAAAGTTCTCGGTGGTGTATGTAGTCCGCCAACCCGCACCAGGCCAGCGTGGTGGATTAAGGCCTACACCCTTCTCATTCTGAGAAGAGGCCCGTGCCCAGCAGTGGGACAGCAATGGGCTGATTATGTTATGTATTTGGTACCTAGGTACCTAGCTACTACGTAGGTACTTTTATTTGCCGCATATTAAAGTGCAACGACATTTCGCGACGCCTTTATTATAGATTACGCGAACCAACGCGAACCAACGCGAACTCGTTTCCTATAATTGAGGGTTTTTATAACTTGATATTATGCATGATGATATGTAAATTACTAGTTGATGCCCCAATAAATTATATGCAGTAGGCATATCGATACCTCCCACGCAAAAAGTGGTAACACGTTTTTTTGGTAAAATGAGATTTTAGTACTACAGTTCATTATTATAGAAATACTACACATCCTTGAAAACAATATTTTCATATTTACATTAAATACCAAGATTCTTACCCGCTAATAGTCTTATCATGTTTAAATTCCCGCGCATATGGTCGTGCCAACAGTTGCGACGATTTACGTTAAACTATTGGGTCGCGCACCGGCTAATCACGGCACAGTACCGACGTCGTAAGATGTAAACAGTACAAAATATTCTTTGGAGTTTGAAAATCTAAAAAAAACAAGAAACTGTGTGTGTTTTGTACTTTACTGTTTTGTTTTTATTAGATACTAGTACTATGAGTAATGTACGGTCATCAAAGATTTTAAATTAGCTTTAAATAACCAAAACGATTCGAACGTGAAAATAACGGCTAATGAACGTTTATCAAATGGTAAGTTTATTTCTTACTCTAATTTACTATCATGATTTGCATGTTTATCCTAATCGTGTTAGTAAACTGTTTTTAAGTATATAATGATTTTCATCACTATTTTCGTAAGTTAATAATTTGAAATACGTTCGACGCAAAATGTCGAAACATGAAAGATGCGATTTTATGCGCGGTCGATATTATCGTATTTAAAAAATCTGTACGCAGCATAAAGTCTTATGTCTGACATACGACCTTATTCGTGCTGTATTCGTTGTGCTTTTTAATGGTATAAGGTCGTAACAAATAGATACGACTTTTCGACAGCAAGAATAAGGTCGTAAGTTTTTATTTTTGCCTATTTTTGCGAAAATATGAGTTTTTAATTCAATCAAAAGGCCTCATTATCCCCTTTAACCTTCAATCATTGCTATATTCTAAAATTAATCCCACACTATCGTTTGCGGCTGATCAAGGCAAAGATGAAGTTAAGAATCTCTCTCCTGAAAAATCACAAATTTGGACATACGACCTAATGCGCGGGAGGTGTCGATATGTTGGTTTTCACTTGCTATTGTTATTATAAGTATACCTAGCTACATACAGATTATACGGGGTTATTGAATAAATATCCATTCATTATTGTATCATTAAAAACATTTGATTGTTTTTGTCCTGAGGCTACCTTGTTGGTCTAGTGGTCGCAAGCACGGCTGCTGAGCATGGGGTCCTGGGTTCAATCCCCAGGTCGGGTAAAGTGTTATTGGGTTTTTCCATTAGGAATTTCTCAGTAGCAGCCCGGAGTCTGGATTTGTGCCCGGTTAACGGCAATAGGCGCGCCCCCTATTACATGGGAGTTAAACATAAATGGCGAAACGAGGGTGTTACTAAAACACCTCTGCCTCACCCTTCGGGGAATACAAGGCGTGATGTTATGTGTTGTTTTTGTCCTTAATAATGTAAAATAAAATTAAAAGAAACGAAATAAAATAAAATAATAAAAGCATTTGGGTACTATACAGTACGTAACACAACGAAGATCAAATCTTGTAACTGGTTGATGGGTAGGTTAAGTGTAATACAATCGTAAACTTTTTGTCACTATCCACGCTATCCACTTATCACACAGTGTGAAAACGCGGGTATAGTTCAAGCTATGATAATCAGGATTTTGAGAAATTGCTGGTTACTAACTTGCTTACATTGTGCAGCTGATCTTGTAGGACGATGTTAGTTATGTTAACCGCCTAAAAAACTGAAAGAGATTATGAAAAATTGGAAAAATAAAATTGGTGAATAGCGTGGATAGTGACAAAATGTGTATGATTGATACTTTACCTACACATCAACCATTTACAAGGTTTGATCTTCATTGTTTTACGTACTGTATCTAATAACTTTTGGAAATTCTCGACAAACTATTGTGAAGGAGTGAGGAATGTTATCCTCCAACGAAGAGAAGGGATCTTCCAACCAGGCGGGCTTCCATATTGCTTGGCGGGCTACTGCCCAACGGTTGATGTTGGGAAGTTGTTATGCTATCTGCGTATGAAATCTTGATATCGCGATGCAGGATTCTGTGACGTCATATTTGGGAGTTGTCATTATTATCGCTATACTCTTTTACACAATCGTCGCTCTGCGTAGTTTACATGTGCCGTGGTAGATGTCGCCACATGATTCTTCAATTTCGTATTTCCAAAATTTTCTAGAAAAATAATAATTAGTTTCTCGATAAACACGGGTGGCTGATAGCTTGTGGGTATTTTACAAATTACTGTAATACACTCGTGAAACAAGCTTATGTACCACAAGTCGCATTGGTGTAATTAAGGCTTTTGGATACTCAAAGAGACTGGCAAAGATACAGAGATATTCACGAAATGTATAATTTTGTACGAAGGAAATGAAAATACGAGAAATGTCTACATAATTTGAAACCCAAATTTCCGGTCGCGTATATTTGTATTTTTCGCCTAGTTATTAAAACTGAACTCTTAGATTTCAGTGGTGAGTTCACTAAAGCAGTAATAGCCTAGCGGTTGATCGCTTGCCTTCCATGCAGGAGAGGCCTGAGTTCGATCCCGGCTCGTACCTCTGACTTTTCGAATTCATGTGTGTGGGACTAGAATTTGATTATCACTTCCGTTAACGGTGAAGGAAAAACATCGTGAGGAAACCTGCACACCTGAGAGAGCTCCATAAAGTTCTCGATGGTGTGTAGTCCGCCAACCCGTACCAGGCCAGCGTGGTGGACTAAGGCCTAATTCTTTCTCATTCCGAGAAGAGGCCTGTGCCCAGCAGTGGGACAGTAATGGGCTAATCATGTATGTATGTTTGTTCACCATATTCAAAGTGTGTCTAAAAATAAACCGATGAAAATGTTAACTCTTGTCATTATTTTTAACAACATTACCTAAATCCAATTTTTTTCTTCTTCCAGACACGTTATCAGTCCATTACTGCAACAGAGAAGTCCAGGTGGCGGAGGTCGGTGCTGACAGCGAGGGGTACATCCGGACCCCAGGGTACCCCCACTTCTACGTCGGCGACGAGTGCCGCTGGCGACTGAGGGTTAACCCCGAGCAAAGGGTTAGGGTCACGTTTATGGATGTCAGTTTGAGAAGTAAGTATTGTTCCATTATTTAATTATGTATTGATGAATTCTTTTGGCGGCTTGATTGACGCAGTGGCTTCGATTGGTTTGTGCACTATGGGTAGCAGGTTCGTGTACCGCGCAGTACAAGTATTCTGCTGGATGATAATCTATGATTCTTGGGTCGCTATGTTGGTCACTCTATTCGTTTATACAATGTATCCCAGTATGTACTTAGTGATAAAACTTTAATACACACAATTTTATCAACAAAAGCACCTGACACATGGGGTCGAAAACCTACTTACAACACGCCCCCTTCCCTTTCCCCCAAGATAGAAAAATGTTAGTATTTAGTTTAGATATTTCGACCTACGCATATTCAAATACGCACAACTCAAGACTTAGATCTCACAGAGGCTTAATTTTTATTTTGTAGAACAACTCAAACACTAATAAAAATAAAAAAAACCCGTGTTACCCTGTAGTTTTTGTAGTATTTAAAAAATATGTAGATAATGTGTAAATTGACTGCTGAGCATTGGGTCTTGAGTTCGATCTCCAGGTCGGGCAAAGTGATATTGGGTTTTTCCATTACGAATTTCTCAGTAGCAGCCCGGAGTCTGGATTTGTGCCCAGTTAATGACAATAGGCTCGCCCCTATTACATGGGACGTAAACATAACTGGGGAAACCAGGGTATTACTAAAACACCTCTGCCTCACCCTTCCGGGTGAGATGGTGTGATGTTATATGTGTAAAATTATTTATACAATTTAACTTTCATGTCTCATTACAAAAATTGCTTAACTTATATTAGGCAGTTTGTTTCTTCTAAATTACCGAAGTACATAAAAGAATCTAATAATTTCAATTTATTTAAAAACCAATTAAAAAAGTATCTAATCCAAAATGCCTATTATTCTGTTAACGATTATTTAAATAATAAAGTAAATGAATAATTAAATTAAGTTATTGTTCAATAATAAAATTATATAATGTTTAAATAATGCAATTGTTAATTAATATGTAATTTGATAATGTAATATTTAATTTATTTTACTGTAATATTTTGCACACCTGCCATGGTTAGGATATGGTCATAAGAACTTTGTATAAAATTGTCACCTTATGATCTACCCATATTTCGTAAATAAACGATTTGATTTGATTTAAATGACATTAAATGTACGCCTCTGAGAGGCCTGGATCTTAAGTTGTGGGTGTTCTCGTCGATAAAATTGAGTGTATATACCGCCCTTCAAGTTTTATTACTATATACTGGGACACATTGTAGGTGTAATATCGATGGCAGTAAAGTAGATACGGACGTCTACATTTTTAGCAAAATACTTTTTTTTTACAAAAATGAGCTTAAATCAACCCTATCTATAAGTCTGTATTAAAATAATTGCAAATATCAAAATAATGAAGAAAATCTGGCATGTAAATAAAGACATCTACACTCGATTTCTAAAAAAACATCGCAGTAAAATGGCCTCTGTTTTTTACTAAATGTGCTCTCCTGTAAAATTGCGATTTTGTAGATGCCTTCTTTTACTTTGCTGCCATCGATAATGAACATGAACAATGATTACTTATGTCAGTGAACAGAATCTTTCATATAACGTGATGTAAAATTCCGTTTACTACAAATGAATCTCGCTGGCGAATTAATCTCGTTATGACGTTAACTCTGACAGTAACAGTTCTATGTAACTGACAAGAATAATTGGGTATTGCATGGACAGGAGAAATATTAAATTAGAAACTGGAAATGTAACTTATGGTAGAAATATAAGAATGGACTGCCTTGTTGGTCTAGTGGACGCAAGCGCGACTGCTGAGCATGGGGTCCTGGGTTCCATCCCCAGGTCGGGCAACGAGGTCCATTAGGAATTTTTCAGTAGCAGCCCGGTGTCTGGATTTGTGCCCGGTTAATGGCAAAAAGCTCCCCCCTATTACATGGTACTTTAACATAACTTTCTCTTTTTTATCGTTGGAAAATCCTCATGGATGTCCCTCGCCCGGGGAAGGCGAGGGTGTCTGCCGGACTCTTACCGGCTAAAAACCACCGGTGTTCCTTCTCCTGACCGTTCGCTCGGGGTCGAGGGATTCGCAAAAGTATGCACTGCAACCCCGGCAGACTTTAACAATACTTTTTTTTTTTTTTTTATCGTGGGGAAATCCTCATGGACTATCCCCCGTCTGGGGAAGACGGGGGGGTGTGCCGGACTCTTACCGGCAAAAACCACCACGGTGTCCCTCCTTCTGACCTAAGGCCGGGGTCGCGGGATTCGCTATTGCATGCACCGCAACCCCGGCAGGTCTTGGTCCACCAATTGCTGGTGGACCTCTCCACTGTAGGGCCCCACCCCACGACCTCCTGAGAGGCACGGGGGGCAACCCCACATCACCGGCGCACCAGAACACATGGTACGCCGTGACCACCCCGGGGACCAAACAAGTACATGGGCGCCAGACTACCCTGTGTCTGGGCACCCCTGGTCCCCCTGCGACGGGTCAGGTTAGTGGCCCCGCCGCCTACCACTTTTCGGCCGCAGAGGATAGGGAGAGCGGCCAACTAAACACCGACACTCCTCTCCCCCTGCGGCCCCACCGCGTCCGCCATCTGACGGTGGCGGCCCCGTCAGGCCGCGGAAGGTAGGGAGAACGGCGCACCGTAATACCGGCACTCCTCTCCCACCGCGGCCTCCACCCTTCAGCCGCAATGCCTCCCATAAGACATCGCGGCCCTCCTCAGTTGCGATGTCGCCCAGGCGACACCGCAACCTACTTGGCCGCTACGTCGAGGGCTTCCAGGCCCAAGCCCCGACGAGCAGCCCCTCCTCGGGTTCCTCTTCGCTTCACCGTGGGGCTCAAAGCCACGGCTACTAAGCCCCCCCGCAACGACAATGCGGGAACCCACCGGGGGGGGACTTTAACAATACTGGCGAAACGAGGGTGTACTAAAAATAACTCTGCCGAACCCTTCGGGGAATGCAAGGCGTGATGTTATGATGTTTATGTTATGTATAAGAATGGAAATAGTATCCTTGCGATAGAGTTCGTCCGAAAAACTATCAACACTATACCTATTTCTGCCGACAAGCAGCATTGCTGTGTTCTGATTTGAAGGGTATGGGTGCTGGTGAAATTACAGGCACATTAGACTTTCCAACATTGTCTCTAGGGTTGACAACGCATCAGCAATTCTCTTGGTGTTGTAGGTGTATGTAGGCGGCGGTAGCCACACCATCAGACGGGTCGTTGGCTTGTATGAAAACGATAACATAGATAAAAAAGTAAAAATAAAATTACCAAGTTCAACCAGATGTTTGGGTAAATTTTGTGTGCGGTTGTTTTGGCCCTTTGTAGAACCTTTTTTCGAGAACGAAAACTCTTCAAAAGTTCTTATTCCTGGGGGAACGCCGGAGTGTGTGAGATTTTTACTCATTCACACCATTACCACAAAACAGATAGGTACAGAAGTCAATCACATGTATGTACTTCACTTTTCATACCTACGTTCGGCGGTAGCTCTATGTATATATCTATCTCTCTCAAGCGCATGGCACTCGCGCTCGCACTCACTCGCACTCTAGTCCCAAACAGTCCGAGATGCCGTGTCCGTGAGCAGTGTCTATGTGTCCGTTGCTCGAGCGCACTTGTATGTAGATTGACTTCTGTACCTATCTGTTTTGTGACCCTTTGTGAACAAAGGTTGACACTTGAAAGTGAAGATTCCTTTGCCAGTTGCTTTTTACGGAGTGTGTTTTACAAGTTTCAATGTCTTCTTGCATCTTTACAGGTATAGGACCCTACGAGAACCGCTGCACAGACCACGTGACGGTTCAGGACCAGAACGGTGACTCCCTTCTCTCTTCCTGCGAGCAAGTGGAACTACCGCTAAGGCTGACCTCTGTTACCAACGTGGTGGATGTCACGGTGGAGGCCAAGTCAAAGGGAGCTTATCCGAAGAGAGGGGTACTGCTGCATTATAAAAGTAAGATGTTTATCTAATTTGGCAGCCTTGGCGAATTGAGGATTTTGTAAGCTTGTAAAGCCATTGGCGATTGACCTGTGGTGCTACGAATTATTATTGTCGATAACAAGTTAAAGGCATATTTCTTCATTAAACACTAGATGTCCCAGTGAACTTCGTACCACTTAATTATTTTTTAACTTTTCCTTATTTTCTTTGTCCTAAGACATGCCAGAAGTGAGGCGAACAAAACAAAAATAAAATTCATACCTATCGGTCGAGGCCTTTTTGAGTTTTTCCGAGACTAACGCACGGCAATTGTTTTTTATAAATGTAGATTATTCTCTAATTAAACTACTGCGTAATAAAAACACTGTTCTTGACAGTATTTTATGTGTGATATTTGGCTTAAATTCGTTAAACTTCTTAACTTTGAGACACGTAACGTCACCTATCTGGCAACTCATGAAACTTTAAACAGCGCCATCTAACGAAATTTTCTCTCACACACAGGTATAGGTTGTGTAACTCCACCAGCGCCATCTAACGGCTACCTCGTGTACCGCAACGAAGACGTGGCTCACTACATGTGCAACGTCAACTTTGTTTTCATCGATACGCAACAGAGGGCGCGCTTGATATGGTGCTATGATGACAATAGGTGGAATGACACTGTGCCTTTGTGTGTTGGTAAGTTTTTTTCAATTATCGTAGTTTTATAGTTCAATGGCTGATAAATTTGAAAAGTTTGTCAAATAATATTTCAATTTAAATGAAATCAGTGATAGGAACTTAATTAGTGAAGTATGAACTAAGGTAGAACATCGTTTGGTTGAGTATGTAGAGCAGGGGTGTCCAAACCACGAACTCATTGTGCGGCCAGCGAAGCGATTTTTAATTTTTAGTGTCTTTTGAAGTTTTTTTCTCTTAATTGTAGACTGATAATAATTTGTTTCTCCGGTTTGCCATGCTAGTCCATGTCGTGATTTGTATTGGCTCGTAAACGTCTCCGACCTGGACAGCCCGATCTAGAGTGTTTACTTCCTATTCTAAACGGGGACAGTAGCATAAAGCTGCATTTGATTCTACATGCATTTGCACCACAGATTACTCCCTTTTACACGTACGTTCAGATGGTTTATATTTAAAGAATCCATGACTCTACTGTCTCTACATTTTCGAAATAAATAGGTAAAGTGGTGAAAAAAAATCCAAACAGTACAAAGTAACTGTTTCATGTTAAGTGAACTTTCATAAAAAAATATTTATATCAACCAATGTACCATAAATCAGTTTGGAAGAACTTCCTATAGCCTTGCCAATCTTGTCATAAAGCAGATAGCTTATAAAATATCATAGCGTAGCACAAAACTTGTCGATAACAATAAACGCTCCCCATAAAAACTTCTTTGAATCATTTTCAAAGTCTTCGTGGGGAAGCGTGCACATGCGCGGATCCCCCATCTCCCCTCTCTATCACGCAACCCACATAACGTAGGAACAAAAGAGATAGCAACAAACACGTCAGGTACGACATGATTATTTACATTAAAAACTTTCATGTTAACTTTTGACTTTAATGTAAAGGTGATAAAGATCAAATTTGATTGATGTGTGTTGTTATTATTTTTGTCGCCAACTATGGGGTTTCTCACATCACTTCAGTGATCAGTCGCTCGCGTTCCAGTAAATAGGATATTCGGTCTTCGGTCGCCGTCGAGTGCGTTCGGCGAGTTCGGAATTCGAATTACGAATTTTTCATTTCTCGTGTCGAGGGAAACACGTGTTTACTGCCAAAGTGAGTTTATAATATTTCTTGTGTTTTTAAATAGAAATATTTGAATTAAATGTGAATGTTAGGTGTGTTGTAGTTTTTTTACTTTTCAGTGATATTTGTGGAGTTTTTCAGGAGTATAGTAGCGGTAAGGCCGGTAAGCTAGTGTGGGGATTGGCTAAGGGGAAATGTGGGCTGTTTCTTTCAATAAATAATAATGTTATTATCGCTGAGGAAATGTTACAATGTTATCATTTTTGTTACAAATTAGTTCATTGTTAATTCAATGCATATTTCTACTATAGTTATCAAGATAGAGTCGGCTAATTATTTCCCTCCAAAACCAACTATTATTTAACAATTAAGTATTTAATCATTAAGTACGTAAAATGTTGCTTAAATCATCATAGTTATTAGGTCTATTAATATCAAACATTACAAATACGTAATGCGGATTTCCTTTTGAATATTTATTAGACGAATTTTAACACTAATATATTCAGGAAACTTAGTGCGTGTACGTACTTAGATAATTAAAACACAATTAATGTTTAATTATATTTGATTTCTGTCCCATTATTGTTCAGAAGATCATTTTAGGAATTTCATGTCTTAAGCTTTCTTCACGCTTCATAATTTATGGTATAACCAGATCAGCTATTTTAAATTTCGAATTAACATGTTAGGGGATTAGAAATCTTAATTCCATTACACATAGTTCCATTTCTATTACAACGTAAATTGTTTTATGACCTGTTTCAAAGCTTTTGTCATTCTGAAATCAACCTATTTACCTTGTTTTTAAAGTTGTTTATTGTGTAATCTATACATATATAATTACTTGTCCTGACTGACTGATTCATCAACGCAGAGCCTAAACCACTGAAGCTGGAAATATGAAATTTGGACAGTGGGTTCCTTTTGTGACGTAGGCATCCACTAATAAAGGATTTATGGAAATTCTACGGGGTAAAATTGGGGATGGAAGTTTGTATGAAAATTCACGCGGACGGATTCGCGGGCTAAAGGCTAGTTTAGAATAAAGAGTTATTTTTCATATTGGCTTACGTCTAGTAGGAATAGAGAGACTATCATTATAGCTATCAGCCTGTTATTGTACAATGCCTCGTTGGTCTAGTGGTGGCAAGCACGACTGCTGAGCATAGGGTCTTGGGTTCGATACCCAGGTCGGGCAAAGTGTTATTGGGATTTTCCATTTGGAATTTCTCAGTAGCAGCTCGGAGTCTGGATACGTGCCCGGTTGATGGCAATAGGCTCGCCCCCTATTACATGGGACTTTAAATATAACGATGAAACGAGGGTGTTACTATACACCTCTGCTCAACCCTTTGGGGAATACAGGCGTGATGTTATGTTATTGTATAATGAGGAACTCATACCTCCCAATAACTGGTGAAATTAACGGTCAAAGGCGAAATTGTCATAATCATCACGCCAGGCAATCAGATTGGTGACAGCAGTTTCTACTTAACAGACAGGACGCTACTGCCAATTCTCTTGACTTAAGCCTGGTTTATACGGGGTCAGTAACATGGCAGTACAGTAACCCAGTCCAGCGCTGACTTGCTACTGGGCTCTTGTAGACACTAGTTTCAACCTAGTTCAGTGCTGACTTCGCGCCTTCAACTCAGTCTAGTTGACTAAACTACCCGTCTATTTTTGGACAGTCAGTGTCAATAATCCACAGCAAAGTGACTTACTGCCGATCCCGTCTACATGTATCCAGTGACTGGGACCGAAATTCCGAGTCAGTGGGTCCAGTTACTGCCATCGTATAAACGAGGTTATTAGGCTATAGAATATCGTTTGGGGACATGCATACCGATATCTTATCGGTATTAGACTTTTGTACGATTATTAAGTAGTGATAAGATTTTGTTTATCGATACTCTATTATATTTTATTGGGCTTCAGGAGCAGTCGAGTTGCAAACAGTTTACTTACCTACGTAGGAATTCATTTTTTTAGGTAAGTAGACTTCAAAAGTCTGCGTAGGTATTAATTTTCATTAAGTATGGTTAGAAAATTATTTATACATAAACATAATCCCTGTAACATCACGCCTGTATTCCCCGAGGGGTTGATAAGAGGTGTATAGTAACACCCTCATTTCGCAGTTATGTTTTAAGTCCCATGTGAAAGGGGGCGAACCTATTGCCATCACACGGGTATGAAACTAAACTCCGGGCTGCTACTGAGGAATTCCACACGGAAAACCCAATAACACTATACCCGACATGGAGATCGAAACCCAGGACCTCACGATCAGCAGTTGCGCTTACCACCACTAGACCAACGAGGCAGTAAGATTTATTAATAAATCATTTATTTCTAACCACAATATTTACGATAACAAGGACATAAGTATTAGTAATACTACTAAAAGATACATCTATTTGTCAGGTAAAGTTTATTTTTTAAAATTACAACTGTATTTGAAGCTTCTAATTAGCACTTACCCCGTGTGGAATAGGATTTATGACGGCTTTAGAACTACGCAGGTACCTATAGCTTTGGGAAACTATTTTGCTCTACCAACAAAAATGGATGTTGTTCAACAGTGTGAAGCAGGCTTTAAGTTAACTTTTTTATGCAGCTGTTTGGTTCTGTAATCACTAGAATAGATATTCTATATATATTGTTAAAATTTCGTAACTAACAAAGGGAAAATTATCATTTGTTTATTTGAATTAAAACGTGACAAAACTGTACAATCATTGTGAAATGACTAATGCCGAATTCAGACTAAACTTACGTGTTGTCCCAAGGCCGGACTGGGACCTGAAATCGGCCCGGGCATTTGAGAGACGGTCGACCCAGTGCTGGCAAAAAAAAATCATTTTTTTAGACGCTCCCCTCACTCTTTCTCCTGTATCTTGGGTGCATTTACAAACACAAACAATTTGCGGCTTCTTTTTCAAGCGATAGGCGATAGTTGGACGAACCTTTTTTTTTTGACGTTCTCCTCTTTCGATTTCTCCGACTGTGTGACCGGCCCATCAGTCCACACCGGCCCATCTGGCATCCGGCCCATCGGGCATTTGCCCGATTTGCCCTATGGCCAGCCCGGACCTGGTTGTATCGTGTCCCACGCGACACGACACGACACGTAACTCTAGTCTGCACGCCTTCATACAAAATATATGAATCCGATAGGGTCAGATGCACCTATTGACGCGTAAGTGTAGTGTGAATCGCATACACGTTTTTTTCTTAAAACATAGTAGGTATTATCACAAGTGAATTGTTATGTAAAATATGAGGATTTTAAAATGTTCATTTTATTTATTGCACATACCAAATATTGCATTGTATTAATGTGTGTATTTGTTTACTTTTAAGACGTTACATTTTACTAAGTATATTTTTTTCAATCAAAGTGAAAGTCGTTGTTTAAAAAAATACATTAAAATGTGTCATTTCAAAAGGTAAACAAATACACACAAATACAATGCAATATTTAGTATGCGAAATTAATAAAATGACTTCTTAAAGATGGTTATATATCACAGGTAATTAAATCATAAAACTGAAATAACAATACAAAACAAAATTCACCCCAAATGTTCTATGCGATTGCTTAGGTACTCTTTTACTTACTTTTTCGGTGGAAAGTATCGTCCATGAATATGAGTCGTTCAGAAATATGTATTTAATTAAATCTGCAAAATATCTAATGGTCTGATATGATGACGAATGACAAAAAGCGTGACAGCTGTTTTTCTTCGCGTGCAAGTCTCGTGACTTCAGCATGCGATGGCCGATATTGGCTACATTCCAACATAAATGGCAAATGGAACGTTTTTGAGGTTCCTGTATACCTATTTACTGGTAAAGCTAATGATGCTTATTTAGTGTAGCAGACCCAATCATGTTCGGAGGTCATGGATTAGATTCTGTCGTACCTATATAGCCAGAAAGCATTTTTTGGTACCCAGTTTGGTATTATAAATATCCAGCTAGGAAAAATAGTCTAAAGGTAAATAAATCCTCCATAAAACCAGACTACTTTCACTCACAAATGAGGTTAATTCATTCTGATACCAACCTCATTTCGTTTAATACGTTATCTACGTGGTAAATAGCAATTACACGTCGGTATACGCAATCGATGCGTAACGACACGCACGCGTCACGTTCACGCTTCACGCAAACCTCTCTATTAAAAAGAAAATAAAAACTCTCCATTAAAACGCTTGGATGTTATCCAAAACAAAAAACAAACATTCGGCCATTTTTATATTAGAAACGTTACCGCGCTATTGGCTCGAAATTTGAAATTAGACATTGTTTCCATTGGCGGCAAAAAAAAAACAACGAACGAAGCAATACGTACAATGATAATAATTATTATAAGTAGGTAAGTACATAACTAAATATAAATTCGACGTAAGAGTAGTTAGTTATAGATATTTTGTAATTAATGACGTTAGTAAGTACCTACCTATTAAATCTGCGGCTGCGGCTAAAACATATTTGGTCTTCCTCCTAGCCTTTTCCCAAACTATGTTGGGGTCAGCTGCCAGTCTAACCAGATGTGGCTGAATACCAGTATTTTACACGGAGCGACTGCCATCAGACCTCCGCAACCCAGTTACTGTGCAATGCCGTTATCCAAAGGTTAGACCGGTTGTCAGACTTTCGGACTTCTAACTATCCGTAACGACTATCATAGGTATTCTTATGACACCCGGGACCGACTGTTAAACTCTCCGAGGCAAGGAGGGGCCTCGATGTGCAACGAACGCTCACCCATCCTCGGATTGACCACGGCAAGCGCAGCTTAACCTCGCAAATCGTTTGATCGGTGCAGTTGTTGTTGAAACGAGCCCGTTCATATAAATATATCTGGTAAAGGCATAAAAACATAGAAAAACAAACCCAAAACCACACTTTCTTTCAAACCGACGACCTTCGAAATCACGTTTTGTTTTCGCAGGTGGTCATACAAATCCCCCCCGGTGGGTTCCCGCATTGTCGTTGCGGGGGGCTTAGTAGCCGTGGCTTTGAACCCCACGGTGAAGCGAAGAGGAACCCGAGGAGGGGCTGCTCGTCGGGGCTTGGGCCTGGAAGCCCTCGACGTAGCGGCCAAGTAGGCTGCGGTGTCGCCTGGGCGACATCGCAACTGAGGAGGGCCGCGATGTCTTATGGGAGGCATTGCGGCTGAAGGGTGGAGGCCGCGGCGGGAGAGGAGTGCCGGTATTACGGTGCGCCGTTCTCCCTACCTTCCGCGGCCTGACGGGGCCGCCACCGTCAGATGGCGGACGCGGTGGGGCTGCAGGGGGAGAGGAGTGTCGGTGTTTAGTTGGCCGCTCTCTCTATCCTCTGCGGCCGAAAAGTGGTAGGCGGCGGGGCCACTAACCTGACCCGTCGTAGGGGGACCAGGGGTGCCCAGACACGGGGTAGTCTGGCGCCCATGTACTGTTTAGTCCCCGGGGTGGTCACGACGTACCATGTGTTCTGGTGCGCCGGTGATGTGGGGTGCCCCCCGCGCCTCTCAGGAGGTCGTGGGGTGGGGCCCTACAGTGGAGAGGTCCACCAGCAATTGGTGGACCAAGACCTGCCGGGGTTGCGGTGCATGCAATAGCGAATCCCGCGACCCCGGCCTTAGGTCAGAAGGAGGGACACCGTGGTGGGTTTAGCCGGTAAGAGTCCGGCACACCCCCCCGTCTTCCCCAGACGGGGGATAGTCCATGAGGATTTCCCCACGATAAAAAAAAAAGAAAAAAAAAAAAGGTGGTCATACAAACGACGATAAAATCAAACTAAGTAGGTACAGTAAAACACAACTAAGAAGTCGCATCGCCAAACTTGATCAAACAATCAATGGCAGTCGGTAATTTTCGCGCCACTCACACTTACCCCTCGTTTACACCTAAAAATAAGTTGTAAACATAATTAGTGTAAAGGTCTTTTTAAAAGAAATTACTTGGTCTCAACACTTAATGATCATGTGTTAAATATTTCAAACGAGTGTTTTACAGATCTACATACATGTTTGCTACTTAAAGTATGTATAATTGTAATAATTTTTTCGAAAAAAGTTCTGATACATGTAGAATACATATTTTATACCTAGGTGTAAACGAGGGTTATTGTGTCAGCGTAAAGATCATTTTTTGCTGCAGTACTAATAAACATTCGTGGTCTTTAAGACAGACTCAGTTCGGAAGTGATCGGTTTTACGAAGTTTTGGTATGTGACTTCTTAGTTGTGTTGTACTGTATATACCTTGATTTGTCGTCGCCTCGTATTGAGAGTAATTGCATAGTCGCAATCGATATCAGCTGTTTATCAGCATACAAGTTACCTACCTATTTACACAGCATAAACTGTAAAAAATCAGTTATCGTGTGATTCATATCGCGGTGGAACTTTATGACCTACATGGTATGCCTTAAGTATTTTTCCGATATGTTACACAATGTGGAATTTCACGGCAGAAGGTCTATTTTCGTTCTTTGAAATTCAATCCAAACACAGTTTTCTATCCCAGAATATTTACAAAGTTGAAAGAAGTTAGTTTTGTTTCTAAAATTAAGCTTGGATTGCGGATGGATGTATACAGTAGAAATAATCTGGAGGGTCAGAAATTTAATAATCTATACTAATATTATAAAGAGGAAAGACTTGTATTTTTGTATGTAACGAATAAACTTAAAAACTAGTGGACCAATTTCAAAAATTCTTTTGCCGTTAGAAAGCTAAATTATCACTGAGTAACATAGGCTACGGGCGGAGCCGTGAGGACACAGCTAGTATATTATATACTAGCGACCCGCCCCGGCTTCGCACGGGTGCAATGTAGATACTAATGTGGGGCATATAAACCTTCCTCTTGAATCTATCCATTGCTGAAATTTGCATTAAAATCCGTTGCGTAGTTTATAATATTTAAGCGTACAGACAGCGGGAGTGACTTTGTTTTATACTATGTAAAGATAATTAATTATATTACATATAATATATAAATTTAATAACATAATTAAAATGTATGTACTGAAGGCCAGATGGAAAAAGCCAACTATATCAAGGGTACCTACCTACTTATTAAAAATCAAGTGAAAACGGGATGAAGAAATTTGAACAGAATAATCCTTAATAATTATAAATGCGAAAGTACCGCGTCAATCATACGATTTGCGAGGTTAAGCTGCGCTTGCCGCGATCAGTCCGTGGATGGGTGAACGTTTACACACACATTTTATTACACATTGAGTCCCCTCCGTGCATCTTAGAGCACGTTAAACCATCTGTCCCGGGTGTCATAAGAATACCTATGACAGTCGTTATTGGTAGTCAGAAGTGCGAAAGTCTGTCAACCGGCATTGCCCATTTAGTGGGTTGCGGAGATCTGATGGCAGTCGCTCCGTGTAACATACTGGTATTCAGCCGCATCTGGTAAGACTGGAGCTGACCCCATCAAGTTAGGAAAAAGTTAGGCAGAACATTTAACGAACTCATTTTGCGTAGTCGTATGGCACGTATCGCAAAACTGTCTGAAAACGAACGCAGCCGAAATTACGCGACTCACTATTGCGCTACGTAAATTATGCTCGTCTGGCCTCGGCCTAATGTGGCTAGGCAGAGATTACTACAACTTATTTTTAGTTCGAATAGTTATTCCCACGAGTAACAATGAATCGTGCGAGAGCGCTCTATTCATATTTTTATCAATTTGTATAGGTGATAACCTTGTCTACTATATCATCATATCAGTGTCCGGTAGCAACATAATATTTCAGATATTATTTTATTTAAATGTTTATACTTTTTATCACCGACCTCCGCCGCGCGCGCCGTAATATAGATAACATTTTTAATATTTTGAAATATATACAATATGTAACATAAATAACGCACATCGTAAAAGTAGTTTGTTCAGAATCGTTTACTGAATCGATTTCTATCATTTTTAATATAGGTAATTTTTTATATCAAAAATAATTAAAACTAGGTAGGTACGGAAATTAGTCACATTACCCCTGTACAGTCAAAACAAACTGAAATGGACCGTAAATCAAGGCAAAAAGACTTTTAAAATTACATTTTTATTTGTATTAATACAAATTCCGTCATTCAATACAAAATAAAGAAAAATAAATCTTATTTCAAGAACGTTAATTTAGTAAATAACAATGCATATACATGTTACACTAAAATTTCAGTGTATGTATTATGATTCACATAATATAACATAATATTCTAATTGGGGTGTTTGAGGGTGTGCGTTAATTGCGTTACATGTTGTATTGTTTTTTTTAAGATGTATACAGGGTGTAAACGAAATCATGTAATTCCTTCAAACCTCGTGATGTACTACTGACATAGATTAACCCTGCACGGGATAAATTTGGATTTAATAAAAAAAATTACATGAAGTCAACATGTGTTCTTAACGGGAGGCATTTTAGCGCCCCGCGTTAGACGATCGCGCGGCGAGCGACAGCCACGCAATTCGCTCGGGGCGCTAAAATGCTTCTCGTTAGAAACACATGTTTACTTCTTGTAATATTTTATTTTATTGAATCCAAATTTATCCCGTGCAGGGTTAATCTATGTCAACAGTACATTACGAGGTTTGAAGGAATTACATGATTTCGTTTACACCCTGTATTTAAAAACATAATTTATATGTAAGTACGACGAATAAACGAGAATATTATAACATTTTTAATGAGCGCGGATTACATTATACCTACCAAATTTTTAATTCAAAACTGTTTATTAGAGTTCAGTATTCGTACAGAACTAGTTTTTTTTAGCTAAATACAATGATTTAAAAAACTAACTAATCACGATTTAACTGACGGTGTAGGTACTATTTTGATGATAATTAATATAGTAGAAATCTTTCAATAATAATTACGTACCTATGAAATAAGTTTACACTTGTGGTGTTACATTGTCCCTATTTAATAATTATAACTTTAACATTATATCTTTATTTTTACATCTGACTAAAGATATGTCGCTGATCTTCCGCCGATACACATCATTCGTAACTAAAATTCCTCGAGTAAATTACGTGACGGAAGATCGGCCGACATATCTTCCGCCAGATGTGGCTTGGCCCTAATAGTACTCTATGTTTCCAATTACCAAGTTCCCGTTGCACAGAGCACAGAAAAAAACACCAGATTCCAAGTAATCTTCTACTATTCATAGAGAAAATGAAATGCAATCACCAAGACGCAACTATAATGTACAGTCGTCGACGATAAATAAACTCTTTAAGTCGCCCGTCTCGCCTGCTGTGTGCGACTGTACACGTCTGTAGGGAAAGGGATGACGTCACTACTTAAATGACTTAGGGTTGACAGAATTAGATTATGCATTAAAAAGTGTGAAATTGGAGTTAATTGGGGTTTCGTTTTGTGTCTAACAAATACTAATTAAAATAATAGAAGGTAATGACGAATTGTAAAATCTCTAAAACTTTGAAAAAAGAAACCTTTTCTAAAAATAACATCTTCAAATGCAAAGAAAAAGTTTTTTAAATAAGTATGGTACAAAATAACAAGGGATTGTAGTAAATTTGCAGGCATTATGAGAACCCTTCACGTTAAACAAAGTTTTTCGTATCTTGCGTGGGTGGATTAGCAACTTTGCATTCTCTTTTATTCTTGAGCCGATGTTGAAGTTTTTAAGTAAGAATATTCATAAAGGAAAAGAAAGGAAAAATACCTGCAAAATAGATGTGCTTACATTGTTTTTTTAAGTTCTGAAGTAAATTGAATCTACTTATGATTTTTTTTTCTTTTTCTTAGATGATGTAGCGACAAAAATTGAAAGGAGTATGCTTAGGTGGTTTGGTCATGTTGAGAGAATGAGTGAACGGCGATTAACAAAAGGAATTTATAAGGCGGGTGTCAATGGAAACGCCGGTAGAGGACGTCCTAGAAGGACATACATCGATGTTATTGGGGATGTTCTTCACAAACGTCAGGTGCGTAGTACTCTCAACCGGCGTGCGTGTATGACAAGATGTATGAATGTGGATGAAGCGAAAGGAGTATGTAAGGATCGTACCATGTGGCGTTCTTCCTTTTCTGCCTACCCCCATGGGAGAAAGGCGCGAGTTTATGTTTCATGTTTATGATTTTTTTTTAATCACTAGGTACATATTTCATCGATCGATTGAATCGATATGCATAATTGTAAAAATTGTAGTGATAGCGTAGTGGTGCGAGCGTCGGACTGTCAAGTTATAGGTCTCTAGTTCGAACCCAAGGGACGCACCTTTGACTTTTAGAATTCATGTGCGAATTGTATAATTATTACTTGTTTAAAAACGGTAACAGAAAACATCGTGAGGAAACATGCATGCCTGAGAGATATTTCTCGACGGCATGTGAAGCCAAGTCAGAGGCCTATGGGCGGCATAAACTCTGACATCAGGTTAGTCGCTAACCACTCAATAAGAAGAAGAAGAAGATACTCTCGGATCTAACTTCAATAAAAACTCTCAGTATTGTTGTAGACGATGTTAAATCCGTATCTAAACCAATTTGTTTGTACCTACAATTGTTATATTTATTACATTTATGTCGACGGTTCGTAGTTACCAGTGCATATGTTATCATGATTAATGATAATGTTCATTGAGTTTGGATGGCTGTGCATGTGTTTTATGTCTAATAGCAGCCAGAACTCATTCACACTATTCATCAAGTTGCTTCAACTTTTCTTTATTTTAAGAATTGCTTTTATTTCTTCACCCAGCTAGAACCTCGAAAAAAACATAGTAGTGGTAATAAAAACGTAAAAAATTTAACATAGCCTTTATTAACCTCTTTTCCAAGATAAAAAATAACCCAGCACAGTATTTTATGAATTTTACTAAACCATAAAAATGTAGGATACGTACAGCGTAATTTTAATACAAGAAAAAAAGAAACGTTTATATTTTTCCTAGAGACCATCAATCCGTATTACGTTGCTTATAATGATGGATCGACATTGTGATTTATCATGGTATATTTACCAAAGAGTCTACACAGTAGGGCGAGGCAGTCAGCCGAAGGAGTTTTTTCCTGTCGTTCCAAGCCGTATTTTGTGTGCTCCATGTTTTGTTTGTCTAGTATGTGTGTACTCGGCTCTGAATAGAGACAATGCAAACAATAGTTCGGCAACAATGATTCATATTTTGCCTTCTTTTTTGAAACTTTGCAGACGGCTTTCGGTAGATTTATGTAAAATTGTCCGTATAAGTTAAACTTGAATTTATGTTGATTGTTATTATCATTTGGAAGCGTTTTTGAATGAGAATCTGCTACCAAAATGTAAATAGCATTTTGGGTCCGGAGCGCGTATTTAATGGACTTGCAATTATAAATATGTAAACGTTTTGTGGTTTTATGGGAAAAAATTGTAAGTACACATTTAAAAGACTACAAGTTTCTTTAAATCATTTGCTAAAATAATTAAAATCTAAAGTTATACAATAAAATCGAATATTAAAAAGAATGGATTATTCATCACCGTTTCGAAGTCCAAATCGTAACAATTATCATGACACCAATTTGCTAAAAATCTTTAAAATAAAACCCAAACTTCACCAATCATTTTGGGTCTCCGGATCCAACTCGCTTTGCGACGCGTATAACGGACTTGCAATTATAAATATGTAAACTTTTTGTTGTTTTACGGGAATACAATTATAAATACACATTATGAAGAGTAAAGGAGATGGAAAATGGTGGGCCCAAACGTAATAAGTTGAGATATGATCTAAAAAATTACACATATTTTATTATCTCAGAATATCAAAAATCAGCTCAATTCTCAACCTGGAAGCGGAGGAATATGAGAAAGATCGTTTTCGTGAGATTATCGATTAATTGACTAATCGATTACACAATTACAAAACGAAAACCTTCGCGCTAGGTAGCTCTAGGCACAAAATCAAAGTAATTAAATGCACTACATATACCTTTATACAATATAGTGCATTTTATTACAGTCAATCAATTCAAATCAATTAATTACTGAAAAACCAATATAATTATCGATTTCATATTGATTAAAATCAGTCTATTTTTAGTCTGTCACTAGCATGACAGCTGACTGACATTGACACTAGACAGTTGCCGACTGCTCTTGTGCTCACTTGTTTCGTGTTTTCCGATGCGTTTTGAGTGCTTTCCCGATTATTATACATTTTTTTTTCGTGTTTAGATTGTTTTTTATTCTAGACAACATATAACTCCACACCTGTTACCTACCTATGACTTCCAAGTCATTGACACTAATTCATATGACTTTTCAAACACTCTCCACTAAATATAATAAACATTAGTGTTTAAAGAACATCTATGGCACTTCAGGAATCAGTTGTTAGTTAAAGATTGTAACATAACCTTACTTTTACTAGACCTCTAATAACTCGGCTCTCAGATTGTCAAAACTTACAGAACTTTCAGCGAGGGACTGATAAGTTTGAATCTATTAATTCATACCATTTTCATCTCGTTACATTCAGGCCCAAGATTGTAGGTAATCGTTTCCGTCTCCTTTCCTTATATCATTTGCTAAAATAAATAAAATCTAAAGTTATACAATAAGATCGAAAAATTAAAAAAATGGTTTTTTCGTTACCGTTTCTAAGTCCAAATCGTTACAATCATCATGAGGCAAGTTTGCTAAAAATCATCAAAATAATCCAATCTTCGATTTGGTTGGTGAAACCAAATCCAAAAAAAAAGAAAAACGATCATTCGTCAACGTCTCAAAGCCCAATCGTAACAGTCATCATGAGGCCAAAGTTTTGCCAACCCTACCTTCCCTTAAGGGCCGTACGTCACATTAGTTATGTACCCGAGCGGCCCGTGGACTGAATTATCTCCCGGTTAGCCCTTTGGGGTTTACAGTACAATTGAACTCAATGGTGTAATAAATTACGAATTTATTATCGGTGCCAAGAGCGCTTTGTGCCATGAATCTTTAACAAGTTTGATTTAATTTTGTGAAGATGATGTCGTTGGATTTAATTCTGTTGGATCTTTATACGTATACTTTTGACAATAACTGTGTCGCAGATTTTTTGCCGTAATTCACAATTCACACTATTCTTAACATTTTATTTCGCTAATGAAAATATTTGTCCCAACATAATATTTTTTATAAAAGCTATTTAAGTAATACGTTAAGCAACTGCTTAACTGTACACTGCGAGTTTCATGCTTGCGTGGCATCCCTATTTTGTACCTTTCGGTACAAAAAACCTCTCAGACAAACCCCGAGTAAATGTATAACATAACATTACGCCTGTATTCCCCGAAGGGTTGGGTAAAGGTGTCTAGTAACACCCTCATTTTGCCTTTATGTTTAAGTCCCATGTAATAGGGGGCGAGCCTAATGCCATCAACCGGGCACAAATCCAAACACCGAGCTGCTACTGAGAAATTCCACACGGAAAAACCCAATAACAGTGCCTGACCTGGGGATCGAACCCAGAACCTCACGACCAGCAGTCGCGCTTGCAAATGTATTTATTTTATACTAGCTGTGTCCTCACGGCTTTGCCCGCGTAAGAAGTTTTATTCCAGTAATAAATATATCCTATGTTACTCAGTGATAATGTAGCTTTCTAACGGTAAAAGAATTTTTGAATTTATACTTTTATCTTTATAATATTAAGTACCTATAGATTATAATATTATTATAGATTAACCCTACAAATGCGTACAACCCTAAAGGTACACCATGTACCATGTACATTAGAATAGTAATTTTCACTGTTTGATTTGACAATCCCCACGAGAGGACTAGTAAACTAATTTACGAGTAGGGTGAAAGAGAACCAATTTCATCCTTTAGCTTTTGATTGTGTAGTGAGCGAGGGTTAATGTAAATTGACTTTATGTCCTACACAAATCATCATATCATCTATCTCTGTCTCTCTCGTGTCATGCTATGGTGGAAAGATTGGCCAGACAAAAAGGTTGGTGGCAGGGCTGACTGTCCAGGGTAAAGCATCGTCATTCGTCGTTCTGCCTAGCCTTTTCCCAACTATGTTGGGGTCAGCTTCCAGTCTAACCAGATGCGGCTGAATACCAGTATTTTACACGGAGCGACTGCCATCAGACCTCCGCAACCCAGTTACAGGGCAATGCTGATATCCTAAGGTTAGACCGGTTGTCAGACTTTCGGGCTTCTGACTACCCATAACGACAGTCATAGGTATTCGTATGACACCCGGGACCGACGGTTTAACGTGCTCTCTGAGGCACGGAGGAGTCTTGATGTGTAACGTATAGTCATTCATCCACGGACTGACCGCGGCAAGCGCAGCTTAACCTTGCAAATCATATAATTCGTGCGGTTATTAATTAGCCACGCGGTTTTTTTTAATGCACCCTTTTAATATCTAATTCTCATCCATTAGACGTCCACACGTTTAAAAATGAAGACCTCCCTTATAAAACTGTATGCAATACGAACTATCTTCATCAGCTTATGTCCTTATAACATCATATGCATTAGTGCATTTTTGTGGGTTTGGAATTATCCTTTTGCATACACCAAAAGGATAGTTTTAAGGATGATTTCCACCAAACGGCTCGCACCGCATCAGATCGGAATGGATTTTACAATCTTTAAACGATATTAAATCGTGTACACAGTATTTTAAGTCTATATTAGCAAGCCGCGCACAGTAGCTTGACCGCGGGCGTCTTCCGCGACATGCGATCGTAGCCGAAAGTATGCTGCGACGCGCGATCGGCTCCGTTCGCCTGTCGTCGAATCCGATCGGATCCATTACGTAGGAATGAAACTATTTGACTAGACGCAGAAACGGATACGGTCGCAAGCGACGCGGCGACGGTAAGGACGCGATCGGCTGTCGCCGCATCCGTTCGTATCCTTTCCGATCTGATGCGATGCGAGCCGTTTTGTGGAAATAATCCCTTAACCTCACAAAATACAATTGCCCGACACTGTCAAGTGTGTATCCACCCTAAAACAACCTCTCCACTGCCATAACTTATACATTCTACCGGTTTTCTTTGTATTCTACCTCTTGTACACTATTCCTTATTCTCATACTTGGCGACAAGAAAATTTACATTATATTTTCAAAGAGAATCGGACTGTTATTAAAAGTGGCTATTTATCAGACATTTTTCTTCGTCGCCTGGTCTCTTGAGATGCCGCAAGATTGCTTTGCTTCGACCATCGTCGGCTGAGAATTGAATTTATTTGAATTTACATGGACTGAAAATAAATTGTATTTTCTTTGCGTTCTGTGTTTTTTCTGCTTGGATACTGTCGTAACTTGGAGATTCTAATCGTTTAATTAATAATTATTTTATAATTACTTTGTAATTGTAAATTGCTCGGTATTTTTATAGTGAAATGGTTTTTACTTGGCCATAAAAAAGTAACTACGAATTAATTACTATAGTGTAGACGTACGTAGTTATTGAAATACTGGTAGGTATGACTGCTTTGTTGGTCTAGTGGTCGCAGGCGCGACTGTTGAACATGGGGTCCTGGTTTCGATCCCCCGTTCGGGTAAAGTGTTATTGGGTTTTTCCATTAGGAATTTGTCAGTAGCAGCCCGTAGTCTGGATTTGTGCCCGGTTAATGGCAATAAGCTTGCCCCATGGAATTTAAACATAACTGGCGGAATGAGGGTGTACTTAAAAAAACACCTCTGCCGAACTCTTCGGTGAATACAAGGCGTAATGTTATGTATGGTAGGTACAAATTTCGTGTTAAAAACATTACTTTCTGTATAAAAGATGCTGTCATGCTGTCGACAGGTCGTCTCAGTTCTTTATCATTTCAGACTTGGTAATTCTTACATCACATCGTCAGTAATCCTAGTACGAATGCTGTCAAGTTACTAAAGTAAACGTATTGTTAATGTACATGAATTTTGAATCGAAAATACTAGTTTCACATAAATACAATTAAAGTAAAAAAAACTTTTAAAAAAAAGTAAAAAAATGTCTTAAAAGAAACTGAAAGGAGTAAAATAATTACCATATTATAAAAATTAACAGTTTCATAATTCGGTGCTAATCCACGCTGAACCAAATTGAAGGTTTTTTTGTACGATTTTATTCAATTGTATAAAAAAAAAAACTACTTAACCAAACTTAATGAAATTCATGTTGGACCAACTTGAAAATATTCCACATCAAATAAAAAAGGAATTACTCAAATCGGTCCACAAAACGCGCAGAATTTGGTATAGGTACCTACATAAAATTGATAATCTCCTCCTTTTCGAAGTCGGTTAAAAAGGAAGTTGTGCTTATTGGTACCTGCGCACAGTACGATTCAGTAATCGTATACTGAACATATTTTCTTATGGTTGTGTCATGGCGTTTTCGTCATCAGTGATGAGATGACCAATACCATTTGTCCATTCAATTCTATTCATAATTGACTTGTGGTATCCACTTATGGAATAACCTCGGTGAGTGTCCGTCTGCCACAGATTTTTTTTTTATAAATAAGAGCTCTATTGTTTACATTTTCGTTGTTCCAATATTTTTCTTATCCTCGTTCGTATTATTCCTTAACTTAAATACTTCTTCTTTTAATATGGTTAGTGACTAACCTGGTGTCAGAGTTTATGCCGCCCATCTGCTTGTGACTTGGCTTCACATGCCGTCGAAAAATATCTTTCAGGCACGTTTCCTGACGTTGTTTTCCTTCACCGTTTTTAAGCAAGTAATAATTATATAATACGCAAATGAATACTACAACTCAGAAGTGCGTGCCTTAGGTTCAAACTCGAGACCTATGTCTTGGCAGTCCGACGGTCACACCACTAGGATATCGCTGCTAAAATACTGCTTAAATACTAAAAAAACAAAGTCGTACCAACTAAAATATTTATTGCCTTGTCCTAGTTACTCAAATGTTTTATTGTAACTTAAGCAGGCGATAATAAATCCACACAAATACACACATGTTTAAGTTCGCTGTGTGACGTATTTAGTTCAACGGTCAACAAAGGAAACCTATATTTTTACCGATAAGAAATTCTATTTTCGTTGTTCATTACATAATAATTGTGAAACATTTTATAGTAGCAATGTTGCATTTAAATAAATAGTAGGTATAGTCGCCGGCACGTAATTTGGCAAGAGTAGAGAAGAAATCTCCTCGCCTTCCCTTCTTTCTTCTAAACAGACATTTATTTGAATAAAATAAGGCAATAACCATAGAAAAATGACAAGCAATAAAAGTGACTACTTTTTTGTTGCACTATGTGTATTTGTGCAAACTTACTCCCACTACGCCAAAACCTTGCCAATTTACGCGCCGGCGACTATATTATTATACTTTTTAACTCACGGTGATCATTCACCAATAGAAATAAAGATTGCCATAAGTATTTAGGTAGGTACTTATTTTATCAAAACAGAAAACTATAAGGGATACGAACGTTAAACGAAATCAAATGGCAGCACCACCTCACCAAAGTACTCATCACAACCAATCAGAACGAATTAAATTGACATTTTAACGATGTTGGTGCCATTAGTTCCTCAGTTTCTTACCACATTACTTATTAATCTACAATTCTACACTAACCTTTATGAGAAAATTATGTCAAAAACTTTATTGATAGTGTACTACCATCCTTAAATCATCAACTTGACATTGACATTGACAATTTTCAGTGCCAGGTATTCTCTTCCCGTGACAGCTTGGACACATGATTGGCCCAAGACTACGTCATCGTTGTGGTGTGCTGCCACTATGTGTAACTACATTACCCGAGCGGAATTCATTATTCACTTACTTACTTCTATAAAGAAGTATTTTGCACTAATCATTTTAAACAGTTTACTTTTTAATTAAATAGATGAATAATACGAGATAGCAAATAGGCTAGTTAGCAATTTATTTTATATTCATGACGAATTAAAAATCTTCTTAATTGTATTGAAGATGTTAAACAACGGCAACATTGATCGTGACGTAGTCTTGGGCCATCGTGGGAAGAGAATACCTAGCTTAATATTATTATACCATGGTGTCAACATTGTACACCTTTAATATTAATCAAATCTCAGAAATATGTGGCTAAATATAATTATGTCTTTTTATGCGTGTGAAGGATTTCCTATTGATTATTATGATATTCATACGACTGAAACTGTATATTCTGTTGCAGAAGAGTCGGTTGTCCCGACCGTCAGAAGCGATTTCATCCCGAAAAGTAACGTAGAACTCAGAAACCTGGCGCCACACGACGAACCCAATATGATGGTTGGTGAGTATCTAAATCATTCTAATTTGAAAATGTTCCCGTGTGGAGTTAGAATATAAAACGTCCTCACCGCACGCTGGGAATGGACGCGTGTTGTAAAATTCAACAAAAATCAGCTTGGTGGTAGGACTACGGTCAGACTGGCTAGCTAGTGTCACAAATCCTAGCAGTTTATTGTGTTCCGTCGTGTGTATGTGAGAGCCAGAGGGGTATCGGGGCGTTCCATTACATCTTTGTTGCTTGGATTCGTGTGCTCCATCTGAGACCCTGTCTGCCCTTACCATCAGGTGTACCTAGGGTCAAACTCAATCAAGTCAAAGAATTATAGCAAAATAACTTCTTCTCTCTTGTTCTAATCGACACCAGCATTATCAGAATAGCTCATGCCGTGCATAAAAGATTACTTACCAGTGAGTAAGGTTGGTAAAGGGGCTGACGGCCCAGAGTGCTGGACGTACTTAGATATCATCATTAATGGAGGCTGTTATAAAAATCTGTCTGCCTGCGTGCTGGGCACGGGCCTTTTCTCAGAATGAGAAGTGTTTTCCCAGCAGTGGGACAGTAATGCGCTGATTATGTTTCATCATCCTCCTGCCGTTATCCCAATTTATTTGGGATCGGTGCAGTATGTCTGCTTCTTCCACACATCTCTATTAGCCGTCATCTCAGTAGTCACTCCTTTTCTAGCCATATCATCTTTCACATTATCCATTCATTGTTTCTTTGGTCTTCCTCTACTCTTATAACCATCCACATTCATACTCAACTTCAGGCCACTTGCAGGCTTCCTCTTACATATGGGCTGATTATGTTTATCTAGGAGAATTTTAATGAAGTCCACAATAAGCGCCTTGTTAGGCGCAGGCCATTATAGCCTTGAAAACTTAGTCAAGTTTGCGTCTTTTGTAATAGCGGTCGAGAGGTGGGGTAAAAACCAGGTCAGTTCCCTTTTTCAACCATTTATGTAGTAGTCTGTAGAATTATGACTCTACAGATGCTCTCCACTACCAAGCAATACTGATTAACAGTACCATGTTTTTAGAAGCATTCATACGATTGTCAATATTACAATTACGACCAGTGAAACCTAGGGGCCTACTCCGAAAATCGAACTGCGAAATTTCGGCTCGGGATCGCAAGTTTTCCAACCACGAAAGTGTTTTGGAACCGACGATCGATTCGATGTTCGCGATTTGACATTTTGCCTTTAGTTCACCCTACTCCCAAATTTTAATTGACATCTAGTAGTTCGTTGTTTGACAAAACTTTGATCGTATGTTTATAAGTTCGATGTCCGTCGTTGTTTCGTTCGTTCGACGTTCGTTTTTCGAAGTAATCCCCTGGGCAGTTAGCCCCGCTACCAACCTTGCTGACTGGTTTATCTTTTCATAACGACATTAACTATTCTCATATAGCTCGTGCCGACACGAAATAAGAACCAGTATTCATTTGCAATATCATCGAAGTTCTTAAATTATATGAGTACATTTTGTTTGATGAGCATTGCTTTGTCAAACTTAATTCGGTAGATGACAACTTAAAAAAATTAGGAAGAATTTGATTGAATTTTTATTATATCAAGAAAGGTACTAGAAAGTAAACGATCCTTGAAAAAATAAATGAAATCAATCTAAAAATGGACAAGATAAACGTTTTTCAAGTTTTTGAATGGCACATTTTCTGTCCTTGTCGTACCGAATAGACATTATACGGAGTAATATTAGGTTACTATGAAGTATTTGAGCAATGACGTCATCGTGCAATAGTGCTGTTTCTGTCTATTAACAATTTTAAATTGCTTATAACTTAGGCATTTTATTATATATTTTATTGGTTTTTTCATTGTTGTCTATTTCTTTTGTAAAAGCTTCGAAACAATTAATAATAATAATACTGCCAATTAGGTACCCAATTATTCCTCTTCTATATTTTATACTGAAAATACTAAAATTGTATATTCAGTCGTATGGCAAAACGCAACGAAGTTATTTTTAAAACTGTCGATTGTAAGCAAAACAGCGCCTTAAAAGACAATAATCCTGAACCAGTGACAATGGATCGTATTTAGGCAAATTGAATATCTACCACAAAACGTAACGGTACTTAATAATTTTATTGTATCTCATTCAAACTTTGACGAACTTTACAATTTAGAATCGGGGAGGGTTCCACAATAATAATTGTGTTGGTAAATCTATAAACTGTAAAAGTATTGACAAATCTGTCGTAAGGTATTTGATGATAAGTTACTGTGGCGTTAATATTTTCCAATACACGCTAAACATCTTCTCCTGATAAAGACAGCAATGACATAGGTACCTTCGAGTGGGAGAATCTTAGGGAGATTCAATAAATAAACTTTTAGACGGGCAATAATTTTATAGACACGTGTCGCAAGATTTAACTAAACCCAGCACGCTTAGTGGTAGGATCTATACGGTCCGCCTGGCTAGCTACCACCCTCACATTAAAGTCCGGCGCCAAACAGTTTACTGTGTTCGGTCGTGTGTATGTGAGAGTCAGAGGGGTATAGGGGAATCCCTCTATATCTCTGTTCCTTGGATTCGTGTGCTCCATGTTAGACCCTGTTTGCGCTTACCATCAGGTGAAAAATTGAAATAAAAGATTTTCTATAAAAAATCTCCTTACGTCTTATTTTAAACCAGTGGAAAGAGAAGTCCTTGTCCCCGTATTCTTCAAAAGAGCCTTATTCTATTATTAAAGCTACATGTTTATAGCCTAACATCACACACCATCATAAATAATACCAGCTACGTATATTTCTAGGGACATTTGTAGCAACTTATGAAGTTATGACTCGCTACGGGCTTGTCAAGGTCCCGACTAAACCTTGACCAACCCTCAGTTAGTTTGAAGGCTTTGTAACTGAAGACGAACTTCGGCAATACGTCAAACATGGCGGCGGATCCGGTCTGCGATGTTCCTTGAAATATTAATTAGATATTCCTTTGCGATAGTCGGGGCGCTAGGTTTTAGTCTGAAATATGGTTTAGTGATAAATTCTTGATAATGTAGTTATTTGGAGTTTGTGGTGTTTTGGCGATTATTTAGGTGATGACACCTTAGGCCCCGTTTATAGAGATGCGGAGCTTAGCGGAGTGCAAGCAGCGGGGCCTAAAGCGAATGACTGAAACATAATTATGACGATGTATTGAGCGTTTATGACGATGTGTTGCACCGCGCGTATTTTTTGAGTTTTAGTTGTATTGTTACGCGGCAGGACGCGGCGAAAAACGTGGCGGAACCCGCATCTCCATAAACGGGGCCTTATAGCGGGTTCACACGGTTCGATTTTAGTTGATCAACAAAAGTTGAACTACAAATGTTGAAACGTTTTGTTCCTTCAAATTGATTCAATTTGATTGAAAGTTTGTTCAGACAGTTCAAATCGCATGCGATTTGGCAGTTGATCAACTAGAATCGAATCGTGTGAATCTGGTATACCTATGTCATATTTTTTGCTATGTTAAGTATATTTAAATATGATTCTAAGGATGTAAAGAATTTATATCAACCTGAAGGCACTCCAGCGATAATCACATCGCATGTTAAGCTTAAAGACTACGTGTATTCGAATCATAATTCGATTGGTAGTCATTCGGTGGATAAATGCACGCAATATACACCTCTTTAAGCAAAGTGGTTTCTAGCAATAAATCGGAATACATTAGTATGAAGACACGCAATAACAGTTAATGGCACACACAATCCTTACAGCTAGGGTACTGAAATCAGAAATGTTCCATATAACTGGTGCCCCTTTTAAAGAGATTGAGTTCACACTTTTATAAAACCAAAGACCCTGACATCGAAATCGTTCCCCACCATTTATTTAGTCTACACATAAAAGCGATATTAAGATCTACATTTTCTAGACCAAAACTTGGAGAGAGATTTGGCAGTAGAGGGGGGGAGGGGTGATTAATACATCCTTTTGACTCACAGTACTTTTATGTTGGATATAAAGAATCCACCGACGCACATTATTCTCGAAAATGTCACATTTTTTGGGCTTTGTGTTGTCAGAAGAAAAAAATATTAAATTGATGACGCAATTGTAGTACAAGTATTGTCTTTGGTAAGATTTATTTTGTTAGAATTTTGGAAAGTCATTGGAACTTTTTATCTATACTGAATGATGTTACTTAAATCTCTGTTACCTTGTAACAAACATGAAGCATTGCCTCTTGTCTGAATAATACATGCAGTGAAATTGGTTCACATGATAAATGGTTAATGCGGTTCAGTAGAATTTTATATAAGCTTTTAACCACTGCATACAGGCCACTTGTTGAGTTTCTACTTCATTTTATAATATTGTCTATGAAACGCTACGAGATATTTATTTCACATTTTTCTCATCGCTTTCAGCGTCTTCCTACTTATATAAGTTATTTGTACAACCTATAATAGACATTATTAATTTTCGCTATAATTTTATTATATCGCTGTCCGTTTTCGATGTCGTTGGTAATTTTTTTACATTTATTTATATGTAAACTATATGTTAAGAAATAAATAAACAAAACTTCCTTTATAATCCCTTTACTCTGTCTCCTGCTTCACTCCCAGGATCGACAATTATATTCTGGCTTGTCATTTTCAATTCAGATCTATAGATACCACACCCGAAGTCAGAGACTCGACAAAGAGAGTTCATAAATACAAGTTTAGTCGGAAAGGGGGCACTAAGCTGCGGGCCACTTAATGTATCACTGATGACTGTTTTAAAAAAAAGTGTTAAAATTAAAAAAAAATCGTTAAAAAAATTCCATGAAAAATTATTTTTATTTTAGTTGTTTCAAAAATTCTTCATCCCCGCTTTAGTTATGAATACAGAAAATGGAGTTTCTAATCCGTGACCCCAAATATGACGTAAAATGTAAAAATAGCTGATCATAGCTGAGGATAGATAGAATTTAGCGTATTTTTTATGAAACCCTTGAACAGCTATTTCTTTTGAACTATTGACTTTTGGGGAAAGTTGTAGAACAAAAGTTATCCATTATTATGGGTACTTTAACACCCTTTCGGCTTAGTACCCCCTTTTCGACTAACCTTGTATATTTTTCCTTAATTTAAGACGTCTAAAAATCATTTTCTTTTACAGACATAGTCATACCATCACTCCTTATAGCAGCGCTGTTCATCGGCAACGCCTTAATCGTCCTCATCATATACAAATACAGGAAACGGTGAGTACAATAAACTTGTCCTTTTATTCTTGATTGAAACTCTAGCTCTTTGAAAGCTGGCTACCAGGCGGCACTAACGAACGCCAACAAATTGGTTTTGCCAGTGAGGCTTTGGATGGTCAATGAATGCGATTCGACATTGATTGTCGCATGGTATAATAATATAATCCGCCTGGCTCTTCCCGCGATGACGTCATCTACATCACAGTCTGGATTGACAACAGAAGTTGACTTTTATTGGTTCAGATAAATAACGTCGGTCGGCAGTGAAAACCACGTATGTGTAAAATACAAATTTTTAAAAGATATAGAAATAACTGTCTCCTGCAAAAAAAGATGGCCGATCAAATGTTAACACAAGTTTGTCACCGTACGTCATAGATAGCTTAGAAGTATTTAAATTGAAATTTTGTTGAACTAGTACGTGTGTGACGAGTTTAATAATCTGAAGAACAAATAAAACGCTTTTCAAGAAAATTTTATTTACGAGGCTTTCACTGTCGAATATCGATAAGTGTTATATTTCTAAATTAGTTGAATAATGAACCTAGCACATACATTTGTTACCTCTGGACTTGACTCTACTTTTTGGGACACCCAGTATAAAATTATGATGTTAAAATAAAGCACTTCGTCCACGGTAGAGCCGTAGAGGTAGAGGCCGTAGAGGGCTTGTAGATTAATCTATTCTCTCGCATTTCTACGTACCTACACATAGAGATTGCGTCCACGTCGCCCCCCGACCGTGTCTATTGTAGTCTAGATAGACTGTAGTCATGCTCTAGGTAGGCTAGACTTGGTTCTATGTGCACGTCGTAGATTGCTCTGCGAGAGTCACCCTAACGGCCGAATACTCAAACGCTACTCAATCTTAAGTTGCCGTTAATTTTGTGCTGTCACTGTCATTTCGCCTTAAAGTGACAGTGACAGCAAGAAATTAACGACAAATCTTCTTTTTGTGTGGTTGATGACTAAACTGGTGTCAGAGTTTATGCCGCCCATGGGCCTCTGACTTGGCTTCACATGCCGTCGAGAAATATCTCTCGGGCATGCCGGTTTCCTCACGATGTTTTCCCTCACCGTTTTTTAAGCAAGTGATAATTATACAATACGCACTTGAATTCGAAAAGTCAGAGGTGTGTGCCTTGGGTTCGAATTCGAGACCTATGACTTGGCAGTCCGACGGTCACATCACTAGGCAAATTAAAATTGAGAATTTGGCCGTAAGAGATCTTAATCTATCTTGGACGAGGCGTTATAAATATTTAATTTTAAAATATTCATATAATGGAACGTAGATGTTCTCCCGCAGTTAGATCACGTCCTTGATCTAAATAGTTAACCTCGCTTATCAGATGTTCTAAACATTTAGTTCATTTATATTATTGAATTATCTGGAAATGAGACGTAGTATTAAAGAAATAGTACTAATATATACGTACCTAGTAAATAGTATTACAGTTTGTTATTTTTAGCGTAAACATTAGCACTGCATTGTAAACGAAGACGTGCAAAGCTGATTTGTGTCCAAGACGCCCATTTGCAAATTCAGGACCGTTAGCAAATTAACACTCCGGTAGTTAATCTATTAACATAAAAAGAAAACAATTTGTTGTTGTTTTTAATGCACTTATTTTAGTCATGAAAATTATATAATTCTGGAACACTAATGGTCAAATACTCAATTGAGTACTTAGTAATTTTAAGTTGCCATTAATTTCGTGCTGTCACTGTTACCTCGCCTTAAAGTGACAGTGACAGCATGAGACTTACGGGGTGTCCTGCGTAAGCGACGAACGCGACGCGACGCGATCAAGACAACGGCATTCCCTACTAGCGGCCTATGTAGCGAGACGCGACGTAAAGCGTATTTGTTCCACGTCATGCTGCGTCGCATCGCACCGCGTCGCGTTTTTCGCTTACGCAGGACTCCTCGTTAACGGCAACTTTAAATTGAGTAGCATGAGTATGTTATAGAAATTTTCTCAAATCATACAATATGCGACACTCCAAACGATAATTCAAAACCAATTCTTTAAGTATACCATTGATTGTCACCGTCGGTACATCTAAAGATTTATATTAACCACTCATGCGCACGAGTTAGCATACGGGTGACGGGAAGTCGTTCCATTAGCGTTGATTTGAAAACTACTGGCCTTTGGCGTGATCGTTTAAAGGCATGTCTACATAGGTACTTAGTATAGTATGGGCGGTAGAGTATCTACTAAAAAATATTTTCTGGCCTAATGAAAACGATTTCAGCTAGTGGCAGTACGCTGGTATGTAGACTAGTAGGCGCACTAGCAATTTAAATAAGGCGTTTAAGTTTATATCAATGTCATACAATGTTTATCTGAGGAATAGACGTTTTCAACTGCCTCGTTGGTCCAGTGGTGGCAAGCGCGACTGCTGATCTTGAGGCCCTGGGGTCAATCCCTAGGTCGGCCAAAGTGTTATTGGGTTTTTCCGGAGTTGGATTTGTGCCCGGTTGATGGCAATAGGCTCGCCTCCTATTACATGAGACTTAAACGTAACGGCGAAATGAGGGTGTTATTATACAAGGGATAGGCCCTTCGGGGAATACAGGCGTGATGTTATGTTATGTTGACGTTTTGACAGATTTTGGGAAGTAATTCTGTCAAAACGTGTAACTTATTTCTCAGATAAACATCCCTTGATAAAATCGACCCTAAAGTGGGCTAGTAATGGTAGCTTAGTCTCTCGTACGTAAACGACTTAGGAACTAAACACATCTATCAGCATCATTTCTAATCTCACTCATAGATTAAGGCATAAGTATTGTATGAACGTACGTAAGCATGTTCACCTTTTCGCAACGATTCAGCTTCCGCGTGCATCAGTACGAAAACGCACGCTTACGTATGCTGTAGATTGCTTTCGCAGCGTACACGATTTTACGATTTCTGTGATGCGGGTGTATCTAAGGCCGGGGCCGCACTGGTACGGCGACAGCGACGCGACGGCGATTTCGTGAAAACAAACTCATATACACATATGTCGGTGGCCGCAATGCAGAAACGACAAGCGAAATTTATTTCTATACGAAATCGCCGTCGCGTCGCTGTCGCCGTACCAGTGCGGCCCAGGCCTAAAACCATCCAGCTTTTTATGTATTGATGATGATTTATGTGATAGTAAGTAACTGTTGCAAAAATAAAAGCCATGTAGCTGCAAAAAAAATCATCACTTTTTTTTACACGACTTTTTAGTGTTTCTTTTCTTTTTTCACGACTTTTCAAGTATAAAATGTTTTTTTTCTTTTTTTTTCTTTAGTCACCCGGAGAACGAAGTTATTGGATATTCAAAAATGGCCTGGCTTCGGAACTTATTTGGGCTGTAGCGATAGCCCGATATATTTTCTTTAACACCACTATGTCCATCTAAACCGTTTTAGGATGCTTAGGGCACGCAGATGACCGACTGATCCTTACTAATATTATAATCCTTACTAATATTATAAATGCGAAAGTTTGTAAGTATGGATGTTTGTTACTCTTTCACGCATAAACGGTTGAACGCATTTGGATAAAATTTGACACATAGATAGACCATATTCTAGATTAACTAACATATAGGATACTTTTTAACCAGGTACATGAGGTAATTCTTCTAAGATGCGAGTGAAACCGCGGGCAACAGTTAGTTATAGTATATTAATGTCAACCCGTAAATGTCCACTGCCTTTCATAGGCCTTCGAAATACCTCTAACGGTCCGAAGATAAATATTTGTAGACAGAAGGACACTGCCGCTTATAGCCGTCACGTAATCCCTTAGTAACCTCTTACGGCACCCGTGGGCGTAGAAGAGGTGGCCTATTCCTTGCCGGGAACCACACGGACATAATAAATACCTAAATCGAACGTTTAAAAAAAAATGCCACAGTAAAGTCTGTGCGAGTTTTGCCGTCTCTCGGCAATCTTCACCGAGTATGTCGACGATAACAGACGATTTAACAGGCTGTAATACAAGCCATTATACGGAATAATGTCAAGTTACTATAATTTTTTTGAAGATTTATGTCATGGGTAAATAGTGCGTTCTCTGTTCTGTTAAAAATTTTGAATCGCTTCTAATTTAGGTATTTTATTATATACTAGCTGCCCGGACAGACTTCGTTCTGTCAAAAGGTGGAAAAAGAAAAGTGTTGTTTTTACTATTTTCCACGCAATTTTTATGTTTTTTCTCTCCATAAGAACCTTCCTTATGCCTTAAGGAATATATAAAAAAATAATTGCCGTTTTGGTCGAGCCGTTTTCAAATTTTGCGCTTAGCAACACATTTGGCGATTCATTTTTATTTATATAGACTAGCTGTGTCCTCACGGCTCCGCCCGTGTAAGAAGTTTTATTCCAGTAATAAAAATAGCCTATGTTACTCAGTGATAATGTAGCTTTCTAACGGCAAAAGAATTTTTGAAATCGGTCCAGTAGTTTTTAAGTTTATTCGTTACATACAAAAATACAAATCTTTCCTCTTTATAATATTAGTATAGATGGCATTGGTTTTTTCATTGTTGCCTCATGTTTTTTGTAAAGTTTCGGGACAATTAATTTAAAAAAAATTGTCTACTACCTTATTAAAATCGGTCATCTGTGTTAGAACTTAGTAAGTTCGTACAACACAAATCTTTGCCTAAGTCAGGTGAATGTGGCCTAAGGATGAGATATAAAGGCAAGATACAATTAGTAACTTGTGCGTATTTTGTTAATTCATGTAGATAGCTTATAACTACCATTGAAGTAGACTCGATTGTTGTTGGTTTTTAAATTTATTAATGCCAATCTTTTTCTTAGTCTAGGCTAGGTACTTTTCATTTTAGAGCAGCGAATTAGTTTTTTTAATCATTGGTACTAAGGTACCTAAGGTAAGATACAGCTAAGGTCCGTATTACAGAACGAAACTCAAGCATTAATCTCGGTTTAAAACTAGTTTTGAGTCGAGTTTTAAATTTAGAACGTTCCTCAAGTATATATTCATTGATCATAGTTTTTTTTTTTTTTCCTAATCGACTATTGTAGATGGTCTTGCGGACCTTTTCTACGTAACCTGGCTATTATTGGCGAGACCGGAAGGGTCTCCGAACCAATACCTACTAATCTAACTACCTAGCTAACTACGCAAAGCTAACTACTGTAACATCATGGCTATGACTATAGCAGCGACACCTCTGAGAGCGTCCCCAAGGGGGGACTCGAACTCTTAGGGTGCCGAATGCAAGAGGACTGGGAGGGATACGACAGCTTGATGAGGGCTGTATTCTCGCGTCATGGTGACTGCGCGGAGTCAGAAGGGACGACCGGCTCCGCGGCTGCGGCGGGTGAGCACGGTGGATCGGGGGCGGCGGCGGTGGGACGTCGCGAGGGGCCTCGTCGGCGAGGGCGATACGCCGGTCGGCGGCGGCGGTGTATGTGTATAGTACTAGTCGATTTATTCGCCTCCTGGAGGAGGGTGATCTCATCATCGGGCTCTAGTAGCGCATGCCGGGGACGGCGGACTATGCTAATCTGGGAGGGTTTATAATCGGACGCGGCGGTCACGAGGGGGTTCCGATGCCTCGGGGCATGGTCGAAGTAACGCTTAGACGTGCGTTTGAGATATTGCCTTACCGTTGGCATTTTTAAGTCTAAATGAAGCTGAACGTTGCATTGATCATAGTTCAGCTGAGTTTGGCTTTATTCTAGATCGTTTCTCAGTTCGTAGACTTGACCCCAAGCAGTGATTTGATCTGTAATCACCCAAGTATGGTCGACACCGCGCTTGAGCATAGATTGTCTTGTCAATTGAAGTTATATTTTACTCTTTCTTTGTTGCCATGCTATGTAGTTATTTAATTTATTTATTTATCTGCGACGTCGTTTTAATATTGTTATCGTCACCAAGAAAACTAATCAAATCAAATTACTTTTTATAAAACACATAATCATCACAATCGTACATCTTTAGCATTTATTCGCTGTCTCACTCCCACCTTTAAATTTGTCTCTTTCACACAGTTATGCATTTATTAATCATCGTGTTCCATTCCCACATAAATAAATTAATACCACATTTCTAAAGGGGGACCCACTTTAAGACTTTTTTACTTACATTTCCTAAATAATAGGGTTCTTATGGTACATCTCATTATTCTAATCATGTGAAAACCCGAACAAAGTTTGTTAAGAAAATAAAAATCGTAAACAAAAACAGGTTGATGCATAGACAATACATATCTCTGCTTGAGGCTCGATTTGAGTCTCGGTTCAGCTGAGTATAGATTGATTACCGTTCTGGAATAAGACCGATGCTCAAGTACTGATTCTATACTTAAACAGTGATCAACTGATTAAAGATCAAACTGGGCTTGAGGAATGCTAGTCTAAGAGCCTCAACTGTCTCGTTGGTTTAGTGGTGGCGAGCGCGACTGCTGATCGTGAGGTCCTGGGTTCGATCTCCAGGTCCGGCAAAATGTTATTGGGTTTTTCCGTGTGGAATTCCTCAGTAGCAGCCCGGAGTTTGGATTTGTACCCGGTTGATGGCAATAGGCTCGCCCCCTATTACATGGGACTTAAACGTAACGGCGAAATGCGGGTGTTACTATACACCTCTGCCCAACCCTTCGGGGAATACAGGCGTGATGTTATGTTATGTAGTCTAAGGATACCGAACCGACTAACAGGTCGGATTCACCAAATGCGCGTACGATTCTCGTGTCCGATTTTTCTGTTCTCAGTGAGATGTTTCCGAGTTTAACATCCGATCCGATAGTCGGATCGAAATCGATCGGATATGTATGCCTGTTCAAACAAATGTATGATGCGGAGGCTTGCCAATAGTCTATTCCCTCACTTAGGATTTGGATCTTTTAGACTTGAAGGTCTACTATTAGACAATGATAGAATAATATCAGCAAAAATAATACTTTAATTAAACTAAATCCATAAGGAATCTAAACTCAAAAACGACCAATCCCAGCTAAACCCTTACTTAACCCTAAAAACTTGGTAATCAAGTAACTTAAACTTGATGAGAGCTAAATTCCAGCATTCACAAAGTTCTATCAGCGATACAATCTGCTGTAAATACCTAGCTGTTTGTTTATCTTGATTCAAGATAATGCAACTTCAGTCCCTTTCTATAGGATAAACGTAATTTACATGTACATCAGGCTAAAATAATTAGCTAATGAATTGAATATTACGCTAAAAGATTTTCGGATTTAGCTTTTGGATAGAAGGCACATTTTCGGTGTCAGGGTTAATTATAATTAGTGTAAGTTACTTGATGTGTATAATCCTAGATGATCTCCGGCCACCCTAGTGAGTGGCCTGCGGGCGCGGGTTGGGGAACCCGTCGCCCGACCAGTAACGGGCCCAGGGAGGATGGCGCGTCTTGTCCTGCGCGCGCCTCTCGGACGGATGTGGGGCAGGGGAGCAACTGCCCCACCACAGGAGGGGTCCACCAGAAGAAGCTGGTGGACCGAGACCTGTCGGGGTCGCGGTGCATGCAACAGCGAATCCCGTGACCCCGGCCTTAGGTCAGAAGGAGGGACACCGTGGGGTTTTAGCCAGTAAGAGTCTGGCACACCCCCCCGTCTTCCCCAGACGGGGGATAGTCCATGAGGATTTCCCCACGTGAGAAAAAAAAAAAAAAAAAAAAAATGTGTATAATCCTAATTTATCTGTCTAATACATATACTTATGTCTTACTAGCGGTCCGTCCCGGCTTCGCACGGGTGGACATTTTTCCCGTTTTTACAACATTTTTCATTTATGCTCCGCTCCTATTGGTCGTAGCGTGATGTTATATAGCCTATAACCTTCCTCGATAAATGGACTATCCAACACAAAATAATTTTTGAATTCCAACCAGTAGTTCCTGAGATTAGAGCGTTCAAACAAACAAACTCTTCAGCTTTATAATATTAGTATAGATAATATTGTAAGATGATATTTGAATTCAAGCAATTTACAACGATTGTATTTTGTACCTGCCTCGTTTGTCTAGTGGTAAGCGCGACTGCTGATCGTGAGGTCCTGGGTTCGATCCCCAGGTCGGGCAATTTAATTTTGGGTTTTTCTGTCTGGAATTCCTCAGTAGCAGTCCGGAGTTTGGATTTGTGTCCGCTTGATGGCAGTAGCCTCGTTCCTTATTACATGGGACTTACACATACGTGCTCTCCATGCCTCGGAGAGCAGGTTAAACTGTTGATCCCGGGTGTCATATGAATACCTATGACAGTCGTTACGGGTATTCAGAAGCCCGAAAGTTTGACAACCGGTCTAATCTTGGGATATCGGCATTGCCCAGTAACTGGGTTGCGGACGTTTGATGGCAGTCGTTCCGTGTAAAATACTGGTATTCAGCCGCATCTGGTTAGACTGGAAGTTAATCCCAACATAGTTGGGAAAAGGCTTCTTCTTCTTGTCGTGTGGTTAGTGACTAACCTGGTATCAGAGTTTATGCCGCCCATGAGCCTCTGACTTGCCTTCACAAGCCGTCGAAATATATCTCTCAAACATGCTTGTTTCCTCACGATGTTTTGCTTCACCGTTTTTAAGCGAGTGATAATTATACAATACGCACTTGAATACGAAAAGTCAGAGATGCGTGCCTTGAGTTCGAACTTGAGACATATGACTTGGCAGTCCGACGGTCATACCACTAGGCTATCACTACTATAGGAAAAGGCTAGGCAGAACGAACAGTCTAATCTTCGTAAACTGGAGAAACTTAAAGTTTTTTTGTGACTTTCAGTAAATTTATCATTTAGCAACACTGGCAACCCTAAAACATTGACTGCCTTGTTGGTCTAGTGGTCGCAAGCGCGACTGCTGTGCATGGGGTCCTAGGTTCGATCCCCAGGTCGGGTAAAGTGTTACAGGGTTTTTCCATTAGGAATTTCTCAGTGGCAGCCTGGAGTCTGGATTTGTGCCCGCTTAATGGTAATAGGCTCGCCCCCTATTTACATGGGACATAAACACAACTGGCGAAACGAGGGTGTACTAAAACACCTCTGCCGATCCCTTCGGGGAATGTAAGGCGTATGTTAAAACGATAGGTTCCAAGAATAATTGACCAATTGTGTCTTTTATACGCGGCGCGACAGTTGGCTGATCTACAAAATGGGTTTCGTTTGATAGTGCGAGCGTTTAAAAACACGCCAGTTTTTCCGATCGGAATTTCATTATAAAGGAATAGAGGCAGTCAAAGGCGTCTATTCAGGCCCTTATAATTCTGCGCATGTTTCAAAATACTGCCTTTATTTGTTAAAACAATGAAAAATACTAGCGTGTATTTTATGAAAATGCGTTACTATTGTGCGCTACTCATTTTTATGTAGACTCTACTAATGAAAGAAAAATTGTTCCGTAAAGTATTTTTTCATAACGTGGACGACTGTTTTTCTTTTATTTCTTTGTAGAGCTACGTAAGAATTTCATTAATTATTACGTATGCTTAGAATAGTATAGAGTAGAATATACTTTATTGTACACCAAAATTGTAACACAGCTCTTATACAATAACAAACATTAAAGGGTACAATGGCGGTCTTATCGCTGATAGCGATATCTACCAGACAACCTTTGGATGAACAGGAAGTCAATGAATAAGAGTACGTACGTACATTGATCTTAGTACGTACTTAGATTGTATTGTATTTACCCCCGGTGTCTGAAAGGCTGTACAACGTAAAACTGAACTAATCAACTGTCAAATCTCATGTCAAGCGATGTGATTGGCTGTTAGTCATTTGGTCGACCAATCACATTGATTCGTGTTTGCGGGTCTGGCATGATTAGAAACGGCACAAAATGCACAAGTTTGGAAGGCGAGAAGGGAGGCCTTTGCTCAGCAGTGGGAAAAACAAAAGGTTACAAAAAAAAGTCCTTTAAAGACAGGTCCAGACGGGTCGAATAGCTTTTAACAAATGACTTGATTAACAAAAGTTTAAACGTTTTTGTTGCTTCAATTTGATTGGAAGTTTGTTCAGACGGTTCAAATCGCATGAGATTTAGCAGTTGATCAATTAGAATCGAATCGTGTGAACCTGGTATAACATGAGACAATTTTTTTTTATCTTCATTTATTTAGAAGGATTTAGTCATGCATGATCATGCCATCCTCATAGGTCAACATGAGACTTGACAACAAACTGAATTTATCAACCTTTCAGAAACCGGGGATAAATTTCGTTGAATTAGCTTTTTTATCGTTCATTTTGTATTCCTACAATGAACTGAATTCAATTATTTTTATTAAGTTTTTTCATGTTTATCAAAAAACCCATAATTATCGTCATAAAAACGTGCAAGTTTTCCAGACCTATATCGTAATTTCAAATCGCAGTTATTCCAGACTTCTTTGACCCTATGGCTGACCACAAATGGGTCACAGTTGATTGCCATTTCAAATGTGTCTTCAGTAATATCATAATCTACAACAATATCTTTCCGCAATACTAATTACTTTCTTTCTCCCACAGAAAAGAAGGCGATGAGATCGAGGACGAGTTTAACACCATTCCACTGAGTGTAAACGGCAATGTGCATAGTGCAGGCAACGCTGTTTAGTTATGTCATCATCCCGAATAGGACAGCTGCACGCCGACGACTAAAAGCACTTTCCATTGTGCAAGTAACTTGCACGGTCTAACTGCGTGTAGGCCGCAATTTAATGTAAAGTAATAGCAACTTGCATGCAAGCTAATGTTTCTAATACACAAACAGCTTGCAGGCAGGCTACTTGCATAATGGAAATTTGGCTTAAGAATAAGAGTAACAAGATAAGATTATTGTTTATTGTAACACTCTACTTTTTTTTTCTGTCAGGATGTACAATCAATGATATAAGTTTAAACGTGACTTGCAGGCCCAGCATGTGATAAGATACTCGTATATGCCACGGATTACGTTCTTACGGGAAATTCGACTAAATCCGTGACACTTGTCTTGTCACTGTAAAGCGTCAAAACCAATTACTAGTTTTATTATGCAAGTTGATTTTTGCAACCTACTTTCAAACTGTGGACACACCCGCAGTAAGTTGACTTCTGCAAGTATTACGAAATAAGCGAGCAATAGCTTGCAATAACTTGCACATTAAAACTAGTGGTTTTGGTGCTTAAGGACTCATTTACACGGAGATAGTTTCTCAAAGCGTGTCTCGTGCTATTTCTGTTTTCATTGTAGGGAAAGACAAAGACAGAACGAATCTCGCTTCGAGGAACTATCCTTGTGTAAATCAGCCTTAATGCGTGCTAATTGCTGCTGTAACAATGTGAAGTTTTAGATTTTGTTTCGACTTATCATTTAAAGTAGGCATATTTAATGATTAGAGATAGTAACGTCGAATAAAATCTTAGACTTCACAATCCATGTCACTACAATTATTGTTCTATTTAATTTAATTTATTAATTAACACACTTTAAAAGTGTAACAGAGCCAAATATTATGAATAAATGGCAGAGATTAAACAGTAATTAACTATTTAAGACCTTCAGGTTATCTTGTCGCCAAGTCTAGATATCAATACCAAAGCGATTATGATAATGCATTTGTATGTGTCGTAAACAAGAAAGATACAAGTTTTATTATGTCTTTACTTAATATAAAACGAGAATAATAATAATAATTAACACTAGGGGTGTAACTTACAGTGCCCGACAAATAAATAGAAGCAAGATGGCGTCTACTACGTGATCTATGTGAGGTTCGGATCATATGATTCGTTTTGATGAGTCCAATAGATTGCTTTTTGTATTTAGGGTCGGATGATGGAACTAGGAGGTGGTTAGTGGAATTATCAGTGGCTACTAGTAAACCCCTCAAGTTTGGCAGTCGACGCCATATTGGTTTTAGTTATTTGGCGCGCAATGTACCTTTGTGTAAACGCTTTGAGAAAGTCAACTTTATGAATCCAGCTGCGTCATTTAAACACGTAATTGTCGTCGGCGTGCAGCGTCCTTAATTTGTCTTAACTTTAAAGAATGTGGGGTACTGACAGGCCGGTGACGCGTCAGTCGTGTCGCCGCTCTGCCGGCAGCCTAACCTAAGTTACCTTATTTATTCGTTAGACTCAAATAGATCGCGAAATAGTCCAAGTTTAATCTTTCTTAGGACTCTTTTAGGTATTAAGTAAGGACTGATATTGTTATAAATACTCTATTAGATTTTTTTTATTTCAATTGCACTCTTCACTGCCTATGTTGTCACGAGTACGTCAATTAAGTACCTATTGTTATAGCTTGATCGCTGTAGGCTAGTCTATGCTCATAGGTACCTTGTGATTATAATTTCTTCTGTAATTGTTGATGTTTTTGTATTTGGCGGAGTATGTATAAATTCTGTATTGAATAAAAAGCACTTTATCTTTTAAATTAGTTTTATTTTGGTATAATTTTACACTCGGGAGCAATGAATCCGGGTCACCAACATAAACTGTAATATGTCTGATAACATTGTTAAACATTGTTTTGTTTATGTTGGTGACTGTGTAATGTAAAATGGCTTTTGATATTTGTTCTCATAAATCACTAAGATAATGAATATTCTGATTTAGATTGCCACTTCAATAAACTTCTATTTGCGAAATAAAAATAAATAATTTATTGATACAATATTGTTCAAGTTAGTATTGAATAGTTTTTGATTGAAATAGGAATCATTCCCTGGTCCATAGACATTAGCTCTTTTAGCTAATAATTAAAATCGTATAAAACCAGTCTATTAAATCAACTCTTAATGATCAACTTAATGATCAAGTCAATTAATCAACTTAATGATCTGTTGGTTCAAAATGAAGAGAAAAACCAGCACTGAAGGGGAAGCATTTTTGAATATTTTTTTTCTCATTTGCCTGTCAGACCATTGGGTCTATGTTTCTGCAAATAAGTTTCGATTAAAAATGCCAAAAGCAAACATTTTGCCGCTATACGCGATCGAGTGTAATAGGCTCTCTGTGAAAGTAAATTAGGGCTGTCAAAGAGAGTTTTCCTGATTGTAGGCTCGATTTATTTTTTATGAATGGTGACAGGTTCAAGTAGGTTTGGGTGATTAAATTTCTGGAATGCGCATGGAGTAGCTAGGGCTGTCACGCAGAAGGTGACTTCGTAGTTGAGGCATACCTACAATAGAGTAACGGAAAAGGTCTATACATATCAAATGCACAGATTCTTTTGATGAAAACAAAATAAGTGCCAAAAAAACGTTTTATGCCATTGCTATATCACGAGTAGGTAAGAACATTGTAACTCAGTCTGAATCCATGTTAAATAAGACAAACACGTGGATATCGGCAAAATAAACAGTAATTTTCACACTACAAAATAATTACTTCACTTAATAATTCCTTCGTTTGTGTATGCGCTTATCATTCAAAGCAGCCCATCGCAGCCCACAGCAGGATTATCTGCTTGACCTCCGCGAAGCGTCCTGCGGTCCTGCCACAGAGTCGGCTTTTATACTCGTGTGGTCCGTCACGTTTGCTGGATCGCGGTTTCAACTCGAGGACCCTTTGTTTCAACGTTAGTATAAATCATGTTTCAAAAAGACGTAGCTATAGTAAAAATTATGGTTTTTTTTATAAAGGGAGTGCAACGTTATAGAATATACTTTATTGTACACCAAAATTGTAACACAGCTCTTATACAATAACAAACATTAAAGGGTACAATGACGGTCTTATCGTTGTACGTTATCTCAAGCAGGTATTTAACTAACAAATAAAGAAATTACGTTATATACCTACTTCTATTCTAAAATACTATATGAATAATTAAATCTAATTTAAAGTTATTACAAATCAATTATATTTACATTTTATTTTACATTTTTATAACAATCAAAGTATTTCTAACTAAACGTAATTGATATTCTAATTATTATTGGAACGCACCCGTGATGACTGACACGTTTTGAATAAATGTTCGGCTGGAATTTGGACCATTCCCTACTACATCAGAAACCTCGGAACGCATCGCGAATATTCTAAGCGACACACCTTCTGCGACAGCGCCACGAACAGTTGTATTTACCTAACTAATTACTCCGAGCTAATCGGCATAAGATTATCAAATTGTGCATAGTCATTTTCAGTTATAATATTTAAAACTACTTTAATTCGCTAAATACAATATTATCTTACTACTTACTGTTTTATAACTAATATTAAATTCAGTGTAAACCCCAGAACGGGGTTCCTTCGCTCTCTGCGCTGGTTTATTACTGCTACTACTTCTACCACTATTACCACGGCTACTCTCCGGGCAAGATAACACCGAGTTCTATGACGCTAAAGAGAAGCTGATTGCTACCTACCACGCTACACACCGCGCCATCCGGCTACTAACGCAGGACAGTGGTGTTTCTATTGTCGTCTAGAAACTTGACACGCGCTCGATATTAACGAACTCACTTCCGGCTTCACCGACAATTTTATATTTGTTTTCAAACTTTCGCGATTTGTACACATTATAAAAATACTAATTCGGGTCTAATCGCGTAGAAAATTTATAAGGCAGTAAAATACCTTATTTATCCCGACGTTTCGACCGAATTTTACCGGTCGTGGTCACGGGTAGACTGAAGTGGCGGAGCAATTGTCATCTTCGTGAAGCAAGAGTATTTTCATCTACCCTCACTTGATCTTGATTTTTAAAAATATTATCGTCGGTACTTCGACACACCACACTAACGACGTCTTTACACTCCATGATGTTGATAGTTTGTATTCATCTTCCCGATTGAAATTCTTGTACTTCTTAATTTCAATCGCTTCACGTACTATTCTGGGATAACAGTGACGATCGGTGGAGATGATTTTTGGACTATGTAATTCTATCCAGTGATTGGAACCGGACTCCAGAAGATGCTCGGCTATTGCGGACTTGTTAATCTGGCGGTTCTTGACTGCAGCGATATGTTCCTTGACCCGTTCTGCTTCTGTTCTGCTTCAGTTCTGCCTTATACATTTTCTACGCGATTAGACCCGAATTAGTATTTTTATAATTTTATATTTTTTTAACCTACCTTCACAATTATTTTTTTCTACTTCTAATAATTTAATTTCTTAAACCACCTACCTAACCCCCTACGTTACAGGAGCTCAAGCAGAAATCCACACAAACAAACTTTTTTTTAATAAACTTCATAATATTTCTGTTCGACAACCCTACACCCAATGGATTATATCAGAAAATTGAATGTAGGTGAGGCTGGAGGTGTAATTAATTTCGGCCTTTTTCAACGATTAATTAAATTGTTACCCGATCTAAAAGATTACAATCGACCCGTCGATTCATTGTCTGCTCCATTACAATTATTACTTGAATAAAGAGAAAGATTTTCGGAGAATAAAGTACTTACTCCTTTTCTTGTGTTTTGTCTTATTTCCTTGGATCTAGGGTAGACCGGGGACAATAATACCACGGGGCAATAGTAATATCGTCCATATTTCGACAATTGCCGAGATATAAGCTTGTGTGTGTGCGCCTACGTGTCTCAAGCGTGTGTCAATCTATTCTGCAAGCTTACATAACATAACATCACGCCTGTATTCCCTGAAGGGTTGGGCAGAGGTGTATAGTAACACCCTAATTTCGCCGTTATGTTTAAGTCGCATGTAATAGGGGGCGAACCTGTTGCCATCAACCGGGCACAAATCCAAACTCCGGACTGCTACTGAGAAATTTCTATACGGAAAAACTCAATAACACTTTTGCCCAACCTGGGGATCGAAGCCAGGACCTCACGATCAGCAGTCGCGCTTGCCACCACTAGACCAACGAGGCAGTCACAAGCTTATATCGTCAGTGGAAAGGTAAAAAGACTAAAGCGCCAATATACCTACTTTACAGTAGAGAGATTCAAAGTATTTTTTTAAGAAAATAAATATTGTTATTTTTCTTAGAGTATACATATTAAATAGATAATTTAATTACATATTTAATATGTATACTCTAAGAAAAATAACTGTTTATTTTCTTTAAAAAAAACTTTGAATCTCTCTACTGTAAAGTAGGTATATTGGCGCTTTAGTCTTTTTAACTTTCCACTGACGATATTTTGGTAATTGTCGAAATATGGACGATGTTATTATTGCCCCGGTCTACCCTACCCTTAGTTGAAACGGTCAGTGAAACTGCAAACAGATTTAAGACTTATGCCTTTAGATAGGAATAGGTCTCAATTTGACCCGTACGTGCCCTTCTGGGAGACAGGCGGACTATACTGAAGAACAAGAATATAGATAATATTATGATGAGTGCCTTGTTGGTCTCGTGGTCGCAAGCGCGACTGCTGAGCATAGGGTCTTGGGTTCGATCCCCAGGTTGGGAAAAGTGTTATAGGGTTTTTCCGTGTGAAATTCCTCAGTAACATCCCCAAGTTTGGATTTGTACCCGGTTGATGACAATAGGCTCGCCACCTATAATATGGGACTTAAATATAACTGGCGAAACGAGGGTGTACTAAAAACACCTCTGCCGAACCCTTCGGGGAATACAAGGTGTGATGTTATGTTATGTGATAATTTTTAAGACATACAGCACTAAGTAACTTGCCCACAAAATACAGTCAGGGGCAATGAATCCGGGTCACCAGCATAAACTTTTATATCTCGGCAAACATTTTTGAACATTGTTTAACATTTTAACATCGTTGTGTTTATGTTGGTGACCTGGATTTATTACTCCCGAGTGTAGATACTCGAGGGCACTGACTTAGCAGAGTAAGTAGGAGTATTGCTGCTACTTAATGACAAGCAAAGTAAATCAACTTCTGTTTTCTATTTAATTCTATCTGTAAACTTGCCATATTTAAAAAAAAAATGTGTATAGAAGGTATTTTTTTTGGAACCTTTAACCATAGGTATCTCTTATTGCAATGAACTTTGTATAAGCAACTGACTTTGTGTCTAAACATAAACCACGAGGATGCATTTTTGAAATCAAGTAACTTTATTTTTAACTGCTTCATTGGTTTAGAGGCGGCAAGTGCGACTGCTGATCGTTGGGTCCTGCGTTCGATCCCCAGGTCGAGAAAAGTGTTATTGGGTTTTTGCGAGTGAAATTCCTCAGTAGTGGCCCGGAGTTTGTATTTGTGGCAATACGGCGGAATGAGGGTGTTACTATACGCCTTTGCCCAACCCTTCGGGAAATACAGTCGTGATGTTATGATTATTTTTTAAATAAGCCTGTTTTAATAAAGAACTATTAATAAATTAAAGTAACACACATAATGTTACCCTGAAAAACGACGTTTTATTTACTGTAACATACAAAAACTAATGTAATTCCGTGTGTGTTGTCGCCGTCGGGTTTCCACACGAGATATATGGTGCAGAGGTCCAGGTCACACGTTTGTTACTCGCATGATATTGGCAGATGGTGTGTATAAGTGAGTACTTATAGGTAAGTATGTGGTTAATAGGTATAGATTTATAGCATGGTGATTGGATCGAGAATAATTCGGAATTGGATAAAGTATCTTCGTACATTGCACGAAATTGAGGTAATTATTTTTATGTGACACATTACCATATCTAATACCTTAAAACGAGCAATTCGTGTATATATGTATATAAATAATCTGAATCCCGGAAACGGCTCCAACGATTTTCATGAAATTTAGTATGCAGGGGGTTTCGGGGGCGATAAATCGATTTAGCTAGGTTTCATTTTTAGAAAACGTCGATTTACCAATAAAAAACCAGGTAGGTACTAATAATAATATGAGGCAAAGTACATTCATAGCATACATACATAAACTCACGCCTTTTCCCCATGGAGGTAAGCAAAAACTATAGAACACCACATGCTACGATACTTACATACTCATTTTGCTTCATCCACATTCATACATCTTGTCATACACGCACGCCGGTTGAGAGTACTACACACCTACCCTTTGTGAAGAACATCATCAATAACATCGTTGTATGTCCTTTAGGACGTCCTCTACCGGCGTTTCCATTGACAAAGTATTTTACTAAAAAATAGATAGGTACTGATTGCTGGGGTATTTTTTATTTTATAAATAACATATCATCACGCCTGTTTTCCCCGAAGGGTCAGGCAGAGGTGTATAGTTAGAGATTTTGCCGTTATGTTTAAGTCCCATGTAACAGGGAGCGAGCCTGTTTTCATCATCCGGGCACAAATCCAAACTCCGGGCTGCTACTGAGGAATTCCACACCGAAAAACCCAAGGACCTCACGATCAGCTGTCGCGCTTGCCACCACTAGACCATCGGGGCAGTAAGTTATTTTATAAATAATCCCTTTTAAAAACTTATATTTTAAACGGTTTTATTTTGCAGTACCCCTGTAGCATCAGTATTTGAGGATTGAAGGTTGAAATTAATATAATGTTATATTGTCACGAGAATTGAATTCGTGTGCCAAGTTTCAAGAGAATCAGTGAAGCAGAAGTAGTTGAAAAATCTATCGCAAGATTTGAATAAAATAAAATAAACAAACATACAAAGTGAAGCTAATTAAAACCGTTTAAAAAATACTGGCACCTGTTATTATAAAAGTGGTCAAAGTAAAATTACTTAAATGGGAGAACCAATAGTTAAAACCACGATAATTACGGAAATCCGCCTTTAATTACATATCATAATTTCCGAACTAACCAGAAATTTGAATTTAACAGTAAAATATACTTCGTATCAACTGTATACCGTTCCTTACTTAATAAAACACAAGTGGAAACCCTTCAATAACTAACGAGTATGAAATACCAATTTCAGCGGCTAATTGCACCCTTCGCTCAGGAATTTATTTTTCATAATAACACGCCCAGGAGCGGTTTTCGTTGTGTGCACTTAATAATGAACTCGTAACGTGACCCCCCTACCACGACGTTGTATACAGTACCTACGTAACACAACGAAGAATAAACCTTGTAACTGGTTGATGGGTAGCAGTGGCGCAACTATACCATCATGGGCCCGAGGCAAATGTATTGGATGGGGCCCCAGTAAAAACCGCCGCATTGTAATTCAATTTTAATAAATCACTGAACTAGTATTTTTTTAAAATTTGAAATGGGTTTGCTCTTGACTCTAGTCTAGGTCATAGGAGACAGAGACAAAGTCTACGATGGAGTGAGCTTACCCAGAAGAAGCCTGTTAACTCTAACTTTGAAGAGAATCAGGTTGAATGCGTTCGGGAACACAGACGCAGGTAGTGAGTTACACTCTTTTGCAGTGCGCATTATGAAGGATGTTTGGAAGCGCTTAGTGCGAATTGGTGGAATGGCAACTAAGTATGGATGGTAACTTGCAGTGCGTCTAGATGTCCGATGGTAGAAGGGGGCCGGTGGGATGAGGTTGTGGAGTTACCCAACAGAATTACTAATATTGTGTGCATTTTAGTTAAATATCTAATAAATTTAATTTTCAAAAGCCGTGGGCCCCGTTGGGTTGGGGCCCGTGGCATTTTGCCAGCCCTGCCAGGCTATAGTTACGTCACTGATGGGTAGGTTAAGTGTAATACAATCGTACACTTTTTGTCACTAGCCACGTTATCCCTTTATCACACGGTGTGAAAATGCAGGCATAGTTCAAGCTATGATATTCAGGATTTTGAGAAATTGTTGATTTCTTATTTGTTTAAATTGTGCAGCTGATCTTGTAGGATGGTGTTAGTTATGTTAACCGACTACAAAACTGAAACGGGTTCTGAAAAATGAGAAAAAAAATCTATCTTAATATTATAAAGCTAAAGAGTTTGTTTGTTTGAACGCTCTAATCTCAAGAACTACTGGTTGGAATTGAAAAAATATTTTTGTGTTGGATAGTCCATTTATCGAGGAAGGTTATAGGCTACATAACATTACGGTACAACCAATAGGAGCGGAGCATAAATGAGAAATGTTGCAAAAACGGGAAAAATGTCCACCCGTGCCAAGTCGGGACGGGCCGCTAGTAATAAATAAAATAATAAATTGGTGAATAGCGTGGAAAGTGACAAATTGTGCTATACTTTACCTACCCATCAACCAGTTTCAAGGTTTGCACTTCGTTGTGTTACGTACTGTATGAAGAAAGAAGAATGTAGAAATGTCGTGAAAAGGTAAGCGTTCGTAGGTCCGCATCGTTAACATGCGTTTAATAAAACATATACTTAACCTTGCACGCAAACGATGCTTCCTTCTGTTGTGAAGTAGGAATGGATTTCGTGGTACACGGTGTGGAAGCAGTATTTACTATTTGATTGTAAGTCACCAAGTTTTCGGAGAAATGATAAATGGGTTCGGTTGATATGTAATTGATGAAAATATTATTATATTTCAGTTTTTTTTTATTGTTTTTTTTTATAATAGGTACATTTACACTATTGCAGTGATAGTGTAGCGGTTGAATGGTTGCCTTCCATGCAGAAGGATCTGAGTTCGAACCCGGTCCGCACCTCTGACTTTTCGAATTCATGTGTCAATCAGAATTTGATTATAACTTGCGTTAAGGCCCGGTGAAGTTAAATGTGAGTAAACCGGCACACTTGAGAGGGCTCCAAAAATGTATCGATGGTGTGTGTATTCCGCCAACCTGCACCAGACCAGCGTGGTGTACTAAGGCCTAAACTCTTCACATTCTGAGAAGAGGTTCGTGCTCATCAGTGGGACATTAATGGGTTAATATGTTATACTGATGATGGTTTTTAAAGCATACGTTGATGATTTTTTTTAGGTTGGTATCAACCACAGCGTCAACTGTGTCGTGTAGGTACACGACACGGTTGGCGCTGTGGTTGAGCAATAACTTCTATGGGTCCCGGTTTCAATTCACGCATGGAGTAAAAGTTTGTATGACCTTCAAATATGTAACAAACATCTAGTCTTAAAAAAACATTACATTGACTTGTAAAACTATCTGTAACAGATTTATTTATATAAATAAAACTCATTTATCATTTGTAACTAAAGTTTAGGTATGTTTTTATTTGAATGTGTTCTACACTTGGAAGCAATGAATCCGGGTCACCAACATTCGGGGTTCGATTCCCAGGTCGGGCAAAGTGTTATTGGGTTTTTTCGTGTGAAATTCCTCAGTAGCAGCCCGGAGTTTGGATTTGTGCCCGTTTGATTTCAATAGGCTCGCCCCCTATGATATGGGACTTAAACGTAACGATGAAAAGAGGGTGGTTACTATATACCTCTGCCTAACCCTGGAATACAGGCGTGATGTTATGTTGCGTAAATAATTGCAACTGCTGTCCATCAACATGAGCTGTGCAGTATCCCAGCAACTTTAATATCTCGGAAAACATTGTAAAACATTGTTCAACATATTAACATTGTTTTGTTTATGTTGGTGACCCGGATTCATTGCTCCCGAGTGTATTAATGATACCTAGTAACCCTGTGAAGTGTCGACACTTAATTTGAAGTAAATTACTTACACTGTACTACTTTGAAACAAAGTTCATTCAGGTAATCTATAAATAACTAAGCTTATCACGTCCAATCTTGGATGTTCCTCTCAAGTTGAACCACAATATCCACGACCTTCCGGCGCTAGACTGCCTTGTTAGTCTAGTAATCGCAAGCGCGACTGCTGAGCATGGGGTCCTGGGTTCGATACCCAGGTCGAGCAAAGTGTTATTGGGTTTTTCCATTAGGAATTTCACAGTAGCAGTCTGGATTCTGGATTTGTGCCCGGTTGATGACAATAGCCTCGCCCACTATTACATGGGACTTAAACATAACAGGTGAAATGAGGGTGTACTAAAATCACCCCTGCCGAACCCTTCGGGGAATATAAGGCGTGATGTTATGTATGTATGTATGTTCCGGCGCTACGTCACAGAACCCTAAAAACACATACCCATATTAGTCATAAGAGCTACAAATTGTACCTATTACAACAAATCAGGTCACGTGGCTTGCGTAAAAGCCTTACAGCTTTTAAACCCTATAATATTAAACTTTTAAGTAGGTACTCTCGTAACAGTATTCGTCAAAAATATTTTTTACGGTGCTATTTGACAAAAATAATAAAACTGTGTTGTTTTGTGTTGAGATATAACTATAAAAAAATGTTTTTTTAACGTTGTGGCGACATCTATTACGCCACATGCGAACTACGCAGCACGACGATTGTGTAGCAGACTACAGCGACAATAACGACAACTCACAAAGATGACGTCACAGAATCCTGCATTGCGCTATCAAGATTCGACACGCAACTTCCCCATATCAACTGTTGGGCAGTAGCCCGCCAGGCATCAGACCCGCGTGGTTGGAGGATCTTCCCTTTTCGTTGGAAGAACACTTTAACTTACCTCGTCCCTCCACAATGTAATACGTTCGCTAACAAGTCGACGTGACCGCATCTCATGGAAAGTGGGTTCCCGCCGCCCATAGTATACACCGATAACATCAAGAGGATTGCTGATGCGTTGCCAACCTTAGAGACAAACTTGAAAATCTCATGTACCTGTAATTTCACCTGTCCTTGCCCTTCAAACCAGAACACATCAATGCTAATTGCACGGGGGGGGGGGGGGGGTAGTAAACCCGTCCTTCTTTACAAGGAGCTTTTAAGGAAAAACATCGCGGTTCTCGATGGTGAGTGTAGTCTACCAACGTACATGAGGCTAGCATGATGGACTAAGGCCTAAACCCTTCTCATTCTGAGAAGAGGCCCGTGCCCAGCAGTGGGACAGTAATAGGCTAATTATATTATGTATCTACTACGACAGCAACAGTAGTAAGGCTGCGAGTAGTAGGAGTAGTACGTAGTAGGAGTAGTAAGTACAGAGTAGACCCCGAGACCTGCTCTGGCGCCGCACATTAGGGTTATAGGTGCGTTCTACTGTAGATCCCGGAGCTCCTGCGCAAATGATGAAGATGGCAACTGAGAAGATTTTAGATTGAAATGCTACAGTAGTTGCTGGATTATGGGTGAACGAACTTGCCACTTCAAAGTGGTAATTTAAAATTGTGTAAAGAAAGGTAATTTCAATAAATAGGTACATTGACCTAAATTGCGTAGTAACTACTAAGTAATCTGTGCTAATTGCTAGGTACTCTAAAAACCATTAAAATCGTAAGTGTTATGTTAAATAATTAAGTACCTACCATTAACATCAGCTCGTAAACGTGTCCTTTAAAATGATCAAACGATTACGTTTTCAAAAATGATTCGTGGTCGACGTATGTTGTCTGCTTCGCCTCCGGAGTGAAACACAAAAGAAACCCGAACTGAGTGTTAGTGACTGACAGACCGAAATTTAATAGGAGCACAAACGCACAGCGGAATGGAAGCACTCCTGTCTAATGCCCCCCACGTTACAATTTAATTGCGCAAGCCTGCGTGATGCCGTAGTGCCTGCAGTAGGCGCGGGAATTGAATGCAGTCAGGACCTGACGTGAAGCTTCCCCTTCCCGTCCACCCGCCTCGCCTTATACGCCCGCAAGGACTCCTTGTCATTTTACAGCACTAGCGCAATTCAGGCGCATTCCTCATTTTTGCATTCAATTCGCGCGGCTACTGTAGCTACCTGCATACCAGTGCAAGCCTAAACTTGTGCAAAAAAATAGATACGTGTCTGGAAGTTTTTTTTTTTTTCTCGTTGGAAAATCCTCATGGATGTCCCTCGCCCGGGGAAGGCGAGGGGGTCTGCCGGACTCTTATCGGCTAAAAACCAACGGTGTTCCTTCTCCTGACCGTTCGCCCGGGGTCGCGGGATTCGCAAAAGCATGCACCGCAACCCCGGCAACGTGTCTAGGCCTAACAGTAAAGCTCAATTGCACATGCGCGGAGGACATTGGTATTTGACGCATTGATCAGGACTAAGGTTTTTGTACGTATAACTATTTATTATAGCAGTGATAGTCTAGTGGTGTGACTGTCGGACTGCCAAGTCATAGGTCTCGAGTTCCAATCCAAGGCACGCACCTCTGACTTTTCGGATTCATGTGCATATTGTATAATTTTCACTTGCTTAAAAACGGTGAAGGAAAACATCGTGAGAAAACCGGTATGCCTGAGAGATATTTCTTGACGGCATGTGAAGCTAAGTCAGAGGCCCATGGGCGGCATAAATTCTGACACCAGGTTTATCACTAATCACAAGAAAACAAGATGATTGTTTATTATTCTGTGCTCACATCAGTGTACTCTTGCCCTCAGCCTCCATTTACGTAGCCCACGCGATGATTAATAATTAAAGACAATTTATCTCATGAAACTCGCAATTTTCATCATCATCATGACATAAACATATGAGTATAATGAAGACGGAACCCTTCCAACGTTACTTTCATTTTATGTTTCCAAGTAAAAAGATCATAAAACCGAGAGTGATGAATCATGTGTCTTCTAAGTGAATTGATATTATTTTCTTTCCGACGGCCATATGTGTTTCTAGGTGCTACTGACAGCTTATTTCGTGATGGGGTCACGAGAATTTATAGTATTGTTTGACCTTCGACCAACTCTTCTGTGAAATGGCAAATAGAAGAAACTTGTGATATTGACAGTTTAATTCAGTTGCTAAGTTGACAAAAATCATTTCCATGCATTTATTAAATATTTAATAGGGAATTTATATACCTTTACTTAATGTACTTTATGCTTCGTGGGGCTCGTGGTTAATTACCAACCGCGCGGATCATACGATTTGCGAGTTTAAGCTGCGCTTACTGCAGTCAGTCTGTAGATGGATGACCGTTCGTTACACATCGAGACCCTCCGTGCCTCGGAGAGCACGTTAAACAGTCGGTCCCATGTGTCATATGATTTTTTTATAAGCAGTGATAGCTTATGGTGTGATCGACGGACTGCCAACTCATAGGTCTGGAGTTCTAACCCAAGGCACGTCTGACTTTTCGGATTCATATGCGTATTGTATATTATCACTTGCTTAAAAAACGGCGAGGAAAACATCGTAAGGAAACCAGCATGCCTGAGAGACATTTCTCGACGGCATGTGAAGCTAAATCAGAGCCCTATGGGTGGCATAAACTCTGACACCAAGTTATTCACTAACCACACGAAAAAGAAGAAGACTATCAAATTACTATTATGCTGTTTTTACGTCAGAATGCAGAAAAAACATTAATTATATCAATTAAAACACAACGACTGATCAGATGGCAACATTGACCTGCTTATTGTAAACCAGTTATTGTCATTGTAACTGGCAGCACTGAAAAAACAGACGACTCATTGGTTTTTTAGAGTAGGTACCGTACCCAAAACAAAAGGAAAAATAACCCTTATAGGATCACTTCTTGTATTTCTCATGTATTATACATGTTATGCGTATACAGACACAAATCCTCACATGGACCGGAGCAACTGCCTGTGGGTTTACAAATTTTTTTTCAGTGCGGGCATCGAAACCATGACCCGCAGCGCATTAAGCCTATAGCTGAGTCACTTTTTTTTCTTTTTTTTATTTGTTACTTGGCTTGCGTTTGGCCGCCATCTCGCCTGATGTTAAGCGATGATGCGGTCTACGATGGAGCACGCTTGCCCAGAAGAAACCGATTCACTCGTGACTTGAAGACACCCAGATTGTAACTGTCGGGGAACACCCACTCGGGCAGCGCATTCCACTGTTTGGCGATTTTCACAATGAAAGTGGAATCAAAACGCTTCGTTCGGGTTTTTGGTTTATCAACCATGAACCGATGCCGCTTTTTCGTGGTTCTGGCCGTCACTGCGCCAAACGTGTCGTTAAAAAAATACTTGGTCAATGATATTCTAAATCATTGTATATCATTGTATAATATGTTGATGATGGGGCGTGTCCAGAACAAATTCACGCGCCATCTGCACAAGAAACTATACGGAGTGTACCCATTTTACCCCCTGATGTACCCCACTTTATTCGTACTGGGTATGGTGGGGTTTAATCAATTGGGTGTGCGGCGGGACTTTGCACTAGTCATATATACAGTTAAACTGCTACGGGGCATTGAGCACAATCCAGGTGTGCTGCAGCGGTTACCTTTGTGTGTACCGGACCGCTACGTGTGGAGACGGCGGCGCCCGCCACTTCTAGCCGTGCCATCCGCCAGGACCAACTTACTGGCCAAAGCACTCCTAACCCGAGCATCTCGTATCATTAACGATACTCACCATAAAATTGATATTTTCACAAGTAACTTGAGTGAATTCGCAAAGGTACTATTGTTTACTTTATGTTACGAATAGTTCCGATGTTGTATGTTGTATTAAATGTGGGTTAGATATAAGTTAGTTATTAAGTTTTACTATTTCATTTAATTTGATATTGTTCGTTTTGGATATAAGACTAGGCTATCGTATTAGGTTAAGAACCTGTAATGGTAGTTTTTAAGGTTTTTAAAAATACAAATAAATATTAGGTCCTTACCTATGAAATTGGCGTTTTTTTCTCCCAAATAGAGAACCTCGTCACTTCTATGATTTAAAATATTAATCAATTGCTTGATATTATATCGAATAATGACCATCATAGACAACTACCAATAGTAAAAAAACCTTATTATTTATAGTTTTCTAAACATAAAAAATAACTTAAAAATGCCTCCTCTTTTTGTTAGCAGAAATGAACACCATTTTTGTTTTAACTTAGCCAAAACTGATTTTTGTCGCATAATCTAAGTGGCATACGTTATCTTAGTTTTTAAACATTAGTGCATAAAAGTTTTAAAACATCAGTGCTCATAGTTGTTAAATAAATTAAGAAAATGTTAGTATGAAAAATGCAACTTCTTTAAAATTCTCCATACAAAACGCTGATTTCATAGGTGGGGACCTAATATTTATGATAAGATTAAATGGTTTTCCAATGATATGTTAAGAACGTTTTCATAGATTATTTTACTTTGTACATGTTCAAATCCAATTAAAAGTGTATTATAAACTATCTGGGGTACATGTTGACCATCTCCTTTTCAGAGTTCCGTACCAAAGTGGTAAAAAATGAACCCTTATGGCGCGACTTCTGTCCTCTGTCTGTCTGTCACAGCTGCTTATTTCAGAAATTACTAATATTACCGATTTGGAATAGTTTTAAATAACGTTTCCTCATCTATATTGAAAGTGTAAGGAATCGAGAAATTATTTTTATTTTTATTGCAACCGGAACCGAAATGGGGGTTCTTTTTAAAAGTGGGATTAGTAATATGAAAGAGGGGCATATTATAAAACATATTTTTATTTATGCCGCATAGTTTTTGAATAGATAGGAAAAACGTCTGAAAAAATACCACTCTCCCCTTATCTTCGAAGTTGGCAAAACGAAACATCTGGAAAAAATAGAATTGACAGAGGTTTATGTAAATATTACAAGAAAAATAAAACGATGTCTATAACTAACACAGTTTTTTAGAAATCAGCAAAAGTATTTTACACACAAACAGCAGTAACGGTTCCAAAAAACTAAAAAAATAATTTTTGAACGAAAACATATTTCCTTCCACGATACGGAATCCTCGGTGCGCGAGATTGCCTCGAACTTGGCCGGTTTATATCTAAATCTATTACATTTAGTTCTTACTGTTTTACTAGTTTCAAACACTATGTCGTAAAATTTACGTACACCACTTAATCCCAACCCACGCCACAAAGAGCAACCATAAAGATACGCCAGCAAAGGCCAATTTCCACGACAAAAGAGGCCAATTATAACCTCCATTATACAATAATTTCCCCTCGCTACTATTAAATGCAAGTCTAACTTAAACGGAGCACAGGAAGTGAACCGGCGACCCTTGTGATGCAAATGCAGTGACAATTTGGCGTTTGAATGTGGCCGGAAGCTAGACGGGGCGACGACGGTGTCTGTACGTATTTGAGTACAATTTACAATTCTGTGCCTTTTCGCTACCTGACTCCACTTTGAATTCTATTGTAGGTATCATCGATGTGAGAAAAAAGATGCAGTATATTACGTTTGGGAGAATGAGTGAACGGCGTTTATCAAATAGAATTTATAAGGCGGTTGTTTATTGAAACGCCGGTAAAGGACGTCCTAGAAGGACATACATCGATGTTATTGGTGATGTTCTTCACAAATGTATTATTAAACAACTCTCATTTGAGAGATCCCTGTCGTATAGTTTTAAGATGGATCGAGAGGGAAATATTAAAAAAAAAGTCATCTGTATGCTGTTGGAAGATCTCTAACTGAGGATACAATACGATGATTACATAGTAAACGTATTTCACTATATTCTAATAAAAAAGTTACTTTGTCGTGTAATAAATTGGTCCCGCTTTCGCTCCGATGATGACATGAAAATGTTAATCTATCAATCGTTATTGAAATGTTTGCAACACCGCAGCGCTGCCGTCCATTTCCCAAAAGGCCGGTAAGTGACATTTTGTCAAATTTGAGTTTTATATAGGCACGTAACAGGGGGAGGGGCTCGTGGCTAAATAACAACCGCGCCAATCGTACGATTTGCGAGGTTAAACTGCGCTTGCCGTGGTCAGTCCGTGGATGGGTGACCAATTGTTACACATCGAGACCCCTCCGTGCCTCGGAGAGCACGTTAAGCCGTCGGTTCCGGGTGTCATACGAATACCTATGACAGTCGTTACGGGTAGTCAGAAGCCTGAAAGTCTGACAAACGGTTTAACCTTAAGATATCGGCATTGCCCAGTTACTGGGTTGCGGAGGTCTGATGGCAGTCGCTCCGTGTAAAATACTGGTATTCAGCCGCATCTGGTTAGACTGGAAGCTGACCCCAAGATAATTGGGAAAAGGCTAAGAGGATAGGCACGTAACATGCCAAGAGTAAAGAAGAGAATACTTTTCCTTTCTTCTAAACAGACATGTTTAAAAATAAACTATGGCAATAACTATAGAATAATGACGAGCAATAAAAGTGTCAATTTTTTTGTTGCACTAAGCGTACATGCGCAAACTTACTCCCACTACGCCAAAACCTTGCCAAGTTACGTGCCGGCGACAACACTACATGAAAGCGCAACTTTTTCTCTATCTATCAGTCTGGTTTATATTTTTCTATCCCATGCCAGTTACGAGATCCAGGGACTACTTACACGGCTAACTACATCATTTTGTGGGATTGTACAATCCTGAAATACGGTTAACTTACACAAAAACAAAAGTTTTAAAACAACAATTGGACGTAGTTTAGCGAAAAGGATCCAACCCACACAGTTATGAGATAATATTAAATTTTTAAGTTTAGACTGCATTTCTTCACCGATTCTTTGATTTAAATTTCTTGGTTTTATTGTAATTAAAGAACAAATGTATAATATTTTACTTGTTAAATGTATAGTTTGGCTTAAGAAGTTTAAGAAGTATTTTAGTATAAATAAGTTATTTTAGATAATTTTGTGGGTTGGATCCTTTTCGCTAAACTACGTCCAATTATTAGTCTCGTGACTCATTTAAAAATATACTATAATAATAATATTTATTATTATAGTTTTTTTAAAGGTAATTACGAAAATGGAAATATTCCGAAAATTACGAATTTCTCTTAAACCTGGCAATATTTTTTACTCTGGCAACATTAAATTACTTTGCATTACACATTCTAGCATTATTACTTTGCCAGAGCAGACTATTGCCTGGTTTAATAGAAATTCGTAATTTTCGGAATATTTCCATGTTCGTAATTACACCAAAGCACTATATAACGAAAACATCTGTATGTCTTCAGAATTTCTAAGGACAAAATTTTCCACGTATTTGCTCATTACTCAAAATTAGGTGTATTCACTTAACCGTCTTTTAGCAATAAGACGGCAGAACTACAGAGGCTCATAACATTTCTATTCATTGGAATTTGGCAAGTCGAGACAGCCAAATCGATTTATTGCCTGAGATTGTCTCATCGAATGTTACGTACAGTAGGCGACTGAAAAGGTACGTCCTTTTTCAAATTCATTCCTTTCCCATATCGCGGGGACATGTTACTTTTTCAAACAGTTGAACGGAACTGCATGGAAAATTATGTTTAATTATTTGGTAACAAAGATCAAAATTGCCTTTTGCCGATGACGTAGTAGTGCCATGTAATGTAGCAACAGAAAAACTTGTGGTAACATAACGTTTACATTCCTGTAACATTAATCTTATTACATGACCCCCCCCCCCCCCCACTCACGTTCAAACACACACACACCCTTACACATACACACCCTCAAACACACACGCATAAACACACATAGTTAGTAGGTATCTTTATTTAAATAATTTTCTTTCTTTTTAATTACTCGCCTGGAACAAAAGAACCAAATATTTGGCCTGCTGCGCGTTGAAAGCTGCGCCACAGTATTAACTTTTGTAGTTATCTTCGTTTCCTTTTATAAATTTGTGTCCTGAAACTTGTTCCAAATAAACTTTTATTTATAATGTCTTTCATTTCATTTAATGAGTTTTGTTGTAAGAATCATGACATCAATCAAATTGATAATTAAATAAATTGACGTTACATATCATGTTATCATTTCACCATAATAATTTTTAATATCCTGTCAAAAAATACTTGTATTTTCATTTCTATAATGTTGACAATACGTAGTCGGTAAAATAGGTCGTTTCTTGTACTGTGCACGCAAAAATATACTTTAAGATGCATACAGTTTTCGTTTCCTTACTGTACTTAGATAAGCAGTTATGTAGGTATTGTCTGAATCCAATCAGCCAGATGCTACAATATAAAGCACTCTATAGTCTCTATGTATTTGATCGACGGACTGATACATGCTTTGATCTACTGTGATCATATTGCATTGCATTTTAATTAAATGAAAATTGTAATATAGGGTTACTTCGAATTAACTGGTAACATTAATAGAACATACATACATAATTAGTCCATTACTGTCCCACAGCTGGGCACGAGCCTCTTCTCAGAATGAGAAGGGTTTAGATTTAGGCCTTAGTCCACCACGCTGGCCTAGTGTGGGTTGGTAGACTACACACACCATCGAGAACTATATGGAGCCCTCTCAGGTGTGCAGGTTTCCTCACGATGGTTTTCCTTCACCGTTAACGCAAGTGATAATCAACTTCTGAGCCGCACATGAATTCGAAAAGTTAGAGGTACGGGCCGGGATCGAATTTAGACCCTCCTGCAAAGGCAAGCGTTCAACCGCTAGGCTATCACTGCTCATTAACACATTAATAGAACATATATTATTTAAAAAAATAAGTACCTAAACTTTAGTTTATTAGATTACAAGTTAATTAACTAATACATCAGTGAAGAGTGCGCACGTAAACGATCTTGTTATTTAATTATTTGAAGTAGAGGTATTTTTATTTGAATGTGTTCAATTAATTAATTAATTTTCAACACACTTGCTCGTAAAGTGGCTCTTATTGGACCGCTTTTAGGTTCGTAATGTAGCTTATTACGGACTAGTCCGGTAAAATATACCACAGATTAATGATATAAATGTTTACGAATTTCACTCAATGACTACATTGATTTCACATTACATTTTTTTTTAAATTTTATTACATCGTTTTTACGCCTAAATAATAGTAAACTTTTTTATTATAAAAATATAATAAATAAACTGTGTTAATTAAAATGTCATAAATAAACATTTCATTTCATTAAATTATTTATTTTTGTCAGCCAATTTGTGTAACATTAATTAATGTAGGCGACGCATAAAACTATATTGTTTAATGTGTGACGATGGGCGACCGTCGCGCCACCCCACGGCCTTGTTGTCACATTTGGTACTGTCATATTTTTTTCAGTAAATTTTTTTGCACGCATATTTTCTTGCGCTCGCCTATTTACTACGATTCATTGCATCCTACTGTTTCCCTTATCCCTCGCTTACAATTAATTTGTGATATGAAAACATAAAAATAATCAGTTTTTTTTAATATTAGGCTGTTTGCCCTGTGGTCTGTCACCTGCGCGCGCATAGCTAACTTGGTCACGGGCACCACAGATTAATTATATATGTTTACAAAGAAATCCACGCGCCATTTTTCACAAATTCTTTTGTATTAAAGATTTAAAGTCTGTTATTTTCCTCGCAAGTGTGTTGAAAAACGTCGTATAAAACGCGTGTACATTGATCATTACACTCTCGGCTCACTTATCGCACTCGCCTGCGGCTCGCGCGCACATTACCGCCTCGACCGTAATGACCAACATAGCACACTTATATCATAATGTACTATTATTTACTTAACATACCATAACAACACGCCTATGCGCCTGTGTTCCTCAAAGGGTTGGGAAGAGGTGTTTTTTCATTCCTCACGATGTTTTCATTCACCGTTTTTAAGCAAGTGATAATTATACAATATGCACATTAATCCGAAAAGTCAGAGGTGCGTGCCTTGGGTTTGAACTCGAGACCTATGACTTGGCAGTCCGACGGTCACACCACTAGGCTATCACTACTAGAAATTTAGGTAAACGGTAGTTTAACTAGAGAATTTGTGTTGGTGAGTGCCAACCTTCGTATAAACCTATAGTGTTGATCGACTTATGAATTGCGTAAGATATAAAACTGCTGATACGCATGGCCGCCGTGCCTCGGGGCCCCCGAGACTCGCCAAACATAGGGGCCTCCGAACAAGTATTTAAAAGACGCCTCTATCACTTACTGCTCTGGGGCCTCAGAGCCTCTAACTACGGCCTTTCTGATATGTATTGTTTTTTTATCTCTACACCAGCGAGGAAATGATTGGTAAGGCCGACTACACATAGGAGTTTTGGAGACATAGTTGATCGCTATTGGTGTGTAGTTGTAGTTGGTTGTATCTACCTTGTTGGTCGAGTGGTTGCAGGTGCGACTGGTGATCGCGATCGACGTCCTGGGTTCGACCACGTCGGGCTAAGTGTTATTGGATTTTTCCGTGTGGAATTCCTCAGTAGCAGCCCAGAGCTTGGATTTGTGCCCGGTTGATGACAATAGACTCGCCCACTATTACGTGGGATTTAGACATAACAGGCGAAACGAGGGTGTACTAAAAATACCTCTGCCGTACCCTTTGAGGAATATAAGGCGTGATGTTAATTAAGAAACTGATTAAATTATCGGTCGGTAAAAAGTCTGTAGTTTCAGGGGGTTCTTACTGAGCGTTATTGGTTAAAATCAAGACCCTTGTATCTTTACCAATAATGCAATAAAGATCACATCGTCGCTGCCTCTGCAAAATCCGCTATGTATTTTTTTTTTGAAAATCGGTCTTTGACGTTATTTTATAATATTTCTCAAGTCACGTGCACCTGTAAAAATCCGGTTTCTAATAATTTATTTTGCTATCTTCTTAACCAAATAAATGATTAGAAAACGGATTTTACAGGTGCACGTGGCTTGAGAAGTATTATAAAATAGCATCAAAGACCGATTTAAAAAAAAACAACATAACTAGCGGATTTTGCAGGCGCAGGGACGACATGGATTTGCATATTAGGCCCTCTCATTAGTTAGTACATAATAGGGTATGTGACTATAATTTTTTTATTAGAAATTTCGTAACTATTACAAAAATGATAGGCAACAGTGAAAAAGCTATTGAAATATTTAATAAAATGCCCAAGTTATAAACGATTGAAAATTGCTCACTAGACAGAGACAACATGACGCCACAATGACGTCATACCTTGCAAACTTCATAATTATTTGACATCACTCCGTACAATATCCTTTTCGCGCGACAAGGACAGAAAATGCCCTCTCCACAAACTTCGCAAGCGTGTAGCTCCTCTATTTTTTCATCGATTTTATTTATTTTTTCACATATCAATTTGTATCTATACTTTCTTTAAAATAATACTAAATTATTGCACATTTTTAATAGTAGTCAACTACCCTATTATAACAAGATTCACAGATAAAATTATCTTAAGGGTATATATACCCAGTTTGGCAATAAAAAAAATGAAGCCGCCGTGGGCCGCCTGACAGATGTAAAAGATAGAAACTCAATTTGTAAAAAAAAACTGGGCGAATCAAACCGAAGAGAGCCGACAAGTTACGAAAGTCTGCCGTCATGTGTCTGCCATCGCGAGCGTCGCCACACAACACCCTTACCGACACTTTTTTGTCGACACGTTTGGTGCAGTGGCTAAGCGATCGGTTTCTGCGCTACGGGTCGTGAGTTCGATTCCCGCACGGAAAAAATATTTGTATGGCCTACAGATAGTTGTTCCGGGTCTGGATGTTTATGCGTGTGAAGATTTGTGTCTGAAAACGCACCCACGATACAGGAGAAATCCCAGAGCGGGACAACGTTTTTAAAAAAAGAAAATGTAGGTATTTGATGTTTCACATCAAAAATATTACCATTGGTAAGCACAACTATTCGTTTTTCGCTATAGGAACCGAGCATTAATGGCCCATATGCGGTCTGCCTAATATCCCATCGCGTCGTTAACACTTAAGTATACCTTCATTATTAAAAAGTAACCCGGTAGTTATACAAGGAAAAGAGGGTTCGCATTCTAAGTAGAGACCAACAACATAGCCCCATTAACATTGCAAGTACACACCTTTATGGCCCGACAATTCATTCATTCGCGAATAGGGTTACCATTTAAAAATGGAGGGATGCCTGTCTAGATGCCTGATTTTACAGAAAAATGCCTGTGGATCTATCTCTCATGTCGGCAAGAGAATAGCTCATGCCGTGTCGTGAAAAGATTAAACAATTAGTAAGATTGGTAGCGGAGCTGACTACACAGTCTGCTCCGAACGTACCTTCCGAGGCACGGAGGGGTGTCGATGTGTAACGAACGGTCACCCATCCACGCACTAACCGCGGCAAGCGCAACTTACCTAACCGCGCAAAACGTATAATCCGCGCGGTTGATATTTTTTATTTTTTTCTATTTATAAAACGTGATCCACGTGCCCCTCCTATGGTAAAGGCCTGTTATATGGTAACTCTATTCGCGAATCACATACAGTCTTAATGCAAACGTGATGTCGTTACGATAACCTAGCAGTGTATTTATTACTGCGTTTAGCAATAAATGTTACCTCTAACCATATGAGCTGTACCGCCAAGAAATTGCTAGTAAGGGTTGGTAGAGATTGTTTTGCGAGATCAAAAGGAACGGGGGACTTACCCCCGACAGCTTTGAGTTTTGAAACGATCGAATTTGATTCGTATTAGTGCCAATTCTGCCTTGTTGCTCTAGTGGTGGCAAGTGTGATTGCTGATCGTGAGATCCTGGGTTCGATAACCAGGTCGGGCAAAGCGTTATTGTGTCAAACGCGACCAAGAGAGGAATATTAAAAAAAACTCATCTACGAGATTGGTGAAAATTAAGAATTAAAAAATTTCTACGAATTACGAACAGGACATTAAATAACCATAGAGCCTTAAGCTGTTACCCCATGACTAATAGGATGTCCTGCATAAGCGACAAATGCGACGCGAAGCTACGAACGCGAAGAAAGCGATCAAAACAACGGCATTCCCTGGTACTTGCTGGGCGGCCTATGTAGCAGACTGCGATGCGACGCGACGTAACTTGTACTTTTTATCGCGTCATATCGCTTCGCATCGCGTCGCGTTTGTCCCAGCAAAAACGAATCGTTTTGCTTACCAATGGTAGCATTTTTATTGCCAAACTAGACATAAAAAGACTCGTAAGCTAATTTTACCTCTGATAGCTACTTCCGTATGGGTCTAGTATACAAAGCTATGAGGTCTTTGCTTCATTATTGGTAAAGATGTAGGGGAACGAGATGGTGTTCCTCCTACGAAAAGGGAGGATCCTCTAACTAGGCGGGTCTTATGCCTGGCGGGCCACTGCCCAACGGTTGATGTTGGGAAATTGTATATATACAACTCCATGTCAGATCTTGATACCGCGATGCAGGATTTGTGACATTTCATCTGACAGCTGTCATTATTGTCGCATTAGTCTGCTAGACATTCGTCGTGCTGCGTAGTTCACATGTGGCGTGATAGATGCCGCCACAAAGATACAAGAATATCAATTTTATCCAATAACGTACTGTAAATTATGAAAATCGGCCAGTCGTGTCATAGCGCTCAGAGTCGTTACCACATTTTGTTAGGTCGTGAGCTGGGGAAAATGGTCTTGAAGCACGTAAGTAAAACCACAAGTACTGGCTATCATTGGAACACTAAATTTTAACCACTATCGGAGGCCTTATCATGTCTCGCCGACTTAGTTTTAAAGCTTTTACAGGTAGGAGTTCCTGAACTAAGATTTGCAGTTCGATTCTTGTAACAACTTATCTTTAAGCTTCTACTTTGTGGGTGGGCAGAGTTGTAGCTCCTAAGAAGAATTGGAGGGATCTTTGGTTTTAAAGAAGTTTTTAACGGGAGGTAGACGATTAGTGGAGTGTCTCCAGCATCCTTGTTTAACAGATATAAGTTCTGCATGTAAAAACACCTTAACTCGAAATTAATATACGTAGGACCCTTAGTACGAAGTAATATTTGTCTCGATACGAGTATCGAATGGGAAACCCTCCAACCGTAATATATGTATTTCCAATCGAGTCGTCTATTAGACAGTGTTTTTTTTTTACTTAAACATAAAACATAATTAGCCCATTACTGTCTCACAGCTGGGCACGGGCTCTTTTCGAATGAGAAAGATTTAGGTCTTAGTCCACCACGCTGGCCTGGTGCGGGTTGGCAGACAAGACACACCATCGAGAACTTTATGGAGCCTTCTCAGGTGTGCAGGTTTCCTCGCGATGTTTTCCTTCACCGTCAACGCAAGTGATAACCAAACTGTGATCCGTACATGAATTCGAAAAGTCAGAGGTACGGGCTGGAATCGAACTCAGACCCTCCTGCATGGAAGGCAAGCGTTCAACCGCTAGGCTATCATTGCTGCTGCTGTTTTTAACCGCCCATTCATACAGCGGACCCGTTTTAACGGATCCGTCGGTACTGGATGTGTTGTTCACACCTGTGCAAACGGATCAGTTAAACAAATGGCAGCTGTGTCGCATCTGGCAGACAGGACCCGATAAAAATAACGGGTCCAGTTTTTTTTTTACTGGATTTGGGTTACTGTCTTGTATGTGAACTCGCTCTTACTTAGAACATTTATTGATTGATACTGAAATTACTTAGAAAACATTATTTTTATTCAGAACAGACCAATTTATTGAAATCAATTAAAATTAATGGAATCTACAATAATATTTTTCTGCCAAATCGGTTTTGTTTATTTTCTCTGCGAACAAAAAAGATTTTAATCAACAGAAAATTGCAGTTAACGTAAATGATTTAGTTTGGCACTATTTACTGAGCATTTTCATTTATATTTGGCTGTATGGTTTTCAACAAAGACTAGGGCTCTACTCTAGTGGAACTATCGTAGAACACTACTAAAGAGATTATGACAGACTTGATCTAGCACTAAAGTGCGGTCGCGGTGCAGGAAGAATTTCGTACAATGACACGCCACTACTTATCTCTGTCGCTCGCGTATAAATATCTTGCCGTTGCGCTCGCACAGATGCGGTGACCGCCGTCAAAACAGATTGCAATTGGTTGTAGGCACAAAGGTCATTGTACGAAATTCTTCCTGCTCCGCGACTGGATTTTAGTTGTCTATAATCGGTTTTAATTAGCTTCACTCCGTATATTTGTTTGTTTGATTCAAATCTTGCGACAGATTTTTCAACTACTTCTGCTTAACCGATTCTCCAGAAACTTCGCACACAAATTCAATTTCTATGACAATACAAAATTATAATTTCAACCTCCAATCCTCAACTTCTGATGCTGCAGGGGTACTGCAAGATAAAACCGTTTAACTTTAAAGTTTTTTAAGAGAATATTTGCAGTTACAACCTAGCTTTTCAAATGGCCCTTAAAAGTCTCAAACAAAATCGTCTCGGCTTTGAAATATTACCACACTTGACCGGCCATTCGATTCAATCGACAATCGGCCAGTTTTCTCGAAATATCGACTGTAAACGACTACAATATCCACACGAGACGCGAACGAGACATGTTTCGAACAAATCGACACAATCTCAAATCGCCATCGCTTTCGCAGACATATTTCCGTGAGGGTTTTGCACTTTTGGAGAAATAGTTTTGAGAGGTCAATCGGCCTTTCTGGAAACCGTTGGCGATTTTCTTTCGAATAAAATGTTTCATGAAGGAAATTAAGTTGTAAAATGTTTTGGTTGTATTGTAGCTAAAATTTTCGTTGGCGAGCGCAGACGCAGGCGTCAGCTAGTTTAAACTAATAACTTAAACAAGAAAATTGACATAACATAACATTACGCCTGTATTCCCTGAAGGGTTGGGCAGAGGTGTATAGAAACAACCTCATTTCGCTGTTATGTTTAAGTCCAATGGGGTGCGAGCTTATTGCTAAATCACAACACCGGGCTGCTACTGAGGAATTCTACCTGCCGGACCTGGGGATCGAACCCAGGGCCTTACGATCAGAAGTTGTGCTTGCCACCACTAGACCAACGAGGCAAATTAATGAAAAGGTTATTATTATTTTCTACACAGAGTTAAACTAGGTATATAACTTTCTTATCTTTATAATAATAATTCGACTGTACGTGTGTATGTCACTGAACTCCTCCTAAAGGGCTGGACCGATTTGAATGATTTTTTTTTGTATGCGTTTGGGTGGCGCCGTGAATGGTTTAGATTCACAATTGGACCCGGTAGGTCGCGCTGCTTTTCCGGGCAGAACGACGTCTGTTGGGTCCGCTAGTTTTATATAGAATAAGCCTTTGGTAGTTGGCACAATTTAAAAGTTCCAAGACAGAACTAACTAGGTACATCTCGAGTTTTCTACTTCGTTGGTATCAAAAGCGCCAAATCCACATGCAAGTTAAATTGCACAAGTAATTGCAGCAAGTGCTCTCTTAGTTCGTGAAAATTCCAGAAGTAATAGTTGCAAGTGTACCAAAGTCCTTAGAGTGGGTCGAGGAACTTCAAGTATACCCCACCAAGAAAAACATAGTCTACTTAGTTGTTGGCAATAAGATTGACTAGCATATCATTTTGGGACCCAGTGCAAATATCAGCAAGCACATTGGTTCACCCGCACGAACGCTCAATGTGTATGCCCAAGGAGGGTTGATGTCAGGCAGGTGGCCGGTCATAAAACAATAAGCCAAAACTTCTAACAACATGGATTTATGGGCAGGAAGAAGAAGAGGTGTCCACAGTTGAAAGTCAGTTGCAGGTGTCAACATCCACTATGTAAGTACCGTACACGCAAACTACGGGTTACAAGTAGCTTGCATACTGGAATCGTTGTCTTGCATGCAAGATTACATAGTACTTACCTTAGCAAACCTTGTAACTGGTTGATGGGTAGGTTAAGTGTAATACAATCGTAAACTTTTTGTCACTATCCACGCTATCTACTTATCACACAGTGTGAAAACGCGGGTATGGTTCAAGCTATGATATTCAGGATATTGAGAAATTGTTGATTTCTTACTTGTTTACATTGTGCAGCTGATCTTCTAGGATGGTGTTAGTTAAATATTAACCGACTGCAAAATTAAGTGTTTATGAAAAATGAGAAAAATAAAAATTTGGATGGATTGTGACAAAAAGTGTATGATTGTGCTATAGGTACTTTACCTACCCTTCAACCAGTTTCAAGGTTTTACGTACTGTATTGCATTGTGTTGTAACTTGCAAGCAGGTCGTGTAAGCGTGCAAGCTACTTGCACTTGTCCAAAGGCCACCTTGCAAGAAAACCATATAGCTACAAAAATAACTAATTCCCAGAGTTTTCCACAACAAACCAAACGAAGTCCGCGTCTCGACCACAGTTTAAAAAGAAACTCAGTAATCCGACGGCTAACTGAAACTTCAAACTACTAATTGCTGGATAAATCTTGAGAAAGTTACACAAACTACAAAGTAGGGTTTAATTGGGATGACTGTTTGTCTGTCTGTGTTCTCGATTTACCTACAGTTTACAGTGACAATTAGCAAGACTGTAATTGGCTTAATGAGGGTGCTTTTGGACTGTCTATGGTAGTGTTGTACTGCAAGAAACTTGAAGACAAATAGTGATGTGACGCGAAGCATATCGTCAGTGGAAAGGTAAAAAGACTAAAGCGCCAATACCTATACCTACTTTACAGTAGAGAGATTCAAAGTATTTTTATAAGAAAATAAACATAGTTATTTTTCTTAGAGTATATATATTAAACAGATAATTAAATTAGGTAGTCTTTAGTCTTTTTACCTTTCCACTGACGATATTATTATAGTCTGCGAGCAAGTGCTAGAGTGCGCGTAAGATAAGTCTGCGCGCGGTCAAAATCGGAACTAATCATGGTCCACCACAATGTTGCCGTTTTATTAACTTTGTCACTATATTTACCTGATTTAAGAATAAATACCTGATTTAAGAATAAAAGAAAATATAATAATAAAGATAGTAGACCTCATCAGATGATATTAATCATAATGCATTCTTATTCATTCACGACACATCTATAAGCTTAGTTTTTTTCCTTTGCAAATTACGTAATAATACTAATTAGTGCAATTGTTAGGTAGTAAATTTTAACGTACATAATTTAGCTCAATTTAAATATAATAAACCGCAAAAGAGGGCTGCCCATTTTAATGCTCACGAATATATTACTTTTCCTTAAAAAGTAGTACTTTGTATTTTTGTGATCATGGCAACATTTAGCACGCCCTCAGTCGCGCGCAGAGTTATCTTGCGCACACTCTAGTCACCGCCTGAGGTATGACAGCGGCAGGAGGGGGGTGTGAAACAACAGACGCGCTCTGTCAGTTTGCTTTGTCTTGTCCACCGCGCGCACCCCCCTCCTGCCGCTCCCATATCTCAGGAGGTGACCAGCACTTGCGCGCGGAGAAGCTATAGGCTACTGTTACCAATCCTCTTGCTCATAACTTCGTAGACTCTGTCTAGAAAAACTATGGAAACAACAGGAATGGCCTATTTTATGCCAGGAACTACCTACACCACGGTGAAATGCAAAGACTAAGTAGTACTGCGAAAGACTACATTTTTTTTACGTAGGTAGTTGGTTGGCAAGCGGGCTATCGTCTCACCTGATGGAAAAAGGTTACCAACACCTAAATACACATACAAAACAAGAGAATTGTTTCTGCATTGAAAAGTCTCCATTCCTCCTAGCCTTTTCCCAAACTATGTTGGGATCAGCTTCCAGTCTAACCAGATGCGGTTGAATACCAGTATTTTACATGGAGCGATTGCTATCAGACCTCCGCAACCTAGTTACTGGGCAATGCCGACATCCTAAGGTTAGATCGGTTCTTAGACTTTTGGGCTTTTGTCTACTCGTAATCACTGTCATAGGTATTCGTATGACACCCGGTAGCATTGAAAATTCTGGTGGCACCCATACCTTTGAAACTGGAAGACAGCTATTTGACAGCGTTGGACATGCCGGACGAATATTTTCACAAGAAACTCTATTACTATAATATCTTTAGGCAAGGAAAAGCAAAGGGCAACTCAATTACGCCTTCTCTCCGTATAAAATAAAGCAAACCACCCCGATTTCAGGGCGCGAATGTTTACTTAACATATCTGGGTCACCGAAGAACCTCACACAAAAATAAATCAAGTATTAGGATTACTAAAAGATTGGGACGGGTTTTTCCTTATAGACACGGTGTTCTTAACAAATATTTAAGAATAGCATTAAACTTAGAATAGAATACTAATTAGAATAAAATGGAACTTAAAATTGAATAGAACTTACAATACAATAGAACTTACAATACAATAGAACTTACAATAGAATAGAACTTACAATAGAATAGAACTTACAATACAATAGAACTTACCATAGAATAGAATAGAACTTAGAATAGAAGTTTATTCGCTGAAGATATGGCAACCCAAATTGATACATTTTTAAAAAGGTTTCCAAAACAATTTGCCTTAATTAGGCATGCGAAATCTTAGATGATCGTATTTTCTAACAAATTAAATCAATATTAATCAGTGCCATACAAATATACTGGCCTGCAAAAATAAGTATCACAATTTTAAAATTGCAATAACTTTTTAAGTACACAAGATATATTTTCGAAACAAAAAGGACTCAAAAAAGAGTTTAACTTTGTTACTATAGTTTCAAAGGAAGCTGATAAAAATTGCTATAAAACGTTTTTTTATTTTAAATCTCTAACTTCTATAGTTTAGAAAAAATTGAAATTTTAAAAGTGTGATACTTATTTTTGCAGGCCAGTGTATATGTCCTTTGCGATTAAAATTAGTAGTAATATAAGTAAGACTGTTACACCGCGTATCGTAGAGTTTCTTATTTTCTAACGTAGGCGTGTGTACGCTGATATAAATTCACGTTTGCTATATACCTTATATCTTTATGATAGACAGTAGACAGCTAAGGCTCTCCGTCATTACTTATTCCGCACACATTAGCGAGAGTCTTAGAGAGCTCCTGATGGAAAACAACTTGAAGAAGCCTTGGAAATAATGTATTATATTAATATACTTCAGATTTCAGGTGAGATGTTATCAGGGGTTTGAATTTTCACAATTGATATGGAATTTTTACAATGGAAAGCTATACAGAGTGTCCCAGTATGTAGTAAAAAAAAACAAGGGCGGTATATATACTCAATTTTATCGACAAAAACACTCCACTTGTGGAGACTATTCCCCATCCAAAAGATAGAGTAATTTTAGCATTTGATTTACCTATTTCGACCTCTACATACTCGAACATCCACAATTAAGAACTAGGCCTCACAGAGGCGTGAATTTAACGTCATTTGAAAGGCTACAGCATAGACAACCTAAAGAAGTATCAAACTGCCATACATAAGTTAAGCAATTTTTGTAATGAGACATGAAAGTTAAATTTGATACATAATTTTACACACTATTTTCATATTTTCTAAAATACTACAAAAACTGCAAAATAACATGTGTCTTTTATGCTTTTTTTTTAGTATTTAAGTTGTTCTACAAAACAGAAATCACGCCTCCGTGAGATCTAGTTCCTGAGTAGTGAGTAGTTGAATATGTATAGGTTGAAATATCTGAGTAATATACTAAATTTTTTCTATCTTGGGGGACAGGGGGTGGGTAATTTGAAAGTGGGTTTTCGACCCCTTGTATCAAGTGCTTTACATAGTTGATAAAATTGTGTGAATATGCTCTTAAAGTTTTATTACTACATACCTACTGCGACACATTGTATACTATGTTTATATTAGTAAGGGGGTTAATTCTGAAACTATAATTTGTTCAGAATCACCAGAAGAATCACGTCATATTTTGTTCCAAATATAAGTACTTTCAACTTGGATTCAATATGTATTTATGCATATCATTGGACCACGAAATACCTTGAGGCCTGAGATACCATCTCAGCTCGGTAAATATCCGTGTATTTGACAACCCCTAAATGGCACACCTCACGCACCCTACTGAGGAACTTAACGCAACATGAACTAGCATCTAACTTGGAGAATTATTATAAAATAATAATCCCTTAAAGCATGTTTAAGTTAAACGGCTGTAGTGCAGCATCAGGATTTGAGGATTGAAGGTTGAAATTATTATAATATTGTATTGTCATGGGAATTGAATTTGAATGCGAAGTTTCAGGAGAATCGGTTAAGCAGAAGTAGTTGAAAAATCTATCGCAAGATTTAATCAAACAAACAAATATACTAAGTGGAGTTACATACATAATATCACCCCTGTATTTCCTGAAGGGTTGGGCAGAGGTGTATAGTAACACTCTCATTTTGCCATTATGTTTTAGTCCCTTGTAATCAGGGCGAACCTATTGCTATCAATCGGGCACAAATCCAAACTCCAGGCTGCTACTGAGGAATTCCACACGGAAAACCCCAATAACACTTTGCCCGACCTGAGGATCGAACCCAGGACCTCACGATCAGCAGTCGCGTTCGCCACCACTAGACCAAAAACCGTATAAAAACAGGCAGTTCAAATAATTCATGTCGACTTATTTGGATTTTTGTGCATGTGTAAACTAAAAATAGTGTTGTATTATATTCTATTTTCGTACTCAACAAAATAGTTACACAGTAAGCATTAAAGATACTAATGTTATTAACCAAATCCCTGTAGTTTCGTTTTATGTTGTCGTAACTGGATTTAGTGAAGTACCCCTGACATACCGCAACTACAATGTGCTCGTACACATAATAGTGCTCAGTGTATACAGGGTTACTGGTAACTCGACGTATTCCTTGCAAGACATTATAGTAGGGTTGAAATGCAACAAATTAAGTTATTGAGATATGAATTATTTTAGATTTTTGTTGAAATATCCCAGTTTCAACCCTATTTCCAAAAGTGTTTGGTATTTTGAACTTTTAATTACTAACAGAGATCTCCTATGGCATCAGCTATGATAAAAACTTAAACAATACATTTGCACCGTACATTATTTTGAATTAGGCTTCAAATGGTTAGAACTGAGATTTTTAAATAAAAATAAAAAATCTTAAAACTGCTGAATTTCGGTAGAATATTTGGTGGCTTAATTTGTTGCATTTCAACCCTTGTATAATGTCCTGCAAGGAATACGTCGAGTTACCAGTAACCCTGTATAATACCAGTACCAACTTAATTTAATAAAACTACATTGACCCCGATTCTGTTGAGCACTGACTAAACTTGACAAAAAATATTGCTATCCTTTATTTGCAGGAGAAACAAGAAAGAGATGGAAGGATATTAGAGCTGTGGAATTAGGTTGAACTAATTTGCAAACAAATTAATACCCGGTTCCTTTAAACAAAAACGAATCGTTTTGGTTACCAATGGTAGCATTTGTCATTTAAATAGACTCGTAAGCTAATTTTACCTGTGATAGGTATTTCCACACGGGAGGGTTTACTATGCAAAGATATGAGGTATTTGTTTCATTATTCGTAAAGATACAAGATTCTGACTTTTAGTCAATAACGCTCCGTAAATTATAGGAATTGACCATTAGAAGACACCTCGGCATATGCCGCCTAAAAACAAAATGGTGTTCAAAAAGTAAAGTAGCTTGGCATCTCTAAAATAAGTCATTATTTTTCTTGTTTTGCCTGTTAATAAAAGATAGGAATATTTTCAGTTAAGTTTTTATTTTCTTGTAAATTAAATGAGAATAGCTAGAGACTCTAGGGCCCTAAGGCAAAAAAGATCGAGGGCCCTATAACTACTACTACTGGAGCTCTTGTAGCAGCTACGGCCCTGGAGATAGCAGTGTTGCCTCTTTATTCGTTTCGTTTAGGAAAAAATATTACCAGTACCTAAAATATTAAACATTTTTTCATGAAAACGTTGATTTTACAGTAGCATTTTCTTGTAATTAAATGAGAATGGGCCATACCTAGAGTCTTTCGGGCCCTAAGGCAGAAATAGAGCGAGGGGCTCTTTATCTACCTGTTCTGGGGCCCCAGCGTGTGGTAGATAGGGCCCCAGAGATAACAATATAGCGACTTTACTGGTATCGTTTCTACAGGGGAAAAAAATGGGGCCCTACCAGTGATCATTCCACAATCATGCGTCCCCAAAATGTATAGGTACATTCTCTAGAGCTGCAACAAAATCTACGTAAAATCCCAGCTTAATTAAAATAGCTCCAACCCAATGCTATTTACATCTCTAATTAATATCTACTTGTCTTTATCTACTTGTTCTGGGGCCCCAGCGGGTGGTAGATAGGGCCCCAGAGATAACAATATAGCGACTTTACTGGTATCGTTTCTACAGGGGAAAAAATGGGGCCCTGCCAACGATCATTCCACTATCATGCATCACCAAAATGTATGGTACATTCTCTAGAGCTGCAACAAAATCTACGTAAAATCCCAGCTTAATTAAAATAGCTCCAACCCAATGCTATTTACATCTCTAATTAATTTAAGCCATTTATTTAATTCCACCTGTACACAGAACTCAAGATTGAGCAAAACAATTACCATTTTGCTGACGAAGAAACGACTGCAATAACATTCTGTTAATTTCATTATGTGTGCTTAGCCTTAAATTAGTTAAAATAAAACGACATACATTACCGGTTTTATTGTCTTGAGTCTTAAACAGCACTAGCATCTTTAATTTGGGAGGAATGTTCTTCTAAATAGTGATGCGACAGGTATTTAATTAGAATTTACTTTGTAAGCAAATTTATTTTGTTAAAGTTGGTTTTTGTTCACTAAAGTATCTATGGTGAAGCTTTTCACGGCATCGATCCAGTAGATTTTGAAACTTGACTAAAGAAACAGATGAATGAACTATTTGAAAAAAATAAACAATTTTTGATTATACCTATTGTGCATAGCTGACGTTGGTCAGAAAGCCGTAAGCTTAAAATGGAATTCGGCTGGTCATGTCTGCCGCATGTCGGACGAGCTGTGGGCAAAACTCTTTACTGAGTGGAGCCCAGACAACGTCAGACGACGTCGCGGCAGACCCAGAAGGAGATGGTGGGACGAACTAGACACTCATCGGAATTACTGGCCTCAGAAAACCTTAAACCGAGAGGAGTGGAAGGAGGGTAGGGAGGCCTTTGCCCTGCAGTGGGATGATCATGGCTGAATAATAAATAATAAATTACCTATTGTGCAAGATGGCGGCCCTGGTCAATAACGCCAGACAGAAAAGTAAATAAAAGTACCCGTGTAAAAGTCTAATATTCTGGATATTTTTATTTAATCACGACCTCGTAGTGTTTATTTTCAGTATTAAGTTTAAACCACCATAGCGATGAATTGGGTAGCGGAGGTCTAATGGCAGTCGCTCCGTGTAAAATACTGGTATTCAGCCGCATTTGGTTAGGCTGGAAGCTGACCCCAACATAGTTGGGAAAAAGCTAGGCAGAACAGAACATCATACCGATGAAAGTGTGTACTTCAACCACCTTCATCAATCCTATAAAAGAATTACAAGGGCATTAGAAGAACCTCCACGAGTGAAGATATTCAAGTACGACTGGTGCACCCTTGACAGGTCAGCCCCGCCACAACCTTATTGATTGGCTAATCTTTTCACTGCGGCACAAGCTATTCACGTAGATCTCTTAGAGCTCTGCCTCATTAGTGCGTTGCGTCGTCGCAGCGTCAACGCTGCGTCGTTTTCCATATATTTTAAATTAAATGCCACATTAAATCGTTGCGTCGTCGCACGCGACGTTTCAACGTATCGGCGGACGAGAGACGAAGTGGGGGAGGATGATGCGCTGCGCTGTCGGAGCTCCGGTGCGACGACGGACAGTGTTCCACTGCTAGAGGTGCGTGCGTCGTCCTTTCTGCGACGTCGTGCGTCGTCGCAACGCAGGTGTGGCATACAACGCGTTGATTCGTTGCGACGACGCAACGCACTAATGAGGCATCGCCCTTAATGATACGAGAGAGAACACTGCTTTTTCTAACACACTTGACTAACCAACTTCTGTACACGGAACATCCCTAGCCCATTAGAGTTCATAATACTGTCTACCGTGTGCCGGAATTCACAACGACACGTCACCATTCATTACTAGAGGATAACGAAGGCAGGCACGCATTGGAGTCGTTCCGCGATACCTCCGTGTCGTCCCCATATCGCATCCCCTTCGTTAAGTTCTAATACCTTCGACCTTGACATGAATAGTTCAAAATTTACCTTTGAAGTGAATGTTGACGGCAAAAACAATTCACGGATTTAACACAGTTAATGTTAGTCAAACATAATTTCGTTGTATGTTTTTGCGACGTAATATTGTCAGATTGCTGACGTAGTTTGGTCATGTTGAGAGAATGAGTTAAAAGCGATTAAAAAAAGGCATTTATAAGGCAGATGTCAGTAGAAATGCCGTTAGAGGCCGCCCTAGAAGGACATATATCCATGTTATTGGTGATGTTCTTCAAAAAGGATAGGTGCGTAGTACTCACAACCGGCGTGCGTGTATAACAAGATGTATGAATGTTGACGATGCGAAAGGAGTATTTAAGAATCGTGCAATTTTTTTTTTATTTATTCAGGGACAATATACAGCTACATTATGTGTTAGAAAAGGGAAAGATAATAAAAAATATAAACAATATTGCAGCCCACTACATTATCCGCATATTAACAAAAGAAAATATGATAATGAGGGCCATTGGATAGGTAATAAATGATTACATCACATTAATAATAATGAATTACATTATGCAAAATAGTTATTTATTATAATTCATTGCTTGGCAACAGAGAAACAATAAACAGCAGCAGTGCAGTGGCTAAGCGATTGGCTTCTGCGCTGCGGGTCGTGGGTTCGATTCCCGCACGGAACAAATATTTGTATGGCCTACAGATACTTGTTCCGGGTCTGGATGTTTGTGCATGTGAAGATTTGTGTCTGTAAACGCACCCACGATACAGGAGAAATCCTAGTGTGGGGCAACGTTTTATTTAAAAAAAAAAAAAACACTAAAATAAATAAATTATAAAATCTAGACTAGCTTACATTCCTAATAACATTATTGGTTACTAATAAATAATAGATAATCTTCATGACATTACATTTCAATTTTGATTTCTGCCATGGGGTTCGAGTGCCCACTTAGTTTTTCGCGACATCGCCAAGCGGTTGGTCGACTCTTAACGTGACAATAGGGCTGGCCTATTTTTTGGCCAGAGAATCAGCATTGCCATACAACGTGGCAATGCTGCCAGCCTATTGGGCTATTTTTCCTGTTGACAGCGATGCGGACGAATTTTTTGATGCCCTTTGATTGTTTTATTTTTAATTTGTATTATAGTAGTTAAGATTTATATTGTATATATTAGGATAATTCGATGTAAAAACTATATAATAGTAATAAAACAATTTTGATTTTGAGCATACAAAAATATCAATATTAACAAAATTACCATTTAGTTTAGTAGCAGGTGGGACCTAATTGCAAATTATACCTAAACCGAAAGAAAATCAATGGGTTCCGCTTGCTACTAAACTTAATGCGGGTATTTAACTTGGGCTTTCAGCTCATAATACCTATAGTCTGTTAAACCGAAATAGAGTTTACTTCGTTTATTGTTTATTTTAATTTTGTTTTCTATTCTCAATCTTGTTTCGGTCTTTTTAGTGCATTACATTTAATAACTTTTTTGCAGTCGGGTTTTTGATTTTTTTAAATTATATGCATACCTATTTATTTTTAGTAATTTTAGGGCGCGTTCCCACTATGTCGTGACGATAAATTTATCGTTGGACGACTATCGTCTCTAGCTATTCCCATTATAACGACTGTTTGTCGTCAATTTTTTTTATCGTTTAGCGACTATCGTATCTAGCTGTTCCCATTGGATCGCGACGACATTTTATCGTTTCACGACAGTCGCTTTGTCGTTTGCATATCAGTAGCAAGCTACGACAAGACGATATTTTTATCGTGGCTACGACAGATAGTCGTAACAACGACACATCACGATGTCGTGACGGTAAATTTATCGTTGGACGACTGTCGTGCTAGCCGTTCCCATTGACACGACAATCTGTCGTCACTGCAAAAACAAGTGGTTAACGACAGTTTATCGTGTCGTCATATATGTGAACACCTTCATTTAAATAATTATATAAGCCACGACACTTAAAAATACACGACTATCTGTCGTCACGACAAAGTGAGAACGCGACCTTATTGCGGTTACCTTTGTGCCGGTTTCGGATCGGACAAGGTTTTTTTTTACATATTGTATAATACTAAAATAAAATCTCTAAAAAACAATATCATTGCGTTGAACGATGTGACGGTGAGCTAAAGAGGTTTCGTATCAAAATAACATCGAATAGTTCACCGAACACGTTAATTCAGGAATCCTTTGATATTAAAAACGTATTGGTTCCTTTGATATCAAAAACGGAAATTCCTGCTAGGTATCCAACGATTTATAGTTACGATAATATCTATGGCCGCCGAAAATAATGGACGACACACATGAAGCGATTAAAAAAATATTTATTTTGTCGCTCTTTTTTAGGGTTCCGTACCCAAAGGGTAATACGGGACCCTATTACTAAGATTCCGCTGTCCGTCCATCCGTCCGTCTGTCACCAGGCTGTATCTCATGAGCCGTGATAGTTAGACAGGTGAAATTTTCACATAATATGATGTATTTCTGTTGCCGCTATAACAAAAAATACTAAAAAACAGAATAAAATAAATATTTAAGGGGGCTCCCATACAATAAACGTGATTTTTTTGCTCGATTTTGATAACGGTAACAGGTAGACGCTTGAAATATTCACAGAATATTTAGTTCTATATTTACTATAAAAATAAATAATTAAATTAAAATAAAACAAATATTTAAAGGGCGCTCCCATACAACAAACGTGATTTATTTTGCCGTTCTTATAGATAATGGTACGGAACCCTTCGTGCGCGAGTCCGACTCGCACTTGGCCGGTTTTTTTGCAAATTGTACTGACACTAGATTTATCAGCGCGGGTACAAAAATTTGGTGTTCGAAATATTTTGCATGCCTACTGAAGGCAGCCGGCAGTAGTTGAACGCTAGCCTTCCAAGCCGGAGGGTCTGAGTACGACTCTGGCCCGCATTTGCGGATCAGTATTTGATTATCACTTGCGCTAACGGTGAAGGCAAAACATCGTGAGGAAACCTGCACACCTGAGAGGGTTCTAAATGTGAATGTGTTCTAAATGATTTAACATAACATACATACCCACACGCTTTTTTCTCATGGGGGTAGGCAGAAACTATAGAAAGCCACTTGCTATGATCCTTATGGTGCGTCCAGACCTGACGAACGCGCCGCGAATGCGCCGCTCGCGCGCCGCTCGCGAGCCGCTCGTGAATTGCGCGCGTGCATTTCATGTTCGTACGAAGCTCGCGCGCCGTCCGCGCGCCGCTCGTGTGCAAGCTACGCGCCGTACGCGAGCGGCGCAGGTGGTGCGAGCGTGCCACTCGTGGAACCTGCCACCAACGTCTTTTAGTTTTTGTCAGTAATAAAATAGCCGATGCTGCAGCAATTATGCTAACGGCAGTCGTATAGTCTTCGGAAGCAAATTCACAACTGAGGCTCATAGTTCAAACGCGAATGTGCGCACGAGAGGCGCGCGAGCCGCGCGCGCGCTACACGCGCGCCTCACTCGAGCCTTGCCGGTGTTGCACTAGAGCGGCGCACCAAACGTACGCTGTAACTGCACGCGAGCAGCACGCACGCAGTTCGCAAGCGGCTCGCGAGCGACGCATTCGCGGCGCATTCGGCAGTTCTGGACGCAGCATTACATACACCTTTCACTTCATCCACATTCATACATCTTGCCATACACGCACGCCGGTTGAGGGTACTACGCACCAGTCCTTTGTCAAGAACATAACATCACGCCTGTATTTCCCGATGGGTTGGGCAGAGGTGTATAGTAACACCCTCATTTCACAGCTATGTTGATCTCCCATGTAACAGAGGGCGAGCCTATTGCCATCAACCGGGTACGAATCCAAACTCTGGGCTGCTACTGAGACATCCCACATGGAAAAACCTAATAACGTTTTGCCCGACCTGAGGATAGAACCCAGGACCTCACGATCAGGAGTCGCGCTTGCCACCACTAGACCAATAAGGCAGTTATGATTTATACGCTTCTGAAGACAAGATATGGTGGAAAATGCCACATACCTAGCGAATACAGTTTCTATTTTATTCATAACTAGCGTCCCGTCCCGGCTTCGCACAGGTGGACATTTTCCCCGTTTTTGCAACATTTTTCATTTATGCTCCGCTCATATTGGTCGTAGCGTGATGTTATATAGCCTATAACCTACCTCGATAAATGGACTATCCAACACAAAAATAATTTTTAAATTCCAACTAGTATTTTCTGAGATTAGCACCTTCAAACAAACAAACTCTTCAGCTTTATATTAGTATAGATATAAAGTAGCTATCTCCAAAGTACGAACAGTACAACCAAATGTTTCAATACAATGCTACCACATTTGTGCTCGACTGGTTCAAGTAATTACTTCGCACGACGCCTAACAAGGATGGAATTTAATATGACGGTGCCATTCCTTTTGTGAAACCATCAGTGCATACGAAAATCTAAGATAACTAGCTTCTAACTGTAAACTCTATCATGGTAACGTCGAACAATGGCGTCTGGAAGCTAAAGGGAACACTGCTTAAGGCTGAACATCCACCAGAGCTGTGCGAGGAAAATGTGCGCTGCGAAAATGTGTAGCGAGGGTGTGTAACGGTGTTACCCTTTCCACCAGAGCTGTGCGAGGAATGGGTAATGCGTAATGTGTTAATGTGTACAAATGAGCCGTGCGAGGATAGGTAGCGGACTCTTTTCGAATAGGGTGGTGTGGCGGGAGCGGTACACATTCCTCGTAACACATTCCTCGCAACACATTCCTAGCAATACATTTCTCGCAACACATTCCTAGCAACACATTTCTCGCTCGTTTTGTATGAACAAAAACCTCGCATTGCTAGACCCATAACCACCAGAGCTGCGCAGAGCGAAACTAGGTAAATGAAGTGATTCTATTGGTGCTTACAAAACACATTCCTCGCTACGCAGCTTAGCTCAGCTCTGGTGGATGCTCAGCCTAAGTCTGGAATGGCACTTAAAGTTAGAGCCCGTTCACACAGCGAATCCGTTTTAATGCATCCGTCGGTACTGGATGTGTTTTTCACATCTGTACCGACGGATCAGTTAAACAAATGACAGTTGCGTAGCATCTTGTGACGGGTGGTGGCTGACTGGCGGGGGCCCGGGCCTATAAAAGGGCGGGCACACTGCAGATCGGCCTCTCGCGCCGCTGCAGTTGCCAAGCTAAGTTCACCTATTCAAGAAGACCCTGGACTCCCCGCATTATACGAACCACGTCCTGTTGATATATTTGTAATTCTTAATTAAATATATATAGTGTACGGTTACAAGTGTTATTCTTTATCCTCCCGTAAGTACACGCCTGCTAAATTTTATGTGCACATGCTAGTTGAGGGTTGTCTCTTCCACCCAACGTGGAGGGGCACAGGGGACAGGCAGAATATGATAAAAATAACTGATCCAGAATTTTTTACTGGATTCGGAATATTGTCGTGTATGTGAACTCGCTCATAGGGTTGGTAAACCTATTATATAATTGAACTAGTTTGCTCTGCCTAGCCTTTTTCCAACTATGTTGGTATCAGTTTCCAGTCTAACCAGATGCGGCTGAATACCAGTATTTTTCACGGAGCAACGTCTGAGAGCTCCGTAACCAAGTTACTGGGCATTGTCGGTATCCTAAGGTTATTTTTTTTTTTAAAAACGTTGCCCCACACTAGGATTTCTCCTGTATCGTGGGTGCCTTTACAGACACAAATCTTCACATGCACAAACACCCAGACCCGGAACAACTATCTGTAGGCCATACAAATATTTGTTCCGTGCGGGAATCGAACCCACGATCCGCAGCGCAGAAGCCAATCGCTTAGCCACTGCACCAAACGTGTCGTCAGACCAGTTGCCAGACTTTTGGGCTTCTGACTACCCGTAACTGGGTTGCGGAGGTTTGATGGCAGTTGCTGCGTGTAAAATACTGGTATTCAGCCACATCTGGTTGGACCAGAAGCTGACGTCGACGTAGTTGGGAAAAGGCTAGATAGAATAAAGTCAACAGCCCTAGTTATTATTATTCTACTTAAAATCGTTCGAAAAATAATATTACCTTTAATTATGTTAAAGAAAACTAGTTTCTTCAGATTAGACAGTAGAATCGATTCCACACATGTTAATGTAAGTAGGTTATATTATTTTCTTTTTAATTTTTTTCTTAATGTTATTCTACTCTATCGCGAATCACGCGCCATTTACCTATTCAATACGTAGGGTAAGCAAGGTGCGGTTGGTAGGGTGATGCAGCACTCGTCCGATCAGAAAATTCGAATCAGAATATTCCGGTCAACAAATAAAAGACATTTTAACAAAAATAAAACCGACTTCAAAAAAACGAAAAAGACAATAAAATAATTACCATATTATAAAATTAACAGTTTCAGAAGTCGGTGCTAATCCACGCTGTACCAAATTCAAGGCACCGACTTCTAAAACTGTTAAATAAAACATGACTGGACGTACTAAAGGCGCTGCTCGTAACCTGATCACATTATGTGTACTGTTCGTCATTGAGGAGTTTCATTATCTGTCTTTGAAGTTCTTCATCAGATCTTCACCAAATTTTAATGGGACCACCTCGAAAGAATACTCTTTCAAACAAAAAAGAATTTTCCAAATCGGTTTATAAACGTCAGAGTAGTGAGGTAACATATTAAAAAAAAGCCGAATAGATAACATCCTCCTTTTTTTGGAAGTCGATTCGAAATACAAATATTTTTTACAATAATTTATGAAAAATAAATATATTGACGAAAAAATAATTATAATAAAAATCTGTTGGTGTGTCTGGGGTTTGTTGTACATAACATCACGACTTGTATTTCCCGAGGGGTTCGCCAGTTATGTTTAAGTCCCATGTAATAGGAGCCTATTGCCATTAACCTGGCACAAATCCAGACTTCGGGCTGCTACTCAGAAATTCCTAATGGAAAAACCCAATAACACTTCGCCAAACTTGGGGATCTAACCCAAGATCCCATGATCGGCAGACGCTCTTGCGACTACTAGACCAAAAAGGCAGTCGAATACAGTCGAGAACAGTCGAGTTTGTTGTATGCTGGGTGTAAAAATAGCTTTAACTTTACCTGAAGTAACATACAGCAAAAATAATTGCTGGGAAACGACTTTTAATTGTAGCGCGCAATGGAAGCGCACGCAGCAGTCTGTGCCTACATTTCAAAAATGCTGATTATGTTTGTCTAGGAGAATGTTTAGTAATAAGATTTAAACTTAGTTTTCGTGAAAAACGTACAAAAATATGGCGACTTTGACCTTCAATATCACCATAACCAGTCGGTTCCCAGGTATGGCCCAATACCAAAAAATCTTTGTAATAATGGGAAGAATACGTGGCTCTCGACTTCGTTAAGGGTATTTTTTACACCCAATATATTTAATTATATTATAATAGGTATTAGGTAGTAACGTTTGCCCCTCATATGTTCATTTACGAGTATGTATGTATGAATGTTCCTTTGATATCAAAAACCTGATGTCCTGAAAACTTGAAAAAAGTTATATATCTCTTTTTTCTCCGTAGGTCTTCTTCGCCATCTTATTACCTACAAATAAATAATAATTAATTAATAAATAGCCGACTCTCAAGTTCGCTTCATAGTAACATATTATTCGTTTCGTCTCGCTGTATTTAACTAAGCTTATATTGACAATGTTGAATACGTTTTACTTTACTTTCATTACACTGAGTATATCTTTACTTAGTACATATTGTGACGTTGCAAAATTGAAGGTTGAATTTCGAAATTCAACCTTCCGACAACAGACTCAACAGAATTCTAAATAGTAAACTCATTTTGAGCAAAGAAGGCACCAACTTCTGAAACTGTTAATTTTATATTATGATAAAGGTATTTGGTTTGCATAAGAGGTGTATTAAATTAAATCTTCATTGACTTATTTTATACTTTTTAACCGACTTCAAAAAGGAGGAGGTTCGCTAATCGATAGTTTCTTTTTATGTATGTACACCGATTACGCTGAGATTTATGATCCGATTTACGTGATTCTTCTTTGGTTTGATGCGAAATAGTAATAGTTGCCATTTGGTTCCATAAAAATTTAAGATAGTTTGACCCAGTAGTTTTCATTTTATGAACATTTTTTTATGAACATTTTTGTTTACGTGGACGATGTAATTATTCTTCCTGATGTAATCTACAAAAATCCTACTGTAGTTTAAAGAACAAGCTATTACAGACACTAAAAAGTAGAAAATGAAAAAAAACTACGTTTAAAAAATCGACTTCAAAAACTAAAAATGTTCATAAAATAAAAACTACTGGGCCAAACTATGTTAAATTTTTATGGGAGCAAATTGCAACTATTTTGCATCAAACTAAAGAATAATCACGTAAATCGGATCATAAATCTCAGCGTAATCGGTGTATATACATAAAAAAAATCGAATAGAGAACCTCCTCCTTTTTGAAGTCGGTTAAAAAGTATAAAATAAGTTAATAAAGATTTAATTTAATACACTTCTTATGCAAACCTAATACCTTTACCATAATATAAAATTAACAGTTTCAGAAGTCGGTGCCTTCAATTTGGTTCAGCGTGGATTAGCACCGACTTCTGAAACTGTTAATTTTATGGTAACGGTATTAGGTTTGCATAAGAGGTGTATTAAATTAAATATTAACTTATTTTATACTTTTTAGTTTTTGAAGTCGGTTTTTTTAAACGTAGTTTTTTGTTTATAGGAATCGGGCATAAGAATGTTCGAGTAGAGACACCTACCTACCAAATTTTAACTACGTAGTTCCAATAGTTTCCAACTATAATGACCGTGACATACGAACGGACATGACGAAACTATAGGAGTTCCTAGTTTGAGTACAGAATCTTAAAGTTCTGTGGTCGGATTTCGTCCTATTAAGGTGCTATCATTAATTAGTCGTTTTAAACGTAAACTATATTTGTATTATAAATGTAATGGATTAATTTTCTCTTTATCCTCTTAGTTATGATAATATTGTTCTAACTAAAAGAATAAAGGTACACTCACACACACCAGTCACGTCGCCGTTAGGTCGGCGATCAGCCACGTCGTCGTCAGGTCAGCGATCAGTCACGTCAAAGTAAAGAGACGTGACGTTGTCTGGTGTATGTGAGTAGGTGTCCATGTTTCGTTCGCGACCATAAACGTTAGAACGTGCCGGTGACGCACCGTTGACGGAGTCGCGCCGACCGCGACGGTAATGACTTGTGGGGCCGACGTCCTACAAGTTTTACAGAACTATATTTATTGACGTGACTGATCGGCGACTTGACGGCGACATAACTGATGTGTGTGAGTGTACCTTAAAGGTAACATTTCCAAAGTTAATATTTTATTTTAAAAATTCCAGGATTTCCCGGTCCTATTAGGAACAGGATTTCCTGGGGGCAGACCCTATTATTTATGCATTTTATCAGTAGCTAAATGATTATTATTTTGTTGTTTTGTTTTCCTGCACCGTTGCAGGTATACTTATATAAAAAAGTGTCTGCATACGATTCAGTCCACAATTAGGTATTCCAAGTATTCGCCGTTTTCAGGATTTTATGATGAAGTCCTTCACTAACCTCGTTGTGGTGACACTGATCGTCGGCTTGTCGTACTCTGTGGAATATGGTGAGTTTAGAGAACTTTTGATCATTTTCTATTAATAAATAATTAGGCTTGGTGTATTTGTACAAATTACAGCTAGTTCACACAGAAACTGTTTACAGGACCCGTTTTAACGGATCCATTTTTATTTTGGTGATGGCGCCTGTAGTTGTAGGAGCGAGTTCACATACACGACAGTATTACGAATCCAGTAAAAATACTGGTTCCGTTTTTTTATCGTATCCTGCCTGCCAGGTGCGACGCAGCTGCCATTTGTTTAACTGATCCGTCGGTACAGATGTGAACAACACATCCAGTATCGATGGATCCGTTTGTATTTCTTATTAAAGATTTGAATAAACGTTGGGACATTTGACCAAGTTAAGTTTTTCTCACATTTCAGCGTCGTCGATCGAATGTTACGATTGCGGCTTCATGAAGGATAACGCCTGCGGAGCTGTCTTGGGCTCCAACGATGCCATTAACTGCTCAGCCACTGTATGCAGCATCTATAAGGGGGAATGTAAGTATTAATTTTATATTCATTCTATCCATGATCAGTTCCTAAAGTTAACTATTATAGACTGCCTTTTTCCCGCAGCTTCGATCAACTGTATTTTGATAATCAGCAACTTTCGCAAGAACCATCCAATTAAAAACTTTAACTTAACCGTTATATTTCGAAGGAAACATAAGTTTCAATGAAAGTTAAAAAAAAACATCATTAATAACTGTTACGGACGAAGGGGATAAATATAAATTACCTCTAAATGCAAAATAAAAAGCTTCCAGAGTCTCCAATGTTCTTTTATTCATAGTATTCACTGCTAATTCCAAATTACAACTGTTCTTAACCATTTTTTTATTCGATATCTTGTAAATGGTCTTGCGGACTAGAACAGATCTTGTTGTAAACATACATCAATAGTACACCCATATTCTAAGACGTTCCTCCAAAACTTACTCGACTAGATTCCACCTCGACTCAGCCTTTCTCACTACCATCGGTAGTTATAGTTGACATTAACGTCCTCGACTCAAGATTTTCCCTCAGTCGAGGTAAGGAATCATCTGTCAAACTCAAGGTACCTCGGAACCTACCTTAAGGAAGGAAGTGTCAAAGTTCGTATATAACAAAAATGAATTTTGAAGACTTTATCGAATATGCTTACGATAATCCTTACAACTATTTATCGCGGCCTTTATTTGCGCGATGCAGATAAACAAAATTATGATGTAATGACTTCACTCTACCTCGACTCATTTGAGGACCCCTCAGTCGAGGAACCTCAAAGTTCACTCGAATATGCGACTAAGAATACAATTTTGAAGGTGTTTTCGAGGCCATCCTGAGTCGAGTACGAGTCGAGTAAGTTTTGGAGGAACGTCTTAGAATATGGGTGATACACTGTGTCCTTTGATAAAAATATTACAAGCAATCCCTAATCAAATTATCTTTTTCCTATAGATGGGGGCCAAGCCTTTTTTAGTCGCCAATGCGGGATAAACCTTGGTCCCAATTACACTCCCATAGCTCCCGGCGTGACTTATGGTGAAGACAATATAGAAGGAATAACGTTTATTTGGAGCACATGTGATACGGATCTGTGCAACTCGGGCGATGTCAAATAATGGCGTTGTCTTTAAGTTGGAAACGATCAGTTGGCTCGCGGAATCTAATTTTATTATTTGCCTAAATGAAATAATGCAGTATAATTCGGGTGTGTAATGTTTGGTATAATAGGTAACAGATACCTAGTCTAATTTCATTTGACATAACTTTCATATGATATTATTTTCATATGCTATAAAAACATTTAACCTAATTTCATATGATCTAATGTTATATTTGATATAATTTTCATTTTCTCTAATTTTATTTAACGTTAATTTCATATAATTTTCAAATTGTATAATGCTCTTTTTATATAATGTTCATTTGACCTAACTTTCATATTATTGCTTTGCAAAAGAGAAAATCTGGCGATCGGCGGCCGCTGCCGCGGCACGCTCGCTTTGGTCGCTCGCCTTCGCGCGTTGTGTGGTCACAGTTCTAACCTTTTTTTTTATCGTGGGCAAATCCTCATGGATGTCCCTCGCCCGGGATAGGCGAGGGGGGGGTCTGCCGGACTCTTACCGGCTAAAAACCCACGGTGTTCCTCCTCGTGACCGTCGGCCAGGGTCGCGGGATTCGCCTAAGCATGCACCGCAACCTCGGCAGGTCTTGGTCCACCAACTGCTGGTGGACCTCTCCACTGTGGGGCCCTACCCCATGACCTCCTGAGAGGCGCGGGGAGCACCCCACATCACTGGCGCACCAGAACACATGGCATGCCGTGACCACTCCGGGGACCAAACAAGCACATGGGCGCCAGACTACCCCGCGTCTGAGCACCCTATGGTCCCCCTGCGACGGATCAGGTTAGTGGCCCCGTCGCCTACCACCTTTCGGCCGCAGAGGATAGGGACAGCGGCCAACGACATACCGACACTCCTCTCCCTCTGCGGCCCCACGCGTCCGCCATCTGACGGTGGCGACCCCGTCAAGGCTGCGGAAGGTAGGGAGAGCGGCGCACCGCAATACCGGCACTTCTCTCCCGCCGCGGCCTCCACCCTTCAGCCGCGATACTTCCCATGAGACATCGCGACCCGACTCAGTGCGACATCGCAACCTACTTGACCGCTACGTCAAGGGCGTCCAGGCCCAAGTCCAGACGAGCAGCCCCTCCTCGGGTTCCTCTTCGCTTCACCGTGGAGATCTACGCCACGGCTACTGAGCCCCCCCGCAACGACAATGCGGGAACCCACCGGGGGGGGGGGGGGTCACAGTTCTAACCTAACCTATTGAATATTATAGCAACTGAATATTATTTCTAATGTGCATTATATAAACTCTTCATTATACCATATGAAACTAGGTAAAATGAAATTATATCAATAATTCATTATATCATTTGAAAGCCATATTAAAAAAAATGTTGAAATTAGTTCTCATGATCATTAGAACTTTTGTTATTATATCAAACGTTACACACCCTTATAATTCATGTGTGTATTTATTTAATTTTACTGTAAAAACAAAAGAATAGTTTTTTTATCATATTTCGTCTTAAAATGTTCATATTTAAGGTAAAATATAAAAAAAAAACAAAATAATAAATGAATTTTGTGCGCAAGACGACAGCAATTATCTTAAAAAAATTGTATCTCTTTCCTATTGTCACGATGTTAGTAACTTCATTTTAACTTTGATGAAATTAAAAGTTTGAATCAGGTAGAATTCATTTTTTTATTTCAAATCCCTAAATGTTTTTTTTTCTCTGACAAAACAATTATGTTATCCATAAATTGGAATCGCTTTTTTAAGGCTTTGCAGGCAAACTGTTGAGCGGATACATTTACTATCCCAATCCATGCATGCGTACCTACCCAGCCTTGTTAGTAGGGGAGGAAACATGGGCAGAATAAAATTGGGAAAACAGAAACTTAAATAGTAACACTAAGGTCCTGCTCCCACTGGCGGCACGGCACGGCAAGGGATTTTAATGCGACAATCACGCCTAACAGCATAACGTCACGCCTGTATTCCCCAAAGGATTGGGCAGAGGTGTTGAAAATTTAAAGGAGAACGGGCGGATGCGGTCCAAATATCGTCGGTGAATGAGACCCATGTTTTCTTAAAGCTTATTTGAAGCGTTTTTTATTATGGGCTCAATAAAATCCACTCCGGTGGAAAAAAGTTATGAGTCATTTTATAAAATCAATATTATGAACAGTTGGAAGGGCTCGTAGCTAAATAACAACCGCGCCGATCGTACGATTTGCGAGGTTAAGCTGCGCTTGCCGCGGTCAGTCCGTGGATGGGTGACCATTTGTTACATATCGAGATCCCTCCGTGCCTCGGAGAGCACGTTAAACCGTCGGTCCCGGGTGTCATACGAATACCTATGACAGTCGTTACGGGTAGTCAGAAGCCTGAAAGTCTGACAAACGGTTTAACCTTAGGATATCGGCATTGCCCAGTTACTGGGTTGCGGAGGTCTGATGGCAGTCGCTCCGTGTAAAATACTGGTATTCAGCCGCATCTGGTTAGACTGGAAGCTGACCCCAAGATAATTGGGAAAAGGCTAAGAGGAAGAATATTATGAACATTTGAAAGAATTACAAGTGGTCTCGGAGATTGAGACCTATGTGTCTAAAGCCTGTTTGGAATAAATTATTCTTTATCAATAGCTTATAAAATAAACCAGGAAAAAAAAGTTATGGCTTATTCTATATGTTATTAATAATAAAATGATAGGCTGGAAGAGATTCAAGGAGCGTCGGAGATTGAGACCTATGTCTTTTTAAAGCTTATTTGAAAAGTATTTTTTTTTACCAAGGACAGAAAAGAATTCACTCCGGTGGAAAAAGTTATAGGTCATAATATATGTTATTTGGAATAAAATGATAGGTTGGAAGAGATTCAAGGAGCGTCGGAGATTGAGACCTATGTCTTTTTAAAGCTTATCTGAAAAGATTTTTTTTTTAAGGACAGAAAAGAATTCACTCCGGTGGAAAAAGTTATAGGTCATAATATTGGGTCCCCACCTATGAAATTGGCGTTTTTTTCTCACAAATAGAGAACCTCGTCACTTGTATGATTTAAAATATTCATCAATTGCTTGTATCGAATAATGACCATCATAGACAACTACCAATAGTAAAAAAACCTTATTACTTATAGTTTTCTAAACATAAAAACTACCATAAAAATGACTCCTCTTTTTGTTAGCAGAAATGACCACTATTTTTGTTTTAACTTAGCCAAAATTTATTTTTGTCGCATAATCTAAGTGGCATACGTTATCTTAGTTTTTAAACATTAGTGCATAAAAGTTTTAAAACATTAATGTTCATAGTTGTTAAATAAATTAAGAAAATGTTAGTATGAAAAATGCAACTTCTTTAAAATTCTCCATACAAAACGCTGATTTCATAGGTGGAGACCTAATATATATTATTTGGAATAAAATGATAGACTGGAAAAGATTCAAGGAGCGTCGGAGATTGAGACCTATGTCTTTTTAAAGCTTATTTGAAGAGTTTATTTTTTTATTAAGGACAGAAAAGAATTTCAATGATAATTATCGCAAATACAAAAACAAAGCTTAGCTGTAATGAAGAGCATGGAATTTTCAATTTTATTGTCATCCTATTAAGGTATGTTCCTATTTGTCACATGTAAATCCCTTGCTGTGCCGTGCCGCTAATGGTCGCAGGCTCTAAGCCATCAAAAAGTCTCCACTCAAAGAGTATACAGGGTGTAAACGAAATCATGTAATTCCTTCAAACCTCGTAGTGTACTGCTGATATAGATCAATTCGGCACGGGACACTTTAGGATTCAATAAAAAAAATATTACAAAAAGTAAACATGTGTTCTTAACGTGAGGTATTTTAGCGCCCCGAGTTAAATGAACGCAAGGCGAGCAATAGACGCGCAATTCGATCGGAGCGCTAAAATGCCTCACGTTAAGAACACGTTTACTTTTTGTATTGTTTTTTGATTGAATTCAAATGTTTCCCTTGCAAGGTTAATCTATGTCAGCAGTACATCACGAGGCTTGAAGGAATTACATGATTTCGTTTACACCCTGTATAACTTAAGCTCTGAAGGGAGATACTATACGCCTTAAAGTTATCGCTGTTTAGCGTCAGTGTAACCATAAACATTTTTGAATAGGTTATACTTTACTTTCAGTTCCCTCAAAGAGTACAGACGGGCGTATCTTTACTAAGTACACAAGTAAAAAAGAGTTTAATAAAAAATTTGGTGTGGTTTCAAAACGACATGCATGTCAACATGGAGTTCCTTAGTAAGATTTATTCCTTATAACGTATACCATCGATTGTGAGTGTTCGAGTAGTACACGTACCTACCAGTTTTCAACAATGTAATTCCAATAGTATCTAAGTAAGTCAAATCTTGAGCTTCAATTTATCCTAAGCTTTGTGTAAATAATTCGACTGTTCAAATTTAAGAAGTTATATTTTTAAATAGCAAACATTGTTGTAGCAGAAAAAAACAAGAAGTTGTGTTTTAAAAATTTAGAATGTTGTATGTTCTTATAAATAAATTTCAGGATTATATACAGAACTTAGCACCCATTTAGATCTCAATTCTTTTGTCGGCGAAGTCGACAACTACGCTTATTCTTATTATTGAACTTGGCTCCCATTTTCACTTATGTTTTTGATGGGATATCACTACTTTTTGTAAAGAAATTATTATTATTCATCATTCAAAAGTAATCTGTAAAATGTTTACGCTGTAGTTTTCTTTTTGTGCTATTTTCTACATTTTCTTGAACGTTAGAAATATATGGAAAGTTCTCCCTTTAACTTTTTTATCATTTGCCTGCTAAATATATTTTTATTTCCCACTTGAATCTAATAATCTGGTATATACAAAACGATAAAAGCGACCTTTCATCATGGAATCATAGAACCTATTCTGCTGCGAAAGAAAAAGTTGTTGCTATTATAATTTCGAAAGGCGCTAGGTAATAAAAATCGATTGCTTGAAAAAAAACAAATCTTAAAAATTCACTGTTTTCTGACTTTTCCTTTGTATACACACAATCACCCAGTTTGATGCCAAATTTCAACTTTCTAGGTCATCTGGAAGTGGGTTAAGTTTTTGATCTATATGTCAGTCAGTGTTAAAAATGCCGATTTTTAGACGTTAATATCTCAATAACCGTTTGAGCTGTATTTATGAAATTTGGTATTCTAGTTAACCTAATGGGTTTTAATAAATAAACCAAATTTCATGTGTTAATGTTAAATAGATTTTGAGTAATTAAGGGGTCAAAAGTGGCTTCTAATGGTTCGTGTAATATAACACACGACTGCTGCGTCGCCAGTTCCTTTTTCCTTTGAACTTAGCTTGACACGCTACCGCGTGTCTAGATGTAAAGTATTCATTTTCTCTTCATACTCTTGGTTATATTAATAACTAACTAAAATAATAAAGGTACACTCACACGCATCAGTCCCATTGTCGTCAGGTCGGCGATCAGTCACGTCAACGCAAAAGGACGTGACATGGTATGGTGTATGTGATTAGGTGTCCATGTTTCGCTGCGATCATAAAAGTTTGAACGTGGCGTTGACTGAGACGCGCCGAACGCGACGCGTGGGGCCGACGTCCTACAACTTCTAAGAACTATATTTGTTGACGTGACTGATCGGTGACGTGACGGCGACGTGACTGATGTGTGTGAGTGTACCGTAAAAGTAGCATTTATTAAAGTTAATATTGTATCTTAAAAATCCCAGCTTTTCCCGGTTCTTTATCTCAGGAACGGGATTTCCTGGGGGCCGACCTTAGTACATATTATATTATTATGTAATATACCTACGCATTTTATCAGCAGTATAAAGATTATTATTTTCTTGTTTTGTTTTCCTGCTCCGTTACACGTATAGTTATATAAAATCGTGTCAGTATTCAAATATAACTCAGTTCACATTTAGCATTCCAAGTATTCGCAGTTTTCAGGATTTTATGATGAAGTCCTTAACTAACCTCGTTGTGGTCACACTGATCGTCGGCTTGTCTTACTCTGTGGAATATGGTGAGTTTTGAGAACTTTTGATTTTATTAGATTAATATTACTTGCCGTAATTGTACAAATTAGCCAACGGTTGAACGCTTGCGAAGTTCGACCCCAGCCTTTGAGATTTTGAATTTATGTGCGGATCAGAATTTGAATGTCACTTGCGTTAACGGTGAAGGAAAACATCGTGAGGATATCTGCACACCTGAGAGGGTTCCAAAAAGCTCTCGATGGTCGGCTAGCGTGGTGGACTAAGGCCTAAACCCTTCTCTTATAGGAAGCTGACCTGCTATGAGCTAGTAACAGCATATTACTATTATTAATCCCTTCTTCAAGCGTGCTGGTGTGAGCATGTGTTCAGCAGTGAACGGCTACGGTCTACCTTTTATCAACTAAACTCCAAATAACAGTACAAAGAAAAGGCTTACGGAGTCAATCAACGTCTAGCAGGGTTGGAAACATTTTTAGTCGTTTCATGAGGCTCATGGACATGGAGGATCAAGGGCTTGAAGAGTTCAAAAGATTGAAATGTCTCTATGAGCCTTTTTTCTACTGATATTTGGAATGGTAACATTGTAGTATTTCTTATTATAATGTAGGAGAACGAGGTATGGTGTTCCTTTTACAAAAAAGGAGGATCCTCCTACCAGGCGGGTCTTATGCCTGGCGGGCCACTGCCCAACGGTTGATGTTGGGAAGTGGTATATATGCTAACTCCGTGTCAAATCTTGATACCGTGATGCAGGATTAGTGACATTTCATCTGACAGCTGTCATTGTTGTCGCTGTAGTCTGCTAGACATTCGTCGTGCTGCGTAGTTCGCATGTGGCATGACAGATGCCGCCACAATAACATAACATCACGCTTTGTATTCCCCGAAGGGTTCGGCAGAGGTGTTTTAATACACCTTCGTTTCGCCAGTTATGTTTAAGCCCCGCGTAATAGGGTACGAACCTATTGCAATTAATCGGGTCCAAATCCAGATTCCGGGCTGCTACTGAGAAATTCCTAATGGAAAGACTTAATAACACTTTACCTGACCTGGGGATCGAATTCAGGACCCAATGCTCAGCAGCCGCGCTTGCGACCGCTGGACCAACAAGGCAGTCAATATTTCTTATTAAAGATTTGTAAAACCTTTGGAGCATTTGACCAAGTTAAGTTGTTCTCAACTACCTCGGTGGTCTAGTGGTGGCAAGCGCGACTGCTGATCGTGAGGTCCTGGGTTGCATCCCTAGGTCAGGTAAAGTGTTATTAGGTTTTTCCGTGTAGGATTCCTCAGTAGCAGCTCGGTGTTTAGATTTGGGCCCGGTTGATGGCAATACGCTCGCCCCCTATTACATGGGACTTAAACCAAACGGCGAAATGAGGGTGTTACTATACACCTCTGCCCAACCCTTCGGGGAATACCGGCGTGACACTGTGTTTATAAGTTCTTCTCACATTTCAGCGTCGTCGATCGAATGCTATCATTGCGGCTTCATGTTGGGTATACGCTGTGGAACTGTCTTAGACTCCAGCAAAGCACGTAACTGCTCAGAGTCTGTATGCAGCATATTTACGATGGAACGTAAGTATTAATTTTATATCTCTTCAATCGATTGTCATTATCATAAAGTTAACTATTATAGACTGCCTTTTCTCGCGGCTTCGATCAACTGGAATTCGATAATCGACACCGTTCGCAACAACCATCTAATGGGGTAGGCAACTGTGGAACTAATGGCGCCACTTTCGATTGTTCCTATGCCATCTTATTGGTTGCAATATGTTTGACATTATTGCTAATATGAATATGATGGTTCTGATTGATTCAAATAACTAAGTATGGAGGTGCTGCCATCTGCTTTCGTTTTGCGTTGCCTTCCCCATTATGAACTTTGTTTTACTACCATTTATTTTTGAAGGAAATATAAGTTTTAATGAAAATTAGAAAAAATCATGACAAATCCAAACCCCGGAGGAGGAACTGGTGGAAAGCACTGAGGAATTCCATTCGGGAAAACCCAAAAACAGTTTTGCCCAACCTGGGGATCGACCCTAGGACCTCACGATCAGCAGTCGCGCTTGCCACCACTAGACCAACGAGGCGTCATCATAAATATTTTTCAACTAATACTAAAATAATGGCGCTTCTATTCGCTTCTGCTCAAGCTCGTTCTCTGTGAGCGAAAGGCTAATAACATATCCGCCATTTTCAATCGCCATCTTGTTGTAAAGCGATCATAAGATTTGCGAGGTTAAGCTGCGCTTGCTGCGGTCAGTCCGTAGATGGGTGACCGTTCGTTACACATCGAGATCAATCCGTGCCTCGGAGAGCACGTTAAACTGTCGGTCCCGGGTGTCATACGAATACCTATGACAGTCGTTACGGGAAGTCAGAAGCCCGAAAATCTGACAACCGGGCCAACCTTGGGATATCGGCATTTCCTAGTAACTGGGTTATGGAGGTCTGATGGCAGTCGCTGCGTGTAAAATACTGGTATTCAGCCGCATCTGGTTAGGCTGGAAGCTGACCCCAACATAGTTGGGAAAAGGCTAGGCAGAACAGATCTTGTTGTAAAGCTACACCAACATCAACATATAAACTGTGTCCTTTGATAAATATTACAAGCAATCCCTAATCAAATTATCTTTTTCTTATAGATAGGGGCCGAACACTTGTAAGTCGCCAGTGCGGGATAGACCTAGGCCCCAATTACGTTTACGATCCCAGCGTGACTTATGGCGAAGAACAAAGAGGCGAATTTAAAGATACTTGGAGCACTTGTGATACAGATCTGTGCAACTCGCGCGTAGTCAAATCGATGATCCCTACGTAAACTACCGAAAGTCGAAAATGACTACTTTTGAGGATAGCGTTTTGAAGTTTGTTCTTTGAATATTTTGAATACCTTGTACCATAGGTTTTTCATTTTTTTGGTGTGATATTAAATTTAACTTTATTTTTCTTACTTACAAGCAAAAATGTAAAATAATAAGGAGTTTCTGATCTCTTTCCGTTTGTCTCGATTTTAGTAACTTTATTTTGACTTTGATGAAATTAAAAGTTCGAAACAGGTAGAAATATTTTTTTTATTTCAAATACCTAAATGTTTTATTTTCTTATAAAAACAATTATATTATCCCTAAATTGGAATCGCTTTTTAAGGCTATGCAGGCAAACTGTTGAGCGGATACATTTACTATCCCAATCCATGCATGGGCGTACCTACCCAGCCTTGTTGGTAGGGGAGGAAACTTGGGCAGAATAAAATTGGGAAAACAGAAACTTAAATAGTAACACTAAGGGCCTGCGCTCACTGGCGGCACGGCACGGCAAGGGATTTTAATGCGACGACATAGCATAACATCACGCCTGTATTCCCCGAAGGAATGGGCAGAGCTGTTCCTAAATTGAAATTTCAATGATAATTATCGCAGATACAAAAACAAAGCTTAGCTGCATTGGATTTTCAATTTTATTGTCATATCATTAAGTTATACAACGCGTTACATAATTCCCCATGAAAAATATAAATAATGAAGTAGTCTTTTATGGTTGTTGTCATTTACCTCTCAGAGGAAATTAGGTAAGAATGTAAATAACTTTCTGGGTAGTATATTCTTTAGTTTTATGTTTTCAGGGTTGCGTTTCAATGATGATTATTTTATGTTTTATCCAAATTCCTTTTTTTTGGGTCATACTACGGTTTTCAAATATTTCCAATAGACTCTTTACAAGGGACCTTTTAACCCTCTTTCGGCTTTAGGGGTATTTTTGTTACATATTGTATTCCTATTCTTTCATAAAAATCTTTTGGCTTGCCGTGTCGCCAGTGGGCGCAGGCCCTAAGCCATTAAAAAGGCTCCACTCAAAGAGTATACCGGGTGGAATTGTTTAACCGTACCTGGAGGGAAAGTACACTAAATACTGCATATAGCCAATTTCACCAAAAGGAAACATTCCTTTATTTTTTTAAAGTACCAAACTGCATTCAAAGATTTTTTGAAAATACGCTTGTCAGACCCAGGCATCCAACCGGCAAAAATCCGACTGGGCTGATTATGTTTTATATTAGAACTTTTGAAGCTTTTTTTATTAATGAAATACCAGTAGTCGACATATCAAAATTAGAATAGGTACCTACGTGCTAGTTTATGATAATTGTTAATTAAAAGTGTTATTATTATATTAATTAGTTTTCCTGTACCGTGGTAGATAAGTACTTATATAAAAACATAATATAACATCACGCCTGTATTTCCTGAAGGGTTGGGCAGAGGCGTATTAGTACCCTAATTTCGCCGTTATGTTTAAGTCCCATGTAACCAGGCACAAATCCAATCTTCAGGCTGCTATTGAGGAATTCCACACGGAAGAACCCAATAACACTTTGCCCGACCTGGGGATCGAAACCAGGACCTCACGATCAGCAGTCGAGCTTGTTATAAAAACATGTCTGTATAAAAATGAAAATTAGTTGCTTTTTAAATTAAAAACGTTGCCCCCCACACTAGGATTTCTCCTTTATCGTGGGTGCGTTTACAGACACAAATCTTCACACACACAAACATCCAGACCCAGAACAACTATCTGTAGGCCAAACAAATATTTGTTTCGTGCGAGAATCGAACTCAGGACCCGTAGCGCAGAAGCCGATCGCTCAGCCACTGCACCAAACGTGTCGTCAAAAAGTTCACATTTAGCATTCCAAGAACTCGTAATTTTCGGGATTTTATGATGATGTCCTTGACTCTCGTTGTGGTGACACTGATTGTCGGTTTTTTTACTCTGTGGAATATGGTGAGTTTTGAGAAATTTTGGGTGGGTAAAAAAGTCACATTTGGTGAATCATATTTCGTTCGTGTTAATAAATGCAAGTGGAGTGCACATTCAGTTACTACTGCACACTATTCATCTGCCGAATGCAGCTTGAAGACAGTTAACATTAGTATTGGCAAATATAACAAGTAACCAATAAAATATTTTATATTTTTATTTATATTCAAATAAAAATGCACTTTTAAAAGTTTTTTTGCCTTGATTTACGGTCCATTTCAGTTTGTTTTGACTGTACAGGGGTATTTATGATTAGTTACGGTTTACTCACGTGCATTTTCCGGGATTGCCCGACTAGTTTCGGACCCAAACGGAGCCCTTAATCATGAGCTGATCACGCGGCGAGGTCGCGAGTCGAACTCACAGAACATAATACTCAAGAGAAGAACGACAACTTCATACAATTATGAAGCTTACACGAAAGCACACTAGCGCGCCAGTTTATGCCCTATACAACTCGTGAGGCGCGGGAATTACGAATAGATAGGTACATACCTACTATTTATATTTATTTATACCTATACTGCCGCGCGATTCATAAACGCAGTAAGTAACATTATGGGCAAAAATGAGTTAAATATATATTCGTAATCAATCCTATGGTGATTACGTATATGTATTTAACTCATTTTTGTCCATAATGTTACTTACCTACTGCGTTTATGAATCGCGCGGCAGTATAACTAATTTTGCAGTTTATTTAACGATTATGCATTACTTATAATACATATTCGTTTGGCAAAAACTGCAAAATGAAAATTCGCTGTACTTAATAGAACTCAAAGAAAACAAAGTTTTTAAACATGTTTCAATATATTTATTTTTCATTTTATTGCTTGTTTGGAGGCTTCTTCAACAAACTTGTGGTTTTTTTAATTTACAAAACCGTTTCAGGCATATATAGTAATTGTGCTAAGTACTTATAGTTTTTTAACATTTATGCTGTACAGTTCTTCACACTTCTTCAGCCAATGCCATGGTCGGAAAACACAACACTAAAGCGTCAATATCGCACAAATGTCTCTATCTCGTAAATACAAAATCGACAATTTTGCACTGGAGTCTCTCTGTTAAGGTATTTATTGGTTTCACAACACAACACGCGTCAATTTCGCACTGTAGAGTCTATCTCGTAGTGGTTAAGCCAACAATTCTTCACACACAATGCAGAACCGGCAGAAAATACGATTTGGAAACAATCAGAACAAAACAAATGTTAGATTCACAGAAAATTATACTCTCTTCGTCAGATTGTCGTAAAAAACATTATACAAATCCGCCATACCACAAATGAGTGTGGCCATTTCATAAAAAAAAAACACCATAAATAATTATTTGAATTTTAAGTTTTTAATTCTAGTCAGCATTTTAAGACAATTGAAACACAAAATAAGGATTGTAAGTGGTTTAAATTATTGTTTTATATTATTTTAATCAACATTAAAATTATCACAGCTCATTATCTCTAATCTGCAGCTACCGAAATTATGGGTATCTATTCAATCGGGCATGTGACATCACTGATCGTGTTATCACTTTCTTTTGTATAGGGCTATCTCGTTTTTGCTTTTCATGCCACTGTTTGCATTGGCCGCTAAGAAAGCTGACTCCCCCTGGTCGAACTAGCGCTGCACCGCGCCGCGTAGCGTTGCGCCCGCGACGAGAGGGGCTCGCTCTGTGTCGGTATTGCTCGTGCATCTTCGTCACTTGTCGTATTCGGGTTGTTGAAGGACTGAATTGTGCAATTATATTGTGACTAATTTAAGTAGTTTTAATTATTTTTGGGATAAAAAATTACTTATATTAAAAATGATAGAAATCGATTCAGTAAACGATTCTGAACAAACTACTTTCAGGATGTGCGTTAATTATGTTACATATGGTATATTACGTTACGGTAGCTGCCTCGTTGGTATAGTGGTGGCAAGCGCGACTACTGATCATGAGGTCTTGGGTTCGATCCCCAGGTCGGGCAGTGTTATTGGGTTTTTCCGTGTGGAATTCCTCAATAGCAGTCCGGAGTTTGTTTGTGCCCGGTTGATGGCAATAGGCTCGCCCCCTATTACATGGGACTTAAACATAACAGCGAAATGAGGGTGTTACTATACATCTCTGCCCAACCCTACGGGGACTATAGGCACAAAATAGATAGGTACAGAAGTCAATCTGCGCCACAAGCAACAAGCGCGCCCAAGCAACGCACACATAGACACTGCTCACGGACACGATATCTCGGACTGTTTGGGACTAGAGTGCGAGTGAGTGCGAGCACGAGTGCCATGCGCTTGAGAGAGATAGATATATAGATAGAGCGACCGCCGAGCGTAGTTATGAAAAGTGAAGTACATACATGTGATTGACTTCTGTACCTATCTGTTTTGTGATATAGGCGTTATGTTTTTTATTACGTTACTCCAATTAATAATAATATAGTTTATTTGTACACAAAAACCAAATACTACAAGGTAGAGTCTTATGATTAGGTTGTACAACATTGACACAGTTTAAAGTCGAAGCATCTGACTCCTAAACTAGGCAAGAAGCTTTATTATCTTAGAATTATTTTATCTTAGAAGCCGAGAATTAGATATTAGTCTGAACTAAAATTAAAACAAAGGAAATCAATCCAAGGTATTTCCTGTGTTTTTGGCCGTGACATCTAAAACTGGCACCATGGGGAACGATCCATAACCGCTTTAGTAGATATTTTTTTGGTATGCGTGTTATCTGCGGTAAAGACACTATTAATAATTTAAATCTAGCGTCACATATTAAATTTTTTTCCTGAACCGAATAATATAAAAACGTGTGCAATTTGTATGTTCTCATTTAGTATTCAAAGTGGCAGTTGTCAGGATTTTATGATGAAGTCCTTCACCAACCTCGTTGTGGTGACACTGATCGTTGCCTTGACTTACTCTGTGGAATATGGTGAGTTTTTTTTTTCTTTTCTATTAATAGATAATTAGGTACGCTTGGTGTATTTGTACAAATTAGTCAACGGTTGAACACTTGTCTACCATGCAGGAGGGTCTGAGATCGATCCCGGCCCGCACCTTTGATATTTATAATTTAATTGTGCGGATCTGAATTTGAATGTCACTTGCGTTAACGGTGAAGGAAAACATCATGAGGAGCCCTACACAACTGAGAGGGCTCCAATTTTTTTTCGATTGTGTGTGTGGTCAGCCAGCCCTCACCAGGCCAGGCAGCGTGGTGGTTTAAGGTCTAAACCCATCTCATCTTGAGAAGAAAACCGTACCCAGCTGTGGAACAGTAATTGGCTAATTATGCTATACAATCTATACTAATATTATAAAGCTGAAGAGTTTGTTTGTTTGTTTGAACGCGCTAATCTCAGGAACTACAAGTTGGAATTGAAAAAATCTTTTTGTGTTGGATAGTCCATTTATCGAGGAAAGTTATAGGCTATATAACATCACGCTACGACCAATAGGAGCGGAGCATAAATGAAAAATGTTGCAAAAACGGGAAAAATGTCCACCCGTGCGACGCCGGGACGGGCCACTAGTGTGTAATATTTGGAGCAATTACAACAAATACATAACATAACATCACGCCTGTATTTCCCGAAGGGTTGGGCAGAGGTATACACCTCTACTCTTTACTATAGAGTAACACCCTCGTTTCGCCGTTATATTTAAGTCCCGTGTCCGCTGTAAGCCTAATTGCCATCAACCGGGCACAAATCCAAACTCCCGGCTGCTACTGAGGAATTCCACACGGAAATACCCAATAACACTTTGCCCGACCTGGGGATCGAACCCAAGACCTCACGATCAGCAGTCGTGCTTGCCACCACTAGACCAACGAGGCAGTCAATACAACAAATAATTCAGCATTTTTCAAACCACAGCTGAACGGCGGTCTCTTCTAAATTCTAAATTACTGTGTGGGTTTTTAGCAAATGGCTGTCCTTTTCTTCAGTGGGCGTTATGATAGGCAAAATGTTTTGAACCAAGGGCTTAAACGGGTTCAAATGACTTAAACGCCTCTATTAGCCTTTTTCTAATGATATTTGGAATGGAGTAACACTGCGGTATTTCTTATTAAACCTTTGGGGCTCTGAGGTGTCAATCTAAGATATCCTTCGACTCAATTAATTTCGTCCTACATTCCAGCGTCGTCTATCCAATGCTACTCATGTGAATACTGTGGAGTTGACCTCAACATAAACAGTACCCGTAACTGCTCAGCCACGGTATGCAGCATCTTTAAGGCAGTGAGTGAGTATTTATTTGATATCCCTTCTATCCATTAACAGTACCTAAAGTTAACTATTATAGACTGCCTTTTTCCCGCGGCTTCGATCAACTGGAATTCGATAATCGATACCTTTTGCAACAACTATTCAATTATGAATTAAGCTTTACTTATGACCGCATACTTTTGAAAGAAATGTAATTTACATGAAATATAGAATTTTTCATCATAAATACTTTTATACTTCTAGATGGTTAAAGGTACAACCCGATTGCATTACATAAAGAATGTGATTGAAAATGGCGTCGCTTCCATGTTATTCGCTTCTGTTCAGTTTTGCTGTGTTCTGCTTTCGTGTGAGCGAAAGGCATATAGTAAATTCCATATTTTCAGTCCAATTCTTTGAGTAGTTAATCAAGTGGTTTGTTTTTTTCCAAAATAAGTTGCCATGTTTTCCGACGGTCCACTTGATGGACAGTGGTTACCGCCTCCTATATATACATACAACACCAAGAACATTGCTGATGTGTGGCCAACCTCAGAGCCAAAGTTGTAAAATCTCATGTGCCTATAAATTCACCGGCACCCATAACCTTCAACCCGGAAGACAGATAACGATAAAAGATAAAGAAAAATTTATTTGGACACAGCACTAAGAGTGTGATGTAAAAAAAAAGGCTTGGGTATGTGTCTCACGGCTGGACCAAAAAGGTGTCCAGATCAGCTTAATATCAAGCACTGTAAGTACTTGACGCTGGTTTTCGTCTGGAACCTTTGTGCTCCACAGATGTCAGTCAGTGGTCATGTCCGTTCCCTTAAACCAACATGTGTGTGTATATGAGTAGTGTATGTGTGTGTTTATGTAGTTGTGTACTACTGCAATGCTGCGTGGCGGCAGAAATGGGTATAGTGGTAAAAGTCCTCGAATGAGTTGTTTTACAAGGAGCACTACTTACTTCTACTAGAATAAAGAATAACCTTCATCAACGTAAATAACTTTGATAAATATTACAAGCAATTTCTAACCAAATTCTGTTTTTCCTATAGTTTACGGGAAAGAAGTAATACATCGTCAATGCGGGTTAAACATCTCCCCAGAATACATAAAACCCGGAAATCATGGAGTAATCAAAGCGTACGCAGGAGATGTTACTTGGAGCAGTTGTGATACTGATCTGTGCAACTCAGGCGTTGCGCACAAATACCAAATGATGGCGTTGTTTTTAAGTGTAGTGCTGTCTCTAACCTTTTGTTATAATGTATACAGTAAAGTGATCTAATTTCGAAACCCTTTTATTAGTTATTTGTAAGTGTCTCAATATTAGTAACAAAAATAAAACGAGGACATTTTTTTGTTTTATGTTTGGTGAAATTAATACACTGGCCTGCAAAAATAAGTATCACACTTTTAAAATTTTAATTTTTTCTAAACTATAGAAGTTAGAGATTTAAAATAAAAAAACGTTTTATAGCAATTTTTATCAACTTTCTTTGAAACTATAGTAACAAAGTTAAACTCTTTTTTGAGTCCTTTTTGTTTCGAAAATATATCTTGTGTACTTAAAAAGTTATTGTAATTTTAAAAGTGTGATACTTATTTTTGCAGGCCAGTATAGTTTAAATATAAATACATATACCTATAAATCAAGCACGTAATGTTTTTTATTTCAAATAAATTTTATTTATTCCTGTCTGGGTTTTGTTAGACACCTTGCATACACCCGCCGAGGATATTGTTCTTTACCTTACCCCCGTTCACACAGCGGATCCGTTTTAACGAATCCGTCGGTGATGGATGTGTCATATCTGTACCGACGGATCAGTTAAACAAAATGGCAGCTGCGTCGCATCTGTCAGACAGGATAGGTACAGTAAAAATAACGGATCCAGTATTTTTAACTGGATTCGGGATACTGTCGTGATGAAAAATGGAGCTGCCTCGAATCGTTTAAATAGTTTCTGTATGAACTAGCTGTTACCCATCGAGATTGATCTATCTGCGAAGTTCAATAATTTTTTTGCGGCATATTCCCAGATGGGTGGCCTCCGTTCTGTCCACATCGAGATGACTTGCAATGTTCATTGTGACTGGTCAATCTAGGAACCCTTATAGTTTCACAATGTCTGTTTGTATGTTACAGCCATTTTACTCATAGACTATTAGTTAATTATCTTATAGCTGTACTGATTACGGAACTTTACACTGTACGTGGTCCGACAAGCATATCGTTTTCAGAGAGCCTTTTGTACATACATAACATAACATCACGCCTGTATTCCCCGAAGAGTTGGGCAGAGGTGTATAATACAAAAATAAATTGAAAAACTTTATTGCAGAAACTTGTACAACTTTTACAGTAAATCTTACATAGGGACCTCCTTTTAAGTAAACTATATACCTGTGCTAGGAGGCCCCACTCTTCAATGACAAATTATAAAATGGTAAAAATGGTGTACCAAAAGATAATAGAATTTAAAACAAGAAAATATAAGTAAAATCAAAATTAAACAAAGTAACACTTGAAGTATAACAAAATAAAATAAAAGAAAAAATAAAATAAAATAAGATGTATCCTAAAATAGTGTGTGTGAGTGTGTGTGAGGGTGTGTGTGTGTGTGTGTATCTTTTCAACTCATATTGGCGATGATTGCAGCAACAATTCAATGTCATCATGGGTCTTCAGTTTTAGCCATCGAACTATTAACTGTTAACTGTATTCCCTCATTTTGCTGTTTTGTTTAAGTCCCATGTAATAGGGGGCGAGCCTATTGCCATCAACCGGGCACAAATCTAAACTCCGGGCTGCTACTGAGGAAATCCACACGGACAAAACCAATAACACCATGCCCGACCTGGAGATCGAACCCAGGACCTCACGATGAGCAGTCCCGCTTGCCACCACTAAACCAACGAGGCAGTCTAGCAAGCGGAGCATTTTGTAATTAAAAAAAAAATCCCTGGTTTTGTTTAGATTAGGTATAGAGTTAAGGTCGCCGCGAATTAGTCGCGGCGGTCGGCGGTGACCTCTCGCTTCCGGCCGTGGTTCTGTCCATGGTCGGGAGCGAGACTGCGTAGGAAGCCATCCCCTCCTTTTGTGAGGGGGTGATGGCGATCAAAGAGGAAGCGGAGAGGGAGCGGTGTGCTCTTCTCCCTTCCCGCGCCAGACGCACCGGGCGCCGAAGGACGCGCGTACGCGTACGCGATGACCTCCAGCCACCCTAGTGTGTGGCCTGCGGGCGGCGGGTCTGGGGACTCGCCGCCGTCCAGTAACAGGCCCAAGAAGGCGGCGCGCCGTGTTCCGTGCGCGCTTCTCAGGAGGACGTGGGGCAAGGCCCCACAGAGGAGAGGCCCGCCATGGGTTGGCGGACCGGGACCTGCCGGGGTTGCGGTGCATGCTTTTGCGAATCCCGCGACCCCGGCCGTACGGTCAGGAGAAGGAACACCGTTGGTTTTTAGCCGGTAAGAGTCCGGCAGACCCCCTCGCCTTCCCCGGGCGAGGGATATCCATGAGGATTTTCCAAAGAGAAAAAAAAAGAAAAGGTATAGAGTTAAGGTAGATGTTTTTTTAGTGCAACGTAAATTAGATAAGTATAAAATTAAATGTCACCACTAATTAGACATGAAGATACATAAAACAATACTTATTAGAAGACTATTTTTACGATCTGTTGTATATTTTGTGAATTTTCATGTTTATCAAATCTATCAAACAACCTATTAAATTATCTTTTGAAATCATTTTAAAACATGACAGCAGTGATAGCCTAGTAGTGTGACCGTCGGACTGCCAAGTCATAGGTCTCGAGTTCGAACCCAAGGCACGCTCCTCTTACTTTTCGGATTAATGTGCGTTTTGTATAATTATCACTTGATTAAAAACGGTGAAGGAAAACATCGTGAGGAAACTGGCATGTCAGAGAGTTATTTCTCGACGGCATGTGAAGCTAATTCAGAGGCCCATGGGTGGTATAAACTCTGACACCAGTTTAGTCACTAACCACACGAAAGAAGAATATTTCAAAACATTTTTTCGTTGCATAATTTAAATCCGGTATTTAGTGATGGCGTATCGTGTTGGAGAATTGAATCTAAACGGAAAATATTTTAGTTATTATTTCCTTAAATTATTATTGACCATAACACGTGATAACGTGATTGGCTGCCTCGTTGGTCTAGTGGTGGCAAGTGTTACAGCTGATCGTGAGGTCCTGGGTTCGATTCCCAGGTCGGGCAAAGTGTTATTGGGTTTTTCCGCATGTAATTCCTCAGTAGCAGCCCGGTTTGAATTTGTGCCTGGTCGATGGCAGGCAGTCAATCACGTTATCACGTGTTATATATATAAATAAAAATGAATCGCCAAATGTGTTGCTAAGCGCAAAACTTGAAAACGGCTCGACCAATTCGGCTATTTTTCTTTTTTATATATACCTTAAGGCACAAAGAAGGTTCTTATGGAGAGAAAATACATAAAAATTGTGTGGAAAACAGTAAAAACAACACTTTTCTTTTCCCGTAGAAACTGTTCTTACCTGTCAAACATTAAATGTCACAAAATAATAGGTAGGTAGGGGGACCTCCCTACCCTACTTATCCTACCTATATCTACCTAGGTAGGTAGGTAGGTAGGATAAGTAGGTAGGTAGGTGCGCCGTAGATACTTAGTGCTACCAGTGCGACGCCGGGTCGGGTAAAGCTAGTCGTCAATAATAATTGATGTAGGGAAATAAACACTAAAATATTTTGCGTTTAGATTCAATTCTCCATAATACATGATAGCAATATGTTGATTGAACGCTATCACTAAATATCAGATTTGAATTATGCAACGAATAAATGTTTTGAAATATTCTTCTTTTCGTGTGGTTAGTGACTAACATGGTGTCGGAGTTTATACCGCCCATGGGCCTCTGACTTAGCTTCACATGTCGTCGAGAAATATCTCTCAGGCATGCAAGTTTCCTCACAATGTTTTCCTTCACCGTTTTTAAGCAAGTGATAATTAAGTATACAATACGTACATGAATCCGAAAAGTCAGAGGTGCGTGCCTTGGGTTCGAACTCGAGACGTATGACTTGGCAGTCCGACGGTCATACTACTAGGATATCACTGCTGTCATGTTTTAAAATGATTCCAAAAGATAATTTAATATTTTGATTGATAGATTTGATATGCATGAAAATTAACAAAATATCCAACAGATCGTAAAAATAGTTTTCTCATAGATAATAAGTATCTTTTTATGTATCTACATGTTAATTAGTGGTGACATTTAATTATATACTTGTCTAATTTACGTTGCACTAACAAAACACCTGCCTAAATTATTTGATTTAAACAAAAACACTAACTTTCAATTGTGTTTTATTTTTATTAAAAATAGCTCACTTATTTAGATGTGCTTGTCGGACCACGCACAGTGTAGGGTTTCATAGTCAGTACAGCTATAAGATAGCTAACTAATAATCTGCTAGTAAAATGGCTGTGACACACAGACGGACATGACGAAACTATATGGGTTCCTAGATTGACCAGTCACAATGAACATTGCGAGGCACGATGTCATCTCGATATGGACAGAACGGCCACCCTTCTAGGAATATGGCGCAGAAAAATTATTGAACTTCGCAGATAGATCAATCTCGATGGGTATGGTAAAGAACAATATCATCGGCGGGTGTATGTTAGTGGTCAATCAGACTGCACTACTGGGTGCGGGGGCGGGCGCGGGCGCTTGGTTCTTGGCGTCTGCGTGTTCACAGTGGTTCCGAACGAGCTATCGTAGCGTGCGTGTGTTTGGTCGTTCTCAAACTCTGCTGCGTAGTTAGAAGACATGGATGACGATTTGATTTTATTAATGGAAAATTCTTACTTGGAATGGAAATTGCAATATATGAAGTTTGGTACACACAATTTAAATAGGTACATTCTAAATTAATTCAAAGTTATAAATTCTTCCGTATATCAATACATGGATATCAATACATGACGACGCTTCGGCGGGTGTATCAAAATGTCACCTAACAGACGCTACATTACTGTGAACGATACGAGCGGACTGAACCATTAGAAACACCCGCGCCACCCGTGCCCGCCTCATGCAGGCGCGCGGCTCGCGGGAGCACTGTGAATGCAACTGGCGTCTACATACATTTTGATTTACACGCGCCCGCGTTAGCATCCGCGCCCGCCTCCACTCTGAAATACGGCTAAGGTGGCAAACGAAAATCAGACAGGAATAAATAAAATTTATTTGAAATAAAAAAACATTATGTGGTTGCGTGTTTATACAGGGTGAAGACGTAATCATGTCATTCCTTCAAACCTCGTGATATACTGCTAACATAGAGAAACTCTGAAACGAAACACGTACGGATACAATTTAAAAAAAATTACAAGAAGTAAACATGTGTTTTTAACGTGAAGCATTTTAGCGCCCCTAGTTAAATGACCGCGCGGCGAGCGATAGCCGCGCAATTCACTCGCGGCGCTAAAATGCCTCACGTTAAGAATACATGTTTACTTCTTCTAATTTTTTTTTATTGAATCCAAATGCATCCCGTGCTGGGTTAATCTTTGTCAGCATTACATCACGAGGTTTGAAGGAATTACATGATTTCTTAAACCCTATATTTAAACTATAAATTTCATCAAAATCAAAATAAAAAAATGTCTTCGTTTTATTTTTGTTACTAACATTGGAACACAAATACAAATAAAAAAAACTAAATTAGATCACTTTACTGTACATCTTGTTTATTCTAATAATAATAACAAAAGGCTAGAGACAGCACTACACTTAAAAACAACGCCATCATTTGGTATTTGTGCGCAACGCCTGAGTTGCACAGATCAGTATCACAACTGCTCCAAGTAACATCTACTCCGTACGCTTTGATTACTCCATGATTTCCACCGGGATTTTTGTGACCTGGGCCGAGGTCCAACCCGCAATCACGCTCTATAATTTCTTTGCCGTTAACTAGGAAAAACAGAATTTGATTAGAAATTGCTTGTAATATTTATCAAACTTATTTACGTTGATGAAGGTTATGCTTTATTCTAGTAGTAGTTAGTAATACCCCCCCGGTTGGGTTCCCGCATTGTCGTTGCGGGGGGGCTTAGTAGCCGTGGCATTGAACCCCACGGTGAAGCGAAGAGGAACCCAAGGAGGGGCCGCTCGTCGGGGCTTGGGTCTGGTAGCCCTCGATGTAGCGGCCAAGTAGGTTGCGGTGTCGCTTCGGCGACATCGCCGGTATTACGGTGCGCCGTTCTCCCTACCTTCCGCGGCCTTGACGGGGCCGCCACCGTCAGATGGCGGACGCGATGGGGCCGCAGGAGAAGAGGAGTGACGGTGTGTACCTGGCCGCCCTTTCTATCCTCTGCGGCCGAAAAGTGGTAGGCGGCGGGGCCACTAATCTGACCCGTCGCAGGGGGACCCGGGGTGCCCAGACACGGGGTAGTCTGGCACCCATGTACTTGTTTGGTCCCCGGGGTGGTCACGGCGTACCATGTGTTCTGGTGCGCCGGTGATGTGGGGTTCCCCCCGCGCCTCTCTCAGGAGGTCGTGGGGTAAGGCCCTACAGTGGAGAGGTCCACCAGCAATTGGTGGACCAAGACCTGCCGGGGTTGCGGTGCATGCAATAGCGAATCCCGCGACCCCGGCCTTGGATCAGAAGGATACACCGTGGTGGTTTTAGCCGGTCCCCCGTCTGCCCCAGACGGGGGATAGTCCATGAGGATTTCCCCACGTAAAAAAAAAAAGTGCTACATCTCGCTTCCGGCTGTGGTTCTGTCCATGGTGGGGAGCTAGAGTGCGTGGGAGGCCATCACCTACTTTTGCGAGGAGGTGATGGTCACCAAGGAGGTAGTGGAGAGGGAGAGGGAGGCGTCTTCCTCCCTCCCTTCTCGCGCTAGATGCGCCGGGCGCCAAAGGGTACGTGACGATATCCGGCCACCCTAGTGAGTGGCTCGCGGGCACCGAGTTAGGGGACCCGTCGCCCGACCAGTAACAGGCCCAGGAGGATGGCGCGCCGAGGGAAGTGAGGCAGGGGAAAAATTGCCCCACCACTGAAGAGGTCCACCAGAAGAAGCTGGTGGGCCGAGACCTGCCGGGGTTGCGGTGCATGCAATAGCGAATTCCGTGATCCCTGCCTTAGGTCAGAAGGAGGGACATTGTTGGTTTTTAGCCGGTAAGAGTTCGGCAGTTCGGCCTTCCCCGGGCGAGGGACACCCATGAGGATATTCCAACAATTTAAAAAAATGCAGTTCGTAGTGCTTCTTGTAAAACCACTCATTCGGGGATTTATTACCACCATATCCATTTCTGCCTCCACGCAGCATTGTAGTACACAACTACATTAACACACACGTACACTACTCATATACACACACATGTTGGTTTAAGTGAACGGACATGACCACTGACTGACATCCGTGGAGCACAAAGGTTCCACACGAAAACCAGCGTCAAGTACTTATAGTGCTTGACATTAAGCTGATCTGGACACCTTTTTGGTCCAGCCGTGAGACACATACCCAAGACTTTTTTTTTACATCACTCTTTGTGCTGTGTCCAAATAAATGTTTCTTTATCTTTTATCTTTATCGGTCTTCCGGGTTGAAGGTGGGTGAGATGTCGGTGAAATTATAGGCACATGAGATTTTACAACTTTGGCTCTGATGTTGGCAACACATCAGCAATATTCTTGGTGTTGTATGTGTATCTAGGAGGCGATAACCACTGTCCATCAAGTGGACCGTTTTTTTTTTATTACGAAAAAACAAACCACTCGATTAACTACTAAAAAAATTGAATTGAAAATATCGAATTTACTATTTGCCTTTCGCTCACAGGAAAGCAGAACAGAGCAGAACTGAGCAGACGCAAATAGAAGCGCCGCCATTTTCAATCACATTCTTTATGTAATGCAATCGGGTTGTACTATAATCATTTAGAAGTATACAAGTATTTATTATGAAAAATTCTATATTTCATGTAAATTCATAATTTAATAGTTGTTGCAAAAGGTATCGATTATCGAATTCCAGTTGATCGAAGCCGCGGGAAAAAGGCAGTCTATAATAGTTAACTTTAGGTTCTGTTAATGGATAGAAGGGATATCAAATAAATACTCACTCTCCAACTTAAGAATGCTGCATACTTTCGCTGAGCAGTTATGGGTTCTCTTTACGTCGAAGCCATCCCCACAATTTGTTGAACTGTCGAAACCGCTGCATTGGTAGCATTGGATAGACGATGCTGGAATGTGGGAAGAACTTAAATGAGCCAAAGGATATCTTAGATGGACATATCAGAGCCCCAAAGGTTTAAACAAATGTTTAATAACAAATACCACAGTGATACTCCATTCCAAATATCATTAGAAAAAGGCTAATAGAGATGTTAAAGTTTTTTGAACCGCTTCAAACCCTGGGTTCAAAACATTTTGCCTTTTACAACCTCTACTGAAGAAAGAAACAGCTTATTATTTGGTAAAAACCACACAGTAATTTAGAATTTAGGAGAGACCGCTTTTCAGCTGTTTATTTAAAAATGCTGAATTATTTGTCGTATTCACTGCCTCGTTGGTGTAGTAGCTTCGATCCCCAGGTCGGGCAAAGTTTTATTGGGTTATTTCGTGTGGAATTCCTCAGTAGCTGCCCGGAGTTTGAATTCGTGCCCGGTTGATGGCAATAGACTTGCCCCCATTACACGGGACTTAAAAATAACGGCGAAATAAGGGTGTTACTATACACCTCTGCCAAACCCTTCGGGGAATACAGGCGTGATGTTATAAATATTACACATTGTTTATCATAATCAGCCAATTACTGTTCCACTGCTGGGTACGGGTTTCTTCTCAAGATGAGAAGGGTTTAGGCCTCAGTCCACCACGCTGCCTGGCCTGGTAAGTGCTGGGAGACCACAAGCAACGTCGAAAAAAAAAATTGAAGCCCTCTCGGTTGTGCAGGGTTCCTCATGATGTTTTCCTTCATCGTTAACGCAAGTGACATTCAAATTCTGATCCGCACATAAATTCAAAATCTCAAAGGTGCGGGCCGGGATCAATCTCAGACCCCCCTGCGTGGAAGACAACCGTTCAACCGTTGGATAATTTGTACAAATACACCAAGCGCAATTATTTATTAATAGAAAAGAAAAAAAATCTTACCATATTCCACAGAGTAAGTCAAGCCAACGATCAGTATCACCACAACGAGGTTAGTGAAGGACTTCATCATAAAATCCTGACAACTTTAACTTTGAATACTAAATGAGAACATACAAATTGCACACCTATTTATATTATTTGGTTCAGGAAAAACCAATATTAATATGCGACGGTCCATTCAAATTATTAATAGAATATTTAAAGAAGATAACGTGCAAACCAAAATAAAATCTACTAAAGCGGTTATGGGTCGTTCCCCATGGTGCCAATTTTAGATGTCCCGGCCAAAAACATGGGAAATACCTTGGATTGATTTCCTTTATTTTAATTCTAGTTTAGACTAATATCTAATTGGAGTAATGTAATAAAAAACATAACATCACGCCTATATCGTCGGCCGGCAGTGAAAACCACGTATGTGTAAAATACAAATTTTTAAAAGACAGAAATAACTGTCTCTTGGAAAAAAATGGCTGATCAAATGTTGATACAAGTTTGTCATCATACGTCATAGATAGCTTACAAGTATTTGAATTGAAAGTTTGTTGAATTAGCACGTGTATGACGAGTTTATCAATCAAAAGAAGAAATAAAACGCTTTTGAAGAAAATTTTATTTACGAGGTTTTCACTGCCGAGCGTCGTTATTCCCCGTAGCGTTGGGGCCATAACAGCGAAATGAGGGTGTTACTGTACACCTCTGCCTAACCCTTCGGGGAATTCAGGCGTGATGTTATGTAACACGTGATAAACATGTTTTTTAATGATCAAGGTAAACAACTGATTTATATTATTTATACATTTTTATCAATTATTTTGCCTTAATTAGATATGACAGAGGACTATGTTTTGAAGTGGTTAAAAGGCATAAAAATGGATATTGCAACATTATTGATTATTGGTGCATTAAACGTATTTTTAACTCTCGACGAAAAAAGAGGGGTGTTATAAATATGAAACCTATGTCTGTCTGTCTGTCTGTGGCATCGTAGCGCCCAAACGGTTGAACCGATTTCAATAAAGAAATAAAAAAACATTTATTTCGTCACAGAGATACAAAGCATTAATAAATAAAAAAAAAAAGTCAACTGTGACAAAAAGGTGACCACTCAGCATAATGCTGTGCTATGGAGTGGACCACAAACACAGCGCTGATTTTCAGTGATCACCTAAATGACGTGCGGATATTCAGCCAATTACCTACAAGACAAAACACGTCTCTGAATTTTACATATTTTTCCACCTATTTTTTACTTATGTTCACAAAATAATTGATTTGATTTGATTTGAAAAACAAATTATAATATAAATAAAATAAAATAAAACAAATAAAAAATTAAACACAAAATATAAAAAAGATAAAAAAATATAAAACATAAGGTTTTTTTGTTTGAATGCTGGTTTAATCGAGATGGTTATAGGCTACGTTTCATGGAAATTGGTTCATCCGTTACAAAATCATCAACTCTTTTCACATTTGATGTGAAATTGGTGGATTTTAGGCAAAGAATGGGTATTTATTTCACTTCCGCTCGTCCGATTGACTCGCTAGCATAAATATATGCAAACCTAGAGAAAATGGATTAAATGCACTTTAATTGTGCATTATGTGCTATGATATTACCTAGAGAGACTTTGTATGTTATTTTATTTGTGTTCAAGATGATGTTTTGTATAGAAATTTCATTACAAGTGTCTGCGCCTCTCACGTGGATTATATGACGCCCAAACGTATTATTAATTATACTAGCTTTACCCAGCCCGGCTTCGAACGGGTAGCACTAAGTATCTACGACGCACCTTTTTTTTATCCTCAAGGATGTGCCTCTTCCGGGGAAGGCGAGGGGTTCTGCCGGACTCTTATCGGCTAAAAACCTACGGTGTTCCTCCTCCTGACAGTTCGGCCGGGGTCGCAGGATTCGCAAAAGCATGCACCGCAACCCCGGCAGGTCCCGGTTTGCCATCTTCTGGCGAACCTCTCCTCTGTGGGGCCTTGCCCCAGATCCTCCTGAGAAGCGCGCACGGAACACTGCACGCCGCCTTCTCGGGCCTGTTACTGGTCGGGCGGCGGGTCCCCTAACTCACCGCCTGCAGGACGCATACTAAGGTGGCTGGAGATCGTCGCAAACCCACGCGCGCCCGATGCGTCTGGCGCGGGAAGGGAGAAAAGCAGACAGCTCCTTCTCCCCCTCCGCAACCTCCTTGGTTGCAATCACCTCCTAGCAAAAGGAGGCGATGGCTTTCCACGCACCCTCATTCCCGACCATGGACAGAACTACGGCCGGAGGCGACTGCCGCGACTAGTTCGCGGCACTGCGAACTCCAAGCTGGACACGCCTGCAGCGTGTGCAGCGCCGTGTCTTCTGGGTAGGCGCATTGGTGACAACCGGATCTACGGTGCACCAGCCGTTCTTGAGTTATAAATGGTGTATCTAACACGACATTGTTTTATATATAGATTATTAATCAAACTATATTTATAATTATTTTGTTTGCTTTTCCTTTAGCATCGCTGCGTTATCAACAAGTATTAAAACGTCGGCATATAATATTTTTTATTTAGTTAACATTAGGCATTCCAAGTGTTCATAGTATTCAAGATTTTATGATGAAGTCCTTAACTAAATTCATTGTGGTGACTTTGATCGTCAGTTTATCTGTTAAATATGGTGAGTTTTGAGAATATTCTATTGGAGAATTTTGGACAAATTTTGGCTAGGAATGTGCAAAAGTTGCAATAACAATTAGGGGCAATTTTACATTCCACATTTTGTAGTTCAGAGCTAAACAGAAATCTCTTTTAAGCTTTAAATAACTGTATGGTTTTCAGCAAATAATAGACTAACTTTTCCTTCAGTGAGTCAAGGGTGTCGTTGAATGCGACTCGTAAATTACTCTTAGTAGGTTGTCTTGCTACGGTGGGCAAATTACATAAGTGGACTTTATGAGCGTTTGTAAAGAAGGCTTCGAAAAATTATCAAATTGTTTGACAACAAAAACAAAACCGAACATTTTGACAGATGTCGCAAATAAAAACTGTACTATTAAAGAAATCTGTACAGTTCTTGCATGTGCATGAAAAAAAAAACCTGAATTAAACTACAGAACGTGATCTGAGGGCATTATGAAAGGTTGACACACACTCGCGAGGAAAGTTGAACTGCTGCCGATCAGAAACTAATTAAAATACTACATATCGGAAGAAGTTCGAAAGGAAATGAAGTAGACGACCTCGAGGTGGTATCCTGGGGATGCGTGCTCTGTGCTGCTGCTTGGTTTAAGAAGGACGAAGAACGACTGACGGCCTCGAACCGAAACCGTTGAATTTTTGTGGTGCGGCAATTACACCACCGCGTATTTCAGCCTCTCGCTCGCACGTTTAAGGAAAAGAATGGGGATAGGAAGTGAGCGTGCTGGTGTGAGGCCTATATTTAGCAGTGGCCGTGTACGGACTGATAAGGGTATATATGATAACTAAGTTATTTCACTGCAGTATTATTTTATTATAAGATTTATCGTTTTTTTTTTACTTGTCTGCGTATGGGCGCTCATTGCGTGGTTCCGCATCGCTGCCAATGCAGTGAAGATGTTGACTGCCTCGGTCACCATGGCCTATCTTGCAGTAAGAGCGCAGGTCGGATAGTACGGCACGCTAGCATTAATGACATCATCCGTCGTGCTCTTGTCACTGCGCCGGGGTGCCAGCTGTTTTAGAACCCAATGGCTTGGCACGCGACGATGGGAAGAGACCAGACGGAATGATCACAATGCCTTGGAAGGTAAATAGGCCTTTGGTGTGGGTTGCAACGTGTGTTAATACCCTTGCGCTTTCCCATCTTCCTAGCACGGCGAGCTGTGCTGGGGCGGCTGCTGCAGGTGTGGAAAACCTCAAACGGCGCAAATACTCCAATCTTTTTGGGACTTATATGTTTGAGCCGTTTGGGGTTGAAACACTAGGGCCATGGGGTCCGAGTGCCCACTTAGTTTTTCGAGACATCGCCAAGCGGTTGATCGACTCCTCACGTGACCATAGGGCTGTCCTATTTTTTGGCCAAAGAATCAGCATTGCCATACAACGTGGCAATGCTGCCAGCCTATTGGGCACTTTTCCTGTTGACAGCGATGCGGACGAATTTTTTGATGCCCTTTGCTTGTTTTACCTTAGATTTGCATTATAGTAGTTAAGATTTATATTGTATATATTAGGATGATTCAGTTTTATAGGTAAATAATTTATGGTCTCTTGATAATTATATATAATTACATTGAAAACAATTACAAGATTTATCTGAACCTGTGGGACATTTGAAATGTTTTTTGGCCTATTCCAGCGTCGCCTATCAAATGCTACGCTTGCGACAGCTCGGCTGTTGATAACTGCAAAAATGGCTTCGACACCCGCGTCACCCGTGAGTGCTCAGCCACCGTATGCAGCATCGTTATAAAAAAGAGTAAGTATTCATTCGAATTCATGTGTGGATCATAATTTGATTATCACTTGCGTTAACGGTAAAGGAAAACATCGTGAGGAAACTTGCACACCTGAGAGGGCTCCATAAAGTTTTCGATGGTGTGTGTAGTCCGCCAATCCGCACCAGGCCAGCGTGGTGGACTAAGGCCTAAACCCTGTAGAGAATGTAAAGCATAACCTTCATCAACATAAAACTGTATCCTTTGATAAAATCTACAAGGATTCCCTAATAATTTTCCTTTGTCTACAGATAAGGGAACAGAAACACTATTTCGTGATTGTGGGCTAGACTTAGAACTCCTAGGTCCTGTGGATATCGAGGAGGGTCACGGCGAAGTGAGCAAAGACGGAGAAGACTATCGCTGGATTACTTGTGACACAAACTTGTGCAATAATGCCGTTACATCAAATGATGAAGAACCATCAAATGATGATGATCCATCAAATGATGATGATTCAGCAAATGATGACGATCCAGAAAATGATGAAAATCCACCAGATGACGACGACTTACCAGATGACGACGCATTTACATTAGATGATGACGTTTTAAGAAATGATGACGTTCTAGAAAATGGCGATGATCTATTAAATTATTACGATCCAGAAAATGGTGAAGTTACATCTAATTATGACAAACTGATGGTTATACCAAATGACGGCGTTGTTATCTCATATTGTGTTGGTTCTAACTTCTTATTATTATTACTAAGTTTAGCAAAGTACCTATACGAAATTTTGTAAAATTTTTGAATAAGTGGCATAGGTAGTATTGAAGTTATTTACAAAAAAATACAGTTGTGACCAAAATCATACAGAAAAAAAGACACTTCAAATAGTTTAAAACTTTAAATTGGCGTTATATTCTCAAGGTCACGGGATCGAATTCTGTATAATAATATATTTAAAAAATCCAGTAATACTAACGGTGTAAATTGCTAAAGTTACCGACCGCGATTTCGTCTACGTGCATTGTGTGTGCTAATTCTGAATCACTGAGCAAGGGTACTTGCTTGTATGATTCTGTGGTAACAGAACCATATTTAGGTACATACGAGGCCCATAAAATTATTGTTAATAAAGAAACTATGCTTTTAACTAAACTGTAATGAACCATCCAGCTTTTTTACTTAGTCCCATAAACACCTAAATACGTTCGAGAGCAATGAATCCGGGTCACCAACATAAAACAATATTAAAATGTTAAACAATGTTTTCCGAGATATTAAGATTTATGTTGGTGATCCGGATTCATTGCTCTAGGGTGTATTTAGTTGTTTATGGGACTAATTAAAAAAAGCAGGAGGGTTTTTAGACGCACTATCCACATCACCTGTGAAACATGTAGGTACATTTTATTATTTTCTTGTATTGATTAATATAATAAATAAGCTAAACGATTAAAGAAGTCTTTTTTTCTTTCCTATTATCAATAAGGTATTATTAATAGGTATTAATAGCTACCTACTAGCTGATGGCAACATTTTTTTTAATATAAATTAGTTTTCTAAGTAAAGTGAAAGATGAAGATTGTCATAAATATGGTGCTGTGATAAATTAAATTTATTAATTAGCATAAATAAAGTGTTTTTTAAAGACCCACAGAAACTCGACCCAATTGTCGTTATTTTCGAGGAAGGGCAGAAAATTTATATGATTGTAATAAAAATTTATACATACAAAAAACCTGTACCTTTACAAAGGAGTAGGTAATCTATCTGTAGCTAATCATAAGATTTTCCATATTGTACCGAAAAATGGCTTATTCAAAACATATTACTGCCGGTTCACACAGTGGATCCGTTTTAACGGATCCGCTAAAGCGCATCGATAGTTTTCCCGAGTATCCCCGGGATCGGGAACCTGGGAAAGAAACCTTAGAAGGCACCCATACTTCTCCATACATGAAGATGTGCGGATCCGTTTTTTATACTACTCCGGCCATCCTGTTTTCGTGCGTAAAAATGTCGGACCAGTATTTTTTACTGGATTTGGAATACTGTTCCGTTTTTTATACTGTTCCGGCATCCAGTTTTTTGATGACAAAACGGAACATGTGAAAATGTCGGACCAGTATTTTTACTGGATTCGGAATACTGTCGTGTATGTGAATTCGCTCATACAATTACAGGCGTCATCACCAAAATAAAAATGGATACGCTAAAACGAACCCTGTAAACAGTTTCCGTGTGAACTTGCTATTAGTTGTAAGAATTATGTGAAATTTCGAAGCAATATAGCTAGATCTTAGGGTTACCCTAGTCACGAGCGAAAAAGCGGTTTTCTGCTATCGGCAAGGCAAGGCGAGTGGAATTGAAATTGAAATTCCTTCAGACAAAATGTCTTTGTACAGTAGTTTTATAATGGGGCCACGAAACGAGTTGTCATGGCGATATGATGGAATGTCGATTTTGTATAATGTGTAGGTAGGTAGTAGTAACTGTAAGACACACAAATGGATTTTATAAAAGATTTGTAAATTATTTGGCATGCTTTTAGTTTTAACATTACATTTCGCATTAACCCTACAGTAGTCGCGCGGTCTACATAATTATGTAATCCATTCATACAAAATTGCAAATTTACAAAAACTGAATAGCGCCAGTTATTTCATCCTTCGTGTACTCTAAGTTGAATAGTTGACGCATACGCTCAGTGCAGCGCAAGCGTCGGGTGCACGTGGTTGTGCAACAGAAGCTCCGCAAAGTTCGCGATCTACATATGAATGCCGCGCGACCAACCACGTAAGTATTTTTTTGTGATTGTTGTTTTTATTTTATGCCTATATTATATTGATATTTAATTATAAAAATATAATAATGTTTTTTTTTTATTTTTGTAGGTTAGTAATTTAGAAATTAAGAAGTAATTATGGATAACAGACAAGTGAGTCAGATCGATGTGAAACTATGTGATAATTAGACTGAAAAAGAGGTATTTTTTGTTTTGTGTAATTTTTCTAAGCATAGAAGATATGGTTATATTTTGTTGATTATTTTATATAGAAAACGTATAGTATATAAGATTTAAAAATGAATAAACAGACATTTTGATTTAATTGTGTCCTTTTTCTTATCTTAAATATGGTATACCCATGTAGACCACGCGACCACACACGTCACTTTTAGGTATGCGACTACTGTAGGGTTAACATTTCTTGCGCGAGCAAGTGGTTTTTTGTTGCATTTGTTACGCGCGACATAATCGATGCAGTCGCATTGTTCACTCGGGAGCAATGAATCCGGGTCACCAACCTAAAACTTAATACATACATAAACTCACGCCTTTTTCCCATAGGGGTAGGCAGAAACTATAGAACGCCACATGCTACGACTCTTACATACCCCTTTCGCTTCATCCACATTCATACATCTTGTCATACACGCACGCCGTTCCTTGCGAAGTATGTGCGGTGTAACTTTGAATGATAGATTGAGAAATGAAGAGATTAGACAAAGTTGCGGTTTAAAAGATGATGTAGTGACAAAAATTGAAAGGACCAAACCACCATGACCAAACCACCTAAGCATACGCTTAGGTGGTTTGGTCATGTTGAGAGAATGAGTGAACGGCGATTAACAAAAGGAATTTATAAGGCGGATGTTAATGGGAACGCCGGTAGAGGACGTCCTAGAAGGACATACATCGATTTTATTGGTGAAGTTCTTCACAAAGGTCAGGTGCGTAGTACTCTCAAAACTTAATACTTATCTCGAAAATGTTGTTTAACATTTTAATATTGTTTTGTTAATGTTGGTGGACCGGATTCATTGCTCCCGAGTGTATCAATTTAGCATCGTTACTGCATCTGTGCAAACGCGTGACTGTATCGGGTGACATCGAGGTAAGAGAGAAACCTAACCGCGGGCTGCGCGTAGGCAGACTACGGTATAGTCGCGAGAATCGTGACTGCGTGTGCTAAGGTACACGGCCAGCGTCAGCATCGTGTTAGTATCGCGCTCGTTTTGTTGTAGTATCGCTGCAAAAGTCGTTATGGGCTATCGCCCTAAGCTGGTTCCGGCGTTTCTTAGCTCCCTTCGTTTGAGGAGAAATGCCGAAATAAACTCAGAGGCACAGTATTTTTTTATTTCCGATTTTGATTATCGCTTGCTTACCGGTGAAGGAAAATCATCGTAAGGAAATCTGCACACCTGAGAGAGCTCCATTAAGTTGTCGATGGTGTGTGTAGTCTACCAACTCGCACCAGGCAAGCATGGTGGACTAAGCCCTGAACCCTTGTCATTCTGAGAAGAGGCCTGTGCCCAGCAGTGGGACAGTAATGGGCTGATTATGTATGTTATTTCAAACAAATATTTTTTTGAACTTACGTTGGTACGGTGTAGGGTTATATTTGGAGTTTTTAGCTAACCCTTCCTAAACTGATGGGTGGAATCAGGCATCATGTAGCCCAACACTATTTTAATGAGCTACACTATAATAACACAGGTAGAGATAGTTTCTACAAGACTGTCCGACTCCGTTGAATAATTTTATTAGACAGAAGCTAATTATTCGAGTTTGATTAGCACTTAATTAACTTTGTTGCTTTAATCAAGTGTCTGGACGCGACAATGTTATTTTATGCCGTAACTTGAAAGAAGGTTTTATTATCTGGCAATATTGATCGTTGTTCAACTATAAGTTGGCTAGGTAATTAATTATCTTTTGACGTGAATTTATAGTTACAGTAACAGCTAGTTCACACAGAAACTGTTTATAGGACCCGTTTTAGCGGATCCGTTTTTATTTTGGTGATGGCGCCTGTAGTTGAATGAGCGAGTTCACATACACGACAGTATTCCGAATCCAGTAAAAGATACTGGATCCGATATTTTTATCGTATCCTGCCTGCCAGATGCGACGCAGCTGCCATTTGTTTAACTGATCCGTCGGTACAAATGTGAACAACACATCCAGTATCGACGGATCCGTTAAAATGGATCCGCTGTGTGAACGAACGGTTAGTTTATAATAAAAAAAGATTGTAGTGCAGTGAATTTTAACTGAAACTGTAAATATTTAATTATAGAGTTTACGATTGCTTGACCGGTGTAGTGGCGTTTTGTGCACAAAGGGTTGAGGGTTCGAATTCCGCACAGAAAAAAATGCATGGGCTACGGATCGTTTTTCCGGAGTTGGGTGTTTTTGTATGTGAACGTGTGAACTGCCCCGTTGTCTAGTGGCGGCAAACGCGGCTGCTGATCGTGAGGTCCTGGGTTCGATCCCCAGGTCCCGTTTTCCGTGTGGAATTCCTCAGTAGCAGCCCGTGCCCGGTTGATGGCAATAGGCTCGCCTCCTATTATATGGGACTTAAAAATAATGTTGAAATGAGGGTATTACTATACACCTCTGCCCAATCCTTCGGGGAATTCAGGCGTTATACAGGCGAAACAAAGGTGTGACGTTATACAGTACGCGCCAACTTATTGAACGCTCTGAAGTCAGGCGAATGGTTGCGCACTAGCCAATTTACCTATGTATTTCGCTACTGCGCAACCGCTCGCCGAACTTCACATCGGTCAATAACTTGGCGCGTTTAATGAGCTCCACACACCAAACGCGGTGCGATCAGCAGCCACCGCTTTTAAAGTACAGTTCCATATTCGCCGCACCGCGCCGCGTTCTGTGTGCATTGTCTCATATGAATACATGCATCATTCGCCAGCCGCGATCGCCGTGCCGAATTCCGCCGACCGCGTTTGGTGTGAGGAGGTCCTGCGATTGCACTGCTGCTACAACGCGCGTTTGGTGTGAGGAGGTCCTGCGATTGCACTACTGCTACAACGTAGCTGATGCAATGATATCATTGCATCAGCTACGCCAGCTACTACACCATAGCTTATAACTGATCGCTACGCGTCGCGTCACTATTCTTAGGAAATTGTTTTTCACTGCACCTGCATTTTGTTTACGGCTGATTCATTTGAATAATAATATTAATTTAATGTTGCAAAGGATTTTAGTATGATATCATCATGTTGGCAAGACAGTAGTGATAGCCTAGTGGTGTGATTGTCGGACTGCCAAGTCATAGGTCTCGAGTTCGAACCCAGGGCACGCACCTCTGACCTTTCGGATTCATGTGCGTAATGTATAATTATCACTTGCTTAAAAACGGTGAAGGAAACCGGCATGCCTGAGTGATTTTTCTCGGCGGCATGTGAAACCAAGTCAGAGGCCCATGGGTGGCATAAACTCTGACACCAGGTTAGTCACTAACTACACGAAAAGAAGGAGATGTTGGCAAGCACAGTCCCTATATTGTTACTATACTTTTAGTTCCCTATTGCGAAAAGAGAAGGGGGTGGTCGAAGATGGTGGAAATCACACCAAAAACTTATTATTCCTTCACAAAGAAAAAACCTTGTATAAGTACATCTTAGTACAATACAGCAAAATCTACAAAGTAAATAATTCCTATAGACTGAAAGAAATGGCCCTCAATTGTTTATAAGTTAGAAGTTTTTGTTCTAGAAGTTTCCTGTGAAATATAGGCAAAAGCTTCAAGGCGATAGCTCCAAGGTTATTGTAACGGAGAACATGAATGTTTGGAACAAATTCGATATGTAGGTACCTACATCTACTTATACTATGAAGTAACTAGTTACTGTCTCGTCCAATTTTGTTTATTTTTTATCCTCGTACCTATTACTGTCTGTGAGAGAGGCTCGTGGCTTATTATCGACCGCGCGGATCAGGCGATTTGCGAGGTTAAGCAACGCTAACCTCGGCCAGTCCGTGGATGGGTGACCATTCGTTACACATCGAAATCGATGAGATCGAGACCGACGAGATTAGTTGTCAGACTTTCGGGCTTCTGACTACCGGTGACGACTGTCATAGGTATTCGTATGACACTCGGGACCGACGGTGTAACGTGCTCTTCGAGGAACGGAGGGGTCTCGATGTGTAACAAAACGATCACCCATCCACAGACTGACCGCGGCAAGCGCAGTTTAACCTCGCATGGTTGGTAATTAGCCACGAGCCACTCTTCTATCTCTACCTACTCGCTAATAACTATCCACTAATTAGCCGCCTCTATCAATATCCCCAAAAAAAGATGAGAATATGGTTTCAAATTCCCAACTTTTCCTCGTCTATGCTCCCTGAAAAGCTGAGTCACATGGTAGTTAGGTATTTCCCACGATACGAAATCCCACAGCTGGGCAAAAACCTATTGATTTCTAAACTGCAAAGTTTTTTGTACAAACGGAGTAGCAGTAAAGAGGAATACATATTTTATGAATTCACAAAGGCAATACTCGAACACGTTTGCAAAGCATTTAGTCCTTGAAAGGGACAAACGATCCGACAAGTTATAAGATACGTGCTGACAATATTACAATTTACGGAACAGTGTCCCGATAGATAACCGAACCTAGAGTATGTTCAATAGGTTAAAATTTATACAACGTGTAACATAGTAAGGGCAAACCATGAAAGTACTTTGTTACGAATCCACTATTGGATCGAATTCAGCCATTGATGTGAAACATCTAATGCGGCGGTACGGGTGTGAGAGCGGCTGTTGCGTGGCGACGCTCGCGATGGCAGACACACGACGGCAGACCTTCGTAACTCGTCGGCTCTTTTCGGTTTGACTCGGCAAGTTTTTTTTTTACAATATGAGTTTCGATGTTTCACATCTGGCAGGCGCCTAGCGAAGGTTTATTTTTTAAACGTGCCTTTTACTAATCTGTTTTTTAATTGATATAAAGAAAATTGAGCGTAATGTCAAGGCCATAAGAATGAATTTTAAATGCAGTTAACAATAATAATACTATTTTCGTAAATAAACAATATTTTAGCACGATAACGTAAAATTTCAGTGTAAGTAGGTATGTATTATGATTATAACTGAATAGGTATGCTAATTGTGTTGTTTGAGTGTTTGCGTTATTCCTGTTACATTTGGTATAGAAGTATCAAAATATTGAATACGGAAGCTCATTAAATTATTATTTTTATTTAAATTGCCTTTACTGACTCACCAAACATTGGAGTTGTTTTCGTGCAGTTGAATCTAGATGGAAGGGGAAAAAATGCGCATGCCACCATAATTATATTTTGACATAGGAATAGACGCAGGCACAGACAATAACCCATAAATTCTACATTTCACGTCGCATTGTAGTCGTTTTTTTATTTTTTTCCTTCTTTCTGTCTTATTTGGTGTACAATAAAGAAGAGATCGCCTTAAGGATGGTTTCCATCAAACGGCTCGTATTGCATCGGACCTGAACGGATTTTACAATCTTTAAACGATATTAAATCGTGTACACAGTATTTAAAGTCTATATTACCTAGCCGCGCACAGCAGCTTGACCGCGGGCGTCATCCGCGATACGCGATCGTAACCGAAAGTATGTTGCGACGCGCAATCGGCTCGAAATAAAGGAAATGTCTAAATTAAAAGGGGATTACAAAAATATATAAGATATATATTTAAAGGACACTGCCAATTCCTGGGCCCAGCGTGTTACAGAAAAAAAAACAATATGGAAAAAGTACTTTATTTTATGGTAAACCAAAATCACAAAAAATAATTTTAATTTACAGTTGCAAAACATAGAAAAACATTTTTTGAAATGGTTGTGCTTTTTGTTGAAATCATGCATTCCGTCGTAGAATGGCTAAAAATGCAATGAGTCCAGTCTTTAAACAAATGTCATAGTCAAAATAAAAATGACATTAAATGAAAAAAACATTTTCTAATTCGCTCTGGGGATGGGCAAGTGAACAAAATATATCGATATTTATCATATCGATATTTTTAAGTATAGTATCGATAATTATGGAGTGAAAAATATCAATATCATTTTTTGCATGATTATTCATACATATTCCCAAAACATTCAAAATTCGTAAATAATAATTCACATGATTAAAATAGTATGCATTTCATACATCATAACATTAACTAGGAAACCAGAGCTGCGTTAAAAAAAATATCGAAATTGATACGAATTCGATAGTTTACAATAAATATCGAATATCGATATAACGCGATTAAAAATATCAATGATATGTCGATGGTCCCTAAGTATACTAACGAAACTACAAAATCACAGTTTTTATTTTATTTGCTTAAAATGTGTGAAATAATTTTATGTTAAAATTTATAAAATAAAAAATCATATTATTTCATGTTTTTCAAAACGTAAAATTGAAAATTTTCAAAGAACAAACTTCAACAAAATGCTTTTCTCAAAAGTAGTAATTTGCGACTTTCGGTAGTTTACGTAGGGACCGTCGATATATCGATAATTTTATGAGAAAAATTCGATATTTTGATATATCAATATTTTTTACCCACCCCTACTCTGTTTATACGCGCAAGTGAATGTGTTGTGTTGCGATACTCGTGTTTTCGGTGATTTATCCAACAACTTTGGCTGCTTTACGGAATCTGACGAATCTTACTTTTACGAACTACCCCAGCACTAAAACGGATATGATATATATATTGCTATGCTAATCAATCTTATTGCCGACAACTAAGCAGACTATGTACTTCTTGGTGGAGTATACTTCAAGTTCCTCGACCCACTCATTCAATTTTACTGTGGACTTTGGTATCAATACTTTTAATTATATCCAGATTAATAAGGTAAGTATTCCTACTTAATCAAAAGGAAAAATATTATTTTTTAATCCCAAAGTATTGGGCATTTATCAAAATGCCTTTTTTCTCCGTCATGATGCGACGTAAATACTTTCTACTTAATGTTGGAAGCATAATTTATCACTATAGTAAATGGAACCGAGCTACCATTTCCTCTTGTAATACAAAACTGTTCTTATATAGGTGTAAAGCATTTTTACGGGAAATGAGTATAGCATGTGGTGGCTATGGGGTCGGAACAAAAATGTTTTGGTAGGTATTGCTAGAGAATAAAAATAGACTGCCTCGTTGGTCTAGTGGTGGCAAGCGTGACTGCTGCGTGGTCATGGGTTCGATGTCCAGGCCGGGCAAAGTATTATTAGGTTTTTCCATGTGGAATTCCTCAGTAGCATTTGTTGGATTTGTGCCCGGTTGATGGCAATAGGCTCGCCCCCTATTACATGGGACTTAAATATAACGGCGAAATGAGGATGTTACTATACACCTCAGCCCAACCCTTCGGAAAATACAGTCGTGATGTTGTTTATCTAAAAATAGATACATACATATACTTACGCCTGTATTCAAGGGGTAAGCAGAAGTCTTTTCCTATTACAGGGGTCTGTACACGCACGTTCGCAGGTAGCGAGCATATTGCCATTTTTTGGTCACAATTGTGGTGTCGAATGAAGGGACTCATGACTAATCCATCCGTATGGGAAGGAAGGTTACATTTACCATACTCATAAGTCTAAAACTACTGACCTGAACCAAACGCCTAACGTTAATTATTGATTTATAAAATCGAAGCATTAAGTATCGAAGTATTCTAGTGGTGTCACCGTCGGACTGCCAAGTCATCTCGAGTTCTAACCCAAGGCACACACCTCTGACTTTTCGGATTCATGTGTGTATTGTATAATTATCACTTGCTTAAAAACGGTGAAGGAAAACATCGTGAGGAAACCGGCATGCCTGAGAGATATTTCTCAACGGCATATGAAGCCAAGTCAGAGGCCCATGGGTGGCATAAACTCTGTCACCAGGTTAGTCACTAAACACACGAAAAGAATAAGAATACGATTTATAAAATTAACCAAACCTACATTGTATTAGCCAATAAATACACTGAATAACATTTTCATTGCAAATCACATAATGGGTACATCGGCGTATTTCAAGAGAATTATGTACTAACCTAATTAATTCATAACCACTGCTCATGAAGCCTGATTTCGCAATGTAGAGTTAATTTATTTGCAGCCTCTCTAATAGCAATTCGTATAATTTTAATTAACAGGTCATCATTTAATAGGATTTATTAATACAGTGTTATTATTGTGACCTTATTGAATAAAGGGGGTGGGGGGGATACTGCCTTGTTGGTATAGTGGTCGCAAGCGTGACTGCTGAGGATGAGGCCCTGGGTTCGATTCCCAGGTCGGGCAAAGTGTTATTGGGTTTTTCCATTACGATTTTTTCAGTAGCAGCCGGGAGGCTCGCCCCCTATTACATGAGACTTAAACATAACTGGCGAAACGAGGGTGTACTAAAAACACCTCTGTCGAACCCTCCGGGGAATACAAGGCGTGATGTTATGTGAATAAGGGGTCTTTGAACAGACAGATCCATGAACTAAAATCCAGTCGCGGAGCAGGAAGAATTTCGTACATTGACCTTTGTGCCTACAACCAATTGCAATCTGTGTTGACGGCGGTCACAGCATCTGTGCGAGCGCGACGGCAAGATATTTCTGCGTGAGCGACAGAGATAAGTAGTGACGTGTACAAAATTCTTCCTGCATCGCGAGCGCACTTTACGATTTGTCTAGCCAATAGCGGAGTCGTGCTATCTCCTCAGACTGATCTTAAGACCTGATAATTCATCCCTGGCAAACTTTTGACTCTACGCTCTACTTACTTGCGCAAATTTTAATTTGCACATGTAAGCAAGTACGATAAGACGAAAAAACGGTACACTGCGCAGTGCAATACCGTTTGTGCAAACTTTTGTCAAAAAACTGTTTGCACATGCAAATCGATGCATGTACACGGACCACAGGCTTTTACATTTCAGGCTCTTCTGTAGCGATACATTTTCGTTTGGTATCATTGTATTAAGTAACATTACTTACATTATCGAATGAACTATTAAATTCACTTACTATGATGTAGGAATACGTAGCAAATGCTACGGCGTAGCACATGCCTACGCAACCCGTAGCGAGAAATTAAATTAGCTGCGGGTTATTATGTACTTCAGAGCGTAATATGGGATTCTGTATTTTATTTATTACACTTTAAAGTGTTTAATAAGCTTTAAGTTTTATTAAAATATAAAATACTGAATGTAAAACTATTTACACTATAAATAAATACTAAATTACGTTGATAGTTCACAGAAATTCCTTCACCAAAATTTCCTTAAAGCTTATACAAAAATAAACAAATTCTAAAAATATACCTCCCGGGAACAAGGATTAACTTTAATTTTAAAAGCTAAAAGTCGAGCCTGACCTTTCAATCATAAATAATTTATTTTAATACTCTAAATTTATCGTTATGTCAAAGAGATGAAGGAAATTAAGGAAATGTGTTCGAGTTACAATAAATAATGATTCGTAACTAATGACTGAAGAAGGTATTAGATTTTGTTATTATGTAATTCATAATTGAGACCGTGGGGGACGGATTAAGATTATATTTCCCCTCCTTCGCTGGGCAAGTAACAGCTAGTTCACACAGAAACTGTTTACAGGATACATATTTATTTTGATGATGGCGCCTGTATATGAATGAGCGAGTTCATATTAATGCTAAGAGAGATGTGTGGTATTACGCGAATGGATAGAATTAGAAATGAGTATGTAAAAGGAAGCCTGAAAGTGGCGCCGGTGACTGAGAAGTTGTGTGGAAACCGGTTGTCATGGTATGAGCATGTGATGCGGACGAAAGAGGAATATGTCGTCAGAAAAGTATTGAGTATGAATGTGGGTGGTTATAAGAGTAGAGGAAGACCAAGGAAGCGATAGATGGATAGTGTGAAAGATGATATGGCTAGAAAGGGGGTGACTACTGAAATGACGGCTAAAAGAGATGTATGCATGAAGAAGACTTTCTGCGCCGACCACAAATACGTTGGCATAAGGGCAGGAGGATGATGATGATAAGTTCACATACACGATAGTATTCCGAATCCAGTAAAAAATACTGGACCCGTTATTTTTATCGTATCCTGCCTGCCAGATGAGACGTAGCTGGCATTTGTTTAACTGATCCGTCGGCACAGGTGTGAACAACACATCTAGTACTGACGGATCCGTTAAAACGGATCCGCTGTGTGAACGCGCGGTGACTCTAAGAGGCGATAAACCTGGCATCATAAATGTTTTGCCCTAGCCTTTTCCCAACTATGTTCGGGTCAGCTTCCAGTCTAACCAGATGCGGCTGAATACCAGTATTTTACACGGAGCGACTGTCATCTGACCTCTTCAACCCAGTTAGTGGGCAATGCCAATACACAAAGGTTAGACCTGTTGTCAGACTTTCGGGTTTTTGACATCCCGTAACGACTGTCATAGGTATTCGTATGACACTCGGGACCAACTGTTTAACGTGCTCTCCGAGGCACGGAGGGATTTCGACGTATAACGAACGTTACGAACGGTCACCCATCGACGGACTGACCGCGGTAAATGCAGTTTAACCTCGCAAATCGTATGATCCGCGTGGTGGGTAAATTATCTGAATCCATAATTGTGCCGGAACAATGGCAATAGGTTCGTCGCATATTACATGGGACTTAATACATGAGGCGAAACGTGGGTGTACATACTCCTGTAATAGGAGAAAATCTCTGCTTTCCCCTTTGGGGATTACAGGCGCGATACATGTATGTGTATGTAATTGAGCTTATTTTATTTAAGATAGTTGTGACGGGTGGTGGCGGACTGGCGGGGGTCTGGGCCCATAAAAGGTCGGGCACGCCGCAGATCGTCTCTCGCGCCGCTGCAGTTGCCAAGTTAAGTGCTACACCTGCTTAAGAAGACCCTGGACTCCTCGCATTGCTACGAACCACGCCTTGTTGATCTATTTGTAATTCTTATTAAAATATCATTTTATAGTGTACGGTTACAAGTGTTATTCTTTATCCTCCCGTAAGTACACGCCTGCTAAATTGTATGTGCACATGCTTGTTGAGGTTAAGAGGGGCTCGTGGCTAATTAATAACCCCGCGGATCATAGGATTTGCGAGGTTAAGCTGCGCTTGCCGCGGTCAGTCTGTGGATGGGTGACCATTCGTTACACATCGAGACCCCTCCGTGCCTCGGAGAGTACATAAACTAGTCGGTCCCGGGTGTTATACGAATACCTATGACAGTCACTACGGGAAGTCAGAAGCCCGAAAGTCTGACAACTGGTCTAACCTTAGGATATCGGCATTGCCCAGTACCTCGGTTGCGGAGGTTTGATGGCAGTCGCTCCGTGTAAAATACTGGTATTCAGCCGAATCTGGTTAGACTGGAAGCTGACCCCAACGTAGTTGGGATGAAGCTAGGCCGATGCTTATTGAGGGTTGACTCTTAAAACCACCCTAAAGTGCGACATAGTAGAGCTATCTTCCAGGGTTGATGATCGGATCTCGATTGAAAACCGAATCGAACTGAATTCCCAACAAATTTTATGTCATGAAAATAATCGATATGTGATGATTGATGATTTATTTATGACCAATTTCCTTAAAAAAAATGTATAGACATAACATAAAACATAACATGACGCCTGATTTTCCCCGAAGGGTTGAGCAGAGGTGTATAGTAACACCCTCAATTCGCAGTTATATTTAAGTCCCATGTAATAGGGGGCGAGCCTATTGCCAACAACCGAGCACAAATTCTAACTACGGGCTGCTACTGAGGTATTCCACAAGGAAAATACCCAATAACACTTTGCCCGACCAGGTGATCGAACCCAGTACCTCACGATTATCAGTTGCGCTTGCCACTACTAGACCAACGAGGCAGTTTAATTGTATAGAGTCTTTTATTAATTGTATACGAGTGTAACTTCAAGTACATACAATCACCTGAATGTCTAGGTACTCACACAATGCCATACAGTCTAAAATATAAATCATCTATTCACTCCACATCATAACTTCGAGCTAACGACACCAAGTACTCGTAAAGTTTAAAATATTAATATATACGTGTATGACGTCATCGCGATCACAGCACCCTCTTTCTTTATAATATAAATAATAATTTATAAAGCTTTTTATAGCTATGGTTGGGGCCACGCCTTGAGATTTCATGAATATACGTGTTTACATATCAACGTATTTCAAACTTTACTAGTTATCAAGTAGTTCTATTGATAAAGTAACTTTAATTATTGATTTTGAACGGACACAATTTCAAAGTTTGGCTTGCTGGAATTTCACATCAGAATATATTGCGCGATGTTGGAATAGAAGCTAGGAAACGTCATAAAACAATATGCCAAAACCTCTAACAGCATGGATTTACGAAATACATGTTGTGCCGACTCCACCTAGTGTGGGATAAGGGCAGGGAGATGATGTAGGAATAGAACCCAGGATCTAACACTCTGTAGCTGAACATGCTTGTTGGACCAATGAGGCTGTGTTTGTATTGTTATAAATAAAAAAAACTGGTCAAGTGCAAGTCGTAGTAGCACAAAAAGGGTACCGACAACAAAAAAAGTTGTTTAGTGATCTCTTGTATTGGATTGCCTGCCTTGTTGGTCTAATGGAGGCAAGCGCGACTGCTGAACATGGCGTCCTGGGTTCCATCCCCAGGTCGGGTAAAGTGTTATTAGGTTTTTCCATTAGGATTTTCTCAGTAGGAGCCCAGAGTCTGGATTTGTGCCCGGTTAATGTCAATAGGGTCGCCTTCTATTACATTGAACTTAAACGGCGTACTAAAAACACTTCTGCCGTGCCCTTCGGGAAATACAACGCGTGTGTTATGTTATGTTGTATGGGATTATTTCTATTATTCACTAGCTGTTGCCCGTTTCAGTCGTATTCTAGGGGAACTACTTCATGTACCCGGATAAAAAGTATTCTATGTCCCAATCCAGGTCATGGTCTACCTGTGTGCCAAATTTCATCCAAATCCTATCAGCCATTAAGGCGTGATTAATTGACAAACATCCAAATTCACAAACTCATAAAAATCCAAGCTTTCACTTTTATAATAATACCTACCTATAAAGGTATATACTAACGGCCCGTCCCGGCTTCGCACGGGTGGACATTTTTCCCGTTTTTGCAACATTTTTCATTTATGCTCCACTCCTATTGGTCGTAGCGTGATGTTATATAGCCTATAACCTCCCTCGATAAATGGACTATCTAACAAAAAAAAAGTTTTCCAATTCCAACCAGTAGTTCCTGAGATTAGCGATAGGAAGTAGGATAGGATAGGATGCTACAACAACACATAGGTACATACATAATCTCACGCCATTTTCCCATGGGCGTAGGCAGAAACCATAGAACGCCACATGCTACGATTCTTATCCTTTCGCTTCATCCAAATTCTTGTCATACACGTACGCCGCTTGAGAGTACTACGCACCTGTCCTTTGTGTAGAACATCACCAATAACATCGACGTATGTCCTTCTAGGGCATCCTCTACCGATAATAACATATAGGTAATTTGTGAAAATTTTAACTGGCTACCTCTTTCGGGTGCCGAGATATATCCTTGTGACAGACGGACAAACACACCGACAGACAACGTAGGCTTATTAGGGAACGTACCCATACGAGGGTGAGAGGGGTCTTCCAAATACCACGCTTGGTCACAGGGGCAGGGGGGGCTTAGGTTTTCGTCACGTAGTCAATATCCTCTAGGGAAATCTCGCGCTTTTTCGAGCTATATTCAAATATGGTGCGCAGCGTTTAGCGCTTTTTAAACTCACAGGTAGCAACACTGATGCACATATAAGCCAAATAATATTATTTTTTAATTTCTGTTTGCAAAAAATGATTTAAAACCATATTTATGACTTACTACGTGAAAACTAGAGGGGGAGGGGGGGATATTGGCATTCAGATTCAGATTCATTTATTTGCCAACAATGTAAGTACAAGTATAAGATGTTACATCACTAAGTGCTTCTGCTACATTCTACCTTACGGCATGCAAAGTCAAAGGTACAATTCAAATATAAATAACAGCTAATATGTGTTCTAATAATTATATGTATATAAATTCTAGCATATTATGTCATTTACAATATATTTTTTATTATTATATATTTTTATCATTTAAAAAGTACAATAATAACATTTTTCTAATACTAATGCAGTCAACTTAGATTTAAATATTCGTGTAGGGTGTTCTTTAAAATTGTGCGGAAGTTTATGGCCCCATTGACATAATATTATTTCTTAATAATATTTCTTTCTTAATATTATTTCTTTCTTTCTTATGCATATACTACGGGTGGTCACCGAGGGGGGGAGGGGAGTAAAAAATTGTAAAAAATGGGTCACGTATTATGGGGAGGTTCCCTTAGGTCCGTCCATTATAGGGACCGTTGGCACCCTTTGGGTATGGAACTCTAAAAAGGAATCTACAGATGAATCTATCTATTCAAATATTGTGTCTAAAAGGTCATTGGGCATATTGGACCCACCTTGCGAAGAGTAGCGGACATTAACCAAAATTATTTTAAAATAAATAAAATAATGTGTCCTTGCATTGTATATAATTGTTTCATTAAAAATTGATGGGAGAAAAAAGAACCGAATATTTTTTTAAAATAAAACCGACAAAAAATCATGTTTTTGTTGTTTTTAGAAAACGTAAAAATTTAATCGCGGGCAAGGATTCGAACTTGCGACCCTCTGGTTAAATACACCAGTTCCCTACATCACTTTAGTAACATTAGTACATCGACGACATACTAAAGTTATATTACGATACTTTGAATTTTTTCAAGATTCCCACTACCCACATTAATGCGACTAATATCGTAGTAAATCAGAGCCATATATCAATACATTCTGCTATATTTCCTTTGTGTCCGCCGTGGGTAAGGTTTCCATACTAAAGTGCCCAATGACCTTTACGAAACAAAGTTAGTCGAAGGCGACGCTGAAAATTAGTTTCATCCGAAACAGGGATGCGACTAAGGCCCTGAAAACATAATAAACCATTTTATGAAGGTATCGCCTGAAAGTTAAAGCGAAGTTGTGAAAATAGAGGACCTATTTTATTAGTAGGCTACATTTTAGAGGTTTGGGTAAGGTCGCTACATTGTATCTGTCATTGTATCGTAGCACCAAGCTGAAAACACGCGACGAAATAGAGTAGCTGAATTTTTTTTTTATTAATTATTTCGTAACTTTTACAAAAAAATAAGGGAACAGTGAAAAAACCAATGAAATATATTATAAAATGCTCAAGTTATAAGCGATTTAAAATTGTTATAGACAGAGACCGCACTATTGCACGATGACGTCATTGTCCAAAAACTTCATAGTAACTTGACATATCTGTGTACAATATTCGTTTCGTACGACTAGGACAGAATGTGCGCCAATCAAAAACTTGAAAAACTTTCTTCATTTTTAGATATTTGTTTTCAACGATTTTCACTAAGCACACGAAAAGAAGAAGAAGTTCTTAGGCTGTTTTGTCACGACACACGACAACGTGTGAACAATATTTCTATGAACATTTACGTCGATATGTTATTAGAGATGTTATAATAAATGGTTTCGTGAAAATACGGTTTGTATAGAAATATAGCGCTCGAAGCGTTCACCACGTTTTGTCGTATCGTTCTGTGAGTAAAAAAAACGGCCTTAAAGCCAGCGCTCACTGACAGCAATGATAGCCTAGTGGTGTGACCGTCAGACTGTCAAGTCATAGGTCTCGAGTTCGAACCCAAGGCACGCACCTCTGACTTTTCGGATTCATGTGCGTATTGTATAATTATCACTTGCTTAAAAACGGTGAAGGAAAACATCGTGAGGAAACGCATGCCTGAGAGATATTTCTCGATGTCATGTGAAGCTAAGTTAGTGGCCCATGGGCGGCATAAAACTCTGACACCAGGTTAGTCATTAACCACACGAAAAGAAGAAGAACTGACAGGACGGAACGGCAACGAATTTTTTTAAGTTGAAATAATTTTAAACCTTATTTTAATACTGTTAGCATTCGTGTTTGCGTGAGTATACCGCGCGATGCTTCGTCGTGCTGTGGCATGCCGAAACAGGCTTTAAAGCATCAGATTCATTGAATTCGCTGCTTCGGGCTTTCCTTGACAACAAAAAACAAACTAGAAAGTATTGCTTATCGATATTCTATAATCTCTTCATCCTATAAATAGCGTTGTTACCTATTTTAAAGCAAACAAACTTTTCCATTTTTAGCATATTGCAAACAAGTTCGCAAGCAATATCGTTTTCGAAGACTTTTATCTTCTCCATTCTAAAAAAAATAACTCAATTTTTATCGAAAAAACATCATATTAATTGACAACATAACCTTCATAGTAGGTTTGTTTACTAAGAAACTCTTAAACTTATCTTGCTTGCAAATTTCTTGGCGAATTTTGATGTACCTGATACTACATTACCCCTCAAGCTGAAAACAACTTTATTACTTCGGAGTTAAAGTTGAAATTGTGTTGTTGATTTCGGAAATTTTGTTTTTCTTTCAGTGATCGATCTTCGCGCAAGCTGTGCCCAAACTTATGATGGTAGTCAACATCTAGATGAGTAAATAGGGTATGAATGATATATGAACATTAGATAAGAATGAACGTGGAATAAAGGTTGTCACATACGATGTAGATACTAAGTTCTCTGTATCTGAGCGCATATCTTACGAAATCGCATTCATAGAAATCAATGGACACAACGCAGATAATATTATATGATCGTTAAGTATCTGAACATACCAAACGTACGTGCCGTGTCATACGATAATATAGTCGTTAAGTGAAACAGAAGTTCTGAAGTCTGACAACCGGTCTAACTTAAGGATATTGGCATTACCCAATAAATGGGTTGCGGAGGTCTGATAGTAGTCGCTCTGTGTAAAATACTGGTATTCAGCCGCATCTGGTTATACTGGAATCTGGCCCCAACATAGTTGGGAAAAGGCTTATTAACTATAGTTGAACCGTTAATTCGATGCAGTAACTTGACAGTTCAAAGCAGAATATGATACCATACTAAAACTAATAGTGTTGGGGTAGTGAACGATTTTACAAAAAGAATGAATACGAAAAATTGTTCAATTTAAACAAATCTCTACAAATTCTTTGCACTTCTTCACGATGCTGTTCTTTTAGACCCAAATTGACTGATAGAGAATGCCTTATGACATTAAGTCCGTATTATGTACCACAATTGTGCATTGAATACATACATACATACATAAACTCACGCCTTTTTCCCATGGGGGTAGGCAGAAACTATAGAACGCCACATGCTACGACTCTTACATACCCCTTTCGCTTCATCCACATTCATACATCTTGTCATACACGCACGCCGGTTGAGAGTACTACGCACCTGACCTTTGTGAAGAACATCACCAATAACATCGATGTATGTCCTTCTAGGACGTCCTCTACCGGCGTTCCCATTAATATCCGCCTTATAAATTTCTTTTGTTAATCGCCGTTCACTCATTCTCTCAACATGGCCAAACCACCTAAGCATACTCCTTTCAATTTTTGTCACTACATCATCTTTTAAACCGCAACTTTGTCTAATCTCTTCATTTCTCAATCTATCATTCAAAGTGTAGTGCATTGAAGTATTAAATAAAAAAATAATTAACCTAATGTTCAGTTATTTGACGCTTCAAAAACGTCATGTCAGTAGTTACTAGTGGTTAAGGCTATTTTTAATAATGATATGTCGTGTGAAGATCCTCCTGTTATTAAATTCAATAAAAAGTATGCATATAAGTACATTATAAAGTTCATTCGATTTCATTCATTCTTTTTTTCACCTCACTACCTTTTTTTTGTCAAAAACTGATATCCCTCTAACTGTCAAGTTAATGTATCGAATTAATGGTCCAACTATAAATATATCGGTTTTCATATACCTAATATTATCGTATCTTTCCCGTGTGTGATACCTTCAGATACAAAAAGTTTTTATGCCCAGATACTTGCAGATAAAATATTATAGTATAAGCACCGTGTGTGACAGCCTTTACTTGTAAAGTTACGTTTTATTTGGAAGTAAAGTTTTCACGATATGGAAGCGAAGAGATGAAGAGTATACCATATCAGCTACTGGTTCTGTGTACTTACGAAGTCAAATTCAAAATCGTTTATTCAAACTTCTTGTACACACATCGTTATGATTGTTTAAAAGTTTACATCGCTTGGGAACATGTTATTTATGCTCGGTTTCTATATCTTACCAACAGTAACTGTCGTTGTTTGAAACTAAGACACGTGAATCTTTACCAATGGTAGCTTTCGGAGATTGGTACCTGGTTGATATTAGGTAATGGGCTCGCCGCCTATTACATGGGACTTAATCATAACGGCGAAAAGAGGGTGTTACTATACACCTCTGCCTAACCCTTCGGGGAATACAGGCATGATAATGTGTATGTTGTATTATACTAGTTTAAATTTATATTGTATATATTAGGATAATAAAATTAGGAATATGTAGAAAGCGACGATTTTTTTTATTAAAAAAAAACTTAGTTCACTTTGTGTGACTATGGAAGCCTCATAGATACCTCCTATAGAGACGATATTTATAATATTAACAATCTTCATTTTAATTTTATTCCTGGAAACACAAACCTAATACAATTGAATTAAATTATTTATTCCTTAGTCCAACAACAACCAAAATATAAGATTACCTCCAAATTAATGGATGAATAGAACAAAACGGATGAAAAGGGAAGAGTTGATACTTTCACAACGTTCAAAGACTTTAGGCAACCCTTTAAATTTAATAATTAATTAGTACAACGAAGATCATTGATAACAAAGTTAGATTTTGTACAAATTATAAAGATTTTCTTTCCGTGTCACCCGAATTAAGTTATTGAAAGAAGAAAAGAAAGAAAAAAACATTTATTCGTCACAGAGACACACAACATTATTGTATAAAAAAAAATTAAAATAAAAAAGTCAACTGCGACGAAAAGGTGACCACTCAGCATAATGCTGTGCTATGGCATGGACCACAAATACAGCGCTGATTTTCAGTGATCACCTAAATGACGTGCGGATATTAAGACAGTTACAAGAAAAACATTAACACAAGTCAATTAAGTCATAGGTATTCGTATGACACCCGGGACCGACGGTTTAACGTGCTCTCCGAGGCATGAAGGGGTCTTGATGTGTAAAGAATAGTCACCCATCCACGGACTGACCGCGGCAAGCGCAGGTTAACCTTGCAAGTTCGCGCGGTTATTAATTAGCCACAAGCCACACTTTTTTTTAATGCACCCCTTAATATCTAATTATCATCCACTAACGGCCCGTCCCGGCTTCACATGGGTGGACATTTTTCCCGTTTTTGCAACATTTTTCATTTATGCTCCGCTCTTAATGGTCGTAGTGTGATGTTATATAGCCTAGAACCTTCCTCGATAAATGGACTATCCAACACAAAAATAATTTTTCAATTCCAATCAGTAGTTCCTGAGATTAGCGCGTTCAAACAAACAAACAAATTCTTCAGCTTTATAATATTAGTATAGATGTTATTCTTAAGTACCTAACATAGGACATTAGTTAAAGATCATTTCTTCTCTCAACACGTTTCTAGTTTCTAATTCCTCATAAATTAGTACCTCATCATCAATCTACCTTGTTTTCCCTATCACATAATTATATACCATATATATATATTACAATATTTATAAATGTATATATATATACCTATATGTAAGTATTATGTCTATGTATGGTGTGTAGTATATATTTTGCAGCAGTACACCATGGACTACCCCCTCTATCTTATTCATTGACTTCCTGTTCATCCAAAGGTTGTCTGGTAGATATCGCTATCAGCGATAAGACCGCCATTGTACCCTTTAAATTTTGTTATTGTATAAGAGCTGTGTTACAATTTTGGTGTACAATAAAGTATATTCTATTCTATTCCATTCTATAGGACGTACATAATGAGGCTTGCGCATAGCTCATGCTGTGTTAGATAAGTCAGTCAGGAAAAACGGGGAAGAACGAACTGAAAAAATCCCATGCAGGATCGATCTGTGTCACCGGAAGACATGAGTTTAGAAGGGATTACATGAATTCATTTACATCCTGTATAGCGTTCGGTGACGTCACGACATATTATTGTGTCACACTGTGACTTAAAAACGGCCTTAGGGCGCGTTCCCACTATGTCATGTCGATTAATTTATCGTTGGACGACTGTCGTCTCTAGCTGTTCCCATTATAACAACTGTTGGTCGTAATTTTTTTTATCGTTTAGCGACTATCGTATATAGCTGTTCCCATTGGATCGCGACGACATTTTATCGTTTCACGGCAGTCGCTTTGTTGTTTGCATATCAGTAGCAAGCTACAAGACGAGACGATAATTTTATTGTGGCCGCGACAGATAGTCGTAACAACGACACATGATTTGCTGTCACGATGTCGTGACGTTTTCTTATCGTTTTTCCGACTGTCGTGCTAGCCGTTCCCATTGACTTTACAATCTGTCGTCACTGCAAAAACAAGTTGTGAACGGCATTTAATCGTGTCGTCTTATATGTGAACACCTCCATTCAAATATACAAGCCACGACGTTTAAAACTACACGATTATCTGTCGTCACGACAAAGTTGGAACGCGGCCTTAGTTCTCGCCCTTTGTGACGCTTACGGTAAGCGTTGGCTTATCCTGTAACGGAAGCCAATTGAATCATACTTATTTTCCTCAACTCCTTATCCACCTCAACAGTAATACGCAACCCTAACTCCCTCTGGATGTCACCAACAATGTTAACTACAACGAAACTTTTACGAAATCCCCGAGTTCCACAAAAACAATTCCTTTGCCGACATAACAAAAAAAAACGGTAACATTTTTAAATGAATTTCATAATTCAGTTTTGGGGACTTGAAAAAGTTATCCCGCTAACGGGGTTGTTTACGAAAAGTTAAATTAACGCTAAACCTACAGTTTTACATCAAATTGCGGTCGTTCCGTAGGTATTATTTTTAGATAAAAGTAAAGAGAGAGGTTGTGTTAGTGTGAAAACATGGTTATAAACCGTGTTTTTGTAATTTAATTGTTGTTTTAGCAGCAAATAAATTTCCGTATTACCGCGAGTACTAAATGAGATAATTTAGGGATACGAAATTTAATGAATTTTGCGAAGTATGTGCGGTGTAACTTTGAATGATAGATTGAGAAATGATGAGATTAGACAAAGTCCCGGTTTAAAAGAAGTGACACAAATTGAAAGAAGTATGCTTAGGTAGTTTGGTCATGTTGAGAGAATGAGTGAACGGCGATTAACAAAAGGAATTTATAAGGCGGATGTCAATAGACACGCCGGTAGAGGACGTCCTAGAAGGACATACGTCGATGGTATTGGTGATGTTCTTCACAAAAGTCAGGTGCGTAGTACTCTCAACGGGCGTGCGTGTATGACAAGATGTATGAATGTGGATGAAGCGAAAGGGGTATGTAAGGGTCGTAGCATGTGGCGTTCTATAGTTTCTGTCTACCCCCATAGGAAAAACGCGTGAGTTTATGTATCTATGTATTTAGGGATATGAATAAATAGCTATAGCTCTCATTAATGGTGGAGAAAAGAAGTACCTGCAGTGTAGTATATATATATAGTTATCTGTGGATAATTATGGAGTTGAGGTACTCTGTGGTTTGTGTCAGCGACCGTGTCCGTATTGCTAATAACTATTAATATTAAGGTTTTATAAATATGTTTAAAGAAATATACCCTATACATCTATAACGTGTTTTAATAAAATAATCACTTATAATACATGCAGTGTTTGTCCCATAGATGGAGTGAGAACGACTCAGTATTTTACATTGCAATAAAAATGCTTGTAAATAACTGAATTATATTACAAAGTTGTTCGAACATCTCACCCTTACCCTCCTTTACCCTTCACATTTTCGTATTTTACCCCAATAGATGTACCCTACGTTTTCACTCGATAAACTTGACGTATCGCCAACGAACACTCGACAGTGACATGGCTTCCGTACCCTTTAAGAATTACATCCATCAAAAGGTTTGTGATTGATGGACAGAGTATAATACCATCTAGTGTCACAGTAGGCTTTATCATCATGATGTTGCAAATAAACTTGATATGTGTGTAAATAAACCAGCCTTTTTCTTCTCTCATGGTCTTGGCTACACGAGAATAGCCAGACAGCAAGTTTAATAAAATACGCAAAACCGCAAAATGTATCAAAATTCGTGTTTATAGCTACCCTATTTTACGGCAATCACATTAAAATTTTTATAAAAAAATAGATGACATACTAATAAAAAAAATGATAAAAAATAACGTTGAACAATATCCATGAGACGCTTCAGGAAAATGTCCATCAACATTTAGACATAAATAGAGAAGAAGCACTTGTAATGAGTCTTAAGTTACGACAAAATATATGACGACTGCGAGCGTCATATATGACGTACGAAACGACACGACACGACTAAAGTCGTATCGTAATAAATATGTATCTTTACATAGTATAAAACAAAGTCGCTCCCGCTGTCTATACGCTTAGATCTTTTAAACTACGCAACTGATTTTAATACAGTTTTTAGCAATAGATAAGAGTAATTCAAGAGGAACGTTTATATGCCCCATATTAGTATCTACGTTGCACCCGTGCGAAACCGGGGCGGGTCGCTAGTCGAATATAAATAGAACTGCCTCGGATCGTGAGTTCCTGGGTTCGATCCCCAGGTCGTGCAGTGTTATTGAATTTTTCCGTGTCGAATTCCTCAATAGCAGACCGAAGTTTGGATTTGTGCCCGGTTAATGGCAATAGGCTCGCCCCCTATGACATGGGACTTAAACATAACGGCGAAATGAGTGTGTTACTATACACCTCTGCTCAACTCTTCGGGAAATACAGGCGTGATGTTATGTTATGATTTAAACCTTTAAATAACATAATTACGAAAGCCGAAGCCAAACTACACATAAAGATTACTCATAAAATATTTTTTCTACAACAAAACCCACGCTAAAACCTGAACTACGTACCAAAGTTGAAGGTCATTATTAGAACCATCAACCATAAAGATAAATGGTACGACCGGATGCGGTAACAGCTCCTTGGGAATAAGGCTAAAAAGGTTCTATAGATACGCTATGAAAAAAAAACATGAGCGTATCATAATCATAATACGAGGAAGGTTCAAACTCAAACTCAAACTTTTATTTGCTTTCCACAATGGTATTAATAGATGGTGAGTAAATATATATAGTACATCGTGGACCCTGTTGGGCACGCAAAAATATTAGGAGAGAGGAAGGAATTGGTAAGTAATTTTTAACCGAATTCAAAAAAGAAGGAAGTTTCTCAATTCGACCGTATATATTTTTATTTATTTATTGAAGTATCTAGGTAGATTTTCGTATTCCTAATTCAATATTGATAGTAAGTATTGTTTTGACTATTTATATTTATTAGTTTTTAATTACCTATAATTATAATGTACTTATCTGTAGTTTTAGTTTTTACATATAAGTTTATGTGGGTACCTATCTAGTTATGTAAATGTTTATTATTATTATAGATACAAATGTAGTATAGATAACATAGTGATATTTGCAAGCTTTATTAATGTTGTCTTACATTGTGGATATTAATTTACTTTTTTATTATATTAAGGTATTGAATTTACTAAGCATTTAAAATATATTACTTATTTATGTTATCGTTATTTATTATTATCATAATGTTATATTAGGAATAGTAAAACTTATTTAAGTACCTGTTCTTAAAATGTATCATTTAAGTATTCTTCTATGTGGTAATAGCTTTTTTGTAGTAATAATTTCTTTAATTTGTTTATGAATATATTATCTTTGTCTTCATTTTTAATTTTTTTTGGTAGCTTATTATATATTTTTATTGACATAACATAAGGACTAGATGAATGCATTTTTATTTTTGAGCTAGGTAGGTTTAATCTGTTTTTATGTCTTAGACTGTAGTTAGTTTGTATTTCTTCTCTTGTTGTGTAAAAATCTTTATGTTTTCTTACAAATTTACAAGTTTCTAGGATGTATATACTAGGGAGGGTTAATATTTTTAGCTTTTGGAAATGGGGCTTGCATGTTTCAGTATTTTCTATATTAACTAAAATTCTTATCAACTTTTTTTGCAGAGTAAACAGAGTCGGTGCGTCTGTGCTGTTTCCCCATAGGATGACACCATAATTTAGCCACGCGGAGGCGTAAGCGTAATATGTTGTAAGCGCGGTTTGTAAATTAGTGGTCTTTATTATTTCTCGGAGGGCATATGAGAATTTTGATAATTTAGTTTTAATTTTCTGTATGTGGGTTTTCCAGTTAACATGGGTATCTATATTTAGGCCGAGCAGAGTGAACTCTTGAACCCTTTCTATTGTTTTATTTTTATATACGAAGTTTAAAGTGAGTGGTGATTTTTGATTAGGATTGGTAGACTTTATAACTCGGGAGCGATGAACTAACAAAGGTTTGTGCGATATTATTAGATTTAATTAATATTTCTTTGTAAAAGGTCATCGGTAGATATTTACTTATAGGCTTTCTTTCTCGTTCTATTGTTGGACAGCCTATTTTTAGCGACCTATTATGACTACAATTTGTTTAATATAAAGACTGTCACACACGGTTCAGATACTATAATCTATACTAATATAATAAATAGGAAAGATTTGTATTTTTGTATGTAACGAATAAACTTAAAAACTGCTGGACAGATTTCAAAAATTCTTTTGCCGTTAGAAAGCTACATTATCACTGAGTAACATAGGTTATATTTATTACTGGAATAAAACTTCTTACGCGGGCGGAGCCGTGAGGACACAGCTAGTATTTTATATGCGAGTATGTGCTTTAAAACTTATAGTATCTGGAATTATTACCGAAAAGATACGATAGTATATAAATACCGATACATTTAGTTAATAAAATTGGTATCTGCAGATATTTTCTTCACATTATTAAGTGCCTCGTTGATCTAGTGGTGGCAAGCGCGACTGCTGATCATGAACTCCTGGGTTCGATCCCCAGGTCGGGTAGTGTTATTGGGTTTTTCCGTGTGGAATTCCTTGGTAGCAGCTCGGAGTTTGGATTTGTACCCGGTTAGTGACAGTAGGCTCGCCCTCTATTACTTAGGACTTAAACATAACGGCGAAATGAGGGTGTTACTATACATCTCTGCCCAACCCTTCGGAGAATACAGGCGTAATATTATGTTACGTATATTATCTGCGCCGCGTGTATTAGTTAGTTATAGATATCTTATAGTATCTGGACCGTGTGTGACAGCCCTTATTAAAGATTTCTTCTATTTACTATTTAATAAATAAATAAAATCAAGGCTTGTTAATCCAGTAAGATCAAGAAATAAACAAGGTTTAACTCAGTAAATCTCTGGGTTATACAGTTAACTGCTTAATCTCCTTCAGACTAAGTGAATCCAGCGTCTTGAATCCGAGTAATAGCTAGAAATCATGATAAATACAAAGTTCCTTTGTAAATAATTTCAAGTTTTAATAACTTTTGGTTTAAAATTACTGGTGTATTAATTGATGAAGTAACTTGATCAATCAGGAAAATCGAAACAAAACTATTATTATTATTTGTTTACGTAATGTTTGTTGTGATCTTCGTCTTTTTGTGTGGTTAGTGACTAACATGGTGTCAGGGTTTATGCCGCCCATGGGCCTCTGACTTGGCTTCACATGCCGTCGAGAAATATCTCTCAGGCATGCCGGTTTCCTCACGATATTTTCCTTCGCCGTTTCTAAGCAAATTATAATTATACAATACTCACATGAATCCGCAAAGTCAGAGGTGCGTGACCGTGCGTGCCTTGGGTTCTAACTGGAGACCTATGACTTAATTAACTTTTGTTGTGATAATTTTTCTCATTTTTCTTCTGGTTTTACACATAAGTATTGTGTAAAACCAGAAGAAAAATGCTAAAATTAATTCATAACAATATTTGAATGCGGTGAATAATATTAAGCTGCGTATCTATTATGCGCTCCTGACGCGCGTGCCATGAACACCCGCGCCGAGAGTGCGTTCTGCGGAACGCGCTCCAAATATTTAAATGATATCAACTAAGCGCACATGGCGCGCGCGCCACAACCATATTATTACTATACTCTTTGGCCACAACTGAGCTTCCTTTGACGCGCGGTAAAAAACCGACTCTAGATGGAACGGGCCGCTCTAAGTTCGAGCGTTCCAACAAACAAATTGGCGCGCGTACCAAAATGGTAACCATTTCGCGCGGCCGGAACGCGCGCCAATGTTCCTCCTCTTGGAGCGCGAAGTCGATACGCGGCTTAATTGATTTCATTTTCATTTTTTTATTCATTTGTGTAATAATTTTACGAACGAATAAAATTATGAAAATGAAATCAATAAATATGATTGTCATTCATTATTAATAGTTATTGTTCTGTCGTCAAATAATGTCAAAGTCAGAATGATGATTAGGCACCTCATTAAACAGACATAAAATCATGTTGTTGTGATAAAAAATAACAATAACGAGTAAAATATAATAAATAAGAGCAATCACGTGACGGGTAATTTCAAACCAATTAGAAACCACCAGAAAATTATGTCCCCAATTACAAGAAATTCCTTGACAAATAAAAAAGCCAAATTCCTAATGAATAGCGTTGGTATACCAAAACATCTAATTGACAAAGATTTCACTCTTGTCGTTTGAAAACTCCCTTTCAAAGACATATGAAAGGAATTTTTATTTGAGAACAAGTAGATTATGAGAATATATTTATTTTTATTATTCGATAAAAAGGTTTTGTGGTACGAATTAAATGTTTAAAGGTTTTTAAATCTTTCGCGCGTTATGTTTTCGTTCTCAAGTCTTGTCGTCTTTAACCCTAGAACCGTACCCTGGGCTACAAATAAAAAAAAAAATAATAAATGTGCGATTACTTTTTTGTTACACAACGGATCTTTTCGCGCTGCCGTGTATTTACGTGGGGTAAAGGGGTTACGTCGAATCATCTATCGGGCGGGAGTCCTGTTAGTGTGTGGTCATGGCAAGGTGTGCTTGGGGTACTCCAGTACCCCTGGGTACTTTTCTTTGCCAATGCATCTTCAAATAAATATTGGCAGTATAATAGGAAAAAAGCGGTCATCTGATGCCCCAACCTTTTTTTGACATGGTCGAGTTTGATCCTAGTCGCACCTGATGGTAAACGCAGACAGGGTCTGAGAGGCACACGAATCCAAGTAAAATAATCCAGTATTTTTATTTTATGTTATACAATAATTATAATTGTACGTGATCTGTTTGCGGATGAATGGAAGAATAAATTGTCAGGTGCATTGTGAGGGCTGTGTGAAAGAGGTGTCTCATATTGTTATATATATATTTTTTTTTTATCATTATTTTTCGTTCCATTGTTATCTTCTTCCATTCCTGTTCATTTTTCTATCTTTAATTATTGTAATTGGTCTAAGACCGTTTTAATTAAAGTAAAAATAAATAAATAAGTAACAAAGATATAGAGAGACGATTTTTTTTTCCTATTCGACTCTTGTAGATGGTCTTGCGGACCTTTTCTACGTAACCGGGCTATTATTGGCGAGACCAGAAGGGACTCCGAACCAATATCTAACTAACTAAGTAACTAACTACTCTAACTACTGTAACATCATGACTATTTAGCAGCAACACCTCTAAGGGCGTCCCCTAGGGGGGACTCGAACCTCTTAGGGTGTTGAATGCGAGAGGACTGGGAGGGATACGAAAGCTTGATGAGGGCTGTATTAACGGTGTGACTGCGGAGTCAGAAGGGACGACCGGCTCCGCACCTGCGGCGGGTGAGCACGGTGGATCGGGGGCGGCGACGGTAGGACGTCGCGAGGGGCCTCCTCGGCGAGGGCGATACGCCGGTCGGCGGCGGTGGTGTATATGTATTGTACTGGTCGATTTATTCGCCTCCTGGAGGAGTGTGATATCGTCATCAGGCTAGAGCCTACTAGAGTAGCGCATGCCTGGGACGGCGTACTAAATTAATTTGGGAGGGTTTATAATCGGACGATAGAGAGACGATAACGACGGAACACAGTTAATTGCTTGGCGTCGGACTTTAATGTGAGGGTGTTAGTAGCTAGCCAGGCAGACTGTATAGATCCTACCACTAAGCGTGCTGCATTTTTTGAATATTACAATGGTGGGGAAGTTTTATATTCTGTGGTGTGCAGGTTTCGCCACAAGTTTTCCTTCACCGTTAACGCAAATAAAAATCAAATTATGATCCGCACCTCGAAAAGACAGAGGTGTGGGACGATCAGGATCGAACTGAGATCGAGTGTTCAATCTGCTAGACATAGGTCTTCCTTTAATTGTAGTATAACACCCGGTTCTGTGTCTTCCGCACCTAGCCCAGACTCCAGCATCTTTAGGTCATATACTTAAAATTCGTTCAACCGGTAGGCTATCACTGTTTTCCGGGGTTGCGGTGCATGCTTTTGCGAATCCCGCGACCCCGGCCGTACGGTCAGGAGAAGGAACACTGTTGGTTTTTAACCGGTAAGAGTCCGGCAGACCCCCTCGCCTTCCCCGGGCGAGGGACATCCATGAGGATTTTCCAAAGAGAAAAAAAAAAGGCTATCACTGTTTTGTGGCCTGCGGGCGGCGGGTTAGGGGACTCGCCGCCCGACCAGTAACAGGCCTGAGAAGGCGGCGCGCAATGTTTCATGTGCGCTTCTCAGGAGGACGTGGGGCAAGACCCCACAGAGGAGAGGTCCGCCAGCGGCTGGCGGACCGGGACCTGTCGTGGTTGCGGTGCATGCTTTTGCGAATCCCGCGACCCCGGCCGAACGGTCAGGAGGAGGAACACCGTTGGTTTTTAGCCGGTAAGAGTCCAGCAGACCCCTCGTCTTCCCCGGGCAAGGAACATCTATGAGAATTTTCTAACGATAAAAAAAAGGCTACTACTGTTTTATTAAATACTTATATTGGCACAATCTCTATCAAAATATTTTTTTATTCGTGTTTCAGGCCATATTGCCCCTAGCACAAACAGGTTAGTACCTCCCTTGGTTTTTGACATGAGGTTATCATTTTACACGCTACAATTTTATTAAACTTCTACCAAGCTGGTAAAAGTCCAAATATTTTGTTTCCACTGCGTCACGTCGAGGTAACGACACTCCTTATAGTAATGTGATAAGTCTGGCGGAATTTAATTTTGTCTCGCCTTATGGCAGCCGCCATTATTGTGCCAATTACGTGGCACTGGTGTTTGGGACAACCAGAATCATGGGATGCCAGCTTTTTGGCAAAACAAAATTACCCCAAGAAAATTATATGCAAGCGGTATAAAAGCCTAACTGCTGTAGGTATCGGCCAGATGGCCGTGTGTTCGGTGCCCACCCGTTGCACTATTGTAGTGTGATCCCCTTCTTATTAATTCAAAGATAAATGCAATACGCAGCAACAGCGTGACAGTTAAAGCCTCAGACTGGATCTCGGAGGGTCATGCATTCGATTCACACCTGTTGACGTGAACCCCTCCCATCACAGCCCTCTTTAATTTAGTTGGAGGCATTACATAAATAATACTAGCAATGTAGAAACCGCATTTGTTTAAAAAATACTGTTGAATTGATTGATTAATTAGCTTCACTTTGTATTACTTATTAGTTTGTTTGATTGATTAAAATCTTGCGACAGATTTTTCAACTACTTCTGCTTAACCGATTCTCCTTAAACTTCGCACAAAAATTAAATTCCCATGACAATCTAACATTATAATAATTCCAACCTTTAATCCTCAAGTCCTGATGCTGCAGGAGTGTTGCAAGATAAAACCTCTTAACTTAAAACTTTTGCAGGGATTATTAAGTTATTGTTTCTTTTGAAGTAGTTTATATTTAACTTACGCCCATTTTCTAAGACGTTCCTCCAAAACTTATTCTACTCAGGACAGCCTCGAAAACACCTTCAAAATTGTATTCTTAGTCGCAATTTCCAGTGAACTTTGAGGTTCCTCGCCTGAGGGGTCCTCAAATGAGTCGAGGTAGAGTGGAGTCATTACGTCATATTTTGAATTATTTGCATCGCGCAAATAACGCAGCGATAAATAGTTGTAAGAATTATCGTAAGCATATTCCATAAAGTCTTCAAAATTCATTTTTGCTACATACGATCTTTGACACTTCCTTCCTTAAGGTAGGTTCCGAGGTACCTTGAGTTTGACAGATGATTCCTTACCTCGACTGAGGAAAAATCTCGAGTCGAGGACGTTTATATCAACCATAACTACCGATGGTAGTGAGAAAGACTGAGACGAGGTGGAGTCGAGTCGAGTAAGTTTTGGAGGAACGTCTTAGAATATGGGTGTTAATCTTCCCTTTTAGAGAAACCAGCTCAAAAATACTGCACCAAGCGATCAATAAGTCTCTACAGCCCAATAATAAAGTCATTGACAGCACCATTTTTGTTTATCACTGAAACAAAATTTTACTTTCGTTCTGATAGCCGTGCTATCACGGCATATCGCGTGTTTGAGGGTAAACATTAGTCTTGCTTGTTCCGTTACCGAAGTAAATAAAATGATAGTCATATAATCTAAAACGTAGATGTTTTATATAATACTGGATAAGTTGACTGCTTTGCCTCACGCTTAGTATCTAAATAGGGTAATTTAAAATAAAAATTATTCACGGCATAGACCTACCTACCGGCCTACCTACAGGTAAATAACAATAGAATTTATATTTTTCTGTTCACTTTTTTAGAAGGGGTTACCAATTAATTTTGTTTAGATTTAAATTTATTAAATTTAAACTAAAACTTTTTAAATTTGTTAAAAAATAAAATTCTCAAGTGTGCCTCAGGTTGGTCATAGAAATAAATTATTTATCTTTCTTTTTATCTGAAACTGTAATAAAACATTTGGGTTTTGTTAAAATTAAGTCATATTTCCAATTGTATTCTGTTTGTAGTTTTTTGTTAAAACACGTGACTATCTTATACATATATTACATTAATGCTCTAAACGATTGTTTAGTGAATGAATGTACAGTCACGTAATAACACATATACACAGCGAAATTTACAAAAGATTTCGCCTACAGTGTCGTTCGAAATTATGAAATATTTTACCAACTATAATTCTTGTGTTATTTCGTTACACATCGAGACCCGTCCGTGCCTCGGAGAGCACGTTAAATCGTCGGTCCCGGGTGTCATACGAATACCTGCGACAGTCGTTACGTGTAGTCAGAAGCCCGAAAGTCTGACAATTGGTCTAATCTTAGCATAGCGGCATTGCCCAGTGCCCAGTAACTGGGTTGCGGAGGTCTGATGGCAGTCGCTTCGTGTAAAATACTAGTATTCAGCCGCATCTGGTTAGACTGGAAGCTGATCCCAACATAGTTGAGAAAAGGCTACGCGAAATAACAATTCGTGTGTTTGCGGATACTATGTATATAATTTAGAAGAAAATCGTTTTTGTATGTACCATATACCACATGTACCATATTTTTAGATCTTCTTCTTTTCGTGTAACTAACCTGGAGTTTATGTCACCCAAGGGCCTCTGACTTGACTTCACATGCCGTCGAGAAATATCTCTCAGGCATGCCGGTTTCCTCACGATGTTTTCTTTCACCGTTTTTAAGCAAGTGATAATTATACAATACGCACATGAATCCGAAAAGTCAGAGGTGCGTGCCTTGGGTTCGAAACTTGAGACCTATGACGTGGCAGTCAGACGGTCACACCACAAGGCTATCACTGCTATACTGGGTGTAAAAATAGCCTTAACGAAGCCGAAGTCTACGCATACTGTACATCAAACTAAGTAACATACAGCAAAAATAATTGCTGGGAAACGACTTTTATTTCTTGGTACTAAAAACAGCTTTTAATTGTAGCGCGCAATGTAAGCGCTCGCAGCAGACTGTGCCTACATTTCGAAAGTGTTGATAATGTTTGTATAGAAGAATGTTTAGTAATAACATTTAAACTTAGTTTTCATGAAAAACTTTCAAAAATATGGTGACTTTGACCTTCAATCTCCATAACCAGTTGGTTTCAAGGTATGGCCCAGTAGCAAAAAATCTTCGTAATGATAGGAAGAATACGTGGCTCTCAGTTTCGTTAAGGATATTTTTACACCCGATATACAGTGTGTCCCTGGATAATGTGCACAAATGAAAATGGGTGAAACTAGACCACAAATTATCGACAAAAAAAATGGAAAAAATATGTATCGAAGTTGTCGTTTTTTATTAATAAAAATGAATAACTTTTATTCATTGCATGTTTTTCGTTTAAATGAAAATATTAATGACTAGCTATGTCTTCACGGCTCCGCCCGTAGCCTCTGTTACTCAGTGATAATGTAGCTTTCTAACGGCAAAAGAATTATTGAAATCGGTCCAGTAGTTTTTAAGTTTATTCGTTACATACAAAAATACAAATCTTTCCTCTTTACAATATTAGTATAGATGGCAAAGAGTTAATGTTGCATAGCAAATAAAAAACAACCCTTAACAACTAGTCATCAAGTGAAAATAACGCGGTTCTTTGACGAAATTTTAAATAAAATGTAATTTTATTTACAACGATTTTTACAAAAATAAACAACTTATGTTTTTTTTTTCTATTTTTTTTTGTTGATAAATTTTGGTCTAGTTTCACCCTTTTTCATTTGTGCACATTATCCAGGTACATACTGTATATATTTTTAGATGTAACTGTACCTATCTAATTATAATTTCCCTTTTTAGATTATAAATTCATACCGCCTCAAAGACACACTGCTTTACATGGCCTTACGTGCTACAAGGAAAAATCTTCCAGGAATAATTAAACCGTTGATGGCTTATTTCACACCGTACAGTATGTATTTATTGGAGCGAAATTTTTGGCAATATGAAATGTATTCGTCCGTTGTTGGAATATACGTCATCAAAATGCGGACGGATATTGCACGTATAATGATTACTTTAAAATGAAAACATAGTTAAAAAAGGTAGGTATACATTTCACGGTAGGTAGTATAGCTGTAGTATACCTGCTACTCAGTGGTGACTGCTGAGCATGGGGTCCTGGGTTCGATCCCCAGGTCGGGCAAAGTGTTATTGGATTTTTCCATTAGGAATTTCTCAGTAGCAACCAGGAGCCTGGATTTGTGACCGGTTAATGGCAATAGGCTCGCCTTCTATTAAATGGGACTTAAACATAACGGCGAAATGAGGGTGTTACTATACACCTCTGCCTAACCCTTCGGGGAATACAGGTGTGATGTTATGTAAAAATATACTTAAAAAGGAAGGTATACATTTCACTGAACTATACCCGCAGCTTGCAGTCCGACCATATTTTTTTTTAGGTAAATTATATATCATGTTTTACATAATATAACATCTCGCCTTGTATTTCCCGAAGGGTTCGGCAGAGGTGTTTTAGTACACCCTCGTTTTGCCAGTTACGTTCAAGTCCCATGTAATAGGGGGCGAGCCTTTTGCCATTAATCGGGCACAAATCCAGACTCCGGGCTGCTACTGAGAAATTCTTAATGGAAAAATCCATTAACACTTTGCTCGACCTGGGGATCGAACCTAGGACCCTATACTCAGCAGTCGCGCTTAATTGCAATAGGCTCGCCCCCTATTACCTAATTATTACCTTTCGGGGAAGAAGGCGTGATGTTATGTTTATGTTATGACAAATTAATAATTATTATTGAGTAGGTATATTGGTAAGTAAACAAAATTTTATCGTGAACGAAAATACACATTTTTAGAAAACCTTACCGCTGATTTATCAAAAAAATAAAGCCGGCTTTTCACTAAGGGATATAATTTACATCCCGGGATATAAATTAATATCGCTCACCGTGATTTTTAATAGAACCCTTTTCACTTAGATATAATAATTATATATTATATTCCAGTCGTGGGATTTCATTTATATCTCGTGATATAATATATATTATATCATATATATTTGACGACACGTTTGGTGCAGTGGCTGAGCGTTCGGCTACGGCCAGCTACGTGTTGTGGGTTCGATTCCCCCACGGAACAAATATTTGTATGGCCTACAGATAGTTGTTCCGGGTCTGGATGTTTGTGCGTGTGAAGATTTGTGTTTGTAAACGCAACCACGACACAGGAGAAATCCTAGAGTGGTGAAACGTTTAAAAAAATAAAATAAAAATCTCATAGTGAAAAGCCGGCTTAGCACTTATGGCCTACAGATAGTTGTTCCGGGTCTGGATGTTTGTGCGTGTGAAGATTTGTGTTTGTAAACGCAACCACGACACAGGAGAAATCCTAGAGTGGTGAAACGTTTAAAAAAATAAAATAAAAATCTCATAGTGAAAAGCCGGCTTAGCACTTATTTTGTAAAAATATTTATTTTTAATGGATTCAGAAAATTGGGTGTTTCACGATCAAAGGTTTGGTTTTGCGTTTTATAAAAAACATGAAGTAGCCGTACTATACATAGTTTATTACATGATTACTTTATAAATATTTACAAATCTCCATGAATATAGCAAATTTATTTATTTGGAAACTCAACAGCTTATAATTAATTTACATGAGTTATGAATGTTCACTCCACCATCATGAACAGCTCAATGCAGTTGCGTCGAAGTTATAGCAACTGACTGACTATTTAATTTTGACAAATGAAAAGCGCCTGTGCACACTTCAATTGAAATAAATGCTTTGAGTTTGAGCTATACACTGCTCAGTGATAGCGAAAGCTAACATCAAATAACTTCAAGTGAATATTAAAAACGAAAATATTTACGAAACCCTTTCGTAACTTCAATAAATAACTTTTCTTCAGTAGTTATTACATTGGCGATATTATAAAAAGCAGCGCTATGCTCGCTAGAATTTTATTTTGTAGTAAAAAGGGTAGCTCTCTAATTATTCAGTAGTAGTTTTATTTATTTCAGTGGTATTTATTTCTAAGTATTTAGTTCTTTGTAAATGAATTCGTCCGGGGAAGTACTACCGCCATACATTGACATCTTGTTTTTACAGAGACGCTCACGGTAATATATTAGTTTACGATGTGTCACAACCGAAGTCCCTAGCAAAACTGAACTAGTGGGTCGAGCAACTTCAAGTATACTCCACCAAGAAGAACATAGTCTACTTAGTTGTCGGCAATAAGATTGATAAGCATATAATTTTGGGACCCAGTGCATAATATCAGCAAGCACATTGGGTCACCCGCGCAACAGCGCAACGGGTATTCACAAGGAGTGTTGATGTCAGGCAGGCAGTCGGTCTTAAAACAATAAGCCAAAACCTCTAACAACATGGATTTCATAAATACATGTTGTGCTCCCACCTAGTGTGGGATAAGGGCGGGAAGAAGAAGATGAAGTTCTACCGTCATACTTTTTTTTTGTTTATCTTTGGATCGTCCTCATGGATGTTCCTCGCCCGGGGAAAGCGAGGGGGTCTGCCGGACTCTTACCGGCTAAAAACCAATGGTGTCCCGCCTTCTGACCTAAGGCCGGGGTCACGGGATTCGCTATTGCATGCACCGCAACCCCGGCAGGTCTTGGCCCACCAGCTTCTTCTGGTGGACCTCTTCAGTGGTGGGGCAAATTTTCCCCTGCCCCACTTCCTTCTGTGAGGCGCATACTATTTACTTGCTTACTTAAAATACACTACCACCATACCTATTTCTACTAGCGTTGCTGTACCGGTTTAAAGGGTATGAGGATCATTTTTTTATTTTTTACATAATAACCGGGCAGTTATTAGCGAGACCTGAAGGGTCTCCAGCCAATGAGGACAAAGTATAATACTTAAGCTAACTACTTATCCATCATGACTACTAGAAACAACAGCACTAAGGGCGACCCCTAATGAGACTCAGACCTCGGCTTATAGTGTTGCTGGCGGGAAGACTGGAAGGGAGACAGCTTGATGAGGGTTGAATTAACGGTGTGACTGCGGAGCCTGAAGAGGCGACCGGCTCCGCGGCGGCGGGACGTCGCGACGGGCTTCGCGGAGGACGGTATGCCGGGCGGCGGCGGGCGCTGTGTAATGTGCTGGTCGATTTACTCGCCTCCTGGAGGAGGTAATATCGTCGTCTGGTTCTAATAGATTATGCCTGTTGATAAAACTATAGGCACATGAGACATTTCAACTTTGTCTTTGAGTTGGCAATGTATCAGCAATCCTCTTGGGATTGTAGTATGGCGGCAGTAACTATTTTATGACACACGACATTCATGAATCAACATGCCCCCGATCCACCGTGCTCACCCGCCGCAGCCGCGGAGCCGGTCGTCCCTTCTGACTCCGCGCAGTTACACCGCGATTAATACAGCCCTCATCAAGCTGTCGTATCCCTCCCAGTCCTCTCGCATTCAACACCCTAAGAGGTTCGAGTCCCCCCTTGGGGACACCCTTAGAGGTGTTGCTGCTATAATATTCAGTCATGATGTTACAGTAGTTAGCGTAGTAGTTAGCTAGGTAGTTAGTGTAGAAATTTGTTCGGAGACCCTTCAGGTCTCGCCAATAATAGCCCGGTTACGTAGAAAAGGTCCGCAAGACCATCTACAATATCATAAAAAAAATAAAAAAAATATTAATCAACATGACACTATTAGTGTCTTGATAAACGTTTCAAAATATAGGCTCGCCCCCTATTACATGGGACTTAAACATAACGGCGAAATGAGGGTGTTATTTACACCTCTGCCCAACCCGTCGGGGAATACAGGCGTGATGTTATGTTATGTTATAAACGTTTTATGGAAATGCTAGCGGCCCGTCCCAGCTTTGCACGGGTGGACATTTTTCCCGATTTTGCAACATTTTTCATTTATGCTCCGCTCCTATTGGTCGTAGCGTGATGTTATATAGCCTATAACCTTCCTCGATAAATGGACTATTTAAAACAAAAATCTTTTTTTAATTCTAACTAGTAGTTCCTGAGATTAGCGCGTTCAAACAAACAAAATCTTCAGCTTTATAATATTAGTATAGATATAGCGCTTGGAGCCGTCATTTTGTCGTGTCGTTGCGAAAGCCATGGAGAAACCGGCATATAAGTTAAAATTGAGCATAGAACATATTTAGAAATAGTTCAGTTATTGTTACCTATCATAGCTTTTAACGCATATAATATAACATCACGCCTATATTCCCCGAAGGGTTGGGCAGAGGTGTTTTAGTAACACCCTCATTTCGCCGTTGTTTAAGTTCCATGTAATAGGGGGCGAGCCTATTGCCAAAACCAGGTACAAATCCAGACTCCATGCTACTACTGAGAAATTCCTGATTGAAAAACCCAATAACACTTTGCTCGACCTGGGGATCGAACCCAGGACCCCATGCTTAGCAGTCGCGTTTGCCACCACTACCAATGAGGCAGCCTCAACACAATTCCTTGATAAGCACTAGATCTTTTCAACACATTACACGATCTATGCCATCAAAATACCGATTCTTACACAGACATTTTCAATAAAAATATAACCTACATATTTACATAGAAAGTGTAAATAAAAATCAATGTAAACCTACTGAAATCGTGACATCCAATATTTATTCACGAAGGTTTCAAGAGATAGAGTCAGTTGGTTAAATAAATATAAACGATGTGAGCTGACGTGTCGATCTATTTCATCGTTCATAAATCTTTGCTTTCTAACCCTTGGCTAAAAAGCTAACTTTATGTCATGGTTGATGCCTGGTACCTATGTCTAAAACCGGCCAAGTGCGATTCGGACTCGCGCACGAGGGGTTCCTTACCATTATCTATAAAAACGGCAAAAAAATCATGTCTGTTGTATGGAAGCCCCCTTAAATATTTATTTTATTCTGTTTTTTAGTACTTGTTGCTAAGGCGGCAACATAAATACATCATCTGTGATAATTTCACCTGTCTAACTATCACGGTTCATGAGATACAGCCTGGTGACAGACGGACGGACGGACGGACAGCGGAGTCTTAGTAATAGGGTCCCGTTTTACCTTTTGGGTGCGGAACCTTAAAAACGAATCGTTTTACTTACCGATGGTAGTTATTTATTGCCAAACTGGGAATATAAATTAACTCGTAAGCTAATTTGACCTGTGATAGCTAGTATGGAAGAGTATTTATGCAAAGCTATGTGTTACTTGCTTTATTATTGGTACAACTGCCTCGTTGGTCTGCTGATTGTGAGGTCCTGGGTTCGATCCCCAGGTCGGGCAAAGTGTTATTGGGTTTTTCCGTGTGTAATTCCTCAGTAGCAGCCCGGAGCTTAGATTTGTGCCCGGTTGATGGCAATAGGCTCGCCCCTATTACATGAGACTTAAACATAACGGTGACAGAAGGTGTTACTATACACACCTCTGCCCAACCCTTCAGGGAATACAGGCGTGATGGTATGTTATACAAGTCTTAATTTTAACGGACAACGCTCAATAAATCATGTGTATACAAGGTTAGTCGGAAAGTGGGTACTAAGCCGAAAGGGTGTTAAAGTATCCATAATAATGGATAACTTTTGTTCTACAACTTTCCCCAAATGTCATTAGTTTAAGAGAAATAGCTGTTCAAAGATTGCATAAAAAATACGCTAAATTCTATCTGTCCTCAGCTATGATCGGCTATGTTTACATTTTAAGTCATTTTTAGAGTCACAGATTAGAAGTTTTATTTCTGAATTCGTAACTAAAGCAGGGATGAAGAATTTTTGAAAAAACCAAAATTAAAATCATTTTGCATGGGATTTTTTTTATCGAATGTTTAAATTTTAACCCTTTCTTTAAAACAAGCATCAGTGATCCGTTAAGTGGCCCGCGGCTTAGTACCCTCTTTCCGACTAACCTTGTATATGACCTAATTCCGGCCAAAACAGAAGGGTAGCTGCAATACTTAGGCAGGTACATACAGTTACAAACCCCATGATATAATTACTTTTTAAATACAACAATATACTCTCGTTAAGGTGAGATATAACTTTAACACGCGACGTGGATTACATACAAAACATAGGTACACAGAGTACCGTACCTAGTACCTACATACATAAAAAACTTTTTAACAAAAATAAAACCGACTTCAAATTGTCTATCTCCGAAGTTCTTCATCAGATCTTCACCAAATTTAAATGGGACCACTTCGAAAGAATACTCTTTCAAATAAAAAAAGAATAATTAAAATCGGTTCACAAGTAGCAAAGATATCGCGGAACAATAATACAAAAAGAAATAAAAAAAAATCTACAGTCGAATTGAGAACCTCCTCCTTTTTTGGAAGTCGGTTAAAAATAAGGTTACTGAGTAAGCAGTTCAAAACAAAATAATGTTACAATATTATAACTAACAGTTTTGTGATAGTAAACGATTTTGCGAAAAGAACGAATGAGAAAAATAGATCAATTTAAATAAATCTCTAAAAATTATTTTGCAATATTAAGAGGATATTATTATGTTAAAAATTATAACATAAAAGAATTCACATTATTTGCTTTGATCGAAAAATATAAAATTCAATAAAAAGTTTGCATATTACAAGTACATTATTAAGTTCATTCAATTTCGTTCATTCTTTTTTTCACCTCACAACCTTTTTTGGTCTAAAACTAGGTACCCTCCAAGTATCAAGTTACTGCATCGAATTAAAAGTGCGACTATAAGTTCAACTTGATTGTCGAACTCCTACTTAAAATAAAATATACCTACTATGAATATGGTAGCTTTAAAGTTTATAGAAGTTCCACATGTTATGTCATAAGTAATGCTTGCTTTCTAAAAATCAAATTAGCCCTATTTTTAACTATTTATTCCATCGATTCTGTTTGTTCTTACTTTAACTTCTTACTTTAACTTTGCCATATTAAAGCCAAGCAGTTTACTGTGTTTTCCGTCATGTCTATGTGAGAGCCAGAGGGGTATAGGGGAATCCCTCTACAACATGTAACGTTATTAAAACGCACACCCTCAAACACCCCAATTAGAATATTATGTTATAATCATAATACATACACTGAAATTTTAGTTTAACATGTATATGCATTGTTATTTACTAACACCTATATTCTAAGACGTTCCTTCAAAACTTACTCGACTCGACCCACCTCGACTTGACATAAACGTCCTCGACTCGAGATTTTTCCTCAGTCGAGGTAAGGAATCATCTGTCAAACTCAAGGTACCTCGGAAACTACCACAAGGAAGGAAGTGTCAAAGTTCGTAAGTAATAAAAATTAATTTTGAAGATTGTCGAATATGCTTACGATAATCCTTACAATCTTTTATCGCGGCGTTATTTGCGTGAAGCAGATTATTCAAATTATGACGTAATGACTCAGTCGAGGAACCTCAAAGTTCACTCGAAATTGCGACTAAGAATACGATTTTGAAGGTGGTTTAGAGGCCGTTATGAGTCGAGTAAGTTTTGGAGGAACGTCTTAGAATATGGGTGTAAATTAACGTTCATGAAATAAGGTATATTATTATTTATTTTGTATTGAATGACGGAATTTGTATTAATACACATTATTTACATTCCATTTCAGTTTGTTTTGAGTGTACAGGGGTAATGTGACTAATGTCCGTAGTTTTAATAATTTTTAGGATAAAAAAATTACCTATATTAAAAATGATAGAAATCGATTCAGTAAACGATTCTGAACAAACTACTTTCAGGATGTGCGTTAATTATGTTAAATATTGTATATCTCTGTTACGTGGATTCGTGTGCTCATCTTAGACCCTATCTGCGCTTACCATCAGGTGAGACTAAGGTCAAACGCGTCGAAGTCAAGAATAAAAAGTTTTTTTTTTAATAACATGTTGTCGGAAGTAGCAAGTTAGCAGTTCATTACAAGTCTATACTAATATTATAAAGAGGAAAAATTTGTTTTTTTGTATGTAACGAATAAACTTAAAAACTACTGGACCGATTTCAAAAATTCTTTTGCCGTTAGAAAGCTTTCTTTTTTTTTTTTTTTTTTTCGTAGGGGGGGTGTGCCGGACTCTTACCGGCTAAAACCACCACGGTGTCCCTCCTTCTGACCTAAGGCCGGGGTCGCGGGATTCGCTATTGCATGCACCGCAACCCCGGCAGGTCTTGATCCACCAATTACTGGTGGACCTCTCCACTGTAGGGCCCCACACCACGACCTCCTGAGAGGCGCAGGGGGCACCCCACATCACCGGCGCACCAGAACACATGGTACGCCGTGACCACCCCGGGGACCACAAGTACATGGGCGCCAGACTACTCCGTGTCTGGGCACCCCTGGTCCCCCTGCGACGGGTCAGGTTAGTGGCCCCGCCGCCTACCACTTTTCGGCCGCAGAGGATAGGGAGAGCGGCCAACTAAACACCGACACTCCTCTCCCCATGCGGCCCCACTGCGTCCGCCATCTGACGGTGGCGGCCCCGTCAGGCCGCGGAAGGTAGGGAGAATGGCGCACCGTAATACCGGCACTCCTCTCCCGCCGCGGCCTCCACCCTTCAGCCGCAATGCCTCCCATAAGACATCGCGGCCCTCCTTAGTTGCGATGTCGCCCAGGCGACACCGCAACCTACTTGGCCGCTACGTCGAGGGCTTCCAGGCCCAAGCCCCGACGAGCAGCCCCTCCTCGGGTTCCTCTTCACTTCACCGTGGGGCTCGTAGCCACGGCTACTAAGCCCCCCCACAACGACAATGCGGGAACCCACCGGGAGGGGCCGTTAGAAAGCTACATTATCACTGAGTAACATAGGCTATATTTATTACTGGAATAAAACTTATTACGCGGGCGGAGCCGTGAGGACACAGCTAGTGTTAAATAAGACTGGTAATTAAAAATCATCGTAAGGTCCCAGATCACATTTTCTTAAATTAAAAAAATATTATTTGACCAGTCTATTGTGGAAACCAACCAACTTAATCTCCTGACATACCTACAGACACTACCGTCTGTAATTTCATACTGCAACAGGAAAACTGAGGTTTGAAATATTTAATTAAAAAATCTTCAGTCTCACGTTTTTTTTTGCGAAATAAAAAAGTTATAACCAGTACCGTGGTAATTATTAAAGCTTTCATTATTAATTTAGTTAGTTTATAGAAGATAATTATGTTTGTCGTATGAATTATATTTGGAATACGTATTACAGTTTTTTTTATTTCTTTTTTTTTACACTTGCCCCACACTAGGATTTCTCCTATGTCGTGGGTGCGTTTACAGACACAAATCTTCACACGCACAAACGGCCAGACCCGGAACAACTATCTGTAGGCCATACAAATATTTTTGTTCCGTGCGGGAATCGAACCCACGACCTGTAGCGCAGAAGCCGATCGCTCAGCCACTGCACCAAACGTGTCGTCAAAATCATCGTATTGAATCATTTATGGACAAATACTTAAACGCTATTCAATTTTAAGTTGCCGTTAATTTCGTGCTGTCCCTGTCACTGCGCCTTAGAGTGACAGTGACAGCACGAGACATAACGGTAACTTAAAATTGAGTAGTGTTTGAATATTTGGCTAATAAGCTGGTTTTAGATAGTGTTGCCAAACAATCGATAGTTTCACTATCGATAGTTTAGATTGAAAATCAGCTACTCCATCGATAGGACTATCGATAGTATCGATAGTATCGATACTATCGATAGCATGGTTCACGTCAACACTATTGACATGCATCAATAGTATCGATAATAACGATACTATCGAAGCTCCTAACGATAATAATCGTATCGATACTATCGACAGTATTTTTATTTGAAAACTTCAATAGTATCGATACTATCGACAGTTATACAGAATCGATAGTGGCTTGTATTTCGATAGTATCTATAATATTGATAGTATTGCTTTTCTGAAATTTGATGCTATCGATAGTATCGATACTAACAATAGTATCGATAGTCATACTATCGTTGAACTATCGATAGGCTATTGTACTGCTATCGATATTCGCCTATCAATCGGCAACACTAGTTTTAGAGTCACGCTGACCGTCAGCGCTGACAGCCGAAGCGTATGACTTCCCTGTCAGCGCTGACCAATGCACGCGCTGATTATTCTAAAACGCTTCAAGACACTCAAAGCTCATGGCCCGCGACGCTTACAAACTGCGCTGGCGAAAGCGGCACTGTAAAACCAGCCTTAGAGATACTAAAAATCTTAAAAAACAGTACACCGAAAACAGTATTAGGCCCGGACTCCACCAAAGCGAAGATGTGCGGAGAGGAGAGGAGATGTGTCGTAAACAACCAATAGGATTTTGTTATTTAGAGGAGATGTGTAAATAACAAAATCCTATTGGTTGTTTACGACACATCTCCTCTCCTCTCCGCACATCTCCGCTTTGGTGGAGTCCGGGCTTTAGGTGAGATGAGAACACGCCTGCGAGTGATTATAGCAGTGATAGCCTAGAGCATCAATGGCGAACCAATGGCACGCGACACAATATTTTACAAAATTCATTATGCACTACGAAAAAAAAGGGTGAAGTAGGTATTATAATTATGACGAGGGAACGCGAGTGATCCCTAATTCAAAATTATTTGATGGCACGTCTATGACCTCATTAAACATTTCTTTAGAAAAATGGCACGTTGATACGTGAAGGTTCGCCATCCCTGACCTAGAGGTTGAACGCTTGCCTTCTACGTAAAAGGGTCGGAGTTTGATCTAGGCCAGCACTTTTCGAATTAATGTCCAGAGCGAAATTTTATTATTACTTGCTTTAACGGTGACAGTAAAATATCATGAGGGATACAAAAATGAGAGAGGGCCCTAAATTTTTTTTCGTTGCGTGTGTAGTCTGCCAACCCGCACCAGGCCAGCGTGGTGGACTAAGGCCTAAATCCTACTCATTCTGAGAAAAATCCCGTGATCAGCAGTGGCACAGTAATATAATGATTATGGAAAACTGAGCACATTATCATATTTGCGATATTGATTAGGACAATCTGAGAAACTGTATTATTTTTACTATTAATTATGACGTATCCCTCTCTTCCTCCTAGCCTTTTCCCAACTATGTTGGGATCAGCTTCCAGTCTAAGCAGATGCGGCTGAATACCATTATTTTACATGGAGCGACGGCCAGTAGACCTCCGCAACTCAGTTACTGGGCAATGCCGATATCCTAAGGTTAGACCGGTTATCAGACTTCCGGGCTTCTGACTACCCGTAATGACTGTCATATAGGTATTCGTATGACACCCGGGACCGACAGTTTAACGTGGTCTCCGATGCATGAAGGGGTCTCGATGTGTAACGAACGGTCACCCATCAACGGACCGACCCCGGCAAGCGCAGCTTAAACTCGCAAATCTTATGATCCGCGCGGTTTTTAATTAGCCACGACACCAAACAACGAGGTTTTTAACTATGACATATCTGATCTGTAAAATACCTTGACTCGTATATTTTGTCTCTATGGAATGAACAGACATGCATAACGTGTTTCAATATCTGATCTATCCACATCAATGTTGTATTACAAACCTCGACGCGGCCGTCCTCTTAAGCATTCATATCCGCCACGCATTTTTATCGTGGGTCTTGTCATGAACTTTTTTATGTTATGAAATATTTATCAAAATGAAAAACTCGAGCATAGACAGAGAATTCTGGGTGCGAATCGTGCAAATAGCATACATTTTGATATTGACAAGGAATCTAAGAATAATTACGTCCTCGATCTTCTCACAAAATCAGAGTTAGTATCTATATATAATCTGCCCATTACTGTTCTGGCATGGGTCTCTTCTCAGAACAGAAGGGTTTAGACCTTAGTTTACCACGGTGGCCTGGTGCTGGTTGGTGGATTACACACACTATTGAGAACATTTTGGATCGGAGTCCTCTCAAGCGCAGGCCACATCGCCAGCTGGCGAGCGAGTGAGTGAGCCGGGCGAACCTCATTTCACCTCTTTTCATACTTCGGTTCACACCGAGAACTACAGAGATAAGCTACGTCAGCGACACAAACGATGCGAACGATATATCCGAACATGCCAGCGATGCTATTGTTCACCTCATTAGCGTTGCTTAGCTCTTTAGTTCGCGGTGTGAATCGAAGTATGAATAGAGGTGAAACGATGCTCGCCCGGTTCTCTCGCCCGTTCGTGCGCTATGCAACTGCGCGCGAGTGACAAAGACGGAACGCTCGCTCGCCCGTCCGTAGTTTTCGGTGTGAACCCAAATAGTTTAGCTCGCCAAAGCTTCGCTTAGTTTATATAGTTTCCCTTGCCTCACTTCGCCCGCCAACTCGCTGGACCGCCCGCCAGCTCGCTGGCCAGCCCGCCAGCTGGCGGTGTGACCTGCGCTTCAGGTATGCAGGTTTCCTCACGATATGCAACCTTAGTTTGTGTATACCCTAAACCCGAAAAGGGATCATTGTACGCATTATTATGAACAACTTTTATTATTATGATCAACCCAGAAATCGTGAAAAAAAATCAGCTGTTTCATACATTTTGTCGAGTTATATGAACATAAATGTATGGAACAACTGATTTCTTTTCGCGATTTCAGGGTTGGTCCTGTAATAACAGTTGTTCATAATAATGAGTACAAAGATCCCTTTTCGGGTTTAGGGTATACAAAAATAAGGTTATATATAATATCATATTCAACGCGGGAATCGAAACCGATCAGTTATCTTGAAAAATCGCAAGTTGTTTTATCGCGGTAGTTTAGAATGCAGTGATTTCATATCTGTATTTTCGCGCGTAAAACAGGCAAAATAAAAACGATAACTTTAAATAAAAATATTTAGTTTAAAAAACACGCTTTTATCGCGCAATAAAAGTTATAACTGAAGAGTTCCACTATCCACCTCTTGACTGCATCATCAGATCAGCTCCAAGATACCAAGTTATAGTATTGTCATCCAAACTACATATACATACAAAGTTTCATTTCGATACGACAATTAGAAGTAGGTTAAAATTTACATCTAAGATTTTATTACATTGTTAGTTAGTTAGTTACAAGTGAAGCTAATATAAAGCGTGTAAAAATGTAACACAAAGCTAAAAATGTCACGTTCCGCTTACCGCTTCTAACATAAAATCTCTACCTACATAGGTATTTGGGATTGCGATCACATTAAAAAGTGTAACTCCAACAGGTCAGCCGACCCTCGTCACCAGCGCAATGGACGGTGCCGGAACTTACGTCATTCATAAAAATATTAGGACAACATGAACGGGTTACTAGTATAGTTTGCTTACAAGTGACATGGGTATAAATGGGAAATGCGCTGCTTTTCACGGTAGAAGAGCCACCCAAGGGATTTTTGGTCAATCCAAGTCTTACCTGTATACAAGGTTAGTTGGAAAGGGGGTACTAAGCCGAAAGGGTGTTAAAGTACCCATAATAATGGATAACTTTTGTTCTACAACTTTCCCCAAAAGTCAAAAGTTCAAGAGAAATAGCTGTTCAAAGATTTCATAAAAAATACGCTAATATCTATCTATCCTCAGCTATGATCAGCTGTGTTTACATTTTAAGTCATATTTGGGGTCACGGATTAGAAACTCCATTTTCTGAATTCATAACTAAAGCAGGGATGAAGAATTTTTGAAAAACACTAAAATAAAAATATTTTTTCGTAGAAATAAAATTAATCGAATTTTTAAATTTTAACACTTTCTTTAAAACAATCATCTGTGATACATTAAGTGGCCCGCGGCTTAGTAGGTACCCCCTTTCCGACTAACCTTGTATAATGTTGAATTATCTAGTTTATTTATCTTAAATCTTAACATAAAATCACGCCTGTATTCCCCGAAGGGTTGGGCAGAGGTGTATTAGAAACACCCTCATAACGCTGCTATGTTTTAACTCCTATGTAATAGGGGTGAGCCTATTGCCATCAACCGGACACAAATCCAAACTCCGGCTTACTACCGATGAATCCCACACGCATAAACACAATAACACTTTGCCCGACCCATCGAACCCAGGACCTCAGGATTTTAAATCTTATAAATTATAATTATTTTTAAATACATATCAATATAAAGAGGGGCTCGTGTATAATTACTAACCGCGTTGAATATATGATTTGCGAGGTTAAGCTGCCCTTTCCGCGGTCAGTCTGTGGATGGGTGACCATTTGTTACACATCGAGACCCCCCCATGCCTCGGCGATCACGTTAAACCGTCGGTCCCGGGTGCCATGAGAATACCTATGACAGTCGTTACGGGTAGTCAGAAGCCCAAAAGTCTGACACCCGGTCTAACTTTAGGATCCCGGCAATGCCTAGTAACTGGGGTGCAGAGATCTGATACCAGTCGCTCAGCCGCATCTGGTTAGAGTGGAAGCTGACTCCAACATAGTTGGAAAAAATCTAGGCAGAACATTATTTATACTCCATTATTAATACTGCAAGATAATACTTTTTAACTTACAAGTTTTCTAGCATTATGAACCCGGAATTAGTGGACACAGAATCATATCCTTCACAACAGATTCTCTAATATTACCTTCTCGAAGAAAAAACATTGTGCATAATAATGATGCTCTTCTTCTTTTCGTGTGGTTAGTGACTAACCTGGTGTCAGAGTTTATGCTTCACATACCATCGAGAAATACCTCTCAGGGCCGCTTCCTCACGATGTTTTCCTTCACCGTTTTTAAGCAAGTGTAATTATACAATACGCACATGAATCCGAAAAGTCAGAGGTGCGTGTCTCGTTCGAACTCGAGACCTATGACTTGGCAGTCTGACGGTCACACTACTAGGCTATCACTGCTAAATATCATAATTGATGCTATCATAATGATGGTAAAACAACAGAAAGAGAAATAATGTCGTCGCTGCGCTTGCAAAATCTGCTATGGGAAAAAACCCAACTTTACAGGAGAAGCAAAAAAACAGTTTTTTATCCAAACTGCTAACAACATTTAAAAACTTAGTATGTAGAAAATTAAACTTTATGTCGAGACGTCATAAAATATTTTTTTTTCTTTTTTCTACGATATATCAAGTGCTAGGATTTTTCTTAAGTGAATTTGGTCACATAGAAAAATTTTTTTGGTTCGTAAACACCGCTAAATAAATTTTCGCCAAATGACGGATTTATGCTTCTACTAAACAATTTTCATTGTTAATCTTCCTAGAACACTTACCGGATTTTCCACACTATTTTAAAATAATAAACCCGCTGTGTCATATTGAAGCGCAATTTAAAGAGGCGCGTATCGAAATAAAAATCCGTTAAGTGTTTCTTTGCACACATACATTTAGGTGCTTTAGTACATTATATCTCAATGCACACATAGAGGATTTTTGAAGCCGTTATTGGCCAAAATTACATGGCTGATTTTGCTATCTCCTTAACCAAATAAATTAGAAGAAAAAGGATTTCACAGGCCTACGTAGCCTAAAAAAAAAAAATTGCATCAAAAACCGAAATTAAAAAAAACACACAGTGGATTTTGCAAGCGCAGTGACGAAATACGAAGCTTACAACTGTTTACCTTTTATTTCTATTTCCACTGCCGCCATTAGGCAGAGGTACAAAGCGACATGTCCACATCACCGCCTCACGCGGACCTCACTCAAAAGTTCCCTGCGGTTGGATACAGGGTGTGTCGCTCCCACAACATTAGTCACGACCCCACCGGTGACGGAACACGGCTTGAATTAATTATTACCCCGTTTTGCTTGTTTTAAGAGGTAATTTATTTTAATTTAATTAGGTTGTATCTTGAATTTGGTGTGATTATTTCAGCTAACTGTCTGCCTTGTTGGTTTAGTGGTCGCAAGCGCAACTGCTGAGCATGGGGTCCTGGGTTCGATCCCCAGGTCGGGAAAGTGTTATTGGGTTTTTACATTAGGAATTTCTCAGTAGCAGCCTGGAGTCTGGATTTGTGCCCGGTTAATGGCAATAGGCTCGCCCCCTATTATATGGGATTTTAAACATAGCTGACGGAACGAGGGTGTACTAAAAACACCTCTGCCCTACCCTTCGGGGAATACAAGGCGAGATGTAATATTATGTAAAACATGATATATAATTTACCTACAAAAAATTATGGCCGAACTACAAGCTGCGGGTATGGTTCAGTGAATGTAATCTTTTTAAGTATCTTTTTAAAAACCGACTTCCAAAAAAGGAGGAGGTTCTCAATTCGTCTGTATGTTTTTTTTTTGGTTTTTTTTTTAAATGTTTGTTACCTTATTACTCCGCCATTTATAAACCGATTTAGATATTTTTTTTTATTTGAAAGAATATACTTCCAGATTGGTCCCATTTAAATTTGGTGAAGATCTGATGAAGAACTTCGGAGATAGACAATAGAACTCCTCAATGACGAACAGTACGCATAATGTGATGATGTGATTATGTTACGAGCAGCGTCTTTAGTAGGTCCAACCATATTTTATAATTAAGGCCACTAAAACGAAAAAAATAAAAAACATTTTAACAAAAATAAAACCGACTTCAAAAAAGAATAAAATAATTACCACATAAAATTAACAGTTTCAGAAGTCGGTGCCTTCAATTTGGTTCAGCGTGGATCAGCACCGATTTCTGAAACTGTTAATTTTATATGGTAATTATTTTATTATTTTTTGAAGTCGGTTTAAATTTTTTGTAAAAGATGTTTTTATTAAGTATCTTTTTATTTTAAAGTAATCATTATACGTACAATATCCGTCCGCATTTTCATGATGTATATTCCAACAACGGACGAACACATTTCATATTGCCAAAAATTTCGTTATTTTAGCTAATGCTGAACGAGATCATTAGGCTTATTGTAATACACATCAGTCCGAAATCCGATTTTCCGGGGTCAGTATCCCCTACAATATCCCTATCGTGGTTTTGACAACACGTTTGCTGCAGTGGCTGAGCGATTGGCTTCTGCGGTATGGGTCGTGGGATCGATTTCCACACGGATCAAATATTCATATGGCCTACAGATACTTGTTCCGGGGTTGGGTGTTTAAGCACGTAAAGATTTATGTCTGTAAACGCTCTCACGATACACGAGAAATCAAAGCGTGTAACGTTGTACGTTATCTCAAGCAGATAATTAGCTAACAAACAAAGAAATTACGTTATCTACCTACTTTTATTCTAAAATACTATAGAAATAATCAAATCTACATACATACATAAACTCACACCTTTTTCCCATGGGGGTAGGCAGAAACTATAGAACGCCACATGCTACGACCCTTACATACCCCTTTCGCTTCATCCACATTCATACATCTTGTCATACACACATGCCGGTTGAGAGTACTACGCACCTGACCTTTGTGAAGAACATCACAAATAACATCGATAATGATACATCGATCTAATTAAATTAGATTGCTGTTACAAATCAATTATATTTGCATTTTATTTTACATTTTTAAAACAATTAAAGTTCTTGCAACTAACCGTAATTACTATTCTAATTATTATTATTGGAACGCACCCATGATGACTGACACGTTTTTAATACAGACTCGGTTGGAATTTGGACCATTCCCTACTACATCAGAAACCTCGGAACGCATCGCGAATATTCTAAGCAACACACCTTCCACGACAGCGCCACGAACAGTTGTATTTACCTAACTAATTACCTACCAATAACTAACTAATTATTTACCTAACTAATAATCTACCTTGTTTTCCTTATCACATAATTATATATCATATATATTATTAATAGTGTATCAACTCAAAATGAAGCTTTTTTCAGAAACGACAGAAAACTGATTAATTACTTCCTGTTATAGATTACAAATGAAATGAATGAAATGAATTACGTGTGAAGACTTGTGTTTGTAAACGCACCGACGATACACGACAAATCCTAGTATGGGGAAACGTTTAAAAAAAAAAGAGCTATCTCAAATTGATCAAATTTCGAGTTGATACAGTATTAATCTTGCAGTGCGATATATTACAATATTTATATATATATATATATGTAAGTATTATGTCTATGTATGGTGTGTAGTATATATTTTGCAGCAGTACACCATGGACTATCCCCTTTATCTTATTCATTGACTTCCTGTTCATCTAAAGGTTGCCTGGTAGATATCGCTATCAGCGATAAGACCGCCATTGTACCCTTTAATGTTTGTTATTGTATAAGAGCTGTGTTACAATTTTGATGTACAATAAAGTGTATTATATTCTATTTTAATTACTCCGAGCTAATTGGCATAAGATTATCAAATTGCTGCAATGTTTAAAAAAATAAAATTAGATCCGAAGCAACTATCTATGCATGAGAAATTTGTGACTGTAAACGGATTTACGATACAAAAGAAATTCCACGTGGGGAGTATTTAAAAAAGTCTCTCTAATATTATGCTACATGAATTGTAATGAGTTGACAATCCTATTTTATTCTTTTTTTTGCGTTGTATAATCCTCTTGGATGTCCCTCGCCCGGGGATGGCGAGGGGGTCTGCCGGTCTCTTACCGGCTAAAAACCAACGGTGTTCCTTCTCCTGACCGTACGGCCGGGGTCGCGGGATTCGCAAAAGCATGCACCACAACCCCGAGAGTTGATAACCCTGCGTTTGCTGTAGCGCAGTCGGGTAAAAAGGGTTTACAATTGCTAAAACAAAGTCTAAAGTCCACAACATGCACTCCATACTGAACTGAAAACTGAAAGGTCAACAGCGTATCTCCCATACAACGGTACAGCAAAGTCAATGTTTGAGTATGTACAGAGCAAAGTTCGCGGTGCGCTTGCAACGAGGCGCGGCGGTCGTTGCATCATTATTATGTTCTAGTAACAGTCGCTCATTAATTGTTGCACCTATAACGAGTAACCGAAAACCATGCAAAATGTTAGACATTGTGTATGTATGTATCTTCTTCTTCTTCTTGCCCTTATCCCACACTAGGTGGGGTCGGCACAACATGTAATTCGTAAACCCATGTTGTAAAAGGTTTTGGCTTATTGTTTTATAACCGGCCGCCTGCCTGACATCAACCCTCCTTGGGAATATTCGTTGCGCCTTCGCCGTGGCGCGGGTGACACAATGTGCTTGCTGATATTATGCACTGGGTCCCAAAATGATATGCTTGTCAATCTTATTGCTGACAACTAAGAAAGAAAGAAAGAAAGAAAATTATTTATTTTGTACTCGCACAGGCAGTTACAAAAACAAAAACAATATTTACAAAAAAAAAGAAAGGATAAGAATTATTTATACTACCTGCACGAGGCCAAAAGAAGACTATGTTCTTCTTGGTGGAGTCTACTTGAAGTTGCTCGACCCACTCATTCAGTTTTGCTAGGGACTTTGGTTCTGATACATCGTAAACTAATATAGCACCGTGAGCGTTTTTGTAAAAACTGTATGTACCTATCTATACTAATATTATAAAGAGGAAAGATTTGTATTTTGTATGTAACGAATAAACTTAAACACTACTGGCCCGATTTCAAAAATTCTTTCGCCGTTAGAAAGCTACTTTCTCACTGAGTAACAAGCTACGGGCGGAGCCTTGAGGACACAGCTAGTGTAGTAATAAAAATTTAATGGCCAAATACTCAAACATTACTCAGTTTTATGTCATCGATAATTTTGTGCTGTTACTGTCACTCTTAGGCTGGGGCCGCACTGGTATGGCGACAGCGACGCGACGGCGATTTCCTATATAAATAAATTTCGCTTGTCTACTGTTGTTATTATGGCTACTTCGCGTTAGGCCGGGGCCGCACTGGTACGGCGACAGCGACGCGACGGCGATTTCGTGAAAACCAACTCATATAAACATATGTCCGTGGCCGCACTGCAGAAACGACAAGCGAAATTTATTTGTTCATATCGTAAAGAAATTTCAAATGTTTTACAAGTAATGAGAGGGTGTCCGCATTAAATAAAATTATTCAGCAACCCGCGACGACACTTGAATTTCGTACGACAAGCAACGGTGCGATGGCGATTTGTCACGATTTGCAACAAAATATGCGGTGATGTACCTACCTGAGCGGCCGCACTGCCTCGCGGCGTTCGTGCGAAAGAACGCGACATATTCGAGCGAAGAGGTGCGGCCACCCATTAAGCGACGTAGCGGCGTTTCGTAGTATCTGGGCGTAATTCATTGGGTTATGCTAATTACCTCCGACGTTATATTGGTAAGTGGATTGCCAATTGATTGGGCTATTGTTTCGTAATTGACTTATGTGGTATATGGATTGGATACGCTTATTAATGCTCTGATAGGTTGCCTACTGAGACTGCTAGACATACCTATATTATCTCGCAATCCAATAATACGTACTTCTTACTTTTTTATATTCAACCTTATTTTTTTAAGATAAACTCGAAAAGGGGTCACTGTTCTCATCATTATGAACAATTTTTATTATGGGACAAAACCTGAAAGCGCGAAAAATAAATCTGCTATTCCATACATTTATGTTTACATAAGGGCGATGCCTCATTAGTGCATTGCGTCGTCGCAACGGTTCAACGCATTGTATGCCACACCTGCGTTGCAACGACGCACGACGTCGCAGCGTAAGAGGACGATGCACGCACCTCAGTCAGTACGCAAGTCTCGTTTGCCCCTCTAGCAGTGGAACACTGTTCGTCGTCGCACCGGAGCTCCGACAGCGCATCGCATCACCTTCCTCCCCCTTCGTCTCTCGTCCGTCTATCCGTTGAAACATCGTGTGCAACGACGCAACGCTTTAATGTGGCATATCATATAAAATATATGGAAAACGACACAGCGTTGACGCTGCGACGATGCAACGCAACGCACTAATAACGCAGAGCTCTTACTCGACAAAATGTATGGAACAGATGTTTTTTTTTTCGCGATATCATCGTTGGTCCTATTGGACTACCTTGTTGGTCTAGCGGTCACAAGCCCGACTGCTGTTGAGTATGGGCTCCTGGTTTCGATCCCCAGGTCAGATAAAGAGTTATTGGATTTTTTCATTAGGAATTTCCCAGTAACTGCCCGTAGTCTGGATTTGTGCCCGGTTAATGGCAATAGGCTCGCCCCCTATTACATGGGATTTAAACATAACTGGCGAAACGAGGGTGTATAAAAACATCTCTGCCGAACCCTTCGGGGAATATAAGGCGTGATGTTATGAACCTTTTTCGGGTTTATGGTGTACAAAGTAAGGATGTATACGCTAGCTTTACACCCATATTCTAAGACGTTCCTCCAAAACTTACTCGACTCGACTCCACCTGGACTCAGTCTTTCTCACTACCATCGGTACTTAGTTATAGTTAACATAAACGTCCTTGACTCGAGATTTTTCCTCAGTCGAGGTAAGGAAGCATCTGTCAAACTCAAGGTACCTCGGAACCTACCTTAAGGAAGGGAGGGTCAAAGTTCGTATGTAACAAAAATGAATTTTGAAGATTTTATTGAATATGCTTATGATAATCCTTAAAGTCAAAGTCAGCTTTTTATTTCAAATAGACCAGATTTCAGGCACTTTTAAAACGTCAGAACTAGGTGCACGGTTCCAAAAGGTAGGTTCTATGGAGAAGAGCCGGCAAGAAACTCCATACAACTATTTATCGCGGTGTTATTTGCGCGATGCAGATAATTCAAATTATGACGTAATGACTCCACTCTACCTCGACTCATTTGAGGACCCCTCAGTCAAGGAACCTCAAAGTTCACTCGAAATTGCGACTAAGAATACAATTTTGAAGGTATTTTCGAGGTCGTCCTGAGTCGAGTATTTGAGTGAAATAAGTTTTGGAGGAACGTCTTAGAATATGGGTGTTAGTGTTAGGCGACAGAGTTCTCTATTATTGCGCTGTACGTTCGCACTCTTTTCACATTGCGTTTCGGTCACTCACTTCGGTTTTCTGTTGTGTTTCACTTCGGAGTTGGATCGGCGCGTGGGCTTCATATCTAAGTCGTGGAGGCCTGCTTTATTAGGCAGTAAACATAGTTACTACAAAAATCTGTTTCCCCTAATGATATTGGTGGTAGATTTTTGTTACACTTTTGAGGCTAGTTGGTACAGACAGATTAATGGGCTTGTACACAAAACTGCGACGCGACGTCGCATCGTAGAAGTATACGAACTCGCACGACGCATCGCAAGGACTTGCGAATTGATTCGCGTAATTGATTTTTCCTATATCTTCTTATCAGTAACAGCAGTGCACAAATCTTTTTACGCAAATTTATTCTACCTAGTATAAAATACGTTCAATACGGTTGACGATCGTCGAGGGATTGGTCACCCGAACCTTGGAAGGAAGACGCCTTGCCGCACGAAATCGCATCACAGCAATTTGCGTCACAGTTTTCTGCGTTGCGAATTCGCATCGCGCGATTCGCAGTTTTGTGAACGAGCCCAATAATAGGCCAAGAAACAATAGGATGAATAAACAATTAATTATATTATTATACTTAGTTTAAAAGTAAAATCGAAATAAATAACAAAGCACTTAAGCGTGAACGAAGCAATACAATTGTGAAACAAAATATAAGAATTTCATTGTAATTTTATATAGCTATTTGTAAGCAATAAAAATCTTTAGCCTTTGGCTCGTAATTAAAATGTTTGGTGCAAGTGACGGACTTACTTCAATCAATTTATAGAAAAGGGTTGTAATCCTGAATATCTGATGTACCTACTAATTTGACCACAAGAATATTAGGAAGAGGTTGAAAAGCAACTGCGCACACTAAAATGAAATTGACATGAAATTAAATTGAAATGGAATTGAAATGAAATTGAAATGGAGTTGAAATGAAATTGAAATGAATTTAAAATTAAATTGAAATAGAAATGAAATTGAAATGAATTGAAATAAAATTGAAATGAAACTGAAATGTAATTGAAATTATTTACTCTGCAAATTGGATATTTAAAAATCACCGTTACGAGTCCGTTCGATTATTACTACTAGATGCCGTCGGCGCTTCATGTTTGACTACCTAATTACTTACTGACACTTTCTTTGGAAACGAATGTCGCTTAAAGCGCAGGCCACACCACCAGCTGGCGGGCGGACGAGCGAGCTGGCGGGCAAAGCGAGGCGAAGGAAACTATATAAACTAAGCGAGCGGAACTAAACTAAAACTACGGACGGGCGGGCGAGCGAGCGGGCGGGAGAGCGAGGGGAGTGTTCCGTCTTTGTCAATCGCGCGCAAATGCATAGCACACGAGCGAGCGTGCGAGCCGGGCGACCAACGTTTCACCTCTTTTCATACAGAGCTAAGCTACGCTAACGAGGTGAACGATAGCATCGCTGGCATCGTCGGATATTTCGTTCGCATCGTTTGTATCGCTGACGTAGCTTATCTCTGTAGTTGCGGTGTGAACCCAAGTATGAAAAGAGGTCAAATGAGGCTCGCCCGGCCGCCAGCTGGCGGCGTGGCCTGTGTTTAATTTTCCCACTATCTGTCTTACAATTACGTATGCGCTACGTCTGGATTGTATAGCAGTGGGCTGATGCTATGCTTATGTTTGAATCAAGAGGATGGGCAGCAGCATTCTCCTATGCGTAAAGGACTATTTACTGCAGTCACCAACCCACTTGCCCAGCGTGGTGACTATGTTAAATTACTAGCACATAGGGAAGACCTATATCCAGAAGGGGACAGAAAAAGGCTGCGATGATAAATGCCTAAAACGACATAGAAGTTAAGTCTTCTGCTGATACCCTAAAGACTAGCATACATAATAATCTGAATAATTATAGCATCGAGTATATTTAAGAGATAGCAGTACTTAATAATAACGAGGTCATTTAAAAAGTCAATACAGATAGCTTCACACATCATCGCACAATTATTTTGGTGACAGTACAACGATGTCGAATATCTGGATTCTGTAAGCCTTGTATCCACTAGGCAACAATTGACGCGCAACACGTGACGTTCAACATGTTCGGCAGCGTGGCACAACATCGCGCGACTCTACCAGTTGGCGCGCAACATTACGCACGGCTTGTTGTTTGTTTCGGTGCAACATGCAGTTGAGCATCAAGTGTTGTCGAGTGGAGACGTGACGCGCAGAAATGTCCGTGTGGTGTAACGAATACACTGAATACATTTTCTTTATTTTGTAAGTAATTTCTAACCCACCAACGTGGATTTTTTCTTTTTGATGCATTTTTCGATAAAATTATAACTATATCCGCTGAAATCAACACTAGTTCCTCTGGCGACATGTTGTCGACGACTGATGCGAGCGAAATCATATGTAGACAGACAACGTTGCTAAACAAAAGTGCCGCGCTGACTTTCAACATGTTGTGCAACATGTCGTGCACCAAATGTTGCCTAGTGGATACGAAGGTTAAGAGACAAATGGAGTAACATGCCACGGGACTTGAGGAACATCTACGTGAATATCCCGGGGACAATGTCGCGGAACAATTCGCTCGCACACACCTGCGCCCTCTCACGAAGCGGCGGCTTGCAACATGTCCCGCGTCACGTAGAAATGACGCACAATGTTGCGGTGCAGTGTGCAACGTTGCAGCGTCACGTAGGTCCGTATTACAGAACGAAACTCAAGCATTAATCTCGGTTTAAAACTAGTTTTGAGTTGACTTTTAATTTTAGAACATTCCTCAAGCATAGATTCGTTGATCATAGTTCAGCTGAGTTTGGCTTTATTCTAGATCGTAACTCAGTTCGTAGATTCGACCCCAAGCAGTGATTTGATCTGTACTCAACCAATCGATCGGCTCGATTTGAGTCTCATTTCATCTGAGTATAGATTGATTGCCGTTCTGGAATTAGACTGTTCCTCAAGTACTGATTCTATACTTAAACAGTGATCAACTGATTAAAGATCAAACTGGACTTGAAGAATGGAATACGGACCGTAGACTCAATGTTGCGCGTCGTGTTGAAGAAAATTTTATCCCCTAGTGAATCCAAGGTTATTTACATTTTATATTATTATTGACGAACAATATTGTCAGAATGGATGATTGCAACATATAAATGAAATCTGTAAATACATGTTTATTATATTGATCGATTTTTTACAGTAATGTTTTTTACAACTCAACTGCCTCGTTGGTCTAGTGGTGGCAAGCGCGACTGCTGATCGTGAAGTCGTGGGTTCGATTCCCAGGTCGGGCAAAGTGTTATTTGGTTTTTCCGTGTGGAATTCTTTAGTAGTAGCCCGGTGTTTGGATTTGGGCCCAGTTGATGGCAATAGGCTCGCCCCCTTTTACATGGGATTTAAATAAATTAGCGAAATGAGGGTGTTACTACACACCTCTGCCCAATCCTTCGGGGAATACAGGCGTGATGTTGTTATGTTATAAATAAAATTACCAATGTAAACTGTGAAGTTACGCTAGACGTATGGCACTACTTACTTCTAAAGGCTGATTTACACGAGAATAGTTTCTCGAAGCGAGACTCGTTCTATCTTTGCTTTTCTCTACGATGAAAACAGAGATAGCAGGAGACTCGTATCAAGAAACTACCTCCGTAAAGGTGGACGCACGCCTGACCGCACCGTACGCGCCGCAGTCGCCGCATTTGAATTCTTAATATGAAGTTTTTGTTTAAGACGACGAATTGAAAATATTGGCGGCAGGGATTTTAATATTTCTCAGCAATTACAAAACATTCTGAACTTATATTTATACACTTCATTTATCATGCCTTTAAGATCAATTTTATAATTGCTTTACATGATTGGATAACTTTTACAGCACAGAAAAAATATCAAAAACTGCTCTTCAAAGACATAAATTTTCATTTTACAGGGAAACGAGACAGATTTCATCCTCAATATTTTGTATATAGTTTAGTCTAAGCATACACTTCAAAATAATAATTCGATTTTATAAAATTAGCTATAGTCTTTGTTTTAAACGAAAAATACTGTTTTGGCGGTTACGACCTTACGGCATAAGCTAGTTCGCGTGGGTTTTTGTATGCAATCAATTCCCCCTCAGTCCGCTGCTGACTAGTGTCAGCGACGGGTCTGTGTCATTGGATTTCCCGCGCGCTATCGACAGTAATTGTATCTTGATCTGAGTGATATTTAGTTATTAAAAATGGGGAAAAAAACTATTAAAATTATGGCTACGTATGTGTGTATAGCTGCGAAATAAAAATAAAAACATACAATGTAAATAATATTTTAGAAAATAGTCGTCAGAACAGAGACAATCCATGGAGTCGTCTTTGGACTTAGGTAAAAATAAAGCAATGTCAGTCGATTCTTTGGAAGGGTATTTATGTGTACATGGTATGAATCTAGTACTAGTTTAAATAACGCATCCTAATAACGCATCTGTTATATACATAGGCACTGGCCGCTATAGCTTTGTCGAAATTTCCCAGCGGCGCAGCGGTATATCGGCTACTTTGAGTGAGCGAGATAGTAGACAAAGTAGTAGCGCTAGTTCAGTGACTAGTGCCTACTGTAATGCGGTATCCTCGGCTCGTGAACTTTAGCAAAATAGCTGATCGGGAGCACTTTTTAAGTTTGATTTTCATTGCTGTTTTAGGTGATATTTATGTGTTTTTTTATCGCATTGGGATAGGCAACAATAAAGATTTTATCTATACTAATATTATAAAGAGGAAAGATTTGTAACAAATAAACTTAAAAACTTCTGGATCGATTTCAAAAATTATTTTGCAGTTTGAAAGCTACATTATTACTGAGTAGCGTAGGCTGTATTTATTACTGGAATAAAACTTCTTACTCGGGCGGAGCCGTGAGGACACAGCTAGTACACAATAAAGTAAAAATATCTGCAAAAAAAATTAATAGTAAAACAATTTTTTTTTATAAACAAGCTTTTATTTAAAATCTCTATATACAAGAAAACCTTTAAATTAAATCAAACCCATCAATTTTTTACATTATACAATCAATTTATTATGATACAAAAGTTTGTCGCGAGATTTACAATTTCATGAAATACATACATTTTTTCTTAGAATTACTTGTGTCAAGGTCAAGTTATTGTATTCTTGTTTATTTAGTATCTCACGACAAGCTTTAATATCATATAAATAAATTTATTGTATAATGTAATAAATTGATGGGTTTGATTTAATTTAAAGATTATTTTCTTGTTTTTAGAGAATTTAAATAAAAGCTTGTTTATAATTATTTTTTTTACTGTAAATTTTATTTTTTAGTATTTCATGGTGAAACTTAGCACGGACTTTCACAATTGAATGCGCATACAAAATTTCATGTCTGTGCTGCTATCCATTGAGGAGTTCCCTTGTCAGGACCCAACCCTGATTGCAGCAACCATGTCACGGTAAAACTTAAAACCGACTATCATAATAAAATGCGTACACAAAATTTCGTGTCTGTGCTGTTAACCGTTTAATACTGGATCAATGGTACACGCATACATTATGATGTCCCTTTCACCCAGTAGATAATTTTACACATTGTGAACACCAGTTCTTTTTTTCATTCATTCAATCATCAAATTCTTATCTAGGCGGTGTATCCGCCAAGTTCTGTCCACAGAGTCTAAGCTTAATTTAACTAAATACTATAGAAGTATTGACAAAAATAAAGCTTCGTTTAACAATATATTATGAAAATATTGAAATATTTCCATAACATACATACAATTTCTATCTCCCTATTGGGAGATGTTCGATTTTTGGGTCATTCACGCTATGTCAAATCGATAAACTCCAATAACATAACTCAGAAAATATTAGACCTGCACAATAATTGCAATTTTGAATGTCTAATAAAGCCTCCTTGAACACCTATACTAGTATACGTAGGTATATCAGCATCAGCCCATTAGTGTCCCACAGCACTGTAGAGCAAGTGCTTTCTCTCAAGAGGGGTTAGGTACATGAAGCCGTTGCCGACAGCATCAGCCTTCGGACCATGAATATTATAGGCAGTTATATCTATTTAATTATATCTCCAATAACTTACTTACATAACCTCGTTTCTGCCTACCCCCATGGGAAACAGCCGTGACATTATGAATGTTCTTATGTATATATTGTGACATTTTCCCCATATTAAATATCCTAAAATCTGAATACACTTCTTAAAAAATATTTAAAATAATATTTCTACAAAAAAAACGAAAGGAGACTCTATGGCGTCTATGTTCCCGAACGTGGCTGACAAGCGCGCGAGTTAGTGCGGTCGGCCACGGCGACATTTAGCAACACAAAAACGCGATACTTATACAATCGCTCACGTAATTATGATTCTGCATCGCGACTAACGCAATACAGCAGCGATACAGACGTGATACAGCATTGCCACAGTCGCGATTCGACACGCTGTAGTGACGGCCTGTGAATGCCTGTGGACGCTACAGTTGTTAGATGGACTCATATCAGTCGACACAACATTGGTCGCATTGTCTTTGTTGCTGCTTTTACGGAAGCAATCAGAGCGTAACCGTGGACAACATAATACAGAAGTGACGCTTAATCGACACCGTTGCGCGTTTGCATTGACAATGTCACGCGTATGCATCGATGCAGACGTGATGCTTAATCAATACAATCGCGTGTTGCAAATGCAACCAACGGCCAAAAGTAGCGATGCAGAGGCGCGCTCTCAAAACGCGCGTCTGTATTGCTGCAAAAAGTCGCCGTGAGCGACCGCCCTTAGACTGCGCGGGCTGCCTTGCGCCGGTCCATCGCACTACGTAAAGATTATCGGTGTGTGCGAGGATTGCGGGGCGCGGGGGCCGATTTGAAATTATTTGTTTATCACTGCGTCGCCTTAATATCTTTCCCCCAAACTGGGATTTCTCCTGTATCGTGGGTGCGTTTACAGACACAAATCTTCACATGCACAAACATCCAGACCCGTAACAACTATCTGTAGGCCATACTAATATTTACTTCGTGCGGGAATCGAACCCACGACCCGTAGCGCACAAGCCGATCGCTCAGCCACTGCAACAAACGTGTTCTGTGCAACCTCACCCATTCGACGGCGACTGTGGCGACTATGGCGACTGCGGGGCGCACGTTGCGGACAGGTGCGCGCCCAGCTTTAGTCGAGGATAAAATTTGAACATTAGAAGGCTAAAATAGCACTGTATATTATACTAGCGACCCGCCCCGGCTTCGCACGGGTGCAATGTAGATACTAATGTGGGGCATATAAACCTTCCTCTTGAATCACTCTATCTATTGCTGAAAATTGCATTAAAATCCGTTGCGTAGTTTAAAAGATCTAAGCGTACAGACAGCGGGAGCGACTTTATTTTTTACTATGTAAAGATTACATAGCATCTTGTTCTTCTTCTATCAAGTTGGCACGAGCTATTCAAGAATAGAAAAGTGGTGAAAAGGTTAGCCAGTTACCAAGGTTTGGAGCAAGGCTGACTGCCCCGGGTGCGTCGGATGTACTTATGTATCGTCCCTCGCGGAGGCTCTTTTAATGAACCCCTTAATTTCCAAATATACAATAAAAATATTTAGTGTTAATTCCGCGAAAACAGTTGATCAAGCCTGAATGCAGTATGCAGCACCGCTCTCCCGCCCGCAAATATATGCAAATGCAGAAGATGCGATTAATAACATGCAACACAAACAAATCGAACCGGTACGACACGTATTTCGCCCCTCACGGGGAATCCTCAGGAGATGTTGACTCGTCGACCGCTTGGGCGCGAATGACACGACTGTTTTTTTTTTCCTATTCGACTGCTTATAGATGGTCTTGCGGACCGTTTCTACGTAACCGGGCAGTTATTAGTGAGACCTGAAGGGTCTCCAACCAATCCCGACGAGAGTAAAATACTTAACCTTTTTTTTTCTTTTTATCGTGGGGAATTCCTCATGGATGTCCCTCGCCCGGGGTAGGCGAGGGGGTCTCCCGGACTCTTACCGGCTAAAAACCCACGGTGTTCCTCCTCGTGACCGTCGGCCGAGGTCGCGGGATTCGCCTAAGCATGCACCTAAGCTAACTACTATTACTACGTCTACTACTAACAGCATGACTAGATAGCAACAACACCACTAAGGGCGTCCCCTAGGGGGGACTCAAACCTTGGCTTAGGGCGTTGCTTGCGAGAGGACTGGGAGGGAGACAATAGCTTGATGAGGGCTGAATTAACGGTGTGACTGCGGAGTCAGAAAAGACGACCGACTCCGCGGCTGCGGCGGGTAAGCACGGCGGATCCGGGACAAGATGAAGGCTATTAGCTGCCTCGTTGATCAAGTAGTCGCAAGCGAAGTGGCAGGACATGATTCTGCGTTCAATTCATGAGGGCTGAATTAACGGTGTTGACACGACTGCGTACCGCGCGCCCCTTATATGTACGTTGCCTCGACCTGTTGTTTGTGTCGAACTACCCGCACAAATACGTAATAATGGGGATGGGACTAAATTACTTTGGTCATTCAACCAAATTCATCTAAACCCCTTAATTAATTTATTTTAACTAAGTTGTGTAACACTTTAGGGTGGCTTTAGGAGTCAACCCTCGACTAGCATGTGCACATAAAATTTAGCAGGCGTATATTTACGGGAGGAGAAAAAATAACACTTGTAACCGTACACTATATATATATAATTAAGAATTTACAAAGAGTACAAAGAGAACAAAAGGGCGTGGTTCGTACAATGCGAGGAGTCCAGGTCTTCTTCAGCAGGTGTGGCACTTTGGGTAACTGCAGCGGCGCGAGAGAGGGCCGATCTGCAGTGCACCCGACCTTTTATAGACCCGGACCCCCGCCAGTCAGCCACCACCCGTCACAGTTGATAAAACCATGAAATGGATTATAACTATCTCTCTCTATCATGCATACATAATTAGCCCATTATTGTCCCACTGCTGGGCACGGGCCTCTTCTCAAAATGAGAAGGGTTTAGGCCTTAGTCCACCACGTTGGCCTGGTGCGGGTTGGCAGACTACACACACCATCGAAAATGTAATGGGAGCCCTCTCAGATGTGTACGTTTCCCCTGGTGTTTTCCGTCACCGTTCGAAAAGTCAGAGTCAAAGTCAGAGTCCGACCCGTAGGTCGGGATCGAGCTCAGACCCTCCTGCATGGAAGGGAAGCGTTCAACTACTAGGCTATCACTGTTATCTCTCTATCAATAAAACAAAAAAGAAATCGTCGTTATCTGCCTGCTAGTGTTACTGCTTTATCGAGGCTTCCATATATCTGTTATCGGTAGCTGGTAACACTGGACAATGTTGATAAAGGAGGATAATCGTCAAGATGAATCAACGTACCCTAAGTTATAAAAACAGTGATCATTCGATCATGTGCAATATGGTGTATTTTACAAAACACGAAACACAAAACCTGTGTCGCGTACAATGAAAATGTTCGCAGCACATTGTCGCAAAATGTGACGACGTGAGAACAAAACGTTTTATTCTTTTAAACATGTTCTGGGAACATGAAAAGAAATTGTTTCGCACACTTTTTTTGCGAAGCTAACAATGTAACTTAAAGCTATCCACAAGCTCGGTTCCTTTGGCCAACATTGAATCATTTTGCTTCAAAATTATAGGGATGTTATTGGTAGCTGGTAACACTGGACAATGTTGACGTAGGAGGGTAACCGTCAAGATTAATCAACGTACCCGAAGTTATAAAAACACTGGTCATTCGACGGAGCAAAGGATTCCATCTCGAACAGCTGAAGAAGTCTGACCTTTTATATCTGGTTTGCTTGTCCTCATTTTCTGATCTTGTGTTAATTATTATATTGTGGTATATTGTGAACTAGCTTCTGTAACTAATCACTAACCTAATTAAAAGTACTCTCATCTCAGTGGTGGAGAGTCTATGTTGGTTTCATTTACTTTATTTACCATGCTCGCAATCCTGACATACCGATATTAGCTATAACTGTAATGATAGATTCACCCCTAAAAGATTATGTTGTACCTATGTCTTTTATAAGATTCACTCCTACAAGATTATGTTGTATGTATTTTATAGGGATTTAAATTAACTTCAGTTCGTATGTTTGTTTGTTTGATTTCAATCTTGCGACATTTTTTTCAACTACTTCTGCTTAACCGATTCTCCTGAAAGTTCACAGACAAATTGAATTCTCATAACAATACAATATTATAATAAATTCAACCTTCAATCCTCAAATTCTGATTCTGTACGGGTACTGCAAGATAAAACCATTTAACATATCGTTTTTTTGAGGGATTATTTATTGCCAATAGGCAAGGCATATAAATAGACTCGTAAGAAAATTTTAACTCTGATACCTACTTAAGTATAAGTGGGGCTCGTGGCTAATTAAAAACCGCGACAATCATACGATTTGCGAGGTTAAGCTACGCATGCCGCGGTCAGTCAGTGGATTGACCGTTCGTTCCACATCGAGACTCCTCCATGCCTCGGAGCGCACTATAAACCGTCGGTCTCGGGTGTCATAAGAATATCTCTGACAGTCATTACGGGTAGGCAGAAGCCCAAAAGTCTGACAACCGGTCCAACCTTAGGATATCAGCATTGCCCAGTAACTGGGCTGCGGAGGTCTAATGGCAGTCGCTCCGTGTAAAATACTGGTATTCAGCCGCAACTGGTTAGATTGGAAGCTGACCGCAATATAGTTGGGAAAAGGCTAGGATTGAAGTATGGGAAAATCTACTATGCAAAGCTATGGGGTCCTTCTTTCATCAATACTTCTATACTATAATATTATAAATTAAAAAAAGCGTAGCGTATTCGTAAATTGGAAAGATTTGTATTTTTGTATGTAACGAATAAACTTAAAAACTACTGGACCGATTTCAAAAATTATTTTGCCGTTAGAAAGTTACATAATCACTGAGTAACATAGGCTATATTTATTATTGATAAAGACACAAGGAGACTCAATTTTAACCGATAACGCTTGGTAAACAATAGGAATCGGCATTTACTATAATATTAGAGTGGAGTAGTCTATTTGTTACTTCTTCACGATAAAACTACTTAACCAATTTTAATAAAACTTGACACAGACGTATCTTGAAACCCATAGAAAGACGTGAAATTATTTTTATCGAGATATTACGTGACTGAAGCTGCGGGCGTTTGTTAGCAAACTTAAACTTATTTACTGTTGAAGAAGTACTTTATTTCTTTAATAGAACATCATTTCTGTTAGAATTTCTGAAGAACACACCCAATTTTATTAAATTTTATCTTGCACTAAAGAATTGATACATACGATATTATAATCTTTTTCTTTTCGTGTGGTTGGTCACTAACCTGGTGTCGGAGTTTATGGCGCCTATGGGCCTCTGACTTGGCTTAACATGCCGTCGAGAAATATCTCTCAGGCATGTTTCCTCACGATGTTTTCCTTCACGGTTTTTTAAGCGAGTGTTAATTATACAATACGCACATGAATCCGAAAAGTAAGACGTGCGTGCGTTGGGTTCGAACTCGAGATATATGACTTGGCAATCCGATGGTCACACCACTAGGCTATCACTGCTAAATCTATACTAATATAATATTATAAAGCTGAAGAGTTTGTTTGTTTGTTTGAATGCGCTAATCTAAGGAATTACGGGTTGGAATTGAAAAAATATTTTTGTGTTGGATAGTCCATTTATCAAGGAAGGTTATAAGCTATATAACATCACGCTACGACCAATAGGAGCGGAGCATAAATGAAAAATGTTGCAAAAACGGGAAAAATGTCCACCCGTGCGAAGCCGGGACGGGCCGCTAGTATTTAAATAAAAACTACGATAGTCCAACAAGAATCTGAATTAATTCGTCATCTAGATTCCTAGAAACCCTTGAAAGTGTAGAAAAAAACACTTTCACACAGGCATTGCGTGACGTATCACATTATCCATCATAAATATAAAAGTTTCACGACACCCACCGTGTAGCCGTCACGCACGAACTTCAGACACCTAAAGAAATTCCCAGGCGTGCAGGCGACAGAGCAGAGTGGTGTAATTATAATAAAGCAGTGAAATATACCCTTGTGGTGTGAGATTTGGCTGAGTGCCATGCTTACATTAGAATAAAAAAATATGAGACCCTTTAGAGTATGTTTAAGGGATGAAGATGTAATTCCTCTGTTTTTGAGTTTGTAAACAATCGTGGTAGACCGTCTGTTGTTTTGTTTTAATATCGACGGTTAAAAGGAAATAGGGCAATCCCGTGGGAGTCTTTGGCTAAGGCTAAGATAGAATAAATAGATAAAATTTCCTTTCACGGTATTAGTGGTTGTTAGAATTCGGTCGGTACGATGTTGATTTTAATTATGTAAGTATATTGTGACGTCATGGTCTGGGAATTAAAGAAAAAACACGTAATATTACATATAGTATATCGACGGTTAAAAGGAAATAGGGCATAAGCGACATTTTGGTCAAAAATGAGTTATATATGCCATTGGATTTGAAATTTTCTGCTCTTTCGAATGCGCTTACTCCCATGGCTCTACGATGATTTTATAACTGTTTCACTTTTCACAATATCTTAATAAATGACAGAAATACGTCAGTTTTTCTAAAATTTAAAACTTTGAACGGCTCTCCTGAACATTTCATCTTTTGTCGCTTATCCCCTATTTCCTTTTAACCGTCGATATATACTTTAATAATTGTTTTTCTAGTTGTTGTTCTTGACTTCGTCTGTTTGAAATGAAGTTTGTTCAATTTTGATAGTAGAAAGGATAAACTAATAATACTTTATGTATTTGTCGCAAACACACCGTTTATTAAATTTCATAGAATTGAGTTTAGCGTTACAGTTTAGACCAGTGTCTGCTTATCAGAAGGTAAAGCGGGTATTTGATAAATAAAACCAACATACTCTCCACCACTGAGAGTACTTGTATTTGGGTTAGTTGTTAGTAACAGAAACTAGTTCACAATATAATAATTTACACAAGATCAGAAAATAAGGATAAGCTAGTCAGATATAAAAGGTCAAACTTCTTCGGCCGTTCGATATGGAATGCCCCGCTCCGTCGAATGATAACTGTTTTTATAACGTCGGGTACGTTGATTCATCTTGACGACTACCCTCTTTTATTTTCTAAATGATTAATTCTCCAACATATTCATAATATAGCAGTGATAGCCTAGCGGTTGAACGCTTGCCTTCCATGCAGGAGGGTTTGAATTCGATCCCGGCCTGCACCTCTGACTTTTCGAATTCATATGCAGATCAGAATTTGATTATCACTTGCGTTAACGGTGAAGTAAAAACATCGTGAGGAAACGTGCACACCTGAGAGGGTTCCATAAAGTTCTCGATGGTGTGTGTAATCTGCCAACCCGCACTAGGCCAGGGTGGTGGACTAAGGCCTAAAACCTTCTCATTCTGAGAAGAGGCCCGTGCCCAGTAGAGGGACAGTAATTCATAATAATTTATAACCATAGATTTTTCTGTCTAAATATATTTTCCTCCTAACCTTTTCCCAATTATGTTGGGGTCAGCTTCCAGTCTAACCAGATGCGGCTCAATACCAGAATTTTACACGGAGTGCCTACCATCAGACCTCTGCAACCCAGTAACTGGGCAATGCCGATATCCTAAGGGTAGACTGGTTGTCAGACTTTCGGGACCAACGGTTTAACGTGCTCTCCGAGACACGGAGGGGTCTAGATATGTGCACCCATCCACAGACTGACCACGGCAAGCGCAGCTTACCCTCGCAAATGTTATGGTCGGCGAGGTTATCCTATCTAAAATATAACATAATTACAACAACTATCAGCTTTTTGGCATGGAAGAACGTCATTGCCATTTCATAATATTATTATGTTTGTGTCTTGGCAAAGCTCCATGCTTCCACCATCTTATGCATAAAGATGCACTAACTACCAGCAATACAATTACAACTTAACTACAACTCCAATGAAAAAGCAGTATTATAAAATTCACCAAGCAAAAGGATTATTAAAATTTTCGAAGGAAATAATGTTGTGTATTTTAAACACTAAGGGACGTACACAAAACTGCGATACGACGTCGCATCGTAGAAACATACGAGCTCGCACGACGCATCGCAAGAACTTACGAATTGATTCGCGTAATTGATTTTTCCTACATCTTCTTATCAGTAACAGCAATGCGCAAATCTTTTTACACAAATTTATTCTACCTAGTATAAAATACGTTCAATATGGTTGACGATCGTCGAGGGATTGGTCACCCGAACCTTGGAAGGAAGACGCCTTGCCGCACGAAATCGCATCACAGCAATTTGCGTCGCAGTTTTCTGCGTTGCGAATTCGCATCGCAGTTTTGTGTACGGACCTTTATTCGGTATGCATTAATTGATGGGTGACCGTTCTTTACACATCGAGACCTCTCCATGCCTCGGAGGGTACGTTTAACAGTCGGTCCCGGGTATCATACAAATACCTAGGACAGTCGTTATGGGAAGTGAGACAGTCTGACAACCGGTCTAACTTATTGATATCGGCATTGCCCTGTAACTGGGTTGTAGAGGTCTGATGGTAGTCGCTCTGTGTATAATATTGGTATTCAGCCGCACTTGGTTAGACTGGAAGCTGACCGCAACAGCTGGGAAAAAGGGTAGGCAGAATATTCGGTTTGCATTAAAAGAGCCTTCACGAGTTATGGTAATTAAGTACATTCGGCGTACTCTGGGCAATCAGCCCCGCTACCAACCTTGCTGACTGGCTAATCTTATCACCACGGCTTCCTCTATTCTCGTAACGTATTCTCGAACCTGTGGCGGCATCTATCATACCACATGAGAACTACGCAGCATGACGAATGTCTAGCAGACTACAGCGACAACAATGACAACTGTCAGATGAAATCTCACAAATCCTGCATTGCGATATCAAAATCTGACACGGAGTTAGTATACAAGGTTAGTCGGAAAGGGGGTACTAAGCCGGAAAGGTGTTAATGTACCTGTAATAAAGGATAACTCAAAACTCGATAGATTAAGAGAAATAGCTTTTCAAAGACTAAACTAAAGCAGGTATGCATTTTTAAAAAAACTAAAATACAAATCTTTTTGCATGCAAATAAAAATATCGAATTTTTAAATTTTAACACTTGCTTTAAAATAGTCATCATTGATACTTTAGGTGGCCCGCGGCTTAGTACCCCCTTTCCGACTAACCTTGTATATACAACTTCCCGACATCAAACGTTGGGCAGTAACCCGCCAGGCATAAAACCCACCTGGTTGGAGGATCCTTCCTTTTCGTTGGAGGAACACCATACCTCGATCTTCCACAAACCTTAACAACAAAACGACAGTTCTGATATTCATAACATAACATCACGCCTTGTAATCCTCGAAGGGTTCAGCAGAGGTGTTTGAGTACACCTCGTAGTTTAAGTCTCATGTAGTAGGGGGTGAGCCTATTGCTATTAACCGGGCACGAATCCAGACGCCGCCGTACTGCAACTGAGGAATTTCACACGGAAAATCCTTATAACATTTTGCCCGACCTGGGGACCAAACCCAGGACCCCATGCTCAGCAGTCGCGCTTGCGACCAATAGACCAACAAGGCAGTCATATTCCCCCACTCTTTACTGCTTTCTAGAAGGTACTTTGACTGAACGTAACCGGTAGTACTTATTAAATCACTAGCGACCCGTCCCGGCTTTGCACAGGTGGACATTTTTCCCGTTTTTGCAACATTTTTCATTTATGCTCCGCTCCTATTGGTCATAGCGTGATGTTAGCCTATGACTTTCCTCGATAAATGGACTATCTAAAACAAAAATATTTTTTCAATTCCAACCAGTAAGTAGTTCCTGAGATTAGCGCGTTCAAACAAACAAACTCTTCAGCTTTATAATATTAGTATAAGTTTTAACACAAGCTTCGACTTCATACCACATCATAAACAAGCTTTGCACACAAAACAATATTCACAAGAATGGTCACAAGATAAAACACGGTAATCCTGATCAAATACACGTGTAAAGGCCTGGTCAGACAGAGAGCGTGGCTGGGTGTGATATTCACCTCGCGTGTTGATCGCGTGCTCTTGGCGTGGGAATTACTATGACAATGTATGGAAGACGCCACACAGAAACTGCCACACCACGCCAAGCTTCGCGTGACAGTTTCTGTGTGGCGTTTTCCATACGCCAAACTTCGCGTGGTAGTTTCAGTGTGGCGTCTTCCATATATCGGGTGCAAAAATACCCTTAACGAAGCCGAGAGCCACGTATTCTTCCCATCATTACGAAGATTTTTTGGTATCGGGCCATACCTGGAAACTGACTGGTTCTAGAGATATTGAAGGTCAAAGTAACCATATTTTTGTACGTTTTTCACGAAAACTAGCTAAATGTTATTACTAAACATACTTTTATACAGACATTATCAATATTTTTGAAATGTAGACAGTCTGCTGCGCGCGCGCTTAAAAGCTGTTTTTTAATACTAAAAAGTAAAAGTCGTATCCCAGCAATTATTTTTGCTGTATGTTACTTAGTTTTATGTACAGTATGCGTAGATTTAGGCTTCGTTAAGGCTATTTTTACACTCTGTATAGTCATATTAATTCACACGCCAAGAGCACGCGAACAACACGCAACGTGAATATCACACCCAGCCACGCTCTCTGTTTGACCAGGCCTTTAGTCCCCTGGCGCCCCTTGTTGGTCACTTCTTCCTGTTTAGATAATTCCTGTCTTTTATGGAGGAACACCCCTTAAATATTTAAACTCGTTAAATTAGAATAGTGGTTTATCAACCGTGGAATCATTAGCCCTTTGCTGTTAATTAAAGTCAATCCCGTGGGAGTCTTTGGCTAAGGCTAAGATAGAATAAATAGATAAAATTTCCTTTCACGGTATTAGTGGTTGTTAGAATTCGGTCGGTACGATGTTGATTTTAATTATGTAAGTATATTGTGACGTCATGGTCTGGGATTTAAAGAAAAAACACGTAATATTACATATAGTATATCGACGGCTAAAAGGAAATAGGACATAAGCGACATTTTGGTCAAAAATGAGTTATATATGCCATTGGACTTGAAATTTTCTGCTCTTTCGAATGCGCTTACTCCCATGGCTCTACGATGATTTTATAACTGTTTCACTTTTCACAATATCTTAATAAATGACAAAAATACGTCAGTTTTTCTAAAATTTAAAACTTTGAACGGCTCTCCTGAACATTTCATCTTTTGTCGCTTATCCCCTATTTCCTTTTAACCGTCGATATACATACATAAACTCATGCCTTTTTCCTATGGGGGTAAGCATAAACGATAGAACGCCACATGCTACAATCCTTACATACTCCCTTCGCTTCATCCACATTCATACATCTTACCATACATGCACGCCGATTGAGAGTACTACGCACCTGTCCTTTGTGAAGAGCATCACCAATAACATCGATGTATGTCCTTCTAGGGCGTCGTCTACCGGCATTTCCACTGACATCCGCCTTATAAAATCCTTTTGTTTCTATACCTATTACAAAATACAGAAATAATATCTCTAATAGGACCTATAATTCTGATATTCTTGATTTATAATAACGACAATAACAAGGCCAATTTAGAATAAAGGAAAACACAATAAAAACAAAAACCTATTTACGAAATACTATTCTTTTTCTTAAATATTTCTTTAACTAAACCCCCGAACTAAACACAAACCTAAATTATACCAGAACGGAGTAAAATCCAGCACCGAATTCCTTTTTTGGCGGTAAAAGCCAAAATATGGTTTCATCTAAACGTTTGGGGATCTGTTTCAGATAAGCCTTACGGTATTGTGGCTACAAATATCATCAGAAATGTATATCTAACAGAGATCTCATTACCATACACCAGATTTACAAATTGAAGCAACAATATTAAGGGTTCCCTTCGCATTTGTTTAGGTATTATACGTTGCTGGTATGTTTTTTAATCCGGCATCTGGTGAAATGGCTAAATACATTAAATGATGCAAGTTCGTTGACTTAGAGCTCTGTCTCATTAGTGCGTTACATCATCGCAGCGTCAATTCTGAGTCGTTTTCCATATATTTAACCAACTTCCAAAAAGGAGGAGGTTAATATGTTCGTCTGTATGTCTTTTTTTTTGTGTATGTTCATCGATATTTTCGCCAATTGTGAACCGATTTTGATGATTATTTTTTTAGTGGATAGGGTATACTTCGAAATTGGTCTCATTTAAATTTGGTGAAGATCTGATGAAGAACTTCGGAGATAGACAATGGAACTCCTCAATGACGAACAGTACGCATATTGTGATGATGTGATTATGTTACGAGCATCGTCTTTACTAGGTCCAACCAAGTTTTAATTAAGGCGACTAAAATGAAAAAAAAAAAAAAAAAAATTTTTTACAAAAAATTTAAACCGACTTCAAAAAATAATAAAATAATTACCATATAAAATTAACAGTTTCAGAAGTCGGTGCCTTCAATTTGGTTCAGCGTGGATCAGCACCGACTTCTGAAGCTGTTAATTTTATATGGTAATTATTTTATTCTTTTTAGAAGTCGGTTTAATTTTTTTGTAAAAAATGTTTTTATTTAAATGACATGCTGCATTAAAGCGTTGCGTCGTCGCACGCGACGTTTCAACTTATTGGCGGAGGAAAGACGAAGCGAGGGGAGGGTGATGCGCTGCGCTGTCGGAGTTCCGGTGCGACTACGGACAGTGTTCCACTGCTAGAGGTGCGTGCGTCGTCCTCTTGCACTGCGACGTCGTGCGTCGTCGCAACGCAGGTGTGGCATACAATGCGTTGATCCGTTGCGACGACGCAACGCAACGCACCAATGAGGCATCGCCCATAAGGTGGATTTATGTTGAGTCAGTTACTAACATCTAATTCAAGACAAGTCTGTACTGACCTGATACTGGCATCGTGTAAACTTATTATCAAGTTAGTACAGCGCTAATTTACACGATAGCAGCAGCGAGTCAGTACTGTAGGCCTAGTACAAATACTTTCGAGTTACTAACGTAAGTGTAAAATTAATGTGAGTGAGTTTTGATTCGGAAATACTTGTTACGCACATAGTATTTAATTAAATTGAAAACTTTATTCATATCCTATGTATGATACTAATTGTGTATTTCGCAAAAAAATTACCAAAATGGTATAGGATTTGAAATTCGCTTATATAAGAGACTAGCGGCCCGTCCCAGCTTCGCACGGTTGGACATTTTTCCCGTTTTTGCAACATTTTTCATTTATGCTCCGCTCCTATTAGTCGTAGCGTGATGTTATACAGGGTTATTTGTAAAACACCGACAACCTCTCAGGAATATGTTACCAACATCATAATAAACAACTTTTGTTCTATGATTTTTAAAAATTCATCATATTTTAGTTCATCAGATTTTCATACAAAAATAAAAATATTTAAATTGAACGCTCTAAAGCACCCCTGCCGCCCTAACCCCGCTCCCTTTGCTGTTTCACTATCGCTTTCTTTTGCTTCGCATACATTTCGTAACATTTAGACCGTTCAATTTCAATATTTTTATTTTTGTATGAAAATCTCATGAACTAAAATATGATGAATTTTTAAAATTCATAGAACAAAAGTTGTTGATTATGATGGTAAAAAATAGTAAAAAATAGGTCACGTAGTATGGGTACGTTCTCTAATTAAGTCAGAATAACAATCATAGACAAAAATAACAAGTAGTATTTATCAGTATGATCCAAATTCCCCAATCTAATACTATGCCAGCAACATCATAATATGTATTCAAACGGTGTTTATTTAAACAATCGAGTACTAATGAACGAGTGTATGCTAGAGCTCTGCTTATACGCTTGTTACCCCGCCAGTTATGTACTACGCGGGGTAATTACCCCGATTGTTGAAATACCTCTCATTAGTCCCGCTGCAATTTTGTGGTAACAAAATGCGTGGAGCAATTAATTTGGCAATAATTAATGTTAAATTAATTATTATTATGAGTGTGCTGATACAATATTTAATTTCAGGCTCATTTTAGTTTGTGGGGTTATTTATTATTAATTCGGCATCTTTAGAAGCGATGAAAAGCAAAAAAGTAATGCAACGTGTGTACACGTGCGTCCTACCTAGTACGAGTTTGCAAATTATGTGAGTTCGCTGAACTGAATAATATATTTGTCTTTTTTTCTTGCGGCTGTGTAAAAGAGATGGAGCTTAGCGAGCTCACGAGAACTATTGCCGTTTTAGTTATCTACAAGCTCGTACTAGGGGGTATAGGTTAGTTTTTGTTTTTGGATAAGAGCCGGCAAGAAATGTCATGGATTCTCTTTAAAAAATTATTGTTACGATATATTTCAAAACTACCGGGAACTCAAATCAAACTATAATCACGGAAGTTATCCCGAAAGTAAATGTTTAAGTATATTTCAAAATATTAGTTCAGTTGTCATTTATAAAAAGGTAAAATGGCAGCATGTTTTGAGTAGTTCTAAAATCAACACCAGTTGGCGCCACTGCAAATGTAGACCTGTTAAAACTTTGTTATGTACAGTCAACAATAGGAGTGGCTGAATGAACACAATGAAATTACAATATTAGGTATGTTGTAATTTAATTAGCTTTACAACATACCATAAATTACTGGCTAATGTATTAGATATTGAGATTTTGATTGATTATTTGAGATTGATAGGTCTATATAATAACAGCACTATTCAATGCTGCCATTGAAGAACATGAAAATATACATTATAGTGCTAGTTGCAAAGTTTATTACATAAACATTTACCATGTAAAAAAAAATACTTTTCAAGTCGATAGCAATAGTAGACAATGAGAAAAATAAAAAATACATCGACCTACAGATGGACAGACAGACGAACCGACAAATGAACAGACAGCTGTCTGTGTAGATACCGAAGTCTCACCATAAGGGTTCAATTTTGACCGAAACCCTCAAAGACGTTACAAAGTTGTAAGGCTTCAAGAGTTAAATCTATTTTTAATTTGTCACCACCAGGGTTACAAAATTCCCCCGAAGAAGGCGCTTTCCTCGGGAGATATTTCACCGGTTTTTTTATTTTCAAAAAGTAATATTTTATAAAGTCAGTCGTGAATTTGAAATAGAGCTCTTTGTAACAGCCATAAGTCACGTAGACGTCCACACAAAGCGTAAAAGAGTGAAATCCTGCACTTTTTGTAGCATTCGATGAAACAGGGGAATACTGTAACTCCATAGTAGTTTAAATGCCAAATGTTACCTTATTTATTACCCTACTTAGCATTGGAAACAATAAGAAAAAAAATGATAAATGTTTCTCGGAAGAAATGGGAACAACATTCGACGTATGTTTTTATTTGTTTTGGGCTCCGTATATTCTTTTTGTGCTAAATATAAAATAACATTGTAAGTCCCCTGTCGATAAAACGTCATTTTTTGCGTTTATGCGTCCCGGAAAAAATGTTTCGGCCTGAATCGTGCGGACGCAGATAAAAAATTTAATGCCGTTATGATATTTTTCTTTGAAATACTGTTACCATAATGTTGGCATTAAATGTTATTTAACTTTTCCTTTTGCTCTGATGATCTTATGTTTGCACGTGTTATTGCAGATCTTGAGGTCTAAAGTTTGATCCTTAGGTCGTAAATCCCAGCTGGGTCGACTTTATGATAACTTAATATTTTTTTAATTTTATTTTTTTCTTGATCGCGTTTGACTCTTGTCGTACTTGATGGTAAGCGCAGACAGGGTCTAAGATGGAGCTCACAAATCCAAGTAGCAATGATGTAGAGGGACTCCCAGTAAACCCTTCTGGCTGTCACATACACACGACGAAAGATAGTAAACTGTTTGGCGCAGGACATGTGATGGTAGCTAGCCAGTCGGACCATATACATCCTACCACAAAGCGTGCTGGATTTTTCTGAATCTTACAGCACGCGTCTATGTTCAGCGTGCGGTAAAAATATTCTAATACGTCCCAAAGCGAGATGTTATTTAATATATTCATATAAATCTGTTATAACAGCAAGTTTTTACAGATAAGCAACGGTGCTATGATTTACGATGTGTCAGAACCGAAGTCCCTACCAAAACTGAATGAGTGGGTCAAGGAACTGCAAGTATACTCCACCAAGAAGAACATAGTCTGTTTAGTTATTGGCAATAAGATTGACATGCATATCATTTTGGGACCCAGTGCATAATATCAGCAAGCACATTGGGTCAACGGCGCGACGGGCGCAACGAGTATTCCCAAGGAGGGTTGATGTCAGGCAGGCGGCCGGTCATAAAACAATAAGCCAAAACCTCTAACAATATGGATTTATGAAATACATGTTATGCCGACCCCACCTAGTGTGGGATAAGGGCAGGAAGAAGAAGAATATAAATCTGTTATAAAGCAGTGCATTCTACATGCAGTAACACGGGTCCTTTGTGCATTTGTGTAAGTCCGTCACAATAAAAATAAAATATCGGACATGGCGGCCGAATGTTGACGAAACCAGCATGACGTGAATTTGTTGTACCTGCACAAATCAATATGGTGGTTTACAAATACTGGTTAAAAAAGATTTGCGTACCTATATTTTGACGGGTATTACTACTTTTACCCCGGGGTATTACAGAGAGCACGAGGTAAAGCCGATTAAAAAATAAAACAAAACGACGAACATATTTTTTTGTATGAATTTTTGTATAAAAAGCATGTACCGTTTTGTGGATTTCATCAAATCATGACGTCGAAGCCTGAAGTTTAATTTTTAGTTTTAGTACAGTGATTTATAAAATTACTTCGGCAAATGTTACAAAATAGTGTGAATTTGTGTTTTATGTTGCATATTTTTGCGATGAAATTGTGTTAAGAGGAAACGCGGGCTGCAAAATATTAATAATTTGAATAGGTTTTTGCTATCTATTTCCGTCCCACCCCTCCCGCAAACCTTCCCAATTGAGCGCGAAAGAGACACCTGCATCTCGGAATGATTTCTCCTGTACAATATTAGCGAAATCGTACTTTCGTATTTCCCTGTTTCCTTCTTCAAATCTGGACCGATTTAAATATTTTTTTCTGTAATCATTTAAGAAAGACTGTGGTTATGTCTGTGTGTTTTTCTTTAATTTTTTATATTCGTCTTTGTTTGCCACATGTTTGAAAACGGTGCTAAAACCGGTCGATTTTTGTAAAGTTTAAACGTTTCTAGTTCTTTTATTATTAATTTATAGACAAAAGCAAAACATAGGGACATAGTGGTGGTAGATATATATCATATGGCAAAAAAAAATTGCTCTAGTGACATTATCCGAGGAGGAAACTGAGAAATACGTTTGTATGGACTAAATGCCGACCGCATTTCCTCTTAAGGATGATTTTCACCAAACGGCTCGCATCGCTTCGGATCGGAAAGGATACGAACGGATGCGGTGACAGCCGATCGCGTCCGGCAGGATATCAACGAATACGATCGGCTCCATACCGTCGCATACAAACGTATCCGTTTCTGCGCCTAGTCAAATAGTTTCCTTGCTTAGATACGACGACAGGCGAACGGAGTCGATCGCGCGTCGCAGCGTACTTTCGGCTACGATCGCGTGTCGCGGAAGACGCCCGCGGTCAAGCTGCTGTGCGCGGCTTGGTTATATAGACATTACATACTGTGTACTCGATTTAATATCATTTAAAGATAGTAACATCCGTTCTGATCCGATACCCATGCGAGCCGTTTGGTGGAAATCATCCTTTAGATGCAGGTCAGTCAGAGGCTTTGCAAATGACAGACTTTATCGTAGCATTTTAGGTTCCAGTTTACTTATGGCCGATTCCTATAATTTAGGGAGCGTTATTGGTTAAAATTGCATGGCGTCCCCTAGGGGGGACTCGAACCTTGACTTAGGGTGTTGAATGCGAGAGGACTGGGAGCGATACGACAGCTTGATGAGGGCTGTATTAACGGTGTGACTGCGGAGTCAGAAGGGACGACCGGCTCCGCAGCTGCGGCGGGTGAGCACGGTGGATCAAGGGCGGCGGAGGTGGGACGTCGCGAGGGGCCTCATCGGCGAGGGCGATACGCCGGTCGGCGGCGGCGGTGTATTTTTATTGTGCTGGTTGATTTATTCGCCTCCTGGAGGAGGGTGATTTCATCATCGGGCTCTAGTAGCGCATGCCTGGGACGGCGTACTAAACTAATTTGGGAGGGTTTATAATCGGACGCGACGGTCACTAGAGGATTCCGGTGCCTCGGGGCATTGTCGAAATAATGATTAGACGTGCATTTGAGGTATTGCCTTACGCTTGGCATTTTTAGATCTAACTGAAGCTGAACGTTGCGCATGTACCATGGAGCGGCCGCGGCTCTGCGCAAAACGCGGTTTTGAAGAATTTGAAACGGTTTAAATCTGCACGGCTTAACGTGTGCGAACACGACGCTAGCGTAAGTTAAGATGGGGCGGATGCACGTCAAGTAAAGTCTCAACTTATTTTAAGTGATAATTTACTGCGCGCCCTAATCATGGGTTGGAGCCGGCCCACAACGAAAGCGGCGCGAGCGTGCACCGCTTTGAGGTGTTTCCAGAACGTAAGGTGGTGATCGAGGATAACCCCCAGGTACTTTACGCTCAGTTCCCAAGGGATCTGTTTTCCGAACATGACTACAGGAGGGATACGCGAGTGGTTGTCGCCGTGCCTCTCTAAAAGAACGGCTACGCTCTTTTCGGGATTCACTTCGATTCTCCACTCCCGGAACCAAACGCCGAGGGCGTTGGCTGCGGTCTGGAGGATGCGAGAAATTGATTTGATATGGCCGTGTCGTCGGCGAAAAGAGCCAACTGGGCCTTGCCTCAAGTGGGAATGTCGCTGGTGTACAGCGTGAACAGAAAGGGTGCTAGCACAGAGCCCTGAGGGACTCCGGCTCGGATAGGATGGGGAGACGAAAGCGTGCCGTCTAATCGGTAGCGATCAGCAATCCTCTTGGTGTTGTACACTTTCCATCAGGTAGGCCGACGGCATCTTTACCAAGATTTATAAAGCCGGTTTTACAGTGCCGCTTACGCTAGCGCGGTTAGTAAGCGTCGCGGGCCACGAGCTTTGAGTGTCTTGAAGCGTTTTAGAATAATCAGCGCGCGCGGTGGTCAGCGCTGACGGGGAAGTCATATGTTGCAGCTGTCAGCGCCGACGGTCAGCGTGACTCTAAAACCAGCCTTAAAAAGAATAATGAAGCCGTTGTGGGACGCCTGGCAGAGGTGGAACATAATCATATTGTGTAAAATAAAAAACTGGCCGAATCAAACCGAAGAGAGCCGACGACTTACGAAGGTCTGTCGTCGTGTGTCTGACATCGCGAGCGTCGCCACCCAACAGCCGCACTCACACCCGTACCGCCGCATAAGACGTTTCACATCAGAAATCGCATTCTATTTTTACGCGGAGCAACTGTCACGGTATGTAAAGCCTCAAAAATGTTGTCCTGATTTCTTTTTGATGATTATGCGAGTATAATAAAGTTTTTTTTTGTATTCCTTTTTTTGTAAAAAGCTGATGTTTTGGCGCGAGAGTTTTCGATTGAAAATTAGGGTACTTTTTTGATATTAAGTCAAAAATTAAATATTTTAAATCAAAAAAATTGTGTTTACACTGTATAGTACACAACATAGTCTGCTTAGTTGTCGGCAACAAGATTGACAAGCATATCATTTTGGGACCCAGTGCATAATATCAGCGAGCACACTGGATCACCTGCGCGACAGCGACACAACGAGTATTCCCAAGGAGGGTTGACGTCAGGCAGGCGGCCGGTCATAAAACAATAAGCCAAAACCTATAACAACATGGATTTATGAAATAAATATTGTGCCGACCCCACCCAGTGTGGGATAAGGGCAGGAAGAAGAAGAAGATTCCTTTTTTTTTTAATCCTTGCCCCACTCGGATTTCTCCTGTATCGTAGATGCGTTTATAGACACAAATCTTCACATGCAAAAACGCCCAGACCCGGAACAACTATCTGTAGGCCATACAAATATTTGTTCTGTGTGGGAATCAAACCCACGACCCGTAGCGCAGAAGCCAATCGCTCAGCCACTACACCAAACGTGTCGTTGTGAAAAAATGAAAGAAAAATATACCTCCTCTAGAAAAGATGAAAAATATACCTCCATGAATTTTGAAGAAATATATTTTCAACATTTAGCGTAAATACCGTGGCACGCCGAGGAGAGTCCTTGAAGTGCTTAAAAAAGATTTTTAACAGGATGGATGATACGTCTCCGACTTTCCGTAAACGATATAAACACGAACGGTATCTGTTATGTAAGGTGAGATCTCGTTTACCGTCGTTTTGGTGGTTTCATACGAATTTCGAGTAACGAGATGAAAAGAATATCGGATTATTATATTTCTTTGGGAAAATGACTACAATAAGAATATGAGAAATATACCATAATAATATATTATAGGGCTTGTACACAAAACTGCGATGCGACGTCGCATCGTAGAAATATACGAGCTTGCACGACGCATCGCAAGAACTTACGAATTGATTCGCGTAATCGATTTTTCCTATATCTTCTTATCAGTAACAGCAGTGCGCAAATCTTTTTCGCAAATTTATTCTACCTAGTATAAAATACGTTCAATACGGTTGATGATCGTCGAGGGATTGGTCATCCGAACCTTGGAAGGAAGACGCCTTGCCGCACGAAATCGCATCGCAGCAATTTGCGTCGCAGTTTTCTGCGTTGTGAATTCGCATCGCTCCGATTTGTAGTTTTGTCTACAAGCCCATAATTGCAGATATGTAAGGTCCTAACTTGCTTATTAAGAAAATTAAAATCTTTTCTACATTACTTGCTAATCGACTACATGAAAGCAGATCAAATAAATTTGGATGTCCCTCGCCTCGGGGAAGGCGACGGGGTATGCCGGACTCTTACCAGCTAAAAACCCACGGTGTTCCTCCTCCTAACCGTCGACCGGGTTCGCTAGATCCCTTGGCGGACCTCTCCTCTCTGGGGCCTCGCCCCACGTCCTCCTGCGAGGCGCGCGTGGAGCACTGCGCGCCGCCTTCTCGGGCCTGTTACAGGTCGGGCGGCGGGTCCCCTTACTCACCGCCCGCAGACCACACACTAGGGAAACTAGAAAATAACCTAAAAAACTATTGCTAAACACTCATTTTAGTATGTAACCAATAAATACCAAATCCCATTAGGACGAAAGGACGTTTGGTCCATTCGAAGACCATTTGGACGAGGCTTTATTCCTTTCCTGCTATAGTTATTTAATCATTAATTTTATCCAATATTGAAGTTCATTATTACTATTTAAAAAGAAAAAATTTGTCCACAATTTTCATCACAACAATCTATTATTAATAACTAAAAAACAAAAAAAAAACGTCTGTCTTTTCTATTATTCATTATACGGTTTTAGTTATCTTCCCGTCGTTTATTTGTTTTTTTATTCAAATCTTGCTACATATTTTCCAACTACTTCTGCTTAACTGATTTTCTTGTAACTTCGCAAATAAATTCAATTTCAATGACAATACAACATTAAAATAATTTCAACCTTCAATCCTCAAACCCTGATGCTGCAGGGATACTGCGAGATAAAACCGTTAATTTAAAAGTTATTTAAGAGGAAACGCGGGCCGCAAAATATTAATAATTTGAATAGGTTTTTGCGATCTATTTCCGTCCCACCCCTACCGCAAACCTTCCCAGTTGAGCGCGAAAGAGACACCTGCATCTCGGACTGATTTCTCCTGTGCAATATTAATCGTACTTTCGTATTTCCATGTTTCCTTCTTCAAATCTGGACCGATTTTAATATTTTTTTCTGCAATAATTTAAGAAAGACTTTAGTTATGTCTGTATGTATTTTTTATTTTCGTCAAATTTGTTTGCCAGATGTTTGAAAATGGTGGTAAAACCGGTTGATTTTTGTCAAATATAAACGTTTCTAGTTCTTTTAATAATTAAGTACCTGGTTGACCGAGCTTTGCTCGGCTTTTTTTTTTGGTATATCATGTATTCTGGGAAGAAAAAAAAGGGAAAAAGAAAAAGAAGGAACTTGAAAAAAACAATCTTCTAGTAGTCTTCTAGTTTTGAGACCGCCCGATTTCTCACGTGAGCTATTATGACATTTTAGGTAGTGGCGAAATTTACCTTCGTATTGTAATGAAATTGTAGCAGTTTTTCATTGTCTGAAAACACGGATAAAACGACGTTTTCTAAAAATTAAAACTAGCTAGATCGATTTATCTCCCCCGAAACCCCCTGCATACTAAATTTCATGAAAATCGTTGGAGCCGTTTTCGAGATTGAGATTATATTATATATATATATACAAGAATTTCTCGTTTAAAGGTATTAGATTTATTGACAAAAAAACATAGGGACATAGTGGTGATATGTATATATATGTGTATATGTATATCATATGGTAAAAAAGATTTGCTCTAGTGACAATATCCAAGGAGGAAACTGAGGAATACGTTTGTATGGAGTAAATGCCGACCGCATTTCCTCTCATGAGATTATTTAATTTTGTACAGAAATTATTTATAAACTGACTGTTTTCCTGTTTTGGAATCACGTGTGTTCCGTATCAACTATTCTGCTAATATCTATTTTTGTTTGACTCCAAACGTGTTTTATGTAAAACACTACTGTTATTTTGTACCATGTTGTTGTAGATCTGTGCAAAATGGCTTTATTTGTGGAACATGGCGGTGTTGAAAGGTATCTATTGCAGTTCGATGGCTCCATTTGTGACGTATTCAATTCTACGAAACACGATGTAATGGCTTAGTTTTGTTTTTTGGTTTCTTTTTCGGGCTTATGTAAATGTGTTGTTTTTAGGTTATGTAGTAAAATAAACAATGTTTTAGAGAAATAGTTTGGCCGTCCGTGCTTTAGGCGTGATGACGTGTTTTGACAATTATTTTTCTTAGGTACTTGTCCTAAATATACTAAGCTTGTATTTTGCATTATATAATAAAGTAGCGGCCCGTCCCGGCTTCGCAAGGGTGGACATTTTTCCCGTTTTTATTTATGCTCCGCTCTTATTGATCGTAGCGTGATGTTATATAGCCTATAACCTTCCTCGATAAATGTACTATCCAACATAAAAATATTTTTTCAATTCCAACCAGTAGTTCCTGAGATTAGCGCGTTCAAACAAACAAACAAACAAATAAACTCTTCAGCTTTATAATATTAGTATAGATAATCTATGCATTTTCAACAAATTTTTACATCATTTTACACGTAGATAATGGCTTATACAAAATTCTTACCCCATATTTGAATATATGAGGACGTACAAACGTAAAATTAAACAACAAAATTAAAAAAAGACTTTGTTCTAGACCTAAGAGTGTTTTGTCATCCTTTATTTATATTTTTCACGGTCAAGTTGTGGCAAGCGCGACTGCTGATTGTGGGGTCCCGGTTTCTATCCCCAGGTCGGGCAAAGTGTTATTGGGTTTTTCTATTACAAATTTCTCAGTAGCAGCCCGGAGTCTGACTTTGTGCCCGGTTAATGGCAATTGGCTCTCCCCCTATTCCATGGGACTTAAACATAACGGTGCAACGAAGGTGTTACTATACACCTCTGCCCATCCTTTTAGGGAATACAGGCCGTGATGTTATGTAATAAACGTGGACCGAATAATAAAGGGTTTTTTTATTTCATTCTATATTTAATACACTTGGACTCAAAATAAAGATGACAAGAATTTCTCACACAAGAAAAATTCACAATTCTATCAAAAATTCCGAGCAAATAATTCCACCATTTCAACATTTATCAAGGCAAAATGTACATTCTGACAGAATGTAAGTAGTTCACCCGTTCACATCAACTGAACGTCTGAATGTGAACGAGTGAACGTATAAAAGTACATTCAGAATTCAGAGCAAATATAATGGACGCACCCGTTCGAATATTATTTGTATTGTGCCTGTCAATACCTGTGAATGTTAGCGGTATGTGCAGTTAGTCTTTTTTTAAGAGCAACTTTGTGGAATTAATGCTTAGAGTGTAGTTTGTGTTTTATTTGAAAATGGAATAGCTTATTATGTTTTTGTTAATTATTTTACTACCTATTGGTTGAACTGACATAACATAACATGACGCCTGTACTCCCCGAAGGGTTAGGCAGAGGTGTATAGTAACACCCTCATTTCGCCGTTATGTTTAGGTCCCATGTAATAGGGGGCGAGCCTATTGCCATCAACCGGGCACAAATCCAAACTCCGGGCTCCTACTCAGGAATTCCACACGGAAAAACCCAATAACACTTTGCCCGACCTGGGGATCGAACCCAGGACCTCAAGATCAGCAGTCGCAGTTATCACCACTAGACCAACGAGGCAGTTTATATAGTTTTTTTTTTGTTTTTGTTAATTATTTTACTACCTATTGGTTGAACTGACATAACATAACATGACGCCTGAATTCCCCGAAGGGTTGGGCAGAGGTGTATAGCAAGACCCTCATTTCGTTCAAAGTCCCATGTAATAGGGGGCGAGCCTATTGCCATTACATACATACATAAACTCACGCCTTTTTCCCATGGGGGTAGGCAGAAACTATAGAACGCCACATTCTACGACCCTTACATACTCCTTTCGCTTCACCCACATTCATACATTTTGTCATACACGCACGCAAGTTGTGTATTGCCATTAACTGGGCACAAATCCATACTCCGGACTGCTACTGATGAATTCCACACGAAAAAACCCAATAACACTTTGCCCGACTAGAAAAATATGGTAGTAATAAGACTAAAAACAAAAAAATAAAGCATATTCGTCTAACTGGCAAGTGGCACCTCATTACCCGACTGCCAAAAAAATTTTCCTAGATCCCCAATTTATTAACAAAGCCTCGTTTCAGAGGCTTCAGAAGCCATAAGATCAACGAGGAATCTGACAGCCAAAACGTTTTCTTAGAAGACCAATTTTTACGCGCAAGAAGACGTGAATGGAAGACTTCTATCATTTATAAAAAGATTTTTGTTAGCATCAAAAGGAATTCTTCTTTCGAATATAATCGTGTCACCAAAGCGGTGACAGTACTGTGACAAGGATTTTTGTTGTGTACGGGATATGGGTGCAAGTTATGTGAAAAGTTTGGAAGAAAATAATAATTGTTTGTTTAAAGATTAGTATAATGTTCTACTATAGTTACAATGGAATAGCGGGCTTTTAAGTATACTAACACTAAGACGTTCCTCCAAAACTTACTCGACTCTGAACGGCCTCGAAAACACCTTCAAAATTATATTCTTAGTCGCAATTTCGAGTGAACTTTGAGGTTCCTCGACGGAGTCATTACGTCATAATTTGAATTATCTGCATCGCGCAAATAACGCCGCGATAAATAGTTGTAAAGATAATCTTTATCGAATATTCTTACAATAACTGTAAGCATATTCGATAAAGTCTACAAAATTCATTTTTGTTACATATGAACTTTGACACTTCCTCCCTTAAGGTAGGTTCCGAGGTACCTTGAGTTTGACAGATGATTCCTTACTTCAACTGAGGAAAAATTTCGAGTCGAAGACGTTTATGTCAACTATAACTACCGATGGTAGTGAGAAAGACTGAGTCGAGGTGGGGTCGAGTCGAGTAAGTTTTGGAGGAATGTCTTAGAATATGGGTGTAAAAGAACATCGTGCACCATCATAATTTTATTTGTTTTTGTTTTTATTATTATCAAAGGGTTTTAATTAACTTTACTTCGTATGTTTGTTAGATTGCCTGCCCTGCCTCACCCCGCCCTGCCTCACCCCGCAGTTAAATGTATTGAACACTGTGTAAAAGTTTGTCCAGGTATTTTGATTGGACCTTGTATATTAAGAATATCTTGTAATCATCGAGACTCATAGTTACCCCAGTGCGGGGGTGGGCAATCATATTTTAACGCATTCCTTTGATGTCTATACCCATTTTCTCAGTAGAAGTAATCTGAAATAAAATGTAAGCTAACGGTAATTCGTTTATTTGCTGAAGATATGCGATATTCGAAGACATGTCTGGATATGTGTTGGCTTTGTGGTTACAGGGGAATACGTTAGACGAGTATTTCTATACGTGAATTTGAGCAAACTGAGTGATGTCCATTGGAACAGATTTTTATTGAGTGGAGATCACGAATAGCAACGTAGGGAGCCTCCCTGCTGACTAGACTAGACAGCTTCCGTCTGCTAAATGCGAATTTGACAAAGTGTTGGCCTACGTCCAACACTGGGCTACTATAGGCTATTAGAAAAACTTACTTGCACGTACGCCAAATATTACGTATCTACCTATCTATTAAAGATGATTGCATGTAGCGTCTGTTATACAAGGTTAGTCGGAAAGGGGGTACTAAGCCGAAAGGATTTTAAAGTACCTACCTATAAGGGATAAATTTAAGGGATAAATATAAGGGATAAATTTTGTACTACAACTTTCCCCACAACTCGATAGTTAAAGAGAAATAGCTTTTCAAAGATTTCGTAAAAAATATGCTAAAATCTATCTATGTATTGTCAGCTGTGTTTACTATTTAGGTCATATTTGGGGTCACGGATTAAAAACAAAATTTTCTGAATTCATAACTAAAGCAGATATGTTTTTTTTGAAAAAACTAAAATAAAAATATTTTTGCATACAAATAAAAATTATCGAATTTAGACATTTTAACACTTGCTTTAAAATAGTCATCAGTGATACTTTAAGTGGCGCGCGGCTTAGTACCCCCTTTCCGACTAATCTTGTATTGTGTCTATCATATAGTGACTATAAGGGAACTCACGGCTAATGAACAAGCACTGTTCATACGATTAGCGAGGTTAAGTTGCACTTGCCACGGTCAGTCCCTGGATGGGTGACCGTTCATTGCACATCGAGACTCCTCCGTGCCTCGGAGAGCACGTTAAAGCGTCGGTCCCGGGTGTCATAAGAATACCTATGACAGTCGTTACGGATAGTCAAAACCCCGAAAGTCTGACAATCTGTCTAACCTTAGGATATCGGCATTGCCCAGAAACTAGGTTGCAGAGGTCCGATGGCAGTCACTCCGTGTACTGGTATTCAGCCGCACCTGGTTAGACTGGAAGCTGAGCCCAACATAATTGGGAAAAAGGTTAGGAGGTAGAAGATAGTGACTATCATAATATCACCGCCCCAGAGAATATAATGGCATTCGCAAAAACACAACTTTTGCAGGACAAAATAAAACCCGATTTTTGACGACTGCTTGCCAAGTACTGCTTGTAATTGGCAAGCAGTGCTTGTAACAGTGCCAAGTACTGCTTGTAACTGGCAAGCAGTCGTCAAAAATCGTTTTTTTATCTGAAAAAGTTGTTTTTGCGAATGCCATTATATTCTCCGGGAATGGCTAATAGTGTGTCTCACATAGTGGCTATCGACCAAAAACAGCCCGGTCAACGTATTGAGGCTTGATTGAACTATCCTCGTCCTTGATTTGGGTTAATAGTCATCCCCATACGAGCACGCTTGGTTTCATAAATTATTTTATCTACTTAATTGTATCATAATGAAATTTTCAATATCATTACCTCTTGCAAAAATGTTGCTTATAAACAAAAAGCGAGAAAATCCTTTTTAGATCTGAATTCAAATAATTCTGCCTTGTTGGTCTAATGGTCGCAAGCGCGACTGCTGAGCATGGGGTCCTGGGTTCGATCCCCAGGTCGGGTAAAGTGTTATTGGGTTTTTCCATTAGGAATTTCTCAGTAGCAGCCTGGAGTATGGATTTGTGCCCGGTTAATGGCAATAGGCTCGCCCCCATTACATGGGACTTAAACATAACTAGCGAAACGAGGGTGTACTAAAACACCTCTGCCGAACCCTTCAGGGAATGTAAGGCGTGATGTTATGTTCAGATAATCAAACACTTTAAACTATGTATTTTAAATATTTAGTAAACGTTTCAAGTTACATAAAACTCATTTTAGCCTCTCAACTTTAACTTAAATTGACAGTTAAGGCATCAAAGTGAAACTATAAAACTGAATATAGTACGACACAACTTAGATGTCACATCGGCAAACTTCGTAAAACGAATAGGGATTGGCCGAATATTCGTTTTATGTTCGGTATTTGGAATATTCGGCAGGTTTACCGAACATTCTACCGAATAACCTTGCGTTAAAAAGTTGCCTCTATGCTTGTGTGAAGTAGTATAATTACAAAATTGTATCCATGTCAAGTTTGTCTTAGCATTTATCGTCAGTTTCACAGAAAAATATCCAAAAGTTCTTTCCACTCATTTCATTGTTTTTATGGTAATTTACTAAGTTTAAATGATTTCGTACACAAAAACAAACGCACGTGCCAATGTTTTGTCGCTAACTAGATGACACTATAACAGTGTGGGGGTAGCGGCGTCAGCGGTCGGAAGGGTCGCGCGATTCAATGCATTTGACAAGTCCAGACTTGAATGTTTGCAATGCACGATAAAGATGCCAAATCCTGCCGAATATTCGGCCGAATTTTCGGTTCGGTAAACTTTTAACCGAACATTCAGCCGACTATTCGTATTCGGTGAAACCCTTATTCGGCCCATCACTGAAAGCGAATCACTTCCGAGCTGAGTGCGACTTCAAGTCCTCGAATGTTTATTAGTACTGCAGTAAAAAATGATCTTTACGCTGATGCAATAAGTATGAATGGCGCATTAATGAGCGACTGCCATTGGTTGTTAGATCAAGTTTGCCAATGCGACTTCTAAGTTGTGTCATGCTATACTATCCTTTAAAGTTCTTTATCTCGATTTTATTTCTTTTTATCGCGAAGAATATAAAATCTCTCTTATAATGAAATTGTACTATTGAGTTTTTTACTTGGCAATTCTCGATGAAGATATTGAAGGATATTTTTTATTCATAAACCTTTGACCAATATTCTTTTGCGTTTTATTAGGACTTTCAAATGTTGTTTCAGGAAACTCATTGTTTTTTCCATGTTGACTTTGAGACTGAAGGAAAAATATTGAATATATTTTAGGTTAAACCCATTGGGATGGTTAAATACTTAGGCGGGAGTGGCTAAACATTTGACAACTCAAATGGGGTTGTGGAGTGTGTGCTCTCTGTCCTTAGGGTTGCACACATTCTATTTTTAAATCGAGATAAAAAGCTTTTTTCATTTTTTTCTTTTACTAGTATTAGAAAATGCCTACTATATGTGTATGCGTGACTACGAGCGTACATGTGTGTGTTTGTTTAACTGTTGGTTCAACTAAACCATATATTTTTATTAGGACATTATCAGTCCCTACAAATATTTTATAAAAATAAAACATTGACAGTAAACAAAACAGTAATTTATAGACTTCGTCAATCTCTTTTCACCTATTTATTTTTTGTCATGGCAATACTTAAATCGGACCGGTAAAATGTTGCTATTTCTGCTTTAATTCTTAAAATAAGAGAAGCTAAGAATAGATTTCATTAGAAACTCGTCTTTTAGCAAAAGTTATGGAACCTTAAATTGCTAAATAAAATATATCTTCAACGACAGATTAGGAAGTAATCACTACTTGGGCGAATTAAAAACATAACACAACAGACAAATGACTTACAGCTAGTTCACACAGAAACTGTTCACAGGATCCGTTTTTATTTTGGTGATGGCGCCTTTTTTTTTTTTTTCTCATTGGAAAATCCTCATGGATGTCCCTCGCCCGGGGTAGGCGAGGGGGTCTGCCGGACTCTTACCGGCTAAAAACCAACGGTGTTCCTTCTCCTGACCGTACGGCCAGGGTCGCGGGATTCACAAAAGCATGCACCGCAACCCCGGCAGGTCCCGGTCCGCCAACCCATGGCGGACCTCTCCTCTGTGGGGCCTTGCCCCACGTCCTCCTGAGAAGCGCGCATGGAACACGGCGCGCCGCCTTCTCGGGCCTGATACTGGTCTGGCGGCGAGTCCCCAAACCCGCCGCCCGCAGGCCACACACTAGGGTGGCTGGAGATCATCGCGTACACGCGCCCTCCGGCGCCCGGTGCGTCTGGCGCGGGAAGGGAGAAGAGCACACCGCTCCCTCTCCCTCTCCGCTTCCTCTTTGGTTGCCATCACCCCCTCACAAAAAGAGGCGATGGCTTCCCACGCAGTCTCGCTCCCGACCATGGACAGAACCACAGCCGGAAGCGAGAGGTCACCGCCGACCGCCGCGACTAATTCGCGGCGCTGCGACCCCCAAGCTGGACACGCCTGCAAAGTGTGCAGCGCCGTGTCCTCGGGGCAGTCGCAGTGGTGACAACCGGGCGTCTGCTCCCGGCCTATGCGACACAGGTACTTCCCGAAACAACCATGTTCCGAGAGCACCTGCGTCAGCCGGAAGCTGAGGGCGCCATGCCGCCTCTCCAGCCACTCCTCCATCACGGGTCTTACCGTTGGTGATGGCGCCTGCAGTTGAATGAGCGAGTTCACATATACGACAGTATTCAGAATCCAGTAAAAAATACTGGATCCGTTATTTTTATCGTATCCTGTCTTCCAGATGCGACGCAGCTGCCATTTGTTTAACTGATCCTTCGGCACAGATGTGAAAAACACATCCAGTATCGACGGACCTGTAAAAACGGATCCGTTGTGTGAATGGGCGGTTATGACGTCACGCAGACACGCATACCTACGTTATATTACCGTAAACTTTCACGAAAACTTCCGTTTTCGAAAAAGTCTAATAAAAGTCGCATTTGACACGACATAACGTCCCTTAAGTTCTAACACCGCGTAACTCAAAATAGTTATCTTATCAGGAGAGCAAAAGATATTTTTTTTTCTACTTACCATATAATTGTTTTTAATCCACAATATTCTATTTTATTTTGGTTTTTTCGGCGGGGTACTTTCGCGACACGATCCAGTATGGAACACGGTGGATTTTTTTTTTGAAATAACGCGTTGCTATTGGACCTTACCATTGATTGTGATTGGTCAAACGATGCGTTTTTCAATTCCCTATCGAATGACGTGCGTAACTCAAAATTACTATTTTTGAGTTACACTGTGTTAGTTATACTGGTATTCAGCCGCATCTGGCTAGATTGGAGGCAGAACAGGATGTGCAAGGCCTCCGATCCAAATTTCATAGAATTACAGCTGAGTTCTCTCGAGTCGTATTTTCTGGTGTACTGTTGTACACCAGCCTGAGAACTACAAGCTGTATAGCTGTATGTAAAGCTACAGAAGCAATTAAATTAAAATAATCCCTTAAAAAAACTTTTAAGTTAAGAGGAAATGCGGTCGGCATTTAGTCCATACAAACGTATTCCTCAGTTTCCTCCTTAATAATAATATCACTAGAGCAAATATTTTTTACCATATGATATATCACCACTATGTCCCTATATTTTGTTTTTGTCAATAAATTAATTATTAAAAGAACTAGAAACGCTTAAACTTTACAAAAATCGACCAGTTTTACCACTGTTTTCAAACATCTGGCAAACAAATTTGACGAATATAAAAAATTAAAAAAAAACACAGACATAACCAAAGTCTGTCTTAAATTACTACAGAAAAAAATATTAAAATCGGTCCAGATTTGAAGAAGGATACAGGGAAATACGAAAATACGATTTCGCTGATATTGTACAGGAGAAATCAGTCCGAGATGCAGGTGTCTTTTTCGCGCTCAATTGGGAAGGTTTGCGGGAGGGGTGGGACGGAAATAGATCGCAAAAATCTATTCAAATTATTAATATTTCGCTGCCCGAGTTTCCTCTTAAAAGGTTTTATCTTGCAGTACCCCTGCAGCATCAGGCTTTGAGGATTGAAGGTTGAAATTATTATAACGCTGTATTGTCAGGGGTATGGAATTTTATGCGAGGTTTCAAAAGAATCGGTTAAGCAGAAGTAGTTGAAAAATCTGTCGAAAGATTTGAAATAAATATACCAAGCGAAGCTAATTAAAACCTTCTTCTTCTTCTTCTTCTTCCTGCCCTTATCCCACACTAGGTGGGGTCGGCACACCATGTACCTATTTCATAAATCCATGTTGTTAGAGGTTTTGGCTTATTGTTTTATGACCGGCCGCCTGCCTGACATCAACCCTCCTTGGGAATTAAAACCGTTTTATAAAAATAGTCACAGTATTAATAATGTTGTGTCCGATATTCCGCTCACGGTAACGCCTCAGTGCTCACACAACAACAGATATGTATCAACCGGTACTACCAACCACACAATACGGGTCAACTAGTATTTTCCAAGGCTTACAGCACAATACGGGCTATGGGCGTAAGTTTTTGATTAATGGTTGGCAGCCTTGTCCGGCACACTCGGCCATTATCAGCTGTTCGTTAATCGACGGGCTTTGATGGGGTATCGTACGTTGCCCATCGATTTCCAACGACAATACTTTCTTTGTTATATGAAGTTATATTGGCAAAGGAAAATAATTGGGCAAATCATCTCTAGGAAGTAGGTTTAACGTTCTGCGTAGCTTTTTGCCAACTATGTTGAGGTCAGCTTCCAGTCTAACTAGATGCGGCTGAATACCAGTATTTTATACAACCTTTGATCAGTACAGCTATTATTGTACCTCTAAATGTACCAAAAAAATCCATACTTGTAACGTTAGACACTTGAACACTTGACCTTCTCTTACCGGTCAATTTCACGTACAAATCAATTGGAATCAGTTCGTTTTACCACGAAGTTCAATACCTCACGTAGACGGTCAAATATAGCTAATGTAAATATTGAATGTGAAAGGACTGTAGGGTTGAGGGGTAGAACCTTTACTAGAATAGAATACAAGTCATTTATCTACATAAGATTTTGGGTACATTACCCAAGATGGTTTTTCAGTAAAAAGTCCCTTTCAAAATCTGCTTAATCAAGCGTACAAATATCCACTTAATTAAATAATAATTGAAGAATTAATACGTAGTTTATATTTAATTAATTTTATGGACTTATTTGAGCATATTCATAGCAGCAGCAAACTGTCCTTTATATTTTTCTTAACAATTCTTTCCATCCAATAGTTGTCTGGAAGAAATTGCTTTAAGCGATAAGACCGCCATTTGTACTGTTCCTAATTATGTGTATTCCTTGTTTTATTTATTTTAGTGTGCAATAAATCATATCTATCTATCAAATCAAAATAATTAATTTTAAAAGAATCCAAGTTATTATGTATCTAATTTTTAAAATATTCATTAACAGAGTGATGGAATTTTTCAACGAACCCTTTATGAAGTATATTAGTTATATTTTTAAACTAGCGGCCCGACTCGGCTTCGCACGGGTGGACATTTTTCCCGTTTTTGCAACATTTTTCATTTATGCCCCGCTCCTATTGGTCGTAGCGTGATGTTATATAACTTATAACCTCCCTCGATAAATGGACTATCCAACACAAAAATATTTTTTCATTCCAACCTAGTTCCTGAGATTAGCGCGTTCAAACAAACAAACTTTTAGCTTTATAATATTAGTATATAAAAAAGTGTCATAGCAAGTTTAACTATTAAGTTTAATACTACGCCTACTATAATTCTAATACTAAACCTGGGTGTAACCAGAATTCGGCTTTTAACCGTAAAGCTGCGATCCCATGGCCTATTTTTTACAGACCAGGCCGTGTCTAGCCGTGCAGACAGGCTGTGGGAACGTCGCGTCCGATAAAGCCTGCGGTGGCCGGTCGTCGCCAGTACGATCCGTTGGCAGTCGGTAAGTTCAAAGTTTACGACAGGCCTCGATAGGCATGGCAACGTCCGGCGCGGGCTGGCTGTGGGACTTTGAACAGACACACACAGTTGCAGTTTAGTAGTTTGTCTTTAGGTTCGTTCTGCCTAGCCTTTTCCCAACTATGTTGGGGGCAGCGTCCACTCCAATCAGATGCGGCTGAATATCAGTATTTTACACGGAGCGACTGCCATCAGACCTCAGCAACCCAGTTACTGGGCAATGTCGATATCTTAAGGTTAGACTGGTTGTCAGCCTTTCGGGTTTCTGACTACCCGTGACGACTGTCTTAGATATTCGTATGACACCCGGGACCGACGGTTAAACTTGCTCTTCAAGGCACGGAGGAGTCTCGATGTGTAACGAATTGTCACCCATCCAGGGACTGACCTCGGCAAGCGTAGCTGTCATATAATACGCGTGGTTGTAAATTAGCACGAGTCTCCCCATAATTAGTTTATCTTTAGGTAATGCTGTGAATAAGTTATATTTTTAACTGATCCCATAGCTTATCCTATATTTTTGATTGAAGCATTGCATTAATAATACCAGCATGCCTACAAGACTAAAATTCATCCTTTCAGGTCGTAAAACGTCTTCACCGCTTAATATCTTGTTAAGCAAAGGCCGAAAGGACTTTATCAGTCGAATAACTTAACTTGGGTGCCTCGTTACACCGCACTCATACTGCGTAGTAGGTTATTAATAAGTTTGCTGGCTCCGGGACTATGATTAAGTATTGATATTAAATCTTGCAAGTTGGGTGGAAGACAGTGGGTTTAAGTTTGTGTCATTATTGTCAGGATTGACTTATTGACGGTTTATATGTAACTAGCGACCCGTCCCGGCTTCGCACGGGTGGATTTTTTTCCCGTTTTTGCAACATTTTTCATTTATACTGGGCTCCTTTTGGTCGCAGCGTGATTTATATAGCCTATAACCTTCCTCGATAAATGGACTATCCAACACAAAAATAATTTTACAATTCCAACCAGTAGTTCCTGAGATTAGCGCGTTCAAACAAACAAACAAACTCTTCAGCTTTATAATATAAGTATAGATTATGTAAAATATTAGCTATACCTATGGGCCACAAATGTGGCAAATTTTTTTAGCCTAGAGTATTGCCACGTCAGTTCTGGAGCCAGATTTTTAACAAAGTTCTTTTAATTTTAGCTAACGTGTTAGCCAATTTGTAAGATGTCATACATATACCTACTAGAATGACAGTAAAATTCGGTGGAAAAATGCGTCTTTTTGAATAAGGTGATCTCGTCTTTATTATACACCGAATAAGAGAGAATGAAGGAAAATGACCCGAAGCTCGAGGGGTTTACTAGTAGCCACTGAAGAGTTCCACTATCCACCTCCTGGCTCTATCATCAGATCAGCTCCAAGATACCAAATTATAGTATTGTCATCCGACCTACATAAACATACAAAGTTTCATTTCGATACGACAATTAGAAGTAGGTTAAATTGACTTCCAAGATTTTTTTACATTGTTGGTTAGTTACAAGTGAAGCTAATTAAAGTGTGTAAAAACAAAAAAAAAACGACTACAATGCGACGTGAAATGTAGAATTTATGGGTTGCTGTCTGTGCCTGCGTCTATTCCTGTGTCAAAATATAATTATGGCGGCACGCGCATTTTTTTGCTTTCCATCTCGAGTCAACTGCACAAAAACCACTCCAATGTACGGTGAGTCAGTAAAGGTAATTTTTTTTAATGAGCATTTTTAATGAGTATTCAACATTTTCGTCCTTCTATACCAAATGTAAAAGGAATAACACAAACACTCAAACACCACAATTAGAATACCTACCTATCTATACCTACTAATATGTATTATAAGCTGAAGAGTTTGTTTGTTTGAACGCGCTAATCTCAGGAACTACTAGTTGAAATTTTAAAAAATATTTTTATGTTGGATAGTCCATTTATCGAGGAAGGTTATAGGCTATATAACATCACGCTACGACCAATAGGAGCGGAGCATAAATGAAAAATGTTGCAAAAACGGGAAAAATTTCCACCCGTGCGAAGCCGGGACGGGCAGCTAGTTCAGTTATAAATATAATACAAACCTACACTGAAATTTTACGTTATCGTGCTAAAATATTGTTTATTTACGAAAATAATATTATTATCTATTGTTAACTGCATCTAAAATTCAGTCTTATGGCCTTGACATTTGGCTCGATTTTCTTTATCTCAATTAATAGACAGATTAGTAAAAGGCACGTTTAAAAAAAATACGAGATGTGAAACATCGAACTCATTTTGTAAAAAGAAACTGGCCGAATCAACGAAGGTCTGCCGTCGTGTGTCTGCCATCGCGAGCGTCGCCACGCAACAGCCGCTCTCACATCCGTACCGCCGCATTAGATGTTTCATATCAAAATAGCTGCATTCGATCCAGTAGCGGATTCTTAACAAAGTACTTTCATGGTTTGGCCTTACTATGTTCCACGTTATATAAATTTTAACCTATTGAACATACTCTAGGTTCGGTTATCTATCGGGACACTGTTCCGTAAATTGTAATATTGTCAGCACGTATCTTATAACTTGTCGGATCGTTTGTCCCTTTCAAGGACTAAATGTTTTGCAAACGTGTTCGAGTATCACCTTTGTGAATTCATAAAATATGTATACTGCTAGTCCATTTGTACAGAAAACTTTGCAGTTTAGAAGTCAATAGGTTTTTGCCCAGCTGTGCGATTTCGTATCGCGGGATCTTTATCTTATTTTACAATGATTTTTTAGCTAAGTTTTGATGACATTTAATTATGTCAATTGTTATAAATAGTTTAGCTTCCTTTTCACTTTTTTAAATGTGAGAACTTTGTGTGACCTGCATTTATAAATTTTTAAATTACTATTATTCATATTGTTTTTTTTTTTTGTTTTTTTTTTGTTTGTTAATTTGTGTACTCAAGTATTTTAGTACTACATTACTCATTGGTCTGTGGTCAGGACTTCATTGTTCTCTGACTATTCTAAATCATTGCACTGAATTATTATTTTTAAAAGAGTAACCATTGAGTTTCTTGCCGGCTCTTCTCCATAGGAAACGACTAATTGGAACCATACATCTAAATTCGACTTTTCATAATCACCTGTATTGGTTTATGTGAAATTTTTGATTGATTGATTGGGTAATACCTAACCACCATGTGACTCAGCTTTTTAGGAAGCATAGACGAGGAAAAGTTGGGAGTTTGGGACCATATTCTCATCTTTTTTTGGGGGTTTTGATAGAGGCGGCTAAAGGGTGGATACTTATCAGCGAGTAGGTAGAGATAGAAGAGTGGCTCGTGGCTAATTACTAACCGCGCAGATAATAAGATTTGCAAGATTAAGCTGCGCTTGCCGCGGTCAGTCCGTGGATGGGTGACCGTTCGTTACACATCGAGACCCCTCCGTGCTTCGGACAGCACGTTAAACAGTCGGTCCCGGATGTCATACGAATACCTATAACAGTTGTTACGGGTAGTCAGAAGCCCGAAAGTCTGATAACTGGTCTAACCTTAGGATATCGGCATTACCCAATGACTGGATTGCGGAGGTCTGATGACAGTCGCTTCAAGTAAAATACTAATTTTGAATACTAATTCAAAATCTGGTTACACGGGAAGCTGACCCCAACACAATCGGGAAAATGCGAGGCATGGAGTGGTTTCGATGTGTAACGAATGGTCACCCATCCATGAATTGACCGCGGCAAGCGATGCTTAACCTCGCAAATCGCATGATCCGCGCGGTCGCGTCGGTCGTAAGCCACGAGCCCCTCTCACAAACAGAAATAGGTATGAGGATAAAAATAAACAAAAGTTGACGAGACAGTAACTAGTTACTTCATAGTATAAGTAGATGTAGGTACCTACATATCGAATTTGTTCCAAACATCCATGTTCTCCGTTATAATAACCTTGGAGCTATCGCCTTGAAAACTTTTGCCTATATTTCACAGGAAACTTCTAGAACAAAAACTTCTAACTTATAAACAATTGAGGGCCATTTCTTTCAGTCTATAGAAATTATTTACTTTGTAGTTTTTGTTGTATTGTACTAAGGTGTACTTGTTCAAAGTTGTTTCTTGGTGAGGGAGTAATTAGTTTTTGGTGTGATTTCCACCAGCTTCGACCACCCCCTTCTCTTTTCACAATAATCGGCTTTGCCCAGTAACTGGGTCGCGGAGGTCTGATGGCAGTCGCTCCGTGTATAATACTGGTATTCAGCAGACCCCGACATAGTTGGGAAAAAACACTTTGAATTCTTCTACTTCCTTGGAATTGAATGCAGAATCATGTCCTGCCACTTCGCATGCGTATACTTGATCAACGGGGCAGCTAATAGCCTTCATATTGGCTAAAAACCTTGATGAATACAGTTTAAAATTGCACTCCTCGGCAAAGAAAGCCGAAGCAGAGTCTTACAAGACATTTTATCGATTAATAATGAAGTTAGCAAACTCTTGTTTACATCGGTTCTGTACTTAAGTTTTTATTTTGTTGATGTTTTGAGCAACTCGCTTTTTATAAGTACTTATAATAAAATAAATAGAGTAGTTATTTTTTATTTTCTAGAAAGATTACTCTTATTATTTCGGCGTAAAATTATGTCTGTATAAATTCTTTAAGGCCCAATTTTACCAACGTTGGATTGCGTTTATCTGAAGAATAAGTTATACGTTTTGACAGAAATTCTATACAAGAGCTGTCAAAACGGCTTCTTTATTCCTAGGATAAAGGTAATCCGGTGTTGGTAGAATCTGCCCTAACACAGTACTATTAATTAAAAAATAAAATATAATTGTGAAATTCATAATTTTTTTTTTATATTGACAACTCTTTACCAATAGAGATTTAGCTGAGCGATTGGCTGCTACACTACGGGTCGCAGATTCGTTTCCCGCACAGAGCAAGTACTTACACTCGGGAGCAATGAATGCGGGTCAATGTAAACCTTAATATTTCGGAAAACATTGTTTAACATAAACATTATTTTGTTTATACCAGTGACCCAGATTTATTGCTCCCAAGTGTATATGAACTACAGATAGTCGGGGTTTTGTGCATGTGAAGATTTGTGTCTGCAAACCTACCCATGGATACATGAGTAAATAGGTACTAGAGGGGAGCAAAATTAAAAAAATATACAAGGATAGTCGGAAAGGGGGCACTAAGCTGAAGGGGTGTTAAAGTACCCATAATAAGGGATAACTTTTGCTTTACAACTTTATCCAAAACTCGATAGTTTAAGAGAAATAGCTCTTCAAAGAGTTCGTCAAAAATATGCTAAAATCTATCTGTCCATAGCTATGATCAGCTGTGTTTACAAGTTTACAATTTAGGTCATATTTGGGGTCACGGATTAGAAACTTAATTTCTGAATTCGTAACTAAAGCAGGTATGATTTCTTTTTTAAAAACTAAAATAAACATATTTTTGCATGCAAATAAAAATTATCGAATTTTGAAATTTTAACACTTGCTTTAAAAAAGTCATCAGTGATACCCCCTTCCCGACTAACCTTGTATCACACTGAAACTATCATTCTACGCGACGTTAGTTGATCAATCGATTCAAGTTTTGGAAAAAAAGCCACCACACAACAATGGATTTTAATAAATCTCTTGTCTACCGCAAGAGGTCAGTCAAAATATTCATTAAATTATAAAACGACGGTGTAAGTCACGATAAAAAAAATCCTAGAACAACAACCACTATGAAACAATTCTAAGTCAGCATTGAAAGATCAAATCAAAATATCTTTACTATACCAAATGCACAAGTAAATCTACCATGAACGAACAAGCTGATGGAAAACCAAGGATAATCTGCGAGGGTACGTGTGCAAACGTAGCTTTCATATATCTCCGAGTCTTAGAAGTATATCGATAGCAGATTTTTATATTAGGAGTAGGCATTATAATAGGTAATAGGGCAATAAGCTCGCCCCCTACTACATGGGGCTTAAACATAACGGTGAAATGAGGGTGCCACTATACACCTCTGCCCAACCCTATAGAGAATATACGCGTGATGTTATAAAATACTAATTGTTTCCTGCGGTTTCATTCGTATCCTAAGGGAACTACTTCACATACCCGGATAAAAGTTATCATATGTGTCAATTCAAATCCAAACTCAAGATTTACCAACGAGTAATGGAGTGTAATATCACACAACATAACATAACGCCTGTATTCCACGAAGGATTGGGCAGAGGTGTATAGTAACACCCTCATTATTTTTAACATTATTTTTAAGTTCCATATAGACGTGGCGAGCCTATTGCCATCAGCCGGGCACAAATCCAAACTCCGGGCTGCTACTGAGGAATCCCACACGGGAAAACCCAATAACACTGCCCGGCCTGGGGATCGAACCCAGGACCTCACGATCAGCAGCCGCGTTTGCCGCCACTAGACAACGGGGCAGTTCACACGTTCACATACAAAAACACCCAACTCCGGAAAAACGATCCGTAGCCCATGCAATTTTTTTCTGTGCGGAATTTGAACCCTCAACCCTTTATGCACAAAATGCCACTACACCGGTCAAGCAATCGTAAACTCTATAATTAAATATTTACAGTTTCAGTTAAAATTCACTGCACTACAATCTTTTTTATTATAAACTAACCGTTCGTTCACACAGCGGATCCATTTTAACGGACCCGTCGATACTGGATGTGTTATTCACATTACTACCGACGGATCAGTTAAACGAATGGCAGCTGCGTCGCATCTGGCAGACAGGATACGATAAAAATATCGGATCCAGTATCTTTTACTGGATTCGGAATAATGTCGTGTATGTAAACTCGCTCATACAACTACAGGCGCCATCACCAAAATAAAAACGGATCCGCTAAAACGGGTCCTATAAACAGTTTCTGTGTGAACTAGCTGTTACTATAACTATAAATTCACGTCAAAAGATAATTAATTACCTAGCCAACTTATAGTTGAACAACGATCAATATTGCCAGGTAATAAAACCTTCTTTCAAGTTACGGCATAAAATAACATTGTCGCGTCCAGACACTTGATTAAAGCAACAAAGTTAATTAAGTGCTAATCAAACTCGAATAATTAGCTTCTGTCTAATAAAATTATTCAACGGAGTCGGACAGTCTTGTAGAAACTATCTCTACCTGTGTTATAATAGTGTAGCTCATTAAAATAGTGTTGGGCTACATGATGCCTGATTCCATCCATCAGTTTGGGAAGGGTTAGCTAAAAACTCCAAATATAACCCTACACCGTACCAACGTAAGTACAGTAGGGGAATAAATAGGTTCGCCAGTTTTCAAATTTATTCCTTTCCCACATCGCGGTCTCATGTTATCTTTTCAAACTGTTGAATGGAACAGACCAATGCATGGAAAATTATGTTTAATTATTTGGTAGCAAAGATAAAAAAATCCTTTTGCCTCCATATGACGTAGTAATGCCATATAATGTCTTTGATTTGATTTAAGGAGTTTTGTCGTAACAACCATTATGTCAATGAATTCGATGATTACATAAAGTGACATTGCTAGTGGTTGTCATCAAGCCACCATTATAATTTTTGATATCCTGTCAAAAAATACTTGTATTTTCATTTCTATAATGTTGGCAATACGTAGTTGGTAAAATAGGTTGTTTCTTGCACTGTGCAAGCAAAAATAGACCTTAAGGTGTATAACATTTTCGTTCCCCTACTGTATAAAAATATATTTGTTTGTTTTTACATACATAATCAGCCCATTACTGTCCCACTGCTGGGCACAGGTTTCTTCTCAGAATGAGAAGGGTTCAGGGCTTAGTCCATCACGCTAGCCTGGTGCGAGTTGGTAGACTACACACACCATCCAGAACTTAATGGAGCTCTCTCAGGTGTGCAGGTTTCCTCACGATGATTTTCCTTCACCGTTAAGCAATCAAATTCGGAAATAAAAAAATACTGTCGCTCTAAGTTTATTTCGGCATTTCTTCTCAAGCGAAGGGAGCTAGGAAATGCCGGAGCCAGGTTAGGGCGATAGCCCACGCTTTTGCAGCGATACAACAGCAAAACGACCGCGATACTAACACGATGCTGTCGCTGTCCGTGTACCTTAGCACACGCAGTCATGATTCTCGCGACTATAGTGTAGTCTGCCCACGCGCACGATTAGGTAGCTCTTACCCCTTCCTTACCTCGATGTCACCCGATACAGTCACGCGTTTGCACAGATGCAGTAACGATGCTAAATTGATACACTCGGGAGCAATTAATCCGGCTCACCAACATTAACAAAACAATATTAAAATGTTAAACAACATTTTCGAGATGTTAAGTTTTATGTTGGTGACCCGGATTCATTGCTCCCGAGTGAACAATGCGACTGCATCGATTATGTCGCGCTTAGCAAATGCGACAAGCGACCACATCCTCGCGTCAGAAATTGTGAGCAGAAATGTTATGTTCAAACTAAAAGAATGCCAAATATTTTACAAATCTTTTTTCAAATCAATTTGTGTGTTTTACAGTATCTACTACCTACCTACACATTATACAAAATCGACATTCCATAATATCACCATGACAACTCGTTTCGTGGCCCCATTACAAAACTACTGTAGGTACAAAGACATTTTGTCTGAAGGAATTTCAATTTCAATTCCACTCGCCTTGCTTTGCCGATAGCAGAAAATCGCTTTTTCGCTCGTGACTAGGGTGACCCTAAGATCTAGCTATGTTGCTTCGAAATTTCTCATAATTGTTACAAATAATATGTTTTGAAAAACCTGTTTTTCGGTAAAATTTGGGATTTTTTATGATTAGCTACAGATAGATTACTCATTTGTAAAGGTACAGGTTTTTTTTGTATTTATTAATTTTTATTACAATACTATCAATTTTCTACAGCCTCCTCTCGCGAAAATAGATAGACTTTCTGTGTGTATTTAAAAAACAATTTATTTGTTAATTAATAAATAAAATTTTTCACAGCACCATATTTATGACAATCTTCTTCATCTTTCACTTTACGTAGAAAACAAAATATAAAAAAAAATTGTTGCCATCTTCTAGTTAAGTAGTAGGTAACTATTATAATACGTCATTGTTAATAGGAAAGAAAGAACATACTTCTTTAATTGTTTAGCTCATTTATTATATTAATCAATAACAGTTATACCTAAAATAATAAAATGTACATGTTTCACAGGTGATGTGGACAGTGTGTCTAAAAACCATCCAGTTTTTTTATTCGTACCATAAACACCTAAATATACTCAAAAGCAATGAATCCGGGTTACTAACATAAATCTTAGTAGCACATAAATCTTAATAGTAATTAAAAAAGCTGGATGGTTCATTATAACTTACTTAAAAGCAGTTTCTTTATTAATAATGATTCTACGGGCCTCATTGTAGGTACGTATGATATTTAGGTAAATATGGTTCTGTGGTACTTGCTCAGTGATTCAGAATCAGCACACACAATGCACGTAGACGAAATCGCGGTCGATAACTTTAGCAATTTACACCGTTGAGTATTGCTGGCGATTTTTTTATGCATACAGAGTTCGATCCCGTGACCTTGAGAACATAACGCCAATTTAAAGTTTAAAACTATTTCAAAATAATTTTTTTCTAGGTGATTTTGGTCACAAGTGTATTTTTTTTTTGTAAATTATTCTAATACTATGCAACTTATCCAAAAAGTCTACAAAATTTCGTATACTTCGCTAAACTTAGTAATAATAATAAGAAGAAGCTAGAACCAACACTATATGAGATAACAACGCCGCCATTTCGTATAACCGTCATTTGGTCATCATTAGATGTAATTTGATCATTTTCCGGATCGTCATCATTTGATTGATCATTATCATCTTCGGGAACGTTATCACTTGATAAATCGTCATCATCTAATGTGACGTTATAAATTATTATTTCTGGATAGTCATAATTTGATAGATCATCATCTTCTACAACGTCATCATCTGTTAAAACGTAAGCATCTAATGTGAATCCGTAGTCATCATTTTCCGGATCGTCATCATTTGATAGATCATCATCGTTTTCTGGATCGTCATCATTTGATAAATCGTGATCACCTGATGTATCTTCATAATTTTCCGGATCGTCATCATTTGATAGATCATCATCGGTTTCTGGATCTTTTGATAAATCGTCTTCATCTGATGGATTGTCATCATTTTCTGGATAGTCATCATTTGCTGAATCATCATCATTTGATGAATTGTCATCATTTGATGTAACGGCATTATTGCACAAGTTTGTGGCACAGGTACTCCAGTGATAGTCTACTCCGTCTTTGCTCGCTTCGCCGTGATCCTTCTCGATATCCACAAGACCTAGGACTTTTAAGTCTAACCCACAATCACGAGATAGTGTTTCTGTTCCCTTATCTGAAGACACAGCAAAATTATTAGGGATGTAGATTTTATTAAAGGACACAGTTTTACGTTGATGAAGGTGATGCTTTACATACTCTAGAATGGCCCAGGCCATTTGGCGGATCGGCGGACTACAAACAGCATCGCAAACTATATGGAGCCCTCTCAGGTGTGTAGGTTTCCTCACGATCTTTTCCTTCACCGTTAACGCAAGTGATAATTAAATTATGATCAACACATGAATTCAAATGAATACTTACTCTTTTTTATAACGATGCTGCATACGGTGGCTGAGCACTCACGGGTGACGCTGCTGGTGTCGTAGCCATTTCTGCAGTTATCAACTGCCGAGCTATTGCAAGCGTAGCATTTGATAGGCAACGCTGGAATGGGCCAAAAAACATTTCAGATTTCCCACAGGTTTAGATAAATCTTTAAATATAAAATAATACAGCAGTGAAATTACTTAGTTATCATAGTTAGCCTTATCAGTCCGTACACGGCCACTGCTAAACATAGGCCTCACACTAGCACGCACACTTCCTATCCCCATCCCTTTCCTTAACCGTATGTGAGAGGCTGAAATACGCGGTGGTGTAATTGCCGCACCACAAAAATTCAACGGTTTCGGTTTCGGCTCGAGGCCGTCAGTCGTTCTTCGTCCTTCTTAAACCAAGCAGCAGCACAGGGCGCGCACCCCCAGGATACCACCTCGAGGTCGTGTACTTCATTTCCTTTTGAACTTCTTCTGATATGTATTTTAATTCGTATTTGATCGGCAGTAGTTTAACTTTCCTCTCAAGTGTGTGTGTTAACCTTTCGTAATGCCCTCAGATCACGGTCTGTAGTATAATTCAGGTTTTTTTTCATGCACGTGCAGGAACTGTACATATTTCTTTAATAATACAGTTTTCATTTGCGACATCTGTCAAAATGTTCGGTTTTATTTTTGTTGTCAAACAATTTGATAATTTTTCTAAGGGTCTACCTTTTATAGCAGACATTTTTATGTCATACTTTTATTTTGCATAACAGCGAATAGCATAAACTTAATTTCGCAGATAATCGTTTGGCATACTCATATAGCATACATTCAAAACTCATAATTTTGTAAGCCAGAATCATCTATAAGCATAGATTTCATATCAATAGTCATTAAAACGACGAACTATCATATCGCAGAAAGTTTACAGTTAGAATCATCTTTTGGTATACATTTCATATCCATAATAATTGAAAGACTCTTATAACCACCTTATTGTAAATACTTAAGTTCTGAGCAAATAAAATTCTATTCTATTTTATCACATTATACACCATGCATGCAGCCGGTTTCTGTCACGGCTCCGGCGCTGCGGGGCTCCAGCGGTCCCATGCGAGCTTATCGTCGCAGATGGTTTCAGCGCTCGCCCCTCCGCGCCTAGGCGGGTTTAAATTGTACTCTAGGGGTAGGGCAGACAAGACAACGTGGAGTCGGTTTTGCAGCGATTCGTTTCTGTCACTAACTTTTGTAACACAACATATTGGCTTAATACAATATTTTAATTTTAATCAAGGTTAAAAATGTCTGCAGCATATTTTATAGAAATGACACGATGCCTAATAAAATTATGCCAAATTAAATTCTGCCATCTTCACAGTATGCCAAGTGAAACTATACCAAATAAATGTCGCTCTAAATAAACGTTATGCTAAACGAAATTATGCGCAATGTTAACTCTACCAAAAGTAATTATGCCAAATAAAATTATGCGATCTTAAAAGTAAGCCATTGTAAATTCGGACATATAAACATTCGGCCAAACAATAATTATGTTAAACAATTTTTATGCCTTAAAAATATTCGTTTAAAGAAGATTCTGCCAAGTGTGTTATGCCAAATAAAATTCGAAGCATCAAGATTCTGTCAAATTGAGGGAACCCTTTTTCTAAACCTTCTTTACAAACGCTCATAAAGTCCACTTATGTAATTTACCCACTGTAGCAGGACAACCTACTAAGAGCAATTTACGAGTCGCATTCAACGACACCCTTGACTCACAGAAGGAAGAGTTAGTCTATTATTTGCTGAAAACCAAACAGTAATTTAGAGCTTAGAAGAGACCTCTGTTTAGCTCTGAACTACAAAATGTGGAATGTAAAATTGCCCTAATTATTACTGCAACTTTTGCACATTCCCAGCCAAAATCTGTCCAAAATTCTCCAATAGAATGTTCTCAAAACTCACCATATTTAACAGACAAACTGACGATCAAAGTCACCACAATCAATTTAGTTACGGACTTCATCATAAAATCCTGAATACTGTGAACACTTGGAATGCCTAATGTTAACTAAATAACAAATATTATATGCCGACGTTTTAATACTTCTTAATAATGCGGCGATACTGAAGGAAATACAAACAAAATAATTATAAATATAGTTTGATTAATAATCTATTATATATTATCGTCGCTGCGCTTGTAAAATCCGCTATGGGAAAAACCCAACTTTACAGGAGAATCAAAACACGTTTTTTTTTTCCAAACCGATAACAACATTTTAAAACTTAGTATGCATAAAATTAGACTATATATCGAGACATCATAAAATATGATTTTTTGTTTTTTTCTACGATATAATAGGTGCTGGGATTTTTTGAATTTGAATTTGAATTTGGTCACATAGGGAATTTCTTTTGGGTCGTAAATACCTTTATTCAAATTTTCGCCACATGACGGATTTATGTTTCTACTGGATAATTATCATTGTTGGTCTTTCTAGAACACTTTTGGATTTTCCACACTATTTTAAAATAATAAACCCGCTATGTGTCATATTGAAGCGCAATTCTAAGAGGCGCGCAATGAAATAAAAATACGTTAAGTGTCTCTTTGCACACATAGACGATTTTTCAAGCCGTTTTTGGCCAAAATTACATAGCTGATATTTCTATGTCCTTAACCCAATAAATTATTAGAAAACAGACCCATTTCACAGGCCTACGTGGCTTGAGACGTATTATAAAATAGCATCAATAACCGAAAATCAAAAAAATACATAGCGGATTTTGCAAGCGCAGCGACGATATATGAAACAAAGTCGTGTTAGTTACACCATTTATAACTCAAGAACGGCTGGACCGATTTTTATGATCTTTGATTTGTTGGATTTATCTCCGCCCCGAATAAAAGTATAACTATTAAAACATTGGAAAAATTCACGAAAAAAAAATTTATGTAGATAGGTAATTTATTTTCTCACACATTTTGTATGGAACGGCTTTTTTGATGTTATTTCGAGAGCGGATAGGATAGGTAGGTAGGGTAGGGTAGGTAGGGTAATTAGGTAGCTGCGACTGCCCCTAGGACACGGCGCTGCACACGCTGCAGGCATGTCCAGCTTGGGGGTCGCAGCGCCGTGAACTAGTTGCGGCAGTCGGCGGTGACCTCTCGCCTCCGGCCGTGGTTCTGTCCATGGTCGGGAACGACTTTGCGTGGAAAACCATCGCCACCTTTTGCGAGGAGGTGATAGCAACCAAGGAGGTTGCGGAGGGGGAGAAGGAGCTGTCTGCTCTTCCCCCTTCCCGCGCCAGACGCACCATCTCGATTAAACCAGCTTTTAAACAAAAAAACCTAATTGAAATCGGTTCAACCGTTTGGGCGCTACGATGCCACAGACAGACAGACATAGGTTTCAAATTTATAACACCCCTCGTTTTTCGTCGAGAGTTAAAAATACGTTTAATGCATCCTAGTGATGTTCGGATTGAATCAATAATGTTGTAATATCCATTTATATCCCTTTTAACCACTTCAAAACATAGTCCCTTCCCAAGTAACACAGACGTGCTGAATAAACACTGAGTAAGAGCAAATATCATCAAGAGCAAGCTGAATACTAAGCTAAATAACATCTGAGTACCGTCTATTCAGTTGTTGTTCAAGCAAAAAGGGCCCCAATTTTGAATGCTTAGCGCTGAATAACATCTGAGTAGGAGCTTAATAACGTTTCAAGGAGCTTAATAACTTTTGAATAACAGCTAACATTGTTTTTAATAAGCTCTTACAACTGAGTTATTCAGCTTAGTCGAAAAGAATTCAATTAGATTAAATATTTTAATGTCGATGTCGAATTTAAATGTTGATTTGACATGATGAACTTATAAAATCGGTAAATAAATTTTAATTTACAAGTTAGAGGTCTGCTATATGTTAATTGTTAGTGCGCAAGTAATTTTGTCGTGAATAGTATGTTTTTTTTCATAACTTATGACGCGCCGCTTGAATAATCAAGATAACAGATAGTAAATAGTATTTTCATACATACATACGAGATCTGAAAAAAGTACTTGTCACGAAATAGCTAATACTAGGAATTTTAATCCAACAAAATAATATAAATCGAGTTGGAAATGTTGTAGTTGTAAGATGAAGAAGCATTTTGATGATCTCGTAAATTCCTTGTAAGAATAAATTACAAAAATGTTTAATGGCGATCGATTGTTTTGCTTCATAATGCTGAATAAAAGAACACACATGTCTTGTTACTAAGCTATAACTTGAAAATAGTAGTCTCATTACACTAACTTCTGAATAACAATTATACCTATATAGTTGATCACATTTCTACATTACTCAGATTTTTAGGGTTCTCTAATCGAACGAATAAAAACCTTTTATAATGTGGAATTTACCCGCCCGGCTTTCACTATATTGATTACATTTAAAATTATAGCGTCTTTGTTTGAACTTTTTTCGTGAAAAAAAATATATATAGTGTACGGTTAAAAGTGTTTTTCATTATCCTCCCGTAAGTACACGCCTGCTAAATTTTATGTGCACACGCTTATTGAGGGTTGACTCTTAAAGCCACCCTTGACCTCTTAAGTGTGATAACTCTCTTCTTGCATGAATCGCAATGCTGTTTGACTTTTTTGGGGGACGGAACCCTCTTCATTGCACGGCAACCACGCATGCTGACTGGGACCGGTTTCAGTTTTGTTCAAACTATTTTCACAAATCCTTTGATTACCAGAAACACTTGGACAATTACTACTGTTGATATTTAAATATTCTTTTAACAATTTTCTTTTGATATAACCGGTTCCCTTGCGTTTTTTCCACGACTTTCGATCCATAACGCAAAAAATAAATACGTACAATAATATTTTAATTAAGCTGGTATTAATCTATAGGCGCTATAATAGGTAATACAAATATAGTCTTTAATTTGAATAAGTTACTTTGAAACTCTCTATTATACTGACAATAGCTTAATAAAAACATAAATAATATTGTTTATTCAGCAGCTGAATAATTAGTATAACATAAAATCGTATACAGTTTAAAGACAAAAAAAAGACAATTATTCAGTATCAAGCTCTGTAATAGAATTAAGTAACAATATTATTCACAAGGTGATGCTTTATTCAGCAATTAGCTGTTTCAAACGGTACCTACTAGCTTAGTAGCTTTAATAATAGTAATATAAATTATGGTTATTCAGATTAAGTGCTACCGATGGGGCTGTTTTTCAGCTTTAAGCCACCTGGAATGCGTAATGCTAAATAACGTCTGTGTTGCGGCCGGCAAGCCTAAATTAGCTAGGAAGTAAACAAGGTCATAATACCTATACAAGGTTAGTCGGAAAGGGGGTACTAAGCCGGAAGGGGTGTTATAGTACCCATAATAAGGGATAACTTTTGTTCTACAACTTTCCCCAAAACTCGATAGTTTAAGAGAAATAGCTTTTCAAAGATTTCGTAAAAAATATGCTAAAATCTATCTGTCCATAGCTATGATCAGCTGTTTTTACAATTTAGGTCATATTTGGGGTCACGGATTACAAAATTAATTTTCTGAATTCATAACTAAAGCAGGTAAGATATTATTTTCGAAAAACTAAAATAAAAATCTTTTTGCATGCAAATAAAAATTATCGAATTTTGAAATTTTAACACTTGCTTTAAAATAGTCATCAGTGATACTTTAGGTGGCCCGCGGCTTAGTACCCCCTTTCCGACTAACCTTGTATATAGCACAACATGACCACTAGCTACAGATAAATAACATTAGAAAATATAAGTTGAAAGATCGAAAGTATCACGACTTGTGCCACCCTGAACGGTACTTAAGGAGCAGCATCCACTGCATTTTTGCTGGCACTGTTCTGTACGAACTACAGATCCTGAACACTGAACAGTTCTGGCAGTGGCAGTCAACGGCACTCATTCAACGAACACGAAGAACTGAATCCTGAACCCTGAAGCTGAAAAATGAAGAACGTATAGTCGTTTAGGTAAAACAGAATGAGTGCAAAGTTAAGTTGTAATTAATGTAAATATATTTTTGAAAGTGAATAAATACGGCAAGTGCCTTTCAACAAATTGTGTGTTTTGACTGGTTGTCCTCTACAGTCTGTATAATAATGTTACGGTGATTGGTTATTAGGCGTAAAGAAGGGAAGGACAGAAATACAGAATTTATTAAGCGTTAAGAATTTTAAGGGTCATCCCCCCGTTGGGTTCCCGCACTGTCGTTGCGGGGGGGCTTAGTAGCCATGGCTTGGAGCCCCACGGTGAAGCAAATTGGAACCCGAGGAGGGGCTGCTCGGCGGGGCTTGGGTCTGCAACCCCTCGACGTAGCGGCCAAGTAGGTTGCGGTGTTGCCTGGGTGACATCGCAACTGAGGAGGGCCGTGATGTCTTATGGGAGGCATTGCGGCTGAAGGGTGGAGGCCGCGGTGGGAGAGGAGTGCCGGTATTACGGCTGAAGGGTGGAGGCCGCGGTGGGAGAGGAGTGCCGGTATTACGGTGCGCCGTTCTCCCTACCTTCCGTGGCCTTGACGGGGCCGCCACCGTCAGATGGCGGACGCGGTGGGGCCGCAGGGGGAGAGGAGTGTCGGTGTTTAGTCGGCCGCTCTCCCTCCATATCCTCTGCAGCCAAAAGTGGTCGGCGGCGGGGCCACTAACCTGACCCGTCGCAGGGGGACCAAGGGTGCCTAGACGCGGGATCGTCTGGCGCCCGTGTGCCCGTTTTGTCCCCGGGGTGGTCACGTCGTGCTATGTGTTCTGGTGCGCCGGTGATGTGAGGTGCTCCCCGCGCCTCTCAGGAGGTCGTCGGGTGGGGCCCCACTGGGGAGAGGTCCACCATCATTTGGTGGACCAAGACCTGCCGGGGTTGCGGTGGATCTTTAGGCGAATCCCGCGACCCCGGCCGACGGTCAGTAGGAGGAACACCGTGGGTTATTAGCCAGTACGAATCCGGCAGACCCCCTCACCTACCCCGGGCGAGGGACATCCATAAGGATTATCCCACGATAGAAAAAAAAGGGTTCGAACTTAACCTAATTCAGCGTTTGGCGATTCCCAAAGCTCTTATACAAACTATGTTCATCTTTGAACTGTAAAATGTTCTAGATGTGTACTGTTTATTTATTATTTATTTATTTATTTTTGCTTTAATTAAAACGGTCTTAGACCAATTACAATAATTAAAGATAGAAAAATGAACAGGAATGGAAGAAGATACATACAAAACAATGGAACGAAAAATAATGATTAAAAAAAAAAAATATATATATATATATAACAATATGAGACACCTCTTTCACACAGCCCTCACAATGCACCTGACAATTTATTCTTCCATTCATCCGCAAACAGATCACGTACAATTATAATTATTTTATAACATAAAATAACTAAAAAGAGAATTTAAAACGTTCGTGATACATTCCTCTCGCAGTACTCCAGGCATTCCGATAAAATCACCTTCCATTCATCAGCAAACACATCAAAATTCGGTCTGGCGTCCAGGAGAGCATTGAGTGCGGTTAGACTTCGCGGTATGGGTGATCGTGAACGAGCCACAGTACAACATATCGGAACAGCAAACAGTTTATGTTTTCTGTTCCGACGGTAATTATTGGGTACAAACAACAACAACTGTTATCTTGCTAATGTGTTACCTGGACTGTCATATCTAATTAAGGCAAAACAGATAACAATTTTAATAAAGCTGCGGTTAACTAGTTTGATAAACACGTATAAAACATGTATAAATAAGATAAAATCAGTTGTTTTCCTGGATCATTAAAAAACAGGGTTATTACGTGTTACATCACGGCTGTATTCCCCGAAGGGTTAAGCAGAGGTGTACAGTAACACCCTCATTTCATCGTTATGTTTAAGTCCCATGTAATAGGAGGCGAGCCTATTGCCATCGACCAGGCACAAATTCAAACTCCGGGCTGCTGCTGAGGAATTAGACTCGGCAAAATCCAATAACACTTTGCCCGACCTGGGATCGAACCCAGGACCTTACTGTCAGCTGTCGCGCTTGCCACCACTAGACCAACGAGGCGATCAATCACGTTATCACGTGTTATGGTCAATAACAATGTAAGGAAATAATAACTAAAATATTTTCTATTCAATACATGATAACAATATATTAATTGAACGCCATCACTAAATATCAGATTTGAGTTATGTAACGAATAAATGTTTTGAAATATTCTTCTTTTCGTGTGGTTAGTGACTAACATGGTGTCGGAGTTTATACCGCCCATGGGCCTCTGAATTGGCTTCACATGCCGTCGAGAAATATCTCTCAGGCATGCCAGTTTCCTCACGATGTTTTCCTTCACCGTTTTTAAGCAAGTGATAATTATACAATACGCACATGAATCCGAAAAGTAAGAGGAGCGTGCCTTGGGTTCGAACTCGAGACATATGACTTGGCAGTCCGACGGTCACACCACTAGGCTATCACTGCTGTCATGTTTTAAAATGATTTCAAAAGATAATTTAATAGGTTGTTTGATAGATTTGATAAGGATGAAAATTCACAAAATATCCAACACATCGAAAAAATAGTCTTCTAATAGATAATAAGTAGACATCGGATTATATGCATTTGCATGTTTGCATAATTATGCAAATGCATATAATTATATTTTTATAGCGTTATTGCATTTTTGGCACATTTTCATTGTTAGTACTTATTTCAGTAGTTATAAGTGTTAGTCGTCTTGTATTATGCCGTCGACACGTCCACCTCGCACAAACTCAGCTCTGAATCCTATCTACTCAGGGTTGCCACATGGCGAATTTTTTTTCTCGTACCAGGGCTGCCAAATAGCTCGTACTTTAAATACATAATCTCGTATGGGTTTTTTTAAATCTCTTTTTATCCTTTTTTACGCCATGTACTATTGCTAACTAGTCTGGGGTAGGCATATTCCTTAAGTTAGAGGCCGCCAAATGAAACAAAACAGTTAAAAACAAACATAATTTTGAAATTTTAACACTTTCTTTAAAACAAACATCAGTGATACATTAAGTGGCCCGCGGCTTAGTACCCCCTTTCCGACTAACCTTGAAAATAAAGGTAAATTCTAATAATAAATGGTTTTTTGATTGTGCATATTTCGTGCATATTTCGCCCTTTTTTAGTGCATATTTGCATGTATATTTTGGCAATTTGATAGTGCATATAATCCGATGTGTAATAATAAGCATTGTTTTATGTATCTTCATGTTAATTAGTGGTGACATTAAATTTTATACTTGTCTAATTAACGTTGCACTAACAAATCCTTGATCTAAACAAAAACATATTTATTTACTGCAGAACTTGTGTATCCGTTTTATTTTTGGTCTTCGAAAGTATGACCATGTGTCCGAATTTCGAACCAGGCTAAAGTGGTTACCAATTCGGCAGCGTCGAGATACTCATGTTCTATCTCTTCTTTTCTCTATTCTTCATAATTCTAACTCTCATATATATCTTCGAGAACGCTTTGAGTATCTTGTCCCCAGGGGTAAACCTTGTCGCTCGGCTGCTTCTCTTTTGCTCCGTACTCCGCGACACACTTCCAGCCGTTATGATGGTTCTTTCACTATTCGTGCAGTGCGTCTTTGGAACTCTCTCCCACACGCAATTCGCGACAGTCCTTCTCTTAACGTTTTCAAGAGTAGAATTAGGAAGCATTACCTTTCTGAATGATTAATATGTAATATTATCTATGTAGGTTTATTATATGGTTTATATATATTTATGTATATATTTTCTTATTATATATTTATTTAGGTATATTATATTTTATAGCATAAATAAGTTTAAAAATAAGACAATTGTTCACTGGATTTTGCCCTCAACCACATAATCATTCTCTCTCTATCACTCAAAGGTTTGCTGGTAGAAAACTCATTTTTGAGTTAAGCTCGCCTTTGTACATAACTTCACTTAATTGTAGTTTTATTCCTGTAATTTTTCTTGTGTACAATAAAGAATAAGAATATTTTAACTGGTTTTTTTTTATTACAAAAAGCCCTCTGTGCTTGTCCGACCACGCACGGTGTAGTGTTCCGTAATCAGTACAGCTATAAGGTAGTTAACTAATAGTCTACGAGTAAAATGGCTGTAACATACAAACAGACATTGTGAAACTATAAGGGTTCCTAGATTGACCAGTCACAATGAACATTGCAAGTCATCTCGATGTGGACAGAACGGAGTCCACCCATCTGGGAATATGCCGCAAAAAAATTATTGAACTTCGCAGATAGATCAATCTCGATGGGTAACAGCTAGTTCATACAGAAACTGTTTAAAGGATTCGTTTTAGCAGATCCGTTTTTATTTTAGTGATGGCGCCTGCAGTTGAATGAGCGAGTTCACATACACAACAGTATTCCGAATCCAGTAAAAAATACTGGATCCGTTTTTTTATTGTATCCTGTCTGCTACATGCGACGCAGCTGCCATTTAACTGATCCGTCGGTACAGATGTGAACAACACATCCAATACCGACGGATCCGTTAAAAATAAAGAACAATATCCTCGACGGGTGTATGCAAGGTGTCTAACAAAACCCAGACAGGAATAAATAAAATTTATTTGAAATAAAAAACATTACGTGCTTGATTTATAGGTATATGTTTTTATATTTAAACTATTAATTTCATCAAAAATTAAATAAAAAAATGTTTTCGTTTTATTTTTGTTACTAATATTGAGACAGTATTACAAATAACTAAAAAAAAGATTTCGGAATTAGATTACTTTAATGTACATTCTAATAATAATAACAAAAGGCTAGAGACAGCACTACACTTAAAAACAACGCCATCATTTGTTTTTTTGTGCGCAATGCCTGAGTTGCACAGATCAGTATCACAACTGCTCCAAGTAACATTTACTCCGTAGTGCGATTCGACTACTCCATGATTTCCGTCGGGATTTTCGTGATCTGGGCCGAGGTCTAACCCGCATTCACGATATATAATTTGTTGGCCGTTATCTATAGGAAAAACAGAATTTGATTAGAAATTGCTTGTAATATTTATCAGTTATTTACGTTGATCAAGGTTATGTTTTATTCTAGTAGTAGTTAGTAGTGCTCCTTGTAAAACAACTCTTTCGGGGACTTATTACCCCTATACCCATTTCTGCCGCTATGCAGGATTGCATTAGTACACAACTACATTAACACACACATACACTACTCGTATACACACACATGTTGAATTAAGTGAAAGGGCATGACCACTGACTGACATCCGTGGAGCACAAAGGTTCCACACGAAAACCAGCGTCAAGTACTTATAGTGCTAGACATTAAGCTGATCTGGACACCTTTTTGGTCCAGCCGTGAGACACATACCCAAGACGTTTTTTTATATACACTCTTTGTGCCGTGTCCAAATATATGTTTCTTTATCTTTTATCTTTATCTGTCTTCCGGGTTGAAGGTTATGGGTGCCGGTGAATTTATAGGCACATGAGATTTTACAACTTTGGCTCTGAGGTTGGCAACACATCAGCAATGTTCTTGGTGTTGTATGTGTACATAGGAGGCCGTAACCACTGTCCATCAAGTAGGCCGAAAAATTCTAAATTTCATGTAAATTACATTTCTTTCAAAAATGATCCGGTCATAAGTAAAGAAAATTCATAATTGAATAGTTGTTGCGAAAGGTATCGATTATCGAATTCCAGTTGATCGAAGCCGCGGGAAAAAGGTAGTCTATAATAGTTAACTTTAGTTACTGATAATGGATAGAAGGGATATCAAATAAATACTCACACTCCAACATAAGGATGCTGCATACTTTGTATGAGCAGTAACTGGTAGACATTTCGCCGAAGCCATCTCCACAATTTGTAGAATTGTCCACACTGCTGCATGTGTAGCATTGGATAGACGATGCTGGAATGTGGGAAGAACTTAAATGAGCCAAAGGACATCTTAGATTGACATCTCAGAGCCCCAAAGGTTTAAACAAATCTTTATTAACAAATACCACAGTGTTACTCCATTCCAAATATCATTAGAAAAAGGCTAATAGAGGCGTTTAAGTCTTTTGAACCCGTTTAAGCCCTCGGTTCAAAACATTTTGCCTATCACAACGCCCACTGAAGAAATACAGCCATTTGCTAAAAACCACACAGTCATTTAGAATTTAGGAGACACCGCCGTTCAGCTGTGCTTTGAAAAATGCTGAATTATTTGTTGTACTGACTGCCTCGTGGGTCTAGTGGTGGCAAGCGCTACTGCTGATCGTGAGGTCTTGGGTTCGATCCCCAGGTCCGGCAAAGTGTGGAATTCCTCAATAGCAGCCCGGAGTTTGGATTTGTGCCCGGTTGATGGCAATAGGCTTACACTGGACACGGGACTTAAATACAACGGCGAATGTTACTGTATAGTAAAGAGTAGAGGTGTATACCTCTGCCCAACCCTTCGGGGAATACAGACGTGATGGTATGTTATGTATTTGTTGTAATTGCTCCAAATATTACACATTGTATAGCATAATCAGCTAATTACTGTTCCACTGCTGGGTACGGGTTTCTTCTCATGATGAAAAGGGTTTGGGCCTTAAACCATCACGCTGCCTGGCCTGGTGAGGGCTGGCTGACCACACACACAATCGAAAAAAATTTGGAGCCCTCTTAGTTGTGCAGGGCTCCTCATGATGTTTTCCTTCACCGATAACGCAAGTGACATTCAAATTCTGATTCGCATATAAATTCTAGATATCAAAGGTGCGGACCGGGATCAATCTCAGACCCTCCTGCGTGGAAGATAAGTGTTCAACCGTTGGCTAATTTGTACAAATACACCAAGCGTAATTATTTATTAATAGAAAAGAAAAAAAACTCACCATATTCCACAGAGTAAGTCAAGCCAACGATCAGTATCACCACAACGAGGTTAGTGAAGGACTTCATCATAAAATCCTGACAACTTTAACTTTGAATACTAAATGAGAACATATAAATTGCACACGTCCTTATATTAATTGGTTCAGGAAAAAACAAATATTAATATTGACGCTCTGCTACAAAGGGCGTAACTCCAAATCCCATACTTTTGGCAATGAGCAAAAAACTAAAAAATAAACTTTCTTAAATAACTCTTTTGTTTTTATACTTATAAAATTGAGTTCTAGGAAAGAAGTTCTGAAAATTTTGGAGGTCTTTTGCCTCATTTAATTACAATTATGTAAGGGAGTTATTAACGAAGTTAGCATGGAGTATCACCCCTGAAAACCTAAAAAAAAATATACAACCCATAATTAAAAAGCCTAGTAACAAACGTCTGCAGTAAAAACCGGTTAAGCACATACAAGGGTAATTTTTATAGTTGTTAAATCTATTTTTTTTTAAATATGTAGATTCACCCTGTTATTAATACTAATGCAATGAATCTATGAGCAATTTAATAAATAAGGATGGATTTTAGGTTTTTTTAATATAAATAATGATTAGTTGAGTAAAAATGAATTAACGGTTTCAAAAATCAATACGTATTTACTATTAATCGGTATATAGGAACGTTCTGCATATGATTTAATTACAAATGGTAAGTTATAGGTCCCATCAAGCAAGTTGGGCCCCGGATATCATAATATTTTATTCACTATGTCATAATTATGCCAGTTTTTCAGATTTTAATTGAAAAATAGCATTATTTTTCACAGGTACATTAATTTTGTTCATTTAAAATTCGGAAATCTGGGATGATAATGAAATGGTGGATGAAATAAAATCATTGCTAACGTCCAACTTGTATGCCATGACCTATAATAATTATGAAAAGTATAAAGATTTTTACCCCTGTATATTATTATAATTTATGATACAGAAGTAAATATCTTTATCTTTCCTTTGTTTTAATTAACTATAACAAAACAATTACGTTTCATTACAAAGCAATGACGAGGTTTTAGTATACATCTTAATTTTATGGCTCTATAATACTATTTCGTAGGTTTTTTAACACATATCTACGAACTATTTGACCTCTTGATTCCAATTATATGCCTATATTGTACTTATACAATTAATTATAATTGTTAATTAAACTCTCCAAATAAAAGTTTTATGGAAATAACTAATAATAGCTAAATCAATCACAATTGAACAAAGAGTTACGGGGTGAATCGGGATGAAACTTTAAAATGGATTTTAAAGTTGAAATAATATAGTTTGTTGCCAACAACGACATTTAATCGTTAATTATAATACAGTTAGGCACATCAAGAGTTGGCACAACTTTTTGTTAGGGCGTAGATCACAATTTGTATTTTTTATTGTGTTTTACCCCGTTTTTTAATTCGAGTGTTTGTAGTTACACCAACTTTGCTGTCGTAATGTAAAATAAATGTGTTTTACGACTCGGTTTTGCGAAAAGGTGATGTTTAGCTTTAAGAACATTTTGGATGGTAAAAACCATTTTTTTCACCGTAGCGCAATTTTAAATATACAGATCGAAAGAGCGTGAAAAACTAAGTAAGACTGCATCAAACAGTAAATTTGCCCAAAATGGTCTTTATGCCCTTTGTAGCGGAAAGAGTCGATATGCGACGGTGCATTTAAATTATTAATAGTATGTTTACCGCAGATAACATGCATACCAACATAAAATCTACTAAAGCGGTAAAAACATTGGAAATACCTTGGATTGGTTTCCTTTATTTTAATTTTAGTTTAGACTAATATCTAATTGGAGTAACCTAATAAAAATATAACATCACGCCTGTATTGCCCGAAGGATTGAGCAGAGGTGTAAAGTAACACCCTCATTTCGCTAATTATGTTTAAGTCCCATGTAATTGGGGGAGAGCCTATTGCCATCAACCGGGCACAAATCCAAACTCCGGACTGCTGTTGAGGAATTCCACACCGAAAAACCCAATAACACTTTGCACGACCCGGGCATCGAACCCAAGACCTCACGATCAGCAGTCGCGCTTGCCACCACTAGACCAACGAGGCAGCTACCGTAACGTAATATATAGTGCCTTTCAACACACTTGCTTATAAAGTGGCTCTTATTGGACCGCTTTTAGGTTCGTAATGTAGCTTATTGCGGACTAGTCCGGTAAAATGTAGGTACCACAGATTACCTAATGATACCTATACAAGGTTAGTTGGAAATGGGGTACTAAGCCGAAAGGGTGTTAATGTACCCATAATAAGGGATAACTTTCGTTCTACAAATTTCTCCAAAACTCGATAGCTTTTCAAAGATTTCGTAAAAAATATGCTAAAATCTATCTGTCCATTGCTATGTCCAGCTGTTTTTACAATTTAGGTCGTATTTGGGATCACGGATTAGAAAATTTATTTTCTGAATTCATAACTAATGCAGGAATGTTTTTTTTTTGAAAAAAATAAAATAAAAATCTTTTTGCATGCAAATAAAAAATATCGAATTTTGAAATTTTAACACTTGCTTTAAAATAGTCATCAGTGATACTTTACGTGGCCCGCGGCTTAGTACCCCCTTTCCGACTAACCTTGTATATGTCTACGAATTTCACTTTACATTTTATATTTTTTTAATTTTAGTAAATCGTTTTTACGCCTATAAACTAGTAAACATTTTTTATTATAAATAAATATTTCATTTCATTAAATTAATTATTGTCAGCAAATTAATATTATGAATATAGGCGACGCATAAAATTATATTGTTTAATGTGTGACGATGGGCGACCGTCGCGCCACCCCGCGGCCTTTGTTGTCACATTTATTACTGTCATATTTTTTCAGTATGTATTTTTTTTTCACGCATATTTTCTTTCGCTCGCCTACTTTCTACCATTCACTGCATCCTGCTGTTTTCCTTATCCCTCGCTTAAAATTAATTTGTTATAAACACAAAAATAATCAGTTTTTTTAAATATTAGGCTGTTTGCCCTGTGGTCTTTCACATTACACTCTCGGCTAACTTATCGCACTCGACTGCGGCTCGCGCGCTCAATACCGCCTCGACCGTAATGACCAACATAGCACACTTATATCATAATGTACTATTAATTAAACTAAACTAACTGACTATATAATCGCTTAAAAAAACTTTCACGGTTTTATATTGCAGTACCCCTGCAGCATCAGGATTTGAGGATTGAAGGTTGAAATTATTATATTGTTGTATTGTCATGGGAATTGAATTTGTGTGCGAAGTTTCATGAGAATCGGGTAAGTATAAGTAGTTGAAAAATTTGTCGCAATATTTGAATCAAAGAAACAGAAAATATGGGGTGCAGTTACTTAGCAGTAGTATCTTTACAAAACTATTGGTCGACATATTGTCTTTGGTTTGATCTAATTACTGATACTCCATAGTCTCTTCACCAGTGACTCTCTTACCCAGGCTACACCCTGGTAAACCGCGCCCAACAGCGGGCTAAACCTGGAAAGGGCAATACTGCCAGCTATGCTGAGAGTAGCTACGAGCGATCCCCTGTTTGATACATGAAGCCTGCATCGATTTCGAGGATGCACAGACTTATGAGGACTATGGGCCACTTGGGTAGACTATGAGCTAAAAGCGGGCCAACATAATCAAAAACAATCAAAAAAGTTGAAATAATATTTAATGAAAAAGAAAACGTAGACAGTGCATTAAAAAAAAACATTTATTCATTAACAATAATTTTTAAAATATTGCAGTATTTGTATACGAACGCATAAGAGTTTAATTCGCGGGCGGGCCGCACGTATAATGACGCAGGGCCGCATGTGGCCCGCGGGCCGCGGTCTGTGCATGCCTGGTTTTGAGGGAGGACACCATCAATATGGCAATTGACCCCGGCCTCTATGATGATACAGCGTGGCCTCTGTAATATGCCATGTAGGGTCTAATAAAATATGGCCAGTCACTGCATCTTACCTCAGACTAGTCGTATCGGTTTCTGATCCACTGGTCTTCTAAGGTAAGGGACGAGACCGAAGACGAGACGAAAATACTATTTATTTATAGGAAAATCTATTTGGTTATTAAAGAATTGTAAAATAAAACATTATAAGATATCTTTCACCGTAAAACACAGCAGTGATAGTCTACTGGTGTGACCGTCGGACTGCCAAGTCATAGGTTTCGAGTTCGTACCCAAAGCCCGCACCTCTGACTTTTCGGATTCATGTGCGTATTTTGTATAATTATCACTTACTTAAAAACGGCGAAGGAAAACATCGTGAGGAAACCGGCATGCCTGAAAGATATTTCTCGACGGCATGTGAAGCCAAGTAAAAAGCCCATGGGCGGCATAAGCTCTGACACCAGGTTAGTCACTAACCACACGAAAAAAATAAGACCGTAAAACAGAGGTACATCTCATGGATATCAGGATTTTGACCTTTCATAGATTATTATACAAGGTTAATCGGAAAGGGGGTACTAAGCCGAAAGGGTGTTAAAGTACCTATAATAAGGGATAACTTTTGTTCTACAACTTTTCCCAAAACTCGATAGTTTAAGAGGAATAGGTATTCAAAGATTTCGTAAAAAATATGCTAAAATCTATCTGTCCATAGCTATGATCAGCTGTGTATACTATATTTGGGGTCACGGATTAGAAACAATTTTCTGAATTCATAACTAAAGCAGGTATGTGTTTTTTTTTTGAAAGAACTAAAATAAAAATCTTTTTACAAAAGGAATTTATAAGGCGGATGTCAATGGGAACGCCGGTAGAGGACGTCCTAGAAGGACATACATCGATGTTATTGGTGATGTTCTTCACAAAGGTCAGGTGCGTAGTACTCTCAACCGGAGTGCGTGTATGACAAGATGTATGAATGTGGATGAAGCGAAAGGGGTATGTAAGGGTCGTAACATGTGGCGTTCTATAGTTTCTGCCTACCCCCATGGGAAAAAGGCGTCAGTTTATGTATGTATGTAAAAATCTTTTTGCATGCAAATAAAATAATCGAATTTTTAATTTTAACACTTGTTTTAAAATAGTCATCAGTGATACTTTAAGTGGCCCGCGGCTTAGTACCCCCTTTCCGACTAACCTTGTATACAGTTTAAGGTATATTACGTTACTATTGCATGCAAGAGTTAGGCATAAGTCTAGATTAAACCAATGGAAACCAATCCTTCAAGGGATTCCCTATGTTTTTTGACTGGGACACCTAAGATTTAGTAGACTTATAATAATATTTAGTACGACAAAACTTATAAGTCGCATAGGCAAACTTGATGGAACAACCAAAGGCAGGTGATCATTATCGCGCTATTCAAACTTATTGCGTCAGCATAAAGATCATTTTTTACTGCAGTACTAAGAAACATTCGAGGTCTTGAAGTCGCACTCAGCTCAGAAGTGATTGGTTTTACGAAGTTTGCCGATACGACATCTTACAGCTCTGCCTCATTAGTGCGTTGCGTCGTCGCAGAGTCAACGCTGCGTCCTTTTCCATACATTTTAAATGACATGCCACATTAAAGCGCAGCGTCGTCGCACGCGACGTTTCAACGGATCGGCGGACGAGAGACGAAGCGGGGGAGGGTGATGCGCTGCGCTGTCGGAGCTCCGGTGCGACACGGACAATGTTCCACTGCTAGAGGGACAAACGAGACGGACTGAGGTGCGTGCGTCATCCTCTTGCGCTGCGACGTAGTGCGTCGTCGCAACGCAGATGTGGCATACAATGCGTTGATCCGTTGCGACGACGCAACGCAACGCACTAATGAGGCATCGCCCTTGGTTGTGTTATACTATAATGGATTTCATTTATAATGCATTTTCCCTCTCACAGAGAGGAGGCCAGTGTCCCAGCAATAGGAACATTATAGGCTGATGATGATGATAATGCATTTTATCTGCAGTAAAAAAATATTCTTATAATAATTAGTTATCCTGGTCCGCTGCAAGTTAAGTTAATCTATTTTTTATTCGATAATATTTGTCGGTGCAAGTGTACCGACAAATACTATCATTACATTATAGTGTCTGCATACAAATGTCACTCAGTTCACATTTCGCATTCCAAGTATTCACAGTTGTCAGGATTTTATGATGAAGTCTTTAACTAACCTCGTTGTGGTGACACTGATCGTCGGCTTGTCTTACTTCGTGGAATATGGTGAGTTTTGAGAAGTTTTGATCTTTTTCCATTAATGATTAATTACGGTTGGTGTATTTGTAGAAATTAGCCAACGGTTGAACTTTGCCTTCCATGTGGGAAGGTCTCAGATCCTGACTCGCACCTTTGAGATTATGAATTCATAAAAGACATATAACAAATTATTATTATTTGATGTCCTGCAATCGGTGGACGAGTGACCAGTCGGGGACGAGCTCTACAGGGCTGTGCCGAACAGACGGGGCACAGCCCCCTCCCACTTCGGGGGGAACCCGCAGTAAACACTACAACTCTTTAAATATTGGAAAAATAAAAAAATATCAGCTTGGGGTTACGACGTCGCGTAACAATGGGAATAGGCTCGCCCCCTATTACAGAGGACTTAAACATAGCGGCGAAATGAGGGTGTTACTATACATCTCTGCCCAACCCTTCGGGGAATATAGGCGTGATGTTATGTTATGTTTTATAATACCTTTTGAACACTTGCGTCTAGCAGGGATTGAAAACATTTTGTCCTTTTATGAAGCTCATTGACTAATCAAAATGTTTTGAACGTCTACAAACAAGGGTTTGTAGGGTTCAAAAGACTTGAATCCTGTATCAGCCTTTTTTCTAATGATATTTGGAATGGAGTTACACTGTGGTATTTCATATTAAAGATTTGTGTAAACCTTTGGGGCTCTGAGATATCAATCTAAGATATCCTTTTTAACAGACTTCCAAAAAAGGAGGAGGTTCTCAATTCGACTGTGCTTTTTTTTGTATGTTTGTTCTGCGATATCTTTGCTAATTGTGAACCGATTTTAATGATTCTTTTTTTATTTCAAAGAGTATTCTTTCGAAGTGGTCCCGTTTAAATTTGCTGAAGATCTGATGAAGAACTTCGGAGATGACAAGTTGAAGTCAGTTTTATTTTTAACAGACTTCCAAAAAAGGAGGAGGTTCTCAATTCGACTGTGCTTTTTTTTTGTATGTTTGTTCTGCGATATCTTTGCTAATTCTGAACCGATTTTAATGATTATTTTTTTGTTTGAAAGAATATTCTTCCGAAGTGGTCCCATTTAAATTTGGTGAAGATCTGATGAAGAACTTCGGAGATAGACAATTTGAAGTCGTTTTTATTTTTGTTAAAAAGTTATTGTTAAAATGTTTTTTTATACTCAATTAAGTTCTTCCCACATTTCAGCGTCGTCTATCCAATGCTACACATGCAGCAGTTTTGATACTACAATTAACTGTGGAGATGGCTTCGACATAAACAGTGCCCGTAACTGCTCAGCCACGGTATGCAGCATCTTTAGGGCGGAGAGTGAGTATTTATTTTACACCCCTTCTATCCATGATCAGTACCTAAAGTTAATAATTATAGACTCCCTTTTTCCCGCGGCTTCGATCAACTTGAATTCGATAATCGATACCTTTCGCAACAACTATCCAACTATCCCTTGTTTTACTTACTTATTTTAAATTAGTATTATATAGTCATACCTAGTATTAATTAGTATATTCAGTGATTATACAGTGTTTTTTGTCGCGAGAACTTCGCACAAAAAGGATATTAAACCGGCTGTCAACTCAACCAACCCAACGGTGACGGATTTGAAATTACCATCAATCCCGGGGAGTATTTTGTTTTATTTATATTATTCTACATAATATTTACAGACCGCAGAACATCACAAAATACTGCTCAGGTCTCTGAGCTGCGTCCATCACACACTGGCACGGTTTATGTCTCCTTTTGCTTGACTACTAGTGGAAGCAAAATCGATGACGAAAACATTCGCTCACACAATAAACACTACATAATTTACTACACAAAAAATAGGCCCATTGTGACTTAGTGATTTTTATTCAATTTACTTAATTAATCATACTTCAAACTATTAAACCTGTACCTAATGTGTGGTAAACTTGTAATTATAAATCAAGTTTCTTTGTATCATTTAAAAAAAAAAACTGTTTATTCCTTATAACTTACTTTGTTAACATTCTCATCTAATTCCTTAATAACTTTATCTAATTGTAATATCAAATTTGTATTAACAATTCATTATCTATTTTAATTATTATTTTTTCTCTTCTACCTCCTACTAATCTAAATAGTAGAACATCTTGTAATACACTGTTATTTAGCTGCATAACTTCGCACATTCCAGGTAACTGACTGAAATGATGACCCGCAGTGCTACAATCAGGGACATGGAAGCAAAACTAAGAGCTACCTTGAAGGAGCTCGAGGCTTCTAAAGCTATGTGCAAACAGCTGCTCCAGGAAAGGGACGACAGCGAAGTGGAAGTGGAAAACATTAATTTAAAGAACACCTCTCTCAAGTTTGAACTGTCTCAGCTACACACACAACACATGGACTTAACTGATCAGCACCATGAACTACAACATCTAGTGTCAACATTTCAAGAGTGTAATGACACCCACGAACTGGCTTTGGATCGAATTACAGAACTCGAACAAAAATTGTGTGAAGCCCAAAAGGCATTATCCCTCTCGGAATGTATCAAGGTCAGCAAACAGGTTGCTAGTACCAGTAGTCTATTTAATGAGTTGGTATGTAGTAAGTCAAAATCAGTGTGTGAGCCAGCTGTAACGATAGATTTGACTGGTGATGACACCATACCATTGGGTCCTATTGTTATGAGTCACAATAAGTTTAAAAAATACATTAAAGTCAATAAATTAATTAAACGGTCACGGAGAGCAATTAAAAAACAAAATCTCTTAAAATTTAATCTTTCACTAAGAAAGGAACGTGTTGTCCTATCACAAACTTTAAATACTTGTACCATTGAGCTAGATAAATGTAGAGAAAAATATGACACTGATATCCAGCTCCTCTATAATGATATAATACACAAGGAGCACTTGCTGAAGGATATTTTTGAAAAATATGAAAATTCACAGCGACAACTAAGTGACCACTTGTTGGAGGCTGGGGAACTACTGGATTTGGTGAAGTGCAATGCTGAGCGGTATGAGTCTCTGACTAATAACCACTCATGTAGCTGTGCCAACCAACCACTACCTCCTCAGTCTCAGCCTAATTTGACCCCTCCGGTGTTGGCTCTTCCAGCAGAGTCCTGTGTAGGTTCACAGCAAAATAAATCAATATTTTTTTGTGACGAATTAGGTTCAGGCTTTGGAAAAATTTTACTCAATTACCTTAGCCATAGTTTTACCAATCATAGTTATCATAACATAAGTTTTAAACAAATTATTAAAAGAATTGCAAACACAAATCTAGATAATTATTCTACAATGGTTTTGCTATTAGGTAATAGTACTGGTATTACCAGAAAGGACATAGTGGATGGTGTGGACACCTTATTAAAATTAAATGTAGGAAAGCTGATGTTGTGTGCTTTTCCTTATTCTGATACTTTATCATATGATGATAATTATTATATTTTTAGGTTGAATAATACTATTCATAGGCTGACGTGTTGTCATAGTGACAAATTATTGTATTTTGACACTAATAAGTTTGTTAGTGGTTTTAAGTCAACTCAGAGAACTTTATCTCTGTCTTGGGAATGTAGACAAATGATTGCTATGTTGATAGCATATAATATTAACGAGGTTATAGCTAATATAACAAATTTTAGTATTAGTGACGAGTCTGTGTTGTCTAGTTATGCTAACAACATAGTGATTAATTGTGAATCATCGTGTTATGTGAATGAGGACCCATCTATGTTACCAACATCCTTGGAGCCCACTACCTGTCAGATAGGGTATTCTCTTCCTGTCGCAACTCATACAGGCATTCTGGACTCTTCAGTTAAAGTTGTGGAGGTCACTCCGGATAATTCTTTAAACTAGGCAGTAAGACAACAGAAGTTACCCCTTCAAATAACCAATTATTATTACAGAATAATAAAAAGGTATCTTCTGGCAATATAATTCGCAATAAAAAACCTAAGGGAGTGCAACATACTTTAAAATTATTTAATCAAAATATCCAAGGTTGCTCTTCCAAATTATTGGAAATAGAATTGTTTTTAGAACAAACCAAGTTTGATGTAATTTGCTTAACAGAACATTGGTTAAAAGATAATCAAGTGATGTCAATTAATTATGAAAATTATTGTGTAGTTAGCCATTTTAGCCGAAAACATATGATACATGGCGGATCATTAATATTAATTAAAAATCCAATTAAATCGAAAGAACGGAAAGACATCATCAAACTGTCTGTTGAACACACCATTGAATTGTCCTGTGTTGAGCTTGATAAGCATGTTATAGTATGCGTATACAGGCCTCCAAGTTACCAGAATCTATCCGTGTTTGATTCTGTAATGGAAGATGTATTAAAAAAACTTAGTACTAGTAGTAAGTCAATAATCATATGTGGTGATTTTAATATTAACTTATTAGAAAATAACTCTAATACTGTCAGATTATTAAGTCTTTTTAGGTCATTTGATTTGTCCAATGTTTTTAATGAACCAACACGGGTGACAGCTTCTTCTGCCACTTGTATAGATAATATTTTTTGTAATTGTGATTACTTACACAAACAAATTGTAAATAAGTTGCCATCTGATCACAGTGGACAAACAATAACATTTTGCTCCTATATGCCTATACAAAAAATTCAAATAAGGTTTAGGCCAATTACACGTAAAAATTTAGAGAAATTAAATAATTCTTTGGCCAGTAAATTATGTGTTCAGAGTTTCAATAATATTTGTGACCCAAATGAGTTCTACGCCGAGTTCTTTTCACTATTAAACACTCAATTTAATGACACTTTTCCACTAAAGACTAAAAGTATTTACACAAAGTTCTTATTTAGTGATTGGGCGACTCCAGGTATTCGTAAAAGCAGGGAAAATCTTTTTGAACTTTATGGTCTAAAACAACATATGAATAATACAAGCTTTCATCAGTATGTTGCAAAATATTCTAAAACTTTTAAAAGTGTGTGCAAAATAGCTAAAGCTCTTTATATTAGCAATAAAATAAAATCAGCTGATGATAAAATAAAAACTACCTGGCAAATAATAAATAATGAAACAGGTAGGAAAAAACAGCTTAATACTGAATTTAATTTAGAAACTGCACATGGGCCCATCACTTCAGAGGTAGAAATAGCTCAGGAATTTGAAAACTTTTTTGCTAATGTTCCCCTTAAAACTACTGAAACTTTGAATTCCTCACCCGCGCTTTCTGCTGCCTTACTTAGAAATAATGTAAAGGTATGCCCCTTGGAGTTTAGGTTTCAGCATACAAACCCCCAAGCTATTATAAAAGCTTTTAAAGATCTTAAAATTAAATCAACAGAAGATCTCTGGGGAATGTCTGTAAAAGTCTGTAGATCTATCATCGAAACCATTGCGCCCTATTTGGCTTTCATATTTAACACCAGTGTGGACCAAGGAGTCTTTCCGGATCTCATGAAACACAGTAAAGTAGTTCCTCTGTTCAAATCCGGTGATAGTAAAGAACCCAACAATTATAGGCCTGTGTCAATTCTGCCTGTTCTCAGTAAGGTGTTTGAAAGGTTGATGCTCAATCAAATGTTACGTCACTTTAATAAAAATTCCATCTTTCATGAACAACAATACGGTTTCACCAAAGGGCGTTGTACCACTGACGCCGGTGTCACCCTAATAAAGAACATTTTTAACGCCTGGGAAGAAGCACAAGATGCCGTTGGAATCTTTTGCGACCTCTCTAAGGCGTTCGATTGCGTACACCATGAGACACTTCTGCTGAAACTAGAGCACTATGGAATTAGGAATACAGCTCTTAATTTACTAAGATCATACCTGAAAGATAGAAAGGTTAAAGTTCAAGTAAACGGCGTTAACTCATTGGGGTCTGAAATGGCAATGGGCGTTCCTCAAGGTTCGATATTGGGTCCATTCCTCTTTTTAGTTTACATTAATGATTTACCCCAATTATTTCAAAATCAACCGAAAATGGTGTTATTTGCAGATGACACATCTTTGATATTTAAAATAGACCGACGGTCACAAAATCTTGACGACGTGAATAACTCTATTCTTCAGGTCCAAGATTGGTTTACGGTAAATAATTTGGTACTAAATAAAACTAAAACCAAATGCATTAGATTTAAATTACCCAATGTTAGAAGTAGCGAATGTGATATTATATTGAATGGAGAAAAACTGGAATTTATTAGTCAAACGGTTTTCCTAGGAATCACTTTAGACGAGAAATTACAATGGGGACCACATATAACATCTCTAGCGGGGCGGCTAAGCTCGGCTGCTTATGCTGTTAGAAAGATAAGACAGTTAACAGATGTAGAAACCGCGCGTTTGGTCTATTTTAGCTACTTTCACAGCATTATGTCATATGGCATTTTACTGTGGGGTCGGGCTGCTGATATTGATTCCATCTTTATTTTGCAAAAGAGAGCTGTCAGAGCCATTTATAATCTACGTCACCGCGAATCTCTTAGGGAACTATTTAAAGGGATTAATATTATGACGGTACCTTGCCAATTCATTTATGAAAATATTATGTATGTAAGAAAAAATCTACATCTTTTTAATAAAATAAGCGATAGACATAACTCTAATACTAGAAATAAAGATAAACTTGATCGACCATTTTTCAGATTATCTAAAGTACAGACATCTTTTATGGGGTACTGTGTTAAATGTTACAACAAAATACCTTGTGATATATTGCAATTAAATGAAAGAAAATTTAAAAGTCATATTAAAAGTACACTTTGTAAACAAGCATATTACAAATTAGACGATTATATCCAGGATAAGAACGCTTGGAAACATGCTGGTCCAGCTCCATAGGACAATGTAGAGTCTAGACAAAATCAAACTGGTTGCTATTTTAATTGTATAATTTATTTTTTTAAAGCCGTTTATTTTAGATTCTATGAGTAAGTACCTAAACTCATACACTGACTTATTACTTTTATTTTTTTGTGAAAACGTATACTTTTGCAATGTTTGTAAATATGTGAGCACCATGTACCTATCACAATTAATATGTCGTTGTTTCATTTTTTTTTTTTTTTTTTTTTTACCTTTTGTGGTATAGTAATTTTATTCTAGGTGCATCGTTTTCACATATAATTGTATAATTAATGTACCTATACAAAATATTGTAAGACATTTTAAAAGAGTAACGGTGGAGTTTCTTGCCCATTCTTCTCCATACGAAACTACCTTTTGGAAGGGGCAACTAGAATCAATTCTATTTTCTTTGTAACTTTAACGTTCAAAAGTGCCTTTTATGTGCCTAATTGAAATAAATACTTTGACTTTGACTTTGACTTATGACCGCATACTTTTGAATTAAATATAATTTTAATGAAGTTTTGAAATGTTTTATCATAAATACTTTTATAATACTAGATGATTATAGTTACAACCCGATTGCATTACATAAAGAATGGGATTAAAAATGGCGGTGTTTCTTTTCACTTCTGCTCATTTCTGCTCTGTTCTGCTTGCCTGTGAGCGAAAGGCAAATAGTAAATTCAAATATTTTCCATCCAATTCTTGTTAGTAGTTAATCGAGTGGTTTATTTTTTCGAAATAAAGTTGCTATGTTTGCCGACGGTCCACTTGATGAACAGTGGTTACCGCCGCCAATATCAATACCATGAGTATTGCTGATGTGTTGCCAACCTCAGAGCCGAAATTGTAATATCTCATGTGCCTGTAATTTCACCGGCTACCCATCAACCTTTCACCCAGAAGACAGCAATGCTGCGTGGCCGCAGGAATGGGTATGGTGATAATAAGTCCCTGAACGAGTTGTTTTACAAGTTGCACCACTTACTACTACTAAAATGAAGGCTAACTTTCATCAACGTCTAAGTCACGCGTGTACTTTGATAAAAAAAAACTGCACTAAAAATGTGTTCAGATCAGCTTAATGTCAAGCACTATAAGTACTTGACGCTGGTTTTCGTCTGGAACCTTTGTGCTCCACAGATGTCAGTCAGTGGTCATGTCCGTTCACTTAAACCAACATGTGTGTGTATACTGCAGCATCAGGATTTGAGGATTGAAGGTTGAAATTATTATATTGTTGTATTGTCATGGGAATTGAATTTGTGTGCGATGTTTCATGAGAATCGGGTAAGCATAAGTAGTTGAACAATTTGTCGCAATATTTGAATCAAAGAAACAGAAAATATGGGGTGCAGTTACTTAGCAGTAGTATCTTTACAAAACTATTGGTCGACATATTATCTTTGGTTTGATCTAATTACTGATACTCCATAGTCTCTTCACCAGTGACTCTCTTACCCAGGCTAACACCCTGGTAAACCGCGCCCAACAGCGGGCTAAACCTGGAAAGGGCAATACTGCCAGCTATGCTGAGAGTAGCTACGAGCGATCCCCTGTTTGATACATGAAGCCTGCATCGATTTCGAGGATGCACAGACTTATGAGGACTATGGGCCACTTGGGTAGACTATGAGCTAAAAGCGGGCCAACATAATCAAAAACAATCAAAAAAGTTGAAATAATATTTATTGAAAAAGAAAACGTAGACAGTGCATTAAAAAAAAACATTTATTCATTAACAATAATTTTTAAAATATTGCAGTATTTGTATACGAACGCATAAGAGTTTAATTCGCGGGCGGGCCGCACGTATAATGACGCAGGGCCGCATGTGGCCCGCGGGCCGCGGTCTGTGCATGCCTGGTTTTGAGGGAGGACACCATTATTAGAACTTCGGAGATGACAAGTTGAAGTCAGTTTTATTTTTAACAGACTTCCAAAAAAGGAGGAGGTTCTCAATTCGACTGTGCTTTTTTTTTGTATGTTTGTTCTGCGATATCTTTGCTAATTCTGAACCGATTTTAATGATTATTTTTTTGTTTGAAAGAATATTCTTCCGAAGTGGTCCCATTTAAATTTGGTGAAGATCTGATGAAGAACTTCGGAGATAGACAATTTGAAGTCGTTTTTATTTTTGTTAAAAAGTTATTGTTAAAATAAAAAATAACAAACGTGCTTCTTCTTATCTTCTTTACATAGTTTAAAACAAAGTCGCTCCCGCTGTCTGTCTGTCCCTATGTATGCTTAGATCTTTAAAACTACGCAACGGATTTTGATGCGGTTTTTTTAAAAGATAGAGTGATTCAAGAGAATGGTTTATATGCCCATATTGTACCCGAGCGAAGCCGGGGCGGGTCGCTATTATATTTATATTTGAACTATTTATTTCATCAAAATAAAAAAATAAAAATTGTTTTAATTTTATTTTTGTTACTAATATTGAGACACGATTACAAATAACTAAAAAAATTAGTTTCGGAATTAGATTACTTTAATGTACATTCTAATAATAATAACAAAAGGCTAGAGACAGCACTACACTTAAAAACAACGCCATCATTTGGTATTTGTGCGCAACGCCTGAGTTGCACAGATCAGTATCACAACTGCTCCAAGTAACATCTACTCCGTACGCGTTGATTACTCCATGATTTCCGCCGGGATTTTTGCGATCTGGACCGAGGTCTAACCCGCATTCACGATTTATAACTTCTTTCCCGTAAACTATAGGAAAAACAAAATTTGATTAGAAATTGCTTGTAATATTTATCAGTTATTTACGTTGATGAAGGTTATGTTTTATTCTAGTAGTAGTTAGTAGTGCTCCTTGTAAAACAATTAATTCGGGGACTTATTACCACCATACCCATTTCTGCCTCCACGCAGAATTGCAGTAGTACACAACTACATTAACACATACATACAATACTCATATACACACACATGTTGGTTTAAGTGAACGGACATGACCACTGACTGACATCTGTGGAGCACAAAGGTTCCAGACGAAAACCAGCGTCAAGTACTTATAGTGCTTGACATTAAGCTGATCTGAACACATTTTTAGTGCAGTTTTTTTTTATCAAAGTACACGCGTGACTTAGACGTTGATGAAAGTTAGCCTTCATTTTAGTAGTAGTAAGTGGTGCAACTTGTAAAACAACTCGTTCAGGGACTTATTATCACCATACCCATTCCTGCGGCCACGCAGCATTGCTGTCTTCTGGGTGAAAGGTTGATGGGTAGCCGGTGAAATTACAGGCACATGAGATATTACAATTTCGGCTCTGAGGTTGGCAACACATCAGCAATACTCATGGTGTTGATATTGGCGGCGGTAACCACTGTTCATCAAGTGGACCGTCGGCAAACATAGCAACTTTATTTCGAAAAAATAAACCACTCGATTAACTACTAACAAGAATTGGATGGAAAATATTTGAATTTACTATTTGCCTTTCGCTCACAGGCAAGCAGAACAGAGCAGAAATGAGCAGAAGTGAAAAGAAACACCGCCATTTTTAATCCCATTCTTTATGTAATGCAATCGGGTTGTAACTATAATCATCTAGTATTATAAAAGTATTTATGATAAAACATTTCAAAACTTCATTAAAATTATATTTAATTCAAAAGTATGCGGTCATAAGTAAAACAAGGGATAGTTGGATAGTTGTTGCGAAAGGTATCGATTATCGAATTCAAGTTGATCGAAGCCGCGGGAAAAAGGGAGTCTATAATTATTAACTTTAGGTACTGATCATGGATAGAAGGGGTGTAAAATAAATACTCACTCTCCGCCCTAAAGATGCTGCATACCGTGGCTGAGCAGTTACGGGCACTGTTTATGTCGAAGCCATCTCCACAGTTAATTGTAGTATCAAAACCGCTGCATGTGTAGCATTGGATAGACGACGCTGAAATGTGGGAAGAACTTAATTGAGTATAAAAAACATTTTAACAATAACTTTTTAACAAAAATAAAAACGACTTCAAATTGTCTATCTCCGAAGTTCTTCATCAGATCTTCACCAAATTTAAATGGGACCACTTCGGAAGAATATTCTTTCAAACAAAAAAATAATCATTAAAATCGGTTCAGAATTAGCAAAGATATCGCAGAACAAACATACAAAAAAAAGCACAGTCGAATTGAGAACCTCCTCCTTTTTTGGAAGTCTGTTAAAAATAAAACTGACTTCAACTTGTCATCTCCGAAGTTCTTCATCAGATCTTCAGCAAATTTAAACGGGACCACTTCGAAAGAATACTCTTTGAAATAAAAAAAGAATCATTAAAATCGGTTCACAATTAGCAAAGATATCGCAGAACAAACATACAAAAAAAAGCACAGTCGAATTGAGAACCTCCTCCTTTTTTGGAAGTCTGTTAAAAAGGATATCTTAGATTGATATCTCAGAGCCCCAAAGGTTTACACAAATCTTTAATATGAAATACCACAGTGTAACTCCATTCCAAATATCATTAGAAAAAAGGCTGATACAGGATTCAAGTCTTTTGAACCCTACAAACCCTTGTTTGTAGACGTTCAAAACATTTTGATATCAATCTAAGATATCCTTTTTAACAGACTTCCAAAAAAGGAGGAGGTTCTCAATTCGACTGTGCTTTTTTTTGTATGACATTGGTAGGTCCGGCCGTCAAAACGTCAGAAAAATTCGGAATACAATATTTTTTGAAAAAATTTACATTATATAACTCTCGAATATAAAAACAATACCAAATACATTATATTTAAAAAATAAAAATGAGAAAAAAAAGAAGAAATCTCCAGAACCTAGAAAACCGAAATAAAATATGATGAAATGTTGACAAGAAGCCGGACCAAAACACAAGACACGAGAACACGCCCAAGACCTTCGGCCTCGTCGCTCAGCTCCGCCTCGCAGCCGCCGGACTCCTCAATCGTGAGTGATGTGACACCGGCCGCTGCAGTTGCGTCGAGCTCGAGCGACGAATTCTACTCGCCACCAACGTCACCGCCACCCCCACCACCACCACGACGCGGACGGCGAGGAAGAGGCCGACCACCGGCCTGCATGGGACCTCGAGGCCCACCGGCCTCTGACAGGGTCCCTGCTCCCGGTGGAAGTGTGCAGCGCATGCGATGGACTCTAACCATGAACGAGAACTGCATGCGCGCATACTTTGGGGCTACAGAGGGGGGAACTAACCTGACCGCGTACCGTGGTCGGATGCTCTCTCTGTTTCAGGTACTTGAGCCTACTGTCAACGTCTCGGCACAGCGATTATCGGATCAGGTGCGAGTCATTCAACGTGATCATAGGTTGACTGACGCCGCACTTGATAGGCTACGCTCTGAAGTACAGAGTAACCGTATCATTTCTCTCCAGTCGCAGACTGCGGCCCAACCGCAAACCCCAACTGTGGTTCCGCCGTTGCCCATCCACGCTGACGAGGAGAGCGATGATAGGGTTACAAATGTAAGTACCCAGTGCAATGAACAACTGAGGAGCGCTTTGGAGCTTGCGATTCGAGAGTATCGGTTCACTCCGCCCAACATTAGACCACGAATACCCCGTTTGCCGATGCATAGAAAAAATAGGGCGCTAATGTGTGCTCTAGATTCGCTGTTATCTAGTTATTTTGATAACAGCGAAAACCTCGAAGATACTCATTCAATCCTCTACTGCGCGGCTGTTGCGGCATGTCGTGTAGCTCACACCAAATTTGATAATAATGACAGAGCTACACGACCAAAACCCGCCGTACCGGCCTGGCAGTGCAGGATTGAACGTCGTATTAACGAGGCTAGAGCACTCATTGGCAAACTAATCTGCTTCAGGGAGGGCAATACTCGCCCTAGAGTGATGCGCTTTGTGAGGCGGGCATTCTCGGGGACTGATATCAATCCTCGAGATTACTTGTCCTGTGTCACAGAGCGTATCGACTTCCTGAAGCAGAAGGTTTATGCATGGGCAAACCGTATTCGGAGGTATAAGCGACGAGTGGAGCGATATACCCAGAATCGCATGTTTCATAGCGATGAAAGGTGGGTATACAGAACCTGGGAGCGACCTGATCACGATGTGAGTGACACGCATCTACCGGATAATGATGTCATGAATACATTCTGGCGCAATATCTGGTCGATGCCTGTCACTCACACTGAAGGTGACTGGATGCAGGAGGTCCAGCGAGCGTGTGAACCGATTGAGGAAATGGGGGACATTACTATTGTCCCCCAAGACGTAACCAGTGCAGTCCGTCCAATGGCGAATTGGAAATCCCCTGGCCCAGACGGACTGCACAACTTCTGGCTAAAATGGTTGCGCAGTTCACATGCTCGTTTGGCCTCACAATTCCAGTCGTCTTTGGAATCTGGGTCGCTTCCAGAGTTCCTTACAACAGGAGTTACCCACCTGCTCCATAAATCAGGTAGTACTGCGGAACCCAAGAATTATAGACCAATTACATGTTTGCCGACGGTCTATAAACTTCTTACGCCCATTTTGAGAGCCAAAATTAATTCTCATTTATAAATAATTCTATTATGTCAGTCTCTCAAAATGGATGTAAGAATGGGTCCCGCGGTACTAAGGAGCTACTCCTCATAGATATGGCCATTAGCCAACAAGTTCGCCGATCTCGAAAGGATCTGTCGACATGTTGGATAGATTATAAGAAGGCCTACGACTCGGTGCCACATACATGGCTCATGAGGGTGCTAGAGTTGTATAAAGTGAATACAACTCTATGCGCCTTCCTGACGTCATGTATGGGGCAATGGAGGATAGTCCTTCACTATCCAGGATGTCGGCAAATTCAAGGGAGAGGAGAACCAATAAGGATTGAGCGAGGTATATTTCAGGGCGATAGTCTGAGCCCGCTGTGGTTTTGTCTAGCATTGAACCCTCTGAGCACATTGTTGGAGGGTTCAGGGTTAGGCTACCGGTTAAGAAGAGGTGGTCAGGTAATATCCCACCTCCTTTACATGGACGATTTGAAACTCTTTGCCCCCAACAATTTGCAACTGATGAAGTTACTGAAAGTAACTGAAACTTTCAGTAATTCCATCAGGATGGAATTTGGTGTGGACAAATGTGCAGTCATGCATGTAAAGCGAGGAGGGATTATGGAATCCGTGGGAACACAACTCTCGGATTCTATACACCTCAGACCCCTCTCCTCAACCGAAACCTACAAATACTTAGGCATGTCGGAGGCGTTAGGCATCAATGAGACCGACATGAAGCAATCGTTACGGGAGCGCTTCTATGGCCGCCTGAAAAAAGTACTTAAAAGTCTTTTATCAGGCGGAAATAAGGTGCGCGCCTTTAACGGTTGGGTCATGCCGGTCTTGATGTACTCCTTCGGCATACTCAAGTGGACTCAGACCGAACTTGACGCCCTGGATAGGAGGGTCCGTACGCTGCTGACTGCATACCGAATGCATCACCCACGTTCATCGGTGAAGAGGCTGTACATTCCGAGGAAGTGTGGGGGTCGAGGCTTTTTAAATGCTAAGACCCTCCACAACCGCGAGGTGTGCAGCCTCAGGGAGTACTTCCTCCAAGCCGACGTGGGGATGCATCGTGATGTAGTCGCAGTGGACAAAGGATACACCCCGCTCTCCTTGGCTAAAGAGAACTGGTGCAAGCCTGTAGTACTGGATACTAATGGCCGCAGGGAGGTATGGCAGAGCAAGGAGCTTCACGGACGCTTTTACCGGGCCCTTTATGGGCCCGATGTAGATTTCCTAGCGTCCGTAGCCTGGCTACGTTTCGGTGATCTCTTTGGGGAAACCGAAGGTTTTGTCTGTGCAATTATGGACGAAGTTATGATGACGAACAACTACCGGAAATATATTGTGAAGGACGGCACGGTTGACATCTGTCGGGCATGCCACTGTCCCGGTGAATCCATTCGACATATTATTTCTGGTTGTTCTCGTCTTGCTAACGGCGAGTATTTGCACAGACACAACCTAGTGGCTAGGATTATCCACCAGCAACTTGCTCTGAAATACAACCTTGTGGACGCAGAAGTACCATACTACAAGTATGTGCCCGACCCAGTTCTCGAGAATGGTCATAATATGACCATTCTCGAGAAAAAAACAAACTAAAACTACAATAAATGATTTTTGTGACGCCGAGTGTAGTATCACTGATGACTATTTTAAAGCAAGTGTTAAAATTTAAAAATTCGATAATTTTTATTTGCATGCAAAACGATTTTTATTTTAGATTTTTCAAAAAAATATCATACCTGCTTTAGTTATGAATTCAGAATATTAAGTTTCTAATCCGTGACCCCAAATATGACCTAAATTGCAAACACAGCTAATCATAGCTATGGACAGATAGATTTTAGCATATTTTTTACGAAATCTTTGTAAAGCTATTTCTCTTAAACTATCGAGTTTTGGGGAAAGTTGTAGAACAAAAGTTATCCCTTATTATGGTTACTTTAACTCCCTTTCGGCTTAGTACCCCTTTCCGACTAACCTTGTATATATACTTACTATCTGCGTATTAAATCGTGATATCGCGAAGCAGGATTCTGTGACGTCATATTCAAGAGTTGTCATTATTGTCGCTGTAGTTTGCTAGACAATCGTCGTGCTGCGTAGTTCGCATGTGGCGTGATAGATGTCGCCATAACCCCTGCATGATTCACCTCATGCACTCCGCGTGGGAAAGTTAACGCAGCATTATTTATTTATTTATATACTCTTTATTGTACATACACCAGGTTAAAACAACAGGAAAAAGCTATTTAAATACAAAAATGCACAATGGGCGGTCTTATGGCGCAAGGCGATCTCTTCCAGACAACATTTGGATGGACTGGAAGAACGGAAAGAGAAAAACGAGCAATCTAGGTGTACAAGTACATTACGTACCTACATAATATTACTTAAATTTAATAATATGAAATACATGGCAAAATAATAACATAAATATGAAAAGAAAACATAAATAATATAATAATAAATTAATAAATACATGTATAAGAACGTAGGAGAGGAATAAAGTAAATAGCAGATTAGAGCGACAAGTAATGCTCCTTCACTGACTTTTTAAAAACTGGCAGTGATTGTACACGTCTCACATTTAGTGAGATTATTCACATTAATTAGCATTAAAATTGAATTTATGTATACAGGGTGTAAACGAAATAGATTAACCTTGAATGGGATACTTTTGAATACAATAAAAATAATTACAATAAGTAAACATGTGTTGTTAATGTGTGGCATTTCAGTGCCCCGAGTTTAATTCGGGGCGCTAAAATGACCGCGTGGCGAGCGACAGCCACGCAATTTGCTCGGAGTGCTTAAATGCCTCACGTTCAGAACATATTTTTACTGGTTGTATTTTTTTTATTGATTCCAAAGGTATCCCGTACAGGGTTAATCTATGTCAGCAGTACATCACGAGGTTTGAAGTAATTACATGATTTCGTTTACACACAGGGATATTGATCCTTGGGGAACCTACTCCAATTTTTACTGGTGAGTCTGTAGAGATGACATTATCAATAGCCACCTTTACTTCAAAATTTGGCAAAACGAAGTCACAAGATCGATAGAACTACATCAGATTCCATATTATATACAATGTCAGGGTCTTCTTCTTTTCGTTTGGTTAGTGACTAACCTGGTGTCAGAGTTTATACGCCAATTAGTTTATAACACTTTACCCGACCTGGGGATCGAACCCAAGACCCCATATTAAGCAGTCGCAGTTGCAACCATTAGACCAACAAGGCAGACAATCCCATACAAGAGATCACTAAACATTTTTTTTTGTTGTCGGTACCCTTTTTGTGCTACTACGACTTACACTTGACCAGTTTTTTTTATTTATAACAATACAAACACCGCCTCATTGGTCCAACAAGCATGTTCAGCTACAGAGTGTTAGATCCTGGGTTCTATTCCTACATCATCTCCCTGCCCTTATCCCACACTAGGTGAGGTCGGCACAACATGTATTTCGTAAATCCATGCTGTTAGAGGTTTTGGCTTATTGTTTTATGACGTTTCCTAGCTTCTATTCCGACATCACGCAATATATTCTGATGAGAAATTCCAGCAACCCAAACTTTGAAATTGTGACCGTTCAAAATCAATCATTAAAGTTACTTCATCACTATAACTACTTGATAACTAGTAAAGTTTGAACTACGTTACGTAGACGCGTATATTCATGAAATCTCAAGGTGTGCCTCCAACCATAGCTATAAAAAGCTTTATAAATTATTCTAGCAGCTATAAAGAAAGAGGGCGCTGTGATCGCGATGACGTCATACACGTATCTATTAATATTTTAAACTTTACGAGTACTTGGTGTCGTTAGCTCGATGTTATAATGTGAGGTGAATAGATGATTTATATTTTAGACTGTATGGCATTGTGTGGTGAGTAGACATTCAGGTGATTGTATGTACTTGAAGTTACACTCTTATACAATGAATAATTATAGACTCTTTACAATTTAACTGCTTCGTTGGTCTAGTGGTGGCAAGCGCGACTGCTGATCGTGTGGTCCTGGGTTCGATCCCCAGGTTGGGCAAAGTGTTATTGGGTTTTACCGTGTGAAATTCCTCAGTAGCATTCCGGAGTTAGAATTTGTGCCCGGTTGATGGCAATAGAGACACCCCCTATTACATGGGACTTAAATATAACGGCGAATTGTGAGTGTCCTTATACACCTCTGCCCAACCCTTTGGGGAAAAATAGGCGTGATGTTATATTTTATGTTATGTCTATACAATTTTTTCAAGGAAATTTCTCATAAATAAATCATCAACATTATCGATGGGAGTGTCAGTGATTCCTCTGTTGTGGGAATCCGTGCCGGTGCAATTGTGTAGCGTTCCTCTGATGTAGAATATTTTAAATTATTTTTTGTTTTTCTTTATATTTAATATTATTCTTAAGTACCTAATAAAATAGGACGTACATAATGAGGCTTGCAAAGTAGCGATAAAGCGAACTAATGCCTCGAAAAAAATAAAATGAAAAAACTTTATCGATTATTTTCATTACATAAAATTTGATGAGAATTCAATTTGATTCGGTTTTCAATCGAGATCCGATCATCAAACCTGGAAGACAGCTCTACTAACTCAAATCAAATAAACTCAATTACATACATACAATTACATATCACGCCTGTAATCCCCAAGGGAGTAAGCAGAGATGTTCTCCTATTACAGGAGTCTGAACAACCACGTTTCGCCTCATGTATAAAGTCCCACGTAATATGTGACCAGCCTATTGCCATTTTTCGGGCACAATTATGGTTCCAGGTAATTACCTACCACGCGGATCATACGATTTGCGAGGTTAAGCTGCGTTTGACGCGGTCAGTCCGTGGATGGGTGATCGTCCGTACCGTTAAACAGTCGGTCCCGGGTGTCATTCGTTACGGGAAGTCAGAAGCTAGAAAGACTGACAACTGGTCTAACCTTAGGGTATTGGCATTGCCCTGTAACTGGGTTGCGGAAGTCGGATGGCAATCGGTCCGTGTAAAATACTGGTATTCAGCCGCATCTGGTTAGACTGGAAGCTAACCCCAATGTACGGTCTCATCGCCGTACATTCTTTCTGCTTACTCGTTAACCTACTTTAGACCAACGATGCGTGTCATAACTTAACATAATAAAATGACATGACGGACGAATTAAAATATAGTGAACTTATAACTCTGTAGCTATCAACAACTGAGAGAAATAATCGCCTTCCACTGTTGTTACTTACTTTTATTTAAAATAAACACAACTTGTGTACTTAAGTGGAAAGTGTTTCTCTATTCTACTAACTCAACTTACAAACCTTCACGACAAAAATCGGTGTACGAAGTTAACTACAATAACCCGTACACCCAACATAGTTGGGAAAAGGCTAGGGCAGAACAACAATGGTGCCAGGTTCATCACCACTTGGTTGCGGTGCATGCTGTTGCGAATCCCGCGACCCCGGCCGTACGGTCAGGAGAAGGAACACCGTTGGTTTTTAGCCGGTAATAGTCCGGCAGACACCCTCGCCTTCCCCGGGCGAGGGACATCCATGAGGATTTTCCAAAGAGAAAAAAAAAAGTTTCATCACCATTTACGACTCACCGCCCGTTCACACAGCGGATCCGTTTTAATGCATACTTCGGTACTGGATGTGTTGTTCACATCTGTACCGACGGATGTGTTGTTCATAGCTGCGTCGCATCTGGCATACAGGATACGATAAAAATAACGGATCCAGTATTTTTTACTGGATTCGGAATACTGTCGTGTATGTGAACTCGCTCATACAACTACAGGCGCCATCATCAAAATAAAAACGGATCCTGTAAACAGTTTCTGTGTGAACTAACTGTTACTTGCCCAGCGAAGGAGGGAAAATATAATCTTAATCCGTCCCCCACGGTCTGAATTATGAAAAACATAATAACAAAATGTAATACGTCCATAAGTCATTCGTTACGAATCATTTTTTTTTAACTCGAATACTTTATTTAATTTCCTTCATCTCTTTGACATAACGATAAATTTAGAGTATTAAAATACATTATTTATGATTGAAAGGTCAGGCTCAACTTTTAGCTTTTAAAATTAAAGTTAATCCCTGATCTCGGGAAGCATATTTATAGAATTTGTTTATTTTTGTATAAGCTTTAAGGAAATTTTGGTGAAGGAATTTCTGTGAACTATCAACGTAATTTAGTATTTATTTACAGTGTAAATAGTTTTATATCCCGTGTTTTATATTTTAATAAAACTCAACACTTATTAAACACTTTAAAGTGTAATAAATAAAATACAGGATCCCATATTACGGTCTGAAGTACACAATAACCCGCAGCTAATTTAATTTCTCGCTACAGGCTGCGTAGGCATGTGCTACGTCGTAGCATTTGCTACGTATTGCTACATTATCATCACAGTAAGTGAGTTTAATAGTTCATTCGATAATGTAAGTAATATTATTTAATCGATTGATATCATATGAAAATGTGTCGCTACAGAAGAGCCTGAAATATAAAAGCCTGTGGTCCGTGTACACGCAGCGACTTGCATGTGCAAACAGTTTGTGCAAACGTTTGCACAAACGGTATTGTACTGCGCAGTGTACCATTTCGCCGCCTTAATGTACTTGCTTACATTTGTAAATTAAAATTTGTGTAATATAGATTGAGCGTGTAGCGGGCCATTAAAATTTTGCCAGTGATGAATTATCAGGTCTTAAGATCAGACTGAGGTGATAGCACGACTGTGTTGTTGGCGAGACAAAACGTAGTCAATGGATCTGTCTGTCCACGTGCCAACATAACATCACGACTTGTATTCCCCGAAGGGTTCGATAGAGGTGTTTTAGTAAACCTACGTTTCGCCAGTTATGTTTAAGTCCGATATAATAGGGGGCGAGCCTATTGCCATTAACCGGGCACAAATTCAGACTCCGTGCTGCTACTGACAAATCCCCAATGGAAAAACCTAATAACACTTTGCCCGACCTGGGAATCGAACCCAGAACCTCATCCTCAGCAGTCGCGCTTGCGACCACTAGACCAACAAGACAGTCTCCCCCCCCCCCCCCCCCCTTTATTCAATCAATCCTATTAAATGATGAACAGTTAATTAAAATGATACTAATTGCTATTAGAGAGTTTGCAAATAAATTAACTCTGCATTGTGAAATCAGGCTTCATGAGCAGTGGTTATAAATTAATTAGGTTAGTACATAATTCTCTTGAAATACGCCGATGTTCCCATTATTTGATTTGCAATGAAAATGTTATTCAGTGTATTAAATTGCTAATACAACGGTAAGTTTGGTTAATTTTATAAATCTTCTTTTTCTTTTAGTGTGGTTAGTGACTAACCTGGTATCAGAGTTTATGCCGCCCATGTGCCTCTGACTTGGCTTCACATGCCGTCAAGAAATATCTTTCAGGTATGCCGGTTTCCTCGCTATGTTTTCCTTCACCGTTTTTAAGCAAGTGATAATTATACAATACGCACATGAATCCGAAAAGTCAGAGGTGCGTCCCTTGGGTTCGAACTCAAGACCGTGACCGTCGGACTTGGCAGTATGACGGTCACACCACTAGGCTATCACTGCTATGATTTTTTAAATCAATAATTAAGGTTAGCCGTTTGGTTCAGGTCAGTATTTTTACACCTATGAGTATGGCAAATGTAACTTTCCTTCCCAAACCTTTCCATAAGTATTGCAGAACTTAGAGGTAGGTAAATTGAGGTTGGTGGTTAGAAGAATTCCTCAAGTCAGTGGAGGGCCGGATTAAGACTACATTTCCCTCTGTCGCCGGATAAGCGACGCGTAAGTCTAGAAGAATCCGGCATTACAATTATTTATTTATTTATTTAATACTTCAATGCACAATGATGGTACATAATTAAGGCGGGGTTAATGCCACAAGGCATTCTCTACCAGTCAACCTTTGTGTCAAAGAGAACAGCATCGAAAACAGAGAGAATTATATATACCTGCCTAGCCTATTCCCAACTATCTTGGGGTCAGCTTCAAGTCTAACCAGATGCGGCCGAATACCAGTATTTTACACGGAGTGACTGCCATCAGACTTCCGCTAACCAGTTACTGGCAATGCAAGACTCTAAGGTTAGACCGGTTGTCAGACTTTCGGGGTTCTGACTACCCGTAAGTTGCAACTGTCATAGGTATGAGACCCGGGACTGACTGTTTAACGTGCTTTCCGAAGCACGGAGGGGTCTCGATGTGTAACGAACGGCCATCCACCCACGGACAGACCGCGGTAAGCGCAACTTAACCTCGCAAGTCGTATGAGCCTCGAGCCCCTCATGCAGCACCACAATTGTGCCCGAAAAATGGCAATAGTCTCGCCACCTATAACATGGGATTTGATACAAGAGGCGAAACGTGCGTGTACTGACCCCTGTAATAGGAGAACACTTCTGCTTATTCCTTGAATACAGGCGTAAGTATATGTATATATGTATTTTTACATATCTATTTATACATATTTTATATAAACATAACATCTCGCCCGTATTCCCCGAAGGGTTGGGCAGTGTAACACCCTCATTTCTCCGTTAAGTTTAAGTCACATGTAACAGGGGGCGAGCCTATTGCCATCAACCGAAATCGAAAATTCAATAATACTTTGCCCGACCTGGGGATCGAACCCAGGAGGTCCTGGGTTCGATCCCCAGGTCGGGATTGTGAGGTCACAATCAGCAGTCACGCTTGCCACCACTAGACCAACGAGGCAGTCTATTTTTATTCTCTAGCAATACCTACCAAAACATTTTTGTTCCGACCCCATAGCCACCACATGCTATACTCATTTCCCGTAAAAATGCTTTATATAAGAACAGTTTTGTATTACAAGAGGAAATGGTAGCTCGGTTCCATTTACTATAGTGATAAATTATGCTTCCAACATTAAGTAGAAAGTATTTATGCCGCATCATGACGGCGAAAAAGGGCATTTAGATAAATGCCCAATACTTAGTTTGACATTAAAAATAATGTCTTTTGTACTTTTGATTAAGTAGGAATACTTACCTTATTAATCTGGATATAATTAAAAGTATTGTTGCTCATGATCATTATTAAGGAGAATCGTATTTTTAAATTCATATTAATAATTATTTTTAGTAGTCAGAAGCCCGAAAGTCTGACAACCTGTCTAACCTTAGGATATTAACGTTGCCTGGTAACGATTGCACAGGTCTGATGGCAGTCACTCCGTGTAAAATACTGATATTCAGCCGCATTTGGGTAGACTGGAAGCTGACCCCAATATAGTTGGGAAAAGTCTAGGCAGAACAACATTTCTTTTTCGCCCTAGATACAATCTGGAATTAAAAAAAATCCTAGGTCATAATACTTATAATGTATGAAACAAAGTAGGTTTCTTCAAACTATTGCTCGTCAACTACATAATTAGAATAATTTAGAAAAAAAAAACTACCACCGGTTATTTAGCAAAATGTCATAGTTTACAATCTCACCGCGTCACATACATATGTAAGAGTAAGTGCTAAGTGAATGTAAAGTGGAGAAAGTGACGTCTTATGACGTTAATGAGATTAAATGTATGAAACGTCAGGCTGATTAAATGTATGTATGAAACGCCTGCATATTTAATTGGGGAAAGAGTGGTATTTCTGGAGCGTATTTATGTAATCACGCTAGTGATCTTTGAGAGAGTAAGCAGATCAGTGATTTATAATCAGTGTTGGATATCATTTAAAATCACTGAATGTACGTTAAATAGTTTCTTATGCATGCACATAAGTGTGCCAAGACTTTGTTTGGTTGAATTTTATTTATTTAGTAGCGGCCCGTCCCGGCTTCGCACGGGTGGTAATTTTTTCCGTTTTTGTAACATTTTTCATTTATGCTCCGCTCCTATTGGTCGTAGCGTGATGTTATATAGCCTATAACCTTCCTCGATAAATGGACTATCCAACACAAAAATATTTTTTCTATTGCAACCTCAGGAAACTTCAGGAACTACTGTTCCTGAGATTAGCGCGTTCAAACAAACAAACAAACTCTTCAGCTTTATAATATTAGTATAGATTTTGGAATTTAATTAATTTATTTTATTTTTTATTCATATTATGTCTTCAGGAGGGATGAGAATCTTAAAAGTCAACTTAATTAAGGTACTGACAGCGTATTGATTGGTTTGGCTAGAGACCTATTAGGTCTTGTCAATAAACTGCCCGGTTAAGTTGAAGCGGTCCGCAAGGACCATCAATAAGCAGTCTAATAGTTTATTTTTATTGGTATTGATCAGTGATGGGCCGAATAAGGGTTTCACCGAATACGAATAATCGGCCGAATGTTCGGTTAAAAGTTTACCGAACCGAACATTCGGCCGAATATTCGGCAGGATTTGGCGCGCTTTACCGTGCATGGCAAAAAACAAGTCTGTACTTGTCGAACGCATTGAATCGCACGACCCTTCCGCCCGCTGACGCCGCTACCCCCGGACTGTACTTGCATCATTTATTTTAGTTAGTGACAAAACATTGACACGTGCGTTTGTTTTTGTGTACAAAATCGCTAAAACTCAGTAAATTCCCAAAAAAGCAATGAAATTAATGGAAATAAGAGGTCGAACATATGGACATTTTTCAGTAAAACTAACGATGAATGAAAAGACACTTGATATGAATACAATTATGTAATTATACCTACTACTTCATACAGGCATAGAGGCAACTTTGTAATGCAAGATTAGTCGGTAGAATGTTCGGCGTTTTTGCCGAATAGTCGACCGAATACGAATGTTCGGTAATCCTGCCGAATACCGAACATAAAACGAATATTCGGCCCATCCCTAGTATTGATTGTGTATTTATTGACAACTTTAAAGCTATGGATAAGATCAACAGTTATTATTTACCTAGCTTTAGTGAGTTGTCACTAACGATATTAATCTTACTTCAAAAAAATAAAATTTAACTTTGAATTTTGTTTTTGACTTTTTATAGCGGCGGCGATCATTTAAAAAGCTATTAAAATAACATGACATCACGCCTGTATTTCCCGAAGGGTTGGGCAGAGGTGTATAGTAACACCCTCATTTCGCTATGTTAAAGTCTCATGTAATAGGTGGCGAGCCTATTGCCATTAACCGGGCACAAATTCAAACTCTGGGCTGCTACTGAGGAATTCCTAGCTTAAAAATCCAATAACACTTGCCCGACCTGGGGATCGAACTTAGGACCTCCCGATCAGCAGCCGCGCTTGCTACCACTAAACCAACGAGGCAGTTCAAAAAATATATTGTTATATTTAACATCTCAAACGACCTCTAGAAAATCTTTCAACAAACATCCAAGCCTTCAAAAAATATGCAAAACTTTTACAGGCACGAGATTAAACATATTACGAAAAAAAATTACAATTTTTTATCGCTACTCGCGTAAAAACCGCAGCTAATCTTGTTACGTGGCGTAATTTTTTTGAAATATTACCGCCATCTTGTCACGAGAGCATTCATTTTGTTGACTTATGGCCGCCATTTTGTTATTCCCGCGCAAAGAAATTTCAACTGTATGCTTATAATACTAAGGTGCAATATGGTTTGAAAGTGTGTCATGAGAATAGAGCTCTCATGTGCACGAAGTGACGGTCGTTACATGAAGTGCAATTGTGTTTAAATAAGTGAGAATTTCATCTCGGTAAAATAATAACATGTACGCGCGCTGACGTATGTCCCTAAAAGATGATGTGTGATAAGTAAAATTTATGGGTAGGTGTTCAGTATGGAGTCGGTGAAGGACGCAGTGATACATGAAACGACTTGTGCTGTATTCAGGATTGTTCCGTTTTCTCTGGAAACATGGGTTTTAATACACAGTTAGTCGTATAGATACATTCATACATACATAGATAAATCTTTACATAGTATAAAACAAAGTTGTTCCCGCTGTCTGTACGCTTAGATCTTTTAAACTAGGTACGCAACGGATTTTAATGCAGTTATAGATAGAGTGATTCAAGAGGAAGGTTTATATGCCCTACATTAGTATCTACATTGCACCCGAGCGACGCTGGGGCGGGTCGCTAGTATTATAATATGACAATGTTTAATTAACCTTTTTTTTTTTTTTTTTCTCACGTGGGGAAATCCTCATGGACTATCCCCCGTTTGGGGAAGACGGGGGGGTGTGCCAGACTCTTACTGGCTAAAACCCCACGGTGTCCCTCCTTCTGACCTAAGGCCGGGGTCACGGGATTCGCTGTTGCATGCACCGCGACCCCGACAGGTCTCGGTCCACCAGCTTCTTCTGGTGGACCCTTCCTGTGGTGGGGCAGTTGCTCCCCCGCCCCACATCCGTCCGAGAGGCGCGCGCAGGACAAGACGCGCCATCCTCCCTGGGCCCGTTACTGGTCGGGCGACGGGTTCCCCAACCCGCCGCCCGCAGGCCACTCACTAGGGTGGCCGGAGATCATCACGCGCCCTCCGGCGCCCGGTGCGTCTAGCGCGAGAAGGGAGAGAAGAAGCGGCCTCCCTCTCCCTCTCCGCTACCTCCTTGGTCGCCATCACCCCCTCGCAAAAGGAGGCGATGGCTTCCCACGCAGTCTCGCTCCCGACCATGGACAGAACCACGGCCGGAAGCGAGAGGTCACCGCCGATCGCCGCGACTAGCTCGCGGCGCTGCGACCCCCATGCTGGACACGCCTGCAAAGTGTGCAGCGCCGTGTCCTCGGGGCAGTCGCAGTGGTGACAACCGGGCGTCTGCTCCTGGCCTATACGACACAGGTACTTCCCGAAACAGCCGTGTCCCGAGAGTACCTGCGTCAGCCGGAAGCTGAGGGCGCCGTGACGCCTCTCCAGCCACTCCTCCATCACGGGTCTTACCGCCGCTATCGCGGCGTGCCCCGCGCTGGGTTGCGCAAGTCGCTCCCTCCACTCGGCCACCAGGATCTGGCGGAGCTCGCTCCGCTCAGGCGCCTCCTCGCGCTGACGATATCTCAGCGCGAGGGCTCTCGCCTCCAGATCCCAGGGCGCTGATCCGGCCAAAAGACTCGCCGCCTCGAAGGAGATCGTACGGTACCCCCTTATCACCCTGACGGCCATCGCCCGCTGCGGTCTCCGCAGGAAAGCGACGTTGCGGGCCGTCAGGGTGTCCGCCCATATCGGTGACCCGTAGAGGGCCATGGACCGTACGATCCCCGATGTTTAATTAACCTTACCAAATAATTATTAATGTACCACAACCTATAGGTAACTGATCTCAATAATATAAATGTTATCTTTACTTATTTAATTGTTAATTTGTTTTTTAATTTTATTTTTTATTTAAAAAAATATTTTTTTACTTTTTGCTGTGCCCTTCAGGGTCCGTAATTGTACCTACCTTAGCTTTAAGCCATTGTTACACCTTTAAAATAAAGATATGAATAATACAGCGTTTGAAAAAATCACACCTGGCCCTGCAGTCTGGACATAGTTCACAATCACTTTACAACCGATTTCAGCCATAACGATTAACTTTTAACGTCGCACTACATTAATTAATAATGAAGAAAAAGCATGTCATAGGGATCAATTTAAAACAAGCAAGCAAGAAATATGTTCGACTAAATTTTTTTTTTATTTTTTTAAAAAACGTTGCCCCACACTAGGATTTCTCCTGTATCGTGGGTGCGTTTACAGACACAAATCTTCACATGCACAAACACCCAGACCCGGAACAACTATCTGTAGGCCATACAAATATTTGTTCCGTGCGGGAATCGAACCCACGACCCGCAGCGCAGAAGCCAATCGCTTAGCCACTGCACCAAACGTGTCGTCAAAATCTTATGACTATATCGTTATGACGGTAATCGTGAAAAGGTGACGTTAACGTTGTCATTCCAAAAACAAACATTAATTAATATTCCTATCTTACAGCTAATTCACACAGCAACTGTTTACAGGACCCGTTTTAGCGGATCCGTTTTTATTTTGGTGATGGCGCCTGTAGTTGTATGAGCGAGTTCAAATACACGACAGTATTCCGAATCCAGTAAAAAATACTGGACCCGTTATTTTTATCGTGTCCTGCCTGCCAGGTGCAACGCAGCTGCCATTTGTTTAACTGATCCGTCGGTACAAATGTGAACAACACATCCAGTACCGACGGATCCGTTAAAATGGATCCGCTGTGTGAACGGGCTCAGAAGCATATAACCCTTAGTTTCTAAAAGACTCATTAACGCAAAAATTTGATGTGATTGGTTGTTAGATACTATTTTGGTCGACCTACATTTGGTGACATGACGTTAAATTGGTTACCCTTTTAGAAATCAGGGGTAATTTTGATAACCGGTCTGTAAGTGTAAGGCTGAGTTCCACCAACTTTCTATAACCGTAACCATACCAAAATGTCTGTCAAAATAGTACAAATTTGACATAAACATGGCAAGTTAACAATTATAGTTAGTTGGCGCAACTGAGTCTTAGTGTTTATAAAATTAGAACTAAATGCTTTACAGTTTGGCAGAGGTACCTAATATTTTTTTGTGAAACGTTTTATTTCTGTGAATAAAAACTTTTTCAAATATAATAACTACCTCGTCGGTCTAGTGGTGGCAAGCGCGACTGCTGATCATGAGGTCCTGGGTTCGATCTCCAGATAGGGCAGTGTTACTGGGTTTTCCGTGTGGAATTCTTCAGAAGCAGCCCGGAGTTTGGATTTGTGCCCGGCATGGCAGTATACTCGCCCCGTCTTACATGAGACTTAACCCGGCGTCATGGGGGTCGGGTCAAAATGACCCGAGATGATTTTGTTAGCTTACAGATTCGTAACTACGCAAGCGACGTTACCGATTCTCTCAGTAGCTGGAGTTTATGAGTTGCGCTAAGCGTTATTGACAAAGAAACAGTTGTACGGCGATCGTGCACGGAGCTACGTGTGCTCAAAGTTAAAAAAGGGTAAATATGACCCACCCCGTATTCGATGTAACAATTTTGCACCATTTTCACCATAGATGGATACTTTTGGTGCTATTTTTTGCAATTTATGCTTGAATTATCGTTTCTTGTTATTAACGTATTTACATTTTGTCGGTAGATCGAAAAACTGGATCGAGAGGAAAGAGAATTACAGAGAAGATGATGAGTCTGATAATTTTTTGTTTTTTTTTCTAAAGATGTCTGTCTCGTTTTTATAAACTTAACTGAGTTTATAAAAGTGGCATAAAAAATTAAAGAGGTCAATTAATGCTAAGAAATGTGATATTAGGCTAAAGAACGCCACTTTTGGTGGTTTTTGCGTGTTTTTATTTTTATAGCTTTATAGGTTTAAGTAAAATGTTATGTAATACAAATTCTTGTTTCATTTAGTAAACCATAAAACAATAAAGCCATTACCTTAAAAAAAATAGTATTTGTTTTTAAAAAAATTGAACATCTTAAGTCTAAATATCGGGTCATAATAACCCACCCCCACGTCCGCGTAACATTTTCCACCCCCATGACGACGGGTCAAACATAACAGCGAAATGCGGGTGTTACTAACACCTCTGGCCAACCCTTCGATGAATACAGGCGTAATGATGTTATGATTATACAGGAAGCCGACCACAACATAGTTGAGAAAGGGTCTAATAACCAATACATAATTATGTTCCCAAAGAAATTATCACAAAGTTCACATGAACGAAGTTGCGCACAGCCAATTATAGTTCTGATACACGTCGCGTCGTCTATAATGTTCCGAGAGCATGTACCACCATCTGTCACTCCGCATCAGGTACGTAGTACGTGACGTGTACTTGGAGTATTATATTTAATTAGGGGAAGTAGGTCACCATGTTACACTAAGGGGGTGGACAGGTAAACGGTCATGTTGTAACTACATTTCCCAACTACACTATATTTCCTGTCATTTCCGCAAATTGTAACATTTTCGGGATCTTCTTTCTTCTTTTTCGTGTGGTTAGTGACTAACCTAGTGTCAGAGTTTATGCCGCCCATGGGCCTTTGACTTGGCTTCACATGCCATGCAGAAATATCTCTCAGGCATGCCGGTTTCCTCACGATGTTTTCTTTCACCGTTTTTAAGCAAGTGATAATTATACAATATGCACATGAATCCGAAAAGTGACAGGCGTGCCTTGGGTTCGAACTCGAGACCTATGACTTGGCAGTCTGACGGTCACACCACTAGGCTATCACTGCTGTTAATTATTATTTCGTTTATTCATTCTATATACATATAAATTATATTTTTAAATATTTCTACAAAAAATATAAAAAATAGTAGCCCACCGGCATCGGGAACAGGGTCCAAGCTACCGGTGGTCAGAGACTCAGAGAGAGGAACTTCCTGACAATACGTGCCGTGTCCAGAAGTACCGCTTTCTGTATCAGGCCCTTGACCCAGCTGCCCAACGAGAGCCTCATCAGGTGTTGGTCGAGGCTCTTGGCTATTAAGCCATTGGCCGTAACGACTATCGGCACAATGACTGCTGAGTCAACCTCCCACATATCGACAACCTCGTGTGCCAAGTCTTGATACTTAATTTCTTTATCTTTCTCGGCTTTCACAAGGTTCTCGTCATGTGGGACAGTATCACTGCTGTTAATTATTATTATTATAATTTTCGGGATAACTTGCCGTATGTGGTAATGCAGTGATAGACTAGCGGTTGAACGCTTGCCATCAAAGTCAAAGTCAAAGTTTTTTATTTCAAATAGACCAGATTTCAGGCACTTTTAAAACGTCAAAACTAGGTGCACGGTCCACATCCATGTAGGAGGGTCTGAGTTCAATCCCAGTTCGGAACTCTGGCTTTTCAAATTCGTGCGAAACCTGCACAACACACAAGGTTTAAAAAAGTTATTTGTGGGGTGTGAGGTCGTTTGATCCACACCAGGTCAACGTGGTGGACTAAGGCCTAAACCCTTCTCATTTTGAGAAGAGGCCTGTGCCCAGCAGTGGGACGGTAATGCGCTGATTAATAGGAGGTTGCTCAGTGTAAATTTATTAACTATAAATCTATACTAATATTATAAAGCTTAAGAGTTTGTTTGTTTGTTTGTTTGAACGCGATAATCTCAGGAACTAGGTTGGAATTGAAAAAATATTTTTGTGTTGGATAGTCCATTTATCGAGAAAGGTTATAAGGCTATATAACATCACGCTACGACGAATAGGAGCGGTGCATAAATGAAAAATGTTGCAAAAACGGGAAAAATGTCCACCCGTGCGAAGCCGGGACGGGCCGCTAGTCTCACTATAATTATGAATTTTTCCCCGTGTCGACGGGTTAGAATATAAAACTTCCTCACCGCACGCTGGGAATACTCATGTTGTAAGATTCAACAAAAGCCAGCACGCTTGGTGGTAGGATCTATACGGTCCGCCTGGCTAGCTACTACCCTCACATTAAAGTCCGACACCAAGCAGTTTACTGTGTTCAGTCGTGTCTATATGAGAGCCAGAGGAGTATAGGGGATTCCCTCCATATCTCTGTTCCTTGGATTCGTGTACTCCATTTTAGATCCTGTCTGCACTTACCATTAGGTGAGACTAGGACCAAATGCGACCAGGACAAGAATAAAAAAAATATGAATCTGATCGTCTTTACTAACTAGCCTACTAATTAAGGACAGGACGACACGTTTGGTGCAGTGGCTGAGCGATTAGCTTCTGCGCTACGGGTCGTGGTTTCGATTGCCACACGGAACAAATATTTGTATGGCCTACAGATAGTTGTTCCGGGTCTGGATGTTTGTGCATAAACGCACCCACGATACAGGAGAAATCCTAGTGTGGGGCAACGTTTTTTTTTTTAATAAGTAAATTACTCTAAGCAAACAGAACCTTGGCAATAGCCAGATAAAACTAAAGATTAGGTAAATAGCCTTGTATTCAATCACTTAAACCTACTTATAAGGAAAAAAACAAAGAACGCAACATATAATAATCCTAATAACAAATATCCACAAAATCTTCTCATATATTACATTAAGACCTCCTCTGTCTTTCTCGCACTAACACCTTTTTCCCTGTCAAGTGAGACGAAAGATACCACAAGGGAAAAAAGATTACCAAATGTGACTAAAAGCTTCGTGTTACCGTCGCTTTTTATGCTGAAAATCTGTAAAATGCAAGGATTGTGTGAAAGCGTTGAATTTTCACTCAAAAATGTATGTTTTTTTGTTGAATTATCATTTTACGTTGCTATGAATAACAGTAAAAGCAAATGTTTGGAATGGTACGTTTTTGAGTACAGATTAATTTAAAAAGGAAACGGTAGTTATAAAATTTAACTGCCTCATTGGTCTGGTTAGGTCCTGGGTTCGATCCCCAGGTCGGGCAAGTGTTATTGGGTTTTTTCGTGTGGAATTCCTCAATAGCAGCTGGGAATTTGAATTTGTGCCCGGCTGATAGCAATAGGCTCGTCCCTTATTACATGGGACTTAAACATAATGGCGAAATGAGGGTGTTACTATACACCTCTACCCTTCTGCGAATACAGGCGTGATGTTATGTTATTATTATTATGTTATAGTTATAAAATAAAGTTTTAGGTTTTTCAGTTAGGAAATTCTCAGTGGAGCAACTCTCAGCCCGGGGTTTGGGTTTGTGGTCAGTAAAATGGCGTGACCGGTAGACTCGATAGCCTGGAGGTTACGGACATGCTTTTTGAAGACACAAAACCTGGCATGTAGCCATGTGTCTTTTGTAAAGTCATAAGTACAATACGACACATCTAACAACACACTCATTGCGTCAGCGTAAAGATCATTTTATTTATTTATTGACAACAAACAGCAGTGTAATAATAAGTAAACATGGGTTAGAACTTAATAATAGAGGTGACAAATACACTACTCACAACGTTATCAACATATTACTAAACAGATCTAGTTGTTAGAAAGAACAATATAAAAATAAACCGAATAAAAGTAAACATTACTTAATTATTAGAGTTCTGATCTCTTAAAATAGTAACAATTTCTTTTCTAAATATAGCCTTGCAGAAAAGATAATATCAGTTGAGCTAAACTGCCTATTGTAAGTGTCAACTAAGCGATGCAGCGGTGAGCGTACGCCTGAGTTGGTTCTACGAAAAGTAGTTGCAAACAAATGTCTCGAGCGAACCTCTCGACCATGTACATACGGTACGAGGGATCAGGTAGCACAAACTGCTCACTAGATCACTACAGTTGACTTTATTACGATATATACTAAATAGGGTCATCATTTTATACTGTAATCTTCTTCTTCTTCTTCCTGCCCCACACTAGGTGGGGTCGGCACAACATGTATTTAAAATCCATGTTGTTAGAGATTTTGGCTTATTGTTTTATGACCGGCCGCCTACCTGACATCAACCCTCATTGGGAATACTCGTTGCGCCCGTCGCACGGTTGACCCAATGTGCTTGCTGATATTATGCACTGGGTCCAACAATGATGTGTTCAGTTTGGCTAGGGACTTCGGTTCTGACACATCGTAAATCATAGCACCGTTAGCTTCTCTGTAAAAACTTGCTGTTAATGTTCTGTATCGCTCCTGTCCTGCTGTATCCCAAATACCAAGCTTGACTTTAACACCGTCCACGTTATAACATTTTATACTCTAATACTAATAAATATTCGTGGTCTTGAAGTCGCACCCAGTTCGGGAGTGATCGGTTTTACGAAGTTTATCAATGCGACTTCTTAGTGGTGTCGTAGTATAGGTACTTATGTAACTTTTATGTTATGTCAGAGAAACCACTGCCAGTATAGTAAAGGAAAACATCGTTAGGAAACTTGGAATTAAGGCGAAACGCGGGCTGCAAAATATTAATAACTTGAATAGATTTTTAAGCGATCTATTTCCGTCCCACTCCTCACGTAAACCTTCCCAATTGAGCGCGAAAGAGACAACTGCATCTCGGACTGATTTCTCCTGAGCAATATTAGTGAAATCGTACTTTCGTATTTCCTTATTTCCTTCTTCAAATCTGGACCGATTTTAATATATTTATCTGTAATAATTTAAAAAAGACTTTGGTTATGTCTGTATGTTTCTCTTTTATTTTTTTAATTCGTCAAATTTGTTTGCCAGATGTTTGAAAACGGTGGTAAAATCGGTCGAATTTTGGAAAAATTAAACGTTTCTAGTTCTTTTGATAATTAATTTATTGACAAAACAAAACATAGGGACATAGTGGTGGTAGATATATATCATATTGTAAAAAATATTTGCTCTAGTGACATTATCCAAGGAGGAAACTGAGGAATACGTTTGTATGGACAAAATGCCGACCGCATTTCCTCTTAATGGTCTGATATTGCCAACACGCAGTAAGCAAGCATGGTGGTCAATGTTCGTTCCTTCTCTGTATGAGAAGATGCCTTTGCCCAACAGTGGGACTATCAGCAGTGATAGCCTAGCGGTTGAACGATTGCCTCCAATGCAGGAGAGTCTGAGTCGGATACCGACCCGCCCCTCTGATTTTTCGAATCCATGTGCGGATCAAAATTTGATTATCACTTGCGTTAACGGTGAAGGAAAACCCCGTTAAGAAAATTGCTCACCTGAGAAGGCTCCATGAGGTTTTTGATGGTCTGTAGTCCGCCAACCCGCACCAGGCCAGAATGGTCGACTAAGGCCTCAACCCCTTGTCATTCTGAGAATAGAGCCTGTACAGTCTTGTTTGATAGTACACTATACTTGTGTTTAGGTTTAGTAATTGTAGATATTTTGGGTGTGACGTAGACTGATAACTCTTCATACAGTAAAGAAAAGTTTATTGTTCACTAGTTACAGTTAATCGTTGAAGTATAGTAAAGTTTGGCGATGCTCAAATACGTCCGTTCCGCGTGGTAGTTGAAAATTCACACACACTCGAAACATAATCATTCCGATATAAATGAATGAACGATTTGCTTGTTCAGCTTAACAACATGAATGTACGTAAACCGTACATATTCCTAACCCGAGAACGGAATGCGACACTTAAGCGTATATGAGACTCACCAGTACAAAGCAAGATATTAGTTATTAAAATATAAAGTACCTAGGTACGAAAAAGTAAATAAAAAATGTAAAAACAATATAAAATCTTAAAAATTAAATTGAATGTCATTGGATGCGCCTGCAGAATCCATCGTAGGCTTCGAACGTGCGTGTTTGCTGAAATCCGCCATATCTGCTTCATCTCGTGACTTCTTCGAAAGTGGACGCTCCGAACGCGACCGGAACAACTTATTTATTTTTGTCGTTGATTTACTGGACTGCATTTCCACGTCTTCGGTTTTGTTTCGAAGTTCTCTACTCGATTCATATTTTGATGTTTTCGTGGAACAGTAGCCTCCTTTTTTCGCAATCCACACGATTAATGCTACTGCGAATATCGCCAGGAGCACGTAGGATATTGCATAATGATGAATGTCATGAGTCGTTAGTGGCGTTGGAAGTTGTTCTTTACTCTTCATGTACCGCAGCCGCTCTTCAACGAGTGCAGTGTCTTCGTGATGGGTCATTTTCAATAAAGGCGTAGAGTGTATATTTAATATGCCATTTATTGTTTTATCCAGAGAAGGAATTTGTATGTCGTAGTCCAGTCTCGCGTTACTATTATAGTTGTTGTGAGAGTATATTTTCAGATTCTCAGTTTGAAGGATACATCCTTGGTTCAGCGACACTATAGATGACGTGTTGATGACGTGCGATCTGACGTCATTGCCGCACACAGTTCGTATTGTGCACAAGGCGCAGCACACCACCAGCCATGTGTTTGTCATATGTAATTCAATCCAGGCAGTTTCACATTCAGTTTTCTTTGTAATACACGGCAAGTTCGTTTTATGGCTGAGTAGTCTGACTTCACACGGTGCATTGGCGTTTTGTGAATTGTAAATAGGCAAGTTTAACATGCACACGAAGTTGTCCGTACTACGTTGAATGCAGTGACTCAGCTCTATTTCATTTAATCTGACATAGGTATTCTTCACCAGATTCACTGCGATGTACTTGGATGAGACAAAAACCGTTGTTGTCTCGTTTTGTTTTTGTGGATTCATCATGGGCAGAGGGAGAATCTGGTATATAACAAAGTCTTCGTCGCTTGCCAGTGGAATGTGAAGCTCGTACATGAAGTAACTGTTGGTAACTCTGGCTTTCACGTAAATTAATCTGTAGATATCCTTTATCTCATCTTGAATATTGTCTACCGGTAACGTCAATGTTTTTGGCAGTCTTCCCGAGATAACAGTCAGCTGTTGAATTAAGTTGACTGGAGTAAGTAGGTGGACATCCATTCGTCCTCTATAGATATCAACTAATGTGTTGAATAGGGTTTCTTGAATATTCTTCAAATTGGTCAGTAGTAAGTGCGCAGCAAGCGAAACGGAACTAAAGAAGCTAGTGGCCATGGCTATCTCAATCCCTGTTTCAATCCTCGCTAATCTTATGTTAGTTTCGTTCATAAAATTGTTAATAAGTGTGAACTGCTGATCGATGTTTACTTCAGTTTTCTTTAAGATGTCATTTTCGATTTCGACAATAGAAGTCTGATTTTCTACGAGTTGTAAGAGATAGTCTTCATTTTTCTGTACGTTCTGAATGTCTATATGATATTGCTCTGCAAACTTCTGATCCAGTATACCGAATAAACTGTTCGCCACGTATCCCACTCCGTCGATCAGACCCCGTTTCTTGCGACCCGATAGATGTTTATGTGGGACCAATAGTATGTTGTTATAATAGTTCAGAAGATCCATCTCATGGGAAAGCTGATGAATTGTAGTTTCACAGTATTTTGGCTCCAAGCTTTTGCACAGGTCTCGAATATCTTGCAAGTAAATTTCAAACTTTTGAACTCCACTCCAATACGTAGATAAATTGTAATACATCAACAGTCTCCATTCATCGTGAATCAGCTGTACTTTTCCGACTGTATCGTAGTAAATTGGCCGATTATTTCCCAGACTTGTGATACGAGCGCTTGATGACGTTTCTTTTTTAATGCTGCCATTTGTTCCAGCTGCTAAAGAGATAAGAAGTAGTAAAGTTGTCAACATGGTGAAGAATACCTTCTTTCCCGTTTTTCGTGTAGTAGTGTGTAGTTGTCTTGATTTTGATGAGTTATTAACTTCGTAATTGTTTTGTTGTTCGGAGTTATTTGTTTCGTTGTTGCAAGGTTTCAAAATAATAGGAACAATCGGTAACAGCGATAATTTCGTAATGGGTCGTTTGAATATGCCAGCTTGTGTTTTTATAGTTGCAACTCGCACGTGACCGTCGCTGCCTGGGTGTGTTTCCATCACACGCCCGAGGGCCCACTTTCCTGGTGGAAGGTTGTTTTCTTTTACCAGGACAACGTCATCCGTTTTGACATTGGGGGTAGGTTTTAACCATTTACTGCGAGCTTGCAGTGATGTCAAATAGTCAGAGGACCAATGCTTCCAAAACTGATGGAACATGTTTTCAGTTAATTGCCATCTTCTGCGTAGATCTAAGTTACGTTCATTTTCATAGCTTGATAGCGGAAGAGTCATAGTTGGGCTCCCAGTAAGGAAATGTCCGGGTGTCAGATAGTTGTAAAACTCGTCTGGATCCTCTGTCAGGGGGTAAAGTGGCCGCGAGTTCATGCATGCCTCTATTTTAGTTAGTAATGTCGAAAACTCTTCGAAAGTGAGCTTCTGTTCTCCTAGAACACGACGTAAATGGTGTTTCATTGAGCGCACGGCAGCCTCCCACAATCCCCCAGCAGTTGGCCAAGCAGGGGCGTTAAAATGCCACTCTACTTTCATTCCACTTATTTCGCGAAAAAATTCAGAGGGCAGTTCTGTTCTGAAGATTTCATACTCGTTGTTCAGCATTTTTGAGGCTCCAATAAAGTTTGTGCCACAGTCAGAATAAACATGACTTGGTGTTCCGCGTCTTGAGCACATCCTCTGGAAAGCACTCATGAAATTTTCAGTGCTCAAGTCTGAAACCAGTTCGATGTGAACTGCCTTTGTTGCCAAACAAACAAAGATTGCGATATATCCCTTGGATGTTTTGACGCCTCTTCCTTTGTTTAATTTGACGTCTACGTGACCCGTAAAATCCACCCCCGTGTGAGTGAAGGGGCGGGATGGTGTCACTCGTTGTGGTGGAAGGTCAGCCATGAGCTGGTAGTTGTTAGTTGGTTTGAATCGATGACATCGTACGCATTGACGTAGCTGAGTTTTTACTGCTCTGTTGCCCCCCACTATCCAATATTGCTGTCGGATGTAGGCGAGCGTGAGTCGGGCCCCACCGTGTAAAGTCGCGGCATGGGCTTGTATTATTAATAGTTGTGTCAGTCTACTGTTTCTTGGTAGAATTGCAGGGTTTTTCATTCCAAGAGGTAGATTAGTTTTGTTTAGTCGTCCGCCGACGCGCAAAATACCCCCTTGGTCTAAATAGGGGTTAAATTTGCAAATATTGCTCTTAGTATGTACAGTTTTATTTTTGTGTAATAAATCATATTCTATGTTAAATTCGCAGCGTTGAACATTCCTTGTTATTATATTCATTGCATTGTCAAGTTCACTTGTTTTTAGGTAATTAAGTGACAATTGTCGGTCGGCATCATATTTCTTCATTGTTGTAATGTTACTAAGTGCATTTGTACGGAATCGCATAATCCAAGCGATGACGCGCTTTACACAGTTCAATGAACTGTGTTTGTTTAATAAGTTATTTATGATATTTTCTTGTTGGCTAAGGGTTGGCGCGATCCCTTTTTGTTCAATTGCAGTTGTGAGTAGGCTATTGAGTTGCCCCTCTGGCTTCCCAAGCATAACAGGACCTGTCCACCATAACTTAGAGTTCACCAGTTGCTTCGGATATAACCCTCTCGTTGCACAATCTGCAGGATTGTTTTTCGATTCTATATACAACCAATGGGTAGGTGGTATAACTTGCTTAATCTTGACTACACGGTTTTCTATGTACTTTTCCCATTTTGATGGCTCTCCTTGTAACCATGCTAGCACCACCTTTGAGTCGCACCAGGCCCGTACCGAGATGTTGTTTTCTTGTAGTGACTCAGTGACCTTGTTTACCAGCTGTGATAGAAGTAATGCCCCGCTGAGTTCAAGTCGTGGAAGAGATAGTTTTTGTGCTAGCGGAGCAACCCTTGTTTTCGCTGTAAGTAGGCTTAATACAGGCTGTCCGGTTTCGTTCAATACACGTGTGTAAATTACACATGAGTAAGCCTTTTCGCTAGCGTCGCAAAATGCAAGCAATTCAATGTTGTTTTGAATGCTTCCGATCCATCGATTTATTTTTATACTTTTCAATTCTTGAAGTTGGTTTTGTAGTTTCCGCCACTCAGTTTCTATGTCAATAGGTAACGGTTCGTCCCATGCTAGTTTCTCATTCCACACGCGTTGAAAAATAAGCTTAGCGCGTACGGTTACTGGTGAAAACCATCCAATTGGATCGTACAATTGGGAGATTTGGGAGAGTAGAGATCGTTTAGTTAATCTCGTTCTAGAATCTTGTTTTAGGTTCCAATTAAACGTGAATGTGTCTGATGTAGAATTCCAACCGAGGCCAAGTGTTTTCATGGTATCTTCTTGTTTGAAGTCGAAGTTGGATCTCGCAATTTGTTCGTCACTTAACTGTTCTAATAATTCGGCAGAGTTACTGGACCACTTCCTTAGATTCATACCGCCTCGTTGCAATAATTGGATCAAGTCATTCTGAAGCTTTTTGGCAGTATCTAGTGAATTGTGGCCGCTTATTAAATCGTCTACGTAGAATTCTTTTAATAGTATTTTTGCTGCGTCTGGATATAAGTGACCGTCGTCTATAGCCAATTGTTGTAATGTTCGCATGGCTAACCACGGTGCGCATTTTGTACCGTAAGTTACAGTACATAGAGCATATTCCTGTAATTGTTTATTTGGAGAGTTTCTCCATATGATTTTCTGAAGCTGCTGCTGGTCTTCAGCTATCCATATGCATCTGTACATTTTTTCAATGTCAGCAGTGAAGGCGTATTTGTAGGTTCTCCATTTCAAAATAAGGGCTTGAATATCCTTTTGCAAGTTAGGCCCTTTTTCCATTAGACTGTTCAAGCTTTTACCGCTTGACGTCTTCTGTGACGCGTTGAAAACTACCCTTAGTTTGGTGGTTGTTGATTGATCCCTTAATACGCCATGGTGCGGTAAATAACATTCATTTTGGTTTGACATGATTTGAGACGCAGGTTTCATATGTCCTAGTTCTAGGTATTCGTCAATAAAGTTTTTGTACATGACTGAAAGTCGTTTGTTTTTTTCTAGTCTTTTTTCTTGTTGATAAAATTGTGCAATTGCAGCTGACTTAGAGTCTCCGATATCTTCTTCATAAGATTGAACCAAGGGCATTTTTACTGTGTATTTCCCGTCTGAACACCTTTTTGTGGTTTCTTTGTAGTAAATTTCACATTGAGCATTTTTCTCCATATCTTCAGTGCCTTGAGTTATGTCCTCACTTTCCCAATATTTCGACAAATCAGTTGTTTCAACTAAAGTTAAGTGACAGTTAAAGGTCTTGAGTTTTCCACACAGAACCCAACCTAACTGCGTTTGCTGGGCAATAGGTGAGTGTTGGTGACCTTTCAAGACGCCGTCTAGGATGATATCTGCGTACACGTCTGCTCCCAATAGGAGGTCGATTGAGCTCGACATATTATAGTTGGGATCGGCTAGCTTTAGGTTTTCTAGATGTTTCCAGCCCGCTGCTTTGAAAGTACAACTGGGTAACTTATTTGTTAAGTTTTTCAGAACCAATGCTTGTACGTTGAATGTATAATCGGAATGTATCGACTGGACGTTAAGATGTAGGAGTCCCTTGCAGTTTCGTGAAGTGGCTCCAATTCCATTTACCGCTGCATTAAATTTCGTACGAGGTAACCGGAGTAGTTGAGCGGCATTTTCCGTTATCAAATTTATCTGGGACCCCTGATCTAGGAGACCACGCAATGTCACATAGGTTCCGTCGGCGGATTTTATCTTTACTTGGACCGTAGTCAACAAGACTTCCGTGTCATCGATAGATAGGTGATGAGCTCCGTGTTGAGTTGATGTTGATGGACGTTGGTTTGAGTTCGAGTCATCATCCTTTTTTGCTGTTTGTTCAGAGTCATAAGACTTCTTAAAATGCAATAGGGTGTGATGTTTTAAATTGCATTCTCGGCACGTTTTCCACGAAGTACAAGCGGCGTTGCCATGGCTGTATAGACAGTTTTTGCAAACTTTGAGTTTCGTAACAGTTTTGTTTCGTTGCGAAATATCCAGGTTAAGGAACTTATCACATTGCATCAACACATGATCGTTGCTACATAGCGGGCACTGTCTATTATATGACGTATGAAAAGTTTTAGAATCGTCTCGATTATGTTCATATAAAGTCGATTTATTTGCATAATATTGCTTGTTATTGTTATAGTTAGGTTTGTAGTTCATCCAGCTCTTATTGTTTGGTTTCTGCATAGTTTTGTTGAATGCTTGATTTTGGTAACTCGTAGAGTCCTTTAGGCAGCTCCTTGCAGTTTCATAAGCAAGAAACTTGCTTTCCAAAAACTTGCGGAATTCTTTTAAGTCCGGTAATTCCCTGTTGTTCTGCGTTTCTTTTGTGTATTCGTTCAGAGTTGTAGAATCCAATTTTTGCGACATAAAGTAAACTATGATAGGTCCCCAGGTAGACACTTCAACACCCATGTTGCTAAGGCCATTTAGGCACTCAGTTATCACATCATGCATTCTTTTTAGATTATTGGCGTTGGGTTGTTGAATACAGGGTAAGTTTTGCATTGTGCTCATGAACGAAGTGAACTGGAGTCGGCGATTGTCATACCGGTGAGAAAGTATATCCCAGCATGAGTCGTAATTATCTGCACTTATTGACAGATGTTGAACGAGGCGTTCCGCTTCACCTTTCAGCTTTGTTTTCAAGTGCTGCATTTTCTGCGCCTTGGAGATGCTTGGGTTACTATGTATGGTTTCAAGAAAAATGTCTTTGAAAGTAATCCAATGAACATAATTTCCAGTAAATTCCGGGATGTTAATTTTTGGTGCAGATCGTTGGTAATGAATGTTAGACCATATCTTGCTGTTGAGATCTCTTTTCAAACTATCGTATTTTTGTTCAATGTTTTCGTACTTTTGATTGTACTCTTCGTTTAGACTAGACACCTTCAGTGCATCTTCTAGTTCCCAGTGTATCTTATCGATGCAGTCCCATTTAGACTTCATGGTTGCAAGATGTTCTTCAAACTCCCATTTTTCAGTGATAAAGTCTATGTTAATCTTGGACATAGCCTTAGTTAAAACTTTAAAATTGCGTTCTTGTTGGGTTAGGAGCTTCTTTGCGTTGTCATCAGTTTCTTCCACCATTATCCCAGTTAGGTCAAAATCCAATTGTTGTTGTTGTTGTTTTTGTTGAAAAACTAATAAGTCCATAATATTTTTCTTAGTTGACTCGTACATGTTCTTCGTTTTGTCATAAATTTCAGAGTTAAAGTATCCGATGTTTTTGTTTTCAATAGTTTCCAGAAGTATTTTATGTTGCTCGTCGAAGTTTTCCCATAGTTTTTCTAGGTTCTTCAAACGTTGTTCCAAGTAGTTCACGGTTTTTCTCGTTACACTGTCCTTTTTGTAGTTGGTGCATAACGTCTTTATATCCTCAAAGATACCGACTTGTTTGTTAAGTAGTTCCATGGTACTTAAATAAAGTAATGAGTTTGAGTTCCGTAGAAGTAAATTACAGTACCTGGAGTTTTAGTAGTTTAGTTGAGTTGGAGTTTCCAGGATGATTCTGACAGGACACGAAGGTGACTGCAGTGCTTCAGTAATCTTCTACTTCAAGTTTCCTTCATTTCTCGTCCCAGTTCACGAGCTCCGTCGAAGCTTGAAGGTCCTTGATACTTAGTGTATCCGTAGTGACCGTTGTGACATTCGCCTTCTCAATTTGGACTGGTTAAACCCGCTTGTAGGAAGCCAGCCAAACCGATTCGCTATCACAAGGTAACACAGAAATCACTAGGAATCCGGCTCGAAGGACCATTTAATGTACAGTCTTGTTTGATAGTACACTATACTTGTGTTTAGGTTTAGTAATTGTAGATATTTTGGGTGTGACGTAGACTGATAACTCTTCATACAGTAAAGAAAAGTTTATTGTTCACTAGTTACAGTTAATCGTTGAAGTATAGTAAAGTTTGGCGATGCTCAAATACGTCCGTTCCGCGTGGTAGTTGAAAATTCACACACACTCGAAACATAATCATTCCGATATAAATGAATGAACGATTTGCTTGTTCAGCTTAACAACATGAATGTACGTAAACCGTACAGAGCCATGTCCAGCAGTCGGACAGTAATGGGCTGATAATGTATGTAAGTATTATTAAGATGGCGTTAAGCGCACACCAAAGTTTTTAATAGACGAAATGTTTCCAGCAACAAGCATAAATCAGCAAGTATATGAACACTACACACTAAAGCCGACATACGCCATCATTTTTACGTCACCCAGATATCCGTAAAGTGCAACTACGAAACCAACACGAATAACTTTCACTCGAACGATTTTCACGACTCAATGAATTTTCACTAAGTTGTGTGAAGTGAGAATGTTATGAACAAAATTAAATTAATTTATTGTGTTAAGTACGAACGAGTTTGAAGTTTATTATTATTTGGATGTAGGTTGTTTTTGGTTTATATTGTAACTAGCGGCCCGTCCTGGCTTCGCACGGGTGGACATTTTTCCCGTTTTGGCAACATTTTTCATTTATGCTCCGCTCCTATTGGTGGTAACGTGATGTTATATAGCCTATAACCTTTCTCGACAAATGGACTATCCAACACAAAAAGATTTTTTCAATTCCAACGAGTAGTGCCTGAGATTAGTGCGTCCAAACAAACAAACAAACTCTTCAGCTTTATAATATTAGTATAGATTAAAGGTGACTACACATTGGAACATGAACTTACATTGAACTGGTCCAAAGGTGGTTACTCACCGGGAGTATTCACGTGTAATGATACAATGGAAGATTCGATTTTGAGTATTCGTTACAATCCTGGGCCAGCTCGACGCACTGACTAAGAAGCATTAGTTTTTGTAACTGCTCGAACTGTGAGCATTCGTAACATCGATTCAGTTGCTTTGACAATATCAGATGAAACGGTCGTGATGCTGTGCGTGGCAATATTAATTAGATATTATTATTTACGTTAAAAAAAGCAACAAACAAGATATTGGTGCCAGAAATTATATCAAAATTGTAATTATAATGCTCAGTTTTTTGCACTCACTCCTGCAATGTTACAAATTGTATCACACCGATAATTCAGCCCTCATCAAGCTGTCTCCCTCCCAGTCCTCCCGCCAGCAACGCCCTAAGCCGAGGTCCGAGCCCCATTAGGGGTCGCCCTTAGTGCTGTTGTTGCTAGTAGTCATGATGTTGGTAGTAATAATAGTAGTAAGCTTAGGTTAAGTATTTTACTCGTCCCCGTTTGTTGGAGAACTTGCAGGTCTCGCCAATAACTGCCCGGTTACGTAGAAACGGTCCACAAGAGCATCTACAAGCAGTCGAATAGAAGAAGAGTTTGCGCACTGTAATGCTCGCCCGGACGCATTCACAGATGTAATGCTTAAATGTGAACTGTTACATTACGCGCGAATGCCCTCGGTGAAGGACCACCTTGAGGTATCGATCTATGACGAACCGAACATTGAGCACGACGCTCGATATTTTGTTGCAGTGTCATTATATAAACTATGAGTTAATTTGAGTACCTAACATTTTATCGAGCCAAAACACGATTGCGGGCGAAATGTCCGACGCGAAGTGAAGGAAATGAGAGTACAAAACATAAAGGAATGTTACAAGTCAATGCTTTCGTCCCATGAGTATTTCGTCGAACACAGCGCCTAGAATTCGCAGAAACGTAACATCACATGAAACCGCTTTCTTGAATTGAGCCTTTGTTTGTATTGTACCATTCGCAAGAATGTAACATTATACCTAATACAAGTCTTCTTCTTCTTCCTGCCCTTATTCCACACTAGGTGGGGTCGGCACAACATGTATTTCATAAATCCATGTTGTTAGAGGTTTTGGCTTATTGTTCTAAGGCCGGCCGCCTGCCTGACGTCAACCCTCCTTGGGAATAGTCGTTGCGTCGTCGCGCGGGTGATCCAATGTGCTTGCTGATATTATGCACTGGCTCCCAAAATGATATGCTTGTCAGTCTTATTGCCGACAACTAAGCAGGCTGTGTTCTTCTTGGTGGAGTATACTTGAAGTTACATTATAATACAAGTAAATTCTCTAATGTGTACTCAGCCTAATGTGTATCCATACACGGTAATACCTAAGGATTCTAATGGATAACATTATGCTCTTTTGTAAATAAAAATCTTTTAATTTAAATGGTTTTATTTTGCAGTACCCCTGCAGCATCGGAATTTGAGGATTGAAGCTTTAAATTATTATAACGTTGTATTGTCATAGGAATTGAAGTTGTGTGTGAAGTTTCAGAAGAATCAGTTAAGCAGAAGTAGTTGAAAAATCTGTCGTAAGATTTGAATCAAACAAACAAATATACGAAGTGAAGCTAATTAAATCAGTTTAATAATATATTATTATTAATAAAAACACTTTTTACATTCTCTTCTATGATGTTCTTAGAGATAGGTAAAAGATTTTATATGAACAGCGCTTAAGACAGGAAATTAATTCTTTCTTTCTTTTCTTTTATAAAAACGTTGCCCCACACTAGGATTTCTTCTGTATCGTGGGTGCGTTTACAGACACAAATATTCACATGCACAAACACTCGGACCCGGAACAACTATTTGTAGGCCATACAAATTTTTGTTCCGTGTGGGAATCGAACCGACGACTCGTAGTGCAGGAGCCAATCGCTGAGCCACTGCACCAAACGTGACGTGTGCTATGGACATTTAGTAAAACTGTAGAGCAATGATAGCCTAGCGATTGAAGGTTTGCCTTTCATGCAGGAGCGTCTGAGTTCCATCCCGGCCCCTCTGCCTTTTCGAAATTCGAATTCATGTGCGGATCAGAATTTGATTATCACTTGCGTTAACGGTGAAGGAAAAACATCGTGCGGAAACCTGCACAAGTGAGAGGGCCCCTTAAAGTTCTCGATGGTGTGTGTAGTCTGCTAACCAGCACCAGGCCAGCGTGGTGGACTAAGGCCTAATCCATTCTCATTCTGAGAAGAGGCCTGTGCCCAGCAGTGGGATAGTATTGGTCTGATTATGTTGGTAAAACTGATGGTATACTCGGTATTGTAACTATGGATACGACTACTTTTTGTAATATAAGATGCAAAAGGCGATATAAATGCTTAATTCATTAAGTAGAAGACAGAGTTCTGTTTTAAAGGACAGGGTATCAGTCCCGTGGAACCTATATGACTTCTAACAGCTAGTTCACACAGAAACTGTTTACAGGATCCGTTTTTATTTTGGTGATGGCGCCTGTATTTAAACAATCGAGTTCAAATACACGACAGTATTCCGAATCCAGTAAAAAATACTGGAACTGTTATTTTTATCGTATCCTGTCTGCCAGATGCAATGCACCTGCCATTTGTTTAACTGATCCGTCGGAACAGATGTGAACAACACATCCAGTACCGACGGATCCGTTAAAACGAATCCGCTGTGTGAACAGGCAGTTACGTATAATAGTTTAATCATGAAAATGTTTCATATCCCGAAGCATAATCTATACTAATATTATAAAGCTGAAGAGTTTGTTTGTTGTTTGTTTGTTTGTTTGAACGCGCTAATCTCAGGAACTACTGGTTGGAATTGAAAAATATTTTTGTGTTGGATAGTCCATTTATCGAGGAAGGTTATAGGCTATATAACATTACGCTACGACCAATAGGAACGGAGCATAAATGAAAAATGTTGCAAAAACGGGAAAAATATCTACCCGTGCGAAGCCGGGACGGGCTGCTAGTAATTTAATATTAAGAATTCTTTCAACTTGTTACAGAGACGACCATACCAACCATAGCAATGTTATCCTTACCTTTCTCCAACTAATAAACTAAGTACGAGAAGAAGGAAATTTTTGTAAGACTTTTTGTTTTTCATAATAAGGCTTCAAACTCAGTCTTTACTTTGAAAAGGTATCTATAGGTACAACACAACAAGGTACAACAGTTCATTTTACGCTCAAACAATGAAGAAGTTTTATTAACACACTTTCTTTATTTTCTTACGCTATATTCGAGACACATAATAGAAATCTACAGTAGATTCATATCAAAAAAAATATGTGGGGTAGCTTTTTTTTATTTGACTGCTTGTAGGTGGTCTTGCATACCGTTTCTACGTAACTGGGTAGTTATTGGCGAGACCTGAAGAGCTCCAACCAATGGGGACGAGTAAAATACGTTACCTAAGCTAACTACTACTACTAACATCATGACTACTAGCAACCTCTAATGAGACTCGGACCTCGTAATGTGTCGGAACCCAGGACCCTATGCTCGACAGCCAGGCTTGCGGCCACTAGACCAATAAACCTGCTGTTAGTCACTAACTACACGAAAAGAAGAAGACGGGGTAAAAGTGAATTCAAACCTTTACTTCTTTTCACGTTCCATTTGGAGTGGTCCTTCTATATTTATCTTCATAGCCTCCTAGTTATTAGTTTCACAAAGGAATCCTGAACTATGTCCAAACCTACATTACTCTCGTACAATAGAAATAAATCTATTTGAAGTACGTATTATACTCTTTTAATTTGGACAATGAGTTTTTTTTATCTTTCTGTCTGTATTTGCTTTTGCGTCTGAGCAAATGGGACAGGAAACTTGTTTGACTGAAGTATTTTATTTTAATGGTAAATAGAATTACGTTAACAGAAGTTTATTTTACGATTTTATTAGTAAAAATATTTGTTTTTTAATAAAGTCAGATTACATCATAAGTTAGTCTTTTAATGAAGATAAATTATTTTGTGCGCGTTTCGTTCGGCCTAGCTTTTTCTCAATTATGTTAGGGTCAGCTTCTACCAGATGCCGCTGAATACCAGTATTTTACACGTAGCGACTGTCATCAGACTTCCGTAACCCAGTTACTGGGCAATGTCGATATCGTAAGGTTAGACTGGTTGTCAGACTTTCGTGCCTCTGACCACCCGTAACGATTGTCATACTGTGATGACCGACAGTTTATCCTGCTGTCCGAGGCACGGAGGGTCTCGATCTGTAACGAACGGTCACCCATCCATAGAATGACCGCGGCAAGTGCACATTAACCTCGCAAATTGTATGGTACGCGATCAAGAGCCCCTGCGCTCCCCTCCCTCCTCAATTTTCCCCACACTATCATCACACACAAATCCTTCACAGCGGCCATCTTTAATTTCCCCAAACTGCCACTAAAAAAAGAAACGACATTTTAAAACAATTTGTCACCCTTTTCTCTTCCTGCTAAACTGAATTACAAAGCGACTAACCCCTTTTGTTCCACACGTAGGGTAGTTTTACACTTGTTCCGAACTATAATCCCATTCGGAACACGTCCCCATACTCTTAATTATCAAATTCTATAGACATGGCTCTCGAAACTTCTATGTTTCGTGTGTAGTGTATAATTATTATAGTTCACGGTTTAATTTTGATGGGTTGATGGTGTAAGTTTGTTAGTTAATCTGATATTGACTTGATCGAAATTTGGAATAACATAACATAACATCGCGCCTATATTCCCCGAAGGATTGAGCAGAGGTGTATAGTAACACCCTAATTTCGCTAAAAGGGGGCGAGCCTATTGCCATCAACCGGGCACATATCCAAACTCTGGGCTGCTACTAAGTAATTCCACACGGAAAAACCCGATAACACTTTTTGCCCGACCTGGGGATCGCATCCGGGACTTCACGATCAGCAGTCGTGCTTACCACCACTAGACCAACCAGGCAGTTTGGAGTAGTCTTCTATATTCAGTATTTCACAGATTGGTTTTTTAGGTCTTAGAACATTTAGACTAGTTTTTGATCCATAGTTCAGCGCACACATCTACACAACGAACTATTATACCCTGCCTTATCTTAGTCCAATTAGCTGCCATCTTTCCGCCGGTACAGTTAATTCAGTTAACTCATATCTTCCCACCGTTTCAGACACTCAATTCCAACTTCTATATCGCGAGTCTCCTGAGTTTTGAGATCAGTAGGAAACCAAGTTTGTGTTTTAATTCAATACATTTTCATTTAGGAGAATAAATTGTATTTTTTAAAAAGACCTTCTGGAATACTCGCAAAGCTGAACGTCAACGAACTGGGCTTGTTAAAGCTAAAAACCGATGAAAACCGGATTCGTTCTTTACAAAGTTTGGTATACAACAAATGACGACATTCGTTGGAGTTTGTTGGTCTTCGTCGACTAATTGTGTATGCTGCATTTAAGTGAGTGTCGTTCCGTCTTATGCATAATGTTGCATGTGTGCTTTGTTGATCTAATGGTCGCAATCACGACTGCTGAGCAATAGGGTCTTGGGTTCGATCTCTAGGTCGGGCAAAGTGTTATTGGATTTTTCCATTGGGAATTTCTCAGTAGCAGCCCGGAGTCTGGATTTGTGCCCGGTTGATGGCAATAGGCTCGCCCCCTATTACATGGGACTTAAACATAACTGGCAAAATAAGGGTGTACTAAAAACACCTCTGCCGATCCCTTCAGGGAATACAAGGCGTGATGTTATGTAATGTTCGGAACTGTAGTCTGCGCGCAAGTGCTAGTCACCGCCTGAGGTATGAGAGTGGCAGGAGGGGGGTGCGATACAATAGACGCGCTCCGTCAGTTTGCTTTGTCTTGTCTACCGCGCACACCCCCCTCCTGCCGCTCATATACCTCAGGAGGTAACAAGCACTTGCGCGCGGACTATAGTGCGGAACTGGAAAATAACTAGGTAATAATTTGGATAATATAGTGTAATAATTTGTATACAACGTGTTACATAATTCTCCATGAAAAATGTAAATAATCAAGTATCCTTTTATGGTTGTTGTCATTTACCTCTCAGAGGAAATTAGGTAAGAATGTAAATAACTTTCTGGGTAATCTACTTTTTAGTTTTATGTTTTCGGAGTTGCATTTCAATGATGATTATTTTATGATTTATGCATTTTTTTTTTGGGTCGTACTACGGTTTTCAAATATTGCCAATAGACTTTTTACAAGGGACCTTTTAACCCACTTTCGGCTTTAAGGGTATTTTTTAACACCTTGTATACTATAAAGGGAGATACTGACTGACTGATCTATCAATTAAGATTTAGAAACTTGTAGGTACCTTTTTGCAACGTAGGCATCCACTATGGAAGGACTTTTATAAATTCCTCCCCTTAAGGAAGTGAAAAAAAATCACGCGAGCAAATAGTGATAGCTAAAGCTAGTATAATGTAGTAGCGACACCTACGGAAATGTTTAACATACCTATTTGAGGACCCCATAATTTCGATAGCACGAGTAAAATGTATTTATGTATGTATTTCGAATCTATTCTAACCAGAGATCACACGTTCTGCCTAACCTTTTCCCAACTATGTTGGGATCAGCCTCCAGTCTAACCAGATGCTACTGCATACCACTATTTTACACGGAGTGCCTGCCATCAGAACACCGTAACCGGTTACCGAGTAATGCCAATATCCTAAGGTTGGACCGGTTGTCAGACTTTCGGGCTTCTGACTATCCCGTAACGACTGTAATAGGTATTCGTATGACACTCGGGACCGACAGTTTAACGTGGTCTCAGAGGTACGGAGGCGTCTCGAGGTGTAATGAATTGTCACCCATCCACGAACTGACCGCGACAAGAGCAGCTTAACCTTGCAAATTATATGATCGGGACGGTTGTGAATTAGCCATGAGCCCCTCACTCAATAAACTTCTTCTTTTCGTGTGTTTAGTGACTAACCTGGTGTCAGAGTTTATGCCGCCCATGGGCCTCTGACTTGGCTCCACATGCCGTCGGGAAATATCTCTCAGGCATGCCGGTTTCCTCACGATGCTTCCCTTCACCGTTTTTAAGCAAGTGATAATAATACAATACGCACATGAATCCGAAAAGTCAGAGGTGCGTGCCTTGGGTTCGAACTCGAGACCTATGACTTTGCAGTCCGACGGTCACACCACTAGCCTATTACTGCTACACTAATAAACTTTAGTTAAAACTAGCGGCCCGTCCCGGCTTCGCACGGGTGGACATTTTTCCCGTTTTTGCAACATTTTTCATTTATGCTCCGCTCCTATTGGTCGTAGCGTGATGTTATATACCCTATAACCTTCCTCGATAAATGTACTATCCAACACAAAAATAATTCTCCAATTCAAACCAGTAGTTCCTGAGATTAGCGCGTTCAAACAAACAAACAAACTCTTCAGCTTTATAATATTAGTATATGTAGATATAAATTAAATATCTTAGAATTGAGATAAGGTCTATCCTAAAACTATTATTCTTTAATTCAACATTACCATCGTAAAGGGTTTGTTTGTACCAATATAAACTACAGTTTAACAACGTTTGATGTTCCAAAACCCCGCTAAAGACTATTGGTATAGGAAAATACAATTTTCATAAGGTTGTTTATATTTAATTATCGCTTCTTAGCTATCGTTCAAGAGTTAGTGCTGTGCAAACACGCTCGCGATAGCAAATGTTTGATCTTGTTTTATCTTGTTTATTTGTAATTTAATATAGGATAGGAATAGGATTCTGAGTAAGTTTCTTGTATTATTTTTAGTTTTACTCTTTAAGTAGTACCTAATCTTTATTATGTTTAATTTCTAGATTTAGAGTTTATTTACTGCATTCATTACGAGATACGTACTTACGCCAGATCAACAATCACGAATTGAGGCGCGGAATTTACAAATGGGCTATGTTTAACCGCATACCGATTAATATTGTAAAAGAACACGATCACAATAACAATTGTTAAAATTTGTTTTACACGTCACTAGATGGCGCTGTAATATTGAGGTCGATTTCTACATCGCGGTGTTAAGATCCTTCGCGATTAGTATAGCTGCTTAGAATTAAATATTTTTAATTAACCACTTGTACACACCCTTTGTATTTGTCATCACTATATCTATGAATAAATGAGACTTGATTTACTGGTTCGCATTCCCGAGAATAGTCCGAACCCATTTTTTTTTCATTCAACCACCCCAGTTCACCCTCTAGAGGGTTTGACAGGCTAAGTGCCCAAAAAACCGAAGTCAATATTTTAATGTCAATGGAGCTACATTTTTAGTAATATTTTTGATTCATTTTTTTTGGCACTTAGCTCATTTGTAAATTTCAAGCCCCTCAACATTAAAAAAATCAACACCACGAGATCGACCGTTGAAAAAGTCAACAGGTTACTGCATCAAAAATTTACGATGTCAGCAGTTCGTGAGATCAACAAATCGTTTTACCAAACGTCCTTCACATTAGCCTTTTATAACACAAACAGTTCACTCGATCAACAGCTTATAATATCGATTACTATTAATTTATATAGATCTGTACCATCTTTCACGGTCAAAAATTTGATAACGTTTAATACTAAATTTTAATGGCTAGATTGTAAGTAAGAAAAACACTAGATAATCAATACCTAAACTCAGTTTCCCCATAAATTGAAACTGAAAACATTTCAAATAAAATATTTCCGATAGTTGTTGCATTTATCGAGTGCTTCGCTTTTAAAGCCACTAACATAAGGTTCAAATTGATTTACGTACGCAAGCACAAGAAATGCGACGTGCTATCATTATTTGTGTCTCACTTCTAGTGTGAATAAATTGCAACACGGTCGTCGTACACTTGTGTCGCAATTTGTGTCTAAATGTAAGATGCCTCCACATTGTTCGCTCTCGCATATTCTGTGCTCTGAAATTGTTTGCTATCATATAACGGTAGATTTACAAATAGATGGTTATCTTGTTCAGTAGGAAGTTTTTAAACGTTATTTTGTTATTCGGATTTTCCGTGTGAAATTCTTCAGTAGCAGGCCGGAGTTTGGATTTGTGCCCGGTTGATGGCAATAGGCTCGCTCTCTATTACACGGAACTTAAAAATAACGGCGAAATAAAGGTGTTACTATACACCTCTGCCCAACCCTAAGGGGAATACAGGTGATATGTTATTTTACTGTAACTATTACGACTGGGAAATAAATGGGAAAATACTATTCTTAGAAAAGGGTGACATTCTTAGAACTAAAGATGATAAATCGGTATAGTTGCCCAAAATCTTAGTACATAAATCAACAAAAAAAATATTGATAAACAAACTTTTCTGGTTCACAAAATGGATTAACGGATTTTGACGAAGATTTCATGATTTAAAAGCTGAGGTATGATGTAAATTAAAAAAAAAATGAATAGCTTATATGAAATCACAACTTTTGGAAACTAGAAACAAGTTCAGTATTTTTGAATCTTTGGTAAATAACTATACAATAACATTAAACGTCCAGTTTGTTTTGCTTTAAATTAATTTAATTAATACTTAATAAATCGTTTCAATAATTTAGGTTCTTTAGACTACCCTTGTCATTTTTTTTATGTATATTCATATTCACTATTTACCCATAGTACTACCAGTACTACCACGGGTATATTTTTACCTGTAGTTTTACTAATATATGTGGTTACCAGGGGAGATTTCTTCTTACCTATAGTGCTACATAATTTAAAACAACATTTAAATTAAGTACAAATGTATTCTAGCTATTCTAATGTAAAAAAAATACTCAAGTTTCAAACCTTTTTCAAATAGTGGTAACTTCGAAAAAAAACTGCGTCGTTTGAATTTGAATACCAACTTTTTTCTAGAGTAAACAACATCAAATTAACTTTCTAAAATATTTGTTATACCATTATATTCTTAACCATTATATTTTGTCACATCCTTTCAACAAAGGATTCATCACTCCACCGCCAATTTTGAAGAAGCTTTTTATCCTCAAACGGGAGTGAATCGTTAGAAAAATGTTTTGAAGCACCTTTCCACTCAGTATAAAAAGTTGAACAGGAAAAAGAGGTGACAAATTTTTCACACAAGCCCCATTCAGTTTGGTGTCGTTGCTATTTTTCAGAACGCAATAAACTTGTCAGAAACATTTTGTGTCAGATACTTATTCATTTTTAGCAAAACACCGATGTGAGGATAGACGAGAATAGAAATTAAGTCTGACTTTGGGGAAGGTAAATGTATTGTTTTGCATCTACGACGATCTCGATTGCTACGACGTAGCAGACGTGATGATATCGCCGCTACGGCTACACAAGCTACGTTGTCGTAGCATATAGTGGGCTCGCTACGCGTCGAGTCAAGTTTTGAACTTTGATGTAAATATGAAGAGTGATATGTTTCTATTTAAAAAAATGCCTTTGCATTATGATTTCTCCTGTATCATGGCTGCCCAGACCTGGGACAACTATTTGTAGGCCATACAAATATTTGACCCGTGCGGCCACGACTGCAACCAGCACAGAACCTAATCGCTCAGCCACTGCACCAAACGTGTCGTCGTCTTCGACTAATTAATTTTGAAACTAACGTCCATTTTTTAAATAATCTTAATTAGCAAACGCCAACATCCTGTAAAACTATTTATATTAGCATAAAGATAATTTAATAAAATATATACAAGGTTAGTCAGAAAGGGTACTAAGCCGCGGGTCACTTAAAGTATCACTGATGACTATTTTAAAGCAAGTGTTAAAATTTCAAAATTCAATTATTTTTATTTGCATGCAAAAAGATTTTTATTTTAGTTTAAAAAAAAACGTACCCGGTTTAGTTATGAATTCAGAAAATTCAGTTTCAAATCCGTGACCTCAAATATGAACCAAATAGTAGACACAGCTGATCATAGCTATGGACTGATAGATTTTAGCATATTTTTTACGAAATCTTTGAAAAGCTATTTCTTTTAAACTATTGAGTTGTGGGGAAAGTTGTAGAACAAAAGTTATCCCTTATTATAGGTACTTTAACACCCTTTCGGCTTAGTACCCCCTTTCCGACTAACCTTGTATTTCAATGAGAATATTGACCCCTAAAAGATTTCCCAACGCTTTAAAAATCACAGCGTACCCGTAAATAAAATTACAATTCTATTCGCCTGAAAGGAACAATGAAGCAATTTGTAGAACCAACAATGATGGCTACTTAATTACGTTTCTCAGACAGCCTGCAACTGTAGCCGTGTGAGCATTGTTCTGGTACATTCTGTTAAGTATTTGTTGTATAGTACGACACAACTAAGAAGTACTTTGTAAAACCGATCAGTTCCGAACTGAGTGCGACTTTAAGACCACGATTTTTTATTACTACTACAATAAAAAATACTGCCTTGTTGGTCTAGTGGTCGCAAGCGTGTCTGCTGAGCATAGGGTCCTGGGTTCGATCCCCAGGTCGGACAAAGTGTTATTGGGTGTTTCCACTAGGAATTTCTCAGTAGCAGCCCGGAGTCTGGATTTATGCCCGGTTAATGGCGATAGACTCGCCCCTTATTACATGGGACTGAAACATAACTGGCGAAACGAGGGTGTACTAAACACCTCTGCCAAACCCTTCGGGCAATACAAGGCGTGATGTTATGTATGTATGTAAAAAATAATCTTTGCGCTGACGCAATAAGTGTGAGTGCTGCAAGATGAGCGACTGCCATTGGTTGTTAGATCAAGTTTTTCGATGCGATATCTTAGTTTTGTCGTGCTATACCCTCCTGGATGCCAGCGTCATACCTATATTACATAAAGAATTAAAAATTCGTTCTAAAGTCATCTGAGAATTGTGTTCGTAACAAATCATTTTATGGTAGATATATATATGACATAAGTAAAATCTATATATAAACAACTATATCTTTTTTGCGTTTTTTTGGATGTGTGATATACCATAAAACCTAAGTTTCAAATAATATCGATATACCCGTGATATACCATAAAACCTAAGTTTCAAATAATATCGAATATTTTTTTTCTGGAATCCAGGAGGATACTACTTCTTGAAAGCCGAATTAGCGCTTAAATTGAAAGAATGTGTCACTTGAAGGCTGACTAATATTTTGCAGAGGTTGTAATGAAAACATTTTGGAGGGCTGCGTGGATCATACGATTTGCAACGTTGTTTTTTTTTTCTATTTGTCTACTTTTACATGGTCTTGTGAACCGTTTCTACGTAACCGGGCAGTTATTGGCGAGACCTGAAGGGTCTCCAACCAATGGGGACGAGTAATATACTTAACTTAAGCTAACTTCAACTCTGACATCATGACTACGAGCAACAACACTAAGGGCGACCCCTAATGGGACTCGGACGAAGTTAACTGCGCTACCAAATATTTATATGATAGCAAACTATTTCCTACGTGGCTACCATCTAAATTAAAGCAAACAAACAATAATTGATTTTAACTCAAATCAATTGTCTTTTGTACACAATCTATGTGTGATTGAAAGCACAAAAGGTTGGTCCTTCGGTCCACAAAAGATTGGTCCTTCCGTGCACAAAAGGTACCAGGACCGTATACAAACAATGTGGACTCCTCCCGCTGTAGTATCGACGTGACTGATTGGAACCCGGTCCTAGCTTAATTCTGGGTTTCGATAACATCTCACTTGGTACGGGTATTGTTCGTATTTGGTCCTAGAAGAAGGGAGGATTGGATTTGATGAACATTTTGTCTCATTGTTGGTAATTGAAGTGTGATCTGATAAAGACATTAATATGCTCGTGTAAATGTTATAATCCAAGTAGCTTTTGCCCGCGGATCTGCTTGCGCTATACTTTCAATTTGGATAAAAATTATTCTACTCTGTTTTGGATTCTTAGGAATTATCCCATAGTCCTATTGGCAACTGTCTCGTTCATGAGACGTGTAACAGCAGTGATAACTTTGTGGTGTGACCGTCGGACTGCCAAGTCATAGGTCTAAGGTTCGAACCCAAGGCACGCACCTCTGACTTTTCGGATTCACGTGCGTATTGTATAATTATCACTTGCTTAAAAACGGTGAAGGAAAACGTCACAAGGAAACCAGCGTGTTTGAGAGATATTTCTCGACGGCATGTGCAGCCAAGACAGGGGCTCATGGGCGGCATAAACTCTGACACTAGGTTAGTCACTAACCACACAAAAAGAAGAAGATTATTAGAAGACTATCTGAAAAGAAAGGATAAAGATATCGCTCGTTAAGATACAGAATGTATCCAAATTCGAGGAATATCTTCAAACCCGCATTCACACATCCTGTATTATTAACAAGTATATTATTTCGGTAACTTAGAAACTTGTAAGAGAAAAGATAGAACTTAAAGCGTATTGCTTAAAAGAGAAAATTAATTACATTAAATAATGTAAATTCTATCAGAAGTGATACCTCCCTAATTAAAAGTTACAGTCTCAAGTATAAATTCTAATTAATATTTTAATCATTGTATTCATTCCCTTAGTGATTACTAATAAATAAGTCTATTGTTATGGAAATTCTAGGACAACTTCTGTATTTGTTATTCTAAACAGATGAATATTTATTATTGTTAATACTAGTTAGGGTTCGTTTATGGAAACGCGGAGCTTAGCGGGGCGTGTAGCGGACAATTTAAAAGCGCCACTAGCAAGTTGCCTTCTGTAACCGACTTTCAACCTGTAGACACACCTGTCGACTTCTGCAAGTTTAACGAACACAGCAAGTACTTGCGTGCAATAACTTGCGCAACGAAACTTGCCAGTGGGTTTGGCACTAAATATATGGCGATTTTATGGAGATACGTATTTCCGCGCGTTTCGTTTGAGTTGTATGTACAGTAGAGAAATGAAAAGGATCGTCAGTTTTCAAATTCATTCCTTTCCCACATCACGGGCACATGTTACTTTTTCAAACTGTTGAACGTAACAGACTAATGCATGGAAAATTATGTTTCATTATTTGATAGCAAAGATCAAAATTACCTTTTGCCTCTATGACGAAGTATTTGGTTTAAGAAGTTTTGTTGTAAAAATTATGAAATCAATCAATTCGATGATTTAAAAAAATTATAGATATTACAAGTGTCATCATGTTACCATTATAATTTTTAATATGCTGTCAAAAATACTTGCATTTTCATTTCTATAATGTTGGCAATACGTAGTCAGTAAAATCGAGTAAGAGGGGCTCGTGACTAATTACCAACCGCGCGGATCATACGATTTGCGAGGTTAAGCTGCACTTGCCGCGGTCAGTCTGTGGATGGGTGACCATTCGTTACACATCGAGACCCCTCCGTGCCTCAGAGAGCACGTTAAACACTCGGTCACGGGTGTCATACGAATACCTATGACAGTCGTTACGGATAGTCAAAAACCCAAAAAGTCTGACAACCGGTCTAACCTAAGGATATCGGCATTGCCCAGTAACTGGGTTGCGGAGGTCTGATGGCAGTCGCTCCGTATAAAATACTGGTATTCAGCCACATTTGGTTAGACTGGAAGCTGACCCCAACATGGTTGGGAAAAGGCTAGGCAGAACGAACGTAGTCAGTAAAATAATTCGTTTCTTGCACTGTGCAAACAAAAATAGACATTAAGGTGCATAACGTTTTTATTCCCCGACTGTACCTATAACAGTACGCGGCGCAAACGCAGTCTTAGAGAATAATATACTTCTCTATGAATAGAGAAACAGTGACGCGGTTTCTAAGTGACAAACGCGACGCGATGCGACACAACGCGGAACAAGTACGCGTTACGTCGCGTCTCGCTACAAATGCCGCTAGTAGGGAATGCCGTTGTTTCGATCACGTTTGCAGCAACGCGTCCTGTCACGTTTTTTGCTAATGCAGGACTCCCCGTAACAGGGCTAAGCCATGTCTGGCGTTAGATACGTCGCCGATCTTCCGCCGGTACACATCATTCTATACAAACATCTCATACCGTACGCATTGGGCCGAAGATGCGTTACTAAAATTCCTCGAGTAAATTACGCGATGGAAGATCGGTGACGTATCTTCTTTCAGGTGTGGCTTGGCTCTTAGAGATCGTAATTAATAGTACGTAGTTTGACAAAGTTCTATATGTTGCGGTATTTATTTTTAGCAGGTCATGAACCAAATGGCTACAAACAAAAAGTGATCATCTGTCGCCCGTATACACAAACATTACTGGGCCTCACAGTGTGTAGACATTTATCATTAATTTGTGGTGTGCTCGAACGCACCACATACCAGTATTTTACACATCAGACCTCCGCAACCCAGTTACATCCTAAGGTTTCTGACTTCCCGTAACAACTGTCATAGGTATTCGTATGACACCCGTGACGGACTGTATAACGTGCTCTCCGAGGCACGGAGGCGTCTCGATATGTAACGAATGGTCACCCATCCACAGACTGACCACGGAAAGCGCAGCTTAACCTCGGAAATTGAATGGCCCGCGCGATTGGTAATTAACCACAATCCTCTCTTTATGGCGTCTAATTACTAGAGTATATAATAGCTCCCCCTTACTAATAAATTTCGAAACTCACAAACGATTGTCAAATTAAACTGTCATATTCATTACAATCGAGACATGTACAAACCCAAAGCATTTCATTTATAGTTAATGAATAGAGTTGGACTATAATACACCGAGTTATCGATAATAATTCATATGATATCGCCACTGAAGCGCGACGTGGATTGTTCACTAATCAATATTAGTCGGATTCTATGCTGAATATCAATGGAATTCTGTTTGTAGACCGTACTATTGTCACGTATTATTAATATGGGATATACCTTCGATTTAATAATGTTTCATTGTCATATCATATCAGTATTTCCTCTGTTGGTTCTCTCCGTTTCCTATAAGAATTATATCGGGTAGTTAATCCAATTATTACTATGCTAGGCGGATTTGTAAGCAATGATTATATTCTTCTTTGCATGTGTCCGAGTTTATGCCGCCCATGGGCTTCACATGCCGTCGAGAAATATCTCTCAGGTATCATCATCGTTTCCTCACAATGTTTTCCTTCACCGTTTTATAAGCAAGTGATGATTATACAATACGCACATGAATCCGAAAAGTCATAGCTGCATGCCTTGGGTTTGAACTCGAGGCCTATGACTTGGCAGTCCGACGGCCACACCACCTAGGCCCTAGGCTATCACTGCTGTTAATGAAATGATTTTATTATTATAAATACGTACAATTGAGGATATAGCTATCCGACTTCACCTCAAAATATTATCTTCTTATACAAAATCGACCGCTAACGAATAATATACATTTTTTTTAATATTCGGCTTCATGACAATCACATTTTGTATGTTATAAACTAACTAACTATCTAACTAACTATGTGGGTGTTTGTGCATGTGAAAATTTGTGCCTGTAAACGTACCCACGATACAGGAGAAATCCTAGTGAGGGGCAACGATTTTGTTAAAAAAAGTAATTTTATTTCTCTGTAACGGTTTATAAGGCAAAGGAAATATTTTTACCATCAACTGATTTGGAAGATGTCGTAAAAGCCTCCTTATTATATTTTTATTTTTAAACCTTGCAATATTTTTTTTTTGTAATTTACTAGAAGAAAAAGGAAAAAAAAGAACTAGTTTTTTGCTTTTATTAAATAACCAAATTATTTGTTATGTACTTTTTTCTAAAATCTTATGCCCTTGACGATTGAAAAATCGGCCTTTAGCAAATTACTACCTTTTCTTGTTCAAGTCGGATTCAAAGATAAGTAGAGAGAACCGATAGTTCCATTAATTTAATAACACTCCGTACAGTCACGTCGTATGCTGACGGTGCATTGAAAATATAATTCAATCGTGTGCAAATTAATTCTATTGAAATCCTACCTAATATTATGCTGGCATGTTTAATTTGTTTGTAGTAATATTGACTTGTGTTGAAGATTTTAGGATAGCGTATCTATACTAATATTATAAAGCTGAACAGTTTGTTTATTTGAACGCGTTTATCTCAGAAACTACTGGTTGGAATTGAAAAATTATTTTTGTTTTGGATAGTCCATTTATCAAGGAATGTTATAGGTTATATAACATCACGCTACGACCAATAGTAGCGAAGCATAACTTAAAAAATGTTGCAAAAACGGGAAAAATGTCCACCCGTGCGAAGCCGGGACGGGCCGCTAGTGTATTATAAAGGTCGACCTACATCTATGGGACACGTAGGGAAAGTACTTTAAATATTGTAGATAGGATATTTTGCTTCATGGAGACATTATTTTATTTTCTTAATTAAGTAATACTGCATTCAAAGATTTTTTTAAAGTTGCTTGCCTTATCTGGGAGTCGAACTGGCTAAAAGTCAAAAATCACATCCTGTATTTTTATGATTTCGATCGAAAGGGCGTATCATAAGGATTAATTCCTTCCAACTAATATAGTATCTTAAATTAAAGGAACACCGTGAAATTTTACATTTAAGTTTCCGAAGATGAATAATTTTATAATGGTTGAACCAACTGTCGATTTTCGTACTTCGAAAAATGTCGGCATTATCATTTATTTCACTTTGATTATTTACTTATAATTTCACGATGTTCCTTTAATTTAAGATACTATGTTACTAAGAAAGAATTCATCCTTATGACTGACCCTTTCGATCGACATCAAAAAAATACAGAATGTTTTTTTTTACATTTGGTCGATTCGACACCCAGATGAGGCATGCAACTTTTAAAAATCTTTGAATGTACTTTTAAAAATAAAATAATGTCTCCATGAAGCAAAATATCCTACCTACAATATTTAAAGTACTTTCCCTCCGCGTCCCATAGCCGATAATTTATTTTATATTTTTATGGAAACGTAAATCCTACCTATTACGTTGTGACAACTGTAGTTGATCGTATAAGAGGCTGCTGAGAGATCAAATGAGGAGGAATGCACTCTGCTCTCCTCAAAGAAGGCAGGCATAAAGATACTTATGAATACATAAAATGCCTTCATTGAAATACCGTACGGGAGCTTTCAAAGCGTCTCGCTACAAAATAACATTGAGATTTTCTCGTTTTCGTTTTATATTTTTGAATGAATTTTTATAATTCTCGACGTCGACATTTCAAATGCTTAAGACGTCTGGTTTAATTTTATGCAAATATACATAATTATTATCATTATGTAGAATAAAAGCTGATTCCATTTTTTTTGTTATAAATTATTAAATAATCGCGTTCCTTAACCAAATCTATTAGTATTACATCGAAATGAAAAGGTATACTTTTATCAAATCTATTATTAATTCCTTTATTAACCGACTTCTAAAAAAGGAGGAGGTTCTCAATTCGACTGAATGTTTTTCTTTGTTTTTGTTTTGTTTTGTTTGTGAACCGATTTTAATGATTCTTTTTTGTTTGAAAGAGTATTCTTTCGAAATGGTCCCATTTAAATTTTGTGAAGATCTGATGAAGAACTTCGGAGATAGACAATTTGAAATCGGTTTTATTTTTGTTAAAAAGTTTTATTATTCATTTGCAATACATATTTAATTACATTTTTAAATATTTCTATAAAAAAATAAAAACATTTAAAACTATAAAAAATAGTAGCCCACCGGCATCGGGAATAGGATCCAAGCTACCGGTGGTCAGGGCCTCAGAGAAACTTCCTAACAATACGCAATAATATTAATATTTTTATTTTTTAGAGAAAACGTTGGCGCTCACTAGGATTACTCTTGTATCGTGGGTGCGTTTACAGACACAAATCTTCACACGCACAAACATCCAGGCCCGGAACAATTATCTTTAGGCCATACTTGTTCCGTGCGGGAATCAAACCTACAACCCACGGCGCAGAAGCCAAGCACTCAGCCACTGAACAATCGTGTCGTCAATTAATTCTTAAATATTTTTTTTAATGACGATAATTTTTCTTTAAACTCTTCTCTAAGAATGTTATCAAGCCCGGATTGATATATGGCGACTTGTAAATTATCTTATGCAGCCTAAATTAAATATTCTACACACATAACATAACATCACGCCTGTATGCCTCGAAGGGTTGGGCAGAGAAATATAGTAACACCCTAATTTCGCCGTTATGTTTAAATCCCATGTAATAGGGAGTGAGCTTATTGTCTTCAACTGGGCACAAATCCGAACTGCGGGCTGCTACTGAGAAGTCCCACACGGAAAACCCCAATAACACTTTGCCCGACCTGGGGATCAAACCCAGGATCTCACGATCAGCAGTTGCGCTTACCACCAGTAGACCGATGAGGCTGTTAGATAGTTTACATGGGATATAATTACCATAAATTTAGTGGGATATAATCACCTTTGGCTAGGAAACATTTAAAATTCTTATAGCATAAAATCATAGTAGTACTCTCAACCGTTGTGCGTGTATGAATATGGATGAAGCGGAAGGAGTATATAAGGTTCGTAGCATGTGGCGTTCTAATAGTTTCAGTCTACCCCCATGGGAAAAAGGCGTGAGTTTATGTATATAATGAGTTACAAAAATATCCCTAAAACCGAAAGGGGGTTAAAAGGTCCCTTGTAAAGAGTCTATTGGCAATATTTGAAAACCGTAGCACGACCCAAAAAAAAAAAAGAATTTGGATAAAACATAAAATAATCATCATTGTAACGCAACCCTGAAAACATAAAACTAAAGAGTAGACTACCCAGAAAGTTATTTACATTCTTACCTAATTTCCTTCTAATTTATCTAGGTTGGCACTTTTTTGGTTTAATAAATATTTTCTTTTTCATGAGGAATTGTGTAACACGTTGTATATGTATGTTATAGCATAAAGAGAGCGCGTCACTGCTTTTGGAACGAAAACAAATAAACTTTGAGTATAAACACAGAGATCACCATGATTCTAATCGTACGATTTAATAACCCGTGCACTGCTGTAGTGTCCTGTCCATTTTGAATCGCAAATTATCGTAAATAAAACGCAATAACAACGCTCTATTTTGTCTCGCGTTAAGGGCTGCCAAATGCTTTTTGCAATTTTTGGATGTATAGTTTTTTATGGAAGTAATTTAATGTTTTTTTTTACTATAAGTGCATTTTAATAATAGTGGCATTAATGCAAGTTTTTTTGATGTGGCGACGTTGGCGATGGCAGACACACGACAGCAGACCTTCGTAATTCGTCGGCTCTCTTCGGTTTGATTCCGCCAGTTTTTTTTTACAAAATGATTTACGATGCTCACATCTACCTGGCGTCCCGCGTCAGCTTCATTATTTTTTATCATAAGTGCATTTTATATCCAAGTCATGGATAAAATGGGTAATAGTGGCATAAATGCATTTATTTTGTGACGTTTCGTTTCTATCGCAACGTTTTATGGAATTCCCGATTCCTCATGGCATTAGTCAAAAGATTATAAGTAATGATCATGAAGGTATAGGTAAAAAGACCACTCTGCGAAGATCAACTGAAAATGGAAACATTTTGGCCTTGAATATTTACTTTGGAATTCTGTCTCTTATGTCTGTCTCTGTCTGTCATGGACCTGAACGATGTTCGAAGTCAAGCTTTGATATTTGGGGTACAGCGGGACAGGAGCGAAACAGAACATTGACGTCAAGTTTTTACAGAGACGCTCACGGTGCTATATTAGTTTACGATGTGTCGAAATGTGTCGGAAGTCCCTAGCAAAACTTAATGAGTGGGTCGAGGAACTTCAAGTATACCCCACCAAGAAGAACAAAGTCTACTTAGTTCTCGGTAATAAGATTGACAAGCATATCATTTTGGGACCCAGTGCATAATATCAGCAAGCACATTGGGTCACCCGCACGAGCGCTCGACGAGTATTCCCAAGGAGGGTTGATATTCGGTAGGCGGCCGGTCATAAAATAATAAGCCAAAACCTCTAACAACATGGATTTATGAAATATATGTTGTGCCGACCCCATCTAGTGTGGAATAAGGGCAGGAAGAAGAAGAAGACTAAACCCTATTTAGAAAGAGAATATTCTATCTTTGTTTAAGTAGGGTATTTAGAAAGGGACAGAATTCAAGGCCTAATTTCAAGGCCTTTCAGTAGGTGTTCGTTGTTTGCTCTCAAGTTTTACGAATACCTTCGTGGTAATGATAATGTTTCCTATTGATAAGATCATACGATTTGAAAGGTTAAGCTGCACTTGCTGCTTGATGGGTGACCGTTCGTTACACATCGAAACCCCTCCGTGCCTCGGAGAGCACGTAAAGCAGTCGGTCCCAGGTGTCATACGAATACCTATGACAATCGTTACGGCGAATCAGAAGCCCGAAAGCCTGTTAACCGGTCTAACCCTAGGATATCGGCCGGTCGATGTAACCTACTGGTATTCAGCTGCATCTGATTAGACTGGAAGCTGACCCCAACAGTTGGGAAAAAGGGTAGACAGAACAATATTTCGATGACAGTACCTAAACCTTCTGTCTTATACCTGTCACAATGTCCCTTGATACCTGCTCGTTCAGAGAGAAAAAAGGCAAAAACTTTTTGTATTTCCTTTAACAGTTCCATTTAAAGTAACTCTTACAATTCGACGAATGTCAGCGTTTCTTGGTCTAACAAAGTTATCTTGCAACCCATCTTTCATCCCTCATTTTTTCCTGATTACAATCACCGCTGGCTTTGTAACAAGGCTGAACGCGGTAAATCCTTGGGCTATGATAAATGTAGTGACGTCACGAGCTCGTTTCCGGTTCTTACTTTATTTTTACTGTCGCCAGGATTTTTGTAATATATTTGGGTAATGAACAGCCCTAGCTTGTGTGATGATTAAGCGTTAGTAAAGAAGTTTGTGTCATTTTTACTCGAGATGAGAGCTAATTTGAAATTTGACGTAGATAGTTGGTAATTTTTTTTTTAAATGCGCTACTCAGCCGAGTTTTCCCAAGGCTAGACCGAATTATTGACATCAGTTCGTTGATTTCTAAGAAACGTTTAGGAGGATAAAGATATCGCGATGGTTGATGCAGATGTGCCGTCAGTTAGGCCAGGTCAACTCAAACCTCAATCAGTGATAGCCTAGTGGTGTGACCGTCAGACTGCCAAGTTATAGGTCTCGAGTTCGGAGCCAAGGCACGCACCTCTGACTTTTCGGATTCATGTGCGTATTGTATAATTATCACTTGCTTAAAAACGGCGAAGGAAAACATCGTGAGGAAACCGGCATGCCTGAGGGATATTTCTCGACGGCATGTGAAGACAAGTCAGAGGCCCATGGGCGGCATAAACTCTGACACCAGTTTAGTCACTAACCACACGAAAAAGAAAGAACTCAAACCTGCTATGGCACTTTCCTCAAAAGGCCATTCCAGAGTTGCCCTACATCGTTTCACTCGCATAGTTTTTATACAACAATGTCTGGACTTTAAAAGAGACCTTCATCTCTGAGTTTGTTTCGGCTTTTCTCCTCAGAGCTAGTCTGATAGGAAATGCCGGCGCCATCTAGTCTTAAAAAAACATTACATTGACTTGTAAAAGTGTCTGTAACAGATTTATTTACAGAAATAAAAATCATTAATCATTTATCTACAATATTTCAAACTCGCTCGAAATAAGTGCAGTAGATTAAAGAACCTTAAAAAAAGCTTTAAAAATCTTAACTTTCTTTTGGAAATCAACTAAAAACCTTTAACAATCACCATTTTCTTCGTTCTATCTTTTCTGGCCTACTGCCAACGTTATCTTCATAGCTCGTCGTGGCCTCATTAGTAGGCATGAACAATTCCTTCCTTTAAAATTATGGTGAATTTCCGATATTAGGTCTTTACTTGAAGCGATTTTTGAATTTGGCAACAATTCAATAAAAAAAGTTACAAAAAGTTCTCGATGTTGTGTGAAGTCCACCAATCCGTACCAAGCTATGTGATGAAACAAGTCCTTAACCCTTTTTATTCTGAGAGGAGGTCCGTGCCCAGCAGTGCGATGGTAATAGGCTGATCATGCTTATGTTTTGGATGTTGAATAGCAAAAACAGCTTTATGTACCCATGTGCTGATTGTTGCAATAATTCCTCACGGATTTTCATTGTAGCTGTCTGTTAGGACCTTTTTTATGATGATGATGAAAGAGAAGAGAGAATATGGGGAGCTCAGGAACAAAAACCGTCATGTATACTTTTCAATTTTGTTCAAAAATCGAGATTTTTCTTTACGACTAGGTCTGTTTGCCTTGCAAATGTCACTTTTTGATCAGAATGCGACTTGGAGATGCTATTTTCTCAATATGGCACTTTTTGAACCAAACCTTTTTGTTCCTGAACTCCTCATAGTTTCAAGGTTAGTATTGCTGTGTAACTTTTTTTTTTTTTTTTTTGCGTTGGAAAATCCTCATGGGTGTCCCTCGCCCGGGAAAGGTGAGGGGGTCTGCCGGACTCTTACCGGCTAAAAACCAACGGTGTTCCTCCTTCTGACCGTCGGCCGGGGTCGCGGGATTCGCCTAAGCATGCACCGCAACCCTTGTCTTGGTCCACCAATTGCTGGTGGACCTCTCCACTGTAGGGCCCCACCCCACGACCCCCTGAGAGGCGCGGGGGGCACCCCACATCACCGGCGCACCAGAACACATGGTACGCCGTGACCACCCCGGGGACCAAACAAGTACATGGGCGCCAGACTACCCCGTGTCTGGGCACCCCTGGTCCCCCTGCGACGGGTCAGATTATTGCTGTGTACCTAAGTACAACCTTATTACTTAAAGAATGGGATTAGAAATGGACCCAGTATTTGACTTCCGCTCACGGAGAACGTGCGTGGCTTATTAGCAACCGCGCCAATCTTACGATTTGCGAGGTTAAACTGCGCTTGCGGCGTTCAGTCTGTGGATGGGTGACCGTTCGTTATACATCGAGACCCCTTCGTGCCGCGGAGAGTACGTTACACCGTCGGTCCCGGGTGTCATAAGAATACCTATGACGGTCGTTAGTAGTCAGAGGCCCGAAAGTCTGACAACCTGTCTAACCTTAGGATATCGGCATTGCCCAGTAACTGGGTTGCGGAAATCTGATGGCAGTCGCTCCGTGTAAAATACTGGTATTAAGCCGCATCTGGTTAGACTGGAAGCTAATCCCAAGATAATTGGGAAAGGGCTAGGAGGAAGAGCTCACACAGAGAACGTGTGTGAATGAGACACAAATAACCACAATGATAGAAGCGCCGTCATTTCCAGTACCATTCTTTAAGTACACTGTAGTAATTTTTCATGATGCTTCTGGGACCAGGCGTGGGGACAGGTTAGAATATAAAACTTCCTCACCACACGCTGGGAATAGACGCGTCTTGTAAGATTCAACAAAACCCAGCACGCTTGGTGGTAGGATCTATACGGTCCGCCTGGCTAGCTACCACCCTCACATTAAAGTCGGCGCCAAACAGTTTACTGTGTTCCGACGTGTGAGAGCCAGAGGAGTATAGGGGAATCCCTCTATATCTCTGTTCCTTGGATTCGTGTGGTCCATCTTAGACCCTGTCTGCGCTTACCATCAGGTGAGACTAGGGCCAAACACGACCAAGTAAAGAATAATAAAAAAAAAGATCTACCTATCTACTGCCTCGTTGGTCTAGTGGTGGCAAGCGCGACTACCGATCGTAAGGTCCTGGGTTCGATCCCCAGGTCGGGCTAACTGCTCAGTAGCAGCCGGGAGTTTAGATTTGTGCCCGGATGGTGGCAATAGGCTCGCCCTCTATTACATGGGGCTTAACATAACGGCGAAATGAGGGTGTTGCTATACACCTCTGCCCAACCCTTCGGGGAATACAGGTGTGATATTAAGATCTATTAAAAGCTAACATTGTAGAGCAATTAGCTATCACTGAACTACTTCCAAGTATTTACCGGAAATTGGTTCAACTATCAAAACTTTATGATAAGTAAGCGCAGGTACTTACAACTGAAGTACAATTAGTAGTTGCGTGAACTTCAAACCATTAGTTGTTAAGTTGTGAACTATTAGATGAGTCAGTATTAAGTTTTATAGTAGGTACCTATTGATTCCAGTCTAACATAAGGATATCGGCATTACCCAGTTACTGGGTGGCGGAAGTCGGACCGCAGTCACTCAGTGTAAAATATTAGTATTCAGCCTCATCTGGTTAGACTGGAAGCTGACCCCAACATAAGGGAATAGGCTAGGAGGAAGAAGAGTAGGTACCTATCGAATTGATTGGAGAATCCATCAGAGAACCATTTTAACTCTCAAAGCTCAAGCTCCTTGAAGGTGTCACTGTAGCCGGAGACAACTGTAAGACATGGTCATCATAAGCTGTTGCAGTAAAAGAACGAGAAACTGTTCACCACTTGACCAATGATCTAACTCTAAAAGACAGGAATAGAATCGTGTAGGGGTGAATCTAACATTACAGTTATAGCTAATATCGGTCTGTCAGGATTGCGATCATGGTGAAAATAGTAAATAAAACCAACATAGATTCTCCACGTACTTATATTTGGATTAGTGGTTAGTTACAGAAGCTAGTTTACAATATTAATTATTTACACAAGATCAGAAAATATGAAGGAGCTAATCAGATATAAAAGGTCAGACATTTTCGGCGGTTCGACATAGAATCCTCTGCCCCGTCCGTTCTTCATCTGCGCGCCCCGTCACGGGCGCGAGGAAACGGGGTCGGGGCTTGTGGGCCCCCTTCCCTTTGCCCCGTCGAATCACCACTGTTTTTATAACGGCGGGTACGTTGATTCGTCTTGACGGCTACCCTCGTTTATCGACATTGTCCAGTGTTACCAGCTACCGACAACATAAGCTTATTCTTAACCAGGAAATCCGGGTTTATCAGACAGTCCTCCTCGTGGTCAGCATGCCCAGAGAGTAATTTGCTGATCCCTTGCACCGCCCGGTGTTGCTTGACATGGAGTTAGTCATTCGTTAGTCAAAAATAATAGGGTAGTTGACAATATTCTTTTTATTAATTGTCTCGAAACTATTACAAAAAACAAAGGCAACAGTGAAAAAACCAATAAAATATATAATAAAATGCCCAAGTTATAAGCGATTTAAAATGGTTAACTAGACAGTGACGGCACTATCGAACGATGACGTCATACTTCAAAAACTTCATAACATGTTTGTTTTGTGCGACAAGGACACAAAATGCGCCATTCAAAACTTGGAAAACGTGTTTCTCCTTCACTTTTAGACTGTTTTTTGTAACGATCGTTGTCTTTACCTTTTTTGATATAATATTAAATTCCTCCTATATTCGTAATGTAGTTAACTACCGAAATATTAACTAAAAACCTCAGTGCTAACCCTGAATCCTGTCTAACAGATGCTGTTCGAGCACAAAGCTGCGCTATCCACGATGCACGGCGTCGGGTACAATAGACCGACAGCGCCAGCGAGATAATGTTTTTCATAACGTTACCCAGCTTAATGGAGGATTCTGGGTAAGCTATGTGCGTTTGGAAAGCTATGCGATTTAGCAGGATCGGCGATGAGATTTGAAGTTGTATTATGGTCAGGCTTTGATAGTAAATAGGTATAGGTATATACTAGGTCAATGGAATGATGTTGATAGTATAAATTAATGTTGGCGGCATTCAAAATTTTAGCAGATAGGCAATGTAAACGAAGACTGCTAATAATTATAAAATCATATTTTTTTTTTTATTTCACATAAACCAATACAGGTACTTATGAAAAGTCGAATTTAGATGCACGGTTCCAATTAGTCGTTTCGTATGGAGAAGAGCCGGCAAGAAACCATGGGGTTACTCTTATAAAAATGTTTAACCTGATTTATCTAAATGTTTTAATTCAGGATGTCGGTAGACAATACTATACCAATATTATACGGACCATTTATACTCTATTATTTACCTATTTCGAATATTCATGGAATATCTATTGTCTGCCTCGTTGGTCGAGTGGCAAGCGCGACTGCTGATCGGGAAGTCCGGGGTTCGATCCCCAGGTTGGCCAAACTGTTATTGGGTTTTTCCGTGCGGAATTGTTCAGTAGCAGCCTGGAGTTTGGATTTGTACCCAATTGATGGCAATAGGTTCGCCCCCTATTACATGGGACTTAAAGATAACGGCAAAATGAGAGTGTTACTATACGAACTTACTATAGTTTATGTTAGGTTTTTCTATCTCATTTTTTCGCTTATATTTCGCTATCACTGTTACACAAACATAATGTTTTCAGTGACTCTCATTTTATGCTATGAGTCAACACTTATCCTGTTCACAATGGAAAGTTTCAGCCGGATAACGGTTTAGTTTTGATTTCTAAACCTTCTTTTGTGCTGATAAACGAGGACAATGCGTGTTCCCACCGAATGTTATGAGCCCTATAGAGTATAATAGCATTCGTTGCTATTATGTGTTATGACAAGTGGGATCATTGATTTATGGATAGAATTTTCGGCTTGATAACATAACATCACGCCTGTAATCCCCGAAGGGTTGGGCAGAGGTGTATAATATCACCCTCATTTCGCCGATATATTTAAGTCCCGTGAGCCTATTGCCATCACCTGGGCACAAATCCAAACACCGGGCTGCTACTGAGGAATTCCATACGGAGAAATCCAATAACATTTTGTCCGACCTGGAGATCGAACCCAGGACCTCAGGATGAGCTGTCGCGCTTGCCAGCAATAGAACAACAAGGCAGTTTCGGCTTGATGTAATGTTTTTTTAAGTATGATCGAGGACCTAGAGTGGCTGAAATAGTACTGCGTGGATCGATAAATCGGCAAGGTTGGATGTTGGATAGATTGTTACAGTGCAAAAGTGTGTTAGTTCTATCGCCACACAATAGTTAGATGTGTGTATAGCACACACTTATATCTATACTTATATTATAAAGCTGAAGAGTTTGTTTGTTTGAACGCGCTAATCTCAGGAACTACTGGTTGGAATTGAAAAATTATTTTTGTGTTAGATAGTCCATTTATCGAGGAAGGTTATAGGCTATATAACATCACGCTACGACCAATAGGAGCAGAGGATAAATGAAAAATGTCCACCCGTGCGAAGCCGGGACGGACCGCTAGTAAAATAATAATAAGAGATGTATACACGCACCACGCAACTACCTCCCACAGAAAGGAGAGGGGTGCGTCTTCGTGGATTGAACACACGGTAAGTGTTCTTCTTACATGAAGACCCTATAGTGCCTCGTAAAGCATTGCACCTTGCGCGCTACACTGAGCATTCTGGAACTTGGTTGGATAAACTGGTAATGCAGATAGCATTATACAAGGCCAGGTAATAATCACAACAGTTAGCTAGAAAATAGTATATTTTAAGAAACAAAATATAATCTTATTTTTTTATACATTTATACAACGTGTTACGTAATTCCCCATGAAAAATGTAAATAATCAAATAGTCTTTTATGGTTGTTGTCATTTAGGTACCTCTCACAGGAAATTAGGTAAGAATGTAAATAACTTTCTGTGTAGTCTACTCTTTAGTTTTATGTTTTCAGGGTTGCGTTTCATTGGTGATTATTTTATGTTTTATCCAAATTCTTTTTCTTTTTGGGTTATACTGCGATTTTCAAATATTGCCAATAAGTTATCTACAAGGGACTTTTAAACCCCTTTCTGCTTTAGGGGTATTTTTGTAACACGTTGTATACGATATAATAATAATTAATACGGAGAATAATAATTAACCAGTAGGTTTCATAGACAGACGCCATTTTATGTTTTCTGAATATGAATTTGAATATTAAAAATTATAAAATTGCGTTCGCTTATTTTAACTTGATTGTGTAATTTCTATACGACATGATAGCACGAAGAATAATTAACCAATAGGTTCAAAGAGAGACGCCATTTTGTCTTTTTTTCTGAATATGAATTTGAATATTTAAAATGCCTAAAAAATTACGTTCGGTTATTTTAACTTGATTAGGTATCACGATAAACAAGGTTTGTTTCAAAAAATATAGGTATCCACGTGAATAATTTTTATTTGTACCCAAAATATATTATCAAATTCGGTCAGGCAATCTCCATATCCAATTTGAACCCATTCGCTGGCGCAACTTTTTAACTATCGCCAAAAATCTTGTTCGATGTAAAAAATAACGGGTAGTATTTAAACGAGTGACAGTACATTCAAGTTTTAAGTGACAAAAATAATGAATTTACGTTATAGTATTACTAAGTGAGCGACTGACTGCGAGTGACGAAAAATCAACAGAACAATAACTTACAAACACTAATTTGAGTTACTTAAAATACAAGATGAGAAGCTTCTTAATATTCGAGCGACCTAATATTTGCTTGAGTGTCAACGTTACGTCCTGCATTTTTTTCAATATTTGCCTTTGCAAAAGAGGAAAGCTGGCGTTGCGTGGTCGCAGTTCTAACCTTTTTTTTTTTTATCGTGGAGAAATGCACTCGCATACTGCACTACCACGGGGAGATAGTGCAGTTATGTGGGACGCAAACCCACTAAAACTCCACGGTGTCCTCCTCTGCCACATATGGCGGGAACACGGGCACGCGTAAGCACTCATCCGCGAACCCGCCGCGGCTGTCCGTCACCAGACCCTCCTCTGGGGAGTACCCCCCATCACCGGCGCACCAGAACACATGGTACGCCGTGACCACCCCGGGGGCTAAACGAGCACATGGGCGCCAGACGACCCCGTGTCTGGGCACCCTTGGTCCCCCTGCGACGGGTCAGGTTAGTGGCCCCGCCGCCTACCACTTTTCGGCCGCAGAGGATAGGGAGAGCGGCCAACGACATACCGACACTCCTCTCCCCCTGCGGCCCCACCGCGTCCGCCATCTGACGGCGGTGACCCCGTCAAGGCCGCGGAAGGCAGGGAGAACGGCGCACCGCAATACCGGCACTCCTCTCCCGCTGCGGCCTCCACCCTTCAGCCGCGATGCCTCCCATACAACATCGCGGCCCGCCTTAGTTGCGGTGTCACCCAGGCGACACCGCAACCTACTTGGCCGCTACATCGAGGGCTTCCAGGCCCAAGCCCCGACGAGCAACCCCTCCTCGGGTTCCTCTTCGCTTCACCGTGGGCCTTCAATCCACGGCTACTGAGCCCCCCCGCAACGACAATGCGGGAACCCACCGGGGGGGCGCAGTTCTAACCTAACCTAACCTAGACGTTACGAATTTGACAAACTGTTTATAATATTGTAGTTGCTCTCTCTGTATTTCTAGTCGGTCACTTAGTAATTAAGTCGCACGGCTAGAATTTTAATATCTGAAATGGATTAATCACAACCCACTTTTGGTAAGCTCGTTCTGGATTTTATTATTAATCAATATTCGTCGTTAGTTTAGTTAATTTTTCGCTTACTCAAACTCATACCGCTCAAGTTATTAAAACAGTATTTCATCATCAGTCGGTTTTTTTTTATTCGATCGTTTTATAATTCCCCAAAAATAACTATACGCTGTTTCCATATCAATCAGAGATTTTAATAAATTCATATCGTCATGGTTTTATCCTAAACAAAAAATATTGTGCAATATTTTGCCTGCTTACAATCCATCAAACCCTTACTACAATTGCCCTTCGTGAAGTTCAGAAGATAATTTAATTTGAAATATGAAGGAATAGCATCAGTTTTCATATTTTAAACGATTTAAATTACCTTCACTTCGTATATTTGTTTATTTGATTCAAATATTGAGACTGACTTTTCAACTACTTCTGCTTGCTTCTAACCAATTCTCTTGAAACTTCGCACTCAAATTCAATTCCCATGAAAATATAACATTATGTAAAATACATACAACATAATCTTATAGTGGTGCATCTATTATTACAGTTATAGCTAATATCGGTATGTCAGGATTGGGAGCATGATAAATAAAGTAAATGAAACCAACATAGACTCCCCACCACTGAGAGTACTTATATTCAGGTTAGTGGTTAGTTACAGAAGCTAGTTCACAATATAATAATTTACACAAGATCAGAAAATAAGGACAAGCAAATCAGATATAAAAGGTCAGACTTCTTCAGCTGTTCGACATGGAATCCTCTGTTCCGTCGAATGACCAGTAGTTTTATAACGTTGGGTACGTTGATTAATTTTGACGATTACCCTCCTTTGTCAACATTGTCCAGTGTTACCAGCTACCGATAACAATGGGGTAGCACACTGGGTAACTATCCACCAGCGCCACCATCGCTGGTACTAACGCAATTTAATTAGTTCAAGTTTGTTTGACATTATTGCCAATGTTAATTTAACCCGTTCCGATTGGTTGTAATTGGTACCAGCGAGGGTGGCGCTATCTGAAATTAGCGCCGCCTGTACCTCCCCATTACAATAATTTTAACCTTCAATCCTAAAATCCTATTGCTGCAGGGGTACTGCAGGATACCCGCCGCCCGACCAGTAACAGGCCCGAGAAGGCGGCGCGCTGTGTTCTGTGCGCGCTTCTCAGGAGGAGAGGTCCGCCAAGGGTTGGCGGACCGGGACCTGCCGGGGTTGCGGTGCATGCTTTGCGAATCCCGCGACCCTGGCCGAACGGTCAGGAGTAGGAGCACCGTTGATTTTTAACCGGTAAGAGTCCGGCAGACCCCCTCGCCTTCACCGGGCGAGGGACATCCATAAGGATTTTCCAACGAAAAAAAAAAAAGAAAAAAAAAAGGGGTACTGCAAGATAAAACCGTTTAACTTACATGTTTTTTTAAGGGATTATTTTTTTACTAAAGAAACTATTGGAAAATAAAGTTCTTTAGCTTCAACTATCTATCTAACTACAAAATCCCTATTGGAGATGTTAAACGCCTGAAACGGATAACTATCGTGTTTAGAAGGGTCAAACCAACAATCTGTCAACATGTATGTACCAATGGGTTCTATAACCCACAATACCAAGAATTCTCAGAAGGGCCACCCTTTTAAGACAAGGGATACACTCCTCTTTCTGATATTCCATTGTACACAAGCTTGGACGATATTATTAGTACAATGCTAGCTAACTGGCTCGTTAGTCTAGTGGTTGCAAGCGCGACTGCTGATCGTGAGGTCCTGAGTTCGATTCCCAGGTCGGGCAGTGTTATTGGGGTTTTCCGTGTGGAATTCCTCAGTATCAGCCCGGAGTTTAGATTTGTGCCCGGTTGATGGCAATAGGCTCACCCCCTATTACATGGGACTTAAACATAACAGTGAAATGAGGGTGTTATTATACAACTCTCCCCAACCCTTCGGGGAACACAGGCGTGATGTTATGTTATGCTAGCTAGTCAGATAGGAAACGCCGGCGCCATCTAGTCTTAAAAAAAACATTACATTGACCTATAAAAGTGTCTATAACAGATTTATTTACAGAAATAAAAATCATTCAGTCGTTCATTCAATAGAACGCTCTAACTGACAATCAAATTCAGTAGCAATCTGCATGCAATTAAGCGACGTATATTTTGTTTCTTTTACCGTATATACATATCATAGAGGGGCTCGTGGCTAAATAACAACCGCGCCGATCGTACGATTTGCGAGGTTAAGCTGCGCTTGCCGCGGTCAGTCCGTGGATGGGTGACCATTTGTTACACATCGAGACCCCTCCGTGCCTCGGAAAGCTCGTTAAGCCGTCGGTCCCGGGTGTCATACGAATACCTATGACAGTCGTTACAGTCAGAAGCCCGAAAGTCTGACAAACGGTTTAACCTTAGGATATCGGCATTGCCCAGTTACTGGGTTGCGGAGGTCTGATGGCAGTCGCTCCGTGTAAAATACTGGTATTCAGCCGCATCTGGTTAGACTGGAAGCTGACCCCAAGATAATTGGGAAAAGGCTAAGAGGAAGGACCGTATATACATATCATAAAAATTCCACTCACTGCTGGATAAACGAAGAATTCTCGCCAGAATAAAGTACCTATTGCCAGTAATCACCACTCTGGAAAAGTGAGTGGGTGAACGCAGACTTAACCCTCAAGCAACGATAACGCTGTTGTCTATCACCAGTTTGGGTTATCTACACTAATATTATAAAGAGGAAAGATTTGTATTTTTGTATGTAACGAATAAACTTAAAAACGACTGGACCGATTTCAAAAATTCTTTTGCTGTTTGAAAGCCACATTAGCACTGAGTAACATAGGCTATATTTATTACTGTAATAAAACTTCTTACGCGGGCAGAGCCGTGAGGACACAGCTAGTGTTTTGTAAGTAGGACAATTTTGTCCCCTTCCCCGCCAGCTATTTTTCAGTTCCTCATTGAAGTAACAAGGTAAAGCTGACGTATAAGCAACCCGTAGATCTAGCACGAAAATTTGACGTAAAGTATCGTAAGTGTATCGCTAATGTAAGCGAATTTTGAATCGAAAATACAACTGTCCTATAATATTTTAGTTTTTTTTTTTGCGACGTACACAATTTGTATCATACAAAGATATGAATAAATTCAATTTAATTAAATAGTATGTGCGAACGAGTATTTCAAATTTAAAATTCAAGCACATTGACGTTATATTTACGTTACTAAAGTCATAAGGCCGTGGCCGCACTGGTACGGCGACAGCGACGCGACGCGACGGCGATTTCGTGAACAAATAAATTTCACTTGTCGCTTCTACAGTGCGGCCACGGACATATTATGTTTATATGAGTTTGTTTTCATGAAATCGCCGTCGCGTCGCTGTCGCCGTACCAGTGCGGCCACGGCCTAACATTCATGGTAGGCCTATTGAATGTTTTATTTATTTATTTATTTAAACAAGTACAACTATCATCACAGGCTTACCTAATACAATAGTGTAGTTATAATAGCATACAACAATTAATTAATTTACAATGAATCAAGAGTGATTTTACAAAATGCGGCCCGTGTGAATTCACTCAGAGTACAGTTGAAGCAGTCAATCTGTTGTGACAGCATATTGAGTGTAAGCAGCGCTCGCGTTAGCGGCGCGTGCTGCAGCAGGTTGGTGCGAGCGGGCGGCACCCACAGCAGCGGCGGCCGCCTCCGTCGCCCCACGTGTCCATCAGGTACACAGAACCCAATTGTGCATAGAACGCCTGGGTTATGTATTTTACCACGCATAATTTTAAATAAGTAAGTGGCGAGAGCTACTTCCCTTCTCACTTCCAGCCTATAATAGCCTACCATGCCCAGCACAAATAGAGTAGGATACAGCAGTGGATACCCTGGATACACACCATACTGCTTTAAGTACAGGAACCTCACAAATTTGTTCTGGATACGTTCTAGCATAAGTTTGTATTTGGCTTCATGTGGCGACCAGACGACAGTATTGCATTCCAGATGACTTTTTACAAGCGCTTCGTATAACGATCTCAGAGCACTGATGTTCGTAAACTGGTTTCCTAGCCGTAAGACCAACCCTAAATTGCGGTATGCTTTTTTACAAACATCAGTGGTATGTTTACGGAAATTTAAATCAGTTGTAAAGCGCACTCCCAAGTCCTTAACCTCTGAGACACGTTGCAGTCGGATTCCATCCATGCAATATTGATAATGACTTGGGTCGCGCGCACGGGTAAATGATAACACCGAACATTTAGCCACGTTGAAATACAACCTATTGCTAAGACTCCACTCTACCACCCTATTAATATCCCGCTGCAGTATGTCATGATCAGTTTTCTGTTTTATTTTAAGAACTAATTTCAAGTCGTCAGCGAATAACAATGGTGTGGATTTATTGACTACGCTCGGCAGGTCGTTAACGGTTAAAATGAAGAGAAGAGGCCCTAGATTACTGCCCTGACTGACTCCTGATCTTGTGAAATAGGGCTCGGAGAGCTGCCCACTGCAGTCGACATACTGGCAACGGTCTCGTAAATAGCAGGCGAAAAATGACAAAGTGTGAGGTGTACAGCCTACACCAGCCAATTTAGCCAAAAGGACGTCGTTATCTACTGTGTCAAAAGCCTTCTTGAAATCGAAGTAAGCAACATCTACCTGCTGCCCCGCATCCACCGCCGGTACCATTTGTGTCATAAGATTCAGTAAGTTCCCCGTTGTCCCCCGCCCAGGACGGAAACCATGCTGCGCGTCAGACAGCAGAGCGCTAATCTGTGGATACAGGCTGCTGTGAATGGTCGACTCAAACACCTTAGCTGGAGTGCATAATACCGCTACAGGTCTATAATCGCAGGGTGCTGAACCTCTACTACCTTTAGGCACGGGTACAACCCGGGTAAGTTTCCAGCGTTCAGGAAAAGTTGCGGTCTTGATACAGACATTGAATAAGTGTAGCAACGGCTTAACCAAAACCGCACGGCAATCTCTAAAAATGTACGCCGGAATACCATCCGGCCCGGCTGAGCGCTTAGGCGGCAAGCGTGCGAGTGCGCGCCGTACGTCGGCGGGGCCCACGCGCGCTAGGTGCGCCCGCGCGCCCGGCGACGCGCCCGCTGTCTCGCCCGCACTCGCCGCCGCCACACTCAGTTCGGGAGGCTCCGGATTGTACACCGATTGAAAGAACCGAGCGAACTCATTGGCACATTCGTATTCCGATAATACCCGTCCGTCCTTAATTAACTTCCTCTGATTCGAATCGCCTTTCCTAGACCTAATATACCCCCAGAAAGCACGCGGATCCTTCGCCAGGTGCCCTTGCACGCGGTTGCGATACTGATCATGCGCTCGAGCAGTCTCGGTTTTCACTCTCGCCCTGTATCGTGCGAACTCCACATAATCACTGGGTGATTTACTTAATTTATAATTTTTATGTAATAAATATTTAACTTTTATATCTCTAATAATTTCAGCTGTATACCAAACTGGATAAACGTATCTATCCTTTAATGAATTAATACGTTTATTTTTTGGAGGAACACAATTGTCAAAAACGTCATATATCTTATTATAAAATAAATCTAAAATTGTATCTGGATCGCGTGAACCGTAAATCTCACTCCAATCTATTTTAGCTACTAAACTATACATCTGATTGAAATCCGCTTTATTAAAATTCCAAAATGTACGAGTTATCAAAGATTGAGATTGCGAGTGTCGCGTACGCGGCGATGCGGTAGAGGTACAAGGCGCGGGGGGCGGCGGGGGCGAGCGCGCGCTGCGCTCGATGCGCACGGCCAGCGGAGGATGGTATGCGTCCACGGGCTGTAGGCCCTCGTCCGCTGCGCTCACCGACACGCCACCACGCGCACTCAACACGAGGTCCAACTGTCTATTGTTACAGTTAGGTACTGCATTGCACTGAGCAAATTCACAGAAGGCCATGAAATATTCGTAGTAATTAGAAATATTGTTGTTACACGAGTACATATTAAAGTCCCCTAATATAATTAAATTACTGCTATACTTGACACATATTTCTTCTAATATGCAAAACATAGACAAATATTCATTGTCGTCAGCCCCTGGTGGAATATACACGACACAACAAGTGAATAGAAAACAATTCTGCATATAAACAGTTGCACACATTAGTTCAAACTTTTGACTATCTATATCTATGTCACCTGGCACAGACACTCGTCGCAACTCGAACCTCGGTGTGGCCACTAAAAATACGCCTCCTTGCTTGCGACCATCCGCCCGATCGCATCGTAATATTTGATAGCCAGGAAGCACAAATTCCGCGTTCTGAATCGCTTCATTAAGGCCCGATTCGGTAATAGCAAATAAATCAGATCCTGATGATTCTAGTAGTGATAAAAATTGTGTTGTCTTAGTTCTGAGCCCTCTGATGTTTTGATATAACATGTTGAAATGACTACTGGGTTTCCGGTTGATTTCGGTTAGTATTGGGACGAAACCAAATCCATTCACTGTATTCTACATTTACTGGCCATATCTCAGGGTCACAAAGTTTCTCAAAATTACTTAATGTAACACCAATCCTGAATGAGGCATAGTCTCGCTCCGTTTTAGGTTTTAATTTTTCAATAATGATTTCAGAGTCCGTTCCTAGTGTTTGTTTGATATGCTCCCTTAGATCGTCCTCTGTAGTGCTTTTATTCAGCCTCCAAACATGTAAAAATTTCCTGCGTTCAACCGCTTTTAAAGAACTAATTGAGTTATTACCACCTTTCCTTATTGCGTTACTTCGTCTGTTATTTTTTTTAATCTCTATCCAATCATTATTGCTAGTGTCGTCAACTTTCATATCCGCTGCTTTCCTGGCCACTGCTGCGTAACTAGTCTCCACGGGCCTCGGTGGCGGCAGCGGCGCGGCGGCGGATGCGCAGTTGCTTGCGCTCTCGACATTTGTTTGGGACGATGTAGCCAGGGTAGTAGTACACTTCGGTATTGTAGGTACTGGTACTCGTATTGGTTGTTGGTTTTGGTAGTTGGTATCGATATCATAATCTTCTTTTTTCTCTCTAGATAACAGTCCTTCAGTTTTTAAGCTTTTAATTTGCCGCTCATAAGAACTACATTTCATATTAGCTTCCTTTAACTCCTGTCTGAGTTTAGTATTTTCAAGCGCCAGCACAGCCACACTAGCTTTAATCTCCTGTATAATATTTGTTTCGAAAACACTGATTTTAGCCAGGATTACACTATTAATTTGATCTACAATCTCGTGTGATGTCAACAACTGTGCTTCCTCCTGAACAACATTTTCCTCAAATGACTGATTTGCTTGATCTAAGAAACCAGTGGCATTACCACCACATACCGGGGTGTCATCTGTTACTCGTCTACGCTGAGTTACGTTGGAACAGGAGGCACACTTAAAAGTACGCTTTAATTGTACCGCCGCCGCCGGGGTTATATTCACACATCTATAATGGTATCCCTTCTTGCATCCATTACATTCAATAGTCTCGCTTATATTCATTTCTCTGTTACAAACCTCACAATCCATCTTAATATCTATTTAGTGATACACCGAGAGTGTAACAGAGACCGAGATAGCTAGTTCGCGCAAGAGTAAAAGAGCGCGATGCGCAACTCGGTATTTCGCGCCACCCGCGAATTGTTTTTTGTCACTGCACTTATTAGCACACCAAATATTGTTTGAAAACGTTAAAATTCCACCAATTTAACACTGTTCTCCATATTGTAACGGTATGTTATCATATAATGTTCATTTAAACAGATAATTTATAACTGTAAAGTCCGAATTAACAATTTTATAAAAATAATCTCGAGAGCGACTCATACTCTGACTCGCACTCACATGATAATGTTGTAAATTTCTATACAACCTTGTGGAAGTACGAGGTATGGTGTTCCTCCAACCATGTGGCTCTTATGCCTGGCGGGCTACTGCCCAACAATCGATGTTGGGAAGTAGTATATCTATCTGCGTGTCAAATCTTGATATCGCGATGCAGGATTCTGTGACGTCATATTTGATAGTGGCCTTTATTGTCGCTGTAGTCTGCACAATCATTGTGCTGCTTATATCGCATGTGACGTGGTAGATGTCGCCACACCCTAATGTACGACTACACAGTCGTGCGTTAACATGTCATTTTACAGTGGACGAAGTGAATCTTCTGTACCTATTTATTTATTCCGTGGCTTTAACCCGACACTGCTACCGTTTAGCTCGAGGCGACGTCGACTTCCTTTATTTTATACGTCGCTCGTAAATGAGAGTTCTTTAAGGTTGCGGTAAACAATAGGACATGTTCTCGGGCATTTTGTACTGATATAATCTCAGTAGATTTGAGAACATTGGCAGTTTATATTTACAAGTTGCTGATAATTTATGTGAGGTTAATTTATTACATCCATTGTGCGTGCATTGGTTTATGACGAGGCCCGTTTTTTGCAGTAAATGCTTAGAGGTTTCTTTTTCTTTTCGTGTGGTTAGTGACTAACCTGGTGTCAGGTTTATGCCGCCCATGGGCCTCTGACTTGGCTTCACATGCCGTCGAGATATATCTCTCAGGCATACCTGTTTCCTCACAATGTTTTCTTTCACCGTTTTTAAGCAAGTGATAATTATACAATACGCACATGAATCAGAAAAGTCAAGGCTGACTTAGCAGTCCGACGGTCACACCACAAGATTATCACTGCTGTGCTTACAGGCTGATACGATGACTGATTCTTAACTGCTTAACATATTCCAGAATCTGTGAAAGTTTTCTTCTCTCGTTTCGACACAAGCTATACGAGAATAGCTCATGTAGTGGTGGAAAGGTTAGCCAGTCAGCAAGATTGGTAGCGAGGCTGACTGCCCAGGCTACGTTGGACGTGAGATATCGTCACTCGTGGAGGTTGTATTTAGAAGAGTGATCGAAGGAAAGAGTTGAGGAATTACTTTAAACCAGAGGTCCACAAACTTTTTTGTCTTATAGACCACTTGCCATGTCTTTTAGTTTTGGGTAGACCCCCTGCTTAGCTAATTTCTAACTTTAGCTGATTTCTAACTGTAGTGAGATGTAGAGCGAAAAAACAATAAAAAAATACACGTTAAATTTTATACATTTATTAAACCTACGACAGTACCCACAATAGTACTATCGTCGTCGATCTGTTTGTTACGTTTTCAGGTAAAAACTAAGCAACAAATCATCTGTGTATGTAGGTTAATCCGTTAAAGAAAACTCAAAATTAAAGTCACGACCTGCTTAAATGAGATCCACTGTCGTGGACTCCCGTTTACATCTCATGGACCCCTATTATTATTTTCACCCACATGGACCCCTTGTAGGTCGTCGTCAACCCCTGAGAGTTGATATAGACCACTTTAGGTATCACTGCTTTAAACTGTTGAGTGAACATTCAGATTTGACACAGAGGAAAAAAATAATGAGATACGACTAGCAATTGTGTGTTTGGATCAAGACACGCGTCGCGCCATAGTTTTTACCTACCTGGTAGATCGAACAAAATTAAATGTTGTTATTATGTAATAACATAATATGTTATGAGAACAATCCTGAAATTTTCATTACATGACTCTACGCCTATCATCCCTGAAATTACAGGAATATAATTTAATCTTCACGTCTTGTAGTCACGAAATACAATATGAATATACTTGTACTATATTATATACTAGCTGTGTCCTCACGGCCCCGCCCGTAGCCTATGTTACTCGGTGATAATGTAGCTTTATAACGGCAAAATAATTTTTGAAATCGGTCCAGTAGTTTTTAAGTTTATTCGTTACATACAAAAATCCATAAATACAAATCTTTCCTCTTTATGATATTAGTATATATCTGCCTCGTTGGAATTTGCCTATTACTGTCCCACTACTGGGCACGGGTCTCTTCTCAGAATGAGCAGGGTTTAGGCCTTAGCCCACCACGATGGCCTGGTGTGGGTTGACAGGCTATACACACCATGGGGCACTTTATGGAGCCCTCTCAGGTGTGCAGGTTTCCTCACAATGTTTTTCTTCACCGTTAACGTAAGTGATAATCAAATTCAGATCCGCACATGAATGCGAAAAGTCAGAGGTGCAGGTCGAGATCGAACTAAGCTACAACAACTCAAATATCATAAATAATTTACAATATTTACCATGCCGTGGAAATGCGTTCCATGCGAAGTATGTGCGGTGTAACTTTGAATGATAGATTGAGAAATGATGAGATTAGACAAAGTTGCGGTTTAAAAGATGATGTACTAACAAAAATCTAAAGGAGTATGCTTAGGTGGTTTGGTCATGTTGAGAGAATGAGTAAACAGCGATTATCAAAAGGAATTTATAAGGCGGATGTTAATGGAAACGCCGTTAGAGGACGTCCTAGAAGGACATACATCGATGCTATTGGTGATGTTCTTCACAAAGGTCAGGTGCGTACTCAACCGGTGTGCGTGTATGACAAGATGTATGAATGTGAATGAAGCGAAAGGGGTATGTAAGGGTCGTAGCATGTGGCGTTCTATAGTTTCTGCCTACCTCCATGGGAAAAAGGCGTGAGTTTATGTATATATGCATGTACAATATATAGAACAAAATAACACAAAACGTGTTAAATTTACTACTAACAGAAACTGATGCTTCGATTTACGCTATATGACTTCGTTCTCCGTACAAATCGGGTGCGGTTGTATAATAAATGACTTCGGCGACGTCCCCGCAAGATAGGTCGACGGGACAAATCGGCCCCCCGTCACACAAGCGTGTTAAGTGTTCCTTCACTTAGCGGTTAGGCTTTCGATTTGCAGTCAATTCCTGTGTTTATGTTTTAGTTTAAAGCCGATTGAAAGGGTTGGATGGTAGTGGGAAAGGGTTGGCATACTGTCGTAGTATAATTTTATAGATTTTGTATACAAAGTAGTATTTACGGGTTTGTTTTATGTGACAGGAAGTGGCAGAACCTGTTTGGTAATTCGGACAGGAATAGGAATGCACGATAAAATAAAGACAGTCGTTTTCTACTATTGCCATCAACCAGGCACAAATCCAAACTCGGGGCTGCTACTGTGGTATTCACGAATATGAGAAATAAGAGATACCTATACATAAATATACAAATAAAATTTAAACCACATATTACACTTAAAAAAAAAATCTCAACACTAACAAGTCTAAGGTATTCTAGAGAGAAATTATAATTTCTTTCATTTTAACACTGCAAAACGCACGGGGGCGAAAGAGATCGCGCTGCAAATTATTATTAATTATTAAAACTGTAATTGGTCGGGCTCCGTCTACCTTTGCAATTCCAATCCTTTGACCGCTCACCGTATGAAGCTTTTAAATAAACCAGGTGTAATATTTACCCCTAATTAAGGAATTCGTTAATTTATTTGTAATTTTATTATCGTTAGGAATTTTATTAATTTAAAAGATGTGGGTATGATGCGTGTTCAAAATTTTGGCAATTAATTACAAGTAGATTGATGGTGTTAGTGAAAAAAAAATGCGTTATTCCTTATCATTTTGTTTTTTTAACATAACATCACGCCTTACATTCCCCGAAGGATTTGGCAGAGGTGTTTTAAAACACCCTCGTTTCGCCAGTTATGTTTAAGTCCCATGTAATAGGGGGCGAGCCTGTTGTCGTTAACCGGGCACAAATCCAAACTCCAGACTGCTAGTGTGAAATTCCTAATGGAAAAACCCAATAACACTGCCTGAACTGGGGATCGAACCCAGGACACCCATGCTCAGCAGTCGTGCTTGCGACCACTAGACCCACAAGGCAGTCAAGGTAAACAGTTTATTTTTTAATTTTATTAAATTGCAATAATGCAGCTTATGATAAACCTACTAGGTATTACTAAAATAGCACGGTGACCACAAAATGGGTCTTGGTCCTTGACAACAAAAGACGCCAGTTCAGCTTTTTTTAACAAATGTTCTTAACCTATCCAACGCTTACGTAGATATATTATTATAACTAATAACACAATATAAACGTAACTGCCATGTTAACAGAAATTCTCAACGTTATCAGGACGTTTACCTTGTTCCAATGGGTTGCCCTAACAACATACCGTGTACTACCTCTTGCCGAAATTAAGGTCGTTCCCCATCATATTTGACAGATTAGCCCAAGTTATAAGAGACGAAGATTTATGTTCAATAAGTAAAAATTCTAATTTCTCTTCATCTAATAACTTACACGAAACTTGTAAACAAGAAATATTAAAAGAATTCTCTTATAACTACCCTAAATCATTATTGTATTTACAAAAATTATTAAAGACTAGCTCTGTCCTCACGGCTCCGCCCGCGTAAGAAGTTTTATTCCAGTAATAAATATAGCCTATGTTACTCAGTGATAATGTAGCTTACTAACGGCAAAAGAATTTTTGAAATCGGTCCAGTAGTTTTAAAGTTTATTCGTTACATACAAAAATACAAATCTTTCCTCTTTTTATAATATTAGTATAGATATTGATTTTAAAGGTGTAACCATGGTGTTTTTGCCGGCTCTTCTGAGTTCTCCATAGAAAACGACAAATTGGATCCGTGCACCTAAATTCGACTTTTCATAAGCGTATATAATGATATATGTGAAATATTTTGTTTTGATTTTTATTTTGAATTTCTATTCACCGCGTATAGAAGGTGAGATTGTCATTGCAGCATGATGTAGGTACTTTCCATCTACCTGATATCCCTTAATTATACAATTAATTAATAATAAATAAATATAAAAATAATATAAAAATTAATAATAATGTAGATACCTACATTATTATGATAATATACCCACTGAACAAGATCGAGGAACTTAAGGAAGATCATAAATTTGATACACATAATACATAAGGTCTAGACTCATGGATCTCACCTAACGAACCGCAAAGGGAAAACAGATAGTTTTGGAAAATACAAGGTAGTTTCAGATTTCAGTTTCCAAACACCCCAGACATATCATTCGCTCACAGCATCCACCACGGTAAAAACAATCGAGCGGCACAAACAAACGACTACTGACCCCAATTAAACCGCGATGATGCGTCATGACGGGTCAGAAACACGTGCGGTGTGTGCACGTGTCGCCCTGCGAAAGGGGGTTAACTCGTACAATTATGAATTATTATTATTGGGATATTTAAATTAAATTGTCTGTCCTAGCGATGATTAGTGCAGATTAGATGGGATGGACCTCATCAAAACTAGGTTTTTGAAGGAATTGCTTCAGATTTATGACTATAAGTTTATTATAAGATCGAGACTATAATCATTACTAGCCACTCCCGCGGTCATGACACCTAAAGAGAAAGGAAGTTCCTAACTTAAAATCTTAGATAACATTGTTGCCAACCAGTAATAAACTAATCTTTATATAGTATAAAACAAAGTCGCTCCCGCTGTCTGTACGCTTAGATCTTTTAAACTACGCAACGGATTTTAATGCAGTTTTCAGCAATAGATAGAGTGATTCAAGAGGAAAGTTTATATGCGCCACATTAGTATCTACATTGCACCCGTACGAAGCCGAGGCGGGTCGCTAGTAATAAATATTATTACGTACCTCACTCCCTCACTAATGCGTAAAAAACCTAGAAAAATGTGCTCCGCGCATGCGAAATTGGGCTTTTGTGTAAGGCGAGAGAGTTCCTATTCCGCTGTGCGTTCGCGGTCTTATTACATTTCGGTTCGGTCACTCACTAACTTTTGATTCGGTTTTAGTTTGCGTTCCACTCCGGAGTTGCAGCGGCGTGTTGGCGTGTTTTTATGCCTAAACCGTGAAGAGACAAAGTCCTGCCTCACGTTCGGAATTCAATGTTAGAGATTCTGATGATGGAGTATTTTTGATGAAAGATGAATTGGCGTCCCGTAAAATTCCAACTACTTAATGAAACAATAAAAATAAAAACAATTTAAAAACATGTTCCCAATAATCAAAACATGTTTACAAAAGACTCGTGACCTGAAATTGTCGTACATTATTCAGTTAAGCTATGAAATATGCATGAGAATGGAATTAGCCGGTGGGCTCGACGCAAATGACGGCTGCTTTCCATTTTTATTACAACGACACTTTTCTTTTACGTCAGATTAAACACGCGTTAGGTATACTCGCATGATTGCATTTGGCTTAACGGGAGGTTAACTACCCGTTTGGGCAGGCGACAATATCGAAGTTCGCTGATAAAAAAAGAATAAAAAAATTGAAAATGAATCTAATTAAACACGCATTTGAGTATTATTATTATGCCCGATGATAATAATACTCAAATACGTGTTTATTTAGATCCATTTTCAATATTTTTATTCTCTTTTTATCAGCGAACTACGTATTTGAGTATTATTATTATGCCCGATAATAATAATACTCAAATACGTGTTTAGTTAGATCCAATTTAATTTTTTTTATTTGATCAATTCGCATTTTATACGTGTAAGTAAACATCTACTGCGATGCTTACTTAAGATTTTTTTCATCTAATACTGATCTATATTATTTTAATAGAATTATTAACTAGAATATCAAAGCAGAATCGGATGTTGACGAAGCTATTGCTTATAATATGCATGAATATGAAATTGGGCGGTAGGCACGGCCTAAATGAAGCCTGTTTTACATTTTTATTACAACGACTTTCTTTTACGTGAAATTAAACACGTGTTATGATAGCTTGATTATTTCCTATGTTTTTTTCTCGAGAATAAGTTATACTCATTCTAAAATACAACCTTATTTTTTAACATAACGACATCACGCCTTATATTCCCCGAAGAGTTCGGCAGAGGTGTTTTTAGTACACTCTCGTTTCGCCAGTTATGTTTAAGTCCCATGCAATATGGGGCGAGCTTAGTGCCATTAACCGGGCACAAATCTAGATTCCTTATTTTATTTCCTTATTTTTTATATACTGTAATCCTCGTTATGAACAACTTTTATTATGGGACTATCCCCGAAATCGCGAAAAAAGCAACTATTCCTTACATTTTTATTCACATAACTCGACAAAATGTATAGAACAAATGATTTTTTATTCGCGATTTCAGCTGCCTTGTTGGTCTAGTGGTCGCAAGCGCGACTGCTGAGCATGGGGTCCTGGGTTCGATCCCCAGGTCAGCCAAAGTGTTATTGGGTTTTTCCATTAGGAAGTTCTCAGTAGCAGCCTGGATTCTTTGATTTGTGCCCAATTAACAGTAATAGGCTCGCCCCCTATTACATGGGACTTAAACATAACTGGCGAAACGAGAGTGTCTTAAAACAACTCTGCCGTACCCTTCGGGGAATGTTAGGCGTGATGTTATGTTTTATGTTATGATTTCAGTCCATATACAAAGACCCATTTTCAAATTTATGGTTTACAAAAAATAAGGTTGTATTAGTAAATTCAACCACTGTTTATCTACTAAGTTTGCATACATACTAATTATATACGAAGCTGCAACTTCTGCAATGGAGACGGAACGCGCGTATCTACTTAGAGTACTTTGTGCTCGAAGTAACTGACAAGGGACGGAACCCGCGGAGCGATTCCCTAGGAGCGCCTAACGTTGCATTCTCCAAGAACGTATAAAATATAATACAGAGGAAAAAGAAGGATAAGAAGAGAATAGCTCGTACAAACACGATATAAGAAAAAGAAGGATAAGAAGAGTATAGCTCGTGCAGACACGACAGCAGAAGAAAGAGAAGGATAAGAATAGTACAGCTCGTGCAGACACGACATTAGAAGAAGGAGAATGATAAGAAGCGTATAGCTAGTGCAAAGACGACAGAGGAAGAAGAAGAATAAGACTATAAAAACTTCAACCGTAGTACCTAAACTACTATGCGTGCCAAATAAAAATAGGATCGCGCTTGCTACAACTTCACACGATAGCTGTCAAATTGGTACCGCCAGCAAAAAAATACTATGAAAAAAAAAATGTTATATTTTTTTATTCATAGATTTCATTATTATTTACATTCATTTTTATAAAATGTTATTTATTGAATTCTATAAATAGATAATTTTGGATAATTTAATAATATTTGAAAACATTACACATTTACATTAAACATTGACATTAAAATTGTCTAATAGGTACTGTATAATTGATGGAAATAATAATGTATGATTAAAAATTAATTAATATCATTTTAATAAAAATAGAATTAAGATTGTTTTGTTGTGCCCTATAACAGGGTCTATAATTGTCACTAAACTAAATATTAATATTTTACCATCTAATATTATACACATTATGGAAAGCAAATAAATGAAATTGAAAATTGAAATTGAAATTAAATAAATGAACCAATATATATATAGTTAACTTCACGAAATGCTACTGGTCTCCTTAATATGTCGCCATAATAACAATATAATTACTGTGTAATTAATTTGGCGTAAAATTGATAAGAAATACCAAAAAAGTGAACAAACTGAATATAATTTCTTTATTTACTTTTTTGCACACCTTACACTTTGGTAATGAAGTTCACGAGTATTGCGGAACAAAATGGCGTCTTGACAGACCTATTCTTATTTGGCACGCATAGTACACTCCTATCATCCACCATACATTCCTAACTATACATTCGTTCTGTTTAGCTTTTTCCCAACTATGTTGGGGTCGGCTTCCAGTCTAACCACATGCGGCTGAATACCAGTATTTTACACGGAGCGACTGCCATCAGATCTCCGCAACCCAGTTACAAGGTAATGCCGATATCCTAAAGTTAGACCAGTTGTTCTTCAGCCCCTCACCCCTATTACCTATTACAAATAACACAACATCACGCCTGTATTCCCCGAAGGGTTGAGCAGAGGTGTATATAGTAACACCCTCATTTCGCCGTTATGTTTAAGTCCCATGTAATAGGGGACGAGCCTATTGCCATCAACCAGGCACAAACCCAAACTCCGGTCTGCTACTGAGGAATTCCACATGGAAAAACCCAATGACAGTTTGCCCGACCTGGGGATCGAACCCAGGACCTCACGATCAGCAGTCGCGCTTGCCACCAGTAGACCAACGAGGTATTACATATTACACTCCTATATCTAGATATTAGTTCCAGGACAATGACCGTTGTGTATGTATTGTATTTAAGTGTTGTTACTAGGTAGTTTTTATAAATACTTTTATTTTTAATCTGTGGAAAACGTAGTGGGTAGCGCAATTGTTCTAAAATGTAATATTTAAAATATTGTTGCCATGCTTATTCTTATTGTGCTACTGTTTGATTTTCCTTAAATAAATAAATATAATCCATACATTCCTAACTATACGTTGGGCTATAATCTCTAGGCTGTTATCACGATAACGACGCATTTCATTGTTATTGTATCCGTTAAGTATTACTTTTCTTTTGTTATATCTGTGTTTTGTGATCTGTGCGATCATTGGGCGGTGTATCATCGACTTTTTATACTTGTTTTCATTGTTGATACTTGAGTAGAGAGGGAACTTTGTTGATCCTACAGAAGGCATTCAATAATCCGTTTGATGACGCATTTTAGGGTTAACATGGGTTACTAAACATTTATTTATAATACACTGATGTAGCTTAGGCCCATACTACGTGACACATTTTTTTTTACAATTCCCCCCCCCCCCCCGTGACCACCCGTAGTATATGCCTATACCCCCCCCCCCCCCCCCTTCCCCTATAGTTTACACATAGTAATTCATAAATATGATTTTAAATCATTTTTTGCAAACCGAAAGATAAAAAAAAATATTTGGTTCATATGTGCGTCAGTGTTGCCACCTGTGAGTTTAAAAAGCGCTAAACGCTGCACGCCATATTTGAATATAGCTCGAAAAAGCGCGAGATTTCCCTAGAGAATATCGACTACGGGACGAAAACGTAAGCCCTCCCCCCGCCCCTGTGAGCAACGTGGTATTTTGAAGACCCCCCTCCCTCCCTGAACAGGTCACGTAGTATGGGTATGTTCCCTTATTGGTTTAGAACCAAAATAACTTTCTAATATCTACCTACATATTCTCAGAATATCTGAAAATTATTTTATTATATTAGGTGTTATTTTTTTGTTAGGTACCCATTATTCTTATTATTATTTCGTTTATTCATTGTATATACATATAAATTATATTTTTAAATATTTCCACAAAAAATATAAAAAAACATTTAAAAATATAAAAAATAGTAGCCCACCGGCATCGGGAACAGGGTCCAAGCTACCGGTGGTCAGGGCCTTAGAGAGAGGAACCTCCTGACAATACGTGCCGTGTCCAGAAGTACCGCTTTCTGTATCAGGCCCTTGACCCAGCTGCCCAACGAGAGCCTCATAAATATAGAAGGATTGCTAAACGTCAGACTCGAGGAAGCAGAGGCAGCCATATATGACAACGTCACATCCCAAGTTATCAAAGGAAACATGACGGGGTCATACATGGCAGCCTACAGCGTGACAAGTGGTTTCGTGGCCCTGGATGAGAAGGAGACGAAGCGCACCGGCAAACTTGCATTTATAACACCACCGGAAGATCCGATAGTTGTTACCGCCAAATGTACCAAAATCATGCTAGACGATAGGATCCTCGGAATGGCACAATCCATTCTGGGGACTTTAGACATCGCAGCATCAAAGGAACGTTGGGCGGTACCAAATATCAAGTGGGTAAATGGAGTCCCTGGTTGCGGCAAGACAACCTGGGTGGTTAAGCACTTCGATGGGGAGAAGGACGTCGTAGTCACCACAACAACCGAAGCAGCCAAAGATCTCAGGGAGAAGCTAGCGCACCGCTTAGGAGATCGTGCAAAAACAAAGGTGCGCACTATGGCCTCAATCTTAGCCAACGGGTTCAAAGAGTCAGACAGATGCTACCGTCTTACGGTAGACGAGGCTCTTATGAACCACTTTGGGGCCGTAGTCATGGCAGCAAGGTTGTCTGGTGCGAGCGAAATTGTCCTCATCGGTGACATAAATCAGCTACCATTTTTGGACAGAGAGAACCTTTTCGAGTTAAGGTATACCCGTCCAAATCTGGTGGCCAACATCACCCAGGAGCTGCTCTGTACGCATCGCAACCCAATGGACGTGGCTTTCGCTTTGAGCGAGATATACTCCGGTATATACTCGTCCAAAACGTCGCTGTCGAGCGTTCATTCCCTGAGAGTGGAAAGTTACTCAGGTGCGCAAATACCGAATACCGCCCAAAATACCCTGTATCTGGTTCATACGCAGGAGGAGAAATCCTCTCTTATTAACCAGGGATATGGGTCTGGCGAAGGCTCGCGCACCCTAACTATTCACGAGGCTCAGGGATTGACGTACGACAGCGTCATCATCATCAACACCAAGTCCAGGAGGCTCCAAATCCACGACAGTGTTCCCCACGCGGTAGTGGCGGCATCGAGACATACTGTCAGTTGCGTCTATTACACCGACGACGCCGAGGACGCCACAGGTCGCTTCGCGAAGAGAGCGATGGATGCGCCAACCAAAACGGTCGTCGAGTACAACCTAAAGACGGCCATGCAGCATCGAGACGTGGCAGTCGTGGAAGCCCTACTTAAGGCCAAATCTCTGGCCAGCAACAACTAGTAAACACCCTAAGCCATACAGCCAACACCCATCCCAACAAAACACCTGTAACTGGTTAATTGTAAATGTAATAAACGCCACAAAAATATCTATAATAAATAAGTAAAATATAATGTACATGTAAAAAATATATATATATATATATATATATATATACAGTGATGGACTCACATAGCATCAAGTAGCTTTTAAGTAAACATCCAGTAAAATTATGTCTGATACATGGAGTATCATAAGCTAACTAAAACAAAAAGAAGTAAACAATTAAATAAATATAAAAAAGAGCGCGGACGAAAAGTCTAGCCATTGGCCGTAACGACTATCGGCACAATGACTGCTGAGTCAACCTCCCACATGTCGACAACCTCGTGTGCCAAGTCTTGATACTTAATTTCTTTATCTTTCTCGGCTTTCACAAGGTTCTCGTCATGTGGGACAGTGACATCAACAATCATTGTGAGGTGCTCTGATCGATCTATCACCGCTATGTCAGGCTTATTAGCAATAATAGTTCTGCCTGTGATGATAGATCGATCCCAGTACAATGTGATATGGCCATTTTCGAGAACTGGGTCGGGCACATACTTGTAGTATGGAACTTCTGCGTCCACAAGGTTGTATTTCAGAGCAAGTTGCTGGTGGATAATCCTAGCCACTAGGTTGTGTCTGTGCAAATACTCGCCGTTAGCAAGACGAGAATGTGTTCAACCAGAAATAATATGTCGTTGTTCTTATTATTATTAGAAAATCATTTGAAAATTAAAATAAACAGAATTCTTCCTGATAAAATTAAAAATATAATTATTTTTCATTTTACATAAACCTAAGAATTTAGGTCGACTCGCACGGTCCCAATTTGTCGTTTCCTATGGAAAAGAGCAGGAAGGAAATACCATGGTTATTTATTTGAAATAATAAACTATAAGCTGAACTGGAAATGTGATCAAGTACTCACGTAATTTGACGGCACGTTTGGTGCAATGGCTGAGCAATTGGCTTCTGCGCTACTGGTCATAAATTCGATCCTCGCGCGGAACAAATATTTGTATTGCCTACAGATAGTTGTTCCGCGTCTGGGCAAAGGCCCAAAGGTGCATGTGAGATTTGTGTCTGTAAACTCATCCACGATACAGGAGAAATACTAGTGTAGGGCAACGTTTAACTAAACGAGAAAAAAAAAGATTTTTACAATAAGGATAAGAATATATTTATTTACCACAAACATGGTACAAAACTTCCAAAGTTGTTACATACATACTAACATGTATAGAACACCTACCCTATATGAACACAACGAGTAAATACACGTAATTTCCTCCTAATAATATGATATAGAGCGACACCTATCTTGTATCGTTATTGGTACATGAACAAAGGCGAATCAATTTTTCATCTTATTGCTTAACCGTGACATGGTCCTACGAATACCGTGTGTGCGAGGGTTTGAAAATAGCGGGGAGATTAAGTACAACAAAGAAATAACAATATTGTTATATACTTTTTTACGTTGGGATATCCTCATAAAAAAGGGGGCTGGTGGCTAATTACCAACTGCGCAGATCATACAATTTGCGAGGTTAAGCTGCGCTTGCCGCAATCAGTCCGTGGATGGGTGACCGTTCATTATAAAGATTTAAATATATTTTAAGCGATATTGAAAAATGTATTCTGTACACATCCTTCAGGATAATATAAATATTTTAAACATATTTTCGTCTTCATTTGTTGCCTAGAAAGAGGAGAAGAGAGAAAATTTATGTCTTTTGTTTTTTTTTCTATATGAATCACTAGCGACCCGCCCCGGCTTCGCACGGTTACAATAAAGATACTAATGTGGGGCATATAAACCTTTCTCTTGAATCACTCTATCTATTGCTGAAAACTGCATTAAAATCCGTTGCGTAGTTTAAAAGATCTAAGCGTACAGACAGCGGGAGTGACTTTGTTTTATACTATGTAAACAAAGAAGATGTATGGAAATAAAACTATTGTTTAAATATTTGTCATGACACTCAGAAGGCGGCTACACTGAACTGCTTCAGATTACATTTTTCGATATCACCTAAAATCTCTTTAAATTTTTAAAAAAAGGCTTAAATTTAGAGCGAGACGGCTGTGAATTGGATAGGCCTCTTAAGGGTAAGTATCCAATAAGATTGCAAAAGCTGCATGTACTTTTCTGGTACAAAAAGCCCGACGACGATATTACACTCCTCCAGGAGGCAAGTAAATCGACCAGCACACTACACAACGTCCACCGCCGCCCGGCATACCGTCCTCGCCGGCGAGGCCCGTCGCGACGTCCCACCGTCGCCGTCCCTGATCCACCGTGCTTACCCGCTGCAGCCACGGAGCCGGTCGTCTTTTCTGACTCCGCAGTCACACCGTTAATTCAGCCCTCATCAAGCTGTCTCTCTCGCAAGCAACGCCGTAAGCCGAGGTCCGAGTCCCATTAGGGGTCGCCCTTAGTGCTGTTGTTGCTAGCTAGTCATGATGTTAGTAGTAGTAATAGTAGTTAGCTTAGGTGAAGTATTTTACTCTCGTCCCCATTGGTTGGAGACCCTTCAGGTCTCGCCAATAACTGTCCGGTTACGTAGAAACGGTCCGCAAGACCGTCTACAAGCAGTCGAATAGAAAAAAATAAACAGGTACAAAACAAGTCCTTTTCGTGGCCACTAACAGTCGCTCATGTAATATGCATGTCCCCGTCTACATGAAGATCATATACTTTGACATTTTCACATGTTATTTGGTGTAACGATACAATTCAATTTATTTGTAGGCAGGCGTCTGTCCATTACTATGTAAAGGTGTACATAATGGTATTCTGTTGATGTTTCATTACTTTATACTACATGTTGTTTTTTTGCAGACTTGAATAGAAACACGAAATCATGATACAAGGTGTTCTTTTTCAATGAGAATCAGTCAGCAAGGTTGGTAGTGGGGCTGACTGCTCAGAGTACGCCGGACGTACCAAATATCGTAACTCGTGGAAGATCTTTTTTGGTACCCCAAAACTTATGTACCGGGTATTAGATACTTGGTACATAAGTTGGATGTTTGGACCTAATATCTGGTCTCAATCACCACATTTGGCAAACGGTAATAAATGTTTTTTTTTTCTAATCGACAACTTGTAGATGGTCTTGGGGACCGTTTCTGCGTAGCCGGGCAGTTATTGGCGAGACCTGAAGAGTCTCCAACCAAAGCAATTAATGGTAGCAGTACCTAAGTTATTATAGACCGCGAGCAAGTGCTAGTTAACTCCTGAGGTATGTGAGCGGCAGGAGGGGGGTGTGCGCGGTAGACAAGACACAGCAAACTGACACAGCGCGTCTATTGTTTCGCACCCCCCTCCTGACGCTCACATACCTCAGGAGGTGACTAGCACTTGCGCGCGGACTATAGTAGCGCACAGGAGGACACTTCTTGCTATCGGTAGCTGGTAACACTGGACAATGTTGACAGAGAAGGGTAATCGTCAAGATGAATCAACGTACCGGAAGTTATGAAAGCACTGGTCAATCGACGGAGCAAAGGATTCCATGTCGAACAGCTGAAGAAGTCTGACCTTTTATATCTGATTTGCTTGTCCTTATTTTCTGATCTTGTGTAAATTATTATATTGTGATATATTGTGAACTACCTTCTGTAACTAACCACTAACCTAAATATAAGTACTCTCAGTGGTGGGGAGTCTATGTTGGTTTCATTTACTTTATTTACCATGCTCGCAATCCTGACATACCGATATTAACTATAACTGTAATGTTAGAGTCACCCCTACACGTTTCTGTCGTCAGTATTTTACATTCTGTCCATTCATCCTCCTCACATAGACACGACCACACAACCCAAGACCTTCAAATTACACATTAAAAGATAAATTACTAAATTAAATCTACATTTGGAAAATAATCTGATTTCACAAACTACCACCAGCAAATTCAATCCCAAGTGTAATCTCCGCGTGTTGATTTACCTCACCTAACTACTTAACATACCTAACATGTAACCTACTTCTGAATAAACCTATTGAACTATTTCTAGAACGTTCCAACTTCATCAAATTAGTGTTCAAGTGTTTGTCATGCCTTCACTGTAATTAACTATGTGGTTGATAGTCATTTAATAAAGTAAGTTTGTACAGAGATAGCCTAGCGGTTGAACTTGCCTTCCATGCACGAGGGTCAGCGTTCAATCTCGGCCGGAACCTCTGACTTTTCAAATTCATGTCCGGATCAGAACTTTGCCGCTTGTGTTAACGATGAAGGAAAAAGAAACGCCTGCACACCTGAGATGACATAAAAAAGACCGTTTTATTTTTGTTAAAATGTTTTTTATTTTTAGAGGCTTCAATTAAAAAATGATTGGACCTACTAAAGACGCTGCTCGTAACTTAATCACATTATATGTACTGTTCGTCATTGAGGAGTTCCACTGTCTATCTCCGAAGTTCTTCATCAGATCTTCACTAAATTTAAATGGGACCACCTCGAAGGAATGCTCTTTCAAACAAAACAAGATTTTTTTAAATCGGTTTTTAAATGACGGCGTTGTGAGGTTACAAATGAAGGGATCAGGGGAAGAACCACTTTTGTCACCTAATGAGTAAACTGAGATATTACTAAATAAAAGGTAAGATCTTGATGATCTTACGGTTGTATTTTTCCTGAACGATCCGGACATTGGATGTTTTTCCCTGTATCGATATTTTAAAAGCATGAAAGCTCGGAGTCTATGGATGTTATTGCCCTGTTGTTTTTGACAGAACATAGCGACAGGTATAACCGTTCAGACTGCATTGCCAGATGAAAAAAAATAAAAATGTGACAAAAGTTGTTCTTCCCCTGATCCCTTCAAATATTAAAAAACTTTTTTTTCAAAAAATTTAAACCGACTTCAAAAAAGAATAAAATAATTACCATATAAAATTAACAGTTTCAGAAGTCGGTGCTGATCCACGCTGAACCAAATTGAAGGCACCGACTTCTGAAACTGTTTATTTTATATGGTAATTATTTTATTCTTTTTTTTGAAGTCGGTTTACATTTTTTGTAAAAAATGTTTTTATTTTTTTCATTTTAGTGGCTTTAATTAAAACTTGGTTGGACCTACTAAAGACGCTGCTCGTAACATAATCACATCATCACAATATGCGTACTGTTCGTCATTGAGGAGTTCCATTGTCTATCTCCGAAGTTCTTCGTCAGATCTTCACCAAATTTAAATGGGACCAATTTCGGAGTATACCCAATCCATTAAAAAAATATTCATCAAAATCGGTTCACAATTGGCGAAAATATCGATGAACATACCCAAAAAAAAATACATACAGACGAACATAGTAACCTCCTCCTTTTTGGAAGTCGCTTAAAAAAAAAAACATCCGAATTGTTAAGCTCCTCCTTTTTTTGGAAGTCGGATAAAAAAAACCAACAAACAAATCCAGTAACAATTTGATTGTTAGAATCATGATACCGGACTAATTTCTAATTCAGAACGCTACTGAATTCAGTTGAAATTAGATTTCAACCGCGCGCGTGACCTAGGCGGCCGGGATCTTCATTAGAGCAAGCATACCCTACGTTGATACATCTAATTATCTACACAAACATATACCAGAGCTTATGTTAGGACAGAAATAATAGACTGAGATAATATCTTGGTGGTAGGACCTAATGATACATGATAAATGATTTTTATTTCTGTAAATAAATCTGTTACAGACACTTTTACAAGTCAATGTATTGTTTTTTTTAAGACTAGATAGCGCCGGCATTTCCTATCTGACTAGCTCAGAGAAGAAAAGCCGAAACAAACTCAGAGATCAAGGTCTCTTTTCAAGTCCAGACATTGTGGTATAAAAACTATGTGAGTATAACAATGTAGGGCAACGTCTGGAATGGCCTGCCATAGCAGGTTTGAGTTGACATGTCCTAACTGACGGCACGCATGCATCAGTCACCGCGAGGGTGGTAGCTGGCTGGTTACCACTCACATTAAAGTCAAGCAGTTTACAGTGTTTCAACCTGTGTATGTGAGAGTCAAAGGGGTTTAAGGGAATAATTCTATATCTCTGTTACTTGAATTTGTGTGCTCCATCTTAGACCCTGTCTGCGCTTACCATCAGGTGCGACTAGAGCAAAATACAATCAAGTCAAAAAAAAGTCATCAGGGCGACGCGGAAAGGAGTAATTATTCAGGAATAGGAATTACTTCAAGAGGATGGATAACACCAAACCACGATCACCAATCCTTCTGACTGGTGTGATGATATGGCAATTTCCTCTTAGACAATTCGTTGTACTAGTCTTTAGAAGGCCAATATTCTTAGAATAAGTTAAGCTAACAACAAAATGTAACCAACAGATATTACAAGCAAAAGCGTTTTATTTTTTTTCTATTAGCCTACTTGTAGATGAGATTGTTGACCACTCCTACAAGCAAAAGCCAAGCGTGACGTATAATTAACGAAATGCAAGAAAAGAAAAAGAAACAGATCGGTCAAGGTTTTGGACCTTTTAAGTTCAGAATTACAGCTCATAAAAGACAAAAACCTCGTTAAAAAAAAACACTCCCTGTATACGCACACACATACACACGTTTAAGAATGTGTGCACTTAATAGGGTCCCGTCAAGGTACTTTAGAGCATTAATTTTGTAGCCCATTTATTTTGATCCACTTAGTTAGGCCATTTGAATAATTTTGTTCAAGTAAACTGAGTTAAGGTCGACATTAGTACTGCTAAATCACTCCCCGGGTACCTATTTTGATTCCAGATTCGCAACGATTTAAATATCTAGTGAAAGACATTTGAATGTCTGAAATGGTTTTATTTTAGAGTCTACATCATTAACTCAGAATTATTGGATGAAAACAGAGTTTCAATAAAGTAAATTAATAGATTACTTAATTTTTTTTTCAAATACAATAAATTGGTTCCGCTAAGCGGTGTTTTAAATACAATAAAAATGCTGATATTGTTTTTTTTAACAAAAAAATGGTAATTCTGTCCAAAAAAAATAATCGTGACAAAACTATTAGTGTATTTCCCATTCTCAAATAAAAAATGGCGGTGTATCAAAATACTTGCTGTATACACCTACATTTCATATATTTTGGAGATTTCAGGTCTTAAACATGTCAGTTGAACAGTGTACACATCTAGCTTACCCGTACATCCCTTCCCTCGACCAAGCAGAAATGAAGATGATTTCAGTAAACATAAACATAGTTACTGCTATTGCATATTGATAGATTCAATACTCCGTCTTTCAGCTACATACCAACAATTATTATATATACAGGTGTAAACCAATTCGTGTTCATTAAAACCACAAATTATCTATTACTGGCATAGATCAACCCTGCTTGAGATTTTGCGAAATAAAAATAAAAATCCTTTTTTATCTTGCAATAATTGTAAGTGATCGTATCTAAACCACATGATAAAGTTTAAATAAAAAAAGGTTTTTTATGTCATAATTCAATTTGATGCTACGCGTCAATAAATTGAATCCCGGCGACATAGCTAGCGGGCACGACTAGCGCGATATCGCTCCTCGCAGTCGGTTAACTGGGGGCGCTAAACAGACTCACGTTAATTTAATCTATTTTTGTTTTTTATTTTTTGTTGAAACTGTAAAAACACTCTGCAGTGTCAATCTGTTTCACCACTACACTGACGAATTGATTTACACCCTGTATATTAACATTCTGTTTCGCCAATTACTTTGTAGTAACCCTGTATTTGCATATATAATAGTTTAGCTTAGTATAGCTTAATTAATAAGCTCTAAGCGATCGGACTGCAAGACCAACAATGCTAGTCGATGGACCGTAGCAATTTGCAATATAGCTAATGTACTACTGAATAGGGTAACTGTGGTTCCGTGGTTTTATAGTACCTAACTAATGTTTAGAGATAACCAATTTGTTACATTGCTGCAATTAATTAAATAACTTTGATATTATGAAAAACTGCCTCATAGGTCTAGTAATGGCAAGCGCAACTGCTGATCGTAACGTTCTGGATTCGATCCCCAGGTCTGGCAAAGTGTTACTGGGTGGAATTTATCAGTACAGTAGCAGCCCGGAGTTTGGGTTGATGTCAATGGTGTTGCCCCTATTACATGGGACTTAAACATAACGGCGAAATGAGGGTGTTACTATACACCTCTGAACAACCCTTCGGAAAATATAGGCGTGATGTTATGGTATGTAACTTTAATAACTGTGTGCTTCTCGTCGGCACAGAATACGCTTCTTCCTCCTAGCCTTTTCCCAGTTATGTTGCGGTCAGCTTCCAGTCTAATCAGATGCGGCTGAATACCAGTATTTTACACGGAGCGACTGCCATCAGACCTTCGCAACCGACTTAATGGGCAATACCGATATCCTAAGAGTAGACCGGTTGTCAGACTATCGGGCTTCTGACTTCCCGTAACGGCTGTCATAGGTATTCGTATAACACCTGGAACCGACTGTTTAACGTGCTCTCCAAGGCACGGGGCTTGGTGTATAACGAACGGTCACCCATCCAAAGACTGAGCACGGCAAGCGCAGCTTAACCTCGCAAATAGTATGATCCGCGCAGTTAGTAATCACCCAGGAGCCCTTTCTATAAGAAATAAAAACAGAGATAAATCATTATGAATGAGACTGTCCATGGACTGTCCTAATATAATGACGTCACCGCTTTTACCCAGCAAGTGTGTGACTAGCACAGTTCAGTGCAAACAGTCCAGTCATGTTGGGCATCACACAATACTCACTGAACAACGTTGTGTAGCTTCGGAAGTTGGACTTGTTAACAGAGAAGTATGGCTGCTGTATGTACTTGCTCATAAATTATGTACTTAAATGCTAGAGATAGTCGTGTGCTTCATAATCGTTTAGGGATTTAATGGGTTTATTGGTTTAGGGGCTAAACCTAAACCAATAAACCAAGGTTAAGCTGCGCTTGTCACGGTCAGTTTGGATGGGTGACAGTTTATTACACATTGAGTCCCCTCCGTGCCTCAGAGAGTACGTTAAACCGTCGGTCCCGAGTGTCATACGAATACCTATGACACTCGTTCCGGGAAGTCGGAAGCCCAATAGTCTGATGGTCTAACCTTAGGATATCGGCATTGCCCATAGTAAGTGGGTTGCGGAGGTCCGATGGCAGTCGCTCTGTGTAAAATTAAGTAATATAATATTAAAATAAGACTGGAAGCTGACCCCAACGTAGTTGGAAAAAGGCTAGGCATGACGACCGAATTGGTTTATTGGTTTGTGAACATTAGGCTTACGAGGCAGTTCGCGGCTGCCGACTGCAAGATTCTGGGGTCGATCCCCAAGTCGAACAAAGTGGATTCGGGTTCTTCTGTTCAGGAATATTCAGTGGTCTACACGGAATTCGGAATTGAGCCCGATAAATAGCAATAGGCTCGCACCCTATTTGGTTCACATCGATAATTCAGCCCTCATCAAGCTGTCTCCCTCCCAGTCCTCCTGCCAGCAACGCCTAAAGCCGAGGTCCAGGTCCCATTAAGGGTCGCCCTCAGTGCAGTTGTTGCTAGTAGTCATCATGTTAGAGTATTAGTAGTTAGCTTAGGTTCAGTATTTTATTTCGTCCCCATTGGTGGGAGATCCTTCAGGTCTCGCCAATAACCGCCCGGTTACTTAGAAACGGTCCGCATCTACAATCAGTCGAATAGGAAAAAAATACCCTATTTGGACTGAATACCATCACCGGCAAAAGGTGGGCTTACAACACTACACCTCTACCTACTCCTTCAAGATATACCTACTCCTTCAAAATATACCTACTCCTTCAAGATATACCTACAAACGTGTACAACTCAAAAACACTCATATATCATTAAACAACATAGGTACTTCCACTTTATGGAGCAGCTAAAAGCTGTTTCTCAGTTCCATCATTATTTCCAGTGATTATTGTTAAAATTCTCCCCTCCGGTTACCCCCCGTAGCGGAATATAGTCGTAAACCGCTTTTACGCTCGATAAAAAGACCGTTTTGTACGACAAAGTCGCAAACATTGTGTGTTTTAACAGGGATGTATTAGGGTGCAAGGTGCAAAAATAAATCATCTTTTAATGACTCCCATAGTTCGAAATGAAATTATATTTAACATTACATAATATGACGTCTGTATTCCCCAAAGGGTTGGGCAGAGGTGTATAGTTACTCCCTCATTTCACCGTTATGTTTAAGTCCCATTTAATAGTGGGCGAGCCTATTGCCATTAACCGAGCACGAATCCAAACTCAGGGCTACTACTGAGGAATTCCACACGAAAAAACCCAATAACACTTTGCCCGACCTGGGGATCGAACCCAGCATCTCGCCGATCAGCAGTCACGCTTGTCACCACTAGACCAAGGAGACAGTTAAATGATAATTTATTACTACATATAAACACGATTGTTTTACCATTTTTACATGTCAGACTTCCAAACTAAGTACCACAAGTTCTTCTCTATTGGTGCTTAAACATTGAAGACGACACAAATCCCATAGTTAGATGACGTCACGAAATTATCAAGATGACGGAGTAGCTGGATTGATGGAAAATGAAGCTAATGAGTACATCTACCATGCTCGTTGTGTACTTACTGATTTCCTATGGCAAAAATTTACGGCAGAGTACCTACATTAAACATCTTACGTCTCTTTTACTTGACAACGCTCCACCTTATTCCGGATCCAAGTATGAACCTCGGTCCAGGACGTCGCTTTCCAATGATAATTATGAATTAATTTATTTTAGCAAGTAATTGTCACTTTTATACGGTAATGTTTTGAGGGCCAGTCAATTAATGTGTGCTAAATAATAGAACCAAGATTGCACCCAACCTACGCTCGAGTACAGCCCTGTATTTTATCACGTAAACAGGTTCATTGCCCATCTATCCAGCTACAGATCTGTTATAAAATGCTTTACATCTTTGTCGTGATACATCATTAACATTTGGTCTGTTAATTTTTTGAGGTTATTATTTTTATGGGTTTTACTTTTTAATATTTATGTGTCCATTTCGCTCGTTTAAAAGTAGCTAACTGTCAAAGCTATTATTCTTTTGATAAAGAATGAAGGATCTGCACCCCAATTCCGTAACACACTCGCAATCGCATAGTTCAGGTGTCAGCAACCTGCGGCTCGCGAGCCGCATGCGGCTCTTTCGATGTAAAGTTGCCGCTCTCCAGTTCCATACGCAAAAAATAATTATTTTACTATGAAAACCCTTATAATCGTGTAATCGATCCATAATTGAGATCTATAATATAGTATGACTGAGATATACTGACTATGACTGAGAGATAGATATAATAAGTATATCTATCTCTGTATATTGGATTAACTATTTTATTATTCTAGCTAAAATATGTTTTTTGCTAAAAATATTTGTATGTTTTTATATGAATAAATATGATTTCGTATTTAAAGTCGTTTATTTTAAATAAAAAATCAAAGCAAATATTAAAATACCAAAACGAATATTTTTTGTGGCTCTTTAAAAACTGAAATTTTGTAAATTGCAACTTTTGGCTCTTCCGTCTCAAAAGGTTGCCGACCCCTAGTATAGTTCATGCAATTCACGAAGTCGAGCGGGCTCTACTTGTGTTTAAACGTGTACATGCACATTGCGATAGTGTGCGTGTCTGACGGAGCAATCATCGATTGAACATTTCTCTTTATTTTTATATGCTACCCATACCCGCATTTTGTCTCACGCAAACTTTGACACGTAAACAGATACGTGTTTACCACAAACAAAGCCCGCTCGACTTTGTCACTTGCAAGAACTATAATAGCTTTCATTTTGATAATACAACAATACATACAGTACGCGCGCGAACTGAATGCGTGTGGGAATGCGCTAGTGCTGTTAGATGACTAGGACAGCACTACATTAGCGGGCGAGTGAGGAGAGGCGTGCAGACGGCGGGGGGAGCCCCACCTCAGGTCCCGAATGCATTCAAATCGCGCGCGTACTCATTACAGCTAGTTCACACAGAAACTGTTTACAGGATCCGTTTTAGCGGATCCATTTTTTTTTGGTGATGACACCTTTAGTTGAATGAGCGAGTTCACATACATGACAGTATTCCGAACCCAGAAAAAAATACTGGGTCCGTTATTTTTATCGTATCCTGTCTGCCAGATACGACGCAGCTGCCATTTGTTTACCAGATATATCGGTACAGATTTGACCAACACATCCAGTACCGCCGGATCCGTCAAAACGAATCCGCTGTGTGAACTGGCGCTTACGTGGGATACCGTTGTCAAGGAGACAGATTGTTAAAAAATACCGTGCATTGGAAATCATTTTTTAACTGTCAAAATCAAAGCTTGTTGTGATTGCGTGGGCTTCGTAAATAGGCTGCCGGTCGCTGGTCAACTTTTTTCAAGCGTATTAGAACAAGTAATGAATACTTGAAATACATTCTGGCGACATCTATCACATCACAAGCGAACTACGCAGCACTACAGCGACAATAATGACCACTCACAAATGTGACGTCACAGAATCCTGCATCGCGCTATCAAGATTTGACACGCAGATAAAACTTCCCAATATCAATCGTTGGGCAATAGGGCTACTAAATGCCAGGTAGAAGACCCGCCTGGTTGGAGGATCCTCACTTTTCGTTAGAGGAACACCATACCTCCTTCCTCCGCAACATTTTCCATTCTATCCTCAGAGCCCCTTTTTATCTTTCTTCCTTTAAACACGTCATCCACTTCCATACTTCCCCTCGCATCCGTTTTATTTGCATCCGCCGACATCCGAGCTTGCAACTTGTATTTTCTTTCCAAGATCTAACCTATACCTGGATACCTATCTAACCTATACCTACATTAAGTCTAAGTTTTTACGCTACGCTACTTTATAAAAAATATTTTATTAATGCGCTAATGGATTGAAAGTCACAGTTGTCTAATACAGCGTACACACCTAGCCAACGTATGCCAACGAACACTCATTTGTTGAATTCGACCAAACATTGTATAGACCAAATTTGGTTTCAAACGGTTTTAGCATTATCAAGCCTCGTTCGTTGGCTAGGTGTTTACGCTTTTTCTTTTCGTGTGGTTAGTGACTAACCTGGTGTCAGAGTTTATGCCGCCCATGGGTCTCTGACTTGGCTTCACATGCCGTCAAGAAATATCTCTCAGGCATGGTTTTCCTTCACCGTTTTTAAGCAAGTGATAATTTCAAACGTAAAGTTCGGGAATATTACCTAAAATCGCTGCAACCTTAGTCTGAATGAACTGTCCATCGTATTTATAAATATTTATGTGTATGTATGTATAGATATATAGGTTTAATATGTATTTTTATTGTATATAGATATATATAAAGTATATATTTTGTTAGTACTTATGTATTATTTTGTTTTTAATAATTTTTATTTACCTTTTCAATATTTGTTTTAAATTCTTTTTTTGTACCTTTTTCGAAGTGCTTAATTTTTGACCCAAAGGTTGACTGGTAGAGAATGCCATTGGCATTAAGTCCGCCTTATGTACCACCAATTGTACATGAAGTTTAAATAAATAAATAAATAAATAATTATACAATACGCACATGAATCCGAAAAGTCAAGGGTGCGTACCTTGGGTTCGAACTCGAGACCTATGACTTGGCAGTCTGGTGGTCACACCACTAGGCTATCACTGCTATCTACATTACCTTCACGTAATTTTGACTTTACAATATAAACAGCTTTCAAATGTTAATATTACAAGAAGTTATATTAATAACCCTATTAAAATAAAAGCAGGTAAATTAATTAAAGGTGTAATAAATTTATCAGGCCTGCCATCAGCTGTTAATGAATCTGTTTGATGACTCTTAAGCCTCTTACGCCAGGAATAATATCATTATAATATCGGTATTATAATGAAGTATTAACCTATTCATTCGTTAAAGAGGTAAAGGGTGATCTTTGGTGTTTATTGTTGCCGAAAACTGAAAATAAACTAACCTATTTGGCCATAGTTAACAATTGGTCTACATAATTTCATCTATACTAAGATTATAAAGAGGAAAGATATGTATTTTTGTATGTAACGAATAAACTTATAAACTACTGGACCGATTTCAAAAATTCTTTTGCCGTTAGAAAGCTGCATTATCATAGAGTAACATAGGCTATTATCAATGTTTAAAAAAAAATGTCCACCCGTGCGAAGTCGGGACAGACCGCTAGTGTATTAATAAAAATGGTCCTAACAAAGGAAGTTTTCGAACCCATGCTTAAAATTAGAGATACAACACAACCTTCAATTTGCGTTATTCATAATAAGGGATAAATAAAAATGTATTACAAAAAAAAACTTAATTGTACTTAATCTTGTTTTATCACTATTAAATACCTTGTGCAAATGTTTAGAGATCTTACATAAAATAATCAGCCCATCACTGTCCCACTGCTGAACCATAGCCCCTTCTCAGAATGAGAAAGATTTAGGCCTTAGTCCACCACGCTGGCCTGGTGCGGGTTGGCAGACTACACACACCAGCGAGAACTTTATGGACCTCTTTCAGGTGTGCAGGTTTCCTCACGATGTTTTTCCTTCACTCTTAGAGACCTTACGAGTACCAAAAATGAATGCGTGACATATTTGTTGCTAATCACCTGAGAACACTTCTGTTTAGAATAGAAGAAAATTAAGAAGCTTCTAGTGACTTCATGATATCTTTAAGAAAAAATATGTCGGAGAAGTAAAGTAAACAGCTTGTTTACGTACTAGTAGCGCCATCTATTGGTGTTTGAGATACTCTATTCGACTAATCAAATCGATAACAGCTGTCATTTACTCAGTAGAGTGCGCGCAAGATAACTTTGCGCGCGACGGAGGGCGTGCTAAATGTTGCCATGATCGCAAAAATACAAAGTCCTACTTTTAAAGGAAAAGTAAAATATTCGTGAGCATTAAAATTGGGCAGCCCTCTTGCGGTTTATTATATTATAATTGAGTTAAGTTATGTACGCTTAAATTTACTACCTATCAATTAAATTAATTAGTATTTTTACGTAATCTGCAAAGGAAAAGAACTAAGCTGATAAATATGGCGTGAGTGAATAAGAATGCATTAGAGCCATACCTCACCGGGACGCCATAGCGACGTCTCTAGGTTGCCCAGCCAACTAAATGTATACAGCTTTATAGAGGATGGCTGACCTGGCGTCCGCTTGGTGACGCAGCCAACCATACATTTTATTGGCGACGCGACCTGGCTGCGCCGCCATGGCTTCCCGGTGAGGTATGGCTCTTATGATTATTATCGTCTGATGAGGTAATCTTTATTATTATATTTTCTTTTATTCCTAAAATCAGGTAGATCTAGTGACAAAGTTAATAAAACGGCAACACTATGGCGGACCATGATTAGTTCCGATTTTGGCCGCGCGCAGAGTTATCTTGCGCGCACTCTAGTTCTAGCCGGGGTTGTCTAATAAACTGTCACATATGACGTTCGACATCGACATCTGTCAGATACCGAGGTGAGACCAGAGTGTTATTGACACGACACATTTGACATCCAGAGCTCGACCGCGCCGGGTTTGCGCACTGATTCTACTCGATCACGTGCAACATGTCGGACACCGATGATATTTCGGATAAAAATCCCTCTGCATCTCCGACAAATATGTGGTAAAAAAAATGACAACGAAAGCTATAAAAGTCAAAACTCATCTGCACACCTTCGCTGCTCGGGAAAGGGACCGCAACAATATACAAATATACACCGTGTTCATGGGTACACCATAACATGTAACAAAAATATTAATAATTCATTCTCCCATTTAAAGCACACCTGTTACAAAACCAAAGACATTAAATATAACAGCGAACGCTTCTCCGCTGGCCACAAAAACGTGTAATCCTTACAATATGTATTACCACAAACCATAACCTTTTACATTGGTGAATCTATAAATAAGTGAGAGTGTTTAATTTTTCAAATCAATGCTCATAAAGGGAAGGACACAATACTATCATATTACGTGAGCTTCACTGGCTTGGCGTTACGTTAAATTGAAAAATCTTCGAATTCTTAAGCACTCTTTATTACATTTTTAAAAAGAAACGTAAAGGAGGCACGTATCATCTTTGTATCTTATTGCTTAAAAAGTATTTTACTTTGATCTTGGAGTGTCTAAAATAAAAGTGGCAATGCTTTTAAATAATGATTTTGTTTATCGAAAATTTATCGAAATCTATACTAATATTATAAAGCTGAAGAGTTTGTTTGTTTGAACGTGCTAATCTCAGGAACTAATGGTTGGAATTGAAAAAATATTTTTGTGTTAGATAGTCCATTCACTGAGGAAGGTTATTGGCTATATAACATCACGCTACGACCAATAGGAGCGGAGTATAAATGAAAAATGTTTCAAAAACGGGAAAAATGTCCACCCGTGCGAAGCCGGGACGGACCGCTAGTACACCAATATTATTACAAAAGAACTCCTTTTTACGCAGCCGTATAAAAAGTTTTAAGCAATTTTTTACACCCTGTATACTCACCCTTATTACGTATCTTACGGATGTAAACAAGGTTTAATGTTTCATCTGAACGCTTGCTAAAGCACTTAATATGATTTATTTTCGAATATAATTTATTCAACGGTATAAACACATGCGATTTATATCTGAATGACGATTCTTTTTCTGAGATTAAATCCTGTATCTAAATATATATATATATATATATAGAATCTATATTCATATACATGGTGTATAATATATTAAACCAACAAACAATTTTTTATGGTATTATTGAGATACGGATTCTAAGAAAATACCATACTTGGCAGTTCTAAATCTATCAATAATCATTTACATGTATATCGAAATCATCGCATTTCTTATTACAGTCGCCGGCTCGTAACTTGGCAAGAGTCGAGAAGAGAATTCCTCTCCTTTCTTTCTTTCTTCTAAACAGACATGTTTAATAATAAACTATGGCAATAACTATACAGGGTGTAAACGAAATCATGTAATTCCTTCAAACCTCGTGATGTACTGTTGACATAGATTAACCCTGAGAGGGATACTTTTGGATTCAATAAAAAAAAGTTACAAGAAGTGAACATGTGTTCTTAACGTGAGGCATTTTAGCGCCCCAAGTTAAATAACCGCACAGCGGACGACAGCCGGGATATTCGTTTGGGGCGCTTCAATGCCTCACGTGTTTACTTCTTGTATTTTTTTTTATTGAATCCAACATTATCCCGTGCAGGGTTAATCTATGTCAGCAGTACATAACGAGGTTTGAAGGAATTACATGATTTAATTTACAACCTGTAGTATAATAACAAGCAATTAAAAGTGACCATTTTTTGTTGCACTAAGTGTACATGCGCAAACTTACTCCCACTACGCCAAAACCTTGCCAAGTTACGTACCGGCGACTATACTGGAAAATGAAAAATTCTGTGCCTTCTCCTGAAGAATAATAAAACCTGAAAGTGAAACTCGCTATAATATCGTAGGTGAAGGGATAGGTCTTGATTTTTTTACTAAAGTTAATCCTTTCAGTAGACCAAATATGAATGTGGATGAATATACAAGTAGGCTTACTCCCACTACGCCAAAACCTTACCAAGTTACGTACGTGCGACTATACAATCTAAAAATTACGCAATATTTTTCGGATGCAGTCGAACTTTTGTTCTTCTTCTTTTCGTGTGGTTAGTAACTAACCTGGTGTCAGTTTTTGCCGCCCATGGGTCTCTGGCTTGGCTTTACATGCCGTCGAGAAATATCTCTCAGACATGCCGGTTTCCTCACAATGTTTTCCTTCACCGTTTTTAAGCAAGTGATAATTATACAATACGCACATGAATCTGAAAAATCAGAGGTGCGTGCCTTGGGTTCGAACTCCAGACCTATGACTTGGCAGTCCGACGGTCACACCACTAGGCTATTACTGATAATACGTATATATAACTTTTGTTAAAACATCACCATTTTACTTGCCAGTAAAATATCCAAGTCTTCAGTAGCTCATTTGGAACATAACAAATGAACCTATCCATTCAGGAGTCGGAACAACAATAATATTTCAAAACATATTTTCTATTGTGTCGTGCAAGTGAAGTTGATATATAAAAGCAAAAATTCTGTGCTGATATAAGCAAATAGAACAAGTGTTACAGTGTATTTTCTTTTAAAGAAAAGTTATTGAAAGAAAGGTTTTATGTTTTTATACAAGGTAATTCGGAAAGGGGGTACGAAGCCGCGGGCCACTTAATGTATCACTGATGACTGTTTTAAAGAAAGTGTTAAAATTTAAAAATTAGATAATATTTTTTTTCATGCATAATGATTATTATTTTAGTTTTTTTAAAAATTCTTCATCCCTGCTTTAGTTACGAATTCAGAAAATGGAGCTTCTAATCCGTGACCCCAAATATGACCTAAAATGTAAACACAGCTGTTCATAGCTGAGGATAGATAGAATTTAGCATATTTTTTATGCAATATTTGCACAGCTATTTCTTTTAAACTAATGAGTTTTGGAGAAAGTTGTAGAACAAAAGTGATCCATTATTATAGGTACTCATTCATATTATAGGTATCCATTATTATAGATAACACCCTTTCGGCTTAGTACCCCCTTTCCGACTAACCTTCTATAAACAAAATCATGTAATTCCTTCAAACCTCGTGATGTACTGCAGATATATAGGTAGATTTACCCTGCATGGGATACTTTTGGAAACAATAAAAAAAATACAAAATGTAAACATGTTTTCTTATCGTGAGGCATTTTAGCCCCCCGAGTTAACTGACCGCGCTGTGAACGATAGCTGCGCAATTCGCTTGGAGCGCTAAAATGCCTCACGTTAAGAACTAATGTTTAAATTTTGTAAAAAAATGATTCCTAAAGTATCCCATGCAGTGTTAATCTATGTCAGCAGTACATCACGACGTTTGAAGCAATTACATGATTTCGTTTACACCCTATATTTTAATTTAAAGAACCTCGATTAAATATTGTAACAGCGTATCTACTGAAACAAAGTACTTAGACTTAGGACCGATTTTACCAATGTCGTATAACTTATATCTGAGGAATAAGTGACGCGTTTTGACAAAACTTCTATACAAAAGCTGTCAAAACGTCAAATACATTTTTCGAATAAAATTTATCAGACGTTGGTAAAATCGACCCTTATTCTCATAAAATATCGATGGAATAATCAATAGCCCGCCACGTTTTCACTTGACCGAAAACAAAATGTCTGAAAATAAACCCAATGGGGCATTCCCACCACAAAAATACTTAGTTGAAGCAATTATTGATTCCTGGAAATTTTAACGAAGTCAGAACGTAAATAAATCAAAGCAGCTCCAGTACTAAAGACTGAAAAGAGCTACTTAAAGCCGAAACTAAAAAACAAAAAGAAAACACCTGTAAAATAAAAATAGGATCTAAAAAAATCTCCAATTACATGAAAAAACACAGCAACAAAATAGCGGCCGAAACACCTCTCGATATAATTTTGTTCTAATAAAGAATCGATTAATAACGAGGCCGGGGGTCGCGGTGAGGGATGAAACGTCAACTCGATTACAATAGGGCAATATTTAACAAGCCGTAGATGGTGAGGATACACGGGAGAGTATTGTGAGCGGGAGTGCTGCAGTTATTGAATAATCTTTATTATATAATTCGACTGTACGTGTGTATGTCACTGAACTCCTCCTAAACGGCTAGACCGATTTGAATGATTTTTTTGTATACGTTTGGGTGGCGCCCTGGATGGTTTAGATTCACAATTGGACCCGGTAGGTGGCGCTGCTGTTGGTATGTCACCAAATTTTTAGGGCAGGACGACGTCTGCCAGGTCCACTAGTGGATTTATAATTTTTGTGCCTGCAGGTTGTAGTTTATTGAGCACACGAATGGTAAAAAAATAACATCGCATTGTTTAATTTTCCACTTAATTATGAGCTGACTTCGAGAACCTTTTAGTGTCGCAAATGACAGCCTACGCTTTTTTCTGCTTCATTGGACAAAGTCGACTGTTTAAGACCTAAAGAAGCTTATACCTCTGAAATAGTAAGCAGAATATTATGTAAGCTTTTTCAGTTCGACAAATGACCTAAAAAAGCCGCGTGTTCAGCTAATGATTAAGACTCCGTTTCAGTTGAAGACTAGTAGGAAAATTCCGAAAAATGCACGTAAGCTATCCGTAAAAAAACTTAAATAAAAATGTGTCTCACGGCTTTTATAATAATATAAAAAGAACTGTACTTTTTTTCTACTTTTTTAAATTTAAAAGTCGCTGCGGTTTTAATCCTAAACTCAGGCCGTATGTTTTAAATTCTCAAGTTCCCCGGTGTGGTATCCTTGTGATTTTACAATGCTATTCAGCACTTTCTCAACTCAATTATTCTTTGTCTGATATTCTTTGATGCAACTCATTTTATTAGTGCTTTTAAATTGTCTTACTTTTGGGTTTTAGGAGCTATGACATTGAGCTTAAGGTTGTAAAAATAGAATATTTGAACTTCACTTTCAAATATTTGATGATCAAGGTTGTCACACACGGTGAAAATACTATATAAGATATCTATATCTTAGTGCATATCTTGAGGGGCTCGTGGCTAAATAACAACCGCGCCGATCGTACGATTTGCGAGGTTAAGCTGCGCTTGCCGCGGTCAGTCCGTGGATGGGTGACCATTTGTTACACATCGAGACCCCTCCGTGCCTCGGAGAGCACGTTAAGCCGTCGGTCCCGGGTGTCATACGAATACCTATGACAGTCGTTACGGGTAGTCAGAAGCCTGAAAGTCTGACAAACGGTTTAACCTTAGGATATCGGCATTGCCCAGTTACTGGGTTGCGGAGGTCTGATGTCAGCCGCATCTGGTTAGACTGGAAGCTGACCCCAAGATAATTGGGAAAAGGCTAAGAGGAAGTGCATATCTTAAGGTGCTTACAGACATTGCGAGGCATTCGCCGCGAATGACTTGATACTGAGTGAGTATTCGACTCTCGCAATGAGCCACCTCGTCCACACCGCCCGTGGCAGGCGTGGCTAATCATTGGCGGGGCATGCTTCGCCATTCGCGGCGCATGCACCTTTAAGATACCACTCTTCATGTTTCGGTAATATCAGAGTTCTAATCTGGCTTGTGAACATTTGCCATATTCATTGTAACAAGAGAAAATAGGTAAAATAACGAAAGCAGCGGTTACAGATTTTTTTATTTTAAATTCTGTCTTCCTTCGGGAAACGAAAGCAGGTGGCAACACCATTGTAAGTACACATCAAAAAACAGTGATAGCCTAGTGGTGTGACCGTCGGACTGCCAAGTCATAGGTCTCTAGTTCGAACCCAAGGCACACACCTCTGACTTATGTGCGTATTGTATAATTATCACTTACTTAAAAACCGGTGAAGGAAAACATCGTGAGGGAACGCCTGAGAAATATTTCTCGACGGCTTGTGAACCCAAGTCAGAGGACCATGGGCGACGTAAATTCTGACACCAGGTTAGTCACTAACCACACGAAAAGAAAAAGAAGAACGAGTTAAATTGACATTATCAATCTGTGAGATCGATCTGTTTCTAGAAGGTGCATTATAATATGCAATGATATTGAAATGCTTTTTATTAAAAACATTTAATAAAAAACCCGTATAAAGTTCGCACCAACAAAGAAATACTATTCTCAAATCGTCGAAGCATACCCAGCTTATTTTGAGCCCGCTCGATATAGATCAGTCACGCTTAACGAATATCCATCCAATAATGTGGGGATTACGTCAAAGTTATCTGTTATTACGGAATTTTTCCCTTATTATATGATATGAGAGTTCAATTTCTGCTTTTGAAGATATCGAGTGTCTTGGGAATTGATTCGAAATAGGATTTACATTAATATACTTTTCACATGTTTCCTCTGTATTAGTTTGAGCGTAATGTTATTTCTTTTAAGAAACATATTTTTACATTACCCGTGTGTGTCTACGATCTTAACAATAGACAATAAAACTTAACTTATATTGTGTAAAAGTTAAATTGTTAGAAAAGCTTTTCTGTTATAAGTTACCTACCAATTTTTATCGAATATTGCCAATAAAACTTAGTTTTTAGACTTTGAGATATGAAACGACCGAGAACTATAGCTTTGTTACTAAAGTTAAATATCCATCAATTCACTTTTTCTATTATGTCGTGTGGTTCCCAGTAAAAAATTAGGCCACCTCCTTGGGAGTGTGGGTAAAGTAATATGCGCCTAAGGAATTACGCCAAGGGGATGGGCAGTGGCTGACTGCCTTGTTGGTCTTGTGGTCGCAAGTGCGACTGCTGAGCATGTCCTTGGTTCGATCCCCAGGTCGGGCAAAGTATTATTGGGATTTCCATTAGGAATACCACTTAACATAATGTGATATACAATATAAGAATATTATGATATAATATAAAATATGTGAATAATGATAATTAATATAAGATAATGTAAACTGTATAACTGTAATATTGAGTATGTATATATATATTTTTTTAACCATTTAATTTGAATGCCTTAACAGGCAACTGAGTTATAAGAACCTACATATTGTTAACATCTACAAAATTCTGTACACTTAGTTCGCAATAAAGAATTTGAATTTGGAATTTCTCAGTAGCAGCCCGGAGTCTGGATTTGTGCCCGGATAATAGCAATAGGCCAGCCCCAAACATAACTGGTAAAACAAGGGTGTACAAAAAAATAACACCTGTGCAACCCTTTGGAGTATACAGGGCGTGATGTTGTGTTATGATGGGCAATAACACCCTGTCTGCTAATAACCATACCTCAGTTCTCGTTTATCTAATTGGTTTGCGCCAGACTTTACTCAAAACAATAGAATAAGATAGCATAAAAAACTTAATATCTCACCTCTTGTTAAAATTACAATATCAAAACTCAATGGTAATACACCTGCACAGTCCAAAAAGGTTAAACCTCAAATGGCACATAAACCTTTACCTGTCTAACGAACAATAACTTTGACTTTAATTAAAAACCTAGAGAGCTTTTCTTTTATCCCTCGATATAGTTATAAATTCAAGTTCAAGTTTAGTATTGTTACTTATACAAGGTTAGTCGGAAAGGAGGTACTAAGCCGCGGGCCACTTAAAGTATCACTGATGACTATTTTAAAGCAAATATTAAAATTTCGAAATTCGATAATTTTTATTTACATGCAAAAAGACTTTTATTTTAGTTTTTTTTTTTTAAATATCATATTTGCTTTAGTTATGAATTCAGAATATTATGTTTCTAATCTGTGACCCCCAAATATGACCTAAATTGCAAACACAGCTGATCATAGCTATGGACAGATCGATTTTAGCATATTTTTTACGAAATCTTTGAAAAGCTATTTCTGTTAAACTATCGAGTTTTGAGGAAAGTTGTAGAACAAAAGTTATTATGGTTACTTTAACACCCTTTCGGTTAATACGAGATAGGCGAACGACATCACGCCGTGTAAAAAGTTCTTTGTTTTTTTTCTAAGAATTAAAAGTAGAAATAGACTAAGATTGCTTTTACCTCTGCAAAAATGCAATATTCACAATATTCCCTTTGCTTAATTCGAAAAATGGACCCAGTGCAAGATCATAAATATTCATCGATCAAAGTCGTTATTTCATTAATTTGCCCTGCCAAAAATACCGTGTTCCTGTAACGGCTAATAACGAACGGTATACCGTTTTATAGGATATTGCCATAAACAGAACTCTTTGTAAGCGGAATGAGGGTTAAAAACCACAGTATGGAACGTCGTATCAACTTTTTACAAATAACAAAAAATAGCGAGCGTTCATTAAGAAAATAATTATCGAGTGATTTTGAAAATACGTATCACACAACCTTTAAAAAGTGTCGTAAAATAAATTTTCTTTCACGGTCACCAAACACGGGGATTATTAATCAAATTTCTATGCGATGGCGGAGATTAAAGAAATTTTAAAGTTACAAAGGAAATTCACCTTTTTGTAACGGCTGATTCCAATTTGATTAACGTTTTTACGGTAGGCCGAAGTAATTAAAATCTTTTAGATATTTTATGGGTTAGATAAAAATGGAGTGTTTGGTTATGGTACGGTTGTATGCCCGGGAGGATGGCGCGCCGTGTTCCGCGCGCGCCTCTCAGAGTGAAGTGGGGCAGGGGAAAAATTGCCCTACCACTGGAGAGGTCCACTAGAAGAAAGCTGGTGGGCCAAGACCTGCCGGGGTCGCGGTGCATGCAATAGCGAATCCCGTGACCCCGGCCTTAGGTCAGAAAGAGGGACACCGTTGGTTTTTAGCCGGTAAGAGTCCGGCAGACGCCCTCACCTTCCCCGGGCGAGGGACATCCATGAGGATTTTAAAATAAAAAAAAATTACAAAAAATGGTATGGTTGTATGAAAATTTATAGGTATTTTATGGGTCGACTACGTAAGTACCATCAACTCAGCCAGTTTAATTTTTGTTTAATTTTCTTTTATTAAAAACCTACCTAGACTTTTCTCGGTTCAAGGTACCTTACCTTGCGTCCTTGTTGCACAGGGTGCGTGCCAGTAACAACAATCTCCTGAGTGTCATTGCCAACAAACTGGATTGTCCTTTCATCTGGTGTTTAAGTCAGCTACATGCTCCTGTAAATATTGGTAATGTCTACTAACATAGTTTTTAAGTGTTTATGTTACTAACATCTTGGTACCTATTGTAATTATGGAATTTTATTCTGAAATAAAGATATTATTATTCCGTTTATTCATTCTATATACATATGTTGTTACATTTTTAAATATTTCAACAAAATCATAAAAAATACATTATTATTATTAATAAACTTGGTTATGAAAAACAGACAAATTCATCAGCAAAAATATCATACAATTTGTCCGGATTTGTAGAACATCTATACTAATATTATAAAGTGGAAAGATTTGTATTTTTGTATGTAACGAATAAACTTAAAAACTACTGGACCGATTTCAAAAATTCTTTTGACGTTAGAAAGCTACATTTATCACTGAGTAACATAGGCTATATTTATTACTGGAATAAAACTTCTTACGCGGGCGGAGTCGTGATACTTAATAACACTTTTAGGACGGTCTAAACACTTAATTTTACCGATAAAGGCACTTGTGGGATCGATTTCCCGCCCCTAAAAATAGAACAATTTTAGTATTTGACTTACCTATTTCGACCTCTACATAATCAAACGCTCACAACTTAAGACCTAGGTCTCACAGAGGCACGACCCGCAACCTTTGTTCCCTAATGGGTTTATTGTTACAACTGCTATTTGCTGCTATTCTCATGGTATCACAAATAATCATAGTTGTCGCAGTGGCTGAGTGCCTAACTTCTGCGCGTCCGTTGTGGGTCCGATTCATGTATGGAACAAGTATTTGTATGGCCTACAAATAACTATTTCGGGTCTAGATATTCGTGCATGTGAAATTTGTGTCTGTAAACGCACCCACGATACAAGAGTATCAATAGTGCAGCCAAACTTTTTTTCAAAATAAAATTTAACCCGTGTGGGGACTGGTTAGAATATAAAACTTCCCCACCGCACGCTGGGAATAAACGCGTGTTGTAAGATTCAACAAAACGCAGTACGCTTGGTGTTAAGATCTATACGGTCCGCCTGGCTAGCTACCGTCACATTAAAGTCCAGCGCCAAGCAGTTTACTTGGTCCCGTCGTGTGTATGTGAGAGCCAGAGAGGTATAGGAGAATCCCTCTATATCTCTGTTCCTTGAATTCGTGTACTCCATCTTAGACCCTGTCTACGCTTACCATCAGGTGAGACTAGGACCAAACGCGATCAAGTCAAGAATAAAAAAAAAATACAGTTGTAAAACAGTTTTCAGAAATCCCAATTAAAAAAGCGAAATATTTAGAGCATGTCTTCGACCATCTCGATCCTACAAAGGCGAGGACGACGTATGTCACGTCACAATACAGAATCATCGAAGTATGAAGCAAAGTCTTTGTCTCCCCGTCTTTGTGAGAGAAACAACACCTTTTCTGTTTGCTAATGACAGTCGTCTTAATAACTCCACTTCGAACTGCCTTGCCAAGATGCTTTGTGCATTGCAATACTCTGACAATGATGAGACGAGGAAAATCGGTAAATGAATACGTCGGGAGAAAATTTATATCTATCTTTCGACGCTCGGCAGTGAATACCTCGTAAATAAAATTTTCTTCAAAAGCGTTTTATTTGTTCTTTAGATTGATAAACTCGTCATACTCGTACTAGTTCAACAAACTTTCGATTCAAATACTTCTAAGCTATCATCTATGATGTACGATGACAAATTTATATTAACACTAGCTGTGTCCTCACGGCTCCGCCCGCGTAAGAAGTTTTATTCCAGTAATAAATATAGCCTATGTTACTCAGTGATAATGTTGCTTTCTAACGCCAAAATATTTTTTGAACTCGGTCCAGGAGTTTTTAAGTTTATTCGTTACATACAAAAATACAAAAGTTTCCTCTTTATAATATTAGTATAAATTTGATCGGCCATTTTTTTTTGCAGGAGTTATTTGTACCTCTTTTAAAAATTTGTATTTTACACAAACATATGTGGTTTTCACTGCCGACCGACGCTTTGTAACTTGTATTTATTTATACTTGGTTCCTATGGCCAAAAACGAATCGTTTTGCTTACCAATGGTAGCATTTTTTATTGGCAAACCGAGCATATTATACTCGTAAATAGACTCGTAAGCTATTTTTAACTGTGCTATTTTATTATCGTATGATCTCTCATACCTTTACATAATAGACTCTCGTCTATTATGTAAAGGAGGGGTCTTTGCTTTATTATTGGTATAGGTACAAGATTCTTAATCTTAACTAATAACGGCCATTAGGTACATATATTAAAAACATTAACTCCCTAACTAATGAACGCTGAATAAAGTTAGATATGTTATAAATATCGTCAGTATACCTAACCATACATTTTGCGATGTAAAAGCTTGTCATACATTCAGGGGCCCGTAACAGAATGAGTGGGTCATTTTGGGACCCAGTGTATAATATCAGCAAGCACATTGGATCACCCGCGCGACGGCGCAACGAGTATTCCCAAGGAGGGTTGATGTCAGACAGGCGGCTGGTCATAAAACAATAAGCCAAAACGTCTAACAACGTGGATTTATGAAATACATGTTGTGCCGACCCCACCTAGTGTGGGATAAGGGGAGGAAGAAGAAGAAGAAGACATTGAGGGGCTCGTGGCGAAATAACAACCGCACGGAGCATGCGATTTGCGAGATTAAGCTGTGCTTGCTGCGGTCAGTCCGTGGATGGGTGACCAGTCGTTACACATCGAGACCCCTCCGTGCCTCGGAGAGCACGTTAAACCGTTGATCCCGGGTGTCATACGAATACCTATGATAGTCGTTACGGGAAGTCAGAAACCCAAAAAGTATGATAACCGGTCTAATCTAAGGATATCGGCATTGCCCAGTAACTGGGTTGCGGAGGTCTGATGGCAGTCGCTCCGTGTGAAATATTGGTATTCAGCCGCATCTGGTTAGACTGAAGCTGACCCCAACGTAGTTGGGAAAAAGCTAGGCAGAGCAAGCTTGTTGAAGTTTATTCAATGTTTATTAGTAAGGCCGTAAGCATGTAAAAAATGAAAACCGCCGGCAACGGGAACGGAGTCCAAGCTACCGGTGGTCAGGGATCCAGAGAGAGGAACCTTCAAACAATACGCGCCGTGTCCAGGAGTACCACTTTCTTTAGCAAGCCCTTGATCCAGCCGCCTAACAAGAGCCTCTTCAAATGTTGGTCAAGGTTTTTACCTATTAAACCATTGGCCGTGTTTTTTTTTTTGTTTTTAAATGGTTTTAATTATAATTTTAATTATATGGCTTCGTATATTTGTTTGATTCTAATCTTGCGATAGATTTTTCAACTACTCTACTTCTCCGTAACCTATTCTCCTGAAACTCCGCACACAAATTCAATTCCCATTACAATACAACATTATAACAATTTCAACCCTCAATCCTCAAATCCTGATGCTGCAGGGGTACCTACTGCAAGATAAAACCGTTTAACTTAAAAAATAATATTAAGGGATTATTTTTTTGTAGGTACTTGCAATAAAGAAATGGCATTTGCCAATTAGGTACACTAATCAGAAAATGTTTATTTTCCAGATGCAAAATTGATAGTAGCGACGTCGACTACCCAACCAGCTAGTCTCATCAATCTATCTATTTTTACCCCGTGTGGGGATGAGTTAGAATAAAAAACTTCCTCACCACATGCTGGGAATAGACGCGTATTGTAAGATTCAACAAAACCCAGCACGCTTGGTCGTAGGACCTATACGGTCCGCCTGGCTAGCTACCACCCTAACAATAAAATCCGGCGCCAAGCAGTTTACTATGTTCCGTCGTGTGTATGTGAGAGCCAGAGGTGTATAAGGGAATCCCTCTACATCTCTGTACCTTGGATTCATGTGCTCCACCTTAGACCCTGTCTCCGCTTACCATCAGGTGAGACTAGAGCCAGAAGCTACCAAGTCAAACTTTTTTTTTATTGTATGTAGTTAGTTTTGCTAAACGCTATTTCAAGGTTATCCATTAATTACAAGACACCCTGTATAAGCAAAAACTATAATACTGAAATGTTTTTTTTGTGGCTCTTTAAAAACTGAAATTTGGTAAATTGCATCTTTTGGCTCTTCCATCTCAAAAGGTTGTCGACCCCTGGTATAGGGGAATCCCTCTATATCTCTGTTCCTTGGATCCGTGTGCACCATCTTAGACCCTGTCTGCGCTTACCATCAGGTGAGACTGGGGCAAGATGCAACCTAGCCAGAAAAAAACCCTAATTACTGTAAATCTTAAAACTACATTCATCTTTGAAAACATTTCTAACAATAAATACACTAGCGTAATGAACAAGCAAGTCACTGCCGTCATATTTCAAAATGCAAGCCTTATTACTAAGAAGCCTAATAAGCAAAGCAAAGCAAAACATAATATTTTGAACCGACAATCACAAACAACAAATTGGCTCGCTATTTCTCTGTTACAAACTAGGGTATGAATTAGACAAGCTAAGATTGTCGTGGTGGGTCGGAGGTTACGGATCTGCTTCTTGAGCAACAGGTTGCGGGTTCGGGGATTCCAATTAGTGCACCAATTGAATAGCACCAGCAACAATTTGAATAGGACCAATCCGAATCACACCAATAGGAAAAAATACTAGTGATTTGATTCGAATTGGTACGCTAAATGGACAATCTCGCGGGTTCAACCAATGTAACTTTTCAATGTCATTTATAGTACGACACAACTTAAAAGTCGCATTGACAAACTTGATCGAACAACCAATAGCAGGCACTCATTATCTCGCCGTTCAAACTTATTACGTCAGCGTAAGGATCATTTTTTACTGCAGTACTAATAAACATTCGAGGTCTTGAAGTCGCAATCAGCTCGGAAGTGATTGGTTTTACGAAGTTTGCCGTTGTGACTTCTAAGTTGTATCGTACAATACGTACTTTCTTAATTTAATCTAACAATGTCTTAGATTATGTAACTAAGAAAGTGACGTAAAGGTGAAGGAAAACATCGCGAGAAAATGATCAAGTGTAGTGATCAATGCTCGTTCCTTCTCTGTATGAGAAGAAGCCTTTGCCCTGCAGCGGGAAAATTGCAAGTTAGTACTATAAGCTAAGAACACTGATGTGGTTGTCAGTACTTCAAAAGGCAAACTACCGGCTCAAGTAATCATACAATGTCCTATGCACTGCTGATCATGGCTTTTACGTTATTGCTTTACCACACTCGGTACACGGGATTGGTGATTTGGGCTGGTAATCGTTCGCAGAAGGATTCTTTTGGCTATCCATTAGTATAGTCTTATTGTTGCTTTTTAGAAAACCAACGATGAAAGAATGAAGAAATACAGGGTGTAAACTAAATCATATAATTCCTTCAAACCTCGTGATGTACTGCTGACATAGATTAACACTAAACAGGATACTTATGGATTCAATAAAAAAATACAAAAAATAAAGCAGTATCGGTAGGTACTGGTATTTCTAATGTGCATGTGAACTGAGGGATCAAATCTCAAACCCTTGCGAACAATAAGGCAGAATTAGTTAAAAATTGTTAAAACTTGGTGGGATACTCCAAAAAAATTTAAACGCGATTTAAGGATGTTATGGTCGAATAACTTGATCCCCCAGTTCAGACGCTCGAAGTTAGCGAGAATCTCAGAATATACCGTATATATTTTAGGAGTATCCCATAAAATTTTACAAATTTTAAACTAATTCTTTTTGTTCGCAAGGATTTGAGATTTAATCGCTCAGTTCAGATGCACATGTATTTCTACCGTTCTATAATCCTATGGGGCCATTCAAGTATTACGTAAGCAGAAGTTTAGTAAGTTTTGACCCACCCCTCCCCCTTGTCAGCAAAAGTAAGCAAAGCTTTCTTTAACCCCCCCTCCTATGCTTACGTAAACATTGGTATATATTTTTTTTAAACTGATCAGGTTTCTTTATTGTTATTCATGAGCAGCAGTTTTTAAGTCTAGAAAAATAAGTAAATAAATAAAAATTGCTGACGTAATCATCATCTAGACACCCCCGTCCCCCCATACCATCAAAAAGAAGCTAAGCAAGACCCCCTCACACCCCTTTCGTGCTTACGTAATACTTGAATGGCCCCTATAGCTTAAAGACGCGCTCTATAGCTAGTCATTAATACTCTTAAGTAATAAATGACAGAGCTCCAGTTCCAATCTTGTCACCTTATTTGCATCTCAAGGGCCGTAGGATCGATTCCCGGGTGAATACAAAGTGGTTTCCGCATTTGGATGCATTGCTTTTGCTACTTTATAAGGCTTTTCTGCATCTGTCTGTGGTCTATTCTAGGATGTGTTTTGCTTCTACTGGTAAGCTTTTACGAGCTTTCAGCTGGGAGTGTAAATTCATTCAAAGTCAAAGTATTTATTTCTATTAGGCACATAAAAGGCACTTTTGAACGTCAAAATTTACAAAAAAAAATTTAAGTGATTCTAGTCGCCCCTTCCAAAAGGTAGTTTCGTATGGAGAAGAATGAGCAAGAAACTCCACCGTTACTCTTTTAAAAGTCTTACAATATTTTGTATAGGTACCAGTGGCGAAGGCTCCATACAACTCGATTCCTATCGGCTTCCCTTTCGAAATATGGCAAATACTAGTATCTGTTATTTTCAATTATCATTTAAACAAATAATTATTTACGAAGTTACATTGCAGGTATAACATTTGCTTATGAAGGTAACAATCAAAGAAATAAGTTATAATATATTTTGAATTTTCTTAAAAGGGAAGCCGGCTTCCCTTTTAAGAAAATTCACCCGTCGCCACTGATAGGTACATTAATTATACAATTATATGCGAAGACGATGCACCTAGAATAAAATTACTATACCACAATAGGTAAAAAGAATTAAAAATGAAGCAATGACAAATTAATTATGTGATAGATTGAAGCCCTATCTTATTAATTGAAAGTCAAGAAAAATAATATGACAGTCTGATAAATCTAAAGTAACTATAAATAAAGTTTAAAAGAAAATATATGAGCAAATAAATAAATAACTCAAAGATATAGTTGTCAAGTCTTGTTTGCACGCAATTTATGTGTTCAAATAAATTACGTTCATGGCGAGAACGACAGGAAAATACGGAAGGCGAGTCGATGTATTTGAAAATATACGGATCTATGTTGTGTACGCGACCGTACTGTAGCGATGGAAATTACACTCGCTAACTCTTCTTCTTCTTCTTCCTGCAATTATCCCACACTAGGTGGGGTTGGCACAACATGTGTTTCATAAATCCATGTTGTTAGGGGTTTTGGCTTATTATTTTATGACCGGCCGCCTGCCTGACATCAACCCTCCTTGGGAATACTCGTTGCGCCGTCGCGCGGGTGACCCAATGTGCTTGCTGATATTATGCACTGGGTCCCAAAATGATATGCTTGTCAATCTTATTGCCGACAACTAAGCAGACTATGTTCTTCTTGGTGGAGTATACTTGAAGTTCCTCGACCCACAAATTACACTCGCTAACATAACAACATATAACACAGTTGGGTAGAAATGTATAGTAACACACTCATTTCGCCGTTGTGTTTAAGTCCCATGTAGCCATGTAGGCGAGCCTATTGCTATCAAACGGGCACAAATCCAAAATGAGGAATTCCACACAGAAAAACCCAATAAAACTTTGCCCGTCCTGGGGATTGAACCCAGGATCTCACGATCAGCAGTCGCGCTTGCTACGACTAGACCAACGAGGCAGTGATACAGTCTGTAAAATATAAAATTGATAAAAATACATATTATGGCATGAATAACAGCAGAGATAGCCTAGTGGTGTGAACGTCGGCCTGCCAAGTCATAGGTCTCGAATTCGAACCCAGGACACGCACCTTTGCTTTCGGATTCATGTGCGTATTGTATAATTATCACTTGCTTAAAAACAGTGAAGAATAACATCGTGAGGAAACCGGCATGCTAGAGATATTTTTCGACGGCGCACCCTGGGCATCCAGCCCCTCTACCAACCTTGTTGACTGGCTAAACTTTTCATCACGGCATCAGTTGTTCTCATATACCTACGACACGAGAGATGAACAAGACTGCTCAGCTGCTGCCAAGTAGTGACATTTTACGATAATGTAGATATACAGTATGTTAACTAGCGAAAGGCGTACTCGTTAACCCGCAATAGTATAGCGTCCATAGATCTTCCTCTTAGCCTTTTCCCAATTATCTTGGGGTCAGCTTCCAGTCTAACCAGATGCGGCTGAATACCAGTAGTTTACACGGAGCGACTGCCATCAGACCTCCGCAACCCAGTAACTGGGCAATGCCGATATCCTAGGTTAAAAAAGGTTGTCAGACTTTGGGGTTTCTGACTACCCGTAACGACTGTCATAGGTATTCGTATGACACCCGGGACCGACGGCTTAGCGTGCTCTCCGAGGCACGGAGGGGTCTCGATGTGTAACAAATGGTCACCCATCCACGGACTGATCGCGGCAAGCGCAGCTTAACCTCGCAAATCGTACGATCGGCGCAGTTGTTATTGAGCCACGAGCCCCTATAGCGTCCATAGATGCTAAAGAAATATTACCATTGAAAAGCAAAATGTTTTTATTTTTGGAATTAATTAAATATTCACAAAAAATATGAAATTGATACGTAAAAGAAACACTGTACACGTGCACTTGTCTTTCAATGTGGAAGTATGGCAATGTTGCAATTTATTTATTAATATTAATTAATAAATAAATGTATACTTATTTTACTTTGCTGATATTTTTATTTTTATCTATTAATGATATAGATTAACGAGTTTAAGGAAACGCTCTCTATTATTTAAGATGCTGTATTGTTCGTCGATCTATTCAGAAATATTGCTCCCTATGTTTCCAACACCAGTATATCCAGCGCTCAATTTTGTATTTATTCGGCAGATTTGAGAGGTGGGCTACGTGGATTTATTGCGCAACTTATTAGGTCGCACGTGGTGTTTTTATGGTGTGCGTATGGGAGCAGGTCAAGTGTGATTTATATACTGTTGTTGGTAGCTGTTCGGTGTACTGTTACAGGGGCTTTGGTCATTAGTAGTCGATAAATAGAGTAGAGAATACATTAAAGAATATTATTTAGATGTTGCGATAATAATGATAGATGTTGCAGAGAGGGGTTCGTGGCTAATTACCGCGCGGATCATACGATTTTCAAGGTTAAGCTGTACTTGCCGCGGTCAATTCGTGGATGGGTGATCGCTCGTTTCACATCGAGACCCGTCTGTGCCTCAGAGAGCACGTTAAATCGTCGGCCATACGAATACCTATGACAGTCGTTACGGGAAATCAGAAGCACGAAGTCTGATAACCAGTCTAAGCTTAGGATATCGGCATTGCCCAGTAACTGGGTTGCGGAGGTCTGATGGCAGTCGCTCCGTGTGAAACACTGGTATACAGCCGCATCTGGTTAGACTGGAAGCTGACGCCCAGATAATGGGAATAGGCCAGGTAGAATGTTGCGATAATAATGATAATGATAAGCAGTGATAGCTTAGCGGTTGAACGGTTGCCTTCCATGCAGGAAGGTCTGAGTTCAATCCCGGCCCGTATGACTTTTCGAATTCATGTGCGGATCAGAATTTGATTATGCCGATGAAGGAAAAATGTCGTGAGGAAACCTGCACACCTGAGAGGGCTCCATAAAGTTCTCGATGGTGTGTGTAGTCTACCAACCTACACGAGGCCAGCATGGTGGAATGAGGCCTTAACCCTTGTCATTCTGAGAAGAGGCCCGTACCCAGCAGCGGGACAGTAATGGGTTACTTGTGTTATGTTGTATGATAATAATGACGTCAGTTAGTATACTTTTTAAGCTGACTGTACCTACTCATTATAATTAAGTGAAGGACTGAAGTGTTTCAGGTAGGTACTTATTTATTATTTGAATATTTCTATTCATGTAAACCAGGGCATTTGAATATTAAATTCAATCGTGTTCAAAATGCCATTTCCATATTTTTTTCATTAGTAAGCCAATAAAAATTTCGACAATTCTCCTTTCAAATTCAATAAGTACAACATTTCCGGCATCTGAAAAATATTCCTAATAAAATGTAAAAGTGAGGTACTGTATAATTGTTACTGAGGTATAGGTAGACTGCCTTGTTGGTCTAGTGATCGCAAGCGCGACTGCTGAGCATGGGGTCCTGGGTTCGATACCCAGGTCAGGTAAAGTGTTATTGGGTTTTTCCATTAAGAATTTCTCAGTAGCAACTCGGAGTCTGGATTTGTGCCCGGTTAATGGCAATAGGCTCGCCCCCTATTACATGGGACTTAAACATAGCTGGCGAACCCTCCGGGGAATACAAGGCGTGATGTTATGTTTATGTATAGGTAGTATAATTTGATTTATAAGTATGTAATTTTTTTATACAGTATGTTAAATAACAAAGGGCGTTCCCTTAAACTCGTTAATCTATATTATTAATAGATTATAATAAAAATATAAACATAGAAAAATAAGTATAAAAAAATGAATTTTGTAAATTAATAAATAAATAAAATAATGAAATAAATTAATCAAAAACAAATTAATTAATTGCGACCTTGCCCTACTTCCACATTGAAAGATAAGTGCGCGTGTTTTTTTTACGTATAAATTTATTATATTTTGTGAATATTTTATTATTAAAAAAAAAACATTTTTTTTTTCAACGTTAGTATTTTTTTTTGTATGTACGGTCTCTATACTATTGTGGGTTAATGGGAATGCCTTACGTTAGTTAACATATTGTATAATGTGATTTTGAAGTTATTAAATAGGAGGTACCTATGAGGCTTCCGTAATCGCGCAAAGTGAACTAAGACCTTGAGAAAATTAGAAACAAAAAAAGAGGTAAAATGTTGATTATTTAACTTACAATTTACAAATGTACCTACTGCTTTATAAAAAAACTAGCGGCCCGTCCCGGCTTCGCACGGGTGAACATTTTTTTCCGTTTTTGCAACATTTTTCATTTATGCTCCGCTCCTATTGGTCGTAGTGTGATGTTATATAGCCTATAACCTTCCTTTATAAATGGACTATCCAACACAAAAATATTTTTTCCTATCCAACCAGTAGTTCCTGAGATTAGCGCGTTCAAACAAACTCTTCAGCTTTATAATATTAGTATAGATCTAACCTTCATTTTTCGACTTTTTATACACGTCAACGTGAATGTCTCCGTCAAAGATCTTTGATCATTAACTGAAAAGTAAGCCATCCAAGAAAAGTTTACTACCATCAGTTAACTATCACATCAATCTACTCTGGATAGACGTAAACATACCTACCATATTGCTGCACCCCATCCTCTCTGGATGATAGATGTGTTTCTCAATATCGGCCGCCTCGCCTCGGGCACGGCCTAATGCTCCGGCGATACGTCAAATTGTACAATAATTTCCGGTTTTTGTGCGTAACACCCGGCAAACTAGGAGTAAGAAAATCTATAGGTTTTGTTATATGTCATTGGATCGTAGTTACGTGTTGGACGTATTGTAACACGTTCTGTTAATGATAGATGAGGCTTTGAAGACCGGCAGATGGAAGGATAATCATATCTTACCAACTAGCTGCTGGAAGGGACCGACTTCGGCGAACGTACCGTAAATCGCGGATGTTCTCAAAAAAGGCCAGGTTGGTAGCACCCTAAAACGACGAGAATGCATGGGAAGGTTAATGAATATAGATGAAGCGAGAAGGGTGCGTCAGGATCGGTTGAAATGTATAATCTCTGCCTGCCCCAATGGGAAACAGTCGTGATTGTATGTACTTATATGTATGTATGTAGCTGCTAGACCGATGACGATGATTGAGAGCTTTGTTACCATTGTGAGAGATCTGACTGTCTGGTCTAGTCTGAATTAGATTTTTAGACATCCCTTACAAGAGGGGCTCGTGACCCATTGCCAACCGCGCGGGTCATGTGGTTTGCGAGGGCATCCGGGCAGTATCCGAGCGGATTTTTATAAAGAGTCCATCTGCTTTTCATGTGGTTAGTGACTAACCTGGTTTCAGAGTTTATGCCGCCCATCGGCCTCTGACTTGGCTTCACATGTCGTCGAGAAATATCTCTCCGGCATGCCGGGTTCCTCACGATGTTTTCCTTCACCATTTTTAAGCAAGTAATAATTATACAATACGCACATGAATCCGAAAAGTCAGAGGTGCGTGCCTTGGGTTCGAATTCGAGACCGGTCCGGTCACACCACTAGGCTATCAGTGCTGTAAAAAAGTCTATGTAAAACCCAAAGAGGGAGATCATTCGAAAAACCTTGTCGCGCGAGGTAAACTTCCATTTCAGCCCATGAAAATAGTCCGGGTAGATTTTCCAACTTCTGCCTGACTATTTTTTAAATCAGATGTCTACACCCTATCCCATGTCATTTCATTCTACCACCTGTATAAACTGCTCTCTGTATTCGTTGATTTACTGCAGTTATTCCAAGTGAATGTTGGTCGTGGCAGAAGAGGCATGAAAGTAGAATAAATGCCGTGGAAATGCGTTCCTTGCGAAGTATGTGCGGTGTAACTTTGAATGATAGATTGAGAAATGAAGAGATTAGACAAAGTTGCGGTTTAAAAGATGATGTAGTGACAAAAATTGAAAGGAGTATGCTTAGGTGGTTTGGCCATGTTGAGAGAATGAGTGAACGGCGATTAACAAAAGAAATTTATAAGGCGGATGTTAATGGGAACGCCCGTAGAAGACGTCCTAGAAGGACATACATCGATGTTATTGGTGATGTTCTTCACAAAGGTCAGGTGCGTAGTATTCTCAACCGGCGTGCGTGTATGACAAGATGTATGAATGTGGATGAAGCGAAAGGGGTATGTAAGAGTCGTAGCATGTGGCGTTCTATAGTTTCTGCCTAGCCCCATGGGAAAAAGGCGTGAGTTTATGTATGTATGTATTCCATCGCCACTCGTAGTAATAACGAGCTGAGCTTAAAATAACAAGACCTGAGTAAAGTTTAATTCACACGGGACAAGTCTGTTTATTTTTGTGCGGTTCTAGCCACTAGCCTACGTATTTGTTTAAGGGAGTTTGCATGAGGTGAAGGTCGGGATACGGTCAAGAACGGTCTTGAACAAAAAATAGAATTTGTATGCATCATTACCAAGTTTTTAAAGCGTTCACTGCACGAATAGGTGCGAGCGGAGCGTGTCGTCAGCGGGTTCGCGTGAGTTGTAGTTCAGGTAGAGATGGCGTTATTGGTTGAATTTATTTAACTGTTAACTGGTAGTTGATAAATATTTTTACTCAAAAATGCTTGTAATGTGGTCATTATTTTGACAACCTTCTTTGAGCAAAGTCGACGTTTCCGCGCTACTTGAATAGGCGCCAGCAAAGTTGTATGGAATTTCATTGCTAGTGAGTTTTAGCCACCATTAATTTCCTTTGAAAATCCATTATTGTCGAGTTTTGTTTCAAAAATAGTCAAGTGCAAAAAGTTTTTATTCAGAATTTGGCTGTATAGGTACAGACAGCACAATAATTAAAGACTCGTAAAAAAAAACTAAGGACCAGAGAAGAAACAAATCATTACTTTAAATAAATTCTTACTATACTAATCTGGTTTTATTTAAATTACTCGCATTGTTTGAGTAAAGCACTATACAAGCCTTGGTCCGCAATGACTGCGCTGCTGGCCACGCTATGATGGCCTCGAGCTTAGTTTAGCTACGCTCTCGGCCTTCAAGCTTGGTCATCTTTGCAGTCCTTGCTGTCCGCGCTATAAAGGCCTCGACCTTCGGTCTCGGCCTTTATTCTAGCTTGCCCATCAAGAGCTGCAATGCTGACCGCGCTGTGATGGCCTGGAGCTGCGCTACACTGCGCTTTCGGCTATCATCAGTGCTGCCAGCAACGCAGTCATTACAGACCGCGGCAGTAATGTACTATTATTGATAATTTTATTGGTTGAAAATATCAGTTAATTTTTCCGTTGACAATAAATTTCGCTAATGTTAATCACGAATGGAATGAACTGCCAACAGCAGTCTGTAGATAACTACCAATAGAGAATTTTCTTAATGATATTTTTATTCATTGACGCTAATTTTAGAAAAGAAAGAAAGAAAGAAAATTATTTATTTTGGACTCACACAGGCAGTTACAGAAACAAAAACAATATTAAAAAAAGAAAGAATAAGAATTTAGAGTACCTGCACGAGGCCAAAAAGGCTCCTATCTCAGCATAATGTTGCGACATTTAGAAAAAAAACAAAATGTCGCAACGCTGGTTTTCAGATAGGACCATAGTGATGCCACGGATTTTATTAATCGAATAGAAGTGTTGATATTTTTATCGTGGTTGTATTTGCCAATACTAAGTCAAGAGATCACTATAAAGCATTTCACATCAAATGCAAGCGGGGTGCGGGAGCGGGTCTGCTGACGACACGACTCGGTCGCGCCTAGCGTTTGTTGTGGCGACCGCTTAAAATCGAATCCGATAAGCGAACTGTAAAATATTAAAAGTAAATTCTTTGTGGTCTAAGATGAAAACACTGGTATGTTTAACTGCATTTGAACCCCAAGCTGACTCAAATACACTTGGGGTCACATTTTTACCACACATTAACAAAAAACAACTCGTTATATTTTTCATCCGTTTAGAATGGCACAAATTTTGTTTGTTACACATTAGCAAAAAAAATCCTGTTTATTTTTCTCAAATTCCCTGCATACCTCCAGTAAATTCGGCCGCAGGAAGGGTTATTTCTATTTTCTGAACAAATCCACCTGTCACGGACTAAATAAGAATGATGGTTACCCTTGCCCGCTCGTTTGTCCAACAATTTGCACAAAGTTTTTTGTCACCCTACTGCACTGAACCTTCCACGTTTGATGGAGTTGGGAAAATAAGTAGGTATACTTAATAAAATCATCGGTGGAGAATTTTGTTACTACTTATATTTTTTTAAGATACATTTTTATACATCTTCTTTACATATTATAAAACAAAGTCACTCCCGCTGTCTGTACGCTTAGATCTTTTAAACTACCTACGCAATGGATTTTAATCCAGTTTTCAGCAATAGATAGTGTTTCAAGAGGAAGGTTTATATGCCCCACATTAGTATTTACATTGCAACCGTGCGAAGCCGGGGCGGATCGCTAGTATATTGTAATATAATTGCCTCGTTAGTCAAGAGGTTGCAAGCACGACTGCTGATCCTGAGGTCCTGAGTTCGATCCCCAGGTCGGGTAAAGTGGTATTGGGTTTTTCCGTGTGGAATTTCTCAGTAACAGCCTGGAGTTTGGATTTTTGCCCGGTTGGTGGCAATAGGCTCGCCCCTATTACATGGGACTTTAACACAACGACGAAATGAGGGTGTTAGTATACACCTCTGCCCAACCCTTCTGGGAATATAGGCGTGATCTTATGATATGTTATTTTCATAGACTAGAATTTCTGTAAATCCACATTTGGGGGTTCAATGTTCAATTCCTATGCTACGATCAAACAAACTTTGGAATATAGAAATCTTTTACAAATAATTCTGACTTACACTATGCGCACTGTGACCAATATGGTCATATATATTTTTAAATTATTTTATAGGCCCGCTCTTGATCTCGATCTAGCCTGATGGAAAATGATGGATGAGGTCTACTATGAAACGAGCGCAGCCAAAATATGCCTATTCACACTTACTTTGAAGGTTAACGGGTTATTATAGGTAGAATGAACTCCAACGCAGGCAATGGGTTCTACACTTTAGCTGAATAATAGTGTAGCGACATAAGTGTAAACAAAAGTGTCGAGTTCGAACCCAAGGCACGCACCTCTGACTTTTCGGATTCAAGTGCGTATTGTATAATTATCACATGCTTAAAAATGGTGAAGGAAAACATCGTGAGGAAACCGGCCTGAGAGATATTTCTCGATGGCGGCATAAACTCTGACACCAGGTTAGTCACTAACCACACGAAAAAAAGAAGTGTGAAACAAAACATATAAACGTTGTACATATCTTTTATCTTTTGTCACCCTACTGTGCGGTTGTCCCCCTAATCCTTTCAGAAAATTTGATAGAATTGTGAAAATATAATCATCTTTCGGAGATAATTTAGCTTTCATCTTTAATGAAGCAATCCCTTTAGGTTTTTTGCAATTTAGAATCTTAAATTTTATTTGATGAATTTATAAGCTCAATGGTATACTCAGTTATTAATCAGCCTCCTGTTTTAGGGTAGGCGGATCGATTTTCTACTCACTTCATGGTCTGGTCAGACTGAGAGCGTGGCGGGGTGTGATATTCACGTCGCGTGTTGGTCGCGTGCTCTGGGCGTGCAAATTACTATGACAATGTATGGAAGACGCCACACTGCGACTGCCACGCGAAGCTTGGCGTGGTGTGGCAGTTTCTGTGAGGAGGCCTTCAAATAAAAACTATGTAGGTACAGTCGCTACCAGAAAATCTCTTTGTTGTTCTGTGGTATACTCCAAGTCCGAATCTTTGTGAGAATGTCGCTAGTTTACTGTCGCGACGCGAAATTCTACAGTGGAGTTTTGAATGTGAATCCTACAGGTACTTGGGTTTTTTTTTATTATTTTTATTCTTACCCTAGTGCGCGATGCTGCCACAAATTATTTTATGGAAACTTGAAAATATAATTGTACGGTGATACTAACTATTTCTCGTCTAAATCAAAATCGATTTTTTTTATTATATGTATACGTATTTTCATAAAAAGATCTTTGGTTTGCTAAAATATTAATGTTTGACTTTTGGTCTTATTCAGTACCAAAGCACTATTTGATACTTTGTTAGACACTAATTATAGTGTCATTAAAGACACAAATAACTGCAACTTAATCCTTATTGTGGTGTTAAAAAATTGCTATACATGCAATCTTCTTCTTCTTTTCGTATGGCTAATGACTAACCTGGTGTCAGGGTTTATGCCGCCCATAGGCCTCTGACTTGGTTTCACATGCCGTCGAGAAATATTTCTCAGGCATGCCAGTTTCCTCACGATGTTTTCCTTCGCCGTTTTTAAGCAAGTGATAATAATACAATACGCACATGAATCCGAAAAGTCAGAGGTGCGTGCCTTGGGTTCGAACTCGAGACCTACAATTAGTCCGACGGTCACACCACTAGACTGTCACTGCTGTTTATATATGCAATGTCTTTATTTAACTCCATTCAGCTATGAGAAATAAATTCTAAATCTTATTAGAACTCCGTACCTGAAAGGTCCAAACGAAATCCGTATGGCGAGACTTCGGCGTCTGTCCATCAGTCTGTAAATTTAAGTACTTACAGTAATCAAAGTAAAATCAATACGAACTCATCTCAATGCAATTAACTTGGTAAGTTTAAAAACAATCTGCTTAACAGACCTCTATAAATTAAACCTTTTTTTTCGCTTCCAAGAGAATGTCTTGAGTGTAATCCGGCCTATAAATATCGAAAGTAAACCGAAGTCCGGCTTAGCAGAGGACTGAGTCGACTTCGTAAAACATTACTTAAAGCTAAGAACTTTTCTAGTTACTTTAATGCTGTAGAAACCTTTTTATAAAAGAAAGTAGTATGTATAGAAACTTTAGCTGTTACTAATAGTATGATTACTACTTATAAACAACCTTATAAAATGATAATAACTATCATAACATCTTCTTCTTTTCGTGTGGTTAGTGACTAACCTGGTGTCAGAGTTTATGCCACCTATGAGCCTCTGACTTGGCTTCACATGCTGTCGAGAAATATATCTCAGGCTTGTCGGTTTCCTCACGATGTTTTCCTTCACCGTTTTTAAGCAAGTGATAATTTTACAATACGCACATGAATGCGAAAAGTCAGAGGTGCGTGCCTTGGGTTCGAACTCGTAACCTATGTCTTGGCTGTCCGACGGTCACACTATTAGGCTATCACTGCCACTTATCATAACATAACATAACATCACGCCTTGTATTCCCCGAAGGGTGCGGCAGAAGTGTTTTTAGTACACCCTCGTTTCGCCAGTTATGTTTAAGTCTCATGTAATAGGGGGCGAGCTTATTGTCATTAAACAAGCACAAATTCAGTCTCCGGACTGCTTCTGAGAAATTCCTAATGGAAAAGCCCAATAACACTTTGCCCGACCTGGGGATCGAACCCAGGACCCTATGCTCAGCAGTCGCCCTTGCGACCACTAGACGAAATAGGCGATCAAGGCAATAGAAACTTTAGCTGTTACTAACACTATGATTACTTATAGACAAACTTATAAAATGATAATAACTATTAATTACCTTTAACTGCCTCGTTGTTCTAGTGGTGGTAAGCGCGACTGCTGATCGTGAGGTCCCGTGTTCGATCCCCAGGTCGGGTAAAGTGTTATGGGTTTATCCGTGTAGAATTCCTTCGTAGCAGCCCAGAGTTTGGATTTGTGCCCGATTGATGACAATAGGCTCGCCCCCTATTATATAGAACTTAAACATAACGGCGAAATGAGAGTGTTACTATACACCTCCACCCATCCCTTCGGGGAATACAGGCATGATGTTATGTTACCTTTTATCGAAAAACGGCCACGAGACCCGGTTGTTATGGACCCACTTTTTAAGCGTCAAGTATCGGGTTCAAACCACGCACCAATGTGATTTTGTCAACGTCAAAGACACCACTGTCATACGGTGAAAGAAAACATTGTGAAGAAATCTGGACTAGGTCTGAAATCGCCAACACGCAGTGAGCAACCGTGGCGATTAATGCTCGTTCATTATCTGTACGAGAAGAAAACTTTGCCCAGCAGTGGGACAATTATGTAATCATTGCAATATACCTCTGACCTAAAGTGTTATTACTATGTCTTATACCACTGATCTGCCTAGCCTTTTCCCAACTATGTTGAGGTCGGCTTCCAATCTAACTAGATGCGGCTGAATACCAGTATATTACACGAAGCGACTGCCATCAGACCACCGCAACCCAGTAACTGGGCAATGCCAATATCCTAAGGTTAAGATAATATTAACCTTAAGATATCGGTATTGCTCTGTAATTTTATCGATATCTTAAGGTTAGACCAGTTCTCAGACTTTCGGGGTTCTGACTTCCCGTAATGACTGTCATAGGTATTCGTATGACACCCGGAACAGACTGTGTAACGTGCTCTCCGAGGCACGGAGGGGTCTCGATGTGTAACGAACCGTCATCCACGGACAGACCGCGGCCATCGCAGCTTAAGTTCATAAATCCTATGACCCGTGCGGTTAGTAATTAGGCATGAGTACCTCCACCACTACTGTGCATAAAGTTTGAATACATAAATTATAACCCCTTGAAAAGCAACTCAAATATTGCATGAATTTTAACGTCGTCAACAATTACAACATGCCGCCATATTGCCATTGTTGACGACGTGAAACAATGGAGTAATTCGCTAAATTGACAATTCCATAGAGCAGTATTATGTAGCAGGTCAAACAATGATTTTCATGGAAACCCTACACCAAACGCCTTGGGGCACGACCGGTGAATATAATATGTCTGGCAATAGGTTGATAAGGTAACGTAAGCTGATAGAGTGGTATAATTGGGCCCATGATAGGTTGGATATACAGCTGAATTAGAAGGTTAGTTAACTGTCAAAAACTTTTTTCAATTGTTCTTGTGTACGTTGCATATGCTGACAAACAGACCGGCGCGGCGGCAAACGCGTACGGCCGCTTATAAACACCAAGAGGATTGCTGACACGTCACCCCTTCCTTCACCCTTACTTCAGCCCTTTTTTATTTAATACTAGCGACCTGCCCCGGCTTTGCACGGGTGCAATGTAGATACTAATGTGGGGCATATAAAACTTCCTCTTAAACCACTCTATCTATTGCTGAAATCGCATTAAAATCCGTTGCGTAGTTTAAAAGATCTAAGCGTACAGACAGCGGGAGCGACTTTGTTTTATAATATGTAAAGATAAATAACGGTATGATACAAATACGATACATTTGTCGCAGTGGCTGAGCGATTGCCTTACTGCGCTATGAGTCGCGGGTCCGATCTCCGTACGGAACAAATATTTATATAGGCTACAGATAGTTGTGCCGCGCTTGGGTATTTGTGCACGTGAAGATTTTTGTCTGTAAAAGCACAAGAAATCCGAGTGTTTAAAAAATAAAAAAATTGTACCCGGGCCTCGGAGAGCACGTTAAACCGTCGGTCCCGGGTGTCATAAGAATACCTATGACTGTCTGACAACCGGTGTAACCTTAGGATATCGGCATTGCCCAGTAACTGGGATTCGGAGGTCTGATGGCAACCGCTCCGTGTAAAATACTGGTATTCCGCCGCATCTGGTCAGAATGGAAGCTGACCCCAATATAATTGGGAAAAGGCTGACCTGGGCAGAATATTATCGTCATCATAATATCATACCAATGGGCAAAACGCCCACTATTGAACGTGGGCCTTCTATCCCTACAATAGATAGATAGATAGATATACTTTATTGTACACTAAAAGAATTAAAACAGAAGGAGTACACGTTATTAAGAACAGTACAAATGGCGGTCTTATCGCTTAAAGCAATTTCTTCCAGACAACTTTTGGATGGAAAGAACTGTTAAGAAAAATATATAGGGCAGTTTGCAGCATACAAACGTATAACCTAATAAAAATCGAAAATCAACTAAATCACTAAGTATATTACAATAATAATATAAGTTAATAAATAAGTACAATGAACGGTTTATGGGAAAATTGCCATAACCACTATACCGAATTGTCGGATTGGATAATTTTCCTATTGAATTAACAACAATATAATTATGCAGCTTAATTAAAACAGATGACTATGTTAATTTAGCTTGAGGCGGAAATCAATAATACAATTTGGTTCGTTCTATTAATTAATTGATTTGACTGCTGTACAGAATTTCTGATGTTAGCTTTCTAGTTGAATGGAAATGTAGATAATATTGTATAATTTTGGTAGTTGGTACTATCGGGGGCAATTAATAAACCTCTCCGTCTCTGTATTTAACGTTAATCCGTATTTCCAATATGCAAGTAGCTTGCACGCAGATTTATTAATCTTTTTATAATACAAATTCTATATACATATAAATTATATTTTTAAATATTTCCACAAAAAATATAAAAAACATTAAAAATATAAAAAATAGTAGCCCACCATCGCATAGCATCGGGAACAGGGTCCAAGCTACCGGTGGTCAGGACCGCAGAGAGAGGAACTTCCTGACAATACGTGCCGTGTCTAGAAGTACCGCTTTCTGTATCAGGCCCTTGACCCAGCTGCCCAACGAGAGCCTCATCAGGTGTTGGTCGAGGCTCTTGGCTATTAAGCCATTGGCCGTAACGACTATCGGCACAATGACTGCTGAGTCAACCTCCCACATGTCGACAACCTCGTGTGCCAAGTCTTGATACTTAATTTCTTTATCTTTCTCGGCTTTCACAAGGTTCTCGTCATGTGGGACAGTGATATCAACAATCATTGTGAGACGCTCTGATCGATCTATCACCACTATGTCAGGCTTATTGGCAACAATAGTCCTGTCGGTGATGATAGATCGGTCCCAAATACAAATTATTATTTGTATTTGCCGTTTCGGGTAACAATCATCAATGTTATCAAAATTTAAACCCTTGGGCATTTTATATTCTACTGCACACGTCATGTTATCAATTCCTTTTTCCGACATTTAAATGAAAATGAAAACTGGCCAAGTGCGAGTCGGACTCGCGCACCAAGGGTTCTGTACCATTATCTATAAAAACGGCAAAAAAAAAAATATCTGTTGTATGGGAGCCCCCTTAAATATTTATTTTATTCTGTTTTTTACTATTTGTTGTTATAGCGGCAACAGAAATACATCATCTGTGAAAATTTCAACTGTCTAACTATCACAGCTTATGAGATACAGCCTGGTGAGAGACGGATGGATGGACAGACGGACAGCGGAGTCTTAGTAATAGGGTCCCGTTTTACCCTTTGGGTACGGAACCCTAAAAATGGGTTTTACCTGACACGTAGGTTGTTCAAACTTCTTAATTCGTTTGAATCGATGGGCTGCGCCATGTATTATAAGTATTATTTTAGTAAAACACTTTAGCAATTTAATTGGTATATTTCTTTAAACTTATTTTGTAAAATCTTAATATTAATAATTATTTTAAGACTATCAAGGTTTGTCAAAACCGTGGCTCGGAGTGCACGTTAAGCCGTCGGTCCCGGGTGTCATACGAATACCTATGACAGTCGTTACGGGTAGTCAGAAGCCCGAAAGTCTGACAAACGGTTTAACCTTAGGATATCGGCATTGCCCAGTTACTGGGTTGCGGAGGTCTGATGGCAGTCGCTCCGTGTAAAATACTGGTATTCAGCCGCATCTGGTTAGACTGGAAGCTGACCCCAAGATAATTGGGAAAAGGCTAAGAGGAAGAACAAGGTTTGTCAAAATTGCCAGGTCTCTGGTCAAAACTACAGAGTACCTAGTAGTAGTTCCACAGATAACTATATACTACAGGAATCAAGCGCTATTTTGCGGAAATCCATGACTTACATTTACAATATCACTAAGTGTTGTTATTGTATATTTGTAAGCTTGCACGCAGTCAACTTGACGTCCCACTTGCGTGTTCACCGCATATCAATGTAACGCAACAACAACTTGCATGTAAGGTAATGTTCGATTACGCAAGCTACTTGCAACAAGCAGTCTTCATTCACACCTCTTGCATATTGACTTAATCACGTGATCTGCAAAGTTTAACAAGTAAAAATCAATTCTTGCAAGAGACCAAATCGAAAAAAATAAAGGGTCGTTTTCTACGCCGTCATGACAATCTCCCCCAAAATTAGGTAACACCCTACTACCAAAATTTACTCCAAGTTCCCTCGTGTCACGTAACGTAAGGTAACAATAAAGTTTCTTCATAACACGTCACATAGCGTGACGTGTGCTTATTACTTTCTCTGTCTATTTGGACGAATTCATAGCGTCGCGTTTGACGTGATGGGTGATGAATGAAGGGGGTTTTGATATGAATTTGAAAAAGGTGTTGACGTATATAAAAGTTGGTTTATATTTATGAATTTGTAATGAAGTAGGTATTTTAACACACCCAACAACACAACATACACACACGTGCGCGCACACACACTCACACGCACGTGCACACCCGTGCATACAAACTAATATTATGTCTGTGAGCGAAAAAAAGAATGGATAGGAATATATCTATCAAAGGTTGTCTGGTAGATATCGCTATCAGCGATAAGACCGCCATTGTACCCTTTAATGTTTGTTATTGTATAAGAGCTGTGTTACAATTTTGGTGTACAATAAAGTATATTCTATTCTATTCTATTCTACTGACTAAACACGCTACTACCAATGAAGGATCACGTTCCATAATATGATGGGTGGTAAAGAGAAAGTGTCCTGTTCTGCTTCTCAAAATGTTTACCTCACACCTGTGATGCAGAATGATGCATCAGTGACCAGCTTTAACAGAACTTACTGATCAGCCCGAATAGCCCAGTCAAAGGTGGTGAAGAAGCCGATGTGGGAGGACTGTTAGTGCAGTTACCAACCCACTTGCCCAGGTTACAGCTAGTTCACACAAAAACTGTTTACAGGATCCATTTTAACGGATCCATTTTTATTTTCGTGATGGCGCGTGTAATTGTATGAGCGAGTTCACATACACGACAGTATTCCGAATCCAGTAAAAAATATTGGATCCGTTATTTTTATCGTATCCTGTCTGCCAGATGCGACGCAGTTGCCATTTGTTTAACTGATCCGTCGGTACAGATGTGAACAACACATCTAGCACCGATGGATCCGATAAAACGGATCTGCTGTATAAACGGTTGGGTAGAGATTACAGACAATATGCCAATATCTCATTTCGGGTTTGCATCAAATTGAAGAAAATATTCCCTTGGTTCAAGATTAACTTTCTTCTAAAAACTAACATTAAAACATTTCTCTATTTATTTCAACTTATTGGGCTGTAATTACGAAACCTACCCGTCTATGAGTTAACTTTTCAAATAACAACCCCTTGAACTTATAATGATCCGTTATGGATATAACCAGTTAACAAAAACCTTTTGTCTTGTTCGAGTTTTCATTTTGTTTAAATAACTTTCAATAATTTAACATAATGATGGTTAATATCTACAGTCCTTACATTTTTCGAAAGTAAGTATTTTTTTTTTCGAAAGTAAGTATTTTTTTCTTTTCAAAAACCGTTGCCCTACCCTAAGATTTCTCCTGTATCGTGGATGCGTTTACAAACACAAATCTTCACATGCACAACCGCCGGGCGGGGGCATGGTCAGGCAACGCAACCGACGTTGGTTGACGATCCCCCCAGTCCCTGCATCTGTCCGATGCAGGGTTTTGGCGAATGGTTTGGAGAGTAGCGCAAGTCGTAGAGATCCCCCAAACAAGACCAGAGGACTACCCTTCCCGAGGTTGCCGCCCGTTAATGGCCAATTACCTTCTGTAATTGGCAGAACAGAAACCTCTGGTCGCAAACAAAAATCCCAACCCTTCCATCCCAATTTTCCCATCCCAATCCCGTAGAGCCGAACCGTGGCGGCGCAAACACCACACCCAGGCCCACATAGCCTTGGGGTACTAAATACCCCCTAAAAGTTGTACCACACTCACCAAGGGCAGGTAGTGTGTGTTCGAAGTCCGGTCATCTGGCCTCCCGCCAAGACTTCCCAATTGCCCAAATCTTATAAAAATGTCGGCACATCTAACAGAATTTATACCCCAGGAGGGTACCACCGATGGTGGAGAATCCCTCGCTGAGCCCTCGGGCTCAGTCTGCCTCTCGTATTCTGGGGGAGGCAAAATGTGCACTTCAGATTACCTAAAAAACCCACAATTTCCAGGCTCAAGCCTGACTCTTTCTGGCCTCGTAGAGGCCCTACCCTCGGCGACGGACACCGCCATAGTGTCCAACTGGACAGTTGTCGCTCATAAGCGCCCTTGCAAAAGGGACACAGCGGCAACAAAACACAAGCAAGGGCTGAAAGGTCAAACAGAACGCAGTCGCCCCAACAGGCGCGCGAGAAGGGAGACCCTACAGCCCAAAACGACCACATCACCAAAAGTGACAGGCGACGCAGCAGCAGAAACGCAGCGCGAACCGGTACCGTCCACCTCCTCGAAGTCGGAAACGACGCAGAGGGGAACGGAGTCACTACCACCACCACTACCACCAACCAGCCAGCCGAAAAGGAGACGCAGACCGAGAGGTGATCGCGGTCGGCGGATCGCTGCGACGGCCCCCTCAAATCCTGAAAAGGAACAAAAGGGAACTGGGAATCGTTCGGGTGAAGGAACTTCTTCGAAGCGAGCTCGCCTGGACGAAACCCAGTCTCCCAGAGGGGAGGCCAAACGCGCGAAAACCGAAGCGAAGCCAAAGCGGGCGGTGAGCTACGCAGACGCAAGTCTGTCGCACCTTAGGGTAGCGATCATCACCGCTCCGCCAAGGGACCTCTCCCAGACCCAGGCGGACCAGCTTAAGGAGACTATCGATGATAGTATCCTTCAAGCGGTCCTGTCCCCATCATCTCCAAGCGCGCAGGCTCCATCTTTCCGCGGACGCCCTTTCCTTATGGACGGGGTACTAGCGATGTGGTGTGAGGATGCGAACGCTCTCAGCTGGCTGGAAAAAGCAGTCAAAACAATGACCTCTCCAATACCTGGAACCACTCTGACTGTCATCAGACAGTCAGACATCAAGAAGAGGCTCAAGGCAGGGCTCCTCATCCACACCCGTATCACCGACGCTGCCACACTACACAAAGTCCTTTGTGCCCAGAACCCATGGTACAAAGTCGACTCCTGGCAGTGCTATGATATGACGGTGGATGAGAAGTCATCTCAGGAAGGTTCCAAGGATAAGGTAGTACACCTAATCCTTGGAATCCCTGAGGACCAAAAGCCGACCATTATGGAAAGAGACCGCCGAGTAGCCCACATGTCAGGCAGTGGCTACATCCGCTTCTTCTCCTCGGAGGAAGCAGAGACGGCCGGAACCAAGACGGCAGAGACGAGCAAGTCTGCGGCTAAGGGGACTTCAACCCCAAAGCCGTCCACATCAGCTCCCCAACAGGGTCCGAGCGAGATGGAGACGAACTCGCCGGTGCAGCTCGAGGGCAATAGTAGCGACGAAGATGACGTCCTACGCAGCCCTTAGCGCACTAAAAGTCGTCCAAACAAACCTCCAGCACAAACAAATAGCGGCGGCTACTCTGCGCAGGGTGCTGGAGGTAGACAACAAGACCGTCGCTTTGATCCAAGAGCCCTGGATCAGAAACAAAAGGATCTGCGGTCTAAACAACATCGGTGGTAAATTACTTTTAGATACTACTTGTGATAACCCGAGAACGTGCATTTTTATGCCCAAAACCATAACAACCATTTTGCTTAACCAATTCTGTTCTAGAGACCTCACCGCAGTGAAAATCTATACAGAAAAACAAACTGTCCTGGTGTTAGCTTCAGTGTACATGCCAAATGAGGGCGAAATTCCTCCTAAGGAACTAACCGAGCTGGTACAACACTGCGAGACGCACAACTGGGATTTGATCATCTCCGCAGACTGCAACGCACATCATCCGCTGTGGGGAAGTAAGGATACAAACAAAAGGGGTGAGTTACTTACCGAATACTTATTTCAAACAGACCTTAACATAATGAACAGAGGCACGGAACCGACGTTCGTAAGCTCAAGGTACCAAACTATCATAGACATCACTCTGGCAACACACGCGGCGGCAAACCTCATAGACGGGTGGCACGTGTCAAATGAGCCATCCTTTGCAGACCACCGTCGCGTATGTTTCCAAATAAAATATAAATTAACCGACCCTGTTCCATATCGTAACCCCCGTAAGACAGATATAACAAGGTACATAACGCTGCTAACCAAAGCACTAGGTGACACACGACTAACGGACGTAGCACTTAGTACAGACACCATAGAATCAACCATACAGATCCTAACCGCGACTTTATTAGAGAGCTATGAACTGGCATGTCCTGCAGTTACACCTAAAGGTCCGGAAAAGAGTTCCTGGTGGGGGTCAGAACTGGAACGACTGCGTAAGGGACTCAGGACACTCTTTAATAGAGCGAAAAACACCAGAACTATCGAGGACTGGGATAAATACAAAGCAGCACAAAAATACTACAAGAAGCGGATCCGATTCCGTAGAACGGAGGCCTGGCGCAATTTCTGTAGTAACATCAACTCGACCAACCAAGCCGCAAGAATAAAGAAAATCCTGGCTAAAGGCGACCTCAATCTCTTGGGCTCACTTAAGAAGGAAGACGGCACTTACACTAACACAGATAATGAAACCAGTGCAGTACTGCTGGAAACACACTTTCCAGGGTGTCATATCACATCAGACCTCGAGTGGTTTGACGAGCTCCACTGCACACCAACAAGCCTAGACTGGGAAGTTGCAAGTAATTTAGTAACTGCGGACAAAATAGAATGGGCCCTGAAAAGCTTCAAACCATTTAAATCCGCAGGGCTGGATGGGATATTCCCAGCACTACTACAATGGCAACCCGGTCTGGCTACTAAGTATCTACTACCGATCTACAGGGCCTGCATAGCCTTTAAATACATACCCAAGGCATGGAGAGAGGCGAAAGTAATTTTCTTACCGAAACCAGGTAAAGAAGACTACACACACGCTAAATCCTTCAGGCCCATCAGTCTAACATCATTCCTTCTGAAAACGTTGGAAAGACTGGTAGATAGACACCTAAGGGACGGAGTTTTAGAGAGCAATCCGCTACATCCCCAACAACATGCTTATAGGAAAGGCAGATCAACAGAGTCGGCACTACACAAGTTGGTGCAAAAAATAGAAATGGCTATCACAAACAAATCCTCAACACTTGCCGCCTTCATTGACATAGAAGGGGCTTTTGATAAAACTATGCACAACAGCATCAACCACGCCCTACAAAAATTCAAAGTGGAACCAGTTATTCGTAGCTGGATCACTGAATTGGTTAGTAAAAGGGCGGTTCAAATAGTGGTGAATACTACCACGAGGGCAAAGGTGGTTAGAGGGTGCCCTCAGGGGGGAGTCTTATCACCACTTCTATGGAACATAGTAGTGGACAGCCTCATAAGAAAGCTAAATGATAGAGGTTACACTACTATTGGTTATGCAGACGACTTAGCAATACTGATAAATGGAAACGCCGAAAACGTCCTATGTAAGGTCATGCGGTCGGCCCTTCAGATTGTGGAAAAATGGTGTGACGAGCAACGACTGTCAGTAAACCCGAAGAAGACAGAACTTATCCTTTTCACCAACAAAAGGAAGTTACCAGAACTCCAACTACCAAAATTATTTAACACCAAACTCTCCCTATCAACACAAGTGAAATACCTGGGCGTCATACTTGACAGCAAGTTGAACTGGGCAAATCATATAGAGGAAAAAACAAAGAAGGCCTGCATAGCTTTTTATCAGTGTAAGAGACTTGTTGGTAAAAAATGGGGTCTCAATCCGAAAATAACACTTTGGCTATACACATCAGTCATCAGACCTTCTATGACTTACGGATCAATTGTATGGTGGCCCAGAACACAATTGACCACGATAAAAACAAAACTCCAGAGCCTACAACGCCTAGCGAGTGTAGCTGCTACTGGATGTATGAGAACCACCCCATCAGCCGCAATCGAGTACCTCCTCAACCTGAGACCATTAGATCTGGTCATACAAGAGGAAGCGAGGGCAGCCGCCCTAAGACTTAGAGCAAACGGCTTATGGAAAGTAAACATAGAAACAGCTCACTCCAAAGTTCTGCAAGGGGTCTTGAAAGAATTTCCTCTTCTTGAGGCGCCCATGGACAGAACACCATGTCACCACGTCTTCGATCGAAGATACAATATCCAACTCAACGCAGAAATAAAAGACAGCTCTGGCAGTCGCGAAGTTAGGATATACACAGACGGCTCCAAAACCTTACACGGTACCGGGGCAGGCGTCTTCTCGAATGACTTAAATATCAAAATATCAACCACCCTAGACAGATTAAACACAATATTCCAAGCGGAATGTATTGGCATCACCAGAGCGGCACAGGCGGTTGCAGCCAGAGACGTCAGAGACCAAAAAATTAAAATCATCTCAGACAGTGCATCCGTACTTCAGGCCCTACAAAACAATACCATAACTTCTGTCCTTATACTGGAATGTCACAACAGTCTCCAGTCCATCGCAAGTACAAATAAAGTGACTCTGCAATGGATTAAAGGACACAGCAACTCGCTCGGAAACGACGCAGCGGACGACCTGGCCAAAATGGGGTCAAAAACAATAGCGTACGGACCGGAGCCGCTACTGCCCATACCCCAGGCCCAAATAAAAACATGGCTGCGCACAAAAACAGAAGAAACCCATTTATTAGAATGGACAAACAGCGAGGGCTGCAGGCAAACTAAAAATGCGATTCCGGTAGCATCAAAAAGATTGTCCCGCAACCTCATCAGATTTAAAAGGGGCGACATCCGGAAGATTATTGGAATCTTAACAGGACACTGCCCTCTAAACAAGCACCTATTCACCATAGGTGTAACAGATAGTCCCCTGTGCAGAGGATGCATGGAGACAGAAGAAACGCCGCTGCACGTGCTTATGGAATGCAGGAGCGTGACCGAACAACGGGCACGGATTCTTCAATCACCAGCATCGCTCCCGGAGGCCTGTAGCAGCCTGAAAAGGCTGCTAACCTTCTGGGACGACCTAGGTTGGTTGGAGTAGGAAGGTAAGACGGAACACGCACAATGGCCCAATCAAGAGGCTAAGTGCGGGTACAGCCCAGGTAAACTAAACTAAACTAAACTAAATGCACAACCGCCCAGACCCGGAACAACTATCTGTAGGCCATACAAATATTTGTTCGGTGTGGGAATCGAACCCACGACCCGTAGCGCAGAAGGCAATCGCTCAGCCACTACACCAAACGTGTCGTCCAAGAAATACAATGCCTACTAATGGTGATTTTTCTCAGCCATATAACAGTTGGCGAGCCATTTGATCGGACACACTCCCAAAATTCTTAGATCTCATAAGTCCTCGGAGGAATACCGTGGTGTTTTAGCCGGTAAAGTCATAACCCCTCTGCCTTCCCCAAAGCGGAGGGTCTCCATGAAGATTTCCCCACAAAAACAAGCTGCTGTTAGGAACTTAATGTTATAAAAATCTAAAAACACTGCATGATTTGGTAATCAAATCCAGGAACTTACTCCACTTGGGAACACTAGATCTAAGCTGAACATGTGTAGTGTATCCCAGTGACAATGGCATTAAAAACTTCTGGAAGACAATGATTATATCACCAAACTATAGCAGTGATAGCCTAGTGGTATGACCGTCGGACGCACCTCTGACTTTTCGGCTTCATGTGCGTATTGTATAATTATCACTTGCTTAAAAACGGTGAAGGAAAACATCGTGAGGAAACCGGCATACCTGAGAGATATTTCTTGACGGCGTGTGAAGCCAAGTCAGACCATGGGTGGCATAAACTCTGACACCAGGTTAGTCACTAACCACACGAAAAGGATCGCCAAGCTTTGCGTTTGCTGATCAGGAAATATCAATTATCAACACTCTGGTGAAACCTAATGCCTAATATTCACCTACTGTAACCGATATGAGCGTTTGAAAAACCCCTTTTCAACACCTACCGCAAATATAACTTTTTCTTAGCTAGAGTTCAAGGCGTATGTGTGGTTATACTTCGAAAAAAAGGTAAGTGCCAGTCATCCCGCAAAGCTGTGAGAGTAAATAGCTGTGGAAGAAAATTAGGGATAACGACACTCAATTTACTCTTACGACTATGGTGTTTTTTGGAGATGAGCTACCCTGTAGCTACATGTACAATGAAGATGTTCAAACTGAAGCAAGCTTGAAAAAGAGGGAACACGTACGTGAAAAGTCTTTGAAATGATTTGGGACATTTCATCTCACAGGCAGATTACGTTTAATCGTTCTAAGTTACAGCTTTTACACAAAAACTGTTTACAGGACCCGTTTTAGCGGATCCGTTTTTATTTTGGTGATGGCACCTGCAGTTGAATGAGCAAGTTCACATACACGACAGTATTCCGAATCCAGTAAAAAATACTAGATCCGTTATTTTTATCGTATCCTGTCTGCCAAATGCGACGCAGCTGTCATTTGTTTTACTGTTTCGTCGGTACAGATGTGAACAACACATCCAGTACCGACGGATCCGTTAAAACGGATCCGTTAAAACGGATCCGCTGTGTGAACGGGCGGTATGCTTGAAAAAGTGGGAGCGCGTACGTGAAAAGTCTTTGGAGATGATTTGGAACATCATTTCATCTCGTAGATTATGTTAATCGTTCTAAGTAAGGCTCGCGTAGCACCGCAACTTGAACCATTTTCTTGTTTAGTTTTTGATTTGGTCGCGTTTCATCCTAGTCTCACATAATGATAAGCGCAGACAGGATCTATCATGAAGCACACGAATCCAAGTAAAAGAGATATAGACGGATTCCCCTATACCCCTCTGGCTCTCACATACACGCGACGGAACACAGTAAACTGCTTGACGGCGGACTTCAATGCGAACTAATCAAAACGCTGAATACGGAAGCCAAATTTTTATATTGGAATTTACTTTCTCTCTAATAGAACGAGCTTCTGTTTAAATGGTTATAAACCTTAAACAATAAAAACATATCTAAACGAGCTGCCTAATCTTGACAGGCAGCCTATACAAAATAATATCGATGCCAAAAGGTATAATTAAAAACGCCATTTTGAGGAATATTTAAAAACTACATTTACATGACTACATTTTCAAGATTTCAGAAGTTATAACAGAATTTATAATTATGATTTTTTTTTCGTTTATTTTGAATTTTAAACTACTTCTTGTCAAGTTTATTTTAGCTGTTAGGCATGGATTTGAAGAATACAAACATCTACTCTTTCTCATCATCATCATCATCTCCCTGCCCTTATCCCACACTAGGTGGGGTCGGCACAATATGTATTTCGTAAATCCATGTTGTTAGAGGTTTTGGCTTATTGTTTTATGACCGGCCGCCTGCCTGACATCTACCCTCCTTGGGAATACTCGTTGCGCCGTCGCGAACGACCCAATGTGCTTGCTGATATTACGCACTGAGTCCCAAAATGATATGCTTGTCAGTCTTATGGCCGACAACTAAGCAGACTATGTTCTTCTTGGTGGAGTACCTATACATAAACACGCCATTTTTTAAACTTTCTGACTCCATATTCCACATAACAGTAAACACCCTCATATTATTGTTCTTATGAAAGATACACGCATTAAAACTGAACACGAACTGTACGAGACTCGAATCGAAACTTCGGCAATTAAAAACTAATTACCAAAGTGTCGGTTCTGCGCATCTGTGGCATTCATTAATCAATTGATCAGTTGTTACTTGCATTATGGGATTGGTGATATAACAATATATTGGAAGACTCATTTCGATCGGGCTATATTTAAAGTGACAGCTTACAGCTAGTTCACACAGAAACTGTTTACAGGACCCGTTTCAACGGATCCGTTTTTATTTTGGTGATGGCGCCTGTAGTTGTATGAACGAGTTCACATATACGACAGTACTCTGAAAAATACTGGATCCGTTATTTTTATCGTATCTTGCCTTCCATATGCGACGCAGCTGCCATTTGTTTAACTGAACGTCGGTACAGACATGAACAACACATCCAGTACCGACGGATCCGTTAAAACGGATCCGCTGTGTGAACGGGCTCTTAGTCGTAAGAAGAGATGGACGAGCGGATAAATACTGAAATAGTAAATATTCGATAAACAACAAAAAGTTAGTAAATACTCATTTTTATTGTATTGTGTTTACTTGACCAAGGATTTATCCGAAGAACTCATAGTCGTAAGCGTTTCTGCTACGCGTTCTAAGGTACGAAACTGCTTTGTGTGGAAGAGGTGTAGCGTTGCGTAGAAGAAGTGTAACCTTACGTAGATTATCGTAGCGTTTATTAGAGTTGCGTAGCGCAGCGTAGACAAGCGTAGCATTGGGTAGGAAAGCGTAGTGATGTGTAGAAAAGCGTAGCGTTGCATTGAAAATATACGCTGAAATACCATGAATGAAAGAATCTTACGCTGGATGACAGCTCCCAACTGTTTCTATAAGGTAAATACACTTCTAAAAACCCTAAAAAGGTTACGTAAACTACTTGTTTCTCATCACAAAGGTACACTTCCATTAGCATCAACACTGATATTGGTGTGTTTTAGTGCTGTACTTCTAAAGTAGGCTAGGATATATATACCTCTAGTATATAAATAGTACCTAACGGTACTTAGCACATGTTTCACGCTAATGCACTAAGCGATGCGCGATGTACCTATCGGATGCTATTGTCAGTTATATTGCCGTAATGCGTTGAAGATGACAAGTAACGTTATAGTGCATCTTCCAGTTAATTAATATACAACAAGCAAAATTAAATGGACTGTCTTGTTGGCCTAGTGGTCGCAAGCTTGACTGCCGAGCCTTGGGGTCCTGGGTTCGATCCATTAAGAATTTCTCAGTAGGCCCGGAGTATGGACTTATGCCCGGTTAGTGGCTGTTGCCACTAACCGGCTGATTGTAAGTGTTCTGTAATCGGATTGCTGATTGTAGGTATTCTGTAATCGGATTGCTGATTGTAGGTATTCTGTAATCGGATTGCTGATTGTAGATATTCTGTAATCGATTTGTCGTTTTATTTAGGCAGACATTAGTCGATTCTGACATTAGTTTATTGTATAAGTTGAGGCCTACATCTGAATTATTATAGGTTTTTTATATCCCTTTCTCCAGTAATAGTTTCAAAAACTACTAGGTGGTCACTGGGGGGCTCGCCCCCTTTTATATGGGACTTAAACGAGAGTACCTACACTAAAAAGAAACACCTCTACCGAATCTTTCGGGGAATACATGGCGTGATGTTATAACAAGCAAATGATATGAGGGAGGTAAACAAATTACATATGACTGACAGTTTCTTTACGAGGTGGAAACCCATGTGTGGACGAGCTAAAATATAACATTTCCTCACCGCACGCTAAGAATAGATGCGTGTTGTAAGATTCAACAAAACCCAGCACGCTTGGTGGTAGGATACGGTCCGACTGGCTATCACCCTCACATTAGAGTTAGGTGCCAAGCATTTTACTGTGTTCCGTCGTGTGTATGCGAGAGCCAGAGGGTATAGGGGAGTCTCTCTCTATCTTTACTGCTGCGATTCATTTGTTCCATCTTAGACCCTGTCTGCGCTTACCATCAGGCGAGACTAAAGTAGGCGAATATCAGTGGCGTAGCTAGGTAACCAAAGGCCCTGGGGCAAAAAATAAACTAGGGCCCCAACTAAACTATTTAAAATCGTTCGTTCCGTATTCGTCGTTTTCCGAATTCGACGTACTCCAGATTCGTCGTAATACAGTCGACTCCATAATAAAATTAAAACCCAAATACAAATTGTAACTTATTTTAATGAAAAAATTAAAACTATTTTATGAAAATAAAAGAAAATACCTACCTGTTACCGTTCAAAAAATACAGTCATGTGACAGATACACGGACAAATAACTTGCCATTATTAAAGTCGCGTTCCTGGAATCTGGTTTATTTATATTCCGAATGTGGGAGAAATTTTCACTAGTTCAATTATGTAAGTCAAAGTCCGAGGGGCCCCCTAAGCTTGGGGGCCCCGGGGCACTGCCCCGTCTAGCCCCCCGGTAGCTACGCCACTGGCGAATGTGCAATAAACCACACATCGACAATTGTTTTTTTATATATATTAATTGAATTTCCAATGAAAACTTCTCATAAAAACTTCAATCAATCAATCATAATATTACATACTTAATCAAACATATTCAATTAAAGTTATTTTTCCGTAAATTAAAACCCTGAAGTTCTGTCAATTATAGCAGGCGGCGACGGCGCCCGTCCTTGTATGGGAACAAATTAATTTCCCACGAAAACATCCAAGGATCAACTTGCCTCAGGGAATGAGGTTGAGCCTCTCATATTGAGGTTATTATTACCTAATTACCAACAACGTGATAACATGATTTTGTGAATAAGAGCTATTTATTTTTTGAGGTTGAAAGGTGTTGGGAATTTTTGTGAATTGAGAGAGCTGTTTGGGTTTTTAAGAAAAGGTGACAAAAAATAACGTTAAAGCAATTACAGTATCACACTTTAAAGGTCAAGGGTCGCTTTAGGAGTCAACCCTCAACAAGCATGTGCACATAAAATTTAGCAAGCATGTACTTACGGGAGGATAGTGAAATACACTTTTAACCGTACACTATATATATTTTAATAATAATTACAATTAGGTCAGTAGGGCGTGGTTCGTGACAATGCGAGGAGTCCAGGGTCTTCTTATGTAGGTGTAGTACTCAACTTGACAGCTGCAGCGGCGCGAGAGAGGGCGGTCTGCAGCGTGCCCGACCTTTTATAGGCCTGGACCCCCGCCAGTCGCCACCACCCGTCACAACAGAGACAATGGATTTTCCAAATGAGCAGTAGTAGTTTAGCAAATATCGTGAGGAAACCTGCGCACATCAGGGAAGGCTCCAAATAGTTCTCAATGGAGTGTGTATTCTGCCAACCCGCACCAGGCCAGCGTGTTGGATTAAGGCCTAAACCCTTCTCATTCTGAGATAAGACCCGTCACCAGCTGTGAGACAGTAATGAGCTGATTATGTTATTTATGTTATGGAGTTTCTTGTTGGCTCTTCTCCATAGGATCTAGGTACTCATATATATGGAACTGTGTAACTAAATTCTCGACTTTTCAGAAGTGTACGTATATTTTGCCTATTCGAAATAAAAAACTTGGAATTTTTCAATTACAAACTGTTATTGTGTATTAATACGGTTCTTCTCTATTTGTATAATACTCTTAACATTTTCTGAATGATCTTGACTGCATTACTGCAAAAAAAACTGTTGAATTATTGAACACTAGCTATGTCCTCACAGCTCCGCCCGCGTAAGAAGTTTATTTCAGTATTAAATATAGCCTATGTTACTCAGTGATAATGTAGCTTTCTAACGGCAAAAGAATTTTTGAAATCGGTACAGTAGTTTTTAAGTTTATTCGTTACATACAAACATACAAATCTTTCCTCTTTATAATATTAGTATAGACAATATAACTTACAGTCTAATAATTAAATCTACTTAAAATTAGCCTCTCTTTCAACACCAAATAGATCAAGTGATTCATCTCAACATATAGCAATCTGTTGTACTCGTTATCAGATTTGCGGTTGGCCTGACTCCAATCTGCGGAGAGGTTGTGCCTGACGGCGCATGAGAAAATTCGTTTTAAATGACTGACATAATTATGTTGCCTTTGTACGACAAGTTGGTCGAATTAAATGTTTTATGAAAATTAAAGTATGCAGTAAGTTTTGATGAATTCTGTATTCTTGATTGTGTAGGTCAGACAGTGGTGTAACTTCCCCTAAACGAGTCCTGGATCAAAATTTATCGGGGGTCCCTTCTACTCGACTGCGGCAAAGCTCAAAATAGAGAAAACCAAATCAAAAACCATGCTCCATGGTTGTATGGTTGTGTGCTGAGTCTAGCGTTTAAGATTTCAGAGTTTAGTGTACGGCCAAGCTTGAGTCAAATTATGGATAACATTTTACGAATTTTTGCTTACACACGTTGGGGCCCCTGTACCCCGGGGGCCCCGTATCATTGATACGGCTGTTGCGGCGGTAGCTACGCCCCTGAGGTCAGACTTCTACTCTGCTCTGGTTGTCGCACTTATGGTAAAACTTTATAAGGTAGTCACGATTTGTTACATTTTCCTTGGCTGGAGACCTTTCAGGTCTCGCCAATAACTGCCCAGTTACGTAGAAACGGTCCGCAAGGACAATCTGCAATCAGACGACTAGAAAAAAAAGTAACATTTTCCCACCAATAACAACAAAGCTTGACCACAGAAACCGTAGTTAATTGGTTCATCAGTAGCTATGACGTAGATACGAGAGCACGTAGTGGTAACCTGTTGTTGTGTGGGTGTTGAGGAAGCGTAGCACAAGAGGGGCATTGGTGCGTTGCACTGGAATTCCCCGAGTTATGAGGACCGTCACGTAGTGATTATAGTCGGTAAGAGTCCTTCATACCCCTCCGCCTGCACTAAACAGAGGGAATCCAAGAAGATTCCTACAGGAGAAACAAAAAGATCCCATTTAATAGCCACCACGAGGATTTTCACTCAAGAAAATAAGAGGTCTGATCTAATACCGTCATAGCCAACTGTGAGAGTATCGTAGACTTGATGTGTACAGTTCGGGCACCTAGTCTTAACCAGTCCGAAGTGAGCAACAAATGGCTACGCAGCCAATAAAACTGTACAACTCGTGAAGTAAACAGTTATTATTGGCTACGCAGCCTTTTGGCGCTCACTTCGGACTAGCCGAGATTCGGCATCCAAACTGTATGTTATATTCTCTTAACATTATTCGCCATTCTTACCAGCAGTGTGTCAGAACCACTAAAACAGAATAATTCTGTAGTGGGTAGTTTAATTCAGGACTTTAGATGCTTCTAGATTTTAAAAGTAGATTAAGTCTTTGTTTGTAGTATAATAGGCTGAACCGGAGTGAATTATAGTGTTACGAACAAATTAGAGTAAGGTCTAAATTAATGAAAAACCTTCATTAGCGTTGTGACTGTTGGGAGACGGTCATTAACAATTAATTAGCAAGTTCTTTGCTGCTGTTTACGTACTATTATTTAAAATAACAAATTTTGTCCTATGACTTTTGGAAGCACCTAGGTCAGGGGTCGGCAATCTGCGGCTCTTTCGATGTAAAGTTGCGGCTCGCCAGTTCCATACGTATAGTAACTATATCTAAATGTATTTTCGTTTTGTATTTTTTTTAAAGGTATTTATTTTTGCTTAACGCCATTTCAAGGTTATCCATTAATTATAGGACACTTGTATAAGCAAATGCTATAATATTGAAACGAATTTTTTTTATGGCTCTTTAAAAATTGTGAAATTTCTTAATTGCAACTTTTGGCTCTTCCGTCTCAAAAGGTTGCCGTCCCCTGACCTAGGTAATTAAAAAAAACCAGCTAGATTATAGACATTCTTACCTTCTATTGTAGTACTGGTCTATTACACGTCAGTTGATGCTCGTCGTTGTTGCTCGAGACAGCTTCGCGGACGGGCGCATCAAATGATGCGCCCGTCCGCGAAGCTGTCTCGAGCAAAAGTACGTAAATACGTAAAAAGTACGTATACGTAAATACGTATCATATAAAATGAATATTACTTTGTTGTTAAGTGTGTAAGAAGACCGAAATCAATAATCGTTATAATAAAGTTTTAGTTTAATCATTAAATTTATAATATTTGTAAAGAAGGGTGTTTTATTTGCTTTTAGTATGTTATCAACCCTAACCGTAACTCTCTAAACGTTATCTTCTAACTTTCTAAAAGCTAGAATAACTACTAGCAGGGTTATGTGCATTAAATGATGATAAGTGCGGTTCCGTACATAAAATGCATCTCGTTCAACGTTACGCTGCTTACGTACGTAATGCTTGTCGACATATGCATTAGTTCAATTGGATTTTGCTCTCTATGCGCCTCTATGGGATATGGAAAACGGTCAAGATAGAAGCTGGCAAAATGCTAATGGTACTGAGTATCGTCAAGTTGAGTAACTTTGAACATTTTTTTCAGATTATTACGGATATTGAAATAAAAATGTATCGGCCTTATTCAGGTGTAATTAGTGCACTTTAAACCCAACTTTAGAATAATAAACAAAAAATAACATGGATTTTATAATATACTGGGTGTAAAAATAACCTTAACGAAGCCGAAGTCTACGCATACTGTACATCAAACTAAGTAACATACAGCAAAAATAATTGCTGGGAAACGAAATTTATTTTTGGTATTAAAAACAGCTTTTAACTGTAGCGCACAATGTAAGCGCGCGCGCAGCAGACTGTGCTTACATTTCGAAAATGTTGATAATGTTTGTATAGAAGCATGTTTAGTAATAACATTTAAACTTAGTTTTCGTGAAAAACGTTCAAAAATATGGTGACTTTGACCTTCAATATCTCCGTAACCAGTCGGTTCCCAGGTATGGTAAAATACCAAAAAATCTTCGTAATGATGGGAAGAATACGTGGCTCTCGGCTTCGTTAAGGGTATTTTTACACCCGATATATAAGGTCCAACCAAAATACCTGGAAAGTTTTACACAGTGTTTGATACGTTTAACTAATCACATCTACGTAAAAAAACGAGATCCAAGTGTTTTTTTTCTAACCAAAAAATAATAACGTTTTAAATTGCCTGTACCTACTCACTAAGAATAAACTCATCCATTTCTTATGCATCGACCGCCATTGGGGCGCGCTCTAATTCTGTGCCGTGTTTTACCTAAACAGCGAAGTGAAAAATGTAAAAGAATAAAATAAAAGGAAAACAAAAGTTGAAAAAAAAAATTGGAGAGAATAAAAAACACTTAGATTTCGTTTGATTTTGCACAGATATGTTCAGTTACACGTACTGAACACTGTGTAAAAGTTTGTCCAGGTATTTTGGTTGGACCTTATATATACAAGGTTAGTCGGAAAGGGGGTACTAAGCCGAAAGGGTGTTAAAGTACCCATAATAAGGGATAACTTTTGTTCTACAACTTTCCCCAAAAGTTAATAGTTCAAGAGAAATAGCGGTTCAAAGATTTAATAAAAAATACGCTAAATTCTATCTAACCTCAGCTATGATCAGACCTGTTTACATTTTACGTGATATTTGGGGTCACGGATTAGAAACTCCATTTATTGAATTCATAACTAAAGCAGGGATGAAGAATTTTTGAAAAAACTAAAACAAACATAATTTTTCATGGAAAGAAAAATTAATCGAATTTTTAAATTTTAACACTTTCTTTAAAACAATCATCAGTGATACATTAAGTGGCCCGCGGCTTAGTACCCCCTTTCTGACTAACCTTGTATATACGTATGTGTTTAAAATTTATTTAATTTTTGTCATTACACGGGCGCTATGAGCATGGATACCCATACAAAACCCAATTAATCCAAAGATAAAAGTAACTAATTGCTCTGGTAGTTGTAACCGCAGCCGCCCTAGGTCCGATTTTTTCTAGTTTAGAAGCTGCTCATTAGCGTCCCGGAGTTTGGAATTGTCCTAAATAAATAGCAAAAGACTTACCTGCCTCCTACAACATGGGACTTACTATTTAGTAAGGTGAGGCTTTTTACCTCTTCGGGAAATACAGGCAGGTTTGCTACAGGCATTTAATTAACACGATTGGTAATGTTTACGCTTTGTCGTTCACTTTGCTTACAGAATTAGTTAGCGCTCATTAGCAGAAGCACGACACGACATTTTGGTATCTACTGGTATAGGTAGTATATATTTTTCGACTAGCAGAGTTCCCTCGGATCGTATTAACCTGGATTCGGATCGGACGCAGTGCACAAAGGCTCTTAGGAGTACGAGCACAAGTTTAAACAAGACCTCGAAAAATAGTTTGAAAAAATAAAAAACACTTTAGGTAGGTATTGATCAAATTAAAAAAAAAATTAAGTAGATAAAACATGAAAAACATTTTTTTCTTTATTTATATTGACTTTTAGAACGCGTTACGTATGTCAGTCCCATAGTAGGTAGTGTAGGTACCCTAAACATATTTGTACCTACAGTAATCTTTACATAGTATAAAACAAAGTCGCTGCCGTTGTCTGTCTGTCCCTATGTATGCTTAGATCTTTAAAACTACGCAACGGATTTTAATGCGGTTTTTTTTAATAGATGGAGTGATTCAAGAGGAAGGTTTATATGCCCTACATTAGTATCTACATTGCACCCGTGCGAAGCCGGGACAGGTCGCTAGTAATATAATAAACAACAATTATTTATACTTTTAACTAACAGTTAATTGTGTCTCAATCTTTGTACACTATTATTTTAAGAATATACTTTTCAGTTATTGTCATTCGTTAACGAAAAATTATAATTGACAAGTTTTAATTCAACGATTTGAATGATAGATTGAGTTTTTGAGTTTTAATTTGAATGATAGATTGAGAAATGAAGAGATTAGACAAAGTTGCGGTTTAAAAGATGATGTAGTGACAAAAATTGAAAGGAGTATGCTTAGGTGGTTTGGTCATGTTGAGAGAATGAGTGAACGGCGATTAACAATAGGAATTTATAAGGCGGATGTCAATGGGAACGCCGGTAGAGGACGTCTTAGAAGGACATACATCGATGTTATTGGTGATGTTCTTCACAAAGGTCAGGTGCGTAGTACTCTCAACCGGCGTGCGTGTATGACAAGATGTATGAATGTGGATAAAGCGAAAGGGGTATGTAAGGGTCGTAGCATGTGGCGTTCTATTAGTTTCTGCCTACCCCCATGGGAAAAAGGCGTGAGTTTATATATGTATGTAATTCAACAACTTAGAAACAGCAATAATCACCTTTGATCTTGACTGTACAATACATTATTTGAGATAGTTTTCCTAGAAGAGACGTGGTGTTTCCTGTCACAACGCACAGGATATTAACATGTCAAAGTTTATTTTTAACTGCCGGGTTTCCTAACCTTAATTTCCTTTACCCTTTGAAGGTAAAACGGAATTGTCAACTACTAACACTGGCTTGAACTAACGATATTATTAGGTACTGTTATACACAGTGGCAGATATTAGACAACGTTTACTAATAGATGGGGACAGTCGGGATAGTCAATCTTGATTGCGATCCAGATTAATTGTGAATGAAGTCGACTGACGGATTGATAAATCGGATCACAAAATATCTAGATATTTTGAAATCAAGATCGTGATCCTCTGATCGCGATCAGAGCTATACGATCGCGATCGAGCTTGACTGTGTGCGGGCTGCCATAGGCGCATACTACATGCTCAATATTAATTACGATGTTTGCGCGTTCAGATGTGATCGCGATTCTGGATCATGATATATGTACCTATTATTTGTTAAAACGCTCAATAAATATAATTAACACGATTCAAGATCACGATCACAATAATTAAGCGCAGGCCACGCAACGAAACGAAGCAAGGGAAACTATATAAACTAAGCGAAGCTTTGGCGAGCTAAACTATGTGGGTCGACACCGAAAACTACAGACGGACGGGCGAACGAGCAAACGAGCAGGCGGGAGAGCGAGGGGAGCGTTCCATCTCAAGCGCAGGCCACACCACCAGCTGGCGAGCGAGCGAGCGAGCCGGGCGAGCTTCGTTTCACCTCTTTTCATACTTCAGTTCACACCGCGAACTACAGAGATAAGCTACGTCAGCGATACAAACGATGCGAACGGAATATCCGACGATGCCAGCGATGCTATTCGTTCACCTCGTTAGCGTAGCTTAGCTTTGTAGTTCGCGGTGTGACCCGAAGTATGAAAATTGATGAAACTATACTACTTAACAAAGTTCTTTCAAGACTCTTGGCTTTGTAATTATCGGCTACAGATCCTTCGATCGAGCTTTGTAGCGTGCAGAATTCTAATTAAATCCCTCCTATCCACTATAAACCCGAGTCCTAGCCTCCTTATAAATAAGGATCACGTTCCAACACTAAGGATCTCTAAAAATATAATATCTACTAAGAGCAGAGGCTCGCTGTTTCAATTTAATTAAAAATACTCCGTTGTTGTGCCCCCAGTTCATGGTTTATGCATTTTCTTTTGATTTTAAAAGTTTTTTATCTAGTTTTTAGTGATGTGATGTGGAAAATGCAGCCGTTAGACAGCCTTGCGGTTGAACGCTTGCCTTCCATGCAATAGGGTCCGAGACCGAACCCAACCCTCACCCCTGACTTTTCGAAATCATATGCGGATCAGAATTTGATAATCACTTGCGTAAACGGAGAAGGAAAACATAGGCAGGCAGAGGCACAGTACCTACCAATTATGTTTATGTTAATGGTAGCTATAATTTCTTTAAAACTGATCGTTTTGGTAAGTACCCTTAGCTACAGGAAGCAGAGGAACTGACCGTCCCGTCACTTAATTTTCCGTGGGTGTGATATCGTCACGGTTACGTCCACTGGCGCGATAATACCTACATCAAATGCTTCACCTGCACTCTTGCTAAAGAATTTTCTGCATAAAATGTTAGCTATATAAACATTTTCTAAGTGTTTGGGATGCAACAACAACAGTAAACATTATGTCATTGGATGATGATGCAAAAATATAATATCGCTTTGAAAGTCGAACTTTGAAAGTTGGATACAAGAAAAATAAGTACCTGCATATAACGTCACACTTACTACAAAAATGCACTACTGCAGCGGTATAATAACATTCAAACTTCAGACCCTTCACATGCTGCATAAAAGTTCCAAGAAGAAACATAAAAGAACAAACAAGACGAATACTTCACAATTTTTACGATAACAACCCTGCTTTACGGACACCATTTAGTTGAAGCACTTAGCACCTGAGAATCTTTATTCTGAAACGTAATTAATTTGCTGTCGGAATAAGAAGTTTTTATTCTATTTTTCAAGTGGCTTAGTTCTTTTATTATCTTTCATAAGCTTTCATTTCCTTGCATTTGAAGTATGAAAAGAATTTAAAACAATTAAGTATTTCTGTGAGTATTATTAGTTAAAAAAAACCGGCCAAGTGCGAATCGGACTCTCGCACGAAGGGTTCCGTACATTATCTATAAAAACAGCAAAAAAAAAAAATGATGTCTGTTGTATGGGAGCCCCTTTAAATATTTATTTTATTCTGTTTTTTAGTATTTGTTGTTATAGCGGCAACAGAAATACATCATCTGTGAAAATTTCAACTGTCTATCACGATTCATGAGATACAGCCTGGTGACAGACGGACAGACGGACGGATGGACGGACGGACAGCGGAGTCTTAGTAATAGGGTCCCGTTTTACCCTTTAGGTACGGAACCCTAAAAATTGACAACGATTCGAAGTTGCTGGTCATGACAGACTGGTTTACCGTGTATTAAAGACCCCATAGTTTTGAATAATAGACCCTCGTCCATACGTTAGTATTAGTAGCTATGACAGGTAAAAATAATATTACGAGTATATTGTATTTGTTATACAAGGTTAGTCGGAAAGGGGGTACTAAGCCATGTTCCACTCACTGATAATTGTTTTAAAGAAAGTGAAACATTTCAAAATTCGATAAAAATATATTTCTTGCAAAATCTATTTTATTTTAGTTTTTTCAAAAATTCTTCATCCCTGTTTTAGTTACGAATTCAGAAAATTGAGCTTCTAATCCGTGACCCCAATTATGACCTAAAATGTAAACACAGTTGACCATGGCTGTGGTTAGATACAATTTAGCGTATTTTGTTATGAAATCTTTGAACAGCTAGTATTTCTCTTAAACTAATAACTTTTGGGGAAAGTTGTGGAACAAAAATTATTCATTATTATGGGTACTCTAACTCCCTTTCGGCTTAGTACCCCCATTCCGACTAACCTTGTATAGTTTAGCAATAAAAAGATGCTACTGTTCTGCCTAGCCTTTTCCCAACTATGTTGGGGTCAGCTTCCAGCCTAACCAGATGCGGTTGAATACCTGAAACGAAGCGACTGCCATCAAACCTCCGAAACCCATTTACAGGGCAATGCTGATAACCTAAGGTTAGACCGGTTGTCAGACTTTCGGGCTTATGACTTTCCGTAACGACTGACAGATAAAATAAATGATTTGATTACGTTCACAGTGACTCCAAAATAGGTCTAGGTACTAATCACGGAGTGAGACCTTTGCCCAGTTCATTTATTCCAAAATTAGTAATAATATAAGCGTAGCATAATCAGCCCATTGCTATTGGGACTGGAATGGAACTAAAATGTAACCTGGATTAGTTTAGTAAGATAATTTTATGTTCATACAAATTAAAGAATTTTTCATTCCGCGGAAAATCGCGTTATAAATCAAGTTAACAACGCGAACAAAGTCACAGGCAAATAGTATTGTTATCGGTAGCTGGTAACACTGGACTATGTTGACATAGGAGGGTAATCGTCAAGATGAATCAACGTACCCGAAGTTATAAAAACACTGGTCATTCGACAGAGGAGAGGATTCCATGTCGAACAGCTGAAGAAGTCTCACCTTTTATATTTGGTTTGCTTGTCCTCATTTTCTAATCTTGTGTTAATTATTACATTGTGATATATTGTGAACTAGCTTCTGTAACTAATCACTAACCTAATTAAAAATAGTCTTAGTGGTGGAGAGTCTATGTTAGTTTAATTTACTTTATTTACTATGTCCCCAATCCTGATATACTGATATTAGCTATAACTGTAATGGTAGATTCACCCCTGCAAGATTCTATCGCCTGTCTTTTATACTCTATACTTTTAGAATCCCTACGTGTTAAAATACAGACCCTAATTACTTACATAATTAATCAAAAACTAAAAGAAAAATTTCAAAACCACATAACGAAAAGTAAAAGTGCCTATCAACTCGTAAAATAACCTATCTCAACCAAAATATGATATTTACTTAGCCTTATTTACTTGCGAAATGGGAAAGTTTCATTACATGATGAAAGACGGCATCTCTTCAAATAAAGTTTTTTGAAGGACTCTTTGAGAAGGTCGAGGGTACAAATTTCCAACTATTTTTTTACCGCTGTTTCACTCGTGTTTATTTATAACCTTGCGTAGGTACAAATAAACACGAGTGAAACATTATACAGGGTGTAAACGAAATCATGTAATTCCTTCAAACCTCGTGATGTACTGCTGACATAGATTAACCCTGCACGGGATACATTAGGAATAAATAAATAATTACAAGAAGTAAACATGTGTTCTTAACGTGAGGCATTTTAGCGCCCCAAGCGAATTACGCTGCTATCGCTCGCCGCGCGGTCATTTAACACGGAGCGCTAAAATGCATCACGTTAAGAACACATGTTTACTATTTGTATTTTTTTTTATTGAATTAACAGTATTGTCCCATGCAGGTTTAATCTATGTCAGCAGTACAACACGAGGTTTGAAGGAATAATATGATTTCGTTTACACCCTGTATAATGGACAAATACTGAAACGCTAGTCAATTTTAATTTGCCGTTAAGTCTCGTGCTGTCACTGTCAGTTCGTCTTAAAGTGACAGAGATAGCACGAGATATCGGTAACTTAAAATTGAGTAGCGTAATAGCGTTTGAGTACCTATTGGGCTATAAGAGTGCTTATTGGAAATGCGTTTTATCCAGTTCCACTGGCCATAGGAGCTTTATGTAGTGACGAGCTAGGTACAGACAGCATTAAGTAATAAACATGCCTTAATTATTATTATTTATTTATTTCAGGCATCAAGGCCCATATAAACACATACAATACAATATTAAAATAACTTATAAATATTATAAATACATACACCATTATAATTATTAAAACTAACATACACGAAGTGTCTGCGCCGTGTTACGCTGACTGGTGTCATGTAGCTGGCCACGAAACCGGCGAAACACAACACCCTCGGGCCAGAACTCTTCCTTGAGGAACTTGTCGAGGTGACGTGTCGGGACACGCACCACGAACGACTTGAAGTTCGTGTTGAGACGCGACTCCAACTTCACTACCCTCAAAGTCCAGTTAGTCTTCACACGCACGTATTCCATGATCTCCTCAACCTTCGTGGAGTGGTGCAGTCTGGACACGTACAGCAGCGTTGACGGGATTGCTGGACGCAGCAGCATGTCGTTTAATGGTCGAGGCTGCCTGAGCAGAGCTTGCCCGAGGCTGAGAAGACTAATAGAAGGCAGCAGCATAGGTATTCGATTGGCAATGTTGTCTTTAAGGTCGCTAACATGCATTACGTAACATACAACAAATATTCGTTGCGGGGTGCAAGCTATTGCGATTGTGAGCAGGCGCAGTCGCAGCCAAAGATTTGGGTTTCATTGTAAAAGTAAAATAAGTTTAACACATTACAATTTATTGCACATTTTTTTTTTGTAAATTGTCTAATTTTCGTAGGTTTGTCAATTTGACGTGTACGATTTTGGGGGAGTCATGATCCCTACGACCCCCCCCCCCCCCCCTCCCTCGGACCACCACTGATTGTGAGTGTGTTACGCAATGGTTGCCTGTGTTGACCGTTAATTAATTGTTAATTTTGAAGTAGGTAGGTACTTAATCTATGCTCACTAGAATTTCTACCGAGATAGATCGAGTGCTTGACAAAGAACAACAGCATAACTCACATTAATTAATCGCAAATGTTACAAAAGTTCGGTTTCAAGTTTAGGCATTGAATAAATAATAGTTCTACTACGGTGCGGTCCTAAAGGGTGCGGTCTTTTCACTCAGTAACTAATTACAAGGGCGGGTGTTAGTAAAATTTGGACAGCTAAACCAATTTGCGGTCAGTCCTTTTCAAAATGTTTCATCAGATTCGTATTGCGGTTTCACTTTCTGCTTTTTGTTGGACTTTGTTTTCTGAATCCTAAATACTAGGTAGGTACCTACATACGCGGTTTCAAAATCTAATAGGTAGGTATTTATAATAATACATAGAAGTACCTATCCATCGGTAATCGCAATAGTTAATCGTAGATAGGTTACTTTTTACAGTCAATCTGGAAAAAATAAAAGCAACGAAATGAGGCAAATCTAATTTTAAGATGTCTGAAAATCCAGATAACATAAGATAGCCTGAAATATCCTTCCAAAAAGAATTTTGAAATCATGCCTCTTTTCGGCAATTTGCTACAAGGAAGGATAAGTAATTACTTCCTGTATGGCGGGAACAATATTATCGTTTGGACTAGGATAGACAGACAGAGCCATCTATTGGCGTTCAAAGTTACTATTCTTAAATTGCTAGTGCTGACATCTTACCGTGGCCATAAAGTTAGCTTGTTATAATTTAACACGTTATGGCTAGATGGCGCTGTTTAAAGTTTCAACTAATTGTACGTTTAATCCATTTCAATTATAGCGGGACTACTACGAATAGACGATGAAAGTAAAAGACTATATAACTGTAGCATATTTATTGTACTTTAGTACGAAAATCAATTATAAACTTAGAAGTATTTCTCAAGCGGCTCTCCCAATATTTGTTCGAGCTTCCTAATGGCGTCTTTAGTGGACGATTCTATTCTTGAGTCGCCGTCTTCAAGCAATTCAGCTAAGAATGGAACGCTTTCAGCCAGAAGTGGTAACCAACTACTGCCTAACTGCGTTGCCATGGCGACGAGGCAGTCGAGCGCTGTCAACCTGCAAATAATAAATGAATGTTACTAAAATAGGGAGCGTATTGAGCATGTCGTGTGACCTTCATTATGAATAAGGAACTGAACGCTTTTTTGACTGACTAATCATTAATTTTCATCCAGTTTTATTTATTTACTTGTAGTATATTTTTATAAAATCTATTTTTACTATAGATATAAAAGCAAACAACGCTTACCTTATTTCTGCATCATTATGTCTCGTCTTCAACAATATCTGATAGTTCAACAACTTCCACAACGAATCATCCGCAGTTGCCACGGCAAACTGAGAAATGCACGGGATAATGTACTCTGTGGCCCTTGCTTTTAGGCTCTGAATGCCTCCTAATGTGTTCTCAAGCTGATCTACAACCGGTTGCATTAAGGTCTCGAATCTATCCTTATTCAAGAAACTCTGACTGTCGTAAAGGAACACTGTATGAAGTGTTTTGATGATGTATTTAATCAGCATCAAGCATTTCTCTTCGGAATCAAAGTACAGGTCTTCGGTCTTGCTGTTATTGCTAGCGTCGAGAAGATCTGAAGCGTTTTTGATGAAGTGTCCAGCGAAGAGAACGAATAAGCCTTTCAGTTTATCAGCAATAGCACAGCTTAATCTGGAAACGTTGAAATATGTTTAAGACCTTTTACATTACATTGAATCATTAATTGGGATTAGACAAAAACATAACAAATGTCTTCTACCGTTAAAATATAAATTAAATGAAGAATGAACATACCTGTAGAACGTAATAGTTCGGTCCTTATGTCCTTCGATGTTGGTTCTTATCGCCCAATCATAGATCTTGAAATAGAACGGTCTAAAGCTGGTCTCAGACAGTTTCAATACCAGGCAAACCAGAGCATTGACCACTTCATCCTCAGCCCTGTCAATGACGTCAGCATCCACATCTTTTTCCACAGCGTCACTTCGTAGCTGTAGCGCCGTCAAGAAGAATGCCGTTAGATCCTGTTGGAGGGCCATGAAATCCGCCGTTGTCACATTCGCGAAGCTGTCAGCTAGCACTGACATCACAGGACCAACGGCATCAAAGTCCTCTTTCTCTAAAAGCATCTGATGTGTCTGGTTCACAACAGGAATGAGTACCCTTGGTGGTATAGACCCAGCGATTTTCTTCTTGATTGTCAAAAGCTTTGCAACTATTGCAGACACTTTGGTAGACTCCTGATCTTGACTCTGCCATTTGGCCAACAAAATGGAGTATTCGTACAGTATTTTCTGCAAGTAAGGACTCAGGAAAAGAGGCAGGCTTTCGACTATCTTTGATATCGCTGTTACTGTGCTGAGCAATACCAATTCTTGTGTTTCTGCCTTGCGCTGCTTCTTCAGTACTTTGATCAGAGCTGGCATGAATTTCCGAAGGCTAGCTAAAGCGTGTGCTTTTAGGTTACTACACAACTCAGCCAAACACAGGACTACTGAGGCCATAACATTGCCAGCTATATTGGGATTGCAAGTGTAATCCGTGACCGTTTCTAGAACATTCTTGAAAGGCTCGGGGTTCTTCGATGCGAGCATTCTTGTCAATAACTTCAAAGACAGAAGAGCAGTTTGCTGGTTCAATTCCAATTCTTGAGCAGTGATCTCGCTTAGGCTCTCGTCTCTAGTTTCGATTGTTTTAACAATGTCCAATAGAGGAGGCAATAAAGAAAACAATAACTCCTTGTCCACACCTTCGAACAATTCGGGACTGAACTGAATTTTGGAGTTCAGCAGTTCCATTGACTTCCGTCTAACCGTCTGTAGAGTGTGTTTCAAAAGACCTCTGACCACAGACAAGAACATAGGAGCCGATAGCAAATTGTTTGTATGGTCTAATAAGTCGTAACTATGGTGCAGCATCACACGCCAATATTTTGCAGTTTTGTCATCAGAAACTTTAGATATAGTCTGAATGAAAGTTAGTATATTAATGATGAAGGTCTTATAATGGTGTTCCATGGCTTTATCATCAGTTGCCTGGCTGCTATGCTGGATAAATCTCGACGAAGCTAAGCAGGTATTCATGAAGGTGATTACCATGTATTTGTAATGTCGTAGTTGTAATGGAGTATGTCCAATTAGACTAAATATGTCGCCAGGATCGACATCAGAGTCCATTAAATTTTCATCCTTCTGTAACGGCAGAGATTTAATGTACATGATCAGTTTAATGAAGTTCTCTAGAGCGATTTCTGGTGGAAATTCTAAAATGATGCTTTGTCCAAAATCAATGCGATTTATAGGCGCTTCCTGGTCTGCTAAAGTTCTAGAATGTGGCTTGTCTATTTTCTTGTCTTCGCTGAAGTGTGCCACATGCGTCTCTAGCAGTAAAGCTATGAATACCCAGAGGAACTGACTGGGTCCAAGAGTTTCTATCAGCTTTTTGAATAGCGGAAGCCTTCTATGCTCCGGAACATGTAAAACACAATCGGCAAATATACGCAAAACTGGCACCACACGATTCTGTAATTGTTGAAGTTCCCTTTCAGTATATTCCTCAATATTCTTGTTTAATTTCACTAAAATTGGTATCAAGGTCTCTATAATCTTTATTATTATTTGGAAACTGTAAGCGTCATCATGTCTTAGAACAGATGTACCCATGAATGTGAATATTTCCATTGTGTGATGGAGAACTTGTTCTGGCAACATGAACGCAGCGTGAGATAGGAGGATCAATGCATGATGGTGAGTTTGGGGGTTTTGAGTACCCCTGATACACTGCACAGCTAGTTCAACATCAAATACGGATTTAAGAGACTTCATTTGGTCCTTATCCTTGTCATCAACGAATTTCTTGCAATAATACCAGAGGGATGATAAAATGAGTTGTTTTGTGTACTCCACGTAAGACTGCTCTTCGAATCTCAGGCATTTGTTTAATATTTGGAACAAGAGCGAAACAAAAGAGTTATCCAACTTCATTTTTTTCTTGCTCTGGACGAATTCAAGGAAAGCAACTCCCAATCTCCAATCATCGGTTTCCGTCACTTGGTAAGACAGCATGGAGATTGTAGACTTCTTTTTCTTGGACGCGCTCATAGCAGGATCCACAGCATGTAACATTTTCTCTAATATGGGCTTGAAATGACTGAATTTAAGATGGATCTTCTTCATTATTTTTGATGCGACACTCGATATTGTTGGATTATTGCTCACGGCGCCAGCACAAGCAATCAAGTAAACAAAATCCTTAGATTTCTCTTCAGGGAGTTTGTTGAAGACGTTTTCGTCTATCTGCTTCATTATCAAGACGGCAGGACTAACGAATGTTTGGTCCTCCTCTAAAATACATTCCCTATATTCCTTTAAACCTAATTCTATAGATTTCCATACGTGTTCCTTTGTGAGTGTCGAAATTGTCGATTCGTTTATGTGACTGTATACACTTTTGAACATGTGAGACTCATAAATATCAAAGGTTAACTTAGCGTTTAATTTGTTTTCAATCAAAGTCTTTTCTATTGTTTTCAGGGACTGCACAAAGTGTGGGAATGCAATAGGATTATTTACTTCACATAGGATTTTCAAAAAACTTGACTTTATGTGAGATGGAGCACCAGAATTTAGTATACCCACAAGCTTTAAAAGACAATTGCGCCTGAACAATTTATTCTGGTCTTTCTGTGTAAGTATTGTATTTAACACTTGTTTTACTTGATTATGGTCGAGTAACAATTCTTCTTTGTGAGCAATCAATTCCTCTAATAATTGGACGTATATAAGTTTTTTATCAGGTTCTTCTCGGAGTAATTTTTTCACAATATCAACGGCGCATTCGCGTATAGCTGTTATAGGATTGTTTAAGCAGAATAGAACAGTTAATACCACTACATCAGAGTCATACAACCAATTTGCGTTATCTTGTACAGCAAGGAAGTTGGAAAGTAGTTTGAGGCTTCTTAGCTGAAGTTCAGGCCCAATGACATCTTTAGGATCGGTCGCGTAAAGAATGTGACCACAAGCAAAATTCGCGATAAATTCAAATTTTTCCTTTGCATTTTTGAAGAACTTCTCTAATAGTTTTTGGAGAAGAGCAACGTAATTTTCTCCGTAACTTGGTATAGCACACCCAATTACACATATCTCATACAGTCTCCTAATAAGAACTGTTTCAGGAGTTTTACACATATCACACCAAGGTTTGGGGATATTTTTAATATTCATGTCTTCAATGACCTTAGAGAAGATATATTCGATAATTTGGAAGAGCATGTTGTTTTGACGAGAGAGCTTTATGAATTCTGGCATAATTATGCTCGAAAACACTTGTCCCTCTGAACTGTGAACTATCGACCTATTCTCAACTGACTCCAAAAGTAGATTTAATATAGCAGAGACTTCCTCAACTGTTGCATTTTTAAGTGAACTGATTTTAAGTAGCATGTAGAAACATACATCCAAAGTAATATTTTTGTTCAATTGATGCTCATCAAGCATTTCATCAAAATTTACTGTTCTTTCAACAAATAATGCTTTGAAAATCACTTCGCATAATTTTCCATGGTCTCCCTTGATTGATCCCTTGAGGTCCTTCGTTTTGTTTGCAAGCCCGAATTTCTTTCCCCAATCTGAAGTTAATATCTGCCAGGTCAGTTTAGCAGATTCTTCATCGTGTGGGAAAAGGTAAGGTACTAAGGCTAGTACAGTTTCTTGGTTTACAGGCAAAATTTTGATCGAGCAAAACTTAGTAATCGCTTTCTTGGCGACAATTCTCCATTTCTTAGAACCCTTCCCAATAATTGCAACAAAAGCGTTGGTAGCATCAATTTCATTCAGAATCTCTTTTAAACATTCAGCAGGGATGTCCAAAGCTGCATTAACAACTTCAGGGGTGTCATCATTAAGTCTGTTAATTATAGACTCTTTCACAAAATCAGCATTCTCATTTTTCAATGTTTCATATTCTTTAGCAATGTACTTGATTGCTTCTACACGTAACTTCGCATTGACATGGTTTAAATTTTCAAAAAGGTATATGCCACCAACCTTATGTGCGATAGCTGGTTTAAAACCTAATAATTTTGAAAGATGACTTCTCCTTTTGTTTGAATTCTTGCTGTTAGAACTCATTTCTTCTTTGACGACTTTGTCAAAAGCATCAGGGTACTGACGCTCAAGATTCTTCAAGAATAAGGCATACCAGTTAAGGGTTTTGCTGGAAGAATCATCTTCATCAATTATTTCTACATCACTCTCATCACCGTCATCTTCTGTGTTTGTGTTTTGTGGCTGGAAGGAGTCGAGGACACATCTGAAAATTGGGGAAATTTTATGTTATATGAACTGGAAATTATAACTAGACTCTAGAGGATCAGAGCTATTAACTTACTAAAGAGTAATTGCCAATCTCTGTTTAGCTTAAGGCAATACCCCCATTGACAGATTATTTTATTAGCCATTAGGAGGCTCACTTTAAATAATGGATAGTCAATTTTTTGTCAATTTTTAGTCATTCAAATGATTGCTTCAGAAGAGTTAAGCAAGCTTAATTACACCCATATACTTACTTGATAATCATTTCTGGCTTCTGGTGCTTCAAATCCACCTCACCAATCAGTATTTCTGGCAGCTTACAGTATCTCCAAAAGTCTTCACCCTGTATCAAGGGCAGGACGCTTGACAAGAATGCTAATAGAAAAGCTCGGATATTATTTCCCCTTTCAGCTAACTTCTTGATATGACCGCATAATGCATTCATTATGTCGACAGACATATCGTTCAATATATCTTCAGACATTCTCTTCACGTGATCCTGGTTTTCGTACATCATAGTAATTAAGATTGCTACGTCATACGACAGATCAAATTCCGTAGTCAGAAGCTTAAGAACTATTTCATTCAATGTGTCCTCTTTTAGACTTGTTTTGGTAAACAAATATCCTAGTACGATATATGCAGATGCTCTGAAGTCTGGGATCGTTGACTCTATAGCTTTTACCACTGTTGGCAACAATGCATTAACTATTGCTTCGGTAACTTTCTTGCTAGTATCAATAACGCCAATAGCTGTTTGGCAGAAAAAAGCAAAAACGGTATTGAGCTGTGTTGCTCTTTCACCAAACTCTTTCACATATTTCAATGTTGTTTTCGCTATGAATTGTAAAGTTCCCGTATTTGACACACATTGGTTAAACAAAACCTGATTGGCCAGAGCAATGCCATGTTTGTGAATAGGCAGCAGCCAGTTCCATCTATTATTGTTAGATTTGATGTCCATCAACTGAACAAATCGGACAAATATTTTCGTACCATGATATGGCAGAATGAGGGCGATAACAGCATCTTGGTTGTACTGATGGATATGATATCTGTTGATCAACCATTCTAAAGCCTTGTGAGATGACTGCAAAAGAAGGTATGGTGATAATTGGAGTAGAAACTTTTCTATGGTCTGATCAAGATTCTGATTAACCTCCTTAGATTGAACAGCTCTTTCAAAATCCTTTGAGGATAGGCTGAACAGTGAATCTTCAAAAACACGGAATCCTTCATATAATGCAATCAATTCTTTTAAGCCGCTAAGACCAATTTCGTAAAACGTGTCGCGGTCCTTATTGGCGGCTTCTTTGGGATCGAAAAGTAATGAAACAGTTTTACTGTCATCTTTGTAAACCGTGGACTGGGGTACGGTTAGCTTTTTGAGCTGCTCAGCTAAAGATGTAGCAGCCATGATTTGTTCAAATCTGCAAAAAAAACATAAAAATGTTTGGGGATATTTATAAATGAACTTGAAAATAATGGTTCGCACTCTAAAAGGCTCTAGCTTTGAAATGAATAGTTTGCTCTTTAATTTTAATACTTCAACATTAAAAATAATAGTTTAATGAAACAAAATGACTGCCTTGTTGGTGTAGTGGTCGCAAGCGCGACTGCTGAGCATGGGGTCCTGGGTTCTATCGCCAGGTCGGGTAAAGTGTTATTGGGTTTTTCCATTAGGAATTTCTCAGTTGCAGACTGGAGTCTGCCCGGTTAATGGCAATAAACTCGCCCCCTTATTACATGGGACTTACTGGCGAAACGAGGGTGTACTAAAAAACACCTCTGCCGACCCCTTCGGTGAATGTAAGGCGTGATGTTATGTATGTAAAATGACCAACAGAGAGCTGAAAGGTAGGTTAGGTTATGTTAGAACTTTGACCACTCAATCGCCAGAAACTAGGAACAAGCATTGTTTCTAGGCCAAAAACGATTCGCCGATGACTTTCAGCCATTTGTTTAATGGATGTGTTCAGAAATAAGTGATTTTTGTTTGATTATAGTGTGAACCATTGTTTTTATAGATTGGAAGTATTAAAATTAATGTGCAACTATTATTTTGTTGTGAAAAGCATTTTTTCTGAAGTCTGGGTTAAAATATTTGTTGTTATTTTCATTAATTTTAAAGTGTTTTTAAATACATCCCAAAAGTTAATGCCACGCCGGGACATCACATAGGTTATTATTATGTTGATAAGATGAAAATAAATACATACCAATTTATCATTTATGGAGGGCAAATTGTGTTTGTTTCAATTATTTTTATTACAATATCTCGTTAAACTTTTAAATATATAACTCCTGGAATAAAACCACATGGAGAAGTCAAGTCAATATTTACAACTTTTTTGACATTGACTTGACATTTCCTTGCCCGAGTTGCAAGACTTGCGAGTTGTCAATAATGTCAATGTTGACAATAAATTATAAAAGCACAGATCATTGATACACGTTTAATTTAATTTAAAGGAACCTTTGACAAACAATTTAATTTACTTTTTGTGTATTGATTCTCCTCGTTACTATCCAAATCTTTAAACGTGATTTATGTTGCAAATGTAATAATTTTGTACTTTTCCTTTATAATTTGAGTTGTTACCAAAAGTAATAACAACAGGCACTTGGTAATTCCAAGTCGTTGATTATTGTTAAGCATGTTTCTCAGCATTATGTCACAATTGTCAAGTTTGTATTATTATAAGGGGATCAATGAAGCTATCCTTCCAACACAGGTGGAGAGCGCATAAGCTGATCTCTTTCATTCACTTAGATGTTTTAAATGCCTAAGTAAAGCTGGCTAACTGACTGCTATGACTGCTGGCTGGCTGACGCGTTGCCAACTCTACATTTTTTTACGTAGATCTATGTTCCCATATTATTACTATACTTTTTGATCTACGTAGGCTTTTCCTGCAAACCTACGAACTTCAGTCCCAAAATCTACATATTTTCTAGAAAAGGCGATTTGTCTCAAATATGTTCTTTATTGGTCCAATTTGCACAAAATTTATTAACATTGCTACATTGTGCAAGAGCTTTTGTTTTTTGCGATCAATTTATTGAAAATCAACGTCAGAAATAGAGTTTCCAAAGGAAATTCAAAATTCTAGTTGGCAACACTGCGAAGTGGTTTAAAAAAACCACGAGCCTTAGCAAGAATATATTAAACATTTTAATAAATTGTATAAATTCAATTTGACTGAAAATAGTAATGAAAACGAATATTTTAATTAAAATGCATAACAAAACACTCGTTTTATTTAGAGCTACCCTCTATATTTCACATAAAAAAGTACGTAGATCTACAAACTTTTCATACGCAAATACTAATTCTACGTAATTAACTATTGGCCTATGACTTTTTCAAAATCCGAGTGGCAACACTGCTGGCTGAACTTGTCATTTCATTTGTCAGTGAAATACATAATAATAATAATTTGTAATTTGTATCAATCGTTCAGATGATCCTATTGTTTACAAATCTCAAGGATTTTGCGTGTAATTTACGTAAATAATGTTATAAGTTTTATCAATTATTTAATAATAACGTGTAAGCTGTGACGGAATAAACGCAGTATAAGTTAATTGAAGTGTATTCAGTAATCATCAAATAGTTTAAGAGTAAAGTTCTTTGTTCTCAAGTGTAAATATGGCATTGAAAATCGTAGCTTTTGCTATTTCATTATTTATTGCTCCTATTTTAACTTATAAGCCTGTGGTATTAATCCATGGAGTTATGACTGGGAGTGCTAGTATGGAAATGATAAAATTCAGGATACAAGAGGTGAGTGTTTTTATTTTTGGTTAAGTAAGTAGGTACCTACGTTTTGCCAAGTTCATTTACCTAGAGGCGTAACAATGGGGTGGCTATACTGGCATAATGCCAGGGGCCTTTAGCTCATAAGTTTAATTTAAAAAAACTAAAATAAACACCTAACTGCAAGACAATTTTATAATTAAAAATGTTTAAATTATTATTATTATACTATTTTCTAAATTGGTTATATAATACTACTTAATTAATACTAGCTTCGTGCAATAAGGGCCCCACACATTGTTGTTAAGACATTGTTAAGTTTGTCAATTTCTTTTACCTAATACATTTTCCAATATGCTCTTAAACTGTCAAAATATCCATTAAATTTGAACTCCATAGCTTTAAACTATAACATACCTAATGGCATGGATTCTGATGTGAAAGATATTTTTTATTATAATTTATTAATCCTTATTACTTGAAACTAGCTGTAACTTCACCTAACTAAAAAGTTCTTTCCTTTTCCCTCATAAACTCACTCCTTTTTCCCATGGGGGTAGGCAGAAACTATAGAACGCCACATGCTACGACTCTTACATACCCCTTTCACTTCATCCACATTCATACATCTTGTCATACACGCATCGCCGGTTGAGAGTACTACGCACCTGACCTTTGTGAAGAACTTCACCAATAACATCGATGTATGTCCTTCTAGGACGTCCTCTACCGGCGTTCCCATTAACATCCGCCTTATAAATTCCTTTTGTTAACCTTTTCCTTTTCCCTATAGTATGCTTATCCAGGATACATACTTACCTACACCAAATTTCATCCAAACCAAGTTCAGTAGTTACCGTATTATTGAGTAACAAATATACAAATATCCACATTAAGATAAGAAGACGTTTGCATACAATATAATGTCGCTGTGCTTGCAAAATCCGCTATGTATTTTTTTGAAAATTGGTTTTTGATGCTATTTTATAATACTTCTCAAGCCTGTGAAATCCATTTTCTAATAATTTATTTGGTTAAGGAGATAGCGAAATCAGCTATGTAATTTTGGCCAAAAACGGCTTGAAATATCCTCTATGTGTGCAAAGAGACAACATATTTTTATTTCAATGCGCGGTTCTTAGAATTACGCTTTAATATGACACATAGCGGGTTTATTATTTTAAAATAGTGTGGAAAATCTGCTAAGTGTTCTGGACAATGAAAATTATCTAGTAGAAGCATAAATCCGTCATGTGGTGAAAATTGATACAGCGGTATTTACGACTCAAAAAAAATCGCTGTGCCCAAATACACTTAAAAAAAATTTAGCACCTGTTATATCGTAGAAAAACGCAAAAGAATAATATTTATTCATGTCCCGACATAAAGTCTAATTTTCTGCATACTAAGTTTTAAACTCTTGTTATCAGTTTGGGAAAAAACAGTTTTTTGCTTCTCCTGTAAGGCTGGGTTTTCCCATAGCGGAATTTGCAAGCGCAGCGACGATAACCTTTTGTGTTTTCTGCGCAGAACAAAATAAGTTGATAATAAACTATGCAATAAATTATAATACTTAATTGTTTCATCTGGTGATCTTGTCAAGTCATTGTGACTCATTATATTAATTCCCCGATGTACAATGGACACTGAACAGCAAACAATGGCCTAGTCTTCTAGCTTCCTGCCTCCCATAAAAGGTTTCATTTATTTAGTATCTATACATATAATATTATGTTTTGAAGATAGGTAGGTAGGTAATACAAAATACAGATACTGGCCTGTTGACTGCCTCGTTGGTCTAGTGGAGGCAAGTGCGACTGCTGATCGTGAGGTCCTGGGTTCGATCCCCAGGTCAGGCAAAGTGTTATTGGGTTTTTCCATTAGGAATTTCTCCGTAGCAGCTCGGAGTTTGGATTTATGCCCAACACTTTGCCCGACCTGGGCATCAAACCCAGGACCTCATGCTCAGCAGTCGCGCTTACGACCCCTAGACCAACAAATCAGTAAATAATATCCATAAAATATAATATTTCAGCAACATCCTGGCACCATAGTCTACAATGTGAACAGATTCGAGAGCTGGTCCAGCTTAGAGACAATGTGGCATCAGGTGTTGGAGATTGGCATGGATATCGCCAATATATCTGCTAGTCACCCTGAAGGAATAAATCTTATTGGTAAGCATAAAACTAAAAACGATGCAAATGGGCGAATTACTTCTAGTTCCATACAATTTGAACTGGATTCTTGAACTCTTTTTAAAAAACCTTCTGGTTTGAGAATTAGCTGTGACAGCAACTTCTAATATAGAAATAGACCAGAAACGTTTTTTTTTAATCATTGTCCCACTAGCATTTTTCCTCTATCGTGGGTGCATCTCCAGACACATCTTCACATGCAAAAACGCCCAGACCCGGAACAATTATCTGTAGACCATACAAATATTAGTTCCGTGCAAGAATCGAACCCGCGACCCGTAGCGCGAAGCCAATCACTCAGCCACTGCACCAAACATGTAGACTTTGTTTTCAACATCGTGAATTGTTTCGAAAGAAACATAAATTAATTATGATGCTATAATATTTTAAAACTACATTGCAGGATATTCTCAAGGAGGTCTGATCGCGCGAGGCGTAGTGGAGACATTCCCCAATGTGTCTGTGAGCACATTCGTATCTCTAAGTTCACCACAAGCTGGACAATATGGAGGTAATATCTTGAAAAATTCGATTATATGCTCTTTTGCAGAGTTGAAATAGAGCAATAAGTAGGTAAGCTGAGTCTCCTCTGCTGGATAAGATAATAAGTACAATTGCAGATAATAGTAGCTATGGGTAACCATGACATGATAGTCTTGCTTCAAAAGCAATGATATGCGTTCAGTTTCAATACCGTGCGATCAGCGTTATTACGCTGCATCAAGCGTCATTACCCTGCAATCAGCATCATTACCTTTTTTGCATCCTGGTAACATCCTCATGGATGTCCCTCGCCCGGGGAAGGCGGGGGTTCTGCCGGACTCTTACCGGCTAAAAACCCACGGTGTTCCTCTTCCTGACCGTCGGCTGGGGTGGCGGGATTCGCATAAGCATACACCTCAAACCCGGCAGTGTCATTACCCTGCGATCAGCGTCATTACCCTGCGATTAGCGTCAGTACGCTGCGTTAAGCGTCATTATCCTGCAATTAACGCCATCACGCGTGTTTTTAAACTCAAAAACTTCTGATTTTGATTTTCCAGTAATCTAGTTTGGTAATAAGTAGTTGTTAGACAATTTCGTTTTAATAAGTAAGGAGCCATTCAAGTATTACGTAAGAAGAATTTTAGTAATTTTTGACCCACCCCTCCCCCTTGTCAGCAAAAGTAAGCAAAGCTTTTACCCCCTCTCCTATGCTTACGTAAACATTGGTATATTTTTTTAAACTGATTAGGTTTCTTTATTGTTATTCATGAACAGCAGTTTTTAAGTGTAGCAAAAAAATAAAAATTTCTGACGTATTGCATCTAGACACCCCCGTCCCCCATGTCATCAAAAATAAGCTAAGCAAAGACCCCCCCACCCCCCTTTCGTGCTTACGTAATACTTGAATGGCCCCTAAAGTCGAACTCTATCTTTTCAGCTGGCTTCCTCCACCTAGTATTCCCCGGCCTCGTCAAAGACACGGCCTACGAGCTGTTTTACTCGCGGGTAGGGCAGCACACGTCTGTCGGCAACTACTGGAACGATCCGTACCATCAGAATCTTTACGAGTCGTACAGCGTCTACCTGCCCTACATTAATAATCATATTGCGTGAGTATACTTTTAATTATTCACTACGATATAGCAAAAGAACGATGACATTTGGGCTAAAAAGATAACATTATCATCAAGGTAAATGGAAGAATAACATTTACTTTTGATAAATGAAGTGTCTGCCGATTTGTTAAAGCTATGCGTAGTATAGTAGCTAGGCTGAACACACTAGGGCCACTTTGTATCTCGAGACACGGACGATCGAGCGATAAAAACGGTGCCTGGAGCAATTTAGTCTATCATCTGCCGTCAAACTCGAGGCGTAGAATAGTTCACAGGTAGAACTGGGACACAACGGGCATCATGCTTGGTGTTTTAATGGAGATCATTGTAGATCTTTGCTAACACGACACACAGCGACAGGGTGTTTGATGAAAACATCTTGATACTTTTTTCGAAAAGAAAATAAATTGGCGCGAATTTGTTTTTAGTTTGTGTACGGTTTATATACCTACTGTTTTTCTTGTGCGATTAAATTTCTAAACATTTACAATAATTGTCAATCTTATACATAACCGTGAGTAATATAATAACTTATATTAGCATAATTATTAACTTTCATTTTTATCGCTCTGATACAGAACGTAAATTTCGACACCTCTATCAGCCGGTTCCATGGTGTAACGGTTAGCACTCTGGACTCTGAATCCAGCGATCCGAGTTCAAATCTCGGTGGAACCTGATCTTTTTGTTTCTGTTTGAAATAACAACTAAATGTGTTTTTTCAATTTTAAATATATTTTTATGCATTTAATATCAATATTATACATATTTTTTGTTTAAAAATAGAATTTTATATTTTTTGTTTCTTGTTAGTTTGTGGGAACATTAAAGCTTAAACAAAAGTTAATTGCTTATAATTATACGATTTAGTAAGTAGGTAGGTACTCATATAAATCACTATTTTTAAACATTTATCCTTAAAGCAGTACCTACCTAAGCATTTAAAATAGGTCCTAAGTTTTCGAAAAATCTATCTTTTTTAATAATTTCGGTTTATATCATTATGACTATATTATTATTGAGGTTAGTATAGGCTACTCGGAAGCAAAACATGCTCTAATATAATGTCACATCGCAAATAAAAATAACTGGTGACGTCATACTTCTAAACGAGGTCAAGATTACTTTGGCGCGTCGTAATAACAATCGAATTATAATTAATACCTAATACCCTTCAAAAGTAATATCAAATAAGGATAATGATGTAAATTTAATTGTATTTAATTTTATGTCACGCTTGTAAAATGTGACAGGGTGGACAGAGATAGTATTTATAGGTTTTTTAAGAACATTTATTAGGTCTAAAATATGGAACGAGTCTATAACTGAGAAAAATATTGTTAAATATAATTTAGTGTAAGTATTTTAATTTTTTAGGCTATAGGCTACCCGCACACGGGCCACTCGCCATAGCCACAAGCGGCCGGCCACAAGCTGTTTTCCTTCATGTCGAGTGGCTCCCATCAGCCACACGAATGCGGCGAGTCCCTGTGAAATGTATGGAAAAGCTAGTCCCCAGCTTGTGGCGAATGGCCCGTGTGTGGGATACCAAACAGTTCTATACAATAGTACTATAGGTACTGTACTTTTAATGATTTAAAAATAATTTGTAAACTGACTAACTATTTATGCACAAGTTAAATTTAAATACCTACCTGTTTTATTTAGTTGCAGCTGTTGTTCATTAAGATGAATGATAATGACAAGAACACAAAACAACAAAATTAAAATGTTACATTGTATGCTTACACGGTAATGATTTTCGTTGACGTCATTAGTTTTTTGTGATGTTTTACATTTTACTTCACCACCTACGCTGATTCCATCAACAGTTTAATTTTAAGTTTATTGATGTTTTTTTTTGTAAATAATAACAATGAAACGGTATGTAAGGATTAGCATTGTTTTTTTTTCTTTTTCTGTAGTTTTTTGTTCGTCTACGTATATTGAAGAGAAAAATATATCGTCAGTGGAAAGGTAAAAAGACTAAAGCGCCAATATACCTACTTTACAGTAGAGAGATTCAAAGTATTTTTTAAGAAAATAAACAATTTAATTATTTATTTAATATAATAATAGAGTGTACTCTAAGAAAAATAATTACCTATGTTTATTTTCTTTAAAAAATACTTTGAATCTCTCTACTCAAAAGTTGGTATATTGGCGCTTTAGTCTTTTTACCTTTCCACTGACAATATAGAAAGTATTTTGTAATTTTTTTCATAATGGTGTAGGCAGTAATCATTTACAGATTACAGTGCTAAATTCAAGCCTGTCCCTAGTTAGTAAGAACACATGAAATTGATAAAAGTATTGTCTTTTTTTCAGTTCAGCGAAATCAGCGGACTTCAAGAAAAATTTGCTTAGGTTGAAGAGACTAGTGCTGATCGGTGGCCCAGATGATAATGTCATCACACCCTGGCAGAGCAGGTAAATAATAATAACAAAGTTTACGTTAGTTAAAGATAAACTAAACTTTCGCGGCAGGCTCAGAAGGAGATGGCGGGATGAATTAGACACTTATTTGAAGGACTGGCCGCAGAAAATCTTAGACCGAGAGGAGTGGTAGGAGGGTAGAGGGCCTTTGCCCTGCAGTGGGATGATCATGGCTGAACAACAACAACAACCTTAGTTCTACACTAGAATACTCCGTGGGCGCAATTTTAACACAAACCGATAGAATATTAAAATACTTCGGACTATGGTATCTATAGTAACAAATATTCAGAATTACCAACCCTATCTACCTGTAAATAATGCCCCCCCCCCCCCCCTTTCACAAATCACCCTGTATACTGAAATTCTAATTCCAGTCAATTCGGCTACTACGGCCCCAACGAGACGGTCATAGAGTTGAAAGATCAAGACATATACATGGAAGACAAGATAGGGCTCCGGACCCTGGACGAGAGTGGTCGTCTCCACATCGTGACTGTGCCAGGAGTTAATCACTTCAGCTGGCATATGAATATCAGCATCGTTGATGATTATCTACTGCAATTCTTAGACTAGACTTCTACTTCAAAACAATGTAAAAAAATTGAGAGGACCTGGTGAAATATTGTCAAAGAGTTTTGTTTAAAACATTCTGAGAAGAGGCTCTTATCCACCAGTGAGACTGTAATGGGCTGATTATGCTATAGGTATGGCTTATAAAGACAGCAGATCTGAAGATCATACGAGCTGTGTTATGCAATAATGTGTCAACCCACAACCATATGTATTCTGTGTTAACGCCATCTAGTTCTTGTGGTAGGTCTACTCAATGCTTGAAAAAAGGCAAACTGCTTTAAGATTTTTTTGGTAGACGACGCTTTATTTATTACTACAGTTCTGGGCATTTATTCAAGAGTTGAGTAGACCTACCACAAGAACTAGATGACGTTAACACAAAAGTCATATTTTTGTGGGTTAACACATTATTGCAGAACACGGCCCATATAACATACATACACTTGTAATCTAATTTAAACAAATTATAACGATTGGCCAAAGGCCGCTTATAATTTTCTACTAAATTGGAATTGACGCCAATTCCCTTTATTCGCCAACAGTTTTTTGACTTTAGTCGACCAGCAAGTCTAACTTGCGCAGCGCGACATAATAAGCTATAAGTACAGTATGTCGTCTTGGCACGAGACAATGCGACGAAAAAATTGTGTCGCGCTGCTCATGTTAGTCTTAGGTTCAACACGATCGAACCATCGGACATTTTATTTTAATTGGCGTTAATTTCTGTTTGATAATTATAACTACGTACTATGCAACGCGAAAGTTTAATAATAATTGTAAGTACCTACCTAATAATATGCTATTTTTATTAGGATTGGACTTGACGAACCCTGAATTAAAGGTCGGTCATTTAAACAATTAGTTAAATATTAAGGTTTTGCTCATCGAAAACTGTATAATTGATCAGTGATGCATGAGAAAACTGTGTCAAATTTTCAACAATAAGCTGTTCTGAGTTGTTGAACAGAAATAACCACATATCTAACCTTTTTTCTTGGGATAATCCTATTGGATGTCCCTCGCACGGAGAAGGCGAGGAGGTCTGCGGGACTCTTACCGGGTAAAAACCCACGATGTTCCTCCTCCTGACCGTCAGCCGGGGTTGTGGGATTCGCATAAACATACACCAGAATTCCAGCAGGAACCACACTTCTAACTAACCTAGTTGAGGTGCTCAGACTATTTAATAGCAGTTTTTTGTTTTTTAACCAAACATTTATATCGCGAGTCATTTAATTACTTCTCGAATAAAAGTGATTGATAATAATAATTTAAGAAAACTTATTTTATAAGTAGTGAAATTTTACTTTAAGTAATTTATTTTTATGTGCTTTTGTAGAATTACGAAGTGATTGTAGCTTTCCCGAATTATTGAATCTCGATACATTTTTTAACCTTTTTATTTGATTTACTAACCAAGAAATAGCAGTTAAGTTTTGTTTTAAGGTTTTTTAATAACTTTTTACACCGACACAGGTTGTAAGCGAAATCGTGTAGTTCCTTCAAACCTCGTGGTGTACTGGTAACACAGTTTGACCGAATAGGAATGTTTTCAGTATAAGGAAAAAAAAAAACATTTTGTTCTTAATCCGAGTCTTTAGCGCCCCGAGTTAATGACTGCGCGGTGCGATATCGTGCTAGTCGTGCCCACCAGCTGTGTCGCCGGGCTTCCATTCTTTTATGCGTAGAATCGAAATTGTCATTTACATAGGTAATAAAAAAAACACTTTTTATTTTTTATTAAGCAAAATCTTATATGGTATTAATCTATACCAGTAGGTAACAGATCATGTGGTTTTAAGGAATTATATGAATACGTTTACACCCTGTAATTAAACAATACTCTTGTTTTTTGAATATTTTATTTCAGAATATTATTACTGACGTAGTATTTACGCGCTAAAAACTGCATCAATTACTTAGATCTTATAACAGTGTCCAAAATCTCAGATCTTACTGATTTTAAAAACGTAATTTTTTTTTATCGAAATACAACGTTATTTATACTTACGATTTGACAATAAAAATCGAATCGCCAAATACTCAAACGCTACTCCATTTTAAATTGCCGTTAATTTCGTGCTGTCACTGTCATTTCGCCTTAGAGTGAGAGTGACAGCACGAGACTTAACGGCTACCTAGTTAAAATTGAGTACCTACCGTTTGAGTATTCGGCCATGAGAAAATCAAGGACATCCAAATTTAAATTCTGGGAAGACGTAAAAATAAAATGCACACTCATAGTAGTAATACAAGACGATGTACTAAAATAGCCTTTATTGCTACTCAGTTAAGGTAGATTTTAATATAGAATTAAGAAAATGCTTTATATTTTATCTGCCTCAAAGTAATGTGCCTTAATTTAGTGCCGTATTCGTATGGTTTGGATTTAATCGCAATCTCAAGGAACTGACCTGTAGAAAATCGAGATTTCAAGTATATATATAGTATGTAAAGACAGGCAGGCGACGACATAAGTAATATAATACATATCGAATTTGTGAAATTGTTGTTTTTTTTTTTTTGGGATTAATTTTGGAAGCAGCGCCGCGACCTCTGCCATAACTATCAAGACATACTGGACAACCTATACAAGGTTAGTCGGAAAGGGGGTACTAAGCCGCAGGCCACGTAAAGTATCACTGGTGACTATTTTAAAGCAAGTGTTAAAACTTCAAAATTCGATAATTTTTATTTGCATGCAAAAAGATTTTTATTTTAGTTATTTCAAAAAAAGAACATAGGTACCTGCTTTAGTTATAAATTCAGAAAATTAATTTTCTAATCCGTGACCCCAAATATGACCTAAATTGTAAAAACAGCTGATTGTAGCTATGGACAGGTAGATTTTAGCATATATTTTACGAAATCTTTGAAAAGCTATTTCTCTTAAACTATCGAGTTTTGGGGAAAATTGTAGAACAAAAGTTATCCCTTATTATGGGTACTTTAACACCCTTTCGGCTTAGTACCCCCTTTCCGACTAACCTTGTATAATTTATTGTGTTTTATTTTTTTATTTGTTATTAGTTGGAGGCAAGCAGTGATAGCTTAGCGGTTGAACGCTTGTCTTTCATGAAGGAGAGTTTGAGTTCGATCCCTGCCCGTACCTCTGACTTTTCAAATTCATGTGCGGATCAGAATTTGATTATCACTTCCGTTAACGGTGAAGGAAAAACATCGTGAGGAAACCTGCACACCTGAGAGGGCTCCAGAAAGTTCTCGATGGTGTGTGTGGTCTGCCAACCCGCACCAGGCTAGCGTGGTGGACTAAAGCCTAAACCCTTCTCAATCTGAGAAGTGGCCCGTGCCCAGCAGGGACGGTAATGGGCTAATTATGTTATTCGTTGGATGTCATTTTAGTTTGAATGATCTCTACCAATAATCTGTCTATAGTTGCTTGAGATCGCGAATAATTGAACTAAAGATTTTTTTTTTAATAGGCAACCATTTATATAATAATGTAGTAGCATCTAAGTGCAAAAAACTTGTAATTTTTACGAAGCTCGACTAGTTTTTAAGCCTAGTGATTTCTACATACTTTTATAAGTAACCCATTCCTATTAATTAACGTACGTACAATAGGCTAAAATATCTGTAGAATGCTTTCGTATAAGAAACGGCTAATAATCAATGATATTGTGTGGAAATCATTTCCATGGGTCATTTCGCTGTTATCATTACCCTGGCTACCTATAGTGCCGCCGCCGAGAGAATACGTTCCAACACCATTAAATTTAGCGTTAACTATTTTAGATTATTGTAGGTTGACATTATAATAATTATGGAACATCATCTGTCATGAACGCATTCTCTCAGCGGCCGCACTTATAGGTACACCCATATTCTAAGACGTTCCTCCAAAACTTACTCGACTCGACTCAGCCTTTCTCACAACCATCGGTAGTTATAGTTGACATAAACGTCCTCAACTCGAGATTTTTCCTCAGTCGAGGTAAGGAATCATCTGTCAAACTCAAGGTACCTCGGAACCTACCTTAAGGAAAGAAGTGTCAAAGTTCGTATGTAACAAAAATGAATTTTGAAGACTATCGGATATGCTTACGATAATCCTTACAACTATTTACCGCGGCTTTTTTTGCGCGATGCAGATAAACAAAATTATGACGTAATGACTCCCCCCTACCTCGACTCATTTGAGGACCCCTCAGTCCAGGAACCTCAAAGTTCACTTGAAATTGTTACTAAGGTCCGTATTACAGAACATTCCACAAGTCCAGTTTGATCTTTAATCAGTTGATCACTGTTTAAGTATAGAATCAATACTTGAGGAACGGTCTTATTCCAGAACGGCAACCAATCTATACTCAGATGAAACGAGACTCAAATCGAGTCAATCGATTGGTTGATTACAGATCAAATCACTGCTTGGGGTCGAATCTATGAACTGAGTAACGATCAAGAATAAAGCCAAACTCAGCTGAATGAATCTATGCTTGAGGAAAGTCCAAAAACAAAAGTCGACTCAAAACTAGTTTTAAACAGAGATTAATGCTTGAGTTTCGTTCTGTAATACGGACCTAAGAATACAATTTTGAAGGTGTTTTCGAGGCCGTCCCGAGTCGAGTAAGTTTTGGAAGAACGTCTTAGAATATGGGTGTTAGTCTATTTCCAAACAATGCTAGGTTTGCTTTTCAATTTTCACAGAGTTGTATCATATTGCCTAATATTCCGATAAAAGGGGGCTATTTAAGAACCACGTACGTAATTGGCATGAACATGGCAAAGGAAATTATGTTTAGATATATTTTTTAAACTATCTACAATTTCAAATATCTATTGCAATATTATGCAATAATATTGCAATCGTAAATACATAGCCAGGGCCATAATGGTTTAAGAAGTACTACCCGCATATATAAAGATTAGGATTGAAAATGGCGGCGGTTGTATTGTCGTTATTTGCATCTTGCTTACGCACATTGTCTGTGAGTGTGAGGCATATAGTTAATCCGCCATTTTCAGTCTTATTCTTTAGCTGCGCGGGTCGTATAGTGGCCGGCACATAACCTGGCAAGGTTTTGGCGTAGTGGGAGTAAATTAACGCATATACACTTAGTGCAACAAAAAAATGGTCACTTTTATTGCTTGTTATTATTCTATGGTTATTGCCATAGTTTATTTTTAAACGTTCTCTATAGAAGAAAGAAAGAAAGGAGAGGAATTCTCTTCCCTTCACTTGCCAAGTTACGACTATACGTTTATTAATTGAATTACAATTATCCCCGTGGTTCCCAAATAGTCTCATTATAATAACTGTTGAAGTTGCTATCCCGATGTTAGACTGAAAACCTGCCTGAACATACTCGTAGAAATGCTAGAATAATATTTAGCAATTTTACTAATCAGGTTAACTTATATGTTACTAACCGGTTAGTCTTCAATACAATCATAATTATTTAAATGACTTAATTTATAGAAATTAATGTGAATTTGTAATCTTGATAATCCGATATTGCTGGAAATAATTAACAATTGCCTCAGCCACTTTTAATATTTTAATCTTAAGTAGGTAATTAAAACAATTGTGTCAAAAATGGTTTAGATAAACAGTCTGTATTTGTCGCAGAATTTTACTTAATTGGGATTTTTTAAATCCAAGTGAAATTAGATTTACCCCCTTATTAAACGCGGCATAAAGTTATGACAAGATCATAAATACATACATAAACTCACGCCTTTTTCCCATGGGGGTAGGCAGAAACTATAGAACGCCACATGCTACGACTCTTACATACCCCTTTCGCTTCATCCACATTCATACATCTTGTCATACACGCACGCCGGTTGAGAGTACTACGCACCTGACCTTTGTGAAGAACATCACCAATAACATCGATGTATGTCCTTCTAGGACGTCCTCTACCGGCGTTCCCATTAACATCCGCCTTATAAATTCCTTTTGTTAATTGCCGTTCACTCATTCTCTCAACATGGCCAAACCACCTAAGCATACTCCTTTCAATTTTTGTCACTACGTCATCTTTTAAACCGCAACTTTGTCTAATCTCTTCATAACAAGATCATAGTTCAAAAAAGGTACAGTTAAACTGACGTTATTCTTGACTTAATTTTATTCTGTGTTTATTAGTAAGGGAGATAGTATTTTTTTATTATCAAGCGTCATATCTCTATTATAACAATAATTTTGATGCTCTGGGGCCTTATTCACTATGTCATATGAAATTGTAATACGCAAATAACACGACCGCATTACCATCCAAATGTGCAATCGTAAAAATAGAGTATTAATTTTAAATATGCTGAATTTAACATATCGACGCGACAGTGAAGTGCCAATACCTCCTAACTGACATTTTTCGAGAAATTCACTTTTTTATAGTTTTGAATTTAAAGGCGTTATTCGTATGTTTTAATGAAATCCCCGAAGTGTAATTTTTGTTACAACAGCTTAAATTAAAATATGGAAAATTCTCCCAACTAAACCAATTTGTCTATTTTATGGCATTAATTACTGTCTAACCGAATACCTACTACACTATCATAAAATATACGAATTCAGCATAATATATAACGCATACATCATTAATATTCTAAGTTAATAAATATATTAACAAATTTTTAAGTTATCAAGAAATTAAACGTTTTTGCAGTTTGTGTAAATTTTTGATTTTGTCAGTTAGGAGGTATTGGCACTTCACCGTCGATATTTTTAGCAATCATTATCTCCAACCTCCTAAAATGAAGACTCCTGTATCTTTACCAATAACGAAGCAAAGACCTCATAGCTTTGCATAGTAGCTATTACTGGTAAGGGAACGTAGGTACCCATACTACGTGACCCGTTCAGGGGGGGGGGGTCTTCAAAATACCACGCTTGGTCACAGGGGCGGCGGGGGGGGGGGCTTAGGTTTTCGTCATGTAGTCAATATCTTCTGGAAAATCTCGCGCTTTTTCGAGCTATATTCAAATATGACGCCTAGCGCTTAGCGCTTTTTAAATTCACAGGTGGCAACACTAACGCACAAAATTATGAGCAAATTTTTTTTTTCTTTCTGCTTTCATTTTTTTTTAAAACCATATTTATGAATTACTACGTGACAATTAGAGTGGAGGGGGGGGGGGGGGTATTGGCATATACTACCGGTGGTCACCGAGGGGGGGTAGGGGGGCAAAAAAATGTAAAAAATGGGTCACGTAGTATGGGTACGTTCCCTAAAATTAGCTTACGAAAATATTTTAAAACCCGGTTTGGTAATAGAAACTGCTACCATTGGTAAGCATAACGATTGGTTTTTGGCCATAGGTATTGGCAATAAGCTTGTCTTTTACACAACGAGTATTTGGTAAGGCGGTAAGAATATATTGTTATTGTAAATTGGTCGGGTTACTTGCGTGTTTTTCTCAAATTTCATGGAAAATAACGAGTTACAGTCGAGCCAACGAGACGAGATAAAATCGTACCGTTGGCTGTAATCGAAATATCGACTTTAATTACCGCAAATAAGGTTGGCTTTACAATAACTAAAACAATTGAGAATGTTGTAAATCAAATAGAGATGTAATTAAAAGTATGCCATTTGTGCTGGTGTTAAGGTTTATTGTTGCACGGAGAATGTTTTATCTCATCTCGTTGGCTGGAGTATAAATTAATACGTTTCAGACAAGTACGAGTAAGCTATAGCAATACTATTCACAAAAAAACCTGTGTCAATAATTTTATACATATTTTGTAACCATTTTTACTGCTGATAGAGTGCAAAATCATTATAATATTTGTGGTAGGTAGTTTATCTAGTCGTTTGACGTGAGTAATAATAATAATGTTTATACTCGTTTTGTGTTTTATTTTATTTTTAGTAAAGAACCCCGATAGTCTGACAACCGGTCTAACCTAAGGATATCGGCATTGCCCTGTAACTAGGTTGCGGAGGTCTGATGGCAGTCGCTCCGTGCAAAATACTGGTATTAAGCCGTATCTGGATAGACTGGAAGCTGACCCCAAGATAATTGGGAAAAGGCTAGGCAGAATATTATATTTTTACGCTCAACCGGATGTCTTTATACAAATTTCTATATTCGGCAATATGCGGTTGATTTTATAGCATTCACATACGTCATTCACGATGTTTTTAATAATTGCTAGCAATTATACATTTTGTTACATGTACAGAAACGTAGTGTTTATTTTTCTGTTTGCGTCAAACCATAGATTACTAATAATTATTATGACGTACGTTTTTGTCTGTCAGCCTGTGAAATCTGTTTTCTAATAATTTATTTGGTTAAGAAGATAACAAAATCAGCTATATAATTTTGGCCAAAAACTGCTTCAAAAATCCTCTATGTGTGCAAATAAACACTTCACGTATTTTTATTTCGATGCGCGCCTCTTAGATTCGCGCTTCACTAGGACACAGCGGGTATAGTGTGGAAAATCCGCTGTGTTCTAGGAAGACCAACAATGAAAATTATCGCGGTATTTACGACCCAAAAAAATACGCTATGTGACCAAATTCACTTTAAAAAAAATCCTAGCACCTGTTATATCGTAGAAAAAATCAAAAAAATAATATTTTATGGTGTCTCGACATAAAGTCAAATTTTCTGCATACTAAGTTTTTAAATGTTGTTATCAGTTTGGGAAAAAAACAGTTTTTTGCTTCTCCTGTAAAGTTGGGTTTTTTCCCATAGCGGATTTTGCAAGTGCAACGACGATATGTAAAGATTATTGAGTCTTCGGTAGTTGCTACTAACTCGTTTTCGATGAAAAACGTGATGAGTTAACAGTTATACTCATAGATATCTTAAAAATAATTGCTTCTTTGTTTATTTGTAACACGTGTAACTTATAATTACAATATTTATTTAATTCTAGGTCAGATTACAAAATGTGATTACATTCATAAATGTAGATACTTAAAATGATAAAATCCAAAAGATCTTTAGATAAAATTAGTCATCTAATTCGTTTCTTCATCAATTTATATAATTATGCCACGGCTCCGCCCGCGTAAGAAGTTTTATTCCAGTAATAAATATAGTCTATGTTACTCAGTGATAATGTAGCTTTATAACGGCAAAATAATTTTTGAAATCGGTCCAGTAGTTTTTACGTTTATTCGTTACATACAAAAATACAAATCTTTCCTCTTTATAATATTAGTATAGACTAGCTGTGTCCTCACGGCTCCGCCCGTAGCCTATGTTACTTAGTGATAAAGTAGCTTCCTAACGGCAAAAGAATTTTTGAAATCGGTCCAGTAGTTTTTAAGTTTATTCGTTACATACAAAAATACAAATCTTTCCTCTTTATAATATTAGTATAGATATAGATTACTGATGATCTCATCATATAAATTAATTAATTAGATCTATAATAAGTATATTATATTATAACATCTAATGCTCTAAATTATTGAAAAAGACTTTCAGATATAAAAACTGAAACTTTCCTTGATAGTCTCATTACAAATTCGGGGTGCATTAAAAGAGTCTCTACGAGTGACGATACTTAAGTTCGTCCGGTGCACCCTGGGTACTCAGCTCCGCTACCAACCTTGCTGACTGGGTAATCTTCACCACGGCATGAGCTATTCGTCAGCTTATCGACACGAGAGAAGATTATAAATTGACTTTGTTTGACGCTTACATTTTTTTTTACAAAGTTTGTTGACTATCTTTGATACCAAGGATCAAAATGATACGCGTGATCATATTCGGAGAAACATGCTATCAGTCATTCTGTCTTTCACCCGTCATTTACGACTTCCACGGGAAGTGGTGATAACGTCTGACGTACTTACAGCAATTCGTTTACCTGACCATATAAGGACAGAAGCGAAAGAAGAGCTCAAAATGTTTTTCTGTACCCCTTATCAGACATTACTCAATTCTACTCAGTATTACTCAAAACAAACTCGAGTTATCTCAATTTATTATCAAGTTCCGTAAACTTATCTTGGTTTGGGCATTCCTGACGAATGTTACCCACCTTTATCTGGGCTTATCGTGTGCTTATCTTCTTCCAACTGAATTTTATATGTCATTTACATATTTATCTTAATATGACTCTTGTCTGGTGGTTTGAAGGTTCCGTTTTGTCTGGTAGAAAGGGCATGACTGATATTGAGAATATAGACCAAGTTATACGTAATATGACTTAGGCCCGATTTTACCAACGTCGGATAGCGTTTATCCAAGGAATAAGTTAGACGTATTGACATAATTTCTATACAAAAGCTGTCAAAATGACTAATTTGTTCCTAGGATAAAAGTTATCCGATGTTGGTAAAATCGGCCTGGATCCGATTGTCAAGGAATATAATCGTTAATGATTTATAACCTTATTTTTTGTATACCACAAACCCGAAAAAGGATTATTGTACTGATCATTATGAACAACTTTTGCTATGAGACTAAGCCTGAAATCGTGAAAAGTACCAGCTGTTTCATACACTTTGTTTAGTTATGTGAATTTAAATGTATGGAACAATAATTATTTTTTAACGAATTAACGAAAATATTTTTGTCTGTTTGAGTACGATACCTACACACAATACTAAACCACACGTTGCTGGATATATGGTTAAAAGAAAATAAAAAATAGGCACTACTATTGTCGAATTTATTAATAATCCAATTTCTACAAAACTATGCATCATGCAATGAATATTGTATTGTCAAAGCTATTGTGATTGCAAGTGCATAACGCAATTAGGGTGCAAGTTAGGAATAATTAAAGTGCATATTGTTACACTACATAATTATACATATACACATACACACATACATACGCACACTCACTTAATTATACACACATCCTATAGTGTTGAAGGAATTATGTAATAGGTACCTTTACGTCACCGTTATAAACGCTAAGTAGGTAACGCCGGAGGCTAAAACTAGCTCACTCGACTTGTCTGGTCACTGTTCACCATGACCCAATGACGTCATTACTACAATAAAATGTATTTCCGTTAGACTTTAACTTTTTTTGAATACTCGATTGTTGCCTTCTCTTGTGTGACTCATGCGTTGATGTCGCTATGGAGTGAGTTTTTATGCTATGGGAGACCATACAATGACCCCGGTCACTCACATGCACGCAAACATTGTACGAATGTTTTCCGTTTTGTATGGGAAATGTTCGCCCAGTCATTGCGAATGTCAAACTTGTGGATTCGCGTATTCGTGCGAACGTGAGTGACCGAGGTAATGGTCAGTCTATGCTCGCTGTTTCAAATAGTGACTTAAACGGAGAAATAGGCTTCAAATTAGCATAATCACAGTATCGTTACGATCTAGATTAGATTTGTGCCCGGTTAATGGCATTAGGCTCGCCCCCTATTACATGAGACTTAAACATAACGGCGAAATGAGGGTGTTAATATACCAATCCTTCCCCTCTGCCCAATCCTTCGGGGAATACGGCGAGCCTATTGCCATCAACCGGGTACAAATCAAAACTCCGGACTGCTACTGAGGAATTCCACATGGAACAACCCCAATAACACTGCCCGACCTGGAGATCGAACCCAGGACCTCACGATCAGCAGTTGCGCTTGCCACCACTAGACCAACGAGGCAGTTGAGTATTTGGCCATGAATCATGTAGTAAAAACATTACCTACTGTTACATAAACTTGAGTGGAGCCACTACACCTAAAACCTCTTCAAACTTTTACGTCATTTCACGCAGGAAGTCCCCTAGTGGCACTCAACCCATCACTCTTCTGATATGATACCGATCAGTCGATACCAACATGACAGCTTGATAATATCTGTGAAATATTTCTCTATTGTACTAGGTAAAGTACTATAATAATCGCTTGGCACTTGAAGTTAACGCGTCAGTTAGTAGGGGAACCACCAATTGTTTGGATTAGGTTTTTTTTTGAGGTACCTAGCTGTGATTTTTTCCGTTTTTGTGGCACTTAATCCATTTTTTGTTTTGCCGTTTGCATAGGCTATAATGGGTCTGTAATCATGTTGGTTACGGGTTGTAATTGATTGTAAGTACACTTTTTAACAAACACGAGGTTTGTAGTTTCTTTTATCAATGATCCTGCGAAGCGTCCCAATGAATTTCCCATTAGGACGCTTCGCTGGATCATTTCAATCACCGTGATTTCACATTACCTAATACTTGTATGCTTCGGATAATAACTAATACTTGGGTACTTACCTAATTTTTTCATAAGTCTATACAATTATTTGCGTATTAATACAACTCGTGCGCAACCAATTCATCTTTTACCATCCCGTAAAGTTCATCTACTTATTAGCATTTAGCAGTGATAGCCTAGTGGTGTGACCGTCGGATTGCCAAGTCATAGGTCTCGAGTTCGAACCCAAGGCACGCACCTCTGACTTTTTGGATTCATGTGCGTATTGTATAATTATCACTTGCTTAAAAACGTTGAAGGAAAACATCGTGAGGAAACCGGTATGCCTGAGAGATATTTCTTGACGGTATGTGAAGCCAAGTCAGAGGCCCATGGGCGGCATAAACTCTGACATCAGGTTAGTCACTAACCACACTAAAAGAAGAAGAAGCATTTATCTGTGAACTAATAAAAAGTACTCACTACCTACCCCCACTAATAGTAAGTAGGCACTAATTCCCAAATAAAGCTATATATGGCTTGTTGTGGCTATACCTACACGAAAATTCCAGGAGAAATGAACAATGGGTATTGGCTGAAGAGGTATAACCTACAATACTAACGTAATAAAACCAGGTTCAACTGTCAATACAATTTCCCTGTAGGTACTTAGGTACCTACGCACATTTTAGTCGTACAGCTGACTTGTCCCGTTGTTCGTAGCGTCATATCTTACGTCACAATTATGAGTACATGACTAGGTGCACATACTAACAATAAATAATCAAGGAAAACCAAAAACCAAAAATACTGTAGTAGGTGAATAATTGATTATCAAAAATCCTCTGAACTAAATCGAATGACCAACGGGCCGTCCCCGTTTATAAAATTAGGCATTTATTAATACGAAGCTTATATTATGTAATGACCAAAATAGATTCCAAAACTAATTATAACAGGAAAACAAAAATAAACAACAATAGTATTCAATTGCCGCGTTTTAATGATCATCATCAGCGTCATGATTTTATGTACCTTAGTATGTAATTGAACATGCTTGCTAGTAAATACATAACATAACATCACGCCTGTAATCCCCGAAGGGTTGGGCAGAGGTGGTAACACCCTCATTTCGCCGTTACATTTAAGTCCCATGTAATAGGGGGCGAACCTATTGTCATCAACCGGGCAATACTCCGAACTCCGGACTGCTACTGAGGAATTCCACACGGAAAAACCCAATAATTCTTTGCCCGACCCGGGGATTGAACCCAAGACCTCATCAGCAGTCGCGCTTACCACCAATAGACCAACGAGGCAGTTAATCTAAATATGATGAGGTGTACCTAAGTATGTAATTAAACAAGCTTGGTAATAAATCATATTTACAAAAAAAACCGAATTCTCGTAAAGAAAAACCGTTAAAATTTCTCTGAACTAATGACAACCCTACCGAAATAAATATTACAGATGAAAAAAAAAATAGTCAAAACATTAATATTATTATAACGAAAAACAAAATTCAAGTGTAGAGTTGTGTAAGAATTTATATTTGTTTTAAATTCTGGTAATCGGCGCGTGCTGTCTGCGCATGATTCATAGCGTAGTTTCCAAGGGGCGTGCGTATAGTGCATCATTGAGCTTTCCTGCGATTTGACGACGCATTGATAAATTAGATTACAAGCTGCCAAAAACTTGGGGAAAATCATACTTGCAATTGTTAAAGAAAGGAAAAATCTGTCGGCATTTCTATGAAATGAACGATAAACTATCTAAAATAGATTACGAACAAAAAACTTGTCGCCAAAACATCGTCATTTTACGAGGAAATGCAAAATTCTAACAGCATTTATATAAATTCGTTTTAATTTCTGGTAATCAGCGCGTGCGGTGCGTGTGCGCATGATTCATAGCGTTGAGTTCTCACGGGGGCGTGCTCCGGCGCGTCTCGCATCGTTCGAGCGTTCCTACAATTCGACGCGGCCCTTGATCATAAAACAGATGCGACAAAAAAGTTTATTACCTTTTCATAATATTGTAAAGCTTTATTTTAATCTTTATGGCGTCAGCGGTGTTCTCTAGATGTTATAGTTACGTACAAATTCAGACTAAAAAGTTTTTCTTTGAGAATAAAAATTCGTGCAATGTAATACAAATATTTCATTATTTTGAATTTGATTATGCAATTATTTTCTATTCTAATACGCGGATAAGATAACCCAAAAACCCCTAGTAAGAATGATTGCAAAATATTAAATCATGATTATAATCATAAGATTATGTTAATTAAATACCAAAACTTGTTAACAATCTTTCTGATTACACAATCTTAAATAATAGACTTAGTAAAAAAAGGCAAAATTGAGTCAACGTTAAAAATAGAGTTAAACTTTGCACAATACAACTGTAAAAAATCCTATAAATTATTTCCCACTTTCACTGTCGCATCTGCATAATATTTTTATCTATATTACAAGACGGACTGACGGCATATCTCGAGGCTCAGGTTACATTACTATGAATGACTCACTACAGCCTTACATCAATTTAGTAAGAGTTTGCACTATGAATCACCTGCGCCTGAGTTTGATTTCCGTCCCTCTCTTTCTCACAGTAGACAGAGACGGACATACAAATATGATTTTTAGGGAAAATAACGCAATGTTTGCAATATGATTCAATCAAATCAATCAATATTTGTATGTTATGTTTTATTTCGAAGAATGTTATCTGTAGGAAGAAATTTCTATGACCTAAAGGTAGGAAGTAGGTAAGGAAAACGGATATAAAGTACTATAACAGTTGTCATTAGTACCTACATACTACTACTTCTTAGTAGTGATTGAAATGACACGTGCTTTGTATATATATTGAGTGTTAGGTATTGATTCTTAATTTCCTCATAACGCATGTATTTTATCTTTTTCTAATGGACTGCTTGTAGATGGTCTTGCGGACCGTTTCTACCTAACAAGGCAGTTATTGGCGAGACCTGAAGGGTCTCCAGCCAATGCGGACAAAGTAAATTACATAACCTAAGCCAACTACTACTCTATCATCATGACTACTAGCAACAACAGCATTAAGGGCGACCCTTCATGGGACTTGAACCTCGGCTTAGGGCGTTGTTAGCGGGAGGATTGGGAGGGAGACAGCTTGATGAGGGCTGAATTAACAGTGTGAACCTACATAAATATGCTACGTAGTATAACCACAAATACTGCCCGGTTACGTAGAAAAGGTCCGCAAGACCATCTACAAGCAGTCGAATAAGAAAAATAAAAAAAAGTACCACAAATGCATAATAGCAAACAATTAGCACGTGTAAACGAATCTAAAATGCTTCTACCATTCTACCTAGCAGCAACTAAGCATGCTTTTTTAATAGCATGTGTATTCCAGTATTAAACGGCAACAGTTCGTGAACTCAAACGCAGACAAAAGATCACAAATGATATTTTATTTGCACTCGTACATCGACCAGTATCATTATCACCTACCTGACAAATGACTTCAAGATTATGACGTCAATTTGCGGTGTTATGGTTCAATAACACCGGTATTGAATAACGAGTGTATTGTTATATTTCTCTGCCTAATATGTCAAGAATTATGTCTCATATATTTTTATCTAGCACTAGTGGCTCGTCCTGGCTTCGCACGGGTGGACATTTTTCCCGTTTTTGTAACATTTTTCATTTATGCTCCGCTCCTATTAGTCGTAGCGTGATGTTATATAGCCTATAACCTTCCTCGATAAATGGACTATCCAAAACAAAAATAATTTTGCAATTTCAACCAGTAGTTCCTGAGATTAGCGCGTTCAAATAAACAAACAAACAAACTCTTCAGCTTTATAATATTAGTCTAGATTACACAACGTGTCTCTATGTTAAAGACAATATTGACATACCAACAAAAAATTGTGTGATTAATACGTCGTTTAAAAGTACAGAAACCCACTCACCTACTTTACTTTCCAACAATAGGTATATACAAATGTACCTATTACTATAGGTAAATATACTTATTTACCTCAATTAGGGGGCAGTACCGGTAAGATATACTTGAAAAGAGGTCGGAAACAAAACAGAACAAGTAGTCAATGACATCTAATTTATTGAAGCACTTGACGCGCAATTTGAAAGTAAAAATGGCTTCTAAAAACTCAAAAATTTACATGTAGAAATTAGAGTCCATTCCAAACTTAGCTCTTGTTCCACTTACAGAGGTTACTGGAATCATAGACCATCGTTCTATCTAGCTTTTTCCCCAATTATGTTGGGATCAGCTTCCAATCTAATCAGAATGCGGCTGAATACCAGAATTTCACAAGGAGCGCCTGCCACCAAAACTCCGCAACCCAGTTGCTGGGCAATGCTGACATCCTAAACTTAGACCATTTGTCAGACTTTGGTGCTTCTGGCTGCCTACAACATATAAAAATATTTAGATCATGTAGGTACCTATGTCAATGGTTAGAACATCACATTTGTTAGGAAAAGCGTTAGGTACCATCGCGGACATTTGCGGTGAACCACTTTTCGACCTTATTACTAAGGTAATAAGATTGAAAAGTGATTCACCGCAAATCTGCTGCGCGACTCATAAACGCAGTAAGTAACATTTTAGTCAAAAATTTGTTGATCATATATTCGTAATCAAAATCCTATGGTGATTACGAATATAAATTAATCAACTCATTTTTGTCCAAAATGTTACTTACTGCGTTTATGAATCGCGCGGCAGAAATGTCATCGGGTTGTACATACATGACTACATGGCTACGTAGTAGATAATTGTAGTCGTATGAAGATGTTAATTAATACGTACCTATAGATACTATGCACAACACATGTACCTTGAGTGTGTAGTTTACCTTATCCATTACCAAGGCCACTATTACTATAAACAAGGTTACTGCTCCGCTTACTACAAAATAACACAAACAAATAAAATAACAAGAGGAAATACAGTCGTGTGGTTTCAATTTCCTGTTATGTGTACAATTCTTGTATGGGATAAATAAATAAACGCGCCACGCTAGGATTCCCTGAGTCTTGGGTGCAATTGTAATTGTATGTACCTACACATGTGATGTTACGTAGATCATTCATTAATTGCATGGGACAATACATTGTAGTTATGAGCTCTACAGAGATTTAAATCTGATGTTAAGCTTCTGATGTAAAAAAATTGCTTGACGTCAACATCGCGATCAGAGCTTGTGCTAAGGAGCTATGGGGCTCTTCATTTATGCACTTGATCAGAGGTCCCGGCGTTAGCTAGGGCCCCGATCGTGATTATCCGAGGAATGATCTACTTTCATCACAGAATTTGGGTCATCTGTGGTACCTAGCACCTAACTCTTCATTTGCGGCAAGGAGTAGTCCACCTAGCCTGCATTAGTGACGTCAAAATGACTAGGAGTTATGACAAGTGAATAGGAAAAATATTCTTCTATGTTCTTCGATCCACGTTTACGAGCTGCATCATTATAACCTACTGATTAATTTAGTTGACAATTTTTTTTAATAATTTTCTTTATACCTTTACAAAAAAACATAGGCAACAATGAAAATACGAATCTTCTTTACATAGGTAGTATAAATAAAACAAAATCGCTCCCGCTGTCTGTCTGTCCCTATGTATGCTTAGATCTTTAAAACTACGCAAAGGATTTTGATGCGGTTTTTTTTAATAGATAGAGTGATGCAAGAGGAAGGTTTATATGCCCCATATTAGTATCTACATTGCACCCGTTGTAAGCCGGGACGGGTCGCTAGTAAAATATATAATAAAATGCCCAAGTTATAAGCAATATAAAATTGTTAACTAAAGAGAGACGGCACTATTGAACAATAATGTCATACTTCAAAAACTTCATAGTAACGCTTCGTGAGACGAAGACAGAACATCCTCCTCGATTGATTTTATTTATTTAATTTTTCAGCGATCTTTTTCTTTTTATACCTTTTATGACATAATATTAAATTCTTATTAAATTTTTAAGTACCTAATCAACTACCGTTTTAAATTATGATTTTAATTTAGAGGGGAAATCACCGACCTCATTCAAATTATTACGTATTTACCTACCAAGTACATACCATAACTACAGAGTAAATAATGATGCGTGATTATCTAGTTTCTAGTAGATATATACTGACTATAGTATGTAAATGTTTATAAACAAATTCATTGAACTTTGTACAGCGTCATTATAAAATCATTTGAACAAACGAGTTCTGTTTAAAACAGGTAGTTGGAACGGTTATGTCCCGCGGAGGTGTAATCTGATAATCATTTGGACCAAAAAACTGCGGAGTAGGTCTACATCTTTACATAGTATAAAACAAAGTCGCTCCCGCTGTCAGTACGCTTAGATCTTTTAAACTACGCAACGGATTTTAATGCAGTTTTCAGCAATAGATAGAGTGATTCAAGAGGAAGGTTTATATGCCCACATTAATATCTATATTGCCCCCGTGCCAAGCCGGGGCGGGTCGCTAGTATATCTATAAGTACCTATTAATAATGATAAATGATTTTTATTTCTGTAAATAAATCTGTTACAGACACTTTTACAAGTCAAATGATGTACAAGTCAATGATAATGTAGAGTCAGTTCAATGACTGAAAAAAGATTGTCTTTAGCATAATTTGTGGACATTTACAGTACCTAATTAAAGCATAGCTATTTATCGAGTTCTCGATGACAATCGATGAATGTCGATGATTGACAAAACCCAATATAAAAATTGTTTATTGACTATCAATTTGTATTATATAATATGAACTTGACGAAAACGTACTTCGAAGGTCGTTCAGGTATATATAAATATAAATAAATAGAATTAGTTAATTGCCACAATGTGGTTTGTGATTTACATTTTTACGTAATCTACGGTTCTCCCCCTAATCATTAAAATCTATGTAGAAAATGATTTAGATAACACAACAATACCTATATTTTGTATTTAATTCCGTCGCAAAAGAGGGGTGTTATAAGTTTGCACTCTTTTGTCCAAATACTCAAACGCTACTCACTTATAAGTTGCCGTTAAGTTCATGCTGTCACTTTCACTTCACCTTAGAGTGACAGTGACAGCAAAAGACTTAAAATTGAGTAGGGTTTGAGTATTTGGCCATTATGTCTGTGGCCTGCCTTGTTGGTCTAGTGGTCGCAAGCGCGACTTCTGAGCATGGGGTCCTGGGTTCGATCCCCAGGTCGGGCAAAGGGTTATTGGGTTTTTCTATTAGGAACTTTTTTATTTATTTATTTAAACAACTTCTCAGTAGCAACCCGAAATCTGGATTTGTGCCCGGTTAATGGCAATAGGCTCGCCCCCTATTACATGGGACTTAAACATAACTGGCAAAACGAGGGTGTACTAAAAACACCTCTGCCGAACCATTCGGGGAATGTAAGGCGTATATGTATGTTATGTCTGTGGCACCGTAGTTTCCTAACGGATGAGCTTATTTAAATGTGTTTTTTTTTGTTTGATAGTTAGTTTAATCGCGATAGTTCTTAATAGCATAAGCATAATCAGCCCATTAGTGTCCCACTGCTGGGCGCGTGCCACTTTACAGAATGACAAGGGTTAATAAACTTAGAGTGATACTTGGTAAATTTTACCATCTTAGTTAGAAGATTCCTATTAGTACACTAAAACTTCTTTATACATCTTTAGTAGAATCAATTCTGGATTATGCTCTTGATTGCTATGGACTCACATTCAACTCTTACATTGATAAATTGGAAAACATTAAAATTAGATTCATAAAATTACTTGTAGATAAAAAAAAACTAAAAATAAATACAAAAACGATTACTATAAACTTATTAAAATATTTAAGTTATTACCGGTCAGACTAAAACATAAATACCTTCTAGCAACTAATAACCATGGCAATCAAGAACATAACTCGTCATTCAAAATTAATATAGTTAATAAGTATAGCACTAGGATGATGACCTCGGGTAAATTCGTTGTTCCCAAAGTCACAAACATGTGTATGGTGATAGAACACTTTTTTTCTTTTTTTTTTTTTTCTTTTTTCACGTGGGGAAATCCTCATGGACTATCCCCCGTCCGGGGAAGACGGGGGGGTGTGCCAGACTCTTACTGGCTAAAACCACCACGGTGTCCCTCCTTCTGACCTAAGGCCGGGGTCACGGGATTCGCTGTTGCATGCACCGCGACCCCGGCAGGTCTCGGTCCACCAGCTTCTTCTGGTGGACCTCTCCTGTGGTGGGGCAGTTGCTCCCCCGCCCCACATCCTTCCGAGAGGCGCGCGCAGGACACGACGCGCCATCCTCCCTGGGCCCGTTACTGGTCGGGCGACGGGTTCCCCAACCCGCCGCCCGCAGGCCACTCACTAGGGTGGCCGGAGATCGTCACGCGCCCTCCGGCGCCCGGTGCGTCTAGCGCGAGAAGGGAGAGAAGAAGCGGCCTCCCTCTCCCTCTCCGCTACCTCCTTGGTCGCCATCACCTCCTCGCAAAAGGAGGCGATGGCTTATGGTGATAGAACACTGAGGAAACGTATTCCATATATACTCAACAGTTTGCCAGAGGTAATCAGACGTGAATCTAATAATAATAAGTTTAAAAAAATGTTAAAAAAATATCTTCTAAATACCTTACCTTAATATAAGTGCACTCCATAAATCTAAATGTGATAATATATAATATGATACAAGATTACTTGATTCCACAGTCAAACTGTTTATACAGTTTTGTGGGACACTTTATTAGATTTTAAGGCCTAACATATACATCTTAAAAAAAAAAATAAAAAAAATAAGGCCTTAGTCTACCACGTTGGCCTGGTGCGTGTCGGCAGACTACACACACCATCGAGAACTCTTTTTTTTAACCCTTCTAGGTGAGTCGTTTTTCTAACGATGTTTCTCTCACCTATGTTTAATGATAATCACTTTAGCTATTCATTTCTATGAAGGAGGTTATTAAAATTTATAATTTAAGAAGGTATGTAAGATACCTCAGTCTTACTTTAGTATCTGGTTCTCAGATGGCAGCATATTCTTTTTATTGAAGGATGATAATTGTGTTATACTTCTTAATGATAATATAATTGATAGGTACCTACTTTCAACCCATTTCATAATATTATTATTTATTGTTTCAGGTTTTTTTTAAATTCATGTAGATAATAAATTCTTCGAAAAGATAATATCTATTGCAGTAGATATTTACCTCAACTTATCTACTGAAATTCTTTCATGACATCCAATTATTCATCCATCCATCTCATTTCTACATTTACACAAAATCACGCGCAAGATAGAGATCTTACTGTTTATAAATAACTATAGATATGTATAATGACAGTGCCTTTTTACCTATTGAAGCAAGCAAAATATTAAATAAAAATGTTATATAAATAGATTCTAACTGTAAAAAGAACTCCGGCAGGTAGGTACAGCAAGTTCCTCATTGGCGCGTGTTATAAAATCTATTGAGTTCTAAAACCGAATCAGATTCAAAACCGTTAGAAAAGTATTTAACCAAATTCCGACTTTGGGGGAATAACTATAGCTATGTATATCCGTTAGTCAGGTGAACGAGAGGACACCGTGCGATTCACGTTACACTGAATGAGTGACGCATAGGGGACTCCCTATCAGACTGCCAAAGGCATGCGCGCGCGCATATAAAAGCAAGCGCGTTTCAAAATCTACTCATTCGCACACGGCCAACAGTGAGCAACAGTTGCGAGTACCATAATTCCTAATTTAAAAAACTTGAATTCTTTAATTAAAATACCAGTTACAACATCGGATTCTAAAATAGAATTCTTTCTTAATTTCTAATTTAAAAATAGAAACAAATTCCAATTTCAAAATGAAGAAGTATTCGATCGTCGGCAACAAGAAGAAGGTCACCATGGAAGTGAACCCTACTCAACTGAAGATCGTGGGGAACAACTGCATCGTCAGAGTTGCGGTGAACCATGGAGACATTGAAGTGATCGGCAATGACTGCCGTATCGAAGTGACTGATAACCACGGAGTGATTAACCTGGTCGGCAGCAACGCCGTCGTGATAATCAGCAAGCGATGGAAAGGCGACAGAGTCCAACTCCTCGGCGCCAGCTGCCATCTCATGGTAGCCGGCAAGGAGAAGTCCACAGGAGGATACGAAGCCCAACTTTCTCCGTTCAGCAAGGATCTGGACGACGTCATAGAATCCATCTTCACCTTTGTGATGCGGTGATGAATCTTAAGTGTTCTTTTGGACTTGAGTGCTGTGAATAGCTTCTTGTGTCAGTTCGCCATTTCCCGATTCTGATAATCGGATCGCCATTGATAAGGCGAGGTAAACAAGATCCATAGAATAAGTACCTAGCTACTATTCTGTTCTGTGCTGTGCTAAATAAATGCTTTGATTATAATCCAAACACGTTTTTTTCATTCCAAATTTGAATTGATAAAATGTTATTCCCCAGACCTTTGGAATTTTGAAATGAATTTGTTTTGTCTCTTTCTATCGTCTGATGATGAAAGAGACGAATGACCGCGTCATTTTAATAGGTAACAGTAAGGTTGTTATTCTATGCAGTCACGTCATACAAAAACAGGCCATAGATCTACATACCGTCTCTATTTAAATGTAGATACAAGAATTTTTAGTTTTTAGTTTACTAACACATAGGTAGGAAAAAATAAGCTGTCTTATTTATTTTTTATAAGATAGGCCCGAGTTATATTTTTAAACATCGAACTACATTTTTTTTCCAAGAAATATGACGTAAACAACGCGTAACTCACGCTTGACATTTGTTTTCAGTTTTGTTTTTAATATTTTTTTCGTTGAATATTGATATTTTTCCTGGTCCGCTTCCAACTAACAAAGTTATCAGCTGAAACATTAAAACACTTTCTTAGTATTAGCAGAAATCCCGAAACTATTCCTACAATGAATTTCATCGATAGAGACTGTTTCAAAAACAATAAATCTCTACATAACACACACACGCATAATTTTAAAATCCTGTTGTGGTTTCACAAAACACGGAGGACTCTGAGAGCACGTTAAACAGTCAGTCTCGGGTGTCATACGAATACCTATGACTGTCGTTACGGGACACTTACAACCGGTTTACCTTTAGGATATCGGCATTGCCCTGTAACTAGGTTGCGGTGGTCTGATGGCAGTCGCTCCGTGTAAAATACTAGTATTCAGCCGTATCTGGTTAGACTGGAAGCTGACCCCAACATAGTTGGGAAAAAGCTACGCAGAATGAACACTTTCTCAAAAATATACACCTACTTCTTTACTCTATTACAACATTAGACAATAAATAAGACCCAGTTTAGCAAGGAAAGGTACAGAAATAAATAGAAATAGTAGTAATATGCTTTTATGAACCTTATCAGTCAATCAATATAGCTGAAATTCAGCTTGAAGAAATAGTTCAAATGATATTCGTGTCTTGGTGGGCCAGTTTTGTCTATTGTTATTAAAATTGAGTGTTATTTATTATAACATACATAACACAACACCACGCCTTGTATTCCCCGAAGGGTTCGGCAGAGGTGTATAGTAACACCCTCATTTCGCCAGTTATGTTTAAGTCTCATGTAATAGGGGGCGAGCCTATTGCCATTAGCCGTGCACAAGTCCAGACTCCGGGCTGCTACTGAGGAATTCAGCACGGAAAAACCCAATAACACTTTGCCCGATCTGCCCGGTCAGCAGCCGCGCTTGCCACCACTAGACCAACGAGGCAGCTCAGTTTATTATAAGATATAACAATATAAACACACGAAAGAGGTACTCTAAGGTGAACCCTGAAACTAAACAAACTGATAGTCCAAAATATACTGTAAACGATAACGTTGTTATCAGCCCTCGTTCCATTTAAAATAAACTAAGTGTTTGGCCAGACTGGCAGCGCGGTGCGGGGAGCGGCGCGGGTGCGGGAACGCGCGCGATTTGCCTGTCCGCAGTGGAGCGTGGCTTCGTTCTGAGCGTTGTCGTGTCCTGTGGTTGTCAAAATATAATATGGATGAAGAAGACTTATTTTTACTGGAACATTCTTACTAAAAAACGATGTTTCGACATCCACAGTGCAGATTGTGCTTGAATAGCACTTATTAATTCTTCAAAATTTAATTTTGAAGACGCTATCACAACAACGCGCGTGGTCAGCTCAAACTAGTTTGAGATCCCCCGCTCCCGCGCGGGTAGTCGCTTGCCGCCCGCGCTCTCACTGCGGCCACTTGTATGAACGACCTATGGCATGAGCTACCCGCGCGCTCGCCGCGCCAAGCAGCCCGCGCCGCTTCCCGCGCCCGCGTGCCCACTATGGACACTCAAATTAAGTTCTTCTGTTTGAACTCGCCGCACCGCGCCCGCCCCGCGCCCGCGTTTGCAGTCTGGCCAAAGCCTTACTGTACGGCCTTAGGCCGCCAATACACTTGTAAGATGCTTCCGTAAAATTTATGTAAGTGACATATGAATTGTCTGTCGAATTCTGAATCTGAATTAATTACAATTAATTCAGATTCAGCGACTGATTTGTAAAGTCGAATTACAATTCGACTTTACAAATCAGTCGCTAAGCTACTTACAAGAGAGTTGACATTTGCAGATTTATCGTAAATTAATTACGTAAAGGACCTATGTGAGGAAATCTTACAGGTGTAAAGGCGGCCTAAGGTAAGTACAATACAGTAGAACGCCGATTATCCGAATTAATTGGGACCAGGGATGATTCGGATAATCGAAAATTCGGATAATCGGACATAGACTGGTAATAAAGAAAAACGAACTGTCACACATAGAATAAACTTTATTAGGTTTAACAAACACAGTTCTACAATAACGCTCACTCGAACATCTCGATCAGAGTAAGTTGCCTCGACGTTGAAGCTCGTTTCCGTGCGGCAATTACAGATGTACTTGGTTTTAATTTTTTATATTACGCTTAGGACCGATTCAGATAATTGGTGATTCGGTTAATCGGCGTTCGGATAATCGGCGTTCTACTGTACTTACCACTAAAGCTATGTAGACCATTGCTGGATAAGGCTTCAGAAAACCCATGAAAGTCAGAAAAGTTATGGACAAAAACGAATGGATTTGGTTATCAATGGTAGCCTCTTTATTATAAAACGATTTAAATTAGCTTCGCTTCGTATATTTGTTTTTTTTGTTTGTTTGATTCAGATCTTGCGACTTTTTCAACTTCTCCTAAAACTTCGCATGCAAGTTCAATTCCCATGACAATACAACATTATAATAATTTGAACCTTCAATCCTGAAATGCTGATGCTGCAGGGGTACTGCAAGATAAAACCGTTTAACTTGAAAGTTTTTTAAGGGATTATTTATTGTCAAACTGGGCATAATTATAAGATATTGACTCTGTGATAGCTACTAATGTATGGGAGGATCTACTATGTTAAGTAAGTATGAGGTTTTTGCTTCATTATTGGTTAAGATACAAGTCTAAACTGCCTCGTTGGTCTAGTGGTGGCAAGCGTGACTGCTGATCGTGAGATCTTGGGTTCGATCCCCAGGTCGAGCAGTCTTGTTGGGTTTTTCCTTGTGAAATTCCTTAGTAGCAGCCCGGAATTATGATTTGTGCCCGGTTGATGGCAACAGGCTCGCCCCCTATTACATGGGACTTTAACATAACGGCGAAATCAGGGTATTACTATACACTGCTACCCAATCCTTTGGGAGATACAGGCGTAATGTTATGTTATGTATAATACAAGTCTATTGAATAAACTAGTTAATTAAGTAGGTTTAAGATTCCTATATTCAAAGTCTTATTTAGCACTAGCGGCACGCCCCGGCTTCGCACGGGTGCAATGTAGATCCTAATGTGGGGCATATAAACCTTCCTCTTGAATCACTATCTATTGCTGCAAACTGCATTAAAATCCGTTGCGTAGTTTAAAAGATCTAAGCGTACAAACAGCGCGGGAGCGACTTTGTTTTATACCTACTATGTAAAGAAAATAAAAATCTGGGCCATTCGTATACCACGCGAGTACTTACATATTTTTTAGGCGCTTGTAACTAAGGTTTAATAACAGTATTGTTATCATCGCATCCTCTTATCATAATGATTTAATTAAAGAAAGCATTATGACTAAAGAAATTGATCGAGAACTTGGTTATCATAGTAAAATCACGTGATCAAACACCTATAAGGTCAAAGGTCTCATTGTAACACGATTACATCAGTTATGAAACTTATGAATGAGTAATTAAGGCTTATCACACATCTAATTACGTAGGGTGATAAGAATATTATTGCATTTTATAGCATTCAGCATTGCGTATCAAAACACTTTAGAATAACCTTGGTACGTATCTGTTTGACGTAGAAAGGATGTACAATATTAACGCACATCTAATTAATAGCACCTTCTTTAGAACTAGGCATGACTCTGATACTTGAGACTATCTCGTAGACACCGTCATCATCATAATTAACCCACTGCAGCACAGGCGTATTCTCAGAATGAGAAGGATTTAGGCCTTAATCCTGCACGCTGGCTAGGTGCGGGCTTGTAGCTTGCTTTAAAAAGTTGTCAAATCCTTTTCTACCACATACTTCCGGCCTAATTCTTTACCAAGATCATTAGGCTTCTATACCAATCACTTATTTAAAAAAAAAATACAATACATCAATCATTCAAAAAATAGGTCTGTCTGTCTGTCTATAGAATGAAGCCATCACGTGACTAGCCTCAATTTAACCACCATAGTTAACACATTTACTATAATTACTGTAAAGTTAGTGCTGTGACAATGGGGTGACCTCAGGTTAGGTTAGAGAGAGACTGTCCTTCAATCAAAAAGGTTTTATTTTATTTAAACCTAGTTTAGCGGTTTAAGGTCCAAGTTCCATCACGGCCGGCACCTCTGACTTTTCCAATTCATGTGCGGATCATAATTTAATTATCACTTGCGTTAACGGTGAAGGAAAACATTGTTAAGAAACCTGCACATCTGAAGGGTTCCATAAAGTTCTCAATGGTGTCTGTAGTCCGCCAACCCATATCAAGCCAGTAGAGTGGACTAAGGCCTAAACCCCTTCTCATTCTGAGAAGAGGCCCGTACCCAGCGGTTGAACAGTAATGGGTTGAATATGCTATGATACGCTAGTTTCTAGTACGACTAGTTTTGAAATCAACCGTTGTCGCGTACCGAACTTCGTACCACGACATCGCTGTGTGAACAGCTCTGAACAGCTCATGATTGAGGGCTCCGGTTGAGTCTGAAACTAGGTAGACAACCCCGATAAAATGAACGTGAGTAAAACCGTAGATTATCCTTAAAAGTAATAGCAATAGACCTCCTACCATATCAAGTACACACGATGACATAATATCAAAATATACATTTCCAGTAGGTAAATATAAGCTGCCCTTTCATTGTACGGAAAGTGCGGCAATGCACCTTAGTTCTGTACCTATCACTACATACAAATTTAAAATTTATTTAATTTGGGGGGGTCGTGGCTAATTACCAACCGCACGGATCATACGATCTGCGAGGTTAAGCTTCGCTTGCCACGGTCAGTCCGTGGATGGATCACCGTTCGTTAATCATCGAGACCCCTCCGTGTCTCGGAAAAAATGCTAAGCCGTCGGTCCCGGGTGTCATACGAATACCTATGACAGTCGTTACGGGAAATCAGAAGCCAGAAAGTTTCACAACCGGTCTAACCTTAGGATATCGGCATTGCACTGTAACTGGGTTGTGGAGGTCTGCTGGCAGTCGCTTCGTGTTAAATACTGGTATTCAGCCGCATCTGGTTAGACTGGGAGCTGATCCCAACATAATTTGGAAAAGGCTAGGAGGAAGAGTTTGTTGTAGAGGTGCATATTTACAACTTCACACCCACATTGAACAACGGATACATTTATGAACGTGTATAATAGTTCCCTTATGGAAAGAAAGAAAGAAAGAAAGAAAGAAAAAGTATTTATTTTCCGCCCACGCGGACGCATACGGATCCTTAAAATTAAAAATATAATGTTTCTTAAAAATTAACACTTATATTTAAACCTATTATATTAAACAACACGGTAACCCAAACACACAAAAAAAATAAAATAATCTATGGTTACTATTATTTAGTCTATGGTGCACGGGCTACCATAACCATAAATCCTCATGCATCATAAAACTAAGTGACAATAAGCAAATACAAACAATACAAACATATAAACATGTTGAATTTGTGCGTCGCATGGTGCGTGAAAATTTTATGGCTAACTAGACTATTACCCGCGGTTTCACCCGCATCCTAGGGGAACTACTTGATGTACCCGGATAAAAAGTATCCTATGTGTTAATCCAAGACATAGTCTATCTGTGTGCCAAATCTCATCCAAATCCGTTTAGCCGTTTTTGCGTGAAAGAGTAACAGACATCCATACATACAAACTTTCGCGTTTATAATATTAGTAAGGATTATTAGATAGATATAAAAGCATCCTATAGCCGCGTGACTAGATGATTATGGGCAAATCTATCCGTTATAGTGCACATAGTTAATAGACACGAGGCAGCGGGAATCCCCACGAAACTGATAGGTCACGACCACATTAAGATAAAAGGAATTGTATGATCACGTTGGAAGGCACTCCAACTATTGTGGTCGATCTTTGGAGTAGCAAAAACTGAGTAAGATTGAGAATACTTTTTCTTTTTTTAAATTGTGTTTCTGAGAATCTGTTCCAGTTCAAAGTCCAAATTGGGAAAAAATGAAATGATTTAGGTATTCTCAGTAGTTAACATAAAATCACGCCTTGTATTCCCCGAGGGGTTAGGCAGAGGTGTTTTAGTACACCCTCGTTTTGCCAGTTATGTAAGTCCCATGTAATAACGGGCGAGTCTATTGCCATTAACCGGGCACGAATCCAGACTCCGGGCTGTTACTGAGAAATTCTTAATGGAAAAACTCAACAACACTTAGTCCAACCCGAGGATCGCACCTAGGACCCCATGCTCAGCAGCCGCGCTTGCGACTACTAGACCAACAAGGAAGTCTAAGTAGTTCCTTAATTATATTATTATCATACTAGCGACCCGCCCCCGGCTTCGCACGGGTGCAATGTAGATACTAATGTGGGGCATATAAACCTTCCTCTTAAATCACTCTATCTATTGCTGAAAGCTGCATTAAAATCCGTTGCATAGTTTAAAATATCTAAGCGTACAGACAGCGGGAGCGACTTTGTTTTTTTAATACTATGTTTAGAACAAACATGAGTGATGTTACTTAGTACCTTCGCCCGGCGTACCCTGGGCGTTCAGCTCCGCTAAAAACCTTGCTGACTGGCTAATCTTTTCACCATGGCTTGAGCTATTCTGGTACAGCACGGGCCGACACGTGAGAAGAAGAAGAGTATATTTTGTTAGAAGACTCTAATCCAAGACAAAAAAATTACCGTTCATAGCCGTAACGGTTTTGTAGTTACCTTGAACTTTCAAATAGGGGGCCCATGACCTAAATAGTTTCCGTGCCTATGGTGTTAAGAAAGAAGTTCATTTTAGTGTCAATTAGGTTGTGGTATGCACCGGGATGAATCATGAGACTGCACAATCGCACGTCGTCGTAGATATCTGCTTCCCATGAGTCTAACCTACAATCATGAACGATTGTATAGGAGTATTGCTTGTTATAGTCGCTGGCACGTAATTTGGCAAGGTTTTAGCGTAGTGGGAGTAAGTTTGCGCATGTAAATTTAGTTCAACAAAAAATGGTCACTTTTATAGCTTGTCATTATTCTATGGTTATTGCGATAATTTATTTTTAAACATGTTTGTTCAGATGAAAGAAAGAAAGGAGAGGAATTCTCTTCTTCTCTCTTGCCAAGTAACGTGCCGGCGACTATATCTAAATCGTTGATATAAAATCTTACAGATTCGTCATCCTCCTGGCGTTAAAATCCGAATTTATTTAGCGCAGCAAGTCTTTTTGTTTAGAACGTCTCTATAGCAGCCGTCATCTCAGTAATCGATTTAGAATTACTTCTTCATGGGCATCAAAAAACTTTCAACATAACAAATTTCTCTGAGCTTATATTTTGAATTCTTGCACGTTGCACGTTAATTCGGTACCAAAATACCGGTAATTTCAGCACTAAACTATCGGTTAACAAGCCGTGTCCCAATTCCGGGCTTTCACCTTCGCACCTTTCACTCCAGGTAAATCCCCAGCAACCTTGATCAGCGTATCATCTGTTACACAACATAAAAGTTACCTTATGCAATAACCTTATTATTATATAACTAGGTATAGTACGGCCATTTCTTTTAGTATATGACGTAAACAAACCTTCGATGGTGCAATATTAATTTTAGTTCAAGAACCCATTAAAAATACTTACACATTTTTCAATGAATGAAGAATAATATTTTCGAAAAATGTGTATGTTTTTGGTACCTAACCCCTCGTTTAAACCTAGGTTTAAAACATGTCTGAGATTTTTTTCGAAAAATAATTGCTTTTGTATACTTTTAAGTGGCAAACAGGTATGAAGATCTTTAAAACACTTGTTTTAAATATTCTATAATGTCAATTAAGTGTTAAAAACAAGTAAATACTTACTTTTAAAAAGAACTTTAATTATTTTTTTACATCTTGTATTACAAATTGTTTTTAAGTGTAAACCCTATTCTCCAATCAAAATAAAAAACATACATTTTTGAAAGATTCTTAAAGCAAAATGAATATTTTACTTTCAAAGTTTTGTTTATCTTTTATACAAAATTTAAATGGCTGGACTATAGGTACTGGCATTTTTATAAGAGGAAATAATAGTCTGCTGTCTGGACTGCCTTGTTTTAATTCCGGACGTCCGATGTAAGATGGCCATTGACCAATTTAAAAATGGAAGTGTATGCGTCAGTCGGTTGGTTGTTGGTTGTTCAATATAACTAGTTGTCGGGAGGAAAATTTTGTAAGTAACTTTTTAATGTTATATGAAACTAGTATGTTCTGCTCCTCTCTGGATACAGTTGATTTGTACGATCATGTAGGTACTACTTAGCATGAGTCTCCTCAAAGACTACCATCATTAAATTTTTGACATTTTTTCATTGAGGGAATGTTGACCCCAGATCCCTTAATTGCGTGATTTGGAGGTAACCACGACAAATTACGCAAAATTACAAATTATGATAATCCGTCCATTAGTGAGCACGGGCCTCTTCTTAGAATGAGAAGGATTTAGGCCTTAGTCCACCACGCCAGCTTGGCGTGGGTTAGCAGACTACACACACCATTCAAAACATTTTGGAGCCCTTTCAGGTGTTGGATGTTGTCTTTCACAGTTAACGCAAGACAATGGTAATCAAATTCTAATACGCACATGAATTCGAAAAGACAGAGGTGCGGGGCGGCGATCGAATTTAGACCTTTCAGATAGAAGGCAAGCTTTCAACCGTTGCGACTTATCGCGTGTCTGTATAATCATTATTGTCAATTAATAGACTTTTAACAACTAAGTAAAGATCAGCTAAATTGTGTTGTATCACATTTCTACTAATTTGAATGATTCAATATTACTATGTGACCTTATCCACGATATATTTGCCAATACAAGGTAATGAATTAAACATTTCATAACAAAAGATCGATTGAAATTAATTTCTGTACCTACATAGTTTAAACATTGCACTATTTATCGTACCATATCACGCGATACTATGAATAATACCAAACAAAAATATTCTAAGAAAATTAACGTAATAAATATTTATTACCGACTCAAAATTTCGCTGAAAACGATATACATTTCTGACTAATCAGGCGTATAATTTCTCCTTATTAAGTTTGAGCAAGCGATGTATGAGTGGTAGCAAAAAATTGTCGTATCAGTTCTTATCAGAATGTTTCGCATAGTTATCTCAGCTTGGTAGCTGAAAACTTGACATTGACTTTGGGAATGCTATTAAAATGATAATGATAAGAACGCTAACACAATACTAGTTCGGTCATTCAGGATTATTTAATTGTACGAGTCAGTACTATGGAATTTTTACGCAAGACTTTATAAGAAGTCATTTCAGTTACTGAGCGGATAACATAATATGATTATTCACTTTATTTCATGGTAATTTAGGTAAAACAACGTGTACATTAGCTACTTGCAACGTGATAGTTGCATGAGTCAGTGCAGGGAAATGCAATATGCCCCACAATGCGATCATGATCTTTAGACCCAAAAACGTTTCTACGTGTGGTTAGTATTGTTGATTCATACTTGGTTATTTGATTTTTATGACTCTTTAAACTTGTCGACTGACTAACTTGCACTGGCCATCGCCCGTTCCTTGTGAAACCTTACACCAATGACCCACGCAATAGGGGACTAGTCTATTACCATGTTTATATCAGAAATAGTTTACTTATAGCATTCAAAGAAAAAACAGTGATACCCTAGCGATTAAACGTTTACCTCCCACGCTGGATGGTCTGAGTTTGATTCCAACCCGCACCTCTGATTTTTGAAATCCATGTGTGAATCAGAATTTGACTATCACTTGCATTGACAGTGAAGGAAAACATCGTAAGGAAGGTCATCGGTTGTCCAGGTGGACAACCGAGGTATCCAAAACTGTTCTCGATGGTGTGTGTGTGTGTAGTCCGCCAATCTGCACGAGGCTAGGGCCTAAATCCTTCTTATTCTGAGATGAGCCCCGTGGTAAGCAGCGGGAGAGGAATAGGTTTATTGTGAACGAGTTATTAGAAAAAAAAACTAAGTTGACACTGTAACCCACAAGAAAACAGCGTGTGTTGTCAATAATTAGAATTGAATCCAAAACTACTGGCAAAGAAGACTTAAAACGTCAGACAGAATCTGAAATACGAGGTCCAATCTAGCAGAACTTCGTTTAGAGACCAGGTAAACAAAAGAAACCGTGCAACATGAATGTTGGTCACTGTATACCACTTGTTACGGCAGTTATTAGGTAAATGGGCAGCCAACCACTCGAACGCACACGATTACCCACAACTACTGGTACAGTCCGATGAATGGGGATGTTTCCACTATCTGCAATTATATTAATGTTTAATAATTGTATGGTGATGTGGTTGTGGAAATCTTAATTTCAATGCTTAGCTAATATTGGCCAAAAGAGATCAGTTTTCAGAGAGCAATCTCTGTCTTCTAAAGTCCGGCAATTTAAATTGTGTATAAAAGGGATATCCCAAGATTTTTGGACAAGAACTTAACCATCACTACACATATGCCCTATTCTTTATCTTACAGACCGTAGTTAGTGACGGCCACAGGTACATGCCCAGTTCTTATGGTCAAAAACGAATCGTTTTGCTTATCATTGGTAGCGTTCTTTATTATCAATCTGGATAAATGGGCTTGTAAGCTAATTTTACTTGTGATAGCTACTAACGATGATCTAATACTTATGTAATGCTATGGAGGTATTTGCTTAATCATTGGCAAAGGTACAAGAGTCTTAATTATTACCAACTACCTGTATCTTCACGGCTCCGCCCGTAGCCTATGTTACTCAGTGATAATGTAGGCTTTCTAACGGCAAAATAATTTTTGAAATCGGTCCAGTTGTTTTTAAGTTTATTCGTTAAATACAAAAATACAAATCTTTCCTCTTTATAATATTAGTATAGATAGAGCTTGGTAAATTATAGGAAACGTTAGTAATGGCAACCAATATGTTCATCTTTGACCGCACATCAGATCACAATCTGCCTAGTAGTCTAAGATCCTTCTATAGCTAAAGTCCACGTTCAGCACACTATTTTTTGTATCTAAAAACACGTTCTTTTAACATCCACCTTTGAACTTAGCTCGCTAACTGTAATTTACCTTGATCGACATCAAACTGTCCATTTGGAATATGAACTCTGGTTATCGGCTGTTATTAACTGGACGATTCAATCGCGTTGTTTGGACGACTTTTGATAATTATGCCCACTTTTTAATCCATTTAGATTGATACTTTTTTATGCAAGTATGAATACAGTAAAGTGGATTGTTTGAGGGAAAACATGACCTGTAATTGTCTGTACTACGGGTTGGCGATTTCAGATCTTTCCTCACTTTTTTTTCAGCGTATGTTAGTGGTGTCTTGTACAATAACAAAGAAAAATTCATATTAGTACATGTCTGGGTTTAGGATCAGTCAGTCAGCAAGGTTGGTAGTGGGGCTGCCCAAGGTGCACCGGACGAACGTAAGTATCGTCACTCGTGGAGGGTCCTAATTTCCCTCTTTGAATTTAGGTAAAAAAATTGACGTAAGTATTATCTAAAGTTCATATTTTCCAGCATGTTATTGTCCTATTGACGGGCAAAGGCGTCTTCTCATACAGACAATGAACGAGATAAATAATCATGAAAAAAAAACATATCTAGATCTGTTTCTAAGATGACTAGAAAGCGGAACAAAAAAACAAAATTTAAAAATAGTTTTAAATATTTTTCCTTTCATCTCGTCGGTTGGCATTGTTTTTTTTATATTTATAGAATATGCTGACATTATCAGCCACTATCAATTTTAGACAATAGAAGAACAGATAATATAATCAGACAATATCTATAAATATATTTAAGGTCATGTTGCTTAATGTTACATTAATATTTGAGACAAAAATATTGTCTTTGTTCCTATCGTTAATTGCAAAAAGATCAGGTTCCACCGAGATTTGAACTCGGATCGCTGGATTCAGAGTCCAGAGTGCTAACCGTTACACCATGGAACCGATGAGACATTGGCTTGAAATTAGCTTTCACTTTCTGTGTATGTGTAAATTATTTTTATATCTATTGCAATGAGCCATAAATTTGAAAGTTGTAATCCCACAGCAAGTTGAAGATGATAAACCAGTTTTAGTCTGCGAAGCTTGTTAGATATTCGGAGCAGTCTACGGTTTAATGAATAAATAGTGTAATGCAAGATAATTAGACGAAAAAATGTATGGTTATTATTTAGACACGGAATTTAACTATTTAGTTCATTTATAGTTTGTAGTTACTGACTGTGTATAGGTTCTGCAGTTAATATCGTGTGAAATAGATATACGGCTTACAGGTTTCAATTTTAATACCTAACAGCGAAATTTTTGTAAAGGAACGCAATTACTTCTTCGTTACTAAACCATACTGTAGCAGATACGGTACTCAAAACTACCGTTCGATATCAAATGCATAATTTAGAATTTCGTACAATGCTACAATAAACGCTTGTAAACTGTCAGTCCTACCCACAATTTCCCTTGTTTTTTTCGTTCTACCCGCAAGTGTCGTCGATTTTTTCGCAACAAAATGACAGAACCCATTTTTATGAAACCTCTCGCAGAGATAGCCTTAAACTGGGAAAAGGAAATAGGATAATATCTATTGTTTTCAGTATAGAAAAAAACATGAACGGAACGATATTTCTCCTCCAATGTTTACTATTTGCGGGGATTATAAACAGCTGATTCGTCGTCATTAATAATATTACTGATAGTACTACATACTGATAAAGGAGGTCAGTAAAGCAGCGCATGATTATTGCCGGTGATTCCGATGTAGGTAAATGTGAACAAAATTTTTAGCCCCATGCTATAACGGAAAAATCTATACTAATATTATAAAGCTGAAGAGTTTGTTTGTTTGAACGCGCTAATCTCAGAAACTACTGGTTGGAATTGAAAAAATATTTTTGTGTTGGATAGTCCATTTATTGAGGAAGGTTATAGGCTATATAACATCACGCTACGACCAATAGGAGCGGAGCATAAATGAAAAATGTTGCAAAAACGGGAAAAATGTACTATCCAACACAAAAAATATTTTTCAATTCCAACCAGTAGATCCTGAGATCAGCGCGTTCAAACAAATAAACTCTTCAGCTTTATAATATTAGTATAGATACTTAAAGGATTATTTAAAGCCCCGTCTTACCATTAGTAGAGTACTTGTCTGTTTTATTTTATTTTAACCGTTTCCTCTACTAACCTAGAGACCAGTACAAGGCAAATAACAAAATTATTAAAATACCTACACTCAAGAAGTACCTTAGTGAGTAACATGACGTCATTTGCACCACACGATGACCTCTGGTCAGGCCCTCGCAAATTGTCATCTTACGTCAGGACCGCATCCTGATATGAATCCTGCTTTAGGCCGCAATTAGTAATTTTGAGAACTTCCCACGTTCTTGGGGAAATTATTGAACTTTGAGGTAAAAGTGACACACAAATGACTAATATTTAACCCATTCAAAACTAAAAAAGGTAATAACGCTTATTTTTCGCTTTTATAATACAGTGTCTAAGGGTTGTTGACAAATTAAAAACCGCGCGGATCATAGGATTTGCAAAGTTAAGGTGCGCTTGTCGCGGTCTGTCTGTGGATGGGTGACCATTCGTTACACATCGAGACCCCTCTGTGCCTCGGAGAGCACGTTAAACAGTAGGTCCCCGGTGTCATACGAATACCTATTATGTATACAAGGTTAGTCGGAAAGAGGGTACTAAGCCGCGGGCCACCTAAAGTACCTATCACTGATGACTATTTTAAAGCAAGTGGTAAAATTTCAAAATTCGATATTTTTTATTTGCATGCAAAAAGGTTTTAGTTTCAGTTTTTTTCAAAAATAAAAAACATACCTGCTTTAGTTATGAATTCAGAAAATTAATTTACTAATCCGTGACCCCAAATATGACCTAAATTGTAAAAACAGCTATTGACGGATAGATTTTAGCATATTTTTTACGAAATCTTAGAAAAGCTATTTCTCTTAAACTATCGAGTTTTGGGGAAAGTTGTAGAACAAAAGTTATCTATTATTATGGGTACTTTAACACCCTGTCGGCTTAGTACTCCCTTTCCGACTAGCCTTGTATAATACCCGTTACGGGAAGTAAGAAGGACGAAAGTCTGACAACCGGTCTATCCTTAGGATATCGGCATTGCCCAGCATCTGGGTTGCGGGGGTCTGATGGCAGTCGCTGTAAAATACAGATATTTAGCCGCATCTGGTTATACAGGAAGCTGACTCCAACATAGTTGGGAAAAAGCTTGGCAGAACAGAACAATAGGTACAGTGTGTCTAGTACCTATCCATACAGATTTTTTAATTACCTACCATTCAAATTTTTTGTAGACATTAAATATTATTTAAGGACTCCATTTAAAAAAAAATGGTAGCTAAAATCACAAAAAATAATTTTCCCGAAAGAATTACCAAGTTTTTTTATTCCGAAATAATTATTGAGTAACCAAGATGAATTGAAAATTCTTTTAGCAAAATTATTTATTGTAAATTTTTGCGAACTACATTTTTTTAAATGGAGTCTGAATAAATCTTTGAATAATAGGTACCTACATACATAATACCCAGAAATATTTTTGATGTTGATTAAAAAATCATCCATCTACCATCTATCCATTATGCAAGACATAACATATACGTAAATTAGTAATTAAGTAGATATTTACTTATAAATATTTTCATCTGGTGATGACACGTGTCGCTTATAAATGTGTTTAACATTATTATACTCATTATCCTATTGTATACGTATGTACTCAGCTGTTTAATTGCAGTCAACAAATTAGTAGGAACTATTGTGACGTCATGATACACAGTTGGTTTTAAATAAAGGTTTTTTACTTGTGTACCACATTCCACGAATTTAATTATTTATTTAGTTTTACATAATAATAATATACTTAATTGTCGTCATGAAGTTGTTAGTGAATTTAGTAAGTACTTACGTAACTAGATACCTACTTATATAGTTTTTCTTATATAACAAAAATTATAGTTTTTTTTAAAATAACATAACAACATCACGCCTTGTATTCCCCGAAGGGTTCAGCAGAGGTATTTTAGTAACACCCTCGTTTCGCCAGTTATGTTTAAGTCCCATGTAATAGGAGGCGAACCTATGACCATTAACCAGGCACAAATCCAGACTCCGGGCTGTTTCTGAGAAATTCCTAATGGAAAAACCCAATTTCACTTTGCCCGACCGGGGATCGATCCCATGACCATATGCTCAGCAGTCGCGTTTGCGACTACTAGACCAACAAGACAGTCAAATAAATAATAATATAGTTTTTTAAATAAGTACGTACCTACATATAGGTACTAGGTATGATAAAAAAAAAACTATTCAGCCGGTTTGACATAACGGTTTTAAGATAAATGACTTTGTTAGTAGGTAAATAACCTATCTTACATTTCATTAGAGTTTTGTTTTACGCAGTAGGTAGGTATATTTTTAATTAGTGGTTAGTTTAATTAAAGCATCTTAATCATGTTTCTTAGAAGTTCGTGACTTGTTATTTTGATAATAAGTTATTGGCATCAACAAAAAAACCCGAATAAGAAAACTTCATTGCTCTTAGAATAATGAACTTTCTTCGTAAGTCATAAGGTTTATTATAACAAAAATCTAATTAGATATTTTAATGATTCATAATTAGTACGTCGTGGATAGGAGTACTTAATTTCGACTGTTCTGTCCTGTCCCATTCGGTTCCATGGTGTAATGGTTAGCACTCTGGACTTTGAATCCAGCGATCCGAGTTCAAATCTCGGTGGAACCTAGGTACACTTTTTGTATTTTATAAATATTTGTTTGATCAAGTGAATAATGATAGAAGTTGTTATTAGAGAGTATAGTTACTTATAGACCGTTGTCGATATTTTTCTTGTAATTATCGATTATTTTATAACGTATATTTTTCAATCATTATAATTTAATGGTGTTAAATAGTCCGATTTATTAAGGAATTAATTAATAGCTATAACAAGAAAAAAATACTCATGTTTATTTTATTAGAAAACTAGCCGTTCTCTCGTGGCTGTGCCTGCGTAAATAATTTGACTACAACATCACCTATCGGATCTCAGTATAGCTATGAACCATCGTCTCGACAAAACAAATACATTGTGTAAATATGATCTCAATCGGTAAAGTCGTTCTTAAGTTATGGCGTGACCATGGGAAATAGGGATTCATTTTAATACAGGTAGATAACTAGATGGATAATTTCTTAATCCGTTAAACTGTCAAGAAGTACACAAATAGTTGTACCAGGATTTCAAAATTTAATCCAGCTTTGGTTTTAAATGAAAAATAAATTCACACTATATCTACACTAGGTACACTATTTGCGGTGTAACAGCTGTCAGTATTTGATTTTATTTGTAGACAATAACATTTTGGCAGGGTACATTTATTTAATTTACTACAGTTATTACTGATTCCGTATTTTGCGACTGATATTTAGGGTGCAGCTGAAATATTATGTCATGATTGTAAAGTTCGTCTAATGTCCCCCGCACGATGCTACACAGCAAATAGTGTAAACTGATAAGTCAACTAATAATGCAGCTTGGATGCAGTTGCATGCAATTTGCTTAACTGCAGCAACTGACAAGTAAATGGGCAACTGAACACTTTGGTTGCAGAATGCAATGTAGCAAAGTATAATCGGATATAGAATATGATCAGTGTATTGCCTGACATCCACTGTAAATCAGCGGTTAGTAACATCTTGTTCCTGCTCTTATCCCACACTAGGTGGGGTCGGCACAGCATGTATTCCATAAATCCATGTTGTTAGAGGTTTTGGCTTATTGTTTTATGACCGGCCGCCTGCCTGACATCAACCCTCCTTGGGAATACTCGTTGGGTGACCCAATGTGCATGCTGATATTATGCACTGGGTCCCAAAATGATATGCTTGTCAATCTCATTGCCGACAACTAAGCAGACTATGTTCGCTTAGTAACATATCAGACATAAACGCTAGTCTAGACAACGCTTACGCAACACAAAAGTCGCCCTACAAACCCAATAGAAAAAAAAGAAAAAACTTTTAATTAATCTAGTAGGTATGTCGTTCCATTATAACTAATATAATAGCCAAAGGTTTCGAATAAAAATCGCCTGACAAACCGAGTTTTGCCAAAACAACACCACTATAGGCCCGTAATTCGTATTAAATACGTCCCCAGATTATTTGGCCGTCGATCACACCCAACTAACCCAGTACCGCCCAGAGCCTCTTGGGCATCGTTTTACTTTAATGAAAAAGCATCAAATAACATAATTGACGGTGTGACGGCGTGTCACGGAGAGAATGAGTTGCCAAGTAAAAATAAAATTTTAGAGTTATGGAAAATTTGGTTGAGTTGAAATGTGGCTGAGAGCTGACCCTTGGTGCAAGCCTACAGCCACATTGAAACTGGCAGTCGTGCCCACTGCGGACCGGACTTGAGTACGGCATCTACCGTACATCACTCGGATCAACCGCATACTTCTCAGGCATACCTCTCTTCTTAAGGAAAATTTGGTTGAGATTTTCGAGAACGATGAAAGAACTCTAAGATCTTTAAATTATTTTATATTATTTTAATTAGATATTTGAATCATTAGTCAGATATTTTATTTTGTAAAATGAGTCAACCCATAAAAGAACACTGTCCTACAAGATACTAGTTCTCTTAGTTTGTGTGGCAGGGATCTTACCTGATTATGAATAATTACCAAAAGTATAATAAGATTTCGATGTATAGGCTAACTTTCTATTATAAATAAGTTTCTATATTTACTATCTAGGGACCAATAAACAATTGTTGCCAAATGTCAAACAAATCACAACTATTAGTCAGTTTTTGTTTACGAAAATTAATGAAATGTTTGGTTTTGTTGTCAAATATTTTGACAGTTTTCATTTTGTCAACGTTAACTGCCTAAACGTTCGGTTTGGTTGTGGTTTGTTTGTGATTTGGCAACAATGGGGAAGGCAACGCAAAACGAAAGCAGATGGCAGCACCTCCTTACTTAGTTATTTGAACCAATCAGAACCATCATATTCATATTAGCAATAATGTCAAACACATTGCAACCAATAAGATGGCATAGGTACAATCGAAAGTGGCGCCATTAGTTCCACAGTTGCCTTCCCCGTTGTTTCAGTAGAATTAGTCCGCGGATTTTGTTTCAAAATAACGTACCTACCGTTTTTTTGTAGCTTTTTGTACGTCCCACTGCTAAGCAAAGGCCTCCCCTTTTGCCTTCCTAACCTCTCTATTTTGTTCCGTTCTAACCATGCCAACCCCGCAAACACGTTAGCAATGATACAATTTGTTTGTTGGGAAATTAGTTGATGAAGTCACTGGAAATATCTATTTGTATCTATTGTATTGTATTTGCAATGAAGATCAATCTATGTTAGTCAGTAAGAAAATTGAGTAAACAAGTAAGATTCTGTTTCTTTTTAAGTAAAATTTTAACAAACACTTGATAATTTGTATCTTTTGGAGACCCGATATACCGGGAACCCTAAATATCAGGGGTCATGAACGTTTATATTCAGTTAATGAATAACAAACAACAAAAAATCTTAGATTACAGCAAACGTCACGTTTTACCCAGAAAAAAAAAAACTGTGGGCTTTCCATTATGCTTTTAACCTATTGACTTTCCCTACCTACAATTTTTCGTTCACCTACCATTTTTTCACAACCCTGGCCACACCGCCGTGACAAGGCGTGACAGTGTCGAGCACACCGTCTCGCGGGACGTACAATTTATTAATCAGAAATAATAATTCACTAGTAATGTGGGCAGCGCGTGAGTGCTATACGATAAACATCGCTCGTAATCGGAAGGGTTAAGGATAGGGTTGGCACGCAAGTTAATGAGAATATTTTGATGATTGTTTTATAATAAATATTGTTTTGATTTACCATTCTACTAATTCGCACTAAGCGCTTCCAAACATCCTTTATAATGCGCACGGCAAAAGAGTGGAACTCACTACCTGCATCTGTGTTCCCGAACGCATACAACCCGAATCTGTTCAAAGTTAGAGTGAACAGGCTTCTTCTGGGTAAGCTTACTCCATCGTAGACTTTGTCTGTGTCACCTCTGACCTAAACTAGAGTCAACAGCAAACCCATCTATAATAAAAACTGCTAATATGTAGAGTAGAGGTCCTGAGATCGGACTATGGTGAAAAATCATTAACTCATCAACTCATTTAGGGTCGTGGATTGGATCTGATTGATAGGCCTTGACATTGGTTTACATAGACGGTCTTAAAAAGCAACAGGTACTTAGTTTTTCGCAGTACATTTCGGAGAGTGTGCTTCAGATCTGCATGATCTAATACCCCCCTGCCCTTTTTTCTATCGGACGGCCAGAAGCACGAAAAAGCGCCATCGGTTCATGGTTGATATACCAAAAACCCGAACGAAGCGTTTTGATTCCACTTTCATTGTGAAAACCGCCAAACAGTGGAATGCGCTGCCCGAGTGGGTGTTCCCCGACAGTTACAATCTGGGTGTCTTCAAGTCACGAGTGAATCGGTTTCTTCTGGGCAAGCGTGCTTCATCGTAGACCGCATCATCGCTTAACATCAGGCGAGATGGCGGCAAAAGGCAGGCCCAGAAACAAAAAAAAAAAAGAAGTACATTGCTGGACATAGCCCCAATCGAGTATAGGTCTACCGGAATCTGATGGCAAATAGGGAAATTAAATGTTTTTGTGGGTAACACAAGTGTAATTTGAATAAAAAGTCTTGATACTTGTAATTTTTTTTCTTTAATTTCTTCTCGATCTTCTTCCTGCCCTTATCCCACACTAGATGGGGTCGGCACAACATGTATTTCATAAATCCATGTTGTTAGAGGTTTTGGCTTATTGTTTTATGTGACCCAATGTGCTTTCTGATATTATGCACTGGGTCCCAAAATGATATGCTGATATATGGTTTTTTGCAATTTTATTGTAATGGAAAAGGAAACCTTGTTAAAATAAGTATGTTTATTAAAAATGTTTCAACAAGAAAACATTAATCAGAACTGGAAAATGTATCAACTACAGTCATACTCGTTTTGACAAGTGACATGTTGACATTGCCATATGAAAACCACTGTTCGTTATTTATTTTTAATGCCATGAGATTCTGGTTGACCTATAACCATGCGAATTGCGAATTGGTCACTACAGAGCCAGTCCTATTGCTTAGTTGTGTAGTTAGGCGCTGAGGAGGGGTAACGGCAGAGATCATATCGGAGTCATTACGAAACAAAGAAAAACACACGTTACGTAATAACCGTTTTGCTAATACTTGTGAAGTAACATCCCTATTTATAAGGCGGTTTTCACATTTAAACATAGGTTAAGTTAATCGAAAGTTAAACATCATAAAAATAAACAATAGGCAGGGGCTAACCGACGCATGAATTGCTTTTTTTTCAAACTAGTATCTAAGACAAAACTAAGTAAAAATATTAAAATAAATTAGCACCACACATTGACTTACATGTGTGGTGATGTAGTAATGTAGGTAGTAACTTCAGTTACATGCATTTTACGGGAATATAAAAAATGTTTTAATATTGATGTTCTGTAATCAGTTCAAAACTATCACTAATTGCATCAGTAATCTTTATCTTTACACTAGCTGTGTCCTCACGGCTCCGCCCGTAGCCTATGTTACTAAGTGATAATGTAGCTTTTTAACGGCAAAAGAATTTTTGAAATGGGTCCTGTAGTTTTTAAGTTTATCCGTTACATACCAAAATACAAATCTTTCCTCTTTATAATATAAGTATAGATAGTATAAAACAAAGACACTCCCGCTGTCTGTACGCTCAGATCTTTTAAACTACGCAACAGATTTTAATGCAGTTTTCAGCAATAGATAGAGTGATTCAAAAGGAAGGTTTATATGTCCCACATTAGTATCTACATTGTACCCGTGCGAAGCCGGAGCGGGTCGCTAGTTATTATATACGATTAGATTTATATCATCAGAGGTTAGTAGGAGATATTTGTTTCATGACTATGTGTACCAACCACAGCAAACCATGGTAAACTACTACACTCGGGAGCAATGAATCTGGGTCACCAACATCAACAAAACAACGATAAAATGTTAAACAATGTTTAACAATATTTTCCGAGATATTAAGGTTTTATGTTGGTTACCTGGATTCATTGATCTCGAGTGTATACCTTAAGAAAACGGTAGCATATAGTACCTATTGATAGGCCTAGATTGTAGAAAGAAAGAAAATGGAGCGGCTCGGCTTCTTAACTACAATTAAACTTAACCCCAGTTAATTCACAATTAAAGTTGACTTATCAATTCACGGTGCCACCGACCACACATAGATTTTTAATCCACATACTCACGCTCTAACTCCCAGGGCGACAGCAGCGAAAGAGTTCGCTTTTTTAATTAAAGTAATCAGTTAATTCGTTAGGGCGCGGCCATACTTCGTATGAATGCTTAAACATATGGTAATTAGCAAGGGTTTACCGTATCGCAGTGTATCAGGGGCTTTTTACATTGACTGATAAATTGGAAAACTCCACCCATTTTTTGATTTTGGAATTATGAGGGATTGTTAAAGCATTGTTGTTGTTTTGTAGTTGAAGCAGTGATAGCCTGGCGGTTGAACGTTTGTCTTCCATACATGAGAGTCTGAATTCGATCCCGGCCCGTACCTCTGACTTTTCGAATTTATGTGTGGATCAGAATTTGATTATCACTTGCGTATACGGTGAAGGAAAATATCGTGAGGAAACCTGCACACCTGAGAGGGCTCCATAAAGTTCTCGATGATGTATCTAGTCTGCCAACCCGCACAAGGCCAGCGTGGTAGACTAAGGGTCCGTACTCAAAACTGCGATGCGATTTTGCAACGCAGAAAACAGCGACGCAAATTGCTGCGATGCGATTTCGTGCGGTAAGGCGTCTTCCTTCCAAGGTTCGGGTGACCAATCCCTCGATGATGGTCAACCTTTTTGATCGTATTTTATACTAGGTAGAATAAATTTGCGTAAAAAGATTTGCGCACTGCTGTTACTGATAAGAAGATATAGGTAAAATCAATTACGCGAATCAATTCGTAAGTTCTTGCGAAGCGTCGTGCGAGCTTGTATATTTTTACGATGCGACGTCACATCGCAGTTTTGTGTACGGACCCTAAGGCCTAAACCCTTCTCATTTTAAGAAGAGGCCCGTGCCCAGCAGTGGGACAGTAATGGGCTAGTTATGTATGCACGAGGGATTGTAGGACTGGTTATGATGGAAAACGAATAGTTGATACTTAGAGAGTACAAAAACAGAGAAATCTATACTAATATATGTAGGTATAAAGCTGAAGAGTTTATTTGTTTGAACGAGCTAATCTCAGGAACTACTGGTTGGAATTGAAAAAATATTTTTGTGTTGGATAGTCCATTTATCGAGGAAGGTAATAGGCTATATAACATCACGCTACGACCAATAGGAGCGGAGCATAAATGAAAAATGTTGCAAAAACGGGGAAAATGCCGGGACGGGCGGCTAGTTAATAATATACGTAGAGATAAAAACGAATAGGGGACAATTAATATTCCAAATCAACAAAACAATATATTGATAGCAAACGGCAACTACGTCTAATCTAATTACTATATTACACTACATAATAATATATTTTTACAATGATAATAAACAAAAGATATGAAATCAAAAAAAAATAACAACAGCTCAAAATTTTCTCGAAGTCCAAAAGATCAGGTTCCACCGAGATTTGAACTCGGATCGCTGGATTCAGAGTCCAGAGTGCTAACCGTTACACCATGGAACCGTTATGAATCTCTGCATATTTTGGCACTCCTTTCAAAATACTTTCACCTATTGCTATATTCGTCCGACCACTGACCCTGGCCTCGAAACTCGCTAAAAAGAATGTGTGAACTTTGTGAGTCTATTTCTGTAAGAGACTGTATCTGTACCTACCTTAGTATGTATCCATCGCATCACAGTGTTATGTGGAAAAGGAGTTAATAATTATTATAACTAGTGACCCGCCTCGGCTTCGCACGGGTGCAATGTAGATACTAATGAGGGGCATATAAACCTTCCTCTTGAATCACTCTATCTATTGCTGAAAACTGCATTAAAATCCGTTGCGTAGTTTAAAAGATCTACGCGTACAGACAGCAGGAGCGACTTTGTTTTATACTATGTAAAGATTATTATTGTGCTATAGTCGCCGGCGCGTAACTTGGCAATAGTAGAAAAGAGAATTCATCTACTTTCTTCTAAATAGACACGCTTAAAAATAAATTATGGCAATAACCATAGCAATAAAAGTGACAATTTTTTTGTTGCTCTAAGTGTACCTACATGTTTTTAGTTACGGGTAGGATTTATACTGTCTCTACAAAAATTCCAGTTTCATAATTTCCATAGCCTTACATTTTTGTTTTCAGAATCAATGTGATTTTTCGATGTAGATAAAAAATGTTTGTGCGATAGTTGAAAATTTTATTATGTAGATATTGTAGATGATTAAAGATATTGAAAATTAAATCATTGAACATAACATTACAATCTAAATAATTTTTGATAATAACAAGAGGTTTGTATTACGACGATTTATCATGTAGGTACTTTATTTTCTGAGTTGAAAATATCGCAATAGAGATTTTTTGTTAATTCTTCAAAAACAAACATGATATAAAACTAATTTTCTCTTCCTTCCTCCTAGGTTTTTCCCAATTATGTTGGGGTCAGCTTCCAGCCTAACCAGATGCGGCTGAATACCAGTATTTTACACGGAGCGATTGCCATCTAATACCAGGTTCACACGATTCGATTCTAGTTGATCAACTGCCAAATCGCATGAGATTTGAACCGTCTGAACAGACTTTCAATCAAATTGAATCAATTTGAAGGAACAAAACGTTTCAACTTTTGTTGATCAACTCAAATCGAACCGTGTGAACCCGCTATAACCTCCGCAACCCAGTAACTGGCCCATGCCGATATCGTAAGGTTAGACCGGTTGTCAGATTTTCGGGCTTCTGACTACCAGTTACCACTGTCATAGGTATTCTTATGATACCCGAGACCGACGGTTTAACGTGTGTGTTAATAAAAAACAAGTTTCTAATTTACAAAAAATACTATTGAAATAAATGACGTCTTACTTGGCACATACTTTAAAAGCTATGTTTTATTCAAAAGATAGTTCTGTAATACTTCAGATAATAGAAATATTGAAAGTTCCGGATAGAGAACTTTCAAATTCTTGAGGTTTCTTATGAGTTATCGAATCTCTATGGATCTTTTTGAATAGCATCTGTCAAACTTATGACGTCACTTAGGAAGTGGGTAAAGTGTTACGTTATTATACATATTATTTATTCAAAATGTGGGTTCCATTTCCATAACGTTTTTAGGGTTAGCTTTACGTACGAGTAAAAAATATTTTATAAAAACTGTAAAATAAACATAGTTTCACATTGTACCCACCCTAGATAGATTTATTTTTGTTCTAGTTTCACGTTTAATTTGGTAAGTTTGACTGCTGTCATAAGTGGCCTATTAGAAAGCCCTAATCTTAGGGCCTAAATATTAGAAGACGTAGTGCATACATTAGATATTTAAGCTCTATAATATACCTTACTCAAAATATTTATTGAGTTATGTATGACACATTAGATAATAAGCTTAGTTTAAAGATTTAAATTCGATAAAACTGAGTAGAATACATAGATATGAGGAAATTATAAATGTAATAGAATGATTAGTTATCTTAATTGATATACTTAAAAAGATTATTTATTATTATTGGGGAAGTACCTACCTAAGTACTTACCTCATTTATAAGGCAATATTAAAGATTGTTTAGCAATGAAAAATATTTGCATTCTCCTCTTCACTTAACACCCAATTCATACTAATTATACAACGTGTTACAAAAATACCCCTAAAGCCGAAAAGGGGTTAAAAAGTCCCTTGTAAAGAGTCTATTGGCAATATTTGAAAACCGTAGTGTGACCCAAAAAAAGAGAAGAATTTTGATAAAACATAAAATAATCATGACTGAAACGCAACACTGAAAACATAAAACTAAAGAGTAGATTCGACTACCCAGAAAGTTATTTACATTCTTACCTAATTTCTTCTGAGAGGAAAATGACAACAACCATAAAATACTACTTGATTATTTACATTGTTCATAGGGAATTATGAAACACGTTATATTACTGGACTCTGTGCCATACTTGATGGATTCCTGGCTAATTAACAACCGCAAAAGTCATATTAAAAGTACACTTTGTAAACAAGCATATTACAAATTAGACGATTATATCCAGGATAAGAACGCTTGGAAACATGCTGGTCCAGCTCCATAGGACAATCTAGAGTCTAGACAAAATCAAACTGGTTGCTATTTTAATTGTATAATTTATTTTTTTAAAGTCGTTTATTTTAGATTCTATGAGTAAGTACCTAAACTCATACACTGACCTATTACTTTTAATTTTTTGGGAAAACGTATACTTTTGCAACGTTTGTAAATATGTGAGCACCATGTACCTATCACATAATTAATATGTCATTGTTTCATTTTTTATTTTTTTTTACCTTTTGTGGTATAGTAATTTTATTCTAGGTGCATCGTCTTCACATATAATTGTATAATTAATGTACCTATACAAAATATTGTAAGACATTTTAAAAGAGTAACGGTGGAGTTTCTTGCCCATTCTTCTCCATATGAAACTACCTTTTGGAAGGGGCAACTAGAATCAATTCTATTTTCTTTGTAACTTTAACGTTAAAAAGTGCCTTTAATGTGCCTAATTGAAATAAATACTTTGACTATGACTTTGACCGCGCCGATCAGTTAAAGCAGCGCTTGCCGCGGTCACTCCGTGGGTGGGTGAGAGTTCATTACACATCCAGACCGCTTCGTGCCTCAAAGCGCACGTTCAACCGTTAATCCCGGATGACATAAGAACCTATGACAGTCATTAAGGGTAATCACAAGCCCGAAAGTCTGACAACTGCTCTAACCTTAGCATATCGGCATTGCCCAGTAACTGGGTTGCGGAGGTCTGATGGCAGTCGCTTCGTGTAAAATACTGGTATCCAGCCGCATCAGGTTAGACCGGAAGCTGACCCCAACAGTTAGGAAAATGCTAGAAGAAAGACTGTGCCATATTCCCTGTTTGAGTTTTGATTCCCAACTAATAATTGGTCTACCTGCCCCAGGGGTGCAAAAAGATCCGTACGTAAGTACGTCCCTTCCACCCTGGGCGGTTAGCGTCCCTACCAACCTTGCTGAATGGTTTTTTTTTCCACCACGGCATATGCTATTAGACACAAGAAAAGTAGACCTTCATGTGGATATTGTAAGCAGCTAGTATGAAGGCTCCACTAGTAAACACAAGTACGCCTAGCACACCCAGAACAGTCAGCCCCGTTACCAACTTTTTTATCCAGCTAATCTCTTCACCACCAGCATTAGCTGTTCTCGTAAAGCTTGAGTCAACAAGACAGAAGAAGAGGAAGAAGTATGACATCATTATTATAACAATCGATTTGTTGTATGAGAGCATGGATTATTGAAACAGGCAACGGTGTCTACTAAAACTGGTTTTTCCCGGGTTCCAATATCAATCGCATTGCCAAAAACAAGAATTTTTACCATACTGATACAGTTGATTAAACAATCTGGGAAAAAAATTCTGATGAATACACTGTCAACCATCGTGGAAATAATACATGAAAGTAAGTTTAATTCGGTCTTTAACGAAATAATGATTCCGAACAACTGACGAAGTATACTGCTCAGACAAATTATTAAACTTCTTGGACTTCAATAGGTATCACTTAAAAAAAATCCAACACCATGTATCTCCCTTATAATAAAACAACCCACCTAACCCTAAAAAACGCACGTCCGTTCGGAAATGTCGAAAAGACACAGATATGTCAATATAAAGTTACATGAGAGTGGCGAACAGTCCCGTAGCGTTTATCCCTCATTGTAACTCTATAACATATTTATTGGCGGGTAACATTCGAAAATGGAATGGCTCCTTGGAGTAACCGACGGTTGTAAGGCGCGCGTCGTCCGCCATTTTACATTTTTATTTTGTCAATAGTTAATGTGATGTGAGGTAGGGTGCTATACGTGGACAGACGGAATTTTTTGGATATCGTTGGTCATCTTGAGAAACAAGTTTGAGTTTTAAAAGACAATATTTTTTCTTAACCTATTGATATAAATTCGGATTACCTACTATTCTATACTAGGTACTCTTACACTTCTATTGAATTTCTGTCAAAAACCTAGATCAATCCAGAGATTTTAGAGTGAGATCGGTTATTGATTTTAGCTTTAAGCTATGTATTAGGAGTTATCGATGTTGTATATCAAAAGTTTGCAGCAGGCATACAACACAGACCTATAAGCATAATTAAACATTTAATATGAAATTGACTAAATGGGACTTAGTCCACCGCTCATTCTCATACCATAAGTGAGGATCTAATACCAATTTACCCACGAAAAACGGACTGTGAAAATCGTTGTAGTCCAGACAACTGAATTATCTGTCTTTAAAACCAGTACCTACTAAGCTAATCGTAAGAGAAAACATTGGGGGAGTAGGAAAGACAACCTCTTTTTTATCAACTAGAGATCTCATTTGATTTATTGTATGTGTATTATTGTGTATTCTAGACAAGACAGCAAACCAAGAGCTCTTTTACGTCAGAAATAAAACATCTCCAAAAATAAGAAAGATATCTCAAGACAAATCCCACGACCCTAATCCCACTTAGACACGACAGTGCGACGTCCACGGGCGTACATTTGCGGAGTCGCTTAGCGGCCGCCGTGCGCCATAAAATATTGTTTTTTACCAATATTTCGACCGGGACTACATGTAGAAACTGACTAGGCTAGGAGCTAGGCTGCACGAGACTGCACGTTTCGGTGTTTTGTTTTTTTAAATATTTTTAGAATATTGAGACGTAATGAAACTGGACATTTTCAGATGTCATTAGAGTTAATTTAATAATTGCGAGAAATGTGTGACGCTACAACTCTAACTAACCATTTGGGAATCGCCTGAAAATATCTTACATAATTTCCCTATAAGACAGACTGACTTTTAACCTCTTGACCGCCCCAGACGGATTTATACGACAAATAAAAATGTGTTCGTGCCTGTGTCGTCTCAGGCGTATTTATACGACTATGGCGACACGGACACGAAAACATTTGTTGTATAAAGTCGACTGGGGTGGTCAATAGGTTAAGTAGGTAGATGGTATATATTTAAAATATTGCAAGTATATTAACTAATAATCATGACGAGAGCTTTAAACTATTCCTTGGACTAGTAGTACGATCTCAACAATTTTCTTTCTGTTTAGGGATCCTACCTTTTTAAAAACCAAAAAAATCCCTGACGTATTGGTGCTATTAAAAAATAAAGCAAATGAGGCAACGAGCTTCATAGCCAAAATTAAAAACCCGTGGTGTTACAATTACGATACTACCAAAAAATAACATTCAAAACCTTACCATCTCCTAAACAACATCGACTAAGGTGGCAATATGAAATATGGAAACGTCGGCCATCGCAACCGGAGTCGCGGAGCTCATATATTGATTGACAGATCTGAATATTTTATACTAACCCATTTCTGCTTACTTGGACGCTGATCTGGCAGTCATATGTACAAGCCAAGAGTAGGAGAAGGTTGTTTCAACTTAGGGCTTGTACACAAAACTGCGAATCGGCGCGATGCGAATTCGCAACGCAGAAAACTGCGACGCAAATTGCTGGGATGCGATTTCGTGCGGCAAGGCGTCTTCCTTCCGAGGTTCGGATGACCAATCCCTCGACGATCGTCAACCGTATTGAACGTATTTTATACTAGGTAGAATAAATTTGCGTAAAAAGATTTGCGCACTGCTGTCACTGATAAGAAGATATAGGAAAAATCAATTACGCGAATCAATTCGTAAGTTCTTGCGATGCGTCGTGCGAGCTCGTATATTTCTACGATGCGACGTTGCATCGCAGTTTTGTGTACAAGCCCTTAGACAAGTCAAAGAACGAGGTACTTTGTTTCGGTCATTCTCTAAGAAACTTGTTGATCTACCGAAATCAATTTATTTTATTTACTATTACCCGGTTCCTATAATCAAAAACGAATCGCTTTGCTTACCAATGGTAGCATTTTTTTATAACCAAACTAGTCATATGAAAATATTAGTAAGCTAATTTTACCTGTTATAGCTACTTCAGTTTGAGGGTGTACTATGCAAAACTATGGGGTCGTTGGTTCATTATTGGTAATGATGCAAGAGTGCGTAGTACCTACTCTCAACCGGCGTGCGTGTATGACAAGATGTATGAATGTGGATGAAGGGAAAGAAGTATGTAAGGATCGTAGCATGTGGCGTTCTATAGTTTCTGCCTACCCCCATGGGGAAAAAGGCGTGAGTTTATGTATGTATGTATGCAAGAGTCTCAATTTTAATTAATAACGTGACTTACCCTTACCCCCGATATTCAGAATGTACTAACAAAGTACTTTTCATTAAAAATAGCCTATTTCTATTCACATGAAACCTAGATATCTAGACATTCACATGAATTTAATCCACTTGTTCGTTCTATACACCTTTTAAATAACAACAAGTAAGTATGTTTTATACATATACGCCATTTAACATGTAGTATGTCACAAATTCCTTCATAATTATTTACCCAAGTGTCACAGTCACAGAATTCTAAATAATAAGTGTTATTTAGATATATGTGGTCACACTTTAACGTACATTGCTCTTTTCATACACAAAACGGTTTTTACAGGGGTTACTAAACTGTCAATGTATGTAAAAAACGTCATTATTAGCTATTATGTACATTGGCTTTGTTTTTTCAGAGAATTGAAGAAAAGTAATAATTTATTATACCTATTTAATAAAAAAAACAATAATGGCTGACGCGTGGATCATATGATTTGCGAGGTTAAGCTGTGCTTGCCGCGGTCAGTCTGGGGATGGGTGACTGTTTGTTACACATCGAGACCGCTTCGTGCCTCGGAGAACACGTTAAATAGTCGGTCCCGGGTGTCATACGAATACCTATGACAGTCGTTACGGGAAGTCAGAAGCCCGAAAGTCTGACGGCCGATATCTAAACTAAGGATACCTATCGGAGTTTTCCCAGTAACTGGGTTGCGGAGGTCTGATGGCAGTCGCTCCGTGTAAAATACTGGTATTCAGCCGCATCTGGTTAGATTGGAAGCTGACCCCAATATAGTTGTGAAAAGGCTAGGCAGAACAACTTAATAAAAAAAACAATATTCCCGATGTTGTCTGTAGTCAGCCAACCCACACCAGGCCAGAATGGTGAGCTAAGGCTTAAACTCTTCTCATTCTGAGAAGAGGCCTGTGCCCAGCAATGGGACAGTTATCGACTGATCATGCTATTATGCACTCTCTAAATACCTTGTTGGTCTAGTGAGGTCCTGGGTTCGATCCCCAGGTCGGGCAAAGTGTTATTAGGTTTTCCGTGTAGAATTCCTCAGTAGCAGCCCGAAGTTAGGATTTGTGCTCGGTTAATGGCAATAGGCTCGCCCCCTATTAATGGAACTTAAGCATAACTGGCGCAATAAGGGTGTTACTATAGGTACACCTCTGCCTAACCCTTCGGGGAATACAGCGTGATGTTATGTATGTGCACTCTTTAAAATCCCTTAGGTACATTACAATATATTTTTAATTACTAGTTCCTCAAGGAAACCCCAAAAGAAAAAAAGAAAAACAAATTACCACTGTGGAAAAAAACCTACTAATTTCAAAGAGAACACTCGAAAAAAAGGGGTATTTTTCTAACAAATCAGTCAGCGGCTTGACACTTCGAAACGGTTGTCACCCTGACAAGTATTTACGACGAAGGGCTGAAAAAAAAACTTTGCAAACTACCCACTTTTCATTTGAAACGTAATCTAAACGACGAACGACAAATGAGGTTCGGACATGACTACGTTTCCACCTCGTTTTGTCCCGTTCATTTTTTTTCTGTAGCTTCATTCTTTTTCTTTTTAAATAGCTTCTGTTTTGTTTTTTTATAAAAATAAAACAGTTGTTTTGTATGCGATAAAAATATTTGTTTATGGTTTGAAAATAGAATAGTTGCCTATTGTTAGTTGAATAAAATAATTGATATTATAATTCTGAGGTAAAAATGATTTGATACAACCAGCCGGTTATAAAATTCACAACAATACAACGCTTCAATTTTATCGTGTAATTAGCATTCTTCCTACTTTTTACCTATACCCTGTTTCAAAAGAAAGGTGGTACATCATGAGTATGTACCCCCAAATGTGATAGAGAACGCAGAGCTGGTCTCCTTGTAATAGTGACGCTGTTTCTTGAATCGAACTGGAGTTATTTGTACTTAAGTACGTCAGGCGCACTTTGGACAGTCAGCCTCGCTACCAACCTTGCTGACAGGCTTACCTTTTCATCACTGAACGATCTATTCTCGAATAACTCGTGTCGATAGATGACAACTCATGGGTCGCCAAACTCCCGTTGGTCAGTGTCATGCAGGTGAAGTTGTCAGTTGATCAGAAAGCTGAATTCTTCGTTACACTACTAAAAAATCGAATCACAATTTCTTACAGAATCGAACTCCCACCTAGCACCCTATCTTTCCACCCAACACAACAGTTAAGGAGACAACCGCACAGAACGATTTGTCCGCCGTCTAGCGCGCGATATTGCGCGACAAGACTGATGATGCACCGCGGCGCCGCCCTTTTAATAAAATATTTACTGAGAATAGGGATGAGCGGGTTACACTTGCAAATCGACTTTGGGTTTATTGCAAATCGACTTCTTGGTTTGAGAGTCTTTTGTTTGCAGTTAGTTATTTCTGCACTGTTTTTTGTTAAGGTTAATGTGGGCAAATCCGTCTGCGGGGAAATTCTATACACATGCATTTGTATTCATCCAAGAAATAGTTACGTTGTTATCGACTCGGTCGATACAACAGGATCACTTTTTAGTTATTAACTAAACTAAAATATTCACTAACTAACTATTCTGGAATGAATAAAAATGTATGTGTACGGAATTGCCCCGCAGACGGATTTCCACATTGACATTAGCAGTTTTTATCATCAATTTAGTTATTATTCTACTGGATTCTTTTAGGCAGTAGCGTTAATGATGCGGAGTGAGGTTTAGCCTAGGCGTATAAAGTCGCGCAGGCCGGGCAGGCAACGGTTCAGCCACAGTTTTATAATCTATACAGTTGGGCAACATCTACATGGACGGTGACATCGCCCGACATCAAAGGCGTTGCCCAACTGTATGGATTGTAAAACAGGTTGAACTTTGTTACCTGTGCGGCCCATGCCTTTGTATACGCCTAGGCATACGGTGGGCACTTATCTATTGGAAAAGGGACGCATCCACAAATAGACTGCGATTTAAGCTTAATTATGTAGATAGAGTCTGGCCACGCTAATTCGGCAGAGGAATTAGTGTAAAAATCTCTGCATTGTCGTCATTATTCCAATCAGAGTTGGCTTTGCCATATCCATACCTACTTACCTAGCCCGGCAGAGCCTACTCTGATTGGAATAATGACGACTTTGCAAATATTTTTATAGTAATTGTTTGTAGTGTTGCCATAATTCCACTGCAGAGTTACACCCATATTCTAAGACGTTTCTTCAAAACTTACTCGACTCAGAACGGCCTCAAAAACACCTTCAAAATTGTATTCTTGGTCGCAATTACGAGTGACCTTTGAGGTTCCTCGACTGAGGGGTCCTCAAAAGAGTCGAGGTGGAGTGGAGTCATTACTTCATAATTTCGTTTATCTGCATCGGGCAAATAACGCCGCGATAAATAGTTGTAAGGATTATCGTAAGCATATTCGATAAAGTCTTCAAAATTCACTTTTGTTACATACGAACTTTGACACTTTCTTCCTTAAGGTAGGTTCCGAGGTACCTTGAGTTTGACAGATGATTCCTTACCTCGACTGAGGAAAAATCTCGAGTCAAGGACGTTTATGTCAACTATAACTACTGATGGTAGTGAAAAAGGCGGAGTCGAGGTGGAGTCGAGTAAGTTTTGGAGGAACGTCTTAGAATATGGGTGTTAGCGTGGCCAGACTAGTGCCAGATCTAGCCGCAAAGAGTGTTGTTGAAATACATCGAGAAAAGATTTATGTGATTCAAACGAAACGTCATAATATGCTTTTTAACTTCTTTGAGAAAGCAGGGTCACTCTATGGAAAGAACTGGTTGAATGACCGTCAAAGCCAGTTCCTTATGGATACTATTATTCACTATGAGTTACTTTAGACATTTCGACTTTCAATATTTTGTACTCAAAATTATTATCTACTAGCTGCCCGGACAGACTTCGTTCTGTCAAAAGTTATTGGCCTGTATTATTATTTTTATGTTTTTTCTCTCCATAAGAACCTTCCTTATGCCTTAAAGAATATATAAAAAAAAAATAGCCGAATTGGTCGAGCCGTTCTCAAGTTTTGCGCTTAGCAACACATTTGGCGATTCATTTTTATTTATATAGATTATATTAACAGATATTCGAACATTTCATCGCATCCCTAACAAAAGGGATTACGTTGAAACAATGATCTCGATATCAGAACTACTTATGTACTGTGGTGTAACTTTTTCGATTTCTCAGACTCACTGTACGCCAGAGTTTTTCGATTTAATAGTTGAGAATGTATTTTATATACTTTGAAATAACTATTCAAGTGTTTTGTCTTCCTTTTGAGATAAGGTAAGCTGTGAATAGGATCACGTTTAGATAAGTTGTCAGTGATCTTAATCAATACAGTCTGGCTATTGTAAATACAATTCATAATCAGGATAATGTCAGATAGGCGTGGTGTACACGTAGCGTGTTAAGCCGTCGGTCTCGATTGTCATACGAATATCTATGACAATCGTTACGGGTAGTTAGAAGCTTGAAACTCTGGCAATCGGTGTAACTTTTGGATGTCGATATTGCCCAGTAGCTGGGTTGCGAAGGTCTGAAGGCAGTCGCTTCGTGTAAAATACTGATATTCAGCCGCATGTTGTTAGACTGGAATTCGACTCCAACATAGGAGAGAGCTAGGAGGACAGTCAAAGTCAAAGTCAAAGTATTTATTTCAATTAGGCACATAAAAGGCACTTTTGAACGTTAAAGTTACAAAGAAAATAGAATTGATTCTAGTTGCCCCTTCCAAAAGGTAGTTTCGTATGGAGAAGAATGGGCAAGAAACTCCACCGTTACTCTTTTAAAATGTCTTACAATATTTTGTATAGGTACATTAATTATACAATTATATGTGAAAACGATGCACCTAGAATAAAATTACTATACCACAAAAGGTAAAAAAAAATAAAAAATGAAACAATGACATATTAATTTATGTGATAGGTACATGGTGCTCACATATTTACAAACATTGCAAAAGTATACGTTTTCCCAAAAAAATAAAAGTAATAGGTCAGTGTATGAGTTTAGGTACTTACTCATAGAATCTAAAATAAACGGCTTTAAAAAAATAAATTATACAATTAAAATAGCAACCAGTTTGATTTTGTCTAGACTCTAGATTGTCCTATGGAGCTGGACCAGCATGTTTCCAAGCGTTCTTATCCTGGATATAATCGTCTAATTTGTAATATGCTTGTAATATGTGTAATATGTGTATGCAGTATCGATCAGATATACCGTTCAGATATACCGATACAACATATTACCCTCGCGGGCCAATTTTTAACCGACTTTCAAAAAAGGAGGAGGTTCTCAATTCGATTGTGTTTTTTTTTTTTTTTTGTGTCTTTGTTCCTCGATATCTTCGCTAATTGTGAACCGATTTTAATGATTCTTTTTTTGTTTGAAAGAGTGTTCTTTCGAAGTGGTCCTATTTAAATTTGGTGAAGATCTGATGAAGAACTTCGGAGATAGACAATTTGAAGTCGGTTTTATTTTTGTTAAAAAGTGATTAATACTGACAAAATTGTTGCCCAACCGCAAAAATACCACATCCGTCAGTCAGTCTTCTTCTTTTTGTATGGTTAGTAACACTATAACCTGGTGTCAGAGTTTATGCCATCCATGGGCCTATTCTGTCAGTCACTGTCAAAATGTTTGTTTTTGTTGTCGATTAATTTAAAAGTTTTTGTAAAAGAAAACTATCTGAATGAACTGTTCGGCTTAGGTTCAGTTGCAATTGATTAGCGTTTCTGTTATTAGATTTGGTTCACTAACCAAAAACAATAACGAAGCCGTGACGTACAATTCAATTCTTCTATTCCGATTAGTTTCTTTCGACATTGGAAAGTCATGTATCTACCCGATTCTAACATTTCCTCTTACAACGATATTTTCGCTACATTTATTTTTTCATTTCTTTATTTTTCTATTTTTCTGCTTGTAGATGGTCTTGTGGACCGTTTCTAAGTAACCGGCCAGTTATTGGTGAGACCTGAAGGGTTTGAAACCAATGGAGATGAGTAAAATACTTAACCTAATCTAACTACCACTACTAACATCATGACTACTAGCAACAACAGCACTAAGGGCGACCCCTAACGGGACTCGGACCTCGGCTTAGGGCGTTGCTGGCGGGAGGACTGGGAGGGAAACAGCTTGATGTGGGGTGAATTATCGGTGTGAATTCGCTACATTCTTTATCGTTAGTCTTGTTGACTAAAGACAGGGTATTCTGATAAATTATTTTTATTTCTGTAATTAAATCTGTTACACACACTTTTACAAGTCAATGTAATGTTTTTTCTAAGACTAGATGGCACCGGCACTGCATTTCCTATCTGACTTGCTCTGAGAAGAAAAGCCAAAAGAAACTCATCTCTTTTAAGTCCAGAGATCATAGACCGCATCATCGCTTAACATCAGGCGGGATGGCGGCCAAACGCAGGCCTAGTAACAAATAATAAAAAAAAAAGACATTGTGGTAAAAAACTGTAAGAGTGTAACAATATAGGGCAACGTCTGGAATGGCTTTTTGAGGAAAGTGCCATAGCAGGTTTGAGTTGACCTCTCCTAACTGACGACACGCATGCATCAGCCATCGTGTAGCTCAAACCTTATTTTAGGGAGCTCAACAACCCGACGCATGACGTTGTCAATCAGCCGGCAATAAATTACACACATCTAGTCAATAGTCACCTTGCACCATAAACAATCACTAGATAACAGTTTCCACACTTAAAATCTTCGAAACTACCCCCTTTCCCATACCAATACGTTTCAATAGCTTACACGTCAGAGATCTCCAGGGAAATTCATACATCAATGCTGATCATGACGTCACTCCCGGAGATGAGTACCAATACATCGAAGGAAATCTTAATCCAATAGCAAGCGACAGCAGAATGATTTATATAGGGAAGCCGTAACGTGATCGGGTGCCTAAGATTGTGTGGTTAGGCGAATTGGTTTTCAAGATGGCGTATTTGACTTTTCTTGTTTTTTTTATTGATAATTTTTATTTATTCGTCTCTCAATATAACCAGATGTGGGTTGGTATCTTTATTTTGTGGAAGTTCTTAAACAGGCCTGTCAGTAGGTTTTTTTTTGAGAGTATAAGTGAATAATTCCATGATTGGTAAGCTCTCAATAGCCGTGCACTGCTTTCCGTGCCTTTTCCCAACTATGTTGGGGTCAGCTTCCAGTCTAACCAGATGCGGCTGAACATCAGCATTTTACATTAAGTAACAGCCATCAGACTTCCGCAACCCAGTTACTGGGCAAAGCCGATATCCTAAGTTAAGACCGGTTGTCAGACTTTCGGGCTTCTGACTTCACGTAACGACTGTCATAGGTATTCGTATGACACCCGGGACCGACTGTTTAACGTGCTCTCCGAGGCACGGAGCCGTGCACTGCAATCACTGGAATTTAACCCACCTTATACTCGGAGTACCCATGAATAATTACAATATTGTTCGAAGCGGTGATTTTGCGGAGTGGCTCATGTTATGCTTAAAATCTCCACGTATTCGCCGCTGTGACACATTTTAGCGCTCCAAGCCAGTCAGCAATATACTCAGCGCGCTCACACCTGAGCGCAATCACATTAGCTCTCCTACACACAGGATTTTTTATATACCACACTTTTTTGGGTTTAATATTAAATATAATCCAATTTTAGGAAAACTCGAGGATTTTTTAGTGTCTGTCGTAGTGGTACCTGGCTTTTATAATCATAATTATATACTGGCACTTGCACTAAAGCGTATTTTTTGTTTATACTACTTTTTAGATCATAACTTTGTGGTTTGGGAAGTACGCAATATTAGAAATCGATAAAAAAATATTGTTTTTTACATACCTACCTATCAATAATAAAGTAGAAAAATATCTATGGATCATTTTCTGTCAAAAAATGGTCACTGCTCATTCTAAAGAATGAATGCTCTACACTCTGACTGAACAGTCTAATCTTCTTTACATAGTATAAAACAAAGTCGCTCTCGCTGTCTGTACGCTTACATCTTTAAAACTACGCAACGGATTTTAATGCAGTTTTCAGCAATAGATAGAGTAATTCAAGGGGACAGTTGATATGCTCCACATTAGTATCTACATTGCACTCGTGTGAAGCCGGGGTAGGTCGCTAGTAATAAATAAATTGAACAGTCTCATGAAATATATTAAACACTTTTTTGTTTATTTATTTATTTAATACTTCAATGCACAATGGTGGTACATAAGGCGGACTTAATGCCACAAGGCATTCTCTACCAGTCAACCTTTGGGTCAAAGAGAAAAGCATTGAAAAGAGAGGCACAAAAAAAAAATGGATATTTGCGACTTCATTAACTATATGGATAATAATATAATATATGGTTTACTTAGTAGTAGGAACAGACATTGTCATTCGGTGCACAGGTTAGCTGGAAACTCGAACTGACTAACCATCATGCTATTGCAAATATTTTGACGATCGCTTGTCTAGCAATATATTGAGAAACAGAACAATAATAGTATGTCAAGCAACTGTCTTGAAGCTTGCTTGTAAAATAGCACTCTTACTCCGAATACTGGGTGTTGTTTCTAAATCTAGCCGTGTTAATTCTCCTAATTATCTAAAAGAGAACTATGAATCGTAATATTAGGTCCCCACCTATGAAATCAGCGTTTTGTATGGAGAATTTTGAAGAAGTTGCATTTTTCATACTAACATTTTCTTAATTTATTTAACAACTATGAACACTAATGTTTTAAAACTTTTATGCACTAATGTTTAAAAACTAAGATAACGTATGCCACTTAGATTATGCGACAAAATAAGTTTTGGCTAAGTTAAAACAAAAATAGTGGTAATTTCTGCTAACAAAAAGAGGAGTCATTATTAAGGTATGTTTTATGTTTAGAAAACTATAAGTAATAAGGTGTTTTTTCTATTGCTAGTTGTCTATGATGGTCATTATTCGATATAATAGTAAGCAATTGATGAATATTTTAAATCATAGAAGTGACGAGGTTCTTTATTTGTGAGAAAAAAACGCCAATTTCATAGGTGGGGACCTAATACTACGACAGATACCCCAAATATTGCAGAGAATACTGGCCAAACATTATAAACGGGTACTAGCCACTAGGGTACATACTCGTATTCCAAATTCAAATAGGGCATAGCATTGGATTTGGGGCGTGCATTCCAACGTGACGCGACGCTCTGCTATATTATGTCCGTGATTTATTGCATCGAATTCTCGTCGGTAATTAGTGCGTGCCTTCAACGAGGCCTGGTGGCGGGTTGTACCGTGTTAACTGGCGATTAAGTTTGTTAACTATAGTTAGGTATAGAAGTTTGGTTTTGGATTGCTGTGATGTGGTCTATATTTTGGCTCAGTCTTGGTTAAAGAACTTTTACGACTGAAAAGACTTTACAATATTTTATTTTTCACACACTAGAAAACCGAATTCTGTATAAGTACATATATTTGAAAATCAGTAGGCTTCATACCAAATTCTATTGAATTTGATTGGCTCCTGAGATCAGTTATTTTCTTTTATTCGCTCGTTATTTGAACTTTTTTAACTGACATTTCAGAATAAGATTCACCATTAACCGATCGTTCGTAACAAAATATTTCTACTAAGTATCAAATTTTAGTTTAGCTATGCATAATTTTTGTAATCTTAGCTAAACCTACTAAACCAAAACAAAATATAAATTTTAATTTAACTATCCATGGTATAACCGGCCACACCACCGCGGATTACCGGAGATTGAGTATAATCGGACGCCCGGGAGCGTCCCATTAATAACGGTACTCCGTTAATTGAACCGGTTGCCGCCTATATTTCAAATATAGAACTCAATAAAATATAGCTTTACTAACGATTGAGATTAATCGTGGATTACTGCTATGGTGGCGTTTAACTGTAATCGTTTTTATTGAATGTTTGATTGATGAAGTTGCAGAATCAGAAACTAAAATAAAATAAATTACAGAGACTAATAACAGCTTTAACTAAATTTTATTATTCAATTAAATACTGGTATTTTTCCAATTTTTCACCAAGAGTATTTCAGGATTGCCCACGAGGTTCATTACAGTCATTAGTTAGCAGAAAATATGATGATTCCATAATACAAAGGCATAAGGTATGTTTTCTATTCGACTATTTTATCGAAGAGCCCACTTTTTGACGTTTTTAAAATGTTCAATTTCTTTCAAGTATCAACCAAGTTGCATTAGCCGTTAGGCCAAAATGCAACCTTTTTTAGGGATTTTCCTAACCTTTCCAACAGTTTTTGCAGTTATAAAAGAAATAATCATAATGTTGTGCGTTTCATTGTCCTTGATATTCTATCTATACCGTCATCAACAGGATCGGAGATCGCTTTACAATAGAATCTATCCCTATTTTCAATTTCCCGTTTCATAACCTACAAATAGATTTGAATGTAACACAAGTATTGCTGGCTGACATCGATTGCAGCTCAAAACTCTATTATTTTCAAAAAAGGAAACCTCATTCTAAATTCAAATAAACCGCCATTGTAACGGGTGCGTTCAGTACATTTCCCGCGTTCCTCCCTACGGGTTATTTATGAACAGTCACTGAGCTATGTAATAATCTGAGGCGGGATTTAATTTGTCGGACTGATTTCACACTAGAGTGCGAACGAGACGGACTTATGCGGATCATTGTGTGTTAGAAGAGTTTAGAGAATCGGACGCTCGAATCGTTAGCGGTTTCAGTAGACAGACCGTAATGGAAAATCGGATGTGAATTTATTTTCCGAGATCTTTTCTGTGGAGTAAATAAAGGGATTTGTGTGTGAGGCTGTTAGATTTTTCCTTTTTGTTGCCGAGCTTCAGATGGTTTTTGTTGTTCATTTTGTAGGTAGTAATTACATTGTATTATAAGGATAGATGTATTCTGTTCTGTTATACTTATTTATTCTGTAACTTTTTACGTGTGCAAATGAATCTTTAATTAAAATCCATCCACGTTCATCTGGCCCAAGATTTTAGACTTTGTTAAGCCTTGAGTAAGTTAAGTGATGCTTTCATTTCTCCTATAAGTTATAGACACGTCTTTAAGGTATACTATCACTACAAGATGTAAATCTGTACTAGATGAAAAAAAATCTAGTGGATTTGTTGCTTTAGGTATGTCAAAAAGCCCCCGCAGACTGCAGATAGTTGGCCGATTCTCTTTTTATAAAGGGAATCCGAATCGTTATAATGTGCGCACTTGCTTACATCTTCATACTGATTAAGAAACCGACTAAATTATTGACAGATTGAAACTCTGTAGTTTGCTGAGGCACTTATGAGTGCCTAAGGGCCTATGCACACGACGTCTTTTGTACGCGCATACGACGTTCGGTAGTGCAACCAAGACGTGTTGTGTTGGAAACGCGATGCAGAATTTGACGGCGCAGATGACGCGCATTCGTCTGCTACGTCGTATGCTAAAAAGGTATTCAAACATAACTAATAGTTTCATTGTCAACTAACAACTCAACGATTCAAAACAACTCACTTAATCATTTCTAAACCGTCTTCAAGTGTTTCTAGTTTCATTAGCCGTCTTAATTGTCCCATTCACCTTGCAAGCAACCTGTGTCACCGCTACCAGTTTACTAACACCTCCTAAAGCAGTCCTAATCCCCTCTGGATCTTCAACAAATGTTTAGAGCATAAGGGGGGGAGGAGGTCTTGCTATGTTGGTTTTGCATACGGTGTTGTCAGGTAATTAATCAGCGTAAAGACCCCATGACACGTCATGACAATAGGATTAAAAGATATTGTATTTGCTTTAATGTGTGAGCAGAAGTGTTTGTGTAGGATAGAGTGTCAGTTAGTACAATAGTTTATTTTACTGTATTTTTCGGTTTATATTATCGTAAGATATTAGGAAAAAAAATACGCAAGGAATGTGTTCCAAGCTTACAGTGAGTGTTTTAACCTAGTCGTGTGACCGTTGGACTGCCAAATCATAGGTCTCGAGATCGAACCCAAGGCACGCACCTCTGACTTTTCGGATTCATGTGTGTATTGTATAATTATCACTTGCTTGAAAACGGTGTAGGAAAACATCGTGAGGAAACCGGCATGCCTGAGAGATATTTCTCGACGGCACGTGAAGACAAACCAGAGGCTCATAGGTGGCATAAACTCTGACACCAGGTTAGTCACTAACCACACGAAAAGAAGAAGTGGGTGTGTAAAGTGGTGAATCAGGGATTATTCTTCGTCGTCTTCCTTGTCGGTACAAGCTATTCGAGAATAGCTCGTGTCATGGTAAAGGATTAGCAAGCGCGGCTGACTACCCAAGGTGCGTCGGACGCACTTGTCTCGCTCGTGGAGGCTTTTTTATTCACAAATTATGACAAGAGGACAGCTTCTTCAGCTTTTCCAGTGAACTAATAGCAGCATACATAGTTCAATCTTCAATACGTTTGACAGGCTTGGATATTGTTACAAAGTTCTGCGTCAACTGTTCTTTGAAGCAGACTTTTGGATGATGAAGTTCATCACTGATAATGATGACAATGATCTTTATTTCTCTCTTCACAAAAGTGTTGGTAAATAATATTTGAAAGGGCTAAAACATATTATAACATAACATAACATCACGCCTTGTATTCCCCGAAGGGTTTGGCAGAGGTGTAATAGTCCACCCTCGTTTCGCCAGTTATGTTTAAGTCCCATGTAATAGAGGGCGAGCCTATTGCCATTAAACGGGCACAAATCCAGACTCCGGGCTGCTACTGAGAAATTCCTAATGGAAAAACCTAATAACACTTTGCCCGACCTGGGGATCGAACCCTGGACCCCATGCTCAGCAGTCGTGTTTGCGACCAGTCGACCAACAAGGTAGTCAAACATATTATAACTTTACAATACTATGTACTTTTGTGAGAGACTGAAGTCCGTACTAGGGAGACGGACTCCGGTCTCTCACAAAGGAACATAATATTTTTATGTTCCTTTCTGAGAGACTGCATGGAGTTCGTGACAGATCACCAGGCTCTCACCCCGAACTAAGAAAAAAGACATAAATAAAAATCAGTGGACGGTTACGTGCTGCTATGATGATGATCATAATGTGGTAGGATACTAATAAGTCGAGTCGCAGAATAAAAAGGCTAATTCAGTCATTCTCCTTTCAACATCATTCAAAACCGCAAAAAATAAATACAATTAGTAATACGAACACCGTGTTAGTAGGAACACTTGTTTCTCCACTCGTTAGGCCGACTCCATTTGTTTGCCGCAACACGACCTAATCCCGGGATTGTTCCCGGATAATCCGGGATCACGAATCATGACACTATTGTTGTAAGTGTGAAACCGACACAAATAGGCCTACGGCTTACGCGGCCCCTGTTGTAAATACAACGACATTTTAATGCAAGGGAATTTGAATCTTAATTGCTGGTACATTAGGTGAGCTTTTGATTGGTTGGTGTATTAGATTGCGGTGATGCTGCAATAGTGAATTCTTTTTTCAAAATCTTTTTATTTATTGCAGTTAATTTGCAACTCTAAATATTCTAACATAAAGCTGATATTTTAATATTTTCTATGAATTTTTATGACGTTTTGACGTTCCAATATAAAGCGCGTAGTTCTTTTCAGTTACTTTTATTTGATAAAGGCGCATTGTGCGTAGTTAATAACGAGATTATTATTCGTATGACCCTTTTGGGTAGGTTTGTTCAAATATTGGCCGTGTTTGCCAAATGAATCGTGAAGTTTGCTCATATTTTGCGATGGGGAGCGCTTTTGTTTGCTTGTTTGTGCTTTTGATAGCCATTTACCAGCAAGTTGAATAGTTTGTTTCTTTAGACGTGCATGCTTTTGTAGACCATTTATAATCTGTTGAGTAGTAAGTTAAACTATCACCCAGATTCTAAGACGTTCCTCCAAAACTTACTCGACTCGACTCCACCTCGACTTGACATAAACGTTCTCGTCTCGAGATTTTTCCTCAGTCAAGGTAAGGAATCATCTGTCAAACTCAAGGTACCTCGGAACCTACCTTAAGGAAGGAAGTGTCAAAGTTCGTATGTAACAAAAATGAATTTTGAAGACTTTGTCGATTATGCTTACGATAATCCTTACAATGTTTTATCGCGGCGTTATTTGCGCAATGCAGATAATTCAAATTATGACGTAATGACTCCGTCGAGGAATCTCAAAGTGCACTCAAAATTACGACTAAGAATACAATTTTGAAAGTGGTTTCGAGGCCGTTCTGAGCCGTGTATGAGTCGAGTAAGTTTTGGAGGAACGACTTAGAATATGGGTGTATATCTAAATACTGCTTTTAATACCCAGTGTTACTCTTATTTAAAAGCGAGCTACTGTCGTAGCTGGTCGTAGCATATTTGTAGCTTATGCGTAGCGTATTTGTAGCTTATTCGAAGCGTATTTGCAGGTTATTCGGAGCGTGTTCGTAGCGTAGTGAGCAGTTCAGTACCACGGGGGCCGATATTCCCTTCATCATTTATTTTTGTAAAGCCAAACTGTTTCTATTAATAGACTTCATAAAGCAATTTTCCCTGGGTAGGCACGCTACTAAGTCTACGTAGGGTCGACGATGGAGGAGTGGCTGGAGAGGCGGCATGGCGCCCTCAGCTTCCGGCTGACGCAGGTGCTCTCTGAACATTTCTCCAGCCACCCTAGTGTGTGGCCTGCGGGCGGCGGGTTTGGGGACTCGCCGCCCGACCAGTAACAGGCCCGAGAAGGCGGCGCGCCGTGTTCCGTGCGCGCTTCTCAGGAGGACGTGGGGCAAGGCCCCACAAAGGAGAGGTCCGCCATGGGTTGGCGGACCGGGACCTGCCGGGGTTGCGGTGCATGCTTTTGTGAATCCCGCGACCCTGGCTGTACGGTCAGGAGAAGGAACACCGTTGGTTTTTAGCCGGTAAGAGTACGGCAGACCCCCTCGCCTTCCCCGGGCGAGGGACATCCATGAGGATTTTCCAACGAGAAAAAAAAAAAAAAGGTTCGACGACGCTATGCCACAGAGACTTCGATAATTAATAAAATATATACAGTTTCATTCAACTAATAACTTAACCAAGTCAAACGATATATTAAAACAGATAAAAGCACAACATATTTACTCAAGTTAATAGCAACCCTCTAAGCTCTAGATCAGAAGATAACTTGATACATAGAACATCCACTTCAATTTATTTAACATAAAATTGTAAGTAAATCGAAAGCAATTCTCTTAATGGCCGCAAACGTTGCGCAGGATATAAAAATAAATTTACATCGTATCGGAGTGTTCGTGTCGTGTCGTAGCCGTCTCGTGCCCACGACGCCCGCGGGTGTCGTCAAATGTCGTATTGCCGATAATTATCGAACGGTTAGTGTTGATGGGGGGAATTTATATGTTACGGTACGAATACGATACGATTCTGTTGGAAAATGCCTAGCTAGCGGAAATGTCTAGCTTTTTATTAGTTGTGTCTCTATATTAAAACCCAGTTGTTTTGTTTGTTCCCATCATTCCTATTTGCTTTCAGCTGTGATAACCTAGTGGTGTGACCGTTGGACTGCCATGGTCTCGAGTTCGAACCCAAAGCACGCACCTCTGACTTTTCAGATTCATTTGCGTATAGTATAATTATACCTTGCTTAAAAACGGTGAAGGAAAACATCGTGAGGAAACCGGCATGCCTTAGAGATATTTCTCGACGGCATGTGGAGCCAAGTCAGAGGCCCACGGGCGGCGTAAACTCTGACACCAGGATTCATGTGCGTTCGTTCCGCCTAGCCTTTTCCCAACTTTGTTGAGGTCAGCTTCCAGCCTAACCAGATGCGGCTGAATACCAGTATTTTACACGGAGCGACTGCCATCAGACCTCCGCAACCCAGTTACTGGGCAATTCCGATATCCTTAAAGTTAGACCGCTTGTCAGACTGCCGGGTTCCTGACTACCCCTAACGACTGTTATAGGTATTCGTATGACACCCGGGACCGACTGTTTAACGTGCTCTCCGAGGCACGGAGGGGTCTTGATGTGTAACGAACGGTCACCCATCTACAGACTGACCGCGGCAAGCGCAGCTTAACCTCGAAAATCGTATGTTCCGCGCAGTTGGTAATTAGCCACGAATTTGCGTATTATATAATTATCACTTGCTTAAAAACGGCGAAGGAAAACATCGTGAGGAAACCGACATGCCTGAGAGATATTTCTCGACGGCACGTGAAGCCAAGTCAGAGGCCCATGGGCGGCATAAACTCTGACACCAGGTTAGTCACTAACCACACGGAAAGAATAAGATTCTCATTTTGGCAAAAACTCGAACACATCTTTCATCCATGAGATGATAAAAGCGGTTCAATCTGGTCAGGTAAAGCGAAGACTCTTGAAGAAAGTAGCTTGGATAGTCTAGTTGCGGAAGGCAAAACTGTTGTGTCGCAATTTGGAAGGCGTCTTGATGCACAAGGGCATATTTAGCCCATTACTATCCCATTGCTGCGCACGGACCTCTTCTCAGTATAAGAAGGGTTTACGCCTTAGTCCACCTGGCTTGGTGATAAATGATTTTTATTTCAGTAAATAAATCTGTTACAGACACTTTTACAAGTCAATGTAATGTTTTTTAAGACTAGATGGCTAAAGCCGAAACAAAGTCGGAGATCAAGGTCTCTTTTAAAGTTCAGACATTGTGGTATAAAAACTATGCGAGTGTAACAATGTAGGGCAACGTCTGGAATGGCCTTTTTAGGAAAGTGCCATAGCAGGTTTGAGTTGACCTATCCTAACTGACGGCATGCATGCATTAGTAATCGCGTAGCTCAAACCTTATTTTAGGGAGCTCAACAACCCGACTGCCGCACGACGCTGCCAATCAGCCGGACAATTGCGGATACCACTTCGGTAGGTTGGATACCATTTCGTAACTATAAATCGTCAACATGAAAGGTGCCCAAAAGCCATAGGCCTTCGTCGTAAACGTGGCGCTCCGTATAGGCGATAACATTTAATAGCTGTTTGCATACTTGGGCGGCTGCATCCGAATGCATATGGAGAATATTGAGATATACTATCGTCATAACAGTATGATGGTAGAATATAAATATCATGGTTGGTAACGGGTCAGGATTGTAGCTAGGTACTGCTAATAAGGTACTTAAAACCACGGTGAGTGTAATCATTCATTTATTCATTCATCATCAACACTAAATCACTCTCATAGGAGGTACTTATGAGGCTTCCATAGTCACGCAAAGTCAAATAAGGCCTCGAGAAATATTGAATAAAAAATAAAAATAAAACTCCTATTCCATGTGCTTATCTTTTTTATTTAAACTTGACTTGGTCGCCTTTGACCCGAGTCTCACCTGATGGTAGGCGCAGATAGGGTTTAAGATGGAGCACACGAATACAAAGAACAGAGAGGGATTCCCCTATACCCCTCTGGCTCTCACATATACACGACGGAACACGGTAAACTGCTTGGGGAATGTAATTTGAGGGTGGTAGCTAGTCCGACAACCGTTCTAACCTTAGGATATCGGCATTGTCCAGTTACCTACTGGGTTGTGGAGGCCCGATGACAGTCGCTCTGTGTAAAATACTGATATTCAGCCGCATCTGGTTAGACTGGAAGCTGACTCCAACATCATTGGGAAAAAGCTAGGAGGAAGAGAGGTACCTAGCCTGGCGGACTGTGTAGTTCCTACCACCAAGCGTGTTGGGTTTTGTTGAATCTTAGAACACGCGTCAATTCCCAGCGTGCGGTGAGGAAGTTTTATATTCTAACCCGTCCCCACACGGGTTTATTTTTATTTGTAATTGTTTGTGCGTCTTTTATTGTGTGTAGGTACCTAAATACATAGTATTTTATTTTCATCTTCTACTTTTTTAAAGCTAAACATTATGTTTCTTTGAAACAGGAGATCTTGTCCGTCACTGGAGTGGAGTCCTATTTATTATGATCTGATAGTCAGTATTCCGTCAGTCAGTGATAGGGTTGCCGGATACCGCATAGTGGGTTGAAGTTTAGGCTGTGTTTCCAACTATGGGCTGTTATTAAGCACACTACTTACAGCTTCCGGTAAGAAAACACATAAAATAAATACTAACATTAATTGCATAACGCGAGGTTGCTATGATATTTAACTCAGGCAATGACTGATTTCTTTCAAGTAATCATTTTGTTTATTACTTTTTCGGAACTCGTTGAGAAATTGCTAAGTAAGCACACTTCGTGTTTTTATTAATTCTTCAAATAAACTTAGTCAAAACGTGCTCTCAAAACGTATTTTAGGTGCGTGACAACTCATCCATACCTACATTAGCCAATAAAATAAAAACTCACCTATATCAATTGCCAAAAAAAAACATAAATAACAATTATTTTTTCAACGTAATTGCATTTTAATTGGCCATAAAACCAGCATCTGCCAGCCACAAATCAATGTTCGCAAATTGTGGTCGGCAAGCAAAATCTCCCATTCACATTAAATCTTCGTTAGTGGCCGCTAGATGGCGGGGAGCACGCGATGTTGTGTAGATACCTTATTAGTTAGACACTGAAACAAAGTAAAATTGAATTCTTTTTTAAATTGGTATGTTTTTTTTTATATTGTTGAAACCATAGATAGAAAAAAAATAACTTTAAAGAGGTTTTTGTTAAGTAAAACGCCTGTATATTTTGTAAGAGCAATAATCCTAAAAGCAACAGTAAGCTTTTACACAATTAACAACCGCGCGGATCATAATAAATGTTTTGCAAAGTTAAGCTGCGCTTGCCGCGGTCAATCCGCAGATGGGTGACCGTTTGTTACACATGCCCCGAAGAGTATGTTAAACCATCGGTCTCGGGTGTGATACGAATACAATATATGACAGTCGTTGGTTAGTCAGAAGCCCGAAAGTCTGGCAACCGTTCTAACCTTACGATATCGGCATTGTACAATAACTGGATTGCGGAGGTCGGATGGCAGTAACTGCTTGTAAAATACTGGTATTCAGCCGCATCTGATTAGATTAGAAGCTGGCCCGAACATAGTTGGGAAAAGGCTAGGCAGAACGAACGATTGCCGGGGTTGCGGTGCATGCTTTTGCGAATCCCGCGACCCCGGCCGAACGATCAGAAGGAGGGACACCGTTGGTTTCTAGCCGGTAAGAGTCCGGCAGACGCCCTCGTTCCCCGGGCGAGGGACACCCATGAGTATTTTCTAGCGATAAAAAAAAGGTAGACCGAACGAAACTTCTACACAATTTTGATTGTAAAAACAGAATGTTACGGTGAGATTCACTATCAGTCAAATAGTTGTTATAATACCCTATTCGTGGCTCACACAATGTCGGTTAATCGGACATAGATCTACCCCTTTAAATTCCCTTACTCGACAAAAAAGAACAGTGAAAAACCATTACCTTAAAATTAACTCCCAAGCTTGGCATGCTTAAATGCAATGCGTCGTTCCCGGGAGAGTTTCCTTTATCAATTATGTCTGATAACTGCTAAGTTGCAGACGCGAATGGGCCACTCACGGCCATACGTCACAATTTGCACCCGATAATTGGCCCAACGATATTAAAGTTTCAAGACTTTGAAGTCGTCGAGTACGTTTGTTTGTCAGTGGCTTGTCGAATTAACGGTAAAGGAAGGTGGATTGATAGGAATAGTTGGAAGGTTAACTGCGGTGGCTACTTAGTTTTCTACATAAGTATGTATACCATATACCTCCATGTATTATTCTTATATTCCGTTTATTCATCTATATACATATTTTATACATTTTTAAATATTTCTATAAAAAACATTTAAAAATATAAAAAATAGTAGCCCACCGGCATCGGGAACAGGGTCCAAGCTACCGGTGGTCAGGGCCTCAGAGAGAGGAACTTCCTGACAATACGTGCCGTGTCGAGAAGTACCGCTTTCTGTATCAGGCCCTTGACCCAGCTGCCCAACGAGAGCGTCGTCAGATGTTGGTCGAGGCTCTTGGCCATTAGGCCATTGGCCGTTACGACTATCGCCACAATGGTTGCCGATTCCACATCCCACATGTTGACAACCTCGTGTGCTAAGTCAAGATACTTGATTTGTTTATCTTTCTCAGCTTTCACGAGATTCCCATCATGCGGGATGGTAACATCAACAATCATTGTGCGGCGCTCTGATCGATCTATCACCACTATATCAGGTTTATTGGCAACAATAGTCCTGTCAGTGATGATAGATCGATCCCAATACAACGTGATACGACCATTTTCAAGAACTGGGTTGGGCACATACCTGTAATACGGTACCTCCGATTCCACAAGGTTATACTTCAAAGCAAGTTGCTGATGGATAATCCTGGCCACTTGGTTGTGCCTATGCAAGTACTCGCCGTTAGCAAGACGAGAACATCCGGAAATAATATGCCTGAGGGATTCGCCGGGACAGTGGCATGCCCGACATATGTCAACCGTCCCGTCCTTCACAATATACTTCCGGTAGTTATTCGTCATGATAACCTCGTCCATAATCGCACAGACAAAACCTTCGGTTTCCTTCGGTATTATTATTATTATTATTTAGCCATGATCATCCCAATTCAGGGCAAAGGCCTCCCTACCCTCCTTCCACTTCTCTCGGTTTAAGGTTTTCTGCGGCCAGTCCTTCCAATAGGTGTCTAGTTCGTCCCGCCATCTCCTTCTGGGCCTGCCGCGACGTCATCTGACGTTGTGTGGGTTCCACTCAGTGATGAGTTTTGCCCACAGCTCGTCCGACATGCGGTAGACGTGTCCAGCCCAGTTCCATTTTAAGCTCGCGGCTTTCTGACCAACGTCGGCGATCTGAGTTTTGGAGCGCAGTACACTATTCCTTATACGGTCTGATAACCGGAATCCTAAGATACTGCGCTCCATGGCTCGCTGGCAAACCCCGAGGGTTTGCCAGCGTTTCTGTTATTCTACACATCATACCTACATGTATGATGTGTAGAATTATACTGGTAAATTCTTAAATTTTTAACCGACTTCCAAAAAAAGGAGGAGTATGTATGTTTTTTTTTTGTATGTTTGTTCCGCGATATCTTTGCTAATTGTGAACCGATTTTAATGATTCTTTTTTTGCTTGAAAGAGTATTTTTTCGAAGTGTTCAAATTTAAATTTGGTAAAGATCTGATGAAGAACTTCGGAGATAGACAATTTGAAGTCGGTTTTATTTTTGTTAAAAAGTTTTATAGCAGAACAGAGACAGTGGGGTCGATTCTGTTGCGCACTTTGACAGGACTAAACTAAACTAAGGGTGTTTGTCTCTTTCTGTTTCAATAGAAAAAGAAAGTGACAGTTGCGTTTATTCTAGTTTAGTACTGTCAAAATATGCAACAGAATCTACACCATTGTCTTCAGTAGACTGACTTGGAAGACGCGACACCTGAATTGAGGAAAATAATATTATGATAAACTTGAATAATGGCGAAATACTCAAAGGCTACTCAATTGGCTAGTTGGTCTAGTGGTGCCAAGCGCGACTGCTGATCGTGAGGTCCTGGGGTCGGTCCCCAGGTCGGTTATTGGATTCATTTATTGAGTTTGGATTTGTGCCCGGTTGATGGCAATAGGCTCGCGCCATATTACATGGGACTTAAACATAACTGCGAAATGACAGTGTTACTATACACCTCTGCCTAACCCTTCGGGGAATAAAGGCGTGATGTTATGTAATGATACTCAATTTCAAGTCACCGAAGGCGAAGTAACAGTGACAGCACGGGAGTTAACGGCAACTTAAAATTGAGTAGCGTTTGAGTATTTGGCCGAAAGTGTTGCAGAAACTTTTATTTAACTACACTGGCCTGCAAAAATAAGTATCACACTTTTAAAATCGCAATAACTTTTTAAGTACACAAGATATACTTTCGAAACAAAAAGGACTCAAAAAAAGAGTTTAATTTTGTACATAAAAACTTCAAAGTCGGTAACCTTCTTTTGAGAAATGGCTGAAAGAAACTTTAAAATCAAAAATAATCCTTTTTCAAGTTACAATTATACCATTAATTTTTTGTTTCTATTTTGGTTTTCAAATTTTTTCTTGATCGATGATTCTTGTTACAAAAGCTAAGTTAGACAACAGCACATAAACTTATTTATCATGCCTCTTTCACCTGAAGAATGTACTAGGATCATGACTTTTCTGGAACTAGGCATCAGTATGCGTCGTACTGCAAGAATGGTGGGTCTGACGTTACGAACGGTCCAGAAGGTGAAGCGAAGGTACGAAGAGACTGGAAACCATTTGAGGAGACCTGGTAATGGCAGACCCAGGTGTACTAGTGCCCGAGAAGACCGTTATATTGTTTCCACTGTGTTGAGAAATCGCCACTTAAATGCAGTTGAAGTCCAGCAACAGCTTCTTCAGACCCGAAGGGACTACATTAGTGACAGTATAGTGAGAAGAAGACTGGCTGAAGCAAACCTGAAACCTCGAAGACCAGCGAGTGGCCCCAAACTCGAGAGAGAGCATCGAGTAGCGAGACTACGATACGCCCGTGAACACATACAGTGGGATCAAGAAGAATGGGCAAGAATTTTGTTTACAGACTAGTCTAGATTCTCACTTTACACTTCTGATGGAAGGCGAAGTGTCTACAGGCGACCTGGTGAGCGATACCTTCAAGCCTGCTTCTCAGAAAGAGTCCAGTACGGTGGAGGCAGTGTACATTGGGCTGGCATATCTTCAGAAGGTCGCACGGAGTTAGTGGCCATAGAAAATGGCACTCTGACTGGGGAAAGATATGCCCAGGAGATTCTCAATGAGTATTCAGGGCCGTATTTAGTAAATATGGGTGATGGATCGATGCTGATGCATGATAATGCCCGGCCACACACGGCTCGGGTCGTGCAAGAGTATATTCAGGAGGTTGGTATCAGCGTTATGGCTTGGCCATCAAGCAGTCCTGATCTCAACCCGATTGAGCACACCTGGGATGAGCTAGGGAGGCTAGTCAGAAGCCGCAGACCACCACCTACCACCCTCAGGGCACTAAAACAGGCCCTGATAGAAGAATGGGAGAATATTCTCCAACATCGGCTCCGAAACCTCGTGTTCAGTATCGTAATCGACTTGAAGCTGTAAGCAGAGCCCGAGGAGGCAATACCAGTTATTAAAAAATAAATAACATGTAAAACATACTTGTAAATGTTAATTGAGTTTTATGACACTAAGCTAAAAGTGGCTATTTTTATTGTTTTATCTTTTTTTAGACTTAAAAATGTTACTAATGTATAAATTACTATAGTTTAAAAGAAAGCTGATAAAAATTGCTATAAAACGTTTTTTATTTTAAATCTCTAACTTCTATAGTTTAGAAATAATTCAAATTTTAAAAGTGTAGTACTTATTTTTGCAGGCCAGTGTATATTCATATACTACCTTTACTACGCTGTTAGATGTTAAACTGAGGCATTTAAGTTATTGCGTGATTTTCTTTTATGTAGATTGTAGGTACATCTCAACTTTCGCCTTAGCATCTGAGACTATTGAAATCTTATTTCCAAATAGCGACTACAAGTCTTGTAGCCAAATACTCAAATGCTACTCAATTTCAGGTTGCCTTTAAGTCTCGTGCTGTCACTTTCACTTTAAGGCGAAGTGACAGTGACAGCACGAGGCTTAATGACTACTGAAAATTGAGTAGTGTTATCGGTAGCTGGTAACACTGGATAATGTTCATAAAGGAGGGCAGTCGTCAAAATGAATCAACGTATCCGACGTTATAAAAACAGTGCTCATTCGTCGGAGCAGAGGATTCTATGTCAAACCACCGAAGAAGTTTGACATTTTATATCTGATTTGCTTGTCCTTATTTTCTGATCGTGTGTAAATGATTATATTGTGAACTAGTTTCTGTAACCAACCACTAACCCTATTAAAAGTATTCTCAGTGGTGGAGAGTCTATGATGGTTTCATTTAATTTATTTACCATGCTCGCAATACTGACAGACTGATATAGCTATAACTGTAATGATAGATTCACCCTGCACGATTCTGTTGTCTATCTTTCACAGTAGCGTTTGAGTATTTGGCCATTAGTTTAATCAAAAACCCAAACTATATGTTTCATCCAACAAAAACCTTACATACATTAATACATATTCCATACCTAACAAAATTCAACATCACATAGGCAAGTCTAAGTACCTACATTCGAGGAAAAATACGATAAAAATACTTCATCTGAATATAAAGTACCTCTTGCGATCGGAATGATTGATTCTATATAGCTCTGACGTGATGTCGCATAAAATATTGATGCTTCTCCGTCATAAAAATATCCCTTTTTCAAACACTCTCCGATGACCAAAGAAGCTTTTTGCATAATTTTTTGGATCGGAGCACCTTGATTCTGTGAGTGTGGGCTGCCTAAGGTTTTTTATGCGTACTGAGTGAATTTTATTGATAGTTTTATATACCGGTTTTTATGTTTTGATATGGAGATTGGTGACTGGGAAATTTGGGAAGGATGTCGCAGAAAAAATGGCGTCTGGATGAAAATGATCGTTATTAAAGAAAAATAAAATTGTTGTTGTAATTACAGTTTAAAACAAAACCTACAAAATAATAAGTTACTGTTATAATATTGTTGAATATTGTTATTTCGTTTTTATTGGCAGTAATTATTATCATGTCATTTGAAATCAGACTTTAAATTCAGATCTCATTCATACGATTAGTTGCAATAACTTTTTTGTAGGAGTTTTAAAATATATTTTTTATTTATGGCTTTATAATGTTTCCTGGGTCTATTTAATAATACAATCTAATTCAGTAGGTACCTATCTAAATTATCCTACATTAAAAGACAAACCTAACCCTTTCCAACTGCCAATTTAACCGTCAGATCCAAAGCATCCATAATTCAATAATCATCCTATACCATTTGATTCTCGTTTTTATATCGTAATAATATCGAGTGACGCAGGAGACGAAAATAAATTTTATCTCTCTATCACTTAGTGTCGTATTGCTGTCGTAAATTATACCAAGGTTTACTTTGTCATATTTACGACAACGTAAAAGTTTGAGCGTGAAGGTTTAGTGTAGTAATCACTTTTCATATACTTGTATTGCGGGTTTTACATGACCATATTTTTGCATTTATTATTATCCAAAAAATATTATTTTGTATTTTTTTTTTCGTGTGATTAGTGACTAACCTCGTTTCAGAGTTTATCCCGCCTACGGGCCTCTGACTTAGCTTCACATGCCGTCGAGAAATATTGCTCAGGCATGCCGGTTTCTTCACGATGTTTTCCTTCACCGTTTTTAAGCAAGTGATAATTATACGATACGCAAATGAATCCGAAAAATCAGAGGTGCGTGCCTTGGATTCGGACTCGAGATCTATGACTTGGCAGTCCGACGGTCACACCGCTAGGCTATCACTGCTATAACACAATTATATATTTTACTTAAGCCACGTTTCCCAGTCAGATATAATTCCTACTTAGGAAATAAATATGGCGATTAGACAGATTTTCTATGAAGGGACTGTCAAACCGCCATAATATTTATCTGCCTGTCGATTAAGAAACAGGCCATTAGCTTTTTCCTTGGCATTGATAAAAGCTTACTGTTGCAATCTAATTATACTACGGTTCTCCACATTGCGACCACGGTCTCAACCACCAATATTGTATGCTTCCTATAATGAATCAATAGAGCATTGTAGGCGACCATGAATCAAATGGTCGCTGAGACCACGGACTTTAATACAATTGCAGATTTGGCAGGTTAACATCACACATAGCCATATTCGTTCGATGATAATTGATGCCCAAGCAGACGAAAAAAGAGTCACTCGTAAATTTTCCATTTTCACCATTTCATTGTTCAGTTTAAAGTTCATACAATTTTATCTTGACCCCAATGTGGTAGAGCGAGACGATGAATTCTACACATAAATCTGATCCCCTTACTCCTTTACTTTCAAAATTTATTACGAAATAGATATTGGAAGTATTGGAAAACCTATTATAAATAATTAGTACCCAAACCCTGAAGTCCATGAACCACAAACTGTGCCTTGAGGGGCTAATAAAGTCATATTTGGCGAACCATATATCGTAAATATAACTGCACATCCAGTCGCAACTGCAATCTATGCAACTGCGACATGCAGCTTGATGGCAGTGAAGGTACAGTCAGTGCAACCGCGTGACAACTGCCGACTAGATGTGCAACCCATTTGCCAACTTAAAGTTATGATTACGAATCGTTCTGCCTAGCCTTTTCTCAACTATGTTAGGGTCAGCTTCCAGTCGAACCAGATATGGCTGAATACCAGTATTTTCCACGGAGCGACTGCCATCAGACCTCCGCAACCCAGTAACTGAGCAATGCCGAAATCCTAAGGTTAGACTGGTTATCAGACTTTCGGGCTTCCGACTTCCCAGTAACGACTGTCATAGGTATTCATATAACACCCGAGACCAACAGTTTAACGTGCTCTCCGAGACACGCAAGGGTCTCGATGTATAACGAATTGTCACCTACCCACACACTGACCTCGGCCAGCGCAGCTTAACCTCGCAAATCGTATTAGCCACGAGCCCCCCTAGCACGAGCAGTTATGATTACGAATATGAAGCGAAGTATCATTCACCAAATGTGACGCTAGCTCCCCTGAACACTTCAAGACCTATATGACTTATAGATTCCCGTCACCCCCCACATTTCCTAGTACAACACGTCTTAGTATATTGGCTCACATTTCTCCACACGCACATTCTTAAAGGACGTTTCTATCAGCGGGGAGTTATTTGAATGCTACCGATCCCCCTTCTGTAATTGATTCGTAGTCTGCTCTTTGAATTTCAATTTCAACGATTAAATTGATATAAGTGAGTCGTGGAGACGTATTGTACGTGAGAGGGGAAATCAAATCGTTCAGTTTAGGGTAGATGGTTTTGTTGGTAGGTAGATGGCTGTTCCGGTTAGAGGGTGAAGAATAAAGATCTTAATTTGTCTTTTTTTTAAATTGTTTGATACTCGATTTTGTGTGTGCTTATCGGTAGTTTTCTTTATTACCTTCTTCTGTTTACTAGCCTCATGTATTCCTAGGTTTAAGGCCTGGTCAAACAGAGAGCGTGGCTGGGTGTGAAACTAACACATCAAGCCGTTTCACATGACAGTTTCTGTGTGGCGTCTTCCATACATTGTCATAGTAATTCGGACGCCAAGAGCACGCGATCAAAACGCGATGTGAATATCACACCCAGTCACGCTCTCTGTTTGACCAGGCCTTTATGTTATATTTACTTTCTGTTGGACAAATTTTGCCACGTAGCTTTCTAAACTTGTATTTGTGTGGCCGTCTTCGGCCACTTCTTTATGGGAGCGCATCAAAGACATCACGCCAACGTTTCCTATACCTGCCTTGACGACGGAATTTGGCCACTGCTGGACAAATTGTTTCCACGTAGCCGTCCAAACTTTTTTCTGTAGCCGTTTCTGGCCTCTTTAGAGCACATCCAACATTGCGTTGCTTACTCTGCCTTGGCGACGGAATTATGGTTAGCATAATAAAGTGTATTTCATCTTGATTACTGATGAGATGAGCCTTTAAGTTTTTGTAAAACGAAGCGATTTTGACCATCGAACTTTCAGATAATTTTGTTAATATTCAGATTTTTATGTGAATTTCCACGGAATGTTTATTGACCCAATCTTTTATGACACTTACTAAGATTATTATTGTTAATTTCTTTTAAACACTTCCAATCCCTACATTAGAATGAAACAGATCACCCCTATTTTCAGCCAAAGATAACCTAACTTATGAGAATAACAACGTATTTACGAGATATGAAGTATTTTCAAGTCTATAGAACCCATTTGCCTACTGCGGCCGTCACACAAACGAGAATTGGCAACGCAAGAGTGCCATTATGTAAATATCAAGATTACGATCGTCTCGCAACAGGATATTATAATGGCCTCCGAGGCGGCCTGATGCGATTGGACCGGTGTAAGGGCGCGTAACTCAATACGCAACTTGGACGCCCCCAGTGGCGCGTAGTGATGGGACAGGGGACGTCGATAAAGTTATTTCGAAGTTGAACAGAATTTGTTCGGAGCAAACATTTTATTATGAATTACTAGCTGTGTTCTCACGGCTCCGCCCGTAGCCTATGTTACTCAGTGATAATGTAGCTTTCTAACGGCAATAGAATTTTTGAAATCGGTCCAGTATTTTTTCAAGTTTATTCGTTACATACAAAAATCGAAAAATCGAAAAATACAAATCTTTCCTCTTTATAATATTAGTATAGATTAGTATAGATATAGATTTTCTTACTATTAGCAGATTGGCTTTAATTATTTTTACAGCTAGATGATTTCTGCAGCCGCGCACTGAATATAAACCTCCTTATAGAGAATGCCAAACACATAATTCTGGATTCAATCTATTACATACAGTCGTCTAGAACATACAAACAGAAGTTTATTGCCAAATTTTCCTGTCTGTATTACACATTTTTATATAAGCTTTAAAATTAAGTTACTTGCCGAAAGAAGCACACAAATATTCAGCACAACAGAAATGAAAATACCAGTGTCGATAGAGCAAACATCGATATTCTCAAGTTTCATAACGCCCATCCCTAACCATCTTGGAACTCCCGAAAACTCTAAACGGATTCGACGTCTGTGCTAAGCGACAGTTTTAAAGTATCCTCCTAACTCGATTCTGATGTTGAAACTCGACATCTTTATGTAAATTGTACCAACTTAACTTTGCGGGCGACAACCATTCGTATTGCATATTTTTATAGGAATATTGTGAAGTCTGTGAGTTTTTAGTTTGAAGAAGTCGTCTCGCTACGAGTGTGTCTACATGTTGAAAGTCAGTTGTAGAAGTCAACCTTAATCTCTGAGTTTGTTTCGGCATTTCTGAGCTAGTCAGATCAGAAATGCCGGTGCCATCTGGCTTAAAAAAACATTACATTGACTTGTAAAAGTGTCTGTAACAGATTTATTTACAGAAATAAAAAAAACATTCATCATTTACTAGCGACCCGCCCTGGCTTCGCACGGGTGCAATGTAGATACTAATGTGGGGCATATAAACCTTCGTCTTGAATCACTCTATCAATTGCTGAAAACTGCATTAAAATCCGTTGCGTAGTTTAAAAGATCTAAGCGTACAGACAGCGGGAGCGACTTTGTTTTATACTATGTAAAGATCATTTAGCAACTTATGCAAAAATACTTGCTGTAGATTTAGCGCAAGGTTGTGGTACGGTGTCAGTAAAAATGGAGAAAATGGAGGAAAGCTTTTGCCCAGGAATGGAACAACATAGGCTGATGAAGGGCTCATGGCTAATTGACAACCGCACCGATCATACTATTTGTGAGGTTAAGCTGCGCTTACCGCGGTCAGTCCGTTGATGGGTGGCCGTTTGTTAAACATCGACCCCTTCGTGCGAGAGCACGTTAAACAGTCGGTCCCGGGTGTCATACAAATACCTGTGACAATCGTTACTGGTAGTCGGAAGCCCGAAAGTATGACAACCGGTCTAACTGTATAACTGGGTAACTGGGTTGCGGAGGTCTGATGGCAGTCGCTCCTTGTAAAATACTGCTATTCAGCCGCATCTGGTTAGACTGGAAGCTGACCCCAATATTGTTGGGAAAAGGTAGGCAAAACAGATATACCCACCCACTGTCTATTATATTATTCCTAGAAAACCAGTGAAGCCTGGATGTTTTACTAGTTATGAATAAGGAAAGTCCTGTCGATACTAGCGCTGTCGGTAGGTAATGTATTGGTGGAGGTTCGATGTCGTGACGGGGATTTTTAATGGCGTCTGGTATGTTGTGTAGGAAATATGGATAGTTGGGTACCTACCTATATCTTTGTTTTATTATTACAGTAACTACTGCTGTTACATGTTTATAGAAATATATCTTCTTCTTTACATAGTATAAAACAAAGTCCCGCTGTCTGTCTGTCTGGCATGCTTAGATCTTTAAAACTACGCAACGGATTTTGATGCGGTTTTTTTAATAGATAGAGTGATTCAAGAGGTAGGTTTATATGCCTCACATTAGTATCTACATTGCACCCGTGCGAAGCCGGGGCGGATCGCTAGTTTTTTATATAACAAGTAATATTTCTGCTAGTGAAATTCAATCGAATAATTGCTCAATGAATTGATTAAGAAAGTAAGCAAAAATAACTACGACTTTTGAAAAAGAGACCAATAAAAAAACACTTTTCCATATACACTCGTCAAGTTGATCGATAACTTTGTATGGAACATTTAAAACACAAGTATTTATAAAAGTGTTTGTTCTTATTGCTCAACCTAAGAATAAAACCCAGACCAATGAGGTTTCACATCAAGCACCCACGTCTTTGGCTTTTAGCGCGTCAATACAAAAGACTGCAGACTGTTTCAGTTCGCTTTCCCTTACATATTACATACACTACCCCCCAATCAAAAACCTACTCTAACACCCTTCAAATACCATCGAAATTCCTTAAACAAAGTCCAGAAGGAACTAGCGAACCTCTGCTAAGAAGAAACGTATGTTATTTTGAGTGGAATAAGAATATCTATCTATAAATTGCAATGTTCGAAATTGGTAACTCTTTCACCATCCAACTCTCAACTCTACCTGAACAACATAAGATACGTTTTAGTTTGTTTCAAGTATAAAGCAGGTGCGACACTGCGGTCGCGACACGGTGCAATTTGAATAAATTTGATGGTTCCTGCCAACCATTGTGGAAGGGTGGAATGATATTGGAAAGTGATATCTGTCGTGATGAAATTGGCTACCAGTGTGGATTATCAAGGCTTCCGTTCAAATTGACTTTTACGACTATTGTTTGCCACCGGTTATGGGATTAGGATTGGGAGATATCAAGCGGTTCAAGGCAGTGATAGCCTAGCGGTTGAACCCTTGCCTTCTGTGCCGGAAGATCTGACTTCAATCCCGGCCCGTAGCTCTGACTTCTTGATCGAATTGATGTCCGGTGCGTTAACGGTGGAGTAAACCGTTGTGAGGAAACTTGCACACCTGAGAGAGGTCCAAAAAGAATGCTGTGTGTCGTCCACCAAACTGCACCAGGACAATGTGGTAAATTAAGGACTAAACCCTTGTTATTCTGAGAAGAAGCCCGTCTTCAGAAGTCATCATCGATCAATCCAACATCCAATGAGAGTGCGGTGCTCCTGTTCAGACCATGTCCCACTTGCTGGAGTGTCCCAAATGTCCGTCCACCTGCACCTTTGATGATCTGAAGAGCGCCACCGAAGCTGCAATTAATGTGGCCACCTACTGGGCGCAAGCATTATAATTCATACAGAATGAAGTACCGTCGATACGAAAAGACGAAGAAGTGGGACAGTAATGGGCTGATTATGCAGATTATTACTGTATTACTGTATTTCAAATTCAATAAAAATAATTAAAAGAAAAAAAAATATCATTTTTCGGTCAAAGGGTGACACGATAGAGCGGCTCGATGTTTTGCTACAAGTAAATGCTTTAGTCCAGGGATGCACTGAATTATTAGGACTAGGAGCCACTCGGGTAGACTATGAGCTAAAAGCGGGTCAACATAATTAATTTAAAAAAAGTTTCAGAAGTAGGTGCCTTCAATTTGGTTCAGCGTGGATTAGCACCGACTTCTAAAACTGTTAATTTTATAATATGGTAATTATTTTATTCTTTTCATCGTTTTTTTGAAGTCGGTTTTTTTTTCGTTTTAGTGGCTTTAATTAAAATATGGTTGGACCTACTAAAAACGCTGCTCGTAACATAATCACATCATCACATTATGCGTACTGTCCGTCATTGAGGAGTTCTATTGTCTATCTCCGAAGTTCTTCATCAGATCTTCACCAAATTTAAATGGGACCAATCTGGAAGTATATCCTTTCAAATAAAAAAATATCTAAATCGGTTTATAAATGGCGGAGTTGACAATGAGGTAACAAATATAAAAAAATAAAAAAACATACAGACGAATTGAGAACCTCCTCCTTTTTTGGAAGTCGGTTAAAAACAAACAAAAAAAATGAAATAAAGTTTAACGAAAAAAAAAAGCGTAGACGTTAATTAAAATCATTTATTCAGTCATCTTAAGTAGGCCCCTATTGTTACAATATTGCAGTATTTTCATACGAACGCATAAGAGTTTAATTCGCGGGCCGGCCGCACGTACATTGACGGACGGCCGCATGCGGCCCGCGGGCCACGGTCTGTGCATGCCTGCTCTAGTCTATAATCACCTTTAAGTGTCGGTTTGATGTCACTTGAGATGATGGTTAGAAATATAAAAAAAAATGTATGAAATTCTGATGACGTTTACATTTTGATTTTGACATAATTATTGTCAAATTACTTTTGCAAGGAGCGCCACTATTAACAGCAAAATTGTAATTGTAACGTGGTCGCGTTTCTTGTGTGTTTTACTCAGATATCACAGATCTGATAATTTCACACTTTTGACAGTCATTTGACACTTTGTCTAGAAAGGGAAGAAAATACTAGTTCTATTTAAGTCTACCTTAGTCACCGATAAATAATGTGCTTAAACACATGTTTTTCTTATCAGCATGACCTATGATTAAGAATGTCAAAGTGTTATGGCGTTTACGATAACGTTTTACATGTAATAATTACCTGTATAACAAATATTACATTTTTAAGTATGACTACATATTTAGAAATAAATAATTTTGAAAAAAAAAAGTACCTAAGTACCTTTTTATTTATATGCAGCAGGTCCATCAAATTAGAAATCTACCAATTGAAGTCCAATCAATAAGTCTGCTCAACAAAAATTTTCGAAGCGCTAAAGTCTAGGTACTTTTTAATCCCAGATAGTAGGTAATTTGACAGGCACAAATGTCAAACTTTTAATACTATTTGACAAGTTTGACATTTGTGCCTGTCAAATTATTATCTGGGATAAAAAAATACACTTAAGAAACAATGATAAAAGTAATTCAATTTTGCAAAATTCGGTCCAGTAGTAACGGATCTAATCAAATTATTATGTTCAATAGTAGATAATAATTTGATTATTTTTTGCTTCCTTGTACTCAGATAAACCGTTAACTTAAATAAAAGAATATGATTTACCTACTAAACCATTTCCAATAATGACAATCATCAATACTTTGATAACGAATTTAAAATCGATAAACAATAAAAGTACTATCAGGTTCCACCGAGATTTGAACTCGGATCGCTGGATTCAAAGTCCAGAGTGCTAACCATTACACCATGGAACCGGTTGACGAGTGTTGCGAAATAGCGCCTCCCTTTCACCGGGGCTCTGGTCGTGGCGTCATCAACTCTTGTATTTCATGATTCACGCTATTATCACCTTTATATGTTGTGCAATAATATTTATATTTCCGTAATTGACTGAATATAATGATTGTTGTTTCAAATCGTGAGTAAATTGACGTAAAAAATACTCAATGTCCACAATGCATTAAAAAAAACCGACGTTCTTTTTTTGGATTCAAAAAGGTCCATTAAGATTTTCGATTCTACTATGAAATGTTTGACTAGGTACTTACATGTTTTAATCTACATTGTAAAACATTTCTGTTATGTACTTAAATTATTGTATTAAATAAACGCACGTTGTTAAATTTAATGAAGTGAAGAGAGTCTTAATAATTAATGATGCATGGTAATTAGTTGTCAAAACGACTACACGATGATTAGTGAAAGTTTTGACATCTAATTCACAGTTATTTATTATTTTAAATACAGGTTGAGTTTATACAGAATTGGTCTAAATTACCTAACAAAGAAAATAAAAATAAGTATTATAAAAAAAAAATCACATGCCATATTATTTATAATCGATTACAAACATTTAGAAACTATTTTATATTTTTTTTAAATATATTGAAAAAATATCTATGATAGCCAAATACTTATTTCGCTTATTTTACATTTTGTACCTACTCATTAATGACTTACAGCTTTAATTAACCTAGGTAGGTATTATTTACACAAATGGAGCATTTTGTATGTGTAGTATACTTAAACTATTGTAAAAAAATAGGGGATTGTTTCTCAATTACGTCTTTAGCTCTATTTAGCATTTCAATTATTTTCCGGGCATGTGTCCATAATACACATTAAGAAAAATATAAATAAACCACATTAACTTATTATAACCTTAGCTTATTTTGTTACAAAAAATACTCATCTTTTCTTTAATTTTCTTATTTCCAACAAAATCCGTTTTACCTTTTCACTTCAAATAATAATGACGTAAATCCACCAGGGCCGTACTCGGACGCGCAAATCTTCTCAATCTCGCGGGGCGCACAATCATCGGACTGGGCATCAATTATTCACAATACTGATTGCGTCCGAGACGCATGTGGATCCGAATGAATTATATATGACGCTGACCCGTTGGGGGACGGACTCGAGGCGACTTTTTTTAGTTTTGCTACAAATAAAGGTTTGTACCTATATATGTCTTTCTGTGTAAGCTGTTACGTTATTTTGTACTATATTTGGTGAAAGATGCTGGATAAGAAAAATATTTTGAATTTTAGAAGATCGTTGAGAAGAATTATTATTTGCGACACCTAGTTTCGAATTCGCTAAGTAAATAATTTGCAAATCGAGCGTCAAGAATGTATCACAAACTGACTTTTGTAAATCATCTTAAACTATCTTTATAAATAATTTTACTAATAAGAATTGTGCAATTAGATTTAGACCGACTACTACCTATAAAATTAAATTAAAAAAACCTCGTCAACCCAAAAAAATATTGATTGCAATTATGCATATCAGGTTCCACCGAGATTTGAACTCGGATCGCTGGATTCAAAGTCCAGAGTGCTAACCGTTACACCATGGAACCGACTGATGAACCAATCGTAATTTGTGTGGCCATTGCAATAAAAAGAGTGTCCACTAATTATTATTTGAACAGATGTTTGAATTTTAACTGTGACTTCATAGAACTACAGATTACTTTAATAGTTACCACAGCAGAACCAACACACTAATTGTAGTCTATTATTTAAGTAAACAATAGAATATACTTCGTTGTATGTAATACAAATAAGTTTGATTGGTTTTAGCGCGTTTATTATCTGTTTTTTTTTTGGGAATTATTATGTATTTAGAACAGGTTGTTCCTCCTAGCTTTTTCCCAACTACATTCGGGTCAGCTTCCAGTCTAAGCAGATGCGGCTGATTACCAGTATTTTACACGGAGCGACTACCATCAGACCTCCGCAACCCAGTTACTGGGCAATGCCGATATCCTAAGGTTAGACCATTTGTCAGACTTTCGGGCTTCTAATTTACTATAACGATTGTCATAGGTATTCGTATGACACCCGGGACCGACTGTTTAACGTGCTCTCCAAAGTACGGAGAGGTCTTGATGTGTAACGAACGGTCATACATCCACGGACTGTCCGTGGCAAGCGCAGCTTAACCTCGCAAATAGTATGATCCGCGCGGTTGGTAATTTCAAGCCCCATTTAGAACAGGTGCAATATTTTTATATGCCAAGCAGTGGTAATGGGTGATGGATCCTACGTGTGGGACCTAAAATCAAGCACCGCTCCAACGAAGTGTTGCTGCTAGTTTACAAATCGCTCCTCGTGAATGTACCTAGAGGCCATTTCAACTAATAAAATTGTTGAAAATCGCAATCGAACGTCAGTTGAACACCGGCCATTACACTATTTTTCTTAAACAGATGACGGTCGAACGGCCATGGTTGCGGTTACGCAAGACGGGTTCTTCCCGTTTTACTAAAAATCTGACTAAGATTTAATATTAAATCAAAGTCCCTTGTAACACCTACCTAATAAGTACCAGAGTAAACACTCAATTTTTTTTTCTTTTATTATTTTTATCCTGCTACTAAATCCAACTCTGTGTGAAACAATAGACCGACTCAGAGTGCGTCCCACAGTGCGTGCTAACAGGCGTTTAGCGTTCGTCTGTACCCCTGGGACCTGCTCCTTCCCGCTTTACTACAAATCTAACTAGGTTTTTTGTGTAACGTAATCAAATACAGAATGGAGTTACGGCTTTTGTCAGTGAATGTACAAGGGAGTAGGTATTGGCGAAATATTTTTTCAAGGGGACAGTCAGTAACCTTTTTTAAGGTGTGTTTACAAGTGCGGTTACACCTAGGTTTAGCTGGCTACAACTGCGCCCGTTAGCCGCAATTCGCCTTTTAGCTGTAACTTAAACAAGGTTAGTTGGAAAGGGGGTACTAAGCCGCGGGCCACTTCAAGTATCACTGATGACTATTTTAAAGCAAGTGTTAAAATTTCAAAAATCGATAAAAAAAAATTTCATTCTAATAATTTTTAATTTAGTTTTTTCAAAAAATATCATACCTGCTTTAGTTATGAATTCAGAAGAATTATATTTTTCATCCATGACCCCAAATATGACCTAAATTGTAAAAACAGCTGATCATAGCTATGGATGGACAGATAGATTTTAGCATATTTTTTACGAAATCTTTAAAAACCTATTTCTCTTAAACTATCGAGTTTTGGGGAAAGTTGTAGAACAAAAGTTATCCCTTATTATGGGTACTTTAACACCCTTTCGGCTTAGAACCCCCTTTCCGACTAACCTTGTATGTGGTGTGGAGGAAATCTTCAAAGAAAATAAATAAATATGTAAAAGCATCTAGTCATTTTATGTGATATGAACTTCACTTAAAGTGCACTGTATAAGAGAAGGGGTCATCTAATAATTACATCAAAATCTTTTTGCTCAGACTGACTGCTGGTTGGATAACTATGGATACCTAAGGTAAGCACAGGACCGTATCGAGAAGCGTAACGGAGAAAAGACACTTAGCTGTGGGCGGATAAAGACCTTCTTTTCGTATGGTTAGTGACTAACCTGGTGTCAGAGTTTATGCCGCCCACAGGCCTCTGACTTGGCTTCAGCCGTCAAAAAATATCTAAAAATATCTATCAGGCATGTGATGGAGGAGTGGCTGGAGAGGCGGCATGGCGCCCTCAGCTTCCGGCTGACGCAGGTGCTCTCGGAACATGGTTGTTTCGGGAAGTACCTGTGTCGCATAGGCCGGGAGCAGATGCCCGGTTGTCACCACTGCGACTGCCCCGAGGACACGGCGCTGCACACTTTGCAGGCGTGTCCAGCTTGGGGGTCGCAGCGCCGCGAATTAGTCGCGGCGGTCGGCGGTGACCTCTCGCTTCCGGCTGTCGTTCTGTCCATGGTCGGGAGCGAGACTGCGTGGGAAGCCATCGCCTCCTTTTGTGAGGGGGTGATGGCAACCAAAGAGGAAGCGGAGAGGGAGAGGGAGCGGTGTGCTCTTCTCCCTTCCCGCGCCAGACGCACCGGGCGCCGGAGGGCGCGTGTACGCGATGATCTCCAGCCACCCTAGTGTGTGGCCTGCGGGCGGCGGGTTTGGGGACTCGCCGCCCGACCAGTAACAGGCCCGAGAAGGCGGCGCGCCGTGTTCCGTACGCGCTTCTCAGGAGGACGTGGGGCAAGGCCCCACAGAGGAGAGGTCCGCCATGGGTTGGCGGACCGGGACCCTGGCCGTACGGTCAGGAGAAGGAACACCGTTGGTTTTTAGCCGGTAAGAGTCCGGCAGACCCCCTCGCCTTCCCCGGGCGAGGGACATCCATGAGGATTTTCCAACGAGAAAAAAAAAAGGCATGCCGGTTTCCTCACGATGTTTTCCTTCACCGTTTTTTAAGCAAGTGATAATTATACCATACGCACTTGACTCCGAAAAGTCAGAGGTGCGTGCCTTGGGTTCGAACTCGAGACCTATGACTTGGACTTGCAGTATGACTTGCTGTCCGACGGTCACACCACTAGGCTATCACTGGGATAAAGGCCAAAATGATGGTATTAGTTACTGAGCAAGTAGCCATATTGTAAAGTTGTTAGTACGTGCATAAGGTTGAATTTACACTGTTGCAGTTAGATGCAGTATTTTTAAATCGAGAAGAATTGCTATCACCGATATTGAAATAAATAGACGCGCTTTCTCGTATAGCCAACATGTGCCAAATACATTGATGCAATAAGGTTCAAACTAGCGCTAAACAGCTGTCAAATTCTATGGCACTGTGGTTTCGGAACCACAACTCGTTGATACCACGTTGTTCTTCTAGACAGCGCATCTAGTAGGTACGTGTCAAATACATACAACAGAAACGTGTAGGGGTGAATCTATCATTATAGTTATAGCTAATATCGGTATGTCAGGATTGCGAGCATGGTAAATAAAGTAAATGAAACCAACATAGACTCTCCACCGCTGAGAGTACTTATATTTGGGTTAGTGGTTAGGTTAGGTTAGCTAGTTCACAATATAATAATTTACACAAGATCAGAAAATAAGGACAACCAAATCAGATATAAAAGGTCAGACTTCTTCAGCTGTTCGACATGGAATCATCTGTTCCGTCGAGTGACCACTCTTTTTATAACGTCAAGTACATTGATTCATCTTGACGACTACCCTCCTTTATCAACATTGTCCAGTGTGGTAACACTGTACCGACTGTACTGTGTCCCGACTGTACTTACGTATGTTATCGGTAGCTGGTAAGCTACCGATAACATACGTAAGTACAGTCGGGAAAGGATAAGGTTCGTCAGTTTTCAAATTTATTCCTTTCCCACATCGCGGGCACATGTTACCTTTTAAAACTGTTGAACGGAACAAACCAATGCATGGAAAATTATGTTTAATTATTTGGTAGCAAAGATCAAAATTGCCTTTTGCCTCCATATGACGTAGTAATGCCATATAATGTCTTTGATTTGATTTAAAGAGTTTTGTTGTAAAAACCATGAATGACATCAATGAAGTCGATGATTAAATAAATTGTCGTAACTTGTGTCTGTCACCATGTCAAGATAATATCCTGTCAAAAATTCTGTATTTAAACGCAAATTTATTTCATTTTTAATAGATAAAACATATTACTCAGTTGAGATATTTTTAAATGATAAAATTGATAAACTGTGATTTGTATAATAATATTTCTACTACATTTAATAAATTCATATATTTTTTTGTCTCCATGCTTACATTACTAAAACTGGTATGCTCTATGTATTACCAATTTCCATTGGTAGAACATAGAGATACCTACTACATGTATATTTTTAAGACCTTTTTGTATGACCTATGTTCACAAATAAATATTGATTGATTGATTGATTATTTTCATTTATATAATGTTGGCAATACGTAGTCGGTAAAATAGTTTGTTTCTTGCACTGTGCAAGCTAAAATAGACCTTAAGATGTATAACATTTTCATTCCCCTACTGTACATATTATATCAATGAGAGGGACTCGTGGCTAAATAACAACCGCGCCGATCGTACGATTTGCGAGGTTAAGCTGCGCTTGCCGCGGTCAGTCGGTGGATGGGTGACCATTTGTTACACATCGAGACCCCTCCGTGCCTCGGAGAGCACGTTAAGCCGTCGGTCCCGGGTGTCATACGAATACCTATGACAGTCGTTACGGGTAGTCAGAAGCCCGAAAGTCTGACAAACGGTTTAACCTAAGGATATCGGCATTGCCCAGTTACTGGGTTGCAGAGGTCTGATGGCAGTCGCTCCGTGTAAAATACTGGTATTCAGCCGCATCTGGTTAGACTGGAAGCTGACCCCAAGATAATTGGGAAAAGGCTAAGAGGAAGACATATTATATCAATGATTGCTATCCAAATCGCTTCAACACCGCTACAATTCATAAGTTTACAACATCGAAGAGATCATTTATCGAGGCCAGAGCCGTACTCTAATCATGTGTGATGATCTAAAAATACTGTGTACTATGTAAGCAGTAATAATAAAAATGCTCGATACATCAGCCATTAGGTTAATGATCAATCGATCATGGCGTCGCAAACATCGACGGTTATAGACAAACATACTGTTAGTACGGAATCGGGTGCCGGTTAATTGGATTAATTTAGGGTTCCGCGGTGAAATGGGAGTGTTAGAAAAATATTGTAGAATAACATACTTAATCACTTTTTAACATAAATAAAACCGACTTCAAATGGTCTATCTCCGAAGTTCTTCATCAGATCTTCACCAAATTTAAATGGGACCACTTCGAAAGAATACTCTTTCAAACAAAAAATAATCACAAAAACATAGTAACCTCCTCCTTTTTGGAAGTCGGTTAAAAATCGGTTCACAATTAGCAAAGATATCGCGGAACAAACATACAAAAAAGAAAGTTGAATTGAGAACCTCCTCCTTTTTTGGAAGTCGGTTAAAAATTGGGCTCTATTGGACCTATATAGGCACAGGATCAATAATAGTACTAGATGCTACAGGGCCGGCTGGTAAGGATTTAGAAGCTATTATAGTTAAATTTACTAAATTGAAATGAGAAGAACTTAAGTATTTTTATTATTTTTTGTATTTCGTTTGGTGCAGTGGCTGAGCGATCGGCTTCTGCGCTACGGGTCGTGGGTTCGATTCCCGCACGGAACAAATATTTGTATGGCCTACAGATAGTCGTTCCGGGTCTGGATGTTTGTGCGTGTAAAGATTTGTGTCTGTAAACGCACCCACGATACAGGAGAAATCCTAGTGTGGGGCAATGTTTAAAAAAAGAAACAAAAAAATCTGGCTTTTGCCCGCAGCTTCGCTTGCGTGATTTTTTTCATAAAAACTTTCATCTCTTATTTTACCCCTTTGGGGGCGAAATTTTCAAATACCCTTCCTTAGCGAATGCCTACGTTATACAAGGAATAACATTTTACATTTCTAATCCTCCTCCAGCGGTTTAGGCTGTGCGTTGATAGATCTGTCAGTCCAGTCAGTTTCTACAGATTACAACAAAAATCTTATTATCAAACCCTTGGTATTAAATTAACCCTATACTATGTACTTATTAAACCGCACGATTCGTTTCTCTATTATCTTTCTATTATATTTAATTCAATGCAGGTATTTATAATATGTATGGAAAAACCATAGAATCCATTAAACATTAACACATTTTTTATATGATCTTAAGGACAATCAGGACAGAGAGGGAACGTAGGTCGTCCGTTGTAACATGCTGGCCCGCAGGTTCGCGCGATGTACAAGGACGGTTAAAATAACGCTTTTCAAAACTTATTGTCAATCTTTCTACACGTGCAACCTGTGGATCCGGTATACTCAACGGGCATATACTTAGTGATCTACGTGTCCAATATAATAATGCACTCAGGGTGCTACTGGGGCTATCGTGGCGATGTAGCGCTTCTGGGATGTTTGCGGAGACACATATCGATGGTTTTGCTGCCATCATGCGAAAAAGGTGCGCCTCTTTATTAGCTCGTGTTTTAATTATTTTTTTTTAAATCGTTGCCCCACACTAGGATTTCTCCTGTGTCGTGGGTGCGTTTACAGATACAAATCTTCACACGCACAAACATCCAGACCCGGAACAACTATCCGTAGGCCATACAAATATTTGTTCCGTGCGGGAATCGAACCCACGACCCGTAGCGTAGAAGCCGATCACTCAGCCACTGCACCAAACGTGTCGTCAAACGTGTCGTGTGTGTGTTCGCGGTAACACCAACACTATTCTGAATGTGTTCGTGGATCGTTGGGAGACACCCATGATGCGGGGATGGATGCAACTCCACACTGATTTTACGTAAACAAATTGTTACCACTAACACATAATATGGATAAGATTCTTGTCTGAAATAAATGATGATTATTATTATTATAAGCAAAATGAGTGTTTCACGATCCACGTTTTTTTTTTATTGGACTGTTTGTAGTTGGTCCTAGTGAACCGCTTCTACGATGATACTGCTGCTACCTACTGATGGTTCTTCAGCCAAGTTTGTTTTGTCCTTAAACGGTGTAAATTAGCTTCACTTAGTTTATTTGTTTGTTTGTTTGATTCAAATCTTGTGACAGATTTTTCAACTACTTCTGCTTAACCGACTCTCCTGAAACTTCGCACTCAAATTCAATTCCCATGACAATACAACATGACAATAATTTCAACTTTCATCTGCAGGGGTACTGCAAGATAAAACCGTTTAACTTAAAATATTTTTTAAGGGATTTTTATACAAAAGGACAATGCAACTAATTGGCCCAAAATTTTAAAGATGTCGTCCAAAGTTGAAACCAATGTTAATTGACAGATCTTATTGCCAATAGGAACTTTTACTATGGCAATCAAAAAATCTATCCCGGTAAATAAAAGATACGATTATTAGAAGAAAAATAACATATTTACTATATAATAATAAATTTACTTCTTTTTTACTACACATCCGCTGCTGAACAACATTCGTTAGGCCAAAACTCCTCCTCGGCCTTAGGTCAGAAGGAGGGACACCGTTGGTGTTTAGCCGGTAAGAGTCCAGCAGACACCCTCGCCTTCCCCGGGCGAGGAAAAAAAAAATAAAAACTTTTTAACAAAAATAAAACTGTCTTAAAATTGTCTATCTTCGAAGTTCTTCATCAGATCTTCACCAAATTTAAATGGGACTGCTTCGAAAGAATACTCTTTCAAACAAAAAAGAATAATTAAAATCGGTTGACAATTAGCAAAGATATCGCGGAACAAACATACAAAAAAAAGAAAAAAAAACATACAATTGAATTGAGAACCTTCTCCTTTTTTTGGAAGTCGGTTAAAAAGTTCAAAACACATCCTGACCATTACTCATATTTTTATTTCACTAAACGAAAAATACCTCTTACTTATTTTCTTTTCAATGTCTCCTAACTATTAACCATACTTTATAAAATAAGCAGGCATTAATTAGGTATACGTTTACGTTGAATCAATGTCGCATAATCAAAAACAATTTAACCAATTTGATAATCAATATTTTATTTTTGTCTACTGATCGTGAGGTCCTAGGTTCGATCCCCAGGTCGGGCAAAGTATTATTGGGTTTTTCTTGTGGTATATCTCAGTAGCAGCCTGGTGTTTAGATTTGTGCCCGGTTGATGGCAATAGGCTCGCCCTCTATTACATGGGACTTAAACATAACGGCGAATGTGGGTGTTACTATACACCTCTGCCTAACCCTTCGGGGAATACAGGCGTGATGTTATGTATGTATAACTTATTTTTCTCTTATGGTCGTATCTTTTTTCGTCGTATCCATTATAAGACCTGTCGTGCTGTACGGATCAGAGTGTTGGGCCGTGAAGAAGACGGATGAAAGAAGATTACACGTAGCGGAGATGAGAATGTTGAGATGGATGTGTGGAGTGACGCGAATGGATAAAGTAAGAAATAAGTTTATTAGAGGAAGTTTGAAAGTGGCACCAGTGACAGAAAAGTTGAAAGGAAAGCGTTTGTCTTGGTATGGGCATGTGCTGAGGAGGGATGTAACACATGTGACTAAGAGAGTGATGAATATGAATGTTGATGGATGGAGGGGGAGAGGGAGACCTAAGAAAAGATGGATGGATTGTGTGAGGGAGGATATGAAAGATAAGGGAGTAAATGATAATGAGACGGCTGACAGGGAAGAGTGGAAGAGAAAAACATATTGCGCCGACCCCAAGTAACTTGGGACCAGGGCAGGAAGATGATGATGGTCGTATCTTTTTTTATCGGGATAGATTTTTTTGGTGCCATCGTAAAAGTTACTATTGACATTAAGATCTATCAATTACCATTGGTTTCAAGTTTGGGCAACATGTTTCAAAAATTTGGGCCGAGTTTCTAGAGAAGAGTTGCATTGTCCTTTTCAACCCCTCTTGCACTTCAATCTTTTTTACTTTACTCACCGTTCAACGTAGTGAACACCTCAGCTATAGCCAATAACCATGTGTTACAATAGCTAATATCCTCCTTTAGATAATCTTCTGGTATCTGATAACTTCCAGACACAAAAACATCGCTCCAAAATTAAATATAACAAGATACTCTTCGTTTAATATCTCGATGTCTCCACCGTAACTTAAGAAGCATCTCTTCAATATTAAATCCTATTCCCTCGCCTCAGGGTAATGGCGAAATAGAATTAAGATCAGCCTTACATCTCAGGATATATTTACATAATTATTTAGATAGGCTTTTATTTTAACCTGTATTGTATTTTGATACAATATTTGGTGTTTGTATTGAAGAGGTTTCTTAGAAGTGTATGCGTGACCTATTTTAATGGTGGAAAACTGTTCGCTTACAAAACTCTGTATAAAGTCAGCTTCACTTACCCAGTAAGTTCGTGTTATGGATAATATAAAATGATTTTATTTATTAGAAAATATAGTGGAAAGAGCCTACTGAAATCTCATATTACCTATCATTGAAAATTGGTTAGCATTTTGTCAAATCACTATACTGGGTGTAAAAATAGCCTTAACGAAGCCGAAGTCTACGCATACTGTACTTCAAACCAAGTAACAACAATAAATGCTGAGAAACGACTTTTATTTTTTGGTATTAAAAACAGCTTTTAATTGTAGCGCGCAATAGAAGCGCGCGCGCATCAGACTGTGCCTACATTTCGAAAATATTGATAATGTTTTATAGATGAATGTTTAGTAATAATACGTAAACTTAGTTTTCGTGAAAAACTTTCAAAAATAAGGAGATTTCGACCTCCAATATCTCCATAACCAGCCGGTTCCCAGGTATGGCCTAATACCAAAAAATCTTCATAATGATGGGAAGAATACGTGGCTCTCGGCTTCGTTAAGAGTATTTTTACACCCGGTATTTTTCCAGTAAGATGAGGTGATTGGTTAGAATATTCGACATTTCGCTATAGTCACGAAATCCCTGATGTCGTTATTTCTCGGCGATACAATAACTATGTGGGTTTACTACAATATTGATCAAATCGGACTACTTAGTAATAGTGAGTGATTTGAGTGAATCAATGGATATTTTAAAGTCCTCTAGACATCTTCTTTGTGTCGGTCATGTTTTGTTTCGTAGAGTTGTATTTCATAGTGTTGAATTATTTTAATGAGGTTATAAAAAAACAAAGGAAAGTCAAAATGTTATACATCATCATATTTATTGAAGTGACAGTTTCTTATAATAATAACTCGTAAATTACGACCTTAGGATTGCACATTTTTTTCTTTGGGATCGTTAACATATCTAGTTTAAAAGTTTTATACAATATTTACAATAAATTTACATAAAATACCATACAATTTATAATTTAAAAATTTCGACGAGAAATGTTTAAAATACTTACATTTTACAATATTTATTTACAATGACCGAAAACAATTAAAATTGTATCGTTAATTTTTATTTATTTCATAATGCTTGTTTGTAGCTTTTTAAAATATACCTACTCGTCATTGTATATAAATGAATTTTTATTAGCTACATTTTAAATAATTTTAAATTGTATTTTATTTTTACAAAGTGTAAATAAATACAATTTAAAATTATGTCTGATATGAATTCATAATATATAAATAATAAAATATATTATAGAAGTAATGATTTTATATCAAGTAATTTTCTTCTGACAAGCACTGTTGCACAGGGACGTAATTAGGAAATCAACCTAAAACTGAAAACCAACTGCCTAAAAATCTATGATTTTTAAATGGAATGCAATTACTATGGTCTTGTTATTGCTAATAAATCTATTATTTTGTCTTTTAATCGCATACAAAAACTCTACGGAATGTGAATGGTTCATTTAAGGAATATTTTTGGTGTATCTAATTATTTATATGAATCTATTTTTCTATATGACTTTGGCATAATGGATTTCACATAATATTTTAATTTATTATGTACTCTTATTTATCAGTTTTACAATGACATTTTTAACAAAAAAGACAAAGTGTAGAGTTAAAGTCGAGCAGTTACGATTATGACTAACTAGCTAAAAGATTATATTGGCTCGTTTAAATCTGAATTGGTTACTTACGTGTTACCTTGTTCGAACATGGTTTTAGATTTCATAAATACTTTACCAAAAAAAGGGCGCGCCAACGTTTAATTTCTTTTAATGAAATTGAAAAGCATAGCTTAATCCAACAATTTTATGTTTAGCTCAATAATTAAGTTGTATAAACTGAAAAACAAGAGCAACTTTTAAACTAAAAATAATCTGAAATACAATTAATTATATCTAAGTGCTTCTACATAAGATTACAGCCATAAAAATAGACAACATGTTTTGTACATTTTACACTAATTCTTAAACTATAAATCTGCTAAATATTTTACATAATTCGATTTCATTTTGATATAATTAAAATTATATGAATATGATATTGATATGCGAGTATTTGTCTACTATAATTATAATCTAATGAAGTTAATACAACTTTAGTGTGTTATACATAGCTATTAGGTTGGTATAATAATTATTTTGTTTTTGTCATATAACTGTTAGGAATGGTAATTTGGTATAATAATTATATTTTAAAACTATTACAGTTGCCATAGTGTTAATTAATTATTTTCCAATATAAAATTGGAAAGTAGATGCTAATAAAATCCGGTGGTAATAATATAATGTATATTCTTATTTGTGATTTATATTTTTGTCAAACAATAACACTGAATCATGTCAAAAAACAACAAAGTATAAAATTGGAATAAACATATAAGTTCTAAATAAAATTATTTCTTAAAATTAAGTTGTTCATGTCTAAATAATTATTGGAAAAAACACTTTGGAATGATTCCATCAGTCCATTTAATATACTTTGTGTCTTTATAATTAGGTGCCTAAACTTACTGTTTTTAAATAATTAAACTGTGCTCTTTGGATATTTTCAGCTAAATTAAAAATTGTTTGTGTTACAGTTTCTTAAAATGCTGAAAACCTATTTGTATTTTTGTACACAAAAAAAACGAATATACAGGGTGTAAACGAAATCATGTATTTCCTTCAATCCTCGTGATGTGATACTGTTGACATAGATTAAACCTGCGGGATACTTTAGGATTCAATAAACAAAAAAAAACAGAAAGTAAACATGTTTTCTTAACGTGAGGCATTTTAGCGCCTTAAGCGAATTGCGCGGCAATCGATCGTCGCGCGGTCATTTTACTCGGGGCGCTAAAATTCCTCGCGTTAAGGACGCATGTTTACATTTCGCTGCAATTTTTTTAAATTTAATCTAAAACATTCCCGTGTAGGGTTAATCTATGTCAGCAGTACATCACCAGGTTTGAAGGAATTAAATGATTTCGTTTAGACCTTGTTTAGGTACATTAATTTTGATATTGATAGGAATAAAACGTCATAAAATACGGGACTTCTCTAGTCCCATCCTCATACAATTCATGTAATACAATATTATTATGGTCGCGTAACATATACAAAATTTTCATTTATTTTACATATAAACTCAACACAAACAATTTTTACATGAATAACACTTTATTCTGTACTTTGAGATCAAAAAACTCACAATGACAAAGCGTTTACAATAGTAAAGTTTAATCTTAACTACGTATATGGGCTGTGGTAACATTTATATGTCTTAGGTCTTTGTATACTATTTGTTAGATGCCTAATATACATCGCCCAGTATAACTTGAGACGCGGCGAAATAGGGAACTACATGAAAATGTATTGAATTTGACGTATTATCGCGTTTTCTCTTAACAAGCAGCGCCGCTCTGAAATGCCACATTATACTGGGTATGCTGTATACAACGTGTTACAAAAATACCCCTAAAGCCGAAAGGGGGTTAAAAGGTCCCTTGTAAAGAGTCTATTGGCAATATTTGAAAACCATAGTATGACCCAAAAAAAATAAAGAATTTAGATAAAACATAAAATAATCATCATTGAAACGCAACCCTGAAAACATAAAACTAAAGAGTAGACTACCCAGAAAGTTATTTACATTCTTACCTAATTTCCTCTGAGAGGTAAATGACAACAACCATAAAAGACTACTTGATTATTTACATTTTTCATGGGGAATTATGTAACACGTTGTATAGTAATTATTTACTGCATTGTGAAGCGATGTGGATGGAAGTGCAATAAAGTAAAAATGTAAGATTTTTACATACGTAGACACGCAAATTTAACATAACAACATAACATCACGCCTGTATTCCCCGAAGGGTAGGGCAGAGGTGTATAGTAATACCCTCATTTCGCCGTTATGTTTAAAACCAATGTAATAGCGGGCGAGCCTATTGCCATGAAACCAATAACACTTTGCCCGACCTGGGGATCGAACTCAGAACCTCACAATCAGCAGTCGCGCTTGCCACCACTAGACCAACGAGGCAATTTTAATTTAATTTGACTGGATATAAATTCAAATACAATTTCGTATGGCAAGCGTTTTGCTTCTGAGTATTATACAAAGATTAAGACTGTTCTTCCACAGCCCACGACACAAAACGACTAATTCTGGTAACGACTGACCGCCATATTTCTATGAAACGTTACAACGACACTCGTAATGTCGTGTCGTTTAGTGAATAAACGGTTTATAGAATTATAACAGCGGTCGGTGTCGACACCATTTTCGTAGTACCATGTCGCGTGTCGTGGCAAAACGGCGTATTATAAAAACAATTAAAAAGTGGCATAATAGCGCCTAACATGTCAACTAGATCTTCCTTATAGCAGCAACCACATCTTGTCCGTCTCTATGATAATGTCTCTATGGTAATCAACTATACATTAATGTCAAAATCACAACAGAACTGTCAAAATTTGCCGAAAATCTTTCACTACCACATCGCTCCACCTCTTTGGTGTACCTCCATCCTCAAGCCTCAACGCCAGCCGGGGGGCGCGAAGGCGGTTGAAGTTCAGGATGGCAGCGGCTGCAAGGGGGGTACTGCGGTGCTCATGTGAGCCCTGAAGTCAGGGTGCTGGCGCAAGTCAGGGTGGGGCGGACGGAGATCTATAGGACAAAGCAAAAGTATTTTAAAGATTTTAGAAGGTGGGCAATTCTTGTTCTCGCTATATTCCCGGAAGGGTTGGGCAGAGGTGTATAGTCACAGCCTCATTTCGCCGTTATGTTTAAGTTCCATGTAATAGGGGGCGAACCTATTGGCACTAAACAGGCACAAATACAAACTCCGGGCTGCTACTGAGGAATTCCACACTGAAAAACCCAATAACACTTTGCCCGACCTGGGGATCGAACCTGGGACCTCACGATCAGCAGTCGCGCTTGCCACCACAAGACCGAGGCAACGAGGCGGTTGATGGTATTGTGACGGGTGGTGGCTGACTGGCGGGGGTCCAGGCCTATAAAAGGTCGGGCACATTGCAGATCGGCCCTCTCGCGCCGCTGCAGTTGCCAAGCTAAGTGTTCATCTGCTCAAGAACACCCTGGACTCCTCGCATTGTACGCACTACGCCTTGTTGTTCTCTTTGTAATTCTTAATTAAATATATATAGTGTACGGTTACAAGTGTTATTCTTTATCCTCCCGTAAGTACACGCCTTCAAAATTTTATGTGCACATGCTAGTTGAGGGTTGACTCCTAAAGCCACCCTAAAGTGTTACAGTATGATTATATTTTTTTTATTGAATCTTACCTATCCGATGCTCAGCAACTGAAGCATGCATATCAGTGGCATGCATGCCATGCACGTCAGTATGGGGCTGCATATGCGGCGGCTGTGGGGGCCTTAGATCAGCATGCTGGGTCTCCTTATGTCTCCTCAAGTCCACCTTCCGTTGAAAAGCTCTCCCACAGAGCTCACAAGCGAAGGGCTTGAAACCGGTGTGCTTGCGGGAGTGAGTGATCAGGTTTGAGCTCTGGCTGAAGGCTTTGCCGCAGACCTGGCATTTGTGTGGTTTCTCGCCTGTGAACAAAAGAAAATTACTTTTATGGTAGATATCTGGCTGGTGGTGGAAATTCAGATCAGTTATCTTCGCAATGTCAAATTTCTATCTCTGGTAGGTAGATAGAAAAACGTAACATCACGCCTGTATTCCCTGAAGGGTTGGGCAGAGGTGTAAAGTAACACCCTCATTTCGCTGTTATGTTTAAGTCCCGTGTAATAGGGGGCGAGCCTATTGTCATCCACCGGGCACAAATTAAAACTCCGAGCTGCTACTGAGGAATTCCAGACGGAAAAACTCAATAACAATTTGCTCGACCTGGGGATCGAACCTAGGACCTCACGATCAGCAGTCGCACTTGCCACCATTAGACCAACGAGGCAGTTGGTCATTAAGGCGAAACACACACTGCCCCGCGTTACGCTGCGGGGTGTGTGGCGACAGAGCCACAACACTGCGCGTGAATGCGTTTTCTGTGTGTTGCACTACGCGTGTTTTCTATACAAACACAGATACTTGCAACAACAACGCAAGAACACGCACTCCCGCGCTACGCTGCGTGATGCGGTGCAGTGTGCGAATCGCCTTAGGTAGATAGGTTATTGAAAATGGCCGTTACTCTTTAAATACCATAGGTAACTGGCAACGCGTAGGCTAACAACCATTCTACCGTAACCCTCAACCTTCTATTTCCCCGGAACCACGAGAAAAAATAGAGTTTATCCAACCGGATCAACTCCACTCGGGTCCGAATCGTGGAGCATTTCCGATGTTAATCCGCGCCACATCCGCGCTATCGATCCGCTGTGACGCGCGACCCTGCAATACCGACAGGGTTGTCGATTGCGAGTAAATCGGTGATCTACTTTTACGCTTCGAAGGTTGCAATACGGGAGATGCGCGGTGTGGCGGGCAAGGGTAATGGACCAAGCTTTCAAAGCTGTCAATAGGTAGGTACTGACAATTTTAACGTCAAAGGCGGTGAACCAGTCTAGGGATTCAAAGTTACGCTGTTCTGGTTCTCTTTAACTCGGGGCTGGTAGAACTGAAGATATCCTTACTATTGATATTGTTCTCTAGCGTCGACACGAACTATTTGAGAATAGTTCATGCCGTGGTAAGACTAACCAGTCAGCGAGGATAGTAGTGGGGTTGACTGCCCATGGTGCGCTGGACTTTTTTAAGTATCGTGGCTCATGGAGGTTTTATTGCACCTAATAGGAATTGAACAAGGTTTTCTAGTCTGTCGTTCTTTTAATTGTGCGTTTAATTATGAAATTACAAATTCTCTTTTAAGTACTACACATTTTCAGTCACGATACAAGTCTATTCCATTTTTACGCAAAAGAATGCCGTTGTATTTTGGTGTAAATAAAAAAAAACATCTTACAGTATGAATATAAGGCCGGGGCCGCACTGATACGGCGACAGCGACGCGATGTCGATTTCGTGAAAACAAACTCATATAAACATATGTCCGTGGCCGCACTGCAGAAGCGACAAGCGAAATCTATTTGTTCACGAAATCGCCGTCGCTTCGCTGTCGCTGTACCAGTGCGGCCACGGCCTAAAAGTACCTATTTTAGAGTTCATGCTTTCATACAATTAAATAAATAAATAAATATTAATCGAAATATTTTTTCTAATAACTATTTAGACAACGAAATTTCCTACATTTATTAGTAATAAACATATTTGTAAGCTAAGTGGTTGATGATGTTAACTGGTTTGAAAAGTACAATTTTTCAGCCAAACAGCGCGTGAACGGCGTATACGCTCTTAAATAAAAGTTCCGAAAGAAAAATATTTCGCTAAAATAATATATGTAGGTGTGCCACCCCTAACAATTCTGTGTTAATAAACCTTTGCGGAATCTGTTCGCAGTTTTCTCTCTGCTCCGTATTACATATACGATTTATAGAGAGGCAGCCCTATACACTATGGTTATATGAAATATATTTGTGTAGGATTGTGTTAGCCCTATTTATACGGACAGACGCTTACAATATCGTCTGTAAATGGAACGAAATCCGTAGAATCTGGGTGTTCGCTTTGCTTTTATATCAAAAGGCTTTATCGAATAGTGAATATATGTAGTTCGTATGTCTGAGAATGAGATGACGTGGTATCTGTTACAAATAGGTAGGTACTCTTTCATGTTAATGTAAGTATACAATGTACTTAGAATGTAGGTATTAGCTACTAATTTTATTATGGTATGATCAATTTTAGGGGGCGGGGGGGCTCGTGGTTAATGATCAAGGCGAGGTTAAGCTGAGCTTGCCGCGGTCAGTTCGTGGATGGGTGGCTGTTACACATCGAGACCCCTCCGTGCCTCAGAGAGCACGATAAACCGTCGGTCCCGGGTGTTTATACGAATACCTATGACAGTCGTTACGAGTAGTTAGCCCGAAAGTCTGACAACCGGTCTAACCTTAGGATATCGTCATTACCCAGTTACTGGGTTGCGGAGGTCTGATGGCAGTCGCTCCATGTAAAATATTGGTATTCAGCCGCATCCGGTTCGACTGGAAGCTGACCCCAACATAATTGGGAAAAAAGGCTAGGAGGAAGAAGTAGTAATTGTAAGGACTACATTACACTTCTTTACCTAGTATAAAACAAAGTCGCTCCCGCTGTCTGTACGCTTAGATCTTTTAAACTACGCAACGGATTTGAATGCAGCTTTCAGCAATAGATAGAGTGATTTAAGAGGAAGGTTTATATGTCCCATATTAGTATCTACATTGCACACGTGCGAAGCCGGGGCGGGTCGCTAGTATATTATAAATGTAAAGATGGATGGACGTTTGTTTCTCAAGCACGCATAAACGGCTAATCGGACTTGGATGAAATTTGGCACACAGATAGATCGCCATGTTGAGAGTTATTTATTAATTCGGGACTATGGTGTAAGTAGGTAAAGCGACACGAATAGTTAAGGGCCAGGCCACATCTGACGGAAGATACGTCGCCAATCTTCCGCCGGTACACATAATTCCATATAAACATCTCACACCGTACACATTTGATCGAAGATGCGTTACTAAAATTTCTCGAGTAAATTACGCGACGGAATATCGGCGACGTATCTTCCGTCAGATGTGGCTTGGTCCTAAGAGTTGTATCATAGATTTGACAACCCTTCCACAAAATAGATAGGTACAGAAGTCAATCTACATACAAGTGCGCTCAAGCAACGCACACATAGACACTGCTCACGGACACAATATCTCGGACTGTTTGGGATCAGAGTGCGAGTGAGTGCGAGCGCGAGTGCCATGCGCTTGAGAGAGATAGATATATAAATAGAGCGACCGCCGAGCGTAGGTATGAAAAGTGCAGTACATACATGTGATTGACTTCTGTACCTATCTGTTTTGTGACCCTGCCCTCGTGTTTACCACAAATTCTTTAGCACCGGAGTTTGAAAATGGAATCCCTGCATTGTACAACTTTTATGTCGTAGTATTCGTTGAATAATTGTTTTTAATTATAAATATTGTGTTTGATATTTCTTATCTTTAAGGAAAATATGTTTTCCTTATTAGTACTTACAAATTAGTAACTAAACGAGTAATCTGGGTGATTAGACCTTGTTTTGTGGTATTATTTTAGTTTCAATGCCATTCGCTTACTTCTAGATTTTGAGGTTTTTGAATTGTATTAATATCAAAGGGGTAACGGTAGTAATTTTATATTAAAAAATATAGAACTTAAATTATCTATCACTTGCGTTAACGGTGAAGGAAAACATCGTGAGGTAACCTACACAAATTACAGTTATACCTAGGTGTATGTAGTCCGCAAACCCGTACCAGGCTAGCGTGGTTGACTAAGGCCTAAACCCTTCTCATGCCCAGCAGTGGGACAGTAATAGGCTAATCAGAGCGATATCGACTCAATTTTGTGATACTTTTGAAGACAGTATATTTTGTGCACTAATCAAGGGGCACGGGAGTGCTCCCGCCAAGTCATTTTTTTTTGGCAATATTTTTACTGTTATTATCGATTGTTTTATTTTTATTTAAAAAATGAAAGGTAAGTACAAGAATAACTTAGCTAGTCAGGTCTATTATTATATTACTAAGCAAAAGCTCAGTACCAACTATTGTAGGTGCTATCGTACATAACACACGTACGCGTAATCTGTGCGGAGTCCGCTCCGCATTACGCATTCCTCTCATACACTCTCTGGACTTTACTCTTTAGCTAGCACATAGGATTGTTATAAGTTTTTATATTATTTTCATCATCAAAACTATTCTTGCAGAATGTTTAGCTCTGAGGTTATCAGGCCGATTGCCTAGCCTGTTGAATAGGTATCATGGTTTGGGGTAGGTAATTACGAACATAGGAATATTCCGAAAATTACAATTTTTTACTAAACCAGGCAATATTTTTTGCTCTGGAAACATTACATTACATTGCATTACACATTCTGGCATTATTACGTTGCCAGAGCAAAAAAAAATTGCCTGGTTTAGTAGAAAGAAATTTGTAATTTTCGGAATATTCTTATGTTCGTAATTTTACCTTAAAGCACTTATAGGATTTTTGTTACCCTTTTGGACTGAACGCTATTTCCAGTTGTGCTATACCAGATGCTATGTACACGTGCGGACATTTGCGGTGAATCACTTTTCAACCTTATTGCCTTAGTAATAAGGTCGAAAAGTGGTTCACCGCAAATGTCCGCGATGGTACCTAACCTAACCTGTCTTTTATGATTCAGTATGGTTTCAATGTCCGTATTTCTTTCTTGTATGCCTTTAGGTGGTTTTGTATGCGCATATGCCTATGTTATTATAATTATGTATAATATCTAGAGGTAGTTATGTGATCCCGGTGGTTGAGCTGCGCTAGTTGCGGCCCGTCCGTGGATGGGTGCCAGTTCGTTACACATCGAGATTCCTTCGTGCCTCGAGAAGCACCTTAAACCGTCGCCGCGTCTGTCCCGGGTGTCATACGAATACCTTACTAGTTTTTACAGTTATTATGACACGTCGGTGTAATCTGTGCGGGGTGTACGTCCACATTACGAATGCGGCGCGTACCCCTCAACGATTTATAACACGGGAAGGTTTGGCACGGTCTGGTGTCCGGCAAGGATTCAATTTTTGGGTTGAATGTGTGTGTTATAAGGATGTTATCGTTTAGGGGGTATACCTTCAACGCTCTGTGGATAGTTAAGTGTGTCGTAAACACCTAGACCGATTAAAATATTTAAAAAAAAACTATTAGTTATTGTTCACGCATTTATATTTAAAAAAGGATAGGATGGCTTTCTATATGATTTTATATCAAGTCCAATTACCTACATAGGACATGACTTACCTCATTTGGAAAATAGCGTGATATATCATCTGTTCCACGCTATTTTTACGGGTTTCGATTGAATCTAGAACCCTACGTATTAAAACTATTTATTACTATTTATTACATATCGTGATTCCTACGAGACAAGAATTTAATATCGCCTTTGTCGTCCACAGCTTTTGTTTGCTGAAATGCCATCATACGGATTGTTTAGACCTATTCTTAGGTATAGTAAAAATAAAATAATACAGATAGGTATTTATCAAAGAAAATAAAAATTGGGTTTTTATGTAACTATTAAAATAAGATTATCTTTATAAATAGGAATATGGATACTTGTTCTATTTTGGAACTTGGTTTGACCCTCTGCCGTGTTTCTAGATTTAGAGTCAAGTGAAAGCGTTAAAATTATTTATAAGCATACTTTGCAGGTTGCTAAAACATTACACTAAATTCTAAGAGCGTTTATATGTAGATAGTATTTATATCTCCTCGAGATGTTCTCAGAAATTGCTGAACGAATTTTAAACGAACCATTTTATTAAGCATGAATGGTTTTACAAGGAGATAATCATGAGTCCTGGAAAAATATACTAACCCGACTCAATAGAACACTTCTTTCAAAGAACCTAATTGGTACATAAAGTCTGAATCATCTTAAGTGGGAGTGCGAATAAATTGGCATGTATACATAAATATACATAACGCCGTATCACATTGCTGCACGTTTTAAACAACCACGTGACGAAACAGCACAACAGGAAAATCTAACCACACCTTCATTACTAGCAAATCACGGCACGGCATCGATACCTAACACTAGTACCGAAAAAGGGCCAGTCCGTCAATCAAGGGTGCTAGAGTGGCGACTTCATTAGTGCGAGCGGGAGGCCCGGCGGTCTCACTCCGACGGCTATGTCGCGACGGCAGAGCAATTTATAACCGTCGTGCCATTGGGCCGTGATTGCGGCGGCTCCACCCCGCGTCGCGTAGCAACGGGAGGGGGACCCCCACTCCTCCGTTCCCCCCCACCGACCCTTTCCATCGCAATTTTCCTTTGAATTGGAAATCAGAGTAGCGAGGCCACCTCGTTAGTCTCTCCATCTTCGCGATACTCTACAGATTTTTACTGTGGCGAAAGATGTTCCCTTTGTGGTGTTCGCCAATTGTGATGTTTTGGAATTCAGCCCCTTTTCAACTACCTATACGCTGCGTGAATAAATTTGTGGGGGCATCAATTGTTGGGCATTAAGTCCCGAGTTCCGCTCCTGATTGTATGATGTAGTCGTAATCGAATTTTGTGTAGATAATGAAAGTACAAAGTGGAAAATCTGTTTCATCGTATAACAATTTATTTTTCTATTATATTGTCGCAGGCCTCTTATTACGCTCAGTGATAAATAACCTTCACATATACAAGGTTAGTCGGAAAGGGGGTACTATGCCGAAAGGGTGTTAAAGTACCCATAATAAGGGATAACTTTTGTTCTACAACTTTCCCCAAAACTCGATAGTTTAAGAGAAATAGCTTTTCAAAGATTTCGTAAAAAATATGCTGAAATCTATCTGCCCATAGCTGTGATCGCCTGTTTTTACAATTTAGGTCATATTTGGGGTCACGGATTAGAAAATTAATTTTCTGAATTCATAAAAAAAGCAGGTATGTTTTTTAAAAAAAAAAAACTTTTTTCATGCAAATATAAATTATCGAATTTTGAAATTTTAACACTTGCTTTAAAATAGTCATCAGTGATACTTTAAGTGGCCCGCGGCTTAGTACCCCCTTTCCGACTAACCTTGTATAGTGGAAGAAGTTTATAACGTAGCCTGGTAAAAATATAACAAACCTATAATTTCGATACCAGTACGATTCCAGTTTATACCAGTATCGAAAAAAATATCTCAACAAATATTCCGTTTAAAGACCAACGCTATCACTGTAGTAAAGATAATGCTATCATAAGAGTCCCATTTTCTTCACCAACATCTTCAAAACATATTCTACATTAAAAAGTTACCCTAACACACCCTAACAGCCTTCTAAACATTACGCATTACGCAAACTTATTACAGGTCGTAATGCGTAAGTCCTTCTACAGTGCGTAAAATCTTCGCAGACGGAACTGCGTAATTGCGCTCAATATGGAAGTAAGGGTGAGAAGTGGGCTTTAATTGTTTCCAAGGGCCTTTCAAGGGGAGACTGAATGAATTCAAGATATAGTCTATGAATTATTGATTTGGCGATGAAGTTTGGATTGATTTATTGCTGGAAGGAGTGGCTGTGGCTTGTGGGATGGGCAGACATTGAGGTTCGATGTAAAGTCGACCGTACCTAAACCTGGCAGTATAAAATAGAAGTTGAAGAAGTACAGCTTACGATCCTCTTCTTTTTTGCATAAGATATTTGTAAGATAGTGTCTAGTTTTACTGTTAGGGGCGTCTGATAATGATATGATATCAAGTGATATATCAGTGACAGACTGATTGACTGACGAATTTATGATAGTTATGTATCATAAGAACTTTCTTCTACATAATCTAACTTTCTTCTATCGCAATCGCAAAGTGTAGGTACCTGTGATTTATAGTTTTAAGAGACAAAAAGACGAATTTATGATCGTCATGTCTCATAAGAACTTTCTTTACATTATTATTGCAATCGCAAAATGTACCTTGTGATCGATAACATTTAGGCTCAGTTGCACCAACTAACTGTAATTGTTAACTTGCCATATTTATGTCAAATTAGTACTGATTTTACAGACATTTTGGTATTATTACGGTTATAGTTAGTTGGTGCAACTCAGCCTTAGAGTAAAAAGTCACATTACATTTATGCCAAATATTACCGGCCACTTACAAGGCTAGAACTCTATGACAACCAAAAAAAACATACACAGTGGGCCAAAAAAGCGATTCAATACTTTAAAAAAAATTTCCTTTTAACCAAAATATGGCAAACATGGACAACATCATTACACAGTAGTAATTTTCAAGTCTAAATTATTGTTTTTGCTCAGATGTGCAAAAGCTGACCAACGTTAGACTGGTAGGTATAAAAATATCTTAGCCCACTGTACTTACTAGAACTTAACAAAAAACGACATCAAACTACAAAATTCGTTCAGTACGCCATAAAAACTTTCATCTAAGTCCTTTATATAGAACATTTACTTTTGTATGGCGCTCTCAGAGGTTATGGATGATAAACTAGTAATAGGTAAACGTTACGATCTCAGACGATGTTCACAGATTTTTACAACTGTCGTTATTTTTTTGATTGCAGGGTTTTTTTGGTGTGACCTTTGGTTTGGAGGTTATTTGGGTTATTTAAATTAATTTGGAAATCGAACTGTTGATGTTCATTTATTTTTTATTCTAGCATTTTTTTTGGTTTTGCATGAGTCACCTTAATTCATTCTTTTTCTTGCTTGAATCTGATAATTAGCACTCATGATTCAGTTTCGTGCATTGCAACGAGCAAAATAATGAAAAAATCTTCAATTTCTAATTTAAAAAAAAAAATTGCTGACGTAGCAGCAAAAATTTAAAGAAAAATTCATTCGGTTCATATCCTATACTTCATCGTGTTTCTTTCAAATCACGTTCGGCGTGATCAATAAAAATAAAATATATAAATAATTGAGCACTAAAAACGTATGAGCTTGCAATAGACGCGTTAAGTATTAAGTTCCCAGGTTGTGATTGAACGCAACCCGGGTAGCGATAACCGTAAATCCCGGGTATACGGATCTTGAACCGGGATACAGGGATGTATCTGGATATTTCGAAAGGTGTATGTGTAAGTCAATAAAGGAAATGGAGACGTTGATAGCTGTAACGTTAGTAATACATTCTAACAAGAGATTTATGAGTCCCACAAGATTCTCTTTGGGGAGACTTATGGCAAATACTCAAACACTACTCAATTTTTAGTTGTCGTTTATTTCGTGCTGTCACTATCACTTGGCCTTAGAGTGACAGTGACAGCTCGAGACTTACCTGCAACTTAAAATTGAGTAGCATTTGAGTATTTGACCATTAGTTACCTAAAAATGCCAACGCTGTGACAGGGATTTTTAAACAATCAACACATGCTTTTTAAACATAAATCCTAGGTAACCAAATTTTTCTAAGGGGTCTAGAATTTTATAAAGAAGAAAACCTAGAAGTCTCTGTTTAGAATCTGTCCCTAAATTTAATTGTGGATACTTACTTAGTTTCACTTTCTTTACCTAGATCATGGGTAAATGTATGAACAAACAACAATTTCTCATCAATAGCTCTAAAAAATAATTTCCTTATTACAGAATCACATGCCTCCTCCCTAGTCCTATAATTAAATAAACCAATCGATAAAATTACACCAGATCTCGGAAAATCACAAAACCATAATCGTATAACGAGATTCGCAGTAAAACAGGACAATACAATTAAAATGATTGCGAAATTCATCCCTGGCCAGACTCATCTGCACAGTATCTGCCTGGATTTTTATGGGGACGTACTTCAGATGGTCGTGAATTAAATATACGATGGTACAAACTTAAAGTGCTTCCTTGAGTGAGATTTTACGAAATATTGCGTAGTCTGGTGTGGTTGGAAGTGTTTTCGTGTTAAGATTTTAAGGATATGAAAGGTGGTTTATGAAAAAAATTATTGTGTAACTACATATGCGTACTTTTGTATAACTCGATGTACCATTTTGTATTGTAGTGCTATTTGCACCAATTTCTATGCATGGTTTGTTTAGAACCTTTTCTGCTCATTGCTTTTAATATTTTGCTACGTGTTATTTGGTTGGGTTTTGATATGATTGGTTCAATTTTGATACTAGGTTCTACAAGATTGCGACCACAAGATTTTTCATGCTGCAATCAATTGATTACATCCGCAGAACCAAATCTTCCAAAATTCAAAACCAAGTCTCCCAATACGCCAAGAAAACCATTACAATAACTTAAGCGACTACTTGTGCTATCTTAATAATTCAATGACTTATAAAAAACGGAGCAAATTGGGGGGTGGGGGTAGCTCGTGAATTCACCTTGCATTTACATTCTCATTGATTATTCACCACGCCTTCCTGTGGAGACACGCGGGACACTGTGTCGATGTTCAAATAAATTATGTTGAGCACTGTGCTAAATATTGACGCAGTTGGAAAACGGTTCTGATGGAAGGATTAGGAGCGTGACTGATTTAGTAAATTGATTTGTTCTATTGTGATATTTCTTTTGGGAGCTTCACGGGAGAGATGATTTAGGAAATACCATAGAGACAGAAAGTAATAATGATTATTATAAATGAATAATTATTATAAAAATTAATAATAATGAGTTTTGATGTCAAGTTCAATCAGCCAGTTAGCTACATATAGTAAGATAAATACGCAGGAAGAAATATTACAAAACCTAAAATAACCAGTTTTTATAATTAAAGAAGCAAAGCGAAATCAGCAAATAGAATGGAACATTCCATAATTTTACAATCTTGGAAGACACAGTACATAGAAATTGACCAAGACCAAACACTGTGTCTCAGCTGGAAAACACAGCGACGTCGGTTTGCGTTAACCGCTGAGCGCAAACTGCACTTACTGAAACCAGGTGCAGGATTAAAAGTACAGGCTTTAAGGAAACTAGCCGGAGCGAGTGTTTAGTGACACGGTGATAAATTCTGCTGCTATGTATGTGTTGTCACAGTCTTTCATTTCACAGGGAAAGCAGAAATAGGAGCTAAGGTGAAATAGTTGATGTCAAAGCTCAGATAGGTAGAATCAGATAATCTTGGTCTTAAGGTGCACGAAAATAAGAGAGATAATGGTTTGAACATACTTCTAACGTAAGTACCAGTTTGTAGATTTCCACTGTCTTCACAGATTCAATCTGGGAACGATTCACAATGGAGGTAAATGATTGCAGATGAGTAAATTCCGAGGCATATCCAAGTTCGTTTTAAACTGAAATGAGACGAATCTACAAACAAGGTCCCAAAATCTTGTTTTACAAACGAAAGTGCTATTCTCGGCAGCTATCCCAAAACAACGTGACTTCAAAAAATACTGCTGAAATACTCTGTTCTTGCTGATACAAGCTATATATACACTCGGGCGTATAGCGTTATATCTCAACAAATCCACACGGGTTGAGATGCCGGCGTGATTACCGAGGTCGGTAGTGAAGTGCGGATTTTCTCCGGGAGAATCCCGGTTTACGACCGTACCTCCCTACACCCTCCCGAGGAGGGATGACCGTATACGTATATGCTAGACATTTTAACGGACAGAATTGATGGAGATAATGTTTTTATCGGCCTTTATTTTGTTAAAGATAGATGTAATTTTCTGATTTTTTCGATCTTTTGGGAGTGAAGTTTTATTGGTGTTGATAGTCGGATTTAAAGATTTAATTTTGGACTTGATGGAACATGGTACCAAACTACATAAAAGGGCTTTTATGTAGCTAAATAATAACCTCGTCATGGTTAGGTTTAACGGAAATGCTAAATGCCTAGCTTGGGTCTGCAAGGACTAGCGCCATTGTGGAATTTTAAAATGAAACTGAAGAAGTAATTTTTCATATCTGCAATATTTAACCAAATATATATGTTCCACATTACTTCAACGATAAAAAAGATCTTAAAAGCTATTCAAGCATGATAACAAGCTCCTACGAAATTTACCCACTTAGAAAATCCATCCCAGTGCCAATCTCCAGAATTTTGATTGAGCAAACAAACCTCTAGCCTGCAAAAACATTGTAACAACGATTCAATCTCTCTATATTCTATAACAACACTAGATTCTCGGTTCTAATGGAAAATACGGCACAATCTTGCCTCAAGATCTTTGCAAACAGACGCCATCTTTGTTCGAAAACAAAAGTCTCAACGGTTTTCGTTAAGGAAAACTGCTTTGTAATTGTGGGATAATAAATTGAGAGACGAAAAAATGTTGTTTCAATACCAAGGGACCAAGGGAGGAGAAAAAATCAAATTGTTACTATGGGCTGTTGAAATGGTTTTAGTTTTAACATGGTTCAAATCAAAGATCTATGAAAATAGGTGTTTTTTCTACGATTTATTGATTGGGAGCACTGTGTACATTTAGTAAGAAAAAATATGCACTGATTGTACATTTGATTACAAAATTCATTTTGCGTAATAGAATAGAATAGAATAGAATATACTTTATTGTACACCAAAATTGTAACACAGCTCTTATACAATAACAAACATTAAAGGGTACAATGGCGGTCTTATCGCTGATAGCGGTATCTACCAGACAACCTTTGGATGAACAGGAAGTCAATGAATAAGATAGAGGGGGTAGTCCATGGTGTACTGCTGCAAAATATATACTACACACCATACATAGACATAATACTTACATATAGGTATATATATATACATTTATAAACATTGTAATACATATATATGATATATAATTATGTGATAGGGAAAACAAGGTAGATTGATGATGAGGTACTAATTTATAGGTACCTATGCTAAAATGCATCGCTGTATTTAAACTTCATAAGCATTAAGGTTTGTACATATTGATGTCTTTAATGCAAATTCTCAACAATTCAAAGTACCCTAAAACAACATTACAGCTCCTTTTATCCATACAAACAGAACTTAAAGTTGGGTCACATAACGGGTCTAAGCTCTTCACGTACCAGACGTTTACGATTTGCCTCTTACTCGGAATATATGTGTTGTGTAAATGCCACTTAGACGAAAGATTTATTGTAGTGGCTACCGCGGGCTCTTTGCCTACATGAGAAAGTTTTTTACGCTTAAAACGTGGTCGGCTTTTATATGCAATCATTTTAAAATGTGATAGGAAAGTCCGCGGTTACAGTTTTGGTCGAGTTTTTACAAAAAAATATATAGAGCAAGATGTGTTTCCTTATTTGCATTAAATATTTAATACACTCATTACTACTGATATGAATTCTGAAATAGATTAAATTTTTCCTGTTATTGCAATTACCAATTTTATTTTTGTACCCAGGTTATTCACAAAAATGAAACAAAAAACTAACAAAAATGTAATAAAAAAACAGTATAATTATTCAAGTACCTAAGAAATATTTAAGTAAACGCATTATAAAACATTAGTTGATTTAAACGAAAGTTCTGAAACCTAACATAACCCTAAAATTCCGAGTCATAATTCACCTCTCCTATTTTCTAAAGATAAATGAGCCGTTTTAATCACTTCCAATAAAATAAGATACGCCAACATAATTGACATGCCACGGTGAAAATCATCGTGACCCCTTAGAAAAACTCATAAGGTCTTCCGTTGACAGTTGACAAATTCGTTAATTCCTCCCCTCGACCCTCCAAGGGTGGGGTTGTACACATGGGAAAATATAGAATGTTTTTGCCAAGAAAGTACGTTTCCGAAGCACTGTGCGGATTATTACGGTTTTAGCGATTTTTGGACGTTAGAGTAATTTGTGTCTGCAGTGTTTTTGAAGATTTGTTGAATTTTTGTAATAATTGATTGATTCGACACACCCTTCATTGGACATTCTGGATTTTTTTGTTGTTTCGGATCTCAGACGGATCTCGTGATATCACGGAACTACTTAATGACCATTCATACTCATGACATGATCAATGGCAAAACGATATTATATAAAGAATATGGTTCCTATTTATTAAACACTAGGTTCCCGGTGAACTTCGTAGCAACATTTATTTTTTTCCTAATTTTCTTTTTTCCTAAGCCAGGGAGTACTGAGGCGAACAAAAAAAATATAATTTCAAATCGGTCGAGCCATTTTTGAGTTTTTGCGAGACTAACGCACGGCAATTGATTTTTATATAAGAACAGACACTATCAAAATTCATTTCTGAATCTGACAAGTTACCGCTACAATTCCAGTGGTATTGATGGAAGATAATGAACAAAAATTGCGTCTACTGAATCTCTTGTCTCAAAAGTACAAACACCGTAAACAAAAGCCAAGTTCTCATAAGTAAACGGAGCACTATTCTTCCACAATGTCGGTCAGTCGGCACGGAATGCGGCAGATTGCCGTCCGGCCGGATTGCCGGAATCAGCCGGAATGCCACTGTCACTACGTTTATTGCGCCGTGTTAGACGGAAGAATGTTGGATTTTTAGGGGACACCCTAAAGATTGGCGGTTTGGGAGAGTGTTCTCATTTATGGAGAATAGTTCTTTTGTTCTGGTTGGGGGATTAAGAGGAATTGTGGAGAGACATTTCTCTTACGTTCGTTCTGAAGCGGTCAATTAGGAGAACTATATTCAGCAGTGGATATTAATGGAACGATATGATAGGGAGACATTTGACGAACAGTACATGGTCTACATTTGAATAATAAAAAAGCTGGGATAGGTTGATTTGTACACCAGATCCAAGTAGGTAAAATTATTTAGTACTAGCGGCCTGTCCCGGCTTCGCACGGGTGGACATTTTTTTTAAACATTTTGGGATATAAATATAGCCTATGTTACTCAGTGATAATGTAGCTTTCTAACGGCAAAATACTTTTTCAAATCGGTCCAGTAGTTTTTAAGTTTATTCGTTACATACAAAAAATCTTTCCTCTTTATAATATTAGTATAGATCGAGAAAGGGCCAACACAGATATTAAATTTATAAGGCTGTTTAAATAAATAGATGTCTTTCAGCTATTGAAGAGGAGGCATACGATGACAGTGTACCATACAGTCGTATAAACACAGTCCTCACTAAAAATATAGTGTAATAAAATTGTGAAAAAGAAAAATAAATGTCCACAAAATCTCTACAAAAACCGACTCCAATCTTTTCGCAGTTCCGACAAAGTATTGTGGAACAGGACCTTTAAGAATGTGAGAGTCACCGCGCTTATTGCTCGGTGACAATTTATGTTTGTAGTTTTGTGTCCAAGCCCACCCTCATTTTGTTTTTGAGGGCCACAGTCAATCTGAATACGTATCTGTTCTACAGCCTGCACTGAACCATAGCAGTTATCAATTACTTACCAATTAATGGTTTAGTTACAAATTAAGTTAATTGTATTGATTAGTTAAAGTTTTTACTTTATCTAAAGTTAACTTAGAATTAAATATAAAAGAGCCATAAAGTTCGTTCTGGTTAGCCTTTTTCCCAATTATCTTGGGGTCAGCTTCCAGTCTAACCAGATGCGGCTGAATACCAGTATAGTACACGGAGCGACTGCCATCAGACCTCCGCAACCTAGTTACAGGGTAATGCCGATATCCTAGGTTAGACCGGTTGTCAGACTTTCGGTCTTTTGACTACCGTAACGACTACCTGTAAGTATTCGTATGACACCCGGGACCGACTATTTAACGTGCTCTGCGAGGCACGGAGGGGTCTCGATGTGTAACGAACGGTCACCCATCCATAGACTGACAGCGACAAGCGCAGCTTAACCTCGCAAATCGTAAGATCCGCATGGTTGGTAATTAGCTACGAACCGCTCAAAAGAGCCATAAAGTAAGAGCCATAATTAAGAAGGGGGTGACTTCAAAATCATTCAAATCTTACACCTTACTCACAGAAGTACCAAAGTACCTACAAGAAGTCCATGACTCTGAGTTTAATTCGGTGTTTTTTCTCAAGTGTTCAGTTAGGAACCGCCGGAGTCAGCTAGCATAATGATTTGTAAGTGTTGAAAATTACCTATCTGTAGAATATTTGACTTTGAATGTTAATAAACTTTTTGAAAATAGTGTCATTAAAATCACAAAATTATTTTTTGACTATATTTTATTCACTGAAACATGCTATTTGAATAACATCAGTAATACAGTAGCAGGTTTTTCTTTACAAACAGGTCCAAACGCGAACAATAAATATTTATTTAATAAGTGGCTGACATAATGTGAAGAGGGTTTCAAGTGATTTGGAGTACACTTGAATTAAGTGGACCGTGTTGACAATGAGTGATCTAATTGTTAAGTATGTAGCTTTTGTATACTGCTGCACTTTAGGGTTAAAAGTTATAACAAATTGCGTTAAAGTTTGCCATATTTTGTGGGTTTTTTTTTATTAGGTAATAGATTGACGCACAAGTCAACGACCCACCTCATCGAAAGTAGATACCGCTGTTAGTTACTAGTGAGGTCTTTGCTTTATTATTGTTGAAGATATAAGATTCACAATTTTTACCAATAACGCTTCGCAAATCACGAACAATTCTTGTATATATATACTCTGAATCTCGGAAACGGCTCCAACGATTTTCATGAAATTTAGTATGCAGGGGGTTTCGGGGGCGATAAATCGATCTAGCTAGGTTTCATTTTTAGAAAACGTCGTTTTATCCGTGTTTTCAGGCAATGAAAAACTGCTACAATAACATTAGAATATGAAAGTAAATTTCGCCGCGATCTACAAGGTTAAAATAGCTCAGGTGGGAAATCGGGCGGACCCGAATTTTTTTCCCTTTTTTTTCAAGTTCCTTCTTTTTTCCTTTTTTTTTCCTTTCCAAAAAACATGATTTACCAGAAAAAAAAAACGAGCAAAGTTCGGTCATCCAGGTTATACATGATACCATTAATATTCTTCACCATAAAATATCTTCAATGACATCTATTCCCTTAATCCATATACCATCAAATCCAATAGAAGAATATGACACAAATAAATTGGTACTCAAATGCAATAGACAATAGAGCTAGGGTTGGGCATCGTTCGGACGGATTATCTAGTAATAAGAGTGCTTTTACACATCACGATATTACGATTGTTGATTGGAGATTATTAAAGATGTGTGTCAATTTGTTGTTGTTGATTGAATGTGCGGTTGTAGTGGCGAACTTATTTCTAGTGAAAATTTTAGGCTTTGGTTGATACAGGCGTTAATTAGACTAAATAAAAATAAAAACACTTGAAACGCTTGAAATAAAAACTAGGGCATATTTTGAGATTATTTCGCATAGTTTACTCATTCAATACATTTTTTATTGAATCTATGAACCTATAAGGAACTAGCACGTAGCCCCCGACTTCGTCCGCGTGAATTTTCATACAAACTTCCATCCCCTATTTTACCCCTTTAGGGGTTGATTTTCCAAAAATCCTTTCTTTGGTGATGTCTACGTCACAAACGGAACCCACTGTCCAAATTTCGTGTTTCCAGCTGCAGTGGTTTAAGCTCTGCGTTGATGAATCAGTTAGTCAGGACAAGTAATTATAAATGTATAGATATAAATTTTATTGTGCTTTTATAGTGAAATAATTATATCACACGTTATTACTTAATTTCTAAGTTATGTTGGACTTAAAACGTAAGTGGCACTACGAGTTCATTAAATACTAAAATATCGTTATCGGTCGCATCGTCATCGTGTCGTATATAAAGGGTTAATCGGCCAACTATTACAACTATAAATCTAATATGACAGGTATTAGGGATCGTGGCGAGTGGATAGACCAGTGGCTTTGCATAATTTGTGTGTGATATTTGACGCCATGTGCGAGACGGGTCGTTAGAGGAGATTTAAGTGTAATAACTTCTAACACGATATCATTTTTATAAAAATGGCTAATCTTAAAATGGCAGAATGATAATGCTTCTTAGGTGTAGAATTTTATGTCTGGTCATTGTGCTTTTTTGTCATTTTCACGCAGTAAAAATTATAAATAATAATGTTTTTAAATGTATATTGCTTTTTACATGAGATATACGTATTTAAAAATATACCTAATTTATAAGACTAAAATAAATAAACGATATAATAATTGTGTTATTTAATTGGTAGGTAACAGATTAAATGCAACAACTACATTTCTGTAACTTTAACATGCTGGCCACAAACCAAAGAGTATCGCTCTATTAAAAAAAAAAACATCATACTACCTATCTAGGTGATAAATTGTCAAAGGTCCGAAAAATCCAACTCGATACGGTAACATAGTAACACACCAAAATCCTTTATTTTTTAGAAAATCAACAATCATTTTGACCTAACACGATTTCATGTTATTTCAACAAATGCATCACATTTTGTCAGTATTATTTTTACACTCAAATTGCACCCGCTCTGCACAACGCTATTACAGACCAAATTCGAACTAGCCACCATTCAAATATCAACCTACTCTTCATCAACATAAGGTCTAAAATCAGTAGCAGTCAATTGTTTTCTTGGCAAGCTCCGGTTTGCTAAAACACTTGGACAACTGGCGCCATTGTCGCACCGTCAAATCAAAACACTCGGAAAGCGCGCGAAACGAGGCACTGGCCAATCAAAATAGAGGTAATTTGATTTTATACGCGGCCTGTTTTGAAAATCGAATGGAACGTGTGCTTAATTGAATGTTTTTATAGAAGGCGTGTATTTTATTTTATGCCAGTGTTGTATTATAAGTTATATTTTTTTGTAACATTTCTTTTTTCTCTCAAATCTTTTTTTTGTTATTTTGTACTCCGTATCAAAAGACCAGCAGAAGAAAGGCTCATTCTTTTGTTTACAGGCTAGGTATGTTTCTCAGAAAATAAGCAAGTAATCGATGTATATAGTAATCTGAACCCGCAATCACAGAGTAACATTCTGAACTCATTTTCGCATATTGCCCGTGACTAATTAATTTTCATTAAAAAATAAATGCCTTCATCACATGTAAATGTAGCTAATTCTTATAATCTCTAAATTAACAGAATTGCACAAAAAAGAATAGCTGCAAAACGCAAAAAAAACCGCCGACGCCACGCGGCCGTCACGCGCAGCCACACCCAGCCGATGAGTACCAATCAGTGAATTGCATCAATTAATGTTCACGCGAACTTAACAATTGCAGTTTATATTGTTAGTCATTATGGTTAAGCAATTTAAATATAGATATTATTTTCTTAAATAAAGCGTTTTTTATAGCACCCACCCTTATTTATCTTAAACATTATAAAGAGATAGCGATGGGAACTCATTTCTAATTTAATTTATTGTTTAGATAATGACATCCTGCCGATGCGCGCGTTACAGGCGTGTGCATTACACCAGTGCTAAAAGAGCTGCACTTTCATGTAGTATGTTAGAAACGGCAGGTTAGGTTAAATTGGACAGGATTATATCGGGGGAACAGAATATTTAAATATGACAGCAGTCATCGTAGGGGTCTAGTAAATCTTAAGTTCCATTCCCATATTGGGGAAAGTATTTCAGGTCTTCGAATTGTATCTATAAATAGAGCAGATTTTCCAGTTTGTAGTATTCTGGCTAATTATTATTAATTATCTTAACTAGGATCCAAGACCAGATCAAAGACAAGGTGCAAGAATTCTGGTCCTTCGCCTTATGTCTGGAAGGACCAATTTTTGATTCTGACTACAGAATACCTAATAAATATTCCTTCGTAAGTTATACACCAATATTTTCAACATCTGTTCATTATTTAACTGTGGCACCAACAATTATATTAATCACCATGTTTGTTAATAAGTTGTAATGGATTTACGGCAGGAAGTGTGGTGCGGGCGATAACGGCAACTTTTTATACCGAACGTATAAAACAACAATGAATACTTATTAGCTTCTCTGCTTAAAAATAATGACTCAGTTTTTACAGATATGGTAGATTTTGTGTGGGTCTTTTATGATTGGACAATTATATGTTATCTGGCTGTCCACTGCTTTACACGAGTTTTTCCATAGCATATACAGCATAATCACCTCCACATCACCACACGGGCCTCTTCTCTGCATGAGAAGGTTTTAGGCTTTTGGCCACCACGCTGGCTTGATGCGGGTTGGCGGACTACACACCATCGGAAACTTTTCGAAGCCCTCTCAGGTGTACACGTTTCCTCGTGATGTTTTTCTTTACCTTTAACGTAAGTGATAACCAAATTCTGATCTACACATGAATTCGAAAAGTCAGAGTGGCGAAGGCAAGCGTCTTCTGGGCTATCACTACTTAAGTTTTTTCCATGAAGGTGCTATAAAGGACCCATTACATTGCTACTTTTGAGAAGTGGATTAGTGGGTAGAACACAACAGAATGCTTAATAATCTTCCTTGATCGTCTCTTATTACAGCTCTTGTTCAGTGCTTTAGCTCAAAAGAAGGCAACCATAATTATGAAATCATAAAACTGATTCATTATTTTGACCTCCATACGTCCAAATTATTCAAAACTCACATTGACCAGCGTCACCAAACCTCGTGTAGAAACTCAACCCTACAAATTAGAATAAAGAACTAATCATTAATATGGCCGAAATCAGCCGACGAAATCTGTCGTCCCTTCGGGAGCACTTCGGGGGCGCTCGGGTCGTTTCGTGCACAGCGGGGGCGCGGGACCTAATCGCGATAATGTGTTTATTGAATTACCGGCGCGGCGCGTGCGATGCCACGCGTCGACTCCTGCACATGCTAGATCAGTTAAGTGGTTACTCGTTATGAGTGATAGATTGAAGGTGCGGTTTGATTTCCTTTTTTTTGAGTTTAGAGGGTAGTTGTTTGTATTTTGGTAATGGATTAGAAAACGTTTGTTGAGATTTGTTTCCAAAACAGGAAGTAAAAAGAACTGAATGAAGTCTTTCAAATGAGTTGATTAGATTTTTAACAAAAAACCCTGCTGGAAATTCCTAAAAGAAAATTCAATTGTTGAATTGAATTTTGTACATAATTTCCTGTTTCTAAAAATACTATTAACCACAAATCAGGAAAAAATCAAAAACTTACTCTAATCAATTTACTACGAACCATTTTCAGAAGCAACTCTATCCACGCGACACCAAAGACCATTCTTTTTCTCCCAAACAAAACAGAAGAAAATAAAACTACAGCGATACTGAGTGAAAACAATGCAGGTGTCGGATTACTGGCTACGAAACGTGGGGCAAAAGAGGGCTGAGGACATTAATTTAATTATCCTCCTCTCTTGGGAGCGTCTAATATTATATGGGAGTGAGGCGACCTCCCGGCATACAAATTCAACTGTCATTTTTTCGCGTGAGAAAAAAATCTCGCAAAACTGATTTTTTTCTGTAGCATCCCTTGTGAGATCAGGTTGCGTGTGGAAAAAATATATAATACAAATCTGGATTGTGATGTTTCTTTTTTGGGAATTGACGTGGAGATAGAAGTCGGAATTTTGATAAGTTTGCGGATCTAAATCATATTAAGGATGGGCTAAAGAATAATTTCAGAGTAACGGCTAATGTTCGAAAAGTTCTCATTAAATTGCATCATATACCTACTGTTACGAATTAAGTAATTAGATTTAAAGTTATATTTGGTAAATGTTCTCAAAAGTGGATATCCAGAGATATTATGTGGAGTCTGATTATTTATACATACATATTTTGTAGTAATTTGCGTATTATTAGAATTACATTTTCAATATTCACTTTGAACGTGACTGAATAAAGTCATCCTAAGAAAGTAATTAAAATTGTAACCACATAAACCATTTAACTCCTCACATAATTCCATTTAATAAAACGTTTTAAGGTATTAAAAGAAAACGCCACTAAAATCGAAGCATTCTAAGATCCAGATCCTTAATTAAACTCAAAGCACGTAGCACTCCTTGATTCAGTCCCCCCGGGCAGCGACACCTACCCCACCCTCGGACCTCCCCCCTTCCTTATGGACCGCTTAGATTTCCTCCCCCCAGGTTGTGTGGATGGAATACTTGAAGTCCTGAATCTTGTACGAAGAATTGGTTTCGAGAGATTGGACAGTTAGTTTTATATCTGTTAGTTTTTGTTTTGTTGGAAAATGTCGAGCTATTTTTGGGATGTATAGCGAAAAAATGCGGATCTGTGATTGTGTAAAATCTGCAAGTGAGTAATATGAGGATGACCTCATTTATATGATATCTGAAAAATTCAATGTACTTATCGATAAATCTAAAGCTATCAATCAAATAATCGCAGACAACTGCTGACTGGTTAGTCAACAGGAAGTGTTAAATTTTTGTTTTCAGTTAAATCAGATGATAGAATTATATCAAGTGAATAGGAAGAGACAGAAAACTGTTCCCATTATAACATATTACTGCGTAAACATGGTTTCATAAGGGTTGATTAGTTCAGATATATCAGTCGACAGACGAAGTAAGTTAAAAAAATCTTTAATGTTGATTGTATATGGGTCATATTCAATTCAATTCAATTCTTAGTAAAAGACTAGAAACAGACAAGATTTTTTTTATTGCAATAGTAAAAGTAACTGTTAGGAATTTAGGACGAGTTTATGTTATAGCTGGTTGTATCCAGGAAACCTTTAAAATTGAACATAGACAGGACAAAATCCAATGATTTTATAAAAATATCAATGTCACCTCAGTCTCCAACAGTCTTTATTAAAACCGTCTGCAGCAAAAACGATTGGAACAATTATAAAGTCCTTATAAGAAAAAATCAAGGGCGTTTTTTCTCATTTGCATTTTGCTACAATTTCAACTTGAAATTGCTCCTTACGAATCCAATTACAAGATAGCAAGCCTCTTTGGACTCCGAAGATGTCTCTTTGCTATTTTTGAGTGTGAAAAGGCTTTAAAAAGTAATCAAAGGGGCTGTGAACAGAAAGTTAAGAACATTTGGCTCGACTAAGACAATTATGAAGAGTTTTATGGTTTCTCATTTTGTTCTTTGAAATCTTTTTTTGTCAATCTTTCTCGTTTTAACTGCTTTCTTTTAAATGTAAAATTTGTATCTTAGGGTTTTTTTTAAATTAATATGTTAAGTGAGTTCTATATCAATTATGTGTATGACGTCATAATTATGTATATTTATTGATCTGAAGCTGTATTGATCGTAAAATTTCATAAATGCAGCAAATTTATTTTAGAAAATTATAGGTATGTTTGGAGAAATTAATCTAGACTTATTGATTCTTACTTCCTACCAAACCATTATAAAAATATCGCCCCCACATCCAATTTGCAGCTTTACATTTTAATTGCATTTTAAATGCTATCTCAAACCAAACTAATTTTCCAAATGCTTTTTTAAATTCTTTACCGCAAACCGAGGCTGGGGAAGTAATGTTGGATAAAAAAAGAAAATAAAAGAAAAAGAGGCCGGAATACAGCCACTGTGTAATTATTTCGAGAGCTAATGTGCCACTTGTTTATTCCCCGACTAATTAAGAGAAGGAAGAGTTTTTTAAAAAATACTTCAAACTCAGCCTTTGAGTGAATCAAACATTCATGAGATGGAGTGAGAGACGTCTATCCAATTGTATTACATATTTTCATCTTTTTTAATTTTTATTTTCTTAATCTCAGTTAATGGGTGGGCAATTTGCTGACGAGACAAGTTTGATAAGTGTTTAAAAAAAAGGAATACTGCAGGGAGCTTCAATTGGCCCTATTATTTTAGAATGCCGTGCCGTTTAGTGTTTAATATTCTTTCTTGATTCAATTTTATAATAAGCTTTGTCTGCACACATAAAGGACAAGGAAAGGAATCGTGAACACAACTACAATAGTTCCACTAAATGAATAATTAACTTCCCAATTAATGGTCCCAACTAACTCGAAACTTCCAACTTCAAAATTGGTCCTAACTGCAGGTAGAGCCAAACTTCTGGGCCCAATTACACTCAAATTCAGTTCTTGAGGTGACAAATCGCGAACCGGTCCTCGACGTTGACTAATCACCCGTTTAATTTAGCTGGCGTAATTATAAATAAAATTTCAACGATAAATTGTGCTAGGGTACATTAATCAAGAAGTTGGGACACTGATTAAAATACCGTTCGTCCAACTATTTGCTAAGTTGATATCGTTAATAATTTACTCGTTGACGGTAGGTTTTAGGGTGAGATCAGGTGTGATGCGTGGTTTAATTTATTTGGAGCTGAGACTATTTTGTTGGATACGGAGGGATTGTGCCGTTGTTGTAAGTGATAGAACGTGGAATTTTATGTTGTGTAATTTTTTATGATATGGTTTCATTGACCCTGTAGACGTTTAGGTTAAGATGAGTTTGAGCAAAAATTGCTTCCATACTAACTTAGTCCGTAGGATAAAAGATATTACAACAGGTCATCGTACAATAGTGAGTAAATTCCCCTATCCCAATTCATAATGATAACACTAGTCTGTTCCTAAGCGTGAATATTGAAAAAGCAGATTTCATCCCTAACATAAAGTGGCTAGTGTCTCAAGACTTTGGCTTTTTTTCTTATGCAAGTGTACGATGAAACTAAAAAATAAACGCAATCAATTTAAAATTTTCACTTGAAAATTTCATATGAAAATTTATTCATCACTATCTGCAGACCACCCTATAGCAGAAACATGTGCCCAATAACTAACCCAACCCTTCTGTTACATCCTTTTCGCACGTATTATAAAATGTATAGCTGTTTCATTCGCACTCACTGTCAAAGCAATGAAAACGGCGAATCTATGCGTCTGAATCACGGAATATCGCACCCCCACCCTTATCTTAAATGAACTGGGGAGAATTGTAGGTACTGGCTAAGGAAGAAATGTCTTTTTAACTGTAAGGGATGTTTTCCACTATGTAGGTGTGTATGTGGGAGTATTTGTAGTTTATGAGGGGCAAGCAAACACTATATTCAAAGGAGAGATCTAAATGATGCTAGTGCAGTAGCACTGAGCTTAGTAATTAGAGATAGAATAGTATCCACTTATTTACTTCTGACAACATTCGCTTATAAACAAGCAACTGGTTAGTAAGCAATGGCAGACCTAATTATTGCAAATAGAAAATATACAGCTTACTTATGGATAAAATAGATCAATACAACTGATACAGGACAAAGTAGCATGAACTACTCTGTACTGAGTGGACCCCGCTGGTAGACAAATTGCTTTATAATAGATCAGCTGTTGTGATAGACAGTGACGGCAGCAAGTGATCATCATTTACGATAACTGTTCAAGTACTCTGGTTATTGACGTTATTTATTGTTTAACACATAACAAATCCCGTAATATAACATTCTGCACCTCGTTTGAATATTGAATCGGATCTGATTCCAATCCAATTTGAAAACACCAACATTTTTTTTTCTTTAATTCCATGCTGTCATTTCAAGTTTAAAACGTCTTAAAACCATTCCAAATGCAAACTTAAACCGAAAATTACAACACAATAATTCACCGCGGCACTTCCTGAGTCCATTTACTTATCCGACATAATTCAGGGAGTTATGCTGTCAAAACATCTTAACCAACCCTCCACATAATTAATGTAAGACGAGTTTCTGTTGTTTTATAATAATCGCGTAATGTCGCGGTTACATTATGGAGCGATTGGGTTACAACTACACAAGGGCTGGTAGAATGGGGAGCGCGGATCGAAGGTGCTGTTTTAAATGTGAAGACTGAAAATGAATATGGTCTTAGAGGGTCTTGAATAGCTGAAGAACCACGAGAAAAAGTTTTTGATGCTAAAGACATAACAGTAACTAACATTAATAGTTTTAATTTGGTAAGACGGTTTAATTATTTTATAGATACATCTTTAGGAATCGTAGCAGGTGTAAATGGAAATCATAAGCAAGTTTTTTATCAGTCAATTGTGAGAATAATCGTGTATCACACAAGCAAGGACTTTAAGATTTTTGTATTTGATATGAAAAACGTTATTCTTAAAATTGGTGTCTGTAAAAATTACATCACTGTCAATTTTTGTTTAGGTGATTAGAATCGTAATTTCATGAAACTGAGTCGATGCTACTACTATCGATTTGCTCGGCGAACTCCACGCCCCTATCTCCCAAACGTTTTCATTAATGTAAGATGTTGCGGTGTATACTATACGTCGGCGTCTCACTAACACTTAAGTCCGCGATAAGATTCGCTGGGACTTTGTGGTACCTAAGTGCCATTGCGATTTCATTTGACCGTTCTCACTTCCACAACAGACTTGATTGTGTGTTAACAATAGTGGTCCGGACCCGAATTAAATATTCAAGTGTGGTGAGAAAAGGTTGTACCTAAAGTATTTTTGGTCCTTTGTCTACAGCTACAGTAACGTGAGGGTTAAACAGAACTGTGTTTGTTAATCTAACGTGTTCTACCATTGCTTAGTTATCATGATAATTTTCATAAAATAAATCAACTCACATAAGTGTCAATATCGATAAGTTCTAAGGATAAGGATGATTTCCACCAAACGGCTCGCATCGCATCGGATCGGAATGGATTTTACAATCTTTAAACGATATTAAATCGTGTACACAGTATTTAAAGTCTATATTACCAAGCCGCACACAGCAGCTTGACCGCAGGAGTCTTCCGCGACACGCGATCGTAGCCAAAAGTATGCAGCGACGCGCGATCGGCTCCGTTCGCCTGACGTCGTATCTGATCGGATCCTTTCGGCTGTCGTCGCGTGTGGTCAAAGCCGTGGCCAGGCGGCACCACTCATTCATCAAAAAATACATACAGACGAACATAGCAACCTCCTCCTTTTTGGAAGTCGGTTAAAAATTAGAACACGTCAACAAGGTAGGAATTAAACTATTTGACTAAGCGCAGATACGGTTACGTTCGCAAGTAACAGTACGGAGCCGATCGTATGCGTCGACATCCTGCCGGACGCGAACGGCCGTCGCCGCATCCGGTCGTATCCTTTCCGATCCGATGCGATGCGAGCCGTTTGGTGGAAATCATCCTTAACATGGAAAATACTCCTGACATGGGTTATAAAAATATTACTTAAAGATTTTTCCAAATCTTATGATTAATTGAGTCAAAGATGAAATGTTGCTTCCACAAGTCCCAATTTTAAACTAAATATTATTCAAGGACTTACCAGTATGAATGTAAGTATGCTTCTTCATATCCGACTTCTGGTGGAACCGCTTGCCACAGTATTGGCAGGGGTAGGGTCTGGTGTCCGAGTGGATCAGAAGGTGGGTGGACAGTGTACTTGACCGCTTGAAGGTCTTGCCACATTGCTTGCATTCGAAGACTTTCTCCACGCTGTGGACAGCCCTGGTGGAGAGGGGAAATAATGTTATATTTTGGAAGGCAGAATTTAAAGTAGTTTCATATAAGTAAGGATACAATGGCTTATAAATAAAACTGTTCTAACTGTTGTTTGGTTCAAAGGTTAGCGTGACTTGTACATAAGCTGTGGTTGAACTCACATAGGAGTTGAGAGTTGCGATTTACTATAATGATCAAAAACGTTATACTTTGTTATACTCAATAAAGCAACAGTAATTGTCACCTTTAATATCATAAATGAAACAAATACAAAAATAAAAGTCTAAGAACCAACTCCAACTTTCGACATACATTTTAGATACTCACCTATGCTGACTCAAACTGATTTCATGTCCAAACGTCTTGCTGCAAAGTTCACAGGCAAAAGGCCGCTTGCCATTATGCGACCGTCTTGCATGCACCTCCAAACCATGAGGGGTACTGAACATCTTCTCACATTTGACGCAAGAGTATACATCCCCCAACGGCAGAGGCCTTGATAACGGGCCAGGTGCACCAAGAACAGCTGCACGGAGTCGTAACAGTTCTGGACCAGCTGCTTGTACAGCATGAAGGTATAAATTGCTGTACCCTCCCCATCCTGGAAGGCCGAGACTTCCAGCATCTCTCAAAAACTCCGCAAAAGGTAGGGGAGGGTATAGAAACGGTCTTTGGGGCTGCACTCTTGGGGCGTCAGGTCGAAGCAACGCACTGACGGAGAAAGCTTCCGATCTTTTTGGTGGAGGGGAACTATCTGGGGGCCTTCTTGGGGATGATGGAGGGGAATCGACTTCGAGTTCAGGGGAACTGGAGCGAACTGAACGAGGGGACTGTGGTGATGGCACCCAGCATGGACTTCCGCAGCGAGAGGCAGGAGATATGCCTTCAGGTCGTGTCCCGTTGTGGTGTTCCTCTTCTTCATCTTCTGTTCTTTCTGTCCTCTCGCTGACTAAGCGGTTGATCCCGAATTTGATTTCCTCTGTGAATAAAGAAATAAAGATTAGGATTCTATGCGTCTTTAGCCTTTAATTTATCATCATTACGAGTATCTCAATGTTGAATCTCTATTGAAAGAAAATGTTAATATGTGTAATAATGAATTAAATTTCCGATATGTAAGTAATAAAGATATTGTAAAAACTTTCAATACCCTTAATGTCAAAAAGACCGCCGATCTTTGGGGTAACTCCGTTGAAGTTACAAAATCTATTATCAACACAGTAGCACCTGAGTTAGCTGTAATTTACAATAAATGTGTTGGATGTGGTGTATTTCCTGACTTAATGAAAAGTAGTAAGATTATACCTTTATTTAAATCGGGCAGCACATCTGACCCCACTAACTTTAGACCTATTTCTGTGCTTCCCACCTTTAGTAAAATATTTGAAAAATTAATCCTTGATGGGCTGCAAACCCACTTTAATAAAAATAATTTGTTACATAGGAAACAATTTGGTTTCACAAGAGGTCGCTCTACAACTGACGCTGGTGTCGAGCTTTTAGTTAATATTTTTAATGCCTGGGAGGATTCACATGATGCTTTAGGCGTCTTTTGTGACTTGTCAAAGGCGTTTAATTGCGTTTTTCACGAGACATTGGTCAGGAAATTACATCACTACGGAGTTAGGAATACTGCTCTGGATCTTCTTATTTCCTATCTGGGTAATAGGATCCAGAGAGTAGACGTGAATGGGGAGAGATCTCCGGGGTCTGTAGTGACAATGGGAGTTTCGCAGGGCTCAATTCTCGGCCCGTTCCTATTTCTCGTTTATATTAATGACCTACCTTATCTCATGAAAGATAATCAGGAGATTGTGTTATTTGCTGATGATACATCATTGTTATTTAAACTTAAACGGCAGCAGCCAGTTACGGACGATGTAAATAACGCTATCTCTGAAGTAGTGCACTGGTTTAATGTTAATAACTTACTTTTGAACGAGAAAAATACTAAATGTTTCAGATTTTTGACACCTAATGTTAAGCATGTGAAAACCAGTGTAGTAATAAATGGAGACGAGTTGGATCTTGTGGACACCACTATGTTCTTGGGTATAACTTTAGATTCGAAACTACAGTGGGGCCCACATATAGATAAATTGTCGAAAAGACTCAGTTCTGCAGCTTACGCGGTCTATAAGATACGCCAGCTAACTGATGAAGAGACAGCCAGATTGGTATATTTTAGTTACTTCCATAGTGTTATGTCGTACGGCATTTTGTTGTGGGGAAATGCTGCCGACATCCAAACTATCTTTGTTTTGCAGAAGAGAGCTATTCGAGCAATTTATAACCTTAGTTTTAGGCATTCACTGAGGGATAAATTTAAAGAAATTAATATAATGACGGTCGCATCACAATATATTTATGAAAATTTGATTTATATAAAGAAAAATATCAGTTTGTTCTCTAAGAACAGCGACATCCATAACGTCAGTACTAGAAATAAAAATAAACTCATCCTACCAATGACTAGGCTCCAGAAAATCAGTAACTCCTTTAGGTGCCAAAGTATACGCTTCTACAACAAAATTCCAGGCAATATTCAAGACTTAAGTCTTAATAAATTTAAGTCCTATGTAAAGCAGAAACTATGCAAAAAGGGTTTCTATAACGTTAAAGATTATATGGACGATAAAAATGCCTGGAATTGAGCCGCTCGCTGTTATCACAGACACATCATTGTAATTATTGAAATTTTTTCATAACATTATTATTTTATATCCTTTTGACATTTATAATTGAATTATTTTTTTCAATGATTATTATTATTTTACCATCGCCTTATTTGTTATTTTACTTTTTTAATAAATTGTGAATGTGAGTACCATGTAGGGTAGCTTTATACACGAATTTTGTAAACGTTTGGCGGTTCTTGAGTATTTTTGTGACCCACACAAATGTCCAGCTGAATGATAGCATCGTGCAGCGGTCGGGTTGTTGAGCTCCCTAAAATAAGGTTTGAGCTCCGCGATGACTGATGCAGATGTGCCGTCAGTTAGGACAGGTCAACTCGAACCTGCTATGGCACTTTCTTCAAAAGGCCATTCCAGACGTTGCCCTACATCGTTTCACTCGCATAGTTTGTATACTACAATGTCTGGACTTTAAAAGAGACTTTGACCTCTGAGTTTGTTTCGGCTTTTCTTCTCAGAGCTAGTCAGATAGGAAATGCCGGCGCCATCTAGTCTTAAAAAAAAAACATTACATTGACTTGTAAAAGTGTCTGTAACAGATTTATTTACAGAAATAAAAATCGTTTATCATTTATGAAGTTGCTCAATCGATCTCAAATGGCATCTTTATCTTGACGTGATTTATATTTATCAATGTAATTAGGATTGTATCAGGATTATTTATTTCCTGTTGTGAACCTGACCTTTAGAATTCTGGTATTTTCTGATTCAATTGAGGCAATGCAGTTATTAAAATAAAATAAGTTTGAAAATCAAAGTGAAGAATTTCATTGACGAAGTCACTGTTCAAAAGATTTTTCCTTCAAGAAAAGTGAAACCATTTTTTTAAAGTAAATCAGATCCTGGCAACTGTCCTGATAAACATGAGGTTGAAGAACTATTCGTATTAAAATTAAAACCAATCTCTATAGTGTGATAATTTTGTCTTTTGTTCCGATTCAACAAAAGCGGTCATCATCGAGACTGATGCAAATAATGCATCTAACCCTACAATTGTTTGGGTCATAAAGACCCCACTGCGCAGGTGCCACACTTGTCGCTCCAAGCGAAATGGGCCGTATCATGTCGCTGGAGCAAATTGACTTTCATCTGTTCAACCCTCGAAGCCCAACCCCCGTAATTAACACGTCGGGTCGTTTCGGACCCCAATCTTTTTTTACAATTCACTAATCCGCGGGCGCGACTAAACGTAACTATTGCTTTTCAGTTTTGTTTAGCTTTGTTGTTATTGTTCGATGTTTGATTAAGGATTGGAGTGTGAATAGGAATTATGTAATTCGATGGTGTTTATAATAGATCAAAACTTTTTTTGATTAACTGGTTTATTGGTAGGTATAAATGTAAGTTTATTCTAGCTTGGACATTTTTCGGATTGCGTTCTACTTGTCTTCAAAATCTTTTTTCTTTAACTTCTCACAAGCAACCCAGAACCTGAGCCCAACAGGCAGTTGCCCTATCGTTTTTCTTTCAGAGTCAACGTGAATCTTAAACTGTATTACCTATTCTACGACAGCCAAGCATTAGTTTTACTGTAACAGACAACGTTTTACAAATAATAACTCCTACGCAGACGATCAAAACTAAAAAACATACGCCATAGAAGCTACACGTGTACAAAAGAAAATCTACAACAAGATTACACATGATGTCCCACAAAATAAACTTCATACATCATCAAGTAACCATCAACACCTCGTGCTGTCCAAAAACAAACATCCATCTCGAGGCGAGACAAGCTCCGCTAATGAAGAGCGACCCCCATCTGAAACGCAGCAGCTGTCGGCATTTGGAGCGGAACCAATCGGGAAACTTCGGCAGGATTCGGCAGTGACTTCGTCATCGCCATCCCCTCGGAATATTTCACGCTCGGGCCTCTTTTAACAATGCCCAGCGTTTAAAGGTTGCTCCTACACTTGTTTGTTTGTTCCCTACCGACACGGCTTTATCACCCTATAGTATTTATTACATATTAATGGTTATTTAGATTCATTGTTACGCCCCGACAGTATGCTCGAATTTATGGCAGCGCCAAATATTGAATGGGACCCTCAATTAATGTAAAGAAAGGCGTTCTATTGTTGGCTCGTAATTATGTGATATAATTTTGGGCTTTGATTTATAATTTTGGCAATGTTTAATAACCCTCAGTCATGATAATTTCCATTAATTTTTATTTGGGAAAATTAAATAACTTATCTAAGTATTTTTTAACAAAGATGATCTTGGCACCTAATTATAAATCAAAAGACATTTAAAGCTATCTTTACACATCATGCGCTTACTGACATAAAAAAATAACCCTAAAAATGCAGCGGCACTATATTTGACCCCTCAAACGATACTCATCAAAATTAACCCAAAAAAACATTCCAACATTTACTTACATAGGTACAAAAAATCGAAGGTACGTTGAAAATGGAATACCATAACAAGATTATAATACCTACAACGGTCAAAAAGGTTTCTTATTAACCTTATTGTTGCCTCAACCTACCAGACGTAAGACAAACGGTAACACTATCAACTGCAATCGAGTTAAGTCATTTTTAGCCACAAATTGGATTACAAGCTGTCTGTCTGCATTTTTTTCTATCCAAACAGAGCATTAGCGTCATTAATGTCGGACTATTTGCAGGCTTAATGCAATTTTAATTATAAAAGGCGAGGCTCGCCGCAAATTGCAAGCGATGCATTCAGATTGTTATTTTTCTGAGAGCTTTTAACAAATTAAAAATATGTATTGCGTATGTGTGCGCGCGATTTATTGTTAGTGTAATCTTTTTTTTTTGTAAAATGTGTTAATGCGTGGCCGCGGAAATGTCGCTTAGGTAGTGAATAATGGATAGTGTTGCAAAAACGGAAAATTCATTTAATGTAATGATGTAGGGACAGCGGAATTTTATGTCCTGGGACTTCACCTAGGTCGAGCAAAGTATGGTCGGGTTATTCTATTAGAACTTTTTGAAAATTTGTACCTAACAATCTCCCAACAATGAGCTATCGTTTCTATATCCACAAAGAGCAATTCTGGTTTCCTAAGCCCCTTAAAGAAAACAAGGTATCAAGGTTAACCTGTTTGCAGCAATTTAGTTAGGGATACTCGGAAAATATTGTGTCATATTTATCGATATCAAGTTTTATTTCAATAAATGAATCACGCTCAACCACAATCATTAGTTAATCAATAATCGGACCATTCATTTAAAATATTTCATAATCCTCATGTCGAACAACGATTATATTATTGATATGTTTATTCAGTATCTGTGTTTTGATCTATGATAAAGTTATCGTACCTAATACTGTCCCATAGCTGGGCAAGGGTCATTTCTTAGATTGAGAAGGATGTAGGACTTAGTCCACCACGCTGGTCTGGTGTGGGTTGGCGGACTACTAACACCGTCGAAAACTTTTTGGAGCCCTCTCTGGTGTGAACGTTTCCTCACAATTCCTCACCGTTAACGCAATATGATGGTATTATAATGATGCCTATCAAGCAGATTTAGCCATGCTGGAAGAATATCATCATCAATACAAACAGCAACAATATCGTGAGGCAACATGCTCACCATAGAAGACTCCAAAAAAAAAGAGCTCCAAAATTTCAGACTTTTCGTAACAGTAACTGGCTTAAAATTTACTTGTTAGGTTTATAGCAGACAGACAGACGACAAACCTAAATGGAAGCTTTTAAAAATCATTTACCATCATCATGGTTTACAATAATTTTAAATTAATATAATTTAGCACTAGAAGGGAGAAATGTACCTACTCACCAATATTTTGTTTACACCTTATCGCTAAAACCTATATTCTAAGCAACATAACATCACGCCTGTATTCCCCAAAGTATAGTTACACCCTTATATTGTCGTTAGGTTTGTCCCATGTAATAGGGGGCAAGCCTATTGCCATCAACCGGGCACGAATCCAAATTCTGAGCTGTTACTGAGGAATTGTACACGGAAAACCCAATAACACTTTGCCTAATCTGGGTATCGAACCCGGGACCTCATGATCAGCAATCGCGCTTGCCACCAACGAGGCACTTCTAAGCAAATACTTAAATATTTCTATTCTATTCTATTTTACCTTTTTGGCTAAAAACAACCCTATCGTGATACATTTCATGAATTTTAAATAATGCTTGTTTTATGTAGGTATGGCACTAGTACCTCCATTACAGAAAACACGTGTTAATGAAATACCAATTCATACCTTTATAAGCTTATCAAATAAAATGCAAAGTCACGTTTGAATCGTTAATCAAGATTTGGAGTAATGAAACTAAATCATACGGGGACCGTGACGGATATTTCAAATTTTAATATACTATGGACTTGTTTGACCCCAGTGCGAATTTCAAGTGTTAAATGTCAATCGTCGTTTATTTTTAAATTTTTGAGTCTCGCTAGAAGACTGTCACATCTCCAAAAATGTCATAAATTATTTTTATTTCTGTAAATAAATCTGTTACAGACACTTTTACAAGTCAATGTAATGTTTTTTTAAGACTAGATGGCGCTGGCATTTCCTATCTGACTAGCTCTGAAAAAAAAAGCCGAAACAAACTCAGAGGTCAAAGTCTCTTTTAAAGTCCATACATTGTAGTATACAAACTATGCGAGTGAAACGATGTAGGGCAACGTCGGGAATTGCCTTTTGAGGAAAGTGCCTTAACAGGTTCGAGTTGACCTATCCTAACTGACTGCACATCTGCATCAGTCATCGCGGAGCTCAAGATGTATACATTTCATGAGTCTCACTAGAAGACAGTCCCATCTCATAAAATGTAACTAAGGAATATCTGGAGGATTAGTAAGTAACTAGATTCGATTGTTAGATGAAACTATAAAAGCCATCCGACGCCTCTTATCAAAAAGTCAGTCTGAAAAAGAAACAGTACCTAAAATCAACGACGTTGAAATAAATAGACACGCTATCTCGTATAGGCAACATGTGCCAAATGCATTGACGCAATAAGGTTCAAACTACCACTACACAGCTGTCAAGTTCAATGGCACTGTGGTTCTGGAACCACAACTCGTTGATACCATGTTGTTCCTCTAAACAGCGCATCTAGTACGTAAGTACATATGATATCAATGCTAAATATCGTGTTTTGTTAATAAGTCTTCTTATCTTCTGTCGACACGAGCTATACAATAATTAATTCGTGTTGTGGTGAAAAAATTTGAAAGACAGCAAGGTTGGCAGCGAGGCTGACTGTCTAGAATGCGTCACACTCACTAGACTCACATTAGACTCACTCTAGTGACTAGAGTATCGTTACTCGTGAAAGCTCTTTTAATATAAGCATTCATGTATAGAGGTATGTATTCTTTCTTCTTCTTTTCGTGTGGTTAATGACTAACCTGGTGTCAGAGTTTATGCCGCCCATGGGCCTCTGACTTGGCTTCACATGCCTCTAGAAATATTTCTCAGGCATGCCGGTTTCCTGAAGATGTTTTCCTTCACCGTTTTTAAGCAAGTGATAATTATACAATACGCACATGAATTCGAAAAGTTAGAGGTGCGTGCCTTGGGTTCGAACTCGAGACCTATGACTTGGCAGTCCGACGGTCACACCACAAGGCTATCACTGCTAGCCAGTGCTAGCTAGGTATGTATTAAACTCGGTTAATCCCTATTCTAAGTCAAAAAACAGATTAATACCATGTACCTATAATTAATCTTTAAACATTTATCTGATAAGTTTGCGGCGCTGTGATCATTGCGTGGACAAAATAATTTAGGTATAACTGACTGATAGATTTCATTGCTGCGCACAGAATAATAATAAATAGTAGATTCATACAGAAACCTCACTCCCGTACTTATGTATCTAATAACCTAGAAAATCGTGAACAACGCATGCGAAATTGGGCTTTAGTATGAGACGAGAGAGTTTTCATTCCGCTTTACGTTCACGTTCTTATTAGATTTCGGTTCGGTCACTCACTATTTATTCTGTGGTTTTTGTTGGGTCTTTTACTCTGTAAGTGAAGCTGCGCGTAGGCATGTTTTCTGACATAAACCGCAGAGTGACAGTCTTGCCGTGCGCTCATTACAATTATACTATTTGATTTCCTAATTTGACTAGGCCTGCCTGCCTTTCCTGTTCCTATTGTAAAGGAAACCGCAATGATATAAAACAACCGCTGTACGTGACCGCACGTGAATTAAATCTGCCATAAGTAGGTACAGTCATTTGTTAACAAAAATATGTATAAATCAAATGTTATCATTCACTTGTAATACCTTTTATCAATCGTAATAATATGATTTTAATACCCTTTATCGGCTAAGATTAACAAAATCAACGATTGTAAATAATGTTCTACTGTCTTAATGATTTCTTTTATTTGAGTCACTCACACTAAAATTATAAGTAATTGTGTATATGTATCTCACACTAAAAAAGAGTTTTTCTGATTGGTGCATACATACTTGTGTCATTTATGACCTGCGCGGTGTCCGGTTTCAAGACATCATAAGTTATCGTCATATATTTTAATTTTACTTATATTAATTTTAATATTTTGTTTTTTTTTTAAAGTAATGTAGAGTTATCTTACTCAAGAATGGACTCCTTTAATAGCTGGCAAGATGGAGAGGAAGGCACACTCATCACCATCCTCATCATATCAGCTGGAAGATGACCACTGCTGGGAAAAGTTTGGTGCAGTGGCTAAGCGATTGGCTTCTGCGCTGCGGGTCGTGGGTCCGATTCCCGCACGGAACAAATATTTGTATGGCCTACAGATAGTTGTTCCGGGCCTGGGTGTTTGTGCATGTGAAGATTTGTGTCTGTAAACGCACCCACGATGCAGGAGAAATGCTAGTGTGGAGCAACGTTTAAAAAAAAAGCTTCCACCCATCACCACGCTTAATGTTCGCAGTATGAATCACCAGGCAAGCCTAATCTTTTTTTCAATTACTGTGCATTTCCAGAATGACGTAAGTCTGTTGGTACCTATTACAGTTGTGTAAGAAGAAACTACGTAATTTCAGGATAATCTACTTAAAAGTCAATTTACCTGATTTGAAAATGAGCAAAGAATTTTCTGAAATTGAAACGGTAGTAGGTACTTCAGTGATTCGATTTAGCGGACGAAAATGATACATTGTGGAGTAATCTTATTATATAATAATTAGCAATTTCTTTTTTCATTACGACGTGATCATATTGTTATTTGATTGTACTATATAGGTTATGGTATTCATGTGGATTTTTTTAACAACGCAGAAAGGCTTATTATCGAAAATCTTACTGTTACATTTTCTCCGCTGATCATATATTTTTGGTGACAAAACCTAATATTTAGGTAACCGTTTAAATGACAAAAAAAATTGTTTATTTGATAACCATATTTGTACAACAAATTTAAGATTAAAGCCTCCTTCTAAGCAAAAGATGCCTGTATTAAGAGACTCTGCTCTCTCAGAAACAAAAAGTGTCTATTAAACTATACTAATACGAGTACATAATCAAAAACAAGGTAATTTGAGTGAACGTTTGTTTGTGAGTGTGTGTGTATGTGCAGTATTTATGTCAGTGTATCTGTTAGTAAAACCTGATAGCCCTACAAAAACTCTGTGAGTGAAATTAAAAAACCGTAATATCAGACGAATCGATCAAGGCTATTCTATCACATAAGTAAATCGGATCCTAGCAAAATCTTACTATATCGATACGACAAGGGATTTTTGACATCATAAAAAACAAGGGATAACAAGTCTCGTGCACCAAAAAGAAATCTATATTAAAAAATCATTATATTTATCGCGAAACCTCGGGCTTAATCTCATAGGATTTATTGTTGTAATCCATTCCGGTGAGGATTACACTAATCAAAGTTATTACGCGAAGGTCTACGTGTGATTACGTCATCTGCCCAACTATAGTGGCACAACTCGAAATTTTGACAATTTCTGTGCATAATCGTCATATGATAGTGTCACTATTTTTTGTACACAACAGAGACGTAAAGTTTGTTTTTTTGCTCCAACTCCAAATTCATTTTATTTTACGGAATAGTTATTAAATAATTACACCAACTTTTATTCTAATATCTACAATATAAATCTAAACTATATAACTTTCTATAAAAACAAAATACGTACCTATTATATAATTGAGATGAAAAGTAAAACTATAACTTAAATCTGTAAACACTTAATTAAGATGCATTTGAAAACCCTAAAATAGTGACGAGAAAAGTCAAAAAAGACGTAAACGCTCCCTAAAAACGCACTTTTTTGATATATGCCACTTATCAATCGGTAGGCGACGTATTCCTAATATTACCTATTGATTTTGTTATCCGTGTATCGAGTCTTTTTATCTTTACGGCTCTGTTTACACGAAGAAGTATCTTTCAACCTTCAAAGTGCTGCTTATATTGTCAATGTCAGTAATTCGAAGCTTGGTAATTGATTGTCCGTGTGTAAATCACGCAGTTAACGTATCGGTGTGTTTTTCCGTGATGATCTGATGAATGAAAGCCGACTATTGGCTTGTCGGTCTTGTTGAAAACGTCAACTAAGGGTTTGGACAAACATTATGAACTGTTATGTTGTGTATGATGTATGTACATACATACATACATAAACTCACGCCTTTTTCCCATAGGGATAGGCAGAAACTATAGAACGCCACATGTTACGACCCTTACATACCCCTTTCGCTTCATTCACATTCATACATCTTGTCATACACGCACGCCGGTTGAGAGTACTACGCACCTGACCTTTGTGAAGAACATCACCAATAACATCGATGTATGTCCTTCTAGGACGTCCTCTACCGGCGTTTAATTGACATCCGCCTTATAAATTCCTTTTGTTAATCGCCGTTCACTCATTCTCTCAACATGACCAAACCATCTAAGCATACTCCTTTAAATTTTTGTCACTACATCATCTTTTAAACCGCAACTTATGATGTATGTTTTAGACAAGATTACAGTACTTTTAACTTTCTAACAAAATTCTAGGTTCAGCATGCCTAAATATTATTCTAGAATCTTGAAATTCTATTCTATTGCGTTTTCTGTTCAGCTTCTGTCCCATCAAAAACGGTTAACCCTTTTTTCAATTTGTTTGTCATTGTGCAAAAACGTCACATTTGAAGTTATATCAAAAAAAAGTTTTACCATTTTAAATTCTAATGCAAAGCTTAAAGGCTTTATTTCTAATTTGACGGATTCCAATCTCAAAAGAATATCCGAGATTACACGTAACACTACGTCACAATCTCCAGCGAGTGGTATTAACAATGTCACTTCGTACTCTCCGATAAATATGATAAATCAGGTCTTTCGGTATGATCTAAAGAATTTTGTGATATCAACGATGGGGATTATGGTGGTCACACCTGGGGTTTTGGGAAGATATCACGGCAACGTCACACCTATGCGACAGATAAAACTTATCTGGGATGTTTAGAATTTCACAATTTTGAAATTGAAAGAAAAAACAGTCTGGACGATTTTCTGTTGTCCAAAATAGGTATGAAGAGATTTTAAAACTAGTTTTTCTTCTGTGACGTACCTACCAACAAGTTTCCCACATATAATATTTCACATACATAATCAGTCCCTTATTGTCCTACTGCTAGACACGGGCCTCTTCTTAGAATGAGGACGATTTAGGTCTTAGTCCACCACACTGGCCTGGTGCGGGTTAGCGGACTAGACACACACTACTTCGAATTTTTAGAGGTCTTTTTCGTGTGCAGGTTTCATTTCATGATGTTTTCTTTCGCCGTTTACTCAATTGACAATCAAATTCTGATCAGCTCATGAATTCGAAAAGTCAAAAGAATCCTGCATGGCAAATACAGAAGGCAAATGTTTAACCGCTAGGTTACCAAATTATAATGCGTGTTAAAAATCAAATGATCTTATCTATCGATTTAAGTTCAGCATTTAGGTTTATAACTACTTATTAAAACTTGACGAAGCTACTATTACGACTGGGCTTATCATATGTGTAGATTAGGGTGCACCAACGACCACTGGAATTGTGTTAATTCAGCCCGTAGTGCATACGCGCTTAATAAGTAGATTGTCTATACATACATACATAAACGCCTTTTTGCCTTGGGGGTAGGCAGAAACGATAGAACGCCACATGCTACGATCCTTACATACTCCTTTCACTTCATCCACATTCATACATCTTGTCATACACATACGCCGGTTGAGAGTACTACGCACCTGGCTTTAGTGAAGAACATCACCAATAACATCGATGTCGTATGTCCTTTTAGGGCGTCTTCTATTGGCGTTTCCACTGTCATCTTGTCTATATTGCTTTTAAATACAAAGAATCATAGCTACTATTGGTTACTAAAATGTAAAGTTGTACTAATACCACCCAAGCTTATAATTAAAAAAAAATAGGTAATATTCTTACTTTTTTTAATTTCTTGGTATTCTATTTTTGAACAATTTACATTGATCAGTTATCTTTTTTTATCCTTTTGATGTTACCACTGATTACTTAACATCTTGCGCTCAATATTACTTTGAAACTACAACAATGAATGTTAATTCAAATCACTCAAACATTTTTCCATTATTTCTAAGTTATTTATTCATTAACCTCTACCTCACGCAGGTTATCAACTCCACGGTGACCCTACGCTATCTCGGCGGCGCCTTTGTGTGCGTGCCCCGATTTCTCTTCTTAATGTTTCTAGGAATTATTTGCTGAAACAATAGCACGTTTCATGTTTGTGATGCATACCAATTCAGAACTGCATTTGAAAAAATCTCGCTCTTTCAAATTTCAACTCTGCATTTGAGGGTTAAGGATGAAATTTGCGTGTTGGTTGTTGAATTAAAAGTCGTTTGTATGTATGTTTGTCTGTAAACGTTGACGAAACTGCGGTGTCTTTGAGATTAAACTCTCGTTTGATAATTGCCAGTAAACATAGCGCCAAGATTTGTGATTATGCCCAGTTTACATGGTTTATTTTTTAATGGTCCCTCGTGTGTGATTGAGGTTAATTTCACAAACTTAATGCTTGCTAATAAAACATGGATTGTTTGAAAAAAGTATGCTAATTGGACAATTGTTTTTTTGGTACATTGTTCTTGAAAGGTGAAGATGCTATTGTACAAAATCCTATGCTCAAAGGTGAGCGTTCTTTCATTATTTGACCAGTTCATTCATGAGTAGTCTGATAATATAATAAACAATATCAAAGCCGCCTCGTTGGCGTAGTGGTGGCAAGTACAACTGCTGATCGTGAGGTCCTGGCTCGCCCCCTATTACATGGGCCTTGCCTATTAAATGAGGGTGTTACTATACACCCCTGCTCAACCCTTCGGGGAATACAGGCGTGATGTTCTGTTATGCAATATCAAAAGTTTTTTATCAATCCTACCCACCTTTTGACTCATTAGTAAAAAAAGCCTCACTATACTAATAGTAGGTAATAGATTTTTGAGATTAGTCACCCCACCAAGCTTGGTAAACAACGAACACAAAACAGAATAATGTTCAAAGAGACAAACAATTGCTACGAGCAAAAGTCACGCCAACAAAGGTTATCAAGACTTGGCGCGACTTGGCCGGACTTGGCAAACACTGTCGTGAATAATAGGGTAAACAGGCAAGCGGTGTCGTGACCGCTAAGCAAATATTGACGGTTATACCTGGCACGAATTTTACCCTTTGATTGATCGAGCATTGTGGTTAAACTTGGCCATTTTGTAATTTAGAATCGCATGTCGCGTTTGAAGGGTTAGGTGTACCCTTGATTTTGTGAAGAATTATGAATTGTATTATACTTAGACATGCGAACAGAATATTGTTGGAATCAGTGAGTGTTTTCACTTATCTAACACACATATTCTAAGACGTTCCTCCAAAACTTACTCGACTCGACTCCATAGTTAACATAAACGTCTTCGACTCGAGATTTTTCCTCAGTCGAGGTAAGGAATCATCTGTTAAATTCAAGGTACCTCGGAACCTACCTTAAGGAAGGAAGTGTCAAAGTTCGTATGTAACAAAAATGAATTTTGAAGACTTTATCGAATATGCTTACGATAATCCTTACAACTATTTATCGCGGCGTTATTTGCGCGATTCAGATAAACAAAATTATGACGTAATGACTCCACTCTACCTCGACTCATTTGAGGACCCCTCAGTCGAGAAACCTCAAAGTTCACTCGAAATTGCGACTAAGAATACAATTCTGAAGGTGTTTTCGAGGCCGTCCTGAGTCGAGTAAGTTTTGGAGGAACGTCTTAGAATATGGGTGTAAGTACCTATCTACTGTTTATCGGAAAATTAATTTAAAATTGTAGTACTTGATAGGACTGCTTTGTTGGTTTAGTGGTCGCAAGAGCATGGGGTCCTGAGTTCGATCCCTAGATCAAGCAAACTGTTATTGGGTTTTTCCATTAGGAATATCTTAGTAGCTGCTTTGGAGTCTGGATTTGTGCCCGGTTAATGGCAATAGGCTTGCTCCCTATTTCATGGGACTTAAACATAACTGCCGAACCCTTCGGGGAATAAGGCGTGATGTTATGTATTGTATTAATCTTAGAAATGTGACCAAAATTTTGTTGGAATCAACTGAGTCCTTTCACTTATTTAAGTATCTACTTATAAAAATACTAAATCGGGTCTAATCGCGTAGAAAATTTTATAACTAGTACTGTTGTAAGTATCTACTGTTGAACGTATAATTATTAAAACGGTAGTACTTGATAGTGTGTTAGGTGCCAACGAATGTAGTAATTTCGAAACAAATATAGCATTTTCAATGGACTTCTGTGGAAAATCATTATTATTTAATTATGTATCTTTTGTCTACGCATCTTTAGGTACGAACTTTCCGTTTTGTAGACATCCTAGTGTAATAACATAACATCACGCCTGTATTCACCGAGGGGTTGAGCAGAGGTGTATAGTAACACCCTCATTTCGCCGTTATGTTTAAGTCCCATGTAATGGGGAGCGAACCTATTGCAATCAACCGGGCACGAATCCAAATTACGGGCTGCTCTGAGGAATTCCACATGGAAAAACCCAATAACATTTTGCCCGACCTGGGGATCGCACCCAGGACCTCTCGATCAACAGTCGCGCTTACCGCCACTAGACCAACGAGACAGTTCTAATTAATATCCTAATTAATTATTCATTAATGATTCGTTATTTTAGTTTTAATTCTGTTTGTTGTAGTAATATTATAATTCTGTGATTTTAGTGGTATGTCTATGTAGCAATTTATCTCTTATAACCACTTAATAGATTTATTTTTTATTTTATTTTTTAATGTATTTACAATATTGTTTTAAACATCAATATTTTTGTATGCCGTAAGGTGCAATGTATCGGGACTTTTTACATATCGCACCTTTAAAGACAAACCGTTACTAAACGAAAATTTTCATGAATTGAGTTATTAATGCCATCTTTCATAAAATTACTTAAACTACAAGGTGAACTTGATAATTTTTTAAAACTCCACTTTTAGAGGGCGTAAAAAATAATCTCCACTTTTAAACGGCGTAAAAAATCACAATAAACAAAGTTCTATTTAATAAAAATACTTTTCTGTAATCGTATGTTATAGTGTACATAAATATCCATCATATGACCTCAAAAAATGGCTCAGAGCATCATGTACTTAAATTTTATTGCGAACAGGTTTTTTTTCTTTTTGCTCCTGTGTAAAATTTGATATTTTCGTTTAGAAACGGTTTGTCTTTAAAGGTGCGATATTTAATATCTTATCTGTATACTTACATTATTGGCAAATAAACGATTTTTATTTCTATTAATATTCTATTGTGCTTTCAACTAGTCGAATTTTTTTAAAATTGTTTGAATTGCTTGTGTTTGTCCATTTCCATTGTCCAAAGACCAACAAATCTAAGGTGACATTAAAATCTGGAATCAAAAAGTCATGTCAAAAGCAAGACGTTTATTGGAAACGGCCCCACAAAAATGGTTCGTTTTAAACACAAACCACATAGCGTTATCTTGTTCACTAATGTTTGCCTACCAGGGTACACATGTCCAAATCGGATTTACAACGCCGAGACAACTGTGTGGACGGTCAGCAGAAAAAATGTGCTTGAGTCTTTATTTTCATTGGAATTCAGAATTTAGAGCAAAATTTATGTAGAACACTAACGCGTTGGTAGATCTATACTAATATTATAAAGAGGAAAGATTTGTATTTTTGTATGTAACGAATAAACTTAAAAACTACTGGACCGATTTCAAAAATTCTTTTGCCGATAGAAAGCTACATTATCACTGAGTAACATAGGCTACGGGCGGAGCCGTGAGAACACAGCTAGTGTTATATAGAAGAGTAGGTATTGCAAAGATAGAGAAGTATAGAGTGAGACTGGAAAATTGCGTAATTATGAATAGGCCTAAACTTTATCTAACAGTGGATTGTAAGAGCGCTTGTACACTGCGTCTAATCCGATTTCGCGAAAATATTATCCGAGAAAACCCGACTGCAAATCTATGAAATTCGGACCGGATGCAGTGCACAACCGTTCGTAGATATGGTACTGCAGATTGATCGGACCGTATTTTTCGGATTCGGATTGGAAGCAGTGCACAAGCATTCTTACGGGTTGAAGAACAAGAAGTAGAAAGACAACGGCATATCATAATGTTGTGTTATTACGTATTTTAATGTGTTAGTCCTATTTTAACACACACACACACACAACATGGCGCCTTGTACTCCTTCCCGAAGGGTGTGGCAGAGGTGTTTTAGTCACCCTCGTTTCGCCAGTTATGTTTAAGTCCCATGTAATAGGGGGAGAGCCTATTGCCATTACCCGGGCACAAATCCAGACTCCGGCCCATACTCAGCAGTCGCCCATGCGACCACTATACTAATAAGGTAAGTCCTATTTTAATTAGATGAAAATGTTAAATATTATTCTGTTTTTTTTTAGATCGTGTATTGTTACCCTTTCTAGGGCAAATATTTTTTATAATTAAAATCCTTTGGGATAGTTAACGCAAAACATGTTTACAAAAAAAAAAAACATATCAATGCATAAACATAACCATAGACAACAACATGTCCTAACTGCAGCATATCAACCCAAAATTGCTACTACCCATAAACGTGCTATAAAAAAGTCATAACATTCATAACACTAATTTTCTATCCCTACCTTATCGAAATTTGTTCGACACGAAAAATTACAAGTATCATAACATGCACGTTTAAACTGTCGATAGAGGATATCGATATCGTTATCTCACCTTTGTCGTACCGCCAAAATCAGAGTCATAAAACAACGTAATTTTGCCAGTGATACGCGTTGACGTTGTCGATAAGATATGTCAAACCCTAAATCTGAAGCCGTGGGATTTGGGCACCAACTGTTATTGGACTTTCTACTGGTTATTAAATGTTGGGTATTAGTTTTAGGTCGTTTATGGTGGCCTGCATTGTAATATAGATAGTGGACGGTGTTTTGAATGAGTTCGGCAGTTTTTATACATAACATCACGCCTTGCATTCTCTGAAGGGTTCGGCAGAGGTGTTTTTAGTACACCCTCGTTTCGCCAGTTATGTTTAAGTCCCATGTAATAGAGGGCCCTATTGCCATTAACCGGGCACAAATCCAGACTCTGAGCTGCTACTGAGAAATTCTTAATGGAAAAACCCAATAACACTTTGCCCGTCCTAGGGATCTAACCCAAGACTATGCTCAGCAGTCCCGCTTCCGACCAATAGACCAACACGCCGGTTTTAATATTTTATCGTAATCAGTCGATTTGACAATGTTTTTACATCAAAGAAAGACACGGATATTGAATTGCACTTTTCCTGGCAGCTTGGTTATTAAAGATACTATTATTAATGTTGTTAGACTACCAGAATAAACTCAGTCCCTCTTATTACACGAGATAGTTTAAACCGTCTTCGGTAAAACCAGATTGAACACATACCCATCATGTCGTAATGTCATAACACAAAAAGAGACGGAAGTATTTTAAAAAATGGGTCTTCTTCTTTTCATGTGGTTAGTGACTAACCTGGTGTCGAGAGTTTATGCCGCCTATGGGCTTCTGACTTGGCTTCACATGCCGTTGAGAAATATCTCTCAGGCATGCTGGTTTCCTCACGGTGTTTTCCTTCACCGTTTTTAAGCAAGTGATAATTATGCAATACGCACATGAATCCGAAAAGTCAGATGTGCATGCCTTGGGTTCGAACTTAGACCATCTAATCATCAGTTTAATTTAAAACTGGGTTACAGAGACCATCTCTCGTAGAAGGCCGATCTTGTCAGCAAAACCATTTCGTCTAGACCATTTTTAGATATTTTTTGTTTGGGTGCATCTAATGCTTTGCCAATGTTATCAGCCTTGCAAAGATAGCGTGAGTATCACGTTGGCGGCACACTTGAGATCGAGATAATTTGGCGGTGAATTCAAAAGGCCGTGAGAGAGATGATTTTGTGATCAGCTTCTCTGAATTGATAGATTTTATATGACGTTTTGACAGTTTGTAAATAGTAGGTTTGTGACGTTTTCTCGTGATTCGATGGGACTAAAACAGTGATACCAACGTTTCCGACGCGCGTCGTGTCGTCGGTGGGCCCGCGTGACTTGTATTCAAGGGATTACTATGAAGCGTTACACATCACTGCGAGTGTGGGTCCCCCGCCGATATGACCATATTGCGCCCCGCCCCGCATTTGGTTTGATGAACGCTTTATTTTTCCGTGACGACGTTCGTTTTGAATTTGGTCACTGGATAAGAGGGGTCAGGTCTGCTAAATTGATTAATATGATATACAAGTGTCATCCCACCGACACCCTATTGGGATTCTATTACGATTTTGACGGATCAGATATTCTACTAAAACTTCAATGTTTTCTATTGAAGTCATAGTTCAATGACAGTTGAATGACAGTTCAATGGAAAGTCAGTAGAAATCCACAGGTCTAAAATAACCAACAGAATACTAAATGTCTAAAACTATTTTATCACACTATCGACACTATCGAAGGGTTCGTAAATTAGCAGACTCGGGCCCCAGATATATTGGTGGCACCATAGTAGATACTCTTTGCGTCTCAACAAAGCTATAGGTCTACCGGAATCTCATGGCATTAAAAATTAATAACAAATAGTGGTTTTCATATGGCAATGTCAACATGTCACTTGTCAAAACGAGTATGAATGTAGTTGATACATTTTCAAGTTAATGTTTTCTTGTTCAAACATTTTTAATAAACATACTTATTTTAACAAGGTTTCCTTTTCCATTACAATAAAATTGCATAAACTGCATTTTGTTATGAGAAATAAATAAGACAGGTTTAAGTAGTCAGCTCTGCTGTACCCTGTCTGTCTCTTAATTCACGTAAGAAGAACTGATATTCATGATACAATATTGCAGTATATAGTAAATAATATATTACTACAGGAAGTGAATAAAAACCAATAATAATTACAGAAATGAAAGAAGCTCAAGGTTTATTATTATATATATATTAGGTTACGATGTGGCAAAACCAATGTCCCTAGCAAAACTGAATGAGTGGGTCAAGGAACTTCAAGTATACTCCACCAAGAAGAACATAGTCTGCTTAGTTGTCGGCAATAAGATCGACAAACATATCATTTTGAGACCCAGTGCATAATATTAGTAAGCACATTGGGTCACCCAACGCAGCGCAACGAGTATGCCCAAGGAGGGTTTATGTCAGGCAGGCGGCCGGTCATAAAACAATAAGCCAAAACCTCTAATAACATGGATTTATGAAATACATGTTGTGCCGACCCCATCTAGTATGGGATAAGGGCAGGAAGAAATGAAGTCGAAATTAAAGAAAAAAAATTATAAGTATTAAAGACTTTTTATTCAAATTACTCTTGTGTTACCCACAAAAAAAAAAAAAAATCCCTATTTGCCATCAGATTCCGGTAGACCTATACAATAGTGATTTTTATTTAGATGTGAGTAACATCAATAAGACTATATCGACAGAAAGGTGTGAAGCTCAGGAAAACCTAATATATGGCAAGGAATCGTCACAGTTTTGAAGTTAAGTAAGATATAGGTAGAGCATTGATTGTTGACAGTTGTACTTAGTACAGTTTACACCAGATATAATCCCTTAAAAATACTTTAAAATTAAACGGTTATATCCCGCAGTACCTACCCCTACAGCATGAGGATTTGAGAATTACAGGTTGAAATTATTATAATGTTGTATTGTCACGAGAACTGAATTTATGTGCGAAATTTCAAGAGAATCAGTTAAGCAGAAGTAGTTGAAAAAACTGTCGCAAGATTTTGAAACAAGCAAACAAATAGACGAAGTGAAAGCTAATTAAAACCGTTTAAAAACAAATTAATTAATTATTTTATATCCCTTCTTTTTTTGTTTTATTTACTTTTATAATCTCTGATCCACAGCATATTCATTTCTAGGTTTTAGAACATCTAAGCACTTACCTCTCACAGGGTACGGAGTCTCATGGTGTGGGGGTGGTGACGCGATCCTGGGCTCTGATCGACTGGCAGAAGCTCCCCATAGTGACTGGCACAGCCCATTCCGTAGTGCTTCGCTTGCTGATACTCCTGGAAAAAAAAGTTTATTTAAAATTGGAATTTTTGGTATTCTATGGTAGAAATAGATGATCTGGGCTTTATACACTGGCCTGCAAAAATAAGTATCACACTTTTAAAATTGCAATAACTTTTTAAGTACACAAGATATATTTTCGAAACAAAAAGGACTCAAAAAAGAGTTTAACTTTGTTACTATAGTTTCAAAGAAAGCTGATAAAAATTGCTATAAAACGTTTTTTATTTTAAATCTCTAACTTCTATAGTTTAGAAAAAATCTAAATTTTAAAAGTGTGATACTTATTTTTGCAGGCCAGTATAGATACATGAATGTTTTTTTTTCAGTTATTTTTATTTTGTAATCGTGCCCTATATAATTATGACAACGTTTCTAATGCATAGATAATGTTTTAAGCTGTAAATACAGTTTTGCTTAACTTTGTATTAATACAACATGTAATATTTTTTTTATGAAAATGAAACTTTCGTTTTTATTACGTAGCTATTATCATTTTTATTGCGATTGTTTTCATGTTACCATCTGCCAGTATATTTAATTTTGTGTTTGTTAACAAACTTATTTGCCTAACTATTTAAACTACCGAGGTATCTAGTTTTTCAACAATACGTTTTTTATCATGAAATCATTGAAATTCATTGAAAATCGGCGACCAAACGAACAATGAGGGTAAACCAGTCAATCATCAGTAGGGCACTTCCTCATTACTGGCTCACCGTAATTATACGAGCGCGAGCTATGTGACTCACGCGCATCTGCTTGATCTATGAGGAAATTGATCGTGGTTTTTATCTACCGTCTTGTCTAGGAATAAAATAAATGTTAGGTTCTGGTAATCTTGTGCAGGACAGTCTACTGAATTTACAGATTAGCCTAATCTTCTTCTTCTTCCTGCCCTTATCCCACAATAGGTGGGGTGCACAACATGTATTCCATAAATCCATGTTATTAGAGGTTTTGGCTTATTGTTTTATGACCGGCCGCCTGCCTGACATCTCCCTCCTTGGGAATATTCTTTGCGCCGTCACAAGGGTGACCCAATGTGCTTGCTGGTATTATGCACTGGGTCCCAAAATTATATGCTTGTCAATCTTATTGCCGACAACTAAGCAAACTATGTTCTTTTTGGTGACTCTACCAGTATACTCATATTTTAAGTTCCTCGACCCACACATTAAGTTTTCCTAGATACTTTGGTTCTGACACATCGTAAACTAATATAGCACCGTGAGCGTCTCTGTAAAAACTTGATGTCAATATTCTGTATCGCTCCTGTCCCGCTGTATCCTAAATACCAAGCTTGACTTTAACACCGTTCACGTCCATGACTTTACATTTTTAGTCAACTCCGATTGTGATTACAGATTAGCCTAGTACAGTAGGTTATCTATCAATAGGTGATTATGAGGTCGTCGTCCATTTAAACGCCTCAGCACCAGACCAACCCACGATTCAACTAGCAAGAGTTGAGCGCGCGGTGTCCTCGCGTTGACGGCTATTTTCACTTACAAATCTAAAATATATTGTGTGCCACACAGCTTAAAGTTCCTTTTACAGTAACTGAGTTGTGAGGCGAGGCGGTGCTGGTCTGGTGCTGAGCGGGCTAATGGACGACGACCTTTGAACCTGTTACTTTGTCTTTTCAAGGTGGCAGTTCTAGGAAACGCTGGCGCTGGTGATAAACAGTATGAAATAAACGAACTGTATGGAAGAATATATGGCAGATCTTTCCCAGCATGGGGCAATATAGGTGAATAAAAAACTATGTCCCATATTTGATACTACTACAGCAGAAAAAAAAAACTGAAATCTATCAGCTACAAGACAAAAGCCTTCCCTATAGAGCAGTATAAAGTCTGGCTTAAGCCAACTTGAAAAAAGGTAAACAATGTTTTTGAGACTTTTTATCTGAAACTGCTATTTATAAATTACTTAAGGTATTGTTTAAATCAAATTTTCCGATTGTATTCTACGTTTGTTAAAACACGTGACTATTTTTAAATATTTTATTTTTTAAATAATACACCATAAGACTGTTTACCTTATTGTCAAAGTAATTTCAGCCAGACTATACCTAATTTGTGATAAAATCGTGGCATCTGTAGAAGTAATATCAACGAAATAACACTTCAATCAATCTTAATTAAAGGTTCTAAATATAGAGGAAGAGCAAACATCGCGCGAAGCTTATAAACAAAGTGTTGATCCAGTAGGAGTCAAAGTTGTTAGTGCAGCGCTAAGATATCGCTTACTAGCAATTCCGTAAAAAATGACAACATAGTATGGCTCGCCATGTGATCTATTGTATTGTATGGTCCCTGGCTTATATCTAACATTTCAGCTTTTTGTGGACATCGAAAACATCGGAGGGCTCATTTGTGTAGGAGAAGAGTATCAAAATCCGCCTTTTTCGAATCAATATCACGTCAGTTTATTGTATTCTGCAGTGCAGTACACGTATTCCTGCCTTTTTTTGTTGGAAAATCCTCATGGATGTCTCTCGTCCGGGGAAGGCGAGGGTCTGCCGGACTCTTACCGGCTAAAAACCAACGGTGTTCCTTCTCCTGACCGTTCGGCCGGCGTCGCGGGATTTGCAAAAGCATGCACCGCAACCCCGGCAGGACGTACTGCTGCCTGTCTACACATTCCCCGAATAAAAAAAGGCTAACTTCCTGCATTTATAAGGTACTAAGTTCGAGAGGCTCTTGATATCATCGGTAAAGAATATAGGTGGTTTGATACCTTTTTGAACAACTGACTACTATTAAATCAACAAATATACCAACGATCAAAAAATAAAGAAGATATTTTTTTAATGGTATGTTATACTAAGGAACAACTTAAGTACAATTTGACCAACAAAAATACCAACTAGCAAAAAACTGACAAATATTTTTTCTGTTATAAAGAAAAACGTCTTTAATCAGAAATAAATAATGCCCTTTCTTCAAACGCAACCTCCATTTTAGCGGCCCACTTAACATCAAACAATTGAATGTTTGTCTTATCAATGAAATGGTCAGTCATGATTTGGCTCATGCCCTCAGTACCACATTGGTACCAAGTCACAAGGCATTTAGTTTAATGACTCTATTGCATCCGTGCACTTTCTTCAGTCGTGATATTAATTCTTGGAATTCTCTTCGTCATTAGTTCTTGGAAGGAGAATGTGAACTAATGAGGTTTTAGTTCGGTTAATCTTGAAACTGCTTTGACATCACGGAGTTTTTGGCACGCACCTCTGACTTTTTGGATTCATGTGCGTATTGTATAATTATCACTTGCTTAAAAACGGTGAAGGAAAACATCGTGAGGAAACCGGAATGCCTGAGAGATATTTCTCGATAGTATGTGAAGCCAAGTCAGAGGCCCATCGCGGCATAAACTCTGACACCAGGTTAGTCACTAACCACACGAAAAAGAAGAAAGAAAGATTAGGGAGTGAACGATACGTTTACTCGTTCTGTTCACATGAAGAAGCGGATTGCGATAGGAGATGAAGTTGGAGATCTAAATAATGCTAAGATTGACACATTCCACAGTCATCTTTGCTTATTGATGGTAGAAAGTCAACTACTTGTAGTGACATCATTGTTTTTCATACTAAAAGGGCTTAATCCTTTTCTGCTGTACCTACAGAGCCTAAAGTATAGAGTTTTGAACCTTATGCGTCTGCATATAAAGTAATACTATGGCTCAATGTTCTATATCCAAAAATTGCACTTACTGTACTTAAATTGTATCACCCAGAATGTGTGCTTTGGAACGACATAAAACGTTCAAAAGTACCAAGGTATAGTTCTTATATAATATTCTTTAATAAAATTTAAACACTAAAAATTGATGATTTTACATCGATTATTATCGTAAACAATTCCAAAAGGATTATCGATAAGTATTATCTGAACATGTATTTAGGTAATCACTGCCGTTGTTACAAGATATTAAAATTATCGATTACATTTATTCCATTTAATTCTGATAGGGAGCTGATTAAGTAACTAATTCCCGTATTTTAGATCGTTCTTTCTTTTGGCGTCAATATTTTGTATAGGTTTGATTTCTATGACTGAATTATTTGATGACACTACCAATTTCATATTTTAAATTACCTACATCTACAATTATTGTATTGGCTATCAGTTTCAAATCCACTTGGATTTGGTGATAAATCTTTTAAGGGATTATGTCGTTGGTCTAGTGGTGGCAAGCGCGACTGCTGATCGTGAGATCCTGGGTACGATCCCCAGGTCGGGCAAAGTGTTATTGGGTTTTTCCGTGTGGAATTCCTCAGTAGCAGCCCGGAGTTTGGATTTGTGCCTGTTGGTGGCAAGAAGCTCGCCCCCTATTACATGGGACATACACATAACGGCGAAATGAGGGTGTTACTATACACCTCTGCCCAACCCTTGTTATGTTATGTCAGAAATCCTTCAGCAACATCCACTGGAGCAATAATAACAGCATCTATAATCAATCTGTCTGGCAACTGTTCTAATTATGGCAATATTCAACACAAATAATCAGTTCTGGCCGTATTTCCATCTGAGACCATCCCTTATTCACTGTTTGCGACATATTTGTTATGTGATACGTTGGCAAATAAGCCTATAGGCACCTGATGGTAGCAGGTACTCGCCACCTATTCACCTATAACACCAAGAAGATTGTTAATACTTTACCAAACTTTTGGTTTATTTGTTGGTTTCTACGAATTATCTGATATAAAGTGTCCTTCGTTTAAATATTCATAGATTTGATGTTATACGTAACGAGTTATCGGTTAGTCATAAACAAATAAACTTTATTGTTATTGTAAATATGGAATAAGGACGTTTTTATTTACGTGTGTAGAAGGCCATCTTGGATGATTGTGGTTATTAAAATCATTGGTATCAGTTCTGTTACGGTTTATAAAGCAAAGGAACGAAGACACTTGGTAAATATAATTATCATTATACTTGCTTAAAAACGGTGAAGGAAAATATCGTGCGGAAACCGGCTTGCCTGAGAGATATTTCTCGTCGGCATGTCAAGCCAAGTCAGAGGTCCATGGGCGGCATAAAGTACCAGGTTAGTCACTAACCACACGGAAAGAAGAAGATTATACTGCAAGTCTTCCAATACCCGCTAATAGCAGATTTTTAACGCTAATGTAGAAGTAAACCATGAACGAAGATTTTATTGAATCTCTCATACAAAATATGTCAAATTTTGGATCTCCGATTTTCTTTCTACTTCAGGTCCAAAGGTTTCTTGTGTTTAAATGGCTTGGTGAAAGACAGCCAACCTATATACTACTTTTGTTTAAGTAAAAACCCAAAAAAGGTATTTTATGTTTTGATTTTTAGAAGTACTACTCCTAGTGAAAGAGTCCGTCCGGAGAAATGCTACCATAATACCTACTTCTGCCGCTAAGATCACAGGTACCTACACGAAATTTTACAACTTTATGTCTAAGGTTAGCAATGCATCAGCAATCTTCTTGGTGTTATAGGTGTATATAGTCAGCGGTAAGCACTTCCCATCTGGTGGTCTTCCATTCTCTTGTTTGCCAATCTATTACATAAAAAAAGTCTTACTGTTCTTCACTTAACCCATCAGCTATCTTAAGCGTGATTTTCTACACATCTATCTAATAATACTCGTATCTATTGTTCTATCTTCCTGTCAGTTTGTTTGTCCGTTAACACAGATGGATGGCCGACCACGTGATGATTACATACGGATGGCTGTAAGTGAGACAATCAGTGCCAGAGAGGAAGAGACCGATTCACTGGCGCCAGGCGACCCTAGTTAAAATTGCGAGTGCGACTTGCTTTGGGTACATCTTTGATAGTATTGGATTATTGTCGGCTAGTATTTCTAATAATTCAGTCTTTGCTACACAGTCTCGTTATTACAATAATACTAAGTATATCTCATAAGTCAGAATTTCTGGGAAAATACGAAAATGATTTTTCAGTTTTTTGATTGTTGCGATTGTTTACCAAATATTTCGACCCATGCCACCATTCTGTGTTTCTAATTAGACTTGAACTTACTCTTTAAGAACTCGCGGTAATGGCTCGCCTGTTTATTGCTAGCAGGCTCCAGTAGATTCTTACACATATTTTTCTTTATAGTACCACGGATGTCCCATCAATGTAACACCATGCTTAATCCAAAAGCCCTTCCAAATAAATTAGGACCGACATGACAGGATAAGAACAGTAACTAAGTAAGTGGCAAGGACAATCAGTGCAGAGGAAGAGAGCGATTCTGTGGCGCCAACGACTGTTAAGGTCGAGGGTATTTTAACAATTGTTCTTCCAAATCCAAAATAAGAAATGGTTTGAAGTTGAACTCATAGTGCGCCCAAAAAATCTAAGAAAAGCTCCTGTCATCGTTTTATTATCGTCAAAGAATTTGATTCCAAAACGCAGACCTATAGACCAATAGTTGAATTTGTTATTGCGAGACTTAAAGAGCAAAGGGCACGCTAAAGATAGGTCTTGCATGGATGTGCAGAGAAAAAATCCGACTCTGTAGAACCACTACATCAATAAGCTTTAAGGTTAGATAATTATACTAAGCGGTTACGTTACACGCCCTTATGATATGTCTGATGGCTTCGGATTATGAACCACAATGCAAGGTAAAAGTTGTTGAACATTTATTTTAGTGAACTGATGATTTAGCCTGCGCCTGTGGATGAGCAAGTAAGTGCCAAAGTGCCAAGTTCTGTAAAAGTTTATTATGTATTTTTTTAAATTCACGATTAGTTATTTTTTCTACGTCAGGCGAGTGTAGGACAGGATAAGAGCCGGCAAGGACAATCAATGCAGAGGAAGAGAGCGATTCGGTGGCGCCAGCGTCTGTTAAGGTCGGTTACCGGCTACTACTACCGTTCGTAGATTGCTACTATGCTAACGTTCATCTTAAAGTGGCTGTTTTTAGATGGATGCATTCGGTTAATCTGGTCCTTAGGTCCGCTCAGAAACTAAAACTGGTGGACGGCGAACATTACCGAATTCTTTAACTTTACGAGATTTGAGATTAATTTTGGCTCTTTTTATTCCCACATCATTATATATATTGATAACTGAATCTTGCATTACACAATCAGTCAAGAGCGAAGAATCATTTTCTATTCTATGTATAGACACTATTAATTGAAAATACTGATAATATAGAACGCCTTACTGGATAATGTAAAAATGACCAAATGAAGAGATCAGACCACTGGACAGATATTTATTGCATCTAACATTAGCTTTATCTTCCAGCATCTAAAACATTAGTTTAGTCAACAATAAAAAAAAATTAAGACCATCAAATAGACCCGTGCCGCCGCGCGACCAACGAAATTGGTAAAATTTGGAGTACATCAATTACTATAAATAGAAATAGATCGTCACTGTGTGAACAGGGATATCTATTTTTAAATGGCTGCGTCTGTCATTGCAACAATGAATCATGATGTGGAACTAGGCTATACTTGCGTCTTTGCCTATATGCAATCAATATGTTTATATTATAAAAACAGACACCAATTCCTGAATTATTACGTAGAAGAATTCAAAATCATTGTGCTTACTCACGACAATGAAATTATCTCCGTTCTGTCGGCAAGGACCTGAAAAAACCCGTAGCTTTATAAGCTTGTTTGACTGCGCATTTAAGTGACATAGTCTGTAATATTCACTTCTTCGAAGAAGAATAAGAAGAAGGCATAATATTTATTTACATACAAGACTGTAGAACCAAATCTGATGCAAACAAAAGCCTTCTTAACAAACACGCCTACAAAAACGGCCCATCCAAACCCACTCTTAATCTAAAATTCGAAATCATACAACAAAACTGTTTAAAAAAACTCTCCATACAAGTACAAAGTTAAAACAAAAGACTCGCCGAACGGCGCCAATGTTACGAGAATCAATGACCGTCGTCCGGGCGCGGGCAGATCATTAAATTGACGCTCGCCACGCCAATTGTGACATCGCTTCCTGTGTTGAGATGTACGACAAGTTATAGGATGATAGCGGTATAGATCCAATATTAGCTGCCGTAGCTGGCTTCTGCGCTAAGGGTCGCGGATACGATTCTCGCCCTGTAAACGCAACGACGAACGAGAACAAAACTCTAGTGATGGGCAACGCCGCATGGCTGCATGAGCAAAATAATGTGGAACATGATATAAAAGGCGAAGTACTCTCTGTTGAGGATATAAAGACCAGATATAAATATAAATCCAACTCTTTTTACTTAGTCTTAGTGAATTGGAATATGAGAAATCAGACCACAAGAATTACAAGCTGTTGTAAAAGAATTGTCCAAACATTACCAATTCAAAAATGTCCCAGTTGTTGTTTACCAAGATTTGTAGACATATTATTATGAACAAACAAAACCCTTGTAAGAAGACGGAGTGAAAGTGTACTTAGAAGAAAGCAAAGCCAGACCGAACAATCTGATCGCTGTGAATGAACATGACTACGCAAAGTTGAAAAAGCTTAGTTATAAAGCCTCAACAGGCTTCAATAATGCCACGGAGACGAACTGATGGTCCTTACAATAACCGCTCTCGCTTTTGACATGTGCCTTCAAAGTGTCGCGTGCTGATTCTTCCATGTCGAAATATAACAGGGATTTATCTCAGACATTACTTTAATACGGCTCGGATCATACATTAAGTGTTTGTTAGCTTTGTATCACTTATGTTGTTGCAATTTGCAATTGATACTGTCTGCGATGTTTCAATGATTCTTTAGCTGCAATTTCAAAATGGCTTTAACTCTTCTTCTTTATTGTAATACGTAGCAGCTTCAATCTTATTAAAAGGTTCTACATTGTGAAAGAGATTAATTGCGTAATAGCTAGTGTGCATAGTTTTTTTACTACTTTATCCATAATATCAATTTCTTTTGCAAGATCCTTGATTTGATTTCTGTTAAACATATTTCAAGGAATACGGAGGCCCAGATTTTTTATATTATATCATTTTTGAAATCAGAATGCAACTTAGAAACATTCCAGTATAGTTTAGTGATTAGGGAGTAACTATTCTTCACACCGTCAATTTTCATAATATGTGTATCGTTCACCTTATTCTGTTTTTTAAATGTTGCCCTAACATCTACATCTATGAAAACATTGACTTACAAATTATTATCAATCATAATTAGCAATCTAGACCACACATTTGCACCTAAAACAAAAAGCTAGATATATATCGCATCAAATCTTGTCGGCTGGCAGGCGCCTGGAGTGAGGCGCCTCAAATAACACGCGTCCGGCTACTGGGGATCGTGTGTCAGATTGAGCTTATTAAATAATTTTCATGTTATGCCTCTTTTGGTTTCGTTTTGAGGTTTGGTCAAGTTTTCGAAAAGAGCTTTTTATTTTGAACAAAGAGTTCTATCATCCACCTAATGACAATGCTGCCTTTACATATTTTTTTTCAAATATTCATCAACAGCCCGTCGGACTATTGGATTTAATTAAGGCATTCCCTTAAAGATATAGAAGCCATGTAAGGATAGATTTGCAGAATTCCATATGATGTGAATAACGATATTTGCAACCATCATTAGTCGTGAAACTTTTTCGATGGTGCATCGTCCGCTTTTTCTGTTAATATTTAGTACCCCTACCATTTAAAGTACATCATTGGGGTAAACACGAACAGCTTAATTGAATTAATCAAAGAAAAATCAAATTATTGTATTATAAGTGTAACCAAAATCTTCATCATGATTACCTACCACTTCAAATTCACCATCAAAATGCAAGAAAATCTCCATAATATCAAAATGTATAATAAAACCAGCTGCGTCTCTACTCGTAGATACTCGTGTTATCACAAAAGGCAGCCGCTCAGCATCAATTAGTGTCCGTCGAACAATACTTCACTCAATGGACGGGCGGCCATTCATTCGCGTATTATTAGATAGTAATGTGGATCAATCGTTCGATAGGTTATAGAGATGAATAGAGTCGATTGTTAGTTTGTGAAAGTGTTGGATGTGTTTTTTATTTCAATTTTCAATCCATTTTTTTCGGCAAATCATATTATTTCTTTTTCGCCTGATAATTCTTGGTATGTATAGATATCAGCAGTTTTAGATAAATGTATGTGATATTATTTCAAAATATATAAATAGATTGCTTATGTTAAGTTTGGGCTATTGCTCTTACTGGCATGACAATCATGTCTGTCTCACTTTATTGCAGTGCTTCTATTGAGTGCAACAAACATAATTTCAACTAAGCTAGTTGACAGTTCGTGAACTAGCATCCTGCTAAACAGTTTCCTTAAATACTGTCAATGTTGGTTAAAACCGTAATAGAATAAAAAATCGTAGTTTATGAGGTTAAGCAAGCTGATGCTTTGATATGTTACTAATATGTAAATCTCTGCTCTTTGCTAACAAATAAAACGGACCGCAAAACTGCAACAAAACTAAGTACAGTAACTCCAAAGCCACCGAGTTCTAATCCGGGTGTCGCGTTACCGTCCTGGGTGGCCGCGTACAGTACATTATTATAATTGGCCAAGAACAACGCTCGACTATCTACAATCTAGAGAATTCTCAACGGAAACTGATCGATGTTATGTCATGATTATATTAATATTATATTAATAACACTTGTTTGTTACCCGTTTACTGTTGATAGCCCTTCATGTGAGACAGCCATAGAATCTTGTTAAATCTCGATCACGCAGTGTGGTGATGATACAGTTTTTATTAATGCAAGGTATAGTGTAGGTATAGTTAATTCGAGAGTTTAGTTTTATAGCGCTGTCAGCTAAGCATCTAACTAAATAATTGTGTGAGAAGCAAAACTGAATTTTAATTTAGTCCCAAAAACGAAGCAAAAATTGTTTTTTTTCTAATTTGGTAAGATAGACAAGAGAAAGGTACAAAAGAGTGCAGGAGTTTTACTAAAGGGAACATAAGTTTTGGGAGAAGTAACAAAATACTAAGATAAAAACACAACAAGAAAGTGGAAGATAAAAAATTTAATTAGTTGTTTGTCTTATAACTTCAAGAACCTCATATTACAATTTAAGTTTTTTTTTTTTGACAAATGTCCAATTGGAAAAAAAATTCTAGCAACCAACCATTTACAAATTACAAAGAAATTTCATCAGAATACTCAGTTCATTATAAAGAATACCATAAAAACAAGATAAACAGAAACGTATGACATTCTTATCTGGAGACAGGCGGTCTACAAGACCCAGATATCTGTAACACTAAGCTTTTGTACGTTATAAAGAATCTTTCATTTTTAATTGCAAAACATGCGGTCCTTGGGTCAACGAGGTCCCCGCTTCCTCACAGATTAGCAACAGAAAAATATTTTTTGTTAGCGATAACAAAGTTGCTAATTAAAATAAAGCTTGGAAACTAACGGAGGAAGTCGTTGATTAGGAACGTGTATAGTAATTATTTTTATTCTGATTGTTAGTATTGTTCTTTGCATACTTAATGAACTAAGCACCAAATCCTAAATAAGATCATACATCAATAACAAAAGAAGGAATCTTACCTAACATAGATTTGTTCTACATGGGGAAAGCCAGGCCATTTTTCCAATATATTATGTCGGAACACAAAACAATGGTCGACTTAGGCCGACCCAATTTGATCTACAGTAGGTAGTTACTTTCAGCTTGAAGCATCTAGATTCAACGTAAGTTATTTTAATGATAAAACAATGCCACGACGTACTTTTCATCATAATTACAATGTTTTTTGTAACTTATTTTCTTTTTGTCAATATGCGTGATTTTCTTGATCAAATCGATGTCCTTCTTCAAAAACTTGTCTTCCGTATAAAGCTTAGCAGTTGTCCCATCTAGCCAAGCATCCTTCCTATTCATCCCATCTTTCCACGCTGGCATGGCGCCTGCTCTACATTAGTCAGTCTCTGACTCATTGTTGACTAGTCCACTAAGAGTTCCCACGTTCAACCCGCCCACTGCCTCCGTTTTCAGATGCAACGTCCGTGATATCCAATCAACGGGTTTCCTTACTTTAGGAAGGTCAAGATTGGAATGAAAATTGCTTTCATTGCGATTATAGGATATTAGTAAACTGAATGGTTGTTTAAAAGAAATGTACGACAGATTTTTGAATTTGAATGAGCAAAGAATGCTTAAAAACACGATATTCAATGATCATCATCACAAGCTGATTTCTAAGGCTTTTGAGTTCTAAATTTCGAATCACCAAGCCTCTCCTTATTTGAGATTTGAAGTAACGAAATAACAATTCCTTCGAGTCGTCGGACATTAGGACCATATTCCACCCAACGAAGAATTGTAACAGTATTATTCTTATAAAATCAATTTATTTGTTAAAACACACATAAAATTCTATGCACAATTGCACACGTCTGTCAAAATCAAGTCATTGGTCGTTTCCCACGGAACCACGCCACCTACGCGTGTTCTTAGTCATAGTCATGTCCACTGTTTGTCATCTGCCACTTTAATTGATCCAAAGAGATCTAGTCGTAAATTAAATCGTGGCTCATAATGGTCGAGTGTGTGAATATTTTTTTTGTTAAGTATTTGCGATAGAAATGGCCTTGGCTTGCGTTGGTCTGACTGGTAATGATGGATGCAGTGCTGCGTTTATTGAGTATTGAGAAGTAGGTTAATGTTAATAGAACGATGATTTGTCAGTTGTCATTTCATGGGTTTGATATAATGGGTTATGACTTTGACATTGATGGTTCATTGCTGTGAATGTTAAACTGAAAATATTCGAAAACAGTACTTATAATATTTAAGTTATCCAACATTTTTTTTATTTCGTCTTTATTTTTTTGTTATCTATCATCTTCAATTGTCATTATGATTTTTTTAGTCACCATTCTTCGGCTAGAAATAGGTCATTAAGTAATCCAGGTAATCCGCCAACAGCACCGACCTATCCCACACTTACATCGTGTTGCTTCTGAAGTACTTAGTACTAGTACATCAATGATAGAATTTTTCCCATGACCTACCATGTACAAGTTTACTGTTCCAAGTTTCTGTTTTTCACTGCTGTCGATATATCTATATGTTTCCATGAATTTATTACCAACCCATCGATGTTTGTATCTGGGACAAGAACAGTGTGGCAGCGATTAAATTGTACAATCCTCTGGCTGGTGATTGGCGTGCGAACGCCGGAATGGGTTAAGAGGTGTTAATTGTGCGAGATTGAATGTTTTCTCAGGGCAGAATTTCAATTGGACGCAATTGTTACTTGGTCGGCTGCTGTTTTTTTATAGAAGAAAAGGTTTTTGGTCTATTTTTATGGTATATCTATTGTATATAGTAGTTTAGATTTATTATTTGGGAAGGTTTTAATATGCTTTTAGAAAATTTGGCCTTTGAACCTATCATTCTGTTTATTGTGTTATATTTTATTTCATTATAATTCCGATTTTAATTCTTAGTGGGTGAAAGGACCAAGATTTATAAATGCTTTTTATCTAAATAGGTGAACTAAAATCCCGTTGAAACACATCCTCGTGTGACTGGTCCCAACTGAATTGGGGTCAAAGTCGCCGTTCGGATAGTGTTACACTTCGTGACTTGCTATGTTTTAGACCTTTGGCACTAAAGACTATTTTAAAAGTAGATGATACATTTTGAAAACGTTCGAATTTGTAGTTATTTAACGTAAAAACTTATAATCTGATTTGAAAATGATCTGGAAGTTGTTTTTATTTCTTTAAATTAATTAGTAGTTAAGTATTTAGTTAACATAATTTAAAGTCAAAAATAATGGAATTGACTATTCTAACAAAAAAATCTAATCAGAATCCAATACGCCAGCGAAATAAAAATTCTAACCAAACAATTTTATTAATCCAAATTTTCTAACTAACCGACGACATACTAAAAATGTTTCATCCAATCTAAACCTATCTACAAAGTCCACCAATTTGACTAAACCGCCAGTAGTCGGCATAATAAAAACAGTTTCAATCAATTCCATTGCCTATGATTCATTGCGCTCATTGGACAGTGGCCGCTTTGATGTCTACCGCCCGTTTCGCAACAATTGGACACAGGAAGATTCTAATAAGGTTAAGATTTAAAGCTTTAGGGTCAATGAATAATGGAGTTTGGACTAGATGGAACCGCGGAATCGGATGTTTGATGTTAGATGAAATACAAAAATATTGTTTTCCAAATTGCATGCATGAGAAGGTTAATGAATGTAGATGAATCGAAAAGGCTGTGTCAGGATCGTAGCAGGTAGAAATCTATAGTCACTGCCTACCCCAATGGGAAACAAGCGTTATTGTGTATATGTATGTATGAAATCGCGTTTTACTATTTTGTGTCTTTTTTAAATATCAATAATGCGAAAATTAAGTATTCTTAATATTAAAGAAAAAGTTTCTTCAATTGAAAATACTAAACAATATTATCAGTAGGTACTTTTAAACTATGATCAAAATAAAAACACAGAATATAGTGCCATTTGTCATAAATGTAAAGATGTGTTGATGCTTTGTCAATGAACGACAGTTTTCCTATTCACTATACTATAATACCTAGGTATAGTATCTTCTAATAATGGTATTATGAATCGAATAACTGTGAGCTTTTGTCGCAAATCAAATTTATCCTTACCAAATTGTGCCAGATCTTAAATGTCTAAAAATCTTTAGCAATCAACTAATCATCTGCTTGTTGGGCCAACCGCATCAAAGGGTCCATTAATAATTAATTTGGGCACTAAATCGCCTTCACACGACGAAGGGATTTGGCAATGCGGCCACGTGTGCCCCATTAGCCTAATGGCGACCCTGGAATCTTTATCGTTTATCTAATCGTGAGATGAAGGTCTGTTGAAATATAGGACGAAATTTTCGAAATTGATTATTCTTTCCCGTAGCTACATCAAGGTTTGAAATGTATTAGTATATGAAGAGCATGAAGTAGGTTAGATACCTTCTATGCTCTTTTTTAGAAATTATATTATTAATGCTGAATTCAGCAATATTACTAAGATGTCGTAAATTCTCATGAGATCTCTCATTGATTTACATGTTTTAAATCTCTGCGACGAGTTTGATTAAGAAAACGATCACCAACTCTTTAGAATTTTGTTCTGATTTTTGTCACAGTCTGAATTATAATTTTTATTACCGTAACGCAATGATTTAATGCGTGCAGCATTAACTGTGAGAAGCGGATGTAGGATGTTGCCAAGGACGTGCGATTTTAATGTCGTCGTTTTGTCGCGACTCGCGGGTAACACATGTTCGTCTGCTCCGCAATTGATGCTTGGCTGTGTTTTTTTGGTCGTATGTCAATGGTGTAATAGACGCCCGGACAATTACTGTGTGTGTTTTATTTTAATTTAGTATTGAATGATATAGTTGCTTATTAATAATTTCTTAGACAACTTCTTTCCGCAAATTGGAATATGTGTAAGAAGAAATTGGTTATAATTTTTTTAAATGGCCGTTTTCAATTTATTTTCTCCTCGGTATCACTTGACGTATTTTAAACTTCAGCAAAATTGCGATGTACTTAGCTATTAAAATGTTGCTGATGGACTTTCTTGATTCATTTTTAACTAGACTATGCCAAGTGTTTTTTTTAATTTTAATTGATATTATTTTTCTTACAAGAATACAATAGCAGTATTCCGCGTGAACACTTAAAAAATATTTCAAGTTTACTTCCCTAGATATGTAATTTTTTAACTCTATCATGTAATCTATCTTCAAAAACGTTACCAAATATAACCTTTAGATTATATTCTCAGTTTTCTTTTTCGCACAGATGCGTAACATCACATATGACATTGGTAAAAATAAATCGCATAGCTCTGTTACGTTCCGTGTCGACGGTAATTCATTTAGGGGGACTGCTAGTAGTTGCCGAATGTAACAAATTAGATTTCCATCCAGAATGATGGATCGGCGGTGCGGTGTGCACTTCCGCGCACAGAAATCAGGTCTTCGTACTATCTATATGTAGTTGGTAGGATGGTTTCAGTTTTTGTTGATCAGAGTCAGAATCAGAAAATCGTTTATTTATATTAGATTTAGTGCTTATTGAACATCAAACAATAAAAGACAACCTCCAAAAACTTTTCACCGCTTCGTTTAAGCTGGTAAGTAAATCTATTTGTATTTATGGCTCCCGTGCACTTTACTATATGCATAACAATACAATACAATACTCTTTATTGTACACAAAACAAACAAGAAATATTAGTATAAAAATAGAGGTGTACAATGGGCGGTCTTATCGCACTAGGCGATTTCTTCCAGACAACCTTTGGATGGACATGAAGTGCAAGAAAAAAAAGAGAGAGGGGCCTAACCATACCATATTTACGGCATATTTGTATTGATTTGACAGAAATGTTGTAACAATTACGGTTATAGTTCGTTGATGCAATTGACACTAAATTATTTAAAAGAAGAATGGTTTGGTTGAATTTCAACGGAACCTCGGATGAAGAAGGCTTAAGAGGTGCATAAAAATGATGATGTGATTTCATACTAAGTAGGTACTAGATAAATAGGAATCCTGCCGGAGTTGCTGTTAATGCAGTAGCGAATCCCGCGATCCCAGCCATAGATCCTCGGAAGACCACCGTGGTGGTTTTGGTGTGTAAGTGTCCGACATAACCCTCCGCCTTCCCATGATGGAAGACATAACAAACCCCATTTTTTCACTCTTATATGCTATCGATTATTGTTAAAGACAATCTCATTACTTTATTAGCTAACATATATTTTTTCATTTAAAGGTTCTGGTTTTACTGAAATAATTCCGCTTTTAACTTATTTACGAGAGGAGATGGTAAGGCCTTTTAAAATTGGAGCAAAGATGGATGGCCTGTAACCAGGAAAGCATGTTACATGAAAAAAATATGTCATTTATGACTCTAAGGACCAATTATACCAACGTCAGATAACTTTTATCTGAGGCATAACATTTTGACAGAATTTCTATACAAAAGCTGTCAAAACGTCAAATTTATTTCTCAGATAAATGTCATCCGACATTGTTAAAATCGGCCCAAATATTATGCATTAATCACTAAATATAATTATGCTTCATTATTTTCTACTTCTTATTAGCGTTTTTCAAACCTCTTATTAGGGTCTACTTTCTGACCAAGTTCTTTGCTCTGTTTTAAATATAGCCTTACCTTAACCTCATACCTCAGCTACAAAAACACCATAGGTATAAAATCTAAAAATATATAAAATCTTACAATCAGATTACAGAAAACAATTAATATATAAGAGGTTATTATCCGGATTGTGTATAATATCTTCGTTGGTTGTCGAGACATCTGATCCCAGACATAATCGGATTTGGCTGATCGAACACCGGCCGTTATTGGGTTTGCCATTATTTCTGTACGACACGCAACTAGACATTGATTTTAATGAGATTGCGTGTGCTCTTATTTTTTTGGCCTATTTTGCGGAATAGTTCTAGCATTTTTGGCCTATTTTGCGGAATAGTTCTAGCATTTTTTTGGCCTATTTTGCGGAATAGTTCTAGCATTTTTCTATTTACTTGTTAGAATCTACTTGGAATATTGTAAATTCAAAGAGAGTGCTGTTATTCTCTCCATTTTTTTTTCTAGAATATATTCTTAGTATGGATTTAGCATTGACGATTTTTCATTTTTCCAGATATTTAACGCATTAGTGAAGGAGTGAGGTTTCTGTTCGGTTACTTATTATCATTCTGTACCATAGGACAAAAAAATAAAAGGTTAGTTTCAACTTCTAATTATAAAGTAGGTAAAAGTCTTGAAAGTCATATAAAACTAATCCTTATAAAACAAAATTTCAACGTTCAATAATTTAAAATTGATTTTAAATTAGTTGATTTAAACATCGCTTTTTTAAATACCAATACGTATATTAATTTTCTCTCTTATCAAAAGTTTAAAGACCCGAAAAACAATTACAATTTAGTAATCCGCTAAAAATGTGCGTAATTTAACAATCGAGTAACACTTAGAATGCGGAGGGTTAGGCGCGTGCCGGGTCTAAAGGACCCGCCGGATTACAGTTACCGTGCTATTGTGCTCAGGGTACTTTTTGCCCTTTCGTGGCCGGTGCAGAGTTGATTGGAGTGCTGTTTTAGGGATCCACTTTTTTTTAATTTTAAATTATTTTTGTGTCAGTGTGAATGAAGAAGGGTCTTGAGCGGGTTTTTTTGCTTTCTGATACCTTTCAAAACTTTTTTCTTCTAGATATAGGTATAACGCTATTTTTAGTATTTTGGAATCAATAAAAAAATAAAAAATTGGAATTGGTTTCAATAAGTGAGTCATTTAAAAAAAACTATTTCGAATAAAAAAACAAGTTTTCACAGGCTTTAAATTAACTGACAGGTGTCATAAACATTTAAAATATTTTTTCTTATAAGACCATAATAATATTATTCCATTTTATGAGCATGTCAAATATAAATAGTAATTTAATTAACACTTCTAATTTAACGCGCAATTACGTTTGATTTACCACTAAATCACTATTTAATTCTTCTCTAACTATGAGTTTTGTTGCAAGCGTTGATGGTCGAGATTCGTTAATTATTTTAATATTGTCATTTTCCTCATATTCAGCTACCTGTTAAAAATATAAAATAATAACACGTATAGATTCTATTATGGTATTTAGGTGCTGTTAAAATAGTAAAGCGGAAATAAAATATTTATAATAATTGTATTCTATAATACCTACATACATTATACATATTTTTAATGTATTTTATAAATTAATTATTCACACAGTCAAGTACTTACGGGTACGACACTGCAAAATCTTTATTGTAATAATTTATTAAGATTTACACAGCTCTGACATAAGAATTATTTGAATTACTTACCATTAGAATTTACTCTTTCAAGATATTTAGAATTATTATTCATCTCTGAGTAAATGTATTAATCAATTTTACTTGATAAAAAATATTATAAAAGTACTTAGATTGATTATAATGTTAAATTATTTAAAAGCACTTTTTTTCAATATAATATCGGCTCAATCGAATTCACGTAATATGTTTTAGATATAAGAATATTAAAAGATATTGGATTACAAATTTGAATTGAAATAATAATAAAAAATACCAATTCGAATTCCAAGCCGGTCCAATCTAAATTCCAGTAATTTAAAATATGGAATTCTAGAATAAAAATTTCACATCTTTTATAAGCGTGGAATGGAAATTCTGAATTAATATTTGGGATACATAGAGTATCGGTATCCAGTATCGTTTCCTTTGTGTTCTAGTATCCAGGTATCGTGTGAGAACTTTAATTTCCTTTGACCAATCAGTATTAAAGGGTCTGTCTATGAACGTGTGGAGTTTGTGCTAGAAAATGTAGCCATTTTGTTTTGGTATCTAAGCAATTTATTTTCTAGGTAGATAGATAACGTAGGAACTATTTACAAATCAATTGCAGAATTTCCAAATAAAAAAAAAGTTACTTATTTTAGTTTTTTTACTGAATTTGATAGTTAGCTAGAAATTGTTATTATATGAAACGCATGGCATAAAAAAAATCACGTTTGAAGATAACAATGCCGTTTTCTTTATATCTAAGATTTTTTAAACATTTTTATGTCTTTTCTAGATGCATTGTATTGCCGGATAAAGTAAAATTGCTAACGGAATTATTAAAAAATGAGTTTTTGCTGAGCATTAATTCTGTTTTGCTCCACTTAGTTGTTATTTCGTTTAAAGAGATGTATCAGTTTAGTAGGTACAATACAATACTCTTTATTGTACACAAAACAAACAAGAAACATTACTGTAAAAATGGAGATGTACAATGGGCGGTCTTATCGCACTAGGCGATTTCTACCAGACAACCTTTGGATGGACATGAAGTGCAAGAAAAAAAAAGAGAGGTAGTTCTCGGTGTAACAATAATATAGGTAATTGCAATTATACCGCCTTTATCTACTCTTTTTTGACAAATCGCCTCAAGTGATATTTTTTTGTTTACCTTTTATACTTACCTACATGTAAAAAATACCTATAAAATATATCATAAAAAAAGTCTGGGTAGGTACCATGCATAACGTTACTGAAACTTAAGATTTCTCATGATTCTTAGGTGTAAATATAACCCAGCCAAAATTATGTTTAATACATAAATATAATGTTTTCAAAAGTTTGCCTTTTATTGATATTATGTTATAGATATAAAAGTAGTAAGAAACCACATCAAAACCTAAAATTACCACCAGTTCCACAAATATCTACGCTAAAAATAAAGGAACAGTTCTGCGACACATCTCAAACCTAAAATTATACCAAAATTCCCAATATATCAAGTATAACTTAATTAAAAGTATTGCTGCACCCAATAATGTCATAATAATAGGTCGGCTGTCATTTGTCAAGGGTCGAGGGGGTAACAATTAAGTTTCCTTTGACGGTTGTATTGATTATGTGATCAACTAGTTTATCATACTCAAATTGGATAATTTTAAGTGTAATATCAATTTAAATTGTAGTATTTGGGTGGTTATTTTTTCTTACACATAATTATTTAAACAGTATTTAAGAGAAAAAAGAAATAAACGAAAAAAATAATATTAGCCTACTACGGGTATAGACGGATGTGGTAATATGTTCTTCACAATAAACGCCTACTTACTTAGTATCAATAAAAAAATCTGTAACAGCAATTTAGGTTTAAGAAGGGTTACTTTGAAAAGACAAAAGCCGACTCGTAGATTCTTTAACTTTCAAACATGTTTTACCAGTAACTTATACAATTTCGAATAGTAACACAATATTTCACAATGTTTAATGATAATGCAATGAGAAATTGTACAGAGCCGGCATTCTAAATCTGGAAATCTTTTTTTGATCACAGAATATAAATAATTAGACATTATATTTTTTGATTCTGTAATGGAAAAAAGATAAACATCTTGAATAAATAAGCTCAGGATTATCAAAAAGCTCTTTGTTGAAGTCTTTTAAGAAATAATAATTATAATTCACAGAAAAGCCGATTAGAATCTGATCAGAGTAGTTTTTTTTCACAAAGCTAAATATAACATTCATGCTTTAAATTTTTGAGAAAAAGTATTTTGTTACTAATAAGTCTATGAAAAATAAACATTTTCTACACGTTAACTTTTGTATACTAGAGACAGCTAATGTTTTGAAACTTTGACCGCTTATATCTTGTTGCAAATTAATTATAATTGTCGCTAAATTATCTCAATCTAAAGTTGGTAGGCATTCAGTTAAACTTATCATTGTTTTTGTCGGAATAACTAATATTTTCTTCTTAATGTTACAAGAATATGTTGCAGAAAGGAGAGCGGCACTTTAGTAAATATTTTCAAAGCAGCCGCTGTTTGTATGACGTACAAAACTTTACAGCATTTTACTATTTCTGAACTACTTCAAAAACTGCCTTAAGGTTACCGATCAATGATCAACAATATTGTGGAATAAAATAATCACAAAAAAATCAAAACAAAAACAAAACAATTTTTCACGGCCAAGCAATATGTTTTTCGTACCTTTCGGGGTGACAACTCTGAAGGCGCTGTTGGAGACAGGCCTCGGGGATCCCTCCCGCAGCGAACCAGGTGAACCACTTCCATTCCTCACCATAGAGAAGTCCAGGGGCATCGGAGGCATCGCACTTACTTCCATTGTCAAAAAATTACGGCCTCCGACGCATAACACTCAAATCCTATATACCGACTTTAATTCCAAGAACCGACTTTGGATATTAGAACCTAAATTTGGAAAACCGAATTTAAAAATTCGTTTTCGAATTTGGAATGGCGAGCGTGCGCCCGGCGCGGGTTGCGACTATGTTTTAAGGCAGACACACACTCGTGGCGCGCTCTCGCGGCTTTCTGTTCTGTAAAGCCGAAAATCTCTAGAATCTCCATAGTGATTTCGACCTTATCGCTTGAGCCGTTTTTCTGTGGGCGTGGTGTGGTAAGCCCCGCCTCGGGCGTCGCAAGCCGCCATGTGCCCCGAGTGACAATCACTTTGTATAGGTAACACAATAATATGATTCGTGATGGATTTTATTGTGCTACCGATGCATTTATTCGCGAGCAATTTTTCGCTGGAAAAATAATTCGCGTTCGCGCTTGTAATGTGAATATTGATTAAGATAAGTGTAATTCGCTAGCAGTATTATAATGGATACTATGAATTTATTGAAACCTTAGATTTTTATTTAATAAAACTGTAAAGAATGTACGCTTTATTTAAGTGATCCCCATTAATAGTTAGGGATGTTTTTTAGAAAATAAAATGAAATTAATATTAAATGTAATTTTATAATTCCATTAACGAATACTTACCTCTGAAATAGCTACAAATATTTATTTTGCTTTTTGTACCTGTATTTTTACATAATATAGGAGTCGTGTACATTATTATTATTATCTCTTTATCACTGTCACTCGTCTTAAATAGATCTCTTGTTCTCGTACCTAATCAATGGTCGGTCGACATCACCAATAATAGTGTTTCTAGCAGAATATATTAAGTAATACTTATGTATTTTTTTCTTGTAATTAGAGCACCTCTTATTGTGTTTAATGTGGAGCTGTTCAATAAAAAATATGTTTTAAAATTAACTTTACCTACTTACATACATACATAAACTCACGCCTTTTTCCCATGGGGGTAGGCAGAAACTATAGAACGCCACATGCTACGACCCTTACATACCCCTTTCGCTTCATCCACATTCATAAATCTTGTCATACACGCACGCCGGTTGAGAGTAGGTACTACGCACCTGACCTTTGTGAAGAACATCACCAATAACATCGATGTATGTCCTTCTAGGACGTCCTCTAACGGCGTTTCCATTGACATCCGCCTTATAAATTCCTTTTGTTAATCGCCGTTCACTCATTCTCTCAACATGACCAAACCACCTAAGCATACTCCTTTCAATTTTTGTCACTACATCAACTTTTAAACCGCAACTTTGTCTAATCTCTTCATTTCTCAGTCTATCATTCAAAGTTACACCGCACATACTTCGCAAGGAACGCATTTCCACGGCATTTATTCTACTTCTTCTTTTACCTACTTGTGTTTTAAAAATGGTTCTTGCCATTTAAATGAGATTTTTTTAAATTACTATTAGTGATAAGCTCTCCGTCTCATTTAATAAACGTATCTGATAAACTTTTCTTATTCCAAACCTTGCAACAGACATTAATAACATCTAACCCTATAATATTTTCATTCCGAAAATCAGCAACTCAGTAAACAAACTCCAATCGTATCCGTTTTAATAACGCAGGAACTTCGCGAATTCGTCAAAAGATGATACAATTACCCGTGGACAGGCGCAGTAAGCTCGCCGTCACGAACCGACATTAAAACAATGAACGCTTCAATTTTTCACGGCGGATGGCCCCCGAATACGGTGCGCTAATCCGGACGCGCCTACGCACGTATTCTGACATAGTACGATTTTTTAAATAAAAATAAAAATATTTTTGCAGCCGATAAATTTTGACCGCCCTGAACATAGGCTCTGCATAATTTCGTGCATGTATATTCGGGAATGAAATAGTTGTTGTATAAACTATTAAATATATTTTTTTTTAAATGGCGTATCCTAAGATGATGTTAATTAAATGATAGTTAAATGCGATTTTGTTCCTAAAAGATCTATTGCAGTACTTGCACGAAGTTCAAGGCGGTCATGAATCGTTATTAACCGCTTTACTTGTAATCGCTGTGTAAAATTATGACACTGTTTTCAGTATAATTATACATTTATTTATGTAGATATAAGCTTGTGATAACTTTACACAACGGTTATTGGCAAGGGGTATATTTATTATTTATTCCCGGCTTCGCACTGGTGAACATTTTTCCTGTTTTTGCAACATTTTTCATTTATGCTTCGCTCCTATCGGTCGTAGAGTGATATTATATAGCCTATAACCTTGCTCGATAAATGGACTATCCAACACAAAAATATTTTTTCAATTCCAACCAGTAGTTCCTGAGATTAGCGCGTTCAAACAAACACACTCTTCAGCTTTATAATATTAAGTATAGATTATCTAATAAAAATATTTCGTTTCTCCCGTAGTTGCAATTAAAAAGCTAAAAGATTAGGTATAACTTCAACTGAGTCACGATATTTTCCTAAAACTCTTATTAAATTGATATTTCCTCAAAAAAATATTACAATGCCGGACAAAGGGCGCCGTAAATCCCAGAATAAGGAAGCAGAGCTTGCTTTGCGAAAACTAATTACACCTCCACTTCGCAATGATAAAGCAAAGCCGTCGTATGGGATATTTTTATTCGGGACAAAATGAAATTCCCCACAATTCTACCCAACACCACTTCCAAGCTTGCACACAGAATTTTAGGGTTGATTTTGCATTGGCGGCGGCCCTTATTTCAACCGAGCTACGGAAATTTTTTACTACGTACTCAGAGCAAAATAATCCTGGCATAATCTCGCAGCTAAATCCCATTATTCTGATCATCCCCTCGATTGTAGTCGGGACTGCGTTGGAAAAAACGAGGAATATGAAAATCGTAATCATAATTCGGTCTTTGGACGTTTGATTTTCGGGATTTAGTCGTAAAAGTTGGCGCGGTCAGAAATCAGAATTTATTAGGATGGAAGGTTTCTATGATTTCTTTTTAGACCTTTGCTGTATTGTGAAAATGTTTCTCGGTAAAAAAAAATTACAACTAAGATTATGAACATAAACACTCACTTTTTGCTTGTTTTTTATTGATTTAATCAAGAAGAAGGACAGATACCTACAGTTATCTGGTAAGTATTGCCAGAATGATAAAATTACAGTATTTGTTAAATCAAAGGTACCTAATTAATACCTATCTACTGCTTACGCGTAAATATTTTGAACACTAAATTACTGAAATACTTATTATTTCAAACTAAAAACGAGCTAACGATTATGCAAATGTATAGAATATTAAACAAAAAAGAGAATAATCCTTATAAAAAAAGAACAAATTTTTTTTTTTCATTTTTAATTACCAACATAAGATTTTAACAACCAACCCTTTATAACCGCAGTTATGCTCATAAAATTTAGCGCAAACCATCAACCTGGTCTCTCAATCCTTAGCTCATTTTAATACAGTTTAAAATTCAAAGTATCCGACGGTCATTTACACAAATAGCCACTCAAAAACGAGTGTCAGAAACTCTGAGCAATTTTGTACGGGGCTATAAAGACGCGAAGCTTATTAACCCTACCGTTTTGAAAGGTACACGCTATGTTTTCCAACTAGACTGTGTGTACGCTGTGTTTTCTAGAGTTGATTTTTTGAGGAGTTTATAAATAAAAATAAATAATCGAAGTTATTAAATAATGGAATATAAAATAAAATCATTGAGTTTTTTTTAATGTTTCATTGTATTTTTGTTTAATTATTGCTGCACTGCATTACAATTTTCGATTGAGCGATTTTATTCTAGAGGTAAATACCCTAGGAGTAGTTCTTTAAAATCTTTGTTTCATTAACTACAATTTAAATAACCAGAGCCCTATAATGTAGGCCAAATATCAGTGAGTTATAGACCCATATAAGCATAATTTTATTACCAGTAGGTACCTATAATTCAAGACTGCCATGCAAACTAATATAAGCCAACCCCACGAAGCCCAACCCACTATAATTATTTACTAATCGCATTAACTAAACTAACTTTCTTACTTCAACCTAATTACAGCGGAACTTCGTAAAGTTACCTATGTAAAACCGTGTACGGTCTGTGCACGGTGTCCGTATCAAAAAACGTTGGAAGAGCGACCGGGCCAGTGTTGCGCATACCACTTTAATTATACTGAGTTAATTAATACGAAACATTACGACTGGGGCTTTAGAAACAGCGATTAGAATGGGAGCGGGAACTGTGGTGTCATATAGTAGGTTGTTTTTTTAAGGAATTGTATTTTTTTGGGATGATGATACAGACGCTTGAGAAGCAACAATTTTTTTTTGTGTTTTTATCATCTTTTTTTACCTATTTATACAATACTATAATAGCATATTGCCCGCGACTTCTCGCGAATTTTCATACAAACTTCCATCTTCTATTTTACCCTCTTAGTGGTAGAATTTTCATAAATCCTTTTTTAGTGGATGTCTACGTCGCAAAAGGAACCTACTATCCAAATTTAATGTTTCCAGCTTCTGTGGTTTAGGTTCTGGGTTCATGAATCAGTCTGTTGACTGACTAGACAGGATATTTTTCTTTATAAGTATAGATAAAGAGTTAATAATACTTATAGCCTGTATATGGAATTAATCCATTTGAGGTAATCGATTTGGCTGCGTTCTAGTCAAATCAAAAATCTCATGCTGCTTGACAGAAGCAGAAGAACACGTTCTTTCTTTGATAGCAAAGAAATTAAAAGAACATAAAAAGAATAAGATGTTATCATGCAAAAATGTATTTTTTCTAAGTATGAAACGATGCATTTCATCAAACAACAAACGCAAAGGTAGGGTAGAAACATTTCTTCAAAATCGCGTTTACCCTGGCCCAACAAGTACCCCAAAAGCTTAACTACAAGCAGGTAGTTCCCTCAAAAATCATTTGGTCTTCGCCTACGAGAGGCGTTTTACAGAATTACCCGGTTCTAATGTTTACTTTTAATTCACAGTCAAAATTTTATTTCAACTGGCTTCTGTTATTTAAGCGCTTTTAGTAAATTAGAGCGCTTTTGGGTGAAATTAAAAATAATTTGATGAAAGTAGGAAATCGGAAAAAGAGAAAAATATTTTTGTGTTTTTAATTTGTTTCTAGGGTTTATTTTTTCTCAATTTGTTTTCGAATGATCTTTTTTAACACTTTTGAGAGCAGAATAGAAAAAAAGATTTAAATAAAAGCGCTAATCAAATTTTTTTGGTAAAAAATATTTTTTTTAAAAAGTTGTATGTATATACGATATATTTAGTCTCAGATTAAGTTATTACTCTGAAAAAAAGAGCTAGTCATTTCACTTAACTTAAGCAACAATTTACTCTCCTCAAAGCTGCAGTTTTTACAACTGCAGTGTTCAAAGTACTAAGTTTTGTCGCAACTAACTTGTTTCTAAGACATTAAGAACTTGAAATTAGAGCGATGTACTGACGGAGAAGCTGTACAGTAGCCTTCTCTTAGAAGTAACTTGTTTTACTTACTTTGCAATATTTATGTGTAAATAGCTCTTTTTATCCTGTCCATGTTGAGGAGCCAAAGAGTACTTTCGTTGCTATTCAAATTTCTTGTAGGCGATCATTTGACATACTATTATAATGGCAGCCCACACAAACATACCTATGTATGAACCAATCTTGCACACTGAATAACAGTTGTTTTACTGTGAAACATTTATTTTTATCGAGATAAGCGACAATGAAGGAGTCCCATAGCTTTCAAAGGTGATATTGTTATAAACTCCACAAAAGTCTGTCAAGATCCTTGCTCAACGACATTAACAACCAATTTAACTAAAAAACGTACTCCCGACGTCACTTTAACAGGACTTTAATAAAAATCGAAAAAGGAAAAGTTTTCAACGTTCAAGCGGAGAAGCGGCTGAGCGGCCGCCCTTGCGGTATTTACCGCGGGAAATTAGAATTAAAATAAATACCCCCGGGCCGAAACAATTTGCATCTAGATGTGACATTAGTAGGAACAATTTTATCTTTTTGCAGCGGGTAGGTGAACAAATTAGAGACGAATTTGTTCGGTAGAATTGGTAGGGTTATTTTTGGTGCGGGCTATTTTCGGGTTATTGGCATCACACAAATGTGATGAATAGATTAATATGTGCTGATTATGTGTCATTTAGGAGCTAAAATTTAACACGCATTATGAATTCGTGATACGACCTGGCTTCGCTGGATAAAAATGCCTGTTTTTAATACAAATAAAAAACCATACGGAATATGAGCATTTTCGTAGAAATTTTCTTTATGTATTCGAACAAATATTATTGAAATGATTTGAAATCCAAAACACTTGAAGTTTTATTTCTTTTATATCGATATAAAATTATAAGCTGTGCGTAAAAAAAAATACGTCAAAAAAGTTTGATGGCGTATTTTTACTTAGTCTATAAAAACTTGTCTTTATTGCCTATCTAGAAAATAAAACTAGTGAGATTATTATTAAAAAAAAGTGATAGATTATCTTCAATTAAAATCCATCGCTTATTAAGGAAGCAATTTACTACAATTTTAAAACTATTGCAGAATTGATTAGTGATTGATTCAGTTATTTGTAATTATATAAAAATTAAATTAAATACATTTTTTCAAATTGTAAATTATGCGTTTCGAAATTAATTCATCATAAAAATTCCATTCTGAATTCCAAAAATTCCAGAATTCTATTCCTTTCACAAATTATCTAATTCCAAAGCTAAACGAGCATAACTTCATGCATAATCTTAAAAGCAATTGAAACAATTCTAGATATTCTAGCGGGGGTCATCGACACCCCACCACATGTCACTAACAGACTTCCTGTGGTTTATTATTTACATGTGCGAATAATTCTATTGCTTTTAATGGAATTAATCTCGGGGCCAAGCTTGAGACATGTTGCGTTTGCAGGGTTAAAACATGTGTTCTTGCAAGTTTTTTTTTTAGAATTTTTATTATGTTTTTTTGTTGTATAAATATGTTGATAGATTAATATTAGTTAATTAGATGTCCGCGATGTAGGGGATAGAGTGATGATTGCTTATTTTGGTTTGACTATTATTAGATTTTTTGCCGAAAATTTATTTAATTTGACCGTGTGGTCGAAGCTCGAAGCTATTCATCTCATCGGTTGGGTATCGTAACCTTCTCTTAAATGATAGGCTCGTAGGTATTAACAAATAACTAAGATTAACTATCGTTGTGATATCAATGGATGGCGACTTCAATAAATAATTGTGATGATAAATAAAAATAAAGTTGTCAAATGTAGGTATGGAATTGAGATAAAGTTTACATTTTCACAGCATCACTTTGGATGCCGCTCATAGGCTGCCATGAACATCACGCCTGTATTCCCCGAAGGGTAGGACAGAGGTGAATAGTAACACCCTCATTTCGCCTTTATGTTAAATATTAAGTCCCATGTAATAGGGGCGAGCCTGTTGCCATCAACCGGGTAGAAATCCAAACTGAGGAATCCCACACGGAAAAACCCAATAACACTTTGCTGGACCTGGGGAATGAAAACTCAAAACTCAAAATATTTATTTGCACACTAACGTAAAAAAATACAGATCTTATTATATAGAGTAGGTACAGCTTAGCAACCTTTTCCAGGTGTTGCAATATTTGAGGGCTCTAATTACATAAAAGTATATTTATAAATTTAGCCTTTTCCCAACCATGTTGGGGTCAGCTTCCAGTCTAACCAGATGCAGTTGAATACCAGTATTTTACTCGGAGCGACTGTCATTACAGCTCCACAAGCCAGTTACTGGACAATGCCGATATCCTAATATTAGACCAGTTGTCAGACTTTCAGGCTTCTGACTTCCCGTAACGACTGTCATAGGTATTCGTGTGACACCCGGGACCGACTATTTAACATGCTCTCCGAGGCACGGAGGGGTATCGATGTGTAACGAACGGTCACCCATCCACGGACTGACCGCAGCAAGCGCAGCTTAACCTCGCAAATCATATGAACCGCGTGGTTGGTAATGAGCCACGAGCCCCTCTATATTTTATTTCTTTTTTATTTGAAATAATGTAGTTAATACGTTATTTATTCAAAAAACAAAGTAATTCACAATTATATAACGAGTGATTCGCGCCCGTTTGTCTGTCTGTCCCGATAAGTCAACACATGTTCACAACGTTAATGATCTGGAACAGCTACAAGTGTTTCACACTATTTCGCATAGAGCTATCAATAGATAGAAGAGACAGTGGATTAAAAAAAAACTGTTTGTTTTTCCTTTTTAGATTTGACATAATAAACCGTGGAGAAACACAGTCGATGTTATAGAATACGTGTCTTCTTTCTTTCCCAAATTTTGTCAACTCTATGTTCGTTCATCTTAACCAAACCAACGAATTGAAACATCTCGTAGCATAGTTAAATCACTGTTGCCCTCGTTCATTAGCGGACAAGTAGATCTTTTGGGATTAGGTGGACTAGATACATAAATAATAGTAACTAGGTTATTAAAAAACAATAGGTCATTTCGCGCTACGATTATTAATATTATTCTTAATAGGAGTAATTTCTTGTGGTAGACTCAAGAGGTTCTGGTTGGATGCTGACATAAGAGTCAATGTTTTAGCTTCCAGTCTAACCAGATGCGGCTGAATACCAGTATTTTACACGGAGCGACTGCCATCAGACCTCCGCAACCCAGTTACTGGGCAATGCCGATATTCTAAGGTTAGACAAGTTGTCACACTTTCGGGCTTCTGACTTCCCGTAACGACTGTAGTGCAGCTGAACCTCGCAAATCGTATACTCCGCCCGGTTGGTAATTAGCCACGACCCCCGTCATAACATCCCGTCGTGCCATCTCGTATCATTAACGATACTCACCTTAAAATTGATATTTTCACGAGTAACTTGAGTGAATTCGCAAAGGTACTATTGTTTACTTTCTTACGAATAGTTCCGATGTTGTAGGTTGTATTAAATGTGGGTTAGATATAAGTTAGTTATTAAGATTTACTATTTCATTTAATTTGATATTGTTAGTTTTGGTTATAAGTCTAGGCTATCGCGTTAGATTAAGAACCAGTAATGGTAGTTTTTAAGGCTTTAACAAATAAATAAAATAAATAAGAGTCAATGATTATCTTATTAATGTTAGTCACTAAAACACTCAAACAGAGCCTTATTTCATTCAACATTCTCAGAATAATGAACAATCTCCGGTAAAACAGTGGCGGTCTATCTGATCATTCATAAGGCTACACTTGTGTCATTAAAACGAAGTTCATGAATGGACGGTCGCACAGATATAAAATATATTCCTTGTAATGTGCATGGTATAGACTATTTATGTGAATTACTATGTAACTGCCACTTATTGTTAGGTACTTGGCTTTGAACTGAGCGAAACTAATTTTTTTATGACCTTTTTGGTCGCATTTGACCCTAGTCTGACATGATGGTAAGCGCAGATAAGGTCTAAGATGGAGCATGTTATCGGTAACTGGTAACACTTGACAATGTAGACATAGGAGGGTAACCGTCAAGATTAATCAACATACCCGAAGTTATAAAAACACTGGTCATTCCACGGAGCAGAGGATTCCATGTTGAACAGCCGAAGAAGTCTGACCTTTTATATCTGGTTTGCTTGTCCTCATTTTCCGATCTTGTGTTAATTATTATATTGTGATATATTGTGAACAAGCTTCTGTAACTAATCACTAACCTAATTAAAGGTACTCTCAGTGGTGGAGAGTCGATGTTGGTTTAATTTACTTTATTTACCATGCTCCCAATCCTGACATACCGATTTAGCTATAACTGTAATGATAGATTCACCCCTAGCAAGATTTCTGTTGTATCTCTTTTAATAAGCACACGAATACAAGGAACTGAGATATAGAAGGACTCCCCTATCCCCCCTAGTTTTGATAACGCTTATATTTAGCGGCCTTCGAAACGTGTTTGGTGGTGGTAATCTTCCCTTTTCAGATCCCACTTTATAATTTATGGTTAGTCAGTTTCTTTATTCTTGATGAGCGCTAACTTTTGCGCGGAGTAGTATATGATAGCTCCTACATTTTTTGTTTCTGTTTCGCTACTCTCGTAATTCTCCTGTACCGTGGGTGCGCTAACAGACAAATCTTAACATGCACAAACATTAGAACCCGGAAAAACTATCAGTAGGCTATACAAATATTTGTACCGTGTGGAAATATTAGAAATCCACGACCAGTAGCGCAGAAAGTTAAATCACTTAACCACTGCGCCGAATGTGTCGCCAAATATATTGTTAATAGGCTTGAGAATCTTCTATGTAATGTCAAAAAATACATCTATAGTTCAGCCATTTTGTATAAAAGCTAAACAAACCATGAATCGTGAAACATTCATCATGCTTTAAGAATTCATTATTAATTGTTATAAAACAAAAATAATTAAAGATTTAAGCGTAAGGTTTTCCAATGTATATTTAAAATACACAATATCATTCACGATTTTACAACGGACAATTCTGTTTTGTATTAGACTGCCGCTCTCATTCGGGAAAGTAGGTACCTATTTTGTCTTGAGTTTGACATAACTCCGGACAACACCAAATCAAATGACTGGATGACTTGTATATTTATTTAACAATCATCGTGTGTAGGATATGATGTAACAGAAACAAAACGAGTGAACGGAAGCGAATCATTGACATGTGGTGCCAAGTCGTCTCATACGAATTGATATGAGTTCATTCATTACTACTCTTATAACTGCGCAAGAGTTATTATTAACGTTTTTGTTCAACGGATCGGTCACGTTCGCAATGTTCGCATAGTTGGTATTTATAGTTAGACGCGTATCGTTGAGAATGTAAGCTTGAATGAGTTTAATTTGATCAATTTTATTTGTCGTGTATTTAACGTTCATAGTAGACTGTACCCGCGGTTTCACCCGCATTCTAGGGGAACTAGTTGATGTACCCGGATAAAAAGTATCCTATGTATTAATCCAGGGCATAGTCTATCTGTGTGCCAAATCTCATCCAAATCCGTTCAGCCGTTTTTGCGTGGAAGAGTAACAAACATCCATACATACAAACATTCGCGTTTATAATATTAGTAAGGAAGTAAGGATTATGAGAGCTGTTATACTGGACATAACCTAGATTTTGTATATCATTCCAAAGTATCCAACCGCCCGGATCATACGATTTGCGTGGTTAAGCTGAGCTTGCCGCGGTCATTCAGTGGAGGGTGACCGTTCGTCACACATCGAGACCCCTCCGTGCCTCGGAGAGCACATTAAACAGTCGGTCCTAGATGTCATACGAATACCTATGACAGTCGTTACGGGAAATCAGAATCCCGAAAGTCTAACAACCGGTCTAACCTTAGGATATCGGCATTATCCAGTGACTGGGTTGCGGAGGTCTGTTGGCAATTGCCGTGTAAAATAGTGGTATTTAGCCGCATATGGTTAGACTGGAAGCTGAGCCAACATGGTCGGGAAAAAGCTAGGCAGAATATCCCAAAGTATCCAGCCAGCACTCTTCTGAATGGTTTTTCAGACGTCGACCTCGTAAGGGAGACTCGTGTCTTGGTGAAATGATTTTTAAGACTGCAGTTTTTTTACCTTCTGTCATCTTACTTCTTTGGCTTGCATTTCTTCTAAGCCACTCATATTTATTTTTTTCCAATGATCTCGTCTAACATATAAAAATATTAAAAAAATATAACCCTCCAATGCGACAGACAAATAACCTAAAACGCATTACCGTATATCGTCTTATGTACCCCCCAACAATTCAAAACAAGAACGTCGCTAAACGTTTCATTTAGCACGTTCTGAAACGAGCGTGGATTATAAAAAGAGCAAAGAAAACGTTCAACAATGGATTATTGTCGTAAAGTGAGGTAAGGTGAGGTAAATGTCGCGTTCCTGTTTTACCTATAAAGTTACCGTTTATTGTGGTTTTAGAACGCATCGTCGCGTTCTGCGTTTATAAACTCGCTTTATGTTAGAAGATGGTGGGATGTTGGGATGGTGTTGAGGTGCTGCATTGTTTTTGTATCGTTGCTTACGTAGGTAAATCTATACTATTATTATGAAGCTGAAGAGTTTGTATGTTTGTTTGAACACGCTAATCTCAGAAACTACTGGTTGCAATTAAAAAAATATTTTGTGTTAGATAGTCCATTTATTGAGGAAGGTTATAGGCTATATAACATCACGCTACGACCAATAGGAGCGGTGCATAAATAAAATATGTTGCAAAAACGAGGAAAATTATTCCTTTTTGAGAACTTCCGTTGCGAGATTATCTTTAATTATCCCAAAATGTTTTAACAAAAATGTCCACCCGTGTGAAGCTGGTACGGGCCGCTAGTGTTTAATAAAACCCTGACAATTGACGAAAAAAGTTAAGTTAACAATAGGTACCTAGATAAATAATGGAATCAAGCGTTATCTTGCGGAAATATACAAATATACAATTAAAATATTTAAGTCTGGTAATACGTACTAAAAAAACAATTAATTTGCACTTAGGTGAGTCTTAATGACATAATGATGAGATGACAAAATAATCTCAAAAATGGTGTAGAAAAATAATATTACCGCATAAATATTGACATCACATACAAAACCATACTTGCGAAACAAAATGCCTGAACAGCAAAACTCGAATACGCAATTTTTCACTCACAATTTAACCCTCAAACTTCGAAATCATGCAAACTAAAGGAAATCCTTCTGCCGATTTCTGTAACAGACATCAAAGTGGCGATAACAAAGGAACCCTAAAAACATAATGAGACGGCGATGGGCGCAAGTGCTCCCGTTCGCATGGTCCCGTAGCAATTTTAGGATCTCATAAATATGTATAAGGCGGTAGTCTTCTTTTCCTTTACTTATCAATTATGGGGTCGTTTAGGCGACACGCGGGATCGCCCCGCGGAAAATATGCTCCGGCAATGTAAGGGTTAATCGGTTTGAAGCGGTATTGTGCTTTGAAGATTTTGTTAGTTTTGAATACATTTTGTGTGGTTGTATTTGTCGTAAGGAATTTCTTTTTGTGTTTTATTTTTTTATGCATACCAGGAGTTCTTCTTGAGGACTGCTGGTTATTCGTCCTTTACGCCTTATTGGTATAACTCACGGAAGATAGAAGAGGATACTTCTTGATATTCCGTGGTATAATGAGGCCTGATATTTGTGATAGTTGTATTACCTTTTTCAGTTCCAATAAGGAGACTAAGTTCATATTTTATCCTAACAATGGTATTGACAGCTAAACAAAACTTGAGCAAACACCTATCGGTAACATACAAAAGTCTCGTATTTACATAGCTTACCTGTAACCAACAGTATTATCCCTACTTACACGGAATCATTCGGAATACGTCAACAGAGCTCTCGTAACCCTTAACCGCCCGGGGCGTGAACGACCCCCTTTAAAGCTAGGGAGCAATTTTATTGCAAAAAATACTCGGCAATTTTACGGGCACAACAGACCCGATGTCCCTGAGGTAGTTTCGATTCAGACTCGATTATGTTTAGGGTTAAACGTCATTGATATTGCCGATCGGTGCCCACTGGAGGGTTATTGAATTTTTTTTCGGGGCCTCTAATTTGTACCGTCGCATTTTTAGGGTTAGATTGAATTGATATTGTTTATTGATGACGTTTTAATTTAATTTTGTTTTTTTTTTTTTATAAAATAATGTTAGGTTTGTGATCGATTTGCGCATATGGCGATGTATATTGTAGAATCTATTATTTTAACTATTTTTGCTTTCATCTTATAGATGTAAGGATAAGGGACGATTTCCACCAAACGGCTCGCATCATATCGGATCGGAAAGGATACGAACGGATGCGGCGACAGCCGAATGCGTCTGTCAGGATGTCGACGCATACGATCGGATCCGTACCGTCGCTTGCGAACGTATCTGTTTATGCGCCTAGTCAAATAGTTTCATTCCCACTGTGTTGACAGCCGAAAGGATCCGATCCAATACGTGGACAGGCGAACGGAGCCGTACGCGCGTCGCAGCATACTTTCGGCTACGATCGCGTGTCGCGGAAGACGCCCGCGATCAAGCTGCTGTGCGCGGCTTGGTATTATAGAATTTAAATACTGTGTACACGATTTAATATAGTTTAAAGATTGTAAAATCCGTTTCGATCCGATGCGATACGAGCTGTTTGGTGGAAACCATTCTTAAATGTACCTCATTAAGAACAGACTATTTTGGTCACTTCTAATTTATGTCGTAACAATCAACCAAGGAGTTATGTCGAGTAGTTGACCAGCCGGATCTATCTGCTTATAAGACCTGATTTCCTTAGTTGCGCATCATGACGAAAGGTGAACGCCATCTCCGTTTTTAAAATCAGAAATTCGCAGTATACACGTAAACAGTTTCTTCCTTACTTCTCCATATTGATTGTTAAAAAAAACTGGATTATTGTTAAAAGAAGAATAGACAGCTATTCTTCTTTTAACAATAATCCAGTTTTTTGGATGGTCTAACCAATATTTATTTCCGATAACAATCTTGATACCAAGTAAGTCAATATTAGTATATGCGTTTCGGAAATTTGAAGATTGCTACCGATTTCCGATTTTCGATTTCCGATTTTTAACCGACTTCCAAAAAGGAGGAGGTTACTATGTTCGTCTGTATGTTTTTTTTTATATACATGTTCATTTAAGTGTTATCTATACTTCTGTACTAATATTATAAAGAGGAAAGATTTATATGTTTGTATGTAACGAATAAACTTAAAAACTACTGGACCGATTTCAAAAATTCTTTTGCCGTTAGAAAGCTACATTATCACTGAGTAACATGGGCTATATTTATTACTGGAATAAAACTTCTTATGCGGGCAGAGCCGTGAAAACACAGCTAGTTTATCAATACATCTAGAGTAGGTTTTCTTTTTGGCAAATTCCTCATGTATGTCCTTCGTCCCGGGGAAGGCGAATCTGCCGGACCCTTACCGGCTAAAAACCCACGGTGTTCCTCCTTCCAACCTATGGACGGCCGTGTAGATAGCTCATCTACCCGCTTCTACCTATAGTTAAACCATTAGATAACCATTGTTTAAACATTAGTTACCACCATACCTATAAACTTAATCAAAAATACGTTAAACAACAACGAAAAAAAAAACCAATAACCCGCATTTACTAAAAAGAGCAATCTTTTTTAATCTTTTGAACGGAATCGTAAACGCATCGGACGAATCAAACTCGACCGTTTTAGCAATTTACAGTGAATTTAGTGTCGGGGGCCTTTTTTACCAATTGGACGTAGCAGGAGATCGCCAGATAACTGCTGGGGCCCGCATGTGCGTACACGCAACTACCGTCATAGATCAGGTGGGGAAACAGATGGGTCTGTGGCGACATCTACAACGCCACCTGCGGACTACGCAGCACGACGGTGATCTAGCAGTCTATATATATATAGACACAAAAATAATAACAACTCTCAACAATGACGTCATAATTCCTGCATCGCGATATCAAGATTTGACACGCAGATAGTATAAATACAACTTCCCAACATCTACCGTTGGGCAGGGGCCCGCCAGGCATAAGACTCGCCTGGTTGGAGGATCCTCCCATTTTGGTTGGAGGAACACCATACCTCGTTTCTCCACAGGTCGACGTGAAATGGTGCCTACAGGTGTATGATACATGTGTGACGGGTGGTGGCTGACTGGCGGGGGTCCTATCCTAAGGTTAAACCGTTTGTCAGACTTTCGGGCTTCTGACTACCCGTAACGACTGTCATAGGTATTCGTATGACACCCGGGACCGACGGCTTAACGTGCTCTAAATATATACAATATGTAACATAATAAATGCACATCCTGAAAGTAGTTTGTTCAGAATCGTTTACTGAATCGACTTCAGCCATTTTTATTGTGTATTTTTTTTATAAACGTGTTTTTTTACTAATTAGTCTATTAATTGGCACAACGAAAATTGAGCCTTATATCAAGGACATAAGACTGAATTTTAAATAAAGTTAACAATGAAAAAGTAATACTATTTTCTTGAATAAACAATATTTAATCACATAAAAATAAAATTTCAGTGTATGTATTATGATTATTACATAATATTCTAATTGGGGTGTTTGAGGGTGTGCGTTAATTATTTTACATGTTGTATAGTGTACGGTTACAAGTGTTATTCTTTATCCTCCCGTAAGTACACGCCTGCTAAATTTTATGTGCACATGCTAGTTGAGGGTTGACTCCTAAAGCCATCCTAAAGAGTTACACATGCTGATACTTGAAAACTGGCAAAAGAAAATATTTCCGTTTGAAGGCTAAGAGATCTTATGCACAAGCTGCAATAGGTTCTATTTGTGTTCATACAATATGTTGTGCACTACATCCTATACGAATTTCATAGACTTGCAAGCCGAGTTATCTCGGATCGTATTTTCTCGGATTCGGGTCAGACTCAGGAAAACAGAAGGTAATGAAATTAACATTTCTAGGAACTTGGTTTTACAAACACAACAACTAAAATATTCTTGTTTTTATTTACTGACTGCCTTGTTGGTCTAGTCGTTGGAAACGCGACTGCTGAGAATGGGGTCCTGGGTTCGATCCCCAGGTCGTGCAAAGTGTTATTGGATTTTTCCATTAGGAAGTTCTCAGTAGCAGCTCGAAGTCTGAATTTGTGCTCGATTGATGACAATAGGCTCGCCCCCTATTACATGGGACTTAAACATAACTGGCGAAACGAGGGTGTACTAAAAACACCTCTGCCGAACCCTTGGGGGAATACAAGGCGTGATGTTATGTTATGTTTTTTATTATTGATAATTACAAACACTCTAGTCAAAGATGTTAATATTTAATAATCAATTTTGATCCTTATTTGTCACCTTACAGATATAACCACGTCGTATCTGCTAATATTATAATCTTTGCGTCCTGCCCTCTGCGCTGTCGTTTCGTAATTAATAAATCGTTAACATCGAGATGTGTATTGTTTCATGGCGGCGCAAGCGCAACCGTACCGTTAAAGGTGCATTATGATTTATCGTATTTATTGTTATTGACAACACCATATGAGGGATTTATGATGTAAATATATAAGGGCTGTTGCATTGTGTGGTAGGAAATATGGTGCCAAATTATTTATGAGTATAAATAAACAGAGATCTAAAACTGAAAACCTGAAAAGGTTGGTTGATCAGGAAGAGGATAGTGATTGGACAGGTTTCAGAAAGATCTGTGACATTCTAGGCCGTTCAACCTAGGTACACAGCTCAGTCACTGTTTTACAATCCATAGAGTTGGACAACGCCTCTTCAGTTGGATTCGGTAAGTCAGTACGAGTTTTCACAATGGGGTAGGCAACTGTGGAACTAATGGCGCCACTTTCGACTGTTCCTATACCATCTTATTGGTTGCAATGTGTTTGACATTATTGCTAATATGAATATGATGGTTCTGATTTGTTCAAATAACTAAGTATGGAGGTGTTGCCATCTGCTTTCGTTTTGCGTTGCCTTCCCCATTGTTTGATATTACTTCTATTGTATGTCTGTCAAAAACTCATAACTATCCAGAGATTTTGTATTAAGATCGGTTATTGGTTTCGCCATAATGTATTGTAAAATACATAGAACAGAATCGTGTAGGGGTGAATCTATCATTACAGTTATAGCTAATATCGGTATGTCAGGATTGCGAGCATGGTACTTAATACATACATACATACATACATACATAAACTCACGCCTTTTTCCCATGGGGGTAGGCAGAAACTATAGAACGCCACATGCTACGACTCTTACATACCCCTTTCGCTTCATCCACATTCATACATCTTGTCATACACGCACGCCGGTTGAGAGTACTACGCACCTGACCTTTGTGAAGAACATCACCAATAACATCGATGTATGTCCTTCTAGGACGTCCTCTACCGGCGTTCCCATTAACATCCGCCTTATAAATTTCTTTTGTTAATCGCCGTTCACTCATTCTCTCAACATGGCCAAACCACCTAAGCATACTCCTTTCAATTTTTGTCACTACATCATCTTTTAAACCGCAACTTTGTCTAATCTCTTCATTTCTCAATCTATCATTCAAAGTTACACCGCACATACTTCGCAAGGAACGCATTTCCACGGCATTTATTCTACTTTCATGCCTCTTCTGCCACGACCAACATTCACTTCCATACATAAGCGTAGGTACCAACACACCATTATGGACAGCCAGTCGTGCCTTTTTGGACATCGACCGGCTAGCCACAACCGCATGCAAAGCACCATTTACTTTATTTCCCGCATTTGCTCTCCTTTCCACATCTTCGTCAATCTTACCATCTCTTGTAAACATGCTTCCCAAATAAACAAACTCATTCACCTGTTCAATACTTTCATCTCCTATCTTTACTTTACACTCATATACATCTGCATCTCTTTCAAAAACCATTACTTTCGTCTTGCTTACATTAATTTTCATCCCTTTCATATTATATGGTACTTAATAAAGTAAATGAAACCAACAGACTCGCCACCACTGAGAGTAGGTACTCAATACACAAATGTGCTAGAGGTTAGTTACAGAAGCTATTTCACAATATATCACAAAATAATAATTTACACAAGATCAGAAAATTAGGACAAGCTAATCATATATAGGTATAAAAGGTCAGACTTCTTCGGCGGTTCGACATAAGTAAGCCCTGCTCCGTCGAATGATCACTGTTTTAACAACTTCGGGTACCTACGTTGATTCATCTTGACGACCTAGCTCCTTTATCAACATCGTCCAGTGTTACCAGCTACTGATAACACTATTTGACCAGTCGAAACATTACAACAAACAAAATAAAAAAATAACCTTATTTTTGTGTCGTGTAGGTCACCTATCTACATTTTTCGTAGGTATCTATATTATTCTCCTTCTCAGATCGGTAAGGACATCATTTGACAGCCAAAAAGCGTCCCCCCGGTACAATCCCTTAGTCACCACCTACGACACCCATGGGTACCAATAGGGTGATCTTATTCGTAAACGAGAACCACGCGGATGGAATGATTTAGGTATCTAGTTTTTCGAGAAAAGAGTTATTATAGTTCTTACTAGCTCCAGCGATAAATCAAACCAAATAGAAGACTAATAATAAGTGCCATTTATATGATGTTTAAAAAGACATTTCTGATGCTGATTTGGTACCCCTTAATCCCTTAAAAAAAACTTTTAAGTTGAACGGTTTCATCTTGCAGTACCCCTGCAGTATCAGGTCAGGATTTGAGGATTGAAGGTTGAAATTATTATAATGTTGTAGTGTAATGAGAATTGAATTTGTGTGCGAAGTTTAAGGAGAACCGGTTAAGCAGAAGTGTTTTTTTTTTTTTTTTTTAAACGTTGCCTCACCCTAGGATTTCTCCTGTGTCGTGGGTGCGTTTACAGACACAAATCTTCACACACACAAACATCCAGACCCGGACCAACTATCTGTAGGCCATACAAATATTTATTACGTGCGGGAATCGAACCCACGACCCGTAGAGCAGAAGCCGATCGCTCAGCCACTGCACCAAACGTGTCGTCAAGTTGAAAAATATGTCGCAAGATTTGAATCAAATAAACAAATATACGAAGTGAAGCTAATTAAAATCGTTTAAATAAAACATGCATATAATTATAAAATATTTTTTATCATACGAATATCTATGACAGTCGTTAAGGGTAGTCAGAAACCCGAAAGCCTGGCAATCGGTATATCCTTAGGATACCATCAATGCCCAGTAACTGGGTTGTGGAGGTCTGATGGCAGTCGCTTCGTGTAAAATACTGGTATTCAGCCGCATCTGGTTAGACTGAAAACTGACTCCAACATAGTTGGGAAAAGGATAGGCAGGGTATGTTTTTTCTTTTTTTTAATTTACTGGTGCAATGTCATTTACCACCTGCCTACCTAAATGTTTTTTATACCTTGGTTTTCAGGCTGAGTATTGCAAATTATCATAATTAGCTTGTGCTAAACACACAAGAAGTCAACTAGTCAAAGCCAGCCGCCGTGAGAGCGGTCTACTCGGTCCCCATCAACTAATTACTCGTTATTCTCACTGATTAAAGCACAGCTTGCGACTAATGAGTGACTCATGTAACTATCGGTTGAGACTGACCTTTATAGGGTGCGATACGGATACGACTTAAGAATTTTTAGTATAAGGAACATTGTGAGATCAGGTGAGGCCTGTAACCAAAGATAACAGCAGTGATAGCCTAGTGGTATGACCGTCGGACTGCCAAGGCACGCACCTTTGACTTTTCGGATTAATGTGCGTATTGTATTTTTATCACTTGCTTAAAAATATGGCGAAGGAAAACATCGTGAGGAGACCGGCATGCCTGAGAGATATTTCTCGACGGCATAATTGTGAAGCCAAGTCAGAAGCCCATGGGCGGCATAAACTCTAACACCAGGTTAGTCACTAACCACACGAAAAGAAGAAGACCGAAGAAAGATCCAGTTTATCGTTACCATTAGAAATGACTTAAATGATCACAGGACTGTATCAAGTGCATGGAGTAATTTGTCAGAAAATTTGATAATAATTGCAAAATGTTTGCTTAAGAATTGTGTAATTCTAACAACAGTAATACATTCTTAGATCAAGATTAGCCATCTGCATGCAACGATTGCATTGATATACTTAAAATGAATAAATATCAATCTATTGATAGGTTTAGAACAGAAATGATCGAAAGGAAACTAAATCATAATGCAACTTTACACATTAACGGTGTCATTACAAACTAAAAACTCAATTAAAATTTTAATGACGATCGTAAACACTAAAACGCCCTTATAATCTGACGAGCATCGTTCTCACAGCCAGAAGTCATCTTTCTCAATCAACAACCCATCGGCCGTCCACGATTTTTATTGTTTTCAAACTAATCGTACGGGCACATACGACCACATACGCTCTTTTCCCTTTTTTCCTAACAAACGATTGGATAATTAATTTTACAACTCCTTTATTAAGCTTAACTGTCTTAAAATCTACTAAAATCGTTGGTAATTCGCTTTTTATTTTGTCTGTTATTGTTGTTTTTTTATTGCGAATAAATTGACGTTTGTTGCTGGTGTAGTGGTGTCGTTAAATTATTTTATTGTTCATTAAATCGATTATTGTAAGGGTTAGTTTTGTGCTGGAAAATTATTATTTCGTTTATTCGTCATACATACACACATCAAAAAAAGTTTGCGATCACTAGCATAAGCTGATATAATTTTTTAAATTGAACTTTATCAAGAAAAGTTCTTTGTTGTGTGTTTTCTTTAAATAAAAATACCCACTTTGAAATTAAAAAATAAAACTATTTCTTATTTTTTATAAAAAAAAATTGAGTAATTAATCATAATGTAATTGTAACAGAAATTTGATAGAAAGAAAAAGACTGCTTAACCAAACTTAAACAACAATTTATTAATAAAAGGTTTATATTCAATATAATATAACTCCTCCCCTGGCTCGAACACATGCGAAGATCCTCCTGGGCATGCTGAGAATCAAGTTATCCAGCATTTCTTGGGGGAACCTGTCCCATTCTTGAATAGCGGCTTCCCTGAGCTCTGGCTCTGTCTGGGGACGTGGCTGACGGTTCCAAACAGCTCGCTTAAGAGCATCCCACGTGTGCTCTATTGGGTTTAAGCCAGGCGAGACAGCAGGCCAGTCTAACCTTGTGATGTCGTATTCTCGGAGAGCAGCATCGACTCGTTGAGCTCGATGGGCGGGCGCATTATCATCGACCAGTACAAATTGGTGCCCATGGTTTACTCGGAATGGTCTGACAATTCCATCAATAGCAACTGCTCTGTACATGTCTGCTGTCATGGAGCCTCGATACGGGATCAAAGGCGTTCTAGCTCCAATCATAATACCACCCCAAAAGGACACCGATTTCCCACCTTGCTGAACTGTTCCAGTGGCAATTCTTTGCCTTTCACGGTATCCTGGTCTTCTCCAGACACGGAAACGTCTGTTATCTGGATGAGTACTGATTCGCGATTCGTCAACGAAGAGACAGTTTTGCCAAATGTTTTCTTCTTCATTTTGCCGAAGCCTAGCCCACTGTAATCTCCGTCGTTGACGTTGCCGGGAATTCAGAGGAGCTCGCCAAGACCTCCGTGCTCATAATCCAGCCTGGTGCAAGCAATTCCGCATGGTCTGAGTGCTAACTTCAAGCCCAAAGGCGGCCCGAACTTCTGCTTTTATTTTAGTGGCGTTGATTGTTGGGTCGAGGGCTGCCAGCAATCTAATATAGCGCTTTTGGGCAGCAGTCAAAACAGTTGGGCAACCACTGCGGGGTCGGTTAGCTAAATTACCCATCCCGTGGTACCTCTACAACGTAGTCACGACACAGGATTGGGATATAGCAACTCTGCGTGCTATTTATCTCGTGGTGTATCCTTCTTCCCTCAAAGTTATTATTCTTGCTCGTAAAACTTCTGATAATCCTCTTGGCATTTTTCAATCATAAGTTTCCGCGAAATCTATTTTAAATCCGTTAAAAAGGACTCAATCAGATTTCTGAATGAGCGTAAGCTAGGACTGAAAGCCTTTTTATATGGAAAAACAATTGAACTGTTTTATTGTTTTATATTCTAAATCTATATTTTCAAATAAAGAATCTAAAAAGAAGAAGAAATCATAATATAATCTACCGTAACAAAAAAAATATCGATTTTTCAAAGTGATCGCAAACTTTTTTTGATGTGTGTACATATAAATTATATTATTAAATAGGTGGTCATCTTTAAAAAAATAAAAAATAGTAGCCCACCGGCTTTGGGTACAGGGTCCAAGCCGCGTAGTCAGGGCGCGGGGCGTCCGTGTCAAGGATTACCACGGCATAACCGATAATTATTATTATCGGTTTAAACATCATAACTAATTTTTGGGTCGAAAAGGTGACATTTAATATTGTCCTCTCTGGTTTTAAATTAATCACTCGCATCTCTTTTAATGCCACTAGAGATGACAATTAATAATTTAGGGAATAAGAAATTGCATATTTAGGTATGATATCGTCAGTGGAAAGGTAAAAAGACTAAAGCGCCAATATACAAGGTTAGTCGGAAAGGGGGTACTAAGCCGCGGGCCACTTAAAGTATCACTGATGACAATTTTAAAGCAAGTGTTAAAATTTCAAAATTTCAAAATTCGATAATTTTTATTTGCATGTAAAAAAAAAATTATTTTAGTTTTTAAAAAAAAAAACATAGGTACCTGCTTAAGTTATAAATTCAGAAAATTAATTTTCTAATCCGTGACCCCAAATATGACCTAAATTGTAAAAACAGCTGATCATAGCTATGGACAGATAGATTTTAGCATATTTTTTACGAAATCTTTGAAAAGCTATTTCTCGTAAACTATCGAGTTTAGGGGAAAGTTGTAGAACAAAAGTTATCACTTATTATGGGTACTTTAACACCATTTCGGCTTAGTACCCCATTTCCGACTAACCTTGTATATAAACATAGTTATTTTTCTATGAGTATACATATTAAAAAGATAATTTAATTATCTATTTAATATGTATATTCGAAGAAAAATAACTATGTTAATTTTCTTAAAGAAATACTTTGAATCTCTCTACTATAAAGTAGGTATATTGGCGCTTAAGTCCTTTTACTTTTCGATCATCATCTAAATGTGATCACAACTTGACAAGTAACGTCGACTAAAACGTTCACATTCATCACTTCTCCATCAAAAATGTTTGTGGAGAAACATCACAGAAGAAAATTATATTATAATATTCGGAGTGTGGCCTTTTTTGAGTGTGTCATACCCATGACGGTCGTTACGGGTAGTTAGAAACCCGGAAGTCTGACCAACGGTCTACCCTTAGTATATCGGCATTGTCCAGTATCTGGGTTGCCGAGCTCTGATAGCAGTCGCTTTGTGTAAAATACTGGTATTCAGCCGTATCTGGTTAGACTGGAATCTGACCTCAACATAGTTGAGAAAAGGCTAGGCATACCGACCGATGAGTGTGACCATTTACAAGCCCAATTATATATACCCAAATTTTTGGAGGTAATATTGGTCAGACAGATGAAGAAAACTATATCTCTATAATTATATACCACATCTATGGGTGGATAGATATTACATTATTGTAAAATAAAAAAATACAGAACAGAACAGAATTAAGAACAGTAGAAATGGTGGTCTTATTGCTAAAAGCAATTTCTTTCAGATAACCATTCGATTGAAAGAATCGTTAGATCTCTGTGATGGTGGTATTAATGTTCATCGATTTGAATACTGCAATCCATCTAATATTGAAATATTTAAAGCTATGCTAACCCTACAAATCTAAAAAGCTTGACATTAACTAGAAGCATACTCATTGACTCATTATCATCACGCCAAAGACAAAAGGGTGAACGTACGGTTTACGAAAAAAACAAACAATGAAACAGTACCCGCATGTCGTTATTATCACTTAAAACTGATTACAGAGTTAATTATAGTGACGCTTCAGATTGCTTATTAAGAGCTCTTGATGAGACAATCAATTCGTTGCTGTTTTGTTTATACGCCTATATTAACTAACTCTCGAATTTGGGGTAGGCAGAGAGAATTCAACAGCACAGTTTAGAGCGTGTCTCTGCAGTCACTGAAAGCAGTTCAAAGCCTGAAAATGTCTGCTAATTGGTATTTACTGCAAATATATATATAAATGTCGAGGTCAGCATTATATTCAGGGAAAGAAAAAAACATCAACGAACTGATAAATGATTTTTATTTCTGTAAATAAATCTGTTACAGACACTTTTACAAGTCAATGTAATGTTTTTTTTAAGACTAGATGGCGCCGGCATTTCCTATCTGACTAGCTCTGAGAAGAAAATCCGAAACAAACTCAAAGATCAAGGTCTCTTTTAAAGTCCAGACATTGTGGTATAAAAACTATGCGAACTTTTGATGTATAAACCTATCTCTAATGTAAGAAAACTTAGAATCGAAAATACAACTGTCATATAACATTTTGGTTTATTTTTTGCGACATGCTCAATTTGTATCATACTTAGATATTAATAAAGTTTTTAATTTAATTAAATGGTAAGTGCGAAACGAGTAGTTCCAATTCGAAATTCACTCACATTGAAGTTAAGTTTACGTTACTTACATTCGAACGTAAGAAGATTCATGCCAGGCCTACGTTGTGTTGCGTAGGCGCCCAGATTAGGGAGTCGCCCACTCAGACGTCCGAAACATTGCATTACTACTAGCAGTGCAAGCAGTGAACTAGTAATTTTATTACATCCATCTTCTTCTTCTTCCTGCCCTTATCCCACATTAGGTGGGGTCGGCACAACATGTGTTTCTTAAATCCATGTTGGAGGTTTTGGCTTATTGTTTTATGACCGGCCGCCTGCCTGACGTCAACCCTCCTTGGGAATACTCGTTGCACCGTCGCGTCGCGCGGGTGATCCAATGTGCTGGTTGATATTATGGACTGGGTCCCAAAATTATATCCTTGTCAATCGTATTGCCGACAACTAAGCAAACTATGTTCTTCTTGGTGGAGTATACTTGAAGTTCCTCGACCCACTTATTCAGTTTTGCTAGGGACTTTGGTTCTGACATATCGTAAATTAATATAGAAATATTACATCCATATTATATTATATTGTATTTAGTGCCATTTCAGTCACACGCGAAGCACAGGTCGTATTCTTGTTGTAGAAGAAAAACTGCCTCGTTGGTCTAATGGTGGCAAGCGCGACTGCTGATCTGCCGATCCCCAAGTCGGGCAAAGTGTTATTGGGTTTTTCCGTATGCAATTCCTCAGTAGCAGCCCGGAGTTTGGATTGATGCCCGGTTAATGGCAATAGGCTCGCCAATTACACGGGACTTAAACATAACGCCGAAATTAGGGTGTTAATAAACATTTCTGCCCAACCCTTCGGGAAATACAGGCGTGTTGTTATGTAAGAAAAAAAGCTCGTTGACATTTGATAATTTTCAATAGAACCATGAAAGGTAGTTGGCCGATATACCATAACATAATCAGCCCATTACTGTTCCACTGCTGGGCACGGGCCTCTTCTCAGAATGAGAAGGGTTTAAGGCTTAGTCCATGACGCTGGCCTGGTGCGGGTTGGCGGACTAAACACACCATCGAGAACTTTATGGAGCCCTTTCAGGTGTGCACGTTTCCTCACAATGTTTTCCATCACCGTTAACGCGAGTGATAATCAAATTATGATTGAGTATATGAGTCAGAGGTTACGCATCGGATCAACTCAGGTTGGATGAAATGGCGACAGGTCACAGGGACAACTTGTGACCAACGGATGCCCCTCAAGCTGAAGGGCAAAATCTACAAATCCATTATAAGACCTGTCGTGCTGTACGGATCAGAGTGTTGGGCCGTGAAGAAGACGGATGAAAGAAGATTACACGTAGCGGAGATGAGAATGTTGAGATGGATGTGTGGAGTGACGCGAATGGATAAAGTAAGAAATAAGTATATTAGAGGAAGTTTGAAAGTGGCACCAGTGACAGAAAAGTTGAAAGGAAAGCGTTTGTCTTGGTATGGGCATGTGCTGAGGAGGGATGAAACACATGTGACTAAGAGAGTGATGAATATGAATGTTGATGGATGGAGGGGGAGAGGGAGACCTAAGAAAAGATGGATGGATTGTGTGAGGGAGGATATGAAAGATAAGGGAGTAAATGATAATGAGACGGCTGACAGGGAAGAGTGGAAGAGAAAAACATATTGCGCCGACCCCAAGTAACTTGGGACCAGGGCAGGAAGATGATATGAGTCAGAGGTGCGGGCCGGGATCGAACTCAGATCCTCCTACATGGAAGGCAAGCGTTCAACCGCTTGGCTGTCGCTGACCTATACAACGTCTTACAAAAATACGCCTAAAGCTGAAACGGGGTTAAAAGGGCCCTACTAAGGAGTCTATTGGCAATATTTGAAAACAGTAGTATGACCCAAGAAAAAAATTGGATAAAACATAAAATAATCATCATTGAAACGCAACCCTGAAAACATAAAACTAAAAAGTAGACTATCCAGAAAGTTATTTACAAGTCTTACCTAATTGCCCCTGAGAGGTAAATGACAATAACCGGTTTTCGGTTTAACAAATATTTTCTTTTTTATGGGGAATTATATAACACGTTGTATAGGTACCATTCTAGTATAAAAAATCAAGAAATAAAAATGATTTTTGTTTCAGATTTGGTGACTTTTCTTTACCGTGTGCTACGCAGTAAATAGTTCTATGTACACCTATCTGCCAGTGGGTGATCATAGTCACTGAAGTCGTTCTCCCAAAAGTGGTGATTACGACAATATTTTTCATTGCAGCTTCATAGGTACCTGCATTACGACTCATACATAAACCAGTACTCATTAGTCGTTGAACCCAAATGAAAGGTGCAATACATAAAGTCGTTAGTTAATAATTTAATAATTGGTTTGACGCTCTAACTTTAGCCTATCGACCTATTTTTCAGCTACCATAAGGCTAACTACCAAACAACATTAGAACCAATATTTCACAGCAAAATTAATATGTCGCTTAAGCTCTTGGGGCCATCACTCAAGCGAATAACGAAGCGTATTAAAACGCTATTGTTTTTTAGTACAGTCGCGTTCAATTCCCATTAGAACCGACTAATGAATAGCTTTTTTTTGTTGACTGACAAGCAGCGATGGTTGATGAATAAAATCGTCGTTTTTTGGATTGTAGTGTGTAGTTTTTGGGTGATTTGTTTTTAAAATCTTCGTGTGGGCTTTTTTGTTTACAGTTTATTCTTTTTTGTTTTATTAACATCAAATGTGTTAATATTTTAAAGATTGTTGCTAGCATTAGTGACAAGAGTGTAATATTAAGGTTCAAAAATTATAGTCCATAAAGTAGACTGCCAAGTCATAGGTCTCGAGTTCGAACCCAAGACACGCACCTCAGACTATTCGCATTCATGTGCGTATTGTAATGATCATTTGCTTAAAAACGGCGAAGGAAAACATCGTGAGGAAACCTGAGAGATATTTCTCGACGGCATGTGAAGTCAAGTCAGAGGCCTATGGGCGGCATAAACTCCGACACCAGGTTAGTCATTAACCACACGAAAAGAAGAAGATTTGTTTTTGATTGCAGAATAAGTCATTAAGGATTTGAATTAGTAAGAGTTAGCTCCTTGTGAAACTTCATCCAGGGAAGTACGGTAGTACTTCCCTGGATGAAGCTGTTATGCTGTTAAGCAATGCTGCTAAGCAGCATTGCTCTGTTCTGGTTTGAATGGTATGGGTGCCGGTGAAGTTTCTAGGCACATGAAACTTTCCAATTTTGTCTCTAAGGTTGGTAACGTATCAGCAATCCGTTTTATGTAACCCCGACTATCACCACCAGGTGAGTCGTTGGCTTGTTCGCCTAACTATTGTTAGTTGTACGACCTATGCTGTAGGTACATTGGCCTTTGCAGTAGTATGTATGTCATACTCACATATGCATAGGTATCGATATTGTTTAGGTATGTATTTCTGTAACATACGTGACATGTAATTTTGTAATTATATTGTAGTAACAATAAATCCATCCAGGGAAAAAGTCTACTCATTTACATTAACATAATAATCAGATCTTACAAGTCTACATAACATTTAACTAACATATACAGTGTTGAGCATCATACCCAACACTTGTGGTTTTAGGAAAAAAATGTAGAGTAGGTAATTTTAATTCTTCTTAATTTTTCTTTGGGCGGTAAACAATCAGTTTATCTCACCCTTCAAAAAGTAGGTATCTATCACAGTAATTTCACTTCAACAGACAACAAAATGCCATGTCATTCATTTTACTACAAAATATTTTATCAAAAACAGCAAAACTAAAGCTGACGCGTTGTTAACGGCCAGTTTAATTAATTACTTAGTTATATTACATGTAATCACCATATCACGACAATTCACTCGTCATTAGGAGTTGGGACCCTCCCTGATGTCAATTTTGCGTGTTTTACAACCCGGATTTGAGTGTAATCTGTTAATAACTTAGGATTAATTTAGGGAATATGATTTGGTTGTTGGAATTGGAATCGCTTAGTTTGTATTTTGCATCATTCTATTCTATAACCACGTAAGAGTGGCAACCCTTGAGAAGCAATATCGGTGGGATTTTCATGGGATAACACGTGATAACATTGATTGCAGTTGACATTTTCCAGTACCTCCACCATGTGGCTCCTAGGACCATTTTGTGTGTAGTAAGGTTGCTAATTGAGTGACAGGACGATAGATGATTGAAATACGTGCTTTCTTAGCTAAGATTATAATGCTTCTGTTTTTATGAACGTTGCGTTACATCTGTATAAAATAACTCCGCAAAATAGATTGAAACAATCTGCAGAAAGATTTAATAATTAGTGATTGATGTCTTACCCATTAGTCCGATTTTTAGATCAGAGGATTAGAACTGTACCCCTAAAAGGATTACCATTAAATGCCAGTAGAACTTACAGACAGTTATCGGTGATAGGCATTGATGTAGGACTTAGGTAGTGTAGGTACACCCAACAAAAGTATAGTACCGCATTTTTGATGTGAAACATCTAATGCGGCGGTACGGGTGAAACAGCGGCTGTTGCGTGGCGACGCTCGCGATATCAGACACACAACGGCAGACCTTCGTAACTCCTCGGCTGTCTACGGTATGATTCGGCCAGTTTTTTTTGACAAAATAAACGTCGATGTTTCACACCTGCCAGGCATTTCGCGCCTTTTTTTTCATATGTATATCGGATTCCATCGGCATGCACTTTATCTGAAACTTATTTCATATAATGCATTTTGGTATCAAGCGGGTCCAAACATGGGACCATGGGAGCTCCGCGTCCGCGAAAGACAGAAAACGGTCTTAGGCCAGATGTGACATAGATACAATTATGCAACTGTGGTGAAAAAATAAATTTCGCCATCGGTCGTAGTAATATCTTAACAATAGATTACTAAGAACAAGATGGGCTTAAGAATCTGGAAAGAGAATGAACGATAGCGATGATATAAATTATGAGTTTTCTGTGAATTGATAAGCGGAGATAAATTTTGGATTTTCCTTATTCTTGATTTATTGAAGCGAGACTGCAATACATAGAATAGAATAGAATACTGTATTCTGTACTTCATCAATCTCCTGCCTTTATCCCAATTTATTTGTGGTTAGAGCGGCATGTTTTTTTCATCTTACATGTCTATCAGCCATCATCTCAGTTTTCATTTCTTTCCTAGCCATATCATCTTTCACACAACCTATCCATCTTTTCCTTTGTCTGCCTCTTTTCTTATAGCCATCCACATCTTTTCTCGTAACATGCTCCTCATTCCTCCGTATAATCTGTACCTATTTGTATCGTTCCACTATCGGAGTCAAATTATTGATTCAAACTCTTAGTTGCATTGTTCCGGAAAAGAACGGACAGTGTTTTATTATTGAAAACATTCGTTGCAGAAATGATTTAAGATGAGCATATTATTATTATTATTCGAGGGACTCCTGGCTCATTACCAACCGCGCGGATCATACAATTTACCGCACATTTACAGCACGTTAAGCCGTCGGTCCCGGGTGTCATACAAATACCTATGACAGTCGTTATGGGTAGTCAGAACCCCCAAAGTCTGACAATCGGTCTAACCATAGAATATCGGCATTGCCCAGTAACTGGGTTCCGGAGTTCTGATGGCAGTCGCTCCGTGTAAAATACTGGTATTCAGCTGCATCTGGTTAGACTGGAAGCTGACCACAACATAATTGGAAAAAACCTAGGAGGAAGAGATATTATGATAAAGTAGGTAGGTAGGTACCTAATTGTGCTTTCTAACCAAAACTCAAAAACAAATCGAATGATTCATACTTCAATCCACTTCAGTGTACTTCCAACCAACGGGTTGCCAATTAAAAATTTCATTATTGACAAAAAGCTTCAATGAGCGAGCTTGTAGCGCGTGACTCTATTACCATAAACTCGACGTAAGGGTGGGTAAATAAAAATTTATCCGCGACACAGCAAACAAGGGTGAAATTACCCTCATTTTTACAATATTTTGATATATTGCCCCTAATAACAGCCGTGAGGGTGACCAGTGACGTTTTACAGTAAAAAATCGGACTTAAATGTGTTTACATTGTAAGGGAAATGCCGCTTAAGTGCGATAGCTCGGAATGGTGTTTGAAGCAAGGTGGGTACTTTTTATTCTTGTTGGAAGTCGAATTCAACTCGAATATTAATTCTCAGTGGCTTTAATTATAACGATTTATTACGTAAAGAGGACGATGAAGATTTGAGATTTAATTACATTAAAAAGTAAATATTATAAACTAGATGATGACCTGGTGAACATCGAACAAACATTTTTCTTTTAATTTTTACAAATTTTCTTTTTCCTTAATAGTACCTACCGAGCCAAATTAACCAAAAAAACTAATCGGTCGAGCTATTTTCGAGTTTTTGCAAGACTAACGCACGGCAGTTGATTTTTATATAGGTATACATTCGATTATTAGATAGATAGATGATGTGACATTTTGCTAAGATTTTTTTTTCTTTGTTCAATATACTTTTTATCATCACAATAACTTGGATTACCGATGACTTAGGTATATTTCAGCAAACAGTAAAATTCTTAATCATTTTTTTTCATACACTGTATTCAACTCTCATTACATTTGTCGAGCAATTGTCCATTTATTGGTGAGTTTTCATCGAGTTAAAACAAAAGTAGTGTCTAGTGTTTAAATTTTTCAATGGTGGCCATTACATTGTCATTGTTTCCGTCGATATTAAATAATAAAACAAACGATATTTGTACAGTCGGCACACGCCGGTTTTATGGCCACACAGTGTATGCCCACGATTGGACGGATATTTGCTTAAAACAATTTCGTAATTGAACGTTTTTGATGATTTTGAATTGATATGTTTTTCTATCACGATAAAATAAAAAATGATAATAGATCGTACCATTATAACTCATAAAATTAAATGATGAGACCTCAACATAGAACTCTGAATAAATTATCCTATCTAAATATTACTATAGTTAAAATGCGTATGATTGCATAGCATTAACATAATCAGTTTACTACTATCCCACTGCTGGGCATGGGCCTCTTCTTAGAATGAGAAGGCTTTAAGCCTTGGTTCATCACGCTGGCCTCATGCCGGCTGGCGGACTACACACACCATTGAGAACTTTATGGCACCATTGAGAACTTTATGAAGCCCTCTCAGGTGTGCAGGTTTCCCCACAATGTTTTCCTTCACCGTTAACGCAAGTGATAGTCAAATTCTGATCCGCACATGAATTCGAAAAGCCAGCGGTGCGGGTCGTGATCAAACTCCGACCCTCCTGCACGGAAGGCCGCCGTTCAACCGCTAAGCTAACACTGCTTTTTATTATTTTATGTATTACTATATATTTTATTGTTCATCGTTAAAAAAGCCTTCGTTGGTTTAAATCTATATTGAATACATACCTAAATGTCATTTTTGTTTATTAATTTGCCAATACAAAAAAGTGGCCGCTTATTTCGTAGCGGTATAACATAACATCACGCCTGTATTCCCCGAAGGGTTGAGCAAAGGTGTATAGTAACACCCTCATTTCGCCGTTAAGTTTAAGTCCCATGTAATAGGCGACAAGCCTATTGCCATCAACCGGGCATAAATCCAAACTCCGGGCTGCTACTCAGGAATTCCACACGGAAAAACCCAATAACACTGCCCGACCTGGGGATCGAACCAAGGACCTCACGATCAGCAGTCGCGCTTGCCACCACTAGACGAACGAGACAGTCGTAGTGGTAACTCTGTAACTATTCTGTACCACACATCATAGCGTGACTAATTGTCTGCCACTCAAACCTATGACATAATTACGAATGACCCATAATTGGACCCTGATATATAAAAAAAAAACACAGTTCTCACAAAATAGTACACCCAACCCTTGTTAATAACCCCGATGACTCTATTAACCCCCGCGATGTTTACCTAATAGAATAACTACCTATCGTATAATAAATTGGGAGATTTCCATACTCGATAGCGGCCTACGTTTGTCATTTTAATACCCAAAGTGCCTTGGGACATCCTTCAATGACGTCATTACGAAAAACTGACAACCATACTCAACTGTCAAACTCGAAGACATTCGATTTTCAATCTTACATCTTCGATCATAAGGTTGATAGTTAGTTTTATTGGCGGTAAAGGTAGATTGGTAGGGTTGTAAGTAAAGCGGGGGTCCCAAGTCTGACAAGGACGTGTTATTAAATTTACTGACGATGGCAATGTGAGGTAATGATTAGTGTTTATAATGTTGTTACGAACTTAATTATGGGTTATTATGGTGGTATATGGGATTTTTTGGCAGGTGTGGCTTAATAGAGTGGCTCGTGGCTAAATACCAACCGCGTGGATGATACGATTTGCGAGGTTAAGCTGCGTTCGCCATGGTCGGTCCGTGGATGGGTGACCGTTCGTTACACATCGAGACCCCTCCGTGCCTCGGAGAGCACGTTAAACAGTCGGTCTCGGGTGTCATACGAATACCTATGACAGTTGTTACGGGAAGTCAGAAGTCCGAAAGTCTGACAACTGGTCTAACCTTAGGATATCGGCATTGCCCAGTAACTGGGTTGCGAAGATCTGATGACAGTCGCTCCGTGTAAAATACTGGTATTCAGACGCATCTGGTTAGCCTGGAAGCCGACCCCAATATAGTTGGGAAAAAGCTAGGCAGAACAATTATCGATATCCATGGGCTGAGAATTAAAATAGCATAATCAGTTCATTATTATCGCACTACTGGGCAAGATCCTCTTCTCAGAATCTGAAGAGCTGATTCCTTAGTCCACTACGCTGGCCTGTTGCGGGTTGGCGGACTACACATACCATCGAGAACTTTTTAGAGCCCTCTCAGGTGTGCAGGTTTCCTCACGATGTTATAATTCACCGTTAACGCAAATGATAATCGAATTCTGATCTGCATATGAATTCCAAAAGTCAGAGGTTTGGGCGGGGCTCATACTTGGACCCTCCTGCATGGAAGACTAACGACCAACTGCCAGGCTGTTACTGCTTTTTCCGTATTCCCGAGGAGATTATCGTTTTTGTTTTTGCAGGTTGTTCGTGCTTTAGAAAGGATTGGAGAGGAAAGCTTGAGTTGAAGTGCAATTCAGTATTTTTTTGTGACCTACGCAAATGTCCTGCTAATTTACCAATTAGCAGGACATTTGCGTCGGGTGTCGGGTTGTTGAGCTCCCTAAAATAAGGTTCGAGCTACACGATGGCTGATGCATGCGTGCCGTCAGTAGGGACAGGTCAACTCAAACCTGCTATGGCACTTTCCTCAAAAGGCCATTCCAGACGTTGCCCTATATTTTTACACTCACATAGTTTTTATACCACAATGTCTGTACTTTAAAAGAGACCTTGATGTCTGAGTTTGTTTCGACTTTTCATCTTAGAGCTAGTCAGACAAGAAATGCCGGCGCCATCTAGTCTTAAAAAAAATATTACTTTGACTTGTTATTTAAATTGAAAGGAGTATGCTTAGGTGGTTTGGTCGTGTTGAAAGAATGAGTGAACGGCAAGTAGAATTTATCAGGCGTCTATCAGTAGTAAAGGACGCCCTAGAAGGACATACATCGATGTTATTAGTGATGTTTTTCTCACAGGACAGGTGCGTAGTACTCTTAACCGGCGTGCGTGTATGACAAGATGTATGAATGTTGATGAAGCGAAAGGAGTATGTAAGGATCGTAGCATGTGGCGTTCTGTAGTTTCTGCCTACCTCCATGGGAAAAAGGCGTGAGTTTATGAATATAAAAATCATTTATCATTTAATCATTGTAGTCGTCACACTATTGAATTTTGACTACGATGTCTCCATGTGGGATTATGGGGGGATAACGCCAGATTTTTCTGAAAAAAAAACAATTCCTCAGAACAGTCCAATCGCTTCTTACAACCCCAAAAGAGAAACGGTCGTTTTCTTAGCTGTTACTGCACGAAATAAGTCCAATTTCATCATAGATAGTACAAAACTGACGTATTTCATTTGAGCAAAAAGTTGCTCTGCACAAAACAGCTCGTCTTGCACAATGCACGCCGCAGTTTCTACTAAATTGAACTTAATTTTAAAACTGGCCACACACTGTTTTTGTTTCGCGTGCCTCAGCGAGACGTTATACGGGAAATTATTTTGAGGCGGACCAGCTACGTCTTTAAGGCCCAGCCACATCTGACGGAAGTGTATGTCATGTCATGTAATTCCTTCAAACCTCGTGATGTACTGCTGACATAGATTAACTCTGCACGGGATACAATTACAAGAAATAAACAAGACTATTGTTAACGTGAGACATTTTAGCGCCCCGAGCGAAGAGCGCGGATATTGCTCGCTGAGGGGTCATTTAACTCGGGACGCTAAAATGCCTCACGTTAAAAACAGAAGTTTACTTTTCGTATTTTTTTTATTCAATACTAATTTATCCCATGCAGTGTTAATCTATGTCAGCAATACATCACGAGGGATGATGAAATTACATGATTTCGTTTACACCCTGTATGCAATTCAAGCAGTGCCTACCTCATAAGAATTAATTAACTACTCCATCTTTTACTATAAATAAAATAAGCGTATATGGCTATGATTTCTTTTGGTCAGAACCGTATTGAAATGGCTAAAGCGTAAAATTGAAAGGCGACATCACTAGTGCCTGCCTACATAGTACGAAAACCAATGCACGCCACTGGACGGAAGATACGTCGCCGATCTTCCACCGGAAAACATAACTCCATATAAACATCTCACACCACACATTTGACAGAAGATGCGTTACTAAAATTCCTCGAGTAAATTACACGACGGAAGATCGGTGACATATCTTCTGTCAGATGTGGCTTTTCCGTTAAGATGTACCACCAATATAATGAAGATGACATCGATGGTTGAGGATATCAGCATTGCCCAGTAACTGGGTTGAGGTGGTCTGATGGCAGTCACTCCGTGTAAAATACTGGTAGTCAGCCGCATCTGGTTAGACTGGAAGCTGACCCCAACATCGTTGGGAAAAGGCTAGTCAGAGCTATGACATTGATGGTTGAAATCATCGGATAAGATGGAAAATGCTTTAAGACTTCGGAAGTAGATCACTGGATAATAATATTGGATTTATGGGAAGCTGCTAAAACTTTAATAGATTCCAAAATTAGGGAAGGTGGGGAGCTTATTGCCATTTTCCAGGCACAATTTTACCATGGGCGCCAGCAGGCCTAACATACCCAGCGCGACATAACTTTGTTGACGCATTATCTTGTGGCTTGACGAAATAAGTCATATTATTACCCGTCTGGGCACGAGATAATGTGACGATAAAACTATGTCACGCTACGCATATTCGGTCTGCTGGTTCTTCGCCTCGTGCTTTCTTGCTTGTCCGGCGACGGAGAAAAACTATATTCGTAATCCCCATTTAAGCAACTATGAAACCGATACAACATAACATAACATCACGCCTGTATTCCGCAAAGGGTTGGGCAGAGGTGTATAGTAACATCCTCATTTCGCCGTTATGTTTTGAATCCGGGAGCGAGCCTATTGCCATCAACCGGGCACGAATCCAAACTCAGGGCTCCTACTGAGGAAATCCACACAGTAAAAGCCAATAACACTGCCCGACCTGGGGATCGAACCCAGGACTTCACGATCAACGAGGAAACCGATATCTTCTATTAAAAGCTGGTACCTGGTTCCTCACATCATAACCGTAGCGTGTAATCATCCACTATCTCCCCGTAAGTTTCCATCTCTACGGAACGTAATTCAATTTGGGGGTAAAGCGGTTATTTGTTGTAACAGAAACTCTGTTCTGTCTCATTTCGGGTCTAGTTAACCGTGCTTCAAAGTATAATCTACTTAATTGGAATTTTTAAGGGGAAATGCGTTTAAACGTAGTGGAAACATCGGGTGTTTAAAAACCAGTACTATTGATTCTGGCTTCGGAAAGGTATAGGAAGTAGAAACTTTTTTATTCTTGTCTTGGTCGCGTTTGGCTCTAGTCTCGCCTGATGGTAAGCGCAGACAGGGTCTAAGATGGAGCACACGAATCCAAGGAACAAAGATATAGAGGGGTTCTCCTATAATCCTCTGGCTCTCACATACACACGACGGAACATAGTAAAATGCTTCGGGCTGTACTTTAATGTGAGGGTGGTAGCTAGCCAGGCGGACCGTATAGTCCCTACCACCAAGCGTGCTGGGTTTTGTTGAATCTTACAACACGCGTCTGTTCCCAGAGTGCGATGAGGAAGTTTTATATTCTAACCCGTCCCCACACGGGGTGAAGCGTAGCGTGATGGTTTCCTTTTCTCGTATCTTTTAACAACCGGTAGATCTCTTTTTTTTACTACCCACACTAGGATTTCTCCTGTATTGTGGATGCATTTACAGACACAAATCTTCACCAAACGTATCGTCTTTTCGTCGACCCCAAGCCGATTACAATCGTTAAAGACATAACATAAACACATACTTTTCACACACTCATCTCGCGGTAGTCCGGACATACTGATAAAAGCCTCTTCCATTCATCAGCGAATACGCCACAGTTAGGCTTGGCGTCCAATAAGGCTTTGAGCGCGAAGAGTGTGCGAGGGATGGGAGAGAGGGCTCGCGAGACAGTGCTGCACGTCGGCACTGCGAACTATGCGATCTATGCCTCCTGTTACGACTATAGTTGAGTCGGATGTATGGTCGGGACAATGCTTGGCTGAAGACCCTTCAAGTGTCACTAATAATTGCTCGGTTAGGTAGAAACGGTCCGCAAGGATCATCTAAAAGAAATGCAATAGAAAAGTTCATTCTATGAAGTCAGACGCCGAATTTGCTCAAACTATCTTCTAATCTAACACTTCTTCTATCCTTTCTTGTTTCCCAGCTTTTTTGGTTTACTGAAAGTCATCATCTCCCTGTCCTTATCCCATACTTGATGGGGTCGGCACAACATGTATTCCTTTTCCATTCTCCTCTATCAGCCGTCATGTCAGTACTCACTCATTTCTTACCCATATCATCCTTCACACAATCCATCCATCTTTTCTTTGGATTACCTCTACTTGTATATCCATCCACATTCATATTTGGTCTACCGAAAGGATTAACTTCAGTAAAAAAATTAAGACCTATCTCTTCACCTACGATATTATAGCGAGTTTCACTTTCAGGCTTTGTTATTCTTCAGGAAAAGGCACAGAATTTATCATTTCCCGGTATAGCTGCCGGCACGTAACTCGGCAAGGTTTTGGCGTACTGGGAGTAAATTTGCGCATGTATACTTAGTGCAACAAAAAAATGGTCACTGTTATTGCTTGTCATTATTCTATGGTTGTTGCCATAATTTATTTATAAACATGTCTGTTTAGAAGAAAGAAAGAAAGGAGAGGAATTATTTTCTCAACTCTTGCCAAGTTACATGCCGGCGACTACAGTTTCCAGATATTGCTGATGGCCATATCCGCCTGATAATTCTTCAGTAGTCTCTTTTGACGCCTAATGAAATTGACAAGTAATGAAAATAGACAACTCTGATCTATTTTTAGCCTAGGACCACACACGAATCTTTTCATGAACATACGTTGATGTCATCTTCTTTACATAGTATACAACAAAGTCGCTCCCGCTGTCTGTACGCTTAGGTAGATCTTTTAAACTACGCAACAGATTTTAATGCAATTTTCAGTAATAGATACGAGTGATTGAAGAGGAAGGTTTATATGCCCCACATTTGTATCTACATTGCATCCGTGCGAAGCCGGGGCGGGTCGCTAGTGTTTGTACAAAACTTCTAACAGCTGACGGCGATACTTAAAATAATGTCGTGTACCAGACACATGGATAGCCTAGCGGTTGAACGCTTGTCTTCCATGCAGGAGAGTCTGAGTTCGATCTCGGCCCGTCTGAATTTTCAAATTCATGTGCGGATCAGAATTTGATTATCATTTGCGTTAATAGTGAAAGAAAAACATCGTAAGGAATCCTTCACACCTTTTTTTTTTTTTTTTTTTTATCGTGGGGAAATCCTCATCGACTATCCCCCGTCTGGGGAAGACGGGGGGGTGTGCCGGTGGCTAAAACCACCACGGTGTCCCTCCTTCTGACCGTCGGCCGGGGTCGCGGAATTCGCTATTGCATGCACCGCAACCCCGGCAGGTCTTGGTCCACCAGTTGCTGGTGGACCTCTCCACTGTAGGGCCCCACCCCACGACCTCCTGAGAGGCGCGGGGGGCACCCCACATCACCGGCGCACCAGAACACACTGCACACCTGAGAGGGCTCCATAAAGTTCTCGATGGTGTGTGTAGTCTGCCAACCCGCACCATGCTTAAACCCTTCTCATTCTGAGAAGAGGCCCATACCCAGCAGTGGGACAGTAATGTGCTAACCATGTTATGTGATGTTACTAGATACATACAATTTAACACAGTACCTACTGAATAGATAGGTAAGTACTTATATATCTCACTAGGAAGTTGTGTGAGCGACACAGCATCCGGAAATCGTAACATACGAGGGTGAACTAGGATCGACAAATGCGTTAGGTTTTAGATTTGTAGGGCTGCGTCTTCGTATTTCTGCGAAAAAATAGGAGCAAAATGTTTTGTGGGGTTATCACTGTAAGTACTATTATTGCACTATGGAATACGACTGATGAGCAAAGTGTATTGTAAATTGATTGAGGCAATCCCGAAAAATGCACGTGAGTAAAACTTAGTCGTAAACAATCACAAACATCTGCCTAGTTTTGTCCCAACTATGTTGGAGTCAGCTTCCAGTCTGATCAGATGCGGCTGAATACTAGTATTTTACACGGAGCGACTGCCATCAGATTCTCAGACATCAGGCAGGCCGGTTTCCTCACTGTTTTCCTTCAACGTTTTTAAGCAAGTGATAATTATACAATACGCAAATAAATCTGAAAAGTCAGAGGTGTGTGCTTTAGATTCGGACTCGAGACCTATGGCTTGGTAGTTCGATGGTCACACCTCTAGGCTATCACTGCTGTTAGTCATACATAAGAACGTGTCTCACAAAAGTGTTAATAATCTTGTTTCTATGAGATGATATAAAATAGATTCATAAGTAGCTAGCCAATCTTGTTTATGAACTGAAGTGGTTCATATACAGGGTGAACTCGTATTCGACGAGGAGCCAATAATCAAAGATTTGACGTTATTCCCTAAGGCGTTATAGTGTATCCTTTATGCAACAAATTAGCACCCCATGTCCCCTAGCCGAAAGTCAGTAAGTATCGAAAAATTTAAATTTTTATAGTTTTTTTAAAAAACACCCAGATTTCGTAAGTGTATTTTAACTTTGAAGTATCAAATTGAAATACTATGATTTCCACATTATTATGGTTCAATATGAATATTTGTGGATGAAGCGAAAGGTGTATGTAAGGGTCGCAGCATGTGGCGTTCTATAGTTTCTGCATATCATACATACATAAACTCACGCCTCTTTCCCATGGGGGTAGGCAGAAACTATGAACGCCACATGCTACGACCCTTACATACACCTTTCGCTTCATCCACATCCATACATCTTGTCATACACCCACGCCGGTTTCTTTTCTGCATATCCCCATGGAAAATGGTTGTATCAGTATGGTTCAATGTCAGATGAAATAAAATATCAGTAGATTCTTCCCGCAAAAAAAGTCATATATTCCAGTTCAGCACAGCCCTATTTGACATTTTTAACAGAATTGGGTGGCCCAGGTGCAGAGGGGCTGTTAACTCGTGATTTTTGTTAATCAATGGATTGGGCCAAAGTGATCGAACGAGGAAGCAATTTCTTAGCTCTTACGTACACACATGCGATCTGGGCACGTCTAATTCACTAAGAAGGGTTAGTGTTTTCCTTATTTGGTGATTTGATTAAAATGTGATTTTTTTTCGGTAAATGGATCAGTTGTACTTTGAAAAAAAAGTGAACATTTCGCCAATGTCCTTAGTCTCAGTTTATCGTAGTTTACTTCTTCTTCTTCCTGCCCTTATCCCACACTAGGTGGGGTCGGCACAACATGTATTTCATAAATCCATGTTGTTAGAGGTTTTGGCTTGTTGTTTTTGACCGGCCGCCTGCCTGACATCAACCCTCCTTGGGAATACCCGTTGCGCCGTCGCGCGGGTGACCCGATGTGCTTGCTGATATTATGCACTGGGTCCCACAATTATATGCTTGTCAATCTTATTGCCGACAACTAAGCAGACTATGTTCTATAATATGTAATTATGTATGTATATTGTATACCTACGTCTGGGTAAGTACTACAACCGTAAATATTTTTGCCGCCAAGCAGTTGGTAACGCATCATTAATCCTCTTGGTGTTTAGCCACTTTCTATCAAGTGGAACGTCACTGTCGGTTTGTCTGCCAAACAATTACTTACATTAAAAAAAATGCCGATTATATTCACTCGCAAAAGTAATACTTTTAACGATTAACAACACTTCTGTTATCGGTAGCTGGTAACACTGGACAATATTGATAAAGGAGGGTAGTCGTCAAGATGAATCAACGGACAGGAAGTTATAAAAACAGTTGTCATTCCACGGAGCAGAGGCACCGTTAATTCAGCCCTCATCAAGCTGTCTCCCTCCCAGTCCTCTCGCAAGCAACGCCCTAAGCCAAGGTCCGAGTCCCATTAGGGGTCACCCTTAGTGCTGCTGTTGCTAGCTAGTCATGATGTTAGTAGTAGTAATAGTACCTAGTTAGCTTAGGTTAAGTATTTTATTCTCGTCCCCATTGGTTGGAGACCCTTCAGGTCTCGCCAATAACTGCTCGGTTACGTAGAAACGGTCCACAAGACCATCTACAAGCAGTCGAATAGAAAAAAATAAAATAGAATCGGAGCGAATATTCTATGACGAACCGCTGAAGAAGACCTTTTATATTTGATTTGCTTGTCCTTGTCCTCATTTTCTGAGCTTGTGTAAATTATTATGTTGTGTTATATTTTGAACTAGCTTTTGTAACTAATCACTAATCCAATTAAATGTCCTAGTGGTGGAGAGTCTATTTTGGTTTAATTTACTTTATTTACCATGCTCCCAATCCTGACATACCGATATTATCTATAACTGTAATGATAGATTCACCCTTACACGTTTCTGTTGTATGTATTTTACACTTGTTCCCTACTACTATGCTACTACTATTGCGATGATAGCCTAGTGGTGTGACCGTCGGACTGCCAAGTCATGGGTCTCGAGTTCGAACCCAAGGCCAAACCTCTGACTTTTCGGATTCATGTGCGTATTGTATAATTATCACTTGCTTAAAAACGGTGAAGGAAAATATCGTGAGGAAACCAGTATGCCTGTGAGATATTTCTCGACGGCATGTGAAGCCAAGTCAGAGGCCCATGGCCGGCATAAACTCTGACACCAGGTTAGTCACTAATCACATGAAAATATGAGAAAAAGAAGACTTGTTCCCTCTAATTCAATGGTCTTAAAGCCTGTTCTCACTTTCAGGAGATTCAGAGCCAGTGCTGCGAATAAAAAATTCTCGATTCCCCGCGTCAGTGTTGTCAATTCCCCGAACTATTTTTTAGACGCTCCCATCATTATTTATTTTCGGTCTCTCCTGTCGCTAAGGTGCTCCAAAAATTTGACGCTTCTTTCGTCCAGCGACAGTTGACGACCTTTTTTTTAGACCTTCTCTTCACTCTTTCCATTTCTTCTCTATCTTGGATGCATTTACAAACATTCTTTGCGATGGTCGGCCGACTTTTTTTTAGCGTTCCCTTATCTCTTAGGTGCATTTGCGAACACACGACCAAAAATATTGACATTGGTGGCCAATTCCCCGATTTTGTTCATTTCCCGCGCTTTTCCCGCACGGAGCCCCAATTCCCCGCAAATCGGGGATTTTCCCCGCGATTCGCAGCGCAGTTCAGAGCACAAAAAAGTAGAATCTATCGCGATACGATCACGGAGTTAATTGCTAATGTCCTCGCGTCCCGATTACAGCCGCTTCCCGGGGATTTGTTATGATCCCGCTAATTGTTCGCATCCCGGTCGAGGTTCGTTCCTTCCTCATTAACGCGCGTGACGTCACTGCGCCCGCGCAGCTAATTGTTATGTGCGAGGAAGTGAGATTGGACGTGGGTGGCTTTTTTGCATTGTTGAAGTAAGAATTAGTAATTTTGGTGTTATATTTTTCAGGATTTTCAGCGGGAGTTGGTAAATTATGAAAAACTTGACGAACGAGTGTCATGTGTGGAATGACACATGACTCTGCCTGACCTCTAGTCTACCTGGCGTGGTAGACAGTAGAGGACCTATGACCTTCCGCTCATCATGATTATTCTTACTCTTATATTAGAGTACTTTAATAGAGACTTAGGAGGAATTGTGTGTTGCTTTCTAAACGACCAAATCTGGAACATTAATTGGAAGTTAATTCTCGTTTTGTAATAAAATATTATAATGCAATGATAAAGTCTAATAGTTAATAGAATCTGTCAATTAAAAAGATACGGTAGCAAACGTCTCAAATACCTATTAAAACTTAGATGACCATCGGCCCGTAAACGCCCACTGTTGAACCGGGAGCTTCCAATATCCACGATAAATGGTCAAAGGGTAAATTGACATAATCACTACGCTTGGTAGAGGGGCTGGTGGCTAGTTACCAACCACGCGGATCATAACTGCCTTTTTCGTCTAGTGGTGGTAAGTGCGACTGCTGATCGTGAGGTCCTGGGTTCGATTCCCAGGTCGGGCAAAGTGTTATTGGGGTTTCCGTGTGGTATGCGTTAGTAGCAGCCCGGAGTTTGGATTTGTGTCCGGTTGATGGCAATAGGCTCGCCACCTATTAGGCTCGCCACCTATTAGGTATAAGGAACTTAAACATAATGGCGAAATGAGGGTGTTACTATACACCTCTGCCCAAACCTTCAGGGAATACAGGCGTGATGTTATGTTATGTTACGTGGATCATACGATTTGCGAGATTAAGCTGCGCTTGCCGCGGTCAGACCGTGGATGGGTGTCCGTTCGCTACACATCGGGACCTCTCTGTGCCTCGAAGAGCACGTTAAACGGTCGATCTCGGGTGTCATACGAATACCAATGACAGTCGTTACGGGAAGTCAGAAGCTCGAAAGTCTGACAACCGATTTAACCTTAGAATATCGGCATTGCCCAGTAACTGGGTTGCGGAGGTCTGATGGCGGTCGCTCCGTGTAAAACACTAGTATTCAGCCGCATTTGGTTAGACTGTAAGCTGACCCCAACACAGTTGGGAAAAGACTAGACAGAACACCACGCTTGGTAGAAAGATTGGTGGCGCAGTAAGTTGTTATTAGCTCACGGTAGATAGCTATTTGATGGTTATAAACTACAAATATACCAAGATAAAGATACAACGAGCAGATTGACTAGCTAATACATAAAGATGATGCTTCAAAGGATATCAGAATTGAATATTGCGCATAAAAAGATGTTGTGTGGTCCAAGTCACAAACTAAGAGAGGGCAAGCGAATTTTTATGATCTGTATCGACAGGCACGTGTTTTTTAAAATGTTCTAAACAGAAGCTGAGGTACCAGTCCCGTTCACCACCCCAGTTGATATCCGACAATGTTTTAACCTTTATATTGTAGATAGACCTAGACTTATTTCTAAGACTGCTGCTATACATGCATTTTTGTTTTGGTGTACAATAAAGAGTATAATAACATTATATCCGTCGTGGGCTCGGAAATCAATCATGGGCGAGACAGACACGATTTGTTTTGTCGGATTTTTCTTACTTGGACGGTCAAAAGGTTTATGTCAAACACATCTTGGTTCTCTCAGCTCATTATTGCAAAATGATGTTTTTCTGTCAGGAATTGAAGAAATTAAATAAAATTGTTTAGCCTATTGTTAGATAAATCTATATTGCAGCTTCCTGCGTTACACACTGGTTGTACTATCCACATAATCTTCTTAAATTTTTGTTATACTGAAATACTTAATTCGTCTTCTGAAATTGTGGAAACTCAACCACGTCTCTTAGCTTGAGTATTCTAAAGCTTATGAGAAAATTAAAACATTGGTGGAAAAAGAAAAGAGTGGCACACGATTTACCGCTCTCCGCTTCACAATTACGTAACAACCAAAAGCCGGGAGCGTAGCGGAACTTAAATTCGAAATCTTTGAGATTCAAATCGCCACAAACGATGTTAAACCGCCAGACGGAAGGATTTCAAAGGAGCGGCTGTATGTTAAGTCGGTTTCTTGAACTAGAGATATAACCACAGTTCTTTATATTAAATATCTTGCTATCAAATTGAACATGGTTCTTTTTTGTTTTTCCTACAACCAAAATTATCAACCTCTTTCTCGGAGTCTGGATTTGGGCTCGGTTAATGGCAATAGGCTCGTCCCCTATTACATGGGACATCGAAACGATGATGTACTAAAACACCTCTGCCGAACCCTTCGAGGAATTCAAGCCGTGATGTTTTGCTATGTTATGTTATCAACCTCTTTTGATGAAATTATCTGATAATCCGCACATTAGTACACACGTGACCATCATTATAGCGTTTCTTGGTCCATATTTTTTCCTGAAATATATTCGGGAAATCTTCTCATGGAGGGGCTCGTGGCTAAGTACCAACCGTGCGGATCATACAATTGGCAAGGTTAAGCTGAACTTGCCGCGTTCAAGCTGTTGATGGGTGACCCTTCGTGGCTCGGAGAGCACGTTAAACATTCGGTCCCGGATGTCATACGAATACCTATGACAGTCGTTACGGGTAGTTAAAAGCTCGAAAGTCTGACAACTGGACTAACCTTAGGATATCGGTATTGCCCAGTATCTGGGTTGCGGAGGTCTGATGGCAGTCGCTCCGTGTAAAATACTGGTATTCAGCCGCATCTGGTTAGACTGGAAGCTAACTCCAACATAGTTGGGAAAAGGCTAGGCATTGAGGAAACGTTATTACAGTCATGTAGGAATAAGTACCAACAGATTAATCGGTGAGACAAAACAAGCCTTGATTTGATTTAGATTATACAAGACAATCACGTGATTAAAATTAGCCGCCACAATCAAATGGCTGGGCAATTACCTTTTATAACGTTACCCTCAAACCCGTATGGAGGGATCCTCTGGGACCAGTTATACATAAATATGCCACAAACAAACCTTAGGCATTCCACCAAAAAAAACCTCCATTTTGAAAAATCGTTATGAAGTAGGGAAAAATCTCACGTGTATTATAAAGCGGGGCGCACACGGTATACATTTCATAAAAATAAACACTTAGGTAATGGGAATCGCACGCACGTTGCCCGTACCGCTGCCGCCCCGCAGACGTCCCGCTGTCGTCCCGTCGGCGTGCCGCAGTCGGAATAATGTGAAAAAGTAAAGCGGACATGAAACGACACCCAGGGGGACGAGAATCGGTTATTTGCCTGTGGATTGTTTTGAATACGGCAGTGTGCCGGATTGGTAATGTACTGGATTAGACATTCGCACGGCAAGTAGCGTAACTTTTTTTTTTCCCCTGACTTGGTCGCGTTTGACCCTAGTCTCACCTGATGGTAAGCGCAAACAGGGTCTAAGATGGAGCACATGAAATCAAGGAACAGAGATATAGATGGATTCCCCTATACCCCTCTGGCTCTCACATACACACGACGGAACACAGTAAATTGCTTGGCGCCTGACTTTAATGTGAGGGTGGTAGCTAGCAAGGCGGACCATATAGATGGTTCCACCAAGTAATGACTCAATGAGTATGCACTTTATTGGCGTAAGCCGCGTAAGACACTACCGCTAAACGGCATTGCCGAGCTGTTTCAAGCTAAGAATAAGTCACCATGTAGACCTTCTCCAAAGTGACGCAAGAGACAACTGTTTTTAGCGTTTCTGAAGCAACAGCTGTTTGAGCTCCGCGACACTTAGGAAAACTAGGTTATCAAAGTATTACTAGTTTAGTTTTGCACAGGGGTATGCTCAGCTGTTACCTATCTTCGTGAAATAAACATCTTCGTTGCCACTTTAGAACGCGACATGTAAAAATGCAGAAATTTTTGGCATGGATTTGTTGTAGCTTGTACCGAGAATATGATGGTAGTGTATAGAGCAGGGGTGGCCAACCAGTCGATCGCGGCTCTTAATCCAGTAGATCATGGCAGGCAAAGAAAAATATAAGTTTAATGAAGAGGTACTGATTATGTAATTGGTAGATCGCACAGAGTCTACTCAGTAAACAGTAGATCTTGGGTCGAATCAAGTTGGCCACCCCTGATATAGAGGAAGTCACAAAACTATTATTCAAACTACATACACACATAAACTCACGCCTTTTTCCCATAAGATAGGCAGAAACTATAGAACGCCACATGCTACAATCCTAATGGTGCGTCCAGACCTGACGAACGCGCCGCGAATGCGCCGCTCGCGCACAGCAAGCTGCGCGCGAGCGGCGCATTCGCGGCGCGTTCGTCATGTCTGGACGCACCATTACATACTCCTTTCACTTCATCCACATTCATACATCTTGTCATACATTCACACCGGTTGAGAGTACTACGCACCTGTCCTTTGTGAATTTGGTCCTATTCAAACTAGATGTTGAACATTTTTTGTTCTCATCCACGTTTCTAAGTTCCAGTACTCACGCAATCGGCGTACTCCATGCGTAGTCGCCATTTATAATTCATGATACAAGACACAACTATACAAACTAACGTGCGCCTGTGTACTCCTGCCTTTGGTTTGCTTTTCATTTTTTAAAGACTTGAATCGTATTTTTTTTTGTAACCGGTGAATATTCTTCGGTTGGTATTAATCTGAAAATAATGCTTTTTGACTCAAAATAATTAGGTGCACTTGTGCTGTTTCTCGTGGATACTTACTTACCGTGCGAATCATATGATTTGCGAGTTCAAGGTGCGCTTGCCGCGGTCAGTCTGTGGATGGGTAACCGTTCGTTACACATCGAGACCCCTCCGTGCCTCGGTGAGCACGTTAAATAGTTGGTCCAGGTGTCAAACGAATACCTATGAGAGTCGTTACGGGAAGCCAGAAGCCCGAAAGTCTGACAGCTGGTCTAACCATAGGATATCGGCATTGCTCTGTTACTGAATTGTGGAGGTCTGATGGCAGTCGCCCCATGTAAAATATTGGTATTCAGCCGCATCTGGCTAGACTGGAAGCTGACCCTAATATACTTGGGAAAAGGCTAGGCAGAACTTGTGCTGTTCCATCAGTTGAAGATTATTTGATGTTTCAAAATAATCTTTGGAGTCCGAGTGGTCTCCTGAAAAAGTTTTCATGAGACTGTGGTTCTCCTGCAACGAATGTTGAATATCAATATTGGCTGGTCTCATCCTCTCGTGTCGGCAGGAGCTATACGAAAATGGTTTATGCAGTGGTGAAAAGATATGCCAGTCAGCAAAATTGGTAGCGGGGCTTCCCAGGGTGCACCGATCGTAGTGAAGTATCGTCACTCGTGGAGAAATGGCTGGTGACTGCAGAGGTTGCCCGCTTGCGCCGGTAACACGGATCATCATTAATCTGAAAGCAAATGATTAATAACCTTTATAAATTCACGCTTCGCTCTAGTTATGTAAGTATTCCAATACCTATTTTTCCAGACAAAATTAATTGTATTGTATCTCTGCCAATATTGGATCGAAAATAGAAGAGTTCCACATCTTCAGACTGCGTGATTTAATGGGAAATTATCTCACTACTTTGTATAGTCTACTTGGACTGCCAACTAGATCTCTAATGGTCAAATACTCTAACGCTAGTCAATTTTAAGTTACTGTTAAGTCTCGTGCTGTCTCTGTTACCTTAAGGCAAAGTGACAGTGACAACGGCAACTTAAACTTTAAGTATTTGGCCGTAAGTTTCATGAAAATAAACACCAAGCCTCATCTGACGGAAGATATGTCGCCGATCTTCCGCCGGTACACATAATTCTATACAAACATCTCATACCGTACACATTTGACCGAAGATGCGTTACTAAAATTCTTCCAGTAAATTACGCGACGGAAGATCGACGACGTATCTTCCGTCAGATGTGACTTGGCCCAAAAACAAAAAAAGTTTCACCTTTTCTCTCATTTTCAAATCGCCATAAATGTTTAATACGAAATATAACAGGTAATCTCATACATTTTCTTATATAACGCGTACAATGGAGGATTACTTTCTGCATGGGAATAATATTACCATAAAATCCATTTCGCAAGAAACGCTACACTTGGCATCGCGATTTGTTGCCAAGATTAAACCGAAGATTAACAACACGTTATATTTTGTTTTATTTATTGTTATTTTCCATTTTTTTCTTCTTTGGTAAATGTGTTATTCCTTTGGGAAGGGGATTCTCAAATATTTCAATGTCGGGGCAGAAACTTATTGGTTTGTAGGCATTGTACTTAATTGTAATACTTTTTTGTAAACGAGATAGACGGCTTATTGACAGTACATACATTTATGTATGTATATAGGTACCTACTTTTGGGCACATCTAAAAACTGTTTGCGATGTATGTATTTAAAACGTACGGTAAGGGCCGACACCACAGAACATAATACTCAAGAGGCCGACACACATAACATAACACATAAGCGTTGCAACGACGCAACGCGAAAATTGGCGAACAAGTGTTGAATGAAATATTTGCTTTATATCTTAAAAATGTCGCCAATTCTTGCCGTTGTCACATCGCTTTTATACATGTCAGCTCTATAGCCATTTTTCCATGACTCACGAGTCTCCTGACATGACACGACAAGTTGTGGCGACGACTCCTTTTTTTTTTTTCCTATTCGTCTCTTGTGGATGGTCTTGCGGACCTTTTCTACGTAACCGGGCTATTATTGGCGAGACCAGAAGGGTCTCCGAACCAATATCTACACTAACTACCTAGCTAACTACGCTAACTACTGTAACATCATGACTGACTATTATAGCAGCAACACCTCTAAGGGTGTCCCCAATGGGGGACTCGAACCTCTTAGGGTGTTGAATGCGAGAGGACTGGGAGGGATTCGACAGCCTGATGAGGGCTGTATTAATCGCGGTGTGACTGCGCGGAGTCAGAAGGGACGACCGGCTCTGCGGCTGCGGCGGGTGAGCACGGTGGATCGGGGGAGTGAGCACGGTGGATCGGGGGGCGACGACTCCTAGCGCCATTAAGTATATTTATACTAGCGGCCCGTCCCGGCTTCGCACGGGTAGACTATTTTCCCGTTATTGCAACATTTTTCATTTATGCTCCGCTCCTATTGGTCGTGGCATGATGTTATATAGCCTTTAACCTTCCTCGACAAATGGACTATCCAACACAAAAATAATTCTTCAATTCCAACCAGAAGTTCCTGAGATTAGCGCATTCAAACAAACAAACAAACTCTTCAGCATTATAATATTAGTATAGATGAACCGTTTACTACGACATGGTATTGTGTCGTTTCATGAGTAATGGCCATAGAGAATGGGGTAAAGCTCTGCCTAACCCTTATCTCTTAGTTTCACTCTCGAATTTTAGAAAACCTCTCTTTACTTTCCTACCACTCACAGATTTTGAATATTTTAATTATTCCAAAAAAGGCTCAACGTTACCTATAGTTTTTTCGGAAAAAATAATTTCCGTACCAACTATAACGATAACAATCAAGCCAACAATGTACCGATGGCAAAAAAATAACAAAGTCATAGAGGAACTGAACGTATTTTCCTTATGGCTTTAATTAAGCCGCGTCCGCCGGTAGGACCGCCATTTTTGCGCACCGTACCGCTCGTGCAGATTGATTAAAAGTCTATGGCCCATGCTTTATAGTGTGTTTCCATTGTTATAGGTGTTTTTATGTTGGAAGATTTATGTTTCTAGTAAGTACCAGCATACCTCGAATACTCGGCTTATTTAGTTTAACTAAATGGTAGCAGATCTTAAAAAAAATCGTTAGATTTAAAGGCAAGTCCGAAATGAATAACAAATTATATTAGGGCTACATTGACCCTGGTCACTCACATTCGCACAAATACGCGAGTCCACGAGTGTAGGACTGACATTCGCAATGACGATTCGTATATTTTCCATACAAAACGGAAAACATTCGTATAATGTACGAATGTTTGCGCGCATGTAACTGACCGGGGTGACAGACCATAACGTAATGATATAAGCCTATCCGAATAATAAGGAAAGAAAGAAAGAAAGAAAAAATATTTATTCTAAACTCGCACAGGCAGTTACAGAAATAAAACAATTTACAAAAAAAATAATTAAAACATAATAATAATTAAACAACCTGCACGAGGCCAAAAAAGGCTCCTATCTCAGCATAATGCTGTGACATTTAAAAAGAAAACAAAATGTCGCAACGCTGGTTTTCAGATAGGACCGTAGCAGACCGTAGTGATGCCACGGGTAATAACGAGACAAATAAATATAAAGGTAGGTAGGGTAACGGAAACCTTCATGTGATGTGGGTACATTATTATTGAGTTTCTTGCAATGTACTTGCGCATGCGTTGTCTTTTTTGATAAAACTTGGAGTCGTTCGTACAAAAAATCGTTGACATATAGTTAATAAACCTTGTGTTCTCTTCCCTTTGGATTCGGTTTTCTTTGAACTTACCCAAAACGCCTAGTTAAGCGTACCACTATGGTCCTATCTGAAAACCAGCGTTGCGACATTTTGTTTTTTTTTCTAAATGTCGCAACATTATGCTGAGATAGGAGCCCTTTTTGGCCTCGTGCAGGTAGTCTAAATTCTTATTCTTTCTTTTTTTTAATATTGTTTTTGTTTCTGTAACTGCCTGTGTGAGTCCAAAATAAATAATTTTCTTTCTTTCTTTCTTTCTTACCAGGGGATAAATTCTACTAACAGAAACGTTGATCAATCGCAACCGAAACAAAGCCGAAAAGTTAATTCAGACTGTTTTAGTTTATAAAAACTGTCTAAATGTTTGACAACTAAAAGGAAGCCAAACATTGTAAACATTTTCGTAAACGATAACTGACTGACGGTTGTCATTCGTTTGCGATTTGACAGCAATATTGTTAACAGGATTGGCCAATAGGAGGATGGTCAGCTAGAATTGATTGATAACAGAAATACCTCTATTCTTACAGAAAAGTATTTATTAACGCATTACACAATATAAGTGCCTGTTCTCCGTTTTCCACTTCATATTAAAACACTATTCAACCGATAGTTGAGTGTGACCTAATCAGCAGTCTCAAAAAAAGTCACAATTTTGTTTTTTTCAAACTTTGCCCCTCCGTTGGTTTCTCCTGTATCGTGGATGCGTTTACAGTCACAAATCTTCACATGCACAAACGGCCAGACCCGGAACAACAATTTGTAGGCCATACAAATATTTGTTCTCTTATCTATCTGTTATCTAGCGCGGAAGCCAATCGCTCAGCCACAGCGCAAAACGTGTGGTCTAAAAAAATTAAGTTCTCAATACAAATACGCATGTCCGCAAAAAACAAAAATATCGTGCGACATTGGACACACGCTCAACCCGTGTAGTGGGCAAGCAGCATCTAATTTATGGTCGAGGTGGGCTCCCGGCCCGATAGTTACTGGCCGACGCTAATTCAGATAGACACGGAGTTTGTTACAGCGCTCGCAGGGTTAAGCTTTTAATTAGGGACGTTCCAATCGATTTACATATGTATTGCTTTGCAGGTAGGAGGTTGAGTACAGATTGGGGATGATGATGTTTGTAGCCCTCATAATATTACGAGAGAAGGAGTGTTAGATAAAGGTATTCTTCATGTAGGTATTTTTCGGTGTCTAAAAAAAGGGTAGTTCACACCACCTCTTTCTGAGGGTGCATTAAGGAGTGTATAGACGCTATAGACGAAGGCTGGCCAACCCATTTTTTAGATGGACCAAAATTCTGCTGCTTTGTGGCGGCCGGGTCACTCCTCTCTTACGATTCTGATAAGATAAATGATAATATCAAACACATGGGCTTATACAGAGTGGACAGTGAGATGGGGCACTAAGAGCAGCTACCTTAAAAGTTGTGGCTACAGGAAAACATTCTTAAGAGAATGTCCATCGTTTTTGAAAGATGATGAACTGCATTCGCCGATTTTGGAATTCCCTTCGCGGGCAAATTGAAGTGAGTTGACGGGCCACTATGGCCCGCGAGCCTGACCTTGGCCTTGGCCTGCCTTGTTATTAACTATGACTTTTCTAAATGACTGATGGACCTCTTTAAGTAGTAGTAGTAGTAGAGCTCTTTATGACAGATCTCGTCCGGGAAACTAGTACCACTATACCTATTTCTGCCGCCAATAGGCATTGCTGTGTTTCGGTTTGAATGGTATGAGTGCCGGAGAAATTACAGGGGCACTTAGAGATTGAACTAAAACGCGGAAGTAGGTACCTAGGTCTAAAAACCTGGCACTGGAAACTTGTTTTAACATGTCATGGGCAAAGGAAATGGTGAAACCTTTTATTTCGGTAGTAGTCCATATTATGAGGATGGACGTTTGGTAGTTGTTTATTGATCGTTAGAATGAAGACCATTTTTATTTAAAATTTAACAATACTAAGTGTGAATAATAATGAAATAAATAATCCGCGCCTCGGAGAGCACGTTAAACCGTCAGTCCCGGGTGTCATACGAATACAGTATAACATTCGTTACGGGAAGTCAGAAGAGCGAAAGTCTGACAACCGGTCTAACCATAGGATATCGACATTGCAAAGTGACTGGGTTGCGGAGGTCTGATGACAATCGCTCTTTGTAAAGTACTGGTATTCATCTACAACTGGTTAGACTGGAAGCTGACCCCAACATAGTTGGGAAAAGGCTAGGCAGATTAGCATAATGAAATAAATAATCAGCTTTTTGTTTAAGAAGAAAATTTCGACTCCATTTTTTTCCTTGCACACCCAACCATACCAGATACATCATCCAGATCAAAGTAACAGATGACCACAAAAAGCTCAACATTAATCCTGGTATGACGGTATAAGGCGGGCTGCACACTCTCTCGCGACGAGGATTGACTGTGACAAATATACGTGTGAATCCAGCCAGCATTGTTACACTATTCGCGGTTTGTGAGTTTCTTGTAGATTGTGTGGCCACGAATTATAAGATAAAGCGATTTGAGGAATTCATCGGCAGTATCACAAATTGTTTAAACTTCAACAATTTAAAGGTCAAATCACACATATCAACTCAGAAAGGGATCGTCACCGTATCAATTCGAGCCGTTCAGTATTCTTTGTATGAAACCTGCTACTGCAACGCACACTAATCGGAATCGTAACGTAATCGCCTCACCTCGGGACAAGCTCACGAACCGCGGTGCGGTGCGTGGTCAACTTGCAGTTCCCGCGCTTACGGCTCGTCGCGTCGCCCCAGCGCTTACGTCTCTCCGTACCCGAGCTTACGTCTCTTCGTCCACCCTTGCCCCTCTCACCCCTCGCGCGGCCTGCCTGCAGCACACTACTGTTACTGCGAGCCGTAAGCGCGGCGTCGCCTAGCCGTAACCGAGTTGACGTATCGGAGCTGCTGATCCGATTTGGTTATGTGCTTAGGTTAGGTTGACGTCTGTTTGACGGCGAGGCGAAGGGGCGGAACGGTGACGATCCCTTTCCGAGTTGATATGTGTGCTTTAACCTTTAATGTGAAAAGATAAATGAAGCGGATACATTCTTGACTAATTAATTCTTGAGAAATTAGAGTCTAAACTCTAAAGGCCATATTAATAAACAACTCTCATTTGAAAGATCCATCTTAAATGTATTATTAACAAGACTTAAGACGAAAATAACTAAAAATGAAATTTCGGGCAATCCTGAAAATGCACGTGAGTAAACCGTAACTAATCATAAATATAAAAATAAAAACTTGTCAATTGTATGGAATTCTACTTTATGGTAGCTGCTGTTAGAATATATCTCAAATAAGAGCTGTTTATTGATACTGGCCTAAACAACGTTGTCTTATGTGTAACATCACTATATCACTGTTAGTTCTTGGTTAACTTAGTCAACTTTAGAATAGTGCAGTATACCTATATGTGGGCACGCCGCAATAGCGGCGGTAAGACCCGTGATGGAGGAGTGGCTGGAGAGGCGTCACGACGCCCTCAGCTTCCGGCTGACGCAGGTACTCTCGGGACATGGCTGTTTCAGGAAGTACCTGTGTCGTATAGGCTGGGAGCAGACGCCCGGTTATCACCACTGCGACTGCACACTTTGCAGGCGTGTCCGGCTTGGGAGTCGCGGCGGTCGGCGGTGACCTCTCGCTTCCAGCTGTGGTTCTGTCCATGGTCGGGAGCGAGACTGCGTGGGAAGCCATCGCCTCCTGCGAGGAGGTGATGGCGACCAAGGAGGTAGCGGAGAGGGAGAGGGAGGCCGCTTTTTCTCTCCCTTCTCGCGCTAGACGCACCGGTAGACCCACCCTAGTGAGTGGCCTGCGGGCGGCGAGTTGGGAGGCCTGTCGCCCGACCAGTAACGGGCCCAGGGAGGATGGCGTGCCGTGTTCCACGCGCGCCTCTCGGAAGGAAGGGGGGCAGGGGAGCAATTGCCCCACCACAGTAGAGGTCCACCAGAGAAAGCTGGTGGACCGAGACCTGCCGGGGTCGCGGTGCATGCAATAGCGAATCCCGTGACCCCGGCCTTAGGTCAGAAGGAGGGACTCCGTGGTGATTTTAGCGGGTAAGAGTCCGGCACATCCCTCCGTCTTCCCCAGACGGGGGACAGTCCATGAGGATTTCACCACGATAAAAAAAAAGTATGTGAGCGTGGTTGTGAATGTACAGATAAATCCTATCTGGCTTTAAGTGTCATTATTAGTGCGATCATACGGCCTCTAGGAAAAAAATTGGGCCATTTCTATAAGTTCCGGCTACATGCAGCGATTTGCACGTGCAAACGACTTGTGAAACTGTATTAATAACACTACACGGTATACCGCTTTGCCCCGTAGATACATGGTTACTTATACATAGAAGCTGATCGGAGACCAATAGCGATAGCAACACGGTAAAGGCAGCGTTACAACTGTAAAAAATTGATAGTACCATCAAATATAACCTTCACAAATTCCTCTGCTTCGTAGACCACCTTTTCTCTTCCACGCTGATTTCATAGCCCCACTAAACACCTAACATAGGCAGCTATTAAGGTTTATTCATTTGTCACCCGTCAGCGGATCGTTTAGGTGACGTCCAACAGATGGCGCTAGTGCGATTATGAACTACTTTCGTAGACCAATCGAGTGAGTGGACAAGGAAAATATCACCAAACAATAGTAGAAATTGGCAGTCACGAGATATTATTTTGTAGAAATGCGAAAAAGTGGTTCCCATAAGCTTAAAAAGGTGAGATAATCAGATTTTCATTTTGTTGAATGATATCGTCGAATTTGCTGTTAAGCAAGCAGTCGAGGTTACATCAAGACCTTTGCAAAGCGAGCCTTGTTCATGAGGCAAAACGAAACGTTAAATAAGGACGGTAGGTGTACTGTGCAAACGGTACATCATGTACTAGTTAAGGAGGATATCACACAGCCTTTTCCATAAATAGCCTTTTGCATAATAATATTCCTCTGCCGAACACTTCGGGGAAAACAAGGTGTGATGTTATGTTGAGCGTAATACATGTTTATCGCCTGATAAAGCACTGAGAGACACAGCATTGACAAATGGACGTAGTTAAGCAAAAAGGATCCAACCCACAAAATTATCGAAAATGAGTTATTTATATCAAAACACTCCTAAAACTTCTTAAGCCAAACTACACATAATAACATTTTAACAGGTAAAATATTATACATTTGTCCCTTAATTACAATGAAACCAAGCAATTTAAATCAAAGAACCAATAAAGAAATACAGTCTAAACTTAATTAAAAATTGAATATCTCATAACTGTGTGGGTTGGATCCTTTTCGCTTAACAACGTCCAAATATAAATACGTTTCGTTTATACAAGGTTAGTCGGAAAGGGGGTACTAAGCCGAAAGGGTGTTAAAGTACCTATAATAAGGGATAACTTTTGTTCTACAACTCTCCCCAAAACTCGATAGTTTAAGAGAAATAGCTTTTCAAAGATTTCGTAAAAAATATGCTAAAATCTATCTGTCCATAACTATATCAGCTGTGTTTACTATTTAGGTAATATTTGGGATCACGGATTAGAAACTTAATTTTCTGAATTCATAACTAAAGCAGGAATGTTTTTCTTTTGAAAATACTAAAATAAAAATCGTTTTGCATACAATATTTTTGTATCGAATTTTGAAATTTTAACACTTGCTTTAAAATAGTAATCATGGATACTTTAAGTGGCCTGCGGATTAGTACCCCCTTTCCGACTAACCTTGTAGACTTTTATATCAAACTGTACATAAAATCATTGGTACAACCAAGAGCCATAATTAAGCTGACTAACGGAACGCCCTCTATCGGCAGAGGCAGAGAAACAATAAGCAATCAACGTCCAGACGAGTCATAAATCAGACAGAATCTTTAGTGAGAACCGTCAGCTGGTGGGACGTCGTTATATAGCTTTATTTGCCAAAGAAAATTGGTTTAGGCGGCCATACAAGATAGGATGGAATAGTGATATCATTCGGGTAGTTTCTGGCAAGGGCTGAGTATCCTCCTTTTCAGGGAAAAATAACATAACATCACGCCTGTATTCCCCGAAGGGTTGGGCAGAGGTGTATAGTAAAACCCTCATTTCGCCGTTATGTTTAAGTCCCATGTAATACGGCGAGCCTATTGCCATCAACCGGGCACAAATCCAAATTCCGGGCCGCTACTGAGGAATTCCACACGGAAAACCCCTAATAACACATTGCCCGACCTGGGGATCGATCCCAGGACCTCACGATCAGCAGTCACGCTTGCCACCACTAGACTAACGAGGCAGTTATGGTAGTTCATGGAAATTAATGAGTTATTTCGAACACAACGTTAAACAGTCGGTCCCGGGTGTCATACGAATACCTATGACAGTCGTTACGGGTAGTCAGAAGCCCGAAAGTGGGACAATCGGTCTAGCCTTAGGATGTCGGTATTGCCCAATTATAAGTTGCGGAGGTCTGAAATGGCCGTCGCTCCGTGTAAAATACTGGTAGGTATTCAGCCGCATCTGGTTAGACTGGCAGCTGACCCCAAAATAGTTGGGAACAGGCTAGGCAGAACAATGAGTTATGTCAAAAGGATGGACAGCAGGAGCCTCCAGTGTGGGCGAGTACAAACTGCGATCACCACGATCACCAATCCTACCAATTTTGGTGGTTATGGCAGTATCCTTACCGTCATTTATTTTAATGAATATGTTAATAGAACATTGACATCAAGTTTTTACAGAGACGCTCACGGTACTATATTAGTTTACGAGACGTGTCAGAACCAAAGTCCCTAGCAAAACTGAATGAGTGGGTCGAGGAACTTCAAGTATACTCCACCAAGAAGAACATAGTCTGCTTAGTTGTCGGCAATAAGATTGACAAGCATATCATTTTGGGACCCAGTGCATAATATCAGCAAGCACATTGGGTCACCCACGCGACAGCGCAACGAGTGTTCCCCAGGAGAGTTGATGTCAGGCAGGCCGCCGGTCATAAAACAATAAGCCAAAACCTCTAACAACATGGATTTATGAATTACATGTTGTGCCGACCCCACATAATGTGGGATAACGGCAGGAAGAAGAAGAAGCAGATGTTGGTAGGAGGCCAACGTCCAGTCTTCGTTAACAAGCTAATAAGGAGGGGGAATTAATTAAACATCATGCTTGGCAAATGGATTGGTTGATTACGTTGTCAGCGTACAAGAGCTCTGACTGTCCATATTTTAAACTTTTCTAAACTAATATTATAAAGAGGAAAGATTTGATTGTTTGTTTGCATTGAATAGGCTCAGAAACAACTGGACCGATTTGAAAAATTCTTTCACCATTAGAATCCTACATTATCCCTAATGAACATAGGCGATAGATGTTTATGTAAAGAAAACCTTTTAACGCGGGTGGAGCCGCAGGGAACAGCTAGTGTGACTATAAACTTATACAGAATACTATGAAGAGTAGAATTAATTCAACCTTTAGTTAGCCGTAGTTTAATAAACTCGGTCAAGTGTGAGTCGGACTTGCGCACTAAGGGTTCCGTAACACCGTTATTTTTAATCCCTTTTATTATACGTTGTTTAACTATAGCGTATGTACTACAATCATACAAAGTTTCACGCTTGTATGAATTACAGTTTTAAAAATATTTTTTTTCGATGTTTCATGTATGGTGTCCCCATTTGGGATAAGACTTTTTATTATTTGCCATGATAGAGGCCGTAGCAACAATATTCTGTGGAAAATTTCAACTGGCTAACTATTACGGTTAAAAAGATACAGCCCTGTGACAAATAGACGGACAGACAGCGTAGGCTTAGTAAAAGGGTCCCGTTGGCTCCCATTGGGTACAGAACCCTAAAAAATATAGTAGAGACCTACTAAACAGCTCTAGGCATAGTGTATACTAACAAAATTAAGTACCGTGAAATTAGCCAACTTTGCCAATTAAGGTATCTTTGCCCTAAATGCAATTTATAAGCAAATCTGCTAACATAAGCAAATATTTTAGTATTATGGCAACATTAATTATAAATCTTGCCATAAAACTAAAATATTTTCTCAGGTTAGCAGATTTGCTTATAAATTGCAATTAGGGCAAAGATACCTTAATTGGCAAAGTTGGCTAGTTTCACAGTACCTACATGTCGCAACATTCTACACGTCAACCTTTACTTTTTCTAACCCCTTTTTAGATGTAAATAAGTGTACCCGTCACCCGATGGGGTTGTCACCACACCGCACAGCGACTGTTTACATAGAAAACATGGGAGAAACGCGAATAATGTTTACCTTACTCAAAACCTTTTACTTTTCGTTGATTGTGTTTTTAAATCATCTGGCTGAGATGAAAGAAACGAAAATAGCGAGTACACTTATTTAAATTCGGTGTTTTGTAAACTTTTATTCAATACATAAGAGTTAGATTATTTTTATGCGTTGGTTTTTGAATTAAGGAGAATGAGGCTGGAATTTGGTTGTTGGTTAAACAATAAGATGTTTTTTTTTCTAAGAGATTTATATTTTAGGCTTCCGTACCCAAAGGGTAAAGCGGGACCCTATTACTAAGACTTCGCTGTCCGTCCGTCCTTCCGTCTGTCACCAGGCTGTATCTCAGGAACCGTGATAGTTAGACAGTTAAAATTTTCACAGATGATGTATTTCTGTTGCCGCTATAACAACAAATACTAAAAAACAGAATAAAATAAATATTTAAGGGGGCTCCCATACAACAAACGTGATTTTTATAGATAATGGGACGGAACCCTTCGTGCGCGAGTCCGACTCGCACTTGGCCGGTTTTTTTTATATTTAAAAGTAGATAACTAAATTCAACCATGTCCCTGTAGACATAGGCGTCAGCAAGTTAAGCAATTTATGAGGCAAGCGGCCCATTTGCCCCACCCTGCAACAGGAAATAATAAATAAATGATCTAGATTCAGCCAACTCGCCACCCATGTCCACAGAACAATTACCCAAAATAGGCAGACCAATGCCAGACTCCGTCTATACTTATTTGGACCTCAATAATAAGTTTATGGGGCAAAATTGCCCCACAATCCCATTCGGCACTAAGATTTATTGAAAAGACAAATATGTACTGTCTGACTGAGTTTGCCATACCCTGGACAAAATTCTGGCTACGCCCATAGACGTCCTAGTACACAGCCTGCTGAAAATCTTTTCATAGTCGGTTGTATGAATGGTCGTATCATTGTGAGGACAGAATGTAATACTTAAATACCAAAATCACAATGCGTGGCAAATGGTTTAGTGATTGCAGTAGGTTATTGTGGCGCCCAGTGGGTGCTGCCAGCCTAGACCCAAATATACACGCTGTTCATCTGGCACCAATAAATACGTTGATAATATTATTCAAAGATAAAGTAGAGTTAAAAGAATAATTTAATTCAACTGAGACTTGTTGAAAACAAGGAAAGTGCGAATTTAGGAAACACATCTAGCATCTAGTGAGTAAATACTTAACTAACGTATGGAGAGCTTCACCACTTTATTAGCGCACCGTTGTCCCAGAAAGCGATGATTCTGCCATCTACACGATGAACTTTGAAGCACTCCGAAATAACTAAAAACAGCAAGAATATTTATTTTATTCTGCCTGAAATTAGTGATTTATATTTTTAGAACCAGTTAGGTATGTGTATTATAAAATTATTGTAAATAAAGTCCAAAAGCTTTTGAGCAAAAGACTAGGTTTCAAAATTTAATATTTTAATTGACACGCTTGGCAGTTGACATGACAACAGCTGATTGTTTGACGTTTTATGGCTTGATGCAGCAGCATAACCTATAAACGGCGGCACTTGAGTTTGAGGTTAAAATCTCGCGTATCTTTCGATTTTTGTGTGAAAAACCTGTTAATTTTTAGTGCAATAGATATAACGTTCTCTAAACTTGTAAATAGGGCCCAATTATTGGGTCTTATGACCCGCGTGTGCGCGTTTGACGTCAAAGTTATTTATATCGCGGTGTAAATAAAACTTTGTTTATTGTTTTCCGATAACATCTCTAATATTTTTCTCTTTTGTAATCTTCTAAATAGTTGTACTTATCTAGTTTTTATTTTCATTTAATGCTAAGTTTTATTAAAACCATAGCTAGTAGAGCCAGTAGTTTTAATGTAAGGTTTTCTTTACCGCGTTTCAATATTTTCAATTTAAAAACTAAATTAGCTATGGCTAGTGAAGGTTTAAAAAGCAAGAGCGATTTGCAATTGGAACACGAGCCAACAAAAAAAATGAAGCTCGATAGTGAGGAACAATCTGTTGTGAAAAGAACTGTGGCAACTATGTGTGGGGCATGGAGGCCTGAAGAGGAATATGGGGGATTGATCTTCGTATTTAAGACCAGGGAAGAGTGCCTCAGCCCTGATCCAACTAACGAGGCTGACTATCCGGAGAACATTCAAGATTTTTGGGAGGCGACCTTTCAGGCCAGCGATGATGAACAGGTATGAAGATTATTTAATTATAGAATTTTATTAATAGTGCCATAGTATCAGATTATTTGATAACATAACTATATCCATTAGTTAATTATAAAACAAAATGTTTATATTTTTGCCTTCAACAAAATGTTTGTTTACTAGCGCCATCTCTTAGATTGTATACCAACTACATATTACGCAATGTTTCCTACTGCGTTACAGTTCTCCGTTTAAATTGTCAGATGGCGCTGTCATACAATTTCGGTGGCGAGAACGTGTACCGTCGTATTTTAGGGAATATTTCCAAAGTTCCTATAGGAATAATATGTCGGAGTCTGTAAATTTGCCGTCAGAGGGCGCAAAATACAGTTTCTCAATAAATAGTAGGAAACTAAATGTTGCATACTTTTTCCATTGTTTATAACAGGAGAGCTAAAAGCCTGCTGTGCGAACTCAGTCTAAAGCATATCAGTAATGGGTTTACCGCTGAGTATTAAATGTAATTTGACTGGTATTTTTTACTTACTTAACTCTTCATACCTCAAGATTTTTTATTTTCTTATTATTAAATCTTCTTACAATTAGGGTAGGTACCGTAAGTTTATATCATGTCGTATTGTTCATAATTATGTTTTAAGTGCCGCTCACATGGTTAGCTCGGGAACCGAACCTCGAAACTAGACAGGCAATCCAATGGGTCCCCAATTGCCTATCGCCGTTTCCACCCGTTCCGATCCGGCGTAGCACTCAGCCGAGAATTTCCGAACAAAAGAAACCCAATTCAGATCTGTCTGCTTAGCTTAAAATGTATCCCAACTCAGGCTCTTTTACGAGACAACATAACATCACGCCTGTATTGCCTGAAGGGTTGGGCAGAGGTTTATAGTAACACAGTCATTTCGTCATTATGTTTAAGTCCCTTGTACTAGGGTGCGAGCCTATTGCCATCAATTAGGCACAAATCCAAACTCCGGGCTGCTACTGAGGGATTCCACACGGAACAACCCAATAACACTGCCCGACCTGGGGATCGAACCCAGGACCTCACGATCGGCAGTCGCGCTTTCCACCACTAGACCAACGAGGTAGATGAAACAAATGTAAACCAAAGGCATATTTTTGCCCTAATACTAAATTTAAAAAAAACCCACGGCGTCATTAGGAACTTAGCATCTTTCCTTAAATAAATTAATGAGGTGTTACCCTTAGTTAAATGAGCCAGCCATGCACTTACAAATGGCGTCAATTAACTAAATCAGCTTAAAGAAAGCTGCCACTTAGTCTGAAATGTCGTTATGTGGGTAAACGAATACCCTGCAATCTGGTGAAGTTTGTAGAAACTGAGTTTAAGAAGAATTTTATTTTATTTTGTTTATTATGGGACAATAATAAAATAATCGCTGAATTACCATTCGCGCGCATCATACGATTTGCTAGGTTAAGCTGCGCTTGCCGCGGTCAGTCCGTGGATGGTTGACCGTTCGTTACACATCGAGACCCCTCCGTGCCTCGTAGAGCACGTTAAGAGGTCTGACAACTGGTCTAACCTTAGGATATCAGCATTGCCCAGTAATTGGGCTGCGGAGGCCTGATGGCAGTCGCTGCGTTTAAAATACTGGTGTTCAGCCGCATCTGGAGACTGGAAACTGACCCCAACATAGTTGGGAAAAGGCTAGGTAGCTGTACATTATAGGATATTAATCAGCTAGTCAGTTACAATATAAAATCTATATTAAAAGGAGAAGCTGACTGACTGACTGATCTATCAACGCACAGCCTAAACGGCTGGGGTTAGAAACTTGAAATTTTGACAGTAGGTTCATTTTATGACTTAAACATCCACTAAGAAGGGATTTCTCGAAATTCAACCCCTAAGGGGGTGAAAAAAAATCACGCATGCGTACCTGCGGGCAAAAGCTAGTATATACATAAAGCAATATAGGTTTATAAGTAGTATGAAGAATGAAGAAGTCGTGTTAAAGAAAATATACTCACACTTGTATTCCGCGAAGGGCCCCTACCCCAGGGTAAGCAGAGGTGTTCTTCAGGAGTCCACATCCACGTTTCGCGTTTTGTGTATTAAGTTCCATATACCGTGGCGAGCCTGCCCGGCAACGGATGGAATTGTATTCATAATCCAAAATCTTAATAATCTAAAAATTCAAATATGTCTCAAACTTTATAATATGTATCCAAGATAACACAAGTACCTCAAGTATAAGCAACTGTGACTCGGTGCAGTCTATCAGTACCTCTGCATAATACAGAATGTAATCACACTTACAAACTCCTAACTTATTGATACATTCTTGCGCTAAATATTCCACGGTTTCAGTTACTAAGTTGCATTTGGTACACTAATCAGTTTGGTATACGTGCCGCTACATTATGCAGTCCTGGTACAAATAGGGTTGGCCAGCTTCAAAATTAAACGGCTGGAGGAAATTCCTGATGTTTCTATTAATGTTTTTAAAGGCCTTGTTGATCTAGTGGTGGCAAGCGCGACTGCTGATCGTGACGTCCTGAGGTCGGGCGGTGTTGTTGGGTTTTTCCATTACGAATTTCTCAGTGGTAGTCTGGAGTCTGGAGGGGCTCGTGGCTAAATAACAACCGCGCCGATCGTACGATTTGTGAGGTTAAGCTGCGCTTGCCGCGGTTAGTCCGTGGGTGGGTGACCATTTGTTACACATCGAGACCCCTCCGTGCCTCGGAGAGCACGTTAAGCCGTCGGTCCCGGGTGTCATACGAATACCTATGACAGTCGTTACGGGTAGTCAGAAGCCCGAAAGTCTGACAAACGGTTTAACCTTAGGATATCGGCATTGCCCATGGGTTGTGGAGGTCTGATGGCAGTCGCTCCGTGTAAAATACTGGTATTCAGCCGCATCTGGTTAGACTGGAAGCTGACCCCAAGATAATTGGGAAAAGGCTAAGAGGAAGAAGCCTGGAGTCTGGATATGTAACCGGTTAATCGCAATAGGCTCGCTCCCTATTATATGGAACTTAAATATAACTGGGTGAAATGAGGGTTTTACTATACACCTCTGCCCAACCCTTCAGGGAATACAAGGCGTGATGTTATGTATGTGTTATAAAGTATTTTATTATTCGCAGTCTATTTTCATAATTTGTTCTTCTTATTATTTAGTTATAGTTTGACTCTCTCAAGCTTGATGTACAATGAAAAGTTAAATATCTATATTGGTAAGCAGTAGATAGGTACTAGCCTAGCGGTTGAACGCTTGCCTTCCATGCAGGAGGGCCTGAGTTTTATCCCGGCCCGTACCTCCGACTTTTCGAATTCATGTGCGGATCAGAATTTGATTATCACTTGCGTTAACGGTGAAGGAAAAACATCTTGAAGAAACCTGGACACCTGAGAGGGCTCCATAAAGTTCTCGATGATGTGCGTAGTCCGCCAATCCGCACCAGGCCAGCGTGGTAGACTAAGGCCTAAACCCTTCTCATTCTGAGAAGAGGCCCGTGTCCAGCAGTGGGACAGTAATAGGCTGTACCTATGTTATCTATATTGGACGTGAAAAGCTCTTTCGCAACAGTTTTTTAGTAGTGTATGGTGATTTTTTATTTATGTTTGATTGTGATTGATGAAACGAAAACCAAAGGCAGTTTCATGCCTCAAAAATACGATAAGTATGGAGAATGCCAATATTCGTATAAGTATACAAGGTTAGTCGGAAAGGGGTACTAAGCCGCGGGCCACCTAAAGTATCACTGATGACTATTTTAAAGCAAGTTTTAAAATTTCAAAATTAGATAATTTTTATTTGCATGCAAAAAGATTTTTAAATTAGTTTTTTCAAAAAGAAACGTACCTGCTTTAGTTTTGAATTCAGAAAATTAAGTTTCTAATCCGTGACCACAAATATGATCTAAATAATAAACACAGCTGATAATAGCTATGGACAGATAGATTTTAGCATATTTTTTACGAAATATTTAAAAAGCAATTTCTCTTAAACTATCAAGTTTTGGGGAAAGTTGTAGAACAAAATTTATCCCTTATTATAGGTACTTTAACACCCTTTCGGCTTAGTACCCCCTTTCCGATAAACCTTGTATAATCACCAAAATTTCCATGCCTCTAAAAATTCTCCCATCTTTAATTTCCGAACGCCGCACCCCGCCTCTTGCATTCTTGACAAATTTTTCGTCGGTGACATGAAAATTCCGGACATAGGCAACCCTAAAGAGGAAACATGTGCAATTTTGTGCGCCCAGATGTTTACCCAACATATGTGCAATTAATATGCATTTTGTATGCGTGCCAAAGATATGGAGATAGAATTTCTGTGGAGTTGAAAGTTAATTACATTTAAAACTGACAGGATCGTTGTAGGATGTGGCCAGTTAGTCGTTGATTTTAGATGCTGCTAAAGGATTTTATCTATTGCTTAATTAGCCTGTTACTACAGCAGTGTAAAGGATGATTTCAGCCAAACGGCCCGTATCGCATCGGTTCGGAACGGATTATACAATCTTTAAACGATTTTAAATCGTGTACACAGTATTTAAAGTCTATATTACCAAGCCGCGCACAGCAGCTTGACCGCGGGCGTCTTCCGCGACACGCGATCGTAGCTGAAAGTATGCTGCGACGCGCGATCGGCTCCGTTCGCCTGTCGTCGTATCCAACACGGTAGGAATGAAACTAAATAGTTTCATTCCTACCGTTACGGTACGCTTGCGAACGTATCCGTTTCTGCGCCTAGTCAAATGACTAGGCGCAGAAACGGATACGTACGGATAGGTACGGAGCCGATCGTATGCGTCGACATGCTGCCGGACGCGATCGGCTGTCGCCGCATCCCTTTGTATCCTTTCCGATCCGATACGATGCGAGCCGTTTGGTGGAAATCATCCTTTAGCCTAGTGGTATGACCGTCGGACTGCCAAGGCATAGGTCTCGAGATCGAACCCAAGGCACGCACTTACTTTTCGGATTCATGTGCGTATTGTATAATTATCACTTGCTTAAAAACGGTGAAGGAAAACATCGTGAGGAAACCGGTATGCCTGTGAGATATTTCTCGACGACATGTGAAGCCAAGTCCATGGGCGGCATAATCTCTGACAACACCAGGTTAGTCACTAACTACACGAAAAGAAGAAGAAGCCCATTACTGTCGCACTGTTGGGCACGGGACTCCTCTCAGAATGAGAAGAGTTTAGGCAGCGTGCTGCACGTCCACCACGCTCGCCTGGTGCAAGTTGGTGGACTACACACACCAACAAGAACTTTTTTTTAAAGCGCTCTCTGGTATGCTGGTTTCTTCATGATGTATTCCTTTACTGTTAACATTATCTATTGTGTTGGTTATAATCTGGTGATAAACGGGTTCATCATGGGATTTCAGAGCATTTGTTGTGAAATACTGATATAAACTACATCTATTAAGATCAACCCCCAGTTCCTGAAAGGGTAATCAAGTCATGTCGACTGCTGTGATCGTTGACTAGAATTCTAATAACCAATCATATCATTGGAGAAGAGATTTGACAACTGAAAAACAAATCTCTGGATTGATGTACCAAGTTTTTGACATTACTTCTATTGACATAACATAACTTCACGCCTGTATTCCTCGAAGGGTAGGGCAGAGGTGTTCAATAACACCCTTATTTCGCCGTAATGTTTAAGTCCCATGTAATAGGGGGCGAGCCTATTGCCATTAACCAGGCACAAATCTAGACTCCGGGCTGCTTCTGAGGAATTGCCCGACCTGGGGATCGAACCCAGGACCTCATGATCAGCTGTCGCGCTTGCGACCAACCGGCCAACAAGGCAGTCAATATGTCCGTTATTGGTATATTCTTATAATTATTTCATAAATATTGCGATTTAATCAGGAAAACAACGCTCTTATCCCAAAACTAACACACAAAACTAATTACAAAATGAAAAAAAAAGTAATTTCCACAGAACACAAAGAAGTATTTAAAACACGTTGTCAACGAAAATGTTATGACAAAGGCGAATTCTTGCGCCTCCGTCCCCGAACAAAATTGCAGGCATTCCCGCGAAACTCCGCGACGTACATTCTTTAAAATAACTTTGTTTTGTAAGTATCAGCGCATATTGTTGTTGATTTTCTAAAGGGTAGGTATGCGATACGACAGCACTTTTCACTTTATTAATAGTAACTGCCTCGTTCGTGATCGTTTGGTCCTGGGTTCGATCCCCAGGTCGGGCAGTGTTACTGGGTTTTTCTGTGTGAAATTTCTCAGTAATTGCATGGAGTGTGGATTTGTGCCCGGTTGATGGCAATAGTCTCGCCTCTTATTACATAGGACTTAAACATAACGGCGAAATGAGGGGTTATTATACACCTCTGCCCAACCCTTCGCGGAATACAGGCGTGATGTTATATTAAGTCAAAATTCATAAACTTATTCATGCGAAATAGACTAGAATTAGCTCATTTTGAGCGTTAATATTACCAAAGACAGCCGGAAAAAACGCTTGCCCTTCACCGTTTCGTAGTGTATGCTGAACAGAAGAAACTGGGCACAACAAAATACCCAGCAACACAGCTCTGTCTGTCAACAACACGCCTGTATTCCCCGAAGGGTTACGCACAGGTGTATAGTAACACCCTCATTTCGCCGTTGTATCTAAATCCCATGTAATACAGGGCGAGTCTATTGCTAGCAAGTGGGATACATCCAAACTCCAAGCTACTACTGCGGAATGCCACAAAAAACCCAATAATAATTTGCCCAACCTGGGGATCGCACCCAGGATCTCACGATCAGCGTTTGCCACCACTACACCAACGAAACAAATTAATACAATAATTTATTTTTTAAAGAAATTATTTTATGTTCGCGCTCCCCTTTAAATCCACCCTTGATTGTGGCTATTGCGATAACGCGAATACTCGCTAAAGGTACTGTCAGAATAGCTCCAGCAATAAAGAAGCATACAAAAAATAACTTGTTAGAGAAAACACTATTCATATTTTACACTAGAAATGCAATACCTGGAAACAGCTTTTGAAATAAAGTTACCACTCAGTGGCTAGAATTTAATCTCCAACTTGTTAGTCAACTTTCAAATGGCGTTAGTAAACTAAAGTTATCTCAGCGCTTATTTTATTATCACCGTGTAGTCCCTTGGGTACAATAGTTAGGGCAAATAGCACCTGGAAGAATAATTATGTATGTAATATTATTTATTTGCGTTTAACCTTTTAAGCGCGTGGCTAAATATCAATTGCCGTGCCCCTAGCGCGCGACTACGAATCGATAAAATAATACCTACAATAAATATATTAAGCTTTTTCAATACTTAGAGCTATGAAACAATTTTAAGTAATTGTTGTAAATCATATTTCTATTGAATAATCGTTTTAGTTGTACCACGCAGTTCATAGGATGAAAATAGAACAAAAAAACCATACATGTTCTCAGTCGCAGAAATACGACACGCTCGCTAGGGGCACGGAAATATATGTCGCATAAAGGCGACTCACGCGCTTAAAAGGTTAAAGCGATTTTGTAACTTACTGCTCATCGTCCTCCTGCCCTTATCCCAAGTTATTTGTGGTCGGCGCAGTATGTCTTCTTCTTCCATACATCTTTATCAGTCGTCATCTCAGTAGCCACCACCTTTCTAGCCATATCATCTTTCACACTATCCATCCATCGTTTCTTTAGTCTTCCTCTACTCTTATAACCATCCATATTCATAATGAAAACTTTCCTCACGACATGTTCCTCATTCGAATTCGAATTAGAATTCTTCATACTTGAATCCGAAAAGTCAGTTGGTTCGAACTCGAGATGTATGACTTGGCAATCCGACGGTCACACCACTAGGCTGTCACTGCTGCTAACGTGTCTGTTATTACACTGGCTCCCAGATTTGTTGCACCTAAACATAACATCACGCCTTACATTCCCCGAAGGGGTCGGCAGAGGTGTTTTAAAACACCCTCGTTTCGCCAGTTATGTTTAAGCCATACAATAGGGGCGAGCCTATCGCCATTAACCGGGCACAAATCCAAACTCCAGGCTGCTACCGAGAAATTCCTAATGGAAAAACCCAATAACACTGCCTGACCTGGGGATCGAACCCAGGACCCCATGCTCAGCAGTCACGCTTGCGACCACTAGACCAACAAGGCACCTAAAAAGGTCTAGGCTTGTTGTACTTAAAAGGCGAAAATGGACTTGCGACTAAAAGTCGTCAATGCACGCTCAAACTTACCACGACTGCGACACAAGCCGTCTGTATCTTAAGTGTCTAGAGTTATTTCAGCCCGATATTACATTTTAATGTGTGGCGAAATGGAATTATCCAGTAATGTAATGTCGCTTGCACAAGTTTTTTATGTGCCAATGTTAATTCTTGTGGGAATTCAAGTTATGGCCTGACATTTTACGTCTTTCTCATAACAATTGATAGGGTTTTAAAACCACGGTGTTCTGACCTTGGGAAGGTATTTTGCTTTTACTGATACTTGGGCGTAGGAATGTTACTTAAAAGTTCGCTGGGTGCTTAGAAAGTTACATATCGACGCTCGGCAGTGAAAACCTCGTATATAAAATTTTCTTCAAAAGCGTTTTATTTGTTCCTCAGATTGATAAACTCTTCATACACGTATTAGTTCAACAAACTTTCAATTCAAATACTTCTAAGCTATCTATGACGTACGATGACAAACTTGTATTATTATTTGACCGGCCATTTTTTTTTGCAGGAGACAGTTATTTCTATCTCTTTTATAAAATTCTATTTTACACATACGTGGTTTTCACTGCCGACCGACGATATAGTAATCGTAGTAAGTCGTGCGTAAACATGCTTTTCTGTTTTTTTTTTTAAATATACATAACATCACGCCTGTATTCCCCGAATGGTTGGGCAGAGGCGTATAGTAACACCCTCATTTCGCCGTTATGTTTAAGTCCCATGTAATAGGGGGCGAGCCTATTGCCATCAACCGGGCACAAATCCAAACTCCGGGCTGCTACTGTATCAATTGTACATCTGTCATCAATGGGCTGCGCCATGTATTATTGGTAATTGTTTTATTAAAATACTATAGATGTATAGGGTATATTTCTTAACATATTTATAAAACCTTAATATTAATAATTAATAGCAATACAGACACGGTCTCTGACACACACCACAGAGTACCTCGACTCCATAATTATCCACAGATAACTATATACTACAGCTACTGAGGAATTGCACACGGAAAAACCAAATAACACTTTGCGCTACCTGGGGATCGAACCCAGGACCTCACGATTAGCAGTCGCGCTTGCCACCACTAGACCAACGAGGAAACCTAACTTATTGCCAAATTGGGCATATACATAAATAGACTCGTAATCTAATTTTACAAGTGGTAAATACTAACGTATGGGAGTTGCTACTATGCAAAGCAAAATTCCTTGCTTCATTATTTGTAAAGATACAAGAGCCTAAATTTTTGGTACATCAAGGGATTGCCCATTAGTCGATTCGGAGAACACAATTGTATATTCTTTTTCTTTTGCCATTAGAAGAATTATCAGGAAATTCAAAAATGTCAGCCACCTCTAAGAGTTCGTTCTGCCTAGCCTTTTTCTAACCATGTTGGGGTCAGCTTCCAGTCTAGCCAGATGCGGCTAAATACCAGTATTTTACACGGAGCGACTGCCATCAGACCTCCGCAACCCAGTTACTGGGAAATGCGATATCCTTAGGTTAGACCAGTTATCAGACTTTTTGGGTTTCTGACTTCCCGTAACGACTGTCATAGGTATTCGTATGATACCCGGGACCGACTATTTAACGTGCTCTCCGAAGCACGGAGGGGTCTGGATGTGTAACGAATGGTCACCCATCCACAGACTGACCGCGGCGCGGTTGGTGATTAGTCACGAGCCCCTCTGCCACCTCTAAGAGTATGAGTGTTGATTGTGCTCCCAGTTATGTTATTTTACTATAAAATGGACCACGGGTACAAAAAGTCAACCGTGGAACACCTAAGTGAATTATGTCGGCAGACCACGAGTCCGTAACGATATTTTTTAACCTTTCTTTTACTTGGGGAAATCCTTATTAATACCCGCCCCTTCGGGGAAGACAGTGTTATGTCAGACTCTTACTGAAAAATCACCGCGGTGTTGTGTGTCCTGCTCTTACTCCGCCAGCGTGTGCTGCGCTGAGCCCTCTGGGCAGTTCCCGCAGGGATGTCACTGGGGCGTGAGCTCCCAGCTAATGCAACACACATCACACAGTCTCGAGAGTATCTGCGTCAGTCGTCGCCTCTCCAACCACTCCTTCAATACGGATCTTACCGCCTCTGTTGCGGCGTGCCCATAATTTTCACCCTTTTATTGCGGCATGTACATCATTTCCTTTTCTTTTTGAGAAAATCCTCATCGATGTTCCTCTCCCGGGGAAGGCGAGAGGATCTGTCGGACTCTTGCCGGCTGAAAACCCACGGTGTGCCTCCTCCTGACCGTAGGTCGGGGTCGCGGGATTTGCATAAGCATGCACCGAAACCCCATTTCTTTTTGTCGTTGGAAAATCCTCATGGATGTCCCTCGCCCGGGGAAGGTGAGGGTGTCTGCCGGACTCTTACCGGCTAAAAACCCACGGTGTTCCTCCTTCTGACCTAAGGCCGGGGTCACGGGATTCGCTATCGCATGCACCGCAACCCCGGCAGGTCTCGGTCCATCAGCTTCTTCTGGTGGACCTCTTCAGTTGTGGGGCAATTTTTCCCCTGCCCCAGTTCCTTCTGAGAGGCGCGCGCGGAACACGGCGCGCCATCCTCCCGGGCCTGTTACTGGTCGGGCCACGGGTCCCCTAACCCGCCGCCCGCAGGCCACTCACTAGGGCGGCCGGAGATTGTCACGCGCCCTCCGGCGCCCGCTCCGCAACCCCCTTTTTTTTTTTTTTTTTTTTTTCTCACGTGGGGAAATCCTCATGGACTATCCCCCGTCTGGGGAAGACGGGGGGGTGTGCCAGACTCTTACTGGCTAAAACCCCACGGTGTCCCTCCTTCTGACCTAAGGCCGGGGTCACGGGATTCGCTGTTGCATGCACCGCGACCCCGACAGGTCTCGGTCCACCAGCTACTTCTGGTGGACCCCTCCTGTGGTGGGGCAGTTGCTCCCCTGCCCCACATCCGTCCGAGAGGCGCGCGCAGGACAAGACGCGCCATCCTCCCTGGGCCCGTTACTGGTCGGGCGACGGGTTCCCCAACCCGCCGCCCGCAGGCCACTCACTAGGGTGGCCGGAGATCGTCACGCGCCCTCCGGCGCCCGGTGCGTCTAGCGCGAGAAGGGAGAGAAGAAGCGGCCTCCCTCTCCCTCTCCGCTACCTCCTTGGTCGCCATCACCCCCTCGCAAAAGGAGGCGATGGCTTCCCACGCAGTCTCGCTCCCGACCATGGACAGAACCACGGCCGGAAGCGAGAGGTCACCGCCGATCGCCGCGACTAGCTCGCGGCGCTGCGACCCCCATGCTGGACACGCCTGCAAAGTGTGCAGCGCCGTGTCCTCGGGGCAGTCGCAGTGGTGACAACCGGGCGTCTGCTCCCGGCCTATACGACACAGGTACTTCCCGAAACAGCCGTGTCCCGAGAGTACCTGCGTCAGCCGGAAGCTGAGGGCGCCGTGACGCCTCTCCAGCCACTCCTCCATTACGGGTCTTACCGCCGCTATCGCGGCGTGCCCCGCTCCGCAACCCCCTTTACAACGACCTTAGAGGCTCTTCAACCCCTTGTAACCTTTACAAAGTCCATGGAAAATTATATTAGCAGCTATAATTTTCATATCAGTTTGAAAGATTTTATAATCCAAATAAGGGTCGACCCATATTATGTAGCAATACACCATTAATACATAAACCGACGAATCACAAATTTTAACTTCCTCAATTTCATTTATGGACGTAAATTGAGGCCCGTTAAGCCGGGATTGGGGCCCTAATGTTTACTGATTACCTAAATTACAAATAACGAAAATAACTTTTATGACATAAGTAGAAGATAAAACAGTATTGATTAAAAAACCCGTGAATAAGAAAGGGGTTTTTGACTAAGGAGCTGGTAAACGATCAACATTTTACGGCAATATATACAGTCAACAAAAGAATTAGGTGTACAGACAAACAAGATTTTTTTTTTAAACGTTGCCCCACACTAGTATTTCTCCTGTATCGTAGGTGCGTTTACAGACAAAACAGAAATCTTCACATGCACAAACGCCCAGACCCGGAACAACTTCTGTAGGCCATACAAATATTGTTCCGTGTAGAAATCGAACCCACGACCCGGAGCGCAGAAGCCAATCGCTCAGCCATTGCACCAATCGTGTCGTCAATATCAATGCACTACGTAGGCAATTATCATTGTGTTGCGGTACATGCATTTGGGAATCCTGTGACCTCGGCCGACGGTCAGATGGCGTATTTTGACGTGTTAAAAAATCATAATTGTTGCGTTGTGGGAATGTGACGGCGCTTTACGACCTGCATAGCCACGTTACTTTCTCTCACTGGAACAGTGATGGTACCAACACGTCATAATACGGCCCCAGGAGGAGGAACACCGTTGGTTTTTAGTTGGTAAGAGACCGGCATAACTCTTCTCCTTCCCCGGGTGAAGGGTACCTATCCATTAGGATTTTTCAACGTTAAAAATAAAAAAGGTAATTGTCATTGTAATTGTGTGCGTAATAACTTTGTATGTGCAAGACTTTCTCAGACAAGCGACTAATTAAATGAGAATTAGCCACTCAACACACGCATAACTCTGTTAAAATACGAATGTAATTAGTTGCCTGCATACTTATCTCTTTGATTGACTGTACCTAGCTGGCAATGTCTAGCGTGGCATTATTTTGATATCTAATTCCTGTAATGAGTAAACCCACTTAGATATATTTTTATATCCGAGACTTCAAATGTTAAACCCTCTATATTAATATTTGAGATCTGGCATATCAAAGGAATTGTCTCATTTGAAATACTAAAGTAGTTTTTGGTGCGTTCATCTTCAAAAGTACATCCATATTCCAGTTTATACTTGGGAGTGATCGATAGCCATTTAAGGCTCTTCACTTTCAGCAAAGTTGATCCGGGAATCAGTACTCCGAATCTCGCTCCAAAAATAAACTTAAAATGTTTTCTTCAATCAGAATTTATGTATTCTTTCTTTCATATTTATATTCTGAATCTAATTTATTTCAAGTGAAAAATGATAAAGTCGTCTCTTATTTCTGTCGAGTCACTGACTTCTAAAAATGAGATACATTTTATCATAACTGTCCAAATAAAATATGAGTTGAAGTTCTTAATGACAGTCTAGACAATTTTTAGGACTTTCAAAATTAATAGACCGGGCTATTTAGACATAAAAAGTTATAAACTCAATCGACTGTAAATGTATTTTTATGATGGGGTGTGCTTAAAGATTGGATACCATCACTTCAAATAAATTGATGGATGCGTCACAACAGCGCGTGTGAAAGTGTAATAAATTGCTTTTTTAAGAAATAAACACGAGGATCTTAGAAAAAGAATGGAAGTGTTATTGTAAATTCTTTATTAGTAATATCATTCGTTTATATATTATTATGTATATTGTACATGCTTAAAAACGGTGAATGAAAACAGTGAGGAAACCGGCATGCCTGAGAGATATTTCTCGACAGCATGTGAAGCCATGTCAGAGGCCCATGGGCGGCATAAACTCTGACACCAGGTTAGTCACTAACCACACGAAAAAAAGAAGATTCGTTTATCAATAGAAATGAATTCTCGTAGCTTAGTAAGATGAAATTCTGACCAATATTTTTAAAGGCTCGTAACTGATGCTTGTTTTAATACAATGCATCATTGCAAGTAGAATAGAATAGAAGTATTTTATTTCAGACCGGAGTCCATAGGGTTAGTAACAATTTTTACTTAAATTCTAGTGTTAGTAAGTTACAGACACATAAAAATATACAATTAAATTTCAACGTGGAGCCACATCCACCTCCGCAACACCGGGGAATCCCACCGATCTGCGAATACACTGAGAATACTGTTGGTGCCGCCGCGAACACGAGTCATCAGGGATGCACATCTATTCCTAATAATGGCGTCAAAACCATCAATATTATTATCTGCAAACATCCCCGACGCACTACAACGCCACGGCAGCCGCAGCAGCACTCTCAGTGCATTATTATATTGAACGCGTAGGTCGCTGTATGTCCGCTGAGTGTAGAATGCAGCTGGATTTGTAGAAATATCACTAATACTCTACACCCGTATACACAAACAGTACTAGAAGGCCTCACAGTGTGCTCGAACGCACTACGTTGAAGACAGCTCTGTGATTGGTTGCCTTTAATCTCGCAACTTAAAGGCGACCAATCCCAGACCCGTATTCAACGCAGTGCGTTCGCGTACACTTTGAGGCCTTCTAGTAATATTTGTGAGGGTGTTAGGCCCGCATTAATAAACATATTTCATTAGACAGGTCCCTCTTAAGTGTAGTTTTGCATGACTTGAGAAGTATTTAAAAAAAAGTTGTCAAATGTATGAAATTCTACTTTACGGAAGCTGAAGTTGGAACATCTCTCAAATGAGAGCTGTTTTTTAATACGGGCCTTAGGCCCGGCGCAGATCTGAAGAGGCGCAGTACAGAGCAGTTGTCACTGTCAAACCATTATCGACTTTGCTAGCGTTTTAATAATATCGAAAATTAATTAACACATCTACTAGTCGCGAGAGCATCAAAGCGACTATAGGCGAAAGGTGATTTTCGATATTATTTAAACGCTAGTAAAGTCGATAATGGTTTGGCAGTGAAAAATGCTCTGCGCTGTGCCTCGCCAAATCTGCGCCGACCCTTATCTATGTGGGATCTAAAGCATTACATCTTGACACGTAATAACATAACATAAACATCACGCCTTGTATTCTCCAAAGGGTTCGGCAGAGGTGTTTTAGTACACCCTCGCTTCGCCAGTTATGTTGAAGTCTTATGTAATTGGGGGCGAGCCTATTGTCATTAACCGGGCAAAAATCCAAACACCGGGCTGTTACTGAGGAATTTCACACTGAAAAGCCCAATAACACTGCCCGACCTGGGGATTGAACCCAGGACCTCACGCGCTTGCCACGCTTGTCAAGTAATATTCCCTCTATAAATCCATTCAAATAAATTAGCTTAACATAAACCAGGATCACAAAACACAAATCGAAAACAAAGCGTAGTTCAAATCAAAGTAACACCAAAGTCAACGGGTCCATATCAATTTCAGCCGACTCCACGTTCCAAATGCCCCGATGAATATACGATAGATTCACCTGCCAGTCTTGGCATCAATCATAGTGCCAATCGCTGTCAGCTGCCAGCAATCGTCGAACTCGCCAGCAAAACTGGCATTGGCTGCCGAATTCGTGCCAATACCGTGTCATGTTAATGCATTGGGTTCCCCTCTTTTGTTTTTCCTCATTTCTTTTGTTTTGCGAATTGGTTTTGACAGTGGTTTGTTTTTGTGACAATTGAGTCGTGTGGAGCTATTGTATTGTTGTCATTAGTGTAAAGGCTGATTTACACGAGGATAGTTGCTTGAAGCAAGAGTCGTTCTGCCTTTGTCTTTTTCTACGACAAAAACAGAGATAGCATGAGACTTGAAATGAGCCTTAAAAGACAAATAAAAATTTTGAGGGGTGAATCTATCATTACAGTTATACCTAATAGCGGTATGTCAGGATTGCGGGTATGGTAAATAAAGTAAATGAAACCAACATAGACTTTCCACCACTGATAGTACTTATATTCAGGGTAGATGGTTAGTTACAGAAGCTAGTTCACAAAATGTCACAATGTAATAATTTACACGAGATCTTAAGGACAAGCTAATCTATACTTAATATTATAAAGAGGAAAGATTTGTATTTTTGTATGTAACGAATAAACTTAAAAACTACTGGACCGATTTCAAAAATACTTTTGCCGTTAGAAAGCTACATTATCACTGAGTAACATAGGCTACGGGCGGAGCCGTGAGAACACAGCTAGTTGGATATAAAAGGTCAGACTTCTTCGGCTGTTCGATATAGAGTTCTCTGCTCCGTCGATTGACCACTGTTTTTATAAGGTCGGGTACGTTGATTCATCTCGACGACTACCCTCCTTTATCAACATTGTCCAGTGTTACCAGTTACGACAACATTAGATATAACCTCTTCTCTTACGCTTTTGCATGCAGTGCCATAAAACGAATACCCTAAATCTACTTACAATGATGCACTTACACTTTAAACTTTGTCATTTTCAGGTATGCCATTTCTTCTTTTACTGTGGCTGTGGTAAGATACTCCAAAAGTATCCATACGAGTACTAAAATCATCTTGCTGAAGTAATAAATCATTTTTTTTCTTTCTTTCTCTAAAACCTATCCGCTTCTGCCTTGTTGGTTTATTGGTCGCAAGCGCAACTGCTGAGCATGGGGTCCTGGTTTCGATTCCAAGGTCAGGCAAAGTGTTATTGAGTTTTTCCATTAGGAATTTTTCAATAGCAGCTCGGGGTCTGGATTTGTGCCCGGTTGATGGCAATGGGACTTTAAAATAACGGCATAATGAGGGTGTTACTATACACCTCTGCGCAACCCTTTGGACAATAAGTACAAGGCAGACAATACAATGTTATGTTATTATTTTGCATTCATATTTTGTACAGTAACACCCTCATTTTGCCGTTATTTTAAAGTTCCATTGCCATCAACCGGGCACAAATCCAAACTGAGGGCTGCTACCGAGGAATTCCACACGGAAAATCCCAATAACACTTTGTCCGACCTGGGAATCAAACCCAGGACCTCGCCGATCAGCAGCCGCGCTTGCCACCACTAGACCAACAAGGCAATTAACGAGCTAATTTATTTGAAATTAATTGTTGTCGTTTAAATCGTGAAAAATTCTCAGACAATAAGCTTGCAGTAGTTCTTCAATAATATAATACATGAATCGTTTAACCAAAATTCAATCTCAATTGTCGTCTCATTCAAATCTACATCTAAGCAAATCATTGGGGACTTGTTATACAATACATGGTACTCGAAATAACATAACATAATCTACTAAGTTGCTATATAAATATTAATGCTGTTCACTGTTCCGTGTTCTGGCGTTTGATTCCCGGGAGTGTAACAATGGAGATGTGGCTAAATACGATTATGATTTGCGGCTCGTATGGTAGATAAATTGGTATTTCATTGCGAATTAACTTTGTATTATGGGAGTATAATGAAGGAAGTTGCTGGCTTGTCGTAATAGCTTAGGTGTGTAATTAGAAAGATTATTTTAGACGTGGATCACATAGCATCACGAATTCTGGAAGCGAGCTGCATTTATATGACAACCAGTCCTTACTTAATTAACTTAGAAGGTAAGTCCAGCCCAGGTCTTGGATCCGATCCACAGGTCGGGCAAAGTGCTATTAGGTTTTTCGGGGCATTCTTCGAAAAATATTAACATAAATTGAGAACGTCATTAGCATCATCCCAAAGTTAAGAATGCAGATGTTTAATACTATAATTATGATAATGAAAACTCAAACTATACCGCTGCCGTCAAGCAATAAGACAAGAATAAAAACAATCTGACAATACTATAACGTTAACAACACGGGAGAAGAATGATTTGTTAAAATAATGTTAAAAAATTTCGAATATTCACCCTTTCACTTTGGAATTCCGCAGTAGCATCCCGGAATTTGGATTTGTTCCCGGTTGATGGCAATAGGCTCGCCCTTTATTATATAGGAATTAAATAGAATGGCGAAATTAGGGTGTTACTATACACCTCTGCCCAGCCCTTCGGGGAATACAGGCGTGATGTTATTTTTATGTTAAAAGAATGGGATTCAAAATGGCAGTGCTACTATTGTCGTCATTATTTACCTCTCGCTAATGCACGTTCCCTGTGAACAAAAGTAAAAGCGTAAACCCACCATTTCTAATCCCATTCTAAGTGATCGGGTCATAGTGAAATGTTACGAGTGTTTTAACGACCACTTTCTAGTGTCAAGGATTAACAATTCTAGGTTTAAAGGTGGACATTGCAGTATTAAACTTTGCTATAAACTTTATTTTCATTGCTAAACATTTATGTTCGTAGTTTTTAGGTTTAACTTCACTTTCACTAACTTTATGTTTGATACTTAGATAAATTGTTTTGTTTAAATATTGATAGCTCAAGTTCATGATTCAGATGAAAGATTAACTTTTTTATCTCCTTGAATATCTGAGATTTATTGTAAAAGCTATTTCAGATTTATGACTACAATAGCTACAAAAATAATATTGCTTTTGTTATTTATATCTCGTTTAAAAGTTAGAGTAAACGGGTAAAGCACTAAATCGTAAATCGCAGTGCTAGTCTAGTGGTGTGACCGTCGGTCTGCCAAGTCATAAGTCTCGAGTTTCGAATCCAAGGCACGCACCTCTGTCTTTTCGGATTCATGTGCGTATTGTATAATTATCACGTGTTTAAAAACGGTGAAGGAAAACATCGTGAGGAAACCGGTATGCCTGACAGATATTTCAAGCCAAGTCAGAGGCCCATGGGCGGCATAAACTCTGACACCAGGTTAGTCACTAACCACATGAAAAGAAGAACATAAATAAGGATTTATAAACATCTTAGACTGTTACCTTACCTACGGTTTTGTTATTAGATTCATCAGCGTACAAAAATGGAATGAGTCATGAAAATCCTAAATTCCTATGACGTCGTACCCAAAATCCAGAACAAAATAAATCAATAACCTAAATTGTTGGTGCCATTAAAACCACGACGGAGCCCCAGCCATCAATGCCGGCCGACATTGATAGATACCCTTAAAGTTGGTACATAATAAATAATTAAAATTCCCCAAGAGAAACTCGGTTCACTGAATAAGGTCCCGCGCCAAAGCAAAATTTATAACCAAATTGCCCTTTGCCAAACTTGTGTATATTTTTTTTAGAAATTTGCAAGGGTCTTGCGTAGTTAAAAAGATATTTGAGGTGAGGAAACCCCTTTGTTTGATAGAATCTATTTCAAGTGGTAGAAGTTGTTCTTTTTTAGTTTTTTTTTTCATTTTTTCTATTTTATGATGGAGTTCCTATTGGAATAGTTGATGCACGAGAGGAAATATGAAAATAAAGTCTTCGGAGGTTCGAGAAGAAAGTCTAACGCCCGGTTTCTGAGTTAAGTATTCAACGCTAAGCAAGAAATAAACGAGGTTTGAGCATGATTATTAAGTAAAACTCATATACAAAACGATTCTCAATTGTTACTTGTCTTAGAATTTTTAAATCAGAAACCGGCCGCGAGGTAACATCAGTTTGCTTGTTTAAACCAAACTAAAGATCAACTATCTTAAGACTTTTTTAATAGTTGCTAAACACAAAATCCATAGTTGTGTTCCCTACAAATTCCTAGACATTCGCCTGTTTGTTAGTTAAGGGAAGGACCTTTAAGTTCCTAACGAGGAAAATATAAAAAAATAAGGGCACGATTTAAAAAATAAACTTTAAGAAACTGGTCCAACACATCAGATGCAAAGAATAGAATATACTTTATTGTACACCAAAATTGTAACAAAGCTCTTATACAATAACAAACATTAAAGGGTACAATGGCGGTCTTATCGCTGATAGCGATATCTACCAGACAACCTTTGGATGAACAGGAAGTCAATGAATAAGATAGAGGGGGTAGTCCATGGTGTATTGCTGCGAAATAAAAGATGCTCGGCATGGAAAAAAAAATAGGTTTTTTATATATACAAATGATTATGATGCTGAAATTAAACTAGAAGATCTACATCTGAACTGAAAAGAGAATCCACTGATACTGACTTCGTCTCCTGTTCCTACGGACAATGACAAATTGAAAATTGGAGACCGTTCTCTCCATCTCCATCCATCAAACGAAAGAATGCATTAATGTTCCCAGAGCTACTGCAATAAGGATTTTAGCACACAATCCGTTTTTAATTAATAAATTGTGTACACATTTGGCCCATGGTCATTTGCATTTGGATGGTCTTTTTTTGTAGGTGGGTAAAATATCCAGTCTCGGTATAAATTTAAATCGAGAATCGATAGAAAATCAGGTTCTGATTTTTGGGTTTTTGAATGAAAGTTTTAAATATTGCTGTAAATAGAGGCAGTTAATCCATATTCATCAAAATCGATACAACAAAACGGTTTAGCGATGAAATTGTCGATCTTCTACGCGAGCCCTTAAAACTGGCAGATGTTTCTAACTGTTGAAGTTGGGCGACAATTATCTTTTAGGTTAGCGGACGATTAAGGAGAATCTTCCGCCTTTTTCACGCAAACTTTGTTACTATGATTTGAGATTTTGTTGGAAATTTAGAAAGTTTGAGAAGAGTTTGTTGTTAAAGAATTTTGGAAACTATTGTGTTCAGGTTCGCGAAGACGATTTTCATAACATTAAAATATAGTTTAAAAAATACAAGCCGCTCTGGCGTATTTGTTCTTAATCTATCTTTCTATCTATCTAATCTATCTAATACCTTTAAACGAGCAATTCTTGTATATATATAATCTGAATCTCGGAAACTGCCCCAACGATTTTCTTGAAATATAGTAAGCAGGGGGTTTCGGGGACGATAAATCGATCCAGCTAGGTTTCATTTCTAGAAAACGTCGTTTTACCAAAAAGAAAACGAGCAAAGTTCGGTCATCCAGGTATTTATTATAAAACGAAATAGAGGAATGGGAGTATCTTTCCGTACGACTTCCGAATAATCTTTGAACTGCCTTATGTTTCAGTGTGTTAAGGAAAGACTTAGTTGATTCTTATTTCTATTTCCTCCTTTATAATTTTCTTACAACCGCAAGTTACAAGTACAGTAGGGAAATGAAAATGTTATATACCTTAAGGTCTATTTTTGCTTGCACAGTGCAAGACACAAACTATTTTACCAACTACCTATTGCCAACATAATCGAAATGAAAATACAAGTATTTTTCGACAGGATATTCAAAATTATAATGGCGACATCATGACAGACACTAGTAATGTCAATTTATTTAATCATCGAATTGATTGATGTCGTGTTTTCACAACAAAACTCCTTAAAACAAATCAAAGACATTATACGGTACTACGTCATATGGAGGCAAAAGGTAATATTGATCTTTGCTACCAAATAATTAAACATAATTTTCCATGCATTGGTCTGTTCCGTTCAACTGTTTGAAAAGGTAATATTTGCCCGCGATGTGGGAAAGGAATAAATTTGAAAACTGACGAACCTTTTCATTTCTCTACTTTACATACTACCCATACTCTTCCTCTTTTCAATATCCACAATTCTAAACACCATATTATATCGAGGAATGTTTCAAGTTAAGCGTCCAATAAATATGCAATGAAGAAGGCCACGGTCGATCAATCTACGCCAGCCTCAAGTGAAAACTGTTTATCATAATCTTCATGGAACATGAAAATTTTCGTGTTCCCCTTGTCGATAGTCCGGCACGATTGATGGTCGTTTTTATGGTCGGACGACGAACATCTTGAAATAAAATTGTTTTAGCGTGTCTTTTGGCTTCTTCTGTGTTTACTATTTTTGTTATGCGATGCGTGTTTTGTTGATTGTCGTTTATAGAGTACTAGCTGTGTCCTCACGGCTCCACCCGTAGCCTATGTTACTCAGTGATAATTTTAGCTTTCTAACGGTAAAATAATTTTTGAAATCGGTCCAGTAGTTTTTAAGTTTACTCGTTACATACAAAAATACAAATATTTCCTCTTTATAATATTAGTATAGACTAGCGACCCGCCCCGGTTTCGCAAGAGTGCAATGTAAATACTCATGTGGAGCATATAAACCTTCCTCTTAATCACTCTATCTATTGCTGAAAACTGCATTAAAATGCGTTGCGTAGTTTAAAAGATCTAAGCGTACAGACAGCGGGAGCGACTTTGTTTTATACTATGTAGAGTATGAATGTAAAGTGATAACACATAACACACGTAACATCACGCCTGTATTCCCCGAAGGGTTGGGCCGGGGTGTATAGTAACACCCCCAATTCACCGTTATGTTTAAGTCTCATGTAATACGGGGCGACACTATTGCCATCAACCGGGCAGGAATCCAAACTCCGGGCTGCTACTGAGTAATTCCACACGGAAATACCCAACACTTAACACTTTTTGCTCGACCCAGGGATCGAACCCAGGACCTCATGATCAGCAGTCGCGCTTGCCACCACTAGACCAATGAGGCATATCGTACCATGGATTTAATCAAGACGCTTTTTTTTTTCAATGATGTGTTCTTCACCCATTTGCGTAAGGAACACTGCTAGGTAAAGGCTTCATCGTTTGATGTCCATGCGTCTCGATCTTTTACTGTCCTTTGACCTTTGATCTTGACTTTATTCTAGCCATCCCATTAAATTACAACTCTTGTCGTAAAGTTTTACCTGAGAAAGCGGCTACAAGCTGACCTTCCATTTGATTATACTAACCTGTCTAGACCCTATGCCCTCGCAATCGCAATATGTTTTAACTGATCGGCAATGTTTATTGTGTCTATCTAGCGACAAAAAACGTTTTAACAAAAATAAAACGGACTAAAAAAAAATATTACTATCTTATAAAATTTACAGATTCAGCAGTCGGTGTTAATTCATGCTGAACCAAATTGAAGGCACTGACTTCTGAAGTTGTTAATTTTATATATTTTTGAAGTCAGTTTTATTTTTAACCGACTTCCAAAAAGGAGGAGGTTACTATGTTCGTTTTTTTTTTTTTTTTTTTTTGTGTATGTTCATCGATATTTTCGCCTATTGTGAACCGATTTTGATGATTCTTTTTTAATGGATGGGGTATACTTCGAAGTTGGTCCCATTTAAATTTGGTGAAGATCTGATGAAGAACTTCGGAGATAGACAATGGAACTCCTCAATGACGAACAGTACGCATATTGTGATGATGTGATTATGTTACGAGCAGCGTCTTTAGTAGGTCCAACCAAGTTTTAATTAAGGCCACTAAAATGAAAAAAATAAAAACTTTTTTACAAAAAATTTCAACCGATTTCAAAAAAGAATAAAATAATTACTTACCATATAAAATTAACAGTTTCAAAAGTCGTTTTAAATTTTTTAAGTTTTAAATTTTTTGTAAAAAAGTTTTTATTGTTTAAAAGTTTTTCATTTTTTTTCTTTTTAGTTGCCTTAAAACATGGTTGGACCTAACTAAAGACACTGCTCGTAACCCAATCACATTATGTGTACTGTTCGTCATTAGGGAGTTCCACTGTCTATCTCCGAAGTTCTTCATCAGATCTTTACCAAATTAAAATGTGACCACCTCGAAAAATACTCATAAAAACAAAAAAAAAATCGGTTCACAATTGACGGAGGAATCGGTGAAAATACAAAAAATCTAAATACATGTACAGTCGACCATAGAACCTCCTCCATTTTTGAAGTTGGTTAAAAAAGATATTATAGTACAGTCAGAAGGAGTATAGTCAAATACGATAGGCACACAGAATGATAACAACACTAACAATTTGGCAAACAAGGCATCACATAAGTAACATTATTATATAATTATATTTTGTTGGATATTATTGACGGTCACAGGTACATGACAAGGAGCTGACGTTATGAATTCTTCTTTTTGTTCTGTCTTGCGGAGGAAAGAGTTCCTATTTCGTGTTAACCTTGGCTATGTAGTTTGTATATAAATGTGTTGCGTTGTGTAAGTTTATAACATGAATAAATAAAATGGTATGGTGTAGGTATGAACCCCACAAGATCTTATAATATACGTTAAATGAACTGTTGAATTGTTCGCAATTAGCCTGCCGGCTACAAGAGCAACTTATTTCACACACGTGCTTACGCAAAAAACCTACTAAATTTCATGTCAGCTACTATTTATATACGCTCAGCATACAGACAGACGTACCTTCCTAATGAGTTCCCCGCAGACATTTTTTTTTCGGTCCCTCTTCTAATTATAAGGAACAAAGTCTTCACAAATTAAGATGGCGGACGTAAGCGTTTATGTTAATGCAGATGGATATTATTACTTTCTTTTTAAATTATATAGGATGTAAACGAAATCATGTAATTCCTTCTGACCTCGTAATGTACTGCTGACATAGATTAAACCTGCACGGGATATTTTTGGATTCAATAAAAAATAATTACAAAAAGTAAACATGTGTTCTTAACGTGAGGCATTTTAGCGCCCTGAGCTAAATGACCGCGCGGAGGGCGGTAGCCGCGCAATTTGCTCGGGGCGCTAAAATGCCTCACGTTAAAAACACGTTTACTTTTTGTAATTATTTTTTATTGAATCCAAAAATATCCCGTGCAGGTTTAATCTATGTCAGCAGTACATTACGAGGTCAGAAGGAATTACATGATTTCGTTTACACCCTGTATTGTGAAAGGCTAAGGGCGCGTTCCCACTATGTCGTGACGATAAATTTATCGTTGGACGACTGTCGTCTCTAGCTGTACCCATTATAACGACTGTTTGTCGTCAAATTTTTTTATCGTTTAGCGAGTATCGTATCTAGCTGTTCCCATTGGATCGCGACGACATTTTATCGTTTCACGACAGTTGCTTTGTCGTTTGCAAATAGTAGCAAGCTACGACGAGACGATATTTTTATCGTGGCCACGACAGATAGTCGTAACAACCACACATCACGATGTCGTGACGATAAATTTATCGTTGGACGACTGTCGCGCTAGCCGTTTCCATTGACTGGACAATCTGTCGTCACTGCAAAAACAAGTCGTGAACGACAGTTAATCGTGTCGTCTTATATGTGAACACCTCCATTTAAATATATAAGCCACGACACTTAAAACTACACGACTATCTGTCGTCACGACAAAGTGGGAACGCGGCCTAAAGGTTAAAGATGGTACAGTTCGTGTGACAAGTCGTGGCCACTCTGAACACAGGCTTTGCGAAATTGCGAACTTTCGCGCATGTACACTCGTGAAGAAAACACTTACTGTAAAAACTATCATATAAACTTTACTTAATTAATGGCCAATCCTAAGATCTTATTAATTGAATGTTAACTTAAAGCTATTTTGTTGCTAATAAATCTATTCTGCAACCACCTTCACGATTTTCAGAGTGGCTAAGATAAGTTGGCCGTAATGTACAAATAATGATTTTGTTTGAATTCGACGTAAATGTTGGGAACGATTTTTAAGCCTGAGCGCGTTGGTTTTGCCTGAAGACAAGGGTCTTCAACCAGTGTGTGTTGCCAGTGATGACATATGGATCTGAGACGTGGTCCTTGACTGCTGGCCTTTTGGGGAAACTCAGAGTCACCCAGCGGGCAATGGAGAGAGCTACGAGTATGCTCGGAGTTTCTTTGCGCGATAAAACCCGGAACGATGATATTCGCCGAAGAACCAAAGTCACCGACATAGCTGTCAGGGTTTGCAAGCTGAAGTGGCAATAGGCAGGCCACATCGCTCGAGGGACCGATAACCGATGGGGAAGAAAGGTTATTGAGTGGCGACCACAAATCGGAAAGCGCAGCGTAGGTAGGCCTCCCACTAGGTGAACCGACGACATTGTGAAAGTCGCGGGCAACCGATGGGTGCAAATGGCGGATTGTCGTTCGATGTGGCGGTCTAAGGGGGAGGCCTTTGTTCAGCAGTGGACGTCTTCAGGCTGATGATGATGATGATGATGCGTTGGTTTTTGTCGAAAAGCATGAAGTGTCAGCACAGTATAATGCACAGATAGGAACATTAATCCCATACTTTGAAATGGCTAATTATAGTCAGCCTAAAAGGAGTGTTTATCTACCATGACGATATGATGGTTGACATTAGTTGTCACCTTAAAGAACCTTCTGCCTTGTTGGTCTAGTGGTCACAAGCGCGCCTGCTGAGCATGGGGTCCTGGCGCTCAATCCCCAGGTCGGGCAAAGTGTTATTGGGTTTTTCCATTAGGGATTTCTCAGTAGCAGCCCGGGGTCTGGATTAATACCCGGTTAATGGCAGTAGGCTCGCCCCCTATTACATGGGAGAATCAAGGGTGTACTAAAATCTCCTCTACTAAACCTTTGGGGGAATACGAGACGTGATGTTATGTATGTATGTTCTTAAAGAACTTCAGTTTCGTAACACCAACGACTATAATCAAGACTTGTCATATCCATACTCAAAGATTACAAATAATCAATCTCCTAATATGACTAAACTTACAAAGCATTTTAGCTAGCAAAGATGTTAACCGTTCACGTAAAATGTTGAATTTGTATTTAGAAAGAGATGTGTTTCCAAACTAAATATTCTATCTTTTTCCAAGTAGGGTATTTAGAAAGAGACAGAATTCCAAAGTAAATAATCAAGGCCAAACGTTTAGATTTTCAGTAGATGTTCGTAGTGTTGTCTCCATTTTTACCTAAACCCTCATGATGTTTACCAATGATTACGAAAAGGAAGAAGTAAATGAAACACCGTCAGTAAACATCTCTTCCAAACGTATTAGACTAAAAATAAAGTCACATAAAACTTATATTGTAGGTCTGCAAAACGATTCACTGACCGCTTCAGCATAAATTAGAATTAATATTCTCGTAAACAAGTTTATACGGTGAGTTTACTTGTCCATTGAATATTAATTTTATGGGAGCTGTTACTGTCTATTCTCAATGCTACATTTTGTTTTATAGATTTTACTAGCTGAGCCGGCGACTACGTCTGCGTAGAAGGTTTTATTTTTTTTGCGTGGGACCCTAATTATTTATATTTTTCTAAAATAAAACTAAACTAAGTTACTCCTTATAATATCAGCTATCTGCCAGTGAAAGTCTTGTCAAAATCGGTCCAGCCGTTTCGGAGATTAGCCGGAACAAACAGATAGACAGACACAAAAATTTTAAAAATGATTTTTTGTTATAAGTACCGGATATGCTTACATATGCATTAAGTAAAAAGCTGTTATTTTGAAATTACAAACGGACACTTCAATTTTATTTATTTTTATAGATGGTCGGTGTTGTTATACATTCCATTGCTCAGATGAGGCATGTTTTTCACGAAATGAATAATTTCGTATGTTAAGCGTTCGTCATAATACTAAACGCAGGGTGCGAGCGGGTCGTGTCGCCGGCGGGTCCGCGTGAGTTGTATGCTAGAGATTATCACTATGAAACATGTCACAGGTAAGGGTTGACCCACATCTGTCAGCACGGAATCGCGTTTTTTCATGCTCTATCCTTTTCTGTCGCTCAGAAACTTCATTTAATAGAGCGAGAAAGACAGCGTGAGACCGCACGCGATAGCACTCCCGCTGTCTTTCTCCCAGACATGGGTCAACCCTAATGCGACCGTAGAATGTCAAATTACCTCCGGAGGCAGCTCTGTCAAAGCTACAGTGTTCAGTTTCCTATAGACTTAAATAAAATAATGTTATTTCGAGACTTGTCAACAGTAATTAGTGGCCAACAACAATTATAGCGACAAGCTCTCTTAATGGAACTGTATTGTATCTGCCTGATTTATCTACCCACTCAACTACATTATGTACTTACTGAGTAGCTTTGTGCACATCATCATCTCCCTTTTTTGTTTTTTTTATCGTTGGAAAATCCTCATGGATGTCCCTCGCCCGGGGAAGGCGAGGGAGTCTGCTGGAATCTTACCGGCTAAAAACCAACGGTGTTCCTCCTCCTGACCGTTCGGCTGGGGTCACGGGATTCGCGAAAGCATGCACTGTAACCCCGGCAGGTCCCGGTCCGCCAACCTTCGATGGACCTTTCCTCTGTGGGGCCTTGCCCCACGTTCTCCTGAGAAGCGCGCACGGAACACTGCGCGCCGCCTTCTCGGGCCTGTCACTGGTCGGGCGGCGGGTCCCCTAACTCGCCGCCCGCAGGCCATACACTAGGGTGGCTGGAGGTCATCGCATATGCGCGCCCTCCGGCGCCCGACATCATCATCTCCCTGCCTTTAGTCCACATTAGGTTGGGTCGGCACAACATGTATTTCGTAAATCCATGTTGTTAGAGGATTTGGCTTATTGTTTTATAACCAACGGCCTGTCTGACATCAACCGTCCTTGGGAATACACGTTGTGCCGTCGCGCGGATGACCCAATGTTCTTGCTGATATTATGCTCTGGGTCCCAAAATGATATGCTTGTCGATCTTATTGCCGACAACTAAGCAGACTATGTTCTTCTTGGTGGAGTATACTTGAAGTTACTCGACCCACTCATTCAGTTTTACTAGGGACTTTGGTCCTGACACATCGTAAACTAATATAGCATTGTGAGCGTCTCTGTAAAAACTTGATGTCAATGTTCGGTATTGCTCCTGTCCCTCTGTATCTCAAATAATAAGCTTGACTTTAACACCGTTCACCTCCATGACTTTACATTTGTAGTCAACTCCAATTGTAGCTGGGAACGATGAATTTATTGAGTAGCTTTGTGCACGTGGTTGGTATATTTAACATAATACATACATAAACTCACGCCTTTTTTCCATAGGCTGAAACTATAGAACGCCACATGCTACGATCTATACATACTCCTTTCGCTTCATTCACATACTGAGAGAACTACGCACCTGTCCTTCTGAAGAACATCACCAATGACATCGATGTATGTCATTCTAAGGTGTCCTCTACCGGCGTTTCCACTGACATCCACCTTATAAATAAACATAGTACTTTCATGATATTTTCTAATTCCAACCATCTGAATAACGGCCAGCAAATAATAACACTATCGTTATAGGCTATCGTTTTTGTAAACCCTTAACAGCTATTCAGGTGATGATTTTTATGTTCTGTCAGCTTCCAATCTAACCAGCTGTGGCTGAATACCAGAATTTTACACGGAGCGACTGCCATCAGACATCCACAACCCAGTTACAGGGCCCTGCCGATATCCTAAGGTTAGACTAGTTGTCAGACTTTGGGCTTCTGATTTCCCGTACCGACTGTCATATCTACCTATATTCGTTTGATACCCGAGACCGACTGTTTAACGTGCTCTCCGAGACACGGAGGGGTCTCGATGTGTAACGAACGGTCACCCATCCACGGCCCCTCCAGAACCAGTCCTTTCTACCAAGATATAAGAAGCACCAGTTTGTGTTCCGGCCCAATTCCTACAAATCTTCGTTCCCTAACATTATTAAACCATAATTTGTTCCACATAATCTTTCATTTTTATTTCATTAACCGTAATCGTAACATATACGCCAGCAGTTTTCGGCACGTTCCGACTCACCTAATATATAGCGGTTTGCCATTCCTTGTGCATTTCCGCGAAATTAATATCGGGTGGCCCCACGTGAGTCGAATCGTATGAAGCCTTATATTTCCTTTTATGGTATTTGGAATCGTTCCATTTCTGAACTTTTAAAAGTTATTTTTGAAACCTTATTTGGGCTGGAGTAGTTGAGTTTGTATTTCGAAATAGTTCGAAATACTTCGGTCGACGAATTCGGTACTTACATTTCTTGTACGGCTTTAGAATACGAATGGGCCACAATCTCTTCGCCTACGTACTTTAAACAGGTGACTTATTTTCACACGTTAGGTGTCCATTACACGCTCAGTTTGCTGTCAGTTTTACTACGGTAATTGCTTTGGTTGACGAAAAAATTATCGTGTAATGCGGCGACTAATTGACTTATGAAATTATTGACAAAAATTCAGATAATTTGATTTTTCAGTTAAGTAATTCGAGTGAACGTGTAATGGGGTTTGGTCAGTCATCTGTCAGGCATCGGTTTACGGCGACGCATGGCTTATGACGGACGATCAGTCTGACTGATGGTGTCATATCAACATTTGTAATTTAGACTGTTGGAGTTGATGACACCTGCTTACGCGTGTAATGGAAACCTTATAGGTGGACAGCTAGGAGATTAAGCGTGCTTCGTGCTTCTGAAAATGTACTTCTTGAAATACCTTCCCATCGCACAGGTTTCATTTCTAACTCCTTCGCTGTCTCAGCAATTAAACTTTGGAACGTGCTCCCCCTTGATATTAAAAAAGCTCCTAGTAAATTCTCCTTCAAACGCAAAGTTAGGAAACACTACTTGAAGTCGCTGCACTCCTAATCATCTAATTTAGTCTTCGTCATAATTGCATTAAGTTTTTCATAACGTTTTGTAATTGATATATATATATATATATATATATATTATAATATCTACATATTTTATTATTTGTATATATGTATTTTATGTAATTTATATTTAACTTTTGATTTCGTGATATATTCAGTCCAAAATTGTCAACTCATCTTTTTCCTGTACCTACGTATTTTGATGCTTTTCTTTTTAACCCTAAGGTTGACTGGTAGAGAATGCCTTATGGCATTAAGTCCGCCTTATGTACCACAATAGTGCATAGAAGTATAAATAAATAAATAAATAAATTAAGGTTTATCAAAATCGCAGGTCACAAAATGACGTATCAGAACCTCACTGTTATAGAATTTCTATTGGAAACTTCCTAGAATAGTGAGGTCGGCTCATAGGGCAGTTATATGTACAGCATCTACAGTCTGATCGATTACATCTGTCTAGACAATGACGTGCCTGTGAATATAAACACGTTTGTCAAGGCATCTCAGTCAGAATATATCGGTGACAGCCAATGACTTGCAAAATGTAGTCCACTGGTGATAATTTCGAATTTAATACAAGTTTATCAATTGTTTTCCTGAATTCCATGTGTGGAAGAACGAGGTATGGTATTCCTGCAACGAAAAGAGAGCATCCTCCAACCAGGCGGGTCTTATATCTGGCGGGCTACTGCTCATCGTTTATGTTGGGAAGTTGTATGTATACACTAGCTGAGTGTCAAATCTTGATTGCGCGATGCAGGATTCTATGACGTCATCTTTCACAGATGTCGCCACACCTGTAATAATATCACCAGGCTAAAGCTTTTTGTTTAGCAATAGGTATTTTTTTTATTGCTTGTTGATTTAAAAATGATAACACAGTTGCACATTATCTTTTTGATAGGTGCGTTACTACTCTCAACCGGCGTGCGTCCTATATAACAAAATGTATGAATGTGGATGAAGCGAAAGGAGTATGTAAGGATCGTAGCATATGGCGTTCTATAGTTTCTGCTAACCTCTATGGGAAAAAGGCGTGAGTTTATGTATGTGTTATTTTTTGAATTGTTGGCACAAAAATTGTAGCGCCAAAGACATATAAGCTTAGTCTTACATAAGGGTTCTGTGTACAAGTTTTATATCTTCAATTCTTTAACAATGAAAGCCTTATCTGGGCTATTCCCATTCTTTTCTCAAACGTTTCGCACTGCGTTTGACATGAAAACCTGAGGAGGCCCCCTACCCTCTTATTAAACACGTTTTATTCGTAAAATGACGTGATATACACCGGTTTATGTTTTTGATTAAAAAGCTGCCATGCTCAATCTCTTTAGAGTTTTACGGAGATGATATAAAGGAGAGCACACAAAGAACGGAAATACTTTTCCAATTACCGTCCTCTGGTGAAAATTGGTTTCTTTCATGGCTTAAACATACTTAGCAGCTTAATTAGTTATTAACGACGATTTTCGGGTGCATTAAAAGAGCCTCCATTAGTGACGATAGGTACTAGCTCCGAGTAAAATACTGGTATTCAGCCGCATCTGGTTAGACTGGAAGTTGACCTCAATATAGTTGGGAAAAGGCTAGGCAGAACCCGAGCTATACTCGTTTTGCTCGCGCCGACATGAGAGAAGAACGACGATTTAATGCTGATCACTGAATTGATGATATTCTCAGTGTACCAATGAGTATCAGCCCGTGTACGTCCACTGTTGAACATAGGCTTCTCAATGATCGCTACAATAAACGATCAGAGAGTATTGCCACAACCACCACACTTGGCAGGGCTCGTGGCTAAGTAACAACCGCGCGGATCATTGGATTTGCGAGGTTCACCTGCACTTGCTGCGGTCAGTCTGTGGATGGGTTTGACCGTTTGTTACACATCGAGGCCCTTCTGTGCCTCGGAGAACACGATAAACCGTCGGTCCCGGGTGTCACACGAATATCTATGACAGTCGTTACGGGTATTCAGAAGCCTGGAAGTCTGACAATCGGTCTAATCTTAGGATATCGGCATTGCCCAGTAACTGGGTTGCGGAGGTCTTATGGCAGTCACTCTATGTAAAATGCTGTTATTCAGTCACATCTGGTTAGACTGGAAGCTGACTCCAACATAGTTGGCAAAAGGCTAGGCAAAACCACGTTTGGCAGACGTATCACGAGCAATAAGAATCCCAAAAGGCTCCACTTTTAATCGTAAGCTATCGCCACACATCCGACACCCCATCCCTTCCCCACATTAACATACATAATCGCATTCTGTCTCCATATCACGCGACGTACGTAAATAATTATCCTAGATTCTCGCGTTACGGTTTAATCGCGTTTCAGACGGTCTGTCTGCACGCAGCCTTGCCAGATGAAAATTAAGTTGGATTCAGTACAGAATGAACAGTTTAAATTTTCCGCTTGAAATTAATATCTTGCCCTAAGCTGTTTTTCGTACGCAATTTTCTTACCAAAGGCTATTTTCTTGTTTAATTGTCGAACTGAGTTAAGACTGTCTTGGAAGTATATGTTTTGTGGATTAAATTTCCGGATGAAGGTGCGGGTAATGAAGATAAAGGGGTAACCATTTTGTTTTAGAGAGGTTTTGGGAAGAGTTGGGCTGGATTGAGGTGCCAAGATTTGGTGGTACAGGTTAAAATTTAATGAAAAATTACAAGGTTGATGTAAAGTGTTCCTCCAAGCACTGACCTTGGTTTTTTTTCGGGCTTATACTCCACAAAACAGTATACTTATTATATAAAAATTAATGTTTGTAGGTTTGTTTATGCGTTGCACATTGGGTCATACGCAACGAGTATTCCCAAGGAGGGTTGATGTCAGGTAGGCGGCCGTTCATAAAACAATAAGCCAAAACCTCTAACAACATGGATTTACGAAATACGTGTTGTACTGACCCCACCTAGTGTGGGATAAGGGCAGGAAGAAGAAGGTTTGTTTATGCGTTCGCACAATCCGATTGAGCTGAAACCTTGTACAATTGATGCGGGTACTTGCACGAAGGTTCCTGACATAGTAAAAAAAACTTCTTACTCGAGTGAAGCCGCGAGGGCACAGCTAGTCTATACTAATAAATAACATTGAAATGTTTGTTTGTAATGTCAAAATAACAGCGTAACAGCTACTAAATGCATATGAAATTATACATATACGGTACTAATAACAATAAAAACTATTTTTAAAATTTTTGTCTGTCTGTCTGTTCCGGCTAATCTCCGATACGGCTGGACCGATTTTGGCGGGAATTTCACTGGCCGATAGCTATTGTCATAAGGAGTAACTGAGGCTACTTTTATTTTAGAAAAGAATTAGGGTACCGTGCAAAAAAAAAATAAACCCATCCGACTTCTACGCAGATGAAGTCGCGGGCACAGGTACGTAGCCTTAAATAATAATGGCCGTGTGATTTTTGGCCTCATAACACCATCTGGTCCGTTTGTCTAATCTGATGATATAAACCAATGTCCTTTTATTTTATCGCAAGTTTAAATAGTGTATTAAAAGCCTCCACGAGTGTCGATACATATAAAGCCTCGTATCCACTAGGTACCATTTGGCTCACGACATGTTGCACAACATGTTGCTCAACTTGTTGTAAGTCAGCGCGGAACTTTTGTTTAGCAACGTTGTCTGTCTACACATGATTTCGCTCGCATTAGTCGTCGACAGCATGTCGCCAGAGGAACTAGTGTTAATTTCAGCGGCGGTAGTTATAATTTTATAGAGAAATACATAAAAAAAGCCACGTTGGTGGGTTAGAAATTACTTACAAAATTAAGAAAATGTATTTAGTGTATTCGTTACACTACGCGGACTTTTCTGCGCGTCACGTCTCCACTCGACAACATTTGATGCTCAACTGCATGTTGCACCGAAACAAACAACAAGCCGTGGCGTCATGTTGCGCGCCAGCTGGCAACGGCGCGCGATGTTGTGCAACGCTGCCGAAAATGTTGAGCGTCACGTGTTGCGCGTCAATTGTTGCTTAGTGGCTACGAGGCTTAATAATGTAAGTTCGCCGCACCCTGGGCAGTCAGCAGGTAATCTTTTCACCACGGCATGAGCGATTCTCGTATAGCTCTTGCCGAACAAGAGAGAAAAAGAATGGTTCTGTTTCATTCTTGAATTAACGAATAATATTAAGAAAATTGATTTTCAAAACGGATATTATTATGTTCTTTTGACGTTTTCCTTCATTTTATTACCTTTTACCCTGTGATGTATTTTCCTTTTTGGACGAGGAAATAATTCACTCATGTACCTACCTAAATATCGTTAGCAAGGATCTTTTTTCATAATGTTTTTTTTTTATAGATTAAACGTATTTGAAAGTGTAGAATATTCCATAAAGCTCGCTATTGAAGACATTTTATCTTTTTTAAACGTTGCCCCACACTGGTTTCTCCTTTATCGTGGGTGCGCTTACAGACATACATCTTCACATGCACAAACGCCCAGATCCGAAAAAACTATCTATAGGCCATACAATATTTGATCCGTGCAGGAATCCAACCCACGACTCGTAGCGCGGAAGCCAATAGCTCTCAGCCATTGCACCAAACGTGTCGTCAAAGCATTGTTTAAACTTATTTTATTTATTCAATAAGATAAGTTGCCTTGTTTGTTGATTTAGTGGTCGGAAGCGTGAATACTGAGCATGGGGTCCTGGGTTCGATCCCCAGGTTGGCCAAAGTGTTATTCGGTTTTACCACTAGGGATTTCTCAGTAGCAGCCAGGAGTCTGGATTCATGTCCGAGTAATTGCAATAGGCTCGCCCTCTATTACATGGGACTTAAACATAACGGTGAAATAAGGGTGTTAGTATACACCTCTGTCCAACCCTTCTGGGTATACAAGGCGCGATGTTATATTATTTAATAAGTAGTAGGCATTTATGGACTGTGATAATACTAAGGTGAATGATAGGTACATTTATAATCTTCTTTACATAGTACTAGAGGACCCAACAGACGTCGTCCTGCCCGGAGAATTTGGTGACATACCGACAGCAGCGCCACCTACCGGGTCCAATTGTGAATCTAAACCATTCAGGGCGCCATCCAAACGCACACAAAAAAAAAACATACAAATCGGTCCAGCCGTTTAGGAGGAGTTCAGTGACATACACACGTACAGTCGAATTATATAAAGATAAAACAAAGTCGCTCCCGCTGTCTGTACGCTTTAAACTTCGCAACGGATTTAATGCAGTTTTCAGAATAGATAGAGTGATTCAAGAGGAAGGTTTATATGCCCCACATTAGTATCTACATTGCACCCGTGCGAAGCCGGGGCGGGGCGCTAGTGCTACATAAAGGCAAGATCATAACTTTTCCAAGAACTTTCACTAGGTATGTGATGAAAAATATCGAGAACAAAATATTTGTTTCGTGTTCGCTGTTACTTAACCCGAAGCTATTATTCAGCGAGAAAAAAGAAAAGTTCTTGAATGGTAAAGTGTCAAGCAGCTTCAAGGAAGATTGCTATACAGGGTGTAAAAGAAATCATGTACCTAATTCTTTCAAAACTCTTGATGTACTGTTGACATAGATTAAACCTGCAAGAGAGATACTTTGGGATTCGATAAAAAAAATTGCAAGTATACATTTGTGTTGTTAATGTGAGGCATTTTAGCGCCCCTAGCGAAATGCGCGGCTATCGCTCGCCGCGTGGTCATTTAACTCGGGGCGCTAAAATGCCTCAAGAACACTCATGTTAGCAACTTGTATTTTTTTATTGAATCCAATAGTATCTCGTGCAGGGTTATTCTGTGTCAGCAGTACATTACGAGGTTTGAAGGAGTTACATCATTTCGTTTACACTTTACACCCTGTATACCGTGAAAGCTTAAATTGTTGAGTTAACGAGCCTATAATTTTATCTCGTTCAGAAGTTGAACGCAGCCCGACAGACAGAGGTCTGTGACTCGACAACTTTCGCTTTGACTACTTACTATACGAAAGTGAGTTTCTATAGATTGCCTCACAAAATTTCCCGAACAATTTCTCAACATCAAAATAAATTATTACTGAAGTTAACTCAATGATGGCCGAGTTTCTAGTATAATATTTTCCTGTGCAAATTGATTTTGGCGTGATCCGGACGAAATTTTTGATTAATATTTTATTATTATATTTGTTAGATTGAATTAGTTGTTTGTTATCTTGGTAGATACTTCGTTTCAGCTTGTACTTGTCCACCGCTGGACAAGAGGCTACCGTATACTCTGATAGAAAGAACTAGATTATAAGCATTCAAAAAAATTGAAAAATTTGCAGAGTTCCTTTTTGTTACCTTACTGTTTAAGAAGTGATAGCCTGCGGTTGAACCCAGTATTATAAGTGCTCTGAGGGTTGTACGCTTAACTTCCATGTAAGGCGTCTAACTTCGATCTCGGCCCGGACATCTGACTTTTCGAATTCATGTGCGGATCAGAATTTGATTATCACTTGCGTTAACGGTGAAGGAAAAACAACGTTAGGAGACCTGCACACCTGAGAGCGCTCCTTAAAGTTCTCAATGGTGTGTAGTCTGCCAACCCGCCCCAGGTTAGCGTGTTGGACTAAGGCCTAGACCCTTCTCATTCTGAGAAGAGGCCCGTGCCCAGCAGTGGGACAGTAATGGAATAATTATGTTATTTACTGTTCACAGGATAATAAATAGCTGAAGCTTTAACAATGTCGTTAATTTCAAAAGCGCCAATAAATGGCTTTACTGTATTTACTTAGGTACATCTATAGCTATATACTTACCTTCTTGAATCATAGGCGCCCAAATTTCACGTGTTTAATATAAGGCACCGCTCTGCCTTATTAACGGCATGGCGACACTCTTTAATAAGTCGGCTACGTTGCAGAATTTTGACAGGAAAAGGGGGGAACGTTGAAATATTATGTATTAACGACGTTTTATTAATGTTGCTAAGAACAGATTCCTAAGGCCCGATTTTACAAACGTCGGATAGCGTTTATCCAAGGAATAAGTTAGACGTTTTGGCAGGTTTGTATAGGAATTCTGTCAAAACGTCTAACTTATTCCTTGGATAAAATTCTGTCAAAACATCTAACTTATTCCTTGGATAAACGCTATCCGACGTTTGTAAATTCGGGCCTTCGAAATAGGACCAGTTTGACTAACTTTAAATAAATTTTATCTGAGGAATCAGTTGGACGTTTTGGCAGAATTTCTACCCAAGGGCTGTCAAAACGTTAAATTTATTCCATGGATAAACGCTATCCGACGTTGGTAAACTCGATCTTTAATTGAATTTGAAGGCATTTTCGATGCGTGAAATCTTCTGTCGGAAGAAGTGTCTGTGGAAGAACGAGGTATGGTGTTCCTCCAACGAAAAGCGAGGAACCTCCAACCAGGCGAGTCTTATGCCTGGCAGACTATTGCCCAACGGTTGCTATTGGGAAGTTGTATCTACCTGCGGTCCAAATCTTGATATTGCGATGCAGTATTATGTGACGTCATATTTGGGAGTTGTCATTATTATTGCTGTAGTCTGCTACACAATCGTCGTACTGCGTAGTTCGCATTTGGCGTGGTAGATGTCGCCACATGTCAATACTGTGATAATTAGCTGGTGAAGATACCCATAGAAGGCAGTGATAGCCTAGCGGCTTAAAGTTTGCCTTTCATGCAGGAAGGTTTGAGTTCGATGTCGGCCAATATCTTTGACGTTTTGTATTCATGTGCGGATCAGAATTTGATTATTACTTGCATTAAAGGTGAAGGAAACATTGTGAGGAAACCTGTACAACAGAGAGGATTTCAAAAAGTTCTCGATGGTGTGTGTAGTCTGCCAAGCTGCACCAGGCCAGCGTGGTGAACTAAGGCCTAAACTTTTCTCATTCTGAATCAGAGGCCCGTGTCCAGCAGTGGAATAGTCATGGTCTGATTATGTTATCTATCATAAAGAATTTATACACAAGAAAGAAGCTACACGTGAGCAAAGAAGCTAGCCACACCCGGTACTTAAACTTTCATTACAGCTTAAAATAATAACGCCTTGCTTGTATTCCCCGAAGGGTTCGGCAGAGGTGTTTTTAGTACAACCTCGTTTCGCCAGTTATGTTTAAGTCCCATGTAATAGAGGGAGAGCCTATTGCCATCAACCGGACACAAATCCAGACTCCGGGCTGCTACTAAGAAATTCATAATGGAAAAGCCCAATAACACTTTTCCCGACCTGGGAATCGATCCCAGGACCTCACGACCAGCAGTCGTGCTTGCCACCACTAGACCCACGAGACAGCAATTTTTTTCCTTTAAACACATATTTGTATAGTACGACATAACTAAGATGTCGCATTGGAAAAGTTGTTCAAACACTAATGGCAGTCGCTCATTTTCGCGCCACTCATTTATTGTGTCAGCGTAAAGATCATATTTGACTGCATTACTATAGGTCTACCAGGATCTGATGGCAAATAGGGAAATTAAATGTTTTTGTGGGTAACACAAGGGTAATTTGAATAAAAAGTCTTGATACTTGTAATTTTTTTTCTTTAATTTCTTCTCGATCTTCTTCCTGCCCTTATCCCACACTAGATGGGGTCGGCACAACATTGTATTTCATAAATCCATGTTGTTAGAGGTTTTGGCTTATTGTTTTATGTGACCCAATGTGCTTGCTGATATTATGCACTGGGTCCCAAAATGATATGCTGATATATGGTTTTTTGCAATTTTATTGTAATGGAAAAGGAAACCTTGTTAAAATAAGTATGTTTATTAAAAATGTCTGAACAAGAAAACATTAATCAGAACTGGAAAATGTATCAACTACAGTCATACTCGTTTTGACAAGTGACATGTTGACATTGCCATACGAAAACCACTGTTTGTTATTAATTTTTAATGCCATGAGATTCTGGTTGACCTATAATAATAAACATTCTGTAAAATATAGGTACATACAACAGAATCGTGTAGGGGTGAATCTATCATTACAGTTATAGCTAATATCGGTATGTCAGGATTGCGAGCATGGTAGATAAAGTAAATGAAACCAACATAGACTCTCCACCACTGAGAGTACTTTTAATTTGGTTAGTGGTTAGTTACAGAAGCTAGTTCACAATGTAAAACAATATAATAATTTACACAAGATCAGAAAATAAGGACAAGCAAATCAGATATAAAAGGTCAGACTTCTTCAGCTGTTCGATATGTAATCCGCTGCTTCGTCGAGTGACCAGTGTTTTTATAACTTCGGGTACGTTGATTCATCTTGACGATTACCCTCCTTTATCAACGTTGTCCAGTGTTACCAGCTACCGATAAAAATTCGTGAATTTGAAGTCGCGCTTGGTTCGGCAGTGATCGGTTTTACGAAGTTTGCCGATGCGACGACTATACATTACAACACATTACATACAACGCACGCCTCCGAAGTTTCCTCTAAAACTTCACAGCGTACTCGACGCTATATCCAAGGATATTCATGTCGTGACTTGGCAACCGTCACATGTTACCTTGTATACATGGATGCTCTTGTACTCAAGTCTTCAGCACAATTACATGGCTGGTGCGCTGATCAACAGGCGTTTGAAGAATTTAATGAAAATCCGCCTTTGTGAGTCGTCACGGTAATTATTTTTGATTGGATTATTTTTTGGGATAGGTATTTGATGGAGTTTGTGACGTGTTTAGTGATATATTGATTAGTGATGGTTTAATTTATGTAGATCATTAACATCGTCGTCTTTGTTAACGACTTTCAAAAAAGGAGGAGGTTCTCAATTCGATTGTATGTTTTTTTTTTGTATGTTTGTTCCGCGATATCTTTGCTAATTGTGAACCGATTTTATTGATTCTTTTTTGTTTGAAAGAGTATTCTTTCGAAGTGGTCCCATTTAAATTTGGTGAAGATCTGATGAAGAACTTCGGAGATAGACCATTTGAAGTCGGTTTTATTTTTGTTAAAAAGTGATTATATACATCTCTAATCAGCCGTAATCTCATGATCAATTTCTGATTTATATGCAGATTTGGGAATGCCATTGTAGATACCTTTAGTAAGCAAATGGTGCATGGTGTGATGGTGGTAGCAGGAAACGTCTAAATGCTGCTGCTCATAGAAGACACGTGTTGCCCCCTGTAGTTTTTGTAGTATTTTAGAAAATGTGAAAATAATAATAACTTTGAATGATAGATTGAGGAATGATGAGATTAGACAAAGTAACGGTTTAAAAGATGATCTAGTGACAAAAATTGAAAGGAGTATGCTTAGGTGGTTTGGTCATGTTGAGAGAATGAGTGAAAAGCGATTAACAAAAGGAATTTATAAGGCGGATGTCAATGGAAACGCCGGTAGAGGACGTCCTAGAAGGACATACATCGATGTTATTGATGATGTTCTTCATAAAGGACCAGTGCGTAGTACTCTCAATCGGCGTGCGTGTATGACAAGATGTATGAATGTGGATGAAGCGAAAGAGGTATGTAAGGGTCGTACCATGTGGCGTTCTATAGTTTCTGCCTACCCCCATCGGAAAAAGGCGTGAGTTTATGTATGTATGTATGTGAAAATAATGTGTGAAGTTATGTAGAAAATTTAACTTTCATGTCTCATTTCAAAAAGTGCTTAACTTATTTATGGCAATCAGATACATCTTTAGGTTGTTTATGCTGTAGCCTTTCAAATGACATTAAATTTATGCCTCTGGGGGGCCTAGGTCTAAAGTTGTCGGTGTTTAAGTATGCAGAGGTCGAAATAGGTAAGTTAAATACTAAAATTACTCTATCTTTGGGAGGGTGGAGAATCGATCTCACAGGTGGAGTGTTTTTATCGATAAAATTGAGTGTAGGTATATACCGCCTTTAAAATTTTATACTCCGTACTGGGACACATTGTATGGAAGTAAGAAAGAAAAAGTATTTATTTTTTCGCCCAAGCGGACGCACACGCATACTTAAAATTAAAGATATAATATTTCTAAAAATTAAATACTTATTACTACAAAACAAAATTGCATTTAAATTGAAACATATACCGTACCTTGTAATCCAAACACAAAAAAGTTAAAAAAAAAAACAGCAATCCACACAATCAATGGCTACTATTTATGGTCTATGGTGATGACAGGACAAAGCTTTACGGAAAGGAGTTTTCTACCTAAACCTTACAAGACTACCCTCAAATCAAAACATTCATCTAAAAGCCGAGACATCATACCTATAGGGCTGTACATACAATTCATCAATACATCACTACTAGCGACATTTTGCACCAATTTGTAACAGGCTTGAGACGACCGTCGCGTCATTGAAATCTCGTTCACTGATGGAACGTAAATAACCCCTCAAGATAGAAGCGACAAGAACTATATTGAAAAGAGCTTTCACTTAGTGTTGTCAGATATTTTGATTCTACAACAGTGTAAAGATGGCCGACGGGTCGTAAAAGGAAGTTATAGGCCTTTTATTGCAAATTGCGTGCGTGGATTTTTCCGTCGGAGGCTTTGATGGTACGAAGATCGGTGTGTGATGTTTGTCATGTTATATTTATTTGAAAGTAAAAGGATCGATTTCCGATCAGACATTAGGTCTTCTTTTTAAACTTTGCCCTGCACTAGGATTTCTCCTGTATCGTGGATGCGTTAACAGACATAAATCTTCACATGAACTATTTGTAGGCCATACAAATATTTGATCCGTGCGGGAATCGAACTCACGACCCGTAGCGCAGAAGCCAATCCCTCAGTCACTGCATCGAACGTGTCGTCAAGGTTGAACGATTGTTAAAAATGTTGATATAAGCGTTATCTGTGTTCATACCCAAATACTCAAACGCTACTCAGTTTAAAGTTGCTGTGAATTTCATGTTGTCTCTGTCACTCCGTCTTAAATTGACAGGGACAGCACGAGACTTAACTTTGAGTTGACTTGACTTTTTGTTGCTTGTCTCATCCACTAAACACTTATTATTTGCTTTCTCGTTTGTGTGTCGCGCACCAAGCCAGAAAAAGCAGTAATAGCCTAATGGTGTGACCGTCGTACTGCCAACTCATAGGTCTCGAGTTCGAACCCAAGGCACGCACCTCTTACTTTTCGGATTCATGTGCGTATTGTATAATTATAACTTGCTTAAAACGGCGAAGGAAAACATCTTGAGGAAACCGGCGTGCCTGAGAGATATTTCTCGACGGCATGTGAAGCCAAGTCAGAGGCTCATGGGCGGCATAAGTTCTGAAACCAGGTTAGTCACTAACTACTCGAAAAGAAGAAGACCAGGTCAGAGTAGTGGTCTAAGGCGTAAACCATTCTCATCCTGGGAAGATGCTGATACCGAGCAGTGGTACAACAATAGACTGATTATACTAATACTATCACTATTAATCAGGCACAATATGAAAAATGAAATGAAAAATATTTATTTGGACACAACACAAATAAGACACAGACAAGACAATTAGGTACAGCAGAACAGAACACAAAAAACAATACAAAATAAATGAAAAATACTAACATAAACGAAAGTAGGTAGGTATGTGTCTCACGGCTGGACCAAATAGGTTCCAGATCAGCTTAATGCTAAGTCACAAGTACTTGGCGCTGGTTTTCATCTGGAACCAATATCAATCCCGAGCTACAATTGAGCTTTACTTAAAAAAACAACTACCTCGTTGGTTTAGTGGTGGCAAGCGGGACTGCTAATCGTGAGGTCATAGGTTCGATCCCTAGGTCTGGCAAAGTGTTATTGGGTTTTTCCGTGCGTAATTCCTCAATAACAACCCGGGGTTTTAATTTGTGCTCGTTTGATGACAATAGGCTCGTCCCCTATTAATGGGACTTAATTATATCGGTGAAATAAGAGTGTTACACCTCTGCCTAACCCTTCAGGGAATACAGGTGTGATGTTATGTTAAAATAATAACTGGGTGACAGTTTGGCCAACCTGGCAACCGAAGCCAAAACCTCTGCAGCAAATGGGTTTTGTTAGTTCTTCACACCTACATTCACGTAAAACCTACACGTCTAACTACGTCATGACGTGACTATACCGCTCAAAAGAAATAGTGGCACATCTTTTTCTCAGAAAATGGGAAACAAGTACCTACTTTTTGTTATTGCCAAAGGTGAAACAACGCGTAAAAGAAAGTGTTATTAGACGTGTTAGTACGTGAAATAGCGTCTTTTTATGTATGAGGTAATGAATATGTGCTAAGATCTTGATGTATGTGTGTTCAACATCATGCCTGTGTTCTGGTTAGGCAGGGGCCTTTCATCTATGACTGAGCTGGACACTTTATCCTGTCCTATGAACTAAATCCAGACCGCAGTTGACAGCCAAGCTCGACCCACTTGACCAAGCAATTAGATACTTTATATTAGGTACTTACCTATGAAATTGGCGTTTTTTTCTCACAAATAGAGAACCTCGTCACTTCTATGATTTAAAATATATATCAATTGCTTGATATTATATCGAATAATGACCATCATAGACAACTCCCAATAGTAAAAAAAACCTTATTACTTATAGTTTTCTACCCAAAAAATATACCTTAAAAATTACTCCTCTTTTTGTTAGCAGACATGACCACTATTTTTGTTTTAACTTAGCCAAAACTTATTTTGGTCGCATAATCTAAGTGGCATACGTTATCTTAGTTTTTAAACATTAGTGCATAAAAGTTTTAAAACATTAGTGTTCATAGTTGTTAAATAAATTAAAAAAATGTTAGTATGAAAAATGCAACTTCTTTAAAATTCTCCATACAAAACGCTGATTTCATAGGTGGGGACCTAATAATAATAGCGTTAGCGTTAAATCTACTAGCAAGTTAAATTGCGTAAGACGACTTCTGCAAGGGACTTTCACTGAATATCTCTCCCACTTATGTTAAGTACCTACCTAAAACATAAAAACTATATTTTTTTTAAAAAATCTGACTACTTTTGGTGATCACTCACACAAATGCAAAGCTCAGCTTCGGCCTCGCGGACGGTAAAGCTCTCTATGCATTGTCCATGCGTGCTGTTCGTCCGTGTGTGATGCACAGTGCGTAGGCTTGCTGAACTGCAAACCATCGTGCATTTTACCATCCAACAAGCCTACGCACTATCGTTTTGCGTCGTGCACGGACGGACTTAACGCTTAATGTTTAGTCTATAAAATATCACCCTAAAAACGACAATGCGGACCGCACATAATTTCACAATCCATTACTCGTCTAGTTCAAACCCGTAAGATTAAGCCCGACCGCCTGTCCACTCGGCCGGGGATGTATGCGATATGAGTGCGGGCTGCTTACGCGCCAACGATTTGTTTAAACGAGTTGGTGGTATGAGGTATGAAATATATCATGTGGTTTGGGCATAGAGTAGGTACACATTGGCGAAGAGGTGACGTGATTGATAATTGAAAAAAAAACCTATTTTAGGTATACCGGAACATAATAAACTGCTTGGCGATGTGAGGGTGGTAGCTAGCCAGGTGGATCGTATAGATCCTACCACCAAGCGGTGCTGAGTTTTGTTGAATCTTACAACACGCGTCTATTCCCAGCGTGCGGCGAGGAATCTTTATATTCTAACCCGTCGTCCCCACACGGGGAAAACCTACTTCCGTCTTGGGTGTGGGTGGAATTGGCACTTAAAGAACTCAGTGCAATAACCTCCTCACCAAGCCCAGCTATAATTGAAGCCTCACATCAACCAAACTATTACAAATATAGTATACCATAGAGGAATTAGGCGTATTCTATTTAAAGATTTATGAGAAGCCTTGAAGACAAGAGTCATACAGACAGAAAAACGTGCAAAGTTGGTATAAACTTAGGTACTAGGTATGTAAATCTTCATTACTCTACGACACGGACATTTTTCCTCTATATTTCACTGTCCGAAAGCCATTTTAGTGTGGTAAGACCCATTTTAAAGTCAATTGTGCGTGCTAAGTCCACCCTATTAGGTTGTCGCGGAACTTATTATATATTTATTTTGTTTTCCATGAGAATTTGACTGCTGTTAGGTGTCAAGGGAGAATTCACATGTACCACAACCACACCACATCTCAGCGACAAAACGTAGTCAAGCAGTCTTCTTCTTTTCGTGTGGTTAGTGACTAACATGATGTCAGAGTTTATGCCGCCCATGGGCCTCTGACTTTTCTTCACATAACATCGAGAGATATCTCTCAGGCATGCTGGGTTCCTCACGATGTTTTTCCTTCACCGTTAACGCAAGTGATAATCAAATTATGATCCGCACATGAATTCGAAAAGTCAAAGGTACGGGCCGGGATCGAACTCAGACCCTCCTGCATAGAAGGCAAGCGTCCAACCGCTATGGTATCACTGCTATCCTCGTTTAAGCTGAGTAAATAATATTATACTTGTGCAAGCAGTAGGTTTACTACAAAAGAGCAATACATGGGGCTCGCTGACATGATTTCTTGATCGCGAGTCTGTCTGAGCCGATGAACTTTTTTCGCTTTATGAAATTACTTAAAGAACTGTACATAAGGAAAGAAGAATTAATTTACTTATTCGTCTTTATCGTCATTCTCGTCATAAACGTCGTTTCTATACCATTATCATCGTTCGCTTCGCCCTTAATTCTTAATGAAATTTTGTTTCACTGTAAGCTTTGGGATCTAAAAGCTTTTTTATAAGGTGTTCAGGGTACAAGTTATAATTATTTATTTATTACTCCCTCGCGATTATTGATGATATCTACTAAAAGCCTGTAACGGTACGCATCAGTCATTAAAAGCCATGGTTTTGATAGCATCGTACAATTTTTATGGATTTATTTATGCTATACGTGGATTTGTTAGGATATCGGTATTGCCCAGTAACTGGATTGCGGGGGTCTGATGACATTCGCTCCGTGTAAAATACTGTTAGTCAACCGCATGTGGTTAGACTGGAAGCTGACCCCAACATAGTTGGGAAAAGGCTAGACAGAATAGGTGGATTTGTTAGGATGCCAAGTAATACTAGACATTAAAATGTTCCTTGAAAGAAATTACTTACTACACTAAACTTATCGACTTATAGGTAAACTTTCTTCAAAATTTAGTCTTAGATTCTATACATTTAATTCATGTCTTTCTGGCTATAGGTAGGTAAATATGATTAAAATTTGAATTACTTAGCACAAGTGTTCAACAAGTTACATTTGATTTCACGTATTCTTAAATCGTAATTGTTAGACCGCATAAGCCGCTGGACAGTTTCTTTTAGGATTTTGAAAAGTTCGTTACACTTACCTAGCGGTCTGTAGTCTTCGTGTATCATTCTGCCTAGCCTTTTCACAACTATGTTGGGGTCAGCTCCCTGTCTAACCAGATGCGGCTGAATACCAGTATTTTACACGTTAGAGCGACTGCCATTAGACCTCCGCAACCCAGTTACTGGGTATTGCCGATATCTTAAGGTTAGACTGGTTGTCAGACTTTCAGGCTTCTGACTTCCCGTAACAACTGTTATAAGTATTCGCATGACACCCAGGACGGACGGTTTAACGTGCTCTCCGAGGCACGGAGGGGTCTCGATGTGTAACGAACGGTCACTCATCCACAGATTGACCGCGGCAAGCTCAGCTTAACCTCGCAAATTGTATGATCCGAGCGGTTGTTAATTAGCCACGAGCTCTGTAGTCTCCGTGTTCGTCAAGGTAAAATATAATTAACTTTTTAACAAATAAAAACCGACTTCAAATTGTCTATCTCCGAAGTTCTTTATCAGATCTTCACCAAATTTAAATGGGACCGCTTCCAAAGAATACTCTTTCAGACAAAAATAAGAATCATTAAAATCGGTTCACAATTAGCAAAGATATAGCGGAACAAACATACAAAAAAAAAAACAGTCGAATTGAGAACTTCCTCCTTTTTGGAAGTCGGTTAAAAACTCAAACAAATCATTGCTTTCAAGCATTCATGTATCTTAGCAATATTTGAACAATAAAAAACATTCTCATCTAAAATCTACCATTCTAACATACAGTCGTTAACACCAGTCAGGTAACATCAAAGCTTTGACGACTGACGTCATGTGCGTCGTTCGCAAATTGCCACGTCAGTCAAACTCGCGTTGATCAAACTACGCTGTGTGGTTTACTGATTTGACAGTGTTTATTGAGTCTTTGTGCTCTGTAGTTTAAATTGACGAAGTTAATTCGTGAATGCCGATTTTGTTGATCCGTTCTGCGAGGTACGACTGTTTTTACGTAGGTATGTTAAATACGCAGGACACTACAAAAGTCTAGACTGTTAAAGCCGCGTTTAACAATATTCTAAACATAAAAAAAGGTTTTTAAGGTCTGATCATACAGAGAGCGTGGTTGCGTGTGATATTCACGTCTCGTATTGATCGCGTGCTCCTGGCGTGCTCTTTTTTATTTTCCCCTAGTTGACTCCTTGTAGATGGTCTTGCGGACCGTTTCTATGTAACCGGGCAGTTATTGGCTTTTGGCGTGCGAATTACTATGACAATGTAATGAAGACGCCACACAGAGACTGCCACGCGAAGCTTGGTGTGGTGTAGCTGTATTTGTGTGGCGTCTTCCATACATTGTCATAGTAATTCGCAAGCCACGAGCACCCGATCAACACGCGACGTTTACTTCACACCCAGCCACGTTCTCTGTCTGACCGGGCCTTTATGAAGCCCTGTTTAGTCTAATTAAAAACACGTTAAATTTAAATAATGTTATATCACAATCCTATTTAGCCTGGAATATTCCTAGTATCAGTTGTATAACAAGTCAGCCTATTACAGTCTACTTCTGGATTTATCTATCACACCTAGTTTACCCAGTTTCTACATGTCGTTGGTCCGCGTTGTGGACACACCAAGCCCTTTATTGGTTGGAGTGTACGAAACAGGGCATTGGGGAAACTGCAGTCTGATCTCCACAACTCTTTGGAAAAAAAGTTTTTTGATAAAAGAAAAGGTAGACCTGACAGTCCTCGTTATTAATTATTACCATGGGGTGTATTAAAAGAGTCAGCACCAATGACGATACCTCAGCACGATCGGCGAACCCTGGGCATTCAACTCCACTACCAATCTTGCTGACTGGCTAATCTTTTCATCACGGCATGAGATATTCTCATAAAACTCGTGACGTCATGAAATAATAATTATTACCATTCCAACTAAAACAAAGCCACATAAAAATTTTATAACGGTTTTACATAACATCACGCCTGTATTCCCCGAAGGGTTGGGCAGAGTGTAGAGTATCACCCTCATTTTGCCGTTATGTTTAAGTCCCATGTAATAGGGGGCGAACCCATTGCCATCAACTGGTCACAAATCCAAACTCCGGGCTGCTGCTGAGGAACACTTTACCCGACCTGGGGATCGAACCCAGGACCTCACAATCAGTAGTCGCGCTTGCTACCACTAGACCAACGAGGCAGTAAATAAATAATGGTTTTAATTATTGAAATGAACATATCAAAACTTGATTGTGTTGAATTTATTCTGAAAATGGGCTTACGTGGGCTTTGTTAATACCACTGACAAATGAAAAAAATAAATACCTATTTGTAATCCTGCACACTTGCAAAAAGGATTAGGAGAACGTATTTGTATACTGGATTGGGTTGAGTGCGTTTCCAATTCCAAATGTGTGTATAAAATGTAAATTGAATTATATTCTGAGTTATAATTTCACATGTGGACCAATTCTATTAACAAACGTTTATCATTCGCAACTGAATCGAAGCCGAATTGTTAATTTAGACAGTTTTCTTTGACAAAAACTGTCAATTTGTTTGACAATAAAGACGAAACTCGAACATTTCCCCTTTAAGTTTAAAGATGTTTGAAAGAAAGAAAAGAAAGAAAGAAAATAATTTATTTTGGACTCACACAGGCAGTTACAAAAACAAAAACAATATTTACAAAAAAAAAGAAAGGATAAGAATTTATACTACCTGCACGAGGCCAAAAAGGGCTCCTATCTCAGCATAATGCTGCGACATTTAAAAAAAAAAACAAAATGTCGCAACGCTGGTTTTCAGATAGGACCATAGTGTTTTAACGTTCCATTGCCAGTAGGCTCAGTGAAAACAAAATCAAACATTTTTATAATGAGAAAATATCTTCAAATAAAAAATGAGGCAGAAAAAATATTGCCTCGTTGGTCTAGTGGTGGTAAGTGCGACTGCCGATCGTGAGGTCCTGGGTTCGATCCCCAGGTCGGGCAAAGCGTTATTGAGTTTGTCCGTGTGAAATTCCTCAGTAGCAGCCTGGAGTTTGGATTTGTGTCCGGTTGATGTCAATAGGCTCGCCCCCTATTATTAGACTTAAAACATAATGGCGAAACGAGGGTGTTACTATACACCTCTGTCCAACCCTTCGGGGAAAACAGGCTTACCTGTGTGTAAAAAATATTAATTTTGTTAGTTTTTCTAAACATCGGCACTATAAAATGGACTAGGAGGCTCCTTTCACCTTTCCTGCTTCAAAAAAATACCTGTATTAGCCTACTGCATGAAGTTCTTTTAATTCTTCTGTCTTATTCAAATCGCGCGGACCATATGATTTGTAAGGTTAAGCTGCGCTTGCCGCGGTCAGGCCGTGGATGGGTGACCATTCGTTACACATCGATACTTCTCCGTGCCTCGGAAAGCATGTTAAACCGTCGGTCCCGGGTGTCATACGAATACCTATGACAGTCGTTACGGGTAGTCAGAAGGCCGAAAGTCTGACAAACGATTTAACCTTAGGATATCGGCATTGCCCAGTTACTGGGTTGCGGAGGTCTGATGGCAGTCGCTCCGTGTAAAGTACTGGTATTCAGCCGCATCTGGTTAGACTGGAAGCTGACCCCAACGTAGTTGGGAAAAGGCTAGGCAGAACGATGAAGTTCTTTAATCAAATGTTTGTGGTGCGATCTCTTCATGGATTTTCGTTCAAATCTGCAGCGGTACCTTCGCCGTTTCTAGTGATCAGACTTGAAATATCAAAGCCAATAAACTCCATACTCACATAATTCGACGTCGGCTTCCATTTTAATTGCAAGCCCGCCAATTTCCAAAGGAATTTAATCATCACATTTCTCAGTTTGCAGCGTCGGAAAAAAATCTCCGCGGACAAAGTTAGTCATAAAATAATTCCACTTTTCATTCCCTTTATGAAGAATGCTGGGCGGTAGTTCAAAAATTCCCGACTCGGCTGTAGTTTGAAAATAATAAAAACATGGAACTTTAAGTGGACGAAGTAATATTCTTCTGTTTGGTTCAGTCGCGAAGCTCGTTGGATGTGTTTGTGGGATTAAAAATAATGATGGTATTTTAGATGTCTGGTAGGTTTTCGTGTTTAGAAAAAATTGTAGGCTTGAAGTCATATTGTAACTATGATACTTCTATGAAAGGTTTTTTATACTGTAAACTGTATGAAGCGATGTATTTCAAGAAATAAAAACAAATCGAAAAATTTGAAATTAGAATTGCCCGTGCAATATTTTTAAAGGAATTATAGCACAAAATAAGTAGTTATTGTTAAACGTCAGACTCAAAAAATGTTAGATTATTTTAATATTCAACTGTATTCAATACTTTATCATACTGCAAAAGTTTCACAGACAGTCTCAAATTATTGTCAGTGTCCAACCTCTCGATTCGACTATAAAAATCGCTACAAGAGCCATTAAAGACGAAAGCGTGGAAAATTCCAGAAATTCATAAACAAAACGTTGTGGATGACCTTCAACCCTCTGCGGTTTCTGCGACGCTTCCTGCGGTGTACCGCATACACCTTTACCAGCTCTGCCTTTGACGAGGCTTTACGTAGAAGATTTGCAAAGGGATTGTGTGAAAGGCTGGCTTCTTGTGCCGCTCGTATTGAGAATTAGTTTGCCGATTGCGACTTTCAGTTTTCAGTAGCCTTTTTTATGAGACGAGGTTTATAACTGCCTTGTTGGTCTAGTGGTTGCAAGCGCGACTGCTGAGTTTTGCGTCCCGGGTTCGATCCCCAGGTCGGGCAAAGTGTTTATGGGTTTTTCCATTAGGAATTTCTCAGCAGCAGCAGCCTGGAGTCTGGATTAGTGCCCGGCTAGTGGCAATAGGCTTGCCCCTATGACATAGGACTTTAACATAACGAAACGAGGGTGTACTAAAACACCTCTGCCGAACCCTCGGGGAATGTAAGGTGTGATGTTATGATATGTTATGTTAAACTACTTATTCAAGACGTCAAAATACCGTTTTAGGTAAACATTCACGCCCCAAAAATGTATCGTATCTCAGCGCGTAGTTCGGTTATCTGCTACGACATCGTAGCAAACGTAGAACTGATATCTACGCGCCAGCTACGTCGTAGCAACAATTTATTTTTAACGCTACACAATGTTTTGTACACAAAAGCTTCCTTTAAACTCCAGTTAGTTGTTTATCGATAAACTGTATCCATCAAAGCTATTGTCTGCAGGATATACTACATAGAAACAGTGTAGCTAGCGCTTGTTATCCCGCCCATATTGTTTTCTTGAACAAACGGTAACATGACGTGCATGGAAAAATTTATAGCTTTAAGAAAGCATGTTCAAGTGGCCACTCCCGTTTCACAGCCGTCTCGCTCTAACTTAAACCCTTTTTTAAAGATTTGAAGAGATTTTAGGTCATATTGACAAAGGTCATCAATAGAAGTTCACTGTACCCATCTTCTGAGTGTCATCACAAATATTTAAACAATAGTTTTCTTTCCATACATGAATTATACATGTAGAAAAAACAAAAGACATAAATTTTCTTTCTCCTGCAACAAATCAAGACTGCATAATCTACAGAAACACAACATTTATACCTGCCTACCCAAGAGTTGTGACGGGAAAAAAATAGTCAACTTAACGTTTGCACATTCTATAGGCTTCATATTTTCGATTGGTATGGAATTTGTCTATTAACAAAACCAGTGAAACGTTTAAAAAAAATATGAATCTTATTCTGGACTGAAGTTTTTTAGATAACCCATTTGCAATATATTTATTGACATATTTAATTTGATATAAAATACTTTTCATCCATTAACCAGCTCGGTGAAGAACGTTCTATACTGGGATCTTAGACTATAATTATAATTTTATAGTGTTATCCTGAAGGATGGTGATTTAATACCTTTTTGAATAACGCCTAAAATCTTTGAAAAGGCTTAAAGTTGGAGCAAGACTGTGAAACGGCCTCTTAGCGTCTTTTAGAATTATGCACACGTAGTAAAGGAATAGCAATAACGGTAATTCTTATATTCAATTTCCGTGAACATTGGAACGGCTTGCGTGATCTGGCTACCTAGTGTATTTTCTGTATAACAATACCATCATCAATATGAGCCCGTTAGTTGTACCCACTTCTGGATATAGCTCTCTTGTAAAGCTGTTCAGCTGCTAAAGAGTCACTGGATAGAGTAACATAAACATAACATCACGCCTGTATTCCCCGAAGGGTTGGGCAGAGGTTTAAAGTGACACCCTCATTTCGTCGTTATGTTTAAGTTCCGTGTCATACGGGGTGAACCTATTGCCACAAATACAAACTCCGGGCGGAATTCCACTCGGAAAACTTTGCCCGACCTAGGGATCGAACCCAGGATCTCACAGCAGTCGTGCTTGCCACCACTAGACCAACAAGGCAGTAAGTTAACGAGTGTATAGAGTAGTAACCCCTTAAAACGTTTATCCCATCGGTGTTGATACACTAATACAATTCACAAAACCATATTCAATAACTCTTAAAATAAAAACTCAAAACATACCCGACATCATAATGTGGCTGTCGATCCTTGTTAGCGATTATTATTAATGCGGTGAGAAAGTGCTTTCTATAACGAGTCATACAAGCTCAAACACGATGGGTCTGCAACTAGTCATTGTCGGGTACCGATCGCCACCCTGAGCTACCTTCTTAGTCCTTATCCAAGTCACAATATCAGTCGCTATAGCAGTGATAGCCTAGTGGTGTGACCGTCGGACTGCCAAATCATAGGTCTCGAGTCCGAACCCAAGGTACGCACCGAATTTGAACCCAAGGCATGCACTTCTGAATTTTCGGATTCATGTGCGTATTGTATAATTATCACTTGCTTAAAAACGGCGAAGGAAAACATCGTGAGGAAACCGGTATGCCTGAGAGATATTTTTCGACGGCAAGTGAAGCCAAGTCAGAGGCCTATGGGCGGCATAAACTGGCAACAGGTTAGTCACTAACCACATGAAAAGAAGAAGTCGCAATTGAAATATAATTAAAAAAATGTGATGTTATTACTCCTCCAGATCTACCCAGCTTTAGGGAAACTAACAGCACTTCATAATATATTAACCAAACATCATCCATCACTAATTTTCCATCCAATATTACTCCATATACCAGAACAGCACAAACACATAATATTATCAATCCATTGCGGACATATCCCATTGGAATATTTACTAGTTGATGCATTAGAGTTACACATCTATTCGTAGCGTTCAGTCTTGCAACCCATTCCGACCAAACTGTCAGAATATTCAAGCTAATTTCATCCCTATGATAAAAGAAATAAGGGTTGATATTCCGTGTAGAATTTTCGGCAGAGGTCGATAACTACGTTATGGAGTGGTGTTCCATTGGGTGGCGACATGGCCAGCTGAATTAGTCAAGGGACGATGCCGTGTAAAATTTTGATCGATGATTGTGTGGTATTAGAAATTTTGAGAATATGTTTTTTGTATTATTTGGATGTTTAAAATCGTTAGTTGAATGACTTCAAGTGTATGATGCTGTTGGGATTTGTTGACTTGTCATACGGGTATAGTAAAATAAAAATAATCTATACTAATATTATAAAGCTGAAGAGTTTTTTTGTTTGTTTGAACGGGCTAATCTCAGGAACTACTGGTTGGAATTGAAAAATTATTTTTGTGTTGGATAGTCCATTTATCGAGGATAGTCATAGGCTATATAACATCACGCTACGACCAATAGGAGCGGAGCATAAATGAAATATGTTGCAAAAACGGGGAATATGTCCACCCGTCTGAAGCCGGGTCGAGCCGCTAGTTCATTTTAAAAACATGAGTTTAGCGGTTTTATGCCTGCAGTATACCTACAGCGTCAGGATTTGAAGATTGAAGGTTGAAATTATTATAATGATGTATTGTCATACCAACTGCCTCGTTGGTCTAGTGGTGGCAAGCGCAACTGCTGATTGTGAGGTCTTGGTTTCGATCCCCAGCTCGGGCAAAGTGTTATTGGGTTTCGCCGTGTGGAATTCCTCAGTAACAGTCCGGAGTTTGATTTTGTGCCCGGTTGATGGCAATAGGCTCGCCCCCTATTCCATGGAACTTAACACAACGGCGAAATGAGGGTGTTATTATACACCAACCCTTCGAGGAATACAGGCGTGATGTTATGTGCGTATGTGTTGTCATGGGAATTGAATTTGTGTGCGAAGTTTTAGGAGAATCGGTTAAGCAGAAGTAGTTGAAAAATCTGTCGCAAGATTTGAATCACAAACAAATATACGTAATGAAGCTAATTAAAACCATTTAATAAAAATATCTAGTTATGTGTATTTATATATTTTTTTGGTATTGTATCATTTATCTTTTGAAAACTTTAATGTCTCTTCAGAATCCTAACCTTTGGTATAACATTACACTATCGGTCTATTACTGTCCCACTGCAGGGTACGGGCCTCTTCTCAGAAAGAGAAGGGTTTAGGCCTTAGTCCACCACGCTAGCCTGATACAGGGACTACACACACCAGAGAACCTGAGGAATAAGACAGGCCAAACTAATTGTAGCATCAAGAACGACTAAGTCTGCAGAGCGCCATTGTAGTTCATTTCTCAAAACTTAATCAAATAGATTGAGCAAATCCTTGCATGTTGTATCACTATAAACGGAGTCTTGAATGTGGGACGAGATGTAACAATCAAGCTGACATGAGTAAAGTGAAGTGTGCCGTTTGGTTTTAGTACTCAATGTCAGGCAAAGACATATACAGTCAGCGACAAAAGTCGTTTGACACTGATAAATGATTTTTATTTCTGTAAATAAATCTGTTACAGACACTTTTACAAGTCAATGCAATGTTTTTTTTTAAGACTAGATGGCGCCAGCATTTCCTATCTGACTAGCTCTGAGAAGAAAATCCGAAACAAACTCAGAGGTCAAAGTCTCTTTTAAAGTCCAGACATTGTAGTATACAAACTATGCGAGTGAAACTATGTAGGGCAACGTCTGGAATGGCATTTTGAGGAAAGTGCCATAGCAGGTTCGAGTTGACCTGTCCTAACTGACGGCACATCTGCATCAGTCATCGCGGAGCTCAAACTTTATTTTAGGGAGCTCAAACAACCCGACCGCTGCACGACGCTATCAATCAGCTGGACATTTGTGTGGGTCACAAAAAACTACTTACGTACTTTAGGTACTTTCACATAACAACGAAATTGATCCAAAATTACGATACACTGATTTTCAGCAGCATTCCTTGTAATAGTCAAAAGTTTGTGTCATTTTAAATGTCATATTGTTTTTATTTTTTACTGTGCTAACCGATTCTCGTCGCTGATTGTACATTGATATACAGAAAAAAATAGAGGTCACTATTATTTTGGTAATAAACTTGTCTTGTATTTCATAGTTAGGTAGTTATTAAGGTAAGGCGATATAGACGTTTTGGTTACAATCCAAATTTCTGTCATGGTACCTACCCGTATGATTGGCTGATTTTAAAAACGTTTCAAGTCAAATTAAAAGATGAAATCCTCATATTTAGCTATTTCCTAAATAGGGAAAACTAAATTCATTAACATTTCTTAGTATTAGGAATACTTAGGAACTCCTGCATATTTCCAGCCCAGAACTCCCGAAGTTAATCAAGACATAGTAGGCTTCTAATTAATGCAGAAGGTAATTCCTGTCATGACATGTACACTGTCAATGTGTTCCTGACGTGGGTTGTGTCTCATATTATCTATTAACAGCGTCTAATAGATTGGTAATGGATGACGTTTCAACCCCATGTGACGTGTACAGACTGAAGGTAGGTACTAGTTATGTAGATGAGACTAAGTTATTTTGTGTGTAGGTTTAGTTTGATTTGATTAATATTGTAACCTACAAAATAATGAGAACTAATTAAATGATCGGTAAATATATTTGGTCGGTGAAATTAATATTTAGTCAGCGACAAAAATCAGGAGCCGTCTCGGATAGGATAAGATTTTTTTTGTTTTTTCTATTGTTTTTCTATTCGACTGCTTGTAGATGGTCTTGCGGACCGTTTCTACGGAACTGCGCAGTTATTGGCGAGAACTGAAGGGTCTCCAACCAATGGGGACGAGAGTAAAATACTTAACCTAAGCTATTACTACTACTACTAACATCATGACTACGCAACAACAACACTAAGGGTGATGCCTAATGGGACTCGAACCTCGGCTTAGGGCGTTGCTGGCGAGAAGACTGGGAGGGAGACAGCTTTGTGAAGGCTGAATTAACGGTTGATAGGTCAGGTTATGGTTATTTATTTTTAACACTGAAATATACATAGTGTCATCCACGAAAACACGCCAACTCTTCGCCTAAACGCGTATTCTCTGTCACTCTTTATCTTATAGTAAGAGAGAACTTGCGATTTAGATGAAGAGTGCGGCGCGTCTGTACTTATTGTCGAACATTTTCAGCTGATCATGCATCAATGATCAATTATTGTTTTTCATTGATCAAGTTATTTTTAACGCCAATAAAAATTCAATTTAATCGTTAGTCAATGATATCCTTTAATAAATAAATTAATGTGCAACTCACATTACTAACAATCTTTGTGAAACAAAATAAAAAGTAAATGAAAACACGTGCAAAGTATTACAACATAGATCCCGAATATAATCCTGTAACGCTTCTAAGCCGACCGACTGCGCAAGAGAGTTATATTTCGTCACACAGATTTTGTTAATCCATGTAAGAGTTAACAAGATTACTGTGATCCATTTAGAATGTATTCTTCGGGTGCATGCGCTCGAGTTGATTTTACACGTGTGCAGGCTTCTTCAAAATATTTCTATTACCGTTAAGAGGAAACGCGGGCTGCAAAATATTAATAATCTGAATACGTTTTTGCGGTCTATTTCCGTCCCACCCTTCCCGCAAACCTTCCCATTTAAGCGTGAAAGAGACACCTGCATCTCGGACTGATTTCTCCTGTGCAATATTAACGAAATCGTACTTTCGTATTTCCCTGTGTTCTTCAAATTTGGACCGATTTAATTATTTTTTCTGTAATAATTTAAGAAAGACTTTGGTTATGGTCTGTATGCTTTTCTTTTATTTTTTATATTCGTGAAAGGAGATGTTTCATTTTCGGCCATAAGATGTACATTTATCGAAAAAGGGGAAAAAATCCAAGAATTGAGGAAAAATATTCTTTCGTGCATTTAAACCTGATTTGATGTGCACAAAATATAATAAGTTTTCAATTATTGCCATATTCTATTCAACATGGCGTCCTATAGTTTGCATAGCCTGCTTTCGTTCTGAAATCATGTCAAATCAAAACATAATCCACGTAGACGTTAAATATGAAAGGTATGTGTTCTTGTACAATTAATAATAATTATTATTCTCTTAGCCATCTTTTTCGACTAATTCTAAGCTAGTGTGACGATTTCATCGTTAGAAATATATTTATTCTTCTTTTTTGACGTGTACTTCTGAACGAAAAATTCAAAATGTCAGGTCACAGTCAGTCAGTAATTAACAAATATCAATTTCTAGGTTAGGTAAACGTCATCTTTACAACCTCTCACGGCTGTCATAACTCTCACGATAAGCGTCAAACATTTTTAACTTTTATTTTGTGCATAAAAAACATTTGATATTATGAAAAAAAAATGTTACTGTAAGCTATTCAGGGTTTAGTTTCCCAGCTTTTCTAAAAGGTACACGTTATGGCCGGAGTCCCATACAAAAATGAAACATCTCCTTTGTTTGCCAGATGTTTGAAAACGGTGGTAAAATCGGTCGATTTTTGTAAAGTTTAAACGTTTCTAGTTCTTTTTATTATAATTAATTTATTGACAAAAACAAAACATAGGGACATAGCGGTGGTAGATATATATCATATGGTAAAAAATATTTGCTCTAGTGACATTATCCAAGAAGGAAACTGAGGAATACGTTTGTATGGACTAAATGCCGACCGCATTTCCTCTTAACGCAAGTCATAATCTGTTTCTGACTCGGCCAAGAATTCGGAAAGTCAGAAGTGCGGGTCGGGATCAAACTCAGACCGTCCTGTATGGAAGGCAAGCGTCCAACCGCTAGGCTATCACTAGCCCGCGTTGCAGGCGTGCTAATTATTCCCCAAGGATCGCTAATTGATGATCGATGACTATGATTCGAGTATGCCACGAATGGATGATTAAATTGTAATCGATCATAGGTGGTAGGGTGGCGTGGGTGTGTTACAAACAGGCTTCGTTCGGTGCAAATGTAAATGCTAGTGTGATAACAATGCTTTTTGAAACTGAGGAAATAAATAAATGAAACATTTACAAGTGCCTCGTTAGTCTAATGGTAGCAAGCGCTACTGCTGATCGTGAGGTCCTAGGTTCGATCCCCAGGTTAGGCAAAGTGTTATTGGATTATTCCGTGTAGGATTCCTCAGTAGCAGTCCGGAGTTTGGATTTGTGCCCGATTGATGGCAATAGGCTCGCCCTCTATTACATAACGGCGAAATGAGGGTGTTACTATACACCTAACAGCAGTGACAGCCTAGTGGTGTGACCGTCGGACTACCAAGTCATAGGTCTCGAGTTCGAACCAAAGGCACGCACCTCTGACTTTTCGGATTCATGTGCGTATTGTATAATTATCACTTGCTTAAAAACGGTGAAGGAAAACATCGTGAGAAAACTGACATGCCTGAGAGATATTTCTCGACGGTATGTGAAACCACGTCAGAGGCCCATGGGTGGCATAAACTGACACCAGGTTAGTCACTAACCACACGAAGAGAAGAAGAAGACTATACACCTCTGCCCCACCTTTCGGGGAATACAGGATTGATGTTATGTTTACAAGTTGATGTCATTAAAATGTTAAAATCCCGCCTCAAATGCGAGATTCGCCATAATTTAGCACACAATTTTCCAAGCGAGAAATTTCCCTAACTTGTCAAACAATTTCAGCGGGATTAACTGTCGCTTGTTTTTCTTCTATTCGCAAACCGCAATGGAAAAACGGTTCTTTGCTCTATTGTACGATACTAGAGTTACCGCTGGATCTGCTCCCATATAAAAGTTTTTGTACCTTTGGCGAGCTATTGCAATTATTTCATCTAAACTATCCTATGCTTGTCTTCTTGATTTAAAGTAACGACTTTGCCTACTTGCTTTTTTCCTGTAAAACTCGGAAGCTCCCTAAATTACCAAGATTTAACATATAACATAACATCACGCTTGTATTTCCCGAAGACTTGGGCAGAGGTGTAAAACCCTCATTTCGCCGTTATGTTTAAGTCCCATGTAATAGAGGGCGAGCCTATTACCATCAACTTCCGGGCTGCTACTGAGGAATTCGACACGGAAAATCCCAATAACACTTTTCCCGACCTGGCTATCTAACCCAGAACCTCAAGATCAGCACTCGCACTTGCCACCACTATACCAACGAGGCTGTTTAAAAAGAGCCAAGATTAAATGCAAGACCAATAAGTCATTATCATGATATAGTCCTCTATAGACTGGCCCTATCGAATAAGTAATTGTCATCATAGCGGTCGCTGGGCAGATTCCGCAAGGCCTATTCTGAAAAAGGAACACGTTATTACCTACTTAATAATAATAGATCTTGCAACTCCTGGTTAGAGATCTAATTGAAGGGTAGCCTATACTTCGTCTACCGAGACTAGAGTTAGCATAAATGACAGGCATTTTAAGGTTTAGTGTTCATATTAGTGTCGACAGACCTACGCATGTGGATTCCAAAAATGTAAAGATCCATTGAACACATTTCATTTTTGTTTTTTTTTTTTCGCTGGAGCTTCTTCATGGAAGTCCCTCGCCCGAGGAAGGCGAGGGGGTCTGCCGGACTCTTACTGGCTAAAAACCAACGGTGTCCCTCCTTCTGACCTAAGGCCGGGGTCACGGGATTCGCATTGCATGCACCGCAATTACGGCAGGTATCCGTTGAACACCTGTCGCCTTACCAATAATCACTGTATAAAGTTATAACATTGTTTAACGTCAGTCTCACCTTTTTTTTTTAAATGTATAAGCTTGCATAACTTTACACAACAATTATTAGAACATAAGCTATACAAATAAACAAACAAACTTCCTAGTTTATTTAAATGTTTGTTCGAATACATTTTTCTGACTACGGAATATGGAGGGAATAAAGTGAGGAGTAGAATTTTGAAAATACGACGTAAAATGTTAGTTAATCCTTACACCGAACGTGGAGCATTGATGTGTGATTAATTCCTTTTTCGAAGATTTGAACGTACTAGACGATGTTCATGGACTTATTTCCCTACGAAACGTTACGTACGTATTTAAACTTACGATAATTTATACTTGTTTTTAAATCCAGATTATTTTTCTATCGGATCAGTATTTTTTTTCTCTATAATAACGTCCCAAAGCAGTGACAGCTTAGTGGTGTAACCGTCGGACTGCCAAGTCATAGGCCTCGAGTTCGAACCCAAGGCCTCTGACTTTTTGGATTCATGTGCGTATTGTATAATTATCACTTGCTTAAAAACGGTGAAGGAAAACATCGTAAGGAAACCGGCATGCCTGAGAGATATTTCTTGACGGCATGTCAGAGGCCAAGTCAGAGGCCCAGGGGCGGCATAAACTCTGACACCAGGTTAGTTACTAACCACACGAAAAGAAGAAGAAGACGTCCCATACTTGGATTTCTCCTGTATCGTGGGTGCGTTTACAGACACAAATCTTCACATGCACAAACACCCAGACCCGGAAAAACTATCTGTAGGCCATATAACTATTTGCTACGTGCGGGAATCGAACCCACGACCCGTAGCGCAGAAGCTAATCGCTCAGCCACTGCACCAATCGTGTCGTCAAATTTGATTACAAATTGATCACTTGCATTAACGGTGAATACATCCCGAGGAAATCTGCACTTAAAGCCCTTCAAAAAGTTCTCGATGGTGTGTGTTCACCATCCCGCACCATGTTGGCATAATGGATTAAGACCTAAACCTTTCTCATTTTGAAAAGAGGCCCGTGCCCAACATTGGGAAGTAATGCATTGATTATGCTATGACCATATCTATCTATCTATATAAGTTTAGCGTTTTCCTTATCCTAGACATTGTATGGTTTAATTATGATATATTGCTCTAACACTGTTTATTTTAATTCTTTGAAATATTTGTCAGCCGGAAACAGCAGAATATTATGGACATCAATTTATGTGTAACACCTATGTAACAACAATATTGTAACAAGTAAATTTATTATTATTATTATCTATCTATATATAAATAAAAATCTATATCTATCTATATAAATAAAAATCAATCGCCAAATGTGTTGCTAAGCGCAAAACTTGAGAACGGCTCGACCAATTCGGCTATTTTTCTTTTTTATATATTCCTTAAGGCACAAGGAAGGTTCTTATGGAGAGAAACTACATAAAAATTGCGTGGAAAATAGTAAAAACAACACTTTTCTTTTCCCACTACAGGCCAATAACTTTTGACAGAAAGAAGTCTGTCCGGGCAGCTAGTATTCAATATAATTTAATTTACATGATATTATCTCAACTTTCTAGTTACGAATGGTTATAAACGATTCTCATATACATTTACCATTGGCACTTGGATCTCTGCCCAACCTTTACACGATGAAGCTTGAAGATAAATGAACAAAAGCTACAAACTCACGCGCCGATGTGAATGTTTCTAAACGTATATTTTAGTTTCTGGGACACTTGTCTGTTAAAACAGATGGTTCTCTATTTTAAACTGCGGGGCGTTTTCGGACGATATATTGGGAATTCCAAAAATGAATGTGAGATTTTATTTTTGGGTAAAAATAGAATAGATATCTCTTCCGCGCTGCTTCCCGAGCCAATGTCTGTTAACGTGTGGAAAATTTAATAAAATTCACGTCACAAGCTATCGAATCGTAATGATTCAAAATCTTTAAATGGAATACGCATACTTCCTTTACGGTATACTATATTAGTAAGTTTGGTTGATGTGAGGCTTCAATTATAGCTGGGCTTGGTGAGGAGGTTATTGCACTGAGTTCTTTAAGTGCCAATCCCACCCACACCCAAGACCACGGAGGTAGGTTTTCCCCGTGTGGGGACGGGTTAGAATATAAAACTTCCTTACCGCACGCTGGGAATTGACGCGTGTTGTAAGATTCAACAAAACCCAGCTCGCTTGGTGGTAGGATCTATACGGTCCGCCTGGCTAGCTACCACCCTCCCATTAAAGTCCAGCGCCAAGCAGTTTACTGTGTTCCGTCGTGTGTATGTGAGAGCCAGAAGGGTACAGGGGCATCCCTCTATATCTTTGTTCCTTGGATTCGTGTGCTCCATCTTAGACCGTGTCTGCGCTTACCATCAGATGAGACTAGAGTCAAAAACGACCAAGTAAAGAAAAAAAATTGCACTTCCGTTATTTTCGTCAGTTTTTTTTTGTATACTCGTCTTTTTCTCTTACGCACTTTTAATTCACTGCAATATTTATTAGTTATATACGTAAAGGTTCCAAGTAACAAGGTAAAGTACGACATAAGGAACTCGCATCGGCAAACTTCGTAAAACCGATCACTTCCGAACTGAGTGCGACTCCAAGACCACGAATGTCTATTAATACTGCAGTCAAAAATGATCTTTACGCTAATGCAATAAGTGTGAATGACGCCAAAATGAGCTACTGCCGTTGGTTATTTGATCAAGTTTGCCGAACCACTTCTTAGTTATGTTGTACTGTAACAGGTATCAAGCTTAATTCCATATTTTTTAAATCTTGTTTTGAGCATATAGCCCTCGTGGGTTGCATTGATAACATTATCTGTTACATTAATTTGTGTTGCATCGCATCGCGTAGCATATTTTTCCATACGTAGGACGATAGGTTTAATTGAATGAGCGGGTCAAAGAACTTCAAGTTTACACCACCAAGAAGAACATGGTCTCCTTAGTTGTCGGCAATAAGATTGACAAGCATATCAATTTTGGACCCAGTGCATAATATCAGCAAGCACATTGGGTCACACGCGCGACTTCGCAACGAGAATTCCCAAGGAGGGTTGATGCTGAGGCGGCCGGTCATAAAACAATAAGCCAAAACCTCTAACAACATGGATTTACTAAATACATGTGCTGACCCCACCTAGTGTGGGATAAGGACAGGGAGATGATGATGAGGACGATGGGTTAGGTAAATATCAATACAGTGTGTCAATACAGTGAACGCTATCCATTGTTGACACATTTAGAAATCCAGGCTCAATGTCTAGGCTTTTAAGTCGGTAGAATCCACTCAGTCCTCGTGACAGTGACCATGACGAGCTTAAAGGGTTGGTAGCACAGAGTTTTTAACCCAATCTGCAGATCCAATGCCATATAAATGCATAAGGTACTCCGGTCCATTATCGAATTAATCAACCTGGAGCCTGAAGATTAAATGTGAAAATCGGACGTCACAGCATCTGTAGACTTTATTTAATCAGACATTTCTCGGTTAAAAAGGGTTGGGTGTCATGCATTTACAATTCTGTAAATATAAAAATGCTTAAAACCAGTGTAACGTAAACTTTTACTCCGTATGTATACCTATACAGGTTGTAAAAATAGCCTTAACGAATCCGAAATCTACGCATACTGTACATAAAACTAAGTAACATACAGCAAAAATAATTGCTGGGAAACGACTTTTATTTTTTGGTATTAAAAAACAACTTTTAATTGTAGCGCGCATAGGAAGCGCGCGCGCGATTGACTGTGCCTACATTTCAAAAATGTTGATAATGTTTGTATAGAAGAATGTTTAGTAATAACATTTAAACTGAGTTTTTGTGAAAAACGTGCAAAAATATGCTGACTTTGACTTTCAATATCTCCATAACCAGTCGGTTCCCAGGTATGGCCCAATAAAAATAAATCTTCTTAATGATGGGAAGAATACGTGGCTCTCGGCTTCGTTAAGGGTATTTTTGCACCCGATATAGTACGAAATTATAGACCAACTTGTCTACGTAAATAAACTTGAATAATTGTATGTGGGAGTTTGTATCAATTGCTAACATTATAACATAATTAACCCATTACAGTCCCATTGCTGGGCACGGGCCTCTTCTCAGAACGAGAAGGGTTTAGGCCTTAGTCCACCACGCTGTCCTGGTGCGGGTTGGCAGACTACACACACCATCGATAACTTTATGGAGCCCTCTGAAATGCGCCGGTTTCCTCACGATGTTTTTCCTTCACCGATAACGCAAGGATAATCAAATTCTGATCCGCACTTGAATTTGAAAAGTCTGAGGTACGGACCGGGATCGAACTCAGACCGTCCTACATAGAAGGCAAGCGTTCAACCGCTAGGATATCACTGCTATCATCATTAAATTTTATTTATAGGTACTTGGAAAAGTTAGATCGTAGTGTATTGCTTTGAGACATACGCATAGATTGACCAACAGACAAGCAGATTAAGACTACGGTATCCTATCCTTACTATCTTTATACAGCGACGCGACGGCGATATCGTGAAAACAAACTCATATAAACATATGCCCGTGGCCGCACTGCAGAAGTGACAAGCGAAATTTACTTGTTCACGAAATCGCCGTCGCGTCGCTGTCGCCGTACCAGTGCAGCCACGGCCTTATCCTTACTAATATTATAAACGCGAAAGTTTGTATGTATGGATTAATGGGTGTGTGGATGTTCGTTATTCTTTCACGCAAAAACGGCTGAACGGATTTGGATGAGATTTGGCACACAGATAGACTATGCCCTGGATTAACACATAGGATACTTTTTATTCGGGTACATCAAGTAGTTCCCCTAGGATGCGGGTGAAACCGCGGGTAATAGTCTAGTACAATAATAAACAGATTAACGTACATTCTCAATACTTAAATTTAATGTTAATTAACATAACATAACATCACGCCTGTATTCCCCGAAGGGTTGGGCAGAGGTGTATAGTAACATCCTCATTTCGCCGTTATGTTTAAGTCCCACGTAATAGGGAGAGTCTTGCTATCAACCGGGCACAAATCCAAACTCCGGGCTGCTAATCAGGTATTTACGGAAAAACCCAATAACACAGCCAGACCATTTTTTTTTCGTTCGAAAGTCCTCATTGATGTCCCTCGCCCAGTGAAGGCGAGGGGGTCTGCCGGACTCTTACCGGCTAAAAACCAACGGTGTCCCTCTTTCTAACCTAAGGCCTGACGGGATTCGCTATTGCATGCACCGCAACCCCGTCAACACTGCCCGACCTGGGGATCGAACCCAGTACCTCACGATCGGCAGTCGCGCTTACCACCACTAGACCAACGAGGCAGTTATAATTGAAATAATTTTAATTAAAATTATCAAATACAATTATTAAGAATTTCACTTCAATAAATGTTCAAATTGTTAGCGTCGACGGATGAGGTATTAAATATTGTTCGTAATATTTCAAAACCGTAGCCATTGGCCGTCATCCAAGCGCACAGATAAAGCGGCCCATTCAATACACGACATTAAGTGAATTTCGTTTGAATTTGATTTGATAGCTGTAATGTAGTTTCTGTGTTGAAGGATATAAAATTGTTCTTGAAATTTTTTTATTGTTTGTTCTTTCTGTTATATATGTGAATCAGTCGGAATTATTTTATTTTATTCATATTTATAAGATCCGGTTGTTATAGTTACTTTTAATTTAGTTTTGTTTATATTTTAATAAAACAGACTAACTAAAAACGGGATAACAAAAATATCTTCGTGATGTTTTGTATTTTTATAAATTAAAAAACTGCCTCGTTGGTCTAGTGGTGTCAAGCGCGAGTGCTGATCGGCGAGGTCTTGGATTCGATCCCTAGGTCGGACAAAGTGTTATTGGGTTTATCAGCGTGGAATTCCTCAATAGCAGCCCGGAGTTTGGATATATGTTCCCAGTTCATGGCAATAGGCTCGCGCCCTATTACATGGGACTTAAACATAACAGCGAAATGAGGGTGTTAATATACACTTCTGCCCAAACCCGTGGGCAATACAGGCGTGATGTTATGTTAATGTTAAATATAAATTATGTTTCGAAAGCATTTTGCCGGCCCTATCCAGTATTCGTTATATCTAAAATTGAGATAATTGATCATTTAATAGATCACACTAACATCCATTATTTTGCTAGTACTCTTCCTTCTATCTTTTCCCAACTATGTTGGGGTCAACTTCCAGTCTAACCAGATGCGGCTGAATACCAGTATTTTATACGGAGCGATTGGCACGAATGTTATGTTATAAGATTCAGTTGTTGTAGTTATTTTTAATTTAGTTTTACTTAAATTTTAGTAGAAAAGGCTTACTAAAAATGGTGTAACTAAAATGTGTTTTTTTTAGTATTCTTGTAAAATAAAATATAAACTTATGTTATCGTTTCCTCGCTTAAACAGAACCGATGTGTTTTGCAGTAACAAATATTATGACTTTCCATTCCGCATACAAATCAGATCCTCAAAGCTTGTTGTTATGGTTAACGAAGCCCGTGGCTTTGATATCGATACCAGTCTCATTAATCTCGAGCACTAGCCTTTCAATCCCACAGCCATGGCAAGTGTTTGAATGCGAATGGGTTTAATCCTATAACTATGGTCAAGCTTCGTTCGATATTAAAACAATGTTATTTCAATAATTGTCGACATGTTTGGTGCAGTGGCTGAGCGATCGGCTTCTGCGCTACGGGTCATAGGTTCGATTTCCGCACGGAACAAATATTTGTATGGCCTACAGATAGTTGTTCCAGGTCTGGATGTTTGTGCATGTGAAGATTTATGTCTGTAAACGCACCCACGATACAGGAGAAACCTTAGTGTGGGGAAACGTTTAAAAAAAAAGGCGTTGTAACCTTACCGTTATCAATAATAATACCAGCCTCTAACTGTCCCACTGCTGGGCAAAGGCCTTATAGAGGAGGACAAACAATTTCGCCACGTGCTTACTGCGAGTTGGCAATACCAGACAATTACTTAAGTCCAGGTTTCCTTACGATGTTTTCCTGCAGTATTTCAGTGGTCTTAGATTTACTAAGACAGTAGGAAATCATTAAAAAGGTCCCATTGGTACTTGCCTATGTTTGAACCTGTGACCCGGAGCTTAACAAGCCGGTCCGTAATCTCCGGACCATCACTACAAAAGACAATTCTTTAATTCCTTCCGAAAAAAGCAAACATTTTTCAATGCTGTGATAGCCTAGTGGTGTGACCGCCGGACTGCCGATACATAGATCTCGATTTCGAACCCAAGGCACGCACCTCTGACTTTTCGGATTCATGTGCGTATTGTATAATTATCACTTGCTTAAAAACGGAGAAGGAAAACATCGTGAGGAAACCGGCATGCCTGACAGATATTTCTCGACGGCATGTGAAGCCAAGACAGAGGCCCTTGGGCAGCATAAACTCTGACACCAGGTTAGTTACTGTACACAAGAAAATAAGAAGAATTAATTCCAAATGATCCACATAAAAAGATCTGATGATATAAAAAATCTTTCAAAAACATGCGACAAAAAAGTCGCATCATCTACCCACAAACTACAATCAAAATACGACTAAACGTCCCAACACTTACATTTACCAACGGATACGCTAAACAATCGCATATAATTCAATTGGAAATGTCAAGACGTTGCCAGATCTCTCAGTGACGTCGTCGTCTACGTATTTCGGACGTTGCCAATTCTCTAGATAATCGTGCATTTAAATAGTCGGGAGTGCTCGGCGCTAACGCAGACGTAGCCGGGAATTCCTATGACGTAATACTTGCACTTCAGATTTTTTTGTAGTGTGTTTTGTGTATTGATCTTTAATCTAGATTTAAGCGTACATGTGGTTTCGATTAGTGCCAAGAAATGTTTATGTTAGGCGCTTAGTCTGCTTTTTATACCATAAAAAAATGAGATTTTTTTTCATATGTGTGAATCAATAGCATGATCTCTGACATAGAATAATTGTCATTCAGTAGTATAGTTTGTTAAGTGATCATCATCTCCCAGCCCTTATCCTACACCAGGTGGGGTCGGCACAACGGAATCCCTTTGATTCGCATAATTTCAAATTCCTAATCTACATTGACATAACTTTTATTGGCATAATAATACTTTGACATAATATTTTTTGGTATACTGTTTAGATAGGCATAACTATCATTTGGCTATATTTTTTCGGTGTAATTTTGTAGAATAGGTTAGGTTATTATGGTTAAAATAATTATGCGTATACATTTATGCAGAATTAATATTATGCGTAACGATCATTATGTCATGATTAATTATGCCGTAAAATTTTATGCGAATCAATAGTGACCCCCATATATTCCTCTTCCATTCTCCTCTATCAACCGTCATCTCATTACTCACTCCTTCCTTCCCTTCTTCCTTACCCCTATGTCCTCTTATAGTTTGTAATTGATGACACCCTAAAAACTCTTTGGTTCGCCACACCAGTTCAAACGGTAATTGCTATGCTCAGAAGTCATATCGTCAAAGATAGGGCAACAGGTCATGCGTTTGCCAAAGAAATAATACACAATTCATAAAAGTAAAGTGGGTCCCGGCATAACCTAGCAAGATATTTCTTATGATCGCACTCACAGACGTTTTTGAAATTAATCAATCTTTAGCTTTCGATTACTCATATTATTATTATAGTATACTAACGACCCGTCCCGGCTTCGCACGGGTGCAATGTAGATACTAATGTGGGGCACATAAACCTTCCTCTTGAATCACTCTATCTATTAAAAAAAACCGCATCAAAATCCGTTGCGTAATTTTAAAGATCTAAGGCATACATAGGGGCAGACAGACAGCGGGACCGACTTTGTTTTATACTATGTAAAGATAAAGATTTCGGCGGGCAACAAAATATGAAACTAAGTTTTAATTTAGGTACTGAATTTGTCATGTTTTTTTAAGTACAGCCATCCAGCAAAAGTCTACAAATATTTTGGTATTTTGAAATGTAGCTACTTGTTGCAGTATTGTCTACTCTATCATGATATTTACAATATACGACATAAATGACAGTCGATACGGGTAGTCAAAAGCCCGAAAGTCTGACAACTGGTCTAATCCTAAGATATCGGCATTACCCAGTAACTGGGTTGCGGAGGTCTGACGTATGATGAGGTAAAAACACGTATTCAGCCGCATCTGGTTAGACTGGACGCTGACCCCAAAATACTCGTAGTTGGGAAAAGGCTAGGCAGAACATTTCATAAGTTTTTATTCATAAAACACTTTTGAAACTTCGAACAATCATCACTTACTTTTGATGTTGACTGTAATTGTTGGTTAATGGTCCATTAACTTTAATGAACGGCTGTGAATGCCGCCATAAGACAACGAACACTTATGTCCAACGCACACACCATCGGGACACAATCTTTCAACATTTACAACGATATAAACTCCCGCAGTTGTACCGCAAAACTCTTAAACGACTCTTCTTTATGCAAATACTTATTTACATACTTTTTTTCATGTTTTGGCTTCGTCCCAAACTCCGTGACAAGTCCCGATGATATAATAAAACGTACGTTTCACGATATCACAATCTAGGTTTATTTGAGGGTAGGCGATTTAGTTTTTCAATGAAAGTTATCTTGATTGATTTATGGCCGATTCCTATAATTTACGGAGCGTTATTGGTAAATATTTAGACTCTTGTATCTTTAACAATAATGAAGCAAAGACCTCATAGCTTTGTATAGGTATAGTTGACCCTCATATAATGAAGAAGCTATCACAGGTAAAATCAGCTTACGAGTCTATTTATATTCCCAGTTTGGCAATAAAAATGCTACCATTGATAAGCAAAACGACTCGTTTTTGTTTATAGGAACCCGGATTTAAAGTTCTAGTGCGTTAAATTGATATACTGATCGACAAATACTCAGTTTAAAGCTACCGTTAAGTCTCGTGCTGTCACTGTCACTTTTATAGCAGTGATTGCCTAATGATGTGACCGTCGGACTGCCAAGTCATAGGTCTCGATTTCGAACCCTAGGCACGCACCTCTGACTTTTCGGATTCATGTGCGTATTGTATTATTACCACTTGCTTAAAAACGGTGAAGGAAAACATCGTGAGGAAACCGGCATGCCTGAGAAATATTTCTCGACGGCATGTGAAGCCAAGTCAGAGGCCAATGGGCGGCATAAACTCTGACACTAGGTTAGTCACCAACCACACGAAAAGAAGACTGTCACTTTAAGGCGAAGTGATAGTAACAACACGAAATTAACAGCAACTTAAAACCGGCGTGCGCGGATGATAAGATGTATGAATGTGGATGAAACGAAAGGAGTATGTAAGGATCGTAGCATGTGACGTTCTATAGTTTCTGCCTACCCCCATTAGACAACTCTTTAGTTGCCTTTCACTACACAAACGGGTGAACAGGGTGTAGCCGTTTTTTTTTCGTTGGAAAAAACTCATGTGTGTCCCTCACCCGGGAAGGCGAGGTGGACTGCAGGATTCTTACTGGCTAAAAACTAACGGTGTCCCTCCTTCTAACCTAAGGCCGGGGTCACGGGATTCGCTATTGCACGCACTGCAACCCCGGAAGGTCTCGGTCAATCGGCTTCTTCTGGTGGACCTCTCCAGTGGTGGGGCAATTTCTCCCCTGCCCCACTTCCTTCTGAGAGGCGAGCGCGGAACACGGCGCACCATCCTCCCGGGCTTGTTACTGGTCGGGCGAAGGGTCCCTTAACCCGCCGCCCGCAGGCCACTCACTAGGGTAGCCGGAGATCGTCACGCGCGCGCGCGCGCGTGCGTACAGCGCGAGAAGGGAGGGAGGAAGAACCCTCCCTCTCCGATACCTCCTTGGTGACCATCACCCTTTCGCAAAAGGAAGCGAAGGCCTCCCACGCACTCTCGCTCTCCACCATGGACAGAACTACAGCCGGAAGCGAGAGTTCACCACCCACTGCCGCAACCAGGTCACGGAGCTGCGCTGTCCACGCAGCACACACTGGCAGCGTGTGCTGCGCCGTGTCCTCCTGGCAGTCCACACAGTGGTGACATCTGGAAACAGGGTGTAGCTTAATCTTTCTCAGGACACAAACGGTCAAGCCTAGACAAAATGACAACCCAAAATTGCAAAAAAATTTAAACGCCAATTAAATTTCAGTGTAAAGCTCTTAAATAATTTCCCTTAAATTTCGTTCGGAAAGTCAATTTACAACATTTCCGATATAAGTACCTCTTGATAGCTTAAAAGAACTTTTGGAAACTCCAATAGTGGCGACTTTAGAAAACTTTAGCAGTTGTAAATTACTCTCGAAGAATTAATTTTATGTTCCGCTATTTCGTTTACTGGTATCGCTAATTGGTTTTGGCATTCGAAGTAGTTTTATGTAAGTACTATAGTCCGCGCGGAACTAGTTGGCCGCGCCCTAGGTATGTGAGCGGCAGGAGGGGGGTGCGAAACAATAGACGCCCTCTGTCAGTTTCTTGTCTACCGTGCACACCCCCCTCCTGCCGCTCACATACCTAAGGCGCGGCCAACTAGTTCCGCATGGACTACAGCTAGCTGTCTCCGCGACTTCGTCCGCGTAGAAATCGGATGGGTTTTAATTTGATTGCGCGAATCCCTAATTCTTTTTCTAAAATTAAAGTAACTTAAGTTATAAAATTTATTTTTCGCTTTTTTACACTGATATAATTTGAGAATTATTTTATCGGTGAGTGCGGTGTGGGTAAATCGTAGCGTTCACAACGGGAGACTACAATCCATCATTCTCAGCTACAATCGGAGTTGACTACAAATGTAAAGTCATGGACGTGAACGGTGGTAAAGTCAAGCTTGGTATTTGGGATACAGCGGGACAGGAGCGATTCAGAACATTGACATCAATATTTTACAAAGAAGCTCACGGTGCTATATTAGTTTACGTGTCAGAACCAAAGTCCCTAGCAAAACTGAATGAGTGGGTCGTGGAACTGCAAGTATACTCCACCAAGAAGAACACCATAGCATATCATTTTGGGACCCAGTGCATAATATCATCAAGCACATTGGATCACCCGCGCGACGACGCAACGAGTATTCTCAAGGAGGGTTGACGTCAGGCAGGCGGGCCGGTCATAAAACAATAAGCCAAAACCTCTAACAACATGGATTTATGAAATACATGTTGTGCTGACCCCACCTAGTGTGGGATAAGAGCAGGAAGAAGAAGAAAAACTTACCTCCTTATAACATCGGTTATCTGTCGGTGAAAGTCCCGTCAAAATCGGTCCAGCCGTTTTGGAGATCAGCTGGACAAACAGACAGACAAAAAGTTTTCTTAACATTTGTATAAAATCTGGCTAAATTATGATGAATCATCGATGATCAGACATTGCCATGACAAGGAAGGTTGATATTGCGTTCGTCAATAAGTGCGATTTCCCCTTGGAATAGTCTCGGACCCTCACAATAGGCCCGGTATATACTAGGATGAAAAGTAGCCGTCATACGTGTATCGTAATATCCGATACTCAATCTGTTTAACGTCTTGTTTGCGCGCGAACGATTTATCATCGAGAACTAAGAACAGAAAAATATGGAGTCGTCATTCACTATAAAACCTTGGACTCACTAAGAGACAAATGGATCAACACGCCGCGGGACATGACTCAGGTCATCTACTTTATTTTTTCTTTTCAATTGCTTGTAGGTGGTCTTGCGGACCGTTTCTACGTAACTGGGCAGTTATCGGCGAGACCTGAAGGTTCTCCAACCAATGGGAACGAGTAAAATACTTAACCTAAGCTAACTACTACTACTACTAACATCATGATTACTAGTGTGGCGACATTTATCACGCCACATGCGAACTACGCAGCACGACGAAGGTCTAGCAGTCTACAGCGACAACAATGACAGCTGTCAGATGAAATGTCACAAATCCTGCATCGCGGTATCAAGATTTGACACGGAGTTAGTATATATACAACTTCCCAACATCATCCGTTGGGCAGTAGCCCGCCAGGTATAAGACCCGCCTGGTAGGAGGATCCCCCCTTTTCGTATGAGGAACACCATACGTCGTTCTTCTACACTAGCAACAACAGCACTAAGGGCGACCCCTAATGGGACTCGGACCTCGGCTTAGGGCGTTGCTGGCGGGAGGGCTGGGAGGGAGACAGCTTTATGAAGGCTGAATTATCGATGTGAAGGACATCTGATGCTACGTGAATGTCCCGGAGAAGGTGTAGCAGAACAATTCGTTCGCACACACCTGCGTCCGCTCTCGAAGCGGCAGCTTGCAACGTATACCGCGTCACGTTCAATCAACGACATGGCAATTTCCTAGTAATTTTCAATGCACAGCTACAAGCAATTCAACGTGAGCGTGGTTGAAATCTATAAACGCGGTCGATGCGGACTCGTGCAGCGCTAAGACTAAGCTGGCGCGGGCGCTGTGCGGTCGTGCGGGGCGACCCTTGATTCACCTCATACCCGATTATCATGTCGGCCTATCGTTGACTGTAGAATTGCCGCATAATGTTGCGGGGCAGTGAGCAACGTTGCAGCGTCACGTAGACTCAATGTTGCGAGTCATGTTTGGGAATATTCTGTCCCCTAGTGAATCAAAGGCTTAAAATTAATATCCCTGAAGTTATCTCAGCGGCCCAATGTTTTCGATCTCCTCACATCTTCATTTATCTTTATCATTGATTTATTTTCATCCACGTTTCTTGGTTCGTAGTCGGTTGTCCAATTTTATTATTTTTCACATCTCTACTCTTTGCTTGTTCCTGAACTTTAAATTTATTATCAAAATATGTTTTGGTAGTAAAATATGGGAGGCTAATGCGATTATGGGATTATTTCTGGTGTACTAGGCGAGTCTTCTACCTGTAATAATATGATAAATATGAAATTATGAAAGTTAGGTATTTCCTGAGCAATACAAATGTGACACTCACCAAATAATGGAAGGGAGGGGCTCGTGGCTAATTAAGAACCCCGCGGATTATAAGATTTGGGAGGTTAAGCTGCACTTGCCGCGATCTGACCGTTCGGTACACATCGAGACCCCTCCGTGCCTCAGACAGCACGTTAAACTGTCGATCCCGGGTGTCATACGAATACCTATGACAGTCGTTACGGGTAGTCAGAAGCCCGAAAGTTTGATAACCGGTCTTACCTTAGGATATCGGCAGTGCCCGGTAACTGGGTTGCGGTAGTCTGATGGCAGTCGCTCCGTATAAAATACTGGTATTCAGCCGCATCTGGTTAGACTGGAGCTGAGCCCAGCATAGTTGGGAAAAAGCTAGGAGGAAGAGGACTCGCTAAATAATGGATGTTAGTGTGATATATTAAATGCTCACTTTTCATAATTCCAGGCATAATAAATAGGTACTGGCTAAGGCCGGCAAAATATTAGCGAAAACAAAATTTAATATTTAACATTAACATAACATCACGTCTTTATTCTTCGAAGGGTTGGGCAGAAGTGTATAGTAAAACCATCATTTCGCCATTATGTTTAAGTCTCATGAAAGAGGGGGCTAGCCTATTGCCATCAATCGGGCACATATCCTAACTCCGGGCTGCTGCTGAGGAATTTCACACGGAAAACCCCATAACACTGTCCGACCTGGGGATCAAACAAAGGACCTCACCGATCAGTAGTCGCGCTTTCTACCACTAGACTAACGAGGCAGTTTTATTTATCTTTACATAGTATAAAACAAAGTCGGTCCCGCTGTCTGTACGCTTAGATCTTTTAAACTACCTAACAGATTTTAATGCAGTTTTCAGCAATAGATAGAGTGCTTTAAGAGGAAGGTTTATATGCCCCACATTAGTATCTACATTACACCTGTGCGAAGCCGGGGCGGGTCGCTAGTATTTAATAGAATAGAAAAAACATCGCGTGTTCTGATACTTCTAAGTAATTGTAAGCCCTCCACAAGACGCAATAAATCGTTGTACTTACCTATTAATTGGTAAAATTTATAAACAACTCTAATTAGCATTTTAAACGAAGTAAACTCTATTAAAGTAATAACTTTCAAACTACAGTTATCATTGTTACAAAATGTCGAGCACAAAATATTGTCAGGTAGCAAATTTACTTTAATTATACAGAAACTACAAACCTTATCGGTTTCCCGTACCACCTGTACATTTCTCGTATGATAAGTGTTTAACTGTCGTGGAGTAATCAACTCTAAAATGACTCGTGAAATAAGCTTATCAAAATATGATACATTGATATCTCAAATTAAATAACATTTTGATGTTCTTCTTCTATTAGTGTGGGTACTACTAACCTGGTGTCAGAGTTTATGCCGCCCATGGGCCTTGGACTTGGTTTCACATGCCGTCGAAAAATACCTCTCAGGCATGCCGGTTTCCTCACGATGTTTTCTTTCACCGATTTTAAGCAAGTGATAATTATACAATACGCACATGAATCCGAAAATTCAGAGGTGCGTGTCTTGGGTTTGAAATCAAGACCTATGACTTGGCAGTCAGACGGTCACACCACTAGGCTATCACTGCTATTTCTCCAATTAAACAACAGTTTAATCGCAAAATGTACTAGAATCTTAGATACAGTACGTATAAAATAGTTTTGCTCCTCTGAAGTGAGGCACAGAACGCCCAAAGACCGATTTCAGAGCGGCAATGTTATTTTACGCGTATTGAAAACGATTGTTTAACCAGAGACTGAGCTGAATAGCAGCCCTAGGTTACTTTCTAATTATTTTCGGCCTTCCAATCACATTCACTTGAAATCTAATTTCATTTCCTTGTCCGTCTGACCGACCATGGGAATTCCTACACAATATACATTACGTAACACAACGAGGAACAAACCTTGTTGAGGTTGATGAGTAGACTAAGTGTAATACAATCGTACACTTTTTGTCACTATCCACGCTAACCACTTATCCCACAGTGTGAAAACGCGGGTATAGTTCAAGCTATGATATTCAGGATTTTTAGAAATTGTTAATTTGTTACTTGTTTACATTGTGCAGCTGATCTTGTAGGATGATGTTAGTTATGTTAACCGACTACAAAACTGAAAGAGGTTATGAAATATGAGAAAAAAATAATTGGGGAATAGCGTGGATAGTGACAAAACGTGTATGATTGTGCTATACTTAACCTATCCATTAACCACTTACAAGGTTTGCTCTTAGTTGTGTTACGTACTGTATAGCAAATTGCTACACTATTTTTTGTTACTAGCGGCCCGTCTCGGCGTCGCACCGGTGGATATTTTTCCCGTTTTTGCAACATTTTTCATTTATGCTCCGCTCCTATTGGGCTGTAGCGTGATGTTATATAGCCTATAACCTTCCTTGATAAATGGACTATCTAACACAAAAATATTTTTTCAATTCCAACCAGTAGTTCCTGAGATTACCGCGTTCAAACAAACAAAGGAACTCTTCAGCTTTATAATATTAGTATGGATTTGTTATAAACAAATCTCAAGGACTTGTTCTAGGTCAGCAAACTTTCAGCAATTGCTTCCTTTGTTTTTCAGCACCTTCACAAAGTTAGAACAGTACCTATTTGAATCTGATTGTTCTGCCAACCTTTTATTTGCTTACCTTAGGATTTACCTTTTCAATAAAGTTAAAAAGGCAATCTTAGTACGTTCTGTTCTGCTTAGCTTTTTCCTAACCATGTTGGGGTTCAGTTTCCAGTTTAACCAGATGCGGCTGAATACCAGTATTTTATACGGAGCGACTGCAACAGACCTCCTTGTCAGACTTTCGGGCTTCTGTCTTCCTGTAACGAATGTCATATGTATTCGTATGACTCCCGGGAGTCCCGGGACGGACGACTTAACGTGCTTTCCGAGGGACGGAGGGGTCTCGATGTATATCGAATAGTCACTCATCACAGCACAGCTTAAGCTCGCAAATCGTATGATCCGCGTGGTTGGTAATTAGCCATGTGGAGGAACGACGTATGGAGTTCCTCCAAGGAAAAGCGAGGAACCTTCAGCCAGGCGAGTCTTATGCCTGGCGGGCTACTGCCCAACGGTTGATGTTGGGTAGTTGTAAATACTATCTGCGTGTCAAATCTTGATATCGCGATGCAGGATTTGTGACGTAATTTTTGAGAGTTGTCATTATTGTCGCTGTAGTCTGCTAGACATTCGTCATTCTGCGTAGTTCGCATATGGCGTGACAGATGCCGCCACAGCCACGAGCCTCTACAAAGCGGAATTTTAGTACGGTCTACAATAAAACAAAGGTATAAACATCCCAAACTAGCAAAGGGACATCAGCATACGTTTGGGGAATTCAATTTGTTTCAGTTGGCCGTCATATTAGCGGTTTTGCGCACAAACGGCAATTAAATTAGTCGTTGCAGCGTTATATTACCGGTGACCGGCTGCCAGAAAGCTGGTTAACATCAAGGGAAATTATGCTGGGTAGCTGGCATTTTGGGGGTACAAATAGTGATGTTGTGACGCGAAATTTGAAGTTGATTCGAATAGTTTTTAAAATGAAAAATGACTGAAGTGCATTTTAGTTGCGAATAGATTCTAAATTTGAAAAACAAAACACTATTAGCCAAATACTCAAACGCTATTCAATTTTAAGTTGCCATTAATTTCGTGCTGTCACTGTCACTTCGCCTTGAAGTGACAGTGACAGCACGAGACTTAACGGCAATTTAAATTTTAATAGCGTTTGAGTATTTGGCCATATGGGTAGCAGTTGGAGTAGATTTTTCGGTCCGGTTTTTCTTTATTTTATAGAGTAGTGCCAATACATACTACGTTTGTATAGTTTGAATTCAAACATCGTATTGTATGAAACAAAAATGTTAAAGGATCTGATATAGGCCCGGATGGAAAGTGGTTATCGCCCACCTATATACACCTACAACCCCAAGAAGATTGCTAATGTGTTGCCAATGTTTTAATTTTTTTTATTCTTGACTTGGTCGCGTTTGGCCCTAGTCTCACCTTATGATAAGCGCGGACTGGGACTAAGATGGAGGGTTTCCCCTTATATCCCTCTGGCTCTCACATACACACGACGGAACACAGTAAACTGTTTGACTTTAATGTGAGGGTGGTAGCTAGCTAGGCGAACCTTATAGATCCTACCACCAAGCGTGCTGGGTTTTGTTGAATCTTACAACACGCGTCTATTCCCAGCGTGCGGTGAGGAAGTTTTATATTCTAACCCGTCCCCACACGGGGTAAAAACTTTATTAATGCCACAATGTTTTATTCCGTTAAGCCACTTGACATGCACATAAGATACCTCTTCTATACTCCTGTTCCGACATTCTTCTCATATTCTATATCCAACTCAAGAATCATTCCTCTCGACATCGTCGGGAATGTCAAAAGTACTTACGACGGACTAGTTTCATAAGGCATTCCCATCAAGTACTGCTCGTTCAAACGCTCGTCGTGACAAACGATCGACGAATCGTTCTCAGTTATGCGTTTGAGTTTAGATCTGAACTACTTTTGAAATGTTGGAATGGTTGTGCAGATCAGTGCAGGTATGATTTATAAGCCAGTTTTTGACTGTCTAATAGCCAAATACTTATGGGAACGTACACATACTACGTGACACTTTTTTTACAATGTTTTACCCCCCTCCCTCGGTGATCACCCGTAGTATACGCCAATACCCCCCTCCCCCTCTAGTTTTCACGTAGTAATTCGTAAATATGGTTTTTAATCACTTTTTTCAAACAGAAAGTTAAAAAAACATTAATTTGACGCATAATTATGTGCATATAATTATTTGGCTCTATGATTGTGCATCAGTGTTGCTACCAGTGAGTTTGAAAAGCGCTAAACGCTGCGCGCCATATTTGAATATAGCTCGAAAAAGCGCGAGATTTCCCTAGAGGATATTGACTACGTGACGAAAACCACAGTCCCCTCTCCGCCCCTGTGACCAAGCGTGGTATTTTGAAGACCCCCCTCCCCCAACTGAACGGATCACGTAGTATGGGTGCGTTCCCTAAACGCTACTCAATTTTAAGTTGCCGTTAAGTCTCGTGCTGTCACTGTCACATAAAGGTGAAATGACAAGGACAGCACGAAATTAACGGCAACTTAACAATTTATAGTGTTGGAATATTTGGCCATAAGTTTAATTCACAACTTTCCAAAACATTCGAAATTATAAAAAACATACATAAAACTCACGCCTTTTTCCCATGGTAGGCAGAAACTATAGAACGCCACATGCTACGATTCTTACATACTCCTTTCGCTTCGTCCACATTCATACATCTTGTCATACAAGCACGCCGGTTGAGAGTACTACGCACCTGTCCTTTTTGAAGAATATCACCAATAACATCGATGTATGTCCTAGAGCGTCTTATACCGGCATTTCCATTTACATCCGCCATATAAACTTCTTTTGTTAATCTCCGTTCACTTATTCTCTAACATGACCAAACCACCTAAGCTTACTCCTTTCAATGTCACTACATCATCCTTTAAACCGCAACTTTGTCTTATCACATCATTCCTCAATCTATCATTCAAAGTTTTACCTCATATGCTTCGCAAGGAACGCATTTTCAATTATAATTGTTGTTAAATTTCAATCTGTTCTTGATATAAAATACATTTGGAGTGCTAGATCACGAATATTTGATTACACATAACATAACACCACACCTGTACTCCCCGAAGGGTTGGGCACAGGTGAATAGTAACACCCTCATTTCGCCGTTATGTTTTAAGTCCCATGTAATAGGGGCGAGCCTATTACCACCAACCGGGCACAAATCCAAACTCCGGGCTGCTACTGGGGAATTCCACACGGAAAAACCCAATAACACCGCCCGACCGAACCCAGGCACTCACGATCATCAGTCGCGCTTGCCACCACTAGACAAACAAGGTTGTTGTTTAGTATTGAAGTATACAGCCATCTATGTCGCTTATTTGATCCTCAAAACTTTCGAGAGACGAAACGCTGTTGTTATTTTTTTCTCTCAGCAAACTTCTTACATTTTCCTTGAAGCTACATACTTATTTATATTTTTCACGCCCTCCACAAGTTAAAGGGGAGTGAAAACATACATTTTTTATATACAAATGTCGTCTGATTAATATGAAAGGGGAAGATAACGAACGTTGAAGGTTTTTACGCGAAAATTCAAGATTCGTGCTCAGTCACGTTCTTTACATTTAGAGAACACAAAACGTAAAAAGACACAGGACTCGTCAAAATTTTAATATTTAAAACAGTTCGTAAAATTAGTTTTTGAATTTTTAGTTTGGTTCGTAAATTTTTAGTCGAATAAAATTAAGTAAAATATGGCGTTGGTGTTATTTTCCAGCAAGTCAGGAATCAATTTCGTAATCTATACTAATATTATAAAGAGGAAAGATTTGTATTTTTGTATGTAACGAATAAACTAAAAAACTACTGGACCGATTTCAATAAAATCTTTTCCCGTTAGAAAGCTACATTATCGCTGAGTAACATAGGCTACGGGCGGAGCCGTGAGGACACAGCTAGTAATTCATAATAGCATAAAGATCAAAGAACGCTTCAACATACATACACAAACCCACACCTTTTTCCCATGGGGGTAGGCAGAAACTATAGAAAGCCACATGCTACGATCCTTACATACCTACACTCCTTTCGCTTCATCCATATTCATACATCTTGTCATCTACGCACGCCGGTTAAGATTACTATATGTATATCCACCTGTCCTTTGTGGAGAACATCGCCAATAACATCGATGTATGTCCTTCTAGGCCAGTGATACCCAAAGTGGTCTACATCGACCCCCAGGGGTCGACGACGACTTACAAGGGGAATGTGGGTAGGGGAAAAAATAATTGAGGGTCCGTGAGATGGAAACGGCGGTCCACGATACTGGATTCATTTAAGCAGGTTATGACTTTATGATTGACTTTCCATTACTGGAATAACCCACATACACAGATGATTTGTTGCTTAGTTTTTTACTTGAAAACGTAACAAACAGACCGACGACGATAGTACTATTGTAGATACTATCGTAGGTTGAATAAAGGCTTATTTACAAGGTGCAAGTTTCTTGAAGCAAGTCTCATGCTATCTCTGTTTTTGTCGGAGAGAAAGACAAAGATAGCATGAGACTTGCTTCAAGAAACTTGCGCCATGTAAATGAGCTATAAGTTTTTTTTATTGTTTTTTCGCTCTACACCTCACTACAGTCAGAAATCAGTCAAAAACACATTTGAAGTCAATGAATTTGCAAAATGCGATATTTGCTAAGCAGAGGGTCTACCCAAAACTGAAAAATATGGCAAGACAACAAAGTTTGGGGACCTCTGTTCTAGGGCGTCCTCTACCGGCATTTCCGCTAATATCCGCCTTATAAATTCCTTTTGTTAATCGCCGTTCACTCATTCTATCAACATGACCAAACCACCTAAGCATAGTCCTTTCAGTTTTTGTCACTACATCATCTTATCGCTACAACTATTTATGGTAAATACGTACCATAATTTCTACGTTTGGAATGAAATTTTTCAACGGAATTATTGTTCGTGATTACTGACCATCGATTTAATATTCAATTCGGTACAGTGATTGCTGATATTTACAATTCAGCACTCCTTTCAGTTTCAGACCATGTGAAAATATAAATAAACTACATTGATAGGGTTGCCCGATGTCCGGTTTTCGACCGGACAGTCCGGATTTCTTTGCCTGTCCGATCAAGAAAATATTGGTAAACTGGACAAACTTAAGGTATTTTTGACTTGCAGTAGAAAAAAATAGTCCGATTGTTTTTGGAACACATCTGGCAACTCTATATATCTATTGATAATAAAATGTTCTACTCAAAAATTAATCCGGAAATTCGATACGCAGAAAATCTACATGAGTTGTCAACATCGACTTAGCTGGAAAATGCTGCCTTTAGGTTTTCGTAGAACTAACAATGTACCGTATGTTTCATAAATATAGTTAATCGAAGCTTGGCAAAAGTTCTGCCTAGTCTTCTCCCAACTATGTTAGGGTCAGCTTCCAGTCTAACCAGATGCGGCTGAATACCAATATTTTACACGGAGCGACTGCCATCAGACCTCCTCAACCCAGTTACTGGGCAATGCCGATATTCTAAGATTAGACCAGTTGTCAGACTGTCAATCTTCTGACCAACCGTAACGAACGTAGGGACCGACGGTTTAATAAGCTCTCCGAGACACGGAGGGGTCTAGATGTGTACAGAACAGTCACCTATCCACGGACTGACCGCGGCAAGCGCAGTTTAACCTTTCAAATTGTATTATCCGTGCGGTTGTTAATTAGCCACGAGCTCCTCAAAGCTTGGCAGAAGACGGACATAAAAATAGGTTTTTTTTTTGGATACGGTAAATACAGAATACATATCAGTTGTCTTCACCGATTCGATTCTAGTTGATCAACTGCTAAATCGCATGCGATTTGAACCATCTGAACAGACTTTCAATCAAATTGAAGCAACAAAAACGTTATAACTTTTGTTGATCAAGTCATTAATTTGTTGAAAGCGAATCGACCCGTCTGAACCTGTCTTTCCATAGTTAAGAACAGACTCCATCTGCATTGGGCTAAAATAGAGTGTAGGTACAATAGAGAAGGATTTGACATGGAGCTGATGTAGGTAGTGACTTACAAAATGTCGTCACGTTGATATATTTACGACTACATCGTAAGTTTTCCCGATAACTTACCTTATCGTGTCAAAGTACATCAAAACATTTATCAAACTTGATAAAACATGGAACCATTATTCAAACTTCAGCGTTTGCACCTTTATTTGCGAAAGCCGCATTTGAAATTAGTTTCTACAACAGTTTTATAATCAGTTGTCACGGAACCACTTCAGTGGTGCCGAGTGTATCGCTTTCCAAGCACCTTGGACATAGATTAAGGAGTAAAAAGAGATATGATGTTAGAAGTAATCCGTTTGTTTTGTATATTTTCCAATTAGGCGAAAATTTTGTATTTTGTTTATTAAAAGTTAAAAGCTGTAAATAGGTGTCTTGAAATCAATAAAAAAATTAAGACGTTGCGGGACGCCTGGCAGATGTGAAACATCGGAATACATTTTGTTTAAAAAAAACTGGCTGAATTAAACCGAAGATAACCGACGAGTTACGAAGGTCTGCCGTCGTGTGTCTGCCATTGCGAGCGTTGCCTCGCAACAGCTGCTCTCATATCCGTACCGCCGAATTAGTGCCCTATTTCATTAGGACACCATGGTAACGCCACCGATCGCGCCACCAACAAAATGTGTACAGTTTTATGGAGGGTATCTCACCTGGTATCAACTTGGTGGCGCAACCAAGTTGTTGCCGGCGACCTAATCACCCGCTGGTGGCGCAATCATTAATATGTATCAAGCTATTTGGCATCTCACTCATTCTGCCACCAGTTGCGCTACCAGGGATACCCCTCCCTCTCACTCGAATCAACCCTGTGCGTCTACGACGCCATTTGCACCGCACTTGTACAATACTTATTGTTTTCTTGATCGCATACACTATTATTTAACTTTCTTTTACGTCGTACGTATAGCAAAAGAACTGTTAACTGTTCGACGTCCATTTTGAAACTGACAATCCTAGTGTTTGTTTCGGTGTTTCTCGCTTGGTAGCTCTAGTGACCATGGTGGTGCGACTGGTCGTGCCACCATGGTGTCCTAATGAAATAGGGCCCTTAGATGTTTCGCATCTAAAAAAAAAAACAATTGATTCCCTTTATAGCCCCAACCTCGAAAAATATAATTTATTTGTCGGCAGCGCAATGCTTATATATTATATCATTTTTAACGATCCCAAAAAATATACGAACAGTACATGACTGCCAAATAACTATGATTTCTTGCCTAAACGTGATATTGCTTTGTCTCCTACCTAATGAAAATATATTTTGCGACGTTGAATATTATCCAAATGTCTAGTTTATTCGGAGTCCGTTGCGTTCGTGTTTCATTGGCAAATATTTTTTGGTGAAAATTATACTGTGTATTTGGCTTTTGGAGTGCATACATTTTACATGCTTTAGTAATATGTAAAATTGATATTTATGTAGTTATGGTTATTAATGTGGAAAATACATGGAATAGTTGCAGTAATGGTATTCGGGTAATTCCTGAAATATTGGTACATCCATAGAAAAGTAGGTAACTAATTAACAAGTTTTTTTTTTTTAATTCCGCTGTTAATGTTACAAAATCCAATCTTAATCTTATGTTTGTATGTATTCGGAATTCGATTTATTTATTACTAGTTGTGTCCTCACGGCTCCGCCCGCGTAAGAAGTTTTATTCCAGTAATAAATATAGCCTATGTTACTTGTGATAATGTAGTTTTCTAACGGCAAAAGAATTGTTGAAATCGGTCCAGTAGTTTTCAAGTTTACATACAAAAATACAAACCTTTTCTCTTTATAATATTATTATAGTATAGATTGATTCATAATGCATAAGATTTTATTATTTTAAGATTTTGCATGCCTCGTACAGGCAGATTACGTTATTTTACACTATGATACAATCAATATATACTTGATAATACCATTATTTCTATCCTCATGAATGTCTCTCGCCCGGGAAGGCGAGGGACTCTTATCGGCTAAAACCCACGGTGTTTCTCCTTCTAATCGTCGGCCGGGGTTGCGGGATTCGCGTAAGCATCCACCGCAACCACGGCAGCCCCGGCCAGCCCCTGGCGGACCTCTCCTCTGTGGGGCCATGTCCCACGTCCTCCAGAGAAGCGCGCGCGGAACTCTGCGCGCCGCCTCCTCGGGCCTGTTACTGTTTGGGCGACGGGTCTCTTATCCCACCGCCCGCAGGCCGCAATACCTGATAACAACTGTATTATCAGAAAAATATTCTTATTCTTATCCAGCAGCCATCATGTTTTTGTCGTACTTCATTGGGAGCAAGATCGTTAATTTAAATCGGAGTAAACATCGCGTCTGCATTATTTTCAAGCTCACTGACGCGACGGCGTGCCACAAACTTTATGAGCTATATCCGATTATTTTTCAACCCTGTTACGATTCACTGGAACTTTTCGTTCGACGTTCAATGCAGTGCTTTTCTACGAACATTAAATTGCTCTATCTAGCGTTCGTGTTTCGTGAAGTTGGAAACTTTGATTACAATTTTAATTTTGCAACAGCAACCGAGCAACGAATGTTTTTGAAATTGGCTTGATGCAATTGCAATTGTTGTTGGGGTTATCGGTTTTGTGCGAATTTATTGAGGATTCCTCGAACATAGTGTTGGAACATTTTATTGTGATAGTCGTTTCAGTAACTAAACTAAACCCGTACCACGCCAGCATGGTGGACTTCTAAACCACTCGCATTCTAAAAGGCCCGGGCCCAGTAGTGGGACCGAGTTTACCGTTTTTTAGCAAGTGATTATACAATACGCACATGAATCCGAAAAGTCAGAGGTGTTTTGGGTTCGAACTCGAGATCTATGACTTGACAGTCCGACGATTACACCAGAAAGAAAGAAAGAAAAAATATTTATTTTCCGCCCACGCGGACGCACACGGATACTTAAAATTAAAAATATAATGTTTCTTAAAATTAAACACACTTAAATTTAAACATAATATATTACAACATGGTAACCCAAACACAAAAAAATAAAATAAACTATGGTTACTATTTAGTCTATGGTGCACGGGCTACCATAAATCCTCATGCATCATAGATCTAAGTGACAATAAACAAACAATACAAACATTTAAACATGTTGAATTTGTGCGTCGCATGGTGCGTGAAAATTTAGGTCATTGCTCAGCATTATGCTGAGGCTTCGGACGAACCTAATGCCATCAGCGCTGATTTTCAGAAACAACCTTCGTTCGAGCGACGTAACGAAAGCACCAGAGAGAACCAGTCGTAACGTGAGTATTTAACTATCTTAAATTAGGTACTGAACGGTGTATAAAATCAAGTTAAAATACTGTGTAGTGTGTTGTGCCAAATATAATACAAATATTGTTATTAAATATGTAACTAGAATTGCGAATGTGACTTTACACGTTTTCCAAACATGCTAATTTACTAGTCAGTTAACTAGAATTTTGATCGTTAATTTTGTTTTTATTCTCTTGGTTGCTATCTTTTTCAACCCAAAAGAATTTTCGCTTTATAACTGATTGAAGATTCAGTATTCTAACACGGGAAACCTTTCACTAAATTAATGTATTTTTTGTTTCAGGTACGTGACTGAAAGCTAAATGTCTATTGTCCTAGTTGGAGACAAAGAGTAACTATCACTTCACGCTATTATCATTCTTATAACCTTTGCTATAAAGTTTGAATTTGTGTGTACAGCCGTAAAGTTTGCTCTTCAATTTTGTGTCCTTGAAGGTTTTCAGTTGATATCTGTATAGTTAATTTTTCAATAATTTTATGAATAGGAACAAATTTTCAGTAATTTTCAAAAGGGAATTTTGTAAAATAAGTTATATATCTAACGTAGGCCTCGCCAAAGGCCTCGTCAGGGCGTTGTATGATCAGCGGAGAAAAGTGTGCCAGATTTTCAACAATAAGCTTTTCTGAGTTGTTAAATAGAAATAACCACACTTCTAACCTAACCTAGTCGAGGTACTCCGACTATAGTACGTTCGTGTTTTCTCTCTCTTCTTTCTTAGAGTGAGAGAGACACGCGACTTAGACGAAGAGTGGGGTGCGTCTTCGTGGATGGAATGTACTATATTTATTACCAGATTTTTTCGCTGACCAAACAAACCCCGATAAGAGCCAGGCGGTCCTATTTATTAGACCGCGTAAAATCAGCCCGCCAAACCCCGCCCCGATCATGATGTTTGACAAGCCGATCCCCTGGGAGGAGCATGCCAAATATCTAGGGGTCACTCTCGACCGTAGATTATCGTTTGCTGAGCACATAAGGACGGTGCGCTCGCGCGCCGCCTTCGCTCTCGGTAGGCTTCATTCCGTGCTGAATGCCCGCAGCAAATTGTCACTTCGGTGCAAATTGCGTATCTACACCGCGTGCATTCGGCCTATCATGACTTACGCGTGCCCCGTGTTCGCGCATACTAGGCCCCACCGAATCCATAGGATGCAGACCCTGCAGAACCGATTTCTCAGAGGCGCCACGGGTGCACCGTGGTGCTTCACGAATGAACGACTCCATGTCGACCTTAAGATCCCCACAGTTAGACAGATTATTAAACGCCTTACCAAGCGTTTCATAGACTCAGCCGCAACTCACCCCAACCCCCTCGTAGTATCGGCCGTCCGTTATACACCATCTAAAATCTCCAAGATTAGGCGCCCTAGGCATACCCTCCTCCAACCCGATGACCCCATCACCCTCATCCAAGAGAGTAGTAGGGAAACCAGTACACGTCGCAGGTACAAAAACAGATACAAACCGCGTTTCCGGCCTCGCCGCCGAGGCCCCTCGCGACTCCCCAGTAACATCACAGACCGACCCTTGCTCGCCACGCCAGCCCGCGAAGCTGAGCCTGTAACGGAAATAAACCAGTCCCCAAATAATATAACCCAGCCCGATATTGATTGCCCACCCCTCAGTGACCCACTAAGCCGAGGCCCGTACACCACAGGGGGTGCCCTTAGTGCCGCGTCACTTAACTGAAATCCTTAGTTTGTAAGCCCTGGCTGGGGGCCTTAAAGTAATTTTCGGCCACCACAGGATAGTCCGGTTAAGTAGTAACAAAGCTCTCGGAGCTTTATACTACGAGTGGTCATTCCAAAAAAAAAAAAAAAAAAATCGCTGACCAAACATGTATACCTATCGCAAATCATTTAATTACTTCTCGTACTATACACGAAACGTGTGTAAACGAAATAATGTAATTCCTTTAAATCTCATGATGTACTGATTAACCTGCATGGGATACTTTGAGATCCAATAAAAAAAAAAGCAATATTATGTAAACACGTGTTCTTAACGTGGTGCATTTTAGCGCTCCGAGTTAAATGAACGCGCTGCGAGCGATAGCCGCGCAATTCGCTCGGGGCGCTAAAATGCCTCACGTTAAAAACACAATGTTACATCTTGTAATTTTTTTTTATTAAATCTAAAAGTATCCTGTCCAGTGTTAATCTATGTCAGCAGTACATCACGAGGCTTGAAGGAATTACATGATTTCGTTTACACGCTGTATAGGACAGTACAACACGGTGGTAGAGCGTTAAGCCGCGTATCGACTTCGCGCTCCAAGAGGACGAACATTGGCGCGCGTTTAGGCCGCGCGTAATGGTTACCATTTTGGAACGCGCGCCAATTTGTTTGTTGGAACGCTCGAACTTAAAGCGGCCCGTTCCATCTGGAGTCGGTTTTTTACCGCGCATCAAAGGAAGCTCAGTTGTGGCGCGCGCGCCATGTGCGCTTAGTTGATATCATTTAAATATAAGAGCGCGTTCGCGGAACGCACTCTCGGCGCGGGTGTTCATGGCACGAGCGCCAGGAGCGCATAATGGATACGCAGCTTTACGATCTAAGAACGCGCGTAAAATAAGCGTTCTATTTGATCAGGTCTTTAAACACTACATTAAGTCAAAACGCAGCTTTTTTAATTAAAGGCGAATTAATAGAAGCGTGTTCTGGTTAAGTCAAACAAATCATTAAAAAATTAGTGGTTGATTAGATGCTAAACCGTTTTTAGTATACCGTACTGAAAATAATGAATTGTTAATTTTGATCTTAGTGATATTGCTATATAAAGTAGCAGCAGTGGTAGCAGCTTACTGTGTTCCGTCGTGTATATGTGAGAGCCAGATGGGTATAGGGGAATCCTATATATCTCTGTTTCTTGGATTCGTGTACTCCATCTTAGACCCTGTCTGCGCTTACCATCAAATCAAGAATAAATAAAAATTATATAAAAATCCCGATGTCAAGTACTTAAGGTTGATGGCAATAGGCTCGCCCCTATTATATGGCACTTAAACATAACGGCGAAATGAGGGTGTTACTATACACCTCTGCCCAACCGTTCAGGGAATACAGGCGAAATGTTATGTTTATGTAGGTGTTATAAGAGTGTATTATATAAACTTCACTGTACGCTCCTCGCTACTGTATTTTTATTGTTCAAGACAGAGAAACAGTCAATATTTATATATTCAATCACGACTGCTAACAACTCGCTCATGCCCAATTTTTCCAACTAATCAAAGCCACAATATTAATTTCGTTCAATCGAATGGAACTCTTTCGCCCGTAAACTGAAATGAAAGATGCCAGACGCCGACGGCATTTAATTACCGTGAAAATCGCTGAAAACGACTGAAACGACTGAAAACGTTGGCTGTACACGGACGTCATTATGAACGCACTTTATTTGAGTTTGTGAGGCCGGTTATTACTGAAACTCTGTATTTCAACGTAGTTCATTTTGTTGTGTGGTGCAAGTATAGGAGGTAGCGGGCTTGTTAATTGAATGTTGTTTTTTCATAATTACTTCTAGCTTTCGGAAAAATTTAGGTTATTATATGTTTTTCCATGATACTTAGACATTTTACTAGGTAGCAATGAGTGGTGTGGATGGGTAAGTGAGAAACATTTATTCAGCTATGGAAAAAAGTCGATGAGTAGTTCCAACAAAATAATATGAAAGGCACTTACTTAAAATAAAAATACCGCCGATATTCTAAAGATTCTTTCAATTTGAGTGAGTATTCTTCAGCAGCTAATAATCAGCCTCATATTTATGCAAAATATATAGCCTCATAACTTGCCGAGGGTTTGAAGGTGGACTTACAAGGCTCAGGGTCGCGATCGGAACTCTGCAATGGCTTGTTGTAGACGAATCGTGTTTGAGCTCGTATAACTCGTCATGGAAAGCACGTTCTCACTTCATTAAAAGGAACAGCAGACCCATTTCAATGAATAGGGTTTAAAAAATGTTTTTGTGTGTTTTTATCAAAAACATTTCTTTAATCGCTTTCAGCTTATAACTTGCATGAAATAATTACGGAGTGTAATGTTACAAATGAAATAAATGCAGTGCCTACGAGTAACGTATGTACGTTTAACTTAATGAAGTTATATGATACCCGACATGGATATTACAGCCACACGCTTCTGTGTAGGTACTCTGAATTGTGTTGTTCATTATGGTGCTAGCAATTCTGGCTTCATGAGGCGAAAAAGTGGGGCAATTCTGACAACGTTCGTTCTGGTAGAAAAAATGTTGATGAGCGTCGCCTCTTTTCTGTTCCCTGTTGAATACTTAGAAGAATGTTTTTGTATGTATATGTAAAGGTACGTACTTTCGGCTAAGCGAGAGTAGGCACTTGTTAGTATGTAGTATGTAATTAAGAACATTTTTTTTTTATAAATTGACCTATTATCCAACCCTTGTATTCAGAATCAAAGCAAATAGATCAGAGATGGAGAAAACGCATTGAAAAGTCAATGAAATCCGTAAGATTGACTTGTGCAATACCATATGGCCAAACACTCAAACGCTACGGAAAGTTTCGTGCTGTCAGTCACTTCACCTTAAATTGACAGCACGGGACTTACGGGGTGTCCTGCGTAAGCGACAAACGCGACGCGGTGCGACGCGACGCGACACGACGTGGAACAAATACGCGGTACGTCGCGTCTCGCTAAATAGGCCGCTAGTAGGGAATACCGTTGTTTTGATCGCGTTCGTCGCTTACGATTTCAATCAGTTTAATAGGTTAGAAAATATTTTTTTAAATCAAGATCAAGTGATAGTAGATGAAAATACCCTTGCTTCACGAAGATGACAATTGCTCCGCCACTTCAGTCTACCCGTGACCACGGCCGGTGAAATTTGGTCGAAACGTCGGGATAAATAAGGTATTTTCTGCCTTATAGTTTTCATGTTCTGACCAGTCCAACTATCAGATACATACATACATACATACAATCACGCCTGTTTCTCATTGGGGTAAGCAGATACTAGATTTCCTCCTGCCACGATCCTGACACACCCTTTTTGCTTCATCTACATTCATTAACCTTCTCACACATGCTCGTCGATTTAGGGTGCTACTAACTCGAGCTTTTATGAGAACGTCCGCGATTTGTTCGTGGTACGTTCGTCGAGGTCGGCCCCTTCCAACTGTTCCAACCACACTCTTACACTTGTTTCTTTAATCTCCTTACATCCATCTTTTATACATACCCAGATATCAGATACCTAACATAACATCATCACGCCTTGTATTTCCCGAAGGGTTAGAGGCAGAGGTGTATAGTAACACCCTCGTTTCGCCAGTTATGTTTAAGTCCCATATAATAGGGGGCGAACCTATTGCCATTAACCGAGCACAAATCCAGCCCCCGGGCTACTACTGAGAAATTCCTAATGGAAAAACCCAATAATACTTTGCCCGACCTGGGGATCGAACCCAGGACCCCACGACCAGCAGTCGCGCTTGCTATCACTAGACCAACGAGGCAGTACTGTTTCAATATAGCAAATTAAATGTAGTTGTAAATTATTTCATACAATACTCGTCTGTAAAGCTGATGGCAATTAATTTACGAGCGAGCGGCGACAAGGGTGTCAAATGGTTTCAACATTGTCAACACTAAGTGTGCTTGGGCTGTCAAAGTCACAGCCAAGTAGGGTGTTTAAAGATTGTAAGGGACACGTCACACAGAAAGCCAAGCGGAGTATAATAAACTAGCGGCCCGTCCCGGCTTCGCACGGGTGGATACTTTTCCCGTTTTTGCAACATTTTTCATTTTTGCTCCGCTCCTATTGGTCGTAGCGTGATGTTATATAGCCTATAACCTTTATCGATAAATGGACTATCCAACATAAAAAATATTTTTCAATTCCAACCAGTAGTTCCTGAGATTAGCGCGTTCAAACAAACAAACAAACTCTTCAGTTTATAATATTAGTATTGATAAAAAACCTTTTTTTTTCATTGGTTTTGTCGCAATTGAGTCTTATCGCACCTGATGTAATTGCAGACAGGATCTTAGATGGAGCACACGAATCCAAGTAACAGAGATATAGACGGATTCCGTTATGCTCTTTTGGCTCTGACATACACACGACGGAACACAGTAAACTGGTTGGCGCTGGACTTTAATGTGACGGTAGTAGCTAGCTAGGCGGACCGTATAGATCCTACTCTGTTTGATTATCACTTGTGTTAACGGTGAAGGAAAATATCGTGACGAAACATGGAAACCTGGGAGGGTTAAACAAAACAGTTCTCGGTGGTGTGTGTAGTCTGCCAACATGCACCTTTTTTTTATCCTGGAGAAATGCGCACGCATACTGCACTACCACGGAGCGATAGTGCAGTTATGTGGGACTCAAACCCACTAAAACTCCACGGTGTCCTCCTCTGCCGCTTATGGCGGGAACACGGGCACGCGTAAGCACTCATTCGCGAACCCACCGCGGCTGTCCGTCACCGGACCCTCCTCTGGGGAGTACCCCCCATCACCGGCGCACCAGAACACATGGTACGCCGTGACCATCCCGGGGACCAAACGAGCACATGGGCGCCAGACGACCCCGTGTCTGGGCACCCTTGGTCCCCCTGCGACGGGTCAGGTTAGTGGCCTCGCCGCCTACGTCTTTTCGGCCGCAGAGGATAGGGAGAGCGGCCAACTAAACACCGACACTCCTCTCCCCCTGCGGCCCCACCGCGTCCGCCATCTGACGGTGGCGACCCCGTCAAGGCCGCGGAAGGTATGGAGAGCGGCGCACCGAAATACCGGCATTCCTCTCCCGCCGCGGCCTCCACCCTTCAGCCGCGATGCCTCCCATGAAACATCGCGGCCTGCCTCATTTGCGATGTCGCCCAGGTGACACCGCAACCTACTTGGCCGCTACGTCGAGGGCTTCCAGGCCCAAGCCCCAACGAGCAGCCCCTCCTCGGGTTCCTCTTCGCTTCACCGTGGGGATCTACGCCACGGCTACTGAGCACCCCCGCAACAACAATGCGGGAACCCACCGGGGGGTGCCAACCTGCACCTGGCCATCCTGGTGATCTAAGGCCCAAACCCATCTCATTTTGAGAAGAGCCCCACACCCATCACTGAATAATGGGCTGATTATTATTTAATACGTCGAAGACAAAGGATAAGATTCACAGTATCTTTACATAGTATAAAATAAAGTCGCTCCCGCTGTCTGTATGCTTAGATCTTTTAAACTACGCAACGGATTTTAATGCAATTTTCAGCAATAGATAGAGTGATTCAAGAGGAAGGTTTATATGCCCCACATTAGTATCTACATTGCACACGTGCGAAGCTGGGGCGGGTCGCTAGTAAACTATAAAACAGCTTGAATCTTCGCTCTTCCCATTAGAAAGAAAGGGGCATGAAAATAGTACGGTGTCGATTTATATGCAGGATGTTTTCCCACAGAGAAGCTCATCGACTTAACGTCAAATAAAACAAACTACCCTAAGCTCAGACCGCGACCCACGTGAAAAATAGCAAGCACTGAAACTTTCAGTTGAAAATTTTTCATTTTTATGAAAATTCCCCAGCCAAGAAAATATACAACCCTCCGCCCGGTCGGGGGAATTTTAATTATGTTTACATTCTTTTGGTGTAAAAACAACGCACTTGGCTATTTTTCACGGCAGCGGACGGGTTGCAACTTGGCTCTGTTTAATTTAATGGACTTAGTACATTTTTCAAGTGCATTGGGTTTAAGTGTTTTCGTTTTTTTAGCTTTTATGGCGGGCTGTAAACGGGTTGGCCTATTTGTGTTAATTGCTTTTTGTATGACTAACTTTTTCCTATCCTACTCATGAAGCCAGATCGTTTCATAGCTGCAGGTACCTAAGTATGATTGCGTGGATGTTCGTTTGCTCTGCAACTATTGGATACCAAAAATTTCCAATATTAATCAACCACCTGAACTAGTCCGGTATTTGCCTGTTATGAATATCATGGCAAAAGGCAGCGTAGCCAAGTCTAATTATTACAACTTACATAGACACTACAACAGGAATAATAAAATATAACTTAAAAATAACTTCAAAAAAAACGACTTCAAAAAAACTGAAGAGCATCAAAATAATGTTCCTATAATTTATATTTCTATAGTGCTAAGCTACACTGTAACGAAGAAATTAAACCTAAATGTATACTAAATAATAACACAGCTACAGTCCGCGACAGCTCGACATAGACATTTTCTAGTCATTTTCAATACAGAACTACAAGCAACAACGTGGGCGAGATCGAAATCGATAAACGCGGTCGATGCGGACTCGTGCAGCGCTGAGACTAACATGGCGCGGGCGCTGTGCGAGTGTGCGGGGCGTCCCCCCTCCACGACTCACCTCATACCCGATTGCCATGGCGACCTGTCGCGGACTGTACTTATACGCAAAATGATACGATTGTAATCTTCAGGTCTAAAACAAATTACAATAACCCAATCAGTATACGTGTGCTGTTCGTCGGTGAAGGGTTCTATTCTCTTGGCCAAATACTTAATTTTTTAAATTGCCGTTAAATCTCGTGATGTCACTGTCACTTTAAGGCGAAGTGACAGTGACTAGCTTTTGAGTATTTGGCCATCAATCTCCGAAATGCTTCATCAGATCATGCTATAATTAACTGGGACCACCTCAAGAGTATACTCTTCTACAAAAACAGAATTACTTAACGGCCCAGAAATCACTGAGAAACGTAACATAACATCACGCCTATATTCCCTGGAGGATTGGGCAGAGGTGTATATTAACACCCTCATGTCGCCGTTGTGTTTAAGTCCCATGTAATAGGGGGCGAGCCTATTGCCATCAACCGGGGACAAATCCAAACTCTGGGCTGCTACTGAGGAATGAAAACCTAATAATACTTTGCCCGACCTGGGGATTGAACCCAGGACCTCACGATCACAGGCGCGTTTACCACCACTAGACCAACGACGCAGTTAATCTCTGATAAATCCGTTTAGATACATTTCACAAATGCGCCAAATAGAGTAAGAAACTCTTACTTTTTTAAACGGTTAAATATAGAACTTTATAAAATGGAAGTTAACTCAAGTTAAAGTTTTGAATGAAGACACATAACTATGTAATCGCTTATCTCTAGGTGGCTTTCAGCCAAGTTTGTGAATACAGAAAAGCGGAGATGTCAGCTTTAACTTACTTCACACTTTATAACTTACCTCAGTTAGTTGAATAACATTTAATTAATTTTGTCATTATTGCTGAACCCAATCTGTGCGTGATGTTTTTAGATATCTACCTATGAGTAATTAATTTTATTTATTTAATTATTTGACGGCGAGGACGGCCGCGGTGTAGGTGGCGTGACGATCTAAACTTGTTTATATTGGGCTGACATGGTTAGAAACGGCACAAAATAGAGAGGTTTGAAAGGCAAAAGGGGAGGCATTTGCTCAAAAGTGGGACTTAAAATAGGTTACAAAAAAATAATTGACGGAAAATTAATGAGTGGGTTTCACAGCATATGGAATGCTGGAGCTCGTATTTATTAAGGTGCATACAAACATTGCGAGGCATGCGTCGCGGGTGGTTTGCCACGCATGCTTGAGGCTTTGTGGACGGGGTAGCTCACTGAGCATTCGCCGCTCGCAGTGAGCCACCCGGTCCACGCAGCTTGAAGCATGCATGGCAAACCCCTGAAGCATACGTGACAAGCCATTCGCGGCGCATCCCTCGTGATGTCTGTAAGGACCTTTAACCTTCTCTCTTCTTCTTTTTCTTCGTGAACAATGATTTTTGGATTATACAACGTGTTACATAATTCCCCATGAAAAATGTTAATAATCAAGTAGGTAGTCTTTTATGGTTGTTGTTATTTACCTCTCAGAGAAAATTAGGTAAGACTGTAAATAACTTTCTGGGTAGTCTACTCTTTAGTTTTTTGTTTTCAGGGTTGCGTTTCAATGATGATTATTTTATGTTTTATCCAAATTCTTATTTTTTGGGTCATACTACGGTTTTCAAATTAAGTTAAAATTCAAAAAGTATTCTTCTTCTTCTTCTTATTGCCCTTATCCCACACTAGGTGGGTTCGGCACAACATGTATTTCATAAATCCATGTTGTTAGAGGTTCTGGCTTATTGTTTTATGAACGTCCGCCTGCTTATCATCGACCCTCCTTGGGAATACTCGTTGCGCCGTCGCGCGGGTGACCCAATGTGCTTGCTGATATTATGCACTGGGTCCCAAAATGATATGCTTGTCAATCTTATTGCCGACAACTAAGCAGACTATGGTCTTCTTCTTAGGTGGAGTATACTTGAATTCCTCGACCCACCCATTCAGTTTTGCGAAAGACTTTGGTTCTGACACATCGTAAACTAATATAGCACCGTGAGCTTCGCCAGAGGGAAGTATTCTGAGTAGTATCAGTGTCATGTTATTTAAGAGTTATTTATAGGTCATTTGTTACTTTCCTACTGTTCTAATACCACATCATAGTTTGAAACAAAGTCTTTTAAGTCGTAAAACCCATGAACTACATTGCGCTAATGCGTCATACTTATAGTGTGTAAAACTATCGTAAACTTTATTAAAACATAATCTTGTAACTTTGTTGCAGCGTTCAGCTTACGCCGAGAGATTAGGATTATCTAATTTTACTTACGTACTTATCGTTAGCGAGTTTTCCTTACAAATTAGGTGTGTTGACTTAAGAAAGATTGAACAAGTTTTTGTGTACTTTGGCGAATCGATACCCCTTAGATTACTGCTAACTATTCACCAGTTATGGAGGCTTGCACGAAACATATCAATTGCTTATTTTAGAGACTCGATTTCGGAATGTATCAACCGGACTCGATTAATTTTATCACTTGAAGCTCTTTGGACCTGTTTCACAACTGTCCGATAACTCTTACATACGAGAGGTTTTCTATAGAAAAACTGTCATACCGCCATATTTGTCTTCTTAGTTAAGAGCTGGGCAGTCAGCCTTGCGACCAACCTTGATGACTAGCTAATCTTTTAAGCACAGCATTAACTATTCTCATATAGCTCGTGAGGACACGAGAGAAGAAGATAAGAGCCAACCAACGATTGCTAAACAGGCCCTTAGTCGATTGTTGCGTCGATTTCAGGGACCATAGTAAGTAAAGCTGCACGTAGTATAAAAATAATCCATCTCTAGCAGTGACAGCCTAGTGGTGTGACCGTCGGACTGCCAAGTCATAGGTCTCGAGTTCGAACCCAAGGCACGCACCTCTGACTTTTCGGATTCATGTGCGTATTGTATAATTATCACTTGTTTACAAACGGTGAAGGAAAACATCGTGAGGAAACCGGCATAGCTGAGAGATATTTCTCGATGGCATGTGAAGCCAAGTCAGAGGATCATGGGTGGCATAAACTCTGACACTAGGTTAGTCACTAACCGCACGAAAAGAAGAAGACTATATCAGATACCATACCATCTTCCTGCCCTGTTCCCAAGTTACAATATGTCGGCGCAATATGTCCCCCTCTTCCATTCTTCTCTGTCAGCTGTTACTATACCAAATACGTTCTATTAAAAAAATATTCAATTTAGGAAATTGTTACAATATTATTTTGTTGGAATTCCCCCCATTCCCACGTCAAAACATATGGAAATATAGAATTTAGCATAATAAATATCTTTCATCCATGCCGTGATGTATGACAAGCTAGGTTAGAACACCCAAATAAAATATATAGGCGTAAGTCACGCGATGTTTTCTTACATAAGTATTTCGTAGTTTTCGAATAATTCGTCAGAATTCTGATGATGAATGTGCTGTGGTTGGGAATATTTTCTGGAACATAATGCTTGGCACTATATCTATCTATACTTGTAAAATACATTCAAAGGAATCTTGTTGGGGTGAATCTAACATTACAGTTAGATCTAATATCGGTAAGTCAGGATTGCGAGCATGGTAAATAAAGTAAATGAAACCAACACAGACTCTCCACCACTGAGAGGACTTATATTTGGGTTAGTGATTAGTTACAGAAGCTAGTTCACAATATAACACAACATAATAATTTACACAAGATCAGAAAATAAGGACAAGCTAATCAGATATAAGAGGTCAGACTTCTTCAGCTGTTCGACATGGAATCCTTCTCTCCTTCGTATGACCACTGTTTTTATAACTTCGGGTACGTTGATTCATCTTGATGGCTAGCCTCCTTTATCAATATTGTCCAGTGTTACCAGCTACCGATAACACTTACTTATAAAGAGAAATATCCTGACTGACTGACTGACTGATTCATCAACGCAGAGCCTAAACCACTGAAGCTGGAAACATGAAATTTGGACGGTAGGTTCCTTTTGTGACGTAGGCATCCACTATGAAAGGATTTTTGGAAATTCTGCTCCTAAGGGAGCAAAATAGGGGACCACTTTAAACCAGATTTTGAAGTCTTCATTATCAATTTGGTATTAACTGACTCTCGGCCTGAATCTCTTAGCTTTATGAATCCATGTGCGGTTCACTTTGATTATCATTTGCGTTAACGGTGAAGGAAAACGTGCGGAAAGCACACCTGAGAAGTCTTCAAAAACTCCTCGATAGTATGTGTAGTCTGCCAACCCGCACCAGGACGACATGGCGGACTAAGGCCTAAACCGTTCTCATTCTAAGAAGAGGTCCGTGCCCAGCAGTGGAATAATCTTCTTCTTTTCATGTGGTTGGTGACAAACCTGGTGTCCGAGTTCATGCCGCCCATCGGCCTTTGACTTGGCTTCTCATGCCGTCGAGAAATATCTCTCAGGCATGTCTGTTTCCTCACGATGTTTTCCTTCACCGTTTTTAAGCAAGTGATAATTATACAATACGCACATGAATCCGAAAAGTCAGAGGTGCGTGCCTTCGGTTCGAACTTGACGCCTATGACTTGGCAGTCGGACGGTCACACCTCTAGGCTATCACTGCTGTAGGGATAGTAATGAGCTGATTATACTGAAACATAAAAAAGAAGCTACACTTATAATCCCGCTTAGCAGCAGTAGAAATCAAGACAATAAACATTATACAAGAGGTATTCACTCAAGCAGTGAAGGTCCTTGTTCGAATCGTTTATATATTTACGCTATCCATCAGGCGGGGTGGATAGGGACTCCTACCATTTGTTTCACTGATAAACGAGTGAGTTTGCGGTAACTAGGAATTTAGTTAATGAGCTCTAGAATCTTTGGATAGTTGTGTGGAATCTTCGTGACTTTGGAACAGGAATTTGGAGTAGTTACCCAATATATAGTATTCAGTTTTGTTATATTCAAATTTAAGTTTAATTTAAAGCAGGATACATTTTGTGATACGAGTAGTTTTTTACTGCTTCGTTGATCTAGTGGAGGCAAGCGCGACTGCTGATCGTGAGGTACTGGGTTCAACCCCCAGACCGGGCAAAGTGTTATTGGGTTTTTCTGTGTGGCATTCCTCAGTAGCAATCCGGAGTTTAGATATGTGCCCTGTTGATTGGAGTAGGCTCGTCCCCTATTACATGGGACTTAAATATAACGACGAAATGAGGATGTTACTATACACTTGTGTCCAACCTTTCTGGGAATACAGGCGTGATGTTATGTGTATGAGTTAAGTGACGACTTCTGGTCTCAAAGAAAATCGACGAAATAAATTATCGATACCATACCATAGTATGGGATATCTAGGAACCGTATGAATAAAAGACGCCCCCAAAATCCTGGCAAGCCAACGTTCGCACCTATTCAGCCTAGACAATACATCTAGATCAAGGAATAAAACTCCTTTTGTGTACTCTCTGTGCCTATCTGAAGGAAGGAAGCTTTGTTTCTTTTAGGAGTTGAACAGTGGGAACTGTTTTAAATTATCGTGTTGTGATAAGAGCTATAACGACTTCCAATATGGCTATTGTTGCTTAGGTTTTTACGTACGTCTCTGCAAAAAAAGAGTACGAGAAATAGGGGCCCCACTACTACACTACTATACATTATGAAATCTAACATAACATACCATCACGCCTTGTATTCCCCGGAGGGTTCGGCAGAGGTGTTTTCAGTACACCCTCGTTTCGCCATTTATGTTTAAGTTCCACGTAATAGGGGGCGAGCCTATTGTCATTAACCGGGCACAAATCCAGACTCCGGGCTGCTAACCTCGCAAATCGTATGATCCGCGCGGTTAGTAATTAGCCCAAGCCCCATTTATATGACCAATAAAATTGTCAAAATCCAGCACCCATTTTCTCTTACAACATCAATGATTCGCCAGATCGATTTTGCATACCAACATCACATCAGTGTAAAATATAATGATTCAACCAATTAACGATATAATTACTATTGGCCAGCTGATTGTATTGTTGTTTTAAGTGCATTCTGCTATATATTATTTTATTTTAAATGTTCGTGATCTGATAATGAAAGACTGCTCGTTTCATGGATAGTGTGTCTACTGTCTGGCCACAGGCTACTGCAAAACCAGTTCTCCGTTTAAACAAAGGTGATAAAGGTGATAATAGAAGTGATAATAATATGTTTATTTCCCAAAAAATACAGATAGTTTAGTACAAGAATAGCAATCAGTCTGTTACAGTGTTACATTAAGTTGTAGATGACATATTAAAAGGTAAATGACATTTACTCAAAAATGTTTGAAATGTGGTCATTATTTTGACAACCTTCTTTGAGCAAAGTCGACCTTTCCGCGCTACTTGAATAGGCGCCAGCAAAGTTGTATGGAATTTCATTGCTGGTGAGTTTTAGCCACCAGCAAATTCCTTTGAAAATCCATTATTGTCGAGTTTTGTTTCAAAAATAGTCTGGTGCAAAAAGTTTTTTATACAGAATTTGGCTGTATAGGTACAGGCAGCACAATCATTAAATACAAATTTAAAAAAAACTAAGGACCCGAGCGGAAACAAATCGTTACTTTAATTAAATTCTTACTATACTAATCTGGTTTTATTTAAATTACTCGCATTGTTTGAGTAAAGCACTATACAAGCCTTGGTCCGCAATGACTGCGCTGCTGGCCACGCTATGATGGCCTCGAGCTTAGTTTAGCTACGCTCTCGGCCTTCAAGCCTGGTCGTCATTGCAGACATCCTTCGGTCTCGGCCTTTATTCCAGCTTGTCCATCAAGAGCTGCAATGCTGACCGCGCTGTGATGGCCTGGAGCTGCGCTCTCGACCATCATCAGTGCTGCCAGCAACACAGTCATTACAGACCGCGGCAGTAATGTACTATTAATATTGCAGTAATCTGTACTTAGTTTTTTGATCCTGCCTCTTAAACTAGGGCAACCTGTGACTTAAGAGACTTGTCTTAACAAATATCCCTATTAAGATATAAGGAATGATGATGATGATAATTTGTATTTCTGTAAACAAATTGTTACAGACACTTTTACAAATCAATGTAATGTTTTTTTTAATACTAGAAGGCGCCGGCATTTCCTATCTGACTAGCTCTGTGAAGTAAAACCGAAACAAACTCAGAGATCAAGGTCTCTTTTTAACCGACTTTCAAAAAAGGAGGAGGTTCTCAATTCGATTGTATGTTTTTTTTGTATGTTTGTTCCGCGATATCTTTGCTAATTGTGAACCGATTTTAATGATTCTTTTTTTGTTTGAAAGAGTATTCTTTCGAAGTGGTCCCATTTAAATTTGGTGAAGTTCTGATGAAGAACTTCGGAGATAGACAATTTGAAGTCGGTTTTATTTTTGTTAAAAAGTGATTATAAAGTCCAAACATTGTGGTATAAAATCTATGTGAGTGTAACATGTAGGACAACATCTGGAATGGCCTTTTGAGGAGAGTGCCATAGCAGGTTTGAGTTGACCTATCGTAACTGACGGCACGCATGCATCAGTCATCGCGTAACTCCAACCTTATTTTAGAGAAACTACCAGGATTAAAACATAAAAGCTCACCTTCTATCACAAAGGAAGGTGTTACCATGAGGATAATCTAAGTTTAACAAGATAGCCTATACCCTAAACTTGCCTAATTTCTCCATATATGTAACGTTCACATTTACAACGACGATAATCTTGAATTTGGCGAAGGTAACTCTATAAGGTTAAACATTACCCAAATTAGATCGAGGCCTTCGAGAAGGGTAATAACCCTTTTAAGGGCGTACAATGTACATCGTTTATGCCTTTACTTTAAGGGGATATTCAAAACTTTCAGCTGTTCGTTATCTGAAAACGGAATCTAGGAAAAGCGATTATCCTTTAAATAGAAGTGTTTTAAACTCTTGTGATCCTGATGTTTAATACTTGGAATCACTATACTGAAGGATCAAAGAGTAATTTTGATGTGAAACATCTAATGCGGCGATATGGGTGCGAGAGCGGCTGTTACGTGGTGACGCTCGCGATGGCAGACATACGACGGCAGACCTTCGTAACTCGTCCGCTCTCTTCAGTTTCAGACCTCCGCAACCCAGTAACTGGATAATGCCGATATCCTAAGTTTAGACCGGTTGTCAGACTTTCGGGCTTCTAACTTCGCCCAATGACTGTCATAGGTATTCATATGGCACCCGGGACCGACTGTTTAACCTGCTCTCCGGGGCACGGAGGAGTCTCGATGTGTACCGAACGGTCATCCACGGACTGACCGCAGCAAGTACAGCTTAACCTCGCAAATCGTATGATCCGCGCGGTTGGTAATTAACCACGAGCCTAAAGTGTAAATACCATCTAATATACTCACTAGCCCCATATTCTTTGAATAGTCGACAAAAAATATTTGGAACAATGACTAAAGATTTTCTACTAATAATAATTATCTGAAACAAAAAACTAATAAAAAAGCTGTTTCCGAATACCTATCCCATAATGTTAGATGTGACATCTTAAGTGACACTCATTTGATTTTGAGAGTCTTTGTTAATAAAATAGAAAAGTAGTTTCCGTTTCACGGTGGAAACATACGGACACGCGTTTCGAGCGGAGCCGTGACGGGATAGTTTAGTTACCTACTACGTCAGATTGTTGTGAATAGGTCTTTGTATATTCTTCTTCCTCTTCTCGTGTGGTTAGTGACTAACCTGGTGTCAGACTTTATGCCGCCCATGGGTCTCTGACTTGGCTTCACATCTTCTTCTTCTTCCTGCCCTTATCCCACACTAGGTGGGGTCGGCACAACATGTATTTCATAAAGACATGTTATTAGAGGTTTTGGCTTATTGTTTTATGACCGGCCGCCTGCCTGACATCAACCCTCCTTGGGAATACTCGTTGCGCCGTCGCCGTCGCGCGGGTGACCTAATGTGCTTGCTGATATTATGCACTAGGTCCCAAAATGATATACTTGTCAATCTTATTGCCATCTGACTTGGCTTCACATGCTGTCAAGAAATATCTCTGAGGCATGCCGGTTTCCTCATGATTTGTTTTCTTCACCGTTTTTAAGCGAGTTATAATTATATAATTCGCACATGAATCGGAAAAGTCAGAGGCGCGTGGCTTGAGCTAATACTCGAGACCTATGACTTGGCAGTCCGACGGTCACACCACTAGGCTATCACTGCTTTTTATATTACTGTATCGTCTGTCTGAATAGGTAGTGTTATTGTCATTTATATAAACATTCTCATCTAATTATACTTTAATAAGCTATCTCTTTTACGGGTGTCGCAATCAATTAAGAGCCACTGTGTTTGTAAAACAAGAAACTTGCTTTTTCGGTGACAGAAGTTAGCCGTGAGCTGCTTGAAGAGCCTAAGACCATGTTACTACTTATATTTATCACGTTCTACTTATATCTCAAAAACACTGCCATGAAAAAATAAGAAGAAAATCTATTGATCCAACTTCAGCGCGCACGTCCAAATACCAAACCCCGTATATCATATTCCAAGTATCTCGATTTAGAAATTCACAACCGTAACGCACCAGGGTGTCTGTAACAAAGAAACCTGTCAATCCATATGTCAGTCATGCAGTTGCCAACATGGCGTATTTTTAGAGAATTTCAATTAGCTTTTAGCATTCTAGTGTAGAGTTACTTGTATAAGACACGATTAGCGTGAAATTGGGTCTAGCCGGAAATATTTTAATGAGAATGTTGCGTTTCTTCATAGTGCTTGGGATAATAAAGTAGAATATCAAATAAAGTTTTTTATAGATGGGTTTTCAGCTTGTAGTTTATCATTATCATGTTTGCGCGTCTCAAGATTTGTGTCTGTAAATGCACCCACGATACAGGAAAAACCTTAGTGTGGCGCAACGTATTTTTTTAAATTAAAATATATGTAAAAAATTGTTTCTATATCATGACTTCATGACAAAAGAGAAGATGATTTGTAAGGCAACAATAAACCTTTTTATTGGTGGACTTTAGAGGTCATTGCTAACCCTTTATTATTCCGCTCCAGTCGGAAAAGTAACCGAGGGTAAAGATTTTAATTGTTAGAGCCTGGAAGGAAACCTAACTTTTTATACGTAACATCGCGCCTGTATTCCCCGAACGGTTGGGCAGAGGTGTATAGTACTACCTTCAATTCGCCGTTATGTTTAAGTCCCATATAATAAGTGGCGAGCCTATTGTCATCAACCGGGCACAAATCCAAACTCCGGGTTGCTACTCAGGAATTCCACACGGAAAAATCTAATAACATTTTGCCCGACCTGGGGATCGAACCCAGGACCTCACGATCAGCAGTCGCGCTGCCACCACTAGACCAACGAGGTAGTTGTCTGAACTTTTTATAATGGAATTAAATGTACTTTTCTCCCCATTATCTTCATCAAGAATGTAATTTAAATTAATCCTTCTGCTCTTTCCACTGTGGGACCAGTCGCAGAACTTATAAGACTGCATACTACGAGAAATAATGTCAGAAGTTCTCCTCTAGCTTTAGCATTGTTGAGTCAGCATTGATGGCTTAATCCTAAATTGAACACAGTGACACGAGGTAGCCCGCAGTCCATACCAAGTCCAACAAACACGTCCGTCACCACATTTCAAATGGACTGGAAGTTTGCAGAAGTCTGTTTGTCGTCACTGTCGAATTAATTTGTGAGTTGAATTGCAATTGCTTTTCTGAAATCGGTGTAGTTTTGAGATTTTGGTCGCTAATTTTGTGGGTTTCATGTTTGTTCAATAGAAATTCGATATGATTTTTGTGTCATTTATCACATTCTGTGTTATTTATTTGAGTTTATCCGTATGGAATTCCTCAGTAGCAGCCCGGAGTTTGGATATGTGCCCGGTTGATGGCAATAGGCTCGCCTCCTATTACATGGGAATTAAACATAACAGCGAAATCAGGGTGTTACTATACACATCTGCCCTACCCTTTGGGAATACAGGCGTGATGTAATGTTGTTGTTGTCATTTACCATAAAATGTTGTGCTAGCATGAAATTGAAATTAGTTTTGCCAGCGTTTTATTTCCGTAGGTGTCGCATTACTCGCCATCGATATTTAATATTCTCGTTATTGACAACCTAAACTAACAAGTTCTTTTTATCAATCAACTCCATCTTCTGTAGTTCTGCAACTATCACTGTCAAGTTATACGTCTTAGACCACTCTTTAAAATAAATCCAGACAGAAATCAGGCACAGACACAAACGTCAAAATCCTGTACTGTCCCCGTTAAATGTAATAAGTTATTAATACAAGAATACCTCTTTACATATTAAGATGACGTAGCTTTTAAGGTCCCTAAGTGTGCTCTTTTGAAGGTCTTTTAAACTGATTTTGGCTACTTGCTACATAAATTATTCCTTAGCAAGTTTATTTCAAAGAAGCTTACGTCGATTCGTCTTGTTTGTAAAGACTTAAGTATAATTTAATATGCTTTTTTTCGACTGCGAAGTTTCAGAGTTCTTTTTGTTATTCGCGCAGTTCTGAGAAACGTCCTAGAGTGGTACCTTATTTTTCTTCGTTTAGTATTTTTTTAATCTATTACTAAAACGTTGCTTAAGAAAATCTTGATCAATTATTTTATTTCAATGACGTCTAATTTATGTTAGTCTTCTTATTTTCGTGTGGTTAGTATCAAACCTGAAGTCCGAGTTTATGCCGGCCATGGGCCTATGACTTGGCATCACATACCGTTGAGAAATATCTGTCAAACATGCCGGTTTCCTCACGATGTTTTCCTTCTATTCATACTATTAAAACAATACGATCTGTCCTCACGATGTTCAAAGCTTGACTGCTCCTTACTACCAAAAAAACCTGCGTAAAACCACACCTCAATACAAGACTACCCTCAAAAGAAATTTTCCCATCTCTCTCACCATTGTACACTACGCCGCAAGCAATGCCCAGTTATAAAGACTAGTACAAGCTGTCAAAGAAGCTACTCCATATATACAGCTTAGAGGCTTCAAAAGCCCGACCCTCCTCCGAACGGCTAATGGCCTTCCAACTTTCATAATAAGAGTTTATGTTACAACCTACCCTCTTTAATGACTTAAAATAACAACAAATTTCGATGGCGAAGCAATTTGGAAGTAATTTAGATGACGATAAAGCAACGCTTCGTGTTTTGGGCTTGTCTTTTGATTCGTTGATGGGCCTGAACAATTAACCTTGGTTTTAATACTTATCTGCTATTTGGGAATAATATTTGGAACAGTAGTGTTTTATTAGGACGAGTTAATCCGTTTTTCGTCGTCACATTTCCACGATAACATAACATCACGCCTTGTATTCCCTGAAGGGTTGGCAGAGGTGTATAGTAACACCCTCATTTCGCCCTTATGTTTAAGTCCCATGTATTAAGAAGAGAGCCTATTGCCATCAACCGGGAACTCTGGGCTGCTATTGAGGAATCCCACACGGCAAAACCCAATAATACTTTGCCCAACCTGGGGATCGAACCCAGGACCTCACGATCAGCAGTCGCGCTTGCCACTAGACCAGCGATGCAGTTCTTATACACAATGTGCGTTATTACAAACTTATAATAATATCTTAAAGCATACTGGTGTATGGTTTTGCAACTGGTGTTGAAGTTTACACTTGGATGAAACTTGAACTATACTGAAGAGGCCTTTTTGTATTCGTTAAGTCGGCTGAAATTCTATGGGCGTTCCGCCATGGCGTGGAAAACTTGTGTACAAGACTGGCTGTCTCACAGTAAAGTTCGCAACAATCATGAACAAAAACCGTGGTACGTGTTCCGAAGCCGCTATGTAATCTTCAAGTAAAATGAATCCATGAAAATGGGTCAGACTCCAAAGTTCGTGTTGTTAATTTTTCATATAGTTGTTCAAAGTTTATTTGAAGTGCATATTTATTGTTGGTTGTAGTTCCTACATGTTGAGAGTTTTTGTGGAATAAGAGTGCGTTTAGGCTCCATCGGAACCAAAATTGTACTGAGTTTATTGTAACTTGAGTTAACTTAAACTTAACATCTTTTCGAGTATGTTTTAAGAGGCGATTTATGTTTAGGGTGTCCATATGCACGGTACTTCAATTGTGTTTTTTTTAAATGTTGACATTGTCACCTTTGGCCCTAGTCTCACCTGATGGTAAGCGAGGACAGGGTCTAAGACGGAGCACATGAATCCAAGGAACAGAGATATAGAAGGATTCCCCTATACTCCTCTGGCTCTCACATACACACGACGGAACACAGTAAACTGCTTGGCGCCGGACTTTAATGGGAGGGTGGTAGCTAGCCAGGCGGACCGTATAGATCCTACCACCAAGTGTGTTAGGTTTTGTTGAATTTTACAACAATCCTAGAGTGCGGTGAGGAAGTTTTATATTCTAACCCGTCCCCACAGGGATATCTTGCATAAGGTGGTAAAAAACTGAATGTAAGTGGTAATCGTAATTAGTGCTAATAAGCGCGAGTGTGGAAAATCTGACCAAGAAAGCCAGCTGGCCAGTATTTTGGAATATATTACTAAGAGACCCATCAGGTCTCACCAATAACTACTCGGCTACGTAGAAACGGTCCGCAAGGCCATCTACCAGCAGCCGAACAAAAAAAAAACAGCTGATGCCAAGAACGTCTCACCATTAATCTATACTTCTATACTAATATTATAAAGAGGAAAGATTTGTATTTTTGTATGTAACGAATAAACTACTGGACCGATTTCAAAAATTCTTTTGCCGTTAGAAAGCTACATTATCACTGTGTAACATAGGCTATATTAATTACTGGAATAAAACTTCTTACGCGGTCGGAGCCGTGAGGACACAGCTATATCGTATAAATTTGTAAATCAGTCACACAATTGCTTATTGCAGAACCAGTTTCAAATAAAATGTGCCCTGTAATCTTAAAACAAATTCCTCTTATTAGCCAACAAACCTATTGAAAACTTAACATTCAAATTAAAACTAGTTTCAGTCACGTGGCTCGTGTCGTGTACCAACTTCCAAGTTCCAACAGTTTTGAAACACTCAAGTTTACGTTATATTTCACGTTTAACATTAATTTTGCAAGAAATCTAAAGAGGCGAAGTTTTGCATGTTGATTACGTTTAAAGTTTTTAAGTTTCGTTAATAAGATTTAAACAAAAAAAAATTATGGAGTTGTATAAAATATTTTGGTTCTTATGACCGGAACTCGGCACACCGATAACTTAGCTATCATCAAGCTGTCTCCCTCCCAGTCCTGCCGCCAGCAACGCCCTAAGCCGAGGTCCGAGTCCCATTAGGGGTCGCCCTTAGTGCTGTTGTTGCTAGTAGTCATGATGTTAGTAGTAGAAGTTAGCTTAGGTTAAGTATTTTACTCGTTTCCATTGGTTGGAGACCCTTCAGATCTAGGCAATAACTGCTCGGTTACGTAGAAACGGTCTGCAAGACTATCCACAAGCAGTCGATTAGAAAAACGAAAACGGAACTCGTACGAAATGGAACAACACAACGTTGCTACTTTACACAGGTATTCTGTGTGTTGTAGTCAGCTACTAACTGCATTTAGGCTCTGCCACGACACAAGGGTTACAAATCGACGGTACCCACTTTGGCTTGGATTATACAGAGTGTATTCAAATTCCTGTAATTCCTTCAAACCTCAGGTCTACTGGTAACACAGATTGACTTAGCATGAGATTCTTATTGATTTAACAAAAACAAAAGCACTCCGACTTACACGATTTTGTTTACACCCTGTATACCTTCATAATTGGCTCGTGGCTAATTACCAACCACGCGGATCATACGATTTGCGAGGTTAAGCTACGCTTGCCGCGTTCAGTCCATGGATGGGTGGCCACTCGTTACACATCGAGACCCCTCCGTGCCTCGGAGAGAACGTTAAACAGTCGGTCCTGAGTGTCATACGAATACCTATGACACTCGTTACGGGTTGTCAGAAGCCAAAAAGTGTGACAACCGGTCTAACCTTGGAGTACCGGCATTGCCCAGTAACTAGGTTGCAGAAGTCTGATGAAAGTCGCTCCGTATAAAATACTGGTAATTAGCCGCATATGGTTAGACTGGAAGCTGACCCCAATAACATAACATCACGCCTTATATTTCCCGAAGGGTACGGCAGATGTGTTTTTTTTTAGTACACCCTCGTTTCGCCAGTTATGTTTAAGTCCCTTGTAATAGGGGGCAGGCCTATTGCCATTAACCGGGCACAAATCCAGACTCCAGGCTGCTACTGAGAAATTCTTAATGGAAAAACCCAATAACACTTTGCCCGACCTGGGGATCGAACCCAGGACCCCATGCTCAGCAGTCGCGCTTGCGACCATTAAACCAACAAGGCAGTCAATGTAGTAGGGAAAAGGCTAGGCAGATATAATTAAACTAGCTTTTGCCCGCAGCTTCGCTTGCGTGAAGTTTGAAATCCTCGTTAAGCCCATTTTAAAGTGACATTTTAAAATCCAAAACGTCCGTCTTTTATCACCCCCAGCGGTTTAGGCTGTGCGTTGCTAGATTAGTCAGCCAGTCGGTCAGTTTCTCCCCATGCTTCTTACTTCAAAAGATCCAGATTTCTCATACAAACTTTCAACACTTATTTCACCCCCTTAGAGGTTGAATTTCCAAATATGTGTACATTTATTCCTAACCAGAAACCTTAATATTTAATTTCATCTTTCTTACTTCAAAAACCACGGACTTACATACAAACTTCAACCCCCATTCCACCCTCTTAGGGGTGGAATCTCCAAAAACCCTCAAACACTTATACGTTTATTTCTTACCAAAAGCCTAAATATTTAATTCCATGTTTCTCACTTCAAAAATACCAGATTTCTCATACAAACTTTCAACACTTATTTCACCCCTTTAAGGGTTGAATTTCCAAAAATGCTTAAACAAGTTAACGTTTATTTCTAACCAAAAACCTTACTATTTAATTTCAAGCTTCTTATTTCAAAAATGACGGACTTACATACAAACTTAAAAACCCTATTTCACCCCCTTAGGGGTTGAATTTCGAGAAATTCCTTCTTAGTGGATGTTTACGTCACAAAATGAACCTACTGTTAAAATTTCAAGTTTCTAACCCTAGCCGTTTAGGCTGTGCGTTGATAGATCAGTCAGTCAGTCAGTCAGCTTCTCCTTTTATAAGTAATTAAATAATTAAATATACCTAATGTTAAAAATATCCCCAAGATTACTCACCATAAAGATTATAAGCCACGAGTTTCAAACAATTTAACAGCACGAGCAGATTTTCCATCGTTTCGCAGAAGCAAGTCACCTGTATCGTACACATGATTTCCTTATCGAAAGTTTATTAGCGAAGTTCGAGTTTATAGTCTATAAAACTCGCTCGGCCTCCAAAAGTTCGACTCGTGTACTTAAATGGGTTCTCCCTAGACAAGGTAAAAATCGTACAAGGTAACTGACGGATTAATTTTATGTAACTGGGTGGAGTTGATCACGTTTTTGACGTCGAAACCCTGATTAAACTGTTGGATTAGCGGTTAACGGCCATTTTCAGTAACCTATCTATCGTCGGTTTGACCTAGTAAAGATTGAAATTTGACATTACTTCTATGGAGTTTATGTCAAACTAGCGGCCCGTCCCGACTTCGCTCGGGTGGACATTTTCCCCGTTTTTGCAATATTTTCATTTATGCTCCGCTCCTATTGGTCGTAGCGTAATGTTATATAGCCTATAACCTTCCTCGATAAATGGACTATCCAACACAAAAATATGTATTCAATTTCAACCAGTAGTTCCTGAGATTAGCGCGTTCAAACAAACAAACTCTTCAGCTTTATAATATTAGTATAGATTTTAATCTCTAATGGGACAAACTGCCCATAGATAGGATATTTAAAAAGCAGTTAGTTGCCATGCGAATTCCTTAGACAAAGCTACATTTTACGATTACCAAGGAAAAGTAACCTCAGCATTGTATAAGAAAACAGCGACGAGTTCGTCGCTGTTGCAGCGGCGAAATATTGGTTTGACATTTATAAAATTACATGAAATTATACTGCACTACGCGGGAAATAATCAGGCAATTGTTTGACCTTAGGTTTGACATTTTTGGCTTCATTTCTGCGCTTGCCACGATCAGTCTGTGGATGAGTGACCGTTAATTACACATCGAAACCACTTGGTGCCTCGGAGAGTACGTTAAACAGTCGGTCCCGGGTGTCATACGAATACCTATGACTATCGTTACGGGAATTCAGAAGGCCGAAAGTCTGACAACTGGTCTAACCAAGGGATATCGGCATTGCCTTGTAATTGGGTTGCGGAGGTCTGATGGCAGTCGGTTCGTGTAAAATACTGGTATTCAGCCGCATTTAGTTAGACTAGAAGCTTACGCCAACATAGTTGGGAAAAGGCTAGGCAGAACAGGTTTGACATTTTTTCATACATTTTGAGCTCTTGTTGCTATTAAATATGTTTCAACGATGGACTCATCTGCGCAGCGACGAATTTCTACTAGAGAATTCTCATAGCTGTATTGGAATGAAAGCTACGGACATACCTACATTTTGTTGCTGATTACATTTCTATGTAATCACTAGCTTGTCATATTGTACAATACATTCGACGTAAGGCTATAACCAGCTCTTAACACCCATAATAATTAATCAATAAAAGGTGTTAAGAACTTTGTTTTGATGGAATATCATTGATTAGACCAACATATCTTAAAGGCTTTTCCTTGAAAGGTATGAGAATTCTCGGCTGTTCTTAAATAGGTAGCAGTCGCCATATGCGGAAGTAACTCGTTGGATTTTATGACCGAAGTTCTTTAGTACTTAAACGACTGAATAGCTTGTGAGCATCTTCGTATTAAGCTTTCATGGGATATTATAAATGCCTCACGTTAACAAGAAAATAATTTTCTATTATCGCATGACACCTAGCCAACGAAAAGGGCTTGATTATACCGCTAGAAACCGAATGAAATCGGATTCGGTCTTTACAAAGTTGGGTCAATTCCAGCAATGACGAAACCTATTTCTTATACTAATATAGGAGTTGAACGCTTGCCTTCCATGCAGGACAGTCTAAGTTCCATCAGGAACTGCACCTCTGACTTTTTAAAATCACTTGCAGATCAGAATTTGAATATCACTTGCGTTAACGGTGAAAGAAAACATCGTGAGGAAACCTGCACACCTGAGAAGGTTCCATGTTCTCGATGGTGTATCTAGTCTGCCAACTCGCTCCAGGCTAGCGTGGTGGACTAAGGCATAAACCCTTCTGAGCATAGATCCGTGCCTAGCAGTGGTACAGTAAACATCACGCCTTATATTCCCCGAAGAAACCGGCAGAGGTGTTTTTAGTACACCCTCGTTTCACCAGTTATGTTTAAATCCCATGTAGGGGACGAACCTATTGCCATTAACCAGGCACAAATCCAGACTCCAGCTGCTACTGAGAAATTTCTAATAGAAAAACCCAATAACACTTTGCCCGACCTGGGGATCGAACCCACGACCCCATGCTCAGAAGTCGCGTTTGCGCCCACTAGACTAACAAGGCAGTAATGGGCTGATTATGCTTAAGTTTATGCTAACCGAAAAAGTGGCTCAAAAAACCTCCTTATAGTTTACTAGCGACCCGCCCCGGCTTCACACGGGTGCAATGTAGATACTAATGTGGGGCATATAAACCTTCCTCTTCAATCACTCTATCTATTGCTGAAAACTGCATTAAAATCCGTTGCATAGTTTAAAAGATCTAAGCGCACAGACAGTGGGAGTGACTTTGTTTTATACTATGTAAAGATACTTCTTATACTCAGGTATCAAACCGTGCAGACGGAGTCCCGAATTACCAAGTCTCAAATAAATGTTAAATTACAGCAATTACCTAAGACACTGGTCCCAATGCTAATTCCTCAAACTGTAGGTTTCTTACGTCCTAAACTACGTCCAATTTAACCGTATGTACTGTGTCTACCTTGACTGCGGTCCCCAAACTTTCGAGACTGTGAACAAACTTGGTAATTTCAGAGTAGTCTATTGGTTTTAGGTTTCAGATGCATACCTCTGCTTGGACCACTTTGGGAAAGTTTGGCGACGATTTTGACAAGTTGAGATCTACAAATTGGAGTGATTTACATAACATAACATCACGCCTTGAATTCCTCAAAGGGTACGGCAGAGGTGTTTTTAGTACACCTTCGTTTCGCCAGTAATGTTTAAGTCTCATGTAATAGGGGGCGAGCCTATTGTCATTAACAGGGCACAAATCCAGACTCCGGGCTGCTACTGAGAAATTCCTAATGGAAAAACCCAATAACACTTTGCCCCACCTGGTGATCGAACCCAGGACCCTCAGCAGTCGCGCATGGAGTGATTTGGTTCTTTTAATTCAGGATAGTTACATACTTAATTGGTTTATAAAGAGTTTATGTCTAAACTTCTTTTGTAAAGTAATACCTTAGTTAATTATTCTGACGGGTTAAGTAGCTTTAAAATTGCACTGTGTTTCTCAAATTACCGCTTAAAGTAAAGATAAAGGATACAAGTTAAACATTTAAAGCTGGTTTTATGCTGAAAGAAAGATTATTATTATAGACGTTGGTGCAGATGAGAGACCAAATCTTTTATAATCTTCTGATTACCCTATAGGCTAAATAGGCTAACACCCATATTCTAAAACGTCCCTCCAAAACTTACTCAACTCATACTCGACTCAGGACGGCCTCGAAAACACCTTCAAAATTGTATTCTTAGTCGCATTTTCGAGTGAACTTTGAGGTTCCTCGACGGAGTCATTACGTCATAATTTGAAGTACCTATGCATCGCGCAAATAACGCCGCGATAAATACTTGTAAGGTTTATAGATATATAGATAGAGCGACCGCCGAGCGTAGGTATGAAAAGTGAAGTACATACATGTGATCGACTTCTGTACCTATCTGTTTTGTGGTGATACATTAAGTGGTCCGTTCCCTTTCCGACTAACCTTGTATACATGGATATGTTATTATTATATTTTTGTCGCCGTTTCTAGAACGAAAACGGGAATAATTTATAACCCGCGGACGCAGTGAGTGTAATTTAATTAAGTATCATACGCGACATGGTTTAAGACTGGGCGCAAACGTGACGGTTTTATCCGGTAAGCCTTACATTTTTAAACTTTTCCTTAATTTCGTTTTTATATTGTGACAAAGTTCAGCTTTGTGTTTTTGTAATGCGCTAATTTATTTAATTTTTGTTTCCTTTAATACGCCATACAGAAAAACTAAATAAAAATTAGGCTTATTGTTAACAATTTACTGAGTCTTAACTACTTATATCTCATGTATTGACCATTCCAATTGCGAAAAAAAAAAGCTGTTTGTTTCCGTTATACCTACTCTCAGAACAGTTTACGAATCTATTTGTATTTATCAATACAAATAAATAAAATTAAAGTTTCTATTTTTAATATCAAAATTACATCTTTTCAACCGACTTCCAAAACAAGGAGGAGGGTATCAATTCGGCTGTATTTCGTTTTTTTTTTGTTTTAATGTTTGTTACCTCACAACACCGTCATTTATATACCGATTTGGAAAAAAAACTGTCTGAAAGTGTATTCTTTCGAAGTGGTCCCATTTGAATTTGGTGAAGATCGGATCAAGAACTTCGGAGATAAATAATGGAAATCCTCAATGACGAACAGTACGCATAATGTGATGATGTGATTATGTTGTGAGCAGCGTCTTTAGTAGGTCCAACCAGGTTTTAATTAGGGCCACTAAAATGAAAAAAGTAAAAAACATTTTAACAAAAATAAATCCGACTTCAAAAAAACGAAAAGAATAATAAAATTATTACCATATTATAAAATTAACAGTTTTAGAAGTCGCTGCCATCAATTTGATTCAGCGTGGATTAGCACCGACTTCAGAAACTGTTAATTTTAAAATATGGTAATTATTTTATTATTTATTTAGTTTTTTTGAAGTCGGTTTTATTTTTGTTAAAATGTTTTTTATTACTATATGCATATGAAAGTATATACCTACTTACGGTACTTATAGCAGAAAATCAACTTTTTCAAAAACTAATGTTTGTCTGTCTGTCTGTTTAGGCTAATCTCCGAAACGACTGGATCGATTTTAACGGGACTTTCACTGGCAGATAGCTCATGTTATAAGGAGTAACTTAGGCTTATTTTATTTTAGATAAAGTTAAAGAATTAGGATTCCGCGCAATAAAATGAAAACCCATCCGTCTTTTACGCAGACGAAGTCGCGGGCACAGGTAGTCTACCATAAATAATGCATATTTCCTACTACAACAACTATCCCATATAATACCCATAGTGACGTCACAGAACATACCGCTACCCATAATCTCCAACAAACCAATTGAAACAGTCTTGGAACGCATACGATCCCTGTAATCTGTTGCCCCTATAAAGACCCATTTACATTAGACGACAACTTGTCAGTGTATGTACCTACAAGGGAACTCGCCATTTAGAGGAACGGTAATGTAAATGGTTGCTCATTTCGAAGCGATTTGCATAGTTTTGGAATGCGGGTTGTACTCTAACAACTTTACAACGAATGTTGCTTGCGGACTTTAATGATAAGAGATGGCGCGTAACCGTAAGTTAAATCAAAATCTAAGTATATGCGCAAATGTCACGTCCACTTGACGCGAAGCTGCGCTTGCTGCGGTGAGTCCGTGGATGGGTGACTGTCCGTTACACATCGAGACCCCTCCGAGCCTCAGAGAGCACGTTAAACAGTAGGTCCCGGGTGTCATACGAATACCTATGACAGTCGTTACGGGAATTCAGAAGCCTGAAAGTCTGACAACCGGTCTAACCTTAGAATACCGGCAATGCCCAGTAACTGGGTTGCGGAGGTCTCATGGCAGTCGCTCCTAAAATACTGGTATTCAGCCGCAACTGGTTCGGCTGAAAGCTGACCCCAACATAGTTGAGAAACGCTAGGCAGAACGAACATGACGCGAAATACAGCACCACCTCAAGTAAACGCACATATGTAAAGACTAGGGTTGCCAACTCTCGAAAGGACTAACCCGGGAGAATTTAAGAAAGCTGGGGGGGGGTGCTATCTGGCGGTTTAGTGCGCGAGCGGCACGGCGAGCGAGTAGCGACTTGCGAGCGACGACGGATGCGCATAATTTTTTACAAACCGGAGAAATTATTGTACCCCGGGAGGTCGGGAGGTCAACCATTATTACCTGAGTCTCCTGGGCAATCCGGGAGGGTTAGGAACCCTAGTAAAGACGCACGTACGTTTTACGCGCGTCGCTTGCTGAAGGAATTTCATGGTACCTAGTATCTCCCAACCACGTGTTTATATGAGCGTGTCATCAGCGTGTTAAACGCGCCAGCGGGACAGGTCCTCAGTATTATTGTATTTTAATGCGTTCAGTTTATTGCGACTAATGTAAACAGACCTTTAATCAATAGCAACATGTCTGGCAGATTGGCCTTTTGGAATTGCAGGGCGATTCGAGTTAGTCAGAATCAGAAGGCGCTCGCTTTGAGCTATGTCTTCATGCTACTGCGAGAATGAAACCTATATTGTGACTAAGGAGAGGCCTATATTCAGCTTTGGACTACGTTTAGTATATTATTAACCTACGTTATTTGGATCACTTTCATTAAAATTTGTATTCCGTTTAAAATCTGTAAATAAAGTGCGAAATATTATGTGTACGTTGATGTACCGATTATAAAAGACATACAACAGAATCTTGTAGGGGTGAATCTACCATTACAGTTATAGCTAATATCAGTATGTCAGAATTGGGAGCATGGTAAATAAAGTAAATGAAACCAACATAGACTCTCCACCACTAAGAGTACTTTTAATTGGGTTAGTGATTAGTTACAGAAGCTAGGTAGTTCACAAATATGTCACAATATAATAATTACACAAGATCAGAAAATAAGGACAAGGAAATCAGATATAAAAGGTCAGACTTCTTCGGCGGTTCGACATGGAATCCTCTGCTTCGTCGAATGACCACTGTTTTTATAACTTCGGGTACGTTCATTCATCTTGACGGTTACCCTCCTACGTCAACATTATCCAGTGTTACCAGCTACCGATAACATCATCGAACATCATTTTGCGATTTAAAAGCCTACAGGGTTGCGAATGACAATTTGCAGTTTGAAAGAACAAACGATCATATTATAAAAAATACAGGTACCTACCATAATAGAAAGTTCGAAAAAACGTTCGACTAAAATATAAATCGCTATGTGTGCGCCCCTTCTGATGCAAGAGCCGCGTCATGGTGAAACGACACCATAGCCGAAATTAATTTTGTTGCTATGAGCGCCTCAGCTTTATATATGTGAACATGTCTGTCACTTGCCTCGGGAAGTTTTATATTGAAAACATGTTCTAAATACTTCCTGTTTCGTTCAACAACGTTTTTGAATAGGATAAGTACAGTCACGTGTAATAATATGTATACACATAGCGAAATTAACAAGCGATTTCCTTCTAAAAATATCTATTAGAATTATGAAATATTCTACAAATAGTTTTTACAATTACACACGAATTACCGTTTCTAATATTTCTTAATTATACTTTATCCTCTAAAACAAATTCGCTTGTTAAGTTCGCTACGTGTATACATATTATTACACGTGACTGTACAAGTAGCTTCTTCTGCTTCTTAGTATGTTGATGGCAATCTTAACTGAGTCGGTTCAGAACTTAGCTACGAGCTTAGCATTATCAGTAGCGTCCATTAGTTCCTGTAACGTGCAGGTATCAGGGCACGCAGGGCATGATGTCAGGTGTCCCACCGTTTGTGGAACAGCACCACATTTACATTTCAAACTGGAATCGTCTATGAATCTCCACCTGAGCAGGTTTCCTTGGTTCGCTGGTAGCTGTTATGCTTTTATATAATCTGCCCTTGTAATATTACTGGAGACGAGTTTCTTCTCAGAACTGAAAGGGTTTTAGCCCTAAGTCTACCGCAATGGCATGGCGACCACGCATACACCATCGAAAATTGTTTGAAGCTCTCTCAGGTGTGCAGGCTTCCTCACGATGTTTTCATTTACCGTTAACGCAAGTGATAATCAAATTCTGAACCACACATGAATGTGAAACATAGTATAGACTGTATTAACTGTAACTGTATAACTAACGTCAGCAAAAGTAACAGCCACGGCCTCGTTGGTCTAGTGGTGGCTAGCGCAACTGCTGACCGTAAGTTCCTGGGTCCAATCTCCAGGTCGGGCAAAGTGTTATTGAGTTTTTCCGTGTGGAATTCCTCAGTACCAGCCCGAAGGTTAGATTTGTGCCCGGTTTATGGCAATGGGACTTAAACATAATGGCGAAATAAGAGTGTTACTATACACCTCTGCCCAACCCTTCGGGGAATACAGGCGTGATGTTATGTTAGCAAAAAACTAAAGTTAAGCTTTGAATAAACTCTCATATAAAATGTATGAATCTTTTGCTAGTATCGTCTCACTTATTACCTGTAGTTAAGTCCAGTCTAGATTTCCTAATTCCCAAGGCACTGTCTGCCTGATGTAATTTAGTCCTAGTTTCTTATAGGTAATTTGTTTTGGGATGTTGGTAGATCCAGGAATAGATACGATTGGAGTGTTGGCGTACGTACCTAAGTTTCAATTGGATTCACCCAAGATCATTCAACGTGATGGTCTAAGTGTGAAAGGTAACGTGCGAAATTAGCTAGTTGTAGTTTGAAGTTATGAATATAGTAATGATTGACTATATTTCTTGTCGTTGTAATGGTTTTAACCACTCTGTGTCTAAATGCGTGTCACTATTTGAGCACGTGCACGAAATACACCGCGATCTATCTGCGAACAGTTCGAGTACGCTCTGCAATCAGTGTTGATGCTTTGCAAGAGGTTCGTGTGCTGCTCGCGAACAATTTGCAGATTGTTTGCTTCGTGCACGTGTACAAACGGGAACACGCCATTTTATGCTAGTTCATCATGGTGCCGACAATAACAAAAGTGCCAAATACACTTTTCCAAGTGATCAACATTCTCCTATTTCTTGATTTTGTAAAAGTTGCTTTTAATATTTGGTGACTCCCAAGAGGTGACTTCAGGCTCCAAGTTTTTGACCCCCGATGCAAAAAGAGGTTATCAGTTTGAACCCTTTGTCTGTGACATCGTACCTATATCCCAAATGGATGAACCGATTACAATGCGGTGTTTTTGTTTGAAAGCTAGTTTAATTGAAATGGTTCTTAGCCTTGTTCGATTATAATCAATCCAGTCAAAGCAAGGCCGGAGGCATTTTTCAAATTTTAATTTAAGTCTTGTGCAAAATACCGTCCCATGCACCCATCGGAAACCCATAAAAATATAGAGCAAATTCCAAACTAAGAACCGAATCACGGGCCTTTCACTGTACACTAAAGCCATGTGAACTTCATCATGATTACAAGACCTCAGAAGCCAAACTTTAGCTTCTCGAAGTCTCAACGGAGATTATTTTAGTATGCAAATTTTTAATTTAGTTTCGTCCTCTTGAGTTTTTGCAGCATTACGAGAGGATGAGGATATTATTACGAAAATGATTTTCATGCCTGAATTTTAATGAGCTGATTTTGGACCGTAAAATTCATGGCAATTTCTGCTTACTCTTGAGGGGTATGCTAACTGAATATGACCATTATAGAAATATATATTTTTCGGGTCATGTTTTGTATATTCTTTGGAGAAAACATTTGCACCACGCGTAGTATCGACCGTACTGAAGTGTTATCAAGACATCTACCAGTCTCTGCCGGGTTTGCGGTGAATGCAATAGGGAATTCCTCGACCCCGGTCGAAGGTCTTCGAAGGAACACCGTTGTGGTTTTAATCGGTAAGAAACCGAAATTACCCTCCGCTTTTCTCAGAGTAGAGGGTGTCCATGAGGACATTCTTCTTCCTGCCCTTATCCCACACTAGGTGGGGTCGGCACAACATGTATTTCATAAATCCATGTTGTTAGAGGTTTTGGCTTATTGTTTTATGACCGGCCAGCCTGCCTGACATCAACCCTCCTTGGGAATGTATCCATGAGGACATAAGCATGAAAAAAAAAATGGTAGGTATCTACCAGTCTGTGGTATAAACATTCATGGTGAATCTGACTATTCCAGTCCAGTCTATCCTTACATTTTGACCTGTTTACGATACTCGTGGAAAGGTAAGTGGCCTCTTCTCAACCGGAAATCATAAAGCAATATTTATATCGCATAATATCTGCCTTTGACGTCACGGCCTCTTTTTGGGACACGACAGTCGTTTCCCTTTCATCAAAACATTCATCAAATATGAATGACGTAATCAGTATCATTGATCTTGCGAATATTAATAAGTAAAGAATAGAGAGGGGACATTATGAGTCTCCAATGGTAGCATTCAGTAGAGTGGTCCGATGCTTAAACATTCGATATAGAGGTAGACGCAGCCGTTTGCTAATGGACTTGCCCAGTCTACGTTCATATTGCAATACTGTGAAACTTTCATTAACGATTAGAAGTCGAGATCGAGAATTGTAAAGTACAATGAGAATGGGATTAGAAATAGTGCCGTTATTGTTATTGTTATTTGCCTCTCGCTTGGACACGTCGTCTGCGAACGAAATGGAAGATGGAGTCGCTTTTTCTAATCCAAGTCTTTAAATAAGCGAGTAGTGTGTACAACAACACAGTAGTATTGTCCTAAGTAAGTAGGAGAGTACCTTTCTATGGGTATACATTTCGTCAATGACGATAATGAGAGCGAGTCTAGCCACCTTACTGGTCAAAATTTTTCGAACCTTGCTATTGAGAATTTCTAAACAGAAAAACCCAATAACATTTTATAACATAAGCATAACATCGTGCTTGTATTCCCCGAAGTGTTGGGCAGAGGTGTGTAATAACACCCACATTTCGCCGTTATGTTTAGGTCCCATGTAATAGGGGGCGAGCCTATTGACAGCAACCACGCACGCAGGCCCGCCGCTTGCTGTTTCGCCGCCCGCGTGCGAGCTTTATTTTTTAGACGCTTAAGTTTTCACTCTTCCGATTACTCCTGTATCTTGAGTGACACAAAACCAAAATATTGAAATTGGTCTCAATTAGATGAGTCGCTCGATTTGCCGCCCCCTGGGTGTGCCGCCCGCGTGCGGTGCACGCGTTGCACGCCCGCTTACGGCGGCCCTGCACGCACGAATGCAAACTCCGGGCTGATACTGAGAAATTCCACACGGAAAAATCCAATAACACTTTGCCCGACCCGGGGATTAAACCCAGGACTTCACAATCAGCAGTCGCGTTTGCCACCACTAGACCAACGTAGCAGTGATAGTAGATAACGTTTTATCTGGTCGGGAAATCAAACCCGGGCTTTACTGCATCTCATCACCAGACCAATGAGGTAAAAATAAATTGAATTGGTGCCAAAGTATTAGCCGAAATCTTTTAGGTTGAAATAAATACATATACACAATTTGTTAGAAGTTTTGGTGGAACCTTTGAGATTTTCTTCAAGGATAAAAGCCTTTAAGAAGGAAATCCCAGAGGCGTAGTTACTACGCCAAAGTTTATCAATGGCGTGTATAGGTCTCGAAGTGAAAGTGGGACGAGTATTTGCCAACTATCGAGCATTTCCAATCTAAGCAATTTCTGGTATACCTATAGTGAAATATACGAAGACAAACTTGTATTGATACATTTCTCATGACATCGCTCTTGGAAACGATTAAGAAATTATAGGAGATCACAGATTTCCAATCGAAAAAGTCACTGTCATCTCGACTTAAAACACGTCATCATTAAGCCCAGCGCAGACGAGGTACAAACATCAGAGTACGTTTGTTCGTGAATAAATAGAATACTTGAACGAACTGCAACGCAAAACGCACACAACTGACTAAAAGTACCGCGTACAATCTAAAGCCAGGTCTCCTGTGACAAACATCTAACAAAACATGTTTAATGAACACTCGGACCAATCACAACACAGTAAACACCTAGGCCACGCCCCAATTTTGTTAGAAAAACGTGTTAGGGGCTATTTCTAACGAAAATATAGTCGCAGGAGATTCGGCTTAAGTGTTTTATTTATTACAGACAAAAGTACGGCGAGTACTATCACTTGTCTGCGTTGGGCTTAAGATTAATACCTAAAACAGATCTCATCTTTAAGCATATCGAAGAACCCAATTCAAGACCACAGTCGTTGTTCGGACACACTGTACTATTACCATTGAATTTTTTTATCATTATCTATTTTTCACGTCCTAAGCAATGAAAATATATTCCTGTATATTACAAACCCTCGTCTACACTGACCAGGGAATTAAAAACAGAGTGGTTTATCCTTTTATCGTACTGCACCATGCCGAGCCACTGACTGGTTTTTGCAAGTGGACGGTATTCCAAATGGTGCTAACTACGAATGGAACTGTGTGCTTTTGTAATGTCTCTGGCTTATAACGTATGATATTATTCTATACTAATATTATAAAGAGGAAAGATTTGTATTTTTGTATGTAACGAATAAAGTTAAAAACTACCGGACCGATTTCAAAAAATCTTTTGCCGTTAAAAAGCTACATTATCACTGAGTAACATGGCTATATTTATTACTGGAATAAAACTTCTTACGCGGGCGGAGCCGTGAGGACACAGCTAGTGTTTTTTTTTATATGTTTAAAGCTACTATTACCACTAGATGAAGGAAACACCGAACTAAAGAAGGTACCATCAGTATTTAAAGGGGGAAGACTCCCTTTCTGTAAAGCGAGATCGAGGTCAAGAGCGGACCTATATAATAATAAAAAAACCACCCAAGTGCAAGTCGTACTCGCGCACCGAGGGTTCCTTACTGTTGGAGGAAATATGTTTTTTATTTACAAAACTGAATTTTTTTTTTTTGGAACTGCTCTACTAAGTTTGTAAAACATTTTTGCTGATTTATAAAAAACTGTGCTAGTTGTGGACATTGTTTTATTTTTCCTGTAATATTTACATAAACCTCCATCAACTCTGTTTATTTCATATTTTTCGCTTTGCAAACTTCGGAGATAAGGGGGTGGGAATGGTATTTTTTCAGATGTTTTTCCTCATAAATCAAAAACTATGCGGTATAAATAAAAATAAAAACATGTTTCATAATATGCAAATGAAGGCCTTTCATATGATGCCCCACTTCACCTAGTAACCTCACTTTAAAATTTTAACCCCCTTTTCGGCCGTTATTGCAATGAAAATAAAGATATATTTTCGATTTTTTCACTTACAATATTTAAAAAGGTAAGCATTATTTAAAACTATTCCAAATTTGAAATCCATAGCATTAATAGTTTCTGAAATAAGCGCCTGTGACAGACAGACAGACGAAGTTGCACCGTGAGGGTTCCTTTTTACCATTTTGGTACGGAACCCTAAAAAAGGTGCCTTTCAGAGTGAATGAATAAAAAATGCTGATACTTACCAAAATCTAGTTTGTCAGTAGGTATACCAAAAAGTGCCGAAAATGCAACACTGGAATTAGAAGGCACTCTCTAATTCCAGCGTTGCGTTGTAGAACGTAATTGAACGTGCAAAGAGAGAACTTTTGTTGAATTTTCTGTCTGCATTATCCGGTTGAGTCATTGGACTGTGTGACACACGAATGGATAATCAGGTGGACATGAAAACACTATCCGGCATTCATTTTTGCTATTCGAATGGATTTCTTGAAAGATAATATGAATATTAGGCCGAAAATCGACGACAACTGCCTCGTCAGTGGCCAGCGCGACTGCTGATCGTGAGGTTCTGGGTTCGATCTTCATGTCGGGCAAAGTGTTATTGAGTTTTTCCGTATCGAATTCCTCAGTAGCAGCTCGGGATTAGGATTTGTGCCCGGTTGATGGCAATAGGCTCGCCCCCTATTACATGGCAAAATGAGATTGTTACTATACACCTCTGCCCAACCATTATGTTGAATAGACGACTTTCTGTTGCACTTGTCAACGTTTTGGCCGAAACCAAAACTCGGTTTCCAAGGAAACCAAAATCTTTTTTCAAAAGGGCAACACCAGAACTTAATTAGCCAGTGTCTACAAGATTGCAGATGTTAAGTTGTAATCGTATATTAGTTAAAGTGGCACTTTAATGTAATAGGGATGTAAGTGAACGAGCGAAGTGGAAACTTTCAAGCTATTATTATTTTTTAAGTGTTTTTCTGCATAAAGTCTTATCTTGGCCCGAGTGCCTGTTCCGTTTTATAAGAAGGTTGCAGAACTTTGGTATTATTTTTTTTGTTGAAGAGATTTTTTCACTGGGATTTTGTTTCCGGAGTTGGTGAATGGTGAATAGTATTAGGTTTCCTTTTCGTTGGTTTCCATGGTTACTGAATGCAAAGAACTTTTGTCTGTAGAAAAGTAAATAGGGATTTGTTGTGTAACTATGTTTACAGCATCACTGTCCTTTACTTTCTTAAAAATGTATGTTGGTTTTTATAAAACCCATATTTTTCAGTCTTCATCCATGGATTTCATAGAGCTGCTGTTAATGGTTGGATCAAAATTACATGACTACATAAACTGATAAATCTAGAGCTATATTACCGAGTTTCTTCCCATCATAACATCACGCCTGTATTCCCCGAAGGGTTGGGCAGAGGTGTATATTAATACCCTCATTTCGCCGTTATGTTTAAAGGTGCGATATCGCGGGACGCGGCAGACGGCAGATGGCAGCGGCAGACGGCCGACAGCAAATGCTGTCGGGCTTCAATTGCCGTCGTACAGATTTCGAAGCCGGCAGCAGGCACTGCAGTTACGTCGCGGCCTTACTAACTTGCGGTAGTGTCTTCTGTCAACTTTCTGTCAACCCGTCTATAATGTCGAACTTCAACAGCAATACTGCGTTTGTGCGGCAGTGCCGTCTGCCGCTACGCGTCAAACCAAGTCACGACCTGTCGCGCGGCAGTTGCAGTCGTATGTCGGAATCGGTCTCATACAAATAAATACTGCAAAATAATGCCATATGCCGTCGCCGTCTGTCGCTGCCATCTGCCGTCTGCCGCGTCCCGCGAAATCGCACCTTTAGTCCCATGTAATAGGGAGCGAGGGTATTGCCACCAACCGGGTACAAATCCAGACCCCGACTGCTACTGAGGAATTCTACAAGGAATACCCCAATAACACTGTGCTCAACCTGGGGATCGAACCCAGGACCTCACGATCAGCAGTCACGCTTGCCACCACTAGACCATCGAGACCAGAGATTTGACAGCCAAGACAACTCAGGCAAGTCACCAATATTTCCTTCCATAGCCAAGTTAGAACGTCGATTCTGTCGTACGGGGCGATAATCGACGTATAATTACTGGCAGTAATCGCCGGTCACCACAGAACAGAAAACCCAAACGTAATGACGGCGTTTAGAATTTTCCAGAAAAGTTGTAAGTAACCATACGTGACTATTTAATGTATATTCCATGTTGCTGATGTGTAATTTATTTATTTATTTCACTTTAATTACAACTAGCTGTATCTTCACGGCTCCGCCCGTAGCCCATATTAGTCAGTGATAATGTAGAGCTTTATAACTGCAAAATAATTTTTGTAATCGGTCCAGTAGTTTTTAAGTTTATTCGTTACATATAAAAATACAAATCCTTTTTCTGTATAATATTAGTATAGATTACGGTCTTGGACCAATTGCAGTAATTAAAGATAGAGAAATGAAACATAAAATACATAGTAAATTAGACATCTTTCATGAATCTTTCTCCCAATGCTTCACGCATACTAATAAAATACATGACTGTCGTTGTCTTTGGGCAGGGATAGACCAATCTCGGGCTCTTTTTATGGGTGGCGTGGAAGATTATGTCCTGCCTTTTCCCAACTATGTTGGGGTCAGCTTCCAGTCTAACCAGATACGGCCGAATAGGAATATCAGTCCTCTGCAACCCAGTAAGTGGGAAATGCCGATATCCTAAGGTTAGACTAAGTTGTCAGACTTTTCCCGTAACGACTGCCATAGGTATTTGTATGACACCTTTTTTTTTTTTTTCTCGTTGGAAAATCCTCATGGATGTCCCTCGCCCGGGGAAGGCGAGGGGGTCTGCCGGACTCTTACTGGCTAAAAACCAACGGTGTTCCTTCTCCTGACCGTACGGCCAGGGTCGCGGGATTCGCAAATTTGTATGACACCTGGTACCGACTGTTTAACGTGCTCTCTGAGGCACGGAAAAGATTACTAACGAATAATAATATAAACTGCCTTGTTAGTCTAATGGTCGTAAGCGCGGCTACTGAGCGTGGCGTCCTGGGTTCGATCCCAAGGTCGGCGAAAGTGTTATTGGGTTTTTCCATTAGTGATTTCTCATAACAGCTCGGAGTCTGGATTTGTGCCCAATTAATGGCAATAGGCTCGCCACCTATCACATGGGACTTAAACATAACTGGCGAAGTGAGGATGTTACTTACTATACATCTCTGCCCAACCCTTCAGGAAATACAGGCGTGATGTTATGTAATAATAGAAAGACGAGGAGTCTACACATCAACATTGAATTAGAACCACATTTGTCTCTTCAATATATTTTCAAACTTTTCTCTGACGTAAGTTCAAATATCACAAACGTGTCTATCAGTGGCGTAGCGTGCCTTGGCGGGGCCCCGTATAAAAATTTGTTTGGGGGCCCTTAGGAAGGGTAAAGATTTCTCACAAAATAAAAAAAAATGTTTGCATAAAATTAAAAGCAATATTTATTCATCATAATTATGTATCTGTCGCATACATTTTTACAAAATTTTTACAAACAATTCAAATAAAATATACACTCTTCTTGCCTTTTTTTCGGCAAACTGATTTATTAAATCGTTTATAGCTGATGATGACTTTAGTTTTTCTAAAGTTTCTGCCTCTATGGACAATAGTGACAGGTCCGACAATTTTTATTAATTTTTGCTTACGCACCTTGGGGGCCCCCGTGGCTTGGGGGCCCCGTATAACTGATACGGCAGATACGGCGGTAGCTACGCCCCTGGTGTCTATATAACTCTTTCATTCGATAAGAACTCTACATCTCTATAAATACATTCAATATCCCTCCATTTTACACAGAGTATAAATTTTGCGTGAATACAGTGTGTTTGTTAATGCTCTACATCGCTGTTCGTTACAATCCATATGAGTAACATACGGGAAAATATTGCGTTGATAAACGCGCGGATGAGCGGTTGGTAAGTTTGTGTTAGATATGTACGTTTATAAGTCTAACTTTACAGAGCTTTTGACTGAATGTATGGTAGTCTGACATATCACGGTAATACCTATATATAACAGTAATAAGGTTGGCAAAAGACTCGCTCCCTGTTACATGGGAATTAAAAAAATTGCGGCGAAATGAGGGTGTTACTATACATCTCTGCTCAACCCTTCGGGGAATACAGACGTGTTGTTCTATTACAACAGTAATATGCAGTGCTAATAATTTTATGCGAAGCACCCTACGCTGACCGATGAGGGTCCTTGGCAAGACGTAGATGCTGACTATACTACTTTGTTATGTAATAGGTTGACAAATATATCGACAGCCCACCTGATGTGGTCCATCATCAGCCTATAATGTTCCCACTGCTGGGACACAGGCCTCCTCACTGTGAGAGGGAATGGGCCGTAATCCACCACGCGGGTCCAGTGCGGGTTGGTAGATGTCACATGTCTTCGAATTTTTGGTTCTAGGACATTTCCTCACGATGTTTTCCTTCACCGTTTTGAGAGCAGTGGTGATGAAATAAATTACACAAAGTACCTAATGCGCCTGGCTGGGTTCGAACTCATGACATACAACTCTAAAGTCGGGGCCGTTACCACTGGGCCACCACTGCTCCACCTGATGTGGTTACCCCGCCTAAATACGTCTACAACCTCAAGAGGATTACTGATGCATCGCCAATCTTAAAGATAAACTTGAAAAGGCTAATCTGCCCGTAATTTCACTGGCACCCATACCCTCCATCTGCAATACAGCAATGGTCCTTGTCAGTAGAAATAGATACGGTGGTAGTACGTCTTTGGACATCGTTTTTCTACGGAGGTCTGCTACTACTAAAATTGTTAAGCCGCGTACGGACTGCGCGTTCCAATATACGTGTAATCAAGGTATGTTGAAGACGCATACAAATGGATAAGCGTACAGGACTTGTATGGACTGCAGCAAGTCTGGGTGCGAGTTGAATCGATCCATTCCAAGTCGCGCTTTGGGCCAGCACCATGTCCCCGAGAAACACCGGGAATGCGTGATCCATTTTGCCGTCCAAATAGAGCGTAGCATCCCCTTTGGTGCGCGAACAAAAACCGACTGGCAGCGGAACGTCGCGAGACTGGCTCGTGCGACACGCGTGCTCAAAATGTAATGTCGTAGCTACAAGTATGTACGCGAAGTCGACTACGCGTACATTGGAACGCGCACCCCGTACGCGGCTTTAAAAGTATAAACGCAGCTGTGACGGCCCAAATCAAACACATTATATTCTTACCACTAAATCATTTACACGCTACGAAAATAACCACAAAAACTCCACTAAAGGAAACAGTTTATTCAGATTACTCACAATATTTTCATACGCTTTCACTCGCCATAAAATAACTATAAAATGTATATTTATTGCTAGCAATATGCTATAATTAGTGGAAACATTCGTTCGCCATATTGTTTTGTATTGCCAACGAAATAATAATTAATTTATGGCGGAAATTTACTATTGGAGGTTTAAGGGAATTTCGTAATATTAAAGGGCATAGTAATTAAATTTCGGTGAGATGTTATTTACGTTTCTGATTAATTAGAATTGCCTATATGTGTGTATGTAATATAATGGTGCGTCCAGACCTGACGAACGCGCCGCGAATGCGCCGCTCGCGAATTGCGCGCGTGCATTTCATGTTCGTACAAAGCTCGCGCGCCGTCCGCGCGCCGTTCGCGCGCAAGCTACGCGCCGTACTCGAGCGGCGCAGGTGGTGCGCGCATGCCGCTCGTGGAACCTGCCACCAACGTCGTCTGTTTTTCCTTTTAGTTTTTGACAGTAATAAAATAGCCGATGCTGCAGCAATTATGCTAACGGCAGTCGTATGGTCCGACATCTTCGGAACTAAAATTCACAACTGAGGCTCATAGTTCAAACGCGAAAGAAGCTATGTGCGCACGAGCAGCGCGCTGCAAGCCCACCCCACTCGAGCCTTGCCGGAGTTGCACTAGAGCGGCGCACCAAACGTACCTACGCTGTAACTGCACGCGAGCAGCACGCGCGCAGTTCGCAAGCGGCTCGCGACCGGCGCATTCGGCTGGTCTGGACGCAGCATAACGATAAATGATTTTTATTTCTGTAAATAAATCTGTTACCGACACTTAACACCATCTGTTACAGTTTTTTTTAAGATTAGGTGTATGGAATTTGTCTATTAACAAAACCAGTGAAATAATTAAAAAAAAAAGAACATATTCTGGACTGAAATTTCTTAGTCAACCCATTTGCAATATATTTATTGACATATTTAATTTGATATAAAATACTTTCATCCATTAACGAGCTCGGTGAAGTTCGTTCTATACTGGGATCCTATACTATATGAAAAACTATGAAGTCTTCGCTTCATTATTGATAAAGATCCAAGAGTCTCAATTTTAATCAATAACGTTCCGTAAATTATAGGAATTGGCCATACGTGGATAACATAATTCAACAACTAGACTCCATTTTCAATTTATTCTTCTAATGTACCAGAGATTTCTCTTTAGGGATTTGTTTGCACGTCTGCAACGCTGCTCGCCCCACACGGGATTATCGTGAGCGTACTACGCGAATGTGCTAAGAAGTTTACCTAATACATAAACATTACGCCTGTATTCCCCGAAGAATGGGCAGAGGTGTATAGTAACATCCTCATTTCGCCGTTATGTTTATGTCCCATGTAATAGGGGGCGAGCCTATTGCTATCGAGGGCGCAAGACCAAACTCCGGTGTACTACTGAGGAATTCCACACGAAAAAACCCAATAACAACTTTTGCCCGTCTTGGGGATCGAACCCAGATCCTCACGATGAGCAGTCGCGCTTGCCACCACTAGACCAACGAGGCAGTATATAGCACACATAAACGTCAAATTCATGTGCACGTGGCGGAGTTTGGATTTGTACCCGATTGATGGCAATAGGCTCGCCCCCTATTACATGGGACTTAAACAAAACGGCGAAATAAGGGTGTTACTATACACCTCTTCCCAACGCTTCGGAGAATATATGTGTGATGTTATGTTATGTATGCCTAATCTGCGTTTTCTCGCTAAACTGAGTTTAAAAATATAGCAGCTTAATCAGATGTTTGCTATTCATGTTGTAAGTCTACTAAAGGAAATTGGCCATTAGTTTCAGTTGTCACTACAATGCCAAGACCGCGCCATTTCCTTTACTCTCCCGCTCCGATTCAATTCTTCTGGAAAATAAATTTACAATTATCGGTACAGTGAGCGGTACTATTTATCAGGCACTGTTTATATCCCATATTTTTACAGCAAAAGTGGCGATCCTAATTGTTCTGCCTAGTCTTTTGCCCAACTATGTTGGGGTCAGCTTCCAGTCTAACCGATGCGGCTGAATACCAGTATTTTGCACGGGGCGACTACCATCAGACCTCCGCAACCCAATTACAGAGCAATACCGATATTCTACGATTGGACCGGTTGTCAGACTTTCGGGCTTCCGACTGCCCGTAACGACTGTTATAGGTATTCGTATGACACCCAGGACCGACTGTTTAACGTGCTCTTCTACAGACTGACCTCGGCAAGCGCAGCTTAACATCGAAAATCTTATGACCTGTGCGGCTGATAATATTAGTCTTTGGAAACTCTGGAGATACTAATTATAGTTGTTTAAACTTCAAATAGAATTCAATCACATTTGGTAGTGTTTCTTCCAAAATGTATGTAATATCTGCCTATTGATAATTGAAAAAATGCCAATAACAGTTATCTGACTACGGGTAGAACGGATAAATATCTGCCTATGTATAGAACAGATGGCCGTAGATATCCATAGTCATATTATCTTAACTCACCTGACTTGGGTCATAGCTATTATTGTCCATTTAAAAACCGTCGGTAAGTACTATTACTGCTTCTGACTGTTCCAACATTATGGCAGTAGAACGATACACTATGTACCATTCCTATTTCACAAATACCTAACCATTATTCTTCCAAAAACGCTACAGTCTACTACAAACATTATAACATAGTTTGGATCAGGAAAACTGAATTTATACCAACGTTTGGTACCAATAAAATACACCTGTTCGCCTTTGCCGATCCAAATATTATAAACAGATTTCCGATCGACTTACTTGTTATATTTCCACATCCATCAAAGGATTTTCAACTCTATCTCCTTTGTTATATGGTTGTAAGAAAATTGCGAGGTTGAAGGACGTTTTTGCGTATTTAAGTTGGTAAGTGACCAGTGGGTTGGTGAGGGTTCGTTCGCACGTGATTTTGAAGTATTATTGAGACATTGCACGTCGGTGTTGAATGTTATATCGATTGATGGAGAGGTCTTTGTAGTTTGGATTGAGTAACTTTGTATTTATTGACTGTTGAATGTTTAAGGAAATTCTTCTTCTTCTTCCTGTCCTTATCCCACACTAGGTGGGGTCGGCACAACGTGTATTTCATAAATCCATGTTGTTAGAGGTTTTGGCTTATTGTTTTATGACCGCCTGCCTGACATCAACCCTCCTTGGGAATACTCGTTGCGCCCGTCGCGCGGTTGACCCAATGTGCTTGCTGATATTATGCACTGTCAATCTTATTGCCAACAACTAAACAGACTATGTTCTTCTTGGTGGAGTATAGATACTTGCAGTTCCTTGACCCACTCATTCCGTTTTGCTAGGGACTTCGGTAAAATGTTTAAGGAAATTTGCATTAGTTAAAATTATTTCGTTTCGTAAGAGCCGAAGAGACTTTTGTAAGGTTTTATCTCGAAAAGATCTGAAATCCGTATGCTTAACTTCTTACAGCGTGTAAACAAAATCATGTAATTCCTTCAAACCTCGTGATGTACTGCTGACATAGATTAACCCTGGACAGGATACGATTGGATTCAATAAAAAAACAAATTACAAGAAGTAAACATGTGTTCTTAACGTGAGGCATTTTAGCGCCCCGAGCGAATTGCGCGGTATCGCTCGCCGCGCGGTCATTTAACTCGGGGCGCTAAAATGCATCACGTTACCTACATATTTACTACTTGTATTTTTTTTTACTGAATCCAAAAGTATCTCCTGCTGGTTTAATCTATGTCAGCAGTACATCACGAGGTTTGAAGGAATTACATGATTTCGTTTACACGCTATATAAACCTACTACTCACTCTCAGTTATTGAAATCTATGAAAATTAAAACCATTATCAAAAGTTAGATCTCCTTTCGTTTCAACCTCTGTTGTTCGTTTGAAAACATCAGAACGCTAGTTTTAGAGCTCGGCAAACTACTAACTTTCTATCAGCCGGTACTTTAGTCGATTTCTTAATCAGTATGAAGATGTATACAAGTGCGCACATTATAACGATTCGCTTTCCCTTGTCAAAAGAGAATCGGCCAACTATCTGGCGATATTTTAGTTTGCAGTCTGCGGGGGCTCTTAGAAATGGACGTTTTCTCTATGGTTCGACTTTAAATACAATGGATCGAAACGAAAATACAGGTATATAGGATCCTAAATTTTCCTATCAGGTCTCTTCCTACAAGGAATGCGAGACGAACACACCAACAGCGTCATCCAATCACAAATCCATCTCATATTTAACATTGAATTTGGAACGGGATTTTAAATATATCCCGTCGTCCCGGTTAGCAGTAAAACCGTCGTAAAATAGTCTAACATGTCGCCTCTAGCCTACGGAAGCAGAGATGGTAAACATTTTACAACCTCATGCTGCACTAGGGTAAGGTAATGTAAGAAAATAACCCTAACTTAAACCACAGAATAATAAAAAGTACTACGTTCAGGAACCTCACTCTCAAAATAATACGTCATATACCTAGTTTTTTTTTTGTTTCAGGTTGGTTTTCTCTTGACTCTAGTCTAAGTCAGAGGTGACAGAGACAAAGTCTACGGTGGAGTGAGCTTGCCCAGAAGAAGCCTGTTCACTCTAACTTTGAAGAGATGCGGGTTGATTGCGTTCGGGAATACAGACGCAGGTAGTGCGCATTATGAAGGATGTTTGGAAGCGCTTAGTGCGAATTGGTGGAATGGCAACTAGGTATGGATGGTAACTTGCAGTGCGTCTAGATTTTGGATGGTAGAAGGGGCCGGTGGGATGAAGTTGTGGGGTTCTTGAGCACACTCACCAAAGTACAGTCTATAGAAGGCCGACAAGCAGGCAACCTTCCGGCGATGAGCCAAGCTGTGAAGCTTGGCATCCACCAGTTTTGCTATATATCGAGAAGAATAAAAATAGAAAATCTAGAAGGTGAGAGAAATCCCAATCCGCTGTGCGTTCGCGGTCTTATTGTATTCGGTTCGGACACTTACCAACATTCGGTTCCGTTTTCTTTTGTGTTTGACTCCGGAATTGCAGCGGCGCGTAGGCATGTGTTCATACCTGAACCGTGTAAATTGACAGAGGCCTGCTTCAACCTTACTTGCATCATGCCTATCATTATCAGACGAGCTGTGATGATCATCACTTGAACTGCCTTGGACAGCTGTAGCTCTAGTGTGAGTGACTGGTCCAAGATCAACATCTTGCTTGCCCATCATGATGAATGGAAAAAACCTCCTTTTTGAACTCTTGATGACATCTGTTAATTGAATAAATTGTAAAGCAACTGCCTCGTTGTTCTAGTGGTGGCAAGCGCGACTGCTGATCTTGAGGTCCTGGGTTCGATCCCCAGGTCGGGAATAGTGTTATTGGGTTTTTCCGTGTGGAATTCCTCAGTAGCAGCCCGGAGTTTGGATGTGTGCCCGGTTGATGGCAATGGGCTCGCCCTCTATTACATGGGACTTAAACGTAACGGCGAAATGAGGGTGTGTTACTATATACCTCTGCCCAACCCTTAGGGGAATAGAGGTGTGAAGTTATGTAAAGCAATCATGTTGTGCTTACACAACCTAATTTTAAATTGTACCATTTTAAGCACGAACAAATATATATGTTGTCCTCATTTAAACCTTAAGGTTTTCAATCCCTGCTTTAGACTATCTGTAAACGAGAACAGAGTGTTAGAAATCTCATTTCGTTAGCTTGTTTATTTTGTTCCGAGTGCGAGGATCGACTTTTTGGTGGAATTGAAAACAGGTGGCATTGTTAAAGTAAAACCTTTGACCTTGATGGTGTATTTTACGGAATACAATGTTGAAAGAAATGTTGATGATGTTCTTCACAGAGGACAAGTGCGTACTCTTAACCGGCGTGCGTTTATGATAAGATGCATGAATGTGGATGAAGCGAAAGGAGTATGTAAGGATCGTAGCATGTAGCGTTCTATTATTTCTGCCTATGAAAAAAGGGCGTGAGTTCATGTATGTAAGAATTGAAAGTTTGTTTCATGCTCAGGTAGGCATCAGTTCGGTGAGGTGTCAATCCATATGAGACTAAAAAAACTATCAAAATATTGTAATTCCGTAACATCAATTTATCATTCAACGTATTACAGTTACGATCAGTCAGCCGTTAGTCTTTCAACATTAAACTATAAATTATACAAACTTAAAACAACAGCTTATTACTCTTGTATACTTTATAAGTACTCTCTTGTTACCCACTTTGAAGAAGCAGTTTTCAACAAAAGCAAGTAGAAGCCATAAATTCAGCTTAAAAATACAATCCACTTCAAACCATATATCCAATGCTATAAAATGCAAAATTGCTTGAAACGTAAACACAATGCATCAAAACTTGATGTGTACGATGCATCGTACAATGAACTCCGAAGTTGGTGTATGATATGAACTATTAACTGAATCATCGAAATTAGACTGTATAAAGATTCTACACAACGAGACCAGTGGTCTAGCCGTCTGTGAACATTCACTAATGCTAGGGCTGTCGATACAAATAAATAAAAAATATGCTTGTTTGTAAAACTAACTTATTACCAACTTTTGCTAATAGTAGTAGCAGTAATAGCCTAGTGGTGTGACCGTCGGACTGCCAAGTCATAGGTCTCGAGTTCGAACCCAAGGCACGCACCTCTGACTTTTCGGATTCATGTACGTATTATATAATAATCACTTGCTTAAAAACGGTGAAGGAAAACATCGTGAGGAAACCGACATGCCTGAGAGATATTTCTCGAAGACATGTGAAGACAAGTCAGAGACCCATGGGCGGCATAAACTGACACCAGGTTAGTCACTAGCCACACGAAAAGAAAAAGACTAACACCCATATTCTAATGGTGCGTCCAGACCTGACGAACGCGCCGCGAATGCGCCGCTCGCACGAAGCGCGAGCCGTTCGCGAGCCGCTCGCGAGCTGCGCGCGTGCATTTCATGTTCGTACAAAGCTCCGCGCGCCGCTCGCGCGCAGCTCGCGAACGGCTCGCGCGCAGCTCGCGAACGGCTCGCGCGCAGCTCGCGAACGGCTCGCGCGCAGCTCGCGAACGGCTCGCGCGCAGCTCGCGAACGGCTCGCGCGCAGCTCGCGAACGGCTCGCGCGCTGCGCGCGAGCGGCGCATTCGCGGCGCATTCGCGGCGCATTCGCGGCGCATTCGCGGCGCATTCGCGGCGCATTCGCGGCGCATTCGCGGCGCGTTCGCGGCGCATTCGCGGCGCGTTCGTCAGGTCTGGACGCACCATAAGACGTTCCTCCAAAACTTACTCGACTCAGAACGGCCTCGAAACCACCTTCAAAATTGTATTCTAGTCGCAATTTCGAGTGAACTTTGAGGTTCCTCGACTGAGTCATTACGTCATAATTTGAATTATCTGCATCGCGCAAATAACGCCGCGATAAATAATTGTAAGAATTATCGTAAGCATATTCGACAGTCTTCAAAATTCATTTTTATTACAAACTAATTACTATTTTAATTGCATACGAACTTTGAAACTTCCTTTCTTAGGGTAGGTTCCGAGGTACCTTGAGTTTGACAGATGATTCCTTACCTCGACTGAGGAAAAATCTCGAGTCGAGGATGTTTATGTCAAGTCGAGGTGGAGTCGAGTCGAGTAAGTTTTGGGGGAACGTCTTAGAATATGGGTGTAATAGTTCTATGTAAACATATAATAAGTTGTTGCGTTAAAAAAAACCCATTGAGAGAGTCAAGATCGCTGAATGATTATGGAAAACACCACCGGAGACTAACGTATTTTTTTAAATAATCCTTCTGTATTCATCCAGCTTTAGGTTGAATTTAAATATCAAACTCGCATTTGTCAAAAACATTTTAAATTCCAGCCATATTTAAAAGGTCTGGGCTTAAAGAATCTATTTTGGTGTAATTGGATTCGTACTTGAAATAAATTATTTAGGAGTTTAAAATTAAGTTCGTTCTTTCCAAGGAGCAATCGTTTCCATAATTTATTTTTTGTGTTCGAAGTAATTTAAAGTTTTATCCTAGACACCTTTCACTTCATTGAACGAACGGAGAAATTGTATCTTAAAAATAGTAATGTATACAGGGTGGAAACGAAATCATGTAATTCCTTCAAACCTCGTGATGTAGGTACTGCTGACATAGATTAACCTTGCACGGGATACTTTTGGATTCAATAAAAATAAAATTACAAGAAGTAAACATGTGTTCTTAACGTAAGGCATTTTAGCGCTCCGAGTTAAATAACCGCGCGGCGAGCGATAGCCGCGCAATTCGCTCGGGGTGCTAAAATGCCTCACGTTAAGATCACATGTTTACTTATTGTATTTTTTGTTTAAATTGAATCTAAATTTATCCCGTTCAGGGTTAATCTATGTCAGCAGTACATCACGAGGATTGAAGGAATTACATGATTTCGTTTACACTCTGTATATCATACCGACTTTTACGAATAATCTTCAACACAAAGCGCAGCAACCCTAAACAACTGACCACAAACAACAATAGTAGATTTCATTCTGAAATTCAGACCGTTGCTAATGAATACAAATTAATAGTCTCAAGTAAATTTAAGTAATTCTATCTATCTAGTTACTGTGCAGAAATTCGTGACAACCCTAGAAGAAACTGACCACAGCAACAGCACCGCGTAGATTTCATTCCGCACTCTCAGCTTGTAACTAATGAATAAAGAGGGTTACATGTTAATAAGTTCTGAGATTTTATCGCGTACAAGATACTTGCGGGTTTTCTTTTATAAGGTTTTCTTCTAATTGCACAGTAAGATAGGGTATATTTGTTCAGGTCTTGTAGTAGATGGCTGAAAATTAAGGTTTTTATCTTCTTCATAGAAAACACTATTGGATTTTATCAATTTCAGTCTATCTATATTAATACAAAAAAAAACGCTATTACATACACACACATACATAAACTCACGCCTTTTTCACATGAGGCAGAAACTATAGAACGCCACATGCTACGATCCTTCATACTCCTTTTGCTTCATCCACATTCATACATCTTGACATACACGCACGCCCCGGTTGGAATACAACGCACTTGTCCTTTGTGAACAACATCACCAATAACACCGATGTATATCCTTCTGGGGTGTCCTCTACTGGCGTTTCCATTGACATCCGCCTTATAAATTCCTTTTGTTAATCGCCGTTCACTTATTCTCTTAACATTACCAAACCACCTAAGCATACTCATAATAAAAACACTATTACTTATGAACAAAAGTGTTACCGCTTTAAATTTTCTTCTACGTATATCTTTTTACCCGGAACAGTTATTGCAATCATGCTAATCCCTAAGAAAGATGGATCCGCTAGTAAAACAAACAAGCTTAGTAAATTAAAAACGACATGAAACAATCTATCGTCTTTTCCACTTAATCCAGTAAAAGGAACGACAGCTGATCTATTAATAAATACAATACGACCATCTAAACCATTTTAAAGACAGACTTAAGATCTCATAACTTCTGCCTTCCACTGTTAATTCCAGAAATTGGATAACAACTGGAGTAAAGCTACAATTAAGTCAATTAATTTCAATTGTCCGTCGTACAATGGCGACAGTTTGTTAATTTTAGTGCTATCGACATTTTAGTGAAGTATCATTGACAAACAATTCGGGGTTACTGTTTTTGGGAATAGTCTGGAATCTGGAAATTCATCATTTTGTCTGGCGGGTGGCTGACGGTGGTAGAGTGAGATTGTTTTTAAACCAAATGCCTCAATAACGATAAGTAAATAGTTTGGGAGTTTAGGCAATATTTTGAAATGTGTTTCCCTTCTTGGATTATCTACACTAGCTTTGGTAAAGTTTGCAGCCATCAGATGCACCGCGTAGAACCGAATAATTTTCATCATAATATATGGTTCAAAGAACAAGACATGCTCTGATAAAATTTAACTGTATTTTTTTCAAACAAGTTCGAGGAAAAGGTCCTTGAAATATTCAAATTTCGTCGTTCAATCTTTAAATAGACCTTCTTCTGCAATGAAAATATTAAACTGCTAAATTGCTTATCCCAAAACTGAAGTCGGAGCAAGAGCCAACAAAAAATAAACGCTTATCCTTTAAGCAATTTAAAAAATCCTGCCATTCTTTACCCCCAACAGACTTAAAGTTCAGAGGTTCCAAACTGGAGGACGGCCCACCTCATCTTAATAAATTCCTTTGACACTGGTATTTCTCACGAATCGACTTGCAAATTTTGCCAAGTGGACTCTTGATTTTCCCTTTAACATCGTTGAACGAAAAACAAGAAATGTTTCCAAAACATCGGGCATTTGAAACGCAAATTTTCAATATTTCGGCGAAAAGTTTTCACGAACACTGACACGCAGAAATCTGTAATGGGATATTTTTTACAAAAATGAAAAAACTAGGGTATATCTGCTGCGGTTACAAGCCTACACACTTGCGTCAGACCGAGTCATTTATGTTTTTTCTTAACCTATTGGTACTGTTCTGCTGGACAAAGGTCTCCCCAATAATGCTTATTGTTTGATTAATATGTACATTGGTTGTGCTTTTAGGCTATTACTTTCAGTGGATACAGTCATAACAAACTGAAAGCTTCCCAGCAACATAATGACTTACGTACACTTTAGTGGCATTGGCCATGTTTGACTACACTTTTACACTCATCCCTCTATTGATATATGTACGAGTGGTCTACCAAACTTGATCGATGGATTTTGGACAACTTTTCCCAAGTATGTCGAGGTCAACATCCAGTCTTACTAAAGGTGGGTAACTTCAGTATTTTACAAGGATTTATATGTAGCTAGTATTGACCATCGTCTACATTAGCCTTATAATGCTTAACGCAACTGATATTCTGCTAGCTTTGGATGAAAATTTGCGTAAAGGAACAAACAATAACTTCTATTCTGAACATACTAAAGAGATGAATTGTTTTGTAAACTTATTTATAATTTAATACATTTTTGGGACTTAGTATTTGTTGGAATTATAAAGTTTGTAAAATTAATTGTTCTAAACTAAATGAATTAAAACAATTGTCTAACAAATTCGGGCTTTGAAATCGGTTTATGAATAGTTTTGGAATTGTTTTATAGTAATTCTATTTCTATAAATGAAAGGAAGGAAACCGTTTAGAACATCGTGTACAGGTCAATTGCTAAATATAATCATATAACATACTGTTGAATAGAATGACTGTGAGACAACGCTATTAACTGCTTCATAGGCAAATGAGTAATTGCTATAAAAAGAAGTTGTTAGTCATTCAGTAAGCTATAATCACATACTTAAAATCCAAAATTTCAAGTCTGTAGGTCATTTAGTTCCGAAGTTAAGCGAAAGCAAAGTTTCGCATTTATGACACTCACTCACTCACTCATGATCATCAGAATAGAACTAGTACTTCCCATAAACTCAGAGAGCTGAAATTTGGTACAGAGTTAGGGTTTAATGACCACATAAAGGGAAAACTATAAAAACTAGGATAATCGAAGATCTGGAGTACCTGGTGACCTTGATTAGAAAACACAAGAGCCCAACCAAACTATTAGAGATCGACATACCGCCTTTACAAAAAATATTCAACTTGGTAGGCCGCTTCATTTGATGTCAAAAATCGAAGGTCTGAAGTATCTGATGAAGAACCCTCAGCTGGTCTCAGCTGTATTAGAGATATGGTAATGCCCCCCCTTCTACTATTGGTACATAAAAAATCGACTGTCATTGCAAAAATCCAGCGTAGTGGGACACATCTTCTTATCTAATTTAATCTAGCCTATTGCGTCCCACTGCTGGGCGAATGCCTACCCTTCTGCTTTTAATAAGCTTATAAATAAAATTAACGATTAACTTTATTCTACTCGAACATTACACAAATTAAATAAACAAATTACACTAAAATATTAATTTCGCTCAAAATTTGGTCAAAATATAATGCTCATGGGACAGCTGGATGATTCTACGTTTGTAGAAATGTTAAAAAGAATCAGAGTAGGAGTGACAACTCAATCAGACAGAGATATACTGTCTAACCGATTGATACCTCTGCTCTCATATTCCAATGAAGGAAGGTTAATGGAAATAGCACAATAAAATAAATCAATATGCCCACGTTTCTACAAAAAGAAGTGAAATCCCACAAAAACATTCTGTAAAAAACTAGCCAAGTCTCGATGGAGCTGCTTGTTTATCTCTAAAAAGTAATGAAATCTAGACAAAGTCGTGCCAAATCTAAGGTTCCTTACTGCGATTTCTTTATTATTATAGTTAATGTTGTGTGACTTGGCCGTTGAAGGGTACACAAGGGTACAAAACCAGGTGCTCCATGACACCATTGCACCAATTTGTCGCCAGAACGGCTACCCATTGACGATGGAAAATTGCCACTTGGAAAACGTTGATTCAATAACCAGTCAATTGTAGGCTTGATAAAGCTGCGTATTTCAATAATACTTATGTACAGGCGAGCCTAAAACAAACAGTATAAAAAAAAATCCAGTACAGACGGACTTCTAATCATTGATAGAAGTCCGTCTGTACCTGTTCCGTTGACTTGTACCCACTAACGTATAAAGAATGTTCAACGGCCAAGTCACACAAATCGCAGTAAGGAACCTTAGACTTGGCACGACTTTGTCTAGATTTCATTACTTTTTAGAGATAAACAAGCAGCTCCGTCGAGACTTGGCTAGTTTTTTAAACAGAATGTTTTTGGTGGGATTTCTTTTACTTCAAGTCTTTAGATGACGTTTCTGTTCCTCCCGTACACAGGACATCTAAAAAGTTTAGCGGAGACAAGTAATTTAAGTATTCAAAAATTATGGTTGTTTTTACTTATAAAAATAACTACCCGAGATTTTACTTCATATGATAGTTTGTATATTTGATTGTGTGTATATTTCGGACTCTCTTACTTTTGAGCTCAAATTTCCTGTCAGTTGCTAGTGAAAAGCTTTCATTTTGCACAATATAAAATTAAATAACAATGAAACTGACCACTGTATTATGAAAATATCGAAAACGGAACATACCTAAGGTTTTTACCAGATCAAATTCCATTACTGCTCTTCATTCTGTCTGTCCATGTAAACCCGGATACATAAAGTTTTTCCGTAGACTGTTACCACCGAAGGTCCCGGCTTATCTGCGGGGCGTTCGAACGAATGTGGAGCTCATAAAACTGGTTTATGTGTGACCGCAGCCGTCTGTACTATGTGGATGATGTCTTAGTATTGTTTTATTTCTGGTGCCATTTCGTTTAGGTGTAAGGTTTTTTGTATTTCGTTTTAATTTGATGAACACAACATAACATCACGCCTTGTATTCCGCGAAGGGTTGGGCAGAGGTGTTTTTAGTGCACCCTCGTTTCGCCAGTTATGTTTAAAGTCCACGGGACTTTAAAGTACACGGGTAATAAGGGGCGAGCCTATTGCCATTAGCCGGGCACAAATCCGGACTCCGCGCTGCTACTGAGAAATTCCTAATGGAAAAACCCAATAACTGTGTCCGACCTGGGGATCGAACCCAGGACCCCATGTTCAACAGTCACGCTTGTGACCACTAGACCAACAAGGCAGTCAATTGTTAATTTGATGAGAGTTGTAATAAATTATATTTCTCTGATAGATATCGTTCAAGAGGGTCTCGTGGCTAAACAACAACCGCACCGGTCGTACGATTTGCGAGGTTAAGCTGCGCTTGCCGCGGTCAGTCCGTGGATGGGTGACCATTTGTTATACATCGAGACCCCTCCGTGCCTCGGAGAGCACGTTAAGCCGTCGGTCCCGGGTGTCATACGAATACCTATGAAAGTCGTTACGGGTAGTCAGAAGCCCGAAAGTCTGACAAACGGTTTAACCTTAGGATATCGGCATTGCCCAGTTACTGGGTTGCGGAGGTCTGATGGCAGTCGCTCCGTGTAAAATACTGGCATTCAGCCGCATCTGGTTAGACTGGAAGCTGACCCCAAGATAAATGATAGATGATCAAGATAGATAGGAAAAAGCTAAGAGGAAGAAGGTATCGTTTAAGTTTTTTTGTCACTGACTAGAGTACCGAATAAAATTTAAGAGCAGCCAAAGTTAGCCATTGTTAGGACACTAACGGAACACATAATAAATTGTTGATGCCGAGTTTTCTCGATATTGTTGTCCATGGTAGGCTGCAGGAATTTTTAATGCTAAGATTATTATTGCTGTTGTTAGAAGTGTTGTTTCACCATTATTAAAATAATTCCACCTTTGAGTACCCAGTTTATCCTAACACCGAAGCCTTGAATTACCTAAACTTGAATAATTTTAGCTAGTTGATTTTCTATTCCAATGGACGCGAAGAAAATTAAGCTATATACCTAATCTCAAAACTCTTTGACGCATTTCAGTACAATATCAAAAGCAACCTTATCGTGGACAGCTATTTATCATTATATCTTCAGATAAATTCGGTGATGCCGTTAATCCCAAACTAATTTATATAATGGCCCGGGGGAATCGGTATTTCAGTACTTTACCGGAATGGGACAAAGTAGAGAATGTTGAGGGACGTCGAAAATAATTGCAGCATTTAAAACGATTTGGATGATAAAATTGATTTCCCAAACAGCCGCTGAAACTGGGATATCACTTCGTTTTGGTTTTGTTTCAAGAGGACATCAATCAATGAAAACCGTACACTACATTTGGCCCATTTCGATATACATACATATGTTGATATCGATAATTGAGGTGTGGAACTTACAAATGGGCTAAGTGCCTAAAAAAGTGAAGTCAACATTTTTAATATCAAAGGAGCAACATTGGGCAGCCAATCCATTTTTATTTAATTCCTCATTCATTGTTTTGGGACTTACCTCATTTGTAAATTCCACGCCTCAATTTTAATTCTCCTTCCAAAATAAAAAGTCGCTGTCCACTGCTTTCTATTTGACACAATAGAATTAATACTCCAAGATCCGTTATCGTATAAAATTAAGTTTCAAAATCACTGCCCACTGTAGGTAAGTAACATGCTGCCTGAGATAATTGTCGATATTACGATTAGCTCGACCTACACAAAACAACGTAAACTCCATTAAAGATAAACGTAAGATATAAATTTTATTGAATATTTCACATTCGATAAGTAATCCAGAGAATAGCATCATACCAGGTACCATGGTAGGCAAGCTAACGTACTGTTAATCAAGTGTTTTCGCGAACTTTAGATGGTATAATTTAATAAATAGCAACAATACCAACATCCCATCAGTGGACTGCGAAAACTTAGCACCATTTCTCAAAACGCGCTTCACTTGTCCCACAACGAACGCTCCCGAAAATACTCGAAGACAGCCATTGCATCGTGTTCATTACCATCAAAAGAGAGACCAGCTATCGCGATTGGCTCAACAAACGCCTTTGATCTGCGTTTTGTAATGAATAGGTGTTGCGTGCCACCAACGATACCTATCGTAGATTGTGAGGCGTATTCTTGGTATGAAAATAGAATTAATCTGATTTCGGTGGGCAGAAATAATTAGCGATTTATTCTTGTAGTAGGAATAAAGAAATGAGTGGGAGAGCATTGTAGCGGTTGATTTGGGTTCCGTGCAATTGAAAAATGCATCTACAAAAAACCCTAAGAATTATTAAAATATACTGCCTGTACTGTAATCAGCAAGCACGGCCTTGAAATCCTGGTTTTAGTTGTAATTTTTTCACATAGTAAAAAAACTAGCAGTAGTTGTAGTAGTAGATATCCTTGTGAACGAGTTTGTCCGGAAAAATACCTACCACCACACCTTTCAGCCATTTTTGCCACCAAGCAGCATTTTTACAACCAAATCCGAAGTCAAATTTCGTCATCTCAGTTTCGGCTGAAACCAGGTGGAGATTGTCCCTCTAATGCCCGGTTCCTATAAACAAAAACGAATTGTTTTACTTACTAATGGTGGTTTTATTGCCAAACTAGGTATATAAAAAAACTAGTAAGGCAATTTTACTCCCGTATGGGAGGGTCAACTATACGAAGCTATGGTGTCTTTGCTTCATTATTGGTAAAGATACAAGAGTCTCAATTTTAACTAATAACACTCTGTAAATTATAGGAATTGGGCATTAGTGAACATCTAATTAATTTACAAGATCAAGATGTTTACGCTCATCAAGATATATCTTATAATACAACACGAAATCTATTTAATTATTAACAACTCAATTACTAGATGTATTTCTGCAAAATACATGTTCTGTCTATTCGTAACAGGTTGTAACATGGTGTTTTGACGTGTCATGCCACGTTATTAAATTAAAATGCCACGGCAGACAGGTCAAAGCCAAGGGGCGCAGCTAGAATAACTTTGAAGTTGAAAAAAATAGCAACTGCAGTAAAAAAAGTATTTTTGACGGTGCTTGACGTTTGAAGGGTTGTTGTCAGACGATGCTCCGTGACTTAGTTTACATTGAAAATTTACCATGTTCCGTAGTAAAACAAGGAATCTTTATTATGTCCTGGCATCTGTCTATCCTCTCTAATAAAAACAACTTCATAGCTATTCGTCATGAAGTGGAAAGTTTCTAATTTGGAGTACGGTTGAATCCTTTATTTTATTATCGCGATAACAAATATAATTACTCTCGGAGCAATCATGTCCAGCATTGACAAAGTTTAGAAATTCAAACACAATAATAACAAGAACCAAGACAGGGGCAAAATGTGATAAAAATATTCTGTTACACTTTATTCAATCGCGTTTTATTTGAGTCTCGCTATCTATAACTATCGCTTCCATACACACAATTCGATTCCACTTCGCGTGCTCCCACAACCCCATATCCAATAACAAAACCAGGTCTTTAGCTTACAATGACGTAACCAATGGTATAGGAGTACCATAAAATAAATTATAGAACAACAATAGAAATGGATATTCGATATCTGGTGACTCACGTTTGGGTTTTAATTCACCTTCACGACTCGCGAATCGTACAAGTAACTTGATAAGACCGGAAAAATGATCCCTCCAAAAGATCCTATACACCATTGAAATGTCAAAACAAATTCGTCCTTATTTTACAGGTTTACAGTCCAATTTCGGTTGGTGACAGGTGTGAAGCTATTTCAAAAAACCACAGTGTTTTCAGTATGGCGTGTGACACGCAAAGCAAGTTGCATAGACTAGCTGCATCGCAGTTGATGTTGGCCAATATAGATTTCGTTATACCGATATACGCAATTATAACTTTTTTGGATTTATGTAGTAATTGATCAGAGATAAGTAGGTGTTATCGCGGTTAAATTAAAATTGTTGAGGATAATAGTTGTCGCTGTGTGGTCGTTTACTACGACTAGTTCTCCTGATCTTGTCGCAAACGATCATTAAAGAATGTTGTTTAATGGGTGTGCAGAAGTATTACCTCTCTACCTTAATTAAATCATTTAGCGAAAATAAGACGTGGAGGCTAAAGGTTTTACCGCGTCCTGAAACTCACCGTATCATAAATGAAGGATTAGCGTGTTAGCATCACGGTGAAAGATCTCAATGACGCAAAGAGTCGTTTCATTATCATGGAAACCGAGAAGTTCTTTTTAATTTTCTTTCAATTTTTTGCTTCAAAGCAAAAATCAAGAAGCCACGGTACTTCATCTTTTGTCTTTAAAATTTTCATCCTTTCCCCTTTCTGGAAGCCATCGCAATGAAAATCAATAGATTAATTCTTATTCTTCAACCATGATTTAATAGAAAATCTGAACGTAGCCACCCTTTCATAAATCCTTCTTTCAATAATACGGAGGAACTATCGTGGCAATTAATTAGTTCATCCCCCCTCTCACTCCGCTGCACCCTCGCGTCTGCCCCTCGATTTATAAGTGGCATTAGCATACAGATTGGAAAGTTATCAGCCGTTTCCCTGCTACTACTGAAACCGTATTATTCGTAAGTATTGTTTTGCTATTTGCCTTTGGAAGGTAATACAGAGTACATAAACTGAATTTATGGTTGGAAATATGCCACACGTATGTAAACCTTTGACAAATATTCAACAAGTATTCCATCCTTGGGGGTATTGTTTCAACATCATCTACACACACTGTAAAAATTCCTGTTTCTTCAAGTAACATTGTTACCGGTTGGCATAAGTGAAGCCGACTTTAGGAATGCAAAAGGTACGTCCGTACCAGAACACGTATTAAGCAAAACATTTTGTTTTTGTAATATTTTATCATATGCCTCTAAGCTTAATTTTGTTTAAATCTAATTAGGAAATCTCAAAGTTAATCAAGCGGAACTTCGCACGGCCCTATTAAACATTTTAGTCAAGGTTCATTGCTTTTTACAATCCTCTTTCCCCAATTAATGTCTAAGACCTCAGCATTTTTTCACTGTAATAGATAGATATACCGTTGCCTAATTTTGATTAAAAATACAGAAGAGTATTTTTACAATATTCTTAAACATCGTCAGATGAAGATTAATTTTATTTTGACTTGGTAGTACGATTTTTTGAAGTTTCCGAACTATAATCTTATTTCATTTACTGATGGACACTGATATCATTCTAATACTGCAAATAGAATGTAATTGATTGTTAGTAAGTTAAGATATGCTGCTTTAAAAGTTCAAAACAACTGGTGTACATTCACAGTAACAAATTTATGATGGGCTCACCTGTTTTCATAATTGTCCCCAAACAATTTAATGCTGTACTAACAAGTTTGAATGGGATTGGGACGATTGAATCAGATTCCGCAAATTATTTTAACAACGCCTTTCAGGATAACCAATCCAAACATTTTAAACTTGGCTTTCAAAATTTAGTTCCTTATCTACAAATACAGGAACAAATAGAATGATCCACAATGTTTCCGTTTTCAAAAGTCTCAAGAGACACTTAATATTCGTCGTCCCTTAATATATAGGGCGCCATTCCTATTCATTATCAAAACAATGGCCGCTGGCCCTTGCGAGCGCCATTTCTGGCCGTTTACTTGCTTCTAAAACAATTAGTAACAGCGACGGACAGCGAACGGTAGTCGGAAATTGAGACGCTATCGTTTAGACCTTCAAGATAGGTTTGCTTGTTATTGAGGAAGTCGAGTTGGAAGCATAGCGTTTTGAGACTATCACGAATTGGTTTAAGGGTAAATTTTGTTTTAGGAATTAGATTTGCTTTTAAATCTATTAGTTTTTGAGACATTAGTTTGATCTTTGAGGTCGTATGCTGTCTTATATTCTTCTCGTTTGGATATAGTAGGTTTTTTCAGTTACCTCCACCTATAAACACTTACATACCTAAAGCCCGATTCCTATAAACAGAAACGAATCGTTTTGCTTACCAATGGTGTCATTTTGTATTGCCAAACTGGGCATATAAATAGACTCGTAAGCAAACATTATTTGTGATAGCTACTGCCATATTATAGGAGGGTCTACTATGCAAAGCCCTCATGTCTTCGCTTCATTATCAGTAAAGATACAAGCGTCTCAATTTTAACCAATAACAATCCCTAAAATATAGGTATAAGTCATAAGAGGATTGCTGATGCGTTGCCAACTTTAGAGAACACCAACTGCGAAATCTAAACCCTAGTTGATTAATTCAGTGGTAACCTATTCATGTAAAGTTATAAAATCACTAGATGTTACACGTGGTCTCGCCCGCATCCTAGAAGAACTACTTCATGTACCTGGATAAAAAGTATCCTATGTGTGAATCCAGGACATGGTCTATTTGTATGCCAAATACCATTAAAATCTGTTTAGCTGTTTACGCATGATTGAAAAACAAACATTCATCTTTACAACGTCACATTAATAAATTAGTAGGATTCTACGATCTTTAATTTGCGTTTTAAGCGTGGCCATAATGGCGTCATCTTCTAGCATCTTCAATCCTTGCTCAGAAGAAGAGATAACATAATTGCCTCAAAAATTACGTAACATCACGCCTTGTATTCCCCGAAGTGTTCGGCAGAGGTGTTTTTATTACACCCTAGTTTCGCCAGTTGTGTTTAAGTCCCATGTAATGAGGGGCGAGCCTATTGCCATTAACCGGGCACAAATCCAGACTCCGGGCTGCTACTGCGAAATTCCTAATGGAAAAACCCAATAACACTTTGCCCGACCAGGGAATCGAACCCGGGACTTCACAATTAGCAGTCGCGCTTGCCATCACGAGACCAACGGGGTAGTTACACACAAAATCTTTAAATTATTTTTTCTTATTTACCGAATCTTTAAATAAATTATGGATATTAAACAATAATGTTAAAACATTTTACGAACTACCGCGCATTGATATATGGCAGAGGTAGCCAACCAGTCGATCGCGGCTCTTAATCCAGTCGATCATGGCAAGGCAAAGAAAATTATAAGGTTAATATAAGTTGAATGAAGAGGGACTGATTATGTAATTGGTAGATCACGCAGAGTCTACTCAGTAAACAGTAGATCTTGATACCATAGTATATTGTATATTAACTGACTGTTGACATCCCGTAAATGACAATGATGTATCGCTTGCTGGATATCCCTACAGCTGTTATTCATATCAAAACAAAACGCAATGGACTGTGAACCGCGAAATCCCGTTTTAAAAGCCGATGTCATTTGTTATCTGCGCATATTTGGTTGTTTGGTTCGACGGGTGGATAAATGTTTTGATTCGGTTCAGTTCTGTTTTGAATGAAAATGCTATAAGCGAAAGAGTATTGCAGGTTGTCCGTTTTGTTAAAAAAACTTTTTTTGTTAGTGTAACTGCCTCTTTAGTCTTGTGGTGGTTAGGGCGACTGCTGATCGTGATGTTCTGGGTCCGATTCCCAGGTTGGGCAAAAGTGTTATTAGGTTTTTCCGTATGGAATTCCTCAGTAGCAGTGCGGAGTTTGAATTTGTGCCCGGTTGATGGCAATAGTCTCGCCCCCTGTTACCTGTTACATGGGCCTCTGCCCACCCCTTCGGGGAATACAGGCGTGATGTTATGTTATGTGTGTATAATATTGGATTGAACTTTTTTCAGCCCTGTGTTATTCCACTGTTTATATGGGCTTGTACACAAAACTGCGATGCGACGTCGCATCGTAGAAATATACGAGCTTACACGACCCATCGCAAGAACTTGCGAATTGATTCGCGTAATTGGTTTTTCCCATATCTTCTTATCAATAACAGCAGTACGCAAATCTTTTTACGCAAATTTATTCTACCTAGTATAAAATACGTTCAATTCGGTTGACGATCGTCGAGGGATTGGTCATCCGAACCTTGGAAGGAAGACGCATTGCCGCACGAAATCGCATCGCAGCAATTTGCGTCGCAGTTTTCTGCGTTGCGAATTAGCATTGCGCCGGTTCTCAGTTTTGTGCACAAGCCCCATGGTCTACGCGCCACTACAACTCCGGGGTGAAAAACGAAAGGAAACCGAACCGAATGTTCTGCCGGATTCACACTAGACTTACATGTTGTACCGTGACGACATCACGTCAGAATAGAATGCACGCCTTCATACAAAGTATATGAATCCGATAGCGTCAGATGCACCCACTAACCGGTCTAACCTTAGGATATCGGCATTGCCTTGTAACTAAGTTGCGGAAGTCTGATGGCAGTCGCTCCTTGTAAAATACTAGCATTCAGCCATATCTGGTTAGACTGGAAGCTGACCCCAACATAGTTAGGAAAAGGCTAAGCAGAACAGCGTCAGATGCACCTACTGATGCGTCACGACACGTAAATCTAGTGTGAGGTTTAGTGAGTGCCCGACCGAAATATCGTTGTTGGGCCTGCAAAATCCGCAGCTTTTTTTTTTGAAAATCTGTCTTTGATGTCTATTTTATAATACTTCTCAAGCCACGTATACCTGTAAAATCATAGTGGCTTGCACATGGCTTGAGAAGTATTATAGAGTAGAATTAGAAACTTTTCACAAAAAAAATACATAGCGGATTTTGCAGGCGCAGCGACGATATAATAAGTCCTTTTCTCCTTTATATTTGGGTCAGCTTCCAATTCAACCAACAACGGCTGAATATTATATAAATTTTTCCCTCCGCTAACACCCACAATTTACTATTCCCAACCAATATCCCAAACAAATACTTCAAATAAATAAAACTTCACCATAAACCTGCATTAGAAAACTTTAATAGAATACCTTATATTTATCATAGTAGACAATTGAAATCCCTTTCCATTTTCCTTTCCGTAACAAAATATCGAGACGTCGTTTCTGTGGCATCCCGCGAATCCCCCGCCGGGATCGGTCCCCCGCCGCGCTCAACCCCCACGGATCCCGCGGTCACGTACTGGATTCCCGTGGCGTGTCGCCTCTCCGTCGTAGGGATTTCAGCGTCGATATTATTTGCTAGAGGTTTGACTTTTAAGGTTAGTGACCTAGGTTGGGAACGGTGTTGACTGTTTTAAGTCGATTATCGGTTTTTGATAATGGAGTTAGAGAAGTCTAATAGCGTGGTGTATTTGGGCGATAATACCTGAATATATTTTTGATTCGAACGTCGAAAACTTAAAGTTAACTAAGTTAAGAATGATAAAATGTATTTTACCCCAATTAAAAGCAGTATTCAAAAACCTTTGCTAATCGTTTTATCATTCTAAGCACTGGCGATAATGGTTTGAAATTACATTCTTTTTAACCGACTTTAAAGAAGGAGGAGGTTTTCAATTGGACTGTATGTTTTACTAAGTTGAGTAAGAATCGAACACTAAGCGCTACAATATAACACTCCTCTTATGCCCTGTTCCTATAAACAAAAACGGATCGTTTTGCTCATCAATGGTAGTATTTTTTACTGCCAGACTGGGTATACAAATATACTTGCAGGTAAGATAATTTTACCTGTGATAGCTACTTCTATATGGGCGGATCTACTATGTACCTAAAGATATGAGGTCTTCGTTTCATTGTTGAGTACCTGGATGACCGAGCTTCGCTCGGTTTTTTTTTGGTAAATCGTGTTTTTTGGAAAGATTTTCTAACAAATAATCACTTGGAGTCGAACCGAGTCTTATGATTTCGGGACCGCCCTATTTTCCCACCTGAGCCATTTTAAGCTTGTTGATCGTGGCGAAATTTACCTTCATATTCTAATGTTATTGTAGCAGTTTTTCATTGCCTGAAAACACGGATAAAACGACGTTTTCTAAAAATGAAACCTAGCTAGATCGATTTATCGCCCCCGTAACCCCCTGCATACTAAATGTCATGAAAATCGTTGGAGCCGTTTCCGAGATTCAAATTATATATATCCCTACATATATATATACAAGAATTGCTCGTTTAAAGGTATTAGATTAGATAAAGATACAAGAGTCACAATTTTAACCAATAGCGCTCCACAAATTATAGGAATCGGCCATAACGTAGGTACTTTTAGTTTGAATCGTACCTATTAAACAGCAAAATATAACACTTCTCTTAGAAATCGATCTGAATCTTCCCACCAACTTACACCACGCACTAATAAATAACGCAGAAACATTAATGCTAGTACCTACACAGTTAATTAATTAGTGGTGTATAAGTACTTACGTGTGTGCAGCGTGTAGTTTGGGCACGTTTAGTCACACTCAGGCCTGGCGCGAGGCAGATAGCCGCCACGCATCGGCGACTAGCTTTATTACAAGATGTACAATACTGGAAATGTTCTCACATAGGAAAATTATCCCGTAGAATATCAAATTTCTTCACCAAACGCTGGGAACACAACAGGTTCAACAAAACCCAGCACGCTTACTGGTAGGATCTATACCAGGGATGCACAGACTTATTAGGACTAGGGGCCACTCGGGTAGACTATGAGCTAATAATAAAAGCGGACCAACATAATTAAAACAACAAAAAAATGAAATATTGTTTAATGAAAAAAAAAAACGCAGACAGGGCATTTAAATAAAAAAATATTCATTTATTCAGTGATTTTAAGTTGGCCTTCAGGAGGGGTCCACCAGAAGAAGCTGGTGGACCGAGACCTGTCGGGGTCGCGGTGCATGCAACAGCGAATCCCGTGACCCCGGCCTTAGGTCAGAAGGAGGGACACCGTGGGGTTTTAGCCAGTAAGAGTCTGGCACACCCCCCCGTCTTCCCCAGACGGGGGATAGTCCATGAGGATTTCCCCAAGTGAGAAAAAAAAAAAAAAAAAAAGGGGCCAACTAAAGATGATATATAAATTTCGTTTTACTGTAAAGCTCAATGTAACGCACTCAAAACACTGCTGATAGATGCAATGAGTAGTAAATGGGTAATGGAGGTATTTCAAGTACATTTGCAACCTTCAGAACTAGTATCTTTTTAAAAAAGTTGTGAAAAAGTTGGAACTTTGACCTCCAATATCTCCGTAACTAGAAGGTTCCCAGGCATAGTCCAGAACAAAAAATTATGGCAATGACATTATGGTTAAGGGTCTATTTACACCGTTTATACTAACTCCGTGTCACATTTTGATGTCGCGATGTAGGATTTGTGACGTTTCATCTGACAGCTGTCATTGTTGTCGCTGTAGTCTGCTAGAGATTCGTCGTGCTGCGTAATTTTCTTGTGGCGTGATAGATGCCGCCACAATTCTATCATATTATTAGCCTGTAAAGTCTGCAGTGTAGACTGTCAGTACAATATAATTAAACTCGATTAGTTCTTTTAAAAATTTAACTGAAACTCTAAAATATGACTGAAGCCAGAGGAAATAAAATCTTGTGAAATACAGTTTCATGATAAGTATTATAAAACTCACGAAACACTTCGCTGTTGAAACGAAAATCTTGACTTTGTCTCGTAACGAATGGGTTAAAACAAAGTTAGGTACTTTTAATTAATTGCAAACATTTAATTAGGATGTTTGAAGAAAAGGTTTCGCTTTTTTGAAGTTATGAGTACCTGAAGTATGTGCGTTGCGGTTAGCAAAAACTATTATTAAAATAGAGACTCATTAAATTAGGGGCTCGTTTCTAATAAAAAAATGCGCGGGTCGTTAGATCTGCGAGGTTAAGCTGCGCTTGCCGCAGTCAGTCCGTAGATGGGTGACCGCGTTCGTTACACATTAAGACCCCTTTGTGCCTCAGAGAGCACGTTAACCTGTCGGTCCCAGGTGTCATACGAATACATATGACAGTCGTTACCGGGGTAGTCAGGAGCCAGAAAGTCTGACAACCGGTCTAACCTTAGAATATCGGCATTGTCCACTGTAACTGGGTTGCGAAGGCCTAATGGGAGTTGGTCCATTCAGTCGCATCTAGTTAACCTGGAAGCCGAACACAACATGGTTGGGAAAATGATAGGCAGTACTATATTTACACCATCAGCTCTTATATGGTGATTCCAGCTAATTATACTCTGTGACGCAAATTTGAATCTCCAAAGTTTCTTGTTTATATCATTCGCCTCCATAAAGTAACTGCATAACTATTTATATTCATGCTTTTGTCATCTGTCCTTCCAGAATCTCTAAAGCTGGGTAATGATGGCTGTACTTCGTTTACATAGTGGCACAGCAGGCGGTAATTAAAATGCTGGTGTGTGTCAAATTGTGTGTTTTGTGTTATTTCAGCCGCTGCGCCAACCTCAAGTGGAATTTTGATGATATGACGGCGTATGTTATTGAAACTGAGTGGAGAGTAATGAGTGATGTACTTACGATAAATATTATCAGGTTTATTAAAACAGCCTTCACGATTGACAATACTTAAGCACGTTCGTATAAAAGACATGCAACATAATCTTATAGGGGTGAATCTATCATTACAGTTATAGCTAATATCGGTATGTCAGGATTGGGAGCATGGTAAATAAAGTAAATTAAACCAACATAGACTCTCCACCACTGAGAGTACTTTTACTGTTAGTGATTAGTTACAGAAGCTAGTTCACAATATAATAATTTACACAAGATCAGAGAATAAGGACAAGCAAATCAGATATAAAAGGTCAGACTTCTTCAGCTGTTCGACATGGAATCCTTTGCTCCGTCGAATGACCACTGTTTTGATAACTTCGGGTACGTTGATTAATCTTGACGGTTACCCTCCTATGTCAACATTGTCCCGTGTTACCAGCTACCTATAACATTCAGCACACTCTGAACAGTCAGCTCCGCTACCGACCTTGCTGACTAGCTAATCTTTTCACCACGTCATGAGCTTGTGGAGGAAAGAGGTATGGTGTTCCAACGAAAAGGGAGGATTCTATAACCAGGCGAGTCTAATATCCGGCGGGCTCCTGCCCAACGGTTGATGTTAGGAAGTTGTATACAAGGTTAGTCAGAAAGGGGGTACTAAGCCGCGGGCCACTTAATGTATCACTGATAATTGTTTTAAAGAAAATGTTAGAATTAGAAAATTTGTTAAAAAAATATCCATGCAAAATGATTATTGTTTTAGTTTTTTCAACAATTCTTCATCCCCGCTTTAGTTACAAATTCAGAAATAGGAGCTTCTAATCCGTGACCCTAAATATGATTTAAAATGTAAACACAGCTGATCATAGCTGAGGATAGATAGAATTTAGCGTATTTATTATGAAATCTTTGAACAGCTATTTCTCTTAAACTAATGACTTTTAGGAAAAGTTGTAGAACAAAAGTTATCCATTATTATAGGTACTTTAACACCCTTTCGGCTTAGTACCCCCTTTCCGACTAATCTTGTATATGCTATCTACGTGTCAAACCTTGATATCGTGATGCAAGACTTTGGTGACGTCATATTTGAGAGTTGTTATTATTTTTGCTGTGGTCCCTTAGACAATCATCGTACTGCGTAGTTCGCAGACGTGGTAGATACCGCCACAATCTTTTTTTTATAGCCGCCGATACGAAAGAAAAAGAACCTGTCCGTATTTTCCCTTCTGCAGGGCAAAGACCACTTCTTTAACAAAGAAGTAATAAAATTAAAGGAAATGATCTTAATAAAAGTAGCCAAAGAACTGACCACAACTCAAACATTTTACAAAAGAAAAATGTATTTTTAAGAAAAATTGCTTGCGTGACATTTTCTACTGTAATATTTTCATGAAAATGTGATCCTACCGCAGCGAAATTTCCATCAAAATGAGACGTCTGAATGTGACTCCCGGCGACTTACGAATATTTGCTGTTTTGGGAAAATTTATTTTAGTACATTTATAATAGTGGAATGAAAAGGTAATACACCTAAAGGTCTATTTTTGCTTGCACAATCCAAGAAACAAACTATTTTACCGACTACGTATTGCCAACATTATAGAAATGAAAATATAATTATTTATAGACAGAATATTAAAAATTATAATGGTGGCATGATGACAGACACTAGGAACGTTAATTTATTTAATCATCGAATTGATTGATGTCTTTCTGTTTACAACAAAACTTCTTAAATCAAATCAAAGACGTTACATGGTACTGCTTCGTCATATGGAGGCAAAAGGCAATTTTGATATTTGCTACCAAATAATTAAACAAAATATTCCATGCATTAGGTAGTCTGTTCCGTTCACCAGTTTGAAAGGTAACATGTGCCTGCGATGTGGGAAAGGAGTGAATTTGAAAACTGACGAACGTTTTCATTCCCCTACAGTACAAGTGTCTATTTATTTATACCTAGGTATCTTTCATACAATTCATTGATTGTAGTGGTATTTTCGGAAGTTCATGTTCACCATTGAATAATTTCCCTATCCTTATCCCACTCTAGGTGGGGTTGGCACAACACGTATTCCTCTTCCATTCTCCTCTATCAGCCGCCATCTGAGTATTCAGTTCTTTCTCACCGATATCATCCTTCCACACAGTCCATCCATCTTTCATCACACAATTAGAATAGTACTTACTACAACGGTAGTGTCTTTTCGTGCGTAAACGTTCACAGAAATATATATGTCGTTCGGAGTTGTCACCATAGTTTGCTGTGTCACGCATAATGAGGTACAGTCAGCATCAAAAGTCGATGACCACATTCAGATTTTCAAAATCACTTGTCACTATATCACCCATAAATCGCTCAACAAGATAGGGCGCCAGTATTGAATGAACATCATTAAAGTTCAAAATTAACTGAACACTACTCGTCAAAGGTCACTGAACACCATTTTGTCAAAAATTGCTGATCGTTATAATATCCGAAAACATCATAACATTCAGTTTTACAGAAGTCACTGAACAATATAAAATTCTTGTTTTGGTTAGCTTGTGTAATCACGGCAATGTCCAAAAATAACTTAACATCAAAAATAACAAAGTTACTGAACATTACTTTGTTTCGGATACGTAGCGTGTAAACTTATACTACTAAAAACGTGCTCGTTACTAAATAGTTAAAATTTAAATAGATGTAAATTTCGAATCTAACTATCCAATTTTTTTTTTTTAAAAATTTATGCTTTTTTTAAATATTTAAGCCTAATCATAACTGTAATTGTAATTGATAAAAAATTAAACCTAGTTTTTGTTTTGATTATGAACGTTTAAATTTGTTGATTTTTAATAAAAACAAATAATAATTATTAACTGTATTGATTTATGGAACCATTTAATTTAATTTTGTTTATAATAAATAATAGGGTGGTGATTTACATGTGCATGTGTCTACTTAATTTATATACCAAACACATATACCGAAAAAAAATACACACACATATTAAACCCAAAAAACATTTTATTTTGTTCGGGGACTTTAGAGATAAACGATGGTACCTATGCTATTTTTGTCAAAAATTTGTTCAGAGACTTTAGAGACAAAGAATGTTATGCTTTTTTACTATAATTTTGTTTAGCGACTTATGAAAAGTGATGGTCACCTACTTATGATAATCATTCATTTCTGGCGCTTGTCATGTTGAGCGAATTAGGTACAATACGGTGTACAGCGATTTTGAAAATCTAAATGTGGTCATCAACTTTTGATGCTGACTGTACATCTGTAGCAGATCCTTATCTTTCAAGTAACGGCAAGACTATTATGATGTGCTATTTACCATATTTCTAAACAGAACAAAAGCATTATTCTTCAGTCAGTTCAGTCAGTCAGTTTTCCCAATTATGTTGCGATCAGCTTCCAGTCTAACCAAATGCGGCTGAATACCAGTATTTTACACGGAGCGACTGCCATCTGAACTCCGCAACCCAGTTACTGGGCAATGTAGATATCCTAAAGTTTAGCCACTCGTCAGACTTTCGAGCTTCTGAATAACGACTGTCATGGGTATTTGTATGACAACTGGGACTGACGATTTAACGTGCTCTCTGAGGGTTCTCGATGTGTAATTAATGGTCACCTATGCGCGGACTGACCGCGGTAGCGTTGCTTCACCTCGCAAAATGATCTGCGCGGTTGTTCATTCTTCTTCTATAATAATGAAAATAAAAGTTTAATTTTTCATTTCTCGCAGATAGAGAATTTAAAAACTTTTCCCTTCAAAATTATACCGAACTACAAAGACGATAAATTATAAGTCAATATCGAAGCTATAGAAGAGTGCAAAATAGAAAACACTTGATGCACTCGAATCGCTCGCTTCTCTTCTCGAAATTAAACTTCACTCATTCTACCGATTCTACGGAGAAACTTGGTGGTGACTTGCGTCCCGTACCATAGTACGGTTTGAGATCGATTTAGAACCAAATAAATTCGCATCGTCAAAATCAAGTGTGAAATTGTTGGATTGATCGTTTTGTTATTTTAGAAGGTTCGAACACGTCTTTAACCGTTCCATTCCCAGATTAAACAAAATACTATTAAGTTTTTTAATTCTCAATGGCAACCCCGACTTGAAATACATCATGGTGTACCATATTGGCGAAATGAAATTGTACACCTTTGGAAATTTAATCCCTTCGAGAATACAGGTGCATGGTATGCAAGTAGGAGTTATCTTTCTTAAGAAGTACTTAACTAAACCGCCAGGTCACTAATAAATTGTGGACTGACAAGGTATGGTGTTCCTCCAACGAAACGGGAGGATCCTCCAGCCAGGCGGGTCTTATGCCTGGCGGGCTACCGCCCAACGGTTGTTTTTTTAAATATTTTTTTCTATTCGACTGCTTGTAGATTGTCTTGCGGATCGTTTCTACGTAATCGGGCAGTTATTGGCGAGACCTGAAGGGTCTCCAACCAACGGGGACGAGAGTAAAATACTTAACCTAAGCTAACTATATACGGTCGAATTGAGAAACCTCCTTCTTTTATGAATTCGGTTAAAAATTACTTACCAATTCCTTCCTCTCTCCTAATATTTTTGCGTGCCCAACAGGGTCCACGATGTACTATATATATTTACTCACCATCTATTAATACCATTGTGGAAAGCAAATAAAAGTTTGAGTTTGAGTTTAACTACTACTACAACTAACATCATGACTTCTGGCAACAACAGATCTAAGGGCGACCCCCTAATAGGACTCGGACTTAGGGCGTTGCTGGTGAGAGTACTGGGAGGGAGACAGCTTGATGAGGGCTGAATTAACGGTGTGAACCCATCGGTTAATCCATCGTGTTGAATCTTGATATCGCGATGCAAGATTAGTGACGTCATTTTTGAGAGTTGTAATTGTTGTCGCTGTAATCTGCTAGACTTTCGTCGTATTGCGTTGTTCGCATGTGGAGTGATAGATGCCGGCCACAAATAATGCAATAACAAGCAGTAACAATAAAGAGTAGGGGTCTTGCTGACGGCTAAAGTTACTTACGCTCCACTGTTTTAATTCACCAGCGAACTCAAAAATTGTACCAAGTTCTTTATTTTGATTGTGATTTTGATCATTATTTTGGTCGCTAAAGAGCAGATTCTATGAATACGAGTCCTAAATATCCTTTTGATGTGGAAAACATTGACGAGGGTGGTGTAATGAGTATTTAATAGAAACTGGGCCCTACCAGATGATATTGGGTTGAATGAGGTAGCTTTGGTTATTGAAATCCCTCCTACCTGTCGGTTTGTCAATGGCATGGCAAATAATGCGGTGTGTAGGTGAACCTTTACATACATAATCAGTCCATCACTGTTCCACTGCCAAACACAGAAGTCGTCTCAGAATGAGAATGTTTTAGGCCTCAGTCAACCACGCTGGCCTGGTACGGGTTGGCGGACTCTTACATGGATTTGAAATGTCAGAGGCTAGATTTGGACTCAGACCCTCCAGGTTACGGTTTAGAGACTTAGATTTTTTCCCTTGAACTTCTCAGATAGTCCTCGAATAATGATCTAAGTTTCATTACTGGCGAAAGAGAAAAAAAAAGGATGCCAAATAGTTGCATTGGCTTTTGTTTATTTGTTTGATAGGTTAGGCAGTGATACCCTCGTGGTGTGACCGTCGGACTACCAAGTCATAGGTCTCGAGTTTGAACCCATGGCACGCACCTCTGACTTTTCGGATTCATGGGCGTATCGTATAATTATCACTTGCTTAAAAACGGTGATGAAAAACACCGTGAGGAAACTTGCATGCCTGAGAGATGTTTCTCGACGGCATGTGAAACCAAGTCAGAGGCCCATGGGCGGCTTAAACTCTGACACAAGATTAATACCACCACACGAAAAAAAAAATTGTTTGATTCAAATGTTGCGATATTATTCAACTACTTCTGCTTAACCGATTCTCCTGAAACTTCGCACACAAATTGAAGTCCAATGACATTATAATATTATAATTCAATCTTCAATCCTCAAATCCTGATGCTGCAGGGGTACTGCGAGATAAGACTGTTTAACTTAAAACTGTTTTTAATGAATTATTAGAGCCACAAATTACTCCAGATTAATATAAGGCTTCAATTATGAGTAGGATTTATCTGATTTATCAGTAAAACCCAACCTCATCTATCACATCGACACAAAAACCATTTGTCAAGATAGTTTATATTCGGCTTTCGGTCTTTGACCTTACGGTTGAAGACAAAGACGGAATACCAATGGGTTTTCAAGATTAGTCTTTGTAAGACGGTGGCAAGAAATAACTAGTTAGTATGGTAATTTCTGTCGGAAGGGTTTAGGGTACCTTCTTTGTCGAGTTATTTCAAGGTATTCTTAAGAGAGACCTGAATTGTAATTTTTAGCAAAAGTATTGAAGGCGTAACTGCCTCGTTGGTCTAGTTGGGGTAAGCGCGACTGCTGATAGTGAGGTCCTAGATTCGATCCTCATGTCGGCAGTATTATTGAGTTTTTCCGTGTGGAATTACTCAGTAGCAGCCCGGAGTTTGGATTTGTTCCCGGTTAATGGCAATATGCTCGCCCTCTATTACATGGGACTTAAACATAGTGGTGAAATGAGGGAGTTACTATACACGTCTGCCCAATCCTTTAGGTACGTAAACATGTTTGAATTGTCCTCTTTACGCCTCGGATTATGCTCTGCGCTAAGATTTACGTCTCCATAAACGAAGCCTTAGTGAACTAGACATCAGAGCAGGAGGCCTACTTCAAAAATTGAACTACGAAATTTCGGCTGTCTCGCACGTTATCCAACCACAAAAGTCTTTCGGATCCGACGATCGAATCGATTTTCATGATTTGATATTTTGTCCTCCGTTTACCCAACTCCCAAATGTTAATTGACATCTAGTAGTTCGTTGTTTGACAATACTTTGATCGAATATTTATAAGTTCCATGCTTGTCGTTGTTTTGTTTTGATCCAAAACTTCGACGTACGTTTTTCAAAGTAACGGGGTGTACTGCGTAAGCGACAAACGCGATGCGGTGCGACGCGATGCGACACGACGTGGAACAAATACGCGTTACGTCGCGTCTCGCTACATAAACCGCTAGTAGGGAATGCCGTTGTCTTGATCGCGTTTGTCGCGTTCGTCGCTTACGCAGGACACCCCGTCAGCCCCGTATGGGTGCAAGCCGGCCCAATTAAGGCTGACTGCATCACCTATTAACATTCAGCAGATCCTCTCATACCTCCTCTAATAAACACAATTGCTTTAACGTGCAAACATACACTTTGTCACCTTCCTATCTGCTGGTTTCCCACCGTGACGGTTCGCACTGGCTAAATATAGGAATACCCTCTCCTATGGAAATTCTCATCTGTTCGAAATGCCGCAGACAGCCAAATATGCTAATTGAAGTACCTACCTTGGAAATGTAAATCAATGTTTTTGGTGCAAGGATAGGTTGTCGTGATTTGTGTTTCTCGGTGAAGAGAAATGTAGCTGTATGTATTGCTGCAATTTTGTATGCAATGTCCTGAATTTTCTAGTTTGTGAAGTTTTTACTTAATTTAAATAATATTGAAATTTTACATGAGCAAACAAGTTACCAACTTATCACCCTGATTCATATTCTGTTATGTTCCAAACTGCGCTCACGCATAATACGATAGCGTTTCACAAACAAGACCTGAGTTTCGCTACGTAAGTAACTTGGAAGCCAGTTGACGTTACATCTAGATTTAGGTTACTTCTTCTTTTCGTGTGGTTAGTGACTAACCTGGTGTCAGAGTTTATGCCGACCATGGGCCTCTGACTTGGCTTCACATGCCGTCGAAAAATATCTCTCAGGCAGGCCGGTTTCCTCGTGATGTTTTCCATCACCGTTTTTAAACAAGTGATAATTATACAATACGCACATGAATCTGAAAAGTCTATGGTACGTGCCTTGGGTTTGAACTCGAGACCTATTACTAGGCAGTCTGACGGTCACACCATTAGGCTATCACTGCAGGTTATATACGGTTTAGGCTGCAATTTAATGATATTAAATGTCAAATTATATGCAAGCTTATCTTTCTACTACGCAAAATACTTGCAACCTGAAGCTTCCTTCAAGCTACTGGCATAGTAGAAACACAGCTTTAACTAAGGTCAAGTCTTGCTAACAGATTCATTATTTGTCGACATATTTTTTCTGTATTTTTTTTTACACAAACATATTACTTCAATTCTAAGAATTCAAATGAAAAGGTTCACGTTGAAATAACACGTCATCAGTATAATTACAAATGTTTTGTAATTCTTATTGCATTGCACCCGGGGGCGTCGTTGGCTTATTTTAAATTGTTCGCTCACTTGTAATTACTAAAGTATTCGTGTTTAGCTTTAGTTTTGTTGCAAAAATAGGGCAAATATTAATAGAACGTAAGCTGTATTGTAAAATGTCACATTTCACCTTCTGTGTTGTGTTTAGATCTTCCTAGAGTTGTTTTGGTTAAATTTTGGAGATTATTTTGTTCAGCTGTAATCTACAATAATGTGCGTTAGGTTCTTTATACACCGACCCTATCTGCTATAAGATCTAATAGAAACACGTCGCTACGGCAGCGCTGCGGCGCGGATACGTCTTCAAAAGCAGCGCTGTAGCAGCGCTGCCTCAGCAATGTGTTTCTACTTGAGAATTACACTGCTGGAAGTGCAATTTATTGCCACCTGCCAGTTCTTGCACTCACAAGCAAGTAAGGTTCTTCATCAAAACTAGGGCGAACGCTGATTTTGCGAAGCAGTAGAAATCTGACCTCTATAATTGCAACAGAAATCATGTTTTCGCTTGAACGATAATTTCATTATGCTGATTTGAACCAGCTGTTTTCTGTGTATAAATCCTTAAATCACCACACACACATTACATAGAATAATTGCTCTAATATTTCACCAAAAGAACTTAAGAACACATCAACCGTTCCTAAACCCTTTCTTACTAAACAATCCTGAAATCGCAAGATGAGAACAACAATGACACGAAGTAGCGTTAATAACAATATATTTTAGCCATTATCCCGCTCACAGACGACGCAACAAGCTTTAATTATTAACATTTAACATAATACTGCGTGTTACGCTTTCAAATAAGGTGTTGTTCCAATACCACGACAAAAAGACCGCAGCACAACAGTATACGTCAAGCGATTCAAATAAAGAACGAATTTTCAATTAATTTGTGTTATGGTGTGGTTAGTGACTAACTTGGTGTCAGAGTTTATGCCGCCCATGGGCCTCTGACTTGGCTTCACATGCCGTCGAGAAATATCTTGCAGGCATGCCGGTTTCCTCATGTTTTCCTTCACCGTTTTTAAGGAAGTGATAATTGTACAATACGTCAATTCATTTAAATCCATGGTTTCAAATATGGTATTTTTTATGTTATGTTTGTCTAGGTCGTAGAGAGCTTTCATTGAATATGAGTGTTGATGGATGGAGGGGAAGAGGGAGACCTAAGAAAAGATGGATGGATTGCGTGAGGGAGGATATGAAAGATAAGGGAGTAAATGATAATGAGACGGCTGACAGGGAAGAGTGGAAGAGAAAAACATATTGCGCCGACCCCAAGTAACTTGGGACCAGGGCAGGAGATACTACATACTTGTCTAGGTCGTATTTTAGAAAATCTTAGGTAGAAAAATAAAATAAGAAGTGTGAAAAATTATCCATAAGAAAACATAATATTAAGAAGAAACTCACGAACGCTAGCTAAAATCAACAAATTTATTGACTGTTGACTTTACATAAAGTTTCACTTCTAAAAATAAAAAGGGCCTGAATACAAAGTACCACAATTACTTACGAGTCGCAGTCGCATTATCATTTTATTTGTCGCAGTAACGATATGCACCCTTGAAACGTACGACACGCCCTTTGTGTTGCCGACACGGTATTCCACATTAAGTAAACGTTTGAATTAATTTTAGTAACACCAAAACCGATGGAGGACTTGCAATTAAAGGGAACTTGCCTCGGAATTCTAACGCGAACGTTCAAGATGTGGTTTGCTTTGTCAATACTGTTTTGATCAGAGCTAACTCGAACTTAGTTTCGAGAATGTATGAAGTGACTGTGGAACTTGAATCTTATTTGTACTGGCGTAATTTCACATGAGCAGCTTTTGTACTGTAGCTATAGACAACAGCAGTCTGAGGCTGCGTTCAGACGACACGCGCCCGCTAAGCGCACCCCACGCGCGTCATCACCCGCGTCTAACTCGCTTTGAATTTTTTTTATATAATTTGAGTCTTATGACACATCAATAGATCTCAAATTGCATTTATCGAAGCATGGCATGAGGCGGGCGCGAAGCGGGCGCTTGGCGTGTGCGGTTGGACTTCGGTAAATGCAATTTGAGATCTATTGATGTGTCATAAGACTCAAATTATATACAAAAATTTTAAAGCAAGTTAGACGCGGGTTAAACGCAGCCTCATATAAAACTAAGGCCGTGATCATATGACCCGCTTGCGTGCCGCGCAAGACCCGCACACGCCCGTCTCGCATCCGCGTCATGCCCGCTTCAATTAGTGCTGTGCTAGTAGTTGCATACGACACTGGCCGAAGCGCGGACGCAACAAGTCGTCGCGGGGCGAGCGCGAGGGGAGCGCGTTGGTGATGCGAGGCGAATGCGGGGCGGGTGCGAGACGGGCGCGGTAACATCGACAAAATGTAATTCGACATTTATTAATGTGTCATAAGACTCAAATAATAAGCAATGCATTTCAATGCGACTAAGACGCGGGTGCAGATGCGAATGGCGGGCGCTGAGCGGGCGCGGGTCCTCTGAACACGGCCGAACGCAGCGCTCCCGCAGCGACGTTATTCTACTAAAGAATCACATAGCTGGAAAGTAATAGAATACAGGCTGAGTGTTTCTTCACCAAACCTATCCCGAGTTAGCCAAAATATTGTAATGCCCGCCTTCTATGCAAATGCTTAGTTCTGCTGTAATTAGTATGCATTGTTTAAGGATAAATATTTGCATTGATGCTATTGGGTCAGTGTTTGTTGACCCCTGATACGTATTTGGGCATAATAAGCTGCTGTTTATATGGGGTCCTTACGTGGGCTCGGTTAAGGTGATTGTAATTATGATTCTTGCTGATTAGAGGTCTGACGTCATTATATTATAGTTATTATGAAATTAGAGATTATTTGTGTTGAAGATGGGTTTCCTAAAGCAAAATCATAATCAGCCCATTATTATCCTACTGGTGGGCAGCAGTCTTCTCAGAATGAGAATGGTTTAGGCCTCAGTCCACCATGCTGGCCTAGTGCGGGTTGACGGGCTACACACACCATCGAGAACTTTTTGGAGCCCTCTCAGTTTTCTCAGAATGTTTTCCTTCCCCGTTAACGCAAAAATGTCAGAGATGCAGGTCGGCGTCGTATACACTCTCCTGCATGGAAGGCAACCGTTCAACTGCTAGATTTAATAATCTAGCGGTTGCACTGACAGAAGTGATCTTCTGTCAGTGATGGCCTAGTGTCTGAGTTAACATATTGTCTATACCTATTATTAATACATTTATAATAAATGCCCCCCTTTGGGCTCGTGGCTAATTAACAACTACGGGGATCATACGATTTTCAAGGTTAAGCTGCGCTTGCCGCGTTGAATCTGTGGATGGGTGACCGTTCGTTACACATCGAGGCTCCCCCGTGCCTTTGATAGCACGTTTAACCGTTGGTCCCGGGTGTCATACAAATACCTATGACACTCTTTACGGGTAGTCAGAAGCCCGAAAGTCTCATCACCGGTCTAACCTTAGGGTATGGCATTGCCCAGTAATTGGGTTGCGGAGGTCTGATGGCAGCCACTCCGTGTAAAATTCTGGTATTCAGCCGCTTATGGTTAGACTGGTAGCTGACCCTAAGGTTGGGAAAAGGCTAGGCAAAACGAATTTCGTCGTAAAACTAACTTGATAAGAGAGCTCCCATGTAGCGTAGAAAATGTGCTAGTTACATTTCCAAATACATTCGCTATATTATTACAAGTATGACATTTAAAGAGCTTTCGCTTTGCACTAACTTTATCGAATATTGTCTCTTTGAAGTTATCGCACCTGCGACCAAAGATATCTTGCGGTGTTATACCTAAATTACGAGTGCAAGTTGCAAGTAACTTTCTAAGTAAACGTTGTGATGTTACGGTCGTCTAATTCACGCTTGTAAGAATTTCCGTAGTATAATTTGACGAAAATATAAGGAGGAATAAATGGAAGGAACATAAACATAATTAACCCATTACTGTCCCACTACTAGGCCCGGGCCTCTTCTCAGAATAAGAAAGGTTTAGGCCTTAGTCCACCACGCTGGCCTGGTGCGGGCTGGCAGACTACTCACACCATCGAGAACTTTATGGAGCCCTCTCAGGTGTGCAGGTTTCCCCACGATAATTTTCCTTCTCCGTTAACGCAAGTGACAATCAAATTCTGATCCGCACATGAATTCGAAAAGTCTGATGTACGGGCCGGGATCAAACTCAAACACATAAACTCATAACATACATAGTACATAAACAAATCAATATTAAAATGTTAAACAATTTTCTTCGAGATATTAAGGTTTATGTTGGTGACCCGGATTCATTGCTCCCGAGTGTACATAAACGTTTCCAATATCAATCCAGTCTAGTTCTGGGTGGCCGCGCATAGGCTAAAACTGAACACGAGCCTTCAAAATACGCAAATAGACAGAATCAATTGGTTCTCATTCTTTTGTTTCAAAAGATCCAGGTAAAGTTATATTTAGGCGGCTTACACTGGAAAATATACAAAATGAACCAGCTAGCGATAAAAATAATAGAATTTGTCACATTAGTGATTTCAACTACCTATAAATCTTATGTCTAGTCTACTTCCGAAGGGACTATAACGACATGTTGACCCAGACAGAAATAATTTTAAAAAAACTAGAAAATCCTAACATTTTGTCATACGAGTACAGTCGGGGAATGAAAATGTTCGTCAGTTTTCAAATTCATTCCTTTCCCACATCACGGGCACATGTTAACTTTTCAAACTGTTGAACGAAATAGACCAATGCATGGAAAATTATGTTCAATTATTTGGTAGCAAAGATCAAAATTGCTTTTTGCCTCCATATGACGTAGTAGTGCCACGTTATGTCATTAATTTGATTTAAGGAGTTTTGTTATAAAAATCATGGCAACAATCAATTGGATGAGGAAATAAATTGACATTAGTAGTGTCTTTCATCATATTACCATTATAATTTTTAATATCCTATAAAAAAATACTGGTATTTTCATTACTATAATATTGGCAATACGTTGTCGGGAAAATAGATTGTTTCTTGCACTGTGCTAGCAAAAATAGTCCTTATGGTGTATAACCTTTTCATTTCCCTACTGTACCTACAATTAAAATCTTTTGAAGTACAAATAAAACGATCCCCATAAATCGTTCGAGTTGTCGTGACTTTTATTCCACCTAGATGTTAAAACAACGTTATTTTGATGCTTACGAACAAAAGTTTTGTTATCAAACTTCTTGAAACTCCATACATCAATGTTTGGGACTAAGTTTTTTATGTTCTGTACGCGATTTAATCCTCACTTTTTGGATTCTAAAATGTTTTGTTTTACTGATCTAAGTTTAAAATGAGATACAGTATCCCATCAAAAACATTCATGCAAAAAAGCGAAGTCTCGCAAATCTTTTGCCGTCTTCTTCTTCTTAGCGTGTCGATGGCAATCTAAATTGAGTCAGCCCAGAATTTAGCGTTATCAGTAGCGTCCATTAATTCCTGTAAAGTGCAGTATCGGGACACGCAGGGCATGATGTCAGGTGACCCATCGTTTGTGGAACAGCACTACATTTACACTCCAAGCTGGAATTGTCTATGAATCGCCACCTGAGCAGGTTTTCCTTGCTTCGACCAACCTGGGTCCGGAGTCTGTTTAAAGACTTCCAGATTTGCCAAGGCCCTCCCGGTGGGTTCCCGCATTGTCGTTTCGGGGGGGCTCAGTAGCCGTGGCGTAGATCCTCATGGTGAAGCGAAGAGGAACTCGAGGAGGGGCTGCTCGTCAGGGCTTGGGCCTGGAAGCCCTTGACGTAGCTGCCAAGTAGGTTGCGGTGTCGCCTGTGTGACATCACAACTGAGGCGGGCCGCGATGTCTCATGGGCGGTATCGCAGCTGAAGGGTGGAGGCCGCGGCGGGAGAGGAGTGCCTGTATTGCGGTGCGCCGCGGCCTTGACGGGGTCGCCACCGTCAGATGGCGGAGGCGGTGGGGCCGCAGGGGGAGAGGAGTGTCGGTATGTCGTTGGCCGCCCTCCCTATCCTCTGCGGCTGAAAAGTGATAAGCGACGGGGCCACTAACCTGATCTGTCGCAGGGGGACCAAGGGTGCCCAGACACGGGGTAGTCTGGCGCCCATGTGCTTGTTTGGTCCCCGGGGTGGTCACGGCGTGCCATGTGCTGTGGTGCGCCGGTGATATGGGGTGCTCCCCGCGCCTCTCAGGAGGTCGGGGGTGGGGCCCCACAGTGGAGAGGTCCACCAGCAGTTTGTGGAACAAGACCTGCCGGGGTTGCGGTGCATGCTTAGGCGAATCCCGCGACCCCGGCCGACGGTCACAAGGAGGGACACCGTGAGTTTTTAGCCGGTAAGAGTCCGGCGGACCCCCTCGCCTACCCCGGGCGAGGGACATCCATGAGGATTTCCCCACGATAAAAAAAATAACTCATGTCCAGGTATGAGAATAACAGCAGGTTTTGCTGTAAAAAGTTCTGAGATCTAATGTAAAATCAAATCTGGCATTTCATTTATAACGATACTAGCGGCCCGTCCCGGCTTCGTACGGGTGGACATTTTTCCCGTTTTTGCAACATTTTTCATTTATGCTCCGCTCCTATTGGTCGTTGCTTGATTTTATATAGCTTATAACCTTCCTCGATAAATGGACTATCCAACACAAAGAGTGGTTCCTGAGATTAGCGCGTTCAAACAAACAAACAAACAAACACTTCAGCTTTATAATATTAGTATAGATTTTTCGGACTTTGCAATCGCGTTTAACCTGCCTACCTGGTTCGGCATCGTTGGATACTTATTGTAAAGAACTTAATGACTTGACAAGTAAAGTTTTAAGTCAATTGGAGTAACTTAAGCGTCATCGCGATCTGAGAAGCTTTTCGAAGACACAACTTAAACATTATGTTATGAATATATACATAAAAGTACGGTACCCATGAGGGAACTGGGCTTGAAAAATAAGCTTGCAATGAGCTAAGTATACTGCAGAAGGTTTTTATATTCTACTAGCCTTTACCCGCGGCTTCACTCACGTGGAATTAACATGATGTTTTTCCAGGACCAAAAGTAGCCTATGTTACTCTCCATCCTTTCAACTAACTCTATGCCGAAAATCAAGTCGATTGGTTGCTTAGTTAGGGCGTGAAGGAAGGACAAACAAACAAACACACTTTCGCATTTATAATATTAGTATGGATGTCTGTCTACACAATAGGAATGGATGAGAGGAAATACTGTCTGTATGTGTGTGAGACTGATTCTTAGTAATAAGTTTTCATTTATGTATAAATACATAGAAAATTAGTTCCGTAATGAATAAAAATGAGCTCTGGTAGAAATTCATAAAATATAAATTACAGAGAAAAGGACATTTATGTACTGAGAGGATGGTTTTCGAGTACCTACTAGGAACAAAGAAAAACTAGGGTTTTTATTAGAAATTGAAAAGAATCTATCTAATCTACATAATTATGTCCTGGAGCCCATTTTTTTGAAGAAAATTGTTGCTAAACCGCTAATGAACCATAACCGTCACTTAGTTTTTTTTAGGAATATTGTCGAAATGTTTGATTTTTTTTTTATTATTAAACAATTTATAAGGCGGATGTTAATGGGAACGCCGGTAGAGGACGTCCTAGAAGGACATACATCGATGTTATTGGTGATGTTCTTCACAAAGGTCAGGTGCGAAGTACTCTCAACCGGCGTGCGTGTATGACAAGATGTATGAATGTGGATGAAGCGAAAGGTGTATGTAAGAGTCGTAGCATGTGGCGTTCTATAGTTTCTGCCTACCCCCATGGGAAAAAGGCGTGAGTTTATGTATGTATGTAGAATTAGACAGTTTTTGTAAACGTAAACTGTTCGAATGACGGATTGATCAACGTTTATTCAACGTAGCCTTTTCCCAACTATGTTGGGGTCAGCTTCCAGTCTAACCAGACGCGGCTGAATACCAGTATTTTACACGGAGCGACTGCCATCAGACCTCCGCAACCCAGTTACCAGGCAATGCCAATATCCTAAAGTTAGACCGGATTTCTGACTTTCGGGCTTCTGACTTCTACTGTCATTATAGGTATTCCTATGACACCCGGCACCGACTGTTTAACATGCTTTCCGAGGCACGGAGGGGTTTCGATGTGCATCGAACAGTCACTCATCCATAGACTGACCGCGGCAAGCGCAGCTTAACCTCGCAAATTGTATGATCTGCGCGGTTGGTAATTAGCCCAACGTTTTGATTAACGTTTCTGTTAGCCAATTGGCCCCCTAGAGTTTGCAATGAAATCGTAATATAACAATTAATTTAATCTAGGACCTAAAAACTAAAACAATTGTAACGTGTGGTGGCGGACTGGCGGGGGCCCGGGCCTATAAAGAGTCGGGCACGCTGCAGATCGGCTCTGCCCGGTTACGTAGAAACAGTCCGCAAGACCATCTACAAACAGTCGAATAGGAAAAAAAAGATCGGCCCTCTTGCGCCGCTGCAGTTGCCAAGCTAAGTGCTACACCTGCTTAAGAAGACCCTGGACTCCTCGCATTGCTACGAACCACGCTCTGTTGATCAATTTGTAATTATTTTTAAAATATATATAGTGTACGGTTACAAGTGTTATTCTTTATCCTCTCGTAAGTACACGCCTGCTAAATTTTATGTGCACATGCTTGTTGAGCGTTGACGCCTAAAGCTACCCTAAAGTGTTACAGAATCTATACCAACATTCTCAAATCCTAAAATATAAAACCAGTAGACGCAACAGTTTGCCAGCGTTCAAACAAAAACAAAGAATCGAACTGAAATAACACGTTTTTCCAATACTTCAAGTCAGAACGAAGTAACTCTTCGACAAGTAAAGGAAAATGGAAATAAATCGTCCATACTGTTGCTCCCGATATATTATTCAACGGGCAAGGCAGTTTAAGCGCGGTCATGTTGAGATTTGGTGCGATTTTTTTTCGAAAATCCGGATTTATTTCTGACGCGTCTTACGGATAGTTCGGTCCATGAATTCACCGTTGGGGTATGGTATATTTGGCCCATGGTATGGGGTTGTCGGCCATAAACTTGCCTTTGTTTGTTTGGGGTCGATGGTGTTGTAAATATTGCTGCTGAATTATTTAATTTTTGATGCAAGTAAGCCTTTCGAAAGAGTAATATAAATTGTGCTACTTGAAACTTTGCTCTATGATGAAAATTAAGCGATTTAAGTGTAATGAACAATAGCTGACTAAGCATTATTCAGTGTAGGTTTTTCTGCCTATATAAGGTTCAACCAAAATACCTGGACAAACTTTTACACAGTGCTCAGCACGTTTAACTGAACATATCTATGCAAAAAAAAACGAGATCCAAGTGTTTTTTTCTAACCAATTTGTTTTTCAAATTTAATTTTACGTTTATTATTATTTTTTAACATGTTTCACTTCGCTGTTTAGGTAAAACACGGCACGGAATTAGCGCGCGCCCCAATGGCAGTCGATGCATAAAAAATGGATGAGTTTATTCTTAGAGAGCAATTTAAAACGTTATTATTTTTTGGTTAGAAAAAAAAACACTTGGATCTCGTTTTTTTTTACATAGCTGTGATTAGTTAAACGTATTGAACACTGTGTAAAAGTTTGTCCAGGTATTTTGGTTGGACCTTATATATAAATACTATGCATAGTCAGTCCATCACATTCAGCAGTGATAGCATAGAGGTGTGACCGTCGGACTGCCAAGTCATAGATCTCGAGTTCGAACCCAAGGCACGCACCTCTGACTTTTCGGATCATGTGCGTATGGTATAACTAACACTTGCTTAAAAATGGTGAAGGAAAACATCATGAGGAAACCGGCACGTCCGAGAGATATTTATCGACGGCATGTGAAGCCAAGTCAGGGGCCCATGGGTGGCATAAACTCTGACATCAGGTTAGTCACTAACCACATGAAAAAAAGACAGCCCATCGTTGTTCTACTGTTGGGCACGAACCTCTTTTTAAAAGGGTTTGGGCCTTGGTCTACCACGCTGGCTTGGTGGGGGTTGGCGGACTACACGCACCATCATAAACTTTTTGGAGCCTTTTCAGGTGTGCAGGTTTCCTCACTATGTTTTCCTTCACCATTAACGCAAATGATAATCTATTCCTTCTTTATTAACGTGGTTATAAAATCTCATACAAATCAAGAAAACTAACCACAATATTAGCCACACATTGAGAATTTTTCCCACCACTTCCACGGGCTTTCTTCGTTACAACCGTGACAAAATAAGAAGACCTCTCAACCTTTTCAACATCAAACGTCACAAAGACCTACCAATGTTGGGCGCCTTTGGCTCCCCTCTGAGCCTTTAATGGACCTTCAGATTCAAGTTAAAGTATGAAATATGACGTTTAGTTGTATGATTTCATACGTATGGTTTCTTTGATGGGGTATTAGCCTTATTTTGAATAAATAATGTTTTATTATTTTATTTGCAGCCGTATGGTAAGAATAGACTTGAGTTTAGACCAGAGGTCCCCAAACTTTTTTGTCTCGTAGACCACTTGCCACGTTTTTAACCGACTTCCAAAAAAGGAGGAGGTTCTCAATTCGACAGCACGTTTTTTTTTGTATGTTTGTTCCGCGATATCTTTGCTAATTGTGAACCGATTTTAATGATTATTTTTTTGTTTGAAAGAGTATTCTTTCGAAGTGGTCCCATTTAAATTTGGTGAAGATCTGATGAAGAACTTCGAAGATTTGTTAAAAAGTTTAATTATTTAGTTTCGGGTTTTAGTGCTTAGTTAATATTGCATTATTGCAAATTCATCGACTTCAAATGTGTTTTTGACTGATTTCTAACTGTAGTGAGGTGTATACATATTAAGTTTTATACATTTATTAAATCTACGACAGTACCTACAATAGTACTATCATCGTCGGTCTGTTTGTTACGTTTTAAGGTTAAAACTAAACAACAAATTATCTGTATATGTGGGGGTTATTCCATTAATGAAAATCAAAATTAAAATCACAACCTGTTAAATGAGATTCACTATTGTGGGGGGGTCCACATCTGAAGGGATCTGGGGGGGATTACATCTCACGGACTTCCAATTTTTTTTCACCCACATGGACCTCATGTTGGTCGTCGTTGACCCCTGGGGGTCGATATAGACCACTTAGGGTATCACTGGTATAGACCATGTGTTTTATCGACGCTGTAGCTATTCTGATACTGATAACATACACATCATCATCAGCTTCACAACCTATTTATAACATTATTGTAAGTACTCTTTCAGTCTAACAACTGGTCTAAGTTTAGGATATCGGCATTGCCCAGTAACTCGGTCGCGGAGGTCTGATGGCAGTCGCTCCGTGTAAAATACTGGTATTCAGCCGCATTTGGTTAGACTGGAAGCTGACACCAACACAATTGGGAAAAAACTAGGCAGATCGAACGTAAGTACTCGTTCACCCCTGCTTTATTAAAATCCAGTTCTTTTTATAAAAGGTAACAAAATTATTACAGGTTATTAGGGGCACGGCAGTGCCCCCGGCAACGTCGAGCAGGCATGGCCGTACACCTTTTATCCGAATAAATACGAGTACCTATATACTTATAGATACTTTTTTTTTTAAATTAAATTCGCTTTAACATTATCTCTTTGTTCTTGTTGTAGTTTGTAGTATAAAACTCTTAGACGACCGAACGTAGACCCACCCGGTTGGACTTAGCTCCGGCGAAAAATCGTGGGCATGAGCGCTTATGGCCAATTCCTATAATTTACCGAGCGTTATTGTTTAAAATTAAAACTCTAGTATCTTTACCAATAATGGAACAAAGAGCCCATCCATACCTTTGCATAGTAGACCCTCCTAACGATAGTAGCTATCAAACGTAAAAAAACTTACGAGTCTATTTATGCTCAATTTCGCATTAAAAAATGCTACCATTAGTAAGCAGAACGATTCATTTTAGGCGATAGAAACCGGGCATTAAAACGTTATATTTAATCCTTAGAAAGAAAGAAAAGCGGACTGAGCAAAAATTTCGTAGCTTAACACTGTGACGGGTGGTGGCTGACTGGCGGGAATCCGGGCCTATAAAAGGTCGGGCACACTACAGATCGGCCCTCTCGCGCCGCTGCAGTTGCCCAGTTAAGTGCCACACCTGCTCAAGAAGACCCTGGACTCCTCGCATTGTAAGAACCACGCCCTGTTGTTCTCTTTGTAATTATTAATTAAATATATATACAAGGTTAGTCGGAAAGGGGGTACTAAGCCGCGGGCCACCTAAAGTATCACTGATGACTATTACAAAGCAAAAGTTTAAAAAAAAAAAAACATACCTGCTTTAGTTATGAATCCAGAAAATTATTTTTCTAATGCATGACCCCAAATATGACCTAAATTGTAAAAACAGCTGATCATAGCTATGGACAGATAGATTTTAACATATTTTTTACGAAATCTTTGAAAAGCTATTTCTCTTAAAGTATCGAGTTTTGGGGAAAGTTGTAGAACAAAAGTTATCCCTTATTATAGGTACTTTAACACCGTTTCGGCTTAGTACCCCCCTTTCCGACTAACCTTGTATATAGTGTTCGGTTACAAGTGTTATTCTTTATCCTCCCGTAAGTACACGCCTGCTAAATTTTATGTGCACATGCTAGTTGAGGGTTGACTCCTAAAGCCACCCTAAAGTGTTACAACACAATGTTGGAATTTACTGTGCCAAATGAATCTACCCATCATGCTATCTGCGTCACAGACAACGAAGTTGAACCATTGCCCGACTTCTATAATTTACGAAACGTCATTAGTTAAAATCACGACTCTTGTATATTAACCAATAATGAAGCAAATACCACATCGACGCTCGGCAGTGAAAACCTCGTAAATAAAATTGTCTTCAAAAGCGTTTTATTTGTTCTTTAGATTGATAAACTCGTCATACAAGTACTAGTTCAACAAACTTTCAATTCAAATACTTCTAAGCTATCTATGACGTACGATGACAAACTTGTATTAACATTGGTCGGCCATTTTTATTGCAAGACTGTTATTTCTATTTCTTTTAAAAAAATGTATTTTAGGTACACATACGTGGTTTTCTCTGCCGACTGATGACATAGTTTTGCATAGTACTTCCCCTAAAAAGTTAAAAAAGAAAGAAAGAAAGAAGAAGAAAGAAGAAAGGTTAAAAGCAGATACAGATAAAATAAGCTTGCCACTATAAAGACCCAATTCAGCAATAAAAACGCTACTATTGATAAGTTAAAAGATTAGTTTTTGGCCTAACGAACGGAGCAAGTTACTTGAAATTCACTATTACTAACTACTATCCGTCATTAAATCTTTCACTAACGCTCTTCCAACTTCCCATCATTATAAATTTAACTAAACATCGTTCAAAATATTTAGAAAATTCAAGTCAAAATCAAAACATGATGAATTATCTTCACGTAGCAGAGGTACTTTGTGAACTTCAGACACTTTCCCATTAAGGTGCCGACTTTTGAAGAGCTTCTTTTGCCAACACATGTCCCTGCAGCCGTTAGGGGGCTGAAAACATAAATCAAAAACTTCTCAAATGACATTGAGTACGGCAGATATCAAAACTTGTATCGGTATGTGTAGAGTGTCTTAGATTTTGTAAATTTTAGGACAATAATAACATAACATCACATTTTGTATTCCTCGAAGAATTCGGCAGAGGTGTTTTAGTACACCCTTGTTTCGCCGCTATGTTTAAGTCGCATGTTATAGGAGGCGACCCTATTGCTATTAACCGGGCACAAATCCAAACACCGGGCTGCTACTGAGGAATTCCACGCGGAAAAAGCCAATAACACTGCCTGACCTGGGGATCGAACCCAGGACCTCACGATCAGCAGTCGTGCTTGCCACCACTAGACCAACGAGGCAGTTAACTGAAAATATTAACATATCTCATATCCTATTCAGAACTATCCTTCAACATCAAGTAGACATATTTCCCCTACACTCAACACTAACTCCATTGCGCTCTAATACTCAACTTTTGAGTAAGAAACGGCACTGTTGCCATATATTCACAGCCTTGGACAGTGCGCTTAAGATAAGCAAGATTTATTGCCATCATGACAGAAAGAATACCACTGACTCGGTTATGAAGCGAAGAAAGAATTGTTTTTTTCTGAACGAAGTAGGATCGTAAAATACATTTTAAAACGGAAAAAAACGGTTAAAACACAAGATTAATTAATAGTTACTAAGTACAGTAAAGAAAGATTCACCGGGTCGCGTAATTCGTACAACTTCGGAAACACGAAGATTGCCGAGGCTACTTATGTCGTAGTACCACAAAACAGATAGGTACAGAAGTCAATCACATGTATGTACCTACTTCACTTTTCGTACCTACGCTCGGCGATCGCTCTTTCTATATATCTATCTCTCTCAAACGCATGGCACTCGCGCTCGCACTCACTCGCTCTCTAGTCCCAAACAGTCCGAGATATCGTGTCCGTGAGCAGTGTCTATGTGTGCTTTGCTCGAGCGCACTTGTATGTAGATTGACTTCTGTACCTATCTGTTTTGTGGTAGTACTACGACATACAACTAAGTTATTGAAATAAGACGTACTCTTTAGGTCTCGTTTAGAGAGACGCGGGGCGTTGCGCGGAGCGTCTGGCGTCGCGTCTCGCGGTCTAATCAAACATATGATAATTTATGAGAGCGTTCATCCAGAAGCGTGATCACGGGGGTTTTGTTTGATATTGAGCGTTACTTGCAGCATAGCACGTGGCGGCCACCGTCGCGTCCTCCGCAACGATCCTCGCGTACACGCGTGTCAGTTTTTTGTTGGTATCAAAGGGCGAGCGTGCACGCACCGCACCACACGCCGCACAACGCCCCGCGTCTTCATAAACGGAACTACAGATTACCATATGTTTGTGTGTGCGTTCAACGCCGCGGTTTAAGCCGCGGGCCCCGGCTGCCGCTTCACGTGCCACTTCTCCGTAAACGGAGAAAACGCGCAACGCCCCGCGTCTCCCTGAACGAGGTCTTAGGGCCAAGCCACATCTGACGGATACGTCGTCGATCTCTCGTCCCGTAATTTGCTCGAAGAAATTTAGTAACGCATCTTCGGTCAAATGTGTGCGGTATAAGTTGTTTGTATGGAGTTATGTGTAACGGTGGAAAATCGTCGACATATCTTCCGTTAGATGTGGCTTAACCCTTACACTACGACATAAGTTATGCGCATTCATTAATATAACTCTGATTTCGTCTTCTTTGGATCAATTCCGGATAGCTCACTTAATTGGTCGCATTATTCGTGCAAATTCGGAAAAACGAAGATTGCCGAGCCTAATAACGCTTTATTTCAAGACACTTATTTTTTTACAGAAAATCTTATAAAACTCTTTCTCTCATCTTTTTCAAAATGGAGTTGAATGTAAAATACGAAATTTGGGCTGGTTTAACTGTGTTCAAAATAGTAAACGCGTTAATAATATTCTCGAGTACCCTTTTAATTAAGCTAAATACTTGCAAATTACTAAGGAAACCTCGGAGGGACGCTTGGCTGGCAAAGACATTTCCTCAAAGGTCAGGCGGTATAGACGCCTCAGAAGCTAGCCATATCTTGGATGACTTGCTCGTATGCTTGCTAATGACCGCAGAACTATTCCTTTGACGACTCCGGAAGCGTGCAATGTATTCAAGCTATCTGTAAGATGGAGATCTTTGGACTATGAATACGAACTACCTACTTCAGTTGCAGCCAGAGGTTGAGAGTGCGATAAATGCAATTAAGACTACCTTCTGTCACATGCAACCTAATCCCATCATTGATGAACAGACGGTTATGGACAGTAATGAGAATCAGTATGTATACAAGCCTCGTTGATCTAGTGGTGGCAAGCGCGACTGCTGATCGTGACGTCCTGGGTTCGATCCCCAGGTCGGACAAAGTGTTATTGGGTTTTTCCGTCTGGGATTCCTCAGTAGCAGCCCGGAGTTTGAATTTGTGCCCGGTTGATGGCAATAGGCTCGCCCCCTATTATATGGGACTTAAACATAACGACGAAATGAGGGTGTTACTTTTCACCTCTGCCCGATCCTTAGGGGAATACAGGCGTGATGTTATGTTATGTATACAAGTAGCGAAGTTCAAGTAATTTTCTCCCTAAAAGAGGTGTTTCGCAACGTGACCGGATAAAGAGACTGAGACGGGAGAGACAGGAGACCAAGATCGCTACTTATTTTTAGGCTTTCGTATTGTGTTCAGTTCGCGAGCGAGACTCGAAACAGGAGACTGTGACTCGAAAGCCTAAAGGATAGTGGTCTCTCGGTCTTCTCTCTCACGGTTGGGCCACAAACACCACTTTTACTTCATCTTTTTCGTAACGTTTATGAACTAGAACGTACTCATCATTATCACGATCATCTCCTTGCCCTTATCAGACTCTAGGTGTGGTAAGATGAAAAAAGAATGTTATATTATGTTGGGGTCGACACAACACGTATTCCTCTTCCATTCTCCTCTATCAGCCGTCATCTCAGTACTCACTTCTTTCTTACCCATGTCATCCTTCACACAATACATCCATCTTTTCTTTGGCCTACCTCTATTTGTATATCCATCCACATTCATATTTAACATAGCGGCCCGTCCCAGCTTCGCGCGGGTGGACATTTTTCCCGTTTTTGCAACATTTTTCATTTATGCTCCGCTCCTATTAGTCGTAGCGTGATGTTGTATAGCCTATAACCTTCCTCGATAAATGGACTATCCAACTCAAACTTAAATTCTTTAATTCCAACAAGTAGCTCCTGAGATTAGCGCGTTCAAACAAACAAACTCTTCAGCTTTATAATATTAGTATAGATTCTTCTAGTACTATGGTATAAAATTCAATAGTTTTTAATATGAAGGACGTATACGTCACGTAATCTCTATAAAAACTAAGATTTAAAAGTATTCTCACAAAGTTCCTTAAATATTTAAGAGAAAAAAATAATTCGTTCAGAAATGTAATTGTAATTGTGAAAAATCCAAGAGCAAATTGGTCTGTTATTAGGTTTTAATAAAAAATGTATCTGTTCATAAATTATTTTTACCAGTAAAAAGTACTGGAATTGGACATAAATAGGTCACAGATTTGTTTTAGAACTTTTGCATTACGCTTTCCTTCTACGTAAAAGCTACAAGCTACAAAGTACATTTTCATTTCCCTTTCATTTACAAGGACTATCTTCAAAAGGAAAGCGAGATACAAATGCAGGCTTGTGTTTGGCGTTTCAGTGTGGGTGTCAGTTGCACCGTAATTAAACTACGTCGATGCGCTGCGGTGTCTTCACTGCGGTCTGTTAGCTTTATTGGATTCATGCTCGATTTTGGAACACTCGGGTCTGGGATTTTGATTTCAGATTCTTCTATTTTCTTTGATTTAACATGTTTTGAAGTAAGGAAATAACATTCACCGACAATATTAAAATAAAGTTTCTTTTTACAGAGTATACAGGGTGTAAATGAAATCATGTAATTCCTTCAAACCTCGTGATCTACTGCTGTTATAGATTAATCCTGCAAGATATACTTTTGGATTCAATAACAAAAAAATACAAGAAGTGAACATGATTGTGTTCTTAACGTTTGGCATTTTACCGCCCCAAGCGAACTGCGCGGCTATCGATCGTCGCGCGATCATTTAGCTCGGGGCGCTAAAATGCCTCACGTTAAGAACACATGTTTCCTTCTTGTCATTTTTTCATTATTGAATCTAAAAGTGTCCCGTTCAGGGTTAATCTATGTCAGCAGTACATCATGAGGTTTGGAGGAATTACATGATTTTGTTTACACCCTGTATTGTCAGAAGCCCAATTCACTCATCTTGTTAAATATAATGGTGGATAAGGTTTAGTTATAACGAGGCTGATATAGTCTTACTGTGGCCAAAAGGCTCTAAATTTACGAGAGATGAAAAAAGACAACGTTTACATTTTGATGTGAGTATAAACAGTAATAGCTTAGCGGTTGAACGCTTGTCCTCCATGCAGAAGGGTCTGAGTTCCAAACCAGCCCATACCTCTGACTTTTCGAATTCATGGGCGGATCAGAATTAAATTATCACTTGCGTTAACGGTGAAGGTAAAGACATCTGAGGAAACCTGCCATCTGAGAGGGCTCCATAAAGTTCTCGATGGTGTGTATAGTCTGCCAACCCGCACCAGGCCAGCGTGTTAGACTAAGGCCTAAACCTGGGTTAACTATGTTATGAGTAAAGAGCTTTTACTGACGATAACAATGACTAGACACATCTTCTTAGCATGTCGATGGTTATCTAAATTGTGTCGGCCTAGAACTGAGCTACGAGTTTAGCGTTATCAGTAGCGTCCATTAGTTCCTGTAACGTGCAGGTGCAAATGTGGTTCTGTTCCGCAAACGATGGGACACCTGACATCATTAGACACATCTGATTCCTATTTTATACTTTAGAATTAGGGATAAATTACATTTTGTTGACTTCATACAAAACCAACGAACAAAAACTCTTCAGAACTTAACTTTCATAACACAAAACCACGAATCATATTTTTATAACATCAGAATCCGTAACAACAATGCCACACTATTGCCGAACCCGACAAACGACGTCATGAGGCTCGTCGAAATTCAGTTGACATCCAAACCCTTTTTACTTGGCTGTAAACCCGCCTTAAATCCCCGCCATCTCAATTCCATTTGAAGGGGAAATGACGAACGCATACCGCGTGCACCCTCAGCCTAACCCGTTGTCCTAGGTGAACGATAAACGCGGTAATGCGACGCGACGCGATGCGATGCGACGCGAAAATATTAAAAAACTTTTTTACAAAAAATTTAAACCGACTTCAAAAAGAATAAAATAATTACCATATAAAATTAACAGTTTCAGATGTCGGTGCTGATCCACGCTGAACCAAATTGAAGGCACCGACTTCTGAAACTGTTAATTTTATATGGTAATTATTTTATTCTTTTTGAAGTCGGTTTAAATTTTTTGTAAAAAAGTTTTTATTTTTTTCTTTTTAGTGGCCTTAATTAAAACTTGGTTGGACCTACTAAAGACGCTGCTCGTAACATAATCACAACATCACAATATGCGTACTGTTCGTCATTGAGGAGTTCCATTGTCTATCTCCGAAGTTCTTCATCAGATCTTCACCAAATTTAAATGGGACGAACTTCGAAGTATACCCCATCCATTAAAAAAAGAATCATCAAAATCGGTTCACAATTGGCGAAAATATCGATGAACATACACAAAAAAAAAAAAAAAAAAACATACAGACGAACATAGTAACCTCCTCCTTTTTGGAAGTCGGTTAAATAGTCGTTGTGTGTACTTTTGGCCTCGACAAAGCGCGAGGAAGTGCGGACTTGTTTTTTGCGCGACTGGACGCGACATTGGTTATTAATAGTTGAATAATACACTGGCCTGCAAAAATAAGTATCACACTTTTAAAATTTCAATTTTGTCTAAACTATAGAAGTTAGAGATTTAAAATAAAAAACGTTTTATAGCATTTTTTATCAGCTTTCTTTGAAACTATAGTAACAAAGTTAAACTCTTTTTTGAGTCCTTTTTGTTTCGAAAATATATCTTGTGTACCTAAAAAGTTATTGCAATTTTAAAAGTGTGATACTTATTTTTGCAGGCCAGTATAGTTTTAACAGCTGTAACAATATAATTGAAAGTGCTTGTTCATAAGCCACAATACTCTTCAAACAAATGTGGATTATTTCTTAGTTTCGGTTATAACCGATGAAACTCTCCAAACTTGTTTCATTCTAAGTATATGATATTTGTTGTCTTCCTTTTTCTTTTTAACCGACTTCCAAAAAGGAGGAGGTTACTATGTTCGTCTGTATGTATTTTTTTTTTTTTTGTGTATGTTCATCGATATTTTCGCCAATTGTGAACCGATTTTAGTGATTCTTTTTTTAATGGATAGGGTATACTTCGAAGTTGGTCCCATTTAAATTTGGTGAAGATCTGATGAAGAACTTCGGAGATAGACAATGGAACTCCTCAATGACGAACAGTACGCATATTGTGATGATGTGATTATGTTACGAGCAGCGTCTTTAGTAGGTCCAACCAAGTTTTAATTAAGGCCACTAAAACGAAAAAAATAAAAACTTTTTTACAAAAAATTTAAACCGACTTCAAAAAAGAATAAAATAATTACCATATAAAGTTAACAGTTTCAGAAGTCGGTGCCTTCGATTTGGTTCAGCGTGGATCAGCACCGACTTCTGAAACTGTTAACTTTATATGGTAATTATTTTATTCTTTTTTGAAGTCGGTTTAAATTTTTTGTAAAAAAGTTTTTATTCTGCCCATGATTAAAATAATAATGAACTGAAATCGCCGCGTTAGCCGCTCACGAATGACTACAAAATAGGACTCACGTCGCGTGAAGTATTGGTCGCATTACGTCGCGTCGCGTCGCTACGTGTCGCGTCGCTACGTGTCCCGTCTCAACGCTCACCTAGGACAACGGGTTAGTGAGATGCATTCACTTAATTAAGACACAGGGTGTGCTATACTTATGTACAATAATTGGTCTGGCTACAAAGTGAACAGGAGATGCTTTGTTCTGGTAACTAATTAAGGAATTCAAAGAGGATTCAAAGTAACTGAAAAGAAAAACAATGGCAATGCAATATTAGTTATGTTAACATAACATAGCATCACGCCTTATATTCGCCGAAAGGTTCGGCAGACGTGTTTTTAGTACACCCTCGTTTCGCCAGTTATGTTTAAGTTCCATGTAATGGGGGCGAGCTTATTGCCATTAACCGGACCCAAATTCAGACTTCGGGCTGCTAAATTTCGTAATGGAAAAACCCAATAACACCCAGGACCCCATGCTTAGCAATCGCACTTGCTACTAGACCAACAAGAAAGTTATGTTTATGCTTAATTAATAAACGTAACATAACCACTAAATTCTTTAATGTATACTCATCTTAAGATAAACGTAAAGATTGCCTTTTTTATCATTTTCTTTTTATTATTTATTAGACTGCTTGTAGATGGTCTTGCGGACTGTTTCTACGTAACCGGGCAGTTATTGGCGAGACCTGAAGGGTCTCCAACCAATGGCGATGAGAGTAAAATACTGAACCTAAGCTAACTACTATTACTACTACTAACATCATGACTAGCTAGCATCAACAGCACTAAGGGCGACCCCTAATGGGACTCGGACCTCGGCTTAGGACGTTGCTTGCGAGAGGACTGGGAGGAAGACAGCTTTATAAGGGCTGAATTAACGGTGCGATCCTTTTATATCAGTAATGTTATTCTCCTATATCGATTCTGAAAACTTGTTCTGAAATATTAAGAGTTGACGAACTTTGTCTCAGATCAGCAAATATACATTATTAATTAATATTAAAACATCACCCGACACCCTATTGTTTTGTTAACCCCTTTTCGGAATTTATTCAATTAAAATGACGAGGGATTTAATTTTACGATGTCAGTTTAAAATTTTGCGAATTTATTTACAGATTATTGTAACAAGATGGTATTATATTTTTGTTCTTTGATTTTGACATATAAAATACTACATTTCAAAAGACTTCTTCGCCTACGAGTCTTGGGACTTGGTCGCGAGTTTTGGGACTAAAGGTATCCTCATTATAGCTTTGGTACCTATTAAACTCGCTTATAAATATACAAAAAACTAGCCGTGATTTTAGAGTTTCAAATCACAACTGTTTTACTTTCAGTTTTACACAGTTAAGTGATCATGTTTAATTGAAAGTGCTACGAGCTACGGCTCGTAGCATGATGCAAGAATGAGTACTTATGAGAGGTTCTGAAGTGGTACTTTAAAACGATCGGCCAATAAGAAGATAACTTATTTACATACATACATACATAAACTCACGCCTTTTTCCCATAGGGGTAGGCAGAAACTATAGAACGCCACATGCTACGACTCTTACATACCCCTTTCGCTTCATCCACATTCATACATCTTGTCATACACGCACGCCGGTTGAGAGTACTACGCACCTGACCTTTGTGAAGAACTTCACCAATAACATCGATGTATGTCCTGTTTTTTATAACTTATTTGTGAGATGATAATGTAGGCGATAGATTCAGGTCGCCTTTTTACCCAACTGCGCGACAGGAAAGGTAGGGTTATATTTTTCACGCGTATGTATGTAGGTATGTATGTGGGATTTTTTATACTATCGTAGCATCCTCCTGGCTGCATACATACATGTTAAACAGAAATATCGGATGCCTCCGACTACATGATATCCATCTTTTTAGTACGCTTTTAGCGCAGTATTTTTTTCAATTTATATTAGGTCCCCAAGGACAGAAAAGAATTCACTCCGGTGGAAAAAGTTATAGGTCATAATATATGTTATTTGGAATAAAATGATAGGCTGGAAGAGATTCAAGGAGCGTCGGAGATTGAGACCTATGTCTTTTTAAAACTTATTTCAAAAGATTTTTTTTTAAGGACTGAAAAAAATTCACTCCGGTGGAAAAAGTTATAGGTCCCCACCTATGAAATTGGCGTTTTTTTCTCACAAATAGAGATCCTCGTCACTTCTATGATTTAAAAGATTCATTAATTGCTTGATATTATATCGAATAATGAACATCATAGACAACTACCAATAGTAAAAAAATCTTATTACTTATAGTTTTCTAAACACAAAAAATACCTTAAAAATGACTCCTCTTTTTGTTAGCAGAAATGACCACTATTTTTGTGTTAACTTAGCCAAAACTTATTTTTGTCGCATATTCTAAGTCGCATACTTTATCTTAGTTTTTAAACAATAGTGCATAAAAGTTTTACAACATTAGTGTTCATAGTTGTTAAATAAATTAAGAAAATGTTAGTATGACAAATGCAACTTCTTTAAAATTATCCATACAAAACGCCAATTTCATAGGTGGGGACCTAATATATTAATAATCGGAATATTCCGAAAATTATGAATTTCTACTAAACCAGGCCATGTTTTTTGCTCTGGCAACGTAATAATGCTAGAATGTGTAATGTAATGTTGACAGAGCAAAAAATATTGCCTGGTTTAGTAGTAATTCGTAATTTTCGGAATACTCCCATTTTCGTAATAACCCTAAAGCACTGTACTTTTTTATAACATAACACCAGGCCTTGTATTCCCTGAAGGGATGGGCACAGGTGTTTTTAGTACACCCTCGTTTCGCCAGTTATGTTAAGTCCCATGTAATAGGGGGCCAGCCTATTGCCATCAACCGTATTTCTAAGAATTGTGCTAATTTAAGAATATTTAGTTAAGCTTGGCATGTAACTGTTTTTTGTCCCTAGTAAATAAATGAATAAACCGTGCACAAATCCAGATTCCAAGCTGCTACTGGGAAATTCCATACGGAAAAACCTAATAACACTACCCGCCTTGGGGATCGAACCCAGGACCTCACGATCACCAGTCGCGCTAAACACCACTAGACCAACGAGGCAATTGCTTTTTTATTATTATTAAGATTCAGAATCACGTCATCCAAACTTGCCTGCAAGCACACTTCAAAACGAATTCCTTATGAAAATAGATTCATACACGATTCATGTGGAACATGCTAAGTTATTTGCAATTCACATTAAGTGAATGTCGATTCGTAACATGGTCGTCCACTCGTACACGCTATTTGGAACCATTTGAGCGGCAAACCCTTTATACGGCTATATCGATTAATTTATGTAATTACCTATTATACTTACAAAGGTAGTCGAAAAAATACCGTAAAATCTATACAACATGTAACGTAATTAACGCACAGGGTTCAAACACCCCAATTAGAATATTATGTTCTAATCATAATTCATACACTGAAATTTTAGTTTAACATGTATATGCATTGTTATTTACTAAATTAAAGTTCTTGAAATAAGGTTTATTTTTCTTCATTTTGTATTTAATGACGGAATAAATACACTTTTAAAAGTCTTTTTGCCTTGATTTACGGTCCATTTCAGTTTGTTTTGACTGTACAGGGGTAATGTGACAAACTTCCGTAGTTTTAATTATTTTTGGGATAAAAAATTACCTATATTTAAAATGATAGAAATCGATTCAGTAAACGATTCTGAACAAACTACTTTCAGGATGTGCGTTAGTTATGTTACATATTGTATATCATCAGCTGTGTTTACGTTTTTATGTCATATTTGGGGTCACGGATAAGTAGCTCCATTTGCTGAATTCGTTACTTAATCAAAGCTGTCGAATTTTTAAATTATTTGAACATGTTTTTCATACAAATAGACGAATTTTGTTATTTTCAAAACTTGTTGTAAAACAGTTATCAGTGATCCTTTAAGATCACTGGTTTTACATAAATAAAACATAAACATAATCAGCCCATTACTGTCCCACTGGGCACGGGCCTCTTCTCAGAATGAGAATGATTTAGGCCTTAGTCCACCACACAAACCTGGTGCGGGTTGACAAACTACACACGCCATCGAGAACTTTTTGGAGCCCTCTCAGTTGTGCAGGTTTCCTCACGATGTTTCTCCTTCACCGTTAACGCAAGTGATAATCAAATTCTGATCCACACATGAATTCGAAAGAGGTACGGATCGGGATCAAACTCAGAACCTCCTGCATGGAAGGCAAACGTTCAACCGCTAGGCTATCACTGCTGCGGCTCTACATAAAAGCAAAATAACACTTTAGGATCTTGATCCAAGTATGTCTTCTTCTTCCTGCCCTTATCCCACACTAGGTGGGGTCAGCACAAGATGTATTTCATAAATCCATGTTGTTAGAGGTTTTGACTTATTGTTTTATGACCGGCCGTCTGCCTGTCATCAACCCTCTTTGGGAATACTCGTTGCGCCGTCGCGCGAGTGACCCAATGTGCTTGCTGATATTATGCACTGGGTCCCAATATGATATGCTTGTCAATCTTTCAGTTCACTCATTCAGTTTCGCTAGGGCCTTTGGTTCTAACACATCGTAAACTAGTATAGCACCGTGAGCGTCACTGTAAAAACTTGAAACTTCTCCTACTCGACACTACACACTACTATTACTACAGATCTGGATCCAAGTACCTATAAAAAAATTAAAACATATATAAACGTAGCACTGCAATAAATATACCCTCCTAATTACTAAATCACAAGTGTACATTTACTTACATGTAGTATCTATCAAATAGCCAGGTCATATTTGCAGACGACACACACCCGTCCGCACATCAACGCAATTAATTTGCCATTCTGTGCAGATTGCGTAAACGCTGCGTCCAAGATTTGCGACGTGTGTATTGATAGATTCAAGCTCGCCACGGTTGGGCAGCGATGAATGATTGATACTGGGCCTTTGTGAGTTAAGGACGAGTGAGATTGTAACGTGTTTGTTCGGTTGTGTTTGGCAAAGCTTTGTTGCTTGTTTGTGGGATCAAATTGTGAGGTCTGATGCGGAAAAGCTTGCTGATTTAACTGCAAAATATGCTGTCGTCGTGTAGATGACACTGAGAGCTCAATTACAAAAATATTTTTTAAAGGATAAATGCATCGTTGGTCTAGTGGTGGCAAGAGTAGCTGCTGATGTCCTGGGTTCGATCCCCAAGTGTTACTGGGTATTTCCATGTGTAGTTCCTCAGTAGCATCCCGGAGTTTGGATTTGTAGATGGCAACAGGCTCGCCCCCTATTACATGGGACTCAAACATATATAACGGCGAAATGAGGGTGTTGCTATACACCTCTGCCCAATCCTTCGGGGAATACAGGCGTGATGTTATATTATGTTTATTATGTTTTTTTAAGAGGATTGGTAATATCATCTAAATACTGATAAGCTATTGTGGAAATAAGAATATGACCTTACCTCAGTCGTAGCAATGAAGTAGTAGGTAAATTAAATAATGTCAATAATATTCGAAGAAAGGTCCTAGTGACCATTTTCTTTTGTTTTGGGTAAGGCTGCTGACACAACTAACACGATCAAGTGTAAACCATCCTTTAAGTTCCTAATTTATTCAAGCGACCCTTTTTTAAATTGGTTTTACGATTTCCGTAGACCGTTTTTTGGATTTGATTTGGATCTGTTAAATTGAAAACTTTAAAGTTTTAAGACAAAGGGATATGTTTGAAAATTTAAACTAGGTAGGTACGCGATACCTACCTTCGTGTATGTAAAAGACAGCAAACAGAATCGGGTAAAGGGTGCATCTAACAATACAGTTATAGCTAATATCGGTCTGTCAGGATTGCGAGCATGTTAAATAAAGTAAACGAAACCAACATAGACTCTCCACCACTGAGAGTACTTATATTTGAGTTAGTGGTTATTCACAGAAGCTATTTCACAATATAATAATTTACCCAAGATCAGAAAATAAGGACAAGCAAATCTATAGGTACTAATATTATAAAGCTCAAGAGTTTGTTTGTTTGTTTGAACGCGCTAATCTCAGGAACTACTGGTTGGAATTAAAAAATGCTTTTTGTGTTGGATAGTCCATTTATCTAGGAAGGTTATAGGCTAAATAACATCACGCTACGACCAATAGGAGAGAAGCATAAATGAAAAATGTTGCAAAAACTGGAAAAATGTCCACCCGTGTGAAGCCGGGATGGGCCGCTAGTCAGATATAAAAGGTCGGACTTCTTCGGCGGTTCGACATAGAATCCTTTAGTATATACTGTACTCTATGATCCTTTGCTCCGTCGAATGACCGCTGTTTTTATAACGTCGGGTACGTTGATCCATCTTGACGACTACCCTCCTTTATCAACATTGTTCAGTGTTACCAGCTACCGACAACATGTATTTTTCTTACCCTACCCAGCTTTGTAATCTACCTTAGAATCGTAAAGTTCTGCCAGCTTATAAACAACGGCACTATACTAACGCAGTGGCTACTTTTAAACAGTTTTAATTAGCTACACTTCGTATATTTGTTTATAAAAGACATACAACAGAAACGTGTAGGGGAGGTGAATCTATCATTACAGTTATAGCTAATATTGGTATGTCAGGATTGGGAGCATGGTAAATAAAGTAAATGAAACCAACATAGACTCTCCACCACTGAGAGTACTTATATTTGAGTTATTGGTTAGTTACAGAAGCTATTTCACAATATAATAATTTACACAAGATCAGACAATAAGGACAAGCTAATCAGATATAAAAGGTCAGACTTCTTCGGCTGTTCGACATAGAATCCTCTGCTCCTTCGAATGACCATTGTTTTTATAACTTCGGGTACGTTGATTAATCTTGACGGTTACCCTCCTATGTCAACATTGTCCAGTGTTACCAGCTGCCAATAACATGTTTGAATCAAATCTTGCGACAGATTTTTCAACTACCTCTGCTTAACCGATTCTCCTAAAACTTCGCACACAAATTCAGTTCCCATGACAATAGAACATTATAATAATTTCAACCTTCAATCTTCAAATCCTGATGCAGGGTACTGCAAGATAAAACTGTTTGACTTAAAACTTTTTTAGGATTATTTTGACCTTTAAAACCGGGCATTACTGGCATGCATTAATTCCTCTTTAATTATCCTTATATTTAACTGAACTCTAACTGCCTCGTTGGTATAGTGGTGGCAAGCGCGACTGCTAATCGTGAGGTCCTGGGTTTGATCGCCAGGTCGGGCACAGTAGGTACTATTAGGTTTTCCCGTGTAAAATTCCTGTTTGGATTTGGGCCCGGTTGATCGCAATAGGCTCGGTCCCTTTTAGGTACATGGGACTTAAACATAACGGCGAAATGAGGGTGTTACTATACATCTCTGCCCAACCCTTCGGGGAATACAGGCGTGAAGTTATGTTATGTGAACTCTAATCATACAAACCTTAACATGCACGTTCACGTTTGATGACGCCATCGCTCGTGTCTAAAACGCATCGATACATCGAACATCGATTCGATGTATTTCAAATGCGAACATTCACTTCACGTTTGGTTGAACGCACACTGCGCTACGAATCGCTTTGCGTGCCCAACCCTCAAATATTAATCTTATCTGTGTACGCTTCGCCTGTTTGTGACTTTGAGTTTTTATTGTTTTATGTTTTTCTATTTCCATTTTTTTCGTCTATGGATGAAAATGCAATTTTGGTATTTCAGGAAAACTTTATAGCATTCTTGATTCCATAGTAGTCAGTTTTGGTTTGGTAAGCAGAGATAGCCTAGTGGTGTGACCGTCGGACTGCCAAGTAGTAGGTCTCGAGTACGAACCAAAGGCACGAACCTCTGACTTTTCGGATTCATGTGCGTATTGTAGAATTATCACTAGCTTGAAAACGGTGAAGGAAAACAACGTGAGGAAATCGGCATGCCTGAGTGATATTTTTCGACGGCATGTGAAGCCAAGTCAGAGACCCATAGGCGGCATAAACTCTGACATCAGGTTAGTGACTAACCACACGAAAAGAAGAAAGCCCATCTTTGTTTCACTGTTGGGCACGAACCTCTTTTTAAAAGGGTTTGGGCCTTTGTCTACCACGCTGGCTTGGTGCGGGTTGGCGTTTACGTTATTAGGTTTTTCCACACGGAAAAACCTAATAACACTTTGCCCGACCTGGGGATCGAACTCAGGACCTCGCACTCAGCAGTCGCGCTTGCCAGCACTAGGTAACTTGACGTGAAAAAATTATCTGAAGCCCCTGTAAGCCATACAAATATTTTGTTACGAGCAGAGATTGAACTTACGACTCGTAAAGTACCAAGGGTCGTCATTATAGTCAAGTGTTATTGTACTGGTTGTCATTATGAAGCTGCGTTTGAACGGTATACTCATCTATGACAGTAACTGTCTTATTTACTTGACAGGTAACTTTGAATGAAGAATATCACGATAAAATAATCAGTTCTAGTTCTGCCTAGCCTTTTCCCAACTATGTCAGGGTCAGCTTCCAGTTTAAACCAGATGCGGCGGAATACCAGTATTTTACACGGAGTGACTGCCATCAGACCTCCGTAACCCAGTAACTGGACAATGCCGATATCCCAAGGTTCGACAGGTTGTCAGACCTTCGGGCATCTAAGTACCCGTAACGACTGTCATAGTTATTCGTATGACACCCGGGACCGATTGTTTAACGAGCTCTCCGAAGCACGGAGGGGTCTCGATGTGTAATGAATGGTCACCCATCCATGAACTGACCGCGGCAAGCGCAGCTTAACCTTAGAAATCATATGATCCGCGCGGTTGTTAATTAGCCACCAGCCCCTCAATAAAAGAATCAATCAGTTGGTAAATAGATCACCACCATGCTAATCCTGAAAGTTAGAAACTTGTCACTTTTTCATGGGTCACTGGAATGGCAAGTTCCTTTATCTATGTGTTGTTTCAAACTTCATATAGCAAAGCCAGGTAAGACCTAACCTGCACTGGGTAGCAATGAATCCGGATCACTAACATCGCTGATGGACTGCCAAGTCATAGGTCTCGAGTTCGAACCCAAGGCACGCATCTCTGACTTTTCGGATTCATGTGCGTATTGTATAATGATCACTTGCTTGAAAACGGTGAAGGAAAACTTCGTGAGGAAACCGGCATGCCTGAGAGATATTTCTCGACGGCATGTGAAGCCAGATCAGAGGCCCATGGCGGCATAAACTCTGACACCAGGTTAGTCACTAACCACACGAAAAGAAGACTAACATAAACAAAACAGTGTTAAACAATGTTTTCCGAGGTGTGTAGGTTTATGTTAGTGACCTGGATTCATTGCTCCCGAGTGTACCTACTTAAATTAATGTAGTACTCTATCTTCGATCAAGTATTACTTGTTATCCTAACAGGAACTTGATACTAACTTAGCTCGTTCCGAACTAGTTTACACTTCACTTCCAAATAGCCACGTGTTTATAGCTTTCACTCGAACACTAGTTCTCTCACTTGAACGAGTACTATACCAATTCAAACACAGCTCAAATCTACATCAAACATATCACGAAATATCTCTGCACTGTGGAATTATTCACACTCAATTCTCGACCTTATTCGTCAAGACATACGGTCTGTCGTTCAATGTGTGAAGTGATGAGTAACGAACGTGTATTCGAGCGTGTGTTTCATTAGACACAATTAATTTGTAGACGAAGAGGTGGAGTGTGTAATCAGCTCATCAGTTTGAGAATGTCATGGCCCTTATTACCAAAGGTTAGAGTTCAAAATTCAGGATAAAATTGTCTAGTTATGCCGTTAGAGACGCGAGAAATTTATCCCAAATTGACTGATTTGTGTTTATATTTATGTATAAGGTTTATTTTAATACTCTCGCTATCTATTTTGGAAAATTAATGAAGGAACTTTAGAATTATTAATTTAATATGTTTCATGTTATTTTAAGCACATGAAAATTTACCGAAATCAGTCCATTACTGTCTCGCAGCTGAACACGGGCCTCTTCTCAGAATGCGAAGGAGTTTTAGGCTTTAGTAGGTATATCATACTGGCCTGGTGCGGGTTGGAGGACTACACACACCATTGATATTTTTTTTGAGCCCTTTTCGGTGTGCAAGTATCCTCACGATGTTTTCCTTGATATTCAAATATTGACACATGAATTCGAAAAGTCATAGGACTGGGCCGGTTTCGTCAGACTCTTCTGCATGGAAGGCAAGCGTTGGCACTACTTTCTCTTTCGTTTTACGTTTATTTGATGACAAAGATATCTCAGCTGTTTTTGACGCAGGCAAAACTTACTTGAATAACACATCGCTTATTAAACATTTCCCTTAACTTTCTTATTTTTCTTCTTTTCGTGTGGTTAGTGACTAACCTGGTGTCAGAGTTTATGCCGCTTATGGGCCTCTGGCTTCGCTTCACATGCCGTCGAGAAATATCTGTCCGGCATGCCGGTTTCCTCACGATGTTTTCCTTCATCGTTTTTAAGCAAGTTATAATTATACAATAGGTACGCACATGAACCCGAAAAGTAAAGAGGTGCGTGCTTTGGTTCGAAGTCGAGACCTATGAATTGGCAGTCTGACGGTCACTGCTATTACTTACTGCTTTCTTATTAATAGCCACAAATCATCTTTTTCCCGAACAATTAAATATGTACTTAGGTATATACCGAAACCTGAAACTTCCCGAAGCCATTATTCATATAAATGTTTATACAATATGGCGTATATTATATGGGTAATTGTTTTTCCTTATTTCTGTAGCGTTCAGTGGGAATAGTGCGTAAGTGGTCCATTCCATTTTGTACACTTAGATTCGAAGTGTACAAGATAAGCCGTGATTATGTTTACGTTCTACTGCCAAGTATTTGAAGTACCTATCATGTGCTTCCTCTTGGCGCCATTTAAGTGTTTTCATCTGATGTTTGATAGGCGGAAATCATCAGTGATCGTCATCTAAGTGGTGAAGTGTTTTATCTTCTTTTGCTTTCAGTAGTTGTCATGTTCGATTCTTAAAGCGTAAAAAATACACATAACATAACATCACGCCTGTATTCCCCGAAGGGTTGGGCAGAGGTGTATAGTAACACCCTCATTTCGTTATGTTTAAGTCCCATGTAATAGGGGGCGAGCCTATTGCCATCCACCGGGTACAAATCCAAATTCCGAGCTGCTACTGAGGAAGCCCACAAGGTAAAACACAATAACACTTTGCCCGACCTAGGGACTGCACCCAGGAAGTCACGATCAGCAGTCATGCCTGCCACCACTAAAACGAGACAGTAAAAAAAATAAAAAAGTTTTTTTTTTTGCTATTGCATTTTGCATTAGGTATAATTTTATCAATTTACTTAGCATTATTATAACGCAGTCTCCTCGTAACACATACAATAACCTTCCGAATAAACCTAATTGATCATGATTACTTATTCTCTACAGCTACAATGCAAATCAAACACAACATTATTTAAATTATTATTTCATTACGCCATTTACTATAAATTGCGTGCCACCCCGTCTTCAGCAGACACGACATCCTAATGTCTTAATCGATACAAGCAATATTGAGTCGTCAGTTCATTGAATGGCGTGCAATCGATGAATGATCCGATTGCCTTAGTGAATAGTAATTGTAGTTAGATTGGCTCATCTTTATAGTCGTTAGCGTAACCGATTAAACAGAATTACGCTGGTATTGTTCGTAGCTTCAAGCAGCAATATGGGTGAACGCGGCAATCTGAGTGGGTGTTTCTTGGAAGAATGATCGATTGCTTGAATTAGGTGTATCGTGTTCCTTGTTAAGGTATTAGCTTGCAATTGTGATGATATAGTTGGTGCAGTGACTGAGCGATTGGCTTCTGCGCTACGGGTCATGGTTTCGATTCAGCACGGATCAAATATTTGTATGGCCTACAAATTGTTGTTCCGGGTCTGGGCGTTTGTGTATGTGAAAATTTGTGTCTGTACTCTGTAAACGCACTCACGACACAGGAGGAACCATAGTGTGGGGCAACGTTTAATCTATATAAATAAAAATGAATCGCCAAATGTGTTGCTAAGCGTAAAACTTGAGAACGGCTCGACCAATTCGGCTATTTTTTTTAATATATTCCTTAAGGCACAAGGAAGGTTCTTGTGGAGATAAAAAACATAAAAATTACGTGGGAAATACTAAAAACAACACTTTTCCTTTCCCATATAAACTGTTCTTACCTGTCATACATTAATAGTCACAAAATAATGGGTAGGTAGGTAGTTAAGGTAGGGTAGGGCAGGGTGGGCACGCCGCGATAGCGGCGGTAAGACCCGTGATGGAGGAGTGGCTGGAGAGGCGTCACGGCGCCCTCAGCTTCCGGCTGACGCAGGTACTCTCGGGACACGGCTGTTTCGGGAAGTACCTGTGTCGTATAGGCCGGGAGCAGGCGCCCGGTTGTCACCACTGCGACTGCCCCGAGGACACGGCGCTGCACACTTTGCAGGCGTGTCCAGCATGGGGGTCGCAGCGCCGCGAGCTAGTCGCGGCGATCGGCGGTGACCTCTCGCTTCCGGCCGTGGTTCTGTCCATGGTCGGGAGCGAGACTGCGTGGGAAGCCATCGCCTCCTTTTGCGAGGGGGTGATGGCGACCAAGGAGGTAGCGGAGAGGGAGAGGGAGGCCGCTTCTTCTCTCCCTTCTCGCGCTAGACGCACCGGGCGCCGGAAGGCGCGTGACGATCTCCGGCCACCCTAGTGAGTGGCCTGCGGGCGGCGGGTTGGGGAACCCGTCGCCCGACCAGTAACGGGCCCAGGGAGGATGGCGCGTCGTGTCCTGCGCGCGCCTCTCGGAAGGATGTGGGGCAGGGGAGCAACTGCCCCACCACAGGAGAGGTCCACCAGAAGAAGCTGGTGGACCGAGACCTGCCGGGGTCGCGGTGCATGCAACAGCGAATCCCGTGACCCCGGCCTTAGGTCAGAAGGAGGGACACCGTGGTGGTTTTAGCCAGTAAGAGTCTGGCACACACCCCCGTCTTCCCCGGACGGGGGATAGTCCATGACGATTTCCCCACGAAAAAAAAAAAAAAAAAAAGAAGGTAGGGTGGGGTAGGTTGGTAGGTGCGCCGTAGAGACTTAGTGCTACCCGTGCGAAGCCAGGTCGGGTAAAGCTAGTTTTAAAATAAAAATAAATAATTTGGTCTAAGAAAGGTACCGCTCATGATTATTAAGCAGGTGCATTAAAAGATCCGCCGAAAGTAACGATACTTACGTTTGGTGCACCCTGGAGGCTTGTCTTTTCACCACGGCATGTGCAGCTATTCTCATTGGCGTCGTGCTGTCACTAAAGAAGATTAAGCAGATTTAGTTATTTTTTATTTTTTTTTATTTTTTTTAGTTTAATTACAACGGCCTTGGACCAATTACAATAATTAAAGATAGAGTAACAAAATATAAAATACATAGTGAATTAGACATCTTTCATGAATCTCTCTCGCAATACTTCAGGCATACTAATAAAATCTTCTTCCAATCATCCGCAAACAGATCATAGTTCGGATTACAATCCAAGAGTTCGTTGAGTGCGGTGAGAGTACGAGGTATTGGGGATTTAGCTCGCGCTACAGTGCGACATTACATTAGTGATTACTGGCTTAACTTCGAAAAGGCTACTGATCCAACTGCGTTAGTTAATTAGACGAACCTTTAGTTTGTAAAAGCAAATTTTTATATCGATACCTCAGTTCCAAAGTATAATAATTCAGTAACAGGTTCTTTAAAATAATTTGAAAACTAATAAGTACTTTGACTACTGTATTTTTTAATACTATTTAATTAATCTGAAATGCCATTCTTAATAATATTAAATTTCAGATAAATTAAATAATGATTAAAAAATACACGAGTAACTCACTAGTCATTTAATTTTCAAATTATCTTAAAAGAAACCTGTTTCTGAATTATTACACTTTGGATCTGAGGTATCAATATTATGTCGAGTAAACGCGTAAAATAAATGTCACAAAAACCTTTCCCCGAAAAATGATTTATGCGTACGCTCAAAGTTTAGATAATAATATTCTGTACGACAAAAGCACCCAAAAAGTTTGACCTACCCTTTCCCAAAAATTCCATATCCACGATTCGTTAATACCAGCATGTGGTCTGCATAGTGTTCCGCGAACAACAACTGCGATAAATCCGACCTTTTGGCACAATGCGCACTATTGGGGATATTAATAAGCGGTCGTGCTGTGAATGGTCGGCTTTAGGCTTGTTCGATACCACTCTGCGGTTTTGGATTAGAAACGTGGTGTTAATTCAGAGGGGAGCTACTAGTAAAGTCTTTTAGTGAATTGGGTCTTAATTGACTGACCTTATTTCTGCCCAGCCTTTTCCCAACTATGTTAGGGTCAGCTTCCAGTCTAACCAGATGCGGCTGAATACCAGTATTTTACACGGAGCGACTGCCATCAGACCTCCGCAACCCAGTAACTGGGCAATATTACCTAATATCCTAAGGTTAGACCGGATGTCAGACTTTCGGGCTTCTGACTGTCATAGGTATTCGTATGAGACCCAACGACGGTTTAACGTGCTCTCCGAGGCACGGAGAAGTCTCGGTGTGTAACGAATGGTCACCCATCCACGGACTGACGGCGGCAAGCGCAGCTTAACCTTGCAAATCATATTATCCGCACGTTTGTTAATTAGTCGTGAGCCCGCTTTTGTTAATTGACCGACCTTAATGTATATTTTTCTGCTCGGGAGCTTCAAGTTGTATAATTACTGCTGCTATTATCATATCAGCTGTTCAAGTCTCTTTATTGTAGAAGACAATAGAACAATACTCAAAAGAAGAAAACAATGAATAGATTGCCCTATCTATATATCTATCTATACGTATATAATTACTTGTCCTGACTGACTGACTGATTTGTCAACGCAGATCCTAAACCACTGAAGCTGGAAACATGGTTGGACAGTAGGTTCCTTTTGTGACGTAGGTATCCACTAAGAAAGGACTTTCGGAAATTCTTCCCCTAAGGGGGTAAAATAGGGGATGAAAGTTTGTATGAAAATTCACGCGGACGAAGCCGCTTGCTAAGTGCTAGTATCATAAAAAACGACGCCAAAAGACAGAACAGCAACATACGTCAGAACAAAAAAAAAACAAAATACTGCGATCATTAATCTGATAGCCAAGTGTGTTACTTATGACAGCATTCCTCATGGTCGTTCATTGAAGCGGATGCCTACACGCTGATTATCACGAATTTTCAGTCGACCATAGTACGACAAAATTATATTTATAGGTAACGAAGGAAAAGTCTACTACATTATAGTTCAATCTGCGTAGCTTTTTCCCAACTATGTTGGGGTCAGTTTCCAGTCTAACCAGATGCGGCTGAATACAAGTATTTTACACGGAGCGATTGCCATCAGACTCCGCAGCCCAGTTACTGGGCAATGCCGATATCCTAAGGTTAGACCGGTTGTCAGACTTTCCGGCTTCTGACTTCCCGTAACGACTGTCATATGTATTCGTATAACACCCAGGACCGACTGTTTAACGTGCTCTCCGAAGTACGGAGAGGTCTCGATGTGTAACGAACGGTCACCCTTCCACAGAATGACCCTGGCAAGCGCAGCTTAACCTCGCAAATCGTATGATCCACATGGTTGGTAATTAACCACGAGCCCCCTTACTACATTATAGTTTAACCTATTAATATAAAATCATTTTTTTAGACGCAGTTTTTGCCTGGCTGTCGTCCTCTTGCCTTCCATTATGATTGGATGATCTGAGTTTGACACGGTCCGCAGATTTGATTATTCAACGTCATATCCGGATCAGAATTTGATTATCACTTGCGTTAACGGTGAAGAAAAACATCGTGAAGAAACCTGCACACCTGAGAGGGGTCCAAATAGTTCTCAATGGTGTGTGTAGTCTGTCAACCCGCACAAGACCAGCGTGGTGGACTAAGGCCTAAACCCTTTTCATTCTGAGAAGAGGCCCGTGTCCTGCATTGAGACAGTAACGGACTGATTATTTTATGTGATAATTATTTAAAATTATCTAGTAAATATCTGTTTATACCTGAACATGTCAATAAATATGCTACTGAAAGTCAACATGACAAACGAGACCTACACTCCTGCCGTCTGCCAATCGTAAACCACAGAACGAATTCTAAATTATAACAGTAGTAATCGTTCGGTATTCCTGTTAGTGTTCATGTGTTTGATGCAATTCGTTGTTATTGTTTTCGCAATCACGGAAGATGCAATCAAATGATGTAACTATGTTGTATTTTACTTAGCTCTTGTAGTTGTATAAATTAAAAATAAATATAATAACTTGGGATTTTATGTACAAAATGTTACAAAATTCAAGAAGTTGACGTAAAAAAGCAATTAAATGACAATATGTTTTATATATTACTAGCTGTGTCCTCACGGCTCCGCCCGAAGCCTATGTTACTCAGTGATAATGTAGCTTTATAACGGCAAAAGACTTTTTGAAATCGGCCCAGTAGTTTTTAAGTTTATTCATTACATACAAAAATCCAAAAATACAAGTCTTTCCTCTTTATAATATTAGTATAGAAGTATAGATAAATGGCTCAAGTCGATGGCGCTCATAATCTTGATAAAAAACCTGTTTGTCTTAAGTATTTTTTTTTAATTTAACAAATTTTTAAATCCCTTAACAAAATTACTTAAAAAAATGAATTGCTAACAAACAATTAACGTAGAATTTTCATAACATCAATTGCATTAACAATAATAAGAATCTCACGAATATTTTCGGTCGCTTGTTCGATAATAAATTGAATCTGAGCGGAGTGCTGTGCCAAGATCTAATTATATTAGCCTTTGTTGTCCGGACTGGTCTATAGGCTACTAATAAAAGAGGTCGAATGACGCGACCGCAACGAGTCTGCGAATCGAATTTTGTGTTTATTATTTGTTGATAGATTTACAATGGCTTGATCAATTGACGGATACATTTTGTGCTGTTAGTATTTAAATTATAAGTGAAGTAGAAAGGTATAATTAATTTCATTATACAACACAACCTTCCCTTTGATCGAACTAGTGGTAAGCGATTGGAATTTCTACGCTTGATGGTGATCTATACGGTCCGCCTGGCTATAGATACCACCCTCACATTAAAGTCCGGCGCCAAGCAGTTTACTGTGTTCCGTCGTGTGTATGTGAGAGTCAGAGGGGTATAGGGGAATACCTCTTTATCTCTGTTCCTTGGATTCGTGTGCTCCATCTTAGATTCTGTCTGCGCTTACCATCAGGTGGGACTAGATCCAAACGCGACCAAGTCAATCTATACTAATACACTGGCCTGCAAAAATAAGTATCACACTTTTAAAATTTCAATTTTTTCTAAACTATAGAAGTTAAGAGATTTAAAATAAAAAACGTTTTATAGCAATTTTTATCAGATTTTTTTGAAACTATAGTAACAAAGTTAAACTCTTTTTTGAGTCCTTTTTGTTTCGAAAATATATCTTGTGTACTTAAAAAGTTATTGCAATTTTAAAAGTGTGATACTTATTTTTGCAGGCCAGTATATTATAAAGCTGAAGAGTTGTTTGTTTTTTTGTTTGTTTGAACGCGCTAATCTCAGGAACTACTGGTTGGAATTGAAAAAATATTTTTGTGTGGGATAGTCCATTTATCGAGGAAGGTTATAGGCTATATAACATCACGCTACGACCAATAGGAGCGGAGCATAAATGAAAAATGTTGCAAAATCGGGAAAATCATCCACCCGGGAGAAGCCGGGACGGGCCGCTAGCAATAAATAAAATAAAAAGACCCTGATTAGTAACACCTTGATTATAATGTTGGCGACTGATAGCAATGTATTTGTGTCTCGTCTCTAACACACCATATCAACAAGTGTTGAACTCTGTGTTCATAAAGTTTTAAGAAACCAGATATTTGCAGTATAATGTTATCAATGTACAACCTTTGCTGCTGCCCAACCAACCTGATAATTGCCAGAGTTCTTTCTCCCACCTTCTTCGTCCTAACATTTCCCCAACTATGTTGGGCTTCCAGTCTATCCAGATGCAGCTGAATACTAGTATTTGACACGGGGCGACTGCCATTAGACCTTTGCAACCCAGTTACTGGGCAATGCCGATGTCCTAAGATTAGACCGGGTTTCAGACTTTTAGGCTTCTTTCTATCCTAATTACTGTCATAGGTATTCTTATGACACCGGGGACCGACGGTTTAACCTACTCTCCTAGGCATGGAGAAATCTCGAATGGTCTCCCATCCATGGACTGACCGCGACAAGCGCAGCTTAACCTCGCAAATCATATGATCGGCGCGGTCGTTAATTAGCCACGAGCCCCTAGCCCGAGTTCTTTCGCCCACCATTCATAATTACGAAGCAATAAAGCAGCTTTGACTTTTATAAAGTTTATTTTATTTTATTTTAATTATTATGGCACTCCAACAATTAGTTCACAAAAACAATTACAGAAATCTTAATATAAGGGCGCTTTCAATTTAGACGTTCCGTGTCGGACCGCTGCGGTGCCAAAGCGGTGCGTTTTTCGTAATGCGCGTGAACGGTCGTTTGTTTTCATACAGAGAACGCGGTGCGGCAACAGTGCGTGTTGTCGAGCGTACGCGGTACCGATGCCGCACTGCTGCCGCACCGCGTGCTTTGTTTGAAAACAAACAACCGTCCGTGCGCAATACGACAAACGCACCTTTTCGGCACCGCAAAGGTCCGACACGAAACGTCTAAATTGAAAGCGCCCTTAGGATTTAAAAACTTGAAGAATTATATGCAATAAATAATATTAGTAACTAATTTCATTGCTCCCGAGTGTACCTAGTTACTCTTAGAACTGAGAAATATTCTTAATTATTTTACTGAAATATAAGTACTTAAAAACTCGAGTATTTTTCGATTGAATACTTCTGAAAAGCTCTTTACTACAGACGAACGTTATTAATAAACTTATTCCAATAAATTATTCATTGAAAAGACGTAATGAGAGACCCTTGAATGCAGAAATATTTTACACCATGCAAATTAAAGCGAAGCGTTCTTAATTAGTTAAATTAATGTACTTTTCAATGGTATTTAATTTATACTTGAGATGTCTCGTCAGTTTCTGTGTTCCTTGATTTTTTTATAAAAAATGAACCCGTCGCCTGCCAGATGTGAAACATCGGCAAATAATTTGTAAAAAAAAACTGACCGAATCGAACCGAAGAGACCCGACGAATTACGAAGGTCTGCCGTCGTATGTCTGCCATCGTGAGCGTCGCCACGCAACAGCCGTTTTCACGCCCGTACAGCATTAGATGTTTCACATCTAAACTGTTGTCACTCGACAGCGTTTGCTGCTGAATTTGTAAGACCTTCATAGCATAAGCATAATCGATCTCATTACTATCCTACTGTTGAGCACGTGCTTCTCTTAGAATGAGAAGGGTTTAGGCCTTAGTTCACCATGCTGGCCTGGTGTGGTTTGGCAGACTACACATCAACGAGAACGTTTCTTTTGTAAGCGGTCTCATGTGTGCAGGTTTCCTCACGATGTTTTCCTTCACTATAAACGCAAGTGATGACCTCTAAATCCAAACATGATTTTGAAAAGTAAGAGGTTCGGTACTCGAACTCAGGTCCTTCTGCATGGAAGGCAATTGTTCAACCGCTAGGCTAACTGGTTGCTTCTTTCAATTGCTAAGCTTTAACTTATCATGAGAAGATATGCGGTTGTCTAGACATGTGTCATATAAAGTATTAGTAGTATTTTATCTTATACTTAATCATCATTTTCCTGCCCTTGTCCCATGTTACTTGGGGTCGGCACAACACATCTTCTTATGCAAGGTTTGTCGGAAAGGGGGTACTAAGCCGATAAGCTGTTAAAGTACCCACAATAAGGGATAACTTTTGTTCTACAACTTTCCCCGAAACTCGATGGTTTTAGAGAAATAGCTTTTCAAAGGTTTCGTGAAAAATATGCTAAAATCTATCTATCCATAGCTATGATCAGCTGTGTTTGCAATTTAGGTCATATTTGGGGTCACGGATTAGAAACTTAATGTTCTGAATTCATAACTAAAGCAGGTATGATATTTTTTTGAAAATTCTACAATAAAAATCTTTTTGCATGCAAATAAAAATTATCGAATTTTTAAAATTTAACACTTGCTTTAAAATAGTCATCAGTGATACTTTAAGTGGCCCGCGGCTTAGTACCCCCTTTCCGACTAACCTTGTACCTATCTAGTTTTATATAATATGGTCTAAATCTGTAAAAAAAAAATGTTTTAGGTAAATATAGGTTTAATACGTATTTGCTTAGCTTAGATTTTTCATTGTTTAGTTTGCTCACTATTTGATACTCACTATTACTATTACTGTATTGAGCAATAACTTCTATGTGTGGTGAAAGCTGTAAATATTAGTTGGTTGTTTTAAATAAATAAAGTAACATTACCTACATAGGTACATACAGTAGGTACCATTTAATTTAATTCTCAAAACTCATTTCACCGCTGAACAAATTAGCGATACGTTCTAATTGTAGCAAATCCCTTCATGAAATATGTACAGAGATCCTGAAAAATACCGGGTTTCAGTGGATTATTCATTCATCGGTATTACTGCGGTATCTCGCCGTCCCATCTGAAACCTTTCCTGAAAGGGTCGAATGAAAATGAAACGAGATAAACTAATTTCATAATTTTAATCTGCGCACCATCTTTGGTAGATACGGTTTTGTTATTGGGTGTTGGGTATAATTTTGAAAGTTGGACTGCCTTACCACAAAATCGTGTTTAAAGGCTGTCACACACGTTGCATATGCTATAATATTTTATATGCTAGTATCTGTGTATAAAAACTTATAGTATCTGAAGTTATCACACGCGGAACAGATACGATAATATATGAAACCCGATACAAAACTACAATCACGCCTGTATTCCCCGAAGGGTTGGGTAGACGCGTATAGTAACACCTTCATTTCGCCGTTATAAGTCTCATGTAATAGGGATCGAGCCTATTGCCATCAACCGGGAACAAATCCAAACTCCGGGCTGCTACTAAGGAATTCCACTCGGAAAAACCCAATAACACTTTGCCCGACCTGGAGATCGAACCCAGGACCTCACGAACAGCAGTCGCGCTTGCCACCACTAGACCAACGAGGCAGTATTTTTTTCACGTATATTTTTTATCTGACAAAATCTTTTGATAACGGGCGGTTTCTTAAATTTCTATTTATTTCCCTTCACAAATTCACTCTTACTTCTACATAAAGTTCCTACTACCTTGCTCACTGAAACATAGGTACATATTTCATCAACCCAGCATCATAAAACAAATTAATAAAGCCAAATTATCAAAGCGTATTCATCTTCAAAGTCAAAGTCAAAGTCAAAGTATTTATTTCAATTAGGCACATAAAAGGCACTTTTGAACGTTAAAGTTACAAAGAAAATAGAATTGATTCTAGTTGCCCCTTCCAAAAGGTAGTTTCGTATGGAGAAGAATGGGCAAGAAACTCCACCGTTACTCTTTTAAAATGTCTTACAATATTTTGTATAGGTACATTAATTATACAATTATATGTGAAAACGATGCACCTAGAATAAAATTACTATACCACAAAAGGTAAAAAAAAAAAAAAAAAATGAAACAACGACATATTAATTGTGATAGGTACATGGTGCTCACATATTTACAAACATTGCAAAAGTATACGTTTTCACAAAAAAATAAAAGTAATAAGTCAGTGTATGAGTTTAGGTACTTACTCATAGAATCTAAAATAAACGGCTTTAAAAAAATAAATTATACAATTAAAATAGCAACCAGTTTGATTTTGTCTAGATTATCAATTAATTGTTAGTAAATTAACAACTCATGTTTACCTGTCATTTTATATAATTCGCTTTCTGACCGAGTTGGCACGATTAACGATTGGCGCACACTCGATTTTGTTCCGAGACACTTTACAAGCTATTGTTTCAGTTACTATGGTATTACTAGGTTGTGACGTCATAGAATTAAAATAGCTTCACGATTAGCTTTGGCTAAGTAGTTATGATCATAAAATAATTAAAACATACGTAGCCCATTACTGTCCCTACTACTGCTAGGCATGGGCCTCTTCTCAGAGTGAGAAAAGTTCAAGCCTTGGTCCACCACACCATCGTGAACTTTATAAAGCCCTCTCGGGTGTGCAGGTTTCCTCACGATGTTTTTCCTTCGCCGTTAACGCAAGCGATAATCAAATTCTGATCGGCACATGATCTCGAAAAGTCAGAGGTACGGGGATCGAACACAGACTCTCCTGCATGGAAGGCAAGCGTTCAATCGGACGGCTATCACTGCTTTTATGCTGGTTACGATCATCGTATTAAAATTATCTTAAGCCAAAGCCAAAGTTCTAGAACAAAAGTACAACCCAGTATACCATTCGTGGGTGATACAAAGGCCGACAACATTGATGCGCGAAAAGCATGACAAAAAGCTACGTTGTAACACCTTAGGGTGGCTTTAGGAGTCAACCCTCAACTAGCATGTGCACATAAAATTTCGCATGCGTGTACTTACGAGAGGATAAAGAATAGCACTTGTAACCGTACACTATATATATTTAACTAGCTTTTGCCCGCAGCTTCGCTTGCGTGAAGTTTGAAATCCTCGTTAAGTCCATTTTAAAGTGACATTTTAAAATCCAAAACGTCCGTCTTTTATCACCCCCAGCGGTTTAGGCTGTGCGTTGCTAGATTAGTCAGCCAGTCGGTCAGTTTCTCCCCATGCTTCTTACTTCAAAAGTTCCAGATTTCTCATACAAACTTTCAACACTTATTTCACCCCCTTAGAGGTTGAATTTCCAAATATGTGTACATTTATTCCTAACCAGAAACCTTAATATTTAATTTCATCTTTCTTACTTCAAAAACGACGGACTTACATACAAACATCAACCCCCCATTCCACCCTCTTAGGGGTGGAATCTCCAAAAACCCTCAAACACCTATAGGTACGTTTATTTCTTACCAAAAGCCTAAATATTTAATTCCATGTTTCTCACTTCAAAAATACCAGATTTCTCATACAAATTTTCAACACTTATTTCACCCCTTTAAGGGTTGAATTTCCAAAAATGCTCAAACATGTGTACGTTTATTTCTAACCAAAAATCTTACTATTTAATTTCAAGCTTCTTACTTCAAAAATGACGGACTTACATACAAACTTAAAAACCCTATTTCACCCCCTTAGGGGTTGAATTTCGAGAAATTCCTTCTTAGTGGGTGTTTACGTCACAAAATGAACCTACTGTCAAAATTTCAAGTTTCTAACCCTAGCCGTTTAGGCTGTGCGTTGATAGATCAGTCAGTCAGTCAGTCATCTTCTCCTTTTTTAAGTATATAAGATTAAGAATTGCAGTTGATCCGAGCGATGTACGGTAGATGCCGTACTCAAGTCCGGTCCGCAGTGGGCACGACTGCCAGTTTCAATGTGGCTGTAGGCTTGCACCAAGGGTCAACTCTCAGCCCTTACCTCTTTCTGGTGATAATAGACGCTCTTACGTCGGAAATCCAGGAAGAGGCTCCTTGGTGTATGCTGTATGCCGATGACATTGTGCTGGTTGACGAGAGTGGCCTAGAGGTCCAGAGAAAATTGGAGGAATGGTGGCAAAGACTGGAGAGTGTTGGCTTGAAAATGAGCAGAAGCAAAACGCAGTATATGTTTTGCGATTTCGGCGGTCTCTCCAGTCCTATGCCTATTACTCTCGCTGGTATACCCTTACCAGTCTGCTCCGACTTCCGGTACCTTGGGTCACTCGTCCAAGGGGATGGTGAAATTGACCGAGACGTTACGCATCGGATCAACTCAGGTTGGATGAAATGGCGACAGGTCACAGGGACAACTTGTGACCAACGGATGCCCCTCAAGCTGAAGGGCAAAATCTACAAATCCATTATAAGACCTGTCGTGCTGTACGGATCAGAGTGTTGGGCCGTGAAGAAGGCGGATGAAAGAAGATTACACGTAGCGGAGATGAGAATGTTGAGATGGATGTGTGGAGTGACGCGAATGGATAAAGTAAGAAATAAGTATATTAGAGGAAGTTTGAAAGTGGCACCAGTGACAGAAAAGTTGAAAGGAAAGCGTTTGTCTTGGTATGGGCATGTGCTGAGGAGGGATGAAACACATGTGACTAAGAGAGTGATGAATATGAATGTTGATGGATGGAGGGGGAGAGGGAGACCTAAGAAAAGATGGATGGATTGTGTGAGGGAGGATATGAAAGATAAGGGAGTAAATGATAATGAGACGGCTGACAGGGAAGAGTGGAAGAGAAAAACATATTGCGCCGACCCCAAGTAACTTGGGACCAGGGCAGGAAGATGATGGAAGATTAAGAATTACAAATATAACAACAGGGAGTGGTTCGTACAATGCGAGGAGTCCAGGGTCTTTCTTGAGCAGGTGAACACTTAGCTTGGCAACTGCAGCGGCGCGAGAGGGCCGAACTGCAGTGTGCCCGACCTTTTATAGGCCTGGACCCCCGCCAGTCAGCCACCACCCGTCACAACGTTCAAGTCGGACAATTCTGAACGTGAGCAGTACATGACGTGACATAAAAAGTAAACAGTCACAAACACTTGGCATGTCTTCATTACATCGACAGTTAAATAGTAAATTCTCTGAATTTCAAGCAACTCAATGAACATTGTCGATTCAATATTATTGTATTGATTGAGACATTAAGATGCCGTGTCTGCTGTAGACGGGGTGGCACGCAATTTATAGCAAACGGCGTGATATTACAGTATTCTAAATAGTTTAAACTGTGCGTTGAATTTACTTGGAGGTTTGCTAAAATCGTTGTGGAATGTATTGGAAAACATGCCATTGTACAGTCTGGGTAAGAACCTGGACACCATCATTGGTACATCTCTTCCTTGTAGCCTTTTCTCAACGATGTTGGGATCAGCTTCCAGTCTAACCAGATGCAGCTGAATACCAGTATTTTACACGGAGCGACTGACCTCCGCAACCCTCTTATTGGACAATGCCGATATCATAAAATTAGACCGGTTGTCAGACTTTCGGATTTCTGACTATCCGTAACTTCTGTCGTAGGTATCCTACATGATCTCTGAGGCACGGAGGGATTCCAATGTGTAACGAAAGGTCACCCATCCACGGACTGACTGCGGCAAGTGCAGCTTAATCTCGGAATTCTTATAATCCGCGTGGTTAAAGGAAGTTCTATTCATGGGGAGGTTCTATATTATCATTTTACGCTCCAGGGTACACATTGTAGGGATTTGTGGGAAAAACCGTGGACATTTTTGGGCAAATAGACAATCTATATAAGTCAGCTTCATTTGATATCCTCCTCCGGTGTTGAAATAAGTGGCAAAGGTTTATACCTTCCGCTGCTGATAAAAACTTAGTGCGATCACCATTCCTGTCAAGCGTGGTGATTCTGGCGATAACCATTATTTATAGCAGTCCAAAAGAGGCCTATATTTACCAGTTACAAGCTTATGTGTAAGCGTATGTGTTATTTACAAGCGTATGTGGTGTATGAATAGAATCCTTAAACGAAGAAGCAAAACTCAACTTTCTAACACCTTCCGCAAATGACCTCGCCATAAAGAAAAGAGATCATGAATATAAAATAGTGGAACTGTCATAAATACTCGCCGCGTCTTTGTCCGTTCATTAAATTCTATCCCTTTCAAAAGGCCCTTCAGATCACGTCGGCGATACCGCTATAATTTCAATAAACGTCCATTGCACTCCCGAAACGTTTCAGCCCTTCCATTGGATCTTATCGGGGAAAGTGTTTTTTTTAAATTCTAAGTTTTCGTAGCAGTTTTTTTCTTGGAGATATTTTTTATGAGCTAGACTGTCTTTTTCGTAAGGAAAGGGTTGTCATTTTGGATACTGTAGTGAGTAGAAAATATCGGACGAGCCCTTGGCTAATTACCAACCGCATGGATCATACGATTTGCGAGGTTAGACCGTGGATGGGTGACTGTTACACACCGAGACACCTCCGTGCCTCATACGAATACGTATGACAGTCATTATGGGAAGTTGGAACTCTGAAAGTCTGACAATCGGTTTAATCTTAGGATATCGGCATTACCCAGTAACTAGGTTGCGGAGGTCTGATGGCAGTCAGTTCGTGTAAAACACTGGTATTCAGCCGCATCTGGTTGGACTGGAAGCTGACCCCAACATAGTTGAGAAAAGGTTAGGCAGAAAAGTGAGTAGAAAATGTTCTGTGAAGTCCTCGGTCCTTAAAATTCGACTTGACCTCCAAGAATCGTAAAGTCAAATATAAGATGTCCTCTCAAAATCTCTAGTTTATGTGCGGTCACTATTCCAGATCAAGGTATTAGCTGCTAATGCAAACCCAAAAGCCAACAGCAGTTCGGATTTCAAGGATCCTGTCATTTTTTTTTCTTGGTCGCATTTGGTCCTAGTCTCATCTTATTTTGAGCGCAGACAGGTTCTAAGATGGAACACACGAATTCAAAGAACAGAGATATAGAGGAACTCCCCTATACCCCTTTGGCTCCGACATACACACGACGGAACACAGTAAAATGCTTGCCGCTGGACTGTAATGTGAGGGTGGTAGCTAGCCAGGCGAACTGCATAGATCCTACCACCAAGCAAAGTTGCGACAAAGTTCCAATAATGTGTCAACAATCTGAGAAGGGACAGTTTCCATTATGTTACGCTATTATTGGAGTTATTTTAGAAAAGGGATCGGTAATTAGGGTGATTATTTTGGCACGTCCGAAATTTGGACAATGCTGTATTTAGCAGTTTTTATTCAAATAGTTCAGAATTAGGGTGTTGATAAAATTTGCTGCATTTTCTATAAATTGTGAAAATAAACATAACTTAACACCACACCTGTATTTCCCGACGGGTTGGGCAGAGGTGTATGTAACACCCTCATTTCGCCGTTATGTTTACGCCTCATGGGGCGAGCCTATGGCCATCGATCGGGCACAAATCGAAACTCCAGGCTACTACTGAGGAATTACATACGGAAAAACCCAATAACACTTTGCCCGACCTGGGGATCGAACCCAGGACCTCACGATGAGCAGTCGAAATCGTGCAAATTACAATCTAAATAGCGAAGTAGTGGAATGGCGCTTTCAGTGCTTAAAGACGTGAGTTAAATTCCCGGAGTCAATAAATAATTTGGTTGCTTAGCGTATTTGAAGCACAAAAATCGTGAGATTTAGATTTTTTAGTTAAATGCTTAAAGCAGAACTCCAAATTCATCTTTTTTGAAACCTATTTTCATTCTTATCAAGATAAAAATACCTTTTACAAAAACAAAAATACAATACTCACCGCAGGAAATCCTGAATACCTTTCAGTTCTGTCGAATCAATAAGAAATTTAATTCCCACAAAAGGGGCGTTCTTCGAACTTCACAAACAAGTTCGGATGTTTCTTTTTTTCCCTTCTCATTCCGAATTCCTGGACATTGGAGTGCTCTGGAAGAATGCCGAGATCAATTCCCGGCATTCTTATTAGTTTTTTATCTTGCAACTTTTGGATTAAGTGGTAATAGAGCGGACTTCTTGGTAATGGGGTTTACCTGTTATAAATAAATATTGTAATAATGTTTCTATTTTGTTTGGAGAAATTAACAAGGGATTTTTGATTTGCTTCAGAAAATTAATATTGCTTAATTAAGTTACAAGCAGTTTACTGTGTTCCGTCGTATGTATATGAGAGCCAGAGGGATATAAGGGTATCCCTCTAAATCTCTGTTTCTTGGATTCGTGTGCTCCATTTTAGACCCTATCTGCGCTTACCACCAGGTGAGACTAGGGTCAAAGACGAGCAAGCCAAGAAAAAAAACAAAAACAAAGTTAAGTTTCATTTATTCAAGCCTCTGTGCTGTGTTGTCTATGGCTGTCACTATCGATCAATCCAGATGAGCTAAAAACTGAAATAGTAGGCATAGCACAAAGTAGCCTCAACGCATTGGCCCTAGAATAACAAAAAAGCTCGTAAATTGTCAACGATATTGTCGAATCTGTACTTCCAATCATTAGACTACATTAAAAAGTATTAAACAACAACCAAGTGGGTGCATAACAAGAGGATGAATGTATACAGGCTTTGCGTGGCAATTTTACTTGGCAGACCGCCATGGGGAGCCAGCAGTCTTTTGATACATACACCTGCAGGTGGTTAAGTACGTTGGCTTAACTCCCTGGAGTGTAATCATGTCGTGAACTGGAGTTTAATCGATTCAAAGGAATACTTTGTATTGGGAGCTCTTTAATAAAATATTTTTCGAGTCATTCGGTCGCTTTACCGCGACTATGCAAGCCTCATTATGCACGTCCTATTTTATTAGGTACTTAAGAATAACTTTAAACATAAAGAATAACATACATAAAAAGAATTAAAAAATTTCGACATCAGGCGACCGCTACACAATTGCACCGGCACGGATTCTCACAACAGAGGAATCAGTGACACTCCCAATCAACCTCCTCCAAAGAAAGCAACAGCTGCTAATAAACCCACTGATTATGCGTGTCAAAGAAGGGCTGACCTTCTCAGAATAGCACACCGCACAAACTCATAAACATACTTTTATTATTAAACGTTCCAAAAGCACTAATTGATTTCTAGTCGAATTTGACAGCAGTCATAGCCTAGTGGTGTGACCGTCGGACTGCCAAGTCATAGGTCGCTAGTCAGAACCTAAGACACGCACCTCTGACTTTTTGGATTCATGTGCGTATTGTATAATTATCACTTGCACAAAAACGGTGAAGGAAAACATCGTAAGGAAACCAGCATGCCTGAGAGATAGTTCTCGACGGCGTGTGAAGCCAAATCAGAGGCCCATGGGCGGCATGAACTCTGACACCAGGTTAGTCACTAACCAAACGAAAAGAAGAAGTCTAATTTAAATTAATTATATTTTGTGTTTATACACATGAGGAGCTCGTGGCTAATTACCAACCGCGCTGATCATACCATATACGATGTTAAGCTGCGCTTGCCGAGGTCAGTCCGGGGATATGACCGTTCGTTACACATCCAGACTCCTTCGTGCCTCGGAGAGCATGTTAAACAGTCGGTCCCGAGTGTCTTACGAATACCTATGACAGTCTGGTAGTCAGAAGCCCGAAAGTCTGACAACTGGTCTAACCCTAGGATATCGGCATTACCCATTAACTGGGTTGCGGCGGACAGATGGCAATCACTCCGTGTAAAATACTGATATTCACCCGTATCTGGTTAGTCTGGAAGCTGACCCCAATATGGTTGGGAAAAAACTAGGCAGAATATACAATCTTATTTTTCATAAACCCGAAAATGTTCTAACTCGACAAAATGCATGGAACAGCAAATTTATTGTCTCTATTTCAGGTTTGGTCCTAATTTAAAAGTTGTTCATAATGATGAGTACAATAACCCCTTTTCGCGTTTAGGATATATAAAAAACTAGCGACCCGCCCCGGCTTCGCACGGGTGCAATATAGATACTAATGTGGGCATATAAACCTTCCTATTGAATCACTCTATCTATTGCTGAAAACTGCATTAAAATCCGTTGCGTAGTTTAAAAGATCTAAGCGTGCAGACAGCGGGAGCGACTTTGTTTTATACTTACTAAGTAAAGATAAGTTTGTATACGTACATGTGTGTTTCAGATCAACAAAATTAGCAACGCAATCGCTATACAGAAACTATAGGTAGTTCTATAGTAGTAGATATCTATACTTGCAACCTGTTCACCTTTATTCTGTTATTTCTCTATACAATACAAGATGAAAACTCAACGCGGTGACAACAAAAGACTCATCCAATACTGGTTGAAACCAAGCTTCATTGAAACTAATTTGTTTTCAATTTCATTCATTTCTGCAGTTATTTCTTTCAATTCAAATATATTGAAAAAGGAAATATTTTCTAAAAAGCATCAAAGATTAAGTAGTAATTGATAATAGTCTTAAGTAGTAGTAGTAGATAATCAACTAGGTAGGTTAAGAAGGACTCTATTTTTTATTATTTAGGTACTACATAATATAATATCACGCCTGTACCGCCCGAAGGCTTGGGCAGAACTGTATAGTAACACCCTCATTTCGCCGTTATGTTTGAGTCCCAAGTAATAGGGGGCGAGCCTATTGCCATCAACCTGGCACAAATCCAAACTCCAGACTGCTACTGAGGAATTCCACCCAAAAAAAAACCGATAACGCTTTGCCCGACCTGCGGATCAAACCCAGGACCTCATGATCAGCAGTAGCACTTGCCACCACTAGACCAACGGGGCAGTTACTGAGTTTTACGATAATGTCTAGTTAAAAATGCTAATAGAAAGTATTCAACGATTCATTTTGATTTTATTACTGATACCGCAGATTTATGAACTCCCTTGTGATATTAAAAAGTAATTTTGGCACTAGCTCCGTTTGGCCGACATTTGAAAAATTGATAATTGAAGCTATCTGGAGCGATCCTACTACAAATTTTTGTGTGTTTTTTACCAAGCATTTGAATCGAATTTTCAGAACAGTTGGCTGGAGATCCTAAATACCTAGTTCGTTCGTTCTGCCTAGCCATTTTAGGGCAATGCCGATACCCTAAGGCTAGACCGGTGCCACGGTAGTCAGACTTCCGAGATTGTGGCTACACGTAACGACTGTCATAGGTATTCATATGACACTCGGACAGTTTAACCTGCTCTCCGAGGCAAGGAGGGGTCTCGATGTGTAACGAACGGTCACCCATCCACGGACGGATCGCGGCAAGCGCAGCTTAACTGCCCCTCAAAGTAATAAAATTAAAACATCATAATGTGGGCCAAACTTAACATTAAAATGAAACATTAAATACAGAAACGGCGTATCTTTCAGTTCTTCCACAATAAAGAGACCGGACCTTACTTATTTCTAAAAGCTGAAACTTCTGTAACATGTTGCGACAAGATCTCGTATTTCCAACTTTAGAGTCGTCGCTGTAAAGTTTCTGTTTAAATTAATATATTAATTATTTTCATGATGTTTTCAACTCTTGACGCAAAAAAGGGATGTTATTAGTTTGTACTCTTTGCCTGTGGCGTCGTAGCACCCAAGTACCTACTAGTAGTGGTTCATATTAGCAGTGATAACCTAACGGCTGAACGCTTGCCTTCTATACAAGGTTAGTGGGAAAGGGGTACTAAGCCGAAAGGGTGTTAAAGTACCCATAATAAGGGATAACTTTTGTTCTACAACTTTCCCCAAAACTCGATCGTTTAAGACAAATAGCTTTTCAAAAATTTCGTAAAAAATATGCTAAAATCTATCTGTCCATAGATATGATCAGCTGTGTTTACAATTTAGGTCATATTTAAGGTCACAGATTAGAAACTTAATTTTCTGAATTCATAACTAAAGCAGGTATGATGTTTTTTTCAAAAAACTATAATAAAAATATTTTGCCATGCAAATAAGAATTACCGAATTTTGAAATTTTAAGAGTTGCTTTTAAATAATCATCAGTGATACTTTAAGTGGCTCGCGGCTTAGTACCCCCTTTCTGACTAACCTTGTATAGCAGGGTCTGAGTTTAACCTAGGCTCGCACTACTAATTTTTGGAATTCATGTGCGGATCATGAATATCACTTGCATTAACGGTGAAGGAAAACATCGTGAGGAAACCTGCACACCTGAGAGAGCTCCATAAAGTTCTCGATGGTGTGTGTATTCTGCCAACCCGCTAAAGGCCAGTATCGTGGACTAAAGTCTAAACCCTTCTCATTCTGAGAAGAGACCCTTGCCGAACAGTGGGATAGTAATGTGTTGACGATGTATTGTTATACTGTCAGCAATAGATGTTGTAAGCGGAATAGGGTCAAACTAATCGCCTTGCAGATTTACATCTCTAGTAACAGCAGTGATAGCCTAGCGGTGTGACCGTCGAACTGCCAAGTCATAAATCTCGAGTTCGAACCCAAGCCACGCACCTTTGACTTTTCGAATTCATGTGCGTATTGCATAATTGTCACTTGCTTAAAAACTGTGAAGGAAAACATCGTGAGGAAACCGGTATGCCTGAGAGATATTTCTCGACGGCATGTGATGCCAAGTCAGAAGACCACGGGCGGCATAAACTCTGACACCAGATTAGTCACTTCTTCTTCTTCCTGCCCTTATCCCACACTAGGTGGGGTCGGCACAACATGTATTTCATAAATCCATGTTGTTAGAGGTTTTGGCTTATAGTTTTATGACCGGCCGCCTGTCTGACACCAACCCTCCTTGGGAATACTCGTGGCGCCCATTGCGCGATTGACACAATGTACTTCCTGATATTATACATTGGGTCCCAAAATGATATGCATTTCCAATCTTATTGCCAACAACTAAGCCGACTATATTCTTCTTGGTGGAGTATACTTGCAGTTCCTTGACCCACTCATTCGGTTTTGCTAGGGACTTCGGTTCTGACACATCGTAAATCGTAGCACCCCAGGTTAGTCACTAACCACACGAAAAGAAGAAGATTTGCAGTAAACTTAATTAACTTCGCAGAAGGTAGATTCCAATACAAGATGTTATTACATTATGACATTACGTTATAAAAACACGATGTAATTTCATTTGAGCAACAAACATTAATATGGCATTCGATTCCTACACTCGTCTGGTCCGATATTAAAAATCCTACAATATTTGTAAAGCCCACGTTACACGACCGAAGTATGGTACAGAAATATATTTTACTATAGTCTAAGATCCCACAATAGAACGACCTTCACGAGGTGGTTAATATATGGAAAGTATTTTATATCAAATTAAATATGTCAATAAATATATTGCAAATGGGTTGACTAAATACTTTCAGTCCAGAATTTTATGACAATTTTTTTTTTTTAGTTTTCACTGGTTTGGTTAATAGACAAATTCCATACCAATCGAAAGTATGAAGCCTATAGAATATGCAAACGTTAAGTTGACTATTTTTATCCCGTCACAAACCTTGGGTAGGCAGGTATAAACACAGCATTTATACCTGCTTACCCAAGAGTTGTGACGGGAAAAAATAGTCAACCTAACGTTTGCATATTCTATAGGCATTCTGGACTGAAATTTTTTAGTCAACCCATTTTCAATATATTTATTGACATATTTAATTTGATATAAAATACTTTTCATCCATTAACCAGCTCTGTGAAGGTCGTTCTATACTGGGATCCTATACTACTAGCACTTAGCCCGCGACTTTGTCCGCGTGAATTTTCATACAAACTTCCATCCCCTATTTTACCCCCTTAGTGGTAGAATTCCCAAAAATCCTTTCTTAGTGGATGCCTACGTCACAAAAGGAACCTACTGTCCAAATTTCATGTTTCCAGCTTCAGTGGTTTAGGCTCTGAGTTGGTGAATCAGTCAGTCAGGACAAGTAATTATATTATGTACAGATTACTAGCTGTGTCCTCACGGCTCCGCCCGTAGCCTATGTTACTCAGTGATAATGTAGATTTCTAACGGCAAAAGAATTTTTGAAATCGGTCCAGTAGTTTTTAAGTTTATTCGTTACATACAAAAATACAAATCTTTCCTCTTTATAATATTAGTATAGATTAGTATAGATAAGATGCATAGATTTTATACTGTCAATTTAACTATCATTACTTACGTAAATTTTTTCTTTGTTTTCAGGTATGGGAATATTTAAAATGTTCAAGAAAATCCAAAATGGCTACAGGTAAAAAAATAATACGCATTTTAAAGTTATATTCGCGAAAACTGTCTGATTCGTAATTCAAAAGCTATACATAACATAACATCACGCCTGTATTCCTCGAAGGGTTGGGCAAAGGTGTATAGTAACACCCTCATTTCGTTGTTATGTTTAAGTCCCATGTAATAGGGGGCGAGTCTATTGCCATCAACCGGGCACAAATCCAAACTCCGAGCTGCTACTGAGAAATTCCACACGGAAAAACCCAATAACACTTTGCCCGACCTGGGGATAGAACCCAGGACTTCACGATCAGCAGTCACGCTTCCACCACTAGATCAACGAGGTCAGTCAAAAGCTATACATATTGTACCTTATTACAATGTTAATAATATTAATATACCATATTCAGCATTCGGAAAATTTGAGACTTTCGATGCCCTCGCATTCTACCAAATTCTATGACAAATCGTTCACAGTCCAAGCTGTACGCTTATGGAATGCGTTGCCGATGCCAGTAAGACAAGCTCAGTCACTGGATTCTTTTAAAAAAATAGTTAAAGATCATTTCTTTTCTCAACACGTTTCTAATTCCTCATAAATCAGTACCTCATCATCAATCTACCTTGTTTTCCCTATCACATAATTATATATCATATATATATTTCAATATTTATATATATATTTGTAAGTATTATGTCTATGTATGGTGTGTAGTATATATTTTGCAGCAGTACACCATGGACTACCCCCTCTATCTTATTCATTGACTTCCTGTTCATCCAAAGGTTGTCTGGTAGATATCGCTATCAGCGATAAGACCGCCATTGTACCCTTTAATGTTTGTTATTGTATAAGAGCTGTACAATTTTGGTGTACAATAAAGTATATTCTATTCTATTCTATTCAGCCAAATAGTATCCCACTGCAGGACACGGGCCTTTTCTCGGAATAAGAAGGGTTTAAGCTTAGTTCACCACTCTGGCATGGTGCGGATTGGCTGACTAAACAAACCATCAAAGACTTTTTGGGAGTCCTCTCGGGTGTGCAGATTTCCTCACAATGTTATCCTTCACCGTTAACGCAAGTGATAACTAAACTCCTGCAAGAGATATTCTCAAGTACTTTAGTAAATCACCTGCATTATATTAAAAATACCTTTGCTACAATGTACAGTGTACCCTCAGCTTAACGTAGGTAATCTAGACGTGTGCGTTACGATCCCCGGGGGACGTGTGCAGATCCGTCGACTCCTAGCCGTAACGTCTGTGTATAGATAGTTACTGTAACGTATCTATGTAGGTAGTTGCTGCAACATCTGTACGTACTTATGTGCTTATCGTGAACGCAGTATCGCGGTCTGGGGATTACCGATGTAGAGTATCAAGACCGTTTTTCTCGGAAGTCTTGTTATGTAAGCAATCTTTTTATTTCTTTTTATACTTGATCCGATTTATCTATGTTAAGGATAAGCAGTATCGAGATGTTAATCTATCTATCTATACCTATACAAGGTTAGTCGGAAAGGGGGTACTAAGCCGTGGGCCACCTAAAGTATAACTGATGACTATTTTAAAGCAAGTGTTAAAATTTCAAAATTCGATAGTTTTTATTTGCATGGAAAAAGATTTTTATTTTAGTTTTTTTTAAAAAAAAAACATACCTGCTTTAGTCAAGAATTCAGAAAATTAATTTTCTAATCCGTGACCCCAAATATGACCTAAATTGTAAAAACAGCTGATCATAGCTATGGACAGATAGATTTTAGCATATTTTTTACGAAATGTTTGAAAAGCTATTTGTCTTAAACTATCGAGTTTTGGGGAAGTAGTAGAGCAAAAGTTATCCCTTATTATGGGTAATTTAACACCCTTTTGGCTTAGTAACACCTTTCCGATTAACCTTGTATATAAAAATCAATTGCCGTGCGTTAGTCTCGCAAAAACTTGAAAATGGCTCGATTGATATGAATAATTATTTTTTTGTTTGGTTCGCTTCAACACTGGGGGTTGATTTAAATAAAAGAAAATTAGGAAAAATTTAAAAATAAGATTTGGTGGTACGAAGTTCACCGGGCAGCTAGTTATAAATAAGAAAAGGTATTTGCATGGTCCATCCGAATGTTAACCAGCTCTCTCTATAGTTTGTTCTGCTTAGCCTTTTCCCTTGTGTTGGGTTCAGTTTCCAGTCTAACCAGATGCAGACGAATACCGGTATTTTTACACGGAACAACTCTGACTCTGGAAAGCCTATAGTCTAATGAAGAATAAATATTTAAAGGAATAGTAAGTTAGTGATAAGCAATCATATTATATTTATTTAAACGAGTTATAAATCCCTTACCATCTATCGTTTTGCAATGACGAGTGATTTTCGCGTTTCACGGTGTCTTATTAGGCAATAAATGTTATTATCTTGATGGAGACATCAAACCTTTCTAGAATGACACATACTCCCGCCTGTCATTTCCGAAGGGGTAAGCAAATGTGTTTTAATCGTTACGGGTAGTCAGAAACCCGAAAGTCTCACAACCGGTCTAACCTAAGGATATCGGCATTGCCCAGTAACTGGGTTGCGGAGGTCTGATGGCAGTCGCTCCATGTAAAATACTGGTATTCAGCCACATCTGGTTAGACTGGAAGTTGACCCCAACATAGTAGGGAAAAGGCTATATATGTGTTTTCCTATTACAAGATTCCGTACACCCACGTTTCGCCTCTTGTATTTAGTCCCATGTAATAGGTGGCGAGCTTAAATTATGGTGCCAGGATCGTTTACAACTCACTTCTAACGAATGATAAACGCGAATTATTGACTGCTGCTGATAAGATGTCTCCCAGATGGCTCTAATTCCAAATCCTGTAGATATTGTCACAACCACAAACCAACCCCATAGGTAATTGCAATTGTGCATAAGCAGATTGCTGGCTAATCGTCTAAGAGCACCACTATACCCCATTTCCGTCAGTTAACTTTGGAAGACTCCCACGGGATCTGTTGCAAACGTTGTCCGGATTATGTACCTATGTAAGTACCAAGCTTCAAGACCGTACACCATGTTTATGAAGGCCATTATAAATGTAGACGACTTTGTAAGGAAACCTTTTGGTTAATCATTATGGTTATTGCATAGCTTGTCGCTGTTCACTGTTAGGCATAGGGTTTTCCCGTGATGTGACCTGTAGCTACCTTGCTGGGCAAGTTCTTGGCTTGGTTTAGGCGAACAACTTGGATGGCTAACTCCTCTCGGCCAGAGTACATTGCAGTTCATTCTGGTAGTTCGTCTTCTTCTTTTCATGTCGTTAGTGACTAACCTGGTGTCAGATTTTATGCCGCCTTTGGACGTCTGACTTGGCTTTACATGCCGTCAAGGAATATCTCTCAGGCATGCCGGTTTCCTCACGATGTTTTCCTTCCCCGTTAAAGTGATAATTATACAATACGCACATGAATCCGAAAAGTCAGAGGTGCGTGCCTTGGATTCTAACTCGAGACATATGACTTGGCAGTCTGATGGTCACACCACTAGGCTATCACTGCTGTTAGGCTAATCATTATGGTAAATGTATAGCTTGTCACTGTTCACTGTTTTGCATAGGGTTTTCCTGAGATCTGACCCATAGCCACCATGCGGGTAAGAAAGGTTCTTAGTATCACCGGCTTTGGATATTCAACCAGCTTAAAACTTGGATGGCTACCTCCTTCGGTCTAGGTCCAGGCACAAAACAGATAGGTACAGAAGTCAATCACATGTATGTACTTCACTTTTCATACCTACGCTCGGCGGTCGCTCTATCTATATATCTATCTCCCTCAAGCGCATGGCACTCGCGCTCGCACTCACTCGCACTCTAGTCCCAAACAGTCCGAGATATCGTGTCCGTGAGCAGTGTCTATGTGTGCATTGCTCGAGTGCACTTGTATGTAGATTGACTTCTGTACCTATCTGTTTTGTGGTACAGGGCAGTGCATTCTGGTGGTTTATAAAATTAGTATACAGCGTGTTACAAAATTCACCATGAAAAATGTAAATAATCAAGTAGTCTTTTATAGTTGTTGTTATTTACCTCTCAGACGAAATTAGGTAAGAATGTAAATAACTTTCTGGGTAGTCTACTATTTAGTTTTATGTTTTCAGGGTTGCCTTTCATTATGATTATTTTATGTTTTATCCATTTTTTTGGGTCATACTACGGTTTTCAAATATTGCCAATAGACTCTTTACAAGCGAACTTTTAACCCCCTTTCGGCTTTAGGGGTATTTTTGTAACACGTTGTATAAAGATCGCGTGATATAAAAATACGTATGGCAGTATATTTAAAAACCCTTACAAAACCAATATATCAGCACAAGTTTCACAGCATAATTCACACCGTAAAAGTGGCGTTCGTAACCACAAGCGGTGTAATTGCGGCCGTTCATCAATTTTTATTACGGGGTTGCGTGAGGCGATATCATCATGGCCAGCACTTCGGGGGGCAGAGTTGAGTAAACATATCCTCGATTGAGCGATAGAGGAAGGAGTTACTTGTTCTTTCAGTGTACCTATAGGTCATGATTTGAGAAGAGGAAATTAAATATTAGTGGTTGAACCCTTGACTTCCATGCAGGGGGGTCTGAATTGGATCCCAGCCCGTACCTCTGACTTTTCGAATTCATGTGCGGATTAGAATTTGATTATCACTTGCGTTAACGGTGAAGGAAAAACATAGTGAGGGAACTTGCACACCTGAGATGTCTCCATAAAAGTTCTCGATGTTGTGTGTAGTCTGCAAACCCGCACCAGGCCAGCGTGGTAGACTAAGGCCTAAACCCTTCTCATTCTGAGAAGAGACCCGTGCCCAGTAGTGGGACGTTAATGAGCTTATATAATTAGTTTGAAGCTGTGTGGACAATAGCACGGCACATGAAAATATTGCGATTAGATCTGAGAGAAAGAGAGGTATCCAGCAAATTTATAGTCACTGACTTATACAGGATGGACCAAATAGTGACGTCCAAAAGAAAAATCTGAATTCGTCATACCCAGGGGTATTGGAAAATACCCCATGTTTGTTCCGTGATTTCTTGTAGTTGTCCAGTTACATTTTTTTTAGTTATCCTACTACAAACTTAAATCCTTATTATAGATACTTTTTTGAGTAACTAGGAAGAATGTCAGGAAGTTTATTATTTTATGTATGAAAGTAACACTCAAAACGAACAAAAAAACGCGGATCATACATGGGGTATTTTCCAATACCCAATATTTGGACCAGCCTGTATGTCAGAATTACTTACTATACAAGTTTGATTAAACTCCAATTCAATATACTTTGTCAGGAAAAGAATTCCTCCTAAAAATAATATTTATTTAACAGAAGACCAAGAACGTAGAATCTTATTTCTAAGTGATGATCAAAGACAAGCTAAAAAGTAACTTCCACTCGTATTTTCTACCAAAACAATGAACATAAAAGTTGACCCGATTTTACCCTAATTTTCCCAAATCGAACATCAATCCCCCCTTAACATCCTCTACACACAAGAAAATGATTTAATCCAATCCATTATTGAATTACCACACATAATGCTTATGAAGCGATCACAGTAGAACCTCCACGAAATTCCCCAATCGAATACTAATACACGTAGAACGCTTACCGCCCTTCATCACGACGCGCCGCCCGCCCAACGGTGTTGCTAGTGAATGCTGAAGTGGAAGAAAGTGGGGGAGATTTAATGATGGAATATTTGTAGTTATTTTGTAGAAACTTTTGATTGATGCAGTTTTGGGGGTAGGTATGGGTTTAATGGTTTTTTTATGGGGTAGATATGATACCACTTTGGCAATCCTTTAATTTAATTTAAATCTAAGATTACTGATGGCAGCTGTGACGTATTAAATACTGACCATACCCTCATGAAGAAAAAGGCTAGGACGATGATTTAAGAGGAAACCTCTGGGAAAGCGGCCTACCGCAGTCCACTGCTGGACAAAAGCTTGTACTAAAATGGTAAAGTTGTGGCGGCAACCACCATGCCGTATGCGAATTACGCAGCACGACGATTGCTACACAGACAATGACAGCTGTCAAATGAAACGTCACAAATCCTGCAATCGTGATATCAAGATTTGACACGCAGATAGTATATATACAACTTCCCAACATCAACCGTTGGGCAGGGGCCCGCCAGGCATAAGATCCGCCTGGTAGGAGAATCCTCCCTTTTCGTTGGAAGAACACCATACCTCGTTCCTCCACGAAGTCATCACGCTCTTCATTGGACTATAGTAACCAGGCACATTTAGAAATAAAGAAAGAAAGAAGATTATTTATTCTGGACTCACACAGAAAGTTACGGAAACAAATGCAATATTTAAAAAAAGAAAGGATAAGTATTTAGACTACCTGCACGAGCCCAAAAAGGGTTTCTATCTCAGCACAATGCTGCGAAATTAAAAAAAAAAACAAAATGTCGCAACTCTGGTTTTCAGATAGGACCATAGTGAATTTCTAAATAGACAAAGATTTGGTTTTGGCGATTTTCTTCTGGGCCTTTTAATAGTAGACCTTTGATTTTCAATACATCATGTTTGCCCAAAATCAAATGGTCACTTTACACAAAGCGTGTTAAGATTAACTGCGTAGTTTTGAGTTTGATTCTGTATCAATGATTATTTTTAAGCCTACCGGTGTTTTTCAACAATTGCGCGTCAAATAACTAAAACCAATATGGCGTCGACTGAGTGATCTATGTGAAGTTCGGGACATATGATTTGTTTTGATGAGTCCAATAGATTGCACTTGGTGTTCAGGGTCTGACGATGGAGCTAGGAGGTGGATAGTGGAATTCTTCAGTGGCTAGTAAACCCCCCAAGTTTAGCAGTCGACGCCATCTTGGTTTCCCGTGACAGCTAGATGACGTCACTGTCCTTCCTAGCTACTGATGAACCAATAAGCTTCGACTACTGTTGTCAAACTTTGTTGTTATTTGTGGAAAATTATCACAGATCGTGACGTAGATGAGGATATCGCGGGAAGTGGATACCAGGTGAAGTTATATTACTATATCATAGCTTAGCGTTGTGTTTACAGTAAAACGATCACACGAATACCTACATAAAATATTAAAATGTAACATAACATCACACCTGTATTCCCCGAAGGGTTGGGCAGAGGTGTATAGTAACACCCTCATTGCGCCGTTATGTTTAAGTCCCATGTAATAGGGGGCGAGCCTATTGCCATCAAACGGGCACAAATCCAAACTACGGGCTGCTATTGCGGAAATTCAACACGAAAAACCCAATAATACTTTGCCCAACCTGGGGATCGAACCCAGGACCCGTGGTCAGCAGTCGCGCTTGCCACGACTAGCCCAACGAGGGAGTCAAAACTATATAACTGAAATATTACAACTTAGTTTTAACTGCAGCGCTACAAAACTATGCCTACTCCTACCCTCCCACTCAGCAAGCCTCCATACTTAGGTTGACAACAACATAATTCACGTCCACGGCTGGCAACACCGCCGCCCGCCTTACAGTACCCGTCACGCCGCCGCCCCGGACGCACGTCCGCTTCGTATCGACCGCGTGTTAGTGACGTGAATCAACGTGTTACACCGTGTTTGTGTGTTTCTCGTGAGTGGCTTAACCGAGACAGTTGCGAGATAAAGGTATGTGTTTCTCGTTTTTGTCTTCTCGTGTTTCGATTACGATGTTTTCGGTTTTGGTTTGTTTACATGCGGTGTTTGATTTGTCTGATAAATTTCTGAGATGTGTATAGCCTGAGGAATGTAGAATATTTACAACTATCATTGTTGATTGCATGATATGTTCCCAGACTCATTTAGGGGTAGTTTTCAGTTATATACACGGCCAACGGCAAGCTACATAAGCTTACCGGTGACAGAATATTCATAATATTTTGTCAGCAAAAAGGGCGAATAACTCATTATCAGATAGTTTGGAAGTTGCCACAGATAATAAAACTCAAATATTCTCTATTTAATTCTCATACAGTCAGTGACCGACTAATTTCATAGACACACACCTCACATATTAAAACACAAAGTACAAAGGTTGTTTATTGTTATTTTAGGACGAAAGTAATACGACTAATGTTATTACCATTTATTATCGCTGGGGACGGATAGCGGACGGTATTATTTACTATAATATTCACTTGGTAATGCCTAAAAAAATAATTTGCAATGCTTACAGCGGTTTTGAAATAATACACGTTAAGGTGTTCTGAAAAAGGTTCTAATGCCTAATTCCTATGATTTACCGAGCGTTATTATTCAAAATACAACTCTTGTATCTTTGCCAAATTAAGCAAAGACCCCATAGATTTGCATATAAGGCTCATTTGCATTGATTTGCATACGTAAGTAGCTATTGCAATTAAAGTTATCTTACAAATCTATTGATATGCAAAGTTTTGCAATAAAAAATGTTACTATTGGTAAGCAAAACGATTCGTTTTGGTTATAGGAACCGGATATACGTGGTTGTGAGAACCATAGGAAATGTCGCCCCGTAGTTTTGAAGATTAGATTTAACTTAAAGCAGGTCGACACAATCGGGAGTTTTGCTTTGAAAACAAGTAGTGAGTGATGTCTTCTATAATATCTACTATTAACTTGCTTCTCTAAAGGCAGGTGCAGACGGCGGACAGTCCCTAGCCGACTTTCAAGTCCACTAAAATAAATAATCCCCTTAAAAAAGATTTTAAGTTATACGGTTTTATCTTGCAGTACCCCTGCAGCATCAGGATTTGAGGATTGAAGGTTAAAATTATTATAATGCTGTATTGTCATAAGGATAGAATTTGTGTGCGAAGTTTCAGGAGAATTGGTTAAGCAGAAGTAGTTGAAAAATCTATCGCAAGATTTGAACCAAACAATCAAATATACGAAATGAAGCTAATTAATACCGTTTAATAATAAAATAGAATTTTTGGCGGAATTTTAGACCTACTAGTGCGTTAATTCATTATTCGCGGACAAATAAATAAGACGCGATTTGTCTATCGTCTACTTCGTAAAAAAGTTCTGGTAGTATCTTGGTAGATTACTGTCAGTATCTGGTTAGACTGGAAGCTGGCGTAAATATGCTTAGGAAAAGGATAAGAATATTTAAGACATGAAAGTTCTTCTCCAAAGGAAACTACATTTTTAAAAGTGGTAAATAATGACTCAAAAGTACCTTAGTACGTAATGGTCTAATTGAAATAAAGTTGTTGAGTTTGAAGGAGATTTATTGAAACAGTAGTCGTGATGATTCTGAAATGAACTAGTCTGCACTAACCCCCTTCACAGAACGGGCTCCATATTGTTTACTGGGTGCATCAAACTCATGAAAGTCGTATAAAAGTTGCACAGGTTACGAGCTAGGCTAGGTAATAACGTATCCCCCCACTGGGCGGTTAAAACTTTTAGTGGGGATAACAGCTGATTCACTAAGATAGGCACATACAGCCTGAGCCACTATTATTGTATTTTTTATTTATATACCTATTGTTTAAGGAAAATATGAAATTATTCCTACCTTTTTATCATTGACTTGGTCGGTTTGACCATAGTCACACCTGATGGTAAGTGCAGACAGGGTCTAAGATGGAGCACACGAATCCAAGGAACAGAGATATAGAGGGATTCCATTATACCCCTCTGGCTCTCACATACACACGACGGAACACGGTAAACTGCTTGGCGCACTTTAATGTGAGGGTGGTATCTAGCCAGGCGGACCGTATAGATCCTACTACCAAGAGTGCTAGGTTTTGTTGAATCTTATAACACGTGTCTATTCCCAGCGTGCGGTGAGGAAGTTTTATATTCTAACCCGTCCGTACACAGGGAAAATGTACATTGTACACTTACATGTAAAATGTACACCTAAATGTTCATTATACATTTCTATTTCTATACTTGCTTTACCCGACCCGGCTTCGCACGGGTAGCACTAAGTAGCTACGGCGCACTTACCTACCTATTATTTTGTGACATTTAATGTTTGACAGGTAAGAACAGTTTGTATGGGAAAAGAAAAGTGTTGTTTTTACTATTTTCCACGCAATTTTTGTTTTTTTTTCTCCATACGAACCTTCCTTGTGCCTTAAGGAATATATAAAAAAAAATTGCGCAATTGGTCGAGCCGTTCTCAAGTTTTGCGCTTAGCAACACATTTGGCGATTCATTTTTATTTATATAGATGCAGTATTGTGATAATCGAAAAAGAACAAAGAGTACCCAACATCTACATCCCACCAAAATGAAAAACTTTACGCGGGTCCTTACAAAAACATACCTATTCAAAAACCCATTATTTTTATACATTATTCATATTTTGGTATTCAGGGATCATCGTTATAGACCTCCCTGAACGTCACCCTGCATTTTCATTAAGTTTTCGTCTCAAAATCCAGCCTCTTGAGTAGATAGTCTTTGTAGATTGTTTATGCATTTTCCTTTAGAAAACTATAGCTGGGAGTGATAATGACTTCCGTTGTAATCCTTTACAAGAGACTTCTCTAAAGCTTGTTATTGTTGTATAAAAGACATAGGACAGAATCTTGTAGGGGTAAATTTATCATTACAGTTATAGCTAATATCAGTATGTCAGGATTGGGAGCATGGTAAATAAAGTAAAGGAAACCAACATAGACTCTCCACCACTGAAAGTACTTTGAATTAGGTTAGTGATTAGTTACAGAAGCTAGTACACAATAATTATATTACAATATAATAATTAACACAAGATCAGAAAATGAGGACAAGCAAACCAAATATAAAAGGTCAGACTTCTTCAGCTGTTCGACATGAAATCCTCTGGTCCGTCGAATGACCACTGTTTTTATAACTTCGGGTACGTTGATTAATCTTGACGGTTACCTTCCTATGTCAACATTGTCCAGTGTTACCAGTTACCGATAACAGTTGAACTAAGATTTGTATGCGATTTTTAATTAGGTTCTATAATGGCGGCCATATTAAAATACCGTTCTAGTGAAAAGTAATACTTTATGGGTATTAATTGAACAAGAGTAGAGAAAGAACGAATAAGAAGAGACATTCTCATTCGTTCTTCCGTGGATCTATCATCCACGGAAGAACGAATGGAAGTATCGTCTTATAAATATAATTTAGAAAAAGATTTTACTCACAACTATACTCCATTTAATACGAGGGCAGAGTGATAAGTCTGGTAAAAATCAACTTAGGAATAAAGTTATCGCAAATTGCATATAGTCATTTTATTTAACACTCTTTTGAGAATATAAATGATAATTTTTAGCCAGTTATGTCGGGTATCTTTTTTTTGACAGCCATTAAATAAAAACAATTACTTGAGTTTTCGTAAACATGGAGTAAAGTGAATTTCGTGTGTTGATTAAACATTATTTTTTGCGTAAAAAAACTATTACGGAAACGAAACAAAAGCTTGACAAATAATATGGGGACTCCGCTCCGTCGATGAAAATGATTCAGTGTTGTTTTCCGATTTTCGTTGTGGTCGTACGAACACAAGTGATGCTGAACGTCCAGGACGCCCTATTTAGGTCACGACACCAGAGATGATCGCCAAAATCCATAACATCGTATTGAATGACCGACGAGTAAAAGTGCGTGAAATAGTTAAGATAGTAGGCATCTCACACGAACGTGTGCGCAATATCTTACACCAATGTTTAAGCATGAAGAAGCTCTCCGCGTATTGGGTGCCGCGTTTACTCACTGTGGAACAAAAACACACGCGTGTGACCACTTCAGAGGCAGGTTTGGCGTTGTTTCAACGGGATAATAAGAAATTTATGCGTCGTTTCATAACAGTAGACGAAACGTGAATCCATCACTATACACCAGAAACCAAGGAACAGTCAAAACAGTGGATTGCTTGTGGCGAACCTGCACCGAAGAAGGCCAAAGCAGTTTTATCGGCCAACAAAGTGATGGCCACAATTTTTTGGAATGCACGTGGTATAGTCCACATTGAGTATCTACAGAAGGGTAAAATGATTACCAGCGAATATTATGTCAATTTATTGGACCATTTCAAGACATTTTTAATAGAAAAACGGCCGCATTTGTCTCAGAAGAAAATCCTTTTCCATCAAGACAATGCACGAATGCACACCTGCGCGATCGCCATGGCCAAATTCCTTGAGTTACACTATGAGTTACTTTCTCACCCACCATATTCTTCGTATTTAACCCCCTGCGACTATTTTCTGTTCCCAATTTAAAAAAATGGCTGTGTGGAAAAAAAATCGATCCAATCAAGAGATCATGCACAAAACTAATGTCTATTTTGAAGGGTTTACAAAATCGTATTATATTGAAGGGATCGAAAAGTTGGAGAAACGTTGGATGAAGTGTATGGAGCTAGGGGGAGACTATGTTGATATATAAATAATAACTTTTACAAAATATATATTCCTTGTTTAATTTTTACCAGACTTATCACTCTGCCTACGTATGGCATAATACAAAAGCAATCATACTTTTAAATTATTTCTTCAAATATAGTTTCAGCTGATTGTTAAGATTCATAACAGCATAGCATGCAAAAAATCAATGCAAAAAATTGAATACTGTAGATACATAAATGTCGTTTTGTAAGCTCTTTTCCATTGCATTCCTATTTGCTACTTGTTGCATGAAGCTGAAATAAAATAAAAAAGAATGCATAAGATACTTATTTCTTCTGCACTATTGCCAACAATCATCTGGGGTGGTAGTCTGCCAATAAATAAATACTTTCGTAATTTCGTAGGACTATTAATCTAACCCTGCATTTGATTTGAGGGGCTCATGGCTAATTACTGACCGCGTTGAACATGCGATTTACGAGGTTAAGCTGCGCTTACAGCAGTCAGTCCGTGGATAGGTGACCGTTCGTTACACATCAAGACCCCTCCGTGCCTCGGAGAGGATGTTAAACAGTCAGTCCCGGGTGCCATACGAATACTTATGATAGTCGGTACGGAAAGTCCGAAGCCCGAAAATCTGACAACTGGTCTAACCTTAGTATATCGGCATTGCCCGGTAACTGACACACTGGTATTCAGCCGCATCTGGTTAAACTGGAAGCTGACCCCAACATAGTTGAAAACAAGCTAGACAACAGAACATTTGATTTGCATACCACACTTCAAAATCAGTTTCCTATTGACCACAAACACTGCAACACTTCGACTATCGCATGTGGTTTTCCAAGTACCACCCCAGTACTAATTCAGTGGGATACGACCACGGATGTGTGGTCGCATGGTTGTGAGCTAAGTGGCAAATAAATTGCCTCGACTATCTTGAATGGGCGTTTAATATCCGGCTACCAGGTGCCTGTAGAGATGGCCGCGTGCGTATATTCGACGCGGACTATATCCGCATGTGTTTTATGTTCGTGTATATTGCTGGGGGTTTTATCGGATATTCTGTTAGTAGTATTGGCTGTGATCTGATTTTAATGTAAGTGGTTTTTGTGGGAGTTAATTATCGTTTTATGTTGCAAGTAATGATATAGTAGTCATAATTTTTTTTTTACAAATGGTTAACAAACTTTTGATTGTGATACATACACATTTTTTTACAACATTTACAATTATTTGTTTGTTTTTATTTCTATAAATGTGTAATATTAATAAATTACTATAGTAATGTTTTAATTTTGGTGGAAATCAAAGAAAAATATCCGATTGCATAAAAATGTTTTAACTTGTAATTTGGTGGTAGAAGACAATGGTAAGCCACGGAAACACATCCCCACTTAGTACCTACCTAGTTGGACAAATTCTTATACACCTCTTCTTATATCCTAAGTAAAATCACGATTTTATCATTTCCTCCCTATAAATATGTTCCAGTGTCTCAAAATTTCTCGAATATATTATAATTTGTCACGTACTCAATTTTGAATTGAAGCGTTGTTTTTCGTATATATCGCTTCACAACTACTTAGCTCGGCTACATCACTATTCTATATCGCTTTCCAATAAAAAAGGAGAAAGTTAAAATGCCAATGTGTTAGCGAACACCTAACAGGTGGTTGATTTAAAAAAAAAAGGAATATAAAAGGTCGAATAGCGGTTTAATGTAGACTCGCTTTTTGTGCAAGTTCGCCGTTGATTTAGTTATTTATTAATACGGTTATTGAAAAAATTACGGTTGGTAGTTACTTTTCCTTTATTTATTGGATATTCGGTAGTGACGTTTAATCTTAATAATATTGGCACTCGAATCGTAAGACTTACATAATAAACATAACATCACGCTTATATTCCTCGAAAGGTTGAGCAGAGGTATATAGTAACACCCCCATTTCACCGTTATGTTTAAGTTCCATGTGATAGGGGGCGAGTCTATTGTCTTCAACCTGGCACAAATCCAAAGTCCGGGCTGCTACTGAGGAATTCCACACGGAAAATTCCAATAACACCTGGGGATCGAACTCAGGACCTCACGATCGGAAGTCGTGCTTGCCACCACTTGACGAACGAGGCAGCTTTTGAGCATTGTTACTGCAAAGCCCTCTACGCATTGTCCTGCCGTACATTCTGCTGTCCACCTGCGCACGATGCAGGACATAAAACGATAGACGTGCTGGACACAACCATCGTGCATTTTGCTGTCCAGCAAGCCTGCACACTAACATTTTACATCGTGCATTGTGCACGGACAGACAGCACGGATGGACAATACGTAGAGAGCTTAAAAACAACCTCCATTTATTTTGCAATACCTACATACAATAGTTGAAAGTGGGTCATGCAGAGATTTTTTATTTCACACCATCAGCTCGAACTGACCAGTCTGGTCGTAGTCCTATGTTAAATGATGGATAGTTTATTTTCCTCTTTAAGTCATTTATCATTTATTCCCTCTTCACACTTCACAAATCGGAATTAAAGTTTATGTGTACTAAAAATGTCTAAGCTGTATTCCACCTTTGTGAGAGACTGGTGCCTGATAAAGGTTTTTGGGAAAAACCTGTGTTAAGTATATGCAAGGAGGAGCTCGTGGCTAATTACCAACCGCGCCGATCATACGATTCGCGAGGTTAAGCTGCTCTTGTCGCGGTCAGTCCGTGGACATGACCGTTCGTTACACATCGAGACCCCGTGCCTCCGTTAAACCATCGGTCCCGGGTGTCATACGAATACCTTTGGCAGTCGTTACGGGTAGTCAGTACCCGAAAGTCTGACAACCGGTCTAACCTTAGGATATCGACATTGCCCAGTAACTGGATTCCAGAGGTCTGATGGCAGTCGCTCCGTGTAGAACACTGGTATTCAGCCGCAACTGGTTAGACTGGAAGCTGACCCCAACATGGGAAAAGGCTAGGCAGAACAAGTATACGCAAAGCATACAAAACACTTATCGGATTGACATAAAAACCTCATATTTACTTACACAAAATCATAAACGAAGCCCTATGCACCTGCGAAAATATCCCTTAAATCCAAAGTGTACATTTAGATCGAGCTACCCTTCTTCCGGGGGTAGTTTTTTTGTCAGTTTTCCTCGTATACAGCCCACGGGGATGGTCGAAAGGGTTGTAACAGATGTATTTCTGAAGAGGGGTATCCTTACTTTACCTTATTCGAGTTACTTGTTAAGAATTTTGTTCCGTGAATTAATTATAACATTCAAAATATTTGTTTTTTTTTGTCGAATATTTTGACTGATTTTGTAAACGAAAACTGTCTGGAAGAATGATTTGGCTTCGGTTCGCTTGCGATTGATGTTGGCCCCAATGCTAGCTCCAATACTGTTTGCCAAATGTGTGGTTCGAGAAAATCACATTGGCCCCAAGGTTCACTCCATCGCTGGGAGTTGGCCGATCTGTGTCGGTTTCTTCAAAGAAAATACACACCGACTACTAAGCGTGCCAACTAAGAATAGGATCGCGCTTGCTACAACTTCACACGATAGCTGTCAAATTAGTAATGACAGCAAAAAAAAACTGTGTGAAAGAAATATGTTATATTTTTTTATTCATAGATTTCATTATTATATATATAATTTTTTATAAAATGTTATTTCTTGAATTCCATAGGTAAATAGATAATTTTGGATAAATTAATAATATTTGGAAGTAGTATTCATTAAAAAAATTAACCAATATATAGGTATAGTTAGCTTCACGAAATGCTACTGGTCACCCTAATATGTCGCCATAATAATAATATAATTACTGTGTAATTAATTTGGCGTAAAATTGATTAGAAATATCAAAGAAAGTGAACAAAAAATTATTAAACTAAGTATAATTTCTTTATTTACTTTTTTGCAGACCTTACGCTTTGGTAATGAAGTTCACGAGTATTGCGGAACAAAATGGCGTCTTGACAGTACTATTCTTAGTTGGCACGCATAGTACTCGCAATGCATCACACGTTGGGACTTGTTCAGTCTTACCGCGGCGAACATCGAGTGTAACATAACATAACATCACGCCTGTATTCCCCGAAGGGTAGGCAGAGATGTATAGTAACACCCCCATTTCCCCGTTATGTTTAAGTTCCTTGTAATAGGGGGCGAGCCTATTGCCATCAACCAGGCGGAAAGCTACCGAGGAAGTGCTTACGCAAAAATCCAATAACACTTTGCCTGACCTGGGGATCGAATCCAGGACCTCACGATCAGGAGGCGCGCTTGCCATTACTAGACCAACGAGGCAATTGGGCACTACTAGAACATCGAGTGTGCTCGTGCTAAATTGAACCTAGATGTTATGCGCGTGAACGAACGACATATTCCAATAACAAAAAATATACAAGGTTAGTCAGAAACGGGCTACTAAACCGAAAAGGTGTTAAAGTACCTATAATAAGGGATAACTTTTGTTTTACAACTTTCCCCAAAACTCGATAGTTTAAGAGAAATAGCTTTTCAAAGATTTCGTAAAAAAATATCCTAAAATCTATCTGTTCATAGCTATGATCAGCTGTGTTTACTATTTAGGTCATATTTGGGGTCACGGTTTAGAAACTTAATTTTCTGAATTCATAACTGAAGCAGGTAGGGTCTTTTTTTTGAAAAAGCTTAAGTAAAAATCTTTTAGCATACATTTTATTTATCGAAATTTGAAATTTTAACACTTGCTTTAAAATAGTCATCTCATCAGTGATACTTTAAGTGGCCCACGGCTTAGACCCCCTTTCCAACTAACCTTGTATACACTCAGTACCTATCCAGCAATTCCTAAATCAGACATCTTCACGTTGATGGATGGGTGACCGTTCGTTGCACATCGGGAGCCCTTCATACCTTGGAGAGCACGTTAATCTATCGGTCCCGGGTGTCATACGAATACCTATGGCAGTCGTTACGGATAGTCCGAACCCCGAAAGTCTGACAACTGGTCTAACTTGAGGTTATCGGCATTGTCCATTAACTGGGTTGCGGAGGTCTGACGGCAGTCGCTCTTGGCTTTTGGGGGACTTAACTGTCAAAAACAATATAAATATTATAATAGAAAGGATTATAAATACTTTTAAAAGATACACAAAGATAGACAAAAATGGCTAACTTCATACCGAACGTAACCCACTTCATCGAATAACTGTCTAAACCAATTCGTACATTGGTTTGAACAAACAAGAAAATGCTGTGTGTATTCACCCTTACTATAATTCGGCAGAAACTTTTTGTTTCGGAAAAATATTACTGTTTAATTTAGAAGATATAGAATTAGCGATGGATTCTGTATTTCGGTACCTTGGGGGTAAATTCCTTGGTATCGTACAGAAGTTTACGAATATATTCTTTACATAGTATAAAACAGTCCCTCCCGCTGTCTGTACGCTTAAATATTTTAAACTACGCAACGGATTTTAATGCAGTTTTTAGAAATGGATAGAGTGATTCAAGAAAAAGGTTTATATGCCCCATATTGATATCTACATTGCACCCGTGCGAAGCCGGGGCGGGAAGCTAGTTAGGAATAAATTGTATAATACTCTTTCCCGTTTTTCATTAGAGTGTTTTATAACGTTATATTACATTTTATAACCTCAGTATGGGAGTATCATAAAAAAGCTTCCACGAGTAACAGTAAGAGTCCTTTTTTCTGTCGTGGGAATCTCCTCATCGATGTCCCTAGAGGCAAGGGGGTCTGCCGGACTCTTACTGGCTAAAAACCCACGATGTTCGTCCTCCAGACCGTCGCCGTCGACCGGGGTTGCGGGATTTGCATAAGTATGCACCGCAACCCCGGCAGGGGACAGTCAGCCCTACTACTAACCTTGCTGACTACCTTGAGCTATTCTTCGTGCCGACATGAGAGAAGAAGAAGTAATCATATTTATTCATTTATTATTTCAATCGTTACGGGAAGTTAGAAGCCCGAAAGTCTGTCAACCGGTATAACTTCACGATATCGGCATTGCCCAGTACCTAGGTTACGGAGTTCAGATGGCAGTCGCTCTGTGTAATTCAGCCGCATCTGGTTAGACTGGAAGCTTACCTCAACGTAGTCGGGAAAAGGCTAGGTAGATTTTTTATTAATTTAGTACGACAACCAACCAATTACACTAATTAATATAATAGTTCACTGATCCTCTAGTGAAACAGTGATTATGGCTTCACAAAGGCCCACCATCCCAAGGATTTCAGTAGGATATTTGCTAACTATTCAGTAAAAATAAAGAGCGTGTGTACAAGAAAAACTTGCCTGTTTTCATTACGTAAGTCGTAAGCGGCATTTCCTGTCGTGACGAAACAGCGTCTTGACCGATATACGAACTTTTTTATGTATATGTATGTTCTTATAAATAAGCGTTTGTCCAAGGAATGTAGGAAGTACTTTGTTAGCATTATATTCAGTACTCCCTGTACGCGCAGTTTTGCCTACGGAAACATCAGGTTACTGCTCGTCACCCACAATCAATAGCGTGATGATTTGTAATTTATACCCTGACCCAGTCTTTAATAGATGTGACTGCTAAATTTCAGATATATGATGGAATCAGGCGTTACTTTGCGGAAATCCATGATCTATAAATATACAATAAAATATTTAGTGTTAATTCCGCGAAAAAAAACAGTTGATCAAGCCTGAATGCAGTATGCAGCACCGCCCTCCCGCCCGCAAATATATGCAAATGCAGAAAGTGCGATTAATAACATGCAACACACAAGCAAAACAAACCGATACGACACGTGTTTCGCCCCTCCACGGGGCATCCTCAGGTGATGTTGACTCGTCGACCGCTTGGACGCGAATGGCACGATTGCGTAGCGCGCGCCCCTTTATACATCGCCTCGACCTGTTGTTTGTGTCGAACTACCCACACAAATACGTAATAATGGGGATGAAACTAAATTAGTTTGGTCATTCAACAGTGTATATCTATCTGTATTATGTTGTAATATTTCCAACTGTTCCAACACACAAAAAGTTTCCGGTTGTGTGTGTTGGAACAGTTGGAAATATTAAAACATAATACAGATAGATATACACTGTTGAATGACCAAACTAATTTAGTTTCATCCCCATTATTACGTATTTGTGTGGGTAGTTCGACACAAACAACAGGTCGAGGCGATGTATAAAGGGGCGCGCGCTACGCAATCGTGCCATTCGCGTCCAAGCGGTCGACGAGTCAACATCACCTGAGGATGCCCCGTGGAGGGGCGAAACACGTGTCGTATCGGTTTGTTTTGCTTGTGTGTTGCATGTTATTAATCGCACCTTCTGCACTTGCATATATTTGCGGGCGGGAGGGCGGTGCTGCATACTGCATTCAGGCTTGATCAACTGTTTTTTCGCGGAATTAACACTGAACATTTTATTGTATATTTATTGCTAAATTTCAACTGGATCTGTCCAGTAGCATTGACGTGAAGCTCAAACATACAAGCGAACCAACAGACAAAAATTGTAAAAGCGACATTTTTGATATCAGTAGGCCACTAGGATACATTGCACTTATTTTTTTTCAAAAATATTTAATATACAGTTTCAGCATAGGTACGATTTTATTATAATATGTATAGTCGTGCTTATCTTTAATAGTAATCGGAGGCCTGAAAGTCTGACAAACGGTTTAACCTTAGGATATCGGCATTGCCCAGTTACTGGGTTGCGGAGGTCTGATGGCAGTCGCTCCGTGTAAAATACTGGTATTCAGCCGCATCTGGTTGGACTGGAAGCTGACCCCAAGATAATTGGGAAAAGGCTAAGAGGAAGAAGAAGAAGTCGTGCTTATCTTTTTTTTGTGTTTGGGCCCTAAACATTGCAAAAAGTTTGAAGTGCGTTATCGGTGAAGGAAAACATTGTAGGTGAAGGAAAGGTGAAGGAAAACATTGTGTATAACCTGCATACTTGAGAGGGCTCCAAAAACTTGGTTATGATATGTGTAGTCCATCTACCCGCACCAGGCCAGCGAGGTAACTATTAGCCTAAACCCTTCTCATTCTGAGAAGAGGTCTTCTTCTTTTCGTGTGGTTAGTGACTAACCTGATGTCAGAGTTTATGCCGCCAATGGGCCTCTGACTTGGCTTGACATGCCGTCGAGAAATATCTCTCGGGTATGCCGGTTTCCTCACGATGTTTTCCTTCACCGTTTTTAAGCAAGTGATAAATACAATAGGCACATGAATCCGAAAAGTTAGAGGTGCGTGCCTTGGGTCCGAACTTAGGACAGTCCGAAGGTCACACTACTAGGCTATCACTGCTTCAGATGAGGTATATTATGTTATATAATACAATGTCCTCAAATTATCTACCTAACTCCGTGTAAAATACTGGTATTCAGCCGCATCTGGTTAGATTGGAAGCTGACCATAACACAATTTGGAAAAAGCTAGATAGAACGATTATTAATAGGTACCTACCACTATCCCGTATACTGGGTGTAAAGAAAATCCTGTGATTCCTTCAAACTTCGTGATGTACTGCTGACATAGATAAAACGTGCATGGGATAATTTGGATTCAATAAAAAGAAACTAGAAGTAAACATGTGTTCTTAACGTGAGGCATTTTAGCGCCCCAAGTTAAATGACGGCGCGGTAAGCGATATCCGCGCAATTCGCTTGGGGCGCTAAAATGCCTCACGTTAAGAACACATGTTTACTTCTTGTAATTTTTTTATTGAATCCAAAGGTATCCCTTGCTGGGTTTATCTATGTAAGCAGTACATCACAAAGTTTAAAGGAATCACATGATTTTGTTTACACGCTGTATGTACGGGCTACAGTCCCTAGCTTTTATTCTTATCGAAAGCAATTCAAATACTGCTAAACCCCGTAAGGACAGATATCGTAAAGATGATATTAATTGCGATAAACAAAACAACAATATTCCCCACAGACGTATATACCATAAAAGGAAAATTTATTTATTGGCGAGGACAATTAAAGCGGCGTAAAATATTTTATTGCTTTATTTAATCGTTAAAGATAAAATGGGTTTGCAGCGTTGACGATCAAATAAACGGGTTGGGTGTGTCAAACACGTACTAATTTGTAAGCAAGACTTTTTAGTGCGTTGAATGTATGGTTACAGGACTAGTGTGATTAGGCCCTTAATAGTGTACGCAATGCTAGGGTGCGTATTTTTATTTTTTTTATTTTACCGACGTCTGTTTATATCGGTATTAAGTAAAAAAATACACTTTGTAAAATGTCCAAACTCTTTTGTTGACCATTTATTAATTAACTAGCTTTCGCCCGCAGCTTCGCTTGCGTGATTTTTTTTTCACCCCCTTAGGGGTTGAATTTCGAGAAATCCCTTCTTAGTGGATCTTTACGTCACAAAATGAACCTACTGTCAAAATTTCAAGTTTCTAACCCCAGCCGTTTAGGATGTGCGTTGATAGATCAGTTAGTCAGTCAGCTTCTCCTTTTATATATATAGATTAAACCTAAGTGTACTGAAAAACTCATTTCAACCCCTAACCTCACCCAATCACCCAAAAATCCCTTGACTATCCCTCCAAGCCCTAACCCATCCTGAAAAAGGGAAGGCATACCCTTAGTTTTACCCTTTTTCCTCCAGATAACCTTAAAAAAAAGTAAAAAATACATGCGCAAAAACGAATAACTTTTTTTTTCTATTCGACTGCTAGTAGATGGTCTTGCGGACCGTTTCTACGTAACTGGGCAGTCATTGGCGAGATCTGAAGGGTCTCCAACAAAAAAGAATAACAGTGTAATCATTACTTATAGGTAAACTCCCTGTCTCAAGATCGATCCATAAATGGCTCATTAGCCGACTGGCGAAATGTAGCCCCAAAAATTACTCAATGAACAGACTACATTCGCATCGCATGTTGCAGGTATGTTCCCAGCTTAAGTTCCATTTCTAGACACCACAAACACAAAACAGATAGGTACAGAAGTCAATCACATGTATGTACTTCACTTTTCATACCTACGCTCGGCGGTCGCTCTATCTATATATCTATCTCTCAAGCGCATGGCACTCGCGCTCGCGCTCTCTCGCACTCTAGTCCCAAACAGTCCGAGATATAGTGTCCGTGAGCAGTATCTATGTGTGCGTTGCTCGAGCGCACTTGTATGTAGATTGACTTCTGTACCTATCTGTTTTGTGCCGCAAGTATGTGTAATTATATTAATAAATTCGTCGAAATTCGTTTATTCGTGTAACACAATTTATGGAACGGAGCGAAAGTTTTCTGTGTATTTTGTCTATGAGTGGGTAGGGCTGTTGAATTTTGGTATAGTATTATTAATGTTGATTAGAAGCTTTTGCGTATTGTTTTAGATAAAAATGTTTTTTTTTCTCTTTTGCGATAAATGAGACAGGACGTGATAATCTCAACCTTTGTCACATCTAATCTCCAATTAGGGTTGACGAATACGAACGTTACGTGATTCTCGTACTTTTTCTATTCCCATAATTTTACTCTTCCTCCTAGCCTTTTCCCACCTATGTTGGGGTCAACTTCCAGTCTAACCAGCTGCGGCTGAATACCAGTATTTTACACGGAGCGACTGCCATCAGACCTCCGCAACCCAGTTACTGGGAAATACTGATATCCTAAGGTTAGACCGATTACCAGACTTTCGGGTTTCTGACTACCCGTAACGACTGTCATAGGTATTCGTATTACACCCGGGACCGATAGTTTAACGTGCTCTCCAAGGTATGGAGGGGCCTCGATGTGTAACGAACGGACACCCATCAACGGACTGACCGCGGCAAGCTCAGCTTAACCTCACAAATGGAATGAACCACGCGGTTGTTAATTAGCCACAAACCTATCGAGCAAACGTTTGTGTATTCTATAGAACTAGCGACCCGCCTCGGCTTCGCACGGGTGCAATGTAGATACTAATGTGGGGCATATAAACCTTCCTCTTGAATCACTCTATCTATTGCTGAAAACTGCATTGAAATCCGTTGCGTAGTTTAAAAGATCTAAGCGTACAGACAGCGGGAGCGACTTTGTTTTATACTATGTAAAGATAAGCTCCAAGAAGTAAGATTGACTTCCTTATTTTTGTCGTGTTTCTGCATGGAATGAAGCGATACTGTATGTTCTCTGATTTGGAAGAGGCCAACCTATTATGCAGTAGATCGTGATGACATCTTAACCGTTTATACTTTTCGTAAAACCTGTAAGCAATTTGCTAACCTACTAATTTGTACTCTTATTAATTACAATTAGAGAAAACGCAGATTGTGAAACACGACATCGTTTTATTCTCCTCCCTGCATTGTAATACGCACAATTATTCAAACCGCAAACCTCAAATCTACATAATTCTCTCTCGGAAAGTGCCAACCCTGCGATAGGGCTGTCGAATAAAAGTTGCGAACAATGTTTGAACTACTCGAATTGTGACAGCCTTGGAATTTTTGATAAAGTGAATACACGGACCACCTTTATAGCGAAAAGGTCAACATCGAATGTTTCTGTTGGTTTAAAGGCGATGCATATTTTAGGGATACCTCGGAAGTTTTGATGGATCTATATTTGAGTTTAGATACCTCGAAACTTTGATGTGGGTCTCCCTATGCCTAAGGCCGCGTTCTCACTTTGTCGTGACGACAGATAGTCGTGTAGTTTTAAGTGTCGTGGCTTATATATTTAAATGGAGGTGTTCACATATAAGACGACACGATTAACTGTCGTTCACGACTTGTTTTTGCAGTGACGACAGTCGTAAAACGATAAGAAAAGGTCACGACATCGTGACGGCAAATTATGTGTCGTTGTTACGACTAACTGTCGTGGCCACGATAAAAATATCGTCTCATCCTGCAGCTTGCTACTGTTGTGCAAACGACAAAGCGACTGCCGTGAAACGATAAAATGTCGTCGCGATCCAATAGGAACAGCTAGATACGACAGTTGTTAAACGATAAATTAATCGTCACGACATAATGGGAACGCGCCCTAAGATGCAAAGGTATATCTGGATATGATTTAGAATATTATTAGAACACAAGTTTTATATAGGGTGCCGTTTTGAGATGGGACTGAAAGACCAAATTCGAAACCCATTATACAACACAGAAACAAATTTCAAAAATTAGCCATGTCCTTTGATTTGACACACAACATTTTTTGCAGGATTTGTTCCTTATGAACAACATTATCAGTTGGTGCAATAATATAGGTTATTTGTTTTTTTCTTTTTCTAAATCTTAATTTTCCATTCTTTGTTAAAGTAGCTGCTTGTTCAACAATCTAAAAGCACAGTTATTTTTCTCTAAAATCGATCTCACGACTCCTTTGAAGAATTTTCTCTAATCCTAATAGTTTAGAGTTTGGTCCTCCAGTCCTATCTCAAGATCTTACCCAGTAGGTACATAAAATCGAACGAAATATCACATATTTTTATGTCTATAGGCAGATTGTATATAAATAATTTCCGCATAACCGCTACAACGAATGTTCATGGTTGGAGATTGCCATAATAAGGCATTTGCAGACAATTTATTGATCGCAGTATCGGCAATATTATGTTTTATTTTATTAACCCCCAACGCTAAAAGAGAGTATTATAAATTTGGTCATTTTGTCTGTTTGTGGAACCACCGATATTCAGCCCTCATCAAACAGTCTCCCTCCCAGTCCTCCCGCCAGCAACGCCCTAAGCAGAGGTCCGAGTCTTATTAGGGGTCGCCCTAAGTGTAGCTAGTAGTCATGATGTTAGTAGTAGTAGTAGTAGTACCTAGTTAGGTTAGGTATTTTATTCGTCGCCATTGGTTGGAGACCCTTCAGGTCTCACCAATAACTGCTCGGTTACGTAGAAGCGGTCCACAATACCATCAACAAGCATTCCAATAGAAAAAAATGCCGCCATAGCTCCCAAACGGATGGTCCAATTACAGTGCATTTTTAGTGTAAAAGCTATTTTAATTGTAATGCTCCTGACCTATGTTTGATGAAAATCACTTCAGCTATTTCAATGTCGGGTTTTATTTAATTTTAGTGTTGCATAAATACTTTTGTCATTACCATTGCTAGAACACTTGAAATGTGAGCTTCATAATACATCTTAAATTTTACTGTTCAAATAATATACTATTAGGTCCTTACCTATGAAATTGGCGTTTTTTTCTCACAAATAGAGAACCTCGTCACTTCCATGATTTAAAATATTAATCAATTGCTTGGTATTATATCGAATAATGACCATCATAGACAACTACCAATAGTAAAAAAACCTTATTATTTATAGTTTTCTAAAAATAAAAAATAACTTAAAAATGCCTCCTCTTTTTGTTAGCAGAAATGAACACTATTTTTGTTTTAACTTAGCCAAAACTGATTTTTCTCGCATAATCTAAGTGGCATACGTTATCTTAGTTTTTAAACATTAGTGCATAAAAGTTTTAAAACATCAGTGTTCATAGTTGTTAAATAAATTAAGAAAATGTTAGTATGAAAAATGCAACTTCTTTAAAATTCTCCATACAAAACGCTGATTTCATAGGTGGGGACCTAATATTTAATATAGAACTAGAAACTGTAAATGCACATTAAAACAGCGTTGTTACCTAACCTCAAAAACGCGGTTTCCACTTCACATAAATGTTCTAGCTCCCGAGATTTAACTAGCAAGGATTTTGTTACTGAATTACTTTTATGATTTAATTTTACATAACATTATATCACGCCTGTATTCCTCGAAGGGTTCTGCAGAGGTGTATAGTAACACCCTCATTTCGCCGTTATGTTTAAGTCCCATATAATAGGGGGCGAGCCTATTGCCATCAACCGGGCACCAATACAAACTCCAGGTTGCTACTGAGGAATTCCACACGAAATATCCCATTATCCATCCATTGATTTCTATGACGAGCGATATCGTAAGTTTTTTTTTTCTATTCGACTGCTTGTAGATCGTCTTGCGGACCGTCTCTACGTAACCGAGCAGTTATTGGCGAGAGCTGATGGGTCTACAACCAATGGGAGTAGAGAGTAAAATACTTAACCTAAGCTAACAACTACTACTACTAACATCATGACTATATCGTAAGATATGCGCTCAGATATAGATATCTTATAGTGCGTACCTAGCCCCGTGTGGGACAGGTTTATTAGTTGGGCTATTGCGCAAAGGGCTAAAAGTATATCGGCTATTAAACGACACGGATTTAGAATGACTAAATCTCCATCACGGTTGATCCTTATACCATTTCATTACAATGTATGTTTAACAAAGTCATAATATGGTATTCCTATCGTTATTTCGTCACATTTGTCATCGTTAATGTCTGAATACTAAAATTTTATGTGAACAAGTGTAAGTATTTACCGTAAATTAATGTCCAGTCTACTCGTAAGAGACAGAATATTGGATGAAATTCCCATAAAATGTTGGTTAGACGAAATACGAGTAACAATAAAAATTATCTTTAAAATTTAAAATAACTTCCCAATTTGAAACTGCTGAACTGATTATCATCAAAAAATACCTGAAAACCATCAGGACTAAATGAGCTGTGTTATGCATGTTATAATGTGTCAACCCACAAAAACATTAATTCTGTGTTAACGCCATCTAGTTATTGTGGTAGGTTATTCAAAGCTTCAAAAAATGCAAATTGCATTAAGAATTGATTGATAGATGGCGCTCAATTAAATTTACTACAGTTCTGGATATTTGTTCAAGCGTTTAGTACACCTAACACAAGAACTAGATACTTTAACACAAAATTCATATTTTTGTGGGTTGACACATTATTGCATAACAAAGCCCAAATAAGCTTCCTAAAAAAAGCATTGCAATCGGTTCACCTGTTTAGGAGCTACGGTGCCACAGACAGACATAGGGTTCAAACTAATAACACCCCTTTTTGCGTCGTGGTTTTAAATAGCTAAAATAAGAAAATAGGCTCCTTCTAAGCCTTTGGCCAGACTGCAAACGCGGGCGCGGGGCGGGCGCGGTGCAGCGAGTTCAAACAGAAGAACTTCATTTGAGTGTCCATAGTGGGCACGCGGGCGCGGGAAGCGGCGCGGGCTACTTGGCGTGGGGAGCGCCATAGGTCGTTCATACAAGTGGCCGCAGTGAGAGCGCGGGCGGCAAGCGACAACCCGCGCGGGAGCGGGGGATCTCAAACTAGTTCGAGCTGACCACGCGCGTTGTTGTGATGGCGTCTTCAAAATTAAATGTTGAAGAATTAATAAGTGCTATTCAAGCACGATCTGCACTGTGGATGTCGAAACATAATTTTTTAGTAAGAATTTTCTAGTAAAAATAAGTCTTCTTCATCCATATTATATCTTGACAAACACTGGACACGACAACGCTCAGAACGAAGCCGCCCTCGACTGCGGACAGGTAAATCGCGCGCGTTCCCGCACCCGCGCCGCTCCCCGCACCGCGCTGCCAGTCTGGCCAAACACTTAGGGTTAACCCTGAACTACAAGAAGAAGCCTATTTTGGGTATCCTATACTCAAATATAGACTACCCATATAAAAGCCATATGACGACACGTTTGGTGCAGTGGCTAAGCGATTGGCGTCTGCGCTGCGGGTCGTGGGTTCGATTCCCACACGGAACAAATATTTGTATGGCCTACAGATAGTTGTTCCGGGTCTGGATGTTTGTGCATGTGAAGATTTGTGTCTGTAAACGCACCCACGATACAGGAGAAATCCTAGTGTGGGCCAACGTTTTATAAAAAAAAAAGACATACAACAGAATCTTATAGGGATGAATCTATCATTACATTTATAGCTAATATTGGTATATCAGGATTGGGAGCATGGTAAATAAAGTAAATGAAACCAACATAGACTCTCCACCACTGAGAGTACTTTTAATTGGTTAGTGATTAGTTACAGAAGCTAGTTCACAAAATATCACAATATAATAATTTACACAAGATCAGAAAATAAGGACAAGCAAATCAGATATAAAAGGCCAGACTTCTTCGGCGGTTCGACATGGAATCCTATGCTCCGTCGAATGACCACTGTTTTTATAACTTCGGTTACGTTGATTCATCTTGATGGTTACCCTCCTATGTCAACATTGTCCAGTGTTACCAGCTACCGATAACACCCATTTCTGTCAGTACCTTATACCACCCAAGATCTTCCTCTCAAAGAACCAGTACTTCAAGCTATTGACTTTTGGTACCTAAGCGTAAAACCAGATAGGTAGTTGCTATTTCACAGATGAAGGCACCGTTGTACACTATTCGTTTTTTTATGGTATGAAGAAAAATTATAGTGGAAAAAAAAACTTATTCGCTTATAATCACCGCTGTTTTCCTAGCCCCACGTTTGTCTGAAACGTTACGGATGTGGACTTACGAGTTACGCCAGTTCACTCGAGATAGATGCTGCGAGTTGTAGGCCATGTATTCACTAGTAAACGGTGTTTCGGATACAAGTTGCCAACTTTGAAACACCATGTAAATAACATAACATCACGCCTTGTATTCCCCGAAGCGTTCGGCAGAGGTGTTTTAGTACACCCTCGTTTCGCCAATTATTTTTAGGTTTCATGTAATAGGGGGCGAGCCTACTGCCAAGTAAGTTTGTAAGTTTGGTTGAAATAAATAAATATAACTATGCTGGACACGAGCCCTTTTCCCAGAATGAGAAGGGTTAAGGGTTTGGTCTAACACGCTGTCCTGGTGCGGGTTGGCAGATTACACACACCATCGAGAACTTTATTGAGCCCTCTCAGGTGTGCAGGTTTCCTCACGATGTTTTTCCTTCGCCGATAACGCAAGTGATAATCAAATTCTGAACAAAACAAATAACTAATTAATTTAAACGAATGGCTTGTTTATAATATAATTGAGGCATGGAATTTACAAATAAGCTAAGTCCAAAAAAAATAATGGATTGGCTGCCCAATGTTGGCTCCTTTGACATTAAAAATATTGACTTCGGTTTTTTGGGCACTTAGCCCATTTGTAAATTCCACGCCTCAATTATTCAAGGGTATTGTCTCCCAGATGCCTCAAATCGGTTATTTTCGCTAACACAAAATAAATAAAATTAAATAAACCTGTCACCATTATCGCTGTTCTTGTAGCCCCACACTTCTGTCAGGGTTACGGATGTGTACTCGCAAGTTTTGGCAGTTTCCCGCTCTGTATGCGACTCCTGCTTTCGCGTCCCATGTTTGTTTGTTAACTAGCAAGTTCTTTAATTAATTAGTGTTACTTTCGTTTAATTCGGTGCGGCAGATTTTCTTTGACAATTTGTGTTTTTATTTTATGTAAAATTTTACAACTGACTCGTTGGTCTAGTGGTGGCAAGCGTGACTGCTGATCGTGAGGCCCTGGGTTCGATCCCCGGGTCGGGCAAAGTGTTATTGGGTTTTTCCGTGTGGCATTCCTTAATAGCAGCCCGGAGTTTAGATTTGTGCCCGGTTGATGGTAATAGGTTCGCCCCCTGTTACATGAGATTTAAACATAACGGCGAAGTGAGGGTTTTACTATACACCTCTGCCCAACCCTTCGTTGAATACAAGCGTGATGTTTTTCAACTGAAATCGTGCCAGCTTATAGAAAGAAAGAAAGAAAATTATTTATTAAAGTCTCGTTACAGACATACAAACACATTAAAAGACAAATAAAAATGACAATGAAATAAAAAAGTTACCTACATGCCTCCACGAGACTAAAAAAGGGGCCCATCTCAGCATAATGTTGCTACACCGAAGTATAGCAGCGCTGATTTTCGGATGGTCTTGATAGTAAGTGGCGTGACTTGAACGGCGTTTTTTGTAGCCGTAAGCCAGTGGCCGATATTTTTGATGTTTTTTATAATGTGTTCAATTTTGCCTGGAGTAAATTTCCTGCGAGGTGAGGCACGAAAATACTGCAACGGGAACGAAGGGAATAGACGGGGTAGGAGGTACTTACCGGCCGGCGACCGCTGCTCGTTCGTTGAGTTTTCACACCACACTCACTCACAACACTTTGATCGTGTATATTATATCGTGGTTTTAAATCGTTTTAAATCGTTATATCGTGGTTTTAAATGTTCATTTTAGGATTTTTAAGTTCACTGCAGTGAGTTTTGCGAAGTTTATACGGTAATTTTCATTTTATTGATTTATTATTGTGCGCGCGAGTTAATGGCGGCCGAAAGGTTTTTTTTCTTGCAACGTTGTGTGTGTGGCGCCTCTAGCGGAGACGCACGGCGGCAAGGATTTGGCGGGATTTTGGAATAGGAAGTTATAAATGTAGCGGGAATACAGGAAAGGAGTCAAAGGAGTGTTGCAAGCGTTAACAGTGAGCTTATGTCGCCGCCGTATATAAAAGTGTCTGCTCTTATAATTAAAGATGCCACATTATTAGTCCATTAATACCCCAGTGTTGGACACGGGCCTCTTCTCAAAATGAGAAGGGTTTTGGCTTTAGTCCACCACGCTGGCCTGGTGCGGGCTGGTGGACAAAAATGCTGATTTGCTCAATTTAAACTGGCAAAGCGACCTCATTAATTTATCACTAGCAGACGCCCGCGGCATCACTCACGGATCCCTAACTTTTTTTTAAATATTCTATCGCCTCTGTTCATCAGGGATAATGTAGGATTCTAATGGTGAAATAATTTTTCAAATCGGTCCAGTAGTTTCAGAGCCTATTCAATGCAAACAAACAATCGAATCTTTCCTCTTTATAATATTAATTTAGATTTAGATGAGCGGTTACAATTGGCTATCTTCTCCCGTAGGTAGTCCTGAAAGGTGAAAAACGTAGGTATGTCAAGAGTATAATTGGCAACAACACCATCTATTGCGATAATAAAAATATACTGCGATCAAGTCTTTGGCTAATTATTTTGATTGCTAAAGTCCCTCACAAACGACATTGTCAAGAAATGAATTGAAAATTCTAAAATAAACTACGAACAATCCCTGAATAAGTTGAAAAGATTGACAGAAAAAGTAATCATTTAGTCCAAGACTACGACCTTCAGTCAGGTCAATCTGAAAATAGAGCCTCCGATAATCTTAGCAGAGCTGTTCTAAAAATACTCCTACAAATTAAGAATAATTCCTTCCCCCCGGTTGGTGAGGGGCGGCCCTCTCAAGGCTTTAAATGATAACTTGCAGAGTTCACAGTTACCAAGCTAGGGTTACCACTTGAAATATTTTTGTGGGATTTTTTCTTCCGTTACTTTTTAATGATGTAATTTTATTTCGCTTGAGACTTTGGGGAATGACCAGAAATTTTAATTCTAGAGTGATGTGTTAATTAAAAAGGCCACTACAATTTTTAGATTGAATTTATATTAAAACAACATCACACCTTGTAATCCCCGAAGGGAACGGCAGAGGTATTTTTTAGTACATCCTCGTTTCGCCAGTAATGTTTAAGTCCCATGTAATAGGGGGCGAGCCTATTGCCATTAACCAGGCACAAATCGAAACTTCCACACGGAAACACACAATAACACTTTACCCGACCTGGGGATCGAACCCAGGATCTCACGATCAGTAGTCGCGCTTGCCACCACTAGACCAACGAGGCAGTCACCGTTATATAATATATCCTTCTAATATATCATTGTAATAAATAAATAATTTTAAATGAAATACGTTTGTCAAAATTAAAATCACTAAGTAATTAAGTAGTTATGGTAGCTACTTACGAAAAAATAAAAAATCTTTTTTTTTATTTAAAAATCTTTCTTTTTCGCCGTCTTAAATATATTTTCAGATTTTCATAGATATTCACAACAGACCTTGATACGTAAAGCAATAGACTGTAAAATATGAATGTTTCAGGCTTTGGTCTTCGGATCAACAAGTTCTGGCACGTATTTCAACTGAAACTAGTGATGTAACGCGATTAGAATACACATACGCTGTAACTAACACTTGTGAAAACACATGTGGTACCTACTACTATTTTCACATGTTTTGGAAAATATGAATCAATATTTCTTCAGTTTCTATTTATTTACTAGTTTATTGACCGCTACTTCGGCCATGTAGATATCTATACTAATATTATAAAGCTGAAGAGTTTGTTTGTTTGAATGCGCTAATCTCAAGAACTACTGGTTGGAATTGAAAAAATATTTTTGTGTTGGATAGTCCATTTATCGAGGAAGGTTAGAGGCTATATAACATCACGCTAGGACCAATAGAAGCGGAGCATAAATTAAAAATGTTGCAAAAACGGGAAAAATGTCCACCCGTGCGAAGCCGGGACGGGCCGCTAGTCTGATATAAACTAAATGAGTGAAATGTTAATTATTTTTATTACATTTGATTAAAAAAAGTATTTATGCCAAAAGATAGGTGCGTAGTACTCTCAACTGGCGTGCGCATATTTCAAGATGTATGAATTTGGACGAAGCAAATAGAGTATGTAAGGATCGTAGCATGTGGCGTTCTATATTCTCACCGTTAATTCAGCCCTCATCAAGCTGTCTCCCTTCCAGTCCTCCCGCCAGCAGCGCCCTAAGACGAGGTCCGAGTCCCATTAGGGGTCGCCCTTAGTCCGACTTAGTGCTGTTGTTGCTAGTAGTCATGATGTTAGTAGTAGTAATAGTGGTTAGCGTAGCTTTAGTATTTTACTCATCCCCATTGGTTGGAGACCCTTCAGGTCTCGCCAATAACTGCCCGGTTACGTAGAAACGGTCCGCCAGACCATCTACAAGCAGTCGGATACAAAAAAGGCGTTCTATAGTTTCTGCCTACCCCCATGGGAAAAAGGCGTCAGTTTATGTATGTATGTTATACCAAGTTTCAAGGCAATCTTTTTAAGGGGTATGAAGTTTCAAGTTTTTAAGGATTTCTCGAAATATGGTGATAATTTTACCTTGAAAGTACTTCTGCAGGTAAATGTTTCATGTTTCACATTAAACCATTTCTGCGTTTGATTTCAAGGATCGATTTATCTTATATCACGTAACAACCTACTGGCGCGGCGAAGATATATTGAATGTTGCTTATTTGTTACGGTGACTGGAACTCGATAAAATATCTTTGCTTACTCTAAGGAAATAAAATGAAAATAAATAAAATAAATTGGACTTAAGTAGGATTTTCTATATTGTGTGTTCCGTCATATACACAAATCATACACATAAATAACAGCAGTGATAACCTTGTGGTGTGACCGTCGGACTGCCAAGTCATAATTCTCGAGTTCGAACCCAAGGCACTCACCTCTAACTTTTCAGATTCATGTGCGTATTGTATAATTATCACTTGCTTAAAAACGGCGAAGGAAAAAATCGTGAGGAAACCGGCATGCCTGAGAGATATTTGGCCACTAGTCGGTATGCTTTTATTTAAAATTAAAGTACCTACGTGAGCACCTTGGCAATAAATTGGCAGAATCATCTCATGTATTTATAGGTTTTATATTGTACGAATATATTCATATGTATTCCTATTATTAAATTATTAATATAAATATGATGTATCTATATATTTGAAATTCGTGTATTTTTAATGTAGTATATTAGTATTTCTAGAAAGTTTATAAATATACATAAGCTTATTTTTGATATCATATTATTCTGTCTTAATAAAGTGTGCACCTATCATGTTTTGTCTCTGCATCACCCTAAGGGCGACTGGTAGAAAATGCCTAAAGGCATTAAGTCCGCCTGTGTACTAATTATGTGCATAAAGAATAACATAAATAAATATTTCTCGACGGCATGTGAAGCCAAGTCAGAGGCCCATGGGCGGCATAAATTCTGACACCAGGTTGGAAAAAGAATGCTGTGTACAATATTCCCATTACCCATTCCTACCCAGTCCTCAAAAATGTACGTTCTAAATTTGCTAAATGAGCTCGCTTTTGCAAATTTTTGTACCCTAGGCTTTAATGGAACCCTTTGTCCTACAAAGTCCAATTTTGTGCGAACCCTACCAGCCTAATGAGCTAATGAGTCAAGCCCGAAACGGTTACACTTAATAAATATTCAGTTTATTCACAAACATAACTGTTGCCAGCCAAATTAATTATCTTTAAGTGGGTCTGTTAGTGATTTTCATACGTTAAAGTATATGTACATGAATTAATTACTGTTACATATTGGAGATTTTGCGCAAAATGTTTAGGTTGGAATTTTAGGTAATTAAATCAAAGGAACTTTATGTAGTCTGTGTATCCTTTGTGTTGTCGTTAATCCAGTTTTAAGAGGCTTTTAAGATATAATGGGGTCACTACGACTTAGGTTTCATTTTTAGTGTTTAGAAATGTTTGAGTGAATATTTGCATTTATCGTGTAATATGATGATGTGTGATGAAGTGGTCGTCCGTGGCATCATGATGATTATCAGAATTTTTTTCAGTGACATTCACCATCACAGTGTTATATATATATTTTTTTGTTATTTTTGAAATGTTTCTTTCTTGTCTGGTGTTGCGAGTCCAAAAGATAAATCATTTTTCTTTCTTTTTTATAAATTTTACTATGAAGACACGTTCATATCGCGTAGTCGAATCTAAAGATCGCATCTTTTCAAAGAAATAACGTAGTATTTTTCCTTGTCGTTATAATATCATAATGATTTAGATTTTTTATTAATAATACCTAAAATCCTTTCAAAATTCTACGACTCTAATCAAACTGCACTCCTAAACTTAAATTAATTGTCCTTGTTGTGACACCAGTCTTAAGACAACCAAGGCTGTACAAGTACCTAGTATGTTAAGTATACATGTAAGCAAAGAAACAAGTAAACAAACACACACCAAACTGATGACCAGTGGTAAGTCTTAATGGACAAAGTTTTTCCACCACAAATCCTGGCCTCCCGACGGGCTTAACTCTTCAAAGTGGACTTTTGTGGTCCAAGTTAAGAGAGATGTGAGGGAACTTACAATTTGTACTTATTTTCACATTACAACTGCCTCGTTGGTCTAGTGGTGGCAAGCGCAACTGCTGATTGTGAGGTCCAGGTTTCGATCCCCAGGTTTGGCATAGTGATATTGGGTTTTTCCGTGTGGAATTCCTCAGTAGCAGTCTGAACTTCGGAATCGTGCCCGATTGATGGCAATAGGCTCGCCTCCTATTACATGGGACTACACACCTCTACCCAATCCTTCGGGGAATACAGGCGTGTTATGTTATGTTTCACATTATTCTCTATTGTGCTAGTACAGTATTTTAATAAAACAATTAAATAATGTTTTTCTGGGACTCAATTTCTCGATTTTTCGTTTTTTATCGACCAAAAAAGTCCTTTTTGTAATTGATAATATCTGTTGGATAGACTTCTTAATTCTGTTGACACTGATGATATTATACAAAAATACAATAACAATATTTAGTGTCAATTCCGCCAAACAGTTGATCAAATGAACAAATCAAACCGATACTATGTTTGTGTGTTGCATGTTATTAATCGCACCTTCTGCATTTGCATATATTTGCGGGCGGGGGGACGGTGCTGCATACTGCATTCAGGCACAAAACAGATAGGTACAGAAGTCAATCACATGTATGTACTTCACTTTTCATACCTACGCTCGGCGGTCGCTCTATCTATATATCTATCTCTCTCAAGTGCATGGCACTCGCGCTCGCACTCACTGGCACTCTAGTCCGAGATGCAATGTCCGTGAGCAGTGTCTATGTGTGCGTTGCTCGAGCGCACTTGTATGTAGATTGACTTCTGTACCTATCTATTTTGTGATTCAGGCTTGATCAACTGAAAGTGGCATTAACACTAAATATTGTTATTGTATTTTTGTATGTCATGGATTTCCGCAAAGAAATGCCTGATTCCATTACTGATGATTTTATGATATACTGGGATAATTAAAATGGTTTTCAAGTATACCAATCATGGCATCATCTCTCCTTGAGATCTTTAATAACGGTTTCTGCTAAAGTGTATAGAATGAAGGCCCATCTTTTGGGTGGACGACATCACTGAAACTGTTTTCTGTGACTTAGGCTATTTTGTATTTATTTATTTTGAGGCTAGCTTAAAGACTAACAATTGCTAATTATAAGCTTGCACATTATATATTTAATTTACGACTGAGCGGAAAATAAATTTTGACTGATCGCTCCTATCTTGCGCCACACCATAATTCCATTCAAGGTGTAGTGTTTATGGTCCGCTAGTGAGGTCGGCTGTTTCGGTAGATAATCCATGAGGTGTTGTCTATGTGCTGCAAATAGTAACCACGACCATCAGTTCTTTAAATATTTCTACCTATATTGACCTGGAAGAATGGAAGTTGAGAGCTTTTCGTACTGTTCCATGCTTTGTAAAGGATTTAAAAGCACGTATTAATAAACCAATCTCAACATGGCCGCCTGAGAGAAGCATCTCAAGTGGAGCTGTCAAAACGTACATGACATCGGAGTTTCATTCATTTGACTTTTTTTTTGTTATCAACTTAGCGTCCTCATGTGACATCAAATCCACACTTAAGAGGCTGTTTTCCAATGAGACATATTTTATTACGACACGACTTATTTTGACGACACGTTTGGTGCAGTGGCTAAGCGATTGGCTTCTGCGCTGCGGGTCGTGGGTTCGATTCCCGCACGGAACAAATATTTGTATGGCCTACAGATAGTTGTTCCGGGTCTGGGTGTTTGTGCGTGTGAAGATTTGTGTCTGTAAAAGCACCCACGATACAGGAGAAATCCTAGTGTGGGGCAATGTTTTATTAAAAAGAAAAAAAGAAAGAAATTAATACGGGCCTTCATTGTTTTTAACCCATTTTACACCAGTATGGAGGAACAAGGTATGGTCACAAAACAGATAGGTACCTACAGAAGTCAATCACATGTATGTACTTCACTTTTCTTACCTACGCTCGGCGGTCGCTCCATCTATATATCTATCTCTCTCAAACGCATGGCACTCGCGCTCGCACTTACTCGCACTCTAGTCCCAAACAGTCTGAGATATCGTGTCCGTGAGCAGTGTCTATGTGTGCGTTGCTCGAGCGCACTTGTATGTAGATTGACTTCTGTACCTATCTATTTTGTGGTATGGTGTTCCTCCAACGAAAAGGGAGGATCCTCCAACTAGGCGAGTCTTATGCCTGACGGGCTACTGCCCAACGGTTGATGTTGGGTAGTTTGTATATTATACTATCTGCGTGTCAAATCTTGATATCGCGATGCAGGATTTGTGACGTCATTTTTGGGACTTGTTATTATTTGTCGCTGTAGACTGCTAGGTCGTCGTCGTGCTGCGTACTTCGCAAGTGGTGTGGTTGATGTCGCCACACCAGTCTCAAGATGTCCACTAAGTGGGGCAGGGATGGCGAACCTTTACGTATCAACGTACCATTTTTCTAAAGAAATGTTTAACGCGGTCATGGACATGCCATCAAATAATTTTGACTTTGTGATTATTGGGTCATATAATACCTACTTCACACTTTTTTTTGTAGTGCATAGTGAATTTTGTGATCAGTGACGTGCCCAAAATATTATGTCGCGTGCCATTGGTTCGCCATTCCTGAAGTGGGGTGAACAAAAATACCTTGGAGCTACATAAAATTCTTAGAGGAAGTAGAATGATGATCCGCACGTCTAAGCGTTATTTCGACAATGTCCCGAGGAATCGGAACCCCCTAGTGACCGCCGCGTCCGATTATAAACCCTCCCAAATCAGTTTAGTACGCCGTCCCAGGCATGCGCTACTAGAGCCCGATGACGATATCACCCTCCCCCAGGAGGCAAATAAATCGACTGGTACAATACACATACACCGCCGCCGCCGACCGGCGAATCGCCCTCGCCGACGAGGCCCCACGCGACGTCCCACCGCCGCCGCCCCCGATCCACCGTGCTCACCCGCCGCAGCCGCGGAGCCGGTCGTCCCTTCTGACTCCGTGTAGTCACACCGTTGTTAATGCAGCCCTCATCAAGCTGTCGTATCCCTCCCAGTCCTCTCGCATTCAACACCCTAAGAGGTTCGAGTCCCCCCTTGGGGACACCCTTAGAGGTGTTGCTGCTATAATAGTCATGATGTTACAGTAGTTAGCGTAGTTAGCTAGGTAGTTAGTTTAGATATTGGTTCGGAGACCCTTCTGGTCTCGCCAATAATAGCCCGGTTACGTAGAAAAGGTCCGCAAGAACATCTACAAGAGTCGATTAGAAAAAAAAAAAGAAAAAAAGAATGATGATCACAGCTCAATGTAAATCGGTAGCTTTTATTAAAATTTGATATGATCCATTCAATTCTATCGTATGACACCCACATGGTTCAAAATTCAATACGATCCATTTAATTCCATTGTCTCCAACAAATGACACCCACATAGTAGTGCGATTCGAGAAAACATTGAACACCCCTGTATTCTATTTTTAAACAAGTTCCAAAAACCTTTCAGCCAGCACTAAAAGACCATAACATGTCAATTAAATTGTCAAAAAAAAAAACTTTTAACTATGTTGCCTTTGATATACACACACACACACACACAGCACAATGCCTGCACGCACGTCTGGTCCCAGAAATTCAATAACATTCTCTTTTGATAGCCACACGTTCGTCCAACTTTTGCCTGGATTCAACGTGAACATTTTGCATTTCATAACTATAGATTTTTATGTAAAGCCGACCCTCCACCTACGTAAGCGATAGAAGCTATGTACAAGCTATACACATTGTTCTTACTTTTTTATTTATTTTTTTGCTTATATACATATTATAGTAATATTATATATATATATATATATATTTAATATATATTTCTATATGTAGGTATTTATAACCTAGGTCTTATATTTATAGTTGTTTAGTTATCCATATAGTTATTAAGTCACAAATATCCATAATATTTTTTTTGTACCTCTCTTTTCGATGCCTCTTTGACCCAAAGGTTGACTGGTAGAGAATGCCTTGTGGCATTAAGTCCGCCTTATGTACCACCATTGTGCATTGAAGTATTAAATAAATAAATAAGCTATAAGTATTCGAAGTGGTCCAGCGTATTTTTTTCATTTGCTGGTAACCCTGTAGGCTTCGCCAATAACTACCCGATTACGTCGAAACGGCCCGCGAGGACAATCACCGGGCAATAGGATATAGGATAAGACTGTTTAACGGGCTCTCTGAGGCTCTAGTAAATGATGATTAATAAGTAAATAATTAACAGATTTTCCGAGCATGTCGGTGTAAGTACAATGCGGTTGCCCATTATACAATGTGTCCGATCATGGACTAATGATATTCTAGGTACTTATATTACAACTATTTTAATACACATATCGATACCTCCCACGCAAAAAGTCGTAACACGTTTTTTTGGTAAAATGAGATTTTAGTACTACAGTTCATTATTATAGAAATACTACACATCCTTGAAAACAATTTTTTTTTTTTCCCTATTCGACTATTGTAGATGGTCTTGCGGACCTTTTCTACGTAACCTGACTATTATTGGCGAAACCAGAAGGGTCTCCGAACCAATACCTACTATTCTAACTTCCTAGCTAACTACGCAAAGCTAACTACTGTAACATCATGGCTATGACACCTCTGAGAGTGTCCCCAAGGGGGGACTCGAACTCTTAGGGTGTCGAATGCAAGAGGACTGGGAGGGATACGACAGCTTGATGAGGGCTGTATTCTCGCGTCATGGTGACTGCGCGGAGTCAGAAGGGACGACCGGCTCCGCGGCTGCGGCGGGTGAGCACGGTGGATCGGGGGCGGCGGCGGTGGGACGTCGCGAGGGGCCTCGTCGGCGAGGGTGATACGCCGGTCGGCGGCGGCGGTGTATGTGTATAGTACTAGTCGATTTATTCGCCTCCTGGAGGAGGGTGATCTCATCATCGGGCTCTAGTAGCGCATGCCGGGGACGGCGGACTATGCTAATCTGGGAGGGTTTATAATCGGACGCGGCGGTCACGAGGGGGTTCCGATGCCTCGGGGCATGGTCGAAGTAACGCTTAGACGTGCGTTTGAGATATTGCCTTACCGTTGGCATTTTTAAGTCTAAATGCTTGAAAACAATATTTTCATATTTACATTAAATACCAAGATTCTTACCCGGTAATAGTCTTATCATGTTTAAATTCCCGCGCATATGGTCGTGCCAACACTTGCGACGATTTACGTTGAACTATTGGACCGCGCACCGGCTAATCACGGCACAGTACCGACGTCGTAAGATGTAAACAATACAAAATATTACTTTGGAGATTGAAAATCTAAAAAAAACAAGAAACTGTGTGTGTTTTGTACTCTAATGTTTTGTTTTTATTAGATACTAGTACTATGAGTAATGTACGGTCATCAAAGATTTAAAATTAGCTTTGAATAACCAAAATGATTCGAACGTGAAAATAACGGCTAATGAACGTTGACAAAATGGTAAGTTTATTTCTTACTTTAATTTACTATCATAATTTGCATGTTTATCCTAATCGTGTTAGTAAATTGTTTTTAAGTATATAATGATTTTCATCATTATTTTCGTAAGTTAATAATTTGAAATACGTCCGACGCAAAACGTCGAAACATGAAAGTTGTGATTTTATGCGAGGTCGATATTATCGTATTTAAAAAATCTGTACGCAGCATAAAGTCTTATGTCTGACATACGACCTTATTCGTGCTGAATTCGTTGTGCTTTTTAATAGTATAAGGTCGTAACAAATATATACGACTTTGCGACAGCAAGAATAAGGTCGTAAGTTTTTATGTTTGCCTATTTTTACGAAAATATGAGTTTTTAATTCAATCAAAAGGCCTCATTATCCCCTTTAACCTTCAATCATTGCTATATTCTAAAATTAATCCCACACTATCGTTTGCGGCTAATCAAGACAAAGATGAAGTTAAGAATCTCTCCTGAAAAATCACAAATTTGGACATACGACCTAATGCGCGGGAGGTGTCGATATACACTACACACTGAGATCCAATCCACTTGAGTGTTTTTAATGTTTTCCTGTTAAGGGTTGCGACCTATCTTTACTACTTATAGTCGTTTGATATAAAATATCGCCTCGCCACTACCTCTCACTGTAACAACAGGTTAACGTAACACATTCCTTCATACGTATTCGCAATACAGATATTAATGAAACGATATGATATTTCGCTAGCATCCCCCAGTTATTGTTCCAATTGATTGCTGTTTATTGCTACGAATATAATTTTAGTAGGTTTTACCTGCAGCTTTGCCTGAATATAATTTCCTGGTATAATTTCTTTTGTGCTTATGGAAATATTCCTCTACGACAACGATGTGCATTTTTTGTCGTCTTATCACCCGAGACGGCGACCAGACGACTTATTAACGAGTACTCGTTGGTCTAGTGGTGACAAGCGCGATTGCTGATCGTGAGGACCTGCAAGTGTTATTGGAATTTTCCGTTGGGTTCGATCCCCAGGTCGGGCCAAGTGTTATTGGAATTTTCCGTGTGAAATACTTCAGTAGCAGCCCGGAGTTTGGATTTATATCCAAACTCCGGGCTGCTAGTGAAGTATTTCACACGGAAAATTCCCGGTTGATGGCAATAGGCTCACCCCCTATGACATAGGACTTAAATATAATGGCTAAATGGGGGTGTTACTATACACCTCTGCCCAAACCTTCGGGGAATACAGGCGTGATGTTATGTTATTACCCGACGCCACGAAAGCAAAGGCAGGGTTATATTTTGTTTAGTAGACTGCCCTAAACCTTTTCTACCGAGAACCATTTTTCATTCTAATCCTAAAGAGGGCGTCGAAAAACAAAACACAATTTGTCCAAACTTTTAACTCAAAATAATTATTTCCTGGTAGCATAATATTTTATTTTAATTACCATGTCAAGGTTTTCTGACGCATAATTTTTCCAACAGAAAATTATTATAAAAAAGTTTTAAATTCCATTTCGTTCCTAATCGTCTTGTCAGCATATAATTTTAGGAAATTAGCTTCCATACCAATTTCAAAGTTTAATCGTAACAAAAACGAAATTCCTGTAACAAGTAACGCTTGGCACTGAACTGATTTATGACAAGTTACATTTTGTTATTATACAAAACACAGAAACCTGTTATTTTCACAGCCATTTGTGAATGTCGTAGTACTTAGTGTAATCCGCCGTTTATGTTAATGTCTAAAAATATTTTGTGCACATTATTGAAATTAAAACAGTTTTATTTAATTTTATTCAGCAAACAATTTTTTGGAGCCTGGGATTGCATGTGGGAGCATGTAAAACAGCTTTAATATTAAACGAATTTATCGTAGGATTTAAATTAAGTTCTTTGACTGTTAATTAAGCGGCAGTAATTACCAACACACCATGTGCAGGTTTGTTTGGTCACGAATTGATGCTCCTTTGGCAGAAATACTAATAAATCGATACCTCGTAAGAGCCAATTATACTAACAAAATTGTTGCCAAATCGCAAACGAATCACTACCGTCAATCAGTGGATGGGTAACCGTTCGTTACATATCGATACCCCTCCGTTTTTCGATGAGCAGGTTAAATCGTCGGTCCCGGGTGTCATACGAATAACTGAAACTGAAAGTCTGACAACTAGTCCAATCTCAGGATATCGGCATTGACCAGTAACTAGGTTGCGCAGATCTGATGGCAGTCGCTGCGTGTAAAATACTGTTATTCAGTCGCATCGGGTTCGACTGGAAGCTGACCCCAAACATACATACATAAACTCACGCCTTTTTCCCATGGGGATAGGCAGAAACTATAGAACTCCACATGCTACAATCCTTACATACTCCTTTCGCTTCATCCACATTCATACATCTTGTCATACACGCACGCCGGTTGAGAGTACTACCTACGCACCTGTCTTTTGTGAAGAACATCACCAATAGTTGCGATTGATCATGGATTCTGTTAATAGAATTGGTCTCCAGTAGCACCCTTTTTCAGCTCCAAGCTTCGATCAACAATAATTGTTGATCGAAGGCTCTAAGAAATAAAAATATTTTCCTTCTTCTTCTTCTTAGCGTGTCGATGGCAATCTAAATAGAGTCGGCCCAGAACTTAGCTACGAGTTTAACGTTATCAGTAGCGTCTATTAGTTCCTGTAACGTGCACGTATCAGGGAACGCAGGGCATGATTTCAGGCGTCCCATCATTTGTGGAACAGCACCACATTTACACTCCAAGCCGGAATCGTCTATAAATAAAAAAAATCCATTTGGTAACGAAAGCAGGTTTTTTGTGTAAACACCTAAATATGTCAAATGCCTGCTACATAAATTACTACAAGCAACATTTCAGTACTTAGACCTAACTTCTAATTACCGTTAACACAATATTCTGGCGGCACATTATACGTTATTTAGTAATTAATCCTAACACAAACAAAACGCCACGTCACTTTGTATGTAATTAGTGCTAGATTTTCTTGAAGTTAATCTATAATGTAGACATGTTTAGACCGCGTTTGAGGTACGCGTGTAACATGCTTTTCATGTTCTAAAGGTGGGTATTATAATGTTTTAGTGTGGTAGAAGATTAACTACAAAGCATTAATTCATTATTAATTTGCTGTGTTTTCTTGGTAACGAATAAGCTACTATGGTATGATTAAGGGACTAAACACACCTATCAACATAGATTCTCTTTTCACTCATAGAAAATGCGCATTCTGTATAAACATGCGTGCTCATGACTGGAACTCTTATTTCGTGTGGTTAGTAACTAATCTGGAGTCAGAGTTTATGCCGCCCATGGGCCTCTGACTTGGCTAAACATGCCTTCGAGAAATATCTCTCAGGCATGCCGGTTTCCTCACGATGTTTTCCTTCACCGTTTTTAAGCAAGTGATAATTATACAATACGCACATGAGCCCGAAAAGACAGAGGTGCGTGCCTTGGTTTCGAATTCGAGACCTATGGCTTGGCAGACCGACGGTCACATCACTAGGCTATCTCTGCTTACAGCGACTATGGTATGATAAAGGGACGAAACACACCTACCAGCATAAATTCGCTTTTGACTCATAGAAAATGCACATTCTGTATAAAAATGCGTACGCATGCTTCCATTCGGTTTCACACCGTTAATTCAGCCCTCATCAAGCTGTCTCCCTTCCAGTCCTCTCGCCAGCAATACCCTAAGCCGAAGTCCGAGTCCCATTAGGGGTCACCCTTAGTGCTGTTGTTGCTAGTAGTCATGATGTTAGTAGTAGTAATAGTTAGCTTCGGTTAAGTATTTTACTCTCGTCCCCATTGGTTGGAGACCCTTCACGTCTCGTCAATAACTGTCCGGTTACGTAAAAACGGTCCGCAAGAAAAACTAAAAGCAGTCAAATAGAAAAAAAAAATAAAAAAATATCTGTAACATAGTAACTAGAAACGACACGTACCGTAGTTATATTCGTATAGCTATTAATACATAGCTTCAAGCTTGTGATCCATCACAATTACTACAATCTCACCTGAGCTCTGCTAACTTACTGTACTATTACAAACAAGACGATTCAGAAGTCCAATGATTTTTTTTTACTTGAGTTACCCTCGTACAAAAATATCCGAATCGCGACGATTTAAGTTCATTTAACACATGTGTGGTGAACCTCCTTACAGTAACCGTGTGACTTATTATTTCATTACCAATTGCGTTAACATCATCTCCCTGCCCTTATCCCACACTAGGTGGGGTGCCGTGTATTCCTCTTCCATTCTCCTCTATCAGCCGTCATCTCAGTACTCACTCAGTACCGCTTACGTTAACGGTTAAGGAAAACATCGTAAGGAAACCTGCACACCTGAGAGGACTCCAAAAAGATTTCGATTGTGTAGGTATGTAATCCGCCAACCCGCACCAGGCAAGCGTGGAGGACTTAGGCCTAATCCCTTCTAATTCTGGAAAGAGGCCTGTGTTCAGCAGTGGGACAGCAAAGAGCTGATTATGAACAGTACGATTCCCGCGCAGAAAAAATATTTGTATGGCCTACAAATAGTTTTTCCGGGTGTGGGCGTTTGTGCATGTGAAGATTTGTGTCTGTAAACGCATCCACGATACAGGAGAAATCCAAGCGTGGGGCAACGTTTCTTTAAAAAAGAAAAGAAAAAAATTATCAGAGTCTTGTAAAGCGTATTGTATGTGTAAACTCACAGTAAGAAATGGATCAAAAAGTATCCAAGAACCACGGCTATTGCCGATAACAAGCGTTTAAACGACACTTTTGATTCGTATACGTCTCCGTGAACTTATTGCTATGATATAGTTGCCACGCTGTAGACGTAGCACTTCCCTCGACGCCACGCTACAAATCATCATCGTACTTTTTAGACGTCTATTGACGTCATTGGCGGCCCGAGCACATTTTCGTTTGACGTCTAAAGCAGTCGATGGCGTTTAGAAAGGTTAACCATAACATAACACCACGCCTGCATTCCCCGAAGAGTTGTCAGAGGTGTATAGTAATAACCTCATTTCGCCGTTATGTTTAAGTCCCATGTAATAGCGGGCAAGCCTATTGTCATCAACTGGGCACAATTCCAAACTCCAGGTTAACCTTCTGTATTTTATCTCCTCTGTAATATAATATATCAATATATACCAGGCTATATGGTTATATATAACTTCACAGATCGCTTGGGGATGAATTCGTTTATTTAAGGTGAGATCAGTGAAGATTTCTTGCTCAGTTATGAAAGAATAAGTTTCTGGTTCAGCCTTCTAGAGCGATTGTTTTCCGAGGGTGTAAAGTAGTATTTTGTATTGTGAATATATCTTGGCAAGGAATTGATAGCCTAGCGGTTGAACGCTTATAAAAGACAAACAACAGAATCGTATAGGAGTGAATCTTTCATTACAGTTATAGCTAATATTGGTATGTCAGGATTGCGAGCATGGTCTTCTTCTTTTCGTGTGGTTAGTGACTAACCTGGTGTCAGAGTTTATGCCCATGGGCCTCTGACTTGGCTTCACATGCCGTCGAAAAATATCTCTCAGGCATGCCGGTTTCCTCGCGATGTTCTCCTTCACCGTTTTTAAGCAAGTAATAATTATACAATACGCACATGAATCCGAAAAGTCAGAGGTGCGTGCCTTGGGTTCGAATTCGAGACCTATGACTTGGCAGTCCGACGGTCACACCATTAGGCTATCACTGCTGCGAGCATGGTAAATAAAGTAAATGTAACCAACATGAGACTCTCCTCCACTGAGAGTACTTTTATTTGGGTTAGGGGTTAGTTACAGAAGCTAGTTCACCATATATATATTTATTGCGTATTTTATCTATTTTCATATATTGAGTTTATTTATATCTTTTTACTTGCTGCACCGGTGGACGTCATCATGTCAACGCCGGCTGTCGCTGAAAACCAGCGCTGTGGCTCTGTCTCGCACGTGAGACACAGCATTATGCTGAGCGATGGCCGTTAAGCGCGGATGTGACGCATATTTTTCCCCAAGCTTCTATTCAGTTTGTTACTTTTATTTTATTTTGTGCGTCATGTTGGCGCGAATAAATAACTTTTCTTTCTTTCTTTCTTTCTATATAATAATTTACACAAGATCAGAAAATAAGGACAAGCTAATCAAGTATAAAAGGTTAGACTACTTCGGCGGTTCGACATAGAATCCTCTGCTCCGTCGAATGATCACTGTTTTTATAACGTTGGGTACGTTGATCCATCTTGACGATTACCCTCCTTTATCAACATTGTCCAGTGTTACCAGCTACCGACAATACGCTTGCCTTCCAAGTATGAGGGGATGAATTAGACCCCGGCCCGCATTCCTAACTTTTGAAAATCATGTGCGGATCAGGATTTGATTATCAGTTGCAGTGAATGCAATTAGCGGTGAAGGCAATATCGTGAGGAAACCGGCACACAGAAAGTTCTTGATATTGTGTGTCGTCCGCCTCCTCGCATTAAGCTAGCGTGGTGGACTAATTAATATATTAATTAGTGCGACAGTAGTGGGGTGATTATGTATGTTAAGTACATATTAGCTTATCTCTTCAAAGATACCTACCATGACGGTTTATTGTACCAATTTCCATCACTGGTTTTTGTACTAAGGTTTGAACTCAAACCCTACCTGCCTACCTACATGGAAGGCAAGCGTTCAACTAGGCTATCACTGCGGATCAGAGTTTGATTATCACTTGCGTTAACGGAAAGGAAAAAGACCGTGAGGAAACCTGCGCACCTGAGAGGGCTACATAAAGTTCTCGATGGTGTGTGTAGTCTGCCAACCCGCACCAGATCAGCGTGGTGAACTAAGGCCTAAACCCTTCTCATTCTGACAAGAGTCCCGTGCTCAGCAGTGAGACAGTAATTAGGTCAAGTCGACTACGTCAAATTAACTCTGGTTTAATTAAATAATTTTAAACCAGATTCAAAAATAAAAACCTTCTTTTCGCTCGACCACAAAAAACTACGAACCAATTTTACAGACTGAAATTATGAAAATATTATTGAGTGAAATAAAAGGCTCCCGATCAACGGAAACGATAGAGGAACGTGACGACAGACGATTTCCGTTACAACTACCTACTATTCAATAGATGCAACGATTGATAACGATAGAAGACTACCTATCTGTATACGGATCTCTTGCGGGCGTTTTCAATAACCTTTCAATCGGAACTACTAAAGATAGCTGTTGATATTACTGCTATGGAGTTTATATCAAATTTCTATGTCAAGTAGTAACAAACGTCGGTAGAAAGACATAACATCACGGCTGTATTCCCCGAAGGGTTGGGCGGAAGATTATAGTAACACCCTCATTCCGCCATTATCTTATTCGAGCTTATTGACATCAACCGGACACAAATCCAAACTCTGGGCTGCTACTGAGGAATTCCATATAGAAAAACCCAATAACATTTTACCCGACCAGGGGATCAAACCCAGGACCTCACCACACCAGGACCAACGAAGCAATTATCAATATAACGAACGTGCAAAACAATTTCGCGGTATAACAGAAGTGCTAACAAAATCTCATTTGTCTCTGCGTCGAATAGTTCTGGATTTAGTCTATCACCGTTGCCAAATGCGTCTAAGTACCGCGCCTGCACGCGGCGAATGCGCGAAATCGAATTGTCTCTCGATTTTACCAATTCTCGGCTTAATGAAGTCGGCGTGCATTTGATCAGTTATGTTTGAATGGAATTTCACGAACAAGGTATATTTTGATTCAAATACGCCATGATGGGCTATTGTGTGAAGGGTGTAACATATTTTAGTGTCTAGTCGTCTATTGGTATACTCGCCAGTACACCATTTCCATTAAGAATGCCGTTTTATTTGTCTTGTAGTTTTTTTTCAGTAGTTCTATGCACCCAAAGAAAAGATGGATGGATTGTATGAAGGAGGTTATAAAAGATAAGGGTGTAAATAATAATAATTGACGGCTGACAGGGAAGAATGGAAGAGGAAAACACATTGCGCTGTCTCTAAGCAACTCGGGTCCAGGGCAGGAAGATGATGATGATAAGTTCTATGCACCCAAAAACCTGTGCCAAATACAAAATAATAAATATAAAATAATTGTTTGTAAATGACCCCAAATACAACTTTATTGCATCTTTGTAAATATCTGAAAATTTACAAACTACCAAATTTACTAAATTCCACATACAACATCGCTTCTTTAGACTCCTACGGACTCATTTTCTCATGCAACACATAGCTTTGAAGATCAGTCGTTTGTATACCTGTTGTGATTTTATTACGTACTATGAATAAATCACACTTGCTGTGAGGCGTGTAAGAATATAATTAATCAACATCATCGCTTACCGGTACCAAAAAAGACTCCTGCACATCACTTACAACCGCACTATCTATTCCTGAAAGATCATCAGGCCTATTCTTACAAGCATGACCACAGGTACAAACAAACATATTACGTCATCAATCGTCCAATAGAAAATACCATCCATTCTACAAATACGTTGCGCTACGGCCGTCAGTGTGCCGAACGTTCTTGTCATGTCACGGCGGCCCCATTACGCTAGTTGACGTGCGCACACGCATACAAACGCGCAAGATTTATTGCAAACCTGAGAAATTAGGTATTTGTTTGAACTGTGCCGGTTTTGTTTTGGCGGGGTATGTGTTTAGTTTGTTTGGGTGTTTAATGTCAATAAACATTGAAATACGAATATTTTTTTAAAACACCGAAGTGGAGTAATTTGTATCCGTAAAACTAAACTCTAGTTGCTTTGGGTATGACACCTTGCTAGATGTGTTGAAGTCAGGTAGTGTAGATTTCTCATAGAATGATGGCCAAGGTTAAGCACATGGCGCGTAAGAAGACCGATGGCAAAATTGGTTGTTAAGTCAGTTAAAGTAGGAAAGACCAGAACAATATTTGCGCAAAACTGGCAAGAATGATGTAAGACAGAAGGCTTATGCTGCAGTACTCAGCGCCACAAAATCTGCGAAAGATTTTGATGCTCATGATACATTAAAAAGTAACACTAGCTCTATTATTTCTAGCATGACCAACCAAATTGCAATTAGTGCCAAAACAGCATTTTACTAGCTGTGAACTAAAAATTATCTACCCATACAAATTTGACAACTATAGGCTTGTCGAATTTGTATGAGTAGATGATTATTGATTTTTTAAGGCATATTATACAAAGTCATAGAACAAAAGTTGTTTAATCATAGTAAATAGCCAAGAGCGGCTTTTCATTAACCCCGTTAAAGGTAAATTCAAATTGCATTGCCTAGTAATAGGTGCAAAGACTGTTAAGCCGTGATTATTGAATAGGCACTAATTAAAAATAATTTTCCCATACAAAATTAATTATAAGCTTTGTCGAATTTGTAAGGTATTTCCAAAAGTCAAAGAACAAACGTTTCTACTTTCATAGTAAAAAGCCAAGGCCGACCGACGGTCAGGAGGAGGAACGCCGTGGAGGATTTTCCTAAGATAAAAAAGGTGCGAAGAACTAGCCAATCGCCTTTTTACTCCATATTTCTTTCATAGTTTGATCCCGATCTTATCTGCTTTCATTTTTATTAAACAAAAAGTTCCAACCTTCACTGTCTGCCCCTTGACACAAGTCACCTTCAAAATATCAAGAAATTCTCCCTCAACGTTTTCGTATGTATTACCAGTCCTTCTCAAATGTGCCTTTATTTCACTTCATCTGACATTAGGCACATAATTAGACGTTGAGGCACGTATATATGTTGACACAAGAAATTGAAAGCGTGGGGGAATGTGCGCCATATTTTTTCCCATTCCTTAGAAGTATTTGGACCTTTTACCGAGGAAAAATTAATCAATGTGTATGTTTTGTTTTTGATTAGAAGTAATGGGCCAAGTATAAATAGTGTGTTTACAAAACATCAATATTAGAAGTCTTGAGTGAAATTATCAAGAAGATAGACTCCAGCATAAACTCGTCAATATACGTCTTAATCAGAAAGTTTATAATACCTATCCTTAGATTTGTAGAAATCAGATACAGTAGTCATTCCACGAAAAACTAAACGCTCGTCCGTTTCTTGAAGAAATTGTTTTAACTGGGAACTGCGAGGAGAAGGGTTACTAACACTGAAGTGTTTAGCAAAAATGCAGTTAATAATAACTTTCATGCATAGGTTGTACTATATGATAGAGAAATAGTAGGAGCAGAAATTGAAGTCGTTAAAATTAACAGCCATTTGGCAGGAGTTATTACACAGTCATAATATCCTGTTAACTACCTCGTTGTTCTTGTGGTGGCAAGCGCGACGGCTGATCGTGAGGTTCTGGATTTGATCCCCAGGTCGGGCAGTGTTATTGGGTTTTCCGTGTGGAAGTCCTCAGTAGCAGCCTGAAGTTTGGATTTGTGCCCGGTTGATGGCAAAAGACTCGCCCCCTATTACATGGGACTTGAACATAACGGCAAAATGAGGGTGTATTACTATATACCTCTGCCCAACCCTTCGGGGAATACAGGCGTGATTTTATGTATGTGTATAATAATCATGTTATTTTGGTTCACGTTCCTTAGACAGTTATATAGCCCAAAATAAAATTATCTATACTATCTATACTAATCTATACTATATACTAATATTATAAAGAGGAAAGATTTGTATTTTTGGATTTTTGTATGTAATGAATAAACTTAAAAACTACTGGACCGATTTCAAATATTATTTTGCCGTTAGAAAGCTACATTATCACTGAGTAACATAGGCTACGGGCGGAGCCGTGAGGGCACAGCTAGTATTGTATAATTTTAGTAACAAAAAGGACTACTTAAACGGAATAAAGAATCTGAGCAAAAACGTGTCTGTACCAAAACAAATGTCAGGTACAACTAAAAGAGAAATATCTCACATTGAATCGGACCCAGTCGACACTCCAGATGGGATGGCACTATGATATCCGACGTGGAGCGTATCTCATTAACTCGATTATATTTCTACTTCTCCGAATCCTTCTAAAACGAACAAAACCTTACAGAATTCTATCCCTTATAATCACATACATAAAGGCGAGAATGGCTTGGATGTTTTCAGGATAATTTCCGCAGTCCCATAGGCATAGTTATGAGGGAAAAATTGGAGAGGTTGTCCGATCGTTGTGGGGGCTTGTTTCAATGGCAGTGGTTATGTCGTGATTCTTTTATGGGTTTCAACGACGGTGAGATGTGAATTAGCCTGCTTTAGCTTTTGCAGAATAAGCCGAAATACTGAAGATTTGGGAATGATAGTGAAACTAGGAAATTGACGGGAATTACGGGAAGTAAGGTTTGGGCAGTGATGTATAGTAACACCCTCATTTCACCATTATATTTAAGAGTCCCATGTAATAGTTGAGCCTATTGCCATTTGCCCGACCTGTGGATCGAGCCCAGTACCTCACAATCAGCAGTCGCGCTTGCCACAACTAGACCAACGAGACTGTTTTCTTTTATTATGTAACTTAATTGCGTCTGACCTTAGTTGCACCTGATGATAAGCGCAAACAGGGTCTAAGATGGAGCACATGAATCCAAGTAACAGAGGATTAGAGGATAGAGGATTCCCCTATACCAGGGATGGCGAATCAATGGCACGCGTGCCATTAATGGCACACGACACAATATTTTGGGCACATCACTGATCAGAATATTCATTATGCAATACAATAATACAATACAATACAATACTCTTTATTGTACACAAAACAAACAAGAAACATTACTATAAAAATAGAGATGTACAATGGGCGGTCTTATCGCACTAGGAAAAAAAGTGTGAAGTTTTATATGACCCAATAATCACAAAGTCAAATTTATTTGATGGCACGTCTATGACCTCATTAAACATTTCTTTAGACAAATGGCACGTTGATACGTAAAGGTTCGCCATCCCTGACCTATACCCACACGACGGTACACAGTAAACTGCTTGGCGTTAGACTACTAACGCAAAAGTGAAAACACCAATTTCGGAATCCAAAAACCGCAGTTTATGTTGAAAAGTACGGGACTGGCTTCAGTTTTGAACTTAGCAATGAAATGTTTCAAATTCAAAGAGGTTACTCATTCGCACAAAGTGCTTTATGTAGGGAGATGAGATACCGCTATGAATTATGGGATCCTCTTCGAGATAATTTAAATTGGGCCACGCTCTGCTGCGTGATATTTTGTTGTATTTGATACGGTGTAGGGTGTAATCTTTTGTGTGATACCATTGTTTTGTAATATGATATTAAAATTTATGTTGGGATATAAAATAGAGTATGTATATTTCTTGGTGTATACACCAAGAAATATACCAACTATAGTTGATGGGTTGAATAAACTCTTTCTTTGAAACATTCGGTTACTACCAGATTGTTTCGGGGGATAGACAGTCAGATTACCACTGCTCTCAATTTACCAGAGAATCACTGGCTTCACAAGGCAATGGCTCCGCGTAAAACTATGCAAAAACTATGCTTGTAAACTATCAGTTTCTTAAAGCAAAGTAGAATCTGGTGTCACAATAAAAGTATCTTCTAGGAAGTAGGCTGACTGCATGAGGGCCGCTACGTTGCTCGTTGACACGGTTGATTACCATTTGTTCTTAGCTGCACGCCATACATCAATCGGTATCTGCAGTTACAAACAAATAGCGATCAACTATATATCGATCAACTGAATAGCCTATATTCGGTCAGACCTTTTTTTTTTTTCTCGTTGGAAAATCCTAATGGATGTCCCTCGCCCGGGGAAGGCGAGGGGGTCTGCCGGACTCTTACCGGCTAAAAACCAACGGTGTTCCTTCTCCTGACCGTACGGCCGGGGTCGCGGGATTCGCAAAAGCATGCACCGCAACCCCGGCAGGTCCCGGTCCGCCAACACTATATTCAGTCAGCCTAAGAAAACTACAAATAAAATCTCCATAATTGCCAAACTAGACCCTTTTCAAAATAGACACTATTAAACGAATAATTTACAAGGAATAGTTGGTAAGATTTCCCATCAATTCTAATATATTTTAACCCGATAAAATCTATCTTCATGACACTTATAAACTGTCAGCGTCGAGACCACTTCATAGTACCTTTTACCTGCATTCTCAATGAAGAATTCAGGAAATGCAATAATATCGAAGTCTTTTAGTTCACAAGATTCAGGACAATGCGAAGTTTTACAAATCATAAAGTCTACAAAAACGTTTTTAAAAATGTGAATCTATACTAATATTATAAAGAGGAAAGATTTGTATTTTTCTATGTAACGAATACACTTAAAAACTATTGGATCGATTTCAAAAATTCTTTTGCCGTTATAAAGCTACCTTATCACTGAGTAACATAGGCTACGGGCGGAGCCGTGAGGACAAAGCTAGTAGTTTATAAATTGAATGGGGTTACCAGAACCTTTGCCTATTGAAAGAAGAAGAATTGTTAGGGATAAGAACAATTTAAATCCTATTTATATTTATTATTGGCTTACATAGCCGAGACGTGGAGTGGACCCTCACGATACGGCTGTGCCGCATGTTTAAAGTCGCTCAACGGGCTATAGAAACGGCTCGGAGTATCTGTGAAAGATCAAATCCGAAACGAGGTTGTCCGACAAAGAACCAAAGTAGTCGACAGCTCACAAGATGAGCTAGCTAAAGTGTGAAGTGTCAGTGCCATATTAGCCGTAAAACCGATAAACCATGGGGTAGACGTGCTCTTGGGTGGAGACCGAGAATCAGCAGATGTAGTGTAGGACGCCTTCGGACAAGGTGAAGTGATGATCGTCGCAAGTCGGCTGGTAGCTGCTGGAGAAGCTGAAGTTCTAGCTCAGTGGCTTGCACTATGAGAGGAGCAGAGAGGCCTACGTCCAGCATTCTATAGGCTGATGATGATGACCTTAAGGGTATACAAACAGTAAATGCCGCTATATTTCTTTCTGGTTCTCTTCTTCTTTTCGTGTCTTTAGTGACTAACTGGAGTCAGAGTTTATGCCGCCCACGGGCCTCTGACTTTGCTTCACATGCCGTCGAGAAATAGCTCTCAGGCATGCCGGTTTTCTCGCAATGTTTTCCTTTACCGTTTTTAAGCAAGTGGTAATTCAACAATACGCACATGAATCCGAAAAGTCAGAGGTGTGTGCCTTGGGTTCCAAATCGACACCTATGAATTGACGGTCACACCACTAGGCTATCACTGCTTATCTAATCTTTCTGCTTCTATTTATCATTCCTATGGTTTCTAATTAGAAGAAATGGGGAATGAGATAAGCTTATTTTTAGCTACAGACACGAAGACAATGTAAATGAAGAATTTATCTCTAAAAAGTTTTAATGCTCGGTTTCGACGGCCAAAAACGTTTTGCTTACCTTTGCCAAACTGTGCATATAAATAGACTCGTAAACTAATTATACCTGTGATAGCTACTACCGTATGGAATTCTACTGTGCTAAGTAATGTGGTCTTTGTTTCATTATTGGTAAAGATACAAGTGTCTCAATTTTAGCTTGACTGCCTCGTTGTTCCAGTGGTGGCCGCCGCAATTGCTGATCGTGAGGTCCTGGGTTCGATCCCCAGTTTGAGCAAAGTGTTATTGGGCTTTTCCGTTGGGATTCCTCAATAGCAGCTCGGAGTTTGGATTTGTGCCTGGTTGATACCCATAGGCTCGCCCTCATTACATGGGACTTAAACATAACGGTGAAATGAAAGTGTTACTATACCCCTCTGCACAACCCTTCGGGGAATACAGGCGTGATGTTATGTCTTAATTTTAATCATTATCATTTGTTCAGCTATTCAATTGTATTTCACTCGGAATGTTCCCAAAATTATTTTACAGCCTACATTCCTGTTTATATTACCGTTGGATCCTGAAATATTCGCAGCTATCCTTACCCGGCGTAAAAATAGAACCTCATCAAATCGCGCCGTTTTCAATAGAAGTCTTCACGCATAACTGGGCTCGCCGGGATGGTATTTATTTACACGGCACGCCAGGGAAATATCATTACGGCAAAGATACTCAACTGGCGAAGAAGTTTTATGAAAATAAAAACTTTTTTACAAAAAAATTAAACCGACTTCAAAAAGGAATAAAATAATTACCATATAAAATTAACAGTTTCAGAAGTCGGTGCTGATCCACGCTGAACCAAATTGAAGGCACCGACTTCTGAAACTGTTAATTTTATATGGTAATTATTTTATTCCTTTTTGAAGTCGGTTTAAATTATTTGTAAAAAAGTTTTTATTTTTTTCATTTTAGTGGCCTTAATTAAAACTTGGTTGGACCTACTAAAGACGCTGCTTGTAACATAATCACATCATCACAATATGCGTACTGTTCGTCATTGAGGAGTTCCATTGTCTATCTCCGAAGTTCTTGATCAGATCTTCACCAAATTTAAATGGGACCAATTCCGAAGTATACCCTATCCATTAAAAAAGAATCATTAAAATCGGTTCATAATTGACGAAAATGTCGATGAAAATAGATAAAAAAAAAACATCCCTACAGACGAACATAGTAACCTCCTCCTTTTTGGAAGTCGGTTAAAAAGAACTTAGTATAATGATTGATTGATTGATTAAGCACTGATAGCTTAGCGGTTGAACGCTTATCTTCCATGCAGGAGGGTCTGAGTTCAATACCGGCCCGTACTTCTGACTTTTCCAATTCATGTGCATATCAGAATTTGATTATCACTTGCGTTAACGGTGAAGGAAAAACATCGTGAGGAAACCTGCACACCTGAGAGGGCTCCATAAAGTTCTCGACGGTGTGTATAGTCTGCCAACCCGCACCAGGCCAGCGTGGTGGACTAAGGCCTAAACCCTTCTCATTCTGAGAAGAGGTCCGTGCACAGCAGTGGGACAGTAATGGGCTAGTTATGTTTATGTTTTATTTTAATGATTTGTCTCCACTGCGCTCGAATTAGATACCGATCTACCTAAGGACAATAGCTCCTAGAATGCGGCAACTTTATATTGACATTTGCAACGATGTTATTTCTTGTAGATTTTTTTTTACATTGTTTTACTACTCAAAACTTGATTTTTGAATTATTATTAATAGTACGCGCGGCACGTCAACGTCACACACTGGTTGCAACGAGACTGACTCGAGTACGCCGATTTCAGCGTAGTATTAGTTATTGGATTTTACTAGTACTCACTCCGCAGTCGCTCCGTGTAAAATACTGGTATTCAGCCGCATCTGGTTAGACTGGAAGCTGACCCCAACATAGTTGGGAAAAGGCTAGGCAGAACAGGATTGTTTGAAGATTACAATTTTTATTACATATATTTTGAACACCACCAACATTTTTTATAGTATGGAGGAAAATACGATAAGAATCACGTTCGTAATAAAATGTAATATCGACACGATGTTATAAACTGTCGCTGCGATATGAATACTTTGTCTTCGGCTTGGTGTTTGCATTTGATATTTATGCCTGTAAACGAACCAGAATACTACAGACATCGAGCCACCGTTTAAAATGGTTTTTTATTTATTCAGAAAAGTCTTAAGGATGATTTCCACCAAACGGCTCGCATCGCATCGGATCGGATTTTACAATATTTAAACGATATTAAATCGTGTACACAGTTTTTAAAGTCTATATTACCAAGCCGCGCACAGCAGCTTGACCGCGGGCGTCTTCCGCGACACGCGATCGTAGCCGAAAGTATGTTGCGACGCGCGATCGGCTCCGTATGCCTATCGTCGTATCCGATCGGATCCTTTCGGCTGTCAACACGGTAGGAATGAAACTATTTGACTAGGCGCAGAAACGGATACGTTCACAAGCGACGGTGCGGAGCCGATCGTATGCGTCGACATCCTGCCGGACGCGATCGGCTGTCGCCGCATCCGTTCGTATCCTTTCCGATCCGATGCGATGCGAGCCGTTTGGTGGAAATCATCCTTTACAATTGAACTGCCTCGTTCATTTAGTAGTGGCAGTGTAGGCGTTGCCCAATTGTATGGATTGTAAAACTGTAACTGAACTACGTTGCCTGCGCGGCCTGAGCCTTCGTATACGCCTAGGCCAGGGATCGGCAACCTTTTGAGACGGAAGAGCCAAAAGTTGCAATTTACGAAATATTACAGTTTAAAAGAGCCACAAAAATTATTTATTTGAATATTATAGTATTTGCTTACACAGGGTGTCCTGTAATTAATGGATAACCTTGAAATGGCGTTTAGCAAAAATAATTACCTTTAAAAAAATACAAAACGAAAATACATTTACATATAGTTAATAATATATCTATTTCTCAGTCATAGTCAGTATATTTCAGTCATACTATATTATAGTATTCAATTATGGATCAGTTGAGCGATTTTAAGGGTTTTGAAAGTAAAATAATTATTTTTGCGTATGGAACTGGAGAGCCGCTACTTTACGTCGAAAGAGCCGCATGCGGCTCGCGAGCCGTTGGTTGCCGACACCTGGCCTAGGCTAAATCTCGTCGGGACAGAGCCGTCCTTCCGATTTCTATTATTCAGAGTCCAAGCGGATCTCGTGGAAAAATATATACGTAACCAGAGTTCAAAAGCCTGTTGTCTGCGTTTGATATTCAATTCTCTACAGGGATATTGTTGTATGAGTTAGGAACTTAGGCCTAGTATAAATGTTAGACTAAGAAAATTACTAGGGAGCTGTTGATAGTAACTTTGCATGGTGATTTAGAGATTAGCTGAATTTAATAGACATTTTTGAGACTTATTATTTGCTTTGATCGAACGGGAACAATATTTAATTTGAAGTTACTCTACCTTGTTTATTCCGCACGCTAGGAAGAATCTAAAACTGGCCCAAAATCATAATTATGGAGTAGATAATAGGTCGTAAGTTTTCGATTAAATTAAGATCAGCCTCTCAAGGTTGTGAGAATGGTTTACCATAGTTATTGAAACCAGCATAGACTAGACCACTGAGAGTACTTATATTTAGGTTAGTTTCAGAAGCTAAGTTCACAAACTCGTAATAATTTACACAAGATCATCAGAAAATAAGGACAAGCTAATCAGATATAAAAGGTTAGACTTCTTTGGCTGATCGACACAGAATGCTCCTCTTTGTCGAATGACAACCACCTTTATAACATTGGATGTGTTAATTCATATCGACGACTACCTTCTTTTATCAACAATGCCCAGTGTTACCAGCTACCAACAACAAGCGATAGGCTGTACTAACAATGAAGAAGAAGCGAAACATACTTGACGTGATGATGACTTAAAAAATACTTTGATCGAAATCTTATTTCCTAAATTTCGTTCTTGTAGTATCTATATTATTTATTTATATTTATATACACTTTATTGTACATAATAAGTACACCGGTAAACGATAAAAGGAACACAGATTTACACAATATGTACAATGGGCGGTCTTATCGCACAAGGCGATCTCTTCCAGACAACCTTAGGATGGACTGGAAGAACGGAAATAGATATCGGGCAATCTAGGTGTACAAGTACGTATCGTACATAATATTACTTAGAAATAATAATCATAAAATACACATCAATTATTACACAAATATATAAAATAGAAAGAAAAACGTAATACATATAACTTAAACAAACTAATAAATAAATATATTATAAATAAGAAAGTAGATGAAATGTGAGCGATAATCAAGAAATAGCAAATTATCTACCTCATCATCAAACACTCTTTTGCCAACAAGTACATGTACGAAACGAAACACCAAAGCAAAACAAAAGGCGTCGTACTAAGCGAAGGCACAGGGTTACCGTACGTGAGTTTCCGTGAGAATAAGACGGGGATCTTCTAAATGATCCCCGGATGAGCCTCAAAAGGCTTCGTGGGTAAATATTTCGGAAGTGCACCACGGTTGCGGGCGTGGGAATAGTGGGGGTTGGTATTATTGAGGCCGGGAGTATACAGTGGCGGGTTTGGTCCTGGTTTTCGCATTTGAGTGGAAATGAACTCCAAATCATAGAAAATAAAATTATAAAAATACTTTTTCATTATAACTGCCTCATTGGTATAGTGGGGGCGAGTACGATTGCTGATCGTCGTGAGGTTCAATCCCCAGGTCGGACAAAGTGTTATTGGTTTTTTCCGTGTGGAATTCCTCAGTAGCTGCATGGAGTTTGGATTTGTGCCCGGTTGATGGCAATAGGCTCGCCCCCTATTACATGGGACTTAAACGTAACGGCAAATGAGTGTTACTATACACCTCTGCCTAACCATTCGGGGAATACAGGCGTGATGTCATGTCACATTAAAGTCTGAGAGTTTCCGCCCGATACAAAATAAATCTAGTGTCTTCGATAACAGTGGTTTTCAAGAATTTTAACATACATACATAGCTTACACCGGTTTCTCGCTAAGATAGGCAGAGACAATTAAACGCCACCTCGCCAGATTGCATTACATCGACGCTCCAAAAAGAAGTTCTCAATCGTCTGTTTGGCCCGTCAACGTGCATCAGGCAAGCAGTGAGCTAAGGCCTAAAACCCTTTTCATTCTGAGAAGAGGACCGTGGCCAACAGTGCGATCGTAATGGACTGACTGTGCTATTATATACCTCTAGGTAGCAAAGACAAAAACACAGTTTTTTTTACTAAAAATACAGATATGGTGTATCAACTCTTCTGGCTCTAACTTACCTTTCAGAATGTCTTGAAAGATGAACATATTGATAGAATATGTACGTACAATGTTCACCCTTCAACGTAAGCCGACGTTTTGGCAGACAGTCTCGTGCGAGAGTGCTGTGTACTTAAGAATTAAGTACCCACGTACTTGATGGGTGGGGTAAGTAATGAAGGTTTTCTTCCCGATATAGGGAAGCGTATGCTTGAGGTTTTGTTAGCAGTAATTGATGGTTCAACAGTGCTGGGATTTGTTTTGCATCGTTCTCATTGTACAGTTACTTGGTGAAGCCGTGAGGGACACAATGAATTTTCTAGAATTATAATTTCAAGTTTGTTTGTGTTTATTTAATTATCTCATATTGTCAATGCATTGAGGGGCTCGTGGCTAATTAACAATCGTATCAATCATACGATTTGCGACGTTAAGCTGCGGTTGTAGCAGTCAGTCCGTTGATGACTGACTGTTCGTTATACATGGAGACCCCTCCGTGCCTCGGCGAGCACATTAAACTGTCGGCCCCGGGTGTCATATACCTATGACAGTCGTTACGGGTAGTCAGAAACTCGAAAGTCTGACAACCTCTCTAACCTTAGGATATCGGCATTGTCCAGTAACTGGATTGTGGAGGTCTGATGCCAGTCACTCCGTGTAAAATACTGGTATTTAGCCGCATCTGGTTAGACTGGAAGCTGAACCCAACATAGTTGGGAAAACGCTAGGAGGAAGAGTGTCTCCTATGCTGTGTCAAATAAATTTTATTTTCCTTCTTTCTTTCTTTATGCGTTCTCATGTCTGTCTTTCCCATCTTTATGATCAAATTCTCATCAATGGTGATCAAATTAAACAGTATTAAAGAATGTTGCAATTTTTTTATTGTTATTGTTTTCTAACATCATTGGTAATTTTGCTTTTAAAGTTAGGTACATCGAAGGTTATAGGCCAGCATGCAACTAGTTCCATTATCTATGGTAATTGAAGAGTTACAGATATAGCATTTCCATGAAGCGTCTGACCTTTAGTTAATCCAGTTTGTAGCAGTGTAATGTTCTTTATACAGTTAGAAGCTACTGCTGATCTTCCTAATGTAACCGCTTGGTCACTTCTTGCAACAGAAAGTGATGGAACTGGTCTATTTGCAGCCTAGGTAACCAAAATACGTACACACATATCAGAACTGATAAAGTCATGATTAATAACAAGTGATTATCAACGTTTCCTGGGTCCTGTCGCTAGCAACGGCGCGCGCAACAGGTGAGGCGCTGGCGACAAGCCAGCAACTGTCAACCTGGCTCGGTCAACTGTCTCTCATTCACTACAAACAATTTTAAACCTTAAAGACGATACACAAGGCTTGAAATTTCTTTGAGGTGATTGATTATCAGTTTATTATGGAAAATGGTGTATTATAAATCTTATTGAAATGCGGTAGGGCTCAGATTTGTTTGTGCCAATTTAAGATCTGCCTGTCATCACCGACCAATTAATTGTAAATCTTAGTGTAAAGTGATAAAGTTGAGATTTGGGTGGAGTGATTAACAATTGATAGGTTGTTGACATTTATTTTTGAATGTTTTGAACCCAAATTGAAGGAATGTCGCGATTGTGACGGAGATGTTTCGTCTCTGTCATGGTAATTATTTTTTTTGTTGGTGAGCCGTTTCTATTGTTAATGATGAGTCATTCTGAAGAGTTTATTCTGAAAACGGACTACAAAATAATAACATTAAAAAGCCACTACGAGTAACGATAGTAAAGTAGGTACGTCAGGTGCACCCTGGGCAGCCCGCTACCAACCTTGCTGACTGGCTAATCTTTTCAGCACGGTATCAGCTAGACTCATATAGCTCGCACTGACACGAAACAAAAAGAACTGTACATTGTCCATTGTGCGATATACTGCTCAAATAATCATGGATGGTGGTGGCAGAAGTAATGCTTGTAGAAGTGCTGCTGTGTGCAGAATGAAATTAGAAACGAGTGTTTGTATGGATGGATGGGCAAAAATTGTTGTGACGGCTACGGATAGATACCTCGATGGAACTATTAGACCTCTTACATTTGTAATAGGTTCTAATAAAATAGAGACAGGTGTTTCTCATCAGGTTTTCGGCAAAAGATCTATTTTCATTCTCCGGGTATCTTAAAATGACCGTATAAGGAATAGTGTACTGCGCTCCAAAACTCAGATCGCCGACGTTGGTCAGAAAGCCGCAAGCTTAAAATGGAACTGGGCTGGTCACGTCTGCCGCATGTTGGACGAGCTGTGGGCAAAACTCATCACTGAGTGGAACTCACACAACGTCAGACGACGTCGCGGCAGGCCCAGAAGGAGATGGCGGGATGAACTAGACACCTATTGGAAGGACTGGCCGCAGAAAACCGAGAGAAGTGGAAGGAGGGTAGGGAGGCCTTTGCCCTGCAGTGGGATGATCTTAAAATGCGATGAAGAGACGACATCAAGAGGATGGGCAGCAATATCCTCTTGTGCGATAAAAACAACAAACTGCGATCACCGATTCCAGTTGCCATTCTTATCACTTAGATAGCTACCATTCTTTGTATCGGTTGTTAGGAGGCTGATGCTCAGCAGTGGGATAATGTAATAACTAAATACGGGAAATTCTAACAGAAAATACAAACACCCTTCTGCTTACGGTACTCCAACCGAATATAAACCACACATCTACGAAGCGCCAGCAGATCAAAGCCAAAGTAATCTCGCTACAAAATCCATTATTTATCCACGCCTATTGTGAAACGTGTTCAGACGTCAACCTCTAGTCGTCACACGTTGGATTGTGGCCAGCATGTCGCCACAATGTTGCCGACGTGTGGGCGTGTCAACAATACACCTACGATGGGCGTTGCTTGAGCCTAGCCAATCAATGTGGGCTAATTAATGATTGGGATTTTTAGCATAGCGAGATTGAGTCATACAGTCTCCTCCAATGTGGAGGTGTGCAGTGATGTAGCCGAGTTCATGACTCCGGAAGAAAAACAAGCTCAGGACATTATACCGAGCTGCCTTTCAAAGCTTTCAATGTTAAAATCGATGTGACCACTGTTTGTTCTACCTAGCCTTTTCAAATCTATGTTGGGATCAGCTTCCAGTCTAACCAGATGCGACTAAATACCAGTATTTTACTGGGCAATGACGGTATTCTAAGGTTAGACCGGTGGTCAGACTTTCGGGCTTCTGAATTGCCGTAACGACTATCATAAAATATGTAATCGTATGACACCCGGGATCGACGGTTTAACGTGCTCTCCGAGGCACGGAGGGGTATCAATGTGTAACGAATGGTCACCTATCCACGGAGTGACCGCGGCAAGCAAAGCTTAACCTTGCAATTCATATGATCGGTGCGGTTGGTAATTAGCCACAAGCCCCTCGATATGACCACTGTATGAAGTACTATAACAAAACCTTTCATCACTACGCTTGGAAAACCGGTTATTAATCGCAGTATTTTGGAATTAGCGCACTTTTTGTCACTATTGACCATACCTTCGACGGAATCCAATCAGAGAAAGACCATAATAATCAGCCCATTACTTTCCCACTGCTGGGCACGGGCCTCTTCTCATAACGAAAAGAGTTTATGCCTTAGTCCACCACGCTGACTTGGTGCAGTTTGGCAGACTACACAAATCACCGAGAACCTTTTGGAGACCTCTCAGATTGCGCACATTTCCTCATGATTATTTTCCTTCACCGTTAACATAAGTGATAATCAAATTCTGATCTTCACATGAATTCAAAAAGTCACAAGTTGCACTCCCTTGCATAAATCAAAATAAAAAAAAACACATAAACCAATACAGCTGCTTATGAAAAGTCGAATTTATATGCACGGTTCCAATTAGTCGTTTCCTATGGAGAAGAGCCGGCAGGAAACTCCATGGTTACTCTTTTAAAAATAATATCTTTAACAATTTCAGTGGATACAGTACAATGATTTAGGATAGTGAGAGAACAATGAAGTCCTGACCACAGACCAATGAGTAATGTAGTACTGTAGGACTTGAGTACAAAAATTAACAAATAAAAATAGATATAACATAGAAGACAACCATCCAACCGCTAGGCTACCTACCACTACTTTTCCGGAAGAGAGAAGTTGGCTTGTTATTCCAAGAACTTTACAACAGAAGTACCCATAAATCAGATCAAATTTATTTGTGCCACCGTGAACCAATTTCACAACGTATAACCAATTAGTCTCGGTCGATAAACTACTATTGAATAACAATAGTTGGCACTATCTTCGTCGAGGTGGGCGTCCCCTGAAAGAAAGCGAGCCTACCACTATCTTTTGGGCACTAGCCAATCTGGAGTAAATGTGGACAAAAAACAAATACACAATTTCATCAACATCATTGTTTTAGACTTTATCTACCTGCTAATGAGTTTGGGCCTCTTCCGTAACGCCACTCGTAAGGCCTCGTTGATGGTAGATGTGGCGACGACTGCGTTGACGTAAAGCTTTATTTATTTATCGGAATGAAAAGGAACGTTCTTTACGAGTTTCAAATCTACTCTCATGAAAATTTAATCAACATTAGTTTGGCGATTTAGTAGTAAAGTAACGAACAGACGTACCAAATCACATTCGAACTTATTATACAAACTTAAAACTAATTCGTGTGATTCTTAAAACCACCATGATCTACTACTGGTACTGGGATTTTGGTTGATTAAAAAAAATAAAAAAATAATGTCTTTCGTTACTCAAAATGGTACCGTGTTTACTTTTGGAAATTCGTTTTTTTATCCAAAATAATTCTATGCAGGGTCAATCTATATCAAGTACTATAGACCATGATGTTTGAAGGAATTATACGGATTTACACTCTGTTAAGTATGGAGGGAAGGATTATTTATTCTATGTTCAACAGTATCTCTGTTCAAAGGTATTATGTGTCCAACGCTGTTTACAAGACGCTCTTTGTTGCACATTTTTATTTGTCTCTGAAATAATATTTTCTCATTTTACTTTTTGCAGGTAAGCGTCAATTTTGCAGTCTGGATAGCTGAAAGCAGTGAGTACTACCTGAATAAAAACTTTTTTACAAAAAATTTAAACCGACTTCAAAAAAGAATAAAATAATTACCATATAAAATTAACAGATTCAGAAGTTGGTGCTGATCCACGCTGAACCAAATTGAAGGCACCGACTTCTGAAACTGTTAATTTTATATGGTAATTATTTTATTCTTTTTTGAAGTCGGTTTAAATTTTTTGTAAAAAAGTTTTTATTTTTTTCATTTTAGTGGCCTTAATTAAAACTTGGTTGGACCTACTAAAGACGCTGCTCGTAACATAATCACATCATCACAATATGCGTACTGTTCGTCATCGAGGAGTTCCATTGTCTATCTCCGAAGTTCTTCATCAGGTCTTCACCAAATTTAAATGGGACCAATTTCGAAGTATACCCTATCCATTAAAAAAAGAATCATTAAAATCGGTTCACAATTGGCGAAAATATCGATGAACATACACAAAAAAAAAAAAAACATACATACAGACGAACATAGTAACCTCCTCCTTTTTGGAAGTCGGTTAAAAATAATTAAGAAAGCGTCTATAAGTACGTTTGTTTTATTAAAAGTGGATGCTACGTCATAAAATTCGTTTTGAAGTAAATGTTGACGGAATGAAAGGTTTTGTGATAAAATGGTTTTTATCATTGATCTTGTAGACATAAAAACTGTAATATTATAACATGTCCTGACTAATTTCATCATTGCCGAATCAAACCGCTGGGACTTAAGTCTAGAATTTTTGCATAGAGGTTTCTTTTAGACTATAGTTTTTTTTTCTTAATTAAAAACGTTGCCCCACACTAGGATTTCTCCTGTATCGTGGGTGCGTTTACAGACACAAATCTTCACATGCACAGACATCCAGACCCGGAACAACTAGGAGTAGGCCATACAAATATTTGTCCCGTGCGGGAATCGAACCCACAACCCGCAGCGCAGAAGCCAATCGCTTAGCCACTGCACTAAACGTGTTGTCAAATTAAAGCAAGATTTCAGGAAATTTCCGTGGTAACACCTCGATACACCACATGGTCATATTATAAAGTTTTATTGCGATTAAATAATTCATCATGAATTTACTAGGTCTCACCAACTTTGTGAGGTAGATAGTCGGTATGTCTTACATGGTAACGCTTTCGTCGCTGATAATCAGCGCTGTGGCGCGGCATTGTACATTTCTTTTTTCAATTCGACTGCATGTAGATGGTCTTGCGGACCGTTTCTACGTAACCGGGCAGTTATTGACGAGACCTGAAGGGTCTCCAACCTAGCGGCTTTGTACATTTATCATAAGTCACACAAGTATGCTAAGCGATGACTGGAATGCACGGATATGAAGCATATTTTCCTAACTTTTTTGGTTAGGTTTTTTGATGTGCAACATCTAATGCGGCGGTACGGGTGTGAGAGCGGCTGTTGCGTGACTACGCTCGCGATGGCAGACACATGACGGCAGACCTTCATAACTCATCGGGTCTCTTCAGTTTGACCCGGCCAGTTTTTTTTTACAAAATGAATTTCGGTGTTTCACATCTGCACAGGCGTCCCACGACGCTCTGCTGTTTTGATTACGAATGTCATATTAAGGTCCTCAAAATATTATTTCCGTCCATTCTATTTTTAAATCATGGCTTGCAGTTCAATCGTGGGCTATGAAAAAGGCTTACCATAATTTTACCTTCCGCTTATTCTGCAACCTTTCAAAAAACGAAGATAACTTCGAACCAGATTATTAATTATTATTTTAACAGCAGAAAGGAAGGTAGCGCCTCATTTAATTAACTTCAAAATTCGCTCCAGTTCCTCTAAAATACTTAATAAGCGAATATTTGGCGATGTTAAAAAAACTCATTCCCCTGCGCATAATTAGAAAACTCTGCGGTAATAAGCTTTTAAAGCAAACTTTCTTATGTTTTCTTTGGGGTATTTATAATGTAATCTATGGATTAAGTGATAAGCGCACAGCGGGTAAAGAAATTAAAAGAAAAGCAGTTGCAGAATGCCCGCTTTAAGAAAATACGGTAATATTAAAAGCACAAACAATATGGAATAAGCAACTGTACGTGGAATGAATGAGGTAAATTAAAAAAAAATAGTACAGTAATTAAAATGCACGCTATTAAAATTTATGTGGCAACCGTGCAAAGCGACTCTTGTATGAATATTTCAATGCCTATCGCTCTGCTTGCATACAAGCCAGTCTTAAAAGTAGTTCTTATTTAACATAATAACATCGCGCTTGTATTCCTCGAAGGGTTGGGCAGAGGTGTATACTAACACCCTCATTTCGCCGTTATGTTTAAGTCCCATGTAATAGGGGGCGAGCTTATTCCCTGCAACTAGACACAAATCCAAACTCCGGGCTGCTACTGATGAATTTCACAGGGTAAAACGCAGTAACACTTTGTCCGACCTGGCGATCGAACCCAAGATCTCACGATCAGCAGTCGCGCTTGTCACCACTATACCAACGGGGCAGTTAGTTCTTATTTATTTATTTTATTCAAATAACAAACTTATACTAACAATAAACGTTAAAGTGTGCCCAGCATGGCACATACTATATAAAAACTATTAGAGTTTGTGAAACTATAAAATAATCCCTTAAAAAAACTCTTAAGTTAAACATAATTTATCTTGCAGTACCCCCTGCAGCATCAGAATTTGAGGATTGAAAGTTGAAATTATTACAATGTTGTATTCTCATGAGAATTTAATTTGTATGCAAAATTTCAAAAGAATCGGTTATGCAGATATAGTTAAAAAATCTGTCGCAAGAATTGAAACAAAAAAATACAAAAATACAAAGTGAAGCTAATTAAAACTGTTTAAAAAATACAGGCTACTTAAGTCGCTCCCGGGCTGCAAATTTATGGACCGTAAATATAAAACCGTATTAGCTATTACTGCTACATCCTAAAATTAACCCAGTCGATGCTCTTTTAACTTATGACCTGCATAAATTATAAGAAAACCAGAGCTCCAGGTAATAAACGAAGATCTAAAAACGATTTAACGCTTTCCTCTGATGTTTGTAACTTTTATAGGGAAGACTTGCATAAAATGTTAAACTAGTTAATAATAGGTGTAGCGATCAAACAAACCCAGACTACAAAGCTTGAACTTCTGTTCAGTCTAGCCTTTTTCCAACTATGTTGGAATCAGCTTCCAGTCTAATCAGATGCGGCTGAATACCAGTATTATGAACGGAGCGCCTGCCATCAGACCTCCGAAACCCAGTTACTGGGTGATGCCGATATCCTAAGGTTAGACCGGTTGTCAGACTTTCAGGCTTCTGACTATCCGTAATGACTGTCATAGGTATTCGTATGACATCCGGGACCGACGGTTTAACGTGCTCTCCGAGACACGGAGGGGTCTCTCGATGTGTAACGATCGGTCACTCATCCAGGGACTGACCGCGGCATGCGCAGCTTAACCTCGCTAATCGTATAATTCGCGCGGTTGTTAATTAGCCATGAGCCCCTCCAAACTGCACAACTTAAAGTGCCTAGGTATAAAGAATAAATTGAGGAGGAAAATTATAAAAATAAAAATAAGCCTCTCACCAACTGAATCTGAATCTTCACGGATCAAGTTGTTTAAAATAAAGAAACATTGTATAGAGAACATTATTTAATAAAGCATTTATTTTATCTTTGTTAAGCTGGGGGTCCCACGGCCTGTTCTTTTGACAGTAATGATGCCTGCGGTGGCCTGTCGTCGCTCGTCGTAGAGTTGGTAGGTTCAAAGTTGCTCAAGCCGCGACAGGCCTGGACAGGCGTGGAAACGTCCAGCGCGGCCTCAGCTTTACAATGGTTAAATAGATAATTAACAAAACCGCTAACTTTTAAAACCAAATCGCTGTATCTCTCACTTCAGCGTTTAACTTGCACCAAAACAAAGTCATTTAATTTATGAACGCATTTCAATCGCTCGCCCTATTGGAAAAAGCAGTCACAGTACTACATAGAAATAGATTATTCGTAATTAATTAGTTCCCAGACATTCATGGAACATTGTCACCTGAAAATTTATTGCTTTCAGCTGTTCTCCACCATCAAAGCGTATTTCGACATTTTAATGATCGCACTGAAATATCGTGTTATTGTAATTTTTCTTCTCTCTTTTTCTTACAGAAACTCGTAAAGATGCTTTTTAAAATTTTGATTGACGTAATAATAGAGGACGACTGCGGTGTTTTATTGCAGTTTTATTTGAAGTATAACAAATTTTTATTTAGCCTACAAAAATAATAAAAGAACTGACCACTCAATAAACTTTAGTTTTTTTGACGTGTCGGTTGTAATTATTTAATTTGTGACGTCATTTCCGCTTGGAGATTGCTTCCTATCCACCGGATGCGATCATGATCATAATAGCAAGCCGACCACGGTAAATGAGGGTTTGGCACTAGACAGATTTATCAACAGCAGAAAATTTAGTTTTTATTTCATTTACATGACATTTTGACACCTTGCAAAAAAATGAGATAATTAAAAATATGTCATCATCATAATATGAGAGTACTTAGTCAAGGTAAGATATAGTTACCGGCGCGTAATTTGGCAAGAGTAGAATAGAGAATTCCTCTCCTTTCTTTCTTTCATTTAAACAGAATATATTTAAAAATAAATTATGGCAATAACCATAGAATAATGACAAGCAATAAAATGTCGCTGCGCCTGCAAAATCCGCTTTTTTTTTTAAATCTGTCTTTGATGCTATTTTATAATAGATCTCTAGCCACGTACACCTGTAAAATCTGTTTTTAATCCTTTATTTGGTTAAGAAGATAGCAAAATAAATTATTAGAAAACGTATTTTACAGTTGCACGTGGCTTGAAAACTATCATAAAATAGCACCGTAGACAGAACAGCAGATTTCGCAGTCGCAGCGACGAAAAGTGACCATTTTTTTGTTGCAATAAGTGTACATGCGAAATCTTACTACCACTACGCCAATACCTTGCCAAGTTACGTGCCGAGGACTATATTATACATGTAGTTTGCAAATACACTACTTAGTGTATGAAAATGCATTTTATATAAAATAATGTCAACATTGTCATACAACATTCAGAATTGATGGCCTGTACTTCGCAACGGGTAATAAAACATAGCAATCTATATCTATGCTCTGCATAGATATAAAAGTAAAATATCGAACACGATCTTAAGGCTGTCACACACGGGACTGTTCTGCCTAGCTTTTTCCCAACTATGTTGGGGTCAGCTTTCAGTTTAATCAGATGCGGCTGAATACCAGTATTTTACATAGAGCACCTGCCATCAGACCTCCGCAACCCAGTTACTGGGCTATGCTGATATTCTAAGGTTAGACCGACCAATTGTCAGACTTTCGGACTTATGACTTCCGGTAAAGACTCCTAGGTTTTCCTATGATATCCAGGATCGACTGTTTAACGTGCTCTCCGAGGCACGAGGGGATCTCTATGTGTAACGAACGGTCACCCATCCACGGACCGACCGCGGCAAGCGCCACTTAATCTCGCAAATCGTGAAATTGTAAATTAAATTAGAATTAGATAGAATCTGTTGATATCGGTTGGTATCTTCAGATACTTAACAACAAAAAATATGATATTATTTGCGTCAAGTGTGTAGAAATCAATGGACTTTACGATATCGCTCTTCAAAGATTTTTTCCCGTGTGGTTACTGACTAACCTGGTGTCAGAGTTTATGCCGCCCATGGGCCTCTGAACATGCCGTCGAGAAATATCTCTCAGGCATGCCGGTTTCCTCACGATGTTTAACTTCACCGTTTTTAAGCAAGTGATATAATTATACAATACGCACATGTGTCCGAAAAGGCAGAGGTGCCCTGGGTTCGAAATCGCGACCTATGATTTAGCAGTCCAACGCTTCTAAAAAGAAATGACGAGCGATATTGTAAGATATGCGCTCGGATACAGATATCTAGTAGTATCAGGACCGTGTGTGACGGCCTTAAAACATAGAAATCTATCTATGTTCTGCATATATAGATATAAAATATCTTACTCGATCTAACACAGTCGCTAGACGGTTATAAAAGTTTACTGCATCCATTTTTATTATATATGCACCATGTAGGACTGAATTCAAACTACCGTGCCAAATTGACGGGATGCTTTGTCTAACCTGGGGTTTGGAGCCAGTCGTTAGCTATCGTTTTCCAAGCAAAATGGAAACTTGCGAATGGAAAATGAGTAGCAATTAGACGTCATTTATTAAGGCCCCTGATCAGCAGTGGTGTGACCGTCGGACTGCCAAGTCATAGGTCTCGATTTCGAACCCAAGGCACGCACTTCTGACTTTTCGGAATCATGTGCGTATTGTATAATTATCACTTGCTTAAAAACGGTGAAGGAAAACGTCGTGAGGAAACCGGTATGGCTGAAAGATATTTCTCGACGCATGTGAAGCCAATTCAGAGGCCCATGGGCGGCATAAACTCTGACACCAGGTTAGTCACTAACTACACGAAAAGAAGAAGACATACTTATTTTAAATTCATAATAATTTTGCTAGAATTATTATAATACAGCGACTTGTACAATATAACTGCCTCGTTGGTCTAGTGGTGGCAAGCGCGACTGCTGATCATGAGATCCTGGGTTCGATCCCCAGGTCGGGCAAAGTGTTATTGGGTTTTTCCGTGTGGAATTCCTCAGTAGCAGCCCGGAGTTCGGATTTGTGTCCGTTTGATGGCAATAGGTTCGCGGGTGAATGTTCGAAATTTTTTAACATTATTTTAACATACATTCTTCTCCCGGGTTGTTAACGTTATAGTATTGTCAGATTGTTTTTATTCTTGTCTTATTGCTTGACGGCAGCGGTATAGTTTCAGTTTTCATTATCATAATTATAGTATTAAACATCTGCATTCTTAACTTTGGGATGATGCTGATGACGTTCTCAATTTTTGTTAATATTTTTCGAATATTCGCCCTCGCCCCCTATTACATGAGACTTAAAACATAACGGCAAAATGAAGGTGTTACTATACACCTCTGCCCAACCCTTCGGGGAATACAGGCGTGATGTTATGTTGTACAATATCGCTGCGACATTAATACTATTCTGTTTCCACATTAGCAATACCCCCAGTGATCTAACACATCTCTATTCCTGTACTGATCGGTTTATTTACATAAAGACGGACAGTTTTTACTGTCATTACGTGTGACATGATGGACGCATGTGTTTGTTACTGGGAATTAATTTAGCACGTGTCATGGGTATCTGGCGCTCGAATGGCAAAATAATGGTGATTGGCAGTCGTCTGAGGTCTTGTTTGAATTTCTTCGTCAGTTTTATTCGGAGACGTATTATATTTTGTAAAGCTACAGAAAACTAATTATTTTACAATTACGTGAATAATAATCGTTCTAGGTGACATAACAATCTATTTATTTATTTTATCTTTATGCAACACCTTTGTACCTACCGTCAACCTTAGGGTGACGCAGAGATGACGCCATGGTAGGTGCAATAATGTTAAAATAAAAAAAAAGATAAAATACATATACATCTATTCTATATTATAAATAAATGAAATTGAATTGTTTTTTTTTGTAATTTCAAAATAACAGCTTTTTACTAAATGCATACGAAAGTATATACGGTACATTTAGAAAAAAGCAATTTTTAATTTACCTAATTGTTTTTTTGCCTGTCTGTTTGTTTCGGCTTATCTCCGAAACGGCTACACAGATTTTGACGGGACTTTCACTGGGACATAGCAGATGTTAGAAGAAGTAACGAAGGCAGCTTTTATTTTAGAAAAGGAAATAAAAAATTAAAACCCATCCGACTTCTACGCAGACGAAGTAGCGGGCATAGCTAGTTTATGTAATAAGAATAACGACTGGACTCAGGTCTCTAATAAAAACTCTGACTCCGTTGGACAAATGTCAAGAAAAAGAAAATTAAACACAAATATTCCAATTTAAAAAAAAAACTTCATAGTCTTATTCAGATACAACATCTCGTTCTTTAATAATATAAATACCTATTTATTTTTTCACTTGAAGACGTCTTAAAGTCTAGTCGGTTAATCAATCTTCTCGTAAAACTAATCATCAATATTGTCTATGGTCTGTATACAGACTATTGTCAGCGGTTACTTGGTCTTATTACTAAAAGCTAGTATTCAGACACAAATAGGTAGTCAGTACATCGCAAAATTTTCTTTATCCCCGATCCTCAAAGCGCTACGAAAATCATTCGACATTTTATATCGCTCGATATGCTACTTCTATTCCAACTAGATTTACTCAGACTCATCCATAAGTGTCCGATGTGGAGTATAGGATGTTTTTTTATTGTCATTGCTTTTGACACGATGTGCGCACGTGTTTTGGAAATTCTGTACTATTTCTATACTATATTATTGTGTAAACGTGTTGAGTATTCTCGTAAATGTCATTGACATATGATTAGTTTTTTTTTCTGTAGTGTTTAATGAATTATTATTAGTTTTGTGAATGTTTTAGTAGATGGTGGTGAATCATTATTTTTTTAACGAACACGAAAAATAATTATGTCTAAGTTCTTTTTATTTAATTTTTTTATACTCTAACTCCTTTCACATCTATGCTGGTGGCGTTGGTGGACTTATAATATTGAAGGATGGCATCAATACTGTTACTTTTCATGTTTCCATGGGGTTCAAATTTTATTGGTTATACAATTGCAGTGACCAAAACTGGTCACAGTGCTCTCGTAAATAGGGGTCATGTTTCATTTTCCACCAAATTCAATAGAAGTAATTAATCGAAAGAATGTTCGTTTGCAGCTAATAAAATGTGGTTTATAACAGTCAATAAAATTGTTAGTGACTTAATTTTAATGGTCAATCAATGGGTCTACAACACGTGCTAAGGTAATGCCCGGTTTCTATGACCGAAAACGAGTCGTTTTGCTTACCAATGGTAGCATTTTTTATGGATAAACTGGGCCTATAAATAGACTCGTAAGCAAATTTTAGCTGTGATAGCTACTAACTTATGAGAGGGTCTACTATGCAAAGCTATGGCCTCTTTACTTCATCTATACTAATGTTATAAAGCTGAAGAGTTTGTTTGTTTGAACGCGGTAATCTCGGGAACTACTGGTTGGAATAGAAAAAATATTTTTGTGTTGGATAGTCCATTTATCGAGGAAGGTTATAGGCTATATAACATCACGCTATGACCAATAAGAGCGTAGCATAAACGAAAAATGTTGCAAAAACGGGAAAAATTTCCACCCGTGCGAAGCCGGGACGGGCCGTTAGTTATAAATAAAGATACAAGAGTTTTAATTTTAACTAAGAACGCTCGGTAAATGATACGAATCAGCCATAAGCGAAGCGGTAAAGATGTTATTTTTGTTAAAACAATACTTTTAACTTTAACGTGGCGTGTGAATTAATACATTCAGAGGTTGCTACTATTCAAACTTTCCTCACAATAATGGAGTCAGTAAATTTCAAAATCCTCACATAAATTGGTGCATGCAAGTTTCAAACGGAATGCACAGAATTGAGTCATAAAGTTTTTCCTGCGGTCAATCTCACTAATTTCTACGTACTAATTGCTTGCAATAAATCGGAAGACGTATAGCTTTAGAATAGCGTCGCGTAGCAATAACAGCAGAGACACAGCTATTTCAGTGAACATACAAAATTAAAACATTTGATTGTTAGTGAAGTTTATTTGACATTTCTATTGTTTGCCCTCGACCGTATCAACATAACATCACTTCAATTAGCGACGGTCGTACAATTTATTGTAACGAAGAATCCGTAAACCTCTTAGCTAGTATATATTTCAGCATTTTGTCAACTATTATTTTGACCTATTTTTAAATTGTGCGTTTCCTTAGTCTTTTTAGAGATTGCTCTAAATTTAAAGCAGTTAACTATTTATTAAGATATATTATTGCAGTGATGACCGGGATTATGTAAGCGTAGGTTAATAATTTCATCATAATTATGTTCATCCTGTTTATAAAGACGGTTGTCAAAAAGTGTCAAAGTAGGTGGTCTTTACATCTGACTTATATAAAAAATATAGATTAATCATTAAATCTATTTTTATTTAGTTAAGAACATTAATTTAAATATAGTAAACTTGTTCATCTATACTAATATTATAAAGAGGAAAGATTTGTATTTTTGGACTTTTGTATGTAACGAATAAACTTAAAAACTACTGGATCGATTTCAAAAATTCTTTTGCCGTTAGAAAGCTACATTATCACTGAGTAACATGGGCTGCGGGCGGAGCCGTGAAGACACAGCTAGTTTAAAATAAAATTATGTTTAAACGTCTATAGGCGAGTACCTCTGACTTTTCGAATTCATGTTCGGATCAGAATTTGATTATCACTTGCGATAATGGTGAAAGAAAAACATCTTGAGGAAACCTGCATACTTGAGTGAGCTTCATATATTTCTCGATGGTGTGTGTAGTCTGCCAACCCGCACCAGGTCAGCGAGGTGAAATCTTCTCTGAGAAGAGAAGAATCCCGTGCCCAGCAGTGGGACAGTAATGGGCTGATGATGTATCTATGTCTATTATTTAATCCAATGACTTTAACATTATTTTATATTCCTAATAACAGCTTGCGTGTAATGAGAGTTTCCACATCCATAACTTTTTCTTCATTCTAATCAGTATGAAAATCAGTTTTATTATGAAAAGTCATTATAAATGAAACTATAGGTACTATAAAAATTACTTGGCGACACGTTTGGTGCAGTGGCTGAGCGATGGGCTTCTGCGCTACGGGTCATGCTCGTGGGTTCGATTCTCGCACGGGTCAAATATTTGTATGGCCTACAAATAGATTTTCCGGGTCTGGGCATTTGTGCGTGTGAAGATTTGTGTCTGTAAACGCACCCACGATACAGCAGACATCCTAGTGTGGGAGGCAACGTTTTTAATAAAGAAAAAAAAAAGGAAAAGCTCATAAAACATTCTTGGTTCGTTAATTTAACTAAACTGTAAACTATAAAAATGAGAGGTACTTACTTAGTGCTTATCTAAATCGCTATAAATGTTTAATTCATAACATTAACCTGCGTTTGACTTCTAAGAGTAATAAAAAGAGATCTTACTGAAGTCTGGCAAAAAGTAAGGCTAGAGCGTACATTTTTAATGAAGAAAATTGTTATAGAGTCATTTTAGTACTTACCTTTACACCAGATTCTTTGCAAAGAACTGGAAAACGTAGCGACAATATTTTAAGTTTTTCTTCTAGTAAATTCCACTTCAAAAAATTTAAACAATTTTATAAAGAATTTAAGTCAATGAGGGGCTCGTGGCTAAATAACAACCGCGCCGATCGTACGATTTGCGAGGTTAAGCTGCGCTTGCCGCGGTCAGTCCGTAGATGGGTGACCATTTGTTACACATCGAGATCCCTCCGTGCCTCGGAGAGCACGTTAAGCCGTCGGTCCCGGGTGTCTTACGAATACCTATGATAGTCGTTACGGGTAGTCAGAAGCCCGAAAGTCTGACAAACGGTTTAACCTTAGGGTATCGGCATTGCCCAGTTACTGGGTTGCGGAGGTCTGATGGCAGTCGCTCCGTGTAAAATACTGGTATTCAGCCGCATCTGGTTAGACTGGAAGCTGACCCCAAGATAATTGGGAAAAGGCTAAGAGGAAGTCACAATTCCAGATAGGGGCTCGTGGCTAATTAACAACCGCGCGGATCAGTCCATGGATGGATGACCGTTCGTTACACATAGAGACCTATAAAATAATGTTTATTTGTACACTTTGAAAAACATAAATAAGTACACAAGGATCAAATAAATATTATACAATAGAGTCACATAAAATGGTGAACTGCTGCCTTCTACACTAGGCCAAAAGCCTGTGTTTTCGGAGCCAAAGTTTCTACAGGTATAATGGCATACAACAGGTAATGTCACGCAGGTACTTATAGATACAACAACGTAAATTAAATAAACAATGCCTTAATTTAAATACAGTATTAGTTCTATTAGGAGACAATTGTAATAAGATGTGGCACCTATGTAATAGGTGGCGAGCCTTTTGCCATTTTTCGGGCACATTTATGGTGCCAGGTTCGTTTACTCCTAAGACTCGATTGCCTGGGAACAGAGGTGAATTGTATTCTTAATCCGTTCCCTCTCGGATATATTTGTATATTCTACTGATTTCAGATACCCGAATCTTAATCTCCCGCTGTTTAGTTTCTCAGATTGCATAATGACGATTCAATTGGATACCCAATTAGTAGAGCATTTACGGTACCAAATTTCCTGATATATGAGTCGTCGTCTCATGTTGCGTTTACCGACTTTCCCGAGAAATTTCCCGATATAAAACCTCTTACCAACCGGTCCTGGCTGGATGTAAAATTTGAAATTCTACACTTAGATCTATATGAGATATTTATTTATTTATACTTCTATGCACTATGGTGGTACATAAGGCGGACTTAATGCCATAAGGCATTCTCTACCAGTCAACCTTAGGGTTAAAAAGAAAAGCATCGAAATAGGTACAGGAAAAAGATGAGTTGACAATTTTGAACTGAATATACTAGGAATTCAAAAGATAAATATAAATTACATAAATACACATAATAAAATATATAGATATTACAATATATATATCAATTACAAAACGTTATGAAAATCTTAATGCATTTATGACTATGATTCTTATTTTAGTAATAGTATAGCTCCATGCGTAAGTTCGTCCAGGGAAGTTCTAGTATCATACCTATTTCTATCGCCAAGCTGCATCGCTGTTCGGGTTTGAGGGGTATGGGTGCCGGTGAGATTACTGGCACATAAGACTTTACAATTTTGTCTCTAAGCTTGACAACGCATCAGCAAACCTTTTGGTGTTTTAGGTATATAGGTGGTGGTAACCAATCTCCATCAGAAGGGTCATTGCGTCGGTTTGTTTACCATATAATACAAAAAAGAAACGGTCTGCTAACGTCAATTGCTGAACGCTGCTTTCCAATGAACGGTCATAGAGAATATTACTATAATCACACCTACGTACTTGACAGAGGAGTTGGTGATTAATGATATATTGGTTATTAGCGGAAGGACGCTGCGATCATTTTGACATCCATTCGGCGCTTTTTTCGAACCCACTGGTTGAAAGGAGCCTCACAGTTTACGAGACAATTGCAACGTAATAATTTCGACCGTAAAACGTAATTCAAAGAAAAAAATCCAGTAACATTTTGATCTTCTTTGAGTTCCTTGTTGGTCCAGTGATGGCAAGCGCGACTGCTGATCGTGAGGTCCCGGGTTCGATCTCCAAGTCGGGCAGTGTTATTGAGTTTTTCCGTTTGGAATTTCTGGCAGCCCAAAGTCTGGATATTTGTGCCCGGTTGATACCAATACGCTCGCTCCCTATTTCATTAAACATAACGGCGAAATGAGGGTGTAAATACACCTCTGCCCAACGCTTCGGGGAATACAGGCTTGATGATCTTTCTGCATCACATCTTGGAACAATTAACACCCAACCCAATATTCCACAAATTTCCTGATTGAAAGTAACACCGGTCACTGTTATAAGGATTTGTTTTCATTTCTCTACTTTGATTGGCGCAGTGCCAAATGATCGATACGTTTTGGCAACAAGCCAGACCATATGGAGGCTGGACCAGAAACAAAAGAAAAAAACAATAGTTTACTTGTAGTACATAATTTAAGGTTAATTTTATTTTGTGGACATTGATTAAAGATCGAGTTTTGTTAGAGACGATATTGTCTAAGAGTTTTTGGTGAACCAGTACAGTTTCATGATACTATCGACTAATGAACGATTCCTATAATTTACGACGCGCTGTTGGTTAAAATTGAGACTTTTATATCTTTTTCAATAATGAAGCAAAGACCTAATGTCTTTGTATAGTAGACCCTCCCATATGGAAGTAGCTATCACAGGTCCAATTAGCTTACGACTCTATTTATATAAGGTCCAACCAAAATACCTGGACAAACTTTTACACAGTGTTCAATACGTGTAACTGAACATATCTATGCAAAAAAAAACGAGATCCAAGTGTTTTTTTTTTCTAACCAAAAATTTTTATTCACGTATTTTTTTTTTTTACATTTTTCACTTCGCTGTTTAGGTAAAACACGGCAAGGAACTAGCGCGCGCCCCAATGGCGGTCGATGCATAAGAAATGGATGAGTTTTTTCTTAGACAGTACAGGCAATTTAAAACGTTATTATTTTTTGGTTTGAAAAAAAAAAACTGTTCGATTTAGTTTTTTTTTACATAGATGTGATTAGTTAAACGTACTGAACACTGTGTAAAAGTTTGTCCAGGTATTTTGGTTGGACCTTATATACTCAGTTTGGGCATAAAAATGCTACCATTGGTAAGCAAAACGGTTCGTTTTTGTTTATAGGACCGGGGCATAATTCGATAGTGATTTTACTTGACCTGTTAATAAGGTTCGTACCTACGGTTGATAGTGAGGCTGACGATAAACCAAATATAAGTATGACTTAACTTAAAGAAATTGAATCCACAAAAGCATTTGTGACCATTCTGGCAAAATCCCTCTTTGATAATAATTTTGTACTATTGCGGTTGAACTTACGACGAAACTGTTTGGTTTTCAACAAATAATATCTCTGTTGTGTTAAAACATTAATTGGATGTCATCTTGAGAATTATTTGGCACTGTGTAGTGTGTATGCTTCGTTTTGATACTTTATAATGAACGCGAAAAACTCGTGAATTATGCTCATCCTTACTATCTTTATCCTTACTAATATTATAAACGCGAAAGTTTGTATGTATGTATGTATGGATGTGTGTTACTCTTTCACGCAAAAACGGCTGAACGGATTTGGATGAGATTTAGCACACAGATAGACTATGCCCTGGATTAACACATAGGATACTTTTTATCCGGGTACATCAAGTAGTTCCCCTAGGATGCGGGTGAAACCGCGGGTAAAGGTCTAGTTCAAAATATGTTGAAGCTTGTGTGGGTAGGTCGTATAACTAATAAGAGACAGCTGATGTGGAATATATGTGTCTGGACGGTCTGGACTCATTGTAGTGCAGGTTTAGTCTAGACACCTGCATTATTTATTAATTTGAATTAAATTCTATTTTGTGTTCCATTTTCATAAACATAACATCACATCACGCAACTATTCCGCTAAGGGTTAAGCAGAAGTGTACGTTAACACTCTAATTTCGCTGTTATGTTTAAGTACCATGTAATAGGGGGCGAGCTTATTGCCACCAACCGGGCACAAATGCAATCTCCAGGCTGCTATTGAGGAATTTCAATAGCAATAACACTTTGCCTGACCTGGGGATGGAATCCAGGACATCACGTCGTGCTTGCCACCACTAAACCAACGAGACAATCCATTTTCATGAGTTTTAATAAACATTAGCGACCCGCCCCGGCTTCGCACGGGTGCAATGTAGATACTAATGTGGGGCATTATAAACCTTCCTCTTGAATCACTCTATCTATTGCTGAAAACTGCATTAAAATCCGTTGCGTAGTTTAAAAGATCTAAGCGTACAGACAGCGGGAGCGACTTTGTTTTATACTATGTAAAGATAAACATTGTGTGTCGTAGTGATAGCCTAGCGGTTGATCACTAGCCTGCCATGTAGGAGGATCTAAGCTAAAACCCGGCTGGCACCTCTGACTTCTCGAATCAGATCATTGATTGTCACTTGCGTTAATAGTGAAGGAACACATCGTGAGGAAACCTGCATACATAAGAGGGCTTAACTAAAGGTATGTGTAGTTCGTCAACCCGCACCACACCGGCGAGGTGGACTGAGGCGTAAACACTTCTCATTCTGAGAAGAGGCCCGTGCTCAGCAGTGGGACAGTAATGTGCTGATTATGTTATGTACCTATGAATGTTAACTGTTAGTTTACTGACAATAATCATTCTATGGGCCGTATTCTATCTACAATAATGAATTATCTTATGGCCGATTCTTATAATTTACAGAGCGTTACTTACTGGTTAAAATTGACTCTTGTTTGTGTCTTTACCAATAATGAAGCAAAGACCTCATAGCTTTGAATAGTGGAGGTTCCCATATGGAATTACCTATTACAGGTAAAATAAGTTTCATATTTTTATGCCCCGTTTGGTGATTAAAAATGCTACCATTGGTAAGCAAAACGATTCGTTTTTGTTTATAAGAACCGGGTATTAGAGGTGAAAATACTTAGGCTCAATTGCACCACTTAACTATAACCGTAACCATATCTGTCAAATCAGTACAAAGACGTAAATATGGCAAGTTAACAGTGACAGTTAGTTGGTGCAACTGGGCCATAATCGTCCAAAACTGAATCTTGGACATTCAATATATTTACGTCCACCTGTAGTTCTAACCGTGACAGTTGCCAACCCTGTCCTCGCCCAGAATCCGGTAAAGAAAACCGTTTTCACTTTAGCCAGAGTTTACCCAATTGGCACGCAGCCACAACTGTTACGAGCATCGATCCCAACATTAATATTCGTTCATTTGATGCACATTCAATGAGAACTCTGCTTTACATCCGATTTAAGGCAGACAGTTGTAAATGTTGATCATTTTAACCAAAATAACGTTAGTTAGCGTATCTCTGAACGGGTTGGCAGAGTAACCAAATCTGGTTGATGTCGGCATTAGCTCCCGTAATAAAGATGTGCCTATAGCTATATTCCCAGTACAAAAGTCATTTTACGACACGACTGGCGCAGTGGTTAAGCGCTTGGCTGCTGCGCAACGTGTCGCGAGTTCAATTCCCGGGCGGAATAAGTAAATACATACCAATGTATAGCCTACAAATTCTATCATTATTCCGGATCTGGATGTTTGTGCATGTAAAAATGTATGTCTGTAACCACGATACAGGAGTACCTATTACCAGTAAGTATTTTAAGTAAAAACATACTTGCTGAGCTGACAATTTCCTAATATCACACCCACTTTACACTAGACCCCTGCTGAGCATATGGTGGTGGGTTAGGTTGAATAGGTGGTTAAAAAAAGCTACCTCGTTGGTCAAGTGGTGGCAAGCGCGACTGTTGATCGTGAAGTTTTGAGTTCGATCCCCAGGTCGGGTCAAGTGTTATTGAGTTTTTCCGTGTGGAATTCCTCAGTAGCTACCCGGAGTTTGGATTTTTGCCCGGTTGATGGCACTAGGCTCGCCTTCTATTACATGTGGTTTAAACATAACGGCGAAATCAGAGTGTTACTATACACCTCTGCCCAACCCTTCGGGGAATACAAGCGTGATTTTATATTATGTTGTGTTAATATAAGTGTCGTTCTTCTGCTGGTAATTTACAGAAGAATCCAATATGACTTCGTAATCAAACTCAGAACCTCACGCTCGTATCCGCCTCTGTTTCAGTTGAAATAAAGAATGCACTGACTGACATTGAGTGAACGGTAGAATATTTTAGAAGAGTTTACGAAGGTGTGTTGATACTACGCAGTTGTGTTGTGGGCGTTATTTAGCTAAATAACGTTGAGATTGCACATTTCTGTACCGTTATTTATAAAGCGCATAGCGGATGGAACATATCGTAAAATACATCATTCTTCTTCTTTTCGTGTGGTTAGTGACTACCCTGGTGTCAGAGTTTATGGCGCCCGTCGGCCTCCGACTTGGTTTCAGTTGCCGTCGAGAAATATCCCTCAGGCATGCCGGTTTCCTCACGATGTTTTCCTTCACCGTTTTTAAGCAAGTGATAATTATACAATACGCACATGTATCCGAAAAGTTAAAGGTGCGTGCCTTGGGTTCGAACTCGATAGCTATGACTTGGCAGTCCGACAGTCACACTCGAGGCTATCACAGCTGCTTTATCATTCATTAATTATTTATTTTTTAATTTATTTAAAAAAAACTTTGCCTCGTTCTCTGATCTCTCCTGCATCGTGGGTGCTTTTACAGACATAAATCTTCACAATATGCACAAACGCTCAGACCCGGAACAAATATTTTTAGGCCATACAACCCCAAGCCCCGTAGCGCAGAAGCCAATCGCTTAGCCACTGCACCAAACTTGTCGTCCTAATTGAGAACGCATGTTCTTATTTTATTAAAAAGTTGAACTAGATTTATTTTCTTTCTTCGTGTTGCCTCGTTGGTCTAGTGGTGGCAAGCGCGACTGCTGAACGTGAGGTCTCCTGGGTTCGATCCCCATGTCGGGCAAAATATTATTGGATTTTTTCGTGTGGAATTCCTCAGTAGCAGCCCGGAGTTTGGATTTGTGCCTGGTTAATGGCAATAGGCTCGCTCACTGTGACTTAAAACATAACGGCGAAATGAGGGTGTAACTATACACCTCTGCCAACCCTTCGGGGAATACAGGCGTGATGTTATGTTATGTAAAAAATAAAATTAAAATATTTTTAAATCGGAATTGTATTAATCCATTAACTTTACACAAATAAGTAATTATTTCTAATATCCTTCTTATTCTTCTCTTCACAAACTGAAATATGTTAAACTCAATAAAAAGCTCTTCTATTAAATCTGTAACAGCTTTCAGCAGTTCCAATCAACTCGTCTCCTTTCACCAAGCATTTTCCATCGCACTCGTGTCTCTATTTCTTCGATTCAAAAATCTTTCAATCCACAATTTGCCATCTCGCTCCTCTAACAAAAGCTCAACAAGTGCGACGGTGACAAAAAATCCGACAATCGTGTTCAACACATAATACCTCGACGTGAGGGGGGGGAGGTTTAACAATGAGGCTCTAATGCAAACAGCGACGTAGCAAAAACGATCAACGATTGTTGAGGACGTTGAACAAATACCACGGAGGGTGGTGCCTCGAAACAATGGGAATACCGTGGTGGGGGGATGTCGATGCTGAATTATCATCTATATAGAGCAGCGCAAATAGACATGAATGAGCCCCGAATAAGAGCGGAACTGTCAGATTATTAGGGCACGCCGGTATTTAGCGGCAATTTCGTTCCGGACTTTGTGCAACTAGATTTTGTGTTGCGTGGGTAGTTGCTAAAAATAATCGCGGTGGCGTCTGAATTTGTGTAGTAACTAGTAAATTCCATTGCATTCGATGCAAATTGCGCTTTGATTTTGTGTTTGTTTTCGTGTTTCTTTAGTTTTAATGATATTAATGAAAATTTTGTGTGCGTTAGATTTTGGAACAAAAATAAATTTAAAGTAATCTGTTGCCTTTTTGTTTCTGGGCTATAGTTGCATTGAATGCATTGAATTATTTTTAGGACCTATGGATAAAATAACACAGATTATATCAATATCAAATAGATAGATCTCGCCCCTTATTACATGGGACTTAAACATAACGGCGGAATGAAGCTGTTACTATACACCTCTGCTCAACCCTTCGGGGAATACAGGCTTGATGTTACGTTATCAAATAGATAAAAGTAACAAGCTTATTTTAGTTTCAAACAACACGTATAAAAGGCAGGCAACAGAATCTTGTCGGGGTGAATCTATCATTACAGTTATAGATAATATCGGTATGTCAGGATTGGGAGCATGATAAATAAAGTGAATTAAACCAACATATACTACCACTGGAGTACTTTTAATTAGGTTAGTGATTAGTTACAGAAGCTAGTTCACAATATATCACAATAATATTTAACACAAGATCAGAAAATGAGGACAAGCAGACCAGATATTTACGTATCGTATCGTCGTTCGTGTCGTTTCGTATTTATTTATTTTTTATTGACGACACGTTTGGTGCAGTGGCTAAGCGATTGGCTTCTGCGCTACGGGTCGTGGGTTCGATTCCCGCACGGAACAAATATTTGTATGGCCTACAGATAGTTGTTCCGGGTCTGGGTGTTCGTGCATGTGAAGATTTGTGTCTGTAAACGCACCCACGATACAGGAGAAATCCTAGTGTGGGGCAACGTTTATTCTAAAAAAAAAAAAAAAAGATATAAAAGGTCAGACTTCTTCAGCTGTTCGACATGGAATCCTCTGCTTCGTCGAATGACCACTGTTTTTATAACTTCGGGTGCGTTGATTAATCCTGACGGTTACCCTCCTATGTCAACATGTACAGTGTTACCAGTTACCGATAACACACGCGTATATGTTTTAACATCGATACCCAATATATACTGGCCTGCAAAAATAAGTATCACACTTTTAAAATTGCAATAACTTTTTAGGTACACAAGATATATTTTCGAAACAAAAAGGACTCAAAAAAGAGTTTAACTTTGTTACTATAGATTCAAAGAAAGCTGATAAAAATTGCTATAAAACGTTTTTTATTTTAAATCTCTAACTTCTATAGTTTAGAAAAAATTGAAATTTTAAAAGTGTGATACTTATTTTTGCAGGCCAGTGTAGTTGAACGAAAATTCAGTAGCAAATAATTCAAAATCATAATGCACATACAAAAGTTTTAATGTTAGTACTTATATCAAAACGTTCCATATTTTAGGTAACATTTACAAAGGACTGATACCGTTCAAAAGTTATGAATATCGGAATTCAGGTCACAGCCCTAACCTTTATACAACACAGACTCAGGATAACGACGTACAAACGATTGGATTTATGAAATTCCTCTTAATCTTTCTTGAAGATACATACATATCACAAAATAGATAGTTACAGAAGTCAATCTACATACAAGTGCGCTCGAGCAACGCACACGTAGACACTGCTCACGGACACGATATCTCGGACCGTTTGGGACCAGAGTGCGAGTGAGTGCGAGCGCGAGTGCCATGCGCTTGAGAGAGATAGATATATAGATAGAGCGACTGCCGAGCGTAGGTATGAAAAGTGAAGTACATACATGTGATTGACTGCTGTACCTATCTGTTTTGTGTACATACTACATACATAAATATAGACTTAGGGTCTGTACACAAAACTGCGATGCGATGTCGCATCGTAGAAATATACGAGCTCGCACGACGCATCGCAAGAACTTACGAATTGATTCGCGTAATAGATTTTTCCTATATCTTCTTATCAGTAACAACAGTGCGCAAATCTTTTTATGCAAATTTATTCTACCTAGTATAAAATACGTTCAATACGGTTGACGATCGTCGAGGGATTGGTCACCCGAACCTTGGAAGGAAGACGCCTTGCCGCTCGAAATCGCATCGCAGCAATTTGCGTCGCAGTTTCCTGCGTTGCGAATTCGCACCGATTGACAGTTTTATGTACAAGCCCATAATCAGCCCATTACTGTCGCTGCAGGACACGGGCCTCTTCTCAGAATGATAAGGGTTTAGGCCTTAGTCCACCACGCTGGCCTGGTGCGGGCAGACTACACACACCATCGAGAACTTTATGGAGCCCTCTCAGGTGTGCAGGTTTCCTCACGATGATTTCCTTCACCGTTAACGCAAGTGATGATCAAATTATGATCCGCATGAGGTTTTCTTTCAACTGTACCACAGTTGAAGGAAAATATCATGTGGAAACCTGAACAACTGAGAGCGCTCCAAAAAAAGTTCTCGATGGTGTGTGTAGTCCGCCAACCCGCAACAGGCCAGCGTGGTGGACTAAGGCCTAAACCTTCTGGGAAGAGGCCCGTGCCCAACAGTGCGACAGGAATGGGCTGATTATGCTATACCTATAGCCATAGTACCACATTTGGCAAGCGAATTCGTTATCTCAAAGCATCATCATCATCATCCTCCTGCCCTTACCCCAACTTATTTAGGGAGGTCCACCAGCGGTTGGTGGACCTAGACCTGCTGGGGTTACGGTGCATGCTTAGGCGAATCCCGCGACCCCGTCCGACGGTCACGAGGAGGAACACCGTAGGTTTTAAGCCGGTAAGAGTCCGGCAAACCCCCTCGCCTACCCCGGGCGAGGGACATACAAGAGGATTGCCCCACGATAAAACGAAAAACAAAAAAGATAGTATGTCTTCTTCTTCCATACATCTCTATTAGCCGTCATTTCAGTAGTCACCCCCTTTCTAGCCATATCATCTTTCACACTATCCATCCATCGCTTGTTTGGTCTTCCTGTACTCTTATAACCATCCACATTCATACTCAATACTTTTCTCACGACATGTTCCTCGTTCGTCCGCATCACATGCCCATACCATGACAACCGGTTTCCACGCAACTTCTCAGTCACCGGCGCCACTTTCAGGCTTCCTCTTACATACTCATTTCTAATTCTATCCATTCGCGTAATACCACACATCGCTCTTAGCATTCTCATCTCAGCTGCGTGCAATTGCCTTTCATTTATCTTTTTTGTGGCCCAACATTCCGATCCATACAAGACAGCAGGTCTAACCGTGGTTTTATAGATCTTCCCCTTAAGTTTAAGGGGACTACTTATTATAATTAATACGTTATCTCAAAGCATCAATTGTGTTAATATAATTACTGATTATGAAATGGAGTGGTATATGAAGTATAATTATGTTGCGTAGATATACGCCAATCAATTAAATTAGTAATTAATTTGTCTTAGTCTACCAACTGCCTCGGTGGCCTAGTGGTGGCAAGCGCGTATGCTGATCGTGAGGTCCTGGGTTCGATCCCCAGGTTGGGCAGTGTTATTGCGTTTTTCCGTGTGGAATTTCTCAGTAGCAGCCCGGAGTTAGGATTTGTGTCCGGATGATAGGCTCGCCACCTATTCCATGGGACTTAAACACGACGAAATGAGAGTGTTACTTTATACCTCTGCCCTTTCCTTCGGGGAATCCAGGCGTGATGTTATGTTAGTCCATTGCAGGATAGAACCTTTCTGGCATACCCAGCTGCCGCAATTTTGTTTTGTTCCAAAATGCCGCGCTCTTTTAAACTGGTATATGGGTAGAGGACACATAAAAAAACAAAAATGGCCGCAATGTGGTGCCCTAAAGTGTCACGGTTGCCGATATATTTGGAGGCAAAAATCGCCATATGAGAACAATGCCAATCATTAAATATTAACTAATTACGCATAAAAACACATAGCAGTGATAGCCTAGTGGTGTGACCGTCGGACTGCCAAGTCAAGGGTCTCGAGTTCGAACCCAAGGCACGCACCTTTGACTTTTCGGATTCATGTGCCTATTGTATATTATTACTTGCTTAAAAACGGTGAAGGAAAACATCGCGAGGAAACCGGCATGCCTGAGAGATATTTATCGACGGCATGTGAAGCCAAGTCGGAGGCCCATGGGCGGCATAAACTCTTACACCAGGTTAGTCACTAACCACACGAAAAGAAGAAGAAGTTATCTATACAAATAAATAAAATTGTATAAAATTCTGTTTGTAATCTCAAAATAACATCGTTTTAGTAAATGCATATGAAAGTATATACGATAACTACTTATAAAAAAAAAACTGGCTTTCTGTCTGTTTGTTCCGCTTAATCTCCGAAACGGCTAGACCGATTTTGACGGGACTTCCACTGGCAGATAGTTGATGTTATAAGGAGTAACTTAGACTACTTTTATTTTAGATAAATAATTAGGGTGTTGCGCAAATAAAAAGACATGTCAGCTTCCATAGAAACATGTTCGAACGCCTCTCGTCAAATATTTAGAAATTATAAACTCTTAGTTATTTATTAATCTGTCACCAAACAACTCCATACAAATTTTAATCAAAAATAATTTCGATGAAAACGTTTTAAATATTAAAAAGCATATTTATACAGAGTTTCAGTTATGCATTAACACGAGAATTTATAATAAATTGACTCACTCTGAGCGTATGAAATGTTTTGATTAGTATGATGGGTTGTGTTTTGAAATTTTAAAACTTTTCCTTCACACTCTCGTGATGATAAATATTTTAATAAATTTTGATCACGTTGCGAGTATGTTTTGACGGGAGGAGTGCAATAGGGGATTTAATTAGAAGTATGTGTTCGGGGTGTTGTTTTTTCTCTCAGTATTCACGCAAAAAAATTAAGATTATTAAATACATACAACAGAATCTTGTAGGGGTGAATCTATCAGTACAGTTATAGCTAATATCAGTATGTCAGGATTGGGAGCATGGTAAATAAAGTAAATTAAACCAACATAGACTCTCCACCACTGAGAGTACTTTTAATTAGGTTAGTGATTAGTTACAGAAGCTAGTTCACAATATAATAATTAACACAAGATCAGAAAATGAGGACAAGCAAATCAGATATAAAAGGTCAGACTTCAGCTGTTCGACATGGAATCCTCTGCTCCGTGGAATGACCAGTGTTTTTATAACTTCGGGTACGTTGATTTATCTTGACGATTACCCTCCTTTATCAACATTGTCGTGTTACCAGCTACCGATATCAATATGACATAGAATAATCCGTTAAATAAAGTTTTAATTTCAATGGTTTTATCTTGTACTACTCATGCAGCATCACAATTACAGGATTGAAGGTTGAAATTATTATAATGTTGTATTGTCACGGGAATTGAATTTGTGTGCGAAGTTTCAGGGAAATCGGTAAAGCAGAAGTAGTTGAAAAATCTCTCGCAAGATTTGAATCAAACAAACAAATATATGACGAGAAGCTAATTAAAACCACTGAAAAAGACACCATGTACCTATAGGTACCGTTGCTACGCATAGTGCTAAAAACTCGATTCTCTGAGAGTTACGAAACCCATAATTATAGCAATTACATTTAATCTATACTAATATTATAAAGCTGAAGAGTTTGTTTGTTTGAACGCGCTAATCTCAGGAATTACTGGTTGTAATTGAAAAAATATTTTTGTGTTGGATAGTCCATTTATCGAGGAAGGTTATAGGCTACATAACATCACGCTACGACCAATAGGAGCGGAGGATAAATGAAAAATGTTGCAAAAATGGGAAAAATGTCCACCCGTGCGAAGCCGGGACGGGCCGCTAGTGATGAATAAAACATATTTCTGCCTCTATTTCTGACATTATGAATTTTGAAACTATCCGTACGAAACCAAAAAAATACATTACTTTAAAAAAACTGGCTACATAATAGTGCCAACAAAATAAATGTTATCGGGAGCTGGTAACACTGGACAATGTTGATAAAGGAGGGTAATCGTCAAGATTAATCAACGTACCCGAAGTTATAAAAACACTGTTCAATCGACGGAGAAGAGGATTCCATATCGAACAGCTGAAGCAGACTGACCTAGTGTTGCCGAACGATCGATAGTTTCACTATCGATAGTTTAAATTGAAAATCTGCTACTCCATCGATAGGATTATCGATAGTAACGACACTATCGATAGAATCGATACTATCGATAGCATGGTTCACGTCAATACTATTGATATGCATCAATGATCTTTTATATCTGATTTTCTTGTCCTTATTTTCTGAACTTGTGTAAATTATTAATATTGTGAATTAGCTTCTGTAACTAATCCATTTAAAAGTACTGTCAGTGGTGGAGAGTCTATGTTGGTTTCATTTACTTTATTTACCATGCTCGCAATCCTGACATACCGATATTAGCTATAACTGTAATGATAGATTCACCTCGACAAGATTCTCTATTGTATGTATTTTATATAAACTACTTTATTAAACAAGCGGCGGCCTAATTATAATCAAACTGTTTGCTAGTTAGTACTTCGGAAATTTTTGAAATTAGGTACTAAACAAGTTCAGTGTAGCCCTTAGGTATGTGCGATGTTTCCATGAAATCCATTTATAAAGAACTAGCGACCCGCCCCGGCTTCGCACGGGTGCAATGTAGATACTAATGTGGGGCACATAAACCTTCCTCTTGAATCACTCTATCTATTACTGAAATCTGCAATAAAATCTGTTGCGTAGTTTAAAAGATCTAAGCTTACAGACAGCGGGAGCGACTTTGTTTTATACTATGTAAAGATTATTACAATATTTCAAACAACACAGATCCAAAAGCCATAGAAAATCGATGAATGCAATATAGTATGGGCCGTACATAAAATCTATAAAATACAACGTCTTCACTTCGGCCAAGATGTATCATTAATAGTTAGTGCACACAAGACGAAGTTAAATTGAGATGTAAAGTCTCAACTAGGGTTAGCAGCAGACGCGCCGATCGGGGACTAGGAGACAGTCTATTAATATGTGGGTAGTTCTATTTTATTAGCGTGTACTTGAATATTGTGTTATTTTCATACGAGATCTTCGTTCTGCCTAGCCTTTTCCCAAATATGTTGGGGTCAGCTTCCAGTCTAACCAAATGCGGATGAATACCAATATTTTACACGGAGCGACTGCCATCAGACCTCCGCAACCGATTTACTGGGTAATGTCGATATCTTAAGGTTAGACCGGTTGGCAGACTTTCAGGCTTCTGACTTCCCGTAACGACTGTCATAGGTATTCGTATGACACCCGGGACAGACTGTTTAACGTGTTATATTAAATGGAGTACATATACAAGGTTAGTCGGAAAGGGGGTACTAAGCCGCGGGTCACTTAATGTATCAATGATGGTTGTTTTAATGAGTGTTAAAATTTAAAAATTCGTTAAAAAAAATCCATGAAAAATATTTTTATTTTAGTTTTTTCAAAAATTCTTGATGTTTTAATTTTAAATTCTTCTTGCTTTAGTTACGAATTCAAAAAATGGAGCTTCTAATCCGTGACCCCAAATATGACCTAAAATGTAAACTTAGCTGATCATAGCTGAGGATAGATAGAGTTTAGCGTATTTTTTATGCAATCTTTGAACAGCTATTTCTTTTAAACTAATGACTTTCGAGGAAAATTGTAGAACAAAAGTTATCCATTATTATAGGTACTCTATCACCCTTTTGGCTTAGTACTCCCTTTCCAACTAACCTTGTATTCATAGTGCAGGTGTTTCGTATGACACCTCGCTAGCACGTACAAATTAATTGCAACAGTATATCTCCAAGTATGTTTCACTTGACACACGGAGCAAGAGTTAATCTGAACCTGCATAGTCCCGTTATATCTCAATCTAAGTTAGGATTTACTTTAGAACTAACGCTATAGGTAGATTAACGACCTTGTTGATCGAAGATGGATGTTGTCTTGGATGTTTGATGAATATTTAGAGGGTAATATCGATAGATACGAGATTTCTGGAGTGTACACTAACATAAAGCTAGTACCTATTTTGTCGGAAGGAATGGTTAGTAGTACGAGTGTAAAAGACATACAACAGAATCGCATAGAGGTGAATCTATCATTACAGTTATAGCTAATATCAGTATGTCAGGATTGCGAGCATGGTAAATGAAGTAAATGAAACCAACATAGACTCTCCACCACTGAAAGTACTTATATTTGGGTTAGTGATTAGTTACAGAAGCTAGTTCCCAATATATCACAATATAATAATTTACAAGATCAGAAAATAAGGACAAGCAAATCAGATATAAAAGGTCAGACTGCTTCAGCTGTTCGACACGGAATCCTCTGCTCCGTCGAATGACCAGTGTTTTTATAACTTCGGGTACGTTGATTCACCTTAACAGTTACCCTCCTATGTCAAACATTGTCCAGTGTTACCAGCTACCGATAACATGCCTAACTTACCCCAATAACACTTTGCTTGTCCGAACTCAGGACCTCACGATTACCAGTCGCGCCTGCCACCAATAGACCAATGAGGCAGTTGAAAAAAGTACACATATTAGACGTTTTAAAATTTAAAAGATCAGTTTGATAATGTTCAACCTTTTTAATAGGTAAGATATACAAATTCATTTGCTATCATTTTTATAACATGACGTAGTGTTTAAACTATCTTCTATGTAGCGTTTCTGTTTCTTTTGTAAATAAAAATATGTAGTTTAGAAAACTAAAAAACACACTTTTATCACGCAAGACTTGTCAAGACGAATCATATGGGCCCAAACTCGAGGGGTTTATTAGTAGCCACTGAAGAGTTCCACTATCCACCTCCTGGCTCCATCATCAGACCCTCAAAACCAAGGACAATCTATTGGACTCACCAAAAGGAAGGGTTTACTAGTAGCTACTGAAGAGTTCCACTATCCACTTTCTGGTTCCATCATCAGATTAACTCTAAAATACCAAATTATAGTATTGTCATCCGAACTACATATACGTACAAAGTTTCATTTCAATACGACAATTAGAAGTAGGTTAAAATTGACTTCCAAGATTTTATTTCATTGTTAGTTACAAGTGAACCTAATATGAAGAGTGTAAAAACAAATTCACTAGAAATAAAATCCTTCCTAAATAAAATAAAAAATATTGCATCACCATTCTCAAAACGCGCAGGTGTACCGTGAGTGGCAATTTCATAAGTTTCTACAGCAAAAAAGCCTTCCAAATCACGAGCCTGTCTAATTTAGTTACGTGAGTTGAGCAATCTTGTCTAAGATTGTTCAGACTTTGTTTACATTATGTAGTGGAGTTTCGCGACGTTTCCCTCCAATGTTGTTAATTTCTGAACAAAAGTTTCGGAGAGAGGTGGGTACGAAGGAGGTATCTCGGTGGCGCGTGTTCGTGTTTTGAGTTACCTGGTATTTGAATATGGACGGTGTTGGAAGGATACATAACATCGCCTGTATTCACCGAAGGGTATGGCAGAGATGTATAATAACACCCTCATTTCGCCGTTATGTTTAAGTACTATATAAAAGGGGACGAGCCTGTTGCCATCAACCGGGCACAAATCCAGACTCCGGACTGCTGCTGAGGAATTCCGCACGGAAAAACCCAATAACCCAAAAACACTTTGCCCTACCTAGGGATCGAGAACAGGACTTCACAATCAGCAGTCGTGCTTGCCACCACTAGACCAACGACGCAGTTGTGTTGTTGTGGTGTTGGAAGGATAACAAGGAACTAACATTTTTTTCACGTGTGGGAGACGGGCTAGAATATAAAACTTCCTCACCGCACGCTGGGAATAGACGCGTGTTGTAAGATTTAACAAAACCCAGCACGCTTGGTGGTAAGATCTATACGGTCCGCCTGGCTAGCCAATCTATTACCTGTTCCCCCAAAGTATAAGAATGGTAATGTAGTAGTCTACCATTGTATACGAGCTTACCGAAGATGTTATTCAGTCCCCTGTAATAGAAAACAAGTCTTCTGCAATTATGTCAGGCACAAATTTGATTCTGTGGTTGATCTTTTTAGAAAACTCAAGCACGCTTTGACTGGCCTGGGAATCGAACCTAGAGACTCACGCTCACCACGTACGTACAAAATAGATGTACAACATACCGTAGCTCTGTCTACCCCTTCGAGCGTGATGTGAATTTAAGTATCAAAATGTTAGTACCTTTGTGTAATCTAGACTACAATGATAGCTTCTTCTTTTCGTGTGGTTAGTGATTAACCTGGTGTCAGAGTTTATGCCGCCCATGGGCCTCTGACTTGGCTTCACATGCCATCGAGAAATATCTCTCAGGCATACCGGTTTCACGATGTTTTCCTTCACCGATTTAAAGTAAGTGATAACTATACAATACGCACATGAATCCGAAAAGTTAGAGGTGCATGCCTTGGGTTCGAACTCGAGACCTATGACTTGGCAGTCCGACGGTCACACCAGTAGGCTACCACTGCTTACAATGATAGCTGCAATGATGGTAATCTAATAGATCGGATTTGATACCTGTCAAAATACTGCATGTACTGACAACACTTCTAGTAATACCTACTCTAATGCGCGGCGTTGAGATTCATTTTAGCATGGGGATCAGCATTTAGCATTGCAACAACTGTAGTTACTAATACCTAACTATTATTTACGTCTGATGTTGGTACCATTTTCAAAGCTATAAAAGAAAATAATAGGTCAAGTTCTTACGGGGTTTCCGAATGATTTCCACGTAAATTACAAATTTACTTTCTACAAAAGGTAATTGAATTCGATTGAGACGGTTACAGCTGCCATTCGATGGTACGATTTGATTCTAGTAGATATTGGCGCCGATTCTCTTATTCACCAACTAAACTAAAATTAAAGGATTGCTATCGTTTACATCATTCATAGACAGCGCGAGAAAAGGACGGCGATAGATAAGAACTAAGTTAGAGATGTCAAATTAGTTTACGCCTTGAACTTCACCGTGTGTTTAGTCGACACGATCTGTCGTCTAAATTTGTATGGAAATAGTTCAGCTAAATTTGACAGCTCTTGTTTTTGTCCGTCTCTTTCTAATTTTATCAGAGTAAAAAATATGGCAATAGTCTAAATAAAGTTTAGTTTGTGCAAATCAGAATCAGCACCACTATTAGTCAAGCAATTGTATAAAAGTTAAAACCGTTATGTTCATTTGTAATGTCTTTTACTGATACAGCTGATATGAACTTATGACAGTGTTTCTTAGCCTTTGGCCAGACTGCATACGCGGGCGCGGTGCGGCGAGTTCAAACAGAAGAACTTCATTTGAGTGTCCATAGTGGGCACGCGGGCGCGGGAAGCGCCGCGGGCTACTTGGCGCGGGGAGCGCGCGGGTAGCTCACGCCATAGCTAGTTCATACAAGTGGCCGCAGTGAGAGCGCGGGCGGCAAGCGACAACCCGTGCGGGAGCGGGGGATCTCAAACTAGTTCGAGCTGACCACGCACGTTGTTGTGATGGCGTCTTCAAAATTAAATGTTGAAGAATTAATAAGTGCTATTCAAGCACGATCTGCACTGTGGATGTCGAAACATCGTTTTTTAGTAAGAATTTTCCAGCTGCCAGTCTGGCTAAACACTAAGCCTTTGGCCAGACTGCAAACGCGGGCGCGGTGCGGCGAGTTCAAACAGAAGAACTTCATTTGAGTGTCCATAGTGGGCACGCGGGCGCGGGAACCGGCGCGGGCTACTTGGCGCGGGGAGCGCGCGGGTAGCTCACGCCATAGCTAGTTCATACAAGTGGCCGCAGTGAGAGCGCGGGCGGCAAGCGACAACCCGCGCGGGAGCGGGGGATCTCAAACTAGTTCGAGCTGACCACGCGCGTTGTTGTGATGGCGTCTTCAAAATTAAATGTTGAAGAATTAATAAGTGCTATTCAAGCACGATCTGCACTGTGGATGTCGAAACATCGTTTTTTAGTAAGAATTTTCCAGCTGCCAGTCTGGACAAACACTAAGCCTTTGGCCAGACTGCAAACGCGGGCACGGGGCGGGCGCGGTGCGGCGAGTTCAAACAGAAGAACTTCATTTGAGTGTCCATAGTGGGCACGCGGGCGCGGGAAGCGGCGCGGGTGCGGGAACGCGCGCGATTTGCCTGTCCGCAGTGGAGCGCGGCGTCGTTCTGAGCGTTGTCGTGTCCAGTGTTTGTCAAAATATCATATGGATGAAGAAGACTTATTTTTACTGGAAAATTCTTACTAAAAAACGATATTTTGACATCGACAGTGCTTGAATAACACTTATTAATTCTTCAACATTTAATTTTGAAGACGCCATCACAACAACGCGCGTGGTCAGTTCGAACTAGTTTGAGATCCCCCGCTCCCGCGCGGGTTGTCGCTTGCCGCCCGCGCTCTCACTGCGGCCACTTGTATGAACGACCTATGGCGTGAGCTACCCGCGCGCTCCCCGCGCAAAGTAGCCCACGCCGCTTCCCGCGCCCGCATGCCCACTATGGACACTCAAATGAAGTTCTTCTGTTTGAACTCGCCGCACCGCGCCCGCCCCGCGCCCGCGTTTGCAGTCTGGCCAAAGGCTTAGGGTAGACACACGCGAGCACGAGCTACTAGGTTGCAAGATGTTTATAAACTGGTGGCAAACACGTCCACACACGTCAACAATTGTTGATTAACAGATGTTGTCGCTTGTCGAGCGAGAACTTGTCAGCATGCCGTGATCAACACTGCAACACGCAGTTTTGCCAGCAACATGTTGATTAAACTTCTTTACATAGTATTAAACAAAGTCGCTCCCGCTGTCTGTACGCTTAGATCTTTTAAACTACGCAACGGATTTTAATGCAGTTTTCAGCAATAGATAGAGTGATTCAGGAGGAAGGTTTATATGCCCCACATTAGTATCTACACTGCACCCGTGATTATAAACAAATGTTTTCTATGAATACGGGGCTTTAGTTGCTCACGAAACAGTTGATTGAACAGTTATTTGTTTGTAGCTGCACTTACCCTTTGGTGTATGGCTGGCATCTTAAAACAAATGGCGACCAACTGTGTCTCAAGCAAACTAGTGGGCCACGTGCGTCCAGCCTTACTCGTGACACAAATTCATTATTCCATCATCAACTTATCGAGAATCGCATTTCATTCGCATTCGTTTCTCCCAATTTGTATTAATTCACTTTCAATAAATAATTTTGATATCAAACAATATAAACTCCGCTTCAAACTTACGAACATAATTTCCAACTAGAAAGTCTTTCTACATAGCGAGAGGAATAGCATAGCTCCTTTTGCAACAAAATTCAGTTTCATGCTCCACAGAATGGAGGATAGGGGGGTAACAAACTGGTCAAGTGATTCGGACTGGACGGGACCTCAAGGGAATACAGAAAGCCTGTGCTTCTTACAAAATACTGGTTCGGCGTCTAGGTTGTTTTGTTGCTTTGTTAGTCTAGAAGCATAGGAATATTAAAAATATAAAGGTATAAATTGTAAAACAATTGTCTCGTTGGTCCAGTGGTGGCAAGCACGACTGCTGATAGTGAGGTCCTGGGTTCCCCAGGTCGGGCAAAGTGATATTGGGTTTTTCCGTGTGGAACTCCTCAGTAACAGCCCGGAGTCTGGATTTGTGCCCGATTAATGGCAATAGGCTCGCCCCCTATTACACGGGACTTAAACATAACTGGCGAAACAAGGGTGTACTAAAAACACCTCTGCTGAAACCTTTGGTAAATATAAGGCATAATGTTATGTTATGTATTTGACATTCATAGTTCTACATAACAACAGCGTTATTCAATTCTGCCATTGAACAGAAATTTGTCTCTTTTCAAATTCAAATTCATTTATTTATCAAATATAAGCTAACAGTTTACACCAAATCGCTTATATCTATGCTAATTCTACAAAATTACATAAAAGTTTTAATTAAAACTTCTTAGACTAAATAAAATACAAAAAAGAAACGGAATAAAATAAAATTTGTAAACAATAAACAACCTTATACAGAAAATTAGAAAATTAGAAAAAAAAAAAAAACAATCATTTCTTCATATTTAAATAAATAAACACATGTTTAGTGATAGTCCATTGAGAGTCAAAAAATAAATCAGCCTCAGGAATATATTTTAGAAAATCATTTATTGAGCTAATTGCTCTAGTAGTGGGAGTGTTGTTGGTTAGGGGAGCACGCCATGTGGGCGGGTAGCAGAGGAGTCTATGTTGTCGTCTTACAACGCCACGCATATACTGGTCAGGAACATAAAAATTTATTGACTCTCGTAGAACGGGACTATCTACCTTATCTATTAATATTAGATAATAATTAATTATATGTGTGAATTCTCCCCTGAATTTAAGTGTGTGTGTGTGTTTTCTCTACATCTTCAGATTATTATCTCATTAAAAGTTTTTTTCTTCTAAATTAAACTTTGCCTCACACAAGGATTTCTCCTGTATCGTGGGTGCGTCTACAGACACAAATCTTCACATGCACAAACGCCCAGACCCGGACCAACTATCTCTAGGCCATACAAATGCACCAAACGTCTCGCCAAACACTGTCTCATAACTCATTCTCCGAGAGATTCCTTTTAGAAGATTAATGTGAGATTAATTACCACTATGTATAAGCTTAGCCTTTTCCCAACTATGTTGGGGTCAGCTTCCAGTCTAACTAGATTCCGCTGAATACCAGTATTTTACACGGAGCGACTGCCATCAGACCTCTGCAACCCAGTACCAGGACGGGGTAAGGTTAGACCGATAATCGGACTTTCGGAATATTGACTTCCCGTAACGACTGCCATAGGTATTCGTATGACATCCCGGACTGACTGTTTAACGTACTCTCCGAGGCACGGAGGGGTCTCGATGTGTAACAAACGGTCACTCATCCGCGGACTGACCGCGGCAACCGCAGCTTAACATCGCAAATAGTATCATCCGCCGGGTTGGTAATCACCACCATGTATATTTATAAATAACATGACGTGTTGATTTGAAAAAAACGAAATCCTATATCCATTAGAACTGACGAATTGATGTCGTCTAAACCCCATTTCAAGATGTTTATTTTAACAAAATAAAATATTACTCTATTTCATAATATAATCATATCTTATTCTTGCATAAAATCTGACACTGAGTCTACTTGACGCTCAGTAGACAGAGAAAGACTGAAACCCTCATATTTGATAAATTCTCAAATTGCATTAAAATTTTAAAACTCAACTTTACGCAGCCGTTTTAAGGTTTAGAATCGCGTGTTACTGAAGTAATGACAGTAGTACATTAACTTTTCAACTAGAATATGAGAAACGCAGGGAACGACATTTTTATGGTGACGTTGAAAAATGTACTTTAGAATCGGTTAGGTGCAGGATTTATGGAGGGTAAGCCAAATAATGCATTAGATTATGCACGTAGGTATAGATCTAGTTCGGCTTTTTTTAATTGGGGAAAAATGTCGGTGTAAAATAAAAATATAATTTTAGGTAAAGATCTGGTTCGAGATATTTTGATTGGGTAATAAAAATGTAACATTATTAACATAACATCACGCCTGTATTCCCCGAAGGGATGGGCAGAGGTGTATAGTAACACCCTCCTTTCGACGTTATGTTTAAGTCCCATGTAATAGGGGGCGAGCCTATTGCCATCAACCGGGCACAAATCCAAACTCCGGACTGCTACTGAGAAATTCCACACGGCAAAACCGAATAACAGCTTGCCTGACCTGGGGATTGAAGTCAGGACCTCACAATCAGCAATCGCGTTTGCAACCACTACGCCAACGAGGCAGTAAAAACGTAGTCGACGCTAAATTAAATTGATAAATATTTGAATTGCCAAATATTCCAGTGTACATAAATTCACATTCAAATGGCGTAAGCTCTTAATATTGTTTTGCTTCCCGATTACAGTTTATTGACTTTACTGATGAATATACGTTAAAATATATTCCTGGAGGAGAAGAATGAGAGCAATAATTTATCGGAATAACTATTTTATGTATAAGCAATAAAGTAAATTACTCAATTCGCAAATTCAATTACAGTAGGCACTTGAACCGTCTACAATTTTACAAATAAGCCCCATTAGTCCCACTAGGTACTGTTATTGAAAATACGTGACAGTTGTTTTAATTGCTCAAATAGCCTATTACCCTATCTATAATTCTAACAAGACGGTAGTAAAATGAGATTAGAATAGAATAGAATATACTTTATTGTACACCAAAATTGTAACACAGCTTTTATACAATAACAAACATTAAAGGGTACAATGGCGGTCTTATCGTTGATAGCGATATCTACCAGACAACCTTTGGATGAACAGGAAGTCAAAGAATAAGATAGAGGGGGTAGTCCATGGTGTACTGCTGCAAAATATATACTACACATCATACATAGACATAATACTTACATATATATATATAAATATTGTAATATATATATATACATGATATATAATTATGTGATAGGGAAAACAAGGTAGATTGATGATGAGGTACTGATTTATGAGGAATTAGAAACGTGTTGAGAGAAGAAATGATCTTTAACTAATTTTTTAAAAGAATCCAGTGACTGAGCTTGTCTTACTGACATCGGCAACGCATTGCACAAGCGTACAGCTTGGACTGTGAACGATTTGTCATAGAATTTGGTAGAATGCGATTAATTTGCTTCCTATCCTCTAATAACATCCAATAATTATGATTACAGTTCGTTAACAACTATTTTTATTGAGCTATGCAATTATAAAATAAATCTTTTTCTATTCGTGTCTCTCTTTTATTTGCTCGACAAATATGTCGCTGTACATTTTTAATCAAACTTCCTCGTTGGTCTAGTGGCGGCAAGCGCAACTGCTGATCGTGAGGTCCTGGGTTCGATCCCCAGGTAGGGCACGGTGTTATTGAGTTTTTCCGTGTGGAATTCCTCGCCCATAGTACACAGGAATTAAACTTAACGGCAAAATAAGGGTGTTACTATACACCCCTGCCCAACTCTTGGGAATACATGCGTGATGTTATCTTACATTTTTAATCACTATGTATACCTAATGACGGTGATTGGAAAAGATAACAAAAAAACTTATATTTCCAAGCAAAAATATTAGAGGTAGGTAGGTACGTTATTCATGAGTGTTTTCCTCTTTGATATCGAGTTTCGCATTCAGTGAAATGCTTGCTTTCTACGTCGAGTACATTCCTTCGGCAGAAACTCCTATAAAACTCATGTGTGCACATATTTTTCTGAACCAGTTGGAAACACCGGGTAGGCTTGCGGGAGTAATTCAGCTGAGTATAACGGAGCAGGGTTGTGAGATCAAACGCTTTGGGTTTATGATGTTTGTGCCTTTTTATATGCATAGATATGACTAGTGCTTTTATGGGTGTCATAGAAAATAGTGTAGTATTATATTAAAGGAAATATTATTTAGCAAACGTTAGGGTAACTGACGATGTGACTTTTTTGTAGCTAGGAAAGTGTTTAGGAGATAATCTCATTTAAAAAAAATGTTTTGTTCTATGATTCATAGAAAAAGCATACAAACTCGCCATTTTTAAACGAGTATCCTCCCCTCTATAAAGTATTGCTATCTACTAAAAAGTACCTATAATCAACAACTGGTCGACATGGCAATCGAGTATAAGGTGAGTCGTGGAGGGGGGGATGCCCCACACACCCGCACAGCGCCCGCGCCATCTTTGTCTTAGCGCTGCACGAGTCCATATAGACCGCGTATATTGATTTCAATCTCGCTCACGTTGTTGCTTGTATTGAAAATGACTAGAAGATTGCCATGTCGACCTGGCTTTGACTGTACCTACGGTGTATAGTTCCTATTTATATCGTTATGTGAAATTCTTAACAAAATCACTTCATTTTCTTTGTATAATTTCGTCTGCATAAGAAAAAAAGATTACAAAAATAATAAGTAGATACTTATAATTTATTTTTCCGACCCATTGCTTCCAAATAAGTATTAAGTAATAAAATTGAATCAATAACAGGATTACCAATTGGGAACGAGCCAGCACCATCAAATATTTGGCAGTACTTTGCAAAGTTTATTTTGTAAACGCAACTAGGATACATCGAGTGTTACGGATTAGTTGCCGTTATTCTGCGGACTAGATATAGTACAGATTAGCCAAACATTCTGCACAGTGGTTCTGCTAAACAACAAAAACATGAAACTATGTTTTTGAGTGTTTACGGTATACTCAAATGCATATTTTGAGGATGTTGCGACTAGTTCTGAACTGGACTGGAACTCTTATCATAAACTTTTCTTACGTCGTAATTTGTGAACTAAAATTATTCAGGCATAACTAAAATATGTAAGCATGCTAAACTATACATATAAACATAATTGTCATTCATAAAAACTATTACAGAATTACTATTTGCCACACTCGAATAGTAGGTAATAAAAAGTCATTAATTCTATCTTTAAACACAATACTTTATTGCATTCCATAATGTATAATACAGGTGGTGGGCTTAAAAAAATATGGCAATAATTATGGACTTTGTCGGGCATAGCAACATAGTTCAGCTGGAGAAGAGATCTTACTTATATTTAATTGCTTTTTAGATCACAACAAAATGTACTACCATATTCACTGACGCTGAGACAAAATATAAACAAAATACTACCCACTTTAAAATTTTCACAATTGTATTTCGTGTAATTGACACCTGCATAAATGAATTATTAGAAAAGTGGGTAGTTTTTGATGTGTAACATCTATAGCGGCGGTACGGGTGTGTGAGCGACTGTTGCGCGGCGACGCTCGCGATGGGAGACACACGACGGCAGACCTTCGTAACTCGTCGGCTCTCTTCGGTTTGACTCGGCCAGTTTCTTTTTAATGTGTTAAGATGTTTCACATCTGCCAGGCGGACGGATTCACTTTTTTATTTAATACTAGCTATATCCTCACGGCTCCACCCGTAGCCTATGTTACTCAGTGATATTGTAGCTTTCTAACGGCAAAAGAATTTTTGATATCGGTCCAGTAGTTTTTTAGTTTATTCGTTACATACATAAAAATACAAATCTTTCCTCTTTATAATATTAGTATAGATTATGTCTCTTGCTTTAGTGAATATGGTGTAAATACTATTCTATTCCATCTAATGGGTACGTATATACTTTCTAATTATAACAAGATTTATAATTTTCTGTAAGCGACAACCCTAGGACATTATAACACTTGGATATGAATAAAATCGATACGTACAGTTTCGTATAAGCGTCGTAAATATATATGGTTACAACCTATCCCAACTATACCTTCGTACACCTATATTATACAAATAACGACATGCAAATTTTACTAAAAAAAGTTGCACTTACAAGAATATCTTTTTGCAAAGATGAAGTTCGTTCGTCTAATGGTGGCAAGCACGACTGCTGATCGTGAGGTCTTGGGTACGATCCCCAGGTCAGGCAGTGTTATTGGGTTTTTCCATTAGGAATTTCTCACTAGCCCGGAGTTTGTATTTGTGCCCGGTTAATGGCAATAGGCTCGCTCCCTATTACATGGGACTTAAACATAACGGCGAAAGTGGGCTGTCATTATACACCTCTGCCCAACCCTTCGGGGAATATAGGCGTGATGTTATATTACGTTACATGGCCTAGCAAATAAATTAAAGGTGCTTACAAATTAAACCGTTGGTAACGAACTGCAGACGTACGTTAGCAGCGCGGCTATCGTACAACATACGGGTGGTTATGTGTTTTTTCATACATCAACTGAAACTGAGCCACTTCGGTTGCAGCTGCAGCTGAGTCGTGACAGCAGTTCAGCAATACTGATCGGTTGACAGACTGCTTCTCGACGCATCAGCTTTGAAGTAATTGTATAACAAAACATTGTTTTTTTCGTGTGGCTAAACGGGTGCCAGAGTTTATGCCGCCCATGGGCCTCTGACTTGGCTTCACATACCGTCGAGAAATATCTCTCGGGAATGCCAGTTTCCTCGCGATGTTTTCCTGCACCATTTTTAAGCAAGTGATAATTATCTATACTAATATTATAAAGCTGAAGAGTTTGTTTGTTTGAACGCGCTAATCTCAGGACCTACTGGTTGGAATTGAAAAAATCTTTTTGTGTTGGATAGTCAATTTATCGAGGAAGGTTATGGGCTATATAACATCACGCTACGACCAATAGGAGCGGAGCATAAATGAAAAAGTGCAAAGCCGGGACAGGCCGCTAGTTATACAATACGCACGTGAATCTGAAAAGTCAGGGGTGCGTGCATTGGGTTCGAACTTGAGATTTATGAAAAAACATAAGTACGCAGTATGATAGCTGCACAGTTACCGCACGGCTGCAGTTCAAAGAAACCGTCTAATTGAAAAGCGTCCTATATTCACAGTACGTTGTTAATTAAGTAAATAAAATAATGCTGCGCGCCGCCCTCCTGAAATAATCCTGTAGTTTCCTTTTACTACACAATGGAAAAGGTTTTATTTTTTTCCGTGAACCGAGACAGCGTTAGAGTGCAAAAATAGAGAGAAAAAAAAACCGAAAATAGAGTCCACAAGGGACTAAGCTGAATGCACGATTCAAAAATGAATCATACTTTCAAAATGTTTACGTTAAAAGATATTGTGAAATAAAAGGTAAGAGCAAAGAAACATTTAATATTGTGAAACAATGATTTAAGACCTTTGCGGGTAATTTTATGATTTAATTTTGTTTTTAATTTGTTACATCAAAGATTAATCAAAGGAGATGTTTCATTTTTGTATGGGACTCCGGCCATAAGGTGTACCTTTTAGAAAAGCTGGGAAACTAAACTCTGAATAGCTTACAGTAACATTTTTTTCATAATATCAAATGTATTTTATGCACAAAATAAAAGTTAAAAATGTTTGACGTTTGTCGTGATAGTTATGACAGCCGTGAGAGGTTGTAAAGATGACGTTTACCTAACCTAGAAATTGATATTTGTTAATTACTGACTGACTGTGACCTGACATTTTGAATGTTTCGTTCAGAAGTACACGTCAAAAAAGAAGAATAAATATTTTTCTAACGATGAAATCGTCACACTAGCTTAGAATTAATCGAAAAAGATGGCTAAGAGAATAATAATTATTATTAATCGTACAAAAACACATACCTTTCATATTTAACGTCTACGTGAATTATGTTTTGATTTGACATGATTTCAGAACGAAAGCAGGCTATGCAAACTATAGGACGCCATGTTGAATAGAATATGGCAATAATTGAAAACTTATTATATTTTGTGCACGTCAAATCAGGTTTAAATTCACGAAAGAATATTTTTCCTCAATTCTTGGATTTTTTTCCCCTTTTTCGATAAATGTACATCTTATGGCCGAAAATGAAACATCTCCTTTCAAACGTAAAAAATAGGTCAAGGGTAAAGATTCCTTAATTTTGTTTTTACCTTTTGTAACGAAGTTGATAGATAATATTATTTCCTTTAGTCAATTAATATACATATTTCATTACATTTTTAAATATTTCTATAAAAGTTACCTATATATATATATGTGTATTTTTTTTTTCTTCCACAAAGGTTTCTTATAGCTATATTTTTTACATAATTATATGTTAGACTCAGCCTTTGTGGGAGACTGGTATCTGCACTAGGAAATCCTGTCACACAGATTACCAGGCCCCCCTTTAGGACAGCGTGCTTTACATTTGAATAGCACATTAAAACCTTGGACAATATTGTAGGTAATATTTAACTTTTAAACAAAAGAAACGGAAAAGATATGGGTGTGTTTAGTATGTGTGTTGAGAGTGAGTGTGGGTGTGTGAGGGAGTGTGTGTGGGTGAGTGTTGTATATGTATGTGCATGTATTTGTGTATGTGATAAAAACAACAAATAAAAAAATAAAAACATTTAAAAATATAATAAAATAGTAGCCCAACGGCATCGGGAACAGGGTCCAAGCTGATGGTCAGGCCTCCAGAGAGAGGAACTTCCTAACAATACGTGCCGTGTCCAGAAGTACCGCTTTCTGTATCAGGCCGTTGACCCAGCTGCCCAACGAGAGCGTCATCAAATGTTGGTCGAGGCTCTTGGCTATTAAGCCATTGGCCGTAACGATTATCGGCACAACAACTGCTGAGTCAACCTCCCACATGCCGACAACCTCGTGTGCCAAGTATTGATATTTAATTTGAAAGAAAGAAAGAAAGAAAAACCGTTTATTCACGTGAGAGTGACGCACATAACATAGCTTTTTATAAAAATAAAATAACATAATAATAATTTCTTTAATAGATAATGATTATATGGATAATATTATTATTAATATTTCACGAACCTACACTTTCGTTCTGCCTAGCCTTTTCCCAACTATGTTAGGGTCAGCTTCCAGTCTAACCAGATGCGGCTGAATACCAGTATTTTACACGGAGCGACTGCTATCAGACCTCCGCAACCTAGTTACAGGGCAACACCGATATCCTAGACCGGTTGTCAGACTTTCGGATTTCTGACTTCCCGTAACGACTGTCATAGGTATTAGTATGACACCCGGTACTGACGGTTTAACGTGCTCTCCGAGGCACGAGCACCTCACGAAGCTACACATTTCCAGATATTTTGGCATGTAAATAAATCTAATAAAATATGCTCAATATCTCAGATGTATGTTTGTTTTTCCAACTACAATAACTTCAGATATCTGACTTCAAAACTGCTCCATTTGTTTTCTATCCAGATGTTTTTGAAATAAACTTCGGAATAGATAAAAATTTTGTTTGTTATTACTTTGTTTTTATTTCTTGTGCATAACGCGGATGCTAAATCATATATACGATGGATCAACTTCCTTTATGTATAAGATCTGCGAAATAGATTTTGAAATGAAAATTATATGAGTTCGTTGAAGCTTGATAAAAGAGTTATGTAAAGAAAATACTTACCAGCACTGTTTGTAAGTAGATAATATATTGGATACATTTTACTGCCTCGTTGGTATAGTGGTGGTAAGCGCGACTGCTGATCTTGAGGTCCTGGGTTCGATCCCCAGGTCAGGCAGTGTTATTGAGTATTACCGTGTGGAATTCCTCAGTAGCAGCCCGGAGTTTGAAATTGTGCCCGGTTGATGGCAATACGCTCGCCCCCTATTACGTGGGACTTAAACATAACGATGGAATGAGGGTGTTATTATACACCTCTGCCCAACCTTTTGGGGAATACAAGCGTGATGTTATGTTATTTTACTGTGATACTGTTGCATTTTTAGATTCTTTAAACATTTTTATTGTTTATTCGTTTCTTAAGGCAAGAGGAGTTCGTGAATAATTAACAACCGAAGTTAAGCTGACTAAACCGAAGTTAACTTTCCAAAGTTAAGCTGCGATTGCCACAGTCAGTCCATGGATGGTGACTATTCGGTACACATCGAGACCCCTCCTTGCCTCGAAGAGCACGTTAAATCTTCGGTTCCCGGTTTCATACGAATACCTATGACAGTCGTTACGGGTAGTCAGAAGCCCGAAAGTCTGACAACCGGTCCAACCTTAGGATATCGGCATCACCCAGTAACTGGGTTGTGAAGGTCTGATGGGAGTCGCTCCGTGTAAAATACTGGTATTCAGCCGCATCTGGAGCTGACCCCAACATAGTTGGGAAAAGGCTTGGCAGAACGGTAAGTTTGCAATACTCATGGGCAACAAAAATAATATTTGGTAGATAACAAAAAAATAAATAAAATAAAATTTTGTAAATACGCCATGTACTCTATAAAGGCCATATTGTCCCATAGGACCTAATGTTCTTAAAAAACTCATATGGGTTTTTACAAGGTCGGCAGCACAAAGTTGCTCTCAAGGGAGCTTTTACTCGCAGCCGGTAAACATGTGCCATGTTCCGTTTAATTTTACATTGAAAAAGTGTTGTAGGTTTTTGTTTATAATATTTGAACATAGCACCAGCTTACTAACATGTAAAAACAGAATTTTGACTCAACAACTCTGTGAAGCTGAAATTTTTTTACATTTTTGGCAAGAAATTTAATATTATCGTGGCCGTGTTTAGAAAATGTTCGTGGTGGTATGGAGCTAATGAAATTTTGTCAAGCGGGGAACAATCAATGTTTGGTTCAAACTACCTATGAAAGCTTTACTAATGCTCAGTTCCTATGGGCAAAACCGAACCGTTTTGCTTACCAATAGAAAAAATCCTATCTCCAAATTAGACATAGAAATGAATTCGTAAGCTACCTATACCTATATTAGCTACTTAGGTATGGAAAGGTTCTCTATGCAAAGCTATGGTCTTTGCTTCATTATTAGTGAAGTTACAAGAGTCCTAATTTTGACCAATAACAAAGTAAATCATACGAATCAGCCATATTTCAATGACACATTCCAACTTCTCTGTGATGAATTATATCATAACAATTATTGCAACACATATTATTAGTAGGCAGAGAATGTAATTGCAAAGAAGAGGGCTAATCCACACCTATAAAAGAAAATATTGCCTCATAATTGCCTCGTTGGTATAGTGTTGGCAAGCGCGACTGCTGATCGTGAGGTCCTGGGTTCGATCCCCAGGTCAGGTAGTGTTATTGGGTTTTTCATGTGAAATTCCTCAGTAGTAGCCCGAAGTTTAGATTTGTGCCCGGTTGATGTCAATAGGCTCGCCCCCTATTAAATGGGACTTAAACTTAACGGCAATATGAGGGTGTTACTGTACACTTCTGCACAACCCTTCGGGGAATACGGGCGTGATGTTATGTATATGGTAAAAGAGAATCTGTATATCCTTTGATACTTCAGAAACGTCAGTTCGTAAAAGTATAAAGGAACACACAGACATGTAAACGATCAATCACTGCGTTTAACTTTAGCGCCCTTTGTTCTTAAAATCTTTGAACAGAAGCTTTTGAAGAAGTGCGGTGAATAGACAATTGCCAATTGGGAAACAATTGTTAATTTATTTAAAGTAGGAATGTACTGTCAGGGAATCTGTTTGTGGTTTTCTAGGAAGACAGTCTATGAAATGCTACTATTTTGATAGCTATACCTAAAGACGCCAACGTTTTGATGGTTATAAGAATACTAAAAGATGGTCTTGTTCTTCCTCTTTTCGTGTGGTTAGTGATTAACCTGGTGTCAGAGTTTACGCCACCCATGGGCCTCTGGCTTGGCTTCACATGCCGTCGAGAAATATCTCTCAGGCATGCCTGAGTTTCCTCACGATGTTTTCCTTCACCGTTTTTAAACAAGTGATAATTATACAATACGCATATGAATCCGAAAAGTCACAGGTGCGTAGCTTGGGTTCAAACTCGAGACCTATGACTTGGCAGTCCGACGGTCACACCACTAGGCTATCATTGCTAAAAAAGGATGGTTATAAGAGTAGAAGAAGACCAAAGGATGGTTATAAGAGTAGAGGAAGACCAAAGAAACGATGGATGGATAGTGTGAAAGATGATATGGGTAGAAAGGGGGTCAGTACTGAGATGACGGCTAGTAATTTGGGTTAAGGGCAAGATAATGGTATGAATGATGACCTAAAGACGGCGAACACTAAAGCGTTCGCCTCACAAAACACGGTGCCTGACAACGGTGGGCCCGCGTGTTTTGTATTCAAGGGATTACTATGGAGACACTCGGGTTCGCCGATAAGATGACCCGCTCGTGCCCCGCATTTGGTGTTTTTATTTTTTACTATTATTAATAATAATTACTTCATTAAAAAAATGACATCGTATTTAACAATAAAAATATTTATCACAATAAGGAAAGGACCAGTAAAAACTAAATGGAACTAAACAATTTAAAGGCATCACACACTTGCACGCTCACCACTGCAGCGGACCGCGGTCTAGATTTACGATGACATTCACACAGCTACGGCTAACACGGCACGGTTTACGACCCCTGCACGTTTAAAAATCGACATTACGCGAAAAGTACATTACACAGTAAGTGATTCGGACGAATATGGCGTCGGTTTGTTCGGATAATCGCCGGAAGGTCGCCGGCCAACTGTTATTACGGAAAGAACGACTTCTTTTTTAACCGACTTCCAAAAAGGAGGAGGTTGCTATGTTCGTCTGTATGTATTTTTTTTTTTGTGTATGTTCATCGATATTTTCGCCAATTGTGAACCGATTTTAATGATTCTTTTTTTAATGGATAGGGTCGAAAGTTGATCCCATTTAAATTTAGTGAAGATCTGATGAAGAAGTTCGGAGATAGACAATGAAACTCCTCAATGACGAACAGTACGCATATTGTGATGATGTGATTATGTTATGACTACGAGCAGCGTCTTTAGTAGGTCCAACCAAGTTTTATTAAGGCCACTAAAATGAAAATAATAAAAACTTTTTTACAAGAAAATTAAACCGACTTCAAAAAAGAATAAAATAATCACCATATAAAATTAACAGTTTCAGAAGTCGGTGCTGATCCACGCTCAACCAAATTGAAGGCACCAACTTCTGAAACTGTTTTTTTATAAAAGCTATGCCTCCCACTAGGATTTCTCCTGAATCGTGGGTGCGTTTACAGATACAAATGGTCACATGCACAAACATCCAGACCCGGAACAACTATCTGTAGGCCACACAAATATTTGTTCCGTGCGGGAATCGAACCCGCGACCCGTAGCGCAGAAGCCGATTGCTCAGCCACTACACCAAACATGTCATCAACTTCTTAATTTTTTTTTTGTTTAAACAATTTGTGTAGTATCGAGGTATGTAGTCGGTTGGGGTTAAGGATAACTTAAATATTTACGTGCGTAATTTTTCGGTTACTAAAGCCCCGTATTCATGGTAAACATTTGTTTATGAACAAAGTTTAATCAACATGTTGCTGAGTCTCTGTCAACATGTTGCAGAATTGATCACAGCATGCAAGTTCTCGCTTGACAAGCGACAACATCTATTTATCAACAATTGTTTATGTGTGTGGACGTGTTTGCAACCAGTTTATAAACATGGCAATAGTGTTTTCACACCCACCACCTTTTTTCTTTTTTAAACGGTTTTATTTAGCTTGCCCCGTTATTTTATTAGAAATCTTATACATTAGATACAGAAAACACAACAACAATGTAAGAGGAAGCCTGAAAGTGGCGCCGGTGACTGAGAAGTTGTGTGGAAACCGGTTGTCATGGTATGGGCATGTGATGCGGAGGAACGAGGAACATGTCGTGAGGAAAGTATTGAGTATGAATGTGGATGGTTCTAAGAGTAGAGAAAGACCAAAGAAACGATCGATGGATAGTGCGAAAGATGATATGGCTAGAAAGGGGGTGACTACTGTGACGACGGCTGATAGAGATGTATGGAAGAAGAAGACACACTGCGCCGACCCCAAATAAGTTGGGATATGGGCAGGAGGATGATGACAGAAAACATAACAACACTACTTCCTCGGGCAACATTTTGACGCAGACTGGCGTGTGGACAAGACCTAATGATACAAACTTTGTTTCCAGCAATTTCGTCGTTGCTCATCAACAATTTTGATCAACTGTTGCGTAGGGAGTGTCACTGATTCCTCTGTTGTGGGAATCAGTGCCGGTGCAATTGTGTAGCGGTCCACTGATGTCAAAATGTTTTTTTTTATGTATGTTTTTCTTTATTGCATAGTCGCGGTAAAGCGAACTAAAGTCTCAAAATAAAGAACAAAAAAATAAAAACTGTTGCTCTACAAAAGTTTACCATGAATACGGGTTAAGAGGTAACACGTTGAGCTAACAATATAAGAAACTTAACCTCAATTCTCACTGATACCAAAATCGATACGTTCCCGCTGCGTAAAAATATTCGGAAGAACACAATGAGGACTGGCACATTCGAAGATTACGGTTCGGTAGGTCACAATTAAAATTGTGTTCCCTGTCTTCCTTTGTGTGTCAAACAAGGCAAAGGCATTACATTTTCAGGAAAACAGGTACCAGCATCCCTTTTTTTACGAAATTAAGGATGATTTCCACCAAACGGCTTGCATCGCATCGGATCGGAACGGATTTTACAATCTTTAACCAATATTAAATCGTGTACACAGTGTTTAAAGTCCACATTACCAAGCCGCGCACAGCAGGTAGACCGCGGGCGTCTTCCGCGACACGCTATCGTTGCCGAAAGTATGCTGCGACGCGCGATCGGCTCCGTTCGCATGTCGTCGTATCCGATCGGATTCTTTCAAAAATTAGAACACGTCAACACGGTAGGAGTGAAACTATTTGACTAGGCGCAGAAACGGATACGTTCGCAAGAGACTGTACGGATTCGATCGTATGCGTCGATATCCTGACGGACGTGTTCGGCGGTCGGCGCATCCGTTCGTATCCTTTCCAATCCGATGCGATGCGAGCTGTGTGATGGAAATCATCCCTAAAACGTACCTACTACGATTTATGGCGATTACCAATACTATTTATTGAGGGGGCTCGTGGATCCACCGCGCCGATCATACGATGTGCGAGTTTAAGCTGCGCACTCGAGATCCCACCGTGCCTCAGAGAGCACGTTAAACTGTCGGTCCCGGGTGTCATACGAATACCTATGATAGTCGTTACGGAAAGTCAGAAGCCTGAAAGTCTGAACTGGTCTAACCTTAGGATATTGGTATTGCCCAGTAACTGGGTTGGCTGGCAGTCGCTCCGTGTAAAATACTGGTATTCAGCCGCATCTGGTTAGACTGGAAGCTGACCCCAACATAGTTGGGAAAATGGCAGAATACCAATACTAACTTATTGAGTACGATGAATCCGACGTTTTTAAATCTTGGTTCTTCTTTTCTTCTCTCTTGTCGGCACTGGTAAAAAGATTAGCAGGGTTGGTGGCAGCTCACTTCCCTGGGTGCGCCGGACGGAGTCTTGTCACTCGTGGAAGGTTTTATAATGCACACCGATTTTAATCACCGCTACAGCGTAGGCACCATGCATGGTGCCTACGCACAATTTGACTTTTCTGAGGTGGTACACAAAAGCGTTCTTCGGAAAAAAATCGTCAACGGAAAAACGGACTGAAATCTCTTAGAAAATTTTGTTAAATAAAACAATTTTACGTAAGAAAAATCGCAACACATTCAACAGATTATTATCATCAATTGCCAAGAAACTTTGTTTAACACTCGCACATATATTTTTTGCGTCTGGCAACACAGATCGGTGTCGGCTTCGCGTCGATATGCATATTTCATAACGCGTTTACTTGCTATGTTTATTTTAGTATGCATTTTAAGTTCGCCTACTTACGTGGCGTGGCGTACTGTGTCTATGGACATACTGAAATGGAGTGGTGAATATATTTATTTTGGAAGGATCTTCCACGTTTTTAATTATACTTGTGATATTTAAAGTGTACAAGGGGCTCGTTGCTAATTAACAATTGCGCCGGTTATACGATTGGCGAGGTTAAGCTGCGCTTGCCGCGGTCAGTCCGAGGATGGGTGACCGTTCCTTAAACATCGAGACCTCTTCGTGTCTCGGAGAGCACGTTAAACTGTCGGTCCCCGGTGTCATAATACCTATGACAGTCCTTATGGGAAGTCAGAAGCCCAAAAGTGTGGCAAAAGAGTGTAAACTTACAATATTGGCATTTCCCAGTAACTACACTGGCCTGCAAAAATAAGTATCACACTTTTAAAATTTCAATTTTTTCTAAACTATAGAAGTTAGAGATTTATAATAAAAAACGTTTTATAGCAATTTTTATCAGCTTTCTTTGAAACTATAGTAACAAAATTAAACTCTTTTTGAGTCCTTTTTGTTTTGAAAATATATCTTGTGTACCTAAAAAGTTATTGCAATTTTAAAAGTGTGATACTTATTTTTGCAGGCCAGTATAGTTTGCGGAGGTTTGCTAGTCGCTCCGTGTAAAATTCTAGTATTCAGCCGCATCTGGTTAGACTGGAAGCTGACCTCAACATAGTTGGGAAAAGGCTAGGCAGAACAGAACAGGCAATACAATATAAGCTTAGTCCACCAATGCTAGTATTGATTCCTATTGACTTTGTTCGAGTTTAGACAACATCGACCTACAACTTGGTTTTATTTACAACTTGCACGGTGTCTTAATGCACTACAAGAAAAACTACCATCTCGAAATCAAACCGAAAATCTCATTAAATCTAGTTACTTAATAAGTTTGCTATAAGTTACCATTGAAAAGTGAACACGTTGATGTCAATATAAAAGTACATACATACATGCATAAACTCACGCCTTTTTCCCATGGGGGTAGGTAGAAACTATAGAACGCCACATGCTACGACCCTTACATACTTCTTTTACTTCATCCACATTCATACATCTTGTCATACACGCACGCTGGTTGAGAGTACTACGCACCTGACCTTTGTGAAGAACATCACCAATAACATCGATGTATGTCCTTCTAGGACGTCCCCTACCAATGTTTCCATTGACATCCGCCTTATAAATTACTTTTAATAAACGCCGTTCACTCATTCTCTCAACATGATCAAACCACCTAAGCATACTCCTTTAAATTTTTGTCACTGCGTCATCTTTTAAACCGCAACTTTGTCTAATCTCATCATTTCTCAATCTATCATTCTAAGTTACATCGCACATACTTCGCAAGGAACGCATTTCCACGGCATTTATTCTACTTCCATGCCTCTTCTGCCACATCCAACATTCACTTCTATTTGATAGTACCTTTGAGAATATACATTTAAATAAATCCTCATCATTCACATCCCAATCAACGTACTAATAACTCTCAAACAAAGGGATGTACTATAAACACAACACACAACCATAATTTTGGGCGCACACTAAAGACACGACCGCACGAAACGCAAATATTTGAGCGGCGTGTACAAATCTTAGGCTGTATTTGAACTTACGATCGTCGCGTCTTGTATAATAATAATGTATGGTTCACCCCGCAGTTGCGATCGGTGTCTTTTGTTTCAAAATGATACTGGGTTATGGAATATTAGCAAGAATATTGCTGCATATTTTGAATAAAGCCATAACCACAAAACAGATAGGTACAGAAGTCAATCTACATAGAAGTGCGCTCGAGCAACGCACACATAGACACTGCTCACGGACACGATATCTCGGACTGTTTGGGACTAGAGTGCGAGTGAGTGCGAGCGCGAGTGCCATGCGCTTGAGAGAGATAGATATACCTATAGAGCGACCGCCGACCGTAGGAATGAAAAGTGAAGTACATACATGTGATTGACTTCTGTACCTATCTGTTATGTGCCATAACAGTCTTGAATTAACAAGAGGCTTTTCTGAAGTTTGAGTTATTATCTAAATTGATAGCTAATTAGGTACTTATTAATTAAAAAGTTTTTGAGAACAGCATTGAAGTAGGAGCAGATAAAACTGATTAATTCTTTAAATGGCTGTAAGTATTGTTAGTTTGGTTAGGGGTTCGTGGCTACCCGCCGCCAGACCAGTAACAGACCCAAAAATGCGCGCGCTTCTCAGGAGGATGTGGGGCAAGGCTCCACAGAGGAATGGTCTGCCGAGAGTTGTCGGATCGGGACCTGCCGGTGATGCGGTGAATCCCGTAACGCCGGCCGAACGGTCAGAAGAAGGAACACCGTTGGTTTTTAGCCGGTAAAGGACCGGAAGACCCCCTCGTCTTCCCCGGGCGAGGGACATCTATGAGCATTTTCCAACGATAAAAGAAAAAAAGGGGCTCATGGCTTATTGCCAACCGCGCGGATCATACGACTTGCGAGATTAAGCAGCGCTTGCTGCGGTCAGTCTATGGATGAGTGACCGTAGGTATGCTACACATCGAAACCCCTCCGTGCCTCGGAGAACACGTTAAACAGTCAGTCTCGGGTGTCATACGAACACCTATGACAGTCGTTACGGGTAGTCAGAAACCCGAAAGTCTGACAACCGGTCTTACTTTAGAGTATCGGCATTGCCCAGTAACTGGGCTGCGGAGGTCTGATGGCAGTCGCTCCGTGTAAAATGCTGTATGTGTGTATTCAGCCGCATCTGGTTAGACTGGAAGTTGACCCCAACATAGTTGGGAAAAGGCTAGGCAAATAGTCTGGTTGCAGAATTTCCCAATCACTACATTAGCAGCCTTCACGGGTATACTCAAGTACGTCTAGCGCATCCTGGATAGTCAGCTTCACTACCAACCTTGCTGACTGACTAATCATCCCACCACGGCTAATCTATTCTGGTATATCTGCTCCAGACGCGAGAGAAGAATTATAACAACAACATCACACCTTGTATTCCCGAAGGGTACGGCAGAGATGTTTTTAGTACACCCTCGATTTGCCAGTTATTTTTAAGTCCCATGTAATACGGGGCGAGCCTATTGTCATTAACCGGGCACAAATCCAGAGTCTAGGCTACTACTGAGAAATTCCTAATGGAAAAACCCAATAAAATGCCCGACCTGGAGATCGAATCTAGGAACCCATGCTGAGTAGTCACGCTTACGACCACTACACCAACAAGGCATTAAAAGAAGAATTATAGGTAGCTATTTTAATCTATACTAATATTATAAAGCTGAAGAGTTTGTTTGTTTGAACGCGCTAATCTCAGGAACTACTCGGTTGGAATTGAAAAAATATATTTGTGTTGTATAGTCCATTTATCGAGGAAGGTTATAGGCTATATAACATCACGCTACAACCAATAGGAGCGGAGCATAAATGAAAAATGTTGCAAAAACGGGAAAAATATCCACCCGTGCGAAGCTGGGACGGGTCGCTAGTTAGAATATAAAAATGTTAGAACTAGGCCGCCTTTAACAAGGTTCACCTAGTAAATTACATTGATGTGTTCCAGTATTTTCCTATACCGGCAATACCTTTGACGATAAAAGAAAAGTAATGGCTTCAGAATGGTGTTAGGTCATGTTGCTAGCCATTTGTGTATGAGTAATTGCAGGCGTAACGGGCTAGAGGACAAAGCGTTTACCGCGACAACCGACTTTTGAAGTTTATTACGTGTCGACCCTTTACCGAGGTAATTGCTTTTGTCTAAGTATCGTTTACTACCTAGACGTAGAGGTAGAAACTTGGTGTTTTTTTTAAATAGCTGCCCGGTGAACTAAGTACTACTTTTTTTAATTTGCACTTATTTTCTTTTTTGCTATACCATCCCAGTAATGAAGCGAACAAAACAAAAAAAAAACAAATCGATCGAGCCATTTTCGAGTTTTTGCGAGACTAACGCATGGCAATCGATTTTTATATATAGATGGGACATTAATTGACTGCCTTGTTGGTCTAGTGGGCGCAAGCGCGACTGCTGAACATGGGGTCCTTGGTTCGATCCCTAGGTCGGGCAATGTTATTGGGTTTTTCCATTAGGATTTTCTCAGTAGCAGCCCGGTGTCTGGATTTGTGCCCGGTTAGTGACAATAGGCTTGCCCTAATACATGGGACTTAAACATAATTGGCGAAACGAGGGTGTACTAAGACACCTCTGCCGAACACTTCGGGGAATACAAGGCGTGAATATGTTATGTGATTAGTTTAATAATTATCATGTCTATGATTTAATTCAAGTTGAACAAGTGTCTTGAGGAACTAAGTATTGATCACCAAGTCCGGTCAAGTTCTACTGGGTCCTTCTTTAAGGAAATGCTTAGATATCTATAGTCTGGTTTCCAAACTGGTGTAATGTATACGGTGACTGTTAAAAGGCCCTCAATGAACGACAGAATGTTATTCTTGACGCATTGTGGATAACACGAGCTTTGGTTAAACGCGGGGTTTCCAGCGTAATAGTTTTTTTTTTGTACTGTTATTTATTACAAAATTAGACTAAAAGTATATGTTTGTGAGATGATTGAAACGGACTCAGCCTTTTTTAAATATAAAATATATTTGATAGGATAGCCGAATACAGTTTATATAGTGTATTATCTATGAGTTTATTTCGACACACACACTCGGTCCTCGCTGTCGTCCGAATGGCGGCGGCGCCCGGCGGGGCTTGCGGCTTGCGCGAGCGCCCCCGCGCCGCTCCTCGTTCCCCGCGCCTCCCGCGGCCCCCGGTTCGCCATGCGCTTGTACAGTATATATCCTTGCAGTTCCAATATACCCAATATCAATACCTACAAACCGTCAACATAATACAACACATAAAAAAGTTTACGTGGTCGTTTAAAAAACGCCGCGACAAACGACAAATCGTTCGTGTGCGCCTTTTCTAATATAGATTACGACGTAAGGCGTAAGATTTGAATGGATATTCCGTTTTTACGCAAACCGCACGTCGACGCGTACAAATATGAATAAGAATATACTAAGTTATATTTCTGGATACGTTTTTATTTCCATTATATTCAAGAGAGCTATATTCTGAATGTTTTTTGTTATTTTCGTATCACTGAATTGTTTTATCAAAGTATCGAAAAGACAATATTGTTTCTGTGACGTAACAGCATTTGGTACGCAGGTGGTAATTTTGGTGGTAGACTCACATCTATTTTACCTCGGTTCTAACCTCAAGTCAGACAAAACTTTAAGGCCGGCCGCACGTTGTAAGAAATTGTGTCAGAAAATTCGTGTCGCGCGTCGAAAGACACTCTCCACATACATTTTGTACTAGACCCCGTACGCTATTAAAATCTTGCCGGATCCGACAATCTGAGAGTCTAGAACAAAATGTATGCAAAGAACGCCTTCGCGCAAGCATAAGAAATTTTCTGAAAGCACTTTCGGACCGGCGCAAGCTACGACGAAACTTGTTATTCTGAGAACGAATTCTAGCTAATTTGGAGGAGTTGTAGATTACGAATCAAAGAAAAATTTCCGGATTTATATCGCTATCCGCACAATCGTTCGACACTGGGCCCGTCCACAAAGCACGTAAAACTGATGAGCTAAACGCGATCTTGTAACCCGCGCAATTGTATTGGACTGGCGCGAAAGGGGATAGTTTCTTCTAATGTGCCGCCGGGCTAATATTCATAATAAAATAAAAACACACACATTGACTAACTAGACTTCATAAGATTGGAATTAGGCTTCCTAAATAACCATGAGGCATTTTTCCCAGGCGGAGTGCGAGTGTACGAAAATGATGCATTTCCCTTCACAAAGATGTAAAAGTTATACAGCCTGTAAGGTTAGTCGCTTTACATCTGAAAACCATGAACTCTGATCATCATTCTGTACAACTTTTACTATGGGAAAAACACTGAATTCGTAAAAAAAATCAGCTGTTCCATACATTTTGTCAAACAACCATTGATTATTTTGTATGGAACAACTGATTTTTTTTTCACGAAATTGTAGTTTTTCCCATAGTAAAGGTTGTACAGAATGTTAAGAATGGTTTTCAGATGTAAAGCGAGTAACCTTACAAGCTTTATCGTCGCTGCGCCTGCACAATCAGCTATGTATTTTTTTTTGAAAATAAGTCTTTGATGCTATTATACAAGGTGTAAAAAGACCCTTCACGAAGCCGTCAACCATACATTCAGTACATCAAATTAAGTAACTCTACGCAAAAATTGTCGCTGGGAAACGACTTTTTTTTGGATGAAAAATTTCGTTTTACTGTAAAGCTCAATGTAACGCACTCAAAACACTGTGCTGATAAATGCAATGAGTAGTAAACGGGTAATGGGGGTATTTCAAGTACATTTGCAACCTTCAAAAATAGTATTTAAAAAAAAAGTTGTGAAAATGTTGGAACTTTGACCTCAAATATCTCCGTAACTAAAAGGTTCCCAGGCATAGTCCAGACCAAAAAAATATCGCAATGACGTGGAGAATAAGTGCTTTTCGGTTTCGTTAAGGTTCTTTTTACACCGTTTATAATAGTTCTCAAGCCACCTATGCAACTGTAAAATACGTTTTCTAATAATTATTTTGCCATCTTCTTAACCAAATAAATGATTGAAAAACAGATTTTACAGGTAAACGTGGCTTGAGAACTAGTATAAAATAGCATCAAAGACAGATTTTCAAATAAAACACGTAGTTGATTTTGCAGTCGCAGCGACGATATTCAGTATGCCACAATTAATATAATAAAGAAACAACCAATAAAAATGTAATGTTGCAGACAATAATCGTGAAAAGTTGGCGTTTTACGCGTAATACTGCGTTTAACGTTGCACCGTAACGTTGACGTCGACTTTTATTCCGCCATTGTTATTTTTATTGGATAATAGAAATGTTAGGAGATATTGCAAGTAAATGTTGGTACACGTTTTGTTGGTTTGAAGTTTGCTATGTTGGCTTATTAGAGACAGCTTTTGTCAAGAGTTAACTGTAAAGATCATAGCTAGGATTTTGTGGGTAGTTAATGGGTGGTGCCTCATCAGTTTTGAAATTTCGATTTTTTCCCTCGATTATAAATACCTAATTATTAAATAAAATACAGAAGCCAGCTTTGATGAAAAAAGTAGAGATAATTCGTCCGTCGTCCGAAGAATAAGAATTTTAGAATAGAATTGGAATAAAAAAGAAAGAACGAAAATCGTTTATAGACTGCAACATGAGACACAAAAGCATTTAAAACAACTAAATAACATAACATAATATAACATAGGGTTTGGGCAGAGGTGTATAGTAACACCCTTATTTCGCCGTTATTTTTAAGTCCCATTTAATAGGGAGCGAGCCTATTGCCTACAACCGGGCACAAATCCAAAACTGCGGCCTGTTACTGAAGAATTCCTCACGAAAAACCCAATAACACTGCCCGACCTGGGGATCGAACCCAGGACCAACGAGGCAGTTATAGTTTGTTTTATTAAACTACAACACTATTTTATCATAAGTACTAGGAACATATTAGCAGCTAAAATAGTTTATATTTCAATACCAACCCACACACGCTTATCAACTTCACATGTAATAAAATAAAATACAAAGTTGTCTAACCCCATTTATCTGTCGTTCTCAAAATGTTATATGAAGCGTTAACATGATATGTAAACGCGATAAAATAACGTTAAAACCATTTAGCATTGCGACAATTCTGTTGCAGAACACTCAATAAAACTTTATATTTTAAAATGAAAACTGTAAAAAAAAGTAACTTTGAATGATAGATTGAGAAATGATGAGATTAGACAAAGTTGCGGTTTAGGAGATGATGTAATGACAAAAATTGAAATGAGTATGTTTAGGTGGTTTGGTCATGTTGAGAAAACAAGTGAACGGCGATTAACAAAAAGAATTGATAAGGCGGATGTCAATGGAAACGCCGGTAGAAAAAACGTCCTAGAAAAACATACATCGATGTTATTGATGATGATCTTCACAAAGGTCAGGTGCGTAGTACTCTCAATCGGCGTGCGTGTATGACAAGATGTATGAATGTGGTTGAAGCGAAAGGGGTATGTAAGGGTCGTAGCATGTGGCGTTCTATAGTTTCTGCCTACCGTCATGGGAAAAAGGCGTGAGTTTATGTATGTACGTATGAAAATTAATACATTTTAGAAGTAGTATGACTCCTTGTGATGTCGTTCGTCCGGAGAAGCGTTCTCACTCTTGGTTTCTGTGTTCTGAGGCTGTCACTATACTTATTTCTGTTACCAAGCATTATTCCTGTGTTTCTCAATAAAAGACTTCAAAAAAAGAATAAAATAATTACCATATAAAATTAACAGTTTCAGAAGTCGGTGCTGATCCACGCTGAACCAATTTGAAGGCACCGACTTCTGAAACTGTTAATTTTATATGGTAATTATTTTATTCTTTTTTTGAAGTCGGTTTAGTTTTTTCGTAAAAAGTTTTTATTTTTTTCATTTTAGTGGCCCTAATTAGAACTTGGTTGGACCTACTAAAGACGCTGCTCGTAACATAATCACACCATCACAATATGCGTACTGTTCGTCATTGAGGAGTTCCATTGTCTATCTCCGAAGTTCTTCATCAGATCTTCACCAAATTTAAATGGGACCAACTTCGGAGTATACCCTAGGTATCCATTAAAAAAAGAATACTCAAAACCGGTTCACAATTGGCGAAAATATCGATGAACATACACAAAAAAAATACATACAGACGAACATAGTAACCTACTACTATTTGGAAGTCGGTTAAAATAAAAATGAATTTGTGTTTTACGAGGTTTTCACTGCGCAGCGACAATAGGTATACGCCTAGGCTGAAAGGTAGAAGAATTGGTGCCTAGCCATACAAATAAAACTTGCTAAACACAGCACAATGAAGTTAGCAATACGCATACAAAACTCATTTCGAACAAAACAATGATTCATTTTAATTCACACCCACCGAGCTGTCGCGGGCTTAGTAGGCGTGTCCCCTACCACATGTCCTCGTTATTCACTAACTTTCTGTGAAACTATAAACTGTAACAATGTTCGCTTTTACAACGAACGTCAATATTAATGCCGTTATGAAATAAGATTTATGTTACTTGCGTAGTACGAATTTAGAAGGTTGTTACGAGTTTAAAGGACTAACTAGACGAATTGTTTCGGGACTAATGGTAAGGTACTTTTTGATTTTGGAAGACGAGAAGTAATTTGCGAGTACGAAGTTTAACTTTGGAATACATTTAGTTGTTTTCGTTGATATTTACGCGAATCATATTTGCTCAACCTGATATAAATTGATGAATATTTTTGCGTCATTAATTTTAATTACGTACATTAAACATAAGTGCAGAAATGCATCCGTATATTTATTGTAGGTACATATTTATTACTAGCTTTTCCCCGCAGGTTCGCATGACGTCGCTTAAGTTCTAACACCGCGTAACTCGAAAAATAGTTGTTTTGAGGTACGCACGTCATTCGATAGGGAATCTAAAAACGCATCGTTTGACCAATCACAATCAATGGTTAGATCTAATAGGAACGCGTTATTTCAAAAACAAAATCCACCGCGTATGTAATATTTTTTCCATCAAGCTATGTAAACAGCTAAAACAGCGTGTAAATCAGGTGAGTTCAATACTGAATCGTGTCGCGAAAGTGCTGCGTCGAAAAAACCAAAATAAAATAGAATATTGTACATAGATTAAAAACAATTATATGATAAGTAGAAATAATCTATTTTTTGCTCTCCTGAAAAGTTAACTATTTTGAGTTACGCGGTGTTAGAACATAAGCGACGATAAGTAATTTTTTTTCACCGCGTTAAGGGAGAATTTTTGTAAAATCTTTCCTTAGTGGATGCCTATCTTGTAAAAGATACCTACTGTAAAAAATTCAAGTCTCTGAACCCAGCGGTTTGAGCTGTGCGTTCATAGATCTGCCAGTAAGTTAATTCTCTTGTACTTATATAGAAGAATGACACGAAAAAAATCGTGAGTTTATTTGAGGTACATTTAATTGGTTAAAAAAACCTAGTTAGAATCACAACTAGTTTCCAAAATCCATACTTTTATAACATATATCTTAGGCGATCGATATATTGAATATGAATTTGACACGTTTATATGCAACATTATTAGTTTTAAGAAGGATTTAAAATCTCAAAAAACTCTAAATCACACGATGGTACATAAATATAATTGCGTACCGATTATAATTTAATTCAAAAACAGAATACTACATCCGTACCAAGATTAGCAAGACGATAAAAGCAATAAAAACGGAACAGAGCAACATTATTTGTGCATTACAAAACGATTGCTTTCAAACAGAGACTAGTTATAAACTAATTGCTACTTGGTCAGTAAGAGTGGGCATTAATCAAATCCATTTTAGATTAGACTGAGTGATTGATGTTTAGTCTACAGCGAAGAGATAAAGCGCACTGTCTAAAATAGTTAGTGATGCTCATTATTGAGGAATATCGTTCTAACGATACGGTTATTGGTTTTTGAAGCGAATGTGCTGATGTTGCCTAGGAAAAAAAGTTATTTATTTAGGACATGGAATACTAAGGGATGATTTCCACCAAACGGCTCGCATCGCATCGGATCGGAAAGGATACGAAAGTATGCTGCGACACGCGATCGGCTCCGTTCGACTGTCGTCGTATCCGATCGGAACCTTTCAAAAATTAGAACACTTCAACACGGTAGGAATAAAACTATTTGACTAGGCACAGAAACGGATACATTCGCAAGCGATGGTACGGAGTCGATCGTATGCGTCGACATCCTGCCGGATGCGATCGGCTGTCGCCGCATTCGTTCGTATCCTTTCCGATCCGATGCGATGCGAGCCGTTTGGTGGAAATCATCCCTAAGTCACCTTCCGAGGTATGGAAGCGGCAGGAGGGGGGTTCGCGCGATTGACAAGACAAAGCAAACTGACAGAGCGCGTCTATTGTTTCGCACCCCCCTCCTGCCGCTCTCATACCTCAGACGGAGACTAGCTCTTGCGCGCAGACTATGGCAAGGTTGGTAGTGGAGTTGACTGCCCAGGGTGCGCAGAAAGTAGTCTGGCGCCCATGTACTTGTTTGGTCCCCGGGGTGGTCACGGCGTACCATGTGTTCTGGTGCGCCGATGATGTGGGGTGCCCCCCGCGCCTCTCAGGAGGTCGTGGGGTGGGGCCATACAGTGGAGAGGTCCACCAGCAATTGGTGGACCAAAACCTGCCGGGGTTGCGGTGCATGCAATAGCGAATCCCGCGACCCCGGCCTTAGGTCAGAAGGAGGGACACCGTGGTGGTTTTAGCCGGTAAGAGTCCGGCACACGCCCCTGTCTTCCCCAGACGGGGGATAGTCCATGAGGATTTCCCCACGATAAAAAAAAAAAAAAAAAGGGTTCGCAGAAAGTACCTAAATATCGGCCCTCGTGGAGGCTCTTTTAATGCATTTATTTATGTTTATTTAACAATCTTTCGTGTTATCAACCAATCGATATCGATATTTTAAAATCTATAATATACATATAAATGAATCCCTATTTCTCTTGGTCACGCCATAACTTGAGAACGACTTTCCTGATTGAGGTTATTTTACACAATATATTTGTTTTGTCAAGACGATGGTTCGCAGCTGTGCTGGGATCTGATAGGAAGCGCTGTTGTTAAAATATTTACGCGGGCACAGCCGCGGTAGAACAACTAGTAGATTGTAAAATTATCACAGTCCGCAACTCAATAACTTAGCTGAATTATACAGCATCGGGATAGATTCAACGCCGATTAACATAGTTGAAAACTCTGTTTATTTCGTGCTATCTCTGTCCCTTTGAGGCGAAGTGAAAGTGACAGCACGAGACTAAGCGGCAACTTAAAATTGAGTAGCGTTTGAGTATTTGACCATAAGTGCTCGATTTTCTCAACAATATTAGAGTTGACTCTATTACTTAGAAATGGGCTATTATAATTATTTCTCTAAACTATGTACTTCTAACATACCTTGTGACGTAACTGAGTACATAAATAAAAATATTCAACAAAAAGATACAACGTGCTATTCTCCATACCTTTCTATATTCTCTGCCCGATAAAAAAAAATACTTTGAGTACAAAGCGTAACACGTGTTTTGTGCCTAACAAAGTCAATTTACCCTTTCAGTATACATAGATATAGGTGAGTAACATAGGTAATATGTAGGTATCGAACGTTCAGCTCTTGAATCGATTGTTTCGTTCATTCATTCAATCTGTAATACAAACCACACATTTCAACCATTTGAACTACACTGGCCTGCAAAAATAAGTATCACACTTTTAAAATTTCAATTTTTTCTAATCTATAGAAGTTAGAGATTTAAAATAAAAAAACGTTTTATAGCAATTTTTATCAGCTTTCTTTGAAACTATAGTAACAAAGTTAAACTCTTTACTGAGTCCTTTTTGTTTCGAAAATATATCTTGTGTACCTAAAAAGTTATTGCAATTTTAAAAGTGTGATACTTATTTTTGCAGGCCAGTATATTTGCACGAAGAATATTCATCAATATAAGTAAATAAATTGTATTTTCTGTATAAATATGACAAAATTCACCACGATAATTGACAATCAAATAATATTACGTTGACGAATATTACTGCATATTACAAAGGAGTTGTTATCGGTAGCTGGTAACACTGGACAGTGTTGATAAAGGAGGGTAATCGTCAAGATGAATCAACGTACCCGACGTTATAAAAACAGCGGTCATTCGACGGAGCAGAGGATTCTATGTCGAACAGCCGAGGAAATCTGACCTTTTATATCTGATTTGCTTGTCCTTATTTTCTTATCTTGAGTAAATTGTGTAAATTATTATATTGTGAACTAGCTTCTGTAAGTAACCACTAACCTAAATATAAATACTCTCAGTGATGGAGAGTCTATGTTGGTTTCATTTACTTTATTTACCATGCTCCCAATCCTGACATACCAATATTAGCTATAAATGTAATGATAGATTCACCCCTACAAGATTCTGTTGTTTGTTTTTTGCAGAATGTCAGCGCCAAGCACAGCGCCAAGTTAATCATATTTTAGATAAACACACTCCAATATTAAAAATAATATTATAAACAGAACAAAGAAAATGAATTACATTTTCATAAAACGGAAATCGATGAATATGAGGGGCAAAAAGTCTGCCTTAACTCTGAACAGAGTTAATCTGATAACTGCAGTCGATTGGTTAGTAACCATTACACTAACCAGTGACGTAAATAACTCAACGATAAACGCACTTAGCAATTAATCCTCCACGCTTCCGATTCTGCAAAGTCGTAAACCAAAATTGTAAATCAAACGGCTATTAAACACATGTACAAATAAGGAAATGCTAAACTATAGTTTAATATCAGCGACCTGATAAATCACGCCTGTATTCCCCGAAGGGTTGGGCAGAGGTGTATAGTAACACCCTCATTTTGCCGCTATGTTCAAGTCCCATGTAATAAGGGCCGAGCCTATTGCCATCAACCGGGCACAAATCAAAACTTCGAGCTGCTACTGAGGAATTCCACACGGAAAAACCCAATAACACTTTGCCCGGCCTGGGGATCGAACCCAGGTCCTCACGATTAACAGTCGCGCTGGCCACCACTAGAACAACGAGCCAGTTTATACAGCAAAATATGACCAATGAAAGAGTGAATTTATGCACAAAACTGTCCAATATAATAAGATCTCCTTAATTAATCTCACTCGAACATTTTCTTTAAGTATTCAAGAAAATGACGGATCAAGATACGTTAGATGTTTGTGTTTTCTTGAATAGAGTAATGAACTAATTTATCACGGGTATATTGAACCCAAATCTGCTCACAGATGCTAAATGGTACCTCTACAGGGTTACTGGTAACTCGACGTATTCCTTGCAGGACATTATAGAAGGGCTGAAATGCAATAAATTAAGCCACCAAATGTTCTACCGAAATTCAGTAGTTTCTGAGATTCATAATTTTTTATTATTGTTGAAAAATCCCAGATTCAACCATTTGAAACCTATTTAAAAATTATGTACGGCGCGAATGTATTGAAATTTAAGTTTTTATCATAGCTGATGCCATAGCAGGTCTCTGTGAATAATTAAAAGTTCAAAAATATCAAACAATTTTGCAAATATGGTTGAATCTGGGATTTCTTCAACAAAAATCTAAGAAAAATAATATCTCTAAAACTATTGAATCTCGGTAGAACATTTGTTGGCTTAATTTGTTGCATTTCGACCCTACTACAAAGTCCTGCAAAGAATACGTCGAGTTACCAGTAACCCTGTATAATGACGTCAATTTGGTATGTTAACGTGAGTCCTACTGTAGACGTGTGAGGGAACTTTGTAAAAGCTCATTTTAAATGCAAGGAGCCTTTTCAGACGAATTTGCTTACTTGGCTAGGCATAAATGAAAGACCATTAGGAAACTATTTTGAAAGAAATACTTTTTTTAGCATTTAGAGGGAGATTTACACGATTTATTTTAAACTTTTGATGCTTTTGAGAGATATTGAATAATTACAGTCGGGAACAATGAATCCAGGTCACCAACATAAACTTTAATACCTCTGAAAACATTGTTAAACATTGTTTAACATTGTTAAACATTGATTAACATTGTTTTGTTTATGTTGGTGACCCGGATTCTTTGCTCCCGAGTGTATATCTCAAGAATTACTGTATGTTATGGAGTTTTGAAGCTTTGGCTACGCTTTGTTATAAACTGCCAAATGAAATATAATATTGGTACAACAATACTTCTTCTTCAACCTAGCATTTTCCCGTGTTGGGGTCAGCTTCCAGTCTAACCAGATGCGGCTGTATACCAGTATTTTACACGGAGCAACTGCCATCAGTCCTTCGCAGCCCAGTAACTGGGTAATGCCAATATCCTTAGGTTAGACCGGTTGTCAGCCTTTTGGGCTTTTGACGACAACAACAAACAACAATTCTTAGGTAGTAAAACTATATATTCATTTGTGAACATTTGTTTATAAACACTGTGTCAGAACATTGATACATGTTGCAGTAAACACAACTGACAGTTTTTAATGTCAAAAGCTATAAAACAGTGTTTGTAGAAACTTTTACGTGGTGTTGTAAAATGTAGGCATCTTTTATTTAAAACACTGTTTGTTTATTTGTAAGTAAAACAATGTTGCCATAAAAACACCTTGAGCTATAAGCGTTATATAACATTTGTAAGTACCTACTTACCCACACAAACAAAAAGACACACCAATACTACAACAAACCTCACAAAGAAATGTTAACATTTTGTTTGCAAAAAAAATATGACTGGAATAGAGCAAAGCGCTCATTAACCCCTAGCTTGCAGGGCAAGCAGTCGAGCCTCCACGAGCCTCCTCAATGGAGGGTTAAAGAGGGCAGAGGAAGCGAAAATATTACGCTAACCAACCCAGTTGCATTGTGTTTTTGTGTGCACTTTTGAGGGTTAACTTGTGGAACGCGCTGTCGTAAATTATTGTTGTTGGTTGAATTAAGTAGAGGGTTATAAATTTTAAGTAGTTTGAAAATTTCTAGGGAGTATTTTGTCCCTTTTTGGGCGTATGCAGATACCTATAAGTTTTGAGCATTTCATTATGTTGCGTGCAAGCAGTTGATAAATAGTTGATGAATTATGTTCTTTCCTTTAGAAACTTTTAAGTTACATTTGGACCGATTTTAGCAATGTCAAATAACATTTAGTGAAAGCTTTTGTATACAAATTCTGTCATAAACTTAACTTATTCCTCAGATAAAAGTTATCCGACGTTCATCTTTGGACTGTGTAGTAAAATCGAAAAAGATTATTCTGTTCGTCATTAAAATCGAATAAGAACTTAAACTAATATCATCAACTTCTTTGTCATTATATTTTCTAAGTGCATCTCCCAGCTCTCTAAATAAATATTATTTTAGAAATCAATCTGGTTATAGAGCGTTCGCTTCATAAAGAAAATCGTTCACCTCTAAAATAACTTATATAAGAATTTTGATAGACACTACCACTAATTACTGCCACTCCAAAAACCAACTTCTAACAAGTCAACGCCTTTCAAAGTGTCTGACAGACCAAAAAAATAAAGCTAAAATTCTAAGCTCTTACAAAATTGTATGTGGAAAATTCTAGAAAATAAAATCAGGCTCGTTAACTGGAGGCACTGGAGCGGGAACTAACGTAGTGAATAGACTCTTAGGCTAGCGCCCACGAGGGGTGAGCAGAAGTAGAGGCTCAAATGTGGAGGCCAAAGGACACGATTTAGTTTTTTTCCTTTTCAATTGAAATAGTGTACATAATTAAGGCATACCTTTCATTTACAGTCGTAGTAATAATTGATCAAATTTATATAATACACCCGGGAGCAATGAATCTGGGTCACCAACATAAATAAAACAATGTTTAATATTTTTTTCCGAGATGTTAAGGTTTATGTTCGTGATCCGGATTCATTGCTCTCGTGTGTATATAGTTTTAGAATTCCGTAATCGAATGCCAATTACGATTTTCTCCTCGTGTTCAAGATCAAAGTTTTAAATTGATATGGGCATTTACAAAGACTTATATTCTGTTGTCCATCTCCTAGTCTACTTAATCTTTTCAACTATGAATTCTAAATTTAATGTGGACTAAGGATTGCAATTATACAATTTGTTACTCGTACTACTGACTAAATCCCCTAGTACGAGTCGAATTCGTACTTAACCGATTGTTTTTATGTAATCCCCTAAATCATAATACAAAACTCCTTGCTGGCAGCCAGCATTCATATCAAAATGTAATACAAACAGCTGTTGATGTACGACATAATAACTGAGATAATTCAAATGCGTCAGTCAAGATTTATTCGTAGTTTTAACGTCTTGACCCGCAGTTACTGTTGGACAGTAAATCAACTTTGTATCGCCTTTGTAATGTGCAGTTATGAAGGATATTGCTATGATGTGTAGTTTAAGATTGTCGTTTCGAAATGTGACAGCTGTGAGTTTAAGCTTTTAGTGTTAACTGTAAATAGAGGACTGGAAACCCGATCCGAGCCAAGCCGAAGATATGTCGAATCATTCTATCTGAGTAGGTACCAATTTTTGTTTCCAGTTTCTGTGTGCCTGTAGTTTTTCCACATCCAAGTGTTCTGTTATATAGTATGTGTGTATAGTCGTGCTCATTAGTTAATTCTAAGTAATTATTATAAGTTTTGGATTTTGACTGACCGACTACGTTAGCCCAGGTATATTCTGGAAAATCAAATGCCCACGATTTTTTAGGGAATGAAATGAAATGAAAATATTTTATTGTATATTTATATGAATGAAATGAAATCAAAATCAAAAAAAAATATTTCACATAAACCAATGTTTTTTTTTCTCACGTGGGGAAATCCTCATGGACTATCCCCCGTCTGGGGAAGACGGGGGGGTGTGCCAGACTCTTACTGGCTAAAACCCCACGGTGTCCCTCCTTCTGACCTAAGGCCGGGGTCACGGGATTCGTTGTTGCATGCACCGCGACCCCGACAGGTCTCGGTCCACCAGCTTCTTCTGGTGGACCTCTCCTGTGGTGGGGCAGTTGCTCCCCTGCCCCACATCCTTCCGAGAGGCGCGCGCAGGACACGACGCGCCATCCTCCCTGGGCCCGTTACTGGTCGGGCGACGGGTTCCCCAACCCGCCGCCCGCAGGCCACTCACTAGGGTGGCTGGAGATCGTCACGCGCCCTCCGGCGCCCGGTGCGTCTAGCCCGAGAAGGGAGAGAAGAAGCGGCCTCCCTCTCCCTCTCCGCTACCTCCTTGGTGGCCATCACCTCCTCGCAAAAAGAGGCGATAGCTTCCCACGCAGTATCGCCCCCGACCATGGACAGAACCACGGCCGGAAGCGAGAGGTCACCGCCGATCGCCGCGACTAGATCGCGGCGCTGCGACTCCCATACTGGACACGCATGCAAAATGTGCAGCGCCGTGTCCTCAGGGCAGTCGCAGTGGTGATAACCGGGCGTCTGCTCCCGGCCTATACGACACAGGTACTTCCCGAAACAGCCATGTCCCGAGAATACCTGCGTCAGCCGGAAGCTGAGGGCGCCGTGACGCCTCTCCAGCCACTCCTCCATCGCGGGCCTTACCGCCGCTATAGCGGCGTGCCCCAAACCAATGTTTCCCTTAACTCATGTTAACAAAAGGTAACTAAGAATTCTTATTGGTTTTTCAGGTAAGAACTTCTTCTCAGTATCGTGTTATGTCGAAATTCTGTACGAGTTATTTAATAACTCGTACACAATTTAAGTTTCTGTTTACTTCTGAACTGTGTTCATAATTTTCTACGAGAAGTCTGTAGGACTACTTGAGCTAAAATAAATATAAATCTTTGATATTTAGATGTGCGCTGATTTGTGTGTAAAATTTAATGAGTCCTAGCTCATTACACTCTTGATTGAAAGTAATTAAGATATTTGTGTTTATGAAATTTGAATAATTATGATGAATGAATGGTAGCTGATTTTATATGCGGCAGCGTATGGGTTAAATCTCGGAAGCACCTAAATCCACATTAATTCTGGATTATTCATAATGTCCCTGTAATAACCTGTTTGTAATAACATAATCAGCCCATCACTGACCGACCTCTTCTCAGAATGAGATTAATGGATTAGACTTTAGCCCACCACGCTCTGCCTGCTGGCCTGGTGTGGGTTGGCGGACTACACACACCATTGACAACTTTATGTAGCCCTCTCAGGTGTGCAGGTTTCCTCACTATGTTGTCAGGACATTTTAATTTTCTCGTTCTTAAAAAGAGAAACCGATTTTAACAATCCTTAAAAATCCCATTAGCCCTGATTCGCACGAACGCTTTTTCAACGCGCGTTAAAAAGCGTTCTAATACATCAAATAGCAAGCCGTATATGTGTTCACATGATAGCGCTTTTTTAACGCAGCTTATCTATTGTACTCTTTTTAACGCAGGCTAAAAAAGCGTTCGTGCGAATCAGGCCTACTGTTACATACCTATATGATCATTGCACTGCAGTGCATTCAAGGTCATTGCACTTTTTATAAACTTCTACATAAGACGCTTTTGAGAAACTGAAACGGAATCGCTATCCAATTTCGTTTCAGTTCGCTCATCTTATTTTCAGTTGACATTTACATAAATAGTGCTGAAGCAAATTTTCATAATAGCATCTCCTATTTCTGAAGACAAAGTTAAATGCAACTTATGAAAATTATTAACGAAATTGTCACTTGTTTCAGGTAAATGGATTTTGAGTTCGCCTTCAGAAGTTTATTTTACGTTCAAAAGTTTACTTGGACTGTTGAAGCCTTGAGGTAAATAAATGTTAGATAATAATATTATATAGAATTTTTGTATATGAAAATTTTATTATAAGTATTTCATGGAAAGAAAAAGAAAGAAAGAAATGTATTTGGCACGAAAGCAGTCAGACACACGGACAAAAAATTCATAAGAGAGAAAAAAATAATATAAACAAAAATGAAGTAGCTGTGTGTCTAGCGGCTGCGCCAAATAGGTTCAGTTTTGCAAAAATGTCAGCCCACTAGTGCCTGACGCTGGTTTCCAACTGAACTTATTGTGACGTAACTGATGTAAACCAGTTCCAAATCAGTTCCAGTTCATGGATATATTATATAAACTGGAAATTGACGACACGTTTGGTGCAGTGTCAGCAGCGATTGGCTTCTGCGCCACGGGTCGTGAGTTCGATTCCCGCACGGTTCAAATATTTGTATGTCTTACTAATAGTTATTCCGGGTCGGGGCGTTCGTGCATGTAAAAATTTGTGTCTGTAAACGCAACCACGATACAGGAGAAATCCTAGACTGAGGCAGTTTAAAAAAAAAGTGATTCTTGCGCTATGCGTGAGCTTTTTCTATGGATGAATTGTTTTAGACGAAAATATTCTGCCTGTCATAGGGATGCGTCTCGTCAACCAATCACACGCACAGTTTCGAAACAGGCAAAACTGGTTGGCAGACCGCGGTAGGAATATCGGGACTAAGTCGAGGATCCGATATCCATAGATAATATTAATAGGGTAGGTTTTTGAGAAATCCTTGGGAATTTGCCTTGTTGGTTTAGTAGTCACTAGCGCGACTGCTGAGCATGGGGTCCTGGCTTCGATTCCCAGGTCGGGCAAAGTGTTATTGGGTTTTTCCATTAGGAATAATTAAAAAGGCCCGGTTAATGGCAATAGGCTCGCCCCCTATTACATGGGTCTTAAACTTAGCTGGCAAAACGAGGGTGTACTAAAAACACCACTGCCGAACCCTTTAGGGAATACAAGGCGTGATGTTATGTTATGATTTGGGGATCTTATGACGCCACCATCGTTGATACAAAAGCAAATTCATTGGTTAAAATGCATTTGATATTATTGATAATGTCGATTAACTCGTTCCGATTGGTTGTGATGAGTACTGACGGCGGTGCTGCCATCTGCTCTCCTTTTACCTAAGATCTCCCATTCTAGTAGAGCAGTAACGTGGATATTGCCAAACCACCACCTTTGGTAGGCGGACTGATATTATCACCATGCATATCGTGAACACTCGTGGCTCATGGCTAATTACCGACCAAGCTTATCATACGATTTGCGAGGTTAAGCTGCGCTTGCCGCGGTCAGTCGGTTGATGGGTGATCATTCGTTACACATCCCCTCCCTGCCTCGGAGAGCACGTTAAACCGTCGGTCCCGGATGTCATACGAATGCCTACGATAGTCGTTACGGGAAGTCAAGCCCAAAAGTGTGATAACTGGTCTAACCTTAGGATATCGGCATTACCCGGTAACCGGCTTGCGGAGGTCTGATGGCAGTCGCTCCGTGTAAAATACTGGTTTCAGCCGCACCTGGTTAGACTGGAAGCTCACCCCAATATAGTTGGGAAAAAAGCTAGGCAGATCATATCGTTAACACGTGAGGATACCATCTACTCGTTTCCTCTTACGTCACACACGGAACCACACGAACTCGTACGCGAACTAAAACCGAAGTTAAACTTAATTTCCCTTCTTTCACACCCGCTAAGTCAAACATTCTTATCTTGTATCACACAATCTAAGATCAAAGCGTATAGCGAGTTGTCTGCGTGAAACTTTCAGCGCCTTCGTACTAGGTATCAGTCTGAAAACTTCAGATCTAACTTTAGACCCAACCGCAGACTTATTCCTACTTGAAATGTTCTTGCTGTAGTTAAGTGTTTTATATTATGCACTGCTTTTTCGACTAGATTTATTTAAATGCGGTGTTTTGGTCGATTGTCTTATGTTTTTCGTAAGTTGTCTCTTGACGGAGTATACAAAGGATTTTCTTTGAGTTTTAGATTTCAATAGTACGATTTTTTAGTAGTTCGAATCAAATTCGATTCATTCAGAATTGTTTTGTGGTTTTCTAAGTTGTGTCTTGACGGAGTATACAAAGTATTTTCTTTGAGTTTTAGATTTCAATAGTACGATTTGTTACTAGTTCGAATCAAATTCGTTCGATTCAAAACTCGAAGCTGTCGGTAGTAAGCCCCTTGGATGACCATCGTAGTTAGTTAAATCGGTAGACCTTAACAAATGGTAGCAAAACTCAGACAAAATTTTTTTTTCAAGATTACACGTTTATCTTCAAAAATGAAATCATTTTTTACAAAAAATTTAAACCGACTTCAAAAAGAATAAAATAATTACCATATAAAATTAACAGTATCGGAAGTCGGTGCTGATCCACGCTGAACCAAATTGAAGGCACCGACTTCTGAAACTGTTAATTTTATATGGTAATTTTTTTTTTTAAGTCTGTTTACATTTTTTGTAAAACATAATTTTATTTTTTTCATTTTAGTGGCCTTAATTAAAGCTTGGTTGGACCTACTAAAGACGCTGCTCGTAACATAACCACATCATCACAATATGCGTACTGTTCGTCATTGAGGAGTTCCATTGTCTATCTCCGAAGTTCTTCATCAGATCTTCACCAAATTTAAATGGGACTAACTTCGAAGTATACCCTATCCATTAAAAAAGAATCATCAAAATCGGTTCACAATTGGCGAAAATATCGATGAATATACACAAAAAAAAATACACACAGACGAACATAGCAACCTCCTCCTTTTTGGAAGTCTGTTAAAAAAGTAGCAACAAACCGTTTGCAAAAAACCCATTCCCTCACAACAGCAAAATGTCTTCAAGCCGTCAATATTCATTAATTCTTGCTTCAATCGAACACAACAATACACTCAATCACATTACACGTTCACGCAAACAACCCTGAACAAATCAACCGTCGTTCGATACAGAGCAACGTTTCAAATACTTGGAAAACCCCCGTTTTGTTTGTAAACCCCCGTTTCGTCTGAAACAGGTGCGGTAATTCAAATAAAAAATATTACAAATTTTTTAATGCTTTGAGCCGACGTTAAAGCTTTATCAAAATATTGTCATAGCCTCTACGGAATTGGTAGTTGACTTTATTTATAAGAATTCTCGAAAAAAAATGTAGTTTAAAAAAAACTATAATCACGCACTAAAAAAAATAAAATCATTTTTTTATATCCAATGGTTAATACAAAAAGCGTGGAGCGCTTTTTGGTTGTGTGTACCTACTCTTAATTAATTTAAACAAAGCGCTCCACGCTTTTTGTATTAACCATTGGATATAAAAAAATTATATGATATGAATATGAAAAAAATGATATTTAACTTGCTGCACCGGTGGACGTCATCATGTCAACGCCGGCTGTCGCTGAAAACCAGCGCTGTGGCTCTGTCTCGCACGTGAGACACAGCATTATGCTGAGCTGCGCGGATGTGACGCATATTTTTCCCCAAGCTTCTATTCAGTTTGTTACTTTTATTTTATTTTGTGCGTCATGTTGGCGCGAATAAATAACTTTTCTTTCTTTCTTTCTATATAAAATAATTATTTTATAATTTTTAGTGCGTGATTAAAGCGTGTTTATAGTTTTTTAAACTACATATTTTTATTTTTTACTTTTTAGTCTTAAAATAACTTTTGACCTATTTATTACTGGTACACAATACATTTAAAGTTGGCTTAGTTAGTATTTCTTTAAAGTTACCTATACATACAAAGTTTCATTTCGATACGACAATAGGAAGTAGGTTAAAATTCCATTCCAAGATTTTTTTACATTGTTAGTTTCTTAGTTTGTTAGTTAGTTACAAGTGAGTAAAGCGTGTAAAAATAAAAAAAAACATAGACAACAGTGACAAAACCAGTGAAATATTTAAAAAAATGTCCTAATTATAACCGATTTGCAATTGTTCTCTAGACAAAGACAACACTACGAAACGATAACGTCATAACTTTCCATGGTTACTTCACATTATTCTGTACAGTACCCGTGACGCGCGACTAAGACAGAAAATACCCCATCCAAAAACTTTAAAAACGTGTATCTTTAGTAAAGAACTTTCCAGCTTCTTGGCTGAATTGGAAAACGCTAAGATAATATAGCATCTTTGTCTGAATACATCTTTCCAACATAAGCTTTCCAAAATACATATTCCATGCACACACCTCCATTTCTGCGCCAATAAATAGATTTATCGTTTATTTTGCTACGAAATTCGGCTCGACTCTGTATGAAGGAATGCTTGCGGGATACGAATAAATCATGATGGTTCGGCCTAGCTGTTCTGACCTCTCTTAGGAGTTTAGCTAAAGGCGAGAATGCCGAAAACGTGGCACAGAAGATTAGGTATATTGTTGTGTGAGGATTTTCGGAAATGGTTTTGCAGTATTTATGATATTCAAGTCGAGTAAGTACCTACCTGTTACCTTCAAGGTATTTTGTGAAAGACAAACTAAACACTACTACTATTATTACTTCCAAAAAAAATATATTCGTTCAAATAGAGTATCTTTATTTTCCACTTCTTGAAAAGATAGGCAAAGTGAGCTGTTATCGGAAGCTGGTAACACTGGACAATGTTTACATAGGAGGGTAACCGTCAAGATTAATCAACGTACCCGATGTTATAAAAACACTGGTCATTCGACGAAGCAGAGGATTCCATGTCGAACGGCTGAAGAAGTCTGACCTTTTATATCTAATTCACCCCTACAAGATTCAGTTGTATGTATTTTATAGAGCTTCCATACAACGTACTTATCTTTACCGAAGAGTCTATCTTTTCACTGATAACGTCAACTTTTACACTATAATCGTAATAAACAGAAATATCGATTACCCGACACTCAGTAAGATAACTAACTGCCTTCGTAGGTCTAGTGGTGGCAAGCGCAACTGCTGATCGTGAGGTCCTAGGTTCGATCCCCAGGCAAAGTGTGATTGGGTCTTTTCGTATAGAATTCCTTAGTAGCAGTTTGGATTCGTACCCGGTTGATATCAATAGGCTCACTCCCTATTACATGGGACTTAAATATAACGGCGAAATGAGGGTGTTAACTATACACCTCTGCCCAACCCTTCGGGAAATACAGGCGTGATGTTATGTTATGTTATCACCAGACACTTTAAAAAACACTCCAATTCCTAAAACAGAAACACACTGTCATTTTACTTTACAAATTATATATTTCCCATTTTCCATGTCTCCCCGCAACATATCAACAAGTATCTCAAATCATAGAAAACAGTAAAAGCACAAACATTTTAGGAAACAACAAATTTTATGCATTTAAGAATAAATCTCCTGTTTTATTGCTTTTCGAACGCAATTCTGTGTAACTGTATTAAGGGAAATTTCCGGGAGCGATTCTTAAATCGCTTTATTGGTAACATGTTTATTTACGTGTTTCGCTTTCCGTAGCGACGTTTGTGTTCGTGTGTTGCTGTTGATGTAGGCATTGGTGTGTTTTAGAAAAAGACCGGATCCCCACACTATCTCCAGTTTTGGTTTGGTGGGTGTAAAATCTCATGACTTGGATGTCGATTCCATAAGAATTTGGGTCTGAAAAAGATGTGCCTCTCCTGTCTTTTGCCCGCAGTTTTGTACTACAGCAATTAGGTCTCAGTAAATATAATACTAAATAGATCGCAATAACAATGGTTTTGAATTCATGAATATGATAGAAGCAAAGGGAGTACATGCGACAAGATCTTAGCACGCGGTGTTCTATAGTTTATCAACGCGGGTAAAATTGATTTTATAATTTTTACTTATAGTTTCCTTAGGTAGCATAAAACCTAGCTATTTACACAAAACGACAGATTCAACATTTGACTGCAACATGAATATAGATAATATAGCTACATCTGAACGATCGACATAAATATCTGTAAGCTAGAATTACATAAACGTACCTACCAACGCCTTTCTAATAATGATTACTGGTTCATAATTAAGAGGCTCTAAAATATTGTTTACCAAAGTAACTATAATTATTAATTCTAATTAATTGGTCTCGATATTCCTCTTCTCTGTTGTCGACATGAGCTATGAGAATAGTAAATGCCGTGATTAAGGGCTAAGCTACATCTGACGTAAGATACGTCGCCGATCTTCTGTCGCGCAATTTGCTCGTGGAATTTTAGTAACGCATCTTCGGTCAAATGTGTACGGTCTGAGATGTTTGTTTGGAATTGTGTGTAAGATCGGCAACGTATCTTCCGTCAGATGTAGCTTGGCCATAAAAGATTAGTCAGTAGTGGTTTATGGCGGGGCCAACTGCTCAGGGTGCACCGGACACGACTCGCCGCCCGAACAGTAACAGGCCCGAGAAGGCGGCGCGCAGTGTTCCACGCGCACCGGTCAGCAGGATGTGGGGCAAGGCCCCACAGAGGAGAGGTCCACGGTGCATGCTTTTGCAAATCCCGCGACCCCGGCCGAACAGTCAGGAGAAGGAACACCGTTGGTTTTTAGCCAGCAGACCCCCTCGCCTTCCCCGGGCAAGGGACATCCATAAGGATTTACCAACGATAAAAAAAAGGTGCACCGTCCATACCTCCTTAAGAAGCGTCGCTTATGTAGGCTTTTAAAGCATCTCAGTCAAGAGTCTAGACATTGATATGCCAAAATGCCAATCTTCAACAAAACTCGTCACTTCACAAAACTCGGTCGACCAGGTACCGTACATTAATTACTTACTGTTTAAACATTAAACTTTACTGATGTAGGTAAGTAAGTACTTTGTGACGTCGGCACGCCGCTGTCATGCTTATTACTCTGTTCCCACTCCGATGCTTTGAGACAGTTGTCGTGTACACACTTTGTTAGATGCGGGTAAGGGATGGTGCAGACGGAAGATTTGTTGCGTGCGATTGTCTAAACTCTAAAGGATGGGGAAATAAACGTTGTTTAGGGCAGTTTAGTCGTCGGTAAAAGATGATTATCCTTGGATTCACTAAGGGAAAAATGGAGCAACATGATGCGGGATATCTACGTGAATGGCCCGGGGATAATGTCGCGAAACAATTCGGCTCAGACTTGTTGCTTGCTTGAATGCTGGGCTGAGCGAATGATGAGGAATGATGATGTTGCTGCCGATTTTCAAAGGCTGCGAAGGTTGCGCTAGTAATCGTTACTAGTGTGGAAACACTGTCTGTGACGATCACGTCGGCGTCACCAATGTGGACAAAATAGGTTATGGTGTTCCTCCTACGAAAAGGGAAAAACCTCCTATCAGGCGGGTCTTATGCCTGGCGGGCTGCTGCCCAACGATTGATGTTGGAAACTTGTTTATATACTATCTACGTGTCAAATCTTGATATCGCGATGCAGGATTTGTGACATTTCATTTGACAGCTGTCATTGTTGTCGCTGTAATCTGCTAGACAATCGTCGTGCTGCGTAATTCCACACACACCTGTGCCCCCTCTCGAAGCGGTGGCTTGCAACATGTCCTGCGTCTCTTAGAAATGCTGTACAGTGTTGCGGGGCAGTGTGCGACGCTGCAGCGTCACGTAGACTCAATATTGCGCGTCATGTTGAGGAAGTTTTTGGCTCCTAGTGATCCAATGCTCAAATTGAACAAATATTACTATGTAATCATGATTATCCTCCTACCTTTGTCTTAATTTATTTGAGAATAGCGCATACGCGTTTAACACCTGCCCGTCTGAAGTGAGGAACAGTACGCCTAAAGCCTGGTTTCAGAGCGGCAGAATTGTTTTAAGCGTACCTACTGTAGATATGTCATCATCATCAAACATGTATTACCATGGATCCCTTCTCCTAGTTCCTTTCTCTGGAGTCCTAACCATGGGTAGCTTAGACTCTGTTCTCAATGCCGAATGGGTACAATTATCATTTGGAAGATTAAAAAACAAAAAAATGTATTGTAATGAATAAGTATTTAAAAATATACATTTGTCAACATTAAAAAAAAAACTCCAGTTTACATTACAATCGCTGTCTCTTAATTTTAATATTAATCCTGCGACAATGCAATTGTATTTTTTTACTTGAATTTGAGATAAACGTTAATTTAACCAGAGGTTTTATGTTGGGAACACCAGCCTTAGTCAATTTTCAGACCTCAATCATATCCCTGAACCAAGAAAATGTTATAAAATGCTAGCTATTGCCCGCGGTTTCACTCGCATCCTAAGGAAACTACTACAAGTACCCGGATAAATAGTCCTATGTGTTAATACAGCACATGGTCTATCTGTGTGCCAAATTTCATCCAAATATGTATAGCAGTTCATGCGTGAAAGAGTAACAAACATCCATACATACAAACTTTCGCGTTTATAATATTAATATGGATTAGCTAAGCTAATTGCATAGATAAATTATTACCATCTTAAACCCTGAGACCTCAACCTGAGATATTTTATTCATATTTCAAGATCCTTACATCCACATTTCAGTCTAGAAAGATCTCAGGTATTTATTCGTTTATATAAATAACGGCGGGCTTCACCAACGGGCTTCGTCCGACAAACGATAGATTCCTTGGATCGCGAGCGATATTATGGTATACAAACCTTTGTATTGTAACCATGATTTGGGACTTAAAGGAGATATTTCCAAAATATTGCGGAAAATGAAGTCTCAGTTTAAAAAAAAATTAAACCGTCGGGACGCCTGGCAGGTGTGAAATATAGAAACTCATTTCGTAAAAATAAAACTGGCCGAATCAAACCGAAGAAAGCCGACGAGTTACGAAGGTCTGCCGTCGTGTCTGCCATCGCGGGCGTCGCCACGCAACAGCCGTTCTCACACCGATACCGCCGCATTAGATGTTTCACATCAAAAACTTAAAAATGTACCGCGTATGATTGGCAGTCCGATCATGTTACTGCGGTGTTAATGCACAGTTACTATGGCCACAAACGAATCGTTTTGTTTACCAATGTTAGCATTTTTTATTGTTAAACGTTGCATATAAATTGACTCGTAAGCTAATTTTACCTGTGATAGCTACTAACGTGTTCGTGGGTCTACTATGCAAAGCAATGGGGTCTTTGCTTTATTATTGAAGAATGAGAAGGTGTTAGGCTTTAGTTTACCATGCTGGCCGGGTGCAGTTTGGCAGACTATACACACCTTCGAGACCTTTTTGAACACCTATTAGTTCTTCGTCTACTACACTGGGTGTTGGAAGACTACACACACCATGGATAACTTTTTGGAGCCTTCTTAGGTGTGCTAGTTTCCTCACAATATTTTCTTTCACCTTTAACGCGAGTGATAAACAAATTCTGATCCGCACATTAATTCGAAAAGTCAGGTGTGACCCGAGACCTAACTCAGACCCTTCTACACGGAAGGTAAGCGGTCAACCGCTAGTCTAGCACTGCCAAGACATTGTTTAAAACTATATCTATATTAATAGAGATGAACGCATTAAATAGTTCAGGAACTACCAGCAAAATTTTGACTATAAACTCTAGAACAAGTGTAGGCGTCATCCTTCAAAGGTTAGACATAAAAATTTAATTCTCCAGAAAGGTTGTAGACCTTCTGACCTTATTCAAGTTAACAGGTAGGCTATAACTTTTCACAGTACTCATCTTGCAAATACTTGGGTCTGAGTGCTTCTAATACTTACCATATTTTTGCACTATCTTCATAGACGCTATTTCCTATATGTGTGCAAGTTTATTGACAATATTCTTGGCCTTAAATTGATATGACCCTGGAATGGCCCAGGCGCACTGTAATAAACGCTGGTATTAAAAGTGTAGTAACGGTATGTGTGATAAAATTAAACCTCTGGAAGGTATGTATTTTTTTATTTTGTTTTGAGATAGTGTTAATTGTATATACTAGGTGAGTCAAAAAAAGGTTAATTATAAAGCTAGGGGTAAGTTAAAAAGCCAAGGATAATATAAATAGCGCAACATTCGCCCCAAATTGCCTAATTTTGGACAAAGTCCCAACAAAATCAAGAATTTTTGCTACCCCACTATCTACGAATTCAGTCAACAATACCGCTGGTGTAGACATGCTCAAGAATTCTCCCCTTACCTCTGTGTAGATAGTTTGAACCTAGAGGTGTATTTGTATAACTATGAGGAATATCTTTCAAGTACATTGTTAGATTTTGTTCAAGAGTTTGAGGTATAGTTCTGGCATATCAGGTATCTGTTACTTCACCTTCCGGAGTGAATTCTAAAGAGTAGCTGGTATTGATAATTGATCAAGTTAGGATACTGTTGGCTAATTTAGGTATTTTTTTGGAAGCAGGACACATGCTTGGTCATACAGTTTTCGTTAACAAAAATTGTTAAATTATTTGACAACAAAAACATAATCAATTATTTTTACAGTTTTCGTAACAAAGAAACCTGCAAGCTTCAGGCAAGAGTTCTTGCTTCAAAAAAATACCTGAAAATCAAGTCAAGTATGAGAGTAGTTATGTGGCGGGAGGGTGCGTACCATAATTTTCTCTCTACTCTTCTTGATCAAAGTGAAAGACATTTGTTATAATTTCTGCAAAGGACAGTTTTCTTGCTATTCTAAAGCGTTATCCACTATGACATATCAAAATGTAACAAGCAAATAAACATGACCACGTTTCCATCCAAATGTGTAGTCGGAATAATAGGTATTAATTTTAAATGTACCTACTGAATTTGACATAATTATTGTCAAATTACCTTTGTAAGCAGAGCTGCCATTGTTTTGCTTAGCCTTTTCCCAACTATATAGCCTCCAGTCTAACTAGATGCGGCTGAATACCAGTATTTTACACGGAGCGACTGCCATCGGACCTCCGTAACTCAGTTACTGGGACATTGCCGGTATCCTAAGCTTAGACCGGTTGTCAGATTCAGACTTCTGACTTCCCGTAACGACTGTCATAGGTATTCGTATAACACCCGAGACTGACTGTTTAACGTGTTCTCCGAGGTACGGAGGGGTCTCGATGCGTAACGAACGATCACCCATCCGCGGACTGACAGCGGCAACGGCAGCTTAAGCTAGCAAATCGTATGATCCGCGTGGTTGGTAATAAGCCACGATCCCACCATTAACTACAAAGATGACACCGGACATCTATTTCCCGTGCAGATTCCTAGATCTGTACTCAAAGACCAGATGTTTACACATTCGAAACGGAAACTGTCATCTCCTTGACACGTTCCCGTTGCAAAACTAAGATTTCAATATTTCATATTCATATATTAAAATTAAGGAGGATACAGAAGTATTGGCTGCCAATATTAAACTAGATACATACATACATACATAAACTCACGCTATTTTCCTGCTGGGGTAGGCAGAAACTACAGATCCTCACTTGCTACGATTCTTACATACTCCTTTCACTTCGTCCGTGGACAGATATCTTGAGTACTGGTGAACCTGTCCTTTTTGAAGAACATCACCAATTAGATCGATGTTTATCCTTCTAGGAAGTCCACCAACGGCGTTTCCACTAACATCCGCTTTGTAAATTTCTTTTGTTAATCGCCGTTCGCTCATTCTCTCATCTTGATCAATGCTAAAATAGATGTAATCTCTATTCAAAACTCAAAGCATTGGCTAGAAAACTCAACATTATTTTTCTTAGCCAGTATCAGCTTCGTTTAGTTTTTTACTGATCGTGACTTATAACCTGCGTCTTGGTGTTTCATCATCATCTCCCTGCCCTTATCTCACACTAGGTGTGGTCGGCACAACACGTATTCCTCTTGCATTCTCCTCTATCAGCCGTCATCTCTGTACTCATTCATTTCTTACCCATATCACCTATTAATATGACGTGTTTCTAGTTTTATGTTGTACCTGCTTTATGATCTACGCAGAGCTTAGGTAAATCAGAATTCTGCAGTTAGTGTTAACTCGTCTTATTATTTTGATTTTTATGGTGTTAACAGTTCTTCTATCTATACTGAGTCGCGTGTCTACGTAAAGTCACAAAGCCTCTGCCGTCTTACATCCGTAACTTTAAAACGAACCAAAATTTAACAGTTAGTTATTCATGATCCACCGTGCTAACCCGCCGCCGCGGAGCTGGTCGTCCCTTCAGACTCCGCAGTCACACCGCTAATTCAACCCTCATCAAACTAACTCTCTCCCAGTCCCGGCAGGAACGCCCTAAGCCGAGGTCCGAGTCCCATTAAGGGTCGCCCTCAGCGTTGTTGTTGCTAGTAGTCATGATTTTAGAGTAGCTTATGTTAAGTATTTTACTTCGTCCCCATTGGCTGGAGACCCATCAGGTCTCGCCAATAACTGCTCGGTTACGTAGAAAAGGTCCGCAATGACCATCTACAAGCAGTACAATAGAAAAAATAAAGTAGGTATGTAAGTTGAATCGTGATTAAAATACCGCTTGAATATTTACCTCTGCAAAATAAACAGAGGTCTAACTAGAATGAAGAGACGATACATTTTAATATACAAAAACAAGTTGGCAAATAGCCCTGAAGCTAAGTGCACATGATCCCGGGTCTGGTCGTAACATTTTTACGTCACCAGAAGGCTTTTAATCCACAATTATTGTGGCCTGCGATGTCAACGCGGCCGTTTTTATTGTTACAATGAACTTTAAATTAATATTACTCGTTTCTGGCTTTATTTTTTATTAAAAAAGCAGCGGTTTTTTTTCTGTTTTGTGTACAATTATTATATTTTAAGTAACGTTTATAATATGCTTGAGTTGTTTAATTGATGGTTCCTAAAAGTTTGTGTAGACAACTAATGGTTAACTCAGTGTTTTTAAACTGAGCTTGGACTGGATTTGAACCGCCAAGTCATAGGTCTCGAGCTCGAACCCAAGGCATGCACCTCTGACTTTTCGGATTCATGTGCGTATTGTATAATTATCACTTGCTTGAAAACGGTGAAGGAAAACATCGTGAGGAAACCGGCATGCCTGAGAGATATTTCTCAACGGCATGTGAAGCCAAGTGATAATTCTGACAGCGTTTGTCACTAACCACATGAAAAGAAGAAGCTGTTTTTAAATAACTGTCTTCCATGATTCAACATTTCAGTGTTTCATTTCAGTAATGTGACACTTTTTGAAAAGAAAAGTCACAAAAAAAGTGAAAACGCCATAGACCTATTCTAGTGATCGCAATCTGGGCCGAAAGAATCGAAATAAGATTTCCCTGTCAAAGCACAAACTCTACCAAAATAAAAATAAAATATATTCGGTACAATTCTCAATGGTCTTTAATGTATTTTGTCCCTAAAACATGTTCACCCCTCACACGGTACACCCCTACACTTGGAGAACACAAGCATGTCATATCTTGTCAAAAACATACCATCTTTGATGTAAACACAATAGCATTTTCTGAATCCATATTTTCGTAGACAGACACGAAAGGGATTCACATTCCGACCCGAAAGCATTCACCTAGGAATATTCCATTAGCTATGGTGACGGTTTTTTGAGTCTCTTTTGGCAGCTTTCCATCATTTCTCTTCCACTGTCAGTCGTAGAAGATCATAGCTTTGAATATGTGTTGTTTGATAGTGAGATTTATTTGGTCTTTTGTTTGGGACAATATTTATACCAAGTTGAATGCTGCGTTGAGGGACAAATGTCCCGCGACGTTGCCGGATATCACGTGACATGTTTAGCAACATCGCGCAACTAGTCATATAGCACGAAAATGTCACGGAAACAGATGTCTGACGACATCACGCGTTTTATGTCGACGTCTCTTGATGTCGCAGGCGGCAAGTGTCCCGGGACATGTTTGTCCTGTAGTGAATACGCCCCTTTAATTTTTTCGTCTATTTTATTTAAAAAGGGAAATAATGGTGTGGTATATTTTAAAACTAACTATCGTAGAAATCAATTTATAATAGTATTATTCTTTGCAGTATTATTTACTCTATAATTATTTTTACAATTCAATAATTAGCATGTTTTCTATATCTATACTAATATTATAAAGAGAAAAGATTTGTATTTTTCGATTTTTGTATGTAACGAATAAACTTAAAAACTACTGGCCGATTTCAAAAATTCTTTTGCCCTTAGAAAGCTACATTATCATTGAGTAGCATAGGCTACGGGCGGAGCCGTGAGGACACAGTCAGTCATTCATAAAATACTTTTTTTACTTCAAACAAACATCACTTACTTTTGATCTTGACTGTACCACTCCTCTTTGGCGCCAACATTTTGGTGTAACCATCACTTTGCCAAATGTGTAGATACAAACTTTTTCGCCAACGCTTCAAGTCTTGGAGTTTACCAAAGCTTACGCGTACTATTACTTTTGTTGTTATTACTAAAGGGTTCATAGTCAAGTTCTGTGTTGTTCTTATTCAAATAGTCGATAATATTATTATAGGATATTGCAAGAAAAACGTACCCGTTGTTAAATTGTATTTATTAGATTGCGTAAAGCGTGCGCCACACCAAACGCGGGGCGCGAGCGAGTCCTGCCGTTCGCGGGCTTCCGGCTCGCTTTTGGTGTGACGTGCTTCTAATTAATCCCTTGAATACAAGTCGAGCAGGCTCAATGACGACACGACCCGCTCGCGCCCCGCGTGTGGTGTGGCGATCGCTTAAATATTGGTTATTATTTGGACATTTTAATTTGTTCCTAACAATTGTAAGGTAATATTTTTAGATATATTTTGGCTGTGGACCTAGAGGTCCAAATCGAGTTAATAGTAGAATTTAACATAACATAACATCACGCCCGTGTGCCCCGAAGGGTTGGGCAGAGGTGTATAGTAATACCCTCATTTCGCCGTAATGTTTAAGTTCCATGTAATAGGGGGTAAGCCTGTGGCCATCAACTGGGCACAAATCTAAACTCCGGGCTGCTACTGAGGAAATTCCACACGATAAAACCCAACAACACTTTGCCCGACCTGGGGACCAACCCAGGACCTCACGATCAGCAGTCGCGCTTGCCACCACTAGACCAACGACCAATTTTAACAGAATTAAATTATCAGTTTAATAATGAGATTTCAAAAAATATATGGCAGTATTCTTCTAACAAACCATTCTTTCAATAATATGTATTTTTCAAATATGACGAACGCAAAACAGGAAATTCAAATGTTTCTCAAGTTTTATCTGTATTTCGAATCGTTTGTTCAAGTTTCAATAGAAGGCGTCATTGTCAGTGTCCAAGTTATAATGGTTTTCCTTTACCCAACTATAGAAAACTATTACTGCTCGACCTACATTTTCTATATGTATACATATTGAACTTCAAAATTTTCTTTTCTTAAGCGCGATTTTGTATGTTTTTCTTTTTGATCAACAAGTCTTGCAACTTGCAACTCACCAATATTCATGAATGTTATATGAATTTATAGAAAAATCGTAAGTACCTACCTACTTATTACTTAACAAAATATTGTTTCAGTAGAACGACTGTCGAGATACCAATATTACATAGGTACCAATTTTTCATATAATTTGCAAATCTGATAAATTATAGAAAAAGCCAAAAAAAATATTTCGTTTCTAAATAAAATTTGATTCTTGGGATAAATCTTAAAATATTTTTCTTATATGTCCAGAAAAAAATAACCCCCTAAACATTGTATCGAAACAATTATATTCAGTAAACAGTTTGAAAACAAAATCCTTATTACACAAGTGCCATAATTATTAGTGCATGTTCGTATCTGTGGCTCGACTTCAAGCAACAATAACTTATTGCGCTCGAAACTAGGGCAGCAACTGTTGCTGCCAGACGCTCCCCTACCGTCTGTACCGTATTTATATTAATACTGGAGTTCTAATCAGTTTTTTTGTATTTATGACTATCTAAAATCTTTGTGCTTTATACCTATAGTGAAGATTTTACATCAATATGATGATGCATTTTTATAATTTTTTTTTATGAAAATATTAGTTATTATTTGTATTTAGCTCGACTTCAAGCAACAATAAGGCAATAACAGTTGCTAGTCGTGTCAACTGAAAAAGTGAAAGGCCAAGATTTGCCGCAAAATTTTGCCGAGGTTGTCTCTCAGATTCAAGGAAAATTCATAGATTTAAGTAATCTAGGCTACTTAATTAATGAAGTAGATATATCAACAATGTTAGTTACTGGAGTTGGGCATACATCCAAGTTATAGTTTTGTCTCGATTCAAAGTAGGTTTCGATTTCCCTTTTGCTGCATTTAATTTACAATGTACTCGTAGTAGCAGCAAAACTTTGTGTACATTTTGAAAATTGTCACTAAAACTGTTCAAGTAAAATGTCCCTGTGTTGTTATTGTGTTTTGTTCCTTATTCTGAAGAATAGAATCGTGTTTTGTATAAAGCGATTGTGTGGTCAAAACTTTATGTGTTCGTTCTTTAAAAATCTAGATCTAATTAAAAAGTTAGAAAGCGTACATTATTTTTTGCTGATATGGCAAAGGAGTAAAATCCGGTCAAGTGCGAGTCAGACTGGTGCATCGAGGATTCTTTATTTTTTTAAGAAAAAGCTGCTCTTCACTTCAATATAATAGATAAAAAAATATAAAAGTATGAAAATGTCAAAATAAAACGTGTAATGTACTTGCTAGACATCGCATACTACATACATACATAATGTCTTGTTTAATTTTTTTTTATCCATCACTTTGCTGACTTAGGGCCGATTTTTCAATAGTCAGATAACTTTTATCTGAGGGATAAATATGGCGGTTTGACATATTTTCTATACGAAAACTGTCAAAACGTCAAACATATTCACCAGATAAAATCAGACGATTGAGAAAATCAGCCCTTGAAGTCAAGATCTGCTTCGCTTCAAAAAGCTAGTCGTTTCCTTTTCAATAAACACGACTAGAATATTACCTACTCCAGTGGAAAAAGAGAATTTTCTTTGAAAAAAAAAATACCTAGCATTTATTACACCCTCGGGAAAAACCAGCTTGGATAACAGAAAGTTAACAAAGAGACAGATATTTTTAGTAATAAAAAGTTAACCCACAACTGGACCGTAAAATTATAATTAAAGGCTAAATAAAAAAGCAGTCGACATTAGGTTGAGTACCCAGCTCAGCCTAAAATTCAGCCTAATTTTGGTCCCCAACCCGAGACCTATCTAAACACTGACCCAGATAATTCTCAAAGATAATATTTTTAATTTTGTTAACGTAACCCTACCAATTTCGTCAAGGAAAAAAGTAAATAAGATGAATGCTGCATAAGAATGAGGCCTCAGAGATTTGTGGGTACATAATACCCGTGGCTTGCATTCAAAGTGTTGAAAAAGACATTTATTTTGTTATCCGAAGGGTTGACGTCGCATGGGACATGGTTCGGTGTCGAAGTGAGGATTACGATTTCATTGGAATACTGAATTTTTCATAAAATAACATCACGCCAGTATTCCCCGAAGAGTTGGGCAGAGGTGTATAGTAACACCATCTTTTCGCCGTTATGTTTAAGTCCCTTGGAATAGGGGGTGAACCCCGGGGGGGGGGGGATTTTTCACTTGGTAATATTTTTCTCGTTTATTTCAAGATGAAGACAAATAGAGGTGCATACCTATTCTACTAACAGAATGTTCGATTAATCGCAACCAAAGCGTTCATTCAGACACTTTTCGTTTACTAAAACTGTCAAAATATTTGACAGTAACAACAAAACCAAACATTTTGTTAGTTTTCGTAAATGAGAACTGACTGACGCTTGTGGTTAGTTTGCTGTTTGGCATCTATGCACAAACAATTACAACGCCAGAATGAAGAATAGTGCTCATTGCCCAAGATGCTTGCCATTTATGCAGCGCACACACCTAGCCGACGAAGGTCAACAAAAGCCAACGAACGTTCGTCATTTGTTAAATTTGAACAAACTGTATAGAACGAATTCGGTTTCGATCGGTTTTTAGCGGCATCGATCCCCGTTCGTTGACTAGGTGTATACGCTGCATTAGAAGAATTCAGAAGAAGCGATGTATATGCTTGTTTTTTTTGTGAAGACCATGAATGCAGTTGTATTCAATAATTCTAATAAAGAATAGAAAAGCATGCCCCTATTCCAAAGATGGCGAACCAATGGCACGCGACAATATTTTTGGCACGTCACTGATCAAAAAATTAATTATACACTACGAAAAAAAGTGTGACGTAGGTATTAATGACCCAATAATCCCCAATAATCACAAAGTCAAAATTATTTGATAGCATGGCTATGACCTCATTAAACATTTCTTAAAAAATAGCACGTTGATACGTAAAGGTTCGCCATCCCTGCACTATTCCATTTGGCTATCCATTTTTATTGTATTACCTCTTTAACTTAAATTTCAATAGCGTTGTCAGCCTTGCCTTTAAAAAAGGGTTGCCAACTAAGTAGTACTTAGGAACTCTGAAATATTCTCAAAGGAAAACTTTCTTCGCGAGAATTTACAAGTTATTACTACATCTGTATTCAACAGTTTCAAAGTATTTAGTTATTATGAACTTGCTTTTAGCTCTAGTTCGGTTCAATTATTGCAACTTAAATAATTTAAGGAACAAGAAGTTAAGTACCTATATGGTATTTATTCAAATAAATGCCAACATCTACCTCTGCATCTGCATTTCTCTGTCTGCTGATCGTGAGGTCCCGGGTTCGAGCCCCAGGTCGGGCAGTGTTATTTGGTTTTTCCGTGTGAAATTCCTCAGTAGCAGCCCAGAGTGCCCGATTGATGGCAATAGGCTCGCCCCCTATTACATGGGAGTTAAACATAACGGCGAAATGTGTTACTATACACCTCTGCCCGTCCCTTCGGGGAATACAAGCGTGATGTTCTGTTATATGTAAATGCCAACATTTCTTACAAATTTCAAAATGTTGAAAACCTTCAAAACATCAATGTATTCCCCTCTGTATGCACATATCAAAGTAAAGACAGCCCTACACAAAAACGAGGGTTGTCAACGCCGAACTCAAAATAACTTTCCGCCGAAAGGAAACCTTTATTAAACAAGGGACAGAGTAAAATTAAATTGAAACAGTTAATTAAATTAATTCCCACGCTTTTACGTTAAAATGCCCCATCGAATCGCTTCTCTATGGTTATTTAGTGCAATTCATATTTACTAGGACCTAGTGGAAACTTAGTCTGGGAATTAAAACATTATTTACGGAGTCGGTCGTAATATTCATTTGGTACAGCATAAATTTTGAACCACTAGAATTTATTTGCTAAAAGGAATATGAGAAGAATATGATGGTTGGATGGATATGCTTTGCATACTGTAATGAAACGCTGCTAAATATGCTATGGTTAAAAAGTTCTTGTTATCTATACTTAACATTATAAAGCTGAAGAGTTTGTTTGTACGCGCTAATCTCAGGAACTACTGGTTGGAGTTGAAAAATACTTTTTGTGTTGGATAGTCCATTTATCGAGGAAGGTTATAAGCTGTATAACATCACGCTACGATCAATAGGAGCGGAGGATAAATGAAAAAGTTGCAAAATCGGGAAAAATGTCCACCCGTGCGAAGCCGGGACGGGACGCTAGTACCTACTCTTAATAAATCTAGTTTCCTCGAAAAGTTGAGCAGAGGTGTATAGTAACACATTTCGCCGTTATATATATTTTTTTAATAAAAGCTTTGCCCACTCTAGGAATTCTTCTGTATCGTGGGTTATAGACACAAATCTTCACACGCATAAACATCCAGACCCGGAACGACTATATGTAGGCCATACAAATATTTTTTCCGTGCAGGAATCGAACCCATGACCCGTAGCGCAGAACCCGATCGCTCAACCACTGCACCAAACGTGTCGTCAAATGTCAATATTTAAGTTCCATGTAATAGGGGGCAGCCTATTACCATCAACCGGGTACAAATACAGACTCCGGGCTGCTACTGAGGAATTACACACGGAAAAACCTAATAACACTTTGCCAAACCAGGGGATCGAACCCAGGACCGATCAGCAGTCGTGCTTGCCACCACTAGACCAACGAGGCATAATTGGAAGTGAAAGATATTTCCGGATATAAAACAGTACTGACGATATTCGCTTACCACAGCTAAAAGCACCTGCACGCCTGGGATTTTAAATTGATCCCATAATTCTCAGAACATTTTCCTGGCTCCCCTCATTTTTCGAAGAAATACGCTGCAAATAATATTTAAGCTTCTTTATTTCGAATTTTTATGTTAAATAATATGAAAAGTATTTAAACTACTCGTAATATATTTAAAATAAAATAAAATCTGGAGTTTGGCTTTGTATAGGCTCGCCCCCTATCGTATGGAACTTAAACATAACGGCGAAATGAAACTTCATTTAACATTTATTAACATTTATTTATCCTCATTTAACACTCATTATTATACACCTCTGCACAACCCTTTAAGGAAGACAGGCGTGATGTTATATTATGTTATGTTGATATAAATATTTAATTATGTATATTATGTATAATGGCGTCAAGAATTGTCTCCACTTAAGTTCTTATTTACTACTACAAATTTTTTGATTGGTAAGAGGCGATGAACCTGGTACCAAAAATGGCTATAATAGGCTCGCTACCTATAACATGGGATTTAATACTAAAGGCGAAACGTAGTTGTATAGATTCCTGTAATAGAAGAGCACCTCTGCTTACTCTTTCGGGGATTTCAGGCTTGAGTATGTATGAATATATATTTTGAACGACTCCTCATTGTTCTGCCTAGCCTTTTCCCAACTGCGATGGGGTCAACTTGCAGTCTGATCGGATGCGGCTGAATACCAGCATATTACACGGAGCGACTGCCATCAGACCTCCACAACCCACTAACTGGGCAATGCCGATATCCTAAGGTTAGACCAATGGTCAGAGTTTCGGGCTTCTGACTACTCGTAACGACTGACATAGGTATTCGTATGACACCCGGGACATGCTCCCCGAGACGCGGAGGGCTCTCGATGTGTAACGAATGGTCACCCATCTACAGACTGACCGCGGCAAGTGCAGTTTAACCTCGCAAATCCTATGATCCGAGCGATTGTTAATTAGCTACGAGCCTCTTCTCCGAACGACTTCTTATTGAAGTCATAAAATACCTTAAATTTTCATATTCCTTAGACAAAGATTAAGTCTAGATTATAATGGCAGTCGTCGCTTCCTTTTGAATAGATTTGGACCAGATAACGGGTCACAGCTTTCGGTTGAATAGTTCCTGCATTTAGTGAACGTGGTTTGAATTTCCAACGGGTTTTAGAGATCTGAGGTTGAAAATCGGTAGTTGAAAATCGTCTTTTAGAGCTAAAATCGTTCTAATTTGTATAAGAGATAATAGTTTAACATGTCTTTTAAAACGTGTTACTTGCAATATAGTCTTTTCGTCTAAATACGTAGTTTTTTAAACGGTTTTAATTCAACACAAACACAAGGTACACATTCACAATTAAACTTTAAAAAGAAAACTTACACATACAACGCAAGACGACGAGACAAACTAGAATTGAGACACCCCAGAACTAACTATGGAACAAAAAATATACTGTACGAGGGAGCAAAACTGTATAATGAACTACCTGATGATGTAACCAACAGTGATACCATATTTATATTTAAGAAAACCCTGGAAGAACACATTAGAAAACAATACTAACAACACCGATTGTCACTTTTAATTTTCTTATTGTGAACACAGAGAATCGCACTTACTTTTACTTTTTGTCTTACTTTTTCTTAATATGTTAAGTGAACTGTAACGTTCTTTTTTTGAGGAATAAATGTCTTTAAACCGAATTAGCCTCAATTCGTATATTTGTTTGTTTGTTTCAAATGTTGCGACGCGACAGACTTTTCAACTACTTCTGCTTCAGCGGTTCTCCTGAAACTTCGCACACAAATTAAATTCCTATGACAATACAACATTATAATAACATCAACCTTTAATCCTCAAATCCTGATGCTGCAGAGGTACAGCAAGATAAAACAGTTTAGCTTAAAAAAAAGGGATTAGGGCATAGCTTTGTGACGATACCTATGGATGGTTTCACGTTTGTGTAGGGATTTGCCAAATTATCAGTAATTTGTAAATGTATATACACGCTTGTTAGTAGTATATAGCATAGATTCGTAAAACAACTATCAGTTAAAATGTCTTCATGGGACCTAGAAGCAGTGATAGCTTAGCGGTTGAACGCTTGCCTTCCAAGCAGGAGGGTCTGAGTTCGATCTCGACCCGCTCCTCTTACTGTGCGGATCAGAATTTGATAATCACTTGCGAAACGAAACGAAAACATCATGTAGAAAATTGAACAAAAGAAGGTTCTAAACAAAAAAGTTGTCGTGTGTGGTTCGCCAACACGCTCCAGGCCAACGTAGTGGACTGACCCAAAACCTTCTCATTCTGAAAAGAGGCCTGTGCTCAGCAGTGGGACAGTAATCGGCTGATTATGCTATGTTACCTTTTTTTATCGTTGGAAATTCCTCATGGATGTCCCGCGCCCGGGGAAGGCGAGGGGTCTGCCGGACTCTTAGCGGCTCAAAACCAACGATGCCTCCTTCTAACCTAAAGCCGGGGTCATGGGATTCGCTATTGCATCCACCGCGACTCTGGCAGGTCTGGTGGACCTCTCCAGTGGTGAGGCAATTTCTCCCCTGCCTCACTTCCTACTGAGAGGCGCGCGCGGAACACGGCGCGCCATCCTCCCAGGCCTGTTACTGGTCTGGCGACGGGTCCCTTAACCCACTAAGGTGGCCGGAGATCGTCACGCGCCCTCCGGCGCATGCTATGGTACCTACCTAGACCAAATTTAAAACCCATTGTAAATAAATAAAGCATACATCGCGCACATATACTGAAAGGTACGTAATAATTTTAAAATGCAAGCTTGTAGCTTACATTTTTAAGCCTGTGTATTTATGTACCTTACGTATTTGTGTACCTATACACGTAGATATAGAAATACGGGTACTCGGTGTACAGATTAAAATTGGACCAAAATGTATATTTTTCCGGCAATATGGCCGCTCTACACTGTACGTCTATTCTGCTTCCAATTTTGTTGTGTCAGGGTATTTCTGAGTGCCTTAGAAATATTTTCAAATGTTATTTCACTTCTGTGAACGTTTTAGATTTTTCAAACATTTTAGTATGCATGTTACTCTTTTCCAAATTTAAAAGCGGGATTTTTTAAATTTTATACGTTTGGCCATAAAGTTGTACCTAACTACAGTATTTAAAATTAATGGTAACTTTTTGATATGGTAGAAAACTTCAATCATAAGAAGAACGTGTTTCTAAATATTTTCATTTTAGAAAATAGTTACAATACATGTAATAGGTACCATATTTTTGACAGTTATCTGATAATATCACACTTCGTTTATTCACTAACTTACATACTAATTACATTTTAAAATATTTCTATAAAAATTATAAAAATCATTTTAAAATATAAAAAATAGTAGCCTACCGGCATCGGGAACAGGGTCCAGCTCTTGACCCAGCTGCCCAACGAGAGCTTCATTAGATGTTGGTCGAGGCTCTTGGCTATTAAGCCGGCATTGGCCGTAACAACTATCGGTACAACAACTGCTGAGTCAACCTCCCACATGTCGACAACCTCGTGTGCCAAGTCTTGATATTTAATTTCTTTAACTTTCTCGGCTTTCACAAGATACTCGTCATGTGGGACAATGATATCAACAATCATTGTTAGATGCTCTGATCGATCTATCACCACTATGTTAGGCTTATTGGCAACAATAGTCCTGTCATATTGGTATCACACTAATTATTATGTGACAGTTTGTGAGTTTAAATGTTTGTTACTGAATCACGCATAAACGGCTGAACGGAATTGAATGAAATTTGGCGAATACCAGCTTGAGGCGTTGGAGTTCATTAAGAAGCGTGCCAAGAAGCTCATCAGCAACGACTCCCTTGTTCAGACCAAGCTCCAAAGTCTTGAACATCGGCGCAAAGTTGCTAGTCTATCGGTTTTCGGAGAGTGTGCTTCAGATCTGCATGATCTAATACCCCCCTGTCGTTTTTTCTATCGGACGGCCAGAAACACGAAAAAGCGCCATGGGTTCATGGTTGATATACCAAAAACCCGAACGAAGCGTTTTGATTCCACTTTCATTGTGAAAACCGCCAAACAGTGGAATGCGCTGCCCGAGTGGGTGTTCCCCGACAGTTACAATCTGTGTGTCTTCAAGTCACGAGTGAATCGGTTTCTTCTGGGCAAGCGTGCTCCATCGTAGACCGCATCAGGCGAGATGGCGGCCAAACCCAGGCCTAGTAATAAATAATAAAAAAAAAAATACAGATAGACCATTTGCTAGATTAACTCATAGGATACATTTTATTCGGTTACATAAAGTTGTTCTCCTAGGATGCGAGTGAAACCGCGAAAAACACCTAGTTCAGTAATAAAACATGACTCAGAACACTTATAAAACTTTCTTTACTCGAATCAAAATTCTGCGAAATGACTTCAATCATATGATAACAATTTACTAGCCTGTCATCTAAGTCAATAATGACAAGTAATCTCCAACCTATAATAACAAAATAACCATTACCAGAAAATAACAGATTAATAAAACGTTCACCCATAACCGATATTGGGCGGATATTGGGTGGCTTTGTGTACCCAATAAATAGACGGAGTCTTTACCAAATGTTTGACAGACATTCATTTACCAACTAATTGTTTAGTTGGGAGCTCAGGAAGTTTTTGTAATAGCGGTAAGTCAATATTTAGTTTATGTAAAAGGTGGGTAGGTACATTTTTGTATAGATATAGAGAAAAAAGATTATCCCATTTATTTTAAATAATGGGACACGAGGATACAAATTTTAGGAGCTCGTGGCTAATTAACTGCGTTTGCCGCGGTCAGTCCGTGGAGGGGTGACCGTTCGTTACACATCGACATCCCTCCGTGCCTCGGAGAGCACGTTAAACAATCGGTCCCGGGTATCATACAAATACCTATGACAGTCGTTACTAGTAGTCAGATGCCCGAAAGTCTGATAACCGGTCTAACCTAAGATATCGGCATTGCCCATTTACTGGGTTGCGGAGGCCTGATGGCATTCGCTCCGTGTAAATTACTGGTGAATACCAGTAATTTATACCGCCCAGCCGCATCTGGTTTGACGGGAAGCTGACCCAAACATAGTTGGTGATAGGCTAGGAGGAAGAAGAGGCTACAGACACAATTTTTACATGCATAAACAACTAGGATAGTTTTTTTTTCTTTAATAGCCTATTGAATGTCCCACTGCTGAGCAAAGGCCTCCTCTTTTGCCTTCCAAACCTCTCTATTTTGTGCCGTTTCTAACCATGCTATCACGGCAAACACGTCTAGATCGTCACGCCACCTACGCCGCGGACGACCTCGACGACGACGTCCTCCTTCAGGCGTCCAGTGAGTGACGATCTTTGCCCACCTCTCCTAACCGATCGTGTTAGAAACACCACACTGCGCTCTATAACGCAAGTAGCAGATGTTGGAGAAGAAACAGCCAAGCTTAAGTGGGAGTGGGCCGGTAATGTCGCTCGAATGCACCCGGATTGGAATATAGTCTAGAAGTCTAGATAAAATAAACATTTGCCGAGAACACGGCAAAGAATAAGCCAATACCCCTCCAACCGTGGCTGCCTTAAAAGTCGATTAAGGAATTACACCAGGAGAATTATGGAGGAACGAGGTATCGTGTTCCTCCAATGAAAAGGGAGGATATTCCAACCAGGCGGGTTTTATGTCTGGCGAGCTACTGCCCAACGGTTGATGTTGGAAAGTTGTGTTTATACTATCTGCGTATCACATCTTAATAGCGCGATGCAGGATTCTTTGACGTCATCTCTGAGAGTTGTCGCTTCGCATGTGGCGTGATAGATGTCGCCACAGAATAAATAGCAGTTCTGTCAATTAATACCAGCAAAGTATGATCACCAATTTGTCTACCAAGTGTGGTGATTCATTGGGAGTCATTGGAAGGCCTATTTACACCAACGGTCATTTGCGAGCTGATATGATAATGAATATTTTCTTTCTAATAACACAGATGAGTTTGAACAATTACTCGAACATATTTCGTGATAGATTGTGTATGTGTAATCATCAAATAGTTTAAGAGTTTGCTGTCAGATAGACATTTATTAGACAACTTATTGCTTAGTTTGAATCAGTGAGTCATTGTCGGATAATCAATATTTTGTTAAGGTTAAACCTATGGCCGCTTTTATGTGAGCCATTTTGATTTCAAACTATCCTACATTGTGCTTGCGTAGAAGAAATAATTACTCGTAAGTAAAAGTTTGATTGACAAACTCATTGTGAGTGTAAACCCGACTTTATAGAAAGAAAGAAATTTATTTGGCACGAAAGCTGTTAGGCACAGACAAAATATCATAAGAGAGAATACACAAAAAAAAGTAAGTTATAAGTAACAATGTAAGCTTTTTTGAGTTATTTACACTAAAAGAGCCTCTACGAGAGATTATACTAAGTATGTCCGCCGCATCCAAGTTTTTTTTTATTGTTGGAAGATCCTCATGGATATTCCTCGCCCGAGGAAGGCGAGACGGTCTGCCGGACTCTTACCGGCTAGAAACCAACGGTGTTCCTCCTCCTGACTGTTCCGCCGGGGTCGCGGGATTCGGAAAAGCATGCACCGCAACCCCGGCAGGTCCCGGTCCGCCAACCCTCGGCGGACCTTTCCTCTATGACGGCCTCCGCACCCTGGGCAGTCAGCCTCGCTACCAACCTTGCTGATTGGCTAGTCTTTTCACCACACCATCAGTTATTCTCGTAAAGCTCGACACGACAATAACAAAGTTATTTCCATTGACTAGAATAGAAAAAAAAAACTGTACCTGAATTCTTTTCGATAGAGTTAAAGATTTCTTTGTAAATGTTGAAACAAATTCTTAGAAAATTTTCTACAGTATTTGCAATGTTACAGTAACAACCTGTTATAAAAACAGTGTATATATTTTCAAATGAAACATGTTACCTATTTCAAGTCTTGCTGTAACATTTAAAGGTGCGTCTACGCTAGGCGAGCCGAGCACAAGCGGAGCCGCTCTGCGCGTCGTCGCTCGCGGCGTCAACTGTGACCTTTCAAAGAGCCTATAACAATCACAACCATATTCTAAGACGTTCCTCCAAAACTTACTCGGCTCATACTCGACTCAGAACGGCCTCGAAAACACCTTCAAAATTGTATTCTTAGTCGCAATTTCGATAGAACTTTGAGGTTCCTCGACGGAGTCATTACGTCATAATTTGAATTATCTGCATCGCGCGAATAACGCCGCGATAAATAGTTGTAAGGATTATCGTAACCATATTCGATAAAGTCTTCAAAATTCATTTTTGTTACATACGAACTTTGACACTTCCTTCCTTAAGGTAGGTTCCGAGATACCTTGAGTTTGACAGATGATTCCTTACCTCGACTGAGGAAAAATCTCGAGTCGAGGACGTTTATGTCAACTATAATTACTACCGATGGTAGTGAGAATGGCCGAGTCGAGGTAGAGGCAAGTCGAGTAAGTTTTGGAGGAACGTCTTAGAATATGGGTGTCAGTGTCCTCGAACGTAGTTTTCCGCGATACAAATCCCTTGTGTTCGTCAAAAAACCGACAGTTGGCGAAGCGCAGTCGAGCATGAGCCGAACGCTCGTTCGAAGCTCCCAAGTCTGTCTACGCTACGCAAACCAGTGCTCGGCTCGTGCTCCTCTTGTGGTCGGCTCGCCTAGCGTAGACGCGCCTTAAGGACGTACCGTATGGAATTGTTCACACTGTTTGAATGAAGTAATTATGAAAATAAACATCAAGGTGCAAACAAAATTATACGAGGAGTCAAAGAGTTTCTTCAAAATAATACTCAAAGTAACTAAAATTTGACCCTAACACTGTGTTTCGAAACCATCTGCGAGGCTAGTAACGTCACAATTGATGAATCATCTTCGTTTTATAATCATAACTGCAAAACTTAATGAGTAGGTCGAGGAACTTCAAGTATACTCCACCAAGAAGAACATAGTCTGCTTAGTTGTTGGCAATATATATAGACAAGCATTATCATTTTGGGACCCAGTGCATAATAACAGCAAGCACATTGAGTCACTTGTGCGACAGCGCAACGAGTATTCCCAAGGAGGGTTGATGTCAGGCAGGCGGCCGGTCATAAAACAATAAGGCAAAACCTCTAACAACATGTATTTATGAAATACATGTTGTGCCGACCCCACCTAGTGTGGGATAAGGGCAGGAAGAAGAAGAAGAAGAACTGCAAATGGACTGCACATCTAGTCGGCCTGACTGCCTCGTTGGTTTAGTGGTAGCAAGCGCAACTGCTGATCGTGAGGTCCTGGGTTCGATCCCTAGGTCGGGCAAAGTGTTATTGAGTTTTTGTGTGTGGAATTATTCAGTAGCAGCCGGGAGTTTGGATTTTGTCCGGTTGATGGCAATAGGCTCGCCCTCTATTACATGAGGCTTAAACATAACGGCGAAGTGATGGTGTTTCTATACAACTCTGCCCAAGCCTTTGGGGAATACAGGCGTGATGTTACGTTAATTAAAAAAAATATTTTTAAGCATACGTGTGCGTCCGCTTGGGCGAAAAAATAAATACTTTGTCTTTCTTTCTTTCTTTTCTTATCTAGTCGGCAGTTGTCGCGCAGTTTCAACGTAACCTACCTGGTGGCTTTAGGACATTATGTGAACCAAGGATCAGTTTGCACACGTCTTTAGATATGTATCATGTACCTAAAAATATTTATATTGAAATAAGCTCGTTCGTTGATAAAATCATAATTTCGACACCACAAAAAGATCATTTCAGAAAAAAACGATACCATTCTGTTAAAAGTACAGTAGCAGAACAAAGCACTGCAAACTATTTGCCCAACGCTGGGGATATTGTACACAACCACACCATGTTTGTGCACATGAACAAACACGCCACCAATCAGCTAGATTTGTGTACTTACTGCGTCTGTTGTATCAAATATATTGACCTTTTGTTGGTCTGGTTATAATTTCGAAGATAGTGGATTGGTTAGTTTAACTCTTAAATTAAATCTACTATTGTTGTTGGCTAATCTGCATCCTTTTTCTCTTATTCATATCTTATGATAGTATCTAAGGTCCGATTTTTGCCAGTGTCAGATAACTTTAACTGAGGAATAAATTGGAAATTTTGAAAATGTAACATAACGCCTGTAATCCCCGGAGGGTTGGACAGAGTTGTAAAGTAAGTATATGGTGCTTTAGGGTAATTAAAAACATGGGAATATTTTGAGAATCACGAATTACTACTACATGTTATAAGGGGCTAGCCTATTACCATCAACCGGGTACAAATCCAAACTCCAGGCTGCTACTGAGGAATTACACAGAGAAAAACGCAATAACACTTTGCCCGAACTGGGGATCCAACCCAAACCTCACCGATCAGCAGTCGAGCTTGCCACCACAAGACCAACGAGGCAGTTGACAATTTTTGTGTAGGAAATCTGTCAAAACGTCAAATATATTCCTCAAATAAATACCATCAGACGTTGGAAAGGTCGGCCGTTAATTTTACAAAGATTTTCATTATTTAGAGCTTTGAGAGAGGCTGTGAAGGTTAGTTTTTCATCAACATCCAAATTGTCTTACTAGCGGCCCGTCCCGCCTTCGCACGGGTAGAAATTTTTCCCGTTTTTGCAACATTTTTCATTTATGCTCCGCTCCTATTGGTCGTAGCGTGATGTTATATAGCCTATAACCTTCCTCGATAAATGGACTATCCAACACAAAAATAAGTTTTCAATTCCAACCAGTAGTTCCTGAGATTACCGCGTTCAAACAAACAAACTCTTCAGTTTTATAATATTAGTATAGATGGGTGATTAAAATGATTTTAATGAAAAAATATGCAGCCATTAACGCTGGTTTTCCTTAACAACATCAACTTTCTGATGCAGAAATAATAACCCCATGCTAGACCGTCAACTCTAAGAACCACATCAATTAATTTTCTTGAAGGCGAATCATAATGGGTTTATAATTAAAACGAAATAATAAGACTTAGGCTGACTGCACACTGTGTTCACAGCGACCGATATTTTCGATGCAAAAGGGTGCGATTGCTCGAGTGACCAGGATAGTGGATGCATACGCCAAACGGTTGCTGCAGTTAAAAACACATAGCGATCACCTATGTGTCTGGAGCAACTTACTGTCCCATCTGTGGTCAGCCTTAGTAGTTCGTTCTGCCTAGCCTTTTCCCAACTACATATGTTGGGGGCGGCTTCCAGTCTAACCAGATGCGGCTGCATACCAGTATTTTACACGGAGCGACTGCCATTACACGTCTGCAACCCAGTTACTGGGAAATTTCGATTTCATAAGATTAGACCAGTTGTCAGACTTTCGGGCTTCTGACTACCCGTCACGACTGTCATAGGTATAGGTATGACACCCGGGACCGGACTGACTGCGGCAAGCGTAGCTTACTCTCGCAAATCGTATGATCCGTGTGGTTGTTATTTAGCCACGAGCCCCACGAGCCTTAGTAGTATTAGTTAAAAAAACTATCACATTTTTTGTTCAGTCGACTTTTACATATACTTTAAGATCAGTATCTCAGAAAGTATAACATTCAAATAAAACATTCTACAGTTATCCAATAGAGAATTTCATAATGATATATGATTTATCCGCTCCATCGAAACAGCCGACTCATGTATCGTAGTGTAACACAGCGAAAAATCCTTCGGACGTAACGAAGAGGAATCGCTTTCCATATCATAAATCAAAGCATATTGTATTACTGGACATGTGGCTACTACTGTTGGTTTCTGGCTCTTTTTCGAGTACTTTGAGACTTTATTAGTATGGATTGATTCCCTACATGAAAATCCCACCAACACCAGCGATAGGTGTCGTGTTGGTTACTATAAAACAACCATGGTATCAGGTGCATCAGTAGATGATACAGTCCGCGAACCGTTAACTCAGCTTTGCACTTTGATCATGAATGAATCATGAAATGCGGACAGTGCGCGGCACAATGAAGGTGCGTGTAGGACGCGCCGCGCATCAAGCCGGTTGTTAAAAGCAGTACAAGCTGGTTTTCACCGGGCCGCGCCGCGCCACAAGCGGCGCTTCGCTGTAAACTATCTGTGTGCACTCTCACAAAGTAACGCTGAGCTTACGGCTCGCGAACTATAATAAGTATTCATTGCAGCGGTCTACAAAGTGGCTCATTTTCAACAGTGGACGTATACGTTCTTATAAAATGAAAAAGAAGATCTACTTATTATAGGACATTCCTGGTCGCCAGATATTTTTACAATATTTAAAACTTTTGTTGAACCCCAAAATAATAATGTTCTTTTATTTTTTCAGGTAAGCTTCTTACAACCAAATCATTAACAATAATACAGTAAGTACTTTATTCTGTGTAAATAAATATGACTGTGTCTGTGTAAATGACCTTGCAAACCTATAAATCTAAATTTCTAAGATTTTTTAAATAATATGTAATAATATCGTTAATCATCGGGAATTATTATATAACGAAACTGATTAATTGTGAATTATAAATCTACTCGTCTGGACGGGATGTAGACGGGCGCCAATGTGGATGGTAGATGTCTGGCGTCTACGCAAAAATTGCCCAAATTGTTGTTGTAAAGTTATTAATACATTTTAAACATAAAACACCAGTTGCCCGGCGTTGTGACGTAGGTAATAAATCATTTTTTAGGGAGACCCATCGTATAGCAGCAAACTGCGATATACTGCTAGTGATAGGTACATAATAATGTGATGTCATTAGGGATTTCACAATTTTTATCTGTATATATAAAAGAAAAAACTGACTTACTAACTGACTGATCTATCAACGCACAGCCTAAACTGCTGAGGTTAGAATAGAAGTTTTGGTAGTAGGTACGTTTTATGGCGTAGGCTAAGGGTTTTTCAAAATTCCTCCCCTAAGGAGATGGAAAAAAATCACGTAAGCGAGGCTGCGGGCAGAAGCTAGTGTTAAATATTTTATTTTCATGCAGTGACAGAAGGCCAAAGAGGCGTTGACAGATGTTAGAGAACATGTGCTTTCAAATACTTTAACCAACATCTGAACTAGATACTTTTTTAAACGGTTTTAATTAGCTTCCCTTCGTATATTTGTTTGTTTATTTTATTTTTGTTTGTTTGGTTCAAATCTTGCAACAGATTTTTCAACTACTTCTTCTTAACCGATTCTTCTGAAACTTCGCACACAAATTCAATTCCCATGACAATGCAACATTATAATAATTTCAACCTTCAATCCTCAAATCCTGATGCTGCAGGGGTACTGCAAGATAAAACCGTTTAATTTAAAAGTTTATTAAACGGATTATTTAATATTTAGCCACAAGTTCTACAAGAGTATTTTAAAGGTCCTTTTCTACATAAAATAATCACTTCACCATAAACAAAAGCGTTTTCATGAAAAAACTCACAAAATTCTCGTCTCTACCCAATAGTAGCAGTCTGTCAACAGATGTTCGTCACCTAACATTTCCAATATCGCAGTATTGTATCGTTTTGATGGTCAGCATGTCGGCGTTCATTTGTTAACGGTTTGGTACTATTGTTTGTGTAGTACGAAGGTTCGTTTGAAAAAGGCTTTGGTGTTTTGATTGGTAAAAGATTTTTTTTACGATTTTTCTCTAGTTAAATAAGTTACTATACAGATCGCGCTATAATCTTAATTAAACACTAGCGGCCCTTCCCGGCTTCGTACGGATGGACATTTTTCCAGTTTTTGCAACATTTTTCATTTATGCTCAGCTCCTATTGGTCGCGGCGTGTTGTTATATAGTCTATCACCTTCCTCGATAAATGGACTATCCAACACAAAAAAAAAACAATTCCAACCAGTAGTTCCTGAGATTATTGCGTTCGAACAAACAAACAAACAAACTCTTCAGCTTTATAATATTAGTATAGATTACCTACAAACACGAATAAAAATAATTGTTGTTAAAATATTTTATGAATAATGTTCAATTCACTTCCATTCCACTGCACTAGAATTTTATTATACCTGGCACACACAAAATTACCATCCGTAACAGATTTTAATGTTTTTGCCCGAATCCTATAAACAAAAACGAATCGTTTTGCTTACGAATGGTAGATTTTTTTATTACCAAACTGGGCATCTGAATAGTACTTCTATATGGGATGGTTTACTTTGCAAAGCTATGAGGTCTATGGTTTATCATTGGTAAAGATACAAGAGTCTCAGTTTTAACCATTAACGCTCCGTAAATTAAAGGAATCGGCCACTAAAAAACAAAACAATAACTGACCACTAAAGATCAAACATTTCATTTTCATAACATGATCATTTAAGTTTAGAATTTAGAGTCCCATTTAAAATTCAAATAGAGAATGATATTTATTTATAACGCCAATCATTAAGACGTCCGACCTCAAAGAAGTTTTATTGGTCGTTTCTGAAGCTATTTGCTGTTCAATGATTTATTTTAGACCGACGCAGGCGTTTGAATTTGTACAGTTTAAATAATCGTATTGACGTGGTACAGATGTTTTGATGGTGGAAAAACAAATGAGATGAGGCAATTTTGCGGTGAGCTGGAACGGGTCTTTTTTTCAGGTCACAGACACAACATATCGACGCTCGGCAGTGAAAACCTCCTAAATATTTTTTTTTTCAATAGCGTTTTATATTTGTTCTTTAGATTGATAAACTTTCAACAAACTTTCAATTCAAATACTTCTAAGCTATCTATGACGTACGATGACAAACTTGTATTAACATTTGATCGGCAAATTTTTTTTCAGGAGACAGTTATTTCTATCTCTTTTAAAAAATTGTATTTTATACACACGTGGTTTTCACTGCCGACCGACGATATTTGAATGACCTATAACTTTTCATGGGTGCTTTAAAATGCGATGTTAGTTTTGTATTTTGGCGGTAATAGCATTCTATAAACTCGTAACGATACCTATGACTACATACTGCGATGTCCAATTGGCATGCATAACGCAAAAATTAACCAATCAGTTGGCAGTGTCAAGTGCTGTGATTGGTTGTATTATTTTGGTCGACCAATCACATAATGACCAGCCTTTGCGAAACCAAGGTGTACATGACATCACGTCTAGGTATATTCCCCGAAGGTTTGGGCAGAGATGTATAGTAACACTATCATTTCACCGTTATGTTTACGTCCCATGTAATAGGGGGCGAGCCTATTGCCATCAACCGGGCACAAATTCAAACTCTGCTACTGAGGAATTCCACACGAAAAACCTAATAACACTTTGCCCGACCTTGAAGTCGAAACAAGGACCTCACGATCAAATCGCATTGTGGTTTTGTGCAACTCACTATAAAGACATTAGCAGACGACATAGCAGTGTTGCAGAATCAAAACCCAACAATGACGCAACTTCATTTTCAACCAACATTCCCTTTGCCCAAACCTCGTTCGACATTCATCAGACAGACTCCCATTTTGACGTAAGTAATCTGAAACCAGAACAAACTACTGAATAACAGATTGCAGTGCCAGTTCTGTCATATGGGCTATTTTAATATCCTATGAAGTTTGACGGCGATGCAGGACCGTTTGGCGTGAATACATAAGTCATAATATGTCCGTTCGTTATCCAGATAGTTTATCCATTATTATCTGTTGAGTGACTGAAGTTTAATGGCTTCTGGCAATGGTGCGAGTATTGTCGAATAGGCGTTCGTTTTGCCTAGCTTTTTCCCAACTATGTTGGAGTGAGCTTCCAGTCTAACCAGATGCGGCTGAATACCAGTATTTTAAACGGAACGACTGCCATCAGACCTCTGCAACCCAGTTACAATGCCAATATCCTATGGTTAGAGCGGTTGTCAGACTTTCGGGTTTCTGAGTACCCGAAGTACGAAGTAAAGTACATAGACCTGAATAAATAAAGAAAATACCCGTATCGCTTACGGTAGTCAAATTCACACTGATTATTCAGCCCTCATCAAGCTGTCTCCCTCCCAATCTCCCGTGAGCCGAGGTCCGAGTCCCATTAGAGGTCGCCCTTAGTGCTGTTGTTGCTAGTAGCCATAATGTTAGAATAGCAGTTATAGTTAGCTTAGGTTAATTATTTTACTTCCCTCCCACCCATTGGCTGGAGACCCTTCAGGTCTCGCCAATAACTGCCCAGTTACATAAAAGTGGTCCGCAGAGTCTACAAGCAGTCCATTAGAAGCAAGCAAGCATCAATACCCAAATTTTCGGAGGAATACATTTTTTTTCTATTCGACTGCTTGCAGGTGGTCTTGCGGACCGTTTCTACGTAACCGGGCAGTTATTGGCGAGACCTGAAGGGTCTCCACCCAAAGGGGACGAGAGTAAAATACTTAACCTAAGCTAACTACTATTACTACTACTAACATCATGACTAGCTAGTAACAACAGCACTAAGGGCGACCCCTAATAGGACTCGGGCCTCGGCTTAGGACGTTGCTTGCGAGAGGACTGGGAAGGAAACAGCTCGGAGGTATACAGAAGAGAGGAGGACTATTATAGTCAGCAGTGGTTTAAATAAACCAACAATAAGGGCTGTCAATAATGATTTCTGCTTCTCTCTTCTCAGCACTAGCTATATTTGAATAGCTCATGCCGTGCATGCCTAAAAGATTCAATGAGCATGTTTGGGTCGTGGGGTTGACTGTTCAGGATGTACTGGAAGTACAACAGTATCAATGATCATTGTAATGATTGAATCTTAGCACCATAGGGCCTAAATCAAGGTGGTAGGCTGGTTTTAGAGTCACGCTGACCGTCGGCGCTGACAGCCGAAACGTATGACATTCCCGTCATCGCTGACCAGCGCTGATTATTCTAAAACGCTTCAAGACACTCAAGCTCGTGGCACGCGACGCTTACTAACCGCGCTGGCGAAAGCGGCATTGTTTCACAGTGCCGCTAGCCTTAACTCGTCAAAGTAAATGTCCTTTCCTCTGAATTTTTTTATGGCCCCCATTGAGATGATTAATATCTGATACATTACCATACAATTCTGTTTGATCATTATCTTCTACTCTGACCTGAATATCATACTTTAAAATCGAAACTAAGTGCAACAGGTAAATAGTACATAGACTACATAAAACGTAAGTACCAGCTCGTGTGTGGCGAGCCGCACGATCGGTTCCCGGTTCGGCGTGAGATATGAATAATATAGCACGCGTTATACTAAATGGAAATATGGAGGAATAGTCTTTTGCATAAATGCTGCAAAATATATTCCTAGCTATGTTTCCAAGTAGATTCCCAGTTTTACAGATCGAAATAATTTATTTCTTAAAGATAATATCACTTATACTGAAATAAATTTAATACTGTCTCGTTGGTCTAGTGGTGGCAAGCGCGACTGCTGATCGTGACGTCCTGGGTTCGATCCCCAGGTCGGACAAAGTGTTATTGGGTTATTCTGTGTGGAATTCCTCAGTAGCAGCCCGAAGTTTGTGTCCGGTTGATGGCAATAGGCTCGCCCCCTATTACATGGGTCTTAAACATAACTGGCGAAATGAGGGTGTGTTATACCCCTCTGCCCAACCCTTCGGAGAATACAGGAGTGAATGTCATGTTTAACTTTAATACTAAACAGTCTTAATAAAATAAATTAGTTGTCCAGAGAGGCAAATAGAAAAGATTCCCAAGGAGGGTTGATGTCAGGCAGGCGGCCGGTCATAAAACAATTAGCCAAAACCTCTAACAACATGGATTTATGAAATACAGGTTGTGCCGACCCCACCTAGTGTGGGATAAGGGCAGGAAGAAGAAGAAGAGAGGCAAATAGAAAAGCTTCTTAGATCGTCTATATTAGAAAGGATAAAATAAAGTTGCAAAATGTATCGCCGTACGGTGACTCGTGTGTGCTTTTGTTTCATCGGTGATTCTTGAAGCTTTCACGCTTAAAGCTTTGTGATAACTAAAGGGATAGATATTACAGTTTTATTTGAAGTGTAACTGTGATCGTCGCTAAGTTTGAACTAGATTTGTGCGTACCAACCTTGGTTTTCTACTTTTATTTTTTCTCTTTGTACCTATATAATGTCTTAATATTTTTGAGGGCCAACAATACAGATCGCTGAACCCAGATTATGTTTGACATTTGAAAAATAAACATATATGTATTTTTATCCTTGCAGTTCATGGTGGCGTTGCTTGCAAAGGCCATTTTGACAATATTATATCAAATTCAGTATTGACATTTGCATGGTAATGAGGCCGTGTTATATGTAGATGTGCCATAATAAATATTAGGGCCTCTTCTTAAAAACATCTTGACCGAAAACTTTTAATTAAAGACGAAAAATAAATTGTGGGACAGAATCCAGAATCACAATTCCTATTTCTAGACCTTTCACCTTGAAAATGATGAAGCACGGAAGACCTTCACATCACAACAGAAAAACAATCGCAATACGCAACCCTAAAATAAAACTCCGCAACTTGTGCGTTAACTTCGCGAGACCAGGTATTTAAATTTAAAATTTAAAACTCGAATTTTATTTTTTTAAACGTGAATAAATCCTCAAAGCTCCTCGTTTTATTTGCACTGATATTGTGAAGGGACTCTGTTTGTCTGTTTGTTCGGTCTCAGTGAAACGTATTTGTTTTAGGAATTTTATTCTTTTTTGGATCCGTGATGGGCTTGAGGTGTGAGAACCGTGCATATAGGAGTGTTTTATTAGCATGGGTACCTATATACCTACATATTATCTGGTTTAATTTCATATTAGTAAGACAAGATATGTACATCAGGTATATTGAAGTTATCGTCCTTAAAAATATTTGTCGTCTAATAGAATATGCACTAACTATGGTAACATAAGTTGATATATTTAAAAAAGTTTCCAACATCTCGCAGTCAGTTGGCATGTGAAATCTTAGATAGGTAATCGTAGTTTTTACAAATTAAATCATGCAACAATGATTTTATGAATAATCTATGTATTTTTTAAAGTTAATCAATTGTTCTATAGTGTAGAAGCAATTTTTTATCTGATGCTACGTCCGCAATAATCTTGCTATGCAACACTGTAATTTTTATAATAGAATCAAACGAAGACTGAAAGCCTAAGCTTTTGTATTGAAATAGCTAGATAGAATTTCATCACATCAACATTTAAACAAGACCTTTCTCTATCCTTAGCTTTTAAGTCCCAGTCACACTAACTATCCTTTCAAAAAAAGGAAACCTAAAGAACAAAACAAACGAATCAGACAACAAGTAAACAGTATTATCAACGGTATCATCAAAGGGCCAATAGATCCTTTTCAATTCCAATCCAGTTTCAGTACACATGATCTTCAAAGTGGAAATAGTGAAGAGAACATGTTTATTTGAAAAGGGTCACGTAGAAGGGAATCTGGGATTAATATCTTAAAAGGTATGGTTTAAAAAGGTGGGGTTAGGGGTGTGTTGTTTTCATATTTGTATGTTATCTTGTTGGTTGTGGTGTATTTATTTGTAATTTTGTCGCGCCCTCGAGGTGAATGTAAATAGGCTTTATATTTTATGTTTTATTTTTAATTTGTTGTTTTATTTTATTTAAATTATAATTTGTTTTGTTTTACTCACATAAGTTATCTTTGTGTTAAGCTGCGTTCAGACGACACGCGCCCGCTAAGTGCACGCCAGGCGGATCAACATCCGCGTCTAACTCGGTTTGAATTTTTTTGTATATAATTTGAGTCTTATTACACATCAATAGATCTCAAATTTCATTTATCGAAGCATGGCATGAGGCGGGCGCGAGACGGGCGCGAGGCGGGCGCTTGGCGTGTGCTGTTGGGCTTCGATAAATGCAATTTGAGATCTATTGATGTGTCATAAGACTCAAATTATAGACAAATAAATTCAAAGTGATTTAGACGCGGGTGTTGACGCGCGTGGCGTGCGCTTAGCGGGCGCATGTCGTCTGAACGCAGCCTTAATGTTTTTCTTGCACGTCATTTAGGTGATCACTGAAAATCAGCGCTGTGTTCGTGGTCCGCGCCATAACACAGCATTATGCTGAGTGGTCACCTTTTTGTCGCAGTTGACTTTTTTATTTTAATATTATTTTTTACATTAATGATTCGCGTCTCTGTGACAATTAAATATTTTTTCTTTCTTTCTTGTAAACGGTTTTATTTAGATATTTTTGTTTTTTTTTTATTCTTTCGTTGCATCGATGTTAAGCGCAGATAGGGTCTAAAACAAAGCACACGATTTCAAGTACCGAAGATTTAGAGTAACTCGGTACCCCTCTGGCTATCACATATACATAACGGACTACAGTAAACAGCTTGGCTGGAATTTAATGTGAGGGTGGTAGCAGTAGCGTGCATTGGTTTTCGGACTAGGAAGGCAGGGCGATGTCGCCTTTTTTCAATTGTACGCTTAAGCCCATTTCAATACGATTCTGACCAAAAGAAATCATAGCCATACACGCTTATTTTATTGACGGTAATAGTTAAAGATGGAGCATTTAATTACATTTTATGAGGTAGGCACTGCTAAATGACCTGTATGCAATGCACACCACTGTGGTAGCCACCCAGTCGGACCGTATAGATCCTACCACCAAGCGTGCTGGGTTTTGTTGAATCTTACAACACGCGTCTATTCCCAGCATGTGATGAGGAAATTGTATATTCTCGTCTATACCCACACGGGACAGAATATAGAGTAGTTAAGCTTTAAACATAACATCACGCCTGTATTCTCTGAAGTGATGAGCAGAGGTGTATAGTAACACCCTTATTTCGCCGTTATGTTTAAGTCCCATATAAGCCAATTGCCATCAACTGGGCACGAATCCAAACTCCGTGCGGCTACTGAGGAATTCCACACGGAAAAACTCAGTACCACTTTGCCCGACCTGAGGATCAAACCCAAGACTTCTGTTAAGCTGTAATACATCTAAACTTATATTATAAAGAGGAAAGATTTGTATTTTTGTATGTAAAGAATAAACTTAAAAACTACTGGACCGATTTCAAAAATACTTTTGCCGTTAGAAAGCTACATTATCACTGAGTAACATAGGCTACGGGCGGAGCCGTGAGGACACAGCTAGTTAAATATAAATAAGTATTTCAAGTGAACTGAAGCTCTAGTGCATAATTTTCGCGTAGACAAATGGTTATTTGTCTCTCGTTCCTCGCTTTCATTTCCGATTTACTGAACCGTTCACCGTGAAGTTAGCTACACACCTACTATGGTTACTTTGCTAATGACTATTCTGAATGGTGCGGACGTTTTAATGCGTCTGTACGTTTTTAAGTGTTTTAAATTAATATTTTTATTTTATTTTTTGTGTGTGGTTAGTCATTAACCTGGTGTCAGAGTTCATGCCGCCGATGAGCCTCTGACTTGGCTACACGTGCCGTCGAGAAATCTCCCAGGCATGCCGGTTCCCTCACGATGTTTTCCTTCACCGTTTTTAAGCAAGTTATAATTATACAATACGCACATGAATCCGAAAAGTCAGAGGTGCGTGCCTAGGTTCGAACTCGAGACCTATGACTTGGTAGTCCGACGGTCAGACCACTGGAATATCACTGCTCTTAATCTGGTGTAAATCAAAGACTACTAAAACCCTCTTTACCTACATATTACAGGAATATTTAAACTTATCCTAGGAAAAACCCATCTACTTGCAAGTTAGCCTTCGCGTGATTAGTGTCTCGGTACTTTATCCGTCAAAGGAAGATTCTCTAGCCAAGAACTATGTTAAATTAGACCGTCTTGAAAGAGAACATGTATGAGGCTGCGGTGCAAAATATGTGGGTCACATCTAATGATAGCGACAATATAGAATGTTATATACTTACTATTTTATATTAGATTTTGACCTTAGAGTATACAGGGTTACTGGTAACTCGACCTATTCCCTGCAGGACACTATAGAAGGCTTGAAATGCAACAAATTAAGCCACCAAATGTTCTACCGAAATTCAGTAGTTTTTGAGATATTAAATTTTGGTATTTTCTTTACATAGTATAAAACAAAGTCGCTCCCGCTGTCTGTACGCTTAGATCTTTTAAACTAACATCGGATTTTAATGCATTTTTCAGAAATAGAGTGATTCAAGAGGAAGGTTTATATGCTCCACATTAGTATCTACATTGCACCCGTGCGAAGCCGGGGCTTGTCGCTAGTAATGAATAAACTTCAAATGGTTGAATCAGGGATTTTTTTAAATATAAAAAAAAGACTCTAAAACTACTTAATTTTGGTAGCACATCGGTCGTTTAATTTGTTGCATTTCGACCCTACTATAATTTCCTGCAAGGAATACGTCTAGTTACCATTTACCCTGTATAGACACACCCCCGGTTCCTGAAAAACTATGAATTGAATCTGTTTTCAAATCTCATGTCAACTCATGTAGTTGGTCGACCAAAATATAACAATCGATTACATCACTAGATATAAGATTTAACAGTTGCTGATTAGTAAATTTTGCGCTGATTTGCTTTTCATAAACCTGGGATTTGTATTTTAAACGTAATAGTTATAATAATATAATAAGCTTTATTTCTCTCTTCACAAAGGCAATACATAATATTCTCATATATAATACATGCTAATTTAAAGTACATAGTAGAATTATACTCCTTTGTGAGAGACTGGAGTCCGTACTAGGAAATCCCTGTGTGATAGATCACCAGGCTCTCACCTTGAAAACATGGTAGGCGCTCAAGACATGAAAAGAGACTATGCAGAAATTAAAACTATTAAAATGTGTACAAATTAATTTGATTGTTACTAATTTTAATGTTAGTTTTGTGGAGTCTTAGTGTCTCTTTCTCTCACAAACACACCGCCACATAAGGGGTGTGTGTGGGAGAGAGGGTGTGTATGTGTGTGTGTGTGTGCGTGTGTGTGTGTGACGTGAATGTATGGCTGTGTATGTATTTAGTGTCTTCGTGTTTATTATGAAGGGATAATAAATAATTTTTCTGTACTATCATAGTCCAGAGTATGAAGCCACTTAATTAGTAGGTAGGTACTTTTTTACATTGATGTTTTGTAAGGGAATAAATTGACAGCTTAAGGTATATAGTTGATTTATTATGAGATTTTAATTTTAAAAGATTCCCACAATAAAACTAGAAAAAAAAAAGAATTTTTGGGTTCTGCTTTTACCCCAAAAATTACGATCAAAAATGAAAATTCAGCGTTAAATCAAACTATTCAATTCAATTAAGTATTCTTTATTTGTGCAATATAGAACCGCAAGGAACGTGAAAACCCGCACCGAAAATTTAAAAAAAGAAAAACAATCCATCACCACACATTCCGATTCGTTTAACCCAATCTGTCCCGACACTGCTGTAATGAAAAACCGTGTAACAAAAGGTTCCTAGCAAAAAACGTTACAAACTCGCCATCTGTCAGACAATACGTGCGTTCAAGACTTGGCGCCGCTCAGTATTGTGAGGGTAATACTTCTCCTGAAAAGGTTTCACAATTGAAAAGCCAGAGCGATTAACAGAGTTTAAAAGGAGGGATTTACTTGCTCGTCCCGACCTACATTCGACGGGGAACGGCCGACTGTATGATTTTTTAGTCTAGTGAGCGATTTGACGTTTTAAATGTTGGATACTCGGTTTTGATTTGTGCGCGTTTTTGCGGATACTCGCGTACGTCTTTTTGCGATTTTTTTACTTAAAAGAGTGATAGGTGTTGTTAAGGTTTTTGCTGTAAAAATCGTAGAGCTTTTTTCACGATAGGTCATTGCGGTTACCGGAAAAGTCTCGGGCGTCGTCAAACTCCCGAAATTCCTACGTTCGTGGTATGGCGAGTTCCTTATTTTGATCAAAAGAATGATAATCTAATCGTACTGAAGGGCACAATGGAGAGCATAGATTAGTATATTTGAAGGAAAACCCAGTGACTATTTTCAATGTAATTACAGAAATTAGATACAGAGCGTGCGTACAAAGCCAAGAAACAAGTAAGGAGGGCAGAAATTACGTCACAACCAGACCATTAACAATTTGCGGGATAGTCACATTTAAAATATACATAAATTAACTAAAGGTCGCCTTCGAGGATGTCGTTTATCGCGTATTCCGCGTTTTGCGGTATAAAAGTAGCCTATGTCATTTTCTGGGTTCCAGATTATCTCAGTACAAAGTTTCATCAAAATCAGTTCAGTAGTTTAGTCGTGATGAGGTAACAAACAGGCAGACAGCTACTTCCGCATTTGTAATAGTAAGGAAGGCTCTTGCCAACTGCTGCGTGACATCAGATTGGTAAGTGGTAAATCAGACTGCACTAGCGGGTGCGGGGGCGGGCGCGGGCGCTCGGGTCTTGGCGTCTGCGTGTTCACAGTAGTGCCGAACGAGCTATCGCAGCGTGCGCGTGTTTCGTCGTTCTCAAACTTTGCTGCGTAGTTAGAAGACATGGATGACGATTTGATTTTATTAATGGAAAATTCGTACTTGTAATGGAAATTGCAATATATGAAGTTTGGTACACATGATTTAAATAAATTCCAAGATAATAAATTCTTCCGTATTTATATCCATGACGACGCTTCGGCGGGTGTATCAAAATGGTTTAGAACCACACGCGCAGTCACCTAACAGACGCTACATTACTGTGAACGATACAAGCGGACTGAGACATTAGACACACCCGCGCCCGCCTCCACTCTGAAAAACGGCTTAACCGTCTTTCAGAGTGGAGGCGGGCGCGGGTGCTAGCGCGGGCGCGTGTAAATCAAAATGTATGTAGACGCCAGTTGCATTCACAGTGCTCCCGCGAGCCGCGCGCCTGCATGAGGCGGTTGCGGGCGCGGTGGCGCGGGTGTTTCTAATGGCTCAATCCGCTCGTATCGTTCACAGTAATGTAGCGTCTGTTAGGTGACTGCGTGTGTGGTTCTAAACCATTATGATACACCCGTTAATAAAATTAAATCGTCATCCATGTCTTCTAACTACGCAGCAAAGTTTGAGAACGAACAAATACATGCACGCTACGATAGCTCGTTCGGAACTACAGTGAACACGCAGACGCCAAGAACCGAGCGCCCGCGCCCGCCCCCGCACCCGCTAGTGCAGTCTGATTGACTACATAGACATCATCCTATCTAGCAATCCACGTAAAACATAGTCCGTAAAGACGTATACATTATTCAGCTATTTAATTATATAACCGACTAGCTTTTACCCGCAGCTTCGACTGCATGATTTTTTTTTCACTACTTACCTTAGGGGAGGTATTTGAAAAAATTGTTCCTTAGTGGATGCCTACGTTATAAAAGGTAACTACTGACAAAATTTCAAGTTCCTAACCCTATCGGTTTAGGCTGTGCGTTGATAGATCGTCAGTTGGTCATTCAGTCAGTCAGTTTCTCCGTTTATATACATATAACTAGCGATCCGCCTCAGCTTCACACGAGTGCAATTTAGATACTAATGTGGGGCATATAAACCTTCCTCTTGAATCACTCTATCTATTGCTGAAAACTGCATTAAAATCCGTTGCGTAGTTTAAAAGATCTAAGCGTACAGACAGCGGGAGCGACTTTGTTTTATACTATGTAAAGAAGAAGATGAAGTCATATGCTACATTCGTATGTGCTGCACCAATAACAACTTTTCTACACTGAACCAATACCTACATAAAAAAAACGTAAACAATATTCGCACATAAAAAAAAATCTAGTATGAACTGTTTCAATGTACTCCTTACTATTGTTTCTCGATCGAAAGTCGTTTCTACTTTTTTTGTCGTCAGATTTTCACAACCGTTTTTTGTTGAGTTCGGTTTTTCTTCAAGCCGCTGTACTTCGTACATAGATGACAGCTTCTTTAGAACGCACCTGATTCGCGTTTCGTGATTACTATAGATGAATTATTTAAGACTAGATAAACCGGTGAACTTTATCACCTAAATTTTTTTTTTAATATTTCCTAATTTTCTTTTTTTTTAAACCAGCCCAGTGTTGAAGCGAATATAACAAAAAAAAAACAAATCGGTTGAGCCATTATCGAATTTTTGCAAGATTAACGCACGGCAACTGATTTTTATTAAATAAATATTTAAAAAAACGAAAAAAAAAAGCGATATTGTATTAGAATTTTATCAAAAATCAAATAAGTATCTAATGAGCATAGTGGAATTTGTCTTCTTTATCTGATGTAAATTAATTTGGTTCAATCAATTTAACATTCATTCAAACTATTTATCCCAGGAATACAACAGTAATTAATTCCAGAAATTGGCATCAGGTTCAACCTGTAGTGTAATACGATCTCTAATACACCTGCTACGTGCAGGAATAATTATCGTATCGACTTGGCCACCCCCGCGACTGTTCAATATAACAGCCATACACTATAGTACCTAGATACAATCAAGTTAGTACCTACTAAAGTTAGATATTATCTGAATGCTGTTTCAGTAGTAGGCATTAAATGTTACAAAAGTAAATCTTGTTTTGTAAAATAACTTTTTTTTTAACTTTATTTATTGACTTGGTCGCATTGATTCACCTAATGGTAAGCGCAGACAGGACCTAAGATGCAGCACACGTATCTAAGGAACAGAGATATAGAGCGATTTCTCTGGCTCTTACGACGGAATACAGTGAACTGCTTAGCGCCGACTTCAATCAGCTAGTGAGGCGGACCGTAATCCTGCAACCAAGCGTGCTCGGTTTTGTTGAATCTTACAACATGCGTCTATTCCCAGCATGCGGTGAGGAAGCGTTATAATTTGTATTTTGTTAGCCCGTCCCCACACGGAATAAAAACGCTGACTGTACTCCCTGTGAATTAAAATCAACTGAATCTATTACAGCCTTTGCTGTTTATAGCGGTTAAAATTCTCTTTTTAGTATATTTGTTTTGTTACTATAAATTATAAAAAAAATGTAAAACGAAACACATTTGCTTAATAAGTACATAAAAATGTGAAAACAATTTGTATCATTTACAACAACAAAACTCGAACGTAAATCTTCTAATTCCAATTCCACTTCGAGTTTCAAAAGTAACTGTGAATCGGAGCGCCTGAATGGAATTCTGACGTCACGACCAACGATCTTGATTTATTATATTTTAAAAAGATTTTTTTCTCTACGTTCATGGACCGCTTCCAATGTTGTACACGTTCGCATCACGCGAGAACGTCATGATATTACCACGTGATGTGACGTAGGCACGTAGAAAACTGGTAAGTACTGGTACGCTATTTTGATTGGAAAATCGTGTAGGAAGATTTGGGAGATGTTTAGGCTGTGACGTCACAGGATAATAATGTTTTCAGAGTTGTGTGTGAATAGTGAGGATGGATGGATCAAAGTCGAACAGTGATGTAAGTATACACCCGTTTACTGAAAGATCAATTCCGATCATTCGATGTGAACCGATCTTCTTTTCGTGTGGTTAGCGACTAACCTGGTGTCAGAGTTTATGCCGCCCATGGGCCTCTGACTTGGCTTCACATGCCGTGGAGAAATATCTCTCAGGCATGCCGGTTTCCGCACGATGTTTTCCTTCACCGTTTTTAAACAAGTGATAATTATACAATACGCACATGAATCCGAAAAGTCCAGAGATGCGTGCCTTGGGTTCGAACTCGAGACCTATGACTTTGAACCGATGTAACCGGCTGTTAGTATTTTGGTAAAATTGGTTGACAGCTTATTAGTTAGAGAGTTAGAGGTTCGATTTCTAGGTCAGGAAGAGTGTAAAATCGCATTATTCCGTTGAGTCCGGTAAATGGAAATATGCTCGTCCTATTACCGTCACTGACCCTTTGGGCAACACAAACTTAACTGTATGTATAACTGTACCGTAAACAAATGTAACGAGGATTCTAAAACAAAGATTTCTATGCGTAGCTAAAACATTATTAGATACGCGGTCAAAAATATTTTTGTAAAACTAACTAATGGGTGTAGGTACACCCACACCCACACACACATTCGCAGTACAATGCCACACGTCATTAGGTAACGACGTGTGGCATCGTAGGTACCTACTGTGACAGATAATAAAGAAAATACTATGAAAACCCGTTATTTTACCGTCAAAGCTTTGATGTCTAGAAATTCTAAATAATTGTATACTCTCTTATTTTTCTTTTTTTTTTAAAAAAACATTGCCCCACACTAAAATTTCTCCTGTATCGCGGGTGCGTTTGCAGACACAAATCTTCACACACACAAACATCCAGACCCGGAACAACTATCTGTAGGCCATACAAATATTTGTTCCATGCAGGAATCGAACTCTACTCTCTTGTGTTGCCCTGTGTTATTGTCAAACACAAAAATTACTCAAAATATTCCAGTTGTTAAGTTTGGTAGAAATAAACCACCGCTGAACCGTCGGTCCCAGGTGTCATAAGAATACATATGACAGTCGTTACGGGTAGTCAGGATGCTAAAAGTCTGACAATGTCTAAACTTAGGATATCGGCATTGCCCAGTTACTGGCTCGCGGAGGTCTGATGGCAGACGCTCCGTGTAAAATACTGATATTCAGCCGCATCATGTTAGACTGGATGTTGACGCTAACAGAATTGGGAAAAAGCTAGAGAGAACGGGTACTTATTAAACGTCAAGTAACTGCAATCACCAGTGATAAGCAGGGATAGCCTACCTTTGACTTTTAAAATTCATGTGCAGATCAGGCTCCCTTACGTTAACAGTGAAGGAAAACAATCTGAGGAAACCTGCTCACCTGAGAGGGCTCCATAAAGTTCTCGATGGTGTGTGCGGTGTGCCGACCCGTGGTGGACTAAGGCCTAAATCCTTCTCATTCTGAGAAGTGGCCTATGCCCAGCAGTGGGACAGTAATGGGTTTATTATGTTATGTAACTTCGATCACCAAATATTGTCATACATTCAATTAATTCGATAAAATAATCGATACAGTAAACACATATTATTGACGTATTAATATCACACCTTACCTGTTATGTAATCTAGATCTACGATGCGACCTACAGCTGTCTATCACTCAAAGTCGAAAGCTTTTTGTATCGATTTATTATTCAATATGTATCCTATTTTAAGGGTGTCGTCTCACTAAAGTATGCACTACAGTTGACGCAATCTAATAGGTCAGATTTGACACCTGTCAAAATGCTCTGTGTCAAACACTTTTTTCCTCTTAGCCTTTTCCCAATTATCTTGGGGTCAGCTTCCAGTCTAACCAGATGCGGCTGAATACCAGTATTTTACACGGAGCGACTGCCATCAGACCTCCGCAACCCAGTAACTGGGCAATGCCGATATCCTAAGGTTAAACCGTTTGTCAGACTTTCGGGCTTCTGACTACCCGTAACGACTGTCATAGGTATTCGTATGACACCCGGGACCGACGACTTAACGTGCTCTCCGAGGCACGGAGGGGTCTCGATGTCTAACAAATGGTCACCCATCCACGAACTGACCGCGGCAAGCGCAGCTTAACCTCGCAAATCGTACGATCGGCGCGGTTGTTATTTAGCCACGAGCCCCTCTCTGTGTCAAACACTAATCTTCTTTATTATTATTTTATTACAAAGTATAAAACAAATTCGCTTCCGCTGTCTGTACGCTTAGATCTTTTAAACTACGCAACGGCTTTTAAACTACGCAACGGATTTTAATGCTATTTTCAGCAATAGATAGAGTGATATAAGAGGAAGGTTTATACGCCCACATTAGTATCTACATTGCACCTGTGCGAAGCCGGGGCGCGTTGCTAGTATTGTAATAATCTTATACCTTTAAACGAGCAATTCTTGTATATATATAATCTGAATCTCGGAAATGGCTCCAACGATTTTCATGAAATTTAGTATGCAGGGGGTTTCGGGGGCGATAAATCGATCTAGCTAGGTTTAATTTTTAGAAAACGTCGTTTTATCCGTGTTTTCAGGCAATGAAAAACTGCTACAATATCATTAGAATACGAAGGTAAATTTCGCCACCATCTACAAGGTTATAATAGCTCTGGTGGGAAATCGGGCGGTCTCGAAACCAGAAGACCCCGCATCGAGTCCAGATGATTATTTATTCCCCTTTAATTTTCAAGTTCCTTCTTTTTCTTTTTTCCTTTTTTTTTCTTTCCAAAAAACACGATTTACCAAAAAAAACCGAGCAAAGCTCGGTCGTCCAGGTACTTACTTTAACGTGCGGCGTTTAATTGCAGTTTAGCATGGGCGTAAGTAAATAATAATCCCTTAAAAAAACTTTTAAGTTCAACGGTTTTATTTTGCAGTGCCCCAAGAAGGGTTGATGTCAGGCAGGCGGCCGGTCATAAAACAATAAGCCAAAACCTCTAACAACATGGATTTACATACATGTTGTCTTAACCCCACCTAGTGTGGGATAATGGCAGAGAGATGATCTCTGCAGCATCAGAATTTAAGGATTAAAGGTTGAAATTATTATAATGTTGTCATGGGAATTGAATTTGTTTTCGAAGTTTCAGGAGAATCGGTTAAGCAGAAGTAGTTGTAATATCTATCACAAGATTTAAATCAAACAAATATACGAAGTGAAGCTAATAAAGGTGACTCTATTTAAGATCAAAAGAGTGCAACTTCTGTACTAAGACTTACACCCATATTCTAAGACGTTCCTCCAAAACTTACTCAACTCGACTCCACCTCGACTCAGCCTTTAGTTGACAAATGTCCTCGACTCGAAATTCTTCCTCAGTCGAGGTAAAGAATCATCTGTCAAACTCAAGGTACCTCGGAATCTATCTTAAGGAAGGAAGTGTCAAAGTTCATATGTAACAAAAATGAATTTTGAAGACTTTATCGAATATACTTACGATAATCTTTACAACTATTTATCGCGGCGTTATTTGCGCGATGCAGATAATTCAAATTATGACGTAATGACTCCGTCGAGGAACCTCAAAGTTCACTCGAAATTGCGACTAAGAATACAATTTTGAAGGTGTTTTCGAGGCCGTCCTGAGTCGAGTATGAGTCGAGTAAGTTTTGGAGGAACGTCTTAGAATATGGGTGTTATTGTTTTTGTGGTCTTATCAAAATGTAAAATCCTACTTATTACGTTACAGCAAATGTAGATGTTACAAATGCAACATAACGCGTGTATTTCCCCAAGGTGTATACAGTGACGATGTAACCTCCAAAGGTCTTCTCCCTACGGAATTGTTGTACACTTACAAATTGTTGTTAATTGTACAGACGACGACATAAGTTACTAGTAGACAGAAATAAATTAATCTTAGCTAAATAAATATACCAAAAATATAATTTTGAAATTATAAAAGAGTACACACACAACTCTGATTATATCTTAAAGTTTTTATTTTCAAACAGTAAATTTTTCAAATAAATCTAAGTTTAAAAACCCAAATATTCGGCTACTTTTGTCGCTAACTGTTCAAACACCCAAGTGACGCTGATATCGTCACATACAATAGGTGACTCTATAGCCTTTTACCGGGAACAATTCCAATCCCCAATTTCTACATTCCTCACTAAAAAGTAACATTTTGACCGAAACGGGAATCTAACCAAGAAACATTTACGGCTTCTAAACCAATGATAATCAAGTCTCTTCCAACTACAAGAAGTATTAAACATACTTTGCAAGTACCTTACTGTAAGTTCTTCAATCTTACCACGAACATTCAACAAACCACATAAAAAAGAAGCCAAAGAAAATTGTATCTTTAGAAAGTTAATTGAAGGTTCAATTTTTTTTTTGATTGCGTCTCCTTCAATGTTTACGTGTTTCAGGAAAGTGTTTGTTTTCACCTGTCGTTCTATTTACAGCCTCCAATAAAAACTTTGAAAGTAATTCTGAAAATAGGAGGTACAGAAATACTTGTATAAAATCTCTTGGCTTAGGAAATACTAGAATTATACCTTATCTAAAATTACTTTTAGGTAATTATACAAATTTTAAATCATTCAATTCCGATGCGGTGACAGCTTGCTTGTCCATATTCAATTTAGTTTTTTTTTTGTATAACATTACATCATACCTGTATTCTACGATGGGTTGGGCAGAGGTGTTACTATAGTAACACCCTCATTTTGCCGTTATATCCCATGTACTAGAGGGCGAGCCTATTACCATCAACCGGGCACAAATCCAAACTCATTGCTGCTACTGAGGAATTCCACATAGAAGAACCCAATAACACTTCTGCCCTACCATGACAGGAGCTCACGATCAACAGTCGCGCTTGGCACCACTAGACTTACTGTTACTAGACTTTGTTTTTATTAGCGATATACTCTTGGATTTCCCTCTGTGATTATGGCCACGCTTATTAAATGGCGATTGTTCACGGTATGCTGTCATGTGCGAGCAGGAATATGCTACTACACATCCTCTTGTCAATATAATCCTTTAATCACCATTTACACTGCAGGAAGTCAGTCGTAAGATGTTCGCTTCAGCGGGCTCCTTGAGACGCCTTCGAAACTTCCTTCCTACTGCCACTAAGATAGCGCTAGCACAATGTCTTCTTCTCCCAATCCTCGACTATGCTGATGCCAGCTATCTCGATCTAACTGAGGATCAATTTGAAAAGCTTGAGCGACTTCAAAATCTTTGTATCCGATTCATATTTGGTTTGCGCAAATATGATCATGTTTCTGAATTTCGTACTAAGCTCAAATGGCTACCAATTCGCCTTCGCCGGAATGCCCATATTCTTTCCCTACTTTATAACGTGCTCTTTAACCCTTCTACCCCGTTTTATCTAAAAGAACGCTTCGAGTTCCTCTGTGACTCTTATTCTAGGTTCTTGAGATCATCAGAAAATCTTCAATTAAAAATACAACAGCACTCCACCTCTTTTTATGACAAGTCCTTTACGGTCCAAGCTGCTCGTCTGTGGAATGCTTTGCCACTTAATGTGAGACGTGCACAATCACTGCTAGTTTTTAAAAAGTCAGTGAAGGAGCATTACTTGTCGCTTTAATCTGCTATTTATTTTATTCCTCTCCTCCGTTCTTATACATATATTTATTAGTTTATTATTATATTATTTATGTTTTCTTTTCATATTTATGTAATTATTTTGCCATGTATTTTATATTATTAAATTTTAGTAATATTATGTAGGTACGTAGTGTACTTGTACACCTAGATTGCTCGATTTTCTCTTTCCATTCTCCCAGTCCATCCAAAGGTTGTCTGGAAGAGATCGCCTTGCGCGATAAGACCGCCCATTGTGCATTTTTGTATTTAAATAGTTTTTTGTGTTATATTAACCTGGTGTACAATAAAGAGTATATAAATAAATAAATAATAAATACACTTAACACACTTAATCTAGTTCGTTGTGTCTTGCCTTTTCCCAATTATGTTGGGACCAGCTTCCATTCAAATCAGATGCGTTTGAATACCAGTATTTTACACGGAGCGACTGCCATCATACCTCCGCAACCCAGTTACTGGGCAATGCCTATATCCTAAGGTTAGACCGGTTGTCAGATTTTCAGCCTACGTTGTTTCTTTACAAAAGAAAATCTAATTACAGTAAGTAAAGCTTTTTAATCTTTCTAATCCAAATTGTAGTAGCAATTCCGAATTATTTTATTCAATACAAATAACAATGTTTTCCTTCAATCCAGATCAAAGCGAGAAACATCACGCCTCAAAGAATTAAAGGATTTAACGGGAACAGTATATTGACAGTCTGAGACCACAAAAGCGTTAGAAACAGCCTTCCTTTACAAAAAATGTATACCGCGGGGTTCAGGAAATGTTTCCTTTGCAAAAAATCGAACGAAGTTTGTATCATTCGAATCACCTTCGATGGGATTTCTTATACTTATAGATTTGTAAGTATTTGTGACTATAATCTGGAGAGAATTACTTTGAAAATACCACCCCAAAATGTATTAATAAGTCATACCGTTCAAAAGAATTAAGGTATATAACGTTCACATAGAAAGTTTTAAGACACAATGGTTAATGTTACATGAACAACTAAACAATTAACAACAGCTTTAAAACTAAATTTAAAAAATATTATTCAAAATTTGTTAAGGTGCTACCTCTAAATTATATAATTTTAAGTACTATATTTATTGAATGTAAAGAGACTCACTCACCCCACAGTCAAACCAGTACTACGATTTTGTGGGGCTTAGTTTATAAATTATGGTTACCTCATGTGAATATAAATAAATAAATAAAAAAAAACTATGATAGTCGTTACGGATAATATGAAGCCCGAAAGTCTTATAACCGACCCAACCTTAGGAAATAGGCATTGCTCAGAACTGGGTTGCCGAGGTCTGATGGCAGTCGCTCCGTGTAAAATACTGGTATTCAGCCGCATCTGATTAGACTGGATCTGACCCGATAGTTGGGAAAAGGCTAGAAGGAACATTTTAAAAGCAATTGTTGCTAAAAGTAAATGCAAAGAAAGCCTAGTGTTATGACCGTCGGACTGCCAAGTCATAGGTCTAGAATTTGAACCCATGGCGCACAACTCGTGACTTTTCGGATTCATATGCGTATTGTATAATTAATTAATTATCACTTTCTTAAAAACGGTGAAGGAAAACATCATGAGGAAACCGGCATACCTGAGAGATATTTCTCGACGGCATGTGAAGCCAAATCCGAGGCCCATAAACATGGGCGGCATAAACGCTGACACCAGTTTAGTCACTAACCACAGGAAAAGAAGAAGAAAAATTAAAAGTTAAACTTAAATAAAACACACAGAGTCACACTATCTTCACACAAAATTAAACATAGATTCTGCTATCTCAATTCCCTGCACGCCAGATTAAACAAAGTTAAAGAAATACTAAACCAGACTACACTAGGTAACTGAAAAAGCGAGTCAAAATACAAACAGTAAGACAAAGGCACAGAGTCCCACAGACTCGCTTTGTAGCCAATCTTTTTAATGCAAATGCTTTTACAACGCAGAATGTGGTTCCGTATCTCCCAAGTGCACTGGTTTATTAAGCAACGTAATATCATAAAGAGCAGGGACGTTATGAAGCTTCGATTCCGAATCCGTAATATCGGAAATTCCGGTTCTTTGACCTCTGAATCGGACTCCGGTTCCAGTGGTTCCGATTCTATCAAAATTGAGGTTTACTGAAGGACGAAGAGTCAAGCAAGTTGTCGTGCAAATTGAGTTAAATCAAGAATTGAATCTACCATCAAATGAACCTTCACTAAATTACAGTCACGTTGTATAAATTTTCAAAAATGTTTCATGGATAATTCTTGTTGATAATTATTGTTCGTCACTATCGATATAGAAGAGTAATACTCTCTAACTAAAGAATGGAATGATGAATGTAGAATAATAATTAACATAACATCACGCCTGTATTCCCGGAAGGGTTGGACAGAGGTGTATAGTAACACCCTCATTTCGCTGTTATGTTTAAGTCTCATGTAATAGGGGGCGAGCCTATTGCCATCAATCGGGCACAAATCCAAACTCCGGGCTGTTACTGAGGAATTCCACATGGAAAAACCCAATAAGACTTTGCCCGACCTGGGGATCGAATCCAGGACCTCACGATCAGCAGCCGCGCGTGCCACCCCTTTTTTTTTTTTTCGTGGGGAAATCCTCATGGACTGTCCCCCGTCTGGGGAAGACGGGGGGGTGTGCCGGACTTTTACCGGCTAAAACCCCACGGTGTCCCTCCTTCTGACCTAAGCGCGTGCCACCCCTAGACCAACGATGCAGTCGAGTAAAATAATTAATCTTGAAATAATCAATTCCAAAATTCCAGAATGAATACTTACCTACTTTTTAATAAAAAAAAACTCAATAACACTTTGCTGGAATTGGGACTCAAAAATAAATAAACGTTTTGACCAAATTCTGACCGAGTGCCAACTCTGCGCGTACGCATAGCAAGTACTCATAGTAATACATCATCAATGCACAATACACATTGCAGTTATCAAAACAACCTACTCAGAATGACAGGTAGCTAGCAAAAGAAAAACTTTTCATTATTAGTTGACATAATACACCACGGCAACTAATCATACAGCCAGCTGTCAAAACAGTCATTCTATCTGTCAAAATATTTATAGAAACTGCCATTCTCGATATTGCAAACATTATTTTACGTTCATGATAACGCTACCACGTTATGTTTAATATTTTCTGCTATTATTAAGCAATTGTTATATTATTGGACTACACCCCATAGTAGGTAGGTACATGCTGTATTCTACAACAATATATGAGTATGATGTATTATATACATACAATTATGACATTTTATAACATTTATTTTTCGCTTTTTACATTGATATAATTTGTGAATTATTTTATCGGTGAGTGCGGTGTGGGTAAATCCTAGCGTTCACAACGGGAGACTACAATCCATCATTCTCAGCTACAATCGAAGTTGACTACAAATGTAAAGTCATGGACGTGAACGGTGAACCAAAGTCCCTAGCAAAACTGAATGAGTGGGTCGTGGAACTGACCCGGTGCATAATATCAGCAAGCACATTGGATCACCCGCGCGACGGCGCAACGAGTATTCCCACGGAGGGTTGACGTCAGGCAGGCGGCCGGTCATAAAACAATAAGCCAAAACCTCTAACAACATGGATTTATGTAATACATGTTGTGCCGACCCCACCTAGTGTGGGATAAGGGCAGGGAGAAGAAGATATGAGTATGATGTAGTGACAGAAATCGAAAGGAGTATGCTTTGGTGGTTTGGTCATGTTGAGAGAATGAGTGAACGGCGATTAATAAAAGGAATTTATAAGGCGGATGTCAGTCGAAACGGTAGAGGACGTCCTAGAAGGACATACATCGATGTTATTGGTGATGTTATTCACAAAGGACAGGTGCGTAGTACTCTCAACCGGTGTGCGTGTATGACAAGATGTATGAATGAGGATGAAGCGAATGGAGTATGTAAGGGTCGTAGCATGTGGCGTTCTATAGTTTCTGCATACCCCCATGGGAAAAAGGCGTGTTATGTATGTGACGTATGAGGGGCTCGTGGCTAATTACCAACTGCGCGGATCATAAGCGAGGTTAAGCGGCGCTTTCCGCGGTCAGTCTGTGGATGGGTGACCATTCATTACACATCGAGACCCTTCCGTGCCTCGGACAGCACGTTAAACCGTCGGTCCCGGGTGTCATACGAATACCTATGACAGTCGTTACGGGAAGTCAAAAGCCCGAAAGTCTGACATCCAGTCTAACCTTAAGATATCGGCATTAACCTGCAACTGGGTTGCGGAGGTCTGATGGCAGTCGCTCCGTATAAAATACTGGTATTCAGCCGCATCTGGTTAGACTAGAAGCTGACCACAACATAGTTGGGGAAAGGATAGGCAGAATATATGAGTGACGTATGTATGTTAACAACTTACCATCACACCTTACATTCCCCGAAGGGTTCGGCAGAGGTGTTTTAGTACACCCTCGTTTCGCCAGTTATGTTTAAGTCCCATGTAATAGGGGGCGAGCCTATTGTCATTAACCTGGCATAAATTCAGACTCCAGGCTGCAACTGAGAAATTTATAATGGAAAAACCTAATAACACTTTACCCGACCTGGGGATCGAACCCAGGACCCCATGCTCAGCAGTCGCGCATGCGACCACTAGACCAACAAGGTAGTCAACATAAACACTAGCGGCTCGTCCCGGCTTCGCACGGGTGGACATTTTCTCCGTTTTTGCAACATTTTTCATTTATGCTCCGCTCCTATTGGTCGTAGCGTGATGTTAGCCTACAACCTTCCTCGATAAATAGACTATCCAACACAAAAATAACTTTTTAATTCCAACCAGTAGTTCTTGAGATAAGCGCGTTCAAACAAACAAACAAACTCTTCAGCTTTATAATATTAGTGTATATACAATGATTAAAAGCAGTAGGTATTTAAACAGTACTTAGTTAAATATCCGAATAGTCTCAGCTTCGAACAGGTTTAGACCTGAAAGGGTGAGCCTATTCTTAGCACTTACAACGGTTAGCACTTACAGCTGATCGAGGGTTAATCGATTTACGTCAATAATAGCCCGCAGACTCCACCTGGACATTAAAATCTACACAAAACGAGATATTCTGTTGGACTGCTTGTAGACGGTCTTATAAACTGTTTCTACGTAACCGGTCAGTTATTGGTGACACCTGAAGGGTTCCCAACCTATGGGCATGAGTAAAATACTTAACTTAAGCCAACTAATACTACTAATATCATGACTACTAGCAACAACAGCACTAAGGGCGACCCCTAATGGGAGTCGGACCTCGGCTTAGGGCTTTGCTGGCGAGAGGACTGGAAGGGAGACAGTTTGATGAGTGCTGAATTATCGGCGTGAGTTGGTGTGATTTGAATTAGTGCTATCCAAATAACATAATTGCAAGCCTGCATTCTCCGAAGAGTTGGGAAGAGGTATATGGTAACACCCTCATTTCGCCGTTATGTTTAAGTCCCATGTAATAGGGGGCGAGCCTATTGCCAGCAACCGAGCATTAATCCAAACTCCGGGATGCTACTGAGGAATTCCACACGGAAAACTCAATAACACTTTGCCCGACCTGGGGATCGAATCCAGGACCTTACGATCAGCAGTCTAAACGGGCTGCCTCCACAAAACCACGCGATAACTTGTTTTTGTGTTTTCATTTTTTATTCTTTTACTTGGCTGTACTTGACTCGTGTGCCTGATGGTAAACGCAGATAGGGTTTAAGATGGAGCACATGAATCCAAGGAACAGAGATATAGAGGGATTCCTCTATACCCCTCTGGCTCTCACATACATACGACGGAACACAGTAAACTGCTTGGCGCTGGATTTTAATGTGACCTTACTATGTACGCTCTCTTCACTACATTTACTGTATTAGTTAGGTATCTTGTTATAACAGCAGCAGTGATAGCCTAGTGGTGTGACTGTCGGACTGCCAAGTCATAGGTCTCGAGTTCGAACCTAAGGCACGCACGCACCTCTGAATTTTCACTTGTTTAAAAACGGTGAAGGAAAACATCGTGAGGAAACCTTGCTTGAGAGATATTTCTCGACGGCATGTGAAAAAAGATTAGAGGCCCATGGGCAACATAAACTCTGACACCAAGTTAGTCACTAACTACACGAAAAGAAGATCATGTTATCTAATGAACTCATGTCTAAGTATTATTTTATTTGTAAAAGGAGAAACTGACTGACTGACTGACTGACTGATCTATCAACGCACAGCCTAAACTGCTGGGGTTAGAAACTTTTAATTTTGACAGTATGTACCTTTTATAACGTAGGCATCCATTAAGGAAGGATTTTAAAAAATTCCTCCCCTAAAGAGGTGGAAAAAAAACACGTAAGCGAAGCTGTGGGCAAAAACTAGTTACCGATACCTAGTAACCCTATTAAGTTTATTCAAAGTAACTCAGTATTTAAAACTCTCTACAACAAACGCTACGTATTTAACCGCTGAGTACACAGGGTGTAAACGAAATCATGTAATTCCTTCAAACCTCGTGATGTACTGCTGACACAGATTAACACTGAACGGGATACTTATGGATTCGATAAAAAAAAATATTGCAAAAAGTAAACATGTGTTCTTAACGTGAGGCATTTTAGCGCCCCGGTCAATTTAACTCGGGGGCGCTAAAATGCCTCACGTTAAGAACACATGTTTACTCCTTGCAATTTTTTTTTATTGTTTCCGTAGGTATTTCGTGCAGGGTTACATCGCGAGGTTTGAAGGAATTACATGATTTTGTTTACACCCTGTATTTCTACTCACAGTTACTGTTTTTATACCAATCTCAGAGTTCGAACAATAACAAAAAAAACACTCTATCGTCTACACATGGAAAACTTTCCCATGAGAAATCTAAAAGAAATACTCCAGACCTCTTGAAACTGGCAGAAATAAATTCGTTTTCAAAACAATAGACTCAACACCGTAAAAACTTGCATCTTTGTTGTAAATCGCCCTTATTACCATAACTCAGTTTCGTGTAATAAAATCCATGTTGTTTTCTGTCCCTTTCTCTCTTGGGTCGATGGATATTTCTGTCTTGTTCTAAAGTGTTATGTTTATGACTGTGACGGCCCTTACGGATCTAGTGTATCGCTTCTATGGTTATATCATTGTTTGAATAATGTTATGAATTGTTTTCATGGTTCCTTATTGTAAAGAGAATGTATGGTTTGATCGTCTAGTGTTTTGAAAATGTTAGCTAGTACTAAGTGTAACTGAACAATGATTATTATGGAACCATACAATGTTATCTGTAGCTGGTAACACTAGACAATGTTGACACAGGAGGGTTATCGTCAAGATTAATCAACGCACCCGAAGTTATAAAAACAGTGGTCATTCGACGGAGCAAAGGATTCCATCTCGAACAGCTGAAGAAGTCTGACCTTTTATATCTGATTTGCTTGTCCTCATTTTCTGATCTTCTGTTAATTATTATGTTGTGTTATATTGTGAACTAGCTTCTGTAACTAATCACTAACCCAATTAAAAGTACTCTCAGTGGTGGAGAGTCTATGTTGGTTTTATTTACTTTATTTACCATGCTCCTAATCCTGACATACCGATATTAGCTATAACTGTAATGTTAGCTTCAACCCTACACGTTTCTGTTGTATGTATATTACATGTCCTTAGCAGGACATAGAACATCTTCTGATTGACGTAACGACTGGACGTGGCAGGTACTGATAGGTGGATTAACTATCTAATTACAATGTTAGTACATACCAATAAGATATAGGTAAAGATGAAGACCACAACTACCAACACCTAGGTACTGAAAATCGAAACATTTGGCCAAATATTCCATCTTTATCTAAGTAGGGTATTTAGAAAGAGACAGAATTTCAAAGTAAATATTCAACGCCAAATGTTAAGATTTCCAATAGTGTGTTCTGCGTAGCCTTTTCACAACAATGTTGGGGTCAGTTTCCAGTCTAACCAGATGCGGCTGAATACCAGTATTTTACACGGAGCGACTGCCATTAGACCTCCGCAACCCAGTTACTGGGCAATGCCGATGTCTTAAAGTTACACCTGTTGTCAGACTTTCGTGGTTCTGACTATTACTACTATTTAATTTCTTTGTATAAGACTGGAAATATACAAGGTGTAAATGGTGTAAACTGAAAACCTCTTAAAGGGCTCATTGTACTCGTCATTATCAATAACTTCTACTAGGGACCAATAATGAAATCGCGAAAAAATATCTGCTGCTCCATACATTTATGTTCGCATAACTCGACAAAATGTAGGGAACAGCTGTTTTTTTTCCCATAGTAAAAATTGTTCATAATGATATGTACATTGAGCCTTTAAGAGGTTTTCAGTTTTGGCATTTACACCTTGTATACAAGGTTAGTCGGAAAGGGGGTACTAAGCGGAAAGGGTGTTAAAGTACCCATAATAATGGATAACTTTTGTTCTACAACTTTCCCCAAAAGTCATTAGTTTAAGAGAAATAGCTGTTCAAAGATTTCATAAAAAATATGCTAAATTCTATCTATCCTCGCCTATGATCATCTGTGTTTACATTTTAGCTCATATTTGGGGTCACGGATTAGAAGCTCCATTTTCTGAATTCATAACTAAAGCAGGGATGAAGAATTTTTGAAAAAACTAAATTAAAAATCGGTTTGCATGGTTTTTTTTAATCGAATTTTGAAATTTTTGCGCTTTCTTTAAAACAGTCATCAGTGACACATTAAGTGGCCCGCGGCTTAGTATCCCGTTTCCTGCTAACCATGTATATTCTGCTACCTCGAAAGGAAAAAGGGTTTCATATCTCGCGCATAATAATAAAAGTTGCTTATAAAATCTCGACTCAGCTACCCACCTATTATTGTATTAAATACACAATACAATTTAAATTAGCCAGCTTAAGCTACTGCAAATGAAACCGTTATCTACACTAATATAACAAAGAGCAAAAGTTAGTTTTTATTGCTTAAACATGAGAACAGCTGGCTTCGTTTAGATAAAACTTGGGATATTTGAATAGTCTTCTTTACATAGTATAAAACAAAGTCGCTCCCGCTGTCTGTCTGTCCCTATGTATGCTTATATTTTTAAAACTACGCAACGGATTTTGATGCGGTTTTTTTTAATAAATAGAGTGATTCAAGAGGAAGGTTTATATGCCCCACATTAGTATCTACATTGCACCCGTGCGGAGCCGGGGCGGGTCGCTAGTTTACTATATATTGTTTCTCTTGGCTCAAAAGCTCTTAAGTAGATAGCTTTCACTGGAGAGCTTCTTAAGCCGGGTTTCCTGCGACCATATTTTTGTTAGAAATAGTAACATGTTTTTGTAACAAAATTGGGGCGTGGCCGTGGTTACTATGTTGTGATTGGTCACTTTAGTGAACTCTCTGATCAATCAAAACACAGTTATCTTAATTAACAAATCTAACAAAACAACCTAACAAATAATGTCGTCGGCTTCTACGCTACGGGTCGTGGGTTTGATTCCCGCACGGAACAAATATTTGTATGGCCTACAGATAGTTGTACCGGGTCTGAATGTTTGTACATGTGAAGATTTGTGTTTGTAAACGCACCCACGATACAGGAGAAATCCTAGTGAGGGGCAAGGTTCATTAAAAAAAAGAATGTTTAATTGTTCTGTTAGTTTGTTAGGTACATGTTTTGTTAGATTTTTGTCGCAAGAGTCGGGGCTCAAAGTGTCGTTTTGTAATCACGTGAGAAGCTGGTTTGATAAATTAATAAAATAGCTGTCAAATGTATGAAATTCTGGTGACGTGTACATTTTTAACCGACTTCCAAAAAAGGAGGAGGTTCTCAATTCGACTGTGTTTCTTTTTTTTTTTTATTGTTTGTTGCCTCATAACTCCGCCATTTATAAACCGATTTAGATAATATTTTTTTTATTTGAAAGGATATACTTCCAGATTGGTCCCATTTAAATTTGGTGAAGATCTGATGAAGAACTTCGGAGATAGACAATAGGACTCCTCAATGACGAACAGTACGCATAATGTGATGATGTGATTATGTTACGAGCAGCGTCTTTAGTAGGTCCAACCATATTTTATAATTAAGGTCACTAAAACGAAATAAACAAAAAACATTTTAACAAAAATAAAACCGACTTCAAAAAAACAATGAAAAGAATAAAATAATTACCATATTATAAAATTAACAGTTTTAGAAGTCGGTGCTAATCCACGCTGAACCAAATTGAAGACACCGACTTCTAAAACTGTTAATTTTATAATATGGTAATTATTTTATTCTTTTCATTGTTTTTTTGAAGTCGGTTTTATTTTTGTTAAAATATTTTTTTGACAGATCCTTTTGTGATACTGCTTTTAGGCTTTAATGCTTGGTAGCAGCATTTTTTAAGTTACTAGCTGTGTCTTCACGGCTCCGTCCGCGTTAGAAGTTTTATTCCAGTAATAAATATAGCTTATGATACTCAGTGATAGTGTAGCTTTCTAACGGCAAAAGAATTTTTGAAATCGGTCCAGTAGTTTTTAAGTTTATTCGTTACATACAAAAATACAAATATTTCCCCTTTATAATATTAGTATAGATTATTTTTTGTTTAGAGTAAGACTTGAACTGATTACACTACCTATCGATTTATAGTCGTTAATTCATATCTAGCTATTCCTAAAAAAATATAAACGAAAAAGATATTTTTAGTTATCTTTTTCTTTTATCAAGATTTCCTCACGCTAAAATTTCTCTTAAAATTTTACCTCGTGGGTGCGATTAGTGCAGAAAGCCAAGAGTCGTTTTTTTTAGTTAGATATTGTATTACACTCTCGTAAATAATGTAGTGGGCTGCAATATTGTTTATATTTTTTATTATCCTGATATCGCTATCAGCTATAAGACCGCCATTGTACCCTTTAATGTTTGTTATTGTATAAGAGCTGTGTTACAATTTTGGTGTCCAATAAAGTATATTCTATTCTATTCTATTCTATCCTTTTCCTATTCCAACACATATTGTAGCTGTTTATTGTCCCGGAATAAATAAAAGTAAAGAAAATTAAAATTGACACTGACTGGACATACTTTGCCGAAACGGTTATTCTACGTCCAAAAGACCCACTCCATTCACACGACCGAACGATTTAATATTTGCCCATAATTTTTCACTTTTCAGAATCACGCCTCACAAACATTTTATAAAACAGTTTCATATTTAAATAAATCCTTCGTTCACAACGAACCCTTTGTGTCGCTTACATAATACGTCACACGTACGAGCTCATTATTCATGACGTCATGTGCTGAGTGGTGACGTCAGAGACTCGTGTTACAGATTTTCGCGTCAATATTGAGTTTTGACGGAATGAAAAATTGGATTTCGTTTTGTTTTTGGATTGTTGGAAGGATTATGGGGTTAATGAATAAGCTTTTGCTTTTATAAGCAAAAAGTAGAGATTGATTTGTATTTATTAAAAATAAATCGATAATCGATAACTTGAATTGTCTCCCTCTAAGCCTTTTCGTAACTATGGGGTAAGCTTCTAGTCTAACCAGATGCGGTTGAATACTAATGTTTTACTCGGAGCGATAATATTTGACCTCCGCAACCCAGTTACTGGGCAATGCCGATATCCTAAAGTTAGACCGGCTGCCAGACTTCTGGACTTAAAAACGGCGAAGGAAAACATGGTGAGAAAATTGGCATGCCTGTAAGATATTTCTCGAAGCCAAGTCAGAGGCCCATGAGCGGCATAAACTGACACCAGGGTAGTCACTGACCACGCGAAATGACGAAGTCGGTAACCCTAGCGGAAACTAGGTCTTGACAATATGATGAAGCCAGTGAATGCATAGAAGAGGCTCCTACGATAATGTATATTGATTATACCAAAACCTGTTTGCAGTTTGATCATAAACACAACGACACGTTTGGTGCAGTGGCTAAGCGATTGGCTTCTGCGCTGCGGGTCGTGGGTTCGATTCCCGCACGGAACAAATATTTGTATGGCCTACAGATAGTTGTTCCGGGTCTGGGTGTTTGTGCATGTGAAGATTTGTGTCTGTAAACGCACCCACGATACAGGAGAAATCCTAGTGTGGAACAACGTTTTTTTTAAAAAAAACAATAAAATAAAAGAAAATCATGAATAATCCGAAAAATCAAACAAAACCACTTACAGGCGCAGCTAAACTTTTAATTGAAGGCAAGCTACCTTTCACGTCTATTCGCGAACTTCTTTAATAATTGCTGTCTGTGGGTTCAGCTGCGGTCTGAGTGCGAAAAGAATACGGTTTCCGAAAATGACTGACTGTTAAATACAACATTGTTTATCTGGCTATAAATACGCCGATCCTTGTGAATTACACTTTTGTGAAATTTTACCCCATATGGGGACGGGCTAGAATATAAAGAATATGTCGGCATTGCCCAGTAACTGGGTTGCGGAGATCTGATGGCAGTCGCTCCGTGTAAAATACTGGTATTCAGCCGCATCTGGTTAAACTGGAAGCTGACTCCAATATATAGGTAGTTAGGAAAAGGCTAGATAGAAGAAGCAAATAGCTTCACAATATTCCTTCAAAATACACAAATTACTAGGTGTTGAATACCATTTAACTCAAATAATTCAGTTATATTATCCAGAATAGCTTCAAATACCTTCAAAACAGCGAATTACTAAGTAGACCGGACACCAATTTATAGACTTATGACAGACAAATGTTTCTTATTGTTTAGTGGTGCTCTTAAATCTGCCATGTTTATACGTTGATACCTAAATTCATTAGCTTTGAGTGCTTCTATACTAGCATCAGACTAATATTTAGATTTTCTGTTCCGTACTGGAAGATTCGTTGTATTTCATCATTTCATTTTTAGATCATTCCAAATTTTGTGATGTTGAATATTGATCTTTATCGATCGATTGCCTCATTGTTTTACTTGCGTATGCGCAACTGTCGAGCTTGATGTCCTGAGCTGGATTTTCAAGATAAATAAAGTTTTATTGATTCTTTTTCAAAAAGTTCTTGATGGTGTGTGTAGTCTGCCAACCCGAACTAGGCTAGCGTGATGGACTAAGGCTTCAACCCTTCTTATTTTGAGAAGAGGTCTGTGCCCAGTAATTGGACAGTAATGCTTTAACCTGCTAGTTGTGAATCTTCTTCTTTTCGTGTGGTTAGTGAGTAACCTGGTGTCAGAGTTTATGCCGCCCATGGGCTTCTGACTTGGCTTCACATGTCGTCGAGAAATATCCCTCAGGCGTGCTGATTTCCTCACGATGATTTCCTTCACCGTTTTTAAGCAAGTGATAATTATATAATACGCACATGAATCCAAAAAGTCAGAGGAGCGTACCTTGGGTTCGAACTCGAGACCTATGATCTTCTAATGATCGTATCATTGTCCTGCGTCTCGGTCTCCTTCTCAATCTTTTCGTCTTGTAATATAACATATTTAGCCCATTACTGTCGCACTGCTAGGCACAAGCCTCTTCTCAGAATAAGAAAGGTTTAAACTTTAGTCCACCACGCTGGTCTGGTGCGGGTTGGCGGACTACACACACCATCGACAACTTTGTTGTTTTGAAAGCCTTCTCAGTTTTGCATTATTATCTGTATACACATACATACATAAACTCACGTCTTTTTCCCATGGGGATAGGCAGAAACTATAGAACGCTACATGCTTACGATCTTAACATACTCCTTTCTCTTCGTCCACATTCATACACGCACGCTGGTTGAAAGTACTACCCACCTGTCCTTTGTGAAAAACATCGATGTATGTTCTTCTAAGGCGTCCTTTTCACTGACATCCGCCTTATAAATTCCTTTTGTTAATCGCCATTCACTCATTCTCTCAACATGACCAAACCATCTAAGCATTATTTTATACAATTATTTTTGCTATGTTTATATCTAGAATCATTGACTTCTGAGTACAGCAGACTACTATAACACTAATATTTGAATTCTCTGTTCCATATTTAGACCAACCGCATCATACAGTTATGATCTTTGTAAACAACAAAACCGATTTCAGTACGATATTCATTTAGTTCAGCCGTTTCAGACTGAACTGGAGCTTATATAAACAGATGTCTGTCTATCTAGCTGGCTGAATTGGTTTTATTAAGGTTTATGGTTTTTGAAGTTTATTTCTCTGTTCTATTAGAACAAGGTTGCACTTTAGCTCTATACCTTTATGAGGTAATCAAGACACTGCCATATTATAGTTAGCACGTCGGTACTACATACAAAAATGAATCGTATCGTGTCAATGGTTCATCAAATAGTTTTTGAATAATGAGTGGCCACCTTAATAGCGTTAGGAGTAGCCTTGCAGAGATCGTCCTTCGTGCAGATATTAGGGCACAAGGGAAGGGACACACAAGCAAGTGTGACATGGATTGCTCTGGATCAGCGCAATCACATTGAGCAAGATGGGGATCCCTGAACCCCCATTTACACATATTAAGTCTACAGCGATCAACCTAGGTGCGAAATCGATTCAACGACTTCCACACTGGCCACACAAAAATTCATACTCAAGTTTAATGTCCGGCTAAAGTATGTATGTGCTAAAAGTCGTTCCCATATTTAGACGCTGTCTGGCTTTTTGCACCTTTGTCTAAAAATAACAACTTCCATTTAGTTCGTTATTTGTTAAGTATATTTTTTTTACAAAAGCTCGTCAAAAGCACAGTAAGCGTACGACTTAAACTAACTCTGATAAGTCATGGAGTCGCTTGTATAAAAGAAATACACTTTGGAGCAATGAACCCGGGTCACCAACATAAACCTTAATATCTCGGAAAACATTGTTAAACATCGTTTAACATTGTTTTGTTTGTCAGTGACCCGGATTCATTGCCCCCGAGTGTATACTCAAAGAAGATGCGATCTTTTCTCTCGTTTCAGCACGAGCTATACGAGAATAGCTCATGCTGTGGTGATAAGATTAGCCAGTCAGCAAGGTTGGTAGTGAGTCTGACAGCCCAGGATGTGTCTATGTAACCGGGCAGTTATTGACTGCCCAGAATTTTCAGGACGTACTTAAGCATCATCGCTTATTAGAGGTAGTTTGAAAGTGGCACCAGTGACAGAAAAGTTGAAAGGAAATCGTTTATCTTGGTATGGGCATGTGATGAGGAGGGATTAAATACATGTGACTAAGAGAGTGATGAATATGAATGTTGATGGATGGAGGGGGAGAGGGAGACCAAAGAAAAGATGGATGGACCGTGTGAGGGAGGATATGAAAGATAAGGGAGTAAATGATAATGAGACGGCTGACCGGGAAGAATGGGAGAGAAAATCATATTGCGCTGACCCGAAGTAACTTGGGACCAGGGCAGGAAGATGATGACTTAAGCATCATGACTCGTCATCGACGCTCTTTAAATGCACCTCAAATGCAGTGTTAGTTCATAATTAACATTTATATCTGTTGTCGCTTCTGCGCACGCTCCCGCCTATGTTATAACCCGCTGCTTCATCAGCTTCGGTAAACTGATATCCCATCGGAACAGCAATTAAATTCCGTACCTATCAGTGTCCTGTTCAGGGCATCTAACGAAATTCATTTTGACTTTTGAAGATCATAATTATTGATTTGTACCTTTTGTCTTTTGAACTAGAGACTGAAAATAAAGCAACAGCTGTTTGTTGTTACTGGAGAGTTTTAAGTCTGTTTTACTTTGTTTAATTACACTGTGACTGTCTTGAATGCGAAATCTTTAGCAGAATAAAAAAACTCGGTATTAAGTATTTGGGAATAGGATGAAACAACTTTTTTTGTATTATAACTTTCGTGAGACACATTCATATTTATGATTAGTTACGGTTTACTCACGTGCATTTTCCGGGATTGCCCGACTAGTTTCGGACCCAAACGGAGCCCTTAATCATGAGCTGATCACGCAGCGAGGTCGCGAGTCGAACTAGCGCTGCACCGCGCCGCGTAGCGTTGCGCCCGCAACGAGAGGGGCGCGCTCTGTGTCGGTATTGCTCGTGCATCTTCGTCACTTGTCGTGTCCGGGTTGTTGAAGGACTGAGTGCCGGTGCACGCCGTGCTAACTATGTCACCCTCCAAACTAAACTCACTTCTGTAAGACGTAGACTTCAGAGCTGGTTTCCAGGCAGGTGGCAGTGTCCAACCACCGTCTCTGTTGAAGTTCGGATGACGGCTGATTTCAATGGCTTCACGTACTTTTCGCGGCACGAAATATTTCTCCTTCGCTAATACGGAAGCCTTATCGAAACGTATGAAGTGAGCCGTGCCCGTGTTACAGACGTGTTCTGCAACTGCCGACCTATTGCTGTCCATACTCTTCAAACTACGTATGTGTTCGTTAAGTCTGGTCGCGATATTGCAGCGAGTTTCCCCTATATAACTTAGGCCACAGTCGCACGATATCTTGTATACACCGGGAACGCCTAGCGGATCCTTGTTCTTCGGTGAGCGTAATAACTGCCGCAGCTGTCCAAAAGAGAAAGAAATGTCAAATGTCAAAGGAGAAATATTTCGTGCCGCGAAAATTACGTGAAGCCATCGAAATCAGCCGTCATCCGAATTTCAACAGAGACGGTGGTTGGACATTGCCACCAGCCTGGAAACCAGCTCTGAAGTCTACGTCATACAGAAGTGAGCTAAGTTTGGAGGGTGACATAGTTAGCACGGCATGCACCGGCACTCAGTCCTTCAATAACCCGGACACGACAAGTGACGAAGATGCACGAGCAATACCGACACAGAGCGCGCCCCTCTCATCGCGGGCGCAACGCTACGCGGCGCGGTGCAGCGCCAGTATAAGTGTATAATCTATGGTGCAGCGCTAGTTCGACTCGCGACCTCGCCGCGTGATCAGCTCATGATTAAGGGCTCCGTTTGGGTCCGAAACTAGACGGGCAATCCCGGAAAATACACGTGAGTAAACCGTAACTAATCATAACTATGAAACAACTTTGAATGAAAATAAATTACTCTTTAGCTTTGGATGGTAAAATGATTCTTCGTCATCATAGCCGGTATTTGCTAAGTGCAGGGTATAATACTGTGCCTCGGAGAGCACGTTAAACCGTCGGTCCCGGATATCATACGAATACCTATGGCAGTCGTTACGGGTAGTCAAGCCCAAAAGTCTGATAACTGGTCTAACTTTAGGATATCAGCATTGCTCAGTAACTGAGTTGCGGAGGTCTGATGGTAGTCGCTTCGTGTAAAATACTGGTATTCGGCCGCATCTGGTTAGACTGGAAGCTGACCCCAGCATAGTTAGGAAAAGGCTAGGAGGAAGAAGGGTATAAGATTCCTTGCTCTCTGTCTCTTCTTTATCTCTGTCCCGTGTTTCATAGATTCAGTTATCGACTGTGAATAGGTCTACGCCACAGTTTAGCAATTCCATACAGTCGTCATCTCCCGAGTTGTCTTCAAAACTGTGACGTCATCTCCCAAACTGTCCTTAAAAACTGTCCATTTTTAAACTCTCAATGAACCACTGTATGGAGTAGGTTAGCTACTCTGTGTCTATGCTGTGAAATTATCAGTCTCGTCATTCCAACAAGTTCATGTATGGAAATACTAATGAATAGAAAAATATGTAATAAGTCTATGTATATGATCGTTGTATCATAATTATCTCCCTGCCCTTATCCTACACCAGGTGGGGTCGGCAGAACATGTATTTCGTAAATCCATGTTGTTAGAGGTATTGGCTTGTTGTTTTATAACCGGCCGCCTGCTTAACATCAACCCTCCTTGGAAATACCCGTTGCGCTGTCGCTCGGGTGGCCCAATGTGCTTGCTGATATTATGCACTGGGTCCCAAAATGATATGCTTGTCAATCTTATTGCCAACAACTAAGTAGACTATGTTCTTCTTGGTGGAGTATACTTGAAGTTCCTCGACCCACTCATTCAGTTTTGCTAGGGACTTTGGTTCTGACACATTGTAAACTAATATGATTGTAGTATATGACGTTTAATTATCACCAACAACGAGCTATGCTTAGAATTTAGCTCATTTATTAAGGAAATACGCTCGTCGAGATTATTGATTAAATTTCTCTCACTAATGAGGGTTGAAAGCTGTTCATTAACACTTTTAAGTGATATACAGGGTGTTTTGAATTCTGCCGGGGTTGCGGTGCATGCTTTTGCGAATCCCGCGACCCCAGCCAATGGTCTGGAGGAGACACACCGTGGGTTTTTAGCCAGTAAGAGTCCGGCAGACGCCCTCGTCTTCCCCGGGCGAGGGACTTCCATGAGGATATTCCCACGATAAAAAAGGTACCTACTTCGAATTAAGTGGCGATTTTTCACAGGGTTACTATGTACCATTAAATGATGATTTCCACCAAACGGCTCGCATCGCATCGGATTGGAAAGGATACGAACGGATGCGGCGACAGCCGATCGCATCCGGGAGGATACGAGCGGCTCTGTACCGTCACTTGCGAACATATGCGTTTCTGCACCTAGTCAAATAGTTTCATTCCTACCGTGTTCACAGCCGAAAGGATCCGATCGGATACGACTACAGGCGAACGAAGCCGATCGCGCAAAGCAGCATACTTTCGGCTACGATCGCGTGTCGCGGAAGACGCCTGTGGTCAAGGTGCTATGCACGGCTTGGTAATATAGACTTTAAATACTGTGTACACGATTTAATATCGTTTAAAGATTGTAAAATCCGTTCCGATCCGATGCGATGCGAGCCGTTTGGTGGAAATCATCCTTTATAGAACACATCCAAATAAAAAAAGATTTAAATTTTACATACATAAACTCACGCCTTTTTCCCATGGGGGTAGGCAGAAACTATAGAACGCCACATGCTACGACCCTTACATACCCCTTTCGCTTCATCCACATTCATACATCTTGTCATACACGCACGCCGGTTGAGAGTACTACGCACCTGACCTTTGTGAAGAACATCACCAATAACATCGATGTATGTCCTTCTAGGACGTCCTCTACCGGCGTTCCCATTGACATCCGCCTTATAAATTCCTTTTGTTAATCGCCGTTCACTCATTCTCTCAACATGACCAAACCACCTAAGCATACTCCTTTCAATTTTTGTCACTACATCATCTTTTAAACCGCAACTTTGTCTAATCTCTTCATTTCTCAATCTAAGTATCATTCGAAGTTACACCGCACATACTTCGCAAAGAACGCATTTCCACGGCATTTATTCTACTTTCATGCCTTTTCTGCCACGACCAACATTCACTTCCATACATAAGCGTAGGTACCAGCACACCATTATGGACAGCCAGTCGTGCCATTTTGGACATCGACTGGCTAGCCACAACCGCATGCATAGCACCATTTACTTTATTTCCCGCATTTGCTCTCCTTTCCACATCTTCGTAAATTTTAGTTAACAAAATACCTAATTTTAACAGTAGTGAAGAGCGCACATGACGTAGATACAAGTGAAAGTGAACCATAAAGCTAGTAATGTAAATAGGCAAATTATAAGAACACGATTAAACCGATCATGCATAAATAAAACCTTGATTAAAATTTTAATTCAACTCTGCTTAACAAGTAGGGTTTAATTAAAAAGTGCAAACGCGTTGATAGCAACAAGTTTTGACATAGGTACAATTACTGTTTTATACGGTCTGAAAACATCTCGCCTGTATTCCCCGAAGGGTTGGGCAGAGGTGTATAGTAACACCCTCCTTTCACCGTTATGTTAATGTCCCATGTAATAGGAGGCGAGCCTATTGCCATCAACCGGGCACAAATCGAAACTCAAGGCTGCTACTGAGGAATTCCACACGTAAAAACACAATAACACTTTGCCCGACCAGGGATCAAACCCAGGTCCTCACGGTCAGCAGTCGCGCTTGGTACCAATAGACGAACGAGGCAATTCAATTTTAATTGGTTTAATTGAAATAAATGCTTTGGACTTTCGACTTTGACCTACATAGAGCACTCTACCAGTACCTACTTACAACTAAATTGGACTATGAATAAAACTTTAGGACAAAGAAGCCTACACCCATATTCTAAGACGTTCCTCCGAAACTTACTCGACTCAGGACGGCCTCTAAAACACCTTCAAAATTGTATTCGTAGTCACAATTTCAAGTGAACTGTGAGGTTCCTCGACGGAGTCGTAGCGTCATAATTTGAATTATCTGCATCGCGCAAATAACGCCGCGATAAATACTTGTAAGAATTATGGTAAGCATATTTGATAAAGTCTTCAACATTCATTTTTGTTACATACGAACTTTGACACTTCCTTCCTTAAGGTAGGTTCTGAGGTACCTTGAGTTTGACAGATGATTCCTTACCTCGACTGAAGAAAAATCTCGAGTCGAGGACGTTTATGTCAACTATAACTACCGATGGTACTGAGAAAGGCTGAGTCGAGGTGGAGTCGAGTCGAGTAAGTTTTGGAGGAACGTCTTAGAATATGGGTGCTAGAGTGACCTAAATTTTATCGACCTTAATTCTCACTTCAAGAATATTGCAAAATTTTCCTCCAAAGAGTAGGTTATTCTTTCATTCCCAAGCCTCACAAAACCTTACAACGACGCTTGTCATAATCTAATCATGTCCCATTCAAACATCCCTTCAATTTCCTTTCAACTGATTGTAGACTTTATCTTGTTTGATCAAGGTTTAATTTGCTTTGACAGCATCTCTCATTATGCCGCCTGAGACAAATTAAAGGGAGTCGTTTGTAAGAAAATGAAACCTAATGATATGTTTTTAAGTTAGGAATTTGTTTGATTTCTTTTGATCTTTGTGAAATGTTAATTTGAAGTCAAATACTGATGGTCAAATACTCAAACGATACTCAATTATATGTTGCTATGAAGTCACGTGCTGTCTTTGTCATTTTAAAGCCTCGTATCCACTAGGCAACATTTGGCGCACGACATGTTGCACAACATGTTGTTCAACGTGTTAGAAGTCAGCACGGATCTTTTGTTTAGCAACGTTGTCTGTCTACACATGATTTCGCTCGCATCAGTTGTCGACAACATGTCGCCAGAGGAACTAGTGTTGATTTCAGCGGCGGTATTTATAATTTTATCGAAAAATACATCAAAAAGAAAAAATCCACGTTAGGTGGGTTAGAAATGACTCGCCGCCCGACCAGTAACAGGCCCGAGAAGGCGGCGCGCCGTGTTCCGTGCGCGCTTCTCAGGAGGACGTGGGGCAAGGCCCCACAGAGGAGAGGTCCGCCATGGGTTGGCGGACCGGGACCTGCCGGGGTTGCGGTGCATGCTTTTGCGAATCCCGCGACCCTGGCCGTACGGTCAGGAGAAGGAACACCGTTGGTTTTTAGCCGGTAAGAGTCCGGCAGACCCCCTCGCCTTCCCCGGGCGAGGGACATCCATGAGGATTTTCCAACGAGAACAAAAAAAAAAAAAGTGGGTTAGAAATAACTTAAAAAATAAATAAAATGTATTCAGTGTATTCGTTACACCACACGGACATTTCTGCGCGTCACGTCTCCAATTGACAACACTTGATGCTCAACTGCATGTTGCACTAAAACAAACAACAAGCCGTGCGTCATATCGCGCGCCAGCTGGAACCATCGCGCGATGTTGTGCAACGCTGCCGGACATGTTGAGCGTCACGTGTTGCGCATCAATTGTTGCCTAGTGGATACGAGGCTTGAGGCGAAGTGACAGTGACAGCACAATATTAACATACATAAACATAATTAGCCCATTACTGTCCCACTGCTGGGCACGGGCCTCTTCTCAGAATGAAAAGGGTTTAGGCCTTAGTCCACCACGCTGGCCTGATGCCGGTTGGCAGACTACACACACCATCGAGAACTTTATGGAGCCCTCTCAGGTGTGCAGGTTTCCTCGCGATATTTTTCCTTCACCGTTAACGCGAGTGATACTCAAATTCTGATCCGCACATGAATTCGAAAAGTCAGAGGTACGGGCCAGGGTCGAACTCAGACCCTCCTGCATGAAAGGCAACCGTTCAACCGCTAGGCTATCACTGCGAAATTAATATAACATCACGCCTGTATTCCCCGAAGAGTTACACCGTCATTTCGCCGTTATGTTTAAGTCCCATGTAATAGGGGGCGAGCCTATTGCCATCAACCGGGTACATATCCAAACTCCAGGCTGCTGCTGAGAAATTCCACACGGAAAAACCCAATAACACTTTGCCCGACCTGGGGATCGAACCCAGGACCTTAAGATCAGCAGTCGCAAAATTAACAGAAACTTAAAATTGAGTATTTGGCCGTAAGTCTAGTAGTAGTTTATTTTATTTGAATAGACTTATAAATAAATAAACAGTACGACAGATTTCTCAAAGGAGAAAGTAATTTTTTTTTCAAATGGTTACAGACACTTTCGAAAGGTCAATCATGTCAGTTACACAGTTTCCTGAAATTTATATAAAACTATGAATATCATTTGGAAGATTTGCCGCAATATGACTAGTACTAGCAATGGGTCAAGATAACGCTGATAAAATAATTATGAAGAAAACATTCATACAGTATATTAATTAACGAAAGACGTTCCCGTTAACTTGCAATAGTACCTATAGCGTGCTAGCTTGCAATGGTAATAATATATTTTTTAGTATGACTAGTCATACTAAAAAATATATTATTACCATTGAATAAAAAAAAATTAACAAAAATAAATCCGACTTAAAAAAAACGATGAATAGAATAAAATAATTACCATATTATAAAATTAACAGTTTCAGAAGTCGGTGCTAATCCACGCTGAACCAAATTGAAGGCACCGACTTCTAAAACTGTTAATTTTATAATATGGTAATTATTTTATTCTTTTCATCGTTCTTTTGAAGTCGGTTTTATTCATGTTAAAATGTTCTTTATTTTTTTCGTTTTAGTGGCCTTAATTAAAACATGGTTGGACCTACTAAAGACGCTGCTAGAAACATAATCACATCATCAGATTATGCGTACTGTTCGTCATTCAGGAGTTCCATTGTCTATCTCCGAAATTCTTCATCAGATCTTCACCAAATTTAAATGGGACCAATCTGGAAGTAAATCCTTTCAATTAAAAAATATATATCTAAATCGGTTTATAAATGACGGAGTAATGAGGTAACAAACATTTAAAAAAAAGATTAAAAAAACCAACCGAATTGAGAACCTCCTCCTATTTTGGAAGTCGGTTAAAAACAAACTGTTGCTGACTTCCTTGTTAGTTTAGTGGTCGCAAGCGCGACTGCTAATCATGAGGTCCTAGGTTTTTCCGTGTGGAATTCCTCCGTAGCAGCTCGGAGTCTGGATTTGTGTACGATTAATGGCAATAGGCTCGCCCCAATACATGGCACTTAAACATAACTGGCGAAATGAGGGTGTACTAAAAACACTTCTGCCGAACCCTTTGGAGAATACAAGGCGTGATGTTATGATGATGAAAAACAAAATGTTTTTTTTTTATGATATAGATCAACGACATTACGGGAACGTACTCTGTTATTTAACATACTGTATAAAAATAATTAGGTCGACTAGTGCTAAAAATGACCTTCTAGAATTATCTAGTGATTCGATAAATATTTATTGTTATACAAGTCATAATAATAATCTTAAGACAATATAGAATTATGATACCTAATAGTTATTTAGATAAAATGATAAAAAATGGCTCCGAATTTATACTATTAAAAAAAACTTGTATTTATGTTATAATGAAGGCAGAAATTTTATAATACAATATTTAACCTCATATTTCTATTTGTTTCAGGTGGGTGTACATTCACCGATTTAACAGATTAAGTACATGGAATTTACCAAAAAAAATCTCATGTAAGTCATATAGATGTAAATTTTTACTGTTTTGACTATTTGTCAAAATGTGCACTTGAGTGTACATTCAAGGTAACGTTTATCAGCTAACAATTTGTTTCGTGTTTAAAATAATGACGCTGTTTACTTTAAAATATTCTAAGAACTTAATTTCTCATTAGAAAATACAAAACGAACACAGATTAGCGTGTTAGATATAAAGGATCGAAGGCTTTCCGCGAAAGCAACAGTTTTCAGACGCCATGCTAGCAGCAAAGTTATAAAATACTAGCTGTTCTCCCGCGGTTGTGCCCGCGTAAATAATTTGACTACAGCGCTACCTATCGGATCTTAGCATAGCTACGAACCATCGTCTTGACAAAACAAATAAATTGTGTAATTATGACCTTAATCGGTACAGTCGTTCTCAAGTTATGGCGTGACCAAGGGAAATAGGGATTCATTTTTATACAGAGTGTAAATGAACTCATTTAATTCCCTCAAACCTCGTGATGTACTGCTGACATATATTAATCCAGAACGGGATACATTTGGATTCAATAAATAAGAAAATAAAAAGTAAACATGTTGTGTTCTTAACGTGAGGCATTTTTGCGCCCCGAGTAACCGCGTGGCGAGCGATAGCCGCACAATTCGCTCGGGGTGGTAAGATGCCTCACGTTAAGAGCACGTGTTTACCTCTTGTAATTTATTTGTTTATTGAATCTAAAAGAATCCCGTCCAGGTTATTCTATGTCAGCAGTACATCACGAGGTTTGAAGAAATTACATGATTTCGTTTACACCCTGTTTATAATAAGATTTAGTTATTGTTATAAAAAAAAACTCACTTAATTTTGACAATGAATTTTCCTAGTTTGAAATCGGGTCTAAGACATAGTAATGACCATTACTTCGGCTTGCTAGCTATGAAATCCGCCAGGTCGGGCTAAGTGTAATTGCTGTGCAGTATTATGTTAGAATACCCTCTTATTCTATCGGAAAATCATTTTACACTCCGAATTGGAACCGTGCCCGATACATGATAATAAGATAGTCACTATCACATTGGGAATATTGGGATATAATACCTAACCCTGAGTCTGCTCTGCGCTTGTTCTCAGAGGAATTTGTGCAAGCTAGATTTTCCAAGCGTATGTTCTGTAGTCAAAAGTTGAAATACGAAAAAGTAAGGATAAAAAAACAACGAAAATACCGGCCAAGTGCGAGTCGAACTCGCGCACGAAGTTACGCATTAGGTACCTATAAAAACGGCAAAAAATATCACGTTTGTTGTATGGGAGCCCCCTTAAGTATTTATTTTATTCTGTTTTTTAGTATTTTTTGTTACAACAACAGAAATACATCATCTGTGAAAATTTCAACTTTCTAACTATCACGGTTCATGAGATACAGCCTAGTGACAGACGGACGGACAGGCGGACAGCGGAGTCTTAGTAATAGGGTCCCGTTTTACCCTTTGGGTACGAAACCCTAAAAAGTACAAGTAAAGAAGTTAGTATAATGACGGTCGCATCTCAATATATTTATGAAAATTTGATTTATATAAAGAAAAATATCAGTTTGTTCTCTAAGAACAGCGACATCCATAACGTCAATACTAGAAATAAAAATAAGCTTATCCTACCAATGACTAGGCTCCAAAAAATTAGTAACTCATTTAGGTGCCAAAGTATACGCTTTTACAACAAGATTCCAAGCAATATTCAAGACTTAAGTCTTAATAAATTCAAGTCCTATGTAAAGCAGAAACTATGCGAAAAGGGTTTCTATAACGTTAAAGATTATATGGACGATAAAAATGCTTGGAATTGAGCCGCTCGCTGTTATCACAGACGCATCATTGTAATTATTTCATAACATTATTATTTTTTATTTTATCCTTTTGACATTTATAATCGAATTATTTTTTTCAATGATTATTATTATTTTACCATGTTACATTTTTAATAAATTGTGAATGTGAGTACCATGTAGGGTAGCTATATACACGAATTTTGTAAACGTTTGGCGGTTCTTGAGTTTTTTTTTTGTGACCCACCCAAATGTCCAGCTGATTAGCGTCGTGCAGCGGTCGGGTTGTTGAGCTCCCTAAAATAAGGTTTGAGCTCCGCGATGATTGAAGCAGATGTACCGTCAGTTAGGACAGGTCAACTCGAAACTGCTATGGCACTTTCCTCAAAAGACCATTCCAAACGTTGCCCTACATCGTTTCACTCGCATAGTTTGTATACTACAATGTCTGGACTTTATCTGGACTATTGTCTGGACTGGCAAAAAAATAGGTTTTTGTATTATAGTTATTATTTTAATAATATCGCTTTACAATACTTCATTCCAAACTGTAAAGTATGAGCATCATGCAGCTATTAGTGATACGCTTATAATCATATCATATTACTGCCTATTGTCTGGTAATATGAGTCTGTCATGCTCACTTAAATGTCTTGCTGATGGTGGCGTTGTTTATCCGGTCGTTGAGTTCCCTATAATATGGTTGAGCTGACCGATGCGGATGTGCACGTCATGCTCGTGAACGGGTGCCGTCTGTCGGGACTGGTCAGCTCTTAACTGCTATGGCAATCATAGAAGGCATATTTTTCTATTTGTTACTCTTATGTGAGTTTATTTGTTACATTAACCTGCATTATTCTCATTCTATTTCTCACACTACTGTAATGGAATTGTAATGAACTACTATTTTAAAAAGAGTATTCATGGAGTTTCTTGCCGGCTCTTCTCCATAGAACCTACCTTTTGGAACCGTGCACCTAGTCGTGACGTTTTAAAAGTGCCTGAAATCTGGTCTATTTGAAATAAAAAACTTTGATTTGATTTGATTTGACAAGATGCCGTAATAATACGGTCTACCCCTTCAACATTTAAAAGCGTGATAGTCGTGTCAATTCTGTAGCACATTTTGACAGTACTGAATTAGACTAAACGCAACTGTCACTTTCTTTTTATAATGAAACAGAAAGAGACAACCACTCTTAGTTTAGTACAGTCCTGTCGGAGTGCGCAACAGAATTGACGCCACTATAAAAAAAAAAATCTTTCTTCTTTTCTTTCTTTCCATTGTACTATGTATTTTCATATTAAAAAATAGTTTACCCATACGAAATTATGCGGGTGTATTTGAAAAGTAGTTTTATGGTAGAGTTACAGTGGCCGACATCGTAAAGTATGAATATTTAATTTACTCATTTTTTTAAATGAGTAGTATACCTCTGCTGCATTTCCGCGCATAAATGTTCATGGCCCATGTATAGTAAGTAGCATAGTTTTTAAAACTCCATATAATATGGGAATTTGATTTTTATACTGACTTATACATCTGACTGACTTCCTGGTCTAGTGGTGGCAAGCGTGAGGTCCTGGGTTCGATCCCCAGGTCGAGCAAAGTGTTATTGGGTTTTTCCATTAGGAATTTCTCAGTAGCAGCCCGGGGTCTGGATGTGTGCTCGGTTAATGGCAACAGGCTCGCCCCCTATTACATGGGACCTAAATATAACTGACGAAACGAATGTGTACTAAAAATACCTCTGCCGAACCCTTCGGGGAATACGAGGCGTGATGTTATGTTTATGTCATATTATACAAACACACCCATAATGTAGTTGTGTCAATGTCTGGCACCCGACATAATTTGGCAAAATGTACTGATGAAATTGATTCAAAATATTAATTTAGAAAAATACATTTCCACTCTAACTAGCAATGAAAAAATAATAAAACGTATCAACGTTTTTGACGCTTCGTTTCCCGTGCAAGCTGCAAAAAATTGTAAAACAAAAAAACACGACGAAAATGTCAACTGTCGACAGTCATGTATTGTTGTTTTACGAGAAAATTACAACAGTATATTTAATAATACAGCGTGCGTGCATTTCTGTCGTGTTTTTATGTTTGTTTAAAATATAAAAAAAGTTTTTTCAATGTTTTATGGTGATGCAGAGGAAATGAGTAACAACGGCACTCGTAGAAAGAATTGGCGGTGTGCCACTAATTTCCCACTTATTCATAATTTTGTTCAATGTGTTCTTATTAGAATATAAGGAAATAAATGATGTACGCATAAATTAACATAATATTTATTTGAGTATTTTTCGCTCACGGTAAGATTTTTTTTTGTGTCGAAAGAATTGGTTGTTTAAATATAAAAAAAACAACAGCAAAACTGTCCAACAGAGAGTTTTTTTTTTCCTATTCGACTGCTTGTAGATGGTCTTGCGGACCGTTTCTACGTAACCGGGTCGTTATTGGTGAGACCTGAACGGTCTCCAACCAATCCCGACGAGAGTGAAATACTTAACCTAAGCTAACTACTATTACTACGTCTACTATACTAACATCATGACTAGATAGCAACAACACCACTAAGGGCGTCCCCTAGGGGGGACTTGAACTTTGGCTTAGGGCGTTGCTTGCGAGACGACTGGGAGGGAGACAGCTTGATGAGGGCTGAATTAACGGTGTGACTGCGGAGTCAGAAAGGACGACCGGCTCCTCGGCTGCGGCGGGTGAGCACGGTGGATCAGAGACCCAACAGAGAGAGCTGTTTTGATTGAACAAAAAGATTTATAGTTTTTTTATAAAGTAGGATTTTTTTTATTCTCTACATTTAATACAATCCCTGTAAAACTTTTTATTTCAGTAAATTTCTATACAAATTATACATATACAACAGAGGAGCGTGTCCAACTCGCATTTGGACGTAATGATCACGCAGCCAGTTTTTCCTATTAATTTAATGTCTGCCGCTGAACGCTGAAGTTCTTTGCTCAGAAACTGTATACTGTAATATAGGACAGCCTATTCCATTCACAAATAACATAACATCACGCCTGTATTCCCCGAAAGGTTGGCAGAGGTGTAGTAACACCCTCATTTTGCCGTTATATTTAAGTTCCATGTAATGAGCCGAGCCTATTGCCATCAACCGGACACAAAGTTAAACTCCAGGCTGCTACTGAGGCCGGTGTTGCGGTGCATGCTCTTGCGAATCCCACGACCCCGGCCGAACGGTCAGGAGAAGGAACACCGTTGGTTTTTAGCCGGTAAGAGTCCAGCAGACCCCCTCGCCGTCCCCAGGTGAGGGACAACCATGAGGATGTTCCAATGAGAAAAAAAAGTAAAAAAAAAACGGCTACTGAGGAATTCCACACGGAAAAACCCAGTAACACTTTGCCCGATATGGGGATCGAACTCAGGACCTCTCGATCAGCAGTCGCACTTGCCAGCATTAGACCAACGAAGCAGTAAATTCACAAAATGTACTGTAATTTCTATTTAAATTTAACACGTCATATTTTGTGTTTGATGATCGGTCTTAAATAAGAAGTCATTACCGTTTCTTTAATGTTACACAACCCACCATTACCACTATCATCATATCAGCTCATTTCCACTACTTAATTATGGACATCCTGACTAGACCGCTACAATAATTAGCTATGAAATTATCACCAAGATTGACAAACAGATTGGTTATCAGAACATGCTGTTTTTAACTCATAGCAGGATGCTGCAGTATCCTTTGGACAAAATCTATAAACAAAACCTTTAGCGTTAAGTTTAGTAGCAGGCGGGACCCAATTGAAAATTATAAACCGAAAGAAAATTTATGGGTCCCGCTTGCTACTAAACTTAATGCGGGTATTTAACTTAGGCTTTCAACTCATAATATAGACTGTTAAACCGACATAGAGTTTTCTCGTTTATAGTTTATTTTAATTTTGTTTTCTATTCTCAATCTTGTTTCGGTCTTTTAGTGCATTACTTTTAATGTTTTATTGCTGTCTGGTTTTTGATTTATAAATTATTTATTTTATTTATCTATGGATCCATCTTGTTGCGACCATGTCAGTCTATATTGACTCCATAACATAATTATCCCGTTATTGTCCCACTGCTAGGCAGGGGCCTCTTCTCAGAATGTGAAGAGTTTAGGCCTTAGTCCACCATGCTGGCCTGGTGTTCCATTTAACTTTATGGAGCCCTCTCAGGTATTCAGGTTTCCTCACGATGTTTTTACTTCATTGTTAACGCAAGTGATAATCAAATTCTGATGCGCACATAAATTCGAAAAGTCATAGGTACGGGCCGTGTTCGAACTCAGACCCTCCTGCATGGAAGGCAAGCGTTCAACCGCCAGGCTATCAATGCTATTGACTCCATACCATGCAAAAAAAACTGACGTATCACGAATAATAAAACTAAGCCTGTCATAATAGATGCTGGCTGAAAGCCGGAAAACATTAAGGGGACAAAGAAAGCAAGTAATATTAGGTAATCTGTGGTAATATTAAACGATCATTTACAACGCCTTTCTAGCCTAGTGGTGTGACCATCGGATTGCCAAGTCAGTCTCCAGTTCGAACCCAAGGCACTTCTGACTTTTCGGATTCGTGTGCGTATTGTATAATTATCACTAGATTAAAAACGGTGAAGGAAAACATCGTGAGGAAACTGGCATGCCTGAGAGATATTTCTCGACGGCATGTGAAGCTAAGTTACAGGCCCATGGGCGGCATAAACTCTGACACCAGGCTAGTCGCTAACCACACGAAAAGAAGAGAAGAAGAAGAATGCCTTCCTACTAATATTTTTAGGTACTTACAAAGTCAAAGTCAAAGTATTTATTTCAATTAGGCCATTAAAGGGACTTTTGAACGTTAAAGTTTACAAAGAAAATAGAATTGATTCTAGTCGCTCCTTCCAAAAGGTAGTTTCGTATGGAGAAGGATGGGCAAGAATCTCCACTGTTACTATGCGTGCCAAATAAGAATAGGATCGCGCTTGCTACAACTTCACACGATAGCTGTCAAATTGGTACTGCCAGCAAAAAAATACTATGAAAAAAAAAAAATATTTTTTTTTATTCATAGATTTCATTATTATTTACATTCATTTTTATAAAATGTTATTTATTGAATTCCATAAATAGATAATTTTGGATAATTTAATAATATTTGAAAACAGTATTCATCAAAGAAGTTAACCAATATATTTAATTAACTTCACGAAATGCTACTGGTCACCCTAATATGTCGCCATAATAATAATATAATTACTGTGTAATTAATTTGGCGTAAAATTGATAAGAAATACCAAAAAAGTGAACAAAAATAATTAAACTGAATATAATTTCTTTATTTACTTTTTTGCACACCTTACACTTTGGTAATGAAGTTCACGAGTATTGCGGAACAAAATGGCGTCTTGACAGTGCTATTCTAATTTGGCACGCATAGTACTCTTTTAAAATGTCTTACAATATTTTGTATAGGTACATTAATTATACAATTATATGTGAAGACGATGCACCTAGAATAAAAATACTATAGGTACCACAAAAGGTAAAAAAAAAGAAACAATGACAAATTAATTATGTGATAGATACATGGTGCTCACATATTTACAAACATTACAAAAGTATACGTTTTCCCAAACATTTAAAAGTAATAGGTCAGTGTGTGAGTTAAGGTACTTACTCATAGAATCCAAAATAAAATAATAAAAATAAAATAAAATAATGTTTATTTCAATAACTTAAAATTAATTACATTTTTCTTTTTAGGAATGTCCTTTTAAGCAAAATAAATGCTTGTGTTAGGACATTCCGCCCTTCCACTATTTACAGTAACTATATTATAAATAAATGGCTTTAAAAAAATAAATTATACAATTAAAATAGCAACCAGTTTGATTTTGTCTAGGAAAGGAAACTTACATGGAAAGACTTATTTTTTAATAAAAATAATATCAATGTATATTAAATCCACCACGTATACTTTCGGTTGGCCTACACTGTAATCTCATAATGGATTCTGAATGACGCACAGTTGAGAAGTCCAGTTCATTACTCGTGTACGAATCATTTATCTTAATTAAAAGGGAACCGAGACGTGTACGGAACTAAAAATGTTTTGACAAAACCCTAAACTTCTGTAATTAACTACGATAGATGGAAACTCGTGCCTATACGACAAATCGTGTATTGCATTTTAAACTTTATTTCATAGAACATAGAGGATATGATGTAGTTGTGTAATTAGATGAAACTGGTGTTTACTAAAAAAACCAATACAAAATTGTGTTTGGTATTTTGAACTTTATTTCGTAAGCACTAGAGTTTAAATGGGACAGTTTAGTATATAGTTATTGGGAATAAAGTTTGCAGAAAAATCCTTTTTGTTTGGGTATCGCTTAAGGCTGTGGTTAGTGTATTATGCTTAATCTGCCGTGAAATTAATTCCGAACTTTTAGTACATGTTTTGATATTTTCAGCGATTTATAAAAATATGGTGAAAAAATTCGTACTATCTAATCTGTTTAATAAAATATGAAGTTATCACTGAACATTTATTACTTGAAAGCAACATTGTATTCGATAGGACAAACTTTGAAATAAATGTGGCGCTATCGTGGTCAAATATTTTAGTTCTAAACATGAATTTCTATAGAGATAATAATACCAATTATTATAAATAACTGCCTTGTTAGTCAACTGTTGATCGTGAGGTCCTGGGTTCGATTCCAAGGTCGGGCAGTGTTATTAGGTTTTTCCGTGTGGAATTCCTCTGTAGCAGCCCGGAGTTTGGATTTGTGCCCGATTGATGGCTCGCCCCCTATTACATGAGACTTAAACATAACGGCAAAATGATGGTGTTACTGTATAGTCAGAGGTGTATACCTCTGACCAACCCTTCGGGGAATACAGGGGTGATGTTATATTTATGTCATGCCTATATTTTAAATTCTTAATAATATAATTGTAGGGGCTCGTGGCTAATTACCTACCGCGCGGATCATACGATTTACGAGGTTAAGCTCCGCTTGCCGCGGTAAGTCTGTAGATGGGTGACCGTTCGTTATACACGCACGTTAAACAGTCGGTCCCGGGTGTCATACGAATATCTATGACAGTCGTTACGGTTAGTCAGAAGCCCGAGTGTTTGATAACCGGTCTAACCTTAGGATATCGGCATTGCCCAGTAACTGGGTTGCGGAGGTCTGATGGCAGTCGCTCCGTGTAAAATACTGGTATTAAATACAACAATATTAAATACAAATACTGGTATTAAAAAATTAAAAAATCTACTTATCATACAATTGTTGTTAATCTACAATATTCTATTTTATTTTTGTTTTTTTCGACGGAGCACTTTCGCGACACGATCCAGTAGGAATAACGAGTTGCTATTGGATCTAACCATTGATTGTGATTGGTCAAACGATGCGTTTTTCGATTCCCTATTGAATGACGTGCATAACTCAAAACTACTATTTCTCCAGTTACGTCGTGTTAGAACTTAAGCGACGATAAGCGGAAATCCCTTTGATATGAAAAGATTTACAGTACAAGTTAATTTTATCGGCGCAAAAGACGTATTTACAACACTTTATCAGTTTTATAATCGTCGTAAATGATTAAAACGCGCTTTACATGTAGTTTGATGCTAGTGACTTACTTTGAAGTAGGTACCTACTGAAGACAATTTTAATGATATGACATACATTTTAATGGCTTTATATGAAGTAGTAGGTAAGTTGAAAAGACACCAAGTTATCACAGCTTCTGCTAACCACTGAAGTGCCTCGTTGGTCTAGTGGTGGCAAGCGCGACTGCTGATCGTGAGGTCCTGGGTTCGATCCCTAGGTTGGGCAGTGTTATTGGGTGTTTCCGTGTGGAATTCGTCAGTAGCGGCCCAGAGATTGCATTTGTGCCCGGTTGATGGTAATAGGTTCGCCCTCTATTACATGGGACTTAAATATAACGATGAAATGAGGGTGTTACTATACACCTCTGCCCAACCCTTCGAGGAATACGTCTGGTAATTTAGGAACGCTTCGATAATGTCGATATATAATAGTTTTAGACATTAAGTATTCTGCTGTATATTTTAGACCGGTACCTTTCGACTGACTTTCCATTGAACTGTCATTGAACTATTACTTCATAGAAAACATTGAAATTTTAGCAGAATATCTAGTTTGTCACAATTGTAGTGCACTCCCAATAAGGGTGTCGCCATGTCGGTGGGATGACAACCCCCATATCGAGACCAGCCCTTTGCATTAGGCTATTTATTGAATAGGTACCTACCTGGGTGATGAAAGGAAAGGAGGAAAGGAGTATGTAAGGAGCGTAGCATGTGTAGTTTCTGCCTACCCCAATGGGAAAAGGGCGTGAATTTATGTATGTACCTGGGTGATCGAATTTTGCATAAATAAACATGTTTAAAATTATGCATTCAAGTCGCTACATGTACCTTTAGGCGAAACACACACACTGCCCCGCGCTACGCTGCGGGGTGCGTGGCGACGGAGCCACAACACTGCGCGCGAATGCGTTTTCTGTGTGTTGCACTACGCGTGTTTTCTATACAAACACAGATACTAGCAAACAACGTAAGAACACGCACTCCCGCGCTACGCTGCGTGATGCGGTGCAGTGTGCGAATCGCCTTAGTCAATAACATTTATTTTGTGGTATATACTACTGTTTTGTTGATGTAATTAATTAATACACCATTTTTTATTAATAAAAACCTTTATTAACCACAAACCAAAAATATACGAAGTAATCATAGACTATAGATTATATCATATAATAGTATACTTACTAGTGGCCCGTCTATAAATCGTTATAACAATTTGTGTACAAGGGTGTCATACGAATACCTATGACAGTCGTTACGGGTAGTCAGAACCCCGAAAGTCTGATAACTGATCTAACCTTACGATATCGGCATTGCCCAGTAATTTTGAGTTGCGAAGGTCTGATGGCAGTCGCTCCGCGTAAAATACTGGTATTCAGCCGCATCTGGTTAGACTGAAAGCTGACCACGGATGTTACTATGGAGTTTCGAAAAAGCTAAGAGGGAAATAATTAACTCTAAACCAGTTGTCGATTAATTATCGATTTGTCTTTACATAATATAAAACAAGTCGCTCCCGCTGTCTGTACGCTTAGATCTTTTAAATTACGCAACGGATTTTAATGCAGTTTTCAGCAATAGACAGAGTGATTTAAGAGGAAGGTTTATATGCCCCACATTAGTATCTACATTACACACGTGCGAAGCCGGGGCAGGTCGCTAGTTTTTAATAAATGCCAATTAAGCTCTACTTTCTGACTGGAACCTGACCTCAACATAGTTGGGAAAAGGCTAGGCAGAACCTATTACCTACTGTGTACATTTTCAATATAATTTTATATTAAAATTCATCGCTGCTATCTTCAAAGACACTGACCGTTGTAACAATTTAATTTTAGTCCGTTTTCCTGCGATTATAAAAACCTCAAGAACGACCTTGCATTGTTCTGAGAACAGATTTGTATCAGTACTTAATAAGAACATCGTTTGCAAAGGAAACAATTACTGCAGCAATTAAGATTTGTTATTTTTTTTATCTTTGTTGCAGATTTTCTGTATTGTCTTGCTGTGTGAAACATAAAATTTTAGGCTGAGATTTGAACTAAATATCGTCAGTGGAAAGGTAAAAAGACTAAAGCGCCAATATACCTACTTTACAGTAGAGAGATTCAATATATTTTATTAAGAAAATAAACATAGTTATTTTTCTATGTAACTCTAAGAAAAATAAAAAAATAAAATTTCTTAGAGTATACATATTAAATAGATAATTTAATTATCTACTTAATATGTATACTCTAAGAAAAATAACTATGTTTATTTTCTTAATAAAATACTTTGAATCTCTCTTTTGTAAAGTAGGTATATTGGCGTTTTAGTCTTTTTACGTTTCCACTGACGATATGAGAAGAAGTTATTACGATGAGATACCCGGAAAAAATTTATCAGTTAATCGATTTGAATTCCGATTGGAACTCGGCATAACTAATTCAGATACGCCTCTAATCACCTAAACTGCTTGGGTGGTAGCTAGCCAGTCGGACTGTATAGACCCTACCACCAAGCGTGCTGGGTTTTGTTGAATCTTACAACACGCGTCTATTCCCAGCGTGCGGTGTGGAAGTTTTATATTCTAAATAATTTTTATTTTCTGTCCATAAGTGTGGGGACGCCACACGGGGTAACGGGGGTTTTTAGTACTTCATAAGCATTTTTAATCCCCCCCCCCCTTCTCCAACTGCTCGGATTTACGTGTCCTTAAAGTAGATAATCCTCTCCCTATCCCGAATGCTAATGCTGCACTAAAATTGTTTGAACCACTCAAATATATTTCATAACGACCGCCATTACAAATTTTCCCATTCACTACGCACGCTACGCAAATTATTATTATTATAATAATACGCGAGGACCTAATACGTCACCATTTTAATACAGTCACGTGCAAAAGTATTAGGCAAATACTATTATATTTGTACTATACAATTTAAAATGTAAATACAAATTAGGGCTCTAATTAATAATTAGGTTGGTGATTTTAATGTTCAGCGTATTGTTATTTCTATACGCTTTTTGCATTGAGTAATAATAATTAAAACAAATAACCTAAACCTGCTTTATAATTGTATGGATGTCTAATGAATGACTATTGATTCGCATAAAATTTAATGGCATAGTTAATCTTGGCATACTTTCACTTATCCTAATGATCGTTATGCATAATATTAATTTTGCATAAACGTATAGGCATATTTTTTTAAATCATAATAACCTAACCTAATCTACGAAATTACATAACATCACATACATAATTAGTCCATTAATATATAACTGCTGGGCACGGTCCTCTTCTCAAAATGAGAAGGGTTTAGGTTTTAGTCCACCACGCTAGCCTGGTGCGGGTTGGTAGACTACACACACCATCGAGAACTTTATGGCGCCCTCTCAGGTGTGCAGGTTTCCTCACGATGTTTTTCCTGCATTGTTAACGCAAGTGATAATCAAATTCTGATACGCACATGATTTTGAAAAGTCAGAGGTACGGGCAGGGATCGAACTCAAACTCTCCTTCATGAAAGACAAGCGTTCAACCGCTAACCTATCACTGCTACGAAATTACACCGAAAAAATATAGCTAAATGATAGTTATGCCTATCTAAACATTTTTACTAATAAAAATATGTGTTTTTTTTTTAAACTTTGCCTCGCACTAGTATTTCTCCTGTATCGTGGGTGCGTTTACAGACAAATCTTCACATACACAAACGCCCACACCCGGAACAACTATCTGTAGGCCATACAAATATTTGTTCCGTGTAGGAATCGAATCCACGACCCGTAGCGCAGAAGCCAATTGCTCAGCCACTACGCCAAACATGTCGTCGTATTATTATGCTATTAAAAGTTATGCCTAACTCGTTATGCCAAATTAGATTAGGAATTAAAAAATTATGCGAATGATCCCATGTCTAACACTGTTGCACATGGCTGTTCAACAGTATAATATGAAACACGGGTCGATTTTTTCTACGTTTTTATACGGCACGCTTCCGACCTGTCACGGTGGGTCAACATTAACATAATACGAACATTAATACGTGCCAAGTTTTACTTTCGTTGAGTGATGTAAGTTTCGTTATCGGATAATCTGGGTCGAGATTTGATGGTATTCAAATTACGAATGATTGACAGGCTAGACTGATTGTTATTTTGAAATAATTAAAGGAACTAGTGGTCGCACAGTGGTCGAGATACAACCATAATTCAATTAAATTTTAAGTTTGAACTTTATTAAGGTTCTTTTGTCAAAGACTAAGTGAGGGATAAGGAAAACAGCATGAATCGTAGAAAATGGGCGAGTGAAAGCAAGCATGAAAAAAATGACAGTACAAATGACAACAATGTAAAACATAACGGTGAAATGAGGGTGTTACTATACCTACACCTCTGCCCTACCCTTCGGGGAATACAGTTGTGATGTTGTGTTATGTTATTATTTATCTATATATATATATATATACATATAAAAATCAATTGCCGTGCGTTAGTTTCGCAAAAGGAGCATTCTTCGAAAAATATTAACAAAAATTGAGAACGTCATTAGCATCATCCCAAAGTTAAGAATGCAGATGTTTAATACTATAATTGTGATAATGAAAACTCAAACTATACCGCTGCCGTCAAGCAATAAGACAAGAATAAAAACAATCTGACAATACTATAACGTTAACAACCCGGGAGAAGAATGATTTGTTAAAATAATGTTAAAAAATTTCGAATATTCACCCAAAAACTTGAAAAAGGCTTTATCGATTTGTTTTTTTTTTTTGTTTTTTTCGCCTTTATACTGGGGTGGTTTAGGAAAAGAAAATTAAAAAAAATATAATAAGTTTTAGGTGGTACCTACAAAGTTCACCGAGTTAAATATCTAGTATCTAATAGCCGGTTTTTTTAAAAGGAAATTACGGAATTGAAATACAGCAGTCTTACGACTTGCGCAACATCGTTAAAATAGGGGTAACCAAATAAATCCCTGTCACAGTTATGCAAACTTCACTGGACTATCGGTTTATCCCTGCCTGTGCTAAAGGATGACGCATGAGCATTTTAGTATTCTAAAAATTGAGACTTTACAGGGTGTAAACGAAATCATGTAATTCCTTCAAACCTCATGATGTATTGCTGACATAGATTAACCCGCCACGGAATACATTTGAATTCAATAAAAAACAAATTACAAGAAGTAAACGTGTTCTTAACGTGAGGCATTTTAGCGCCCCAGTTAAATGACCGCGCGGTGATCGAAAGCCGCGCAATTCACTCGGGGCGCTAAAATGCCTCACGTGAAGAACACAATTACAGGGAGGGATTGCCATCAGACCTCCGCAACCTAGTTACAGGGCAATGCCGATATCCTAAGGTTAGACTGGTTGTCGCACTTTCAGATTTCTGACTTGCCATAATTGATTATGTTTACTTCTCGTTTTTTTTTATTGAATCCAGAATTATCTCCTGCAGGATTAATCTGTGTCAGCAGTACCTACATCACGAGGTTTGAAGGAATTACATGATTTTGTTTACACTCTGTAGTACGCCACAAAACAGATAGGTACAGAAGTCAATCTACATAAAGTGCGCTCGAGCAACGCACACATAGACACTGCTCACGGACACGATATCTCGGACTGTTTGGGACTACGAGTGCGAGTGAGTGCGAGCGCGAGTGCCATGCGCTTGAGAGAGATAGATATAGATAGAGCGACCGCCGAGCGTAGGTATGAAAAGTGAAGTACATACATGTGATTGACTTCTGTACTTATCTGTTTTGTGACAAAACTGTCTACAGTGAAATACTCTGCGTATTATTATGAAAAAAAAAATTGATTCATCGTATCGGGACTCCGAAGCCCTGATAAGTTATATGACGTGTTATCACGGTATCTATAATCAAATTATCCCCGGGATTAACGTGATGTACGTGTTCCGACGGTTAGTTTTATTATGGATGGATAATTTATCATTATTTTATGCGTATCGCTTGCTGTGTACGTCGAAAAAACTAAATGGTAGACGTTTTTTGCGTTTTGACACGACTATGTTTCTTTTCTCACTTGTATTTTGACAAGAAAAGGTAAACTTCGCACAGTAAGATTATAAGAATTTAATTTTAGTATTTTTTAATGTATAAGCAGTGATAGGTTAGCGGTTGAACGCTTGTCTTTCATGAAGGAGAGTTTGAGTTCGATCCCTGCCCGTACCTCTGACTTTTTGAATTCATGTGCGTATCAGAATTTGATTATCACTTGCGTTAACGGTGAAGGAAAAACATCGTGAGGAAACCTGCACACTTGAGAGGGCTCCATAAAGTTCTCGATGGTGTGTGTAGTCTGCCAACCCGCACCAGGCCAGTGTGGTGGACTAAGGCCTAAACCCTGCTCATTCTGATAAGAGGCCCGTGCCCAGCAGTGGGACAGTAATGGGCTAATTATGTTAATGTTATTTTTAATGTTAATTTGGATCTTGTGTCATATTTTTAATGAACCTTTAAATAATGACGTAAATATTATTTTCTTTTCAAATGATACATTCCTGTATTATTATGTAATTATTTATTTTCAAATACATCCCACTAACTTTACAAGTAGGTATGTTGCCTAATTTCTACTTTTAATTCATCTAAGCACCATTTCTTGTCAATCAACCTTCAGAGAAGGTTAACTTACATTTAATTGAAATAGGTAATAACTTTACAAGGCAAACTTTTAATGACTGAGAATAAAAACACTTAAAAAAACTTACTCGTCTATACTAATTACGTGTATTTACGTTATAATGAGTTTCTGCGTTTGTCTGTACACGTTTTAGTAGCTGTGGCGTAATATTTACGTAGTAAACTGTAAATTAAGGGTTAAATACTTACAACAGCAAACGGCACGTTTGATGCAGTGGTTGAGCGATCGGCTTCTGCGCTACGGGTCGTGGGTTCGATTCCCACACGGAACAAATGTTTGTATGGCCTACAGATAGTTGTTCCTAGTCTGGGCGTTTGTGCATGTGATATTTGTGTCTATAAACGCACCCAGGACACAGGAGAAAACCTAGAGCGGGGCAACGCATTTATTAAAAAAAAAAAACAAAAACGCGTCAACTAAGTATCCAAAAATTTTAATCGAAGAAATTATTTTGTCATAACGTGCTGAGCTGGGAACATGAAAATATCTGAATTACCGTGAAACCTGAACGTCCAAAAAAGCCTAGAACTGAGGTATCTATTTTTCCAATAAGTTAGTCGGCACTTTTGATGCCAGGCAGGCGGCCAGTCATAAAACAATAAGCCAAAACCTTTAACAACATGGATTTACGAATTCCATGTTGTGCCGACCCCACCTAGTGTGGGATAAGGGCAGGGAGAAGAAGTCGGTAAGCATCCTTTTTCTAAACATAGTTTCAAACACACCCCCTCCTCGCGTCGTGTTCCTCATTACTGAGTGTCGTGATTTCCCCATGGAATCATTTTTTTCTCTGACAACCTTGCGCCACCTATGCCTGTCTTTGGCGATGTGGAATGTCTCGTGGAGTTTGGTGTCTAGAGGTTTGCGGATCTGGTCAGACCATCTGGTAGGGCTTCGACCTATGGAATTGTTGCCGTCGATTTTGCCAGTTACTATTAGTTGTTCGAGGTTATGGCAATCTTTCCTGGCAATGTGACCAAATAACTCCAGTATCCTACGGAGACAGATGGTTGACAGCCTGGTTTTAACATTTAACTTCTGTAGGAGTTCAAACACGCAACACCATAAAAATACGCATCCACTGTACAAAATATTCCAAAAACATGCTAATATCATTTCTTAAAATTAAATATTCATTAAGCTAAAGAGCCTTGACTGGCCAAAATTAATGGGAAAAAATCCACGACAGCCAACAATAGGTGGCCTTGGCCTCTTTCAAACGAGTAATTATTTTAACGGCACTATTATTGTACTGTTAAAGTCATCACGCTTTTGTTACGATGTAAGCAGAGTTTTAAGTACGGTGGTGATTAATTAATCAAGTCTTTGAAGTATCTAGGGATCGAAAACGCGGCTGCCGATCTCACTGCGTTCTATTTCCCATTCGAATTGAATTCTCCTTTCTTTACATAATAACAGATTGGCCATTTATTTATTTATATAATCTTTATTGTACACTTTATAATAAAAGCGGCCAAGTGCGAGTCGGGACTCGTGTACGAAGGGTTTCGTACCATTAGATATAAAAACGGCAAAAAAATCATGTCTGTTGTATGGGAGCCCCTTAAATATTTGTTTATTTAAATTTAATTATTTATTTTTAAAGTGAATATATAACTAAACATTTTAAGCGTATATCTGTTGCCGTTATCAATCTCGAGCAAAATCGAGCAAAAAAAATCACGTGTGTTGTATGGGAGTTAAATATTTATTTTATTCTGTTTTTTAGTATTTGTTGTTATAGCGGCAACAGAAATACATCATCTGTGAAGATTTCAACTGTCTAACTATCACGGTTCATGAGATACAGCCTGGTGACAGACGGAAGGACAGCGAAGTCTCAGTAATAGGGTCCCGTTTTACCCTTTGAAAACAAATAACATTTTTGAAAATAAAGTACTAGTGGCATTATCGATGGAAATGCCGGTAGTAATTTAAGTGCATAATATTATCCACAAGACAATGAGAAATACCGTTCTGAAGATTAATATTATTAATTAGAGTTCCGCCATGACAGTGAAAATTATGAATCAGTGCCACATACGTATACACCGCCCAGTATAAATTGGCACGCGGCGAAGTGGAGAACTAAATGAAAATGTATTGAATTCGACGTATTATCGTGTTTTGTCTTAGCAAGCAGCGCCACTCTGAAATACCAAGTTATACTGGCTATAATGTAGCACCTAGTGGGTATTCATCATGCATAAAAATTACCATGTACTATGCATAATACCAAATAGTTGCCCTATTGGTCTAGTGGTCGCAAGCGTGACTGCTGCTGCTGTCTTGGGTTCGATCCCCAGGTCGGGAAAAGTGTTATTGGGTTTTTCCATTAGGAATTTCTCAGTAGCAGCCTGTCTGATTTGTGCCCGGTTAATGGCAATAGGCTCGCCCCCTATTACATGGGACTTAAACATAACTGGCGAAACGTGGGTGTACCAAAAACACCTCTGCCGAACCTGTTGGGGAATACAAGGCGTGATGTTATGTTGCCACAGCTTTCTTTTTTTTTTCTTTTTTTATGTTGGTTAGGTTATTATAGCTTTGTTTTATGTGTATTGTATGTACAGTCAACGACAGGTCGACGTGGCAATCGGGTATGACGCGAGTCGTGGAGAGGGGGACGCCCCGCACACCCGCACAGCGCCCGCGCCATCTTAGTGTTAGCGCTGCACGAGTCGGCAACGACCGCGTTTATCGATTTCGATCTCGCTCACGTTGTTGCTTGTAGTTATGTATTGAAAATGACTAGTAAGCTGCCATGTCGACCTGTCTTTTATAATAGGTCATACAGTTTCAGACTGTTCCTCATTTGTTTCGTATTTTATTTATTTTTCTAAAATTGCGTTTTTTTTCTTTTTACTTGCTGCACCGGTGGACGTCATCACGTCAACTCCGGTTGTCGCTGAAAACCAGCGCTGTGGGTCCGTTCGCACGTGAGACACAGCATTATGCTGAGCGATGGCCGTTTTGCGCGGATGTGACGCATATTTTTCACAATAGTTTCTTTTTGGTTTTGTTTTATTATTTTATTTTATTTTTGTGCGTCATGTTGGCGCTAATAAATGATTCTGAGATTTGTGGCATCGATAGCGCGTATATGACGTATAAATACATACAATAAATGTCTTTGAAGAGACAGCCTTGACGTCGTGTAGGCACGTATGTATAGGTTCAGGCAATTTGAAGACCTGAGTGAATATCGTCGTCTTGCGTAGATGGATACACAATAGCTTCTCGCATAGCATATTGTGCTGCATGCGGGGTGGATTTAGAGTAGATCCACCCCAGGTACTACTTCACTGCGTAGAAACGGGCTCCCCACAAAAACTTTTCTTTCTTCTTTCTTTAATTATTAAACGATACGATAATGCATATGCACCTAATTCTATCAAAAAGCTTTCAAATAAAAGATAAATATGATACGTCTGCTTGAACAGGCACTTAACTTTAGCGATAGGTACTTTCCCAAATTGGTGGGTATACTTGAATTCCCATTCAACATAAGGCGATCAATACAAATGTATTTACACTTCAATTTACAAGTTGCGATCGTATCGCGTATGTCATAATAGTTGATGGATTAACAGCGGGGTGCGTTCAATAGTGGTTACGGTTGAGTGGGCAAAAATAATTGTAACTTAACGAGTAGGTAGGCACATACAAACACATTTACTATTACTGATGAAAAAAAATTACTGACATGGTAGTTAGTTGAAAATATTTGTGTTGTCGGTAGCTGGTAACACTGGACAATGTTGATAAAGCAGGGTAATCGTCAAGATGAATCAACGTACCTGACATAAAAACAGTGGTCATTCGACGGAACAGAGGATTCTATGTCGAACAGCTGAAGAAGTCTGACCTTTTATATCTGATTAGCTTGTCCTTATTTTCTGATCTTGTGTAAATTGTGTAAATCATTATATTGTGAACTAGCTTCTGTAACTAACCACTACCCAAGTATAAGTACTCTCAGTGGTGGAGAGTCTATGTTGGTTTCATTTACTTAATTTACCACGCTCGCAATCCTGACATACCGATATTAGCTATAACTGTAATGATAGATTCATCCCTACACGATTCTGTGTCGGTCTTTTACATTTGAGACATTGTTTATTTGACCTTGAACTGTTAAACAATTTAAAATGCCAATCAAAATCAGTAGTTTGTGGCGTATACCGCCTTAGAAAAAACATGACTAAAATCGACAATTATTTGAACATAACTAACTGTCATGGGAGACAAGGACAAAAACTGAAACATCAAAAATTACTAAAAAGAAATACTTAGTTTATACAAAATCACGGGTACCTCGGAGAGCATGTTATACCGTCGGTCCCGGGTGGATACGAATACCTATGACAGTCGTCACGGGTAGTTAGAAGCCCGAAAGTCTGACAACTGGTCTAACTTTAGGATATCGGCATTGTCCAGTAAAAGGGTTACGGAGGTCTGATGGCAGTAGCTCCGTGTAAAATACTGATATTCAGCCACATCTGGTTAGATTGGAAGCTGACCCCAACACAATTGGGAAAAAGCTAGGTAAAAAGATACAAGATCACTGGTGGACTTAGACCAAGTTGCACCATTATCCAAAATATTACACGTGTCGTCGTCATCTTTTGTTTCTCTTTCATTAAGGTTAATAATAGGAAATTAAATTCATTTTCATTATAGTTATACAATTCTCAATGTTGCCTTCATTGCGTTACTTTTGATTTTATCCTCTACGTCAATCAAAAACCAAGTTAATTGTTCAAACGCAGCGGTCTGTAAAATTATTCCCATTGTTATAAAATATAAAGTTCCCACGTAAAGTATAGCTTCCAGTAACGATGCGATATGCTCGTATCAACCATCATCAATGTCAGAATACGATTCTAGACTTCCCAAGAATAGGTAATATATTTTTTATGGGCTAAGTTAAGTTTTACTGCCTCGTTGGTCTAGTGATGGTAACCACGACTGTTAATCATGAAGTCCTCGGTTCGATCCCCAGGTCGGGCACATTGTTATTGGGTTTTTCCGTGTGGAATTCCCCAGTAGCAGCCCGGAGTTTGGATTTGTGCCCGTTTAATGGCAATAGGTTCGCCCCCTATTACATGGGACTTAAAAATAACTGCGAAATGAGGGTGTTATTATACACCTCTGCCCAACCCTTCGGGAAATACAGGCGGGATGTTATGTTTATGTTCGCGGAGTTATCATTGCCCATGCAGTCCCTCGATTCAGGGGGCCCACCCAAAAACTACAAAGTTTTGGGTGACGGATTGCACGTTTTCCAACCCCCGATTTGATTTTCGTTATTTGACATTTTGTCTCTCATACCCCTACTCCCAAATGTTAATTGACATCTGGTAGTTCGTTGTTTGACAATACTTTGATCGTATATTTATAAGTTCGATGTTCATCTTTGTTTAATTTCGATCTTGACTTGACGTTCGTTTTTCGGAGTAGGCCCGCCCGCCTTTTCGATCGTCGACCATTCGGTTTGTTATCTCGTTTTTGTCGTACACAATTCGATAACTGACTTATCGAAAATATTCGGAATCGGGGGATAGTTTCGACATTGCATTTTGCTGTTGGGCAGACTTCTTGAAGAGTTCTAACCTGACTTCTTCAATTACTATTAGGACAACGTTGTCATTGCAGCGTTTTCAGAAGCAATATTTCTATTATGTAGTATTAATTCCGCATTCTGCATTACCTATTAGCCTTTGTCCCTACTACTGACATTACGTACAGTCCTCCTCGACATTCCACAAGATTCTTTGACCATTCTTATTCTTATTCTTTATTGTACACAAAATAATAATATATAATACAGTTCCGTTGGTAAATTCATGTACAAAGGCGAGCTTAACTCACAAATGAGTTTTCTAACAGCAAACCTTAGAGCGATAGAGAGATTTGATGTTGAGGAGAACAATTACCTAAGTGTACAAGTTATATAAAATTACAAATTAAATACACAATAAATATACACATCTACATAAACTAAACAAATATGTGTATAGCACACAATACATAAACGTAATACATACAATATAATATATAAGATACTACATACATACATACATACAGGTCATGTAGACAGGAAATGTTCCCTAATTCTTTTCTTTCCATTCCTTCACTGTTCAGGCCATACGCTTGTGGAATGCACTACCTGTATCTGTAAGGCGCGCTCAGTCGTTGGTTTCTTTCAAAAGAATGGTTAAAGAACATTATATTGCTCTATAGTGGTTTATATAGGTAAATTATCTGTATGTGTAATTAATTATGTATGTACCCTATTTGAGTGTGTGTATATATATATATATATTTAAAATATGTATTGTAATTATAATGTTATTATATAATTATTTGTGTTATAGTATTATTTATACCTATTATTTAGTTGATTCCCGATTTTTAGTAGGTTGCATACTTGTACGCTGCAAACTGCCCTTTATATTTTTCTTAACAATTCTTTCCATCCAATGGTTGTCTGGAAGAAATTGCTTTAAGCGATAAGACCGCCATTTGTACTGTTAATTATGTGTATTCCTTGTTTTATTTATTTTAGTGTGCAATAAAGTATATCTATCTATATTGCCACGAACCTTTCTTGAAGACCTATTAATTAATCATAATGATGGGAGTAAATAACTCCATCAATGAGAACTGATTATCTTAGTATTAATCAAATAAGATCTCTTGATCGCCTTTATCGATATTCATGAAACTTTTTGCTATAATTTCGTAGTTAAAGCAACAAAGCAACGAGTTGAGTCTGATATAAAATAGTTTTAATACTTTAATCCAATAATAATAATACTGTGGCGGCATCTATCACGCCACATGCGAACTATCCTGCATCGCGATATCAGAGTTTGACACGCAGATAGTATATATACAAGTTCCCAACATCAACCGTTGGGCAGTGGCCCGCCAGGCACAAGACTCCGCCTGGTAGGTGGATCCTCCTTTTCGTAGGCGGAACACAATATCTCGTTCCCCTACATTGGTGACCCCGACGTGATCGTCACAGACAATGTTTCCACATTGGTGACGATTACTAACGCAACCTTCGCAGCCTATAAACATCGGCAGCAACATCATCACTCCCCTCTGCTCAACATTCAAGCAAGCAGCAAGTCACACAGCCAGCCAGCATCCTCGGCTTCATCGTGTCACCACTAGCTTGCAGCGAACGCGCAAGCCTGGTCACACCTTCAGCCCTCTTCAGCAACATGGCACAGCACGCTGCAAATTCGACCGGTCAACTAGCAGAGGCACATCTCTCCTGCCTCACCGGAGCCCTCACCTGACCCTGGAAAGCATCTCAACATGCAACGACTTGCTGACTCATCACTACAATCGACCTCCGGTCTTGGGGGGGAGTGATGTGGCGGCATCTATCACGCCACATGCGAACTATCCTGCATCGCGATATCAGAGTTTGACACGCAGATAGTATATATACAAGTTCTCAACATCAACCGTTGGGCAGTGACCCGCCAGGCACAAGACTCCGCCTGGTAGGAGATCCTCCTTTTCGTAGGCGGAACACCATATCTCGTTCCCCTACAATACCATATAGTTAGTACTACGCCGCAACAACGCTCGTAAAACAAGTTAAGTTGTCAGTACTGAACTACAAACTCTGGAGCTACTTATAAACAACACGATGTTTTATAAATGCATTAGAACAATAGTACACTTAAAACTATAGGGCCAAAAAACATAACATCACGCCTGTATTCCCCAAAGGGTTGGACAGAGGTGAGAGGTGTATGGTAACACCCTCTTTTCGTCGTTATGTTTAAGTCCCATGTAATAGGGCGCGAGCCTATTGCCATCAACCGGGCACAAATCCAAACTCTGAGCTGCTACTGAGGAATTCCACACGGAAAACCCAATAACACTTTGCCTGACCTGGGGATCGAACCCAGGACCTCACGATCAGCGATCGCACTTGCCACCACAAAACCAACGAGGCCGTCCTAATTTTAAAATATAAAAATATTCATGTTTTGTCTAGCTTTTTCCCAACTATGTTGGGGTCAACTTCCAGTCTAACCAGATGCGGATACTAGTATTTTACACGGAGCGACTGCCATCAGATTTCCGCAACCCAGTTACTGGGTAATACCGATAATCAAAGGTTAGACCAGTTGTCAGTCTTTCGGGCTTCTGACTTCCCGTAACGACTGTCACAGGTATTCGTATGTCACCCGAAACCGACTGTTTAACGTGCTCTTCGAGGCACGGAGAGGTCTCGATGTGTAACGATCGGTCACCCATCCACGGACTGACGGCGGCAATCGCAGCTTAACCTCGCAAATCGTATGAACCGCGTGGTTGGTAATTAGTTATAGGCCTCTCAAAAAATGACAAAAAAACACGAATTTACATATAGCATAGATAATATAATCAGTTCATTACTGTCCCACTGCTGGGCACGGACCTCTTCTCAAAATGAGAAGAGTTAAGGTCTTAAACCAACACGCTGGCCTAGTGCTGGTAGACAGACTACACACACTATCGAGAACTTTATGGAGTCCTCAGGTGTGCAGGTTTGCTCATGATGTTTTCTTTCACCGTTAACACAAGATACACAGCACACAACGGCAGTGATAGCCTAGTGGTGTGACCATCGGACTGCCAAGTCACAGGTCTGACTTTTCGTATTCATGTGCGTATTGTATAATTATCATTTGCTTAAAAATGGTGAAGGAAAACATCGTGAGGACCGGCATGCCTGAGAGATATATCTCGACGGCATGTGAATCCAAGTGAGAGGCCCATGGCGGCATAAACTCTAAGACCAGGTTAGTCGCTAACCACACGAAAAGAAGAAGGAGAACAAAAAATTACACGAATTTAAATAATTATTATTTATTTCGGTCTTCATCCAGCTAGCAGTAGATGCTGGTAGGCTAAACAGAAGAAGACAAAAATATTTATAGCGTACAATCTTTCCCGGGTATAGCAAAGTCGGTGGACAGTCGACCTTTTTTTTCAAAAGGCTAATCAAAGTCTTTGAAAAACTGAAAATAAATTATAGCAGATGTCAGTTATTTGAAATTATGTATGTACATAAATTTTTGTCAAATTTCTTAAATTCGTTATTTTCTATTGTACCGTTTTTACGAGATTTCAGGTTCATTTCAAGGTCTTAGTTACTTACATTACATAACATCACGCCTTGTATTCCCCGATGGGTTCGGCAGAGGTGTTTTAGTACACCCTCGTTTCGCCAGTTATATTTAAGTTCCATGTAATAGGGGGCGAGCCTATTGCCATTAACCGGGTACAAATCCAGACACCGGGCTGCTATTGCGAAATTCCTAAAGGAAAAACCCAATAACACGTTGTCCGACCTGGGGATCGAACCCAGGACACCATGCTCAGCAGTCTCGCTTGCGACCACTAGACCACAAAACAGATAAGTACAGAAGTCAATCTACATACAAGTGCGCTCGAGCAACACATAGACACTACTCGCGGACACGATATTTCGGACTGTTTGGGACTAGTGTGCGAGTGAGTGCGAGCGCGAGTGCCATGCGCTTAAGAGAGATAGATATATAGATAGAGCGACCGCCGAGGGTAGGTATGAAAAGTGAAGTACATACATGTGATTGACTTCTGTACCTATCTGTGTTGTGATTAGACCAACAAGTTAGTCTTAGTTACTTGCTTATTAGGTATACTCAGATACCTACTTATATGAGTATTTTGTTTATAATATTATAAATGATTCAGTAAGTGCTTTTATGAGTTGATTTATAAGAATGAATATAAATTATGTAGTTATCAAGTCATATGAACATCATTACTCATCGTGAATTTAATTTATTTTTTATTAAAAGATATTGGTAACCAACATTGGAACTATCTTTTGTACAATCTTTGTTCGTCCAGATTCAATTACTTTTTAAAAATATCTGATGTTATTCTTACTTATTATTAAAAAAAACCGTCTTTCCTTTGTTTTTATTTTACTTGTAGTAATAAATTGTCATTTATTTAGTTTATCCAAACTGCCTCGTTGGTCTAGAGGTCCTGGGTTTGATCCCGATGTCGGACAGTGTTCTTGGGTTTTTCCGTGTGGAATTCCTCAGTAGCAGCTCGGAGTTTGGGTTTGTGCCCGGTTGATGGCAATAGGCTCACCCCATTATATGGGACTTAAACATAACGGTGAAATGAGAGTGTTACTGTACACCTCTGCCCCACCCTTTGGAGAATACAGGCGTGATGCTATGTTATGTTTATTTAGTTTATCCAATCAATTAAGATCCTACCGCAGACTACAGCCACAAAATAGATAGGTACAGAATTCAATCACATGTATGTACTTCACAAATCAAATCAAATCATTTATTTTGTGAACATAAGTAAAAAAACACTTTTCATACCTACGCTCGGCGGTCGCTCTATCTATATATCTATCTCTCTCAAGCGCATGGCACTCGCGCTCGCACTCACTCGCACTCTAGTCCCAAACAGTCCGAGATATTGTGTCCGTGAGCAGTGTCTATGTGTGCGTTGCTCGAGCGCACTTGTATGTAGGTTGACTTCTGTACCTATTTTGTTCTACAGGCCTGACCTCTCACAAACAACACTCAATAATAAATGAGGTTATTCATAATATACCTACCTTAACAAAAAAAATATAATGAACAAAACCAACTACAATATAAATTACTCATCGAAATTGTATGCAGCGTAGTCACTGGGAATTTCCCAATCAACACGCCCATTTTCCCGATCAATAATAACACGCAACGTTCTTGTATTATTATGCATTTCTTATTATTTATGCATTTCTGCACTAGTCTTTTAATCTAGGTATCTGCATAAACTTAGTTAGTTGATGTTTTTCGTTCGAAAGATAACTTGGTAACTAGGGAATCTTAAAGCGTCCTTTTTAACCGAGTTCCAAAAAAAGGAGGAGGTTCTCAATTTGGCTGTATGTTTTATTTTTTTTTAATGTTTGTTACCTCTCAACTCCTTCGTTTATAAACCGTTTTGGTTTGTTTTCTTTTTTGTTTTTTGAAAGAGTATTTTTTCGAATAGTTCCATTTAAATTTGGTGAAGATCTGATGAAGAATTTCGGAGATAGACAATGGAACTCCTCAATAACGAACAGTACACATAATGTGATTGAATTACGAGCAGCGTCTTTAGTAGGTCCAACCATGTCTTAATTAAGGCACTAAAAAGAAAAAAAAAAAAACATTTTAACAATAAAAATAAAACTGACTGCAATAAAACGAAAAGAACAAAATAATTACCACATTATAAAATTAACAGTTTCAGAGGCCGGTCTCTTCAATTTGGTTCAGCGTGATTTAGCACCGACTTCTGAAACTGTGAATTTTTTAATATAGTAATTGTTTTATTCTTTATTTTGTTTTTTTGAAGTCGGTTTTATTTATTAACCTTATTTTTTCGCGGGTTGAACACCTGGTACATCTATTATACACGGTGTAACATAGGAGATTGATCATCGGAAGCAGGGTGATGCAGGATCTCAAGACCTATCAATTTAACCACCATGTATGTTCTCCGATAGTCAATGATTCAAAATTAATTTAGATTTTTGTGATATTTTAATTAAATCAATATGTATTGTTACACCGTGTACGGTTTATTTAATGACATCAGTTATAAATGGTACGCTGTAAACAAGTCGCGGATAAAACTAGCTGATTAGTTTGTCCATAAGGACAAGCTAATCAGATATAAGAAGTCAGACTTCTTCGGCTGTTCGACATAGAATCCTCTATTACTATATATACTCTTTGGAATCCTCTGCTCTGTCAAATGACCACTGTTTTTATAACGTCGGGTACGTTGATTCATCTTGACGACTACCATCCTTTATCAACATTGTCCAGTGTTACCAGCTACCGATAACACCACCATGTACGTTCCGCGATCTTCTTCTTCTTCTTCCTGCCCTTATCACACACTAGGTGGGGTCGGCACAACATGTATTTCATAAATCCATGTTGTTAGAGGTTTTGGCTTATTGTTTTATGACCGGCCGCCTGCCTCGCATCAACCCTCCTTGGGAATACTCGTTGCGCCGTCGCGCGGGTGACCCAATGTTCTTGCTGATATCATGCACTGGGTCCCAAAAGTATGTCCCGCGATATTCAGTGATTCGAAATTCGAGTATAATCAATAGCTATTGTTACACCGTGTACGGTTTATTTAATCACATCAGTTATAAATGGTACGCTGTAAACAAGTCGCGGGTAAAAACTAGTTAGTACAACAACAGCTGTTTTTTAACCGCAAACCACTTACGGATCATTAGGTCGTCAAGCGCAATGATTCTTTGAAACGTTACGTCACTTACTAGTTCTGCTTTTATACGCTCCTTGTGTTTATTTACTTGACCAGTCTTTTGTTTTATTTGGTACTTTTAAGCGGCGTACTCACTGGGAAACAAATGCTGATATTCAGCTGCATCTGCCTTGTTGGTTAGCATAGTGTCCTGGGCTCGATCTCAAGGTCGTGCATAGTGTTATAGGGTTTTTCCATTAGGAATTTCTCAGTAGCAGCCCGGAGTCTGGATGTGGGCCCGGTTTATGACAATAGGCTCGTCCCCTATTACATGGGATTTAAACATAACTGGCGAAACGACGGTGTAGGTACTAAAAACACCTCTGCCGAACCCTTCGGGGAATACAAGGCGTGATGATATGGTTTGACTGGACGCGGTCTGACCGCGAAATATTTTAGAAAGGGCTAGAAAATGATGTCTGATGCGACAAATGCTGGTCAGCATTGCTCCAAATGTCCAGAAGAGAACTATACAAAGTTGTGAGGCACATCAGTGTTTATCGACTGGTCATCTTAGGCCATCCCTTCTCATCCTGAAAAAACGCCCATGCCTAGCAGTAGCACAGTGATAGGCAGGGCAGTGATACGCACCCGTCACCCGACCAGTAACAGGCCCGGGAGGACGGCGCGCCGTGTTCCGCGCGCACCTCTCCGAAAGAAGTGGGGCAGGGGAAATATTGCCCCACCACTGGAGAGGTCCACCAGCAGCTAGTGGACCAAGACCTGCCGGGGTTACGGTGCATGCAATAGCGAATCCCGTGACCCCGGCCATAGGTTAGAAGGAGGAACACCGTTGGTTTTTAGCCGGTAAGAGTCGGGCAGACCCCCTCGCCTTCCCCGGGCGAGGGACAACCATGAGGATTTCCAACGATAAAAAAATAAGCGCAAAACTGTACTGCTTGGAAATCCAGGTAGGATTTTGCCCACCAGTGGGATGTTACAGAATATGTATCCGTGTTTATAAGCAGGTAATTATGAGTGTATATTTATGCAGTTCCGCTCGCAACCTCACCTGTGTACAGCTCATAAATAAGGACTATCTGTGAGGGTGGAACCTATTGCGGCATACTTGAAATATGCACGTAATTTAAACTGTACACACACATAAATACTATGGAAGACAAACTGGAACATAAACATAACATCACGCTTATATTCCCCGAAGGGTTAGGCAGAGGTGTATAGTAACACCCTCATTTCGCCGATATGTTAAGTCCATGTAATAGGGGGCGAGCCTATTGCCATCAACCGGGCACAAATCCAAACTCCGGGCTGCTACTGAGGAACCCCTCACGGAATATCCCAATAACACTGCCCAACCTGGGGATCGAACCCAGGACCTCACGATTAGCAGTCACGCTTGCCACCACTAGACCAACGAGCAGTTACAATCTGAACTGAACTGGAACAAAAATTACATAAAATGTTGTGCTGTGTGAATTACCTCGTTGTAAGTGGTGGCAAGCACGACTGCTGATCGTGAGGTCTAGTGTTTGATCCCCAGGTTGAGCAAAGTGGTATTGGGTTTTTCAGTGTGGGAATCCTCAGCAGGAACCCGGAATTTGAGATTGTGCCCGGTTGATGGCAATAGGCTCGCTCCCTATTACATGGGACTTAAACATAACGGCGAAATGAGGGTTTTACTAAACAGCTCTGCCCAACCCTTCGGGGAATACAGGCGTGATGTTATGTATGTTGTGCTACTTGTGACGTCAATAACAGCACAGCTGATTTACCTTGACCACCCTGAACATTGTCCGAATTTTCACGCATGTATTCTCAAGAAGGAAATAGTTACTGTAATAACTATTAAATAAACTTTGTTTAACTAATTGTTGATTCTAAGATAGTTTTCTTCTTCTTTTCGTGTAGTTAGTGACTAACCTGGTGTCAGAGTTTATACCGCCCATGGGCCTCTGACTTGCCTTCACATGCCGTCGAGAAATATCTCAGTCATGTCGGTTTCCTCACGATGTTTTCCTTCATCGTTTTTAAGCAAGTGATAATTATACAATACGCACATGAATCTGAAAAGTCAGAGGTGCATGCCTTGGGTTCGAACTCGAGACCTATGACTTGGCAGTCCGACGGTAACACCACTAGGCTATCACTGCTATCATAGTAACTGTAAAAACTATTGAATAAACTTTGCTTAACTAATTGTCGATCCTAAGATGGTGTTAATAAAATGTTAATTGAAAGCCATTTTGTTCATAAAAAATCTATTCCGCAACCATCTGCACGAAGTTCAGAGCAGTCAAGATAAATCGGCCGCAATATTGCTCGCCTAGTGTAAACGCAGTCTTAACATAGTCGTATTTGTTAGTTCATACTTCACGGTACTAAAACTATAGGCCTTTTCGTTTGCTCACCCGTTTTAGCACTAGTAGAATTTAAAATGGTACTAATTTTGAATAGTGTGAAGTGGCTAACTGACGTGCGCAAAATGAGGCTTAGTGTTGCGACACACCGTGCCAAAATTACGCAGGCGAACTTCGGCGTAAATACGCCTGCATTTTTTTTTAATATTGGCAAGATGCTACGTAATTACAGCCTGTTGTATTGCGGGTAATTTATAAATTATTGCAAGCGTAATCTTGCCATGATTGCGTAATTTTGCCATGGTTGTTACAAGACTAGATTTAGCAATAAATTTTGACACAAAAAGTCACACGCAGATTCATAAAAAAAATTAAACATACCATGGCATGTAATTTTTTTTTGTAAATAGATTTCGACTTACCTTCATTGTCCCTAATAAGACTTGAAACTACCTACCCTACAAATGATTAACGACGGCGCTTGTTAAAATTAAAATCTTATAAATGCATAATCTTCCATTTTATCTTCTACATAACAAGTATTATACATTTTTTAGACAATGTATTTAATGTTTTCTTGTTTAAATTACATTTAATCACCTACAAATCATTATTACGTGTTTAAAACTAGTTTTCCTTAATTGCATCAGATACGAATTTACTTGAGGTAAAATCACTGTTTTTTCCTTTATCATAAATAAGTACCTAAAGGAAAATATTGCATTCATTAGTAATGACACGTTAAGAATTATTAAAATTACAATCTATATTTATTTATTTATTATTTATATACTTATAAAAGGAGAAGCTGACTGACTGACTGACTGATCTATCAACGCACAGCCTAAACGGCTAGGGTTAGAAACTTGAAATTTTGACAGTAGGTTCATTTTGTGACATAAACATCCACTAAGAAGGGATTTCTCGAAATTCAACCCCTAAGGGGGTAAAATAGGGTTTTTAAGTTTGTATGTAAGTCCATCATTTTTGAAGTAAGAAGCTTGAAATTAAATAGTAAGGTTTTTAGTTAGAAATAAACGTACACGTGTTTGCTCATTTTTGGAAATTCAACCCTTAAAGGGGTGAAATAATTGTTTAAAGTTTGTATGAGAAATCTGGTATTTATGAAGTGAGAAACATGGAATTAAATATTTAGGCTTTTGGAAAGAAATAAACGTATAGGTGTTTGAGGGTTTTTGGAGATTCTACCCCTAAGAGGGTGAAATGGGGGTTGAACTTTGTATGTAAGTCCGTCGTTTTTGAAGTAAGAAAGATGAAATTAAATATTAAGGTTTCTGGTTAGGAATAAATGTACACATATTTGGAAATTCAACCTCTAAGGGGGTGAAATAAGTGTTGAAAGTTTGTATGAGAAATCTGGTACTTTTGAAGTAAGAAGCATGGGGAGAAACTGACCGACTGGCTGACTAATCTAGCAACGCACAGCATAAACCGCTGGGGATGATAAAAGACGGACGTTTTGGATTTTAAAATGTCACTTTAAAATGGGCTTAACGAGGATTTCAAACTTCACGCAAGCGAAGCTGCGGGCAAAAGCTAGTAATCTTATAAGAAACAGCAATGATATTCTAGTTACATATTTAATAACAATATTATATTTGACACAACACACTACACAGTATTTTAACTTAATTTTATACACCGCTTAGTACCTAATTTAAGATAGTTAAATACTCACGTTACGACTGGTTCTCTCTGGTGCTTTCGTTACGTCGCTCGAACGAAGGTTGTTGCTGAAAATCAGCGCTGATGGCATTAGGTTCGTCCGAAGCCTCAGCATAATGCTGAGCAATGACCTAAATTTTCACGCACCATGCGACGCACAAATTCAACATGTTTAAATGTTTGTTTTGTTTGTTTATTGTCACTTAGATTTATGATGCGTCGCCCGAAAGTCTGACAAACGGTTTAACCTTAGGATATCGGCATTGCCCAGCTACTGGGTTGCGGAGGTCTGATGGCAGGCGCTCCGTGTAAAATACTGATATTCATCCGCATTCCAGTCTGGAAGCTGACCCCAAGATAATTGGGACAAGGCTAAGAGGAAGAAGATTTATGATGCATGTTGATTTATGGTAGCCCGTGCACCATAGACTAAATAGTAACCATTTTTTTTTTGTGTTCGGGTTGTCACTTTGTTATATGTTTAAATTTAAGTGTAAGCTAATTTTAAGAAATATTATATTTTTAAATTTAAGTATGCGTGTGCGTCCGCGTGTGCGGAAAATAAATACTTTTTCTTTCTTTCTTCTATATTTTTCCACGGTTTTAGTTAGCTAAGGAAAATCTTCATTTTTATTTTTTTATTCTTGTCTAGGTCGAGTTTGGCCCTAGTCTCACCTAATGGTAAGCGCAGACAGGGTCTAAGATGGAGCACACGAATCCAAGGAACAGAGATATAGAGGGATTTCCCTATACCCCTATGGCTCTCACATACACACGGCGGAACACAGTAAACTGCTTGGCCCGGTTTAATGTGAGGATGGTAGCTAGCCAGGCGGACCGTATAGATCCTACCACCAAGCGTGCTGGATTTTGTTGAATCTTACAACACGCGTCTATGCCCAGCGTGCGATGAGGAAGTTTTATATTCTAACCTGTCCCCACACGAGGTAAAACAAAGTTTTATGGGGTTTTACGATTCACTCTTCGATTTCATATGGATCCATTTCAACTAAATAACACTACAGTAATACGACGCAAGTTATACGTGTCAGCAATCTACGTGTTTTAGAATTTGTACGAATTATGATGTACAATATTCTTCTTTTTCGTGTGATTAGTGACTAACCTGGTGTCAGAGTTTATGCCGCCCATAGGCCTCTGACTTGGCTTGACATGCCGTCTAGAAATATCTCTCAGGCATGTCGGTTTCCTCACGATGTTTTCCTTCACCGTTTTTAAACAAGTGATAATTATACAATACGCACATGAATCCGAAAAGTCAGAGGTTCGTGCCTTGGGTTCGAACTCGAGACCTATGACTTGACAGTCCGATGGTCACACCACAAGACTATCACTGCTTACATTATGATGTACAATAATAGTAACAGTAATATCCAAAGCAAAGTTTGTCCGGCGTCTAGCAGTTTACTGTGTTCCGTCGTGTGTATGTGAGAGCCAGAGGAGTATAGGGAAATCCCTCTATATCGTTGTTACTTGGATTCATGTGCTCCATCTTAGACCCTGTCTGCGCTTACCTTCTGAAGAGACTACTTCTTTTTAAATATCTGTCTATCTACGAATATGCATGCGACCCTGACAATGTTTCATTGTATGTCTTTAAAATATAATATCACTCCGGCTTCGTCCTCTTTTCGTCACACTTCGGAAACACGAAGATTGCCGAGGCCCATAACTTATGTCATAGTACCGTACTGTATATTTGTATATACAACATAATTAACCCATTACTGTCCCACTGCTGGGCACGGGCCTCTTCTCAGTATAATTAGCTTAGTCCACCACGCTAGTCTGGTGTGGGTTGACAGACTACACACACCATCGAGAACTTTATGTAGCCCTCTCAGGTGTGCAGGTTTCCTCGCGAAATTTTTTCTTCACCGTTAACGCAAGTAATAATCAAATTCTGATCAGCACATGAATTTGAAAAGTCCGAGGTACGAGCCGGGATCGAACTCAGATCCTCCTGTATATTTGTACACGAAACTAATATGACAAACACAAAATAATTACAGTACGCAAACAGGCGTGTGTACACAAAGTACACTGTGTATTCTAAATACAGAATTGCGAATATACGATACAATCTGCAAATGAAAATGTCAGTCAAGTCAGTTTTCCGCGTTGGCAATGTCTGAGCCAATTTTAATGAATATTATTCAAAACCCCCGTTGTTATAAACGTAATTAGAACTGAGCTTCCCTAGACACTGCGCTAATTCAGTGTTGGGTTTTATATTAACAGTAGATGAAAGCAACGATGAATATTCTTTTTCCATAAAAAAATAATTTTTGTTTAGCTTTTTCATGCTGAGTTTATTATCGCCTAAGGGCCGGTTGTTTCAAGCGATCAGTAAAAGTATGTTACGTTAGTCAAATATTAACTGTTACGTAGGATGTTTAACGTCCGTCAAACGCAGAGCGTTGTATGTCTTTTGACGTATGTCAAGAACGACAAAGAAAGAAAAGAAAGAAAGAAAAATAAAGAAAAAAATATTTATTTTCCGCCCACGCGGACGCACACGGATACTTAAAATTAAAAATATAACGTTTCTTAAAATTAAACACACTGAAATTTAAACATAATATATTACAAGATGGTAACCCAAACACAAAAAAAAAAAAAACTATGGTTACTATTTAGTCTATGGTGCACGGGCTACCATAAATCCTCATGCATCATAGATCTAAGTGACAATGACAAACAATACAAACATTTAAACATGTTGAATTTGTGCGTCGCATGGTGCGTGAAAATGTAGGTCATTGCTCAGCATTATGCTGAGGCTTCGGACGAACCTAATGCCATCAGCGCTGATTTTCAGCAAAAACCTTCGTTCGAGCGACGTAACGAAAGCACCAGAGAGAACCAGTCGTAACGTGAGTATTTAACTATCTTAAATTAGGTACTGAGCGGTGTATCAAATCAAATCAAGCGTGAAATAACGCTTATTTTTATTTAACCATCGTTAACGCCATTTTTAACTGTTTCCCGTTAGAATAGAATAGAATAGAATAGAATATACTTTATTGTACACCAAAATTGTAACACAGCTCTTATACAATAACAAACATTAAAGGGTACAATGGCGGTCTTATCGCTGATAGCGATATCTACCAGACAACCTTTGGATGAACAGGAAGTCAATGAATAAGATAGAGGGGGTAGTCCATGGTGTACTGCTGCAAAATATATACTACACACCATACATAGACATAATACTTACATATAGGTATATATATATACATTTATAAATATTGTAATATATATATATGATATTATATAATTATGTGATAGAGAAAACAAGGTAGATTGATGATGAGGTACTAATTTATGGGGAATTAGAAACGTGTTGAGAGAAGAAATGATCTTTAACTAATTTTTTTAAAAGAATCCAGTGACTGAGCTAGTTAGTTAGTTATGTAGTCGTGAAACAACCGGCCCTAAGAACTATATTTTACTGATAATAAACATGCAAAAGTTCGGATGGATGTTTTAAAATAAAATCATAGCGTTAACAATCGTACACACGACATCAAATCAAGCTATAATTTCCGGTATAAGCTGACATCTCCTTATATGAAATTTCTGTAGAATGAGAGTTCAGCTTATACTGGACATTTATAGCTTGATTTGTCGTCGTGTGTAGCCTAGGAAGGGTTTAATCCCGGAAAATTATGAAATTTTCATGCGAAGAAAGGCACTGATTAGAAATCATTAATACCATTTGAGGGTATGTCAACATTTAGCTCAGGTTTAAATTTAGGCTTATGGCACATGTGTCATGACCTTCCGAGGGTTTTAGACCCCAATTTTTGACCACATGGTCCTTTTTTTAGACGCTGTAGTCATTCAACTCCCTACATTTCAATTTATTCTAAATCACCTTTAACATAAAAAAAATAACGTTATTTTCCGGACTGAATTTTTCCCACATAGAAAAGTATCGTGTGCCTTGTAGAATATTTCCTTATAAACATGATTTTCCTACCATTATCACGTAAACACGGAAGTCGTTTGAACTTTTGCTCTTCAGACGATAAAAAGCGTTAAAATATTATAAACTTTTCCTGCTTAACTAATCACAAGCGATCGACCCCATTAACATTAAAAAGCCCTTAACTTCATTAACGTAACGAGATAGTAGCAACGAAAATGTCACATCGAGTTTCCTCACGAACAAAAATTATAATTCAAGCTATTGTCCCTGTCTTCATAATGCAAAATACATCCCTATTCATTCGCAGCTTTGTACAAACGCGCCCCTTTCCTCAAAACTGCTTCACCCCCCTTGGTAGGTACGGAAGCACGTGTATCGTATATCCTGCTCTAGCTTGTACTATCTGTAATCTCTCCGTCTCTTTCTACCGCCACCGATCAGCGCACGCATTGCAGGTGAACTGATGATTTCTGCTCAGTCGTGTTCTGAACGTCGCGTGGGTGGTACGCTGTCGCACGCTCTCCGTTTCCCGCGAAAATTTTACGTACGATTTAAATCGCAATTTTCTTAGAAAAGACGTTTATCTCGGGTTCTGCTATTGTTAATGTTTAGTTGATGTGTGGCGTTGATTAATTTGTTTAAAATTGTACTGTGGTTTTGGAGAATTTTGTGCTTCAACCAGCTGCAGGAGCGGCTGATCGGATTAAAATTTTTTTCGAGTTCATTTATTTAAAAGTGAGTACATGTTTTTATTTTTCCGTTGATTCGGTCTACGCATCTTCAACAGTGATTGAATTATGTGAACAACAAAAACTTGTTTCTTGTGTAACGTCGTAAGTAAAAACCTCGATAAGAAAATCTATAAGAAGAAAATCTTTTCGATATTTTTCCGCAAATTCGTAAAAGTTACCAGAAACGTGCTATAAAAACCTTTGAATAATTCCCCCGTATTTGCAATTTAATAAAATTTACTTGAATTTTGAAATCCACCACAAACCCGCAAACGATAACACGATTCCCAGATGTTTATTTTTTGAAACCCAGAAACATCAATATATAATTACAGCAATAGAATATTCATCCGTCAACCCGAAAGTTTAGTTAATAAAATATTAAAGCTGTATCTCCACGGGGTCGGTTCAAATTTGCGCCCCAGACTTATTAAGGATCTTAGAAAATCCCAAGTTAAGGTTTACAAGTAAAATGTACCAATTATTCGAATTAATTACGATACAAAACTTTGGAACCGTCTCGTATGATTCCAAAATCAAACGTAGATCCGTTAGTTGGAGTGGACACTCCAACTGTCGGATAATTTGATTTTGTTTTCATTCCATGTTCTATATTCAATTTTATAAAATTGAATAAAGCTTCAGTAATTGGAAAGCAAAATTAAAAACATACATTTTGTATTGTTTTTTTACTCTATGCTGTGGTCTTTCTCCACGATGTCATATTATTTTAACTCTGTCTGCTAGTCAAGTAATGTTTGTGACGGGCTTAATGCCAAATTGTTTTTATTCTTCTTCCAGAGCATTAGAATTGTGTTATTGCATACAATTGTTTACAGTCCTCAGCAATAAAACGTTGAATTTGTGTAATTGGAGCAGGTTATTTAAGAAACCACAACTTACAACAATTAATTCGAGACAGTTTATTGATAAAACAATAGAAAGTTATGATATGTCAGGTAGTTTATTGCAATCATTAATTTTCGTTTGAAAAATCGTGTCTGTGTTGACAAAAGTTCTCGTACAAAACACGCCTGATTACTTCCGACGCATGAAAACTATAAAATATAAAGCAAAATCCATGAAAGTGAGACTGAAGAGTCGTTGTGAGTACTGAATGATGGTGCCAGGTGCATACACCTTAATACCGCATACACATAATTTGATCCGCTTCAGGCCACATATGGCCTGAAGCGGATCAAATTAGACTATCGAACAAGAACAATAATCTGAGTTCAAACGAAGCTGTAACAATCTCCGTCTTTAAACATATCTACCTCTAACGTATGTAAAATAGTTAGAGAAAAATCTCCGTTTTTATTTCATCTCGTCTAAATTCATTAGTATAATCATACGTACTCAACTTCGCTTCTCGCCTTATTATGAACACCCGACGAAGCAATTTTTTCTTAGTATGTGCTTCATTTCTATTCTCGTCTACAGTTTATTCGCTTTTTGTTATCAAAAAACTGGAAACGTGGTATCATGTAACTTTCTTCATTTACTTGTCCGACTAGGTTACGTTAATAGTCAGTGTTACAGTGTTTTATGTTTATAATTTCTATACATTGTGTAATTACATTTTCATTGATTAAACACGTTTGTCTAGGTGCAATGTTTTGAGTTTCTGTTGAAAATATTACTTGCAGAATATTTGTAGCCTTGAATATTTCAATTATATCATTTGCAAATAAAACCTATTCAAAATCGGACAGTGATTATCCAGTAGCATTTTAAATGTGATCGTTAACGTCTTAGAAGCAATCCAACAAAAATTGATTACGGAAACGCAGAGCGAAACAGCGAACTATCCACATGTTGGTACTGTCCAATTCATTATACTATAAATAACAATCAGTACACGACCAGCAGACGGCCAAAAAGACGAACTAAATAATACTAATGCATGCCTAACGATTGTCGCTTTGACTTGTAAAGTCGAACTAGAAACTCGGTCTATTTTGGACGCACATCCGACTAGACCACGACAGATAGTTGGCCGTCGCCAAACTTTCCGTATTTTATTTTCGTTTAAAAAAAATACATTCTTCTGTCCACAAACCTTTTGTTACAGCATCAGTCTTTATATTTTTTTTAAATGTGTACACGTTGCCAAGCAATAGTTGAATTGGAATTGTTGGAAAGATTTATAATATAATTTGTGAGGTATACAGCTGCTATCCCCATTATTATCTTGAAGCACTAATAGTCTGGATTGCTCAACGCTTTTGTTAATTTTGTGTAATTAATCTACAATAAGAGCACGTTTGTCCCAACAGTTAACTGCGTGACTGAAATATTTAGGGAAAAAAGGCTATTACTAAGCGACATAGTTTTAGTTTTAACGTGGTATTCAAGATCATTGTAGACTGATACATTGTTAACTGTAACCCAAATACTATCAATTTCTATACAAATTACAGTTGACGTAACGTCTACATTGAGTTTAACCTATTTCCCCACTCTTCTTCTTGTATTCATCTAATTATGTCAACGAAAATGTAAAAAGATTAAATTGTTGAGATGAACGCAAAACATTGGTAATAAGAATCTTAAACAAAATGAACCCACTGACATTTTCAACGAACATTTGTTTATCGTTCTAACTCGAATACGATTTACACAAAATAACGGATTGGCTTTCATGTTTATTCGAACGAACATTTAAAAAGTCCGAAATCCTTTCATACCGATACCATGACACAATTTCCATGATCAAATTCAAAGTTCCGCAAAAAAGAAAGAATCCCAACGCAAACGTGATTTTCATCAAAGTATAATTCGTTTAACCGAAACCTGATCCAAAACTGCAATATTGGCGTTAAACATTAAACGGATTTCACGGAGTTATCTCCGGAAATTTAGACTGTTTCTATTTGCATCTAGACGGGACTTTGATGTATCATTGAAAATGTACCAAACCGTTTCGGAAGTTACTTTTATTACATAAACATGCTGCAAATTAAAGCTAAAACGCGATAATATTTAACTTTGATGTCGTAATATTATTAGTCGGAAATGTAAGCTAAATATTGATGTGATGGGATTGGTTGATTGATGGGAAAAAATCAGATCTGGAAGCAAAATATGTAAATGTCGAAGATTGAGGAAAATTTTACTGTTTATTACGGTATTAATTTTATTGGTTTTAGGCAATGTCAAAATTGTGAATATCGCATAAGCGATTAGCGATAAGTGCGCTGTATAAGCGCCACTTGCATTTAAATAAAAACCATATAAAACAGTCTTAAACGAAAAGCAAAAGTCAGTTGTTAAAAATATTGATACAGTTTCGAAAAAATTTAATAATTCCTATAATGCTGTACCTGGGTAAAAAGTTTAAGAACCTAACGATAAATAAATAATAACATTGTATCATTACTAGAACAATAACTAATAAGGATATCGACAAACAAAGAAACTTTATTAAATAGATCAGCAACAATAATAAAATAACAAAAAATAGTTTAAACCCTATTTAATTTTATATACTGAATAAAGATGTACCTAAAAATGAAATTGCTGAAGGCAGTATTGAAATTTAAAAAACAGCTCGTGGCCTCATTAGGTTTGTAAAAGAAATAGACACTTTTGATAACCGTTCCAAAGAAACGTCCGTCAAAGATGATAGCTGGCACTTTGTCTTTAGAATCAGTGTTTGACTACCCTTCATGTACAACAAACTAATAATAAAGGATTATGAAGAGCGTTTGTTTCGCTGTCATGTGTCAAAAAATTCCAATGATTTGACGCGACTAGTCGAGTTGAAATTCGTTCAGGTCAATGGTTTCATTGAACACTTTTTTTTGGTTTTCTCGGAAACGTATTCAGAAATAGCATTCATAGATTTTTTGGTTTAATTCATTGTTTAAAAAGTTTAGTTTCATTGTTTTTTCATTATTTGGATTCATAGTGTCACAAAAAAAATGACAGGTACATTATCATTGGACGTAACGAAATTTCACATAATGTACTAGCGATATCAATAATTTTTGTTTCTATTCCAACTGTTTCTATATAAAATGAATACTGTATTATTATGTTTAATGGTTTTTTTTACTTCAATTTGTCAACTTAACATACATTTTTTACCTACATAATATTGAATAAAACCAGATTTTGAGGATAATCCATAATTTTCCTGTTTTAAACAAACACATAAATGACATCACTTCAAAGTTTAGGATTCAATTTAAAACAAATCGTTAACCTTGTACTCTAACGATCCAGAACAATTATAAATCTATCGATTCGAATAATTCGATAATGATTGTAAGTACCCGTATACCATCATTTATAGTTAATCACTCCATTGATGTAATCCGACGTAGACCATATTTTAGCTTTAGTAACTTTGTTTTCCAATTAAAATTTCTAATACGCATATGGCATGCCGTAAGCTGATTATCGTCCCACTTAAATTATAAACGTCAGAACTTCCTTTGCCGTTGTAGGTGCTAATATACGCAAATAGATTAGAAGCTACCAGGCTCTCTTTACATAGTGCTAGTTTTTGATTTTCAACTTTTAGCTTTCTGTTAACGCCAACCTTGCATTTTGGAGTATTAGCCACTAATACAATAACAATATCATGAAACATGATATTAGCATCAGTTGTTGTATTAAAAGTTATCTCATTATCTTCTACATCATAACGGATGCCCAGATCCATTAGATAGCTTAAATCTTCCCCACTCATTACATCCGTTATAGCCCATCAGTTCTTATGTCATAATATTGAAGGAATTAATCCATTAAAATTCATTTCGCTATACTGTTTAATAGCCAACCATTGATTGTTATTCTAACACGATATTGTGTACTTTATACGTTCCATGTTTATTTCAACGATCTATCACATCCCATAAACGTACGTCCACTGTGCGCGTACGCATTTAAAGTTGAAATGTTTATAAAATAGAAGGTTTGGTTTAGATATTTTTGGATTTTGTTTTGTTTTTACCTGTCGCTGTGATTTATGTTTTTATTGTGTTAGTAAATAATTGTTTTTAGATAAAAGGGTTAAGTAAATGTGATTTTGAGGAAAGGTGATGTTTGTGTTACCTTGTAATACGATATTATATGTTTATAATTTAAATTTCGGGGTTTTGGCTCCCATTTGGGATTCTAATATAAAAGGTTAACTGACTACTTCTTGGATACAAAAGTATCAAGATGCTTATTTTTGCTGCGGCGTATACAAAAAACATTTTTGTTTTCAGTCTTTTGTGATTTAATTCCCTCTCCTTTAATTGCTTTTTTTTGTTCTCTGTTTTAACACAGTTAAGACGCATTTGCCGTCGTTACTGTTCACCGTTAATGAAACGCAAGCGAAAACATAGATGTTACTTTGTTTAACCTTGAAACGAACAAACACGAATTCATCCATACTGACATAATCTGAGTTATCGAGACCTTGTAAAGTAGAGATTATCACTTAATCCAAACAAAAAAGTAATTATTTATGTAACAAAAATGTTGATAAACACGATTAGCGTATTTATTATGTGTTAGCTATAGCACTTTGTTACTACTTGGTACAGTGGTTCAGCGATTTTGACAGTAGCACTTATTAAAAGCAGGTCAAGACAGTACATAAATTGCCCCATCACTGGAGAGTTCCACCAGAAGAAGCTGGTGGACCGAAACCTGCCAGGGTTGCAGTGCATGCAATAGCGAATCCCGTGACTCCGGCCTTAGGTCAGAAGGAGGGTCACCGTTGGTTTTTAGCCGGTAAGAGTCCATCAGACCCCCTCGTCTTCCCCAGGCGAGGGACATCCAAGATGATTTTCCAAAGATAAAAAAGTGGTACAACGATATTGACAGTGACTGTTATTAAAGGAAGGTCAGGACAGCACATAGATAGTTATACGGGCAGTCCGGGAGATTACCCTGCCGCCCTCCCCGCTCAAAACTCTCGTCGGATGACTGTATGGAATAGTTAGGATTCGAGTATCTGTAACTCACATCTAGGGCAAATATATAATTAGTCATCGACTATTGACACGAATGGATACATACCAAAATAAATCTATATGAAGACCGGCGCCAAGCAGTTTACTGTGTTCCGTCGTGTGTATGTGAGAGCCATAAGGGTATTGGGGAATCCCTCTATATCTCTATTCCTTGGATTCGTGTGCATCTTAGACCCTGTCTGCGGTTACCATCAGGTGAGACTAGGGCCAAACGCGACCAAGTCAAGAATTAAAAAAAAAATTAAAGTAATCATAAAGTAAAACTTTGTCCAACTGGCCAGAAATAACATTCTACTTATTTAAAAGGAAACAGAAAGCAACCAAGCGTTCGCTGATTATAAATTTAAAAAAAGAATCGATCAAGTCGCTGTCCTAGATAAAGTCGTAAGGTGCATTAAACAAGTTTACGAAATAGCGTACAGGGTAAGGTTCGTGTACTCGTATTTCTATAGAGCACGAAGCTGTAACAGGTTACGAGACGCCCACGGCTGCCATAGTAACCCATTTCGGATCTAGTCTTCTGCGCTATTGTGTATACAGCTGAATATTTTGTGAATGAATCTTTCAATGGTGGAGTGAACTTGAATGAGTTTATTGCATTTGATAGAATCAGCACTTCATATGAAAATCTTATGTTTAGAATAAACTTATTTAATTCAAGGGACAACTTTGTTGCAAGTCCTCTCCTGTTGCAATTAAATTGCCTTCGTTCATAATTTAACATAACATCACGCCTGTATTCTCCGAAGGGTTGGGCAGAGGTGTATAGTAACACCCTCATTTCGCCGTTATGTTTAAGTCCCATGTCATAGGGGGCGGGCCTATTGCCATTAACCGGGTACAAATCCAGACTCCGGGCTGCTACTGAGAGATCATAATGGAAAAACTCAATAACACTTTGCCCGACCTGGGGATCGATCCCAAGACCCCATACTCAGCAGTCACGCTTGCGATCACTAGACCAACATGGTAGTCTTTAACTTGAATAAATGATTCAATACATATTCATGCCTTGGTCACTTTTGTCTAATGTTATATTAAATGGAGTATAGACCAAACTATTGGAAATATATGCAGCCCATGAGATGTATCCTTCATTATTTATCCAATATATTTTTTAAAACAAAAATTCCTTTGTGTTCGCATTGCGCTCGCCTTTCCACAATAATAATTGCACTGCAAATTGCATTCACTAATCACATCCACTTTCGGAATAGTCTATGTGCCTATTACCTAGACCGTTCCAAAAACGACGCAAAAAATGCGACCAAACACAGCAGCAAGCAAGTCTGTATCTTTAAAATACCTTCACCGAAGAACTTCTTCACAGACGCTTATTGAAATACTTTAGAATGGACATACAATTTTCCATAAACATCTTCTTAGAAATTTATGGGGAACGCTTTTGCTTACACTTTGCTTTAACATCCTTATTTATAGCTCACTTATTGCCATTATCTAGTGCAACAACAACGACGACTATTTCTTTATAATTTAAAGCATTTGGAATTGTTAAGGTTAGTGTACAGTCACGAGTAATAATATGTATACACATAGCGAAATTAAAAAGCGATTGTCTTCTAAAATATCTATTAGATTTATGAAATATTTAACACATAATTTTTACAATTACATGCGAATTACTGTTTCGAATATTTCTTAATTACACTTTATTCTCTACATTATTACACGTGACTGTACACTATGAAGTGGACTTAGACTGGTTTTGAATTATTTTCTACGCGCCCGTAGTGAAAGTAGGCTGGAGACAGTACAGGGTAGCAAAATGACGCATTGTTGGTTTTAAAATCAATTTAAAATCATACATGACAGATGACACCCATTTTTTTTCTTGTTTTTTTTTCTCGTTGGAAAATCCTCATGGATGTCCATCGCCCGGGGAAGGCGAGGGGATCTGCCGGACTCTTACCGGCTAAAAACTAACGGTGTTCCTCCTCCTGACCGTACGGCCGGGGTCGCGGGATTCGTAAAAGCATGCACCGCAAGTGACAGATGACACCCTGTAAAAATTCTTGTGACAGCCAGAGTTAGTGTTATTCATAAATAGGCTGTACATAATTATTATGATTTTGAGGCGAAAAAACCTGCTACAATATTAAATAGCCTCAAACATTGTTAGCACCTAAAGTTAAATAGGTACGCCTGAAACTTTATTTACCTCATCACTGAAAAAGCTTAATCTCTTTTTCCGTGATGAGGTAAATATGGTTAGTAATATTAGTTTTAGTCGTAAAATAGTTCAGGCGATTAAAAAGTTACATGCTCAGTAAACGTGAGGCGGATCATAAAAAGTTTGTTTAGTAGAATTTTAAATTCGTACAATTTTGTTGAACGAAGAAGTTTTCTTATTTATAGGAAGATAAAAATGATATACAACTATATAAAATTGAAATAATCCTAGATATTAGTTTTATTCGTTGTTTTTTTTGTACAAAATATAATAACAGTAGTTTATGAGGTATGGGGATTTGGGTATGTACTGTTGTTCTAATTATTACAAAATGAAGAATTTAACTGTCTGTATACGTGACTACGAGCGCGTTAAAGGGCTCGCGACATCAGAAATTTAAACTAATTAGCAATAAACATGAATTCTTACCACTAAACATCACCCATAAAGTTTAGCTTTATTTCAAAATACTTGATTATTTATAGCCTTTCTTAGTTTCCTTTAATAAAATGGAATGATGAATCTTTTCCTTCGTTCGTAAAAACAATGCTCACTGCAAAGTAAAGAGTCAACAATTATTGAGGTAATGGGCGACTTAAATAATGTTAGTCAAAAATTTACAAGTTGCAAAAGTACTGCTGATTGTCCACAACTTTTTCAATTTATGAGATACGTCTAAAATATAAATATGTTCTAAAGTTTATTTATTATTTAACTTTGAGATCAGTTTGAAAGTTAAAAGACACGTATCAACTGTTTGATATCGAAGATATGAAAATTTATACCCGTCAATGTTTATTTTTTCTAATTTTCATTCAAGAATCTCGATGCATAGCTGCAACAAAACTGGTTTAGAAATAGTATATTATAAGCTATTTTTGTACTGCATAAGTTCTCGCATGAAAAAAGGTGGTCCAGCGAAAGCCAGTTATGTTTATAAGCAGGTGATTGGCTAAACTGCGTGTGTTAGCCACGTTCGCACGCATGCACTAAGCTTAACGTCTATTAATAAAATACCTATAAGGACTTAAAAGATCTATTCTATATATTATACGGACATTTTGAAATATTTTATCCAACGTGGTGGAATACTTTAAAGGGCATTTCCTTCGGTTAATTGGTCTTAGTCGCATACCGTTGACGATAGAGATGGGAATGAACTAAAAGTAAAGCCTCATATAAATAATTATTCTATTCGACTTTATTTTAATTCGATTTATGCGAATGTCAAGGTGATGTAAACTTTGTGATTTAAATTCAACTTAAATCTATTAAATTGATTTGAAAAGGAAACACTGACAGTCGATTTATATTAAATATTAATACAAGTTCTTTTTGCGTCTAAAAGCAAAAACCTGATTATTAAATCATATGGTTCGTATAGTTTTGTGACAACTGTGAGATAGACGGGAACAAAAGTGCGGGTAGGTAGTTTTATAAATAAAATATACAAGAACGTAATGGCTCGACAAATCTCGACTAAACTCGACAGAAGTCGTGTAAGCCGACGTCGGTAACGTTCGGCTTAACAGTTCCGCAAACCAATATTCCTACTGATATTTTATTTTTATTTTTAGAATATACATTTCGTGTTTGTCGCTCTATTTGAGTATATTCTCGTCTAGTGGCTAAGTATATTGGCCTGCGTTGGTTGTATTTCAAAATCCAATTTACTGCCTTAATACTTAGATTTATCTGTGAATTTTGACATATTTGTAATCATTTTACTTATCTTTGGAGCCTCCAAAAAGTTTTCGATTGTGTCGTGTAGTACGCCAACCCGCTTGGTGGACTAAGGGCCCAGCCACGTCTAATGGAAGATACGTCACCAATCTTCCGTCACGTAATTTACTCGAGGAATTTTAGTAACGCATCTTCGGTCAAACGTGTACGGTGTGAGATGTTTGTATGGAATTATGTGTACTGGCGGAGGATCGGCGACGTATCGTCCGTCAGATGTGGCTTGACCCTAAACCCTTCTCATTCTGGAAGAGGCCCGTGCCTAGCAGTGGGACAGTAATGGCAGTGATAGGTGGTAGTTTTTTCAGTAATGGCCTGATCATGTATACTTATCTCAGCTTAAAAAAGAAAAAAGGAGAATAAATAAGATAATTTTGATAACTTAATTACCTACGGTATTGCATGCTATCTGCATCCGTGGCATTTTGTGCTGTGTCCTTTAAAATTAAGGACAGACTCTTCAATGAGTCATGCAGTTACACAAAAATGGCCTTTTAATTTTATGTCTAAAGTGACATTCCACATGCGGCCAATGTAAAAATCGATGCCTAAAAAAAATCTACTTTGGTTACTTGGCATCGATAAATCTTTTATTTTTTTGCAATACATTTACTAACTTATTATAATAAAACTTCTCGTAAAATGACAATATTGACTTTGCAATTTAATTGAATTTTAAAATTAAAACTTTCAACTATTAAAAAAAAATCTCGGATCTCGAAAAAACTCGTCACTTTATTAGAAAACCCAGTCGATACGCACAATCCCCCCATCCCTAGTTAGATAATAGTTTTGCACAGTGTAGCAAAAGCGAGTAATAAATACCCTTCTAAGTTGAATCGTATGTCTTTAGATCTGATCATTAATTATAGCGTTGATTCCACTGACTAATTAGTTTTGCTTTATCTGTTTCATTTGCACGCGACTCGGGCTAAGGTGGCGACTTTTTTCTTTGATGTGCGAATAAATAAAAATGCTGGAAATAACTCTGATTTATGTCTGTTTTTATCTGAAACTTCATTTAAATCTACGTTTACATATACTATGTATGACATTTTTAATGTAAAGCAATGATAACCTAGTGTTGTGACCGTCGGACCGCAAAGTCATAGGAGTTCGATCCCAAGGCACGCACCTCTGACTTTTCGGATTCATGTGCGTATTGTCAAATTATCATTTGCTTAAAAACGGTGAAAGAAAACATCGTGAGGAAACCGGCATGCCTGAGAGATATTTCTCGACGGCATGTGAAGCCAAGTCAGAGGTCCATGCGCGGCATATACTCTGACACCAGATTAGTCACTAACCACACGAAAAGAAGAAGACTGCAAAGCTAAATTATCGAAAAGGCTTTTGTATAGTAGCTATATCAATATATTCTGTGGTTATTTGATGGAAACCGCTGAATACAAGTTCCCCAGAATCAGTAGGCTTAGAACGAATGTTGTCGAGTTACTCACGTAAACATAAGTACATTTTGTATTGGACAATGGGGTAGGCAACTGTGGAACTAATGGCGCCACTTTCGATTGTTCCACTGCAATCTTATTGGTTGCAATGTGTTTGACATTATTGACCTGATGGTTCTGATTGGTGGAAATAACTAAATATGGAGGTGCTGCCATCTGCTTTAGTTTTGCGTTGCCTTCCCCATTGGACATACTCGTTTCGCACATACTACCTATATTTAATAAGCCTTGTTGATCTAGTGGTCGCAGGTTCCACTGCTGAGCACGGGGTCCTGGTTTCGATCCTCAGGTCGGCCAAAGTGTTATTGGGGTTTTCCATTAGCAATTTCTCAGTAGCAGGCCGGAGTCTGGATTTGTGCCCGGTTAGTGTTAATAGCAATAGGCTGGCCCCCTATTACATGGGAATTAAAAGTAACTGGCGAAATGAGGGTGTTACTATACATCTCTGCACAACCCTTCGGGGAATACAGGCGTGATGTTATGGTTATGTATATGCAACGTGCCTTTACTCTTCCAATCTATGAAGTCAGTAATAGACTATCATATTTCGATCCAACGTTTTATTGTATTCATCTATAAGTCGTGTTATTCCACTGCTGGGAACATACATCTTTCTTCTGAACCAATCATTTTAGTTCATTGCTTTGTTGAATCCGTTCCCTACTATTAATTAGGTACTTCATTTTTTGCATAAAAAATAATTTCACACTAGCTTTTGCCCACAGCTTCGTATGCGTGATTTTTTTCACCCCTTTAAGGGGGATATTTTGAAAATTCCTTCCTTAGTGGATGCCTGTTATAAAAGGTACCTACTGTCAAAATTTCAAGTTTCTAATCCCGGTAATAGCGGTTTAGGGTGTGCGTCGATAGATAAGTCAGTCAGTCAGTCAGTCAGTTTCTCCGTTTAGATATAGGGTGTTACAAAATTAATTCCAAGAATTTTGTGGAGTTACTTGGTACCGCAAATGGAACAAGTTACGTAGAAAAACCTTTCCTAATTCCCTTATTTTTTTTATTAACGCTAATTTCAAAAAAATATTTATGAAAGTTGTTCATTTTCCGATACCGTGTAACTCCAAAAAAAACTTTAGAGTACATTTTTTATTAGCCCGTATACACAAAATAAAACATGACGTACACAATGTGAGCCTAGACCTAATTAAGGATATCGACTTTACTAAACAAATAATTATCACTCATTATCCATATATATTTGTTAACTAGGTACTGTTCATTTAACAGCTGTTTTAACAAAATATTTCATATAATACGAATTGCAAAGCGGCTAGAACATAAGATATTGTTACCTTGTATTGTTTATTAAATAAATAAATAGATGTCATGTGACAAACATACGTCATTCGTTGTGTACAATATCGTAAGCATAACATCACGCCTGTATTCCCCGAAGGGTTGGGCAGAGGTGTATACTAAACAGGGTGTAAAGGAAATCATGTAATTCTTTCAAACCTCGTGATGTACTGCTGACATAGATTAACCCTGCACGAGACACTTTTGGATTCAATAAAAAAATAATTACAAGATGTAAACATGTGTTCTTAACGTGAGGCGTTTTAGCGCCCCGAGCGAATTACGTGCGCAGCTATCGTTCGTCGCGCGATCATTTAACTCGGGGCGCTAAAATGCCTCACGTTAAGAACACATGTTTACATCTAGTAATTATTTATTTATTGAATCCAAAAGTTTCTCGTGTAGATTTAATCTATATCAGCAGTACATCACGAGGTTTGAAGGAATTACATTGATTTCGTGTACACCCTGTATAGGTAAGTAGGTACGGATATGGTAAAGCCAACTCTGATTGGAATAATGACGATACTGCAAACCTTTTGACAGTAATTGTTTGCAGTGTTGCCATAATTCCTCTGCAGAGTTAGCTTGGCCTGACTCTACAAGTTGTTCGGACCGCATTTTCATTCGAACTAAACGCAGTGTACAAGCCCTCTAAGTATGGTCTTTTGGGATAATTACGAACATGGGAATATCCCGAAAATTACGAATTTCTACTAAACCAGGCAATATTTTTTGCTCTGGCAGTATAACATTACACATTCTAGCATTATTACGTTGCTAGAGCAAAAAATATTGCCTGATTTAATACAAATCCGTAATTTTCGGAATATTCCCAATTACTATATCAATAATATCAAGACCCCCGATACTTTTTTTGTTTTCTACTTCGTTACCAACGATTACTATAAAAATAACATAAAACCAATAATAATGCCCATAAAAATTACGGTTTTTAACACCAAAACATGAATTAAAAGCGTGACTACTAACGTTTTATATCAGTTATCAAAAGGACCGCTTTTTAATTAAACCTATTTAAATTCATTAAAATGTCTCGTTTAAAAGAGTTAAAAAAAACAAGTCACGGTCTGACGATGCGGGTAACATCGGTAATTAATCAAGTATTTGTATGGCTACGATCATTTTAAGGTTGGATAAGCTAAACTTTACGCTTATTGTGTATCTATGCACCTTCAACAAGCTCTATACACTAGGACCAAGTTATCTGTGAATTGAAGAGCGTCGCTCTGTTCGCTCTTGTGTTACCATTCTGTGAATAATGATCAATTATGAGGAATATCTAATCTGACATGATACACATTTTATATTATGTCCCATTTTCTGCCGCTTCACAGATGACTTGGTAGCTCTGATAGCTCTTTCCGTACACTGCACTCGCAAGTCGTAACAAAATCATCGTTTGTTGCAAAATACAGGACGTTTTGACAAGACAGGCATTGATATGGCCGACTACACACATCATTTTCGAGCATTATTGTAAAGGCACAAATTCCCTATTATATATTTAATAAATGCATGGAAAAGATATTTATTTGTCATCCTGGCAACTGAATTAAACTGTCAATGTCTCAATTTTCGTCAATTTGCCATTTCACAGAAGAGTTGGTCGTACAGTAGATACAAATGTTAATATTAATAAAAACACTTGTTCAAGTCTTTGGTGTATTTATTTATATTTCTTTTAATTTTACTGTTACAAGTTAATATTTAATAATAATGAATTATATTTTACAATGTCTCTATAAGACCAAAGAGATTAAATATGCTTGTCAATGTCAGGGTGACATCTGTCAAACGTGAAGTAACGTTTCGTTACTACAACAAAAAGCTAAACATAAGTTCTAAAATCCTAACCGAGCCGATACGGGCTCGTCTATTTTCGGCACATTTCAGCATTTTAACGTAATATATTAATTCCGCGCGCGGAGCTGCTAATTCATGATACTTTCCTCTGTTCTAAAATAGTATAGACAGACAGACAAATCGAAAACAGTTGTTCGGATACAAATAGGTAATAAATAAAACGAATCACTTGCCATCGAACATTTGTTACAAACTGACTGACAGTAATTTTGTTTAAACATTGTACATTATTATTCTTAAAGTAAGATTTAGAACGGCGGATTGGTCGAAGTGTTCATTGAATTAACGACTTTTATTAATAGCTAATAATGTGTTAATTTTGCTTTATAAGTGATTTTTTTCGTAATTATTATGACATTTATATTTTATTGAAAAATATTAGCGATTTAATTCATTCGAGTATGTAATTTATATTATTATTTTTAAAGTTTGGTCGAAGTATTTATTAAAATAAAAACTTTTATATATCTATATAAATAAAAATGAATCGCCAAATGTGTTGCTAAGCGTAAAACTTGAGAACGGCTCGACCAATTCGGCTATTTTTTTTAATATATATTCCTTAAGGCACAAGGAAGGTTCTTATGAAGAGAAAAAAAATTGCGTGGAAAATAGTAAAAACAACACTTTTCTTTTTCCACTAAAGGCCAATAACTTTTGACAGAACGAAGTCTGTCCGGGCAGCTAGTATGTTAATATTACTGCTTAGCGATGTTGCTATTTTAAGAACAGGTAATATGACATCAGTTTTTATTTGATTAACATATAAAAATAATATAAGTAGGTTAATGTGTCTTGTTTTTATTAAATCATTTTTGTTATTTTATATATTAACATGTGAAGCAAAAGCTTTGTACATCTTTTTACGAAAATTACGCGGACGGAGGAGTATAAAATTTGGCACGGTTAAAGTTTATATGGAGACGGAGTGCAGAAAGCTAATATCTTTATATAATATGCATTAGAAATAAATTAATTAAAAAACATTACACTCACTACCATGCGTTTGACACATACACAGTTATATATTGTCACCGAAAAGTCAATACTACTTAAGCGCCATTTGTGGTCAAAATGAGTTATATATATCGTTGGATTGGGTTTTAAAAATCCAATCCAACGATAACTCATTTTGGCCATAAATGGCGCTTAAGTAGTAAGTATTGGCTTTCCGGTGACGGTATAGTCTTTGACAATAGAACCTTAAAAACATTCAAACTTTTTTTTATGAATTATTGTTGAATTTCGACCACTGGGCGACCAATAGTAGTAATTAACGGGGTGTTTATATTTTTTGTGGACAGTCATAACTGCCATATCACATTTGTGCGCGGCTTCACGTTACATTTTGGGACACCCTGTGTAGGAGGACGCCGCGCAAGTTAATACCTCATTTTAATATTCCTCAAATTTTTATCTACCCCGCAAAGAAAGACGACATAACACACATCACATTTCCTCGGCCCGTCCGGTATATTTCTCATAGTTTATACCGTGGTTTATATTTAGCAACCCACGGTGCATGGCGTTTGAATTTACAGCCTAACGTTTGTTTCTTTGTATACAAACTGTGGATCTTGTGTGATTTAAAACTTTACACGTCATAATATATGGGCGTAGTGGCTGGTTAATTCTGGTTGCTTGTGGTTTTTAAAAACGCATGTTTTGATATTTTTCTTTTATATCTGACTAGCTTTTGCCTTCAGCGTTGTTTGCGTGATTTTTTTTCACCAACTTAGAGTAGAAGTTTTGTAAAATCCTTCCTTAGTGGTTGCCTACGTTACAAAAGGTACATACTGTCAAAATTTCAAGTTTCTAACCCCAGCGGTTTAGGCTGTGCGTTGATAGACCAGTCAGTCAGTCAGTTTTGGATGTTTCGCATTCTTTTTCTACAATAAAAAATGAGAAACATAACCAACACAAAAAAGTAGCAAATTATTGTATTTATCACCTATAATATAGGCTACAACCACAGACATCTAGTGGCTACAACTCAAGATTATTGTAGAAAAAAACAATCTAAAAAAAAGTTGAAACAATTATTTTCATAAAAAAAATACTCTTATCTTCTATTTATCGAGATTTTTCATAAGCAAGGCTATCCCAGAATAAAAAAAAACTATAAGAAATATAATATATCATTATTAAACACATACATTGCAAGAGTATCTAATAACCAACTTCGTATCTTCCTTCATAACAAATAATAAATTCATCCAATTTGAAAAAGTCAACTGATTTATTGACTCTTCTCTCATCACACACTTATATTAATAAAATATTCTTTAATAAAATCTTTACACACATACATTTGTCTGCAATAATTTTAAAAACATCTTATTCATTGAATAGAGTCAGCTTCCAGTCTAACCAGATGCGGCTGAATACCAGTATTTTACACGGAGCGACTGCCACCAGACCTCCGTTACCCAGTTACTGGGCAATGCCGATATTTTAAGGTTAGACCGGTGATCTGAATTTCGGACTTCTGACTACCCGTAACGACGCTAATAGGTATTCGTATGACACTCGGGACCGACGATATAACGTGTTTTCTGAAGTGCGGAGGGGTCTCGTTGTGTAACGGTGACCCATCCATAATTGACCGTGGGAAGCGCAGCTTAACCTTACAAAAAACGAGCCCCTCTATTGAATATTACGTACAATTAGTAATTCAATTTATTTTCAACGTGCTTCTAATAACCTCGCGTCCTACATCGCCTGGCACGCGATTCGACAGGTATTTTAATGCATTCGCCATTATTTCCTAATAGTATTATAATATTCAACTAATTAACTCAGTAGTAATTACGCTGCTTCATTTTAAACACGTCGTTAATTGTTTTAGTCATTAAATTGTCTAATTTGTTTTTAAAACGCACTTAAAATTGTTAGACAATAGCGTACTGTGACATTGATTATGTAATTTAATTAACAGTAAAATATATTACTAGTAGCAATGATAGCCTAGCGGTTGAACGCGTGCCTTCCATGCAGGAGGGTTTGACTTCGATCCCTGCCCACACCTCTGACTTTTCGAATTCATGTGCGGATCATAATTTGATTATCACTTGCGATAACGGTGAAGAAAAACACCGTGAGGAAACGTGCATATATGAGAGGGACTCAAAAAAAACAATTCTTGATGGTGTGTGTAGTCTGCCAACCCGCACAAGGTTAGCGCAGTGGACTAAGGCCTAAACCCTTCTCATACTGAGAGGAAACCTGCGCCTAACAATGGTACAGTAATGGGCTCTTCTTCTTCTTTTCGTGTGGTTAGTGACTAACCTGGTGTCAGAGTTTATGCCGCCCATGGGCCTCTGACTTGGCTTCACATGCCGTCGAGAAATATCTCTCAGGCATGCCGGTTTCCTTACGATGTTTTCCTTCATCGTTTTTAGTAATAATTATACAATACGCACATGAATCCGAAAAGTCAAAGGTGCTTGCCTTGGATTCGAACTCGAGACCTATGACTTGGCAGTCTGACGGTCACACCACTAGGCTATCACTGCTGTTATGGGCTGCAATGGGCTGATAATGCTAAATCTATACTTAATATTATAAAGCTGAAGAGTTTGTTTGTTTGTTTGAACGCGCTAATCTCAGGAACTACTGGTTGGAATTGAAAAATTATTTTTGTGTTGGATAGTACATTTATCGAGGAAGGTTATAGGCTATATAACATCACGCTACGACCAATAGGAGCGGAGCATAAATGAAAAATGTTGCAAAAACGGGGAAAATGTCCACCCGTGCGAAGCCGAGACGGGCCGCTAGTATTTAAATAAAATGATTCTTCGTATTTGACCTCAATAAAGTACGTTTTTTGATAAATCTCAAGTATTAAATGAAAGTAGTCAAACATGCGTGGTTATGTTTGACAAACAAGGTGCATACAGACTTGTTTGACGGGTCGGATGTTAAACATGTTCGTTTGTCAATGATTGTTGACAAGCGTACAGTGAAACGGCAAATAAAGATGATCCATTTGTTTACCCTTCGTAAAAACAAAATGAAGAGGGAAAGGGTTATGTATAGTAGGTTATTTGAGTTGTTAACTTGTCTCTAACAAGTATCAGGGTTGCTATATACATATACTCGGTTCCTATAAACAAAAACGAATCGTTTTGCTTACTAATGGTAGCATTTTTTTCCGTCTAACTGGACATATATAAATACTAGTAAGTAAATTTTACCTGTTATAGCTACTTCTGTATGGGAGAGTCTATTATGCAAAGCTACAGGGTCTTTGCTTCATTATTGGTAAAGATACAAAAGTTTAAATTTTTAATCAATAATACCCCGTAAATTATAGGTATCAGCTAATAGTCGAATCGTTACGTTCGGTAAGTTTCATCAGGTGGGTTTTGTTGTTCAATATAAATTACCCTCACTTGGTTTTTTAATGTTTAGGTACTCACTAGCGGCCCGTCCCAGCTTCGCACGGGTGGAAATTTTTCCCGTTTTTGCAACATTTTTCATTTATACTCCGCTCCTATTGGTCGTAGCGTGATTTTATATATACTATAATCTTCCTCGATAAAAGTACTATCCAACACAAAAATATATTTTCAATTCCAACCAGTAATTCCTGAGATAAGCGCGTTCAAACAAACAAACTCTTCAGCTTTATAATATTAGTATCTATAGATTAAAGTTAAATTCCATGTCAAACCCTACATACAGTCTCGAAATTTTTATTATTTTTCAAAAATTAATGATTAGAATGATCTTGATTTTGTTCTGTCGGACACGAGTAGCAAAAACATTGTGGATACCTTTAAAAATATACAGCGATGTTTTGTGTAGAATGTTTTTGTGTAGCCCCACGATGGGCGCCAATGTATCACTTTAGGGTGGCTTTAGGAGTCAACCCTCGACTAGCATGTGCACATAAAATTTAGCAGGCGTGTACTTACGGGAGGATAAAGAATAACACTTGTAACCGTACACTATATTTATATTTAATTAACAATTTATAAAGAGTACAAGGAGAACAAAGAGAACAACAGGGCGTGGTTCGTACAATGCGAGGAGTCCAGGTCTTCTTCAGCAGGTGTGGCACTTAACTGAGGAACTGCAGCGGCGCGAGAGAGGGCGATCTGCAGTGCGCCCGACCTTTTATAGGCTTGGACCCTCGCCAGTCAGCCACCACCCGTCACAAGTGTAAGCAAAACGAAGACACTGTATAAAATCATCACCTCAGCCTTTTTCCGTCAACTGCTGAACATAGACCTTCCCTATAAATTCTATAACACACAGTTTTGAGCCGTTTCCATCCAGCGGCTACCGCGACCTTCATCCGATACGAAGTGATAAAATGATGATTATTTAAATAAATGTTGTATCGCTAATATCAAGTATTTTATTTACAAGAATAATATAAATTTACATACACACATTAGGATTCTTATAGGGATTATAAAGATTGAAGTTTTCTCGTTAAAATAACATACGAGCACGTAGTAGACAGGACGGGTATTGATGACAATGTGGGCGGTTACTTTGCTTATCCAGAAAATTCCGATTTGCATAAGATAGCGTAGAAAAATCGGTAAATTATTTTCGTACTGTTTTTAATTAAATAAACTAGTTAAAAAGGAGGTTTACTGTCCGTATGTGCGTTTAAAAGAATAGTTATATTAACAAAGTTAATTAATTAAGACTTCGTAGGCAGTTGCATTTATTTCGAGTTTGCGGGTAGGTTTATGTTTTTTTTTTATTTTTTTATTTACATTCCTCTCAACATAACATACACACATAATAAGCCCATTACTGTCCCACTGCTGGACTCGGTTTAGGCCTTAGTCCACCACGCTGGCCTGGTGCGGGTTGGCAGACTACACACACCATCGAGAATTTTATAGAACCTTCTCAGGTGTGCAGGTTTCCTCACGATGTTTTCCTTCACCGTTAACGCTAGTGATAATCAAATTCTGATCCGCACATGAATTCGAAAAGTCTGGGATACGGGCCGGGATCGAACTCAGACCCTCCTGCATGGAAGGGAAGTGTTCAACCGCTAGGCTATCACTGCTGCTACATTCGTCTCAGAATTAAAAATAAACCGTTTTTCCAACTTCTATCATTCTTATTTATTTAAAACATAACAAACATAACATCACGCCGTGTATTCGCCAAAGGGTACGGCAGAGGTGTTTTTAGTACCTACACCCTCGTTTCGCCAGCTATGTTTAAGTCCCATGTAATATGGGGCGAGTCTATTGCCATTAACCGGGCACAAATCCAGTCTTCGAGCTGCTACTAAGAAATTTCTAATAAAAAAAAAACAATAACACTTTGCCCGACCTGGGGGTCGAACCCAGGACCTCACGATTGGCAGTCGCTCTTGCCACCACTAGACCAACGAGATAGTCTTATTTATTTAATTTGGCGCAATTCTATAATGGCTTCCACTTTTAAAAGTTAAATCAACCGCGAAAGTGCCTCCTGTCTAAAATCATTTTTAGAATCGTCTTTTCATGACACAGATGTCAACATTAAAAAAAAAACTAGACAAATTGCTAGAATATCATCTTCAAGGCAAAACCAAAGTAAATAAGGAAACTCTATATCAAAGAAAAACACACAAATCGAAAACTCATTAGTCACGTGATCATGAGAATCATGACGTAGTAATTGATGTGAAATTACTTGCTGACGTCAGATGCGCACGCGCCGATCTATAAACCAGATGTCGGTTTGTTTGGTATGATGGTTCTAATGTATTCGTTTTATTTTATTTAATGTAATTAGAAGTGAAAAGTAAAATAAATAAGACGGTAATGTATGTAAGCGAAAAACTTCATTTGCTAAATTCTAAGGCCTGTAAGCGGATACTGCAGTATTGTTGAAAATAAGTGTTCCACTCTTTGCAGACTTTTGAAAATCATACTGCTATGATAATAGTACCGAGATAGTTAAATACCAGAAATACGTATAGATATTTTATTTTTTTAATTTTAAAACCTTCATTTTTTATACATTTTCAACCAACTTCAAAATAGGAGGAAGATCCCAATTCTTCTGTATTTCAAAACACATTTGATGAGTAGGATTTACCGGTAATTTGTTCCCATTTTTTAATTAAAATTACATTTTATTCATTTTCTTGAATTCCTTAAATAACCATATTTCTTTTTAGAAGTATCTGTAAATATTCGCTTGTTTCTCTTACATAATTAAGTACTGTATAGTATACGTAATAACACAAATAAAAATATTTCCAGAAAAAAAACGTGCTTCTAAAGACTTTGTTCCACTTAGTTCCCTTGTTTCGTACCTTGCGTGATATTTGGTCGGGCGCCACTTACAGAAGCAAAACGCCTAGAAAGGACATCCCACAGACATTTTTTTTAAATTTTATTCGTATCTATTTTATAGATCTGATCTGATAGAAGTAGATGTAAAACCGATACCAACATTTGATTTTTAGCTAGTTACTTAGTCATAAAGCAACTAGTCAAAATCGTTGAAAAAGAAACCTGCATAAAATATTTGTTCCGCTTAGATCCTTTGGTTTTCGTACTTGTTGTGGTATTTCGGCACAACTGAAATAAAACATCTAAAAAGGACTCCTTTGCACATGGCAATAGATTTATTTTTACATTTCTCCTAATGGAAAGAGTCGATGAGCGCGATAAGTGGTCCTTTTAAAATAACGTGCTGCCGTTCATTTTTGTTGATGTTACTAAATTAGGCAATAAAGGTATATATTTATGGACTTCTCCATAATGCTGTTCTAAAAGCATTTTTTGTGCGGTGTTTGATAAATTGATGAGGCAGTTTATTTTAAATGCTTGATCAGTTTACAGATACATATTTTTTACTAAATTTAGCACTTCTAAAATGTAATTTCATAATGTATTTTGGTCAATACACAACACAGCCGTAATTTTTCTATAAAAAAGACCGTTATTCCGCCAATTATGACAAGACAAAATAATGTAATCGCTATTCACGCATGAAGCCACAAAAAACGCCATTTCGACCTTCGCTTATCTTTCAAACGACATCATTATTTCGAAGGGACAAAGGTCATGGGTTTTACTTCAAAAGATTGCATTTCTGACCTTTGTGTTTCTTTGAATGGATAATCCCTTTTTATACGTGAATAGTCGTAGATAATGGTATTAATATATCTACGTATAAATACGAGTATGTTTGGACGACCCCATTATAAATTGCCAACGCGATTTAACGTCTAGAGAATTACATACATTGCTCCACTCGTTTATGATAGTTTGATTGTCGTAGCTAGCGTTGGTGCGATAGACGTAGATTAGTGAACAAACATTGTATGCCTTCTTATTAGCATTTTATACTTTAAGATGTGTTAGGAATTACAGTTTTATCTTAATATGAGGTTATTCAAACATTTGCAATGAGCAATATATTTATGCAAAATACTTTAAAAGTCAAACCCTGTTGCATTTTAAAGACGATACAAATAAAAATGCAATACTTTGCGTTCTTGCATGTATATTTACATATTTATATCGAATATTAATAATGTTTAACCCACCTATGTATAAATAAATGGTACAACATTTTATTCACTTCTTATCGAAACTAAGTTTTGCTCTTTTATTATAGGTGTATATTTTATTATACTTATGATATGGTTCTATAAAAAAACATATAGAATATATTGGCTAACGCGATAAGGATGTTGTAAAATTCAATTGACGGAAACGAATTATTATATAGCTCGCAGGTCATATATTAACAATCTGATATTATTTTATTGTTTTTAGTATACACCGTGACTACATATTATTGTTTATTGAAATAAACATAAATAAGAACACGGCTGCTTACTTTGTTCATTATTGCGTACCAAATGATAAAATATTCCTATTACGTTTCTACATCGGTTTTCTTGTTTAGATTCGTCCCTGGGACGGATTTAAGTAGGATTTTCTGCACAATTTACAGCATTTGTATTAGTAAAATGTTTGTTATATTTGTATGCATTTGAACTACTAGTAGGTATAAGAATCGTTATTCTCTTAAGTTACTGGTATAGGGGAAAAATCACTTCACACATATACCTAGTATTTTCATTTACTTTCCTTCCAATAATACAATAATAATACAAAATCGGGCGTTTTTTTTATGTAGTATTTTATCATACAAAACCACAAGGTTTATTTTTTATTTTTACCCATTCGTACAAAAACGTCACAAATGTATGCCACTTCCAGCCGCACTATCTCTGTGTAGTGGCCATTTCGCGACATTATGCCACTATTTGGGTCACCGGCGCAGTCTGCGATGACACAGGGTGCGCTTTATTGTTCACCTACCCTACATTATGTACCTTGCTACATTTTGTGATATTTTCTTTTTTTCGTCCACCGAACTTGGCTAATGGATGATATGTGGGTCAAGTATTTTTTTATAAAGAACTTTTATGAATGTTGACCTTTATATGGATTATGATAGAGAATAAATCGGCTGCGGGTTTTAGTTTTTATTGTGATTGGCATGTTGGTAAATATTATATAGTGGGGTTACTTTTAGACAGCGCTTGCCAAATTGAAGGAGGCAGCCAGTTTAGACGGTCTGTAGAATGTACTACGGCTGTGACGACATAACAACTGTATTTTAAGATCCTTTTATAATATCGCGGTATTAAAACCAAATAAATATTTCTTCAACCTCTTGGAGTTAAAACTTGATATATGATGGATATAAATCGTCAGTATTCGTTGCTTTGATTCCCGTTAACGGCGGACAGTTTATCACTGGCTTCGGGCATCACCTTTGGAAATACCTCGCAGCGGTGCTAAGAGGTTATTTCGTACTCAAAGTCAGCACAATACACGCTTCAATATATAATAAATTTATGGCTGATTCAATTCTAAAGCCGTTGAAAATGTGGTGAGGAAACTGACGGCCATATTTCTATGAACCGTTTACTACGTCAGTAGTAGTGTCGTATCGTGTCGTTTCGACTAAACGTTTCATATGAATATATGCCACTCGGAATCGTCAGCACGATTTGTCGTATCGTGTATCAGAGTCGTGGATAAACGGCCTATAGCTGTGATTAGCAGAAACTACAGAACGCCACTTGTCATCCGTCCACCTTTTGCGTCTCGCCCATTTTTGAACTATACTCATTCAAACGTCGCAGCGCTTATTTAAAATTTCCAAATAATTTCTTCAAATATAACCTATTGTTCTTATTAACAATATTTTATTTACACAGCTGTTTTTCTAACCTTACATAAAAATTCGTTTATTTGTGTCGCTCTATTCAAATTGTTCGCGATGCTTCTGTACGTAGTATAAAACATATATAAAACAAAGTCGCTCCCTCTGTCTATACGCTTAGATCTTCTAAACTACGCAACGGATTTTAATGCAGTTTTCAGCAATAGATAGAGTGATTCAAGAGGTAGGTTTATATGACCCACATTAGTATCTACATTGTACCCGTGCAAAGCCGGGGCGGGTCGCTAGTTGATAATAATTTATTAAAAATAGGTATGGTTTTATGTGTGTGTGTTTTAGCGGATTGATATGAGTTCCATTGAAGTGTGTAGTCTGTCAACGTTGAATTCACATGTGGTCAGGTTTGTCAACAACGTGATGTAATGAATATAATTTTTTGTCTATAACGACAATATATTTATTTATAGGAGAATCAACAGCTATAACAGATGAATAACAATTGAGTATGAAACATAGAGCCAATTACAGGTTCCCACGGGTAAAAACACAAAAAATAGTAGAAATCTCAGGATCACTAACAAGTACGATAAACAACAATACATTTAAAAAATTAAGAAACAATAAGCACTATGCACTTTTAAAAAAGTCCGCGTTCAGTCGAGTGCGTGCAGAATAGGTTATGGTGGTAAATGGGTCAAATGAGAACTCTTTACAGATAATATTAAAGTCCTTACTCGCTCGCACCATGTATGAGTTTTGCCTGTAGTTTTATTTACGAGATATTATTAATATTATCATCCTACAAAAATAGAAGTAGAAGTTAGTCAGATGCCCGAAAATCTGACAACCGGTCTAACATTAAGATATCGGTATTGCCCAGTAACTGGGTTGCGAAGGTCTGATGGCAGTGGCTCCGTGTAAAATACTGGTATTCAGCCGCATCTGGTTAGACTGGAAGCTGACTCCAACATAGTTGGGAAAAGGCTAAGTAGAACGATCCTACAAAAAAGTATCATGCTTATAATGTATGAAAGAGTAAGTAGAGTTAGATTGTCGAGGAGTTAGTTGCGCCGTTTTTTCTTCACAGCATAAACAGAAAGACGCGGTGAAGGGCGCCCGTTTTTGGGTGCTGTCTTTTGTAACATTGACGTTCAAAAAGAACTAATTAATTAAGTATATTTTATTTAATTGCAAGTTGTATTCGACCTAATCATTGAAAGGGGGTTATTCGAGACCTCTCTTGCATAAAAATTATGTTATTCCAACCACCTTGTATTACGTGGAGGCAGGTTAGCGTTGCATGGGACTGGATGTAAAGGCTACGCCGGTTTCCCAGTCCCCCTCCAGTCAGACGATGCGGGAATGCCGCTGGGTTATTTTAGTGGGTATACCGGGCTTACCCGGGGAGTCCCACATAACCCCCCATTCCCCCAAATGGGCGGGTATGCGTAATAGCATTTTTTTTCCCAGCGCAAACAAAAAAAATAAAAAATAAAGGTTAGCGTTGCATATCGGGTTTATTTGTGATTTTTATTCTTGTCTTGGTCGCGTTCGGCCCTAATCTCACCTGTTGGTGGACACAGTAAACTGCTTGGCACCGGACTTTAATGTGAGGGTGGTAGCTAGCCAGCTAGTTTAGCAGTAACCCTTACATTACAGTCTAGCTACTAACTAGCTGTGATTTTAGCTGTGATTTTTTAGATATTTGCTTAACTTAAACCGTTTAAAGCGCAGCGCACGCAACGAAAGCTCTCAAAAAGGAATATTTTTTTCCTGTTTTTGCAACATTTTTCATTTATGCTCCGCTCCTGTTGGTGGTAGCGTAATGTTATATAGCCTATAACCTTCCTCGATAAATAGACTATCCAACATAAAGGGATTTTTTAATTCCAACCAGAAGTTCCTGAGATTAGCGCGTTCAAACAAACAAATTCTTCAGCTTTATAATATTAAGTATAGATTTCCTTAGTCTCCATAAACATTAATTTGCACTTTAAGCTCAATCAACATAACATCACGCCTTTTATTCCCCGAAAGGTTCGACAGAGGTGTTTTTAGTACACCCTCGTTTCGCCAGTTACCTATGTTTAAAGTCCCATGTATATAATAGGGGTGAGTCTATTGATATTAACCAGGCACAAATCCAGACTCCGGCCTGCTACTTTGAAATTCCTAATAGAAAAACTCAATAACACTTTGCCCGACGTAGGGATCGAACCCAAGACCCCATGCTCAGCAGTCGCGTTTGCGACCACAAGACCAACAAGCATAAAATTTAATGATTTCAGCGCTTTAATTAAAATTAATTTAGGCGTGTATTTTGTTGTTTTCTATTTAATTCGTCCATTCAAATTAACATGTACAAACAGGTCCTTTTGTTTAAGTTCTGTAAACATGTCCCAGCGAGAATTAGGTATTATATTTTTTTTTAATAAAAACTTGTTGAATACATTTCAGTTTTATTCTGAAAAGAGGTTTTATCATATTTGCTTTGTCTGAAGTCTACTACGTTAATATTATTTAATTATAAAAGTCGTTAAGCTGTAGTTTTACCCTAGAAACTTAACATGGAAGTATCTCAAACTACCCGCTGACTTTATAGGATTGCAACTAAAATATCCTGTGAAAATACCAGCTCATAATTTAGGAGTTGTTCAGAATATACAACTAATTATAAAACATAACATAACATCACGCCTGTATTCCCCGAAGGGTTGGGTAGAGGTGTATAGTAACACTCTCATTTCGCCGTTATGTTTTAAGTCCCATGTACCTAATATGGGCGAGCCTATTGCCATCAACCGGGCACAATTCCCAACTCCGGGGTGCTATTGAGAAATTTCACACGGAAAAACCCAATAACACTTTGGCCGACCTGTGGATCGATCAGCAGTCGCGCTTGCCACCACTAAACCAACGGGGCAGTTATAATAGGTATATTTTTTTTGTATATTGAATACCATTTTGTATACTTACGAGGCTCTCGTGGCTAATTACTAACCGTGCCGATCATACGATTTGCGAGGTTAAGCAGCACTTGCCGCGGTCAGTCCATGGATGGGTGACCGTTCGTTACACATCGAGACTCTTCTGTGCCTCGTCGAGCACGGAAAATTGTCGGTCCCGGGTGTCATGGGTGCCGGGTGACCTCAAAAAGTCTGGCAACTGGTCTTACCTTTAGCTATGGGCATTGCTCGGGAACTGGGTTGCGGAGGTCTAATGGCAGTCGCTCCGTGTAAAATACTGGTATTCAGCCGCATCTAGTTAGACTGGAAGCTGATCCCAACATAGTTGGGATAAGGCCAGGCAGAACAAGAACTACTTTGTATACTTAGTTTTTTAAACAACTGAAAACTGACTTATCGAATTGTTGATTAGACAGGACTATAACATAGTTGAAAATAGCGCTCTATTACAAGGGCCGTGTTCATTAGTGGATATCCACGGTCTGATGTGATGAAGCAGCCAAAACATTGTATATTTCTTACAATCCAAGATTAGCATGGCAGTGCTGTTCATATATTATTAGACGGTAGTTCTACAACTGGCTTCACGCCAATCAATACACGATTGTGTTGTGTTTTTCAAGGCACACGAATTATTCCTAACTGTCCTTACATCTGATTATTATAGAATTAGAGATAATTAGTAACATGCAGGTAAATTATGTCATTAATATTTTATGGAAAGTTATGCGTGTGACCCTAGTTTAGGGTTGTCAAACTTCGGTTTTTGGTCGGACACGAAAATGTGTCAATTCGTGTGTTGTTTATTATATTACAATACTAGCTGTTTCCCGCGGTTTCACTTGTATCCTAGGGAAATTACTTCATGCACCCGGATATAAAGTATTATATGTGTTAATCCAGGATGTTGCCTATATGTGTGCCAAATTTTATCCAAATCCTTCCAGCCGTTAATGCGTGAAAGAGTAACAAACATCCATACATACAAAGTTTCGCGTTTATAATATTAAGTAAGGATTTACAATGACAAATAGTTTCTGTCTAAGTACTGTCTTTACAGTGTGAAAGCTGTCGATACATGTTTTTACTTGCAACCTACTTTGTATTACTTGTTACAAAGAAAGAAAGTTTTTTTTAGCGCCCAATTTGGCGCACTCATCTTCAACTAAACTTAGAAACATATTTAAAATAACCTTAAATATAATACATACAATACTAAAACGAACTGTGTACACAGAATAATTACTATACTGTCAGTTACAATATTATTATGACGTCTACACATGTTACAATTTCTCAATTCAGAAAGAGGTGAAGTTGACAACCCTATGTCCTAGCAGTAACACGTTTCAATTGCGTGATATGTTGTTTTATGATAAATTTAATTTCTGAAATTAACGTTATAATATTTACTTATATGTTATGTGTATTACGAAGTATTCCAAAGAAAAATATTGACTAGCAACAATGTATTTCCTAATGTACAGTAGGGAAATGAAGAGGTTCAATAGTTTTCAAATTCATTCCTTTCTCACATCGCGGGCACATGTTACCTTTTCAAACTGTTGAACGGAACAGACCAATGCATCGAAAATTATGTTTACTTATTTGGTAGCAAAGATCAAAATTGCCTTTTGCCTCCATATGACGTAGTAGTGCCATGTAATTTCTTTGATTTCATTTAAGGAGTTTTGTTGTAAAAACCATGGCATCAATTAATTCAATGATTAAATAAATTGACATTACAGTGTCTGTCATTATGTCACCATTATAATTTTCAATATCCTGTCAAAAAATATTTATATTTTCATTTCTATAATGTTGGCAATAAGTACGTAATCGGTAAAATAGTTTGTTTCTTGCACTGTGCAAGCAAAAATAGCCCTTAAGGTGTATAACCCTTTCATTCACCTACTGTACAAAATTATTCACGTACACAACTAACAAGTAGAATTCAAATCCTGATTAGTATATTTATAAATATTCTTTTCTATTGAGGTAAAAAACGAACACATTGTATATAGCTGATTATACAAAACACGTTTATGCTTACAGGCACGTACATAATTGAATCATATGTAAAAAAAAAGTACAAAATAATAATTAAAAAAATAATAATTTTGTTCTCTGTTCTCTTGTGTTTAAAAGAACTGTACGAACTTAGCCATCCTAGCTTGTTCTGTCTATGGCCAGAAAACCTTATGTAAGACCATGGATACGGCCTTGGTACTTATGGCTGTCAATAATTTAATATTTTAGTACGGAATTGTACGGAACGTGTACGAGCGCGCGAGTCCCATGCAACACCTTGTCTGATTGGTTGGTTAAGCCAACGCGAGAAGATATGTCATTATTGTAACATTGAATGCGTCTGGAGCGCGAGTTTTGGTTCTATACTGTGTAATTTATTCTTATGGTGGTAGTTTATTCTTAGTTAGACTTCACAGGACAGACAAATCTGTACCCATTAATATGTCTTCATAGATCTAGTTGTCAGAAGTTCCTAACGACCATTTTGAACTGATGATATATGTTCATAACATATCCAAAGTAACTCGTATTTCTCGTCAAATTGTCCAACTTCATATTCATATAGGTACTGAAACAAATTATGTACCTAACAATAGATGTGAGAGAATTCCGAAGTAGATCGGGTATTGTGTTCGTAGTGTTGCGGATTAGTTGCGCGAGCGACTTCTTGGTTGCCAGTCTATATTCAAAGTTGCTAGTAGTTAGAAGTGTAATTTTAGTAAAAGTTTTTTTCTATATTTACATCATATAAAGTAGGTAAATTGATTCAATATGAGACTTAATGAAAAACAATGCATATAAGAACATTGTGTAGGCTACTAATGTTCCTACGCAAGTCAAAAACAACAATTTAAAGTTGCTATAAGCAGCTTGTCACGTAATATATTTTTTGCATATTTCTACGAACACACGTGCGTGATCTTAAAAGCCATAATTTCGCGCATGCCTTCATATCAAAACGACTATCCATTTCCGAGCAACTTTTTTGTAGTCGCACAGTTGCGTAAAACTGGTCCGTCTGACCTTTTGAATTTTGACATTCCCCATACTTTGTGTAGAATTTCCTTTGTGTTTGTAGCACGCGATCTAGCTATTAGGCGACGTGTCAATAACTAGAATTATATAGCCGCTTTGTATTGTGTCCATTGATGTTTTTATTCTCCTTGTGTTTTTGTTTGTCGTTAATTTTCGGTAATGTATTCCGTATTCTGTTTCATTTCGTTATTGAAACTAAATGTCAGTTGACTTAATACTCTTTTGCCCTCGTGGGATTATGTCGACCATGCCCCTTGTGCGACCATGCCCATTTTAAATATAGGTACCCACCTATATTGAAAATGTCCACCCATAACTTTCATTGCTGAGAACTGAAAGATTTCCTTAGATGTGAAATACTTGTTGTAGATTTCAAAGCACTTAATTGTTATTCCATCATGTGCATTCGCTGCTCACAGTGAGCCACCCCGTCCACACAGCCCGAGGCAGGCGTGGCAAACCCTTGAGCCTTTCGCGGCACAAGCCTCACGATGTCTGTACACACCTTTAGAGTAATGTAAATACACCAAACTTTAACAACCAGGCTCGTGTCACGTCACGGTCACAAAAGAGATAGGTACCGAAGTCAATCACATGTATGCACTTCACTTTTTATACCTACGCTCGCCGGTCGCTCTATCTATATAGGTATCTTTCTCTCTCAAGCGCATGGCACTCGCGCTCGCACTCACTCGCACTCTAGTCCCAAACAGTCCGAGATATCGTGTCCGTGTGCAGTGTCTATGCGTGCGTTGCTCGAGCGCACTTGTATGTAGATTGACTTCTGTACCTATCTGTTTTGTGTTACGGTTTAGGTATAAAAACATGTATACGCGCTGCGCCTCCGGAGTGTAACACAAAAGAAAATGGAACCGAAAATTAGTGAGGGACCGAACGGAAATGTAATAAGAGCACGAACATAGTGGAATAGAAGCACTCTCACCTCACACTAAAGCTCAATTTCGCTTGCACAGAGCACATTTTTCTATTTATTTGACGCATTAGTTTAAGAGTGAGGTTTCTGTATGTAGTAGGTACAATTTATTATTCTGTGATACAACATCTGTAGACTTCGCAAGCAAAACCAGACGAGGATTATCTGCTATTCTATATCATTGATACCAATCATGCTTTTGAAGTCCAAATATAAATCCTATAAAATTTCCATTCAACAATTACTGGCCTCAATCTTTTTGAAGTGCATCCATACAAGTGGCGGATCAGATGTTTTACGATCGAACGGAAATAGAACCGATTTGTAGCTAAAAAATAGTTGAAGAACAATATTTTTCCTGTATTATTGTCATACACCCATATTCTAAGACGTTCCTCCAAAACTTACTCGACTCGACTCCACCTCGACTTGACATAAGCGTCCTCGACTCGAGATTTTTCCTCAGTCGAGGTAAGGAATCATCTGTCAAACTCAAGGTACCGCGGACCCTACCTTAAGGAAGGAAGTGTCAAAGTTCGTATGTAACAAAAATGAATTTTGAAGACTTTATCGACTATGCTTACGATAATCCTTACAATTATTTATCGCGGCGTTATTTGCGCGATGCAGATAATTCAAATTATGACGTAATGACTCCGTCGAGGAACCTCAAAGTTCACTCGAAATTGCAACTAAGAATACAATTTTGAAGGTGTTTTCGAGGCCGTTCTGAGTCGAGTATGAGTGGAGTAAATTTTGGAGGAACGTCTTAGAATATGGGTGATATTGTCGGTGTTTTACGCGAGCAGGATGTGCGTGGAGGAATGTGGACCATGTTCAACTCCCACGCGATTTTTGGATGTCATCTCAAGGATATGACATGTGTTGTAGCTGTTAGTTGTGTATGTGAAACCTTGGATTCAGTAAAGGACAAATGTGAGACATCTACTTTCGTGTCTCGGGGACAGTGCGCGGAACAATTTGCTCGCACACACTTGCACTCGCTTTAGACGCGACGGCTTGCAATATGTTCCGCGTCACGGTGAAATGCCGTGCAACGTTGCGGGGCTGTGTGCAACGTTGCAACGTTACGTGGACTCATATTGCACGTCATGTTGGGGAATATTTTGTCTTCTAGTGAATCCAAGGCGTTTTAGAGAAGTATTTGGGATAAAAAATGTAAACGAAGTGATTTTTCGATTTTTCCAAAATTTTCTAATTTCAAAGTTGTCGTTCGTCTTCTCTTCTTATTGACATTTGAATGCTGTGAAGTTGCTCAAACGTGGAGTGTTAAAGAAAATGGAACATTAACACGCCCATAGTGACGTTCACATGGTAACAGTTACTTTTCTGGGCCGTAATATCACTGTTATTTTTGCGGCGTAGTGTCAGTGCAAATGCGAGTTCATACGAGTCGACGTCTGTCAGTTAAAATGACGTTACCAGATCCTGACAGGTTGTTCAGTACTGTTGCTGTAGGTAATAACGAAAGTATAAACAAATGAACGTCATCAACTATGTATGGAATTACAATATCTTTGCATGTTTTATTATAAATAGCAGAGATAGCCTGATGGTGTGACAGTCGGAATGCCAAGTCATAGGTCTCGAGTTCGAACCCAAGGCAATTCAAATTCAATTACCACTTGCTTAAAACGGTAAAGGAAAACATCGTGAGGAAACCGGCATGCCTGAGAGATATTTCTCGACGGCATGTGAAGCCAACTCAGAGGCCCATGGGCAGCATTAACTCTGACACCAGGTTAGTCACTATCTATACCCTGCCCTGGTCCCAAGTTACTTGGGGTCGGCGCAATATGTTTTTCTCTTCCACTCTTCCCTGTCAGCCGTCTCATTATCATTTACTCCCTTATCTTTCATATCCTCCCTCACACAATCCATCCATCTTTTCTTAGGTCTCCCTCTCCCCCTCCATCCATCAACATTCATATTCATCACTCTCTTAGTCACATGTGTTTCATCCCTCCTCAGCACATGCCCATACCAAGACAAACGCTTTCCTTTCAACTTTTCTGTCACTGGTGCCACTTTCAAACTTCCTCTAATATACTTATTTCTTACTTTATCCATTCGCGTCACTCCACACATCCATCTCAACATTCTCATCTCCGCTACGTGTAATCTTCTTTCATCCGTCTTCTTCACGGCCCAACACTCTGATCCGTACAGCACGACAGGTCTTATAATGGATTTGTAGATTTTGCCCTTCAGCTTGAGGGGCATCCGTTGGTCACAAGTTGTCCCTGTGACCTGTCGCCATTTCATCCAACCTGAATTGATCCGATGCGTAACCAGGTTAGTCACTAACCACACGAAAAGAAGAAGATTATAAATAGAGAGTATTCACTTCAAGTCCTTCTTCAAATAAAAATAATCATCATAACCTCAATAATCTACTAACACTTATTTAAAATAAAGTCTCACACGAAACTCTACAAAAGATTCTCCGAGTAAACGCCGATCGTAACCCACATACAGCCAATGTCAGCTGTCACCGATTACGCGGTGTTACGCAAACCTGCGCGTACGCAAGCCCCTCCCCGCATTTCTACTGACCTCGAAGCCGCGAGCACTTTCGCTGGAAACCATCTATGTTATACACTGGAAGTGATTATTAGTATACTTGTGTACTTATCTATATTTTACACTTAGGTGCTAATTCATGTGTGAAATATAGGCTATAATTGACGTTATTGCTGTTATTATCCGCACACATTTATTTTTATTAGCAATAAATTGCACTGAAGTGTAAATTAGTACCTAGGTACAGCTGTTAGACGTGTTACCTAAAAGACAGTAAACTTCAGTGCAACGACAATGACAAGTAACAAAAACAGATCATAAAGTCTTGAATGCATCGTATTTTAAAATAGCGATAGTATGAACACCGACTAGTATTGCCACAGACATGCCACTTGAGATCTATACAAATAAATAAAATTAAAGTGTCTGTTTGTAATGTAAAAATACTAAATACATAATATGAAAGTAGGTATGTAGAAATCGCCTAGTGCGATAAGACCGCCCATTGTACATCTCTATTTTTATTGTAATGTTTCTTGTTTGTTTTGTGTACAATAAAGAGTATTGTATTGTATTGTATATACGGCAATTATAACAAAGAAATATTTTATTTTTTGTCTGTCTGTATGTCTGTTTGTTTGTTGCGGCTAATCTCCGAAACCACTGGACTGATTTTGACGGGACTTTCACTGGCAGATAGCTGCTGTTATAAGGAGTAACTTAGGCTACTTTTATTTTAGAAAAAGAATTAGGGTTCCGCGCATAAAAATTAAAACCCACCCGACATATACGCAGACGAAGTCGCGGCCACACACACACACACAAGTCCTTCATAAAATTGAAGTCACATCCAGCAGCTCTATAGGTTTCGGTAGCCAGACAACTCGTATTGCAAGTAGCTTGACATTCGAAGTGGCACGAACTCAATCAAACATGGAATACTACACGAGCAGCATGGGTTGCTTTTGTTTTGCAAGTAAAAATAAGTGGATTTTATGATGCACAAGTGTAGAGTTTATTGTTACAAAAGTAGACGGGAGTCATACTTCGTTCATACTTGCCTTTGTAACGAGCAGTTAGAATGCTTTGGTTCTAGAGACGTTGTAACTTTCCTTTTAGGTTCAAAATGTCAACTTCCCAAAACGGCAACGTCTTAGAGACGACTTTCCAAAACTTATTAATATCAATTAACTGCCTTGTTGGTCTAGTGGTAGCAAGCGCGACTGCTGTTCGTGAGGTCCTGGGTTCGATCCCCAGGGTGGGCAAGTGTTATTGGGTTTTTCCGTGTGGAATTCCTCAGTAGAAGCCCGGCGTTTGGAATTGTGCCCGGTTGATAGCAATAGGCTCGCCCCCTATTACATGGGACTTAAACATAACGGTGAAATGAGGGTGTTACTATACACCTCTGCCCTACCCTTCGGGGAACACAGGCGTGATGTTATGTTATTAATATCGTGAAATATAAACGAGGTTGGGAAAACATTGGTAGATGATCCTAGGCTGGGACGACCGCCGACTGCAGTTCCCACGGAAATGACAGCATGCATACGCATGCGTCAGAACGCTAAAGCACGCGTCAGTACACGTAGGCGTGCGTCAGAACGCTTAGGTACGCGTCAAAACGCTTACGCACGTGTCGGCAAGCATATGCATGTTGTAGTAAGTATGTCCTATTCTTAGGGACTCTTTATACCGTGACTGTCTGTCTGTATGCTATTAATATTCGTGTCTCTGTAATGTAGGGCCGTACTCTAGAGGTTAAGGCCATTACCTACTCGCCCTGTTTAAATGCAGTAAAATAAGTACTTTGAACTCTGTTACTGTTTATTAAAATAGGTTTGGATCTTCTTCTCCCTGTCTTTATCCCGCACTAAGTGGGGTCGGCACAATATGTAATTCGCAAATCCATGTTGTTACAAGTTTTGGCTTATTGTTTTATGACCGGCCGCCAGCCTGACATCAACCCTCCTTGGGAATACTCGTTGCGCTGTCGCGCAGGTGACCCAATGTGATTGCTGATATTGTACACTGGGTCCCAAAATTAATGCTTGTCAATCTTATTGCCGACAACTAAGCAGACTATGTTCTAAGTAGGTATGGATAACAACCAATATTTACAAATAAAGCAAAGTTTTGTAAACTCATCGTTACTTAGGCAAAACCAGTTTAGGTATTAATGTGATCATTCAGCCGTTGCGAATTATTCAATACTAGCGGCCCGTCCCCGGCTTCGTACGGGTGGACATTTTTACCGTTTTTGCTACATTTTTCATTTATGCTCCGCTCCTATTGGTCGTAGCGTGATGTTATATAGCCTATAACCTTCCTCGATAAATGGACTATCCAACACAAAAATATTTTTTCAATTCCAACCAGTAATTCCTGAGATTAGCGCGTTCAAACAAACAAACAAACTCTTCAGCTTTATAATATTAGTATAGATTATTGAAGCTAATGTGTGTTTTAACTCTTCATGAAAAGAGGAAGACAAGATATAGATATACTAGATAACTATTTCTTAATTTGATATTTGTTTGATTTTAATTTGATATTTCTCATTCCTCAGCCAGTTAATTCAAACTTTAGTATCCAAATGATGAAATAAAAACGATGTACGCTCATTTCTATGCAAACGGAATTACGTCAGATATAAAAGAAACATAGTTTATTTATAATTTTTGCATAAAAACGAGGATAAATGAGCTTGGGTCACTATAGAGAAGAATTCTGTTGCTACTGATAAGGCCGAGGCTATACAGCAAGCGGAGAGAAATTCCTTGCATAGTGACCAAATTTATTTATTTATGGAAGTGGGAATTTTAGTAGCAATTTCAACATATATATTACGGTACACTGCTGGGCACGGACCTCTTCTCAAAATGAAGAATTCCTCACGATGTTTATACTCAGCACATGCATTTTATAAGCCGGAGGTGCGGGCCGGTTTACACTCAGACCCTTCTGAAAGGAAGGCAAACGTTCAACCGTTAGACTATCCCTGCTTAGTGTATAATATATTTAGTACATAATTTAACTTATATTCAGTCCTCTTTACATAATTATTGTAAATCCTAAAGATCGAAGACAGTAGTTAAGAGGCACACAACAATAATTCAGTGAAATTGTATTTTGATCTCACGTCTCTCAATAAACTTGGTTTAAGCTTTCAATAACCAGACAATGCCTAAAGCTATAGTCACTTACATATCTGAGGTATCAATGAAACACAATACCTGTAATAATACACTACTTAAACCCCGAACAAGTAGCGAGAGTCACCTGAATAGCCATTGAAACTGGTTTAACTTTTCGCCCTCGGCGATAGGTCTGCAGACCAACACTACTTAATACTTATTCAATTGGAACAACTTGAAACCCTTTAGGCAACTCATTATTTGCAATAAGTAGAACCAACTTGAAACAAGGATAATTACATACAGGACAACTCAACTAAAAAGTGGCATCAGCAAACTTGATCGGACAACCAATGACAGTCGCAGTAATTTTCGCGTCACTCACACTTATTGCGTCAGCGTAAAGATCATTTTTTACTGCAGTACTATAGTCCGTGCCGAACTAGTTGGCCGCGCCTTAGGTATGTGAGAGGCAGGAGGGGGGTGCGAAACAGTAGACGCGCTCTGTCAGTTTGCTTTGTTTTGTTTACCGTGCACACCCCCCTCCTGCCGCTCACATACCTAAAGCGCGTCCAACTAGTACCGCGCGGACTATAATAAACATTCGTGGTCTTGATATCGCACTCAGGTCGGAAGTGATCGGTTTTACGAAGTTTACCGATGCGACTTCTTAGTGTGTAGTACTATACGGTACATGCATTTTTGCTAGAACAGCATTTACTAAAGAAATAAATTTCAAACTACTTAGAAAACAATTTAGTAATTAGAACGACGCGACGGGGAGCACTCTACTAAAAATAGTGGATAAATTAGAAAGTGTCTAATTGATATAAAAATGTTAGTGCATTCCTAGAATTCACTGTTTTGTTGGCACACATTTGGCTCTTTAAAATAACCACTTATACGCTGTAATCTGATCTAATGTTGATCTACTTATTCAAAAACTTATAGTATAATATGTAAAGATGTTTTATAGAAAATGTGTCAAAAGGCGAGCGAACTCAGGTATCAGTAATTAACGATCTTTAAAAGAACGAGGAAAGAAGTTTCTTCAGCACAAAAAGAAGAGCTACCAAGGAGGTAGTTTGCCAAAAGTTGGAAGTTAACACCTCACCTGTTTCTCACGACTTTTTGTCCCCTAATATTACGAATCAAATAACACGTTTTTCTTTCGCCGAAATCAGTAGTTTTAACATAGCTTTGGTCGCCTTTATCATTTCTCGCTTAAATACATATCAGATTCATTGGCACGTATTTGAAAGACGAACACTTTCGCTTTACGCAGCGTTTTTAGTTAGTTCATTTCTCGCTTAGTTCGCGGTGTAGCATCAACCTAATTTGCAAATGTGCAAGAATTAGCACAAATCCGTCTCTAAACTAATTTAATAACTTTAAAAACTAGGTAACTGTGCGTGTAGCGTGCATTTTTTTTTGTAAATCAACTGTCTGTGCAATTGTTGAGAGACTGGTATTTTTTTATTTTTACGAAAAATTTATAATGCAACTTTTTTTTATTTATTTTTATGACTCAGCTCGATGATTATTATTATTATATGATTGAAGATTGAAAGTTGACATTCTCAACATTTGTATGTTATGTTTTGAGGTACAAAACAAAACAAGTGTCAAAATTTACGTATCAATATTTTCTTCTTCACCCTACATATCTTCAGAGTGACGTATCTTCCGTCAGTAGATGTAGCTTGGCCCTAAAAACCATAAATTTAAACTGAAGTGTCATTTCTACTTTATATGATGCGTTTATTTCTCAAATAACTTATCGGTTATGCATAATTTAACGCATACATTATTATGTTAACTGATGAAAGAAAAACACACTTTAATATGTCTTTGTCTTGCTAGTAAGTTGTAAAACTGCTTTAAAACAAGTAATTTGTACTTCCTTAATAAAAACCGCATTATGACGAAATAAAGTAGGTGTTTACTATAAACATTAAAAGAGCCTCCACGAGTGACTATACTTAAGTTCGTCCGGCAGTGATTAACCGTCGGACTGCCAAGTCATAGGTCTCGAGTTCCAACCAAGGGTACGCACCTCTGACTTTTCGGATTCATGTGCGTATTGTATATAATTATCACTTGCTTAAAAACGGTGAGGGAAAACATCATAAGGAAACCGGCATGCCTGAGAGATATTTCTCGACGGCATGTGAAGCTAAGTCAGAGATCCATGGGTGGCATTAACTCTGACAACAGGTTAGTCACTAACCACATGAAATGTAGAAGATTATAAATCGAGAGTATTCAAGAGTCTCCTATCCTTTTCCCAACTGTTAAGGTCAGCTTCCAGTCTAACCAGAAGCGGCTGAATACCAGTATTTTACACGAAGAAGAAGTTCGTCCGGTGCACCCTCGGCAGTCAGCCTCGCTACCAACCTTGCTGACTGCTAATCTTTTCACCACGGCATGAGCTACTCTCATATAGCTCGTGCTGACACGAAGAGAGAGACTATAAGCAAAGAAATAGACCTAGGATGAACCAGATGCAACCCAACACTATTATTTTAACAGCATGTAATACTGCACTAAGTCCTCTCATGAACAAATGATAAGTAACAAACAAAACAGCAAGTGGGACATACTTTGCGTGCGTACTTGAGGCGCTGGTAGCTTATTAACGACCGCGCGGATCATACGATTTGTGAAGTTAAGCAACGCTTACCGCGGTCAGTCCGTGGATGGGTGACCATTCATTATAAATCGAAAACTCTCCGTGCCTGGAGAGCACATTAAACCGTCGGTCCCTATGACAGTTGTTACGGGTAGTCAGAAGCCCGAAAGTCTGACAACTGGTTTAACTTTAGTATACCGGCTTTCTTCAGTAACTGGGTTGCGGAGGTGTGATAACAGTCGCACCGTGTAAAATATTGGTATTCAGCCGCATCTGGTTAGACTGGAATCTCACCCCAACACAATTGGGAAAAAAGTAGGCAGAATGAAGTCCGTAATCACTTTGCAAACCTGAAATCGGATTACTTACTAATATATTTCCTACCATAAACACATCCAAACAAAACATGACCAATTGATAATCTTTTAAAAACAGAAAAAAATACGTTTTTCTCCAAGAAAAAAAAGTACTCGTACATTCAACTCCGCTCCCCGCTCTAAACTTGGACCACACAAAACGATTACAACACATACGATCGAGTTTTGCACCACCAAACATCTGTTGAATATATTGCGCTATAAACGGTGCACGGTGCATGCATTATCTTCGGTGAATGGTCAAGTGTTTCGACCGGTAAACCAGCTGGTTTTTTTTATAGAAATAGAGACGCAATTTCTTGTTAGACATGTTTTTTTGGTGTGAAGGTAGTTTAGGTATTAGATCCAGGTGTTTTAGCGTTGCTTGGGGTCTGAGCTTAGAATACGAGAAGGAAAGATGAGTTAATTGATTGGAGAATTTGTTATTATGGAAGTAGCGCCATAATTATTACGTTCTCTGAAAAATACCTATCTGTAGCAGCTGAATTCTCGGATCTACTACCCATCCTCTTGAAGAAATCCCTTGGTGAACTTTTGCGATACCCTTAAGTGGAAAAGGCGTGGCGTATTCTTTTACGGAATCCACATGAAAATATTATCACTATACCTACGTCTTTTGAATTAAAAAACATAACTTCTATTGTACATAATATGCTCGGTTCCCATAAACAAAAATGAATCGTTTTGCTTACCAATGGTAGCATTTTTTATTGCCAAACTGGGCATGTAAACAGTCTCGTAAGCTAATTTTACCTATGATAGCTTTTTCCATGTGGGAGGGTCTACTATGCAAAGCTATGAGGTTTTTGCTTCATTATTGGTAAAGATACAAGAGTCTCATATTTCGACGGTCCCTACGTAAACTACCGAAAGTCGAAATTTTTGCTTCATTATTGGTAAAGATACAAGAGTCCCTACGTAAACTACCGAAAGTCGAAAATGACTACTTTTGAGGAAAGCGTTTTGAAGTTTGTTCTTTGATTTAACCAATAACGGTTCTTAAATTATAGGAATCGGCCGGTTCATTGATTGACATGTTTGTATTTGTTTCGCTCAGAATCTCTGCATGTTTATGTAACGTAGACGGAGATACTGTACAAATATAACAAACCACCTGTAGAACTCTTTAACATAACATCACGCCTGTATTCCCCGAAGGGGTGGGCAGAGATGTATAGAAAAACCCTCATTTCGCCGTTATGCTTAAAGTCCCATGTGAGGCGAGCCTATTGCTTTCAACCGGGTACAAATCCAACCCCGGGCTGCTAGGCTGAGGAATTTCACATGGAAAAACCCAATAACACTGCCCGATCTGGAGATCGAATCCAGGACCCCACGATCAGCAGTCGCGCTTGCCACCACAACTCCTTAAACGTTACGATATCTAAAATAGGGCCTGTAAACTTAAGTACCTGGATGACATAGCATTGCTCGGTATTTTTGGTAAATCGACGTTTTCTAAAAATGAAACCTAGCTAGATCGGTTTATCGCTCCCGAAACCCCCTGCATACTAAATTTCATGAAAATCGTTGTAGCCGTTTCCGAGATTCAGATTATTATCTATACATATAAAATACTTTGTCCTGAATGACTGACTGACGGATCAACGCACAGCCTAAGCCGCTGATTGTAGAGACTTGAAACTGGAAGAGTGTGTTCTTTGTATGACGTAGGCATCCGATAAGAAAGGATTTTCCGAAATGCTACCCCTAAGGGGGTGAAAAAGGGGGGCAAAATTTGTATGGGACAACATGATTCCTTGGTCCAATCTACTTAAAATTTTGCATAATCCTTTTTTAACAGAATTGATGGAAGACGTGTTTCGTATTTTATTGAAATTTATCCCCTAACGGGGTTAAAAGGGGTAGAAAGTTATTTATCATAGTTTTCTTTTAGTTTGTCTTATAAGTTTAATTTAGTGTGTATTGTTTTACACATTTTTTTTACCTTTATAAATTTGTCTGTGTCCATTTTTAAAAATGGGAGCAGAGTTCGCTAATGTCAATTGGAAATTAATAAACCTTAAATTTTGGCAGCGGGTACCTTTTACAACGTAGGCATCCACTAAGGAAGGATTTTTCAAAATTTCTCCCCCAAGCGGGTGAACAAAAATCACACAATCGAAGCTGTGGGCCAAAACTAGTATACATATATACAAGAATTGCTCGTTTAAATGTATTAGATAGATAGATAGATTAGGTAAAACAACCTATTACATCACACTCTTCACAACAAGTATTACATCAAGCAAAATACGCCAAATAAAACAAAAGCTTGAACGAAATCAAGTCCGCAAAACATCCGACGGTCGCTCGTAAAAGTCGAGATGAATCCGGTTCGCCCGGATGGCATTAGCCGTGACAGAGTAATCACCATCCGGGGTCATATCACGCACCTGACATATTCAAATTTACCTCATAATGTATTGAAATTGGGACAAACAGGCAGCTTAAAATGGCGACAACAATAACATGGTGTTGTTTTTGTTGATGCTGGGATATGGAAGCTGGTATGACATGATAAAGCTGAAACAATAATGATTATAAAAAACATAAATAAACAAACCAATGTAGAAAAACTGTAATGATATATATTTTTTTAAATGCCTTGTTGGTTAGGTCGCAAGCGCGACTGCTGAGCATGGGGGTCCTGGGTTCGAACCCCAGGTCGGGTAAAGTATTATTGAGTTTTTGCATTAGGAATTTCTAAGTAGCAGCCTGGAGTCTGGATTTGTGTCCGGTTAATGGCAATAGGCTCGCCCTCTAATACATGGGACTTAAACATAACGGCAAAATAAGGGTGTTACTATTCACCTCTGCTGAACCCTTCGGGGAATATAGGCGTGATGTTATGTATGCAAAAATTTTGCAGTATTTTCATACAAATGCATAAAAGAGTTTAATTTGCTGGCAGGCCGCATGTATATTGAAGAAGAGCCGCATGTGACCCGCGGGCCGCGATCTGTGCATCCCTGGTTTATGTCACATGTTTTAATGAATAAAACACTATACGAACCTGCCTTAGGCTGAGCATCCACCAGAGCTGTGCTAAGCTGCGTAGCGAAGAATGTGTTTTGTAAGCACCAATAGAATCACTTCATTTACCTAGCTTCGCCCTGCGCAGCTCTGGTGGATATGGGCTTAGCGAAGCGAGGTTTTTGTTCATACAAAACAAGCGAGAAATGCGAGCGAGGGATGTGTTGCGAGGAATGTGTTGCGAGGAATGTGTTGCGAGGAATGTGTTACGTGAAATGAGTACCGCTCCCGCCACACCACCCTCATATTCGAAAAGAGTCCGCTACCTATCCCCCACTGCGCATTTGTACACATTAACACATTACGCATTACACATTATCCATTCCTCGCACAGCTCTGTTGGAAAAGGTCACACCGTTTCACATCCTCGCTACACATTTTCGCACCGCACATTTTCCTCGCACAGCTCTCGTGGATGTCCAGCATAAACCTAAGTAGGTGCTAATTTCAAAGAGTACCTAATTAAAAATATGTGTCAATCTATACCATATCGTATGGCTAAGATTAGCGCACAGTTTTATTAATTAAATACCATTCATAATGCATTTACTTCAATTATTTTAACTTGTGCGGATTGATTAACTATTGATAGCTACACATATATTTAAATTGATCCTACTTTCACTTTTAACTTGGATTATAATAACTTAAAAGTGAAAATACTCAATCAATCAAAAATTAATTATGAGTATTCCGTTTCAAATATACTTGAAGAGATGTGGGATTTTTTAAGCATAATAATGAACGCTAGACAGCATTGAGCAACTTATAATAACATAACATCACGCCTGTATTCCCCGAAGGGTTAGGCAGAGGTGTGTAGTAACACCCTCATTTCGCCGTTATGTTTAAGTCAACCATCAACCGGGCACAAATCCAAGCTGCTACTGAACCCAAAAACATTTTGTACGACCTGGGGATCGAACCCAGGACCTCACGATCAGCACTCGCGTTTGCCACCACTAGATCAACAAGGCAGTTAAACTATAGAATATAATAATTTATTACGTTCAATAGTTTCTTGACATTGAAAACATATGTTTATATAACATACAATCTCCAGAAATCTATATTTGAGATACGATGCTATCAAGGTCGTAAAGGTACCTATACATTTGAGCACAAAGTTCAAACTCCGCATGCGGTCAGCGAATGCGGAAATTATAAAGTGACAGCCGATGATACGAATGAAGAAAAAATTAAACAATACGAACCTGTTTTATCTACCTATACTAATATTATAAAGCTGAAGAGTTTGTTTGTTTGAACGCGCTAATCTCAGGAAGTACTGGTTGGAATTGAAAAAATATTTTTGTGTTGGATAGTCCATTTATCGAGGAAGGTTATAGACTGTATAACATCACGCTACGACCGAAAGGAGCGGAGCATAATGTTTGCAAAAATGGGGAAAATGCCCACCTGTGCGAAGCCGGGATGGGCCGCTATTTATAATATAGGTACTTATATCATACGTTAACTGCTATATATGTAGGAATTATTGCAGACAATTTATATGATAATGAAAGAATGAGGTAAATACATAGATGATAAGTGCTTGTCATTTATAACCATGACATAAGTTAAGGATAAGAGTAAAATAGTATGACTAATTAACACAATATGACAAGGTTTGAATACAAGTCTTTACTTGTATGTCAAGTCACACTTCAGTGCCGATATCACTTCGTTTTAGAAATTTTATCGATATGATAAACGCCTCCTTGGTCTAGTGGTGGCAAGCGCGAATACTGATCGTGAGATCTTGGGTTCGATCCAGGTCGAGCAAAGTGTTAATGGATTTTTCCGTGTGGAATTCCTCAATAGTAGCCCGGAGTTTGGGTTTGTGACCGGTTGATTGCAATCTCGCCCCCTATTACATGAGACTTAATGGCGAAAGGAGGATGTTACTATACACCTCTGCCCAACCCTTCGGGGTATATAGACGTGACGTCATGTTATGTAAATATATGAATTCTGACATTCGTACTTATTTGAGAGCTCAGTATATATGACTAAATTGTAAGAGTAATCAATTCTTGAATGTACCAGCACGATGTCACTAGCAATTCTATTCCTCATGAGGAAAATAATTATAGAGTAACTTTTACAGTGTGTAAAATTATGAAACGTATGGTTTGTCGTTGTGATGAGTGGCCGTCCACATACCCTTCCATATTTACCCAAAAAGCACTCATATATCAAAAATAAGCCAACTCAATGCTTCTGCATGTAGCGGATTATTTTCTAACCTTGAACTCGTGTTTGTAGGTGAGCGATGAATAATTCAGGCTGCTCGCGTTTAGAGCGGAAGCGAGCGGAATCTACCTCATACCGACTGATGCGGTGTAGCGGATAAGTGTGAATGACGCTTTATATTTGAAGTGATAATTGTTTGAGAGTTAAATAAGTAGTCATTCAATTGTAAATATTAGATTTTGTTGAGGTGCTTAAGGCATGGTCAGACAGAGAGCGTGGCTGGGTGTGATATTCACGTTGCGTGTTAATCGCATGTTCTTGGCGTGTGAATTACTATGAGTATAAATAAAGTATCACTGATGACTATTTTAAAGCAAGTGTTAACATTTCAAAATTCGATAATTTTTATTTGCATACAAAAAGATTTGTAATTTAGTTTTTTTTTTAAAAATCATACCTGCTTTAGTTATGAATTCAGAAAATTAATTTTCTAATCCGTGACCCCAAATATGACCTAAATCGTAAGCACAGCTGATCATAGCTATGGACAGATAGATTTTAGCATATTTTTTACGAAATATTTTAAAGCAATTTCTCTTAAACTATCGAGTTTTGGGGAAAGTTGTAGAACAACAGTTATCCCTTTAAGACCCTTTCGGCTTAGTACCCCCTTTCCGACTAACCTTGTATATGACACAAAAACTGCGACGCGAAGCTTGGCGTGGTAGGGATGTGGCAGTTTCTGTTTGGCGTCTTCCATACATTGTCATAGTAATTCGCACGCCAAGAGCACGCGATTAACACGCGACGTGAATATCACACCCAGCCACGCTCTCTGTCTGACCAGGCCTTTTGGTGTTATTTTTTTCTAATTCTATATTCAAACTGGTTGAAAAATAATGCATGATCATAACAAGAGAGCGCATCATATTGACAATGCAATTGGCACATCGGCGGTCTATCTGTCTACTATGGTCAGGGTCGTGGGTTCATACTCGTTTTGAAACAAATATTTGTCGTACTGTGTTGTGGTTTTTATTTGTTCAGAAACAACAGATTAAAGATGTCTGTAATCAAGTTTATTTTCAAATATAACATAACATCATGCATTGTATTCTCCGAAAGGTTCGGCAGGGGTGTTTTTAGTACAACCTCGTTTCACCAGTTATGTTTAAGTCCCATGTAATATGGGGCGAGCCTATTGGCATTAACCGGGTACAAATCCAAACTCCGAGCTGCTACTGAGAAATTTCTAATGGAAAAACCCAATAACACTTTGCCTGCTTAGGGTCCCAACCTATACCAAATATTACCTATCTGTAACTATAGACTATAAATCTTCAAACTTCAAAAGTTGCATTGTTAGTTATCAACAGACATACAAGCCTCGTTAGTCTAGTAGTGGCAAGACCGACTGCTGATCGTGAGGTCTTAGGTTCGATCCGCAAATCGGGCAAAGTGGTATTGGATTTTCCGGTGTCCCTCCTTCTGACCTAAGGCCGGGGTCACGGGATTCGCTATTGCATGCACCGCGACCCCGGCAGGTCTCGGTCCACCAGCTTCTTCTGGTGGACCTCTCCTGTGATGGGGCAGTTGCTCCCCTGTCCCACATCCTTCCGAGAGGCGCGCAGGACACGACACGCCATCCTCCCTGGGCCCGTTACTGATCGGACGACGGGTTCCCCAACCCGCCGCCCGCAGGCCACTCACTAGGGTGGCCGGAGATCGTCACGCGCCCTCCGGCGCCCGGTGCGTCTAGCGCGAAAAGGGAGAGAAGAAGCGGCCTCCCTCTCCCTCTCCGCTACCTCCTTGGTCGCCATCACCTCCTCGCAAAAAGAAATAGACTCGCCCCCTATTACATGGGACTTCAACATAACAGCGACACGAGGGTGTTACTATACACCTCTGCCCAACCCTTTGGGGAATACCGGCGTAAACAGTCATATAACTACACATTTTTACGAAGAAACATTTCTAACAAACCAATAATTCTAATCTTAAACCTACATCGCGTAGGACTATTATATTGAAGTACACGAATGTCGCTTATCTTCGTGCACTAAGTGGGGCCTTGACAAACCAGTTTGACAGTCGATGTGTGTAAAATTGCAGTAACTATAAAAACTGATGTAGCTGCGTTATCGATAGCTGTTCGTCTGTTAGTCTCGTTGGTTTTTCGTTGTAAAAAGAAAAAGGTACCACTGACAGGCACATTATCAGTGGTACCTACCTACCTTCATTAGTCCTTTGTTGTGGTTAACTTTTTCCCAACTATGTTGGGGTCAGCTTCCAGTCAAAAACACGACACACGACACGTGTGGACGATACGTTTGGTGCAGTGACTGAGCGATTGACTTAAGTGCTACGGGTCGTGGGTTCGATTCCCGCACGGATCAAATATTTGTATGGCCTAAAATAGTTGTTTCAAGTCTGGGCGATTGTGCGTGTGAAAATTTGTGTCTGTAAACGCACCCACGATACAGGACAAATCCTAGTGTGGGGAAAAAAAAGCTTTTAAATAAAATAAAAACTGGCTTATCCAAAATTTCTGAGTCGAGGAATCTGATGGAACAATCGCCTGTACTCTGAAAAGGCTAGCGAGTTATGTATTACGTAGTAAGCAATGCGACTTAACCGCTCAGACTGCTTTTGATACAACTCAGAATTCTGATGCCCTAGTACTTCGACAAGCTTGTAATGACTCGATAAAATAAGGTTAATTACTATCTGACATATTATATTTTACAAAACCAATTAAATATAAATAAAGGTAGAATAAATCTTGAAATAAATGCGATGATTTCTAAATAATGATATCAGCCTTGATATTCGTAGTAACTTATAGACACCAGTAGTCACGACTTGTAACCGTCTTTATTTAATTACCCTGGGTTTATTTCTTGATCATTAATCAGTACAATAAGTAACATAAGGAAAATCGTTATTATTTCCTAGAAAAAAAAACGCCACGTATTTTTTCCGCGCGCCGTAATTACTCGTAGTCTCGGAGCTAGAGTATTGATAGATAACGTAATATTACGCCTTTATTCCCCGAAGGATTGGGCAGAGGTGTATAGTACACCCTCATTTCGCCGTTGTATAGGGGGCGAGCCTATTGCCATCAACTGGACACAAATCCAAGCTGCTACCGAACCCAAAAACACTTTGTCCGATCTGGGGTCGAAACCAGGTCCTCACAATCAGTAGTCGTGCTTGCCACTAACGAGGCAGTTTATAGATAGCGACCATAAATATTCAGGGGGTACCAGGGGGATAATAACGTCATTTTTGGTGAATCATATTTCGTTGGACCATGTGGGACGTGGACACGTTGGGTCATTATTGCACTACGGTCGCTGAAATCGTATCGCCAATATATTCAGCGATTATCGACAGACAACCAATTATTATATATTAGTTAACGATGTGTCAGAACCAAAGTCCCTAGCAAAACTGAATGAGTGGGTCGAGGAACTTCAAGTATACTCCACCAAGAAGAACATAGTCTGCTTAGTTATCGGCAATACGATTGACAAGCATATCATTTTGGGACCCAGTGCATAATATCAGCAAGCAAATTGGGTCACCCGCGCGACGGCGCAACGAGTGTTCCTAAGGTGGGTTGATATCAGACAGGCGGCCGATCATAAAACAATAAGCCAAAACCTTTAACAACGTGGATTTACAAATCACATGTTGTGCCGACCCCACCTAGTGTGGGATAAGGGCAGGAAGAAGAAGAAGAATTAATTGCCGTTTTGCCAATGTAAAAGTACCTTTAGATATAATCTAAGTGTCTTACCTGTTCTGCCTATATTTTTCTTAATTGGGTTGGGGTCAGCTTCTAGTCTAACCAGATGCGTCTGAATACCAGTATTTAACACTGAGCGAATGCCATCAGACCTCCGCAACCCAGTTACTGGGCAATGCCAAAATCCTAAAGTTAGACCGGTTGTCAGACTTTCAGGCTTCTGACTACCCGTAACAACTGTCATATACCGACGGTTTAACGTGCTCTCCGAGGCACGGAAGAGTCGTGATGTGTACTGAACGGTCACCCATCTAAAGACTGACCGCGGTAAGCGTTGCTTAACCTCGCAAATCGTATGTACCGCGCGGTGGTTAATAAGTTACAAGCCCCTATAAGCCTATAAGTGCCTTACCTACTTACTATAAATATAACATTGTATAATAATAGATACTTATCGATCCAAGCACAAAATAGATAGGTACAGAAGTCAATCTACATACAAGTGCGCTCGAGCAACGCACACATAGACACTGCTCACGGACACGATATCTCGGACCGTTTGGGACCAGAGTGCGAGTGAGTGCGAGCGCGAGTGCCATGCGCTTGAGAGAGATAGATATATAGATAGAGCGACCGCCGAGCGTAGTTATGAAAAGTGAAGTACATACATGTGATTGACTTCTGTACCTATCTGTTTTGTGATCCAAGTCTAGGTCAGTTAGGACAATGAAAGACAAATAAAATGTACCTATTTTGTTACTCACGCAACTAAAAGTCGACTGAAGGTAACAAATAGGTCGCTTTGTTAATAGAATAGTCTAGGAGCCAGCTATTATTTCAAGAATACTTTGCAGTTAATGAAAATCAGAATTATACTATTCTGTTTGTGTCATTATTTATGACTAGCGGCCCGCACGGTTGGACATTTTTAATTTATGCTACGCTCCTATTGGTCGTAGCGTGATGTTATATAGCCTATAACCTTCCTCGATAAATGGACTATCTAACACAAAAATATTTTTTCAATTCCAACCAGTAGTTCCTGAGATTAGCGCGTTCAAACAAACAAACTCTTCAGCTTTATAATATTAGTATAGATGATGAACTGCCTCGTTGGTCTAGTGGTGGCAAGCTCGACTGCTGATCGTGAGGTCCTGAGTTCCATCCCCAGGTAGGGCAAAGTGTTATTGGGTATTTCTGTGTGAAATTCCTCAGTAACAGCCCGGAGTTGATGGCAATAGGCTCGCCCCCTATTACATGGGACTTAAGATAAAGTTGAAATGAGGGTGTTACTATACACCTCTGCCCCACCCTTCGGGGAATATAGGCGTGATGTTTTGTTATTATGTATGTTATATAGGATCTGCTTATTATCAAGTTCTAATTATGAGTTCTAGTGAGGAAAATACGAGTCAGATTTTAATTATCACTTGCATTCACAGTGAAGGAAAACATTGTGAGGAAACCTGCACACCGGCGAGGGCTTCATAAAGTTCTCGATGGTGTGTGTAGTCCACCAACTCGCACCAGGCCAGCGTGGTGGACTAAAGCCCAAACCCTTCTCATTCTGAGAAGAGGCTCGTGCCCAGCTGTGGGACAGTAATGGGCTGATAATGATTATCAACTATTAGTACCTAACTATAAGTGATCTCGACATCTTTTATCGCCCAAGAAAACTCTTGGAAAAACAATAAAAACTTAGAATCCTGCGAAACCACTTTGATACTTGAATAAAAATAGATATACTTATATTGAATGCCAATATCAAGACTGGTCTGAACCGCAACGATTCGTACATCGCGGAAATAATCGTAAAACCAACTTACATGGGTACGACAGCCCTAATACGGTCAATAATGATAGGTTTAATCAATGATGTACAGGTTGATTTTATAAATGAGGAAAAATTCTTACTTTCTTACCAACATTTGTAGAAGAAAGATGAAAATAAATAAATAAATGACGTGTAGCGCTCGGCGGGTGTGGTCGGGGTGACTCAAAATAAGAAGGGTCATGATTTGCCAGCACCAAATGCTCTTAAGAGTTACAAAGGCATACCATACTATTCAGATTTCTATGTAGAAATAGTACTTACAAAACAAACTTTGTTGTTTTGTAAATACAATACAAATACAATGGAAACGCCGGTAGAGGACATCCTAAAAGGACATACATCTATGTTATTGGTGATGTTCTTCACAAAGGTCAGGTGCGTAGTACTCTCAACCGGCGTGCGTGTATGACAAGATGTATCAATGTGGATGAAGCGAAAGAAGTATGTAAGGGGGGCATTCTTCGAAAAATATTAACAAAAATTGAGAACGTCATTAGCATCATCCCAAAGTTTAGAATGCAGATGTTTAATACTATAATTATTATAATGAAAACTAAAACTATACCGCTGCCGTCAAGCAATAAGACAAGAATAAAAACAATCTGAAAATACTATAACGTTAACAACCCGGGAGAAGAATGATTTGTTAAAATAATGTTAAAAAATTTCGAATATGGGTCGTACCTACCATGTGGCGTTCTATAGTTTCTGGCTACCCCCATGGGAAAATGGCGTGAGTTTATGTATGTATGTAAAACATACTTTTTACATTATTTTTTGTTAAAAAAGGTCACGGTCCTTTCAAGTTTTGACAATTGATAATTTACTGGATTCCCATAATTTTAAAACACGCCCTGTATACCCAACAGTGTAAGTACGACTGATACCTATCGTTCGGGTCATTTAATACCGCGGCGCTCGTAATATTCTCTATCCAACCGCAGGTATTTATCGACAACTAGTTTATAATTGATTTCACTGAAGGTCCTGTTTTATGGTGGAATATCTTTGATATAGGAATCGGAGAGTGAATGTGGCTGTTTCTGAGAAAGTAAGAGTTGAAAACGGAAATGTGTGAATAGTCTGTATTTAAATTAACAGTTTTATCGTTATGTTATCTGTACCACAACGAGTATAACGATAATCAATGATTAGCAGCTGTATCTAATTCAATAAGAATCCGAACCCAACATTATTTATAGAAAAACATGAAGATTCAATTCACCAACATTAAATCTCTGGTTAAACTACCGTTTACTCAAAAAGGAGATGGCTAAAAATCCATACACTAAAAACCCAGAATCGACAGCAATGAAATGTTTACCAACGGGTTAGTTATAATAGACATTTGATGATACCAAAGGGACAACCTTGAAATCTGTCGGGTATAGGAACTATGTCATATAATTTAAAAAATACTAGAATTTTACGGTTGTTTAAACAAATAACTAATGTTGGTGACCATCAGATAAATGCCCGATTTCTATGACCAAAAAAGAAATATCGTTTTGGTGATCAATAGTATCATTTTTTATTGCCAAACTGGGTAGATAGATTCGTAAGCAAATTTTATCTGTGATAGCTAATATAGGAGGGTATACTATGCAAAGCTATGGTGTTTTCCTCATCTTCTTCTTCTTTTCGTGTGGTTAGTGACTAACCTGGTGTTAGAGTTTATACCGCCCATGGGCCTCTGAATTGGCTTCACATGCCGTCGAGAAATATTTCTCAGGCATGCCGGTTTCCTCACGATGTTTACCTTCGCCGTTTTTAAGCAAGTGATAATTATACAATACGCACATGAATTCGAAAAGTCAGAGGTGCGTGCCTAGGGTTCGAACTCGAGACCTATGACTTGGCAGTCCGAAGGTCACACCACTAGGCTATCACTACTTTCTTCATTATTAGTTAACATACAAGAGTCTCTATTGTAACCAATAACGAACGGTAAATCGTAACAATCAGCCTTAAATAACGCTATAACTATTTATAACTCTTTCAACTTCACGACAAACGAATAACTAACTTTTACCAGTTTTCTCACGATCCCACAACAAAACGTAAACCTGTACGCAATACAATTGAAGTCGGCGAGACTTCAACTTAATTAATTCTTCACCAGCCTGCGACTTCCCATTATCATAACTCTAAAACAAATTTAAGGCAAAACCGGCATCGCGGGACAGAAAAAACGATGGGCTTTCATCGATGCATAAATCCTATGATAGCCAATAATAATTTTCTGTCGGCTCCTGCCCAGTGGTTGGGTAAAGAGAAGTGCGTACTGGAGTCATAAAATGGCCGCGTTTTTCCAGTTAAGGGCGAAACTGCACTATCGATTGCAGCTTAGTTTGGCTTCGTGGCCAATTATTGAAACATCTGGCGTTGATAATAATACGAGCGTTAACAGACAAAAATAATTTATAATAAAAACTAAGTTCGTTATTTTTTACCGTTGACGCTATTTGCTATTTTTATTTCATTTGTCAAAAAAAAAACGTTTTATTTAGAGGTGGTTCGATAGAGTCGAGATCTCATTAATCGAAATCGCGGAACGCTTAATGCTTTTTTACAAAAACCGCGGCGTTGTATTCCGCCATTCGATCCTTGCCTTTATCACCTCGTATTTATCGCCACACCATGTATGGTTATGTCTGCTAGTCTCATCTATCAATGGTTTTTTCTTGTCTTTCAGGTAAGTCTAGATCAACCCGACCGACTGGATGGGGACGTGTTTATGCGAGAGCGAACCTGCAGCTGTTTCCTCGCGTTTATGCTAATATTGTACGTTTAATATTTTATGTTCATTAATTCTGTCTTGTTGATGGTTCACTTTTTAATAAGTAGCCATGTTGGATGATGGTAGGGTTGCATTAATAAATGTGTCGGCTTAATTGAACGGGTAAATTGCCATAGCTAATCAAAGTAGGGATTAATATTATTAAAGTCATTAGACTTGAATAGTCTTGTAAAGGACTAACGTCAGGTAAATTGTGTATAAGTTTTGAAGAACACTGGCGTTTGAAACCATTGAAATAACACGACAAGATTCTCTGATCATCTTTTTGCTAAGAACATAAAACCAAGTAAGTAAAAGTACCTACCTACTTTCAGTTAATAATTAAATATATTCGAAGTTGTTCGACAAGTAAGACGTTTTTCAGAATATTACGTCACATATTTGACGCAATTTTTCTTGACAAAATTATGTGAGTGTGACAGGTAAGGGCAGGATGATGATGAATATTTGACGCTATGTTTTACAAATTGGCCAAAACAAACCCAGTTTTTTTATACAACTGATTAACTGACACACAGACAGGCTTGGTCGAGACCTTTATCCATATGCAGTAGCCACAGTGCAAAGAACCTTTAAAGTTTATGGCAACTATTTATTCATACTCTATATAAGGGGTGCTATAAAAGTACCTACATTTAAAGATTATCAAGTATGTTTTTGTGCGTCTCACTTTCAATTTAAAATCAGCTTTGTGAAACCCAATCTTTATAGTAATGAACCGTTATTACGTCTTTAATTTCATCAAGTAAATGATATACAGAAGGCTCACTCTATACAATGTCAGCCTGTAAACATGGCCTCCGTCATAGACTAGGTGTGTTGTCTAGCCTTTTCCTAGCTTTAGTGATAATTATACCAAAATTGACAAACATTTGAGCTAGCAGTACAAAGGAGACCATTATTTAACAACTAGCGCCTATCTGTAGACTATTGCCTACTATTGCACTCATTTTAACAGTCGGTTTCATTGAGCCACGGGGCATTCTTCGAAAAATATTAACAAAAATTGAGAACGTCATTAGCATCATCCCAAAGTTAAGAATGCAGATGTTTAATACTATAATTATGATAATGAAAACTGAAACTATACCGCTGCCGTCAAGCAATAAGACAAGAATAAAAACAATCTGACAATACTATAACGTTAACAACCTGGGAGAAGAATGATTGGTTAAAATAATGTTAAAAAATATCGATGTTTCACCCCCAAACATCCTATTCAATCTGTGTTAGCTTTAATAGACCTTTCTACACTTCCAGACCTATACACTGTCTAGATTTTTTCCAACTATGTTGGGGTCAGCTTCCAGTCTAACCAGATGCGGCTGAATACCAGTACTTTACACGGAGCGACTGCTATCAAACCTCTGCAACCTAGTTACAGGGTAATGTCGATATTCTAAGGTTAGACCGGTTGTTAGACTTTCGGGCTTCTGAGTTCCCGTAACGACTGTCATAGGTATTCGTATGACACTCGGGATCGACTGTTTAACGTGCTCTCCGAGGCTAGGCTAGGTGGTTATAGGAATATTGCCATAATGTAATGGGATTGCTGAATGCTGTATATTATAGCGAAAAGGAGAATGTGCGTCAATATTTTTTTTCTTTTAATTACACTCACGTGAGGAGAAGGAATGAAATATTTAATACACTCATTGCCCAGTTACTGGGTTGTGGAGGTCTGTTGGCAGTTGCTCCGTGTAAAATACTGGTAGTCAGCCGCATCTGGTTAGACTGGAAGCTGACCCCAATATAGTTGGGAAAAGTCTAGGAGGAAGACTTGATATCGTCAGTGGAAAGGTAAAAAGACTAAAGCGCCAATATACCTACTTTATGGTAGAGAGATTCAAAGTATTTTTTTAAGAAAATAAACATTGTTATTCTTTTTAGAGTAGGTATACAGGTATATTGGCGCTTTAGTCTTGTTACCTTTCCACTGACGATATTATTTTTGCGTGACTGCACATTTGTGTACGATGTGTAACTTCTATATTATTATCTTTTTTCTTTGATGTCTATTTATTTAGAACGATTATAATCTTCACACTCGCAACCATGCTATTATATTTCTAAGACCTAAGACTATTTTTACGATTTTTATAATTCTAGAGAAGTGTAAAGTACACCGTAAAACGGGGTAAAATTTTAAAAATTACCTTTTCAGTGTCGTTTTATTTTGTTATTCATAATATACTAGAAGTCGCCCGCGGCCTTGTCCGCATTGATGTCGTTTATAGCGCTTACCACGTTTTTCGGGATAAAAGTAGCCTGTGTCCTTCTCCAGATTCCAGACTATCTCTGTACCAAATTTCATCAAAATCAGTTCAGTAGTTTAGTCGTGCTGAGGTAACACAGACAGACAGACAGGAGTTACTTTCCATTTATTAGTAAGGATAAAAAAATAAAATTGAAATGGAGTTTTGGCGAAGCCGTGAGGCACACTTTCCTACTAATTTCTTTTAATATTTTTTTCTGCTTTATGTTTTGTGTGCCTTTTAGTCTGTGCTTAATAAACGAATTTTCTTAGTAATAGATGATTCTAGGGATTCTGTTTTCATTGTTTGTGGTTTAGATAAACGATCAGTTTTATTTAGAAAATATTTTCGCCCTCAGAAATCCAAATAGGTAATATTATTTAGATATCTGTGACTGCCTTGTTGGTCTAGTGGTTGCAAGTGCGACTGCTGAGCATGGGATCCTGGGTTCGATCCTCAGGTCGGGCAAAGGGTTATTGGGTTTTTCCATTAGGAATTTATCAGTAGCAGCCCGGAGTCTAGACTTACATGGGACTTAAACATAAACGGCGAAACGAGGGTGATCTAAAAAAAAAACACCTCTGCCGTACCCTTTTGGGAATATAAGGCGTGATGTTATGTATGTATGTCTGTGGTTTGGTATCTACTTTCATTAGTCAAAAGTAAAGTTCAATAAAAAATCAATTAAACTGTTGAACGCTAAAATTCGCAAAACCCCGCTACTAAATTTCAAGATTGCAACTCTTGCGTTCTCATTCCATCGTTCCATAGCATCCATATAATTTCCCCATGAAATTACCTTCCCTTTAAATGGCCTTTAAAATATAACATTCTCACATACTAGCATTATATTACATGCGTTAGAACCGGTTCCAAATTGATTTATCACAGCTAACTGTTCTTAAGGCTTAATTTAATGTTTCTAACTACTTGTTGCAAATACTCGAAGCTAGTGCTCGACCGACTCGATTTTACTGATGGGTAGGGCTGCTAAAAATAATATAAAATATAAGATAATAAAAAAATAATTAAAAATGTAAAAATTATGTTATTTAATGAAACTGTGTGCCGTACAATTATCGCTTTTAAAAATATAATTAACAACTTGTAATTTATAATGCGGCGGCATAAACTAGAAAGGTTTGGAGGGCAAAAGGGGAGGCCTTTGCTCAGCAGAAAATGCAATTAATTGACTTATCTTTTGTGACAAGTCACTACTGGTAGATATTGGACATAGGCTAATCTTACATAACATAACATCACGCCTTGTATTCCTCAAAGGGTTCGGCAGAGGTGTATAGTAACACCCTCTTTTTGCTGTTATGTTTAAGTCCCATGTAATAGGAAGCGAGCTTATTGCCATCAACTGGGCATAAATTCAAACTCCGAACTGCTACTTAAGAATTCCGCACGAAAAAACTAATAACACTTTGCCTGACTAGTCTAGATATCTATAAAAGTCTAACAGCCCTGATTACCGGTTTAGAATACTCCGACTCATTTGGTCTGAAACCCGATATTCCCGCAGCTGACTAAAAAGGCAGAAAATATTTATCAGGGTATAGGAAAAAAAGCAGTGGTCCACTGTAGAACTAGTTTACCTAGGCCCCAGGTGGTCCACCAGCAAACCGTTTCACTTAGTTTTTCTCAGATAATTCCTCTAAATAAAACCACCACCACACGTTCACTCACAAATCAAGCGTAATCGTTCGGCATATGTTGGATTACACGTAGATAAAATTGCATTACAAGAAAAAAATGCCCGCAAAGGAAATCCGCAGATAAAGTTGGTAAATAAATTAATTAAAAGCCCGCGCGTCTAGATATGTTAAGATAAACGTGCGAGAGACAACCCTGAAATGATTAGGACTGGTCGTAATTAATTTTACTAGACTATTAAAAGTTTAATTGCAGTAGCCAGTTCTAGTGAGTTTTTAGATGGTAATAATGCTTTTAGGTATTTGATTCTATTAATATAAATGATTTGGACCTATGTACAGGGTGTAAAGGAAATCATGTAATTCCTTCAAACCTCGTGATGTACTGCTGACATGGGTTAACCATGCACGGGATACATAATGGATTCAATAAAAAAAACCGGCCAAGTGCGAGTCGGACTCGCGCACGAAAGGTTCCGTGCCATTATCTATAAAAACGAGCAAAAAAATCACGTTTGTTGTATGGGAGCCCCCTTAAATGTTTATTTTATTCTGTTTTTTAGTATTTGTTGTTATAGCGGCAACAGAAATACATCAGCTGTGAACATTTCAATTTTCTAACTATCACGGTTCATGAGATACAGCCTAGTGACAGACGGACGGACGGACGAACATTGGAGTCTTAGCAATAGGGTCTCGTTTTACCCTTTGGGTACGGAACCCTAAAAATTACAAGTAGTAAACATGTGTTCTTAACATGAGGCATTTTAGCGCCCAGAGCGAATTGCGCGGTTATCGCTCGCCGCGCGGTCATTTAACACGTTTACTTCTTGTAATTTTTTTTTGAGATAGTTAAAAATATCCCGTTCAGGGTTAATCTATGTTAGCAGTACCTACATCACGAGCATTGAAGAAATTACATGATTTCGTTTACATCCTGTATACAGAGTTGTTCACGACTTTTGCTGCAGTTAAATTAAAATGTATTAACGCTTCATTAACGATGGGTTTAATGTAGTGTTAGTAATGTTAGTATCTATGCGCTATTACCAGGAGGCAGGTAGAGGTTAACTTATCTTCAAGTGTCGTCCATTTTCATTTCTCTAAGTTTAACATTATTCGAACTGTAGATGTGGTCTATCTAAATAGTTCGGATTTTATACGAATGGACTAAAGCTGGAGTTTTGATCAGTGTGGGCCATTGTGTACATGAACACACTTAAAGACAGTCACAAATCCTATTTTCGATGTTAAACATCTAATGCGGCGGTACGGCTGAGACAGCGGTTGTAGCGTGGCGACGCTCGCGATGCCAAACACAACGGCAGACCTTCGTAACTCGTCGGTCCTGTTCTGTTTGATTCAGCCAGCTAGTTTCGATGTTTCACATCTGCCAGGTGTCCCACAACGGGTTAATTTTTTTAACACTTTTCTTTTGTCATCATTTAACATGAAAGGTTAAAATACAAAAATAAAACGATTTCTAAATTCGAAACATTATTCAATGAAAATAAAAAAAATATGTTTTTGAAATCAGAACCTTATATTTTCCATTTTACGCAACATACGCATACACGCCTTAGGTGATAGAGTTACTAACGACCCTTAGTTATGCCCTTGCGCTCTCAAATTGCCAATAATAAACATCTTTGATACATGTTAAATTGATAAGAAGGGGTTATTCGATGTTTAAGTACGATTCACTGAATCGATTACCCAATACTTAGGGATCGAGATCGCGGTAAGATGAAACAGTTTGAAATTATTAGGTCGGGAATAAAATTATGTAGAAGTTAAAGGACTGGTCACACTTATCAGCATTAATTTGAATTATACTCAAGATGCCTCGTAGAGCACCGTTAAACCGTCGGTACCGGGAGTCATACGAATATCTATGACAGTCGTTACGAGTAGTCAGAAGCCAGAAAGTCTGACCACCGGTCTAAACTTAGGATATCGGTATTGCCCAGTTACTGGGTTGCGGAGGTCTGATGGCAGTCGCTCCGTGTAAAATACTTGTATTCAGCCTCATCTGGTTAGACTGGAAGCTGACGAAGGCTAGGCAGAACGGGAACTCAAATTGCGTCTACACCACGAGCATTCGCGCGTAATGAACTTTCGGCTACGAGCATTTTGGCAGTAGGTACGATAAACCGATCATTACAAAACTCGCAAGCCCAGTTTAAAGTATTTTTGGGAAAATACGTTCCAACGAACCCAGCCCGTTCTTCGACGAGCACTCCGAGCAGTCAGTACAGTCACTAAAAATGCTCTATAACAAATGCTCGAGGTATGGCCTCAATCGCGAATTTTCGAACTTTTGCTCGCAAACAAATGCTTGGCTAGCAATGGAATTTTCACAACCACGTAAACGCTCGATCTAGAATGCTCGCGTTGTGAACGCGCCTTGAAAAATGGACATATCGGATGAAGATACGTAAGCATCGAAAAACGTGACTGTCTCCAAGAAGGCTGTATCAATTTCAACTGTTCGGGGTACACGTTGACATGCCCTGTCCTTCGTTATGTACCCGTCTCTCAGGACGGTGTCACGTGTAATAGTTGTTAAACGATCGATAAGAGTTATACGTTACGTAAAATCACGCCTGTATTCCCCGAAGGGTTGGACAGAGGTGTATAGTAACACCCTCATTTCGCCGTTGTGTTTAAGTCCCATGTAATAGGAGATTGTCATCAACGGGATTCAAATCCAAACTCTAGACTGCTACTCAAGAATTCCACACGGAAAATCCCAATAACAATTTGCCCGACCTGGGGATCGAACCTAGGTCCTCAGGATCAACAGTCGCCCTTGCCATAATTAGACCAACAAGGCAATTATACTGAGTGTAAAAATAGCCTTAACGAAGCCGAAGTTTACGCATACTGTACATAAAACTAAGTAACATACAGCAAAAATAATCACTGGGAAACGACTTTTATTTTTTGGTATTAAAAAACAGCTTTTAATTGTAGCGCGCAATGAAAGAGCGCGCGCAGCAGACTGTGCCTACATTTCAAAAATGTTGATTATGTTTGTATAGGAGAATGTTTAGTAATAACATTTAAACTTAGTTTTCGTGAAAAACGTACAAAAATATGGTGACTTTGACATTCAATATCTCCATAACCAGTCTGTTCCCAGGTACGGCCCAATACCAACAAATCTTCGTAATGATAGGAAGAATACGTGGCTCTTGGCTTCGTTAAGGGTATTTTTACACCCGTTATATTATATCATTTGAAATGCCATTATTGCTAGCCAGTTTTGCTGAATTCAGTGAGGCTTAAATTACGAAACTAGTGTCGTCAAATGTCGACTTGATCATGACTAACTGAGGTTAGAATTAAGTAGTAGTAGAACTCCAAGGAAAGAGTTCTTCCGAGGAAGAACTACCGTCATATCTATATTTGCCGCCTGCTGCCGTGTTCCAGTCTGAAGGATATGGGTGCCGGCAAAATTACAAGCACATGAGAATTACCAACTTTTTTACCCCACTCTAGGATTTCCCCAGTGTCGTGGGTGCATTCACAGACTTACAAATCTTCACATGCACAAAGGTCCAAACCCGGAACAACTACTTTTAGGTCACACATTTATTTGATCCGTGCGAGAATTGAACCCACGACCCGTAGTGCAGAAGCCAATCGCTCAGACGCTGCATCAAACGTGTCATCAAACTTTGTCTCTAGGGTTGGCAACGCATCGGAAGCCCTCTTGAGGGTTTTAGTGTTTATAGGTTGTGGTAGGAAGGCAGTCGGATTGGTTTCCGAAAAAAAAAACCTTTGTGTGCACTACATTAAAAATGTATATATATTTCGAATACGAAACATAAGTTTCATGTCGTCTTAACCTTGTCTCACCCATTATGAGGTTCTTATAGTGTACCTGACCAATTGTATTTAATACATAATTGGTCAAGCACCCATAAGTGGCTAAGTACGCTATAATAATGCGCAGGAGTCGGTCATTCATGTCCACTTAGTGACACTGTAATTTTAATATCATCAAATAATTTGTTAAATGACTGGTTCGCAAATATGATATGAACAAGTTAAGCGACAAGTGCACAAAAGAAAAAACTATTGTATTATTGAGAAGAAATAAAAACATGTCTTCTCATATCGATAAAGTAAATAATGTTTGCGTCATGGCTAAAGAAGACGAAAATAAAACTAACAAAAACATTCTAAATCTGAATACTCAATTCTAGAAATTTATTTCAAATTCTAACATTGCGTCGTACAGTCGCATACAGCAACTCTGATGTCTAACATCGTAATTGTACGTAACGTCAGTCCTAGCCTACAAACTGTTCAACAACCACGGTAATGACATTCTTCGACCGGTAATGAGCGTAAAGTAGCTACTGCCTTTGTACGAGAAATGATGTAATCACTACCGTATAAAGCTATTCTTTGTAATGTCAGGTCATGGCCACTGGAGTATGAATTAGCTTCTGTTACATTCAATTTAGTATCATTACAATCAGTTTCTACTGCATGCTCCTTGTTAGTTGATTTATTATTGATAGATGGTACATAGTTACTGGTAATTGTATTGGAGATGATTTCTTGATGGTTTTTATTAGCGTTGTTAAGTAAATCAGTATTCAAAATAACTTTTGTTTACTTTTTTGTTTTGTGCAATTAGTCTTACTTATGTTGAAATCTTCATTGTACTCTTTGTACCTGCAGGCAAGGTTAAGCATTGTTTTGGGTGACGTAAATTCTGTAATAAGTTAATTTGATTCTTCACTTAAAGTCAAGTGTCTTAACTTCTTCTTTGTCTTAGTGTTTTCTCGGAATACTGCAAGGGTCGATTTTGTTGAAATAATCTTGTCTTAATCTGTTTGTCACCCTTTAACCCCAAAATATACAGTTTTATATTTCTCTCATCCATCGGGATAGCCAGTATTTTTTTCTTGTTTCATGGCCACCATTATACCCGTCATAAGTCCATTGCTTCAGATAGCCCTTTGCTTGGACCAATATTTTTTTGTTCGATTATTGCATCGTAAAATATCACCACATGCTTCTAACTCCAACATATCATAAATATTATCTGCCAACATCTTAGAATCGCCAAAAGATATGTCCATGGCGTGCCGGACGTCCATATTTTTCTTGCTTGTACTTTTAGGGGAAAATGTCCGCCATTTATTTCGACCAGCCAATTTGTTTGGCTTTGTTATTGATGGTGGATCTTTTTACACACTTGTTGTTTCATTCGTGTGTTGAATTTTGATAGCCCATGGATTTGGTGGTAGTAAATTGAAATGAATTCTTGGTTCATTGATTTGTTTACCTACATGTAGTTTTTATGGTGCCCTCATAAGTGTGCAGGATTTCTGTTTTCCATGTTTTTCCTTTAACATTATAATCAAGTTTAGATCCGCACATGAACACAGACCCATGCATGTAAGGCAAATGCAACCAATATGCTATCATTGAATCTGAATCTAAAGGTTCTTCTTCTTTTCTTGTGGTTAGTGACTAGGTAATCTGGTGTCAGAGTTTATGCCGCCCATGGGCCTCTGACTTGGCTTCACATCCTGTCGAGAAATATCTCTCAGGCATGTCGGTTTCCCCACGATGTTTTCCTTCACCGTTTTTAAGCAAGTGATAATTATGCAATACGCATATGAATCCGAAAAGTCAGAGGTGCGTGCCTTGGGTTCGAACTCGAGACCTATGACTTGGCAGTTCGACGGTCACACCACTAGGCTATCACTGCTACTTAATTCTTCTAAAGGTTGCATGGGTAGGATTATACAGGTACAACATGTAGATTTTCATCACATTAATACCCTACATACCGTACTCCATTTTAATAAATTATAACGTGGGTTTACACAGAACTTTCTCAATTTCTTACCAGCACAGAGTTCCTCAAGTTCCGCTCACATAATCGCCCGTTCATCGACTTATTAGTTTATCTTAAACATCTTAGTTCTCCGCTTACATAATATCTTGGAGATTCTTTCTCAGCGATATTACTAAGTTTTCCTTTAGCCTCCATCTGAAGTTTTCTAACTGCCTTTTATGGTAAGACTTCATTTTCTATATGATTTTCCTTGTAAGGATATTGAATTATATTAAAAATAAAGGTACTATTTATTGTTTTATGCGATGTGGTACACGAGTATCCTTATCTAAAAAAAATGGCCAGAGAGCTGAAGGATATAGGGGAAGCCTTTGCCCAGTGGAAGAACATTAACTTAATTAATGTTGTTTAATTATGCTAGTGAATTTCACTAGCATAGCAAAACCTAGTTTCCTTAACGCGTCACTGAGACTTCGGATAGCGTAAACAAGAGGTCCTGTGGTTCAAAACTAGAATCATATTTCAAATCAGCTTCTAGCCATGCAATGCTAATGATGATTCTTCCAATCAATCGGCAAAAGGATTGGATCATTGCAGAGATGGGTGCTTCTACGGGCTAAGCATTCTCTTGACACCATTTATGTAACCCTATAAAGTAGTAGATGGTATTTCTTTTGTCGAAAATCACACGGCCAACCTAAGTACCTGCCTCGTAAAACAATGCGCTGGTTAATGAGCCTATGACTCGTTCTTTTATTATCAACGAATTCTGGCAACATGCCCAGGAACCAACAGATAATATTAATACTGCATATTAATTTATCATTGTCATCAAAAACATTTAACTAATTATCTCATCATCGATCGCGGTTTACTGACAGACAATATGTACTTCTAAAATTAAGATATTGCGACAGTGAAATGTATACTGTCCTTTCCCAGATTTCAAGTTATCTAACTGCTAAATGGCATCACAATTTAGCCATCAATTTATAATATTTATAGGTGTACTCCTATTACAGGAGTATGTATACCTACATTGTGCCTCTGGTCTTAAGTTCCACGTATTAGGTGGTGAGCCTATTGCTATGTTCCAGGAGCATCACCTCTTATTACTCGCTTGCCAGATGACGGAGGGGAACTTTAATTACTTTTTATCCATCCCCCCACCGACAAAAATACTTCTTGTAACAATTCAAAGAACGTCCTTTGTCATGACTTCAATCAACCTCTTTAACATGCATATATCCATGCCTGTCATCAAAAGTTACTTTCTATATTACTTCCTCAATATAGAGGAACGATTTTTGAGACAGCTCTCCATCGGAATGACAAACATTTTGTTTGTATAAGCGGTTCGATGATAGATTACATAAATTGTGTACGTGGATCACATACTGAATTGCTGTAGTGTTATTGGAAGCTTCGCTTTGAATATTTTTTACCCCTCTATTTTGACCTTTGAAATAGAAGTGTTATTGGATACTTTACTCAATATTTGTATTCATCTGCCTAGTTTTATATTGGCGTGGTGCCAGAGTGTCCTTTTCAATTGCATTTTCTCCACTTTGTGTGATCCGAAATTTGGCATTCTAGTCACACATCAACCATTTCGCAATCTAGTTGTTCAGATCGTCTACGTTTTGGTCGTTATGCCGACGACCTACGTAACTGTTATTTTATCAATAGCGTTTATTTGTGGCAAGCGCCACTTCATTTCAATTGATTGTATGTGCCCTGGATGCTTGAATGTATACAGTAGACATAAGATTTTCATATTCTTTCCAAAACTCTTAAACCTTCGCAGTGAGACCATTTTCATCACAAATCACGATCTCGCAACTAGACGTGAACTTTGTAACTGTTTAAGTACTAGCAAAAGTAGTTTGGTGCAGCGTTTCAATCCGATTGGTCGAAGGAGCGTGGAAAGAAAGAAAGAAAAGAAAGAAAGAAAATACATTTATTTAGCACAGACTAAAAGGCACACAAAACATAAAGCAGAAACAAAAAAGAGATTAGTAGGAAAGTGTGCCTCACGGGTGCGCCAAAAAGGCCCAGTTCAGCAAAAATGCCAGACAACTAGTGCCTGACGCTGGTTTTCAACTGGACCTAACGTTTGAGGTGACGGATGTCAAACGGTTTTATACCACAGTGTGTGCATGCATACTTAAATAAAATAAATTTGTGTAGATAAAAAGAACGATATATTATAGGTACGAACATAGTGTGATATTGTGTGGACGAGCAATCACACAAACGCAAAGATCTTTTTCTTCTTCCAAGACAACATAATCACCACATTTCAATATTTCCAATCCACAAAATTCAATCCAACTAAAATTGTTACTTCATTGAATCCAAACTCGGCAAAATTTTCGCCATAAACCCCATATCTTGCATTTCATAACTAGAGCGAAAAGTAAAAACGCCGTACCTACGACGTACGAGTTTTGCAGTCGCATAAAACCGAATTCACATCGATAAGGTCGGCACCTTAACGAATTTATGCCTGGCGCTCAAGGGGATTAGTATTCCCTTACCGTACCCTCACGGATGAATCCCTCCATGAATATAAACTGATTGAAATATCGGCGTTTAAATATTTGTGTTAATTTGGGGAAGAACATCTTAATATAAGGAAGGAGTTTGGCCTATAAACGTACAGTTTAGTAACACGTCATTAATCTAGGTGTAAATAGCACGGTTTCTTGCCTCATTGTAACAGATAGATATCAACCCCAGATTAATTAAAAACGATTAATCAATTATGAAACTTATTCATTTGAATTTAGCTAATGCCAATAGGACCTTTTTTCTCGACTCGAAAACCATGAGAACATAGGTGGGTCTGGGGAAGACGGAAAGGTATGTCGGATTCGCATAAAAAAGGGAGCTCTGGAATGCACCAGTCTCCTGCAATGCCTTCAGCAAGTCCTGGGGAGACGGTTGTTTCCCCAACACCCTTGCGGTTCACAGCAGCACGTGACCATAACGATGGACGCCAATTTGAACAGTCCGTGACCTTTAGTATTGTTAGACACGTGCATCGCCTGATATTCTAGATTTTCTGCAGGCAGTACGTGGAAAGATAATTCAGTTTATACCTGCTTATCAACCGTGATGATATTATATCTCTTTGAATCTATTTTTGGCTTACAAATTGTTTTTTAAACCATGCGAGAAAATATTTTTTGTTCGTTTATCTATAGGATTATTTGTAGTTTTACCTTCTAATCTATGTATCAGTAGTACATTCAGGAGATGTCTGATTCCGAAATCGAATATCGGATGATAATTTTATGAATCGCCTTACGTCGTTACAGAGAGATCGGGATGTCTCCTTTCACATTAAATTTTCACTACCAAAGAAACAGCTTATGCAGTACACATCCTTATTAGAGTATGACACCCCTTTGAGCAAATTCATGGGGGTGACCATTATTGAATATTTATGGGAATGCCGATCATTAACCGATCGAAGTTTTATTATCGACAGATAAAGTATACCGCAGTACCCCATAGTGCCGTAGGCCATAGCATGACCACATATAGCATGAAATATAAAATAATTAATTGCAAGATCATGTTAATAGCACTCGTTATCGAAGAGACAGCAACGTCCTGTCGGGCGAAAAATTACAATTTTTCTTTTGTTTGTCGCTTTACAGACGGGCAACTATTTAGCGATTGTTTGTGGCTGAGTTATTAAAGTGTATGCGACATTTAATAGTTTCAGCTTGACTCTCACCAATAAATTCTACTACATTGTACCATTATCTTGTAAGGAATTCAGAATTTACAATTCAGATTCCTAGAGAGGTCAGGATCAGATTCTAAAATTACGAAACACATAAAATAGCATGATTATAAGACGTACGTAATATTTTTATTAGGCATTAAACTATTACAGGCCATTAGATACTAGATAACAGTTACTAAAATTAGTCATATAATGCGGATGTTGTTAAATTCTGACGTAATATATCCCGTATAAGATTTCATATTCAAGCCTGTCTATTAATATTCAGCGACTTTTTAATGGCATGCGTGTGGTCCTAAAATTGCCCGTCTGCACTGAAGCTCAATGTAAGGCTTGGAACATGTTCGTTATTGTAATTATTAATTATTATTCTGTTCGTTTGTCCCCGTGTCAGTTATAATATATGCATATTTTTTTGTTTCTATTTATTTTTCTTTGTTGCCGTTAGTGTTTATTTTTCAACTTTAATTATTATTGCTTATTATTAGTTTTTGTTGTAAAGTTTGTTTAAATTATGTATGTGTTGTCAATTGAAGTTACCATGCATATGTTTACGATGAAGGCTCACCTCCAAAAATATTTTTTATATCTTGTCTTTTTACACAAAACTTTAACATTGAACACACCATTCTACCTAGAGTAGTTAGTTTATTATAAAACAAGAATTACCTTGAATATTTTTTCTGAGCAACTGCTCAGCAAATTAATGTTTGTCTAAATAGTCAAATTATAGAAGATCTAACTACAAATAAGGCCAAATCATATTAGCATTACATTATTTTTTGCGCAAACTATTACAAAATCTTTCTAAACAAGACTTAGCGGGTATTTTATTTCAAAATCGTCTTCAAAGTTTTATTCAGCGTAATGTAAATCATGCTTAACGTCTTCGGGTATCATCAGCGTGATTGCTCTATTGAGCAATTCTGTACCTCGCACTTGGTACTTACAAACAATAAAATTGTCTTGGTGTCTCTCTATTGGGGTCACGAGCAATTTATTGTATAAATAGATACACTGGATTGAGCAAGTATCATCCTTATGGACTTGTGTGAGTATTTATTTTTGACCGGCATCGAATGGGAGGAACAATCTGTGCGTTTCATTTAGCAAGTGTTATTTGATGTATCATATGATCCGGTGTGGGTTTGTTCTCTACTGTTACTATCTCAGTGCACCAATACAGCAGTGATAGCATAGTGGTGTGACCATTGGATTAACGAGCCATAAGTCTCGAGTTCAAACCCAAAGCACGCACCTCTGACTTTTCTTCATGTGCTTATTGTATAACTACCACTTGCTTAAAAACGGTGAAGGAAAACTTCGAGAGGAAACCGGCATGCCTGAGAGATATTTTTCGACGGCACGTGAAAAAAAGTCAGAGGCCCATGCGCGGCATAAACTCTGACACCAGGTTAGTCACTAACCACACGAAAAGAAGAAGAAGTGCACCAATGAACAAATCCAGCAATTTCACGAAAATTGATGAAACAATTTCAATTACACTTCGCAATATGAATATTTTTCCTTTTTTCGGTGCAACGAATACGAAATCCAACATCATTTATCGAGAAATTCCTGATTCTCGATGAATATAAAACCGGTTTCAGTGGAACTTTGTATTTAACTAGGCAAAAACTGACATACATTTTATGAAAAAAGCTTTTATCTTTTTTCGAATGTTCGTTGCAGCATTTTTCCCGTGAATTGTAAGGCTTCGCCTTTTTTATTTAATCTGAATCATGTTATTCTATTTCAGGGGAACTATTGTTGGCTCCCATATCGGTTCCCACAAAGACCAGGCATTGATTTTTTGGCTTATTCACAAGAAATTGCTGATCTCCGTCTATAATTTAAACATTTCCCACACCTCTACATAATATTCAATTTGAATCAAGACCGCATTTTTTATAAATAAAGAAATATTATAGTAATATCATCTACCAACCCTTAGTAGTCTCAAGGATGCCACATGCAAAAACACCTACTTATTCGAAAGAAATTCTTTAATTTAATAAAACACTTACGAAAATCCAGACCACGTTATTTAATTCACTTTGTAATGAAGTTATTTTTATTGTGCCACCCCTGCTCTGTGTAGTACATGTAAAAGTTTAGATAAATCCTCTCTTGGGGACGTTTCATCTTGGTGGAGCGGAAAAATGGCTTTCATGTTTCATGCTACCTTAGAATGTCTGTGTAGAATGTTATTGCATTTTTATGTAGGAGGTATTGAGTTTAACCTTTGGTTAGAATTAAAATATAAGTAAAATATAAATTATATTAGTCGGAAGAAACAAAAGGTTTTTTTTAAGAGCCAGAGGGTATATATCTTTGCTACTTTGATTCGTGGGCTCCATCTTAGACCCTATCTGCGCTTTCCATCAGGTACGGCTAGAGAAACGCGATCAAGTTCTAGAATTTAATACAAAATGGAGACGATTCCAAAGTCGTCAGATTAACCGCTATATTCATGCACATTCATAACACTCTGATCTATTTCGCGATATTACTAATGATCGATTAATCCAAATGTTTCTTGTTGACCTTACTGAGATGATATTATTATCCATTCTCTTCTTATTACATAGTCAAATATAAACCAAATAACTTTAAATTACGTAGTAAATTAATAATTTATGTCGGTGATAAATCACCACATACTGAAAATTAATGGCAAATTCATTCGCGTGCACTAATTACCCGTTTTGATTGCTCATTACTCTTAATAATCTGTTATTATGCACAATACCAGTCGTTTTGCAGAACGGTCGGTTATTATGTGCAGTACTAAATATACTGCCTCAATTGGATGGCTCTGAGTCGCGGATGAAGAGAGGAGGAACCCTAGAGTGGGCAAAGTTTAAATCCTGGATTTGTTTGCCAAGTCAGTCAATTTGTCCGAAGTTTGGAACTGTAGCCGATAAATGGCAATAGGCTCGCCCGCTTTTTCATAGCCGAATACCGTCATTAACGAATTGTGGATACCTATGCCTTGTAATTTTGGGGATACTATACCATCATTATCACCAGCCCATAAACATGAGCCTCCCAATGACGGCTACAATAAAGGATCAATATACCATAGGATATTTTACCATAAATGACCATGCTTGAAGACAGGAAGTCGGTGCTGCCCATTCATTTGACGAAATCCCTTAGTGAACTTTTGCGACACTCTCGGGTGGAAAAGGGGTGGTGTATTCTTTTCCGGGATTCACACGAAAATATTATGACTATAAAAATACAGTGCGAAAGTTTGAAAACAATTATGACTATACCTATGATTTTTTTAATTAAAAACATAACGTCTATTGTACATAATATACTCGATTCCCATAAACAAAAACGAATCGTTTTACTTACCAATGGTAGCTTTTTTTAAAAACCAAAACTGGGCATATAAATAGACTCATAAGCTATGAGGTCTTTGCTTCATCATTGGTAAAGATATAACAGTCTCAATTTTAACCAATAATGTGTCGTAAAATATAGGAATTGGCCAATCAACAGTAAATACTCCGTTATTTCGTAAATAAAGCCTTGGTATACATCAAGTATTTTGTACACCTAAACCAAGAAATGAAAACGTGTGCATTTGAAACCTAAATGTTTACTTATACCGACTCGGGTCATGATTGACACACAAACAAACCAACGGATGCTAGATGCTATAATAGACTGCACATGTTCCAACCTTGAGTTTTACTGCAATATATTCTTAGTAATATTTACCTAACATGGAAATATTATAAGAATAGCGTTCGTACTTATGTGTAATCGGATTTTTCATTATTTAGAAAAGTCTGAGTAGAAAGCCGGAGTTTGGAATTATGGCCGATATAAGGTAATAGGCTCGACCCTATTTATGGAACTGTTTTTTTATTGTAATAGGTTGGCAAACAGGAGCCCACCTGATAGAGAATAGTTAATCCCTCCTCTATACATCTACAACACTTGGTATTGCCGACGTGTTGCCAATCTTAGAGACAAAGTTGAAAAATGTCAGGTGCCTGTAATTTCACTTCTTATCTTACCCTCTTCGCATCTTACCCTCTAAACTAGAAGACAGCAATACTGTTTGGTAGGAGAAATAGGTACAGTGGACAAACTGCCACAAAGAGCTCCACTATGTCCTAATAAAATGACATTTCACAGATAAATACAGTCATCGTACAAATGTTGGTGTACAACAATACCTACACCTCTACTTACCCCCATACTAGCGTGATGTGGGTTAGGAGCACTAAAATATCCACAAAGGTAATCACGTAGGTAACCTATGGTCCACGAACGAGCACGTACAAAGTAGTTACCTAAACCTACTATTTATTCTTTGCTCGAACTGTTGGCCAATGCCGGTAATAGGTTCCACTTGATCGGCCGATCGCCATTTATCAGCCTAACATCTGACACACTAAAATTAAAACAGTACAATGTTATAAATGTATTTTATTTTTGTATTTAAACTTCTAGCTTGCGCTAAAAATGTAATTTCGATTAAATTAATTTTAAACCTTTTAGTTTGGCTAAAATATTTATTATAAAACAGAGATTATTCAAAATGAGTTCTTATTATTCGAAAACAGAAAATAACGAGTTTTGCATCGCTATAAGTAATCTGGTAGTGAATATGAGGATTGCTTTAATGAATGCCAATGTCAACATTACTACAGTCATAGCACTGGTGTAGACATGTTCTAAATTTGAAAGGATATATTACATAATTTATTAAAATTAGAGAATAATTAGAATAATCTTATATTTATTTCATTAAAAGTTATAGGTGCCTAGCCTACTAATCTTTTAATGAAACCTTTATGCAAGCTAATGTTTGTAAGCCGTTACTTTTTTTCGTTTTATTATAGTCATTAAACCGAAAGAATCCTAAAGTTTAATAAATAATAAAAATTTCAACCTTGTAATATTTTAATGAATGCTCAAAATAAATGTATTGTCCTAAAATCCAGGTGAATTTTGTTGTAACAAGGTCGTTATAAAAACGGATATAAATAAAATATTTGAGTGGTGTAATTTCAAAACCCGTTTCAAGTATCCCCGTTTTAGAGGGTTTTGAAATTATACCACTCATTTATTCTACACAACAAAAGGGAATTAAATTTTTGAATAAATAAGAATTCGACTTTAATTATTCGTAAATATAAGGCGAGCTTCACGTTTGCGGTTTATCTTAACTAAATTATAAATTTAAATGTCTTTGTTCATGGCGTTGCATTATGAAAATGAATCGTGTTGTTATTCGGAGTTTTTTGCCTACATCTGGCGCATGCATCGATTAAGTCTTGCTTATATGTGACGATTTTACGACGCATAGACGTTGTTTAGCTTCTATGAATTGAGTACTATGAGCTAACATCTTTAAAATACCCATTTTTATGGTTTTGTAAGAGAAATTAAGCCCACACAATACAAGCCATCATCTCTCTTAGTCATCATCTCTGGAATATTATAACGTCGAAGTAATTAATATTACATTTTATACCCCCAGTTTAATGGATTACCTACCACAAACTTGATGAAATATTTTTATCCATTTTTGGAGGGAAAATTTCCAGAGAAGTTTACTTTTAACTGGAAAATTATTTACTTAAGTAATTCATAATTAACTACCGATTTTTTTGGCGTAAAGTGAACTTATATCAGACTAGCTGTGTCCTCACGACTCCGCCCGCGTAATAAGTTTTATTCCAGTAATAAATATAGCCTATGTTACTCAGTGATAATGTAGCTTTCTAACGGCAAAAGATTTTTTTAAATCGGTCCAGTAGTTTTTAAGTTTATTCGTTACATACATTAATACAAATCTTTCCTCTTTATAATATTAGTATAGATATAGATGTGGGAGTGAAATAGATAGTAAGAATTATGAGAGAACTACTCAATTAAAGATTTAATCAAAAAATACTACGTCAAATATCTAAAAAAATCCTTCAATAAACTGAATAAAAGTCTCAATAATTTTCACACGAGTGACTTCTTCAATTTACTCGCATGCTTTCTACGAATGGGATTTGTCAATGTTATATTGCCGTACAAAAAGACACGTTCCCGTTTATGTACGACCGCACCGTCAGAACACGCTCTTACGACACAATTCGTAATGTCCTTTGCGATATGCATCTGAGTGTGATGTATTTATGCATTCGTTCAGTTCAAGGATTTTTCTTTTGTGCACATTTTTATCTGTTTTTCTTGCGTTTGTTATGTTAGTTTGGTGATAATGTAACGAACTGTATTTTTGGTCGGCGATTTTTATCTGATGTGGTGTACCCTTGTACTGTAATCTTTATTGTGAGGTTTAGCTATCTGTTTTTATTTTTAATCTATATGATTTAATTATCATATATACTGGCCTGCAAAAATAAGTATCACACTTTTAAAATTGCAGTAACTTTTTAGGTACACAAGATATATTTTCGAAACAAAAAGGACTCAAAAAAGAGTTTAACTTTGTTACTATAGTTTCAAAGAAAGCTGATAAAAATTGCTATAAAACGTTTTTTATTTTAAATCTCTAATTTCTATAGTTTAGAAAAAATTTAAATTTTAAAAGTGTGATACTTATTTTTGCAGGCCAGTGTAGATTAACAACCGTTATTTTTTCTAAATATTGGCACCGTCTTTTTTTCAACTGCTTCATTGTTCTAGTGGTGGCTGATTGTGAGGTCCTGGATTCGATCCCCAGGTCGGACCAAGTGTTATTAGATTTATTTGTGTGAAATTCCTCAGTTGATGGCAATAGGTTCGCGCTCTATGGGACTTAAACATAACGGCGAAATGAGGGTGTTACTATACACAGCTGCACAACCCTTCGGGGAATACAGGCGTGATAGTATGTTAGATTAACAGCTGTTTTTTTCTGAATATTGGCACCATCTTTTTTTCTATGTGGCACTTTGCTAACCAAAAGACTTCACTTGAGTTTCTCAAAAAGTTAAATGTGACAGTTTATTCTTCTCTTGTGTTAGCTTGGCGGGTAAGTACTACCACGAAACCTATCTCTTCCGCCAAGCAGTTGAAGGGTATGGGTGCCGGGTAAATTACAGGCACGTGAGACTTTTGATCTATTTCTCTAAGGTTGGCAACGCATCAGCAATCCTTTTTGTATTATAAGTGTATACAAAGTTAGTCGGAAAGGAGGTACTAAGCCGCGGGCCACTTAATGTGTCACTGATGATTGTTTTAAAGAAAGTGTTAAAATTTCAAAATTCGAGGAAAAAAAATCCATGAAAATAATTTTAGTTTTTCCAAAAATTCTTCATCCCTGCTTTAGTTGGGAATTCAAAAAATGGAATTTCTAATCCGTGACTACAAATATGACCTAAAATGTAAACAGCTGATCATAGCTGAGGATAGATAGAATTTAGCGTATTTTTTATGAAATCTTTGAACAGCTATTTCTCTTAAACTAATGACTTTTGGGAAAAGTTGTAGAACAAAAGTTATCCATTATTATGGGTACTATAACACCCTTTCGGCTTAGTACCCCTTTTCCAACTAACCTTGTGTAGGCGGTGGTATCCCCTTTCCATTCGGTTGACCGTCGATCTGTTTGCAAAAATATTACATTAAAAAAAAACGGGTAATGTACTCTAAACACTTCCTAACTCTTCAACCACCAATGCCAATTATCAGTTGAAAAATCACCCGATGATTCCGAGTCCCATTCAAAGTCTGTGAACGCTCTGGCCTTGGTATACTTAATTACTAACATAACAAGGTTATTGATACCAAAGTAATTAAAACAGGTTTGAGTGCATCGATGGTGGATTTATTTGGGTTCGGTACCGGTTTGTTGGGAGGTCAAGATTATTTCGCCGATTTTGTGTAAATTGAAAACCGGATTTTGTTATTTTGGTTGTGGAACTGCTCCGGTGAGGCTGTGTGATGTAATTATTCTTAGTGCATTTTTTATGTCTTTAAAATGGTTTGGTCATAATTGTAATGCATTTGTATGAAAATACTGCAATATTTTTAAATGCCCAATCTCCTTTTTTTTTTCAGTAAACTTCATTTTAACTTTTTTGGTTGTTTTTAATTTTGGTGGCCCGCTTTTAGCTCATAATCTGCCCGAGTGACCGCTTTTTTATCTTTGGAAAATCCTCATGGATGTCCCTCGCCCGGGGAAGGTGAGGGCGTCTGCCGGACTCTTACCGGCTAAAAACCAAGGGTGTTCCTCCTCCTGATCGTTCGGCCGGGGTCACGGGATTTGCAAATGCATGCACCGCAACCCCGGCAGCCCGAGTGACCCCAAGTCCTAATAATTCTGTGCATCCCTGCCATAGACAAATAATTTGCAACCAAACTACTCAAAACAAATACTCTACATACTTACCTGTATTTATTTTGAGAATTAATTACTAACTAATGACTGAATCATATTATAATAATAATTGAATTACCTAATGACTGCCTCATTAGTCTAGTGGTGGCAAGTGCGACTGCTGATCGTGAGGTCCTAGGTTCGATCCCCATGTCGGGTAAAGTATTATTGGGTTTCTCCGTGTGGAATTCCTCAGAAACAGCCCGGAATATAGATTTGTGCCCAGTTGATGGCAGTTGGCTCGCATCCTATTACATGGTACTTAAACATAACTGACGAAACGTCTGCCGAACCTATCTCGGAATACAAGGCGTGATATTATGTTATGATAATTACTAAGTTTTATTTAGGTACTTGAACCACTTGTTTTAATATTATTGAGTAGGTACTGTAACCATATTTTATTTTTATTGTAATTACGAATATAGAAATATATCCAATAAACGCCGAGAAGAACTTTAAAAAACCGATTATTATGGATTATAAAATCATTTGAAATACGTGTGTTTGATTCAAATGCAATAAAAACTTATGACTTGATAAATTTATTGGTTTTTGCCTTTATAAGTATTAAAACCGCAATTACGGTGGAAGACTCCTTTTTATTACTTAAAGTATTCGTATAGGTAATAAGTGATAAAGACTGCCTTGTTGGTCTTGTGGTCTCAAGCGTGACTGCTGAGCATAGGGTCCTGGGTTCGATCCCCAGGTCGGGCAAAGTGATATTGGGTTTTTTCCATTAGGAATTTCTCAGTAGCAGCCCGGTGTCTGGATTTGTGCCCGATTAATGGCAATAGGCTCGCCCCCATAGGACTTGAACATAACTGGCGTAACGAGGGTGTTACTAAAACACCTCTGCCTAACCCTTCGGGGAATACATGGCGTGATACTTATTATGTTATGTTAAGTGACAAAGACATAGTTTTATCTTCTTCTTTCCGTGTGGTTAGTGACTAACCTGGTGTCAGAGTTTATGCCGCCAATGGACCTCTGACTTGGCTTCACATGCCGTCGAGAAATATCTCTCAGGCATGCCGGTTTCCTCACGATGTTTTCCTTTACCGTTTTTAAACAAGTGATAATTTTACAATACGCACATGAAGCCGAAAACTCCGAGGTGCGTGCCTTGGGTTCGAACTCGAAACCTATGAGTTGACAGTCGGACGGTCACACCACTAGGCTATCAATGCTGTTAAAAACAAAGGTCCTATAACAAATGGTTTTTGAACTGTTATTTTACATAAATATCTACAATAACTGACGAAACCAGTCCAGATTAACACTGCACTATCTATGGACATATCGATTGGTACGCGACAATAAAATTCGAAATATCACGTCCATGGAAGTCAATTGCATCATACAAAGCAGGATCAAATCAGGTTTTTGTTATAGCACGGCACTATAAGGAAAACTAGATCACTTAAAACACTGTAGAGCAAAAAATTGGTTAAGTACTATTCATTTGTTAGATTCAAAACAGTTTCCTGTATACATACTAGTTTAAGGCCCCAATTACACTATCATATCTATCTATCTAATACCTTTAAACGAGCAATTCTTGTATATATAGGTATATATACAAGGTTAGTCGGAAAGGGGGTACTAAGCCGGGGGCCACGTAAAGTATCACTGATGACTATTTTAAAGCAAGTGTTAAAATTTCAAAATTCGATAATTTTTATTTGCATGCAAAACGATATTTATTTTAGTTTTTTCAAAAATTCTTCATTCCTGCTTTAGTTACAAATACAGAAAATTGAGCTTCTTATCCGTGACCCCAAATATGACCTAAACTGTAAACACAGCTGATCATAGCTGAGGTTAGATAGAATTTAGCGTATTTTTTGTGAAATCTTTGAACAGCTATTTCTCTAAATTTATTGACTTTTGGGGAATGTTGTAGAACAAAAGTTATCCCTTATTATAGGTACTTTAACACCATTTCGGCTTAGTACCCCCTTTCCGACTAACCTTGTATATATATATATATATAAAAATTATATATATAGGTATATATATAATTTTTATCTCGGAAACGGCTCCAACGATTTTCATGAAATTTAGTATGCAGGGGGTTTCGGGGGCGATAAATCGATCTAGCTAGGTTTCATTTTTAGAAAACGTCGTTTTACCCGTGTTTTTAGGCAATAAAAACTGCCACAATAATATTAGAATATGAAAGTAAATTTCACCGCGATCTACAAGGTTAAAATAGCTCAGGTGGGAAATCGGGCAGTCCCTGAATCAGAAGACTCGTTTCGAGTCCCGATGGTTATTCTTTTCCCTTTTTTTCAAGTTCCTTCCTTTTTCCCCTTTTTTTTTCTTTCCAAAAAATACGACTTACCAAAAAAAAAACCGAGCAAAGCTCGGTCATCCCGGTACTATTTATAATACAAATATGATTCCATATCTGTCAAATTCTATGATCATAGTTTAATTATGCTGTTCTTCATTTTTACATATTACACTTTTATGATCATACAAACGTCATACTTAATTAAGATGGATAAAGATTTAGCCGTGTTTTCCGTTGTCGTTTTGACGCCATTTTTGAGGTTAGACGGATATGATCATATTTGTACGCTCAATACTCAATACTCAATACTTTATTGCTTGCTATACGCTTGCTGTCATATACGATCCCTTAACTATGATCATAGACAATATGAATCATATTATGTAGTTATTATACCGTCATAGGTTCTTCATATAAAAATGACTCGTATGAACATCTCTGATAATATTTCTATGATAGTCTAATATAGCTCTAAGTTACTTTTCATGTAGAAATAAAACAGTGATATCTTTTTTCTGAGTCCCTTGTTGGTCTAGTTGTCACAAGCTTAAGCTACAGAAAAACGTTAGTTCTTGTTTCTGACAGTGTTTATAAACATGTTTATAATTGAAGACACGGTTTAGAAGTCATCAGATGCTCGTGTTTCTGCAATATTGTATTGAAGTCGTACGTTATTTGAATGGAACTTCAAAGTTTCAAGAAAAACTTGAATAACCCTCCAACTTCGTAAACTGTAAAGTCGCAAAGTTTTATCTAAGTTGCTTGCACTTTCAAGTTGTAACTTATAAAATTGTTCGATAAGTGTGGAGAGATTTATTTTATTTTTATTGCCTCGCTTTAGTTGTGGCAAGCGCGACTGCTGATCGTAAGGTCATTGGGCCTGGGTTCAATTTCCAGATCGGACAGTATTATTGGGTTTTTCCGTGTGGAATTCCTCAGTAGCAGCCCAGAGTTTGGAGATGTTCCCGGTTGATGGCAATAGTCTCGCCCGCTGTTACATGGGACTTAAACATAACGGTGAAATGAGGGTGTTACTGTATAATAAGTCCCCCAAAGGGTTGGGGATAGGTGTATACCTATCCCCAACCCTTTGGGGGATACAGGCGTGATACTAAGTTTTCTATGAAGTCATATCCCTTCATAAAACGATATACAGCAGTGATAGCCTAGTAGTGTAACCGTCGGACTGCCAACTCAAAGGTCTCGAGTTTAAACCCAAGGCACACACCTCGTGATTTTTCAGATTCATATGCGTATTGTATAATTATCACTTGCTTAAAAACGGTAAAGGAAAACATCGTGAGGAAACCGGCATGCCTGGGAGATATTTCTCGACGGCATGTGAAGCCAAATCAGAGGCCGATGGCGGCATAAACTCTGACACCAGGTTAGTCATTAACCACACGAAAAGAAGAAGATGGAAGCTTTTAAATCTGTCTTCCACCTGATGTAATAATAATGACAATGCCGTAAATTAAAGAAACGGATCGGTTTTTAAAGACAAGCCGCGATTGGTATCTGGTTGATCGATGAATCTAATCTTCACCTTCTCTCGCGGTGAAAGGATTACCCAGTCAGCAAGGTTGGAGTGGGGTTAACTACCACAGGTACGCTGGACGTAGGTAATGAAGCACCATCACTCGTGGTGTCTCTTTACCATGATCTACCGTTCTCACCCGCCGCAGCCGCGGAGCCGGTCGTCCTTTCTGACTTCGCAGTCACATAAAATTCAGCCCTCATCAAGCTGTCTCCCTCCCAGTCCTCGCGCAAGCAACGTCCTAAGCCGAGGTCCGAGTTCCATTAGGGGTCGCCCTTAGTGCTGTTGTTGCTAGCTAATCATGATGTTAGTAATAGTAGTTAGCTTAGGTTAAGTATTTTACTCTCGTCCCCATTGATTGGAGACCCTTCAGGTCTCACCAATAACTGCCCGGTTACGTAGAAACGGTCCGCTAGACCATCTAAAAGCAGTCGGCAGTCGAATAGGAAAAAAAAGGAGTCTCTGTTAATGCATCTCAATGTATCTGATGACAAAGTATAACAACAGCTTGTAATAAAAACGTCATAGACTCAATTTTAAATAACAGCATTATTCACACCATAAGTATAACATAATCAGCTCATTACTATCCCACTGCTGGGCACGGGGCTCTTCTAAGAATGAGAAGGGTTTAGGCCTTAGTCCACCACACCGGTCTGGTGCGGGTTGGCACACTACACACACCATTGAGAACTTAATGGAGCCCTCTCAGGTGTGCAGGTTTCCTCACGATGTTTTTTCCTTCACTGTTAACACAATATCGCGCCTTGTACTCCCCGAAGGGTTCAGCAGAGGTGTTTTAGTACACCCTCATTTCGCCAGTTACGTTTAAGTCTCATGTAATAGGGGGCGAGCCTATTGCCATCAACCGGGCAGAAATCCGGACACCGGGCTGGTACTGAGAAATTCTTAATAGAAAAACCCAATAACACTGCCCGACCTGGGGATCGAACCCAGGACCTCACGATCAGCAGTCGCGCTCACTAGACTAACGAGCCAGTTCAATTTTAAATAACAGCATTATTCACAATATTAATTACAATTAAAAAACACCATCACGATAACATCCGAATAATTTTCCAACACCAATTATTATGTACCTTCAAAGCCCGTAGGCATTAAATGAACAATCATGTCGATTCTGCGAATTAATCTCTGCTTTTTACGTAACGATACACACGTGGTGAAGTTTTAACGCGCTCTTAATGTGTTTTATGTTGTTCCAATGGATTTCTTTATACGATGTTTTAGGGCTGTCTCTGATTGGAAATATTGGCCAAAATTATTTTAGGATTAATCACGACCTCTCGTTTATTCAGGACAATAATTAAAAATTGTATTTTTTCTATTATTGAGTGCTTTAAAACATCAGAAAGATTGTTAGCCCTCCCGCCAGCAACGCTCAAAACCGAGGTGCGAGTCCCATTAGAGGTCGCCCTTAGTGCTGTTGTTGCTAGCAGTCATGATGTTAGAGTATTAGTAATTAGCTTAGGTTTAGTATTTTACTTCTTCTCCATTGTTTGGAGACCCTTCTCGGAGGTCTCGCCAATAGTTATTGGCCCGCCGTTACCCGCCGTTACCCGGTAACGTAGAAACGGTCCGCAATCACCATCAAGCGCAACAAGTTATATCTTTTCTTTACGTAGTACAAAACAAAGTCGCTCCCGCGTCTGTACGCTTTGATCTTTTAACCTACGCAACGGATTTTAATGCAGTTTTCAGCAATAGATAGAGTGATTCAAGAGAAAGGTTTATATGCCCCACATTAGTATCTACATTGCACCCGTGCGAAGCCGGGGCGGGTCGCTAGTAAAAATAAAATAAGATTCTTAACGACGCTTACTGCCCAGGGTGTACCGATGTACTTTAGTGTCGTCACTTGTAGATAAGAACTATAAACGAAATCAAAACTAAAACAGGTTTAAAATCATGACAGTTTTAGTCAAGTACTTGAAAAAAATTTATCGGCTGAAAACAAGAATTGAAACAATTCTGTTTTCATTGACACAATCTATCATGGCGTCTTTGTGGTTGTGGTTTTCCTCTATCTTTTCCTTATACGCTGCCCAGTGGCAATTCTATGTTATCTTTTTCTTTTCTATACGGGTATACATTATGTATATGTCCATTTATGTGAAACGGTTGAGTGTCTGAAGTATGTTTTGCTATTTAAGACATTCATGTATATTTTTAACTTTCTTTTTGTTATAAAAGCAAAACATTCCTAATGAAGGCTTTTAATATTCTTATAGTACCGACTCTTGTTCGTTACATCAGATCTATACTTTTATTCGAAAAAAATCGTTTTTAGGGTTCCGTACCCAAAGATTAAAACGGGACCCTATTACTAAGACTCCGCTGTCCGTCCGTCCGTCCGTCCGCCTGTCACCAGGCTGTATCTCATTAACCATGATAGTTAGACAGTTGAAATTTGCACAGATGATGTATTTCTGTTGCCGCTATAATAAAAAGTACTAAAAAATAGAATAAAATAAATATTTAAGGGGACTCCCATACAACAGACATGATTTTTTGCCGTTTTATAGATAATGGTACGGAACCCTTCGTGCGCCAGTCCGACTCGCTTTCGGCCGGTTTTATTTTAATATCTGTGATAATATTAAACAAGATTTTAATAACAATTTTTTTATTAAAATTAAGGCAAATACCAAAATACCTTTTCAGAAAAGAAAAACATTTATCGGATAACAAAAATGTACAAGACACAGCCCTGAGGTGCTGTAGTTATTAACATCTTATCATCGAACAATGGACCGAACAAAAAAGTAAAGAGCCGACGTTAATCTGTGTAGTCATCTCGCTAGTGATACGCCCACGACTTTGGCTGTCTTTTTTGTATATCAACACTTGTTATTTCCTTGCAGAATAAGTATGCATGTTACATTATTAGAATACCTACCACATTACAAGATCGTTACAGGGTTATAACATAACATCACATCTGCATTCCCTCCTGGGTTCGGCAGAGGTGTATAGTAACACCCTCATTTTGCCGTTATTTTAAAGTCTCATGACAAGGGGCGAGCCTATTGTCATCAACCGGGCACAAATCTAAATTCCGGGCTGCTACTAAGAAATTCCACTTTCCACTTTGCCCGACCTGGGGATCGAACTCAGGACCTCACGATTAGCAGTCGCGTTTGCCACCACTAGATCAACGAGGCAGTTACAAGGTTATTTAGAAGGTCTAACCCGATAACCTTAAAGAATCGGATTGCAAATGGCGGCGCTTCTATTGTTTTCGTTATTTGCATCTCTCTCTCACACGTTCTTTGTAAGCAAGAGGTCAATAGCAAATCCACGATTTTCAACCCTTTTCTTAGGGTGCATGTAAAGTGGCCCCACTTGTAACGATACTTGAGTACATACCTACGTCCGACGTACTCTGGGCAGTCAGCCTCGCTACCAACCTTGCGAACTGACTAATCTTTACACCACAGCATGAGATCTTCTCATATAACTCGTGCCGACATGAGAGAAGATTGTAATAACATTAGAATTAGCTTTACCTTTAGTTAAACTTGTGATCCAAGTCCATAAGTTGCCATCGCTATTATCTTTTCTGTGTATTGACAAATAATACTAAAGATAAGATAATCTTTGCAACGATCTTTTATCTCCGACACAACCATAGTTTCCTTTGTCTAACCTTTTGTAACTACGTTCAAAATTAACTGAATTACTTGTGTCGGCAATCTGTGCAATATTTCTAAGTTGAGCTTTTTCAAATAGTAGAACGAGTACTTCGCTAGTTCTTTACAATTAAGTTGTAACGACATGCGATGCAGAAATTACGGGATCAAACTTTTGACGTCATTACGCATGCAATGCTTTTCAAATTACGCGCAACACTACCATGCTGAAATTACGTTGCGTCTTTTTTTTTATTCCTGACTTGGTCGTCTTTCGCCCTAGTCTTACCTGATGTAAAGCGCAGACAGGGTTTAAGATGGACCACACGAATCCAAGGAACAGAGATATAGAGGCATTCCCCTATAGCCCTCTGGCTCTCACATACACACGACGGAACACAGTAAACTGCTTGGCGTCGGACTTTAAGGTGACGGTGGTAACTAGCCAGCCGGACCGTATAGATACACCCACCAAGCGTGCTGGGTTTTGTTGAATCTTACAACACGCGTCTATTCCCAGCGTGCGGTGAGGAAGTTTTATATTTTAACCCGTCCCCATACGGGGTAAAATATAAATAACAATGCAGGCGTAATTACGCGGGTCGCCTGCGTAATTTCGCCATTGTGTGTCACTGTACTAACTTACATTATAATAAGTATCTAAAATACATTTGTAAACGGTATCAATTTCCATCGATCATGACTTTAGAAAATGTAAGTTCTTTTTTTTGTCAAAATACATTACAAAGTATGTACACAGTATGGACTAATTATGTAACAAAGGCATGCAGTTTTTATACCAGTTCATGTAGAAAATCAAATTACACTTGATACGATCAAATAAAGTGGCCTCATATAGGTATATTGAAACAAAAAACTTCGCTGTAACAGCACTAAAAGTGTACTCAAATCTCTCCTTTAGTAGAAAAGGAATAAGACTTATTTTCCTGTAAATATGTAGAGACCATCGTCCGAATAATACTATGTGTTTCGATTCGGAATTAAAAGTAATTTGATGTTGAACAAAAAACACACCAATGGCTATGTATTTGTGGTCGATACAGACACAACAAAAAGTTCTAATTACTTAATTCAATTAATGGGCTATTTATTATTATGGGGAATTGATAGTGCAAAAAACGATACTACTACCTTCCCCTGTGGTCAGTAAAAGGTTATTTAAAGTTGTGTTTTAATTAAAAACTAAGTATAAAGAATTTGGAGACGGTTTATGTTTAAATTTATTGTAAATAATTACAAAACCTGCCGTGTTTATTACCTATACTGGATGCTTTTTAACCGACTTCAAAATTGGAGGAGTGTCGCAATGGGGTAGGCAACTGTGGAACTAATGGCGCCACTTTCGATTGTACCAATGCAATCTTATTGGTTGCGATGTGTTTGACATTATTGTTAATATCAACCTGATGATTCTGATTGGTTGAAATAACTTAGTATGTAGGTGCTGCCATCTGCTGTCGTTTTGCGTTGCCTTTCCCATTGGACGCGTAGGTACTTATGATTTTTATTTAAAAGTTTTTTCCCACATATTACGCTGGGATAAATATGTACCGTTTTTTTTTGTTTGAATGTGTATAAGTAGTCCGGAGTGGGTCCCAAAATATATTTTTATTTAAATCAATTTACTAGTTTTCATAAAAGCCTGATAAAATCATATTCTTACAAGGATAATAATGTCGTCAACATACGCAAAATTAAATACGAGTTTATATTTGTTGATCGAATAAAGTCGGTTCTTTCTTTTTTAAACGATTATAACTCGTACGATAATTCTCTTTTTCTCTTTAGCCTGTATGTATAAAAGAAAAAGTTTAATGTTTAAAAAGCTATTTGAAAACATCCAACATGCTTTTCTCACAAACATTTAACAATTTATCAGCCACCACCATTTTAAAGCAGATTCTGAATTTATATTTAGGTCCTGGCTGATAAATGGTAATAATTAAACCTAATACCGTCATCAAATAACTTTGAGTTCGTACGAATTTGTTTTTCGATGACGCATCTATTGATACAATAATTCCCTTCAACCTACCTTCGACTATGAAGTCGCTATTTAAAATCTACGTAAAAATCACCCTTGGCATAGCAGCCTTACAAATGTTATTACAGTAGGTACATCGAAACAATGTACTGCAACCTTAAGTAGGGTGAAACCATCAGTCAGCGTCCTAGCACCCAATCGATGTATGACGTCATACTGACTCAATATCGTGCGATTAACACCACCATGTTGTACATATAACCTTGATGTTGTTAACATGGTGAATAATTATTTTAGAAAAAAGCCTTTTGACTGTCTTACTGGTCTAGTGGAGGTAAGCGGGACTGCTGAGCATGGGGTTCTGGGTTCGATCCCTCCATTTGGCTGTATAGGTACAGGCAGTACAATCATTGCCTAATTAAAAAAAGTCCAAATTGTTACTTTAAATAAATTCTTACTATACTAAGCTGGTTTCATTTAAATTACTCGCATTGTTTGAGTAAAGCACTTTACAAGCCTTGGTCCGCAATGACTGCGCTGCTGGCCACGCTATGATGGCCTCGAGCTTAACGTAGCTATGCTCTCGGCCTTCAAGCTTGGTCATCATTGCAGCCCTTGCTATCCGCGCTATAAAGGCCTCGACCTTTATTCCAGCTTGTCCATCAAGGGCTACAATGTTGACCGCGCTGTGTTGGCCTGGAGCTGCGCTACGCTGCGTTTTCGGCCATCATCAGCGCTGCCAGCAACGCAGTCATTACAGACCGCGGCAGTAATGTAGGTACTATCTTCGTGCTTGGCCAGACTGCAAACGCGGGCGCGGGGCGGGCGCGGTGCGGCGAATTCAAACAGCGGGAAGCGGCGCGGACTACTAGGCGCGGACTACTAGGCGCGGGGAGCGCGCGGGTAGCTCACGCCATAGCTCGTTCATACAAGTGGCCGCAGTGAGTGCGCGAGCGGCAAGCGACAACCCGCGCGGGAGCGGGGGATCTCAAACTAGTTCGAGCTGACCACGCGCGTTGTTGCGATGGCGTCTTCAAAATTAAATGTTGAAGAATTAATAAGTGCTATTCAAGCACGATCTGCACTGTGGATGTCGTAACATCGTTTTTTAGTAAGAATTTTCCAGTAAAAATAAGTCTTCTTCATCCATATTATATTTTGACAAACACTGAACACGATAACGCTTAGAACGAAGCCGCGCTCGACTGCGGACACGTAAATAGCGCGCGTTCCCGCACTCGCGCCGCTCTCCGCACCGCGGTACCAGTCTGGCCAAACACTTCGAGTTTTGCACACCATTGTCGAATATTTTAATTGCCCTCTTTGTATTTGATTTGCTATGGTTTAACTCGGTTCTTTCGAAGTCAATCCAATTGACTAGACTGATAATCGCAGTTTTTACATCATGTTAATTATTGCAATTACCACAGTGTTGCTATAATTATAACATATTTATTGACGATGTAATAGCTTCAATATTAAAGGCAGCCGATTAATTAGAATGATAATTGGAATGTTTAATATAACGTGTTTGAGTTATATTTTTTGCTAACTTCGTTAGTTGCACTATATTTTTTGTTCTGTTAGTGATAAGTGGACGGGTTAGTTAGTCTTTGTAACAACGTTTGGGATTCATGTTTAGCGTATTTCCTGTTTTTGCTTGCACACTTTAAAAGCAAAACGAAGTACTTACGTATGTAATGTAAAGAGTAGGAATTTAGTTAACTACTACTCAAATGTTTTTAAAAAAATACTCAATTTTAAGTATTATTCTGTACAGTGGGTTTTTTACAGACAGAAATCCAGTATGGTTGAAATCTTGGTTGTTTAAATAATAATGTAACATCACGCCTTGTATTCCCAGAACGGTTCAGCAGAGGTGTTTTTTAGTACACCCTCGGTTCGCCAGCAATGTTTGTCCCATGCAATAGGGGGCGAGCCTATTACCATTAACCGGTCACAAATCCAGACTCCGGGCTGCTACTGAGAAATTCCTAATGAAAAAACCCAATAATATTTTGCCCGATCTGGGGTTCATACCTAGGACCCCATGCTCAGCAGTCGCGCTTGTGACCACTAAACCAACAAATTTAAATAATAAGAAAGTTTAACATACATACATAAACTCACGCCTTTTTCCCATGGGGGTAGATAGTAACTATAGACCACTTGCTACGACCCTTACATACTCCTTTCGCTTCATCAACATTCATACATCTTGTCATACACGCACGCCGGTTGAGAGTACTACGCAGCTATCCTTTATGAAAAACATCACCAATAACATCGATTTATGTCCTTCTAGGACGTCCTCTACCAGCGTTTCCATTGACATCCGCCTTATAAATATAAGAAAGTTTAAATTCAAACAAACCATTAATTCTCAACTCTATGGCTTCTCCAAACATTGACATATACAGAAAACAAACACAAATGTAAACACAACATAGAAATTAGACTTTATCATGCAACATCCTGCCAATTTTACGGGGTTCAGCTATTCAACCCTTTTGAATCGATAAAAATGTCTATTTATATTTCACCCTTCCGGTAACAGTGTGCCTTACCCTTCATAAAGTCTGTAACACACAACCTGTATCTAATTTATTTAAAACGAGAACCTTTTATATTTATTTTGAAGATGTAAGTATGTAATAAAATTGTATAAAATATTACGATCGGTTAAGTTTTTTTATTTTTATTTTTTCGTACCAAAATATTTTTAGTGATGTGTATAGTCGCCGGCACGTAACTTGGCAAGAGTAGAGAAGAGAATTCCTCTCCTTTCTTTCTTTCTTCTTAACAGGCATGTTTAAAAATAAATTATGGCAATAACCATAGAATAATAACAGCAGTGACAGATAGATAGATAGATAGATAGTGGTGTGACTGCCAAAGTCTCGAGTTCGAACCCAAGGCACGCACCTCTGACTTTTTGGATTCATGTGCATATTGTATAATTATCACTTGCTTAAAAACGGTGAAGGAAACGCATGCCTGAGAGATATTTCTCGACGGCATGTGAAACCAAGTCAGAGGCCCATGAGCGGCATAAACTGACACCCGTTTAGTCACCAACCACACGAAAGGCAGAGGATAGAATAATGACAAGCAATAAAAGTGACAATTTTTTTGTTGCACTAAGTGTATATGCGCAAACTTACTTCCACTACGCCAAAACTTTGCCAAGTTACGTGCCGGAGACTGTAGTATAACATAACATTACTATTTACTCATATTAGTTACATGTGTAAAAAGCCATTCGGCAAAATTATTCAGTAAACGTAACATTACAAACACCGCTTTTTTTAACTATTTAACTTTACCTAAATATTATTCAATTTATATTCTTACTAGCGGCCCGTCCCGGCTTCGCACGGGTAGACATTTTTCCCGTTTTTGCAACATTTTTCATTTATGCTCAGCTCCTATTGGTCGTAGCGTGATGTTATATAGCCTATAACCTTCCTCGATAAATGGACTATCCAACACAAAAAGATTCTTTCAATTCCAACCAGTAGTTCCTGAGATTAGCGCGTTCAAACAAACAAACTCTTCAGCTTTATAATATTAGTATAGATAACCTATTTAGAAGGTCTAAAGTCCTACAGAGTACCAAAGTAGTTAGTATTCTAAGTCATAACATGCAACAAAATGTAAGCAAGTCTAAAAAAAATAATGCGATGAACTCATGCCTGCTGTCTGCACAAGTTTAATTGGCTTATTTGCGTCTACTGTTGTATAAATACCTACTGTATAATAATTAGTACTGTTGCAGATGTGTAGGTTATGTAACTAAAGCTGCGTACACACAGGATGATCTTGCGCCTAACGTCATTTAATTTTGCGACGTTGCGCGTCCTTCTTACCGCAATTGGTATAAAGTTTAACCGTATTAGGATCGCGTGTGGCGCTCGTTTTTAGGTGTGTGCGGACCCTAAGAATTCTTGTGTAATAACATTTGTTTAGAATTTAAAGATCATGGTACGTTGTTTGGTTGACTGCACATATTTGCATTTTAAGACCTGATCCTTGTTTTAAGTGTTTTGATTTGAGGAGATAGGGATAAGTAGCACACTTATGTCCATGAGGTTTTTAGATAAATATCTTCAATCTATTTTTAATACAAAATAAACACAGCTAGAAGCTGCTAGAACTTGATACTGGTAATATTAACTGCAGCAAAAACGTCAAGCTCATAGCGTAACAAATTTCGGAATACAGAATTTATTTATTGCCTCGTATATTTTGATTCCAAGTTTATTTACATAATATTACACAACATATCATCAGGTCTGTATTTCCCGAAGGATTGGGCAGAGGCGTATCGTAACACCCTCATTTCGCAGCTATGTTTGTAGCTAACATGGGGCGAGCCTATTGCCATCAACAGGGCACAAATCCAAACTCCAGGCTGCTACTGAGGAATTCCACACAAAAAAACACAATTACACTTTGCCCGACCTGGGGATTGAACCCAGGTCCTCACGATCACCAGTCGCGCTTATCACCATTAGACCAACGAGACAGTTATACCTAGATATAGCTAATAGGGTATTTCGGCCTGGTCCCAATTTATTTCCATTTCATATTGAGTACCTACCATAATTTTAAACCGTTGCCGTCGACATCATAAAGACGACAACAAAAAATCAGAAGGACAATTGATTTTGATTGTTATTGTTTTTTTATAGGTATCTGTATTTTCTGTTGCACTCTATTTACCTAAAATTGCAAAAACCCAAGACATAAGAAACAGTCACACTCATGCACACTTTCAGGTTAATTAAAATTAGTTATTTACCGTTTACTTACGGTTATTTAAAAACCCCATTGTAAAAGTCAACATTTTTTTATATACCCTACGTACGATGAAAAACATGTTCTATTTACAATTATACATTTTTTTGTTAATAAAACTAACAATTATTTTGTTTTCTTTCACAGGTAAGCATAAACTTAACTAAAGACTTCACAACGGATACTGCAGTGAGTACTCAAAACTCGTTTAGCCTTTTCTGGCATATTGCCAGTATCTTCTCATCCATGATAGTACGAGATTTTAACAAGTACCTACTTAAATGGCAAGAAAACTTTTAACTTCACTTAAAACTTAATAAAAAAACATCAAAATCGTTTTGCTTAAACGATTACTGCAATAAAAAAAGCTCTGTGTACACACAACTTTATATAAGGTAAAGACACCAGTTAATGGCAAAGGAAATAAAGTAGTATCTATTTGTTTTTTGCATTGAATCTAAGTAAATAATCGAAGTGCATTCATCAGGCTTCGTGCTACTGATGACTTCATGGCTAAAGTTCCCATGATAACGTCATTCAGACCACGAACGCTAGTAATTGCTTTTTACAATTATCGTGCTAAGTACCGTATAAGGGAAAAACAAGAAAATTGATCATTATTATAATCGTGAAGAGTTATAATGTACGTCCATTTAATGTTAATAAGTAATGGATAATCTTTTCCACAATCTTGAGGTATTAATTGTGCTACGTGTCTTTTATATTGTACCCGACTTCGCACGGGTGGACATTTTTCCCGTTTGTGCAACATTTTTCATTTAATCTCCGCTCCTATTGGTCGTAGCGTGATGTTATATAGCCTAAAACCTTCCTCGATAAATGGACTATCCAACACAAAAATAATTTTTCAATTCCAACCAGTAGTTCCTGAGATTAGCGCGTTCAAACAAACAAACTCTTCAGCTTTATAATATTAGTATGGATAGTCGCCGGCACGTAACTTGGCAAGAGCAGAGAAGAGAATTCCTCTCCTTTCTTTCTTTCTTCTAAGCAGACATGTTTATAAATAAATTATAGTAATAACCATAGAATAATAACAGCAGTGATAGATAGATAGATAGATAGTGGTGTGACCGTCGGACTGCCAAAGTCTCGAGTTCGAACCCAAGGCACGCACCTCTGACTTTTCGGATTCATGTGCGTACTGTATAATTATCACTTGCTTAAAAACGTTGAAGGAAAACATCGTGAGGAAACCGGCATGCCTGAGAGATATTTCTCGACAGCATGTGAAGCCAAGTCAGAGGCCCATGGACGGCATAAACTCTGACACCCGTTTAGTCACTAACCACACGAAAGGTAGAGGATAGAATAATGACAAGCAACAAAAGTGACTATTTTTTTGGTTGCACAACGTGTAGTGTGCGCAAATATACTCCCACTACGCCAAAAGCTTACCAAAATACGTGCCGGCGATTATACTAGCTGTCGTCCGCGGCTTTGTCGTGGTTTGTCGATACAAAGTATCTAGTATCCTTCTCCGGGTTTTAGGCTATCAAGAAAGGCTATCTCGAAAGTCGAAAAGGATAAAGAACTTAAGTATTAAGACTTGGCACACGAAGTTGTCGACATGTGGGAGGTTGACTCAGCAATTGTTGTCCCGATAGTCGTAACGGCCAATGGCTTAATAGACAAGAGCCTTGACCAACATCTAATGAGGCTCTCGTTAGGCGGCTGAATTAAGGGTTTGATACAGAAAGCGGTACTTCTGGACTAGGCGCCTATTGTTAGGAAGTTCCTCTCTCTGAGGCCCTGACCTCTAGCTTGGACCCGTTCCCCATATCGGTGGGCTACTATTTCTTATAATTTTTAAATGTTTTTTATAGAAATATTCTAAAATTTAATTTATTTTTGTATTTAGTGAATAAATAATTATAATTATATCGAAGAAGAAACACGTCATACTGGACAGTAATCTATGAACTCACGATGTCTCGATCGCATGTTTCAAGTGCTTACAGCAGATTCTGCATAGAGGACAAACAAGACAATAAATTGCGCATCATTACGTAGTTAAATGTGTGAATCATGTTCTTTTAATTAGAATAAATGTGAGATTATATGTTTAATAATTTCCTCTGGCTTCCTGGTATCTTCGAGGTAGGTAGGTGCATTACAGGCTACCTCTATAATAGTTGTTGCAATATCCAGCAAGATTGCTTATATTAGCGATCTATTGGAGGCCCTGAGTTTCTGTGTACCTACCTATAAATCATAACTATGCACACACACACACAAACTGCACATTCAATCCAAGTCATGCAAAGCCAAGTCAGAACCCCATGGGTGGCATAAACTCTGACACCAGGTTAGACACCAACCACACGAGAAAAAGAAGACGCTGTATGCACATGGCCGCTACCGCGTGTGATTGCCGCCAAAGCTCATGCAAATATTAACTTTAATTACTTTAGTAGATACGTGTTAAATAGTGGTTGGTCTAGTGGTGGCAAGCGTGACTGCTGATCGTGAGGTCCTGGTTTTGATCCTTAGGTTGGGCAGTGTTATTAGGTTTTTCCGTGTTGAATTTCTCAGTAGCAGCCCGGAGTTTGGATTTGTGCCCGGTTGGTGGCAATAGGCTCGCCCCCTATTACATGGGACTGAAACATAACGACAAAATGAGGGTGTTACTATACATCTCTCCCCAACCCTTCGGGGAATACAGACATGAGTGATACTATGTTATGTATGTTATGTGTTAAATCTCTTTATTGCATTATTAATTGTGCGTCCGTCTGCTCCGACGCACTCTGCCAAGTGTGAATCGTACATTACCCGCCTTTTATCTCATAGGAAGATATAAAAATGTCATTTTCTTGCCCGAAGACCACACACAGGACCAGTCCTATTTACAACATAGATATGAACGTGGAAACGCGTTGGACATTGAACTATGCCTTAAGATGTACTTGTACTGTCTGTAATTATAGAAACTAGTATTTCTATTTACTTCGCTAAGGATTACCGTGATGTCATCGTGTTAACAGCAGTTTATATTCGAGTCTAGAAAGTTAGAACGAGTTAATATTACGATGATATTATTACTGTAATAAAATTAAAATTATGTACTTATGATCGTTATGTAGAGTTTAGTTTCGTCCACTCGTTGGTCTAGTGGTGGTAAGCGCGACTACTGATCGCGATGTCCTGGATTCAATCTCCAGGTCGGGCAGTGTTATTGGGTTTTTCCGTGTGGGATTCCTCAGTAGCAGCCCGGAGTTTGAAATTGTGCCTGATTGATGGCAATAGGCTCGCCCCCTACTACATGGGACTTAAACATAACGGTGAAATGAGGGTGTTAGTATACACCTCTGCCCAACCCCTCGGGGAATACAGGCGTGATGTTATGTTATCTTAATTGCAAGAAATCGCCCACATTTTTTTGTTTTTTTTATTTTTTTTATTTATTGAAGTTATGGTGCCGTTGTCGAATATTATTTTTATTTTTACCAATTATACTACTCTAGGTAATTTTCTGTTTTATATAAAATCACATTTTTTTTTATAAATAAATTATACAGCATGTATAAATTATTTGAACTCGACTCAGAAGTCAAGTATAATGTTACAAAGTGATTGCATAACGAACTCTAAACTTGAAACATATATTGCTTCAATAGAGAACTTTACTTACCGTGAGGAAATGCACACCTTTGAGGGTTCCATAAACTCTTCAATGGTGTGTGTAGTCTGCCAACCAGGTCAGTGTGGTGGACTAAGGCATAAACCCTTCTCATTTTCAGAAGAAGCCCATACTCAGTACTGACACAGTTAGGATAATTAAATTTAGGTAACCTCTGCAAGTTAATATTATACTTGCACCAGCTGCGACATTGCTGTTTAATCAACTGCGAAGCTATTCGCTGTAATCCATAGATTGAATTCCGAATAATCTTAACTATGAACCGATTTATATCAGGGGTCAGGACAGCAACTCTATTCATCGGAAGATTGATTCAGACTCGTTATCCAATTAATCGATTTGCATATTGATTTGAAATTAGAACTATAGTAACCTTTGCTATTGTTGTACTTATTTAATTCTCGGTATTATAAACGGTTGATTTAATTAAATATTTTGATTTAAAATGTACTTGGGTACAGCATGGTTGATTTATCTTGACTGCCCTGAACATAGGCTCTACGAAATTACGCACATGTATACTCAGGAATTAAACATTTACTATTAAATACTACTTAATTATTGACTTAAAAACTTTGATTTAAAAAATGACCGATCCAAATATGATGTTAGTTAAATGTTAATTAAACGCTATTTCTTTGCTAAAAAATCTATTTCACAACTACACAAAATAGATAGGTACAGAAGTCAATCTACATACAAGTGCGCTCGAGCAACGCACACATAGACACTGCTCACCGACACGATATCTCGGACCGTTTGGGACCAGAGTGCGAGTGAGTGCGAGCGCGAGTGCCATGGGCTTGAGAGAGATAGATATATAGATAGAGCGACCGGCGAGCGTAGGTATGAAAAGTGAAGTACATACATGTGATTGACTACTGTACCTATCTGTTTTGTGACAACTACTTGCACGAAGTTCAGGACGGTCAAGACATTTCGGCAGTACAACACCATGTATCCCTACTCTTTCCATTCTGTACAACGCATTATGTATATTATATTCAATTCCATTCCACAGAATATAAAATTACCAACACAACCTCATTATTTTTCTAAAATGACTTAATACATTTCAATGTCCCCTATCATTAGGTAAGGTGAAAGTCCCAATTTTCGTCACACACGTCCAGTCGTTTTTGGTCACGGCCTAACAAGGATGGCACGGAAACGGGTGTGTACTTGTAACTAGTAATATAAATCATCGCCTTGTAATAGAGACGAGCGTGTCTAGCACTCACGACTTTGAAATAGACTGTGTTTGATGCTATTATGTGTAATCTGTTGTGTTCGTGTAGGTATTGTTGATGTGATGATAAAGTATTAGTTTGAAGCGGATGCTGGAATTGAGCAAGAATAGGTATTAAACATAACATAACGTCAGACCTTTATTCCCCGAAGGTTTGGACAGAGGTGTATGTTATCGCTAGCTGGTAACACTGGACAATGTTACCATAGGGAGGTAACCGTCAAGATGAATCAACGTACCCGAAGTTATAAAAACAGTGGTCATTCGACGGAGCAGAGGATTCCATGTCGAACCGCCGAAGAAGTCTGACCTTTTATATCTGATTCTGATGTTGTGTAAATTATTATATTGTGATATACCTATTGCGAACTAGCTTCTGTTACTAATTACTAACAAAATTAAAAGTACTCTCAGTGGTGGAGAGTCTATGTTGGTTTAATTTACTTTATTTACCATGCTCCCAATCCTGGCATACTGATATTAGCTATAACTGTAATGATAGATGCACCCTTATACGATTCTGTTGTATGTATTTTATATGTACCTATAGTAACACCCTAATTTCGCCGTTATGTTTAAGTCCCATGTAATAAGGGGCAAGCCTATTAACATCAACCGGGCACAAATCCAAACTCCGGGCTGCTACTGAGGAATTCCACACGGAAAACCCCAATAACACTTTGCCCGACCTGGGGATCGAACTCAGGACCTCACGATCAGCAGTTGCGCTTGTCCTCACTAGACCACCTACGTTATTCGTATTATCTGATAGATGTGATGTCTTATTGATTTTAATTTTACTTAATAAGTAGAAGTTAACTAAATGATAATTATTCTGCGAATCATTTCTTCATGACAATGTTTTACCAATAATATATTGTTCTTCGTTCTGCCTAGCCTTTTCCTATGTTGGGTTCAGCTTCCAATCTAACCAGATGCGGCTGAATACCAGTATTTTACACGGAGCGACTGCTATCAGACCTCTGCAATCCATTTACTTGGTAATGCCGATACCCTAAGGTTAGACCAGTTGTCAGACTTTCGGGCTTCTGACTTCCCGTAACGACTGTCATAGGTATTCATATGACACCCGGGACCGACTGTTGAACATGCACTCCGAGGCATGGAGAGGTCTCGATGGTCAAATGGTCACCCATCCACGGACTGACCGCGGCAAGTACAGCTTAACCTCGCAAATCATATGATCCGCGTGGTTGGTAATTAGCCACGAGCCCCTTAATATTTATATTGTTGTAAATCATTGTAAAACCGCAACCTCGTTTGGATCGCAATTATAATCTGGTAACATTATAAAATTAAAATTACCCGCTCAGTCGTTTTTATTCTCGTTATTATCAAAATTACGTATTTTTCCCAACGTTGAATTCAATGTTAACTTTATTTGTTATTTGTTTATGTATAAAATTAAAATTACCAGCTTCTGTTTTTAGAATAAATGCCGTATACAGCTACTTCATTGATTGACACGTAAATAAATTAGCATGACAATAATAATTATTATGAATTCGAATATTTACCCATTCAAATATTCGTTCCATTCGTTTAAACCAGAGGTTCCCAAACTTTTTTGTCTCATTGATCACTTGCCATGTTTTTCGGTTTTGAGGAGACCCCCTGCTTAGCTAATATTGTATTTTTGCAAATTCATCGATTTCAAATGTGTTTTTGTCTGATTTCTAATTGTAGTGAGGTGTTACGTTCAGTTTTATACATTTATTAATGAAATTAAAATTAAAATGGAACAAAATAATATTTAGTATCTTACCCACCCACCCACTCACTACCCACCACATAAAATCAGTATGAAAAAAAAAGCTTTTTTCGGTTATTCCGTTCATGGAAAGTCAAAATTAAAGTCATGACCTACTTAAATGAGATCCACTATCGTGGACCCCCGTTTAAATCTCTTGGACCCCCAATTATTACTTTTACTCACATGGACCCCTTGTGAGTCATCGTCGTCCCCTAGGGGTCGATATAGACCACTTTGGATATCACTGGTTTGAACAATAAGAAAATTGATATTCACCCATTGATAACAAGGATCAATCGTGTGATAGACATTCAACATGTTAATCGATAACATAATCGAGCTTTATTCCTCGACATAATCAACCCTACTCCATACAACATAACACAATCACGCAATTAGCGAAACCTCCCTCACAAAACAACGTTAACGATGAAACCATGATTGCTCAAACACAAAAAGAATAATTCTCTTACAAATAACACTTATTATACGTCTCCGTGTGTCTGTGTGACGTCATCGGGACGTGTTGATTGCACCTCATTACTGTGTCCCGTGTTGTCTGTAATTGAATACACGAGGACGACAATATGAACATTCACCCTGTCCCTTAAGAGTGATCACTGCGATTAGGTTTAATTTTATTTTGTTTTGTTTATTGTAGTGGTTTATTGGAATAAATATGTTATGTATTTGCTTTGTTTTTGTCATTATCGGTTGTACCTACGACTAAAAACATAAAAAATATAAATAGGTTTTAGTCAAGATTTATAGACTTGTTGTTTAAAAATTCTGAAGCCAAATAATTAATATAACATCACGCCTGTATTCCCCGAAGGGATGGGCAGAGGTGTATAGAAACACCCTCAGTTCGCAGTTAAGTTTAAGTCCCATGTAATAGGGGGCGAGCCTATTGCCATACACCGGGCACAAATCCAAACACCGGGCTACTACTGAGGAATTCCACACGGAAAAACCCAATAACCCTTTGCCCGACCTGGGGATCGAACCCTGGACCTCACGATCAGCAGTCGCGCTTGCCACCATTAGAAGTTTTGGTAAATTTTAATATCGCAACATGTCTTTAGTTATTCAATATATGCGTGGATGATAATATGACCATTAACCCTAACCCTTCTACTTCGCAAGTTAGTCTTCAAAGAGTATATTTTAAACTTTAATTTATGAACCCAAAAAAATGTATTTAAACGTTAACGCAAGTGATAATCAAATTCTGATCCGCACATGAATTCAAAAAGTCAGAGGTTCGAAGACCGAACTCAGACCTTCCTATAACTCGGCAATAAATTAATAAACACGCGGATCATATGATTTGCAAAGTTAAGCTGCGCTTGGCGCCGTCAGTCCTTGGATGGGTGACCATTCGTAACACATCGAGACCCCTTCGTGCTTCAGAGAACACACTAAGCCGTCGATCCTGGGTGTCATACGAATACCTATGGCAGTCGTTACGGGTAGTCAGAAGCCCGAAAGTCTGATAACCGGTCTAACTTTAGGATATCGGCATTGCCCAGTAACTGGGTTGCGGGGGCCTGATGGCAGTCGCTCCGTGTAAAATACTCGTATTCAGCCGCATCTGGTTGGACTGAAAGCTGACCTCAACATAGTTTGGAAAAGGCTAGGCAAAACGCAACTCTGCAATAAATCGTTGCATCGACTACTCAGATGGTCGCTCACATCATCCGACCCGCATATTCATATGCCTCCATAAAAAAATAAACGCGATATGTTAGAGGTGTGTCCATTTCCCGAAATAAAACAATACTGATAATAATATTATGTATCTATGCGTAAAATGTACGGGTCAAATTAACCTCCTTATTTGAAGTAGGTTAACAAATTGCCCACTTATCTTCGCGCCAACTCGTAAAATCGACTGAGGGGGAATTGGGTCAGTGTTATGGTAGGCTTTGGACTGGAAACCCTACTCTACTTACGAGTATTTTAACAAGGGGAGAGTAGTATTACCCTTTTATATCAAACTGCAGTATATTTGCTTACCTATCTTTTTGTAGAATGTTCTGCCTAGCCTTTTTCCCAACTATGTTGGGTTCAGCTTCCATTCTAACCAGATGCAGCTGAATACCAGTATTTTACACGTAGCGACTGCCATCAGATCTCCGCAACCCGGTTAGGGCAATGCCGATATCCTAAGATTAGACCGGTTGTAAGACTTTCGGGCTTCTGACTTCCCATCACGACTGTCATAGGTATTCGTATGAAAACCAGGACCGACAGTTTAACCTGTTCTCTGAGACACGAAGGGGTCTCGATGTGTAACGAACGGTCACCCATCCACGGACTGACCGCGGTTAACGCAGCTTAACCTCGCAAATCGTATGATCGGCGCAGTTGGTAATTAGCCACAGACCCCTTGAGCCATTTTTGTAGAATACAGTAGGCGGATTAAGGTTTTTTTTGAAGCAGGAAAGTGCAGGACGCTTTCAGTTTTACTGTCAAATTGTTTGACAATAAAAACAAAACCAGACCTTTTGACAGTTTTTATAAATGGAAACTGTACTTATTCAAGAAAACTGTATGCTTCCTGCACCATACCTGCTTCAAAAAAAACCTGAATTAGATTACAAGTGTGACATAAAACGAAGTTCCAAAGCTGTATTTTTTGGGCTTAAAACACGTATTAGGCCTTCCCACGAAAGATGTGCTACGGTGCTAAGCTACGGATGAGTGTCAAACCCACCAATACGATCGCTTGATTGTCATAGCTTAGCTTAGGGATGCACGAGTAGTGTAGCTCTAGGAAGTACGGAGCAGAGCTGAGTAGACGATGAACCACGTAGTTAGCGCAAAGCGCATCTTTTTAGCACATCTTACCTGCTCCGCTACACCACTTAGCTTTGATGGAAATAGTCACAGTTTTGTAACTTAGCTTTAACCTCGCTCACCGCTTAGATACCTAATATATATACCTCATAGATATGCATTCTATTTAATGTATCATTATATTATTTATCATATTTATATGAATTTGATTATCACTTGCGTAAACGGTGAAGGAAACACCGTGAGGAAACCTGCATACCTGAGAGGGCTCCAAAAAGTTCACGAAAGTGTGTGTAGTCCGCCAACAGTCCATAAACCCTTCTCATTGTGGAGGCCCGTGTCCAGCAGTGGACAGTAATGGGCTGAATATCATGACACCCTGTATAATTTAAAGGGGTGTACAGAGGGGTAGTAAGATTTCATTTTCATACATATTTTGGGATGAGATTGGTGACCTATTTCTAGGTGCAAACCATAAGGTAAGCAGTGATAGCCTAGTGGTGTGACCGTCGGACTGCCAAGTCATAGGTCTCGAATTCGATCCCAAGGCACGCACCTCTGACTTGCTTAAAAACGGTGAAGGGAAACATCGTGAGGAAACCGGCATGCCTGAGAGATATTTCTCGACGGCATGTGAAGCCAAGTCAGAGGCCCATGGGCGGCATAAACTCTGACACCAGGTTGGTCACTAACCACACGAAAAGAAGAAGACCATAAGCCACAAATAATATTCAATCGTTAATATAGATTCATATGGCACCGCGTAATAAACTGTCACCTCGTGGTTTTGGTCGTAAATTGTTATAAAATACAGGCTTTATATCACTTATGGAACGGTTAATATAATTTTGTGTCGCGAAATTGTTTAAATGAATTATTAGCAGTAATATTTTATTAACAATATTGGTAGTATGAAAGGCTCGTAGGTAATTAACAAACTCGCGGATCATACGAATAACGAACGAGTTAAGCTAAGCTGCGCTTGATGCGATCAGTCCGTGGATAGATGACCGTTTATCGAGAGACCCCTCCTTGCCTCGAGAGCACATTAAACAGGCGGTTCCGGGTGTCAAACGAATACCTATGACAGTCGTTACGGGTAGTCGGAAGCCTAACAAAAGTCTGAAAACTGGTCTTACCTTAAGATACCGGAAATGCCCAGTATCTGGGTTGAGGAGGTCTGATGGCAGTCGCTCCGTGTAAAATACTGGTATTCAGCCGCAACTGGTTAGACTGGACGCTGACCCCAACGTAGTTGGGAAAAGATTAGGCAGAACGTCGGTAATATGAGGTCATATTGAAACCACAAGAATGAAACCAATAACTACAGATATTCAAATCAGTGTTGGTCATCCATTATTTTTGAAGCAACCACCTCTTCACGATTTTCTAAACAAACCTAATGTCAAAATGTTTACAAATTGTTGACAAAACGCAACCAAACCAAATCCAAACCGAACAATTTTCGTACGAAACTGTCAATATGCTCGGTTTGGTTGCCATTTATTTGTCAACGATTTTGATAGTAGTATTCTACTACCGATCGTTCGTTATTCTACTACCTATTAAGATATGCATCTACTAATGAATGCAGGATTTTGAGTCATGTGGAAATAGGTCGCAAAATATTTGGAATAGAAAAATGCTCCATTCTTCTTCTCATATCTTTATTTGTACAAACGAACAAACCCGGGGCGTTCAAATACATTATCTTATGACGTCAAATCCCGCAAACCTTCTGCATATTCATTACATTAAAATTCGTATTTTGATTTTTACGACTCGACCCGCCGGTCGCAAAAAAATGAATTTCGCAATCCAACATGTTTTCATCAAAGTGATTTCGAAATTTATGTTCTCCTAATCAGAATCCCTTAATGTTGTTGCAAAGTTCGACGGTGTTAGGGAGATGACACATGTGACGGGGAAACACGTTGCGATTTTCTTCAATCGTTATTTGATTTGTTTTGTTGCGGGTGCGTGCGAAATTTGAGTTTAATGAATGAAAGTAAAATCGAATGTACTCGTCTCGTTCAACGGGTTTTGACGAAGAAGAATGGAGGTGTGTTACAAACTTTCAATTAGTAATTACAGTTTGGGCGACGTGTCGTGGCAGCTTTGAACATCGTGCTGGTGGTTGTGGATTTTTTTTTTTTTTGCATTAATGATAATAATACGCATTTATTTCAGGTAACACATATAGTGTTAGTAACAATTTTAACTTAATAACTAGTGTTAGTACAAAAGTAGGTGTTTATTGAGTATGGAGTTTCATCCAATGTCTCAGCATTGGAGACTCCCATCTGTCTGTGAACACACTCAAGATAGTGTTGGTACTGCCGCGGAGACGTGCTAGCAGGGAAGCATACCTTTTACGCATAATGGCTGCAAAACCATCTATATGTCTGTCTGCAAACATTTTTGACGCGCTACATCTCCACGGCAGTCCCAGCAGTATCCGGAGTGCGTTATTATAGTGGACACGTAGATCGCTGTATGCACGCAAACTATAACGGGTCCACAGGCCGCACGTGTAAAACGACTGGCAAAATGCCTTAAACAATAAATAGTACCTGGATGACCGAGCCTTGCTCGGTTTTTTTTTGTAAATCGTGTTTTATGGGAAGAAAAAAAAAGGGAAAAAGAAAAAGACGGAACTTAAAAAAAAGAGAAAAAAATAACCATCTGGTCTCGAACCGGGATCTTTGTAATTGGTGGCGAAATTTACCTTCGTATTCGAATGATATTGTAGCAGTTTTTCATTGCCTGAAAACACGGATAAAATGATGTTTTCTAAAAATGAAACTTAGCTAGATCGATTTATCGCCCCCGAAACCCCCTGCATACTAAATTTCATGAAAATCGTTGGAGCCGTTTCCGAGATTCAGATTATATATATACAAGAATTGCTCGTTTAAAGGTATTAGATAGATAGATAGATTAGATAATAGCTTTTAGTTAACATTTAATTACTACGATCTTAGGATTGGCCATTAGTTAAGTAAAGTTTATTTAATAGTTTTTTACAATATCTGTTTTCTTCACGAGTGTACATGCGCGAAAGTTCGCAAAGCCTATGTTCAGAGTGGCTACGACTCATCGCCCGAACTGTCCTTGATACATGTCGACCAAATCTGAGTTGTAAAATCACACATAAGTTCGATGTTTGATCAAACAATCAAACAAATTGCTTTGATATGGTTAAAGTTAGTTTGCAAGATAACAATCATCATTGGCACAAAATCGTTTAGTAGATCGTCTGTGTGGGTTCTTAATCTGACTCTTAAGTCACTACTGTCTGTACAATTGAGTTATTGACTCGTTTCGGTCTACTTTATCAACCACAACTCGAATTTACCTACCTACCTTTATTTTTACCTGACCAGAGGCATAATTCTCTTTTATTTTATGTCAATTACCTCTCCTCCGTGATTTATTCGCCCATTTATCGACTCATTGTCACCGTCAATGAATCAAAAAAATCGCAGCGACTCAATAACCAACCTATAACTCCTTAACACCAACCAAAAGTAAATGTCAAACTTTAAATTTATCTCGAAAAAGTGTTCTTATTGTAATTTATTGTATGCGAAATAAGTTTGGAGGCAAAAAGTCGTTGCGGCCGGTCGCAATTTGCAAACATTATGCATCACCCCGTGCCGATTTACGAGGCAACGCCATCTTTTTTTTTCGTTTTTTTTTTTACTTTTTAACCCATTGTGTTACCTAATAAGCTGGATAAAGGGCGAAGGGATTAATAAGTCCCCATTTACTTGGCACAATGAGATCTTAAAAAATATATTCTTTTGGCGTGGGTGTTGGCCTTGATTTTAGCCCTTGAGGTCTCTGGCCAACGCCAACTAATTGCATTCCAAACTTCGTCATAAACTGCTTTGATTATACTATTGTTTACGAGGCAAACAATGAATGTAATTCTCCAAGTGTTCAATGTTGTACACTATTTCCCCGTTGACAACTACAAGGTTAGTCGGAAAGGGGGTACTAAGCCGCGGGACACTTAAAAGTATCACTGATGACTATTTTAAAGCAAGTGTTAAAATTTCAAAATTTGATAAATTTTTATTTGCATGCAAAAAGATTTTTATTTTAATTTATTCAAAAATGAAACATACCTGCTTTAGTTATGAATTCGAAAATTAAGTTTCTAATCCGTGACCCCAAATATGACCTAAATAGTAAACACAGCTGATCATAGCTATGGACAGAAAAATGTTTGCATATTTTTTAGGAAATCTTTGAAAAGCTATTTTTCCTAAACTATCGAGTTTTGGGGAATGTTGTAGAACAAAAGTTATCCCTTATTATAGATACTTTAACACCCTGTCGGCTTAGTACCCCCTTTCCGACTAATCTTGTATAACAAAAGGTCCTAAGAATCTAATATCTTAATCCAGACACAGACTGTATTAAATGTATTATTTTTAATAAAACACTTTAGCAATTTAATTGGTATATTTCTTTATACTTATTTTTATAACATCTTATTATTAATAATTATTTTTAAAACAACTTCTTGGAGTTCTAGGTGGATTATACTTGAAGTTCCTCGACCCACTCATTCAGTTTTGCTAGGGACTTTGGTTCTCCGGAGTTGCGGTGCATGCTTTTGCGAATCCCGCGACCCCGGCCGAACAGTCAAGAGGAGAAACACCGTTGGTTTTTAGCCGGTAAGAGTCCAGCAGACCCGCTCGCCTTCCCCGACCGAGGGACATCCATGAGGATTTTCAAACGATAAAAAAGAAACTTTGGTTCTGACATATAAAACAGCTCTGCCTCAAGTATAAAACTAAAAAATGTAAACACACTCTGATCTAAGAAAATGGACATTTTATACGAGTCCATCTCCCTATCCAATTCTTGTCCAAATTATATGACTGCTCATAAAGTAAATGGACTAGCACTTGTATCTAGGTCCCACCTATTTTATTACAAGACCTATAAACCTAAAACGTTTGACACCATTTGACAGGACGCTTTTAGGGCACTTTACTTATAGGTAATATACGGCTCGTTTTATTCCCCGAAGGGCGCCGCAGAAGTGTACCCTCACGACGACGGTATTTGGTTATAGCCTATTACCATATTACCAAAATACATAGCAACCAAATATCGGTACTTGGAAATTGAACCCACGTCTTTTGATCGAGTACCTAGTCGTGAATGCGAGTCTTTACCGACTACATATACAGGGTGTAAACGAAATCATGTAATTCCTTCAATCCTCGTGATGTACTGCTGACATAAATTAACCCAGCACGGTATACTTTTGGATTCAGTAAAAAAAAATACAAGAAGTAAACATGATGTGTTCTCAACGTGGTGCTTTTTAGCGCCCCGAGTTAAATGACCGCGCGGCGAGCGATAGCCGCGCAATTCGCTCGGAGCGCTAAAATGCCTCACGTTAAAACACAATACATGTTTACTTCTTGTAATATTTTTTGTGAAACCAAAAGTATACCGTGCTCGGTTAATCTATGTCAGCAGTACATACATCACGAGGTTTGAAGGAATTATATGATGTTATTTACACCCTGTATATACTCTAAGAGGTACGCAGAAGTGTTCTTCTCCTACGACACCTCTGGTATTACGTCCTAGTTTCATTGCCTCTTTCGATTCGCTTGACCGGCGACAGAGTGCATATAAAATCCAAGCAATTTACTGTACTCCATCTCATGTCCATGCAAGACAGATAAGTTTAAGGAAATCGCTCTATACCTCTGTTATTTGGGTTCGTGTGCTCCATTTTAGACCCTGTCTGCGCTTACCATCAGGGGCGAGAGTCAAACGCGACCAATTCGAAGAAAAGGTATAAAAATAAGCCCTTATAAAACTTAACGGTTTTATCTTGCAGTACCCCCCCTGCAGCATCAGGATTTGAAGATTGAAGCTAGAAATTATTATAATGTTGTATTGTCATGAGAATTGAATTTGTGTGCGAAGTTTCAAGAGAATCGGTTAAGCAGAAGTAGTTGAAAAGGCTGTTGCAAGATTTGAATCTAACAAACAAAATATACGAAGTGGCACATTCCATCAAAACGTGTTGTATATCCTCTTCCACTCCACAAATATCCCAATTTGGAGAGTCTGTCTTTATCATCAAGAAAGCAAACTTGTTTGATGAAATATGCCCTGATTGAAGTCGGAACAAGATCTATACATTGAGTGTATAATGTCGTCATCTAAACCTACTTTTATCACATCACCAAGCGTTCAACCGGCTATCATTGGCCCTAGATAACGCTTACATAACATAACATAAATAGCCTGCTAGGCACGAGACTCTTCTCAAAATTCCTTTTTTTTTTTTTTTTTAAATAACATTGCCCCACACTAGAATTTCTCCTGTATCGTGGGTGCGTTTACAGACACAAATCTTCACATGCACAAACACCCAGACCCGGAACAACTATTTGTAGGCCATACAAATATTTGTTCCGTGCGGGAATCGAACCCATGACCCGTAGCGCAGAAGCCGAACGCTCAGCCACTGCGCTAAGCATGTCGTCAAAAAAATGAGAAGGGTTTAAGCCTTAGTCCACCACGCTGGTCTGGTACGGCAGACTACACACACCACCAAGAACTTTATGAAGCCCTCTCAGGTGTGCAGGTTTCCTCACGATGTTTTTCCTTCACCGTTAACGCAAGTGATAATTAAATTCTGATCCGCACATTAATTCGAAACGTCAGAGGTGTGGAGACCGAACTTCTCCTTCATGGAAGGCAAGCGCTAGGCTATGACTCCTTAGACAACAATTAGGTTAAATGTTTACTAGTATGGTTACAATTTGGCAACGCGACCTTCTCAGTCAGCAATCTAACTACCGGTTTGTCTCACCGTTTCCCTTGGCTAAACACACGACCCTGGCTATGTAGAATCCTATATTATTAGTATTTCAACACACACGTTCATATAGTGATGTTTTCCGGCACTACCCGGTGTTTTAACAAGGCTTTACGCATCAGCGGGCACAGACAGACCTCTTTATGATATGACCTCTACGCGACCGTAATTATGACAAATAGGTGTATTTTTGTAAGGTTGCAGTTTCTTGATATTTTTTTTCGGTTATGGAGTTTTGTAACTTGAAACGATATACAGCAGTGATAGCCTAGTGGTGTGACCGTCGCACTGCCAAGTCATAGGTCTCGAGTTCGAACCCAAACCACGCACCTCTGACTTTTCGGATTCATGTGCGTATTGTGTATATCACTTGATTAAAAATGGTGAAGGAAAACATCGTGAGGAAACCGGTATGATTGAGAGATATTTCTCGACGGCATGTGAGGCCAAGTCAAAGGCCCATGGGCAGCATAGGTACACTCTGACACCAGGTTAGTCACTAACCACATGAAAAGAAAAAGATTAGTAAGCTATTTTATTTGTGATCGTAAAGAATCGTGTTATCAAAAAATCTTCTTCCTCCTCGCCTTTTCCCAACTATATTTGGTGTCAGCTTCCAGTCTAACCAGATTCGGCTTAAGTCTAGTATTTTACACAGAGCGACTGCCATCAGAACTCCACAACCCAGTTATTGGGCAATGCCGATATCTTAAAGTTAGACCGGCTGACAGACTTTCGGGCTTCTGACTTCCCGTAACGACTGTCATAGGTATTCGTACGACACCTGGGACCGACAGTTTAACATGCTCTCCGAGGCACGAAGGGGTCTCGATGTGTAATGAGCGGTCACCCATCCACGAACTGACCGCGGCAAGCGCAGCTTAACCTCGCAAATCTTATGATCCGCTCGGTTGTTAATGAGCCATGAGCCCCTAAACGTGCTATCAAAAAATATGAAACAATTTTAACGAGGTATTTCAAAATATCGATAAACAAAATAATGGAGCACAAAAAAAACGAGTCTTACGTCTATTATTTTCATATTAATCTCCCAATAACCTTTATAAAAAGTACCTACCACTAACAAGCAATATTGTCTTTAACAAAAATGTTCTTACAATAAAAACTTTTACAAAATTCTTCGTACAAGGGCACCTCTAAATCCGTTCTTTGCCCTTCGATATTAAAGAGAATACGTCGTAAACTCGAATCGAATGGACCAAAATATCCGAGTTGACCCATAAACGATATAATGGGATTCGTTCCCACGTTTTTTAATTATTAAAAGAACGTTACACTATTCCACATTGTTATGTGGGAGGAACTGGCCATAAATTCCGGTCCAATAATTGTACCGACCCCCCTATTTGTAACCGATTAGTCGAATTTCTAAATCGATGTATCGATTTGGTGATACGAATGGTTGAGGCGTGGCGGACATTTGAATTCCGAATGTTTGGAATGAATAGGAAGTCTGTTCTTTATTTAAATTTTAATATAGGCACACAAACTGTCATGGCTGTCATTCACAAGTACTTAGTTGAAAAGGGATGTGCTGTGTTACGCATAGATACCTGATTTTTTAACGGTTTTATGGCATTGATACCAAATGACAAAATTATTACTAAAGATTTTTTTGAAGTAACTATATATTGTATATATTAAAAAGCAGTGATAGCCTACCGGTTTCACGCTTGTCTTCCATGCAGGAGGGTCTGAGTTCGATACCGGCTCGTACCTCTGACGTTTCGAAATCATGTGCAGATCAGAATTTGATTATCACTTGCGTTAACGGTGAAGGAAAAACATCGTGAGGAAACCTGCACACCTGAGAGGGCTCCATAAAGTTCTCGATTGTGTGTGTGGTCTGCCAACCCGCACTAGGTCAGCGTGGTGAACTACGGCCTAAAACCTTCTCATTCTGAGAAGAGGCCCGTGCTCAGCGGTAAGACAGTAATGGGCTAATTATGTATGTATACGTTGTATTATTTTCAATAATACTCTATGTATTTTACTTATCACAACATGAATATTTAATATCTCCCAACTATATTGTTCCTAAAACGTAGTGCCTATACAAAATAAAGCCTTATTTAAACACATATTCCCAGAAACGAGGACTGAAATATCACTCACATTGTTAGCAAGTATTACTTTGACAATAACCTTGTTATTTTATACATATTGTTGGAACAGTAAAGCAGTAAAGTGTTCAGTTGAAATACTTTCTTTCCATGAGTTTGTTGACAATGTGCCAAAGTGACAATAATAGTTTAAAATAACTCCCTCAATTAACTGCTAAAATACACACGCCAGACGTAACGATTTTATGCCCAATTTGTAGGGCAGTTAAGGGGAACGAATTGAAACCACGCGTGTACCAAATCGTTTCTACAGCGGTACAAATGTAATTCTTAAGGAGTGGAGTTCAGCTCACTCTGACAAGATAGCAATCTCTGGTCACCAGCTAATAGCCGCTGGTTGGATCGGTCCTGTAGCGTAAATGAGACATTAGCACGTCTGCACTGACTGCCTTCAAAGTGCCCACATGTACCCTAAGCTTTAAATTCCTAATTTGCCCAAGCCACAACAAAATAAACACAACTTAACATTTTGATCAAATTACATCAATTCACAAATAACTGCATCATCCCGATACCAGTACAACAAAACCGTCCTTAATAATAGAGATGCAAACAATACGGTACCAAACAATCGGAACCGAATAATGAATATCGAATCAAATTTCTGGATCCTCCAACAATGCTCGGTATCGATCCCAGTAGGCATTTGAACGCATTTAGCATTCCATAATGAAAGGACCCAATCAGGCATGTGAAGTATGATCCTCGGTAATTGGGTACCGGTTTTGGTTTCAATCAATATCAACCCTATTATTCCGTCACAGAATTGACGATAATTTTTGAATGGAATTCGCGGGATCTTCGGTATTATATCGGACAGTAATTTTTGAGGTATCTGTATTTGGACAAAGGAGAAAGGTCAGCGGGTCTATTCGAAGTATTCCTTAACTAAAGATTGAACGTAGTAAAATAACGTGAAATAATTTGATGTTCTTTATTGAATATCCTGTCAAATTTCAGACTTACATACTTTGTACTCAAGTAAAAAGATATTTTTTGAGTGTTTTCTTAGAACATGTTTCTTTGTCGTCTAATTTACAAAGCAATTGAAGTTGAAGATTTCTTAAATTACCTATAGATGTTTTATTGGTTAGTAATTAATTAATGTCTTTCTAAAAGTAAACTAGAAATTAAAAAAATACAGTGAAACTCATAATACTGATCTATCAATAGACATGAATTCGTATTATGACAATGGCACAGTGACTGAGCAATTGGCTTGTGCGCTACGGGTGATTGGTTAAATTCCCACTTGGAACAAATATTTGTATGCCTTACAGATAATAGTTCTGGTTCTGAGTGTACGTGAAAGCGAGATTTTTGTCTGTAAATCCACAATACAAGAACTGAGCATGTATTGACGATCAAAGATGACTTTTTTTTAAATTTATTCCACTACACTCCACTCCAGTCACGGTTATTCATAAAAAAAACTTTAACAACAGCTATTGTTGTTAAAGTATCGGTACCACAATTAGCATGTCACATCCCTACGCTTCGTTTTGACGTTGCGTCGCGTCCAATGAGCAAACAAAACTCCTATTGTCCTGTTAATAGCCCATTGATCTGTTAAATCAACTATGACCGACTTTGTGGATTATTAACACTGACTTCCAACTGAGTGGAAACATTAAAATTTTATATTGGAAATAACAATAGCGTGTGATATTTTGTATCGTCAATGATAAACGTGTTTTCCTACTTTGTAGTTTTTTTGTTTGGTAATTTTAAATATAGTTTTTTATAACCCCGTCATGCGAGGTCCGTAAGGTAAAAACCGGCCAAGTGCGAGTTGGACTCGCGCACATAGGGTTCCATACCGTTATCTATAAAAACGACAAAAATCACGTTTGTTATATGGGAGCCCTCTTAAATATTTATTTTATTCTGTTTTTTAGTATTTTTTGTTATAGCGGCAACAGAAATACATCATCTGTGAAAATTTCAACTGTCTAACTATCACAGTTCATGAGATACAGCCTGGTGACGGACGGACGGACAGCGGAGTCTTAGTAATAGGGTCCCGTTTTACCCTTTGGGTACGGAACCCTAAAAATCTAGTTTCCTAAGTTGCCTCATTGGTCTAGTGGTGGCAAGCGCGACTGCTGATCGTGAGGTCTTGGGTTCGATCCCTAGGTCGGGTAAAGTGTTATTGGATTTTTCTGTGTGGAATTCCTCAATAGCAGCCCGGAATTTGGATGTGTGCCCGGTTGATGGCAATAGTCTCGCCCCCTATTATATGGGACTTAAATATAACGGCGACATGAGGGTGTTACTTTACACCTCTGCCTAACCCTTCGGGGAATACAGGCGTGATGTTATATGTTAGTTTCCTTCAGCCGCGTTTACGATAGGCGAGTAGTATATAGAATTGCTTGCATGCAAGTTGTCATTACAGTACATTGAATTTCGACCTGCACGCAAGTACCTATAACGTAAATACTGTGAGCAACAGTGCAAGCAGCATTGTAAAAAATACGTCATAAATCTAAAAACCCAGAAAGAAGTTAGAAGCCCAAAAGTCTGGCAACCGGTCTAGCCATAGGATATCTGCATTACCCAGTAACTGGATTACGGAGGTCTGTTAGCAGTCGCTCCGTGTAAAATACTGGTATTCAGCCGCATCTGGTTAGACTGGAAGCTGGCCCGAATAATTGGGAAAAGGTTAGGAGAAAGGGACTCTTCATCAATCTTGGTAAGCAACTGATAAATTCTATTCAACTTTTCTACAATTAGAACAATCACGTCAGATTATTTCCTTTCCTTCTTTTTCTGGTTTATTTAATCTAAATCTGAAAAAAAAACACCGCATACTCACAATTTGAATTTTACTATACTCTGAAATCTATTCTGTCATTATAGGCCTGCAGCTTTCCTACAAAATAAAATAATAGTTCGTCTTTTACATCTATATAAATAAAAATGAATCGCCAAATGTGTTGCTAAGCGCAAAACTTGAGAACAGCTCGACCAATTCAGCTATTTTTTTTATATATTCCTTAAGGCATAAGGAACGTTTTTACGGAGAGAAAAAACATAAAAATTGCGTGGAAAATAGTAAAAACAACACTTTTCTTTTTCCACAACAGGCTAATAACTTTTGAGAGAACGAAGTCTGTCTGAACAGCTAGTTGTAAATACAAATAAAAATTCTAATGCTCTTTAAATCAAAGAAAAAGAAAAGCAGCGTCTTTCTTACATAAATTGCAAGCTGCTTATAATTGTTCAAAAGCTATAATAGTCAGCGGAGCGTAATAAGTCGTTATTGTAAATTATTTCCAAGCCTGGGAATGAAAAGTAATTTTTTAACAAAGTCCAGATACTTATAGACCGGTCCAAGTTTTGTAGGTCAACTTAAAAAGGTAACGGAAGGAGGTAATCCATCTCTTTCTATTGACGGGATGAGTTCCAGACGAAAGAGCTTGTAGTTAATATTGTCGTCCAAAATATACGATCCATTTCGTTTGTAACTTTCAAAGAATTCAAAGGGCTGTTTGGTTGGCAAAGGTTTACCATCGTACGCCCACAGTTCTTCAAAGATGGCGTGAGTGCTCATTTAAAAGGGGGAAAACTTATGGCTATTTATTGGGTACAATTCCAATCCCAGGCTTTCCAAAAACTTTTTTTTTCTAAACAAAGTATGCTTTTTTTATCTTTGGAAAATCTTCATGGATGTCTCTCACCCAGGGAAGGCGAGGGGTTCTCCCGGACTCTTACCGGCTAAAAACCAACGGTGTTCCTCCTCCTGACCGTGCGGCCGGGGTCGCGGGATTCGCAAAAGCATGCGCCGCAACCTCGGCAGGTCTCGGCCCGCCAACCCTTGGCGGACCTCTCTTCTGTGGGGCCTCGCCTCACGTCTTCCTGAGAGGCGCGCGCGGAACACTGCGCGCCGCCTTCTCGGGCCTGTTACTGGTCGGGCAGCAGGTCCCCTAACCCGCCACCCGCAGGCCACACACTAGGGCGGCTGGAGGTCGTCGCGTAAAACAAATTATCCTAACATTCTTATAGATAGTCTGACTCAGATGCAGGTCTTTAAGTTCTACAGACGTGCTACCTGGTACTAGACAAACTATGAAGGATTCTCCATCTCGTTCTCGCAAGGGAATCACCGCACTCGCAAGGGAACCAATCAAGGTAGTCCGTGATATCCTGAAACTATTTTTACTAGAGTTACTAACTTTTCTATATTCGCCAAATTAAAAAAGGAAATAAATATATATACATGTATACATGTTGCATCTCATTCCAACATTACAACTTATAGTTTTTTGATGTCGCAACCTCCACGCTCACTAGCTCCTAGAGTGCCCCGGTAATGTTTATTGAAAGAGACACTTAAGCGAATTTCCAAAAAAAGTCTCCCATAAAAACGTTCCACTAAAGGCGTGTACTGCCAATAACATTACTGCTACTACCCTTATACCACCAAAGAGAAAGGTTCAGAAAGTCCAAACATATAAAATAGCAAGTTTATGAACAAAAAACAACAATAAATATCGGTACAGGAGCACTGCGTCTGCGACGACTGCGACTACGACAACTGCGACTGCGACGACTGCCCCTGCAGTTGTTTAAAACTTACCGCACATGGCGTATTACTAAAGTTAGACTAGTTGTCAGACTTTCGGGCTTCTGACTACCAGTAACGACTGTCATAGGTGTTCGTATGACACCCGGGACCGACAGTTTAACATGTTTTCCGAGGCACGGAGGGGTCTCGATGTGTAACGAATGGTCACCTATGCACAGAATGACCGCGGCAACTTCGCAAATCGTATGAACCGCGCGGTCGTTAATAAGCCAGGAGCCCCTACTTATTTTGCCCACTGTGGCTATTTATTTGTGAGTATAAAATCGTGCGTTGTTCGTTGTTGGCCTTCTGTATACTCTTGTCATGTGGCTAAACTTCAAACTTTATTTGGTACGATACAAGATATTGTTTTCCCTTTTAGATGTATTTCTGCACCAACAATGGTATCGTTTGAGGATTAGCAGCAATGGTGGTTTAATTTATTATTGATACTTGTGTAACATCGTGAGAAAACCTGCACACTTAAGAGGGCTCCATAAAGTTCTTGATGGTGTGTGTAGTTTGCCAACCCGCATCAGGCCAGCGTGGTGGACCAGGGCCTAAACCCTTCTCATACTGAGAAGAGGCCCGTGCCCAGCAGTGGAAAATAATGGGCTAATTATCTTATTATTATATAACAAATATTGAACCAGTGGTATTATATGCAATAATATATGATATTCCCGAGGTCCCAAATTGACATCTAATCAAAAGGGTTGATCTGCCAATCCCTGTAAATCAGTTTTGATCTACAGGTTTGATCTCTTGTAGAATCCTTGCGAATTCGATCGCCTGTCTATTGAGATGACGGCTCCTTATATCGGGGGGTCGAGTCGTATTGGTTACTTAATTTATCTCATTATACAGAACGGCGAAATGACGATGTTACTAAACACCTCTGCTCTACCCTTCGGGGAATACAAGCGTGATGCTATGTCTTATTATCTGTAATTGCAGTGATACCCTAGTGGTGTGACCGTCGGACTGTCAAGTCATAGGTCTCGAGTTCGAGCCCAAGGCACACACCTCTGACTTTTCGGATTTGTGTGTATTATATAATTATTATAACTTTCTTATAAACGGTGAAGGAAAACATCGTGAGAAAACCGGTATGCCTGAGAGATATTTCTCGATGTGAAGCCAAGTCAGACGCCCATGGGCGGCGTAAACTCTGACACCACCACTTAGTCACTAACCACACGAAAAGAAAAAGAAGATCTGTTATAAATAACTGCTTAGGCAATTAGGCGTAGATGATAAAAGTAAAATTATATCAATCTTCAAACTCTGAATCAAAGTTCAACGATAATATCAATATTAAGTATAATTCCGTAGTACTATCAGCAAAAAAATGGACTCCAGATGGTCCAAGAAAATTGGCGCAATGCTAAAAGATTTTCTCTATAACTCGCGTCCGGTTTTCCACCTTGAAATATTCTTAGCGCATAATTAATAAAATTGATGAACAGCATCCGCAGTTTCGCCGTAAAACAAAAAATACCATATTGTTTCTGGCAACACCATAAAGTAATCAAAGAACGACTTTTACCGCCGCCATTTTGACAACCGGCGCGGGCGCTGGCTTTCAAACATTTTGTAACGTAAACCACAATTCATAAATTATTTTTGGAAAAAGTAATTATTCCTGAAACATAGATTTATGTTTTGAAACAAACTCCTACGATTGTTATTTAGTTTTGGTGCATTCTTGTGACTACGGATTGGATCATATAGCGTTTAATTTTAGGACTGTGACTGTACTGAGTATAATTTAAAAAAAACTAGTAAATTTTTTAACCTAACATTTCAATACTCTTTGGTCTAGTGGTGACAAGCGCGACTGCTGATCGTGAGGTCCTGGTTTCAATCCCCAGGTCGAGCAGTGTTGTTAGATTTTTCCATGTGGAATTCGTCAGTAGCAGCCCGGAGATTGGATTTGTGCCCAGTCCATGGCAATAGGCGCGCCCCCTATTACAATGGAACTTAAACATAACTGCGAAATGGTGTTACTATACACCTCTGCTCTACCCTTTGGGGTGTAGGTACAGGCGTGATGTTATGTTCAATATATAATATTTTGATGTGAAACATCTAATGCGGCGGTACGAGTGTGAGAGCGGCTGTTGCGTGGCGACGCTCGCGGTGGCAGACACATGACGGTAGACCTTCGTAAATCGTCGGCTCTCTTCGGCTTGATTCGGCCATATTTTTTTTTACAAAATCAGTTTAGATTTTTCATTTCTTTTTTATCAAAGCCATAACAGCAATAAAGATATTTAGAAAAATAATTCAATTAAATTCTTTTATTTCAATCAACAGTTGGATCATATAATAGCATTCGGTACATATAAAAACTATTGAAAAAATACAAAAATTAAACTAAACACAACACACAATTTCATTGGGTATTACAAATTAAATTGGCAAAGTCAACCAATTTTAATTAGAAATAATCATAAATGTTACATATTTAAAAATAATATCTCAAATAAAAACTATTTAATTAATCAATAATTATCATTTAAATTAATTATCATTTCATAATGGTTCAGTTTAAAATTACTGCGCACGTGTAAAATGGGAACAATTACAATGCAAAAATAATATTTTCAATTCACCATTGACTTAGTCACTATCGTATTATTTTCTTTGTTAGATTCTTGGACGAAGCTCAAAACATCGATCTCGTTTGAAAGCCATTTAAAAATACTACTGTTACATAAAATGCTTTAAAATCTTTTTCAATGCAAAACGCTGATCATGATTTTTTGGTAAATGATCTTTATATTATTTTTATTCTTCATGAACGAATCATTACTAGATTATCGTCAAATCCTTTTATTTCTTTAGTTACTGTTTAAGACTGAAGCCACACTTAGCAGCGACGTCAACTGCGACACATAAGCAATTCTTCTTCTTTTCGTGTGGTTAGTGACTAACTTGGTGTCACAGTTTATGCCGCCCATGGGCGTCTGAATTGGCTTCACATGCCGTCGAGAAATATCTCTCAGGCATCTCGGTTTCCTCACAATGTTTTCCGTCACCGTTTTTTTAAGCGTGTGATAATTATACAATACATACATGAATCCGAAACGCCAGAGGTGCGTGCGTGGGTTCGAACAAAGCGTAGTGGTGTGACCGTCAGACTGCCAAGTCATAGGTCTTGAGTTCAAACCCAAGGCACGGACCTCTGACTTTTCGGATTCATGTGCGTATTGTATAATTATCACTTGCTTAAAAACGGTGAAGGAAAACATCATGAGGAACATGCCTGAGAGATATGTCTCGACGGCATGTGAAGCCAAGTCAGAGAACCATGGGTGGCATAAACTCTGACTCCAGGTTAGTCACTAACTACATGAAAAGAAGAAGATATAGTACTTAGCTTGTATTAAACCATAATTATGATAGTATATTAAAACCCTATGGATTGATGTAAATACAACCCACAAGTAGATAAATAAACTCTCTGCCCTCACAGCACTACACTGTGTATGTCATAGCACCCACGTCACAGCGACTGTCGAGTCGTGCATGCCATACTCATTACATACAGAAACGTATCCACGGTAGTCTTCCCTAATCCTGTCCAATTAGCTTTGAATTTAGTTATATTCCGCAAAAATGTACACTCGCGACAAAAAGTGTGTGTCAAACAAATTAAAAACACGGTACAGTCACGCTGCTAATTGGAGTCCCTTTCAATTTCACGGCTCTAAAGCGCAGACATGTGATGCCGGCGAGATCATAACAGAATAGTTTAACAAAAGTTAAACTGTGTAAAGAATTTGAAAAAAAATTACGAGAAATTTAAGGACCTGTGCACACCACGTTTTTTAAACGCGCCGTTGACGCGCGTTAATGTGAAATTCCATACTTAAAAAATGTGTGTATCATTTTTTATGTATAGAGTTTGACGTAAACGCACGTCACCGGCGCGTTTAAAAAACGTGGTGTGCAAAGGCCCTAAGACCAGCCTTATTAAGTAGAAAACACTTAAAAATATAATTTTTACATACATATTAAACAAAAACGGACTACCGCGTGCTGTCTCGTGCTGTAAGATGAATGATTTAGAAGAAGAAGAAGAAGAAGAGTCTCTTGTGCTCCCAGTAATTGATTATGCAGATGTTTGTTACTCTGATTTATCCCAAGAACTTCTGAACAAATTGGATCGTCTCCTAAACAATTGCATACGTTTTATTTTCGGACTTCGTAAATATGATCACATTTCTCATTACCGTTCTCAGCTTAAATGGCTGCCTATCCGCCCGAGACGATCCCTCAGATCTCTCTGTATGCTCTTCTCCATTATGAACGATTCATGTGCTCCTGATTATCTGAAAATATATTTTCAAGTGTTGGGCAATTCTCACAATCGCAACCTTCGTGCTTCTGAAAATTTACTTCTTGAAATACCTTCCCATCGCACAGGTTTCATTTGTAACTCCTTCGCTGTCTCAGCAATTAAACTTTGGAACGTGCTCCCCCTTGATATTAAAAAAGCTCCTAGTAAATTCTCCTTCAAACGCAAAGTTAGGAAACACTACTTGAAGTCGCTGCACTCCTAATCATCTAATTTAGTCTTCATCATAATTGCATTAAGTTTTTCATAACGTTTTGTAATTGATATATATATATATATATATATATTATAATATCTACATATTTTATTATTTGTATATATGTATTTTATGTAATTTATATTTAACTTTTGATTTCCTAATATATTCAGCCCAAAATTGTCAACTCATCTTTTTCCTGTACCTACGTATTTTGATGCTTTTCTTTTTAACCCTAAGGTTGACTGGTAGAGAATGCCTTATGGCATTAAGTCCGCCTTATGTACCACAATAGTGCATAGAAGTATAAATAAATAAGAAGAACTACAGCAAAATTCACAAATATCTGGACTTAAATGTATTTAGTTTCTTTTTCTTTATTGCTGGCATGATTTATAACGAAAGGCATTTAAAATTAATTTAACTAAAATAATAAAAGTTACCGTTAAAGATTACATGACATAACATCACGCCTTACACATTCCCCGAAGGATCCAGAAGAGGTGTTTTTTTAGTACACCCTCGTTTCGCCGGTTATGTTTAAGTCCTATGTAAATAGGAGGCAAACCTATTGCCATTAACCGGGCACAAATCCAGACTTCAGACTGCTATTGAGAAATTCTTCTAAAGAACCCAAAAACACTGCCCGAGGGATCGAATCCAGGATACATGCTTAGCAGTCGCGTTTGCTACCACTAGACCAACAAGGTAGCTAAAGATTAATTTATCTTATTGAATCAAACTTACATGGAACAAAATACACACTGAAACTATATCCCAGATCAGAATAGCACAGACAGAATCTATTTCCGTCCTCCCTTTAAACGATACGACTTAAACTACTATCTATCCTACACATTGACGTGCGTATTTCGAGCGTTTTCTTTCAGTTTTCCGCTCCAGTAACGCACGCACAGACAGTCGCAATCTCTTTGATCTATACGAATAGACGTTTCCGATATTATGCTAAACAAATGGTTGGTGGGTGCTTTTTTTAGAACAAACCTTTAGCTGGTGATCGAAAGGTGTTATCTGCGGTGTAACCACTTTTGTACTTGATGTTACTTTTTATTATGTAATCGTTTTGATTTATGGTTTTGTAAAAAATGTTATAACCCCATTTGCGGGCATTCGATAGTGCGTTGCTAGGTAATTAACAGACCCATTAGGTTTCCTTGTTACTTATACTTACCAATAAAAGCAATAATAATCAAGCAAAAAAAAATTGCAAATTAAAATGCACACATGCTACATGTCTGATGAAAGAGTGAAACATTTCTTAACCAAGACTAAGGCTGTTGTTGACCAACATTAAATCTCTGACTAACATATATACATATATTTACATCCGTTTACGTAAAATTATAACCAGAGAATCAATGTTGGTCAATTACATCCTAAAAACTGTAGCTTCTTTACATAGTACTAAACAAAGCCGCTCCCGCTGTCTGTACGCTTAGATCTTTTAAACTACGCAACGGATTTTAATGCAGTTTTCAGCAATAGATAGAGTGATTCAAAAGGAAGATTTATATGCCCCACATTAGTATTTACATTGCATCCGTGCGAAGCCAGGGCGGGTCGTTAGTTACAAAAAAGCACTTATTCTTCATTCTTTCTTTGATATATCGTTCACTATTACAAGTATAATTATATACTATCTCACGTTTTGACGTCAGAACTAAGTAATAAACATCCAGGAACGTAATAAATCCTTTGATTCACATCTAATGTGACAGTTTAGTGATGTGCGAAAGGTATTTCTATAAAAACTAGCTCTGAGACACCATATGCTTCTAACTCAGACAAATGCTGGTATAACCTGCTCTCTGTAAATGGTCATGTAGGCAAACGGCCTGACATAACAGACTACAGTAAATAATGTGCTTTTAAATACACACGGTGTGTCATACTAGATCACTTATTATAGTAGGGTAGACTGGTAACATATACTAATATTATAAAGCTGAAGAGTTTGTTTGTTTGAACGCGCTAATCTCAGGAACTACTGGTTGGAATTGAAAAAATATTTTTGTGTTGGATAGTCCATTTATCGAGGAAGGTTATAGGCTACATAACATCACGTTACGACCAATAGGAGCGGTGCATAAATGAAAAATGTTGCAAAAACGGGAAAAATGTCCACCCGTGCGAAGCCGGGACGGGCCTTTAGTTTTTAATAAATGATTTCTATTTCTGTATTTAAATCTGTTATGGACACTTTTAAAAGTCAATATAATGTTTTTTTTAAGACTCGATAGCGCCGGCATTTCCTACCTGACTAGCTCTGAGAAGAAATGCCGAAACAACCTCAAAGATCAAGGTCTCTTTTAAAGTCCAGACTTTGTGGTATAAAAACTATGCGAGTGTAACAATGTAGGGCGACGTCTGGAATGGCCTTTTGAGGAAAGTGCCATAGCAGACTAAGACTTTTAACGATAAGACTTCTCTTGCTTTCAATAAAATGTCAGTTTAAATAGATGTTTAGTCTTGGGCCTGAACCTGCAACTAAGGTATGACATTGGGGAACAACAGACTGGATGCTGTATGTAGCTCAACCAGCCATAATATTAGGTCCTTACCTATGAAATTGGCGTTTTTTTCTCACAAATAGAGGGCCTCGTCACTTCTATGATTTAAAATATTAATCAATTGTTTGATATTATATCGAATAATGACCATCATAGGCAACTACCAATAGTAAAAAAAACCTTATTATTTATAGTTTTCTAAACATAAAAAATAACTTAATAATGCCTCCTCTTTTTGTTAGCAGAAATGAACACTATTTTTGTTTTAACTTAGCCAAAACTTATTTTTGTCGCATAATCTAAGTGGAATACGTTATCTTAGTTTTTAAACATTTGTGCATAAAAGTTTTAAAACATTAGTGTTTATAGTTGTTAAATAAATTAAGAAAATGTTAGTATGAAAAATGCAATTTCTTTAAAATTCTCCATACAAAACGTTGATTTCATTGGTGGGGACCTAATATTATCTCTTTATTCGCTTTTATGAAACCTGCTAGAAAATACTCTGCAGCACACAGAACTGCCACAGGAATTCGTTTCTTGCAAACCAATCCAATCACAAAACAGCTGACCGCAATCTGTCTGCGCACACGCATAATGTACTGAACAAGTGAATAGTCAACTAACAAAATCCTTTCTTTGTCCTCAGGTACAAGTGAAGTGTTTCCATCACATGTCAGCAAGGATCTCTCGCCGATAACAGTGTTAGTGTTCATGTGGGGTGTCGGTAGCTGATCGCACTGGCGTGGTACGGGCCCGGGGGGGGCGCGATGCAGGCGGGAGGGGGATGGTTCCTGCCCTGGACCATGGGCCTGCAGAAGTTTGCAGTGGCCCTGCCCATGGGCGGGGTGATGCCTTTGGTACCGCCGCTGTTGGCTGCACTGCCACCAGCGCCTCCTCCGCTGAGGCTCATCGCGCCACCTCAGTTGCCTCATCAGCAGCCTGGAAGAAAGGTACGAGTTATTAGAGAGTATGCTCGTAGTTACAGAAACTCTAGTTAGAACGTAAAACTACAGTTAAATTGTAAGGCTTACACTTCAGGTGTTTAGAACAAACCATTTCCATTTGAAAGAACCGACTCTGCTCTTCGAGGTCCAATGATATGTGAGGAGAAGTCCTTCAAACTTATTACACCCCTCTTTTTACGGCAGGGTTGTTATCCAAGATAACAATAAGACTGTCATTTAAACGATTGACTAAATATTGAGGTTTCGGTCAGCGAAAATGCGTAATTGATCAGCAATGCATGATCAGCGGTGAAAATGGTCTCAGATTTTGAACAATAAGCCTTTCGGTGTTGTTAAAAAGAAATAACCGCACTTCTAACCTAACCTAACCTAGTCGAGGTGCTCAGACTATTTAATAGCAGATTTATTTTGCAAATCATTTAATTAGTTCTCTAACAATAATAATATGCCTTGCGCATTTTATCTCTAGTTGCCGACGTTATCAATGGTGTATGTAGTCCGCTCACCTGCACCAGGCCAGAGTGGTGAACTACGGTCTAAACCCTTCTCATTCTAAGAAGAGGCCCGTACCCAGCCGTGAGGCACTAATAGACTGATTATACTATTATGCTCATGTTTGACAAACCTCTGCTACTGCTTTTTGACTTTTTTGATCTTGAGGTAAACCTAAGTGGAAATGTCACCACAATTCCTTAAGTTCAAATAACAGGATTCATTCGCCAGAACAATCTGTTCCCGCAAATACCCTCATTGAGTCTGATTGATTCGATCGAGTGACTTGCGATTTGTTGGAAACGTATTAGCAGTTAGAGCTAAATGATCGCTGACATTACTCAAGTGTTCAGTAACATTTCCTTCAAGCTTTTGTTATCTACTCTTCAATTGTAAGTTACAGCAATGCATTATTTACAAGTTTCAAAATTTAGGGCTGAAAGACAGAATGATTTAAAAAAAATTGTTTACCCTAGTTAACAATTTTCTTTTTATTAGATATCTCGAAACTTTTACAAAAAACATAAGTAACCGTGAATAATTCAATAAAGTATTTGATAAAATTTCCAAATTATGAACAAACCAAACATTTTCACTAGATAGAAACAGCACTATAAGGCGATGACGATGATCGATGATCTTATGAAATTTATAGCAAATTCACTTCACAGAAAAATACGCCTCCATCAAAAACTTTCAAAGCGTGTATCTCCTCCATTATCTTATCGATTTCATTAATTTTTTCATCAATCATGTCCTTTTTATGACTTTTATTAAATTCTTGATCATTTTTTAACGTAGTCATCTACCCTATTATTATTTTGGCCAATACATTATTATTTTTCTCTGTTTCTTGGAAACTAGAGCGCTTCAATTTAAGATTCCTTTGAGTATGAAGAGGTCCTCCTCCAAAAAGATGTTTCATCCTAAACAATTCCAAAAACTTACTGATTACACCTCCAGCAGCTACAATCCAAAACCAAAAACCCACAAGAGAAGACAGCATTACGTATTTTGAAAATTATTATCCCTTCTTATCACGTATATTAAGTTGACAGCAAGAGATACAGAAAGGTTGGCAGACGGGGATATTGATATACCACAGTATTTTTTATAGAAAGCTCTCAACACATATAAAACAAAAACCTTTGCCGTCGTATCGTACAATTCTAGAGACAAAAATACTTCAAACATTTCTACCCATTGTTCGTAGCCTCCGTTAGCCTAATATAAAAAGACGTAGGCTGACGTGGGTCTAGTATCAATTACTAAAGGTAATTTAGGAATAGACAACCTGGATTGGAATATAGAACCACGGACAATGGATATTTATGTAGGAATAAATTGCTGAAGGTTGGATTGTTCGTCTTAATTTTGAACGGTCTTAAACCGTGGACACGGTCTCGAAATCTATGGATAAATTGCAAAAAATCCATGTACACATTTCATGAGGATTCTTAACACACTTAGAAAATGGGAATTTTCCCAATCCCATGGGGTTTCAGATTACGGGTGCTCCAGCATGCTTATGGATGCTATGGAATGCTTTCGTAGCTAAAATCACAAGGTAATGCGTACGTCGAAATGTATCGAGCATTTTTGAGATTTGATGATTGATTTCATTATTCCATTATTCCCTTAAACACCATATTGCCATCACCAATATCTTTGCTAAATGTGGTGATTACGTCAATATCATCACCATCGTCCATTGTAACGGTATACAACGTGTAACGGAAACAACCAGAACTTAAGACCAAACCTCAGATATCCCAATTAGAATATTCTACAACATAACATCACGCCTTGTATTCCCAGAAGGGATTGGCAGAGGTGCTTTAGTGCACCCTCGCTTCGCCAGTTAGGTTTAAGTCCCATGTAATAGGGGGCGAGCCTATTGCCATTAACCGGGCACAAATCCAGTCTCCGGGCTGCTACTAAGAAATTCCTAATGAAAAAACCCAAAAACACTTTGCCCGACCTGGGGATCGAACCCAAGACCCCACGGTCAGCAGTCACGTTTGCCACCACTAGACCAACGAGGCAGTCACAATAGTTGAAATTATACTTTAATGAACTTTGCCATATTTTTTAAAGAAATTAATATTGCTTTTTCATTGCATTTAAAGTTCAGTCTTATTACCTTGATGTAAGTCTTAATTTTCTCTATATCAATTGACTGAGTGATAAGTAATAATCTCTTAAAAAATATTTTTGCCAAACGGATTTTAGGATTGAAGGTCGAAATTATTATAATGTTGTATTGTCGTGGGAATTGAATTTGTGTGCGAAGTTTCAGGAGAATCGGTTAAGCAGAAGTAGTTGAAAAATCTGTCGCAAGATTTGAATCAAACAAATATACGAAGCCAAGCTAATATTTATCTTTACATAGTATATAAAACAAAGTCGCTCCCGCGCTCTATACACTTAGATCGTTTACATTACGCAATGGATTTTATTGAAGTTTTCAGCAATAGATAGAGTGATTGAAGAGGAAGGTTTATATGCCACACATTAGTATCTACATTGCACCCGTGCGAAGCCGAGGCGGGTCGCTTATAGTACATTTTTTAAAGAAATTACACATTGTAAACGATTAACCAGTCGATTCCAGACAACCTACTTTCTGGTTAAATACACCTTGTATAAGACCATGTTCAATGGACTTTTATGGGCTGCTAGTATAATTGGATTGTCAGATAGTTTCACTATCCGTTTTACGACATCGCTAGCTGTATTAGAAAGTATATGGGTTTAATCCTGGACTAAACTATTTACGAGTGTTATAACACTTATCCCTCCTTTCACTTTTACTAGCGTAGGAAAACTAACGGTATCATGTTTTACTTTTATTCTGTCCTTACTATTCATTCATCAATGTAAATAAGTTCAATCTTCTTCTTTTCGTGTGGTTAGTGACTAACCTGGTGTTAGAGTTTATGCCGCCCATGGGCCTCTGACTTGGCTTCACATGCCGTCGAGAAATATCTGTCAGGCATGCTGGTTTCCTCACAATGTTTTCCTTCACCGTTTTTAAGCTGATAATTATACAATACGCACATGAATCCGAAAAGTCAGAGGTGCGTGCCTTGGGTTCGAACTCGAGACCTATGACTTGGCAGTCCGACGGTCACTCTACTAGGCTATCACTGCTATAACACGTTCAGTATAACTTGTACATATTTTATGGTGACTTGCACAGCGACTGTCTTAACGTAAGATTAAAGCTTTACATAATTCAAACACCTCTTGACTGCCTCGTTGGCCTAGTGGTGGCAAGCGCGACTGCTGATCGTGAGGTCCTGGATTCGATCCCCAGGTTAGGCAAAGTGTTATTGGGTTTCTCCGTGTGGAATTCCCCACACAGCCCACTTCATTACAAGTGTCGAAACAGACAGACAGACGAGTGTAAGTTTTGTCGGAAGTGACCCGACCGCTCTACCTATGAATTTTTCTGTAGATTTCTACAGACAACATGACTGCTAAGTCATAGGTCTCGAGTTTCAACCCAAAGCACTAACCTCTGACTTTTCGGATTCATGTGCGTATTGTACAATTATCACGTGCTTAAAAACGGTGAAGGAAAGCATCGTGAGGAAACCGGCATGCCTGAGAGATATTTCTCGACGGCATGTGAGGCCAAGTCAGAGGCCCATGGGCGGCATAAACTCTGACACCGGGTTAGTCACTAACCACACGAAAAGAAGAATGACAACATGACATCACGCCTTGTATTCCCCGAAGCGTTCGGCAGAGGTGTTTTCAGACAACCTCCTACAAAACTGACATTTAGTTTATCTATTTAGAGATGCATTTTGTTCAACAAACCGATCGTTTATCACACCCTTTTCTAAAAACACAACATGTAAGCGGATTATATGTTTACCATAATTGTGTTTCGATACGTTAATACCCGTACCTATGTAAATGTGTACATACACGTTTATTATCAAAATGTTTCGTTTGAATGGTTTTCAATTAGTTCAGAAACAATTTGTTATGATTACGTCATACAACAGCATCTGAACATCAGCCATCTCAGAGCACATCAACGTCAAATGTGCTCTGTCTAGCCTTTTCCCAACTATATTGGGGTCAGCTTCCAGTCTAACCAGATGCGGTAGAATACCAGTATTTTACACGGAGATACTGCCATCAGACCTCCGCAACTCAGTTACTGGGCACTGCCAATATCCTAGGGGTAGACCGGTTGTCGGTCTTTCGGGCTTCTGACTACCCGTAACGACTGTCATAGGTATTCGTATGACACCCAGGACCGACTGTTTAACGTGCTCTCCGAGGCAAGGAGGGGTCTCAATGTGTAACAAAACGAACCCACCCACAGACTGACCGCGGCAAGCGCAGCTTAATCTTGCAAATCGTATGATCTGCGTGGTTGATAATTTAGCCACAAGCCCACCAAGTCGCCGTAGCTAAAATCAGCATAGATGACAATGATGACGTCATCATCATCATCATCATTCCTGCTGAATCGGGACATCTCTCACAAACAGCTACCAGAAAAATTTCGCGATCTTCTTCCCTCGTGTTGGCATTGGCTGTACGAGAATAGCTCATGCTGTGGTGAAAAGATTACCCAGTCAGAGAGGTTGGTAGCGAGACTTACTGCCCAGGATGCGAAAGAGGTGATAGCTGTTTTAATGCACCCCGATACAAAGTTTACCCAGGAGATGTACTCAAAACGCTCCCAGACACATTACCAAACAAATCATATACGAACACTTAACTACCCCACGGTGTGCCGGACGTACTTACTCATTGTGGATACTCACCCCTATGAATTTTCATCATCATCATCATCAGCCTGAAGACGTCCACTGCTGAACGAAGGCCTTCCCCTTAGACTTCGAACGACAATCCGCCATTTGTATCCATCGGTTGCCCGCGACTTTCACAATGTCGTCGGTCCACCTAGTGGGAGGCCTACCTACGCTGCGCTTTCCGATTCGTGGTCGCCACTCAATAACCTTTCTTCCCCATCGGTTATCGGTCCCTCGAGCGATGTGGCCTACCCATTACCACTTCAGCTTGCAAACCCTGACAGCTATAAATTTTAAATGACAGCTATGATTTTTTTTTTCCTATGAATTTTGCCACCTATTAACCCCGAAGTTGCTTCTTAGTCTACTTAACCCTGTAACAGTCATAGGTCATAAGGATTTCCTTAAAACGGAAGATAATGTTAGATGCTCAAGTCCTATCCTTACCTAAAGACCACGCGGTTTCTGATGACATCACTTTTATTGTTGATTGTGTAACCGCCAAGTTCTTTTTTGTTTTGTTAATAAAAATGAAAATATTTTTTTGTTTGAGATCTTTGCACGGTGGGACTATTAATGATTTGTAACGCGTGTGTAAGACAAATTGTAATTAATACATAACAGTGACTAAAGATAATTTTGAGGAAGTAATTATCATCCATGCTTTGATGTTTTACTGGTAATCCTGAGAATGAAAGTCTAGTTAATGAACGTTAAATAAAAAATCAAAATACCTGACTGCGTAAAAAATCAACCTTAAAATTAAAATTGAAAATAAAAAAAAGTACAGTACAAATAATACATTTTGATGCGGAACATAGCGAGTACAAACAAGACCCATTATTGGGAAGATTTGAGCCATTTGATGATTGATTTGATACATTTTGGCGCCAAAAATCCGCCATTTAGATTTTTTATAATTTTAACACACCCAGTTACACTCGCGCAATAAAGACGAATCTAACGACATATCATTCATCAAAATCGGTTCAGCCATTTAGTAGTTACGAGGGCACATAGGGACGGACATACATACAGGTCTAACACATAACCCTCCTTTTTTGGCTTCGCTGCAGTCGGGTAAAAATACACGCAGTCTTCTCTCATGTCGGCACGAGCTATATGAGAATACCTCATGCCGTGGTAAAAAGATTAGTTAGTCAGCAGTAGTGGGGCTGACTGCCCAGGGTAGGCGTACTTTGTCACTCATGGGGGCTCTTTTCATGCACCCCATTTAGATGCAGTGATAAGCTTAGGCATAACATAAACATAACATCACGCCTTGTATTCCCCGAAGGATACGTCAGAGATGTTTTTAGTACACCTTCGATTCACCAATTATGGTTAAGTCCCATGTAATAGGGAGCGAACCCATTGCCATTAACCGGGCACAATTTCAGACTCCTAGCTGCTACTGAGAAATTCTTAATGGAAAAACCCAAAAACTCTACGCGACCTGGGGATCGAACCCAGGCTCACCAGTCACGTTTCCGACCACTATACTAGACCAGCAAGGTAGTCAAGGCTTAGGCATATACCCACTTATTACTAGAGATGGTTTAAATCAAGACTAGGGTAAACCCCAAATATATGAGTATATTTTACTTTCTAACATAACAAAAAGAGACGAGGCTACTTTTTTTCTTAGACCATCTCTCCATCATATCATAGTCCATCTCTTGTATTAAGAGGGTAAAGGTGTTATCTAAAAGGTCCATGATAATTCACATAACATTATTGTCATCCCTGCGATTTATAAAGGATTCGACAGAGATATTTGTAATCTTTCAAAGAAAGTGAAAGGTAAAGAGCGTCCAGTGATACTTTTACTCACTTTCACTAGGTACTATTTTTCTCTTTGTCTTCGATTACTTTAGATTAGAAGTTCAGGTCATTTGTTCTATAAACACTAATGCCCGGTTCCTATAAACAAAAACGAATCGTTTTGCTTACCAGTGATAGTATTTTTTATTGCCAAAGTAAGCATCAAAAAAGATTAGCCCTTTTGGACCGGCGCAAGCTACGACGAAACTTGTTATTCTGAGAACGAATTCTAGCTAATTTGGAGTTGTAGATTACGAATCTGAGAAAAAAATCCGGATTTATATCGTTATCCGCACAATTGTTCAACACTGGGCCCGTCCACAAAGCACGTAAAAATGATGAACTAAATGCGATCTTGTAACCCGCACAATTGTATTGGACTGGCGCGAAAGGGCTAGTAAGCTAATTTTACCAGTTATAGCTACTTCCGTATGGGTTATCTACTAAGCAAAGATATGGGGTCTTTGCTACATTTTTGGTAAAGGTAAAAGTGTCTCAATTTCCACCAAAAACGTTCCTTAAATTATAGGAATTGGTCATTAATATACTTTGTTCAACTCGCTGTTTTATAATAATAAGTGCATTGAACGTCATATTTCTTTTTCCTCGTAAATATTGATATTATTGTAACTATGTGTGGTAGGTGCGTAGTACTCTCAACCGGCGTGCGTGTTTGACAAGATGTATTAATGTAGATGAAGCGAAAGAAGTATGTAAGGATCGTAGCATGTGGCGTTCTATAGTTTCTGCCTGCCCTCATGGGAAAAAGGCCTGAGTTTATGTATGCATGTATGTAAGTCATAATTGTTTTTTCCTCGTAAATATGGATATTATTGTAACTATGATTAAAAATACTGAGCATACGTTACATATTGTTAATAACGCATCGTCGAGCTGGTTAACTAACAACAATATTACAAATACCAATGCAAAAATGAGCAGCTGCAAAACATTTATATTTATTCCATGCAAATACATTTTCCATTCAATTCTTAGGTAAAACCAGGTGCACTAACTGTCAAAATGGAGCCAACTGCGCGTCTATTACAAGCAATGTATTATTTTATCTTAGGAAAGATCCACAAAGATGTGCACAGACTAATGTCCTCCCCATGCTGCCCCCATAACAGGCGCTGTCGTCTCTTTCTTTTTTATTTCCGTCTCACTCCTTCGATGGTGTCATGTTTGCTATTATTATCTGTGGGACTAGTTTAACTAGTACAGAAATTAGTATGGTCTGTGTTATGAGTGAAAGAGTTAGAAATACGAACTTTGTGGAGAATTTGCTGTGAAAAAACGATAATTAAAATAATTTGAAAGATTAGGATCGTGGTTAAAACTAAAAATAATTATGGTAAAAGTAGCTATATACATTTACATACATATACATTACATTTTTAAATATATCTATAAAAAATAGTAGCCCACCGGCGGCATCGGGAACAGGGTCCAAGTTAAAATATTAAAATAGTAAAAGTATTAAAAAATTAAACTATTTGTTTGTTAATTTTTTCAATTAAGAATCCGTACAGCAAAAAATATCCTCAAGTTTTTATGAATATAAAATCATTTTTTTTCTTTTTATGGTACATGTACCACATTTAAGATAAGTTTATAATACAATCCCATTTTTTTAACGGCACTAATAAAACCGACCAAACCAACCATCCCTTACAAATTAAGCCAAGCGATAAGTAATTGGTTCTAGCCTAGCCTATGTAAGGCGTTTAATAGTCCCGGCATCGTGTCATCGGATTAACTACGTTTGGTGTACATAGTCTCCCCCTTAATACAGCCAAGACTCTATTGTGAAGCCTTTAATGGTGCTACATTGTTGACAGAATAAATTCGGTTTCGCTTATCACGGATGAGTGTGCGAACTTGGCTGTTTACACTTCCGTGCACACAATTTTATTAATGTATTATATTATGTAGTAGGGTTGTGCATTGTTGATTTATGTAGTGTACTTACTGCATTATTTTAGCCTAATTAGTATTTTATTTTAATATACTCGTTGTGTTAATAGTTCTTATTGATGATTTAATAAATGAAAAGATCCCAAATCCAAATATAATTTTTTATTAATCTCAACGTTTTTACAAAATATTACTTAATGACAAAGCAACGTATGTCGCTGGCCACTATCACCGATGCGATGCCCAATGGTGGGGATGCACGACCGGTGCCGGCGCGATAACGATGACGATCCTTCGTACATACTTGTTTGCATAAACACGTAAAGCCACGTGGGACTCGTGGCTAATGAAAAACCACGCGGATCATATGATTTGCAAGGTTAAGCTGCGCTTGCCACGGTCAGTTTGTGGATGGGTGACCGTTCGTTACACATCGAGACCACTCCGTGCCTCGGAGAACACGTTAAACCGTCGGTCCCGGTGTCATTCAAATACCGAAAGTCTGACAACCGGTCTAAACTTAGAATAGGTTGCGGAGGTCTGATGCCAGTCGCTCCGTGTAAAATACTGGTATTCAGCCGCATCTGGTTAGACTGGAAGCTGACCCCAACATAGTTGGGAGAAGGCTAGGCAGAACGATATTCATAGCTTTCAGTATTACTCCAGAACTGGAATTGTCCCCAATAAAGGATTATCGCCCTTATTCCATGTAATCTAATGCTGACATGTACTAACAATTCACCCCTAACCCTTCGGGAATCACTTTGAATCACCCTTAATTTTAATAGGCATCAAACCTACCAGATAGGCCTCAATTATCAGGTCTTTACTTCAACCACTAATGGCCTTGTTGGTCTAGTAGTGGCAAGCCGGCCTGCTGATCGTGAGGTCCTGAGTTCGATCCCCGCGTCGGGCAAAAGTGTTATTGGGTTTTTCCGTGTGGAGCTCCTCAGTAGCAGCCTGGAGTTTGGATTTGTGTCCGGTTGATGACAATAGACTCGGCACCATTTTTATTTTTTTTCATTTGGTTATTGACTAGCCTAGTGTCAGAGATTATGCCGCCCATGGGCCTCTGACTTGGCTTCACATGCCGTCGAAAAATATCGCTTAGGCATGCCGGATTCCTCACGATGTTTTCCTTCACCGTTTTTAAGTAGGTGATAATTATACAATACGCACATGAATCCGAAAAGTCAGAGGTGCGTGCCTTGGGTTCGATCTCGAGACCTATGACCTATATGTCGGCAGTCGGACAGTCACACCAGTAGGCTATCACTGCTTTTAGGCTCGCCCCCAATTACCTGGCGAAATGAGGGTGTTACTATACACCTCTGCACAACCCTTCGGGAAATACCGGCGTGATGTTATGTTATGTGTTAACACGACTTGAACAAAACACCATCTCAATTAGAAATCTCGATCTAAAATTAAAACGTTACTGGATCTCAGTTGGCATCCACTGCTTTAATAACAGCGGTATTTACATCGTAAATCATGAGGTAATTGCCCCCATGGGACCCTGGTACAGTCATTAACCAACTCACTTGCAAATTAATGGTTGGCGCTTTCTTTGGGCGTGTTGGTTGCACTTTTTTTAATGTACGGCGTAAGTAGAGCGATTGGGTTGAAGTGAGTTATGTGGGTTTTGAAGATGTGCAGCTATCATTATATTTTTTGAAAAAAAGAAGAAAGAAAGAAAAAGTATTTATTTACCGCACACGCGGACGCACACGCATACTTAAATTTAAAAATATAATGTTTCTTAAAATTAGCTTACACTTAAATTTAAACATATAACAATGTGGCAACCCGAACACAAAAAAAAAAAAATAATTTATGGTTACTAGTCCATGCATAACGACCGCTGGGCAAGAGTTTTCACATAATGGGTGCTTGTGGATGGACTACGCCGCCGAGGTCGGCCCAGAAAGAGGTCTGCGATTTGAGGTGGTGCAGGCAAAGAATACTTACATGGAAGGATTTGGGGGAGGCTTTTGCCCAGCAGTGGGACAGTATAGGCTGACAAAAAAAGTCCTTATCCAAAATTATCCCTTGTGCACCGAAGTATCTTGACTATTCGGCAGAGTAGTCTACGAATAAAATATATTAAAAATATTCAATTTATAGTCATAGAAAAAAGTGTAAGGTAAGTCTAGCTCAGTAAAAACCAATCTTAGATCTTTTGACTTTCACTATCTCATTTTAAAAGAAAGCATTTACAATTTTTTGCTCGCAAAATGAAAATAAGCAGCTATCTGAACGCTACGCTACATTTAATGTGAATTTTACAAAAAAATACCTTATACTACAGCTTACAAAATGAACGAATTTTAAATAAAAAAAATATAATATCTGCTACAAAATTTTACGTACCATAAAAGTATTAAATTGCACGCCTCTAGACCTGAACTAGTAAAATAAAATCATCCAGAGAGTGTGTTAAAAATTGTTAATATTCCTCCACGCCGGCTTACCGTCGCATTATTAACCATTTTTTTTACAAAACCAAGCGTTTTACAATCTTAAAAGATTAATCTCTTTAATTCCTACACTGTTACACATCTATTAAATGAGTAATCTTATTACAATTACCGTGAGTCGTAGTGTAATTTAAAAAAAGTTTGCTCCGCTAGTGAGTGGATTAAGCGAAAATAAGTCGACATTATGGTACGAGCCGACTTATTTTGTACCAGGTACAACAATTTAGGTTTTTTGTAACAAAACCTGAGAGACAGTGAAATGAAAAATGCAGGTAATTAATTTAAATGAGTAGTAATTGAGTTGTGTATTTGAGTGCTGACTTTTGGACTGATAGTCTTCTTCTTTTCGTGTGGTTAGCGACTAACCTGGTGTCAGAGTTTATGCCGCCCATGGGCCTCTGACTTGGCTTTACATGCCGTCGAAAAATGTCTCTCAGGCATTCTTCACAATGTTTTCCTTCACCGTTTTTAAGCAAGTGATAATTATACAATACGAACATGAATCTGAAAACTCAGAGGTGCGTGCCTTGGGTTCGAACTCGAGAACTATGATTTGGCAATCCGAAAGTGACACCACTAGACTATCAATGCTAATGATAGGCTGTAGACCTATCACTAACGTTTGACGTATAGTATCATAAACGTATCGCTAATGTAAGCAAATTTTGAAAATACAATTGTCCTATTATTTATTCATTTTTTGCGACATGCACAATTTTTGTCATACATAGCCAATCTATATAAATAAAAATTAATCACCAAATATGTTGCTAAGCGCAAAACTTGAGAACGGCTCGACCAATTCAGCATTTTTTTTTAAATATATTTCTTAAGGCACAAGGAAGGTTCTTATGGAGAGAAAAAACATAAAAATTGCGTGGAAAATAGTAAAAACAACACTTTTCTTTTCCCACTACAGGCCAATAACTTTTGACAGAACGAAGTCTATCCGGGCAGCTAGTTCTGAATAAAATTTTCACTTTAGTTAAATAGTATATGCGAAACGAGTATTTCTGATTTAAAATTCACAGACATACTTACCGTTTACGATAGTAACTCGAAAGCATTCGAGCAAGGCGTACTGATGAATTTTTGATACTTAAATGTGAAATTATTAATCAAAAAATTCTATTAATCGATCCTACCTCATTTGCTTGTCATATCCTGTTTTACAATAATTAAATCGAAAGAAGTTGGTCACGGTACGTAATTTACAATTTCTTTTAATGTGTCCCCTCACTATCATGCATAGCCATGTCTTTTAACCCAGGACTAAAAATAACCTCCCTATTAATTAGGTCTACCAATGATCGTGAGATGAATTGTTCAGATATCGAGACCTAATTACGAGAAATTTACCTGTTTTAATGACAAAAAAAATATCTGGTACGTAAGTAAATGTAAGTTAATAGGGTGATCTAAATTTGGTCGCCCTTCAGCTTTATACAGACGCACGACTCGGCTCGACAGTACTCCGACAAAATCGAATTAAAAAACCGATAAAAAATGTGAAAATGTTGATAGTCTTTACAATCTTTTTTTGATTTTTTAGTGTGGTTTAGTAACAATCTGATGACATTTGAATATTCCAATGTCGAAAGTTTAATATTATTATGAAACCTAAAGCAGCATTCACAAGTCTTCATTACTAAACAGATTGCATGTCTTTTGGTGGTACTAATACTTTGATTCTTGAACCGCGTAAACAACTCGGTGCCGGGTGTCATAAGAACAACTATGACAGTGGTTACGGGTGTCAGAAGCCCGAAATTCTGAGAACCGGTCTAACCTTAGGATATCGGCATTTCCCAGAAACTGGGTTGCGGAGGTCTGATAGCAGTCGCTCCGTATACAATACTGGTATTCAGCCGCATCTGATTAGACTGGAAGCTGACCCCAACATAATTGAGGCGTGGAATTTACAAATGAGCTAAGTGCCAAAACACAATGAATCAAAAATTTTAATAAAAAATATGGATTGGCTGCCCAATGTAGCTTCTTTGACATTAAAAAAACATTTTTTACAAAAAATTTAAACCGACTTCAAAAAAGAATAAAATAATTACCATATAAAATGAACAGTTTCAGAAGTCGGTGCTGATCCATGCTGAACCAAATTGAAGGCACCGACTTCTGAAACTGTTAATTTTATATGGTAATTATTTTATTATTTTTTGAAGTCGGTTTAAATTTTTTGCAAAAATTGTTTTTATTTTTTTCATTTTAGTGGCCTTAATTAAAACTTGGTTCGACCTACTAAAGACGCTGCTCGTAACATAATCACATCATCACAATATGCGTACTGTTCGTCATTGAGGAGTTTCATTGTCTATCTCCGAAGTTCTTCATCAGATCTTCACCAAATTTAAATGGGACCAATTTCAAAGTATACCCTATTCATTAAAAAAAGAATCATCAAAATCGGCTCACAATTGGCGAAAATATCGATGAACATACACAAAAAAAAATACATACAGACGAACTTAGTAACCTCCTCCTTTTTGGAAGTCGGTTAAAAATATTGACTTCGGTTTTTTGAGCACTTAGCCCATTTGTAAATTCCACGCCTCAATTGTGTAAACAACTACTCGACTAAATACTAATTACTAAACATATTATAATTCCTATACAAAAGCTGTCAAAATGTCTAACTTATTCCTTGGATAAACGCTATCCGACATTGGTAAAATCTGGCCTTAGACACACACTCTATTAAAGACTGAAAAAATATAAATTAGGCTTAGTGCATACTTGTAGACACTAAGAAACTATTCACGACACAATCGCATCAACCAATGCCGCCGGTGTGCCCAGCCTTACAGCTTACTCGAGGTACTTTACGTAGCTTGATAGCAAAGTTGTTCAATTATGTAAATGAGAAAAATTGTGCACATTTATTGTGTGATAACAGACGGACGGACACATTACTTGTGATTTCTACAACGATTGCGGCTAACTAGAATTGCTTTGGTCGTATATTTATGTATGGTGTGCGGTGGTATACTGAAAATATGTCTGCATATTGCCTTATAGCTACTGGACTTAAACAAAGAACCTGTACTGTTTTTTTCTTTTGTTAATAGTTTTAGTGAAAGTTATTAGAAATTAACAAAGACTTTTAATTTTTATGTGTCTTTAATATTAGGTACCTAGATATCATTATAACCATGCAATTTAAGTTTCTTCTACTCTCTGTTTTCACGATATGTTCTGGCTTACCTTTTCCAAACTATATTGGGGTCAGCTTCCAGTCTAACCAGATGCGGCTGAATACTATTATTTTACACGGAGCGACTGCTATCAGACTTCCGCAACCCTGTAACTGGGCCCTGCCGATATCTTAAGATTAGACCGGTTGCCAGACTTTCGGGCTTCTGACTACCCGTAACGACTGTCATAGCTATTCTTTCGACACCCGGGACCGACTGTTTAACGTGCTCTCCGAGACATGGAGGGGTCTCGATGTACAACGAACGGTCACCCATCCACAGACTCACCGCGGCAAGCACAGCTTAACCTCAAGTCGTATGATCCATGCGGTTGGAATTTAGTCACGAGCCCTTGATCTATCTTTGCTTTCACAATATTTAAAATACAAATTAAAAAATATTAGTGGTTGGAACTCAACAAAATACTTCAATTCATTTCTATCTCTTCTTCTTCTTCTCCCTGTCCTTATCCCACACTAGGTGGGGTCGACACAACATGTATTTCATAAATCCATATTGTTGGAGGTTTTGGCTTATTGTTTTATGACCGGCCGCCTGTCTGACATCAACCCTCCTTGGGAATACTCGTTGCGCCGTCGCGCGGGTGATCCAATGTGCTTGCTGATATTATGCACTGTGTCCCAAAATTATATTCTTGTCAATCTTATTGCCGACAACTAAGTAGACTATGTTCATTCAATTCATTTCTATCTAACACAAGTTAATTTAATTAAGGTTTGTAAAGAAAGCGTGACGTGTCTTCTTTTCACCTTTTAAGCTTATTGAGTTTTCTTATTTCAATGTCACTTTCGTCAGTACGTTGACCTTGTATATTATTCTATCTACATTAATTTAGATAATGGTGGGTACAGACGCAGCTAATTGATAGCGCCAGTAAAAAGTGTAAGCAGTTTTTTATTAAAGCCCGCGGTATTTCGAAATTAAATAAGATGCAGCTAAAAAGGTAAAGTGGAATGAAGTTGGGAATTTTGTAAAAGTTTAAAATATAAGTATTATATAGGTAATAATCCACATGACGTGGAGAAGTGTATAGTTTAATCTTCAATACAAGTTTTATTGAAATTTTATTTTTGAAAGGGATCTTTTATTAGATAATTACAAGCGTTGTGAGGGTCTTGCTAACAACTCAATTATTCTCACTCAACCATTAACTATATCCATATGAACACTACCTTAAATGTCTTGTATGTTAGAAATTAAATACTGACGAAATAAGCTTCTAAATATTTGTTATTTGCGTCAACATTAATTATAGATAGTATCTTTACTTTTATTTGTATATTAAAGAACAAAAAATGTTATTAGTTCAAACGTATTCCATTCATTGGAATTAATAACATTTTCGACGTATTTTTTGATTGGTTGGACATAACATAACCTCACGCCTGTATTCCCGGTTGGGTTGGGCAAAGGTGTATACTAACACCCTCATTTCGCCGTTATGTTTAAGTCCCATGTAATAGAGGACGAGACTATTGCCATCAACTGGGCACAAATCCAAACTCCGGGCTTGCTACTGACGAATTCGACAAAAAAACTCAATAACACTTGCCCAACCGGGGGATCGAAACCAGGACCTCACGATCAGCAGTCGCGCTTGCCACCACTAGACCAACGAGGCAGTTGGAACTTAACTAAATTAGAGTGTGTTCTAACAGTGATAGCGAACTTCTTTTTTTGTGAGTTACAGTAAACTTGAGACGGATAATTATTCTTATCCAGTCAAACTGGAAACTGACCCCAACATACCCGAGAAAAAACTAGAAAGATGATGAGTAATCTTTAGCCGGAAGCTGTACCCTGTAACTCCCTAGGAATGCGAGATACGTGTATCAAAGACCCATATCATCAATTCATTATACAAGTTCTTTTACAGACTGCACAAGTTACATCGAGTGAGGGAAATGAGTCGTTGCCGCGTTAACGCTGTATTTAAACTTACGATTATAGGCAATAATTATACGCGTCAAGAGGTGCAAATCACTTGGTTTGTTCATTCAAAAGCACCATTAACTACTTCCTCAATAAATCCTAATACCTAGTTCTCCCAAGATTTAATAGTTTTTTAGTTGAAAATGGAATGAAGATTTAAAACAGGGATGCACAGGCTTATTAGGACTAGGAGCCACTGGGCAGACTATGAGCTAGACACCACAATTAGGCGATTCACACCGCATCACGCAGCGTAGCGCGGGAGTGCGTGTTCTTACGTTGTTTGCAAGTATCTGTGTTTGTATAGAAAACACGCGTAGTGCAACACACAGAAAACGCATTCACGCGCAGTGGTGTGGCTCCATCGCGACGCACCCCGCAGCGTAGCGCGGGGCGGTGTGTGATTCGCCTTAAAAACGACCAAAAAAGTTGAAATTAAGTTTACTGTGTTATTGAGTTTTTCCATTAGGAATTTCTCAGTAGCAGCCCGGTGTCTGGATTTGTGCCTGGTTAATGGCAATAGGCTCGCCCCCTATTATATGGAACTTAAACATGATGATGATGGTAATGCGAGGTTGTACTAAAAACACCTCTGCCTAACCCTTCGGGGAATACAAGGCGTGATGTTATTTGATGATATGTTAAGTTTACTGAGAAAAAAAAACATAGAACGGGCATTTAAAAAAAATGCTTTTTTTCTGAGAGCTTATGCTGACCCCTATTGTTAAAAATATTGCAATATTTTCATACAAATGTATAAAAGAGTTTAATTCGCGGGCATGCCTATGCAGCCTATAATATTGACAAAAGGCCACTTGCGGCCCACGGGCCTCGGGTTGTGCATCACTGATTAAAACTTTCCCTCCATTCCTTCTTCCTTCGCGTATGTTCCTTTGCAGAAATAGGCCTCCCTATGACTTCGCGGATCGGATAGCCGCACCGCATATAAATTTAAACACCATTTTTCCATGTAACTGCTAAAAGGCAAATAGCGTATTTAAGTAAAGCAACGTAAAGTTAGAGAACCAAAAAAATCTATTAAAAAAGAAGGTTTGTAATTCATTCTATGCATCAACACTATAAATTCATATCGTGGAATCCATACATTTTATTGGCTAGAGACCCATCAGGCCTCACCAATAAACTGACCGGTTACCTACAAGCGAAGCAAGAACCATCGACAAGAAGTCCAATAGATAAAATAAACCATACATTTTAAATAACATTCACATTATTTGTAATAAATAGTGACGTCGGACGCTTTACGATTAAAATGAGCGAAGTTCACTATATTAAGTCTTCGCTAAACGCCCGCCTACTAGTCAGATTACTTGCTATTCCAGTAATTATAAGAATATTCTAATAACGTCTGAACCCGTTCTTGGATGCGTTAAGAGTTATTGCTGATATACGATTAATATATTGTAATCACGCAGGCTGCTAATCTTCTTGTTATTAGTGCTAAATTGTACCTAGACTGAATTGGATTTCCATTAGATTTCTTATTTTATCCTTATTTCTCTGATTTTATTTTTGGTCTAGTAGGTTCGATCCCCAGATAGGCAAAAGGGTTATCGGGTTTCCCCGTGTGGAATTCCTCAGTAGCAGCCCGTCAGTTTGGATTTCTGCCCGGTTGATGGCATTAGGCTCGTACATTATTACATGGGACTTAAACATAATGGCGAAATGAGGGTGTTACTATACACCTCTGCCCAACCCTTTGGGGAATACAGGCGGGATGTTGTGTTATGGTAAAAAACGCTTGATCAACAACTTACGATCAGCATTGTGTCTACTAAGTTTGGTTTTTATGTTGCTGACATACGTAATGGGAGATAACTATACCAAAATAGACTAACATTTGAGCTAGCAGTGCGAAGAAGACCATTATTTAACAACTAGCGGCTATCTGTCGACTATTGCCAACTATTGCACTCATTTTAACAGTCAGTTTCAATGACCCAAACATCCTGCTCAATCTGTGTTAACTTAATAGACCTTTCTGCACTTCCAGACCTATACACTGTCTAGGGTTTTCCCAACTATGTTGAGATCAGCTTCCAGTCTAACCAGGTGCAGTATTTTACACAGAGCGACTGCCATCAGACCTCCCCATCCCAGTTAGCAGGGTTGCTTGTCAGATTTTCGGGTTTCTGACTTCCCTTAACGACTGTGTGACTGACCGACTAATTAACGTTCACTCCGAGGCACGGAGGGGTTTCGATTTGTAACGAACGGTCCCCCATCCACAGACTGACCGCGGCAAGCGCAGCTTAACCTCGCAAATCGTATGACAAACGAGCCCCTCCAGACGCACTTCCAGACCTATAATCATTATTATCGACCCTATCGCAGTCCTCTGAATATTCTCTCGCCATAATACCTAGAAATTATGCAAACACCACTTACGAATCAAAGGTAATGTGATCAAAAGACCAATTATTTTTTAATGTATATTTTAAAAACTTAATCCCTAGACATATTATAATAAGCCTAGATGCCATTACAAATTCTCAGTGCCCACTTAAATACCTATTTTTTTTTTCTGGGACCTCATGCGAATTTAACCCTTTATCGCGCGGACATAAAGACCAGGTTTCCCCGTCAGATGTCTGTGTAGACCATGTTTTTTTTTATCGATTTTTCTGTAATTATCGAGAATGTTGATATCGGTAAAGACTAGACTCGATACATCGCATACGTACTCAACTCTTGTGAGTGGATTATTAATTGCTTCATTGATTTTCTTGGTTTTTTTATGAATACGATAAACTGGAACTAATATGGAGACTGGTAGTAAGGTCTGTCACAGCAGATTTTTTTTTGTGATAATTAAACTCGTTTGCAGTTTCGAACGTATATTATGTATTTGGGCTGAGGTGCATAGTAACACCCTCATTTCGCTGTTATGTTTAAGTCTCATGTAATAGGGGACGAGCCTATTGCCATCATGTCCAAACTCCTGGCTGCTACTGAGGAAAACCACACACTGCCCGACCTGGGGATCGAACCCGGGACCTCACGATCAGCAGTCGCGCTTGCCACCACTAGACCAACGAGGCAGTTTCTATTCTATCCAAGATTATACCACGAATATACAAAACTAGCGGCCCGTCCCGGCTTGGCACGGGTGGACATTTTTCCCGTTTTTGCAACATTTTTCATTTATGCTCCGCTCCTATTGGTCGTAGCGTGATGTTATATAGCCTATAACCTTCCTCGATAAATGGACTATCCAACACAAAAATATTTTTTTATATCCAACCAGTAGTTTCTGAGATCAGCGCGTTCAAACAAACAAACAAACTCTTCAGCTATATAATATTAGTATAGATATGTACCTACAGAGGGGCTCGTGGCTAAATAACAACCGCGCCGATCGTACGATTTGCGAGGTTAAGCTTCGCTTGCCGCGGTCAGTCCGTGGATGGATGACCATTTGTTACACATCGAGACTCCTCCGTGCCTCGGAGAGCACGTTAAGCCGTCGGTCCCGGGTGTCATACGAATACCTATGACAGTCGTTACGGGTAGTCAGAAGCCCGATAGTCTGACAAACGGTTTAACCTTAGGATATCGGCATTGCCCAGTTACTGGGTTGCGGAGGTCTGATGGCAGTCGCTCCGTGTAAAATACTGGTATTCAGCCGCATTTGGTTAGAATGGAAGCTGACCCCAAGATAATTGGGAAAAGGCTAAGAGGAATGAAGAAGATATGTACCTACAGCAATTGAGCGATTATTTTATACCAAATAGACACCTACGAGTATTTAAAATTCGAAACACATTCGCTCACAAATGAGCGACGGATTAACAAGGGAGAATCGACTGTTAAAACGATTGTGAATCGGTAATCGTTAATCGATTGTTACACAAAGCCTAATTTGCGTAGAGCCATGTTTAATTAGAATCGAAAATTCGATTCGCGGTTACCGATTGTTTTACGTGACAGCGTTTTGTCACAAAACAGATAGGTACAGAAGTCAATCACATGTATGTACTTCACTTTTCATACCTACGCTCGGCGGTCGCTCTATCTATATGTCTATCTCTCTCAAGCGCATGGCACTCGCGCTCGCACTCACTCGCACTCGTAGTCCCAAACAGTCCGAGATATCGTGTCCGTGAGCAGTGTGTATGTGTGCGTTGCTCGAGCGCACTTGTATGTAGATTGACTTCTGTACCTGTCTATTTTGTGGTTTTGTTGTTCCTACATTAAGTTGTTGATTAATCTAATTAGTATTTGTGTTTATTTTAATTTCGGTATAGAAGCGGAATCATGTTAGATAATGGAACAATAGACAAACCATAAAATCTTCTCTCGAATGTCGTAAAAACTGGTCAAGTGCGAGTCATATTCATTCGGTACGTGCCGTACCAACAAAAAAATCGTTCACTTTTTTAGAGAAATTTTGTATCGGATTTGTTTTTTTTTTGTATTTTTTATTATTTCCCAAGTTTCATGCCACAACACACATACTCTGTGAAAGTTTTAACTGGCTACCCCTTACGGCTTCAGAGATATCATTATACCCTTGTGACTTTGTGACAGACAGCATATGTTTGGTAATAGGCGTCCTATCGGTACGGAACACTAAAATGGGAGTTGGGGCATTGTAATTTGATACTATCAGTGTGCACCACAATAAAAAAGTGGCACAACAATACATACAAATTAATTCCTACATAAATATATGAATTTTAATGTGATGTCGCTACATAGGTCCTGCGTTGCTGGGTCAAATAAATTTCCTCAAAGTAAACATTTCAATAACCGATAATAAGTAGGTACTCATAATTAAAATAATACATAAGATATTACAAAACCATTTACCCAAACGATAATTCTATTTATACCTATAGAACTGATATTACGGCCAATAATTATTACGTCCAAACTTTCTGAATTCAATTATATTTATTGAAAACGGTTCAGCAAAGAGTTATTATGATATTTGGTTTGTATTTCTCTTGTATTCATAAATTTTCCTTTTACTGATATTGGCATTCGGATATATAAAATATTGCTTCATAAATATCAGTTCTTGTTATTGCAATTTTGATATTAAATGATGAATTACTTTTGCTGCCTCGTTGGTCTAGTGGTGGCAAGCGCGACTGCTGATCGTGAGGTCCTGGCTTCGATCCCCAGGTCGGGCAAAGTGTTATTGGGTTTTTCCATCAGGAATTTCTTAGTAGCAGCCCGGAGTCTGGATTTGTGCTCGGTTAGTGGCAATAGGCTCGCCCCCTATTACATGGGACTTAAACATAACTGGTGAAACGAGGGTGTACTAAAAACACTTCTGCCGAACCCTTCGGAGAATACAAGGCGTGATGTATGTGTTATGAATTACTTTTATTTAACACTACCTAGCTGTGTCCTCACGGCTCCGCCCGTAGCCAGTTACTCAGTGATAATGTAGCTTTCTAACGGCAAAATAATTTTTGAAATCGGTCTAGTAGATTTTAAGTTTATTCGTTACATACAAAAATCCAAATCTTTCCTCTTTATAATATTAGGTCCCCACCTATGAAATTGGCGTTTTTTTCTCACAAATAGAGAACCTCGTCACTGCTATGATTTAAAATATTCATCAATTTCTTGATATTATATCGAATAATGACCATCATAGCCAACTACCAATAGTAAAAAAACCTTATTAGTTATAGTTTTCTCAACATAAAAAATACCTTAAAAATTACTCCTCTTTTTGTTAGCAGAAATGACCACTATTTTTGTTTTAACTTAGTCAAAACTTATTTTTGTCGCATAATCTAAGTGGCATACGTTGTCTTAGTTTTTAAACATTAGTGCATAAAAGTTTTAAAACATTAGTGTTCATAGTTGTTAAATAAATTAAGAAAATGTTAGTATGAAAAATGCAACTTCTTTAAAATTCTCCATACAAAACGCTGATTTCATAGGTGGGGACCTAATATTATAGTATAGATAACCAGGGGGGTTAATAAAGTCATATTTGGTGAAACATATTTCATTTCTTTTTCATAGTCATAACTCGGAGAACACATTAAACCGTGGGTCCCGGGTGTCATAAGAATACCTATAACACTCATTACGGGTAACCAGAAGCTCGAAAGTCTGACAATCGGTCTAACCTTAGCATATCGGTATTGCCCAGTAATTGGGTTGCGGAGGTCTGATGGCAGTCACTCCGTGTAAAATACTAGTATTCAGCCGCATCTGGTTAGACTGGAAGCTGATCCCAACATAGTTGGGAAAAGGCTAGAAGGAAGAAGATTCGTAATCATAACTGCAAGTGAACTGCAGATCCAGTCGGCAGTTGTCACGCTGTTGCACTGACTGCATCTTCACTGCCTTCAAGCGGCATTTGGCAGTTGCATAGTTTGCAGTTGCAACTGAAAGTGCAGTCCACTCGCAGTTATGATTCCGAATATGAAACGAAACATGATTCACCAAATGTGTCGTTATACCCCCCAGGTATTTCTATTGAATTGGTATAAAGTACCAGTTTGCCGTATTTCAATAAACGGCAATAAACTATCCTATCAATGATCGATAGTTCGTTTAGTGCTTGCATTTCTATTTCAAAAACAATTTCATTTCGCCGGCCATAACGACCCTTCTCTATCATTTCCGTGTATTACATGCATCATAGGTTTTTCAATAAAACATTAGTAATCTGTCATTATATCTCATTGAAGTGGGCCTAACCCATCCTGCACGGGTGACCAACTTAGTTTTGCATAACAAAACCTAATTCTTTTGACTGACACACCTTTATTTCCTTTGTGTTAAATGTCAATATTGAATGGAGTTTTTTTTGGTTGAGCGCAAGTTTATCGCGGTCAATCGATACAAATCGCGGGAAGCATTCATGGGAGTCGTGTGCTTGGAAACCAATTTCCTGTTCCCTTTCATATTGAAATGTAAGTGGTGCCCTTCAATACGTACAGCAGACGTGGGATTTATCGTCCCTGGTACGCGATTTTACATGCTACTTTTTTGAGACCGCTTTTGCAGGGTTAACAGTACATTTTTTAATGAGACGCATTGAGCTGTGTATATTGGGTGACGAAATGTTACGTCACTTACGAGTTTTTGAGCTCTTCTAGCTTAGAAGTTAAATAAAAGTATTTGTTTATTAATCAAGCATTTATCAAGAATTATAATTAACAAGTTGTGAACAAAAAACATGTTTTGTTAGACCTAACAAACCCATCGCAAGTGACAATGAAGGTAAACCAACTGATTTCACTTCTTACTTTGCTTCTCATAATTTGCATGTCTTGTGAGAATTATGATCTTATGACATATTATTATTGTCAAATGGCCTTTGCAAGCTGAGCCAATTTGAACTGCAAAAATATGATTGTAACGCGTTGTGTGCGTGTTTTTCTTAAAGATCATCGAGAATTAGTGTCAGAGGACCATTTCTACTACCAGGACCTAATGTCTCCACATAGATAACATAGTCATAACGATATACTTTTAAAACACGAAAAGACGAACTTACAATTTTTTTACATAGAGTTTACTTGCTTCTTTCTGCCTAGCCTTTAGCCAGTCTAACCAGATGCGGCTGAATACCAGTATTTTACACGGTGCGACTGCCATCAGACCCTCAACCCAGTTACTGGGCAATGCCGATATTCTAAAGTTAGACTAGTTGTCAGACTTTTCGGGCTTCTGACTTCCCGTAACGACTGTCATAGGTATTCGTATGACACCCGGGACCGACTGTTTAACGTGCTATCCGAGGCACGGAGTGGTCTCGATGTGTAACGAACGGTCACCCATCCACGGACTGACCGCGACAAGCGCAGCTTGACCTCGCAAATCGTATGATCCGCGCGGTTGGTAATTAGCCACGAGCCCCTCATACAGTTTACTTGCTATAATCTTAAATTGATCATTATGGCATGCGTTTTCTTTATTATTAAATAATGTAGTGCGACGTTAAAAGTTAATCGTTATGACTTTACGACCGAATTGGTCGTAAAGTGATCACCGGCCAGAAACGTTAATCAATCGCAACCGGACCGAAGCCGAACAAACAAACAGTTTTCGAAATACTGTCAATTTTTTTGACAACTAGAACAAAAGCAAACATTTTGACAGTTTTCTTAAACTGACTGATGGTTGATGTTTGTTTGCAGTTTGGGAATAATTATGTTAGTACAATTGGCCGCAGGACTATGAACACAGCTCAGAGGTTGACAAATGTAACAAAAGATAAGTTAATTCCTTTTTGTTACAATTAGCCGCACAATTTGTAAGGATTTCCCTTTGTATGGAGGATTTGGTCTCGTAGAGATGTAGATAGTAACCAGTCGATGTTATCTTTGAAACTAATATGTGTACGTTTTGTGAGCGTATTTTCTCTTTATAAGGACTTTAGGATATTTTATTTAATTTTCAATTAGTTTTTGAACGAGACAGGGTAATTAATTAACCGACTTCAAAAAGGAGGATTATCTAAATTCATGGTTTTGTTTTTTTCATCATTATGTTTTGCTTGATTATGATTGATCAGATCGCTAAAGTAGATAAACAGTCGTGGAGGAAGATTTCTATAATTACCCGCTTGGATGGGTGTCCTGTTATCGGCATAAAGGAGAAGGCTTCTGCACAGCCTCTGAACCTAATTCCTTAGTCGCCATTTACGACAACCATCAGAAGAGAGCTGGTTGCCGATTTTTGCAGGAACTACATAGCAAGTATTCAGCAGGTTTAATATATGAGACCCTGGGACGTACTAAGGCCGTAAGAACAAGAGGGTGCACTGCACAAGATATCCCGGAGCCCCCCTCTCTTGTGCTCAGCATGACCATTGGGAGATTATAGTCGGTAAGAGTACGACAGTAGACAGAAGAGTAGGATATCCACTCGAGAAAAAAAAAGTCTTAAATTAGAGTGCGATATATTAAAAAAAGAACAATCTTTTTATAATACTTAAATGACTATCAACAACAAACCACCTGTGAAAAATTTCCTTTACATAAAAAAGTAACAAAAAAGGAACTGCCAACAAAATCACTTTGACCAAGATCTTGCGCCCCGGGGCAATTTGCGAAATGTATTCAATATAGCCCCATACACTCGAGATGGGCAATTTGTTCCTTTGATCATTCAATCTATCTCGTCCGGCAGATACCCCTTTGTTAAGATTATCAATCGACTGCCGATCCTGCCGCGGTCAGTTTTGATTAGATGGAAATAGATTTAAGTAGATCTTGCTACATAAAATGTTATTTTTGCTATTGGGAAATGAAGAAGTGGTGTTGAACAGTTCTGTGAGTTGATGATAACATAACATAACGCCTGTATTCCCCGAAGGGTTGGGCAGAGGTGTATAGTAACACCCTCATTTTCACCCTCATCCAGAACCAACGGTTTAGTGTGCTCTCCAAGGCACGGAGGGTTCACACGATTTGTAACGAACCGTCACCCATCCACGGACCAACCGTGGCAAGCGCAGCTTAACCTCGCTAACTGTATGATCCGCGCAGTTGGTAATTAGCCACGAGCCCCTCTTTTTTTTCTTTTTTTTGTCCTTGGAAAATCCTCATGGATGTCCTTCGCCCGGGGAAGGCGAGGGGGTCTGCCGGTCTCGTACCGGCTACAAACAACGGTGTCCCTCCTTCTGACCTAAGGCCGCGGTCACGGGATTCGTTATTGCATGCACCGCAACAACCACGAGCCCCCCTGGCTTACGGCCACAGGTGCTCAGATTTACCATTTCAATACTTAATTGAAATTGTAAATAGGTTAAAAAATATATGTCCAAAAGTGTCCTATGCCGTTTTCGTATCTATCAGCCTCGTGGTTCTCTAATAACCCCATTTTACCCGGTAGTGACGGAAATGTGTGTTACGAAGTTCATTGCCGATATTACGCGACCGTACTTCGTTTCGACAGTTCCATTTTTATATGGGCAAGACGCGATGTACTTTTGACATCGTGTGGTGCTACACTAACTAAACTATCATTATCTTATAATACTCGTAGTGCATATGATATCTCTCGACTCTCGATTCGTAATCGAAGCGATATTTTTAAATGGTATCGGTAACAAAATGGTCTCGATTATGTATTTTTTGTTTGGTACCTATTAATTATATTTTACGACAGTGTCGATGAATCCATCGGCAATATAGGAAGCAATAGGTTAAATAAAATTAAATGACTAATGGCCGATTTCTATAATTTACGGATCGTTATTGGTTCTATTTGAGACTCTTGTAACTTTAAATTAAAAGACCTCATAGCTTTGCATCCTTGGCCCTTACATATGGAAGTAGCTATCAGAGGTAAAATTAACTTACGAGTCGTTTTATATAAAAAAAGCCATAAAACGTGCTACCAATGGTAAGCAAAACGATTCGTTTTTGTTTATAGAAACCGGGCAAAAGTATGTATCAATATGTTTGTACGGATGCCAGTGTGACGTTACTTAAAAAAGTGTATGATTCTGCATTTTTAAATAAAACTAAATAAGCTGTAAATCCAGAAGATCACGCATGTTAAAACGACATAGTTTTAAACCACATACTTCGCAAACCAAGACTATAAATTATCAAGAATGTTACAACAACTTCCATAACTGCACATAAACCACTGACGTATAGCAAACGCATAAAATTCTAACATTTATGGATAACGAAACGCACATATACAACATACAAAAAGAAATAACAAAAGTTATTGCGAATTCACAAAAAATATACAATCGCGGGTTCTGTTGAAAGTTGGTCAAAAAACTACCACAGAGCCTCACGACAAAGAGTCGCCTCCTTCGATAAGGGTCAAATGATACGCCCTGTAACATTTTTTTATTCCAACTTTTGCTAACCAAACGCGGACAGCTGTTTTGTGCGACAAAATGGCCGCTGCAAAGTTTTGGCGGGAATTTGGACAAGGGTATCGTATGGCTCCAATTAGTTTGAATGCTTTTAAAATTGTCTGTCTGGAGAATATACCGTAAGATACATTTTTGGTTTGTTTAAATTTAATAAACAATAAATAAGGCGAATCAAGGGGCCATTTGCTTTATCGAAACATGTAAACAATACAAAGTAGATTTGCACATTATTTTAGAGATACTGTTACATTTCCCGAAATTTCTATCACTTTGCATATTTCATAATGACAAATAACACATATTTCTTATACATAATTTTATCTCAAACTCAGAATAACGATGATCACAACTAAGAATGTTTCTTCGGTTTCCTTTTTATTTTAACCAAATAAAACGTATAACGGAAATCTTAGGAATCGCCGCCATGTTTTTTGCACGCGTCCAAACGGTCGCCGCAAGTTTTCGCGGGAAACAGAATTTAGAACAGGAGAACCGTGTTTCAAATTAAATTAATTTTCCCCGTTTGATCGAAAATAATTCACACTATTGGGTATTGCTCTTGGAACTGATATTTAAATTACTAACAAGTTATCGTTTTGAATATTTGATTGAAATTCACTACTGTTTCAATTTGTGTGGTTTTATTTTTTAATCATGCTAAATGTCTGCTATGTGAAAAGTTGATTTAAATAGGTATATATATTTTTAGTCTATTGGTAAAATAAATCTTTATTAAAAAAAACATTATTTGTGGAGTTATTTTAAAATATTACATGCACCTACCACAATTGGATATACAATAGAATGTTTAGGTATAGTTATACTGGTGGCATATTTTAGTAGTCACGTAAGTAAATTATGTACGTCCAAATTCCTTCATTTCAAGACATATTCATTGTCTCGAGCCAACATTAATGTTTAATAACACCACTGTTTCGGTAACAGGCGTTTATAAACAGTCTTCACTCAAAGGTATACACTATAAACCGTCTACTAATTTATTTAATTACTGCCAAGGAATTATTAACTAAAAGCTTAATATTTAGAAAAGAGAATGACTGTGACTTTTAAAACCGCAACTGTGATAATCAATTTCAAAACGATTCGAATAGATATGAACGATTCGATTCGATACAAACCATAGGTCAATCGTTTAATACGTTTTCGCATTATGTTATCCTAAGAGACAGTGATAAAATCGAGGGTTACTGAAATTGATACTCGATAATAAAAAAGTACATTGATAAAAAAAGAACATGGAAGACACTCTAAACCCTTCTTTGTTCTGTCAAGGAATCGTACACCACTCATAATTCGATTAATTTGTCTGCCTGCAATTAGTCGATTCTCGTTCGTTGAATCGACTTTTTGTCAAGCCGTCTCGATTGCGCTGGCTCGCAAATCGATACGTGATTGTATTTGACGTTGCGTTTGAGGTATCATAAAATTTGCCGACGCGACGCGTTAAAAACTTGTATTCCACAGAAAGATATATTTTATGATAATAATTGTGTTTTCCTAGTATGTATTCACATTTAATTCCCTTGAAAGATTGAAAGAACTGTTTGTTAAAATATCGTTTTTTAGTGGTATTAACTTTATCTAGGTGTAGAATATTCGTAATGTCATATTAGGCATTATTTCTGATAATCTATGCTTTTGTTCACCAAATGCTAGGTGTAGCCTTTTCCATAACGCTCCATTCTTCTCGGTGTTTAGCAACAATACCAGCATGCCTATCCACTAATATTCCAATTTCAAAAATCTGGTTTACCACCCCCTTTGAACCTTTGTCGCACTCAACGTGAAAGTTAGTGTTGCCATGCATGAAAAATAACTAGTCATGTACATCTTACTAAACGCACGACAAGACTCTTTGATCGAATTGAACTCTGGCTATATAAAAAAAAACGCTCGGATGATGATAAGGAGAGCATTTCTATTTTCATTACAAACGCCCTTTACGATATGATTGTTAAATAAAGCACCTAGATAAAAAATATTCAATATCAATTCTTGCTACAGAATATTATTTGGAAACACCGTGATCAAACACGAAGAAATACGTAAATATATACATATTATATACTAGCACATAGCCCGCGACTTCGTCCGCGTGAATTTTCATACAAACTTCTATCCCCTATTTTACTCCCTTAGAGGTAGAATTTCCAAAAATCCTTTCTTAGTGGATGCCTACGTCACAAAACGAAACTACTGTCCAAATTTCATGTTTCCAGCTTCAGTGGTTTAGGCTTTGCGTTGATGAATCAGTCAGTCAGACAAGTAATTATATATATTTGGTACGATTGCAATTTATTATAAGTTGCTCCTATATTAAATACAAGATTTTTTGTAATTCCTTTTTTTTTATTCTGGACTTGATCGCATTAGACCTTAGTCTCACCTGATGGTAAGCACAGACAGGGTCTAAGATGGAGCACACGAATCCAAGGAACAGAGATTTAGAGAGATTCCCCTACCTCTCTGGCTCTCACATAGACACGACGGAACACAGTAAACTGCTTGGCTTGCTTGACTTAAATGTGAAAAAAATATTTTTTACCTTAAATTTTGTTAGTTGTATACATTACTTTCTTGTTGTGTGATATAAGCATGGTCAATTTATCGATTCATTCCGCTACTCGATACCTACTAGCGATTTCACATGACATTTCAATCAAACATGTCATCGATGTTCAGCCTATGTTTAAAAATACCTAATTCATTACATAATACCATGTTAAATCAATACAATTATTATATTTCACTGTAGAGAAACATGCCACATATAATTATTATACAATATTACACGTTGTTTCATTATTAAATAACATCATCCGTATCGATGAAGAGAACAATTTTCAACATTACCTTTTATTGAATAGAGTTCATATTAGTTTGTAAGATCCATATCTCATGGGACCACGGTAACCACCGTTAGATAAATTAAACCATAATGTAAGTAGAAAACTTTGGGTAACAAAGTTACCTCTGAAACTGAAGTAAACAACCGTGAAACGCGTCTAGGGTCATTAGGACCAAGTGAGGTGGAACTGCCAAAAAGATTGCACCTATCTTGTGAAATATCTTTGTTGGAACGAATTTAGTTTGGGAAGTGGGTAGTACAATCATAGGCTAGCTCAATTTGTGGGTGAATAGACTAGAGGTAAATAGAATAATTTGCTGACCCATGGTTAACGTGCATCATATGATTTGCAAGGTAAATCTACGCTTGCCGCGATCAGTCCGTGTATGGGTGACTGTCCGTTACACATCGAGACCCCTCCGTGCCTCGGAGAGCACGTTAAACCATCGGTCCCAGGTGTCATACGATTACTTATGACAGTCGTTACGGGTAGTCAGAAGCCCGAAATTTTGTCAACCGGTCTAACCTTAGGATATCGGCATTGCCCAGTAACTAGGTTACGGGGATCTGATGGCAGTCGCTCCGTGTTAAATACTGGTATTCAGCCGCATCTGGTTAGATTGGAAGCTGATCCCAACAAAGTTGGGCAAAGGCTGAACGAACATACATTTGTATACTTACGCCTGTATTCCCGAAAGGGTAAGCAGAGGGGTCCTCCTATTACAGAAGTCTGTACACGTTTCGCCTGTTGTATTTTTCGACCACAACACGGTGCCGGGTTAATCGCCACCTACGACACTCTTGCCCGGCGACAGAGGGCCGTTGTGTTCTTAATCCGTCCCCCATTAACGATTATTTTATTAGATCTGAAGCTATTCTCATACGACAAACGACTTTATGTAGAAAATACCTAGAAGTTGAACTACGAAGAATTCAATACGAAATACCTACTAGGTCTGTAAAAATAAAACAGTTGTTTATAAATTGCAAGAATCCTTTTACAACATCAATAGCTACTTTTGCTTTATCTTTATAAATGTTTGCGTTCAAAATAAACCTTTATTTCAAGAACCCTTGAAATTATTTTAGAGTGACGAAAACGCAATTAACACCTCATCTATTAAAATTTTACCGAGACCACCTTTAATCGAACTTTTAATCCCACCACTAGAGACGGGAAAGGGTAAATTCGAATCGATAACTCGAGTACCAGAAATCGCCGACTCGCCTATCTCAATCAGGGACACAGTCACAATTTCGCAGAAGCTCGCTGTATACATACTATCTTATTTTAATTCCTCAGCCGTCGTCACAGTTTAGCATTGTTGACTTTTTTCGGTTTTCGAAGTCGTTAGGCACCAAAAATTCGTCTTTTACGTTTTTTGTGGCCGCAGTCCGCCGACGTCTACTTTCGTATCGTATGTCCGTGTCGCGTTTTTCTTTTTGACTTTTTACTCGCTTCCCCCTTTGTTAGATATTTTTTTGTCGATTTTTGCAATGTATTGGCATGAATGTGGGCAATGTTGAGTACTTAAAAAAAGGAAACATGGTTTTGGAAGCGTGTTTACGTTGATGATACAAACTGTAATTAGCAAAGGCGAAGCGTTTTTGGATTGTAGCACGTGGCGTTTTGAGTCTTCAAGTAAATATACTAAAGTCGTGCCTATTACCTACTAATAACTTTCACAACTCACAGATGAATCTTGCTATATTTTTTTCTGAATTTATTTACTCTCTTCATCCGAACCTCTACTTTCTTATAAAAAATGTGTATTTCTGTCGAGCTCCGAAAACAATCGCTCCCATCACTATTTTTTGTACTACGAAATAAAAATATATTTTCACTAAAGCCACATACTCGTGGTTTACAAGAACACAAAAACCAATTGGAACTGAGGCCAAACTCATAAAATATCGGTTTTTTGTGTAACGTACGTCATAACCCATTTCTCGCGAAACGTAAAAACTGATTTCTTGGTTTTTTTAAATCATCGCCCTTTGTCAGTGGTGTGGTAGGTAGGTACTATTGTAAACCATTTCGTTTTCGCTTTGTATTAAACTGATTTTTTAAATCTGAACATAAATTATTTGGACTTGTATGAGTTTTTTTTTGTAAATCATTTTAGATTACTTAAATGGTTTTTTTAATGTTGAGTTAAAATTGAATCTGAATGATTTATGACTTTCTTAGGGTTTCATAGCAGATTTGACTGAAATTTTGCTATGGTTGAGATAATGTTAGTGTTATTGAATTTTAGGGTGCCTGCACACGTCACTCGCCACAACCACAAGTGGTCGACTACAAGATGCGGATTAACTTTTCTAAACATTTCGCAAGCACTTGCCGCACACGTGTGTGGCCGGTGGCGGTCACTTGAAATGTATGAAAACAGCTTGTGGCTTTGGCGACCCGTGACTCCCGTCAATGGGTGGCCTAAGATATAAATACCATAGAATTAGGTACTTACTACAACAGTAAAAGCTTTAATTAAAAAAGGAAAGTAAATTGAAATGAGTTCTCATGGTAGTGCCTATGGCCAAAAACCCATTGTTCAACGGACTTTGACAGGAACCACAAAGGTTTACAATAATGATTTTTGTTTAATATCACATTGTTCCTCCTATGGGAGACTTGAGGCTCGTAACTCGTAAAACTCTCTTATGGCACAAGTTGTAAACGAAATATAGTAAAAATTAATGCATTACAATATACAACGTGTTATTGAAAGAACACAAAACCTCACACCCGCCATCAGATTTTTATTGTAATTAATTGACTCTGCTGTAAATTTTTTTTCTAACATTTTTGTAATTTTATTTTTTGTTAAGTGGAATATTCTGATTGGATGATTATCCCTCGCCCTACCGACCGTTACATAATTATAACGGCACGTATTGAATTTTAGTGTAAGTAAAAATTGTGCGTAGTTTGGGATAATCTAGAATTGTCACTGTGAAAAAATATTTATACACATATAAAAAATAAAATCCACATAAAAAAAACGATTTTACTCTCGAATCTGAACGAACTACTTTCAGGTTTTGCGTTTTTTCAATAACACGTTGTAGGTATAATATAATTTATATAATATTGCTTGGATCGTCTACGTAGAAGTCGTATAGTTTTATTTCTGTCTGGCTTTACTTGAAATACGTATGAAGAATAAGCGACGACGTTTTGTTTAAAGTAGGGATGTCACTGTAGTTAATGTTTGGTAGAACATCAATTTATATTATAGCCCGCACGCTAGTGCAATACAAAGACTAGAAAAAATATTATAGTATAGATAGATGTACCTACATCAATACATAGTTCTACGCAAGGATCGAGTTAACGACTTTATTAAAAATAAGCTAATCGATTGTAGTGTTGGTAAATAAGATTTATCTAATAGATAAATCTCCTCAAGTTTATTAAAAAAAAAACAATAGTAATAAATAACCTAAGGCTTTTGTATAAATATGTTTTTTTTTTTTAATTTTCTAATCCTTAGTCACATTATGAAATAACGTAGAAAAATGTTCCACAGATAAAATAAATAACTTTAATAAAATAAACTTATATTATTTTTTAAATTCATCTTCCATTATTTTGGCGGGTTTGCTTTGTCATGTCATGCAACGTTACAACTGTGTTCGAATTGTCTTTAAATATTTTTCGTTAAATATATTTGTTTAAATAATAAACAAATCATTTCGCAATGTCTTAGAAACCAAAAAATATTGTAAAAAAAAAAACCAATATATTTTGGAACACACTGTATACATATTCCCAAAAGAAGAAAAATATTAAAAGCAAAGCATTCCAGCATAATTCGTTGTGGTAATAATTTTCAAATCTTCCGTTTCGCTTTCCACTTATCTCTTAGACCGTATTCCACCTCGTAACCCGTCAACTTAACCTTGTCTGAAACAAGCGTCAAGACCACACATTACCTCACACTTGCTTTCACCTCTTTGTACCCTTACTGAGTGAACAAGAGTTCACATTTTACTTTAGCTATAAAATGTTATGAATATTTTATTCTCTATCTTTTGAATATATTTAAGCTTATCATAATATGCAAGTACCGATGTGACTTTTTCAATTTCATATGTACTTTCTAAGTTGATCGAGACATCACTGAGATACGATGAAGGAAAACATCTTCAGGAAACAATTAGGTATAATTTAATTTAATTTTTATTATAAATCAAAAAAGTATAGAAAGAAAACGATCATTGAAAAAATAAATAAATTCAATCTAAAAATGGAGGAGATACTCGATTTTCAAGTTTTAGAATGGCGCATGTTCTGTCTTTGTCGCACGAAACGGACATTGTACGGAGTAATGTCAAGTTACTATAAAGTTTTGAACAATGACGTCATCGTACTTTACTGCGGTCTCTGTCTATTAACAATTTTAAATCTATACTTCTATACTAATATTATAAAGAGGAAAGATTTGTATTTTTAACCGACTTTCAAAAAAGGAGGAGGTTCTCAATTCGATTGTATGTTCTTATTTTTTTTTTGTATGTTTGTTCCGCGATATCTTTGCTAATTGTGAACCGATTTTAATTTTTTTTTGTTTGAAAGAGTATTCTTTCGAAGTGGTCCCATTTAAATTTGGTGAAGATCTGATGAAGAACTTCGGAGATAGACGATTTGAAGTCGGTTTTATTTTTGTTAAAAAGTGATTATCGTATGTAATGAATAAACTTAAAAACTACTGGACCGATTTCAAAAATTCTTTTGCCGTTAGAAAGCTACATTATCACTGAATAACATAGGCTACGGGCGGAGCCGTGAGGACACAGCTAGTCACTTATAACTTGGTAATTTTATTATATATTTCATTGTATTTTTTCATTGATGCCTGTTTTTTTATTAAGTTTCGAGTCAATTAACAAAAAAAAAATTGTCAACTAACCGATTGTGCCGGAAAATACGGTGACTTGGATGCGATACAATGTGTACAGAATGATTCTGTAAAAACACGACGCTACAATAGCGCTGCGGCGCGGACTCGTCTACGAACGCAGTGCTGCCGGAGCGATGTATTTCTACTAGATAATCTAGGCAAGTTGAACCGTATACATTTAAATAATCTATCTTATTTAAATAATTAATCAATTTAATAACTTTTATTCACCAAAATCAATTATTCCAATATGTTTAAATTATCATCTATTTTTAATTGGATTGTATAGGTTTTCATTGCATGTACATAATTAACTTGTAAATCTATATGTAATTGCTGTGTAGGTACTGTGCTGTGCTGTGTAACTGACAAATTCACTCTGTCTTCTATGTTATTTAATTCTATGTGCCTATGTATTAGTGAATAAGTCGTTGGAGTACCATAACAATAAATAAATAAATAAGTATACATGGCGAGACGGTTTATTGTAAGCATGTTCTACGTAACACTTTATCTACTACACATCTACTAGCATTGATTCCTACCAATCGGTCCGTAATACACATAGCAAAAGTAACATGTAGGTAACAAAAAAATAAAATCTACATAAAAATTAAAACGCATAACACTACGTGCTTCGATATAAAATTTTCAACGCAATTAACACCCCTTTTTCGGGAACAAACAAAACGTAAAACAAAACAAATTTCATATATGTAGGTACAATTTTTTCCATTCGTTTGGCGGGCCGACGCGTAAAAATTGTACGCTTTTTGTTACATGAAACTGGCTGCATGTTAAATCGGGTTTTCATAAGCTACGAGTGGTTATGCATTGTGGATTCGGGTCAAGCATTTAGGAACGAGTAGCTAGAACGTACCTATACTACTTTTTTTTAATTTGCTTTTGTCTGCCTTCTTGGTCTAGTGGTCACAAGCGCGACTGATAAGCATGGGGTCATGGGTTCGATCTCCAGGTCGGGCAAAGTGTTATTGGGTTTTTCCATTAGAAATTTCTCTATAGCAGCTCAGAATCTGGATTTGTGCCCGGTTAATGGCAATAAGTTCGCCTCTTATTACATGGGACTTAAATATAACTGGCGAAACGAGGGTTTACTAAAAACACCTCTGCCGAAACCTTCGAGGAATATGAATAGAATATTCTACACTCAAAATACCAAATAAAAAAATAGTCTGGAAAGACTGAAAAAAAAAGGAATCATAATTACAACTGCGGGAAATCTTAAATGCGACAATATAAAATGTTAACTAGGTACCATCTGCCAGCAAGATTTTCAATAATTAAAAGGAGGTTACAAAGCGGCCATTTTCCCAGCGGCTACATCTTATAGCCGAGAAAAATAGGCTATTAAGCTAAGTTGCCGTCAGAATGCATAAACGCAAGCTGATTTATTTTGTGCTTATTTTACTTACATTAAACTTTTTTTCAACGGCTATAACTTAAAGTTACGGCTTTTACTAAACTGTGGTTGTGTTGAAATAGTGTTTGTTTTTGGTAAGCAAATCATCAGTATTGGTTAATCCTTGTGTGCTCAGCCTCCTATTTACAGATTTAACGTTGGTTAGCATTAAAAATGTTAGGGCTATGTTGTTCAAAAGTATTATAGGCTACACAGGGTGTAAACGAAATCATGTAATTCCTTCAAACTTCGTGATTTACTGCTGACATAGATAAAGACTGCACGGGATACTTTTATATTTAATAAAAAAATATTAACAAAAAGTAAACATGTGTTCTTAACATGAAGCATTTTAGCGTCCCGGGCGAATTACGCGGCTACCGCTTGCCGCGCGGTCATTTAACACCGGGCGCTAAAATGCCTCACGTTAAGAACACATGTTTACTTTTTGTTAATATTTTTTTATTGAATCCAAAAGTATCCCGTGCAGTCTTTATCTGTCAGCAGTACATCACGAGGTATTAACCCAATAAAATTAAATACTATTTCTAACGCGTTTAATACTTTATTAGCCAAATATTATAACTAACACTAGCTTAAAAACGGTGAAGGAAAACATCATGAGGAAACCGGCATGCCTGAGAGATATTTCTCGACGGCATGTGAAGCCAAGTCAGAGGCCCATGAGCGGCATAAACTTTGACACCAGGTTAGTCACTAACCACACGAAAAGAAGAAGACGTTACTTTTTACGTTGAAAGTTTTATTTGCACACCCATGGTTACAATAAAATCCGTAATTATCCCGTTCAGCGATAATCTATGTCAGCAGTACTTCACGAGGTTTGGAGGAATTACATGATTTTGTTTACATCCTGTATATGACACTTGGAGTCGTCATTAGATTCTGTCATGTCGTGTCATGAGCCTTGGTAAAACGCCTTAAGCTCCGTATCCGGCGCAAACTTATAGATGGAAATCGTGACGATATCGTTGGGTTTCATTCATGGTACTGAGTGAAGCTGAATCGTACTACATCAGGCCCAGTCACGGACGAGACAAGTCGACCGAATTTCCTCTGTAAGACACGAATACCTGGTGAACTAGTTCATTGAAATGATCATTGTGATTGGTATTTGTGCTTCTGGCTCAGCTCTGTGTAACAACTATCTGTTTAGCACCCCAATATAACACGTTACTACGGTCTCGCAATAAGAGCTCTGCCTCATTAGTGCGTTGCGTTGCGTCGTCACAGCGTCAACGCTGCGTCGTTTTCCATATATTTTAAATGACATGCTACATTAAGGCGTTGCTTCGTCGCATGCGACGTTTCAACGGATTGGCGGACGAGAAACGAAGCGGGGGGAGGGTGATGCGCTGCGCTGTCGGAGCTCGGGTGCGACGACGGACAGCGTTCCACTGCTAGAGGGGCAAACGAGACTGATTGAGGTGCGTGCGTCGTCCTCTTGTGCTGCGACGTCGTGCGTCGTCGCAACGCAGGTGTGGCATACAACGCGTTGATCCGTTGCGACGACCCAACGCAACGCACTAATGAGGCATCGCCCTAACTGTTCTAGGCATCTATAGCTAGGGAGGTTACGACAGCTTCCAGTTCTGAATCAATCGAGTTTGATTCGAATTAGTGTCAACTCGTACTCTTGAAATCGATAACAGCGTACGATCATGCAGAAGTTGGAATTTAAAAAAAAAAACGTTCCACACGATAATACATTTTTGTCGATTTCAATAGTACGACATTAATTCGAATCAAACTCGATTGATTCGGGTTGAACTCGAGCTGTTACAAAAAAGCCCACTGCGCATATGTTACGCATATTTGGTCCAAAAAAAATGCGTACCACAGTAGTAAACTACTAACAACAATCAAAGTGTTGGCAAAAGAATTAAAAGTTTATTATAGTGCGACTTCCTCAATAAAATGTAAACCTATCAATCTGGTATGCTGGCGGTACTCCAACCCAATAGGTCAGGTAGGCATTCTATGCATCGTTCATCTGTCTGGACCCTTGATTTAGAAACGACACAAATACCTGGACAGGACAGAGAGATTACGTCATTATATTTATTGTAGCATTTCAGAAATTGCGAGAGTAATGTTGTGTGGTCTACAAATAAATAAATGTGTGGCTACTGAAATTGAATGCTCTCTGTAAATCACTGCGTACATTATCTTCATTATTTGTCTGACAACTCAGTCTTCAACACAAATTTTTATTATGGTAGCCAATGATGATCACTGCTGTACGTAAGTTCTCTTACAACTCGTTAACACGAATAAACAAATTGTCTAAAGGTAATTTTCAAAGTATTTAATTGTTCTTAACACGTAGTGAGTGTTTTATAGATCTATATACATGTTTGCCACATAAAGTACTTTTTTTTACTTATACGTACTCTAGTATTCATGTTTTATTATAGTCCACTGCAATGACGGATAGTGAGGGACAAATAATTCATCGATCAATAATTGCGTCACATACTTGCGTCACATACTTGCCGCGAGCGTGGCTCCTTCGTAAGGTTACTGGTTTGGACCAAATATAGTCAGTTTTTTCTGTTAATAATAGCCACAATATTATTTTTTGTGACCTACGCAAATGTCCGGCTAATTGGTAGCGTCGTGCGGCAATCGGATTGTTGAGCTCCCTAAAATAACGTTTGAGCTACGCGATGACTGATGCATGCGTGCCGTCAGTTAGGACAGGTCAACTCAAACCTGCTATGGCACTTTCCGAAAAAGGCCATTCCAGATGTTGCCCTACATTGTTACACTCACATAGTTTTTATACCGCAATGTCTGGACTTTAACAGAGACCTTGATCTCTGAGTTTGTTTCGGCTTTTCTTCTCAGAGCTAGTCAGATAGGAAATGCCGGCGCCATCTAGTCTTAAAAAAACATTACGTTGACTTGTAAAAGTGTCTGTAACAGATTTATTTACAGAAATAAAAATCTTTTATCATCATTTATCATTTATGAAATAAATATAACTTTTATTTAACAAAATCCTAATATCACACGAAACCTTATTTTATAGTCATCGACAAAACGAAAACACACCTCAGTTTTACCTTAAAGCGCTGACGTAACAATTGGAACTATTATCGGACTATCGATATAAAACACGGTTACTTAAAGAATGAAATTGAAAATGGCGGATTTACTATCTGCTTTTCACTCACACAGAACTTGTGAGAGCGAGATACAAATATCGACAGTAATAGAAGCGCCGACTTTCTTTATGTAATAGTGTTGTACCAATCCGAATGTTATTGTTAGATTAAAGATCACATCCGTGCCAAATTAGTCACCAGTTGTTTTCTCATACGAGAACCCATTTCCCTTGACAACAGAACTTGCACCAATAAATCAATCAGTTGGGACTCTGAAGCTCGTGGGGAATGCCATTGGCATACGCCTAGCTGCTTCAGACCGCCACATACCTCCGCTAATGCCAGCGTCTGAACTGCTAGAACAGACTATATTGAGAGTCTGGGAATCTGACCCACAGTACATGACAAAAATACTGATTGAATTGAAGTTCTTATTTTGCAATTTAACCACTCATTTACAACTAGATGTAAAACGTGTATTTATATAGGTATTTTTTTTATAATTTTCAGTTCATTCTTTAGATTGCAAACATGTACATAGATCTTTTAAGTATTATGGTCTCCATTTTTAACCGACTTCCAAAAAAAGGAGGAGGTTCTCAATTCGACTGTATTTTTTTCTTTTATGTTTGTTCCGCGATATCTTTGCTAATTTTGAACTGATATTTTTTTTGTTTGAAAGAGTATTCTTTCGAAGTGGTCCCATTTAAATTTGTTGTAGATCTGATGAAGAACTTCGGAGATGGACTATTTGAAGTCGGTTTTATTTTTGTTAAAAAGTTTATATTATTAAATGTAACGTCATGGTCCTTGCTTAAAAATATACATATCTATATTTCTATTTTCTTCTCAAATCCAGCTTTCAGTTTCAGATCGTGTGTATTTTAGTTAGCTGTTTCGAATCACAGATGTGTACATAACATAACATCACGCCTGTATTCCCCTTAGGGTATGACAGAGGTGTATAGTAACACTCTAATTTCACCGTTATGTTTAAGTCCCATGTAATAGGGGGCGAGCCTATTGCCATCAATCGGGCACAAATTTAAACTCCGGGCTGCTACAATTCCCCACGAAGAAATCCAATAACAATTTGTCCGACTTGGGGATCGTACCCAGGACCTCACGATCAGCAGTCGCGCTTGCCATCACTAGACCAACGAGGCATTTGGCAGGTGTGTGCAACTCGTATTTAAAGCAAGTGCAGTAAATATCACAATAATGAGACCTTGGCACATCGTAAACTGAATGTGTACGAATACAATTAGCGGTTACCTGTTTTCGTTAAACTTTACTACTTGTACGAGATATTAATGAATTCATACTAGTATATTCACGTTTTTCGTTCATTTGTTAATTAGTGCGTACATTTACGTATGTTTAATAGGGTTGTTCTAATAGAGAGTTAATTTACATTATTCATAGAATTAAGGTTGAAATTAACCGCTGCCATTCGTATGTTGGCCGTCGAGTTACTTTTCCATAAAAATGAATACATAATTGCACTGCCCTGCTCCCGAAAATAAAGTTTATACAATACCCACTGATACGTCTCAATAAAATTGCTGGCCAAAAAACTAAAAAATAAAAATAAACATCATAAATTGTTTAAATCGTGTGCGTTTTTAAGACTACCCACGTCGCTTTGTCTCGATTGCTGATTACAAGAAACGATAAATTGAAATCAAAGCACGTTTGCTCGCCCGTAAAATAAGCGGTATTGCCGCAGCAATTAAACGAGTCGCAAGCATACGAGCGACTTTTTGTTGCAAAATCGCAAATATGTCTTTTTATTTTTATTCGATTAATGGGCAACTGAATCGGGTTTGAACTCATTGCAGAACATTAATTAAAGTATTATACAATGGGCTAATTAAAGACCACGGGGATAATTATTCCTTAGATTTTTATTGCAATTATGGTGTATGTTTGAAGCTATATTACTGCGTACCTGATATTGTAACCGATAATTTGCAAAAGATAGCATTTTATCTGTTTGTGAGGAAATAAAATAAATCAAAGTAAAATACGTAGGTAAATAAAATTGATAAAAATACTTAGTAATAATTTATACACTTATGTTATTAAGAATTTATTAATTTAGCAGATTATGTAATCCGACGTAACCCACGACCCACGACCTACCAACCTCACCTAATAACTATGTATGCATAGGAAACTTCTTACAAGTTTTTACTAGCCTTTGTTATCAAAATCAGCATTATGAATTTAAATGAACCAAAGAAAAAATAACAACAACCACCTAATTGCCAAAAATGCAAAACAAAAAAAAACATTCATACGAAAAAAAACTTAAAACATAAATACAAAAACAAAATCGCACCTACTGTTTTGTAGCTCATGCACCAATTTGGCTTCATACTCCATCATTAAATAAATCGCTATTCGCTACAAAATAACACTTAATTACTCGAATTCTCAACTCATTATTATCATGAACATCAATGGTACGAAATTACACAGTCAAACGATCGATGATTATCTAAATACGACGCGTACTCATAAATACGATACATGAAACGAATACGCCGTTCCGTGATAAAACTATACGATAGTAAAACGTTTTGACTTCGATGGCTTTATTTATATTGACTATCTGCAACTTGCGACTTTGCCTTCGTGTTTTATGCAACTTTTTCTACAAGGCTCATGAAAAATACCACTGGGCGTTACGTTATAACAATTTAGTGTTAAAAATATTATTATTTAATTATAATGTAGTTTTCTTTTCTGTTTTTTTTTACATATAATCTGGTGTACCTAAGCTTTATGCCTTGTTTTATTTGATTAGAGATATTAGAACCAAAGGAAACATATTTAATTATTTAGAAATTTCTCCATATTTCGTCGTTGCGACTTCTGATATTTGTAAGATTCGTTTTTCATACCTACTTCCTCCTAGCCTTTTCCCAGCTGTGTTTGGGGTCAGCTTCCAGTCTAACCAGATGCAGCTGAATACCGCTATTTTACCCGGAGCGACTGCCATCAGATGTCCGCAACCCAGTTATTGGGCAATGCCGATATCCTATGGTTAGACCGGTTGTCAGACTTTCGGGCTTCTGACTACCCATAACGACTGTCATATATATTCGTATCACACCCGGGACCGCCAGTTTAAAGTGCTCTCCGAGGCACGCAGGGGTTTCGAAGTGTAACGAATGGTCACTCATGCACGGACTGACCGCGGCAAACGCAGCTTAACCTCGCAAATTTTATGATCCGCGTGGTTGTTAATTAATTGCCCCTTTGTGTGGTTCGTTTTTCATATTAGGTATGTCAATTACTCCAGTAGCTATCCAGCTGTTCTATCATAATTTTTCAATAGGTTTTTTAATATTTCTTCTATACAAACAAACTGCTACTTACAATTTTGTTATATAATACATAGTAAGGTGGTCTTGAATTACTTGGGCGTCCAAAATTGCGCACATTGGATGTCGGAATGGCCCTCTTTCTGTATTTAATGAGCGCGCATCACGGGCGTCTTCGGGTATGGCCCAAGTTGAAAGAGTTAGCGACTTTGAATTTAGTTTTGTTTTTGATATTATGGATTCATAAGTCTTTGAGATTATGGATTTTAAATTCCAAGTGCAATATAGAAAAATGTAGTGAATGGCTCGTCGAAATCGAAGTCAGAGGTTATGAAAGAAGATTGTGGTATGTAAGTTTGCTTATCGATGATTTTGTTCTGTTTTTTTACTTACACTTGCAGGCCGGGATTTCGAAATAAATTAAAAATTGTTTTATTAAATTATCCCCCACCACCACTATTATATTTATTCCGGAATATTTTCTTTCTGTTTTTATGTTTTATGTCAATAAGATATTTATATTATAGTCTTTCGGGTCAATGTTTTTTTTTTTTAATTCAATCATGAAGTGTCTTCTAATCTTAACTATGATATCTCGTAACTTGCACCACACAGAGACTTGCTGATATCTCAAGGTACGGAGTCACGCGATTTTGTGTGATCAGGTGTCTTTGAACTGGTGCACGAACATGCTCGGCCATGTTAGAGTCGACACCGACAAGTTTCGGTTACTAGCCGTCAACGGTAGCTCAATTTTTAATCGCTCGTTTAAATGTCAGTTACGAACACCAACTAAGTGATTTATGGTATGAGTAGAATAATTTGCATGAGTTATGAAAATAAAATGTAGTAGTTTGACGACACGTTTGGTGCAGGGGCTGAGCGATTGGCTTCTGCGCTACGGGTCGTGGATTCGATTCCCGGAAGGAACAAATATTTGTATGGCCTACAGATTGTTGTTCCAGGTCTGAGCGTTTGTGTATGTAAAGATTTGTGTCTGTAAACGCACCCACGATACGCTTATTATGCTGTGCTATTTTTTTTCGTGTGGTTAGTGACTAACCTGGTCTCAAAGTGTATGCCGCCCCTGGACCTCTGACTTGGCTTCACATGCCGTCGAGAAATATCTCTCAGACATGCCGGTTTCCTAACGTAGTTTTACTTCACCGTTTTTATATAATTCGCACATGAATCCGAAAAGTCAGAGGGGCGTGCCGTGGGTGCTCGAGACCTATGACTTGGCACCCCGACGGTCACACCACTATCTCTGCTCCTGCTACGAAACTTAGTATTTTTATTCAGGAAACGATTCTTACTATTTTGTTACGCGAACGTTGAATTATAAAAGAGTTATATCGACAGTTGTACATCAGTAATCGTCGTTTAACTGACAGTTAAATATAGACCACTGCACTGTCTGCAATCTGTCCTGCATTCGTTGTACGAGTCTATTGATAGCCACCGTATAAATAATGTACGATCGACGACCGTTGATTTATAGGTACATACAGTTTCATAAATGATAGACATACATTACGGTACAGGGAGGGTTGATGTCAAGCAGGCGGCCGGTCATAAAACAATAAGCCAAAACCTCTAACAACATGGATTTATGAAATACATGTTGTGACGACCCCACCTAGTGTGGGATAAGGGCAGGAAGAAGAAGATGCAGGATCCAAAGCGGAGATAAATAGATAACATAATATGAATTAATACCTACTCTTGAACCCTGATTATCCTTTCAATGAATACGCGTATCGACACAATATTTTACATCATCAATTTTCATTAAATCCAATCCTTTAATCTAGTAATAATGACAATATATATACATTGAGCATGTCGCTTAATCAATATTAATTTTGACTTCATCCATTAGCTACAAATTGTGCCTATAGATAAATTATAATGTACCAATATAATTATGGAGTTATGTTATCCATTCTCGTACGAAGTTCTTGACCCACAAATCTCAACGTATCGTATTCATATAGAACGCCAGTAATGCCTACTTATTGAGGCATTCACTAAAGTGTGGTTCCGATGCTACGATTGATAAAACGATTATTATTACCAAGTAAGAAGAATAATCAACTTTAAGCGTAATTTTGTAATATTACGAACCAAAAATACATATGTTTTAAAAAGATTGTTAGACAGTAATAAAAAACATAAACATAACACGCATTATATTCCCCGAAGGATTCGGCAGAGGTGATTTTTTAGTACACCCAAGTCGCATGTACTAGTCGGCGAGCCTATTGCCATTAACGGGCACAAATTCAGACTCCGGACTGCTACTGAGAAATTTCTAATGGAAAAACCCAATAACACTTTGCCCGACATTTGGATCAAACCCACGACTCTATGCTCAGCAGTCGCGCTTGCGACCACTAGACTAACAATGCAGTCAAACTAGCTCAATTTTGTACTTTTATCGAAGCTGTGCTACAGAATTCGCAACGTCCTTTTTTTACCAAAACCTGACGTCCGCCTGAGACCATTATTAATAGTATTTTACTTTCTTTTATTAAAAAGTAAAGTCACACTAAAACTCGACAAAATGAAAAGCCAGTCATTTTTAAAAGTGACATGTCAAACGTTTAATGTGTCGAGCTGTCGCGTTGTCGCGTACATCGAAACAACACCTTTATTTGCTAGCGAAATACGAAATCTAACTTCAATTCAATCCATAAATTGTCTGATTTATGACTATAATTGTCTTTACGTGACCCTACCGTAATCAAATTTACACATAAATAATAAACATTAGCAATATTAGTACTTTTGTATTATTAATTATTTTACTGCTGTGCCAAATTGAGTTATTGGAAGTTGGTCGTTAATATCTAAATGATGTAGTGAAGATCCATTTGATGAAGGTGCTAATGAATACAATTAAAAACAGTGATAGCCTAGTGGTGTGACCGTCGGACTGCCAAGTCATAGGTCTCGAGTGCGAACCCAAGGCACGCGCCTCTGAATTTTCGGATTCATGTGCGTATTTTATAATTATCACTTGTTTAAAAACGGTAAAGGAAAACATCGTGAGGAAACCGGCATGCCTGAGAGATATTTCTCGACGGCATTTGAAGCCAAGTCAGAGGCCCATGGGCGGCATAAACTCTGACACCAGGTTAGTCACTAACCACACGAAAAGAAGAAGATTAAAAATATATAAAACGAAAACTGAAAAATCAGTTAATTAGGCAGCTGATTAAGCAGTGATAGCCTAGCGGTTGAACGCTTGCCTTCCATGCAGGGGGTCTAAGTTCGATCCCAGCCCGCACCTGTGACTTTTCGAATTCATCTGCGGATCATAATGTGATTATCACTGGCGTTAACGGTGAAGGAAAACATCGTGTGGAAACTTGCACACCTGAATGGCTCCATAAAGTTCTCGGTGCTGCGTGTAGTCCGCCAACCCGCACCGGGCCAGCGTGATGGACTAAGCCCTGAATCCTTCTCATTCTGAGAGGAAGCCCGTGCCCTGCAGTGGAACAGTAATAGGCTAATTATGATAAATGTAAAAGTGAAAAACATATAAATAGTGTCAAAAGTCAAATAAATAGATTTTTATAAATAAACTAGTGTCGTAACATCAATGCATCCTTATCAAGCTTTTATACCCGGTTCCTATAGCCAAAACAAATCGTTTTGCTTACTAATGGTAGCACTTTTTATTGCCAAACTGTATTATAAATAGACTCGTAAGTTTTTAATTTTCTTCTAATCTCCTAATTCTCCTAATCTTCTAATATTCTAATTCTTCTAATCTGCTAATTCTTCTAATCATCTAATTCATCTAAGTCTTCTAATTTTACCAATATCTCTGCTTCATTATTGTTAAAGATACAACACAAAGCCATACTTATAATCTAACCCTTCTTCTTCTTCCTGCCCTTATCCCACACTAGGTGGGGTCGGCACAACATGCATTTCATAAATCCATATTGTAAGAGGTTTTGGCTTATTGATTTATGACCGGCCGCCTGCCTGACATCAACCCTCCTTGGGAATACTCGTTGCGCTGTAGCGCGGGTGACCCAATGTGCTTGCTGATGCCACTGGGTCCCAAAATGATATGCTTGTCTTGAAAACTTGAAACTTCTCGTACTCGACACTACACACTACTATTCGACATCGTTTACAATAGAAACAAGCGGCGATTTATAATAAGAAAGCAAAAAATATGAAAAATACTCGAAAAATAAATTTTACAAAGACATTCTAATCTCTTTGAAATTTTATAAAATATCTAACTTATAATCTAACCCGACCACCTTTTAAAAGTAGTCCACAGTAAATAAAATACGTTTATCATACTAATTCTTTAACATAATGGTTTCTACTTATTTCACACGTACAATGTTGAATGTAGACAGCGCCGCTCCAAAGATTTATTAACAATAATATAGATAATTCATGAGACGCATGGTTTCTCAGAATCTCCTCGCTGAGCCAATTCTGGGAGACATATTCTGAATATCTAATAACACAGCTGTTGTCTATTATGTTTGTTTTAATTGTCTGCTCTTTGTGGCTTTTAGCTTTAAACGTTTACATAACATAACATCACGCCTGCATTCCCCGAAGGGTTGGGTAGAGGTGTATAGTAACACCCTCGTTTTCCTCATTTCGCCGTTATGTTTAAGTCCCATGTAGCAGTCGGCGAGCCTATTGCCATCAACCGGGCTCATATCCAAATACCGGGCTGCTACTGAGGAATTCTACACGGAAAAATCCAATAACACTTTGTCCGCCATGGGGATCGAACCCAGGACCTCACGATCAGCAGTCGCGCTTGTCACCACTAGACCAACGAGGCAGTCAGAGCTTTAAATGCTTATTACTAATTAATAGTTCTACTCACGTTTAGTGTAGTCAAATATTAGATAATCCGTGCCCATTTTGATAAGTTTACGCTCAAACATTGTTTTGTTTATTTCTATTAGAAAACACGGCTCACTTCTTTTGCCCAATCTAAATATCAAAGCTACAAAGTACTTTTAATCTCAACGTTGCACTAAAAAAAAACACGTTATTTTTTTATTACGTTTTCTACAAAAACATTTTTTATACTCACACGAATACATTAAAAAGTCGACGCGCAATTATTTTTTTCAGACTTTTATTTAGCGTAGAAAGTGAAATATCGTTAAACTCTCGTTACGTGACTATTAGGCCTACAACACGTCTAAACAACAGGTGCTGTACATCCGTCTGTCCGCCCTTGGGAAGTCACCTCCTAAATTATTTATTAACCATTATAAATCGCAGGTTTCTGTAACCGCGGGATTAAAAGTCGTTTTATTGGCTATAAACTCTTCATTGTTTGACGATTAATCGTATGTCTTTGTAGAAAAGTCTCGTTTGTGTGGTGGTACTTTTATTGATAGTACGTACTAGTGTACAGAGTTTGTGGTAGAAGGTATTTATGATGGACAAATCTGCGATTGAAAGAAGTATGCTTAGGTGCTTTGGTCATGTTGAGAGAATGAGTAAACGGCGATTAACAAAAGGAATTTATAAGACGGATATCAGTGGAAACGCCGGTAGAGGACGCCCTAGAAGAACATACATCGATGTTATTGGTGATGTTATTCACAAAGGACAGGTGCGTAGTACTCTCAACCGGCTGCGTTTATGACAAGATGCATGAATATGGAAGAAGCGAAAAGAGTATGTAAGGGTCGTAGCATGTGGCGTTCTATAGTTTCTGCCTACCCCCATGGGAAAAAGGCGTGAGTTTATGTATGTACTCGTATGTTTAAGTATGCTGAGTGGATTCCTTATTATTTTAATGTGAACCATCTAATGCGGCCGTACCGGTGTGATAGCGGCTGTTGCGTGGTGACGCTCGCGATGGCAGACACACGACGGCAGACCTTTGTAGCTCGTCGTCTCTCTTCGGTTTCATTCGGTTAGATTTTTGTTATTACAAAATTGGTTTTCGATTTTTCACATCTGCCAGGCGTACCACGACAGCTTTTTTTTTTCTCGCATTCATAGAATGCCTGGATTTTTTATTTGCAAAGGCTACTAATAAAATAAAAGTGAAAGTCGAAAGCATTTGAGTTGGTAGACGATAACCTGACAAACTTACTAAGTATGGCCAAAAAGTGATCCGTTTTTTGACAGTTCAAATTAATGCTAATTTCTCATGTGTACGTCGATACCATGACCCAGGGCCTTCCACCTGGGCACGCGCTATCATGGGCACTTTGAAAAACTCTAAATAGACTTTGTACTCAATCGACCGCAGCAAAGACAATCTCCACAAATGGGGATTCATAGACGGCTCAGATCTTCAGTGTATGTGCGGTGTCTCCACAGACAGTGACACCTGTCATGTCGCGCCTCAGTCCTGTCACCTGCACACTTGAAGATCTAATGACAGCGTTAGTAAACGTTGTTCGCATTGCTGAATTTTGGGCCAACAAAGAGTTTATTTTTGATGTCCCAGGAAGATTGGTAAATGGGAAATTCCCTTTTGATGACGTAGGGTTGGCAAAGATTTGTATGTATTTAGCTGAAAGGCCGTGACAATGTTATGTAAAATAGGGAAGATGTTAACTGTCTAATAACGGATCACTCTACGTACAACTAACGTAGCTTCTTCATTATTTTCGTGTGGTTAGTGACTAACCTGGTGTCAGAATTTATACCGCCCATGGGCCTTTGACTTGGCTTCACATGCCGTCGAAGTCTCTCAGGCATGCCGGTTTCCTCGCGATGTTTTCCTTCACCGTTTTGAAGCGAGTGATAATTATACAATACGCACATGAATCCGAAAAGTCAGAGGTGCGTGCCTTGGGTTCGAACTCGAGACCTATGACTTGGCAGTCCGACGGTCATACCACTGCCACACTGACGTAGCTATTTCAGATTTTAACCTATCTCATCCATGCCAAACGGCTCCAAAGACTGCTTCGACACTAATTGTTCGACACTAAAGGTATAATAAGCGAGATTTTATGTTTGTTTTCTCTGTTTGTTGGCCAAGTCTTGAGAGTTGAGCTAAACTATAAAATGATTACCGCCACAAACATCCCAGTAACTGGCGAATGGTTGTAAATAACCACACATTTAATATAACACTAGCTTTTGCGTTGGCATTGTCCGTATCGATTAAGTTTATTGACATCTCTGGAGGACTACCTTCTTCTTCATCCTCCTAATCCTTTTCCCAATTATGTTTGGGGTCAGCTTTCAGTCTAACCAGATGCGGCTGAATACCAGTATTTTACATGGAGCGACTGCCATCAGACCTCCACAACCCAGTTATTGGACAATGCCGATATCCTAAGGTTAGACCGGTTGTCAGAGTTTCAGGCTTCTGACTTCCCGTAACGATTGTCATAGGTATTCGTATGACACTCGGGACCGACTGTTTAACGTGCTCTTCGAAGCACGGAGGGGCCTCGATGTGTAACGAACAGTCACCCATCCACAGACTGACTGAGGCGGTTGGTAATTAGCCAGGAGCCCCTCCGTGCTTATATTGTGTTCCCGAACGCATTCAACCTGAATCTCTTCAAAGTTAGAGTTAACAGACTTCTTCTGGGTAAGCTCACTCCATCGTAGACTTTGTCTCTGTCTCATCTGACCAAAAGAGTCAAAAGCAAACCCATTTCAAATAAAAAAAATAATTAAAAAAAATGTTTATTCTAATAGAGTATGAAAATTGCATAAAGATCAGTTGAATATTCGAGTCAAGAGAATTGAACAAACCAACTCACATTTTCGTTCAGATAATTTTAATATTAGTAGTTTAGCCATTAAATGTTACCAATAGGTTACCAATGTTCATCTCAGTTCTATTTCAGTTAACTCGTACAAATATTCTAAGAACATTCGGCCGGTTTAGCCGAAAGCCAGTTATGTCATTCTGTGCCGAAAACTATTGTTATTTTTGGCCACGGCCGCCCTTGCTCAGTTGACTTGTTGATTTGTTGCGAAGGGGACAGAAGTGTGTTCGTCTCTTTCTTACGTGGAACATTTATGGGGTTCGGATGTTGTTCTGATTTTTTTGTTGGAGATTTTTATGTCGCGGCTGAGTTTAAGTGTTGAGTTGTGATTATTTGTGGTTAGAAAGAGATGCTGCTATACATCTAGTATAACTGTCTCTTTCTGTCGTAGTCCAATTAGTAAATCGGACGACACCTAATTTTAGGTGTAGTTAGAATAATTTCAATTCAAAGAAACTGCCTTGATGGTTCAGTAGTGGCAAGCTCGACTGCTTATCGTGAGCTCCTGGGTTAAATCCCTAGGTCGGGCAAAGTGTTATTGCGTTTTTCCGTATGGAATTTCTCATGCAACTGAGTTTGGATTTGTACCCGGTTGATGGCAATAGGCTCGCCCCTTATTACATGAGACTTAAACATAACGGCGAAATGAGGATGTTACTATACACCTCTGCCCAACCCTTCGGGGAATACAGGCGTTATGTTATGTTGAAAAAAATACTAAAAGTAATTAAATCGTCTTGTCGTCGACTTAACCCTCTTTTTGCCAGATCCACTGTGATGTACCTACCTAGTTTTTGTTATAGTCCGCGTGGCACTAGTTAGCCGCGCCTTAGGTATGTGAGCGGCAGGAGGGGGGTGTGCACGGTAGACAACACAAAGCAAGCCGACAGAGCGCGTCTACTGTTTCGCACCCCCCTCCTACCGCTCACATACCTAAGGTGCGGCCAACTAGTTCCGCGCAGTCTATAGAGCAAGGCATACACCCATATTCTCGTTCCTCCAAAACTTACTCGACTCGACTCCACCTCGACTCAGCCTTTTTCACTACCATCGGTAGTTATAGTTAACATAAACGTCCTCGACTCGAGGATTTTCCTCAGTCGAGGTAAGGAATCATCTGTCAAACTCACGGTATCTCGGAACCTAACGTTCGTACGTAACAAAAATGAATTTTGAAGACTTTATTTCGATAAAGTCTTCAAAATAATCCTTACAATATTTATCGCGGCGTTATTTGCGCGATGCAGATAAATAAAATTATGACGTAATGACTCCACTCTACCTCGACTCATTTGAGGACCCCTCAGTCGAGGAACCTCAAAATTCACTCGAAATTGCGACTAAGAATACAATTTTGAGGGTGTTTTCGAGGCAGTCCTGAGTCGATTATGAGTCGAGTAAGTTTTGGAGGAATGTCTTAGAATATGGGTGATAGAATATAAATAATACCCATACAAACAAAAATAGTCATTTTTCCAGTTCTGTATATGTCTGAAAACGAAACAAAAGTAATTTACTTTTCCGCCCGATACGTTTTCTAAACCTGTCTTTCAATCTCGAAACAGACAAGCAACACATTTCTTTTTCATTCATCTGTCATCCATATCTTGACAGAAAAATATCGTATGATTTGTCTATTTTAATATCGTTCATACTTTTGTATTCATTCAAAGGTGTTTTTCGGCATCAGATATTTCAAATAAGAGATAAGAAATCCACTATTTTTGAAATATATATTTCGAAAATATACCTACTGTTTTATGTAATCATTCTGTCAAGCCTTTTTCCCAACTATCTTGGGGTCAGCTTCCAGTCTAACCAGATGCGGCTGAATACCAGTATTTTACAAGGAACAACTGCCATCAGACCTCCGCAACCCAGTTACTGAGCAATGCCGATATCCTAAGGTTAGACCGGTTGTCAGACTTTCGGGCTTCTGACTACCCGTAACGAGTGTCATAGGTATTCATATGACACCCAGGACCGACTGTTTAACGTGCTCTCCGAGGCATGGAGGGGTCTCGATGTGTAGCGAACGGTCACCCATCCATAGACTGACCGCGGCACGGGCAGCTTAACCTTGGTAATTACTGTTTTATGTAATTCTATTTTTGAAATATCATCCTCTTTCTGAAATAACGAGTAATGTTTCCAATAACAGTTGCTAAAGTTGTTTGTTTCAACGGTTTTGTCTCAATATTGAGTGGTAACGTGATATTTTGTTGCTATTTATTGTTAACTTATTTTCGCCTCTACTCTTACTCCCTTTAGGGGTATCAATTTGCTATTTTTATCAGACTAGTATCTATTGTTAAGCATATAATAAAAGCTTGCATAAATAGCATTATATTGATTATCATTACACGAAACATAAATAAGAATGTTATTTAATATAAATCGAGATTTAACTTCCGTTTTTACCTTTTTCAATAAAATCAACGTAATGTACTTATTCACAGAAAGAAAATACAATATCTAAAAAAAACTCCCAAATAAAAAAGCGCCTACCGTTTTCACATAGCAACACGCACATCGGCGTCAAAGAATATTACTAAAGGCGTCTGCCAACTTAAAAATGCGTCGTGTTGAAGCCAGAATTAATCAAGCTGAACAAACCTTTCGACGTCTAAAGACTTCAACTTGTTTGCTTCGGTACCAATTTGTCAATATCCAAACTTCAGAAGAGCGTTTCTCAAATATTATTTTGCTTACTTGATTTTTTTGCTGAAGTCGATGACAATAATTATGCTTTTTAAATCTTTATTTTTAGATATTTTGAAAGGTATTAAACTAAACTTAAACAAATTATATGATCCGCGCGGATGGTAATATATAGCCACAAGCCCGTCCTTTTCACGTAAAATTAAGTAATTATTACATAAAACAACAACAATAATTAAATTGCTCTTTGATGGTATCGTCACTTTGAGAACCGCTGCCTATCAATATCTATCACCGAATTCATTAATCTGAGGTCAAACTCTTTCAATTAAAACTTTCCTAAAATTAATGTTGTTTTTATACTTTCCGGTCTCGGGTATTGAATATTTACATTTCCAGCGGAAAGGACAAATAAATTATGGTTTCAGATTGTTTGAGCAACTTTGGACAGACGCAATTTTGAGACACTCTTTTGTGATCAAATATTGTTGGTAATTGTTAATCTTAATATAAGGGGCGAAACGTGGGTGTACTGACTCCTGTAATAGAACACCTCTGCTTTCCCCTTCCGGGATTACAGGCGTGAGTATCTTAATATCTATGGCGTATATTGTATGTGTGTAATAATCATTGTGGATAAGTAAGACTTTTTTGTAAATGACGTCATTTTCAAATGAGTTTTCATTTATGAATGTAGTATCTAAAATCGTAGACGGATTTTATAAGTTCCATTTGAAGTCAAACAAAAAGCAACCATTTTTTTTGTTATTACAATTTTTAGCCTTAGCACATTGACACTGAAATTTTGATATAATTTGCGTAATTTTACTTAGAAAAAATCCTACTACAGTTTACTTACTATGCATGTACAAAAGGTACACCTCTGCCTATCCTCTCGAGCATAACCAGTGTGACGGCTGCGTTGCGTTTCGTCACTTTCTATTTACATCGCCCTACACGTGTCTCGTTCGAAATATCAGCTGTTCGTAGCACGGCTACGCTCGTAGCGCGTAGGGTGGCTCGTAGCGTATTGATCGTAGCGTGGCCGCTCCAGGCGGTTACGATCCTAAGCTTTTAACGATTATATCGTTTGAAGGGCGGTTTTCTTTGGTTTGTACGTTTACAATTTTGTTTATTTTTGTCTATTTCATTTTTTTTTCTTTTTGTTATTTTTTAAGTTGTGTCACGTTTTGGCAATAAAAGTCGCATTAGTTATGGAAAGTGGCATTTTTTTTTATTATCTACATAACTGCAGACTCACACATACATGTCGACTTCACACAAGAACTTAAGGGCGGGCCACATTTTAGTACTGTGATTATCAGTCGCTACAACAAAAACCACATTTTAGTACTTTTCAAAATCATTTAGCCCAACGTATAATTCTTCAAAAAACACAATAAAACTCTATATTACTAAATATATCAAGCCTCCTAGGCATTTGCTAGGGTCCGTACAATAAATCAAGCGTGAAAAGGGAAGGGCAGCGGGGAATCAATCTAGACGTAGTAAATGAACTGGCAGCAAGACAGGACCTTGCGTTGAATAAAAAAAAAACTAAAATAAAAACACTTCATGTGGGTTAACCCAAAAATGCTTGAGCTGGTTAGTCATATTATTAGTGGGTGGGGTGAGTGGGGTTTCTAAAATTACCATGTTTAGAGTCCTGTTGAAAAATCTTTTCAAAACACGAAATTACAACTAATTTCTTTCCGACTTCAAAAAAGAAGAAAGTTCTCTATTTATGTTAATAACTTTTTTTTGACGTTTTTTTTTACAACCACCCAAGTTCTAACTGTCCAATATAAAAAACCACACGAATGGATAATATAAGAAAAAAAAACATTATATTTTCAGAAACCTAACGCCATAGAGATTACCTTAAAAAGGAAAGTCGCACAAAGATAATTTTGTAAATGGCCACAACGGACAAGCACTTCATATTACGAAGAAGGCCATTATCTTCAAAAACAGAAAAAAAAACATTATTTTTCCATCTTAGTATTCCCACATTTATTTCTCTATTCTAATTTAGAATACCATTTGTACCCGTACATCTCTATCAAAATAAAATTATACGAAAATCTCCAAGATATTCCTGACAATAAATCATGACAGTTATGCTTGACAGTTCTGCTTGACCCACGTATTCTGCCTTTCTGAGTCTTTACGAGCGTGATGGATGGATACCTAACATTTCATAGTAGTTATATACAGAGCTTTGTTACCGTGAAATATGATTCTTATTTCGCTAGTTGAAGAATCTTGTATGGCGACTAAAAGTGACCTTTGAAATTAGGTTAGTTATTGTGTTGGTCGAATCTAGTTAGACTGAAAACCGCCAACATTCTTGGGAAAAGGTTAAGCTTTCTTGTTTAAGCCAGTGATACTACATACATACATAAATTCACGCCTTTTTCCCATGGAGGTAGGCAGAAACTATAGAACGCCACATGCTACGACTCTTACATACCCCTTTCGCTTCATCCACATTCATACATCTTGTCATACACGCACGCCGGTTGAGAGTACTACGCACCTGACCTTTGTGAAGAACATCACCAATAACATCGATGTATGTCCTTCTAGGACGTCCTCTACCGGCGTTCCCATTAACATCCGCCTTATAAATTTCTTTTGTTAATCGCCGTTCACTCATTCTCTCAACATGGCCAAACCACCTAAGCATACTCCTTTCAATTTTTGTCACAGTGATACTAGAACAATTATATTGTAAAATTTATTTCATTTACTGAATAGCCGGTGTCAGACTGGTTTAATTTGTAACTTAGAATAGAATATACATAACATAATATCACGCCTGTATTTCTTAAAGGGTTGGGCAGAGATGTATAGTAACACCTTCATTTCGCCGTTATGTTTAAGTCCCATGTAAATGCGGGGCGAGCCTACTGCCAGCAACCGGGCACAAATCCAAAATTCGGGCCGCTACTGAGAAATTCTACACGGAAAAACCCAATAACAGTTTGTCCGACCTGGGGATCAAACCCAGGACCTCACGATCAACGACGTTTTTTGTAAAAAAATACATGACCAATCCAAGAAGATTTGACCGTTTAAAAAATTACATCATGTTTAATTAGTCTTATACATAAGATATCTATAGTGAAATAAGCATTACTATTATGTGGGTCACAACCCTATGTTATATTACGTCATATCTTAATTCAAAACCCCTTACCAATTCGCCCCAACCCTAAAACGGCAACGCATTGTTCACTCAACCCCCGCAGTTGACACGTATGCAATCAGACTGTTTGTTAGAGTTTGCCCCTCGCTAATTGTGAGACAGCGTGTGGTATGCTTTTAAAAACTATTCGGTAAATCCACCATTTTTAATTGTGATAGTATTTGTATTGTTGCGGCTAACGGTTGAGGTTAACCGACTGCAGACAAGTATGTATGGCGGTCAACGTGAATGTTTGTTTTAAAATTCAGGGCTGTTTTCATGTCAATGAACCCCATCATCACAAAATTGTATACTTTCACTTCCAAATATGTACCGCCCTTAGTGACTGACAAACGAACGCTTGTGACGATTATTGTCAGAGGCAAAATCACGACGTTAATTAAGAAACCTCTTGGTATTGCATTATAATACAATGAGGTAGATACGATGGCAATCCTCTTCAAATCTTTGTATAATCATTTCTAATGACCAGAGAAGCCACAGAAACAAATAAAGTACCTACTCTATTTGTAACCATGACAACGAAAAATACAATAAAGGCGCCTCAAAAATTCAACAAAGTAATATAAAAATTCAATACAAATTACAATGCAATTTGTTTTCCAAACAAAACATTTACAGAACAAATTGCGATTGAAAACATTCTCGCTTAGTCGACTATTTTCCCTCATTTGTCTGCTATCAACCCTGGGTTAGTAATTCCAACCAATTGTTTTCGTTCGTCCGTTTTGATTGGTGATTCCGATTGGTTTCGAAATTCGAACGCGGGTAGTAGATGTTTTTTATGTGAATTAAATCGGGTTAATTGGTTGTTGATAGAGGTGTGTTGCTGTGGTAGGGTTGAGTTTCTTTTTTGTTTTTTTTAGGTATGTGTAATTTGAGATAGATTAATATCAGTATTATGATGTTAATATTGTTTTGGATATTGCTATAGTACGTTTAGTTTAGTCAAGATTTTTTTAGGGTTGTGCTCTCAAAAATCGAAATATTTAGACTTCTGTAGTTGTCCTATTTGTGTGAAATTAAATAAGGTTATAAAAATCTGGTTTAAGCGGTCACTCCGCGTTAAACAAGCAACTTGTCCTTCTCAGAAATGAAGGCTCGTGAATTCGTTTAGCTAAATGGACCGATAAATTCTTACTATACAATAAATATTAAAAAAATATTTTTCTACATTTTTATAATCAGCACGAAGGTACCGGCATAAAATTTGAAATATTTCATTACAAGCATGTACCTACAGGATGCTGCATTAATATAAAACGCCATTCCACCTGGACACCCGTGGCGAGGGGCTACCTGCATTCCTCCGTCGTTCCTACGTCCTCCAGTTTTACATTACCCTTGTAATGTGTTTTAAAATACCTATAAGCAGTACCTATGTACTTATGTAATGAATAAGTCATTTTTAATGGTTAAAAAAATATTCAACTTTGTCTCTGTATTGGGACTAAACTCGAAAAAGGATTAATACATTTTGAAGCTGTTTGTTGAAATAAGCAATGCAATGTTATTACTTATTAGTTTATATTTTATTACTGGTTAGTAACACTATGTAATTAATGTTACCATAGATTTTAAGTTTGGAACCTCTCTTAAGGTGTCATGGCCGTCAGAGTGGCTTGTATTGATTTTTGTCTCGATCTTATAATAAAGTTATAGTCATAAACCTGAAGCATTTCGTTCAAAAACCTAAACTTTAAAAATGTTCTTTTACAAATTAATTATTTCATGATTATTCATCAGTGTTTACCGTTCTATTACCTCTGTTGAGAGAAGATTTAATAATTTTCTTATAGATAATTCTATAAGAAACACTTAATTCGCCAAGGCGTAACAACTTCTAATATTTATAACACTTAGGCTAACGCTTAGGACAATGTATTCTCCGTTTTCATATATCTAATATTTCTTTCTTTCTTTCCAGGGAGAAAAAGACAACGGGAAGAACTGCATATTGTCCTGTGAGAAGAGGAAAGCAGATGACACTGACATCAATAAGGATTTGAAAAAGGTAACATATTTAATTACACATATCGACCGTCCAGTATAATTTGGTACGCGACGAAGTAGGGAACTAAATGAAAATGTATTAAATTTGACGTATTACCGCGTTTTTCCTTCGCAAGTAGCGCCGCTCTAAAATGCCAAGATACACTGGCTTGATATACATTTGAACACAATTTTAGGGCATGAATGCCGTAATTTGACGACGCGTTTGGTGCACTGGCTGAGCAATTGGCTTCTGCGCTACGGGTCGTGGGTTCGATTCCCGCACGGAACAAATATTTGTATGGCCTACAGTTAGTTGTTCCGGGTCTGAGCGTTTGTGCATGTGAAGATTTGTGTCTGTAAACGCACCCACAATACAGGAAAAATCCTAGTGTGGGACAACGTTTAGTCACGGATCGGATACCCGTAGTTACACTTATTTTTATACTAGCTGCCCGGACAGACTTAGTTCTGTCAAAAGTTATTGGCCTGTAGTGAGAAAAGAAATGTGTTGTTTTTACTATTTTCCACGCGACTTTTATATTTTTTCTCTCCATAAGAACCTTCCTTGTGCCTTAAGGAATATATTTAATATATTTACAAAAAAATAGCCGAATTGGCCGAGCCGTTCTCAAGTTTTGCGCTTAGCAACACATTTGGCAATTCATTTTTATTTATATAGATAGATAGATTAGCCCTGTCCCACTGTTGGACAAAGGCCTTCCCCAAGTTCTTCGAGGTCCATACTGACACGTAATATACATAAACCAATACACAGAAAAGCAGTGATAACCTAATGTCTGAACGCCTTCCTTCCACGTACTTTTAGATCAACATAATATCCCTAAAAATAGCCCAATAAAAGAACCCAGCACGAACTGTCTCGCGCATAAAATTCGACTCAACACCGTGCACTGTCGTGTGTATAAATAAAGACATTACACTGTCGAGCACATAAAGACGGCATTACTACACATCGGGACAAAATAACTTCGATCACGCGATCTGATGGTAGAACAGTATTACTTCGAGTGGGTCATAAAATGCGAACACAGTAAGTGTGGAGCGCGTGAATTATAAATTTGTGACCACTACCACAAAACAGATAGGTACAGAAGTCAATCACATGTATGTACTTCACTTTTCATACCTACGCTCGGCGGTCGCTCTATCTATATAAGGTCCAACCAAAATACCTGGACAAACTTTTACACAGTGTTCAGTTTACTAAACATATCTATGAAACAAAAAACGAGATCTAAGTGTTTTTTTTCGGACCAGTAAATAATAAAGGTTTGAATTGCCTGTACTCTCTAAGAATAAACTCATCCATTTTTTATGCATCGACCGTCGCCGGGGCGCACGCTAATTCCGCGCCGTGTTTTACCTAATAGGCGAAGTGAAAAATGTAAAAAAAAATATAATTAAATTAAAATTAACGATGGAAAACATTTTTTGGTTAGAAAAAAAAACACTTGGATCTCGTTTTTTTGCATAGATATGTTTAGTAAAACGTACTGAACACGTATTTTAGTTAGACCTTATATATCTATCTCTCTCAAGCGCATGGCATTCGAGCTCGCACTCACTCGCACTCTAGTCCCAAACAATCCGAGATATCGTGTCCATGAGCAGTGTGTATGTGTGCGTTGCTCGAGCGCACTTGTATGTAGATGGACTTCTGTACCTGTCTGTTTTGTGCCACAACACACCACAGTTAATGTTTGTTAAATGTGTGTAAATAACTCACGTTTTGTGGTCAGTTAAATGGATTCTGTTTTTGAGCTAACGATGGACTGTCGTTTATTTGATTGTAAATTTTATTTTAATTGCCCACTTTCCTATTAATATTTGCGGTTAACAAGTGTGTCGACATCTACCACGCCACGTGCGAACTACGCAGTACCACGATTGTGTAGCAGATTACAGCGACAATAATAACAACTCTCAAATATGACGTCACAGAATCCTGAATATCAAGATTTGCCATGCATATAGTCATCATCATCATCAGCCTATAATGTTCCCCCTGCTGGGACACAGGCCTCTCTGTGAGAGGGAATGGGCCGTAATCCACCACGCGGACCCAGTACGGGTTGGTAGATGTCACATGTCTTCGAATTTTTGGTTCTAGGACATGCCGGTTTCCTCACGATGTTTTCCTTGACAGTTTTGAGAGCAGTGGAGATGAAATAAATTACACAAAGTAATGCGCCTGGCTGGGTTCGAACACACGACATACAACTCGTAAGTCGGGGCCGTTGCCACTGGGCCACCACTGCTGCTAGTATAATTATGCAGATAGTATATACAACTACCCAACATCAACTGTTGGGCAGTAGCCTGCTAGACATAAGACTCGCCTGGTAGGAAGATCCTTCATTTTCGTTGGAGGAGCACCTTACCTCGTCTCCACCTTACCTCCACAAGACCTATAAAAACTGCATAGAATAATAAATACTGTGTAATTTGACATTAGAGTGAGGTCGTTAAATCTATTGCAGAATGCAAACATCAGTAAAATTTTCTTTAAGCTTGTTATACAAACCTATAAAAAAGTCTATATGTATAGAAAATTCAAGTAAAATAACAAACAGCAAATTCTGTAGAAAAGTTTGGTAGGGTCCCGATTTAAACATAACACCGTTACGTGACTCCATAGCATTTCCACGTGACTTCAGAAATGAGTTTCCAAGTGAAGGAAACGTTTCCATCTGTTTTGGTCACGTGTTTTCACGACATCGAAAAATGTAAGCGAATTAGTCCCACCCGTACACAATCTAGATACTTAAAACACTACAGTAAAATAACTTTGAAATAGCCAGTAAACCACAGACTGTCTCATCAAATCATTTGGAGAAATTAATATGCATACACTTGCCAGGCGCTCTCGTTAGTTACTAAAATGAGTACCTATCCAAGATGTTATCCACCATCTTCCAAATATCATCATCATAATAATCCACGCATTATTGTCTCATTGTTCTAAACCAGTGATAGGCAAAGTACAGCCCGCGGGCCAACTCCGGCCAGCAAATTGTTTTGACTCGTGCCCCCAATATTCATTCTAGAGCAATCTTAGATTGTTTCTAAATATTATTGCTTATGTAGGGTAACGAGGTATGGTGTTCCTCCTACGAAAAGGGAGGATCCTCCTACCAGGCTGGTCTTATGCCTGGCGAGCCACTGCCCAACGGTTGAGGTTCGGAAGTTGTATATATACTAACTCCGTGTCAGATTTTGATATCGCGATGCAGGATTTGTGACATTTCATTTGATAGCTGTCATTGTTGTCGCTGTAGTCTGCTAGACATTCGTCGTGCTGCGTAGTTCGCATGTGGCGTGATAGATGCCGCCACATTTATACCCAAAAAAATGCATTATTTACGCTCACTGATGAAAACCTTTCCTCTGTATTACAAATAATGGTCTTCTTAGTCTATTGATATCCCGCTGCAAGACACTTAAGAAAAAATTATAAAATTAATTATGTGTCAAAAAAAGACTTAAAATCTCTGGCTCCCATAAGATTTTCCACGGTTTTTTGAACCCTTGTTAGAAAAGTTTGCCCTGTTCTGAACCCTTCTCAAAATGAGACCTAGTTTAAAAATATCCAAGTCAAACAACAAACCTAAAATTTAACCAAACCATACTAAAACAAAAAAAGTTTCAAACTCAAACTTTTCGTACTCTTCAACGCCGGTCATTTTGTTTTCATTATCTTCACTGGACGGCGTGTACGGCCACGAATTTACGACGAAGAGTGCACTCCACCCTAATTTAAATACATTACTGGTTTTGAAAGACTTGGCCAACGTCGTTACGGTACTAGATAATAATTGTACTTGAAACAGACGGAAATCTCCACTTAATTCAGTTGTCAGGGAGCTAGATGAAGATTTGTGAGATAATTGCAACTTAAAGTAGGTTAAGTGAGTAAGCATTTTGTGTTCTGTTTTTGAGCGGGAACTGAATTGTTTTGGGGTGCTGTTTTGGTTAAGGCGATGGATATCGCGTTGTGAATTATTTCGTGGCTGTCGTAAAATGCGACCATTTGTGTGCTAGTAGCATACTGCGATCGCCCATTTGTGCGCCAGTAGCATGCTACGATCGCCCATTTGTGCGCTAGTAGCATGCTACGACCGCCCATTTGTGTGCTAGTAGCATGCTACGGTCACCTATTTACAAACAGACACTTTAATTATATTTATTTGTATGTATAGATGTATACAAATAAATACATGGCATTAGAGCCCAAAGTTTATTTTGGTATACATTCACCCCTATCTATTCCTACTAAGGTTGTCCAATATTTAAACACCTATATTTTCACAAAATAGTCGTAAGCTTAGTAGAACCACGTGCAAAACTCAGCGCGTAATAAATTGAAACTTCCAATAGAAACTGAATACTAAACGTGGACATTTCCATATGAAGTTCTACTCGCATACCGTTAATAAATCAAGTAGAGAACACCTAACTTATGCGTTTGTTTGTTTGTTAACTTTAACTCAGCGCCGGCGCCGAGTGGAATAAATTGAGCATGGATTATATGGAATATTGATAGCGGCTGTCATTTTTGTTTACAAATAAATAAATATTTTATTTAGTCACGCAACGTTAAATAAGTTATATTTATAAACTTATAAGTAACTGCCTCGTTCGTCTCCTGAGGTCTTGGGTTCGATCCCCAGGTTGGGCATAGTGTTATTGGGTTTTCCGTGTCGAATTTTTCAGTAGCAGCCCGGAGATTGGATTTGTACCCGGTTGATCGTAATAGGCTCGCCACCTATTACATGAGACTTAAACATAACTGGCGAAACGAGGGTGTACTCTGCCGACCCCTTCAGGGAATAAAAGGCGTGATGTTATGTTATGACATCGGTCGTTTAGTTCTAGGACGAAGATGGCGACAAAGATAACTATTGGAAATATAAAAATATTTCTTGTTCATTCTTTCATTTTCCTCGCACTTAATCAAGGACGGCCACAATACAAACCGACGTCACTTCTTTATTTCCCATAGCGGTAGATGAATCAAGGACCTCTCATTCAGCAGCCACGTTTGCCACTAGGCCAATGACAGAGGAACCTCGCAAACTCCATGACACTTGTCTTATCACTGTAGTCCATGTTTGATCCACAAGTGTATTTCTAGTCGTATCGAAATTCCAGTTACGCTCTTAATTGCACAATTTCTATAATAATTTGCACACGTAAGCATCTGAGTAAAGACCACAAAACGATATACCGTGCAGTGCAGTTAACACCGTCAGTACCGATTGTGCAAAGTTTTGCACAAGCAGTATGCGTGTGCAAGTCGCTGCATGAAGTTGGACGTTAAATGAATTGCACATATTAATGCATGGAGACCTTAAATAAATTACTAGTAATAGTCACAAGTAAACGACCACGCTCTTCATTCATTGCTTGATATGTTTTTTTTTGCTTTTGGTGGGCAACTGCCTTCTATGTTAGGAATATGATTTTTTTTAAAGGTACAAAGGTAAAGGTATACCTATCCAGAAACATTCACCGGGAAATTGAATTTACTTCGAAAATCCACTTTTCTCGTGAATTGCAGGTGTTGAAACCAACCAAGCGATCGTAAGCCGTTTCTGTGAACAAAGCGAATCTCGGCTGTAGTCCAATTTCCTAAAACGGATTTTATATATAAAAATACTCACATAATAAAACACGTTTTAAACTAAAGTGTATAAAACATATAACCAACGACTTATTGTTCCACGATGTTCGAATTAAAAAGCAATATGGCGGTAATCCTGGTGATATGACGTCAGAGTTGATCGACCAATCAACGCTAAGCCCCAGCTGTTGTTCAGCTTTAATCAGGGCACCAGCAGAGACAGTGGATGTAATTGTAATTGTTTTCCGACTTGGAGATAAAAAAAAATGTGTACGGATTTTAAAATTGTTGGATTAATAAGTCAATAGTAGTTGCATATAACTTGGAATTTTGTTGATGGATTGGCTTACTTTGGTGTACAGTAGGGGAGTGAAGAGGTAATACACCTTAAGAGGTATTTTAGCTTGCACAGTGCAAGAAACAAACTATTTTACCGACTACGTATTGCCAACATTATAGAAATGAAAATTCAAGTATTTTTTGACAGGTTATAAAAAATCTAATGGTGACATTATGACAGACACTGCTAATGTCAATTTATTTATCATCGAATTGATGTCATGGTTATTACAACAAAACTCCTTAAATCAAGTCAAAGACATTACATGGCACTACCACGTCCTACCAAGGCAAAAGGCAATTTTGATCTTTGCTACCAAATAATAATTAAACATAATTGTCCATGCATTGGTCTGTTCCGTTCAACAGTTTGAAAAGGTAACATGTGCCCGCGATGTGGGAAAGGAATTAATTTGAAAACTGACGACCCTTTTCATTCCCCTACTGTACATTTAACGCTAGCTCACTAACCTTAATTGAGCTGTGTTATGCAATAATGTGTCAACCCACAAAAATATTAATTATGTGTTAACACCATCTAGCTATTGTGGTAGGTCTACTCAACGCTTAAAAAAATGTAGACTGCATCAAGATTTTTTGATAGACGGCGCTCTATTAAATTTACTACAGTTCTGAACATTTTTTCATGCGTTGAGTAGATCTACCACAAGAACTAGATGACGTTAACACAAAATTCATATTTCTGTTGGTTGACACATTTTTGCATAACACGATCCAATTTCGAATAACGTTATCACTAACCATTCGTAAATTTTACGACGGATTAAAACATCAATATTTATTTAATCAACTTTATTTATGACACAATATGCACAAACACTTGATTAGCAATCTAATGGTCAAAGCACACATATCAACTCGGAAAGGGATCGTAACCGTATCGCCTCACCGCACCGCGGTTCGTGAGCTTGTTCCGAGGCGAGGCGATTACGTTACGATTCGTGTGCGTTGCAGTAGGGAGTTTCATACAAAGAATACTGAACGGCTTGAGTTGATACGGTGACGATCCCTTACGTGTGCTTTGACCTTTAGTTTTTTTCTTAAACAAATAACATAATCTGTTTTAGACATAACTAACATGGAACAGTGATTCCACATAGGAACAATATGCTCCCTGCAAATCGCTTTTTTACAGCCCTTGCAGAAGTTCGTAGTCATGCATCAAAAAGTTGCAAATAATATTGAAATCTATTAGTGATATTTCGTTTATTCATTTATATGTACATATTATTTACATTTTTAAATATTTCTATAAAAAATATAAAAAAACATTTAAAAATATAAAAAATAGTAGCCCACCGGCATCGGGAACAGGGTCCAAGCTACCGGTGGTCAGGGCCTCAGAGAGAGGAACTTCCTGACAATACGTGCCGTGTCCAGAAGTACCGCTTTCTGTATCAGGCCCTTGACCCAGCTGCCCAACGAGAGCCTCATCAGGTGTCGGTCGAGGCTCTTGGCTATTAAGCCATTGGCCGTAACGACTATCGGCACAATGACTGCTGAGTCAACCTCCCACATGTCGACAACCTCGTGTGCCAAGTCTTGATACCTAATTTCTTTATCTTTCTCGGCTTTCACAAGGTTCTCGTCATGTGGGACAGTGATATCAACAATCATTGGGAGACGCTCTGATCGATCTATCACCACTATGTCAGGCTTATTGGCAACAATAGTCCTGTCGGTGATGATAGATCGGTCCCAGTACAATGTGATATGACCATTCTCGAGAACTGGGTCGGGCACATACTTGTAGTATGGTACTTCTGCGTCCACAAGGTTGTATTTCAGAGCAAGTTGCTGGTGGATAATCCTAGCCACTAGGTTGTGTCTGTGCAAATACTCGCCGTTAGCAAGACGAGAACAACCAGAAATAATATGTCGAATGGATTCACCGGGACAGTGGCATGCCCGACAGATGTCAACCGTGCCGTCCTTCTTAGTGATATAATTATTACGTCTTATTATAACATAAAATCATATAATCGTGCATCCGTATTGAGTGATTGTGGGTCACTAAGGATGCGAATTAGGAAGGTATTAGAAACGGGCGGGGTGGCGGGGGTCGGTATCTTACCGAAACACTAAATGCGCAAGGTACGCGTCGTCTTTTTAACGAATGGTTAGTGACACAGGGTTAATTTTCTTCTATTTAAGTATACCAAAAACCAATCATTCAACCCAATTCTAAACAAAACTTTCAGGCTCACCTTTACACAATGAAACCAGTTTCGCTTATCAGCGAAACTTTGATATTAAAAACTAAAACGGAACTCCTAAAACTATCTTCGCTCCTCAAACAAAGGAATAGTTTTGAAACATGAATCATGACCGACAAAACATTGTGCGAGTATAAATCGATAGTCGTCAACGTGTCGCTAAAACGATTTTGTTACGCTAAAATACAATACAATGTGGGTCGTTTTGATTCCAAAATAATAGAGATAATAGGACGTATTAGGAAATATAGGACGAACGAGGTATGGTGTTCCTCCAACGAAAAGGGAGGAGCAGCCGAGTCTTGTGCCTGGCGGGCAACTGCTCAACAGTTGATGTTGGGAAGTTGTATATAGGGTGTAAACAAAATCATGTAATCCCTTCAAACCTAGTGATGTACTGCTGACATAGATAAAACCTGCAAGAGATATTTTTGGAATCAATAAAAAAAATACATGATGTAAACATGTGTTCTTAACGTGAGGCGTTTTAGCGCCCCGAGCAAATAGCGCGGCTATCGCTCGCATCACGTTATGTACACATGTTTACTTCATGTATTTTTTTATTGAATCCATATTTAACCCATTCATGGTTAATCTATGTCAGCAGTACATCACGAGATCTAAAGGAATTACATGATTTCAATTACACCGTGTATAAGTAAACCATCTGCGTGTCAAATCTTGATATCGCGATGCAGAATTTTTGTGACGTCACATTGAGAGTTGTCATTATTGTCGCTGTAGTCTGCTAGGCAATCGTCGTGCTGCGTAGTTCACATGTGGCGTGGTAGATGTCGCCACAGTATGCTTTCAAATCGCGAACACGTTTGAAATTCGGATCCTAGGTCAAACTTAAGGCATTGTTAGTGTTTGTGAAATGTTATGAATATAATTAGAATTTCTTGTTTATAACGGTAAATAGATTTTTTGTAAAAAAATTGAAAGGATGTCATAAACCTATTTCGTAATTAGCACGAATTTGGAATTTTGGAGGAACGAGGTATGGTGTTCCTCCAACGAAAAGGGAGGAGCCTCCAATCAGGCGGGTCTTATGCATAGCGGGCTACTGCCCAACGGTTAATGTTGGGAAGTTGTATATAAGTAAACTATCTGCGTGTCAAATCTTAATATCGCGATACAGGATTTGTGACATTTCATTTGACAGCTGTCATTGTTGTCGCTGTAGTCTGCTAGACAATCGTTGTGCTGTGTAATTCTCATGTGGCGTGATAGATGCCGCCACAAGCTATTCTGTGGTAGCTCTTGGCCACAGAAGCGAGAAGATTACGAATGGAAAATAAGTAAATATAAATAATAACAAACCCATTTCAAACTGTTCCCATAACGTAGTGTTTCACGAATCAATAGAAAGGCTGTTACATAGTTGATTGTTTCGCTTTAAAAAAGAAACTTTTCTAATTTTCTCGCCGCCCTGATACGTCCCTGTCGGCTGAAGTTTTTACCGGTCGACGTTGGCTTCAATGTGTGGACAATGTTTTACCAACTTGATGTTAGAAAAAACCGAAACAATAAAGTTAATATAAAAGTAATCTATCGACACTGGATTGTTAAGTCCAATGCTGGGCATAAGCCTGTGACAGAAAAGGAAGTCGAATCAAAGGAATCCCTCCGCGTAACACGACTTTCAGGGAGCGTCATCTTAAAATCCTGATTCTTCTTTTCGTGTGGTTAGTGACTAACCTGGTATCAGAATTTAGGCCGCCCATGGGCCTTTGACTTGGCTTCACATGCCGTCGAGAAATATCTCTCCGGCCTGGTTTCGTCACGATGTGCTACCAACCTTGCTAACTACTTAATCTTTGCACGACACGGCATGAGCTGTTCTCTTGCCGTCGTGAGAGAGTGATCTACGGACATTTTTCTATAATATCAGACATTTAAAGCACTCTAGACAGGCATTTTTCCATTTTGAAATGGTAACTCTAATCCTGGCACACATTAAGTAGGTACTTATCTCCAAACCGAACCACTGAACTTGGATCAAACATTGGATCAACAATTGGTCACACATTCTCCAATATGTGCCAACTTGTTATGAACAGAACTTTTTCAACAAAGGATTCCACAGAATATTCACCGTGAGTATCTATTATAGTTTCAAAAGAAATTCACGAAATTGTTTTTCGGAGAGGACCGCAGCTTTTATTGTGCTTTGTTCTTTTTTACATAAGGTTTTTTTGTTTAGTAAAATACTTACCAGTAGAATACTTTATTCAGTATTGAAATATGCTGATTTATGGTTTATACTTACCTTATTTATACGAGAACTAGCTGTGCTTCGTCTGCGTAGAAGTTAGATGGGTTTGGTTTTTTTGCGCGGAACCCCTAAAAATTTTTCTTTTTCTAAAATAAAAGTAGCCTAAGTTACTCCTTATAACATGAGTTATCTGCCAGTGAAAGTCCCGTCAAAATGAGTCCACCCGTTTCGGAGATTAGCCGGAATAAACAGACGATACACAAAATTTCTTTTTTTTGTTATACGTACCGTATATGCTTTCATGTACATTTAGTAAAAGGCCGTTATTTTGACATTACAAATAGACACTTCAATTTTATTTATTTGTATAGATTAACGAATAATATTAGGTCCTTACCTATGAAATTGGCGTTTTTTTCTCACAAATAGAGGGCCTCGTCACTTCTATGATTTAAAATATTAATCAATAAAATTGCTTGATATTATATCGAATAATAACCATCATAGGCAACTACCAATAGTAAAAAAACCTTATTATTTATAGTTTTCTAAACATAAAAAATACCTTAATAATGCCTCCTCTTTTTGTTAGCAGAAATGTACACTATTTTTGTTTTAACTTAGCCAAAACTTATTTTTGTCGCATAATCTAAGTGGAATACGTTATCTTAGTTTTTAAACATTAGTGCGTAAAAGTTTTAAAACATTAGTGTTTATAGTTGTTAAATAAATTAAGAAAATGTTAGTATAAAAAATGCAACTTCTTTAAAATTCTCCATACAAAACGCTGATTTCATAGGTGGGGACCTAATATTAGTAACAGTACTAAGACTTTTCTTAAGCTAAAGCCAGATGTGATTGATGGTATCGGCAAGCCTATCTTGAAATATTTAGGAAAACGTATGTATTATCAAATGCTTAGACCAAAACACATTAAATTAACAGCCCAGCACCAGCGTCAGACTCCAACACTACAGTGTACATTCTACCTAGCCTTCTTCTCAACTATATTGAGGTCAACATCCAATCTAACCAGATGCGGCTGAATACCAGTATTTTACACAGAGCGACTGCCATCAGACCTCCGCAACCCAGTAACTGAGCAAAGCCGATATCCTAAGGTTAGACCGGTTGTCAGACTTTCGGGCTTTTGACTACCCGTAACGACTCTCATAGGTATTCGTATGACACCCGGGACCAACGATTTAATAGAAAGAAAGAAAGAAAATAATTTATTTGAGTCTCGTTACAGACATACAAACATAAAATAAAAAATCAACAATATACACAAGTTATATGCCTCTATGAGACAAGAAAAGGAGCCCATCTCAGCATAATGCTGCTACACCGAAGTATAGCAGCGCTGGTTTTCGGATGGGTCCGAATAATTAATGTGCTCTCTAAGGCACGGAGGGGTCTCGATGTGCAACGAATGGTTACCCATCCACGGACTGACCGCGGCAAGCGCAGCTTAACCTTGCAAATCACATGACCCGCGTGATTGTTAATTAGGCTTGAGCCCTTCTCAGGCACAGGTTGTAGGTTCAGTACATACTAAACCTACAAAACAACAAATAAAAGAAAACATTAAAAATGAAAAAATCTTCCCTTTAGCTATAGCCTCAGTCTTTAGGCCACACATGTTTACACAGCCACCCTTTACTTTTACGAAAGCCTATCTCTGTACAATTCACACAACTTTATAAAGGCCCGCTGAATACAATGGTTTTATTTATTTTTTTCCTTCTGTTTCAGGCGAAGTTGGAAACAAAAGCTTTGAAAGCGAAAAGGCCGGGCTTCACGGATGACCGGTACAACGAAACGTCGTATTATATGGAAAATGGTGAGTGAATATTTATTAATTTGAAAGAAAGAAAGAAAGAAATTTATTTGGCACGAAAGCAGTCAGACCCAGAGACAAAAAAATCATAAGAGACAAAACAAAAGAAAAAATAAACAAAAATAAAGTAGCTGTGTGTCTAGCATATAAGCATATCATTTTGGGACCCAGTGCATAATATCAGCAAGCACATTGGGTCAGCCGTGCGACAGTGCAACGAGGGTTTTGAGGTATTCCCAAGGAGGGTTGATGTCAGGCAGGCAGCCGGTGATCAAACAATAAGCCAAAACCTCTAACAACATGGATTTATGATATACATGTTGTGCCGACCCCACCTAGTGTGGGATAAAGGCAGGAATAAGAAGGTAGCTGTGTGTCTAGCGGCTGCGCCAAATAGGTTCAGTTCAGCATAAATGTCATAAATTTAAAATAGCACAATCTTCGGTCCTGACTGACTGGGAAATCGTTTGGTATGGGCATGTGATGAGGAGGGATGAAACACATGTGACTAAGAGAGTGATGAATATGAATGTTGATGGATGGAGGGGGGGGGGGGAGACCAAAGAAAAGATAGACGGATTGTGTGACGGAGGATATGAAAGATAAGGGAGTAAATGATAATGAGACGGCTGACAGGGAAGAATGGAAGAGAAAAACATATTGCGCCGATCCCAAGTAACTTGGGACCAGGGCAGGAAGATGATCATGATGATGGTCCTGATTGACTGTCTGTATATCCAAGTAGTGAATCAGAAAGAACAGTAGACAGTCATCATATCGATAATTCAGCCCTCATCAAGCTGTGTCCCTCCCAGTCCTCCCGCCAGTAACGCCCTAAGCCGAGGTCCGAGTCTCATTAGGGGCCAACCTTAGTGCTATTGTTGCTAGTAGTCATGATGTTAGTAGTAGTAGTATATACAGTGGAATCCGTTTATTGCGACTTCGCTTATAAAGATCAGCCGCTTAAAACGACTTAAAAACACCCTTTAGTTATGTTTTCTTGTCTGGTATTTACTGACGTTCGTTTAGTACGACCAAATATCACCGTCCCTTTGTTGTTGTTATAAGCGAACTCCACTGTAGTTAGCTTAGGTTAAGTATTTTACTCTCGTCCCCATTGGTTGGAGATCCTTCAGGTCTCGCCAATAACTGCCCGGTTACTTAGAAATGGTTCGCAAGATCTACAAGCAGTCGAATTAAAAAACAGAAAAAAAAGTTGACAGTCAATTAAATATGTGTCGGGATTGATACTGTACCAACTATAACAACATCCACTAACCAGCGGAAATAACTAAGATTATTTTCTAGAACAACATCTGTGCCTTAAACTGATACAGATTCGATAGTATGAAATTCATAGCATATTAGCTTAGAATAGTTAAACTACATAACATAACATCCCACGTTGTATTCCCCGAATGGTTTGGCAAAGATGTATAGTAACATCCTCATTTCACCGTTATGTTTAAGTTCCATGTAATAGTGGGCGAGCCTATTGCCATCAACCGGGCGCAAACCCAAACACCGGGCTGCCACTGAGGAATCCCACACGAAAAAACCCAAAAACACTTTGCCCGACCTGGGGATCGAACCCAGGTCCTCACGATTAGCAGTCACGCTTGCCACTACTAGACCAACGAAGCAGTTGAACTAGCTAAGGATAATTAGCAAAATAGTACACACCCTACAAAAATAATCATTTGTAACGAAGAAAAGGCTTCAAAGAATAATGAAATAAACTCGGATCATAAAACAATCAATGAAACAGATAACCAAACCAATAATTCAGAAACAGCACATGTTCCTCCTATAAATATTATTTCTCAATAATCTCTTCGAGGAGAACCAACGCCAGCATCGTCTCCTCGAAATATCTTTTTTATTTCCTCTAAATACGACGTTTTTACAAATCTTTGTTGATTACATGAATTCCTATCTTCAATGACGAATCCGTTCCTTTAATTTTTTTCTACCATTGATTCGATTCTTATCCTTATATTTGTAATTTTTTTCTTTTCATAGAATCAGAACCAAAGTCTCTATTATGTGGCTCAAGGTATTTTTCGTATCGGATTTAATTAAAGTAATTTCGTAATGTAATATCCTTGCTTTTGTATCGTGAATGTTTGTTCTCTAGTAACGCTATCATCATTAAAAGCATTAGTAAAATGAAGTCGATATTTTGATTAGAATCGTAACAATAACTTCTTGGTCTTCAAGGCTGCAATAAATAATAATATCTAAGTCAAAATATTTCTTACAATCATCTATGAAAAGTAACACGCCTGTATTGCCAAAAGGGTTAGGCAGAGATGTATAGTAACACCCTCATTTCGCCGTCCCATGTAATAGGGGGCGAGCCTATTGCCATCAACCGGGCACAAATTCAAACTCCGGGCTGCTACTGAGAAATTCCTGATTGAAAAACTCAATAACACTTTGCCCGACCTGAGGATCAAACTCAGGAGCTTACGATCAGTCGCACTTACCACCACTAACCCAACGAGGCAGGTTTAATAAATTATGCTACTTTACTTTTGCTCTTTATCGTATTTGCTTTTTACCTTATAAAACCTTCAGCTCTACATACATAATTCCACTCGACTTTAATAAAAACTACCCAGCAACATTTCAACCCATCACGTAACCCCCCCACACGTTGACATTAAGTGGATGAAACAGCGGCCACGCTAGTTTTCAATATAGCTAATGTCAGAAAGGCCCATTATGATCTAATGGCCTTAGTCATCTAACCGCAGTGCCGCTTTCTTCATTCAACCCCCGTTGTGGTTTACGGCTATGCAGATATTTCGAGGTAACGACCTACAAATTGCGATACACCCGCTTTTTTAATCTTGGAAATGTTTCTGTATTCCTTTCGTTTGAGTGACTTATTTGGGTGAAGATTTTCTATTTGATTTGGATAATTTAATTGTCAGGTGAGCTGATAATAGTTTATTGTGGAAGCCACATATGAAAAATGTAATTTAAATGTGGCAAGCAAAATGCAGTAACAGTATACAAGATAAATTTAAATAAATAAGTAATATTACGCTAATGCCTCTTTGGTCTAATGGTGGCAAGCGCAACTGCTGATCTTGAGGTCCTGAATTCGACTTCCAGGTCGGACAAAGTGTTATTGGGTTTTTCCGTCTGGAATTCCTCAGTAGCTGCCTGGAGTTTGGATTTGTGCCCTATTGATGGCAATAGACTCGCCCCCTATTACATGAGACCTAAACATAACGGCGAAATGATGGTGTGTTACAATGCACCTCTGCCCAACCCTTCGGGAAATACAAATGTGATGTTACGTTACGCTACTGATATGCTTTACTTGCAGTTTAGTAATCGTAGTATGGTAAAATAGCTGCGTACGTGGATGATGTTGGTTATTTTCTTAATATACTTCTTCTTTCTTCTTCTTTAGGCGTTTTATTGTTTCATAAGATTTCATTACTCATAGTATTTCCAACTTACAGGCCTCAGGAAAGTCTACCCATACTACTTCACGTTCACAACATTCACCAAAGGAAGGTGGGTCGGTGAGAAGATTCTCGACGTCTTCGCACGGGAATTCAGAGCCCATCCCGCAGCGGAGTACGAGAGATGCATCAGAGCAGGGACCCTCACCGTCAACTACGAAAGAGTTGACCCTGACTACAGATTGAAACACAACGACCTTCTAGCAAACGTTGTCCATAGGTATTAAATCATTATTCTCGTCTTCAAAGTCAACGGTATCTAGTAGTTCGCTTAAGATAGCTACAGCACTTTTAGACTCAAATCTACACAAATCCCAAACCTACAACAAACACATCGACATTTTTTGTTCTACACAATACTCGTACAAACTCAAATGTTACTTTGAATTCAGTATTGTAAATATTAACTTTATTTTTCTCGCCTTATATGTATTTATTTACTAAGTATCCTTACATACTATCACAGTTACTCTAACTATAAATATTTTTTATAATAATGTGACGTGCGTCGAAGCTTGTTTGTATTTCAGGTCTAATTTGTATTTAGTCCACTGTAACACAAATATAATCTTCAATAACGATATCTTAAGCACCGAATGAGCATGCGAGTGCATATTGGCCGTTTTCCAAAAGAGACACAGAGTTCTTTATCACTTGATTATCCTAAATGTTATTTGTTAGTAGTTCAACACAGTGTCTTATTGAGAACGGCATGCGTCTTCACATGATACATTTTCCAATTTCGCTCACGCATGTTCATTTGTTGTTTTGTTCTCGTCTAATCTTTATTTCATACGTCACGAGAACCGATATTTAAACGGACTCTGAGCAAAAGTTTTTCACGTTCAGTAAATAATATTCATGAGGGAACAAGAACGTCGGCATCGTGACGATTTAGAGGGTTGCAATGAATCCTCTATACTCGTTGATTCAGACGTTGGTTTGGTTCTCTATTCTGATATTTTGTTGAACTCACACGATATACTATTATATTAACTAAATACTTCAAAATCAATACTAATTTCTTTACCAAAAACTAATATAGCATCAATGTAATTTTGCCCGTCTCACAAAAACAAAAATGTCGTCTACATAAACGAAATTTTCAATTATATATGGTTTTGCTCCGAGTCCGTTGCTCAGAAGCCGTAAGCCTGACGTGTGTATCGTTGCAGGCACGAAGTACCGGTGACCAGCCAACCGATCACCCTCGTACATATCGACGAGGACATTGTGGTTGTCAACAAACCGGCCTCTATCCCCGTAAGTGGCAAATGAGACAGCCATGTTATGTGTACGCTTATCATACATCGAACTTGTATGTCACCCTTCTGTGTTGCATGTTGTGCTAATATAGATTTTAATAGTGCACTAATTAAGCTTTCGAAATACTTCTCTGTAATTAACGAAACAGCAAAGAAAATCACTGGATCTTTAAATTTTTTGAGCAAGGGAGTGGGCATTAACATACGAAATTAATAAAGAGCGATGATAGCTTATATCTCACGAATAAAATATAATGAAATCTATTGAACAGCTTGAAGACAAGACAGGCAATAAAGACATTTAATAACTAAACCGGCCAGAATTTAATTTAGTCGGCCCACAATTTTAGTGCGGCTATCATATTGTAGGCTTCTATTCCTCTGAAATCCGCTTTTCTGCCCCTAAAAGGTAGTCCTTTGCGTTAATATGAAGCGGTCCCTTTTGCAAGAAATATTCTGCAACGCTATATGATGGAGGATACCTTATATTATGAAGCACTTTCATATCGGCTTTTACGGAATAAAACAGGAATGTAGAAGGTAGGTGTTGGAATTTATATGCAAAGTAGGCAAAGGCGAGGCAAACTGGATTTTTTTTCAGCACTCTCTCAAGTTGAACATCGGCTCTATAGAACTGGTATATTTTTAGATGTAGCTACTAAATTAATATTCTCTTCTTTGCTTTGCTGTTGTTTTTCTATCAGAAAATATGTTTCTTCAATATTACGATCAGGTAGATCTTCAAAATTTTCGTTAAATATATGCCATTCAAATTAAATCCTATAAAAATGTTTGATGTTCGAGAATGAATATAGCACCTGATGCATCTTCTCTAGTTAAGCGTTATACTACCTTATATTATAAAAATCAATGTGATTTTCAATTACCCACGGCGGCAGACTGCCATAAAATAGTTGATGGCCAAACGAAATCCATAGTAAGCCCTGTTTAATGTGCAAATTGTATTTTTACGATTTGGTTCTTTGTTACCTTTGTGTAGAACCCATGTTTTCAATTTCTCTGCTCCCATAAAAGTGCTTTTTGTTAGTCATTTGAAATCACGTTACACATTAAAACGATGTTTGAATGAAAATGAATCTCTATTTAGGGACCCATCAAAGTACCATAGAAATACTGTAAATACTCGAACATAAAATACAAGATTAAATACAAACTTTTTATGCTATAATAGCACCAAGTCTAATTTTCTATTTTAATTCCCATATTATTGCATCTAACTTCCACACTCAAAGATGTTAATGAAACATTAACTAATGTTTGCTTAAGAATTCCCAGTGTAAACATCAGTACCTGGATGACCGAGCTTTGCTCGGTTTTTTGTTGGTAAATCGACATTTTCTAAAAATGAAACCTAGCTAGATCGATTTATTGCCCCCGAAACCCCCGGCATATTAAATTTCATGAAAATCGTTGGAGCCGTTTCCGAGATTCAGATTATATATATATAGATATATACAGGAATTGCTCGTTTAAAGGTAGAAGATACTGGCCACTCTTAAGTAATCATTAGTTAATGACCCATTAACCTTCATGAGTGCGGCTGTAAGTGTTGATGCAGACTTTTAATGATACATTAGCCGAAACTCATCAACACCATTAAGAAATCAGATTTCTATTGTTATCGTTACATAATCAGCTATTACTTAATACGATCCCTAAACTCTAAACTAAGCATTTCACACCCAAATATTCAAAATCCCTTTTAGCCTTTAGCGTACCCCAAAACGGCTCCGAAAATGAAACAACAATGCCAACCAATTACTAGAGCCAACGTATTCCTGCGTAGGTCCTCATTAAGCCTCCTGTTACACCAATACAATAAGCTGTATACATATACAGGGTGTTCAGTAAATAGTTCGACATATTATGGGTAGTGATGACTTGGGTCAATACCTACCAAAATAACACATAAAATGTTCCGCAAAATGTTACGGTTTTTAAATTATACAATATTTTCTAAAATGTCGAGGATACCAAGTTTTTTTTTGTTGAACACTTTCTTCTTTTTGATAAAAAAAGACATCAATGAGTAGTAGTGTAGTTCACGAGTAATCTGATGTAAAAAAATACGAGAAAGGGCTTTTTTTAATTACAAGATAATAAAAAATTAGATTACGGAGTTTGGAGTTGTGCCCGGTTGATGGCAATAGGCTCGCTCCCTATTACATGGGACATAAAACATAACGACGAAATGAGGGTGTTACTATGCACCTCTGCCCAACCCTTCGGGGAATACAGGCGTGATGTTATGTAAAAAATTAGATTTTTCGATATTTAGGAAAATTTTGTAGAAATTGAAAACCGTAACATTTTGCGAAAAATATTATGTGCTATTTTGGTAGGTATTGACCCAAGTTATCACCCCCCGCAGTACGTCGTACTGTTTATTGGACACCCTGTATACCTAGACTTAACACATATTCGCATTTAGGTCCCTCCTCACGTACCGTTTCAGCAAAGTGGAAATTTCATGGAGGTTATTGCATCGTATGTTTTTGTTTGTTTTGAGACACTGATTGGAAGAATACCAATTGTCGGGATTATTTCTCTCTGGAGTAATGCAAAATCGAAAGAAAAAATCTAGGTAATATAATTCCTGTAAATGACAAACATAATGAAGTAAAGTGACCTTTAGAAAATTCAATCTTGCAGAAATTCGTCGTAGTAGATAAGTAGTATGACTTTCATCAAGTCTGTACTAAATCAGCTTTTAAATTAAGTAATAATAAGTTAAGCTTTTAGAAGTCCCCAATGAGTCCCAAACTCAGACGTAAACGAACTTCAAATAAATATAGATAACACCAATGTAATTGTTAGGCGGGTACCGTAGAAAAGAAATATTTCTCCAGTTCGAATGTAAAAGGGTCCAAATGATCGACCGTCCCCCATCATAGTGATTGATATTACGGCTTAATGCTGGATCCCTAAACTGAGCGGTGCAAAGTAAAATATCGCACTTATTGCCAGTGGCTTTGGCCTACTTTTACCCTTATATAACACAGTTTTCAATGGTGTTCAATTATTTGATATCAGGCCATTTACTGCTATTTCATTTTAAATATAGTTCTTCATTTTAGTCACTATTACTAATGCACTCAATTCTATTCTAAAAACAGTTCTATCTTTAATTTTAATAGCTTTTGTTTGTACTAATATTATTCGTTTCCTAACATTATAATCTTCTAAAATTACAAGAATCACATTTATACATTACCTTTATTTATTTACAAAAGAATATCAGGTTAGATTATGACATAAAATTTCATACCACTCTAGTGAAAACATAACCAAAATCTCAATCTTCGTTGATTTAGATTTTATTACGTTTGTATCTTTCACACAAAAGTTACAATCTCAACACAACCCGGAACACTCTCGAACTTATTTTATGTGTTAGATATGAGAATCCCGCCATCAAATCAACCGGGATTAGTGCCCTCAGAAACTCGTAAATAACTTCTCGCTCACAGCTGAAAACTCATTCTTTGTATAAGGTCCTATTTTGATGTACTGCATTCAAACGTATTTTCACAAAATGTTCGAGAACCATTCTCCCAATTTAACCATTCTGGTATAAGAGTTTCCTGCAATTTCGAATATTTTGGGAACTTTTATGTGACACATTAATATTACAGTAATGTTTTAATCACATACAGAATAATGCTACAAAATGTCATGCATATAAAAGTAGGACCCTATGCTGTTCGTCCAATGTATTAAGTATTTACATTGTCTATGATGTTGTAATGCACTTTGAGTACCTCATTAATTTTAATGCTCCCTCTCCTACGTGCATATTTAAATAAGCCATTAGAATCATCTTTGTATCGCTATTTTGTACCCTTACCATCCCTACATTTTGTACCTTCCCACACAGATTGTTAAAAAATGTCGCTTTTAGATTTTAGAGAATTTGTGCTTAACGTACTCATGAATTTTCCATTTTATTAGATCGCCAGATATTTCATTATGTGAATAACGGCTCTCCTGACCTTTGGATTACCCGGCTTTATGGTCCCAAAGATTCTATTGTCGTTCTTCAATGTATTAACCTAAAGGCCTTGTAAATATTCTGTACATCAATAAACATTACTTTGAAGTCCAGTATTCTCGATCGAAAGATCTATTTATGGAGCAGATTTTTCTGCATTATTAAATTCTTCAGCAGACTCCGCAAAGGGGATATTGAGTTAGTAAGAGCAAAGAATTTTTATAAAATCTAAACTTCGAATTTTGTTTGGTGTGATCACAATCCGAATTCCTGTTCCAAACCCAAGAGAATTTTTGATTACGTCGAAAGGAAATATCTTTGACGTGATACAGTTGTTCTCAAAGCCAATTGCAACATCATAAGACTATAAAAAGTCCGTAATGAATCAATGTTGTGTCCGTGGTGGGCCAGGCACGAGACTCCAGTGCTCGCTAGTCCTTTGCGCATCATACACGTGGATGAAGAGCTACTCGTGCTAGACAAGCCTTGCTCGCTGCCGGTGAGTCATGCGTTGGGACCGTTTTGTCATCATCGTCAGGCTCTGACTGGCGTTTGGACCCTGAAACACTGTTTATTAAAAGAAATTGAAAACCTTTTGCAAACATTTTATTTCCTGACCAATGTCGTAAAAGGTAGGAACGTGAAAGCTTTTTCCGTGCAATACCTCAGTGTAGCCAAAAATAGAAACCTTTGTGAGAAGACAGAAAATCGTTGCCAATTAAATAATCCCTCAAGTTTGTAATACTTTTTTGTAACGTTATGATTTTTACCACAATAGAAGATTTCCTTTTTTCCTACAAAGAGGAATGAAACGTAAAAGAAAAACCGTTGAAAGTACAATGAGAAGGAAAATAAATCAGCGCAAAGATAGCACAGAGAAATTCGGAGGGTTAATTTTTTTTCTCGGTCCGAACAAAGTACGCTGTCAGAGTTTGACTAGATTGTGATCTGCACAAAAGTTTGAAACATAATACTACAAACAGAGTTGAAAATGTGCGGTCTCGTCGAAAATACCACTTGTAAGTGGAACTTGAGTATTGCGAGCCTCGAATACTTCCTACTTTATTCTATTTCTTTCAAGCGGGTGCCGTGTTATCCAAAATAATTTAACCGGATCCAATTATTGTTTTTCAGTAAATAACTTTCCCAATATTTTCACTTACATTTTGGTAAATTGAGTTGCAGTAGCTTACGTCGATTCAATTAGGAGTTTGTCGTACGTCCCTTTTTGTCGATTCTGAAAACTTTTTACCCTAATAATGTTTGCAGTAACAAATTCTGGGGATGCTACCGGGTTTACACAGCATATAAATACATATGTATCTATTTTTATCCCCTATCTTGAATTTACGACGTAAAAAACGTATATAAGATATTCGTAAAAGAGTAAGCAGTTTCATGCATGGGAATTTTTGTTTACAATATTTATAAACCTTGAATAAGTAGTGTATTGTATTATGACGTATACATTCAGTTATATTGCAGGCATGCATGTTATTTGCAGTATGTTCTTGATCTGTATTGAAATTTGTAACATATTTATATTCAAGAATCAATTGGCTGATTTCACTTAAGGCTAGCTTTCCTCTCAGCGCTGTCAACTATATCAAGCAGATTTCAAGACAAATAGATGCAATTCAATCTCCCAAAATTGCCAAATTCTTTCTTATACGGCTCGGTGCTCGCTTCACGATTGTACTATATCTTTATACTAAAATTTTGCTTCCACACTCCCCATCTCTTTGCATGTAAATATCAATATATTGAGTTTGCTGTGTTATTATTATTTTGTTGTACTAATATCTTTTAGACTGCGCGTATGAGGTAGTATTATCTTCTATTGTGTGCATATCATCTTATAATACTCATGTATGTTCAAATTAGCTTGCTTCATCACCGTTGCTTTATTCGTTTATAACTGTATTTTAATCATTAGCGGCCTAAGGAGCGTAATGCAAATTCTAATTATTATGTCAAAATTAATTTTCAGTTAAAATCAAATCACCTTAGCAAAGATTTTTTAAATGATCCAAGTCAAGGACTAATTAATTAATTCTCTAAATTAAAAAGCATTAAGAAGGTTGATCGCAAAGACCCAGAAAAATGAAAGTTGTCTATCTCAAAATTCAAAACAAATGTAATAAAAATTATTTCACTAGGTGCATCCATGTGGAAGATACCGGCACAACACTGTCGTTTTTATACTCGCAAAAGAGTACAACTTGAAAAACTTGAGGACCATTCACAGACTCGACAGGCTGACGTCAGGTAAGATTGCACTAAACTGTGAAATCTTTCTTCACAGCTTTAAAAGAAGCCTTTTAAAGAATTACAGTCGCTGAATTTTTAATTGTTGAAAATGTTAATTTGATTTCTCTTTTTCTTTTGAAATGTGGGAAGGAATTTTATTTGATAAATGGTAAAATGTTAACAGTTAGTCCTCGGCTTAGAATTTCTTCTTTTTATATGGTTTCAAAAGGGGTGTTTTTTATAAAGAGAAAAAGCAGCATCAGTCGTTTGGACACTCATAAGAATATGGTATATTACCCATACAAATGTAAGGCAAAATATGAGTATAGAAATAAAACCTTTACTTTGCACGCAATTTCGTAATCTAAAAACGATTGTCTCCGTGATACTGTATATAGACAGAAAGATAATAATTATGCTTTAATGTACATCATAAGAGTAGTAAAGATATAATCCAATTGTCTAATTAAGGGTATAATGGCGGTCTTATCGCTTATAGTGATTCTTCCAGACAGCCTTTGGGCAAAACAGAAAAGAATGGAAAAATCTATTTTTTTTTTAAATATAAACGGTGTAAAATGACCCTTAACGAAGCCGAAAGGCACTTATTCTCCACTTCATTGCGATGATTTTTTTTGTTCTGGACTATGCCTGGGAACCTTCTAGTTACGGATATATTGGATGTCAAAATTCCAACATTTTCACAACTTTAAAAAAAAATACTAGTTTTGAGGGTGCTAATGTACTTGAAATACCTCCATTACCCGTTTACTACTCATTGCATCTATCAGCACAGTGTTTTGAGTGCGTTACATTAAGCTTTACAATAAAACGACATTTTTCACCCAAAAAAAAAGTCGTTTCCCAGCGACAATTTTTGCGTAAGGTTACTTAGTTTGATGTACTGAATGCATGGTTGACGGCTTAGTGAAGGGTCTTTTTACACCTTGTATATTTACTTCCCACACAATATTAATCCTGTGATGTCACAACCAGGTCTCCTACTATTCGGGAGGAGTCCAAAGAAGGCGAGACAGATGGAACACCAAATCAGAAACAGACAAGTACAGAAGGAGTACGTCTGCAGGGTTGACGGCGAATTCCCTGAGTAAGTGTTTTATTTAACTTTTATTACCTTTTAGTATTTGTGGTTGTTAGAAATAAAGACGGTTACAAATGAATGTGTATTGACGCGATAGTACTGTTACTGTTGCGCTAAAGAATATATCTCCACATATAAATGAAGAAACTGACTTCCTGATTGACCTATCAACGCACAGCCTAAACCGCTGGGGTAAGAAACTTGAAATTTTGACAGTAGGTACCTTTCATAACGTAGGCATCCACGAAGGAATGAATTTTCTAAATTCCGCCCTTAAGGGCATGAAACACAAATTTCCAACATAAGTTTGAATTTGGAGTACAGCCATCATATCAGCTGTCATTGCTTTATTTGATTGTGTCTGTTTTAATAAACATAATTGTTCTCAACCGCCACGCTCGTGTTCACTCGCGATTCCTTTAGATCCACTTGATTAGTAACGCCATTCACTCCCCTCACAATGTTTTCTTCACGGTTAACGGAACCGATAATCAAATTCTGTAATATTAACAGTAATAAACAATAACGCCATGATAATACCGTTATTGCGTCATTTATCATTGCCATATTTAATTGTTTCTCGTTTTATAATATCGCTGTCATTAACACTATCAACATTATAGTTAATTTAAATTGTAGCATTACCAGTTTCACCAATAATTTCGATCTTGTATCGGCAAGCAGACGCAAACAACACTTGTGACTTGTACTTAATAATAAATTATTAAGTGTTGATCTTTTCCGAAGCTTTGAACTCAGTATCGATCTTGTAAGAGTCCTGCAATAATATTGATGACGTGACCAATTATTTGCGTTTAAAGCAATTTAAACGTTAAGTCTTCGGGGTAATGTTCATTTTTCTCTACTCGCTCTCTAACTATGATAGTCTTCCGTTGACAAGCCAATCAAAATGTTTATTGATTCATGAACAGTAACTTGCTTATTACGTCCACATCTGGAATGTTTAAGTTAAAAATAAGTTTGTTTATTTGCATAGACTTTCTCGTTGGTCTAGTGGTAGTCAGCGCGACTGCTAATCGAGAGGTCCTGGTTTCGATCCCCGGGACGGGCAAAGTGTTATTGGATTTTTCCATGTGGAATTCTTTTTTAGCAGCTGGGAGTTTGAATTTGTGTCCGGTTAATGGTAATAGACTCGCCCCCTATTACATGGGACTTAAACATGGCGACGAAATGAGGGTGTTACTACACACCTCTTTTTTTATTTATTTTTTCGTTGGAAAATCCTCATGGATGTCCCTCGCCCGGGGAAGAGGGTCTGCCGGACCCTTACCGGCTAAAATCCAACGGTGTCCCTCCTTCTGACCTAAGGCCGGGGTCATGGGATTCGCTATTGCATGCACCGCAACCCCGGCAGGTCTCTGTCCCCCAGCTTCTTCTGGTGGACCTCTCCAGTGGTGGGGCAATTGCTCCCCTGACCCACTTCGTTCTGAGAGGCGCGCGCGGAACACAGCGCGCCATCCTCCCTGGGCCTGTTACTGGTCGGGCGACGAGTCCCCTAACCCGCCGCCCGCAGGCCACTGACTAGGGTGGCCGGAGATCGTCACGCGCCCTCCGGCGCCCGGTGCGTCTAGCGCGAGAAGGGAGAGAAGAAATGGCCTCCCTCTCCCTCTCCGCTACCTCCTTGGTTGCCATTACCTCCTCGTAAAAGGAGGCGATGGCTTCCCACGCAGTACTATTCACCTCTGCCCAACCCTTCGAGGAATACAGGCGTGATGTTATGTATTTAAACAAAAATCTTTTTTTTTTATTTTACTATTAATATTTTTTCTGGCGCACGACCATTGTTGACATTCAGATTAATTTAAGTGATTTTAAACTTTTATAACTTTTTACTCCGCTGCTCGTTGAGAAAATTGGTTTTAAAATAGAGGAAACCGCAAAGACAATGTAACGGAAAATACATTTCGTATTTTAGTTCCATTGTATGTAAGAGAACGAATCTTTCATATTTTATTTTTGATTTCTCCCTCAATAGCGAGTTTTCACTAGATTTACAATCTTCCAGTCCAATCAACAGGTTCTAGTCAAACTAGGTGTAAACTCGCGCTTCAATGTACGTGAATGACAGTACCGAAACGAATTTAAGAATTGTTTTTGTCATGTGGCCATGTAGCGAGACAAATAACCAAGATAAAAGATCTTGGAGTCTTACACCCATATTCTAAGACGTTCCTCAAAAACTTAATCGACTCGACTCCACCTCGACTCAGCTTTTTTCACTACCATCGGTAGTTATAATTGACATAAACGTCTTTGACTCGAGATTTTTCCTCAGTCGAGGTAAGGAATCATCTGTCAAACTCAAGGTACCTCGGAACCTACCTTAAGGAAGGAAGTGTCAAAGTTCGTATGTAACAAAAATGAATTTTGAACACTTTATCGAATGTGCTTACGATAATCCTTACAATTATTTATCGCGGCGTTATTTGCGCGATGCAGATAATACAAATTATGACGTAATGGCTCCGTCGAGGAACCTCAAAGTTCACTCGAAATTGCGACTAAGAATACAATTTTGGAGGTGTTTTCGAGGCTGTTCTGAGTCGAGTAAGTTTTGGAGGAACATCTTAGAATATGGGTGTTAGTGAATGAAGATTTTTTCGTCATTCAATTTGTATTGGACCTCTCCATCTCTCTGTGTCAAAATAATAGCTATTTCTAAAACCATCACTTGAGGTCGACAGAGTTGGTTCTTCTTCTCTCGTGTCGGCCCAAAAACAGCACATGCCGTTATAATAAAATTTGCCAGTTAGCAGGGTTGATGGGGCTGACTGCCCAGAGTACGCCTGAAGTACTTAAATATCGTCACGTTCATAAGTGTTAGTAAAAAAAAACAGATTACTTAATATTTTTTCGGGACTGACAGTATTTGACGAGAAGGTCGTTATCCAACATACATTATAATCACGCCTATAATCCCCATAGGGTTAGGCAGAGGTGTTCTCCTTTTACAGGAGTCTATACACCCAATTTTCACCATTGTTATTGAGTCCCATGTAATAGGTGGCGAGCACAAAACATCGTTATCCAACTTAGTATAAAACATCAAACCATACACTAATCTTATGAAATAAAGTCTAATCTGTGTTATCCTAATCGTATCTTCAAATTGCAGTGACGAAATCGAATGCCAAGAACCAATAGAGGTGGTAAGCTACAAGATAGGAGTATGCAAGGTGTCTCCAAAGGGGAAGGACTGTTCGACGGTGTTTAAGAGGCTGGGGTACAACATTAACAGCAACACGAGCGTGGTGCTGTGCAAGCCAAAGACTGGCAGAATGCACCAGATCAGAGTGCACTTGCAGTACTTGGGTGAGTTTAATCTCTCTCTCTATCTCGTCGTGGCACGAGTTAAACGAGACTAGCTCCTGCCGTGGTGAAAGGGTTAGCTCGTCAGCAAGGTAGGTTGCGAGGCTGACTGCACAGGGTTCGTCAGACGTATAGTCGCCGGCACGTAACCTGTGCAAAGTTTTGGCGTAGAGATAAACTACGATAACATGTCCCGCCCCTCCAAAATTCAAAACGCTTCAATATATTTGTGAAAGTATTTATAAAGCACCACCAATACTCCCAACGCATGTGTGCGTGTTGAGACAGCCGTCAAACAAAAACTACAACTACATACACATCTTTCGTAAAGATTTGTGACTAAACACATTGAAATAGTAATTTGGATGGGCGGGACATGTTATCGTAGTTTATCTCTAGTGGTAGTAAGTTCGCGCATGTACACTTATTGCAACAAAAAAATTACCACTTTTATTGTTTCTCATAATTCTATGGTTATTGCTATAATTTATTTTTCAACGTGTCTGTTTAGAAGAAAGAAAGAAAGGAGACCAATTCTCTTCTCTACTCTTGCTACGTACTGGCGACTATACTAACGTATCGTTAATCATTGAAGCTCTTTAAATACACCCCAGTAAATTTATTAGAGTTTATGTGAATTAAAAATTAGAAGTAGATACTATGTCTTGGATTAACGGTAAGCATATTGAGGTTGTATGTATTATTGACCAGCAATGCATAATGAGCCACAAATGAAAAAACAAGGCTGAAGTGGAAGTGGGTCGGTCATGTCACTCGAATGTATCCAGACAGATGGTCAAAGATCGTCACTCACTGGACGCCTGAAGGAGGACATCGTCGAGGTCGTCCGCGGCGTAGGTGGCGTGACGATCTGACGTGTTTGCGGGGCTAGCATGGTTAGAAACGGCACAAAGTAAAGAGTTTGGGAGGCAAAAGTAGAGATCTTTACTCAGAAGTAGGACATTCAAAAGGCAATTTAAAAAAACGGGGTAAAATTGAGTCTCGTTTTCGAAAATAAGCTCTTCTGCATTGTTAATACATTTCCTTTAAGACTGCTAACATTTCCATTCACTCCCCAGGTTACCCAGTTGTGAACGATCCACTATACAACCACCCTGTGTTTGGACCCCTTCGCGGTAAGGGTGGTGACACGGGTGGTAAGACAGACGAGCAGCTGGTTAGAGACCTCATAGCTATCCATAATGCTGAGAACTGGTTGGGAGTTGACGCTGCTGATGATGATTTGCTGTTCTCTAAGCCTGTGTCGGATGACAAAGGTAGGTGATGTTACTAGAGGACTTTTGAGTAAGGTTGCTAAAAGGAACTGAAAGCCTGGTTAGACGGAAACCGCGGCTGGGTGTGATATTCACGTCGCGTGCTCTTGGCGTGCGAATTACTGTGACAATGTATGGAAGACGCCACACAGAGACAGTCACGTGAGGCTTGGTGTGGTGTGGCAGTCTCTGCGTGGCGTCTGTCTAACCAGGTCTTTAATGAAACTAGACTCTTTAAGTCTTGGATTTACTAGGGGATAAAATGTTCCTCAACATAACATGCAACATTGTGCGGCATTCCTACGTGACGCGGGACATGTTGCAAGCCGCCGCTTCGAGAGCGGGCGCAGATGTAGGCGATCGAATTGTTCTGCGACATTGTCCCTGGACATTCACGTAGACGTCCCGTCTCAAGTACCGTGGCACGTTGCTCCATTTGTCCCTTAGTGAAAGGCTTTAGAGTTCCGATTACTTCTATTTGATATTATAAGTGCTATATTGGACATACTAAATAATAATGAAAGGATTTTTTTTCTGGTAAAGGAACAACCGAAATTTCCTAATCCGTACACATTGTTCTGCCTAGCCCTTTTCCCAACTATATCGGGGTCAGCTTCCAGTCTAACCAGATGTGGCTGAATACCAGTATTTTACACGCGGCGACTGCCATCAAACTCCGCAACCCAGTTATTGGGCAATGCCGATATCCTAAGGTTAGACCGGTTGTCAGAATTTCGGGCTTCTGATTTCCCGTAACGACTGTCATAGGTATTCGCATGACACCCGGGACCGACCATTTCACGTGCTCTCCGAGGCACGGAGGGGTCTCGATGTGTAACGAACAGTCACCCATCCACAGACTGACCGCGGCAAGAGCAGCTTAACCTCACAAATCGTATGATTTGTGACACCTTACAAAATTTAATTACTTAAGCTAAATACTTCATCTTTAATCACTCTATTTCTGCATAAAATAACCTCAAAGAAACCTTAACAAAATAATTATCTTCTTCGCTCTTGTCATAATGAAAAGATAAGCCAGACAGAAAGGTTGATAGCTAGGCTAACTAGGGTGCGCCGAACATCGCAGTCGAGTATCGCCACTCACGAAGGCTCTTTAAATACATCCATAAATATAGTTATTATCATCTTCTTCCTGCCCTTGCCCCACACTAGGTGTGGTCGACACGACATGTATTTCGTAAATCCATGTTGTTAGAGGTTTTGGCTTATTGTTTTATGACCGGCCGCCTGCCTGACATCAACACTCCTTGGGAATACTCGTTGCGCTGTCGACCCAATGTGCTTGCTGATATTATGCACTGGGTCCCAAAATGATATGCTTGTCATTCTTATAGCCGACAACTAAGCAGACTATGTTCTTCTTGGTGGAGTATACTTGAAGTTCCTCGACCCACTCATTCAGTTTTGCTAGGGACTTTGGTTCTGAAACATCGTAAACTTAAACTAATGTAGCACCGTGACCGTCTCTGTAAAAACTTGATGTCAATGTTCTGTGTCCCGCTCGTAATAAGTACGTAATCCGTATTCGACATCGTTTACAATAAAAATAAACGTTATTAAATATAGTTATTAATTCTACCTTTAATTATTTTGAAGGTTGTATAATATGGGCAGTGTGGCGACAAAGCTTACTATGTTCAAACCAACAGTTGGCGAGGATGACTGCGACACGGGACCGGCGTCGAGGGAGTCTTCGCCGAGGCTAGAGTCTCCTGCACCAGGAGTCACGCCTTCCACCATCATGACCCGTAAGTGTTTAGGACCTATAATTGTAGTATTTTTTCTACAAAGGACTTTATTAGTGTAACCATTACACAAATAATAGATAGTTAATTTTTACATACAATACAAGATTAGTCGGAAAGGCGATACTAAGCCGAAAGGGTGTTAAAGTACTCATAATAAGGGATAACTTTGTTCTAAAACTTTCCCCAAAACTCGATAGTTTAAGAAAAATTGTTTTTTAAAGATTTCGTAAAAAAATATGCTAAAATGTATCTGTCCATAGCTATGATCAGCTGTGTTTACTATTTAGGTCATATTTGGGGTCACGGATTAGAATCTTAATTTTCTGAATTCATAACTAAAGCAGGTATGTTTTTTTTTTAAAACACAAAAAAAAAAATCTTTTTGCATGCAAATAAAAATTATTGAATTTTGAAATTTTAACACTTGCTTTAAAATAGTCATCAGTGATACTTGTAAGTGGACCGCGCGCGCGGTTTGGTACCCACTTTACGACTAACCTTGTATACAAGAGTTGCTCGTTTAAAGGTATTAGATTTGATTTTTACATACATAAACTCACGCCTTTTTCCCATGGGGGTAGGCAGAAACTATAGGACGCCACGTGCTACGATCGCTTCGTCCACATTCATACATGTGTCATACACGCACGCCGGTTAAGAGTACTACGCACCTGTCCTTTGTGAAGAACATTGATTTTTATTTGTATTATTAAATCGGAACTCATTGTCAATTTTGGTTGATTCTTCTATTTCTGAATATCCAATTATGTACCAAGACTTGGTTAAAAAATAATTAAAATCAATTATCACCATAATATTTACTGCAAGACTTTTTTAATCTCATCACCTTCGTATTCTAATCATCATTTTCTTCACCAGCAACCCTCCCGAGCCCGTCAAGCGGTGCGGAGGCTCCTCTGGAGGTGAACTCACCAGCGCCGTGTTCCATGGCACTCTCGCCAGTCGCATCACCATCACTGAACGAGGACTCCAACGATGCCAAGGTATGGACAAGATTTTACGATCTAAATTGCTGCAGATTTTTTATTTATTATCTGTCAAAATGTCAAATTTATTAAACCATAAGGGTCCGGCTACATGATCAATCTTATTTGCGCTAATTCTAATTTGCACAAGTAAGCGTTAAGACGGCAAAACTTTTGCGCAAACGGTATTGTTAATACCGACAAAATGTTTGCGTAAACTGTCATGTTATTACCGACAAAATATTTACGCAAACGGTATTGTCATTACCGACAAAATGTTTGCGCAAATAGTATTGTTATTACGGACAAAATGTTTGCGTAAACGGTATTGTTTGTACCAACAAAACGTTTGCGCAAACCGTTTACGTATGCAAGTCGCTGCGTGACCATTAGATAAACGTTATACGACTGGTCAAATCAACTCTATTTTTTTTTTAAATATAGATAAATGCTCGGTTTAAAAACGCTGTTTACATAGCACCAATATGATTTGTAGGAAAAGAAATACACGCTTCAAAATAAACCGGATTTCAGAATTAATTAGTCTTCCTCTAAGTCAAAGTTAACGTCTGAAGCGCGTTAACATCAGCCCGAAGCCTAATTGTTGCTCGATCCTAACGAGATTTTGTTAAATTAGTTCTCCCTCAAGTTATCCTGAAATACAGTTGTGCTACCTACTCGTAGAAACTCACAGTGCGGTATTAAGTTAAATATTCTCTTAAGGTTTGGATTGGATACCAAATAGAACATAACATAACATCACGCCTGTATTCCCCGAAGGGTTGGGCAGAGGTGTAAAGTAACACTCTCAATTCGCCGTTATGTTTAAGTCCCAAGTAATAGGGGCCAGCCTTTTGTCATCAACCGGGCACAAATCCAAACTGATTTCTTTTTGGATTTTTCTTTGTGAGGAATTACACAAAGAAAAATCCAATAACACTTTGCCCGACCTAGGGATCGAACCCGGGACCTCACGATCTGCAGTCGTACTTGCCACAACGACGTAGCTACCAAATAGACCACACTATTATTTCTACTCAATCTTTCAAATACTCAATATTCCAAAAAATATTCCAAGAGGTAGTACCATAAAGTAGAATTCCATACATTTGACAACTATTTTTTTTTAATTCTTCCCTTGTCATTTTAAAATTACACTTAAGAGGGATCTCTCAAATGAGAGCTGTTTATTAATACGGGCCGCTCATTTGAGAGATCCCTCTAAGTGTAGTTATAACATGACTAGAGATGGCGTTATTGGTTGAATTTGTTTAAATGTTAACTGGTAATCTATACTAATATTATAAAGAGGAAAGATTTGTATTTTTGTATGTAACGAATAAACTTAAAAACTACTGGACCGATTTCAAAAATTCTTTTGCCGTTAGTAAGCTACATTATCACTGAGTAAAATGGGCTATGCCCTGAGGACACAGCTAGTACTAAATATGACTAAAGAGGTATTTTAAAAAAAGGGTAGCATTTAAACGAGTGACTGTAAATTAAAGTTTTAAGTGACAAAAATAATTAATTTACGTTATAGTATTACTAAGTGAGCGACTGACTGCGAGTGACGAGAAATCAACAGAACAGCAACTTGCAAATACTAATTTGAGTTACTTAAAATACAAAATGAGAAGCTTCATAATATTTGAGCGACCTAATATTTGCTTGAGTGTCAACGTTACGTCCTGCATTTTTTTCAATATTTGCCTTTGCAAAAGAGGAAATCTGGCGCTCGGCGGCCGCTGCCGCGACACACTCGCTTCGCTCGCTCGCCTTCGCGCGTTGCGTGGTTGCAGTTCTAACCTAACCTAACCTAGGCGTTACGAATTTGACAAACTATTTATTGTCTAAAGATTGTTTGCTGTAAAAAGTACGTTATGTAAAACCTCAACTGAAAAAATCGATCGTCTTTATCTTAATATTGAGTTGCCCCTAGTTGCCTCTCTATTTCTAGTCGCTCACTTAGTAATTTAGTCACACGGCTAGAATTTTAATATCTGAAATGGATTAATCACAACCCACTTTTTGTAAGCTCGTTCTGGATTTTATTATTAATCAATATTCGTCGTTAGTTTAGTTAATCTTTCGCTTACTCAAATTCATAACGCTCAAGTTATTAAAACAGTATCTCATCATCAATCGCTAAGTATTTTTTTATTCGATCGTTTTATAATTCCCCTTTAAAAAAATAATAAATGTATGGAATTCTACATTATGGAAGCTGCTGTTGAAAGATCTCTCAAATGAGACCTGTTTATTACGAGCCTTAGAGTAACCAAAAACATTCTCCAACAGTCAGACAAAGTGACAGTGGCGACGCAGACGGGCTGCACGGCGGCCGCCACGAGCCAGGCGAGCGGCCTGGCGGCCAGCGCGGCCATCGGCGCGGCCGACGCGCTGTCCACAGACCCGCACTGCTACGAGTGCCGCGTCCGGTACAGGGACCCCAGGCCCAGGGATCTCGTCATGTACTTGCATGCTTGGAAATACAAGGTGAGAAAAAAATCTTTGTTATTCCGATTATTCATTAACTTACATACTAATTACATTTATGAATATCTCTATAAAAAATATAAATAATAGTAGCACACCAGCATCGGGAACAGGGTCCAAGCTACCGGTGGTCAGGGCCTCAGTGAGAGGAAATTCCTACAATACGCGTCGTGTCCAGAAGTACCGCTGTCTGTACCCTTGACCCAGCCGCCCAACGAGAGCCTCATCAGATGTTGGTCGAGACTCTTGGCTATTAAGCCATTGGCCGTGACGACTATCGGCACAATAACTGCTGATTCAACCTCCCACATATCGACAATCACGTCGTCTTGATACTTAATTTCTTTACCCTTCTTGGCTTTCACAAGGTTCTCGTCATGCGGGACAGTGATATCAACAATCATTGTGAAACGCTCTGATCGATCTATCACCACTATGTCAGGCTTATTGGCAACAATAGTCTTGTCGGTGATGATAGATCGATCCCAGTACCTACTCATTGTTATAATTTTTATGTGTGTTTGATGACTTTGATGTTAGTTTGAGACGTGTCATGATTGCATGCACTGCAATGGCACTGAAACATAATGTCATGAGAAACAATGAAACACCACATTTAATTTCTCATAACATGATCGATCCCCGCGTGCAAGTAATGTCATTTACCATTAAACACGCGTCTGTCATCTGAGTTTTCATTATAGTATAGGATCCCAGTATAGAACGACATTCACCGAGCTGGTTAATGGATGAAAAGGATTTTATATCAAATTAAATATGTCAATAAATATATTGCAAATGGGTTGACTAAAAAATTTCAGTCCAGAATATCCAGTTTGGTTAATAGACAAATTCCATACCAATCGAAAGTATGAAGCCTATAGAATATGCAAACGTTAGGTTGACTATGTTTTTCCCGTCACAGCTCTTGGGTAGGCAGGTATAAACACAGCATTTAGTGGGATCTTAGACTATTACGATTCTGTCAATTATTTTTATTGATCGACAGAAGATTCTTAACTTAATCTACGATCATTAACAGGTTCGCCGCAGATCTGATGGAAAATACGTCACCGATCTTCCGCCGTTACACATAATTCCATACAAACATCTCATACGGCGCGTATCTTCCGTCAGATGTGGCTTGGCCCTAACGCATCGGTTGAGTGTGTAAGGTTGAATGTTTTATCTACTTGTCCACTCTGGCGTTACGCGACCGCAGCGCAGCGCATTTTCCGTCACATGTGTAGCGAGCCTTACGATGAAACACTTTTATAACTCCAATTGAAGTTTTGCAAATAACACTCCTTAATTATTCATTTAAAAATAACACTAATTGAGTATGCCTTGTTAACAGGGACCCGGATGGGAATACGAAACTGAGCTGCCACAGTGGGCGAGCATCGACTGGGATGAACCCGAAAACTCATAGTTACAGGAATTAACCCCACTGAGGAAGCGCCTCGCCTCAACACTGTTTATAACGAAATAGAAAAATGTATTAAAATCAAAGGAAATAGATTCAAATTGTATTAAAATAATATTTAAATTAATTTTACTAATTGTTTCGTGTCCTATTTGGTAATTAATGTTTCGGTTTTTTTTAACGATTAGTCGGATTACGATACCCTTTCATGTGTATTCGAAATTTTAAAAAATAAGCCACGTAATAATCTGTAGATTATTTTAAAATTAAAGTATACTTTAGTAGCATAATTTAAAACAAGTTAAAACCAATATATACTATAATTATTTCCAGTTAAATTTGTGAACTGGCTTCTGCCAATATTGAATATACTATATGTTCATGCAAAAAACATGCATTTCTGTGGCAATTGATGATAGTATAAAAATGTTAAAATGTTATTCAATAGTTATTTGCTGTAATCATAATTGTGAACTTTAAAAGTGACTATAATCACTTTAAAAATGATTCAAAGTTCATAAACTTGTCAACTTACATATCTGAACCAAATATTCAGCTTTTTTCAATATACCGCTGACATAACACAAAAATAGTCATCATAATATACCAAATTGCGAGGCGCCCTAAAGGAAATTACAAACTTGGCTGTTACTACTGCAGTGCTCTAAGGTAAGTTTTGTAATTAACATAAGTGAGAGTTAGTGTAAGGATACAGTTATTTTATCAGCGTTGAAAATCGCAGTTCAGAAAAAAATACATTGAAAAAATTTTAGTCGACTTTAGAGCACATTTCGATTTCTCTATAGTGATTTTTTTTCGATTCTTTTTAGATTATATCATTTTGTCAGTTCAGTTCCTATCGGCCTAAAAATATTTGGTCAAGCTTTTTAGTGACGTAGTTATTGTAAGGGAAATGTAACAATTTGTAATATGTACCATTAAAATAGTTATATCGCTTAAACGAGGCAGGGTCAGAACCACAATCATAAATGAATTATATTAAAATGATAATCATTTTTAAAAATATAAAAAGGAAACAATGGGATAGCTCTTCTAATCTTACGACGGAATTTTGGCGAAGTTTTTACAAAATGACCCGCCAAACGTAATTTTATTAATGGCAAAATAACAAATATATTTTAGCCACTTTTAAATAAATTTTAAAGATTGATACATCTTTGACGTAAACAGTTTGTTAAAGTCGTATTTAAAATAACGTTTGGAAGGGTTGAATAATTTTATTTCAATTGAATATTGGACCACTGCTATATTTTCTTATTATCTTGAAAAAAAACGTATAATAGGACCACTGTTCAATAGAAAAGCTATCTCTGTAATATTAGATGCGTACGTTTACAATAAATGCATAGGTGAATAAAGTTAAAATAAAAATATTGTCGCATTTTTGTAGGTGGTGTTTCTAGCAACACCACCACTTTTGGCTTCCATAGTTTTGAAGTAGTGATTTAAATATTTGGAGATAAAACCATACAATTTTGTACTTTACATACATCAAACGAAATTCTTATTCATTACTGACGTTAGAGGCCAGTTGTGATATGCATTTAATGAATCTATTATTTTATATTACCATCTTTTAAAAGACAGCTTTCAAAACGGTTTTTACTTTAAACATGACTAAATAATAAAGACAGTGAGAGAAAATTCCGCAGTCAGTTCAAAGCAGCAGATCCGAAAGACATGTAAAAAATCGTTTGTTTTTTTTTTCTTTTTAAGTTTTCGAGTGTGTAGCGTTAAGTGAAAGGGCGTTTACAGTTTTGGGTTTTTTTAGTCAGTTTTAAAGTAACTTTAAAGTATTGGAGTTCTGTGGAAGCATACAGGATCCACAGAACTCTTTTCGAGTGTGTAGCGACAAAATTAAATGAAAGGGCGTATACAGTTTTGGTTTTTAGTCAGTTTTAAAGTAACTTTCAAAGTGTTGGGGTTCTGTTGAACCCGTATGTATATGTCCTTGCCAGTTCTAGAGTTTTAACTCATTTTAACTCATGTTTTTTTTCAAAATTTTAAATTTGGATTGTTTTAGCACTTTTGAAACGCGGGAACGTGTATGATCATTTGTATATCTATTAAAAATTGTAGTATTAAAAATGTAAAAGACATTTTCTTGTGACACTAAGGTTTTTCTGTGCGACTCTTTTTTTTGTTTTACAAAAATAAACAATTTGTTGATAGAAATAATATCGTTCTAGACATAATTTTATTTACAGTCATATCGTTATAATAACAATATTTACATATTAACGGAACAGCAGTAAAAAAATCGGTTCAAATGACAAAAATCGATAAAAAAAAATAACTTTGAAAAGTGTCGCATATAAATCTGCCATAAATATATTTCTCACGAGCTTTTGTAAAATTAGTTTGATATAAAAAATATATATATTTTTCTTACTTCTAGCGTAGTGGTAGCGAGCGATATGCATTGTTTTTGTTATTTATTATGAAATTGCGTATGATTTTGGAATGAAAGGCTGTCTTAAGAAACTCCTCACTCCTCCCGTCGTAAAAAGTAGGTATTATTATTGTGTATATTTTTTTGTGTTAACAATATTTTGAATTTATTTTATTTACAATCGACATCATTGTCATATAATTGTTACAATAGCAAAACTGCATAATCTTGTAATTTTTTTTTTCTTTTGTTTCACAATATAATTTGGTCCTAATTCCATATCATAGCAATTTCACTGTTATTGCTATCGGCTATACATGTACATACGCTGATTGTTATTCTGAGCCTTTAGTTCAAGCTAAAATCATGCTGGCAAATTATTATCTGTTTTGGGAACAAAACCATTGATATTTTAAGAGCGGTAATGTTTGAGAAAAAATTATATTTAAACAAAAAAAGTCAAACAAAATACCTCTGTTTTAGTTCAATAATCCAAATATTCGTGTTTTAATTTTTATATAATATAGAACATTGTAAAATACGGTAGTGTGTACAAAATAAGATATTGTCTGTGGCATATCATCTAGGTACCACTCGAAGTTATTTGACTTGTTGATTAGTGACAAAAGCTATGGAGACACGACTTTAGTAAATATTTTGACACATAAAATGAATAAGACCGCATTCGGAAAATACATAAGAACTATTATTTTTATTGTAAGTAGGTTTAAGATAACTACTTACTTACACGAATGACATAAAGGTCTTTAAATTACAACCCAAATCTGCATCATTTGCTTAAAAATCTCACCACATAATGTGTCAGAACCTTTAAGACTTTTAACAGCAAAAGTTTTAAAATTTTTAAAGTTTGTCTTTTTTTGTCTAATTCGGCTTCAAGCAATGATCAACATGTCAAATAATTTTTATCCCAAAACATATTGTTGTATTTTTATATAGTATGTAAGTCCCGTTTATAATATTATATATTCTGTTACACGTAAAGTGAATTACAGAACGGTAACTGAGCTTGAAGAAAGGCTGGCGACGTATTTGCGATTTTCTTTAAAGGTAACGTCACTCTTGCGACTGTTCAGTCGCAACTCCAGTCTTGAAACAAAAAAGAAAAAATAATTTGTCTTCGCTTTTTAGTGAAAACTAGGATGAGTTGAAAACTTAAAGATTTTGTTCGTCGCGCTGTCGATTCATTTATTTATAAGAAAATTTTCATGTGCCTTCTCAAAATAATGGTAAAAAAAATAAAGATAAAATTGTAAAATGTTTTTAATTACAGTTACATATAATTGTTACACTTTTAACATAAGTAGTGTTACATTTGGAACTGACGAGCTTCATGTTGTAAAATGTAGGTGGAGGACAATGTACAACACAATCTATTAAATTATTATGAAGAAAATTGTATCGACGCAGTTCTTTTTTATTGTGGTTTGTTTAAATCAGTGAAAGTTGTAACAAAATGTAATTTTATTAAACTCGGTCAAAAACTGGGTCTTTGAAAGGCATTATAATGTGAATGGGATAGCATTTATTGATTTTAATATAATTAATACACAGAAAAAAATGATTTTAACGGAAAAATATACTTTTTAATGGTTTGACTTTTTTTTAAAGTTTGTCCTCTACTTAGCTCTAAGGAAAGCTCGTTTTCGGCACAATTTTGCAAAAAAAATCAATGTTTGTGATTATATTTTGCATAATTTATAATTTTATTTTGTAATAATTGTTTTTTTTCTGTTTTTTTGCTAATTAATTAGTATTGTCATTGTGCCATACGAAATGGCTTGCGTTTCTTAAATTAATTGACACAAGTTAAGTTGTATTATTTGAACGATGACAAAATGAAAGACAATTTGTTAATTTAATAAGTATTTCGTAATTAAGAATATAATAGTGTTTCCTTCTTTAGATTCGTGTTATAAGAATTCATGTTTCCACTTAAATTTAATTAGAATAAAAGTCATCATTGAATTTGATGTTTTATTTCCTTTAACCCAAAACAACGTGATTATTTACAGAAGTTATTGCAGGTTGTTGTACTTACTCGAATAGATAGATATAATTATAGAGATACTTCAAATTAACTGGCGTAAATTCATAGGATATTTAAGTATCGAAAACTTTGGTATATTTAATTGAAATGTGTTCTTTTTTGATACCTAATAACCCTGTGAAGTTTCGCCAGTTAATTTGAAACAACCCTGTATATACAACGTGTATCAGAAATGCGTTGTCACATTTAAGGGGGTTGTTTAAATTCTTATTCAGACCAAAATTTTACAGGTCAAACAAAAAAACTCAGACATATTTTTTTCAACTCCATACAAATGGAGTTTCTAAACTATCGATATTTATAATTAAATATGTATGTTCTTTATTTGAGTGTACCTATGTATATATTATATTTAAAATATGTATATACATTATGTTTATTTTATTTACTTACTTATTTATTAACTTATATTATTATTATAATCGTGCAGGTAGTCTAAATTCTTATTCTTTCTTTTTTTAATATTGTTTTTGTTTCTGTAACTGCCTGTGTGAGTCCAAAATAAATAATTTTCTTTCTTTCTTTCTTCTTTCTTTATAATATACTTAGTGATTTAGTTGATTGTCGATTTTTATTAGGTTATACGTTTGTATGCTGCAAACTGCCCTATATATTTTTCTTGACAATTCTTTCCATCCAAAGGTTGTCTGGAAGAAATTGCTTTAAGCGATAAGACCGCAACTTGTACTGTTCGTAATAATGTGTACTCCTGTTTTATTTCTTTTAGTGTACAATAAAGTATATCTAACTATCTATCTAATGGCAACAGCTGATCGGGTCAATTCGTATGGAGAGTCGATAAAATTTTAGGCCGAATATTTTTATTTCACTTATCGAATGTTGCTCTGAATAAGAGTCGAAACGACCCCCTTAATATGACCACGAATTTTTGTTACACGTTGTCTTGTTGTTCTAGTGATCGCAAGCGCGACAGCTGAGCATGGGATCCTGGGTTCGATCTCCAGGTAGGGAAAAGTGTTATTGGGTTTTTCTGTCAGGAATTTCTCAGTAGCAGCCCGTAGTCTGGATTTATGCCCGGTTAATGGCAATAGGCTCGCCACCTTACTGGCGAAACGAGGTTATTATTAAAAACACCTCTGCCGAACCCTTCGGGGAATACAAGGCGTGATGATATTTTATATGTTATGAAAGTTATTGTCTGAACAAATTATTATCCTAAACTAAACACAACAGTAACTCGACCTGTCAGACAACTTCCTTCAACATGTAAAATGTCTCCAAAGATCCACACAAAAAGGGTATTGTTAACAAGGAACTAAGTACGTAATACGTATCCCAATAGTGTCGAATCACACTACTGGCAAACATAAGAGACCCTTAGGATCCAGTTTCAATTAGGTGTCCGACTGAAGGGCGCACTTAGAATGTTATACGAGGGAAACAGACGAACTTCAGTAAATTCGGGAAAAGTAGGAATATCTTCTTCTTTTCGTGTGGTTAGTGACTAACCTGGTGTCAGAGTTTATACCGCCCATGAGCCTCTGACTTGTCTTCACATGCCGTCGAGAAATAACTCTCAGGCATGCCGGCTGCCTCACGTTTTTTTCTTTCGCCGTTTTTAAGCAAGTGATAATTATACAATACGTACATGAATCCGAAAAGTCAGAGGTGCGTGCCTTGAGTTCGAACTCGAGACGTATGGAATATGATAGTAGGGTTTATAGAGGAAGGTAGAAGTCAAATTTTTAGTCTATTGAAATACATGAAAAAATATTTTGATATTTTTTTGGCATCTAGAAGTTCACGGCAGATACTGGGTGACACTTAAAAAATCTTGATGTAACTGAATGACGATACAAAACCACCGGATCACTCGGGAAATAAAAGTCTTAAGGGGATGGTTTTAATATTGTGGCGGCATCTATCACGCCACATTAGAATTACGCAGCACGACGATTGTCTAACAGACTACAGCGACAACAATGACAGCTGTCAAATGAAACGTCACAAATCCTGCATTGCGATATCAAGATTTGACACGCAGGTAGTATATACAAGGTTAGTCGGAAAGGGGGTACTAAGCCGCAGGCCACGTAAAGTATCACTGATGAGTATAAAGCAAGTGTTAAAATTTCAAAATTCGATATTTTTTATTTGCATGCAAAATGATTTTTAATTTAGTTTATTAAAAAAAAACACATACCTGCTTTAGTTATGAATTCAGAAAATTAATTTTCTAATCCGTGACCGCAAATATGACCTAAATTGTGAAAACATCTGATCATAGCTATGGACAGATAGATTTTAGCATATTTTTTACGAAATCTTTGAAAAGTTAGTTCTCTTAAACTATCGAGTTTTGGGGAAAGTTGTAGAACAAAAGTTATCTCTTATTATGGGTACTTTAACACCCTTTCGGCTTAGTACCCCCTTTCCGACTAACCTTGTATAAAACTTCCCAACGCCAACCGTTGGGCAGTGTGCCAGACATAAAACCCGCCAGGTAGGAGGATCCTTCCTTTTCGTTGGAGGAACACCATACCTACCTCTTTCCTCCACAGTATCATTTTAACTGTCTGTCCGTCTGTCACAGCTGCTTATATCATAAACTACTAATGCTACGGCCTTGAAATTTGGAATAGTTTGAAATAATGCTTACCCATTTATATTACAAGTGAAACAATCGAAAAAAAATAATTATTTTCATTGCAGTAGGGGCCGAAGTTGAGGGTTGAAATTTTAAGGTGAGGTTACTAAGTCATGTGGAGTATCATATGAAAGGGCTTCATTTGCACATTATAAAACATATTTTTATTTATGCCACATAGTTTTTCACTTATGAGGAAAAACGTCTGAAGAAATACCATACCCTTATCTCCGAAGTTTACAAAACGAAAAATCTAGAATAAATAGAGTTGGTGGAGGTTTATGTAAATATTACAGGAAAATAAAACTATGTCTATAATTAGCACAGTTTTTTTTAGAAATCAGGAAAAATATTTTACAACCAAACGAAGAACTGCGATTCCAATAAAATTGTTAGTAAATGTAAAAAATATTTCCTCCAACGGTACGGTGCGTGAGTACGACTCGCACCTGGCCAGTATTTTTCGCTTACAATGCTTCAATGGGACCCCCCATACGTACTTAACCTTTCGAAGCTACTCGATACGTTTGAGGCCACTCGATACCTTAAAACACCTCTGTAAGGTTCACGGCGAAGTGCTCGCCTGTTTCATAAAATAGGTACCTCGAACGAAAGACTGTGGGGTAGACAGAATCAACAATCAAGATATCCAATGGCTAAATTATTTATATCGAATGGTAATTGAAAACGTAAGGTAATTGACATCAAGTTTTTACAGAGACGCTCACGGTGCTATATTAGTTTACGATGTGTCAGAACCAAAGTCCCTAGCAAAACTGAATGAGTGGGTCGAGGAACTTCAAGTTTACTCCACTAAGAAGAACATAGTCTGCTTAGTTGTCGGCAATAAGATTGACAAGCATATCATTTTGGGATCCAATGTATAATATCAGCAAGCACATCGGGTCACCCGCGCGACAGCGCAACGGGTAATCTTTTTAACGCATAGGCGTATATTATTCCCCTTAACGACACCAAAAAAATGATAACCTATTCTTAGCCAGGACCGGGACGCGTGACGTCAAGTGTCAACCCTACTCAACTATAAAATTTAAAAAACAAACAAAAACACCCGCCATATTTTCTGGTAATTTGATTAAAAGGAATGAAAAACCGAGATTAATGGAAGGTGGTGGAGCGTAAAAATTGAACAACTGAAGGCTCGTAATAAGGGTTGCGTGCCCACCCCCCTGGAGGAAGTGTCGTGATGGATGACGCTACGGTTACTATGCATATTTTTTTTGTTTCGTATAGGGCTAGCACGTTTGCCTTTTTGTCTGTGATGATTTAGGTAAAGTTTTTATATAGCGAAACAAAAGATTGTTAGTGCTATGAGTTAAAAGGCTACTGAAACATAGGCGACGCAGGTTTTAATCACAACTTATTAATGAAAAGGTGACCGAAAGAAACTGAATGAGTGTGTCGAGGAACTTCAAGTATACTCCACCAAGAAGAACATAGTCTGCTTAGTTGTCGGCAATAAGATTGACAAGCATATTATTTTGGGATCAGTGCATAATCAGCAAGAACATTGGGTCACCCGCGCGACAGCGCAACGAGTATTCCCAAGGAGGGTTGATGTCAAGCAGGTGGCCGGTCATAAAACAAGAAGCCAAAACCTCTAATAACATGGATTTATGAAATACACGTTGTGCCGACCTCACCTAGTGTGGAATGAGGGCAGGGAGAGGTGCAGTACAGTTACAAATTCCCAATCATAGTTCGAAGTTAAAAGCAGTGGTAAGTCACAGTTAGGCAAAGAAACCTATATACAAGAGAAGAAAATCACAAGAAAAATCAATACTATACTTATAAAGAAAAAATATTTATAACATACCATCACGCCTGTATTCCCCGAGAGGTTGGGCAGAGGTGTATAGTAACACCCTCATTAAAGTCCCATGTAATAGGGAGCGAGCCTATTGCCATCAACCGGGCACAAATCCAAAGTCAGGGCTACTACTGAAGAATCTCATACGGAAAAACCCAATAACACTATGCCTGACCTGAGGATCGAACCCAGTACCTCACGAACAGCAGTCGCGCTTGCCACCACTAGACCAGCGAGGCAGTTAAAAAACTATTAAGAAATATTTTAAAAAAAAAGTTTTTTTTTCTATTTATAGCCGATATCTGTCAACCCTATGGCAAATATTACTTAACTCTGACATATCTAAGAATGTTCATATCGCAACAAGATCTTACACGTCATTGCATAATCAGAACAAGTTTGTTTATATAATGTTAACATGAAAAAAACAGCATAGTTACTGATATAAATATTATACAGCGAGGCACGTCTGCTGACGTCGACGTGCACAGTTCGACTGATGACGCTTGCGTGTCAACTGCATATCTTTGAAGATGTACAAAATCTTCTTCTTCTTCTTTTCATATGGTAGGTGACTAACCTGGTGTCAGAGTTTATGCCGCCCATGAGCCTCTGACTTGGCTTCACATTCCGATGAAAAATATCTCTCAGGCATGCCGGTTTCCTCGCGATGTTTTCCTTCACCGTTTTTAAGCAAGTGATATCTATACAATACGGACTTGAATCCGAAAAGTCAGAGGTGCGTGCATTGGGTTCGAATTCGAGACCTATGACTTGGCAGTCCGACGATCACACCACTAGGCTATCACTGCTGTTAAACGCGTCAACTACACGAAGTAGAAAGTAGGAGGAAGTCTGAAAGTGGCGCCGGTAACTGAGAAGTTGTGTGGAAACCGGTTGTCATGGTATGGGCATGTGATGCAGAGGAATGAGGAACATGTCGTGAGGAAAGTTTTGAGTATGAATGTGGATGATTATAAGAGTAGAGGAAGACCAAAGAAACGATGGAAGGATAGTGTGAAAGATGATATGGCTAGAAAGGGGGTGATTACTGAGATGGCAAATAGAGATGTATGGAAGAAGAAGACATACTGCGCCGACCCCAAATAAGTTGGGATAAGGCCAGGAGGATGATGATGAGAATCAAATACACGTGTTTGGCGAATACCATTTGAAATGTTCGTCGATTGAGCGTTGCTTCGGGCTTTAAGCTGACCATACACTTGGCCGGGACACTTTGTGTCTGGAGACTCAGTTTCAAGCCGCAGGAGAGTCACTTGAGTGATCAAGACAGTGGCTGTATACACCAAATAGTCGCAGCAACTAAAAACAACAATGTCTAGAGCAACACTCATCTGCTGTCAGCCTTCCAAGCTGTTCTGCCTAACCTTTTCCCAACTATGTTGGGGTCAGCTTCCAGTCTAACCAAATGCGGCTAAATACCAGTATTTTACACGGAGCGACTGCCATCAGGCCTCCGCAACCCAGTTACTGGGCAAGCTGATACCCTAAGGTTAGACTTCTGACTACCCGTATCGACTGTCATAGGTATTTGAATGAATTCAACATTCCAAGTTTTTTTTATGTTTCTTAAATATCGCCATAGAATATTTGAAGGGGTTGAACTGTAAGCAATTTATCTATACTAATATTATAAAGAGGAAAGATTTGTATTTTTAACTGACTTCCAAAAAAAGGAGGAGGTCCTCAATTCGTTTGTTCCGCGATATCTTTGCTAATTGTGAACCGATTTTAATGATTATTTTTTGTTTGAAAGAGTATTCTTTCGAAGTGGTCCCATTTAAATTTGGTGAAGATCTGATGAAGAACTTCGGAGATAGACAATTTGAAGTCGGTTTTATTTTTGTATGTAACGAATAAACTTAAAAACTACAGGACTGATTTCAAAAATTATTTTGCTGTTAAAAAGCTAAATTATCACTGAGTAACATGGACTATATTTATTACTGGAATAAAACTTCTTACGCGGACGGAGCCGTGAGGACACAGCAAGTATTATTAAAAAATTAAACAATTAAGGTTTAAATAATATATTTCAAAAGGAATCTTACTCGTAATGCATTGCAGTGGGGAGAGCTTCCACGAGTGACGATGCTTAAGTAGTCCAGAACTCCCCGGCCTTGTTGAGTGGCTAATCTATTCTCTACAGCAAGAACTATTTTCATATAGCTAGTACTGACAGGGAAGAAGATAGACTTACGCCCAGTTCCTATGACCAAAAACGAATCACTTTGTTTACCAATAGTAGCATTTTTCATTGCTAAACTTGGCAGATAAATAGACTCGTAAGCAAATTTTGCGTGCGATAGCTAGCGATAGACGTATGGAGGAGCCTTCTCCTCCTCTTCGTCCTATTGTAGAACGGCTCTTGCCCAACGGCATTATAGAATCTTGTCAAATCATCTATATAATAAGATAAATAAAATTTGCAACATATATCCTATGTGTCGACAGGAATGTAAGAGTAAGATCTGTAAATGGCTACTGACACAAGATTATGATGAGATAGAAACTTTGATGAAGTTGTCGATTAACTTTATTTAATTTTATTCTTTAACTTTAGTCTCATTAACTGTAACAATGAATGCGAGAACCCTGGTACCCATAACACAAGTTAAATCTTACATTGGGAACCAGAGTTCATCGATCGTTCGTTCAACTTTTCTGAAAAATAACAATAATAATAATAATACAGCAGTAATTAAACGACCGTGTTTTAGAACAAGAATTATGTGAGAATAATTTGGCCGTTCTCATGGCTGCACGGGCGTGAGGTCGATGAAGCGGTCACTAATGGCCGCCGGACGTCCGGATCAGCCGGCAAATGAGCCGGGCACAATGCCGGATGGTGTGTACAAGACGGTAGTAATTACACCTGAGTATTTAGCTGTACCTATGTAGAAATACTTGGGAAGTTTGAATGAAATCTGGACGACACGACGTGTTGATTAATTTTACTCGGCGTTAAGATTCTGGGGTTGAAATTATTTTTAAATTATTTCCTCATTGATGGTAAAATGTGTGGTGGCACATCACTTTAGAAATCAGCATATTGAAAAAAGTTGTATCATCTGCTCCCTGCCTTTATCCTATACTAGGTGGGGTCGGCACAACATGTATTTCGTAAATCCATGTTGTTAGAGGTTTTGGTTTATTGTTTTATGACCGGCCGCCTGCCTGACATCAACCCTCCTTGAGAAAAGTTGTATGAAAAGAGTAAATAGTTATTTTAATTTAGTTACTTTAACTCAAAAATAACATCACGCCTTGTATTCCCCAAAGGGTTCGGCAGAGGTGTTTTAGTACACCCTCGCTTCGCCAGTTATGTTTTAGTCCCATATAATAGGAGGCCAGTCTATTGCCATTAATCGGGCACAAATCCGGACTCCGGGCTGTTACTGAGAAATTCCTAATGGAAAAACCCAATAACACTGCCCGATTTGGGGATCGAACCCAAGACCCCGTGCTCAGCAGTCGCGCGTTAAACACTAATTACTTTTAAAAATAATTGTAATACCATGCAGGAATTTTATTTTGTTAGTGAGTTTGTCAGGGACTTCATTGTTATTTGTGTTACTTTTATGTGAATAAAGAATTTTTATTATTATAGTTTATGTTTGTGTTTGCATATTTTTGTGTGCAGATTATGTGTGTGACTATGACTAGTAATTTATGACCCTCACAAGGTTTACGGAATCTTCATAAAAAAAGTGTAATTAGCTAATCAGATACCCTTTTGCAACTGAATCAAAAAAAAAAAAAAAAAAAAAACCACTTTTGTAAATGTGAGAACTTTGTGGACCTGCATCTATAAATTTGTAAATTACTACAATATTATTCATATTACTTTTTTTTAAATTTTATTTTTGTTTGTTAGTTTTTGTACTCAAGTCTTTTAGTACTATATTACTCATTGGTCTGTGGTCAGGACCTCATTGTTCTCTCACTATCCTAAATCATTGTACTGTATCCACTGAAATTGTTAAAGGTATTATTTTTAAAAGAGTAACCATGGAGTTTCTTGCCGGCTCTTCTCCATAGGAAACAACTAATTGGAACCGTGCACCTAAATTCGACGTTTCATAAGCACCTGTATTGGTTTATGTGAAATAAAAAATTTTGATTTGATTTGAATCGAACACGCAAATTAGCTGATGGTGTTACTAGCGAAATAATTTAATCGATCGTTTGCATAGTTTTTATCGATTTCAACTGACAACTATCTTCACACCTCGGTACCTTATCAATGCGTTATCACCACCTGTCTTATCGACTTGTTATTCCAATGCACTAGCTCAAAATACACAAAGAGTTGGCAACTGAATATTGTATTGTTAAAACGAATTCATATTATTATTATCGATTAAACAATATAAGAGTATTTTTAATTGGTTGAATGTGATTGAGTTCTTGTATTGAAATGGAAAACATGGATGAAAGTTCACCGGACACAAAAGGTTTTAACCTGAACCCATCAAATACGAGGTAAGTTAACAAATACTCTATACTCGGAAGCAATAAATCCGGGTCACAAACTTTAATATCTCGGAAAACATTGGTAAACATTGTTTAACATTGTTTAACATTTTATTTATGTTGGTGACACGGATTCTTTGCTCCCGAGTGTAGTTTTGTGTTACTAGAAAACAAACTAGATACAGTCCTGTAATTTTTTTTGCGATATCTATGTCCGCTAACAAATAAATATCTCTCTATACCTATATCTTTCGATGGGGTCTGATACCACATCTCAATAAAACTTAAATTTTGAATATACAATTTTTTAAACTGATAAGGCATGGCTGACGTAATTGTAATCAAACATAACTAAGAACCATCCCGAATAAAGCAGTTATCAAACAAAAAACTGCATTGAGATTGGTTAATCCGTTTGGGAGCTAAGGTACCACAAACAGTCAAAGGGTTCAATCTTATTTTTGTTAGGGCTTAAAAATAACAGCGTACTTTATGCATCAATATCACCATGATCTTTCAAATTGTCCAACATTATAATCTGTTGTGGTTCTTCTACCTTCTACTTCATCGTCATTCCTCTTTTAGAGGAAGTCCAGTGACTATAAATCAAGAGTTAGACCAAAAGGACCAATTTGTTTTCTTCAACCTCCTTAATTCTTGCTTTTACCGGACAGGTAGCCTCTATCTACATTAAATAATATTTAACATTGATTTTCAGTAACCCGCTTATCATCCCAGGAAATGAAGGTCCAACGTTCGACCGTGAGGCACTGTACTACGACATGAGTGGCGAAAAGTATCTCATCATATTGAACCAGCACACGTTCAAAAAGACCAGATATTTTAAGTTAGTATTAGTTAGTCAGTCTGTGGATGGGTGACCGTTCGTTACACATCGATACCCCTCCGTGCCTCGGAGAGCACGTTAAATAGTCGGCCCGGTGTCATACGAATACCTATGACAGTCGTTACGGGAAGTCAGAACCCTGAAAGTCTGACATCCGGTCTAACCTTAGAATATAGGCATTGCCCACTGGGTTGCAGAGGTCTGATAGCATCGCTCCATGTAAAATACTGGTATTCAACCGCATCTCGTTGGACTGGAAGCTGACCCCAACATAATTGGGAAAAGGCTAGGCAGAAGATTACGTAAAAAAACAAATGTGTAGTGAAAAGTCCTTAGTACACAGACTTTGTTAAATGTCCTTAGCGGAGGACAAAAGTCAATGGAAATCGATTTCAAAAGTTACCTTAGCATCGTTTGTAGCAATAGTATTTTCAAAATCAAAATCCAAATATTTTGAACAATAATTACAGGAACCAACAGCCAAGTACGAGAAATGGTACAGACAAAGATGTGAAGAGCTTAAAGATGTTGTTCGGAGGCCTCGGGTTTGAAGTAATCGTGTTCAGAGACTTGGAGTACGAGGAAATTATCAAGAATCTTACAGCACGTAAGTAAAACCAACTCTTGCCTTGAAGCGATCGTAGGATAGTTCTGGAGGCAAGGGAACTTATACCCCACAGTGATGATATACGGATGATAAGATCCCTTGATGCTTTAAATCAGAGCGTCGGACGACTTGCAGATGGGTCGTCGATTCATCATCATCATCTCCCTGCCCTCACCCCACACTAGGTGATAATAATAATTGTTTATTTGCCAAAAACAGTGCTTTACAATTCTTTAAACTCTACATCAATTACTAATTTTACATGCATTTTAAAGGACATAAAGGAAACATTTTGCTTGTGAACTCCACACTAGGTCGAGCCTGTCTCGTGGAGTCCATATGTGGTATTACCATGTAGAAATGTGCCTTACGGAACAATAGTGTTGCAATGTTATTGCAAGAAGCGCATGAAAGAATGATGACATTTTATAGTATTTAAAAAAAAACAGGTGGGTTCGGCACAACACGTATTTCTCTTCCATTCTCCTCTATTAGCCATCATCTCAGTACTCACTCCTTTCTTACCCATGTCCTCCTGCAGATGGGCCGTCGATTACAAGAACATTATTAAAAATATAGGCAACTAGACTGGGTGACCAAGCCGAGCGACTGAATTTGGCTTATATATTGGTCGCCAAAAGACCAAGTTGCTGGCGACCGGTCGACAGTGCGTAATAGCTCTAAAGGTATGCGATTACCACAGGACAGAAAAAAGTGACCAAAGTATCTTTACTTTGATGCGACGATTATGATAAGATATGATTATTCGACTGTGACACTATCCAGCCAGACCTGGAACAACTATCTGTAGGTCATACAAACATTTGTTCCGTGCGGAAATCGAGACCAAAACCCGTAGCGCAGAAGTCAATTTCAGCCACTGCGCTAATCTTGCCAAGATTTGGAAGACACTTCGTTGAGGTTACCAACACGCTCGACAAACTAATAGGTCTATTTAACCTAAATGTGAGAGATATTCCAAACATTATCTTCCTATATTCCAGTCGCCACAAAAGACCACACGAGGACCTCATGCATCTGCCTCACGATCCTCACGCACGGAGACAAAGGGGGCGAGGTACACGCAGCAGACAGGCCGTACTTATTGAGTGACGTCATGACCATCTTTGAGCAGCAACAAAGTCTCGTCAACAAACCGAAGCTGTTCTTTGTACAGGTAGGTAACGTATAATGTAAAAAAATGGGTTCCTCTCTCAACGTAAACGAAATATTGCGTAAAAATGATTGAAACATCGATGCTTTTGGCGACTTTACGACGCATGTAGATATGAACTATGGAGCTCACGGTCAGTTCTGGTAGCAAGCGGATGTTGCTACCCATCGTTCCCTATACGTTCGTTCCCTCTTACGGCACATACATACCTCAACACGCTTGCCGTGCCTTACATTCTTGAAGAATAAATCCAAAATCTGAATGTTTTCGATTTAGGTAAAGATTTGTGTCTGTATTTTATCCTGTCGTTGGAGAACTACTAATTTAATCGTGATGACATCACAGGCTTGCAGGGGCGGCAGTATGGACCCTGGCAACACCGTGTACTTAGACAGCGAGAGTGACTGTGTCCTCACTGTACCTACACATGCTGACTCCCTTGTGCTGTGCTCGACTGTTGAAGGTAATAAATAAGTAAGAAACGAGCAGAAAACGCTGACAAAACGCATAAACATACATACATAACATAACATCACGCCTGTATTCCTCGAAGGGTTGGGCAGAGGTGTATAGTAACACCCTCATTTCACCGTTATGTTTGAGTCCCATGTAATAGGGGGCCAGCCGATTGCCATCAACGGAGCACAAATCCAAACTGCGGGCTGCTACTGAGGAATTCCATGAGGAAAAACCCATAAAACTTTGGCCGAGCTGGAGACCGAACCCAGGACCTCACAATCAGCAGACGCGCTTGCCACCACTAGACCAACGAGGCAGTTACAAAGTTGGCACAAAACCAATACTCTGACGCAAACTTTTTTTTTTAATTTTCACAGACTACCTATCCTACCGAGACATGAACGGATCCTGGATGATCCAAGCCCTCTGCAACATCATCAACAATCACTACGAAAACCTGGACCTCCTGCATATGATCATCCTGATGAACCGGAAGGTGGCCTACGAAAGGTCTACCTACACCCCCTCTAATAAGGCGATGGACAATAAGAAGCAAATGCCGGAAACTAGGTTCACTTTGACTAAGCTGCTGAAATTTCGAGGCTAAAGCAAAGAGTACGACATGTTTTGAATGTAGATTATGTTAATAATAATTGAGGAGCGTCGGAACAAAAACTGATAAATCACATTTGTGTTTTTTGTGGAAAAATGAAAAAATATGGCCAAGTTCATGGTTTTCTAATTTAGAGTTAAACGAAATCTATCAACTTATTGGTGTTAGCATCACTGTTTGGAAACCTAAATTCTGCATTCGTGACTGGTACGTGTGGAGTTATAAAAAAAATAAAATGGATATATCGATTATTGACCAAACCCGATAACACACTGTAGGATATAGGTATCGGTATTTGATAAAACGCGATAATTTAAAAACATTTAAACATTATGTTACGCTTTGAAAGCCGACAACCACAAATTAGATACAGGATAGATTAGGTTTTTGATAGAATCAAAAGAGTCAACAATGAAAAATTTTAGGGATTTCTCGGTATCTGTTCCGATCGCCATCGTTGTTTAGTACGATTGATGTAATTATCGGTTTATGTGCAGATCCGGGTATTTCGCGGACGGATTTAGAGCGGATTTATCAGTTTTCGACCAGATTACATTAACCATAGAGCAAGATATGTACGAGAACAACCAACTGGCATCATAAAAAAAGTCAAAATGTGATTTATCGGTTTTTGTTCTGACGCTCCTCAATTATTTCTTTTTTTAAGACCGACCCAGTTCTCGATATGCCCGATCCAGTTCTCGAGAATGGTCATGTCACATTGTACTAGGATCGATCTGTCATCACCGCCATGACTATTGTTGCCAATAGGCCTGACGTAGTGGTGATAGATTGATCAGAGCTTCTCACAATGATTGTTGATATCACTGTCCCGCATGACGAGAACCTGGTGAAAGCCGAGAAAGATAAAGAAATTAAGTATCAAGACTTGGCACACGAGGTTGTCGACATGTGGGAGGTTGACTCAGCAGTAGTTGTGCCGATAGTAATTACGGCTAAATGGTTAATAGCCAACAGTCTCGACCAACATCTAATGAGGCCCTCGTTGGGCGGCTAGATCAAGGGCCTGATACAGAAAGCAGTACTTCTGGACACGGCACGTATTGTCAGGAATTTCCTCTCTCTGAGGCCCTGACGCCGGTAGCTTGGATGTTGTCTTTTGTTTTTCATAGAAATATTTAATAATGTAAATGTATAATTATGTTTAGAAATGAATAAGGGGAATAATTATTATCACATAATACAGAAAAAGAGAAAAATCTTTTCATTTGGAAATATAAAGTAAACGAGGCATCAAAACATTCCTACGCACTGGTAGGTAACGTGCCCAGAAGACTACTAGCATTGTCACGTTGAATGATAACATGATAACGCTAATCCTTTGGCCAAAGTAAAGACCAAACTTCGGATCACGCTGTTAATAATATAAGTAATTAAAATTATTTGATCGGTTTTCTGTTTTGTTATTTGTCCCTTTGTTACACCACATCTCGTTCCATGTAACAAAAAGACTTCTAGAGGTCAAAAAGGCCCTAGCACGGGCTAAAGTGACAAATCATGAATATTATCGGGTTGCTACACTGAATGACGAAAGACAGAATGTCATAAGCCCGAACAATCATAAAGGATGACTGGTCGATCTTTGTGTATGCGAGTTTTGACTATAAATTTTATAGTAAAATATACATTTTATTAGACGCAAAGACAACAGCAAAAATAAAGCGGAAAGATTACTCCTCATTGTTCTGCATTGAAGAATTGGTCTTTTACATAATATAACATCACGCCTGTATTCCCCGAAGGTTTGGGCAGAGGTGTAGCGGTATTGGTCTCGTGTAATAGGGGGCGAGCCTATTGCCATCAACCAGGCACAAATCCAAACTGCGGGCAGCTACTGAGTAATTCCACACGGAAAAACCCAATAACACTTTGCTCGACATGGGGATCGAACCCAGGTCCGCAAGACCATCTACAAGCGGAAAGGAAAACAAACGAGAAACGTAATTACATTATCATCCAATTTAAAAGGGAGGCCTTTCAAAATGCCAGGAAATGAGTTGCCTATCAAACCAACACTTTTAATACTAATCAGAAAAGTGCGCCATTAGATAAGAAACCGATGTTAATCTAATTGTCATCAATCAAAAAATGGTCCTTAGCCCCGAGAAAAAGTTATATCCGGGGAGGAAATCAAGTTAGTTATCGGCGGTCGATTACCGGGATGTGCGGGGGAAGGGATAAGCTTAAAGCGTACGTGGATTTAGGACCTGAATTATTTCCATACGAGCGTTTTTGGATTAAGTAAACCGCTGACGATAAGTTTTTAAGGTATTAAATTTTAATTTAGAAGTTTTAAAACATATAAATATACAATAAAATATTTAGTGTTAATTCCGCGAAAAAACAGTTGATCAAGCGTGAATGCAGTATGCAGCACCGCCCTCCCGCCCGCAAATATATGCAAATGCAGAAGGTGCGATTAATAACATGCAACACACAAGCAAAACAAACCGATACAAGTTTTAAAACCCCTGATATAGAAACAGCAATGATATGACAATTGAAATGAGTATAGCTAGTCGTAAGAACATTCCCAATTAAACCATCTTTCAAACAATAACCACATTGAAATCGGTTCATCTCAACAATTTATTTAAGTTTTTTTTTTTAAGTATACACTATGAAAAAGGAAAAATTCAATCAAAAAAAAAATGGTTAAATCTGTGTTTCCTAAAATAAAAGATGGTGTGTGTGTTTGCGTGCGTGGATGCGTGTGAGCAGGTGTGTATGGGTGTTTGTGTGGGTTTGTGTGTGAATGTGTGAGCAAGAGAGATAGAAAAAAAAGTAAAGTGAGTGAGTGTACGAAACCATAAAAATAAATTGTACAGCGTTTTTCGAATGTTAGTTATAATGGGTAAGTATAATATAAATACAAAAAGTAAAAAATTAAAGATACGATAATTTTAACCTCTATAAGCTTATGGTTTGCACAAAGGGATTACCGCGAGGGAGTCACAGAAGGAAATGGAAAGTCCGAAGCTCTACGACGACAATTGAGCCCAAAATGATCACGTCATCGTGGTGGGTCTATTATAATGCTCTTGTGTACATAACAAAATATATAGACATGTAGGGGAAATATTATTGGGAACAGTTGCCCGGCACATGTCGCGGAATCATGTGTTCGGAGTACAAATGTTGTCGGTAGCTGGTAACACTGGACAATGTTGATAAAGGATCAACGTACCCGACGTTATAAAAACAGTGGTCATTCGACAGAGCAGAGGATTCTGTGTCGAACAGCCGAAGAAGTCTGACCTTTTATATCTGATTAGCTTGTCCTTATTTTCTGATCTTGTGTAAATTGTGTAAATTATTAATATATTGTGAACAGTATATTAATAATGACAGCGCAACGAGTATACCCAAGGAGGGTTGATATCAGGCAGGCGGCCGGTCTTAAAACTATAAGCCAAAACCTCTAACAACATGGATTTATGAAATACATGTTGTGCCGACCCCACCTAGTGTGGGATAAGGGCAGGAAGAAGATTAATATATTGTGAACTAGCTTCTGTAACTAATCACTAACCCAAATATAAGTACTCTCAGCAGAGGAGAGTCTATGTGGGTTTCATTTACTTTATTTACCATACTTGCAATCCTGACAGACCGATATTAGCTATAACTGTAATGATAGATTCACCCCTACACGATTCTGTTTCTGTCTTTTACAATCACGATCGCAACTTTTGCCCAGAATGTTGAGGCATAATTCCACTGTCATTTATCGATCGTATCCCAACAACTTGATTGATTAGGTACCTAATAAGCGGCAATCTAACATCGCTGTGATTGCCAATTAACTATCTCGGGAATCCTCCATAATTTGGTAATTGGGTGTTCTTGATCGCTTGGTATGTATTTAAGCATGGGAATTATGGTGATACTCCCAAGATAGATCGTTCGGCTATAATATCGAAGGGGCTCGTGGCACTTGCCGCGGTCAGTCCGTGGGGGATCGTTCGTTACACATCAAGACCCCTGTGCCTTGGAAAGCACGTTAAACAGTCGAGCCCGGGTGTCATACGAATACCTATGACAGTCGTTACGGGAATTCAGAAGCCCGAAAGTTTGACAACCGGTCTAACTTTAGAATATCAGCATTGCCCAGTTACTGGGTTGCGGAGGTATGATGGCAGTCGCTCCCTGTTAAATACTGGTATTCAGCCGCATCTAGTCAGACTGGAAACTGACCCCGACATAGTTTGGAAAAGGCTAGGCAGAACAACACTCCCAAGATAGATCGTTGCAGAGGCAACATACCATAAAAATTGACAAGATAAATGATCCATGAAAAAAGTCTTGTTACAATGGAGCGTGCTAGCTATACTCTTCATATAACATTAGACAAATGAGACCGTGAAAGAAATCTTCTTCCCCTTAGCCTTTTCTAAACTATATTTGGGGTCAGCTTCCAGTCTAACCAGATGCGGCTTAATGCACTAGCATACTAAATAAATATAAATACTAATTTTACACGGAGCGACTGTCATCAGACCTCCGCAACCCAGTTATCGGGCAATACCGATATCCTGCCGATTTCCAGTAACGACTGTCATAGGTACCTATTCGTATTATTTATTTATTTATATACTCTTTATTGTACATAATAAGTACACCGATAAGAAACAAAAGGAACACAAAGATTTACACAATGTGTACAATGGGCGGTCTTATCGCACAAGGCGATCTCTTCCAGATAACCTTAGGATGGACTGGAAGAACGGAAATAGATATCGGGTAGTCTTGGTGTACAAGTACGTTGTTCTGCCTAGCCTTTTCCCAAGTATGTTGGGGTCAGCTTCCAGTCTAACCAGATGCGGTTGAATACCAGTATTTTACACGGAGCGACTGCCATCAGACCTCTGCAACCCAGTTACTGGGAAATGCCGATATCCTAAGGTTAGACTAGTTGTCAGACATTTCGGGCTTCTGACTTCCCGTAACGACTATCATAGGTATTCGTATGACACCCGGGACCGACTGTTTAACGTGCTCTCCGAGGCACGGAGGGGTCTCGATGTGTAACGTACGGTCACCAATCCACGGACTGACCGCGGCAAGCGCAGCTTAACCTCGCAAATCGTATGATCCGCGCGGTTGGTAATTAGCCACGAGCCCCCTTGGTGTACAAGTACGTATCGTACATAATATTACTTAGATATAATAATAATAAAATACATATCAATTATTACACAAATATATAAAATAGAAAGAAAATCCTAATACATATAAATTAAACAAATTAATAAATAAATAAATTATAAATAGGAAAGTAGATGAAATGTGAGCGATAATCAAGAAATAGCAAATTAAAGTGACAAGTAATGTTCCTTCACTAACTTTTTAAAAATTGGCAGTGATTGCGCACGTCTTACATTGAGTGGTAATGCATTCCACAAGCGAGCAGCTAAAAAGGAAGTGGTATGCTGTTGTATTTTTAATTTAAGATTTTCTGATGATCTCAAGAACCTAGAATGTGTGTCACAGAGGAACTCGAAGCGTTCCTTAAGGTAAAACGGTATTACACCCGGGACGTGCTCTCCGAGGCATGGAGGTCTCGATGTGTAACAAGCGGTCACTGATCCACGCACTGACCGCGGCAAGCGCAGTTAACCTCTCAAATCTTATGATCCGCGTGGTTGTTAATTAGCACTAGCCCCTGAGATCGTGAAAGAAACAAACAACGTATTTTCCTACAGCAGGGATACCAAATAGTATTATGCTTTTATGATAAACTAGCGACCCGCCCCGACTTTGCACGGGTGCAATGTAGATACTAATGTGGGGCATATAAACCTTCCTCTTGAATCACTCTATCTATTGCTGAAAACTGCATTAAAATCCGTTGCGTAGCTTAAAAGATCTAAGCGTACAGACAGCGGGAGCGACTTTGTTTTATACTATGTAAAGATGTTAACTATAATAGTTAACTGCCTCGTTGGTCTAGTGGTGGCAAGCGCGACTGCTGATCGTGAGACCCTGGATTCGATCCCCAAGTCGGGCAAAGTGTTATTGGATTTTTGCGAGTGGAATTCCTCTCAGTAGCAGCAGTTTGGATATATGCCCGGTTGATGGGAATAGGCTCGCCCCGTATTACATGGGACTTAAAAATAACGGCGAAATAAGTGTGTTTACACCTCTACCCAACCCTTCGGGGAATACAGGCGTGATGTTATGTTTATGTTAACAATAGTAGGTACACATAACTAGAACATGATCAAAAATAACCCCCATTCACAGGCAACGTTGACGCCGCGTCAGTGAATAAGTAACAACGTCAATTTAACTTGTGATATGACTTTAGAAGCGGGAACCCTTGGGACCAGATGTGAGTGTTTAGTAATCACAAATTATATTAATGCGGTATTGAAGAGGTTGTGGAACCCTGGCTAGGGGGGTGAGTAGTCCTGCGCATAGTAGTTCGCGACGGAGATCGCTCAGTTTAAGTCGCCGTTCCTAAACAAACTAGTTCGCTCTACTAGTTCATCAGCTCCCACCTTGAATCAGAGGAAGACAGATCGTTCGCTCATTTTGATACTGCTTCTGCACGGGCACGCGACAAGATTATGGATTGCTGTACTACCTACAATTTTTACACTATAAACAGCAAAACCTCTGAATGAATGTTCTTAAAAAGTATATCATTCGAACAATGTTGCTTGCCGCTAAAAGACCATAGAGTATGTAAATCAAATCAAATCAAATCATTTATTTTGTGAACGTAAGTAAAAAATAGGTGGAATAATATGTAAAATTCAGAGACTGTCTATGTTTCGCCGTTAAGCATACAAAATGTTAACAAAAAATTTAATTACATTAAAATCAACAATTCATCAAAATGTCAGAAGAATAAAATGTCAGTACAAGTAAATTAAATCAAATATGCGAATAGAAATAATTAATAAAAAAATAAATGTCAACATTATAATTTGTCACTCGCTAACCGAATAATACACTTTGTCAGTCAATAATTGTTTAAGTCTGCTTTTAAATTCATTGAGGTTGTTACAGTCTTTAATTTTTTTGTATTTTTTTTTTGTAGTTCCATCGGTCACGATCTAACGAACTATGGAACGGGGAATGACGGAACTAGTTCGCGTAGTTCATCTGTGGGAGCGCTCTTACGATCTAGTTCGTTCGCGAACAACACAAGACTAATGGTGAGACTGAGTTAGGGAATCAACCAAATTTAATACAGAATTTTAATAGAGGAGCAAGAATTGTTTGGTGTAGTGGCTGAGCGATTGGCTACTGCGCTCGGGTCGTGGGTTGGATTCCCATACGGAACAAATATTTGTATGGCCTACAGATAGTTGTTCCGGGTCTGGGCGTGTCAAGGTTTGTGTCTGTAAACGCACACACGAAAAAAATATATACCTAAAGTTGCCGTTAAGTCACGTTCTGTCACTGTCACTTTAAGGCGAAGTGACAGAGACGACACGAGACTTAACGGAAACTAAAATTGATAAGCGTTTGAGTATTTCGCCATAAGGTTGTCCGTACATATGCCACTAACGCTGGTTGGTGTTCACTAACATTTTTTCTATGGTTAAATAGCCTTTTACCTAAAATTCTACTAGATTTTTTAAGTAAACGGCTCTTGCTTGCGTAACTTACTTTACGTAATTGTTTACCTTTTATGTTTTGCCTAGCCTTTTCCCAACTATGTTGAGGTCAGCTTCCAGTCTATACTCAATACTTTATTGCATTCCATAATGTGTACATATAATATAAACAGTTGGTATGTTAAACATCGAATCAATTATGGACCCTGTCGGGCACAGCAAAGTTATTTTTTTAATAGGAGAGAGGATGAAGTCGCTTTTTGTTAAGAAAAGTTAAATATTGAATTGAGATAGTAGTATTATTTGCTTTTATGGTATTTATATTTTATATAATTAGGTATTAATGTATTTGGATTTAAGTTATTGCACGATTTACATTATTAACACTATAAATTATACTAAACTAAATATTTAATTTTAATGAGTCTTGTAGGATGAGAATATTATATTTAATTGTGTAATGATTAGTAAGTAAATTTAAATTTTATTATTATATCATTTATATAGGTATTTTATTTGACATTTTAACATTTTAATATTTTCTAACCAGAAATGCATGTATGCAGGTATGCAGCTGCATACCAGTATTTTACACGGAGCGGCTGCCATCAGACCTCCGCAACCAAGTTACTGGGCAATGCCGATATACGGTTGTCAGACTTTCGGGCTTCTGACTACCCGTAACGACTGTCGTAGGTATTCGTATGATAGCAGGGATAAACGGTTTAACGTGCTCTCCAAGACACGGAGAGGTCTCGATGTGTAACAAACGATCACCCATCCACAGACTGACCGCGGCAAGCACAGCTTAACCTCGCAAATCGTATGATCTGCGTGCTTAATTAGACACGAGCCTCTCCTGTTTACCTTTTATACAAGATTTGAATGGCTGAACTATACAAATTCTATCTCGTTTTTACCCCAAAAATTAAAAATGACAATTATAATATTACCTAAGTCCCCACGTATGAAATCAGCGTTTTGTATGGAATTTTTTAAAGAAGTTGCATTTTTCATACTAACATATTCTTAATTTATTTAATAACTATGAACACTAATGTTTTAAAACTTTTATGCACTACTATTTAAAAACTAAGATAACGTATGCCATTTAGATTATGTGACAAAAATAAGTTTTGGCTAAGTTAAAACAAAAATAGTGGTCACTTCTGCTAACAAAAAGAGGAGTCATTTTTAAGGCATTTTTTATATTTAGAAAACTATAAGTAATAAGGTTTTTTTACTATTGGTAGTTGTCTATGATGGTCATTATTCGATATAATATCAAGCAATTGAAGAATATTTTAAATCATAGAAGTGACGAGGTTCTCTATGTGTGAGAAAAAAACGCCAATTTCATAGGTAATAATTAGTAAAAACCTAATACTATTTATTGATAAATAAACTTCTTGTTGAAGGCACATGTTTGGTGTACCAAATAACATACTGAAAACCAGATAACGCAAGAAAATATACCCAATACATGTACCATAGCTTTGCAAAAGTAAGTATTACACATAAAAGCTATAATTCTGGTACATTAAAAGCTATGGTTGTCGCAGTCATATGTTGGCGCGGATGCAACAACTGAATTAGTAAGGGGATGCGAATTGCGCGTAAATTGGAACGGATTAAAAATGGTGGCAATCACACCGAAGTGTAACAAGGCCTATGATCGAACATTGTATTGTTAATTAGGTTATTTAGGTTATCGTTACTATTTAACCGACTTCCAAAAAGGAGGAGGTTACTATGTTCGTCTGTATGTATTTCTTTTTGTGTATGTTCATCGATATTTTCGCCAATTGTGAACCGATTTTGATGATTATTTTTTAATGGATAGGGTAACTTCGAAGTTGGTCCCATTTAAATTTGGTGAAGATCTGATGAAGAACTTCGGAGATAGACAATGGAACTCCTCAATGACGAACAGTACACATATTGTGATGATGTGATTATGTTACGAGCAGCGTCTTTAGTAGGTCCAACCAAGTTTTAATTAAGACCACTAAAACGAAAAAAATTAAAAAACATTTTTTACAAAAAATTTAAACCGACTTCAAAAACGAATAAAATAATTACCATATAAAATTAACAGTTTCAGAAGTCGGTGCCTTCAATTTGGTTCAGCGTGGATCAGCAACGACTTCTGAAACTGTTAATTTTATATGGTAATTATTTTATTGTTTTTTGAAGTCGGTTAAAATTTTTTGTAAAAAATGTTTTTTTTTAATTAATTAATTAACATAACATAACATCACGCCCTCTATTCCCCGAAGGGTTCGGCAGATGTGTTTTTGGTACACCCTCGTTTCGCCAGTTATGTTTAAGTCCCATGTAATAGGGGTCTGGATTTGTGCTCGATTAATGGCAATAGGCTCGCCCCCATTACACCTCTGCCGAACCTTTCGGGGAAAAGAAGGCGTGATGTTGTGTTATGTTTTTAATTTTCAACCTCACTTCGTGTTTCATTTCCAAATATTTCCAAAACCTTTGCTGCATCACTGGTGTTACGAAGGCCATAATTACAAAATAAACTTCCACATAGTGAAACCATTTTCCATTACACTCTTCCCGGAATAGGATTTACCACATTCATGAAATGCAGTATCAAAATTATTCGCTGCTCGTTATGCGGAACCAGACGTGAACCAGCAAAGGGTAACCACAGTATTTCAAGTTGAAATACGAGATTAATTCGAAAGGAGCTGGGTGGGTACGCCAACCGACGTATTTGCTCTTGTAAGCGAGTATGGAACTTAGATTTAATAACTAAAAGACGTATATAACGAGAATTGAATTCGAAGGTATAAAAATATTATACAGGGTATTTGGTGCATCGTGTGCGACTGAAGGGGTCATCTGCTATCTTTTCAGACCCCTTAACATCTCTCATGCTCTGTGGAATTTTTTATATCGACTTTTTATTTGTTTATTTAAAAAAAAAAGACCCAAATTTTACATTTAAATATAAATGTTTAAAAAAGTATAAGGCCTAGACTCTGAATTTTAATTTTATTTAGATGTGTATTGTTTTAGAGTACTTTTAAATACAAAACAAGTGACATTAGTCATTTAGTTTTTTTTATAAATTAACTTGTAAAGTTTTGGAATATGTAAAACTTAAATTAAAACTGTGACTTAATATGATTACAAAAAAAAACCAATAGCGACCGGGATCTTCCAACTCCCTCAAAAATTCTCAAATCTGTCCTTTTGCTAATGATGTGCCACATGCCATAAAAATCTTTTAACAACTTTATGAATTCTTTATTTTTCTTTATTTTGTATTTAATGACGGAATTTGTATTAATACAAATAAAAATGCACTTTTAAAAGTCTTTTTGCCTTGATTTACGGTCCATTTCAATTTGTTTTGACTGTACAGGGGTAATGTGACAAACCGTTGTTTTAATTATTTTTGGGATAAAAATTACCTATATTAAAAATGATAGAAATCGATTCAGTAAACGATTCTGAATAAGCTACTTTCAGGATGTGCGTTAATTATGTTACATAATTATTGTATCCAAGCTTAGTCGGAAAGGGGGTACTAAGCCGAAGGGGTATTAAAGTACTCATAATAATGGATAATTTTTGTTCTACAACTTTCCCCAAAAGTCATTAGTTTAAGAGAAATAACTGTTCAAAGATTTCATCAAAAATACGCAAAGTTCTATCTATCCTCAGCTATGATCAGCTGTGTTTGCATTTTAGGTCATATTTGGGGTCACAGATCAGAAACTCTATTTTCTGAATTCGTAACTAAAGCAGGCATGATTTTTTTTAAACTAAAATAAACATCTTTTTGCATGCAAATAAAAATTATAGAATTTTGTAATTTTAACACTTGCTTTAAAATAGTCATCAGTGATACATTAAGTGGCCCGTGGCTTAGTACCCCCTTTCCGACTAACCTTGTATACATATATGTATAATGTTTGTAGCTAAGGAAAGGGTCGAATACAGAATTTACTAGACCAGTGACAAGCGACGCATTTAACTTACTAATCTAGTTGGGATTAGTTAGTTTGTAGTGAGCTTACTGACCTGGCGGGATAAGATTAAACTGTTGGATCAAGAATAGATCCAATTGAATAGCTGAAACTAACACGGGTACGGGACCTTGAGATATCTACTGTTCGATCGCTTGGATTTGGACAAGATGACAATAGAAACTTCTATGTTCTGCCTAGCCTTTTGCCAACTATGTTGGGGTCAGCTTCCAGTCTACCCAGATGCGGCGAATACCTGTATTTTACACGGAGCGACTGCCATTTGAATGATAGATTGAGGAATGATGAGATCAGACAAAGTTGCGTTTTAAAAGATGATGTAGTGACAAAAATTGAAAGGAGTATACTTAGGTGGTTTGGTCATGCTGAGAGAATGAGTGAATGGCGATTAACAAAAGGAATTTATAAGGCGGATGTCAATGGAAACGCCGGTAGAGGACATCCTAGAAGGACATACATCGTTGTTATTGGTGATGTTCTTCACAAAGGTCACGTGCGTAGTACTCTCAACCGGCGTGCGTGTATGACAAGATGTATGAATGTGGATGAAGCGAAAGGAGTATGTAAGGGTCCTAGCATGTGGCGTTCTAAACTTTTTACCTACCCCCATGGGAAAAAGGCGTGAATTTATGTGTGTATTTATAATTAGTTTTGCATTATATTCAGCCTTTAGCTTTGTTACATAACGGTGTAAGATGAGGCCGAGTATTAACTATGCGCAAAATAAAAAATCTGCAGCACGATGTGCGCCTACCCGCATAGCGTGAAATATAGATGCACCTCAAATAACCTCCCTAATTAACTCGAAATTTCTAGTTCCAACCGGATATAACCGGTTTAATCCAGCACCCGCACCTTTGTCTGTGGTTTAATACGTTCTAATATTTATGCGCGCGAAAAGTGTGGGTTTGTTATTTATGATATAGAATGGTAACATGGTATTATTAATTTATTTATATTTCGTAAAAAAATGTACCTACCGGTAAAATGAGGCTACTTTGCCCCGATTTTTGCTCCAAAGTTTGAAAAGTGTAATTACGTAAAAATCCTTCTTTGTTATGGCTTTTGTTAAATTTTCCACAGCTTATACAAGGTTAGTCGGAAAGGGGGTACTAAGCCGCGGGCAACTTAATGTATCACTGATGACTGTTTTAAATAAAGTGCTAAAAATTAAAAATTCGATAATTATTTTTTCATGCAAAATGATTTTTAATTTAGTTTTTTCAAAAATTCTTCATCCCTGCTTTAGTTACGAATTCAGAAAATGGAGCTGCTAATCCCTGACCCCAAATATGACCTAAAATGTAAACACAACTGATCATAACTGAGGATAGATAGAATTTAGCGTATTTTTTATGCAATCTTTGAACAGCTGTTTCTTTTAAACTAATGACTTTTGGAGAAAGTTGTAGAACAAAAGTTATCCATTATCATAGGTACTCTTCGGCTTAGTACCCCTTTCCGACTAACCTTGTATAACATTCTGGCTCTAATATTTCAATGACAAGAAAAGTTATACAGTTTCTTTATTGTTATTTAAAAACAAATTAAAAATGGAGCAATGTTACCCGTCCTTTCGGAAACATTGCTCCTACATTTAATTTGTACTAAAACAGGCACATTTTCGGTACAGAGGTAAAGTTAACAGCGTCAGGTGTAATATGTTCCAAAAAAATATAATAAGGAAGCAAATTTTGTGTTTCTCGTTTTATTGATACGGTTTGAACAAAATAAAACTCAAAATTTATAATTAAGGAACTTGTTTATTTGTACTATCAGTTAATTAGTCTCAGAATTAGAGATTTGATCGAAATAATGTTTTTTGATATTTGGAGCATATTTTACCTTCATAGAGCAAAGTAGCCTCATTTTACGGTATTGTATTTTGTTTATCTGTTAGTTTAAGTCACACACAGTCACACCCGTCTCACTCTAACATAAGGTCTTTTATAAAAATTTAAAGAGATTTAATGGGATACTGAAAAATGTATTCATATTCTATGTAATATTGATTGTAAGTTTGGTCTAATTAACAAAATGAAGAATGTTCGTTGGTAATTAAAAATATTGCTATCTTTTATTAACAGGCAGAACAAGAAAGAGACAGCTGTTTTTACTGAAGATCAGACCCACAAAATAGACTATGTACGTGACGCTTTACAAATGATTTTGTCCTGTTCAGAGAATTAATTGCTTTCTTCAGAATACCAATTCGTCTAGGGAGACGGTGGACGGACGATGGACAAAAACGTATAATTAATTTGCATACGTCTTTTAGCGATACAAGTATAATTAAAACACAACATAACATCACGCCTGTATTCGCCGTAAGGTTGGGCAGAGGTGTATAGTAACACTCTCATTTCACCGTTATGTTTAAGTCCCATGTAATAGGAGGCGAGCCTGTTGCCATCAACCGCACCCGAATCCGAACTCCGAGCTGCTTCTGAGGAATTCCACATGGAAAAACCTAATAACACTTTGCCCGGCCTAGGAATCGAACCTAGGACGTCACGATCAGTAGTCGCGCTTGCCACCACAAGACCAACGAGGCAGTTCAAAATTATTTAATTACTAGCAACCCGCCGCGGCTTTGCACGGGTGCAATGTAGATACTAAAATGGGGCATATAAACCTTCCGCTTGAATCACTCTATCTATTGCTGAAAACTGCATTAAAATCCGTTGCGTAGTTTAAAAGATCTAAGCGTACAGACAGCGGGAGCGACTTGTACAGCGTACTGTATCCACTGATATTGTTAAAGATAATTATTATTTTTAAAAGAGTAACCATTGATTTTCTTGCCGGCTCTTCTCCATAGGAAACGACTAATTGGAACCGTGCATCTAAATTCGACTTTTCATAAGCACCTCTATTGGTTTATGTGAAATATTTTTTTGAGTTTGATTTGATGGTCTTTGTTTTATACTATGTAAAGAAGCAATTTTATCAAAAGACCACGAGATTCTTAGTACTTATATATAAATTAACATTATTCAACTAAAAGCCAGTCCCTTTTCCCCATTGTCCACTCCACACATTAAGTTTAAGTCACATAAAGTTAACAATTGTGCACATAATTCTAGAGGACGAGTGACGTCACGGAACGGACAAGTTATACAACTTGTCCCCCTTACATAAGATACCTCACAAAGATAGTACTAAGGGTTCTAAACCGAATGAATTAAATACATGCTAAAATAGTTTTTTTGATGATGTAGTGACATTAATTGAAAGGAGTATGCTTAGGTGGTTTGGTCATGTTGAGAGAATGAGTGAACGGCGATTAACAAAAGGAATTTATAAGGCGGATGTCAATGAAAACGTAGATGACACCCTAGAAGGACATACAGCGATAATATTGGTGATGTTCTTCACAAAGGACAGGTGCGTAGTACTCTCAACCGGCGTGCGTGTATGACAAGATGTAAGTATGAATGTGGATGAAGCGAAAGGAGTATGTAAGGGTCGTAGCATGTGGCGTTCTATAGTTTCTGCCTACCCCCATGGGGAAAAGGCGCGAGTTTATGTATGTAATAGTATTTTAAACAGTTTCAATTAGCTTCACTCCGTATATTTGTTTGTTTGAAACAAATCTTGCGACAGATTTTTCAACTACTTCTGCTTAACCGATTCTCCTGAAACTGCGCACACAAATTCAATTTCCGTGACAATACAACATTATAATAATTTCAACCTTCAATCCTCAAATTCTGATGCTGCAGAGGTACTGCAAGATAAAACTGTTTAACTGAAAAGATTTTCTAAGGGGATTATTTATTTTCTTTGTCTTTTTACTTTGTTCTAATCTTTACATAGTATAAAACAAAGTCGCTCCCGCTGTCTGTACGCTTAGATCTTTTAAACTACGCAACGGATTTTAATGCAGTTTTCAGCAATAGATAAGAGTGATTCAAGAGGAAGGTTTGTATCCCCCACATTAGTATCTACATTGCACCCGTGCGAAGCTGGGCGGGTCGCTAGTTTATTTATAATTCTATGCACTATGGTGGTACATAAGGTGGACTTATTGCCGTACGGCATTCTCTACCATTCAACCTTCAACCATGTAAAATTCTTTAGACAATTGAGACCCATTTTAAGAAGTATGTGTATAGAAATAAGCTACATATTTGCTCCTAGCCGGGATTCAACATAGTATTACGCTTTTATGAACTTTACCTGCCTCATTGGTCTAGTGATGGTAAGTGCGACTGCTGATCGTGGGGTCCTGGGCTCGATCCCCAGGTCGGGCATAGTGGTGTTGGGTTTTACCGTATGGAATTCCTCAATAGTAGTAAAGTTTGGATTTGTGCCCGGTTGATGGCAATAGGCTCGCCCCCTATTACATGGGACTTAAACATAACGGTGAAATGTGGGTGTTACTACACACCTCTGCTCAACCCTTCCGGGAATACAGGCGTGATGTTATGTTGTGTTTTAATTATACTTGTATCGCTAAAAGACGTATGTAAATTAATTATACGTTTTTGTCCATCGTCCGTCCACCGTCTCCCTGGGCAAATTGGCGTATGTTATGTTATGTCAACCTTAACGGTCAATCAAGACGAGCGGAAACCCTACTTGAAGAAATGGTTCAAAATATATTCGCGCCTAGGGTTGCCAGGTGTCCAGCTTTAGCCGGACATGTCCGGCTTTTAACAGTCGTGTCCAGCCAAATATATATAAATAAATAAAAATATATACAAGTCCGGCTTGTCCGGCTTTTGTCAGGCTCTTGGTCAACCCCGCCCCCCCAAAAGGTGCCGAACGAAAGCGCACTAGCGAATGTTTTTAAATTTTAAAAACCAGTTTGTCAGGCATTCAGGGCAAAATGTCCGGCTAAATATAAATCTGTGTCCGGATTTTCTATTTTTGGGCCTGGCAACTCTATTCATACGTCATAGCTGAATCCTATAATTTACGGAGCGTTATTGGTTAAAATTGAGACGCTTGTATCTTTACCAATAACGAAGCAAAGACCTCATAGCTTTGCATAGTAGACCCTTCCATATGGAAGTAGCTATCACATGTAACATTAGCTTACAATTCTATTTATATCCCCAGTTTGGCAATAAAAATGCTACCATTAGTAAGCAAAACGAATCCTTCTGTTTATAAGAAACCGGGCATACGTTGGCCACTTTTGTCTAATGTTATATGGAACGGAGTATTGAGGTTTTATAAACCGAAAGTGAACCGTAGTACCGTCAGCAAACGCAGCGAAAGTAGAAATCTAGGCACGAGCCTCGGTAAACAAGATAAGCACGAAGTTTATGTCCATAGAGTTTGTACCTGGAGGGCTTTAAACTTTTTTAGCTGACCGTACACGCTTGTGGTCGAAATTTTTAAACGTTTAATAAATATTTTGGGTATTTTTTTGTTTGTCTATGTACCTACTGTGCGCATGTACGTTACGGCTTTGGGCGTTAAACAGATTTTGAAGACAAACATAAACTTTTGTGGTAGGGTAATGTCTATAGAGCCTTCAATTTGGGTTAAATAAATAACATAAATATAGCATCGCACCTTGTATTCCCCGAAGGGTTCAGCAGAGGTGTATACAGGGTGTAAATGAAATCATGTAATTCCTTCAAACCTCATGATGTACTACTGACATAGATTAACCCTGCATGGGATACTTTTGGAATCAATAAAAAAAACATAAGAAGTAAACATGTGTGTAACGTGAGGCATTTTAGCGCCCCGAGTTAAATAACCGCGCGGCGAGCGATAGCCGCGTAATTATCTCGAGGCGCTAAAACGCCTCACGTTAAGAACATAATGTACATTCAGATATATCCCTTGCTGGGTTAATCTATGTCAGCAGTAGTACATCACGAGGTTTGAAGGAATATAATACATTATTTCCTTTACACCCGGTCCAACCAAAATACCTGAACAAACTTTTACGCAGTGTTCAGTACGTTTAACCAAATATATCTATACAAAAAAAACGAGATTCAAGTGTTGTTTCTATATTTTACTGTTTCTCTGTTTCTTAGGTACCTACATTTTTCGCGTCTAAAACACCTTAAAAACGATTCGTTACAAAAACATGAAACTGATAAAAACACCGCCTACAAAATAGCTACTAATTGAAACCCGTGTTCCCATTCAGTAATCTTGTAATATTACACAGCAAAATTACATATTACACATAAAATTACAACCGTTCAATATATTTTATAAATTAATTTTATGCGTGTCCCCGGGTCCGGCGCAATTTCTTTGGGTTCCAGCCGAGATTACAATCGCGATTGTAATCATTGTAATGTAACGAGTCGCGTTCATAATTACAGTCAAATTAAGCGTCTATTAATCATGTTGTAATTTCCTTTATATAGGTTTATGTGGGAAAATTAATATTAAAATACATGCATTAAAATTATTTATTGTTTTATTCGTGACGTGCGGTGTAGTTATTTATTATTACAAAAAAACGATTGATGATTTTCTTTTCTTCCTCTATATCAACCATGAAAACACATAGAAAATCACATCACACACATCATCATTTCATCGTTATGTTTAACTCCCATGTAAATAGAGCCTATTGCCATCAACCGGGCACAAATCCAAACTCCAAGCTGCTACTGAAGACTTCCACACGGAAAAGCCCAATAACACTTAATCCAACCTGGGGATCGAACCCAGGACCTCACGATCAGCAGTCGCGCTAGCCACCACTAGACCAACGCGGCAGTTTAAATATATTTAATACCGCGTAGAAGATACGAGAAAATAATTTTATTATCTTTAAGGGCCATCACAGACGACAGACAGTCCCTAGTAGACTTTCTAGTCCGCGAAAGTAAAAAGTATGTTAATAGACAGACAATTGACGAGACGTATGGTTCAGTGGCTGAGCGATTGGCTTCTGGGCTACGGGTCGTGGGTTCGATTCCCGCACGGATCAAATATTTGTATGGCCTAAAAATAAATGAAGACAATTTTCGGCGGAATTTTAGTGCGAGTGTTCCTACGAGTGCGTTAAATGCATAGGATTCCCTGCTATCTATTTTCGCGGACGAAAATATCCACCGCGATTTGCCTGTCGTCGGCTTCACAAAAAAGTACACCGTGGACTTTCCCTCGTCTGCACTGGGTTTTAATATGCAAAAATATTATCGTCACAAAATAAAAATCACAATTTAATTTCCATGCTTTAATTTAACTTTAATCCCATATGCTATCAACACTTTAATAAAACGATAATCCATCTACGATATGGCAACACTGACATCGCATCCGCCCGGGCAGGAAGTGGCGCCATCTGCCGGCAGCCGTTGACATCGAGCCAAATGCATTGTAAGCGAAGCTCCAACATATTGTATGGTTTATTAAATATTCATACATACTATGTGGCAAGGATATTTGATAGTAGACTGTAGTTATGTAGACGGAGACACGTATCTATATTTATAAGTATATTTGAGACAATCTTCTGTTTAATATATCTTCAATTTTAAGTTTAAAGTTCCTGTGCATCTTAATTTACTGTGCAGTTACCATGATAGCCTAGTGGTGTGACCATCGGACTGCCAAGTCTCAAGGTCTCAAGTTCGAACCCAAGGCACGCACCTCTGACTTTTAGGATTCATGAGCGTATTGTATACCTATAATTGTCACTTCCAAACGGTGATGGAAAACATCGTGAGGAAATCCTGAGAGATATTTCTCGACGGCATTTAAAGCCAAGTCAGAGGCCCATGGGCGGTATAAACTATGACACCAGGTCAATTACTAACCACACGAAAAGAAAAAGAATAGAAGAAAACAGTACAGTATATAGGTATTATGATGCACAGGAAAGATAAACTTAAGGAAAGAGAACAGTATAATATTAAGTTACGTGTATTGACGAACGACGTGAAAGCCAAGAAAGATAAAGAAATTTAATACATTGACGTGGTACACGAGGTTGTCGACATGTGGTAGGTGGACTCAGCAGGCATCGTGCCGATAGTCGTTCTGGCCAATGGCTAAGCCAAGCCAAGAGCTTCGACTAAAGTCTGTTGAGGCTATCCTTAGGCGGCTGGGTCAAGGGCCTGATACAGAAAGCGGTACTTCTGGACACGGCGCGTATTGTTAGAAAGAAAGAAAGAAAGAAAGAAAATTATTTATTCTGGACTCACACAAGTTAGTTAGCAAGTTCCTCTCTGAAGCCCTGACCACCGGTAGCTTGGACCCTGTTCCCGATACCGGTGGGCTACTATTTTGTATATTATTTCAATGAAACTATTTAAAAATGTTATCATATATGTACCTATATATTTAAATGAATAAAGAAAGTTATGTGTGTTATGTTATGTTATGTCAGTTTGTCTGTTTTCCGGTTCAATGCTTATCCAGGTGAGTTGTTTTACGCGCGCATCAAGTCGCGCATAGCCAATCTGTGACTGTAAGATACTAGAGTTTCACACATTCCGACCACCGAATGGCTACGCGCGACTCGACTCGCACTTAAAACGACTCATATAAACAAGCTATTACTGGTAAGAAGGTAACTACACCTAGTTCGCTTTTCATAGAAACATTTTCGTGTGTACACTCCGCTAGACGCCCCAATTTTTTGTACGTAGCATTTTCCTGACGATGTTTTTTTTTCACCGTTAACGCAAGCGATAATCAAATTCTGAGCACCCACATGCATTCAAAAAGTCAGAGGTGTAGCCCGGCTTGAACTCAGACTCTCGTGCATGGAAGGCAAGCGTCCAGCCGCTAGGCATATTCAGGGTGGGGCAGATGGGGCGCCTGACCCACCCTGGTACAGGAAAGCATAGGTAAATGGTCTAGATTCAGTCAACGTGCCACCAATGTCCACAGAACAATTCCTCAAAATAGGCAGATCAATGCCCGACCGAGTCTATCCCTTTCGGACCGGCGCAAGCTACGACGAAACTTGTTATTCTGAGAACGAATTCTAGCTAATTTGGAGTTGTAGATTACGAATCTGAAAAAAAAACCGGATTTATATCGCTATCCGCACAATCGTTTCACACTGGGCGCGTCCATAAAACACGTACTATGCGTGCCAACTAAGAATAGTACTGTCAAGACGCCATTTTGTTCCGCAATACTCGTGAACTTCATTACCAAAGCGTAAGGTGTGCAAAAAAGTAAATAAAGAAATTATACTCAGTTAAATTATTTTTTATCACTTTTTTGGTATTTCTAATCTAATCAATTTTACGCCAAATTAATTACACAGTAATTATATTATTATTATGGCGATATATGAGGGTGACCAGTAGCATTTCGTGAAGTTAACTATATATATTGGTTAATTTTTTTAATGAATACTGCTTCCAAATATTATTAATTTTTCCAAAATTATCTATTTATGGAATTCAAGAAATAAAATTTTATAAATAATAATGAAATCTATGAATAAAAAATATAACATTTTTTTTTCAGTTTTTTTTGCTATCAGTTCTAATTTGACAGCTATCGTGTGAAGTTGTAGCAAGCGCGATCCTATTCTTATTTGGCACGCATAGTAAAACTGATGACCTAAACGCAATCTTGTAACCCACACAATTGTATTGGACTGGCCTGAAAAGGCTATACTTATTTGGACCTCAAAAATAAGGGGGCAAAATTGCTCCATAATCTCATTCTGCACTTCCAGATTTGTGGAATGGCAAATATTTACTGTCTGACTGAGTTTCCCCCACTCTGGACAAAATTCTGGCTACTCTCTTTCGTACAACCGCTAGGTATATACCGATGGCAGCAAAATAAAAGAAGACATCTACAAAATCGCAATTTTAAAGGAGAGCACATTTAGTAATTAACAGTGGCCATTTAGCTGCGATGTTTCTTAAAAATCGAGTGTCTTAATTTACGTGCGAGATTTTCTTCATTATTTTGAAATTTAAAATATTTTAATACAGACTTGTAGATAGGGTTGATATAAGCTCATTTTTGTAATAAAAACATTTTCGCAAAAATGTTGATGTCCGTATCTACTTTGCTGCCATCGATACGCATTGCCGTTAGCATATTATTCAACACACATTAGCTTACCAAATCGTTTCAGTAACTGCATTATCCCTCAATACAGGAAACGGGAATTAAATTAAATAAAACTTCCACCTCCCTTTGTAACTGACGACTGGAGTAAACAATTTCTACTAAGACCGACTACGCATTTGAATACGAATGGTCCATCTGCGCTTGTGTTACCATAACAAACTTAAAACTATCATTTTAGAAGAAATTTTTAAACAAATCTCAACCTTATTGTGATTTGTTCTAAGTTCTATTTTCGTTTTTGTGATTGAGGAATAAAATAGTTGAAAAGCATACCTCGACAAGGTGAAATCTAGAGTGAAATGTAAAATTTTGGAGCAAACAGAACAGTTTCCCGTTCAGAGTGCCTTGGAGCGTGGTATTCGGAATAAATAAAATAGGAACTGGTATTTATTACTTGCTACCTGAATGGTAAAGATGGATAGGTCCGTCTTCTAACCTTTGATTTTAGGGTTTAATTCCCGTATTGAGACATTTTAGGGTTCAGTAAAGACAAATAAAAAAAAGTAAAAAAATGGAAAGAAAAGTTCTGGTATGGAGCCCTGATTGCGCGAGTCCGACTCGCTCTTGACTGTTTTTTTATAAAAAAATAAGTGAATCATGCTTATCCGCTACTGATAAGATTAGGGATCGCTCGTAACATAGTTGGGAAAGGCGGAGTTAATAAATATCAGTCATGTATTGCACCGTTGGTCTAGTGGTGGCAAGCGCAGCTGCTGATAGTGAGGTCCTGGGTTCGATCCCCAAGTCGGGCAAAACGTTATTGGGTTTTTCCGTGTGGAACTCCTCAGTAGCAACCCGGAGTTTCAATTTGTGCCCGGTTAATAGCAATAGGCTCGCCCCCTATTACATGGGACTTAAACATAACGGCGATATGAAAGTGTTACTATACACCTCTGCCCAACCCTTCGGGAAATACAGGCGTGATGTTATAAGAAAGCAAATATTGATCAAAGACAATACCCATACATTGTCGTCACATAAACGTCACATCTACTTCAAAACCGTCCCTAAAACGCTATTACGTACTAAATCAGAACATGATTGAGTCTGAACGCCCCTCTGTAAGTCGCTAGACCAATTTAGCATCGTTTAAAACATGAAAAATCGAAAATGCGGGCGCCGAAGCTTATAATCGGAAGCTATGCTTCGGGTGACGGCGGAGCTTCCGGTTACATGGAAAATGTGAACAGAAGTTCCAGTTCAAACGCAAAAATACTTTAATTTATTATTTCCCTTGAATATTTAAACTTACGTTAATTGAATGCGGATTGTACATTTTTCTTTGTGGCATTTTGTAATATATTTGAGTATTAATATTTTACTTTTTTGTTCTGCCTAGCCTTTTCTCAACTATGTTGTGGCTTCCAGTCTAACCAGATGCGGCTGAATACTATATTTTACATGGAGCGACTGCCATCAGACCTCCGCAACCCAGTTACTGGACAATGCCAATATCCTAAAGTTAGACCGGTTGACAGGCTTTCGGGCTTCTGACTTCCCGTAAAAACTGTCATAGGTATTCGTAGGACACCCAGGACCGACTGTCGTGCTCTCCGAGGCACGGATTCCTACTTTACTTTGCAGAGATCCGCTTTAAACTTTACTTTAAACTTACCTTGCGCTCATCTGCAAGTGCATAATCGCACTTTTTACTTAGAAAGCTTACCGACAAAACATCGCAATACTTCAGGACATCACTAATTCATTCACTCATTGAATGAATATAAGACAATTGTTTTAGCTTGGTTAAAACCTCCGAAAAGGGGAGTTGGTGGTTTCCTAATACATTGTCTACCCAACAAGCAACTCTATTTACTCTGTAACCTAAAGTAGAAATTTAACCTTCTTCTTTTCGTATGGTTAGTGACTAACCTGGTGTCAGAGTTTATGCCGCCAATGGGCCTCTAACTTGGCTTCACATGCCGTCGAGAAATATCTCTCAAGCTTGCCGGTTTCCTACGATGTTTTCCTTCACCGTTTTTAAGCAAGTGATAATAATACAATACGCACATGAATCCGAAAAGTTAGAGGTGCGTGCCTTGTGTTCGAACTCGAGATGTGTCGAATCTAACGTTGAACTTCTGTTAACTACGTGTGATACGTTCGCTCCTGATCTCAACAAATTCACGAGATTTTCACACGCATTTTCACAAGCAAATACGGGAGGAAATTGTGCTTTTTTTGTTTAAGCGCTTACTATTACTTTATATAAAAGAGATATTCATAGCGCTTTGTATATCTTTATTTGCGTGTGACGTCATTTACAATAAAGTATCCTATTATTATAATATACTTTTAAAGAATCGATTTAAATTACTCGTAGATATTATGATTAATAACATCAGGACAAGTTCGTGGCTAAGTACCAACCGCGCGTATCATACAATTTGTGAGGTTAAGCGGCGCAGCGGTCAGTCCGTAGATGGGTGACTGTTTTTACACATCGAGACCCCTATGTGCCTCGGAGACCACGTTAAACAGTCAGTTCCAGGGAGTCATACGGATACCTGAGACAGTCGTTACGGGAAATCAGAAGCCCGAAAATCTGGCAATCGGTCTAAACTTAGGATATTGGTATTGCCCAGTAACTGCGTCGCAGAGTTCTGATGGCAGACGCTCCGTGTTCAATACTGGTATTCAGTTGCATCTGGTTAGACTGGAAGCTGACCCAACATATTTGGGAAAAGGCTAGGCAGAACTGAACTCGGATTCATTAAACGACGAAGTCGGTTCACAAACTCGCCATACTATAGATGGGATCAAACTCTGACCATAAAATATACAGCAGTCACACCGTTAATTCAGCCCTCATCAAGCTGTCTCCCTCCCGGTCCTCTCGCAAGCAACACCCTAAGCCAAGGTTCGAGTCCCTCCTAGGGGACGCCCTTAGTGGTGTTGTTGCTATCTAGTCATGATGTTGGTACTAGACGTAGTAATAATAGTTAGCTTAGGTTAAGTATTTCACTCTCGTCGGGATTAATTGGAGACCCTTCAGGTCTCATCAATAACTGCCCGGTTACGTAGAAACGGTCCGCAAGACCATCTACAAGCAGTCGAATAGGAAAAAGAAAATACATAAAATATTCCTTTTATCTTTTTATACAGGAATGAAAAACACGAAAAGATCTCTTCACACACAATGTATTAGGTCATTACCTATGAAATCAGCGTTTTGTATGGAGAATTTTAAAGAAGTTGCATTTTTCATACTAACATTTTCTTAATTTATTTAACAACTATGAACACTAATATTTTAAAACTTTTATGCACTAATGTTTAAAAACTAAGATAACGTATGCCACTTAGATTATGCGACAAAAATAAGTTTTGGCAAAGTTAAAACAAAAATAGTGGTCATTTCTGCTAACAAAAAGAGGAGTCATTTTTAAGGTATTTTTTATGTTTAGAAAACTATAAGTAATAAGGTTTTTTTACTATTGGTAGTTGTCTATGATGGTCATTATTCGATATAATATCAAGCAATTGATATATATTTTAAATCATAGAAGTGACGAGGTTCTCTATTTGTGAGAAAAAAACGCCAATTTCATAGGTAAGGACCTAATATTTAACACATTGCCTTCAACAAACACATCAATCTCAAAAATATTTGTAACCATGCAAATAAACCCAACTCAACCAACCACACCTAATATTTCCCTTGTATCCACCCCCCACGTCCATTTGAATGTTACCATATAGCCCATAACCGCCCATACCCCAGGCCCAAATAAAAACATGGCTGCGCACAAAAACATAAGAAACCCATTTATTAGAATGGACAAACAGCGAGGGCTGCAGGCAAACTAAAAATGCGATTCCGGTAGCATCAAAAAGATTGTCCCGCAACCTCATCAGATTTAAAAGGGGCGACATCCGGAAGATTATTGGAATCTTAACAGGACACTGTCCTCTAAACAAGCACCTATTCACCATAGGTGTAACAGATAGTCCCCTGTGCAGAGGATGCATGGAGACAGAAGAAACGCCGCTGCACGTGCTTATGGAATGCAGGAGCGTGGCCGAACAACGGGCACGGATTCTTCAATCACCAGCATCGCTCCCGGAGGCCTGTAGCAGCCTGAGAAGGCTGCTAACCTTCTGGGACGACCTAGGTTGGTTGGAGTAGGAAGGTAAGACGGAACACGCACAATGGCCCAATCAAGAGGCTAAGTGCGGATACAGCCCAGGTAAACTAAATAGCCCATAACCACAAAACAGATAGGTACAGAAGTCAATCACATGTATGTACTTCACTTTTCATACCTACGCTCGGCGGTCGCTCTATCTATATATCTATCTCTCTCAAGCGCATGGCACTCGCGCTCGCACTCACTCGCACTCTAGTCCCAAACAGTCCGAGATATCGTGTCCGTGAGCAGTGTCTATGTGTGCGTTGCTCAAGCGCACTTGTATGTAGATTGACTTCTGTACCTATCTGTTTTGTGCCATAACGGATTACAAAAGGCACATTTCACCCCATTGAGCCCGAGCAAATCCTGGTGTTGTGGCTAGTATAGTAACAGTTCAGGTTAACGAATGACAGCATAAGTCTACAAATCAACCAATAATCCGAGGATTGGGGTACAACCGGCGTCAGAGTCGTGTGACATGTACGGCGGAGCCAGGAAAAAAGCGGCATGGAGGGCAAAAAGCCTTAACGAATAACGATACTTAACTACTATGCGTGCCAACTAAGAATAGGATCGCGCTTGCTACAACTTCACACGATAGCTGTCAAATTAGTACTGACAGCAAAAAAAAACGGTGAAAAAAATAATTGATATATCTTTTTATTCATAGATTTCATTATTATTTATATATTTTTTTATAAAATGTTATTTCTTGAATTCCATAAATAGATAATTTTGGATAAATTAATAATATTTGGAAGCAGTATTCATTAAAAAAATGAACCGATATATATAGTTAACTTCACGAAATGCTACTGGTCACCCTAATATGTCGCCATAATAATAATAATGTAATTATTGTGTAATTAATTTGGCGTAAAATTGATTAGAAATACCAAAAAAGTGAACAAAAAATAATTAAACTGAGTATAATTTCGTTATTTACTTTTTTGCACACCTTACGTTTTGGTAATGAAGTTCACGAGTATTGCGGAACAAAATAGCGTCTTGACAGTACTATTCTTAGTTGGCACGCATAGTACAGTCAATGAGTATGTAAGAGGAAGCCTGAAAGTGGCGGTGACTGAGAAGTTGTGTGAAAACTGGTTGTCATGGTATGGGGGCATGTGATGCTAAGGAACGAGGAACATGTCGTGAGGAAAGTTATGAGTATGAATGTGGATGGTTATAACAGTAGAGAAAGACCAAAGAAACGATGGACGAAACGAAACGAAACGAAACGAACTGAGGTGACGGCTAATAGAGATGTATGGAAGAAGAAGACATGCTGCGCCGACCCCAAATAAGTTGAGATAAGGGCAGGAGGATGATGATGAAGTACAGTCAACGACAGGTCGACATGGCAATCGGGTATGAGGTGAGTCGTGAAGGGGACGCCCCGCACACCCGCACACCCGCACAGCGCCCGCGCCATTTTAGTCTTAGCGCTACACGAGTCCGCATCGACCGCGTTTATCGATTTCGATCTCGCTCACGTTGTTGCTTGTAGTTGTGTATTGAAAATGACTAGGAAATTGCCATGTCAACCTGTCGTTGACTGTAAGCACGTGCGGCGCACCCTGTGCAGTCAGCCCCGCTACCAACCTTGCTGACTGGGTAATCTTTTCACTACATCATGAGCTCTTCTCGTACAGCTCGTGCCGACACGAAGAAAAAAGACCGAGAATTGAATGCTGAATTGTGACCAATGTTGGCCATTTTGAATAAAGTTTATAACATCTTGTTACGTTCCCATGCATGTAATATAAAAATATTGCTTTGAATTCTGCCTACCTCCTCTGAAGTGAGCCTGAAGATGTCATTTTTATTTTATGTACAATAAGAGTACTTATCATAATTTTCTTCGTGTAAATCAATAATAAGTATAATCAGTAATAAATAAAATAGTAAATCTCTTTTCTTCGAGAGGAGAAGAAAAACAAACTTGACAAGATAGGCATTGATAAGGCCGACTACACACATTGGAGCCAAGTTTTTTCTCGATTGTTGAGATAATATCATTTTCGACCATTATTGTAAAGGCACAAATTCCCTATTAAATGTTTAATAAATTCATGGATACTATTTTTGTCATCCTGGCAACTGAATTAAACTGTCAATGTTACAAGTTTCGTCAATTTGCCATTTCCCAGAAGCGATAGCCGTTTTTTTTCTATTCGACTGCTTGTAGATGGTCTTGCGGATCGTTTCTACGTAACCGGGCAGTTATTGGCGAGACCTCAAGGGTCTCCAACCAGTGGTAGAGTTGGTTAAACTAAACCCGCTGTTTTCATAGCCAAACATTGATTGGACCCACGTCCAACCATATTTGACACCTTCCAGTTCGACTCCATCTTTCATACTATTGTTAATTTATTGCTTCTCTGTGTTATTTATTTATACAGGGTCATTGGTAAAACACTAACAACCTCTCAGGACCATATTACTAACATCATAAACAACAACTTTTGTTCTATGACTTTTAAAAATTCATCATATTTTAGTTCATCAGATTTTCATACAAAAATAAAAATATTTAAATTGAACGGTCTAAATGTTACGAAGTGTATGCGAAGCAAAAGAAAGCGATAGCAAAATAGCGACGGGAGCGGGCTTAGGGCGGCGGGGGCACTTTAGACCGTTCAATTTAAATATTTTTATTTATGTATGAAAATCTGATGAACTAAAATATGATGAATTTTTAAAAGTCATAGAACAATAGTTGTTGTTTATGATGTTAGTAATATGTTCCTGAGAGGTTGTTAGTATTTTACCAACCAATAACCCTGTATACTATGGCACAATGACAGTAGTGCTTAGGGGCGAAAAAATATAGTTTCTTTACATAATGGAACACACTGGTGTCGATTCTGTTGCGCACTCTGACAGGACTAAACTAAACTAAGGGTGTTTGTCTCTTTTTATTTCAATAGAAAAAGAAAGTGACAGTTGCGTTTAGTCTAGTTTAGTACTGTCAAAATCAGTCAAAATGAGTAACAGAATCGACACCACTGATACACTAATTTTGTCGAGAATACTTTTGCTATAGGTCTACCAGAATCTGATGGCAAATAGGGAAATAAAACTTTTTGTGGGTAACACAAGGGTAATTTGAATAAAAAGTCTTGATACTTGTAATTTTTTTCTTTAATTTCTTCTTCATCTTCTTCCTGCCCTTATCCCACACTAGATGGGGTCAGCACAACATGTATTTCATAAATCCATGTTGTTAGAGGTTTTGGCTTATTGTTTTATGTAACCTAATGTGCTTGCTGATATTATGCACTGGGTCCCAAAATGATATGCTGATATATGGTTTTTTGCAATTTTATTGTAATGGAAAAGGAAACCTTGTTAAAATAAGTATGTTTATTAAAAATGTTTGAACAATAAAACATTAAGAAAATGTATCAACTACAGTCATACTCGTTTTGACAAGTGACATGTTGACATTGCCATATGAAAACCACAATTTGTTATTAATTTTTAATGCCATGAGATTCTGGTTGACCTATAACTAACTATAAAGGGTGTCCAGCGGGTTTTTAAGGTTTAAAATTAAATTAAATAAAGCAAAAAAACTCGTCTAGTTCATCTACTGATGGCAAGCGTGACCGCTGATCGTAAGGTCCTGGGTTCGATCCCCAGGTCGGGCAAAGTGTTGTTGAGTTTTTCCATGTGGAATTCCTCAGTAGCAGCCCGAAGTTTGGATTTATGCCCGGTTGGTAGCGATAGGCTCGCCCCCTATTACATGGGACTTAAAACATAACGGCGAAATGAGGGTGTTACTATTACTCCTCTGCCCAACCCTTCGGGGAATACAGGCATGATATTATGTCTGCCGGGGTTGCGGTGCATGCTTTTGCGAATTCCGCGACCCCGGCCGAACGGTCAGGAGGAGGAACACCGTTGGTTTTTAGCCGGTAAGAGTCCGGCAGACCCCTTTGCCTTCCACGGGCGAGGGATATCCATGAGGATTTTCCAACGATAAATAAATGCGTGATATTATGTAAAAAGTATTTTTTATGTAGAATTTAACAATGCGAATTTTATTTTCGAAGATAATATCGTAGTGTAAAGGTAAAAAGACTAAAGCGCCAATATACCAACCTACTTTATAGGAGAGCGATTCAAAGTATTTTTAATAACTATGTTTATTTTCTTAAAAAAATACTATTTAAAAAATAAAAAAATATTTTTTAAGAAAATAAACATAGTTATTGAAAATACTTTGAATCGCTCTCCTGTAAAGTAGGTATATTGGCGCTTTAGTCTTTTTACCTTTCCACTGACGATATAATCAAAGCACTCTTGCAACCGGACCCTTACATTCACAATTACATAAGAGCAATAGAATTAATGGCTAGTCAATTTAATGGATTCGTACAGCAAAATTAATGTTTCATGATCAATGGTTTATATACGTTTTATATAAAAATTTAATGACTTGACTATATAGGTACATACCAATGGGTTAATGTTTTTCACATGCGATTACTGAAACAAAAGAACAAAGAGTACTTATAGCATTTGAAAAGCCAAGGCATCATAAAACTACCCATTTCGTTATCTACGAAACTATGGTTAGTGGAAGATATGGTGAAAGATGATAATGAAAAGATATTTCATCGCTTAACTCAAAATAGTTAACTTTTCAGGAGAGCAAAAAATAGAATTTTTTCTACTTATCATAATTATAATTGTGTTTAATCTACAATATTCTATTTTATTTAGGTTTTTTCGACGGAGCACTTTCATGACACGATCCAGTATGGAACTCACCTGACTTAGACGCTGTTTTAGCTGTCTACATAGCTTGATGCAAAAAATATTACACACGCGGTGGATTTTGTTTTTGAAATAAGGCGTTGCTATTAGATCTAACCATTGGTTGTGATTGGTCAAACGATGCGTTTTTCGATTCCCTATCGAATGACGTGCGTAACTCAAAATCAAAACTACAATTTTTCGAGTTACGCGGTGTTAGAACTTAAGCGACGATTTCCTTCTCGTTTTCGCAAGAAGCTACATAAAAAAAAACAATGATAGAGTGTGCGCAAGATAAGTCTACGCGCGGCCAGATTCGGAACTACTCATGGTCCACCACAATGTTGCCGTTTTATTAACTTTGTCACTATATCTATCTGATTTTAGGAATAAAATAAAATATTATAATAATAAAGATTATAGTAGACCTCATCAGACGATAATAATCATAATACATCCTTATTCACTCACGGCACATTTATAAACTTAGTTCTTTTCTTTTGAAAATTACGTAAAAATACTTATTAGTTTAATGTTAGTAATAGGTAGTAAATTTTAACGTACATAGGTTAATTAAAAGTACCTGGTTGACCGAGCTTTGCTCGGTAATTTTTTTGGTAAATCGTGTTTTTTGGAAAGAAAAAAAAGGGAAAAAGAAGGAACTTGAAAAAGAAAGGGAAAAAAGTAATCATCTGGACTCGAACCGGGGTCTTCCAGCTTTGGGACCGCCTGATCTCCCACCTGAGCTAATATAACTTTGTAGTTAATGGCGAAATTTACCTTCGTATTCTAATGATATTGTAGCAGTTTATCATTGCCTGAAAACACGGATAAAACGACGTTTTCTAAAAATGAAACCTAGCTAGATCGATTTTTCGCCTCGAAACCCCCTGCATACTAAATTCATGAAAATCGTTGGAGCCGTTTCCGAGATTCATATTATATATATATACAAGAATTGCTTGTTTAAAGGTATTAGATATATCTACCGCAAAAGAGGGCTGCCCAATTTTAATGCTCACGAATATATTACTTTTCCTTAAAAAGTAGTACGTTGTATTTTTGCGATCATGGCAACATCTAGCACGCCCTCCGTGGCGCGCAGTTATCTTGCGCGCACTCTACGACCGCAACCCATTCCAATCCAACGAACAGCAATTCGAATTTTAAAAAATCTGATGTCACCCACAGACCGACACTCAATTGGCCCCATACCGTATCCATTAGCTAATTGCTATTGGTCGCGATTCTGGCCACAACTCACTGTTCTCCAATCGAATGAGGTTCGAATTTTAAATCATAAAGTAATTGAAACTTTGTTGAATGCGGTTGCTACGGCGAGTATTTCGATATTGATTTATGTAAGCAAATAGGATTGGATTTAAATTAAAACTTTAATGAATTACGACGATTCTGTCGGTAAATGATATTTTTTACTGGTTATATAATGTAATAGTCTGCAATTATGTTGGGGTCAGCTTCCATTTTAACTAGACGCGACTGAATACCAGTATTTTGCGCGGATCAGACCCCCGCAACCCAGTTACTAGACTTCTCAGGTTAGACCGGTTGTCAGACTTTCAGGCTTCTAACTACCCGTAAAGACTGTCATAGGTATTCGCATGACACCCGGGGCCGACAGTTTAACGTGCTCTCCGAGGCACTACGAGGAACTATTTTAAACCAACATGAACAAAAATTATTACAAATATTATTATTATTTTGTCCCTTATACATAACATAACATACATAATCAGCCCATTACCGTCCCACTGCTGGGCACGTGCGTCTTCTCAGAATGAGCAGAATTTAGGCATTAGTCCACCACCCTGGCCTGATGGGAAGGCGGACTGCACATAATCAAGAAAAAAAAATTAAGCACTCTGACTTGTGCAGGGGTTTCCTCACGATGTTGTCCTTCACCGTTAACGCAAGTGATGGGTAATCAAATCGAGACCGAGCGGGCCGGGTTCGAATACGGACACTCCTACATGAAAGGCAAGCGTTCAGCCGCTAAGCCATAATCGCTTTTTCGCCCACTTCATAACATCTACAGATAATATTTTCCAAACTAAACCTAAAAGACACGAAGAGTCTTATAAAACTTAAGTTGAACGTCTAGACACAAAGCGGTTGCATCGAGAGCGCTTGAAGCTGAATAAGCGGTGTTATAAGTAACATAACATCACGCCTTGTATTCCCCAAAAAGTTCTGCAGAGGTGTTTTTAGTACACCCTCGTTTCGCCAGTTACGTTTAAGTCCCATGTAATAGGGGGCGAGCCTTTTGCCATTAACAAGGCACAAATCCAGACTCCGGGCTGCTACTGAGAAATTCCTAATGGAAAAACCCAGTAACACTTTGCCCGACCTGGGGATCGAACCCAGGACCCCATCCTCAGCAGTCGCGCTTGCGACCACTAAACCCAACTATGTTGGTGTCAGCTTCCAGTCTAACCAGATGCGATTGAATACCAGTATTTTACACAGAGCAACTGCCATCAGACCCCCGCAACCCAGTTACTGGGCAATGCCGATATCCTAAGGTTAGACCGGTTGTCAGACTTTCGGGCTTCTGATTTCCCGTAACGACTGTCATAGGTATTCGTATGACATCTGGAACCGACTGTTTAACGTGTTCTCCGAGGCACGGAGAGGTCTCGATGTGAACCCATCCATGGACTGACAGCAGCAAGCGCAGTTTTGACGACACGTTTGGTGCAGTGGCTGAGCGATCGGCTTCTGCGCTACGGGTCGTGGGTTCGATTCCCGCACAGCACAAATATTTGTATGGCCTACAGATAGTTGTTCTGGTTCTGGATGTTTGTGCGTGTGAAGATTTGTGTTTGTAAACGCACCCACGATACAGGAGAAATCCTAATGCGGGGCAACGTTTTATATATAAAAAACGCGCTAATCGCGGTTTTTAGCCACGAGCCCCTCTGGTAATAGGAAGGTATATAACCAGAAATACTGAATCATTGATACTAAACCGACGCGCACCCGGCCCCGCCGCCGAGGCCCCCGCGAAATTCATGTAATATCAATCCCGACCCTTGTTCAACGAACCAGCCCGCGTGCTGAGCCACTAGCTATAAAACAGTCCCTAATTAATCTAACCCAGCCCGACCCTTGTTAATTCTCATATCGACGCACTAAGCCGAGGTTCGAACCCCGCAGGGGGTGCCCTTAGTGTTCGGTCGATATTCATTCTAGTTTTTAAGCCCTGGCTGGGGGCCTTAATATTGGCCACCCACAGGAATAGTCCGGTTAAGCATAAACAAAGCTCTCAGAGCTTTAGTTGCGAGTGGTCCTACATAGAAAAAAAAAAAAAAAAAAACATTGATACTAAATAATTATTAATTTACAAGACCGAAAATTATAGGGTTTACCTGCGATATTCAAGAAGGGGGCTACTTGAATTTTGGAGTTCAGAGGAGTTGAATTTTAGAGTACGATTATGAAAATTCACACACAGAGGGTTAACAAAAGCCCAAGAGTTTTGAAACACTTTTTGCGGTACGATCGATGCATCGATCTTTGTGATCGCGAACAAAGGTGCGAGGCGATTGTGTCACAGATTAATGATTACACGATAATGTGTCGCGCACAAATCGATGGCATTTGCGGGTAGAAGAAAAAAAACATAATAACGGTATGACCACAGATTATATAATAGTTACTACACATGGCTGACAGTTCGCATTGCAAATGTTTCTGTATGTAATTATATTTTAACAGATTCTCTTAGTTGCTAACAAGACATTTTAAAAATTCCTTTTCGGTCTCGATCCAATTTTATTCTAACTTTGAAAATCAAACAAATTCTATATAGGTGCCACTGCTCGGGTATTCAAGTTGCATTGGCCTGGATTCCTGGCCACTCTGGAATTGTGGGGAATGAACATGCAGACTCACTTGCTAAGGCAGCTACCCTCAGTGGTACTGACTCCTATAAGTCTTGCTTTCCTCGTGACCTACGCTGTCTTGCAAAACCTTATATGATAGAAAGCTGGAATACCATATGGCAAAAATCGCATCTAATCAAAGGAAACATTTTTGGTTCCATTCAACCCTCAATTCCATCTAAAAGTTGGTTTAGTTCTCATAAATATTTTAACAAATGGGCCACCTCTGTTATTGTCCGACTGCGGCTCGGTTTTGTATGTACTCCGGTCTTTTTAGCTAAAATCCGTATAAAAGATCATTCTTTATGCGAGTGTGGTCTAGAGGAGGGTACTCTGGAACACTTGTTTTTCTACTGTCCTAAATTATCTGTCCCCCAATATGATTTATTGTCTGTTGATATTCCCCGTCCTATTAATATTTCGTATATGTTAACCTTAGCTCATTCCCCCTTAATTAAAATACTGTATAAATTTATTAGGACTAATAATATACGATTATAATATAACTCCCCTTTATTAATAGTCCTTCTCTCAAACCCAATCATTTATCTTCCCTTTTTCTCCTTTTAACTCTAAATGTAATATGTGTTGTCTTGTGATTGTTTATTAACATATTGTAATGTCCTTTTTCAGCATGCTCATCTGATTTCAACGCTACAAACACCGGTCAATAGTTCCTGTTTAGTGTAATACTTTACGTACTTATCGCAGTGTCTTTTTCAACCTTGACGTTGGCAGAATCATCGAATAACGATGGAGCCATAAAAATTAAATTTGAATTGAAATATGCGTTTAATATTGCACACATCATTATAATCATTAAAACATAATAATGTAGGTATTGAATAATGAGCTATTCTCGAATAGCTTACACGAAAGTAGAAGGGAGAAAAAGTTAATAAATAGTAGGTGCAGTCGACCAATCGGAATTATGACCCACTTTGAGCTTATTTATTAGACATTCTAATACAATTAGGTCGAATTTCGCTTAAGAGGAAATGCGGTCAGCGTTTAGTCCATACAAACGTATGCCTATTTCTTCCTTGGATAATGTCACTAGAGCAAATATTTTTTACCATATAATTATATATCTACCACCACTATGTCCCTATGTTTTGATTTTTTCAATAAATAGATCATTAAAAGAACTAGAAACCAGTGATGGGCCGAATAAGGGTTTCACCGAATACGAATATTCGGCCGAATGTTCGGTTAAAAGTTTACCGAACCGAACATTCGGCCGAATATTCGGCAGGATATGGCGCGCTTTATCGAGCATTGCAAAAATTCAAGTTTAGGTATACATGTCGGACTGTTATTGCGTCATCTATCTAGCGACAAAACATTGGGACGTGCATTTGTTTTTGTATACAAAATCGTTTTAACTCAGTAAATTGCCAAAAAAACAATTAAATAAGTGGAAGGAAGAGTTCGAACATTTGAACATTTTTCTGTGAAACTGACGATAAATGTTAAGACACGCTTGATATGGATACAATTATGTAATTATACTACTTCATAGAAGCATAGAGGCAACTTTGTAACTCAAGATTATTCGGTAGAATGTTCGGCATTTTTGCCGAATAATCGGCCGAATTCGAATGTTCGGTAAACTTGCCGAATATGCCGAAAACCGAACATAAAACGAATATTCGGCCCATCCCTACTAGAAACGTTTAAATTTTACATAAATCGACCGGTATTACCACCGTTTTCCAACATCTGACAAACAAACTTGACGAATATAAAAATAAAAGAAAAACATACAGACATAACCAAAGTCTTTCTTAAATTATTACAGAAAAAAAATATTAATATCGGTCCAGATTTGAAGAAGGAAACAGGGAAATACGAAATTACGATTTCGCTAATATTGCACAGGAGAAATCAGTCCGAGATGCAGGTGTCTCTTTCGCGCTCAATTGGGAAGGTTTGCGGGAGAGGTGGGACGGAAATAGATCGCAAAAACCTATTCAAATTATTAATATTTTGCAGCCCGCGTTTCCTCTTAAACATGTATTTCCCTGGCAGCAAACTTGTTATCAATTTTATTAGGCAATGACAGTATTTCACTATTGGCACTGCCTTGACAATGTGAAGTCTCAGCCCTCATAAGCACTAGCTGCTAGCCGCCAGGGCGGTTAACCGCAGATCCGTAAGATCTGTCAGTAATTTCAGATATTTTTAGCTTCGAAGATGACACTGAAAGTGTAATCAAGAAAATCTCTATTCAGATATCTTGATGGTATTCAGAAACACTCTATTAATCGAAAAAAAAGTCTAACTAACAACATGGACAATAACATTTCCTAAAATTGTTAGTAATTCTTATGTTTGTAAGTTAACTGGTTAATGGACAATCTGGTTTGAAAAATCACGTTTTTGAGTCAAACAGCGCGCGGACCGCGTATGCGCTCTTAATATGAAACCGCGCTTTCCGCACTAAATGGCAAAGATAACAAAGCTCAATACTGCACAGACCTCAGACCCGGATTGACGCAGTTTCCACAATATCACATTCCATTGGGCTATCACTGCTATAAGGAATGAATGGAGAATTTATTGATGAGACTTGTTTTATATTTGTACATAACATAATATAATTAGCCCATTACTGTCCCACTGCTGGGCACGGGCCTCTTCTCAGAATGGGAAGGGTTTAGGCTTTAGTCTACCACGCTGGCCTGGTGCGGGTTGGTGGACTACACACACCATAGAAAACTTTATGGAGCCCTCTCAGGTATGCAGGTTTCGTCACAATGTTTTCCTTCACCGTTAACGCAAGTGATAATCAAACTCTGATCCGCACATGAATTCGAAAAGTCACAGGTACGGGCCGGGATCGAACTCAGACCCTCCTGCATGGAAGGCAAGCTTTCAACCACTAGGCTACTACTGCTTGGACTAAGGGCTAAACCCTTCTCATTCTAAAAAGAGGCCCATGCCCAGCAGTGGGACAGTAATGGGCTGATTATGTTATGTTTGTTCATACAGTTTATATAATTTGATTTGGTTATTTTTGAGTGTATCGACCAATCAGAATCATGACCCACTCAGGCGATAATTCGGTTGAAATAGTCAAAACAGTAACGTTATTTTTTTTATACCGCACTTGCTGCACTTAAGACATCTATCTACCTATATACTAATATTATAATGCTGAAGAGTTTGTTTGTTTGTTTGAACGCGCTAATCTCAGGAACTACTGGTTGGAATTGAAAAAAATCTTTTGAGTTGGATAGTCCATTTATCGAGGAAGGTTATATGGTATATAACATCACGCTACGACCAATAGGAGCGGAGCATAAATGAAAAATGTTGCAAAAACGGGAAAAATGTCCACCCGTGCGAAGCCGGGACTGGCCGCTAGTTTCATTATAGTAATGTTTTTTTGTTTAAGATAACAACAGCTTATTACCAGTCACTCTTTTCGTTGTATGTTTCGTGAGGCTCCACAACTACCCAGCTACACTCACCTCAAAGTAAACACACAAACAAACAAACAAACACGAACAAAGTCAAAACGGACTTCAAGCAACTCTATGTATTAAAACCATCTAATCCCAACTCTAGAGAATCCAGTAATTGGCCAAGTTCAGACGTATAACTAGGTACCATTTAACAAAGGAATTGGTGAATACCTATTAAACCCGCAAACTAGCCGCTTGTGCAAACTGCAGTCGATTTAACTTGGCCTGCACAGAGACACTTTGTGATCATTTCCTTAGCTCGGCCTAGTCACAAGTCTCATATGGGATTGTATTTCTTTGTCAGTATCATGAAGTAACTTATGCAGCTAGTTTACACAGAAACTGTTTAGGCTGAACATTCACCAGAGCTGTGCTAAGCTGCGTAGCGAGGAATGTGTTTTATAAGCACCAATAGAATCACTTCATTTACCTAGCTTCACTCTGCGCAGCTCTGGTGAATATGGGCTTAGCGGAGCGAGTTTTTGTTCATACAAAACAAGCGAGAAATGCGAGCGAGGGATGTGTTGCGAGGAATGTGTTGCGAGGAATGTGTTGCGAGGAATGTGTTACGAGGAATGTGTACCGCTCCCGCCACACCACCCTCATATTCGGAATGAGTCCGCTACTTATCCTCGCACTGCTCATTTGTACACATTAACACATTACGCATTACACATTACTCATTCCTCGCACAACTCTGGTGGAAAGGGTCACACCGTTTCACATCCTCGCTACACATTTTCGCACCGCACATTTTCCTCGCACAGCTCTGGTGGATGTCCAGCCTTACGGGACCCGTTTTTATTTTGGTGATGGTGCCTGTAGTTGTATGAGCGAGTTCACATCTTCTTCTTCTTCCTGCCCTTATCCCACACTAGGTGGGGTCGGCACTACATGTATTTCATAAATCCATGTTGTTAGAGGTTTTGGCTTATTGTTTTATGACCGGCCGCCTGCCTGACATCAACCCTCCTTGGGAATATTCGTTGCGCTGTCACGCAGGTGACCCAATGTGCTTGCTGATATTACGCACTGGGTCCCAAAATGATATGCTTGTCTTGAAAACTTGAAACTCCTTGTACTCAACACTACACACTACTATTCCACGTCGTTTACAATAGAAGTAAACGGCAGTTTATAATAAGAAATCAAAAAAAAAAACTCGCAAAATAAATTTTATAAAATATCAAATTGGTATTCGGTTGCCATGAGCAAGTTCACATACACGACAGTATTCCGAATCCAGTAAAAAATACTGGTCCTACATTTTTACATGTTCCGTTTTGTCATCAAGAACTGGGTGATGGACCAGTATAAAAAACGGATCCGTACATGAAGATGTATGGAGAAGAATGGGTGCCTTCAAACACGATCCGCAATTTTTTTCGTATCGTACCTGCCAGATGCGACGCAGTTGCCATTTGTTTAACTGATCCGTCGGTACAGATGTGAACAACACATCCAGTACCGACGGATCCGTTAAAACGGATCCACTGTGTGAACGGGCACTTAGGGTGGAAATTTATGAACAGTGCGATTAAAAAGCAATGAATTTAGCCACCACGTGTGATGATACTAAGTCCTCGTTTATAGACTTCCAGACTTTAATGGCTATAACAGGTAAAATTAGCTTACGAGTCTATTTATACTAAGCGCGACTGCTGATCGTGAGGTCGTGGGTGCGATCCCCAGGTCGGGTAAAGTGTTATTGGGTTTTTCCGGGTGGAATTCCTCAATAGCAGCCCTGTGTTTGGATTAGTGCCCGGTTGATGGCTCGCCCCTTATTACATGGGACTTAAACATAACGGCGAAATGAAGGTATTATACATCTATGCCCATCCCTTCGGGGAATACAGGTGTGATGTTATGTTTAAGCTATGTTATGTGTATCCATAGTGGGATGTTTTTTCTTCTAGGATAGTATTTGTATTATTATGCCTCTGTTCTGATGAACATTGTTTTAAATTCTTAAGAGCAGAGAATAATAAATAATAATAACGGTTTTTTAACAATAGTCAGCTGTATCCAGCACGTTTGGTCTGACTGGCTAGTTACCACCCTCACATTAAAGTCAAGCCAAGCAGTTTACTGTGTTCCGTCGTGTGTATGCGAGAGCTAGAGGGGTATAAAGGAGTCCCTCTATAACAATGTTCCTTGGATTCGTATGTTTCATCTTAGACACTGTCTGCGTTTACCTCCTTCTTCTTCTTCCTCCTAGCCTCTTTCCCAACTATATCGGGGTCAGCTTCCAGTCGAACCAGATGCGGCTGAATACCAGTATTTTACACTGCGAGCGACTGCCATCAGACCTCCGCAACCCAGTTACTGGGCAATATCGATATCCTAAGGTCAGACCGGTGTCTAACCTTAGAATATCGGTATTGATATATACAAGGTTAGTCGGGAAGGGGGTACTAAGCCGAAAGGGTGTTAAAGTACCCATAATAAGGGATAACTTTTGTTCTACAACTTTCCCCAAAACTCGATAGTTTAAGAGAAATAGCTTTTCAAATATTTCGTAAAAAACATGCTAAAATCTATCTGTCCATGGCTATGATCAGCTGTTTTTACAATTTAGGTCATATTTGGGGTCACGGATTAGAAAATTAATTTTCTAAATTCATAAGTTCTAAAGCAGGTATGTTTTTTTTTGGTAAAAACTAAAATAAAAATCTTTTTTCATGCAAATAAAAATTAGCGAATTTTGAAATTTCAACAATTGCTATAAAATAGTCATCAGTGATACTTCAGGTGGCCCGCGGTTTAGTACCCCCTTTCCTACTAACCTTGTATAGATCGATATCGCTTCTGTCTGCGTTTACCATTGGGTGCGAATAGGGTCAAGCGTGATCAAGTACAACTAGGCAGGTTTACATCAACATACTATGTAATGTTATGTTAGAATATAAAAAAACACAATCTCCACAGTAACAAGCCCAACAACGCTTACAGACATCTTTATATTACAACTCTCACTCCCCAAAAGCAACGCTGACCACCCTGAACGCTGAAGAACCACAATTCAAACAAAGTTGTTCGGAACTACCAACATTATAACAAAAACGTTTCGCTTTGTATAATTAATTCAACATCAGTTCTGCGCGCTCGGTGACACACACAAAAAGATACAGCTGTTCCACTTGTGCAGAAACTGCACAGAGCTGCACTGAACTTATAACTTTACAGGAGTTTTCAATATATTTTTCACAACTGTAATCCGCGTCTGTTTTGTTCTGGTTTTCCAGGAAAATTCGCCTCTTAGCTGAACTGTCAAGTCACAAAACAATTTAACAAAAATAAAACCGACTTATTAAATTAACAGTTTCAGAAGTCGGTGCCAATCCGCGCTGAACCAAATTGAAGGCACCGACTTCTAAACTGTTAATTTCATAATAATTATGGTAATTATTTTATTCTTTTTTTCGGTGTTTTGAAGTAGGTTTTTGTTTTTTCATTTTAGTGGTTTTTTATTAAAATATAATTGGACCTACTAAAGACGCTGCTCGTAATATAATCACATCATCACATTATGCGTACTGCTCGTCATTGAGGAGTTCCATTGTCTATCTCCGAAGTTCTTCACCAGATCTTCACCAATTTTAAATGGGACCACACCGAAAGAATACTATTAAAATAATTTGAAAAATATTTTTTTGTTTGAAAGATCAAACAAAAAAATATTTTTCAAATTAGTTTTTAAATGAGTTGGTAGTGAGGTAACAAACATGTAACAACACCGCGAAACTACATAACATCACGCCTTGTATTCCCCAAAGGGTTCGGCAGAGGTGTTTATAATACACCCTCGTTTCGCCAATTATATTTAAGTACCATGTAATAGGGGGCGAGCCTATTGCCATTAACCGGACACATATCCGACTCAAAGCTGCTACTAAGAAATTCCTTATGCAAAAACCCAATAATACTTTGCCCGACCTGGAGATCGAACCCAGAACCCCATGCTCAGCAGTAGCGCTTGCGATTACTAGACCAACAAGACAGTCAAAACGAAACTATTTTTTAACAGACTTCCAAAAAGGAGGAGGTTCTCAATTTGACTGTATGTTTTTTTTTTGTATGTTTGTTCCTCGATATCTTTGCTAATTGTGAACCGATTTTAATGATTATTTTTTTGTTTGAAAGAGTATTCTTTCGAAGTGGTCCGATTTAAATTTGGTGAAGATCTGATGAGGAACTTCGGAGATAGATAATTTGAAGTCGGTTTTTTTTTTTTGTTAAAAAGTTTAATTATTACTTATTATGCAGGAGAGTCTAAAAACTGTCTATGTTGCAGTAACATGTTTGTAACATGGTTTTAGCCGTTCCTAGAGATATGATCATATACCGGAAGATTATAAGAAAGCATTTCATGTACATCTCGTTAGGAATTATATTAAACTAGCGACCCGCCCTGGCTTCGCACGGGTGCAATGTAGATACTAATGTGGGGCATATAAACCTTCTTCTTGAATCACTCTATATATTGCTGACTAGTGGTGGCAAACGCGACTGCTGATCGGGTCCTGGGTTCGATCCCCAGGTTGGGCAAAGTATTATTGGGTTTTTCCGTGTGGAACTCCTCAGTAGCAGCCCAGAGTTTGGATTTGTGCCCGGTTGATGGCAACAGGCTCGCCCCCTATTACATGGGACTTAAACATACCTGGCGAAACGAGGGTGTACTAAAAACACGTGTTGTTATGTTATCTATACTAATATTATAAAGAGGAAAGATTTGTATTTTTACATTTTTGTAAGAAACGAATAAACTTAAAAACTACTGGACCGATTTCAAAAATTCTTTTGCCGTTAGAAAGCTACATTATTACTGAGTAACATAGGCTACGGGCGGAGCCGTGAGGACACAACTAGTGTTATATATAAAGATTAAAAGAACTTTATCCCATTATTGCCTGTCTGTGGTTATTACAAATCCTACAATACCGTTTAAGCAATTTGTTTGTTGCTCTGTTAAAAGGTTTTGTAAATGACTACGATTTGTTTGCAGGCTTTGCTTTGGGGAGGATGCCCATTTTTAACAACATCTCCGCGAAAAAATGGAGGGCTCTTTCGTTGTAATTATTCGTAAAAGTTAACAATACTACGGATTTTTTTTTATCCGACAATTTGTGCGTACTACCTGTTTCATTTTCATTTTGTGGATATTTTTTTAATGTATGTATTACATTTTTTTTTCTTTTCCAGCGAATTGTGGTGGAACGAGGTGTGGTGTTACTCCAACGAAAAAGGAGGATTCTCCAACCGGGGCGTCTTATGGTCAAAGCACACATATCAACTCGGAAAGGGATCGTAACCGTACCGCCTTTCGCCTCGCCGTCAGACAGGAGTCAACCTAACGTAAGCACGTAACCAAACCGGATCAGCAGCTCCGATACGTCGACTCGGTTACGGCTAGGCGACGCCGCGCTTACGGCTCGCAGTAACAGTAGTGTGCTGCAGGCAGGCCGAGGGAGGGGTGAGAAGGGCAAGGGTGGACGAAGAGACGTAAGCTCGGGTACGGAGAGACGTAAGCGCGGGGAAGACGAGCCGTAAGCGCGGGAACCACGTTGACCACACACCGCACCGCGGTTCGTGAGCTTGTCCCGAGGCGAGGCAGTTACGTTACGATTCCGATTAGTGTGTGTTGCAGTAGGGAGTTTCATAAAAAGAATACTGAACGGCTTGAGTTGATACGGTGACGATCCCTTTCCGATTTGATATGTGTGCTTTGACCTTTATGCTTGGCGGGCTACTGCCCTATGGTGGATGTTGGGAAATTGTATATATGTTACAGTCATAGGGATTAAATAGCTATTGTACATAATGACTGGTCATTATATATAATGACCAAATTGTCTAGACAATGTGATAAATTAATCACTTTATCCGAATATTATTCATAATAGCAGGTCGAAGTTAGTCAAAGTAATAAATACGGTTTTATTTTGTGTTATGGCGAGTGAGCTTTCAATTAACTGTTTTAATTGATGTTAAATTAGGTATTATCTATGAGAATGTTAATTATAATATTATACGATACAGATTTTTTTTATTCACAAGGAAATTTAAAAATAAACCTAGTCTGTCATGCATGTTTGCTTTGCTAAAGAGGAAATCTGGCGTTGTGTGGTCGAAGTTCTAACCTAACCTAACCGTTTCGAATTTGACAAACTGTTTATTGTCTAGAGATCCGAATCCGTCTATAGAAAAATTATAATTATTACTATTTAAAATAACAGCATATTATTGCTACAGATATGCTTAAGGCAAATTGAAATAAAACTTCATAATCTTCACCTATACTTATTTTATTACTTTGTCCAAGTCTTCCTAGATATTATATAAAATAGCTAGTTAATGTGATTAATTCTGTGTCATTTATCATTGTCTAAATTGAGTAGATATTATATAAGGTCCAACCAAAATACCTGGACAAACTTTTACACGGTGTTCAGTACGTGTAACTGAACATATCTATGCAACAAAAAACGAGATCCAAGTGTGTTTTTTTCTAACCAAGTTTTTTTTTAAATTTAATTTTACTTTTATTTTTTAACATTTTTCACTTCGCTGTTTAGGTAAAATACGGCACGGAATTAGCGTGCGCCCCAATGGCGGTCGATGCATAAGAAATGGATGAGTTTATTCTTAGAGTACAGGCAATTTAAAACGTTATTATTTTTTGGTTAGAAAAAAATACTTGGTTCTCGTTTTTTTACATAGATGTGATTAGTTAAACGTATTGAACACTGTGTAAAAGCTTGTCCAGGTATTTTGGTTGGACCTTATATATAATGGCTGGATATTATATATAATATCCGGATTTATTACTTTGGCTGTGACATATACACTATCTACGTGTCTAATCTTTGTTACAACTTGATTTTGCAAACAAACGAGCGAATTTGTGTAACAATTCATCGAGCAAAGACTTGAGCGCGGACAAAACGTGCGACGCAGTTTAAGTTCACTCAGTGGTGTTGGACGTGCATCAGAATGTTACAGGTAAATGCTCACTCACCGTGACTTCGAACACCGTGTCGAGCATTCGCAGAAACGTTACATTACATGGAAATGCTTTTGGCGTGAATACGTCTTTAAATTTGCTACCATACGGGGGCAATCCAAAAAACCTAATGGTAACAAAATCGGGGATACAGTTTGGCGTTGTAGTTTCGAATCTATCCTCTACATCCAAAATTAAATTATACCACTGGATAGCTAAAGGATCAAAGAATTCATTACGATAAACGAGAACAGTGACGCATCGCGCGCGGTGAAGGGGGAAGCCATTTTGAGGTTATTTTGCTGCGTATCGAGATTTGCAATTAGTGTAATTTTTTACTCGGAGGAGCTACGATGTTCGTTTAAGTTTTAATCGTCAGCTGTCATCAAAATCTATCGATCTTTGTTTCCTTGCTTTTATCCTAAATACATAAATAAAAATATTTTATTTAAAAAATATAACCCGTTACATAAACGTATTCACGTACAGCACACGGCCGTGTCCATGACACAGCCACACCCCTTTTTTATAAAAAGAGCTTTTGCTTATATTGTACTAGTCGTAAGAACGTTACATTACATGGAAATGCTCGAGAAAATGCTCTAGTGTATACTCATCTTTATACGTCTAAAATATACTATTAACGTCCCGTTTTTAGCCCCAAAATACTGTCTATAAATCAATTAGGGTGGCAATATTTTACCAAAATACAAGTACCGAACGCTATCGCAAGATGTCAGTACTTCCGGCGGCAGTTTCGTAGTAAACCGGAAACAGTAAACACCGCGCCAACCTGTTGAATAATTCATGGACACCCTGTATATCTTACTCGGGGTTCCCGTCATAGATTATAATTTTAAATATTATAGATGCGCTATCTATACTTATAAAAAAACATGTCCTGACTGACTGACCGACTAATTCATCAACCCATTATAGCAGTGATGCCTAGTGATGCCTAGTGAATGAGCCTAGTGGTGCGACCATCGGATTGCCAAGTCATAGGTCTCAAGTTCGAACCCAAGGCTCGCACCTCTGACTTTTCGGATTCATGTGCGTATTGTATACAAGGTTAGTCGGAAAGGGGGTACTAAGCCGCGGGCCACTTAAAGTATCACTGATGACTATTTTAAAGCAAGTGTTAAAATTTCAAAATTCGATAATTTTTATTTGCATGCAAAAAGATTATTATTTTAGATTTTTCAAAAAAAAATCATACCTGCTTTAGTTATGAATTCAGAAAATTAAGTTTCTAATCCGTGACCCCAAATATGACCTAAATAGTAAACACAGCTGATCATAGCTATGGACAGATAGATTTTAGCATACTTTTTACGAAATCTTTGAAAAGCTATTTCTCTTAAACTATCGAGTTTTGGGGAAAGTTGTAGAACAAAAGTTATCCCTTATTATAGGTACTTTAACACCCTTTCGGCATAGTACCCCCTTTCCGACTAACCTTGTCATTATCACCTGCTTAAAAACGGTGAAGGAAAACATCGTGACGAAACTGGCCATGCCTGAAAGATATTTCTCGACGGCATGTGAAGCCAAGTCAGGGGCCCATGGGCGGCATAAACTCTCGACACCAGGTTAGTCACTAACCACACGAAAAGAAGAAGATCAACGCAAAGCCTAAACCACTGAAGCTGGAAACATGAAATTTGGACAGTAAGTTTCTTTTGTGACGAAGGCTTCCACCAAGAAAGGATTTTTGGAAATTCTACCCCTAAGAGGGTAAAATAGGGGATGGAAGTTTGTATGAAAATTCACACGAACGAAGTTGCAGGGAAGTGCTAGTACTTTATATGGTAAACTTTGAATGGAGAAATATTGTATTCGTTCTGGCTACAAGCTTTGTGTTAATGCTAGAAGAGTTATTTATTTTCATATCGTATCTCACGGGACACGACTTAGGTCTGTATTACAGAACGAAACTCAAGCATTAATCTGTGTTTAAAACTAGTTTTAAGTCGACTTTTAATTTTAGAACATTCCTCAAGCATAGCTTTATTGATCATAGTTCAGCTGTTTGGCTTTATTCTAGATCGTTACTCAGTTCATAGATTCGATTCCAAGCAGTGATTTGATCTGTAATCAACCAATCGATTGGCTCGATTATAGATTGATTGCCGTTCTGAAATAAGACCGTTCCTCAAGTACTGATTCTATACTTAAACAGTGATCAACTGATTAAAGATCAAACTGGACTTGAGGAATGTTCTGTAATACGGTCCTTAGTTCACGTAGCTTCTTCACCAACTTCTTCTTGGTCTACCTCCAAGGTCCGCCAATTTGGTGAACTTATGATTGTACCTAAGCTTAACCTCGCAAATCATATGATCCGCATGGTTGTTACTTAGCCACGAGCCCCTTAGTTATGATTACAAATATGAAATGAAATATATTTCACTAAGACTAACGTCATTACCTTCCCAGGTCTTTGTAAAACCAGTATTACCGTGTATATTATTATCATACAGCCTTATTGGTCTTGCGGTCGAAATCGCGACTGCAGAGCGTGGAGTCCGCTGGGTTCAATCCCCATGTCGGGCAAAGTTTTATTAGATTTTACCATTAAGAATTTCTCAGTAGCAGCTTGGAGTCTGGATCTGTGTCCGGTGAACGACAATAGGCTCGCCTCCTATTACATGGGACTTAAACATAACAGGCGAATGGAGAGTGTACTAAAAGAACAGCTTTGCTGATCCCTTCGGGAAATACAAGGCGTGATGTTATGTTATGTCATTATTATCTATACTAATATTATAAAGCTGAAGAGTTTGTTTGTTTCAACGCGCTAATCTCAGGAACTACTGGTTGAATTGAAAACTTCTTTATGTGTTGGAAAGTCCATTTATCGAGGAAGGTTATAGGCTATATAACATTACGCTACGATCAATAGGAGCGGAGCATAAATGAAAAATGTTGCAAAAACGGGAAAAATGTTCACCCGTGCGAAGCCGGGACGGGCCGCTAGTCATAATATAAACAGCACCTTGTAAAGTGGGTCGCGTAATCTTAAAACTACACACAAAGCACCGAAGTACATCATCATCTCCCAAGAGATGAGCATTGAAACCCAACACCTCAACACCCCTAGATTCCCAATATTAGATTCTTCTGAACTCCGTAACAAGCGTCTTGGAACTAGAAAAATCTAAGGTGACACCATAACACGAGAGGATTCACCACAACAGGTGTGATATTGAAATTCTTTGCTTAATGTATTTTGAACTCTATCTATGAAGGCATAAGGTAGAGTTTTGTAGAGCCGGTAATGTTATGAGGTATAACTTTTGTCACTTGTTTTGTTTTGCGCCTGTGGCTTTGTTATATTGCTTTTAATGTACTACGTACTCACATCAAAAAAAGTTTGCGATCACATTGAAAAATCGATTTTTTTTTGTTACGGTAGATTATATTATGATTTCTTCTTCTTTTTAGATTCTTTATTTAAAAATATATATTTAGAATATAAAACAATAAAACAGTTCAATTGTTTTTCCTTATAAAAAGGTTTTCAGTCCTAGCTTACGCTCATTCAGAAATCTGATTTAAATAGATTTCACGGAAAGTTGTGATTGAAAAATGCCAAGAGGATTATCAGAAGTTTTACGAGCAAGAATAGTAACTTTGAGGGAAGAAGGATACACCACGAGAGAAATAGCACGCAGAGTTGCTATATCCCAATCATGTGTCGTGACCACGTTGCAGAGGTACCACGGGATGGGTAATTTAGCTGACCGACCCCGCAGTGGTCGCCCAACTGTTTTGACTGCTGCCCAAAAGCGCTATATTAGATTGCTGGCAGCCCGGGACCCAACAATCAACGCCACTAAAATAAAAGCAGAAGTTCGGGCCGCCTCTGGGCTTGAAGTTAGCACTCAGACAATTCGGAATTGCTTGCACCAGGCTGGATTACGAGCACGGAGGTCTTGGGAGCTCCTCTGAATTCCCGGCAACGTCAACGACGGTGATTACAGTGGGCTAGGCTTCGGCAAAATGAAGAAGAAAACATTTGGCAAAACTGTCTCTTCGTTGACGAATCGCGAATCAGTACTCATCCAGCTAACCGACGTGTCCGTGTCTGGAGAAGACCAGGAGACCGTGAAAGGCAAAGAACTGCCACTGGAATAGTTCAGCAAGGCGGGAAATCGGTGTCCTTTTGGGGTGGTATTATGATTGGAGCTAGAACGTCTTTGGTCCCGTATCGAGGCTTCATGACAGCAGACATGTACAGAGCAGTTGCTATTGATGGAATTGTCAGACCATTCCGAGTAAACCATGGGCACCAATTTGTACTGGTCGATGATAATGCGCCCGCCCATCGAGCTCAACGAGTCAATGCTGCTCTCCGAGAATACGACATCACAAGGTTAGACTGGCCTGCTGGCTCGCCTGACTTAAACCCAATAGAGCACGCGTGGGATGTTCTTAAACGAGCTGTTTGGAACCGTCAGTCACGTCCCCAGACAGTGCCAGAGCTCAGGGAAGCCGCTATTCAAGAATAGGACAGGTTACCCCAAGAAATGCTGGATAACTTGATTCTCAGCATGCCCAAGAGGATCTTCGCATGTGTTCGAGCCAGGGGAGGAGTTATATTATATTGAATATAAACCTTTTATTAATAAATTGTTGTTTAAGTTTGGTTAAACAGTGTTTTTCTTTCTATCAAATTTCTGTTATAATTACATTATGATTAATTACTCAATTTTTTTTATAAAAAATAAGAAATATTTTTATTTTTTAATTTCAAACTGGGTATTTCTATTTAAAGAAAACACACAACAAAGAATCTTTCTTGATAAAGTTCAATTTAAAAAATTATATTAGCTTATGCTAGTGATCGCAAACTTTTTTTGATGTGTGTATGTCTCAAAAGGTGACAGTTCTGTGGTTTCAGCAGTTTCAAGTAACAGATGGGGGTTGAATGTGGGTGTTTTCACTTTATATCCCACAAGCAGCCCGTCCCGGCTTCGCACGGGTGGTAATTTTTCCTGTTTTTGCAACATTTTTAATTTATGCTTCGCTCCTATTGATCATAGCGTGATGTTATATAGCCTATAACCTTCCTCGATAAACGGACTATCCAAAACAAAAAATATTTTTCAATTTCAACCAGTAGTTCCTGAGATTAGCGCGTTCAAACAAACAAACAAACTCTTCAGCTTTATAATATTAGTATAGATTATGCAGCCTGTAAGTATAAATAGAGTCTGTGGGGGGAAGGATTGAGATAATAATTCCCTCAGTCAGGCAAGCGAATTTAAGTCGTAAGAGTAAAAGAACCTGGTATCATAATTGCGCCCGGAAAATGGTAATAAACTTGCCACACCTATGAGACGAAACGTGGGTGTACAGACTCATGTAATAGGAGAACCCCTCTGCTTACCCCTTCGGGGATTACAGGCGTGAATATATATAATAGAAAATGTAAATTAATACTGCTTCTTTGGTCTAGTGGTGGCAAGCGCGACTGCTGATCATGAGGTCCTGGGTTCGATCCCCAGGTCGGGCAAAGTGTTATTGGGTTTTTCCGTGTGGAATTCCTCAGTAGCAGCCCGGAGTTTGGATTTGTGCCCAGTTGATGGCAATAGGCTCGCCCCCTATTACATGGGACTTAAACATAACGGCGAAATTAGGGTGTTACTATACACCTCTGCCTAACCCTTCGGGAAATACAGGCGTGAATATATATATACTAGCTTTTGCCCGCAGCTACGCTTGCGTGATTTTTTTTCACCCCCTTAGGGGTTGAATTTCGAGAAATCCCTTCTTAGTGGATGTTTACGTCACAAAATGAACCTACTGTCAAAATTTCAAGTTTCTAACCCCAGCCGATTAGGCTGTGCGTTGATAGATCAGTCAGTCAGTCAGTCAGCTTCTACTTTTATAAGTATAGATAAAGTGTAAATGTATACTCTTAAAAATCCTGCCTAAAATTATTGTTCTTCTCTAACTGAAGCTGTTTGCCCAGTTGCTGCCATATTCCTCCAGGCAAAAAAAATTGAAGACCATTTAGGCCCACCCAAGGGCGAAGCCAGGTACAGGCAAGGTGGTTAGCAGGTTCTAGTTAAGGGCTCAGTCGAAGTGCTCCCGAACGGAAGAGCAAATAATTTTAGGTAGGTAACGTTGCATTTAAAATCATAAACATAACATCACGCCTGTATTCCCCGAAGGGTTGGGCAGAGGTGTATAGTAACAACCTCATTTCGCCATTATGTTAAGTCCCATGTAATTGGAGGCGAGCCTATTACCATCAACGACACAAATCCAAACTCCGGGCTGGAGATCGGACCCAGGACCTCACGATCTGCAGTCGCGCTTGCCACCACTATATCAACGAGGCAGTGCCATCCCTCCAGACAAAAAAAACTCGGCTGAAGACCATTTAGGTCCGCCATCAAAGTCTAAACGACCTAATAACTGAATCTACTTCTATTCATTATACCCTTAATAACCAACCAATAACTTAGACGCTCATAAAATAACCATCACCGTATAAACACAATATAATTCTTTGACGCGATGAACGTAAGTGAATACGTTAATCAATATGGCCGCTATTATTGTAAAGACAGGTGTACATGTTGTAGGCTGAGAAGAGTCTAGCCTATTTTTAACCGACTTCCAAAAAAAGGTGGAGGTTCTCAATTCGACTGTATGTTTTTTTTTGTATGTTTATTCCGCTATACATTTGCTAATTGTGAACCGATTATAATGATTCTTTTTTTTTGAAAGAGTATTCTTTCGAAGTGGTCCCATTTAAATTTGGTGAAGATCTGATGAAGAACTTCGGAGATAGATAATTTAAAGTCGGTTTTATTTTTGTTAAAAAGTTTTTTTTCTTTTCTTTTTAAAAAAAAATAAAAACGTAGCCCCGCATTAGGATTTCTCGTGTGTCGTGGGTGCGTTTACAGACACAAATCTTCACATGCACAAACACCCAGACCCGGAACAACTATCTGTAGGCCATACAAATATTTGTTCCGTGCGGGAATCGAACCCACGACCCTCAGCGCAGAAGCCAATCGCTCAACCACTGCACCAAACGTGTCGTCGTGTCGCCTATCTCGTCACCACGTGAATCATAAGCTCGTAATCGTATTATGAACCATCAGAGGCCAGTGCTGACATGAGCACTACACTTAGTAGAGGGATTGGTGGCCTCGTTGGTCTAGTGATTGATCGTGAGATCCTGAGTTCAATCACCAGGTCGGGCAAAGTGTTATTGGGTTTTTCCGTGTGGAACTCCTCAATAGCAGCCTGGAGTTTGGATTTGGGCCCGGTTGATAGCAATAGGCTCGTCCCGTATTACATGGGACTTAAATATAACGGCGAAATGAGGGTGTTACTATATATTAACACCCTCATTTCGCGCATGCGAGGCGTATGCCTCTGTCCAACCGTTCGGAGAATACAGGCGTGATGTTATGTTATCCTTCTTCCCGTGCAGCATTCACTAAAGAGGCGCGCATAGAACACGGCGAACGGCTGTCTAAGGTCTGTCTCTGATCGGGCGACAGACTGCCCTAGGTCCGCCGTTCGCAGGTTAACTCGTAGCCTAGGCGTATACAAAGGCGCAGGCCGCGCAGACAACGCAGTTCTACCACAGGAGGCTTTAGGCATCAGCGCGACCGACATGAGACAATCGTTGCGGGAGCGCTTCTTTGGCTGCCTGAATAAATTACTGAAAAGTCTTTTATCAGGCGGAAACAAGGTGCGCGCCTTTAACGGTTGGGTCATGCCGGTCTTGATGTACTCCTTCGGCATACTCAAGTGGACTCAGGCGGATCTTGACGCCCTGGATAGAAGGGTCCGTGCACTGCTGACTGCACATCGGATGCATCATCCACGCTCTTCAGTGATGAGGCTGTACCTACATTCCGCGAAAGTGTGGGGGTCGAAGCCCAAACAGTTTGGGCTTCGACCCAACTGTATTGCCTGCGCGGCCTTCGCCTCATGGTGGCCGGACATCGTTCAGCGACATCCTTCGGTACGCGGTGTGTCTCTTGCGTAAGGGTAAGGAGATGGTAAACCTCCTTTGCGTTCAACATCTACTCGCAAAAGGAAGCGACGCCGCCGCGCCGTCCCAAACTCTCTCACTTCCGAAGATGAAGGGACTCCTGTCTTAACAATACATGTATTCTCACTAAGTTTAACTAACCCTAAGTCTCATAAACCCTGTGCTAAATAAGACTAGTATACACCAAGCCTTATTAAAGCGATAAGGACCAATAAAGCTCTATTAGGGCGTGAGCAGTAAATTTCATGTATGGAAGAGCAGTGACGCATGAAGATAAGCATGTAGGCTTCAAGCGAGGGTCTGGCTGTGAATACTATCTCCTGGTCCTTTCATCCGCGTTTGATTGGGATTTGAAGGATTATTTATTAACATAACATCACGCCTGTATTTCCCGAAGGGTGAGGCAGAGGTGTATAGTAACACCCTCGTTTCGCCAGTTATGTTTAAGTCCCATGTAATAAGGGGCGAGCCTTGCCATTAACCGGACAAAAATCCAGACTCCGGGCTGCTACTGAGAACTTCCTAATAAAAAAACCCAATAACACTTTGCCCGACCTGCAGAGTGAACCCAGGACCCCATGCTCAGCAGTCGCGCTTGCGACTACTAAACCAACGAGGCAGTCAGTTATTTATTAATTATTTAGAAATTTTAACACTTGCTATAAAACTGTTATCAGTGATACTATAACTAGCCTGCGGGGTAGTACCCCCTTCAAGACCGTACCCCTGAACAAGAAAATCAACTGGACGTAGTTAAGCAGAAAGGACTCAACCCGCACAGAGTCACTTTTGAGTTATTGACGTTTTAAGTTCAGATTAGTTTTCTTCAGTGATGCTGTATTCAGATTTTGTTACGTAATTACACATCCTTGGTAAAATCGGTGGTTGATGGTTATATTGTGTATTTCTGGACTTATTTGGGAAAATATAGGGTTGGATGATATAAGCAGGTTAGGTCTTTATAGGTAATTAAAAGAAAATACCTGCCTAGTATGTGGTTTGGTTCCCTGTCACAAAAAACGTGTTTCCTTTGTTTATTTCTTGAATCTATTTGCTATTTCCTTATATACCATTTTGGTACCAATAACTAATTTCTGACTTTTATGTGGATTGAGTCCTTTCTGCTAAACTACGTCCAATTACAATAACAAGTACAGTAATACCCCGGACTTACGCGATAGGTGGGACCAAGAGATGACCGTGTAAGTCGAATTCGCGTAAGTCGGGGTTCAACCTTGCATATAAATATGTACAGAGTTTGTGTCATAAACCGAATTTCCACTGCGTACGTAATGTTTTACGGAATTAGAATTGTTATTCCACACGGAACACGTTCGAACTTGTCGTAAATCGAAACCGCATGCGCGCGATGATCAAAAAGAAAAACCGCGAATTCGCGTAAAACGGGGTAGCGTAAGTCGGGGTATTACTGTATATACATTTTAAAAGTAATTTAATTATCTGAGGTATCCGGGCGTTTGATCTTCCCCCTCCCGGCTCCGGTGTTGGCCCCCTTTTCCGACTAGCCTAACGACTGACTAACAGAATACAAATAATTTCTTAAAAATTATCTGTTTGCGAAAGTAAATAAAAATCTGAAGGAGTGGAAATAGGTCTTCATTAACATAAATAACTAATTAATGGAAATAAATAACAACATGTAAAGCATTATTTCCACTTCAAGTTTCAATAAGAAAGTAATTTTTAGTAATAAATAAATTGCCTCGTTGGTCTAGTGTTGACAAGCGCGACTGCTAATCGTGAGGTCCTGGGTTCTCGACCCTCAGATTGCACAAAGTGTTATTGGGTTTTTCCGTGTGGAATTCCTCTGAAGCAGCTCCTTAGTAGCCCAGTTAATGACAATAGGTTCGCCCCCTATTACATGGGACTGAAACATTACGGCGAAATGAGGGTGTTACTATACACCTCTGGCCAACCCTTCGGGGGACACAGGCGTTATGTTATGTAAATAAATTCTAAAGTTACAATTTATTTATTTGAATTTGAACATGAAGATACATATTTATGATGAGAATAAAAAACTCCATAAAGAAAATCCTTTACCAATCCAAATTTCATCCCGCCATTAGTCAGTGTGTCCACACTAGTTGTTTCCATAAAGTGTAAATAAATCGCCAGTGTAGAAGCGCAGTGTCGCGTTGCGTCAAATATTAGTGTTGCCATCAATTCGCATACGGGGCCCGCACGACGTCCGTACGACATACTTACAAATATATTTGCAAAAATAGTATGAATATATTATTAAAAATGGGTTTAAAAAAATCTGTTGTGTGGATAAAGCAATGTCGGCCCAGCCATAAAGATAACATACATACATAATCAGCCTATTTACTGGCCCACTGCTGGGCACGGGCCTCTTTTCAGAATTAGAAGGGCCTTAGTGCACCACGCTGGCCTAGTGCGGCTTGGTAGACTACACACACCATCGAGAACTTTATAGAGCCCTCTCAAGTGTGCAGGTTTCCTCACGATGTTTTCCTTCACCGTTAACGCAAGTGATAATCACATTACGATCCACACATGAATTCGAAACGTCATAGGGACGGGCCGAGATCGAACTCAGACTCTCCTGCATGGAAGGCATCGCTCGAATGCTCGGCTATCACTGCTAACCCCACCTGCTAACCTGCTGCCCCCCAGTCATACGAAATAAAAAACAATAGCCATGTCCAACATGTCCATCCAAAGGTTGTCTGGAAGAAATCGCCTAGTGCGATAAGACCGCTCATTGTACATCTCTATTTTTATAGTAATGTTTCTTGTTTGTTTTGTGTACAATAAAGAGTATTGTATTGTATTGTAGCCATCCCACCACCATCTCTTCCAGTGGGTAACGTGGGAGAACTGACTTATGGAGCTTACACACCGCGGTCAAGCTGCTGTGCGCGGCTTGATAATATAGACTTTAAATACTATTTACAGGTTTTAATATCGTTTATAGATTGTAAAATCCGTTCCGATCCGATGCGATGCGAACCGTTTGGTGGAAATCAAGCTTAAAGGCTGTCATCCACGGTGACGTGCGTCCGTGCGTCCATGTTTCACATCAAAAAGTTAAAATTAACTAAAAACACTGATTTCAAATAAGCACTACCAACATCACCACAAAATGATGAAAACAGAAACTTTTTTCTCTGCTTAGATGCAATAACAAACGACAAACGATGCTCGAAGCAACATTTCCAAAGAGTTTTTACAGAAAACTTGAAAAAAAGAGGTAAGAACGGGTATAACTAGGATACTTTTTAATTGCGAACATTTTGTTCGGATTCTTATTGCGGTCAACCTAAAATAAAAGATACAGAAGGTTTATAGGCTATGCTTAAACACAGGCTAACATACATATAGATGCCGCACTCGAGTAATCTTCGACTAAACTGACTCTAAAGCCGGGTCTGCTGCGGCAAAAATCTAACAAAACATGTTTAGTGAACACTTGGACTAGTTAGAGCTCTGTCTCATTATTGCGTTGCGTCGTCGCACGCGACGTTTCAGCGGATCGGCGGACGAGAGACGAAATGGGGGGAGGTTGATACTCTGGGCTGTCGGAGCTCCGCTCCGGTGCGACGACGGTCAGTGTTCCACTGCTAGAGCAAACGAGACTGACTGAGGTGCGTGCGTCGTCCTCTTGCGTTGCGACGTCGTGCGTCGTCGCAACGCAACGTACTAATGAGGCATCGCCCTTACAACACAGTAAACAGTTAAGACACGCCCCAATTGTGTTAGAAAAACATGTTAGAGGCTATTTCTAACAAAAATGTGGTCGCTTCAGACCCGGTTTTACGAGCTCATGTTATAAGTATCTTAATTAATTACGTATTTAGTGAAATGCTATGATTAGCTACAGATAGACTACCACTTTGTCTGTAAAAAGCTACGTTTTTTTTTTTGTATTACAAAACTTCTAATAAACATAACATAATATAAATCAGCCCATTACCGTCCCTCTGCTGGGCACGGGCCTCTCCTCAGAATGAGAAAGGTTTAGGCCTTAGTTCACCACACTGGCCTATTGCGGGTTGGCAGACTACACAAACCATAGAGACTTTTATGGTACCCTCTCAGGTGTGCAGGTTTCCTCACGATGTTTTCCTTTACCGTTAACGCAAGTGATAATCAAATTCTGATCCGCACATGAATTCGAAAAGTCAGAGTTACGGGACCAGGATTGAACTCGCACCCTCCTACATGGAAGGCAAGCGTTCAACCGCTAGGTTATCACTACTTCACTTTGCTTAAACTTCTAACTAATACAATAGTATTAATTTTCCGTAGACTACTCCCACTAAAATAACGAAAATGGAATGAGTTTCGGTACATATATTTACCAACGACTCTAGGCTTAAAATGAATATAAAAATAACATTAATTCGCAGACAACTTCAAATGTACTCAAAAAATACGAAAAAACAAGAAATCAAATCCCTCTATTTTCTACATTGCACGTGCTTTGCCAATGTTTTTGTTTCTTTCGGTGTCTACTTGTGCATGAGCTCGTTTGTAGACTATTTTGAGTGGTTCTATCGTCTTTCGTATGATTGGTGACCATGGCCTTTCATTGCAGCGTTCTATCAGCATTTCCGAACTGATATGATGACGATCATGATGGAGTGAACCTTCTACACGTTTTTTACGTGGTAAAACTTCCCATTGTTCTACAAACAGATGTTTTAGGAAGAGATAAGCTGAACAGGGCCGGACTCGGTGCAGAAAGTAATAAATAAACCCGTTAACAATTAAATGGAACAAAAGTAGGAAAAACAAAGTGCTGTTTATGTTAATGGCTGTTGTGAACTGTAGAAATTATAAAAATAGGACTTTAAAAGTTTAAAGTTTGTTGGAAACGTTAGGTGTTTGAGTTATGAGGGGATTCGTATTTTAAACTTCATCTTTTGGAAGCTGTTTTATACAGTGGCATTTGAAATTAGGGCAATTTCTGGAAGCCGGAATCATCACTGGTAATAAACCGAGTACTGCTATGAGATTTTCCAGTAGAGACACGTCGCTGCGGCAGCGCTGTATTCGTAGTGGAGTCCGCGGCGCCGCACTGCTCCAGCAACATGTTTATTCTAGAATTCATAGCAGTGATATTCTAGTGGTGTGATCGTCGGACTGCCAAGTCATAGGTCTCGAGTTCGAACCCAAGGCAAGCATCTCTGACTTTTCGCATTCATGTGCGTATTGTATAATTATCACTTGCTTAACGGTGAAGCAACACATCGTGAGGAAACCGGCATGCCTTAGAGATATTTCTCGACGGTATGTGAAGCCAAGTCAGAGGTCCATGGGCGGCATAAACTCTGACAGCAGGTTAGTCACTAACCACACGAAAAGAAGACTCGTCTTGTCCTAAACAGCTTTCTTAGAACCGACTGATACAAAAATACTCCGAGACGGAACAAACATACGAGTATGTAGGCCATACAAATATTTGTATCGTACGTACGCAGATCGAACGCGCCAACCGCAGCTTATAAAACCAACAGCTCAGCCAGTACACCATACAATTCAACAATTTAAACATAAAATAATAAGCATAATAAGCCCACTACTATCCCACTACTGGCCACGGCCCTCTTCTCAGAATGAGAAAAGTTTAGGCCTTATTCCACCACGCTAACCTGGTGCGGGTTAGCAGACTACACACACCATTGAGAACTTTATGGAGCCCTTTCAGGTGTGCAGGTTTCCTCTCGATGTTTTCCTTCATCGTTCTTCATCCGCAACGCACTTAATTTCGAAAAGTTAGAGTAACGTGTGCGGGCCGGGACTCAACTCGGATCGTCCTGCATGGAAGGCAATCATTCTAAGGCTATCACAATCTAAACGAAATGTGCTATTTCCCCAAAAACTTACACAAGAACATTTTTGCAACAAGATGTAAATAAGCCTTCCATTTTTGCATGCGATCGATACGTTATGTTAAGTAAACTAGTTCCGTAGATACATCAAAGTCAGAAGACCGTTCTTCAGCCGGAGGTGATTGATTCCTCAACTGTTGGCTACTGAATGCTAGCCAGCGCTTTGCATAGTTAGCTGGTAAGAATGCAATACATTCGATTCCAGAGTCACTCCACGCTTGGCGAGAATGTAACACATGGAGTTAACAGTTACTAGCTGGGCTGCGCTGGTCACATCTGCCGTATGTCGAAAGAGCTGTGGGCAAAATCACCACTGAGTCCACTCCAAGGGCTCCAGCCCACACAACGTCAGATGACGTCGCGGCGGGTGTGTCTCATAACGAACGAACTTATTTGGTCTAATTTCATTTTATTATCGTTCATAAGATATAATTAACGTGAGATATACCAACTGTAGATATAATTTCTTTACATATAACATTTATTTATTCTAAAACTTATTTAGTATAACGTTGTTTGATATAACGTTTATGTAATCGAAAATCATTTGGTCTAACGTTTAATATTATAAAAAACGTCATTATGGTTAACACCCCGACTCGGATAGGTTAGGTTAGAAGGCTAAGGCGGGAGCGAAGCGGAACGAAGCGGATCGGAGCTCCCGCCTTAGCCTTTGTGGTTGTTTTTTTTAAACCACCCAGAAATAGGTGCCCCGCCAAGCGGGGCTCCGTCGAACTATCTTAGCGCAGGTGGTAATCAGTTACCTACTAGTTATGTTATGTTAACCCGTGTCTATGCAATTTTGCTTTGTGTTTTTAAGTAGGCGTTTTCATCATATTAGACCAAATAAGTTTGAGTGGTATGTCAAACGATTTTATATTTAATGTATGTTATGCTTATAAAAATTAGTTATTTTAAAATTATATCAATCGTTTATTATATTAACTAATCGTTATATTAAACAAAGTTATAGCTTCCGTTGTTATATGTTGTAAATATTAGAAATTTTGTTGTTATATCATCTATTACTTACCCCGTCGCCGTCGCGGCAGCCCCAGAAGGAGTTGGCGGGACGAACTAGACACTTATGCGAAGGATTTGCCGTAGAAAACCTTTAACCGTGATAAGTAGAACGAGGGTAGCGAGGCCCTGCAGTAGGATGATCATGGCTGAATAATAATAAAATTTAAAAAAATTGTACTTTCTGCGTAATCTATTATCTCGTAACGTGGTTTCATGTTTTTAATAGTAACTATAAGTCTCCTTACCGCTTCAAGGATCAAGGCGTGATGTTAAATTTGTGTACATTAGCAGGGTCCTAAATAAACTGTTATCGCTAAAACCCGAACATTAATGCACCCCATAAAGTTAGGAGAATGGATCATTATGTTATGTTTGACCCATAATTTACATATTGAGTAGGTACGAAATGGAAGCAACTATGTTGATAGTTGGTAGCTTTATTTTATCTAGAACAATATTTATCACATAATTCTTCTAGATGGAACATTATTTTAAGAATTTAATATTATTTTTATGTATTAAAAATACTAAATTTATTATAATGTATTTACGACTTGGGTTATGGCCACATCTTTTTTCTTAGTAATTTATCATTTTGTAAGTATGCGATCCTAAGAAAAAAAGCGGGTCCCTGCTGCATACTGCTATCTTCCAATTATACCAATCGTACAGTTTTGCTATTTCTGTGCAATTTACCCACCAACCAACATATACATTAGGAATCTATGGCAGTGGTCTTCAACTATTTTCCTGGTTTTATCTAAAAGAATTAACCAACAAAAAATAATAAAAAATGTAGCATCAATATTTTCTTTTTATAAAAAAAATTTGTCCTAAAATACTTTCACGTTACCGAGTCCCTCCCTGGAAACATTGATAATAAAAACATCGGGTTTAATAAAAACTGCTCTCATGTCGAAGTTACAGAACATCGTTTCCCTTTTATAGCGAGTTTTGTTTGATATATTTAAATAACAATAAAAATTCAGCGAAGAAAAGTTTGTTCGGGGCAGTTGAATAAGCGAGCGATCTCATTTAGGAACGACGACACGGTGGCGACACGACATTAAAACTAGGTGTGCTGAAAACTTAAACTAATGTATTGTGTCGTTTTTTTTAAAACCATAGCACTGGGTACTTGACCTTGGTAAACTGATTAACATTATGTTGGGTTCAAAGACAGAAAACTTGTTAAGAAACTATTTCATAAGATAACATAACACACATAACATAACATCACATCACGCCTTGTATTCCCCGAAGGGTCCGGCAGAGGTGTTTTTAATACACCCTCGTGTCACCAGTTATGTTTAAGTCCCATGTAAAAAGGGGCGAGCCTATTGCCATTAACCGGACACAAATCCAAACTCCGGGCTGCTACTGAGAAATTCGTAATTGAAAAACCCAATAACACATTACCCGACCTAGGGATCGAACCCAGAACCAAGCTCAGCAGTCGCGCTTGCGACCACTAGACTAATGAGGCAGGTAATTTCATAAGATAAACGAGAGAATAGGGTAGTTGACTATGTTTTTATTAAAAATCTCGAAACTTTTTCAAAAAACATTAGGCAACAGTGAAAAAAACAGTAAAAAATTTAATAAAATGCCCAAGTAACAAGCGATTTAAAATTGTTCCCTAGACAGAGACAACACTACAAGGCGTTGACGTCATACCTCATGAACTTTATATGTAGTTATTTTACATCACTACGTACATACAATGTCCGTTTTGCACGACAAGGACATAAAATGCCCCTCAAAAGTAATAAGGGTGAAATGTAGTGTAAATACAACCCAAACCTTACAATGCCACTATAAATTAGTGCTAGTAATATTCCAGGACACATTGTACACATTTCATCAAGAATTATAATTAAGCCTGACATCTCCTAATTGACGTTGATATTAATTTACGGAATTCCGTGATATCCAAACACCTATTGTTTGTCAAAGCTCGGTGTCCAATAAACTGTGACACTGGACTATTATTGGGTAATGGATTATTTATAGAAACATGGGTTTACTTCTGTCAATATTAATTGGGATGCTAAAATTAAAATATAATTTGATTATATAAGGACTAACCAAAATACCTGGACAAACTTTTACACAGTGTTCAATACGTTTAACTAATCACATATATGTAAAGAAAAACGAGATCCAAGTGTTTTTTTCTAACAAAAAAATAATAATGTTTTAAATTGCCTGTACTCTCTAAGAATAAACTCATCCATTTCTTATGCATCGACCGCCATTGGGGTGCGTGCTAATTCCGTGCCGCGTTTTACCTACACAGAAAAAAAAAAATTTGGTTAGAAAAAAAAACACTTGGATCTCGTTTTTTTTGCATAGATATGTGGCGAACCTCCTTACATGTTTTATTCGTGGTCGCCTTTAGTTTTTAGTTTTTCAGAATGACAGCTGTCTAGTTGGAATGATAGTTTCATAAGAGTATCTACCTCGGTATCGGTTCGCCTTTTATGTTTAATTTATATATTGTGCTGTAACCTATGACGTACCTAATACAGAATACTTCGATCCCCTGACTTTTATTGATAATTAACTTGGGCGCAATCGTAGCGCCTTAGATATATTCAGTTACACTTACTGAACACTGTGTAAAAGTTTGTCCAGGTATTTTGGTTGGACCTTATATAACAACATCGCGCCTTGTACCTATTCCTCGAAGGGTTCGGCAGTGATGTTTTTAGTACACCCTCGTTTCGCCAGAGCCTATTGCCATTAAACGGAACGAACGAATCCAGACTCCGGGCTGCTACTGAGAAATTCCTGATGGAAAAACACAATAACACTTTGCCCGTCCTGGGGATCGAACCCAGGACCCCATGCTCAGCAGTCGCGCTTGCGACCACTAGACCAACAAGGCAGTCAATAATGATGATATTTAACAGGAAAAGTAATATTTTTTCTCAAATCGACGCATGTTATTATTTCAAAATTGATCACGGCTCATGACCGAGTTCCCTTTGATTCGCAAATTTTTTTAATTCCTTATCTTAGGTTAGGCATAACTTTTAATGGCATAATAATACTTTGACATAATATTTTTTGGCATACTGTTTAGATAGGCAGAACTATTATTTGGCTATATTTTTTCAGTGTAATTTTGTAGATTAGATTACGTTATAATCAGAGATCGGATAATCGGATGCATATTTACCTAAAGTAAATTTTTCGCTACAAAAGTATGGAAACGGCTTCTGAAAATAATTTATTAGAAAAAAAACCGGTATCACGGGATTACATAACTAATCAATGTATATACTCGTAATTGCTTAAAAGTTAATTTTTAACCCCCGATTCAAATATATGTGTATGTAGGGTGTAATAAAGTGAGGGGTGCATGTCTGTATTAGTTAAAAAAAGATACACCTTTAGGTATGTAAATAAATAAATATGCATCCTATTCTAGGTAAATATGATTCCATTCTACAGAACACTAAGTTTGACGATCCCGGAATTACGGGATTTTTTCGATACAAAGGTGCATTCCATATTAGTCAACACCTAAACTTTAGGCAAATATGCATCCGATTATCCGATCTCTGGTTATAATGGTTAAAAAATAATTCCCTATACATTTATGCAGAATTAATATTATGCGTAACGATCATTATGATATATGAAAGTATGCCATGATAAATTATGACATTAAGAGCCCTTCACACAGCAGATCCGTTTTAACGGATCCGTCGCTACTGGATGTGTTGTTCACATCTGTATCGATGGATCAGTTAAACAAATGTCAGCTGCGCCGCGTCTAACAGGGAGGATACGATAAAAATAATGGATCCAGATAGATCCTGTAAGTTTTATGTGAATCAATAGTGAACCCTCATGACCCATGTCCTCTGAGGATACCATTTCAACGACAAACCTCTCAACATACTTACTTAAATCATCTTAATTATAATTAATTGAGGAAAAAATATAAAAGCTTTCATTTTGCATCTTAATTAGTAATTAAATTGTTTTCTACCTTTTAAATTATGATCGTGAAGTGTAAACGCGTAATTAGGAAAAGTTTTATAAATTAAATTCTTCCTGTTCTCTTTCAAATGCGGCAGAAATTATATAATTTGTCTACGCTTTACAAATCTGTGAAGCAACTGTGTATTATTAGTGTGTTTTGGTTGGTAACATTATTTATCTTTCCGTATGGATCATATGATTTTCGAAATTAAGCGAGGTGCTTTTTGTAATATAAAGTGGGAACACCACTATAATTGCTAAACAAGGAATAACTTTGAACCACAAACACCGCTGAACAGATGCAAACACATGCATGATGCAACAGTACACGTGTCGCCATGATTATGTCTGTGCCACGGCTTGTCGATATTCAAAGGCAATAGAAAGGCAGGCTCTGAATACCTCGTTACTGGGACCTTCTTCTTCCACAGAGTAGGAGGCGACAGAGATTAGTTGAACATTTTTTTTAAATTTTGTAAGACACATGTTTATTCAAACAGTCTATTCGTTTGTGTCCAAAAATGCATAAGTATGCATGTACAGACCGCAACAGGTCGGCATGGCAATTTTCTAGTCATTTTCAATACACAGCTCCAAGCAACAACGCGATCGAGATCGAAATCGATAAACGCGGTCGATGCGGACTCGTGCAGCGCTAAGACTAAGATGGCGCGGGCGCTGTGCGGGTGTGCGGGGTGTCCCCCCCTCCACGACTCACCTCATACCCGATTGTCATGTCGACCTGTCGTGGACTGAACGTTAAGACGGCAAAGCGGTATACCGCGCAGTGCCATTGTCACACTTTAGAAGTCAAGAGTGGCTTTAGGAGTCAACCCTCAACAAGCATGTGCACATTAAATTTAGCAGGCGTGTACTTACGAGAGGATAGTGAAAAACACTTTTAACCGTACACTATATATATTTTAATAATAATTACAATTAGGTCAGCAGGGCGTGGTTCGTGACAATGCGAGGAGTCCAGGGTCTTCTTAAGCATGTGTAGTACTCAACTTGGCAGCTGCAGCAGCGCGAGAAAGGGCGATCTGCAGCGTATCCAACGTTTTATAGGACCGGATCTCCGCCAGTCGCCACCACCCGTCACACCAGTAATACAGACAATGCCGTTTGTGCAAACGTTTGCACAAGCCGTTTGCGCATGCAAGTCGCTGCACCTACATTCCTACTACCTTTACAATAGAACACTATAAATAACGATCATCCTAACTTTTGATGGGCATATGGGGGTCATCTTGGAACACTTGACTGCAGTTTAACCAGCTTGCTCAATTTAAGAAGAAAGAAGGCAAGTATTTATTCTGTTAAGTGTGACTTTATCTTCCCACTTCAGATTGGTTCAGATTGTTAGATACTAGCTGTGTCCTCACGGCTCCGCCCGCATAAGAATTTTTATTCCAGTAATAAATATAGCCTATGTTACTCAGTGATAATGTAACTTTCTAACGGCAAAAGATTTTTTGAAATCTGTCCAGTAGTTTTTAAGTTTATTCGTTACATACAAAAATACAAATCTTTCCTTTTTATAATATTAGTATAGACTAGCTGTGTCCTCACGGCTCCGCCCGTAGCCTATGTTGCTCAGTGATAATGTAGCTTTCTAACGGCAAAAGAATTTTTGAAATCGGTCCAGTAGTTTTTAAATTTATTCGTTACATACAAAAATACAAATCTTTCCTCTTTATAATATTAGTATAGATATAGATTAATAGTCTGATAAATAATAAATAGTATTAAAACTGAAGCCGATGACTTACCTGATGGATGGTTTGATGTGTTAAGAACCACATCAATAAAATTGTTTTTCTTGGCAGCCATTTTGCAAGGTCCCTGACTACAACATACTATCTGAGGGGATAATGGCCATCCAACTTCCATCAGCAGGTATCTTAAATTGAAAAGATGTGTAATAGCCATTCAGTTTGTTCTAAACCGTCTTCGATTAAAAACGAAACCTCTGAATCTTTACACTACTCTACATTTTGTAGAGGCGCAATGCAAACTACATACATAGGTAAAGACTCTGACTACGTAGCACCCTTTATGTATGGACAGCTCTTACATGCTCTATATTTTGCTCAACTGTGTGGGAAATATCGCCAACTTGAACTCCAAGTCACTACATACCACCGGGTGTAAGGGACAGTGTAACGAAAACTGAAACAGTGAATTCAGTCCGTGATTCTGATTGGAGAATAAATGGCTATTCTCAGAACTTTCCGAATCTTAATTTTGCGAGGTTAAGCTGCTCTTGCCCCGTGGCAAGAGCAAATGATGTGTGTGTGGATGTGGAATGAACGGTCACCCATCCACGGACTGACCGTTCAGTCCGTGGATGGGTGACCGTTCATTCCACATCCGAGACCCCTCCCTGCCTCGGAGATCTTGTTAAACTGTCGGTCCCGGGTGTCATACGAATACTTATGACAGTCGTTATGGGAAGTCAGAAGCCCGAAAGTCTGACAACTGGTCTAACCTTAGGATATCAGCATTGCCCTTTAACTGGGTTACGGAGGTCTGATGGCAGTCGCTCCGTGTAAAATACTGGTATTTAGCCGCTTCTGGTTAGACTGGAAATTGACCCTAACATAGTTGGGAAAAGGCTATGCAGGACAACTTACAAAAAAATATAGAAAATAATGTATCAGTATTTATATTTCCTTTGTGTGAATATTTAAAGCATTCTTCGTTCATGGTTATGAAGGAAGAATACTTTATAATATATTATAAATATAATTATAATATAATATATTATAATGCACTTGCGGTTGCATCGTCACCGGAAAGTCAATACTACTTAAGCGCCATTTTGGCAAAATGAGTAATCTATACTAATATTATAAAGCTGAAGAGTTTGTTTGAACGCGCTAATCTCAGGAACTACTGGTTGTAAATGTAAAAATATGTTTGTGTTGGATAGTCCATTTATCGAGGAAGATTATAGGCTATATAACATCACGCTACGACCAATAGGAGCGGAGCATAAATGAAAAATGTTGCAAAAACGGGGAAAATGTCCACCCGTGCGAAGCCGGGACGGGCCGCTAGTGTATTATATCGTTGAATTGGTTTTTTTTACTCATTTTGGCCAAAATGGCGCTTAAGTAGTATTGGCTTTCCAGTAACGACATGTTTTAAGATAACTTTAAGCTTTATTTAAGCTTGGTTTTACATATTTTGGTTGATACCTAGTTTTGTAGTGCACTCAGCATCTGTAGCCTCGAGTTGCACACTCATTCCTTGCAAATCTCTTTTATTTACCACACCTCAGTATTCTGTCTTATCTTCCTTTTCAGAACAAGTCTTACATAATTTATTAGTATCACGACGCTCCCCGGGGGGTGGGCAGATGTCCTGCTACAAGTATTTTTGTCCAAGACGACAGACACGGAAAATGGCGGTTCTTTGAGCGATGCACACATTTAATATTTATATGGTATGAAAAAAGGTTTTTTTTAAATTTACTGCTACTGGTCTGAAATGTGATTGATAAGCACTCTTTTCATGCTAAAAAAGGCGGATTCACCTTGAGGTTTTGTGTATACTCTTGCATTTCACGATCTGGCTGTCATAAAAGTCAATACTCAATACTCAATATCTTTATTGCTTTACCATAATGTGTACTTAGGTGGTAACTATATAATTGAGATCATTATGGACCCTGTAGGGCACAGCAAAAGGGTAGGAGAGAGGAAGCCCTGTTTTAGGAGATAATGAACAGTAATATTATTGCTATATTATTTCATTATTAGGTCAGGGCTCTTTATTTATTATTATTATATTATTTAATTTTACTATTATTGCTATTTTATTTATTATTATTTTTGATATATTATTTATTTATTATTTTTATATTATTCTGATCATTGCAGATTATAACTGTAGTTGTTTTTGAAAGAAACCGAACACTAGGATCAACGGCAGGTACTACCGAATTGCCTGACATCATGATGGTAAACATAACATCATAACATCACGCCTTGTATTCCCCAAAGGGTTCGGCAGAGGTGTTTTCGTACATCCTCGCTTCGCCAGTTATGTTTAAGTCCCATGTAATAGGGGGCGAGCCTATTGCCATTAACTGGGCACAAACCCAGACTCCGAGCTGCTACTGTGAAATTCCTAATGGAATAACACAATAACACTTTCTAATCTAACCTTAGGATATCGGCATTGCCTAGTAACTGGTTTGCGGTGTTCTGACGGCAGTCGCTCCGTGTAAAATACTGGTATTCAGCCGCATCTGGTTAGAGTGGAAGCTGACCCCAACATAGTTGGGAAAAGGCTAGGCAGAACAAATTCTTATTAGTCTTCTCTTTAAAACGAGCACAAACCAACAAAGCTCCAATATTCTGACAGCTGAAAACGGAATTATTTTAGACAAATCCGAAGCCAGTACTGTTATTATATCCGCTGAATATTCATGTAACATTCAACGGAATAATTAATCTTTGGTTATAGGGCTTGTACACAAAACTGCGATACGACGTCGCATCGTAGAAATATACGAGCTCGCACGACGCATCGCAAGAACTTACGAATTGATTCGCGTAATTGATTTTTCCTATATCTTCTTATCAGTAACAGCAGTGCGCAAATCTTTTTGCGCAAGTTTATTCTACCTAGTATAAAATACGTTCAATACGGTTGACGATCGTCCAGGGATTGGTCATCCGAACCTTGGAAGGAAGACGCCTTGCCGCACGGAATCGCATCGCAGCAATTTGCGTTGCAGTTTTCTGCGTTGCGAATTCGCATCGCGCCGATTTGCAGTTTTGTGTACAAGCCCATACGTAGTGTTATAGCAAAGCAGTGATAGCCTAACTGCCTTGGTCTAGTGGTGGTAAACGCGACTGCTGATCCTTGAGGTCCTGGGTTCGATCCCCAAGTCGGGTAAAAGGTTATTAGGTTTTTCTGTGTAGAATTCCTAAGTAGCAGCCTGCAATTTGGATTTATGCCCGGTGGATGGCAATAGACTCGCCCCCTATTACATGGGACTTAAACATAACGGCTAAATGAGGGTCTTACTATACACCTCTGCCCTCTTACTATACACCTCTGCCTTCGGAGAATATAGGCGTGATGTTATGTTTATCTGATAGCCTACCTGTTGAACGCTTGCCTTTTATATAGGAGGGTCTGAGTTCAATCCCGGCCTTGTGACTCTTCGAATTCATGTGCGGATCAGAATTTGTTTCTTACTTGCGAAGGAAATTTATTATACTCTTTTGTATGTGCAATTGTTATACACATAACGTAACCAGCCCATTACTGTCCCACTGCTGGGCACGGGCCTCTTCTCAGAAGAGAAAGGCCTTTGTCCACCACGCTAGCCTGGTGCGGCTTGGCAGACTACACATACCATCGAGAACTTTATGGAGATTTCTCAGGTGTGCAGGTTTCCTCACGATGTTTTCCTTCACCGTTAACTCAATTGGACGTAGTTAAGCAGAAAGGACTCAACCCACACAGAGTCACTTTTGAGTTATTGACGTTTTAAGTTCAGGAATGGTTTCCTTCAGTGATTTTGTTACGTCATTACACATCCGTGGTAAAATCAATCGTATTTTTATATATATAAGTTGGTTGATGGTTATATTGTGTATTTCTGAACTTTTATAGGAAAATATAGGGTGGATGATTTAAGCAGGTTGGGTCTTTATCTATACTAATATGATAAAGAGGAAAGATTTGTATTTTTGTATGTAACGAGTAAACTTAAAAACTACTGGACCGATTTCAAAAATTCTATTGCCGTTAGAAAGTTACATTATCACTGAATAACATAGGCTACGGGTGGAGCCGTGAGGACACAGCTAGTAGGTAATAACAAGAACATACCTGCCTAATATGTGGTTTGGTTCCCTGTCACAAAAAACAATATTTCCTTTGTTTATTTCTGGGATCTTTTTTGCTGAATGAAAGGCCCTACCTTATAGACCATTTTGGTATCAATAACTCATTTTTGTCAATTTTGTGTATTGAGTCCTTTCTGCTAAACTACATCCAATTGATAATCAAATTCTGATTCGCGTATTCATACATACGTTATGTAAAACCTCTATGGATCTAGTAACAATACAAATTGCTCTCAAATTGGGAGCCTTAAAGTTTATATTAATTGGGGAGTGCGCCCAAATTGTTGGCATTCCGCTAGATTAGTTACACCCGACCGCGGCCCAAGTTTGGGGCTCTTACCCTAGTAATCGTTAGATCAATAGGATATCTTTCTTCGGCTTGATGACGGAAAAGACTTACGTTGTCAAATCTTATTGTGATAGGTATGTTTTGCAGCATTGATAATGTATTACATAATCAATGCTGACATATACATTGGTTCGACATAGAATCCCCTGCTCCGTCGAATGACCACTGTTTTTATAACGTCGGGTAGGTACGTTGATTCATCTTGACGACTACCATCCCGTTATCAACATTGTCCAGTGTTACCAGCTACTGACAACAGATTTAAAAATATTATAGTATTTCGTAATCTATGTATACTAATATCTGTACTAATATTATAAACAGGAAAGGTTTGTATTTTTGTATGTAACGAATTAACTTAAAAACTACTGGACGGATTTCAAAAAATATTTTACCGTTAGGAAGCTACATTATCACTAAGTAACATAGGATATATTTATTACTGGAATAAAACTTCTTACGCGGGCGGAGCCGTGAGGACAAAGCTAGTGTTATTCTGTGTTATATAACACTAGCGTTTGCCCACAGTTTCGGTTGCGTGATTTTTTCATATTAATTTTACCGCTTTGAGGTGAAATTTTCAAAAATCCTTCCTTATTGGATGCCTTCGTTATAAAAGATGCCTGCTATCAAAATTTCAAGTTTCTAACCCCAGTGGTTTAGGCTTTGCGTTGATAGATCCGTCAGTGAGTCAGTTTCTCAATACAAATTTTATTTTATTTATAACTCTTGTGAGCTGCCTCGTTGGTCTAGTGGTGGCAAGCGCGACTGCAGATCGTGAGGTCCTGGGTTCGAACCCAGGTCGGGCAGTGTTATTGAGTTTTTCTGTGTGAAATTTCTCAGTAGTAGCCCGTAGTTTGGATTTGTGCCCGGTAGATGGCAATAAGCTCGCCCCGTATTACATGGGACTTAAACATAATGGCGAAATGAGCGAATGAACGGCAAGTAAGTACAGTCGTCATCAGAAATGTTAAAAGGATTTCTAATTTTAAAGCAAATTCGTCCTCAAAACTAATCTATACATATATATAATAAAATCGTAGGAAAGTGAAAACTGTACATTGAATATTTTTTAAAAAGAATACTTGGGGCGTGATCTACAATCGATATCGAAGCCAAAAATATAGTTTTTAGAATTTTTGTCTGTCTGTTTGTCTGTATGTATGTCCGGGCTAAACTCAAAAAGTAGTGCGTGGATTTACTTCAAATTTTGCATGAATATTACTAAGAGGTCGGGTCAACATATAGGCTACATATTATCACGCTATCACCTACGGGGGAGGAGCTGTGAATCTTTATTTTTCTTACGCATTCTGTGTCAGCGTGTAATCTAACGACGCATATTTGCTATTTTAAAAGTTGTTCACTTATAATGCTATAGCGACACTGGCATCTTAGGTATTTTTGGTGCTGTAGAGCCTTCACGCAGGCGACGTCGCGGGCAGCAGCTAGTAAAATATGAAACATTAATTACGTCCAAACTGAAATTAAAACCTTCTTAATTATTTCTTTGACGGAGTACCAAGAGATTAAACGGTACTCATTAAGGTTTAATTTACAGATTACGTAATCACTGTTAACGAGAAGAGATGAAGAGCCTTGCTTCTATGTGTAGGTATTACATTTAAATATTTTTTTAAATTGTTATAGCCTGAAATGGCAAGCATTCAACCACTAGGCTATCACTGCCATGTCTACATATATCTGCCTAGCCTTTTTCCCAACTATATTGGGGTCAGCTTTCAGTCTAACCAGATGCGGATGAATACCAGTATTTTACACGGAGCGACTGCCATCAAATCTCCGCAATCCAGTTATGCTAATGCCGATATCCTGCTAGAGCGGTTGTCAGACTTTCGCGCTTCTGACTACTCTTAACGACTGTCATAGATATTTGTATGATACCCAGGACTGACGGCTAAACGTGCTCTCCAAGGCACGGAGGGGTCAAACCCAGCTTAACCTTGCAAATCATAAGAGCCCTCTCAGATGTGCAGGTTTCCTCACGATGTTTTTCATTCACTGTTAACGCAAGTAATACTCAAATTCCTGATCCGCCCATGAATTCGAAAAGTCAGAGGTACGGGTCGGGATCGAACTCAGACCCTCCTGCATGCAAGGCAAGCGTTTAACTGCCAAGTTATCACTGCACTAAATAAAATATCACAAAAATATAACAAGACGCTTGGTGGTAAGATCTACACGGTCCGCCTGGCTAGCTACCACCCTCACATTAAAGTCCGGCGCCAAGCAGTTTACTGTATTCCGTCGTGTGTATGAGAGAGCCAGAGGAGTATAGGGCAGTCCCCGTATATCTATAGTTCTTTACTACTTGGATTCGTATGCTCCACCTTAGACCCCGTCTACGCTTGGTGTGACTAGAATCAAACGTGATACTGTCAAACAATAAACAAATAAAAATAAAACCCAAAAACATAGGCGGAATAATAAGAGCAGTTAATATCTATTATCTTTTAATGTTTAAGTCAGGAAGAAAGTTATTAAAATAAATATTTTTACCACAATACACGGGTCCCATCGCCCGTAAACTGATCCTAGCGCAAATTAGTAAATCCCTTGACACTTGGGGTCACTGACATTACAAAATACCACCAAGGAGCTCGGCTAAAACCGCTATAAATAAAAAAAAGCAGGGTGCGAACTGGATTTTAAACGATGGGTTCTGTATGTCAAGACCCCTTAAGATATTTTGTAAAGAAATGTGACACGTACAGAAATTACTTCTTCTTTTGCAAAGTCCTGCTGTCAAATTATATGTTTTTTTATTTCAATTATACCTTTTACTAGCTGTATCCTCACGGCTCCTCCCGTAGCCTATGTTACTCAGTGATAATGTAGCTTTCTAACGGCACAAGATTTTTTGAAATCGGTCCAGTAGTTTTTAAGTTTATTCGTTACATACAAAAATACAAATCTTTCCTCTTTATAATATTAGTATAGATAACGTCCAAATGGGTCAATTAGGTTTTGTGCCACATGGAATTAAAAATAAATACGGAATATATGTATATTCTAATGTATTGCTGTTCGTTACCTACGCTTATGTATTAAAGTGAATGTTAGTCGTGGCAGAAGAGGCATGAAAGTAGAATAAATGCCGTGGAAATGCGTTCCTTGCGAAGTATGTGCGGTGTAACTTTGAATGATAGATTGAGAAATGAAGAGATTAGACAAAGTTGCGGTTTAAAAGATGATGTAGTGACAAAAATTGAAAGGAGTATGCTTAGGTGGTTTGGCCATGTTGAGAGAATGAGTGAACGGCGATTAACAAAAGAAATTTATAAGGCGGATGTTAATGGGAACGCCGGTAGAGGACGTCCTAGAAGGACATACATCGATGTTATTGGTGATATTCTTCACAAAGGTCAGGTGCGTAGTACTCTCAACCGGCGTGCTTATATGACAAGATGTATGAATGTGGATGAAGCGAAAGGGGTATGTAAGAGTCGTAGCATGTGGCGTTCTATAGTTTCTGCCTACCCCCATGGGAAAAAGGCGTGAGTTTATGTATGTATGTATGCTGTTCGTTAGTCTCGCTGAAACTCGAGAACGGCTGGACCGATTTGTTTTTTTTTTTTTTTGTTCACCTCAATTCCGAGTTGTTTTAGGAAAAAGAAAATGAGAAAAAAAAATGTTTTTTGTAGGTACTACGTTTATCAGGTCATCTATTTTTGAATAATTTTTACTTTGCGCACGACTAATGAGAGCAAAGATGCATAGTTGTAAGGCAAGATCTATGTATAATATTCTACGTACATAATAACCTATATCTCCAGTAATACAATGCTAAAATGCACACGAAAATCTCCACTGTTGGACGAAGAGCCTTCTTCTACGGCCCATTATAAATAATTACAAGCGTACCCACAGATTTACAAAGAACGGTGTCGGTAATTGCTAAAAGAGCGAATGACCGTAAATGAAAATAATTTACGTTACGGACCCCTAAAACCCTCGTTATTAATGTTCAAAAAGGGAGCGATGCAAATTTCCCAACAAATAGAAATTCCTCTCATTAACTCTGGCTTTAATGACGTCTTTTTTACTAAAAACCTGCTAAAGAAATGCGTGGCTTTAGCTAAGAGACGAATGTTTAGAATAAACAGTAGGGGCACCATGTATAATGTTAATATTTTATAATAAACAGAAAGGACACCATGTATAATGTTAATATTTTATAATAAACAGAAAGGACACCATGTATAATGTTAATATTTTATAATAAACAGAAAGGACACCATGTATAATGTTAATATTTTATAATAAACAGTAGGGGCACCATGTATAATGTTAATATTTTATAATAAACAGAAAGGACACCATGTATAATGTTAATATTTTATAATAAACAGAAGGGACACCATGTATAATGTTAATATTTTATAATAAACAGTAGGGACACCATGTATAATGTTAATATTTTATAATAAACAGAAGGGACACCATGTATAATGTTAATATTTTATAATAAACAGTAGGGGCACCATGTATAATGTTAATATTTTATAATAAACAGTAGGGGCACCATGTATAATGTTAATATTTTATAATAAACAGAAGGGAACCATGTATAATGTTAATATTTTATGAAATGTTTTCAAACTTTCGCGATTTGTACACATTATAAAAATACTAAATCGGGTCTAATCGCGTAGAAAAATTTTATAAGGCAGTAAAATACCTTATTTATCCCGACGTTTCGACCGAATTTCACCGGCCGTGGTCACGGGTAGATTGAAAAATAAAAATATAAAAACCTTATAAAAAAATTCTACGCGATTAGACCCGATTTAGTATTTTTATAACATTTTATTATACACAAAAAAAATGCCTCGTTGATCTAGTGGTGGTATGCGCGACTGCTGATCGTGAGGTCCTGGGTTCGATCCCCAGGTCGGACAAAGTGTTATTGGGTTTTTCCGTGAGAAATTCCTAAGTAGCAGCCCGGAATTTGGAGTTGTGCCCGGTTGATGGCAATCGCCCCTTATTGCATAGGACTAACGGCAACGTGAGGGTGTTGCTCTACACCTCTGCCCAACCTTTCGAGGAACACAGGCGTAATGTTTATGTGTGATAAGGAAAGTAGGTAGAGCCTAAAATAGACGTAAAGCTTTAAATTAAAAGAAACAAGTTACTGCATTCCGTCGTGTGTATGTTAGAGCCAGAGGGGTATAGGGGAATCCCCCTATATCTCTGTTCTTTGGATTCGTGTGCTTCATCTTAGACCCTGTTTACGCTTACCATCAGGTGAGACTAGGGTCAAAAGCAAACAAATCAAGAAGAAAAAAAAACAACATAACAACACGCCTGTATTTTCCGAAGGTTGGGCAGAACTCTATAGTAACACCCTCATTTCGCCGTTATGTTTAAAGTTCAATATAATAGGGGGCGAGCCTATTGCCATCAACCGGGCACAATTCCAAACACAGTGCTGCTACTGAGAAATTCCTAATGAAAAACACAATAACACTTTGCCGGACCTGGGGATCAAACCCAGGACCCTATGCTCAGCAGTCGCGCTTGCGACCACTAGACCAACAAGGCAATCAAGTCAAGGCAAGATTTCCATCAACCGGGCACAATTCCAAACTCCGGGCTACTACTGTGGAACTCCACACGGAAAAACCCAATAACACTTTGCCCGACCTGGGGATTGAACGCAGGATCTCGCGATCAGCAGTCGCGCTTGCCACCACTAGACCAACGAGGTAAAGAAAACACTGCTTTAAAAACAAAGTAATATCCTTATGTTAGATACAGTTCCTAATTTGGACCACAAAAAGTGTCACATCCACGTACAAAAATCTGTGCAAAGTGGGGGACCAAAAACTGCCGCGGAGCCGGCTCTAACGTGGCTAAATAAAAAGTGGAGGCTGCTTCATTATTGACCACAACGACGTGCGAATGGGGAAATATAGAGCTGGCATTTTTATTTTGTAGGTGAAGTAGGTAACTTTTTAAGACAGTTTTACTACTTTTTGTTCTGCCTAGCCTTTTCCCAACTATGTTGGGGTCAGCTTCCAGTCTATTAAAACACACGTTAGCTTTTCGTAATTCCACAGACAGACTTTTATTAGAATTAATTTGCACAGAGTAAAAAACATAAATTGGTTGTACCGAACCATAAACATATAGGTAATACTATTTTGTTACTGACATTCTAACACCCCTACTTAACAAAATAAAGGTGAACTTTCTAACAAAATGCTTTCCTTTTATTTAGCCTTAATTCCTAGCATATGCATAAACTTATAATGCTTAGTTGACAAAAGACCTTTGGTTAACAAGTCAGCAGGCATTTCCTGAGTTGAAATGTATTCAATATTAATAAATTTATTTTTAACTGCATCTCTAACATAATGGAATCGAACATCTATATGTTTTGACCTAGTATGTGCCTGATGACTTGTTGCTAGTTTTAATGCGCTTTGATTATCACACTTCAATTTAATTGCACATTGTCTACCAGTAATTTCATACATCAGATTTCGTAAACAGCTTCTCTGGATGCCTCCGAAAGAGCAACATATTCTGCCTCAGTGCTGGATAAGGAGACAGTCTTTTGTTTCCTACTTTGCCAGGAAATCACAGAACCATTCATAACTAAACAGAACCCAGTATAAGACTTTCGATCCAGGCTATCGCTAGCCCAATCTGCATCAACAAAACCTGTCAACTCTACACTTTCCTTATTATATGTCAAACAATAATGATTTGTTTTTTGTAAGTATCTCAATACTCGTTTAGCATAATTAAAATGAGTTTCATCAAAACAATTATTGAACTGGCTGAGATAGCTAAGAGAATATGATAAATCAGGCCTTGTCAAAACAGTTAAATACATAAGGCTGCCTATCAGTCTTTGGTATGGAATGTTTACTGCACAATTTTCAGCCTTTTTTAAGTTCAATTTACTTTCAATAGGAGTATCAATAGTCCTGCAATTTGACATATCAAACTTTAATAATAATTCCTCTATATATTCCTGTTGATCTACTGTTATGGTCTTACATTCCTTGTTCACATTAATTCGCATGCCTAAGTAACGTCTAACAGGACCTAAATCTTTCAATTTGAATTCAGAACTTAGTACAGTTTTCAATTTTTCAGTTTCCATATTACAATTTGAACATATCAGAAAATCGTCGACATAGACAGCTACAATAATCTTAACATTCTCAGATAACTTTGTAAACAAGCATGGTTCAAATTTACTTATTTTAAAACCAAAATTAAGTAAACAGTCTTTTACTTTTTCATACCAAACCAAAGAAGACTGTTTCAATCCATAAATAGCTCTTTTAAGTTTTAAAACCTTTCCATTGCTTTTATTTACAAAGCCTTCTGGAAATCTCATATAAATATTTTCTTTTAAGTGCCCGTTTAAAAACGCTGTTGTCACATCTAGATGTGTAATGTCCATGTCCCACTGTACACTTAGAGCAAACCACATTCTCAGAGTGGAGTGTTTTACAACAGGAGAAAAAGTGTTCACATAATCAATGCCACGTCGTTGTGTGAAACCTTTAGCCACAAGTCTGGCACGATACCGCACTTTGTCATTCACATCAAGTTTTTTATTTAAGACCCACTTACGCTGCACAATTGACCCATCACTTGGTATATCAACAATTTCCCATGCATCATTTTCATCAAATGATTGAAGTTCCTCTCGCATAGCCTGTCTCCACTGATCAGCTTCAGGTCCATTCAGCGCTTCTGAGAAGTCTATCTGTTCGACTTGTGGACTAGAACCAGAAACACAGACATTACCATACCCAAAACGTTCCGGAGGTTTCCGCATTCTCTTGCCCTGTTCTGAAAATTCTGGAACTGGTTGCAACTCACTGCTTGAGATATCAGTCTCTGTGTATGAAGTTGTAATGGTGCGTCCAGACCTGACGAACGCGCCGCGAATGCGCCGCTCGCGCGCAGCTCGCGCGCAGCTCGCGAACTGCGCGCGAGCGGCGCGCAGAGCTTTGTACGAACATGAAATGCACGCGCGCAGTTCGCGAGCGGCGCGCGAGCTGCGCGCGAGCGGCGCATTCGCGGCGCGTTCGTCAGGTCTGGACGCACCATTAGAGTATCATCATCATTTACATTTGATGGATCAGTATATACAGATGTATCTGAATCTAAATCATGGAGAAATTCATTCATTGAAGACTCCCCCACTGAATCTCTGCAATCTTTATTTGTTGCTAGCGGTTCATGTGCTTCAATTTCAACATCATTCTGTATCCAAACTGCTGTTTCTTCTCTATTACTATCTGTTGTTTTTGTTTTTTCTTCCATCACTATGACATCTCTCTTCACAGTTATAATATTTTTTTCAAGATCATATACACGATATCCTTTCACTGTTTCTGAAAAACCTACAAGGATGTGCATTCGTGCTTTTTTGTCCCATTTTTATCTCTTTGCTTTTGGTATGTGAACCATCACAGGGCTACCAAAAACACGTATGTGGCTTAAGTCTGGTTTCTTTTTAGTCCACGCTTCATAGGGTGTTTTATTTCCCAAGCTTGAAGTTACCGACCGGTTCTTTAAATATACTGCTGTATTTGCTGCTTCAGCCCAACGTGGGGCAAAGGGGTACAGAAACACTACAGATAATACATACTGATGTATGTGGTCCTATGGAAACAAAGTCCATTGCAGGTGCTCAGTATTTTGTCTTGTTCATTGATGATTATAGTGGTATGATTTTTATATACTTTCTTAAGTATAAGAGCGAAATCTTCAGGACATTTAAAAATTTCAAAGCAATGGCTGAAAATCAGCAGAATGATAAAATTAAAATACTACGCACAGACAATGGTGGTGAGTTTTGTAATAGCGAAATGGAGAATTACTTACTCAAAGAAGGGATTATCCACCAGAAAACAAATGCGTACACACCAGAACAAAACGGTGTTTGTGAACGGGCTAACAAAACTGTTGTAGAGAAAGCACGATGTTTACTTTTTGACGCTAAGCCAGAAAAGAAGTTCTGGGCCCATAACCTATTAAAACACACGTTAGCTTTTCGTAATTCCACAGACAGACTTTTATTAGAATTAATTTGCACAGAGTAAAAAACATAAATTGGTTGTACCGAACCATAAACATATAATACTATTTTGTTACTGACATTCTAACACAGTCTAACCAGATGCGGTTGAATACCAGTATTTTACAAGGAGCGACTGCCATCAGACTTCCGCAACCCAGTTACTAGGCAATACCGATATCCCAAGGTTAGACCGGTTGTCAGACTTTCGGACTTCTGACTTCCCGTAACGACTGTTATTAGGAATTCGTATGGCACCCAGGACCGACTGATTAACGTGATCTCCGAGGCACGGAGGAGTCTCGATGTGTAACGAATGGTCACCCATCCACAGACTGATCGCGGGAAACTCAGCTTAACCTCGCAAATTATATGATCCGCGCGGTTGGTAATAAGCCACTCAATTATACTACTTTTTCTAACATTAAATTTACATTTTATCAAAAGTAAAGACATTGTTAATAACAATGTTATGGATATTGCAAATAATATTTAGCCAAGAATATTGTTACCCTAATCCAAAAAAAACGTAAACGTGCGAGTATGTCTCGCGTCCTGAGGTTTCTGTACCGTTTTATAACTGTAAAGTGAGATTATTACGTGACAATTTACATTGTATGAAAAAACTTTTAAACTAAATTAAGAGTGTCATGCCAAATGTCAACATTCTAGGTCACCTGGAAGAAGGGGCTTTTGTCTGCCAGTTAGTCAAAGAATTCGTCTAAAACAATAAAGGATGATTTCCACCAAACGGCTTGCATCGCATCGGATCGGAAAGGATACGATCGGATGCGGCAACAGCCGATCGCGTCCGGCAGGATGTCGACGCATACGATCGGCTCTATACCGTCGCTGGCGAACGTATCCGTTTCGGTGCCTAGTCAAATAGTTTCATTCCTACCGTGTTGGATACAACGACAGGCGAACGGATCGCGTGTCGCGGAAAACTCCCGCGGTCAAGCTGCTGTGCGCGGCTTGGTAATATAGACTTTAAATACTGTGTACACGATTTAATATCGTTTAAAGATTGTAAAATCCGTTCCGATCCGATGCGATGAGAGCCGTTTGGTGGAATTCATATCCCCGTAAACATCCAGTACTGAACACCGGTTATTCAATGATTAATAACAAATCTTCGCAGATCCACGTCACAGGCTCTGTAGGGAGCTCTTTAATCCAGAGCGATGCACCGCTATAAAATTTAATATTAATATTAATCTGTAGGCAGGCGACGCTGTGAGACTTCGCTTGTCAAGAAAGATTCATGTTAAATACGCGACTTTAATTGTGAAGCACTTTTGGTTTAAATAAGTAATGTTGTCGTATAATACCTACCTTGGAAAATGATACTGAGTATTATATACATAATAAACTCAGTGCTGCCTCGTTGGTCTTGTGGTGGCCTCAGGAAGACGTAGGGCAAGGCCCCACAGAGGAGAGGTCCGCCATGGGTTGGCGGACCGAGACCTGCCAGGGTTGCGGTGCATGCTTTTGCGAATCCCGCGACCCCGGCCGAACGATCAGGAGAAGGAACACTGTTGGTTTTTAGCCGGTAAGAGTCCGGCAGACCTCCTCGCCTTCCCCGGGCGAGGGACTTCCATGAGGACTTTCCAACGATAAAAAAAAGTGGTGGCAAGCGCGACTGCTGATCATCAGGTCCTGGGTTCGATCCCCAGGTCGGGCAAAGTGTTATTGGATTTTTCCGTGTGGAATTCCTCAGTAGCAGCCCGGACTTTGGATTCGTGCCCGGTTGATGGCAATAGGCTCGCCCCCTATTACATGGGACTTTAAATATAACGGCGGAATGAGGGTGTTACTATACATCTCTGCCCAACCCTTCTGGGAATACAGGCGTGATGGTATGTTATGTAAAAACTCAGTTTCATTTCCCGACCTTTGGATGCCAGGTATTAATTTCAACTCGATACTTTTAACGTTTTCTGAGAAAAAGAATCTACACAGACAGACGGACAATAAAGTGACCCTATAAGAGTTCTGTATGTTTCATTTCGAGGTACCTACGGAACATTAAAAATCTTGTAGAATACTTATGTCTATCGCAAAAAATAACATGAATATTCGTCAAAACCCTGCAAGTGTGGTTCCAACATTATATCCTTTTTTTTTTTTTTCTTTTTTTATCGTGGGGAAATCCTCATGGACTATCCCCCGTCTGGGGAAGACGGGGGGGTGTGCCGGACTCTTACCGGCTAAAACCACCACGGTGTCCCTCCTTCTGACCTAAGGCCGGGGTCGCGGGATTCGCTATTGCATGCACCGCAACCCCGGCAGGTCTTGGTCCACCAATTACTGGTGGACCTCTCCACTGTAGGGCCCCACACCACGACCTCCTGAGAGGCGCAGGGGGCACCCCACATCACCGGCGCACCAGAACACATGGTACGCCGTGACCACCCCGGGGACCAAACAAGTAGGTACATGGGCGCGAGACTACCCCGTGTCTGGGCACCCCTGGTCCCCCTGCGACGGGTCAGGTTAGTGGCCCCGTCGCCTACCACTTTTCGGCCGCAGAGGATAGGGAGAGCGGCCAACTAAACACCGACACTCCTCTCCCCCTGCGGCCCCACCGCGTCCGCCATCTGACGGTGGCGGCCCCGTCGGGCCGCGGAAGGTAGGGAGAACGGCGCACCGTAATACCGGCACTCCTCTCCCGCCGCGGCCTCCACCCTTCAGCCGCAATGCCTCCCATAAGATATCGCGGCCCTCCTCAGTTGCGATGTCGCCCAGGCGACACCGCAACCTACTTGGCCGCTACGTCGAGGGCTTCCAGGCCCAAGCCCCGACGAGCAGCCCCTCCTCGGGTTCCTCTTCGCTTCACCGTGGGGCTCGAAGCCACGGCTACTAAGCCCCCCCGCAACGACAATGCGGGAACCCACCGGGGGGGTCCAACATTATATCCTAAAAATTATTATGGTAATGTTATCGTCGCTTAAGTTCTAACATCGCGAAACTCGAAAAATAGTAGTTTTGAGTTACGCACGTCATTCGATAGGAAATCGAAAAACGCATCGTTTGACCAATCACAATCAATGGTTAGATCCAATAGCAACGCGTTATTTCAAAAACAAAATCCACCGCGTTTGTAATATTTTTTCCATCAAGCTATGTAAACAGCTAAAACGTGTAAGTTAGGTGAGTTCCATACTGGATCGTGGCGCAAAAGTGCTCCGTCGAAAAAACCAAAATAAAATAAAATATTGTAGATTAAAAACAATTATATTATGATAAGTAGAAAAATTTCAATTTTTTGCTCTCTTGAAAAGTTAACTATTTTGAGTTACGCGGTGTTAGAACTTAAGCGACGTATTACATAAGACAATGTCTTAATTCTATTATAACATTACCATTTTACCACCATTTGGCCACGGCCAACGTGGCCCACTAAAACCCATTGCGAGAAAAGTGCCGTGCCCTGCAGTGGGACAGTAATGGGCTAATTACGTTATGTATGTTATTACCATTTCATTCTCCCGCTAATCGAATAATTACTGCACACAAATACCCGGAAAAACCATTACTCCCCCAATAGTTCTCGCGATAATAAATACATTACTTCGACCTAATAAGTTCAGGGGTAATAAAAAATGCTATAAGTATTCGGAATGTAAGGTTCCCCCGCCCTGGGGAAATCTAGGAGCTTTTACTTATTTCAGCAAATCATATTAAATAACTGTTGCCTCGCTATAAATATGAAATGTTGTTTGTAGTAGTGTGATGGATGATAGAGATGAGATTATATGATTTAAGGTTGTGTATTTTAATTCCATTTTATCACGCATGATAATGGAGCTGGATCATTCATGGAGGACTCGGTCTTTGACTAACATTCAAATGTTCAAACTTAAGGTCTGACTACGAGGTATGGAGCGTAGTATCTTCTTCTTCCTGCCCTTATCCCACACTAGGTGGGGTCGGCACAACATGTATTTCATAAATCCATATTGTTAGAGGTTTTGGCTTATTGTTTTATGACCGGCCGCCTGCCTGGCATCAACCTTCCTTGGGAATACTCGTTGCGCCCGTCGTGCGATTGAACCCAATGTGCTTGCTGATATTATGCACTGGATCCCAAAATGATATGCATGTCCAATATTATTGCCAACAACTAAGCAGACTATGTTCTTCTTGGTGGAGTATACTTGCAGTTCCTTGACCCACTCATTCAGTTTTGCTAGAGACTTCGGTTCTGACACATCGTAAATCGTAGCACCGTTAGCTTCTCTGTAAAAACTTGATATTAATGTTCTGTATCGCTCCTGTCCCGCTGTATCCCAAATAACAAGCTTGACTTTAGCTATGGAGCGTAGTATACCAGCTGTTAAATTAACAGATCATGTTAAAGTTAGCGGTCAAGCTAAAAAACCAACGTTGAGCATTAATTGTCCGGCTAAGAACCCGTTCACACAGCGGATCCATTTTAACGGATACGTCGGTACTGGATCTGTTGTTCACATCTGTACCGACGGATCAGTTAAACAAATGGCAGCTGCGTCGCATCTGGCAGGCAGGATACGATAAAAATAACGGACCCAGTATTTTTTACTGGATTCGGAATACTGTCGTGTATGTGAACTCGCTCATACAACTCCAGGCCCCAACACCAAAATAAAAACGAATCCGCTAAAACGGGTCCTGTAAACAGTTTCTGTGTGAACTAGCTATTAGGGTGAGCTGGTCACGTTTTTAGCGCAAACTAGAGATAAATGCGTTATTTATAATATCTCGTGTTTATAAGTTTGAGTATGTATGTACCTACTCTATTATTTATTTAAATCCTTTTTTGTGTCTCTATTTGTAACTTTTTTTTAATGTTCATAAAGCTACTGCACTCCAAAACACAGATAGCTGACGTCACTCAAAACGTTCTCCAGTTTAAATGGTACTGGGCTGGATACGACTGCCGCGTGCAGAACGTACTGTGCCCACATAGCACAGAACTGGTGTCACGAGAAAGTAAGACGGGGTCACGACAAGCCTCGAAGGAGATCTTCCTCCTAGGCTTTTCGCAACTATGTTTGAGGTCAGCTTCCAATCTAACCAGATGCTGCTGAATACCAGTATTCTACACGGAGCGACGGCCATCAGACCTCCGTAACCAAGCTACTAGGTAATGAAACGATATCCTAAGGTTAGACCGGTAAGCCTCGAAGGAGACGGCGGGGCAAAATGGATGGATTTCTTGAAAACTGGAAGGAAGTAAAAAATGGAGGGAGATCTATGCCCAGGACTGGGACGGCATAGCATAAACATATAGATACCCATAATCAGCCAGATAATCAGCCCATTATTGCCCCACAGCTGGGCCTCTTCTCAGAATCTTCTTCTTTTCGCGTGGTTAGTAACTAACCTGGTGTCAGAGTTTATGCCACCCATGGGCATAAACTAAAATCCTCTTCTCAGAATGAAGAGGGTTTTAGGCCATAGGAAACAAAACTTACAAAAAAAACCTCTTCACCATTTTTACGGGCAAATACTATATTCCCCCTAAGACTATCTTCAAATACATAGAGCTAAACAATGATATACGAGTTTCCACAGAATAACCCTGTAATGGAAACTGACAAAATATAAGGAGCTAACGTATTTACAGCGGTGCCAAATCCCGGATTGACATTATTGGCAATAATATCCGGCGGGCGAGGGGTTAATAGAAAACTTAATACCTTTATTTTCTTAGCTTCAGTTTAGCAGATTGTACGGTGACCAAGCGATGAGAATAGTTGGGACAAAAAATTATATTTACGGAACCAATTGGAGTATAACTGTGTACAACCCGAATACTTAAAGAATGGAATTAGAAATTGCGGATCCACTATTTACCTTTCGCTCACAGAGAACGTGCGTGAGCGAGACGCAAATAACGACAACAATAGTAGCCAGTTTAAATCCGATTCTTTATGTAATCGGGTTGTAGTTCAGGCGAAAAACAGACGACTCCCGTCTTATTTTTGTAAGGTTAGTGACTAACCTGGTGTCAGTGTTTATGCCGCCCATTGGACTCGGGCTTCACATGCCGCCTAGAAATATCTCTCAGACATACCGGTTTCCTCATGATGTTTTCCTTCACCATTTTTAAGCAAGTGATAATTATACAATACGCAGATGAATCCGAAAAGTCAGAGGTGCGTGCTTTGGGTTCGAACTCGAGACGACTCCCGCGAGAGTCTTAAACGGAGACTAAAAGATTTTGGGACAAAGATGGGTAACAGCATAAAAAAACACTAGTGATAATAGCGAAAATGTTTTTAGAGCAACCAAGTCTGCAAATACACTATGTGGTTTTATGGTGGATAAATACCTTGAAGGGTGTTGAAAGATCCTTAGAAAGGGTTGCACTATGGCAAAGCCTTCACAATCCTCTTCCATGTTGAGTTTGTGACCATTTAAGCTGCTCTCGCATTAGACAATACAGCGACAAAAACAAGTGTGACTTCTTATTATGAGGCAGTTTAAATAAATTGCCTAGCATTTTGATGATGACTTCGTGTTTCGGGGAGCAAGTTAAATAGTCGATCCCGGTTTTCATACGAATACCTATGACAGTCGTTACGGGAAGTCAGAAGCACGAAAGTCTTACAACCGGTCTAACCTTAGGATATCGGCATTGCCCAGTAACTGAGTTGCGGAGGTCTGATGACAGTCACACCGTGTATAATACTGGTATTCAGCCGCATCTGGTTAGACTGGAAGCCAACCCCAACATAGTTGGGAAAAGGCTAGGCAGAACAGCAGAACATTGATGACCCACTTAAGGCCTCAAAAATATCTTTTGGCGATAAAGAAATACACACACTGAAAATCAACGAATATCTCTCAATTTTATCCCAAAACCGTGGTAACCCTATTCCGTCGTGCTGAGCCGAGATGCACCCGGCTTAGGGTACCGTGTGGGCCCAAGATAAACCCCTATGTTGACCACATCGGAATATCACCGTCACCGGCTTATTTTCGTTAATATTATATATCAGATTCACGGGGAAAAGGTAAATATAGCTTTCCAAATAACAAGTCTATCTATTCTATTATTTGCCGATGAAGTGATATGGGATTGGGCTGAAATTGCTTGCTAAGCGATTGGGTTATACGCACCTATGTGTGTGTGTGTGTGTGTGTGTGTGTGTGTGTGTGTGTGCCTGTGTGTGATTGAAAAGGTAACCAAAATATTGAGGTTTGGGTCAGCGAAAATGTATAATTGATCAGCGATGCATAATAGAGAAAACCGTGTCAGACTGACTGCCTTGTTGGTCTAGTGGTCGCAAGCGCGACTGCTGAGCAAGGGGTCCTAGGTTCAATCCCCAGGTTGGGCAGTGTTATTGGGTTTTCCATTAGGAATGTCTCAGAAGCACCCTGAAGTCTGGATTTGTGCCCGGTTAATTTTATTTACTTAATTTTACAGAAAGCTTACAGATTAATGACAAATTTAAATAATTTATAATATGCTTGTGGACAATTGCTAATTACAAGCTTCCACATATATATATATTAGCAATTAGCAAATGATGAACACACAATTCACAGAATTACACAACTTTGAAGAATAAAAGAACAATACAAACGAAATGAGGAAATTGTGTCAAGCCGTGCGATACTTCCCATCATAACCGAAATATTCCTTGTTTAGGATGTCTCTAATTTTACGTGCGCTAGTGTTAAATACATCAATTTCCAAGTGTCATGGTAGATTATTAAACGCTTGTACACTACGTATATACAGAAGGCGTTGCTCCTGTAGTTTGTAGATGCGGTTGTTGCGTGTAGTAGTGGTCGTTTTCTTAGGTTATTTTGATTAGTTCGAATAAGTATTTTGCTAAGTAAATCAGGACAGTCGATTGAGCCATTTGCATTATTCGCTAGAAAACAAATATCACCGGTTTCCAATGGCAAGAAATGGTATCGCTTACAACGGCGATCGTAATCAGTTGAAGATTGTTAATGACAATAGGCTCGCCCCCTGATACATGGGAGTTAAACATAACTGGCAAAACGTGGGTGTACTAGAAAACACCTCTGCCGAATCCTTCGGGGAATGAAAGGCGTGATGTTATCTTATGTGTCAGATTTTCAACAGCAAGCTTTTCTGAGTCGTTAAAAAGAAACAACCACACTTCTAACCTATCCTATCAGATTATTTATTACCAGTTTTTTTTTGCAGACCAAATATGTATATCGCGAATCATTTAATTACTTCTAATTGAAAAGCAATTTGTGTTTAACACAAAACCAGACCATTTTCTTCTCTTCTACTTCTTCTCGTGTGGTTAGTGACTAACCTGGTGTCAGAGTTTATGCCGCCCATGGGCCTCTGACTTGGCTTCACATGCCGTTGAGAAATATCTCTCAGGTATACGCGGTTTCCTCACGATGTTTTCCTTCACCGTTTTTAAGCAGGTGATAATTATACAATACGCGCGTGAATCCGAAAAGTCAGAGGTGCGTGCCTTGAGTTCGAACTTGGCAGTCCGATGGTCACACCATCTATCACTGCTCTCAGACCAGTACCCTGAGTGTGAGTTTGTTGTCACATTGCGAAATACGTGACGATCAAGTTAATCGAGCAAACTAATGAGCGATGGTGTTTAAAAATAGTCTGAGTGTGAGTTGTAATATGACATACTAACAACAGCTCGTATCGTCACTTGTCCGAAAGTATGCCGAACGTTTTGTTATTTTTTTAATGTTGCCTACAATGTATCCAGACATGAATTCGGCGAGATAATACGACTTAAATAAAAATCTTATCACAATCGTGTTAACAAGCGTTATGCGTGCCCTACGTAATTTAGACGTATATTATTATTTATGAATGAGATATTCCTATTTCGTTTTAACGTGCAGTGAGTAAAGGAGATGTGAAATGAGTAAGTCTGTGGTGTTATGTTTCCACTTCAAAGTTCAAAACATTCAAAAGTTTTGCGCGTTCGTAATCTCAGTTAAGGAGTTTTATTATGATATTTCTCGTGATTTGTGTTTAAGTATAAGTAATTATCTATAAAATGATTATTGTGCATAATGAAGACCAGTGCATCAAAGTTTGAAATGTTAGTTAACTTCATGGAACAGTAAGAATACTTGAACTTAATAATAATATTCAATATTGTCTACTGTCAACGTCTCGGCACAACGATTGTCGGATCAGGTGCGAGTCATTCAACGTGATCACAGGTTGACTGACGCCGCACTTGATAGGCTACGCTCTGAAGTACAGAGTAACGCTATCATTTCTCTCCAGTCGCAGACTGCGGCCCAACCGCGAACCCCAACTGTGGTTCCGCCGTTGCCCACCCACGCTAACGAGGAGAGCGATGATAGGGTTACAAATGTAAGTACCCAGTGCAATGAACAATTGAGGAGCGCTTTGGAGCTTGCGATTCGAGAGTATCGGTTCACTCCGCCAAACATTAGACCACGCATACCCCGTTTGCCGATGCATAGAAAAAATAGGGCGCTAATGTGTGCTCTAGATTCGCTGTTATCAAGTTATTTTGATAACAGCGAAAACCTCGAAGATACTCATTCAATCCTGTACTGCGCGGCTGTTGCGGCATGTCGTGTAGCTCACGCCAAATTTGATAATAATGACAAAACTACACGACCAAAACCCGCCGTACCAGCCTGGCAGTGCAGGATTGAACGTCGTATTAACGAGGCTAGAGCACTCATTGGCAAACTAATCTGCTTCAGGGAGGGCAATACTCGCCCTAGAGTGATGCGCTTTGTGAGACGGGCATTCTCGGGGACTGATATCAATCCTCGAGATTACATGTCCCGTGTCACAGAGCGCATCGACTTCCTGAAGCAGAAGGTTTATGCATGGGCAAACCGTATTCGGAGGTATAAGCGGCGAGTGGAGCGATATACCCAGAATCGCATGTTTCATAGCGATGAAAGGTGGGTATACAGAACCTGGGAGCGACCTGATCACGATGTGAATGACACGCATCCACCGGATAATGATGTCATGAATACATTCTGGCGCAATATCTGGTCGATGCCTGTCACTCACACTGAAGGTGACTGGATGCAGGAGGTCCAGCGAGCGTGTGAACCGATTGAGGAAATGGGGGACATTACTATTGTCCCCCAAGACGTAACCAGTGCAGTCCGTCCAATGGCGAATTGGAAATCCCCTGGCCCAGACGGACTGCACAACTTTTGGATAAAATGGTTACGCAGTTCACATGCTCGTTTGGCCTCACAATTCCAGTCGTCTTTGGAATCCGGGTCGCTTCCAGAGTTCCTTACAACAGGAGTTACCCACCTGCTCCATAAATCAGGTAGTACTGCGGAACCCAAGAATTATAGACCAATTACATGTTTGCCGACGGTCTATAAACTTCTTACGTCTATTTTGAGAGCCAAAATTAATTCTCATATTATAAATAATTCTATAATGTCCGTCTCTCAAAATGGATGTAAGAATGGGTCCCGCGGTACTAAGGAGCTACTCCTCATAGATATGGCCATTAGCCAACAAGTTCGCCGATCTCGAAAGGATCTGTCGACATGTTGGATAGATTATAAGAAGGCCTGCGACTCAGTACCACATACATGGCTCATGAGGGTGCTGGAGTTGTATAAAGTGAATACAACTCTATGCGCCTTCCTGACGTCATGTATGGGGCAATGGAGGGCAGTCCTTCACTATCCAGGATGTCGGCAAATCCAAGGGAGAGGTGAACCAATAAGGATTGAGCGAGGTATATTCCAGGGCGATAGTCTGAGTCCGCTGTGGTTTTGCTTAGCCTTGAACCCTCTGAGCACACTATTGGAGGGTTCAGGGTTAGGCTACCGGTTGAGAAGAGGTGGTCAGGTAATATCCCACCTCCTTTACATGGACGATCTGAAACTCTTTGCCCCCAACAACTTGCAACTGATGAAGTTACTGAAAGTAACTGAAACTTTCAGTAATTCCATCAGGATGGAATTTGGTGTGGACAAATGTGCAGTCATGCATGTAAAGCGAGGAGGGATTATGGAATCCGTGGGTACACAACTCTCGGATTCCATACACCTCAACTCAACGGTTGAGGAGAGGGATCTCTCCTCAACCGAAACCTACAAATACTTGGGCATGTCGGAGGCGTTAGGCATCAATGTGGCCGACATGAAGCAATCGTTGCGGGAGCGCTTCTATGGCCGCCTGAAAAAAGTTCTTAAAAGTCTTTTGTCAGGCGGAAATAAGGTGCGCGCCTTTAACGGTTGGGTCATGCCGGTATTGATGTACTCCTTCGGCATTCTCAAGTGGACTCAGACTGAACTTGACGCCCTGGATAGGAGGGTCCGTGCGCTGCTGACTGCATACCGAATGCATCACCCACGTTCATCGGTGATGAGGCTGTACATTCCGAGGAAGTGTGGGGGTCGAGGCTTTCTAAATGCTAAGACCCTCCACAAACGCGAGGTGTGCAGCCTCAGGGAGTACTTCCTCCAAGCCGACGTGGGGATGCATCGTGATGTAGCCGCAGTGGACAAAGGATTCACCCCGCTCTCCTTGGCTAAAGAGAACTGGCGCAAGCCTGTAGTACTAGATACTAATGGCCGCAGGGAGGTATGGCAGAGCAAGGAGCTTCACGGACGCTTCTACCGAGCCCTTCATGGGCCCGATGTAGATTTCCTAGCGTCCGTAGCCTGGCTACGTTTCGGTGATCTCTTTGGGGAAACCGAAGGTTTTGTCTGTGCAATTATGGACGAAGTTATGATGACGAACAACTACCGGAAATATATTGTGAAGGACGGCACGGTTGACATCTGTCGGGCATGTCACTGTCCCGGTGAATCCATTCGACATATTATTTCTGGTTGTTCTCGTCTTGCTAACGGCGAGTATTTGCACAGACACAACCTAGTGGCTAGGATTATCCACCAGCAACTTGCTCTGAAATACAACCTTGTGGACGCAGAAGTACCATACTACAAGTATGTGCCCGACCCAGTTCTCGAGAATGGTCATATCACATTGTACTGGGATCGATCTATCATCACCGACAGGACTATTGTTGCCAATAAGCCTGACATAGTGGTGATAGATCGATCAGAGCGTCTCACAATGATTGTTGATGTCACTGTCCCACATGACGAGAACCTTGTGAAAGCCGAGAAAGATAAAGAAATTAAGTATCAAGACTTGGCACACGAGGTTGTCGACATGTGGGAGGTTGACTCAGCAGTCATTGTGCCGATAGTCGTTACGGCCAATGGCTTAATAGCCAAGAGCCTCGACCAACACCTGATGAGGCTCTCGTTGGGCAGCTGGGTCAAGGGCCTGATACAGAAAGCGGTACTTCTGGACACGGCACGTATTGTCAGGAAGTTCCTCTCTCTGAGGCCCTGACCACCGGTAGCTTGGACCCTGTTCCCGATGCCGGTGGGCTACTATTTTTTATATTTTTAAATGTTTTTTATATTTTTTGTGGAAATATTTTAAAATATAATTTATATGTATATACAATGAATAAACGAATTCAATATAACCACGTCTCTAGTTGTGCATCTACGTACTTATTTCAAATAAAAAAAAACTCTTATTTTACATACACTGAGACATACCTACATAAACCTACCATGCACGCAAAAGGTAGAATACAGCATAGCCTACTATTGTACTGGAATACAGACGATCCAAGGTTTGGAACGCTAAACAAATTTATTAAATAGTGATCATACCTACTAGGGAAACTATGAATACACAGAAATGGAAGAAGGTATGTAGCACATAGGTATCAATGTTATCCTAATTTTAGTATTTAATTTTGGTTTGATGTGTGTAACTTAATAAACAATTTATGTAATAAGCAGTATAATACAAATAAAAACAATTACCTATTGTAACTTTTCGTAGAATGTAAATAATATGTGTATTTAATAAATAAAGTATGTTTTATTTACCAAATAACATTTCTATTTGACATAATAGGTATGTTTTAGTGTAATGGTTTTAATGTGATATATCTTAATGGAATAAGAAATAAAAAAAATATAGTTTTTGATAAACATAGGTAGAATTAAACAAAGGGTTAGTAAAAATATATGTACCTACCTATTCAAAAATATATAGCGTACAGTGGCTTGTGATTAAAAAAATTACGTGCCGTCATTATAAAACACAATTCACCACAATATTACACGCAAATAATACGAACGTAACTAATGTAAACAACATTTCACCTGCCCAACACCAAGTGAGTTACTTTACTACAAAGTTTGTGTGTAGAAACGCTTGGAAACGTCAAATTCTAACTCGCACTCGCAAAAACCCGCAAAAAGTTCTCCGAAACGGTACTTTGTGTGACAAGTTTGAAATACCCAACTATTGTAGTATCGTTAAAAATCTTACACTCACTGTTTCAGTTTACAATACTTTCCGCCAGGGGCGCTTTTTACGTTTTCATACATTTAACACTCGATACACAAACGTGGTAGTAGCGTTTCCTTTATGAAAAAACTCACACTCGGGGTACAGACCTTATTCAAGAAATAGCAATTTCTTATTGTCTGGTCATTTATTGCAGGTCGTCGGTCAGCGCACACTGCACATCAACGATTCAGAACTTCTTCGATTAGTCAGTTGTAAACCTACTGGGTTTATTATCTCGTTTTGTGTACGTGGAAAACGACAGAACAAACAGATACCGTTGGTAATTGACTTATCGATAAGGTTCCGGATCTGGGGGCTGCTCAAGGAACAATATAGTTTTGACATAAAGATAATCTAAAATTTTGGAATGAAAGTCGGGAGATCTTCTTTAATATCTTGATTTGTCCTAGAAGTGCTCGTGGATAATTAACAACACTTGCAAAGTTAAGCTGCGCTTGCTACGGTCAGTCCGTGGATGGGTGAACATTCATTACATATCAAGACTCCTCTGTGTCTCGGAGAGCACGTTAAAAAGTCGGTCAAGGTGTCATACGAATACCTATGACAGTCGTTACGGGTAGTCAGAAGCTCGAAAGACCGACAACCGGTCTAACTTTAGGATATTGGCTTTGCCCAGTTACTGGGTTGAGGAGGTCTGATGGCAGTCGCTCCGTGTACAATACTGGTGTTGAGCCGCATCTGGTTAGACTGGAAGCTGACCACAACATTGTTAGGAAAAAGGCTAGACAGAACGGAACATCTTAATTTGTCCTATAATTATCAATCACAACTACTTTGTTACTTACAATCCTTAGAGCCTACATACAGCCTATACACACGACGTGTTTTCACCGCGCAGACGACGCACGTTTCAGGAACGCGCTTCATCTTCGCGTCAAGTTCCAAAAAAGCAGAGGTAAAGTATACAGGCTGCGACTGCATCACGTTTTCCAACTCGTCTTAAATGCGTTAACGCGTGCCGTCTGCGTGTAAGAAAGACGTCGTGTGCATAGGCCCTTACATTATTTACGGTGTATCATGTCGGGTGACATTAGACGAACTTTACAATCATGACTTAATATTTCAGTTGCATCCTATCACAGTCATAAAATACGGAATCAGTAATAACTAGAGATCGGATAATCGGATGCATATTTACCTAAAGTTAATTGTTCGCTACGAAAATATGGAAACGGCTTCTGAAAATAGTTTATTAACAAAAAAAACCGGTATCACGGGATTGCATAACTAATCGAATGCATAATAATATACTTGTAATTACTTACAAGTTAATTTTTAACCCCCGATTCAAATATATGTGTATGTAGGGTGTAGGAAAGTGAAGGGTGCATGTCTCTCTCTTAGCCTTTTCCCAATTATCTTGGGGTCAGCTTCCAGTCTAACCAGATGCGGCTGAATACCAGAAGGGTGCATGTCTATGTTAGTTAAAAAAAGGTACAACTTTAGGTATGTAAATAAATAAATATGCATCCAATTCTAGGTAAATATGATTCCATTCTACAGAACACTAAATTTGACGATCCCGGATTTTTTCGATACAAAAGTGCATTCCATATTAACCAACGCCTGAACTTTAAGCAAATATGCTTCCGATTATCCGATCTCTAGTAATAACTGTAGTAAAATAAATACCACTGCTAAAATGTTATTGTCTACAAATTAAATCAAATACTGACAGCTGTCACCCGCGCCATGCTATACCGCAAATAGTGTAGGTATGTTTTACTGCTTAGATGTCAAAATGAGTTACCTATGCTTCATCGAAACGAAATTGACAAATTATCACTTCCCAAACAATTTTCCGCACAATTTCATTTGCCAAATTATTACTTAGCAAAAAATCTCTTCACAAATAATTGTAACGCAAACCTAATGTTTGGCAAGTTAACGTTTAAACAATAACTTGTTTACCAACTAGTACTTTTACCGATTTTTATGTAGTCAAATATTTCATTTGGTATAACATATTTTACGCAAAATAAAATTAGTAGTTTCTGGTTTTACATTCAAAAATATGTTTCCGTTGTGTGGTCACGGTCTGACCTAACCTAACCTAGCTGTTTCGATTTAAAAAAGAAATATAAAGACTTATAATTTCTTGTCAAAATAAAATATCATTTGACTAAATGTTTATTGTCTAAAGGTTGTTTGCTGTAATAAATCATTTTATTAAAGACCAAATGCTTTAATGATCCTTAGTAATATTCTACTGAGTAAAAATTTGACCAAATTAAAATTTGCTTACTAAAATCATTCCAAATGTTGCATTGGTTAAAAAAAAGGTTGCTAAAATTTGTTTGGGTAGTGAAATTTTGTCAAAATCTTTTCGGCAAAACGGCAGGCTCCCTGTCATAATATATCTAATAATTTATTTTATAAGGCGGATGTCAATGGAAACGCCGGTAGAGGACGCTCTAGAAGGACATACATCGATGTTGTTGATGATGTTTTTCATAAAGGACATGTGCGTAGTACTCTCAACCGGCGTGCGTGTATGACAAGATTTATGAATTTGGATGAAGCAAAAGGAGTATGTAAGGATCGTAGCAGGTGGCGTTCTATAGTTTCTGCCTACCCCCATGGGATAAAGGCGTAAGTTTATGTATGTATGTATCTAATAATTATCTATAATATTTAACTACATGTTATGGTTTCCGGTGTCAGCATTATACCTATAATTGCAAAAGTACTTATTCATTTTAAAGCAGACGATCTATAGACATATTATGCAAATTTTTATTTCAACCAGTGGTCCTCAACATTCATGCCGGCCGACAAAACAGTTGAGTCTGGGCCTGTGAGTCTGTGAATTTGTTCACAGACTTTGTTGTGTTTACTAGGGATGGGCCGAATATTCTTTTTATGTTCGGTATTCGGCATATTCGGCAGGTTTACCGAAGATTCGTATTCGGCCGATTATTCGGCAAAAATGCTGCACATTCTACCGAATAATGTTACGTTAAAAAGTTGCCTCTATGCTTGTATGAAAAAGTATAATTACATAATTGTATCCATATCAAACGTGTCTTATCATTTATCATCCGTTTCTTAGAAAGTGTCCGAATGTTCGACCTCTTCCTTCCATTTATTTCATTGTTTTTTTTGGCAATTTATATGAGTTTTTACGATTTTATACTCAAAAACAAATTAACGTGTCACTGTTTTGTCGCTAACTAGATGACACAATAACAGTCTGGGGATAGCAGCGTCAGAGGTGGGAAGGGTTGCGCGATTCAATGCGTTCGACAAGTACAGAATTGATTTTTTGCATGCACGATAAAGCGCGCCAAATCCTGCCGAATATTCGGCCGAATTTTCGGTTCGGTAAACTTTTAACCAAACATTCGGCTGATTATTCGTATTCGGTGAAACCCGTATTCGGCCCATCACTGGTGTTTATACCAAAAAAGCAACAAACAACGACGCTCTGTGTTCTTGTTCTAACTGTAGCTCTATGTTCGTTTGGTCTAAACCCACCTTAATATTGTTATCTTTTTTCATAAAGGTTGAACACATCTGATTTCAACCATCACATTTTAATGTAAATTAATGCAGCCCACCACGATGTGCGACCTCGTTATATCGCGAGTTGTGATTCTTATTCTCTCATTATTTATTAATGACGCGTCGATGGCCCAACGGCTAAACGTTGATTGGCGGTCGTAGGGTCATGGGTTCAAATACTACTACGTGTAAAAGCATACGTAACCTCTTTAAAAGTGTAGATAGCTTGAAAAAACCGGCCAAGTGCGAGTCAGACTCGCGCACGAGGGGTTCCGTACAATTATCTATAAAAACGGCAAAAAAATCACGTTTGTTGTATGGGAGCCCCCTTAAATATTTATTTTATTCTGTTTTTTTAGTATTTGTTGTTATAGCGGCAACAGAAATACATCATCTGTGAAAATTTCAACTGTCTAACTATCACGGTGCATGAGATACAGCCTGGTGACAGACGGACGGACGGACAGCGGAGTCTTAGTAATAGGGTCCCGTTTTACCCTTTGGGTAGGTACGGAACCCTAAAACTACGGACTCAATAAATATTATAATAATCAATATCTAAGGAGCGGTCAGTACACAGACATCCGGCTAACGTTATCATATTTTTTTTCTTCTAAATTACAATATGTAACAACTAAGTACCTACCATTATCGTTGACTTATTGAACTTTTTGTCTCTTATCCTCAAACCGGAGGTGCACCATTATCAATTCATTATCTATGGTATTTATTTAAAAAACAATTATATTATATATTGAGAGGAAAGTGTTATACAGGGTGTAAACAAAATCATGTAATTCCTTCAAACCTCGTGATGTACTGCTGACATAGATTAACCCTGCACGGGATACTTATGGATTCAATTTTAAAAAATGTACAAGAAGTTAACATGTGTTCTTACCGTGACGCATTTTAGTGTAGTTAAATGACCGCGCAATTCGCTCGGGGCGCTAAAATGTCTCACTGTAAGAACACATGTTTACTTATTGTAATTTATGTTTTTATTGAATCCAAAAGAATCTCGTTCAGAGTTAATCTACGTCAGCAGTACATCACTTGGTATGAAGGAATTACATGATTTCGTTTACACCCTGTATACAACGATAGATAACGGGGTAGTTTACCCAAGCAACAGCGTGGCGATAAGAAACGGATGGTTGTGGTCAGCCAAATACCGGCCTGCCTTCAGAATCTATTTAAATAATTTTTATTAGAGATGTGCCGATTAGTCGGCGACTAGTCGGCGACTAGTCGGTAAAGCCGACTATCCGGCCACTATCGTAGTCGGCGACTATTCGGCAAAGAGCGCCGACTATCGGGCTTCTTACTTTATATGTATTTCTCAATTAAATGTATGTAGGGGACTTGAGTCTTCACGTGACCATTATACAGCAAAACTATCTTCAATATTTTGTTGGCTTTTCTGACATAAACTGATCTCTGATGACACTGAAGTTGACGGAGTTGGCACTGTTGTACTTAGGTAGTTCTGCTTGGATTTGCGACCGGGAGGAATCGTCTGTGGTCTAACATTTGATCGCAGAACCTAACTGAGATACTTATCAGGGTTGGATGTCGCTATTTAATATGATTGTTCATACTTGTAGTATTTGCTGTCTTTCCCTGCCCGCCACGAGAAATTATCATTTGGCATTGGTTACACTTGACTATACGGGAATCATTGTCCAATTGTTCAAAAAAAATCCATACACGGGACTTTCTTTTGGACATGATTAAATTTTAAATTGAGCTCTTTCACTTTAATGAACAATAATAGTATTATCTTTACACAAAAACACCGCTCTGACCCGTACAAAAGCAAAAATCAAGAAAAAATGCGAAGTAAACAAAACAGGTTTCGACACGCTCGCAAGCGGCGCGGCGGTTGTGACTTGCGCGCGAATCAGCTGTAAACAAAGCGTCACGGAAATCCCCGAAACCGTGATCGGCTTGGCCGACTAGTCGGCCTCTTTACAACCGACTAATCGGCTAGTCGGCCAAAGTCATAATCGGCACATCTCTCATTTTTATTGATGTAACTGACTGAACTACGTCGTGTCTAGTGGTGGCAAGCGCGACTGCTGATCGTGAGGTCTTGTGTTCGATTCCCAGGTCGAGTAAAGTGTTATTGGTTTTTCCATTAGGAATTCCTCAGTAGCAGCCTGGAGTCCGGATTTATGCCCGGTTAATGGCAATAGGCTCGCCCCCTATTACATGGGATTTAAAAACATAACTGGCGAAACGAAGGTGTACTAAAACACCCCTGTCGAACCCTTCGGGGGATGTAAGGTGTGATGTTATGTTGTGTGAAACTGAACTACGTCGTGTCTAGAAAGCGCGACTGCTGATCATGAGGTCTTGTGTTCGATCCCCAGGTCGGGCAGTAATTGGGATTTCCGTGTGGAATTCCTCCGGAGTTTGGATTTGTGCCCGGTTGATGGCATAGGCTCGCCCCCTATTACATGGAACTTAAACATAACGGCGAAATGAGGGTGTTACTATACACCTCTACCCAACCCTTCGAGGAATACAGGCGTGATGATGTTATGTTTATTGATGAAACTGAACTGGCTTGAGTGAGAATATGGATAAAAAAAACAATTTTTGCTTACACACGTCGGGGCCCCTGTAGCCCGGGGGCCCATGTAACCCGGGGGCCCCTGTAGCCTGGGGGCCCCATATCATTGATACGACTGATACAGCGGTAGATACGCCTCTGCGGCTAACAGTGAGCTAGCGTAACGTTTGGTGTGAACGTGTACACCAAGCGTAGAGTCAAAAGTTCTCAATGATAATGTGTGTAGTCCGTCAACCCGGACCGCCAGCGCAATGGGCTAATTAAGGCCTAAACCAGAGGTCCCCAAACATTTTTGTCTCATAGACCACTTGCCACGGTTTACAGTGCTGTATTTTAATTGTTAAGGTATTTGTTGTAAATGTGCCCATTGTATAAATAAATGATTTATTATTATTATATTTACAGTTTTGGGTAGACCCCCTACTTAGCTAATATTGCATTTTTGCAAATTCATTGACTTCAAATATGTTTTTGACTGATTTCTAACTTTAGTGAGGTATAGAGTGAAAAAACAATAAAAAAAAACACGTTATCTATCTATACTAAAACTAATATACTAATTACTAATATTACTAATTACTAATATTACTAATTAGGACGTCTGATGGCAGTCGCTCCGTGTAAAATACTGGTATTTAGCCGCATCTGGTTAGACTGGAAGCTGACCTCAAGATAATTGGGAAAAGGCTAAGAGGAAGACTAATATTACTAATTACTAATATTACTAATTACTAATATTACTAATACTAATACACTAATCTATACTAATATTATAAAGAGGATAGATATGTATTTTTGGATTATTGTATTTTGATTTTTTTTGTATGTAACGAATAAACTTAAAAACTACTGGACCGATTTCAAAAATTCATTTGCCGTTATAAAGCTGCATTATCACTGAGTAACATAGGCTACGGGCGGAGCCGTGAGGACACAGCTAGTAAATAAAGAGGAAAGATTTGTATTTTTTAACCGACTTCCAAAAAGGAGGAGGTTACTATGTTCGTCTGTATGTATGTTTTTTTTTTTTTGTGTATGTTCATCGATATTTTCGCCAATTGTGAACCGATTTTAATGATTCTTTTTTTAATAGATAGGGTATACTTCGAAGTTGGTCCCATTTAAATTTGGTGAAGATCTGATGAAGAACTTCGGAGATAGACTATGGAACTCCTCAATGACGAGCAGTACGCATATTGTGATGATGTGATTATGTTACGAGCAGCGTCTTTAGTAGGTCCAACCAAGTTTTAATTAAGGCCACTAAAATGAAATAAATAAAAACTTTTTTACAAAAAATTTAAACTGACTTCAAAAAAGAATAAAATAATTACCATATAAAATTAACAGTTTCAGAAGTCGGTGCCTTCAATTTGGTTCAGCGTGGATCAGCACGCTGAACCAAATTGAAGATGGGTAGGAATTGGTATGGGACGCAACTTGTGTCGACACCCTTGCTCCATCCGATCTTCCTAGCTCGGCGGGCTGTGCTGGCGCTGCCGCTGCGGCCGCGGAGGCCCTCAAACGGCGCAAATATAGTAACCTCATTGGTTGCTATGACTTTGAGCCGTTTGGGGTCGAAACGCTCGGGCCATGGGGTCCGAGTACACATCTTTTCTTTAAAGAAATTGCCCAAAGGTTGGTCGACGCTTCGCATGACCAGAGGGCTGGCTTATTCTTTGGCCAAAGAATAAGCGTTGCCATCCAGCGTGGCAACGCTGCCAGTCTTCTGGGCACGCTTCCGGATGATGGTGATGAGGAGGAATATTTTGACGCCTAAGTGATATTTTTGAATAATTTGTATTAAATAATTTTGTATATAGGTAGTTAGTTTTGACTTTAGATTTGTATGTTTGTAGTCTAGTTTATTCCATAAATGGGAATTCAAAATTAAAGTCACGACCTGCCTAAATGAGATCCACTATCGTGGACCCCCGTTTACATCTCACGGACCCCCAATTATTTTTTTCGCCCACATGGACTCCTTGTAGGTCGTCATCGACCCCTGGAGGTCGATATAGACCACTTTGGATATCACTAGCCTAAACCGTTCTCATTCTGAGAACAAGCCCATGTCCAGCAGTGGGACAGTAATAGGTTGCTGAATTGGCAGCAGGACGATAAATTTCAACAACACCTTTTTAATAAAAAATATGTACAGTATGATGTACTAGTACATAAGTTATACAACCCAGTCAATATTTCTTTGTGTGTTTTTTATAATTATTTATTTAACTCCAGCTTCGTCAAACTTCGGCTTTGTATCTATTCTGGGTAGGTAACTTTCGTGCAAACTCGGAAACACGAAGAATGCCGAGGTACATTATGTCACTTGTAACTTGGCAAGAGTAGAGAAAAGAATTCCTCTTCTTTATTTATTTCTTCTAAATAGATATGTTTAAAAATAAATTATGGCAATAACCATAGAATAATGACAAGCAATAAAGGTGATCATTTTTTTTGTTGCACTAAGTGTACATACGTAAACTTTCCCACACCATCAAAACCTTGTCAAATTAGGTACGTGCCGGCCGGAAGGAAGTGGGGCAGGGAAGAAATTGCCCCACCACAGGAGAGGTCCACCAGAAGAAGTTGGTGGACCGAGACCTGCCGGGGTCGCGGTGCATGCAATAGCGAATCCCGTGACCCCGGCCTTAGGTCAGAAGGAGGGACACCGTGGTGGTTTTAGCCGGTAAGAGTCCGGCACACCCCCCCGTCTTCCCCAGGGGGGGATAGTCCATGAGGATTTCACCACGTTAAAAAAAAAAAATAAGGGTACGTACCGGCGACTATACTCTAGGTACCTTTGTACCTACTACTTTGTACCCCATGTAATTTTTTTACTTCATATCTGAAGTACAGTGCAAAGTCCTCACACTAGATTATGCTAATAAATAACGCAAAAAATTCCATACTATTTAAACATTTATCGCAAAGTCTAAAGGGCGAAATGATACCATTTCCCTCTTATAAAAAACCTTAAATCGTTATCACTTCACAAGACTATCGTTATCGTATTGAACTTTGTATATTCAATCTTTTAATTAAATCCGTAATCCCAAAAAAATGATAGTTATCGGCGCGAGATTAGATAAAAACGGTCATTGTGTCAAATCGTTGCTTCAAAACACACCCAGTGTCCAAAGGTGATAAAAAAACTGGTTTTCTTCAAGTGATATTTTTTAGTTTTACTCAACTCGCTAAGGCGGGTTTAGATTGATCCAGCAGCCTTGGGTTGGCATGGGATCAGTGTAAACACGTTTCAATACTTTCAATCCGAGTCCAGTACTTGCAAAGTGTTTACATTAGTCCAATGCCAATCCAGTGCCGGAATCCAGCGACGCTGGATCCAGTTATTCTGCCTAGCCTTTTCCCAACTATATTGGGATCAGCTTCCAGTCTAACCAGATGCGGCTGAATACCAGTATTTTACACGGAGCGACTGCCATCAGATCTCCCAACAACCCAATTACAGGACTCTGCCAATATCCTAAGGTAAGACCAGTTGTCAGAGTTTTGGGCTTCTGACTTCCCGTAACGACTGTCGTAAGTATTCGTATGACGCCCGGGACCGACTGTTTAACGTGCTCTCCTAGGCACGGAGGGGTCTCGATGTGTATCGAATGGTCAGTCATCCACGGACTGACCGCGGCAAGCGCAGCTTAACCTCGCAAATCATAATAATATGATCCGCGCGGTTGGTAATAACCCGTGAATGCCGTCAGCCCATCAGCTGATTGTATACCTATACATACAGTGGTGGCCATATAATTAGAAACAACCATTACTGCACACATTGTTATGATAAAAACTCGGTATAATTTGTTATCAGTCTATTATTGATGACTTTTAACTACGATATTATGTAGGCCCATCAATATTGTTTACCTACTCTGGCCATAAATACTGTTACAATTAAAAATAAGAAAGATATTACATTTTAATTTGGAATCTGTCATTTTTATACGATTGTTCATTGTGTTTTCTAATTTTGGCGCCAATACAATACAATAGTACAATATTTTGCGATATTAAAATGGAGTGGGGTGATAAAGAGAACCGAATCGCTGTGATTGCATTACACAAAGTTGGTATGGAGCCAAATGCATTTTTTAAAACTCTCCATACGCTTGGTATTAGTCAAATGTTTGTGTACCGGGCTATTAATAGGTACAATCAGACCTCTGTTTGTGACAGAAAAAGATCTGGCCGTCCACGTAGTGTTCGTACGAAAAAGGTGGTCAAAGCAGTAAGGGAAAGAATTCGAAGAAATCCTGTCCGAAAGCAAAAGATTTTATCTCGGGAGATGAAGATAGCACCCAGAACCATGTCGTGTATTTTAAAAGATGACTTAGGACTTGCAGCCTATAGACGCACTATAGACGCACTGGTCATTTTTTAACTGATAATTTAAAAAAGAATAGGGTGGTAAAATCGAAACAACTACTGAAGCGGTACGCAAAGGGAGGTCACAGAAAAATTTTGTTTACGGATGAGAAAATCTTTACAATTGAGCAACATTTTAACAAACAAAATTACCGTATTTATGCTCAAAGCTCTAAGGAAGCTTCCCAATTAGTCGACAGAGTGCAACGTGGGCATTATCCGACTTCAGTGATGGTTTGGTGGGGTGTTAGCTATGAAGGAGTAACTGAGCCATATTTTTGTGAAAAAGGTATCAAAACATCGGCACAAGTGTATAAAGGTACCATTCTTGAGAAGGTAGTTAAGCCCCTTAACAACACCATGTTCAATAACCAAGTATGGTCCTTCCAACAAGACTCGGCGCCAAGTCATAAAGCTCGGTCCACGCAGTCTTGGTTGGAAGTGAACGTTTCGGACTTCATCAGAGCTGAAGACTGGCCGTCGTCTAGGCCCGATCTTAATCCGCTGGATTATGATTTATGGTCAGTTTTAGAGAGTAGGTACGGCTTGCTCTAAACGCCATGATAATTTGGAGTCCCTAAAACAATCCATACGATTGGCAGTGAAGAATTTTCCCATGGAAAGAGTGCGTGCTTCTATTGATAACTGGCCTCAACGTTTAAAGGACTGTATTGCAGCCAATGGAGACCACTTCGAATAAGCTTTTTATATTTTAAATTGTTTTATAATTATGTATTAAACTAACACACTGTAAAAGTAATAAATATTATTTGCAATAAAAAAAAAATTTTTTTCATCGTGACAATATTTATGGCAAGGTATACATGAGAAAGACGTATGTAAGCCTATGTCGTTATCATTTATACTAATCAAAAGGCGTAGGCAGAGCTAACTGCACCAAAACATTTAAGATATGTTAGAATATAGAGTGTGATCATATAATTTGAAACAATTAGTATTTGCACATACATCGAAACGTGTCTCTAAAAAAAATGAGAGACGTTCTAAATGGATTTCAATAAAAGAAAATAATTAATGAAGTAAAGCTCTCTTATGCTAAAGACACATGTTTCAGTAGTTTGAATATTTCAATATCTCTCTCACTTCTCACTTCAAAAATACCAGATTCCTCATACAAACTTTCAACACTTATTTCACCCCTTTAAGGGTTGAATTTCCAAAAATGCTCAAACAAGTGTACGTTTATTTCTAACCAAAAACCTTAATATTTAATTTCAAGCTTCTTACTTCAAAAATGACGGACTTACATACAAACTTAAAAACACTATTTCACCCCCTTAGGGGTTGAATTTCGAGAAATCCCTTCTTAGTGGATGTTTACGTCACAAAATGAACCTACTGTCAAAATTTCAAGCTTCTAACCCCAGCCGTTTAGGCTGTGCGTTGATAGATCAGTCAGTCAGTCAGCTTCTCCTTTTATATATATAGATAGATTTTGGCCAAAAATGGCGCTTAAGTAGTATTGGCTTTCCGGTGACGATATAATTATTTTGTAGACTGCTGATCCACAACACATCCCAGATCAAGCTTTAAGAATTTTTATCACGTTAGTTATTAATTTATCCTTCATCCATTTTTAATAAGTTACATTTTTAATTATTTTTATAAAATAACTAAAAACATTTTAAAATATTAAAAAATAGTAGCCCACCGGCATCGGGGACAGGGTCCAAGCTACCGGTAGTCAGGGCCTCAGAGAGAGGAACTTGCTAACAATACACGCCGTGCCCAGAAGTACCGCTTTGTGTATTTGATCCAGCCGCCCAACAAACGTCGCATTTTATAATTGTTTACAGTTTACTCACGTGAATTTCGATATTGCCCGACTAGTTTTGGACCCAAACGGAGCCCTTAATCATGATTCATGACCTGAACACGCGGCGACATTTAACAAGTAAAATATTATACATTTGTCCCCTAATTACACCCAAGAAATTTAAATCAGGGATCTATTGAAGAAGTAAATGGATAAAACCTATTTGCAACAAGGCCTTGCTTTTATGGGCCCTCACCTATACTCAAAAATCATCAAAGAACTGAATGAATATAATCAAAATGACTAGACTCGGTTGTAAAAAAAATATTACTAACTGGTTCTTAGATTATGACTACGCGAACACCGAAAGAATCATCACTATTTCTTGAATTACGTACCTACATACCGTCGCTACTCTTGCAAAATCCACTATGGGAAAAAACACAACTTTACAGGAGAAGCAAAAAACAGTTTTTTTCCCAAACTGATAACAACATTTTTTTTTAAACTTAATAGGTACTTATGCAGAAAAAAAGACTTTATGTCGAGACATCATAAAATATTTTTTTTTTCTTTTTTCTACAATATAACAGGTGCTAGGTTCTCTTTTTAAACGAATTTGGTTACATGGCGATTTTTTTTTTGGGTCGTAAATACCGCCCTAGCTGATATTGCTATCTCCTTAACCAAATAAATTATTAGAAAAAGGATTTCACAAGCCTACATGGCTTGATAAGTATTATAAAATAGCATAAAAAACCGAAAATCAAAAAAAAATACATAGCGGATTTTGCAAACGCAGCGACGATACACAACCACAATCCACTCTCACACAACGCACACAACACTCAGACAAAACTCTCACTACACTCATACCACTCACCAACACATTTCACTTAGCATAACACCCACTCCTCACATCTCATTTTATTTTATCTACATACAAATACCATTCTTATGACTACTACGTACCTACTCAGCAAAAACACAATATAAATTTAAAAAAATATTATACAAGGTTAGTCGGAAAGGGGGTACTAAGCCGAAAGTGTGTTACAGTACCCATAATAATAGATAACTTTTGTTCTACAACTTTCCCCAAAAGTCGTTAGTCTAAGAGAAATACCTGTTCAAAGATTTCATAAAAAATACGCTAAATTCTATCTATCCTCAGCTATGATCAGCTGTGTTTACATTTTAGGTCATATTTGGGGTCACGGATTAGAAGCTCCATTTTCTGAATTCATAACTAAAGCAGGGATGAAGAATTCTTGTAAAAACTAAAATAAAAATCATTTAGCGTTGATTTTTTTTTTCGAATTTTAAAATTTTAACACTTTCTTTAAACAATCATCAGTGATACATTAAGTGGCCCGCGGCTTAGTACCCCCTTTCCGACTAACCTTGTATACTTGTTAACTAGAATTAAAATTCTCTGCTGTACCACATTGTGACGAAAAAGACTGAATCTCACAACACCGGGAATCCTAGTGTGGGGTTCAGTGCTATATGTAAATAGTCTGTAATCACTCTTTCTTCGATTTGAATAAATTATTCTTAAATTTAAATAAAAAAATAAATATTTAATTTGAAGAAATACAGTCTAAACTTAAAGTTGATAATCTTAAAACTAACTCTGTGTGGGGTGGATCCTTTTCGCTAAACTACTACCTAAGTAGGGTTTTGATATAATAATATCGGCCATAAATCATTTCGTAACAAATCCTACTAAACTTTTTATCTATTCGTAGCCTTTGTCTTTATAATCTCACCATATCATATCTCAAATGCACTCTGTATTCTCAACCAACATTAGCGCGTCTTCGACATACATTGGTGGATTAACATCTGCTTTGAAAACAGTCTTTTCAGCAAACGAAGCATTAGATAACGATTTTACGGCCAATATTGGTCATATGCAATACCGATAAAGTTTGATACTGACAAAACTAAATAAATAATCATCGTTCGATATTCAAACCAGCCAGTGATTTGAGAGACGTCGATCGGTACAGACGTGTTAACTCGTAATTTATATTATTTTAATTAATTTATTAATTAAAAATGTTAGTTATATTCCATTTATCAGTTATAAGTTTATATTCGTTCGCGATGTGGTACGATCAACAATATGTGGACATTACTTTCCCATCAAAAGAATTTGAATATGTTCCCTTCAAAGCTAGAGCCATTTTCTTCACATTTTGGACCCTTGTAAGTTTTTTTTTGCGTTTTTCATGTACCTATAACATATCGTCACGTCTGTATTCCCCGAAGAGTTCGGCTATATATATGTAACACCCTCATTTCGCCGTTATGTTTAAGTCCTATGTAATAGGAGGCGAGCCTATTGTCATCAACCGGGCACAAATCCATACTACGGGCCGCTACTGAGCAATTTGCTCGACCTGGGAATCGAACTCAGGACCTCACGATCAGCAGTCGCGCTTGCCACCACTAGACCAACGAGGCAGTAGGAATATCTTATGCCAAGTTTTTACCAAGAAAATTGTGCTAAAGTTAAAATCATGTATGGAAACTTTAACTGGAAACTTTTTCATCGAAACTTTTTAACGTTCAGCAAATTAGACTGATAGGTTTTTTAAACTAGTAATATAAGGTACATCTAGTAATATAAGGTACTCACATGTTGTGAGGATGCCTGATGAGAGGATATCTAAGCGCATCCTCTTTTCTGAACTCAAGGATGGCAAGCGGAAACAAGGCGGCCAGTTCCTTAGATACAAAGACGTTCAGATAAGGCATATGAAGAGATGCAATATAGATCCGTATCGGTGGGAGGAATTAGCGAAAAATAGACCTGTTTGGAGGCGTTTGGTAAAGCAAAATGTTTATGACTCTGAGGACCAGCGGAGGAGAAATCTCGACGGCAGGCGAGATCATCTCAGGAGTAAACCACCCTCCAACATACAATATAATTACCACGATGGCATTCTAACGTGTCCGCGCTGTGCGCGTACCTTTTCAGCAAAGATAGGTTACATTAGCCACATCAGAGCACACGCCCGTAACCTATAAATTGTCGGAAAGGAAGGAAACAAAAATAGTCACCGTAGCCGAAATCGGCATGGGATATATATATATAAGGTACATCCTTATATTTTGAGGTAGGTACTACATCGGCCTTTGTTCATTAGGTATGTAAACCCTATCGGTAATTGGCAAGTGAGAAACACAGTTTCTCACTTGCCAATTACCAATAATTACTAATAAATTCTTGATAGTATGTGCAATGAAAGCGGTTGAACGCTTGCCTTCCATGCAGGAGGGCCTGAGTTCGAACCCGGCCCGTACCTCTGACTTTTCGAAATCATGTGCGAAGCAGAATTTGATTATCACTTGCGTTAACGGTAAAGGAAAAACATCGTGAGGAAACCTGCACACCTGAGAGGGCTCCATAAAGTTCTCGATGGTGTGTGTAGTCCGCCAACCCTCATCAGGCTAGCGTGGTGGACTAAGGCCTAAACCCTTTGCATGCAGTGGGCTGATTATGCTTTATGCTATGACTAGCGGCCCGTCCCGGCTTCGCACGGGTGGACATTTTTCCGGTATTTGCAACATTTTTCATTTATGCTCCGCTCCTATTGGTCGCAGCGTGATGTTATATATCCTATAACCTTCCTTGATAAATGGACTATTCAACACAAAAAGATTTTTTCAATTCCAACTAGTAGTTCCTGAGATTAGCTCGTTCAAACAAACAAACAAACTCTTCAGCTTTATAATATTAGTATAGATAAATTCGCCAATAATAATAATTCTCTCTCAATTGAAGCCAATCTATTGTTGATTGGTTTCATTAAACCAAATAACACATGCAAATTTTGTCGTACCGATCTGAGAATACATTGCACTGCATACAGTTTATCACAGACAAAAGAATTAGGGATCCAGGTTATAACAAAATATTAAGAAATAATAATTAAATGCTTATTCAAAACTGAATGAGTGGGTCGAGGAACTTCAAGTATACTCCACCAAGAAGAACATAGTCTGCTTGGTCGTCGGCAATAATAAGATTGACAAGCATATCATTTTGGGACCCAGTGCATATCAGCAAGCACATTGAGTCACCCGCGCGACGGCGCAATGAGTATTCCCAAAGATGGTTGATGTCAGGCAGGCGGCCGGTCATAAAACAATAAGCCAAAACCTTTCGCAACATGGATTTACGAATTACCGAATTGTTGTGCCGACCCCACCTAGCGTACGATAAGGGCAGGGAGAAGAATAATTAAATCCCTATTATGTTCGACATATCATTTCTGGTTGTTCTCGTCTTGCTAACGGCGAGTATTTGCACACAACCTAGTGGCTAGGATTATCCACCAGCAACTTGCTCTGAAATACAACCTTGTGGACGCAGAAGTACCATACTACAAGTATATGCCCGACCCAGTTCTCGAAAATGGTCATGTCACATTGTACTGGGATCAATCTATCATCACCGACCGGACTCTTGTTGCCAATAAGCCTGACATAGTGGTGATAGATCGATCAAAGCGCCGCGCAATGATTGTTGATATCACTGTTCCACGTGACGAGAACATTGTGAAAGCCGCATAGGATAAAAAAATTAAATACCATGACTTGGTACACGAGGTTGGTGACATGTGGGAGGTTGACTCATCAGTGGTTGTACCGATAGTCGTTACGGTCAGTGGTTCAATAGCTAAGAGCCTCGACTAACATCTGATGAGACTCTCGTTAGGCGGCTGGGTCGAGGGTTTGATACAGAAAGCAGTACTTCTCGACATGGCGCATATTGTAAGGAAGTTCCTCTCTTTGAGGCCCTGACCACCGGTAGCTTGGACCCTGTTCCCGATGCCGTCGGCCTACTATTTTTTGTATTTTAATATTATTATTTTATTGTATATAAATATTTAAAAATGTAACTTACATAACATAACATCATGCCTGTATCTCCCGAAGGGTTGGGCAGAGGTTTGTAGTAATAGGGGGCAAGCCTATTGCCGTCAACCGGGAACAAATCCAAACACCGGGCTGCTACTGAGGCATTCCACATGGAAAAAACCAATAACACTGCCCGATCTGGGGATCGAATCCAGGACCTGACGAAAATATCATACCTACCTACTTAATAGTTACTTCGTGCACGTGCTGATATGTAGGTACAATCAAATTAACAATATGCCTATCAGGTTATTTGTGCTATATCGCGTTATTTTTGAGAAGCCTTGGTATCTTCTTCTCTTGTCTGTAGTTATACAAGAATATCTCATGCTGTAGTGAAAAGATTAGCCAGTCAGCAAGGTTGTTAGCAGGGCTGGACTGGGACCTGAAATCTGCCCGGGCATTTGAGAGACGGTCGGCCAGTGCTGTCAAAAAAAATGTAATTCCCAAAATGTAACTCCCCTCACTCTTTCTCCTGTATCTTGGGTACATTTACAAATACAAACAATTTTGCCGCTTCTTTTTCAAAGGCGATAGTTGGATGATCTTTTTTTTTTTGACTTTCCCCTCACTTTTTCTATTTCACCGACTGTGTGACCGATCCATCAGGCCACACCGGCTCATCGGGCAATTGCTCGATTTGCCCGTATGGCCAGTCTGGGCCTGGTTGTTAGCGAGGCTACAGTTAGCCCGGACGTACCTACTTACCTAAATATCTTCAGTTGTGCTAATGCACCCTTCTTCATTTCATGTGGTTAGTGACTAACCTAGTGTCAGAGTTTAAGCCGCCCATGGGCCTCTGACTTAGCTTCACATGCCGTCGAGAAAAATGTGTCAGGCAGGGGGGTTTCCTCACGATATTTTCCTTCACCATTTTTAAGCAAGTGATAATTATACAATACGCATATGAATCCGAAAAGTCAGAGGTGCGTGCTTTGGGTTCGAACTCGAGACCTATGACTTGGTAGTCCGACGGTCACACCACTAGGCTATCACCCTAATGCACCCTAAACCATAATTAATAATAACAATAACTTATTCTTTCCAGGTACTCCAAACGCTGTACTTCACAGTAGCCCTCTTGAATGACGTCATCGGAACCAACGCAGCGACCAAGACGCCGCCTTTTATCCGAAAGATTAAAGACCTCCTCTTCAGCATCACGCTTACCACAGCTCTATACGTGGTCCTCGTGTTCTGGTCCTTCTACGCTATCGACAAAACCTTGCTATTCCCAAACGAGGAATTTGAAAACCAGATTCCAAAATGGTTGAACCATACTATGCACACATTAATTCTACCTTTTATACTTGTTGAACTATTCGTCACCAGAAGAAATTACCCATCTAGGAAGACAGGGTTTTATGTAGCTATCTGGTTAACAGCTGTCTATGCCACGTACATTCATGTAATGTACTTCAAATATGGTATATGGCCATACTCGTTCCTCTATGTGGTCAGTTGGACCACGAAGACGATGTATTTTGTCTGTAGTGCTATATTTGGCATGTCATTATATGTATTTGGTGAAAAATTAGATAGTTTAGTTGCTGGGAATGCTATAGTAAAGTATGCTAATGGAACGAAGAAAATGTACTGATTAAAATAATTTAGTTTAAGTTATAATCTTGTTTTATTTCCCACCTCTTAGGGCCTGTGCATACCACGTTTTTTAAACGCGCCGACGCGGACGACGCGCGTTTACGTCAAACTCCATACATAAAAAACGATACACACATTTTTTAAGTATGGAGTTTCACATTAACGCGCGTCAACGGCGCGATTAAAAAACGTGGTGTGCACAGGCCCTTAGACTTTTCCCAACTATGTTGAGGTCGGCATCCAGTCTAACCAGATGTGCCTGAATATCAGTAGGTATCTACCTAGTTTACAAGGAGCGACTGCCACCAGACCCCCGCAGCCCAGTTACTGGGCAATAATACCTACGTTCGGTCTTCTGGTTACTGTATCTACAAACTGTCATAGATATTCGTATGACAACCGGAACCGACGAGACACTGAGGGGTGTTGATTTTAAATTCGTTTGTGGTGCGGGCCCCTAGGCTGCAGCCTATGTAGCTAATGCTTAAATACGGCCCTGACGCACACATTAAAACGATACGACGTCGCAACGCAATCGACAACGAACTACAAACGAACGAACATGTGCATGCTTCCTATTAACCTCTTGAATACTACTTACGCGGGCTCGCTGATGATGATGACACACCTCGCTCCTGCCTCACATTCGGTGAGGCGAACGCTTTATATTCTAATTGGACTGTACGAGGTTTCTGGTTAAGTTTATTGGTATTAAGCATATAATTTTGGGACCCAGTGCATAATATCAGCAAGCACATTGGATCACCGGCGTAACGTGTATTCCCAAGGAGGGTTGACGTCAGGCAGGCGGCCGGTCATAAAACAATAAGCCAAAATCTTTAACAACATGGGTTTACGAATTACATGTTGTGCCGACCCCACCTAGTGTGGGATAAGGGCAGGGAGAAGAAGGTTTCTGGTTATTCCTGATAGGTACCTACACTTTTTTAACCGATTCCAAAAAGGAGGAGGTTCTCAATTCAACTGTGTTTTTTTTTTGTATGTTTGTTCCGCGATATCTTTGCTAATTGTGAACCGATTTTAATGATTATTTTTTTGTCTGAAAGAGTATTCTTTCGAAGTGATCCCATTTAAATTTGGTGAAGATCTGATAAAGAACTTCGGAGATAGACAATTTGAAGTCGGTTTTTTTTTTTGTTAAAAAGTTAATTATATATCAGTAATAATAATATATTAGTCAATCTTGACTTAGCACACCAGGTTATCAACATGTGGGATGTGGATTCGGCAACCATTGTACCGATAGTTGTAACGACTAATAGCCCGATGGCCAAGAGCCTCGACCAACACCTCATGAGGCTCTCATTAGGTGGCTGGATCAAGGGCCTGATACAGAAAGCAGTCCTCCTCGACACGGCACGTATTGTAAGGAGGTTCCTGTCTCTGGGACCCTAACCATTGGTAGCTTGAACCCTGCTCCCGGTGACCCCTTTTTTTAATTAATAAAAAATGTAGAATGAATAAAGGACATGTTAGTCAAAAATAAAACTTAAAGTGTCAAAATAAAAATGTATTAATATTTCAAATATAGACCTCTGATTCAAAACCCTTAACAATAAAGTTTATTTCCTCGATTTCTTTATTTATCTTTCTTCGTCTTTTTTTCTTACCATTCCATTTAGCAGTAGTCAAGCCCATTGTCTCTGCACATTTACCATAAATACTACATAAACTTTTATAAAACAGCAATACTGTTGTTGCACCTCTTAGATATTGATCCAAGAATGTCATTGGATCAACCTGGTTCTCTAATTTCACTGCAATATTATACACAAATGTACCATTAAAGGATTTTGAATATTTCGTATTCTCAAATGTGTTTCTACATAAAGTATTAAGACTGTTGAGGTGCTGTAAGCAACATTGAAATTGCGCAAATGAGTGCATTTTTTTAGTATCATAACTCTTTGGTTTTTTTTTAATTTTATCATCTAATTCAAAATGTTTTAGTAAAACATTGGCTGCTATCAAACTATCTTCATATTGTACTTTGTGTTTGTTCAGAAATAAATCGTTTTCATCAAAATTTAGGGTACTTGATTGTTTGTGTAATTCTTCAATTTTTTTTGAATATTTATTTTTGAATTGATAATGTCCTCTGAATGTCCCTGTTCTTTCATCTATAGCTTCTAACATTATATAGCAGATTAGAAGACTATGTATATTTCCTAAAGGTACTTCACATTTAGCAACCCACCATAATATGGCTATAAAAAATAGTTGAAAATTGGATGGCAGTGTTTCTATTAAATTTAGATCTAATTCTTTCATTTGTTCTTTTAGAAAATGATTAAAACATGATTTTAATTGATCATCTGTTAGTTCACTAAATTGTAAATCAAATGGTCTTGATATACTAATATCATTACCAACAAATATCCTTTTATAACTTGTGCTCTTTTCCCGACTAACATATATACAATTTTCTTCAGAAAAATCTGTTAACATATCAAAAGCAAATCTTAGTATAGGTAAACAACACAGACATGAGTCTTCTTCATTATAATCTTCTGCTTGGGGTGAACAGAAGAATAGGTGATGTGTATAAAGATTAATGTAAGCTTTTGGAATATGATTCTGGCGAATTCCTTCTGCAAACCATTCTGGTACACCCATAACTAATGGATCTTCTTCATTGTCAGTCACTTCATCTTCTTCTTCTTGTTCTTCATTCTCTGAAGAGATTTCGTTATTGTCTGAAGGATTATCATCATTTTCATTCTCAATTTCATCATTTTCATTCTCAATTTCATCATTTTCATTCTCAATTTCATCCTTTTTATTCTCAATTTCATCATTTTCATTCTCAATTTCATCATTTTCATTCTCAATTTCATCATTTTCTTCTGCTAAAACATTCTCTTCAATGTTTTCAGGCAGTTGCCAGTCCGATTCAGGTGTTTCATCTTCACTTATGTTGAAATATTTCAGTGATCTACAATGCTTACTGTGATACCCATCAATACTCTTCTTGATGATGGCAAGAACTCTTTCTTTTTGCTTCTTTTTCAATCTGCCCAGTATTTTTGTTATCGCTGTTTCCAAGCTTTCATTTTGAAGCCATTGGAATAAACCGTGAATACATTTTTGTTGATCATTTGTTTTTTTTTTTGTTTTCGGTAATTTTAGTTGAGAGAAGAATTTTTTGAACACCTTTTTCTGAACAAAGTCATTGCCAAGTAATGTTGCTAGTAAAGGCAGCAATTCTTCTTTTAAACCTCCAAAATTCTTCACCATATATTCCACTCTATAGATTTTACATTCCAAAACAAATGTTTTTGTGTCATCAATGTCTATCGGCTTCGGTTTAAAGTCCAGAGTATTGAAAGGGATATAAAGAACATTGTAAATGAAAAAGTCTGAATCGTAACTTAATACAGGACTGTTTAGGTGCCTCGCCATTGCTGCAATTTCATCATCAGCCTCAAATTCACAGACAGTGTAAGGCACGTTCATATCTGACAGGGCTTCTATGAAAACATCGCGTATTAATAACGGAAATATCTGCATACTTCCTTGAGTGACTGGATCTAGCTTAGAAGCCCCGTATATTTTAGATCTGACTCGACTGTACGCAGTTCTTAATTTCCTCCGCTCATAACTCCCGTCGAACAAAACATAAGGAGTAATGTTGCATTTTTTCAGGTTTTTAAAGAAATTTCGAACGTAGAGGCAGAATTTATCGTAATCTCCGCCGAAGGCAGAAAAACAGTTCAGTAATCTGTACAATTGAGCGCACAGACTGTGCCCATCGATAACCAGGCAGCAATCATGAAGTAAGAAATCTTGTAGAAATGCATGCTGTTTATGATTAATATAAGTAGTCAAACCTCGAACCCCCATATTTATAAATCCAGTCCATGTATTATTTACAAAAATATCAGCACGTTATTGACTTGACGTTATATTTTGAGGTTGTAGTATTTTTTGTTGTCATTTTGACAAATTGACACAGACAATTTTTTTTCAATGACCATCTTTGACTAGCTGTATGAAAGATTGTTTAGAAATAAGTAAACCATGTAGGTTTTATGTTTCTTTTCAAATTAAAATCCTTTTTTTCTACTACTGGTCTGCATTAATGCCACCTATCACTAATTAGCGCGAGAATAAATTACATCTAGTCTATTGTGGTTTGCGATTGCGACATTTCGTTTTCAGGCTCAAAAGCTCAAAAGTATGAAATATAGGAAATATAACACAACAATTATTCGAATATTTCATTATTAATCGTAAACCCGTGTGATATTATTATATGAAAATAAAATTAAATATCAATATAACGTTCCACAGTTTCAGAACGAAATATAAAACGCCAACGCTTTCGAATTCGATCCCCGCCCCCGCATCCCTTCAATTCGTTCGTGCCGGCCGCGTGTGGTAAAAATTGAAACACGTGTTTTCGTAAAGATATTGTTTAATTCAATTGATTTAACGTTAACAGTTTCAATATAATTGTCACTATCAACATTTCAGTGCGTTTATATCCAGTAGAAGAAAAGGTGAGTGTTCCAATCCAATCGATCGCGCCATTTTAGAAATGCGCCGCGCATGGAGTTTTCGTTTACATTGTTGTGACTATTTTGCAGTGCTGTAAAGATGACTGAGGCCAAGGAAGTAGTCGCTGAGACCAATGGACAGGAAAATAAAAAGAATGAGGAGAACTTGGAAGAAGAATCTGACTTGGAGAGTGCCATCATACGTCAGGTGGAATACTATTTCGGTGAGTTCAACTATGCATATACGTCGATCTGACGTAGAGTTTATATAAAGAAGACGCGGTTGGATCAGGGCCTAGTGCATGCTTTTACAAACAATGTATCTATTATACTTATTAAGTATCTAAGTAATAACAAAACTGCTATGTAAATGTTGTAGAAATCTGCATCTAATTACCCATGGGCATATGCCGTTATTCTTGATGGGTATCCCCCTAAATATATACTGAAACAAAGTATCTCAAAAAAGTCCCCACCTTTAAATTATGTGTAGGTGTATTGAGAATACAATGAATGATTAAAATAATGTTATCAGTGAAATAGGTGTCATTGCAAAAAAGTTGCAAATAAAATAAACATGTGGTGGTACTTAGAAATGATGACCTTACTCTAATTATACTGTTCTTATTGTACTATTTGCTGATGTTCTACTTACCCTATTATCATAAAAGTTAACATTAGGATAAAGATATCGTCCTTAAGTTCTGTCACCGCATAACTCAAAATAGAAAAGACGCTGTTTTAGCTGTTTACACAGCTTGATGGAAAAAATATTACATGTGCGGTGGATTTTGTTTTTGAAATAACGCATTGCTGTTGGATCTAAAAATTGATTGTGATTGGTCAAACAATGCATTTTTCGATTCCCTATCGAATGACATGCATAACTGAAATTACTATTTTTCGAGTTATGCGGTGTTAGAACTTAAGCAATGATATATTTTAATTACCATACAAGAATACAACTGCCTTGTTGGTGTAGTTGTGGCCAGTGCAAATGCTGATTGTTGCGTCTTGGGTTTGATCCCCAGGTTGGGCAAAGTGTTATTGGGTTTTTCCATGTGGAATGAGGGTGTATACACCTCTGCCCAACTCTTCAGGGAATACTGGCGTGATGTTATATTATATGAACACAAGTATTATGCTGGATTTACACTAGACTTATGTGTTGTATTATGATGCATCACTATGTGCATCTGACGCTATCGGGTTCATATATTTTGTATGAAGGTGTGGATACTATTGTGTCCTCTGCGACACGATACGAAATGTAAGTCTAGTGTGAATCTGGCATTAACATTATACAGTGGAAACTCGATTAACCAGACTAATTGTTGTCGTTAGGCATTCGGATAATCGAAAATCCGGATAATCAAATGTATGAAGAAAAGCGGGTTTTGTGCATATGTAGTACCAACAATACAAAGCATCTTCTAAAAATTAATTTTTCGGTTTCTTCATCGTTTTTCGATGTTTACTCCCGTCTTCATTATCTAATTTGCAGGTGTACAACAAAATTGAATCGGTATTCTTCTTAATATCACTTAGAGCCTGCGCAGACGAGGGACAATGGCGGACACAAAGTCCGCGGTGCGCTCCTATTAGTACTGCAATAAGGTTGCACTTTGTCCGCGCCAATACCTCATGTCGCCATTAGGTATTCCGTCCGTGAGGTAGTCCGGATAATCGCGAATCCGTATAACTGAGGGCCAGATAATCGAGTTTCTACTGTACTTATACAAGGTTAGTCGGAAAGGGGATACTAAGCCGAAAGGGTGTTAAATTACCCATAATAATGAATAACTTTTGTTCTACAACTTTCCCCAAAACTCGATAGTTTAAGAGAAATAGCTGTTCAAAGATTTCATAAAAAATACGCTAAATTCTATCTATCCTCAGCTATGATCAGCTGTGTTTACATTTTAGGTCATATTTGGGGTCACGGATTAGAAACCCCATTTTCTGAATTCATAACTAAAGCAGGGATGAAGAAGTTTCGAAAAAACTAAAATAAAAATTATTATTGATGGAAAAAAAATAAATCGAATTTTGAAATTTTAACACTTGCTTTAAAATAGTCATCAGTGATACTTTAAGTGGCCCTCGGCTTAATACCCCCTTTCTGACTAACCTTGTATATACTTACTTTAAAAAAGAGTTAACACGGTGGCTTGCAGGGAAACATTTTTATAGCATTCACAATTTCTTTGAATACAAATAGTAAACTGACACTATATTGATAGAAGTGCTTTGAAAAAAATAGAATATTTTTCCTAACTTCACATAATTATTTGAACACTTGTAAGAAAATCAAACAGCAAGCAAATCATAGTGGACTATCACCATTATTATAACACCTTTATATTTACCTGTGTTTGTGTCAAGTAAATGATTATGCTATTAATTATCTCTTTCCCTAAATGATAACACCTGCATCTCGCTGATTTAGACAAGGATTCAGTTTGTTATTAAATCCCTTTTCTGTCATTACGAGAATCACAGACAAAACAAGATAAGTCTACAGCTAACTTATCAAAACATTATGTATTGGAGGCTGTTCTCTTAATTTCTATTTATTAGTTAATAATTATAGCGCTTAGGTATTCCTTATGTTTATTTTATCTCAATTATTTCCAACTTGAATACACATCATTGTCACCCAACACCATACACCAAACATAAATTATTAATTTTAACACCTATAATTAAAAACACAACTTTTACTTCAGGTGACCTGAATCTCCCTCGTGACAAGTTTCTACGTGAACAAGTTCTCCTGGATGACGGATGGGTGCCGCTGGAAATCCTCACCAGATTCAACCGTCTTGCCAAGATGACCAAGGATATTGATATTATTGGTAAAGCACTCAATAAGGCTACCAATGGACTGTTAGAGGTAGGACATAGATTTTTACGTATTTACTTTAAATATTCAAATCCAATCACTGAATAAAGCTGCCTATATTAGCCAATTACTGTGCCTATTTTAATAATAAAATACTGAGCTATTTTCTTTACTAACTTACAGCTCTCGGAAGACAAAAAAAAGGTCAGAAGGAGCCCTGAAGTGCCCGTACCAGAGATGAACGAGGAACGTAGGAAGGAACTCAGCAGCAGGACCATTTACGCTAAAGGATTCCCGAAAGACATCACCTTAGATGACCTGCTGAAACATTTCAAACAGTACGAGACAGTAGAGAATGTTATTATGAGGAAATATCAGGACAGAGCCAGCAAGAAGAGGTTGTTCAAGGGATCTGTATTTGTTACGTTCAAGACGAAGGAACAGGTAACTTTCAAAGTGATTTGAATCACGATAATATACAAGTTGCGACCTTTTTGCTGTTAGTTTAAGCACTGTCAATAAATAATAGCTTTGCAACTTCTCACCCCGGTCACTCGCATGCGTGCAAACATTTGTACATTGTACGATTGTTTTCCGTTTTGTATAGAAAAGGTTCGCATAGTCATTGCAAATGTCAGTCCCACACTTGTGGGTTCACGTATTCATGCAAATGTGTGACCTGCATTACAACCAAAACATAAATTAAAGTTATGTTAGAGCCTTTAATATTATTGTTAAACATTGCAATGATACTTATTAAAGTGCGGTCGCGGTGCAGGGCGAATTTCGTACAATGACACGTCACTTCTTATATCTTTCGCTCGCGCAGAAATATCTTGCCGTCACGCTCGCACAGATGCGGTGACCGCCGTCAACACGGATTGCTATTGGTTGTAGGCACAAAGGCCATTGTACGAAATTCTACCTGGTCCACGACCCACTTTAGTACATTTTAAATAGTACTGCCAATCCTCATATCTCTAGTGGACATGTATGTAGTGTAGTAACTAAGTGGCCACACAGCCAATCTATTCTCAACATCAGTCTAATCAATTAACCTACTTCTTCAGGCAGAGAAGTTCATTGGAGGAAAACCACACAAATATCAGGACACAGAACTAATTATCAACTGGCAGGACGACTATATCATGCAGAAACAAGAAGAGTATGCTTCAAAGAAGGAAGAGAAGGACAAGAGACATAAGGAAAAGGATAATAAGGATGTGAGTATGTCTAAGCGTGGCTGTAACTTTGTTTAGCGGGCTGTATTCTGCAACTCCACGACAAAGCGCGTATTTTTCGTGCAAGTGCTCCCGAACTCCTCAAAAAAAACCAGCAAACATTCAATGTTGCTGATGGTCTCTCGGAGACTACTAAGGTTACCAAAGTACCCTGTATATGGTGACCGCAGGGCAGTTCAGTAGCATGTGGGCCACTGCTTCGTCCATCAAGCAGGCTTTGCATAGAGTGCTGTTTACAAATAAATGTTTATTGAAAGGACCATGGTTAGTGAAGGGTACAGCTGAACCGAGCAGCCGGTGTGGTGCCCTGTAGCCAGACAATAGGAGGGACTCTGAACAAATAAATAATAGGGGCTTTGGTAAAAGCTCAATAACTTGCTGATTCAGGGCCCTAAAGCCTCTAGCTACAGTCCTACATTTAGAAACATAATGTACTAGTGTTTGTCAAGGGCCACCATCTGTGAAACGTGGTGGCAGAGTGGATCTAATGAAAAGCTGAAACTTGCTAAAATAAACACTCAAACAAATATTCGGCTGCCATTATAAAATCATCATACTAGATTTTTTTTACTTTATTGTTGACTTTTATAGGTATCATATCTATACTAATATTATAAAGCTGAAGAGTTTGTTTGAACGCGCTAATCTCAGCAACTACTGGTTGGAATTGATAAATTCTTTTTGTGTTGGATAGTCCATTTATCGAGGTAGGTGGCTATTAACATCACGCTACGACCAATAGGAGCGGAGCATAAATGAAAAATGTTGCAAAAACGGGAAAAATGTCCACCCGTGCGAAGCCGGGACGGGCCGCTATAATGGTTATTGGGGAATGACAGCTTTACCTACTTGATATAAAAGTAACAATCACTCATTCATGTTTTTTTTTAGCATGTCGAAAAGGAGGAGCTCAAGCTGCCCACAGGAACAGTACTACACTTCAGTGAAGGCACTGACCAGATGAAGAGGGAGGATATCAAAGAAGCACTATCGACTATAGGTAAGAATTAATTATTAGTATTAGCCACTAACTACCAGTGCAGTGCATCTTAATAACAAAAATATTAGACTACCAAGGAGTCTCGCAACTCTTGCGAACTGTAACGCCATTTATAGACACCACTATACTCGCACTATTCAGATATTTTTTGGTACACATGGCAAAGTAGTTAAGTATGTACATACTACATACTCGTTTTTTACATAGTCGTTTTTTATCGTAGCTCTTAACTGAAAACGATACAATTCTCACACGCACAAAAGCGCAAAAAATCAAGTGCTTTAACTACTGCGCCCAAGGTGACATCGGCCATATACACGATGCAGCAATCAGTTCCAAACAGGCCCAGACTGGTCATACGGGCAAATCGGGCAAATATCCGGTGGGCCGATGTGGCCTGATGATGGGCCGGCCACACAGTCGGAGAAGAGTAAGAGGAACATCTTCCTGCCCTGGTCCCAAGTTACTTGGGGTCGGCGCAATATGTTTTTCTCTTCCACTCTTCCCTGTCAGCCGTCTCATTATCATTTACTCCCTTATCTTTCATATCCTCCCTCACACAATCCATCCATCTTTTCTTAGGTCTCCCTCTCCCCCTCCATCCATCAACATTCATATTCATCACTCTCTTAGTCACATGTGTTTCATCCCTCCTCAGCACATGCCCATACCAAGACAAACGCTTTCCTTTCAACTTTTCTGTCACTGGTGCCACTTTCAAACGGCTAACGGCTTCAAGAGTAAGAGGAACGCCAAAAAAAAAAAGGTCTCGCCTATCGCTTGAAAAAGAAGCCGCAAATTGTTTGCGTTTGTAAATGCACCCAAGATACAGGGGAAAGAGCGTCTAAAAAAACAAAAACTTCGTCCGTCTCTCAAATGCCCGGGCCGATTTCAGGTCCCTGCCCGACCCTGGTTCCAAATATATAACTTCACTTTATGTTTTGTTCTCAGGTGCAGATATAGCATACATAGACTTCAAAGTGGGCGACAAAGAGGGGTGGGTGCGTCTCACAAAAGAGAACGCCGCAAAGGGAATAGCAGAAAAGATGACTGACAATAAAATGAAAATCGCCGAAGCAGAGGTAGTCTTCAAGGTATTGGAGGGCGAAGAAGAAACGACATACTTACAGAAAACTGTTGAAGAAATGGCCAAACGACGAAAAAATATGAAGAACTTCAAAAGTAATAAAGGCAGGAAGGGTGGTAACAAATACCATGGGAAGAAACGACGACATGACCATGAGGACAACGGTCCCCCAAAAAAAACCAGAACGTCCGACAGTTAGTTATAGATGGCGTTGCCGTATAGGGACGGCTCTATGCTTAACCATAGACTTTCATGTTTGCTTTTAAGTACGTTAAAGATAATCTTTAATACAAGTCTAAACTGTTTGTTAATGAACCGAAACTGTGTTAGCCAGAAGTTTCATTTGTTACGTGAAATATTTACTATTAAATTTTATCTTATAAGGAATAATTGCAGTGTTTTCTTTTATTTTCTTGAATGACAATAATATAAGATCCGTCCAAAATACCCGGACAAACTTTTACAGTGTTCAGTACGTTTAACTAAACATATCTATGCAAAAAAAACGAGATCCAATTGTTTTTTTTTTATAACCAAGTTTTTTTTATACATTTTTCACTTCGCGGTTTAGTGGTTTAGGTAAAACCGCGGGTAAGGGGTACACAAAATCTAACCGACCCAACCGTCAACCTCACATGCACGCGCAGGATGGCGACGCCGGTAAATGTGACTGACGTGGTGCCCTCTGCTAGACAACAGACGAGGCTATAGCGTCCGAACCAGTGGCGGCATAACCACTAACACTCCCAGGTAGACGAGATAGCTCTGGAAGGGGCTTTCACAAGCCCAGGGTATCAAATACACCCTAAAAGAGTGACTTTTCCCCTCCTCAACCTTATCTATTCCCATCCAACCCAGACCCTCAACCTTCCTCTAACCCTTCCAATATCCTAATCCCTCTTGTGACTGGGTGGTTGCGGGCTTGCTTATCACAATGGCTGATGACGAGTCTGAGTAAATAGTCACCTGCGCTAGGACCTGCGCAGTTGAGCGCCGTAAGCGGGGATGAAGGAGTCCTGGAAGGTTGAGCCGATCGGCACTGGCGGTAATGTGTCCGAGAGGCAACACGCCCCCTTTGGTCTGGATTTCAAGCAAAACGGTGGCCCTACCCAGTAGCCGGGGATAGGGAAATGGCCATGGTGTCCCATCAGAGGGCCACAGGCGAGGTTCGTGAGGTCCGCCGAGGTCATTTTCGGACGACTGAAGCGGTGGGTTAAGGTCATGCTGACGGTGCAACTGAGGGTTGATCAGTTCGTTTTGGAGAGGCCTTTTTTGCCCCATACGCCAAGCCGATCAAGTGCCCGATGTCGCGCTGTAAGCCAGCCTCGCGGCCCTATATTTCTCTGGTAGTCCTAACGTCCGAATTTTTTGAGTAAGACATTTCCATTTGCGGGCTCCATGGAGTGTGGGAGCTAGAGAGATGAATTTTATTAACACTTACAATGGACACATTAAGGCCAAGTAAAAACATAATAAAAACAGGAGCGGAGTCGGTGAAAACTGACGAAGCCCCCAAACATGGCGCTTTGAGCGCTTCCTCTTCCCAAACTGGAAGCTCAGTGGCTAACGCTGCGAGTACCAGTGCGGGTGCTGGTCCGGCTGTGGCGTAAACCGCAGCCACGACCAAAAACAAGTCCCAGTATAAACAAAGGACTACGGCGCTGAGTGGGACCAGTACCGATCCTTCAAAACGCATGGCGAAGAGCATGGTGCTGGATAAATCCAGTGCCGGTCGTAGCCTCCCAACACAGACCACGGCGCTGGGTAAAACTAGCACCGATCCCGTCCTCAAACATCCTCCTCCTGCGGCTCCTCAAGCCACCCCCTCCCAGATGGCTGTCTCCGGTCAAAGGGGAACGGATATCTGCACCGAGGACGCCTTAACGAGCGCCTGGAAAGTCTACAAAGGCAAGGGTAAACGTACTCAACAAACCCTTCGCCCTTGCACAAACCCTTCAGGTTTACCTCATCCAGGCAACCAGGATAACAGGAGGAAACGAAAGACAAAGAAAGAGCGTCGCTTAGTTCGTAATCGGGCAAGCAACGCCCCCACATCTACACAAACACCTGCTGCCGGACCGGCTAACCCGCCTGGCGCCTTTCCCAGCATCGCTGCTGGAAAGCGGTCCCTAGGCCAGGCCGACGCAAGTCGACCAAAGCCGAGTGGACCGCCAACCAGTGTAACGGGGGAGTCCGCTCAGCAGCAGGAACAAAATAAGACACAGCGACCCGGCTGGAGGGGTCAGGCTGCGGCCAAAAGGGCTCTCAACGAGACGATGTCGCCTCGTGGGGAGCGCAAGAGGCCGCAGTTTGATCAGTCCAAGCGGGCCGCCAGTAGAAGCTACGCCCAAGCTGTTAGCACGCCCCTGTTGGTCGCGATCACCTGCAACCGCACGGGTCACCTCAGCAAGGCGCTATTCAACCAGGTACTCGCTGCAGTCCAGAAGCAGATCATCAACGAGGCCTTGTCCCCCAAAAAGGACGGACCCGGGCAAACTTTCAACGCCAAGCCGGTGTACGCCGAGAGCGTCCTCAAACTGTGGTGCGGGAACGATCACACCTTAGCCTGGCTGAGGAAATCTCTGGCTTGGCTCTCTCGGCTAACGTCTCGTTAGTCGTCAATAGCCAGTCGGAGATACCGAGACGAGCACGCTGCGGCATACTGATTCCGGACGAGCAGGGAGAGCTAGAGGAGCCAGCCAATATTAGACGCTCTCTGGCCTACCAAAACCCCTGGCTCGGTATCAGAAGGTGGGTGGTAACACACGCGGAGAAGCAGACCGCGGCATGGTTCGTGGTGGTCGGTGTTCCTGAGGACCAAATTCCGACCCTGATGAAAGCCAGACGCCGCCTCTCAATTGGTTTGGGGGCGGTGTACGTGAAATTCCAGGGTCAGAACGGCAGATATGCCAGCGTCCCTCAGGGATGGGACCCAGCCACCAACACCATCCGCGAGCACCATAGTTTCTCAGGTTTCTCATGTAATAAATTACCCGTTAATTATTTTTTCGAAATAAAAGCGATTCATTGATAACCCTTTCGCTGTGTTACGAGGATGTTCCACATTCAAAGGGTAAAGGACAGTATCCGAGCCGGTAAAAACAAAAAAAAAGACGTCAAACCAACAATTTGCCTGTCACTGTCACAAAAGTCAAAGTCAGACAAAAGGTGTGAGTTTGATTTGAGTTGACGTTAATTATTGCGAATTTGCGGTTGTTGCGTTTTTAATTACAAAGGAAAGATAAATAAATCATAAGTGGGGCGTCTTGTATGTGTCGAAGTATATAATTGTAAACAAAATGAAGCCAGAACTAGTGGAAGATACTGAAAATTCGACTGCTGTAGCCGGCGACGTGATAGGCGACACAGCTTACAGTGAACGCTTCGTGCTCAAAATTTTATTAAAACTCGCCAATTTAGACACATTAAAAGAAGAAATCAAGGAAAAAGCGTTTGAAGACGACGTCTGCATACTGTGGGACATGACTGCCGAAAGAGACGTTGTATTATTTCTTCAAAAACACGATGTGTTGAAGCTGTTCAATTTCGCGTTACCGGTCATTGAAATTCCAAGAATTATTGAAATAATCGTCGGTATCATTGGAAATATGTGCTGCCAAAAAGAAGTAGTGAACGTGTTGATGAAGATGGACAATTTATTAGCTATTCTTATTGATTACATAAACACTGACGACAGTTTAGTTTTAGTTCAATTGTTGCGATTAGTTAGCGCATGTTTGTACTTAGCGAACGACGAGGAAGTTATTATTTGGATGGATTTGTTCGTAAACATAGAGTACTCAGCTGCTTTATACTTCATATTAAAAAATTCGTCACACAAAGTACTTTTGGTCACCGCTTTAGAGAATTTAAATACCGTGTGTTCATATTGTAATACTGACAAGTTTCGAACTAAATTTTTCACACATTTCGTCGTAACAGAGGCCTTAGATTCACTTATCGCAGGTTTCACTGAGATAACAGTCAATCAAAAAGAAATGTGTATCAAAGGAGAATTAGAAAGAATTTTATTCATAAGTCTTCAAATAGCTTTAAATTTTGTTGGGTTTGACAAGTCACAAGAGATCTACATCCACAGTACAGAGAATGTAATTACTATGATAAATGTTATATTAAGCTATTATGAGAATAAATTAGTAATTCAAAAAGAAATTGAAACTGATTTAGTTGACATTGTTGAGTCGACAAATACAATAGTAAAAGCACTACATATTACCAGTGCACCTGATAAGTATTTGGAGCTAAGTTACAACATATGGAAGGCTTCCTCTTCTATTATAAAATCAGACAAAAATGGGTCATCGTTTGAAGAAAATGACAAAGAGGAATTGAAAGAATTTGTAGCAAAAGTAAAACCATCTTTGGCTATGTTAATTTGCAATTATCTATCAAAATGTACAGATGGTAATTTTCTAAAAGTATTAGATCATATCGGAGCAGATTATGAGGATATAATAAGTTGGGTTAAGGATAACGAGTTGCGTACAAATGTGTGTAACAGAGCAACTAACTATAGGACTAGATTGAAAGATAATGTGGATTCATAATAAAACAACACATGATTAAAATTGGGATTTTATTTTCATCATTCATAATACTGTATTCTTTATGTAAGTTATCATAACTTAACCACTGCTAGTATACCCTGGGGGTTGGCACAGTAAATGTGTTGGGAAGGCGATTTGAATGAGTGGCTAACAAAAAAAAACCGGCCAAGTGCGAGTCGGACTCGCGCACGAAGTGTTTCGTACCATTATCTATAAAAACGGCAAAAAAATCGTCTGTTGTATGGGAACCACCCTTAAACATTTGTTTTATTTTAATTTCATTTTAAATTATTATAATTTAAATAATATAATATAATAATTTATTTTTAAAGTGATTATGTGTAACTAAATATTTTGTCAATATTTCAAGCTTCTACCTGTTGCCGTTATCAATATCGAGCAAAAAAAATCACGTTTGTTGTATGGGAGCCCCCTTAAATATTAATTTTATTGTTTTTTAGTATTTGTTGTTATAGCAGCAACAGAAATTGAAAATTTCAACTGTCTAACTATCATGGTTCATGTGGTACAGCCTGGTGACAGACATACGGACAGCGGATTCTTAGTAATAGGGTCCCGTTTTACTCTTTGGGTACGGAACCTTTAAAATGAAGATGTCGGCAGCCAGATGGCAGATGTGAAACATCAAATTCGGAAGTCAATTTGTAAAAAAGAAACTGGCCGAATCAAACCGAAGAGAGCCAACGAGTTACGAAGGTCTGCTGTCGTGTGTCTGCTATCGCGAGTGTCGCCACGCAACAGCCACTCTCACATCCGTACCGCCGTATTAAAGGCAGCATGGTCAACCACCAATTGCCGATTATCTACAAGCTACTTGCTGCTGAAAACCTTGCTGCTTTCACAGCTTTTCTGCTTGCTGGGTAGTGTTGGAGATTCATTCTTGTTGCCACCAAAATAAGTCACCACTATCGTTGTCAAAGCAAATGAATTGAATTGGTTCAAGTAATTAACTGCATCACTTGTTCGGGAATGAACAGAGTTGGGTAGTGTATTGCGGCTTGATTACCTCCTTACATACTGAAAGTGATTGAGCCCCCGCAGACTGCAGATTAAACTATCGCCCGATGGTTGGCCGATTCTCGTGTTATAAGGGAAACCAAATCGTTAGGGTGTTACCAGACCAATCGACGGCATCAATCGATGGTAGAATGGATTAGTCGACGTCGATCGATAATTTCTACCAGATTGATCGATGGTAGAATGGATTAGTCGACGTCGTTCGAGCTGTTTAATTAGCCGCGCCGAGCGCCGTCCGCTCCCCATCTGCCCCGCCCCGCGCACTAACTAACCGCTATTTACAATATCGTTTGGATAACATAAGCGATCGTCGATTTTAAAAAACGGTCGCATCCAGTCTCTGCGTTTGCGTCTCCTAATAATAGTACGAGCAACATTGAACTGGCCAACAACAACAACACTTCCTCTCGTGAATACATTTCGAAAAAAACTGATGGATTAATCGATCAACCGGCCGGGGTTAATCGATCAACGTCGACCGATGCACTCGACCGGCAATCGATCGATTGGTTAGTCGAACGGTATCCGTCGATCAGCCAAAGCTACCACACCAATCGTTCAACGTCGATCGATCGATTGGTGTAGTAACACCCTTATACATCTTCATACTAATTAAGAAACCGACTAAACTATCGCCCGATAGAAAGTCTGTAGTTAGATAGAAAGTCTGCAACTATATAAAACAGTATAACCCGTCCGACTTAACTATGCGCCTGGCGCCGTGACGTAATGCTAACCTTACTGAACGCACGAGGCGAGCGCGGGGTGCCGCAAGGGTACGCGGGAGGGAGGTCGCATTCCAGCGAAGTGCACAGTTAAGTCGGGCGGGTTGTAAATTCGCAATGGGCATACAAGGTAGAATAAAAACGACAATATGTATATAGGATTATATATTTTTTTACACATTATGAAGCAACATTTACATTACCATAAACGAGTTTTACACCGTCGCATATGCGGCGGATTAAAACTATTCGAATGTAACAGTACATAGTAACAAAACAAAGCTCACTACATCCACGCCTCACATACTTGTCACAAAATGATATGCTCCTCACATAAAAAAAAAACGACACAATACTGAAAAGGAAAAAGGAGATTAATAAATTTACATATATTAAATGTACTTATATACTAACTAACCACGAGCCTACGTGCCCCACAATGAGGCAAAAAACGCACGAACTTTTTTTTAAATATCAATTTGTATATAGTTTACATTATAATTATATCGTTAGAGATAATAAAAACAGGATAAAGACTAGACTTTACACTGATCAACGACAAATTGGCTAACAGCAACATATCGCGAGGGGCGTCTCTGTACGGGTAACGACGCAGCTTATAACATAAAATATATCGACACGTCACTTGTACAGTCGGTGTCATAAACCGACACGCTACACACAAAATAAGTTTCCAAAATTATTGTTAAATTGTGCTCGATCCAACGTCAGACACGACCCCGACTGTACAAATCGAAAACACTGATCGTACATAAAATAAAAAATAAAAACATGTGACCATTAATCTGTCGCCCGCAAAGAGACGCTTCATAACATACATATAAACGTTACATGTTACCTACTCAATAAGTTACATAAATAATTTGAATTTAAAACGAGTCTTAGGCTTCTGAATAACATAATTATAGCATGTAGTACCATGACAAAACCCAGTTTCGCTACGTACAGTCCACTAAGTAGCGACCATGTCTGGTTAGGAGAGCCAACCTTTACAATTTAATCGTAACCATAATTTATGTTGCTATGTTGATTAATTCCTTCATTCTTAAAAGACTATAGAGCTGTATTATGCTCAAGAGGCAACTTCACGCATTTAAATTGAACAGACCATGGTAATATTCTATGATCGTTCAAATCGCTATCTAAAACTAACCTCCTATAAAATCAAATACCTTATAAATATTCAAAAAGTTAGAATGTCTATATTAACCGAACGATATAATATTTGTGTATGGGCTACAATACTTAACGACATTCACAACTTCACATAATATATAACACATTACTCAGGTACATGTGAACATTTTTACATAACAATCCCTTCGGGCCTCGTGATCAGGCTAATTAAACTGTAAAGGGCAACTGTTGTCGAACATGGTCAGATAATTAGGAGACTGCATAAAAATAATATTTACAAATAAATCGTAGCAGAAAAAGCCGCGGGTGATACGAACGCAGGTTTGTACCCCTTTGTACCATCAGGGATATGTTTGCATGCATACTGCTGTATACATGTTGACGTAACCGACTGTACCTACACGTTGCCTGCATTGCATAACGAACATTTGGTGTTCGTCTGTCGGAAGAAGCGGACGTGTCGTAGAATCAATAAGCAATTTTGTTGTAGAAACAGGTGTATGCTATCGCTCCGCGTCATTTTTTAGTTCGGGTTTTATTGTTAAACTTGGGTTTAAATAATTTTAGGAACTTCGTGATTCTGTGTCAACCCTTTTTAAATTAAGACAGTTTTACTCTGTTTCTGTTACGACGTAGCCGTTTCTGACAAACGAACACGAACAACACACGATAAACTAAAATAATTTCGACACAATTCAACTTCGATAAAATTAATTCACTTACGTTTCGTCGATAAAAAAATACAATATTTGTAAAATACTTTTACATAAATTTTATGTAGAAAAGAAATACGTCCAGATTAATCATCTGGAGTTCAGAATTAAGCCAATTCGTATATGGTCCGATTTTGGCACATCACCTTCGAAATACATAATAAATAATACTATTTTGACTGCGAACGATGGCAGTGTTGAGTTGAACCTTTACTCTTCGTGTTAGGAGCGAAAATTGAATGGCAATCCTCTCAATTTCCCTGATATTAACGTTGATATACTATATATTTGTTCGTAAGCACGATGTTTATCATAGAACCAAGGAGAGCGGTTGTGATTATTTTTGATGTATTTTTTTATATGAAGTGCAAAACATATCGCCATGTTTCTATGACTTAAGCATCGCGCAACAAGAAAATAATCATTCTACGATAAACTCTTTGGTACATTTTTGTGAGCAACGACAAAATTACTGTGAGTATAAATCCTTACACGCGATTATGAACATACTATACGATACCAAAATACTGTTGCTTGGACCGAATTTCATCTTACGTGTCGTACAAACTAAAATTGTTTCTTCACAATGAGATAACGATGTTCTATGATAGTAGCCGATCGCGTTAGAGTCTCATGAAGTCAAATCACTGGAATGTTCGCATCGATCCCGAAACACCGGTTGTTCCCACCGCACGGCTGAGCCCGAAATACATATTGCTTTCATAATAAGCGTATTATTTTAATCCATCAAGAGTAGGTACGATACATTCAAAATTTTTGTACTTACACAATCTAAACACGAGTAAATATTTAAACAACCTACATTTCCCCGTCTTCGTTGTCTTGAACGGACAGCTTGAATAGAATAGAATAGCTACGGGGGTCCACACAGGGATTAACTTTGTAGAATAAATATAGGAATACATCTACACAGTCTGTTATAGCGGCTAAGGGTGATCAATACATCTCATTTGTGGGGGATTTTCACTAAAATATTATTAGAATGAGCAGTGGGTACGCACTGTGGTATACCGCGTTAACTTGTAAGCGATAAACGTGTTAGGATTGGCGAGATAATGTCGGATGCGTAAATGAAAATCCATGGGATCTATTGATAACCTCGACCGGCACGCACACGTACATACGTAAGCGCTTTGGCTGGGAGGCCTGAAGCGACGATCACAACATTTATCACACAGGGGGATATGAAACTATGGTGATATCGAGATTATTCCACTCCTGGAGGGACCTACGCCCCAGAGAACCCGTACACTTCGAGCACTCGGATCTCGAAGTCCCCGCTGGGACACAGCGGCGGGTTGTTGAACGTCGAGCAGCGATCAGTCTTGCCGAACCTTATGTTCTCGTCCATCCAGATCGCCTGGCCTTCACTGCAAATGTTAAACGATTTTATTAAAGTTACGTTTGGTGAAATAAAATGATTTATATCTCTTTGACCACTTTGTCAGCAGTAGTGAAACTTAATGATGTGGGTTTGATGGATGGGTGAATGATATTTACACTGTAAAAGTGACAGAGGCTCATGTTAGCAGAGGCCTTTTTGGACTGATGAGTAGATATGAAGTTATTCATGCAGTGTAATTTTAATAAAAACTTCACATTCAAACAGATATGAATAAAATCAAACTCGATATTATTACAACACTCAAAATGTGTTCTAAAAATATCACTAACAACATTTAAGACCGGTGTAAAAATTGAATAGGGACATACCAGACTTTATGAACAAAAACATGCTTAAACAATCATTCAACAGTAGGAAAAAATCCAAATTCTCGGAATATAATACTAATGGGGTGTCCTGCGTAAGCGACGAACGCGACAAACGCGATCAAGACAACGGCATTCCCTACTAGCGGCCTATGTAGCGAGACGCGACGTAACGCGTATTCGTTCCACGTCGTGTCGCGTCGCGTCGCACCGCTTCGCGTTTGTCACTTACGCAGGACACCCCGTTACAGTCATTAAAGACAACACACATTCAACTGGCAGACCATACCAACTGCCTGCCTTTATAATTTACAAACACACTGTGAACAACAGTTGTCACGCGACATACCCTCCTCCGATCGTGACCATAGTGTTATCAGCCGCCATGAAGAGGGAATTGGCGTGGGGGGTCCTGGCATCGCTCTCTCCCTCAACTTTCGTTTTCTTGTCCTCTAGGCAACCGACCCACGGGTACTTGGCTCGAAGGGGATGCAAACTGTAATATAATTATAATATGAATGATGAACTGACCCTCCGCCGATGGTGATCATCTTAGAGTCCGCAGCCATGAAGAGCTCTGACCCGTGCGCGACCCGTTCCTCTCCCTTCCCGTCGGCTCCCGAAGTACATCCCACCCAAGGATACTTTGCGCGCTCCGGGTAAAGGCTGCAAGCGAATTACGGGTTGATGCAACATGCTATGGCTTTGTACAGGTTCAGGATTAATATAAATGTAACGAATTTTAATGGGTTCCATTTAAGTTACTGTGGTTTATACGGTTAGCAACAAAAGTAGATTAAAATTTCAGTTTTTTAAATTGTAACTGGACACTGATATTAAAATAAATCAGAGCGGATGTAATATTAAAATAACACGAACTCTTTACATGACATGCTAAAAAGCACTGTACCGAATAATTTTATTTTAATTTAAATGTTATGTAAAAGTAAAACTAACTTTCGTTGCTGACCGTACACGGTTCTTAACGATCAGTTAACCTTTACACTATAGTGCTTATTTGCGTTGGCATCTATCTTTAAGTCATTTTGTCCCTTTTTTTACAGAAGTAATTAATTGTATTTTTATCAAGAGATTTTTGAATGTAAGGCACCGGATTTAATAAAAGTTATAATAGATATATGGGATTTGAAATAGGTTTGAAGAAATCTTATTTTATTGGAAGTTATCGTTTTATGGTGATCATTAATTATTGTTATTGAAAATCATTGTTTATATTGTTATGCAAAATAAATGTAGTAGTAATGATAGAGTTAAAAGATATTAATGTAACATTTATACAACGTGTATCAGAAAATGCATTGTCATATTTAAGTGGGTTATTTAAACTCTTATTCAAAGTAACATTAGATAGGTCAAAGAAAAAAATTCGGACATCTTTTTTTCGACTCTATCCAAATGGACTTGATCAATTAATCGTATGAGTCGAAATAAATTTCGCCGATTTTTTTTTATTTGACCTGTTAAACTTTACTCTGAATAAGAGTCCAGGGCAAGGGGCTTAGCCAGGGGAGGGTTTTGGGGGTTCATACCCACCCCAAAACCTCAGACAATTAAATTACCTTTAAAATGTAACATCAAACATAACATCACGCCTTGTATTCCCCGAAGGGTTCGGCAGCGGTGTTTTAGTACACCCTCGTTTAGCCAGTTATGTTAAAGTCCCATGTAATAGGGGCGAGCCTATTGCCTTTAACCGGGCACAAATCCAGACTCTGGGCTGTTACTGAGAAATTCGTAATGGAAAAATCCAATAACACTTTACCCGACCTAGGGATCGAACCCAGGACCCCATGCTCAGCAGTCACTACCACTAGACCAACAAGGCATTCACACTTAAATTGTATACACTCGTTATTGTAATTGATTTTCTTGTTCAGGGCTCAACCCCCCCCCCCCCCCCAAAAATCCTGGCTACGGCCTTGGTCCAAACAACCTCCGTGAACATGACCATGCATTTCTGTTACACATTGTAAATTAAATAAAAGGTTTTATTTATTATATATTAGGTTAGCGTAATTCTGTAACTGTTACACACACATAGACAAAAACAACAGGTTAACAACACTCAAACAAAAATATTATGTTGCCACATTTAAGTAGGTTAAAACAAATACGAATAAAAAGCAAATATTTAATCCAGCATTTACCCGAAGAGCACCAACAGATTATTAATAAAAATCGGCTAAAATAATCTAAACATACATAAAAAATACTTTTAAACCAAATAAACTAATGATATAATAAAAAAATATACTTTAGTGAAACCGCAACCGCAATTTAATTATTTAGGTATACATATATAAATTATATTAAAGCCAATGAATCATCTACAAGTAAAAGATCAAAAGATATATTTAAAAATATAAATCGAATTAAAAATAAATAATTATTATCTTGTTTGCCAATATATTGAATATGAATGATGTAATAAATAAATAATTGGAATTTTATAAATAAAATACATTGAAATTAATCATTTTTAAGACTTCTTATGATAGAAATAAGATTTAATATAATGTCTTCTATGGGCAAATACAATAAGTAAGAAGCCTGAAGATTTTCTGAGACGTTTCATATGCACCCATATTCTAAGACGTTCCTCCAAAACTTACTCGACTCATACTCGACTCAGGACGGCCTCGAAAACACCTTCAAAATTGTATTCTTAGTCGCAATTTCGATAGAACTTTGAGGTTCCTCGACGGAGTCATTACGTCATAATTTGAATTATCTGCATCGCGCAAATAACGCCGCGATAAATAGTTGTAAGGATTATCGTAAGCATATTCGATAAAATCTTCAAAATTCATTTTTGTTACATACGAAATTTGACACTTCCTTCCTTATGGTAGGTTCCGAGGTACCTTGAGTTTGACAGATGATTCCTTACCTTGATTGAGGAAAAATCTCGAGTCGAGGTGGAATTGAGTCGGGTAAGTTTTGGAGGAACGTCTTAGAATATGAGTGATACTATCCGTAGTCCAAGGTTGCTATAAATGAAGTGAAAGGTTACCTAAAGAGGAATGTCTCTCCGGTGCCGAAGTAAGCCTGTCGGTTACCGCGTTCGTCCTTCTGGTTGCGCTCGAACCACCTCGTTGAACAATATGCACCGAAAACCTGGAAAATTTTATTGAAATTGCTCGTATTATCAGAATGAAAAAAATATCTGGTGGAGTGTAATTTTTGGGAATGTTAATGTGACAATGCTTCATGTCACGCCACGTGGCTTGTAGTAGTATGATACAGTTTAAAGTTCAGTCACCCGTCTAAGGCTGCCTGTCCAGTGGAGCGGAGAGGAGTGGAGCGGTATGGAGCTATCCAATAGAAATGGACAATATTCACAGAGCAGGGTGGAGATGTGAATTTCATGCAATTATATTGGTTAAGTTCCACACCGCTCCATTCCTCTCCGCTCCAGTGGAGCTTCCTTTCAGAGATATGCTACGTTGCTAAGCTACGGATGTATGTCAAACCCACCAATAAGATCGCTTGTTTTTCATAGCTTAGCTCTGGTGGAAAGGGGTTCAACGAAGCTAAGTTTTTTACATATTAAATGAAGAGAGGAATTCCAGCTAGGGATGCGCGAGTGGTGTAACTATGGGATGTATGGAGCAGAGGTGAGTAGATGACGTAGAACTTTGCGCTATCTTCATAGCACATCTTATCCTTTCCGGTATACCACTTAGCTTTGGTGGAAATAGACACAGTATCGGAACTTAGTTTTAACCTTGCTCACGGCATATCTCTAGTGGAAAGGCAGCCTAATGCAAAGAACAGCGGTATTATCTCGGGTTACATAACACAATAACTATTAAATAAAAAAAACTTAACTCGGTTGACAAAATCTATTACGAATGAAAAGGTTTTATTTTCATAAAGAATCTCTTGTTATCTTTAACGGAACTAGAAGAAACAGAAGAACAGGGTTAACGAGCAACCATACTCTTCTCTAAATAAAATAAAAAAACTCACCTCGTTGTTACATGTCTTGATCATGAGCAACGTCGGTTCATGATGTTCGACGCGCACGTAGAAAGTGGTTAACGAGCAACCATGCTCTTCGGTAGTGTATAGTAACACTGGCTGGTACATCGTGATTCGCACAGGCAACCACGACCATAACGTGAACAGCTGAAATTTTGAAGAATGTTTTAGATGGTATTTTTTATTATGATGGTGTATGAGGAATCTAAACTATTGTTGATGATGGTTACGGTTGCTAGTCTAACGATGATCTACAGTTTTTCTAATCAATATCTAATATTGGTATTCAACTATTACTAAATCTAAAATAATGTCATTATTTGTTAAAATAAAAAATGTTTTCTTTGAAAATACTGTAGATACTTTGTGCGGCGATGACGCCATCTGTCACACACGCACTTTACGAGAAATAATCAAATAAAGAATATATAGGTATTCTGGATATATTAAAAAAAAAATACCCATTATGAAATACTGGAATGAAATGGTGGATATTTTAAATTCTGAATATCATTATGGTTTTCATTAAAATATTTTTTTTAAAGTTTTTAGGTGGCAACATCTTAATGACGTCACAGTTAGTGGTGTTGTATTAGTAAACGTGTACAAGTGACTAGTGCTTATAGTGCGCAAATAGAACAATATAAACACGTACAGTTCTACTTTATTATTAGTGACTGTGCAATAGCTCGCAATACAGCAAATAAGGTCGATTTTAAAGCTATGATATTTATTTCTGTAAAACTTTTATTGTTCATGAAATCAGAATTGTAGTATTAAATTATTGTTGAACAATGTGTTTTTTTTTTAAATGTGTCCTTATCCATACCAAACATGTACGCGTGTAATTTTATTTTAAAGGGTTTTCGACCTTATTCGCTTAAAATGAAGGGTTATTGCACTCTCACCGATGATGTACGTATACAATTACACATGAAATAATGACGTCATGCAACATTTAAATATTGAAATCAACAACAAAGTTAAAGCTCAAGTAAGAGCCAATTTCACAACATCGATATAAAAATAAAGCAATGTTTTCACAACGTTAAGGTAACTTTTATAGTAAAAATATATCACATTCAGAATTAAGCTAAAAGGTGGTTTCTATAACTAAATTATTTGTATTTCGAAACAATTAAGTAAGACACATCTATATTGAAAAAAGCTTAAGGGCCCGCACACGGCCACTCGCCACAACCAGCGCACCGATATTTCCGTAATGCACAGTATGGGAACATGGGCTGTAGCGGGTGGCCCGTGTACGGGTGGCCTAATACTCTTATAACTTACAGTTACTACGGCTTTTTCTTGCAATTCAGTTTGTACCTTTAAAAATGTTAATACCTTGGAAAAACAGGCAAAACAGGCCTTTAGGATTGATATTACAAAATTACTAATCAAAGGGGGGCTAATTTGAGGCTAAAAATCCGCTAGGAGGCGCCACTGTATACCGAAGTAAAAATTATAGAACAGATATTAAGGCTCAGTTGCACCAACTAACTATAACTGTTAACTTGCTATATTTATGTCAAATTTGTATTGATTTGACAGACATTTTGGTGTGGTTACGGTTTTAATTAGTTGGTGTAACTCAGCCTAAGACTTGAATTTGTTTGAAATAAAATTATTTATTAATAAGACGGTAAATCGCAAGGAATTTGACAGTTTAGACATTTATTTTACCTTGATTCAGTGGGGCCTCTTGGTGATAGAAAACATCCTGGATCCTTTAATTCTCAAAACTATCACCTAAGTACTTATCTACCATATTATTTACTATTATAAGATTGCGGTTGTAAGACCCTTCCAACTGGGTAAATATATAGAATTATTTCGTATATATATTATTAAAATATTTATACGCTTTTAAAAACAAAGAAGAAAGTCCTTTGGGGAAATTTCTCAAAACCGGAATTAAAAAAAAATAAGGATACGTTATAATTCACGACTTACTTTTTTATAAGTTGTGAAAATGGCCCTAAGTTTTAAGGTTTTGTAAATACTAATTCTAGAAAAATCGACTGTTTAGCAGCCAGCAAAAAAATTAATAATTAAATTAGTTAATGAAAAAATGTATGTATGTATGTATTTGTAACTATATTACTCCTACTTTGCAATACTGATTTCAGTGTAATTAATTTACTAAGTTTCAATAATGAGATTATGATTTTTCAACAATCTAATATTAACGTGGGCATATACTGAGATCAGATAAAAAATGTACATACTGGTTTTTTGAAAAAACGACATAGAAATAACTTCAATTGTTCTATAACAAATTCACCCCATAATATATATTTTTTCTATTCGTCTGCTTATTTTCTTGCGGACCAGTTATTGACGAGACCAATAGGGCGAATATTCGAAATTTTTTAACATTATTTTAACAAATCATTCTTCTCCCGGGTTGTTAACGTTATAGTATTGTCAGATTGTTTTTATTCTTGTCTTATTGCTTGACGGCAGCGGTATAGTTTGAGTTTTCATTATCATAATTATAGTATTAAACATCTGCATTCTTAACTTTGGGATGATGCTAATGACGTTCTCAATTTTTGTTAATATTTTTCGAAGAATGGCCCAATTTAACTCTATAATAATGATTGCATTCTACTATAAGTAGATATATTTTAGTTCTGTTTTTTTTTCTGAACTTCAATCATATTTATTCCAAAGAAGTATGTAGTTTGATTATTAACATTCCTATTGTCATAGAGATATCGTCAGTTAGAACAAAAAAAAACTATTCCCTTCCGGCTATTTATTACAAAAACTGTTTTTGTATGTAACATTTAGGTTTTAAAGATTACTTAGTAAACGCCCACGTCAAAATACTCCATGTACCTCAACAGTGACTACATTGTTTGAATGATTACCTACTGGTGATCGCAGGCACAATTTAGGTGCATTTAAATACAGTGACAATGTGGAGTATAAAGACACATGCATACAAATTCGGGGTTCCGTGGGTGTGACTACACAATTTAGCAGTTTAATTCTATAAATAAAATTGAAGTTTATAATACAGCTAATGTTCTAGAATAATCATATTTTTTAATTGATTAATTACATATCCAAATAAAAAAGAAAATCTAACTAGAGACGCATTAATTACGATTAAATTTGAGCTCTTTTCGGTTGGTATTAAGTCGTAATTTACGAGAGCCATTATATGCAATTATTACATGTTCTTACATGGGGTTTCAAATCATTTATACAAGGTTAGTCGGAAAGGGGGTACTAAGCCGAAAGGGTGTTAATGTAGTAGTAGTAGTTGTAGAACAAAAGTTATCCCTTATTAAAGGTAATAAGGGATAACTTTTGTTCTACAACTTTCCCCAAAACTCGATAGTTTAAGAGAAATAGCTTTTCAAAGATTTCGTAAAAAATATGCTAAATCTATCTGTCCATAGCTATGATCAGCTGTGTTTACTATTTAGGTCATATTTAGAGTCACGGATTAGAAAATTAATTTTCTGAATCCATAACTAAAGCTGGTATGTTTTTTTTTGATAAAACTAACATATAAATCTTATTGCATGCAAATAAAAATTATCGAATTTTGAAATTTTATCACTTTAAAATAGTCATCAGTGATACTTTAGGTGGCCCGCGGCTTAGTACCCCCTTTCCGACTAACCTTGTATACATACTAAGTTATCATCCAACACTCAAAACTAACTCACAAACACTTCATTCAATCAAAATTTAACTAGTCAAGAATCAGATCAACAAAACAACTACCACTAACCTACGGAACCCGCCAATTTAAAAACGATCTACTAAAGTGCTCAAATGAAAGATAAATTCTATAGTTACAAGTGCCACCACGACAACTATTCCCCTGTTATAAGATAGGTGTGAACAGAATATCCTGTCAAACCTTCTGCCTGAGGTCTGATGCGTGTTGATGTTGGTCCTTGAATACTGCGTTAGGGAATGGGAACCACAGGGCGAGATGAGCGGAGCGTGGGCTCTGCGAACACCGATGACCACGGTGGGATAATGATACTAATGATCAAATGTTTAAAACGTGATGATGGGTTGGAGGTTATGAATTCTCTGTTTCTGGAGGCAAGTTAGACCATAGATTTATCAGTGAAGGTGTGGTCTATTTCCTATAAAAATGATTTTGATTTAACCTATTTTTTTTCGTACTTTTGTATAGTAATGACGTTTATGTATAAGTATGGACAAAATCTCCTCTGGATTTTGACATTTCATTTCGACTTTCAGGACGTTATTGTATTGGCACTGTACAAAATAAACATGTAAGTCATACAACAACAAATAAAAAAATAACGGACGCACATTAGCCGTCATGCACACTAGCTTACACTTACTTACCATAAAAACGCAAAAGAAAATGGTAAAAATTAAAAACAAGCTTAATATTTAAACTGGAATCTTCCAAAGCTATGTCGCTTCAAAAGAATATAATAAATAAAACACCTAGTGACAAGCGGTGCATCTAAACATCGATATAATGTCGCAAGCTCTCAATAGGGGCGACACTTATATTTGGTGTTAATACTTGTATCTTACTTCGCTCTGGTCTAGAATCTGCGACTGTATCGCTTGGATTGGGAAAACGCCCATCGATAGGGCGCGCGGGCCCGGCGAATGTGAGCCCTAACGGGAAAATCGACACACAGTTAGCACTCACACAAAACAATCGATTACATGCGACCTTCACATCACTAATTATCGATATTCTCTCAACATTTTGTTAATTTCTCAAGCTTTGTCCACTTGTTATGGCATTTTATTTTATACATCTGTATCTGACTCATGGGAGTCCTCAACAAATATCACACACATGCCAACTGTCAAACACATTGACATATGTTCAATAATTATTCTAAAAAGAAAATGTATTGTACATAGAGGAGAGACACACTTAAAACAATGAGAGAAACATGAATAAATCAGACATTCAAAGCGAATGATGTGAATGTTCGATATCATTCATTCGTTTCAAATATTTAACTAATGAGAATTAAAATCGAATCGTATGATAACATCGACGGACACAACAATATAGTCATTCACAGTTCTTGGCTACACAGACCGAACATAACATAACGGTGGTTCGACAAACGAAAGAATATATGTATCTTACATAAATATATTAGACTGGATTATCGAATTTGTATAACAATTCGATTTAAAAGTTAGTCGTGTTAGGGTTGCAATCGAATGAATTTAATGATAAATAAAAGCCAAAGCCACGCCTAAGTCGTCGTAGTACAATACCATTTGTTTGCACGTTTCCTCAGACATTCTCTGCGAAACAAGTAAAATAAACCGATATACAAATATATTCTTGTATATATTTGTGAATGTGCAGTGTGTAGTTAGGATATATCGCCGTGACTGTTAGCATTAAAGCTACCCGTAAGCAGAACATAAACCTATAACGTGGCTATAAATTTAACGATAAAATTATACTATCATTATCTTTATAATATCTTGACAATGATTAATATAGCCTCTTCTAAATATAAATATAGTATAAAAAAGGCTGCTGCTAAATATATATATATATATATATATAGATAATATTTATACGATATTAGTACATTAAAAATATCAATATTTATTCCTGAAAATATTGCGTCAGTCTTTCAATAAAATGGACGTACGCTTAAATTTTTTATACAATTCCGATTAATAGCAGCCTTTGAGAAAATTGAATGAATTAAAGCTTCCAACCACATGTAATATCCCTTCCAACATTACACCTGTCAAAAAAATGTCACATTGAGTAAGAATGATAGATAGGTTATAAAGGTCGGTACCCACCTCGCGGATCGTGAGTGTGTGCGACATCATCTGGATGTTGACTTGCGACTGGCTGGTCGGCAGGTTGTCTGAAGACCGGGAGCGGACGAGCCGGGAGCCGGTGATGACTTGTTTGGACTTGAGCGTCATCTCCGTCTTGATGAATACTCGGGATATGTACTGTGAACTGTGGAAGGTATTTATTAGTTTGGTAACGAAAATGTATTTTTTGAGGGGCTCATTAACATGGAGGTAGTTTCTCGAAGCGAGTCTCATGCTATCTCTGTTTTCATCGTAGAGAAAGACAAAGACAGAACGAGTCTCGCGTCGAGAAACTACCCTGGTGTAACACAGCCTTAACACTTTGTAAAGTGGAAGTAAATCAGTATCTAAAAAATAAACTAATCATAAAGTTTCAATAGTGCTTCATGCCTAAAAATTGGCTTAGATTTAGGATAGCTGACATATTAATAAAGGAATTGCACATTTTTGTTTTAATGCAATTCAGACATTCACCAATTCGGTCTGCCTAGCCTTTGCAACTGAGTTACGAGTTATACAATACAATACTCTTTATTGTACACAAAACAAACAAGAAACATTACTATAAAAATAGAGATGTACAATGGGCGGTCTTATCGCACTAGGCGATTTCTTCCAGACAACCTTTGGATGGACATGAAGTGTAAGACAATAAAAGAGAGAGTTATCTTCCAGTCTAACCAATTGCGGCTAAATATCAGTATTTTACACGGAGCGACTGCCATTGGAACTCCGCAACCCAGTTACTGGGCAATGCCGATATCCTAAGGTTAGACTGGGTGTCAGACATTCGAGGTTCTGACTACCCGTAACCACTGTCATAAGTATTCGAATGACACCCGGGACCAACGCGACGGTTTAACGAGGTCTCCGAGCCACGGACGAGTCTCGATGTGTAAGCAACGGTCAACTACGGTCCGAGCGCGGCAAGCGCAGCTTAAATTTGCAAATATATTGGCCTGCAAAAATAAGTACTACACTTTTAATGATATTTACTTTTAAAGTGTGATACTTATTTTTGCAGGCCAGTGTAGTATGATCCGCGCGGTTGTTTATTTAGCCATGAGCCCCTCACGACATTCATCACTTGAGTTAACATAAACCACAAAACAGAAAGGCACGTATTCCACGTTGATTAGTTACTACGTATAAAACGTGTGCCCATTTTTTTACCTAAGGGCTTGTACACAAAACTGCGAATCGGCGCGATGCGATTTCGTGCGCCAAGGCGTCTTCCTTCCAAGATTCGGATAACCAATCCCTCGACGATCGTCAACCGTATTGAACGTATTTTATACTAGGTAGAATAAATTTGCGTAAAAAGATTTGCGCACTGCTGTTACTGATAAGAAGATATAGGAAAAATCAATTACGCGAATCAATTCGTAAGTTCTTACGATGCGTCGTGCGAGCTCGTATATTTCTACGATGCGACGTCGCATCGCAGTTTTGTGTACAAGCCCTAAACCCTAATACAGATTTATAGCTTAGCTCAAGTATAACCGAAATAAAAGTACACATATAAATCTTCATTTAGCGGCCGTAAAACGAAAACAAAGTGTAGAGGAACGAGATATTGTGTTCCGTCTACGAAAAGGAGAATTCTCCTACCAGGCGGGCCACTGCCCAACGGTTATTGTTTTTTTTTTTTTTCCTAATCAACTCTTGTAGATGGTCTTGCGGACCTTTTCTACGTAACCGGGCTGTTATTGGCGAGACCAGAAGGGTCTCCGAACCAATATCTAAACTAACTACCTAGCTAACTACGCTAACTACTGTAACGTCATGACTATTATAGCAGCAACAACTCTAAGGGTGTCCCCAAGGGGGGACTCGAACCTCTTAGGGTGTTGAATGCGAGAGGACTGGGGGGGATACAGCCAGCTTGATGAGGGCTGTATTAACAACGGTGTGACTGCGCGGAGTCAGAAGGGAAATGGTTATTGTTGGGAACTTGTATAATATATACTATCTGCGTGTCAAACTTTGATGCCGCGATGTAGGATAGTTCGCATGTGGCGCGATAGATGCCGCCACAAAAGCATAAATAATCTTAACAAACACAGCTCCCAAATTTCCATATAAAATCTAATCCAAACCGACATTCTGGATTCATCTCATTTGCATACCCAGATTCGAGACGTATTAATTATGTATTCAACGCACACAGCCGTCTAATGAACCAAATTTTGTGAAGGAAAAAGATTATCTAAGTAAGGAAGATTTTGAGAAACATAATTGTGAAATTTGCGCTGTTAATTAAGGGTATACATTTTTAAATATTCCGTTTCCAACTTAAGTTCTGATTTTGAAGTTACATTACTTTCGGGACGGGAAGAAATTAGATTAAAAATATTTCACGAAAATATTTATGAAAAATATGATTAATCAGTATTCTTCAAAAGCCAAAGACATGGTCCTTTAAGGGCCTGCGCCCACAGGCGGCACGGCATGGCAAAGGATTTTTTAAGCTCAAATAATTTTAAACCTTATGTTAATACTATTAGCACTCATATCACACGTTAAAGATATTTAGACTTATGTTGGCGTCAATACAAGGTTATTTCAAATCAACTGGTAAAACGTCACAGATAGGCTTACTGTGTATCTTTAATAGAACATATTAGAATTTAAAAATAAATGTTTATGCTAGTCGTTAGAATCGTAGCTTAGGGAACGTAAGTAAACTACATGACCCATTTAAAAAGTGCAAGTGCCCCTGTAACCAAGCGTGGTATTTCGAAGACCCCCCCCTCCCCTCCCCCCTGAACGGGTCTCGTAGTATGGTTACGTTCCCTTAACGTAGCACCGTAATCGGTAACTATTGGTACAAAAATATACGATATTTTTTATTTATTAAATTATATTCAAATAGAGATCTGTTATACCCAGCAAACAGGTATAGTTTCGCCAGCTAATACTTGGATTCACTAAGGGACAAATAGAGTAACATGCCGCGGGACATCTACGTGAATGTCCCGAGGACAATGTCGCAGAACAATTCGCTCGCACACACCTGCGCCCGCTCTCGATGCGGCGGCTTGCAACATGTGTCGCGTCACGTAGAAATGCCGCACAAAGCTGCGGGTAAGGTACCCAGCCCTCCCGGATTGCACGGGAGACTCCGGTAATAATGGTTGAGCTCCCGACCTCCCGGGGTACAATAATTTGTTCGGTTTTTCAAACATTATGCGCATCCGTCGTCCCTCGCCAGTCGCTACTCGCTCGCCATGCCGCACGCGCACTAAACCGCCAGACAGCAACCCCCCCCCCCCCCCCATCTAGAGTTCTTCGAGAGTTGGCAACCCTAGTTGCGGGGTGTGTGCAACATCGCAGCGTCACGTAAACACAATGTTGTGCGTCATGTTGGGGAACATTTTGTCTTCTAGTGATTCCAAGGTTTTAACCTCAGCAAAAGGGTGTGGTTTAAAATTCAGCTCGCTTACCTTAAAGCCCTTATACTGAAAGCAGTTCTGAGCAGCTTGGTGGGCGATGCAGGCATGTTCCTACAAAACTTGTCTATCGCATGGTCGACGCCGTTCTTCGTCGCTTCGGCGTACCATTCCGAGCTCTGGTTCGATGCGTGCTTGTTGAAAAGGATGAGGATCGCTAGCGCCACCCTGTAGAACACCTGTGGATGACCATGGTATATATTATTATTATTATTTTCTTTATAAATATATTAATAGCAGAAACATAGTAGTACATAACAGCAAAATGGTGAAGTAGTGATAGTCTAGCGGTTGAACGCTTGCCTTCCATGCAGGAGACTCTGAGTGCGAATTCATGTGCGGATCAGCATTTGATTATCACTTGCGTTAACGGTAAAGGAAAAACATCGTGAGGAAACCTGGGAGGGCTCCATAAAGTTCTCGATGGTGTGTGGTCTGCCAACCTGCACCAGGCTAGAGTGGTGGACTAAAGCTTAAACCCTTCTCATTCTGAGAAGAGGCCCGTGCCCAGTATTGGGCTGATTATGTTTTTATGTTATAATAATAGCAGCCTTTGACTGTCCCACTGCTGGGCAAAAGCCTTTGCTTATTTACAGAGAAGATACAAGCATTGATAAACAGTTTCTTTATTTTCTTCCAAAACGTTACAACAAATTCTGGCCAGAAACAAATTTCTCAAATATGAAGTCCTCATTTTGATGAGACTCCTTTTTGATGTTCAACTTTCCAGTTCAGTCACTTTGTAACGAATTATTATAAAAGAGATCCTTGAGCCTCGCAGATGCGCTGATGCGAGAACATCAAGGGATTAAAGAGATTGAAGGATCACGGAGAGCTTAAAGCAGATTTTATGAAAGGCAAAACATTTTTATCTTTAATCTTGTGAGCTAACGCTTAAGTAACTTGTCCTTCAACTGGAACCGTTACCGTCTGGCAACTTTGGGTGTTGGTCATCTGCATAGATTGTTCTTAGCTATGTTGGAGTCGTCTTTCTATCTCACCAGTTATGTGTAAGCATTCGTAGGTGATTTCGCGCCGCAGCGACGTGTATTTACTAAAGAATCAAACTACAGATGCAGCTGAATATGAGTGACGACTACCTCTACTAGGCAATACCATCGAGATGCCTCCGTGCCGCGAAGACCACGTTAAACCGTTGGTCCCGGGTGTCATACGAATACCTATGACGGTTGTTACGGGTAGTCAGAAGCCCGAAAGTCTGACAGCTGTTCTAACTTTAGGATATCGGCATTGCCCAGGATTGCGGAGGTCTGATGGCAGTCGCTCCATGTAAAATACTGGTATTCAGCCGCATCTAGTTAGACTGAAATCTGACCCCCAACACAATTGGGAAATAGCTAGACAGAACGAAGGAACCGACACCAAGGGCAAGGCAACTTTGGCTGCTGTGAAGTAGGTATATTCGTAATTTCTTGACGACTCTTACCTTGATCCCCTCATGGAAGAAGCAGTCGAGGACTCGCACGAGGTGCGGGAAGGGCAGTGCGGCGAGGATCCACCACTGCCAGTCGGCGTAGATCCGCTCGGGGCCGATCGCGCCCGACAGCCGCGACAGATGCTGCGCCGCTGACTTCTGCAAACAATTCATCACACTGTACGGAAACTGTAGTTTTTTTATTTATTTCATATGGATTTGCTCTTGACTTTAGTCTAGGTCAGAGGTGACAGTGAGGAGTGAGTTTACCCAGAAGAAGCCTGTTCACTCTAACTTTGAAGAGATTCGGGTTGTACCTATGCGTTCCGGAACACATATTATGAAATTTATTTTTAACTAGAATGGAATTTTAAATTGAAAGACACGATGGACGTAGTAAAGTGGAAGGTGAAAACATATCTTGATTTTTAAACGGTTTTTAATTAGCTTCCCTTCCTATTATTTGTTTGTTTGATTCAAATCTTGCGACAGATTTTTTAACTACTTCTGCTTAACCGATTCTCCTGAAACTTTGCACACGCATTCAATTCTTATGACAATATAACATTATAGTCTTCTTCTCTCGTGTCGGCACGAGCTATATGAAAATAGCTCATGCCGTGGTCAAAAGATTACCCAGTCAGCAAGGTTGGTAGCGAGGCTGACTGCCCAGGATGCGCCAGATGTATTTGCGTATCGTCACTCGTGGAGGCTAACAGTATAATAATTTCAACCTTTAATCCTCTAATCCTAATGCTGCAGGAGTACTGCAAGATAAAACCGTTTAATTTAAAAGTTTTTTTTAAGGGATTATCTTCATATAAACCAAAAATAAAGAGAGAAAAGGGTCTGTCTATCGACCAAAGTTTATAAATATACGAAAATGAATGTTACTTATTTAAGACTTCGATATCTCCTGTGTTTTGTTTTCGAATTACAGTTATAGAAATCAGAAGGAACGTGCGCGCTTCCCTACTTGGTTACACGAAGAAACCACATTATTTTAAAAGGTTGATTGCATCCAATGACCACACATATCCGATTGCGGACAATGAGTCAACGAGCTGATGCAACCTTTGGCACAAATCTCAACTAACAATTAACATTTACTTTTATCGTATAAATCGATTAAAGTTCAAGTGAACCGATCGATTTTTACCTCGTTGGTCGTTGCCCTCCATGTTTATTATTCATAGTCAATAAAAAAGTGGTGTGCCCTTCGCGATATCGTTATCGATAGTTTATTGTTAGATCACGCGGTGGTCATGCGTGATGTGTGAAATAGATGAGATAATTATATTATTTACAATAGTCGTTTAGTTACTCAGTGATTTATTTTAATTTTGTGGTGTCAACTCATTGGTTATTGAAGCTGTGAGCAATTTTTATTGGGTCACTGACCCCTTTGCTAATGATGCTCATTGAGATTCATCGCGATTGTCAGCAGTTAGGTGACCGAGTTTAGAACCTCTTCCAGCCTCCTCAGATAACTCTTGACCTCTGAGGTTAGTAAGCCCCTTGGGCCCTTGTTTCAGAACGCTGCTTTACCTTAGTAGTTTTCTGAAGATGAGGTCGAGATAAAAGTAGTTTTCTGATATAATTACGTGAACAAATTAAAGTTCAATAGGTATTTATTTATAGACATTAGTTCAAGTAGCATGTTCATGCTTAATTGTCGGCAATAAGATTGACAAGCATATCGTTTTGGGACCCAGTGCATAATATCAGTAAGCACATTGCATCACCCGCGCGACGGCGCAACGAGTATTCCCAAGGAGGGTTGATGTCAGGCAGGCGGCCGGTCATAAAACAATAAGCCAAAACCTCTAAAAACGTGGATTTATGAAATACATGTTGTGCCAACCCCTCTTAGTGTGGGATAAGGGCAGGAAGAAAAAGAAGAAGAAGTTCGAGTAGATGGAGCTATTTGAGAATAGCGAATGGCGAGGTGTGAAGATTTACCAGTCAGTAAGGTTGGTAGCGGGGCTGACTGCCCAGGGTGCGCCCGATTTACTTAAGTATCGTCAAGCGTGGATGCTCTTTTAATGCACCCGCAAGCCATTGGCAAATGGCAAGATAAGTGACTTCAAAATCATCCCTTACTCCTTGTATTATGTAGGGGATAAGTGCAGCATAGCAACGTGGATGTATCAAATATGGTCGCTTGTTGCTACACTTCCTTACTCTTAGCCTTTTCCCAACTATGCTGTGGTCAGTTTCCATTCTAACCAGATGCGGCTGAATAACAGTATTTTACATAGAGCGACTGCCATTAGACCTCCGCAACCCAGTTACTGGGCATTGCCGGTATCCTAAGATTAGACCGCTTATCAAACTATCGGGTTTCTAACTACCCGTAATAACTGTCATAGGTATTCGTATGACACCCGGAACCGACTGTTTAAAGTGCTCTCCGGGACACGGAGGGGGCTCGGTTTGTAACGATCAGTCACCCACCCACGGACTGATCGTGATCGGCGTGGTTGTTATGTAGCCACGAGCCCCACTTGTGGTGCTACACTACTAGCCTGTAATTGTTCCGCTGCAAGCTAAAGCCTTTTCTCATATATTCTCTGGATGCGAACGAGCATTGATTATCACGCTTGCACTGCGGGATTTCAGACTATTTAAAATACAAGTTTCCTCAGTGTCTAAAATTAACTTAGAAATTACATATGAGATTGAAAAGTCACATTGATACATGTTAGGTTTTGAGCTTATGATGCTTACGAACATAACATTACATCACGCTTGTATTTCCCGAAGGGTTGGGCAGAGATGTATACAAGGTTAGTCGGAAAGGGAGTACTAAGCCGAAAGGGTGTTAAAGTACCCATAATAAGGGATAACTTTTGTTCTACAACTTTCCCCAAAACTCGATAGTTTAAGAGAAATTACCTTTCCAAAGATTTCGTAAAAAAGGGAGTACTAAGCCGAAAGGGTGTTAAAGTACCCATAATAAGGGATAACTTTTGTTCTACAACTTTCCCCAAAACTCGATAGTTTAAGAGAAATATCTTTTGAAAGATTTCGTAAAAAATATGCTAAAATCTATCTGTCCATAGCTATGATCATCTGTTTTTACAATTTAGGTCATATTTGGGGTCACGGATTAGAAAATTAATTATCTGAATTCATAACTAAAGCAGGTATGTTTTTTTTTAAACTAAAATATTAATCATTTTTCATGCAAATAAAAATTATCGAATTTTGAAATTTTAACACTTGCTTCAAAATAATCATCAGTGATACTTTGGGCGGCCCGCGGCCTAGTACCCCCTTTCCGACGAACCTTGTAGTAACACCCTCATTTCGCTGTTATTTTTAAGTCCCATGTAATAGGGGGCGAGTCTATTGCCATCAACCGGACACAAATCCAAACTCTGGACTGCTACTGAGAAATTCCTCGCGTCGAGTTGTCGCGTCGCTGTGTCGCCTAAACAGTGGTATACTACCCAGAAATTATATCGTACCTTACGGTATCATAATATATTCACGTGATTAAAACAAAGAGCATAGCTCATAGAACCCCAGTTGCGTGTCCCACTGTTATGGTGCAGTAATGGGCTCGATAGCGCCACTTCTGGGCGACTAGCACGCGATGTCTTTTGTATCAAGAGGTACTACCTACTACGAACCACCCCCTCGTGGAATCGACCAGTCATTTTAAATGCAAATGAAACAGAAGTCACAACTTTAAAGAGCATGTACGATTGTACAAACAATTATGTATCAATCAAGGTTTAAATCAAACCGCGCGGTCAATTAACTCGGGGCGCTAAAATGCCTTACGTTAAGAACACATGTTTACTTCTTATAATATTTTTTTATGATGGCAGTCGCTCCGTATAAAATACTGGTATTCAGCCGCATCTGATAAGACTGGAAGCTGATCCCAACATAGTTGGGAAAAGGCTAGGCAGAACAAACTTGTTCTATTAACATGACATATTCACGCCTGTATTCCCCGAAGGGTTGGGCAGAGGGGTATACTAACACCCTCATTTCGCCGTTATGTTTAAGTCCCATGTAATAGGGGGCGAGCCTGTCATCAACCGGGCGCTAATCCAAGCTCCCGGCTGCTACTTACCCCTTGTTTACACCTAGGTATAAAACATGTAGGTATCAGATATTTTCCCGAAAAAATTATTACAAATATGCATACTTTAAGTAGCAAACAAGTGTGTAGATCTTTAAAACACTAGTTTAAAATATTTTACACATGATCATTAAGTGTTAAGACTATGTAATTTCTTTTAAAAAGACCTTTACACAATTTATGTTTACAACTTGTTTTTAGGTGTAAACGAGAGGTGAGGAATTCCACACGGAAAAACCCAGTAACACTTTGCCCGACCTGGGGATCGAACCCAGGACCTCACGATCACCAGTCGCACTTGCCACCGCTAAACCAACGACGCAGTAACTATTATACATTTGGAAACAATTATTAATTTCTACAATAATTATTTTTTACACAACAAAATCTTCATTGACATTTGCTGCTGACTGTACATTATATTTTTGTTTTGTTAACGTTCCCTCTTCAAAGTGCGCAGTAACGCACAGTATGTAGGGGATTTAAACAACAATTTAAGAGTCAGATTTATTTGCTTGATTGTAAACAGACCCGCACGCAACTTCCTCTGATACGAAAATCTAATGGTTCCTACTGACTATTTAGTTTAAATATATAGGAACAGATTACGATGAACTTATTTTAGTACTGCCTTGTTGGTTTAGTTGTCGCAAGCGCGACTGCTGAGCCCTGCTGCAGCTGGTCCTGGAGCTGGTCCTGGATTCGATCCCCAGGTCGGGCAAAGTGTTATTGGGTTTTTCCATTAGAAATTTCTCAGTAGCAGCCCGGAGTCTGGATTTGTGCCCGGTTAATGGCAATAGGCTCGCCCCCTATTACATGGGACTTAAACATAACTGGCGAAACGAGGGTGTACTAAAAACACTTCTGCCGAACCCTTTGGGGAATACAAGGCGCGATGTTATGTTATGATGTATTTTAGTATATAAAGGATGGAATCTTTAACAGCACCTGGAGGAAAAGTACTATAAATACTGGAAATAGCCAATTTTACCCAAGGGAAACATTCCTTTCTTTTTTAAAAGGAGCAAATCTGCATTCAATGATTTTTTTTTAAATAAGCTTGCCATACCCGGGATTCGACGCGGCTAAAATTCGACAAAATAACACCCTGTAGGACTTTCTTTTATGGCATCAATCGATAGGGTTAATCATAACGATCAAATTTCTCTATCAAACATGGTAAATGAAATGCCCAAGTTGATAGGATAGATAGGTTATTGGAACGGCCTTATGTGAATAAACAAAGGAGTTGTAATGGTAATCTTAAAATATTGTTTAAATAGTATTTACGAACTCATAAATACTTAGCATGTAAAATGTTTCATAAATACAATCGGTATTTACGGACAAAAAATAATTAATTTAGCTATAGTCCGCGCGCGAGGTCTAGTCATCGCCTGCGGATTGTGAGCGGCGAGACAGGGGTGCGAAACATTAGACGCACTCTGTCAGTTTGCTTTGACTTGTCTACCGACCCCCCCCCCCCCCTCCTTTTGTTTAACGTGGTAATATTCTCATGGATGTCCCTCGCCCGGAGTAGGCGAGGGTGTCTGCCGGACTCTTACCGGCTAAAAACCCACGGTGTTCCTCCTTCTGACCGTCGGCCGGGGTCGCGGTATTCGCCTAAGCATGCACCGCAACCCCGGCAGGTCTTTGTCCACCAATTGCTGGTGGACCTCTCCACTGTGGGGCCCCACCCCACATCACCGGTGCACCAGAAAAGCCGTGACCACCCCGGGGACCAAACAAGCACATAGGCGCCAGACTACCCCATGTGCCACTCCCATACCTCAGGAGGTGACTAACACTTACGCGCGGACTATAGCATGTATACATATTGGTGCTCGTGACTGTACACTGTACTGTCATATTTTACAAACATTAACTTAACTACCTTAAATATTCCTTTAAAACAACTTGCCTACGTTTTTAGCATAATTTATACTGCATTAATAGTTACCCATACATCACTTAGATTGTAAAAAAGATCGATTATGCCCTATTATAACTCAATTAAGATTTTCCCTATAGTTATGCAGTTATGCATAACTAAGTTAATTGCAGGGCAATAAACTGTCATAATATTATAACTGGACTGGTTATGATGTAGAGATATAATGATCGAGGTATATTGACCCTAACACGTGAGTTTTATAAGTATTAGCTTTCGAGGTCTATGATATTGTAGGCTTTTGGTCACACTGAACACCTACCCAGAGATACTTGGGTATACTGGCATGATTTTATGTTTATCTATCGGCGGTTTACCCTACTTGGGATAGAAAATTGACATTCGTTCTACGCCGCGTATGTAAAATTTCTATCTCTAGTAGGACAAAGAGCCGATAGATAGGTAAAGGCGGATACAGACTGCTGTAACGTAACATGCAATGTAACATGAAAGGTACGTAGTACGCACGCGTAGTGTGCACAGTTCGTGCGCGCAAGGCGTCCACACTATGGGAATTCTGTTACATTGCATGATACATTGAGACAATGTGGACGGCAAATTCATTCATTGCGTGTTACTCCATTGCATGTTACATTTCGTAAGTCTGTATCCAGCTTTATTGAAAACGGCTGTTAAACATTTCACTACGTGTATAAATGTTGGTACTCATTACTGTACATGAATAAGAGTTGATAATCGCCGATCAATACATTTTATACATTTTTCACTTCCATTCACGTTCATATACTTAGGTATAGATTTCACGACTACTATCTGGTGGAAATATGTGGACCTGTCATGGGTAGCCTTTTGAAGCGTCAGTCAATCAAAAACGAAGTACAGCAGTTGATAGGTGCGCAGGCGCAGATATTCCCGCCAGCTGGTATTTAAATGTGAACTTACGGCATGTTTCTTAGCAATCTGCATAACAGTCTTCCATGTAACTTCGTTGAGTAGTTTCGTTTGTGTGATGAACATTTTTTCCTTGGACGCCACCAAGCTCGCCATGCAGTGGTAGCATTCTTCTTCTGTAAACAAAGAAAAAAGTAATGTTAATCTATACTAATATTATAAAGGTGAAGAGTTTGTTTGTTTGAACGCGCTAATCTCAGGAACTACTGGTTGGAATTGAAAAAATATTTTTGTGTTGGATAGTCCATTTATCGAGCAAGGTTATAGGCTATATAACATCACGCTACGACCAATAGGAGCGGAGCATAAATGAAAAATGTTGCAAAAACGGGAAAAATGTCCACCCGTGCGAAGCCAGGACGGGCCGCTAATATTACATAATTCCTTTAAAATAACTAGTTAAACTTGGTTTTATCTTGCAGTACTCCAGCAGCATCAGGATTTGAGGATTGAAGTTTGAAATTATTATAATATTGTATTGTCATGGGAATTGAATTTGTGTGCGAAGTTTCATGAGAATCGATTAAGCAGAAGTAGTTTAAAAATCTGTCGTAAATTTTGAATCAAACAAACAAATATACGAAATGAAGCTAATTAAAACCGTTTAAAAATATAAATACTGACTGAGATATTAGAGAAACCACATAACAAAGTAGAGATACCGAATCATGGAATTAAGAAAGAACCGGGGCTTGTAATTTATTCGTTGGTATAATGGTGGCAAGCGCAACTGCTGATCGTGAGGACCTAGGTTCGATCCCCAGGACAGGAAAAGTATTATTGGGTTTTCCGATCGGAATTCCTCAGTAGCAGCCCGAAGTTTGGATTTGTAGTCGGTTAAATGGCAACAGGCTCGCCCCCAATTACATGGGGCTTAAAAATAACGGCGAAATGAGGGTGTTACTATACACCTCTGCCCAACCTTTCGAGGGAATTCAGGCGTGATGTTATATTATGTTATATTTATTTCCAACGAAATATGTATAAGCTTGAATTTTTTCAGAGCCAATCTAGAGTCAATGGATTCTATACATGAAGAAATAAGAATGACTATTCTGTGGCTATGATAACCAGCTACTATAACAATACTCAATGCTACGTTGCCGTTAAGTCTCGTGCTGTCACTGTCACTTTAAGGCGAAGTAACGGTGACAGCACGAATCTTTTTGATTTGACTGCCTTGTTAGTTGGGTCCAGGGTTCGATACCAAGGTCGGGCAGGGTATTTTTGGGTTTTTCCATTAGGAATTTCTCAGTAACAGTCCGGATTCTGAATTTGTGCCCGGTTAATGGCAGTAGACTCGCACCATATTACATGAGACATAAACATAACTGGCGAAACGAGAGTGTACTAAAAACACCTCTGCCGTACCCTTCGGGGAATACAAGGCGTGACGTAGGAGTGAGTGTAGCGTTTGAGTGTTTGACCATGAAAGTTTTAATTGGCAACCTTAATTGGTCCCACCCGTCTCACCTCATCATATACACGGCTAATGTTAATATAAATAGTACTACGTAACAACGTTCGCTTAACAGCAGTGATAGCCTAATGGTGTGTTCGTCGGACTGCCAAGTCATAGGTCTCGAGTTCGAACCCAAGGCACGCACCTCTGACTTTTCGGATTCATGTGCGTATTGTATAATTATTACTTGCTTAAAATCGGTGAATAAAAATATTGTGAAGAAACCTGCCTGAGAGATATTTCTCGACGGAATGTGAAGCCAAGTCAGATGCCCATGGGCGGCATAAACTCTGACACCAGGTTAGTCACTAACCACACGAAAAGAAATAGACTACGTAAAAAAAGGGGCTTCAGCAGATCAGGTTGAACAGCGCTCATAATTTAAGGTTTGCGCCAACCACGTACCTATAATTTATTATGAACTAGCGAACCGCCCCGGCTTCGCACGGGTGCAATGTAGATACTAATGTGGGGCATATAAACCTTCCTCTTGAATAGTGATTCACGCATTTTAATGCAGTTTTCAGCAATAGATGGAGTGCCATCTATTGCTGAAAACTGCATTAAAATCCGTTGCGTAGTTTAAAAGATCTAAGCGTACAGACAGCGGGAGCGACTTTGTTTTATATATATCTACTAATATTATAAAGAGGAACGATTTGTATTTTGTATGTAACTAATAAACTTAAAAACTACTGGATCGATTTCAAAAATTCTTTTGCCGTTAGAAAGCTACATTATCACTGAGTAACATAGGCTATGGGCGGAGCCGTGAGGACACAACTAGTATTATGTAAAGAAGTTATGAACACAACTCTAATATAAGAGCAAAGTAACTTCGGCTCTTAAATCCATTTCAAGGTACATTTTGTTTGCTGTGAAAAGTAAATAAACTCTATGTACAATCTACTAGACTGTATATAATGTACAACGCTGAATAATATATTATGTGCTCGTGTGTTGGCGGTACTGCCAAATGGTTGGTTGTAACGAATCTAAAAGCAGTTATGGCCCTGTTTAGTTATAGATGTAAAGTACTGGTTTAATTATGTCATGATTATTTTGGAAACGCTTTGAGAATGGAAAAAGTTTGAAAAAAAAAGTTTAATCTTGTGGCGTAATAGATGTCGCCACATGTTAAGTTTTTTTCTTGGGATTTAGAAGAAATACAATATTGTAAGGTTGACTTTTTTTACGCAGCACAACGTTTGTCTAGCAGACTTCTTCTTTTCGTGTGGTTAGTGACTAACCTGGTGTCGAGAGTTTAAGCCGTCCGTGGGCCTCTGAATTGGATTCACATGCCGTCGAGAAATATCTCTCAGACATCTGCCGTCGAGAAATATTATCAGGCCGGTTCGACGTCGACTTGGCTTAGTCTAGCAGACTACAGCGACAATAATGACAACTCTCAAAGATGACGTAACAGAATCCTGCATCGCGCTATCAAGATGTGACAGGCATCTTCCTAACATCAAACGTTGGGCAGTAGCCCGCCAGGCATAAGACTCGCCTGGTTGGAGGATCCTCCCTTTACGTTGGTGGAACACCATACCCCGTCCCTCCACAAACACTTCTTAATGTAGATAGATAGAATTTGCTTTATTGTACTCCATAACAATAGCAAAAGTCAGGAACAAAACTCAGGAACAATTTTAATTAAGGGTACAATGGCGGATCTTCTCCTTAATAGCGATATCTTCCAGACAACCTTTGGATCGACAAGAAGGACGTGAAAGATAGCTCATGGCGACAGTCCGTGGTATATTACACAATTTTTAATTTATATTAATTAAAAATAAATAACTGCCTCGTTGGTCTAGTGGTGGCAAGTGCGGCTGCTGATCGTGAGATCCTGGGTTGGATCCCCAGATCGGGCAAAGTGTTATTGGGATTTTCCGTGTGGAATCCCTCGGTAGCAGCCCGCAGTTTGGATTCGTGCCCGGTTGATGGTAATAGGCTTGCCCCCTATTACATAAGACTTAAACATAACGGCGAAATGAGGGTGTTACTATACACCTCTGCCCAACCCTTCGGGGTTATGTATGTGTAGGTATGTAAAAATAAATCATTATCAAAAATATACTACACATTGAAATATGGAGATCATAATAAATATAGCTTTGTTTGTCAAAAACAGTTGAGTCCACGTCTTTCGTATTTATAATTAAAAAAAACATTTTATAAAAACAAGGCTATGGTAATACATAACATTGCTCGTTTACATATAAATCGAAATGTAAAATACAACGTTGAAAAATATACATTGGCAACATTGTGTAGTGTAGTGTACATAAGGTTAGGCTGTTTGTCGGTCAATGACCTGTCGCCTTGTTACTGACACACTTTTCAGCTCAGGTGATTCTTACAACTAGCTAGTAAAGATAAAAATGTGTTAACGTTTTATCTAGGACAAAAACAAAACATTGTACAACACTAATTACTTATGTGAATACTAGTGTCTTAAATATGTACACAACATCAATGGAACGATAAGAATTAAAAAAAAAATAAGTTGTTGCAGGACACCTGGCAAATGTGAAACATCGAAACTAATTTTGTAAAAAAACAACTGGCTGAATCAAACCGAAGAGAGCCGACGAGTTACGAAGATCTGCCATCGCGAGCGTCGCCACGCAACAGTCGCTCTCACACCCGTACCGCCGCATTAGATGTTTCACATCAATAATATTACTTCCAACAGATATTACAACCGGCCGGCCAGAAATAAAATTTAAATTGTCCTCTAAACATTTTTTAAATTCAGAATGATAAAACTTAGAACATTTTTAATTGCTGTGTCACACACCGCAAGCTCACAATGAAACTCGATTAATGCACGGCGCTGTTACTACGAAATGGAAATAAAACAACGATGAAAACTCCGAGCCAATCCCACTGGGATGTGAAAATGTTTGCCCTAGTGATGCTGCTAGCACTGGGGTTTTAATATAAATCTCTCAAAATTAATTTGAGGAGGGAGAATTTGCAAAGGGCAGTGTGATAATTAAAAAGGGAAACGGTGCCTCATGAATATAAAAAATATATGTTGAAAAGATGGATGGACGATAGAAAATTGGAACTGTAGAAACAGAAGGTATAAAGCGTGGAACGGAAAAGGTTGCATTAGTTGAACAGATTGCTAACAAGCGTATTGTATCATTCCCGTCGTTGCACAAAATCGATAAGCTCCGAAATATTAGCAAAACAAAAAACCAAAAAAAGAATCTCCCACAACTCTTTATCCGCAAGGAAATATCAAAACTTCGTACAATTTTGTTCCATATGACCTAAATAGTCTAAACTTCAACAACAGGACGGGATACACGGGATGTCCTGCGATTTTCCCGTCCCTAGTGCATCTCTTGTACATGACAAATTGGAGTGAGACGTCCAATTTGCAATCGACGCTCCCGGGAATATACGAGCTCTAGAGGCAGGAATCGGTTTCCAATAACTGATGTACATGTAAAATTTATTGGTGTACATGTAGAATTTATTGGTGCACATGTTTCATGCTCAAGTGTATATATTGGAGGGAGAGGTCCAATTTGCAATCGACGCTCTCGGAATATACCAGCCCTAGAGACGTATCGGTTTCCAATAACTGATGTATAATGTTGAATTTATTGTTGCACATGTTTCATGCTCAAATGTTGTGTTAATAAAACTATGTATGAGTTATGTAATAGTTGATAATTCTGTTTGTTTTTCTGTTGTTACTATGCATTCTTAGTCAAGGTTTCGCTTTGCTTACAAGAATTTATCTGGGCATTAGTGAGCGTAGTAATCAGTTATTTATAATCCATTTGGCAAGATTTTGGTTTTATCTGGTATGTCACTGTCAATCTATGCAATATTTGAGGAACCAGAAATTCTCAAATTATTTTTCAGTGTGATTGCAGCTTCTGATCCTGATATAGTTTATCAAGAACTGATCACAGAAAAAGCAAATATTAAAAATTTGGCAAAACTCTTTCATATTTCACATTAAAACATTTCAGTTATAATCGTTTCTAAAATTCCCTAACTAATTTACGTTAGCCAGATTAAGTTGTAAAACCTAAATATAAATGGTTAGAGCACGAACCCAACGCAAATCGTTTCACTAACGACCGAGCGATAGTAATTAATAGCCTCTGAGCGAAACGCTTTAAATTATTTATCAAGATGAAAACGTTCAGTTTTATAGTTAGGGTTTAGTTTAGGTTTAATGTGGGAATAATTAATATTAGTTTTGTGCGTTTCAGAACATTTATCATCGAAGAGGTCAAAGACAGTCCGTGGTAAAATGAATTAAGATGACATAGAGACTGTACTACTTCCGAGTGAGACACGCTACATTTAAATGCTTTCGCCCGAAACTCATTTCCAATTTATTTTAATCTTACTGATAATTCACAAATTCGATGTGAGACTAGGGTGTAAACACTATTACTCTACAGTTGTCTCCAGAAGGGACCTGAACAGCTGCTGTTACCGTTTCCATTATCCAACCTCCACTAAATGATAACATTTAGCCAATGGGGAAGGCAACTGAGGAACTAATGGCGCCACTTTCGATTGTTCCAGTGCGATCTTATTGGTTGCAATATATTTGAAGTTATTGCTCATATGAATATGATGGTTCTGATTGGTTCAAATAACTAAGTATGGAGGTGCTGCCATCTGCTTTCGTTTTGCGTTGCCTTCCCTATTGCCACATAATCTGAAGATAAACAAAAACATACTTTACAATAATAGCGGCCATTCTTGTCCTGTTACCTTCTATTTCTCTTCCAGAAAATGCATGCCTGTTGCCTCTCTATCCTCTTACTCCAATCTTGCTAGCCAAGCTTAGCCAAAACAAATGTAATATGAGACTGGTTTGAGACTTTATTGACGTCAGTTTCATAGCTGGTTGTGACAAATGTACCTTCTGAATTGATATTGTGATTTCTGTGTACACCACATGTCAACACAGGTGTGCGGTAATGAAGCGGCGTGGCTACGACCGACTAATTAATTTAATTAACTGCTCGCAGTGAAAGACCTTAGTGTATGTGATAATGTGAATTGTAAATCGTCTTAACGTCACGGTTTAATAACGGTGTGGCTTGATTTATGATTGTGATTAGTTTGTATTGAAATTCGTTTCAATATAGTAAGAGTATTGATCCAACAAGAAGTAACGTTGATAAATTAGTCAACCACTCAAATTAAAATTATGGTTCTTAAAAATGGTAGCATAAAATAAGAAACATTTCAGTTTACAGTACTACCTATACCGACTCATGTTCAATTTGTGAAAGCAAATTATTTTGTTCTTCTAAAGCCTAAACTGTGACGACCTTTGTAAGAAGCAAAATGAGAAACGGACACACATTAGTATCTACGTCTCCTAGGACCAATTTTAGTTCTCAACCACTAATGTTCTCGAGACAAGTCTAAGTATGAGGCTATTACTAAGCCTACATAAGAAAGCTTTTAATACCCAACCGAGTAACACAATTATGGAATCCCGTGGATGTCAGGGCGGTAAGTGGGCCCCTGCTCAAGGATAAATGCATTAGACGAGGTGATGGAAAAAGGAACGTAATTGGGTTATGAATGGGAAGCTGGCGACGTGGCAGTCTTGTGTAGTCGTGAGAAAGGTTGATTATTATTGCGTTTTTTTCTTACAAGCAGCATTACCGGTTGCTGTGTAGAGGCTATAGAGTAAACTGCAATAGGTGCTGTTCAATATCCGGTCTATTGATAGTGACACTCAAGGAAAGACAGCAGCAGAGCAATTTTAAAAACTATCACAGTTCTTTCCACAATGTCTGCGTTATTTTAGTTTTACATTTGTGAACATTTGTTTATAAACACTTGTGCCAGAAACAAGAATCTACGTGTTTTTGAAACATTGGCTCACATTGCGGTAAATATTTTTGATGGCAAAACCTCCGAAACATTGTTCTAGAAACATTTACGTGGTGTTCCAGAAACAACTGAAAACTTGTATCCGAAACATAATCAATTGAACATTTTAGTGTAGGTAATAAGGAAAGTAGAATAAAATTCCCGTAGATGCTATTATATTGATAACAAATGGATATTCAACGTTGATTTGTGCAATAGACGATGTGTGTATCATTAAGTTTATTTTATCTACTATTGTGAACAAAATACTTTCCTTAAAATACAATGCACCATTAAGATTCTATTATCAGCTTTTCTTTAATTGCTATTTATAGCTCAGCTATCAGTTTTTGCAAATTATCTACAGAAATTATTAAAATAATACACGTGCATAAAATTGTAATTTACGCTTATAGAAACGTGCTGAAGTCGCGACGAGTGTGTGGTGCAACTGGGCAGAAGATTATGTCTAGTATTGGACTGGGTCACATTCAGGTTTCAGTTGTTTTATTATGTACGAGCGGAAACGGTCGAAACAAGAACGTGGCATTTTGACAGACGAGCCTCAAACCATGTATGCGCTAATACCTACAAGAATAATTGTTTTAGGAAAAAAAAATACTACGTGTTTTTGGAACGTTGACACATGTTGTGGTACAGCATTGGCTTCTAAAATCAGTTTCTAGAAAAATTTACATGATGTTTCAGAAACAGCTGGCAACTTGTTTCCAAAACATTGTTTACTAGTGAATACATGGTTTTATGGCGTGGGTAAATTCCCAGTTTTCTTTTTGCCGCGTTTTCTACGCATATTTATGAGAATGCTTGGCTTAAAAAGATTAATTAACTGTCATATACAAGTATAATAAGTTCCTTTGAGCAACGGAAATTAGCAAAAGGTCGGGATAACGGCAGAGTGATGAAAATGAGCTTTGAAATTAAACTTTAATATTATATTCTTAGTCCATTGGAACGTTGTACGTGTAGCAGAAAATTAATGTACTTACACGAGCATGAAATGGAAACTTCACAAGTTTCATAGTTACTGAATAAACATGTTTAATTAACGAGCTCTGAAGTTTGCATCTAAGCGAGATTTTCATACAAGGCTTGATACAAGCTTTATTAAAGGCACGGTTGGAAAATTTTAGCAACACGTTTAAACTCCTGTAGTTCTTGTTTTCTTTATGTTATAATATATACCGCATTTATAAACAGCCCACTGTGCAAAGCATGCATGGAGGAGGACGAGACGGCAGCCCACGTGCTGCTAAACTGCCCTGAGGTCGCCAGATACAGGGCCAAGTACTTCGGAAACCCAGGTGCTCTCCGAGAGATCGTCAGCAACATCAAGGGTGTGCTGGCCTTTTTCGAGGAGTTAGGGTGGATCGAGTGACTACACTTACTACCCGTGACGCAAAATACGCGCTCAGACGTGGAGTTGCGGACACCAGCCCGCTATACCTTATATCGCATTTTTCCTCGAAAAGGGTATCAAAAGGTGGTCTTTTAACTCGAATTCTCTAGTGTTAACCCATCGTACACACATCGTAACCCATCGTTTAAAATACAGATGTTTGTCCCAGCCGCACATTACAAGAAAATGTCTGCCAGAGAATTTCGGAAAGGTACTCATCACATACATGTTGTACTAAACCCCGCACACTGTCAGAATTTGACGGACCCGGCAGCCTGTGGGGTCTAGTACAAAATGTATGCGCAGATGGACTTCGCGCACTCGTCCGATATTTCTGATAATGTGCGGCCGGGCTTGGTAACCAAAAGTAATCTTTACATAATATAAAACAAAGTTGCTCCCGCTGTCTATACGTTTAGATCTTTTAAACTACGCAACGGATTTTAATGCAGTTTTCAGCAATAGATAGAGTGATTCAAGAGGAGGGTTTATATGCCCCACATTACTATCTACATTGCTCCCGTACAAAGCTGGGGCGGGTCGCTAGTTAAATAATATATGTTAAGGTTTTCTAAAAATGTGTACGTTTAATTTTCTAAAGCAAAATACATGTTTCGGGATCAATGACCTTAAATACAACATTTAAATGGACGGACTATAACTAATCAAAAATTTGGTTTTCACTGCCAATCCAATTCAGTTCTCAATATAGCCCAGAAGCTATTCTAGTGCCGGATATCGATCCTTCTAGGTACCTAAGCGAGCTTCAGAACATGAATAAGTGAACACTAGGTAAGGTAACGTTGGTACTGAATTACCTTGTTTCAGCACGTTCACCCCGTAACTACTCAACTTACATAATGTAAGGTAACGTTCAAGTTCTATGTTAAGCTGAGAGTTTCCATATGGACTTATTTGTTGAACATTGTATGGAGAGATGGGTTGAGTTATTGTTTAGTGGATGTGGATGTTGGGTTTCCGTTGGAATTAAACAGGTCTGAGTTTACGTATCTAATCGTGTGATATTGTTTTTGCATTTGACTAAAATTCATCACTTTAATACTTTAAACCTAGAATACTTAAACATACACAATTAGTTTGCAAAATATTCGCAAGACTGCCTGTTAATTCATAATGATTTGATAAGTCAGATGACGAACGATTCGGTTTGTTTTCTCTCATTACAAGAGTAACAGCAGTGATAGTCTAGTCTTGTGACCGTCGGACTGCCAAGTCATAGGTCTAGAGTTCAAACCCAAGGCACGCATCTCTGACTTTTCGGATTCATGTGCGTATTGTATAATTATCACTTGCTTAAAAACGGTGAAGGAAAACATTGTGAAAAATACCTGAGAGATATTTCTTGACGGCATGTGAAGCCACGTCAGAGGCCCATGGGCGGCATAAACTCTGACACCAGGTTAGTCACTAACCACACGAAAGAAGATTACGAGAGTCGTAGATGAAACGAGATGACAATCCGAATCGGTCGACACCTGCGTATCGAACAGGTGCTGACTCGGGGGGCTGCGCCAAAAGCGTCTATAATATGATTGAAGTAACCATTTAACATAGATAATATAATCAGGCCTTTACTTTACCGCTACTGGGCACGGGTTTCTCAGAAATGCACCATGCTGGCCTGGTCCGGGTTGGCGGACTACACAACCCATCGTGAACTTTATGGAGCCCTCTCAGGTGTGCAAGCTTTTTTATGTAAAAAATATTTTAAAATACCTAAACCAATAGAGAAAGCTAAAATTACGAATCACAGACAGATTCGATCAAATCCCAATACACCATCATGTTGTAATGTTTATTCGTAGAACAATAATATACTCCGCGAGTGACTCTTACGATACAACAAAACTAAAAGTTTATTAGTTTTGTAGACAGGAATAGTAAATTGCGGAGTGGGTGCCAATAAACAACACCGGTATTAAACGTTTTTAAGGCTACGTGTTCTTTGGTTTAATTTAAGAATATGAGAGCTTACAAATCATAAATATTGGATTTTTTGTACCTATGTGCATATTTTGGTTTTGGATAAACATAATCAGTCCATTACTGTCCCATTGCAGAGCCTCTTCTCAGAATGAGAAGGGTTTAGGCCTTAGTCCACCACGCTGGCCTTGTGCGGGTTGGCAGACTACTCACACCACCGAGAACTTTATGGAAGGTGTGTTTTACCTTCACCGTTAACGCACGTGATAATGAAATTCTGATCCGCACATACATTCGAAAAGTCAGAGGTACGGGCCGGGATCGAACTCGGACCCAGCATGGAAGGCAAGCGTTAAACCGCTACGCTATCACGGTTTTTAATAAGACTGTAATAATATTATTACAATTTTATCTTCCCAACCTCACGTCGAAAAGGAAAAATCATTCGCGAAAATTAACACTATGCCAAGAAGCCGACATCATCGCGTCGCAACAAAGTCGCGCCATACCTTCTGGATATTTGACGTGGTGAAACAACGAGCAATTTAAAACGCATCTCACGCGTCGCCCAATCAGCCAACAAACCATGCAAAACGACTATGGAAAACACCCAAATAAACAAGATTTTGGCACCTATTCCGACTCCGTGACAACACAAAATGGACCATTATCAACGCCCGAAGACCATTACCACGGTAAAGTACGCGCGTTATACCGCCGTAACTTATTTACCGCTCGGACCCAAGTAAATGTTTCTGGCAGACGATACATCAATGCCACCATCAGAATGTTTTCGTACTTCTTTCTTAGTGACCTGTGACGTCGTGGGCGTAGTCTATGGGCGTGCGTAAGCTCCGTGCCAAAACAGATTGGGATCCGTTGAAACAAACATTGTCAAAACAAATTGACCAAGAAATGTCGCCAACAATTTTGAAGGATCATATTTTTGTGTGTTGACAAATATTTGTCGAGAATATTGAGATATTAATGAGATTTGGACAAATCTGGAATGGTATTTGTAAGCTTGATATAAATGATGATATTTCTTTAGCGGTCAGGACATTGACTCCAAGACGGCATTAGTGTCTAGATATCTAATATAAACAAAAACGTCAATTTGATAATGTATGCTTCGTATTTCGTCACGTATTTCATAATAAATTTACCGCTTCGAGAGATGGTATGTACTATCGCGCATTTCTAGTCAGCGAGCTAGACGTGAGGGGGATAATACCATGCCCTCAGATTGGTTGTAATACAATTTGCAGTTGTATCGTGAGGCTCAATCCACAAATCCAATACCACCTTCATACCGCGGCATTGTTGGTTCAATAAAATCCTAGATACATAACTTTACATGCATTCAACAATACAAAATGATCGTTGCGAGAACATATTGGAGTCATGAAGGTTTAGGTAAGAATGGAGACCACACTATGACCACCTAACGTTTGTCTCTTTCTAAATATCCTATTTAGAAAGAGATAGACCATCAAACTAAATATTCAAGGTCAAATTTTTGGATTTCAGGTAGGTGTTTGTAGTCTGGTCTCCAGTTTTACCTATACCTTTGAGATTGCAGTAGGGTATTGGCCAATTGGCGTCTAAACATCAACGGCTCTCTAAAATTGAAAGACTGTCAACACATATCATGTTGCACTTCAACACTGCGACTACGCATCTAAATATTGTTGCTACGACACGATAGGTCACTACAAATTACTTTTTTATGATTTCACAATACAAACAACTGTTCCATTGGTGCAAGAAACAATAAATGTTATATTGGACTCGTAAAACTTCTTATTGTATTCATTGAGGTACATAACACAGCTGGATGTTTACGAGACAGCCTCTCCCACATATTACTTGTTACCCTCAACATATGTATATTCATAAAAGAATTATTACTAAACGGTTAAGGGGTAAATGAATAACACCTTGGGTTGACATTTAGAACTTTCTAGACAGTTTGTAAGACTTATTAAAGTTGAGTTAAGAAATTAACAAGATTAAAGGGATGCAACTTTGAAGCGAGGTATTATTTTATTTAATCATCGCATAAATTACAGTTTATTATCAACAATGAATCTTAGCGAATTGAAATTTAAATAAAGACGTCATTAAGACGAGCAAAGATCGTAGGGTCTATTCCATCATGAAAGGGACGCTTTATGAACATTAAAACGATACTACATAGCGACTGCTAAGTAATTATTCATCACAGCAGTGATAAGCTTGTGGTGTGACCGTCGGACTGCCAAATCATAGGTCTCGAGTTCGAACTTCTGACTTTTCGGTTTCATGTGCGTATTGTATAATTATCACGTGCTTAAAAACGGTGAAGGAAAACATCGCGGGGAAACCGGCAAGCCTGAGAGATATTTCTCGACGGCATGTAAAGCCAAGTCAGAGGCCCATGGGTGGCATAAACTCTGACACCAGGTTAGTCACTAACCACACGAAAAGAAGAAGAACATCACTAAAAAGTAACAAGAAAAACAAAAGAAGGCAAATTGAAAAAAACTCATCCATTGAAAAGAATCTCATCAACTTTTTAGTTTCGTCACTAATTAGTCGCTCACGTATTTCAAAACTTCGCCTGTCTCTGACGTCATAGTACACGTAAACAAAACACATGTTCGTATAATGAGCTGTTACATTTTGTACTAATTAAAAGTTTTCATTAATCACGCGAAGAGATCGCTCATTTTGCTGTCAAGTGTACCACCTTTTGTAGAGCCATGAAGTTTATATTATACTATTTAAACCATATAAGTAACTGGGCTGGCTAAATTAGGTATGTTTAATTGTTGAACGGTAATAGGTGAACTGTCGTGTTGATGTAGATATACAGTAGAATTAAAAAAAAACCGTGATACAACATCAGGTCTTGTCCACGAAGGGTTCGGGAGAGCTGTTTTTAGTACATCCTCGTTTCGCCAGTTATGTTTAAGTCCCATCTAATAGGGGGCGAGCCTATTGCCATTAAACGGGCACAAATCCAGACTCCCGAATTGTTACTGAGAAATTCGTAATGGAAAAACCAAGTAACATACCTACATAGTAGGAATAGGAATACGTATAATACATAGTAGTATCGTGTGTTCCACAATAAGAATGTACCTAAGTACAAGTTTTGTGAAGTTGGTTCTGGTTACAGGTCAAGTCAATTTAACTCTGCCTGTCGCAGTCGCGGAACTTGTAGCCAACTAATAAGAGAAAAGTTGAAAAAAGAAACTTAATCAGATTTCTTGTGCAAAGGTTTTCTTTGGTGCAAATTGACTTACTAAAGTCAAGTTAACGAAATTATAAACGGAATACAAAGTTATTAAGTAACTTCGATACCTTTAAAAAATAACTTAAATATAACGCTACTGCAGATGTCGCGTTAACAATTACATAATCTTACATACGTAAGACCACAAACAATAATCTTATGAGATAAAAAAAAACGACTCTCAAATAAAAACAGGGTTATCTGCGGGAGATCCGTAACCGCTACGAACCGGGTTGGCTGGTCTAATTTGGAAACTCTGTAACGTCATCTCGAATCATAAGATACTGACTAATGCAAGTCACGAACTTTGGACTTAGAACAAAATTAAAATCGGAAACTTTTTGTTAAGGAAACTTGGTTATAATATAATAATAGTGTAGGTAGTTAACTAGTTCTTCATCATTTGACGGTAGTCCTAATTAAAAGTCGTCTACAAAAAAGAGTGTTAGTAAATAAACAATGATGAGAAAAATGGAGAAGAGAAGCGCGTGACAGAAAACAACGAAGTACCTACATCTAGCAGCCGATGGTTACAGGCTGAAGATGAACGAAAAGAAATGGACAATGGCAGGAAAACAGTTAATAGGTACTAGCACCCATATTCTAAGACGTTTCTCCAAAACTTACTCGACTCATACTCGACACAGGACGGCCTCGAAAACATCTTCAAAATTGTATTCTTAGTCGCAATTTCGAGTGAACTTTGAGGTTTCTCGACTGAGGGGTCCTCAAATGAGTCGAGGTAGAGTGGAGTCCTTACGTCATAATTTTGTTTACCTATCTGCATCGCGCAAATAACGCCGCGATATCGCGATGTAAGAATTATCGTAAGCATATTCGATAAAGACTTCGAAATTCATTTTTGTTACATACGAACTTTGACACTTCCTTCCTAAAGGTAGATTCCGAGGTACCTTGAGTTTGACAGATGATTCCTTACCTCGACTGAGGAAAAATCTCGAGTCGAGGACGTTTATGTCAACCATAACTACCGATGGTAGTGAGAAAGGCCGAGTCGAGATGGAGTCGAGTCGAGTACGTTTTGGAGGAACGTCTTAGAATATGGGTGAAAGTATTAAGACTGATTTACACGAGAAAAGTTTCTGGAAGCGAGTCCCGTGCTATCTCAGTTTTTTTCGCTGAAAGACAAAGTCAGAACGTGTCTCGCTTCGAAAAATATCCTCGTCTAAATCAGTATTTATTACAAGCACACATAATATAACATCACGCCTGTATATCCCGACGGGTTGGGCAGAGGTGTATAGTAACACCCTCATTTCGCCGTTATGGTTAAGTCTCGTGTAATAGGGGGCGAGAAATCTAAACTCCAGGCTGCTACTGAGGAATTCCACATGGAAAAACGCAATAACACTTTTACCCGACCTGGTAATCACTTTTGACTACCTCGTTGGTCTAGTGATGGTAAGCGCGACTGCTAATCGTGAGGTCCTGGGTATCAGTATTTATTCTTTGCTTATACAAGAACGAGAAGCGCTAATATAATGTGTTCATAGCAGAAAAGGCCTATCTGAATATTATAAAGCTGAAGAGTTTATTTGTTTGTTTGAACGCGCTAATCTCAGGAACTACTGATTGGAATTGAAAAAATATTTTTGTGTTGGATAGTCCATTTATCGAGGTAGGTTATAGGCTATATAACATCACGCTACGACCAATAGGAGCGGAGCATAAATGAAAAATGTTGCTAAAACGGAAAAAATGTCAACCCGTGCGAAGCCGGGACGGGCCGCTAGTTCAGATATAAGCGATACATGCTGCCGCTGTGGGTAACGAATACAGAGTGGCCGCGAATTTGATACAAATATCCAGCGGTATTTTATCGCTACCCACAGATGTAGCAAATATCGCTTATTAGACCTTAACCCTCGAATGTCAGAAACAGCACCTTGCATTACATATCTAATATACGTTGAAGTTATAACGGTGGAAATAATAGCAAAATATAGCAGACGCTTTAATAAAATGTGTTGGGTAAAGTCGTTGCAGTGGCAATATACGCTTTCCCGTAAACTGCCTCTTCCTTTTGCGCAAGTAGGAGTTATTTCATACTTCATAAGCTTATAAGCTTGGCCGAATATATTGCTCACCGCCTTCTCATTTCCCAGCACACGTTGTAACTATTTAAACTGTAATAGCTCTATTCATTTGAAGGACTTTTATGTTCAAGGTTGAAGGTTCATGTATCGGGAGAAATGTTTGTATGGCCTGCAGGTATTTGTTCTGGGTGTAAATGTTTGTGTGATATAACACTTATGTTTTGGGTATATCCTAGAAGGTAAGGTGACAGTGAAGCTTCAATATGACGTACCAAAGATCGCGTTTAAACCGCATAGGTTTGAATTCACGATGTGTTTCAAAACCCTACACAACACATACACGCAGTTTATATTTAGATTTATCACCAGTTCCGAGCGGAGGAAAACATCGTACGGAAACTGGCACTTTTAACAATAAACAAATACGAAACGCTGTTAACGGTCTACGACCGATAGATGGCACCACTTGTTGCTAGTCTAAAGGTGTAATGGCTGCTGAATATTTGATATAGATGAACGACCTAAGTCCATTGCCCTAATCTAGCCATTGAATAATCTATCCTTCAATGGAGGTCGATATGCGGCGAGCATTGGACATTACGTATGGATGTATGAAGTCTGCCTGTTTTCCGAAGGTTCAGGAAGGGGTATACTGTTCTCGGTATATCAAATTTTTGCCGATGAATATTGAGTCCCATGTAGTAGGAGGGCATTTTGTTCAGAGTCAAAAACAGTCAACATTTTTCAGAATTTATGTTTTCTTTGGAATTATGTCCAACAATGTTATTTCTCTCAAATCTCTCAATGAACTTTTTCAATGTCACATTATTTTAATGTTCAATAGACATGACCACCTGTCTAATGTTCACTTTTGTGGCCAAAATACGTATAGACAATATCTAGGTCATTCTAGAAGATTCCTAAGTCATTGACCTGCAAGCTACAGCAAACCGTAACAAACGGGTCTAGGTATTACTCAACTTGATGACAATCGTAAAATGTTAACGCCGCACTAAACTCTCGCGATATATTTTCTTTTATCATCGTGAGAGATGAGAAAATGTGATGGTGGATGAGGTGAATTCCACCATGGTGACTGTACAATCGTACGAATATGAAGTTCGTGAAGTACGCGTGTTTTTAGGGTAGCACTTCGCTAGAAGAAGCCGCTGATAACGTTCTACCATTTATTTTTGTGACGAGTACCGTCTTTGAATTCGTCATTATTATTCAGAGCAGAGACAGTACTAAGTCCCATAATCAAAATAAAACTAACTTCTGTATAAACTATTCCAGACCTCTGCAACAATTGATCAATAACCAATAATCTAAGATTGAACCTGCAAGAAAAAGTAAACAGTTTTTGCTACTTTGTAAGGATAAATGGACGCAAAGGTTGAAATTATTACAGTGCATATTGACCTTTAAGTCTACAAGCATTTCAAGACGTAAATAGAAACTTTCCACCGCTGGAAAAAACCTTCAGAAAGCAATAACTTTTCCTTCATTTTGAAAAGCACCTGGAGTTGTTTTTATTCCAACCCTTGATTAATCTAGAGATTGCTTTAGATAGAGCACTGCTTCAGACAACGGATGGAATATAAAATGTTTTATTGTGAAAATGTTTAGACGATTAATTTTAAACAAAACTACATTTAATTGAGATGAAGCCAATTAATTGTACAGCCCATAATGTTTCATATTCGTTTTAATATTCCCTAATAGCGTCGGTTATTACCCAAAACATGAAATTGGTGAATTATTTGCCACATTATTTCACACGCCTACACAAATCAACGTAATATTTACAATAATATCGTACATACATATTATGTTGTGCCAAAATAAATTCTCGACAATCTGCGACATTAGGTACTTATAAGTATTCATACTTTTTATTATATAACGTGTTATTGTCGCCTATTTAATTATCTAGTTAAAACTGTAATGAAATAAAGAAAACAATTGTGTGGTTTGTTCAAGTACACTTTTATGATTCATCACAACGCGATAACATATTTAACTGTCTAAAGAAAAAAGTATTTATGCAATTTTTACATTATTTGTACAGACAACACTTAAGTACGTACTTGTAGAGATAGATGGCAGTTTTCTACACTGGCCTGGCCTGGGAGCTGAAAATGCTTTTAGACGACAACTCGCAGAAGTAGGGAAGAAGTTTAGAACAAACGAAGGGCTAGATACAACAGCAAGGCAGAAGGTCATAATAATGAATAACAATTCTCCACAGCGTCAACGAAATCCTTTTGAATATTTAAAAAAAACATAGGAAGGAAGAAGTATGTTATAAAAGCTTTTTAATACGCTCGCTAGGGAAACGCTCTTGGTAATAGCTAAAATAAGAATAAAACAGCGAATTTTTTAAATATTCAAGTAATTTACGAGCGGGTACGAAATGAATGTTAAAATCTCGCCAACCGAAATAAACTTTGAGGAAAAATTCAATTTTGATGAAGCTCACCCTTTTTCATAAAGCTACTGTGACGCTGTGGGACTTAATTAAGAATTTAAAACAGTTACATTTTAAGCCACGGTTAAAGACGAAACTTTTGACTTTTCTGGTCGTATGTGAGGGGATGACACAAGCAACGAATAGTCTGATTAAAAATTTGCCAGAGTTTATATCGAAAACAATAGTTTCTACATTGAAAAACAAAACAGTAAAAAGTAAAAATGGCGTCAAAAATAATTCACAGGTCATGGATATTCCAAAAACTCATCGCAATTTGTGAACAGATATCAATTTATGTATAACACATGCTGTAATCTGCCCCTATCACGAATATTCACGGACTTTGACCCCAAACAATGTTCGTTCATAGACAACAGCGGCCTTTGACCGGTAACCTTTGCATGAAGCCCGAATGTCACACACTACACGTTGGCTCCACTTGTGAGTATTGTCACGAGTTTTTTTTAATAACTTCGACGGAACGATTCCATGTCAATAGTCATTTTAAAATTGTAGTATAACTAATCGATGAAAATATTTATTCTGAAAAATTTCGTCCGTTTGTGTTGTCATTAGCTTCAGCCTTATTCAATCCAGTCAAGTGTCAACGCAACAATTCACTGCGATAAGACGTTACATAGCAACAACAACAAAATGTTTTCGTAGAAATAAGTTCAACAATCACTAAAGAGTTTCAGACAGCTAGACAAACAAGTCAACTCATGATTTCCGGAATTAATTGCAAAGAAATACAGCCGTTATCAATTCCGTGCTAGATAGCACTCGGTTTCTTTATGACACACACTACATGTCTCAAAACACGTAAATATTTGATTTATTGGTAGTATTAAATACCAACCAACCAGCAATGAAGATGGACTGGACACACGGTTTTACCACTTACCGTTAGACAGAAAATCTATCTGACAGATTGAATGCTCTCAACTTCCTATATCAGGTACCGCAGGAAGTTGAGAGCTACCTGTCAGTTTGGATCAGATTATATGTATAGGTATCAAGGCCCTGAAACCGAAAGTGGGCATAATGAAAAAGGAAGGGAAAATACGACAGCAGGATATGCCATCAGAGATGCCAATAGATAATAAGATAAAAATTGAGGAAGTCGCCGAATTGCATCAGCAATTTTGCTGTCTTTTTAACCTTGGAGTTAGTCATCTCATCCCAATGAAACTAAAAGGATCAAGAGTAGGCCTTTACCATCGAATGAGACAGCAGAAAATAACGATAACGTTTTAGGTCGTTTCACAACCATGACTGGGCAATATTAAATGTATTTTTGTCCTAAGATGACTAAGAGAGAAGTGAATCATAGACAGACAGTAAAATTTTGTCCACAAACAGTAATTGTTATCGGGGACTTTTTTATTGTAGACTACTAAAAGGAACCGATGACACCGATAGGTATCATGTATTAATTGCTGTGGTTAACACTTTTGTAGCAAAATGCAAAGAAGTTAATGTAACTAATGTCAACGATGTTGATAAACAACGTTAAAAGGAACATTATACATCAAGCACTAACCAGAAATTTTATAAAAAAAATACTAGACTTCGTGCTAGTCGACGTTGCAAAAATGAAGAATACAGCCTTTATCTCTTCCATCGAGTATATTTAAAGCTGGAGGGGTCTAAGCTGGAGGACCCTTAAGAGCAGTGTGTTTTAAATAGGTTATTATGTATACTAGGACCGAATAATAGTGGCGACTTCAATATTTTGGACGATTATGGAAATTCATAGTTTTCATAGTAATTCATGTAAATTGTATAATATGGTTCATGTTTAATGATCCACAAAGTACCGTATTTGTACAATCGGAGTTAGTCATCGTTAGTTGCGGAGCTTAATGAGCGTGCAAATTGTCAGTCACGCCAACACTACTAGACGAAGCCAATTTAGTGCATTACTGCAACCTTTACAACCATATATGTTTTTATTAAATTAACAGTTACATTCTTAAGGTCAAAGTATTAGTCTTTATAAAGTGTGACAGAAACATTCCAGAAATTATTGAACAAGTGATAAGAAAAAACAAAAACTAAGGAAGTCTCAGTCTCTTGTTTAAAACTTGTGTCAAACAAAATTGTCAGTCCAAGGATTTTGGCAGCTGGATACTATTATATTTCTAAGCTCAAGCAACACCCTCCCGAAAAAAGCATTGGTGATAAAAACTGTGAAAAATTAAGCCAATGGTTTTTCGCATTATTCAGAATATACCGAGAGAGACAAAAGCGGTCTACATACGTTTTCTGACACAGAGAATTTTAATTAAATTTCAGTTTAAAACTATTGCATACATGCGGAACAGATACGTGATAAAATGGTTATGTAAAGACCGCGTGTCCCCGTAAACTTTGATAATTTAAAAAACGCGATGCAGTAATAAAAAATATATTTATTGCATATAAAACGGTTGGGATTATTGATAACATTGACATGCGTCAGATAAATAAATACCGATATTCGGTCACATCAAGAAAGATTGGAAGGTGACTTTAATATACTTGGGAAAAATAATAATAATTGGCACGAGATACAACAAATCAATGTAAGTATACAATTAGAGACGTAAAGGGCAGGTCTTGATTAAATGAACCAACAATGTTATTCCTCGAAACTAAAACATCTATAAAGCTAATTGAAATTAAAAGCTGTGAAAGATAGAATAATACATGTTCTATAACAGGGTTGAACCCGAAATTAGGCAGTGAATAGTTTATGAAATTGGATTAAGTGGTACTACATAATTTAGTATCTGGTAAACTAAACGTATAAAGCAAAGATAAAATTAAACCCAGAGGTCTACTTGAAAATATAAAGTGTTAGCAGTGTTAGCTAGCTCTACAGTATGCGTAACTAAGATAAAGACTTGAATGGATCGCATCAGTTTATACAATATTTATCTTGTCTTGAAGGTCACACGACCAGAATGTTATCAATTCAATCTAATTCCGATGATCTATTGCGATTTGTCAATCATATCATAAGACTATCTTTCTGATTGTTTTCTCTGTCGTGCTGAAATTCGCAGCACATGGTATCTGCATAAATATTTTTGAAGGCTTCATTACGTTTTCTATCACTACTTGCCTTGAAAATCGTGGTCAGTCATCGATTATTCTAGTTTATCCAATGTTGAATTACATACGTTCTTCGCGAGGGTAATTATCTATGATTCCAGCTCACATTTTGAAACATAAACAACTCGTGCTGTTACAGACATTTTCGTGTGAATTGTGTCATGTCTATGATAATTAGGTGTTTGTGTCATTAATCTAAGTACTTTAATATTGCTAAAGCTTTTGATGAAATACATTTTTAAGGTTGTTAATAGTGTCAGTCTAAACGTTTGTAAATTTTATAAGGTTATTTAACTCATCAATGGATGAAATTGGTTGAATGATAGAGAAGAGTACCTACATGTCTAACATTTGTAAGTGCGAGATATCGCAAAGTTTTATTACTATCTGAAAGCTACTCAATGGTCAAAGTTAGATCAACAATAAAGGCATCATTTCAATTTACTAACCAGTTTTTGCACTAGTCTTTAATACAAACTAACAACTATCTCTGTACAATATAATGATGTGCAAAGCCCGTATAATAGTGACATTTAACGCCGTACACAACGTTACGCATGATTTTCAAGGATTTATCACGATGTTTCCACTCGATTAAGCATTTACCTTGTAAGGGATATAGTTACGGTTTAGAACAATTGGCTCATTAATAACTGTAATGAGCTCTGCTACGAACCGTTAATGAACTTGGGTTGAACTAGAATTTCAGATTGAGATTGTAGTTAGGTTTTTTTATTAATTGTTGGCAAACCAACATTAATTGTTGATTGACAACACAGATTTCTATAATTTAAATTAATGTATGGCAATACCGCCCTAGTATTATAAAAGCACTTGCTTCCGGTCCGCCTTGCGAACAAGGTGCTTTGCTGATTATGCAAAGTTCGATTTTATAGTATTCTTTTAATATTAAAGTGTCCGATGCGTTTTGTCCACCAATACTTTAAATTATACACCACTATACACAATAATTTAACCACCCACAATGTCCACGCCCAAAAATTATGTAACCGAAATTAAATCCGAGCCCAATAAAAAGATATGGGCTTGCATGTTTTGACATTGGTACCTATCTAATGTTTATTATACCTAGAACCATAGACACTGCCTTTGTACATTACGTTTACTGAATGAGTTTTGAAAAGTTTCAGCCAGTTTTATACATTTCTCATAATCGGAATGTAGAATGTAACATTGTTTAGACCTTCGGTTCGAGAGTCGTTCATGGCGAACTGTGGGCGTCTGATACATACCTGCCTATCCATTATACATACCGGTTATGATGATAGCTGTAACAGAACTATTTTCAAGTGTTGCCTACTACGTGTTCCTGCTACTCGAAGCTAAGTATAGTGATAGCATATCTGTTTAAAAGATTGCAACAGTGATAGATTAGGCACGCGAATACCGTAGTAACGCATCCTCTGAATTTACTTTTACGAACAGTGTTGAAGGATACGCGTCTTTCGATAATATATTTAAACATTGATTTAAATTGTATTCATGTTGATTGAGGGGTAAGAGAAAGACAAGATGTAGATATTTCAGCTGATAGTCATTACACTAGTGTTGTTAGAAATTCAGAATTAAACATTGAAAGAGTGAATTTAAATTGAGCACAAAATTATTTAAATAAATCGTTAATGCATCATATTTTACACGACTTTGGGAATATAAGTAAGGTTACATCAAATTAAATATTTGAATAAGTTTAAAATCGTGTCAACAACTCTACTCAACTAATTTTGTATGTAAATATTATTGCACGAGCTGAAGCACGCGTTTTCATGGACTACATTAAAATTTTATATAAAACGTATTACTGGAGTTAAATAGAAGAACTTTTAACATCCGATCAAAAACTAGGCGATAGTTCCTTAGTTGTTAGCAAACTGAATTACGAAACATTTTATCCCGGCATGAGAGCAAAGCTGCGAAGCGACGAAACTTTAAAAAAAAACTGTCAACGCTCCAATAATTGGGGTTCGACAGATTTATCCGCTTTCAGTTTAAAAAAAAAACACCGGATAGTACAAAAATCTAGTTTACGTACAGGAAAAGTGCTTGGAAAAACTCGTAGCACGGACAGGACTGCTCACTTTATTTAAGGTACATAGCAATGGTAATACAGACATCGTTATGTAATTTTACATTCAGTCATATCCACTCCACATGCAAATTTTCGCACTGTTATGCAAAAATATTTAAAGAGGATTAGGTGCTGTACAAACGTTTGCTTTTCGCATCAACTTTTTATTGTGTGAGTAATGTATTTATATTTGGTAAATACCTTCTAATTAAGGTTTTACGCGCAGAACAGACAGCATTTTAAATGCAATTTTATGGAAAGACATGTTGACGGTATATTCTTTGCTAAAAATCATACATCTCAAAAGATCGCTACGTATGACACATTTACAAGATAGCGAAAAGCTGCCATTACGCAGCTGACTCACACTTGAAAACTATCCAACTAGCTGTTGTTTACCCAAGAAAAACAAAATTAAAAGAGCAATAACATTGATATCAGCAGACACGATATAAGCCCTTGATTTTACGTAAATTTCATCGACATAGATACAAAGCGATATGACGTGGTAACTCCGTAACGTGTAGTACATGGAGTTACTACTCTGTGCGTATGTACAGACGTAGGTAGTATCAGTCGTTTATACGATTTGATCCTCCTTAATGCTGCCACTTTGACGCAGGCTACGTGTTGATAAACGTTTAAAAATAAATGCACGAATATAATGAATTCTCTTTGTGTTTACTGTTTTTATGATTTTGGCGATGTTTGAGTTTTAGTGCGAGTGATATGGAGTTTTAATTTTAGATATCTTTGTTACAGTTGTCGTCTTAAAAGAATCAGTTTTGTTGGATTGGATTTGTATTGTATTGGATTGTATCCCAGTGTAACAAAATGTAGCTCAATATCGGTATCAGAGTAAAATAGCTGAGCTAAGAAATTTTGTAAAGTCGTAAGAAATCCGCGTACCAAAGAACCCAAGAAGAAAATTCTATCAGATAAACCCATATCAGTCTATTACCTTACCCTTTTTCTCGAATAGACTTGCTAAATCGTCGGGAAGTGACAGACGGGCGCCCCAACGGATGCGTTTATACGGTTTATCTGCCAACCCGCTCCTACTAGTGGGGATCGCATGTTCCTCCGTCGCTCACTTAATTGAATCTTCCACGAGATAACTGAATTAAATTGAATATCGTTAACGCTTTGAAGATCAATAGGGGAGCAAATTGGTATTTCTACGCAATAGTTGAACGCGTAAAGGGTTAAATGGAGCTTTGACGGTTATTTTAGCAAGGGTTATGTAATTTGTCTGTAGTACGTCTGTCTTTTTTTAATTTCAGCAATTTTAATACGTCACTATAGTTAATAATACAATATGCCACATTAACTTAAGTAACTTTGGTTCCTCAATTTTCCTAAACAGACCTACAATGTCGGCATAAAATCTAAGTTCTTGACACAAACCGAATTCCGAAATATATTAAACTGACATGGGTTCCATATCTGAAAGAGCTGTCACTCAGAACCTTAGGGAAATATAGGGACCCTTTTAACTCAAGAGTCGGTTGATATCACTTGACTTTTAACCTATAGGTTTTTTCGGGACCCCAGCATAAAATTAATTGGATGTGAGCTTATATTTAAACTGGCGCGGAATTTGTGCTTCAAAAATTTGGAGCAAAAATTTGTAATCAAAATTTCGTGTTGGCGCTGATTTATTTAACGTTTTAGTATTGTAACGGGTTATTGACTTCTGTCGCCTCGGGAAATGACATCTAAAAGATAATATTTTAAACGTTTCTGAAGAAGTAACGGATAATAAAGACGACGGTTTTAGTAGACTATTTGGAGATCTAAATGCAAGAATGTTTTTCTAATATGTTTGTTCCGGCACGCCTACTGAACGAAGCGAAGCTGAATGGGTTTTGACACGTTTACATTATATGAAAGCTTAAGGCCACTATTACAAATCGAGGTATGTCTATGTGTCAATATTTGCACATCAATTGCGAGCGTTGGAGAAGAAATTCTTGGAATAACGTTTTCAATTGAACGTTTACTGTAACAAAATATTCAGACAGAATTTTTTATATGAATTATGAAGCCATATATTATGATGTAAATGCTATTAATTACTAGGGTTATGATTTAAACTGAGGATCTAACGCCCAACATGATGACAAGAGGTTTGAACAATTTAAACTGGAAACTGGAATGTCTCAAATCACATGTTTTATTCTTGTACTGTCAACGACATCTGAAAATAGCGCACATGCTATTTCGGTTTTACGGCAGATTAAAATATTTTTAATTTCTGTCTTATTTCGGTAGACCATGATGACTGTTTTTGTTCTATCCTGAGGTTTTCAGTGTCTAAATACAATTCAAGTAGGTACGGTTCACAATAAAATAATAAATGATTTTGAAAACATCATTGAGTTCAATCATCATTGTGTTCTATCTGCAGAAATAAAGGAAGGAAAAAATCCTTGAATAACGCTGAATTAGAATAGATTATAAGCTAACCGATGAATACAACTTTTTCAAAAGCTATCTGCTTATATATTAAAGACTTCAAGTTGTCACAAATAAAGACCTAAACACAGCCATCCTCATTAAAACTTATAACAACAACACCATGGTAACACCACTTATCCAGCCAAGCAACACATCTTCAAAGCTTTCCGCAGATCCATACGAGAACTTGAGAATAACTTGAAACTGAACCTCCAAGTTAGCACTTAATAAGTAAAGGCAGTTACCGTCGTCACCTAGGAGCGAAATTAAACTTCTTGATTGAATTTGAAATCTCATTAAGTAGACGTAGGTACCTAACATGGGTTCAAGTTTCGTACGAGACCAGAAATTGAAGATGTGATGGTAAATCCCGTGCGTTAAGTGGATAGAAAATTGTTATTTGAATTTTATTTTGATACAGAGTCGATAAGATAGCGGGGAAAACATTAATACAGGGTTTATTTAAAAATCCCCAATGCTCATGCGATGGTGATAAAACTTTTTATCTTCCTCTTTAGATGTTAATCTACTTTAATAGTTTATTTCTGTACTAGATAATAGTTTACTCTATAATAGAACTGAATTCTAGAACCTCTCCAAAATCTTGTCAAAATTCCTTACACTCATCTCTTTATTCTTTTTTGTTTACAGCAATTTGGCGCGTTTCTCTAATAAATAATACATAAACAGTGTTTAAGAAAGCATAGAAAGAAACTGAATAGAATACAACCTTAACCTGTCACATTTCATGACTGCAAATTATGTGTTGTGATCACAGGTGACAAATTAGCTATTGTCGCAGCATACTACGATAGCCACGTTAGGGATATAAATAACTTAATTTGTTATATGTTGAGAATCGTTAAGAGAATAACGTGTCAAAACGGTGATTAAGAATAAGCGCCATTTTGATAATGTCAGTTACTGTGATCTAAATGAGATAATTTAGTAAATACCTAATAGGTAGATATTCAGTGCCAAGAAACTAAGTAACTACAGAATCTGTAGGCTGCAGATAAATAAACTGTCCGCAGAGAGGGGCTAAATGGAGGCTCTGAAATGGAATTGAGCCAAGTTTTCTTTAATCAATAAATACAAAACGAAAGTGAAAGAAGATTTGAACGAAATGCTGAATATTGGACAGACATACTCAAATATCTTTTCATCATATTAAAAGAACCTCGCGTCAAAACATAAGAATGACTAAAAACCTGACACAAAGGCAAATAACACCATTCTACTCAAAATTATTACAATAACAAACGCCAATTCAACTAGATATTTCCTGTTTTCTGTCAAATAAACTTCAAAAACAAATCTAGCTAATTCAGTTAAAAGTTTTTATAATTACGGTAGTTCAATACATATGGAAGTTTATTATAAACTGAATAATTAAAACAATTTAAACGAACAAGTTAATGACTATTATGGTAACAGTCATGCTATTAGGCAATTCAAAGAAAAATGTGACCTAGCAGATCAGATAAATGTGGATTATATGTATTATTCCAATTAAATAACGAACGCGTGTTGCAGTGAGCAGAACAATGTTATATCCGCTTCCGCTCTACCTAATTCGATCAAAATGAAGCAATATTATTTTCTTTAAATACAACTCTCATATAATAAACTTACTGTTATATTTCTATATACTATAGGTACGCTCATTTATTAGGGTGTTTATTTGCTCATTCAACGAGGGATTAGAAAGAATCTTATTTTCTGAAATATAGAACACTTCTTATTCGAACCAAATATTGGTCCCTGAAGGACACCCATCTTCAGTTTTAATCTACGTGTAGATTCGGGCAAGGATAGCAGAACAAATAATCAACAACAACACGTCCGTCTCGTTTAGTCTATATTATAATATTCTTAGAAAAATAAAAAACAATACCATCCTCATACGTGTTTGCGAACGTGCTCAAAAGCCTAACATTGACATCTGCCAGAAGCAATGACAAATGTATTGTGTTTCATGGCAACGACCTGCCAGTTAGGGGCACAAACAGTAGTGTATGCTCTCGCTATTATCAGGAGGCGTAAGCTTGTGCTGTTAAACAAACAGTTTTATTCAAAGATTTGCCTTGGTTGTGACTAAAGTAGTGGAGAATTACAAGAGCCATTTTTGTAACTATTCAATTACCTTAGTGCTGCTAAATGATGATTTATTTTTAAATGTACAAATACGTACTCGTATAACATAAAAAAACCAAAAGATGTCACATTATTGCGATTCATGATAATGTTTCATGTTAGGAAATCTTCGGGACAAACTATCAGTCACAAGAGTTCAATACACATATGCAATTTATTAGAATGATATAGGAGTGCAACAAAAGAAACGTTAGCATTGACACAATTATAGATTGTAAACATTTCAATAATAAATGGACATTATAAGTAAAAGTCCTTGCACTACACTGACTTGTAATAGAGGCCAACCACCTATACGATTGCAAAGTGTAACGATATCACATGAGTTTCTATGATTCATTGTAATATACTGGTTTGAACGATATTAGAAACAGTGAAGTCTTGTAACATACATTATACTAGTAAGGATTGCAAATATATCTAACTGGTTGTGTCTGACTAACTGTGTGTGATAACACTATATGTATTATAACTAGCTGTGTCCTCACAGCTCCGCCCGTAGCCTATGTTACTCAGTGATAATGTAGCTTTCTAACGGCAAAATAATTTTTGAAATCGGTCCAGTAGTTTTTAAGTTTATTCGTTACATACAAAAATCCAAAAATACAAATCTTTCCTCTTCATAATATTAGTATAGATATAGATAGGCGAGCTAAATTCAAAACGATAACAGTTCTAGCTTGGTTACTTAGAATTGAATCTTTTTCTTTTCGTGTAGTTAGTGACTAACCTGGTGTCAGAGTTTATGCCGCCCATGGGCCTCTGACTTGGCTTCACATGCCGTGGATTAATATCTCTCAGGCATGCCGGTTTCCTCACGATTATTTCCTTCATCGTTTTAATCAGGTGATAATTATACAATACGCACATGAATCCGAAAAGTTAGAGGTGCGTGCCTTGGGTCCGAACTCGAGACCTATGAGAATTGAATCAGATTGAATATTTTTATTTCGTTTTATTCTAACATTTTGAGAACTCTGCGATCATATTATGAGAATGGAAACCACATGGCGTAAACTGCACAACGTTATTTAGTAATAGTTATTGCTTAGTTATAAACTTTATTGTATGTTGTTGTCATAAATGTTCTATTATATTATTAATCCCGTTCACATCTGTGATTTTAGTGCAGTTTTATCTTTATGTAACCACAAATGATATTTTTACAGCTAAATCAATTTGCAATTGAAGACTGACCTTCATTCTGTTATTGATTGCTAATTAAACTAGTACTATTCAATTTTATTGTTTAATTCGTGGATACTGTTAGGTAAAGTTTCAATTCATATTACCGTAAATAAGTTGACATAAGAAATGCTGAAATCAATAATAACATTATTTGTGTTTATTAATTTACACCTTTACTAACTCTTGAAGTCATAGGTATGATATGAAAATTATATATTTAGGTATAGCAATCTTAAATACAAGATAATTAAAAGCTGGCCGTAGCCCCGGCTACTGTGGTTGCAATTTCTGGTTCGGACGATGGTCATAAAACTAGTGGCTTTGATATACTGCCGTTGGCTGTCGCGAACGCCAATTTTGTTTACACCAAATTGCTGTATGAATGTACGTGTGTGTGTTTGCATTATCAGGGTATTTTTCCTTTCATAATTTTGTACGGTAGCGACTAAAGATGCGTGCGATGCGTGATGCGAGACGTAGGGCTATTTGTAATAGAATTAAAAGAAGTAACATATGAATTTTATAGCTAATGAAATTACCTAATTTCATTAATATTATAGCAAGTTATTGTATATCTATACATGAAACGTGAGATGTATTATTATTTTAAAATATCGCAGCACTAGAGCAAATAATCAATCAACCGAATAAACCAAAATACCCTACCCCAATAAATAATAATCTAAAACCACATTACAAAAACATAATTCTCAAGAAAAAACCGACATCCTGTTATCAATCAAATAAGATTTATGTGAAAGACATAAATTATATCGATGTACAAACAAAAATCTCATTTCCTGGGCTCCCCAAAATGTGCCGACCCGGAATGGCATAGACAAATGATTTGAGGTCCTTCGTGACAGGATTTATTTATCTACTCACTAAAGCCTGACTTTGTAAATAGTGTGAGGGTAAATACAAAGCACAAAATAGGAAGGAGCTTAACAAAGATCGTGACCCATATTCCTTTGGCGAGGGTCGTCGTGGATTCGGGTCAGGCCACTTATGAACTCAAATGCAACGCTACATTCTAGCAAATCCTTTGGGAGCAGCTAGGTGTAAACTGTAAATCTACGCAGATGAATGTACAGTGAGAATATGACGAGTTTCACTAGAATAACTATTTTAGCTGCAAATAAAGTGGATACTAAAATAAATCCGCGAGTAATAAAAACAATATGAAAAGTAGTCGCGATGCATGAGAAGTATTTGTGGTTTTTAGTGCTGAGTGTATAATTTAGATTGAAATATGTTTAAATCTAAGTCTCTAATACTACTTGTGAAGATCAAAGCTAAATATTTTCTTTTCTTTACAAATGCAACAGTTCAAAGAGCAATTTCAGCAAGACAGATCTCGAGCGAACTTGAGATGCATTGTGCATAAGAAGTTATAGCTTGGAAGTGTATTGTCCACGAGCAACATATTGCCCCAGTTCCTCACAATTCTCCGCATAGTGAATGACACAGCTTCATTCATGTTTTACATTCATACGAACAAAATTAAAATTACGAAGTGATTCAAATGCGAAATGAAGACAAAACAATAGCTGGAGTCATAACTACGGGTTTCTAAATGATACAGGAATGAAACGTTGACTCCGTTGAGAATGGCTGACTGTGAAAATCTTTAAAGGCTGTACACGACGCTCTGCACAATAGTTTGACCTACATTCAGGCTAAGTGAACGAACGCTCGAGTATTCAGAAGTTTTAAATGCTCTAGAGACAAATATAAACGCTAAAAGTCTTTAAGGGCAAAAGGAACAAAAACTAATTTCTTTTTAACCGACACAGAAACACGAAAAAACAAGAATAGACAAAAGGATTGACGTAGTAAAACGAAATGAATATCGATTTGGGATTTGGGAAATCAATTTACTAGACTGGAAATCTGTATAGGTCAAAAAAGGTTTGTTATTTTGGCGAGAGAAACATGAGGGTTGTACCTAAACCGGGTAACACATCGATCGTTAGTGTAGTCCAGAAATAGACAAGAGTTTAGCCAGAGTGGTGTCTGTTACATTTTAAACTGGCTATAGACGTCTTACGTGTAGGAAGAGCGTTAAATAATATAATACAGTTTGCGAATTTGGATAAAAACGTTGGACATTATCCTTGGAATTTTTGCACCGAAATAAAATGCTGCAAAAAGCAGTTTACGCACAAGAATTTCTTGGACGCTTTTATGTAATCACAAACTTTTATAAATTAATAAATCGTTTAAAAGGAATGCTACAGTCGTAATGTTTTATTAACATTAATTTGAACATGTTGGATCGAGACAAATATGCTTAAGCGTGAATGAGTTTATGACGGAGCGGTTAAGTAGGGTCGGACTGGAACTCACAAGTATTAGATATGTTCAACAACTATTAAGAACGGGCTTTATTTTATCTTAATATCGCTTCATTTTGAAACAAGATTAGAGTTGGTAAACACTATCATAAAAGTTAACTTCAATAAAACTGAAAATTGGGAAACATACCGATTTAATCTCGGCTAGAGAGATATATTTGAACCATTTAAAATGAGAAAATGTATAGCAAAGCAGCAGACAGTACCGTCACTGTAGCAAGTAGTCCTCGTAGACAGAAATATAAAGATATTGATGCCAAATGCACAGAACATTATTTCCAAGTGGCTGACACCGACGCATTTTGTTACCTAAACGAAAACCCCCGTATTTATTGCTGTACCATGCCTGGAACTTTATGATAGACGTTTCTAATAAGACCTTTATTATTACAGCAATAAAAATATACGACGGCTCAACAGAGAAAGTTGGTATTATTAGTCTCCGTGGAAAAATTGGGACAATGTTTCGTTATGCTCTATTCAATGTTCTTCACAGAATGCATATAATTTGGCACCGGTCTTTTATTGCATGATATAATTTGCTTTTGGCCACGCTGCACCACATTTTCGTTCTAATAATAGTATTAATTTGCTATCGTTCACCTACTCCACAGCATTGCTATGATATCACTTGTCTGACTAACTCGTGACATTGTGTGGACCTCAACTCGTATGGAAATCGTAGCGGCCTTGGTGGACTATAACGTTGTGATTAGATCTCACGCAATAAATCTCGTTATAAAACAAAAATACTGGTGCCGTTAATTCAGCATGGTCACAAAAGGTTTCTGAAATAAAATGAGTTGATGGTCACCGAGTAGGTAATTTTATCGTTGTATATCAAACATGTCCATGTATACTACGGGTACCAATAAACAACCTTGTTGTGGGAGTTGGAGTATAAAACGGGGTTCCGTTTCGTACCAAATGGAGATTGGATGTTCCTTTGAACAAACGTAATCGAAAACCGTAATACAAATTCCTCGCATTTCTCGGAGACGAGGCACACCGCACATCTAATTTCCAAGGTTTTCCACCAGACTTCACTTTAAAATGAAGTAATAAACAAACATGAAAGGAATCCGTTACTTGGAAATTGTTTCGTTAAGGAAAATGTCTGCAACCAATCTTTCAGTTTGACAAAGGGAGGCTTATTGCCGACTTCGGCATCGCATTCAAAGCAAACAACTAAAACAAGTAACAAAATTACAATAACTTGTAAGTCTTTCTGAAAGTTATCAAAACGAGATATTGTTAGCGGAGGCGACGTTTCATTTACTTTGTGTGTCTGTAACTGAAGCAGGAAAAGCTTATTAAGTCTTATCTACGTGTCGTGAGTAATTTAAATCGTTTGTATAGAGCGAGAACGGAACAGGAAGCCCCTTCTCGCCTGAATGCTTACAGAAAACGAACAAATAACATGTAATGAGAGTTTTATTCAAGCTTTTTGTGAGGCCCTTTCGACCTTTGTGTCGGCATTGTGGTGAACTAAATTGGGTTACAATACGTCTTTAATTGAATAGCCCGGGAACATTGTGAACACTTTCGATTGAAATGAAATTCGTCTTGAATTTTTTGATCTAGACCGTAAACAGTTTTATCTAGAATAAATTATTGATAACGTTTACATATACGTAGAGATAACAGGGAATAGAATAGAATAGAATAGAATAGAATATGTTTTTATTTGCAAATATAGGTAATACAAAAAATAAGATGTTACATTTGTAATTATAGCTCAGCCATATTTCACCATTCGGTATGCAAATATTTACATTAAATTATTAACTAAATTATCACATTGCATTACACTCTTTTGTGATTATATTCAATTAAAATTCAGGATATTATATTTTGGATTAGATTTTGGGGAGGTGTTGGGATGGATTCCTTAACGGTCACATTGTTTAGCAGGCGGCTGGTGGTAAACGTTGCCAGTTTTCAGATCGATATGAGGGGAGCAACTACTGGCGGAGCGCCAACCACTAAAACACGGCAAGCCAGAGTTTACGTCGACGTTTTAGAGCGAATTACAAACGCTAACTTCATTTATTAGCGCAAAAACAACATGGATAATGTTGATGACGTGGAACACTCGAACGCTATCTGGTTGAAACCAGAGCGAGTAGTGATAACGGTGAGAGCTACCAGTGTCACGGACGTATGTCTGTTCGAAATTAATAAAGTGAACGACATTGACACACGAGTGGCGAGGGACAACAATAAAAACATCGTTGGACGCGACCAAACTGATTCGTATGTTTGAGATGTAAGTACACGTGAACACAGGCGTCATGAACTATTTCAGTTTAATAATATACCGCGTTGCAAACGTGACCGACAGATTAGCTCGACAACTAGTACTTAACTAAACTCCCAGAAGATTGAAAGAAGCAACACAAATAAGTCCCATAGAAACTGCATTGTTCTAACAACCATTTAAGGATTTCTTCTGAGTATTGTCTGTTGCCTCATCAACTGTTGTTTTTCAATCAAATCGTCGCGAGGATAGAATCTATATCGTCTCTATAAATATAAGAGTATGTTACATAGTAAAGAGGGAGATGACAATGGAGGAAATTGTCACTTTTGGAGTCATCCGGCGGCTAAATTGACACCGCACTCCGCCTCCTCACGACTCAAATTATCCGACCTGTGATAAATGGCTACTATAACCATTATTTATATAGGTGTGCCTGTTTACATTACGTTACAACACGATCGTCAAGCGTCGACGTATTAATATTTGGTATGACATAAAACCACGCACATCTCATATTGATCGTAAACGCATATGTTCGCATTCCAGCCAATTATATGAAAACGTGGTGCTGAGGAAGTGAATCGTATGAAACTGACAGCCCGACGGACGCAATGCAAATCTGTGGCGTGCCGGCGACGTCCATTTATCGTGTTGATCACGTCAACCCGGTCAGATCCATATCGAACACATACCAGACTCTGTTACCCAGTACTAGAGTTCAATTTAGATGTTGATAAGAAAGATCAGGGATACGAATTAGATGCAAGGAAAAGTCGTTCTTAATACAAACATGGAGAGTGCGTATTCGGTTTTGACGAGTAGAAGGGTAATCGAGCTATAGACGGGAGACTCTGGTCCAGCAATTTGCCTATTGCCGAGTTCAATTATCGCCCCCCGCACTCATTACTGAATTAAGGCGAGAGCGACTGTAAATTTTGTGACGCCTCTGCTCTAGAATTGAGAGTACTTTATATAACCGGTTGTTACCTGACTACATTGAACGGTATCATTGGAACGACTGCAAAATAAACAGAGTTGATGATAGAAAATGTAATTGAGTCAAACGTGTGGGATTTTGAAATTCAATTTGAACTCCAAACTGTGAACTACCCAAAATCGCATAATACATAACTAAATAAACCTAGCAACGATGATAAGGACCCAATTTATCGGTCGTATATTGGCATTACAATAAATTTCGTCATAATACTTGTAATGACAATCAATAAAGCTGCGGCAGTGTTCATAAACCGTGCGTGCCACAGTAATAAATTTAACAGCTTCCATTCAAGCTTCAAGAGACAGCTTTAATACTAATTAATAAAACCGCCTACGCATCGCTTGGGGAAATTGATCGTTCATATTATGATTCGGTATTCTAATAGCCGATCAGAACATCGGATTTCCCAATATTTTCATTTCAATATTCCGAATAATGAATCTTCTGTTAAATCAAATCATCTGGTATTAATTAAAGCATTATGTATTACTTGTGCTAAATATAAAACTAATGATGGTGGAAATGACAGATTTGTCGTGAAATATAATTGTTAAAAACTTTAACTGAGTGTTTTGATTTTGAGTATTTCATAGTGTTTTCTTTTTGTTTTTTCAGGAGTGAATGTGTGCTTATTACTGAGTAGTTCTTCAAAGCTTGTCAGAGTAGGTATTTACAAATATAATTCACAGTAAAGTGTTATATTTTAAGACGTATGGTAAAATCTTTAACTAACGAATGACAAATGTATTTCCCAACAGTCTGCTACACATAGTACTGATTGAAATCAATATGGGAAAAAGGTAATGACTTAGTATTACCAAAGAGTCTAATAAAATTCAGTAATGTAGGACATAAAAGATACTATGAATAGTTGTGAACGTATTGCCGTAACCGGGAGTAGAACCTGCAATAAACTCCATGGAGAAGCTCCAAGAAGAAACTGTCAAAAAATTACATCTAAACAGAACCAATATAGCAGTACTTACCAGGCATAAAGTGCAATAAAGCAGCGGTGATGGGGTACAGGCTGGGGCTGTACGTGATGTCCGGGCACGCGTACCCGAGGACCGACACGACCCTGTCGGCGACCGCCCGACCCTTGCGAGTCAGGTGGTAGCCCAAGCAGTGGGTCGCCTCCACGAAAGGCGGCAACATGATCGGCTTGTCCGGCAGCTCAACTGTGCCGAACACCTGGAATGAAAAGAAATGTTTAGAAAACTTTATTCTAACTAAAAATACGAGAACAATCAATTTGTGTTATTCTAGAATCTAGTTGAGTGAATATGGTAGGATTGAAGATAATCTGCCGGGGTTGCGGTGCATGCAATAGCGAATCCCGTGACCCTGGCAATAGGTTAGAAGGAGGAACACCGTGGATTTTTATCCAGCAGACCCTCTTGCCTTCCCCGGGCGAGGGACCTCCGTAAGGAGACTATAGAGGACGAAACGAAACAGAAACAAAGTAGAAGAAAAGAGTCTACTTTTAAATCAATATGGTATAATATCGTGCTTTAAACATTTCCAAGATACATGTCTAAATGCTTAAAATCAAATGCAGTCGTTTGTAAACGCAAATAAAATTGATTGTAGCAAACGTAACTTCATGAATAACTTCGGATATTGGCAACGGGCACTTTCAAGAAAAGCAGAAATAACAGAATACTGCCAATGGTATCGAACCGTTTATTATGTAACATTGTCCATAATATTTCCCAGATTCAATATACACATTCTTACGCCAACCGACTGCAGAATTTAGATTTTATATCGAATCAAAAGAACAATGTGAATTCTGAGAAAACTTTACAGACGCTCGTTTATTTATATAAGTCCGCTTGTTACAGGGTAACAGTCTATCAATATAAAATAATACTATAAAGAGAATCATTCTATAACAAAGTGTTATTAAACTACATAACATCACGCCTGTATTCTCCGAAGGGTTGTGCAGAGGTGTATAGTAACACCCTCATTTCGCTGTTATGTTTAAGTCCCATCTAATAGGGGGCGAGGCTATTTCAACCGGGCACAAATTCAAACTCCTGGCTGCTACTGAGAAATTCCATACGGAAAAACCCAATAACACTGCCCGACCTGGGGATCGAACCCAGGATCTCATGATAAGCAGGCGCGTTATCCACCACTAGACCAACGAGGCATTAATACAACGTAATAACTTCCGAACTGTTCTTGGAATCAAAGGAAATCTGGGTAAATTCATTATTTAACATCTCTTACCAAAACAGACACTAACATTATTAGAGGGTCAACAGTATTGGTCGTCCCAATTTGACGGCTAGTCTAGGGGATTGATCTGATGAAAACATAGTCGGTAAACATATCCTGACCGGTTTAATTCTGACCGCAATCGAGTGTTAAAATTGTTTTCTTAGTCAACAAGCTATCACAATCAATGATAGTGTTTATCAATAATTTCTCAATTACTATGGAAAGTTACATGCATACGCAATACGAACAAGCATTCTAATTGAATACACACGAATTGATAATACGATAAATTATTTATCGGGACATATACTTAATGATTCTAAAACGTGTAACGCTCCTAAAATTGTAACACCAAATAAACATGAATGTTAGAGATGTAAGCGATTCGCAAATTAGTGTGCAAGTATGAATTTATCAAATCTGTAGCCGACATGTTCTGTGGATGCGTGATTATCCACTTTGTGGCAAGGACAAGATGAAGCGAGGCGCACAAATTATATATTTTAGCCTGCTTGTTGGCTTAGATATACGCTACCTATGGTGGCAAACATCAAAAACAACATTTTGATATCAAAAGGAGAGGAAAATTATATAAGGCGTGAGTAAAACTGATCATCTTTATTCAAAACTAGCTGTGTCCTCACAGCTCCGCCCGTAGCCTATGTTACTCAGTGATAATGTAGCTTTCTAACGGCAAAAGAATTTTTGAAATCGGTCCAGTAGTTTTTAAGTTTATTCGTTACATACAAAAATACAAATCTTTCCTGTTTATAATATTAGTATAGATTAGCATAGATAAAAGTTTAATAACCTTATTCCTTGTATCTTTGGAAAAGATGTTAGGACCCCTATGAAGCTTGCCTTGAACAAGAAAAGGAAATCAGATCTCATTCAAATCACTTAGCTTAAAAAAATATTAGTAGTCTGATTGATAACAAAAAACCATACAGCCGAATTGAGAACCTCCTCCTTTTTTGGAAGCCGGTTAAAAATTCCGAAGAATGACGTTAGATCCTTGGTAAGGTCGAAAATTTAGTCCAGTATCAAATCATGAGGTCGTACTAAAACAATCTTTGTTATCAAATTTTTTAACAGTGTTCATGTTCTGATTAACCTTTTCTCAGAGGCACGGAGGGGTCTCGATATGTAACGAACGGTCACCCATCCACAGACTGACCGCGGCAAGCACAGCTTAACCTCGCAAATCGTATTAGCCCCTCAAATCTTTACCAGTAGGATCATAACTAAATCTCTTTGATGGGCAAAGTTCGCATAATATACAAGCAACGCTGATACGTCGAGAAAGGTTAATGTTAATAATGTCTTTTCATATATCTCTCCTTAATCATTGTTGTAAAGCAGTAATACCCCTGTCACGTTTCCTGACTACTTAATTTTAAACAAACCAGTCCTCTCATTATCACGACTTGTGCAAACATTCTTGGATCAATATTTTTGTACAGAAGATAAGAGCAAGCATTAATTAACATGTTTTGGTAATGACTTTCGTTGGAGTTGTTATACAATGTTTATGATATAATTACCAACACTCTACTTGTTGAAGTATTATATATAGTAGCTGTTTATACACGGTTTGACAATTTACCATAACGTTATTCACAGATTTTATTTACTCTTTCAAGGTGTACCTACCTACTTGGTAAAATTTGGTTAGTGGATAATTTTTATTTGGTATAAAGAAACCTTCTGTTTTCCCATTGTATTATAAGTAATTGATTTCGTTATGAAACTCTTTGTCACGGAAAATTCAGAGAAAAACACTTGGAATTAATTATTTATCAACGACCGATACCAATCTCTTTACATTGTAGCGGCGCTGTTAACACAGTACATATACTCGTTGATTTCGGAACGAGAACTAATTAATATTGGAGCGATATTGATTCTACAGAGCCTAAGAAACTTGGTCATCGAGTTAATGAAAGGAGCATGACCAAGCATGACGCTACACGCATACATGTTTTATGGTCAGCCAACATTGAACACGGTTCACTGAACGATATACATCTCAGGTCCGATAACGATAGAAGAACGAACCAGACTTGTCCATTGCGTAAATTTCGAGAAGCCAACGAACCCAATGTTTGTAAATCGGACGTTACGATAAATAAAATAAATACATGCAATAAACATTTGTCACGGGGAGAACAGCCGGTCCCGGCGATGTGACGCCAACTGACTAAAATTAGACCATCAACAAAGCTCGCGCAAATGAAGATTCGGATAATATTCGCATCAAAAATAATTTTCCTTCACCGGTTAGTGATAATTTTAGTGCCATAATAATTCGTGTCATAGTTTCTCAACCATTTGCCGGTATATAATGCGAATTTTATTCGTCGGACGAGACATTTTTTAGACCATTCCATCTAGATTCTTGATAAACAAGACATACGCCCACCGAAGCATGATACAGTTCTGGCATGGATAGTATTATTATTTATTTGTTGCTGTTTTCATTACACTGAAACTGCGCCAAACTATGCAAAGAGTTTTGAATGCTGGCTTTATGTGCGAATACGCTCAAAGCCACTCGGTCGAACTCTAAACCGGATCTATACAATGTAATGCTTACAAAGCATTTACCCGAAAGGAGCTTCGCTTTGGATCACAATGGATCAAGTGGCTCAAAAGGTGAAGCTAACAGTCTTGTTGAGAAGTGCTGAAGGGCAATAAAAACGAGGAAAACAAGTAAAGAATTTAGAAATCGGATAAAGTTTAAGGGTTTTCTACAAAATCACCTGGCTTTAAGATAGAGAAGGAAGGAAAAAGAGTTAAACGAATCTAAACAGAGTAAAATGAAATAGATGATCAAGTCGTCTAAATAGTATCAGTACCTCTCTGCTGTGAACATGCAACTACGTTACAACATTACTAAGATTCATAAAGAATGATTGTAACAGTCTAAAAAGCATGAACTAAAGTTCCTAATACAGAGTACTTAATGAACCCCACAAACAACACATACATCAACCCTGAAGTAACAACAAACTGAAAGTTATCTTCCAATAAATCAATACGAGCAGAGCCATAAGTAATATCGTACAAGCGATATTCATAACTACTAGGAATGCTTGGTTAACGATAGTAATGAGTATAAAACGAATGAATAATGTACACCTTTGTTTTGTTTTTCAATTAAGTACCTACCTACATGAATAATAATTAAATCCCTGAATAATAAGACATGTTTTTCAAAGAAATGTTGACAGTTGAGGAAAATTTGTAAGCAATTCTCAGTTAATATTGAAAAGGTTTAGGATTCACGATCTTAATGGATCACCGATTCGTTTTATTATCTGGTTTTCGTAGACAAACCGAAATTAAAAACCGAAGCGTTCTGAATTAGAAGGCAGAGAAAATATCCTCAAAATTGTAACATAATAGGACTATGCGATACCTTCCGTATTTTCATCTCATATAAAACAATTTATTAAGGGTTACAAACCCTCATTAACTCCAACAAATTACTTGTAATGATAAAATGATACACTACGCTTTACCTTCATTTTAACTCAAAGTATAAACAGAGCTTACAACAAAAAACAAATATGAAAGAGCTACTTTACAGAAAAAACGCACAAACTAAACGGAACAGAATTAGCAACCGCAAAAATACACACTTAATTTTAGATTATCTCACAATCCAGATAGCGAATATCAATTTCAGATTTTGTGAATATGAAAAATTCTTCAAGACTTTAGCTATAAAATGGTACAATGGGGGTTACTGAAGAGCCCCTGGCCAGACCGCTTACGTACGAATGCTCTATTTATTATTTCTGTCGCGTACCCCACGTCCGGGGAGTCTTGAATAATGAATGTCGTTGTTCATCTACCAGTTTTGTCCACGGGACACGTCGGCGAGGAAAATTTACTACACCATAATGAAATTAAACTTTATCTACGTGTCGAATAGAACACTACGGAAATGTGCTTATAGAGTGTAAACAACTTGCATTCCAAAATCATGCACGGTCATGTTCGTTGTTGTGTCTACAGTTTTTAAATATATAATTTTCAGATTTTATATCAGCTGTTATGAATCAGTCTTGATCTAGTTCTCCTAATAAAATGTTTATTCGCAAAGTTTAATTCAAACGTATAAGTCCATGCTCATGTTTAGTAACATCATCATTTGTTGCGCGTCGCATTCATTAATAGCTGTAAAATGTATTATTAATTTCATACATGTTCATGTTACCTCTTAGAGCGAGAAAAAACTAGTATAAGAAAAAATCCGCAATCATCCATACGCGGTTCGCGTGTGTGCCACGCCCCCGGCGCGCGCGCACGCTCAAAGCCGCGCGCCGGCCGTCCTTCGCTCAGTCAAGGCCGCCCACGCGCTTAGAACGAATGCGCCAAAACCTGATCCCAGCCTGTTTTGTTTATAAACGAAGCCTCAAAACAGGTTTCACAACTTTATACACGTGATCTCCCGGGTTAAACGTATAAAGGTGCATGACTGACGATACATCAATTCATTTTCATGTTTACAGCGCAAAATGATTATACAATTATAAATCGTGTATGAAGTGACAATAGTACGTAAAAAGCTTGATTAATGCAAATGCAGAAAAAACAATCTGGTGTCAGTCACGTAGACTGCATCGATAACGGTAATCTAAGTCATTACTTATGTTTAAACGCGGCGGAATTAGTCAATGACGAATCGTAGAAAAATAAACCGGTTGAGGTTGCTGATATCGGATTTTAAATTAATCTAATGTTTCTTCACATTTATTCACTGGCATGTAATAACAATACGAAGGTAAATATAAATATTTGTATTGCCAATGCGTTAATAGTATTGAAGTCGAGGCGCACGTGGGCCGTCGGGACCCATCACTCGGGCCTTAAGCTGGATCATGCCAAATCCAACGTAATCCGTCTGTGAATCGGTTGTGTTCAGAACAGTTTCAACATGAACATTTGCATTCAACCTTGCTGTTTGACATGAATAATGTAATGAATTATTGAGTGCTTTCAATGAGTCCGCTGATATAGCCAACACAATCTGACGCACAGGTGTTGTTTTCAAAACTGATATCAATTCTATCTGGGTTTATGTCATCTCTATCATAGATAATTTCAAATACCTACTTCAAAAGCTACAAAGTATTAATCAAACAAAACATAGTTACCGAATAAAATGGAGTTATTCCAAGAAACATTGCTCAAGATAAACGAGAAGACAATTGGACAATTGTTCGCATGACACGAATATCATAAGGTGTATTGTATCTGGACACGGATTATAGGTACATGTGCGACAATGGGCACGTGCGTGGGCGAAGCGTTAAGGCCCTAATTAGTACAGCACAACCCGACGCGACCTCTTGCCACCGACAATCAACGCTTAATTGAATAAAGTGGACCGACATGAGCCAAATTGCGAATTTGATGCGCTTTATGTACGACGTTTGATCACAGCCTTCTAGGATTGATGATTACATCAAAAGACCATTCATTATTCTGTAGTCTTTACAACCGACATAGTAAAGGTAGTAAATTCATACATAAATACAAAGGCCAACAAAGGGCTCCCGCCGACATACCAGAGTAACATAAATATGTAAATGAACTCAGAAAATAAGGCGAAACTTTTCCTATCTGCCGCTGTATAAATAAATACGTGGCCGCTGTTATTCTCTCTTGCGAATAAGATCGATGATACTATTTTCGGCAGAGCAAATCCACAAGGCGGATTCCGTCGGAAATAACTTCGTGTTTTACCATCTCACTGTGCGCGACTGTAAATCTTTCTTGGCCATAAGTCGATTGTGAAAAACACTCCTGTTATCTACGAAGCTAGATATTGGCGTCGAGTAGATACGACACCGAAGCACTTAGAAGCCGATGGCATAATTAAAGATATAGTTGAAGCAATAACAGCAAATTACGAGAAAAAAAAACAAAAGTAAAGAGATAAGACAGACGCGCCAGTTGAGAATCATAAACTATTGCGAAGCAAAGATACTGGACTAACATTCACGCAACGCGCCGGCATGTAAATGACACATGAATGGACTAGGGTTGAGGAGATTGATTTGCATAAATACAAAAGTTACATCTGGAACAAGAAGACGCGATGAATACGCGGACGTTTCAATATCACGACCGGTCTTTATATCTGCTTATTTAGCTGTGAGCGCAAATATCATTAAAAATGAAAACATAGCTACTGGAATAAAAACAGACAAGGTATTAAGTATGGTAGATAAGGAACGAGTATTTTACTTTCGTATACTTAGCCGTATCACAATTATTATACAAAACATTTTAAATCAGATGAGTGGCACTCTAAAGATAATAATTAAATACACAAACATGAGTCTGGCGGTGTGGGCAAATTCCATTGGCCCATTTTGATAGATCACATAACGACAATTAGAAACGAATGTGTCATAACAGAAGACAATTTCCGTATCTAGTTTGCAATGCAAGTAAACAGTGTTGATTTGATAACCCCATGTCAAGCCTGTTTACAGTACCTAGTTTGATTGATAATGTGATATTTACAAACGACCTGGGGTTATCTGGATAACATAATGCTCGAATATAGTCAGTGCAAAATTATTTTTACATATTTATCAATTTGTGTAGGTCATCAGTGTTTACTTACATTGTATTTTTAGTTAGATGATGCATGAGAAATATTTTGACGTGAATTATGATAATCTTTTAATGACGATCATTATTATCAGCTAAATAACTGTTGACGATTACTGAAATCCTGAATTACCGTACCTATAGAGAAATTATAGAAGGACCTAATAAAAAAGCTTAACCAAAATTGCCTTCAACACAAACTGCTAACAGTGTGGTTTGAGGAAAGTAGTATAATCAGACCACTGTGGGCTCTTAACATTTCACCGAGTCTGCAGCAAATTTAACGTAAACCAAGATAGCAGACGTAGACTATTCAGTGTACTGATGTAGCAAACTAAATAAACCGTACAAAACGGGAACTGTTTACAACGAATAGGAAGTTTATAAAATTTCAACTTTGATATACCATTTTAAGGATGAAGTTTGAGAAATTGAAATTCACCGTCTTTTAGAATATGAATTTATGCATTTTAGGAGGATTCATGTATTCATCACATATATTTGAATACTTTGAAAGTGAAAGATTCTGTGAATCTTCTCATAGAATGAAAAATGTGGCCATAAATGTCCATGATAAACAATAATACATTTACTGATGGGTCACAAACCAGAAGTCGTGTAGCGGTTTGAAAATCTACTATAATTCCGCATCCTTAATGTCTCGCATACGGCAAGGAACCGTTCATTGTTATTCCAGCTTTCTTTGCGTATGATATCATAAAATATTGGCAGTGCTCATACGATAACGCACTGAAATAGATCGACCTAATAAATAGGAAACGAGTGTGTGGCTTCATTGCGTAATATTTGCTCTGACACGGATGTGAATGTACTCGGATTGTTTGTTGCACAAGACATGGCATTAGAATAAGTTGTTAGTGCACCTGTTAGTGCCTTGTATACTAAACATTTCCGCGTCTTCAAATATTGTCGCAAAAATAAAACATTGTTTGTAATTTAACCTCAATGATCAAGGTTTAAAAAGAATATATTTTACTGTATCAAACAAGACCCAATTAACCAATTATCCTGGATCCTTGCGGGTTGAGGGAAATGCCAAAAGCAGTTTTACTCAACGAGATTAAATAAAAAGATATTGTTATAATACAGTCATATCAGCCAATAGTCGTCCAATGTTAAAAATATACCTCAACATCAAAACACAACGAACTATTTGTGTAGATAATGGCTAAATAATATTACGGGTAAAGTTGCTAGAGGTTTGTAGAACAAACAAGATTTGGGATGTAAGAACACACATCCTGTTGCCAAAAATGTGTAAGTAGAGACATTTACACTTTTTGCCTTAATTCAATCGAAACATATTTGCAAACTGGATCTAAATTATGTGCTGTTTGTTTTTTGCACAATTAAATACAAAAAGTAATTACATTCAACTTTATGTTGTTTATTCAAGTGATGGATAAAGTGACTGAATCGGTTAAATATTCAGCACCAAATACGGTAAATTTAATTATTATGCAATACAATAAAATGAGATGCAAATTAAAAGCAGTAAAAACATTGCTAAAGGCAATCAAAACGAACAGGATAATTACGCAAAAAATATTCGATATCAACACGTAATAATTAACACTATCAATAAGGAGCATAACAAAGGACTTCAACGCATAATTCTTAATAAAATTCAAAACACACTGACCCAACCGGGTTCGGGGACCCGATACGATTAATTTATTAATTAAAACGGCAGTAAACATCTTGGCGACAAACACTGGGCCAGCGATAATGATACAATGATACGAACAAAGTTCGATTTCAACCATTTCTTAGTTATTATTATCAGCTTATGCTGTCCCACTCCTGGGCAAAGGCCTCCCTTCATTTCTTAGTTATCACATCGTATTTTGTATGTTTACGTGCAAGTCTTCACGTTCCTTAGTAATATATACTGAGATTTACGAGTCCAGTATCTCTTTTGATTGATTGCTATGGGTTCAAAGCAGAGGTTTTTACTCGGTCTGTGATTCTAGAAGTCTAAATATATTCTGTTGTAGTTTTTAGCTGGGCCAGCAATAGGGTTCGGGACTATTTCTTTTACATTTCATTGTTTTTTTTTTACTCTACAAACTTTTCTTTGTAACTTGATTCCTGTGAGTTTCGTCTTGGTTTCACTATCACAGATTTGTCTTAAGACTATTGTCATTCACTTTTGCGTTCTTATTACTTTGATTTGTGTGATTTATTATAGATGTAGATTATATAAATAAGTTTTATTATTGACTAAGCATTGTTTATATAAATAATGATGACAAATCGTGATTCACTTCACTAGACTTTAAATCTGATGATTTGGATTATTATTGTCCTGATAATATTTTATTTCCTTAAAATGAGTAATAGAGGTGTTGTAGATACATTCGCTTCCGCACAATTTATCTTTTCTCGGGTACGTTTAGAGATTTTCGAACTCTTGTTTCTTTCAAGCTATTCTTTTATACAAGTATTAAAACATTTTCAATTTTAGGTAGGTACATATCGAACAGGAACATCAATAACTTACTCAACATCTGACCAAAATCTTTATCCAATGAACGAGAAAAAAAAAACTAGTCACATGAAAAGTTCCACAGTCATCATTTGCGCAGTAATTAATCTAGCCTTTTACAAAAACAACTTCCACATATACAGTACTTACATAATAAAGGCAATATAATGATTTAAGTATGCACTTTAATAGTCATGCGTTGCATACTAGGCGATAACACTGTAAGCCGATAACGTCTTGAACGTGCTTTAGAAAAAATCAATTGGGTTAGGTCGGTTATAACTCGAGTATTATACATGATTCAAATATGTATTACGATTCAGAATTGATACTGTCTGGTTAAGCAGAGCAAGACCTATTTTATGGAGACGAGGGATCTGCTGAGCACTTAGCCGCGTACCGTTCTACATACAAAGAACTACAATTCAAACAACATTCGCGGAAAAACTCAGCATAAAGACTCGTAATATTACATAACATCACGCCTTTATACCCCGAAGGGTAGGCAGAGGTGTATAGTAACACCCTCATTTCGCCGTTATGTTTAAGCTTCATGTAATGGGGGCGAGCTGAGATCTAAACTAAAGGCTGCTACTGAGGAATTCCACACGGAAAACCCCCAATAACACTTTGCCCGACCTGGGGATCGAATCCAGGACCTCACGATCAGCAGTCGCGCTGGCCACCACTAAACCAACTACGCAGTCCGTGGTCGAGTGAGGCTCGTCATATTATGTTTGAATCTGTCCATTATACAGCCCTGCATCACGTGCCGTGCCTACCTCCGCGTCACCATAACCGAGCCCTTACAATTCTTCTTCATTCATTACTTATTGGTCTAATGGCCGCAAGTGTGACTGCTGAGCATAGGGTTCTGGGTTCGATCCCCAGGTCGGGCAAAGTGATATTCCGTTTTTCCATTAGGAATTTCTCAGTACCAGCCAGGAGTCTGGATTTGTGGCCGGTTAATGGCAATAGCCTCGCCTCCCATACGGGCCTTAAACATAACTGGTGAGACGAGGGTGTTACTAAAACACCTCTGCCTAACCCTTGGGGGGAATACAAGGCGTGATGTTATGTTACAATTCTGTCCATTGCACAACACTGCTTGAAATATTGTTTACATAGTATCTGCGACTACAAAATATTTGGCATACAGGTAAGATAATTCATAAATTCAATTGGTATTCAGAGAGAAAATTATTTGAATTTCGCTGTGTTTATTTGTTGTTGGTGCTCATGACGTGACTGTGCCACAAACCTTTCAAACTTCATTTTATTGGACATCTTTTACTATTTGCGTGGGACGGCGAACAGCTGGTACATTCTGTTTTTCTTTCACTCCTAGATCATTGAAATTACATCTGGTAGTGATGGTATTTAGTATTTTTTGTTGACTCCACATTGTGTGATGTGGGATTCCCTAATGATATCTTTTTCTTAATAGAGAGAAAAAACCGTGGATTTTCTACAACTATTACAGCTAAGCCGTTTGATTAATTGTAGTACGTTATTCTTAAAAATATCAATGTGATGCTATGAACACAATGACAATACTAATTATAATTATCTTTCTTACAAACAATAATAATTCCACTGTGTTTGATTTTCCTTATCAGCAGATTTCAATTATGTAATACCAATAGGCACAGTCATTGTTTTCTCTATGACACAAATCAAATGAAATTCTTACTTACAATGTATTTGATTTCATTTAAAATCTCTACTACAAGTGAGAATAAAATAAACCAATTAAACAAATTAGGTTTCTTTTTCTTTTTTGTTCGTTGTTTGATGGCATCGTGAATCGTGAATTTCATCGATAATATCATTAATTAATAATATATTTTAGAGACTGTTTAAATATAATAACTCCAACCAATGAAGATCACTACTGAGCTATAGTTGACAATATTTAAAATTTAATTTAATTAACAGCCGGTGTTTAAGAATAATGGATTTTTAATTGCTTGAACAATTATAATGAGCGCCCATTCTTAACGAAGAACGTGTCACTCAAGTCAAATTATTTAATTTCGGTACCGATGTTGGTGGTGATTTCAGTTATAGAATGTTTCCATATGTTTCTGTTATTAGAAATGTATCAGCTAAAACTCATCTTGCTCAACTTGTAAGGTTGAACACTTATAATGTTGCTCCCACTCTATCTACAAATCTTAAAAGAACACATCTTTTAGATTTGGCAATCTGTATCAGTGCACTGGACTACAAGTTATTTATATTTAAAACTATTAATGGTTGAAACTATTTACTACCTACTATTACAACTTACGAATTAATCACAGCTATAAATTAATCAGCGAGCCAAAGCTTGCGTATTTTATTGACCGCCATCTTGGATTAGACCATTATCTATAACATCTCAAGTTTTGTGTTAAGAAAACCAATTTATCAGATCGTATCAAGGAAAAACATTGTTATTCATTACACCAACTTCTATTTACTTAATGAGACCAAATAACAAGGATGAAAGAATACAAGGTCGAATTTTCATCATTCAGTAAACGACGTTCCGTTTCTAGTCAGTCATCTAAGATTGGGGATAAAAAGTGAATAAGTAAAAATGAAATACGAAAAACGGTCTGAAAGATTAAAAAGCAATTTAGAGGCAAGGAGGTCAGACGAAAGCCGCTCTGTGACAAAATACTGATATTGAACAGTAAGAAGTATCACTAAAGACTGACCACAATATACTTGACAAAGAGGCTAGAATACGAGATGATGATAACTTCAATAGAGAAGATGTAAAAGCAATTATCGGTCCGTTACTAAGCAATTATTCAATGCCCATGTGAGCTGCAGCAGCGCTAATTGATAGCAATTGCGCAAACTCGATTAGACGGACAGAACCGCAGGTGCTATGGTTTGGTGCATTCGAATTATTCAGCGATCGATGTGGCACTTTGCACTAGTGGCACTTGTTAGGCGTGCCGATTAAATACCACAGGCATTTCCTTTCCAACCCAGAAACGGAGATTTAATATGCGCGAATTGCAAAACTGAGGCCGGTTTTGACAACTATAATACTTATATGGTGCTTTACGAATTTTTCGAGTAAGGAATGAAAGACGAAGAAATAAAAGAATTTTTGGGGTTAATTAAGCAAAAGATGGCGTGTTGGCTACTCTATAAATTGTAATAGTCAAATGTGTGTCGCTGAAAGAACAGATTCTGGATTGGTATCGGTTTCTATTTTATCACAATAAATAGTTATAATTGATAACGATAGCTTATCACTGTAAATAGCTTTAATCCGTATCCACAACCACCACTGAGCGTGAACTATTCACAAATTCATTCATTCATTATTATTCCATTCGACTAGCTTCCTTCACATCAATATTATCGCAACCCATATTTGTTTTCCGCTGTATTTTCGTCTCCACACGTATTTGAGGTAGTTATTAAATTAGAACTTTACATAGTTACCCAACAGTTTCTGCTCTGACTGCTGCAATTTCTATTTTAAGCGCAGACATAAATTCCATATGCAAATAAACCTGTTTTTCTGCATTAACATCGAAACAATGGGCGTTGCGCAAATCAATAATTCTATGATCGTTTTAAATACCATTGCGGTAACTAGATGAGTGAATTAACTCGATAAACGCTCAAGGTCGGCGAGGAGTGCGTGCGAACTGAAGTGCAGGAAATAGGTTCTGTCTGTCTGTCTGTCCGTGTCTTTGTATACTTCCTGTGGTCGCAATTCGGCTTAGTCATAACCAGTAATATTCTCTGGTCCGCCGGTCAGATCAGCTGACTCGATCACAAGGACATGCCTCTTCGAGCGTGTAATACAATTTGTTTTCATATGTTTTTAATGCCGTTTTTTGTTGAAGCTTGTGTGTTTATCTTTCTTTCCTCTAAATTGTGTATTAATGTAGCGTCACTACATTTTTTCTCTTTATACGCAGCAACATCTGTAAATTTACTTATGTATGCATGTCTCGGATGTTTTCCTAAGTCATTGTTCTTTTAAACATGAGCATAGATTGAAAATACATTAGTTATATAAAGTTAAATACAATATTGATGTTCTACTCACGTGACCACAATTCAAGTAGCAGAAGGTGAGAAAAACAAAATGGTGCTTGTCTATTTTAAGACTTGGCTCTCGGCCATCGCGCGCGCGGCTTTACCTATGTAAGTGTATCAATTATCGGTACGATATGATTTTTATGTCACATTAAATCAAATTTTAACGACAAACTTTGGCGATCAAAACAATTACTAACCGATACTAAAAAATATTTTTTTATTATGACAAAGACAATCTTGTATAATTCTCGACGAAAGCGAAAAAACATTTAAACGTTATCCGTTTCCGCGAGTAACAGCGATAAGGGAGTTTATAGCAACAATAAAGGAGAACATAGGCACAATAAAATACCATAAACACGGTGCAAAAACACGCGTAGTGTATACTTGTATAGTTTTGACACACCTCTTTATACTTATCAGCTGTCATTAAACAGGCGTTTCACTGCGCACGCGCACGACTAAAACCACAGAGCTCACCAAGGTGCGCTAGGTATTTTTTATTCGCTGGTATCCATCATTTCTTTATCAAAACTGCCGCAAAGTTGATTAAAGGCGCCTAATTACTAGGTAACAAGTGCACTTCCAATTACTCGAAGATAATAATAATTCCAAGTAATATAGTACTACTGATACTAATTGATATTAATCTCACTTTTGAGTTTAATCCGACATTGAGCCATAATACAACATAATTAAGATTTACCCAATGGAAATTATTTTTCGAACCAAAGAGCTCGTTAATGAATAGTAAAACATTTTTCCTCATTAGAGCAAATTGTCTTCTAATCCCAAAAGACACGAAAGTGAGGACAGGAAGGATGATCACCTAAACTTATTACAGAGTTTTCCTAAATCAACGTTTCTATTTACCGAAATATGTTAAGCTTCTACCCCTCCGAGATTTAATTAGACTCGTATTTTAATATGAAATAGCGGGACGTCGGGCTTTCGTCCGTCATAATCGGATTTCGCGTAATGAGATTACGGCATGACGCGGGACGTCTGAGTAGCATTTATATTTGAGTGCTTTGTTGCTAGACTGCTCAACAAGTCGAATTTATTTAGCTAAATAAGCACTTAGTGTAAAGAACCCCGGGGGGTCGAAACAAAGGCACAAAGAGAAATCAGCAAAGCAAAAAAATCTGACAAGAGGTCTTTTAGTAAATTAGACTCGGGGTCTCTGCACACAAAGACTATAGTTATCAAATTCGAGTGAATATTTCTATAAAGAAAAGGTTTCGAAAAATAAATAATTGAATGAAGATCGTAGTATAATCATAGAATGTTATGGTGCGTCCAGACCTGACGAACGCGCCGCGAATGCGCCGCTCACGAGCTGCGCGCGTGCATTTCATGTTTGTACAAAAGCTGGCGTGCCGTCCGCTCACCGCTCGCGCCCAGCTCGCGAGCGGCGCATTCGCGGCGCGTTCGTCAGGTCTGGACGCACCATTAGAATTTCTCTTGTTGTCTGTAAATAACTTGTGTTTACAATCTGATAGTCACATAAAGTCGTAATGTCTAGGTCATGAAGACCACAAGGCAAAACATTCGGCCACTTTCGTCGGCTTTCTCCGTCCCACTCGCACGTATAGTATGACAAACAGCGATATCGTTGGAAATCCACCGTTATCGGTGAGTGACAGCGTGTGACGGATTGCGAGGTCAAGGCGCGTATGTCGTTGGCACTGCACCAGAGTTCAGATGACGAGTTCCTGCGAACGACCCTCGTGAAATTTCACGGATACCTAAAGACTCACGCACATTACAGTAATTATGTTGTAATGCCTCATTACATTGGGTCCCTTTTCGAACTTCTCCGCGTGAATGTTCAGATAATTTATCATAAGTAACACGCTTATTATTCAGAACATGTTTTAAAATAGTTTCGAGTAGTGCCAAAACACTTCTTAGATCACACCACATAAATGGTTGATATAATTGCTCTATGTTGCACTTTTATGACTGTTGTAAATTGATTTTTACATACGTATTTGGCAACACTGTGCGTCAACTTTATGACGTGTTTGAAAAGAAACAGATGCTCTTAATGCCTGAAGTTATGGATGGATGAGAACAGCAGTCAATCTGCGGTCAAATGTAACAGTACTGAAACCGCAGATAATTAACAAAACAATGCCTATTTCGCAATGGATGTTCTTTGGAACTGCCTCGTTGGTCTGGTGGTGGCAAGCGCGACTTCTGATCGTGAGGTCCTGGGATCGATCCCCAGGTCGGGCAAAGAGTTATTGGGTTCTTCCGTGTAGAATTCCTCAGTAGCAGCCCGGATTTTGGATTTGTGGCCGGTTGATGACAATAGGCTCGCCCCCTATTACATGGGACTTAAACATAACGGCGAAATGAGGGCGTTACTATACACTTCTGCCGAATCCTTCGGAGTATACAGGCGTGATGTTATGTTATGTTCTTTGGCGAATTGTTTGGATGATTTTATGAATGATTTCAATTCTTTATCTGAGGAAATACATACTGTGTCATAAAAGATGATTGCTAAAAATATTAAAAAACAGCCAACCCCACAATTAATAAATCCATGATAATGATGATGTTAAAAATAAATAATTAATCCCATGCAAGATCATCAATAAATTAAGATGACTAGCACAACATTTCATACCACTAAGGTTTTACAACGTAGTACCTTTAAAAATGAAAGATTAACAGTAGGAAATGAAATAAATTCAAAACTATCTATACATGAAATCCACATAACAAAACTAGACCAACGTAGATAATATACATGTGTTGAAACTACATAAGAACTGCCAAATATACACACAATTACAGATAATAACAAAACAAGTATTAAGATGTAAGAATTCCTTCCCAGTTTCTGAGAAAACCGGAACACTTGGATACTTGCCCCGGATGGCACGTGGACATGCCAGTGACTCATCCCGCTTACTAACAACGTCATGAACCCAAAGTATGGAGACTTCATAAATTAAGAAATATCTTACGAGATATTGAAATGAGAATATTATGTAAAAGAGACAAATATGAAAAACGAGCTATGAACACTTGAAAATGCTTCCCAAAATTCTATCTGCTAACATAAAATCCAACCTAGCTTAGATGACCAACTGAAATACCTTCCTCAAAAATTGTCCAAAGCATGAATAATATCGAAGCGATTGCCAAATATTCCTATTGGAAGATAACAACAAAAGAAGTACTCAATGTTGTGGATCACTTGGCTTGTTTGTTACTTTGGGTGGCACGTGAACATCCTAGTGACTTACAACTTCTTGAACCCAAAATTTAGGAAGTGGAGTTATCAGAAATATCAAATTATTTCGTTACGAGATATTAGAATTAGATAACGATGTGTAAAAGAGAGAAGGCGATCTATAAAGATTTGAAATAGTTACTCTAAATTCTACGTTAAATTGAAACCATCCTAGCTTAGATAACAATAAAAACACTCGATGTTTTATCAAAACATATAATATCAAAACTATTGCCAAATATACGTTTAAAGTCAATAATCAAATAAGTACTAAGGTGTTCGGTATGGAATTCCTTCTCAGTTTCTGTGAAAACCGGAACGCTTGGCTTGTTACCTTGGATGGCACGTGGACATCCCAGTGACTCATCCCATTTACTTACATTGAAACACGTTTCAATGAGAGTATACATTTGTCAGGGGAATAAATTGGGTCAATGTGTTGGACAACAATAAGGATTTCGGAGAAACAGACTATAATGTCAATGTTATTGAGTGTTGTTCAAGAATTTGTTTGCTCTCTTTTCCTGGGCTTGTCAATTTAGTAAGACCATAAATACTTAGGTTTGCTGTGTACTATAAATATATGGCTCTTCTCCAAGTTGGACACATGTAATTTTTAGAATTTCATTGATGAATAATTACTAAAATGCTTATAGATCTTACGCATCCGAATGGAGCGATGGATATTAAAATACGACCAACAGCAATAATTGTGTACAGAGGTTATAGCAATCAGTAGCGAGCTGTGTGCGTAATGATGCTAATGTTGGATAAACCTCCAACCTTATCGGCTAAGGCTGTCAGAGCAACAACTTTCTTAAGTATTTAGGGATATATTTCTTAACGTGGAACACGAAATCTTTTTATTTTTCTAAAATAATAGAAGCCTAAGTTACTCCTTATAACATCAGCTATCTGCCAGTGAATCTCCCCTCAAAATCGTTCCAGTTGTTTCGGAGATTAGTCGGAAACAGACAGACAAAAATGTTTTTTTTTGTTATTGGTACCGTATATACTTTCATATGCAATTAGTAAAAGCTGTTATTTTGACCTTAGAAACACACACTTCAACTTTATTTATTTTTATAGATTCTGCGAAAACGAGCTAGTCACAGGGCCGATGCGACGCGCCTTTTGTATTTTTCTTTTCGATTAGAGTAAAATATTACTAAGATATTTGTATTAATGGATACCTTTCTGAGTAATACTCATTATATATCAGTAACATGTGAAGTCAAATACACATAGATTATTTATTCGTGTCATTGATGACTTGAACAATAAATATGTAATTAGATAAAGGTTTAGATATCATTTATGGTTCTTTGGCGGTCAGGCACTGGCCATTATGTGGGACACATATGTTATTACAAAATATTTATAATAAAAGTACAAATCGGGCTTATTTATTTATTATTGTCCCAGAAAACTGTTTATTGGTTAAATATTAAAACTACTCACAATACAGTACATTTTAAAAAAAGGAAAAAAAAACTTAGAACTGCTACAAACTGCTAAAAAAAGTTGTTAGTAAGACTGTATAATTTACACCTGCCGTGAATGCCGTGCTAAACCTAATCAATCATATAATTAAAAGCTCTCATACGATCTGGAAAGCTCATACAATGCAATCATTAAGTACACGTATTGTGCATATGTGGGGTATGCGACGCGTGCGCAGCAGCGAAGGTGAGCGAGCTAACTTGATGCCGTGCCAATCTCTTACGTGCATATTAACGATGCCGTTTATACATTTCGTACACGAATGAAAAAACTCCAAAAATATTGAAAAAAAAAAAAACATTAACGACAAATAATAAATGTCGCTACATGTTAAAAACAAGAAACTCATAAATACACGGTACTTGTATTCATTAGCCACAGCCACCTGTCGTATAATTAGTTTGCCATTGTTAGGCCGCCGGCGGTTAATTAAGATGCGCGAGAGCTCCCATTGTGACGCGAGGATGCGCGAACGCACGTTGATGTCGTATACAAGGATGCTCAATGACGGACAAGCCTACGACTAGAACAAATTTTAACTAAACAGACATCATGTATACGTGATATTCCACATGACACTAATACACGGCCTCGTTAACCAGATTGATTTTTTATTGACAACTTCGCGCACATTTCAGTTACAAGGACCAGTTGCGTCTGTGTGAGTACTGTGAGTGCGTTTTGTGGTCAACAAACGAGCACGTGACTTGAATTTCGAACCGCTAGTATAACTTGTTGCTACATCTAAAGAGAGCACTTGAATAAAAACGCGCCGAAAATTCCGAGACCTTGATGGGGACGTCACCTTCTTATCTGGGGGCGCGATATCTGACAAACATTTAGGCGGCATTGTGCAAAGTAAATAGACATGACCTTGGAAATATTAAGTGCTTGCCGGCTTCGCAAGATAACGCTCTCAGTAACGTTACCTTGCGAGTTCAAAACGAATTTCTTTAAGTGTAAAACAAGTTAGTGAAGTTGGTCACACACCTTGGGAAAAAACCTATCGCTGTCGCGTTGCGTAATTTGAAAGAGCACTGACCTGTGTAACCATGTCCCAGTAGAATCCGTCAAGCATAGACTTTCCATGTTGATGTTGCCTGCAGAGGGCGGGCCAGAGGGAGGCGCGGACGGGGCTGTTGATCGGCCAGGAGTTCTCTCTGATGAGTAGCTTGAGCTCGCGCTTGCGGGCCTGTTGGATGAGGGGCTGGATCTCCTCGAATGTTTTGAGGGGAGCTTTCTTGCCTGCGAATAATGGAGAGGGTAAGCACTGCGTCCAGATATGCGGGGAGTCGGAGACGGCGAGGGACTCCGCGCTGGGTGCGCGAAACGCGGCAGGTTCTATGTACATCGCACTGTAGGCGCGGGGCACATGCTTTCGGTGCGCGCGCGCCGCCGGCACTGCCGCCCGCCGCCGCAAGCTCGCCAGCCTCCGGAAAATGCGATAGTGCGCCCCAACACTGTCACACTTCCATTGTTTATTTGACCGTGTGACGCGCGCGCCGGTACAACAGACCAAAAATATTTTAATGAAATTTTCCAATTAAAATAATTGATTAATTTCAAAGGCAATGCATTAATTTAATGTGGCGTACGTGAAGGAATAGTGCGGTATATAATTGTTCACCTGACGTGCAATACCTACGAGTCGTTTATTTGTCCCTGAATCTTCATCATAATAATTTTACAAAAGTCAAAATTCACACAAAAACTAAGTACGGAGGTCAAATAAACAACACGTAGATATCACACGATAACAGCATGAACAAATGGACAGTCGTATAAATAGTAACAGAATCAAAGCAAAACGCAACGTTTTGGCCGCGAGCCAATAAAACGAAATTTTCGTATTGCATACGTAATCGTAGGTTGAGTCTGAGAGCGAAAAGAAATAACATGTTTGAACATCTCGAGATACGCCCTTTGCTCGACCTAACATACCGTTCTAAATACTCCACATTTGTAGTGTCAAGTTGTAAGTTCAAATAAAGTAAATCAAAGTTGTGTCTAAGCCGCAAAGAGGATGTGAATCATTAAACGGACAATGGCACAGGATAAAAAATGTATGACTATTGATTATCCAACAGCTTCGAAAAGGCTACAGAAATAGCCCTGATAACTTAATTTAACGTAATCTACAGTGTAACCACCTCAGACTTCTGCATTTACATATTTAAATAGATTGCCCATAGCTACCTAACCTTTGGTAATAAATTAATCTAACAAAACTGAATTTAACTGGTCATCATAATTTTATGATAGGAATAAATTTTTTTTTTTTTTTTAAAATTCCGAGAAATCCTTGGTATCAAGAAAATATAGAAGTGCGCTTAATTTTTTTTATAAAGAATCTGTTTCCACCCCACATTTTCCGATATCGCGTAACCATTCAGCCAGTTAAGAAGCTTTCAGGACCCCAATTTTCATCCGATCGTGACCCGTTAAACCAATTTTCATCCGAAATCTTTAGTGGCTTTTACGCTAACAATTTCAAAACTGAATTTGTGGTAGCAACTGGTTTGGAGGTACTATTTTCAAAGTCCTTTGTTCCTTTAATGTTCAGAAAGTATTTTTTTAGGTTACTTGAGAAAAAAAGGAAAATAATAAAAAGATTTTAGATATAAATTGAAACATATTTTTTTCCAACTTGGCCGTTTATACCGACGGTAAACATTAAAGTGTTAAGTAAACAAGTACTCGTATGATAAGACGAGGTTATCTACATCGCAGTCGCCGACCAACCACTGCGATTGGCAGACATAGACGCTATTTATTTTTACTTATTACTGTGATTGTTACGACTAACTTACAACTTATATTATCATAACTGAGAGTTTTTTTCATGTCGGTAGAGTATGTACTAGAGAAGCCTAACACAGGCCTTTTAAGCCAACGCCCAGCCCAACAGTGGTCATTTACCAACTGTGGATGACCCAGATTTTAATTTTTGGTGTATCTCTGGTTCTCAAACTCTGATAATGCCATTGTAAAGGTTGTATATTGTTTATTATACAAACTTTTCAGTCGGTTAGTCCAGATTTTCATGGACTCTATCCTCGAGGAATGATGGCGCGCGGTCGAACGTTATATAATGCATTATTGTTTTATTGATATTTCAATGACAATAATTATAGATTTCTTTTTCTACGTAGACTCTTGCGCAATATAATGCAATATTTACAAAAGCAGTAGTCACCGCGATTATTTCTCTATACCGGAAAACTATAGAGCCCCTAATAAAGGTGTATGTACGATTGCTTCATATGTTTTCGTATAATTTCTTCGAAATTCCGCCAATGGAAATAATAAATGCCTCTCATTTAGCACGGAGGGGATAGTTGTTTTGTCGGTTAGTTAATTTCCGCCCTCTTGTTTGCGTGTAAGTGGTTCTATTTCCGATGTTCTTCACAGAAACTCTTTCTTCTATTTACTCGAGTTGATGACTTGATTCCGAAGAAACGATGTAATTGATCCTGAAGCAAATATTATTATAGGTTGTCGAATTTGTCTAGTGTGCAGTGTATGCTAGGGGAATATTAAGTTCTTTACTAACAGTAGAAACCAATAAAATATCTATCGATGGTTTGTCCTACTAGAGATAGAGAGAGACATTACTTCTATAGACCTTATGTCTCTCTAGTAGGGAAAATCGCCGATAAATAGTTCATTCGTTTTGACTGTAAGTACAGTCAACGGCAAAAGTCGATGAATATTTTGGAATTTTAATATTAATTATCTCAGGAGTTAATTACTTGTCTACATTAATGTAATATTATTCTATGAAGAAACCACACCTCTTACGTTATTTGTTAACAAAAATAATAATTTGCAAGTTTTCATTCATTAAGCAATTTTGAAACATTGAGCAATCATCACTTACTTTTGATGCTGACTGTACATATTTAATTATGTATTCCTTTCCTAGATAAAATGGAGGCAGGAAATTCTTTAAAAATGATTAATGCTCTACTATACTAATAATATTCTAAGATCTATAGACTCATAATATGATCAAAACACGTAAATGTCCCTTTGGCTATGCAAATTTGCGTAGAGACATCGCGACATTGCGCTGTGTTACGAAATTTTCTAAGCGTAGGTACTAAACATGGAAAATAAATTGAGTATTATTTGCATCATTTTATTAGTAATCTAGAAGCTCCATTGTCTTTAACAGTACATATTATACCATATGAGAAACTGAGACATAAGATATGACGACAAATGGCATGTTCGGTGGAAGACCGAAGACACTGGCGCCTTTGCTTCGTTTACAAGGACATAGAATGAAATGATGATGATGAGAATGGAATGTAATGAGAAATTGGACACTAAGCTCCCCAATCTACGTTCGTTCTACCTAGGGTTGCCAGGCCCATAAATAGAAAAGCCGGACACAGACTCATATTGTCATGTTGCCCTGGAAGCCTGACACATTGGTATACATATAAAAGAAAAAAATCGTCACGTTGTAACCAAGCGATTCTTGGACGACCTTTCTTTTTTTACTCGTTCCCTTCATTCTACGATTTATCCTGTATCTAGGCTCCAGCCTACTCAGCCTGTTGGTAAATCCGCCACTAGCCGAGGGGGAGGGGGGGCCTTAGGTGGCATTTTGCCAGCCCTGCCGCCCTATACTTACGCCACTGCCAAAAGCCTAACAAAAGCCGGACAGGCCGGACTTGTATATATTTGGCCGGACACAACTGTAAAAAGCAGGACATGTCCGGCTTTAGCCGGACATCTGGCAACCCTAGTTCTACCTAGCCTTTTCCAACTATGTTGGGGTCGGCTTCCAGTCTAACCAGATGCGGCTGAATATCAGTATTTTACACGGAGCGACTGCCATCAGCCCTCCGCAGCCCATATACTGGGCAATACCTCAAACTACGAATGCTTGAAATCATTACCATTACCCGAATATTGGCTGATAGGTAAAATACATCAGATAATCTTTTGTAGACCCAAAAACAAAGCTATTCTAACAATCCAAATAAATAAGGCAGTTATGCGGTGCCCTGGAAAACCTAGACGAAAACAACTTTCTCGTAGATTTTCGTATTGATTATAATTTTCCGAGAACTGATTATATGGCGATTATGACGTCAGTCTTGCAAGTACGTACGCATACCATGAGTTAGTTTATTATTGGGTTTAAGATACCGTTTGTTTTATCAGATGGAGTAATCTTGCAGCTATTTCGGTTTGTTTTTATCAAGATAATCCGCTATTTTCACTTCATTGAGCTGTTACTAACGCTGTGAGAATGTAACATTCACATTCGGACTTTAAGAGGTCAGACTGCAGACGCTGCGTAAAATCAGGAATTCGTCATAGATGAAGAAATTCTTCGTGCAGTTGCTACCGAGAGCACGACCAGTTAGTTCTTTTAACTTATCAGACCTAAGAACCAAGTCGGGTTATTGACACCCCTGAATGACACGAATAAAGCAACTCGGGACAATAAGTAAGGCAACTTGGGACCTGGTCCAAGGTCAAATTGCGGATAGATGAAAGAATATCACAGCTATGTATTATTAATACACCGCCATTCCTAGTATACCGAGCGACTAGAGACGTAACGGTTAGTTATGTTATCAGACTTTGAAAGCGTTTTCTGCATTCAACCAGATTGGAATGACTACAAACAATACTTTTAATAGCAATTTTCCATGCCAATTTGAAAATGCGATGTAAACCTTCAGTTCTGTTGTATTATCAATGACTGCTTTCTGCTTATCATCACGCGCAAATTACTAATAATTACTTTAGTAATTAGAGTTAAATAGGGAAACGTACAAGTTAATGATGTTTGTTGTAACTTAGAAATTATCACTGCTTATGCTATTTTGGTCGGTGACTCCAATTCTTTACCGGATAATCTTACTGGCAATCTTATCCTTCAAGGAATCTCCGAGCAAATCTCGCAGGAATGATGGCCATTGAAGCTGACAAGTCTTTGAGGGGAAACTGCAAATTGATCAACGTGGCGTGGTTCTAACGACCTGAAGAAGGCAGCTGGGGTAGGTTGGATGCGGTAGACTGAGTGTTGGCTCAAGCATTCAAGGCTATCAATGTCAGAGACAGAGAACCAATTTGCTAAACTGGTACCTAATATGTACTTTTTTGTGATAGTTTGGCAAACAAGCCGACAGCCCACGGCCCAAGAAGATTGCCGAGGCGTTGCCAACCTTAGAGACAAAGTTGTAAACTCTCATGTGCCTGTAATTTCACCGGCACCAATAACCCTTCAAACCAGAACACAGCAATGCTTCTTGGCGGTAGAAATAGGTATGGTAGCAGTAATTACCCAGATGATCTCTCACAAGCTTTGTTACTATAAACGCATACAGTGTCTTTGTATGTTTATATTTATTTATAAACATCAACGAAGGAGGCTTTTACGCCTTGAGCCAGCAATAGGATCACACGGGTAAACTGACAGGTTCTTTCATATTTTACTTTTTATACCACAAACTTCTTTTTACTCTTTGTAGATTTTAATATGATATGGCGTGCTACCAACGCGTGCAATGTTAATTATTTCAAACTTAATTGCGTGATATGAGAGCAAACTCATTTTTTGTCACAATAAAAAGACAATAAACCTGTTTATCATCTATCTTATCATTTTAATCTCCTATGTTATATTCAGTATTCTTTTGTTTGAAGAGCATCGTTTATACATCAAGCTTATCATGCCATCATTATAGCTGAAACATTTCTAATATGACTTCGTCTGTAACTTTGACGTCATTGTCTCAGAAAATGGTTCCTCCTTTTAAATGAATCAATAAGGCATGCTCAATGCCAGTTTAGGCGTCTTCTGCTAGTATATTCATCATACAGGTTCAATACGCGCAAAGTGCCGATATCGATACGGTCTCGATCCGATTAAATAAATTCACAAAGTATGACACTAAGCAGATCATGATCAATTTAAAATATTGTTTCGAATTGAATCGGGGTGAGAACTGTGAACACTTTCACATGACTACCGAATGTCCTGATCCTATCTTTTTCACTCTTCCATACTTTCTTCTGAAGTTGTCATATCAAGGCCAAGTTCTTGTCCATATTTATGCCCGGAATTTGCCACATCAGACCTGTAGATTAGGTTCCAAAATTGTAACGTTTATTCTTATAAATTCCAAATATTAATTCGCATGATTCACCCGCCACGTATCAGTGTAGTCTAATACACTCTGCGATACAGTGTGTATTTTTATCTTTTAAGATTGTGCAAACCCACCGTGCGTCTGTTTACAAACGTAGAATTACTGTTTCAGGGCTGCCAGTAATTAGTTTAATTCAGTAAGCTATCAGGGTCATATAATCCTCGCTATTATCTTAGTATATTGGCAACGGCTTTAGTCTGACCAGATGAGGCTGAATATGAATGTTTAACTCGGAGTTAATGCTGTCTGGACCACAGAGATCTAACTAATAGCATATTCAAGTAACTGCTAGTAGCTGTTGGGATCTAACTGAACATTCAAAAGTGTTCATAACATAACATCATGCCTGTATTCCCCGAAGGGTTGGGCAGAGGTATATACTAACACCCTCATATCGCCTTTGTGTGTATATACTTTCTCCAAATTGGAACTCTTCTCCGAAAGGCCAAGGGATCTCTCTGCAGTCAAGATGGTTATCATGCATGAGAGATGCGGCGGTCAATAAAGATAACTCAACAGGATTTTCGATTTTCTACCAACTCAATAAACCCTGGACCAGATAATTATTATAATGACAGATAAATAACATTGGCATAAGACCCAAAAAATAATACTTGATACTTGCATACCGCTGTAGAGCATATATTTTTATCCACTATCAGAGTCGTGGGCCGGTTTACACTCATAAATAAAAGTAGAAAAATCCTCAGACACACTCATTAGTATATTTCTTAATTTCTTAACTAGTATATGTATGACGTCAGGCCTACGTCAACTAAATGGCGCGCCGACGCTCGCACAGCCAATGGGTTAATTTATTAACAAACTTGGCAACTTCCATAGTATATTATGTTGCTATTTTACTAATTCAATCATTTATACGAAGATATTTATAAAGTTTTTTACATTTACATGTCGGAATGCAGTATTTATTTACTTCACGAGCTTCCATCAACTCCCGGTTTTCGCCTGGAGACATCAACTCATGCGCATTCAAACCAAAGAGTAAAAAGTGCAAAACCAGTACCAGTACAGATCACGACTGCGTCGTGTCTTTTCCTACAACAGGACCATTATCTCCCGGTCTATTAATTTCAGAAAAATATATTATCGTTCTATTTCAAAATACAGTCAACCCTACATTAAAATAACACGCAAACTTGTAAGCAACTCGACTGACATCTATAGAGGTCGGATGAGATTCAATGCAATTAAATCTATCCGATGTTTACCAAGAGTTGGCATCACCATTGACAGATGGCACTACTTACTTAACTAATGTTTACTGTTTTGTTTTCAGTTGCCCACGCGCATCCAACATTGTTGTTTTAATATTTTATCCATCCGTATTTTATTTTATAATAGCTATCTGTAATCAGTACAAAAGGCTTCAAGCTAAATGGGTAAAATAAATTACTAACATGAGTACTTTGAAGTGCTAAGATGATTGACTATCTTTTACAATTTTTTAATCTGTTAGCCAAGGTCGAGATTAATTCACATCCAGACTGTCTTTTTAATGGGAGTACTTTTATAGGTTTCTAATTAAAAACTGTTATCAAGAAGACCAAATATATTGTAGGTAATCCAGCAGCTATCTAGTCACGTAATAAATTACATCTATCACGTAATTATGGTTTAGATACTGATGCGTCTTCAACATCTGGGGAATCTTTAGTGAAACATCCAATACATATAATCAAGCCTATAATAATTAAGGGGTAAACAGAAGTGTTCTGCTATTACAGGAGTCTTTACATAAGTTTCGCATCTTGTATTTAGTCCTAGGTGGCGAGCCTTTTGCCATTTTTCGGGCACTATCATATGGTGCCAGATTCGTCGCTTCTCAAGACACGCTCGCCCGGCGACGGAGGCGAATTGTATTCTTAATCTATGCCCGCAAGGACTACATACACCCAATGCTTATCCATATTAGAAGTGAAATGACGGCACATAGAGGAGAATGGAAGAGAAATACTTGGTGCGCCGACCCCACCTGGTGTGGGATAAGGGCAGGGAGATGATGATGTTTAGAAATGTGATTGTCAATGATGCTCCACCAATATTTGACGTGATACGGATCATGGCAATATATATTGTGTGCATCGTGATCCTGATTATGCGTACGTGTCAAAAGTATCGTCATCGATAAATAATGCACGTATAGGATTTTTTAAACGTGACGTAAAGATTAGATTGTATTTTTCCTTATTCACGAGACGAAAATAAGATTGACTAATAATATAATGTTTAAGCTTGGGGCATTGTAAAAAGCCATTTGTGACAACAGTCTAGCTAACAAAATTTTACATGGTAACAATGTGAAACGAACTATAACGATTTATTGATATGTAAAGATACAGATTTAGACAACAAAAAAAAATTGTGCAATGATGTGGCCGCCAATACAATGTTATATCGTCCTAAACTTAACGAAGTGCCAAAAGCAACCTACTAGAATGCCCCAACTGTAGTAGGATTGTGAAGGATGAATCAAAAGATATGAAGTACTGTCTCTTTTAAGTAAAAATATAATGGCAAGTCGAAACCTTCAGTACAAAATTACTAATCATTCTATTCTGTACAAGGAAATAGTTCGATAAATTAATGTGTCATTATCCTGTGCGCAGTTTCGTCAGCACCGAAAGCGACCGAAAGCGTTTCGTTTTAGAAGTGTAGGAAAACAACGAGTAATCATAAGGTGCATGTAACGGAGTTTCCTTAGTGAATTAAATAATTATTTATAACAAGGATAACATAACATCACGCCTTGAATTCCCCGAAGGCTTCAAGCAAAGGTGTTTTTTAGTACACCCTCGTTTCGCCAGTTATGTTTAACTCGCGTGTAACAGGGGGCGAGTCTATTGCCATTAACCAGGCACAAATCCAAACTTCAGGCTGCTATTGAGAAATTCCTAATGGAAAAACCCAATACCACTTTGCCTGACCTTTTTTGTTTTTTTCTTTCTCTTTGGAAAATCCTCATAGATGTCCCTCGCCCGGGGCAGGCGAGGGTGTCTGCCGGACTCTTACCGGCTAAAAACCAACGGTGTTCCTTCTCCTGACCGTACGGCCGGGGTCGCGGTATTCGCAAAAGCATGCACCGCAACCCCGGCAGGTCCACCACTTTGCCTGACCTGGGGATCGAACCCAGGACCCAATACTCAGCAGGCGCGCTTGCGGCAAGTAGATTAACAAGGCAGGTAACAGGGATATTACGTACTAAAACATTATGACGTATTATAAGAACATGTGATTCCCACTTAATCTTTACTAATACATAATAATAAAGCTGAAGAGTTTATTTGTTTGTTTGCACGCGCTAATCTCAGGAACTACTGGATGTAATTAAAAAAATCTTTTTGTGTTGGATAGTCCATTTATCGAGGAAGGTTATAGGCTATATAACATCACGCTACGAGCAATAGGAGCGGAGCATAAATGAAAAATGTTGCAAAAACGGGAAAGTGTCCACCCGTGCGAAGCCGGGACGGGCCGCTACTTACTTATATTTTTCTAAGGGTGTCGCAAGATGCAACTATGAGGTTAGATCGGCTGACCGAGCAGCACACACATAAGATGACATCATACAATGAAAATCTCTGGGCCGCTAAGTTATTCATCATCATAAACTCAGCATATTACTAGTAGGTATACTCCAAATTACTCCAATATATCGACAATCTGAATAAGGTCTTGGTACAGGTACAGGTATATTAGTAACTAGCTGTATCCTCACGGCTCCGCCCATGTAAGAAGTTTATTCCAGTAGTAAATATAGCCTATGTTACTCAGTGATAATGTAGCTTTCTAACGGCAAAAGAATTTTTGAAATCGGTCCAGTGGTTTTTAAGTTTATTCGTTACATACAAAAATACAAATCTTTCCTCTTTATAACATTAGTATAGATAGTTATGATCTTGTACTGTAACCTTATATTAATATATATACAGGGTGCAGCGTATCACATACCACAATTTGAACCACTTTTTACCAAAGGTCTCAAAACATTTTAATTTTTTTTGAAAAATCTACTGTTTTAGGTATTATAGCACATGTATTCAGCAGTCATAAACAAAAAAAAAAGTCATTTGTTGAAATTACAGCCAAATTAGTAAGGCAAGGTGTCGATTTATCAAAAAAAAAGATTTATTCTAAGACCTATGGTAAAAAATTGTTCAAATTATGGTACCTATGTGATAGCTGAATATACGATGTGTGGATCCCTAAATGCTGAACCACTATTTACGAAACACTCTGTATAAATAAATAAGGTAGCTGGGGTAGAATGTATGCGGAAGACAAAGGACCAACAAATTAATTACTGTGCGTATACTAGGAATCTCAAAATATTAGAAGAAAGTGGAACTGAAACTGGCCGTAAGTTCTTTAGACATGTATATGTATACTTATAAGTAAAATAGGCCTTCACAATAAAGGATTTAGAACAAAGACGGACCAAATTGGAAAAAAGTAGGTACGAAGATTGTAAATAAACTACTTAATAGTTTAAGGAATATAATATTGGAATAGTTGGGTTTTTCTGTGTGGAATTCCTCAGTAGCAGCCTGAAGTATGAATTTGTGCCCGGTTGATGGCAATAAGGTCGCCCCCTATTACATGGGCCTTAAACATAATGGCGAGATGAGGGTGTTACTATACACATCTGCCCAACCCTTCGGGAATACAGGCGTGATGTTATGTTATGTTTTTAGTTCAAGGAAAATACCTACCAGTTCTCTGAAATCAGGAAGGAAGTAAATTTTGAAAAGCGTCCAAAATTCGCAACAACATCGACTCATGCGCATACCCGGAATACCGATCCCTATACATCACTGAGAAACGAAATTAAGATTTATTGTACGACTTCTATTACGGAGAGTTACAACGCTTTCATATTTCAGATTACTAATTGTTTACGTTAGTTTTGTTGAGGATTCTACGAACTCTGAACAACCTTGGCTCATTAAACGTAAAACCTCAATAAGAACATCGAAATATCATGAACAAATGGAAGTTTGTTTTCTGGAACTTGAAAATAAACTAGGGATGCACCCGATATCGATATATCGACGATATTTTAATTTTACCGATATATCGGAATCGGCAATATTAATTTGCTGAGACAATACATTTAAAATTTCGCACCTAATAAATCCATTTGTAAACGCGCGGGCAAGTGATGGTAGCGGTTTTTTTTTCTATTCGACCGCTTGTAGATGGTCTTGCGGACCGTTTCTACGTAACCGGGCAGTTATTGGCGAGACCTGATTGGTCTCCAACCAATGGGGACGAGAGTAAAATACTGAACCTAAGCTGACTACTACTACTACTACTAACATCATGACTACTAGCAACAACAGCACTAAGAGCGACCCCTAATGGGACTCGGACCTCGGCTTAGGGCGTTGCTGGCGAGAGGACTGGAAGGGAGACAGCTTGATGAGGGCTGAATTAGGGGGGTGAAGACTGTGGCGGTCTAAACGCAGCATAATTTATTCATGCCCGGGGAATTTTCGAATTTTATTTCGTTCGGCAGTTCGCCCGGCTCGACTACTTACCTATCTAGCTCATTTCACTAGTTGCTTTCTTTATCGTAACATAGTAATCGTTAATCATGTCAGTTTCAAAACAAAAAAGTGCTATAATATGGAATAATTTTGTGGTATCGGAGTTTGATAATTCCAAAGCAATACGTTTGTATTATAAAGAAAACGTTTTCCGTGGTACCTATACGAAAAGTTAATTCACTACCTGTATCGGTATCGATATCGATCGGCAAAAGCCCGTATCGGGGCACCCCTAATATAAACACAATAACAACAAATGACGTCGAATATTCTTCTTTAGGGTTCCGTACCCAAAGGGTGAAACGGGACCCTATTACTAAGACTCCGCTGTCCGTTCGTCCGTCTGTCACCAGGCTGTATCTCATGAACCGTGATAGTTAGACAGTTGAAATTTTCACAGATGTATTTCTGTTGCCGCTATAACAACAAATACTAAAAAACATAATAAAATAAATCTTTAAGGGGGCTCCCATACAACACACGTGATTTTTATAGATAATGGTACGGAACCCTTCGTGCGCGAGTCCGACTCGCACTTGGCCGGTTTTTCATGATATAAAATCAAACTTACTCTTAGTCCATTCGACCATCCCCTCCATGGTAGGTGACTTGCACATTTTTTGAACAACCATCGTCATCATAAGAGCTGTCTTAAAAACTGTCACATTATTTTCAGTTACACCATGAATGAACCACTTTATCGCACAAAGTATGACTCAAACACATAACAGCACCATAATAAATCATATTTATCTTGTCACTAAGATAACTGTTCAAACTAATGGTCTTCTCGCAAAATTACGACAAGATTATTAAGAAATAAACCGTTATACTTAATTTTCACAAAAAACAATTGACACAGATTTTCGAAAACCCAAAATATCAGTTCACTAATCTAGGTCAACAAGTCATTAATGCGACTAATTAAACAATTAATTACAAATTATTAAATTACAACCACGCGTTGAGCTTGACTGATAGGTTCTTAACCCGAATCGTGACTAAGCCAATTGCGAATTGTACACCGTATTTTATATTTACTTAATACATTTCTGGTGTAACATCTAAACTCTGTTGTGTAGCGGTTATTGCGCAAAATGTCCAAAAAGAAACTATTATTCCCTAAATGGATCGATAGCGAACTCATTGGGAAGGTTATAACTCTTCAGAACATCAAGCATTTAAGGGCCTTGCAACAAGTGATGCAATAGAAGGTCGCATCTGCTTTCGCTCTCACGCATTAAATTGCAAATACCTATTACGTACTTCTTACATCATCATTTCTATGGGAATTATTTAATGACACTTTCTCTGCAATACGAATTATACTAGACTGTATTTTTTTAATTTTCTCTTTTTTGCCGAGATCATCAATTTGCACCAAGACCTTTAAAATCACGTGTTGCTCAAACTCTTCTCGTTCGTCAATGAAATGGAGAATGGAAAAAAAACTGTAGAGCGTCATTGGTTATAGCGTCAAACCTATAATTGTTTAAGAAACTACTTAAAGGAGACCTGACAAGCTTCATACATTTTTGGACCATGATCAAAAGTAGCCAGCAAAAGAAAAGTATATATATGTTATGATAATACACGACTACCTAAACATTTTTTATTATTACGTTATTCCTCTAGGTCTGATATCTGAGTCACTACATAAGGTTAAAATGTTCGATCTTAGTGAAAAAATTAAAGAAAGCGTTAAGATACTAACAGTACATAGTGTCTTAATGTTTGTAGGTAAAATACATATATATTATATTTATAGCGTAATAAGATACATAACGCATTTTCATAAATATTAACGAAATGAACTAGTTTTGACTGAAATGGAATATTTTAACCTTATGTAGTGACTCAGATATCAGACCTAGAAATATGTCGTCATATTAAAAAATGTTCAGGTATTCATGTACTATCATAATATATGCATAATTTTCTTTGGCCGGCTACTTTAATTTTTGGTCCATTTTGTCAGATGCCCTTTGTCTGCGCAATGTCAGGCGCTATGAATCTCAGTGCCTTAAGTCACGTAGACCACCTCTTAATGGAAATCCCGAGATAATATCCCTCGTATGATTTTATTACGAAAATATTATGATTGTATCGGATATTTTTACTTTGCTATGTCATCTCTATTAAATCCATGTGGACCAAGAAACAACGATAGCCAATACCTCGCACTCTCGTTGCACTCAAACTCTTGGATTCTAATGCGAGTTATGATCTGTTTGTGATTGGAAGAAGATTCTGTCAGTATGTCAGAAGCGAGAGGAATTCATCAAAGATGTATTTCTTTATTCAATTGTGTCTTTATCTTCAACTAGCGGCCAGTCCTGGCTTCACACGGGTGGAAATTTTTCCCGTTTTTGCAACATTTTCAATTTATGCTTAGCTCCTATTGGTCGTAGCGTGATTTTAATAGCCTATAACCTTCCTCGATAAATGGACTATCCAACACAAAAATATTTTTTCAATTCCAACCAGTAGTTCCTGAGATTAGCACGTTCAAACAAACAAACTCTTCAGCTTTATAATATTAGTATAGATTATTGTAATTGGTCCTAGACCGTTGTAATTAGAGTAAAATAAATAAACATGTTATGGGTTCAAAGATCTTATTTGAAGGCAATGACAGGTGGTTAACCTATCGACATCGGCATGTAACGCAAGCTAATACATTTTCCTTATTCAGTTCTTCTTATCGTGTCCAGTAGCTGAAACTTTCGGTCTCATTCTTAAAACAGCAGTGACAAGTTTTTTTCTTATAATTTCAAAGGAAACAATGAGATAAGATAAGAATCGTAGTGTAAATAATTATAAATATTATAGTGATTAGGCCTCTAAGCTGTATCGCTCAATTATATCGATACGGTATATGAGTCGGGTATTTATTTGAATCCGTCGTAGATAGGGTTGCCAGGTGTCCGGCTTTTTACAGTCGTGTCCGGCCAAATATATACAAGGCCGGCCTGTCCGGCTTTTGTAAGGCTTTTCGTCAACTCCGCCTCGCCAAATGATGCCCAACGAAAGCGCGCGTGCGACTCGTGCATTATCTTCACACATATAATTAAGAGTAGAGTAAGTCTCAAATGAATAAAACTCATAAACTCACGCCTTTTTCCCATGGGGGTAGGCAGAAACTATAGAACACCACATGCTACGACTCTTACATACCCCTTTCGCTTCATCCACATTCATACATCTTGTCATACACGCACGCCGGTTGAGAGTACTACGCACCTGACCTTTGTGAAGAACATCACCAATAACATCGATGTATGTCCTTCTAGGACGTCCTATACCGGCGTTCCCATTAACATCCGCCTTATAAATTCCTTTTGTTAATCGCCGTTCACTCATTCTCTCAACATGGCCAAACCACCTAAGCATACTCCTTTCAATTTTTGTCACTACATCATCTTTTAAACCGCAACTTTGTCTAATCTCTTCATTTCTCAATCTATCATTCAAAGTTACACCGCACATACTTCGCAAGGAACGCATTTCCACGGCATTTATTCTACTTTCATGCCTCTTCTGCCACGACCAACATTCACTTCCATACATAAGCGTAGGTACCAACACACCATTATGGACAGCCAGTCGTGCCTTTTTGGACATCGACCGGCTAGCCACAACCGCATGCAAAGCACCATTTACTTTATTTCCCGCATTTGCTCTCCTTTCCACATCTTCGTCAATCTTACCATCTCTTGTAAACATGCTTCCCAAATAAACAAACTCATTCACCTGTTCAATACTTAACAGTAATAAATATACAAATAAGATTATCATTTCTTTTTTCTTTTTTCTTTTAGATCCAGTGTTTTTGGCTTACAGGGCAAAATGTCCGGCTAAATATGAATCTGTGTCCGGTTTTTCTATTTGTGGGCCTGGCAACCCTAGTCGTAGATTTATTCTACATACTCTAAGGAAACCTTTCATTTTTACTTGTATTCGCTACGTTTTCAATATTATAATTTACTAAAATGAAAAAAATGATAGGTGCCCCTCGAATTTGCTTTGCTATGGGACTCTACAAAATTCATTCAGATTCAAACGCAGTTATTATTCCAAGAACACAAAAACATCTCAATTAGGGTCTGTACTTTCACCAGGTGGCGTGTTGCCCCCACCTTGCGCAAACGCATGGCATCGGACCGCCTCTTTATGGCCTTGAGGTGGCACGCGCAACTACGGAACATAGGGTCGGAGATTTGATCTCCGGATTGAATAAAGTCAAAATGCGGCTACGATAAGAGTTTAGAATTGTGACCATCTCACAATAGGGTTACTCTGACGTCATTAAAGCCAATTGTGTTATCGCAACCCCTTCAAAACATGCAGGTGTGACGATCATGACGGTTACTCCATAAAACATCTCGAATCATGATTAGGGACCGTACTTTCGCCAGGTGGCGTGTTACCCCCACCTTGCGCAAGCGCATGGCATCAGACCATCGCATGCTGATCTTACAAATCGCTAATCACGTCATTAAATTGCTTCGTTTCTAGTTATTGTTGTTTATTTTTGTTTTTATACTTTTTTTTATTTAAACTGTTTTATATTGTCGCATAGTTTTCGAATACTTTTGTCAAGATCCGCTTTACATAAAGGAAATGGTCGTGCGCGCATTATGTCACGTTGTTATACAACAAACAGGTAAATTCTAAAGACGCATACAAAGTGTGTCATCAGTATGTAAAATATACTATTTTATGGCTCATAAAAAACAATGAACTGTAACGATATGTATTATTTTACTATTCTATGTATTAAATAAGTATATTTTATAACTTAATTTGTCTTTTGTAAGGCAGGAAGCGTTGATGGGGAAAAAAAAGTACATAGGGTCCAATCTATACTAATATTATAAAGCTGAAGAGTTTGTTTGTTTGAACGCGCTAATCTCAGGAACTACTGGTTGGAATTGAAAAAATATTTTTGTGTTGGGTAGTCCATTTATCGAGGAAGGTTATTATAGGCTATATAACATCACGCTACAACCAATAGGAGAGGAGCATAAATGAAAAATATTACAAAAACGGGAAAAATGTCCACCCGTGCGAAGCCGGGACGGGCCGCTTGTTTATAATATTCTTTTGAGCCTGCTGAATGCTGAAGGCCAAGGACCATATGGCTTGTGGCGCATCTTAAGAGAGGAGTAAGATGATGGTGTACACAGAAATATAAAAAAAATGAGTGGTACTCTTTTGTCGAGTCGTCACGAGTTATATAAAATTTTAGTTGACCAGAAATCGGCCAAATCTAGTCCTGGAACGATTCCTTTGTGAGAAAGAGTCATCCAATAATGGTTATTTTTACCTGATACGTACGTACCCTGTCATCGATGTACTGATAATAATACTACAAACACATCATTTTTATCTATCTCGATGATTTTACACCTCTCAAAAGGAAACAGCCGATGTAAACGACTTTACCTCAATGATTCATTAATGATAACGAATACGTCACCAATTTACTACATTATTAAAAAAAAGGTATTTTCCTCTTTAGGTATTGAGATAATCCAGTTTACAATGGCTAAGAAAACTTTAAATCCACACAGTTAAAGAGGCTCTTATCAGAAGTGTGGTACTTTAGATATTGGTATTATCACCCGCTCAGATTCCTTCAGTGATAACGCTCATTACTGAGATGAGAACTGTTTGCCTTCTCCTTTGATAACAAACATTGTGTTGTGACCTAGATAAGACTTGAATACTAATCGGCTTTATTGTTTTAAATAGAATGTTCTAGTAATAACTGCATGGAATATGTTAAGGTCCGGGTGATGTGTTGATTCTAGAATTTCTAGCGCATTTAATGAGACTACGTTGCGTATTAATTTGAGGCAAATATAAAGAATAATTTACTTTGTCCTTGCACCAATTAAAATGGAAACTGGTCCTTAGAGACGGTCTCCTCCGATTTCTGTCTAAATTAAAAGAAATATAATACAACTAGGAGCCTGGAGACTGGTCGGTCTTCATTTAATTTACTGATTGTACATTTTTTTTAATTTAAATCATATAGACTTCTAAATTCAAATTACAAGAAAAGAACATTCGTGCGCACTTTGTTACCTACCTCATTTTAAAAAGCTAATGCCTAATTAACTTTAATTGACTATTTTGTCTCTATATTTTTAGTATTGGCAACACTCGTGAACAGTTGCATCCATTCTCAATCTGAGGTTGGAATAAATTACAGTCATTAAGCACTTATTATTCATTAGAAAGAACTTTCTCCGTTCATCTAATGCACAACTGGCGAATCTAAGCGAAAACCTGTACAAAAATGTTTTAAACACCGAAATTTAATTACTTATTCTTAGAACATCTCTGTTTGGCCCGATTGGAGAGTACTGCAGTAAGACGGGATGAAGTTATGTTATGTGCATGGGAGGTTACCGGTACCCATTATCTACTTTGACTGGAAAATTAGGACATCTATGTTGATTTTTAACACAAAATATTTCCTCGTGCGATATTAAATTAAGAAAATTATTTTTGTAAACACATTACACGACAAGTTATTTAGCAATAAGTTCTAAATTAAAGATAACAAATAACAGATCTAGTCGGGAAGCTAGCTCAACCGGTTAGATCTACATCTGACACGTGATTCAAGATGTTTCTTTAGCTGCCATCGGCGCGAAATATTCGATCGAAAGATTCATGAAAAGGGCATTGCATTAAATAATTTTGACATTTAAAAAATAAATAATAAATTAAGGATCCAACAAAAGTAAACGCAAAAGAAAATCCATTCCGACATTTAATGTTCTACATTAATAAAAAGTGATAATAAATTCGCATAAAAAGGCGCGAAATTTTTTGTTCAAAATTGGCGTACTTACATAATAATGTTGGCCATTGCTTTTATAGGGATAGTAAACTGGCTTTTAACACACATTTTATCGCGTGATGGAATCGCGCAGACAATATTTTGAGACGCAATTTCGACTATCTTGGAGAATTTTAAAATGTATTGCAAAAGAGTTCCGACCTAAATGTCTCCACTCGTTCTGTTCTAAGAATAGATGAAGAACAGCTGTCTATCATCTAGCGCCAGATTTTAGAGAATGAAGTACTGAAGTATTATACGTTAGAAAGTTAAGCAATTTGTGCCCTAGCTTTATCATCCCGTGATCATCTTTATCAGCAGTGATAACCTAGTGGTGTGACCGTCGGACTGCCAAGTCATAGATCTCGAGTTCGAACCCAAGGCACGCACTTCTGACTTTTGGGATTCATGTGCGTATTGTATAATTATCACTTGCTTAAAAAAACGGTGAAGGAATACATCGTGAGGGAACCGGCATGCCTGGGTGATATTTCTCGACGGCATGTGAACCAAGTCAGAGGCCCATGGGCGGCATAAACTCCGACACCAGTTTAGTCACTAACCACACGAAAAGAAGATCATCCCGGGAACGAAATATTGGATATCCAAAAAAAACGAGTCGCTATGAATTTGATTATTGCTTGCGTTAACAGTGAAAGAAAACATCGTGAGGAAACCTGCATACCTGAGATCCGTTCTCGGTGGTATGTGTAGTCCGCCAACCCGGACCAGGCTAGCGTGGTAGACTAAGGCCTAAACCATTCTCATCCTGTAAAGAGGTCTGTGGTAAGCAGTGGGACAGTATTGAGCTGATTATGCTATGCTAGGCTATGTCGTTAAGCGCAAGGAAGGTAGGTACCAGGTAGCTGTTGCATTGTCAATCTTAATTGTAAATGACGTAAAGGCGACTATTTTAGGTGGACGGACGGTGGTACCCGCTTGATAATGATAACACGGTTCTGCCAAAAGATGATTTCCCTTAGGATAGCGGACGTAAAACTTTGGTTGCTTAACGGAAGCCAGTGCAGTAACATAAAGTGTAAGTTTGTGCATAAACAGATTTCTGTAAGAAATCCGGATCTTATAGCCATGCAAAACGAATCAGAATAAGAAGATTATTTCTAAGCAAAGATTCTATTATACATACATACATAACATCACGCCTGTATTCCCCGAAGGGTTGGGCAGAGGTATAGTAACATCCTCATTTCGCCGTCGTCTTTAAGTCCCATGTAATAGGTGGCGAGCCTATTGCCACAAACCGGGCACAAATCCAAACCCCGGGCTGCTACTGAGGAATTCCACACGGAAATACCCAATAACACTTTGCCCGACCTGGGGATCGAACCCAGGACCTCACGATCAACAGTCGCGCCTGCCACCACTTGACCAACGAGGCAGTTCGACGAGGACACTATTATAATCTACTGAATTCCCATTACTTTTTTACTACTAACACGTACTTCTTCAACTTAGGCCGGTTGTCAGGTCCAAGTTGAACTGTCTACTTCGATTCCTCTTACACCCATATTCTAAGACGTTCCTCCAAAACTTATTAGACTCATACTCGACTCAGGACGGCCTCGAAAACACCTTCAAAATTGTATTCTTAGTCGCAATTTCGAGTGAACTTTGAGGTTCATCGACGGAGTCATTACGTCATAATTTGAATTATCTGCATCGCGCAAATAACGCCGCGATAAATAATTGTAAGGATTATCGTAAGCACAGTCGATAAAGTCTTCAAAGTTCATTTTTATTACATACGCAATTTGACACTTCCTTCCTTAAGGTAGGTTCCGAGGTACCTTGAGTTTGACAGACGATTCCTTACCTCGACTGAGGAAAAATCTCGAGTCGAGGACGCTTATGTCAAGTCGAGGTGGAATTGTCGAGTCGAGTAAGTTTTGGAGGAACGTCTTAGAATATGGGTGTTACTGTTGCAATATTTTCGCATCAGAAACTTCTATTCACACCCGCATATAACCCATAATAATACATAGAAACGGCCACGCTGCTAACATGAACTCCATTCGCAAATGTTAAGTCACTATTGTTACGGCTAAGAGTGTTTAGACAGCGCAATGCACAACAAGCCTCTGTTTCACAAACAATGATCCGAGCATTACACTCATTCAGGGAAACTCGCCAACTGTGGAGAAACATGAAGTCAATGAAACATACGCTCAATGGCAAAGACTAGATTGGTAGCCGGTTGAAGAAGTTTTGAATCGTTACTTAACTCGCTCGTAATCTTCTTTTCGTGTGGTTAGTGACTAACCTGGTGTCAGAGTTTATGCCGCCCATGGGACTTGGCTTCATATGCCGTAGAGAAATGTCCCTCAGGCATGCCGGTTTCCTCACGATGTTTTCCTTCACCGTTTTTAAGCAAGCGATAATGGGTGCGTGGTCGGAGGTGCGTGCTTTGGGTTCAAACTCGAGACCAGTTTTTGACTCGTTTGCAATATTTTTCATGTATCCTTGGAAGGAGCTGTTTGTTTTACAAGAATCGAAAGTAACTTAGCCTCATCTGCATGATACAAGGATTCTGGAAATGCTAATTATCGCAATGAAGTTTATTTATTGTTATCTAGTTAAAATTTCTGAAACCAGCCTTCTGCCATCCCTTCAACCACTTTCTGGCTATATCCAAACCTACAGCTAAAGCTAAGAACTGTTTTGAATTAAAGGTATTGGTAGAGTTCTCGTTCACAAACGATCTGCAGTAAAAGCAACCCTAATTAAACAAGTAATCTCGACGTAATGAACGAATATCAGCAGATTGCTAAAGTAATTACTATTCTGCTAATCGACTTCGATATAATCTATTAAATGAGTTTTATCACCCGCTTTTCATTCCGTAAGTTGCTTCGCAATCATTATATTCTATCCGCCTCAATCTATCAGGGAGAGACGACTAGAGGTGACAAATAATATCCTGTCATTAAGTCTTTACCTGTGCACTACTTATATCTCAGTCTAGTGCAAGTGGCTACGATCGATACTGAAGCTAAAAGCTGAAAATACTTTAAACTAAGTTTAGGCCCAACCAAAATTGCCTGTCTATTATAAAGGACCCAAAAATCCGGTTAAGTAACAATATCTTTTACAATAGGTACTGTAATTCAATCTTGCGCGTTTTAGGGAAACCCTTTTGTAACCCGAATCGCTTTCCGACCGTCACGAATCTTTTGTCCTGCCCCATAAAGTTACCAAGTACTGAGCGGGTTTTATCTATTTATCCTAGCTCGGGTAACCCCGTTTAAAGATCATAACCGAAGGCGATAAGGGTTTCCAGATATTTTATAGGCAAATGATCGCTTTGGTCTTTTAGCATCGCAGATGACTACAAAGTACATCCCCTTCCTGTCATAACCTAGCAAATTCTGTAGAACTAGCTATCTAACGGTTTCATCTTCCAGACACTCGTTAGTGCCTAGGAGAATGCGAGCGCGGTCGCAGCCAAAGACTTTGGGGGAGGGGGAGTCAAATTAACAGTAAAATAAGTTGAGAACATTAGATTTTATTTTTTCTTTGTAAATTATCTATTTTTAGGAGATTTGACATGTACGATTTAGGGGGGGGGGGGGGTCATGACCTCCTCGAACCGCCACTGGGACTATTAAACACCTTATTCTCTCCCAAGCTATACGAGACCAGTTCATGCCGTGGTGAAAAGATTAGCCAGTCAGCAAGGTTGGTAGCGAGGCTGACTGCCGAGGTTATGCCGGACGTACTTAAGTATCTTCACTCGTGGATGCTCTTTTAATGCATAAACACCTTCAAGTACCTGAGATACAAGTGACACTTACAATACTAATTGGCTCGACAATAGTGTCGAGACTGTAGCGCACTTTGACAGGTATAAACTAAGGGTGCTTGTCTCTCTTTCTGTTTTAATAGAATAAGAAAGTGACACTTGCGTTTAGTCTAGTTTAGTAATGTCAAAATGTGTAGCAGAATCGACACCACTATCGTTGAACCAGTTTAATAAGCTTAGATGTTTTTGTCTTGGTTTTAGAATAGTAGACTGAAGACCAAGGAGAAGGGTACTATCAAAAAGGCGGTTACCGACGACGTGATTCGGCAAAATGTCATAATTCAAATGTCTAATGAGTCATAATTTAATTGTATGTAAAGTCAATAAAATATAGAAGTCCCGATTTTAATTAACCCTACAGATTCGGATTTCGCTGAAACTTCTATGCGGCATAATAAAAAACGTTTTTATCTTTCTTCAAATGTTCTACCTAGCTTTTTCCCAACTATGTTGGGGTCAGCTTCCAGTCTAACCAGTTACGGCTGAATACCAATATTTTACACGGAGCGACTGCCATCAGATCCCTGCAACCCAGTTACTGGGCAATCCCGATATCCTAAAGTTAGACCACTTATCAGACTTGCGGGCTTTTGACTTGCCGTAACGACTGTCATAGATATTCGCATGACACCCGGGACCGACTGTTTAACGTACTCTCCGAGACACGGAGGCGTCTCAATGTGTAACGTACGGTCACCCATCTACAGACTGACTACGGCAAGATTAACCTCTAATTTTTACCTTTCTTCAAATGTTTCATAAATAAACACATAAACAATAAAAACTACCTTTCTTTTACTTCAATCGGTTAATTTACCTTTTACGCACCAGTTTCTATTCCTTGAAAATTTCTTTAAGCGCATAATTAATAGCAATTGAAATTATAATGGTTTACCACGCAACAGTATGAGGTGTTAGAAAAACGCGGACGTGAGGAGTTTTGTTGATCAATTGCCTGATTTCAGACTTGGCTCCAGAATATTTGTAGGCATTTTTTCTTGTTTGATAGACTTTTTCTTAGAGCAAAAATCATATAATTATGTGATCTATTTTTTGCCGGCCGCTCGAACATTTCGCATTCCGTATGGCGGTTTGTTACTTTGATTACGTGATGAAATTGAATGACCACCAAAAAAACAATCGTTACCCTAAACAGCCTCATCCAAAAAAAAAATTATATGTACAAATAAATGAAACCTGTACCAAAATCTTTTGGGCTATTTAAGTCATGCCTGCACTACAAAAACTTTTCATAACCCAAAAAGGCCACGCGTGCACCAAATTTTAACTAGCAAAGTTTTGTGTCATTACTACCCAAATATATCACTACTGCGAGAAACTGGATGTAATCTGGACTTTAGGGCACCCCGACTCTGACAGGTTAGGTTAGAAGCCATCCCCTTCGTGGTTATTTTTTTATAAACCATCCAGAAGTAGGAGCCCCGCAAAGCGGGGCTCCGTCGACCAAGCCCACCCTCGACCATACATAGATTCATTCATTTATATTTTTTGGGTAAACAATGATTTTTGTATATTAATTTACTTTATTAGGATAAAATTGTGTAACATATTTGGATGAAATTTTTAAATAAAATGCGAGTACATATTTGGTGCATGCGTGGCCTTTTTGGGTAGCTCAGCGATTATTCTGAAGATACTTGCCTTTTTTAGGTTAGCAGACTTTACGTTTATTGGTGATAATTTCATATTAAAATGGGGATTAAATTCTGGTAAGTACCTACTTACGATTTTTTGGGCGTTATATTTCATTATATCTGGTGATTGCTTAAACCTAAGCCTTTGATTACTAACCGGAAGACAAGTACCTAATCCTTCGATTTAATTTTTAGAATTTTATCGACTTATTAGATCAACATTTTTGACTAACATATCCGGTCTCTACATTAGGATAACTTCATGGTCGCGGCGTTGATTTCATCCCAGAAATCAATCTAGTGACTGAAATTTAAAATTATATTTTCGATCCAAAATTAGGTTTTAAAAGGGATCGATATTTTTGTAAAGGGTATCGAGCGTCGCAAATCCGCGCCGGGCACGTCAATTTAAGCCGTAACTCGATTATGGCTATCTACAGTTTCCGGAATACTATCGAAATTCGAATCATATTTAGAAGTTGCTGGAATCGTATTCTTACGAATGAGAATATCCAAAAGTCAAGGTGCAGCCTATTTTGGTAAAAAGTTATGAGTCACATACATGATGTCGAATGATATTCTGACAATAAGGAAACAATAAAACTGCTACTAAAACACAAAACTAAACCGAAATATTGTTACTCAATACCTAAACACCTTCAAATTAAAGTTATGTTTGGCAATTCCTTGATAAACAATAATTCACAGTAAATTATCAACCACAATGGATTTATAACTGAAGGACACACACCATTAGAAATGAATAGACAATATTTCATGTTTCATAAATTAACAGTATTGTGTAAACAGGACATGCAGTGAACATAAATAATTTACTGTTGGTATAGGCTCTAATCATTGTAATTTTGTATTCTAGAAAACAAATTCATTAGCATCATTTATCTTTTTAAGAACTTACAACTTGTTTTTTTTATAATGAGTGCCAGTATTTTTTCTATTATTTCTAAACGAAATGTACACATAAATTGCATGACGGCGGAGCCCCGTCTGGACCTGGACGCGCGACCCCGCGGGGTCGCGCGTCCAGACGGTCTACACAACCATAAAAAGGGAGTATATATTCTAATTTCAAACTTATAAATGGTATTCATTATTTTCATTATAGGAGACCTATGATACATTTATATTGTATCTGACTTTAAAGAAGGCTTAGTAATTTCTAAAGAATGTTTTGAATATTTGCACCTGTTTTAACAAATATCCAAATTGTAAAATTCCACACATTAACTTATCAATGATAAATCATATCTGTTCATAAACAATCTAATTAATAATGAATTTCTGAAATCATGATAATGTATTCAAGCATAGTAAATTACATTATAATATAGTAAAAGATAAGTTTTTATCAAATTAAACATGGAAAATTTAAAAGTAAAAAAAAAGAACTGTAGTAACATGTGTCTATAACTGTGACCTTCATACAAATTATATCATGTTCTTATTGATAGATCACATAAGAATAGTTTTGTTCATGAATAATAATTTAAGAATTAATGTAGGGAACAATTTGTTTCTTTCAGACAAGTCAGAATTAGAGGCAGAATCAGATACTTTTAATTTTTTAAAGTAAATCTGTTTTGTTTATTATTATTTAAATGAAGATAGTAGTAACATCTTACCTGGTGGGCTATCAGTGAGGATAGTAATACCGGTGGGGTCAACATGAGGTGGGAACGCCTCGTACAAGTCGGGCTCCTCTTCAAGCACGGCCGACAACATCACGGAGGGCATTCCGGCTCCACCGTCACTCACACACACACTATGACTAGACACTACACAACACTACACTTGACTTGCCGAGTGTCCTTAGCTCTCTCGGAGCTCACACCCGTGAGCCACCCCGAGCCATTCCTGACTACCACTTGAACATATGAGTCTGACTTGCCTAAGTCAAATCTTGCTGCACCATTTTTAAATCTGCAAAAGGGACAAAGTTCAAATCACTGGAAATGTGTCAAGACTGCCAATATATGTAACACTTTATCTCTGAGATAACACTATCAATATTATAATAATCAAAGGATTATGTTCGCGGCGATAACGAAATCTTAGCGACTCCCAACAAACAATTAGTTACCTAATTCGATATAATTAAAACGCTACAGATCAGCTGATTGCTACGGTGCCAGGCCAGACTTGACATTTTATAGCTATTTTAAGACTTACGGGCACCTGATCGGAGTGACTTCAATGTCAGATGCCAAGTACGAAAATTAAAACTCGTCTCAATAATCTACTCGTAATAATTGTATGAAAAGGTTACCGTACCGCGTCGGCACCGTACTCACCGCAATCCTGACGATAAATGATGCGAAGCAGGATCTGCGCCTCCGTATTTACCGCTTTGGAGTCCCCGCGGCGACTAAACCAAGTGGCCAGTTCCCGGCCCAACGTAATCACGAATAGGATAATAGTCTCGAATGGGAGCCAACGCTTTTGCTTTGTCACTTAAACGAACAACACAGTACATCACACAGATATATCGGTAACTGACCAAACGCACGGATACATTGTGATATAAATTCAATGATGTGTGGGATAATTTGCGAGCCCCCTTTGCTTTCGTTAATCAAATTATCGATGTATCCGGTGAAAGTCGTTTTCGTTTTTATGCTGTAATACGCGAATGTGTGGAAAATGGTGTATTACGAGTTTGATTTTCGTTTTGTGGGAAAAACTCCTGTTCGTAGAATGAGATCGCACGACCGCGATATCCACGATTTGCGAAAAGTTGAGAACGCGATTCTCTCGTCGCACGCCTGTCGGACCGTCGAACAGGAAGAGCATAGACTAAACAATCTTGAAACAGACATGCCGGCCGCATGCATGACTACATGATTTTATTTTACTGCCTAATATTTCTGTAATAACGTGTTTTTATTCACCAATATCTTTTGAAAATGTACCGTTGGGCCAAAAGGACACTGACCCATAATATACCACAAACATAGTTAAATACTTGCTAAATGCTATATAAATATTTTATTTTGCTGATACATAAAACTACAGCTAAGTGTGAGAGAAAATAACTTTTTTTAAGTCCTTTTTTTTAACCTAATTACTATATCGACTTGTTAGTAGTCATCTGTTATCTTTAAGCCTAGAAGAAAAAGGGCATGGTAATGGTACGTACATGGTAAAAAATTATTAATATTATTATACCATGAAATAGGGCTCACACTAGGTAAATATATTTATTACTGTTGATCGAATTTGTTGTGTTGCTCCCTGAGAACAATAAACATTAAAAGGAAATAAATGTATTTATTGATGGTAAAATATTTTCATAACGCGTTTGAAATGGACAATTAATATAATTTTTGTCAACATTTTATATAAAAGTTGTAAAATATTTTAAGTGACAACATGAATAATTAGATGATGCAACTTTGTACAGTTTGTACCATAGAACGTAGCTGAGATTAATGCCTAATATCGTGTCTGAAATATTTAAAACGTATTTGACGAACATTCGTAATGTCTTTGTTTTCTTATAATTTTAATTTCATTTGGCAACATTGTATTAAATTACGTCAATCAAAGAAGAGTTTTAATTATCTTTTGAATGTCGATACTTTTTTTGATTTGTTACAATAGTTTCTGTTAATATAGTATTGATGTTCATTATATTTCATTGATGTATAATTTTTATATTTTACCGGTTAGCAAACACATGGCCTGTTATTTCACCTTGTGTAAATATATCTTTAGATAATATCAATTACCATAGACAATGTGATCTATATGAGACTTACTATTTTAGTAGTTCTTTAAATAAAATAAAAGCATACTTTTTTCGTAATTAATTCTTAATTCGTAAGTTGATAATTATTTTATTAGCAGCATGATGTTACTTACGTAACATGGTGTTGACAAAGAGTAGTAATGTGGTCTGTATTTTGTATTATGATTAAATATGGTGAAAGCAAATAATACATACTTATTTGTTTAAATTCTGCATTGTTCACCACACGCTGCATTTTTTCTGTACATTACAAATTTTAAAAAATGGTACATTTTGAAGCACGATTTACAGCTTTTTTCCTTGCGTACTCTTAATCAATATTGTTTTTGTTAGTATCCAGAATAATAGACTAGCAACACTAGACTTTTAATGTCATTGTGACGCATTTGGCGCACAGCTGTGTCATGTTTTCGTTAATAATTTCGCAGATTGTCGTTGCCTAAAATAAGAAAAACAGGAAGAAATAGTGAATAATTTTCTACTAGTTAAAGGATATGTGATCGAGTTAAAATGTCTTCATCAAAATCCGAATCCCTTAAAGGTATATACAACAACTTAACATTGTTTACTTGTATGGCTTCGAGGTGTTATCAAAAAAACTTATTTTCGTTTTACAGATACAGTGACAGTGTTAATAAACGCTGTTGGCGATAACGAGAACTCCGTAAATAATGTTGTAATAAAATCTTTGACTAAAATAGCAAATACGTATCCAAATGAAGTGATAGAAATATTTTGCGAGTTTTACACAAACACTGTCAAAGTGAACCCTACGCAGCTTGGAAACATTGTGAAGTAAGTCATTTATTGTTTGAAATATCTGTCGTGACATGATACGATTGATTAATATGTTTACATATTATTCAATTAATAATTGCTATAGGGTCAATAACCCAGTACCTATTTTGTTGCACAGCATCAGAATCTCTTATCTTTACTGCTTATTACCTTAAGTGACTTCAAGGAGTATTAAGGTACCTCCATGGTACAAGTACACAATACTTATTCTACTAGTTCAGTCTTAAAATGGTTTAATTAGCTTGTAGGTACAAATCTGTACTTAATTTTTTATTGTCATAAATTAATATCTTTTCAACATAAATTTCATGAATCTGCAAATAAATATTATTTTGTCAGCATTGTATGGTACCATCCCACTCTGTGACAAAGACCTCCTCTCAAATATTATATAGTATAACACAATATTATGCAATATCTCACCAATAAGTTTCATTTATTATTAAATCAATTATATCAAGTTGTCATTAAAACATTATTAGCCTAGAAAGAATGACTAAAGAAATATAGTTTCAATAAAATATTGTTATGTAAGAATAAGATAGGAGATAAATATATTAACATATCAACTTTTGCTATTTATCCATTCAATGCCATGCATAAATTAAAATGTCTAATGAACTGCAGAATCAATTCATACTATCTCATAATAATATCGCTGTAAATACCTGCATGACTAGTTTTAGTTCAAGCCAAAATAAATACATTTTCTTCAAAATGAAACTAAAGTTACAAAAATAATGTTTGAACACATTTAAATTAGTACATAACATAACAACATGCCTGTATTCCCCGAAGAGTTAGGCAGAGGTGAATAGTAAAACCCTCATTTCACCATTATGTTTAAGTCCCATATGATAGGGGGCGACCCTATTGCCATCAACCAGGCACAAATCCAAACTCATCAGGGCTGCTTCAGAGGAATTCCACATTGAAAAACCCAATAACTCTTTGCCCAACCTGGGGATTGAACGCAGGACCTCACGATTAGCAGTTGCGCTTGCCACCACTAGACCAACGAGGCAGTTAAATTAATAATGCAATCATTTATTTTTAATTTTGTAAATAACTCCTTTCGTAACACACTTTCTTTAATTTTAAGTCTCTTTGGTAATAATGAATTGTTTTTTGATGCTGTGTTTTATAATTTTAAATGGACGTAAATAATATATATTAAGATGTCTGTAATAAATGTTAAATACAATAATTTATTGTCTTGATATCAGACATCACACATGAATCACGTGAACTTTCAGGATACATTTTTTTGTTTTATTGAAAACTAGCTGTGTCCTCACGGCTCCACCCGTAGCCTATGTTACTCAGTGATAATGTAGCTTTCTAATGGCAAAAGAATTTTTGAAATTGGTCCAGTAGTTTTTAAGTTTATTCGTATAAAAATACACATCTTTCCTCTTTATAATATTAGTATAGATAGAAACTAAATTTTACTTAAATCTCAGATCAGACTTATATGATGACATTTAAATAAAACTCATTTTAAATAATCTCAACCAGTTTTGGTTTTAATAAAAGCATAATAAATAATATTTGAAAAAAATATAAACACACATAATACTTACGTAATCAGTTGTTTACATAATAGCTATTACATAAATCATGTCTGTATTGACAATTCAATTATGAGTTTGTTTTAAAATGACTAACTTAGATTTTGGGAAGGTTTTATCCTTCAAAAATGTTATCTATACATATAAATAAAATTGATGTCTCTCTTTGTAATGCCAAAATAACAGCTTTTTACTAAATGCATATGAAAATATATACGGTACTTATAAAAAAAAAACATTTTTTAATTTGTTTTATTGTGTGTCTGTTTTGGCCATTCTCCGAAACGACTGGACCGATTTTGACGGGACTATCACTGGCAGTTAGCTGATGTTATAAGGAGTAAATTAGGCTGCTTTAATTTTTGAAAAAGAAAAAGAATTAGGGTTCCGCAAAAAAAATTATCCTATCCGACTTCTACTCAGACGAAGTTGCTGAGCCAGCAACTTTTGAATATAATTGAAATTGTTAATTTGCAACTGTATTTTTGCTGCTCAAGTTTAGCAGACATTGTCTAATCCATAATAAAGTGCCCCTGCATCCAATTTCTCATAGAATAATAATATTTTCCTAGATATCTTCGTTGGAGACGCATATCAGGTTATTTGAACAAACTCTACCATATCTTTAATCTACAACATTTACTTCATATTGCAGAGTTTTAGAGCAAACATGCGTGAACCAAGTAAAGAGGTTGGACTCTTCAGCAGCCACCAACCTAGTGACGGCCATGCTTCGTGCCATGATGGAGAATGTAACATACGAGCCAGTTGTACAAATGGGAGCATCTGCTGTCTTAGTGGCTGTGGGACATGAGCATTTGGACCTGGTAAATATTATGTAACATTTTTTTTTGTAATAGACAATGGCTGAAAAACATTTAATTGTTGTTTACTGTTAAAAAGCAGTGATAGCCTAGTGGTATAACCGTCGGACTGTCAAGTCATAGGTCTTAAGTTCGAACCCACGGCACGCACCTCTGACTTTTCGGATTCATGTGCGTATTATATAATTATCACTTGCTTAAAAACGGTGAAGGAAAACATGGTAAGGAAACCGGCATGCCTGATTTCTCGACGGCATGTGAAGCCTACTCAGAGGTCCATGGGCGGCTTAAACTCTGATACCAGGTTAGTCACTAACCACACGAAAAGAAGAAGAAATAGAACAGGCATTGTGTTTTCTTTTTATCGAAGGCATCAAGGAAGGTACAGCATCATAATAGTATGTGCAAGTGATAAAATAATTTCAAAATGTCGACAACTTACCTAGTGTGTGTTACCAACACAATGCTAAGTGGTGTCAATGTCAAATGCGTCAGCAGCCTAGTTGCAACAGTAATCTGTTGAGTTTAAGAATATAACCACCTAAATTGGTACTACTATTATTCATTTCCTGTGGTTGTCATAGATCTGTATGAGATGCAGACAAGACAGTTTATTTTCTTATGTCGACACATGCTGTAAACTTACTTTTAAATGCTTACAAGCGGTATCAACCAATCTATATAATAATATACAAGGTTAGTCGGAAAGGGGCACAGAACATAACAGTGGAAAGGGGGTACTAAGCCGAAAGGGTGTTAAAGTACCCATAATAATGGATAGTTTTTGTTCTACAACTTTCCCCAAAACTCGATAGTTTAAGAGAAATAGCTTTTCAAAGATTTCGTAAGCTAAAATCTATCTGTCCATAGCTATGATCAGCTGCTTTTACAATTTAGGTCATATTTGGGGTCACGGATTAGTAAATTAATTTTCTGAATTCATAGCTAAAGCAGGTATGTTTTTTTTTTTTTAAACTAAAATAAAAATCTTTTTGCATGCAAATAAAAAAAATCGAATTTTGAAATTTTAACACTTTCTTTAAAATAGTCATTAGTGATACTTTACGTGGCCCGCGGCTTAGTACCCCCTTTCCGACTAACCTTGTATAATTATTGTCCTAACTGACCGATTGATTCATCAACGCAGAATATAAACCACTGATGCTGGGAAAATGAAATTTGTATGGTACATTCCTTTTGTGACCTAGGCATCCACTAAGAAAGGATGCTTGGCAATTTCACCCCTAAGGGGGTAAAATAGGGGATGGAAGTTTGTATGAAAACTCACGCGGACGAAGTCGCGGGCTAAGTGCTAGTATCAAATGTACTTGAAGACTGAAGAGAGCCTATGAGACTAACTTAATAAGACTCAGCCGATTGTTGGTTAGACATTTGTTGTTTTAGCTATTGAAGAATTAGTGTTAAGGTTTTCTAAAAATGTGTTAATGCATTCTTAAAGCATAATGTATGTGTCACGATCACAATCAAAAGTTTGTTCACCTTTTATACAAAATGTAAATGGCTGGACTATAGATATTGGCGCCGATTCTCTTATTCACCAGGTATACTAAAACTAAAGAATTGCTATCTTTTACTAACAGACGGTGCGAGTAAAGGACGGTGATAGATGAGAACTAAGTTAGAGATGTCAAACTAGTTTACGCCTTGAACTTCACTGTATTATTAATCGACATGTTCCGACGTGTCGTCTAAATTTGTATGGAAATTTTAGTTCAACTAAATTTGACAGCTCTTATTTTTTGCATTTACACGGTGCAACTTTCTTGAAGCAAGTCTCATGCTATCTTTGTCTTTCTTTCCGAAAAAAACAGAGATAGCATGAGATTTGCTTCAAGAAACTTGCACCGTGTAAATGAGCCTTAATGTATGTCCTTCTCTTTCTTATTTTATCAGAGTAAAAAAGATGGCAATAGTCTAAATTAAGTTTTGTTAGTGCAAAACAGAATCGGCACCATTGAATAGATATATTCATACAAATCCTACTAATATTTTTCTTTCTTTCTTTAGGTGCTACGATCACTGATCAACCAGCTCTCCCCAGCGTCGGTTCCCCACTACACGATAGCACATACCTTAGGCACGTTGGCTGCAGTCAACACGCATGGCGTGGTCCCACATATTAAGGAGATTCTGAGCAAAATGTTGCCTTTACTGTCGTTGGTCAAGGCTGATGGACTGAAGCAAGCATTTGCCTATGGTAAGACATTTTACTTTTTTAGGGAACCATACCACAAAATATAAATTCGAATGAAAAACTTATAGGATTACATTGATGGCCGTCTGTCTGGTTGTTAAGATGCTTTTTCTCAAGAGGTATCAAATTGAAATTAATACCAAATATTTATCTTTATAAGCTCATAGTCCTGAAGATTTAAGTTTCGTAATTTAATGCCATAAAGAGATACGGCTCTTCAAATACATACTCACTGACAGACTGACACATCGAAACCAAGCGTTTACTTCCCGTTGACCTAGAATCTTAAAATTTTGCATGAAGGAAGGTCTCAGCACAAATTAAAGAAAATAAAACATTAATTTCTAACTCTATGCGAGATTAATACGTGGTAAACCTAATTTTGCGGGTAATATTAAGTTTGTCCTATAATAATTCAAGTTTATGGTTATAAAACGGTACAGAACCGTCAAGGCGTGGCAGGCCTGCCGCTAGCTGTTTCGCCGCCCGCGTGCGAGCTTTTTTTTTTAGACGCTCCCCCCTCTCTCTTTCGATTACTCCTGTATCTTGAGTGACACAAAACCGAAAGAATTGAAATTGGTCTCAATTAGATGAGTCGCTCGATTTGCCGCCCCCTGAGTGTGCCGTCCGCGTGCGGTGCACGCGTTGCACGCCCGCTTACGGCGGCCCTGGGCGTGAGACTTAACCTTTAGCCAGACTGCAACCGCGGGCGCGGGGCGGGCGCGGTGCGGCGAGTTCAAACAGAAGAACTTCATTTGAGTGTCCATAGTGGGCACGCGGGCGCGGGAAGCGACGCGGGCTACATAGCGCGAGGAGCGCGCGGGTAGCTCACGCCATAGGTCGTTCATACAAGTGGCCGCAGTGAGAGCGCGGGCGGCAAGCGACAACCCGCGCGGGAGCGGGGGATCTCAAACTAGTTCGAGCTGACCACGCGCGTTGTTGTGATGACGTCTTCAAAATTAAATGTTGAAGAATTAATAAGTGCTATTCAAGCACGATCTGCACTGTAGATGTCGAAACATCGTTTTTAGTAAGAATTTTCCAGTAAAAATAAGTCTTCTTCATCCATATTATATTTTGACAAACACTGGACACGACAACGCTCAGAACGAAGCCACGCTCCACTGCGGACAGGTAAATCGCGCGCGTTCCCGCACCCGCGCCGCTCCCCGCACCGCGCTGCCAGTCTGGCCAAACAGTTACGGATGACACACACTAAACCGTGTCTGGTCCGAGCCGAGTGTCGGCCGTAGCACGGTCAACAAATATCAGGTATTTTGTCTCGGTTGCCGCTCGGTATAGCGTGAGTATGTCCATACAAAATATATGTAATATTAGTTGACCGTGCTACGGCCGACACTCGGCTCGGACCCGACAGGGTCTAGCGTGAGTCATCCTTTATTCACACTTGTCCGTTTTTTTCGATGGAGGAGCTATCGTGCATGTGATTCACTTAATGATAAGAAATCACCAACACCACAGCTGCCGAATTTCACACTACTGTTAAGTTTCCCAATCATCATCATCATTCAGCCCATTACTGTCCCACTGCTGGGCACGAGCCTCATCTCAGAATGAGAAGGCTTTAGTCCACCATGCTGGCCTGGTACGGGATAGAGGATTTGATTTTCCAGTGTTAAAAAAAACCTCCTGAAATAACATTCATTTATTGAATCAGTGTAAATATGAAGTAACAAGAATTGAACAAATGATACAAATACCAGATGTTTCATGTATTATCTAAATTAATAATGTTTTATCGCTCATAAAGCTACAAGGATGGAGCGGTTGTTGTTTATTATTCATATCGGTTTGACTCACTAATTATTGTGTATATGACTAATATGAATACGTAAATTAATTATTTATTTTAACCAAAAATCTATATCTATACTAATATTATAAAAAGGAAAGATTTGTATTTTTGTATGTAACGAATAAACTTAAAAACTACTGGACCGATTTCAAAAAATATTTTGCCGTTAGAAAGCTACATTATCACTGAGTAACAGGCTATATTTATTACTGGAATAAAACTTCTGATCGTGAGGCAGAGGCGACTGCTGATCGTGAGGTCCTGGGTTCAATCCCCAGGTCGGGCAAAGTGTTATTGAGTTTTTCCGTGTGGAATTCCTTAGTAGCAGCCCGGAGATTGAATTTGTGTCCGGTTGATGGCAATAGACTCGCCCCCTATTGAATGGGACTTAAACATAACGACGAGATGAGGGTTTTACTATACACCTGTGCTCAACCCTTCGGGGAATGTATGTTATGTTAAAAATACTTGAGATTTTGAATCATAGAATTCGTAACATTAAAACTTGCTGTCTGCAGCAAATAGATACTATTGAAAATATGCCTTATTTTTAACATGTTTTATCAATAGCTTAACAACGTACACAATGAGACGTAGACCTCTTCCAAGGACTTAGTGCCAAGCCACATCTTACGGAAGGTACGTCGCCGATCTTCCGCCTTTACATATAATTCCATACAAACATCTTATATCGTACACATTTGACCGAAGAGGCGTTACTAAAATTCATCGCGACGTATCTTCTGTCAGATGTGGCTTGGCCCTTGTAGCACGAAGTCATCACGCTGCGCAAGCGCATTGGTCACCATTTTTGATGGTCTTATTCGCCAAAAATAACTTGTCATGACACACGATTACAAGCCTTGTCTCTTAAAAAATGTTCTTTTTTCAGCTTTCGGCCATTTCGCAGTCGCCGTATCCGAGCAAATAGGCGACAATGTGGAAAACGATAACATAACGTCTATTAAAGACAATTTTGTCACAGAGTTCACCATAATATTTGACGTACTCTACAATCAATGGCTTGCTTCTTACGAGCCGAAAGTGTCAGAGTCTGTTCTCGAAGCTCTGGGGCCTATCACGAGACTAATATCCGAACGACAGTTCAACGAAACTGTCAATAAGTTCGTGCTGTCATTACTCTCTTTGTACCGCAAACCGGCTATCAACTTCTACTACATAAGTCAATGTATATCGTACCTGTTATCACCTTCGCCTTTAAACCCGAAGTTGAGTTTGAACGACAGCGTTATCAATTCTATAAACCATGTGTTGTTCAACTTGGTTCTTCTAGAACCTGATTATGATCAGCCTCAGACTGTTAAGAACCATTTCGAAGTGCTCAGATGCTTCGACCATATGGCCGGACAGTTCCCCGATCAAACCATAGAAAGTCTCCTCACTCAATGCAAAAATAACCAAGAGAAAGACAGAATGAAATCCGTTATAATCCTCACTCATTTGACGACTTCTTCCCAAGTTTTCGTAGAAAATTATGCGGCGAAATTCATTGTCCTTCTGAAAGTAATGATTACTATGGAACAAGGTGTGAAAATGAAGAAGCTGTTAGTAAAAGCTATCGTAGGACTGGTCTATAGGAACTGTATAATGACTGCTGAAGATTTCACTATGGTGGAGTTTATTATAAAACATTGTGGTTATGAAGCACCCGCAAATGTCTCCAAGCACGACGTTTTAGATTTGCACGACACGTGCAAGAGCTCTCTTATCCTCATGTGTAACACTGTAACAAGCATAAGGTCACAGTTACGTAACTTGTTACTGATAGCATTAACCGGTGAAGAGTTCACAGCTTCTATGGCGACAGTCTGCCATTGTCTGACTTCGCTGCTCCAAAACAACTCTGATGTGATCGCAGAAGGACAATCGGAGAAGGAAATTGAAATGAAATGTTCTCCAGACTTAGTTTTCGTTCGGTGCTTAACACATGTAGTGGAACCGGATCAAATTGAGAGGAACAGGAACATACTAGTGTTCCTTGAAGAATATTCAGGAGATGTCCATAAGAATTTGAAGAATTCTTGGACTGTTGAAATTCAAAGATTATTGAAGTTTGTTGAGACGAGTGAGTCCAAAGAGCAGTGGCATAGTATGCTATTGGACCTTCTAGTGTCTGCTGTTGAACAGGTGAACAGCAACAAATGGGTGGAATTCATCGCTACCTTGATATCACAGCAGATTCTTTCTAAGAAGCAGTCACCAATGATCAAAGGAGTTTCTTTACAATACTTGGCGGTACTGTCATGTCATATGTCCAATGCCGCAGTCGTTGAAAAGATCCTCAAGATAATATTACTAGCTTTGAAGTCTATACCGATGGAAAGCAGTGATTATGTGAGCAAAGCTGTAGGTATCGCGTCGAGGCAGCACGGAGAATTTATTCTGAATGAATTAGATGCGATTTATAAGGAAAATGAATCTAAAAGAGGCAGTAAGATACTTAATTTCCTGTCATCAAGACATTCCAAAACAGAGGCTGAGTTGGGTGTTGTTAGGTATGCAGTTATCACGTGTTATGGCAAAGTAGCCGTCGATTGCTTAGATGTTCATGTCTTGGCGAGATTGGGGGATAATGTGACGTCAATTCTGTACGATATTCTAAAGTCTAACCCTCCTTTCGAACTGTGCAAAGCAAGCGTTACGACTCTTTATGAGATAAGTAAGGCATTGCATCCAGCAGCACATCATAACGTGGTGTTAAGAAACCGTTGGCAGCTGCTCAATGCAGTTCTTGAACAAATATATAATTCTAATTTGGAGAAACGTAACGTAGAACTTTACCCGATCATTGTGAAGGCTTCTAAAGCGCTGACAAAATTGCAAAAAGGGATTCTACCTGAAGAAAGAAACACAATACTTAGAGTCCTATTCAATAGTATCTTTGGAGAACTCTCATCGTTCAAAAAGAAGTATGAAATCGAAGGCAATGGTGTCAAAAACGATAACCTAGCCAAGACACTAAATGATAGTCTATCTCTCCTCCATCAATTAATCAAAGAGTTGATCATCCAGTCCACATGCTTAAGCACAATCGACGACCTAATCGGACTACTAATCGAATGGATCCGACACGAAAACGACGAGATCAGAACAGCATCCGTCATGATCTTACACGTCATCTTCGACACTTACATCAAGAACGTGAAACTGAATTACGAAACTCCAAGCAAATTTGGTCAGATGGGGTATTTGTTGGGGCTCATAATTCCCGGAATTGCAGATACCAACTTCCCAGTGAGATTGACTACTATAGATTGTATTAAAGTGATTATTCAGATCCAGGACTTGTATGAAGGACATACGATAGGCCCTGATGACGAATGCATGTCGAATCTAGGACGCCTTCAAAACAATATACTGACAAATGACCTAAACATGATCAGTGACTATTGCACTGCACTATGTGAGGCTATATCTACGAAAATTCCTCACCACCACAACATGCAGTTTATTGAAAGTCTTCTCGAAGGGTACGATGACCAAGAGTTGAGGACTGTAGGCGTCAGTGCGATCTTAGATGCTTACTTCACGAATAAGGGTCAAGATTTGTACCAGAGTATTGAGAGAATAGTCGAAGTGATGTTGGCGACGATGGACGAGGTTGGAGTTGAAGCTCGGCAGAAATTGATGAAGCCGATGACGTCATTAACGCGTCATCACTCGAACGCTGTGACTGCTGTGCTGTTGGCGCAGAGGTTACCGTTAAAACAGTAAGTACATATTTTTATTACTAAGTTATAACATTTTTGTTGCCATTTGGAAAGACTAGAATTATGTCCCTAAAATGTCCGAAAAAGGGCGGGGTTTATCGTGTTACTGGATCAATAAGAATAAAATTTTTGCCTCGAGGGCTTATTTAATAATTTATTAGTTATATCTGACATCGAAAACATAACCATGTTTTCTTCACCACCGAAAATTCTGCCGTCCTTCAGGATTGTAGAAGTCAGAAAACGGTTGCTCAGCCTATGTATAAACAGAAATTCCTATATCAATAATAATGCTGAACTTTGACCTTTTGAACGCCAGAGCATAAACGCATCGGCGTACCCCCCACGCCAAGGTAACGTAATCCCATCATTTTTGTCACATATTTGTGACGTTGGCGTATAGGGCAAGCTTTCGTTTGTCACATATGTGACAATGGCGTCCAAAAGAAAAGAGGCCGACAATGGCGCTATCGCAAGAAAGTCTTTCAGAAGTGGATGGTAACAAACTGGCTAAAGAAAAAGGACTCCTGGGCCCATAAATACACTAATATTAAGAAGAACTTCATCATTTTTTATGTTCCAGGAGCGTGTTAGCTTGTTGGCGTTCTCTCGCCCGCGACGAAGGCCAGTCCGTAGCTATAACAGACAATTTCCTTAGGCTGATGACGTCAGTGGAGCTCTATGAAGACCCTTACCACATCACAGAACACCATATCGCTGCTCTCCAGCCCTTAACTGTAAGTTAGTTTATTATTAATCATGTTTCTGATCTGGATTTAATCAGCAATGGGTGTTGGCGTACCTCTCTCTGGTCTAACCTTAGGATAAGGGCATTGCCCAGTAACTGGGTTACGGAGGTCTGATGGCAGTCGCTCCGTGTAAAATACAACAGTATCTGGTTAGACCGGAAACCTAACATAGTTGGGAAAAGGCTAGGAGGAAGAGGTTGGTGGCGTACTAACCTTGACTTTTGACTGTTAAGCCAGATTTACACACGTATAAGTAGCGTGTTAACTTGCCACTTGCCGATAGTAAGCACTTCCCAAACACCCTTTAAGCGACTTTAATTGTAAATTTCATTCACTGCGCATTGTAAACAACATTACTAAAATGTACTCAAGACGTACGACGTTTGGCTACTTAACTTATTCTTGTACTAAACTGGTTCAGACAGTGTCTTTTACACACGCACCGGTAATTTTCCATAACATAATTAATCTAAACCTCCATTTTCAGCTCATAAGTGCCTTGGGAGAGATGCTTCAAGAAGACACGATGAAGCCAGCCTGCATAGCCAAATTCTCCGACTTATTCGCAGTACTGTACACGACTCTCGCTTGCTATATCGACGCGGAATCGCCCGCGTATTCCCCGCCTTCCAATAAGAATCAGGAACGGTTTGGATTTGTGCCCAATAGAGATGCGATCAAACTCTCTCCGGCCAAGATTACGGTGCAGACGTTTAACGCGTTTCTGGAGCAGGCTGATTGTCATAAGGTATGTTTTTGAGAATACAGTATTTTTAGACTGAAGATAGATAGATTTCAACCCCTCCCCCACTTTATTAAAACAAATTCAAGTATTTGATAAGAATTTTCAACTAAAACTGTATCAGTGTCGTCATTGGACGTATCTGGACTGACTTCAGGATTGATTGGTTAAAAAAAACTGGAGTGAGAGTTCCATAATTATATACTATTTCTTATTTATAGATTTTGAACTCTTAATTTCTACTGCACAGAGTTTGAATTGAATTCCAATACAACCTTTCGTCCAGTATGGAGATTTATTAATTGTCTTTATCTTCTTAGGTACGAGAAGCCTGCTCATTATGCTTGAGCATCGAACACAGCGACTCTTCCACCACATTACTGGACCTAGCCCCGATACTGAGCGGCGCTCTGTCGCGCGAGTGCCCGCAGCACCTGTCGCGGCTAGTGTCCCGCGTGGCGCAGTACGGGCGCTGCCAGCTGCCGCCGCAGCGGTGCGCCGCGCTGGCCTTGTTAGCGGACTTTCTCAACTACAGGTGTGTATATACTGAGCGGCGCTCTGTCGCGCGAGTGCCCGCAGCACCTGTCGCGGCTAGTGTCCCGCGTGGCGCAGTACGGGCGCTGCCAGCTGCCGCCGCAGCGGTGCGCCGCGCTGGCCTTGTTAGCGGACTTTCTCAACTACAGGTGTGTATATACTGAGCGGCGCTCTGTCGCGCGAGTGCCCGCAGCACCTGTCGCGGCTAGTGTCCCGCGTGGCGCAGTACGGGCGCTGCCAGCTGCCGCCGCAGCGGTGCGCCGCGCTGGCCTTGTTAGCGGACTTTCTCAACTACAGGTGTGTATATACTGAGCGGCGCTCTGTCGCGCGAGTGCCCGCAGCACCTGTCGCGGCTAGTGTCCCGCGTGGCGCAGTACGGGCGCTGCCAGCTGCCGCCGCAGCGGTGCGCCGCGCTGGCCTTGTTAGCGGACTTTCTCAACTACAGGTGTGTATATACTGAGCGGCGCTCTGTCGCGCGAGTGCCCGCAGCACCTGTCGCGGCTAGTGTCCCGCGTGGCGCAGTACGGGCGCTGCCAGCTGCCGCCGCAGCGGTGCGCCGCGCTGGCCTTGTTAGCGGACTTTCTCAACTACAGGTGTGTATATACTGAGCGGCGCTCTGTCGCGCGAGTGCCCGCAGCACCTGTCGCGGCTAGTGTCCCGCGTGGCGCAGTACGGGCGCTGCCAGCTGCCGCCGCAGCGGTGCGCCGCGCTGGCCTTGTTAGCGGACTTTCTCAACTACAGGTGTGTATATACTGAGCGGCGCTCTGTCGCGCGAGTGCCCGCAGCACCTGTCGCGGCTAGTGTCCCGCGTGGCGCAGTACGGGCGCTGCCAGCTGCCGCCGCAGCGGTGCGCCGCGCTGGCCTTGTTAGCGGACTTTCTCAACTACAGGTGTGTATATACTGAGCGGCGCTCTGTCGCGCGAGTGCCCGCAGCACCTGTCGCGGCTAGTGTCCCGCGTGGCGCAGTACGGGCGCTGCCAGCTGCCGCCGCAGCGGTGCGCCGCGCTGGCCTTGTTAGCGGACTTTCTCAACTACAGGTGTGTATATACTGAGCGGCGCTCTGTCGCGCGAGTGCCCGCAGCACCTGTCGCGGCTAGTGTCCCGCGTGGCGCAGTACGGGCGCTGCCAGCTGCCGCCGCAGCGGTGCGCCGCGCTGGCCTTGTTAGCGGACTTTCTCAACTACAGGTGTGTATATACTGAGCGGCGCTCTGTCGCGCGAGTGCCCGCAGCACCTGTCGCGGCTAGTGTCCCGCGTGGCGCAGTACGGGCGCTGCCAGCTGCCGCCGCAGCGGTGCGCCGCGCTGGCCTTGTTAGCGGACTTTCTCAACTACAGGTGTGTATATACTGAGCGGCGCTCTGTCGCGCGAGTGCCCGCAGCACCTGTCGCGGCTAGTGTCCCGCGTGGCGCAGTACGGGCGCTGCCAGCTGCCGCCGCAGCGGTGCGCCGCGCTGGCCTTGTTAGCGGACTTTCTCAACTACAGGTGTGTATATACTGAGCGGCGCTCTGTCGCGCGAGTGCCCGCAGCACCTGTCGCGGCTAGTGTCCCGCGTGGCGCAGTACGGGCGCTGCCAGCTGCCGCCGCAGCGGTGCGCCGCGCTGGCCTTGTTAGCGGACTTTCTCAACTACAGGTGTGTATATACTGAGCGGCGCTCTGTCGCGCGAGTGCCCGCAGCACCTGTCGCGGCTAGTGTCCCGCGTGGCGCAGTACGGGCGCTGCCAGCTGCCGCCGCAGCGGTGCGCCGCGCTGGCCTTGTTAGCGGACTTTCTCAACTACAGGTGTGTATATACTGAGCGGCGCTCTGTCGCGCGAGTGCCCGCAGCACCTGTCGCGGCTAGTGTCCCGCGTGGCGCAGTACGGGCGCTGCCAGCTGCCGCCGCAGCGGTGCGCCGCGCTGGCCTTGTTAGCGGACTTTCTCAACTACAGGTGTGTATATACTGAGCGGCGCTCTGTCGCGCGAGTGCCCGCAGCACCTGTCGCGGCTAGTGTCCCGCGTGGCGCAGTACGGGCGCTGCCAGCTGCCGCCGCAGCGGTGCGCCGCGCTGGCCTTGTTAGCGGACTTTCTCAACTACAGGTGTGTATATACTGAGCGGCGCTCTGTCGCGCGAGTGCCCGCAGCACCTGTCGCGGCTAGTGTCCCGCGTGGCGCAGTACGGGCGCTGCCAGCTGCCGCCGCAGCGGTGCGCCGCGCTGGCCTTGTTAGCGGACTTTCTCAACTACAGGTGTGTATATACTGAGCGGCGCTCTGTCGCGCGAGTGCCCGCAGCACCTGTCGCGGCTAGTGTCCCGCGTGGCGCAGTACGGGCGCTGCCAGCTGCCGCCGCAGCGGTGCGCCGCGCTGGCCTTGTTAGCGGACTTTCTCAACTACAGGTGTGTATATACTGAGCGGCGCTCTGTCGCGCGAGTGCCCGCAGCACCTGTCGCGGCTAGTGTCCCGCGTGGCGCAGTACGGGCGCTGCCAGCTGCCGCCGCAGCGGTGCGCCGCGCTGGCCTTGTTAGCGGACTTTCTCAACTACAGGTGTGTATGTGACTAGTGTTAGAATAGAAGATTAGATGCAAAAATTTATCCAAAAAGCAGAAAGATCTAAACACTTCGGCTCATTGGCATGTCATTCTCTTACGTGCAATACTCTTCTATTTGAAATGTTACTTGATCAACTCAGCATACCATAAACCAGTTTTCTATATAGGGTTCTACCAAATTTCGCAATTATGGTATCTGGTTCGAAGAAAAGTTGTAATCAATTCTTCTTTCTTCCAGGTGTAACGATAACACGATCCTCATAGACATCGTGCTAGCTACCCTCAACACTGGCTGGAAGGATGAACACGACCGTGTCAGAGCCACTTGTCTCCGTGGAGCAGCCAATATCGCTCAGTTGAAGCAGGAACACCGGAATCAGGCTTTACCGGCCGCCTTTGCAGCACTCAGTCAAGGCGTGGACGCTCAGAAGACACAGTAAGTACCGGAGGCTTAAATTGACCTCTGATTCCCAGCCAACGGGCAAAAAAGAGCCCTTAATAAGACCCTGTAAATCTCTGACAGTTATGCTTCCGTTTGTATTTTCCTATGTATAGCCTCACTACCCGCGTTTGGTGTGCCGAACGCACCAAACGCGGATTGTAAACGGTGCGTTTTGTCGGCGGACAGGGCGTGTTGTAGATCGGGAAGTATTATAGAACACGACTCACGACACAAAAACGGCGGTCTTCGGCGCACCGCTCACGGACCGCGTTTAGTGTGCCGAAGTCTTAATGTAAAATATCAGCAAAAATAACCACTCCAAATATCATTCCACCACAAAATTTTAAAGCCTCCTATCTTATGCCTCCAGAACACCAACAGACAACGTGCCTCTCGCCGCCATCCAAGGTCTAAGCCGTCTCCTCACGGAACTAGACAAGATAGACAAAGAGTACGACAGAGAACTGCTCTCGATATCACAAAAGATACGTCCGTTCATGAACACGGAGTGCGCGCAAATGAGAGAGAATTCTATCAAACTGTTCGGGATTATTGCTGGAAGGGTCAAGTCGGATGCGTTGGTTGACCTGGGCGTTAGCTCCCTGCCTTGCTTCTTACTGCATTTATGTGATAATAATCCGAATGTTGTGAGGGTAAGTCGATATTATTATTATTAGTGTTTTTTTTAAATTCCTTTCGACGTGCCGATTGGTTTTTGACTTGAATAAAATACTGTAAGATTGACTGACAATAAATTCAAAATCACCACGGTTCTGCCTCTTGTCTAAATCTCTTAATTACGTATCGAATCATTTAACAATATTTTGTGTTTATTCGATACAATTACAGCGCTCTTACGAAGCTAAAAATCAACTTCTCTATAAGAAGTCTAAGGGCGTTTTCAATTTAGTCGGTTGGTGTCGGGCTGCAGCCGTGCCGCAGCAGTGAGGATGTCGTACGGCTGTCGTACTGCGGACGGGCAGTTCTGTTTTTACTATTTTGTACTGCCGCACGGTTGACACACTGCTCTCTCGTCGCGTTAACTATATGAAAAAACAGAACTGCCCGTCCGCAGCACGACAGCCACACGACATCCTCACTGCTGCGGCAAGGCTGGAGTACTATATCAACCGTTTAAATTGAAAGCACCCTAACGATTCTTTACTCCTTTAAAAACCAGTTGTATTACCACTATTTAGACCCACCCACCTCATTAATTCATCCACTCATATATTTCTACAGTTCCCGGGGTCACCTTCACATGTTGAAACCGTTACGATTTTAAATCGTTTTCGCAGGCCAGTAAATTCACTCTCAAGCAAGTCTTCAAGACATTCAACGTGAAGAAATCCAACGACTTCGTACAAACGCACTTATTAGACGAAGGTCGTCTGTATTTGGACGAGTTTCTGTCTGCGCTACTGAGGCAGTTGGCTGATGAGATGCCGGCCAGCGTGGTCAAGTGCTTGCAGACTGCCGTCAACTACCTGCATTGTGCTAGAGAGGAAATCAAGCCGCATCCGCCACTTTTACTTGGTAAGCAGCGCAATAATTATTTACTCTGGACGAGTCTTTGAGATGGGATTGCAGGGAGAAATAGAGAAAAGTAGTCAAAAGAGTGTCTTATTTTCAGGAAAACAAAAAATTCATATTTAGATTTTGCAAAAAACTGTTTGCTTAGTCGGAAATCGAATCCGAAGTTTTTGCCAAAACTGTATTATTCCCTATACCTGTTAATTAAAGTCCGAAAGTCAGACAACCGGTCTAACCTTAGGATATCGGCATTGCCCACTAACTGGGTTGCGGAGGTTTGATGGCAGTCGCTCCATGTAAAATACTGGTATTCAGCCGCATCTGGTTAGACGCGAAGCTGACCCCAACATAGTTGGGAAAAGACTAGGCAGAACAACCTTTTAATCAAATGGCCTATAAGGGTTAAATTCTGTAAAACAATTTTATGCAGTAAATCATCCAACTCAATCAATCCAGAGGTAATTAGCAATCACTATAATTGCTACAAGTAATTTCTTCTATCCCAGGTCTTCTCTACGCGGAACTATACCGCATCCGCGAGAAATACCCCGAGGAAACGGAACTCGACCCCGACATTACGAGGACAGCGCGGACCCGACTTTTACAACTGATCAAAGACCCAAATCCTCTTGTGCGACAGAACTCTGCCATGGCTCTGGCTAACATATGTCTTGTGACAGCCATGGACGGATGACCGGCGAGGGTCGTAAGGATAGTGGAAGGTAGGTATGTGATGACCAGGTTCTTGTTTGATTTCCAACGTTAAACCAATGTATTACGCCATAATGATACTATTTTTCTGGGCACGAGGCCGAATGTCGTAAAATTCTTGTTAGATTAAAACCAGAATTTGGGCAAGTTATACAGGTTACAGGTAAGGTTAGTCGGAAAGGGGGTACTAAGCCGCGGGCCACTTAATGTATCACTGATGACTATTTAAAAGAAAGTGTTAAAATTTAAAAATTCGATTAATTTTTTTTCCATGGAAAATTATTTTTATTTTAGTTTTTTTCAATAATTCTTCATCCCTGCTTTAGTTATGAATTCAGAAAATGGAGTTTCTAATCCATGACCCCAAATATGACGGAAAATGTAAACACAGCTGATCATAGCTGAGGATAGATAGAATTTAGCGTATTTTTTATGAAATCTTTGAACAGCTATTTCTCTTGAACTATTGATTTTTGGGGAAAGTTGTAGAACAAAAGTTATCCATTATTATGGTTACTTTAACACCCTTTCGGCTTAGTACCCCCTTTCCGACTAACCTTGTATAAAAAACATTGTTCTTTGAAATTAGACAGTTGTAATTGTATAATATGTTTAAGTTTTACAAAAAGCAACCCATATTAGGGCCAAACCACATCTGACCGAAGATACGTCGCCGATCTTCCGCCGGTACACATAATTCCATATAAACATCTCACACCGTACACATTTGACCGAAGATGCGTTACTAAAATTCCTCGAGTAAATTACGCACCGGAAGATCGGCAACGTATCTTCCGTCAGATGTAGCTTGGCCTATAATCTGACAAAGTAGTTTCATTAAAATTAAAATACTTTGAATTATATGTTGGTCTCGTATTTTTTAAAAACCTTGGAATTATAGGCTCTATGCCCGATAAAACGAAGGAGTGAACACATCGTGCAACGATCTTGTGGCAGCCAATCAGACTTGCATAGTGTGTCATTGGTTTAATTTTATAACAATCATTTGGTGTAAGTATACCACAGGGTGTAAACCAAATCATGTAATTCCTTCAAACCACGTGATGTACTGCTGACATAGATTAACACTGCACGGGACTCTTTTGGATTCAATAAAAATAAAATTACAAGAAGTAAACATGTGTTCTTATCGTGAGGCATTTTAGCGCCCCGAGCATACTCCGCGGCTGTCGCACGTCGCGCGGTCGTTTAACTCGGTGCGCTAAAATGTTAAAACTTTAAGAACACGTGTATACTATTTGTAATTATTTTTTATTAGATCAAAAAATTTCCCGTGCATGGTTATTCTATGTCAGCAGTACATCACGAGGTTTGAAGGAATTACATGATTTCGTTTACACCCTGTATAGAAATACTTACACCTGAATGATAATATGTTCTTTAGGAGGGACAAAGTTTGAGTATTCCTACGACTGAAAGTCATATTAATAACACAAAAAATATGTGTAGATTGTAGTGTCTTTAAAATGTTCTGTCGTGTTCATCAATATAAAAAAAATCTTATGTATAGCTGTTTTTTCTGTAATTTTGTCATAGATTTTTTTTTTGTGTATGTACTTGAAAAAAATAATTGGGTGTTACTCCCGATAGGTTTGAGTTCTGTATAGATCGAGTTTGAATCGAATGAGTGTCAATTCTTGCACTTGAAATCGACAAAATTGCACGTACGTACTGAGGTTCGAGTTGAAACTAACAAATGTTTAAAATAATCGTTCATTTTTATTCGAGCAAAGTCGATTTTATCGATTCAAGATTAAGAATTGACAATAATTCGAATCAACCTCGATCGATTCAGAACTTGATGCAGTCTACAGTAACCTCCGTCTTTATTAAATTATATTACTTATCATTTAATTTGGACTTATATTAAGAGACTGAATAAAAGATGTAAACAGTCATAAAAAAGATAAAAATAAATAAGCTATTGAGTAAGGAATATTTGTATAATTGTACTGTTGATTAAAATTTTGATGCTAAAGTAATCTTGCTCAAGCATATTGTTATGTTACGGGGTTATACCAATTTGGACCACAAAAAGCGATAGGCGATTCTGAGATGTTTCAACAATCGAAAGAATCGCACTCGTGCAACTTTTCAATCGAGTTATCGACGCTCCGACAAAACAATCGATATGTTTTTCGATGGTTTCGAATCATCAGACTCACGGTGATTGCACTCGCACTGAACGAATCCGAGTTCCGATACGCTCGACTGCGCACGAATCGGCGGTTGAGCGCTATTCGCGATTGCATCTACTCGAGTCCAACTAGTCTTAGAGAAAACCACCAAGAATCATCGAGATGTTTGAACAATACCCTGGAATGAATAAAAGAATGCGTATAATGAAGTCGCTATTCCTACCGTCAGATGGCGTACCGTCGATACAACGACCTTATTTGCACACGAACAATATGACATTATGATCAAAGGTGCTTTAGGGTACGAAAATGGGAACATTGCGAAAATTACGAATGGGGAGGCACACGCAAAACGAAAGCAGATGGCAGCCAAGTTTGTACCAATTACAACCAATCAGAACGGTTTAAATTAGCAGTAATGTCGAACAAACTTTAACCAATGAAATTGCGTTGGTATAGTCGATGGTGGCGCCATTAGTTCCCCAGTGTGCTACTCCATTACTACTAAACCAAGCAATATTTTTTGCTCTGGCAACATTAAATTACACATTATGTTATTATTAAGTTGCCAGAGCAAAAAATATTGTCTGGTTTAGTAGAAATTCGTAATTTTCGGAATATTACCCTTTTTGGTATTTACCCTATAGCATGAAATATGATATTATAATGCAAACTAACTGAAACTAAGCTGGTCGACTAGCTGAAAATCATGCGATAAAAGTTTGCTTGATCAAGATTCCGTCGATACTATAGTCATTAGTCAGTGTTAATTACATGTGATATTGATTTTTTTAGGTTATATTTTAAGGCATAGTGGGGCTAACAAGTTTGTTTACCGTAAAACCGGGTCTCCTGCGACCAAAAATCAAACAAAACACTAACCCGGGTCTGCTGCGACCATATTTTTGTTAGAAATAGACCCTTAACATGTTTTCCTAACAAAATTTGGGCGTGGCTTAACTGTTCACTAAACATGCTTTATTAGTTCATTTTGTTTGTCTCAGGAGACCCTGGCTTTACAATCTTAGGGCTTCTGTAAACAGTACCACAAGGAAACAGAGTGGCATACATGTCGCAACAGGTATATCTACAATATTCTGTATATCACTATGACAGTCGCAAGTTGGAAACGCGCCTTATGACGTGACGCGGCGTGGCGTTTGCCCTGGGCGTACTCTGAATACTAGGAGACTGAGATGCGTAATGAAATGAACACGCTTTATTACTATTTAGTGCCCTTGCGACACTAAGTCATTAAATTGTCGTTAAGTTCGTGCTGTCACTATCACTTTGCTTTAAAATGACAGAGACAACACGAACTTAACGCCAATTTAAAATTGGACCGAGTTTGAGTATTTGGCCATAATATAGTATTGAAGGGATTTTGTCCATTTAAATTTTCATCATTCCTTATTCCTTAAAAAACAAAACATACTGTGTACAGAAGCACAAAACAGATAGGTACAGAAATCAATTACATGTATGTACTTCACTTTTCATACCTACGCTCGGCGGTCGCTCTATCTATATATCTATCTTTCTCAAGCGCACGGCACTCGCGCTCGCACTCACTCGCGCTCTAGTCCCAAACAGTCGGAGATATCGTGTCCGTGAGCAGTGTCTATGTGTGCGTTGCTCGAGCGCACTTGTATGTAGATTGACTTCTGTACCTATCTATTTTGTGACAGAAGCCTCATTATTCAGGCTTTTTCTCATTTTAGGATAGTTGTTATGTTAGATGTTTACTTTTGATCGCTTGACTTCCATTGTTTGTAGAAAATCTTGAATTGAAAGTAAAAGGTAACATTTTCAGATCAATTTATTTATATGTATGAATAAAATAATAAAAATGTAAAGCTACAAGCATTTAATATTCTACATGCCTTATAAAATAAATGTTGTCATCTAAAAATAAATAAATGTATAAAAAAAAGTGTTTAGCCAAATTATATTTCCATGTTTATAAACTGTAGACATTAGAAATTGAATATTGCGCATAAAAGATTCGGCTCCGAAAGTCCAACAATTTATTTTTATAATCAAAATATTTCTCATGCGAGATCAATCTTTTATCTTGTCTTTTCAGTAAACAAATGTCAGAATTTACTTCTTTTCCGTAACATTGGGGCCACATTGGCGGGATTCGACGAATGTTTGCAATATCGCGATTTATGTCTGGCCCAGCTATTCGTCACATCGCGTTACACTGTTGGGGCCACATTGGCGGGATGTGACGAATGTTTGTGTCACAGTGTGGCCCCAACATAAGAAGAAATGGTAATCAAATTATACTTAACAGTTACGAATAAAAATATTTCAAGACTTGAGGACTTTTTGAGCTTAACCTACCAACATATTGTCAAAGAGATCATGTTTCAGAACTGATATTTCAACAATAATTTGTTCATATTGATTGCCGCGTTGGTCTAGTGGTGGCAAGCGCGACTGCTTATCGAGAGATCCTGGGCTCGATTCCCAGGTCGGGCAAAGTGTTATGGTTGATGGCAAAAGGCTCGCCCCCTATTACATGGGACTTACATATAACGGCGAAATAGGGATTTAATTATTACTATACACTTCTGCCCAACCCTTCCGAGAATACAGGCGTGATGTTATGTTATGTCAAATTGTTCATATTCTTGAAACATGGTCACCACTTAATAATAATTAACTGCTGCCTTAATATAGAAGTTACAGGTGCAGAAGTAACAATATTATAATTGGACGTAGTTAAGCGAAAAAGATCCAACCCACAAAATTATCGAAAGTGAGTTATTTATATCAAAATACTTCTGAAACTCCTTAAGTCAAACTACACATAATAACATTTTAACAAGTAAAATATTATACATTCGTCCCTTAATTACAATAAAACCAAGAAATTTAAATCAAATAACCAACGAAGAAATACAATCTAAACTTAAAAATTGACTATCTCATAACTGTGTGGGTTGGATCCTTTTTGCTTAACTACGTCCAATTTAAGCATGGGAATCAAAGATTAATACTAAATGAGTCCATACATCAGTCTCATTATAATTATACCTATGTCCTAAGTGTTTTATGTTTCATGAGACGAATCAAAAATTCATCTTAGAAATTATAATGTGATGCCAAAATAAGTATGTACCTATAAAACATTACGTAAGTCATTTAGATTTTTAGGTAAACATTCTGAGGCAGACATATTGTTCAGAAAAAATTAACACTTTTATATGTTAACTAATAATGAAGTAAAGACATCATAGCTTTGCATAGTAGACCCTTCCGAACGTTAGTAGCTATCACAGGTAATTTACGAGTATAGAATATAATAGAATATACTTTATTGTACACCAAAATTGTAACACAGCTCTTATACAATAACAATATATGTGTGTTTATATCCTAGTTTGACAATAAAAAAAATGCTACCATTGGTAAGTAAAACGATTCGTTTCTGGTCACAGGAACCGGACATTGGGCTTGTACACAAAACTGCGATGCGACGTCGCATCGTAGAAATATACGAGCTCGCACGACGCATCGCAAGAACTTACGAATTGATTCGCGTAATTGATATTTCCTATATCTTCTTATAAGTAACAGCAGTGCGCAAATCTTTTTACGCAAAATTATTCTACCTAGTATAAAATACGTGCAATACGGTTGACGACCGTCGAGGGATTGGTCACCCGAACCTTGGAAAGAAGACGCCTTGCAGCACGAAATCGCATCACAGCTATTTGCGGCGCAGTTTTCTGCGTTCCGACTTCGCATCGCGCCGATTCGCAGTTTTGTGTACAAGCCCATTAGTCGTGCTTTTTTGTTGTTACTTCTGCACCTTATTGTAATTTAAATACAATATATACAACACTAATGTTATATGTTTAAGTTTGACAATAAAGCTACGTTGAAGTCAACAGTCTCCTTTTCTTTATCGCTTCAGATCGATCTTGTACACCGAAACACAATGGAGTATAATAATATGATTTAAGAACCTACTTTTCTTTTATTAGTTGTTTTATACTACATAGCATATACAGTGCTATAATAGTTTACGATATGTCAGAACCAAAGTCTCTAGGAAAACTGAATGAGTGAGTCGAGGAACTTCAAGTATCCCCACCAAGAAGAACATAGTCTATTTAGTTGTCGCCAATAAGATTGATAAGCATATCATTTTGGGGCCCAGTGCATAATATCAGCAAGCACATTGGGTCACCCACGCGAACTCTCAACGAGTATTCCCAAGGAGGGTTGGTGTCAGGCAGGCGGCCGGTCATAAAACAAGCCAAAACCTCTAACAACATGGATTTATGAAATACATGTTGTGCCGACCCCACCTAGTGTGGGATAAGGACAGGAAGAAGAAGAAGAGCGTATACAGGGTAACTGAAAATTCGACCTATTCCTTGAAAGGGGTTATACAAGAGATGATTGGCAACAAATACCTCCATCAACTGTGGGTTGGAAATGAGCTGTTACCGAGATATCGGTGTTTTAAGATGCCAAGTGTCATAATTTTTTTTTCGAATAATTCATATTGTTTTTTGGATAAAATTCAAACAAATAATAAGTTGATGGGGATTAATTTGTTGCCAATAATCTCTATACCCTATTCACGGAACGAAAAAATAAAATGTAAACAGCATTTGACTAGGTACTCTTAATAGAGATATTTTCTGTAAAATATTTCATAACATTTCTAACAAAAAGAAACTGTTATGTTAATCTATTTGAAACACTTCTTATTCAAGTAAGTTACGAATTTTTCATCGATTTTACGTAAAATATCTATTAAGAGTAGCCAAATGTTTTCATTTTATTCTTTCGTTCCGTGGAATATATACCCCTTTCAAGGAATACTTTGAATTATCAGTCACACTGTATATAGCAAGGCCACCTTGCTGTTTTAGAGAAAGGGCCTCCAAAGCTTTTATCCTAAGGGCCACACTGAACCCTCAAGTCCCAAGGGCCAAGACTAGATAGCTCATCATACCAACATACTGTAGTTTTGAATTCCGCGCCGTTACCGCGGGCCGGATCGATGGTGCTCGCGGGCTGGTGTTGTTAACCCCTTTATACGAAAATATCACTCCTCTGTTACCGTTTGTGTCTGGGTGATAAGGTACTAGGTATAGTCCGCGCGGGCTAGTCGCCGCCTACGGTAAGTGAGCGGTGAGAGGGGGGTGCAAATCAATAGATGCGCTCTGTCAGTTTGCTTTGTCTTGTCTACCGCGTGTACCCCCCTCCTGCCGCGCGCATACCGCAGGCGGTGACTAGTCCTCGCGCGCGGACTATAATCACATAAATCAGCATAAATTCGCAAAAAATAGACACACTAAAGGATGATTTCCACCAGACGGCTCGCATCGCATCGGATCGGAAAGCATATGAACGGATGCGGCGACAATCGATCGCGTCCGGCAGGATGTCGACGCGTACGATCGGCTCCGTACCGTCGCTTGCGAACGTATCTCTGCGCCTAGTCAAATAGTTTAATTCCTACCGTGTTGACGTGTTCTAATTTTTGAAAGGATCCGATCGGATACGACTACAGGCGAACGGAGCCGATCGCGCGTCGCAGCGTACTTTCGGCTACGATCGCGTGTCGCGGAAGACGCCCGCGGTCAAACTGCTGTGCGCGGCTTGATAATATAGACTTTAAATACTGTGTACACGATTTAATATGGTTTAAAGATTGTAAAATCCGTTCCGATCCGATGCGATGCGAGTCGTTTGGTGGAAATCGCCCTTTAATCGCATCATGTGTGAAATGTTTGCTTTCGCTTGTTCGCTTTACGACAGATTCGGCGCCGGGTCATAAAGCTTGGTCCACGCAGTCTTGGTTGGAAGTGAACGTTTCGGACTTCATCAGAGCTGAAGACTGGCCGTCGTCTAGTCCCAATCTTAATCCGCTGGATTATGATTTATGGTCAGTTTTAGAGAGTACGGCTTGCTCTAAACGCCATGATAATTTGGAGTCCCTAAAACAATCCATATGATTGGCAGTGAAGAATTTTCCCATGGAAAGAGTGCGTGCTTCTATTGATAACTGGCCTCAACGTTTAAAGGTCTGTATTGCAGCCAATGGAGACCACTTCGAATAAGCTGTTTATATTTTAAATTGTTTTATATTTATGTATTAAACTAACACACTGTAAAAGTAATAAATATTAATTGCAATAAAAAAAATGTTTTTTCTTCGTGACAATATTTATGGCAAGACTAGGTATAGGATATAGATTGTAATATCAATACAATAATATTAACATACGTACACCTCTGAGTTTTCGAATTAAAGTGCAGATCTGAATTATTATTATCACTTACGTTAACGGTGAAGGAAAAACATCGTGAGAAAACCTGAACATCTGAGAGGGCTCCATAAAGTTCTCGATGGTGTGTGTGGAGTAGTCACCCGAACCAGGCCAACATAGTAGACTAAGACTTAACCTTCTCATTCTTTGAAGAGGCCTTGGCCTGTGTGTGGGAAAGTAATCGTCTGAACTATGAAAAAAACTCATCTGCATCACCTGTGAAATCGTGTATTTTCAGCTGCTAAAAAGTAAAAACAGCTACCCTTTTTCAATATGCATAGGTGTACTTAGAATAAAACAATATATGCAGCGCGTGATCGGAGCCTGTCAAATAACTTGGCCTCACATTGAAACAAAATAATCACTGAAGGCAGTCATAATTAAATGTTCCGCCTAGCCTTTCCCCAACTATGTTTGGGTCACCTTCCAGTCTAACCAGATGCGGCTGAATACCAGTATTTTACACGGAGCGACTGCCATCAGACCTTCGCAACCCAGTTACTAGGCAATACCGATATCCTAAGGTTAGGATTATTGTTAAGTAATGGCAGGGATAATTAAATAAAACAAACATATCTATAAACCATTTACTAGAATCAAAATTTATATAAATAGGCTAAAATTACATCATTAAGAAAACAATATAACATTGAGTAGGTACAAAAGTAAAATTGCATTTTATTATTATAATATAAAATAAAGCTACAAAATATATAAAATAATTTGACTCTCATCTGTCTATACCCAGGTATTATTTCCTATTAAAATGTAAGCCATTTTAATTGAAATATAGGTACCTACCATTCTAATAATTACTTTTAGTAATTACTACACTAATGACCAAATAGTCAAACGCTACCTACTCAGTCTCGTGCTGTCACTGTCAGTTTAGAGTGACAGTGACAGCACGGGACTTAACGGCAATTTAAAATTGAGTAGCGTAAAAGGTACCCACGCACTAGGCAGCCTGGCTATGCAGCCAGGTTGCGGCAGCCAAAATATTTGAGCAGCCAGTTGTAGCAGCCATTGACGGCTAGTTGTGACCCTTTCGTCAAGCGATATGGACAAAATACGTCTGGCTGCTACGACAAGTGCGCGGAGACCACAGGGTAAAAGTACACTGTGCCATATCCCTATATAGTTTGTGGTGGGGACTGACGGCAGTCACATAGATTCGCCTACACTCGCTCTGGATGCGCGCAGCCAATTGGCTGCCGTGCAACCGGGCGTGTTCTACTGGCTGCCGCAGCCGGGAGTTCGTGGCAGCTTAGTGCGCGGGCTCCCATACACCACAAAACAGATAGGTACAGAAGTCAATCACATGTATGTACTTCACTTTTCATACCTACGCTCGGCGGTCGCTCTATCTATATATCTATCTCTCTCAAGCGCATGACACTCGCGCTCGCATTCACTCGCACTCTAGTCCCAAACAGTCCGAGATATCGTGTCCGTGAGCAGTGTCTGTGTGCGTTGCTCGAGCGCACTTGTATGTAGATTGACTTCTGTACCTACCTATCTATTTTGTGCATACACCGTCATTAATATGTTCGACTGGCTGCCGCAGCCAGACTGCCTAGTGCGCAGGGAGTCTTAGAGGATTTGGCCATTAGAATAATAATTGTAAGAGGGTCAGCTTTATATCGATATTCACATTAAAAATCTTTATTGTGTAATTTACTCGCAAAAATCATTCTGGGTTAGGATCCATTTTTCAATAATAGTTATCCTTGTTTTCCAATTTTCATCTGACAAATGAGTTTTTTATTCGCTATTTGTTCTTCCGTCACTCTGCAGGGGCCGCAACTGTAAATACAAAGAATATAAATAAGTACTTAATAAAATATACGAAGGCCGTTACTTCTAATCCCTCGTTTATACACCGAAAAACAAGTTGTGATAAAACATAGAGCAACGCCGCCACTGATAACCGTTGCTCTAAGGTTTTGATACAAGTTCAACAACAAACATATTGAGTAAGTCTTTTTCATCACTCATGCTCTGAAAGTGTGTCATTTACCTCAAAAGTGAATAAAAAATGTCTCATTTCTACCATATGGAAGAAAAGTCGAAAATCGAACATAGTTTTTTTATATTTTATTTTATTCCATTAACAATGTTGTGTTACTTAACATAAAAACTGATTGTTTATTTATTTATTAGGAACAAAAAACAGTTACATGCCAAGATTAACTAAAGATGATTAAATTAGCACAATTCTTAGAAATAAGTTATACATAATATATGCTATACCTATTTATGTTACTACACAATCATGTAACCCACACCATTGTCCACCATTGTCCACGAATTCACAAGAAAGTTAAAAGAAAACAGACATACAATGTGCATCTATAGGACTGTTAAAAAGTGAAAATAAAAAAAAAGGAAAGATTATTTATGTATACCTAAGTGGTAGTTAGTAACTCTATTGCTCCTGCCTATGTGATGTCTATATTGTGATGTCTATGATTTCAAAAACTACTTTTAGTTCAATCAAGGTAGGTACCTACTAGAGATGTGCCGATTATGACTTTGGCCGACTAGCCGATTAGTCGGTTGTAAAGAGGCCGACTAGTCGGCCAAGCCGATCACGGTTTCGGGGATTTCCGTGAGGCCCGGTATCCACCAAAGCGGAGAGGAGAGGAGACGAGAGGAGATGTGCTGCAAGCTGGCAGATTATTTCCACCAAAGCGGAGAGGAGATGTGAGCTTTGTGTAGTAGAGATGTGAGCTGTGAGAGATCGAAACCAGTCAATTTCTGTCTTCGAAAAAAAGACGGCCGCCGGACTAGACATTTCTCCACTCTGCCGCGCCGCTTGCTCGCTCGCCGCACAAAATTCTATAGAAAAATGAGACATCTCTTCTCCTCTCCGCTTGATCCATTTCCACCCAAGCTAAGCGGAGAAGAGATGTGGAATTAACGAAATCGGATTGGTGTATTCAAACACATCTCCTCTCGTCTCCTCTCCTCTCCGCTTTGGTGGATACCGGGCCTGACGCTTCGTTTACAGCTGATTCGCGCGCAAGTAGCAACCACCGCGCCGCCTGCGGACGTGTCGGAACCTGTTTTGTTTAATTCCCATTTTTTCTTGATTTTTGCTTTTGTACGGGTCAAAGCGGTGTTTTTGTGTAATAAACGATCAAGGTTTTTATTTAATATAATTCCCCCTACATACATTTTACTGAAAAATACATACAAAGTAAGAAGCCGGATAGTCGGCGCTCTTTGCCGAATAGTCGCCGACTACGATAGTGGCCGGATAGTCGGCTTTACCGACTAATCGGCACATCTCTAGTACCTACACTAGGACCATGAAGGTATATAGGCTCTTTTTTGTCGGGGGTTAAAAATTGGAGACCACAGTGTAGGTACCCTCTGTGGGTCTCATGTTAATAAAATATAGGTACTGCAAACACGTACGGAGGCAGTTTCTCCCTGAGCCAAAACTCTTTGGTGGCGTCGCAGTGGGCTCTCAGCTGTTTCCTGTCCCACGACAAGGTTTCCTTTCGCCACTCTGGAGACACATACGGCAATTGCGGTTTAGGTAACGTTATCTGGGAAATAAAACGAAATTATGTTTAAAGAATGAGTGAACGGCGATTAAAAAAAGGAGTTTATAAGACGGATATCAATGGAAACGCCGGTAGAGGACGTCCTAGGACATACATCAATGTTATTGGTGAAGTCCTTCACAAATGACAGGTGTGAAGTACTCTCAACCGGCGTGCGTGCTTGACAAGATGTATGAATATGGATGAAGCGAAAGGAGTATGTAAGGGTCGTAGCATGTGGCGATCTATAGTTTCTGCCTGCCCCCATGGAAAAAAGGTATGAGTTTATGTATGTATGGAAACGAAATTAGAAGTGCAACAGGAAGAACGTAAAATACCTAGTTCTAATGCCCGCAAGCTCTTTTCCTGTTTGCCAGATCTTATGGCCTAAACACAGAAATCTTAATAATAAGGCAAGGCCTCTTATATACATATTATAATACATTTTTAAATATTTCAATAAAAGCTATACAAAAACATTTAAAAATATAGAATATAGTAGCCCACCGGCATCGGGAACAGGGTCCAAGCTACCGGTGGTTAGGGCCTCAGAGAGAGGAACTTCCTGACAATGCGCGCCGTGTCCAGAAGTACCGCTTTCTGTATCAGGCCCTTGACCCAGCTGCCCAACGAGAGTCTCATAAGATGTTGGTCGAGGCTCTTGGCTATTAAGCCATTGGCCGTAACGACTATCGGCACAATGACTGCCGAGTCAACCTCCCACATGTCGACAACCTCGTGTGCCAAGTCTTGATACTTGATTTCTTTACCTTTCTCGGCTTTCACAAGGTTCTCGTCATGCGGGACAGTGATATCAACAATCATTGTGAGACGCTCTGATCGATCTATCACCACTATGTCAGGCTTATTGGCAATAATAGTCCTGTCGGTGATGATAGATCGATCCCAGTACAATGTGATATGACCATTCTCGAGAACTGGGCCGGGCACATACTTGTAGTATGGTACTTCCGCGTCCACAAGGTTGTATTTCAGAGCAAGTTGCTGGTGGATAATCCTAGCCACTAGGTTGTGATTAGGCAAGGCCTTATTATTAAGATTTCTGTGGGCCTAAACCAATAATCGCTGCTATACAAAATTTAAGAATTGACAGGTTTTTAACATTAGGTATGTACAGTCACGTGTATGTATACACGTAGCGATCTTAAAAAGCGAATTTGTTTTAGAGAATAAAGTGTAAGTAATTAAGAAATATTAGAAACGGTAATTCGTGTGTAATTGTAAAAACTGTGTAGAATATTTCATAATTCTAATAGATATTTTGGAAGGAAATCGCTTTTTAATTTCGCTATGTGTATACATATTATTACACGTGACTGTACTTCTATTGAATTTCTATCAAACACCTACATCTGTCCGTCGACGGACACCTCAATCCGTCAAACTGTATCACACACAAAAACAACCCTATTTATTTAGCACTAGTATAAGCTTTTGGGCCAACTTCATCCCACCTGTTAGCCTGGGGCCTTCTTGGTTCATCCTAAAAATGTAACGGGGTGTCTTGCGTAAGCGACGAACACGACAAACGCAATCAAGACAACGGTATTCCCTACTAGCGGCCTATGTGGCGAGACGCGACGTAACGCGTATTTGTCTTACGTCGAGTCGCGTCGCGTCGCACCGCGTCGCGTTTGTCGCTTACGCAGTACACCCCGTAACTGTCAACTCACTGGGTTAGACGGTGCCGGCAGTCCTGGAAAAGGCGCCTTCACCATGAAGTAATCCGTGGAAACCTCCATGGCTTTTGTCATACTGCTCGTGTATATATTGTCAATGAGGTGGGCTCGCGTTTGACGGTCCTTGATGTCGTCTATGCTGACAGCGGGCGTCAAGATCTGGCGGGGACGCGTTTTTATCGTTTCCTCCAGTTTTTCGTCTGGGGGCTTCACCTGGGTTTATATTTAGAATATCAATAAACACTGATTTATTATTATCAGGTCACTTCTTGCGGTCCCATCTGTAAGGGTCTGAGCGCCACCTTTGACTTTTCGAATTCACGTGCGGATCAAAATTTATCACTTGCGTTAGGCTGGACATCCACCAGAGCTGTGCGAAGAAAATGTGCGCTGCGAAAATGTGTAGCGAGGATGTGAAACGATGTGACGCTTTCCACCAGTGCTGTGCGAAGAATGCGTAATGTGTAATGCGTAATGTGTTAATGTGTACGAATGAGCCGTGCGAGGATAGGTAGCGGACTCTTTTCGAATAGGGTGGTGTGGCGGTAGCGGTACACATTCCTCGTAACACATTCCTCGCAACACATTCCTAGCAACACATTCCTCGCAACACATTTCTCGCTTGTTTTGTATGGACAAAAACCTCGCACGGCTAGACCTATATCCACCACCACCAGAGCTGCGCAGAGCGAAGCTAGGTAAATGAAGTGATTCTATTGGTGCTTACAAAACACATTCCTCGCTACGCAGCTTAGCACAGCTCTGGTGGATGCTCAGCTTTAACGGTGAAGGAAAAACATCGAGAGAAACCAAAACACCTTAGAAGGCTCCAAAAAGTTCACGATGGTGTGTGTAGTACGCTAACTTGCATCAGGCCAGCGTGGTGGACTAAGGCCTAAACTCTTTTCGGCCCGAGAAGAGGCCCGTGCCCAGCAGTGGGATAGTAATGGGCTGATTATGCATTGGTAATCATAATATTTTCTTCGGTGGCCTTTGTATATCCTGGTTTTCAGAACAGTGGTGTCACATGCTCACCACGGCGCCATAGGAAGGGACAATGAAGCCGTAATTTAAACGCAATAAAATTTTATTGTTCGTAATTTATAAATCATCTCGCTGTTATCCTATTTCTCGTTCAATGTAACGCAGAGAAGGCCCAGTACAAGGTATAATTGTAAATATAGCGACCCGCCCCGGCTTCGCACGGGTGCAATGTAGATATGGGGCATATATCACACATATACCCCACAAATGTGGGGCATATACCTAAACCTTCTTCTTGTATCACTCTATCTATTGCTGAAAACTGTATTAAAATCCGTTGCGTAGTTTAGAAGATCTAAGCGTACAGACAGCGGGAGCGACTGTTTTATACTATGTAAAGATTATGTATGTCGCAATACGTGTACTCACATACGGTTCCTGAACCTTTGTCGGGTCTTCCCCGATAATAGGCTGCGGTCTATGCATCAGACTAAATGGTGCAGGATTTAATTTCCAAGGTGTTAATGTGTGCAGATCCTTAAGAGGTGGAGGCCTTGTCATCAAGCACGTCGGCTTCTCTTTAGAGGAAGTTAAAGGTGCTTGTCTTAGTGAGAATTTGTGATAATCTGTTCTGTACGTTGTTTTGCGATCGAAGAGCATCTTCCTCATCCTGACTTCTGGGTTAGGCATGTTTATTAAAGCTAGAACTTTTAAAAGGAACTGCTGAATCTTCGAATAAAATTTTGAATTTTTAATAGGTAGTTATTAGTTTTAGTGTTATTTTATATATATATTATATAGATTGGATACTTCAAAGTCTCTTTAAATGCTATCTAGCGAAAGTCAAAGACAATATAGAATAAAAATCACTTTGTTCTAGCGAAAGTCAGATCACAAATTAGTCAAAGAGAATATAATCACTGCGTTTTATTAGTGATAATTACGGATAATTATAATTTTATAAACAATACGTCCAACATACAATCACAGAGTACTTTTATATGTATATACGGAAAATAGTAGATACAATCTGTGGTTGTCATCGATATTTCACATAGGAAGGAGGATAACACACGTTTGTTTAAAATCTCATTTAGTATTCATCTCATTTATAAATGAAATTTTAAATTATAATTATTTTTGCTAATCCACGCTGAACCAAATTGAAGGCACCGACTTCTGAAACTGTTAATTTGTAATATGGTAATTATTTTATTAATTTTTTCGGTTTTTTGAAGTCGGTTTTATTTTTGTTAAAAACTTTTTTTTTCATATAAGTAATGGCTAATTTTCAACCGCGCCGATCATACGTTTTGCGAGGTTAAGCTGTGATTGCCGCGGTCAGTCCGTGGATGGGTGAGCATTCGTTACACATCGAGACCCTTCCGTACCTCGGAGAGTACGTTAAACAATCGGTCCCGGGTGTCATACGAATGCCTATGGCAGTCGTTACGGGTAGTCAGAAGCCCGAAAGTCTGACAACCGGTTTAATCATTGCCCCGTAAATGGGTTGCGGAGGTCTGAAGGCAGTCGCTCCGTGTAGAATACTGGTATTCAGCCGCATCTGGTTAGAATGGAAGTTGATCCCAACATAGTTGGGAAAAGGCTAGGCAAATATTTATATACAACCTGTAAGGTGAGTCAACATCTGTTTTTTTTTAATAATCTTTGCCTCACATTTGGATTTCTCTTGTATCATATGCGTTTACAGACACAAATCTTCACATGCACAAACGCCCAGACCCGGAACAACTATTTATAAGACATTCAAATATTTGATCCGTGCGGGAATCGCATCCACAACCCGTAGCGCAGAAGCCAATCGCTTAAAGACTGCACCAAACGTGTCGTCAAATTTGGAATTTGTCCCATAGTAAGAGTTGTACAGAATGATGAGCAGAATTCATGGTTTTTGGATTGTAGCCGACTAAGCTTACAGCTGTATAAAGTAGGTACTCTCTAGAATTTTGAATGAATGGTTCTAAAACTTGGATGAACAAACAGACAGCCTACTTTTTTTTTACATACAAGGTGTAAAAAGACCCTTCACTAAGCCGTCAACCATGCATTCAGTACATCAAACTAAGTAACTCTACGCAAAAATTGTCGCTGGGAAACGACTTTTTTTTTGGGTGGAAAATTTCGTTTTATTGTAAAGCTCAATGTAACGCACTCAAAACACTGTGCTGATAGATGCAATGAGTAGTAAACGGGTAATGGAGGTTTTTTTTAAAAATATTTTTTTTTAAAACGTCGCGTAACTAGAACGTTCCCAGGCATAGTCCAGAACAAAAAAAATATCGCAGTGACGTGGAGAATAAGTGCCTTTCGGCTTCGTTAAGGGTCTTTTTATACCGTTTATACTGAGTTTTGTACACATAGGAACGAGACTGTTAAAGAAATGTCAAGTCACATTTCGCGCATAACGATATTGAACTATTTTAATTAGAGGCGTAACTATCGCCTTCCTAGACACAATATTCTAACCCCGATCACTAAAGAAGAATTTTCTAAAATCAGTGATGTAGATACACTTTGCCCGAACTGGAAATCGAACACAGACCCACGACTCCCGGCCATGCTAGCGAAACTGAACTGATGAGTTATTTATTTCTGTGCGATATTGTGCGACGAAACTGTTGATACTTATGTAGAGAGAAATATAATTATGACTAATAATATCAGAGCACTTAAATTTAATCTTTATTGACCTTGACATAAGCATCGAAATTGTGCAACGGTTCACGCCGATAGTACTACAACTCGGACTTCCCCTCAAATACCGTGCTGCTATTGGTCAACGTAAATACCAACATTGAAAACAATAACAAGCTAAAATCGTCGATTTACTGACATACATCTTAACAAACAATGCTACCAAACAAAAGAAAAGATTATTCTTAATTTTTTAACATTAAAACTTAATTTAGAACGGTTACTGTTTAAGAGAAATCTTGTTCTAAAGTTTCTAGTTCTGAATCGCGCAATCAAAGTTTTCGTGCTTTGTAGCATATATACAAACGACGGTGCTTAGCTGTCGGTCTTCCCCTGGGGTCGCTTCATCGACCGACCCACTAGTCGTGGCCTACCAATGACTGGTTGACCTAGTCGTCCTCGGACGTTCTTTCGTTGGATCCCAACGGAAAGTTAAACACCATTACTTTAAATTCCAAAGCGATCCTTAATTCCTCATTGACCTCACCCTGGGTACCGTTAGATGTTCGAGGCGCTTCTTGGTCACCTGCTTAGCGGGGGCTGTAAAGCGACTAGAGGGGGCTGACAAGCCCGCAGTGGCACATACAGCGGGGAAGCTTCACCACGAGTGACCCGGTTGCGTGGGACACAGCGCTTGGAAGACGAAGACCCCCAGGGGAGGCATCCGCTGAATAATAAAACAGCGTTTAAACAAATAAACTCAAATAAAAACGCGCTGAAGGGCCAACAGCGTTAACAAATTGGCTCAAAACCCAAACAAACAAACCAACCTTTTGTTCAATAAAATTAGAAATTCTTAGCTTTTTTAAATATCACGTAATGTTAAGTATTTTAATTACTTAAGTACTTATGTTTAACCACCCCCACAAGGACAAACATTTTAAAAACCGTGACTAAATTAAAACATGTTTTTTTGGAAATCGCGATTAAACATAGCCTTTAAGAATATCATTAGATAATTAACCTTTGAACCGCTTGAGTCGCATTTCTGCGACAAATATTTTCGTGCCCCTACCGCGCGTGTCGTATTTCTGCGACAAGAACATGCATGGTTTTTTTGTTCTATTTTCGTCCTATGAACTGCGTGGTACAACTAAAACGATTTTTCAATAGAGATATGATTTACAATAATTACTTAAAATTGTTACATAGCTCTAAGTATTCAAAAAGCTTAATATATTTATTATACTTAGGTATTATTTTATCGATTCATAGTCGCGCGCTAGGGGCACGGCAATTGATATTTAGCCACGCGCTTAAAATGTTAACTAAATTCTAGATTATTGTAGATCTGTGGGTTTTGTTGCATTTTATTATGAATTCAAGATAATGTAACAGGTGGTAGAAAAAACACTTCGTTTATTACGTAACGATTAAGATTAAAACGTGCGATATTTATTTACAACATACTTCTAATTCATAAACATAAGATCACGCTTTATATTCCCCGAAGGGTTCGGGAGAGTTCCTTTCACCAGTTTTGTTTAAGTCCCATGTAATAGGGGGCGAGCCTATTGCTATCAACCGGGCACAAATCCAAACTCCGGGCTGCTACTGAGAAATTCCTAATGGAAAAACACAATAAAACTTTACCCGACCTGGGGTTTGAACCCAGGACCCCATGCTCAGCAGTCGCGCTTGCGACCACTAGACCAACAAGGCAGTCAAACTTCTTATTCCAATTTTTTTTTGTTTTTATAAAATAAAAAAACTTTTTAACAAAAATAAAACCGACTTCAAAAAACGAAAAAAGGAATAAAATAATTACCATATTACAAATTAACAGTTTCAGAAGTCGGTGCTAATCCACGCTGAACCAAATTGAAGGCACCGACTTCTAAAACTGTTAATTTGTAATATGGTAATTATTTTATTCCTTTTTGCGGTTTTTTGAAGTAGGTTTTTTTTTTTAAAGTTTTTTATTTTTTAATTTTAGTGGCCTTAATTAAAACATGGTTGGACCTACTAAAGACGTTGCTCATAACATAATCACATCATCACATTATGCGTACTGTTCGTGATTGAGGAGTTCCATTGTCTATCTCCGAAGTTCTTGATCAGATCTTCACCAAATTTAAATGGGACCAACTCCGGAGTATACCCTATCCATTAAAAAAGAATTATCAAAATTGGTCTACTCTGTAAAAAGTTATGCGTGGTCTAACATAAAAAAATATACGTGTCGAATTGAGAACCTCCTTCGTTTTTCTCGTCGGTTAAAAATATACTGAGTTTGTGAGTGCGAGAATACCTAGTCTTGCCATAAATATTGTCACGAAGAAAATTTTTTTATTTTATTACTCATAATATTTATTACTTTTACAGTGTGTTAGTTTAATACATAAATATAAAACAATTTAAAATATAAAAAGCTTATTCGAAGTGGTCTCCATTGGCTGCAATACAGTCCTTTAAACGTTGAGGCCAGTTATCAATAGAAGCACGCACTCTTTCCATGGGAAAATTCTTCACCGCCAATCGTATAGACTGTTTTAGGGGCTCCAAATTATCCTGGCGTTTAGAGCAAGCCGTACTCTCTAAAACTGACCATAAATCATAATCCAGCGGATTAAGATCGGGACTAGACGACGGCCAGTCTTCAGCTCTGATGAAGTCCGAAACGTTCACTTCCAACCAAGACTGCGTGGACCGAGCTTTATGACCCGGCGCCGAGTCTTGTTGGAAGGACCATACTTGGTTATTGAACATGGTGTTGTTAAGGGGCTTAACTACCTTCTCAAGAATGGTATCTTGATACACTTGTGCCGATGTTTTGATACCTTTTTCACAAAAATATGGCTCAGTCACTCCTTCATAGCTAACACCCCACCAAACCATCACTGAAGTCGGATAATGCCCACATTGCACTCTGTAGACTAATTGGGAAGCTTCCTTAGAGCTTTGAGCATAAATACGGTCATTTTGTTTGTTAAAATGTTGCTTAATTGTAAAGATTTTCTCATCCGTAAACAAAAATTTTCTGTGACCTCCCTTTGCGTACCGCTTCAGTAGTTGTTTCGATTATACCACCCTATTCTTTTTTAAATTATCAGTTAGAAAATGACCAGTGCGTCTCTTATAGGCTCAAGTCCTAAGTCATCTTTTAAAATACGCGACATGGTTCTGGGTGCTATCTTCATCTCCCGAGATAAAATCTTTTGCTTTCGGACAGGATTTCTTGGAATTCTTTCCCTTACTGCTTTGACCACCTTTTTCGTACGAACACTACGTGGACGGCCAGATCTTTTTCTGTCACAAACAGAGGAGGTCTCATTGTACCTATTAATAGCCCGGTACACAAACATTTGACCAATACCAAGCGTATGGAGAGTTTTAAAAATTGCATTTGGCTCCATACCAACTTTGTGTAATGCAATCACAGCGATTCGGTTCACTTTATCACCCCACTCCATTTTAATATCGCAATATTGTACAATGTATTGGCGCCAAAATTAGAAAACTCAATGAACAATCGTATAAAAATGACAGATTCCAAATTCAAATGTAATATCTTTCTTATTTTTAATTGTAACAGTATTTTATAAATCAATGCACAATAAAATTAAACAAAGAGATCATAATTTAAATAATTTATTTTAAAATTCATCAATAATTTACACCATGTAATAAACATTTCAAACTATTCAGATAATACCACAAAATAAAATATTAAATTTATTATCACAAAATTGATAAACTATAGATATTGTGGAATCTCTGGTTAGAGTAACATCTGTTTAGTGGACCCCTTAAATACCCAAAATAAAATAAATAATATATAAATATCATTTTTAATATTATCATAGTTGAAAGTTTCCATATCTAATACAAATTTTATTTTTGGACAGAGACAGAAAATATTTTTTTATTTAATGTTTTCATGCGTTTTAGGGTTAGTCTCCACCAAACGAAAAAATCTCGCGGTTGCTCGATATTTATTTTAAATTTCACTGAATAAGTAACTGTCGCCGTCCCCTGAGAATATAATTGCATTCGCAAAAACACAACTTTTCAGAACAAAATAAAAACCGATTTTTGACGAATGCTTGCCAAGTACTGCTTGTAACTGGCAAGTACTGCTTTTACCTGGCAAGCAGTGCTTGTAACAGTGCCAAGTACTGCTTGTAACTGCCAAGTACTGCTTGTAACTGGCAAGCAGTGCTTGTAACAGTGCCAAGTACTGCTTGTAACTGGCAAGTACTGCTTGTAACTGCCAAGTACTGCTTGTAACTGCCAAGTACTGCTTGTAACTGGCAAGCAGTGCTTGTAACAGTGCCAAGTACTGCTTGTAACTGGCAAGCAGTCGTCGAAAATCGTTTTTTATTTTGTTTTGAAAAAGGTGTGTTTTTGTGAATGCCATTATATTCTCCGGGGATGGCGCTGTATCAATATTGACTTAAGTATAAAATTCAATGTAGACATCAAGAGTTTCCTTGAGCATGCCCGAGAATACCCAAGGCGTCGAAATTTATATTTAAAGGCCAATATTGATACAGTTATTTATTCTGTGACATTAAAAAAGAGCGCAATTGACAAGCATATCATTTTGGGACCCAGTGCATAATATCAGCAAGCACATTGGGTCACCCGCGCGACAGCGCAACGAGTATTCCCAAGGAGGGTTGGTGTCAGGCAGGCGGCCGGTCATAAATCAATGAGCCAAAACCTCTAACAACATGGATTTACGAATTACATGTTGTGCCGACCCCACCTGGTGTGGGATAAGGGCAGGGAGAAGATTAAAAGAGAGCGCGAGGATTTATCCGCTTGGTGGAAACTGACTCTTACAGTAAAATTGGTTCAGCCGTTTAGGAGATAGAAGCAGAGATACAAGCAAACAAATCGATTTAAAAACTTTCAAGAATCTACTGGATAAATATTTTCAGTTTACTTATACGAGATCAAAATCACATAATATAAAAATATTAAGTAGATTTTTTTTATATTCATCTTATAATAAATTCTTAGTATTGAACGCCAAAATATACATTTTTACATAGAAAGCGTTAATTGTTAATTTACTAGTTGCATTCAATCACCTGTTCATTATTGCGAATGAACTACAGCAGTAGAAAATACAGGATAGGTATTAACGTTTGCATTTGTAAAGCTGATGATCACCATCATTAATTGTATCTGGATAAACAACAGTTTACCTAATATTGTAGTACATTTTTCGAATAAACGGTGTAGTAGAAGAAGATTAAATGTTGGTGAACACTGGCCTAACGCAGCGTCCTACGTGAGCGATCTTGACGCGAACGCGAAGCGGCGCGATTACAACAAACAGTCGATACCTATTGAAGTGGCCTACGTGACCAAATGCACGCAGGGTGCGGTGCGGCGCGGCGCCAAATGAAGCGAACGCGATCAGTTGGCTTGATAGTTTCGCCGCTTCGCGTTCAATCGCTCGACTTTCGCGTCGCACCGCATTCGCGTTGAGATCGCTCACGTAGGACGCCGCATAAGAGTATCGTGAGTAGTAGGACGGGGATACCACGCTTCAATCCGATAGGTCGAAACCCTGTACAAAGAGGTTTAAACAGCGCGTGCGACGCACCCAGATGCAATTATTTTGTTTAATTGCGAGGACTGTACTATATTCTACGTACCAGATATTATGCAATTCAAACAAAACATTTGGCTCGCATGAACTGTCAAATAACATGAATTAAGGCCCCTATGACACTGGCGTTTTGCGGGCGAGCGCGTATCTCGAACGTGCACGATGCGATAACGCAGTGTTAACATTGAGAAATGCTCGAAGGCTGTACAGAGTGGGTTTTGTCCAGTTTGAGAGCTGATAGCAGTGTTTGCTAGGCCTACTAATAGACGCCAGCGCAGCATATCGCCCGTCACGCAAATCCAACGCGGCGCTCATGTTTCATCGACGCTCACGCATGTGACATGTTTGCATGTGTGCGTATGCGTGTTCTCGCCAAAATAATGGCTGCTCAGAACCCGAGGCGTAAGACATACGATCATCATTTTTGGCGAGAACTGTACGTTTTAATATTGATCTCAGTTGCTGTTTCCATGTTGTATTCTTACTTAATTTTTACCTTCAAACTAATGTTAAACTTACTAGGTACATAAAAATCGGATCACAATCATCAGTTATCCTATCAATATGATGTTGGCTTAATTTCTTATTGAACATAAGGTGCTTCCAAATTTGGTGTGGATATTTTTGGGACTGTATATTTACACCATAATAATACCGCCAGGCCGGTATTCACCAAAGTGGAGATGGGCAATAGGTGGAGAAGAGTGGCTTTGCAGCTGGGGTGTATTCACCGAAGCTGACCGGAGATGTGTGTTGGCTAAAGCAGAGCTGAGCGGGATGGGCGGGCTCATTCGCTAGTCGAGTCGACTAGCGGCGCGCTGCCGCTTGTTCTGGTCTCCGCTGCGCGCCGCCTGCTTGACAGTGTACATCTTCGCTTCGATCATGCCCAACAATTAGAGACATCTCGTTTCAACTGTGTCCGATAAAGCTAAGCGGAGAGAAGATTCATAAATAATGAAATTCTAATGGTTGTTTCTGACACATCTACGCTCTTCTCCACCCATTTCCACTTTGTTAGATACCGGGTCATAAGCAAGAAATTAACAAAGAAATCTCTAATAATATTTTGAGGATATAAAAAAAAAAAACAAGTGGCTTGGTTAAATTAGAAAACATCATCTCGTTAATTATTCGAATCCTACTTGCTAGGTAATTAAAAACATTAACTTGCTACTAGTGATCAAATGAAGGAAAAGAAGAAAACACAGCATTCCGGAAAAAAGAAACGGAAATTTAACAATTTTCTACTCAGCCATTTTATTCTTATGTAAATGAATGATCCTTAAAATATCCGCATTTAATTTGGAAGCACCTTATATTTATATTATATTATAGAAACTTACTACATAAGAATTGGATCACAATACAGCAAAATACCTATAGCCTACCTCACAAACGAGCTGGCGTGAATATGTTATATTAATATGAATTTTGTACATAATAGCCTGGGCTGGGGACAACGCTCAAGGGCCTACGCCCAAAGGCGGCACTGCATGGCTAGGATTTTTTAAAACTCAATTAATTTTTAACCTTATTGTAATAAATACCCTTTAGGACTCGTATTTACCATACCGTGGGATGCTTCGGTATGCCGCGGCACGATGAAGCATCCCGCGGTATGCTAAGCAAATATGTGTGCTAATAATGGTGTTAACATTTAATAATAACTTTTTGTTAATTTGATAACTATGTATATAATTTTACTGACTCATCTACACACACACGTAACACTAAGTTTATAATAAACTATTTATTGCTTTTATTTAGTAGTATTCTAATTTAATATTGTACGTAACATATTTATTTCGTTTGTGTCGTTATTGCCCGTGGCATCACTATGGTCGTATCTGAAATCCAGCGTTGCGAAATTTTGTATTTTTTTTAAATGTCGCAGCATTATGCTGAGATAGGAGCCCTATATGGCCTCGTGCAGATAGTCAAAATTTGTATCCTTTCTTTTTTTAAATATTGTTTTTGTTTCTGTAAGTGCCCGTGTGAGTCCAGAATAAATATTTTTTAAATATTGTTTTTGTTTCTGTAAGTGCCTGTGTGAGTCCAGAATAAATATTTTTTTAAATTTTGTTTTGTTTCTGTAAGTGCCTGTGTGAGTCCAGAATAAATAATTTTCTTTCTTTCTTTTCTTTTAACATAAGGTTTAAAATTATTTGAGCTTAAAAAATCCTTTGCCGTGTCGCGCCGCCTGTTGGCGCAGGCCCTTAGGCTGACTTACTCAAAATTGACGTATTAGCCTGGGTTAGTGAAGTTTGTATGGCCGTTAAAAAGATTTATTTGGTAAGCCCTAAGCTGTCGCCTTAGCCCTAAGACATTATGTACAGTATCCAAAAGATAACTACCTCACAAGGAAAACCGTTCAGGTACATTGTTTCTGTATAAAACTGAATGAATTAAATCGTATAATGGTGCGTTTAAACCAGACCAGACGATATTGAATTAAATAGATATAGTGCGCGTCAATTAGATCCAAGATGGTGTCGACTGCGTGATCTATGTGAGGTTCGGGTCATATGATTCGTTTTGATGAGTCCAATAGATTCCACTTGGTGTTCAGTCTGTTGGTGGAGCTAGGAGGTGGATAGTGGAACTCGTCAGTAAACCCCTCAAGTTTGGCAGTCGACGCCATCTTGGTTCTATCGCGCACTGTACCTAGACTTTGTCAAATTGATAAAAACGAGCGGCAAATTTTTTATTCCAACTATCTACATCGATTCTACTGCTGGGAAGTAAACATTGCGAACGCCTCGCGTGCGTCCTCGCGGTGAAGGTTGCGTACACGCATCCTACAACCATATGCGATTGCGCTAACGCAATCGGTCGAGAACTGACTTAGCAGCGAAATAAGTTGGAGGATTGCTCCTACCGGACGGCACGAAAAGTATTTAACTCTTTAGGTTTAGTTTGACCGACCACAGAGCAAGAACAGTACGTACGACCTAGCGAATTACGAAAACGGATATAGGTTAGAGAGCTCGCTAAATTGAATAATATATTTGTCTCTTTTTCTTCTTGCAGGTGTGTAAAGGAGATAAGAGTCCAGCGAGCTCACGAAAACGATGTCTGTTTTCACGCTGCCATCAACACGTACTATGTCTGCGTGCAAGTGCTAAACACCTTCTGAGCTATAGGTGCAGCAGGAGGCAAAGCAAACTGACAGAGCGCTTCTATTGTTTCGCACCCCCCTCCTGCCGCTCACATACCTCAGGTGGTGACTAGCAGTTGCGCACACACTTTAGAGGTACAGAGCTAGGATAAGAACGTTAGTCGAGTATACAGAAAACTACTACTATCCGATTCTTGATGGCCTTACATCGCAGCTGTATAGATTTAATGACTGGTCGAGCAATGGTAAAAATAACTCAAAGAGTTTAATTTAAACGCACCATTATATTTATTATCTTGAAATATTATTACCCTTCTACAATCATGCTTAAGAGTGCATAAAAGGAATACAATACAAAAACCACTACTTATATATAATTACAATTTTGCAGAAATTCGAAAAAACAATAATTTATGAAAACCTTTCCTACCTACTTATCATTAAAAAGCACACTTTCAGTCTATGCCCCGCAAAGACTACGTTTTATTTACATAAATATATTACAAATATACTTATTTTACATAATAATTAGCTAAATTGGTAATTCATTTAAATATTATTATTAAATTAAAGTTTGCTGATAGTTTCCACATTACCCGGGTAATACTTTGGTTGGGCAATATTGATAAATTGGACTACATAGTTTGGTCCTAATGCTACTAATGTACACACATTTAGGTAGATATTATTGCAATAGGTATACTTTAAACACAGCAAGTCTTGATTAAAAATTCGTTTACAGAAATAAATTAAAACCCGACCACTCAAACCGTTCGCTATTTTTTCCCTCCTCGCTCAGTTGAATGAAAGCCTCGCCAACAACTAAACACATTCCCAAAGCCCACATAATCGGGTCATCACGTATTAAAAACCTAACACTTAAAACCATAAATAGGATGACATACAAATACATTTTGACACCTTAAAATTGGCGCCAACTTTGACGTTTCAAAATGGCCGTCTAACCTCAATTGAAATAGAATTGCAATAACACCACAAGAAGGCATTGTATAAAGAGTAGAACACCCGAGGATACAAAATTAGCTAGATTTTTGTTATTGCCATACTTTGTATGCTTTTGTCAATCTGGGACCTTTATTTCGGCCCAGATTGGACAGTAGGGGGACGCGGGGCCACCCCAAGACCAGCCTCGAGGTATGGCTAAATGGCTTAGTCCTGTTTTGATAGCACCCGAATGTCCGTTGAAGTTGGTCCCGTCCAGCATCCCAGGACATAGGATGCTGCTTTGGCCGGTAACTGTGACGTCCACTGTGGTAACTATGTCCTCGCTCAGCACTGATTGGCATGTTTTGAATGCTGAAAAAGATAAATTACAATTAGATTATTGATTACCGTAATTAGGGTCGCTACGATCTGTCCGGCTTTTGGTCAACCCTGCCCCCCTAAAAGATGCCGATGATTCATAATCTTTACATAGTATAAAACAAAGTCGCTCCCGCTGTCTGTACGCTTAGATCTTTTAAACTACGCAACGGATTTTAATGCAGTTTTCAACATTAGATAGAGTGATTCAAGGTGAAGGTTTATATGCCCCACATTAGCATCTACATTGCACCCGTGCGAAGCCGGGGCGGGTCGCTATTAATATATAATTAAGAGTAGAGTAAGTCTCAAATGAATAACAGTAATCAATACACAAATAAAAGTATCATATTTTTTTCTTTTAAATACAAGATATCAAGTCTTTCAGGGTGAAATGTCCGGCTATATATGGATCTGTGTCCGGCTTTTTTATTTTTGGGTCTAGCAACCCTAACTGTAATGTAACAATTCTAATTTCAAATCTAGAGTTGTAATCCGAGCTAAGGCATTTATTGGAATTTTATGGAATTGGATCTTCATCAGTTAGGACAGGACAACTTAAACCTGCTATGGCACTTTCCTTAAAAGGCCATTCCTACATTGTGACACTCGCATAGTTTTTATACCACAATGTCTGGACTTTAAAAGAGACTTTGATCTCCTGAGTTTTTTTCGGCTTTTCTTCCCAGAACTAGTCAGATAGGAAAGGCCATCTAGTCTTAAAAAAAACTTTAGATTGACTTGTAAATGTCAGAAATAAAAATAATTTATCATTTATTTTTCAGATCGGTAGGTACCTACTATAATTTCTTTAAAAATATTATGAAACGTGCAATCTGTGTGTCGCCATGTTTAAAAATATGATAAAATTATTGCATAAGTGACATGGCTTCTATGTTCCACCTATTTCATGTCTACAACTCATCATGAGAGGCGAAAATAGCGATATTTTTAATAGGTTTCCTGTGCTCTATTTAAAAAAAAATGGCTGTTAATTTTACTACTTTTGAGCCGTGAAACGACATAGGTTAAACAATTGAATCAACACAACATCACGCCTGTAACCCCCGAAGGGTTGGGTAGAGGTGTATAGTAACACCCTCATTTCGATGTTATGTTTACGTTCCATGTAATAGGTGCGAGACTATTGCCATTAAATGGGCACAAATCCAGACTCCGGGCTGCTACTGAGAAATTCTTAATGCAAAAACCCCAATGACACTTTACCCGACCACAGGACCTCACGATCAGCAGTTGCGCTTGCACTCACTAGACCAATGAGGCACTTGAATCAACGAAACTGCAGTTCAGTTTACTATTATGCAAGAAATGACGTAAACATAACACTATAGGTACCTAAAAATGCGCACGTAAACGCTGAATATAGACGCGTGACGTATCACGACCAAATCCTAATAAAGTAGATAATTCTCGATAAGACACATCGATTAATATAATGAACTTGTATTGAACGATAAGGTACATAGTTGCATATCAGTTTAATCCTATTGTTTTTATCGCTGACAATGTTGCAAGATTCTTGTTGTTAACCGGAATATGGATAAGAAAAATATGTAGGTAAAAGAGTAGTCATGATCGGGTCAGGTGATAGTCAAAATACTTTGTAGAATTCGTGGTTTTTTTTTTTGGAAAAGTGTCATGATTTGCAGTCGTGCATTGCGCAAATCTATGGCGTCATGCTACTGTGTTCGGTATATAACGTCAGTGGAAAGGTAAAAAGACTAAAGCGCCAATATACCTACTTTACAGTACAGAGATTCAAAGTATTTTTTTACTTAAAAGGGTGAATATTCGAAATTTTTTAACATTATTTTAACAAATCATTCTTCTCCCGGGTTGTTAACGTTATAGTATTGTCAGATTGTTTTTATTCTTGTCTTATTGCTTGACGGCAGCGGTATAGTTTCAGTTTTCATTATCATAATTATAGTATTAAACATCTGCATTCTTAACTTTGGGATGATGCTAATGACGTTCTCAATTTTTGTTAATATTTTTCGAATATTAGCCCATAAACATTTTCCACTGACGATAAGTTTCGGTAACATTGAGCGTAATTTGGGTATTGTTTATAGAAATACTGTCTCGTTGGTCTAGTGGTGGCAAGCGCGACTGCTGATAGTGAGGTCCTAGCTGCAATCCCCAGGTCGGGTAAAGTGTTATTGGGCTTTTCCGTGTGGAATTTCTCAGTAGCAGCTCGGTGTTTGGATTTGTGCTCCGTTGGTGGCAATAGGCTCGCCCCCTATTACATGGGACTTAAACATAACGGCGAAATGAGGGTGTTACTAAACACCTCAGCGAAACTCTTCGGGGAATACAGGCGTGATGCTATGTTATGATATTAAGAGAACTGAGACAAAGCATCATTATCTTCTGTTTCATATGACATATCGTTGATTAGCTTGGCGAACTTTTTATTGTTAGCCAACTCACTGTCACAGAACGTCGGTATCCTCGTATTCTTGTATTTATGAGAAATAGACTTTTAGTCTATATTGTATGATGGGAGGATGCAGTAATTTAGCCTTATATTGCCGTCTCATGAGCGGCCACGCGCTGGGTCTATCTAGAAGTATACAGGGTGTAAACGAAATCATGTAGTTCCTTTAAACCTCGTGATGCACTGCTGACATAGATTAACCATGCACAGGATACATTTGGATCCAATAAAAAAAATACAAGAAATAAACATATTGTGTTCTTAACGCGAGGCATTTTAGCGCCCTGAGTGAATTACGTGGATATCGCTCGCCGCGCGATTATTTAACTCGGGGTGCTAAAATGCCTCACGTTAAGAACACAAATGTTTACTCTTTGTAAAAAATAAATATTGTATTCGAAATCATCCCGGCCAGGATTAATGTGTCAGCAGTACATCACGAGGTTTGAAGGAATTACATGGTTTTGTTTACACCCTGTATAATCTAAGGTTTGTGGTTTAAACACAATTTTGTTACTAAAGTTGGCCCCTGGTCAGTCGCTACCTTAACATGACGCAGTAAAATAAAACGTTTTGGACGTGAGTCTGTCACTATAATGGTAGGGAACTAAATAATATCACCAAGGTGACGCCCTTGAGGGGTCGGTATAAATATTTAAGTGAGTGTAATTGTCGCTGTGAAAGCTTTCATGTTTTTGTTACGCCTACGATTCTTTTGTGGCGGTAAAATAATATGGGAATAATATAACATAACATCACGCCTGTATTCGCCGAAGGGATGGGCAGAGGTGTATAGTAACACCCTCATGTTTAAGTACACTGTAAGAGAGGGCGAGCCTATTGCCACCAACCGGGCACAAATCCAAACTCCGGGCTGCTACTGAGGAATTCCACATGGAAAAACATAATAACACTTTGCCCGACCTGGGGATCGAACCGAGGACCTCACGATCAGCAGTCACGCTTACCACCACTAGACCAACGAGGCAGTTACCCGCGTTAGTTAGCGGGGAAAAATAAATAAAATCAAACAAAAAAAATGAAGGAGATAATTATACGCTTTTAGTTTTTGGAAGGGGCAATCTCGGTCCTTGTCTGTCCTGGTCACGTGAAACGGAGATTGTACGCACTAATGTAAAGTTACTATGAAATTTTTGAGGTACGTCGTCATGTTTCAGTAGTGCGGTCTGTCTAGGAACAATTTTAAATTGATTTTTTGTTAAAATTTCCGCGGGTAGGGAATCCCTCTTTATCTCTGTTCCTTGGATTCGTGTGTTCCATCTTAGACCCTGTTTGCGGTTAGCATTACGTCAGACTAGGGTCAAGGTGAGCAGGTTGAGAAAAACAAATAAAACTTAGAAAAAAAAGCCGACTTGGTACCCGGTTGATTCTTAGCACACGATCGAGAAGGTATCAGCTTCCAGTCTAACCAGACGCGGTTGAATACCAGTATTTTACACGGAGCGACTGCCATTAGACCTCCGCAACCCAGTAACTGGGCAATGCCGATATCCTAAGGTTAGACCGGTTGTCAGACTTTCGGGCTTCTGACTTCCCGTAACGACTGTCATGGGTATTCGTATGACACTCGAAACCGACTATTTAACGTGCTCTCTGAGGCACGGAGGGGTCTCGATGTGTAACGAACGGTCACCCATCCACAGACTGACCGCGGCAAGCGTAGCTTAACCTCGCAAATCGTATGATCCGCGCGGTTGGTCACGAGCACTTGGTACCTCAAATATACTGAATGAATAAAACAATAAAAAATTTTCTACTCACTTTGCACATTACTTCTGGTCCTGAACTCTCCGATGAAGACCAGCTCCATGTTGCTGGCTTCCGCGAGGTCCGCTATACTTCTCAGACTGGTGACGTCATTGGCATCTAGCTTCTCTTTGAAATGCACGTTCACGACGATGATTGGTCGGTTGCATAGCAGGAACGCTGGAAAGAGAGCATTTTGTTTTATTAGGTTTGAAGGCACGAAATTCGTATGAGGAAGATAGATACTACGCAATCGGCGAAGTGGCTTGACATAAGAGTGAAGAAATTTTGTATAACCTACAGATTTTTTTTCTCTGTAAACTGCGCTTAGTGGCTATTCAAGTATTACGTAAGCACGAAAGAGTGATGAGGGGCCTTTGCTTAGCTTATTTTTGATGACACGGGGGACGGGGGGTCTGGATGATGTTTACGTCAGCAATTCTTATTTATTTACTATTTTTCTAGACTTAAAAACTGCTGCTCATGAATAACAATAAAGAAACCTGATCAGTTTAAAAAAAATATATACCAATGTTTACGTAAGCATAGGAGGGGGGGGGGGGGAAGGGTAAAAGCTTTGCTTACTTTCTCTGACAAGGGGGAGGGGTGGGTCAAAAATTACTAAAATGTTGCTTATGTAATACTTGAATGGCCCCTAAGATGCAGAAAAAATGTTGTTGAAATCGAAAAGGAAGAGTTATCATTGGGTATTGAGATTTACGTGATCAGCATGTAGTACTGTTGTAATAGTGAGCTTAAGATGCAAGCATATTGATGAAAATGAGTGTTTTGCCTAGCCTTTCCTCAACTATGTTGGGGTCAGCTTCCAGTCTAACCAGATGCGGCTGAATACCAGTATTTTACACAGAACAACTGCCATCAGACCTCCGCAACCCAGTTACTGGGCAATGCCGATATCCTAAGGTTAGACCGGTTGTCAGACTTTCAGGCTTCAGACTTCCCGTAACGACTGTCATAGGTATTCGTATGACACCCGGGACCGACATTCCGACTCACCGAATTGATGAAAATGAGACTGAAACATATTTTTTTCCGTTCATTGTTTTGTCATAAATCTTTTCAAGTACTAACAATGATAATAGTTGATGCTGTAAGAAATGTTTAAACAAAAAAGTAATCCTTTTCATTATCATGAAAAAAATCCAGAAAAATCCGACTTTATCGTCTGCAAAGATGAAATCACTTAGATAATTACGTGTGACGTCATGCTATGGTAAATATTGTTTAAGAAGAATCATTGACCTACGTCTGAACAATGATGAACACTAAGGTTAAGTTCAGACGAGCGCCTGATGCGTTTACGTCATTGTAAATACCGAGATTTCCTCTTTTTGTTTATATAGTGAAAATTACTATAGACAAAATTGCATTGTGATTGTAAAAATCCGGCGCCCGGGTATGCTCGGGCATACGCGAGGAAACGCTTGATGTCTGCGTCGGATTTTATACTTACAGGCAATACTGATACAGTTCTGTATTCAGAGGCATCAAAAAAGTGCGCGAGGAATTTTGAAAACTGACCCTAATTCCTCATCTCTCGTGTCGGCAATACGCGAAATGTCTTGGTGAAAAGATCAGCCAGTCAGTAAGGTGGGTAGCGGGGCTGACTGCCCAGGATGCGCCGGACCTAGGTACTTAAGTATCGTAAGTCGTGGACGGTTTATAATTCACATTAGATATGTTACGCTCAAAGACCGAAAACGCTCATTGAGCGAAAAAACTGCTCACAACGCGTTGTGGTCAGTGTAAAACATTCACATCGCGAAATTCCTGTTATGGCTCTTATGAAAACGCTCACGACGCGTTGTGGCAATCAAAGAAAGACCACATAGCGAATTTCGTGTCGTGGCTATCATGTTATACGACCACAACGCATTGTGGCAATGAAGAAAACCCATGACGCGTAATAAACCATATTAGAATACCACGCACAGTCAATCTCGCGATCCAATGGTGTCAATTCTGTAGTACATTTTCACAGTACTAAACGCAACTGTCACTTTCTTTTTCTATTGAAACAGAAAGAGACAACACCCTTAGTTTAGTTTAGTCCTGTCATAGTGCGCAACAGAATCGACACCAGTGTCAATTTTCCTTGAATCTTCGTGTGCACTGATCTGATTCGAATCTGATGAAACTCAGCTACAAATCTATGAGAATCGGATTGGATCTAGTGCACAACCGTTTATACAAATAGTAGGTACTTAGATACTTATAGTCGCCGGCACGTAACTTGGCAAGAGTAGAGAAGAGAATTCCTCTCCTTTCTTTCTTTCTTCTTAACAGATATGTTTAAAAATAAATTATGGCAATAACCATAGAATAATGACAAGCAATAAAAGTGATCATTATTTTGTTGCACTAAGTGTACATGCGCTAACTTACTCCAACTACGCCAAAACCTTGCCAAGTTACGTGCTGACTATACTGCAGCTTGGTCGAACCGTATTTTCTCGGATTTAGATCGGACGCAGTGCACGCTTTAAACCCGTGACCACACTATCACACAAACATTCGTAGCGTGTTGTCGCGACAACGCGAACATCCGTCGAATCCCCCCAAACAGAGATATGCGACATGACGCATTATTGCTTGCCCGGACATGTCGCGACACGAACATTCGTCAAATCCCGCCAATGTGGTATCAAGGTTAATGATAGCAGAAGATAAATCTGTCATGGGTTGCCATCCGTCCGGGTTTCCCCGGATTTGTCCTAGTTTGGGATTGCGTCCGGGGGCGTCCGGAGAGGTTCTCAAAAAGTGACCGGATGACACCCGGACGTCGTTCGCGTTGACATTTTCGTTCGTTTTATATTTTGGCTATACATATCAAATGAAAATTTCTTAGGAAAATTTTATATTTTCAAGGACGTCTGGGGATAAATCCCAATTTCGACGAAATGTCCGGTTATTTAAATCTTTGTCCGGTGTTGGCAGTTTAGGTGATGGCAACCCTACATATTGTTAAGTAGAGTACAGGAAAGGACACCGCGAGGATCCTGGACTTAGCGCAGCTTTAGATAAGGCATTATGACACATTGATGATTAAACCACAGCTGTAAGTACCTAATTGTTCCTTTGTTCTACCAGTTATCAAATTATACACACGCTTATACCTATATTATACATACGCTTGGTAACTGGTGTATGATAGATAAATTTCTCCGAATTCCCAAAAGAGCTTCCCACTGGGACAACCTTTTTGGGAATTCAGAGAAACTACATTAACTGTCGTTATAGTTAACCACAATAAAATCACATAGGGAGAAAGGCTCGTGGCATTAGCCACGTGGTTGGTTATTAAACCAACCACTCGGATCATACGATTAGCAGGGTTAATCTGCACTTGCCGCGGTCAGTCCGTGGATGGGTGACCGTTCGTTACCATCGAGACCCCTCCGTGCCTCGAAGAGAACATTAAACAGTCGGTTCCAGGTTTCCCACGACACCCGGACACCTATGACAGTCGTTACAGTAAGTCAGAAGCCCGAAAGTCTGACAACCGGTCTAATCTTAGGATATCGGCATTACCCTATTACTGGATCGCGGAGGTCTGATGGCAGTTGCTCACTGTAAAATACTGGTGTTCAACCGCATTTAGTTAGACTGGAAGCTGGCTCCAACATAGTCTGGAATAGGCTAGGCAGAACAACGTTGTATAATCATAAACCCTACTAAAAATAGATACTTAGGTTAATTCTCAAATATGTTTTGTGTGCTGTGGCTATGGGAATAATGGCTTTTGGCATGAGGGGGGGAATTTCAGGGTGTAAATTAAATCATGTAATTCCTTCAGACCTCGTGATGTACTGCGCACATAGATTAACCCTGAACGGGATACTATTGCATATAATAAAAAAAAATTACAAGCAGTAAACATGACTGTGTTCTTTACGTGAGGCATTTTAGCGCCCCGAGTTAAATGATCCCGCGGCGAGCGATACCGCGCAATTCGCTCGGGGCGCTAAAATGTCTCACGTTAAGAACACATGTTTACTTCTTGCAATTTTTTTTATAGAATCATAAGTATCCCATTCATGGTTAATCTAAGTCAGCACACCACGAGGTTTGAAGGAATTACATGATTTCGTTTACATTACATCCTGTATTATGTCAGCCGGGGACTGTAGTACGCTGAGTAAATGAAATATAATTTAATGCTCGGTATGTTTGTCTGTAGAAGTAATGATATCCTAGTGGTTGAACTCTTCTGCCGGGGTTGCGGTGCATTCTTTTGCGAATCCCGCGACCCCGGCCGTACGGTCAGGAGAAGGAACACCGTTGGTTTTTAGCCGGTAAGAGTCCGGCAGACCCCCTCGTCTCCCCCGGGCGAGGGGCATCCATGAGGATTTTCCAACGAGAAAAAAAAAAGAAATAAAACGAGGTTGAACACTTGCCTTGCATGCAGAAGGGTCCACCAGCCCGCACCTCTGACTTTTTGAATACATGTGCGGATTAGAATTTAGTTTACTTATGCGTTAACGGTGACGGAAAACATCGTGAGGCAACTTGCAAACCTGAGAAGGTTCCATAAAATTAAATAATAAAAACTTTTTAACAAAAATAAAACCGACTTCAAATTGTCTATCTCCGAAGTTCTTCATCAGATCTTCACCAAATTTAAATGGGATTACTTCGAAAGAATACTCTTTCAAACAAAAAAGAATCATTAAAATCGGTTCACAATTAGCAAAGACATCGCGGAACAAACATACAAAAAAAAACATACAGTCGAATTGAGAACCTCCTCCTTTTTATGGAAGTCGGTTAAAAAGAAAATGCACCTGTACTGATCTACTGACATGTACACCAACAATTCCGATATAAAGTTATACATCCCATACGGTTATCGCCATTAATGATAGGGTTGATATGAACACGAAGAGTTAATATCCCATAATAGTAGTGTTTCAATAATACCTACAGTGTTGCAGAGAAATCAATAACAGTCTAGTCAACCGTACTGAACCTGTTGATTCAATCGACTTTTATGGTATCTATAATTTGCGTAGTACATCTAATAGGTTGTTTAAAAATACCTTCTTATTTTTCTATAACAATTACTATCGTAATAAGTCATTCCAAGTTAACTTACTATTACATCCATACAACTAATCTACAGGTTGTAAAATCATGTAACTCATTTAAACCTCGTGATGTACTGCTGACATAGATTGACACAGAATACTTTTGTATTCAATTTAATTGCTTTTTCCAAAATTAACCAGTGCATGGTCAATGTATGTTAGCAGTACATCACAAGGTTTAAAGGAATTACTTGATTTCGTTTACACCCTGTATAGTCCAGCCTAGGACTACCACCTGTCAAATCATTAAACCAGGACAACAATTTCGAAATCCTCGGACTTTTAAAGTTGAAACCCGGACTTTTTTTCTCGCGCTAAAGTGCGATACGAGAAAAATTCGCGCGTCGGGTGTTGCGGTCTTTTTTAGAGGAGCCCAGCAGTCTATAAATCCTTGATAAAAACCCGCCCGTATGCTCCCCGGGTGCTCTCAAAACTAGGAAAAATCCGTGCAAACCGCGACGGATGACAGCCCTAGTTCACCCGTTAAAATTTTGTATAAAAGGTAAACAAAGTTTTGATTGTGAAACACATTCAGTTTTCTTTAAGAATCTATTAAACATACCTACACATATTTAGAAAACCTTAACACTTATTCTTCAATGGTATTTGGATGGATTCTTAAAGAAAACGGCATCTTATTCATAATCAGTTTGTTTAGCTTTAAAAAAGTAATGGATAGAATAATCATACATTGGTCCTGTCCTTTTTTTATAAACATTAACATTTTCCTATTTAAATTTCTATGATGGACCTTGTTACTTGCTGAGCTAAGACAATTTCTACTAGGTAGGTAAACGAACTCGCCGCCCGACCAGTAACAGGCCCGAGAAGGCGGCGCGCCGTGTTCCGTGCGCGCTTCTCAGGAGGACGTGGGGCAAGGCCCCACAGAGGAGAGGTCCGCCATGGGTTGGCGGACCGAGACCTGCCGGGGTTGCGGTGCATGCTTTTGCGAATCCCGCGACCCTGGCCGTACGGTCAGGAGAAGGAACACCGTTGGTTTTTAGCCGGTAAGAGTCCGGCAGACCCCCTCGCCTTCTCCGGGCGAGGGACATCCATGAGGATTTTCCAACGAGAAAAAAAAAAAAAAAAAAAGGTAGGTAAACGAAAAATTGTCCGCAATCCGCAATTGTGTAATTACATAGGTACCTCACCCAGTGACTTCTCCAAAATATATTTTTTAATCATCGACATTTAATACCTATGATATAACATTACCTAGGTAACAAGTTATTTATGGAAACACAGCAAGAGCACATAGACGCTGTGATTTAATATTTGAAAGATATGCGTTAAGAGCTACACGTCATATCACAGACTAGAAGACTAAGGTCACAGACTAAACTGACTAAGGTCCATCTAGGACACTCTTCCTTTCCCTTTTCAAAACAAAACAGTAACCATTCAACCAATAAGAAATTATCAAATTAACATGCATGCCTATCCGTTTCGCCGCCACCGTTCACCGAATCGCCGACAAATATGGCTGACGACCGTCAACTTCGCCGATTTCGGCGAACGGAACTGGCCTTTGTGGTGATAGCAATAAGGCTGTATGTGCATGCCTTTGGCTGTCTCGTTAAATGTGAATGTCGACACGATGAATATGGCTCGGTAATTAGCATTGGCGTTTATATGATACGATTTTGTATTGATATGCGGTTTACACTGATCGGGTGACTTCCTTTTACGTTTTTTATTTAATTATATGCTTTTGACATGGATATGTTACCGAACAACACTATACAAGGTGAATCGGAAAGGGGGTACTAAGCCGAAAGGGTGTTAAAGTACCCATAATAATGGATAACTTTTGTTCTACAACTTTCCCCAAAAGTCAAGAGAAATAGCTGTTCAAAGATTTCATAAAAAATAAGCTAAATTCTATCTATCCTCAGCTATGATCAGACGTGTTCACATTTTACATTATATTTGTGGTCACGTATTAGAAACTCCATTTTCTGAATTCATAACTAAAGCAGAGATGAAGAATTTTTGACAAAATTAATACAAAAATAAATTGTTCATGGTGTTTTTTTCGAATTATTACATTTTAACATTATCTTTAAAACAATCATCAGTGATACTTACATTAAGTGGCCCGCGGCTTAGTACCCCCTTTCCGACCAACCTTGTATACGTGTCAATGCTGCCTGGAGTTCATCGAATTAAAAGATTTTTTGATTTACATTTTAATGATCTATTCTAAAATTGAACTAAACGACAAATTAAATTATCTATTTGTAAAATTAAATGAGTCCAAATGTATCTAATCAAATGAATGTATTATTAGGTATCTACATTTATTCTAAACAGATCATAAAATTATGTAATTAGCCATGTCTATGATATTACGATTACGATATATCACAAGGACGATAATATTTTTTTTTTAAAGTATTTATAAAGATAATGTGAAGTGCCTTACAGGATAAGCCGAACATATTTTTGTACTGTTATCCATATGCTTGACCAATTCGTAATCACATCAACCCGTAAAAGGTTCACTGCGGGACATGAGCCGCTTCATAATGATCTTAAGGGACCATTGCCATAATTATATTACTTCATGTTTTGCATTCTCATTCTCCCATGGACATGCGTTCTCCTAACATCGTGCGGCACGTTCCTCCCACTCGTGTCTTTGGACAAATTCGCTCGTAGTTTGTAAGATGACATTGTATTGTACCAAAATATCGAGCGTCGTGTTTAATATTTGGTTCGTCAAAGAGCAGCTCGATGTTCTTTGAAACCCAACGGGAGGAAGGTGAAGTATTTTTTGTCGGGAACTCCATGACATAACCACCATTAATCGGGCAATATTCCAATAATGAAATCTTTACATAGTATAAAACAAAATTGCTCCCGCTGCCTGTACGCTTAGATCTTTTAAACTACGCAACGGATTTTAATGCAGTTTTCAGCAATAGATAGAGTGCTTCAAGAGGAAGGTTTATATTATACGCTCCAAATTAGTATCTACATTGTGAAGCCGGGGCGGGTCGCTAGTCTACAATAAAATGAACGGTATTATTGCCAAAGAATGCCAATGAAAATGACATTCTTTAAAAATATGAGAGATCCGGAAATTTTTCCGGTTGTATGTGCCAAGAAAAGTTCAAGGGGAACACACTCATAAGAATATAACAAAACAAAAAGAATTCTCCCCATTACGTTTTGTTGTCGTTACTTGATGGCCCTGTCCTGATTATATGCTTGGCAATCATCATTGGATGTGGGTACGTCGCCGACTTGACTCGTTCCTTTTCAGAAGAGGGCTTTGCCTTGCTGTAAGTCAATTGCAAGCTTGCATTATTCTGATTGAAAAGAATTTGGAGGTCTATCGAGCAGTGGACTTCATTAGGCTGTAGTTGATAGATTGATTGATTTTGATTGAAAAGTTCAAGCAAGCTTACAAGAAGATCCATGCATACTTGACAATTAGCTATGTGTATGCATTTAACAGAGGAATTCGGCCAGTTGCAGTTCGAGATCAATTTAATCATACCGACCGTAAACGTCCACTGCCTAAAATATTTCACAACTACAGTAGAGTGAACGGTCAAAGGTGAAATTGCCATAATTAGTACGCTAGCAGATGGAATTTAATTAAATCATATATTCTGCGTAGCCTTTTCCCAAGTACGTTGAGGTCAGCTTCCAGTCTAACCAGATGCGGCTGAATACCAGTATTTTACACGGAACGACTGCCATCAGACCTCCGTAACCCAATTACTGGGCAATGCCGATATCCTAAGATTAGACCGGTTGTCAGACTTTCGGGATTCTGACTTCCCGTAACGACTGGCATAGGTATTCGTATGACACCCGGGACCGACTTTTTAACGTACTCTCCAAGGCACGGAGGGGTCTCGATGTGTAACGAACGGTCACCCATCCACAGACTAACCGCGGCAAGTGCAGCTTAACCTCCACGAGACACGAGCCCCTCTAATTAAATCATATACCGTTCCAAAAATAATATCTGCATATTTACAAAGTCGTTTTAAAAAGTCGTACCATGTAAATGGTTCCACCTCACATGACGACGTGTCCTCACGTCGCAACAGACGACCGGTCCGCAGGTAACTCGGACAGGTTAAAATTAGACCACACAACTAACAGGTTGTTATCGATTCACTTGCTAATTATCATTGTGTATGAGTTAAGTTCGGTATCGTATGTTCGGAGCAATTTTCGAAACTGTCGATGGATTTTGCCATGATCAATTTCGGGGAAAGTTTAAGGTTGTACGAAGGCGTTAATGAAAACGGAGTTCGTATAATATTATCGGATAGAAATGAAACCTTTTCTAGCCAGCGGGGTATCCAGGGAGCCTAACTCTCTACAGCTTCGAGTTCTGATACAATTGAGTTTCAATTCGACAACACGTTTGGTGGGTTGGTTTCCCGCACGGATCAAATATTTGTATGGCCTACATATAGTTCCGGGTCTGGGCGTTTGTGCATGTGAAGATTTGTGTCTGTAAATGCACCCACGACAAACGGGCGAACCTAGTGTTAAACGTTAAAAAAAAGGAACCTTCGTACGATCATGCGCTTTCGATTTCCAGAGTACAAATTGACACTAATTCAAATCCATCTCCACTGATTCATACCTCGAAGCTGTTGGGAATAACCCCCCAATAATAACGGTCGCTGATCAATGTACAAACAAGTCTGGAAAACTAAGTCTTCTATGAAGAAGACAATCGATGTCTACAAGATTCACTTGCAAGGTTATGAGACGGTGGCAATGGTCGGCACCATTGCCACTGTCTCATAACCTTGCAAGTGAATCTTGTAGACATCGATTGTATTCTGTTCTGCACAAACTAAACTTAGTTTAGGCTATTGCCATCTTTTTCCTTTTGATAAAATAAGAAAGACATGGACGTAAATAAGAGCTGTCAAATTTAGTTGAACTAAAATTTCCATACAAACTTACGAGTTTTTAGTTGACAGGCTAGAACGTATCGAATAAAATCACGGTGAAGTTCAAAGCGTAAATTAGTTTGCCATATCTAACTTAGTTCTTATCTATCAACTTCTCGAGCTGTCTGTTAGTAAAAGATAGCAATTCTCTAATTTTAGTTTTTATTCAGGCATGATCTTTCCACTGCAGGGCAAAGGCCTCCCTACCCTCCTTCCACTCCTCTCGGTTTAAGGTTCTCTGCGGCCAGTCCTTCCAATAAGTGTCTAGCTTGTCCGGCCATCTCCTTCTGGGCCTGCCGCGACGTCGTCTGACTTCAATTACCTAATTATTCTATTAAAAACGTCAACAATTTTAGATTAGTTGGTGACTAAGAGAATCGGCATCAATGGCTATGAAGCCGATACTTCATAGGCTTGTTCTAATTTCATACTAAGTACCACCGAGGTCCAACAGCCCAAGACGGTTTTATGCCCTTGATAAAAAGAAGTCGTTCATAAACCTAGTTTTGGTCGACTTCCGTCAAACAATTGGTTATATTGTAACAATATTATTTGATCGTGATAGATTAGAACAGTTCGACCTTGTTCCCTTTCATGTATCTATTGTATTGAATATAAACTTTTGAATCTATTATCTGTTTTATTATGGCCGTCTAATAAAGTTATATAATATAGTAACACAGTTGTCGTATCAGTAAAAGTTAAACAGTCAGTCGGAGAACATGTTAATCAGTCGGTCCCGGGTGTCATACCAAGACCTATGACAGTCGTTACGGAAAGACGGAACCCCGAAAGTCTGATAACCGGTCTAACCTTGGGTTACGGAGGTCTGATGGCAGTCGCTCCGTGTAAAAGACTGGTATTCCGCCGCATCTGGTTACATTGGAAGCTGACCTCAACACAGGAAAAGACTCGGCAGAACAAGTTGTCGTAATAGTATCACTTGATCCATAGACTGCGGGTTAAAAAAGATAGGTAGATAATTTCAATAGTCATCACCCGGATCAATGATTGTACAGCCAGTGCTCGTGCACCGGCGAAGCTGGTTGAAATCATCAGTCTGGAGGTACTGGGTCAAATTGGATGTAAATTCGTGTTTTAGGCCATCAAAAGGCCACCCGAAACCCATTTGAGGGTGAAGCAAAAAGCGATTTAGGGATTACGAGAAGAGGATAGACAGCAGGGTTCCTGTCTGCTACTAAAAACCTTCGGTCACCAACTTGTCTGCCAACCGTGTTGATTCTGGCAATTTCTCTTTTAACAGTTTGTAGCGGTCATTAAAAGGGAACTGCCTCGTTGATCTAGTGGTGGCAAACGCGACTGCTGATCGTGAGGTCCTGGATTGGATGCCCAGGTCGGGCAGTGTTATTGGGTTTTTTCGTGAAGAATTCGTCAGTAGCAGCCCGGAGTTGGATTTGCGCGCGGTTGATGGCAATAGGCTCGCCTCCTATGCATATATACATGGGACTTAAACATAACGGCGAAATGAGGGTGTTACTATACACCTCTGCCTAACTCTTTGGGGAATACAGGCGTTATGTAACGTTAGAAAGGTCATGTTTAGCAGTGGACGTTTGTGGGCTGATGGTGATGATGGACATAAGAGAAGGCTTGCGTTCAATGGTTTAGAAGCCTGTAGAAGATGAAAAAGGACTGGCTGCTGCCTACGGGGTGTCCTGCGTAAGCGATAAACGCGACGCGACGCGACACGACGTGGAACAAATACGCGTTACGTCGCGTCTCGCTACATAGGCCGCTAGTAGGGAATGCCGTTGTCTTGATCGCGTTTGTCGCGTTCGTCGCTTACACAGAACACCCCGTAAATAAGATATTATGGCGACCAAACTTATGTTACCAATAAATATATAAAAGAAACAATTTTGTTGTTCACCTCCATCCTAAAACAATTTAGGAAGATCAAAGCTTGCATTGAGCGTTTGATCTGGAGGATAATCGACTTGTTTTCAATTGGTTTTCCTGCATTCAACCTTCAAGACATTTTATAAAGCAGGTAAACAGTTCTAATCGATACCAAAGGATAAAGGACATTATGACAAGTCTTTCGTGTTCTTTGTTTATCGTTTGAACATCACTGACATAAATTGTCACACTGACAGCGTATTTCATCATACGATTCTTATCTGAGATGTCGTTGCTATAGATCGATATTAATTTGGAATGCATTAGAAGATTGGAAGTGGTAGCGAGCACTGGTAGGGTCAAAAAATATCGAAAAACCATAACTGAGTTAGAAAAATCAAAATTCTGCACGGGATATGTTACTAGACTGCCTTGTTGGTCTAGTGGTTGTAAGCGCGACTGCTGAGCATGAGGTCCAGGGTTCGATCCCCAGGTCGGGCAGTGTTATTGGGTTTTTCCATTAGGTACTTCTCAGTAGCAGCCTGGAGTCTGGATTTATGCTTCATTAATGGCAATAGGCTCGCCCCCTATTACATGGAACTTAAGCATAACGGCGAAACGAGGGTGTACTAAAAACATCTCTGCTGAACTCTTCGGGGAATATAAGGCATGATGTTAAGTTTTTTTATATGCTACTAGGCTGTCTCCCTATTAGATGGGTGGACTTAATACCTTGAACTTCACTAGCCAACACTAGCCAACAGTGTAGGAACTGTATACAGAGATCTAGGGCATGCCCCGAGATTTGAACTAATTACAGGTTCATGATGTAGCTAGTGTGCTCATGGACGTAGCTAGGACTTTGCCCAGAGTCGCAGCGTAGTCGAACAGTAAATATTTATTCTGTCATCACTAAATCTGGAAATGAGGTTATGGGGTATTTTTGACCATTTTGAGACCCAAATAAGTATAGCTGAGCATTGGTCTGTCTATTTTAGTAGACATGGGTGTTGAGTTGACTGAATTTAAAGGATTTACTTATGCTAAGAAACTGCCTAGTGGTGGCATGGATTTGATCCCCAGGCCGGGCAAAGTGTTATTGGGTTCTTCCTTGTGGAATTTCTCAGTAGCAGCTTAGAGTTTGGATTTGTGCCCGGTTGATAGCAATAGGTTCGCCCCCTATTTCATGGGACTTAAACATAAAGGCGAAATGAGGGTGTTACTATACACCTCTGCCTAACCCTTCGGGGAATACAGGCGTGATCTATCACGCCACATGAGAATTGCGCAGCACGACGATAGTCTAGCAGACTACAGCGACAACAATGACAGCTGTCAGATGAAACGTCACAAATCCTGCATCGCGATATCAAGATCTGACACGGAGTTAGTATATATACAACTTTCCAACATCAACCATTGGGCAGTAGCCCGCTAGGCACATGACCCGCCTGGTAGGAAGATCCTTCCTTTTCGTTGGAGGAACACCAAATCTCGTTCCTCCTCAATGTTATGTTACCTATGTTTTATTGTGCCAGGATGGGGCAATCACCCATCCAATCCTGGCTACGCCCATGTGTGTACCTACATCCTGAATATACGACAACTTGATACTTGATTAATTCGTTTCAGTTTCATAAAATGTCTTAATTTATTTTCCTTACAATTGTTTAGCGTAGTTTTATTTCATAATAACAAGGCAATAACATTTCTACCTATAAAAGAGTAATAAACAATAAAGTCGGTTGATTGCTAGCGTTGTATAAAAAAAATATTGTATTTGCAATTTTAATACGTGTGCTGCAACGTGCTTTCTCACTAATTAATTTTAATGTCAACGCTGCTATTACAGAAATTGTAGGTTGATATGAACTATGTAAGTATGTAGGTAGTTGGTTGAAAAGTTAATTAATTAAAATTTGTTGAAAACTGTACTTACACAGTTTTGGGAAAGCGAAACTTTAGGGTTTATGAATTTTGTTTTCGTGAGGTGTATCAACGGATTCTGAAGGATTGTTGGGGTGTATTAAAAGAGCCTTCACGAGTGACGATACTTAATTACGTCCGTCGCACCTTGTGCAGTCAGCCCCACTACCAACCTTGCTGACTGGGTAATCTTTTGACCACGACATGAACTATTCTCGTATAGCTCATGCCGACACGAGTGAAGAAGAGTTAACGTAACATCACGCCTGTATTCACCGAAGAGTTGGCAGAGTTGTATAGTAACACCCTCATTTCGCCGTTATATTAAGTCCCATGTAATAGGGGGCGAGCCTAATGCCATCAACCGGGCACGAATACAAACTCCGGGCTGCTACTGAGGAATTCCAAACGGAAAAACCCAATAACACTTCGCCCGACCTGGGGATCGAACCCAGGACCTCACGATCAGCAATCGCGCTTGCCACCACTAGACCAACGAGGCAGTTAGCTAGTTTCAGAAGTCGGTGCTAATCCACGCTGAACCAAATTGAAGGCACAATTTTTGGCTTTGAAAATTCAACTACAGATTTGTTCTAATTTTAACTTTTTATTATTTCATGAACAAGGAAAATGTATTGAGTGTAATATTGTGTATAATAATGAATTTGTAATATGGATTTTGGACTAAGAATAAACAAACACATTCCATCTTGTATCATACGAGATGACAATCCATGATACACGGATGAAATGGGAATCAGCTTTGGGTTTAGATTCGGTTATTGTCATTAGACATTGCAGCACTGCACTATTTTTAGTCATGACTCAACTGCGTAGGGAAACAAAGCTAAATTATACTGTTTTAAGATAGACTTGCATCATCGTTTTGCATAATTAGAACATAAATTAGCTATGTAGGCTGGCACTAAAGTCTCCATTGTGGATACGATGAAGCTAGGATTTGTTGAGGTACCACGTTCCTAAATCGTCGATAGCGAGTTCTTTAACACCCGTATACACAAACATTACTAGCAGGTCTCACAGTGTGCTCAAACGCACTGCGTTGAATACGGGTCTGTGATTGGTCGCCTTTATGTTGCGAGGTTAATGACAACCAATCAAAGAGCCGCCTTCAACGCAGTGCGTTCGTGCACACTGTGAGACCTGCTAGTAATGTTTGTGTATACGGGTGTGAGAGTTGCTAAGAAGCTATAAAGCTGTACCTAGCACATCCACAGCTGTATTTTATAGCTTTCTGTGCGCAAGATATAAAAATGATGAATAGCGTAAACAATTTTATTTATGAAAAGAATACTGACACCAATGATATTGCTTTTTTTTTATTCTTGCATTGGTCGCGTTTGGCCCTAACCTCACTGGAGCAGACGAATCCAAGGAACAAGAGATATAGAAGGATTCCCCTATACCCCTCTGGCTCTCACATACACACGACAGAACACAGTAAAATGCTTGGCACCGGACTTTAATGTGAGGGTGGTAGCTAGCCAGGCGGACCGTATAGATCCTACCACCAAGCGTGCTGGGTTTTGTTGAATCTTACAACACGCGTCTATATCCAGCATGCGGTGAGGAAGTTTTATATTCTAACTCGTCCACACGGGGTGCATTAGGAAATTCTTAGTAGCAGCCCGGAGTCTGGATTTGTGCCCGGTTAATGGCAATAAGCTCACCCTTTAAAACATGGGACTTAAAAATAACTGGCGAAACGTACTAAAACACCTGAGCTGAACCCTTCGGGGAATACGGGCGTGATGTTATGTTTTATTATACCTATGATGACTGTAACATCTGAGACCTCCAAACCCCGATTGTGATGACGGTGGAGTGTAATGTTACACCCATATTCTAAGACGTTCCTCCAAAACTTACTCGACTCATACTCTACTGAGGACGGCCTCGAAAACACCTTCAAAATTGTATTCTTAGTCGCAATTTCGAGTGAACTTTGAGGTTCCTCGACTGAGGGGTCTTCAAATGAGTCAAGGTAGAATGGAGTCATTACGTCATAATTTCAATTATCTGCATCGCGCAAATAAAGCCGCGATAAATAGTTGTAAGGATTATCGTAAGCATATTCGATAAAGTCATCAAAATTCATTTTTGTTACATACGAACTTTGACACTTCCTTCCTTAAGGTAGGTTCCGAGGTACCTTGAGTTTGACAGATAATTCCTTACCTCGACTGAAGAAAAAGCTCGAGCCGAGGACGTTTATGTCAACTGTAACTACCGATGGTAGTGAGAAAGACTGAGTTGAGGTGGAGTCGAGTCGAGTAAGTTTTGGAGGAACGTCTTAGAATATGGGTGTTATACTACCTTGGCTATCATCATTATCGGGCAAAATCCCAACCCCAAATCGTTAACAATAACACTATCCAGAAGTTCAGAACATTTATCTTTTTGTGTTACAGTCAGTTAAATCCTCGTCGGCGGCTAGCAATAAACCACAGTGTCGTATGAATTGAGCGAATTATGCAGATTCGGAGCGACGTCAATGTACATTGTCAGGTCAGATCGATGCTCAATTAAATGTGGGCTTGGAATGTTGCCGCTGTTGTTTTATATGTTCGGAGGAGGAAGGTTACTTTGATATTATTTGTAACAATTTCAAGGGTCAGTAGCCAAATCAATTATATGGATGGAACGAGCACAGAAACAGAACGGATCAAATCAAATAAAAAAAAACACATAAACCAATACAGGTGCTTATGAAAAGTCGAATTTAGATGCACGGTTCCAATTAGTCGTTTCCTATAGAGAAGAGCCGGCAAGAAACTCCATGGTTACTCATAATATCTTTAACAATTTCAGTGGATCAGTAGTATGATTTAGGATAGTGAGAGAACAATGAAGTCCTGACCACAGACCAATGAGTAATGTAGTACTAAAAGACTTGAGTACAAAAATTAACAAATAAAATAAACAATATGAATAATGTTAATTTACAAATTTATAGATGCAGGTCCACAAAGTTCTCACATTTACAAAAGTGAAAAGGAAGCTAAACAATACAGGGTTACTGGTAACTCAACGTATTCCTTGCAGGACATTATAGAAGGGCTAAAATGCAACAAATTAAGCCACCACATGTTATACCGATATTCAGTAGTTTCTGAGATTCATTATTTTTTTATTATTGTTGAAAAATCCCAGATCCAACCATTTGAAACCTATTTAAAAATAATATACGGCGCGAATGTATTGAAATTTAAGTTTTTATCATAGCTGATGCCATTGCAGGTCTCTGTGAATAATTAAAAGTTCAAAAATACCAAACAATTTTGCAAATATGGTTGAATCTGGGATTCTTCAACAAAAATCTAAAAAAAAATATCTCTAAAACTACTGAATCTCGGTAGAACATATGGTGGCTTAATTTGTTGCATTTGGACCCTACTACAGTGTCCTGCAAGGAATACGTCGAGTTACCAGTAACCCTGTATAAAAGAATTAACATAATTAAATGTCATTAAAGTACTAAACTTATGGTTCAATACTCAAGCTCTAGTACAGTTTTCAGTTGACGTTAATATCGGTGCCTCGTTGGTTTAGTAGTGGCAAGCGCTACTGCTGATCGTGAGGTCCTCGATTCAATCCCCAGGTCGGGCAGTGTTATTGAGTTTTCCCGTGTGGAATTCCTCAGTAGCAGCCCACAGCTTGGATTTGTGCCCGGTTGATGGCAATAGGCTCGCCCCCTATTACATGGGACTTAAACATAACTTCGAAATGAGGGTGTTACTATACACCTCTGCCCAACCCTTCGAGGAATACAGGCGTGATGTTATTTTAACTATTATCGTAACCAGGGCAAAATTTCTGTCTAATCTATGGTATGGTTAAGTCTATAGTTAGTTGGTAAGCACAACTAAGCCTTAGAAGAAAAAAAGTGACATTCTCGGCACGATAAACTAAATATTTTCACACATTGGCGCCGATTCTCTTGTTCGTTCTGCCTAGCCTTTTCCCAACTATGTTGGAGTCAGCTCCCACTCTAACCAGATGCGGCTGAATACCAATATTTTACACGGAGCGACTGCTATCAGACCTACGCAACCCAGATACTGGGCAATGTCGATATTCAGAGGTTAGACCGGTTGTCAGACTTTCAGGCTTCTGACTTCTCATAACGACGTCATAGGTATTCGTATGTCATCCGGGACCGACAGTTTAACGTGCTTTCCGAGGCACGGAGGGGTCTCGATGTGTAACGCATAGTTACCCATCTAAGGACTGGCCGCAGGAAGCGGAGCTTAACCTCACAAATCTTATGAACCGCGCGGTTATTAATTAGCCACAAGTGATTTTTTTCTTAAATTATCGACAAAATTTTCCATAGCCGGATGACTAAAAGATTACATAACGGAAAGTATCCGCTGTTTCAGTGCAATTCTCATCGGTTATTTACCAAACATGCTGTAAACATTCACGCATGCGCGCTTCGAGGAAACGCGAGCGCCGCGCCGGTGCTGTAACGTGCACTTGACGTGCGGTAACCTAACTTACTGTGTACTTTCAAAACATTCACATACGAATTTGGAAGAATTCGTTGAAATACCTCGAATTTGGTCTTTATGGAAAGTTGTTTGGAGGAACGAGATATGGTGTTTCTTCAACGATAAGGGAGGACCCTCCTACCAGGCGGATCTTATGCCTGGCGGGCCCCTGCCCAACGGTTGATGTTGGGAAGTTGTATATATACTATCTGCGTGTCAAATATTGATATCGCGATGCAGGATTTTTGACGTTTCATCTGACAGCTGTCATTGTTGTCGTTGTAGTCTGTTAGACAATCGTCGTGCAGCGTAATTCTAATGTGGCGTGATAGATGCCGCCACAGTTGTGAAAATGCGAAAGACAAATGAACCGAGAAAAAAAACCTATACATCTAATTTTAATAGCTATTCTATACCTTTTGTTAATATTAAGAATTATGCAGTGAGATCACTGTCTGATAGTAAACCGATTTAAATAGTGAAAATGCATTTTAAAATGTCTTCTTCTTCTTTTCGTGTGACTAACCCGGTGTCAGAGCTTATGCCGCCCATGGGCCTCTGACTTAGCTTCACACCTCGTCGAGAAATATCTCTCAGGCATGCCGGTTTCCTCACGATGTTTTCCATCACCGTTTTTAAGCAAGTGATAATTATAACAATACGCACATGAACCCGAAAAGTCAGAGGTGCGTGCCTTGGGTTCGAACTCGAGACCTATGACTTGGCAGTCCGACGGTCACACCACAAGGCTATCACTGCTGTTAATATGTATTTTTTTTTTACGAAAATCGTTTAAAGTATGAACAGTTTTAAAATTTAACTTATTTAGCTCTGTCTTATATCTCATATCAGCAGAAAAGGAAAAATATCGAGATCTCGTAAATCTTTATCTAAATTTCCTCTTAGTTCACCGGTTCACCTTGACAGTGTTATCAGTATCCGAACGTTATACGTGTGATAAGAGAATCTTATCAATCACAAACAACTAAGCTGGACTTAGACCTAAGTGAGATAAACACCTGATCCATTGTTGATGGCTATACTGCAACCATGCGCAAGCGCATCGATGTGACGCAAATGACAAACGATAGCATGGCTGACCAAGACGCAGGAACTAAACTAAGGCTGGTGTTCACCAACAACAAATCTTTGGTTAAACAACCAATTAGGGTCGGTTTCTACCAAACGGAAAAATCCTCGCGCACTTTTTTGATGTCACAGAATAAAGAACAGTATCAGTATTGCCCGTAAGTATAAAATCTGACGCAGACATCGAGCGTTTCCTCGTGCATGCTCGAGCGTCGGATTTTATACATACATACATAAACTCACGCTTTTTTCGCATGGGGTAGGCAGAAACTATAGAACGCCACATGCTACGACCCTTACATACCCCTTTCGCTTCATTCACATTCATACATCTTGTCATACACGCACGCCGGTTAAGAGTACTACGCACCTGACCTTTGTGAAGAACATCACCAATAATATCGATGTATGTCCTTCTAGGACGTCCTCTACCGGCGTTTCCATTGACATCCGCCTTATAAATTCCTTTTGTTAATCGCCGTTCACTCATTCTCTCAACATGACCAAACCACCTAAGCATACTCCTTTCAATTTATGTCACTACATCATCTTTTAAACCGCAACTTTGTCTAATCTCATCATCGGATTTTATACTTAAAGGCAATACAGATACAGTTCTTAATTCAGTGACATCAAAAAAAGGGCGCGAGGATTTTTCCATTTGGACACTTACTCGAAAACTTACCTTCTCGAATTTTAAGTAAACGAGTGTTTAATCAGAGAGTTAATCTTGGTGAACACCATCTTAAAGGTCGTAAGTAGCAAATTATGAGTACCTAAATTCGTATGTTCTCAAGTCATTTCCAGTTACATTATTTAGTTAACAAAGACTTTCAATGTTTTGTTCTCTTCGAAGTGTTTTGCGTTCCAGTCGACGACCCACATTGCAGAACAATCTCCAGGTATATTTTCCATTACGACTTCAGAACTGGTTAAAAAAGTCCACTAACCTTGCGGTGCAGCAATGTATCTGTCGCTTCGCAACGCCGTCAGCTCGCTGACGAGGCGCCGAGCCTCGGTCGCCTCGGTCAGGAGACACACCTGTTCCAAGTCTATGTCCTCAACTGTGATGCTCCTGTTCGCCGAGTCGTATATGAAGCCTAGTTGTCGGCTGAAACAAAATTTGTATTGTTAATTTTTACTGTAAATGTCCCCCCTTATGGAGACTGTTTTTTTTTTTTTTTAATGAGTATACTACCGCAGACTTTTCGTCCGCGCTCTTTTTTATATTTATTTAATTGTTTACTTCTTTTTGTTTTGGTTAACTTATGATACTCCATGTATCAGACATAATTTTACTGTATGTTTACTTAAAAGCTACTTGATGCTATGTGAGTCCATCACTGTATATGTTTTTTTTTTTTTTTTTTATTGTATAGGTAATTATTAACTTTTACATGTACATTATATTTTACTTATTTATTATAGACATTAATATCTAATATCTATGGAGACTGGTTAGAATATAAAATTGTTTGACCGCACGCTGGAAATATACTGGCCTGCAAAAATAAGTATCACACTTTTAAAATTGCAATAACTTTTTAAGTACACAAGATATATTTTCGAAACAAAAAGGACTCAAAAAAGAGTTTAACTTTGTTACTATAGTTTCAAAGAAAGCTGATAAAAATTGCTATAAAACGTTTTTTATTTTAAATCTCTAACTTCTATAGTTTAGAAAAAAATAAAATTTTAAAAGTGTAATATTTATTTTTGCAGGCCAGTGTAAACGCGTGTTGTAAGATTCAACAAATCCTTGCACGTTTGGTGGTAGGAGCTACACGGTTCGCTTGGTTAGCTACCACCCTCACATTGAAGTACGACGCCAAGCAGTTAACTGTGTTTCGTCGTGTGTATACAGGGTGTAAACGACATCATATATTTCCTTCACACCTCGTGATGTACTGCTGACATAGATTAATCCTGCACGGGATATTTTTGGATTTGATACAAAAATAAACATTAAAAGTAAGCATGTGTTCTTAACGTGAGGCTTTTAGCGCCCCGAGCGAATTGTTCGGCTATTGCTAGCCGCTCGGTCATTTAACTGTATAAGAGCCAGCGGCGTATAGGGGAGTCCCCTATATCTTTGCTTATTAATCTAAATCTTTGCAAATCAGTAACTGATTTATGGAGTCATACCCCGATAATCGATTTACATTTTATTATTAACATCATGGATGTTTTATGCTATTCCTGACTCAAAAGCATCCAAGTTCTTATATCAGGATAACAAGCAATATAAATTAATCATCCACAATTATAAATTATAATTAACCACAGTCAATTAGTTCACAAACGACATAATAAAATAAAATGATAACAATATTGTTATCATAGTAGAACCTCTGTTTATATGCTTACGTCCGTTCATTATTGATAATGGTGTCAAAATGCAAAATATTATTGTGCTTATCTAGCGGGGGATGCTTGGAAACCCAAACTGTCTGAGAAATTAAATTACCAATATGCGTATACGTCCGAGATCCGTATAGGATCTACACGGTCTGGCTGGCTAGCCACAACCCTCACATTAGTCCGGTCAAGCAGTTTACTGTTTTCCGTCGTGTGTATGTGAGAGCCAGAGAGGTATTGGGGAATCCCTCTATACCTCTGTTCCTCGGATTCGTGTGCTCCATCTTAGACCTTGTCTGCACTTACCATCAGGTGAGACTAGGGCAAACGCGACAATGACAAGAATAAAAAATCTAACAGAGTATTTAATTTATCCATACTAATATTATAAAGCAGAAGAGTTTGTTTGTTTGTTTCTTTGTTTGTTTGAACGCGCTAATCTCAGGAACTACTGGTTGGAATTGAAAAATTATTTGTGTTGGATAGTCCATTTATCGAGGAAGGTTATAGGCTATATAACATCACAATACGACCAATAGGCACGGAGCATAAATGAAAAATGTTGCAAAAACGGGAAAAATGTCCACCCTTGCCAAGCCGGGACGGGCCGCTAGTGTCTAATATTATATTACTAAGTGGACTGACAGCATGTCAGTACACACTACAATATAACCAACCGAACCCTATATTTTCATGCTCGTAACCCGTGCAATATTAATTCGAAAGTTAATTGAGTCAAATGACCACTGCGGAGTTCGTAACCGATCGATTAGAGACTTCAATTCTTTATGAGTGCGTGACCAGTACTTTTGAGCCGATCGGACTTTTGGTATAGTCTGGCGAATAGGCTAAACTTGATAAAGTTTGGTCAGAGTACACGTAAAGATGATGAGAGAAGACCCCATAGGTCAGACATATGCTATGTAGTTTAAACTTTTAAACGCCATCGACGGCCGTAGACGTCAAACGAAATGTGCTCGGGCCGCCAACGACGTCTGTATCCGTCAATAAAAACGCTGAACCAAATTGAAGGCACCGACTTCTGAAACTGTTAATTTTGTAATATGGTAATTATTTTATTCTTTTTTTCGATTTTTTGAAGTCGGTTTTGTTTTGGTATTTTCTTTTTTTCATTTTAGTGGCCTTAATTAAAACATGGTTGAACCTACTAAAGACGCAGCTCGTAACCTAATCACATCATCACATTATGCGTTCTGCTCGTTATTGAGGAGTTCCATGGTCTATCTCCGAAGTTCTTCATCAGATCTTCACCAAATTTAAATGGGACCACTTTGAAAGAATACTCTTTCATACAAAAAAAATATTTTCTATTTCGGTTTATAAATGACGGTGCAGTGAGGTAACATAGATTAAAAAACAAAAAATAAATACAGTCGAATTGATAATCTCCTCCTTTTTTTGGAAGTCGGTTAAAAAGTACGATGTATTTGTAACGTGGCGTGGAGGGAAGTGCTCTTACGTCTATGGCGTGGCGTCCAAAAGGTTAAAGGAGTCATGAAGAGATCCAGAAGAGAGCTAAACAATATGGAGCTGAAGACTGATATTTCTCATGAAGGTAACATTGCACAGTAAGTACAACTTGATTTTTTTTAAACTTACCGAGTCAGGGAACCATGGAAATATAGGCCTTCTCTCAGACGTCACGATCACGAGGAAATGTTATCATAAACTACGCTTGACAAATTAGATTGGGCTACTAATATTTTAAAATTCACATCTGATGATGGACAGGATATTTATTTAGTCTTTTTCACAAGTCTTCAGTCTAGACTGTGATAATATTATCACATGATAACGTGCAAATATATGTGTTTTATTATACAGCAAGTAACAATATACCAAAAAAAACTTGTATTTATGCAAAATACCTTTACAATGCCGCTACAAAATTAATAACGCTACAATAAACGGTCAAAGGGGGAATTGCTATCATCACTAGGCTTCTATCTCCCACCTTGACATGAGTTGCCTTGGCTAACCTGGAAGTCTTTAAACAGACTCCGGACCAAGGTAGGTCGAAGCAAGAAAACCTGCTCAGGTGGATTCATAGACGATTCCAGGTTGGAGTGTAAATGTGGTGCTGTTCCACAAACGATGGGATACGTGTCATCATGCCCTGCGTGCTTGATACCTGCACAATACAGGAACTAATGGACGCTAATGATAACGCTAAACTCGTAGGTAAGTTCTGGGGAGAATCAATTTAGATTGACCAGGATTGGCAGAAGGATTAGTGGTCGTACTTTGTTGTTATTAGCAGACAGAGAGACCCTGCTGGCTCCTGCCCATTCTCTCGTAATCCCTTAATCCCGAAACATATTTCTAAGTCGCGACTGACGATGTATCTGGTCGGTATTATTATATCGACGGTTAAAAGGAAATAGGGCATAAGCGACATTTTGGTCAAAAATGAGTTATATATGCCATTGGACTTGAAATTTTCTGCTCTTTCGAATGCGCTTACTCCCATGGCTCTACGATGATTTTATAACTGTTTCACTTTTCACAATATCTTAATAAATGACAAAAATACGTCAGTTTTTCTAAAATTTAAAACTTTGAACGGCTCTCCTGAACATTTCATCTTTTGTCGCTTATCCCCTATTTCCTTTTAACCGTCGATATGAACGCAGCGACGCGAGTGAACTATCGGTCATAGTTGCGGACTTTGGTTATTTGGACGTCCAAAATCTGGCTTGGGCGCAGGGAACTACCATGCATATTACTAAGGCTGCAATGGTGTCCAACTGTTTACCAATATTATTTTCTGGTTAAACAGTTATTTACTCGAAAAATATACCAGAATTTTAGGTAACATAACATCACAGTTGGGCAGAGGTTTATACTAACACCCTCATTTCGCCGTTATGTTTAAGTCCCATGTATTAGAGGAGCGAGCCATCAACCGGGCACAAATCTAACCTCCGGGCTGCTACTGAGGAATTCTGCTTCACTTTGCCCGGCCTGGGGATCGAAACCAGGATCTCACGATCAGCAGTCGCGCTTCCCACCACTAGACCAACGAGGCAGTTTTAAGTAAACGTTTGTTTAACCATAGAATTAAAGTTGGTAAACATTAGCTTTAGTCACAATCGTCAGTCGCGACTGTAAGTCGTGTCCGATAGTTTGCCTCGGGTTTTAGTCGGCTTTAGTTTACAACACCCACGGATAAATACAGGGTGGCTTATTTTTTTACCCCGGGAATCAGCTGTTAATAAGGCGATTCGCACACAGCACCGCAGCACGCAGCGTAGCGCGGGAGTGCGTGTTCTTACGTTGTTTGCAAGAATGTGTTTGTATAGAAAACATGCGTAGTGCGACACAGAAAACGCATTCACGCGCAGTGTTGTGGCTCCGTCGCGACGCACCCCGCAGCGTAGCGCGGGGCAGTGTGTTTCGCCTAAATAGCACCATAAGATATTGAACTATTAATAACTCCTTGAAAACAAGAATTTTCAGTAGATTGTGGAAAAATATTATCGATAAGATTAAAGATCACTAGAGAGTTAGATAATTTTGTTTATCGGAAAAATGTTCTTATGTAATACATTTTTCATGGCTTGCTCATGCGTTTCAAATGTTTTGAGATAAGCAAAACGTGAATGCGTTAATAAAGTATTGGATTTAAAGATAAGAAAATAATGTGTGGGTAATTAATCGATGTGTGATAGTGGCAATAGCGGTGTGCCACAATAATAGTCCCTACATTATAGCGGGTTATATCACGTTGGCGAGAGAATTCGGACGCTTTTGAGAGATTGGCCGGAAAAATGGCGAATTGGCTAGAGGTGTCAAGGAGACCTTTGCCTAGTAATGGGATAAAATAGGCTTAATTGTTGTCGCTAGCTGGTAACACTGGACAATGTTGATAAAGGAGGGTAATCGTCAAGATGAATCAACGTACCCGAAGTTATAAAAACAGTGGTCATTCGATGGAGCAGAGGTTTCTATGTCGAACAGCCGAAGAAGTCTGACCTTTTATATCTGATTAGCTTGTCCTTATTTTCTGATCTTGTGTAAATTGTGTAAATTATTATATTGTGAACTAGCTTCTGTAACTAATCACTAACCTAAATATAAGTACTCTCAGTGATGGAGAGTCTATGTTGGTTTCATGTACTTTATTTACCATGCTCGCAATCCTGATATACCGATGTTAGCTATAACTGTAATGTTAGATTCACCCCTAAAAGATTCTGTTGTCTGTCTTTTACATAATTTGGATTAGCGGTAGCATTTCTCCTGTGTGTTAACAGTAACTACGTACCTACATAAATAAAATAATCTATAACCGGAACAATTTTTTTAATCTTTGTGAGTGCAGTATCTGTCATTCTTTTATCAGTCGATAAATGTGGAAAAGACGCTCAAATTGGTTTGAAATGAATACGACTATTTAAACTCCTACCAGCGATGTTATTTCCTTTATTCATTATAACACTGTCCCACATGACGAGAACCTTGTGAAAGTCGAGAAAGATGAAGAAATTAAGTATCAAGACTTGGCACACGAGGTGTCGACATGTGGGAGGTTGTCTCAGCAGTCGTTGTGCCGATAGTCGTTACGGCCAATGGCTTAATAGCCAAGAGCCTTGACCAACACCTGATGATGCTCTCATTGGGTGGCTGGGTCAAAGGCCTGACACAGAAAGCAGTACTTCTGGACACGGCGCATTTTGTTAGGAAGTTCCTCTCTCTGAGGCCTTGACCACCGCACCGGTAGCTTGGACCCTGTTCCCGATGCCGGTGGGCTACAATTTTTTATATTTTCTAAATATTTTTTATATTGTTAATAGAAATATTTAAATATGTAATTTATATGTTTTGGTTGAAAATGAATAAGACTATCCAAACTCCTACCAGAGATATTATTATTAAAGTAAACATTTTATAATGGACTAGCACTTAGCCCGCGACTTTGTCGGCAGGAATTTTCATACAGACTTCCATCCCCTATTCTACCCGGTTAAGGGTAGAATTTCCAAAAATCCTTTCTTACCTACGTCACAAAAGGAACCTACTGTCCAAATTTCATGTTTCCAGCTTCATTGGTTTAGGTTCTGCGTTGATGAATCAGTCAGTCAGTCAGAACAAGTAATGATCTAATTATATATGTATAGATAATGACTATTTGGCGCCCGCATTTTTCGTCCTTTTTTGCAAAGCTGAAGGTACCAACGCGGACATTTGCGGTGAATCACTTTTCAACCTTATTGCCTTAGTGTAATAACGTCGAAAAGTGGTTCACCGCAAATGTTCGCGATTGTACATACTGTGACAACCAATCTGTCGGTAATGGGTGGCGATTACGACAATTGTCAATAGTCCCTATCGACGCCCAGCATGTGAAAACCTCGTAAATCCAATTTACTTCAAAAGGGTTTTATTTGTTCTTCAGATTGATAAACTTGTACTTAATACACGTATTAGTCAAACAAACTTTCAATTCAAATACTTCTAACGCCATCTATGATGTACGACGACACACTTGTATTAACATTTCATCGGCCATTTTTTTTTCAGGTGACAGTTTTTCTCACTTCTGTAAAATTTTGTTTTTTACACATACATGGTTTTCACTGCCGGCCATCGCTATAGAGTTATTTAAGGAAGTAAGTGAGCATTAACGAGGTTATATGTAAACAGGATCTTAGTTGTATACAAAGTTATGGCCGGGTTAATTATCATTATCTATGAGGCCAAAATATCAATTTAAAATTCTACATAAAATCGTTAATATCTTCAACTATTAGGCACATTGTAATCTTATCATACACGTGCAGTGCATCGATCAATTGCTTCGAAACAATGTACTATTGTATTCATTCACGATCATAGATTTGTAGTAAATGGAGTGCTCATATGAATATTTTGTGTTCGGAACCCAATGACCGATGTTATGATATGTGATGAAGAAAGCACTTCTGTAATTAGACGATCAGTCGAATCAGCCCATTTACAGTCACTTTAAAATTCGTAAGACTTAAGTTTTAACAATGTTTTTCTTTTTTTATGAACGAGAAAATGCAAGTTATGCTTTTTTATTTAGTTTAAATTATAATAGTGTTTGATAGGTATATGAATACAATTTAAGGTTATTTCAAGGAGTATTTCCATTAGAGGACTGAATATAGCGATATGTGGTAATATACAAAGTTTTCGAACACACATCTTCACGTCATTCACACTTACATTATTACTCCATTTGTGTATTACTCTATGTCTCCGATTATAACCCAGTACGCGATTATAAATAATTTCAATGGTCCACCATTGTAATCGCCAGGAATTTTACAACGTCAACGATAGTTAATTAACTTGATAACCCTGAACAAAGAGCAAGAACGCAAGTGTTTACAATTAAGGGATTTTAAATTGATACAGTATACAAATTGTCATTAAAAGTCTCACAATGGAAAGTGGAAATAACTGGTATTTTTTATTCATATTTTGTTCTTGACTTGGCTTGATAGTTTCCGTCAGATGATAAGTGAAGATGTGTTTAAGATAGAGAACGCTTGCTTAGCTTAGATTATTCACTTTGAAACCTGATCCATATATCGCCATCCCGGAGAATATAATGGCATTCGCAAAAACGCAAGTTTTTCAGAACAGAATAAAAACCGATTTTTCACGACTGGTTGCCAGTTACAAGCAGTACTTGGCACTGTTACAAGCACTGCTTGCCAGTTATAAGCAGTACTTGGCAAGCAGTCGTCAAAAATCGGTTTTTATTATGTTCTGAAAAAGTTGTGTTTTTTCGAATGTCATTATATTCTACGGGGACGGCGATTATGTATTTGTACTCCGTATAGAATTTTAACGTCCCCAGAGTAAATTATTGATTATGCGAAACAATTTTATTAATTGTTCTAATTTTTAATTCGGTCGCGTTTCACCCTAGTCGCATTTGATGGTAAGCGCAGACAGGATCCAAGATGGAGCACAAGAATCCAAGTAGCAATGATATAGAAAGACCCTCTGGCTCTCACATACACACGACGGAACACAGTAAACAGCTTGGCACCGGATCACCGTGCACATGTTGGCATTGAGTTATTATGGACACAATTCCATATCATCGTCTATAACTGAAATATTCTCTCTCTCTCTGCGGAAAATCCGTCCGTAATCCAGGACCTTGTGTCTGGCAGCCGCGCTGGATCCGAAGACAAACGCGACAAACAAATCATGTCAAGTGGACGACGGGTACTAGAATGCAAATTGACACTTAGTTTATCTTTCATGCGCAGCTCCGAACGGAAAGATTTCAAGTACCTACCGACACTCAAATGCGTTCCTATTTATGCAAAAAGCAATAAAAACGCAACGATATTCACTTTGCAGACAGAGTGCCCTAGCAAGGGAGTTACAAGGGCGTCTTTATTTAGAAACTAAAGGACATTATACTGTTGATAAACTCGTGACTCATTTAATGTGTTGTTTCTATGCAGATGTAGGAATTGAAGATTCATTTGATGATGCGGTTGGTTAAGAATCGAAATCCTGTTATGAAGAAAACACTCGGAAATGAATAACGTAGATATCTTTAACCGTTTAAGGGATTTTATTAAACGGACGGAACTGCCTTATTGGTCCAATGGTGGCAAGCGCGACTGCTGACGTGAGGTCCTGGCTTCGATCCCCAGGTCGGGCAGTGTTATTGAGTTTTTCCGTGTGGAATTTCTCAGTAGCAGCCCGAAGTTTGGATTTGTGCCCGGTTGATGGCAATAGGTTCACCTCCTATAACATGGGACTTAATATAACGGCGAAATGAGGGTGTTACTATACACCACTGCCTAACCCTTCGGAGAATACACGCGTAATGTTATGTTGTCATGCATATTACTGCGACCGCTCCGCATGATGCCAGAAATCTATCCAAATCGCGCAGAAGCGTAAAAGATTTCGATAAAACATTGTTCTAATTTGCAAGCCGAAAATCGAAAGACAATTCTTTAAGACAGTACGAGAGCTCAGCGCTATGTTTGACAATTTTATTAAATGTATTGCACATCTTTGAACTGAATAACGTCGCTGTGCAGTGAAAACATCGTAAAGCACAAATTCATTTTTATTTTTTGTTATTCATTTGTTGGGTACAAAACCATGTAATGCATATTTAGAACGAAAGTGCACAGCTCTAAGATAAAATAGATTGATGAATGGATAATAAAACAGAAGAACCTTACATCTACACGTCGTACTTTTTTTTAACAGTTATTATATCCTCCTGTAAAATTATGTTCATGGCAATTACGAGGTTTTCACTGGACAGCGACGATAAATGGGTTCAAATCACCCTAGCATACATAGACATCTTGCATTCTTCTTAGCCTAACAACCCCGTTTCAGCGCAGTCATATTGGCACCTCCATAAAAACAAATAGCTCCACGATGTCAAGCAAGGCATCAAATCATATGGTACGACCAGACAGACAGAACGTTGTTACCAACGTGACGACACACGTGACTACGATTTGTGTCAGTATGTGTTATTGCCATGAACAATGATAGTATTGTGAACGGTTTTTATTGCTGAATTTTAATGTACAGTAGGGAAATGAAGAGATTAGTCAGTTTTCAAATTCATTCCCTTCCCACGTCGCGGGCACAGGTTACTTTTCAAACTGTTGAATGGAACAGACCGATGCATGGAAAATTATGTTTAATTATTTGGTAGCAAAAATCAAAATTGCCTTTTGCCTCCATATGACGTAGTAGAACCATGTAATGTCTTTGATTTGATTTAAGGAGTGTTGTTGTAAAAACCACGACATCAATCAAACTGATCTATACTAATATTATAAAGAGGAAAGATTTGTATTTTTGTATGTGACGAATAAACTTAAAAACTACTGGACTGATTTCAAAAATTCTTTTGCCGTTTGAAAGCTGCATTATCACTGAGTAACATAGGCTATATTTATTACTGGAATAAAACTTATTACGCGGGCGGAGCCGTGAGGACACAGCTAGTGTTTAATAAAATGACATTACTTGTCTGTCACCATGTCATCATAATATCTTGTCAAAAAATACTTCTATTTTCATTTCTATAATGTTGGCAATAAGTAGTCGGTAAAATAAATCGTTACTTACACTGTGCAAGCAAAAATGAACCTTAAGGTGTATAATATTTTCATTCCGCTACTGTACAACGAGTTTGTTTGATTTTTTCAATAGCTGTTTGGTTTCTGGATTTGTACCCGGTTGATGGCAATAGGCTCACCCCCTATTACATGGGACTTAAACATAACTGTGGAAATGAGAGTGTACTAAAAACACATCAGCCGAACCCTTCGGGGAATAAAGGCTTGATGTTATGTTATTTCTTTGAAAAAAGCTATTATACAAAGTGTAGCAGGGGAAGAAAACCTCGGCCTTGCCCATCGTGGAATACAGACTTAATAGTTACGTCTTCAATAAACAAGAATAGTCACCACTTTATTTAGCTATTAGGCAATTCAATGCAACCTCCATATTCGGACTTCCTGACTCGTAAACTATGTAAATACGTTACTGAGACATGGGTCCCTAATGTACTCAACGTCCTGTCTAAAACTAACTGTAGTTTTATATCTAAAGTTTCCTCTAGTATTACATTTTCTTTAACATTAAGTTAACATACATATACATATAGTACAATTTTTGACAGCAGTGATAGCCTAGTGGTGTGACCATCGAACTGTCAAATCATAGGTCTCGAGTCCGAACCCAAGGCACGCCCCTCTGACTTTTCGCATTCATGTGCGTATTGTATAATTATCACTTCCTTAAAAACGGTGAAGGAAAACATCGTGAGGAAACCCGCATGCCAGAGAGATATTTCTCGACAGCATGTGAAGCCAATTCAGAGGGCCATGGGCGGCATAAACTCTGATACTAGGTTAATCACTAACCACACGAAAAGAAGAAAAAAAGAACATTAACTTAGTGAATAAAAACCATCCTATTTACATTTAGTATTACCTGCTTTAGTATGCAACAAGTGTTACGATTAAGGTAACATTGAACAACCTCATTAGGGTAAGGGGTTCTACACACCAACGGGCAATTCGTCATGCCTGTTGACATAAGCTAAGGCCCAAGCCACACAGGTGGTTTGGTTGGTGCTTAGAGCTACGCTGCGTGGACATACCCTAGCGAACCGACCAATGGTTTATTATCACAAGGCCACACTGACTCTTGAGGCCGAGCTGGATCAGCAAGGCCGTAGCCAGGAATTTTGTTCGTTGGGGTTGAACCATGAACAAGAAAATTAATTACAATAACGAGTGTTTACAATGTAAAACTAATTTAATTGTCTGAGGTTTCGGGGGAGGGGGGTGAGCCCCTAAATCCCTCCCCCCTAGCTACGGCCTTGTGCATGTATCATGACTATTAGACCCATTGCGTACTGTCGACTGGTCGCCGAGCGTCCAAGTCGTTCCGGCGACTAAAACATAGGCAACCAACCATGCTTGTTACGTCGCTACTGTGCGGCGAGTCGCCCGGGCGACCGACGACCAAGTGCGTAACACCTAATTTAAACTATAGAAAACCACAGTCACCGGCGACCAGTGGATAGTGCGTAATGAGCCTGAGTCATATAGTCAGTCTCCCAGTGACTGGACTCATCGGCGTGCCAACAATATCGAAGACAATAACACCGGCTGTTAATAAAAGACAACCTTTGTTGTATCCATTACATAATATACAATTAAGAAATAATATAGATAACAGTAGCATCTAGTTCAGCATGCCACACTGTGCGCTTCGAGCCACGCTACTATCAATCACCCATATTCTAAGACGTTCCTCCAAAATTTTACTCGACTCAGAATGGCCTTGAAACCACCTTCAAAATTGTATTCTTAGTCGCAATTTCGAGTGAACTTTGAGGTTCCTCGACGAAGTCATTACGTCATAATTTGAATTATCTGCATCGCGCAAATAACGCCGCTATAAATACTTGTTAGGATTATCGTAAGCATATTCGACAAAGTCTTCAAAATTTATTTTTATTACATACAAACTTTCACACTTCCTTCCTTAAGGTAGGTTCCGAGGTACCTTGAGTTTGACAGATGATTCCTAACCTCGACTGAGGAAAAATCTCGAGTCGAGGATGATTATGTCAAGTCGAGGTGGAGTCGAGTCGAGTAAGTTTTGGAGGAACGTCTTAGAATATGGGTGAAGGGTCAGTTACCACCAAACGGAAAAATCCTCGGGTACTCGAGAACTTTTTGATGTCATTGAATAAAGAAATGTATCAGTATTGCGTGCAAGTTTAAAATCCGAAGTACACATCAAGCGTATCCTCGCGCATCGAGCATACACGAGCGTCGAATTTTATACCTAAAGACAACACTGATGAAGTTCTTTTTTCAGTGGCATTAAAAAAGTACGCTAGGATTTTTTCGCTAACGAAACGAAGCACCACACTGCTCCAACTTGTGTGTCTTGGGCCATGTCTACCTAGTACGATATAAGCATTATTCATTCGCATGTCGGCGAGCTATTAACTAAAAGCCTTCGTGATGCAACTCAACCCACGCCGGCGTAACCGGCGTGACATCGCGTAACAGAGCCGGTAGCTCCGTAGCTGAAACCTCTAATAATAACCGGCTGTAACGTGTATGTCGTAGGAACATGGTTATAGCCGTTATTTGATCATATTCCTAGGGATATGATCATACAGGGTGTAAATCGTGTAACTCCTTAAAACACATGATATATCACGGGCTTAGACCATTCATTCCTTTTTTTTTCTTAAGGAAGGATTAAAGTAATCTTATGTTAACTAACTAATAAGATTTAAAAAAAAGAAAAATTGCAATTTTTTTTCGGTTTGGACGTTTTACAACGATGAACAAAAATAACGTTTCGATGCCATCCATGCCTGAATTAATGAAAGCATGGTGCACGTCCAGCGCGATATCGTTCCGCGCAGTTAGTTAACCCGGGGCGCTAAATTGACTCGGATACAGAAAAAAGATGTTTTTTTTTTAAACTTGTTGAATCTGAAAAAAATCCTATGCAGTCCCAATCTGTGTCACCAGTAAGTAGATCATGCGGTTTGAAAGAATTACAAGAATTTGAATACACCTTGTATACCGGAAGATGGTTTTAAGAAAGCGTTGTATAAGCATCTCACTAGGAATATAATCATAAAACTAGTAACATAATTGACTTGAATAGGACTGAATTGACTGCCTCATTGGTCTAGTGGTGGCAAGCGCGACTGCTGGTCGTGAGGTCCTGGGTTCGATCCCCAGGTCGGGCAAAGTGTTATTAGGTTTTTCCGTGTGGAATTTCTCAGCAGCCCGGAGTTTTGAGCCTGTTTGATGGCAATAGGCTCGCCCCCTATTACATGGGACTTAAACATAACAGCGAAATGAGGGTGTTACTATACACCTCTGCCCACCCCTGCAGGGAATTTAAACCTGATGAAGAAAAAGAAAAAGAATGGAACTTCTCAACGACAAATACCTATACATAGCATACACGTCTCGTGATTAGATTATTGTTATTTGTTTCATCACAACCGATTCTTTGTGTCTTCAATACCACTTAGATTTCAATTCTTCGTCACAGCGCGTCTTAGTACCGACTTCAGAAAATGTTGATTTTATTATACAGAGTGTAAACGAAATCATGTAATTCCTTCAAACCTCGTGATGTACTGCTGATATAGATTAACCCTGCATGGGAAATTATTGGATTCAATAAAAAAAATACAAGAAGTAAACATGATGTGTTCTTAACGTGAGGCATTTTAGCGCCCCGGGCAAATTGCGCGGGCTATCGCTCACCGCGCGGTCATTTAACACGGGGCGCTAAAATTCGTCACGATAAGAACACATGTTTACTTCTTGTAATTATTATTTTTTAATCCAATAGTATTCCGTTCAGGGTTAATTTATGTCAGCAGTACATCGCGAAGTTTGAAGGAATTACATGATTTCGTTTACACCCTGTATATGGTTTATACCCTGTATATGGTTATTTTTTTGTTCTTGTCTTGTTCGCGTTTGACCTTAATCTCACCTATGGTAAGAGCAGACAGGGTACAAAATGGAGCACACGAATCCAAGGACCAGAGATATAGAAGGATTCCCCTATACCCCTCTGGCTCTAACATACAGTTGTACACGACGGAACACAGTAAACTGCTTTGCGCCGGACTCTAATGTGAGGGTGGTAGCTAGCTAAGAGGACCATATAGACCACCAAGCGTGCTGGGTTAGCGTTATTTCATGTATTTTTTTTTAATTCGTTTTCCACGTTGATTCGTTATTAGACTAACTTCCATCCCCTATGTAACCCCCTTAGGGAAAGAATTTCCAAAAATCCTTTCTTAGTGGATGCCTAAGTCACAAAAGGAACCTACTGTCCAAATTTCATGTTTCCAGCTTCAGTGGTTTAGGCTCTGCGTTGATGAATCAGTCAGTCAGAACAAGTAATTATACAGGGTGTAAACAAAATCATGTAATTCTAAACAAAAAAAAAAAACAAAATGTAAACATGTGTTCTTAACGCGAGGCATTTTAGCGCGCAATTCGCTCGGGGCGCTCAAATGCCTCACGTTAAGAACACACACATTTACTTCTTGTAATTTTTTTTTATTGAATTCCAATGTATCCCTTGCTGTGTTAATCTATGTCAGCAGTACATCACGAGGTTTGAAGGAATTATAGATAAACCTTTGATTTTGCGTCTCATTAAGAACAATACCTTGCTTCAATTCCAATTATATATGCAATCTAATCACTTCGAACACTTGTAGTGCATATCTCGATTGTTATTTGTTACTCTATTATCTCTAATAATACTTAGGTACACGTGTTTTTTCCATCACGTTGTGTTCATAGCGATTCTTGGCATGCAAAACAATTTTATAGTGCCTTGTAGCTATCCGTAATGTGTACTATTACCAGTAAAAGTGATTCAATTTAGAATTGAATAAGTTATGTCTTACTTGTACCTGCGCAAATCGATTCTAAAATTGGTTCCATTTATGATGTAAGATTTTAAGCATGAATCAGCTGATTAAAATGTTTGTTTTATTGATCAAGGTTTTAATAGTAGCTGTATATGAATATATCTAGCAAAACTGAATGAGTGGGTCGAGGAACTTCACGTATACTCCACCAAGAAGAATATAGTCTGCTTAGTGGTCGGCTATAAGATTGACAAGCATATCATTTTGGGACCCAGTGGATAATATCAACAAGCACATTGGGTCACCCGCGCGACAGCGCAACATGTATTCCCAAGGAGGGTTGATGTCAGGCAGGTGGCCGGTCGTAAAACAATAAGCCAAAACCTCTAACAACATGGATTTATGAAATACATGTTGTGCCGACCCCACCTAGTGTGGGATAAGGGCAGGAAGAAGAAGAAGAGTAGCTGTATATCAATGCTATCCAACCCTTGTGCAGGATTTGGGTCAGTTGAGCCTCATTTTGACCCAAACCAATAGTCTCTTAGAACGGATGTTCTCGGGAATTGTTTTTCACGGCTTTACTTCCTGACATCATGGAGGCTAATGACGTCACATGATCATGACATCATGACGTCAATGGTGAATCATATTTCTTTCACGTCAGAAATGGATTTTTTGAGTCCAGACAGACGGACTGCATTCCGACCACAGCTGCAACTACCAAATGCAGTTTGAACCTGAAGGCTATAAAATGGGTGACTACTGCCGCCTGGATATGCAGTCCTGTTGCAGTTACGATGCAGTATCAATGAACGAAATATGATTCAGCAAATATACCATTACAAGCCGTCCAAGACCTAATCAATGTAGGTACATATTAATCGAACAAAATGATAAATGATATTTATTTTCTGTAAATAGATCTGTTACAGACACTTAAAGTCAACGAAATGTTTTTTTTTAAGACTAGATGGCGCCTGCATTTTCTGTCTGACTAGCTCTGAGAAGAAAATCCGAAACAAACTCGGAGATCAAGGTCTCTTTTAAAGTCCAGACATTGTGGTATAAAAACTATGCGAGTGTAAGGCGAAACACACTGCCCCGCGCTACGCTGCGGGGTGCGTGGCGACGGAGCCGCAACACTGCGCGCGAATGCGTTTTCTGTGTGTTGCACTACGCGTGTTTTATATACAAACACAGATACATGCATACAACGTAAGAACACGCACTCCCGTGCTACGCTGCGTGATGCGGTGCAGTCTGCGAATCGTCTAACAATGTAGGCCAACGTCTGGAATGGCTTTTTGAGGAAAGTGACAAAATATTAGGTCCCCACATATGAAATCAGCGTTTTGTATGGAGAATTTTAAAGAAGTTGCATTTTTCATACTAACATTTTCTTATATTATTTAACAACTATGAACACTAATGTTTAAAAACTAAGATAACGTATGCCACTTAGATTATGCGACAAAAATAAGTTTTGGCTAAGTTAAAACAAAAATAGTGGTAATTTCTGCTAACAAAAAGAGGACTAATTTTTAAGGTATTGTTTATGTTTAGAAAACTATAAGTAATAAGGTTTTTTTAGTATTGGTAGTTGCCTATGATGGTCATTGTTCGATATAATATCAAGCAATTGATGAATACTTTAAATCATAGAAGTGACGAGGTTCTCTATTTGTGAGAAAAAAACGCCAATTTCATAGGTCCATAGGACCTAATATAAAAACTTAATTTAAAACAACATACCTTTCTATTCGGTCGGATAAGCAGTACTCCCACCGCTGACTGTTGTACCTCCACTCTCTGACTCGCCTCAGTACTGGTGAGTTTAGTTCATCACATATGATCTTCAACGCCGCCTCCTCCAACACGTCTTGCACGGCTATTAATGATAACCTGGTGAAAAATTGACCATTAGTTTCTACTATTCTTCGTTACGATAAAAAGGGGACGAGCTTGATAAGGGACTGGATACACTTATCGTGCGTACAAGTGTAGCTAATGATACCGGCCGCGCTGACGCTTGGTTCATACATACATAACATCACGCCTGTATTCTCCAAAGGGTTGGGCAGAGGTGTATAGTAACACCCTCATTTCGCCCTTATATTTAAGTAATAGGGGGCGAGCCTATTGCCATCAATCGGGCACAAATCTAAACTACGGGCTGCTACTGAGGAATTCCACACAGAAAAACTCAATAACACTTTGCCTGACCTGGGCATTAAACCCAGGACCTCACGATCCGCAGTCGCGCTTGCGATCACTAGACCAACGAGGCAGAGAGGCGAGAAGCTTGGTTACGTTGTTGAAATCGATGTGGAGATGCGCAAGCATGTTTAAGTATGCTACCGCAGGCGAAAGCTGGCCATCGTAAATTATGTGGGTCTAAAACAACACAGCTTTTAGCGAATTGATGCTGATTGATGTGATTAGGCCCTAATTTTATTAGCAGTGATAGCCTAGTGGTGTGACCGTCGGACTGCCAAGTCATAGGTCTCGAGTTCGAACCCAAGGCACGCACCTCTGACTTTTCAGATTCATGTGCGTATTGTATAATTATCACTTGCTTAAAAACGGTGAAGGAAAACATCGTGAAGAAACCGGCATGCCTGACAGATATTTCTCGACGGCATGTGAAGTCAAGTCAGAGGCCCATGGGCGGCATAAACTCTGACACCAGGTCAGCCACTAACCACACGAAAAAGAAAGAAAGATTAGGCCCTAAGAAAACGGTACACTGATATTAAAATCTATTATTACTGCAGTATCGTGGAAGTCTGCTGCTGGAATGTGCAAATACAAATTTAGACCGCTACGAGGATAATTCTAGTTTCTACGGTATAAGCTTACTGTTTGTAACGGGGAAAAAGGTAGATACCTAATTAATTAGATGAGGTTTGATCTTTGAACATCTTCATCTATCTCTTATAAGCGAGAACTAACGTAGGGTGAGGTTTAGCGATTCTATAACACTAGGTACTCTTCTCTTTTTTTTTTTTTCCTATTCGACTGCTTGTAGATGGCCTTGCAGACCGTTTCTACGTAACCAGACAGTTATTGGTGAGACCTGAAGGGTCTCCAACCAATCACGACGAGAGTAAAATACTTAACCTAAGCTAATTGTATATATATATATACCTATATGTAAGTATTATGTCTATGTATGGTGTGTAGTATATATTTTGCAGCAGTACACCATGGACTACCTTATTCATTGACTTCCTGTTCATCCAAAGGTTGTCTGGTAGATATCGCTATCAGCGATAAGACCGCCATTGTACCCTTTAATGTTTGTTATTGTATAAGAGCTGTGTTACAATTTTGGTGTACAATAAGGTATATTCTATTCTATTCTATTCTAATTACTATTACTGCGTCTACTACTAACATCATGACTAGATAGCAATATAGGGGATTCGAACCTTGGCTTAGGGCGTTGCTTGCGAGAGGACTGGGAGGGAGACAGCTTGATTAGGGCTGAATTAACGGTGTGACTGCGGAGTCAGAAAAGACGATCGGCTCCGCGGCTGCGGCGGTTGAGCACGGTGGATAAGGGAAACTTTTCTCTTCTCTCTTCATATCTTTTTATCTATTTATCAACTATCCTCAACACGTGATTAAAATTTTCAATCGCTTCGTGTCTATCAGTTAGCCTGATTGTTTGATTTGCCCGCCCAAATATCCCAGGCTAGCCGAGCCTTATCTAAAGTATCTGAGGCCTCAGGGCAGATCGAGGTGCTTCGAGGGGGCCCCGAGGGTACTGACCCGGCTGTAGCTGGGGCCCTGCAGACGGGTGACGAGCGAAGGAAGAGGAAGGACTTTGCGATCATCAAAACGCTTGCCATGTGTGGTGTGACGGGCATTACCTACCTTTCAGGAACCAGCAGTAGACTGCTGTTGACACTGATGATTGATACTTGTAGGAGAACCACGCGATTTCATACTTTAGAATTACAGTCATAAATCACAATTCACGCTAATGATTGTAAAATTACGTAATTGAATAGAGGCACGATGAGGTTCAGGCGTCAAGCATTGTGAAGCATGACTGACAGTCTTTGTTAAAGTTACAGGAAATAGGAATAAATAACTGACAAGTATAATAATAGCAAGAAAATAATAGACTATAAAACACTACTACTGAACATAGGTTGAAATACGGAGGTGTAAACAAACTGGGGTGCTTGTACGCATATTTCTTTCTAGAATTGACCCAGCCCAGGGGTCGGCAACCTTTTGAGATGCAAGAGCCAAAAGTTGCAATATACCAAATTTCAGTTTTTAAAGAGCCACAAAAAAAAATCACTTCAATATTATAGTATTTGCTTATACATGGTGCCCTGTAATTAATGGATAACCTTGAAATAGCGTTTAGCAGAACTAACTACATTTAAAAAAAAGAAACAAAAAAATATAGATTTAGATATAGTTACTATATTTATCGCTCAGTCATAGACAGTATATCTCAGTCATACTATACTGGCCTGCAAAAATAAGTATCACACTTTTAAAATTGCAATAACTTTTTAAGTACCAAGATATATTTTCGAAACAAAAAGGACTCAAAAAAGAGTTTAACTTTGTTACTATAGTTTCAAAGAAAGCTGATAAAAATTGCTATAAAACGTTTTTTATTTTAAATCTCTAACTTCTATAGTTTAGAAAAAATTGAAATTTTAAAAGTGTGATACTTATTTTTGCAGGCCAGTGTATATTATATTACTCAATCATGGATCGATTGCGCGATTTTACGGATTTTCATAGTAACATATTTATTTTTTTGCGTTTGGAACTGGAGAGCCGCCATTTTACATCGAAAGAGCCGCAGGTTGCCGATCCCTGACCTAGCCTAATTTTTGAGGTATGCGGAAATAGCATGCTTGACAGACCGATTACCAGTATAGAATTATCAGTGTCCAGGCACGTGATGTTGCTGCTTTATGGCTGATTCTTATAACATACCGAGCGTTATTGGTAAAAAATGTGTTACTTTTTTGTTTTTTTTTTTCTATTGGATTGCTTGTAGACCGCTTCTACGTAACCGGGCGGTTATTGGTGAGACCTGAAGGGTTTCCAGCCAATGGGGATAAAGTAAAATATTTAGCCTTTGGCCAGACTGTAAATGCGGGCGCGGGGCGGGCGCGGTGCGGCGAGCTCAAACAGAAGAACTTAATTTGAGTGTCCATAGTGGGCACGCGGGCGCGGGAAGCGGCGCGGGCTACTTGGCGCGGGGAGCGCGCGGGTAGCTCGCGCCATAGGTCGTTCATACAAGTGGCCGCAGTGACAGCGCGGGCGGCAAGCGACAACCCGCGCGGGAGCGGGGGATCTCAAACTAGTTCGAGCTGACCACGCGCGATGTTGTGATGGCGTCTTCAAAATTAAATGTTGAAGAATTAATAAGTGCTATTCAAGCACGATCTGCACTGTGGATGTCGAAACATAGTTTTTTAGTAATAAAAAATCCAGTAAAAATAAGTCTTTTTCATACATATTATATTTTGACAAACACTTGACACGACAACGCTCAGAACGCTCCACTGCGGACAGGTAAATCGCGCGCGTTCCCGCACCCGCGCCGCTCCCCGCACCGCGCTGCCAGTCTGGCCAAACACTTAACCTAAGCTAACTACTACTCTAACATTATGACTACTACTGGCTGCCTTAGACATTGCGAGGCTCCGGCCGGGTAGATCTATGCGATATCCTTGTCTTTGAGGAATTATTTTTAATGATGAAGCTTCACGAGAAATGTAAAGTTATAAATAAATAAATTTTGAATTTTAAAATTGTTTATTGGAAATTAATAAACACAAGATTAGACAAAGTTGCGGTTTAAAAGATGATGTAGTGACAAAAATTGAAAGGAGTATGCTTAGGTGGTTTGGCCATGTTGAGAGAATGAGTGAACGGCGATTAACAAAAGAAATTTATAAGGCGGATGTTAATGGGAACGCCGGTAGAGGACGTCCTAGAAGGACATACATCGATGTTATTGGTGATGTTCTTCACAAAGGTCAGGTGCGTAGTACTCTCAACCGGCGTGCGTGTATGACAAGATGTATGAATGTGGATGAAGCGAAAGGGGTATGTAAGAGTCGTAGCACGTGGCGTTCGATAGTTTCTGCCTACCCCCATGGGAAAAAGGCCTGAGTTTATGTATGTATGTATGTATGTAATAAACACAAAGATACTTGGGTAGTAGCGCGAGTGCGCGAGGCCCCTGCTAGAGCGAGGCTCCGGGCGGTTGCCCTGACGGCCACCCCCAAAGGCCGCCCCTGTCTACTAGCAACCACAGCACTAAAGGCGACCCCTAATGGGACTCGGAACTCGGCGTTGATGGCGGGAAGTTTGGGAGGGCGACAGCTTGATGAGGGCTGAATGAACGGCGTGATTTGCGACTCTCATATCTTTACCAATAATTAAACAAAGATCCCATGACTTTGCATAGTGCACCCTTCCTTACGTTAGTACCTATCACAGGTAAAGCTTACGAGTTATACACCAGTTTGGCAATAAATAACAAAAAAAAACCGACTTCAAAAAAAAAACGATGAAAAGAATAAAATAATTACCACATTATAAAATTAACAGTTTCAGAAGTCGGTGCCTTCAATTTGGTTCAGCGTGGATTAGCACCGACTTCTAAAACTGTTAATTTTATAATGTGGTAATTATTTTATTCTTTTCATCGTTTTTTTTTTGAAGTCGGTTTCATTTTTGTTAAAATGTTTTTTATTTTTTTCGTTTTAGTGGCCTTAATTAAAATATGGTTGGACCTACTAAAGACGCTGCTCGTAACATAATCACATCATCACATTATGCGTACTGTTCGTCATTGAGGAGTTCTATTGTCTATCTCCGAAGTTCTTCATCAGATCTTCACCAAATTTAAATGGGACCAATCTGGAAGTATATCCTTTCAAATAACTTTATTTTTATCTAAATCGGTTTATAAATGGCGGAGTAATGAGGTAACAAACATTAAAAAAAAAAAAAAAACATACAGGCGAATTGAGAACCTCCTCCTTTTTGGAAGTCGGTTAAAAATGCTGTAGTCGCCGGCACGTAACTTGGCAACGTTTTAGCGTAGTGGGACTTGGGAGTAAGTTTGCGCATGTACACTTAGTGCAACAAAAAAATGGTCAGTTTTATTGCTTGTCATTATTCTATGGTTATTGCCATAATTTATTTATAAACACGTCTGTTTAGAAGAAAGAAAGAAAGGAGAGGAATTCTCTTCCCTACTCTTGCCAAGTTACGTGCCGGCGACTATACCATTGGTAAGCAAAACGATTAGTTCTTGGCCATACAAACTGGGAGTTAGTCGTCTCTCATTACTCCGGAAGCCGAGCGTCTTAGTAAATTGTCTATTAATGTTTTAATAGACAATTCACACCTAAGTTACCCGACCTTGACATTTTCTCCTACGGCAACAAATTGAGCGGCCTAGATACACAATATGAGTATCGTAAAAGGTGATTAAAATAATAACATTATACCATAAACTAGTTTAATTAAGTACTTAAATAATAATTGGTCTATCTATTTTACTAGGAAAACTATGTAGGTATAAATATGGAGGTAACTTTGTGGCATTCCTTGACTGACATCCGTGGAGCACAAAGGTTCCAGACGAAAACCAGCGTCAAGTACTTATAGTGCTTGGATTCGCTTAAACAATTTTGTTTAAGCGCCCCAAGTTAACTGACTGCGCGGAGCGATATCGTGCTAGTCGTGCCTACCAGCTGTGACCCCCGGGTCCCATTAGTTTATGCGTAGCATCGAAATGTTTAAAAATATAATTTAAAAAAAATATATATTATTTTGAATCAAGCAAAATTCCGTGTAGAATTAAATTCGTTTATACCCTGTATATGCTTTATTCTACCGTTCATCAGGAACTCACATGATAGTGAAAGCTACAGACAATCATTATAAATCAAACATATAACAGCAATGTTACACTACTCTATTGTTATTATTAAACGCGATAACTTTAATGATTTGTAACGATAATGATATTTGAACAAGATAATAATATCGAACAACTGACGATATGATAATTTATTTGTTCAAATGGTACTATACCAGTAATTATGTAACCGCTCGTCACAGATAGGGGCTCGGAAAACATTGTGTGTGTTTGGGGCCTTAGGTACGACAGGGCCACCAACCCGTTTGCCCAGCAGTGGACTATTATGGGCTAAATTGACGACACGTTTGATGCAGTTGCTAAGCGATTGGCTTCTGCGCTACGGGTCGCGGGTTAGATTCCCGTATTTGTATAGCCTATAAATAGTTGTTCCGGGTCTGGGCGTTTGTGTATGTGAAGATTTGTAGCTGTAAACGCACCCACGATACAGGAGAAACCATAGATAGGGCAACGTGATTAAAAAAAATGTCACTCACTTATACAGAGTCTAAAAACTAATTGCTTGTAGCTGTAACTCGCATAAAAATAAAACATAATGCGTGTGCGCAATCAAACTGCACCGCGGAACAAATGGCACTGCTGTTTACCTAGTGTTTTATTTCCATAAGATAGTAGGTACATCCGTGTCCCCAAGCCATTTTGTAACAATCTACATATACTTATAAAAGGAGAAGCTGACTGACTGACTGACTGATCTATCAACGCACAGCCTAAACGGCTGGGGTTAGAAACTTGAAATTTTGACAGTAGGTTCATTTTGTGACGTAAACATCCACTAAGAAGGGATTTCTCGAAATTCAACCCCTAAGGGGGTGAAATATGGTTTTTAAGTTTGTATGTAAGTCCGTCATTTTTGAAGTAAGAAGCTTGAAATTAAATAATAAGGTTTTTGGTTAGAAATAAACGTACACGTGTTTGAGCATTTTTGGAAATTCAACCCTTAAAGGGGTGAAATAAGTGTTAAAAGTTTGTATGAGAAATCTGGTACTTTTGAAGTAAGAAGCATGGGGAGAAACTGACCGACTGGCTGACTAATCTAGCAACGCAAAGCCTAAACCGCCGGGGGTGATAAAAGACGGACGTTTTGGATTTTAAAATGTCACTTTAAAATGGGCTTGACGAGGATTTCAAACTTCACGCAAGCGAAGCTGCGGGCAAAAGCTAGTAATATTATAAAAAAATGGTGGTTACTCACTTGTTTTCTAAAATAGTCCTGCAGACCACCTCTCTAACACCTGGGTTCGTGATCTTCTCCACACTAAGCTGATGAAGGTTCCACGAGGCAAGTCGACAGCATCTCACTCCATCTCTTTCATACATGAACATTTCCTCTACTATAGGTCTATGGGAGTACGCTGACAGTAAATCCAAAATGTCATTCACTGGTACTGTGGCAAAACCATTTGGCAACGTCATTGGGAACTTGGCATTCGTTGGCATTGACAGACTCTTCCGGTGAGGTGTCCTCGGGGTACTTGAGACCCCATTTGGCATACACTCCACATCGGCCCATCCGTTAACATGTCCGTTTGTTAAATGCTGTACACTCTCACACTTCCTCGGTTCCAAACTTAAGTGATGCTTGACTGTACTTAACCTAACAATGTCCATACCACGGACTTTGATTAAATCGTCTAGTGATTTGAAAGGACCTCTTTTATTACGGTAATCAACTATGTTTGCAGCTATTTCTTGGTTGAGGCCCGGTACACATTGTAGCTGGAACACACTTGAGGAGTTTACGGAACATAGTTTGCTTTCCGACTGTATCCGTACACTGTCTAACGACTGTGTCCGTGAACTTGCTCTTGAGATTTGTTTCCTTATATTGGTGCATATTTCTGGCCTTAGTAATTCTAATTTTTCTGCACCAATACCTAAAAGGAAAACCATTGTTATTAATTAGAAGGAAATTAATTAATTTTAATGCAGTTATTTTTAGATTTAATGTCTCATGTGACATCTACTTGTTGCTTTATGGATGATATCGCCGTGGCGGTTGACTGCAGCATAGGGAACGTATTACGTGACCCGTTCAGGGGGGAAGGGGGGTTTTCAAAATACCACTCTTGGTCACAGGGACACTTGGTCATATACTACGGGTGTCACCGAGGGGGGGAGGGGACTAAATAATAGTAAAAATGGGTCACATAGTATGGGTACGTTCCCGTAGATGTTGTGACAACCTGGACGTGAATTGAAAATAAAAGGGGAAATCTTTGCCCAGCAGTGAGACACATCATAGGGTATCAAAACCAAAATAATGACTAATTCTAAGATGAGTCTGACCTTTGTTAGTTTGTTAAAAAGGCTGATAAAAAGAATTTAGAATTTAGATCTGATAAAGAGAATGAACACTCTTGGCAGACATAATATACATGTTATACTCCGCAGGGCTAGTCACCGCCTGCGGTATTTGAGCGGCGAGAAGGGGGTGCAAAACAATAGGCTCGCTGTCAGTTTGCTTTATCTTGTCTAGCGCGCGCACCCCCCACCTGCCGCGCGCATACCGCAAACACCCTCGCGTGCATAATATAGGCCTATATGCTTCTTATTGCTTTTAAAATACCGCCACTTTCATAATATTAAAATTTCTTGTTCTTCTCTAATGGAATACAGTCTTAAACAATTATGTTTTATGTATATATACCTATATGTAAGTATTATGTCTATGTATGGTGTGTAGTATATATTTTGCAGCAGTACACCATGGACTATCTTATTCATTGACTTCCTGTTCATCCAAAGGTTGTCTGGTAGATATCGCTATCAGCGATAAGACCGCCATTGTACCCTTTAATGTTTGTTATTGTATAAGAGCTCTGTTACAATTTTGGTGTACAATAAAGTATATTCTATTCTATTCTATTCTTAAATATAAAATCTAGCCTTTTGAGCAAGTAACATATTTTGTCTAGTTTATAAATTAATACTAGAAATTAATTAGTATGTAAGGGTCGTAGCATGTGGCATTCTATAGTTTTTGCCTACCCCATGGGAATAAGGCGTGAGTTTATGTATGTATTACTAGAAATTACAACAACATTTTAAAAATGCAATGTTGCAGGTAGTTTGATCTGAAATTAAAGCATGATAAACTGAATTTACACTTGGATAAAATCTAGGTTCAATAAAGTAAAAAGTAGTAAATTTTGTTTTTATATCCATTTAGCAGTGTCAGCTTCAGATAGAGATAAATGTATGCACAATTTTAAATTAGAAAGTTTTGATTTTATAGAATGCTAAACAGCTGTGAGAATAGAACTCATTCAGTCACATCGTAAAAAAATACATTATGTAAGCTTGACTATTATAAGTTGTTCAGACTTTTTTTAAATAAATTATACAACATGAGTATTCATGATTTCTGGCTAAGAATAACCCAATACTCAATATTTATTTGCATATTCCACAATGTTACTAAGGTGGTAGTAATAGAAAATTATATATTGTGTTACAATTGTGGACCCTGTTGGGCACAGCAAAGTAGGAGAGAGGAGGATCATTATTAGTTAAAATTTAAAAAAGAAATAGAATGTTTAGTATGAAGTTTAATTAGTATTTTTTTTGTTTGGTATGAAGGTAGATAATTACTTTGTTCTTTGAATATGCAATCCATGGACCCGGGTGGCATAGAATAAATTCTCTTTGGGTAAAATTAAAAATGTATCAAAGGGATTAAGTATTTATTATCTTTATGTTGATAATGATCACTAATATATCGAGGGTTGCGCGGTAAAACCCAATAAGTACCAAAAAGTCCCTATTCAGAAAATTGAGTTTGAAATATTGATGACGTGAAAGTCAGTAACTGTTAAATTATTAAGAATTTGCATCGAATTTAACATAATGACACTTACTTTCATGTCATCAATATTTCAAACTCAATTTTCTGAATAGGGACTTTTTGGTACTTATTGGGTTTTACCGCGTAACCCTCGATATAATATAATAATTCTTCAAAGACTAATAATTATTCATATTTTTGAATATGAATATCTAGATTTTAACGAAAGTTTGACTTGAATGATCATAAATTAAAATTGTACGTAGGCATAATGTACAGACAAATGTATTTTTTTAAACAATGCAGACATAACTATACTCCCTACCTAAATCCCTGTTGTCCCCGTAAGTGCAAAACTATGATTTTATAGGATGGCATTTAGAAGAGAATAATTTTAATTTTTACTTTGTAATACAGTTCTCTTAGTACTGCGCTAGGTGATCTCCTCATAACCTAGTTTCTTTTTCAAAGAATACTAGAATAGTATCGTAGGATATATGGAGGATTGTCGTTAAGCTATAATTTAGTAAAATGAAAAAATCAACAAATTAATACTCTTGGATTTTAGTTAAATTATCTTAGCACGCTGGCATACTGAATTTAATGGGATGTTCTTAAAGAAAAACACAAATGTTTACACAGCATTGCTAGCGATAAGTGGTTATTCTTCAAACAAAACAGTAATGAGTGTTCATATCTTTAAGTTGTTGTAACTTCAAGAGACAACAAGAAGTATCTATTTCAATTTGTTTTTAATACTTACCAATCAGAATTTTAAACAGACTATGTTTAAATTTTTGTCTATGGATCTATATTAGAACAATGTATTCATAAATTTTAAGTTTGGAACATATTGTAACAGTTCCTATTATATTAGAAGCAAATCAGACAATGAGTACATAAATTAGACGTAATTAGTAATTCTTAAGAGAATTATAGCTACCACAGTCATGCATATTCATGATGTAAACAGTGTTTATATCAAATTAGTATTCTAGTTCCAATTGGTAGCACAACCAAGGTACTTGTTTATAAAAAGTAACAATTATAAATGCTTGAATTGAGTCCTTGACATAGTTGTAAAGAAGCCATACTCATCTCTGAATAACTTAAGTTTAAGTGGATAAAAACTCACCAATAAATTACAGTTCTTAACTTTGATAATTTCACTGAGTCATGCATGCAAAAACTGTCGTAAAATTACATTGTTGTCGAGGTTATCACTACTATTTACCTGAGACAAGTGCGAGGTCGTCCACTCGCTTGAATCTTCCTATCATTTGCCGATGTCGCACTATTTCGCGCGCTAACTGCCTGTTCACCCCTGGCAGCGTCATCAGCTGCTCCTCCGTCGCCGTGTTGACGTTCATCAGCTCCGGATAATCCTCAGAAGGCGGCAAATTGAATGTATGGCTCAAATTGGATTTGTTCAATTTACTCCGCCGCACGAACCTACGGAATGAACTCCGCCGGCCGCTCTTGCTCAACACGGAGCTCGGACTTTGCCCCATTTCGTTGGCCGCCACTTCGAAATTATATATCGATCATAACAACACTAATTTCAAATTTCACTGGAGACATTAGATGAAAAAAACCTATTAATAGATTCTTACGTTACTCACTAGCACTTAGATTATTCACGGGCACATTAAAGTATCGGAATACCTATTGTTGCACTTATCGCGGTAATTATCTCCTTGTAATCATGAAAATAATTACGGTCCTAAGGTAAAAACACTACAATAACCACACACAGCTCCCCGTCATCAAATAAATCTCAACAATGAAATGAAATGACAGAAATTGAATTGACAGAATGACAAAAGATAACGGATAGTAACGTACGCAAGTAATCGATTAAATTCATCGATTTGAAGGTAGCTAATTGAATGATTTTATAAATCGACGTTGCAGACTTCAATGTTCTAAATAAAACTTTACAATCTGCTGTTATGTGCTCCCATAATAAATATACATGGAACCGGACTCTGATTTTTAGCCGAGGTGTTTTGCCGCTAAATTTATTAAAGTTCTAATTAATATTATTGTTAAAAAAAACAATTTATTGCCTGGCAAAATGGAGGAGTAAAATTGGGAACACCGCTACTTTAAAAATAATTTCTCTGTCAAACTTTGGATAGTCTTACTTATTAGAATCAATATTACCGTATTTAAACACATTTATCATCTAATAAAACAAAGACTGACACAGCACTGGCAAAGAATACAAAATTCTTCCGTTTCGTAACGTTTTTGAAAATCAGTATGTGACTTTATAAATGACATTGAAATATTTTTATAGTTCAATTAACTTAATTGAGATGTAAATTGAAATCTCTTATAATTTGTTTGTACATCTCTAGGATTACGTCTTTGACGTTGTATTTGACAATGACATATCATAGTGAGTCCGTTTAGAAGGTGCGCTTCGTATTTTCTTGATAGCATACATTAATAATTTGATCACCCTTAAGAAAATAAATAGCATTTTAACTAAATAATTACATACTTTTGAAAAATATAATTGAAAGTGTTCAGCTTATATTTTAAAATACTCATCTGTTTATTAGTTAGTTTCCAAATACGTACATGTATCGCCATCTATTTCCAATCCTAAATAATAAATTCCGTAGCCGACCTTACAACAGTTACAAATAGACTATAAGGGGTATTAGAATGTTTTAAGGTGGAGATTCTTCTTAGCATTATTTACACATGGTTATTAGAATGGGCTAGCCCACTATTCAATTCAATTTATCTTTCTTTTACACTTAGGAACTTGATTACGAATAGAGCTATTGATGACGTGTTTACTTATGTACGTGAAACACTAATCGTATTATTTGAGGTCAATGACCATGATACACAACAGCCAGTCAGGATAGAGGTTATGAGGCGGCTGTCTGTAAACAGAGCGCATGTTAGGACCACAAATTAGTTTTTCGAAGTCAATTACTCTTCCTTTCAAATTCGTTATACCCAGTAGGATTATACCACAATACCCAGCTGCTTTCTTCAAAACGTCATTCAATCTGGGTTTGCAGATTAGCTTCACTCGAGAACCAAGAAGAGTCGGGTGGAGTACTAATAAAGGGTATTAGGATCTATGATAGCGCGGGAGTATCGCTCCAAAAATGTTTTTAGGCAAACAAAATAAAACACAAAACTGATCAGAACAGTTCCCGTGCTAGTTTATTCAAATTATGTACAGTATCGCCTATAAGCTTACAATTAGACATAACCGCTGCTACTATAATCAAAAGTGTTGATATTTCACTGCATTTGCTCTGTAAAGGAAATATATTTACAGAGATGAGTGTGCGATAAGATGCAAGAGCTTTGTGGGTCACAACTGTAAAACGAGTTTTATTTATGTTATATGTACTAATATACTACTGTAAAAGTGAATTATAATACGGTTTATATCCAGCAGTAAGATACCTACTAGCGTATCTATGATCAACTGCGGAACTTACGAGAATCATTAATTTATCGCAGAACAAATTACGAGAATAAGATTTGATGTCTGTCCCTCGCTAGTTTCGTAATTGACCGGTAGAGGCGCTAGTATCAGTTGCTGTTCTACTTTTGTAAATGTATTTTGTAATGCTTTTTTTTAAAGTATGGAATTATTGTTATTATGGCGTACTCTGGCCCACAAAGCTCATTTGAACTATAAAGTTACACCCAATTAGTGAGATGGAAAACATAATGAACATGTTACCAGTACAATGGATGCTCACTGTCTGCTTTTATTACATTTTTAAAATTCCATATTATCATAAATACTTTTATACACTCAAATACAAATTAATCGTTCGATCTTGGCCGTTAGACCATCGCGCATCGCTTATAGATTAGTAATATTTTTTTCTTTAAATAACATAGTTAAACTAAAATGTTTTTGCTATTTAATATTGGAATCTAACCTATTGCGAAGCGTAACAAAAATTATCTTTTGAGAATCTAACTAATCACTAAGCCTTATAGCTTCAACTGTATTAATTACAACCGAAATGGCATTGTTTTTTTAAACAGCCAACTATTTATTATAGTCTATTATTTTTAAATAAATACTTTTTAATGTATACCGGACAAAATAATGCATAAAATATTTTATGTTACGTTTTCTTTTATAAACTAAACAAAATTCAACAAAAAAGAAAATTTGTCTTTCTCGTAACAGTTGAGCGGGAAACAAAAAATCTATGCCTATATGAGGATGATAAGTGGCTAATACATCATAAACAGATTACAAGGAAATTATTTTGTTCTACATAAAAAAATATATCACAGAAAGAGATGTAGGTAGTCGTTAATCAATATAAATTCAACTGATACATGACTAGTACATAAATGTTAAAAATAGAAAATAAATGAGCAAAAAGTTATCTGCGTTCGAGAATTTTCACCGAATTATTATTGTAGGTACACAAAATTTTCACAAGTGTTAGATTCAGTTACATAGGGTTACAATGCAATTATATAAAAATACTTGATTACTATCCATAATAAATATTATACGTATAAATAGACGACCACGTTAACTCGGAAGTATTTCAATTTTAGACCAACATTTCCGGTAATTAGACGATTAAAGTGGTCGAAGAAACTCCTCACAGCTCACAAATATGTCTATGTTTATTAAAATTATGCATTTTAGCCACCTAACATTTAATCCCCTTTATAAAAATAGACAATAATCCAGCCTTTTAGCTTCAAACCACATTCTTTACTTGTACAAATATTTCATATCAAAACTTGCCAATACTTCTCCATTATTATACAAATGAGTTTATTATTATAACATATTTGTGTTTTTTAACAAACTTATTTAATTACCTTACACAGCGCTGTTGAGAAATAAAAAGAATTAAATAACTCTTTTTTTATATGATGAAACAATGCTATCTTATACAAAAGCGAAGAATAACATCACATATCACATCCTGAGGTTTTTTTTCCAACTGAATATGCAGAAGTCTTGTAGTTTTACATTTATTATGTATAAACTTGCAATAATTTCATAAAAGTAATCGTCAACAACACCTCTAGCTGCCAAAACCCTTTTTTCAACTCCAAGATCCGAGATCAAAAATCAGGGCACGTCTCACATAAGTTTGTCAAAAAACACGACGCTAAAATTAATTAATACCTAAGCTATTCACGTTAATAAGTTATAATAAGTTGAAAGATATTTTATTAATCGATATAAATACTTATTAAGTTTAGGAAAACCCATGCTTCTTCCTTCAGTTATTTTTTATTATCATTGGGATTAGCTAAATTGTTAAGTACTCTAAGATATGATTTCGTACTTTATCTACTTTTACAGAATGTATGTTTTGGTTTAAATTAGAATGTTATGTTGGAATTATAGTGACCTTTAATGCAAAAAGTGTTACTAACCGAATCTAATTTAGAAGAGAGCGCAGGCAAGAAACGTTAAATGAAACTCCATTATAATTAATAATAATTTTACTATTACAATAAGCACCAAACCAGGTTTGGAATGTTCAGTATTGCACCACATGTGAACAAAATCCAATCTAATTACAGTCACAATGTTAAAATTAAAATTAAAAAGAAAACAATACATGAGGGTCGGGAAAGTAAAAAAAAATATTTCCAAATAATTAATATATTTCCATAATAAATAAATTCAGTTACCACAACACAATAAAGGTCACCATTGAGTCCAATTGGGAAAGCGAATCTAAAATACAGATTGATGAGCAAATGATAAAAAAATATGTTTTACAACGTACATAATTATTAGCCATACTGTTGAATGGTTTGTACAAATAGTGACTTCATTGTGCATAAAACCATGTATCATTGCACCGCCAGTCTTCATGGAAGACCACGTTAATGGAGCTTCCTTAATCTCAGATGATAACAAAACCTTTCACTAGGATAATGTTTTCGTGTCGTATTCCAAGTAAGTGCTGGGGTACACGGATCATGTCGAGCAGTCGAATACTATAGCCACAAGCGGAACGATTTAGAGACAAATCGTCGCATTGCTGTATTACATTTATGCAGCTTAATTTGGATGGAAAAAGGCCTCAGTCGAACAGACGACTTCAATACCAGAATATACTAAGATCATCTAGTCAGCGTTTGAAAAAAAAAATACATTTCCATAATCGAGATACTTTCTGTAACAAATATTACGGACCCGCTGTCAAACAGTAAACATTTTTGTTTATACAACAAAGATTATTCTGTTTGCTAATTGCTATTTGACAGTTTTTGTCAGTCTGCAGACTTCTTTCATATGGAAATGCAGAAAAAGTATCAACCTTAATTTTATATTTTCGTGTGGTAACCTCTATGGTACAAACAATATTCTTAATGCGGCAATCTTTGCGACTTATTTATTAATAAATTTTTTGTTGCGTTTGTAAATTATATTTAAATAATTGCAGTTTAAAGACTGCTCATATAGTTTCGTGTACCCCAGCACTTATTCCTAGACTCTATCTAAATAAATACTTATTTTAATATCATAAACAATGTTACAAATAAACGTTGCGTTTTAATTAGGAAAGTAAATTAAACTCGCATTTAGTTTCGATAGTAATGGAAATGTATGAAAAACGTTGTTCCTATACCTAGGGCCGGGAAATTTTTGGGTTTTGATGTAAAAACACTATATACAACAAAGATATGTTACAACAAAATTATGTTATATTTATTATGAAGTTTCTAGCTGTAATTATTTTATGGCGAAATATGACGCTTGGTTAAACAGCTGTTTTAGTTTGAAAGCTAAGGCAGATAACACACGAAGCAGGCAAGCGTGTGAGCCCTCAATCCGTAATACCGTGGGCATATCGGATTAGTTCCCACAGCCGGGCTGTGTGTTTATGTCCTATTCATTTATTGTTGGTAAATTTCCCAACACACTTGATGTACAAATTAACACATTTAATATGTAAATTAATGTGAGAATGACACATCAATTTTGTGGCAATACAATAAAATGTGCAAACAAATTAAAAACACATGTTAAAACTGTATTTTTCTGGTTGATTCAAAATATTGATTAAAGAAGGTCGAACTATCTTTATATCTTAAACTCTTTCAGCTATAAAACTATTATTATATATAATATTTCAATTATAAATATATATTTTCAATTCTAATCAGTAACACACTATACCCAAAATATCCCAGACCCTTTCGAGTTAATTTTACAATTAATATAAAATCTAAATTGTCGTTACTTAATACAATCACAAATCGCCAGTGATTATTATTGTGGCGATTCAATGCCGTGGCATACCGACGGGAAGTACAATACTGTGGTGATAATACTTGGAAATTGAGGTTTTTTAATATTTGAAAGTGATATTTCGTTGGGGTATAATTGATACCTTTTTCTCAAGATGTACCACAATTTTGCTTGTCTCAAAGATGCATATATTATTCACTTTATGGATTATAGTGTTGTGAGCAAACAAAATCTATTTATTATTTAGCAGTGGTTTCAAAAAAGTTTGGAATGGAATATTGCTACATAGAGTAGGTAGCTGGTTCTTTTGAATGCGCAAAATATGTGCATCAATGGATTGCGATAGTTTGAGAGGATTGGCATGAAAATATCACTTACAAACCGACAATATGAAACTAAATGGCAGATTTGAATGAATTTATCTAAAAAATCGTAACTCCTTAATATTCTTTTAACATAAAAATGTAAATTGCCAATTTTATACACAGTACGCACTTTCCGTCGATATTTTATTACGGTTTTTGAAAGACTGACAATTCAAAGCTGCCTTAGAATATTAACAGCCTGTTTTATCTATGAAACATTGTCTATCAGTGTTGATAACACTAAAATGCTGAATCGGCTTCGATGTATCTACGACTATCTAGAGATTCTCACGATGAATGGGTGATGGACAAAAATGATTGAATAAGTACTATTAAAATTCTTGTAAGTTTCTGAAATAGCAAAGCGTATGAAAAGTTACGATGTTAGTCACAATTTGAAAACGGATGTTCAGAAATTAGAAACTTATTACTATTTATTATGCGTTGTGGATAGTACGATTACTGTTACCATTGGGATAGGTCTAATCTATAATTCTCTAAAATTAAATAGCCAATCTTTCAAAAATCCGTGTGGCGGAGTCTGTCTTTTTTCGTCCACCATTTAAGTATAAACCAAATACGTATGTCGCCAATGTAAGCCACGTATAAGAAGAATCTCTTGTGTCACAAGCGGAACGTTCGTATAGATGGTGACGCTTACCAATGCGCGCGCGTAGCGACCGGCCCGTGGACGCTAAAGTACAAGCCAGCAATGTATTGAGTAGTAAATAAACGTTCGTGTGGCGCTGTGCGCAAGCGTCGCTCCCGGACGCGGGGCGAGTGAGTACGTATGCCCGCCGCACTACTATGTACCTGGAAATGGGAAATAAATGCTTTAGGTTTGTAGTATAAAGTGTTTGGGGAGCACACGGTACTCAGATTCCCGACACGTCAATCTGACTGGCGAGATCTTGACGCTTGACTGATGGCTAAATAAGAAAACATGCAAAACTTACACCCTTATTCTAAGACGTTCCTCCAAAACTTACTCGACTCGAGTCCACCTCGACTCAGCCTTTTTCACTACCATCGGTAGTCGTAGTTGATATAAACGTCCTCGACTCGAAATTTTTTCTCAGTCGAGGTAAGGAATCATCTGTCAAACTCAAAGTACTTCGGAACCTACCTTAAGGAAGGAAGTGTCATAGTTCATATGTAACGAAAATGAATATTGAAGACTTTATCGAATATGCTTACGATAATCTTTACAATTATTTATCGCGGCGTTATTTGCGCGATGCAGATAATTCAAATTATGACGTAATGACTCCATCATGGAACCTCAAAGTTCACTCGAAATTGCAACTAAGAATACAATTTTGAAGGTGTTTTCGAGGCCGTCCCGAGTCGAGTAAGTTTTGGAGGAACGTCTTAGAATATGGGTGTTAACTATTATGATACTGTCAAGTGAGACAAGAGTAGTTCATTTGTGTGAGACCGGCTTAAATTTGTTGTGAAAATCGGCCGACAAGTGTTCAGGAGAGCAGTTAGGCCAGGTAAGCCGGCTTCACGTAGGCCGGGTCGGTCTAGGAGTAGGATCTCACCTACAGACAGCGGTGGGGTCAGCTTGGCAGCTAGCACTCGGAGGAGGAGTTGAGGTCGATGGGCGGCGGCGGGCCGGCGGGCCGCACCTTGGCGCGCGTGAGCCGGTCCAGCTCGGCGGCCGCGTCCGAGCGGGCCGCGGCCGCCGCGGGCGACGGCTCCGTGCGGCCCGCCGGCGAGCCCGTCTTCTTGTACAGCAGAGAGTTGAAGAAGTTCGCTAATACGCCTTCGTTGCCGGGCGTGCCGGGACCCATGCCGATTTTTGCGCCGTCAAGCTGTGTGGACAAAATTTGAGGTTAAATTTTACGTAGTGTGAAATTGATACTTGAAACAGTGATGGGTGGGTGGCTTTGACTACGTAGCTTGGCACGATAGCCAGACTTGCGAGTTTTCCTAATTAAAAATGACAAGTGAAATTCTATATCTCGTCCAATATACAGGGTGGGACAAAATTTTTTGCATTTTTGAAACACGAGTAGAAATACAATTAGCAATGTTATTTTGTTGATTATTTATTCAACGTAACAAACATCTAATGCAATTTAATTTCTAAAAATAACATCTTCGAGTTGTGGCCCGTCTCGTCGTTGGCACTCCTGAAATCGACTACGCTTTGGAAACCTCGCTGTCATGCTGCGGGGAATCGCGGCTATCTCCTCGTGGATGTTTTGTTTAATTGGGGTATTGTCGTCAGTTTAGTGTGGTAGACTCGACATTACAGGTTTTATTGGTTTAGTGAATACAAATTCCACTATCCCCATTACCGATTCGATTTCCGATATAATTCTAACACAATATACCATTCGCTTTTTTATGATTTGATTTATTAAATATTAATTCATTTATCGTAATTATGAAACGCAAAACAGCTACGTTCGACGGAACATGTGATCGAGTAAATAATATAATGTACGAGGTACAAGCAACCCGTTGCATATAGCATATTTAAGTTGGTATTCACCAACATTAATTCTGGTCAAATAACTGTTTATTCGAAAAATGTACCAGACTTTGGTACCCGGTGGTTTAACCAGAGAATTAATTTGGTTAACACCAACCTGAATAGTCAGATAACTTTTATCTGGGGAATAGGTTTGACGTTTTGACAGATTTTGTATAGAAAATACGACGACATGTTTGGTGCAGTGGCTGAGCGATTGGCTTCTGCGCTACGGGTCGTGGGTTCGATTCCCGCACGGGTCAAATATTTGTATGGCCTACAAATAGTTGTTCCGGGTTTGGGCGTTTGTGCATGTGAAGATTTGTGTCTGTAAACGCACCCACGATACAGGAGAAATCCTAGTGAGGGGCAACCTATCCTTCTAAAAAAAAAAATGTCGAACCGCCATATTTATTCCTTAGATAAAAGTTCTCTGATGATTGAAAAATCGGCCCTTAGTTACCTAAAAAAGGATAAAGTAATCTCTAAAGACATTAAGTGACTAAAATGATGCTGTAACCGTAACCAAACACAGGTGGCGCGTACAATCAACAACTGCCGCGCTACGTGTGCTTAGCTAGTGTGGTGAGGTAGTGTGGTACCTGCGCGGTGGCCCTCTGCGTGGCCCTGAGCGGCGAGTCGGCGCGCGGGGCCGGCGTGCCCGCCTGTAGAGCCGCCAGCTGTCGCTGTAGGAACGCCTGCTCGTCTTCTGCCTGCACCTCGGCTTCGCGGTTCGCGCCGCTCTGTGGGGGTAAATAATTATTAGAGTGTTGTGATAATAATTATTAAAAAATCTACGGTTGAATCGTACGTAAATAACTGGCAAAAATATGGGCCAATTCAGTATTTTAGGCGGCTTAGAACGCAGTTCAGTGATAAAACATATGTCACACATTGTTGGGTACCAGTGTGTGGAGATAAATGATTAACGCAACTCCACTCCAGTCGAAATTAATATAATGAGTTGAAATAGGTACAGAATAAATATTATAATGGTCAAGTGCTAACAGAGATCGCTGCGGTCGCGACGTTGACCTCAGACCGTGGTAAATGGCGAGTGCCGACCATTGCAGGGCGCCAGACGGCGGTTCGTTGTAGCCCCGCCTCTCGTGCTCCTCCATGGCTTATATTCTCGTAGCGTTAACACAGATTTTATCCCATTTTGTATGAGAGATATGACAAAATACATAACACAATTTTTGTCACTGGACTCGCCTAAAATTCTGAATTATTAAGTCTGAAGTCAGAGGAATTATTAAAAACATTCACGTCGTGACTGTACCAACAAGAATACAGAGTTAAGGCACATTTACACGGTGCAAGTTTCTTGAAGCAAGTCTCATGCTATCTTTGTCTTTCTCTCCGACAAAAACAGAGATAGCAAGAGACTTGCTTCAAGAAACTTGCACCGTGTAAATGAGCCTTAAAGCGTAGTTAATGGAGACTCGGTGCGTGTTGCGGAGCGTAAAGCGGACAATTCAAATATACGACGACGTATTAGAGCTTTTATGAAGATGCGTTTTTCCACGCGTATTGTTTGAGTTTTAATTATATTGTATGACAATATGCGGCAGAACGCGGCGGAGTGCGCGGCGTACCCCACATCTTCACGAGGCCTAATAGTGTGGTTTAGTGAAAGAAACACTTACTTTCCGTATAACAGGCTGCACAATAACATCTCTATAGTAGTCGTCTGGCTTACAGGACTGCATGTTCTCGTATAATATACTAATTTTCTTCATGCTGTCCCAGCCAGCGGGTCTGTAACAAAGATTCGACCATTTCTACATTTTTATTAACTCGAGCGACGCCCAAATGCTTTTGCGGCTAAGTTTGGGAATTCTTGGCAACTTTGATGTTGGGGAAGTGGGGAGAGGGGGAAAGTCGATAATACAGGGTGTGAACGAAATCATGTAATTCCTTCAAACCTCGTGATGTACTGCTGACATAGAACTTAACCCTGCAGGAGTTACTTATGGATATATGATGGAATCAGGCGTTACTTTGCGGAAATCCATGATCTATAAATATACAATAAAATATTTAGTGTTAATTCCGCGAAAAAACAGTTGATCAAGCCTGAATGCAGTATGCAGCACCGCCCTCCCGCCCGCAAATATATGCAAATGCAGAAGGTGCGATTAATAACATGCAACACACAAGCAAAACAAACCGATACGACACGTGTTTCGCCCCTCCACGGGGCATCCTCAGGTGATGTTGACACGTCGACCGCTTGGACCCCTTTATACATCGCCTCGACCTGTTGTTTGTGTCGAACTACCCACACAAATACGTAATAATGGGGATGAAACTAAATTAGTTTGGTCATGTTATGTTACTTATGGATTCAATAAAAAAAATACAAAAAGTAAACATGTGTTCTTAACGTGAGGCATTTTAGCGCCCCGAGCGAATTGCGCGGTTATCGATAGCTGCGAAGTCATTTAACTCGGGGTGCTAAAATGCTTCCTGTTTTTTGATTGTATCCAAAATTATCCCGTGCAGGATTAATTTATGTCAGCAATACATCACTAGGTTTGAAGAATTACATGATTTCGTTTACACTCTGTATAATTTGGGACACTTCGGGACCTTTATTAACGTTTGACAGTTAACAACCTTACTAACTTCTGAACTATCTCCGGTTGACCCTCAATCTGTTGAGATACCTAGCTTCAAAGTAACGATACTCACATCAACACCGCATCCTTTTCCACAATGAGCGCGGGTGTCCTGAACGGCAACCCATATATCCTGTGCGTCAGATACTTGTACAACAAGTCGCAGTTCTTGTCTTCCTTCGCGCTGGTATAGAAGAGGGCGGCACCGTACTGGAGACAGAACCGTCTGATCCATTGCTGCATGAAGTCAAAATGCTCGTCGCGGTAGTCGTTTTCCTTCTCCAGGGTGCTCATGTAGTCAGTCTGAGGGAGAAGGTTAGGTTACCTGGATGTTACGTGATAATTATAATCTATACTAATATTATAAAGCAGAAGAGTTTGTTTGTTTAAACGCGCTAATCTCAGGAACTACTGGTTGGAATTGAAAAAAATATTTTTGTGTTGGATAGTACATTTATCGAGGAAGGCTATTTATAACATCACGCTACGACCAATGGGAGCGGAGCATACATGAAAAATGTTGCAAAGACGGGGAAAATCTCCACCCGTGCGAAGCCGGGACGGGCCGCTAGTCTTGTATAAGGTGGGTGTTAATTTCGCGCATCTGCAACTGCTCTAATAGTGGATACGTCATGCTGGGCAGTATGTAAAGTTGCGCGCTCTTCGGAGAGCGCTCGTTGCATTGTCAGATTACAAAGTCCTGGCTTTGCGTCTTTAGTGGAGCAGTTGCAGCAGCAGAAATTAGATGATACTCAAAAATGGTTACAATGCGCGTCAAATAACTAGACCCAAGATGGCGTCGACTGCCAAACTTGAGGGGTTTACTAGTAGCCACTGAACAGTTCCACTATCCACCTCCTAGCTCCACCAACAGACTGAACACCAAGTGCAATCTATTGGACTCATCAAAACGAATCATATGACCCGAACCTCACATAGATCACGCAGTCGACGCCATCTTGGTTGTAGTTATTTAACGCGCACTGTACCTAGTTGTAAATGTCCGATTTTAAAGTTATTTAGAGGAAAGAAGTTTAAATGTTTAGGTGAACACCGATAAAAAGAGACAGGGGCATAAAAGTAGACGAACATCCAGAAAATATGCTTCTGGAAGTAACTCAGTGTAGTTACTACTTGCAGAAGAGTACAGTAGAATCTCACTAATCCGGCACTATTAAAAACCAGAGGGTGCCGGATTATGGGAATGTTACGATTACTGGATTATAGAGAAAAAAATCATAATAATTAAAATAGCATAGGCGTATGGGCGAGGGAGGCGTAGAGGGGCGAGGGAGGCGCGGGCGCAGGGTGCCGGATTATTGGACGTATCGGTCTATTGAAGTGCCGGATTAGTGAGATTCTACTGTATTTTCTTTTCTCGATTTGGTTTATTTGCGCTACCTACAAGAAGAAAATAGGTCGATCTATGTACGAGTATTTACGCCACAAAACATACATACATAAACTCACGCCTTTATCCCGTGGGGGTAGGCAGAAACTATAGAACGCCACATGCTACGATCCTTACATACACCTTTGCTTCATCCACATTCATACATCTTGTCATACACGCACGCCGGTTGAGAGTACTACGCACCTGTCCTTTGTGAAGAACTACACCAATAACATCGATGTATGTCCTTCTAGGGCGTCCTCTACCGTCTTTTCCACTGACATCCGCCTTATAAATTCCTTTTATTAATCGCTTTTCACTCATTCTCTCCATATGATCAAATCATCTAAGCATACTCCTTTAAATTTTTGTTACTACATCACCTTTTAAACCGCCTACTTCACAAAACATGAATAGAACAAAAACAAAACAATTATAGTTTCCCTCACCTTAGTTGCCACAACTACAATATCAAGTCCTAGGTTGGTAGTAAGTACGGCCTCTGGCAGGGGGCTGTCGTCATCGTCCCCGTTCTCGAAGTCATCTGACAGATTCCTCGAAGATCGCTTCATGGGGGATGACGCCGTGGGCTCCAGCTCGTCCCCCGGCTCCGTATACCTCTGCCATTTCTGTACTTGTTGCTTTTTACTTTGTAACCTTTGTTCTGTAACAAGGATGAAAATATTATTTAGACAATTTTTTTTTAAGTTTAACATAGTTATGTTAGATTTGTACAGGAAGAAGCGAGACAGGCCGAACACAAGTACTTCTGTAACTTACTGAGGCTGCCTCAATTTATGTTGTAACTGCAATGTTTGAGATGAAATAAAAAAAACTTTTTTTTGTTTTTTACGTACTCGAAACTGCTTCGCTTGTCCATTAGTGGCAAGCGTGACTCCTGATCGTGAGGTCAAGGGTTTGATTCCCAGGTCAGTCAGTGTTATTGGGTTTTTCCGTGCGCAATCCCTCAGTAGTATCCCGGAGTTTGGATTTGTACCCGGTTGATGGCAACAGTCTCGCCCCCTATTACATGGGACTTAAACATAACGGCGAAATGAGGGTGTTGTTATACAACTCTGCCCAACCCTTCGGGGAATAAAGGTGTGATGTTATGTTACGTACATGAAAATACTTTCAGGCGCTGTATCGCTATATCAGTCTGTGAACGTCCAGCGCGGAACATGGACCCTAACAAGACCATGAGGCATAGCAATAGAATGGGATAACAGAGTTTCTTAATAGGTGGACTGTCAGTTGCCTTCTACGCAGGAGGGTCTGAGTTAGAACCCGGCCCGCACCACTGACTTTTCGAATTCATGTGCGGATCATAATTTGATTATCACTTGCGTTAACGGCGAAGGAAAACATCGTGGGGAAACCTGCACACCTGAGAGGGCTCCATAAAGAACTCGATGGTGTGTGTAGTCCGTCAACCTACACCAGGCCGGCGTGGTGGACTATGGCCTAAACCCTTCTAATTCTGAGAAGAGACCCGTGCCCAGCAGTAGGACAGTAATGGGCTGATAATGTTCTTAGGTGCACTTAAAATTTTCGAAGTCCATCCATAAATAAAAACGTGTATGTATTCGTAAATAGTAAATGAAAAATTGATGAACAAAATCTATTTCAGTCACACTTCCAACAGTCAGTCACACCGATAATTCAGCCCTCATCAAGCTGTTTCCCTCGCAGTCCTCCCGCCAGCAACGCCCTAATCCGAGGTCCGAGTCCCATCAGGGGTCGCCCTTAGTGCTGTTGTTGCTAGTAGTAGTAGTTAGCTTAGGTTAAGTATTTTACTCGTCCCCATTGCTTGGAGACCCTTCTGGTCTCGCCAATAACTGCCCGGTTACGTAGAAACGGTCCGCAAGACCATCTACAAGCCGTCAAATAGAAAAAAAAAATAAAAAACTTCCAGCAGCTGTCAAGACAAATCTCGGCAACAAAAACTGCATCTAAATCAGTAAAGTCGTTCTCAGTAACAGCTAGACGAGCAAATCACCTGTTGGACCAACCACATACGCCATTCGCGTCTAATGATATAGCAATTTCGATCAGACTACAATTAAGATGCCGCTTCGCAAAAAAAACTAGGAAATTAATTCAATACAAACACATTCGCACTTATTAACTAAAGTCTTCGAGAACGGTATTTCGTGCAATTAACATTACAAAGTGAGCAAGCGTATATGATGGTTATTAATCTTACGAGAAATGGAACATTAAAATTGTTATATTTGGAACTTTCTTCAGTTAATTGTAATATTTTTTTAAAGACTAAACTTTTATCTGCAGGCGTAGACATAGACTAATGTTCGATTCCTATGATGTACCGAGCGTTATTGGTTAAAATGAAGACTCTTGTATCTTCACCAATTATGAAGCAAAGACCACATAGCTTTGCAAAGTAGACCCGTTATTTTAGAAGCTATTACAGGTTAAATTAGCTTACAAGTCAGTAGTTATAATTTGTTTATATGCCGAGTATGGCAATAAGAAATGCTACCAATGGTAAGCAAAACGATTCATTTTTGGCCATAGGAACCGGGCTTTTGTGACAAATTTTCATTGTGATTATGTAATTTTGTCTATTCTTCAGTCAACAAAATCCTTGTCTACCGTGATCATGCTATGCTTGCTGGCATGGGCGTAGGCAGGATTTTGTCCAGAGTAGGGCAAACTCAGGCAGACAGTAAATATTTGTCTTTTCAATAAATCTGAAAGTGCGGAATGAGATTATGGGGCAATTTTGTCTAATCACCTTATTTTTGAGGTCCAAATAAGTATAGACGGAGTCGTGCATTGGTCTGCCCATTTTGAGTAATTGTTCTGTGGACATGGGTGGCAAGTTGACTGAATCTAGACCATTTATCTATTCTTACCTGTGCCAGGGTGGAACAAGCGCCCGCCATCTGCCCCACCCTAAATACAGGTATGCTTGCTGGTGACTACCATCTATTACCAAGGAATTCAGATTGCATACAGGATCTGTATACGATCAGTTTCTTGAACCACAAAATTAAGACTACCATCCCGATCTCTTTTAAGAGAAACCAGGATTAGCCATATGACGTCACTAGGGTTTTGATACAATCCTTTATTTAGTAGGTAGTCTTTAACATCTCTGGAATCACATATACGTGGGTAGAAGGGAGGTGAATGTATGCTGTAAGCAAACAGACCGCGGGGCGCAGCGCAATAGAGGTCAGGAGCTAATATGTGAGACAAAAGGCACATACACAGGGAGGCCAAAACTGAACAAGCAAATCTGCGTCAGTTTGGCCTTATCAGATGCGTGCACATACACAGAACAGTCTCATTAGTTAATTTCGATGTCCTGCTACGGTTTCTTCAGTCTATTCGGCCGCCTATCCCGTATCCCGTGCAATTTTAATCCATGTCGGCAGTACATCACAAGGCTTGAAGGAATTACATGATTTCGTATACACCCTGTATATGTGACAACGGCGTCCAAAAGGTTGAAGAGACTTCTCAGGAACTTTTTCTAAAACTCCCCATTCCTACAATGTCATAGCTTTGAATCATAAAGCGCCATACCCTATCGATCGCACTGTCTCAACTTATTTTAAGCCTTTGACAACGGAAGTATTCCTCGCGAGATAGTCGTAGTTTTATAAAATGTCGCTCGTTTTTTCCTTCCGGTATGAGCATGAGCTGAATTTAGTATAAATAATAGACCCGTTTAAATGAGGTCTCATGTACGGCGTGCGTGTATGAATGTGGATGAAGCGAAAGGAGTATGTAAGGGTCGTAGCATGTGGCGTTCTATAGTTTCTGCCTAACCCCATGAGAAAAAGGCGTGAGTTTATGTATGTATGTAAATGAGGTCTCAGTTTGAATACGTCACAGGGAAGCCTTGGTCACAGTAAATATACTGGGTGTAAAAATAGCCTTAACCGCATACTGTACATAGAACTAAGTAGCATACAGCAAAAATAATTGCTGGGAAACGACTTTTATTTTTTGGTATTAAAAACAACTTTTAATTGTAGCGCGCAATGGCAGCGAGAGCGCAGCAAAATGTGCCTACATTTCAAAAATTTTGATATTGTTTGTATAGAAGAATGTTTAGTAATAACATTTAAACTTAGTTTTCGTGAAAAACGAACAAAAATATGGTGACTTTGACCTTCAATATCTCCATAACCAGTCGGTTCCCAGATATAGCCCAATACCAAAAAATCTTCGTAATGGTGGGAAGAATATGTGGTTCTCGGCTTCGTTAAGGGTATTTTTACACCGGATATAAGCTAAAGCAGTGTGGAAACTACTGGGGTCTAGCCGATGTGCGCGTCTGTGCGAGTGTGCCGTTTCGAACGTTTGTACGTAGTTTTCATACTGCTTTAGCTTACGTAATTACTGTGCCTTGGTGCTGTTTTCGTTACCTGTCCAACAATTTTTCGAAAGTTTAAAGTGTAAGGAGTTGGCGCACTAAAATTTTATAGACAGTTGTAACACATAACATCATCATATTCCCCGAAGGTTTAGGCAGAGGTGTATAGTAAAGTAACACACTCATTTCACCGTTATGTTTAAGTGTTTGGCCAGACTGGCAGCGCGGTGCGGGGAGCGGCGCGGGTGCGGGAACGCGCGCGATTTACCTGTCCGCAGTGGAGCGTGGCTTCGTTCTGAGCGTTGTCGTGTCCAGTGTTTGTCAAAATATCATATGGATGAAGGAGACTTATTTTTAATGGAAAATTCTTACTAAAAAACGACGTTTCGACATCCAAAGTGCAGATCGTGCTTGAATAGCACTTATTAATTCTTTAACATTTAATTTTGAAGACGCCATCACAACAACGCGCGTGGTCAGCTCGACCTAGTTTGAGATACCCCGCTCCCGCGCGGGTTGTCACTTGCCGCCCGCGCTCTCACTGCGGCCACTTGTATGAACGAAATTGCGTGAGCTACCCGCGCGCTCCCCGCGCTATGTAGCCCGCGCCCGCGTGCCCACTATGGACACTCAAATGAAGTTCTTCTGTTTAAACTCGCCGCACCGCGCCCGCCCCGCGCCCGCGTTTTCAGTCTGGCCAAAGGCTAAGGGCCTGTGCACATCACGTTTTTTAAACACGCCGACGACGCGCGTTTACTTCAAACTTCATACATAAAAAACGACACAAACATTTTTTAAGTACGGAGTTTCACATTAACGCGCACCGACGGCGCGTTTAAAAAACGTGGTGTGCATAGGCCCTTAGTCCCATGTAATAGGGGGCGAGCCTATTACCATCAACCGGGCACAAATCCATACTCAGGCCTGCTACTGACGAATTCCACACGGAAAACTCAATAACACTGCCCGACCTGGGGATCGCACCCAGGATCTCACGGTCAGCAGCTGTGCTTGCCACCACTAGACCAACGAGGCAGTTTGTCATTGTTTTAAAATGTATTAAAGAGTCATAAGTTCAATGATACTAGAGCACAAAGTAATCGCTGGCTATTAATAAAATATTAAGTAATATCGATCACGGATAAACATAATGACAATCACGACCTATGTTCGTGTTTACGCGTCTACTAGATCTGTGCGAGAGCGAAAATATGTTGAAAAATCGAGCAAAAGATATTTATTTTATTTATTGGGACAAATCTACAGACCTCCTCCAGGATCTAGGGGCTATTTAAGACTAACAAATAGTCCACTTATTTTTCTATTCGTCTGCTTGTGTATGGTCTTGCGGACCGTTTCTACGTAACCGGGCAGTTATTGGCGAGACCTGAAGGGTCTCCAACCAATGGGGACGAGTAAAATACTTTTCTTAAGCTAACTACTGACATCATGATTACTAGCAACAACAGCACTAAGGGCGACCCCTAATGGGACTCGAACCTCGGCTTAGGGCGTTGCTGGCGGGAGGCCTGGGAGGAAGACAACTTGGTGAGGGCTGAATTAACGGTGTGACTGCAGAGTCGGAAAGGACAAAAATAGTCCACATGCGACCTGTGTCCTTTTTGAAGTTAAATAAGGGCCGACACACATAACAGCGGTGCGGCGTCAGAACGCAAAAATTGGTGATATTTAAGAACTAAAGCAATACTTCATTCAATTGTTCGTCGCCATTTTTTGCGTTGCGACGTCGCACCGCTTTCATGTGTGTTGGCCCTAAGTAATCACAACAACATATTGCCATCTCCTTACTTCCCCGAGGGTTGCAAATATCAGACCAGGCTTCTTTTAAAACTATAAACTTGTCAATCGATGGATGAAGGAACCACTCCTATACTTGCATTTACATACATACATATAATCATGCCAGTTTCCCATTGGGGTAGGCAGAGATTATAGATTTCCACCTGCTACGATCCTGACACACCCTTTTCGCTTCATCTACATTCATTAACCTTCTCATGCATGCTCGTCGGTTTAGGGTGCTACCAACCTGGCCTTTTTTGACAACATCCGCGATTTGTTCGAAGAAATTCATTACATACATTAGTTTGGTATACTTGCATTACTGGGCAAACTCTTCAATGTGGAATGGAATATAACAACGACAACTTTAAACACTCAATTGTGTTTAGCCATCCAACCCCTTTCCCCCCTCCCAGCCAATAAACTGAAGCATAAAACAACGATCCAATACCCCACACCTTAATGTTTACGAGCGCACAAGTAGGTAGAGCGCTGATGAATTTTTTACTTAAGGTCAAAGGTTAGGTAAAGGTCAAGAATAGTAAGTATAGTCATCATAGTAACGGTAGTATAGAATTTATACGGTTATATTCTGTGTTAATACATAATGTAATCATATTTCATAATGTTTATGGAGGAAAGTTATGTTTGTTTATTTATGTACGGGTGATATGATGTCGATGTGTGTTTTCATCATAATTATAAATGTATAAAATAATAACTGCCTCGTTAGGCCTTGGGTTCGATCCCCAGGTCGGGCAAAGTGTTATTGTGTTATTCCGTGTGGAATTCCTCAGTAGCAGCCCGGAGTTTGGATTTGTGTCCGGTTGATGGCAATACACTCGCCCCCTATTACATGGGACTTAAACATGACGGCGAAATGAGGGTGTTATTATACACCTCTGCCCATCCCTTCGAGAATATAGGCGTGATGTTATGTTAAAATAATATCTATGTATTTTTATTATAATACATATTTATGTATAAGAGTAAAGCATATATTTTATGTTACTAAGTAGGTATTTATTATTTTGAATAATTTTTCTTTTTCCTTCCTATATTTTTTTTTAAAATCTTTTTTGTACCACTTTCCGGGTGCTTAGTTTTGACCCAAACGTTGAGTGGTAAGCTGATGGCAAGTCCGCCTCGTGTACCGCCAATGTATCGAAGTTTTAATAAATAAATATGGAAATTTTATGATTCAGAGCATATTCCAATATGAATATTTTATACCAGCGCTTCGCTTGAAGTTACAGACTCATTCGAACGCGGATATTCTTACGTCATGTATTATACAGGGTGTAAATGAAATCATGTAATTCCTTCAAACCTCGTGATGTACTGCTGACATAAATTTACCATGAACGTGAAAAAAAATACAAGAAATAAACATGTGTTCTTAACGTGAGGCATTTTAGCGCCCCGAGCGTATTGCGCGGTTATCGATAGCCGCGTGGTCATTTAAGTCGGGGCGCTAAAATGCCTCACGTTAAGAACACACATGTTTACTTCTTGTATTTTTTTTTATTATTGAATCCAAAAGTATCCCGTCCAGGGTTAATTTATGTCAGCAGTACATCACGAGGTTTGAAGGAATTACATGATGTCGTTTACACCTTGTATACGTTCATTCATCTAAACTGATATTATAAAGCTGAAGAGTTTGTTTGTTTGAACGCGCTAATCTCAGGAACTACTGGTTGGAATTGAAAATTATTTTTGTGTTGGATAATCCATTTATCGAGGAAGGTTATAGGCTATATAACATCACGCTACGACCAATAGGAGCGGAGCATAAATGAAAATGTTGCAAAAACGGGGAAAATGTCCACCCATGCGAAGCCGGGACGGGCCGCTAGTCTCTAATATACAGTGCTTGCTTCTAGTTTTCGACGCATAGACTGCCGTGTACGGTCTACCCACAATCTTTGAGGAATCAATATATCCACATAATGAATAAGTAAACAGTGTACACGTGATTGATACCCACTCGAAGCTTTCTCTTCGTAATAAGTTAATTCCATCACTTTTTTAACACTTCAAAAGTTAAGTAACATCATACTCAACTTTGTGAAGGACATCGATGTTATTGATGATGTTCTTCACAAAGGACAGGTGCGTAGAACTCTCAACCGGCGTGCGTGTATGACAAGATGTATGAATGTGGACGAAGCGAAAGGAGTATGTAAGGATCGTAGCATGTGGCGTTCTTAGTTTCTGCCTACCCCCATGTGAAAAAGGCGTGAGTTTATGTGTGTAAGTAACACCATTACTCAATAATGATATCATAAATATGTATATTTATCCATTTCATTAAAACAACACGAGACAGTCCACGAGTTACCTTGACATAGATTAAATGCATCGTCACTATCATAAACAAACAAATCTATGGTGATAAGTTTTAGTAGAAATTAATTAAGTTATCGGTGTAACAAACACTTAATATAAAACTTTAATAGCTCTATAAACAAAGCTTGTTGTTTAAAAGAAAAAGGTTACCTAGTAATAACAAAAGCTCAGACGTTCTAAATTAAAGTTCTTACTCTCGTCTTATGGGCGATTTCTATAACTAACAGAGCGTTATTCGTTGAAATTAAGACTCTTGTATAAACATAACATCACGTCTGTATTCCCCGAAAGGTTGGGCAGAGGTGTATAGTAACACCCTCATTTCGCCGTTATGTTTAAGTCCCATGTAATAGGGGGCGAGCCTATTGCCATTAACCGGGCACAAATCCAAACTCCGAGCTGCTACTGAGAAATTCCACACGGAAAAACCCAATAACACTGTCCGACCTGGGGATCGCACCCAGGACCTAACGATCAGCAGTCGCGCTTGCCACCACAAAACCAAAAATGAAGCAAAGACCCCATAGCTTCTCATATGTTAGTAGCTACCACAGGTAAATTATTACTAGTCTATTTATGTGCCTACTTTGGCAATGAAAAATGCTAACATTGGTAAGCAAAACGATTCGTTTTGGTTATAGGAACCGGGCTTAGCGATTCATTCAGGTGGACGGGCAACGGGTATATTCGCAACATCATACTACGGCCATCGGCAGCATCGATCCGCAGTAGCGTAAAGACATCTCGCTAAGCTAACTCTGTAACAAAACCCAAATTCATCTCTGGTACTTCGAAAATAGTGCTAGTTGCTGCAAAACAGTAGATAAGGTACTTGGTGGACATAAAAACAATAAAAAAAAAGGAAATCAAATTCATCAATCAGATAATGAGATGATAAAGAATCTGTATAGTAGTGATAGCCTATTGGTGTGACTGTCGGACTGCCGAGTCATAGGTCTCGAGTTCCAACCAAAGGCACGCACCTTTAACTTTCCAGATTCATGTGCGTATTGTATAATTATCACTTGCTTAAAAACGGTGAAGAAAAACATCGTGAGGAAACCGGCACACCTGAGAAATATTTCTCGACGGCATGTGAAGCCAAGTCAGAGACCCATTGGCGGCATAAACTCTGACACCAGGTTAGTCACTAACCACACGAAAAGAAGAACAATCTGGGATTATTTTTATGCATTCCTTAGATCCTTGAACAAAACAATTCTTTACTAGCTGTGTGCTCGCGGCTCCGCCCGTAGCCTATGTTACTCAGTGATAATGTAGCTTTCTAACGGCAAAAGAATTTTTGTAATCGGTCCAGTAGTTTTGAAGTTTATTCGTTACATACAAAAGTACAAATCTTTCATCTTTATAATATTAGTATAGATAGACAAAGCCGAGAACGTACGGATCATAGGTGTACCAATCATAGGTGTGGCGACATAATTTAAAAATATATAAACAAACTAACGATACGATTCAACCTGACCGCTTTGTATTCACCGTGCGATATAAGACATCTGTAGTGACGTAATGATGAGTCACGAACGAGAAATAGACATTACCGGGGTTACCATTAAGTTTCTTATAAGATTTTCATCGACACGACTTTCGTTATCGCTTAATAAGGATCTAATTTTTACTGTTTGTCTCGTTCTTGTATTTTCACGGTCAAAATCGTGGTCCGACGTGCAGTTGTTTGAAAGCTCGTAATCGATATTTGCAGTTTTGATACGACGCATGCTGTCTCTCGTATTACGTAGCGACTACGTGTCTCAAGCTGTCTGCTCTGTCACTAAGGAAAGTCCAGGATAAGAACTGCTTTATGTTCTATCAAATGTTATCTGGATAACAACGTCTGCAAGGACTTTCGATTTAGTTATCTCGTATACCAAGGAAAGCTTTAAGATGAATATTTATCGTCATATAACTGTGTCGTTGGTCTAGTGGTGGCAAGTGACTGCTGATCGTGAGGTCTTGTGTTCGATCCCCATGTCGGGCAGCGTTATTGGGTTTTTCCGGTTTGTATAAGAAATCTTTAACCCTTAAACACCGATTCTATACAAAGTATGAACGTAGAACCCTTGTCAACAGAGCAAGTTATTAGCAAAATATTGACTCGGGGGTAAAATTGGACGAGTAGAATATTCCTGAGTTTAGAATGTTAAACTTCAGTTATTATTAGGTTCTAGAATCTAGATAGCCTATGAAAGGATTAGTATTAAAGTATATGACGGAGATGGTTAACATAAGACAAAGGGTTTTATTTATTTACTTACTAGAGCTATAAAACAGATGTAATTTAATTCGCTGTCGTTAGTAAAGTAAGGTCAAGTCCCGTAATTTAAAAGGTTCCAGAGTTAAACAGGAGTTATAAACAGGTTCTGTGTAACAGAGGATAAGAAGACCATAATCGCGATTGTTTGTCAACAAAATAGTTTCCATCAACAAAGGTGAGGTAATGCGTAATGTAATAGATTTTATTTTCCTATAAATAGAAAGGTAAATTATGAATAAATGCTGCAAGGTTACCATCCTATTGTTGAGCATAATAATTATCTGATTTGAACTTTTTTTAGACACCTCATTTGGAACCGGATATTGTCGAGTTACGGGGTGTCCTGCGTAAGCGACAAACGCGACGCGACGCGACACGACGTGGAACAAATACGCGTTACGTCGCGTCTCGCTACATATGCCGCTAGTAGGAAATGCCGTTGTCTTGATCGCGTTTGTCGCATTCGTCGCTTACGTAGGACACCCCGTTAGGCTTCTAACTTTTTAAGCTATATAATTTGTATGCAAGCTTTATCGCCTGCTCGCATGTTTGGGAGAAAGGAACTATGAAAATTTGGTCTTTCTTTCCGCGTTGTTTAGGGCCTATGCACACGACGTCTTTTCTACGCGCCGACGACGCGCGATAACGTCAAACTCCATAGATAAAAAAGGATACACACATTTCATAAGGGGCCATTCAAGTATTACGTAAGCAGAATTTTAGTAATTTTTGACCCACCCCTCCCCCTTGTCAGCAAAAGTAAGCAAAGCTTTTACCCCCCCCTACTATGCTTACGTAAACATTACTATTTTTTTTTAAACTGGTTTCTTTATTGTTATTCATGAGCAGCAGTTTTTAAGTCTAGAAAAATAAGTAAATAAATAAAAATTGCTGACGTAATCATCATCTAGACACCCTGATCCCCCATGTCATCAAAAATAAGCTAAGCAAAGATCCCCTGACCCCCCTTTCGTGTTTACGTAATACTTGAATGGCCCCTAAGTATAGACTTTGACGTTAACGCGCGTCGTCGGCGCGTACGAAAGACGTCGTGTGTTTAGGCTCTTATTAGATGGACCATAGCCTCACTTTTAGACGATATATTTTTGAAGTAGATGAGTATTAGCAACTACCTGCACGCTGTAAATTGTTAATTAATTTGTTACCTGATTACACAGACTTCTATAAAAAATTGAGTAACAGGAAGTCGAATTATTAGATGTATTAGATTGTTTTTTTTTTGCCATACATTAGACATTCTCGTTAGTCTAGTGATGGCAAGCGCGACTACTGATCGTATAGCCCTGGGTTCGGCCCCCAAGTCGGGCAGTTTTATTGGGTTTTTTCGTGTAGAATTCCTCAGTAGCAGCCCTGATTTTGGATTTGTGCCTGGCAATAGCTGGCCCCCTATTACATGGGACTTAAACATAAAAGCGAAACGAGGGTGTACAAAAATACCTCTAACAAACCCTTTGGGGAATATAGGCGTGATGTTTTGTTTAGTAGGCAGCCATGACTCACATAGACCTTTAAAGGGAAAACACCATGATAAAGAACTTTGTAGATTGTTAGTTATTGTTTGTCTATACCCAAAGGACTTTGTAAAGGGTACAGATAAGAATAGTAATTTGAACGCACGCTGCATCCACCTTGAATGTTTAATAAGGATGCAACTGTGTGAGTCATTCTTAGAGATAATGAGAGATGCGCCGCTTATTGGCGCATCCACACAATTTTTATGACAAACATAAATTAATGTATGATATACATAATGGTCTGCCCAGCTTTTTCCCAACTTTGTTGGGGTCAGCTTCCAGCAAAACCAGATGCCCCCTGAGGCCCTGACCACCGGTAGCTTGGACCCTGTTCGCGATGCCGGTGTGCTACTATTTTTTATATTCTTTAAAGAAATATTTAAAAATGTAAATTATATGTATAGATAATGAATAAACGATGCTACTATTTTTTATACTTTCATTTATGTTTTTTTTTCTTTATAATATTTATAGATTTTTAAATATATTTAATTTATTTAATTTGTTTCTCGATTCATTATGAAGAGATAAGCACAGAGGTATTATCATTCATCATACACCATTAGTACATTAAGTTTTCTTGATAAAATCTAAAATATTGACTTACCAGGTGTGAGATCTAATTTGTCTATGTGGTCGCCGAGCACGGAGGCCCAGCTCTGCAACTGGTCTAGTATACCCCATGGCGTGGTCATGGCGACCGTGAGGAGTACCAGCGTGTGGGGGAATGTGTCCTCGCTGAGGGCAAACTTGAGGAGGTTTGTGTGACCTGGATCTCCGTCCAGCACCCATACACTGAGACGTGTTTGATCTGCGAGGGAATAGTTAAAGTTTTATTTATAATTACTGATTTTATATAATGGAAACCTTCTATAGCAGGAAAAGCTGAGCAACCACACCATTTTTATGTAAAGAGTTTAGTGCACATTCGAAAAAGTTTTAATTTATATTCTACTAGCGACCCGCCCCGGCTTCGCACGGGTGCAATGTAGATACTAATGTGGGGCATATAAACCTTCCTCTTGAATCACTATCTATAAAAAAAAACCGCAATCTAAATCCGTTGTGTAGTTTTAAAGATCTAAGCATACATGGGACAGACAGACGGCGGGAGCGACTTTGTTGTATACTATGTAAAGATGACATGTTATTCACTTGTAATATCATGCATTTAGCACAGCATGCAGTATTTGTAGTGCTTGCAATTATTTATTAATAAGGAGTTTTCTATCAAAGCATTATTATTTAGTAACAATGCAAAATTCTATGCAATATGGAAATTCTTAAAGATAAAAATTATACATAATGATTAATTGTCAGCAACTTTGAAAGTTTGCTGGCCTATCTGGAGAAGCTATGTTGGATTGATTGACTATTGTTTCCCGACCGCATGCAATATCTGTGCTTGAAATGGAGTTGCGGAAAACAGCCCGTTTAATGTAATCTAATCTACATAATGATTATATTCTTTTAATATAAAGGAAGTAATGAAATCACAAGTAAAATAAGTATGTAGTTCCTGGGCATATAAAACTACCGTTTAAAGAGGTGTTGATTCTGTTGCGCACTTTGACAGGACTAAACTAAAGGTATTTGTCTCTTTCTGTTTCAATAGAAAAAGAAAGAGATGGTTGCGTTTAGTCTAGTTTAGGACTGTCAAAATGTATTACAGAATCAACATCAATATTTGAGACTATTCTGACAGAAAACAGGTAAACATGTGATTTATTGTGGCATAAACAACACAAATAGACAAGTTAGTTCCTTGACTACGCAATTCATAGAACTAGACACTACAACATGCATTTCACAGATGATTCACCTTACAAAATCAATACTTTTGACATTTAGTAACAACAGATTGTTATAAGAGTGATTTATCTCCTTAATTATGATGTTTATGTTATTATAATCCTCTGTATGTCTATCAGGTTGTATTTATTAGCAATACAACAACTATAAATGTCGTTTTGTATGCTAGTCTAAACAATACATACATTTTTATGAATGTAGGTTATGCATCTTGTTGACCATTTATTTATGTTTATTTACAAAATATAACTTGAAAAGTGACAAAAACACACACTTACCATCTCGATATTCATCTCTAACGTCTATATACGCGTATTCGAGTGCCGAACCTTTCTTAGGATCTTCTACACCTTGTAATTTCGCTACCAAAGTAGTTTTACCAGTCTCATTATCACCCAAAACTAGAACATTTTTGTTTGAAGGTAGTTTTGTGTTCCCTTGGTTTTGAACCTCTTCTAATATCGAAGACCTGAAAAATTTCAAGCATATAGTATTCGTTGTCATCAGTATCGCGAGGTTGGTACTATTACAGGAAAGTGTATACAAATGTGCAGATTTGTCGCCGTGTGAGAATGTTTCGCTGTTATTTTACATACAAAGGTAGACAACGCAGCTAGGTCACATATTTCTCAGCTTCATAGCTTGACATCACGTAGGTGTGACACATTGGATCCCTATATGGGGAGTGCATGTTACCCGTAAAATTAACAGTGAACCGTTACCATAGGTTGTCCTTGGCGTCTCCGTTTTCTTTCTTTTTTGATTTAAGCCCATTAGCCTGGCCGTTTGTCTCCATTCTTCAGGTACGATAGAAGATAACAACGGCACAGAAAGGCTTTTTTTCGTTTTCGTCTCTTCTGCCGTTCATACGTCACTCTCGCGATGATGCACGTGTTGCTAGAAGCAATAATTATATTTACATTGTTAGACGTGTAAAAAGCAAAATTAAATCCTTCAAACATTTCATATATTTTTGTTTCTTTGAAAGTGAATATATTGTAAAAATCGGGTCAGAAGTTCTCATAACGAAAGGCAGGGTCTTCCACTCTTTCTTAGCATAAAAAATAAATATAAAAAGCAAAATAGTAAACATTAATATTTTTATTATTAACCTGACAACACTGAGTACTATTACTTTTTAATTCTAGCGTAGAGAAACCCCTTTGGATCATCGACTAAAAGAATACTGTGTAAGCTTAATATTAAAATACCTGCTATCTTGGTTTTTAATAATCAAAATTACATTGGACTTAAACATAACTGGTGAAACGAGGATGTACTAAAATACCTCTGCCAAATCCATCGGAGAATACAGGGAGTGATGTTATGTTCAAATAAATCTATTTACACAAAGTATGAAAATTCATGGCAGAGTAAGTCAAACTCAGATTAATTAGTTGCTCCCCTATGTTCCAGTTGACGTCACAATACATAAGTACCTAGCCATTACGGGACGCTCGTGTGACGATCACAGCAAGAAAAGTGAAAAGGTAATTGCTAGGGCCGTATTATTGCTACGTATTTCTCTTTTTACGTTTTTCGAACTCCTATTCTTTTTAATTCCGTTGTTACGAAAGCTTAAAGTCATGGGTCGTGACTTGTGAAGGGTGAATATAAATATATCTAATAAATATCATTACCTTCATGTTTCAACAACCTTTTTTTTCCTAAAATCAAATATGATTTGGAAAAATAAGTCTTGATTTTTCTATTCGACTGCTTGAAGATGATCTTGCGGATCGCTTCTACATAACCGGGTAGTTATTGACCCGGATTTGGAAAAATAAGCATGTAATCTTTCTTTATAAATAACGTTACCGCTAAGCTTATTAAGTTTTAAAGAAAAATAAAAAAAAGAACCTTGTTTTTGAAGTCACAACGCAAATCAAAAGTTGCGTGTCATTATCGACTTAATTTATTATTCGAATAGGCGATAATAATTTCCTGATTATAGTTAGAAGATAGTAACTTTCGATGATTCGCTTCTCTAGCCACTGTTTTTTTAAGTCACTGTCAGAGAAAATACATAATAATCACGGATTTATTTTCTAAGCTGAATAAAAGTTGATAACGTTGTAATATAATAGTGATATCGCGGAATTAAGTTCTAAATATATTTAACTCTAGTTAATAAAAATTGAAAATGTCCAGAAGACCGAATTCCGGTAAAAAAACTAATTTGTCTCAGGTGAGTCATACATTGCATTATTTACTCAATCTAAGGGTCTCATCCGGTTCTGTTTGTGCGATTAATGTTAGTTTATTTATAGGAGCAAGTCACTGTCGTTAAGGAACCATAAATCTCAATTTGAGGTTAAACTGAGAAGTACGTTATCAGCTGATTTGGGTTTGGTAAACAAAGGGTCGTTTATTTATAAAATATACTATTGTTATATGTTGAACGCCGTCTTTGTATTTTTAATGTAAATATCATTACTTTAATTAGGACGTATAGAAATATCAACTAAGTAGTTTTGGTTATTTGACAAATACTACATTGTACAAATATGAATTGGAATAATCATGGCTGCTATTAGAAATTTTCTGTAACAAATGCACTTGTGGTTTTATTCCAATAAATATGTCTACAACGGATTGAATGAGGAATAGTGCAATTTATTTGTCATATCAATTGATAAATACCTAATATTAGTTTCTCACATTTTACAAATGAAACATGTGTTGCCTTTCAACCCTTTGTTGTCTGACTAGAATTTAATCCAAAAAAATCAATAGTTTGTCATTTTGATACCAACACTATAATTTTAATTGGATATATAAGTAGAGGTAGGCTAAAGAAAAGATGGATGGATTGTGTGAAGGATGATATGGGTAAGAAAGGAGTGAGTACTGAGATGACGGCTGATAGAGGAGAATGGAAGAGGAATACATGTTGTGTCGACCCCTCCTAGTATGGGATAAGGGCAGGGAGATGATGATGATGACTATCATTTTAATTGCCAAATAGTCATCCACTGAGAATATTGATTGATTTTATGGACCTTGACTTAATTTTGAATAAATTCAATAGGTACATAGTTTTGTATTTATTAATTGCTGCTTTGCATTATTATATTATTCATCAGTTTCACAGCTCAGAATACAAACGCCTGGTTCCCTCTTCTTATGGTTATTCTTAAATTTAACTTAAGTATAATGTCAAAAAATAAGTAGTAGTATTGTCTAATGTGATAAAGACAATATACTACAATTATAGGTCAACCAGAATCTCATGGCATTAAAAATTAATAACAAACAGTGGTTTTCATATGGCAATGTCAACATGTCACTTGTCAAAACGAGTATGACTGTAGTTGATACATTTTCCAGTTCTGATTAATGTTTTCTTGTTCAAACATTTTTAATAAACATACTTATTTTAACAAGGTTTCCTTTTCCATTACAATAAAATTGCAAAAAACCATATATCAGCATATTATTTTGGGACCCAGTGCATAATATCAGCAAGCACATTGGGTCACATAAAACAATAAGCCAAAACCTCTAACAACATGGATTTATGAAATACATGTTGTGCCGACCCCACCTAGTGTGGGATAAGGGCAGGAAGATCGAGAAGAAAATTAAAGAAAAAAAATTACAAGTATCAAGACTTTTTATTCAAATTACCCTTGTGTTACCCACAAAAACATTTAATTTCCCTATTTGCCATCAGATTCTGGTAGACCTATACCAATTGATTTTTTAAGCGTTGAGATTTTATATTTGATAAACAACTATTTATTATTGCGGTCTATAAGGAAGCTTATGTTAAGAATTGGATGCTCCCTTGATAAAATGCTGATGATAATCATCCCATCAATTGATACACAATACCATAATTAAGGAATAGTATTTGTTGATAGTAACCTTCCTCCTAGTCTGTACTAGGATCTAAATCATGATACTTACTCCGGTTTCAACCCCTGCTTGATACAAAAAGAGGGGTGTTATTTTTGAACCCTTTTGTTTATCTGAAGCACCGTAGATGAACAATTTCAATGCATTATTTTTGACTGCCTTCTTGGTCTAGTGGTGGCAAGCGCGACTGCTGATTGTGAGTTCTTGGGTTCAATTCCAGGTTGGGCAAACTGTTATTGGGGTTTTCCGTGTGGAATTCGACAGTAGCAACCCGGAGTTTGGATATGTGCCCAGTTGATGGCAATAGGCTCGCCCCCTATTACATGAGACTTAATCGTAACGGCGAAATGAGGGTGTTACTGTATACCTCTGCCCAATGCTTTGGGGAATACATGCACAATGTTATATTATTTTTGTTTGAAATCTGGTTGGTATCTATGGTTTGTAGGGGAACACCCAAATACTCCGAAATATTTTATTCCGAATTTCGATGTTCCGATTTTCAACAGTCCGAATTTCATAATACCTAAGAATTATAATGACTATTATTAAAAATCACGAAGTTTATTTTACCGAAAGTCGTAAATGCGAATTGTTTGTTTTCCGATTTTCATACGTCCGAAGAATCAAATGCTCGATGGGTTCTCGATCCGAAAAACGACATTCCGATTTTCAATATTGCGAATAAATTGCTAAAATTAGGATTCTGATTCAATTAGTATAATATTCAATTACGCATACATATACATTAAATATCTATAAGTAATGTTAAAGGTAACTTATAAACGTCTACTTTGTTAACAATATGTGTGCATTAATATATATTTTTGTGTTATCTTCTTCTCTTCATAAATACCTGCGTCAGGTCCCCTCTATTGTTGGTGAATAATTTGGGTTAGGTTAGAACTGTGACCATTAAAGCGCGAAGGAGAGCGAGCGAAGCGAGCGTGCCGCGGCAGCGGCCGCCGTGCGCTAGATCCCCTCTATTGTTGGTGAATCATTTGGGTTAGGTTAGCTATTAAATACAAGGCGTTTTTATTTCGGAGTTCTAATTATTCGGTATTTTAATAATCGGAATTTGTATTTTTGATATTTCGAATTATCATTAAGTCGGACTTATTATTATTCGATCTATTGAAACTCGGTATTATGAGAATAGTAATTATAAACGTTAGCAATATTGAAATTTATTGATATTTATAAAAATAGGATGAATGATAAATCGGAGTTGTTACGTTAAGAATTTTGAACCATTCGGAATTATGAAAATCGGTATTTTGAAATTCGTATTTGTGACTATCGGAATAAAGTTTGTCGTATTTACATAAATACACTACATAGTGTACCCGGTTTGTAGCTGTATTTGTTGATAATTACATCAGCTACTATATTGGGCGATTTTAAAATTTAAGTTTTCATTACCACATACATAATAAAGCCTTCTTTTGCCAGTTTGGTCTCCTAGACATACCGGATATAAATGAAGATGATGAGCCATTGGACTTGTCCGATGATGACTTTGACTTGGAGGCAGAGCTGGCAGCCATCAGCGGTGGTGGTCGCCAGAAACAAAAGCTTCACAAACCTCGACCGGTACCTGGGACCAACCTGGATGCGATGATAGCAGAGAGCTTGAAGGATGTACCTTCAGATGATGAGGGTTCTGGTGAGTAGTTCACGTTATTGGGCTTAAAATTAAAAAGCAACTTGGTTTTTTTAAGTATGCACATAAAGGCTCCTTTACATGGAGATAGTTTCTCAAAAGTGAGTCATGCTGTCTCCGTTTTCATCATAGAGAAAGACAAAGGCAAAAAGAGTCTCGCTCCGAGAAGCTATCGTCGTGTAAATCAGCCTTTAGTCACTTCAATACTAAAATAACAGTTTCCTGCATTTTTATTATTATTCAATGACTTGGTCGCGTTTTACCCTGATGATAAGCGCAGACAGGGTCTAAGATGAAGCACACAAATCGAATTTATAGAGATTTAGAGGGACTCCCTTTACCCTTTTACCTCTCACATGCAGAGAATGCAGTAAACTGCTTGGTGACTTTAATGTGAGGATGGTAGCTAGCCAGGTGGACCGTATGGATCCTAAATAAATAATAAAAATGTAACACAAGACTCAGTACAACAAGTAAAGAACTGTAGTAGCTGCAAAAGTAAAGAACTGCCCTTCTCCAGATACAGAATGGAATACTTACCACCAAGCATGCTGGGTATTGATGAATCTTACAATACTTCTCTATTCCCAATGTGTGGTGAGGAATTTCTATATTCTAGACTGTTCTGACACGGGATTAGATTCTCCATACTAGCAAAAAACCCTTAAAGCGGAAAGATCCAGAATTATTGCTTTGATTCAAGCATTTACTTGAAACGCAAGTTTTGCGCTATTTTTCCTTCTCACTTAGGACTTGTTGTGCATCTGTGTTGATATCTATATACAACAGTTATAAAGATAGTTAAGACAATAATCTTTAATGGTACTGCCATTTATCTTATTAAAAGATTGCGTCAGTAACGACTGTAAGTCGCGTCTGATAGTTTATTCCGAGCCTAAGCCTCTTTAGACTGCCTTGTTGGTCTAGTCCACGCCAACGCGACTGCTGAGCATGGGATCTTGGGTTCGATCCCCAGGTCGGGCAAAGTGTTATTGGGTTTTTCCATTAGGAATTTCTCAGTAGCAGCCTGGAGTCTGGATTTGTGCTTGGTTAATGGCGATAGGCTCGCCCCTCATTACATGGGACTTAAACATAACTGGCGAATCGAGGGTGTACTAAAAAACACCTCTGTCGAACCCTTCGGGGAATACAAGGCGTGATGTTATGTTATGTAAACCTAATGTACTAATAATAATTTCTTTTAAATAAGCATATTATCCTTTTTCTGTTCTTCTGATCCAAATAAATAATTTTGATTTAGGTGACGATGACGACCCAGATCTACTCAACGAGCTTCAAGCCCTAGCAATAGATGATGACGAAGCTCCCCCTCCTCCTCCCCGCACAACCAGGCCCGCGCCCCCACCCCCCGGAGCCCCACTCAGTACTGATAGCAGTACTATCAGCTTGCTACAAGACAGGATCACTAACTACACAGTTGCTGAAAAGAATGCTAAGTCAAATGGAGAAAGCAGTCGGGCTAGAAGGTAGGACTGGATTCTGATTCTTAATATTTTGTTAGGACTCCAAAAAGTTCTTGATGGTGTGTGTAGTCCACAGATCTGCACCTGGCCAACGTGGTGAAATAAGGCCTAAACCTTTCTCGTTCTGGGTAGAAGCCAGTGCCCAGTAGAAGGACAGTAATGGGCTGATTATGCTACATGCTCAAATTATAATATGACTACAAAATTCAACATTCCTCCTTGTCTTGCCAAGATACCCAAAACTTTATACAAACAACTAGCGACCCGCTCCGGTTTCGCACGGGTGCAATGTAGATACTAATGTGGGTCAAACCTTTCTCTTGAATCACTCTATCTATTGCTGAAAACTGCATTAAAATCCGTTGCGTAGTTTAAAAGATCTAAGCGTACAGACAGCGGAAGCGACTTTGTTTTATTATACTATGTAAAGAAGATATAATGATACCAAACATCGCACTTTTAGGTTTGCTCGAGGTCTCAAAACTCTCCAAGATCTTCTGAAACAAGCTAAAGCAGGCAAGCCAGTCATGAATGAAGATATTCCTCCTCCGGTCATGGTGGGGAAGCCTTCAGACGTTGCCCAGACCACTGACCCTCAGCCCGAAGATCCTCAGCCACCTCCTCCCGCCGAAGTCGCGATGCCACCCACAGAAGAGCCTTTGATAGACTTGGGACCTCCAGAGCCTAGTATACCAGCACCTAGTCTACCCGACACCAATATACCTGATGCTAGCAATAGCAGACAGAGGGAACAAGAGTTACAGATAATTTTAGGTAAGTTTTATTGTTGATATCCTTTTATAAATAGACTAGCCGTGTTCCAACTTCCCATTGGATCCCGTATTTAACCCCCTTCCTCTTAGGCCGAATTTTACTAACGTCGGATAGCGTAGGAATAAATAAGTTAGACGCTTTGACAGAATTTCTATACAAAAGCTGTCAAAACGTCAAATGATTCCAGAGATAAATGTTATCCTATGTTGGTCAAATCGGCCCTTAGGCGATGAATATTCAAAAATCCTTTCTTACTGCTCACCTACGTTATATAAGGAACTCCTGTGCAATTTGTCATGCTTCTTGACTCACCGGTTTATGCTGTGCGTTGTTCTGTCTGTCAGTCAGTGTTAGAGTTTAATTAAGTAGATATGGTAGTGTATACACCAAAGATTTTCTGCAAAAACGAAATCTGATAATAAATAAAGGCTTTTTTGTTTTGTCGAGAAACGGCGAGCGTGGTAGAACCCTCGTTCGAATTTCGAATGTTGTGTCAAGTTTTGAAACATTTATTTTTATTGAATAATGTCCTTTTATACTACGGGGGGGGGGGGGGGTTAGCGAAATATCTGTCATATGTACAAATATGCTTGAGGTCCTGGGTTCGATCTCCAGGTAGGGCAAGTGTTATTGGGTTTACCCGTGTGGAATTCCTAAGTAGCAGCCCGGAGTTCGGATCTGTGCTCGGTTGATGGCAATAGGCTCGCCCCCTATTACATGGGACTTAAACATAACGGCGAAATAAGGGTGTCACACACTTCTGCTCGACACTTTCGGAGCATATAGTTATGTTATCTATATAAATAATCCTCAAGAACAAAAATAGGTTGAGTATGGATGAAATCCAGGTCTTCATCTTCTTTTTCAGACCGCAAATCTGAATTTAAAGCTGCAGCCCTCGCCGCGAAGAAACGTGGCGACAAGTTCATGGCCCTTGGTTTTTTAAAAGTAACCAAACAATTCGACCTTGTGGTAGATGCATTTAATAGCGGGCAACCAATGAACCTGGATGAGTTGCCTACAGTAGCGGTAATAACTCAAGCCTTGCAGCAGGATAAGATCCAACAGGACGCTGTGCAGAATTCTGCGGGTTAGTTAGATGTTTTTAATATTTTTTTCTGATTTCGCAGATTTTTTAAACCAGGGATCAAAGAGCGCGGCGCGCGGCCCGTGTGCGGCACTTCGTCAGTGTACATGAGCCCTGCCAGCTAATTAAACTCTTTTATGCATTTTTATGAAAGTACTGCAATATTTTTAATTTTTTTAAATCAATCAATCAATCAAATTTATTTCGGACAAGGTACATCCATATGTTGGTAAATTATAATATAAGTACTTACAAAAATATCTTATGAAACGGACTTACCCGCTGAACTCATTAGTACCTATTCTGAAAAATTGGTACTCAAACCAAAAGAATTATGTTCGGTGGGCAGGTTCTAAATCCGTTTCTTATGGACTGAACTGTGGTGTAAGACAGAGTGGACCGATCCCGCCCAGTCCATTCAACCCGTATATAAACAGTTTGATTGGTGAGCTGAGCTGCACTAGGGTTGGCTGCTCCGTTAAATGCCCAATGGACGTTTTTTTCAGTAAACTTAATTTCAACTTTTTAGATTTTTTTAAATTATGTTGGCCCGCTTTTAGGTCATAGTCTGCCCGAGTGGCACCTAGTCCTAATAAGTCTGTGCATCCCTGTTTTAAACTCTTCTATGAGTTTTTTCACGCAATGCGTTCTTTGCTTATTTTGTTTTGAAAAAATGCAAAATAAAGGGATATTCTTTCACGATGAAGATTGAGAGTCAGTTTCCATTTCTACCACACACGTTTACATTTGAATTTAAGGGGCCGTTCCCGTTTCACAGCCGTCCCGCTCTAACATCAAGTCTTAAGAGATTTTAGGCGATATTGAAAAATGTATTCAATAACCATCCTTCAGGTTAACATTATATTTGAAACATATTTTCGTCCAGATTTATTGCCTAGAAAGAGGAGGAGAAACAAAAGTTATGTATTTTGATTTTTCTATATAAATCATGCATGGAAATAAAACTATTGTTTAAATATTTGTGATGACATTCAGAAGGTGGATACACTGAACTTCTATACATTACATTTTTCAATATCACCTAAAATCTCTTTAAATCTTTAAAAAAGGCTTAAAATTAGAGCGAGACGGCTGTGAAACGGAAACGGCCTCTTAATGGACCACAGAAGTGCAAAAAAAAAAAATTGTGGCCTGGTTCTATCTTTTATATTTTTAACCGACCTCAAAAAGGAGGAGGTTCTATATTTTTGCAACTCTTTATTAAATACCAAATACTGACCAACCCATCTTTAGAACTATAAAAGCAACATATTTTACCAACAGCGCCTGCAGAAGAACCCAGTGGTGGTGGCGGCCTTATAACTGCAAAAACATTGGGGGAGGGGCTTCAACAGAGACTCGAGGCTTTTCGCGTAAGTACCATATTTTTATAGCCTTATACGACTTTTTAACTTAAGAGGACTTTGTTTAAAATATCAATTCAAAACGTTTTAGTGATGTAGGTAAATGAAAAACATATTATAGCAACTGATACAAATTTGAACTTTAAGCACTTTCATGTAAGGTTTATTTCATAACTAGCAACCCGCCCCGGCTTCGCATGGGTCCAATGTAGATACTAATGTGGGGCATATAAACCTTCCTCTTGAATCACTCTATCTATTGCTGAAAACTGCATTAAAATCCGTTGCGTAGTTTAAAAGATCTAAGCGTACAGACAGCGGGAGCCACTTTGTTTTATACTATGTAAAGACGACAAAAATGATAGAAAACGTCATAAAACTATTTTAATAATGGAATTGAGGTTGCTTATAATGCTTATCATTAAGTATGTTAATTCTTACCATTAGATCGCGAGTAATAACAACAAAATTATATTATAGAAACAAGAAGCCAAAGCCCAAGAGGAGGAGAATTCTTCAAAAGCGCGCCGAATGCACAGGATTGTCAAACAGTACGCAGATGCTATAAAACAACACGAGAAAGGACAATCAGTAGCCATAGATGAACTGCCCACACCGGCCGGCTTCGGACCTCTGCCGACTACTGGAGTAAGTAAACCCGTCTTACGGGGTGTTCTGCGTAAGCGACAAACGCGACGCGACACGACGTGGTACAAATACGCATTACGTTGTGTCTCGCTACATAGGCCGCTAGTAGGGAATACCGTTGTCTTGAAAAGCCACTTATATCACAGAAGTGACTTTCCAATGGTTATAAGGTTATATAATAAACTACCAAAATCATATAGGGAATTGCCAATCAATAGATTTAAAACGGCATTATTCAGATGGCTTTTAGAAAAATCATTTTATTCTGTGAATGAGTATCTAAGCCTTAAAGATTCACGTTGACATTTCCCTAAGATTAATTTATTGGAAAATTATTGACATTCATATTATAACATACATACATACATAAACTCACGCCTTTTTCCCATGGGGATAGGCAGAAACTACAGAACGCCACATGCTACGACTCTTACATACCCCTTTCGCTTCATCCACATTCATACATCTTGTCATACACGCACGCCGGTTGAGAGTACTACGCACCTGACCTTTGTGAAGAACATCACCAATAACAATTATAACATAGGTACCAATTATATTAAATTCAATTATTGTATTAATGTATTCTCAATTTTGCATGCTAGTTTTTAGCGAATTGTGTGACCAACTATAAAAAAACTCGACCATCTATCTATATTGTACTACAATTCTAGCAAATAAAATTTCATTTCATTGATCGGGTTTGTCGCGTTCGTCGCCTACGCAGGACACCCCGTCATTCCGGGTCTGCAGCGACAAAAATCTAACAAAACAAACTAACGAAACATGTTGAACATGCGAGGAGTCCAGGGTCTTCTTATGCAGGTGTAGTACTTACCTTGGCAACTGCAGCGGCGCAAGAGGGCCGATCTTTTTTTTCCATTTGTCTGTTTGTGGATGGTCTTGCGGACCGTTTCTACGTAACCGTGCAGTTATTGGCGGGACCTGAAGGGTTTCCAACCACTGGAGGGCCGATCTGCAGCGTGCCCGACCTTTTATAGGCCTGGACCCCCGCCAGTCCGCCACCACCCGTCACAATGTTTAGTGAACACTCGGACCAATTACAACACAGTAGACAGTTAAACCACGCCCCAATTTTGTTAGAAAAACATTTTGTTCCTAACAAAAGTATAGTTGCAGCAGACCCGGTTTGACAGTGAAACAATACAACATACATACATACATAAACTCACGCCTTTTTCCCATGGGGGTAGGCAGAAACTATAGAACGCCACATGCTACGACTCTTACATACCCCTTTCGCTTCGTCATACACATCAACATAACAATACAACATAACATAACATCACGCCTGTATTCCCTGAAGAGGGCAGAGGTGTATAGTAACACCATTATTTTGCTGTTTAAGTCTCATGTAAATGTTTTCAAACTTTCGCGATTTGTACACATTATAAAAATACTAATTCTAGTCTAATTGCGTAAAAAATGTATAAGGCAGATGAAATACATTATTTATCCCGACTTTTCGACCAATAAATAAGGTAATCGGTCGGGATAACTAAGGTATTTTTCTGCCTTATAAATTTTCTACGCGATTAGACCCGAATTATTATTTTTATAAATCTCACGTAATAGGGGGCCAGCTTATTGCCATCAACCGGATACAAATTCAGACTCCGGGCTGCTACTGAGGTATTTCACACGGAAAAACTCAATAACGCTTTGCCCAACCTGGGGATCGAAACCAGGACCTCACGATTAGCAGTCGCGCTTAACAATATATTTTCAATTAAACAGCATGAGGTCGGATATCCAGCTGGAAGTTGAGTCTAAGGTCTTTTTTATTTTTTGTCTTGGTCGCGTTTGGCCCTAGTCTCACCTGATGGTAATCGCAGACAACGTTTAAGATGGTATGCTCTACAGAGCTCAGTTAACTGCTTAGACTTTAATGTGAGGGTGGTAGCTAGCCAGGCGGACTGTATAGATCCTACCACCAAGAGAGAAGTCTGCTTCTTCTTTTCGTGTGGTTAGTGACTAACCTGGTGTCAGAGTTTATGCCGCCCATGGACCTCTGACTTGAATTCACATGCCGTCGAGAAATATCTCTCAGGCATGCCGTTTTCCTCACGATGTTTTCTTTCACCGTTTTTAAGCAAGTGATAATTATACAATACGCACATGAATCTGAAAAGTTAGAGGTGCGTGCCTCGGGTTCGAACTCGAGACCTTTGATTTGGCAGTCCGACTGGTCACACCACTAGGCTATCACTGCTAGAGGTCTGCTGATACCCAGGTTGTGAGAGCTTTTTATTTAACTGTTTCTCTCACTATGAGTTCTCTTTATCGTTGATGCTTTTATGGCCATGAATCTCACATAAATAAATATCTTCACTTAGAACAATTTTTATAGCCCTTACAAATACTCGTTCCGGAATCGAACCCCCAACACCTATTCTGTTGCTGTACCAGCCAGAATACAGGGAATACATGCATGATTTAAAAAAATACCAGTTATTTAATAGTGTATCCTCCGTCAGGACGCGGCTACGTCCACGTCCCCCCGCTCGGAGCCCCCCCCGCCCACGCCCACGCCCACGCCCAGCGCCAGCGGTGGGCAGGCGTCCCGCCGCGACACAGTGCTGGCCTTACTGATTAAGAAACAGACCCAGTTCAAGGAAGCCGCGCTCTATCATAAGAAAAAAGGTTAGTAGGTTTTTGAAAAGCTGATAAACGGATAAATTAACTGTTGTAAATCAAGCGCTGTGATTGGTTGTTAGTCAATTAATCACATTCATCGACAACAGATTAGAGCTCTGCCTCATTAGTGCGTTGCGTCGCGTCGTCGCAGCGTCAACGCTGCGTCGTTTTCCATATATTTTAAATGACATGCCACATTAAAGCGTCGCGTCGTCGCACGCGACGTTTCAACGGATCGGCGGACGAGAGACGAAGCGGGGGGAGGGGGATGCGCTGCGCTGTCGGAGCTCCGGCGCGACGACGGACAGTTTTCCACTGCTAGAGGGGCTAACGAGACTGACTGAGGTGCGTGCGTCATCGCAACGCAGGTGTGGCATACAATGCGTTGATCGGTTGCGACGACGCAACGCAGCGCACCAATGAGGCATCGCCCTTAAATTGTTCTCCGTGAGCGAAAGGCAAATAGTGCATACCCCATTTTTAATCCCATTCTTTAAGTAATCGGTTTGCACTCATTTTATTCAGTTCTATTACATGACTTTATTTTTTTGGTTTTGCTCAGGTGAAATGGACACAGCTATACAATATCTCCGAAATGCGAAACGCTTCGACCCGCTGATAGAGGCGACGCGGGCAGGGAAACCCGTCGACTTGAGTAACCTGCCCTCACCACCCCCGCCTGCGAAAGGAAACCGATTACCGTAAGTAGCTTAGTAAAAGAGACAAGACAAAATACTGTATCCTCTATTTCACCATGGCACTTTTTTCAAAAGGCCATTCCAGACGTTGCCGAACATTGTCACACTCGCATAGTTTTTATACTACAATGTCTGGACTTTAAAAGACACCTTGATCTCCGAGTTTGTTTCGGCTTTTCTTCTCGGACCTAGTCAGATAGGAAATGACGGCGTATCTAGTCTTAAAAAAGCATTACATTAACTTGTAAATGTGTCTATAACAGATTCATTTATAGATATATAAATAACTAGTGGCCCGTCACGGCTTCGCACGGGTGGACATTTTTCCCGTTTTTGCAACATTTTTCATTTATGCTCCGCTCCTACTGACCGTAGTGTGATGTTATATAGCCTATAACCTTCCTCGATAAATGGACTATCCAACACAAAAATATTTTTTCAGTTCCAACCAGTAGTTCCTGAGATTAGCGCGTTCAAACAAACTCTACAGCTTTATAATATTAGTATAGATTTATTATTCATTATCATTTATCATTCTAATCCCGTTCTTTGTATAGTACAATAATTAAATTATAAAAAAAAGTAATTTCTTAGCCGCCTCTTACGACATCCACGTTGGAAACGGTGGCATTTTATCAGGGAATCACTTAAAACTTCACTGTCTTCCAAACTAAAGTCCATATACCTCAAATCCAGGTCCGACACGACACAGAAAGAAGCTCCCGAAGACAGCCGACCAACCGACAGTCCTTGGCTTGACAGTTCTTCAACAGACGAACCATCAGGTGCTTCGAACGACAGCGACTGGGTTGAGGTCGGACCAGCGGCTGGAGTATCAGCCGGCGAGGACATATTCACTTGCCTCCTGAACCAGTTGGAGTCCCAAGCTAAACTGACTAAGGACTACATGAAGCATTGCAAGAAGATTGGTCATGTTGCTGAAGCGAAGATGTTTGAAAAGTTGAACGAGCGTGTTCGGGAGGACCTGGATATACTACGTGTCGCAATGCTGTGAGAAAATTGGATTTTCTTATCTATACATCTATTTAAACATACAAATAAATAAAATTGAATTGTCTGTTTGTAATGTTTGACGACACGTTTGGTGCAGTGGCTGAGCGACTGGCTTCTGTGCTACGGGTTATGGGTTCGATTCCCGCACGAAGCAAATATTTGTATGGCCTACATATCGTTGTTCCGGGTCTGGATGTTTGTGCGGGTGAATATTTGTGTCTGTAGATGCACCCACGATACAGGAGAAATCCTAATGTGGGGGCAATGTCTTTTATAATAAAAAATAATAAAAAAATGGTGTCGATTCTGTAGTACATTCTGACAGTACTAAACTAGGCTAAACGAACGTCACTTTCTTTTTTTATTTAAACAGAAAGAGACAAACACCCTTAGTTTAGTCCTGTCTTGACCAATGACAGTTGCGTTTAGTCTAGTTTAGTACTGTCAAAATGTGCTACAGAATCGACACGATAATCGATCTACGCGTTAACTATTTAGCAATATTTATATTCCAGAAACAACCGAGGTCTACCCAACTTCCATTATGTGATGCGTGAGTTTTCAATCGCACAATGCAATACGGACCTTGGCGTCAACGACTTAGAGTTGACAATCGTGCGCGGGATTGCCTACCACATGCCTAAAGAACTTGATTCTTACGTTAGATTTGAGTTCCCGTTCCCACAGGTAGGTTCTATTTATTTGTATCTGCTTTTTTAAATACAGATGACGAGCCACGGGTCGTGGGTTCGATTCTTGCATGGAACAAGAAAAAATAATAGTCTACAGATAATATTTCCAAGAATTTGTGACTGCCTTGTTGGTCGCAAGCTCGACTACTGAGCATTGGGTCCTGGGTTCGATCTCCAGGTCGGACAAAGTATTATTGGGTTTTTCCATTAGGAATTTCTCAGTAGCAGCCCGGTGTCTGGATTTGTGCCTGGTTATGGTAATAAGCTTGCCCCCATTACACGGGACGTAAACATAACTGGCCAAACGAGTGTGAAAACACCCCTGCCGACTTGTGCTTGTAAATGCAATCACGAAATAATAATAATTCCTAGTGTGGGGCAGTGTTAAATGGACGAAATGTGACGTCACGTCGACAGATAACATGTGACACTGTGTCCCCAGCTAAAGAATGTTCACAAAGGGGAAGGGAACGCAAAACGAAAGCAGATGGCAGCACCTCGATATTTAGATATTTCAACCAATCAGAACCATCATCATCTTCCTGCCCTGGTCCCAAGTTACTTGGGGTCGGCGCAATATGTTTTTCTCTTCCACTCTTCCCTGTCAGCCGTCTCATTATCATTTACTCCCTTATCTTTCATATCCTCCCTCACACAATCCATCCATCTTTTCTTAGGTCTCCCTCTCCCCCTCCATCCATCAACATTCATATTCATCACTCTCTTAGTCACATGTGTTTCATCCCTCCTCAGCACATGCCCATACCAAGACAAACGCTTTCCTTTCAACTTTTCTGTCACTGGTGCCACTTTCAAACTTCCTCTAATATACTTATTTCTTACTTTATCCATTCGCGTCACTCCACACATCCATCTCAACATTCTCATCTCCGCTACGTGTAATCTTCTTTCATCCGTCTTCTTCACGGCCCAACACTCTGATCCGTACAGCACGACAGGTCTTATAATGGATTTGTAGATTTTGCCCTTCAGCTTGAGGGGCACCCGTTGGTCACAAGTTGTCCCTGTGACCTGTCGCCATTTCATCCAACCTGAGTTGATCCGATGCGTAAAGTCTCAGTCAATTTCACCATCCCCTTGGATGAGTGACCCAAGGTACCGGAAGTCGGAGCAGACTGGCAAGGATATACCAGCGAGAGTAATAGGCATAGGACTGGAGAGACCGCCGAAATCGCAAAACATATACTGCGTTTTGCTTCTGCTCATTTTCAAGCCAACACTCTCCAGTCTTTGCCACCATTCCTCCAATTTTCTCTGGACCTCTTTCTCTTTCTTCAACCAATCAGAACCATCAGGTTGATATTAGCAAAAATGTCAAACACATTGCAACCAATCGGAAGTCGCGCCATTAGTTCCTAAGTTACCTACCCTATGCAATGGGTATGCATATATCATAACTTGAACGCAGAAATGATTGAAATGATTAAAGGTCATCACTAACTATAACATCACGGCTTCGACACAGTTAATAGCTTGTCATTCAAGTTAGAGCTTTAAATCGTATGTATTAAAGTCAATTTTATAATGACAAGATAAAATAGTTAACGGGTCGCGGCAAGCTCGCTTACCGCTACAGTCCACTATAAAATTTACTTTAATACACACGATATAAAGCCCTAACTCAAATGCCAAGTTATTTGCTGTGTCGGAGCGGTTCTGATATAATGAGTGATGGAGGATAAAATACTGTTCGCAGAGCCCGTTGGCGCGCTGGACCAACTGCCTCGTTGGTCTAGTGGTGGCAAGCGCGACTGCTGATCATGAGATCATGGTTTGGAGCCTCAGGTCGGGCAAAGTGTTATTGGGTTTTTCCGTGTAGATTTCCTCAGTAGCAGCCCGGAGTTTATTGCCATCAACCGGGCACAAATCCAAAGAATTGTGCCCGGTTGATGGCAATAGGCTCGCCCCCTATTAAATCTGACTTTAAACATAACGGCGAAATGAGGGTGTTACTATACACCTCTGGCCAATCCTTCGGGGAATACAGGCGTGATGTTATGTTTATTTTGAACGTAGAGATATTTTATGGTAAACGCTTGAGTTGTTTTTCGAGTGGTGGAGGGAAAATGACCTAAATATTAAAGATAGCATTTTTAATTCATAAAATACTTCTCAACTATAACCTTTTGACGACACGTTGGGTGCAGTGGTTGAGCGATTGGCTTCTGCGCTGCGGGTCGTGGGTTCGATTCCCGCACGGAACAAATATTTGTATGGCTTACAGATAGTTGTTTCGGGTCTGGGTGTTTGTGCATGTGAAGATATGTGTCTGTAAACGCACCCATGATACAGGAAAAATCCTAGTGTGGAGCAACGTTTTTTTTTAAAACAAAAAATGGTTGTCTGTACTGTAAAGTCGGTTTACGGACGATAGTATAACGTTACAACGTTATAACAAAACATCGTGTCTCTCTATCGCTTGTTCCGCGCTCTCGCTCGCACGCTCGCCTCAGACGGAACGTGACAATGAGTCACGCTTTTTCGTGCGTGCGTTCGTCGTTTTATTAGACGTTGTCACGTCAAAAATAAAACAAACACAAAAACCTTTCCATTCCAGGAAGCGCCAGTTTCGGATCGAACCGAAGTTATGAAAAACACAAACAGTCCTGAATACAACGCGGTGTTCCCGCTGGCCATCAACCGGTCCCGAGCGTGTCAGCGTGTCTTCAAACGACACGCCATCAAGTTTGAAGTGTGGAACAAAGGGTAAGTTGCATGAGGTCGGGGACGTCACGTGAGGTGACGGGACGCGACATGACGTTATTTTAAAAAGAGTATCTGTATGGGAACGAGATATTGTGTTCCGCCTACGAAAAGGAGGATCCTCCTACCAGGCGGAGTCTTGTGCCTGGCGGGCCATTGCCCAACGGTTGATGTTGGGAACTTGTATATATACTATCTGCGTGTCAAACTCTGATATCGCGATGCAGGATAGTTCGCATGTGGCGTGATAGATGCCGCCACATATCCATGGAGCTTTTTTCGGCTCTCCTCCATAGGACCTACCTTTTGGAAACGTGCACCTTATTTTGACGTTTCATAAGTATCTGTAATCTGGTCTATCTATTCTATATATCGACGGTCGGCAGTGAAAACCACGTATGTGTAAAATACAAACTTTTGCAAGAGAGGGAGAAAACTGTCTCCTTAAAAAAATGACCGATCAAATGTTAATACAAGTTTGTCATCGTACGTCACAGATAGCTTAGAAGTATTTGGATTGAAAGTTTGTTGAACTAGTACGTGTATGACGAGTTTATTAATCTAAAGAACAAATAAAACGCCTTTGAAGTTTAATTTAGGAGGTTTTCACTGCCGAGCGTCGATATATAAAATTAATTGCCGTGTGTTTGTCTCGCAAAAACTCGAAAATAGATCGACCGATTTAAATATTTTGTTTTGTTTTGTGCGCCTCATTACTGGGGTGGATAGGAAAAAGAAAACAAGGTAAAACTAAAACAGTGACTCGAAGTTCACCGGGTCGTTTAGTTTGAAATAAAAGTCGACTTTCACCCCTGGGTTCGGCCATGGTAACGCCCACGGTGCTCCTTCCAACTGGAGGTGGTAGGACTGTGAGGTGGAAGAAATGCCGTGGGGTTATAGATAGTGGCAGTTCGACTTAAGATGTTTCCAGACGTTGCCCTACATCGTTTCACTCACATAGTTTTTATACTACAATGTCTGGACTTTAAAAGAGACCTTGAACTTGAGTTTGTTTTGGCTTTTCTTCTCAGAGCTAGTCGGATAGGAAACGCCGGCGCCATCTAGTCTTAAAAAAAACATTACATTGACTTGTAAAAGTGTTTGTAACAGATTTATTTACAGAAATAAAAATCATTTATCATTTAAGCGATGTTTTCTTCAAATTTTTTCATTGGAAGTTAGGCGGTTGGCGTTCAAAAAGATAAACTCATACTAATTTTTCGCCACCATAGCATGTGTGTGTTGTATAGTATGTAGTAGCCAGTAGTGGTCCGCACAGGTGCGGGGGCTGCGCTGAAGCCCTACTCTGTTGCAGCGGCTGGTTCCGGAGCGACGTGCTGGTGGGCTCCCTCAACGTCAAGCTGGCGCCGCTGCAGACTGAGGTCACGCTACACGACTCTTTCCCCGTAAGTACTATATCATTTTTAGGGTTCCATACCACACACACTGAAAAGACGGAACACCAATAAGATTACAGTGCGTGGCAAATAATTAGAACCAAGTTGGCGTCGACCGCGTGATTTGTGTGAGGTTCGGGGTTTATGATTCGTTTTGATGAGCCCAATAGATTGCACTTGGTGTTCAGGGTCTGATGATGGAGCTAGGAGGTGGATAGTGAAACTCTTCAGTGGCTACTAGTAAACCGCTCAAGTTTGGCAGTCGACGCCATCTTGGTTCAAATTATTTGACGCGCACTGTACCTACTTTGTTTTTTTGTATGAACGATGTTCTACGCTGGCCTCGTAATACGTTCAGCATATTTTTTCAAGCATCTAAAGCAATATGACATCTAAGAGGGAGGTATTTTTTAAACCAATGCCGATTTGATTATAGAACACACATCTTCAGTGGCCACATGTTGAAGATAAGATGACATTTACATTTTGACAGCGATTTGACTTACGCTGAAGTTGATAGAAGCAGTAAATCTTATATTAAAAACAATACTCACAGAACTTATAATCATGTCCACAGTTACTTGACGGTCGTCGTCCAGCCGGGGGCGCGCTCGAAATCAAGCTGCGCGTGCGCACACCGCTGTTACAGCAGGAGATCAAAACCACGAAACATCGCTGGCTTATCCTGGATGACATTGAAACGATTTAAGATACGCAGCGTTGGAGGATAAACAAAAAAATTGTCCGCAGAGCACGTTGGCGCACTAGAAACGTTTCGATAAGACAATTGAACGAAGTTAAGCAGAAAAGACTCAACCCACACAGAGTCACTTTTGAGTTATTGACGTTTTAAGTTCAGAGTGGTTTTCTTCAGTGATGCTGTATTCAGATTTTGTTACGTAATTACACATCCTTGGTAAATTCGGTGGTTGATGGTTATATTTTGTATTTCTGGACATATTTAGGAAAATATAGGATTGGATGATTTAAGCAGGTTGGGTCTTTATAGGTAATAAAAAGAAAATACCTGCCTAATATGTGGTTTGGTTCTTTGTCACAAAAAACGTATTTCCTTTATTTCTTGGATCTTTTTTGCTGAATGAAAGGCCATACCTGATAGACCATTTTGGTACCAATAACTCATTTTTGTCAATTTTGTGGATTGAGTCCTTTCTGCTAAACTAGGTCTAATTATAGACAGTGTCAGTTTGTTACCAATTTTTCGTTCAACAACTGATTTATCGAATGGTTCTAAATAAGGGGGCTGTTCCAACTCATTATTTGAAAGCATACTGGCATCAAAGGTGCACAATATCGCAAATAAGTAGACTTCGTTTGCTTTTGAATTATGAAACGGACATATACATTAGGAAGACTCTATTAAAATTGGACCTTTTCTAACTGCGAAGTGCTAAGTCGCATGAATTGTAGATAAAAAAACGAAGCGAAGTAAGGTGACGTCACGCGCTGCTCAGTTCCAAACAGTCCAATCTCAATAGCAACTCAGTTGGGCATTGTAGATTTTACAATATTTTAATTTTAATGTAAAACATAAACCAGCGGTACTGAACCTTTCTTTGACCGACATATTAGATATTTAAAAAAATAATTTCTCGTCAGCGTAATATTACGACTGAGTTTGATTTGAACTATGGATTTCATGTTTAATTGAATACTGATTTGGTCGATTTTTGAACTGTATAAAGTGCCTGTTATGCTAGTAAAGTCATTGTGGTACACGAATAGCGTGTGTAACCCTCTGATTGACACGCTTCGTTCACCCATGTGTCACCCAGAACATTGTTAGCTTTTGTCTAAGATTTTATACATACGGACTTCATTAACACCCATATCGTCGCTTAGGTAACAATACCGCTCAAGTTAATTTTGACAAGTTTTCAGGAGAGACAAAAAACGGATTAATGCTGATTTACACGGTGCAAGTTTTTTGAAGCAAGTCTCATGCTATCTCAGTTTTTGTCGGAGAGAAAGACAAAGATAGCATGAGACTTGCTTCAAGAAACTTGCACCGCGTAAATGAGCCTTTATTATCTTTAAAATGACATAACAAACGACTAGCGCGGCGCCAGAACTGTTTGAATAACTCGCTGTGATTGGATAATTTAAATTTTTTTCTAACATCATTCGATGCGCGCCGAAAATATCTATCCAATGACGTATAAAACGTCAAATGACCAATTTTCGACTTAGGCGGTATTGTTACCTAAGCGACGATATGCACAAACATTACTAGAAGGCCCCACAGTGTGCTTGAACGCACTGCGTTGAATACGGCTCTGGGATTGGTCGCCATTATGTTGCGAGATTAAAAGCAACCAATCACAGAGCCGTCTTCAACGCAGTGCGTTTGAGCACACTGTGGGGCCTTCTAGTAATGTTTGTGTATACGGGTGTAAGTCTGCTAGCAAGTTAATTTTCGCAAAATGATTTCTGCAGCAGTCAGTCTAAACGGTCTAACCTTAGGATATCGGCACTGCCCAATAACTGGGTTGCGGAGGTCTGATGGCAGTCGCTCCGTGTAAAATACTGGTAATCAGCCGCATCTGGTTAGACTGGAAGCTGACCCCAATATAGTTGGGAAAAGGCGAGGCAGAACGAACGACTTCTGCAGCAGTCAAACCCTCAGGAACTGGACTTTTCTGAGTGTTACTGACATGCCTTCATGGCCGCAAGCTCCCCGTGAAGGTTTTAACAAAACTACCAAAGTAAATAAGCAATTGCTTCAAACACTTGCGCAATCTAACTTGATAGTAGAGTATGTTCAAGTTGTTATGCATCAGTGCTAACTGCAGGCTCAATGTTAGCATGTTATCTGTTTCTATATACGCTGAGGACCCGGCGCAGTTAGCACACCCGACACTACCTCACGTGATCTTATTAAAATTAAACGATTACGGTACTTTCGTATCGGCATGGCGTGTTACAAGTATATTCCCGGCTTAACTTTTGTCAGTGTAAGGCCCCTCACCCACGGCGACTTTTTGCAGCGATGCTGTCGCACGTTTCGTAAACGCGCGACAGCATCGCTACTAACGCGCGTTAGTCGCATTTGCAACGCGCTACAGAAGCGATGCCAACGCGCTACTAACGCTCTACAGCATCGCGACTGTATTGATGCAAACGCGCGACAGCATCGCTACTAACGCGCGTTAGTCGCATTTGCAACGCGCTACAGAAGCGATGCCAACGCGCTACTAACGCTCTACAGCATCGCGACTGTATTGATGCAAACGCGCGACAGCATCGCTACTAACGCGCGTTAGTCGCATTTGCAACGCGCGTTAGTCGCATTTGCAACGCGCTACAGAAGCGATGCCAACGCGCTACTAACGCTCTACAGCATCGCGACTGTATTGATGCAAACGCGCGACCGTGTCGGACGACATCGGGGAGAGTACGGAGGGAGGGTGGCGCGTGAGTGGAGAACCGAGCTTTGTGCCGTTACTAAATCGCGTTTGCAGTGCGACAGAAGCGCGATAGTATCGCGACTGAGAATCGTGGTGTGGGCGACGGTAAACAGCTAGCGACCGCATCGCGGCTGTATCGATACAAACGTGCGACAGCATCGCTACTGCATCGCTACAAAAAGTCAAAGTGGGCGAGGGGCCTAATAATAAGTTTTTTCGTAAACTTGATACAGAATTTTTTTCCTGTAAAAAATATATCTAAAAGTGATGGCTCTAAGTATAATAAGAATTATATCGTAATATCGAATAATATAAAAGAACATTATTAATAACTTTTGACGTGATATCACCTGTCTAAAAGGATGCTGGTAGTTTTTAGCCGTTGTTAAAACGAAATGTAAAAATACAACAATTTTTCTACTGTAATTATGAAATAATAAAGTATATTTTTCATATAATATGTGTAATATCTAACAATAAAAGAATATAACGCGTACAATTCTAGGATATTAACAGTTTAATGTACCTTTCATGAGCGAATCAGAATTTGATTATCGCTTGCGTTAATGGGAAAGGAAAACATTGTGACGAAATCTGCACACCTGAGAAGGCTTCAAAAAGGTCTCGATGGTGTGTGTAGTCAGTCAACCCGCACCAGGCCAGCGTGGTGGACTAAGGCCTAAACCCTTCTCATTCCGAGAAGCCCGTGCCCAGGGTAATAGGCCGATTATGATAAAGTCTCATTCTGCTTACCGTTTTGTAAACTAAAAAAAATATTTATACGGTAATTTCTCATGATATGTAGGTACTTACACTCTAAAAAACTTGGTATTTTTTTACTTTTTTACGCAAAGCATGTCAGATTACAGAAAATGACCCTGTCCTTTCAAAAGTTGATGTCTATGGTCGTGTTGGTAGAAAAGGTTAAATAAATAATGAAAATGGAAGGAGTGTTAAAGGGAATGTTATATAACTTTATGTAAATTTTAAATGATTATATTTTGTGTTTTGTACAACTGGTTAGTTGAAATTGTTGTGTACAGAAGATTGCGACTATTTGAAAACTATTGGTGTATTCTAATTTGGAATTTACAAAACTAACAATTGCTTCTCATATCGACGCCCGGCAATGAACACCTCGTAAATAAACATTTCTTCAAAAGCGTTTTATTTGTTCTTTAGATTGATAAACTGGTCATACACGTACTAGTTCAACATACTTTCAATTCAAATACTTCTAAGTTGTCTGTGACGTACGATGACAAACTTGTATTAACATGTTGATCGGCTATTTTTTTTTCAGGAGACAGTGTTTTCTATCTCTTTTAAATATTTGTATTTTACACATACGTGGTTTTCGCTGCCGACCGTCGATATGGATATAATGATTTATTGGCCGATTTACATATATCCAAGTACAGTACAACACAACTAAGAAGTCGGCATACTTCATCGTATATAGGGTTGCCATCTCTAAAATTTGGCAACCAGGACAAGACGCGTGAAAACCCCGGATTTTAGAGCCCAGAACCCGGACATATCAACAGGTTTTTTTTAAACATAGTCAGTGTAATAAAAAACACGACACAAAAATGTGTCGCGGGCGGCCCAAGACTTTTTAAACCCGGACTACAAATGAAGCCGCTCCCAGACGCTCCCCGGATGCCCTCTAAACTACGTCAAATCCGGGGAAACCCGGACGGATGGCAACCTTAATCGGATAACCAATGGCAGCCGTTCATTTTCGCGCCACACACTTATTGCGTCAGAGTAAAGATCATTCTTTACTGCAGTACTAATAAACATTCGTGGTCTACAATCGCACTCAGTTTGGAGGTGATCGGTTTTACGAAGTTCGATATCTTAGTTGTGTTCTACTATACTAACGGGGTGTCCTGCGTAAGCGACAAATGCGACGCGACGCGACACAACGTGGAACATATACGCTTTACGTCGCGTCTCGCTACATAGGCCGCTAGTAGGGAATGCCGTTGTATTGATCGCGTTTGTCGCGTCGCGTTCGTCGCTTACGCAGGACACCCCGTAATACATAATTCAAACGTTCATGTCAATTGTCCACTAGTTCTCAAATAGTCTATTTTACTGATATAGGAGCTAAACCATCTTATTACGGTTTAAACCAAGTCTAAGGTAAATCCAGATTAAAAATAATTCCCATCACTTTTTAACGTCATTTCACAAAAACAGATTATTTAAATCTGGGTTTAATTAGACCATCTCGTAAAAAGAGAAATTTTGTTTAAATTGTGCTTTAAGTAATATTATATTTTTTATGCAAGTTAATCTTACTTACTTCTCATCCATCCATTCAAATTTGTTTAAATTTAAAGATTGTACAATAAATATTATGCACGCAAAAATTAACTCTATTCATAAATAGCACAGTCTCAAATTATTTGTCTCCTTAGCATCAAAACGGAAGTCTTGATTTTGAACCGTATGTTCTAGTACATAAGGTTCAAATAAGTACAGATATTAGAACTATAAGGTTCACTTTAGAACTAACAAAAACGTTATTAAGTTAACAGTACCTACCTTGTTTTTGTATTTGTTATATAAATACAGGTATCATGTATTGATGTATATTCCTGGCCACAAGTTAGAAAGAGTGTAAAACATAAAATTAAGGTAAAGTGTCGTTCAGACTACGCTATACTATTTCGCTTTATAGTATAACATATTGCGTCATAAGCTATAATTATATAACATAACATCACGCCTGTATTCCCCGAAGGGTTGGGCAGAGGTGTATAGTAACACCCTCATTACGCCGTTACGTTTAAGTCCCATGAAATAGGGGGCGAGCCTATTGCTATCAACCGGACACATATCCAAACTCCGGGCCGCTACTGAGGAATTTCATACGGAAAATCCCAATAACACTGCCCGACCTGGGGATTGAACCCAGGACCTCACGATCAGCAGTCACGCTTGCCACCACTAGACCAACGAGGCTAGCTAACGATAATAATATAGCATGACGATATCGCTATATATAGCGTATAGTGTGAATGTAATTCTTTAAACGGTGTAAAAAGACCCTTAACGAAGCCGAAAGGCGTTTATTCTCCACGTCATTGCGAACATTTTTTCGTTCTGGACTATGCCTGGGAACCTTCTAGTTACGGAGATATTGGAGGTCAAAGTTCTAACTTTTTCACAAATTTTTTTTAAACACTAGTTTTGAAGGTTTCAAATGTAGTTGAAATACCTCCATTACCCGTTTACTACTCATTGCATCTATCAGCACAGTGTTTGAGTGCGTCACAATTAGCTTTACAGTAAAACCAAATATTACACCAAAAAAAAAAGTCGTTTCCCAGCGATAATTTTTGCGTAGGGTTACTTAGTTTGATGTACTGAATGCATGGTTGACGGCTTAGTGAAGGATCTTTTTACACCTTGTATAGTTATAGCTTATGACGCAATATGCTATACTATACAAGGTTAGTCGGAAAGGGGGTACTAAGCCGAAAGGGTGTTAAAGTACCCATAATAAGGGATAACTTTAGTTCTACAACTTTCCCCAAAACTCGATAGTTTAAGAGAAATAGCTGTTCAAAGATTTCATAAAAAATACGCTAAATTCTATCTATCCTCAGCTATGATCAGCTGTGTTTACATTTTAGGTCATATTTGGGGTCACGGATTAGAAACCCCATTTTCTGAATTCACAACTGAAGCAGGGATGAAGAATTTTCGAAAAAACTAAAATAAAAATTATTATTGATGAAAAAATAAAAAACTAATTTTGAATTTTTAACACTTGCTTTAAAATAGTCATCAGTGATACTTTAAGTGGCCCGCGGCTTAGTACCCCCTTTCCGACTAACCTTGTATAGTGAAATAGTATAGCGTAGTCTGAACGGCGCTTATTACTACCATCAGCATTTATATCTTAAAAACTGTTTTTATTCATTGTCTCTGTGAGCAATTTTAGTTGTAAGAAGGTGCCTACAAATTCGCACGTTGTTGATTGAACTAAATGTGGTCTTCAAGAAATAAGTAAAATGTATATAGTTCAGCCGTTTAAGTTTTGTAAAAAATGTAAACAAACCTTTGATTGTGAAACATTCATTTTGCTTTAAAATACACATTTTTACAAGAATTAAAGAATGAATATTAAGGTGTTTTAAAAATGTGTGCTCTTACAAATTTTAAATGGCTGGATTCATAGTATAATAATATGCTACGCTAGGTATTCTCTTCCCGTGACAGCTAGTTAACGTGATTGGCCCAAGACTACGTCATCGTTATGGTATGCAGCCACTATGTGGGAATAAATTACCCGAGCAAAATACATTTTTCAATTACATGCTTCTATAAAGAAGTAAATTTGAACTAGTCATATTATACGAGTACAAATTACTTTTTTAACTAAATTTATTTATTTAATTGAGAAAACATGGAAGACTTACAGCTAATTAAACTTAGAATAACGTAAACATTTAGTAATCAGAGAGCCAATGACAAGTCTTCGCTTGTAGAGTTGGTATACATTTAAATATAAGTATGAGCATACTGAGTATACTTGTAAAATAAAAGATATAATAGAACTAAGTTACAAACTATCTATTTAAAGAAATTAAGGCTTAAGCACCTTCTTGCAGATGATACACTGGTTACAAAGGGGTCAATACCGTGCTGCTTACACAAATTATTAAAGCTTCTGCTTGCACGCACAACATAACTGTTTTGCCTGTAATTAGATGACGCTCTAGGTATACGTAATGGTGGATTAAAACGAACAGATTTGCATGGGACATTAAAGAAAAATTTTGATAAGAGTTCAGGACAGTCAAAATCATTATTAAGAATTTTTAACAAATAAATAAAGTCACCTATTTCTCGACGTTGTACTAGTGGTAAAAGGTGGTATTTTTTACAGAGTTGGAAATAGTTTTTAGATTCGTAGGGTATCTTTTGATGAAAACTGAGGTACCTAATGAAACTTTTTTGGATTTTCTCAATGCGATCTATATATTTGTTGTAACGTGGGTTCCATATTTGGGATAAATAAATGAATAATACGAGATAACAATTTTATTTATATTCATTATGAATTTAAAAGGATGGCAACACTGATCGTGACGTAGTCTTGGGCCATCGTGGGAAGAGTAGCATAGTTGGGCTATAGAGTTAAATTTGATAGAGAAATGATCGGTCGTCAATAGCGTGCAAACCTGTATGCACCAACAAAGCCGCGGTCATTCGCTAGGCAACTTTGTGACTATTTGATAAAGATAGTCCACTATTATTATTGTAAATTATGAATATTATTATATTATGTGTATGTTAATAAATGTAATTATAATTATATAATTAAATTAAAGATCTGGTGGGTCGTTTTCGGTTGTATTATTTTATATCTTACTGTTATCCACAATTCCAGTTGCGCATTGCGATATTATATACAGGGTGTAAAAAAGCCTTAACGTACTGTACATAAAAATAAGTAACATACAGCGAAAATAATTGCTGGGAAACGAATTTTATTTTTTGGTATTAAAAACAGCTTTTAATTGTAGCGCGCAATGGAAGCGAGCGCGCAGCAGACTGCCTACATTTTAAAAATGTTGGTAATGTTTGTATAGAAGAATGTTTAGTAATAACATTTAAACTTAGTTTTCATGAAAAACGTACAAACGTATGCTGACTTTGACCTTCAATATCTACATATAACCAGTCGTTTCCCAGGTATGGCCCAATACCAAAAAATCTTCGTAATGATATGGGAAGAATAAGTTACTCTCGGCTTTGTTAAGGGTATTTTTACACCCGATATATTAAATTCTGTTCTGCGATATTATGTTATGAATATTATTCTTTATACAAGGTTAGTCGGAAAGGGGGTAGTAAGCCGCGGGACACCTAAAGTATCACTGATGACTATTTAAAAGCAAGTGTTAAAATTTCAAAATTCGATAATTTTTATTAGCTTGTAAAAAAATATATTTTATTTTGTTTAAAAAGAAATCATACCTGCTTTAGTTATGAATTCAGAAAATTAATGTTCTAATCCGTGACCCCAAATTTAACCTAAATTGTAAAACCATCTGATAATAGTTATGGACATATCAACGCTCGGCAATGAAAACCTCTTAAATAAAATATTTCTTCAAAAGCGTTTTATTTGTTCTTTAGATTGATAAACTCGTCATACACGTACTAGTTCAACAAACTTTCAATTCAAATACTTCTAAGCTGTCTATGACGTACGATGACAAATTTGTATTAACATTTGATCGACCATTTTTTTTGCAGGAGACAGTATTTCTATCCCTTTTAAAAATTTGTATTTTACACATTCGTGGTTTTCACTGCCGACCGACGATATAGATTTCAGCTGAGTTTGGCTTTATTCTAGATCGTTACTCAGTTCGTAGATTCGACCCCAAGCAGTGATTTGATCTGTAATCAACCAGTCGATTGGCTCGATTTGAGTCTGGTTTCATCTGAGTATAGATTGATTGCCGTTCTGGAATAAGGCTGTTCCTCAAGTACTGATTCTATACTTAAACAGTGATCAACTGATTAAAGATCAAACTGGACTTGAGGAATGTTCTGTAATACGGACCTAAGAATACAATTTGAAGGTGTTTACGAGGCCGTCCTGAGTCGAGTAAGTTTTGGAGCCACGTCATAGCCCCGCTACTAACCAAGCGTGGCATCGAGCGATGATCCTGCTAGTGTGGCTTAAGCCTTAAGGTCGGACAAAATCCAGTTAAAACCAGTTTACAATCGAGGTTTCATGAGTAACTCATTAAGTTATGTTTGGTTACTAACTACGGCTGAGTCAATATTTCTACAAGGTGTCTATTATATCTTGGCAGCTCATGGAGGTGCTGCTTCCTCAGGCAAATGGCAAGTTCAGTACATTTAATTTAGTTTCATATTTAGCCTCTTAGCCTTTTCCCAATTATCTTGGGGTCAGCTTCCAGTCTAACCAGATGCGGCTGAATACCAGTATTTTACACGGAGCGACTGCCATCAGAGCTCCGCAACCCAGTAACTGGGCAATGCCGATATCCTAAGGTTAAACCGTTTGTCAGACTTTCGGGCTTCTGACTACCCGTAACGACTGTCATAGGTATTCGTATGACACCCGGGTTCGACGGCTTAATGTGCTCTCCGAGGCACGGAGGGGTCTCGATGTGTAACAAATGGTCACCCATCCACGGACTGACCGCGGCAAGCGCAGCTTAACCTCGCAAATCTTACGATCGGCACGGTTGTTATTTAGCCACGAGCCCCTTTAGCCGTGAGTCAAAATAAACTGGGTACTCTTTATACTGTGGTCAGTGCTACTCGATAATTTTTTGTACAAATATAATCTTGGAATTATTCTAGTAGGAACCGATTCTATGTAATTTCCTTACATAATCAGAGCATTGCTGTCCCACTGCTGGGCACGGGCTTCTTAGAATGAGAAGGGTTAGGCTGACTTGGTGAGGGTTTTTTTTAATTCCTCACCGCACGCTGGGAATAGACGCGTGTTGTAAGATTCTACAAAACCCAGCACGCTTGGTGGTAGGATCTATACAATCTGCCTGGTTAACTACCAACGGCGCCATGCAGATTACTGTGTTCCGTCGTGTGTATGAGAGCCAGAGGGGTATATTTCTGTTCCTTGGATTCGTGTGCTCCATTTTCAACCCTTTCTGCATTTACCATTAGGTGAGATAAGGACAAATGCGACCAAGTCAAGAATCTTTACATAGTATAAAACGCTTAGATCTTTTAAACTACGCAACGGATTTAATGCAGTTTCCAGCAATAGATAGTGATTCAAGAGGAAGGTTTATATGCCACACATTAGTATCTACATTGCACCCGTGCGAAGTCGGGGCGGGTTGCTACTAAAGAATAAAAATAAATAAAAAATCTGAAAAAGTGAAAAACAAGAAGAAAAATTCAAAAAGTTGATGTGGCCCATGAGGGGATCGAACCCGCGACCTTCGCGTTATTAGCACGACGCTCTAACCAACTGAGCTAATGGGCCAGTTGAGTAACACTCCGAAAATGTTGATATCTTCCGTTTCTTGCTTACGCAATGATAGGTGTGACACGTCTGGTAGATTATTACGTCATACGTACAAAAAACGAGTTTATTGATAGTTTTTGGGACAACAAGAATACCACGCGTAAGTCTAAGCTATAAGTACAAAAGCACTAAGTACTTGAATCAGAGTTGAACGTTAAATAGTTACAATAAATGTGTAGAAAATTGTAAAAATATACTAGAAAGAGACAGGAAATCTGCTAAAATAGTAACAGATTCACCTAATCAACTTTAACGACTTCCACAGAACAATAAGAAGCTAAGAACTATACATATTTTATTTTTCTCCACCAACATGTAATTTATATTGTAATAACCCATGCAACTCAACGGCATGGCGGCATCGTCTTTCCTTTAGTTCTTTAAATTGTTAATAGATGGCACTAGTTGTAGTGAAAAGGAATCGTTATTTTTATAAAAATATTTTAACTGAAATAATTAAAAACAAAATGTTTTTTTTGTATCGGTTCGACATTAATACCTAGTATGCGAAGTTATTTGGTTTAATTTAGTTTAATATTTTTAGTTACTATTTTGGACTTTTACTAAACTCAAGCGCGACTGCTTTTTTGTTAGCGGCAATATTATTGATTTGTGGCTAAAACACATTAATTGAGGTCTTAATTGGTAATTAAAATGTGTGTGCGCAGTAGCTATTGTTAGAGGTGTATTAGGGCTGTATTCCAGTCATGTTACTCCTCTTCGTCTTTTCGTGTGGTTATTGACTAACTTGGTGTCACAGTTTATGCCGCCCATGGGCCTCTGACTTGGTTTCACATGCCATCGAGAAATATCCTCAGGCATGTCGGTTTCCTCACGATGTTTTCCTTCACCGTTTTTAAGCAAGTGAATACAATACGCACGTGAATTCGAAAAGTCAGAGGTGCACATGCCGTCGAGAAATATCTCTCAGGCATGTCGGGTTCCTCACGATGTTTTCCTTCACCGTTTTTAAGCAAGTGATAAATAAACAATACGCACATGAATCCGAAAAGTCAGACGTGCGTGCCTTGGGTTCGAACTCGAGACCTATCACTTGGCAGTCCGACGGTCACATTACTAGTATCACTGTTGTCAAAAATATACCATATGGAAGTTAACCGATTTGATGACATTTAATTATGTCAATTGTTTTATATAGTTTAGCTTCCTTTTCACTTTTGTAAATGTGAGAACTTTGTGGACCTGCATCTATAAATTTGTAAATTACTACAATATTACCTATTCATATTACTTTTTTTAAATTTTATTTTGTTTGATAGGTAGTTTTTGTACTCAAGTCTTTTAGTACTATATTACTCATTGGTCTGTGGTCAGGACCTCATTGTTCTCTCACTATCCAAAATCATTGTACTGTATCCACTGAAATTGTTAAAGGTATTATTTTTAAAAGAGTAACCATGGAGTTTCTTGCCGGCTCTTCTCCATAGGAAACAACTAATTGGAACCGTGCACCTAAATTCGACGTTTCATAAGCACCTGTATTGGTTTATGTGAAATATTTTTTTTTTGATTTGATTTGATTTGGAACCAATTATGTTATTGTGTTTTTCCATTAGCAATTTCTCAGTAGCAGTCCGAAGTTTGGATTTGTGCCTGGTTGATGGCAATAAGCTCTCCCCCTATTACTTAAACATAACGGCGAAATGTGGGTGTTACTAAGTATACACCTCTGCCCCTACCCTTCGGAGAATACAGGCGTGATGTTCTGATCTTATGTTTATGAATAAGAAGTATGTTAAAAATAAATATCGCACGTTTGAATCTAAATCGTTACGTAATAAACAAAAAGTGCTTTTTCTACCATCTGTCGTATTGTCTTGAATTCACAATAAAATGCAACAAAACCCACAGATCTACAATTATCTAGAATTTAGTTAATTGTCTAATTAATGCTAGATTAATTATGATATTCTAAAGGGCTTTGTTTAAGCGCGATTTCCAAAAAAACATGTTTTTAACTTAGTCACGGTTTTTAAACGTGCGATGTTTGTCTGTGGGGATGTTTAAAAATGAGTACTTAAGTAATTAAATTACTTAAGCTTACATGATATTTAAAAAAGAAAATAATTAAGAATTTCTAATTTTATTGAACAAAAGGTTGGTTTGTTTGTTTGGGTTTTTTGGGCCTATTTGTAAACGCTGTTAGCCCTTCAGCGTGAGTTTTTATTTGACTTTTTAGAGAATTTGTTAAACGCTGTTTCCATTCAGCGGATGCCTCCCCTGGGGGTCTTCGTCTTCCAAGCGCTGTGTCGCACGCAACGGGGTCACTCGTGGTGAAGCTTGCCCGCTGCATGTGCCACTGCGGGCTTGTCAGCCCCCTCTAGTCGCTTTACAGTCCCCGCTAAGCAGGTGACCAAGAAGCGCCTCGAACGTCTAACGGTACCCAGGGTGAGGTCAATGTGTAGGTACTAAAAGATCGACTTTGGAAATGGTTGTTAACATTCCGTTGGGATCCAACGAAAGAACGTCCGAGGACGACTAGGTCAACCAGTCATTGGTAGGCCACGACTAGTGGGTCGGTCGATGAAGCGACCCCAGGGGAAGACCAACAGCTGAGCACCGTCGTTCGTATATATGCTACAAAGCACGAAAACTTTGATTGCGCGATTCAGAACTAGAAACTTTAGAACAAGATTTCTCTTAAACAGTAACCGTTCTAAATTAGGTTTTTATGTTAAAATATTAAGAATAATCTTTTCTTTTGTTTGGTAGCATTGTTTGTTAAGATGTATGTCAGTAAATCGAAGATTTTAGCTTCTTATTGTTTTCAATGTTCGTATTTACGTTGACCAATAGCAGCGCGTTAATTGAGGGGAAGTACGCGTTGTAGTACTGTCAACGTGAACCATTGCACAATTTCGATCCTTATGTCAAGGTTAATAAAGATTAAATTTTAGTGCTCTGATATTATTAGTCATATACTCTTCGTAAGTTTCATTGCACAATATCCTATTGTTTATTCAACAAGCGCTTTTGACGACGCCATATCAGAACGGAAATAAATAACGCATTAGTTCAGTTTCGCTACCATGGCCGAAAGTTATGGGTCTGTGTTCGATTTTCAGTTCGGGCAAAGTTATTTACGTAACTGATTTTATGAAATTCGTCATTAGTGTTCGAGGTTAGAATTATTGTGTCTAAGAAGGTGATAGTTACGCCTCTTATTCAAAAGGTACAATTACTTTATCGGCGAAATGTGGCTTCGACATTTCTTTAACATTCTCGTTCCTATGTGTACAAAAATCAGTATATACAAGATTAGTCGGAAAGGGGGTACTAAGCCGAAAGGGTGTTAAAGTACACATAATAATGGATAACTTTTGTTCTACAACTTTCCCCAGAAGTCAATAGTTCAAGAGAAATAACTGTTCAAAAATTTTATAAACAATACGCTAAATTCTATCTATCCTCAGTTATGATCAGACGTGTTTACATTTTATGTCATATTTGGGGTCACGGATTACAAGCTCCATTTTCTGAATTCATAACTAAAGCAGGGATAAAGAATTTTTGAAAAAACTAAAATAAACATATTTTTTCATGGAAAAAAAATCAAATTTTTAAATTTTAACACTTTGTTTAAAATAATCATCAGTGACACATAAAGTGGCCCGCGGCTTAGTACCCCCTTTCCGACTAACCTTGTATAAAAAAAAAAACTAGGCTGTCAGTTCATCTAAGTTTTAGAATCATTCATTCAAGATTCTAGAGAGTTTTAGAATCGTAGATGGTACAACCATGTACTATTTGCCTGATTATTGGGAACACGTATCTAAATTTAAAGTAATTTGCTATAACTCCTGGAAACAACACTTTGTTAATATCAGTCAACAAAAAGGTATATGGTATAGGACCATACAAGGCGAGCCTCCTCAGGTGCCTTGGTTCGATGATGATCGACTCTGTAGGAGTTATGTTAAATTAATTTTAAGACTTCACTCTGGACACTATCCATCAGCGAAGTTTGCTTTCCTTATGAAAAAAACTGACTCGCCGAATTGCAGAGAATGTAATCAGATTGAGGACGTGCAGCATTTGCTGATGGAATGTGTCCGGAACAGGCGCGAAAGGGAGTCACTTTTGAACGAATTACACTTAAATAAGGTAAACGTGGGATTAATCCAATCAATTTTATCTCAACCAACTTCAGAAGCTGCCAAAAAATTAAGTCGTTTAATAACAGTCCTTCACATGTGACATCCATTATAGTTAGTTCGAGTTAAATATAGTGCTCAGTTTATGTATGTTTAGTGTTTATTATGTTAAGAGGCACGATGGAGTTGGCATATCTGTTTGGACAAAAATTTCAAATAAATAAAGAGAAAAAAAAAGTTTTAGAATCATTCATTCAAGATTCTAGAGTACTTATACCTACAGCCTGTAAGCTTAGTCGGCTACAATCCAAAAACCATAAACTCTGCTCATCATTCTGTATAACTTTTACCATAGGACAAATTCCAAATTTGACGAAACGTTTGGTGCAGTGTTTAAGCGATAGGCTTCTGCGCTACGGGTTGTGGGTTCGATTCGCGAACGGATCAAATATTTGTATGGCCTACAAATAGTTGTTCCGGGTCTGGGCGTTTGTGCATGTGAGGATTTGTGTCTAAACGCACCCACGATATAGGAGAAATACTATATCGGGGCAACGTTTATTTAAAAAAACAAAATAATACAATAAAACAGCTGTTCCATACAAAATAATCAATTGTAAAATACATACAGCAGAATATTGTATGGATGAATTTAAGATTACAGTTATAGCTAATATCGGTATGTCAGGATTAAGGAGGGATGAAACACATATAACTAAGAGAGTGATGAATATGAATGTTGATGGATGGAGGGGGAGAGGGAGGATATGAAAGATAAGGGAGTAAATGATAATGAGATGGCTGACAGGGAAGAGTGGAAAAGAAAAACATATTGCGCCGACCCCAAGTAACTTGGGACCAGGGCAGGAAGAAGAAGAAGGTATGTCAGGATTGCGAGCATGGTAAATAAAGTAAATGAAACCAACATAGACTCTCCACCACTGAGAGTACTTTTAATTGGGTTAGTGATTAGTTACAGAAGCTAGTTCACAATATAACACAACATAATAGTTTACACAAGATCAGAAAATAAGGACAAACTAATCAGATATAAAAGGTCAGACTTCTTCGGCTGTTCGACATAGAATCCTCTGCTCCTTCGAATGATCAGTGTTTTTATAACTTCGGGTACGTTGATTCATCTTGACGAATACTCTCCTTTATCAACATTGTCCAGTGTTACCAGCTACCGATAACACAATGTTGCTTAACAAAATGTATGGAACAGCTCTTTTTTTTCACGGTTTTCGAATTGTAAGCGACTAACCTTACAGGCTGTATACAGGGTGTAAAAATACCCTTAACGAAGCCGAAGTCTACGCATACCTACTTTAGATCAAACTAAGTAATGTACAGCAAAAATAATTGCTGGGAAACGACTTTACTTTTAATTGTAGCGCGCAATGGAAGCGCGCGCGCAGCAGACTATATTTCAAAAGTGTTGATAATGTTTGTATAGAAGAATGTTTAGTAATAACATTTAAACTTAGTTTTCACGAAAAACGTACAAAAATATGGTGATTTCGACCTTCAATATTTCTATAACCAGTCGGTTCCCAAGTATGACCCAATACCAAAAAATCTTCGTAATGATGGGAAGAATTTGTGGCTCTCGGCTTCGTTAAGGGTATTTTTTCACCTGATATATCTCTATCTCTCTAGCCTTTTACCAACTATGTTGGGGTCAGCTTCCAGTCTTACCAGATGCGGCTGAATACCAGTTTTCTACACGGAGCGACTGCCTTCAGACCTCCGCAACCCAGTTACGGTTGTCAGAGTTTCGGGCTTCTGACTTCCCGTAAAGACCGTCATAGGTATTCGTATGACACCCGGGACCGACTGTTTGACGTACTCTCCGAGGTACGGAGGGGTCTCGATGTGTAACGAATGCTCACCCATCAATGGACTGACCGCAGCAATCGCAGCTTAACCTTGCAAATCGTCGCTTATTTGGTGCAACAATGGCATAATTACACTTTTAGAAATTTTACAGGATGTTTCTCCCGATGTAAATGGTCTTTCCGCACATTTCGACATACTTCACATGTTTTAAAAAAAAAGCGCTATTATACGTCATTATTGCACCAAATGAGCTATATGATCCGCGCTGTTGGTAATTAGCCACGAACCCTTTCTAGAGAGTACTTCTATACATAGTATAAAACAAAGTCGCTCCCGCTGTCTGTACGCTTAGATCTTTTAAACTACGCAACGGATTTTAATGCAGTTTCCAGCAATAGATAGTGATTCAAGAGGAAGGTTTATATGCCCCACATTAGTATCTACATTGCACCCGTGCGAAGCCGGAGGTCGCAAGTATATGATAATGATGAATCTGTTTAGTTTATTCGACGCCTATGAGTACATCTGCTTATGACGCCAGTGCTCCCCTGGCTCCGGTTGACGTCACGGTCGTCACGTGAAGCTCGCGTGACGACCACGGCACGACAGGTAACTGTGCAGTTGACGGCCCCCACGTGTTTGGTATAATTTTTCAGCGGGCTGCCTTGTTGGTCTAGTGGTTGCAAGCGCAACTACTGAGCATGGAGTCCTGGATTCGATCCCCAGGTCGGGCAAATTGTAATTGGGTTTTTACATTAGGAATTTTTCAGTAGCAGCCCGTAGTCTGGATTTGTGCCCGGTTAATGGCAATAGGCTTGCCCCCTACAACATGGGACGTAAACATAACTGGCGAAACGAGGGTGTACTAAAAACACCTCTGCCGAATCCTTCGTGGAATACAACATAAGCCGTGATGTTATGGTATATTATAGCTAGACAACTAGCCTTTTCTCTTAAGCGCAAAATATAGTTGCAAGTTAGTTTGCGCAAGTTGACTTCCCTGATTTGCGACAAGCTGCCCATGTAAGGTGTTAACATACCTTGCTTTCAGTGTAAGCAAGAATTTGCTTTAATATCTTGCTATTGAAAGAAGAAAGAAAAAGTATTTATTTTCCGCCCACGCGGACGCATACGGATACTTAAAATTAAAAATATAATGTTTCTTAAAATTAACTTACACTTAAATTTAAACATATAACAACATGGTAACCCAAACACACAAAAATAAAATAATCTATGGTTACTATTTAGTCTATGGTGCACGGGCTACCATAACTCCTCATGCATCATAAATCTAAGTGACAATAAACAAACATTACAAACATTAATTTAAACATGTTGAATTTGTGCGTCGCATGGTGCGTGAAAATGTAGGTCATTGCTCAGCATTATGCTGAGGCTTCGGACGAACCTATTGTGGATTAAGCAGTGATAGCCTAGTTGTGTGACCGTCGGACTGCCAAGTCGTAGGTCTCGAGTTCGAACCCAAGGCACGCACCTTAGACTTTTCGGATTCATGTGTGTATTGTATAATTATCACTTGCTTAAAAACGGTAAACGAAAACGTCGTGAGGAAACCGGCATGCCTGAGAGATATTTCTCGACGGGATGTGAAGCCAAGTCAGAGGTCCATGGGCGGCATAAACTCTGACACCAGGTTAGTCAATAACCACACGAAAAAGAAAGAATTGTGGATTTACCTCTTATTATGTTTTTTAATCTACCCAATTTATGTTCTCGCTTCTGTTTCATTCTAACTTTAATCTGAAGGTCTAACATTACGGGTTATAAGTAACAGGGTTAATTCTTTTTCAACAATTTTTAATCAAACATACATAACGTAACATAAGTAGCCCATTACTGTCCCAATGCTGGGCACGGGCCTCATCTCAGAATGAAAAGGATTTAGGCCTTAGTCCACCACGCTGGCCTGGTGCGGGTTGGCAGACTACGCACACCATCGAGGACTTCATAGAGCCCTCTCAGGTGTGCAGGTTTCCTCACGATGTTTTTCCTTCACCGTTAACGCAAGTAATAATCAAATTCTGATCTGCACATGCATTTGAAAAATCAGAGATACGGGCCGGGATTGAACTCAGGCCCTCCTGCATGGAAGGAAAGCGTTCAACCGCTAGGCTATCACAGCTACCAAAAAACAAAAAAATACTACAAAATACAGGATGCAAACGAAATCGTGTAATTCCTTCAAACCTCGTGATGTACTGCTGACATAGATTAACCCCGCACGGGGCACGATAGGATTTAATAAAAAAAATACAAGAATTAAACATGTGTTCTTAACGTGACGCATTTTAGCGCCCCGAGTTAAATGACTGCGCGGCGAGCGATACCGCGCAATTCGCTTGGGGCGTTAAAATGCCTCACGTTAAGAACACACGTTTACTTTTTGTATTTTTTTTATTCAATCGTTAAGTGACCCGTGCAGGTTTAATCTATGTCAGCAGTACATCACGAGGTTTGAAGGATTACATGATTTCGTTTACATCCTGTATTATTACCTATCTATACTTTTATAAAGCTGAAGAGTTTGTTTGTTTGTTTGAACGTGCTAATCTCAGGAACTACTGGTTGGAATTGAAAAAATATTTTTGTGTTGGATAGTCCATTTATCGAGGAAGGTTATAAGCTATATAACATCACGCTACGACCAATAGGAGCGGAGCATAAGTGAAAAATGTTGCAAAAACGGGAAAAATGTCCACCCGTGAGAAGCCAGGACGGGCCGCTGGTTAATAAGAACGCTTTCGTAGAGGCGTGAAGCCCGCGTTGTACTTTTATTGACCAATACAATTTGCAATACATACTTACATATCCAATGTATTTCTAAGTACATGCACGTATATAAGTTAAAGGAACTTGGCATCATTGCGTGCATATTTCTCATAAACAACTGGTTTTAACCGGTACGCTTGGCAGAATGCCACGACACGCCTTTGCCTGAACATCTCGTGTATTTAAATAAGAAATAAACGGAAAATTTGTTTGTTCGTTAATTTGTTCTCTTGACAGATCGTGTTTTATTGTTTCAGTAGGTATTTAAAGCTATCGTCAGGTTCTTCCTATGATTTATCTTGGTCTTCTTTTTTACATATATAGTATAAATTATAAAACAAAGTCGCTCCCGCTGTCTGTACGCTTAGATCTTTTAAACTACGCAACGGATTTTAATGCAGTTTTCAGCAATAGATAGATTGATTCAAGAGGAAGGTTTATATGCCCCACATTAGTATCTACATTGCACCTGTGCAATGCCGGGGCGGGTTTTTAGTTCCTTATAAAGCGGTTTATTTGAATTATGTTAAATTGTGGAAGTTATTGAAGCAACTGCCTCGTTGGTCTAGTGGTGGCAAGCGCGACTGCTGATCGTGAGGTCCTGGGTTCGTTCCCCAGGTCGGGCAAAGTGTTATTAGGTTTTTCCGTGTGGAATTTCTCAGTAGCAGCCGGGAGTTTTGATTCGTGCCCGGTTGATGGCAATAGGCTCGCCCTCTATTACATGGGACTTAAACATAACGGCGAAATGGGGGTGTTACTATACACCTCTGCTCAACCCGTCGGGGAATACAGGCGTGATGTTATGTTATATTATGCAGTCTCAAGAAATTGCGTAGAAGACGTCTGTTTTAGAAGTCGATTTGGCATGTCGTTTTGTCGACAACTGAGTTATCGAAAAATTCAGAATCAGGGTGTAGGCCTTTATAAACGCCTTTATAAAGGCCTACACCCTGATTCTGAATTTTCTGAACCCTGAGTCTCTCTGAGTCTGTACCCGCTGGTACAGACTGCTGTAACGTAACATGCAATGTAACATGAAAGGTACGTAGTACGCACGCGTAGTGTGCACGGTTCGTGCGCGCAAGGCGTCCACACTATGGAAATTCTGTTACACTGCATGATACATTGCGACAATGTGGACGGCAAATTCTTTCATTGCGTGTTACATTGCCTGTTACATTTCGTAAGTTTGTACCCGGCTTTAGGCCGCGCGGTTGGTATATAGCCACGAGGCCCTCTCTTTCTCTTCTGTACGCAGTATTCGTATTCAAATACGCTATTTAATAGGTCAACTATGCGAAGTAATTATCACATAATTTTTCCAATAAATTATATGGAAGCTTTCTTTAAAAAATATCATAGTAGGTACGTTAGTACATTATATCTCAATGAGTAGGTATAAACTTTTCCAATTATTTGAATCTGAGGTCACAATATTCCAACATCGTCGGTCAACAAAAATCTATTTGTGTTGAACACAGCGGTGCCCTTCCTACGCAGATAAGGTCACGTGCTGACGTCACGGGCTTGAGGTCACGTTATCCTCATAGGGGCGGGTATGACGCTAGTAATACCCCAAGGGGTAGATAGAGACCTACTGTAGTTAAATATGGGAAGTTCCAATTTTGGGGTGATGTTTGTATTTGAGAATGAATGTTTTTATTTTACAGACACGCTCACGGTGCTATATTAGTTTACGATGTGTCAGAACCAAAGTCCCTAGCAAAACAGAATGAGTGGGCCGAGGAACTTCAAGTATACCCCACCAAGAAGACCGAAAAGTAAGTAGACTATGTCTACTTACTTGTCGGCAATAAGATTGACTAGCATATAATTTTGGGGCCCAGTGCATACCTAATATCAGCAAACACATTGGGTCACCCGCGGGAACGCTCAACGAGTATTCCCAAGGAGGGTTGATGTCAAGCAGCCGGCCGGTCATAAAACAATAAGCCAAAACCTCTAACAACATGGATTTATGAAATACATGTTGTGCCGACCCCACCTAGTGTGGACTAAGGGCAGGAAGAAGAAGAAGTTTGTATTTGAGAATGAACTTCTTCTAAGAACGTAGTTCATGCTGTGGTGGTAAGATTAGCTTATCAGCAAGTTTGGTAGCGGGGCTGACAGCCCAGCGTACCTCGGACGTAGGTACTTATGTATCGTAACTCTTGGAGGATCTTCTAATGCACCCCAAGATCCAGTAACCACGCATATTAATATTTGCAGCATCTCTTCTTGACAATACTATTATGACCCATCCTCGTGGCTTTTACGGCGTTTTACTGAGTGTTTCGCTTACACCCCAGTCGGTTACTAGCATCTTCCCCTCCCCCTTTTTTATTTGTTTTAACGTTGGGATATACTCTTTGATGTCCCTCGCCCGGGGAAGGTGAGGGGATCTGCCGGACTCTTACCAGCTAAAAACCAACGGTGTTCCTTCTCCTGACCGTTTGGCCGGGGTCGCGGGATTCGCAAAAGCATGCACCGCAACCAGCATCTTCCCCCTAGCCATTTCCCAACTATGTTTTGGGATCAGCTTCCAATCTAACCAGATGCGGCTGAATACCAGTATTTTGCACGGTGCGATTGTCATCAGACCTTCGCAATCTTACTTCGCAAAGTTACTGGGTAATGCCGATATCCCAAGGTTAGACTGGTTGTCAGATTTCGGGTTTCTGACTTACCGTAACGACTATTATGGGTATTCGTATGACACCTGGGACCGACAGTTTAACGTGCTCTCCGAGGCACGGAGGAGTCTCGATGTGTAACGAACAGTTACCCATCCACGGACTGACCGCGGCAAGCACAGCTTAGCCACACAAGTCTGGTGATCGGCGCGGTTGTTACTAGCATAAACATATTAATAGCAAAAGAGCGTACCATGTCTGGACTAGATAAAAAATATCCTTCATGTAGTATTTGAGCAGTGATAGTCTTCCATACAGGAGGGTCTGAGTTTGATCCCTGCCCGTATCTCTAACTTTTCAAATTCATGTGTGGATCAGAATTTGGTTATCACGGTGAAGGATCATCATCGTGAAACCTGCACAACTGAGATGGCTCCATGAAGTTCTTGATGGTGTGTGTTGTCTGCCAATCTGCACTAGGCAAGCGTGATGGACTCAGGCCTAAAACCCTTCTGATTCTGAGAAGAGGCCCGTGCTCAGCAGGGGGACAGTAATGAGCTGATTATTTTATTATGTTATGTAGGAGTTTAACATAGTGTGTTGTGTTCCATAAGCTAAAACGTCCAACAGAACAAGAATTGCTATAGTTATTTTATATTACAACCTTTCTTAATTATCCTCCCACTGTGCCAAGATATCTCCCACATCCTTCATAAAGATCAATCAAACAATATCCATACTATTAACCAACACTAACTTACTTAGAGCTTTCATTCACAAACTGCGTGGAAATGTAAACAGAGGCGGCCTCGGCATTGCGGACTCTCGCGAATCGATACAGCCGGCCGAATGTCAAGTTGAAGGGGGTGAGGGTGAGGGAGAAGAACGGGAGGAGGGACGAATGACGTCAGACGCCCACGCGCCTCCCGCTGTAGCAGGGCGTGGAGTTAGGGCGCGGGTGGAGTACCAGCGAAGCGGGCGATTTGTCGCTTTGAAAGTAAATAGGAATGGGTAAAATGATTATTATTTCTGTAAATAAGTCTGCTACAGACACCTTTACAAGTCAATGTAATGTTTTTCTTAAGACTTTCACCATGGCACCGGCATTTCTGATCTGACTAGCTCTGAGAAGAAAATCCGAAACAAACTCAGAGGTTAAGGTCTCTTTTAAAGTCCAGACATTGTGTTATAAAAACTATGCGAGTGTAACAATGTAGGGCAACGTCTGGAATGTTTTTTTGAGGAAAGTACCATATGAGGTTTGAGTTGACCTGTTCTAACTGGCGGCACGCATGCATCAGCCATCGTGTAGCTCAAACCTTATTTTAGGGAGCTCAACAACCCGACGCACGATGTTACGAAACGATGTCACAAAACGTACTCAAATCCACCGTTTGATGTTCTTTTTGAAGAGTTAGCTGCTGAATTTCCTTACAGTCTTAATACTGTTGTCATCTTCTTCTCTCCTGTCGGCACGAGCTATACGAGAACAGCTCATGCTGCAGTGAGAAGATTAGGTAGTCAGCAAGGTTGGTAGCGGGGCTGACTGCCCAGGGTGTGCTGGACGTAATATTACAGTTGCTAGAAAAGACTACCAAGTACAAGCATCCACCTCATACTGCCACAAACTACATATTATACTGCGATGACCAACGAACATGGCAGTGACAAATGTCTCTTGAAACTTGGCATAACACAGCTGCTAAAGGAAGTGATGATGCGTTTTATATAGATAGATAGATAGATAGATATACTTTATTGTACACTAAAAGAAATAAAACAGAAGGAGTACACATTATTAAGAACAGTACAAATGGCGGTCTTATCGCTTAAAGCAATTTCTTCCAGACAACCTTTGGATGGAAAGAATTGTCAAGAAAAATATATAGGGCAGTTTATAGAGGTTTGTTATATAGAGGTTTTTTATTTATTTTAGATCTAGCGCTATGTTGGTACTACTGATTTGTCATTTCTTCAGGCGCTTTTATAATGAGAAAGTCGTGGCGCGAACTCTGGATCCAAATCTATATAAATAAAAATGAATCGCCAAATGTGTTGCTAAGCGCAAAACTTGAGAACGGCTCGACCAATTCGGCTATTTTTTGTTTTTATGTATTCCTTAAGGCATAAGGAAGGTTCTTACGGAGAGAGAAAAAATGCGTGGGAAATAGAAAAAACAAAACAAACAGCTTTTGACAGAACGAAGTCTGTCCGGGCAGCTAGTTTAAAATAAAAATGCCTCTTTTGAAAGCTCATCATCACTTCCTTCAGCTGTGTTATGTCAAGTATCAAGTGAAATTTGTCACGGCCGTGATTGGTCTTCGAAGTATAATGTGTGCGCAGACTCTAACTTTCCTCAGTTTGTATAAAAAAAATCTCTTGGAGTTTTTAGGCAATCTTTTTCATCAATGTTTTAATTTTTCGTGTTTTGAAACTTTCCTTCCTGTGTTTTAGTGAATGGCTTCATTCTCACGTTTTTTAGTTGCAATTGATTCGCTTTCACTGGCACACAAGCTTCGTACCCTTAAAATTGTAGAGTCACAAGAGTTTTGCTTGACTATGTATAATGCCGCGATATTTGAACTGGCCAACCTTGTGTATAATTATAGACTTTGTATTGTTAGATAATATTTACTTTTCTAAAGGGATCTTTTTAAGGAGGGCCTTGTTGGTTTAGTGGTCGCAAATGTGACTGCTGAGCATGCGGTCCTGGGTTCGATCTCCAGGTCGGGCAAAGTATTATTGGGTTTTACCATTAAGAATTTCTCAGTAGCAGTCTGGATTTGTGCCGGGTTAATGGCAATAGGCTCGCCCCCTATTACACGGGACCTATACATAACTGGAGAAACGAGGACGTACTAAAAACGCCTCTGCTGAATCCTGGGAGTACACGACGTAGAGCGGCGAGCCTATTGTCATTAACCGGGCACAAATCCAGACTTCGGGCTGTTACTGAGAAATTCGTAATGGAAAAAGCTAATAACACTTTGCCCGACCTGGGGATCGACCACTAGACCAACAAGGTAGGCGTTGCAGTACGTTGAATTCTTTTACCAAACAAGCATTGGTAATTGGAAAAATAGTTTTTTAGGGCTTGTACACAAAACTGCGAATCGGCGCGATGCGAATTCGCAACGCAGAAAACTGCGACGCAAATTGCTGCGATGCGATTTCGTGCGGCAAGGCGTCATTCTTTCCAAGGTTCGGGTGACCAATCCCTCGACGATCGTCAACCGTATTGAACGTATTTTATACTAGGTAGAATCAATTTGCGTAAAAAGATTTGCGCACTGCTGTTACTGATAAGAAGATATAGGAAAAATCTATTACGCGAATCAATTCGTAAGTTCTTGCGATGCGTCGTGCGAGGTCGGATATTTCTACGATGCGACGTCGCATCGCAGTTTTGTGTACAAGCCCTTACTGATATTATCACGTATACAGTACCTACCTATGTTGTGTCCGCTGAGGTTGTAACAAGTAGGTACCTATTATAGGGGAAAGAATACATAAAGTAAACTTTTTTTTAGCGTTCCGAAGCTCTCTATTTGTACAGTTTCTGACCGTGCACGCCCACATAAATACTTAACAATAATTTTATTTGAAAACGGGCTACTTACCTCTAAAAGGATGCAGACTTTGTGAATGTAAACAATTTATAAAGTATTTTTTTTTTATAAGTGCTTGAACTTTGTATTTTTATTTTTCCATATCGTCAGTGGAAAGGTAAAAAGACTAAAGCGCCAATATACCTACTTTACAGGAGAGCGATTCAAAGTATTAAAAAAAAACAAACGTAGTTATTTTTCTTAGAGTAGGTATACATATTAAATAGATAATTTAATTACATTGACTTTTTACATACATACATACATAAACTCACGCCTTTTTCTCACGGGGGTAGGCAGAAACTATAGAACGCCACATGCTACGACGACTTTTATACTCTATTTAATATAATATTTGACAAATAAGAACCATTTTCGCAAGGAAATGTATAAAAATAAGCAATATGTTTGCTTCCAGCAGAGATTCACCACAGTATTATGCTTTTATGAACCTTAACGGTCAATCAAGATGAGCTGAATCTCTACTTGAAGAAATGGTTCAAAAGATATTCGTGCTTTGGTAGGCTATTTCTGTCTAATCTATACTAATATTATAAAGAGGAAAGAATAAATAAATACTTTCTAATGTTAAAGAATAAATAAATGAAAAGTCAAGATGTTGATCTCTTCTTTTCATGTGGTCAGTGATTAACCTGGTGTCAGAGTTTATACCGCCCATGGGCCTTGACTTGGCTTCACATGTCGTCGAGAAATATCTCTCAGGTTTCCTCACGATGTTTTCCTTCACCGTTTTTAGGCAAGTGATAATTATACAATACGCACATGAATCCGAAAAGTCAGAGGTGCGTGCTTTGGGTTGGAACTCGAGACCTATGACTTGTCAGTCCGACGGTCACACCACTAGGCTATCACTGCTGTTGATGTAGATGAACTACCAAAACAACCAATCTAATATCTTCACAAAAACTCATTTTGGTCTAAGTAATAAAGAAAAAAACCTTTCAAGTTATTCATTAATCAAAACGAAGCTTTGGCTTGCCTTTTTGTAATTCTGAAGCAGAGCTGTTTTATTTTTGCGAGGGAGTTTAAATCCTCAAGTTATAAGCTTCAAGCGTTTATCTTATACGTAGTACTTACCAAAGAGTATAGTAATAATACCTCCTAGAAGTACTTAGGAAGCAACGGAGTGAAGAAAACCGTGTGTTAGTGTTTTTGAAGAGTTTTAAATTATATAATTTTGAAAATTACATTTCCATCATAAATGTTATAACGTCGCTGCGCCTGCAAAATCCGCTGTGTTTTTTTTTTGAAAATCTGTCTTTGATGCTATTTTATAGTAGTTCTCAAGCCACGTGTACCTGTAAAATCTGTTTTTTAATAATTTATATGGTTAAGAAGATAGCAAAATAAATGATTAGAAAACGTATTTTACAGTTGCATGTGGCATGAGAACTATAATAAAAAGCACTAAAGACAGATTTAAAAAAAAACCACAGCGTATTTTGCAGGCACCGCCATAATAATCTTCTCAGGGATATGACATGGCCGTCATTTAAAGATGTCAGTGTACTGCAGTTTCATACATTGAATTTGCTCGTAGTTTTTAAATTATTGTGGTCTAGTCTATTGTGGTCTATAATGAGTATGATTGCCTAGTTGGTCTATTGATGGCAAGCGCGACTGCTGATTGTGAGGTCCTGGGTTCGATCCCCAGTCCCCAAATCCCGGTCGGGCAAAGTGTTATTGGATTTTTCCGTGTGGGATTCCTTAGTAGCAGCCCGGAGTTTTGATTTGTACCCGGATGAAGGCAATAGGCTCGACCAAAATTACATGGGACTTAAACATTACGGCTAAATGAGGGTGTTATTAATATTATACACCTCTGCCCAACCCTTCGAGGAATAAAGGTGATGTTATGTTATAATAAGTATGAGTATTATTATACCATGAGTATGAGTAGATGTTGGCATCAAGTACAAAGCACATTAAAATACCTTATATTCTCATAACTTGGACCAAACCCAGCTCCCGTTGGATTTATCGACCTAGTGTAAGCATGAATGGCGTTGACGTCACTGGCGCCCGGCGGGGTAGCGGGGTGCGCGGGGGGCGTTGGCAATGCCGGGGGTGCAGCCTTGAACTTGCTGCATCGATCTAGACCCCTGCACTTGAACGACACTGAACGCGCTACGGGGCTCGTTCAGTTGTTCCGTCCGGGAGCGAAGCGGTGCGGAATTATATTTTTGATGTTTTGTTTTTAAATGTTTTGTATGTACCTACATTTTATACATTCATAGGGGTAGTAAAATATTGATTTGGGGTTACATTTAATGCCATTTTAGGCCTTATCAAACGCTTAAGATACTGCAATAAGGTAACAGTGATATAACTCATACTCATGGGTTGGGCAGAGGTGTATAGTAACACCCTCATTTCGCTGTAATGATTAAGTCCTATGTAATAGGGGGCGAGTCTATTGCCATCAACCGGGCATGAATCCAAACTCCGGGCTGCTACTGAGGGATTCCACACGGTAAAACCAAATAACACTTTGCCCGAGCTGGAGATCGAATCCAAGACCTCACCGATTAGCAGTCGCGCTTGCCACCACTAGACCAACGAGGCAGTTATGTGATAGGTAATCTATACTAATATTATAAAGCTGAAGAGTTTGTTTGTTAATTTGTTTGAACGCGCTAATCTCAGGAACTACTGGTTGGAATTGAAAAATTATTTTTGTGTTGGTTAGTCCATTTATCGAGGAAGGTTATAGGCTATATAACATCACGCTACGACCAATAGAAGCGGAGCACAAATGAAAAATGTTGCAAAAACGGGAAAAATGACCACCTGTGTGAAGCCGGGACGGCCGCTAGTTCATAATATAAAATAACATAAGGACGTGGGTTGTCTTTCATAAAACGTAGCATTATTGCCGATTGGTTTCTTTTTACGGTCCCAAGGGAAGAAGATTAAACATTCGTAAGAAAATGATCAATTTCCCTTGTGGCCTAATTACAGCTCTATTTTTAACAGTATATATATTTAGAATTGCAAAGAAAAAGAAAAACTTTAACCTAAAAATAACATTAAGGAAAAAAGTGTGATGTTAAAAATAATTTTGTGACACTGAAAAAAAAACAACTCTGAAAAACGTGAGTTATTTTCAAACTGTGTCAGCCGTTGACCAACAATGATGTTATAATTATAAACCTTCGTCGTCATTCGCATAGCGTTCGTCATGTCATTCGTCATACTGTGACGACACGCGGCCGCGTCATGACAAAGTCGACGTCACACGATAAGATTCTGTAGTATGACTGTGTGACAAGGAAAGTCGACCGTCTTTTGTTTTAATTCGTTTTTGTTCTGTATTTTCATAAATTAACATAACATCACGACTGTATTCCCCGAAGGGTTGGGCAGAGGTGTATAGTAACACCCTCATTTCGCCGTTATGTCCCATGAAAGGGGCTCGTGGCTAATTACCAACCGCGCGGATCATATGATTTGCGAGGTAAAGCTGCGCTTGCCACGGTCAGTCTGTGGATGGATGACCGCTCGTTACACATCGAGACCCCTCCGTGCCTCGGAGAGTACGTTAAACAGTCGGTCCCGGGTGTCATACGTATACCTATGACAGTCGTTACGGGAAGTCAGAAGCCCGAAGGTCTGACAACCGGCCTAACCTTAGGATATCGGCATTTGCCCAGTAACTGGGTTGCAGAGGCTGATGGCAGTCTAATACTGGTATTCAGCCGCATCTGGTTAGACTGGAAGCTGACCCCCAACATATTTGGGAAAAAGCTATGTAGAACGTAATAGGGGGCGAGCCTGTTACCATCAACCGGGCACAAATTCAAATTCCGGGCTGCTACTGAAGAATTCCACACGGAAAAACCCAATAATACTTTTGCCTTATCTGGGGTTCGAAACCAGGATTTATCTAATCGAGGTGCTATTATGCTTGCAATGTGTCTTTGTCAATGATTCATTCCTGATTTACGAAAGTCTAGTGTGCACGTCTTCATACAAAATATATGAATCTGATAGCGTCAGTAGCACCTACTGATGCGTCACAACACGACACGTAAGTCTAATGTGAGTCCGGCATTAAACTTAGTCGAGATCTGTCAAGCTATCTATTTGAATGAAGAAGATTTGAATGCTTAGGAAGTTATAATGAAGTAGGTCTTTCTTTTCTTGTTGAAATGCACACACATACTGCATTACCACGGGGAGATAGTGCAGTTATGTGGGACTCAAACCCACTGGAACTCCATAGTGTCCTCCTCTGCCGCTTATGGCGGGAACACGGGCACGCGTTGGGGTCGCGTCTCTCGGCGCGATTGGGCGAAGCGCAGCGCAGAGCATTTTTTACTGCCAAAGAATAGAATAGAATATTATTTTCGGACACAAGTATCCATATAGTGTTAGTAACATACAAAAAATAACGTATTGTCTAGTGTTAGTAAAAATCAACCTCTGCACAAACTGCTGTACAATCAACTGTTTTGAGTTTTTGACTGACCCTCACTCTCCTCAGTAGTGACGCAGTTTTTTTTGCATAGAAGCCGTCAGTGCGGGCTTGCGCGTTATCCTTTGTGTGTGTTGAAATAAGATCTAAAATCAATTAACACAACTACTAGTCCCCGAGACTCCGCGAGCATCGAAGGGACTAGAAGCGAAAGGTGATTTTCGATATTATTTAAACGCCAGCAAAGTCTATAATGGTTTGGCTGTGAAAAATACTCTGCGCTGGCCCTAATGCAATAGGCCTAGCATGAACTTTTAACGTGTACTATCGTAAACGTATCGCTAATGTAAGCGCATTTTTAACCGACTTCCAAAAAAGGAGGAGGTTCTCAATTCGACTGTATGTTTTTTTTTTGTATTTTTGTTCCGCGATATCTTTGCTAATTGTGAATCGATTTTAAGGATTATTTTTTTGTTTGAAAGAGTAATCTTTCAAAACGGTCCCATTTAAATTTGGTGAAGATCTGATGAAGAACTTCGGAGATAGACAATTTGAAGTCAGTTTTATTTTTGTTAAAAAGTGATTATGAATCGAAAATACAACTGTCCTATAACATTTCGATTGATTTTTTTGCGACATGGATAATTTTTATCATACATAGATATGAATAAAGTTTTTAATTTAATTAAATAGTAGGTATGTGCGCAACGAGTATTTCTAATTTAAAATTCACTTAAGTAAGTTACTAACGACCGAACTACGCGGCCAATAAGAAAGTACCTACCTATTCTAATAGTCAAATGCATATTAATGATTGCCCCCGAAAATGTCAACAGGTGATTCATAAAATTTTAATTAAACATTTGAAATATAATGAATGTCAAATGACTCATTTATTTAATTTAAAGATAAAGTTAAATGATTCATTAGGTATGTTGATTGCGATGAGAACATCATTTTTATTTTTGGTTTGAAGTTTGATGAGAAACTAGTTTCTATAAACAAAGCTAGTTTAAACTTTAAAAAATAACCAGATATTGTGATCTTGGTTAAGAGGAAACGCAGGCTGCAAAATATTAATAATTTGAATAGGTTTTTGCGATCTATTTCCGTCCCACCCCTCCCGCAAACCTTCCCAATTGAGCGCGAAAGAGACACGTGCAACTCGGACCGATTTCTACTGTGCAATATGAACGAAATCGTACTTTCGTATTTCTCTGTTTCCTTCTTCAAATCTGGACCGATTTTTTTTTTTTTTTCTGTAATCATTTAAGAAAGACTTTGGTTATGTTTGTATGTTTTTCTTTTATTTTTTATATTCGTTAAATTTGTTTGCCAGACGTTTTAAAACGGTGGTAAAACCGGTCGATTTTTGTAAAATTTAAACGTTTCTAGTTCTTTTAATAATTAATTTATTGACAAAAACAAAACGTAGGGACACAGTGGTGGTAGATATATATATATATATATATATATATATATATATATATATGTATATATATAAGGAGAAGCTGACTGACTGACTGATCTATCAATGTACAGCCTAAACGGCTGGGGTTAGAAACTTGAAATTTTGACAGTAGGTACCTTTTATAACGTAGGCATCCACTAAGAAAGGATTTTTCAAAATTCCTCCCCTAAGGGGGTGAAATAAATCACGCAAGCGAAGCTGCGGGAAAAAGCTAGTATATCATATGGTGAAAACTATTTGATCTAGTGACATTATCCAAGGAGGAAACTGAGGAATACGTTTGTATGGACTAAATGCCGACCGCATTTCCTCTTATTGCCACGCTATAGACGTAAGAGCAGTTCCCTCCACGCTAATTCATCGTACTTGTTTGACGGCTATGGACGTTGGCGACCCGAGCATATTTTCGTTTGACGTCTATAGGCGTCGATGGCGTTCAAGAGCTTCCAACTGGACAGACAATCGACGAAGGCAGTTGAGATAGACTTGATGAAAAAGACAGAATTGAGTGTTGTGGTGCAAGTTAGGAGAGGAGCTTGTGTCTAGCTGTCTAGCGGTAGGTTGATCTAAAGCGCTAAACGCTTGCGCAAGTTGCACGCAAGTGCTCGCTTAGTTCGTCATACTTGCAGAAATCGACTTGTTCCGGGTGTGTCCACAGTTCGAAAGTCGTTTGCACAAGTCTTGCCGGACCTGGGGATCGAACCCAGGACCTCACGAACCGCAGTCACGTTTGCCTCCACTAGATCAACGAGGCAGTTCTAATCTAATGAATTAGATAGGTAGGTACTAATGAAACTAGATATTAAACATCACCAAAACAAGACCCAGTTATGAAGAATTGTTAAAGTTATCGAAATAACAAACGTATAATAATCGCAATCACAATAAAACTGAAAATTTCCTCTATACTTTCCGTTTTTCGCACACAGTCTTGCTATTTTTTTATCAAAACACTATGGCGTGGCGCGGCGTGCGCGGGCGCCGATAGCGATGCGCACGTCGCCTTTGTCACGTAGGCGAAGCCCTTCGGAACTGCGTCTCGGATTATTGTCTGTGCAGATGTTTTTATTGAGATAGAAGTTAATAAGTCATTTATAATCGTAAATTAGGCTAAATTACATGGGACTTAAACATAACGGCGAAATGATGGTGTTACTATACCTACCCCTCTGCCCAACCCTCCGGGGAATACAAGGCGTGATGTTGTTAGGCTATAGTAGGTTATTTAAAAACGTATTAAAATTATTATAAACTAGCTGTGTCCTCACGGCTCCGCTCGCGTAAGAAGTTTTATTCCCGTAATAAATATAGCCCATGTTACTCAGTGATAATTTTATTATTCATTTATTTCAAACAACTTTGGATCATACAATTAAAATAAATTAAAATTAAAAATTAAAATTAAAATAATGTAGCTTTCAAACGGCAAAATAATTTTTGAAATCGGTCCAGTAGTTTTTAAGTTTATTCGTTACATACAAAAATAAAAATCTTTCCGCTTTACCTAGTAGGTACCTAGGTTTCCTCACAATGATTTCTTTCACTGCTAACACAAGTGATAATCAAATTCTAATCCACACATGAATTCGAAAAGATCGTGAGGAAACCTGCACACCTGAGAGGGCTCCAAAAAGTTCTTGATGGTCTGTGTAGTCCGCCAACCCGCACCAGGTCAGCGAGGTGGACTAAGGCCTAAACCCTTCTCATTCTGAGAAGAGACCCGTGCCCAGCAGTGGGACAGTAATGGGCTAATTATGTTTTATCTATAGATAGGCAACAATCTCTGTGTTTATAGAGGAAAAATATTATTTCAAAAGTCTCTTTAAAAATAAATTTTCCCACGAATTTACAATCACCTTATATCATAAGTACATTATCTTATGGTTTTGTTCCAAGCAATCGTTTGACGTAATATTGTAATACATTTATCACTGATAGCTACTGATATACTATCAAATCTCGTTTCTTCGAAGTTCTAAGATAAAGAATGTTCTAGTTAGAAGTGGTTTAACGAGCATGTTATTTGAACACAATAATATTGACTGATTGCTATCAGACTGCGTTATGTAAAGGATGTGGAATTTTTTAATTCTATGTGTTCAACCAAAGACAATTTTCTTTTTCAATCTGGCCAGATTACTGGTGCTTATGAAAGGTCAATAATAGGAGCACGGTTCCAAATAGGTCCCATGGAGAAGAGTCGAAGAGGAACTCCAAATATACTCTTTAAAAAAATAGTTTATGAAAATGTTCATTGCAGTAATGTAAGTGACTGTGAGTTTTTGGATTCATGTCTGGATCAGAATTTGAGTAGGTATCATTTGCGTTAACAGTGAAGGAAAATTGTGATGAAACCTGCACACCTGAGAGGGCTCCATAAAGTTCTCGGTGGTGTGTGTAGTCCACCAACCCGCACCAGGCCAGCGTGGTGGACTAAGGTCTAAACCTTTCTCATTCTTAGAAGAGGCTCGTGTCCAGCAGTGGGACAGTAATGGGCTAATTATGTTATGTTATGACAGACAAATACTGCCAGGCAATATAGGGTGACTTCAAGATTGTTCTTGGATTTCTAATTTTTTCAGGTTAACCTACTGATGCCTGGTTCCTATATTCGAAAATGATCTGTTTGCTTTATTTCCCAGTTCCTATAAAAAAAAACTAATCGTTTTGCTTACCAATGGTAGCATTTTTTATTGCCAAACTGAGCATATAAATAGACTCGTAAGCTAATTTTACCTGCGATAGCTACTTCCATATGGAAGGGGTCTACTATACAAATCCATAAGGTACTTGCCGCATTATACAGGTTACAAGAGTCTCAATTTTATCCAATAACGCTACGTAAATTATGGGAATCTGCCATTAGCAAGCAACAGTGTTATTTTGTAAATACAAAGTATTTTGATACAAAATACCCACTCGTAAGTCAATTTTGTCTACGAAAGGACCAACTGCGCTACGGAGTCTACGCTTAATTAATAATGAAGATATCTTAGTTTTAATCATTTATAACAATCGAGAAAATAAGCAACGTTTTTAGACGAATAATCGTGTAAAGCAACGATAATTTATTTCTTTTTCTTTTTTTTTATCAATTGATGGGAAGGAAAATAAATAGTAAGTAGGTGCTGTAGGTAGATCAGCAACAAATCCATAACGCGTGCGTACACCGATATCTCGGGATTAGCACAGTCTTGCGCAAGTGTGGGAGCGGCGCCGTATCTTCCTTATCAGATAAGGCCATTGTATCACCGGCAAACACGTGAGTCAGATCCGTGTTTTATTGAGGTGCCAAGTACCTACTTCCAAGTACCAATTGATATTGTATTTGTATGATAGACTGGTTGGGGACTATGTTTGTTGTAGCGTCCTCATGTCTGTTAATGATGTGGCGGCATCTATCACGCCACATTAGAACTATGCAGCACGACAATTGTCTAGCAGACTACAGCGACAACAATGACAGCTTGCAAATTAATCGTCACAAATCCTGCATCGCGATATCAAGATTTGACACGCAGATAGTATATTTATACTCGTACACCTTCCCAACATCAACCCGTCCCTGATCCACCGTGCTCACCTGCCGCAGCCGCGGAGCCGGTCGTCCTTTCTGACTCCGCAGTCACACCGTTAATTCAGCCCTCATCAAGCTGTCTCCCTCCCAGTCCCCTCGCAAGCAACGCCCTAAGCCGAGGTCCGAGTTCCATTAGGGGTCGCCCTTAGTGCTGTTGTTGCTAGCTAGTCATGATGTTAGTAGTAGTAATAGTAGTTAGCTTAGGTTAAGTATTTCGGGGTTGCGGTGCATGCTTTTGCGAATATCGTGACCCTGGCCGTACGGTCAGGAGAAGGAACACCGTTGGTTTTTAGCCGGTAAGAGTCCGGCAGACCCCCTCGCCTTCCCCGGGCGAGGGACATCATGAGGATTTTAGAAAAAAAAAAAGTATTTTACTCTCGTCCCCATTGTTTGAAGACCCTTCAAGTCTCACCAATAACTGCCCGGTTACGTAGAAACGGTCCGCAAGACCATCTACAAGCAGTCGAATAGAAAGAAAAAAACCAACCAGGTAGCCCGCCAGGCACAAGACCCGTCTGGTTGGAGGATTCTCCCTTTTCGTTGGAGGAACTCCATACCTCGTTCCTCCACATAGGTGACCACGACGGGATCCAAAAAAAAAAACTGTATTCACCATGGCAGTCCGTTCTGTCAAGCGTGGTGATTTTGGAAATTTCCCATTTGACTGTTAACCTTTTCACCGCCAACGTACACAGAACGCGATGCTTCGCCAGCGCCAAGCTATAAATGTATAACGAAATATACAAGGTTAGTCGGAAAGGGTGTACTAAGCCGCAGGCCACTTAATGTATCACTGATGAACGTTTTAAAGAAAGTGTTAAAATTACAAATATCGAATTTTTTTTTCCTTGAAAAATAATGTTTATTTTACATTTTTCAAAAATTCTTCATCCCTGCTTAAGTCACGAATTCAGAAAATGAAGCTTCTAATCCGTGACCCCAAATATGACCTGAAATGTAAACACAGCTGATCATAGCTAAGGATAGATATAATTTAGCGTATTTTTTGTGAAATCTTAAACTATTGACTTTTGGGGAAAGTTGTAGAACAAGAGTTATTCATTATTATGGGTACTTTAACACCCTTTTGGCTTAGTACCCCCTTTCCAACTAACTTTGTATAGTAAACAGTAGTGATGAGCTGATGACCTGTTAAATACAGTAAACTTATTTTTATAACATAGTTAAAATGAAAAGCGTCTAATGAAGTTGTGGCGTTGGAAGCACGAAAATATGGAACTTCTATTGAAGGCCGTGGCGGTGAAAAGGTTAATTGTAGCGGTCATTGGAACGCCCAACATTGGGCGTAAATACGAAGGAAGAACGAAAGCACACAGGACTTAATAGCGTCTTCGGTAAACTGTCTCGTTGGTCTAGTGGTGGCAAGCGCGACTGCTGATTGTGAGGTCCTGGGTTCGATCCCCAGGTCCGGCAGTGTTCTTGGGTTTTTCCGTGTGGAATTCCTCAGTAGCAGCCCGGAGTTTGGATTTGTGCCCGGTTGATGGCAAGGGTTACGCTTGCTATTACATTGAACTTAAACATAACGGCGAAATGAGGGTGTTATTATACACCTCCGCCCAACGCTTCGGGGAATGCAGGCGTGGTGTTATGTTATGGGAACAGTAGAGGATTTCAAACCTGACATTGTGTTTACATTCTTGGGAATCGAGTTAGTTGGGTGAACTCTAAATGTCGGGAAGTTTCGTCTGATTTGTCCCTACTCCTATAACTTGCTAGGGGGAAGAGGGGAGGGGTGACGGCGGAAGACAACTTTATTGATAAAAATATTAATATGAGTTATTGCAGTTAAAATAGCTCCCTTTTTTCCTATTAGACTGCATGTAGATTGTCTTGCGGACCGTTTCTACGTAACCGGGCAGTTATTGGTGAGACCTGAAGGGTCTCCAACCAATCCCGACGAGAGTAAAATACTTAACCTAAGCTAACTACTATTACTACTACTACTAAGATCATGACTAGATAGCAACAACATTACTAAGGGCGTCCTCTAGGGGGGACTCGGACCTCGGCTTAGGGCGTTGCTTGCGACAGCTTGGGAGGGAGACAGCTTGATGAGGGATGAATTAACGGTATGAAAAAATAGCTTCCACGAGTGACGTTACTTAAGTACATCCAGCGTACCCTGGGCAGTCAGCCCCGCTACCAAACTTGCTGACTGGGTAATCTTTTGACCACGACATGAGCTATTCTAGTGTAGCTCGTGCCGACATGAGAGAAGAAGAAGAAGAAGAAGGTGTTAAAATGCAAGGACACCAATGAACTATAGGCAGACATGTAAAAAAAAATGTTTCTGTCATGGAATTCTTCTTTTCATGTGGTTAGAGACTAACCTGGTGTTAGAGTTTATGCCAACCATGGGCCTCTGACTTGGCTTCACATGCCGTCGAGAAATATCTCTCAGGCAGGTTATTCCTTCACCGTTTTTAAGCAAGTGATCATTATACAATACGCACATGAATCCGAAAAGTCAGAGGTGCGTTGGGTTCGCACTCGAGACATATGACTTGGCAGTCCGACGGTCACACCACTAGGCTACCACTGCTATTGTCATGGAATAATTAACTTTATGATAGGAAAAATACCATAGCTTTCGTACACAATGATAATCCGAATTTCCCATACTATCTACATAAACATCAACACAGGGCGTCCCTTGATAAAGATTCATATTAACGACATTACACTATTACAATCAGATTGTCGTAATCAGCCGCTGTTGTGAAAATCCATCGAAAATCACGCGTTTGTCACGCATCGGGCGAGATGCTTTGTGTGTCACGCGAGACTGATAGTCATGATGTTTAGTCCTGCTGAAGGTTATCAAGATATCAGAGGGGTAGTCACCTTAGCATTGCTTCATCATGCTGGATACCACGCGAAGATAATGAAGGTACTGTTTTGAGTACCTATCTATATTGTAATGTTATGTGCAATACACAAAATATCAATTTAGAACAAATACATACAAGTTTAGTCGGAAAGGGTAAGTAAGCCAGTTGCAATTTAAAGTATCACTGATAACTGCTTTACAGCAAGTGATAAATATTTAAACCTTTATTTTTATTCTCAGACGTAATATCACGTTTTGTCTTCCCCGAAGGGTTCGGCAGAGGCATTTTTCTACACCCTCGTTTCGCCAGTTATATTTAAGTCCCATGTGATAGGGGCGAGCCTATTGCCACTAACCAGGCACAAATCCAAACTCCGCGCTGCTATTGAGAAACTCCTAATGAAAAAACCAAATAACACTTTGCCCGACCTTTGGATCGAACACAGGACCCCATGCTCAGCAGTCGCGCTTGCGACTATTAGACCAACAAGGCAGTCAACATTTGTTATTTATTTAAAAACCGATATCCCTGATTAAGTTACGTATTTAGAAAATGGACCTACTAATCCGTGATCGCTAAATATAACTTTAAATGTAAATACAGCTAATGATAGGGTTTCGGATGTCGGATTAGAACCCTTTTTCCGACTAACATTTTATATACCATAGGACTATATAATTCTGAAAATCTCAGAATCTGCGAATCTGCGAAGCATGGGTCAGATCCTGAAAGACAACTGAAGGATTCTATCAAGAAACTTAGCAACAACATTCTTTTAAATAATAACACCAGCTTATTGTTTTTGATTTTGGGACCCAGTGCGTAATATCAGCAAGCACATTGGGTCACCCGCGCGGTAGCGCAACGAGTATTCCCAAGGAGGGTTGATGTCGGGCAGGCGGCCGGTCTTAAAACAACAAGCCAAAACCTCTAACAACATGGATTTACGAATGTGTCGACCCCACCTGGTGTGGGATAAGGGCAGGGAGATGATGACCAGCCTATTATTGTCCCAATGCTGGGCAACGCCTCTTCTTACACAGAGGCGGAATGAGCATCAACTACCACGCTTGCTCAGTTCGTGATGGCGATTTCAGAATCCAAGTTGACATTACTTCGTAATCTTCTTCTTTTCGTATAATTAGTGACTAATCTGGTGTCAGAGTTTATGCCGCCCATGGGCCTCTGACTTGGCTTAACATACCGTCGAGAAATATCTCTCAGGCATGCCAGTTTCCTGACGATGTTTTCCTTCACCGTTTTTAAGCAAGTTATAATTATACGGTACGCACATGAATCCGAAAAGTCAGAGGTGCGTGCCTTGGGTTCGAACTGGAGAACTATGACATGGCAGTCCGACGCGACGGTCACACCACTAGACTATCGCTGCGGTTCCATGTAGTGATATACATATATATATATATATTTTGGATTAAAATAGGAAGTACATATGACTTCGTAAAAGTCATATTGGTATGTCAGGATTTGAACTCGGAGGTCACCACAACATGTTGCTACATCCTCATATATGTGCTTATAACAAAATAATTGTTGAGAGAATGAGTAGTTCTGCCGATCCTTTTCCCAACTATGTTGGGGTCAGCTTACAGTCTAACCAGATAAGGCTGAATACCAGTATTTTACACGGAGCGACTGCTATCAGACCGTCGCAACACAGTAACTGGGTAATGCCGATGCCCTAAGGTTAGACCGGTTGTCAGGCTTTCGGGCTTCTGACTACCCGTAACGATTGTCATAGGTATGACATCCGGGACCGACTGTTTAACGTGTTCTCCGAGGCACGGAGGGGTCTCAAGGTGTGGAGAATGAGTGAACGGCGATTAACAAAAGGAATTTATAAGGCGGACATCAGTGGAAACGCCGATAGAAGACGCCCTAGAAGGACATATCGATGTTATTGGTAATGTTCTCCACAAAAGGCAGGTGCGTAGTACTCTTAACCGACATGCGTGTATGACAAGATGTATTAATGTGGACGAAGCGAAAGAAGTGTGAAAGGATCGTAGCATGTGGCGTTCTATAGTTTCTGCCTACATGGGAAAAAAGGCGTGAGTTTATGTATGTCATGTATGTAAGTATGTAACAAAATTCAGCGTTCACCAAGTTGGCTGTTCGTTGGAGTGGTTTATTAAGGCAAAATGCACTATGGGTCGTGAGTTCGATTTTAAGTACTAAACAAATATTTGTATGGCCTACAGGTAGTTGTTTTGAATCTGAGTGTTTTTGCATGTGAGATTTGTGTCTGTAAACGCACCTGCAATATAGGAGAAATCCTAGTGTGGGGCAACGTTTAAAAATATACTCAGCAGTGCCATGGCACGTTCCTCAAAAGGCCATTTTAGACTTTGCCCTACATCGTTTCACTCGCATACTTTTTTTTTTTTTTTTTTTTTTTTTTTTTTTTTTTTTTTTTTTTGTTATAATAACGTTGCCCCACACTAGGATTTCTCCTGTATCGTGGGTGCGTTTACAAACACAAATCTTCACAGCACAAACATCCAGACCCGGAACAACTATCTGTAGGCCATACAAATATTTGTTCCGTGCGGGAATCGAACCCACGACCCGTAGCGCAGAAGCCGATCGCTCAGCCATTGCACCAAACGTGTCGTCAATTTGTATAATACAATGTCTGGACTTTAAAAGAGACTTTGACCTCTGAGTTTGTTTCGGCTTTTCTTTTCAGAGCTAGTCAGATAGGAAATGCCGGCGAAATCTACTCTTAAAAAAAAAACATTACATTGACTTGTAAAAGTGTCTGTAACAGATTTATTTACAGAAATAAAAATTATTCATCATTTATCATTTAGCAGTGTACATTTATGGAGTGATTAAGAATGGATTTGGGCTGGCCATATCATAACATATGAAAATTAATAACTGGAGGACGAAAGTCCAAATTCCAAAGTCTAAAGTTCTGTAGGTGATTTAAATGATAAGGTACTTAAATTTGGTGTGTCAGTTGTTTAAAACCCTACACCAGCAATAGAAATACAAAATTATTGTTTATAGGTGATAATTATAAGGCAAGGTAATAAGGCAATGATAGCCATGCGTTAACGGTGAAGGAAAAACATTGTGAGGAAATCTGCACACCTGAGAAGGCTCCATAAAGTTCTTGATGGTGTATGTAGTCTGCTAACTCTCACCAGGCCAGCGTGGTGGATTAAGGCCTAAACCCTTCTCATTCTGTGAAGAGGCCCGTGCCCAGCAGTGGGACAGTAATGGGCTAATTATGTTATGTAGGTGATAATAGGGACCAGGTTGGTCTCGGGTTTCATAAGAATACTTATAAATAGTAGTTAAATCCCGAAAGTCTGACAACCGGTCTGTTGCGAAGGTCAGATGGCAGTCGCTCCGTGTATAATACTGGTATTCAGTAGTTAGACTGGAAGCTGGAGGCCTACTCTAAAAAACGAACGTCGAAGTTTCGGATCGAAACGAAACAACGACAAACATCGAACTTGCAATAATATATAATACAATCTAAGTATTTTCAAACATCGAACTATTAGATTTTAAGTAATTAACATTTTGCGAGTAGGGTGAATGAAAGACAACATGTCAAATCGCGAAAACCGGTGGTTAGAAAAGATGCCGTCAGGCGAAACTACGTACTTCGATTTTCGGAGTAGGCCTTCTGACCCCAACATAATTGGGGAAAAGCTAGGAGGAAGAGAGGTGATAATAGGGTAACGGTACCCTGATGATACTCTATATCTTTACTTAGGACCTCAAATTGCTGTAGATGGATGGTACACAACGGTACCCCACCATGAGCTCCAGACGTGTCATAAAACATTCTCACTTTATTATAACAGTGGTACTTTTTATCACAAATAGTGCCATTTGAAGCAATCTGGCCGGGGGTAAAAGTCATATTACGTAAACAAGTTACAATAGTTTTCCATCACGCTCCGGTCTCATGATACAATATAATATCCGTTTGACGACTACGTCACGTGGGGCCGTGATAGATACCGCATCAATACATTGATTATTATTAGATAATAAATAAACGGTTCAACAAAATACTTGTAATACAATGTTTTATATTGTTTTGTTGATAATCTGGTGTTGTATTCTTGATTGCAAAGATATAATAATAATATCTTTATTTCAGAATAAAATTCCATAATTACAATAGGTACCAAGATGTTAGTAACATAAACACTTAAAAACTATGTTAGTAGACATTACCAATATTTACAGGAGCATGTAGCTGACTTAAATACCAGATGAAAGGACAATCCAGTTTGTTGGCAATGACACTCAGGAGACTGTTGTTACTGGCACGCACCCTGTGCAACAAGGACGCTGCTCGCTTGCGCCTGATTGCAACGAAGCTGTCAACCCGGGCGTCCACGAACATCCCTGAGGCACTACAGAAGGCCTTTTTTTGGCATGGTAAATTATAATATCGCCAGTGGAAAGGTAAAAAGACTAAAGACATATTAAATAGATCATTAAATTATCTATTTAATATGTATGTATACTCTAAGAAAAAAGACTGTTTATTTTCTTAAAAAAATTCTTGAATCTCTCTACTGTAAAGTAGGTATATTGGCGCGTTAGTCTTTTTACCTTTCCACTGAAGATATTTAATGAAACTTACGCAAATTGTATCCATTGACGCAAACAACATAACATCACGCTTATACTTCCCGAAGGGTGGGGTGGAGGTGTATAGAAACACTCTCATTTCGTCGTTATAGGGGGCGAGCCTATTGCCATCGACCGGGCACAGATCCAGACTCCGGGCTGCTACTGAGGAATTCCATACAGAAAAATCCAATTACACTTTGCCCGACTTGCGAACCCAGGACCTCACGATCAGCAGTGCGCTTGCCACCACTAGACCAACGAGGCAGTGCGGGCGTGCACGTATGTTTGATTGCACGTTAAGATGCTGCATGTAGATATTAATGATCCCTGAAAAAAACTTTTAAGTTAAACGGTTTCATCTTGCAGCATCAGGATTTGAGGATTGAAGGTTGAAATTATTATAATGTTGTATTGTCATGGGAATTGAATTTGTGTGCGAAGTTTCAGGAGAATCAGTCAAGTAGAAGTAGTTGAAAAATCTGTCGCAACATTTGTATCAAACAAAGATACGGAGTGAATCTAATTAAAGAATAAGAAACCGTAGTTTGATATTTATATTTGCAGTTGTGTAAAGCTTGATATAATTTCGCTCGAAATGAATGTATATCTTAAGGGCTACACACTGGCTCGATTTTGTATATCGATTCGATAATCGATAATGTCACTCGAATCGATTTTACTGTCAGAATCGTTATAAAAATTAATTCAGTCGTCGGCACCGTTAGAAAGGGCAAAGCAAAAAATTACATCAATATGTAATAAGGAAAAAGAATGGTGTGTGTAGTCCGCCAACCCGCACCAGGCCAGCGTGGTGGACTAAGGCGTAAACCCTTCTCATTTTGAGAAGAGGCCCGCGCCTAGCAGCTGGCAGTACTGGGTTGATGACGATTATTCAAGGAAGGGAAGGTCTTGCTCACGAAATATAGTGGAAATATTATACAACATGTAACGTAATTAACGCACACCCTCAAACACCCCAATTAGAATATTATGTTATAATCATAAGTACCTGGATGACCGAGCTTTGCTCGTTTTTTTTTGGTTAATCGACGTTTTCTAAAAATGAAACCTAGCTAGATCGATTTATCGCCCCCGAAACCCCTTGCATACTAAATTTCATGAAAATCGTTGGAGCCGTTTCCGAGATTCAGATTATATATATATATACAAGAATTGCTCGTTTAAAGGTATAAGATATATATAGATACATAAACTGAAATTTTAGATTGATATGTACATGCATTGTTATTTACTAAATTAAAGTTCTTGAAATAAGGTTTATTTTTCTTTATTGAGGTACCTTTAATTTGACAGATGATTCCTTACCTCAACTGAGGAAAAATTTCGAGTCTAGGACGTTTATGTCAACTTTAACCACCAATGGTAGTGAGAAAGACAGAGTTGTATGTATCCTCACGGCTCCGCCCGTAGCCTATGTTACTCAGTGATAATGTAGCTTTATAACGGCAAAAGAATTTTTGAAATCGGTCTAGTAGTTTTTAAGTTTATTCGTTACATACAAAAATCCAAAAATATAAATATTTCCTCTTTATAATATTAGTATAGATAGAATGACGGAATTTGTATTAATACAAATAAAAACGCACTTTTAAAAGTCTTTTTGCCTTAATTTACGGTCCATTTCAGTTTGTTTTGACTGTACAGGGATAGTGTGACTAATTGCCGTAGTTTTAATTATTTTTGAAATAAAAAATTACCTATATTAAAAATGATAGAAATCGATTCATTAAACGATTCTGAACAAACTACTTTCAGGATGTGCGTTAATTATGTTACATTTTTATACGTGGGAATTTTGTCCGATAAATGGCCAAAGGCTGGCTCAAACTACGTAGAGCCCAATATCGTCGTTTGTGGTTTACGAAGGATATAAACCATTTATAGACCCTGCAATTATGGAATGGCAAAATGCAATGTGTAGAATAAGTTAGAAATAAGAAGTATTCTTCATTTTTTCAGTGTTTTTACATCTCAGTTTGAATAGAAACTTCAACGAGACGTATCAGGTAATCACGCCATTTTCTAGAGTTGTTTACTCTAATCGTAACTATTTGTTTTATGAATTTGTAGACAAGGTGTTTATTTATGCCTATTAATAATGTAGGTTCTAAATTCTTTTTTTCTGACAACCGATCTAACCTAAAGAAATCGGCATTGCCCAGTAACTGGATTGCAGTGGTCTGATGGCAGTCGTTCCGTGTAAAATACTGGTATTCAACCGCATCTTGATAAACTGAAAGCTGAACCCAAAATAGTTGGGAAAAAGGCTAGGCAGTACATTTCAATGCTAACAGATTTTCCAACCATTCCTCTACATATCACATGACTGTATTATGTAATGTCATTATTCACATAACAGTTAATTTATACAACTGGCACCCTGCAGTATTTACGTTTGATAAAGTTATATTTATATTTTATCAAACACTAGGCACCACGTACTTCCTGCGTGATTTAGAGAAAACTAGAAGTAATGAAGGTATTGATAACACTTATCAGTTTTATAGCTGTGTTTATTAAATGTTATTACCTATCAGGGTTTCCCGTGCTTGGAAAATTAAAACATTAGTAACATAAGATACTTAATAAAAAACATTTTAACAAGAATAAAATCGACTTCAAAAAAACGAAAAAGAAAAATAAAATAATTAACATAGGTATTATAATATTAACAGTTTCAGAAGTCGATGCTAATCCACGCTGAACCAAATTAAAGGCACCGTCTTCTGAAACTGTTAATTTTATAATAATTATGGTAATAATTTTATTCTTCTTTTCGGTTATTTAAGTCGATTTTATTCTTGTTAAAATGTTTTTTCATTTTAGTGGGTTTAATTAAAACATGGTTGGACCTACTAAAGACGCTGTTCGTAACATAATTACATAATCACATTATGCGTACTGTTCGTCATTGAGGAGTTCCATTGTCTATTTCCGAAGTTCTTCATCACATCTTCACCAAATTTAAATGGGACCATTTTGAAAGAATAGTCTTTCAAACAAAAAAAATAATCAAATCGGTTCATAAATGAGGGTGTAGTGAGGTAACAAACATTAAAAAAATACCTACAGCCGATTTGAGAACCTCCTCTTTTTTTTGGAAGTCGGTTAAAAAACCGGATGACGGATTTTTACCGACAATGGTACTAACCTTAATTTAGGATATTGCCATCTTTTTCACTCTTTTAAAATAAGAAAGAGACGGACGTAAATAAGAACTGTCAAATTTAGTTGAACTTTTCCATGCAAATTTAGACGACACGTTAGAACGTGTCGTTCACACCGTTAATTCAGCCCTCATCAAGCTGTCTCCCTCCCAGTCCTCTCGCCAGCAACGCCCTAAGCCGAGGTCCGAGTCCCATAAGCGGTCACCCGCAGTGCTGTTGTTGCTAGCTAGTTCTGATGTTAGTAGCAGTAGTTAGCTTAGGTTAAGTATTTTACTCTCGTCCCCAGTGGTTAGAGACCCTTCAGGTCTCGCCAATAACTGCCCGGTTACGTAGAAACGGTCCACAAGACCATCTATGTTACAAGCAATAGTATAGAAAAAAAAAGATCGTGTTGTCTGTAAACACGGTGAAGTTCAAGGCGTTACCTAGTTTGACATCTCTAACTTAGTTCTTATCTATCACCGTCCTTTTCTCGCGCTGTTTGTTAGTAAAAGATAGCAATTCTCTAATTTTAGATTAGTTGGTGAACAAGAGAATCGGCTCCAATGATGTCGATTCTGTTGCGCACTATGACAGGACTAAACTAAATGAAGAGTGTTTGTCTCTTTCTGTTTCAATAGAAAAAGAAAGTGACAGTTGCGTTTGGTCTAGTTAAGTACTGTCTTAATGTGACAGAATTGACACTAATGTGTTTTTATGGCCAAAATCGAATCGTTTTGCTTACCAATGGTAGAATTTCTTATTGCCTAACGGCTAAGCAGATGTGTAAGTTAATTTTAGCTGTAATAGCTACTAACATATGGGATACTATGCAAAGCTATGAGGTATTTACTTCATTATTGGTAAAGATACAAGACTTAAATCATAATCGGAAATCGTAGGAATTGGTTACAAAACCGCCACGGTGTTCCTCTGAGGACCTGCCGCTGAGTGCATTCACCGCATCCTCGTCAGCTCCTGGCGGACCAGTCCTTTTGTTAGCCCTTGCCCCACGTTCTTCTGAGACACATGTCGGGGCTACAGGCGTAGCATAGTATAGCCAAAATGACATATTGCCATTGTGAATATGTTATACATGGCCGATTCCTATAATTTACGGAGCGTTATTGGTTAAAATTGAGACTGTTGTATCTTTACTAATAATAGAGCAAACACCTCATAGCTTTGTATAGTAGACCCTCCCATATGGAAGTAGTTATCACAGGTAAAATTATTACCATTGGTAAGCAAAATGATTCGTTTTCGTTTATAGGAACCGAGCATTCGTTTATTCTTCCGTCGACAAAATCCTTGTCTAACAGACGTCATGCTACGTCTTCCAGACTCAACAAAGACTTTTTTTTATGATTTAATAGCGTACACCGAATCGTTTCTTCTCTTATGACCTGAAAACACATATATAAACTAATAAATATCTTTAACCGATACCTAGATAACATTACGATAAGGTCATCCATTTATCGATACTACGAACAGTAAGCGATCGTCTCAAAATAGATTATATTGAAACAGATTAAAATGTTATTAAGTACTAATTGGAGTCGTTGAACGTATTCGGATATGGTCCATGCCCTACTTACAATGATTTTGATAACTGATAACAATATGTTTATGTAGACAGCGCGTATTTCTTACATTTTAGGTAGACTAGTTTGAATGATAGATTGAGAAATGATGAGTATAGACAAAGTTGTGGTTTAAAAGATAATGTAGTGACAAAAATTGAAAGGAGTATGCTTAGGTGGTTTGGTCATGTTGAGAGAATGAGTGAACGGCGATTAACAAAAGGAATTTATAAGGCGGATGTCTGTGGAAAGGCCGGTAGAGGACGTCCTAGAAAGACATACATCGATGTTATTGGTGATGTTCTTCACAAAGGTCAGGTGCGTAGTACTCTCAACCGGCGTGCGTGTATGACAAGATGTATGTATGTGGATGCAGCGAAAGGGGTATGTAAGGGTCGTAGCATGTGGCGTTCTATAGTTTCTGCCTACCCCCATGGTAAAAAGGCGTGAGTTTATGTATGTATGTATGTAGTTGTGTGCAGTTTTTCGAATAATGATGTCTAGATAAACTGAATAAACAAGGTATTTTTGTCTTGCGATAAGATGGCCCGAAGCTACGTCACCCATATAACATATCATCAATCCTTGTATTCCCTGAAGGGTACAGCAGAGGTGTATGTAGGACACCTTCGTTTCGCCAGTCACATGTTATAGGGTGAGCCTATCGCTATTAACCGGGTACAAATCCAGACTGCAACTGAGAAATTACTAATGGAAAACCCAATAACACTTTGCCCGACCTGGGGATCGAACCCAGGACCTCACGATCAGCAGTTGCGACCACTAGACCAACGAAACTGTCGTCACGATTTGTGATATTACTGCAACTGCATTGAAGTCTAGTAGGGTCACTGTGCCTAAGTAGACCACTTGCATGATCTGACTGTCGCAGAAAGAGAATACTGCTAGTGACCTCCACACTTGCTATGGTAAATAAATAAAAGTTTATTTCAGACCAAGTCCATATACTAATATTATAAAGAGGAAAGATTTGTATTTTTGTATGTAACGAATAAACTTAAAAACTACTGGACCGATTTTAAAAATTCTTTTGCCGTTAGAAAGCTACATTGTCACTGAGTAACATAGGCTCCGCCCGTCATCCAGTGCCACATTATTGGACTGTCCGTTCTGTCGGCCACGATAGCCACCAGGCTGTTAGAGCTACCGCGCACTCGCCGCATCAGGGATGCTATTCGTGTCCGCATAAGAGCGTAAAAATCAGGCACGCTATACTCCGCGAACATCCCTAATGCACTGCAAAGGCGCGGTAGTCCAAACATAACTCGGAAGGTGTTATTATATTGGATTCGCAGAGCATTGTACGAGCTTTTTGTATAGCCGATCCATAGGGCGCACGTGTACATAGATTGGCAATACGCTCTAAAGAGTGTAATTTTTACCTCCCTAGTACAACGTGCAAACTTACGGGCCAGCATGTTACATCGAACTGCCAATGCTCTGCGTTCCCTCTACACGTTTACATCGTCGGACAGACTATCGGTGACCCAATGCCCCAGGTACTTGAACTGTAAAGACAGCAGCAAAGCTCGATAATCATTTTTGAATTTCAAAATCGTTATAGTATCGAGTTAATCGTTTATCTAACTAAAGTCCTATAATACTATCCTTTACAGAATTCTGTACTCTTTCGTTACTAGTTACAAAAAAATGGTATGTTTTCATTCATAAAACACTTTTGAAATTTTGAGCAATCGTTACTTTCTTTAGATTTGCTTAAAAGATTTGATCAGGCATTCAGTGGGTGGCCTTCATTATGACTTACCAGGCTTAAACCAAGTCAAAGACAGCCCTTAAATTTACCAGGTTTATGCCTTCTTACAACACAATTATGCAGGATATCTAAGAAATTCCCACATCTCAACAGCAAAGCGGGTGTTAGCATTTTGTACAAAATCTAGGCTAATACGAACGAAGATTGACGTCACACGCAGCTATTAACACAAAAAGTTCAATATAACTTACCCCATACATACTTATAGGGGTTGTTAGCCCTTCGATCGGTGCTTCGCCCCCATTGAAGTTAATTCGGGCGTTCGCTACACTTATTTATAGGTTCTATTTTGCGTCAAATTCGGGTTGCGTACGCGAGTTCTATTTTTATGGGGCGAAAGGGTGTCAATCCGCAGGTGTGAAATTGTACTACGAATCTACGAACGCGTAGGTGGAAAATATTTGTTTGGAAAACAGACTCATCAGATCAAAACAGTTCAAATGTATGTCAGTTCTTTTATAACTAAAACACCACAGGCTGAAAGGAAAGGGCCAATATTTGACAGGTACCTATGGCCAAAAACGTATCATTTTGCTCACCAATAGTTTTTCTATTGCCAAACTGGGCATGTAAATAGTCTCGTAAGCATATTTTATCTGTGTTATCAGAATCTATATAGGAGACTCTACTATGCAAAGCTATGGGTTCTTCGTTTTATTTAGGGTCAAGATCAAGACACAATTCGTCTTAATTTTAACCAATAACGCTGGATAACTTATAGGAATCGGCCATTATATAGGTATACTTTCGGTAAAAGAATAACATAAAGCATTGCAAATTGTTTGGTTATTTTATTATTTTACCTCATCAGACTGTTGTAGGTCAGCGGGTACATTATCAGACTCTGGGTTTTGGAAACCTTGATGTGGTAGGGGTACGGGGTATTCAAAGAGGAAGCGGAGAGGGAGAGGGAGCGGTGTGCTCTTCTCCCTTCCCGCGCCAGACGCACCGGGCGCCGGAGGGCCCGCGTACGCGATGACGTCCAGCCACCCTAGTGTGTGGCTTGCGGGCGGCGGGTTTGCGGACTCGCCGCCTGACCAATAACAGGCTCGAGAAGGCAGCGCGCCGTGTTCCGTGTGTGCTTCTCAGGAGGACGTGGGGCAAGGCCCCACAGAGGAGAGGTCCGCCATGGGTTGGCGGACCGGGACCTGCCGGGGTTGCGGTGGATGCTTTCGTGAATCCCGTGACCCCGGCCTTAGGTCAGAAGGAGGGACACCGTTGGTTTTTAGCCGGTAAGAGTCCGGCAGACCCCCTCGCCTTCCCCGGGCGAGGGACATCCATTAGGATTTTCCAAAGAGAAAAAAAATGGTGTACGGGGTCTTATAAGTCCACTCTTGTGGGTTTTGGGAACCTTGATGTGGTAGGGGTATGCGGTCTTGTAGGTTAACTCTTGTGGGTTTTCGGAACCTTGATGTGGTAGGGGTACGGGGTCTTGTAGGTCCACTCTTGTGGGATTTGGGAACCTTGATGTGGTAGGGGTACAGGGTCTTGTAGGTCCACTCTTGTGGGTTTTGGGAACCTTGATGTGGTAGGGGTACGGGGTCTTGTAGGTCCACTCTTGTGGGATTTGGGAACCTTGATGTGGTAGGGGTACAGGGTCTTGTAGGTCCACTCTTGTGGGTTTTGGGAACCTTGATGTGGTAGGGGTACGGGGTCTTGTAGGTCCACTCTTGTGGGTTTTGGGAACCTTGATGTGGTAGGGGTACGGGGTCTTGTAGGTCCACTCTTGTGGGTTTTGGGAACCTTGATGTGGTAGGGGTACAGGGTCTTGTAGGTCCACTCTTGTGGGTTTTGGGAACCTTGATGTGGTAGGGGTACGGGGTCTTGTAGGTCCACTCTTGTGGGTTTTGGGAACCTTGATGTGGTAGGGGTACGGGCTCTTGTAGGTCCACTCTTGTGGGTTTTGGGAACCTTGATGTGGTAGTGGTACACTCCCCTCTAACACCCACAGCTTACCGTATTTGTAAATTAACATTTAATAGATCTAGTAATTAGTCTTTATTCAAGTGTGCTTTATTTACAATAACGTATAAAGTGTTTACGTTAATATGCTGACACTTAAGAAAATAAGATCAAGGGCTGTCATTTATTATAAGATACTGTATTATTTATCAAACACTTTACCTAATTTATTTTAGAGGCCAACGCCACTTCATGTATTTGAACTCACGTAGTAAATGTACGTTGGTAACATTTGATTTAGAATCCAATTTACGCCGCGGCAATATCGTACTACAATGTGGCATACCATATATTGTAGCATGCGTCGTCTTGTAGCATGCTACACGACGTAGCATGTTACAAACGTCAACACCGTGCGACCGATGTAGCAAGTCGCATGATTTCACCTGGATTATTAACAACTAGCTGTGTCCTCACGGCTCCGCCCGTAGCCTATGTTACTCAGTGATAATGTAGCTTTCTAACGGCAAAAGATTATTTGAAATCGGTCGAGTAGTTTTTAAGTTTATTCGTTACATACAAAAATACAAATCTTTCCTCTTTATAATATTAGTTAGATTAGATATCTGAATGAACTAATTATTGAGTCGAGTCGCAATAATAAAAAATGTTCTTATGGAGGGCTTTCCATTGCAGTATAAATCTTATTATTATAGTATAAGGGGTAGATTTCCTTTCTCAGCAACAAAAAACACGCTCTCTAATTAAGACGTGATTATCAGTCTTTATTTATGGAGTATTGTATAAAATTTCTTCCTATAAACAAATTGTAATCCGCAGTAGGTTCGCAAGGTGGTCCAGTGTCGCGATCTCTCGTACCCCGATTCGATAACTGTACCGATATTAATAATTATGACATGTGTTTTACATAATATTGACGTGAACTGTTGTTATTTATTTACAATTTAATGTACCTAATGGTTTATCTTGTTATTTAATACTTTTGGAAGTACCGGGAGACCAGAGACAGTAGGTATTGGAATTAATAAAGGGATGTCTTAAAAATGACCTCCAAGAAAGAGAGGTACATACACTCATATTCTAAGACGTTCCTCCAAAACTTACTCGACTCGACTCCACCTCGACTCAGCCTTTTTCACTACCATCGGTTGTTATCGTTGACATAACCGTCCTCGACTCAAAATTTTTCCTCAGTCGAGGTAAGGAATCATCTGTCAAACTCAAGGTACCCCGGAACCTAGGTACCTTAAGTAAGAAAGTGTCAAAGTTCGTATGTAACAAAAATGAATTTTGAAGACTTTATCGAATATGCTTACGATAATCCTTACAACTATTTATCGCGGCGTTATTTCCGCGATGCAGATAATTCAAATTATGACGTAATGACTCCGTCGAGGAACCTCAAAGTTCACTCGAAATTGCGACTAAGAATACAATTTTGAAGGTGTTTTCGAGGCCGTTCTGAGTCGAGTAAGTTTTGGAGGAACGTCTTAGAATATGGGTGATTCTCGCATGAATGAAGAGATGTACGAATTGAGGAAAATTTAAAAATGTTGATCACAATCGTAGCATTAGGGACTAATCATACTAATTCATATTAATCTGCAAAAATGCTGAATGTCTTTTAGACAATTATTCACATCCATCACCATTGTAATCGTGTGGTGTCGGAAACGCGAAGACTGCCGAAGTGCACAACTTTTGTCGTAATACACTTATTAAAGGTCAGACTACCAAAATGTTGAGCTTAAAATACGGTAAAAATACGAGCATGTTTTGTTTGACACTACCCCTAAAAGTAAGGTCAGGTCAGATTAGGGTTGTGACCAAAAATAAGGTCATGTATTTTATATTGCAATTCCCATTAGTGAAATATTTTTTTGTATAGGTTAGCCTTCTAACACAAAATAATTAGTCTTGCTTTGGATTTATTTACTTAAATGGAGTTTCAATTATTAAGTGGGGACTATAGTAAATTTCATTGAACCCACTAACAATTTGTAACTTTTCACCGCCCGTGTAGTCTTTGTCGCAGTCTTAGTCGAGCATATTATGTACATATTCTGCCTCGCCTTTTCCCAACTATGTTGAGGCCAGCTTCCAGTCTAACCAGATGCGGCTGAATACCAGTATTTTACACGGAGCGACTACCATCAGAACTCTGCAACCCAGATACAGGGCAATGTCGATCCTAAGGTTAGACTGGTTGTCAGATTTTCGGACTTCTGACTTCCCGTAACGACTGTCATAGGTATTTGTATGACACCCGGGACCGACTGTTTAACGTGCTCTCCGAAGCATGGAGGGGTCTCGATATGTAACGACCCATCCACGGACTGACTGCGGCAAGCGCAGCTTAACTTCATAAATCGTATGATATCCGTGCGGTTGGTAATAAGCCACAAGCCACGTGGAGTGGCTGAGCGATCGTCTTCTGCGCTACGGGTCGTAGGTTCGATTCCCGCACGGAACAAATATTTATATGGCCTAGCAGATGGTCGTTCCGGGTCTGGATGTTTGTGCGTGTGAAGATTTGTGTCTGTAAACGCACCCACGTTACAGGAGAAATCCTAATGTGGGGCAACTTTCAAATAAAAAAACAAAAAAAAACATATCTAAGCAAATTAATTACTTACCTTGTTCGAAGTGACTTTCACAGTAATTTACTATAAAAAAGTGCATAACTGCGATAACCCGTGCCAAGGGGTCTAGATTCGATTCCGTCTAACGCAATTTATTTTTACCCACTATCAGTGTTTTGCTCGTTGGAGGCGCGTGGGCCAGGGTTCAGGACCCCTGATAACAGACCGGTTACAGCCGGCTAAGGTGAGGCGTCTACGCATCTTTGTGGCTTTGCAATCATTACAACTGAATTTTGCATCATTTGCTTTTTGTGCGCAGTGTGGAACATTGAAGGTATTTTTATGTTTTTTTTTCTGTACGACTGCTTGTAGATAGTCTTGCGGGCCGTTTCTACGTAACCGGGCAGTTATTGGTGAGGTCTGAAGGTTCTCCAACCAATGGGGACGAGTAAAATAGTTACCCTAAGCTAACAACAACTCCTACTAACATCATGACTACTAGCAACCACAGCACTAAGAGCGACCCCTAATGGGCCTTGGACTTCGGCTTTGCACTTTGCTGGCGGGAGGACTAGGAAGACAGCTTGATGAGGGCTGAATTATCAGTATGACTGGTATTGAAGGTATTCTGAGTAGGCTTAGAGTATATAATATACAATATTATATAGTCTAAGTGTGTAGGTATGTTATAAACTTGACAAAATTAAAGTATTGTTATGCAATTAGTGCCAAAATACTTCCTAAACTTTGACATATAAATGTAGGTTTAAGAATGTTCCGTTCTACCTAGCTTTTTCTCAAATGTGTTGGGGTCAGCTTCCAGTCTAACCAGATGCGGCTGAGTACCCGTATGTTAAAGAATGTAATCTAAAAAAAATGGATTAATATAAAAATGTACTATGCTGTACAAATCTTTGCCTTACTAGTACCTTTAATAATACCTATATATTTCAAGTTATTGTTTAAACATACATCGAGAAATAGTTGTTTTGTTGGATACCTATATCGCTGATAATAGAATATATAATCGGGCACAAATGGTAAAGTAATAGAGATTTAATTTTAGTTTTTGTTTTATAGAGCAAAATTAGAGATAGATTAGATTATACATGGATAGAGGTAAATTATTTGTAGTTATGTTTAAAAGAGAACTTTATGTAGCCCTCTCAGTTGTGCAGGTTTCCTCACGATGTTTTCCTTCACCGTTAACGCAAGTGATAATCAAATTATGATCTACACCTGAATTCGAAAAATTAGAGGTGCGTGCCGTGGTCGAACTCAGATTCTCCTGCATGGTGGACTAAGGTCTAAACCCCTCTAATTCTGAGTAGAGGCTCGTGCCCTGCAGTGGGACAGTAATGGGCTGATTATATTATGTATGTTAAAAAGTTTATGTATGTTAAAAAGTTTATGCTAGTTGCATCTCGCATGATAAGGAATGCGGAAGATGAAAGATGCAGTTACTTAAGATGATCAGACTTGCATAATAATTATGATGATTTAATGTTTCTTACTCGGATTAAGCTAGGGTTACCATATCTCAGGATTTGTCCTGAGATATCGGGATTTTTGGACTCTTCCCAGGATTACGGCTGGATTTTGCCAATCTCATGAAATCTGAGGATTTTTAGAATTTTCAATAAAATACAGCTTACATTTTAAAGATCTCTTTAATAAAAAGTTAAACAAACTAAAAATAATCTTCCTTTGGTAATAATTGCACAATTAAAATCAATACTTATTTATCCAAGTAGGTACTTAATCAGTTTTATCATACTTAATATGTGAAGATGCCTTTTTAAGATACGTTTGAGAGAAAATTTTCAAACTGTAAAAAATCTCAGGATTTTTCAATGGAAATCAGGCCTTTTCTCCGGACTTTTGATTTTTTCATCTGGTAACCCTAGATTAAGCTCAGATTTATAATTTCTGCTACAAGCTAAATGGCATTTTTTTATTTATTTAAGGATGGTAACATATACCTACCTGCCACTTACGGCCAACGATTGTAATATTATGGATTTGCCAAATATGAATATCAAAGGAAATTCTTGATAATATCGGATAAATGGGTTTCCTATTTTTAAGCGACTTCCAAAAAAGGAGGAGGTTCTCAATTCGACTGTACCTACGTTTTTTTTTGTTTTTTTTTTGTATGTTTGTTCCGCGATATCTTTGCTAATTGTGAACCGATTTTAATAATTCTTTTTTTGGTTTGAAAGAGTGTGCTTTCGAAGTGGTCCCATTTAAATTTGGTGAAGATCTGATAAAGAACTTCGGTGATAGACCATTTGAAGTCGGTTTTATTTTTGTGATTATTAAACGGTTTTATTTAGTTTCACTTCGTGCATTTGTTTGTGTGATTTTCAACTTCTTAACTGATTCTCTTGAAACCTCGCACACAAATTCAATTTCCACGACAATACAAAGTTATAATATTTATTATATATATATATGGATTAGGTACCTAATAATGAATACTTTTTTACGATGAACAGTAATGTTAATTACTGTTGATCGAAGTAAGTGAGTTCTCCATTATTTTATAGTTACCATATTTCTATATCTTTTACACAATGATAACTCATAATACCTACGACATAGGTCAATATTTTTATTTACTTCTTCCTAGAAATACTCCAATATTGCATCAGATTCTTGTGAAAGAATACACGTTCACTACTGAAAACAATTGAATTCACAAGTACACAATAATTAAAACACTTTTTAAACTTCAAAAAGAGGTATGTGGCCCATGAGGGGATCGAACCCGCGACCTTCGCGTTATTAGCACGACGCTCTAACCAACTGAGCTAATGGGCCAATGTATCCATTCTACGAAAATAGGGATCATATCACTTGTTGACGCATTGCAAGTAAAAATAGAAATAGCAACTACTACGCAAATAAAAAGAGTTTGATTGCATGTTATATATTATTTATCTGTTATTGAATAATGTAGTAGTGTAAACACACCTGGATAAAATTATCTTATTTTATATTTTTAGTGATTCCATTAATTTGTATTTTATATTATTATTTATTGGAAAATAAATAAAAAATGGCGTGCAGTGGTAGCCTAGCGGTAGAACGATTGCTTTCCATGCAGGAGGTCTGAGTTTCATTCCGGCTCGTACCTCTGACTTTTCGAATTCATGTGCTGATCAGAATTTGATTATCACTTGAGTTAACGGTGAAGGAAAAACTTAGTGATGAAACCTGTACACCTGAGAGGGTTCCATAAAGTTCTCGATGGTGTGTGTAGTATGCCAACCCGCACCAGGCCAGCGTGGTGGACTAATGCCTAAACCCTTCTCATTCTGACAAGAGGCCCGTGCCCAGCAGTGGGACAGTAATGGGCTAATTACGTTATGTTATGTATGTGTTTGATTTTAAATTGTTGAAAAAGAATAAACCCTGTAATATTGGACCTTCAGCTTAAAGGTGAAATAGAAGTGATACAAATTATGTCCTATTATAATAATTATTATTGAAAAGCTTAAAAGAATTAATGTCAAGATATCACACAGAGAGGGCACAGGTTACATATCACTCTAGAAGTTAATCAAAAACCATGTTTAAAATGCTACAAAAAATGATTAATCATTAAAATTATCACATATACAAAACAACTTCATAATATGATGTCCCATTGAACTAAAAGAACTAAGATGTATAGCAACATAATAAAAACAGTGCCATGACCCCGACTAGCAGACACGTTATCTCTGTTGACACTTGCCAATCTCGCTATGCCAGGAGGCATTTGCGTAAGCGCATTATCATCAACGAAAACCAATATAAAAAGACCCATAACTCCCAAACAAACACGTTGATAACACCCGATTCTATGATAAAGCGGGGAGGGAGGCAGGTCAATCGGGTTTGGTCACCGTTATCAGTCTAGTAGGTAACGTGGGGGCTTGATAGTTTTCACGTAGTCAGTCGGTGGTGGATCGTCGCCGGCTGCGGACGCACTAGGGAGAATTTATTAATTTTATCATAGAAATGATATTAAACGTTTATCATAATTGATAAGAATGAGAACTACTGAAAGATAATTGTGTGTAAAGGAAGCAATAACAGAGCATTGTTGCTACTCATTAACACACGTTGGAAACATTTTATCAACCATCATTTAATAAGATTCATATTACCTAGTAGGTACGTAGTTAGAAAAAATAATATAAACAATTAAAGATAATAATATGTCTGGAGATTACAAATTACAATGATACAGGTACATAGTCGTAACAGTCAAGAGCCTCGACCAACATCTGAAGAGGCTCTCGTTAAGCAGCTGGATCAAGGGCTTGATTCGGAAGGCGGTACTACTGGACACGGCTCGTATAATATTGCTAAGAGGTTACTCTCTCTAGAGCCCAGATTGCCGATAGCTTGAACCCAATGCCGGTGGACTACTATTTTTTCTATTTTTGAATGCTTTTATTTTTATATAGAAGTGATTGAAAATGACAATAGTTACAAATTTTGCAGTGGATTCGAATTTCGAACACCAATATTCTATTTCCCACTAGGTCACTATAATGTACTAGGTATTACAAATTGCGCGATGTGACGACACACAGTTTTCTTAATAAATTCCACAAATTAATCTCATTATAAATATATTGTATAATTTTATTTCTCTCGTAGGCGTTTGCATAAATATGTATTCAGTTTGACGTTGACAAAGTATCAGTTCAGTTTTTTACACAAAAACGATAATATATTTATGTTTCACTGCGATATTATTAATCTCTACTCTGTTTCCGAGTGCATCCTCTTTGAGTTAATCTGGAAAAATACTGGGTCGATTCTGATATCATTTTACACTTGAATCGTTATTTTTTCATGTTAAATAAGTACAAAACCGCTTTTGAGTTTTTATGTTTACTGAAATAGCTGTAGGTAGGTACCCTAGCAATTCCTTGCAAGAAATAAAACCTGGCAAGGGGACAAGTGCGTTGATATCCAAGTGTCCTTTTGTGCTGTGAATGACCCCCGGGCAGTTTTAGTAGGCCAGAATCTGACACACCTCTTCGCCTTTCCAAGAAGGAAGGATATGCAAGAGGATATAAGTAGGTACATTCGAAAAAAAGATATAGTGTAATGGATCTCTAGGTTAAGAGTTAGGTTAGAGTCTAACCTATAGGAGTCTTAAATAAATTACTTCTGGCAAAAGATAAAGTAAATTCTTGTAAAAGATAAAATAAATTGCAATACCCGGATATCTTACGTGAGAATCTGGCGTAATTCCATAAAAACGATAAGTAGGTACCTATAGCTGAAGATCTAGAAGTGGTAAGGAATAAAATATGTTAATGCAATTATTATCTTCATAAAATAAATTCAATCTTAAATGTCTTAGTATTTTTTACACTTAGTTTTGCAATTAAACTAAAGTTTTTTTTTTAAATACTTGGGATCGTGGGTTCATTCATTCATTCTTGTTCATGAAAGTTTTTATGAACAAGAGGTAAAACAAACAGTACAGAATTTGAATACTACAAAATTGAAATTAACCATAATTCGTAACAGGACAGGTACATAACAAAATTAAGGTACTTACCTACTTGAACCTACTCTATTACCTCAATTTTGCACCCGAAAACAAGATAAACAACATCCATTTATTTACTTACAAAATACAGTCGTGGGAATCACATTAACAAAAAGTCACAGATAAAGAAAAAGTTAAACAAATAATCGTCATTTTATCGATACTTTAATTAACTTATCAAATTCTAATTAACATTTTACAACCAAAATGATAAATTGGAAAACGTTCTAGTACACATAGTTACAGCGATAACGTGTGTACAGAAAACAATAAAATGTACACGATGTAAATATGTGGGAACGGTGTAAGAGCCAGTATTATCTGAGCAAAACAATGCCACGAGGGGAGCGCGTGGCGGCCGCACGACTACATTTTAAAAATAGATGATTGACTCACCAACGTAGGTAGAACTTCCCTCCCCCGCTCAACCTTAAAAATTAAGACGATAACGCATGTTTAGTTCTAACAATTACAGCTCAATGATACTGGTGGAGCAGCTGCTGTACTTTAGCGCCTCGACTCTGATTCACCAATATAACGTGACCTTCCCACCCCTTCCCTTTGTTCGAATTCCGGACGAAATCGAGTATTCACGTCTAATAGTTACAGGTCAATGTTAAACTGGTCATATCAGTTCTTTAGCGCCTTGCCTCATAGGACCACGCCCTGTTGATGTGTTCGATGCGTCTCGCGTTCCAAATTCGAATTCTTGGCAGTGTTGTTGCAAGATGGAATTTTGGCGCGTTTGTTTTAATGTTCAAATATCTGATCGTTTTAATCTGACAAAATGACGTTGATTGCGTTAATTATAGTTAGGTAAATTAAATATTTTATGAAATTCGTCATCTTGTAGATTAATTTCAAGTCTGCAAGTAGTTTTTTTTCAAATATTTACCTACAATAATTGAATCACCTCATTGCAGATTGTTAAAATATGCACGTAATCAGTAAACAATATTTAATCAATACTTAACATATCTACCATCGTTATCTCATCAATGTCGTGCATCATTTGCATTTAGAGGCATTCAGACAAGTATGTATGCTTCATCAATAAAAAAAACACATTTATTTATATCTTGGCGCCCTTTGCCTCTATGTGATCATCTGTTCAGAATTCTAATTTTAAATGCGTCGAGTCGAAGTCATTAGATTCATAGCATGCAAGAGCGCATTAGGTTTGTCAGGGTTACTAGTTTATGGCTTAAGCGTTACAGCTTCATATTTTGTATAGTTGGCAGTTATGATTACCAACGTACTAATATAAATTCTGTTGAAATAAAGGTTCGTGTTAAAATTACTTCGACGTCTGTATCTCTAACGAAATCATCAGTTTTACCTAAGATAACATAATATAATATCACGTCTATTATTTCCCGAAGGGTTCGGCAGAGGTGTTTGAGTACACCCTCGTTTCGCCAGTCCTATGTAATAGGGCGAGCCTATTGCCATTAACCGGGCACAAATCCAGGCTCCGAGCTGCTACTAAGAAATTCCTGATGGAAAAACCCAATAACATTTTGCCCGACCTGGGCATCGAACCCAGGACCCCATGCTCAGTAGTCGCGCTTGCGACCACTAGACCAACAAGGCAGTCAGTTTTAACTATTTCCAAATCATTTTCGTTTGGCTTTCAGGCTAACCAAATGCAGTCGAATGTAGTATGTCTTCTAGTGTTCTACACAGAGTAACACTCATCACCAATAGATGATAAAGTATGGCCATTATCACCCATATCACATTATTTTTTATAGCAGTGATAGCCTAGTGGTGTGACCATCGAACTGCCAGTCATAGGTCTCGAGTTCAAACCCAAGCCACGCACCTCTGACTTTTCGGATTAATGTGCGTATTTTATAATTATCACTTGCTTAAAAACGGTGAAGGAAAACATCGTGAGGAAACCGGCATGCTTGAGAGATATTTCTCGACGGCACGTGAAGCCAAGCCAGAGGCCCATGGGCGGCATAAACTCTGACACCAGGTTAGTCACTAACTCACGAAAAGAAGAAGACCCAATGATTAGATCGAGTTCAAAGTTTTTATTTCAAAAAGGCTTTTCCAAGCACAAAGGCTTTTAAAAGCTTACCAAGAAGGAAACGTCAAGCATTAAGTTGTATGAAGATTAGCGCAGAAACAATACCCAGGAAGCAAATAAAAATTATCTGTCGCATAATATCGCTACAATACATAATTAACGACCTATTTACACGACATTGCGTATTAAGTAAATACTACGTAGTTTCCAACCTCTGTTGACAACAAAAAAAAAAACTACCACAGTCAATTTGAATCATAGACAAATTCCAAACTGACCCAACCTGATTTTCAAGTCAATTGCGCAGTTTTTAATTCAATGTTTACTTTTATTTGTCGTTATCTTTGCGTAAGTAATATTTATAGATTGTTTATAATTGTAGATAGTTTTTTTTCTTTCTATAAATTTCCTTTATCACTATTAGTATTGACGGATAGTAAATTAGTATTAATTTTAGTATGTACACGTGATTTCACAGTTCATTGCTCTGTGGGTATAGAAGAAGTCCATCAAAGGTCTAAGGAAACCGTCAATGAACATTGGATGTCTTCAAAGTCACCCAAGCATGCAAGACTCATATACTTTTGCACATCATACAGATAATTATAAACAAAACATGACGCCAGTATTCCTCGAAGGGTTGGACAGAGAGAGGTGTATAGTAACACCCTCATTTCGCCGTTATGTTTAAGTTCCTTTAATAGGGGCGAGCCTATTGCCATCAACCCGGCACAAATCTAAACTTCGGCCTGCTACTGAGGGATTCCAGACGGAATAACCCAATAACACTGCCTGACCTGGGGATCAAACCCAAGACCTCACGATCAGCAGTCGCGCTTGCCATCACTAGACCAAGGAGGCAGTAATTTTATTATAAACTAAATATTTTTTATTGTGCACTGTTGCACACCCGATGACATTGTGTGTCGATCATAAATTACATTAATTTGCATTGATCATACCAGTTACCTAATTTGGTTAGCTACTGATCATAAATTTTTGGACTACAATCCAAATTACGAACATTGATTCTAATATTCTAGTCAGAATCAGCTATTCTGCCGTACAGAGCCTAAAATGCAGTAATCGTTTTTTTTAACATAGAATATTGAACCTTATGAGTCTACACTGTGGTTCAATATTCTATATTCAAAAATGACACTTACTGCATTCTAGGCTCTGTACGGCAGTATTGGTGTCGATTCTGTAGCACATTTTGACAGTACTAAACTAGACTAAACGCAACTGTCACTTTCTTTTTATATTTAATCAGAAAGAGAAACACCAATGCGTAACTAATGTGAAGGTCGTGGGATAAATCCCCACGTAAAACATCCATAATTTTTTCTCAATACGTTTCGTGAACCTATATTTATATCTCAAATCTTCGTCACTTTATTCAAAAGGATTCACACGATGATGATGTCTGTAAGATCGCCGAGACGTCTCCAGCTTACCCAAGTCTTCCAAATCAAATCAATCATATTAATATTGATTTTTAATGATTTGTAAATAAAAAGACACACAATAATAATCAATGCTAACCTCAAATAAATTAGTACCGCAGTTAGTCTATAGTAAAACTAGGGGTTTCGGTGGACTAACTTTAGTACCAAATATAGTTCATGAACTAGTGATAAACTTCATTTTATAAATAATAACGTTTTATTTGGTCATGGTTTAAACGTAGTAATAATCCCAGTACTAAATTTAGATCGCGTTTTGGAATAAGACGGTCTGAATTTAGTTTAGTCCTGACAAAATGCGCAACAGAATTGACACCAGTGGCGAAGATATTACTTCGTAAAACATAATTAAAAATATATTCAACAAATTCAATTGGAAGAAATAATTAATATTCTAACCGTGATCTTTAAACTCCACTCGTACACGTGGCTTGTTGTAGGTGTGACGCATTTAGTAGTGCTATACACCCATATTCTAAGACGTTCCTCCAAAACTTACTCGACTAAGGACGGCCTCGAAAACACCTTCAAAATTGTATTCTTAGTCGAAATTTCGAGTGAACTTTGAGGTTCCTCGACTGAGGGGTCATCAAAGAGTGGAGTCATTAGGTATGTCATAATTTGAATTATCTGCATCGCGCAAATAACGCCGCGATAAATAGTTGTAAGGATTATCGTAAGCATATTCGATAAAGTCTTCAAAATTCATTTATGTTACATACGAACTTTGACACTTCCTTCCTCAAGATAGGTTCCGAGGTACCTTGAGTCTGACAGATGATTCCTTACCTCGACTGAGGAAAAATCTCGAGTCGAGGACGTTTATGTAAACTATAACTACCGATGGTAGTGAAAAAGGCTGAGTCGAGGTGGAGTCGAGTCGAGTAAGTTTTGGAGGAACGTCTTAGAATATGGGTGATAATAATATAAGCCGGTAAACGTTCCCTGTTGAACTTAGGTCATCCCTGCAGGTTAAAGGACAAATCACACCAATCAGCATCAATTCGCAAATCGCTGGCTAGTTTTAGACAGACTTAGGTCGATTTCCACGTCTCACGAGCACGACACGAGCACGACATTTGGTGAGGACTCCGAGCTGTTATTATATTTTTATGAATCGTATACTACCACACATGTAGTGTCGTGTCGTTTCGTGGAAACGGCATTATCCGCATCACCTGTTAAATCTGGTGCTTTCCGCTGCAAAAGCATTTTAAACCATGCGTAACTGTGTTGACGACGACGACGCGGGCGATCAAGGGTGTGCTGGCCTTTTTCGAGGATTTAGGGTGGATCGAGTGACTACACTTACCACCCGTGACGCAAAATACGCGCTCAGACGTGGAGTTGCGGTCACCAGCCCGTTATACCTTATACCTTAACTGTGTTGACGCATGCAAAAATGTGAAATGAAATTTATGCATATCTATACTAATATTATAAAGCTGAAGAGTTTGTTTGTTTGAACTTGCTAATCTTAGGACCTACGGGTTGGAATTGAAAAAAGATGTTTGTATTGGATAGTCCATTTATCGAGGAAGGTTATAGGCTATATAACATCACGCTAAGACCAATAGGAGTGGAGGATAAATGAAAAATGTTGCAAAAACGGGAAAAATGTCCGCCCATGTTAAGCCGAGATGGGCCGCTACAGGTCGCGTCATATAAAAAGAACGCTGGGAGTCAAGCTTCTTCAAGTCTTCCAGCGTTCTTTTTACATGACGCGTAGGTACTGTAGTATAAATATTGATGTGTGTTTAGTCCCCTAGATCAATGATCTGTCATACATCCACAGAGTAAATACATATTTTAAATTACTTCCAGAATAGTCTCCTTTTCTCCCTAAATCACTTCTTAAAAACTACGAGGAGAGAGGCAGCTTATTTATGTCAAAGAATATTCTGCTTCGAATTGTTAAAGTAATCATGAACTAGCATATTTCAATAGTTAATAGGTCCTTCTTGTTTAAATTGAACGAGCCAAGAATATCTTATCTGACAAACTAACTTCTGAAATAAAAAAGCAATTTGATAAGATGAGGGATTAAAATTAAACCTTTTTTCTGGAAATTAGCAATCATTATGCAATCAAATCAAAAACTGTATCAATCATTTTTATATAGATAGTTTCCCTTACATTATCCTCATCGGATTAGCTCGTAACATAGAGAACATCATCACAGATAATTAAATAATCCGTATCTGTGGCTTCAAATTCTAAATTCGAATTATTAATAGTAATAAAACAATTCCTACAATTCTCGATTTGAACAGACTTTTTTATTGTTTGTGGCCGAGTCCTTGAATGCATGTGCGCAATGTATAATGCGACCTCGGCTGAGCTCCGATATTAAATGTAAGTACTCGTAAATAAATGATAATAGTACTATTGTGAATTATTTTAAACTGGCATTTGTGTTAGGAATCATAAAATTTACTGTTTGTGCCAAAGATCGCTGTTCCCCGCTCTGTTCTTTGTTTGTGTTTTTGACACGTTTGATGCAGTGGTTGAGCGATTGGCTTCTGCGGTGCGGGTCGTCGGTTCGATTTCCGCACGGAACAAATATTTGTATGGCCTACAGATAGTTGTTCCGGGTCTGGGCGTTTGTGCATATGAAGATTTGTGTCTGTAAACGCACCCACGATACAGGAGAAATCCTAGTGTGGGCCAACGTTTTTTTTTAAAGAAAAAAAATCATTTTTCTGTTTCATCCTAACATTTTCACAGGTTTCTACTAGATTTGATTGTTTCTTGTTCTCTCTCATTGATCCTAAGGGTCGTTTTTATATGAAATAAGATGCAAATTTACAAAAAAAAAGGTATGAATTTTACTCTATGGCAGCACCTCGTGGGAGCTTGCTCCTAGGCCGCCATGTTGAGAGTTGTTTGTTAAAACGGGCCTTTAAACCGTGAACTTGTCATTTAAGTCAGCTGGTAGTATGCTTTTTAGTAAAATCATGCCTTCTTCATGTAAAACAAAACAGTAAAGCTAAGATGAGTCTGTACAAGCATCAAAAGTACCTATCAAGTTTATTTATAAACTGGCGGCCCGTCCCGGCTTCGCACGGGTAGAAATTTTTCCCGTTTTTGTAACATTTTTCATTTATGCTCCGCTCCTATTAGCCGTAGCGTGATGTTATATAGCCTATAACCTTCCTCGATAAATGGACTATCCAACACAAAAGCATTTTTTCAATTCCAACCAGTAGTTCCTGAGATTAGCGCGTTCAAACAAACAAACTTTTCAGCTTTATAATATTAGTATAGATATTATCGTCGCATATAAACCCGAATCTCACACGCTCAAAAGTCCTCAGTATTTCCAACTTTACTTCAATAACTGCGTTTGGCAACATTCCTACACTAAAGTAATTAACACACAATTACGAACACAACAAAGGCCGGTCACTCATGAGCTATGACTCACACTTTGTACGACGTGGTGGAAGGTGTGTCATGCACTGACTGCTGCTTTCAGTCTATTATTAATAGGAACGTGGGCTCGAATACGTGAATTTGCACTTTTTGAATCGTGTGAAGGTTACAAGTGGTCTTGATTCTACTTGCAAGTGCAGCAGTGTTAGTAGTAGTAGTATCACTTTGCCTGTGAACTAGTTTCAGTCAACAGTAGCTTCTTCTTCTGTTTGTGTGGTTAGTGACTAACCTGGTGTCAGTTCATGCCGCCCATGGGCCTCTGATTTGGCTTCACATGCCGCCGAGAAATATCTCTCAGGCATGCCAGTTTCCTCACGATGTTTTCCTTCACCGTTTTTAAGCACGCGATAATTATAAAATAGGTACGCACATGAATCTGAAAAGTCAGCGGTGTGTGCTTGGGTTCGAACTCGAGATTTATGACTTGATAGTCCGTCGGTTACACCACTAGGCTATCACTGCTTTAAAACAGTACAGTAGCTAATCAGCCTATTTTAGTTAACACAAATACTTCATAAAACGTGAAGAAAGAACTGAATAAAAAAGTCTAGAAGTCAGGACTCGGGATAAGCATTCTTGTGGAAATTGTAGTTTGCATCTAAGTCGTGTTGTCGATTTAGCTAATAAATGAGTTGTACCAGCAATGGAAAATAATGGTAAACAAAGGATGCAACCTAACACACCATAATAATGTAAGTACATCTGTAACATTAGCAACTTCAGAGGTCAAGGCGAGGCGGGACGATGCATGTTCAAATCGTGTAGCTCACAGATGGATGCAAATGCAGGCACCCAAGTTGCATCGACATTCTTGAAGTATAAGTAATTATATCTTGTCTGTATTCAAATATGACATCATATTCGTGGTAGCATGGGTAGGCTGAAGTGCCATACAGACACAAAGAAAAAAGAAAATCCATATCGTCACCGGAAAGCTAATATTACTTGAGCGCCATTTTGGCTAAAATGAGTTATGTATTATAACTTTGGATTGGATGTTTTTCCGCGTCGATTAGTTGGGATTTCGTAATATAATAGAATAAAATACGAAATCCCAACTAATCGACGCAGAAAAGAAAATCCAATCCAAAGATATAATACATAACTAATTTTAGCCAAAATGGCGCTTAAGTAGTATTGGCTTTCCGGTGACGATATATTATGCTCTTTTGAGAACCGAACATTTGCAAATGAAGATGGGAAAGTAAGGAAACTATACAGCACTGTGTAGCCAGTGTGAAAAATTCTGGGATGATGAGTACCATATATGCTGGTCCAGAAGACATTCTACCTCTGTGCTATAGTACAGCTAAATCCATACATCCGTTATAGCGTGATTGTGTTTCAAACATCCTGACTTTTGCATTCGTATTGTTGGTTGGATTTATTTTCGAATCTTCAGAGGCAATCTATAAATTTCTTAAGAATAATTTTAGACCGCTTGCATTCAATCCTTACTTGCTACTTTTACTAAGTCACCGGTCCATCTATAGCTGGACCGTTAATTCGATGCAGTAACTTGACAGTTGGCGGGATACCAGTTTTTGACAAAAAAAAGGTAGTGAAGTGAAAAAAAGAATAAATGAAATCGAATGAACTTAATAATGTACTTATATATATGCATACTTTTTATTAAATTTAATAACAAGGGATTCAAAACACGATATATCACTATTAAACATAGCTGTAACCACTAGTAAACTGTACTGATATGACATTTTTGAAGCGTCAAATAACTGAACATATGGTTAATTATTTATTTATTTAATACTTCAATGCACAATTATGTTACATAATGCGGACTTAATGTAATAAGGCATTCTCTATCAGTCAATTTGGGTCTAAGAGAACATCATCGTGAAGAGGTACAAAGAATTTGTAGAGATTTGTTTATATTGAACTATTTTTCGTATTCGTTCTTTTCGTAACATCGTTCACTATCCAACACTATTAGTTTTAGTATGGTATTATTATTTTGCTTTGAACTGTCAAGTTACTGCATTGAATTAACGGTCCAACTATAGTACCCCACGATCTACTTTACTTTTCCATGATTATACTATGTCATCAAACTACGCTAGAAACTTCCAAGAGTCATACCTACTTCAAATCTTTTGTACATAAATATTCAAGGAAATAACGGCTTACATACACTGTAGGAATATTATCCTTTCATCATTAAGATCGAGGTTCACAAAGGCAAACCACACTTAAAACAATGGTTTTCCTCGATAAAACCTGTACAAGACCAGTTCCAGGTAGATATTTTGGTACTTGTGGTCCTTTATACTTGTACACTTACCTAAATGTTAATATTTTCCTGTAGGCGCATGTGAAATCACTTGCAAAGAATATGAGATATCGGATGTGAAGAATTTGAGTAGGACTGTTTGTGCATTCTTACGTATCTTTTAGTTTTCTTTATCCATTATATCTAGCTCAATGCAATGGCTGAAAAAAGAGCATCTGACGATCATAATAGACCTATAACAGATGTATGGTTCTTACTTTTGGATTTAACGTCCTAAGTAGTTCTAGAATGTGCAGTTCCACGAACAAAAGTCTCGTCATATAAATTAGATAAGTTGGATAAATCTTGTGGTTAGATGTAGATTCTTGTAATCATAACGTTGCAAAGTAATGGCACATAACAATTTTTATATTGAGAAAATACACTTGAATAACTTTGAGTGGACCATTATTTTTTATGGGAATTTAGAAATTGGCTTATAGCCTTCCAAATAAGTAAGTAAATAATTCCATATATGGATAATGCAAATAAAGAAAAAACTGACCCAAAAACATTTGATCCTCATAACTTTGAAAAAGTTTTTACAAAACTATCGAAGGAAAACCATTTGATCATTGCAAACGATGATCTAGTACCTACTTATATTGCTGTTCTTATGTCACACAAATATGGGTAGGTTCCGTTTGGAAGACTCCATTTTAAAAGATTGGACCCTGGCGCCGAATCTGCTGTAACCTTTGCATTAAGGACGCAGTGACCATATTCGTTTGGACAAAATCTCATAGGCCATTTTATGCTTTATTTATTTAGCAATAAGAATGAAAATAGTATGTAAATTTTTCTATATCAGTTTTAATCCTATTGTAGTTTTCAAATGATTTTTAAAGAATGGTTCTTAACAAAGCAACGTTAAAGTTTGAATTTAAATGAGTAACTAATGTTGACGTAATAAACACGCTTTATAACGTTTTTGTTTACAAGAAAACGTCGGAAAAACTTCCGTATTTTATTACTCATACTATTTTAACTGTTAATAAACAAAAGTTATTCATTGATATTCAAAATTTCAATGTTACAAACGAAGAATTAAAATTTATCGTTTTTAACGTTGCTATGGAGATGAAACAGTAATATTGGCAAAATTTAAAATATTTGCTAATTGATGCCCAATCTTTTAAAATCCAAATTTATTTAGGGATTAAAAACAAACTAATATGACGCATAAGAAATCGACCAGAAATTGTGTATTCTCAATTAAGGTTTATTTTATTTATTTTTATTTCTTTAAATGGTTCTTATTTCATCTAAACTGTATAATGAGTATCTTGTGTCGACCGACGTCTTCTAGATTTATAATTTCCTTGGATGTATAAATTAAATTTCAAAACTTGATTTGCATTTTCAAATCCACATCAGCTTTGTTTAAACCCGTTGACGCATTCATTGCATTCGTGTTAGCAAGCTATACGAATATTTGTTGCACAACAAATTTAATGCGACATAGTGATTGAGGTTTTTCATATCCTTTGCGGATAGCTTCATATAAACAACTCCTAAATACCTAACTTGGCACGAACCTACAGCATGTAGCATTAGTCACAAAGAACTGAGTTCACCGGTTACCACGTTGTTATATTAGGATTTTATGTCATGGACTGTTTGTTATCATTGAAAGTTCTAGTAATATCTACCTATTGTATTTTTGAACTTACTCTTGTTTCTATCCAAATTCAGTAAAAACATTGTGATATAACGAAAATTTACACGTTCATATTTGTCAATAGGTACACTTATCGTACCTTTATCGCATAAACATACAAGATTATTATAAACCTACTTGATATCGGACAGACAGTAAACTTGAATTCGAGGACAAAACAAGCCCCCGGATTTTGCAAATTAATTTAAAACACAAATGTTGCACACCCGAAGTTGAATGTTGACGAAAATAGCTTTGTATCGGGGCAAGAGTCACTGTGGGCTCGTCAGCCGCCAACCACGCGTCGCCGGCGTGCTCGATGACGTCATCCGCGTCACAACACCGTCAAAACAACGCTGCTAATCTCAACACAAACAATTTTAAACCTTAATCCCTTGCAATAAGAGTGTCAATATTCATTTGTTGTGATAGTGCAGCCGTAGTTTTCCGTTCGCTTTGCGTAAGTTCACGAAGCGTGTTTGTTGTATTTTTTTCGGTCAGCACACGCGCCTTCGTGTGTTGTTTTACGTCATCGCATCGTTTAGTTTCGAGAATTCTAACGTCGAATTTTGTGAAATATTAAAATTGTATTAAAGATGTGTTTTCAAAAATTATTCGACTTACGTTAGACCGTTTATCAATTTGTACAGGAACAAAAAGTTTAATGTAAACGTCGATGTATTATCAGAATGTAAATATGTCGTTTTATCAGCGCGCACCGAGGGTATATAAGCGATCGCAGACGTCGCTCCACGCCCAGTGCGGATCGCGCGGGCACACTAAAAACATGACTGACTAACAAATAGACTTTAAATAAAACCTATTTGATACCAGTTACATTATATCAAAGTGTTGATATTAGCTAGTCAGTTATTCATAGACCACATTAGATTGAAGACAATGAAGCTAAAGTAACATTGTCTCAAAAGAATGACTCAATACTCGTATTAACTAAATTCAATTCCAAGAAAAGTCACTCTTTCGAATTTAAATTTGCAACGGACAACATCAACAAACAAGATAATAATATTATGAATGAAATTATGCAATATCAACCTTACCTTTTAGGGCAATAAACTAATAAAATTAACAATGACAAAATTGTGATGAATGATACAATTAAATAAAATGTCTCCATAGCAACTGATTTTATCATACTTATCAGACCAGATGTCAAACGTCTCATAATTAATAACAAATAAATAAACATTAATAAATAATCGTAAATAATTGATTACGATGAATGGGCAGGAAATAACTAGAAATACATATAGGTCATGGTTGAATGATTCAGACATTCATTACAATGAAAATCATGCAGAATTCATGTAACCAGCATTGCAATGATTTTCTACAAGACGTAATCGTACATTGTTTTGATTTGAAAAGTAATTTAAAAAATGAAATTAAGATAAGAGATCTACCTGTGAACAAGATTTCAACGTCTAGAGAATGTCTATCGATCTAAAAGTAGTAAGCATTGAATTTTTTTCATAATCTCCTTTACAAAAACACAATACAAATTCTTTTTGAAATTGTATGCAGGAAATTGGCATTTACTTGAAACATAGTAGGTACTGTTGTTAGCATTGAACTGTACGTAAAAACCTATCGACCTTCGATTGTATTTGTATGCTGCGACAAAAATGTTATGCACAGAAAATTCTGAATGTAATGTACTATGTCTTTATAATGGATAATGAGGTTTCCCCGAAGAATATAGAATTAATAATACATTTTTATTGCACAAAGAAAGTTTTACAAGAATATCAAGTTTGTGTAAAATTTGTAGAAACAATACAAATTTATCAAAATATTTACGGTTTTATTTGTGAATGTCCAAACTCTGAGCAATGCAATAAAATGTATGTCATCTTTGGAACTTTGATCTTTCGATGCAGATTACAGTCTTTTCCGACAACAATGATACATTTTTACATGTGCTAAATACACCAAAAGTGTTCAAACTATATTTGACTAAGTAAAATAATATATTTCTTTTAGATATAACAAATTGTACAGATGCTTTAGATAGATCTGAAAACAAATTCAATACTAAAATAAATGAAAATGAAAACAATTTTCTAAAGGTCGTTTTAGACGAAAAACCTTGCAGTATACAATACATTGTACATGAAACTGTTCTGGAACAAAATGTTGTTATGTGCGCATCACCATTGCATGCGATTACAACATTACCGATACCGGCCGAGGCCTCAGTGATACAGTTCGTACCAAGTACCGTATCAGTTGTTGCCATTGCAATGCAGTAGGCAGTGACAATGTTAAAATACATAAGCTATGAGTAATGCAGCACGCTAGCACAACGTGGCGTAGTGACGCGCGCGCACTCCATATTGCGTCACGACTCTTGGACAGTTGTGTCAAATTTCGCGCGTAATGGATGAGCAATTAGAAATGTTTTAATATTTGGATGAAGTTTTGATAATAAATTATGCTGAACAGAAAATTATATGGAATCCAGTACATATAAACCTAGTCCATATTCTGCAGTAGCACTGGTTTTAGGGGATAAAACAGCATGGGATACTTAAAAAAAATACATGTTGCCTATTATCGTAACCACAAACTCACAATTACAAAATGAACAATGCCAGACTTCATAGAACTGGTTTTACTCTACAATCCTTTATAAAGTCATTCAAGCAAATATGCTTAATGGCTGCATACGTGCGCTCGTGCACTCAATCTACTTAGCCTTAACTATAGAATTTTCCAATACCTATTAAGTTGTGATGCATAATTTTCATACATAAATAGAATCATGCCTGTTTCCCATTTGGGTAGGCAGAGACTGTAGATTTCCACCTGCTACGCTGACACACCCCTTTCGCTTCATCTACATTCATTAACCTTCTCATGCATGCTCGTCGGTTCAGGGTGCTACCAACCTGGCCTTTTTTGAGAACACCCGCGATTTGATCATGGTACATTCGCCGTTTTCAATGATTTAATATTCGGTTTAGGTAGTTAGAAGTTTAAAACTCGAGACAGTTTTGTTTGGACTTCTGACCGGCTTTTGTTACTCCGCAAGTATAAAAACGCGTCGCTTCAAGCTGCAGTTCAATTGCGATTTTAAACAATTTTGTTAGTAGAATTCCAGGAAAAACCCTCTTTGAATCGATGGCTTGATCAATGATCCCGGACCTGGCGCTGACGTGTCTGTCGAGAACTGGTCGTGGCCACGTCACGTCTCAGCCACGTAAACTCTTTGCTCTCTGAGGTGAGGTGGAGTCTTGACCAACAGTGATCATCCATCCAAGCATTGGCGTAACTATACCACCAGGGGCCCGTGGCGAATTCATTGGATGGGGCCCCAGTGAAAATCGTCACGTTATAATTTCATTTTAATAAATCACTGAAGTAGTTTCCCAACAGAATTACAATTTTATAATTTTTACTTAATTTTGTTAAAAATGTTAGGTTACTTCTGAGCTCGCGGCTTCTTGGGCCGGGGCGGGGGGCCCGTGGCATTTTGCCAGCCCTGCCACCCTATAATTACGCCACTGCATCCAAGGTTTTACCGTGATAAAATTGCATTGATCTACGCCGTAGTTAGTTAGAGCGGAGACTATAACCCATATTCTAAGACGTTCCTCCAAAACTTACTCGACTCATACTCGACTCAGAACGGCCTCGAAATCGCCTTCAAAATTGTATTCTTAGTCGCAATTTCGAGTGAACTTTGAGGTTCCTCGACGGAGTCATTACGTCATAATTTGAATTATCTGCATCGCGCAAATAACGCCGCGATAAAAAATTGTAAGGATTATCTTAAGCATATAGGTATTCGACAGTCTTCAAAAATATTTTTTATTCCATACGGACTTTGGCACTTCCTTCCTTAAGGTAGGTTCCGAGGTACCTTGAGTTTGACAGATGATTCCTTACCTCGACTGAGGAAAAATCTCGAGTCGATGACGCTTATGTCAAGTCGAGGTGGACGAGTCGATTAAGTTTTGGAGGAACGTCTTAGAATATGGGTGTAAGATTTAATCATACAGGTAATTTAACTGGCTACGTTGTTGCAGTCATGTATTCAAACTACTTGGTTTTAATTATAAAAAATTCCTTTGTCGTAACGTATTTTTGTGACGTATTTTCGTGGTGTATTACCTGAGTAATATTCCAAAGTGTTACACTAGCAACTTAAATTACGCAAGTTATTGAAGCAAGTGCTTGCTTCCTAGACCTTCTTCTTTTCGTGTGGTTAGTGACTAACCCGTGACAGAGTTTATGCCTTCCATGGACCTCTGACTTGGCTTCACATGCCGTCGAGAAATATCTCTCAGGCATGTCGGTTTCATCACGATGTTTTCCTTCACCGTTTTTAAGCAAGTGATAATTATACAATAGGTCATAGGTGTGTGCTTTAGATCCGATCTCGAGACCTATGACTTGGCAGTCCGACGGTCACACCATTAGGCTATCACTGCTACTACCCTGCTTACTAGACCTGTTTACATTGAATGCAAGAATTGTTAAAGCTTTCACAGGCAGCTTGTGGCAAGTCAGGCAAGTCGCTAAAACCTCTAGAACTTCTGCAAGCTCCTCTCGATTGTAGAAGTCAACTTGCACAATTTGTTTTGGGATTTAGTGCTTAAGACTTTAGAGTCTTTAGCAGCAGCAGCTTTTAGGCTTTCTTTGATGACTGTGATAGAATTATAGTATGCAATCTAGACTGATGGTTTAACGTGCTCTCTGAGCCACGGAGTAGTCTCAATTTGTAAATAACGATTAGCGATCCATGGTGCAACCGGCCCCCTGATCCTGAGAATTTCGATAAATCAGAGAAAAAGATATAACAAACCGAATATTTCGATAATTTGACGACTTATCGAAAAGTTTTGAACCGCAAAGCGTTTCAATCTCAATCGATCTTCGCGAATAAATCGCTTTTTAACCGACTTCCAAAAAAGGAGGAGGTTCTCAATTCGGCTGTATACTTTTTTATTTCATGTTTGTTACCTCACTACCACCTCATTTATAAACCGATTAGAATTTTTTTTGTTTGTTAGAGTATTCTTTCGAAATGGTCCCATTTAAATTTGATGAAGATCTGGTGAAGAACTTCGGAGATAGATAATGGAACTCCTCAATGACGAACAGTATCCATAATGTGATGATGTGATTATGTTACGAGCAGCGTCTTTAGTAGGTCCAATAATGTTTTAATTAAATACACTAAAATGAAAAAAAAATGACAAAAATAAAACCGACTTCAAAAAACCGAAAAAAAAGAATAAAATAATCACCATAATTAGGTATTATAAAATTAACAGTTTCAGAAGTCAGTGCCTTCAATTTGGTTCAGCGTGGATTAGGACCGACATCTGAAACTGTTAATTTTATAATAATTATGTTAATTATTTTATTCTTTTTTTTTCGGTTTTTTGAATTCGGTTTTATTTTTGTAATTTTTTTTCATGTTGTGTTTTTTTTTTGTATGTGTTTTCCGCGATATCTTTGCTAATTATGAACCGATTTTAATGATTATTTTTTGTTTGAAAGAGTATTCTTTCGAAATGGTCGCACTTAAATTTAGTGAAGATCTGATGAAGAACTTCGGAGATACACAATTTGAAACCGGTTCTTTTTTTGTTAAAAAATTTAATTATCTATAGTTGAATCATTCAGTAGTTTTGCTGCATACGTGCATTCTTGCATTCACAAACTAAACATTTAACCTTAATTATTTTCCATTTGTGATAATGCATTAGTTTTGTTAATGGCGTGTTACCTCATCATTAGTGCACGTAGTCATGTCATATTAAGGCTAATGACGTCGCACAATTGACGTGGATTTCACACTATTAACCAGTTTTGATGTTAATAGCTCGCCAATTTTAAAATGAATTAATAAAAGGAGACAAAGAACTTTTTGACAAACTGCCTTGTTGGTCTAGTGGTCGCAAGCGCCACTGATGAGTACGGGGTCTTGGGTTCGATCTCCAGGTCAGGCAAAGTGTTATTGAGTTTTTTCATTAAGAGTATCTCAGTAGCAGCTGGATTTGGGCCCGGTTAATGGCAATAGGCTCGCCCCCTATTACATGGGACTTAAATATAACTGGCGAAACGAGGATGTAATAACAAGGCTTGATGTTAATTTATGTGACAAAGATATGCATATTTTGAATATGTATGACAACGATAATCTATACTAATATTATAAAGCTGAAGAGTTTGTTTGTTTGTTTGAACGCGCTAATCTCAAGAACTACTGGTTGGAATTGAAAAATTCTTCTTGTGTTAGATAGTCCATTTATCGAGGAAGGTTATAGGCTATATAACATCACGCTACGACCAATAGGAGCGGAGCATAAATGAAAAATGTTGCCAAAACGGGAAAAATGTCCACCTGTGCGAAGTTTATATTTAGCTTAAACAGTTTTTGCATCATCTGGTTCTGCAGTGTTCCTCGTGTTGTTTTTGGCCGTGAACCTAGCTCTACGATTATGTATTTATTTTGTAAGATACTACTAAACCTTTCTAGGAAATCTGTTAGAAGAATGAGTAGAATAGTATCGTCTACTGGTACACAGATACTCCCTTCTTGTTCTTTGAGCTATTGTCGCCCATTGCTGGGTATAAGTCGTCTTTCTTTTGTTTTCCTTAAATTTAATACAGTCTGTGTTCTTTCCTTTTTTTCTTTTACTCAATTCGTGGAAAACGGTGTGGGTTATATGTTTACCAATGTCATTTAACTGTTGTACCATTATAACATATTATAACTATTTTTGTCCCTAACAAATGAAATAAAACAAAATAAGCCTCTTCGAGGGACTTCCATATGATTAACACCATCATATTAAGACAAGAGAACCACCCTTACGGCCCTTTCCAATAACCTATCTATCGACGATTTGCCCGACTTAAGATAGTTTGACAAAGCTCCATAGAAGTACTGTCAAACAATCTCTAGTAGGGTTAATCGCCTGTAGATACGTTATTGAAAACGGCTGAATATAGATGTTACATACCTTTGGTAGGTAAAGGTTTAATCTTGTACCCTGAAGCATTTCCTGCAACTCTTCTGCCTAGGTATTCGTGTGTTCATTTGGGAGAATGTACAGTTTCTTCATCAATATCATGACGTGTGTTTGAATCTATGCGCGAAATATCGTCTTTGAGCCAAAATTTATCAATAACATCCTATGTTTATGGTTCGTAAATTGTACTTAATCCCAAGAAAAACATCACCAAGAAAAACATAGTTTGTTTAATTGTCGGCAATAAGTCTGACAAGTATATCATTTTGGGACCTAGTGCATAATATCAGCAAGCACATTAGGTCACCCGCGCGACGGTGACGGCGCAACGAGTATTCCCAAGGAGGGTTGATGTCAGACAGGCGGCCGGTCATAAAACAATAAGCCAAAATCTCTAACAACATGGATTTCATAAATACATGTTGTGCCGACCCCACCTAGTGTGGGATAAGGGTAGGAAGAAGAAGATTTATGATTCATTCTCTAACCATAAATTAATACACTACTGTACTATTGATGTTGAATGTCATTGTACCATACCAATAAGAATGAGAAATGAAGTGTAACCAAATAACAAAGTCAAAAAGTTAAATAAAGAGAAAAAATATTATTAGACATCGTTGTCCACACTACATTTTGTAAATAACACAACAAAATCCGCAGTTCATTGTTGAAGGGCGTAACCTTTTTGTATCGCTAGGTACAGATAAGACTTGTAATCTTGTAATCTAACAAAAACTGAGCCTTTACCTTCCAAAATGAAGGAACTTTCATAACACTAATAATATCACGCCTGTATTTCCCGAAGGGTTGGGCAGGGGTGTATAGGTAGTAACACCCACATTTCGCCGTTATGTTTCAGTCCCATGTAATAGGAGGCGAGCCCATTGCCATCAACCGGGCACGAATCCAAACTTCGAACTGAGGAATTTCACACGGAGAAACCCAATAACACTTTACCTAACCCGGAGATCGAACCTAGGACCTCACTATCAGCAGTCGCGCTTGCCACCACTAGACCAACGAGGCAGTTTACACTAACAAACACTTTCGCAAATTATCCTATAAGGACAGGTTCTCATTTTGTTGCACTAACTGCATAAGTATTATCTGCTCGCCCCCTATAACATGGGACTTAAACATAACGGCGAAATGAGGGTGTTACTATATGCCTCTGCCTAACCCTTCGGGGAATACAGGCGTGATGTTGCGAAATTGTTTGAGATCCATATATAACACATACTGTTGATATTAACAAAATAGCTTTTAAACTGTCTATCTGTCATTTTGAACACGTAACAGCGCGTCACGAGTACCTGACATAGTTTTAAAACTATCGAAGTTGCGTCTGCGCAGAGAAAAAGGTGTGACTGAACAAAACAAAACAAAATACTTTTGCGAAGGGCATCAGATAGAAGATAAGGTTTTTAACTACATGTGGGTACACAGTCGAATATTCCAGAAGGTCCATTCCTAAAGAGAACTTGCCCAACATAGTCACGACGTAAAACGGAAGGATCTCGAACCTCTGTAGTCGCACGCGCATTGTACGCGCTCTAGCAATGTTTTTGTTTAGGTCGGCGTGTATGTGTGTGCGAGTTTGATATCGTGCATTGTATTGAGTGGTCGGTTCGTGAGAGCTGGTTATGCGGTCACCAACCCGTATGACCAAGGTAGAGACCACGGGAATTTACATAAAGGCTATTCAAGATGGTGGAAGAGGTGAGTAGATCAGCAGCCCGTTGGTTTTGTTGGGGTCAGCTTCCAGTGTAACCAGATGCGGCTGAATAACCAATATTTTACAAGGAGCGACTGCTGTTAGACCTTCGCAACCCAGTTGCTGGGCAATTCCGATATCCGGTTAGACCAGTTGACAGACTTTCGGGCTTCTGACTTCCCGTAACGACTGTCATAGGTATTCGTATGACACCCATAACCGACTGTTTAACGTGCTCTCCGAGGCACGGAGGGGTCTCGATGTGTAACGTATAGTCACACATTCACAGACTGACCGCGGTCAGAACAAATTGTCAAATGAAGGATAGAAATAAATCAAACTATGGAATATATAGGAACCAATAGAAAAACCTTAAGCACCAAATTTACTAACAACTTTTATTACGCAATTTGCATAGTTGCGCAAACTGTGGACACTACCGTAGCAAGTCGATTTCTGCAAGTTTTACGAACTAAGCGAGCACTTCCGTGCAAGAACTTGCTAGCGGACTCGGCAGCAGGCAAGTATAGTCAAAATGATAAATCATATCACGTCCCAAAAAAAAACAGCGTCAACGATCGGCCAACTACTACTAGTAGACTGGAATTTCTGTATCTCATTTCGTGTTCACAGTTTGTGTGTCAATGTTCGTTGCGCAGGTGCGGGCGCGGCGCTGACGTCACGTGCGCACGCGTCGATCGCGTGGAGAGCACGCCCACCGCCACGCAATTAAAATGCTGCTGCTGTGCCAAGTGTGTGTCGGATTTCTATGACATTGGTAGACGCGGTGCAGACGATTTCGGTTATCGAATAGTTTTATCGAGTTGCGTGGAAAGTTTTGGTTAACTACTAAACTATTTATAGTAAGAATTATAGCAGTTTTATAGCAGTGATAGCCTAGTGCTGTACCGGTCATAGGTCTCGAGTTCGACCCCACGGCACGTACCTCTGACTTTTCGGATTCATGTGCTTATTGTATAATTATCACTTGCTTAAAAACGGCGAAGGAAAACATCGTGAGGAAACCGGTATGCCTGAGAGATATGTCTCGACGTCATGTGAAGCCAAATCAGAGGCCCATGGGCGGCATAAACTCTGACACCAGGTTAGTTACACGAAGAGAAGAAGTAAGAATTTTGGTTGTTCTACTGATATTTAACTGCAAATATACTCCATTTCATATAATAATAGACAAAAATGGTCCACCACGGCCCGGTTCCTATAAACAAAAACGAATCGTTTTGCTTACTAATGGTAGCATTATTATTGCCAAACTGGGCATGTAAATAGACTCGTAAACTAATTTTACCTGTGTTATCTACTTCCATCTTCTTTTCGTGTGGTTAGTGACTAACCTGGTGTCAGAGTTTATGCTGCCTCTGACTTAGCTTCACATGCCGTCGAGAAATATCTGTCAGGCATGCCGGTTTCCTCACGTTGTTTTCCTTCACGTTCCTAAGCAAGTGATAATTATACAATACGCACATGATTCCGAAAAGTCAGAGGTGCGTGCCTTGGGTTCGAACTCGAGACCCATGACTTGGCAGTCCGACGGTCACACTACTAGGCTATCACTGCTATCTACTTCCATATGGGAGGGATTATTACGCAAAGCTATGAGGTCTTTGCTTCATTATTGGTAAAGATACAAGAATCTCAATTTTAATCAGCAATGCTCCGTAAATTATAGAAATTGGCCATAAGAGATGAATATCTTTTGAACCATTTCTTCAAGTAGAGTTTCAGCTCATCTTGATTGACTGTTAAGGTTCATAAAAGCATAGTACTGAGTTGAATCCCTGCTGACCTCACTGCATGTGTGTCATCTACAGATAGGTAATGCAGCATCACCCAGCTGATCAGCGCATTACGAAAGGGACTTTGTCTCTATGTCTGTTTGGTACGTTTTCGAGTCTAAACTTTTGGACCGATTTGAGGAAAAGCAAAAAATGACAATGGTTCTAAAAAACTTTTTCAAAAAACATTCCACCAATTCGCACTAAGCGCTTCCAAACATCCTTCATAATGCGAACTGCAACAGTGTGGAACTCACTACCTGCGTCTGTGTTCCCGAACGCATACAACCTGAATCTCTTCAAAGTTAATTCAAAGTTAAAAGTTCACTTCAAACTGGTTCTCTTCAAAGTTAATAGGCTTCTTCTGGGTAAGCTCACTCCATCGTAGACTTTGTCTCTGTCTCCTCTGACCTAGACTAGAGTCAAGAGCAAACCCATTTCAAATAAATAAAAAAGAAAAAGGCCTCGTTGGTCTAGTGGTGGCAAGCGCGACCGCTGATCGTGAGGTTCTCGGTTCGATCCCCAGGTCGGGCAAAGTGTTATTGGGTTTTTTCGTGTGGAATTCCTCAATAGCAGCCCGGCGTTTGGATTTGTGCCCAGTTGATGGCAATAGGCATGGCATAGGCATTACATGAGACTTACACATAACGGCGAAATGAGGGTGTTACTATACATCTCTGCCCAACCCTTCGGGGAATACAGGCGTTATGTTATCGTTCTAAATAAAAACCTACCACGCGGTCAGGATACTCGTACATACCTATATGTGACCAGTTGCTAACTACTACAAGCTAAAAGTGAACGAAGTCCCCTCTGCCATTGTTTATGGTTTCCTATTGAGTCCAAGGTTGATAGGAACCTAAATAACCGCCCACAATGACATTTAACTGTGTGTTACGTTACGTTTTTATTGACTTACCGTTTTGTTATAAATTGGCAGGAATTACGTTTAAATTAATGCGTATTTTTCAATAAAATATTGTTATTTCGTGGGTTTATCCTTCGATCAAGAATAGTATATTGATCGAAGGGTTTATCGGACTTTTTGAACTAAACGCTTGGAATTGGACCATTGTTAAGCACCTATGTAGTAGAAGATAACGAGTTTTTAACCGACTTCCAAAAAGGAGGAGGTTACTATGTTCGTCTTTTTTTTATTTTTTTTTTGTGTATTTTCATCGATATTTTCGCCAATTGTGAACCGATTTTGATTATTCTTTTTTTAATGGATAGGGTATACTTCGAAACTGGTCCCATTTTTAAATTTGGAGAAGGTCTGATGAAGAACTTCGGAGATAGATAATGGAAATCCTCAATGACGAATAGTACGCATATTGTGATGATGTGATTATGTTACGAGCAGCGTCTTTAGTAGGTCCAACAAAGTTTTAATTAAGAACACTAAAATGAAAAAAATAAAAACATTTTTTACAAAAAATTTAAACCGACTTCAAAAAAGAATAAAATAATTACCATATAAAATTAACAGTTTCAGAAGTCGGTGCCTTCAATTTGGTTCAGCGTGGATCAGCACCGACTTCTGAAACTGTTAATTTTATATGATAATTATTTTATTCTTTTTTGAAGTCCGTTTAAAAATTTTGTAAAAATGTATTTGTTTAGGAAAAGTCGTCGATGGTAATTATATCTGTTTATGTCTATAAGTGGATTGAAACGCGTTCGCTTCTTATTCGTTTTCCAATATTACAGAAAAAAGGTGTGATTCACTTCGTAAACAAATCTCCAAGCGATCAAATAACCTAACCTAGTTCCCAGATTTTATTTACACCAAACCACGGATGAAAACCAGATACAAACAGAGACAAGAACCTGGTACGTCTACGTACACAATTCCCTTTCATTTCTAAATGAGTACGAAACAAGACAAAATTCCCCGAAGTTGGGAAGCTAATAAGAGGTGCAACAATGACGACACCACCAGATGTCCGCCATAACTCTAGCCACGCCTAGGGTTGCCATCTCTAAAATTTGGCAACCAGGACAAGACGCGTGAAAACCCCGGATTTTAGAGCCCAAAACCCGGACATGGCAACAGGTTTTTTTAAACATAGTCAGTGTAATAAAAAACACGACACACAAATGTGTCGCGGGCGGCCTAAGACTTTAAATTTTTAAACCCGGACTACAAATGAAGCCCCGCCCGGACGCTCCCCGGATGCCCTCTAAACTAGGACAAACCAGGATAAACCCGGACGGATGGCAACGCTAGCCACGCGCAATTGTTTACCTATTACACGATACTAAAGAAACAATTCATTCTTGACGTTCTATAGTAGATGTGGGTGGTAATGAGAATTACATTTTAAGAAGTTAATGTAGGCAGCTGAAAACGATTTTAAAATATTACGATTATCTTTTTCTATCTTTTCCTCAATTTTTTCTGGCGTTTTAGTGAAAAGTTCATGGTTAAAATAGAAATTATACAGTAGTGATAGCCTAGTGGTGTGACTGTCGGACTGCCATAGGTCTCGAGTTCGAACCTAAGGCACGCACCTCTGATTTTTGGGATTCATGTGCGTATTATATAATTATCACTTGCTTAAACACGGTGAAGGAAAACATCGTGTGGAAACCGGCATGCCTGAGAGATATTTCTCGACGGCATGTGAAGCCAAGTCAGAGGCTCACGGGCGGCATAAACTCTGACACCAGGTTAGTCACTAACCATACGAAAAGGAGAAGACTGCTGCTCTTCGATAAATAGCTGCTTTCAATCAACCATAGTGTTAGAGATGGGACGGGCATTTTTAAGACGGAGTTCCCACAACGCGGTCGTAACATAAATGGGAATTACATATGAGGAAGTACAATGGTTCGAAGAACTTGTGCGATAGAAAGTCGATATTTATAAAGTACTTAATGGAGAAACCTGGGTGCCAATATTGGGTTTAACCATTATACTGTCAGTTACAAGTGTTTTTTCTGGGACCGACAACTCACGTCAATCAGACCCGTGAGACGCTAACAAGTAAGGTTGTGGATATCAGACGAAAGGCTCCGAGTCATTATTACAGCCTGCAGTCTGTAAACGTCCACTATAATATATAAAACTCCTTATCGACGCCTTAGAGTAAATACCTCGTAAGTGTAAAAGCAGTAACTTATCAGGAGGAAGAAAAAACTGCGTGCTGTAAAATTTTTGTACGGCGTCTTTTATATTTTTTTATTAATTAATATGGAAATTTAACCCGCTTTTATATCCAGAACTGTTTGATACTATAAGATTGTCCGAAATGCATAAAGGAATGACAGGTTCGTTGCAAGGTATTCACGCCATTGTATTTACGAGGTTCTCATTTACTGTCATAAATGGCACTACGAGTATCGAATGAACAAATGAGTCAGATCAGGATGTGCGTTGCGAAGTTTTCTTCCTGAAAACGTAATAAAATAAATTTTAGCAAAAACGCATTCCCGAGGTTTTCACAGGCGACGCGACGTTATCGACTGCCATAATGGTCATGAGAGAATATTATACTGTATGTAACACAACGAAGAGTAAACCTTGTAACTGGTTGATGGGTAGGTAAAGTATAGCACAATCATACACTTTTTGTCACTATCCACGCTATTGACCAATTTTTATTTTTCTAATTTTTTATAACCTTTTTCAGTTTTGTAGCCGATTAACATAACGTCGCTGGGCAGTGAAAACCTCGTAAAGCACAAATTCATTTTTATTTTTTTGTTATTCATTTGTTGAGTTTTAAATACCTTGTAATGCATATTTAGGATGAACGTGCACAGCTCTAGGACGAAATAGATTGATGAATAGATAATAAAACATAAGAACCTTACATCTACACTTCATACTTTTTTTTTAACAGGCTGTTATTATCTCCTCCTGTAAAATTACGTTCATTGCAATTACGAGATTTTTACTGCACAGCGACGATAACTAACATCATCCTACAAGATCAGCTGCACAATGTAAACAAGTAAGAAATGATCAGTTTCTCAAAATCCTGAATATCATAGCGTGACACACAGACAGACAACACAAAATATTTTCTCAGACATGCGCGTTTAGAATTTATAAGAATTAGGTAAATGTGTTGTTTTTTTCGACGTTTTTCCTTCGCCAATTCTACCTATAGATTAATTGGGCACACATGTTGATATTTACTTGCCCAGAATCAAACACGCTATAAAAACAAACAAATCATGGCTACGTTTCTGAAAAACAAAATCGTTAAAATCACAAATTATTATGAACAACAATGTAGAGTAATAAAATCATAATATTTAACTGCCAAAGTGGTGGCAAGCGCGACTGCTGATCGTGAGGCCCTGGGTTCGATCCCCAGGTCGGACAAAGTGTGTTGTGTTCCTCAGTAGCAGCCCGGAGTTTGGATTTGTGCGCGATTGAATAACAATAGGCTCGCACATGGGACTTAAACATAACGGCGAATTGAGGGTGTTACTATACACCTCTGCCCAACCCTTCGGGGAATACAGGCGTGATGTTATATTAACATCTGGATCTATAAATACATAAACTCACGCCTTTTTCCCATGGGGGTAGGCAGAAACTATAGAACGTAACATGCTACGACTCTTACATACTCCTTTCGCTTCATCCACATTCATACATCTTGTCATACACGCACGCCGGTTGAGAGTACTACGCACGTGTCCTCTGTGAAGAACATCACCAATAACATGGATGTATGTCCTTCTAGGACGTCCTCTACCGGCGTTTTCATTGACATCCGCCTTATAAATTCCTTTTGTTAAACGCCGTTCACTCATTCTCTCAACATGACCAAACCACCTAAGCATTCTCTAGGCATACTCTTTTAAACCGCAACTTTGTCTAATCTCATCATTCCTCAATCTATCATTCAAAGTCATCTGGATCTATTCATTATTATATTATTGTTTCATTAATATTTCGGACGATTAAAGTCTGCTTTGATCGTCACCATCACCGTAGATCGTCCGAAGATATCGCTATAGATTACTCATTACTGTAGTCATGACAAAATTAACTTGTTTTGTCCCGAAGTTGAACGAAAACATAGTGAGTCAGAACAGTTAAAATTCTTGGCTTAATTCTATTTTAGTTACAAACTTGTACGGAGCGCATAAGGTCGGATTCGAACCAGTGGTAGTGTACTACACACTCTACACAGTCTACGGCCGCCCGTAGCGTCATGGAGGGGAGTGGTCGCAGTCGCACGCCTCCGCTGCGTGCGCGCAGAATCACGTGCCGACAATGTGTTTTACGTTGGGCCACGTCGTGTTGTTTTATAAACTGTAGGCTCTATTACGTGAGTTTTGAATAGTCATGAATATTATTTTATTTACACTGGGTTTTTAGCTCCGGGTGCTGTACTCTACTTGTAGAGTACCTACGTTAAGGTCAAACCTTTGGAGACTATTCGAGGTAGGCGTGACAGTTATGTTGTTTTGGGAATCTTTGGTTTATACATGCATTAAAAACCCTTGCGTTCTGTGCATAGAACAAATACCTACCTTTACCTACCTACCTTTTTTGTAGGCAACGCCCACAAGCTTAATCTTTTTAAATATAGAGTAGCAATAAAACTTTATTTGAAACAACATAGTTCTCACGTGCTTAGGGTCTAAAATGTATGAAATAACATAACATCACGCCTGTATTCCCCGAAGGATTAGGCAGAGGTGTATAGTAAAACCCTCATTTCGCCGCTATGTTTAAGTTCCATGTAATAGGGGGCGAGCCTATTGCCATTAATCTGGCACAAATCAAACTCCGGGCTGCTACTGAGGACTTTCACACGGAAAAACCCAATTAAATTATGTCCGATCTGGGGATCGAACCCAGGACCTCACGATCAGCAGTCGCGCTTGCCACCACTAGACGAACGAGGCAGTTTGCATGAAATACGTGAAATCAATTAATTACTGTAGAATGGGGTTATTAGAGAACCACAAGGTTAATAGGAATTCAGTTAACGAACATGCTTCTTGAACCATTACATAACATAACTAGCCCATTGTTGTCCCACTGCTGGGCACGGGCTTCTTCTCAGAATGAGGAGGGTTTAGGCCTTAGTCCACCACGCTGGCCTGGTGCGGTTTGGCAGACTACATACAACATCGAGAACTTTATGGAACCCTCTCAAGTGTGCAGGCTTCCTCACGATGTTTTTCTTTCACCGTTAACGCAAGTGACAATGAAAAGTCAGGAGTGCGGGCTGGGATAGAACTCAGTCCCTCCTGCATGGAAGGTACGCGTTCAACCGCTACGTTATCACTGCTTATCACTGTTATCTTAAACCATTACGACATTTTTTTCTCTATAGACTGCTTGTAGATTGTCTTGCGGACCGTTTCTAGGTGACAGAGCAGTTATTGGCGAGACCTGAAGGATCTCCAACCAATGGGGACGAGTAAAATCCTTAACCTAAGCTAACAACAACTCCTACTAACATCATGACTACTAGCAACAACAGCACTAAGGGTGACCCCTAATGGGACTCGGACTTCGGCTTAGGGCGTTGCTGGCGAGAGGACTGGGATCCCGAGACAGCTTGATGAACCATTACGGTCACAGGTGCTTATGTATTTACGATTTTAATGTTATTGTATATTTCAATAACCTTCTTCTTTTCGTATAGTTAGTGCCTAACCTGGTGTCAGAGTTTATGCCGTTCATGGACCTCTGACTTGGGTTCACATGTCGTCGAGAAATATCTCTCAGGCATGCCGGTTTCTTCACGATGTTTTTAAGCAAGTGATAATTATACAATACGCACGTGAATCCGAAAAGTCAGAGGTGCGTACTTTGGGTTCTAACTGGAGACCTATGACTTGGTAGTCCGACGGTCACATCACTACTGCATATTTGTATATTTTTTTAACTATAGATAGTTTCAAAAATATGTCGTAAAATCTCCTACGCTATGTTCGTGCTATGCTAGGTCCTCTTCTAACCCTATTGTACCCGGTACCCGCCTTAAGTGATTTTAGTATCACTGCAATAAACTAGTATTTTCCAATAGGGTTTTGACACTCCTCAGATATGCTCGGCCGGCCTATTACCGGATACCCATAAAATTGCAATAATCACTAGACGAACTCCTGGCAGAGAAGTAGAATTTATTTTGTTACGTTGAAGAGTAGTTAACACTGAATATTTTGATGAAATATATCTAAATATTAACAGTAAAGTCTCTCTCTCTCAGTTCATCAACCTAGATGTTGCAATTTTGATAAAATTTTATAAGAATATGTATTGGTTACACGATATCGATATTATTATTGTCTTATTATCGCTTGTAGTTAACGTTAAGTTACTATGTATAATAGTATCAGAATATTTTGATTTAAAATAATTATTAATAGTAACGTCAAATACTTTCTCAAGTTCATCAACTTGAATGTTACAAGTTCGATAAAATTTTATAAGAATGTATTGATAACTACACGATATCGATATTATTATTGTCTTATTAGGTACTGTTTGTAATTAAGTAACGTTAGGTTGCAAAATTGGTGAACATCCTCAGTAGCAGCCCGGAATTTGGATTTATGTCCGTTGGATGGCACTAGGCTCGCCCCCTATTACATGGGACTTAAACATAACGGCGAAATGAGAGTGTTACTATATACCTCTGCCCAACCCTTGCGGGAATATAGGCGTTATGTTATCTTAGTAGCAAAACTTATGAATTTGATATATAATTGTAGAGTAAGTTAATGGCAAAACCTTATTGGTTCGGAGACCCTTCTGGTCTCGCCAATTAATAGTCAGGTTACGTAGAAAAGGTCCGCAAGACCATCTACAATAGTCGAATAGGAAAAAAAAAAAAAATGGCAAAACCTCATTAGAAAATAATATTTTATTGCAGGTGTAATTACTAAGCTGGTTGTAAGCAACCAGTTTGGTAATTAGTCGAGTTGTTTTTAGGGTTTCGTACCCAAAAGGTGCCAACGAGACCCTATTACTAAGCCTACGCTGTTCATCCGCCCGTCCATCCGTCTGTCACAGGGCTTTTTAACCTTAATAGGTAGTTAGTTGAAATTTTCACAAAATATGTGTTATTATAGCCGCTATTATGGTAAATAATAAAACGTCTAAATTCAAAGGTACGGAACACGTACCTAGTGAGTAAGTTCGACTCGCATTTGACCGGTTTTTTACATGATTTGAGTCGTATCACAAACAAACTTTTAGGTACAGTCGATTCCTAAGATTTACCGGGTGTTATTGGTCAAAAATTAAGACTCTTATATCTTTACCAATAATGAATCAAAGATCTCATAGCTTTGCATAGTACACCCTTCCATGTGGAAGTAACTATCACTGGTAAAATTAGCTTACGAGTCTATTTATATATCCAGTTTCGCAATATAAAATGCTACCATTGGTAAGCAAAACGATTCGTTTTTGCTCATAGGAATCGGGCATTGGCTGACATCGAGAAACATCTACACATTTTCCCTTGTCTTCTTCTTCTTCGTGCAGTTATCCCACACTAGGTGGGGTCGGCACAACATGTATTTCATAAATCCATGTTGTTAGAGGTTTTGGCTTATTGTTTTATGAGCGGCCGCCTGCCTGACATCAACCCTCCTTGGGAATACTCGTTGCGCCGTCGTGCGGCTGACCCAATGTGCTTGTTGATATTATGCACTGGGTCCCAAAATTATATGCTTGTCAATCTTATTGCCTACAATTAAGCAGACTATGTTCTTCTGGTGGAGTATACATGAAGTTCCTCGACCCACACATTTTCCCTTGTAATTCTGTTAATCCCGAAACCGAGAGCGATCACACATAATAATATGTTACTAAGTAGGTGTGTAATGTTTTGCATCAAAAATAGCCCGTAAGCAGTCCGAAGTCCACAACCCATTGGCCACATCTCTATATCTAGCGCGGTTATTTTGATCCGATCTCACGTTGCTACTACTCTAGTTTGTTTTCAATGGTACAAAGTTTGGACGTAAATATCGTGGAAAAGTTGGCCGATCAAAATAGTGATGAGACTGGGATTTGCTGTAGAGGCCCATGTGGTTAAATATTAACCACGCAGATTATACAATTTTTCAGTGGTCAGTTCGTGGATGGGTTACACATTGAGACCCCTCCGTGCCTCGGAGAGTATGTTAAACCGTCGGTCCCGGGGGTCATACGAATACCTATGACAGTCGTTACGGGTAGTTAAAAGCTTGAAAGTCTGACAACCGGTTTAACCTTAGGATATCGGCATTGCCCATTAACTGGGCTGCGGATGTCTATTGGTAGTCGCTCCGTGTAAAATTTTGGTATTCAGCCGCATCTGGTGAGACTGGAAGCTGACCCCAACATAGTTGGGAAAAAGCTAGGCAGAGAAACTGGGATTTGCTGACATTGTGTAGATGGTTTCAGAATGTGGTTAAGGAAAACATCGTGGGGAAACCTGCAGACCCGAGAGGGCTCTGATTAAGTTCTCGATGGTATGTGTCGTCCGCCAGCCAGGCCTGCGTGGTTGACTAAGGCCACCTAGTTTATTTTATCTTTGATAGTCTACTTCCACATGAGAGGGTCTACTATGCAAATCCACGAGGTCTTTACTTCTATTATCGGTAGCTGGTAACACTGGACAATGTTGATAAAGGAAGGTAATCGTCAAGATGAATCAACGTACCCGAAGTTATAAAAACAGTGGTCATTCGAAGGAGCAGAGGATTCTATGTCGAACAGCCGAAGAAGTCTGACTTTTTATATTTGATTAGCTTGTCCTTATTTTCTGATCTTGTGGAAATTGTGTAAATTATTATATTGTGAACTAGCTTCTGTAACTATAGGTCTACCGGAATCTCATGGCATTAAAAATTAATAACAAATAGTGGTTTTCATATGGCAATGTCAACATGTCACTTGTCAAAACGAGTATGACTGTAGTTGATACATTTTCAAGTTAATGTTTTCTTGTTCAAATATTTTTAATAAACATACTTATTTTAACAAGGTTTCCTTTTCCATTACAATAAAATTGCATAAACTGCATTTTGTTATGAGAAATAAATAAGACAGGTTGTAAGTAGTCAGCTCTGCCGTACCCTGTCTGTCTCTTAATTCACGTAAGAAGAACTGATATTCATGATACAATATTGCAGTCTATAGTAAATAATATATTACTACAGGAAGTGAATAAAAACCAATAATAATTACAGAAATGAAAGAAGCTCACGGTGCTATATTAGGTTACGACGTGGCAAAACCAATGTCCCTAGCAAAACTGAATGAGTGGGTCAAGGAACTTCAAGTATACTCCACCAAGAAGAACATAGTCTGCTTAGTTGTCGCCAATAAGATTGATAAGCATATCATTTTGGGACCCAGTGCATAATATCAGTAAGCACATTGGGTCACCCGCGCGACAGCGCAACGAGTATGCCCAAGGAGGGTTTATGTCAGGCAGGCGGCCGGTCATAAAACAATAAGCCAAAACCTCTAATAACATGGATTTATGAAATACATGTTGTGCCGACCCCATTTAGTACGGGATAAGGGCAGGAAGAAATGAAGACGAAATTAAAGAAAAAAAAATATAAGTATCAAGACTTTTTATTCAAATTACTCTTGTGTTACCCACAAAAAAATTTAATTTCCCTATTTGCCATCAGATTCCGGTAGACTTATAACCACTAACCCTAGTAATAAGTACTCTCCGTGGTGGAGTCCATGTTGGTTTCATTAACTTTATTTACCATGCCCCTAATCCTGACATACTGATATTGGTGTCGATTCTGTTGTGCACAAACTAAACTTAATTTAAGCTATCACCATCTTTTTCACTCTGATAAAATAAGAAAGAGACAGACATAAATAAGAGCTGTCAAATTTAGTTGAACTAAAATTTCCATACAAATTTAGACGACACGTCGGAACGTGTCGACTAAGAACACGGTGAAGTTCAAGGCGTATACTAGTTTGACATCTCTAACTTAGTTCTTGTCTATCACCGTCCTTTTCTAGCGCCGTCTGTTAGTAAAGGATAGCAATTCTTTTATTTTAGTTTAGTTGGCGAATAAGAGAATCGGCGCCAGTAGCTATAACTGTAATGATAGATTCACCCCTACAAGAATCTGTTGTATGTATTTTACACTTAATTATTGATACAGATACAAGAGTCTCAATTTTAACCCGTAACGCTTCGTAAATTATAGGAATCGGCCATATGTAGGTAAACTTGTACAAAAATAATTAATTTCTTGTAAACTTACAATCAACGCCACGTCAGCAAGTTTGAAATCAACAAACATGACGCAACATTTGTAACCAAAAGCTTTGTTTACATTTGTTTATACCTGTTTCAAGTTATTAATTATTGTGAAGTTCGAAGTAAATGTGGCGACTATATCATAACGCTTGGTAATTTTCGAGGTTAACAGGGAAATCCCCACGGCTAACGAGTTCTAAACGCGACATTGCCAACTAAAGAGGTTTCTTTAATGGAAAACAAAAATAATATTTGGTTCACGGTATTTTATTTCAATATTTTTGAGGTGATTTGTCAAATTTGGTTGCGGTGCATGCTTTTGCGAATCCCGCGACCCCAGCCGAACGGTCAGGAGGAGGAACACCGTTGGTTTTTAGCCGGTAAGAGTCCGGCAAACCCTCTCGCCTTCCCCAGGCGAGCGACATCCATGAGGATTTTCCAACGACAAAAAGGTGATTTATCAAATTTGAAGTTTTGGCAGATCTTTTATACAAAAGCTGTCAAAACTTCAGTAATGTTCTAGTTAAAAGTTATCAAAATTGGTCCTAAGAGGCTTATAATAATGCATTAGTTTATAACATTATCTCCTTGCAGTCTTTTATGGCACTCATGAAAATTAAATAGGTACCTACATTGCTGTAATTTAGGGCTGATAATCAAAAATAATTTTACAAGGTTAGTTGGAAAGGGGGTACTAAGCCGCGGGCCACTTAAAGTATCACTGATGATTGCTTTAAAGAAAGTGTCAAAATTTCAAAATTCGTTAAATAAACATTGCATACAAAAAGATTTATATTTTTGTTTTATCAAGCATATTTTTATATATTTTTATTATTTTATAATATTTTTATATTTTTGCTTTAGTTATGATTTCAGAAAATTAAGTTTCTAATCCGTGACCCCAAATATGACCTAAATAGTAAACACAGCTGATCATAGGTATGGACAGATAGATTTTAGCATATTTTTTACGAAATATTTGAACAGCTATTTCTCTTAAACTAATGACTTTTGGGGAAGTTGTAGAACAAAAGTTATCCATTATTATGGGTACTTTAACACCCTTTCGGCTTAGTACCCCCTTTCCGACTAACCTTGTATAATTGTGTTGCCAACCTGATTCATCGCACATAAGTACTTTATTTTGCTTACCTTTCATGAGAATAACATTAGTTGTAAGTGTTTATTCAGTATAATTATAATTGTCATTATTACCATCACATACCTAATTAGGTAAGTATATATTTTACACGTGTCTAGTGCATGTTAACAAACACAACATAACATAACATCACGCCTGTCATCCCTGAAGGGTTGGGCAGAGGTGTATAGTAACACCCTCATTTCGCCGTTATGTTTCAGTCCCATGTAATAGGGGGCGAGCCTATTGCCATCAACCGGGCACGAATCCAAATTCCGGGCTGCTACTGAGGAATTCCATACGGAAAAACCCAATAACACTGCCCGACCTGGGGATCGAACCCAGGACCTCACGATCAGACGAACGAGGCAGTTAAGAAACATGTTATATGTTATTTAAAAGAAGCTGCGGGCGTCATTGTTTATCTAACACGAAACCGCGGTGCGAGGCGCCTGCGCATGAAACACAGACCGCTCGTCTTGTGAGGAATGTCGAATGAAATTCTGTATACTGTAACAACCTACTACCGACTGTAGATCGAAAGTTTGATAACCAGTCTAACCTTAGAATATCGGTATTTCCTAATAACTGTGTTGTGGAGATCTGATGGCAGTCGCTCCGTGTAAAGTACTTTGTATTTAGTCGCATCTGGTTAGACTGGAAGCAGACCTCAAACATAGTTGGAAAAAGGTTAGGAGAAAAAGACTGTGACCAACAGAATAATATTTACACGATTTTTGACTTCATACACCATTCAGTACCTACATCCAGCGCACCTTGCGCAGTCAGCCCCGCTACCAACCTTGCCATGACTAATCTTTTCACCACAGCATGAGCTAATCTCATATAATATAAACTAGCGGCCCGTCCCGGCTTCGCACGGATGGACATTTTTCCCGTTATTGCAACATTTTCCATTTATGCTCCGCTCCTATTGGTTGTAGCGTGATGTTATATAGCCTATAACCTTCCTCGATAAATGGACTATCCAACACAAAAATATTTTTTCAATTCCAACCAGTAGTTCCTGAGATTAGCGCGTTCAAACAAACAAACAAACTCTTCAGCTTTATAATATTAGTATAGATAACGGAATCAGGCCTTACTTTGCCGAAATCCATGACATAGGTACAAATATGTATAAAGAAAGAAAGAAAGAAAAAGCATTTATTTTCCCGCCCAAGCGGACGCACAAGCATACTTAAAAATTTGAAATATAATATTTCTTAAAATTAGATACTTATTACTACAACAAAATTTTGCACTTAAATTTAAACATAAAATAACGTGGTAACCCAAACACAAAAAAAGAAAAGAAAATACAACAATCTATGGCTACTTTTTATAGTCCACAGACGTACTAGTAGATATATAGTCTGTGGTGCACAATAACAATCATCCTCATCTTCCTGCCCTGGTCCCAAGTTACTTGGAGTCGGCGCAATATGTTCCTCTTCCAGTGTTCCCAATATACAATAACAATATTTTATGTTAATTCCGCAAAACAGTTCATCAAGCTTGAATGCAGTATGTAGCACCGCCCTCCCACCCGCAAATACAGGGTTAGTCGGAAAGGGGTACTAAGCCGAAAGGGTGTTAAAGTACCCATTATAGTGGATAACTTTTGTTCTACAACTTTCCCCAAAAGTTATTTAGTGTAACAGAAATAGCTGTTCAAAGATTTCATAAAAAATACGCTAAATTCTATCTATCCTCAGCTGTGTTTACATTTTAGGTCATATTTGGGGTCACGGATTAAAATCTCCATTTTCTGAATTCTTAACTAAAGCAGTTATGAAGAACTTTTGAAAAAATAAAAATAGAAAATCATTTTGCATGGACATCTTTTTTATCGAATTTTGAAATTTTATAAATAAAATGACACTTTCTTTAAAACAAGTCAATCAGTGATATACATTAAATGGCCAGCGGCTTAGTACCCCCTTTCCGACTAACCTGGTATAGTGAAATGCAGACTTTATTGATCGCTCCTTCTGCACAGCTCGTGCCGACAAGAGAGAAGAAGAAGGTAGTCCATCTCGACCGTTTCTTGTAGCGGTCTAGCAGTGTGGCAGGAGAACATGGGTAGGTATGTGAATGATGGTGGACCGAGCCGCGCTAGCAGCTAGTTCAGCCTAGCCTTTTTCCCAAATAAGTTGGGGTCAGCTTCCAGTCTAACCAGATGCGGCTAAATACCAGTATTTTACACGGAGCGACTGCCATCAGACCTCCGCAACCCAGTAACTGGGCAATGCCGATATCGTAAGGTTAGACTGGTTGTCAGACTTTCGGGCTTCCGACTTCCCGTAACGACTGTCATTGGTATTCGTATGACACCCGGGACCGACTGTTTAATGTACCTACTCTCCGAGGCACGGGGGAGTTTTGATGTGTAACGTGTGGGACGAACGGTCACCCATCCATAGACTGACCGCGGCAAGCGTAGCTTTACCTCGCAAATCGTATGATCCGCGCGGTTGGTAATAAGCCACGTGCCCCTCTAACGAGCCACGCTAACAGCTAGTATAAAAAATACCTACTAATACAGACTCCTCACGAGTCCATTGTAAAACATCCATTTTTATAATAAGAACAAATATTAAATACGAACAAACTTACAATTTTGATTACACTTTATTGTAAGTACAAATATTTTCGCAAAATTCTTGCATGTTACTGTCAATTATAAATGTTTGTATTCACTTATGGCCGATTTCTATAAATCACGGAGCGTTATTGGTTAAAATTGAGTCTCTTGTATCTTTTACCAGTAATAAAGCAAAGTCCTCATAGCTTTGCATAGTAGGGCGTCCCATATGGAAGTAGAGCTATCACAGGTAAAATTAGCTTACGAGTCTATCACCCATATTCTAAGACGTTCCTCCAAAACTTATTCGACTCGACTCCACCTCGACTCAACCTTTTTTACTACCATCGGTAGTTATAGTTGACATAACCGTCCTCGACTCGAAATTTTTCCTCAGTCGAGGTAAGGAATCATCTGTCAAATTCAAGGTACCTCGAAACCTACCTTAAGGAAGGAAGTGTCAAAGTTCGTATGTAACAAAAATGAATTTTGAAGAGTTATTTGCGCGATGCAGATAATTCAAATTATGACGTAATGACTCCGTCGAGTAACCTCAAAGTTCACTCGAAATTGCGACTAAGAATATAATTTTGAAGGTGTTTTCGAGGCCGTTCTGAGTCGTGCATGAGTCGAGTAAGTTTTGGAGGAACGTCTTAGAATATGGGTGTAAGTATATGCGCCATTTGGCAATAAAAAATGCTACCATTGGGAAGAAAAACGATTCGTTTTTGTTTATAGGAACCGGGCATTAGTTGTAAACTTTATAGATGTTCTGGTAGTATGCAAAATATATTTTTATCTGCAGGCGTAGTTTGACCACCGTAGTCAAGGGTTTTGTCGACGGAAGGTTAAACAAAATGGCATACCTACCTATTGTCAGTGTGTCTACTAGATCATGCTATGCCTGCTGGTGTGATCGTAGACACTTTGATGTGAAACATCTAGTACGGGCCTGAGGGCGGCTGTTGCGTGGCGACGCTCGCGATGGCAGACACACGACGGCAGGCCTTCGTAACTCGTCGGCTCTCTTCGGTTTGATTCGGCCAGATATTTAATTTTTACAATATGGATTTCGATATTTCACATCTGCCAGGCTTCCAGCGGCGACTTCATTTTTTTAAGTCCAAATATTAGAACGTACTTGTCCGTCTTTATAGAAAAGGGTTTAATTGCATTATCCAGGATCAATTCCTAAAAAAACTGGTGGGTTTTAGATTCACTTACCCGCATTATTAGTAAAAGAACTATCGTGTACCTATACCAAATCATTTTATAGCAAGCCTAGGCGTGCTAATGCATGCATGGTTGCGGTGCATGCTTTTGCGAATCCCGCGACCCCGGCCGTACGGTCAGGAGGAGGAACACCGTTGGTTTTTAGCCGGTAAGAGTCCGGCAGACCCCCTCTCCATCCCCGGGCAAGGGACATCCATGAAGATTTTCCAAAGCAAAAAAAAAAGAAAAAAAAGAATGGCGTGCTAATGCATGCGAAATGATGAAAGCATGTGTACGCATGTTCGTACAAAATTCCCATTTTCTATGAGTGAAATGTTAATGTTTGCTACTGCATGTTAAAAGAGATTTTGGATTGAGATCGGTTATCGGCCGATCCCAACAACAGATCTCAATCCGAAATCTTTGGATTGATGTAGGGTTTGGCACATTTTTTTTAACCTTTCCGTTTTGGCCCTAGTCTCACCTGATTAATGGTAAGGGCAGATAGGGTCTAAGATGGAGCACAGGAATCCAAGGAACATAGATATTGAGGGATTCTCCTATACCCCTCTAGCTCTTACATACACACGACATTTTAATATTACGTGGTAACGCTTAGACATATTAAGAAGACAGCTTAATCAGGTAGGATCACGAACTATAAAAAAAATGTTTTAAACAATGTTTAATTAGGAACACAAAAAAAGGGCGTGGCGATGAACCTAAAAATAGTTCCCAAATCTGTCGCCGTTCGCTTCCCGCGATGTGGACATACCGAAAATAACATGGCCTATGACGTCATTCCACAACCGGTCGGAACCCACCCAGAATTTTTAACTTGCTTTAAAAATATATATAAAATTCCCAAAATGCATTGCGGAGCATTGATTTCTTGATAGCTCATTAAATTTAATAACAGACATAACATAACATCACGCTTGTATTGTCCGAAGGGTTGGGCAGAGGTGTATAGTAACACACCCTCGTTTCGCTAGTTATGTTTAAGTCCCATGTGGCGAGCCTATTGCCGTTAACCGGGCACAAATCCAAACTACGGGCTGCTACTGAGGAATTCCACACGGCAAAACCCAATAACACTTTGTCCGACCTGGGGATTGAACTCAGGACCTCACGATCTGCAAAAAAAATCTAACAAAACAAATTAATAAAACATGTTTAATGAACACATACATAAACTCACACCTTTTTCCTATGGGGGTAGGCAGAAACTATAGAATGCCACATGCTACGATCCTTACACACTCCTTTCGCTTCATCCACATTCATAGAAACATTCAACATGTTAGAAATCATAACATACATAACATAATCAGCCCATTACTGTCCCACTGCTGGGCACGGGCCTCTTCTCAAAATGAGAAGGGTGTAGGCCTTAGTCCACCACGCTGGCCTGTTGCAGGTTGGCAGACTACACTCACCAACGAGAACTTTATGGAGCCCTCTCAGGTGTGCAGTCCTCACGATGTTTTTCCTTCACTGTTAACGCAAGTGATAATCGAATTCTGATCCGCACATGAATTCGAAAAGTCGGAGTTACGGACTGGGATCGAACTCAGACCCTCCTGCGTGGAAGGCAAGCATTTAACCGCTAGGCAATCACTTGGTTGATTTAACACTTATTTTGTACATAGTCCTTGTTTATTCATGAAGAATGGCCGTCGAGGAACCACAAAACCACAGGAACAATAGAAGGTTTTTTTTTGATTGAGACGTTTGTCCATAAATAAACTACAATAGATTAAGTTAATTTATAAGGCTGTGATAATATTACTTGTAATTTCAATATTACCATTGCAGCCGTATTTTCAGATAAAAAAAAACTTTTTTCATAGAATTTATTTATATTTTTTAGTTGAAATTGGAACAATAATTAACATATTTCAATAAATTGCATTCTATGCAATTTAACGCCATGATTTTTTTATCCTGCGGATTGACTCCATTTTACTAGTACTATCGACTAGTCAAATCAAACTTTTGAAAATAAAAACAAAATAAAACTTCATCCCATACAAAATTACTGAACAGCTGGTCGTGTTTGTATGGGAAGATGTATTTTTTGACTACTGAAATGGAAGCATGAAGATAATGAAAAGTTCACGGTGTATAATTGCTAAGATTTTTAAGATGAAAATTTCACAATGTATAATCCCATGATTTTTCCCGGCATGACGTCATATCACGGTGGGTGTGCGTGCAGCATGCGTGGCGCGCGTGTGTGGCCGACGTGTCGCGATTCCACGTCAACGAGTTTTGGCTTTACATACATGACGTACTGATATCGATAATTTTGATATCTTTGTTTATTATTGCAGCTGATTTTGTGATGAGATTGTTATTGATGGTGTAATTGTTGTTCGGTGAATCTGTTCTATGGCATGTGTTATTTTTGGGGAATACCCGGGTTTAATAAGCCGATTTGATGAATATCTTGCATGCCCTTGGGTACCGCAAAAGGTGGCTTGAGGGGTTATTTTATTGTTAAATATTCGGAAAACTTACAGCTGAGTGCGTGTGTGTGGGGTTGTGTGCAGGGTGTGTGTGTGGGTGTGTATCTGTGTGTCATGAGGATAGTCATCCTCCTCCTACCACCCTGTAAACCAGCATACTCCGATCAGAGTAATACCCATATGAAGAGCTGTCATTATGATCTTCTTATGTGACTCCGCGCAGTCACACCGTTGTTAATACAGCCCTCATCAAGCTGGCTGTATCTCTCCCAGTCCTCTCGCATTCAACACCCTAAGAGGTTCGAGTCCCCCCTTGGGGACACCCTTAGAGGTGTTGCTGCTATAATACTCATGATGTTACAGTAGTTAGCGTAGTTAGCTAGGTAGTTAGTTTAGGTATTGGTTCGGAGACCCTTCTGGTGTCGCCAATAATAGCCCGGTTACGTAGAAAAGGTCCGCAAGACCATCTACAAGAGTCGAATAGGAAAAAAAAAAAAAGATCTTCTTATGTGTCGGCACAAGTTATAGCTCATGTCGTGATGACAAGATTAGCTCGTCAGCAAGGTTGGTAGCGGGGCTGATTCCTCATGGTGCGCCGGACGTACTTGAGTATTGCCCCTTATGGAGGCTGTTATTATACAATCCCTAATTTTCATTATTATCATGATTAAAATGAGACATTATATAACTACCTCGTTGGTCTAGTGGTGGCAAGTGCGACTGCTGATCATGGGGTCCTGTGTTCGATCCCCAGGGTACGTAGTGTGTTATTGGGTTTTTCCGTGTGGAATTCCTCAATTCCCTGTTGATGGCAATAGGCTCGCCTCCTATTGCATGGGACTTAAACACAACGGCGAAATGAGGGTGTTAGTATACACCTCTGCCCAACGCTTTGGGGAATACAGGCGTGTTGTTATGTTAATGAGATTAACAATCTGCATCCACTTCTTTTGATCATGTGAGAATCTGTTGATAATGATGAAATCTACCCTTAATAATAGTTATTGGTGATATTCTTCACAATGGACAGGCATGCATGTATGACAAGATGTATGAATGTGGACGAAGCGAAAGGAGTATATATGTAAGGATCGTAGCACTGCTGTCCTTTAACTAGAAAGCCGTTAACCATCAAATGGTAAATTTTTACTTTTTAATAGAAAGTGATAGAATTATAAAATTTCTATCTTTCTGTCTAAGAAACATTTTTACAATATAAATAGTTTCAGAGATATGAAAATTTTGTAGACCATTAAGTAACATAATTTATGATGATTCCATCACTTGAAAGCGTCTAACCCATACTTCTTCGCTTAATATACGTTAAAATACCTTAACTGCCCGCTGTGATGATAATTTTCTATGAGTCCGACAATCAGTAACCTAAGTACCTAACATAGTTTTTAAGAAACAACGATTCCCGCATTTTTGCCATTTTCTCGGAAACAACTTTTTGGGCTTAACGGCTTTCTAGTTAAAGGACGGCAGAGCATGTGGCGTACAATAGTTTCTGCCTACCCCCATGGGAAAAAGGCGTGAGTTTATATATGTATGTGATGATTTAGATTAAGTAGCTACAGAGCATCCGCATTCTGTAGTAACGACCATCGGCACAAATATTTAACAAAATAATAATAATTGTGGTCATTTAGCATGGCGTGAAATGGACCGTAAGGTTAGAAGTAGTTGAATTATTTTGTATTTATTACGTGCTAACGAATACATATAATTTATTTTTTGTACTAATCAGGTGAAAATTATTTCTTTGTGTTGTTAGCTCACAGAAGGTTTTTAGAAGTCAGTATGTTTGTGTCATGTTATCGGTGAAAATATCTGCCAATCGTCGCGAGGAACACAGTTGGTTTCCATAAAGTCGAAATGCTCTAACTTTTTGAGGATAATGCAGCGATGTGCCGTATTACACCACTTTAACATAATTAGCCCATTACTGTGCCACTGCTGGGCACGGGCGTCTTCTCAGAATGAGAAGGGTGTACGCCTTAGTCCACCACGCTGGCCGGATGCGGGTTAGCAGATTACACACACCATCGAGAACTTTATGGAGCCTTCTCAGGTGTGCAGTCCTCACGATATTTTTCCTTTACCGTTAACGCAAGTGATAATCAAATTCTGATCCGCACATGAATTCGAAAAGTAAAAGGTACGGACCGGGATCGAACTCAGACCCTCCTGCATTTACTCATAATTATTTCCATATGATAGGGACAGAAACACAGGCATCCATATCAGAACCATCACCCGAACCATGCGACACTGTCGTGCTAGCTTTAAAATAATTGCGCAATCTATTAATTGCGCAAATAAATAGACAGATTGCCAACCCATAGGAGTATTTACACAAAGTACATGTTATTCAAAACTGTTATCTCTCTAATCAAATATGTTTAGGAATCTTTTCATTCATAGGACTGATAATAGATCCTACCAGAATGATATGAGATTGGTGTGGTCTCGAAAGGCCACCCAATCTTTCCTTTTGAATGTCATGTGGTGATTAACGGATTATATCAGGTACAGGCTGCAGTAATCACCGGTGCACGTACTGATAAACACGTACTTCATACATCACTTTCACAACCAATCTCTTTTCAGAAATTCCCACCTAATATTTCATGAAGTAATTTTATTAGTCACTAGCGACCCGCCCCGGCTTCGCACGGGCGCAATGTGGATACTAATGTGGGGCATATAAACCATTCTCTTGAATCACTCTATCTATTAAAAAAAACCGCATCAAAATCCGTTGCGTAGTTTTAAAGATCTAAGCATACATAGGGTCAGACAGACAGCGGGAGCGACTTTGTTTTATACTATGTAAAGAAGATACATAATTAACCCATTACTGTCTCACTGCTGGGCACGGGCCTCTTCTAATAATGGGAATGGTGTACGCCTTAATCCACCACACTGGCCTGATGTGGGCTGGCGGACGACACACGCCATCGAGAACTTTATGGAGCCCTGTCAGTAGTGCAGGTTTTCTCACGATGTTTTTCCTTCACCGTCAACGCAAGTATAGTATAATAAACCTTATTTAAAATAATCAATATTCTTTTAAATAAGAAAAGTCCACGGTGGCGATTCTGTAATATTTTTGATTCTTCGCCGATATCTCACCATATCTTTTGCTCTGCCAAATTAACTACATATTTATCAGTTGATAGCAGAACCCTTAAGCATGATCTGGAATTATTCAGAAAAACTGAGATCCTTATAAGAACCAAATACCGGTTACGTATGTTCGTTGTACAATAGGTTAGCAACCTGCTATGGACAATCTTTGGATCGGAACATTCGCACTGTGCGTGCTACGTGCTCACGTGTTTCTACGAGAACTTGTGTCAGTTGAGTGAGTAGTGTGTGTGTGTGCAGTGAGTATGTTCACGGTGATTAATGTAGGGGTTGAGATGTATAATGTGTGTGTGTAATGGTTATCGTAGAAGAAAGTTTTGAGGTTTTAAAAATGAAGCTTATGAAAATGTTACTTTTTGATATAAATCGCAACGATTAATTACGTTCTTTATAGTTAACTAGCGCCTCGCCCCGGCTTCGCACGGGTGCAATGTAGATACTAATGTGGGCGATATAAACTTTCCTCTTGAATCACTCTATCTATTGCTGACTGCATTAAAATCCGTTGCGTAGTTTAAAAGATCTAAGCATACAGACAGCGGGAGCGACTTTGTTTTATACTATGTAAAGATAATTATATTGAAATTGTTGATCATGCACTTTCATATTGATTACTAGTTTACGTAGTAATACTTATCAACTCAAGTATTTCGTAAAATTCCTCTAAAAGAAGGCGTTGTAAGTAACCCACAATGTATATTGGATACTTTCTTGTTTGTGGGTGTTTTTGATCCCACTTTGTTATAGGATCCGGTTAATGGTATCTCATCCTACTACCTACTACCATCCACAACGACTTCTTAGGTTACTTTTATAAAATCAATTATTAACATTACCTATAATATCAGGACCATACCAGCTACGATTCAAAAAACTATATTTCAATTTTGGGTCCAAAATTTACGTCCAGCGTACACAAGTATTACCGAATTAATCTGACGATACGTTCTTGAAACATAATATAACTTCTGATGCAAAGGAAATGTATTGATGACGTCAGTTTCATGACACGACAAAATATTAAGCTACCCATATAAAAATCCATATCTACATAACATTAAAGACTTCTGATGCAACGGAAATGCATTAATGACGTCGTATTTCATGACATGACAGTTATGGCATCCGCATGTGACGCTGCTGGCGACAAAATGACACTATGTCACAGCAATTTCCACTACCGTTTGGCCACGGACAGGTATTCGTTGGAGCGTAGTTACAATACAATAACTTTCTTTGTATAATATTTTGTGATAGTATATATCTATATTAGTAATGGTTTTAGTTACTGCACGTTCTGTTCTTCCTAGCCTTTTCCCAACTATGTTGGGGTCAGCTTCCAGTCTAACCAGATGCGGTTGAATACCAGTATTTTACATGGAGCGACTGTCATCAGACCTCCGCAATCCAGTTACTGGGCAATGCCGATATCCCAAGGTTAGACCAGTGGTCAGACATTCGGGCTTTTGACTTCCCGTAATGACTGTCATAGGTATTCGTATGAAACCCCGGACCGACAATTTAACGTGCTCTCCGAGGCACGGTGGGGTCTCGATGTGTAACGAACGGTTACCCATCTATGGACTGACCGCGGCAAGCGCAGCTTAACCTGGCAAATCTTATGATCCGCACGATTGTTAACTTACCACGACCCTTCCTCTAGTTACTGCACATATTAAGTGTATTTAATGATGTTTTGAAGTGTGTGTTTAGTTTAAATATATTTGGGAGTTAATGAAAATTCTACAGCGTTTAATAGTTTCGTAGTTCCGCCCTTTGTGTTAAATAAATAATGACTTCCGTGAGACAAAGTTGAGTATAAATATTTTGGATATCGTCAAGCAAGTCTGATTTATCTTTGCTGCTTTTAACTACATAAAAAGACGCACGAAACACAAATTAGGACACAAAAATTATACGGAGCCAACAATATTGGGAAAAAACATAATTTTATTATGCATATGAAGTTTTAGTGATAGAAGTTGTGTGGAAACCGGTTGTCATGGTAAGGGCATGTGATGCGGAGGAATGAGGAACATGTCGTGAGGAAAGTTTTGAGTATGAATGTGGATGGTTATAAGAGTAGAGGAAGACCAAAGAAACGATGGATGGATAGTGTGAAAGGTGATATGGCTAGAAAGGGGGTGACTACTGAGATGACGGCTAATAGAGATGTATGGAAGAAGAATTCATACTGCGCCGACCCCAAATAAGTTGGGATAAGGGCAGGAGGATGATGATGATGATTAGATTTTTTCCCAAGGTGTTACTTATGGGGTCTGAAATCGTTATCTACATTGTTACTAACACACTGGACCCTTTGTTGTCTGCCAAATAAAGATCTCCAGTAATTCAACCATATTATCAATTGGACTAATATAGTGTTAAAGACATATTTTCCTTCAGAGCATATCCCGAAGTTATAAGAGTTCCTCGTGTTACATTGAAATCCAAAATCACGCGACTTGATAATATTTTATTCGCAAAATTGAAATTCTTTGTGTACTATTGTTATTACTACAAAACTACAAATATTGCGAACTAGTCTTGCTTTTGGCTCCCAATAACCCATTCAATAATTTCTTGTACATTATGTCACAGTATCTATGGGAAATATGACACTTACAATGGGATATCCCGCAGTTTCGTTCACATCAAAGTTGACGCTTAGGTAATTCCCTCTTTGCTATATTTTGACGCCAATCGCTTGTGTTCTCAAACGGGCAAGTAGAATAATTTACAAAACATAATCAGCCCACTACTGTCCCACTGCTGGGCATGGCCTTAGTCCACCACGCTTGCCTGGTTGGCGGACTACACACACCATAGAGAACATTTTTGGAGCCCTCGCAGGTGTGCAGGTTTCATCACGATGTTTTTCCTTCGCCGTTGACGCAAGTGATAATCAAATTTTGATCCACACATGAATTCGAAAAGTCAGAGGTGTGAGCCGGGATCGATCGCAGATCCTCCTGCATGGAAGGCAAAGCGATCAACCGATTGGCTATCAATAATACAGTTTTCTTTTTACAAAGAATTATCTTTTAAATGTTAATAAAATTGGAGTGTAGCATTGGAGGAGTTTGTTTGCCTAAAGAATCTATCAGAGTACTTTTCCTTATTAGATTTTTAAGATTTGCTCGATGTCCTGCAATAATTTTATTCCCAGATCAGAATGGAACTTCGAAACGCAACAAGTTATCCGTAGTAAGAGACGACAACTGAGAGAAACAATTTGTTCTGAAGATCAAAGTTTGGTAAACACGTGTTGCATGGATACGAGCAATCCAAAATGTCTTCCTATTTAATGAAAATAAACTTCAGTATTCTTTGGTTTAGCTATTCATGAATTCGTTTCTAATGGCTCTTGGTTCATCGTGTGTATAATTTCTATAATTATTGTTTATTTTCACACGCATTGAGGCGTCTGCCAAATTGTGAATTTATTCCCATGAATTTGGTGTTTTCTGATTCCAAGAATTGGTGTATTTTTATCTCAATTTAAGATGATGAAATTATTTAGAACATTACCTAGAGTTTGGGAATCTGTAATGATTGCCAAATTCTAGGAAAGTGTTTCATGTATTTGATAAGTCGGAATTACATATTCTTTGTTTATCATCACCTGTTTTGTATTTATAGTCTACTTATCTATATCACGGACATTAAGTGTGAATAACATCGTTAATTACATGTTTAATTGATTGTTCAATATTTCGTTTATCTGACAGTATGTTAATTGCTCTGTCTTTTCCATTTGAAATGTTTTCGGTGTGATATCGCCAGAGATAAGCGTGTCTGTGTTTGTTATCAGGTTGTGTTTGCGGCACCGCGGCTGGCAGTCGGCAGGCGGTCGCCGGCCGGCCCTGCCCGCCGGGACCCGGTGGCCCGCGACCGACAACCGCGCCGTTCAAGTTTATCGTGATCGCCAGTCACGCGACCAACGTGTGCTCGCAACAAGTTCTTATAACCAATTCAGGACGTATCGGTGTGTGAAGTGTATAGTGTGATGCAATCAGTGAGGTGCAAAACAAAACAACGGACTTGTATAAAACATTCAGTTTAATCTTTTGGAAGCTTAACGTCGCTAACAATAACATATTCTTACATCTAGATGCTACTTAAGTAGTCATAGGACAGTCTTAGAGATGAGTAGAACTACAACTAGGTAACGATCATGAGATCTGGATCACAGTCGAGGAGTCATGCCACACAGTGTCCTACTGTGCCGGCGCAACAGAGGGATGTACCGGTATGGCGACAGGGGGTGAGGGTAGGAGCTTTAGGACGGGTGCGGGGGGGATGCGTTCTTTGGCGTGTCTCTTGACGTGTTTGGCGAGGTGGTCTGAGCGCATGAAGCGGCGGTTGCACACGCGGCACCCGAATTTTTTCTCTCCGGTATGTGTGCGCTTGTGTCGCGACAGCTCGTCTGAGCGGGAGAATCGGCGCTCGCAGCCATCCCACGCGCAGCGGAACGGTCGCTCGCCAGTATGTGTTCTAGCGTGTGCTTTCAGGTGTGACGATTTAAAGTAATTTTTTCCGCAGCCGGGGTATGAACACTCGTAGAGGCGTCGGCGGGCGGCCGGGGCCGGCGCTACTAGCCATAGCGCTGTGGTCGGCAATAAGGTGCCGGGCACGATGACGGCGGGAGCGGGTCGCGGCGCCAGCGGCACCCAGCCCGGGGTGGCGGCTGGGGACATCGCCTGGGGCACTCTCTGCTCGTCACGCAACTCATGTTTCGGTTGACACTCAGGGTGTGGCGAGGGCACGCGAGCCTCCTCCACTTTAGGTGGTGGACTTGGGGGCACAACTGTGATTGGTGGCACGATTTGAGCTTGGGTCGCGATGTATTTCGCTTGTGAGTAACTGTGTCCTCTGTTCATTTTAAATTTGAGCGTTTTGAGGATATTCATGTTCATGTCTTGGGGTGGGGGCGGCACCAGCGGCTCGGGGCTGCATGTGCCGTCTTTGTGCGCACGCATGATGACAGAGGGCCGGTAACATGGCTCAGGCGGCGGTGTGGTGAGTAGGAGCCGCGCCAGCTCGCACCGGGACCTTTTGCTGAAGTCATCCTCACCCTCAGAGTCAGAGGGCTGAGGAGTGACCAGTCCGGTGGGCGGCGGCGACTCCCTGGCGCGTTTCACTGCAGCCTTCTTGTAAGGTAACTCGACCTGTGAGACAAAGACAGATGCACGTAAGTGAACGGTCGTTAGCTGAGCGAGCACGCGGGCGCTGCGTGATCGCGCCGTGCGCTCTTACATACTTTCGATTGCACAAATGGCACTGAGATATTAATTTTTTGACAGTAAAAAAATTTTTTGGGCACTGTAATATTATTTATAATTTTTTTTAAACTTTTTGAGTCGAATTTTAAAAAACACTCACTTTATTTTCCATCAACGGTGGCGTTGAAGGCGGTGAGAGCGGTCCGCAAACTTCGAGTAGAGTCGACATTCTGATTAAAATTATAACATTCAACGCAATAAAACTTTCTTTTTTAATTCACAAAACTTGTGTTTTCGCTACGCGCTTCCGCTGTTGGGAGCCGTGTGGTTCTGTTAGCGGGCGGCAGACGAATAAACCGTTCGGCGAGCGCTCGAGGTACGAGGCATGCGATTGTGGGGTGAAGGGGGGGCGGGTGTCCAATGGGAGCGGGCGGCTCGACTGCGCGGGCCAATGAGAGCGCAGTGATCACGCAGCCGGCGCGTGTCGACGCGTGCTGTTCACGTGCACGTGGTGTGACGGCGAGGTCGGCGTGACGTCACCGGCGCGCCCCCGCATGACGTCGGCGGAGGGGCGCGGGCGCGACAAGGTCGCCGCTTGCCGCTTGCACCGCGCACAATCAATGACACTCGTTTGCATCTAGCTCTACTATTTTGACAGTTGCGGTTCGATGACCCGCGCCCGACATTAGCAACTTTCTAACGAATGAGAGTTTACTGAGGTCCCGTTAGTGAGTTCTAACATTTTTCTAGTGATCTGTAGACATCGTTATGAGAAGTAATGAGTGCAGCGTTGAGATAAATGCTATCAGCGCAACAAGTGAATTGTTTCATAGCTGTTGTTGTTATTGTATCACCGACACGATTAGATAACTAGCCGTGTACTACGTGTCTAGTGTAATAACTTACCGCGAACTATGATGCGTCACCAACATTTTATGAATAAACACCTAATATTCTAAAGTCCAAAGTATCTGTTTATAATAAAATCTATCTACCTATGACGTTAAACGTTCTTGATAGAAATAATTTTGATTGATAAAAATATTTTTTATCCGTCGTTCACAAATTTTTCTCATGATAATTTAAAAAAAAATTAACACATTATACTTAAGCCTGCTCTGGGCACAAGTCAACGGCCTTCATAAACATTCAATTCACTTCATTTAAACACTGACAAATTCCAGTTGTGCGGGTCAGCCTCTCATAACATCTTAGTTTCTCTTTGCTAGACATAATTTCGCAAGCTTACCTACTTAGTGAACAAGAACGAAAGGTCAACCATTTTCATGAACTATCCAAATTTGACAAGAACAACTGATTCTACAATTGACCTATTTGAATTTTTACTTTAAAACACTGTTTTTACGGTGAAGATAAACATCGTGAGGAAACCTGCACACGAGAGGCCTCCATAAAGTTCTCGGTGGTGTGTGTAGCCGGCTAATCCGCACCAGGCCAGTGTGGTGGACTAAGGCGTAAACCCTTCTCATTCTGAGAAGAGGCCCGTGCTATGCAAAGGGACAGATAAGAGCTGATTATGTAAACACTGTCTGATATTGATAGTTAATTGATTAAATGTAACTAGCATTGGCACCGTGTCAAGTAATATCAATATTAGGGGCTGTCCATAAATCACGTGATGTTTTATTAGCATTTTTTAACCCCCCCCTCCCCCTTGGTGATACGTGGTGAGGTTTAAGATTAACCCCCCGCCCCCACCCAAAATCACGTGTATTTTTTAGTACCTACAAAGAATCTTAAAATTTTTAGAATATTATCTTTAAATACAGGTATAAAGTATAATCTAATTTTGAAAAAATAAATACACGTGATATTTCGTGATTTTTGCTAACCCCCCCCCCCCCCTTTCAAGCCTCACTTGATTAATGGACGGTCCCTTACGAGATTTCGCCTAATCTGGTTTTAACTAAGTAATTGTCAAGGAGAACGGTTGAAAACAATCTTCCGGTTTTATGAACGTTAGAGGTCGCTTCATATCAAATATCAACTGTTAAAACAATATACCGGCTACAATTCGACTAAATTTAGAATCAGCTTTAGTTCCTAAAATAGACTGCTCCCCGCGTTTCTAAATTTAGATGCTTGCTCTAATATTAATTACCTACGTATTAAGATTTGCTTGAATCATTTTTATGATTTGAGGAAGTAAAATATGATGAATTTTATAAAACAACAGTGATATTAATACTACAACCGCTCCAAGATGTTAATAGAATTCTGGTAGCCAATGACATCAAGAATGTCAATCGGAATTTCAAATAAATTCTACCGAGCCCGTTGACACAACGTATCCGTTTTAATAGATCCGTCGGTACTGGACGTGTTATTCACATCAGTCCTGTACCGACGGATTAGTTAAACAAATGGCAGTTGCGTTGCATCTGGCAGGCAGGATACGATAAAAATAAGGATCCAGTATTTTTTACTGGATTTGGAATACTGTCGTGTGTGTGAACTCGCTCATACAACTACAGGCGCCATCACTAGAATAAAAACGGATCCGCTAAAACGGGTCCTATAAACAGTTTCTGTGTGAACTAGCTGTCAGAAATACTTGTATACAGTACATAATCATAGTGTTTTCATGTCACAAGAGCACAATAACGCCAAAAATGGAAGGCAAGCAGGCTTATTATACAAGCCCCGTGAGCTTAGTATAATAAGATGTTATTGAAAGATATACTAACAGGTTGTATGACTCCATTGATTATTTTTATTATATCATACGTGTTTCAGATGTTGTCAACTTCAAAATAGTCGTAAAAAACATTGAAGTACTTAAGTATAAGTTTATTTTTGTTTTCAACAACTTATTTTTGTGTTTACGTCAACAATTTTGGAACAAACAAACCCAACGTGCTCTGAATATTTTTAATCCCGCAAGAGAAAGGTCAATGACCTGCAAATCCGGATTTTTGTTAAATCCGTTCTTTATCAAAAGACCACTAGATTTTTCTATATTTCCCATAAAAATCGTTACTCATAAAATGCTAATTCTCTACTCTGTAGTAACCGTTACGGCGCGGCGCGGGCGTCGGCTACCTGCAATTACGTGTGCATGTGTGAGCGACGCGTGCATGTATGCTTCGGTGCGCTGACGCATCGTTGTGTCGTGAAAGTGAGGCGCACGCGCTGGCTGAGTGATCGGGGACGGAGCGAGTTAAGGGAGGTAGCGAGGTCACGGAGCAATTGGACTTTGGACTTTGTGGTGAAGCGAGTGTTTCGATTTTTGTGAAAATAAATTAAGTTTGCCTCTATTTTTAGACACAGGGAGAATTAGGATCTCCATCTTCCCTAATTCTATAGCTGTTTTAGTAAATGCGGATCTGTTTCATAATTAAATTAGACATAACAAATATATTTAAGCTTATAATCTTTATCACGAGGGAATCGCGCTATAACACGACACGGTTGCCGCAGTGGCTGAACGATTGGCTGAACGATTGGCTGAACGATTGCTTTCTACACTACGGATCGCGGGTTCTGTGCATGCTCGGAACAAATATTTGTATTGCCTTCGCATAGTGTTTTCGGGTCTAGGAGTTCGTGCATGTGAAGATTTGTGTTTGTAAACGCAACCCACAAACAAGAGAATACTTAAAGTGAGGCAAGGTTCTACAGGTTGTAAAATTCGCCCCGAGCGAATAGCGCGGCTATTGCTCGCCGCGCGGTCACCTAACTCGGGGTGCTAAAATACCTCACGTTAAGAGGAAATGCGGTCGGCATTTAGTCCATACAATCGTATTCCTCAGTTTCCTCCTTGAATAATGTCACTGGAGCAAATGTTTTTTACCATATGATATATCTACCACCACTATGTCCCTATGTTTTGTTTTTGTCAATCATCATCTTCCTGCCCTGGTCCCAAGTTACTTGGGGTCGGCGCAATATGTTTTTCTCTTCCACTCTTCCCTGTCAGCCGTCTCATTATCATTTACTCCCTTATCTTTCATATCCTCCCTCACACAATCCATCCATCTTTTCTTAGGTCTCCCTCTCCCCCTCTATCCATCAAAAATCATATTCATCACTCTCTTAGTCACATGTGTTTCGTCCCTCCTCAGCACATGCCCATACCAAGACAAACGCTTTCCTTTCAACTTTTCTGTCTGTTTTTTTGTCTGTGTGTGTGTTTTGTTTTTGTCAATAAATTAATTATTAAAAGAACTAGAAACTTTAAACTTTACAAAAATCGACCGGTTTTACCACCATTTTCATACATCTGGCAAACAAATTTGACGAATATAAAAAAGAAAAGAAAAACACAGACATAACCAAAGTCTTTCTTAAATTATTACAGAAAAAAATATTACCGATTTTAATATTTTTTTCTGTAATAATTTAAGAAAGACTTTGGTTATGTCTGTGTGTTTTTCTTTTCTTTTTTATATATATATCCAGATTTGAAGAAGGAAAGAGGGAAATACGAAAGTACAATTGCGCTAATATTGCACAGAAGAAATCAGTTCAAGATGCAGGAGTCTCTTTCGCGCTCAATTGGGAAGGTTTGCGGGAGGGGTGGGACGGAAATAGATCGCAAAAACCTATTCAAATTATTAATATTTTGCAGCCCGCGTTTCCTCTTAAGAACACATGTTTACTTCTTGTCATTTTTTTTATTGAATGCATATGTATCCCGTGCAGGGTTAATCTATGTCAGCAGTACATCAGCAGTACGAGGTTTGAAGGAATTACATGATTTCGTTTACACCCTGTATAAAATAAAAACATCTATGACGTAACTGAGGCGATCGAGATTTCGGCTACGGCTACATCGGCTACATCGCCTACAGACATCGGCAACACCGGCTACGCTTCCGTAGTAGACCCGCTACGAGTCTAGTCACAAAATTTTCTGAACTTTGTTCTGCTTAGGACGTGTGTTTTTGTAGCTGTTCTTAATAATAACGGTAATTATGTTTTAAAAGTACTTTAATTGAGCGATTCTATCTCTGGGAGAAGGAATCGCGATGAATAAAACTTATTTTAAATCAGTAACTTCGATTTATTTTTCCTTTAATTTTATTAAGAGTTTTGTTTGTCATACTCTTACCGGCTAAAAACCAACGGTGTCCCTCCTTCTGACCTAAGGCCGGGGTCGCGGGATTCGCTATTGCATGCACCGCAACCCCGGCAGGTCTTGGTCCACCAATTGCTGGTAGACCTCTCCACTGTAGGGCCCCACCTCACGACCGCCTGAAAGGCGCGGGGAGAACCCCCACATCACCGGTGCACCAGAACACATGGTACGCCGTGACCACCCCGGGGACCAAACAAGTACATAGGCGCCAGACTACCCCGTGTCTGGGCACCCCTGGTCCCCCTGCGACGGATCAGATTAGTGGCCCCGCCGCCTACCACTTTTCGGCCGCAGAGGATAGAAAGGGCGGCCAGGTACACCCCGCCACTCCTCTCCCCCTGCGGCCCCACCGCGTCCGCCATCTGACGGTGGTGGCCCCGTCAAGGCCGCGGAAGGTAGGGAGAACGGCGCACTGTAATACCGGCACTCCTCTCCCGCTGCGGCCTCCAGCACTCAGCCGCGATGCGTTCCAAACGACATCGCGGCCCGCCTCAGTTGCGATGTCGCCCAAGCGACACCGCAACCTACTTGGCCGCTACATCGCGCTTGTTGCCGTTTACAACCCTACAAAAATCCCATATCATCATAGTATAATGTGCTGTGTGTTTAGCTGTGATAGCTTAGTGGTGTGACCTTCGGACAGCCAAGTAATTGGTCTCGAGTTCGAACCCAAGCCACGCACCTCTGACTTTTCGGATTCATGTGCGTATTGTATTATTATCACTTGCTTAAAAACGGTGAAGGAAAACATAGTGAGGAAACCAGAATGCCTGAGAGATATTTCTCGATGGCATGTGAAGCCAAGTCAGAGGCCCATGGGCGGCATAAACTCTGACACCAGGTTAGTCACTAACCATACGAAAAGAAGAAGATAGTATAATGTCATATATAACAATTTTGTCCCATTTTGCACTTGCATGCATGCAGCATTGAAATGCATTATGAGCTGTAGTGTAACTAATAAAAGTTATTTGACTGCATTGTTGGTCTAGTGGTCGCAAGTGCGACTGCTGAGCACGGGGTCATGTGTTAAATCCCCAGGTCGGACAAAGTGTTGGGTTTTTCCAATAGGAATTTATCAGTAGCAGCCGGGAGTCTGGATTTGTGCTCTGTTAATGGCAATAGACTCGCCTCCTATTACAACATAGGACTTAAACATAAGTGGCGAAACGAGAGTTTACTAAAAACACCTCTGCCGAACCCTTCGGGGGAGACTAGGCGTGATGTTATGTAAAAGTTACTTTTAGTACATACAAGTATTGCTAACTCAATCTAATAATTAATTCTTAACGTTACTCAAGAACAAAATAAACCTGTTTAAAACCACGCCCGCTACAATGTTCTCACATGGACCACACACCAAATTCATGTGTGTGATGTAAACAAACTCGTACTCGTGCCAGTGTGGGTGTTGTTTGGGGAAACCACGCCGCCGAGCGGTGACGTCGCCACGATATGTTGATCATTGTTATCACTAACAGGAGGCTAACAGGTTACATGTCGATTTTTCCAATTGGTCAACGTGTGGTCAAGGTGACGTCAAATACCCCGGACTTGGAATTGTGGTGAAATATGGTTTGGACTAGTTAAATAAACAGAGTTAAGGACGATTTCTACCAAACGGCTCGCATCGCATCGGATCGGAATGGATTTTACAATCTTTGAACGAAATTAAATCGTGTACACAGTATTTAAAGTCTATATTACAAAGCCGCGCACAGCAGCTTGACCGCGGGCGTCTTCCGCGACACGCGATCATAGCCGAAAGTATGTTGCGACGCGCGATCGACTCCGTTCGCATGTCGTCGTATCCGTACGGCTCCTTTCAAAAATTAGAACACGTCAACATGGTAGGAATGAAACTATTTGACTAGGCGCAGAAACGGATACGTTCGCAAGCGACTGTACGGAGCCGATCGTATGCGTCGACATCGTGCCGGACGGGATTGGTTGTCTCCGCATCCGTTCGCATTCTTTCCGATCCGATGCGATGCGAGACGTTTGGTGGAAATCATCCCTTAGTTTCTATGTTCCAGATTAATGATATAATTATTTTTCCTACTGGTAATTGTGGTCAAGATGACGTCATTAATTCCGGATACACGATGGTGCAAAAAGATTTGGTTTGGTGATGTAGAATTAGTAGATGTGTGACCTAGATGAAGACTACATCCAGCAATGGACTGTGATACTATGTTAATTGATTGAAGTTTTTCTTTATTCTGTGTCTTGGTCGTGCCTTGTTGCAACTGATAGTAAGTGCAGACCCTGGTCTAAGATGGAACACACGAATCCAAGGAACAATTACATAGAGGGCTTCCCCTATACCCCTTTGGCTCTTACATGCACACGACGGAACACAGTAAACTGCTTGGCGCCGGATTTTAATGTGAGGACGTTTTATTCTAGCCCATCTACATGTGATAAAAAGTCTGTGGTACAATTTGTTATGTGAGAATCCTTATTATATATACACTGGCCTGCAAAAATAAGTATCACACTTTTAAAATTTCATTTTTTTCTAAACTACAGAAGTTAGAGATTTAAAATAAAAAAACATTTTAAAGCAATTTTTATCAGCTTTCTTTGAAACTATAGTAACAAAGTTAAACTCTTTTTTGAGTCCTTTTTGTTTCGAAAATATATCTTGTGTACTTAAAAAGTTATTGCAATTTTAAAAGTGTGATACTTATTTTTGCAGTCCAGTACCTATATATTATTATATTATTTATTATTATTATATATATATTAATCTTTTACAACTAGTTACCATTCAGCTACTTGTAGCTCTAGCACGAATGCTGTGGAGTAATAAAGTAAATGTACCTAATTTAATTTTGAATCTGAAATACTCGTTTCGCATCTGAAATACTAGGTATCTAATGAAATTGAAAACTTTATTCATATCTACGTATACAAATTGTGCGTGTCGCAAAAAATTAAACCAAAATGTTACAGGACAGTTGTATTTTCGATTTAAAATTCGCTTACATTAGCGATACGTTACCATATAACGGGGTGAATAGGGATGCAGGGGTGAATCGGGACGAAAGTTTAAAATGGATTTTAACGTTGAAATAATTTATTTATTTGTTGCCAACGACAGTTAATCGTTATAATACACTAAACACATTAGAGTCCTTTTTGGCAACAAACGATATTATTTCAATGTTTAAATCCGTTTTAATGTTTCGTCTCGATTCACCCCTGCAGCCCTATTCATCCCATTTTACGGTACTACGGTACTATATTATGTCAAATGAATATGTTAATGCTAGATTTTAGTTTGTAAAAAGTTAAAAACTGCAATACGCTACAAGAATAAAACGACTTTTTAACCAAACAGTTGGAGTTCGGAGTTCTGCAAGAATATATTTTACTAATCCATGCTTGTACTGCCGCCATGTTTATATTATTTCCCGTTTAATATTACAATGTATTGCGTAGATTGCACACGAAGTGTCACAGTGCTATCGTGCCACTAAGTGGTACTATATGATGAAATAGTGGTGTGATGAAAATCGATCGCGAATGTAGGTACCTACGACAATGATTCAGCGGGATATTGAAACATAAACGATACTGACGAATAAATTAAATCGAAATATTAAACTGAATGAAGGCTTTAACAATGTAATCCAATTTTATATTAACAAACTTATTGTGTTTTTATGTTTATTTTGACTGTTTTAGTTCTTACATAGCTAAAAATCTTTTTTTTAATCTGTCTGTAGTTTTACTATACACATTGTAATTTAATTTACATGTTTTTAATCTTTAACTTACTATTTTCCCTTGACTATAGTTAATAGTAGGTTGTAACCATTTACAAGTATCTATGTAACAACAAACCTATAATTAAAAACTGTATTTGAAATAAAAACAACACCTAATTGAGCATCGAACAAGGAAAACGCTGGAAACTGCTCGCAACTTGATATGCATGGCTGCACGCGATGCGCTCGTGTAGCGTGCGTCTGCGCAGGCCATGCGTGTGTGCGTGCGCTTGGGCATGTCATGTGCATTTTTGCGTGTATGTGTGTTGGCGGGTGTGTGTGCTGGGTGTGTCCGTTGACCGGTCAGCTCTTTGTTGAGAGCGTAAAAAGTAGGTGTATTGTTTTGACGTAGTTTTTTTTAGACCAAGTATTTTAACTGGCGGGTTTAGTATGATTTTTGGATGGTTTTGATTTTGGTGGGCTAAGAGTACGTCACTCCCTCCCTCTCCGTGGTAGTTGTAAAGTACCTAATATGTCTCATAAGCGACAAGCAGAAGCGATAAAAAACGTACCTACTTCTCAATATCGCCTACAGCTATAAAGGTTAGAACGCAGTGGTTATGTACCTACCTAACTAGAAACAATCACCTTTATCAATGAGTAGGTAGATACTTATGTAGGCACTACCGGTAAGTAACGTCTACTGTGTTATCGGTAAAATACTACTCTGAAGAAAAACTAAATGTTTATTTGAAAGAATCTACGCCATGACGCCCATGGCATACCTTTTGGTACCCGGCAAAGAATACGCTATCTTTTTCATCTGTGGATGTAGTAAAAAGGCGACTAAGGTGTTATAAGGTGTGTAAACATCCTTCATAATGCGCACTGCAAGAGTGGAACTCACTATCTGCGTCTGTGTTCGCGAACGCATTCAACCTGAATCTCTTCAAAGTTAGAGTTAACAGGCTTCTTCTGGGTAAGCTCACTCCATCGTAGACTTTGTCTCTGTCTCCTCTGACCTAGACTAGAGTCAAGACAAACCCATTTCAAATAAAAAAAAAATATGAAGAGGGTGGACGGCCTCGTGCCTAATTAATATCAGCGAGGATCGTACGATTTGCGAGGTTAAGCTGCGCTTGTTGCGGTTATTCTGTGGATAGGTGACCGTTCTCCATGCCTCGGAGAGCACATTGTCTGTCGGTTTCGGGTGTTATAAGAATACTTATGACATTTTTTATGGTTAGTCAGAAGCTGCATTGGCATTGCACAGTAATTGGGTTGCGGAGGTCTGATGACAGTCGATTCGTGTAAAATATCGGTATTCAGCCGCATCTGGTTAGACTGGAAGCTGTCTCAACATAGTAGGGAAAAGGGTAGGAGGAAGGATGGACACCATCCTTCTAAACAACATTAGGTATTGTGTTCAAGAATCTTGTTGCCAAGTGATTATGATAATATCTTCGATGGCCGTTTGTTAAAGCGGTAACTACCTAGGAGGCCTGTTTTCAGCCAGATAGTGATGATCTTCTCTCATGTCGAGCAATACGAGAATAGCTCATACTCTGGTACAAAGATTAGCCAGTCAGCAGGGTTGTTAGCGGGGCTGACTGCCTAGGTTGCGCCGGACGTACTTGAGTATCATTACACGTGGATGCTAAAATAATGATGATGACATCACGACATTATTTTCAAGTTTCGCAATGATTTAAATAAATAAAGTTATGATGACAAAATACAACTGTTTTACTGCTCCATTTAAACGCAATCTGTTCTGAACAAAAACAGGAAACCATACATAGTTTACTTTATTATTATTGTGATGAGCAATGGTGATAACAAAACTATTATTATGTGTCATTGTGTAATATTATTAGGTATGCTTACTTAGATGAATTACTCATACTTTAGTATTTCAGCAGGGTAGGCAAGGAAGTACAGTCGGGGAATGATAAGGTTTCATTCCTTTCCCACATCGCGGGCACATGTTACCTTTTCAAACTATTGAACGGAACAGACTAATGCATGGAAAATTGTGTTTAATTATTTGGTAGCAAAGATCAAAATTGCCTTTTGCTTCCATATGACGTAGTAATGCCATAATTATAATGTCTTTGATTTGATTTAATGAGTTTTGTTGTAAAAATCATGACATCTATGAAATCGATGATTAAATGAATTGTCATTACTTGTGTCTGTCACCATATTATCCTGTCAAAAAATACTGTATTTTCATTTCTATAATGCTGGCAATACGTAGTCGGTAAAATGGTTCATTTCTTGGACTGTGCAAGCAAAAATAGATCTTAAGGTGTATTTTCATTCCCCTACTGTACATACCGATGATTCCTACAAAGGTTCGCCCAGGCGACACCGCAACCTACTTGGCCGCTACATCGAGGGCTTCCAGGCCCAAGCCCCGACGAGCAGCCCCTCCTCGGGTTCCTCTTCGTTTCACCGTGGGGATCTATGCCACGGCTACTGAGACCTCCCGCAACGACAATGCGGGAACCCACCGGGGGGGTCGCAGTTCTAACCTAACCTAACCTAACCTAGGCGTTACGAATTTGACAAACTATTTATTGTCTAAAGATTGTTTGCTGTAAAAAGTACGTTATGTAAAACCTCAACTGGAAAAAACTAACAACGTCTTTATCTTAATATTGAAGTTGCTCTCTGTATTTCTAGTCGCTCACTTAGTAATTTAGTCGCACGGCTAGTATTTTAATATCTGAAATGGATTAATCACAACCCACTTTTTGTAAGCTCGTTCTGGATTTTATTATTAATCAATATTCGTCGTTAGTTTAGTTAATTTTTCGCTTACTCAAATTCATACCGCTCAAGTTATTAAAACAGTATCTCATCATCAGTCGCTAAGTTTCTTTTTATTCGATCGTTTTATAATTCCCTATTTTACCTGTGGTAACTACGTCCATATACTGGGTGTAAAAAATATCCTTAACGAAGCCGAAGTCTACGCATACTGTACATCAAACTAAGTAGGTAACATACTTACAGCAAAAGTAATTGCTGGGAAACGACTTTTATTTTTTGGTATCAAAAACAGCTTTTTATTGTAGCGCGCAATGTAAGCGCGCGTGCAGCAGACTGTGCCTACATTTCGAAAATTTTGACAATGTTTGTATAGAACAATGTTTAGTAATAACATTTAAACTTAATTTTCGTGAAAACCGTTCAAAAATATGGTGATTTTGACCTTCAATATCTCCGTAACCAGTCGGTTCCCAGGTATGGCCTAATAACAAAAAATCTTCGTAATGATGGGAAGAATATGTGGCTCTCGGCTTCGTTAAGGATATTTTTACACCCGATATGAGGGTCTAAGTACTATGCAAACCCAAAACTATGAGGTCTTTGCTACATTATTAGTAAATATACGAGAGTATCAATATCAACTAATTTCGCCCCGTACCTAAACTATAGGAATCGACCATAAGCCGACTCAAAATAGCCTTCTCACTACAAATTACTCTATAACACTTTTCAGTAGGCATGTAAATCAATTTGATCATTGGTGTAAATCATGATAAAAATCATAGTAATTTTTTTAAATTATTATCTTCACTTCGAATATTTGTTTGTTTGATTCAAATCTTGCGATAGATTTTTCAACTACTTCTGCTTAACCAATTCACTTGAAACTTCGCACACAAATTCGATTCCCACGACAATACAACTTTATAATAACTTCAACCTTCAATCTTTAAATCCTAATGCTGGGAATAACGTTTAACTTAAAAGTTTATTGTAAGTTATTTCAATTTTTCATTAGCTTTTAGTAACATTCTCTGTTGGAACTTAAAGTTTTAAATTATGTCCGATGTAATAATATTACAATGTGACTTTATGATCTGCGTGTTTGATAATGTACCTGTCAACACCATTACTAGTCTCAGGAGATTCGTGTTCATCGGGGGACAATTGAGTTAAGTACAATAAGTGAGTAAGTAAAAACACAAAATAAAAATACATACAGACGAACATAGAACCTCCTCCTTTTTGGAAGTCGGTTAATAATAAAGGAAATTTAATTATAATATAATTATAATATCTCACCTATAAACAATTATTATACAGTAATAACAGTAACCAAAATGAAAAAAAAAAAAAAGAAGAAGCAGCAATACCCAGCCTAATGAACATCCAATAAATTTATGAAGACTTAAAATGTTGACAAGAAGTCGGGCGAAAGCCTTAACAGAGACCACACGCCCAAGATCTTCGGCCCCGTCGCTCAGCTCCGCCTCGCAGCCGCCGGACTCCTCAATCGTGAGTGATGTAACACCGGCCGCTGCAGTTGCGTCGAGCTCGAGCGACGAATACTTCTCGCCGCCTACTTCACCACCACCAGCAAGACGACGAGGAAGAGGCCGACCGCCGGACAGTTTGAGACCTCGAGGCCCACTGGCCTCTGACAGGGTCCCCGCTGCCGGTGGAAGTGTGCAGCGCATGCGTTGGACTCCAACCATGAACGAGAACTGCATGCGCGCATACTTTGGGGCTACAGAGGGGGGAACTAACCTGACCGCGTACCGTGGTCGGATGCTCTCTCTGTTTCAGGTACTTGAGCCTACTGTCAACGTCTCGGCACAACGATTGTCGGATCAGGTGCGAGTCATTCAACGTGATCACAGGTTGACTGACGCCGCACTTGATAGGCTACGCTCTGAAGTACAGAGTAACGCTATCATTTCTCTCCAGTCGCAGACTGCGGCCCAACCGCGAACCCCAACTGTGGTTCCGCCGTTGCCCACCCACGCTAACGAGGAGAGCGATGATAGGGTTACAAATGTAAGTACCCAGTGCAATGAACAATTGAGGAGCGCTTTGGAGCTTGCGATTCGAGAGTATCGGTTCACTCCGCCAAACATTAGACCACGCATACCCCGTTTGCCGATGCATAGAAAAAATAGGGCGCTAATGTGTGCTCTAGATTCGCTGTTATCAAGTTATTTTGATAACAGCGAAAACCTCGAAGATACTCATTCAATCCTGTACTGCGCGGCTGTTGCGGCATGTCGTGTAGCTCACGCCAAATTTGATAATAATGACAAAGCTACACGACCAAAACCCGCCGTACCAGCCTGGCAGTGCAGGATTGAACGTCGTATTAACGAGGCTAGAGCGCTCATTGGCAAACTAATCTGCTTCAGGGAGGGCAATACTCGCCCTAGAGTGATGCGGTTTGTGAGACGGGCATTCTCGGGGACTGATATCAATCCTCGAGATTACATGTCCCGTGTCACAGAGCGCATCGACTTCCTGAAGCAGAAGGTTTATGCATGGGCAAACCGTATTCGGAGGTATAAGCGGCGAGTGGAGCGATATACCCAGAATCGCATGTTTCATAGCGATGAAAGGTGGGTATACAGAACCTGGGAGCGACCTGATCACGATGTGAGTGACGCGCATCCACCGGATAATGATGTCATGAATACATTCTGGCGCAATATCTGGTCGATGCCTGTCACTCACACTGAAGGTGACTGGATGCAGGAGGTCCAGCGAGCGTGTGAACCGATTAAGGAAATGGGGGACATTACTATTGTCCCCCAAGACGTAACCAGTGCAGTCCGTCCAATGGCGAATTGGAAATCCCCTGGCCCAGACGGACTGCACAACTTCTGGATAAAATGGTTACGCAGTTCACATGCTCGTTTGGCCTCACAATTCCAGTCGTCTTTGGAATCTGGGTCGCTTCCAGAGTTCCTTACAACAGGAGTTACCCACCTGCTCCATAAATCAGGTAGTACTGCGGAACCCAAGAATTATAGACCAATTACATGTTTGCCGACGGTCTATAAACTTCTTACGTCTATTTTGAGAGCCAAAATTAATTCTCATATTTTATATAATTCTATAATGTCCGTCTCTCAAAATGGATGTAAGAATGGGTCCCGCGGTACTAAGGAGCTACTCCTCATAGATATGGCCATTAGCCAACAAGTTCGCCGATCCCGAAAGGATCTGTCGACATGTTGGATAGATTATAAGAAGGCCTACGACTCAGTACCACATACATGGCTCATGAGGGTGCTGGAGTTGTATAAAGTGAATACAACTCTATGCGCCTTCCTGACGTCATGTATGGGGCAATGGAGGACAGTCCTTCACTATCCAGGATGTCGGCAAATTCAAGGGAGAGGAGAACCAATAAGGATTGAGCGAGGTATATTCCAGGGCGATAGTCTGAGTCCGCTGTGGTTTTGTTTAGCCTTGAACCCTCTGAGCACATTATTGGAGGGTTCAGGGTTAGGCTACCGGTTGAGAAGAGGTGGTCAGGTAATATCCCACCTCCTTTACATGGACGATCTGAAACTCTTTGCCCCCAACAACTTGCAACTGATGAAGTTACTGAAAGTAACTGAAACTTTCAGTAATTCCATCAGGATGGAATTTGGTGTGGACAAATGTGCAGTCATGCATGTAAAGCGAGGAGGGATTATGGAATCCGTGGGAACACAACTCTCGGACTCCATACACCTCAGATCCCTCTCCTCAACCGAAACCTACAAATACTTGGGCATGTCGGAGACATTAGGCATCAATGAGACCGACATGAAGCAATCGTTACGGGAGCGCTTCTATGGCCGCCTGATAAAGGTACTTAAAAGTCTTTTATCAGGCGGAAATAAGGTGCGCGCCTTTAACGGTTGGGTCATGCCGGTCTTGATGTACTCCTTCGGCATACTCAAGTGGACTCAGACTGAACTTGACGCCCTGGATAGGAGGGTCCGTACGCTGCTGACTGCATACCGAATGCATCACCCACGTTCATCGGTGATGAGGCTGTACATTCCGAGGAAGTGTGGGGGTCGAGGCTTTTTAAATGCTAAGACCCTCCACAACCGCGAGGTGTGCAGCCTCAGGGAGTACTTCCTCCAAGCCGACGTGGGGATGCATCGAGATGTAGTCGCAGTGGACAAAGGATTCACCCCGCTCTCCTTGGCTAAAGAGAACTGGCGCAAGCCTGTAGTACTGGATACTAATGGCCGCAGGGAGGTATGGCAGAGCAAGGAGCTTCACGGACGCTTTTACCGGGCCCTTCATGGGCCCGATGTAGACTTCCTAGCGTCCGTAGCCTGGCTACGTTTCGGTGATCTCTTTGGGGAAACCGAAGGTTTTGTCTGTGCAATTATGGACGAAGTTATGATGACGAACAACTACCGGAAATATATTGTGAAGGACGGCACGGTTGACATCTGTCGGGCATGTCACTGTCCCGGTGAATCCATTCGACATATTATTTCCGGTTGTTCTCGTCTTGCTAACGGTGAGTATTTACACAGACACAACCTAGTAGCTAGGATTATCCACCAGCAACTTGCTCTGAAATACAACCTTGTGGACGCAGAAGTACCATACTACAAGTATGTGCCCGACCCAGTTCTCGAGAATGGTCATATCACATTGTACTGGGACCGATCTATCATCACCGACAGGACTATTGTTGCCAATAAGCCTGACATAGTGGTGATAGATCGAACAGAGCGTCTCACAATGATTGTTGATATCACTGTCCCACATGACGAGAACCTTGTGAAAGCCGAGAAAGATAAGGAAATTAAGTATCAAGACTTGGCACACGAGGTTGTCGACATGTGGGAGGTTGACTCAGCAGTCATTGTGCCGATAGTCGTTACGGCCAATGGCTTAATAGCCAAGAGCCTCGACCACCATCTGACGAGGCTCTCGTTGGGCAGCTGGGTCAAGGGCCTGATACAGAAAGCGGTACTTCTGGACACGGCACGTATTGTCAGGAAGTTCCTCTCTTTGAGGCCCTGACCACCGGTAGCTTGGACCCTGTTCCCGATGCCGGTGGGCTACTATTTTTTATATTTTTAAATGTTTTTATTATAATTTTTATAGAAATATTTAAAAATGTAATTAGTATGTAAGTCAATAAATAAAGGAAATTTAAGAAACTGCGTCGTTGGTCTAGTGGTGGCAAGCTTGACTGCTGATCGTGAGATCCTGGGTTCGATCTCCAGGTCGGGCAAACAGTTATTGGGTTTTTCCGTGTGGAATTCCTCAGTAGCAGCCCGGAGTTTGGATTTGTGCCCGGTTGTTAACAATGGGCTCGACCCTATTTATTACATGGGACTTAAACATAACGGCGAAATGAGGGTGTTACTATACACCTCTGCCGATCCCTTCGGGGAATACAGGCGTGATGTTATGTAAAGGAATTATGTAGAGTGGGTAGGCGCCTTAGTTGCGCCTATAGCAACAAAATGCGGTCATGAATCTGTATGCCATGCGTTATTATAGGAATGTTCTCTCACTACCATTCGCAGTGTAGAGATGAGGCATAGGTACAGCAAAAGAGGTTTTAAGTACTTTAATTGTAAAATACAACAGATACCAGTTCATTAGAAGCCTGACACTATTAAAATATATAAGGCAATTTGTGGTTGTAACTAGCTAGCCGCCAATACACTTGTAAGTTGCTTCCGTAAAAATCGTAAGTTAATTACGTGAGGAAAACTTACAGGTGTAAATCCGGCCTTATGGTCTAAACTAAATTGGCGCGCCCTACCCGCCACCGCATTTTTAAGTTTAGGTGTAAACAAAAATAATATGCTCAAATACAGTGGGAGGGTTCGTCCTTTAGTTTACTTGATGCGTTAAATGTATTCTAGACGAGACGCAAATATTATAAATAAACATTATGATGATTATAAAAAAATATATACTTTACCTACTTTTATTTTCTAGTGGTGTTCGATAGGAGTGATACAAGGTGTAAAAAGACCCTTCACTAAGCTGTCAACCATGCATTCAGTACATCAAACTAAGTAACCCTACGCAAAAATTGTACCTGGGAAACGACTATTTTTTGGGTGAAAAATTTCGTTTTATTGTAAAGCTCAATGTAACGCACTCAAAACACTGATAGATGCAATGAGTAGTAAACGGGTAATGGAGATATTTCAAGTACATTTGCAACCTTCAAAACTAGTATTTAAAAAAAAAGTTGTGAAAAAGTTGGAACTTTGACCTCCAATATCTCCGTAACTAGAAGTTCCCAGGCATAGTCCAGAACAAAAAAAATATCGCAATAACGTGGAGAATAAGTGCCTTTCGGCTTCGTTAAGGGTCTTTTTACACCGTTTATGCAACGACTACCAATAGGGTACTTGGGTATGTGAAATAATAATTTTGTCCTTACCACTAATCACACCACCATCAGCAGTGGTGTTAGTTAGTTACTCGATGGGACTAATCAGCGGTCGGTAGCCGGCTGCGCACGTCGCTCTATATAATGGATAGATAGGTCTAGTCTAGGTTACCATTCATTCAACTCATGGAGCTGATGGATTTTCAATGAATTCTGAACTTCGCCGAAGCGAAGTTATCAAAAATAGGTTAAGACTCATTTGAGTGTTCCCCTCCACGGAAATCTTTAGTAAAAGGCGAAAGATTTATGCGTTTTGAAGGGAAACCAGAGATTATCATTCGTGGTGGATCGAGCTGACCCAACCAAATGGCGGAAAATCTTAACACCGCGATTCACAAAACGGCTCAGATTGCACAGTGACATCTATTGGGTAGGTTTAGTACTACAGCGTTACAACATGGCTGCCAAGTGGTGTGGTTTAGTTCATTAACAATGGGAACTAAATTTACCTTCCCATAGGTGATGACAGCAAAGTTCTTTTTAATAAAATATATTTATTTTTATAAAATTATAATAGCGTCTATTCAGTGATTATTATTTATCTATGTCAGCAACAACATAGTATTGCAGCTAGTTAAAGGTAATTTTATGATTTGGGGCAGTTTTCTTGATAAAAGGAGATGTTTATTATCTTTTTATTATTTTAAAATAAAAATTCTGTAAGTATTCAGAGATTTTTTACACAGAGCAGCTTAATATTTTTTTCTTAACCCACATATATTTAAGAAAGCGCCATCTATCGAAGTTGGTTGCAACTACGCTTATACCTACATGTCAAAGTACCTACCAAACATTATCACCGTTAGTGGCCGTTTCTACACCGACAAGAAAGTTTGCTTAAATTACTACAAAACACATAGGTGGCGCCACTGTTTAGTATCGAAGTTACTGTTTGAGACTCGATGAGTTTTTATCTTCAAGCTGGCATACTTCTCGGGGTTCAGTAGAACTATAGTAATAATATAGGGACTACAACTTTCGGATTCCATACACCTCAGTCCGCTCTCCGCAAACGATACCTACAAATACCTTGGTATGTCGGAGGGGTTGGGTATCAGCGAGGCCGACATGAAACAATCGTTGAGGGAGCGCTTCTTTGGCCGCCTGAAAAAAGTCCTAAAAAGTCTTTTGTCAGGCGGAAACAAGGTGCGCGCCTTTAACGGTTGGGTCATGCCGGTCTTGATGTACTCCTTCGGCATACTGAAGTGGACTCAGACTGAATTAGATGCCCTGGATAGGAGAGTCCGGACTTTGCTGACCGCAAATCGGATGCGTCACCCGCGATCATCAGTAATGAGGCTGTACATCCCGCGAAAGTGTGGGGGTCGAGGCTTATTAAATGCTAAGACCCTCCACAATCGTGAGGTGTGCAGCCTAAGGGAGCTTTTCCTCCATGCTGACGCGGGGATGCACCGAGATGTGGTCGCAGTAGATAAAGGACTCACCCCACTATCCTTGGCTAGAGAGAACTGGCGCAAGCCTGTGGTACTTAGTACTAATGACCGCAGGGAGATATGGCAGAGCAAGGAGCTACAAGGACGCTTTTACCGGGCCCTCCATGGGCCCGACGTTGATTTCCTCGCGTCCGTGTCCTGGCTACGGTTCGGTGACCTATTTGGGGAAACCGAAGGTTTTGTCTGTGCGATTATGGACGAGGTTATCATGACGAATAACTACCGGAAGTATATTGTGAAGGACGGGACGGTTGACATATGTCGGGCATGCCACTGTCCCGGCGAGTCCCTCAGGCATATTAATTCCGGATGTTCTCGTCTTGCTAACGGCGAGTACTTGCATAGGCATAACCAAGTGGCCAGGATTATCCACCAGCAACTTGCTTTGAAGTATAACCTTGTGGAATCGGAGGTACCGTATTACAGGTAGGTATGTGCCCGACCCAGTTCTTGAAAATGGTCGTATCACGTTGTATTGGGATCGATCTATCATCACTGACAGGACTATTGTTGCCAATAAACCTGATATAGTGGTGATAGATCGATCAGAACGCCGCACAATGATTGTTGATGTTACCATCCCGCATGATGGGAATCTCGTGAAAGCTGAGAAAGATAAACAAATCAAATGTCTTGACTTAGCACACGAGGTTGTCAACATGTGGGATGTGGAATCGGCAACCATTGTGCCGATAGTCGTAACGGCCAATGGCCTAATGGCCAAGAGCCTCGACAAACATCTCACGAGGCTCTCGTTGGGTGGCTGGATCAAGGGCCTGATACAGAAAGCAGTTCTCCTTGATACGGCGCGTATTGTGAGGAGGTTCCTGTCTCTGGAGCCCTAACTGCCGGTAGCCTGGACCCTGCTCCCGCTGCCGGTGGAACCCTATTTTTTATATTTTTTTTTATTGAAATATTTAAAAATGTAACAAAATATGTATATGTATAGAAGGAATAAACGGAGTAATAATATACGTAATTTCAATTTAACTGCGGAATTGTGCTAAAGCATACGTTTAATTAAAGTTTGAAAGACAATTAATAAAACAATTTAATCTATTTACTTATTTATTACCACCGCAATTTAAAAATAAGTTAAATGAGGTTTTTGTCATCATAATTTAATGTAGTGAATAGTGACAACATGGTAGAGAAAAATGCTCAAACAGTTCGATCATTTTATTCAACCATATTCACACACAGTTGGAGTTGAACTTGGCGGTGACACCTGCCGCGCTAGAAAATTGTGATCCAAATGTATGGAGAAAATAAAGATTTTATTTAGGATAAAATGATAAGATTAAAATAAAAGTAAATTATGTCCACACTTTCATTAGATACCTATTTAATAATAATTAAATAAACCGTATTTATAATTTAACACTTGTATTTTTATTTAAAAAACAATTCTAAAGAATGCTTGGGGAGGTCACCAACTGTTGCAATAGCATTGATCAGTGCTGCATAATCAGCAGAAAAACTGTGTTAGATTTTCGACAGTTACCTTACTGCATTGTTTAAAAATTCAGAAGTGCTTCTAACCTAATATAACCTACCCGAGTTGGCGTGCTCAAACGATTTAATAACAGATGTTTGTTGCTGATCAAATATTTATATCACGAATCATTTAATTATTTCTCCACTGCAATCCTCAAAGTTTAGCTTGGTACATGGGTACATAACATACATATATTCATATCTATAATCTCCGAAGGGTTAAGCAGAGGTGTTCTCCTATTACAGGAGTCTATTGCCATTTTCCGGGCACAATTTTATGGTACCAGGTTCGTCGCCTCTTACGACTCTCTTGTCTGGCGACGGAGGGGAAGATATTTTTATTCCGCCCCACGGACGCTTAGCGGTGGTCATGATAGAAATATGAATATTACCTATATATTATATTTATTAATATATATATTAATATTATTCCTAGAAGTGGATGGATGAAAGGAGAGTACATGCAACGGAGATGTGAATTTGAGATGGATGTATGGAGTGACAAGAAAGGATAAGATAAGGAATGAGTATATATCGCACCTTTAGAATTATAGAGACCTATCTAAAAAAAGATAGTTTTTGGAAACCGTCGAATAAAGGTTCGTATTTTTATGAATTTTGTAGAAAAGAGAGAAACTTTCTCTTATTAAAAGAGAGGCCTGTTGTGGCGTAACACAACAGGTCTCTCTTTTAATAAGAGTCGATGAAGATGGTCATCCAAGGTCATTTTATGATTCAAACTTAAAATTTTGAAATAGGTCTCTATAATTCTAAAGGTGCGCTAAATGTCAGAGGAAGTTTGAAAGTAGCATCAGTGACTGAACAGTTGAGGAGTAATAGGTTAGCGTGGTATGGACATGTTATGTAGAGAGAAGAAAGTCATGTCGCTGGAAGACTGTTAAATATGAATGTGGATGGATATAATTATAAGTAGAGGTAGGCCAAAGAAAAGATGGATGGATTGTGTGAACGATGACATGGGTAAGAAAGGAGTGAGTACTGAGATGATGGCTGAAAGAGGAGAATGGAAGAGAAATACATGTTGTGCCGCCCCACCTAGTGTGGGATAAGAGCAGGGAGATGATGATGATACATACATAAACTCACGCCTTTTTTCCATGGGGGTAGGCAGAAACTATAGAACGCCACATGCTACGACTCTTACATACCCCTTTCGCTTCATCCACATTCATACACCTTGTCATACACGCACGCCGGTTGAGAGTACTACGCACCTGACCTTTGTGAAGAACATCACCAATAATATCGATGTATGTCCTTCTAGGACGTCCTCTACCGGCGTTCCCATTAACATCCGCCTTATAAATTTATTTTGTTAATCGCCGTTCACTCATTCTCTCAACATGGCCAAACCACCTAAGCATACTCCTTTCAATTTTTGTCACTACATCATCTTTTAAACCGCAACTTTGTCTAATCTCTTCATTTCTCAATCTATCATTCAAAGTTACACCGCACATACTTCGCAAGGAACGCATGATGATGATATTTATTTATATTCTCCAGAGAATATTCGTAGTGTCTACGAGTACGTCTACGGGCTACGATGTCTTAAGTATAATTAATTTGTTTAAAAATTGATACCATTGCACAATAGAATATTAAGTTTAATACTAATATGATATATAAGAGGAAAGTTAACATCTAACATCACTACATATTTCAAAATATTATTAACATTACCTAATAATTTCGTAACAAATTAAGTTCTGAAACTCGTTGAAGTCTTTTCTTCTTCGTTGTAGACGCGTTTCCAGTTTAAAAAGTTAATTTGGGAATAAAATGTTCCGTATTTGCGAAGTACCTACACGATAACATAACATCACGCCTGTATTCCCCGAAGCGTTAGGCAGAAGTATAAAGTATACTAAAACCCAGGGAGCGATCCTATTGCCTTCAACCAAGCACAAATGCAAACTCCGGGCAGCTACTGAAGAATTCCACACGAAAAAAACCAATAATACTGCCTGACCTGAGGATCGAACCCAGGAGTTCACGATCAGCAGTTGCGCTTGCCACCACTGGACCAATGAGGCAGTTAAGTACCTACATACGTATATACGTAAATCTATATTCTGAGAAGGCTAAGGGTCATTCAGACTATCTGGTATGGGAAGTATAACAGCTGAAATCAATAAGGGTAGCTATACACATAAGCGGTCCGGCATTAATCGGCACAGCCGGGCGGTAAATAGAATATATCGCACCTTCGGTGGAACAAATTCACAATAGCTTGTTTTGTAATTTTACAGGAGAGGACTTTTAAGATTTTTTTCGCATTTATTTCCATATTACTGGATTACTATATAAGTATTTTTAACCTACTACAGATAGTGATCCAGTAATATGGAAATAAATGCGAAAAAAAACTTAAAAGTACTCTCCTATAAAATTACAAAATGAGCTATTGTGACTTTGTTCCACCGAAGGTGCGATATGTAGATGAATGTTCGAAAAAAGGCCGCTCGGCTTTCACTAGGCGGGCAGCATCACCGGGCCGGCAGTCATCGGCAAAGTCGGGCGGTAAAACCGAATATAAATGTAGTTGAATGTTCGGGAATCATAACCCGCTCGGCTTAAATTTTAGTTCAGCTAAGAATAATTATTATTGGAGCCGAACGTATGTAGTAGTTGCTACGGGTCGGCTTTTGCGTTCCACAAGTACTGCCGAATTGAATGATGTGTCGCCCCGAATGAACTACCCAATCGGCACAAGCCGAATGAAGCCGAACAAATGCAGTAATTACTTCGGGTCGGCTTTGTTGTTCGACTAATACTGCCGAACCGACTATGCGGCCCGCTTATGTGTCTAGCTACCCTAACCAACCTCAATCCAGAATCTCTGGATTGATGTAGGCTTTTGACAATACTACTACAGAATATCTGTCAAAAACCACAACAACCGCGCGGGTCATGAAATTTGTCAGGTTAAGCTGCGCTTTCCACGGCCGTCTGTGGATGGGTGATCGTTCGTTACACATCGAGACCCGTCCATGCCTCGGACAGCACGTTAAAATGTCGGTCCCGGGTGTCATATGAATATCCATGACAGTCGTTACGGGTGGTCAGGAGTTCGAAAGTCTGACAACCGGTCTAACCTTAGGATATCGGCATCAGTAGGCGGGTTGCGGAGGTCTGATGGTAGTTGCTCCGTGTAAAATACTGGTATTCAGCCGCATCTGATTAGACTGGAAGCTGACCCCTTGACTTTACTTCGTATATTTGTTTGTTTGTTTAATTAAAATCAAAAATTGAGCAGCAGTGATAACCTAGTGGTGTGACCGTAAGGACTACCAAGTCATTGGCCTCGAGTTCGAATCCTAAGGCACGCACCTCTGAATTTTCGGATTCATGTGCGTATTGTATAATTATCACTTGCTTAAAAACGGTACCTAAAGGAAAACATCTTGAGGAAACCGGCATGCCTTGAGAAATATTTCTCGACGGCATGTGAAGCCAAGTCAGAGGCCCATGGGCGGCATAAACTCTGACACCAGGTTAGTCACAAACCACACGAAAAAAAGAAGATTAAAATCATACGACAGATTTTACAACTACTTCCGATTAACCGATGCTCCTGAAAGTTTGCACAAAAATTAAATTCCCATGACAATACAACATTATTATTTAAACCTTCAATTCTTAATTCCTGATGCTGCAGGGGTACTGCAAGATAAAACCGTTTGACTTAAAAGTTTTTTTAAGGGATTATTGATGTATAGCGGAGGTCCATCTATATAGATAATAAATCTGTAGACTTGGGGTGTCTGTACATAGCAAATATTTTGAAAAATCTTGGTTGGGGTGTAAAACGATAACCAATAGAACCCGTTTTTAACATTTTTATAATTTTTGTCTGTTTGTCTGTTTATCTGTTTGTTTGTGCAAGCATCACGTAAAAACAACTGATCCAATGTTGTTGACTTTTATAAACAAATATTGTGCTTATCTCCATGTAACATATCGTTTTTGTTTCATCGCAATCGGTTCACGCAATCAATCCTTACTAATATTATAAACGCGAAAGTGTGTATGTATGTATGTTTGTTTGTTACTCTTTCACGCATAAACGGCTGAACGGATTTGGATGAGATTTGGCACACAGATAGACTATGCCCGGAATTAACATATAGTATACTTTTTATCCGGGTACATCAATTAGTTCCCCTAGGATGCGGGTGAAACCGCGGGTAATAGTCTAGTCCTAACATTAACTTAATTTTAGATAATGCTAGCTTTATCTGACTCGGCTTGGATAAAGTTAACATTATTCAATATTCTTCTCTCGTGTAGCACGAGCTATATGAGAATAGCTCTTACCGTGAGAAAAGATTACCCAGTCAGCAAGGTTGGTAGCGGGGCTGACTGTCCAGGGTGCGCCGGATGTAGGTACTTAAGTATCGTCCACCCGTGAAGGCTCTTCTTTTGCACATCATTGGCTTATAGCTAAAGGTATCATCAGCGTGATTCAGAATGTTTTGACAAGTCAATTGTCTACCGATCCGGTTTGTAATCTCCTTTTGTCTAAAATTCTAGTAACAAGATAAAAACAGATAACAAATCGATTCGGTTAATTTTGACATTTGTTAGTTTTAATACGTTTCCCATCACTAGGATTTCTCCTATATCGTGGGTGCGTTTACAGACACAAATTTTCACATGCACAAACGCCAGGACCCGGAACAACTATTTGTAGGGATTTTAGGCCATACAAATATTTGATCCATACAGGAATCGAACTCACGACCCGTAGCGCAGAACATGATCGCTCAGCTACTGCACCAAACGTGTCGTTAACTTAACGAAACGTTTTGAAACAGGGGCTGCAGACTGCACCAATAATGAAGCATAGTAGGTTATGCTATAGATTACTTGCTAAGACTGCCAACTGACATAATAGGCCACTCCCCACCAGTGGATTTTTTTATATAATAATTTGGCAAACAAACCCACGGTCCACCTAATGGTAACTGGTTACCGCCGACAAGTTTACTCTGAAAGGGGGTATAAGCCGTGGGCCATTTAATGTATCACTGATGATTGTTTTAAAGAAAGTGTAAAAGTTCCGTTATTTCAACAATTCTTCATCCCTGGTTTAGTTACAAACTCAGAAAATGGAGCTTCTAATCCGTGACCCCAAATATGACCTAAAATGTAAACACGGCTGATCATAGCTGAGGATAGATAGAATTTAGCGTATTTTTTGTGAAATGTTTGAACAGTTCTCTTAAACTAATGACTTTTGGGGAAAATTGTAGAACAAAAGTTGTTTATTATTATGAGTACTTTAACACTCTTTCGAATTAGTACCCCCTTTCCGACTAACCTTGTATACACCTACAACACCAAGAGGATTGCTGATGCATTGCCAACCTTACAGACGAAGTTGGGAAATCTTATATTATAGAGGAATGACGTATGGTGTACCTCCAAAAGGGAAGGACCCTCCAACCAGGCGGGCCTTATGCCTGGCGGGCTACTGCCCAACGGTTGATGTTGGGAACTTGTATAGGTATATACTATCTGCGTGTCAAATCTTGATATCGCGATGCAGGATTTGTGACGTTTCATTTGACAGCTGTCATTGTTGTCGCTGTAGTCTGCTAGACAATCGTCGTACTGCGTAGTTCTTATGTGGCGTGATAGATGCCGCCATAATATGCCTGTAATTTCACCGACACTCAAACCTTTCAAACTGGAACACAGCGATGCTCCTTGGCAGTAAAAATAGTTATGGCGGTACTACTTCCCAAGAAGAGCTCTTTCACGAGCTCTGGTACTACTTAATACCAACTAATGGGTCACGTCAAGAGGATAGACAGCAGTGTCCACCTGCCTCTGCTAAGAAGAAGATACTCCGGTGTCGTTCTGCGTTTGCTAATAAGAACTCGTTCTGCCTAGCCTTCTCCCAACTATGTTGGGGTCGGCTTCCAGTCTAACCAGATGCGGCTGAATACCAGTATTTCACACGGAGCAACTGCCATCAGACCTCCGCAACCCAATTACTGGGCAATGCCGATATCTTAAATTAGACTAGAAAGATTAAGATTAGAAAACGTATCCTTATATTTTAAAGGTATCGTAACCTTGTACCGTGCTCGCTTCCAGTCTCTGGTTACCCACCCCATTCACCATTTTTTGTTACGGTTATGGGTGAAATACATCTCGTGTAGTTATAGGACCTGGGCATTAGAGTGTAGACAATTTGACTGCATTATTGTTAGCTAACTGCAAGGGAACTGTTCAGGTGTGACTCCGTATAAGTGGGTAAAGCCGCTTCTGTGCAGTTGGGCAGTCAATTTGCAGTTACTACAGTTAGGACAGTTCAACTCAAACCTGCTATGGCTCTTTCCTCAAAACGCTATTCCAGACGTTGCCCTACATTGTTACACTCGCATAGTTTTTATAACACAAGTCTGGAGTTTAAGAGACCTTGATCTCTGAGTTTGATTCGGCTTTTCTTCTCAGATAGACAGATAGGAAATGCCTTACGCCATTTTCTTCTACTTCTTCTTCTTCCTGCCCTTATCCCACACTAGGTGGGGTCGGCACAACATGTATTTCATAAATCCATGTTAGAGGTTTTGGCTTATTGTTTTATGACCGGCCGCCTGCCTGACGTCAACCCTCCTTAGGAATACTCGTTGAGCGATCGCACGGGTGACTACTCGTAAGGCTTTTCAAAACAGCGTGCGTCGCAACAACGTCATTCGAATCTTCATATCACTCCTGACCCAATGTGCTAGCTGATATGCCGGCGCTATTTAGTCTTAAAAAAAACATTACATTGACTTGTAAAAGTATCTGTAACATATTATATAATTACAGAAAAGAAAACTTTTATCATTTTCTGCGTCACAATACATTATAATCTTCTTCTTCTCTCGTATTGGCACGTGCTATGCGAGGATAGCTCATCCCGTGGTGTAAAGATTACCCAGTCAGCAAGGTTGGAAGCGGGGCTGACTGCCCAGGGTGCCCCGAACGTACTTATAGGTACTTAAGCATCTTCGTTCTTGGAGGCTCTTTTAATGCACCATAAACAACTTGCCTTGATGGTCTAGTGGTCGCAATCGCGACTGTTGAGCATGGAGTCCTGGGTTCGATCCCCAGGTCGGGTAGTGTTATTGGGTTTTTACATTAGGAATTTCTCAGTAGCAGTCCGGAGTCTGGATTCGTGCCCGGTTATTGGCAATAAGCTCGCCTCCTGTTACATGGGATTTAAACATAACTGGCGAAACGAGGGTATACTAAAAACACCCCTGCCGAACCCTTCGGGGAATACAAGGCGTGATTTTATGAATGTATGGATGTAAAAAGCTATATAATCGATCTACGATCGATCGATCTAGTACATGTTGCAACAGTACAAATCTCATTTAGTTTTTTTTAAATTTTAATCCTTATCCCTCTTTTGGTATTTGTTTTCCTATAAATTAGATCAACAGTAATTAATTTCAAATAATCCAATATATAAAAAATAATGTTTTTCTGTTTGTATGTTCGTCTTCTTTGTGTTCGCGCATTGTTAATCCGATATAGTTGAAACTTTGTACGGTTGTTGTTGGTACGTGGGCGAAGGTGTCTGACACAGTAAAGAAGAAAAAGAAAATTACGTGGGAGGAGCCGCGAAGGCACAGATAGTTAATAATAAAAAAAAAACTAAAAAAGTTATTATACCTATAATCATGTAAAATGTATAATTCAAAAGTAGCCAGTAAGTCAACAACGTTACTATAGAGATATTAGAAATAAATAATTATTTACTTATTCAAAAAACTAATTTCAAAAAAATGTTTCAGCAAACCGCCGTCTACGCGGCTACGGGTCTACGAGCTACGGTGGGGCGGGGGGGTATAAAGGGGGCGGCGCCAAACCCAGCCCTCGAGTGCCTCGCGAATTGGCACCAGCGTGGCCGAGTACGCCTCCGAGCCAGTCGCGTTCCGACCTTCGCCGGAGCCGGTCGCGTGTCAGTGGAAACAAACTCGTATCGTGTGTAGTGATTGTGTGTGTCATGTTGGGAATCGCTGGAGCCCCGTGCTAGGTCATGTCACGAAGGAAGCAGAGCAACCCCAAACCGCTGAAACGTAAGTTGAGCATAGTTTTTAAGTTTTTTATAAACATTTGAAATTGGAACCGAAGTTATTGTTTTGGATATTTGAAAATAGAAGTTATTATTTTTGGCGGGTTCTTATTTGAATCTTGTTGTTTACGTTTTCGTAACAAGAATGGAATTTACTTGAAATGACCGATTTCATTGTTTATCGTTACCAAAACTGCCTCTACCCACCGTAAGTTGATTGGCGAACTTTTGAAAGTTCTCTAAAGGTTACTTTTGATACCTAAACTATTTTTAAAGTGATGTTTTTTGGTAAGTCAGTTGTTTTATTATAATTAGTTTCGTAGGTACCTAATTTATTTTAACTTTAGTAAGATATTATTATTTACCATGCTTTATTTCTAAACATATGTTCTTATTATGTACCTGTAAACACTGTTCATTTAAGAGGTAATAAATAATACACAAATTAGTTTAAAAAGGTATGTTAAGATTTGCAGAAGTGTATTACACACACAACATAGGTACCTAGTATTGTAACGTTGAATGTAAGAGTCCAAACTAAATTCATTAATTCTTTATCTATAGCTACCTACTCCATTTTTGTACCAATTTGTACCTATCGGTACTAAAATTAGTAGGTGTTTTAAAATGTAAAAAAAATGTTAACGACATTAAAGTTTAATCAATAATTGTTACTAAAGAAACTCTTATTGGAACTAATCTCTTTTAAAAGTCTGCAATATAAGTTTAAAATAAAAAGTTTAATTTTGTGATATAAAATTAACTGTTTATCATGGTTTTCTTATAAGATCTTGCAATTTCAGATTAAGTACCTGCTAAAACTGTCATTCACTACAAAGTTCGCATAATATATAATTAAATAAATTAAGAAAAATATTGCAGATGGCGACGGAATAATGAAAAGTCATCTAATTATTGTTTTGTTCAACAAGCATTAACTTAAAAAAAAGTCTTAAAAAAAATTGTCATCAGTTTACCCTTCAAGTTCTTTTGCGAATCTCTTTTGCTATACTTAAAAAATAAACAAAAACACATTCTCTTTTAAAAAAACAGTATCTTTAACCATACAATTTGGCAATTATAAATAATGTCTAATATCCCACATTAACCGTAACTTAAATATATAATTATTTTTTGTTTGTACGCCCGTACCAAAGAGCAACACGGAGTTCGTTAAACCGTTATCTCCTATATTAATATTCTTTGATTGTTTACTTATCTCTCTGCCGAAGATAACTTTAAGTTATAACTTTAATTACTGTGGAAATGTTCTGATAAATAAGCGAGCGATCACGTTGGGGTGGTACGCTAAGAATTCATGGGGTTGGGGATTAATGGGCCATGGGGAATGCCATTATGACGTATTTTCGTTTTCGTGTGTATGGTTCTCGTTCTAGGGAGTTACTTGAATGATTTTTATGTTTTTTTTAAGTATGTATTCGTTTTTTTATAAATAATATTTATTTATTTATATACACTTTATAAACAACAACTTCTTACTAATAAACGCTGAATAAAGTTATAACAAGCTAATACATTATAAAAAAAAGTTATACTGACGTCATTCATGACATAACTACCTATATAGGTACCTAGTCTTGCCATAAATATTGTCACGAAGAAAAAAAATAAAAAATATTGCAAATAATATTTATTACTTTTAAAGTATGTTAGTTTAATACATAAATATAAAACAATTTAAAATATAAAAAGCTTATTCGAAGTGGTCTCCATTGGCTGCAATACAGTCCTTTAAACGTTGAGGCCAGTTATCAATAGAAGCACGCACTCTTTCCATGGGAAAATTCTTCACTGCCAATCGTACTTATGGGTTGTTTTAGGGACTCCAAATTATCATGGCGTTTAGAGCAAGCCGTACTCTCTAAAACTAACCATAAATCATAATCCAGCGGATTAAGATTGGCACTAGACGACGGCCAGTCTTCAGCTCTGATGAAGTCCGAAACGTTCACTTCCAACCAAGACTGCGTGGACCGAGCTTTATGACCCGGCGCCGAGTCTTGTTGGAAGGACCATACTTGGTTATTGAACATGGTGTGGTTAAGGGGCTTAACTACCTTCTCAAGAATGGTATCTTGATACACTTGTGCCGATGTTTTGATACCTTTTTTACAAAAATATGGCTCAGTCACTCCTTCATAGCTAACACCCTACCAAACCATCACTGAAGTCGGATAATGCCCACGTTGCACTCTGTCGACTAATTGGGAAGCTTCCTTAGAGCTTTGAGCATAAATACGGTCGTTTTGTTTGTTAAAATGTTGCTCAATTGTAAAGATTTTCTCATCCGTAAACAAAAATTTTCTGTGACCTCCCTTTGCGTACCGCTTCAGTAGTTGTTTCGATTTTACCACCCTATTCTTTTTTAAATTATCAGTTAAAAAATGACCAGTGCGTCTCTTATAGGCTGCAAGTCCTAAGTCATCTTTTAAAATACGCGACATGGTTCTGGGTGCTATCTTCATCTCCCGAGATAAAATCTTTTGCTTTCGGACAGGATTTCTTCGAATTCTTTCCCTTACTGCTTTGATATCCTTTTTCGTACGAACACTACGTGGACGGCCAGATCTTTTTCTGTCACAAACAGAGGAGGTCTCATTGTGCCTATTAATAGCGGGGTACACAAACATTTGACTAATACCAAGCGTATGGAGAGTTTTAAAAATTGCATTTGGCTCCATACCAACTTTGTGTAATGCAATCACAGCGATTCGGTTCTCTTTATCACCCCACTCCATTTTAATATCGCAAAATATTGTACAATGTATTGGCGCCAAAATTAGAAAATTCAATGAACAATCGTATAAAAGTGACAGATTCCAAATTCAAATGTAATATCTTTCTTATTTTTAATTGTAACAGTATTTATGGTCAGACTAGGTATTTTATTATAAACAGTATTCAATTTCGTTTTGATTCTACTGCATAAGAAAACGTAACAGAAGCTTTGCTTGCATGCAACAAGACAAAATAAGAAAATATCATTATAGGTAATCGTCATCGTCTACACCAAGCCTGTTTCCAATGACTCAGAAGCATTTATTAGTGAAGGGACAAGAAAAAATACAATAACAACTTATAAGAAAATTTGCAAAACATGTTTTTTATACAACTTATAATTATTTTGAGAATTAGATTTACCTTAATATTCTACTTAATTTTTTTTTTTTTTTTACTTCATAATATCATGTCCACATAGTTTTTGACTTAGATTAATTTCAAAAGTACTTATAAGAAAATAAAAGCAAAACATATTTTATCTCTTATGGTGATCTCAATAACGTATTTACCTCAAGTTGTAAAATCTGTATTATTTATTCATATTAATTGAGCAATTCAACAAGTAATAAAAAGCCTTTTAATAAACTATAAAACTTTGTTATTTTAATAGTTTCAAACAGTTTCCTATTAAAATATTACTTTACTTAATGACATTGTTGATAAAACATGTCAGTGTTGTTACCTCATTCTACAAAGTAACGTATTGTAATATATATATTCTATTTATCAATAAATAACAGAGATTTAGATGTAATAGTCATTTTTATTATAACCGTTAAACAGTGGATGTTTTTAAGCTAAATAAAACGATGATGATATTATATTCATCTGCTTCTTTTTCGTGCATATAATAATAGATCATGTCGTGGTGAAGAGATTACCCAGTCAGCAAGGTTGGTAGCGAGGCTGAATGCCCAGGGTGCGCCACACGTACTTAGTATCGTCACTCGTGAAGTGAAATTATCTATTGAATTGAGATTATAAACGAAGATGTTTGAAGAAGCGTTAACTTCTTGAGTCAATTAATATAAAATAATTGCAACAGAAGAATTGCAACACTGCCTCGCAATCTTCCCTACTTAGTGTCTTTAATTTCTTAGAAGAAACACGAACATAATTCCTACTAGATGAAAATAATCATGAACCGATCATCATCTCCTTGCCCTTATCCCACACTAGGGTGTGGTTGGCGCAACATGTATTCCTCTTCCATTCTCCTCTATCAGCCGTCATCTCAGTACTCACTCCTTTCTTACCCATATCATCTTTCACACAATCCATCCATCTTTTCTTTGGCTTACCTCTACTTATATGTCCATCTTAATTCATTCATGAAAAGAATATAACACAATTAAATAATTATATTAGGGACTGAAAATTAAAATTAAAAATGTTAGTAATCTAGCGATAGCTCAACGGAATCTAAAAACATTTTTTTTTGAGGCATTCCATTTAGCGCACCTATTTGAATAGCACCAATTCGAATCACACCAATAGTATTCCTATTCCTAATGGTGTGATTCCAATTTGGGGCGCTAAATAGAATGCCTGTTTTCTTGTATGAATCTCAAGTACAGCTTACACCAAAAAACACAACAAGCGAGAACATACAGATAGATAATCACCACAAAAGAACAAACACATCGATGACGTAATCCTTAAAGCATTTTATAACAAGTACAAGTAGAAAGTAAATGATTAATGTAACTGATACAATATTATCTTGGGTGACCCGTTATCGTTTTGCGAATGTCAACAGAGATTTGATCGTTATTTTTAATACTTTTACTGACAGTTATTGTAATCTTTATCACATCACTAGCTGGTAGGTATGTTGTACTCTGTTGTACTTTGAAGGTGACCTGACACTGGCTGTTCAAATTTGGAATCGCATGTTTAAATTCTCTTTTGGTTGTAGAATTACATGTTGAGTTTTTTTTACGAGTGACGTGATGTTCTATTTTTGAATAATACGTTATTATTTATAAATTATTGGTTACCTTAAAATTGCCAGTGTTTTTAAATGTTTACGTTTAAAATATCCGTTCCTAAAATATTTATTTAAAAAATCTTTGAGAACTAGGCATATTTTATAAACTGTACATAAATAATAATAAATGTTTGTGTAGGTATATTTTAAATAAATCTCCTAATCAATCAACCACAGCTTTCGCAATGGTTAGAAACATAAAATTAAAAACAAACTTCCTTTTTTGAAATCGTAAAATAATCATTTATTCCGTACATTAATAAAATCTCCATATTTGCTCCTATCTTTAAAAAATGTAAAAAAGGCTTTACTTTCTGTGAATCCTTGCATACAGAGAAAATAAAACTATAAAAGAGAAGTTTGAGAACATACCTAATACCTATATAGGTAAAATAGATTTATTTAAAAATCTTTTATATACCACTTCTATCAGTCGATCGTTCCTCTTATCGGCCGACAACAGCGCCCCCTACCCGACACTGCATCACAGAAACAGTGACAGCACACAAAACTGCCTAAATTACAGATAAAATATAATTAGAATATGTTATCTGTGGCTGCGACCTAATGTCAATGTATACTTTCAAACGATTATAATTATAATATAATTATTATCAAAGTTTGTTATGAAAGGTGTATTGTGATGATCCGGGTATGATGAAAAATTGTTTTGACTTGATAACTGATTAATATTATTGAGATCAAGCACAAGTTTGTAAATACTCAAACGCTTTTACACGCACGTAGGTACAGTGTTTGCTAGTCGGCAAAATATAGCTTAAGCCCCTCACGCTTATAATAAAATAAATCGTATCCTTAATATTTACCCTATACAACTGTATGAGTGTAAGAAAAGTCTGACTGAGTGGCTCTCTACTCTTAATTACGTTGAAGTGGAGGACATTCTAGTTAGAATGACTTGAATTTGATAGAAACTTATTATAACTATACACACTGACATAACACAAATCAGTAGGTAGGTATATATGACTCATTCATACACACACACACACACAAGCACACACGCACACACAGAGGCGCGCGCACACACGCACACACACACACACACACACACACACACACACACACACAAACACGCACACACACACACACACACACACACACAAACACGCACACACAAACACACATGCACTTAACTGTATTAAGAAAGGAACTTATAGGTACTGTAAGGTTTAAACTTAGCTAAACTTATTGATGTAAATCTAAATTGTTGTGATTACGTAGGAAGAGCGAGGCTTTCCCAACACAAGTCCCGGCAATTTATTTGTATAATATTTACTGAAATAAAAGTTTTTTTAATTTATTTTAAGTTACCGTTATTTTCGTGCTGTCTTTGTCACTTCGCCTTAAAGTGACAGTGACAGAACGAGTCTTAACGGCAATTTATAATTGAGTTGCGTTTGATTATTTTGTTGCCATTACAGTCATATTAATATTTTAATTCTTATTTGATTTAATAATAAACTAAACTGGTATTGACTTCTATAAGTTCGTACACATAACATACATAACATCACGCCTGTATTCCCCGAAGGGTTGGGCAGAGGTGTATAATAAAACCCTCATTTCGCTATATTTAAGTCCCATGTAATAGGGGGCGAGCCTATTGCCATCAACCGGGCACAAATGCAAACTTCGGGCTGCTACTAAGGAATTCCACGCGGAAAAACCCAATAACATTTTGCCCGAGCTGGGGATCGAACCCGGGACCTCACGTTCAGCAGTCGCGCTTGCCACCTCTAGACCAAAGAGGCAGTTAAGCTCGGCTATAAGTTCGTATTCTAAAATAACCACTGAATTCTGACTTACCGATATATACTGGCCTGCAAAAATAAGTACTACACTTTTAATGATATTTACTTTTAAAGTGTGATACTTATTTTTGCAGGCCAGTGTATTATAAGTGGAAGTGTTCAATTATTGTATTAAAGCTTTTAAGTCAATAGAAAATTCTAATTGTTTATAACAAAATGACATTACAAACTATAGTAGTTGTGTCACAATCATGTTAAAGACAAATCGACAAAGTCGTCGAACTAAATAAGTTCCCAAAAATAAACTACGTAATTACCTACTACGTACAATGTTCTGACTAGCTATTTCCCAACTATTTTGGGGTCAGCTTCCAGTCTAACCAGATGCGGCTGAATACCAGTATTTTACACGGAGCGACTGCCATCACCTCCGCAACCCAGTTATTGGGCAATGCCGATATCCTAAGATTAGACCCTACTACTACGTACGTAAACTAACTGCTTTCAAAACGTCTAATAAATGTTTATAAGCACCATTATAATTAAATGTATTATATTTTTAATTAAAATAAAGTATGTAGTGTGATAGACATAGATATTAATAAGTAATTACGTGGCCAACCCATCGTCAAACTTAGTGTTATTTTTCGTTAAAATTTCATGTATACTCTATTAATAAAATAGGTATCAAACATGAAATTAAACCTTCAATGACAAAGCCACCTGTTTGTCAAATAACTACAATTGGTGCATTAAAATAGCCTCCACGAGTGACGATACTGAAGGACGTCTAGAGTACCCTGGGCAGTCAGCCCCGCTACCATCCTTGCTGACTGGGTAATCTTTTGATCACGGTATGAGATATTCTCATATTATAGCTCGTGCTTACACGAGAGAAGAAGACTAATAACAACAAACACAAAATCTTCTTCTTTTCGTGTGGTTAGTGACTAACCTGGCGTCAGAGTTTATGCCGCCCACGGGCCTCTGACTTGGCTTCACATGCCGTCGAGAAACATCTCTCAGTCACGCCGGCTTCCTCACGATATTTTCCTTCACAGTTTTTAAGCAAGTGATAATTATACAATACGCACATGAATCCGAAAAGTCAGAGGTGCGTGCCTAGGGTTCGAACTCGAGACCTGTGACTTGGCAGTCCGGCCACACCACTAGGCCATCATTGCTGTGTATTATGTATGTATATTCCCAGATACGACTTATCTCCACACAAACACAGAATACATCAGTAACCATATCACAGATACATTCCCATCTCCACCAGTTGCACACATATTTAACATGCCATCTAAAAATAATTTACTAAAAATAGAGCATCGTCGCTAGACTTAATATCGGGGCCTTAGGAGTGGCCTAAAGCTGTTATCAGTACCATTACACTGAAGTGGTATGCCGGCCACTCACGGTATCAATGCTGAATAAAATCTATATTACACATACCAATTACATCTCGTTATCTGCCCAGCCCCTTGGTATGCGGGATTGAAACATGAAATCGTAGTGCACTTTAGCGAAACTGTTTATCTTATGACGTCCGCCATCTTAATAAAGTGTGAGTCAGGATTTTTCTAAGTGTCTGTAGTGGTGAGTGATTTGAATGTAGTTCTTGTATTGCAGTGACATATTGAGATGGTATTTTTTCTATGAAGTAGATAACAGCTGATAATTAGAATAAGGCTTAAGGAATGAATGGTCATTATTGTACAATAATTAGGCGTTTTAACAAATGTTCTGTCTAGCTTTTTTCCAATTTCTTGCTTATAGCGAGATAATCTACCTCCTTACGTAACATAATTAGCCCATTACTATCCCACTGCTGGGAACGGGCCTCTTCTCAGAATGAGACAGGTTTAAGGCCTTAGTCCATCACGCTGGCCCGGTGCGGGTTGGCGGACTACTCACACCATCGAGAACTTCATGGAGCCCTCTCAGGTGTGCAGGTTTTCTCATGATGCTTTTCCTTTACCGTTAACGCAAGTGATAATCAAATTCTGATCCGCACATGAATGCGACAAGTCAGAGGTACGGGACTGGGATCGAACTCAGACCCTCCTGCATGGAAGGCAAGCGTTCAACCGCTAGGCTATGACTGCTTCTGCGTCCTTATCTAAAATAATTTATAAATCATAGCATATTCACGACAGCTCAGCAATATTACACTGATATGCAAATAGATGGTTATGGTATGGTTTAAATCCAATTTTAATTCCACATAAACGAACAACTTGAAAATTTTCAAAATCATACATTTAATTTAGTTTCCGTGGCTTTAAACGCTATCCCCACATCTTCCCATCCTCATACAAGAGCATGTTAAAAAACAATGAACCAGGAACAAGGCAGCGCGGGCGCAGCGTAATTCTGTCACAGTTGGTGCGCCCGCGCCGCCGTCATTTGCGTACAAGCCCGTTTACTTGACGCACAATACCCTTTGGTTGTGCCGCGCGGCATAATTCCAAGTCAGGTGGACTAATACCCTCGTATGTTACAGAAACAATCGTAAAGGCATGTTAACAGATGTATAGTATAGTAGTATAGTTTACTTATGATTTCCGAACGTATCTGTGGACAGATCGACGGTAACTAGTTAAGTATTGGAGCGGTTTTGAGAAGGTTGTATGAAGTTGCGTGCGCATTGATGCGCGGTTTCGTTGCGTATGCGTCTTTAGAATAAGAAAAGCTTTTTGTGTTAAGTTGCTGGTTGATGATGCATGTTTAAATTATAAAAATCACTTAAAAGCATAGTAAGGCTGTCAAAAAATTAAATCTATGAGTTTTGTGAGCTTACTCGATATCGGAAATTGAATAACTTTCGTAGATCAAGTTTTAGATTTTTTTATTGTTTTCCATACAATTCAAATATAATTTATTTTTTTATTTGTATGGAAAGTAGTAAAATATAAAAAAAATATTACAAAAATAAAACTGGTGAAGTCGGCGCTAATCCGCGCTGAACCAAATTGAAGGCACCGACTTCTGAAACTGTTAATTTTATAATATGGTAATTATTTGATTCCTTTTTCGTTTTTTTGAAGCCTTTTTTTTTGTTAAAATGTTTTTATTTCTTTCCTTTTAGTGGCCTTAATTAAAACTTGGTTGGACCTACTAAAAACGCTGCTCGTAACATAATCACACCATCACAATATGCGTACTGTTCGTCATTGAGGAGTTACATTGTCTATCTCCGAAGTTCTTCATCAGATCTTCACCAAATTTAAATGGGAGCACTTCGAAAGAATATTCTTTCATACAAAAAAAGAAAACTCCAAATCGGTTTATAAATGACGGTGATGTGAGGTAACAAACAACAAAAAAAAATATTAACCTTATTGGAAGTCTGATTTCGCTAAATTTGTTTTAGGACGTGCACTTGCACGCTGTCTGGAAATTTGGCTAAAATCTTTTGTTTTTTAACCGATCGAGTGTAAGTATGTTCTTGTACTGTAGGTATGTACATATTCTCAGATTAGCAACGAATGTCTCAAGAATAGAAAAATGTTAAAGATTTGTATAAAAAACTTAACGTGTTTTGATGATTAATGATTATAATGACGTTTTTTTATGCGGTTCTTCGCAGTTTTTTCCTCATTCCCGTTCATTACGGAATATAAAACTAAGATAGAAGAATATTCAAAGAATATTGATTCTTTATTTCCCCGTAAATAAGTTAGATAATAAAATTACGAATAAACTTGAGTCAAAAATGATTCATCCTGTGTCACGTACCAATGATTATAATCCAGGTCATCATTGTTTATAGCGGTGCTACCGGTTCGATTCTCGGGTGGTGAAGTCCCACCTATGACACACTACGTAGGATATCACATGACTATTACGGTAAGGACGCTAAGTAAATAATAAACTTAGTTTTCCTTATGAGATTTTGTTTTTCTGGAAGAAAAATAGCTTTGTCATACAGTGCAAAAATATGAGGAAAAATGTTTAGTTACAGTTCATTCATTCATGGTATTAAACTTTTTGAGGCATTTCATTTAGCGCACTAATTTACATAACACCAAATCGAATAACACAAATAGTACATAGGTATTCCTATTGCTAATACAGTCACGTAACAGTACGTACAGCAACGTACAGCACGTAACTTGGCAAGGTTTTGGCGTAGTGTAAGTTCGCGCATGTACACTTAGTGCAACAAAAAAATATCACCTTTATTGCTTGTCATTATTCTATGATTATTGCCATAATTTATATTTATACATGTCTGATTAGAAGAACAATAACAACAATGTTTGCTATTTAAAAATATAACTTACTAGCTGTGTCCTCACGATTCCGCCCGCGTAAGAAGTTTTATTCCAGTAATAAACATAGCCTATGTTATTTAGTGATAATGTAGCTTTCTAACGCCAAAAGAATTTTTGAAATCGGTCCAGTAGTTTTTAAGTTTATACGTTACATACAAAAATACAAATATTTCCTCTTTATAATATTAGTATAGATTAAATTTGAACAGTCGAATTATTTACACAAAGCAGAAAACTTAGGATATATTGAAGCTTAAGATTTGACTTGGCTAGTTTTCACATACAAATTATCTTATATTTGGCTAATCAACTTAAATCTTCTTTATGTTATAGGTAAGTTACTGTTTTTATATTGTAAGGTCAACATAATTATTTTACTCTTTTAAAAAATTGGTTTGCTGGTAAAAACTAGCCAAGTCAAACTTGAGCTTCAATTTATCCTAAGTTTTCTGCTTTGTGTAAATAATTCGACTGTTCGAATTTAAGAAGTTATATTTTTAAATAGCAAACATTGTTGTAGCAGAAAAATACAAGAAAAAGAACTTGGCACCCATTTAGATTTCAATTCCTTTGTCGGCGAAGTCTACAACCACGCATATTCCTATATTGAACTTGGCTCCCATTTTCACATTTATGTTTTTGATGGGATTTTAGTTTTCTATGGATATTTTATGGTTGCTTAAAGCAAAATGAATGTTTTACGTTCAAAGGTTTGTTTAGTTTTTATACAAAATTGATAATGGGTCGGGACTGTACCAATTTAGTTGGATTGTACCAATTTATATGGCTGGAGTCTGGAGTGTACCAATTTATATGACCGAACTGTACCAATTTATCCGGACTGTACCAATTTATATGGCCGGACTATACCAATTTGCCTCACATCACACCTGGTTCTCCCTCCATCTTAAACATAAAGACTACTTAAACGTCTTCAACAAAAAAATCTAATTAATTAAATACTTTATATTACTGTAAATACGTATATTTTTATCAACAAGCAGCAATAGCTGGTGTATTGCTAGAACACATCTGATACGACTGATAACGTTATCAGCGTGTTACGCTTCGATATCGAGTGTTCTAAAAATTATTGCAACTATAATAGGTATCAGATTCGTTATCGATATTTCTTAATTGAGTGTCTTCACTGCGGTTCATGGACGTTGTAAATTGTGTATTTCATCATTATTCTTTCCTTATGCATAGTTTAAACAAGTTTTATAACAAATGCTCACTTGTCAGCTACACTAATACTTGCTGAATTAGTACTTAATATTAATGAAACTAAGTGCGAGTGAATGGAACCAATCTTATTTATTAAGTGACAAACAGCTACCCCTACCACAATTTAACTTAGCACTCATCTCTTGCCGAGTGGTGTGAACACCTACGGCAAGTGTTTAGTGACAAATTAAAACTGCAAATGAACACAAAACGAGGCGGCGGCGGTGTTCAGTTTTGAACGGTTGTCGTCCTACTTATACCTTTTTCTAATGCAACATGTAAACGATTAATTATGTTAGGATAATTATTTTAAATGATATATATTAGGATAATTTCATTATATTCAAATAAAACTAATCCTGTTTGTCATGAGCAAAAGAAAAAAAATATTGAAATGAATCTAAAATTTCGAGAAACGTGGTCTCTGTACCCTACAGATGCTGATTCTCATTCAACCCCATAAATATCCTCTTTCCGCCACTCTAACGAGACTTGAAAGAAGTTTGGATGGCCATTTCTTGACCACTCGACAGCCGGTTATTTCAATATTTTTCGTATAATTTATAACTGGTAGCAGGAAGTTTGATTATATCAAGGTGTCAACAGCACATTATATATATGAAATATATAAAATAACGCTACGGTAATATGATACATGGCCATTATTAACTTCATCTTGTATGTAAATAGATTCTTAAATAGCTTTATTGATATTAAAGAATCGTATTAAAGTAAATTATTGATATAATTTTGTATTTTTTATCTGAATTATAATTATGTTTTATGATGTGTCATTTTCTATAAATCATTTTTGTATAATTTTTAAGATTAGGCGGTGATTTTTTTATTTGTTCATATGTTAGTTTCGTATTCTTTATTCATAAATTTTGAGATATAAATAAAAATATAACACATTCATTGTATAGGATTTCGACAAGTACCCATTATTCTTCTTCTTTTCGTGTGGTTAGTGACTAACCTGATGTTAGAGTTTATGCCGACTATAGGCCTCTGACTTGGCTTCACATGCCGTCGAGAAACATCTCTCAGGCATGCCGGTTTCCTCACGATGCTTTCCTTCACCGTTTTTAAGCAAGAGAATACAATACGCGCATGAATTCGAAAAGCCAGAGGTACGTGCCTTGGGTTCGAACTCGAGACCTATGACTTGGCAGTCCGATGGTCACACCACTAGGCTATCACTGCTACCTATTAAAATATGATAACAGCGCCAGGTATGAATATAAAAATATTATGAAGAAACGGTTTGTAGCAATTGAAATATGGTAGGTAGGTATTTCTAGAAGCGAAAAATAATGTTTTAAGAACAGAATCTCCTTATCCATGATCAAAAAATGAACAATGTGGATTAATATTTTCCTTATAATCACTAACGAACTTTCAATATTCCTGAGATGAGTCTCAAGGCTCTTTAGAAAGTAGTTATTCATTTTTTTTAACTAAAATCGTAAACAAATTGTCTCCAAAACCGTAACCCGTAAATGCTAGGGGTCTTTATGACCATATGTTAGCGGTTAGGGTGTCAACCCCCTGTGATTTTTCTCTTCACCCTCGGTTCCCATGGTGCGCGCGTGGCCCGTTTTGACTTCTGAGGGTTGATGGTGTTGTAATAAAGGGATGTGTCCGAGTGATCGTGGAGGGTTAGATTTCAATTAGAGTTGGAAGTTTGGTAAAAGATGTTTTTTTTTTACTTTTTTTCTTATTAAATACGTTGCCCCACATTAGGATTGGAACAAATTGTTGGCTTTGGCATTTAAATTAGCTTACAATGATTATGATCGCTCAGTATAAATTATTACTACTAAGACCTGTCGTGCTGTACGGATCAGAGTGTTGGGCCGTGAAGAAGACGGATGAAAGAAGATTACACGTAGCGGAGATGAGAATGTTGAGATGGATGTGTGGAGTGACGCGAATGGATAAAGTAAGAAATAAGTATATTAGAGGAAGTTTGAAAGTGGCACCAGTGACAGAAAAGTTGAAAGGAAAGCGTTTGTCTTGGTATGGGCATGTGATGAGGAGGGATGAAACACATGTGACTAAGAGAGTGATGAATATGAATGTTGATGGATGGAGGGGGAGAGGGAGACCTAAGAAAAGATGGATGGATTGTGTGAGGGAGGATATGAAAGATAAGGGAGTAAATGATAATGAGACGGCTGACAGGGAAGAGTGGAAGAGAAAAACATATTGCGCCGACCCCAAGTAACTTGGGACCAGGGCAGGAAGTATAAATTATTACTATTGTATCGAGTCAGTATTGCGGTCTAACCTTAGGATATCGGCATTGCCCTGTAACTGGGTTGCGGAGGTCTGATGACATTCGCTCTGTTTAAAAAACTGGTATTCAGCCGCATCTGGTTAGACTGGAAGCTGATCCCAACATAGTTGGGAAAAGGCTAGGCAGAACAGTATTAAGTCAGTCTTGGTTTGGACAAATCATACAAATCACAGAATACTTTTTGATAAGTAGGTTTCTATACTATTTTATTATTACTAAAAACTATCTTATATCATTCATAATATTATGATGTTAATACTACTTTATCTAGGTACTACTAAATATTACAATGTTTGGTGTTTAGATTTTTACAATGCTTCCCCGCTGTTTCATGTTATAGGTAGGTACTACTTTAGCTGTACTTTTTTATATTCACTGCTTCTATGCATAACATTGAAATTGCCGTTCAATATCTCTCAACATATTTCTACTCTACAATAGGCACATACAGTTCAACTTTACTCAACTCTTGTCGTGATGTCGCTCTAAGGAAGTCTATTTGCTTCTGTATGAAGTTTGGTTGATCATTACCATCTAGGAATAAAAAATAATTAGCCAATAAAAGATTTTTTCGCAAAGTTTTTTCAGATCATTGTCGAAATTCGTGTTTCTTAAAGTTGGTTCTTCTTCTCTCGTGTCGGTCGAGTTAAATAAAGATAGTTCATGTCGTGGTGCCAAGATTAGCCAGTCAGTAAGGTTGGTAGCGGATCTGACTGCACAGGGTGCGACGGACGGGTTGGCGGACCGGGACCTGCCGGGGTTGCAGTGCATGCTTTTGCGAATCCCGCGACCCCGGCCGAACGGTCAGGAGAAGGAACACCGTTGATTTTTAGCCGGTAAGAGTCCGGCAGACCCCCTCGCCTTCCCCGGGCGAGGGACACCCATGAGGATATTCCAACGATAGGGTGCGCCGGATGTACTTAGGTATCTCGTGGAGACCGTTTTAATGCACCCCAAGTTGGTACTTAATGACACATTTAAAACTCTGTTGATATTATGATAAAGACAGGAATTACCTGAAACATCCTTATTCCACGTAATTTATAAGGAAAATATAGCTTCAATTTCAAGCTAATAAAGTATATTAATTTCAAAATATATTATTAATAACTCACTATTCTAATCATCAATTTATTGAAACAATTACCGCGTATTTTCCATAATGAACAGTTTAAACGGAAATCTAATAACTAACCTTAGTTTAACTATCCTTGTATTCATAGATTTGTAGATTGCAATAATTACTAGATGTACTTCTAGCAAAGGAAACTGTAATATACACCGTGCAATTTTGATTGTTTTCATCCAGCGATGTAATAGTCATTAGACTCCATCCAGCGGTAAGAAAACTCTATTCAGCGGTAAATAGACTCCATTCAGCGGTAAGAAGACTCCATCCAGCGGTTAGTAGACTCTATTCAGCGTTGATTAGACCATCCAGCTGTGAGTAGACTCAATCCAGCTGTGAGTAGACTGCGTTTTAATTGTAGTAACTTTATGTAGTAATTAATCAGGATACACTTTTGAAACTTAGATAAAAACAATAATCTTCTCGTACAAATTCATCAGTAACTTTCCATGGGAAGTAATTTTTAACCGACTTTCAAAAAAGGAGGAGGTTCTCAATTCGACTGTATGTTTTTTTTTTGTATGTTTGTTCCGCGATATCTTTGCTAATTGTGAACCGATTTTAATGATTCTTTTTTTGTTTGAAAGAGTATTCTTTCGAAGTGCTCCCATTGAAATTTGGTGAAGATCTGATGAAGAACTTCGGAGATAGACAATTTGAAGTCGGTTTTTTTTTGTTAAAAAGTTTTATTATTGTCTTATTTACTCGAAGTGGATACTATTGAAATGGAGTCACTAAACCGCGGGATGAAAACGACCAAAACTTAATGGTGTACAAAGGTGGATCCACATAATATTGGGTGTAAAAATACCCTTAACGAAGCAGAGAGCTACATAGTTTTCCCATCATTACGAAGATTTTTTTGTATTGGGCCATATCTAGGAACCTACTGGTTATGGAGATATTGAAGGTCAAAGTCATAATTTTTTTTCGTTTTTCATGTAATCTATGTTTAAATGTTATTGCCAAACATTATCTACACAAACATTACCAATTTTTTTGAAATGTAGGCACAGCCTGCTGCTTGTGCAATTAAAAGCTGTATTTTAATGCCTAAAAATAATAGTCGTTTCCCAGCAATTATTTTTGCTCTTTAGTACTTATTTTTATCTACAGTATGACTTCGGCTTCGTTAAGGGTATTTTTACACCATGTAGGTATATGTATAATTTTGCGATTTGATTATAATCAAGGAATACATCTGCTTCAGATCTTAACTCTGATTACAGATAAGGTATCTTCTTAGAAGTCACCTGCTCCAGGTATTAACTCTGATTACAGTAGAGACTCAGACGTGCTATCGAGTTGCGCCAGATTACGCACAGTACCTCTACCATGAGTTGTCATCGAAAAATTACTCGCTAGCGTTGAACTCGCTAGCGTGCTAACGTGGATCAAATAGATTTCGATAATGCTCGCACCATGAGATTTACGGAGTCTTACGCAGGCGCTAAGGTGAGCTCGATAGATCGTGTCGTCTAGCTAACTTCACTCTACTTATATTTTGTTTCTTTCTTTCCCACTAAAAACAAGAGAGAACGGCTCTTAAGCTCAAAATGTAATGTTATCGCTATGCTAAAAATGTTAAGACAGTCAATATCACAAATAAACCGACTAAATAGAAAAGTTGACGGTTAGTAGATTACTTATGGTATTTAGTGGTTTTTGAATTTTTATTCCTTATAATATGTCACTGTCGTCGTATAATATGTACAGTTACTATTGTAATCTTTGGTCGTGTATTCAATTTGTCATTTTGTTTGTTAACGTTGTGTCACAGAACTGCGTTGTGTGGTTTTAAAGTGTACAATTAGATTCAAACAGATTAATTAATAAAATGAGGACCAGTGTCTCACAGTTTCAATGGTTGGTGGAGTTCATGAAAATGTATGCTTCTACTTTCTATTGAATTTATTGTATGGATTGTTATTTATAATAACTAAATTAACAGGTAATTTACGTTTCTAACATTACTTACTATTATAAATTAATTTATGAAAGTTTGTGAGGATGGATGTTTGTTATTAATTGACGTCAAAATTAGATGACTTACTATACTTTACGTTCTATTAAGTTATTTAAAATGTAAAGTTACTATTTTTAACGCGGTCACTAACATATTCTATGCCAAATAAGCTCTTGCAGACATTATTTTGACTTTAGTAGACTCAAAAACGTATATAACTTTAATGTTAACATATGTTTCACACGTCAAAATGCTAGTGAGCTACGTTACTACTATCGCAAGCGTATTATTCGATAGGTTCAGTCAAATTAGTGACTCATGGTACCGTTTTGTATGGTGACAGCTGAAAAACGTTAGTGACTATCGAATAGATTACGTTAGGTTTTTAACCTATCGTAATTTATAGTGCTCATGGTATGAATTTTAATTCTTTCTGTGACCGCTAGGGGCGCTGTACAATATTTCATACAAATAATTTACGGAGACGCTAGCGAGTTTTGACTGTGTAAACTCATGGTAGAGGTACTGATCACTTCCTGCAGTTGTATTCAGCCGCACGCACACATATACAACGTTCGTTTACATGAAATCCAACGGGGAAGGGACTCACTCGCGACAAAATAATTATTTTGCGTTAACATGTGCAAGAGTGCCATGTTCTGGGTTCGATCCCCAGGTCGGGCAAAGTATTATTGGATTTTTCCATTAGGGATTTCTCAGTAGCAGCCCGGAGTCTGGATTTGTGCCCGGTTAATGGCGAATGAGGGTGTACTAAAACACCTCTGCTGAACACTTCGGGGAATAGAAGGCGTGCTGTTATGGATGTTATGTTATGTATGTGCGTTGTAGACAAATGTACGAAGTCAATATAGTACCCAATCTCATCATCCTCCTGCCCTTATCCCAACTTATTTGGGGTCGGCGCAGTATGTCTTCTTCTTCCGTACATCTCTATTAGCCGTCATTTCAGTAGTCACCCCTTTTCTAGCCATATCATCTTTCACACTATCCATCCACCGTTTCTTTGGTCTTCCTCTACTCTTATAACCATCCACATTCATACTCAAAACTTTCTACCCAATCTGTGCAACAGTTAAGATCTATTGTGAGATCGCCGCGCCGTCGCGATGAGAGATCAGTGCAAACGGGCTCGCTCTACATCTATCAATTAATCAGTTGTTAATAGGTACATCGTGGAAGAAATCTAAACCTGTATTACACACAATTTCATTTTTGAATAATTAGTACGCAAGTACTGTAATCATCGTCAAGCAATTATCGGTCGATCTAACCGATGTAGATAGAAAAACTGGTATGCTCTTGAAAAATTGATTATTAATAATTGAATACATCGGATTTTGCATTAAGTTCTATCTATTTCTTATAAAATAATTAATTTCTAACAAAATTTACATTGTAAAAATTATATTTCCGACGAAATTCACTATCTTGATAAAAAAATTAAGCAAGTACCCGATAATGTTTTATCGATGGAGGATTAAAATCGCCAGGCTACTCGATAGCGATCTATCGATAACGACATGTCGATATAAACGCACAGTAAGAAGCCTAGATAGGCTACTAGCTATGTACACGTGGAGGAGAAATAGGATTACGATTTTAATCTTAAAAAACCCTTCACGTGTAAATGTGAAGTAAGTTACATACAATTAGAAAAAACAATGTTGTTGGGTGCCATTAGACGCAAAATCGTTTGCCCAATGACTACGAAGACTTTCCTTCTCTTCTATAATAGGCCAATATCCAGATGCGAATACGATGGGCCTTACTACTGGACCACAGTTTACCTATCACACTTATGTATTTATTCACTAATACCCGGTTCCTATAAACCTAAACGAATCGTTTTGCTTACTAATGGTTGGATTTTTTTTGCAAAACTGGGCATGTAAATAGACTCGTAAGCTAATTTTATCTGTGATAACTATTTCCATGGGAGGTTGTACTATGCAAAGCCATGAGGTTTTTGCAATTTTAACCAATAACGCCCCGTAAATTATAGGAACTCTTCATAACTGTTGAACTATGTATGTTCTTTTAGAATAAATAAATAATCTCTCTAACCTTATTTTTTTACCTGTGTGCGAATATGGCCTATACATGTTCATGACCATTTCGAACGTCATTTGGGTCTATTTTTATTGATTTATGTAAATATTATAGATATAATGTAATGTATTAAGATAATATTATAAAAAGTAATAATGTGATTACATCTTACAACAATCTAATCTGTAAATGTGTGGTCTCGTAATTAGAGATGGAGATGTATAACATGATAAACTGACTAATATTCTCGGAAAATACTTGATTTCATAATAAAACAGCCTAGTTTAATGTTGTTGTGTACTTACATTGAGATTTTATATAATAATTTTGGCTTTTTGAAAATCATCTATTTGTGAGTTTGATATTACAGCTTTTACAACCACAGAGTAGGTACTATTAAGTCCCTAGATCTTTTGGTGTAAGTTAACAACGTACCAACTAAGTTTCAACGTAAACTTTCATGAAAGGACAAATCATTGCACGAAAACATTGGTTGAGCATATGTTGAGTAAGGCTTTATTTAGTTCATTAATTAAATTTAAGGCGAAATTAAACTATTCACAAAAATCTCGTAAAGTCATCATTCACATTCATCTTTCCATATTTTTTTCACCTCACTTCAAAGCCATGCCTCACGCTAAACTACTGTTTACAATTCAAACCAGCATGTCTTCCACGTGTACCCTCGGTAAACACACAACATCCATGTAATTTGATCTATATCTCGTCCCGTAATCGCATGAGCCCGGTTTATCGATAACTGCTTGATCGATCATTTCCAGATATACATTAAGATAACGATTTTTAATCGATAAAGGGAGATTTATAATTTTTACCTTCATTACTTACTTGGCTTAGAAATTCCGGGTTATGGTGATTTAGTGTTGTTTGTTTTGTGATGTTATTCTATCGATAGTTCGTTGAAAAGGGATGGAATATTTAGGAAGCAATGTTAAAGAAGTATTTGTATAAAAAAAATGTAGACAGAGATCGAATGCTATTATAGTTTAAATTAGCTAAAATAATTTCGGCAATTTTTTTCTAAATTTCATGTTTATTAAAAATGTCATTAAAGATTTTTAAATTCATTAGTTAATTTTATCTAGTTAGTAGTATTGATTTTACTACGATTTTGATAATAGGTACTCTTGTTCCAATAAAAAATAACTGAAGCAGTGTTCGCACTTTCAAAGATGGCCATCACGAAACTGAACAACGATCACAAACGTCAGATGTTCATTGATCATATTAGAACAACATTGTTACCTATCAAACAAAGCTTCTATCTCCGAAAGTGCGTACACAGCTTACAGTAAAAAATCTCCTCAACAATCTTTTTAATCCGATCTCAATCTAACCAAAACCTTTTTTGTAAACAACGCCATCTCGTGACGCCTGTCAAAAACAAAACAAAAGTGACCACATCTTCATCCCACGTCCTGTAAGGACACATGTACGCTACATAAATCGCTTTCGACTGATAACATCAAACTGTTTATCAATCTGAGGGTCAATAAATTAAGGTTATCTAGTTTTGCGATCTAACCTGATGAGGTAAAGTTAGTTTTAATTGAGCTCGCATGATATTACTTGCAGTTTTAAAATGAGTTTAGAAGATGTTTTGTTGAGAATTAATCAAGTTGCATGTCAACTGGGACACACTTAGGTTATAGGTATCTTCATGTATGTACATTGCTATAAACTTAGAAGTTCCGTATCGTCGCTGCGCCTGCAAAATCCGCTGTGTTTTTTTTTAAATCTGTTTTTGATGCTTTTTTATAATAGTTCTCAAGCCACGTGCAACTGTAAAATACGTTTTCTAATAATTTATTTTGCTATTTTCTTAACCAAATAAATTATTATAAAACAGAGAACCATTATAAAATAGCATCAAAGAAAGATTTAAAAAAAAAAAAAACACCTAACGGATTTTGCAGGCGCAGCGACGCTATATTATTGAATTAAGATAATGATAAAGGCTATGAACGAGAGAAGATTAAATCTTTAATTGATTTCAATGCCAAATTAAATAAAGCAAATGAAATTTCTAGAGTTGCAATATTTGGTGGGGTTCCAGACAAAGTGGTTATTCTCAAGTTATTTTTTTTTTCTATAACACAAACGCAAGAACTTGTTGTAATACGACCCCTGACAAATATGTGGGGTCAGAGATACTATCTCACAGTGCGAGGATGAATGTAAGTGTGGTGTGATTATGAGAATATTAGAGATGGTTCCCATAGTTACGAGGTGTTGTAGTGTTAGTTAGGAAGATGGACCTGGATTTGAAGTCCGTGTGAGGCAAAATAAAAAGGTTTCTTGTTCGAAAATTTCTCGGCTATAATCTAGAATTTGAACGTCATATTGGAAACCACGTTTTCATCAATAATGTATGTTTTTTTTTCTTTTTGACTTGGTCGCGTTTGGCCCTAGTCTCACCTGATGGTAAGCGCAGACAGGGTCTCTGATAGAGCACACGAATCCAAGGAAAAGAGGTATAGAGGGATTCCCTTATACCCCTCTGGTTCTCTCATACACACGACGGAACACAGTAAACTGCTTGGCGCCGGAATTTAATGTGAGGGTGGTAGCTAGTCAGGCGGACCGTATAGATCCTACCAGCAAGCGTGCCAGTATTGTTCAACCTTCTGACATTATTTCGTTGTTGCTTTCTACGATTTACATAATTAATATCTAATCCCTAAAATATAGATATTAATAAGTTGTTCAACATTTTTTAATTTGGTTTTTTCAACATTATGTTCTGTGGGGTTCTGCTGCTTATATACATTTTCCTTAAGGTAATTCCACAAATGAAAGGATTTTCGATCTGGCCCACGGAATCCAAATAACAACATAAGCAAATAACGTAAATATAACACAACGATTACCTATCAACACATGTAATGTGTGCTTACGATTGCTGTAGCTCCCATCGTGATAACAGCGAGGTGATAACAATGGTTATCAGCAGATCGCTTGCTACCGATGTCGCGATACCATTTTACAATTTTGTGATAATATAAAATAACACTACACAATGTATCGTTATCAAATTGGTTTGTTAAAAAAGGACAACGGAATATTATGTTATTTTTTAATGAGAGATATAGATCGGAAGATAGCATAGTTAGATTGAGTATACGTGTGTTTCAGTTTCAGTACGTAAAATTAATAAAATAAGTATTTATAAACTAGCGACCCGCTCCGGTGTCGCACGGGTGCAATATAGATACTAATGTGAGGCACATAAACATTCCTCTTGAATCACTCTATCTATTGCTGACAACTGCTTTAAAATTCGTTGCGTAGTTTAAAAGATCTAAGCGTACAGACAGCGGGAGCGACTTTGTTTTATACTATGTCAAGATAAAGATTACTGCCTCGTTGGTCTAGTCGTGGCAAGCGGGGCTGATGATCGTGAGGTCCTGGGTTCGATCCCCAGGTCGGTCAGAGTGTGACTGAATTTTTCCTTGTGGTATTCCTAAATAGCAGCCCTGAGTTTGGATTTGCGCCCGGTTGATGGCAATAGGCTCGCCATATTACATGGTACTTTAATTATAACGGCGAAATTATGGTATACTATACTATATGATGCTATACTATACTATACTATATGATGCTATACTGCTATACCTAGGTACTAGTGGCGAAGGGTCACTTTTGGTAAGAGTGAAGCCGGAACAAAAAATACTTACCTTGGTCAAAAGTGACGCATGCAGTGCATGTAGGTAAATATAATGTTTAAAATAAAACTAAAACATTTAATTTAATTTTACAACTTCCCGTGAGCCATTGATATTTACTGTAAGTATAAAGATTCCCCTAAGGGTTGACCGTTGTATTTAAGTCCCACTGTAATAGGGGGCGAGCCTATTGCCATCAACTGGGTACAAATCCAAACTCCGGGCTGCTACTGAGGGATTCCACACAGAAAAACCCAATAACACTTTGCCCAACCTAGGGATCGAACCCAGGACCTCACAATCAGCAGTCGCGCTTGCCACCACTAGACCAACGAGGCAGTTACGAAGTATAAAGATCTAGTAGATATTAGAAACTATTAAGTACATGTAGGTAATGTGACTATATTATTTGGCAATAGTAGACACTAGTAGTGACTGTTCAAAAGGGAAGCCGGTAGGAATCGGCTTGTATGGAGCCTTCGCCACTGCTAGGTACTAATGATGGTATACAACATAACGGCGAAATGATGGTATACCTACTACATATTTATACCTAATTGTTTATTTGGGTGTTAGTTTCCTCATATTCACGCTATTCCCTAACGGGTTAGGCAGCTATCTCACGATAAGGCAGCTATCTCACGATACCCAGTACCGTTAATTTAAAAGTCAAAGTGACGTAGATAATCGGGATCAGATTTCAGCGTGGGCTAATATTCGTGCTGTATCTCTGAGTAATGGCGCGCGGGATGCTGCGCAGATAAATACATTCTCACGTCGCGTTCTGCGCACGATTGGCTATCTCCGATTGTATGGTGGTTCATCTTAGGTTGGTAATAATTAGGTGAACAAATACACAAGGTAATTTTTTCAGTAAAACTGAAACTAGGTTTGTTCAAAATTAACAGGATGATAATATAAGTACCATGTTATATTTTTTTCCAAAAATTTGATTCAACAGGGATATTAAATCTAAGGTAGGTACCTATTTACAAAAAAATCTAACAAAAATAAAACCGTCTTCAAATTGTCTATCTCCAAAGTTCTTCATCAGATCTTCACCAAATTTAAATGGGACCACTTCTAAAGAATACTCTTTCAAACAAAAAAAAATATCATTAAAATCGGTTCATAATTAGCAAAGATATCGCGGAATAAACACAAAAAAAAACATACAGTCGAAATGAGAACCTCCTCCTTTTTTTGGAAGTCGGTTAAAAATAGGAGATCAAGCCATTAAAATGGAAGTATAATTAATTCCAAAGCAACACTATTGCTTATTATAACTTAACATTTTAAAGTATTTTTTGGATAAGTTGGACACTTTGATTCTAATTACCTACTATGACTGTAACTATATTTAATTAGTACTAGAAAAACATAGATTCATTTAAGAAATTGGGTAATAGTTAGATATTGTTGATATTATGAACATTGTAATACATAAACATAACATCACGCATGCATTCCCCGAAAGGTTGACCAGAGGTGTATAGCAACACCGTAATTTCGCCGTTATCTTTAAGTCCCATGTAATAGGGGGCGAGCCTATTGCCATCAACCGGACACAAATCCAAATTTTAGGCTGCTACCAAAAAACCCAATAACACTTTGCCCGACCTGGGGATCGAACCCAGGACCTCACGATCAGCAGTTGCGCTTGCCACCACTAGACGAACGAGGCAAATCGTAAAAATATCGAACAATTTCGCCTTTTATGGAACAAACCATAATAGTTAATGATAACACTTACTTAATTTGCACGCATAACTTAGCAATCCTGTGATTAATACACGAAGTAACAGAAATCGCTAATCAGATTACATCAGACTCAACAAAAATACTGAGAACATTGTCAGTTGAACGTTATTCCAAATCGCTTATCTCATAAATTTGTAAATACAAGCTCGCATAATTATCTTTTTTAAAACGAGTATTATCACAACGCTGGTTTAACTGACGGACAATGATAACTCTACTATAGAACTGAGTATTGACTAAAAAGGACGAGAGAATTAATTTTAAAAGGTACCTACGTCTATATATTATGGTTTAAGTGCAAAAAATCCAGATTTGCAAAAGAACGTGTTGATTTTTTGCAAAAAGTCCAATACTCCAATTCGCAAAATGCCCGAATCGCAAAACGCCCGAATCGCAAAATGCCCGAATCGCAAAATGCCCGAATCGCAAAATGCCCGAATCGCAAAATGCCCGATTCGCAAAATGTCCAACAATTTTTTTTGTGTGTCATGCCTGATTTATACGAAGTTTAGCTAATTACTGAATAATTTTGGTCCCTGGATAAGAACTTATCGCCATATTTCAGCGAATACCATTATAGTACCTATAGGATTGTTTTTTTTTGTAAATCTCCTACAAAAGTAATTTGATTATGTGTCCCTGAAAGGAATAACAGCGCTTGTATCCAATTAAAAATAAATTATTTACTAGTTTGATATAGTCGCCGACACGTAACTTGGCAAGGTTTTGGCGTAGTCTGAGTAAGTTTGCGCATGTACACTTAGTGCAACAAAAAAATGGCCACTTTTATTGCTTGTCATTATTCTATGGTTATTGATATAATTTATTATTAAACATGTCTGTTTAGAAGAAAGAAAGAAAGGAAAGGAATTCTCTTCTTTACTTTTGCCAAGTTATTAAATTTGCTACGAAATAAGCTATGAATGAAATGCTAATGTCGGCGAATCTGCACTGAGGGTTAACGAACATAATAATATTTATATAGTTTACTCGGATATATTAATTACTAGTTATGTCCCCACGGCTCCGCCCGCAGCCTATGTTGCCCAGTGATAATGTAGCTTTCTAACGGCAAGAGAATTTTTCAAATCGGTCCAGTAGTTTTTAAGTTTATTCGTTACATACAAAAATCCAAAAATACAAATCTTTCCTCTTTATAATATTAGTATAGATGTCAGCTATTACTAAACCGCAAGGGGCCTTCCAGGAGGTGCAAACATAAACAAACATAAGGAAAACCAAGAAAACATGAAAAGGTCACATAATTAACTTTCCATCGATAATCGCTGCGATATTGCCCATGCGTCCATCACGCATTACCTGTCTCTTTTCCTCCAACTAAAATTATACTTTATCTCTGTCTAGCTTATCGGCTAGCTTCGAAATTAAAAAAATAAAATAATGAGCGGTATCGTTATCGGGTCGGTACTATCGGCCAGCATCCGCCTGTGTATCGGAGATGATAAAATAACATCTGTCGTGTCAATGGTCGCTGATTTCTGTTCTATTTCTGATTACGAATGTTTTGCGCGTGAATTATCTCTGATGTTATAAGTTAATGAATATAAATTTAAAAAATTAAGGTACTAATTAAAAAAGCAGTTATAGCCGAGTGATGTGACCGTCGGAATGCCAAGTCATAGATCTCGAGTTAGAACCCAAGGCACGCACCTCTGACTTTTTGGATTCATGTGCGTATTGTATAATTATCACTTGTTTAAAAACGGTGAAGGAAAACATCATGAGAAAACCGGCATGCCTGAGAGATATTTCTCGACGGCATGTGAAGCCAAATCAGAGGCCCTTGGGCGGCATAAACTCTGACACCAGGTTAGTCACTAACCACACGAAAAGAAAGAAGAAGAAGGTAATAAAAATGTTTTTCTACTTTCTATGAAGTCATCGACAAAGTGAATACTGTATACGAGTTTCTTTGTATAAATTATTTTAATAATACAAGGTGAGCCGGAAAGGGCATACTAATCCGAAAGGGTGTTAAGGGTACCCATAATAATGATAAACTTTTGTTTTACAACTTTCCCCAAAAGTAAATAGTTTAAGAGAAATAGCTGATCAACGATTTCATAAGAAATACGCTAAAATCTATCTATCCTCAGCTATAATCAGCTGCGTTTACATTTTAGATCATATTTGAGGTCACGAATTAGAAGCTCCATTTTATAGATTCATGTCAGAGGATCTGAGTTCGACCTCGGCCTACACCTCAGACTTTTCGAATTCATGTGTGGATCAGAACATAACAAAAGAGGGTACTGTATTTTCCGTTAATTTTAAATCAGCAAAAAAGTTATCAACAAACATTTTCATCGAAATAAAAAATTCAAGTTTGTAAATACATACAATCGACCCTTAACGGGCGCTTCTTAATCTCGCTGTGATAACCGTTGAACCAAGATAAACCTTTCCTACGATAATCAGATAAGGCCACGTAACCGTGTTATGACACATTGGCTACATGGACGTGGTCACGCGGGCTACAACGGGCCTGGAAGAGGTAGGAAAGTCACGTAGATCCTTAAGGCGACGGCAAGTGCGGGTGACCTTGTGCGACTGGGCTGTGCGTTTCCTTAACTCTTCGTTCCGTTCGGCTTCATAGGGAATATTTATTTTTAGGAACAGAAATAAGAATATTTGAAAAAAGAACACATATAATTATAGATAATAAAATAGTGTGTCCATACAAAAAAAAAACATAAAAATATCTTAAGTAGTTTGAAAGTAATATCGTTTTTATGTTTTGGGTAGATATTACTTCCTGAATTTATTTCATAAAGTATTTTACTGTAATAATTAAGTATTCACCTATAGGAATGACGAGAACATACATTTTTTGCATAAATTATTTGCATTATTTGAAGGCGTAATAACATATTTAAAAGTCACTAAACAAGGTCACCTGCACTTACCACCGCCTTAAGATTGTGGAGTTTAGAAGACAGTGGAAGAGACTTAGTCAGGGGGGCTAAACACGTGACATTTAGTAAATCATATTCCGTTTCATATTTGTAATCATAACTGCAAGAAGACTGCACATCTCGTGGTAACTGCTGCAACTGACAAATGTAGTTTGAAAGTAATAAGATGCAGTTAGCGCAACTACGTGAAAATTGCCGACTGGATGTGCTGCCCACTTGCAGTTCTTCTCGTGTAGTTAGCGACTAACCTGGTGTCAGAGTTTATGCCGCCCATGGGCTTCTGACTTGGCTTCACATGCCGTCGAGAAATATCTCTTAGGCATGCCGGTTTCCTCGCAATGTTTTCCTTCACCGTTTTTAAACAAGTGATAATTATAGAATACGCACATGAATCTGAAAAGTCAGAGGTGCGTGCTTTGGGTTCGAACTCGAGACCTATGACTTGGCAGTCCGACGGTCACACCACTACGCTATCACTGCTATAAAGTTTGCTCTTACAGTTATGATTACGAATATGAAACGAAGTATGATTCACCAAATGGGATGTTATTAGGTCCGTAATCAACGCTGAATTGACTGGATGAGACTAGCCTTGAGATTTCATATCATACATAGTTGCCTATAGTAATAAGTGGTATGGACATGTTATGCGGAAGGAAGAAAGTCATATTACTAGAAGAGTATTAAATATTAATGTGGATGGGTCTACAAATAGAGGTAGGCCAAAGGAAAGTTGAATGGATTGTTTGAAGTATATGGGTAAGAAAGGAGTTAGCACTGAGATGACGGCTGATAGAGGAGAATGGAAGAGGAATACGTGTTGTGCCGACCACGCCTAGTGTGGGATAAGGAGATGATGAGTTGCCTATTGTGACTGTTGGCCTAACAATGCTGTTCAGCTAGGTGGCTCAAAAGGTTTAATGAATGAATGCTGTTGTAATCTCATGTATTGACCATACCGGATCTATAATTAGGCCAGCGATGAGATAAGAGGCGAGTGATTTTTGTAATTGCTAAATCGTTTAAAGCATTATTCATCAGAAGCAACAACACTTATCAAAATAAATAGCCGATCATTGACCAATTTATACAAAGGGAAAAAAGAAACGCACCGGATAAAGAACCTCCCCCATTTTTGAAGTCTGTAAAGTAGGTATAGATAATGAATCAATACCAAAATGTAATTCTTCGTAATTTTTTTTTTACACATTGCTCCACACTAGAATTTCTCCTGTATCGGGGGTACGTTTACAGACACAAATCTTCACATGCACAAACATCCAGACCCGGAACAACTATCTGTAGGCCACACAAATATTTACTCCGTGCGGGAATCGAACCCACGACCCGAACCGCAGAAGCAGATCGCTCAGCCACTGCACCAAACGTGTCGTCAAATTTGTTTGTTTGACTCAAATCTTGCGACAGATTTTTCAACTAACTATACTTCTGCTAAACCGATTCTCCTGAAACTTCGCACACAAATTCAATTCCCATGACAGTACAACATTATAACAATATCAACCTTCAATCCTCACATCCTGATGCAGCAGGTGTACTGCAAGATACAACTTAAAAAGGTTTTTTATAAAGAGAATAAATACCAAAGAAAAATACTATCGGCAATCGAGCAACAAAGTTTATCACAATTCGTTCGTTCTGCCTAGCCTTTTCCAAACCATGTTGGGTCAGCTTCCAATCTAACCAGATGCGGCTGAATACCAGTATTTTACACGGAGCGACTGCCATCAGACCTCCGCAACCCAGTTACTGGGCAATGCCGATATCCTTAGGTTAGACCGGTTATCAGACTTTTTGGGTTTCTGAATTCCCGTAACGACTGTCATAGGTATTCGTATGACACCCGGGACCGACTGTTTAACGTGCTCTCCGTGGCACGGAGGAGTCTCGATGTGTAACGAATAGTCACCCATCCACAGACTGACCGCGGCAAGCGCAGCTTAACCTCGCAAATCGTATGATCCGCGCGGTTGGTAATTAGCCGCGAGCCCCTCTCAAGGTATATCTCAATTCAAATTAATAATTATTTCTTGCCACTTCAAGCTTATTTCTACTACTTAATACTAAGTTGAGCCTGTGTGTACGTGTCTTATCTTAGAAACAGTATCGGTCGAGACAAAGCAACCTATGATGTAGCCATGCATTTGCTTTAGACCGCTTATCGATTTGTTATCGTTAAAAATTAGTTACATAGTAATTAGAATCCGGGTGACGATAGAGTATGTTGCTAATGTACCACGCCAAGTATGTATGAATAGGTTCCTATACGATACATAGGTTCTTCTATAGTCCTGCCATTTAAATTTTGTATAAAAGGTAAACAAACTTTTGATCGTAAAAGATAATCAGTTTTGTCTTAGAAATCATTAAACATATAGTCGTCGGCACGTAACTTGGTAAGAGTAGTGAAGAGAATTCCTCTCTTTTCTATCATTCTTCTAAACAGACATTTTTAAAAATAGTTTGTGGCAATAACCATAGAATAATGATAAGCAATAAAAGTGACCATTTTTTGTTGCACTAAGTGTACATGCGCAAACTTACTCCCACTACGCCAAAACCTTGCCAAGTTACGTGCCGGCGGCGTGGGCGACTTATAGGTACTTACACATTTTTTAAAGTTCGTGGTCTACACGCGTCGTCGGGAACTTTATGTAGCCCTCTCAGGTGTGCAGGTTTCCTTACGATGTTTTCCTTCACCACTAACGCAAGTGAAAGCAAAATATAAAATCAAATAATCTGATCTTTTAAATTTCTCTTTCTGTAATTTTCCACAAAAAAAACAAAACAAATTGATCGCAATTTAATTCAAATAATTAAATACAAATTTACATACGTCATGTAACGATGATTTAGTGTCTCTCTCATCTGTCAGATAAGCCGGTGATAACACAGATAGTTCTCATAATGGACCTCGTTGTCTGCGTGATAAGATAAATTTGTAGGTAATGAATCTGGTGTAGTGTTTATTATTTTCTTGGTTTAGTTATATTTGTATTCAATACTAATTATTTATAGCATTCAATCATGTAATTTTAAAACAGGGCTTTAAGATTAAAATAACATCACGCCTGTATTCCCCGCAGGGTTGGGCAGAGGTGTATAGTAACACCCACAATTCGCCGTTATATTTAAGTCCCATATAATAGGGGGCGAGCCTATCTCCATCAAATTCCGGGCTGTTACTGAAGAATTCCACACGAAAAAACCAAATAACACTTTGCCCGACCTGGGGATAGAACGAAGGATCTCACGATCAGCAGTCGCGCTTGCCACCACTACACCAACCTGACAGTTAATCCACCTTTTCATTCATCCAATATATGTAGATAGGTAACCGCTTTGTCACCTCTAGCGATACTCAGATCAGTGCTGCCAATAAAATTTTCTCGATTCGCGTCAGTGTTGTCAATTCCCCGAAATACCACGCTTCTTTTTGATTAATTCCCAAGCGATGCTTGGACGAGCTTCTTTTTAGACGCTCCCCTCATTCTCTTTCGATTTCTCCTCTGTCTTGTGCTGCGCAAATTTACCGCTTCGATAAGTGGACGACCTTTTTTGTAGACACTGCCCTCAGTCTTTTCTTTCAATTTCTCCTGTCTCTCGTGTGCATTTGCAAACCCGAACTTGGTGGACGACCTTTTTTTTTTAGACGTTCCCCTCATTTTCTCAAATACTCCTGTATCTTGAATGCATTTACAAATACAAAACCGAAAAAATTGAAATTGGTCTCAATTCCCCGATTTCTCTCATTCCCCGCGCTTTCCCCGCACGGACCCCCATTTCCCCGCAAATCGGGGATTTTCCCCGCAATTGGCAGCGCTGACTCAGATGGAAGAATGGGGCCAGCAAACCTGAGCTGGACACTATGTATAATCATTGAAATAAAGATTCAACTCCACATAGTTACGCATCAAACTGTAGATATATTAACAACATCGCGCTGATGATAGTGTCTCTTATCAACAGCGTCCGATTGCACCACTGTTTATCTAAATGTTCAAATAAATTCCAGAACAACTGTTTAAAAAAATCATGTTTCTGTGGACCTATCTAATGTATACGATCAAACGACATGTGTGGTGCAGTAGCTGAGCGATTGGCTTCTGCGCTGCGGGTCGTGGGTTCGATTCCCGCTCGGAACAAATATTTGTATGGCCTATAGTTGTTCCGGGTCTGGGTGTTTGTGCATGTGAAGATTTGTGTCTGTAAACGCACCCACGATACAGAAGAAATCATAGTGTAGAAGCAACGTGTTAATAAAAAAAAAAAAAAAGTCTATCCTGTGTTTATCATTATAATGCAATATATTGTGGGGATCCGTTGAACTATCGATTCAAAACGTTTTGATAACTTGTTTTTGACTAATTCGGTTTGTTATCTCGTTTCGTCGGTCTCGATTCTCGATTCTCGTATCAAGATAAAAAAGATATCAAAAAGAATCGTTCGACAACTGACTTTTTGCATCATATTGAGATTTTATAGATAAGTGATGATATATTTTTATAGATAAAAATTAGTCAATAGTAATATGCAATGGAACAATTATACGCTCGTATTATTATTATATTTGATTTCAAAGTACGCGCATAATAATTATTATATAGAAAATAATTAATAAATTAACTGCCTCGTTGGTCTAGTGGTGGCAAGGGCGACTGCTGATCGTGAGGCCCTGGGTTCGATCCCCAGGTCGGGCAAATTGTTATTGGGTTTTTCCATGTGGAATTCTTCAGTAGCAGCCTGGAATTTGATGGAGATAGGCTCGCCCCCTTATATGGGACATGGGACTTAAACATAACGGTGAAATGTGGGTGTTGCTATACATCTCTGCTCAACCCTTTGGGAAATACAGGCGTGATGTTGTCATGTTATGTTATGAAAATGTTACGAATGAGTGAACGGCGATTAACAAAAGGAATTTATAAGGCGGATGTCAGAAAAAACGCCGGTAGAGAACGCCCTAGTGATGGTGATGGTCTTCACAAAGGACAGGTGCGTGGTACTTTTAACCAGCGTTGAGCAGCGTTTTAGTATTTGGCCATTAAGAGGAAATGCGGTCGGCATTTAGTCCATACAAACGTATTCCTCAGTTTCCTCCTTGGATAATGTCACTCTCACTAGAGCAAATATTTTTAACCATATCATATATATCTACCACCACCATGTCCCTATGTTTTGTTTTTGTAAATAAATTAATTATTAAAAGAACTAGAAACGTTTAAATTTTACAAAAATCGACCGGTTTTACCACCGTTTTCAAACATCAGGCAAACAAATTTGACGAATATAAAAAATAAAAGAAAAACATACAGACATAATCAAAGTCTTTCTTAAATGATTACAGACTAAAATATTAAAATCGGTCCAGATTTGAAGAAGAAAACAGGGAAATACGAAAATACGATTTCGCTAATATTGGACAGGAGAAATCAGTTTGAGATGCAGGTGTCTCTTTCACGCTCAATTGCGAAGGTTTGCGGGAGGGGTGGGACGGAAATAGATCGCAAAAACCTATTCAAATTATTAATATTTTGCAGCTCACGTTTCCTCTTAAAGTTGTAGTTTAATCTATGAAGTAAAACTCACCTTGACTTTGGTATACCAAATTAAAATCTCCAAATTGCATACGTCATTTACGACAAAAACAAACTAACTAATAACGGTAGTGGAGCTGATGATTAACTTACATAAATTAACTGAAATTAATTCATGTGAAACTCCCTTATACGGCCGTGGGCATTGAGAGCTCCCATTGTTGAAGACGACACGGGAAAATAGAGCACAGTGGCAAAATATTGTGTTGGAAATCCTTAGGACATGTATTCATTTATAAACATTTGTTTATAAACAAGAATCTACGTGTTTCTGAAACATTGACACATTTTTTGGCAAACACTATTTGATGACAAGCTCCAAAACATTGTTTCATGTGTGGCGGCATCTATCACGCCACATGAGAACTAAGCAGCATGACGAATGTCTAGCAGACTACAGCGACAACAATGACAGCTGTCAAAGGAAATGTCACAAATCCTGATCGCGATATCAAGATCTGACACGGAGTTAGTATATAATAATATACAACTTCCCAGCATTATCGGTTGGGCAGTAGCCCGCCAGCCATAAGACCCGCCTGGTAGGAGGATCCTCTCTTTTCGTAGCAGGAATGCCATACCTCGTTCCTCTACACATAAACATTTGCGTGATGTTTCACAAACTACCTGCAACTTGTATGTGAAACATTGTTTTCAGGTGAATACATGTTTTTTTTTCCATACACAAACTTATTGTTCTTCACTGTACCCAATAGATTCAGAGCTTTGCTGCAAAACTTTCGTAAGAAAACCTTTAATTCAAAAATACAACTTTTTGTAGTTCGGTGTTAAAGTTCCTTCAAAAAAAGTGAGCACACCTATTTGACCACGAGATTATATCGTGAGAATTTAATTTTTAAAATGTACAAAACGTTTTTTAAACGCTACTAAATTGAGCAAAGCCCTCGTAACAAATTTTAAACACTTTTACCGTACAACAACGAAAAAGAACACAGAACCTCAACTTTCTGATCTTATCTGTTCCCTATTACCCGGCCGTGATTAAACAATAGCCATATAATCGAAAAAATAATTTGCTCAATTTGTCCAACGGCCTGACTGATGCCCCTCCAATTAATACCAACAGATAGAGATGCCTCGATTGTTAACTTTAACGAAACGTAATTAGAACTATTTGTTTTTGCCGGTTTATCGCGACGTTCCATCGCCGTGGAACAATAGGAAAGTTCGAATTTTGAAATAATTCGATTACGGAACGCGGTGATAGTGATTTGTTGAGGTTAATTGTTTTTGTGTTTTTTTTTAAAGCAACGGTAATTTGTTTAAAGTTTTTTGTTGTAGATAAAACTGTTTTAAATTAAAGTAAACATCGTTTTGTTTTATGTTGCTACATAATTGATAGGTTAACGTTAATTGCCTAGTTAGTTACACTGTGATTGAACTAAAGCAATGTAATAATTATGATGCACAAGGAACCGTCAATTGAAAATCCCAAAAATGGGTTTTCCCTAATTAGGCCTGCATTTAAAAAAAAAACATGTGATGTTCTGATGTCGTCTTAACATTGTCTGCAGTAAGTAACCATAAACAATATTGGAAACAATGCATACTTTCATAATTTTTATACCAATCTTAAATAATAATTAAAAAAAACAGAACGGTAGTTTAATCCATTTGTTAACACAAAAATAACTGTTACACTCTGACACCTATTACAACCCAATAGGTAGCAACTGGTTGTTTGAACCGGCAACCCGTAATTGTTGCGACGTTGCGACCACCCGCACGCTACCAAGAACCACACGTGTAGTGTTCGGTTACATTGCATTAATATCAGATGCCTTATGATTAAGTAAGGTCTCTTTTAAGATAATATTATGTACTGGAACTGTTTGTATTGTTTATATTTATATTCTACTAGAGGTCGCCCGCGCCTTCGCCCACGTGGATGTCGTTTATTGCTTATTCCACGGTTCCAGATTATCTCTGTACCAAATTTCATTAAAATCGGTTCAGTAGTTTAGTAGTGACAAACAGACAGACAGTTACTTTCGCATTTATGTTAGTAAAGGATTCTAAGGGTGTAATCAGCGACGGCCCTAGACCTTGATCAGAGTAGAGCGAGATTGTCTTTCGACGCCCCTTGGTTGACGCTTTCACATCACATAAATTGTATCTCAGTTTATGTTTATCTAGCGGCCCGTCCCGGCTTTGCACGGGTGGACATTTTTCCCGTTTTTGCAACATTTTTTATTTATGCTCCGCTCCTATTGGTCGTAGCGTGATTTTATATAGCCTATAACCTTTCTCAATAAATGGACTATCCAAAACAAAAATCATTTTTCAATTTCAACCAATTTTCAAGTTCCTGAGATTAGCGCGTTCAAACAAACAAACTCTTCAGCTTTATAATATTAGTATAGCTAAATAAAAATAACCAACTTTTTCAAAAATCTAGTTTGACGCCTCTTGCCACCTGGCGCCTAGAGCGACCGCTCCTCTCGCTCCACCACAGGGCGCTCGGTGTAATGAAAAGGACATTTTTAAGCTGAGGAACGGCCATGTTTGCTATATGATATACGCTCAGTAGAAAGTACACGTGTAATGTTTGGTTATACTAGCTTTTAACATAGGACTACTAGGCCATTATGATAATATTCTAGCGTATTGTCTAAACCTGCTCTATTTGGATGAAAAGAAAAGACAGCCTTGGCAACTGAAATGCTATCATCGGAGACATATAACAGTTCCTTTGGATACAGGCAGTGCATCGGTGTTGCTGCATAATCATTTATTTAAGCCTTAATATGTTAAAGACTGGAGGCTGCAACAGTTATTGACAACAGCTGTTCGCATTGGACTGTACTACTACAAAAAATGTTTTTTTTTAATATTTGGCCGTGTTTGGTCCTCGTCTCACCAGATGGTAAACGCAGGCAGGGAATCCAAGGAACAGAGATATAGAGGGATTTCCCTATACCCTTCTGGCTCTCACATACACACGACAGAACACAGTAAACTGCTTGGCGCCGGACTTTAATGTGAAGGTGGTAGCTAGCCAGGCGGACCGTATAGATCCTAACACCAAGCGTGCTGGGTTTTGTTGAATCTTACAACACGCGTCTATTCTCAGCGTGCGGTGAGGAAGTTTTATATTCGAACCCGTCCCCACACGGAGTAAAAGGTGCTACTTAAACTACTTAAATGTCTTATAAAAGCGCGTTAAGGTCTATCATTGCTTACTTCAAGAAGCAAGTCTCTAACCTTCAATGACATTATGGAGGTAAGGAATCATGATGTCTTACATATTGACTGCATGTTACCGAGAACGACACGTGTCATGTTCGGTTATATTGCATAAATATCTGATAGCGTCTGATTAAGTAAGGTCAGACAGATAAAGAAATGGTATCATTATGACTAAGATTATGAATTACGATCGTCTGATGGATGTGTAGAGTTCTGAGGCTTGTTAAATAAATACCTCTCATTTGAGAGCTCTGTACTGTCGTTTTGATATCACTTGAGATAATGATTCGATAAATTTTAAAAAATCGTCAATAGTACGAAATTCCAATGAAGTTTTAATTTTAAACTTTTGTCACTACATCGTCTTTTAAACCGCAACTTTGTCTAATCTCATCATTCCTAAATCTATCATTCAAAGTTACACCGCCCATACTTCGCAAGGAACGCATTTCCACGGCATTTATTATACTTTCATGCCTCTTCTGCCACGACCAACATTCACTTTAATACATAAGCGTAGGTACCAACACACAATTATGGACAGCCAGCCATGCCTTGAAAGGAGTATGCTTAGGTGGTTTGGTCATGTTGAGAGAATGAGTGAACGGCGATTAACAAAAGGAATTTATAAGGCGGATGTCAATGTAAACGCCGGTAGAGAACGTCCTAGAAGGACATACATCGATGATATTGGTGATGTTCTTCACAAAGGACAGGTGCGTAGTAATCTCAACCGGCGTGTGTGTATGACAAGATGTATGAATGTGGATGAAGCGAAAGGAGTATGTAAGTGTCGTAGCATGTGGCTTTCTATAGTTTCTGCCTACCCCCATGGGAAAAAGGCGTGAGTTTATGTAGGTATGTTTGTTTTAATTTTGACAACTCCTCTTGGGATCATGCTCTCAGGTCGCCATGTTGAGATTTATTTAATAATGGGCCTGAGTCTATTAATCTTTTAGTGTAGCATAGGATTCAGTTAGGACAAGCTTTCCATGAGCTAATGATTAAAAAAATTGGAGTAGTATTTTTACACAATACATAGGGTAAAGTTACCCATTGCTGGGTATAAACTTTATTTCCGTTTGGTCAACCTCCTAGGTTCCCATTCTGTATTCCCCGAAGGATTGGACAGAGGTGTACAGTAACACCCTCATTTCGCCGTTATGTTTAAGTCCCATGTAATAGAGGGCGAGTCTATTGCCATCAACTGGCACAAATCCAAATACCGGGCTGTTATTGAGGAATTCCAGACCGAAAAACCGAATAACACTTTGCCCGACCTGGGGATCGAACCCAGGACATCACGATCAGCAGTTGCGCTTGCAACCACAAGACCAATGAGACAGTTAGTTATTTTTATAGTACGTCAATATACCTTATTTGCTACAAATGCAAGACTCATTGGGTGGGCTGCATTAAAAATCCGGTCAGCTCAGATAATGTTTAATTTATGTACATTAGTCGCAAACGACAACATGCAGGAAATCTCGGTATTCAAGGAAACGATAAAACGTTTGGCGATTCAAGCCTCCATTGCAAGTAAACGTTCGCATTTCCACCAGTCCGTCCAACAAACGTCAGCGTAACGACTCCCGGTACATTTTCAAACTAAAATTGATTGAATATAAATAAACCGAATGTGCAATACACGTCATAGTGTTGCCACAACTTGTACGTTTCTAAAGCATAGCAGTCTAATCACTTGTCTCATCTCACACTGAGCAATTGTTCCTTAAGATTCAAAACAATCGAAATTAAACTCTATTTTGATTTCTAAAGGGTTGGCTTTTGATTGAAGGCCAGTTCTTTCTCGACCTACGGCCTCACGATCCATTTCATCTCTTCCAAGCATAAACTACATTATAGGCGTCAATTGTTAACAACCTTTCGATTCTCGTGAACCGATAGTATCGATTACGTCGCTTATTTTCTCGCACTAGCGACTCGATTGTTTTATTCGATTCTCACCCTGAGGCTTAGATCATGCGTTATTAAAATGCGATAGTATACGTACAATTATTTTTGAAGTGTTATGATTTTAAGGCTTTTCGTTAGACTGGGTATTGATGTTAATATGCTTTCTTTGTTAATCTAGGAAAAAATGTAATAATACCACTGAGGAAACCGCCAAACGATGAGAAATACGCTCGATAGTTGGAAAATCGAGTAATCGTATAGAGATGGGCTTTGTAATGAACCTTAATTTGTTATACCAAGTGTAGTTTTATACATCTACCTACGGCAACAACTGGAATTTATTGAAAGAAAAGAAGAAAGAAAGAAAATTCATTTATTCAGCCAAGAACACTGACAGCATAAATAAAATAAACAAACAAAGAAAGAACAATATAACCGGAATTAAACACAAATTTTATGCTGTCGAGCATGTCCATGCCGAAAAGGTTACCAACTCAGCATATGCTAGGCGTCAAAACACCCAGCGCTGATTTTCAGCTGGCACCCCCGCAGTGACACACGGATGGCGGTAGTTAATTTTAAATATATATTCTATTATACTTGAATGGATAAAAGTGTTTTATAATGTGTCAATAAACTACAAAAATATAATAAAAAATAAAAACTACTTTTAATATAATTTGTGACAATTATATTGAAACCTCCTTAACCGGCAACTGAAGCGATACATAATATTTTGAGGTTAGAATTTTGACACTTGTGTTCGATATCGATTCATCTCATATGACGGATGTTATTGGCAACAATCAAACATAATACTCAACCTTATGACTTTAAAATAAAGTTTAATGTCGTATGTAGGTTAGTGGGCGTACTTTTTATGGGCTTATTGTTTAAGGACAGTGTTCGTTTGTTTTGACAGTCAGTGTTCGGTTACGGGTGACTACGATTATACGATTGTGTGGAGCGTTTTAGATCGACAGATAACAGGAGTGGACACACGGCTTTATAGTTCGAAAAGCTTACTAGTTGTTGAGCAATTGTGTGGCTTGACTTTTATTCTCACACTTTCAAATAAAAAATTACCTAACTTTAGTTAAGTATGTAACAAGGTACCTACTACGTGCGTACTCATAGCTACTGTATTAGATAGGTAACTTGTTATCTAATTTACTGAAGTTTACGTATTTTTTTAAACTGAAAGTGTTCTATTAATGATACCTACCTAATTTTCGCCAGTTAATTTGAAATAACACTATATTCCTAATACCCTAAGCTCTCCTACCTTCGTAACCGTATACCACGAACTGTTCAACACACATCGGTCTGCGCGTCCGCCTAGCCGGCCGTGTTTTTGTGCCCACCCGTTAATGGTCCGATGTGCTGATAAGATAACAACACAATGTTTTACTTTAATTATATACGTGTTTGTGTTATACAACTATTAATGATTGTTATTACTTCGGTTCGGCTACTTGGTGATTAAGGGATGGTGATTTGGGAATTGAAAAAGAAAGAGGACGTCCGTAGGTGGTGAAAGGATGTAACTTGAAAAAAATGACGTCATGGCAGAAAACATGTCTAAGCATGTCATCTACATAAATTAGGCACCTGACCATTCTAGAACTCAAATCATTTCTTGTAAAAATTAAATGTTAAAAGTATGTTGAAACCACAAGTGGAACAGTGTTCAATATTTTCAAAATGTGTTATGGACAAGTAGAATTTCATTACCTGTGAACAATAGGGAAAGAAGCGGAACCTGACAAAAACCTTGGCGTATGGCACTCACAATATTATAGAAAATGGTATTTTAGTTGTATTTCAGAAGAAACTGCTAATATTATGCAAAACAGAATACCCAAATCGAACAGTAATTAATCTACAGAAATACAAAATCGTGTTTAACAGTATAACAGACCGATTGGAAACTCGATACGTTCGCCTTAATACGCGCCTACGCACTATTGTCTAAAACGCGCAACGCTGCGTACGCGCAGATAAAATCGTTTGTACCGAGAACAAAAACAGTGTGCACTGGCTTTATAAGGATTGTGAACGGATCCGAGTATCGTGCGATAGGTCTGGATTTATTTATCTTCAAGCTGTGTACGGTGTGGGTAGGATTGGAAACGGTATTAGGCTAAGTGGGGTTGGCTGGCTTCCTTACTGGAGGAGATATTGGGGAACTATGTGTCGTTGGAAACTGACAGGCCAACTCATTAAAGAAGGCTGAAATTGGAATAATCCGTTCCCCTCCCCTCACTGAACTTCCTCCTCTAAATTAAATTAATCTTTCTATCAATCTAGATCATCTATGTAACGGCTAGTCTAGCTACCAGCAGTTCTTCCACCGTTCCTCGGTCATCAGTCTCCTTGGGCAGCTTCTCTATTCTTCCGTGAACATTTATTTTAGCTGCAGCACCTTTGAATTTAATTCTCATTTATTTTTGATTAGGTACTTTCCCTTTTCACATGTCCGTAGTGGCAGCACCAATTTGAAACATTTAGATAATACATTTTTACAATAGCCGAAAGGCAGATTTTATCATAGGCATTATTGCATGTACATACGTATTTACACGTCATTATCTATCAAAATGGCTGACAATTTGCCTTTACATGTCAATATCGTACAAACACTTATACAAACGTATTTCAAAATAAGTACCTAGTGTTGTCAAAAAGCCGATTTTAATCTTCTGAAATTATCGAGTAATCGACGTTACGCTGCGCTCGCGCCGGATGCCAGACCAAAGCTTTATGACGAGACAAAGTTAATTCGAAGTCTGAAAAACATAATTTTAACTCTTATGCTGAAGAGTTTAGGTTGATAATTTATTAAATGGGGTGCAAAATATATTTTTGTGTGTCTTTGTGTCATAATAACAGTAACCTGTCATGGTGTGACATTTTCATAGATTAAAATCGCGCTATTAAACGACTATGCGATGGAATAGATGATAGAAAGATGGTTTATTTAAATAGTGGACGTGTTTTTTATCTAATGGTACTAGTTATGAGTAATGCCATGTTTGAAACCGTGTAAGTACCGGTTTCAATTGTGTCATTTTTGTCAGCGAGTAATAAAAACCTTATGACTACTAGAAGTTTAAAAAAAATCCGAGACCAACTCAACTGCAATTTTTATATACTATTTTATACTTAAATTATTTGGTCCTAAATTATTTACCTCCTTTAATTGAACATAAAAATCAAGTTCCACAACATTCAAAACATAAATTCCATAATCGCGACCGTACCAACAAATCTCACTTCCCACCATTGCAACAATGTCGCCATCTGTTGATCAGAATTTCTATTACACTATTCTAACCCAACCAACAGAGGTCGCTAAACTAAAATTTAGTTTTCTCCACAGACGATTATTCGACTGACTTATGTGATTGTTGCAAGCCCTACCCTTTGTTCGAAGTACGAATTTCGATCGATCAATTTGCGAGGCGTTCGTATGATTTAAGGGCTGGCGAAGGGTCGTGCTGATTCAGGATAGGACAGCTCACAGCTTATAATTAATTTTTGTTTTTGTTACCATGCTTGTTTGAACTATAAAACTAATAAATGATACTCGTTTGATTTAAAAGCGTGTTTTGTTCTGATAGTATTTGTTTTAGGATTTGTATTTTATGTGTGCGGGGTTATGAAGTATGCGTGAGTTGAAATAAAGGTGGGAATGGTTTATGGATTGTTTAGAAAAGAGAATTCATTGCGCTTTTCGTTTAAATTAAATATGGTAGACTGCTTTTTAATTCTACCCCCAATAGTGATACTAGGAAGAATGAGTCCCTAAAAGAGTTGACGTGGCTGTAGACACAGCTACTTTTGATTAAGAATATTGAAGTGATTCTTTGTTCAGTAATCTTCTCTGAGACCATACCTCTGCAAATAAAGACACCTGCTTGCTCGTTATCCTCTGCTTATTGACATACATTTTCTACTTTGAATTTTATTTCTGTTACTGTTAGATATTATTGAAGACTTAAACTGACAAAATGTATCGCCGGAAAATAATCTTCATCTATTAAAACCAAATGGACAGGTAAATTAAAAACCTCGAACAATGCTCCAATATAAAAGTTAAACACACTCAGACCAAGTGTTGGAATTCACAAAATAAGTAATAAGACAATTACCTGTTGGCAAATGTTACCGATACGGAGCACCACAATCGGCTCACCAGCTCACAATCTTACCATCGGTAATTTGGTAATAAAATGAAAATACGTTCGCCTCTTATCTATAATCCACGCTATATAAATATCCTTCACTATATAAACATTCATCGAACCCTTTGAAACATCTCAAGCAACATACATTCTCCCAAACGATTATGAACCTTTACGACTAAATTGAATCTTAACAGTCATTATCGAACGTTAAGTACTCGTTGGAAAGCAATAAGGATCAATATTGTTTGATCGTTAAAACGCTGTTCTTCTTTCGCAGATTCGTTTCCATTTCGCGTGGCTACAAATTTAATTTTCTTTAATAAGCTGCTTACACTCCTGGTAATGGAAAACCAACTTTGCACTGTAAGATTTAGAGTGTAAAGTTGTGGGATGTGAAGCCTCGTGTTGGAAGGCATGTATCGCGATAGAGAGCATGTTTCATCGGTCCCGATGCAAGTGCAGATAGGGGCCCCGCCCATGCTTTTTTCGTGGTTTCTCCTAAGTAACAATGGGGTGATCTGCTAACTAAATAACGAGTGAGATACATCTTGAGGAGGCGATGTGCGAGAACAATGTTCGCTTTTATTTTCTTCTGATGGTTCTCTGATGGGATGGTTCGAGACGGAACAGGTTTTTGATTTTTATAGCGGTTTGTTTTAAATGATTGAAGGATGCTAGCTTGGGAATCTTTTGAAACTTAGAGGCATTGCAGTTTTGTATGCGCGTATGCATTTAATTGAATAGACTATGCTGTTTCATTGTGTTATGCCATTGTGTGTCTTTCCTTTCTTTGTATAGCTAATGATTGTTGCTTTGAGAGACAAGTGAACTGCCAATAGAAGCTAGGTTTTTGTCTACGTTGTAAGTTTCAACAAAATTTTCAATCTTGGCACCAGTTTTTAGGTCCATTGCAAATGATCACAAATATTTAAGTAAAAGCTGCTTGCTATTCCATTTAAAGAAAGATTGCTCTGGTATTTTATCTTTCCAAGAATCTCTATGGGAATATTCATTATCAAATAAATCCTCCTTGAATATTCATTCAATTGCAGTTCGCCGAGACGGCGATCTTATAAGAATTAAACAGTAATACAGTATAGTCAGTGTAGTATTACAACTTGACTATTTCAGTGCCAATGACTGCAGCAGATGAGTCCTTAAGGGACACTGCAAATCGGAAAACGTAGTTTAGAACACCCTCCGGTCACATCAGCCGACGGGCCAAAGCGGCTGGAACTGTCTGGATGTGAAAGGCAAACTGGATGGTGTGGCGTTACTTAAAGAGAGCTCTTTGCCCAGGTGTGGACTGTAATGAAACTATAATGAAATTTGAAATTATCTTAGCAGCTATGAAGCCGTACTGACGATCGAAAAATCGTGGGTTTGAATCTTACCTTTTGCACTATTGACGTGCAGTCCTAGCAAAAGTATATTTAGCAAGTGGGGTAGTAATGAGCATTAAATGAGCCTCCATGAGTGACGATTCTTAAGTCTTCTGCACCCTGCGCAGTCGGCTCCACTACCAACATTGCTGAAGATCGTCTTTTCACCACGGTATGAGCTATTCTCGTAAAACAGCTTCTGGCAGATCCAGCAATATTTGAAATTGCAGCTATTAACGTTATTTCCTTTTGTACAACAGCCTAGAGGAAACAGGTCTGCTTCGTTCAACTCATTGTCACATTACAAAAACACAATGAATATTCAGGATTATTAATAGATCGATACACTAACAAATCCCTTTCAGTAATCATGAGGAAACTGGGCATTAATTTATCGATATATATTCAGCGTTTCATGTTTATAATATTCCGTTAAATTTGTCCTATTATCCTCTGCTGTAGTTTTAATTAAGCGTGGACCCTTTCCTGGTTTTATCGCCCATGTTGTTTGTTTGCTTCTGACCTGCGATTAGAACATTTGATTCACAGAACGCTTTGAAGGAAAACCGTGTGTTGGCAATGTTAATGAGTGTGTGTTATAGGTCGATTTTTATGAAGCCATAAAGATGTGTGATTTTTTTTTATTTAGAAGACAAGAACAGAACCTTTTTTATTGAGTTTTTTTTTAATTTAGCTTGGGTTTTAATTTCGCCAGTATGTAAATGGTATTATATTGTTATCAATATTATAAATTTCATTGTGTTCAGAGTTCACTGTATCGAGGTCGAAGGTGTTGGAGGAAATATCAGTTACCTAACTATTTAAATATTTGCCATGATATATGTAGACTGCCTTGTTGGTCTAGTGATTGCAAGCGCGACTGCTGAGCATGGGGTCCTGGGTTTAATCCCCAGATCAAGCAAAATGTTATTGGATTTTTCCATTAGGAATTTCTCAGTAGCAGCCCGGAGTCTGGAATTGTGCCCGTTTAATGGTAATAGGCTCTCCCCCTATTACATGGGACTTAAACATAACTGGCGAAAGAGGGTGTACTAAAAACACCTCTGCCGAATCCTTTGGGGAATAAAAGGCGTGATGTTATGTTATGTAATATGTTGATTACAATAGCTTAGATTTTAAGGTTATACTACAAAAGTTTAGACGCTTGTTCTAACTGTCTAACATCAAAGTTCATACATAAAAAGGCGTTTATGCAGTCTAAGCAATTGTTAAACACGATTTTGAAGGTAGTTAAAATTTAAAATAAACCAGCTAGCAAACTTAGAGGATTTTGTTTTCTTAATATTTAAGTCTTAGGAAGAAAAGACATGAAAGGAGATAACCTCACCCATCTAAAATAGTTGCAGACTATACCCACAGGACGAGAAAGTGACCTCTTAACAACCTATAACATCATTGAAGTTTAACAGAAGAAATTATCTCTGAAAGCATTATGCCGGCAACTTGCCGGGCAGTTTCCCGCGCGAAACACAGATGTCGCTGGAGAGGTTCCCGCCAAACCAGTCGGGCATCATGGCTGGTGGGAGGGGCCTCACAAGCCTCCGCCCCCGAGGCCTACTTCAACTTCCAAGTATAAAACTTGATATTGTTTCATGACGTACAAGGAGAATGTTTGGGTTTTTTCTAGCAATGCAGTTATGTGTTGTTGCTTAATTAAATGTTGTGTGGAAGTGGCTGTATTAATTACCTACTAATTAATATGATGCGTTAATTCGAGTCATCATCATCGTGATAGATAACGAGATGATGATAGTAGTTATCATCATGTTATACTGTTATAGCGTCGTTGAAGTTATTGCTAAACCGTTTCCTATAATATGACATTATGTACGTTGCTATCGAAAACATTGTTTTCAAATCGTATCTTAAAAAAAAACAATTTCTTATTTAGTTTATTCTTTATACTTAACTAGTTTCTCTGCCTACCTCTAAACAGATTTCTGTGCTCTAAACGAAGCTCAATATAAATCAAACAGAACCATAGTTTTTCTTGAATTAATCAAAGCACACATAGTAAGTAGTAATTATTGAAAAATCCATGCTTTTGAAAAACTAATTGGTAGAATATAATAAGTGGAATACATTTTCTTATCACCATGTCATTATCGCTTATTCGTTAACGCCCAAATAAAAAAAAATAACGATATTCCTCGGTTTTGGTTAAAAAAAGTGATCCGCACAAATTAACCAAAGATATTTAAGAAACTTTATTTAATAAACGACATTATTATAGGAACGTCACCCTTTAAAAAAATCCTATGCAATTTTTCCTAATGGGTATTCGAATTAAAAAGCGACATTCCCCCGTTATTGTCAAGAAAGTGATCCTTACCCCATTTATCAATAGTGTGTGAGAAACTTAATAGAACAAATATTTAATAACTAAGTGAAAACATTATATTCCATGTTTCCTTCGAATACCAATTTTAAGAAGTGTTTCCACCATTAATCTATGGGGTTCGGTGTACAGCACCCTTCAGGAAAATCCCCCATTTTCTCTAATACCCAAATTAAAAAAGGCGATATTCCCCGGTTTTAATGTCAACAAAGTGATCCTTACGCCATTGATCAATGGTGTTCGATGTTGTACAAACAAATTAGCGCCGGCGGCGACTTGACAACGCTCTTATTAAGAAATGAATCGCTACGGACGGTTAGGGCTGCGACTTTCGGTAAATATCATTTTTTTTTAAAGTAAAAAAAACGAATTGTTTTTCACACGGATTATACTCAATTTACCTACATTGAAAACAAGTATTGAACTATTGATCATTGAAGAAATTCAAAAAACACTGCCTAATTTTTTGTGTATTGTTGCGTTTAACATTATTGCAAAGAATATTAATGTCAGGGCATTCAGGGGACAACTTTATGTTTTAACGTTATAAAGAGAACGAAGATGTTGTGTGTAACAGATGATTGACTTGTTTCTAACTCGGAACAATTAAAATAAGCGTCAGATTTTGATTTCAATACAGAAATAAATTTCTCTAGATTGTTTTACAATACGAAAAATTTAAAACATATTGGTTTACCAACAGATTTTTAACTGTACTGTTTTAAATTAGCTAATCCCTTCACAAAAACACAAATAAACGGCCCATTATTATTTTTAATCTTGTTCAATAACAAATATCGAACACACAATATAATAATCCCTTAAAATATTTAAAAAAGTGTTTTCATTTCTGGCAACCCTATGTCGGCGCGCGCCGGCCCGCGGCGTCGCATATAAATTAAGGATTTACACATAATGTTTCATTTTTCAAGTCGGTTAACGTCGCTCATTGACACGCAGTTGGACGGATCATGAACGATTTTCAATAAGATAGGGGAGTAATGAGTTTACAGCCAGATCTGTTTGGGTTAGGTTATAATAAAAATAGGGGGGAAATGGGGGTATTTTTGTTTAGTTTCGTGTTGAGATTTTTAAGGTAGTAGGTAAACACGGTTCGACGACGCGTTTGGTGCAGTGGCTGAGCGATTGGCTTCTGCGCTATGGGTCGTGGGTTCGATTCCCACACGGAACAAATATTTGTATGGCCTACTGATAGTTGTTCCGGGTCTGGGCGTTTATGCATGTAAACATTTGTGTCTGTAAACGTACCCACGATACAGGACAAATCCTAGTGTGGAGAAAGAGTTTTTTAAAAAATAAACAGTGTTTTACTAGCAAAAAGAAGATAGATAAATGTTTTATGGTCTCTGCGCTATATCTTTAACTATTTGTGATCCAGAGATAAAGTCTGGCCACACTAACTCTGCAGAGCAATTATGTCAACACTGCAAACAATTACTGTATTTTTTTTTGCAATATCGTCATTATTCCAATCAGAGTTGGCTCTGCCGGGCTAGGTAAGTAGGTAAGGATATGGCAAAGCCAACTATGATTGGAATAATGACGACACTGCAAAGATGTTTACAGTAATAACATTGCAGTGTTGTCATAATTCCTTTGCAGAGTTAGCGTGGCCAGACTCTATGAATCAATCAACATCCATAATTTCATCTATTTTACCACCCATTGCTAATTAAATCTTCCTTGCTTTTTACCCCTAGGTCTACTATCTATACTAATATTATAAAGAGGAAAGATTTGTATTTTTAGATTTTTATATGTAACAAATAAACTTGAAAAACTACTGGACCGATTTCAAAAATTCTTTTGCTGTTAGAAAGCTACATTATCACTGAGTAATATAGGCTACGGGCGGAGCCGTGAGGACACAGCTAGTATTTAATAAATCAACTTGAATTCGCTTTTTTACGAAGCAAATAACGTTAATAAAATACACATCATAGAACATAATATCTGTTCTAATCGATATGCACATACTCCTTTCGCTTCATCCACATTCATACATCTTGTCATACACGCACCCGAATGAGAGTACTACGCACCTGACCTTTGTGAAGAACATCACCAATAACATCGATGTATGTCCTTCTAAGACGGCCTCTACCGGCGTTTCCATTGACATCCGCCTTGAAAAAGGCGTGAGTTTATGTATGTACGTATGTATGCACATTTTTAACATAGAACTTTTTTCTTCAGTAGGTATACTCTTTCAATAAACTTTTTTTAAATTACTGGGTTTGCAATAACCTCTTTCTGACTATACACACTAAATTTTAACAGCCAACAACCTTTCAACACGATCTCAAAACATCATTAAGTTAACTGCTTAAAATTCGCGATGACGTTTCCCGCGCGATTTGTAAACATGACGTCACGTCCGGTGAGGCCGCGGCGGAAATTCGACCTCCCATCTTTGAGAGGGCACGGGAGGGGTGATAGAGTGTGATCTTGCTGTATCATGGGTGTTTGTGTAGGTGTTGAATATACACACAGTACGAACAGAAATATTATAATATACAGTATGTTAACTAAGGAAGTGCGTTCTCGTTAACCCACAATAGCATAGCGTCCATACATCCTAAAAAAATATTAACATTGAAAAATAGAAATGTTTTTATTTTTTTAAATAATAAATATTATACAATTTTTTATTTTTTAATATCGGTAAGCACATTGGGTCACCCGCGCGACAGCGCAACGAGTATTCCCAAGGAGGGTTGATGTCAGGCAGGCGGTCGGTCATAAAACAATAAGCCAAAGCCTCTAACAACATGGATTTATGAAATACATGTTGTGCCGACCCCACCTGGTGTGGGATAAGGGCAGGAAGAAGAAGAAGAATAGATAATTGACAAAAAAGATTAAATTAATACGTATGAAAGAAACACTGTACACGACGCGCACTTGTCTTTCAACGTGGAAGTAGGGCAATGTCGCAATTAATTAATTAAGTACTTTTTTTATACTTATTTTTCTATACTGATATTTTTATTTTAATCTATTAATGATATAGAATAACGAGTTTAAGGGAACGCCCTCTGTTATTAAACATACTGTAGGTATTTTAACTTATAGTTAGGAACTTATGGTTGCGGTGCATGCTTTTGCGAATCCCGCGACCCCGGCCGTACGGTCAGGAGGAGGTACACCGTTGGTTTTTAGCCGGTAAGAGTCCGGCAGACCCCCTCGCCTTCCCCGGGCGAGGGACATCCATGAGGATTTCCCAACGAGAAAAAAAAGGGTACTTATCCGTGGGTTCCTCGGTGAAAATAATACACTACCTACATATACCTAGTATCGTAGAAATCTGACCCTGTCAATTAATAAATTAGATGATGGAATTAATTTAAATTGAAATGTCGTTAAATAATTTATTAAGAATGACAGATCCTGGTCAGAGTCACGTATTCACCAAACCAACATTGACGTCAGCAGAGGTAAAACACGAATTAATTAACCGAAAATCAACCGGAAAAATAAGATTATTATCAGTGTTATTTATTTAATTAACAATTTTATTTTTATTTTACTTTATTGGGACTTTTAACAGTTACTCATTACAAAAGGTATGACAGAATAAGTTTTAAACTAAATAAACGCGTAACCCACACCAATGTCCGCGAAATAATGATTAAAGAATAGTTAAATGCGTGCATTAATATTACTGAAAATTAAAGAAGTACCTACTCATATGTGATTTAGACATAATAGGTATTAGATAGCCTACTTTAAATATTCAATAGCCATCCTTTTGAACTTAAATTAACAAATGAAGTTATACATAAACATAACATCAAGGACTGTATTCCCCGAAGAGTAACACCCCCATTTCGCCGTTATGTTTAAGTCCCATGTAATAGGGGGCGAGCCTATTGCCATCAACCGGGCACAACTCAAACTCCGGGCTGCTACTGAGAACTTCCACACGGATAACTCAATAACACTGCCCGACCTGGGGATCGAACCCAGGACCTCACAATCAGTGCGCTTGCCACCACTAGACCAACGAGGTAGTTGAAGTTATTATACAAACAGCTAAAACACAGCTCTAGATTCAAAAACTCCATGGAAATTGTATCAGGGCTTTAATAATATCTATGACTAGTTGTGTCCTCACGGCTCCGCCCGTAGCCTATGTTACTCAGTGATAATGTAGCTTTTTAACGGCAAAAGAATTTTTGAAATCGGTCCAGTTGTTTTTAAGTTTATTCGTTACATACAAAAATACAAATTTTTCCTTTTTATAATATTAGTATAGATACACATTTAATAGATAAAATCTCTGTGTTTAACAAAATAAAACGATTCCAACGTAATTTCTGTAAATAAATAGGTACGCTCCAGGAAAATCCTGTACGCCAAGAAAAAATATAATTAAGCTAATTGGAAAAAACGTCTAAAAAGGCATTATAATTCACCTCTTAATGCGTTCACCATTTTTGTTAATGTCCACATCGGGCAAGAAATAAAAATGTTGCAATTAAAAATATATTCTTCGTAATGGTTTGGAAGATGACACAAAATTGTTAGGATTTTTCGTTTATTTGATCATGTAAAATGATTGCTTAATTACTTGTGTGTGAATCTGTTAGTTTTGTTGAATTAAAAGTGCGAATGTGTTATCGGTAGCTGGTAACGCTGGACAATGTTCTAAAGGAGGGTAATCGTCAAGATGAATCAACGTACCTGAAGTTATAAAGACACTGGTCATTCGACGGAGCAGGGAATTCTATGTCGAGCAGCTGAAGAAGTCTGACCTTTTATATCTGATTTGCTTGTCCTTATTTTCTGATCTTGTGTGAGGGGCTCGTGGCTAAATAACAACCGCGCCGATCGTACGATTTCCGAAGTTAAGCTGCGCTTGCCGCGGTCAGTCCGTGGCTGGGTGACCATTTGTTACACATCGAGACCCCTCCGTGCTTCGAAGAGCACGTTAAGCTGTCGGTCCCGGGTGTCATACGAATACCTATGACAGTCGTTACGGGTAGTCAGAAGCCCGAAAGTCTGACAAACGGTTTAACCTTAGGATATCGGCATTGCCCAGTTACTGGGTTGCGGAGGTCTGATGGCAGTCGCTCCGTGTAAAATACTGGTATTCAGCCGCATCTGGTTAGACTGGAAGCTGACCCCAAGATAATTGGGAAAAGGCTAAGAGGAAGATTTTCTGATCTTGTGTAAATTGTTATATTGTGAACTAGCTTCTTTAACTAACCCCTAACCCAAATATAAGTACTCTCAGCGATGAAGAGTTTATGTCGGTTTCATTTACTTTATTCACGATGCTCGCAATCCTGACATACCGATATTAGCTATAACTGGAATGATAGATTCACCCCTACAAGAATCTGTTGTATGTATTTTACAAATGTGTATTTAGGTACTTATGGACTGTATTTGTTGTGAATGAGGCATTTGATATTTTGTAATGTACAATAGGGAAATGAAAAAGCTCATCAGTTTTCAAATTAATTCCTTTCCCACATCGCGGGCACATGTTACCTTTTCAGACTGTTAAACGGAACAGACCAACGCATAGAAAATGATGTTTAATTATTTGGTAGCAAAGATCAAAATTGCCTTTTGCCTCCATATGACGTAGTAGTGCCAGATTTAATCAATTGACATTACTAGTGCCTGTCATCATGTCACTATTAAAATTTTTAATATCCTGTCAAAAAAATACTTGTATTTTAATTTCTAAAATGTTGGCAATACGTAGTCGGTAAAATTGTTTGTTTCTTGCACTGTGCAAGCAAAAACAGACCTTAAGGTACATAACGTTTTCATTTCCCTACTGTACATATTTAATTTTGCAATGAATCACAATAAAATTTTCACACATGTTGTTGTGACAGCTCGCACTGCCGCTGCGAGACAGAAAAGTCATAAAAAACTATTTTGTCACAACATCAATTTAGTATAAAAAAAAGTGTTAAAATGATAATCTTTTGTTGGTGTTGCCAACAGCTACGATAGGAAAAATTATGAAGAATAACTACATTTTAGAACTAGGTTTAATCATGTATTTTTTCTTTTCCAGGTAAGTGTAAAATGCAGTACTATCATCTATCAATCTTCACAGTGATGTAAGTAGTCTTATTATTAAACTGCTAAGGACTCATTTACAACTCATTTACACGGAGATAGTTTCTCGAAGCGAGTCTCATGCTATCTCTGTTTTCATCGTAGAGAAAGACAAAGACAGAACGAGACTCTCTTCGAGAAACATCTTCGTGTAAATCAGCCTACACAGTCTTACCATAAATTCGTGTTTAACAGATATTTATACTAAACATGGAGATTGACGTTACGATCCTATGACCCTAAGAGCAGTATTCTAAAACGATGGTCAGTTATGAATCTCGATGATTTGAGAAGTGATTTCCATGCAAATCTATCTCATAACTGATCGTAAAATAAAATAAATACTTCTATTTCATCGTTTTAGAATACGGGCCTTAGACTTTACTATTAGACTCTACTTCCTCTAATGGTAATTAAGGTAAAGCAAGGTAACCTAATCGCACCTACGTTTTCCCATCACTGACCTCCGGAATTTTGCCTTGTAACCTGTTTTATAGTTATTCCTTTCAATACCAGAGTTCAATATGTAAGCATTATGGTTGACGCTTAATGAATTTGTATGTTGTCTGCTTCCTAGTTAGCTATTATTGCGATGCCGCGTGTTTATCTCTTTCCCCAAATTTCCTACCAAGACCCGATTCTGCTAAAGTTAGATAACTCTTACCTATCTGAGAAATAGATTTGAAATTACAGCTTGTCTATCATAGTTTTTTTTTTCTTGCCTTGGGACCGACGGTTGAACAAGATATTATAAGTATATATCTTGTTCAACCATCGGTCCCGGGTGTCATACCTATGGCAGTCGTTACGGGTAATCAGAAGCCCGAAAGTCTGACATCGTGTCTAACTTTAAGATATCGGCATTACCCAGTAATTGGGATGCCGAGGTCTGATGGTAGTCGCTCCGTGTAAAATACTGGTATTATTCCACCTAGGTATTTTTTCTACAATTACCTCTCCCCACTTAGACATAGGTAAACAAAATTACCCTACCATAATTAAAAAAAATACACTGCAACACAAACAAAGTTTCCACCAGTACAATGCACAGATACCCCACTTCGTATGTTTAAGCCGAGCCCAGCTTAACTATTGTTCGCGCCCGACGTCGCTCGCACATTATGTGGCGCATTTGAATTGTCTGAACAGATTAAAAAGTTTGCAACATGTGAGCTTTTACTGTATTGATTCTGCTTATGTTTGTTTGTTGAATTGTGTTGGTTGTTGCTTTTTTGTTGGGATCTTTATCTGCTGTTGAGTTTGTGTGCGGTAGGTAGAGGTGTAAGTGACTAAAGTCATTACGTAGCTTTTAAAAAACGCTACTTGCTATTGGAAGTTATGTAGCTTAGTACCGGCATATAGATTGAACTTTTGTTTTGTTTATGCAAAGCGTTTTTTTTATTACAGAAAAACTGTCTCCCATATTCTAAGACGTTCCTCCAAAACTTACTCGACTCATACTCTACTCAGGATGGCCTCGAAAACACTTTCAAAATTGTATTCTTAGTCGTAATTTGGAGTGAACTTTGAGGTTCCTCAACGGAATCATTACCTACATCATAATTTGTATTATCTGCATCGCGCAAATAACACCGCGATACATAATTGTAAGTATTATCGTAAGCATATTCGATAGTCTTCACAATTAATTTTTATTACATACGAACTTTGACACTTCCATCCTTAAGGTAGGTTCCGAGGTACCTTGACTTTGACAGATGATTCCTTACATCGACTGAGGAAAAATCTCAAATCGAGGACGTTTATGTCAACTATAACTACCGATGGTAGTGAGAAAGACTGAGTCGAGGTGGAGTCGAGTCGATTAAGTTTTGGAGGAACATCTTAGAATATGGGTGTGTATCTATAGGAAATTAGGCAATTATATTCCAAACTTAATTTCAAATCGAAAATCCCGATTACCTGAAGCTTGTCAACTTACCTTCACATTTCCCGCCTTAAATATAAATTACTAAACAAAATCTACCTGTCATCTCTCATCATTCATCTGCGAACCGTCCAAGCGTCCCGTAACCTTCCCGGACCCGTCCCGCGTCCGTCTCGCCGAGGAAATTAACACGACACGCGCTCCGCATACGAATTGCGATCGCCGTGTGTTTGCGCAAAAACTTGAAGCGATTGGGATCAACACATCTGTTGAGGATGTAGTTAATGGACATGGATGGGACGCTTGGTATTATAATATTGTGTGTTTATGTGCACAGGTGGATAGTGGTGAAGAAATGGGATATTGACCCTGGTTCGTTGTTGACTGCCTCGTGAACGTCCTGGGTTCGATCCCCAGGTCAGGCAAAGTGATATTGGGTTTTTCCATTAGAAATTTCTCAGTACTAACCCGGAGTCTGGATGTGTGCCCGGTTAATGGCAATAAGCTCGCCCCCTATTACATGGGACATAAAAACATAGCTGGCGAAACGAGGGTGTTACTAAAACACCTCTGCTTAATCCTTCGGAAAATACAAGGCGTGATGTTATGTTTTGTTCGATTTCCAGATGATGGTAAACTTTAAACGCTAGGCATCAGTGAAAGGCAGACGTTTTTGTAGGATGTATTTTAGTATTTGACGTTAGTTCGTTTTGCCTAGCCTTTTGCCAACTATGTTGGGGTCAGCTTCCAGTCCAACCAGATGTGGCTGAATACCACTATTTTACTCGAAGCGACTGCCATCAGACCTCCACAACCCAGTTACAGGACAATGCCGATATTCTAAGGTTAGACCGGTTGCCAGACTTTCGGGCTTCTGACTTCCCGTAACGAATATTTCCGTGTCCGAGAATTTGACGTTCATAAACCAGTAAATTGATTTTTAATCATTTGAATAAACGATATACTGATTCTTTAGTTTAGTTTTTCACAGAGGTACCTAATCTTTTTAAAATGTTACTTCTTGGGGTTATGCCCATAAACGCTGATGGGCTCCTCATCATTGATTTGACCTATCAAAGACTACATCTGGTCAAGATAAGCTTCTGACAGTCAGTCCTTCACCTTTCAGTTCCATCTATCACATGGCTAAGGTAAATAATACTAATACTACTATCTAAACGGTGTAAAACCACCCTTAATGAAGCCGAAAGGCACTTATTCTCCACGTCATTTCGATATTTTTTTGTTCTGGCCTATGCCTGGGAACCTTCTAGTTACGGAGATATTGGAGGTCAAAGTTCCAACTTTTTCACAACTTTTTTTAAAATACTAGTTTAGAAGGTTGCAAATGTACTTGAAATACCTCCATTACCCGTTTACTACATTGCATCTATCAGCACAGTGTTTTGAGTGCGTTACAATTAGCTTTACAGGAAAACGAAATTTTACACCCAAAATAAAGTCGTTTCCCAGTGACAATTTTTGCGTAGGGTTACTTAGTTTGGTGTACTGAATGCATGGTTGACGGCTTGGTGAAGGGTCTTTTTACACCTTGTATACTATACTAATCTATACTAATATTATAAAGAGGAAAGATTTGTATTTTTGTATGTAACGAATAAACTTAAAAACTACTGGACCGATTTCAAAAATTCTTTTGCCGTTAGAAAGCTACATTATCAGTGAGTAACATAGGCTACGGGCGGAGCCGTGAGGACACAGCTAGTCTATACTATCTTTGTCGAATTTTGGTATAACATTAAATCTAACATTCACACCTAATACTGACCGCAGGACTCTCCATTATTAAATAAAATAAAGCCAGTATGTTCTCACATAGCATATGCACAGAAATACATTCCTTTCCATACAAACGGACTCAACTATCAGAGCAATGTCGACTGATAAAGTCATAAGAACTCCGCCACTTTCTTCAAGACAACGAAAACAAAACTGCATCAATTTTTACACTACACTGTATTCAAAGCGTAGTGCGACTAGTACAAAACAACTGCACGGTATCCGAGTCGCTGCGATAACGCTGCGATAGCACTGCGATAACGCCGCGATCACGTTACGCTATCGTCCGAGTCACATTGTTCGATATCGACGACGTGCACTTTCGCTAGATACGTAGGGGTGACTCGGAGTTTGAATGCATTTTTAAAGATCTGAATTTATCTTTGTAAAGTTTTCATTACTTACTGTCGGCAGTGAACTGCAGTATACAATGATAGCTAAATTAAGACTACTTAATTATTAGACATATATACATAACATCATGCCTTTATTCCCCGAAGGGTTGGGCAGAGGTGTATAGTAACACCCTCATTTTGGCATTATGTTTAAGTTCCGTGGGGGCGAGTCTATTGTCATCAACCGGGCCTAAATACAAACTCCGCGCTGCTACTGAGGAATTTCATACGGAAAAACCCAATAACACTTTGCCCGACTTGGAGATCGAACCCAGGACCTCACGATCAGCAGTCGTGCTTGCCGCCATTAGCCTAACGAGGCAGTTTGTTAATTATTAAAGAGTTAAAAGAAAGTTGTTGAGAGTGCCCGACAAAACGGGCAAGAACGACGTAAACGGGAAAAGGTTTATGGGCTAGCAGTAAGTTTACGAAAATCTTCTTCTCCCTCCCCTTATCCCACACTAGGTGGGGTCGGCACAACATGTATTTCATAAATCCATGTTGTTAGAGGTTTTGGCTTATTGTTTTATGACCGGCCGCCTGCCTGACATCAACCCTCCTTGGGAATAAATACAAGTAAGAAAGAAGAAGTAAGTTTACGAAAATATTGAACTTTAATGATGTAAAGAAGACAAAACACACTAAGCATCTTGGTAAATGTGTAGTATTTTTGTTTTTTCTCTTTTTCTCTCGTAGGAGTACTTACTCTTGTATTGTGAGTGCATTACAGACTTCTTTCTTTTCGTGTGGTTAGTGACTAACCTGGTGTCAGAGTTTATGCCGCCCATGGGCCTCTGACTTGGCTTCACATGCCGTCGAGAAATATCTCTCAGGCATACCGGTTCCCTCACGATGTTTTCCTTCACACTTCCTTTTAAGTCAGAGGTGCGTGCCTTGGGTTCGAACTCGAGACCTATGACTTGGCAGTCCGACGGTCACACCACTAGGCTATCACTGCTGCATTACAGACACATCTTAACATGACCCACACCGTACGTACCGTGAACACCAGTCTTCTTACTGAACTTGTTAATTACGGCATATGCTTTGTAAGGACGGGGGTTAGAATATAAAACTTCCTCACCACACGCTTGGAATAGACGCATGTTGTAAGATTCAACAAAACCCAGCACGCTTGGTGGTAGGATCTATACGGTCCGCCTGGCTAGCTACCACCCTCACATTAAAGTATGTATGTGAGAGCTAGAGGGGTATAAGGAATCCCTCTATATTTCTGTTACTTGAATTCGTGTGCTTCATCTTACCATCAGGTGCGATAGGTTCAAACACGACCAAATCAAAGAAAAAAAAAACTTCATAAGACCATGCTTTTTTATACTCAGTGGAGGAGTAAGTATGTAAGACTGAAGAGTATTGATGTGAAGAGTGTGGATGTGTCCGATATTATTGTTTTTATTACGAATACCTATGCCACTCGTTACGGGTAGTCAGAAGCCCGAAAGTCTGACAACCGGTCTAACCTTAGAATATCGGTGTTGCCGAGGTCTGATGGCAGTTGCTCCGTATAAAATACTGGTATTCAGCCGCATCTGGTTAGACTGGAAGCTGACCCCAACATAATTGGGAAAAAGGTAGGAGGGATTTATTACATTATATCGTCATGGAAAAAACCCCACCCCCTTAAATAAAGCGGGTAGGCACAGCCCTACGATGCAACTTACAGGCGATAGTGCATTGTCCCCGATATACTTGTTATTGGCTTGATAAAGAGAAAGTGACTATCGACCCAGCTTATTTGTAAATATGCCAATTAGCAACTAAGGTGACATGCCCTTATCGAGATGTTAGTGTTTTTATGTCATTTTTAAGAGCAGAATTTTGTTTGCCTCTTCTCATCGTGAGGTGCTGGGTTCGATCCCCAGGTCGGGCAAAGTGTTATTGGGTTTTTCCGTGTGGAATTCCTCAGTCGCAGCCTGGAGTTTGGATTTGTGTCCCGTTGATGGCAATAAGCTCGCCCTCTATTACTTGGGACTTAAACATAACGGCGAAATGAGGGTGTTACTATACACCTCTGCCCAACCCTTCGGGGAATACAGGCGTGATGTTATGTAAATTTTTCTTGTAGATCAGGGAGACAATTTTATTAACAAAATTGTTGCCAAACCACAAACGTTTGTCAGTTTTCATTTATGCAAAACTGTCAAAATGGTTGATTTGTTTTTTTTTTATGTGAAACACCCAATGCGGCGGTACAGGTGTGAGAGCGTCTGTTGCGTGGCGACACACGACAGCAGATCTTCGTAACTCGTCGGCTCTCTTCGGTTTGATACCGCCATTTTTTTTCCTTTACAAAATGAGTTGCGATGTTTCACATCCGCCTCATTTTTTTGTCAAGTAATTTGCCAGTTTTTGTAAAACGAACTTCGGGTTTCCATCATCGTTCCATAGACGGTTAATACCTAACGGTTAAACACAGTACGCAGTACACACATTCTAAGAACTTAATTACAACTACCTAGCGACTGATAACGTGTTTTGACTCGTTTTTATCAACCGTTGAGACATGTCTGCAACTCACATTACTGATAGGAGAAAAGAATTATTGTTTGCGTGTGGTCGTGTGTGATCGTAAAAATAAATCATAGCTATTTTTAGATGTGGTGACAACCCTGGCCTGGATTTGGGTATTCTGCGGCATTGTGTTGGAAAGGAAAACGTATTTTAAATTTAATAGGTCGTCCTACTGACATAGTCAATATTACTGTGGTTGGACCACTTAAGAGTGATGATCACCCACATACTCTGAAAAAAACAATAGAATATTAGGTAAATGGTTGTTTTAACCATATGTTATGCTTAATATCTGCCTACTATTTCCCCAACTATGTTGGGGTCAGCTTGCAGTCTAACCAGATGCCGCTGAATACCAGTATTTTACACGGAGCGACTGCCATCAGACCTCCGCAACCCAGTTACTGGGCAATGCCGGTTGTCAGACTTTCGGGATTCTGTCTACCCGTAACTACTGCCATAGGTATTCGTATGACACCCGCGACCTATTGTTTAACGTGCTCTTCGAGGCACGGAGGGATCTCGATGTGTACTGAACGGTCAACCATCCATGGACTGACCGCGGCAAGCGTAGCTTAACTGCACAAATCATAATGCGCTGTGTGGTTGATAATTAGCCACGAGCACCTCGTGCCTAATATAATTAAAATGTCTGGGTTAAACGACAGTTTAATAGGTACTCGAAAAATGTACTAGAATTTCTGGTTAACGGTTATTAATGTTGGTGGAAACCAGCCCTAACGTTTGAGTTCTAAAAATCAGAGGAGTGGGCCGGGATCGAATCTAAACCCTCCTGCATAGAAAGTAAGCGTTCAACCGCTGAGCCATCACTCCTCATAGTAGTTAACTAAAGAACATAGTCAAAATATAATCACCTGTACTGACAGACATTTAGCTGGCTCCGAGGTCGTTAGGGGTTGAATAAAAATCGCAATAATCTCCCGATCAGTTAAGGCCGGTGTAATGGCGAATAAATCAGTCGATATCAACGTTACGCCGCCTCTGTCAATAGCTTTGAGGTGGCCCCGGCTGTACGATTAGTGCGGATCGGTCATTTATTTTGTTATAATATTTTTACAGAGAGGAATGTGCTGACAATTTAAAAAAAATCTGATGGTTTGTCGTTTGTTTTTGTAAACTAAACTTAGGCTCCGTTGCACTAACTAACTGTAATTGTTAACTTGCCATATTTATGTCAAATTTGTACTGATTTTACAGACGTTTTGATATGGTTACGGTTATAGTTAGTGCAACTCATCCTTAGTGTCGAAAAATGTAGGTAAGAGTAGGCAATGTCTCTGGTGTCAAAGATGTTGAAAATAATGTACATATTTTGTAACCAAACATAATAAGGACATAGGCTAACATCGTTATCGTGCCCTGTGTTTTTCATAGTGTTCGGTGGTAGTCTTAAAAATTTAGGCAACATTAGATGCAGCAAAAACATAGAAAAACGCATTCAGAAATATATGGAGGTAAAAGAACCAATGAAATCTAAAATTTATCAGATAGTAAAGCTTTTATATCAACCGAACAACGATAATATGTACAATATTAAAAAGTTGCTTTTTTGTCTTTTTAAAATTTTCGAACAAACTTTTTCTCTCACAAAATAATAAATTATTATGAGTAACCACGCCGTCCCATCCATGCTATTCTATCGTCCGTATGAAGTCCATTATCGAGTGCTGAAGATCGGCGGATAACGCTCATAATTTGCAATAAATATAAGGGCGGAGGTGTCGCCGCCTTTGTTGCTGGTTCGATTCCCAGCTGTGGCGGATTTTGTGAGAGTATAACTTTTAGATTTGAGATAAATTTTGCTCGTGTTTTTGATAAGACTTAGGCTGTGTTGTTTAGAGATAACAGTGTAGATGGGGGCAGTGTAGTGATGAAAGGGTAGGCAGAGGTGATGACGTTGACAATTGAATGCAATAAATTGCATGATGTTGGTTAAGAAGATTACTTAATCAGTAATTATTATGAGTAAGCTATACTCATAATATAATTACTGTAATTTGTACAGTCAGCGACAAAGGTAGACTAGGTAACATTTGAGTTTTTAAACTTAGCATTAATAGTAAAAGTAGGTAATTGATGCAAAATATTTTTTTAAAGATATATTGTTCAGGCTTGTATTTAGACTCTTTTAAAATTTGGAACTATATTATATTTTTTAAGAATATTCGTTTAGTTGAGATTAATTTGTCTGTACTTATCTTCTTGTTTACCAATTTGTCGTAGACTGTACTTCTAGTAATAATATTTAATTAAAGCTTCTATGATCGGCTGAAATGAAAATTACGTAACTATTGTTTATAGAGGCAGTTGAAATATTCAATATCTCAAAGCAAAAATCTAACTTTCAACCCTAAGCTGAAAATGCGGAATTTCCTTGCCAGTTGTCAATAATACCAGAATAACACAAACAAGTTGTATACGCGTTTATAACACAAGTAACTTCGACGTTATACAACATTGTAGTGTTGGGATCAACGTATCGATGTTCCTGCTGACATCGATAAAATATAAATTTGCATTCGGAGATAAACGTTTAGTGCTCTCGACACTGACTAGGAAATAGATCAAATATTAGTTATTACAGAAGCGACACTGTTTAAAACAATGGCAGTCTACATTCTGTATTGAAATTTACATATCTGTCAAAATTCTCATAAGATTTAATAATCTCTTAAAAAAACTTTTAACTCTTGCAGTACCCCTGCAGCATCAGGATTTGAGGATTAAAGTTGTATTGTCATAGGAATTGAAATTGTGTGCGCAGTTTCAGGAGAATCGGTTAAGCAGAAGTAGTTGAAAAATTTGTCGCAAGATTTTAATCAAACAAACAAATATTTGTAGTGAACCTAATTAAATCTTCTTTCATTCTGCCTAGCCTTTTCCCAATTATGCTGGGGTTAGCTTCCAGTCTAACCAGATGTGGCGGAATACCTGTATTTTACACGGAGCGACTGCCATCAGACTTCCACAAACCAGTTACTGGGTAATGCCGATACGTTAAGGTAACACGGGTTGTCAGACTTTCGGTCTTCTGACTACCCGTAACGACTGTCATAGGTATTCTTGTGATACCCGGGATCGACGTTTTAACGCGCTCTCCGAGGCACGAAGGGGTCTCGATGTGTAGCGAATGTTCATCCATCCACGGACTGACCACAGTGAGCTCAGCTTAACCTCGCAACTCGTATGATCGGCGCGGTTTTTAATTAGCAACGAGCCCCTCTAATAAGTGAAGCTAATTAAAACCATTTAAAAACAATTCTTCTAGTAATTGTGTTGAGCGATAAAAAATTATAAGCACCATTTCCTATTTCTACTACTTGATAGTCACCTTAAAACCAATAAGACTGCTCTCACAGCTATAACTAATAAAATATTCAAACTACTTTGTCAATAACGTTAATTTTAAGATTGACGTTTTAAGTGAAACCATAGATTACTTAATAGAAATTAATTATCTTCGATTAAAATGATGCTGTCGCATCGGTTTCAAATTATTTACCTTTCAACATATTACGATTATTACCGGTATAAAAGAGTTACACTTAGATAATAGTAATTTCGATGTTAAATAAATCAAACGACCACTTAATTGTGGAATGCAGTTAAATAATTATGTAAAATCTCTTTTTGATAAAACATTTAATTATCTTTGTTAATACAGAATAATAAATTAATGCTTTTATTTAGCTGCCTTGTTGGTCTAGTGGTGGCAAGCGCGATTGCTGATCGTGAGGTCCTGGGTTCGATCCCCAGGTCGGGCAAAGTGTTATTGCGTTTTTCCGTGTGGAGTTCCTCAGTAGCAGCCCGGAGTTTGATGGCAATAAGCTCGGCCATTATTACATGGGACTTAAACATAACGGTGAAATGAGGGTGTTTCTATACACCTCTGTCCAACCCTTCGGGGAATACAGGCGTGATATTATGTGATGTTACATCCCGGCTCGTACCGCCTTTCGAATTCATGTGCGGATCAGAACTTGATTATCACTTGCGTTAACGGTGAAGGAAAAACATCGTGAGGAAACCTGCACACCTGAGAGGTCTACATAAAGTTCTCGATGGTGTGTGTGATCTGCTAACCAGCACCAGGCCAGCGTGGTGGACTAAGGCCTAAACCCTTCTCATTCTGAGAAGAGGCCCGCGCCTTTGAAACGTTTGAACTAAATTTTACTGAAATCTTGATAGAGAATGTAAATATTTATACTCATATCTGCCATCTGTTAAGGCGGTGTACACCCTGATAAGATAAAGATAAGATAATTCTGCCTATTTATATCTCTCGACGATAAACAGATAGCTCTCACGTTTTATCTACTATTTTCCTAAGAGCGCCTATAAAGATAAAGTTATTTGTTATTTTAAATACAATTCAGTGAAGAAGAAATAGATCGGATAGAATATTAAACAATTTTAGGGTTGTTTTTTTTGTTTATCTTCGCTTTAACATTGTAATCTACAACTACATTTTCAAAATCACAATCTTTTTCTTCTTTTCGTGTGGTTAGTGACTAACCTGGTGTCAGAGTTTATGCTGCCCATGGGCCTCTGACTTGGCTTCACATACCGTCGAGAATTATCTCTCAGGCATGCCGGTTTCCTCACGATGTTTTTCTTCACCGTTTTTAAGCAAGTGATAATTATACAATACGCACATGAGTTCGAAAAGTCAGAGGTGCGGGCGTTGGGTTCGAAATCGAGACCTATGACTTAGCAGTCCGACACTACTAATTAGCACTAGGCTATCACTAAATAATCACTTTTTAACAAAAATAAAACCGACTTCAAATGGTCTATCTCCGAAGTTCTTCATCAGATCTTCACCAAATTTAAATGGGACCACTTTGAAAGAATACTCTTTAAAAAAAAAGACATTAAAATCGGTTCACAATTAGCAAAGATATCGCGGAACAAACATACAAAAAAAACATACAGTCGAATTGAGAACCTCCTCCTTTTTGGAAGTCGGTTAAAAAATCACTGTTATGTACCTTTGAGTATTTTATAATGTTATTTATAGGTATATGCCTAGCATCCATTACAAAATAATTATGCCTATCTTCCTAAAGACTAAGACAGACTACACTACAAAAAAAGGCTCTATAGCAGTTTCTTTAATCTACGGACCACCTTTCAGTGGTTCACGACCACGACACATGTGTCGGGGGGTGGGGGTGGGGGGGGGTCACGGGCTTAACACATAAGATACTTATAAAAAAAAGGTTATTAGTTTTTACGATCCGGTAATTTGTTTCAATGCAGTTTTGTTAGCAACAATTTTAATTGACAAGCCCGTTGCGTTTTTTAGAATAAGCAAGTAACCCGTGACTTTTAAAATCTTAAGAAGCATTGCTCTATAGCAGGGTTGGCCAACTTGATTCGACCCAAGATCTACTGTTTACTGAGTAGACTCTGTGCCATCTACCAATTACATAATCAGTACCTCTTCATTCTACTTATATTAAACTTATATTTTTCTTTGCCTTGCCATGATCGACTGGATTAAGAGCCGCGATCGACTGGTTGGCCACCCCTGCTCTATAGCAATAAATACTATGGAGTCACAAATTATTTATAAGGCAGAATTATCACGTCTAAAAAATATGTTTAGCACAGTGTCCTTTCTACAAACCAACCCTTTGGTCCTTCACATAAAATCTATTACTCACAATAAAATTTGTCGGCTCATGTCGTTACCAAGATGGCGACTACACGGCCGTTTGCATTAAACACCTGTGCGCTCAGATAAGTCTATGATAACCAGTTAGAACTGGAGTTTTCCGGATCACTCTAGCTTTATAGATGTTTCTAGATAATGATGATGTGTTTAGATAAAGATTATTAGTTTAAATGTAGTATTAGTTGTAAATGAGGCTAGTTGGTACATACTGGGAGATTTTTTCATTTACTAACCATTTTATTAGAACTGGTATAAAAGACATACAACAGAATCTTATAAGGGTGAATCTAATCATTACAGTTATAGCTAATATCAGTACGTCAGGATTGGGAGCATGGTAAATAAAGTAAATTAAACCAACATAGACTCTCCATCACTGAGAGTACTTTTAATTAGGTTAGTGATTAGTTACAGAAGCTAGTTCACAATACATATATCACAATATAATAATTAACACAAAATCAGAAAATGAGGACAAGCAAACCAGATATAAAAGGTCAGATTTCTTTGGCTGTTTGACGTGGAATCCTTTGCTCCGTCGAAATACCACTGTTTTTATAACTTCGGGTAAGTTGATTAATCTTGACCGTTACCCTCCTATGTCAACATTGTCTAGTGTTACCTACCAGCTACCGATAACACTGGTTTTAGAAACTTCATTACATGGTACACACACATAATTTAAATAGTGAGTTAAGCTGCCGATTAAGTAAACCTTATGAGTAATTACAGCAGTGTGTTTTTACTAGAGAATCTTATAGCTGAACTTAACTCGCTAATACACGTCCAAATGAGGTTTTTTACTTAACTCGCCTAGTCAGCAAGTTAACTTACTTATTCTCATAGAATACTCCCATAGTACAAGTTTTACTTATTTTGAAAGTAAAGAGTTCCATTAAATGTAATTCAGTGTATTTATGTGCAATAATATAATAATAATAAAAACGTTTATTTCAGATAGAATCCATAAAGCATAATATTAATAAAATAGTCATCGTACAAATATAAAAATTAACAAAATAAAATAATTCAATTAATAGCTTACAATAGAAATGAAGATACAGAACAATTATACAGATTAAATTAATTATTCAATGTCAATATTAGATATTATTATGTCAATCACTCAATAAAATTATAAATTGTACATTACAACTAAATAAAATAATATGTCAGGATTGTCCAGTAGATACACACATCCATTTATGTTGGATCGGACAGTCTGTGCGGGAAACAATCATCTTGAGGATGCTATTGCTACTGTCTCTCACTCGTCTCAGTAAAGAAGCAACCTTTTTTCGTAAACCTCCGTTCGTTTCGTTCCATAAACCTTTTTTTATTTTATTATTTATTTATTATTAACTACCTCGTTGGTCTACTGGTGGTAAGCGCGACTGCTGACCGTGAGGTCCTGGGTTCGGGCAAAGTGTTATTGCGTTTTTTCGTGTGAAATTCCTCAGTAACAGCCCGGAGTATGGTTTTGTGCCCGGTCGATGGCAATAGGCTCGCACCCTATTACATGGAACATAACGGCGAAATGAGGGTGTTACTATACACCTCTGCCCAGCCCTTCGGGGTATACAGGTGTGATGTTATGTTATGTTATTTATTTCTTATTGTATCATATATGTTACCTTACGTACGATACAAAACGTAAACTTAAACGAGAGGATAAGTATAAAGTTTAAATAAGGATTCATTCTTCACAGCACTTATGCCAAAGCCATATCTTCCCGATAAAACCCAATCAAAATCTCAATAGCATTTCAGTAACAAGGCGACACAGACAGACTTTGATATTGAGCCACAACTAAAGATAATTATGAGTCAATATATTGAATTGCGTCTACCCGTCAAACGATAAACAATGTTTGATAACTATTTAAGTAACATATGACGCACTGCGGTAGCTTAGTAATTGAAATAACAAGTTGTGCATTTGGTTAATTAGATTGAGATATATTTAGATGAATTACGACATTAACGGAAAAAGATTGAGGAATTTATTTATGGTATTTATCGATATACAAAACTTGTGTTGTGTCCCATCACTAAACTAGTCAAAATTAGAACGTCCTTTTGAATATTTTATAGTCGAAACATTTATAACCGCGTTTAGTAAGACTGGAAGCTCTTGGAGGAGCTCGTGGATTTGCGAGGTTAAGCTGCACTTGCCGCGGTCAGTCCGTGGATGGGTGACCATTACTTACACACGTGCCTCGGAGAGCACGTTATAGAACCATCAATGGTTATCTTACAATTACCTATGACAGTCGTTACGGGTAGTCAGAAGCCAATTGCCATCAACCGGGCACAAATTAAAACTCCAGGCTGCTACTGAGGAATTCCATACGGAAATCCCCAACCTGGGGATCGAACCCAGGACCTCACGATCACTAGATCAATGAGGCAGTTCCCGTCTTCACTCCACATACAAAGTACGAACTGTTATACCTTACAAAGTTGGGTATCGCAGTGAATCAACAAGTAAGTTTATACGCATTTAGGCAAGCGTGCTCTATCGGCGCACCATCACACGTTACACTACTTAGTTGCACTACTGTAATCTTGTGTGCTGTAATGTGTCTGATAAGCAGGTGGTGTAAGTTTGTGCTAATCTTTTACTAATATGAGTAATGTTTTTGTAATATTTTCGTTGTAATCTACAGAGTGTAAACTAAATCATGTAATTCCTTCAAACCTCGTGATGTACTGCTGACATAGATTAACCATGAAAAGGATACTTATGGAAACAATAAAAAAAATTACAAGAAGTGAACATGTGTTCTTAACGTGAGGGATTTTAGCGCCCCGGGCGAATTGCGCGGCTATCCCTCCGCGCGGTCCTTTAACTCGGGGCGCTAAAATGCCTCACGTTAAGAACACACATGTTTATTTCTTGTAAAAAAATAAATATGGAAAATAAAAGTATCCCGTGCGGGGTAAATCTATGTCAGCAGTACATCACGAGGGTTGTAGGCAAAAATAAAGAAAGAAGAAGAAAGAAAATGAATTTATTCAGCCAAGAACACAATGACAGCATAAATAAAAATGAAGAAAGAAAGAACAATATAAAAAGAATTAAACATACACAATTTATGCTGTCGAGCATGTCCATGCCGAAAAGGTCACCAACTCAGCATATGCTAGGCGTCAAACACCCAGCGCTGATTTTCAGCTGGCACCCCCGCAGTGACACACGGATGGAGGTAGTTAATTTTAAATATATATTCTATTATATTTGAACGGATAAAGGTGTTTTATGGGTCAATAAACAATGCATATACTAGGAAGATATTGAGATGAACTACAAAAATATAATAAAAATAAAAGATAAAAACTACTTTTTATTTATGACAGCTAATCAAAATCTGACAGCTTATCAAAATCGGAATCTAATCTAATCAAAAGGAATTACATGATTTAGTTTACACCCTGTATACGTTACACTGGTAGTTAGAAACTACAAAAAAATCGATCATAGATCCGTACTCCATTCCATAAAATATTAGAAAAAGTTGGCCCAGCAAGGCACTTGATAGAATATCTTTCGAACCATTTCTTCAAAGTAAAGTTTCAACTCATCTTGATTGACTGTTAAGGTTCATAAAAGCATAATAATGTGTTGAATACCTGCTGGGAGCAAACGTGTTGCTTATTTCTATACGTTTCCTTGCTAAAATTAGTTTTATTTGTCTAATATTATATTAAATAGAGTATAGTCTCGTATAGGTTAAACACCAATACGGGTATCGAACCCGCAGCCCTTAGTGCAGAAAGCAGAAACTCTTGCAACCTTTATACTGATGCTCTCGCAAAAACACACTAACATTGCATAACATTACGCCTGTATTCCCCGAAGGGTTGGGCAGAGGTGTATAGTAACACCATCATTTCGCCGTTATGTTTAAGTCCCATGTAATAGGGGGCGAGCCTATTGCAACACTAAAAATCTCCTTAATTAAGTAACATATCTATAAAACCAATTTATATAGATATCCTGTAAATTATGACTACAGTATGGTAAATGGTAATGAAGACTCCATCATTACCACAAAGTTACGTGAAATCTATCGACTAATTGTACCCTACAGATTATAATTAGTACTTCTGTTGACAATTTCATAACATATTTTTTTAAACGTTGTCCCACACTCGGATTTCTCCTGTATCATGGGTGCGTGTACAGACACAAATCTTCACATGCACAAACGCCCAGACCCGGAACAACTATTTGTAGACCATACAAATTCTTGATCCGTGCGGGAATCGAACCCACGACCCGTAGCGCAGAAGCCAATCGCTTAGCCCCACTGCACCAAACGTGAACTTTCATACCTACACATCATCATCATCCTCCTCCTGCCCTTATCCCAACTTATTTGTGGTCAGCGCGGTATGTCTTCTTCTTCCATACATCTCTATTACCTGTCATCTCAGTAGTCACCCCCTTTCTATTCAAATCGTCAATAAAACTACAACAATTTTTTTCCATACAAAGATACCCACTTAACTAACTTCCTCAGTAACTTAAACGATCATAAATAACTTAGATGGACATGAAAAGCTACTTGTCTCAAGCCTACCTGTGCCACATCAATTAGATTGAAACTTAACGCGTCGTGCATAGAGTGCCGACTGTATCGCGACGGTTAATGGCGCGAAAATCGCTGATAACACCCCCCTTTTCACCCCCCGTTCACCCCACTTTCAACCCACTTTCACCCCCGGCGCCTCCCGGTATCAGGGGGCTAAAGATCTCCGATCGGTGTAATTGTCTGGCAATAGATAATAGTTCAGACTTTGCGGTTGATTTTTGATTTGCTGGGTAGTTGATTAGATGGCTTTGGGTGTATTTATCGGGTTGGTTTGGTCCAGTTCTCATTTGGGTGCAGTGATACGTATCTATTGCTTGGGATGTCACTTTATCCTATTACTAATAAGATAAATCTGCGACCTTAGTATTAAATACGTAAATTGATAAAAAAAGTTAGAATTAGTATAGAAGAAATATAACAACTTCTACTAAAAATCGTTTAAAAAAAATTAAGACCAAAGTGTACTAACATTTTTATTTAAATAGTCAATTTCTAGATGTTATATAATGAATGAGTTATTGGCAACATTAAACATACAGTTAGTTCGCCAATATAATTCTAAAATGTTAGTCGGAAAGGGGGTACTTAGCCGCGGCCCACTTAATGTATCACAGATGACTATTTTAAAAAAAGTGTTAAAATTTAAAAATTCGATAATTCTTTTTTTCATGCACAATGATTTTTATTTTAGTTTTTTCAAAAATTCTTCATCCCTGCTTTAGTTACGAATTCAGAAAATGAAGCTTCTAATCCGTGACCCCAAATATGACCTAAAATGTAAACACAGTTGATCATAGCTGACGATAGATAGAATTTAGCGTATTTTTTATGCAATCTTTGAACAGCTATTTCTTTGAAACTAATGACTTTTAGGGAAAGTTGTAGAATAAAAGTTACCCATTATTATGGGTACTCTAACGCCCTTTCGGCTTAGTACCCCCTTTCCGACTAACCCTGTATAAACTCCATAACATCTCACCAAACTAAAATCATTTCCTAATAAAAAAACTCAATTCATCTTTGCCTGACTTGAGAATTAAACCCACACTGAAAAGCTACTTTTTCTGACCAATACAAAACAAAATAGTAATTATGCAGGGTTATTAAAAATTATACATAATTGCCTCGTTATTGCTGCCTCGTTGGTCTAGCGCGACTGCTGATCGATGAGGTCCTGGGTTCGATCCCCAGGTCGGGCAAAGTGTTATTAGGTTTTTCCGTGAGAAATTTCTCAGTAGCAGCCCGGAGGTTGGAGTTGTGCCCGTTTAATGGCAATAGACTCTCCCCGTGTTACTAGACACCTCTGCAAAACCCTTCGGGGAATACAGGCGTAATGTTATGATGTGTAACATTTAAAATATAAAAAAAAAAACATCTTAAGCTTATCGTTATTTTGTATAGGAAGATTATTTTTGTTCATTATTTGCTCTTCCACTAAACATTAAGTCCACATTCCACCTATACATCAACTATATAATAGCTATACTATTTTTTCCGCTCAGCTACCTTTCGGTGGCAGTCGACCCGTCTTCCATTCGCTCAATCATCGCCTTATCTCGCCGGCTATCAGTAGGTAATACATTGTATCACATTTTCATAAGAGATTCATTTACCTTGAGTTTTGCTCACCCTCAGTCGAGTGGGTGTCCATTAGATACGGTATTTATGGAGTTTTACGTTATTCTTATACGTTAACTAGCCGCCCGTCCCGGCTTCGCACGGGTGGACATTTTTCCCATTTTTGGAACATTTTTCATTTGTGCTCCGCTCCTATTAGTCGTAGCGTGATGTTATGTAGCCTGTAACCTTCCTCGATAAATGGACTATCCAACACAAAAATAATTTTTCAATTCCAACCAGTAGTTCCTGAGATTAGCGCGTTCAAACAAACAAACAAACAAACCAACTCTTCAGCTTTATAATATTAGTATAGATAATAATAATTAGCAAGTTTTAGTTCACAAAACATTTTTGAAACTTTAACTATAATTTACTTTTCATGTAGAAATAAAATACTCATCCTAAAAGCCTTTCCCAACTATATTGAGACCAGCTTTCCTGACACTGTTTACGTAAAATTCTCGTATCGTACGTAAACGTGGTCACGCGCTCGGAGGGCGGGCGGCGAAGGCTGCTGCTCGCGATAGCGCCCTACCTTTGTTCTGACGGGCTATCTCCGCCCGAGAATCATACTAAATTATTTATCCTTTTCCCCGAGGTGAGAAGTGCCGATCATGAGGAAGGAGATGCGTAGGAGATGCTTCATTATATAAAAATAAGCTATTGCGGTTTTGTTCTCCCTTAGTGCTGTTGTTGCTAGCTAGTCATGATGTTAGTAGTAGTAATAGTAGTTAGCTTAGGTTAAGTATTTTACTCTCGTCCCCATTGGTTGGAGACCCTTCAGGTCTCGCCCATAACTGCCCGGTTACGTAGAAACGATCCGCAAGACCACAAGCAGACGAATAGAAAAATAAATGCTGTTTTGTTTCTGAAAAGAGCTATAAACTGTCAATAAAACAGCATGCTTTTGGTGATAATAAACAAAAAAGGTTTTTTTTGGGACAAGAAGACTCGTTGGTCTGGGGGTGGCAAGCGTGACTGCTGATCGTGAGGATCCCCAGGTCGGGCAAAGTGTTATTGGGTTTTTCTGTGTGAAATTCCTTAGTAGCAGCCCGGGTTTTGGATTTGTGCCCGGTTGATGGCAATAGGCTCGCCCGCTATTACATGGGACTTAAACATAACGGCGAAATGAGAGTGTTACTATACACCTCTGCCTAACCCTTCGGGTAATACAGGCTTGATGTTATGTTAAGAAGACAACTCTAACCTTGTCTAACAAATGGAGTCTGTCATGCTCACTAAAATGTCCTGCTGATGGTGGTGCTGTGTCAGGTTGTCGAGTCCTGCAAAGTGGTTTTTAGCTTTGTCGTTAATGTGAGCGTCATATGCGCGAACGGATGCCATCTGTTGGGACTGGGCAATCTTGCTAAAAGACAAATCTCATTTGCTTTTCATATAGTTAATCTCTTACATTCAAAAAATTATAAACCGTAGGTAGTTCATCATTTCCCGGTATTTAGATTAAAAAAAGACACAGTAGGTATAGGTTTTGCTTGGTGGTAGGATCTATACGGTCCACCTGGCTAGCTACCACCTTCACATTAAAGTCCGGCGCCAAGCAGTTTACTGTGTTCCGTCGTGTGTATGTGAGAGCCAGAGGGGTATAGGGGAATCCCTCTATATCTCTGTTCTTTGTATTCGTGTGTTTCATTATAGACCCTGTCTGCGCTTACCATTAGGTGAGGCTAGGATCAAACGCGGATAAAAAAAAGGTCCACCATATCGTCCATATCAAACCAGCTCGTAAACGTCCACTGCTGGACATGGGGCCTCCCAATGACCGCCACAATAAACGGTCAAAGGGGTAATTGCCATAGTCACCATTCCTCTTCAAGAGGTGTTGTTTAAATTGTTGGAAAAATCTTTTTAAATCAACTTTACATAGGTACTAAGGAGTATGTATGGGTTCGTAATGCGGAGATAAGGCCTTATCTCATTGGGGAATTGGGAGTTTAGATGAAATGTCGTGTGTGTATTTACGCGTACCTACGTTTTCTCAAACAAAGTGGATTTACATATTTTAATTTTCAAGCAGCATTTTAAGAATATTTGTTTCGTGGTTACACTTGCACAATTTCCAACCACTTGGATCATAAGATTTTGCGAGGTTAAGCGCTTGCCGCGCCGCGCTCAGTCTGTGGATGGGTGACCATTCGTTACACATCGAGACCCCTCCGTGCACCTCGACCTCCTCGGCGAGCATCTTAAACGAAAATAAATCAAATGAAATTCATACGAATGAAATCTATGACAGACGTTACGGGAGGTCAGAAGCCCGAATGTCTGACAACTGGTCTAACCGTAGGATATCGGCATTGCCCAGTAAGTAACTGGGTTGCGGAGGTCTGAAGGCAGTCGCTCCGTGTAAAATACCGGTATTCTTTTTCATCTGGTTAGACTGGAAGCTGACCCCAACGGGAAAGGCTAGAAGGAAGAAGTTCAAACCTATAAAATACGTATTTTTGTCTCAATACAAAGTGACAATACCAAGATAACATCTCTCCATACATCAAATACAATTCAAACAGCTACCATTATATCGATTTACATACAAATCAATCACAAAGAAATTCAACGCTACCGATTCACGTCAAAACGATTGTCGGAATCGATTCTCGATTCCCGATCACGCGTCAGGTATCAATTACTATCGTTACTCGATCGGAACTCGTTTTCTCGCCAGCGAGTCGCGACCGCCTCGCGGGTATCAAGGGCGATAACGTCACCTGTGATCAATCTGCAGGCCCTTCTCAAAGGTAATCTCGTATGAAATATTTCTTGTTCCGCGAAGTAGCGCGATAGGGTATGTATCGATGGAGGGTTGGTCAAATATTAGAGATTACGTTGAAATGTGAGGGGTTAATAGATGTTTTTTGAATAAGTCGCTTCAGAATTTTATATTTTTGGTAACATTTTACTTATCCTATAACACTGAATTTGGGCTCTAAATACACATACACATACATAAACTCACGCCTTTTTCCCATGGGGGTAGGCAGAAACTATAGAACGCCACATGCTACGACTCTTACATACCCCTTTCGCTTCATCCACATTCATACATCTTGTCATACACGCACGCTGGTTGAGAGTACTACGCACCTGACCTTTGTGAAGAACATCACCAATAACATCGATGTATGTCCTTCTAGGACGTCCTCTACCGGCGTTCCCATTAACATCCGCCTTATAAATTTCTTTTGTTAATCGCCATTCACTCATTCTCTCAACATGGCCAAACCACCTAAGCATACTCCTTTCAATTTTTGTCACTACATCATCTTTTAAACCGCAACTTTGTCTAATCTCTTCATTTCTCAATCTATCATTCAAAGTTACACCGCACATATTTCGCAAGGAACGCATTTCCACGGCATTTATTCTACTTTCATGCCTCTTCTGCCACGACCAACATTCACTTCCATACATAAGCGTAGGTACCAACACACCATTATGTACAGCCAGTCGTGCTCTAAATTGGAAAGGAAGAAAACTGTAGAAACTCACAATGGAGCAGCATTGCTTCTTCATCAGCTGTACCCGAATAGATGTCTTCTTGGTATCTATCCCAGCCCTTATCCCACACTAAGTGGGGCGGCAAAACATGTATTTCTCTTCCATTCTCCTCTATCAGCTGTCATCTCTGTACTCACTCCTTTCTTTGGCCTACCTATACTTATATATCCATCCATATTCATATTTCACACTCTTCTAACGACATGACTCTCATCCCTCCGCATAACGCCCATGCCACGCTAACCTATTACTCTTCAACTTTTCAGTCACTGGCGCTACTTTCAAACTTCCTCTGACATACTCATTCCCTATCTTATCCATTCTTGTCACTCCACACATCCATCTCAACATTCGCATCTCCGCTGCATGCACTATCCTTTCATCTGTCCCCTTGGTGACCCAACACTCATACCGAAGTAGTCAGTAGGTACAGAATAAAAATAGTGCTATATACCGAAACCTCACTCGTCAAATACCTAAAAAAACCGGAGTTAAGCAACGCGTAAGCAAGTTTTTAGGCTTGCCCATTATCTCTCGTCATAATTGCCAAGCTTGGCGAGCAAACAAACGGTTACTAAAACGTTGAGACAGCAATGAGTACCAAATAGTGTAGAGACATCCTTATAACTGTTTAAAATAATTTGAAAATCTACCCCACAATCCTCACACTCCCAAGTCTTCATATTCAACCAACACGTACCTATTCTACAAAACAGAAAAACCAACAGTTTACGATCACAAAGCTTGCTATCAGCGATGTAGATGTTGGTCGTTAGTTCGAACGAGCCGGTCGGCGGCCAAATTGCGCGTGACGATAAACTCGGCTATATCGCACCTTTACAGAATAAGGAGGTTTTTAAAATCACTCGAGTGAATTTTTGAATAGGCTTAGGTGAATGGGGGTTTATGGGACGCTTATAACAGCCTTTTTAGGTGGTCTGGTATCTGTATGTGATGTGAAAAATGAAAATTGAGTGGAGATTTGGGTGTCTTGGCTGCCTATCTAACAACTTAAATAATATGGTGTATTAAAAAAAACCGCGCACGCATCCATGCTGCACTAACCGCGGTCAGTCCGTGGATTGACCGTCGTTACACATCGAGACCCCTCCGTGCCTCGGAGAGCACGTTAAACCGTCAGTCCCGGGTGTCATACGAATACCTATCACAGTAGTTACGGGTAGTCAGAAGCCCGACAGTCTAACAACCGATCTATCGTTAGGATATCGGCATTGCCCAGTAAATATGGCAGTCGCTCCGTGTAAAATACTGGTATTCAGCCGCATCTGGCTAGACTGGAAGCTGACCCCAACATAGTTGGGAAAAGGCTAGGCAGAACATTGAAAAAATCTCCACGTGTTTTGATACTTAAGTGCAATAAGTACATCCGGCGTATTGTGGACCGTCGGTCTCACTACCGCTCTTGCTGACTGACAAATTCCATATAAAATAGTAAATTCTTCGAATTTATCGATCGTATTCAGATTTTGAGGTTCTATCAATGTATAAATGCTTTACTTAAGTTTTTTTTTCTATAAATACATTGCCCCACACTAGGATATCTCCTGTATCGTAGGTGCGTTTATAGACACAAATCTTCACATGCACAAACGCCCAGACCCGGAACAACTATCTGTAGGTCATACAAATATTTGTTCCGTGCGGGAATCGAACCCACGGCCCGTAGCGCAGAAGCCAATTGCTCAGCCATTGCACCAAACGTGTCGTCAACTTCCACCAATGATGAAATACCCATTATCATATCTGTCTCCTATCAAGTAATTCGAATTTGCAAACTGTCACTACTTGGAACATTATTGTAACTTAAATAAATAACACTTGCTAAACTTGGATAACAATGAAATCTAGATTACTAAGTAATCACAAGTTATTACGCATAAAACAAACCCTTATCTGTATTGTTCATGTGTAATAGATTACTAAATATTACAACTTCACAAGCCGTTGCCGTTGCAATTCGTTGCTCAATATTTCAATTGTGACGTCATTGCCGCCATAAGTGCGAGCTAAACCTTCAAACTGTAACAAAATTAAGGCTAATTCTATAATTACATCTTTTATAGTCTTTAGTTAGAATCTTCTTTTTCTTAAAGAAACTGACTGTCTTTTCATTGTCAAGCACTTGTCGTGAAACCTGAGGTGAAATTGATTTTATAAAGAGTAAGGAAGTAAATGCTATTTCTCGCCATCCTAAACATTCTCTCTACAGCAGATTTGTCAAATTTGCTAATCGACTGTTATTGTCAAATTTTATGAAAAATACAGTTGGTAATTGCAGAATTTGATAGGCAAAAATCTAACTAATATCATTACTAACTAGCTAGCTAGTATCAATTATACTTTTTTCTTCCTCCTGCCATTTCCAAACTAAATATGTTGGGGTCAGCTTTCAGTCTAACCAGATGCGGCTGAATATCAGTATTTTACACGGAGCGACTGCCATCAGACCTCCGCAACCCATTAACCGAGCAATGCCGAAATCAGACTTTCGGGCTTCTAACTACCCGTAACGACTATCATAGATATTCATAAGACACCCGGAACCGACAGTTTAACGTACTCTCCGAGGCACGGAGGGGTCTCAATGTGTTACCAACGGTCCCACATCGACAGATTGACCGCGGCAAGTAAAGCGTAACCTCGCAAATATACCTACTCATTAATCTATTATATCTAAAATTCAATTCAGTTTTATACTAATACTTATTGCAATAGGTATTCCAACATACTTTGGTACTCATTTTCCTTCCCCGACTACCAAAAATTAATACATTTAGCGTACGTTAAAGTTTATTATGACGTAATCATTGAACAGCGAATCTCCGTGTTTGGACGATTACCAGATAAAAAGTCCGGGCTTTGCAACGTGTTTGAAGGTGTCTCGTTAAGAGCTCAATTGAGCGTGACGGCTGATAACAGGATTACTACTCGTTGTTGCGATGTATGCTCAAGTTGTTGTTTCCTTTGGAGGGTAAGTAGAAGTTTAGGTAGTTTAAGTAGGTATTAATATTTCTGGATGCGATGATATTATATCATAATATTGTCATTGCCTACCATGCAGGAGGGTTTGGGTTCGACCCCGGCTCGCATCTTTGACTTTTCGATCATAATTTGATTATCACTTCCGTTAACGGTGAAGGAAAACATTGTGAGGAAACCTGCACACCTAAAAGGGCTCCAAAAAGGTTTCAATGGAGTGTGCAGTCCGCCAACTCGCACCAGGCAAACGAAGCAGTGGGTCGGATAGTGGAATAAGTTATATCGTCATGACTGTGATCTTCAAAAAGTTAAGTTAGTCTATTGTCGTAGAGACACAGTCCGCCTATGATGGTAATAGATTCCAAATATGATAGGGCCTCTAAAAATTGATCAGAAATATTATATTGTTAAACAAAGAAAACCTACAACAGTTTTTTCCCCCTTAAAAAGATCACAAGATGCATAGTTTTGGCTACTGAGGTCACAAGTACCAAATACAAATATAAAAAAAAGATTAACTTGCTAAAAAGATCTGTAACAGCCTTCAGATCTTTTTTCCAAAATTCTCGCGTAACCAAAAATCATTTAAACACCAAATTCTTCCACTAAACGCCTCCACAAACTGACACCCATTTATTAATAGTAGGCAAGACAATTTTCATACAAAATTACATACATCAAAATTCATATCTGTTTATCAGAGCGGTGGGGGTGGGGGTGGTGCCTTGCAACGGAGAGATAACGTTTAAAAGTGAAGTTAGGGGTTGTTTATTACCCCACACTAGGTTCGCGACGTGGTTTTGCTCAGGGTCGGAGGGGTATTTTGGGTTTTAGAGCAATTTTATTAGGTTCTATTGAGTTACGGGATAAATCTAGTATTATGTGAATAATAGTCGGACTGACTTGTTCGTCTAATGGTTGCAAGCACGACTGATGATCGCGAGGTCCTGGGTTCGATCCCCAGGTCGGGCAAAGGTTTATTGAGTCTTGTTCTCAGTAGCAGCCCGGAGTTTGGATTTGTGCCCGGTGAATGACAATAGACAAAAACATAACTGGCGAAATGACGGTGTTACTATACACCTCTGCCCAACTCTTTGGGCAAAACAAACGTGATGATATGTTACGTTATTATTGGGTTATGGGATAAATCTAGTATTATGTGAATAACAGTCTGATTTGTAATTATTGTAAATTGAAAACAATGAGTAATTGGGTAGTCTCTTTTTTCCTCTTCAGGCTTCCTCTTATTAGGGGTCAACTATTTAAGAGGTCATAGGCTTATTTATCTGTGTAACTTCACGCATAGGAAATTGCAGAAGTAATAAAAAAAACGTGCATCGAGGCCCATAGAGCGTGTCAGTATTACAAATAACTTAAAAAACGATGTTAGTTAAAAACCAACCAGTACCTTCAATCTATACTAATATTATAAAGAGGAAAGATTTGTATTTTTGTATGTAACGAATAAACTTAAAAACTACTGGACCGATTTCAAAAATTCTTTTGCCGTTAGTAAGCTACATTATCACAGAGTAACATAGGCTATATTTATTACTAAAATAAAACTTATGCGGGCGGAGCCGTGAGGACACAGCTAGTATTAAATATTTAAACAACCATCACTAACAGAGGACGGTGTATCAAGTAACCTTCCTCCTTTAGTCAATATCCTCAATGCTGAGTGTCGTATTCAGGGATCACTTACTCGTGAATTATATTTCACTATCTACTACTATAACCTGTGTCTTGAACAGCGTCATGAACTGTAATGGAAAGGGAGGTATGGACGAACAGGGTTTTCATCCAGGTTCCTGAAGAAATCACCAAGCACCTATCCCTAGCCATCTTCACGATATCCTCGAGAAAAACCAGAGTAGCTTTTCTATACCGTAAGGCTGCGTTCAGACGACACACGCCCACTAAGCGCACGCCACGCGCGTCAACACCCGCGACTAACTCGCTTGTATATAATTTGAGTCTTATGTCACATCAATAGATCTCAAATTGCATTTATCGAAGTCCAACCGTACATGCCAAGCGCCCGCTTCGCGCCCGCCTCGCGCCCGCCTCGCGCCCGCCACGCGCCCGCGTCGCGCCCGCCTCGTGCCCGCCTTATGCCATACTTCGATAAATGCATTTTGAGATCAATTGATGTGTCATAAGACAAATTATACCTATACAAAAAAAATTCAAATCGAGTTAGACGAGGGTGTTGACGCGCGTGTCGTGCGCTTAACGGGCGCGTGTCGTCTGAACGCAGTCTAAACGAAACGACCAACACGACATTGCTTGGATCACATCCTTACTTCCTTATCCTTACTTAAAAATGCGAAAGTTTGTATGTATGTATGTATGTTTGTTACTCTTTCACGCAAAAACGGCTGAACGGATTTGGATGAGATTTGGCACACAGATAGACTATGCCCTGTATTAACACATGGGATACTTTTTATCCGGGTACATCAAGTAGTTACCCTAGGATGTGGGTGAAACCGCGGGTAATAGTCTAGTCACTCATAATTCCATCCAAAAACTCTTCATTCTAAACCTAGCTAGCTAACTTCTTTCCACTTCCTACCCAAAACAGGTCAAAAATACCTTATCAGTCAAAACGTAACGCAAAGAAAAGTATTTAATTACGAGAACCAGTGGGTAATTTGGCGAATTACAAGGTAATTCCCGCTAGAGGGCGCTAGGGAGGTGATAGAGCGAGGCAATATCCGTCGAAGCAACAGGCAGAAAGGTGGCTCCAGCAACGTGTTCTCGTCTCTGTATTTCAGAGGTTAAGGTTGAATTTTGATTGTGTTTAGTCAAGAGATGTATTATCAGGTAATTTCGTTGTTAAATGTCTGTTATGCGTTTTAGTTTTGTTGATTTTTAATCGATTTTTTTGTTAAGATGATGTTTTGAGTCTTAGGGTTTAATGGAAACTAGGAGGAGGGTTTGAGTTCGATCTCGGCCCGTACCTCAGACTTTTCTTTTTCATGTACGGATTAGAATTTGATTATCACTTGCATTAACGGTGAAGGAAACATCGTGAGGAAACCTGCACACCTGAGAGGGCTACGTGAAGGTCTTGATGGTGTGTGTAGTCTGCCAACCCGCACCAGGCCAGCGTGGGGGACTAAGGCCTAAACCCTTCTCACTCTGAGAAGAGGCCCCTGTGTAGCAGTGGGACAGTAATGGGCTGATTATGTAATTAAGTGGGTAATTAACAAATGCGCGGATCGTACGTTCTGTGAGGTTAAGCTGCGCTTGTCGCGGTCCGTCCGTGGACGGGTGACTGTTCGTTACACGTTAAGACCCCTCCGAGCATATTCCATACAGTGATAGATCAAAAGATTCAAAATAAAAGATGGCGGCTCACTGTAATATTTATTTATTTATCTACTTAGGTATTTGTCAAATTACTTTGAACATTTATTATATCTGAGAGCAATTTCACGTGGTTTTATTTTCTTATCAAATAGAAACATCTTTCTTATGTTTAATAATTTCAATTCAATTCCTTTATTTCAATTAACAGTTGGATCATATAATATCATTCGGTACATATAAAATTGATTGAAAACATAAAAAAATAAGACAAAACATAACACACAATTTCATTATTACAAATTAAATTGGCAAAGTCAACAAATTAAAATTAGAAATAATCACAAATGTAAAAATATCAAACTCAAATAAAAAATATTTAATAATTATCATTTATTTATTAATAACAATAATTCAATAACATTGTTTTTAACCTTTTAATTTTGAAACAGACTACATCATTATTTTGCTAATAATTTCAAATTTGCCACAGATTCCACAGCATTATTTTTAATTTAATAATTCTAATTTTTATTTGAAATAATTCAACTATCAACCTACACAATTCCCACCACTTTAACCACAAAATATAACACCTTACCTATTTACAAACGGAGTTTATCGCTCCCAGCCAGGCCTAGATACAATCAATTTAATTATTATCAACAAACAGGGCAGGAAAAATACTGTGTGCTCTCAACCCACATCAAGACATACCCATATCATTGTAATTAATTCAGGTGTGTAACATATATCATTACCATAAACCTTAAAATGTTGATTATTTATAAGAAATTAAAGGAAAATGGAGGAAAGAACCTTTTTTACAGCTATTCAATACAATTTGTTTTTTTCTATCGGACGGCCAGAAACACGAAAAAGCGCCATCGGTTCATGGTTGATATACCAAAAACCCGAACGAAGCGTTTTGATTCCACTTTCATTGTGAAAACCGCCAAACAGTGGAATGCGCTGCCCGAGTGGGTGTTCCCCGACAGTTACAATCTGGGTGTCTTCAAGTCACGAGTGAATCGGTTTCTTCTGGGCAAGCGTGTTCCATCGTAGACCGCATCGTCGCTTAACATCAGGCGAGATGGCGGCCAAACGCAGGCCTAGTAACAAATAAAAAAAAAAAGGTCTTTGAAACACCTGAAAATTTTCAGAAGTAAATAATTTTCATATCGTCAGTGGAAAGATAGAAAGATTAAAGCAATCATTTAATTATCTATTTAAGTATACTCTAAGAAAAATAACTGTGATTATTCTCTTAAAATAATACTTTATACTTTGAATCTCTGTACTGTAAAGTAGGTATATTGGCGCTTTAGTCTTTTTACCTTTCCACTGAAGATATGTGTGAGATTTTAACAGCAGTGTGACCGTCAGACTGCCAAATCATAGGTCTCGATTTCGAATCCAAAGCTCGCACCTCTGACTTTTCGGATTCATGTGCGTATTGTATAATTATCACGCTTAAAAACGGTGAAGGAAAACATCGTGAGGAAACTGGTATGCTTGAGAGATATTTCTCGTCGGCATGTGAAGAAAAGTCAGAGGCCCATGGGCGGCATAAACTCTGACACCAGGTTAGTCGCTAAACACATAAAAAGAAGATTTTTGAGATAGTCTCCTCTTCAGATAATCTCCTTTTTAGTTTTTGCATTTCTCTCTCATTTCAATTAAAAAAAACAACATTGAATCTTGGTAGTTATTTATTCCCCTATATTATAGAAGCGTTTTTAAATTAGTGTTAGTAAATAATCGATGTTTTTCAACATTAAAAATTATTTTGCGTTCATTTTTGTTTTCCAGTGACAATAATTCTCGCTAATCCGAATAGTGCCGAGGTTAAAATCCCCCTCTATTAATACAGGATGTAAACGAAACATGTGTTCTTAACGTGTGGCATTTTAGCGCCCAGAGCGAATTGCGCGGCTATCGTTCGCCGTCGTTAAGAACACATCTTTACTACTTGTAATTTTTTTTTTATTGAATCCAACAGTATCCCATGCTGGATTTATCTATGTCAGCAGTACATCACGAGGTTTGAAGGAATTACATGATTTCGTTTACACCCTTTATATTACAATGATAGCACCCACTATACTTTATTTTTATCACGATGTAACCATGTAACACATCAGTAATGTATCTCCTATCGTAAAGGACGGCGACGAGGACGGAGAACTGTGGTATCGCACTAGGAAATTATATCGACCTTCAAACAGTCCTTTTGTTTTTATCGATTAACATTTCCGCATTACATATCGAATACCGTCAAATTTTAATTGTAAGGCTGAGCAAATATGGTGGGACAGATAATACATGTCCGCAAAGCCTTCGAACCCTGAAGAGTTTTTTTGGAAGTGAATTATTCCGATACTAAGTATTTGCGATTAAAGAAGAAAGCGAGCCGACCATGTCGTCATCATGATATTAACTTACTTAAAAGTAACTAGTAATTTTTAGAAAAATCGTTTTTATTTTTGCTATACATATATAACATTTATTTCCACTCAATTATCACATGGACCACATTGACGCGTATAGCAGATGTGTCGCTGAGCATGGTATATCACACCCGGCGGTGGTTACGTTTATACACATCTAACGTGAAGTGACTTTGTGTCACATATTCCTAAAACATATGAGTTGCGGCGGAACATCTATAGACGTTGCTTTTTTAAGAGGGGGGCTCACGCAGGTCTGTAAACGGTACAATAACACCATGCGTGGTAAACAATTGGTCATCACAGTATGTTGTTATTAGCGAATAGAAGAGATGATCTTCTTGTCATAACTAATGTACACGATAGTTTTTAAGTCCATAAAGACGATACACACATCGTTACTTCAGAACTTCTTACATTTATTATTTAAACACAAAAACAAATCCCAATTAAAGTCCTCGGTGTAGTACAAATAAACCTGTCTGTGTGTGTGTGTGTGTGTGTGTGTGTAGGGGTGTCAGTCGATAAGGATGTATTAGCACATTCCGCCGGCGAGCCACTGTATTTATTCTTATCCGGAATAAGGCAGGTTACACCCCTAGTGACGGGCTGATATCGATAGCGTTTGTTTGTAAGAGTCATGTCGGGATGTGGTGAGACGTGTCGATGTTTCGTTGTTAGAAATAAACTAAAGATTCCAGACATATTGTTTCCAAGTATTCCGAATATTGAAGATTTATCATGTAAGTATGCAAAAAAGTAGTTAGGTATAGTGAAATAAAAATCTTTTTCGTTCTTGGCTTGATACACTCTAGTGTATCTAGATGACTTCAGTTTCGTTTTGTATTATTTATTAAAAATCTTAAGAAAATCTTTTTAAGAAACTGAACCTTCCAATAGACTAGAATATAAGACTAGATGTGTTACTAATATGAAATGATAAGAAAAAATATATCATACACACACACATTACCAGCCATCAAATCCAACACCAATCAAACTACCACTCCATAAAAACAAAATTTATTACACCATCGATATACAATCCCATCCCTACTCCTCACAGAAGGGGGTGAAACGTCGCTTGGCGCTGCGAGATAGCGGCGATAACATCGGCGGGTGGCGGCCCTGATAGTACGAATAATAATAATTTTATTATCGCGATGCAGGGCTGCTACCTCTTTGTTATTGCTGGAATAGTGACGCTTGTGAATTTTAAAGTTATGGAGTGGGAAGTTTTCTCTTATGATGTGATAAGAAGTTTAATTGTGTCTGTAGATGTATCAACATAGATAATTGTGTTCAGAGTATTTTTTTTTTCTATTTCTTTGGGTCTTTGAAAACACTAGAATCGTCGAATTTAGTCTGTTAGAAAGTTATTCTACAAAGAAAATCTGACTAAAAGCTTCATAGCCACAAGTTGTTAATACAGTTAGTTGAATGACTACAATTTTGTACTGTGTAGCCACTGCCTCGTTGGTCTAGCGGTGGCAAGCACAACTGTTGATCGTGAGGTCCTGAGTTCGATCCCCAGGTTGGGCAGAGTTATTGGGTTTTTCCATGTGGAATTCCTCAGTAGCACTCCGGTGTTTGGATTTGTGTCCGGTTGATAGCAATAGACTCGCCCACTATTACATGGGACTTGAATCGTAACGGCGAAATGAGGGTGTTACTATACACCTCTGCCCAACCCTTCGGGGAATACAGGCGTGATGTTATGTTCTGTTAAACCTTACATATTTTTTTCTCATATTATAAACAAGAATTAACAATATTATTATATGATAGATTAATAAAAAACATTTTACTTAGACTTTTAACTCTAACATCAACCCACTTCAATATCCAAAATAGAATCATATTAAAAAAAAAACAAAATAAAAAAAACTCATACGCAGTGACCGTCAAAAATCATCCTCGTATCCGGCTTAGCTTCGGAGGGAGATCTCCTCCCGGGAGGACGGAGGGTAGGGAGGGCCTTATCGCGAAGTCGCAGATTGAATATATTTCATGTATGAGTTAATACGAACTCCTATGCTTGGAAGATTTTGCACAGTTTTCCACTAACATATACGAGTGTTTAGATTTTCTATGTTGATCTGGGGTGTATAGATTTATAAAGCAGTAAATGTCGCGACTGCTGATCGTGAGGTCCTGGGTTCGATCTCCAGGTCGGGCAAAGTGTTATTGGGTTTTGCCTTGTGGAATTCTTCAGTAGCAGCCCGGAGTTTGGTTTTGTACCCGGTTGATAGCTATACGCTCGCCCCTTATTACATGGGACTTAAACATGACGGTGAAATGAGGGTGTTACTAAACATCTCTGACCAACCCTTCTGGAAATACAGGCGTGATGTCATGTTATGTATGTTTTTAGCAGTGGTGCAATAAAAGAGTCATGATGCTAAGGTACTCAAGTACCTACTTACGTTCGGCGCACCCTCGGCAGTCAGCACCGCTACCAACCTTAACATAATCAGCCAATTACTGTTCCACTGCTGGGCACGGGTCTCTTCTCAGAATGAGAAGGTTTTAGACCTTAGTCCATCACGTTGGCTTGGTGCGGGTTGGCAGACTACACACACCATCGAGAATCTAATGGAGCCCTCCTACCAACCTCAGTGACTAGCTATTCTCCCTTCCCCCGATGTCGTCCGATATAGTCGCGCGTTTGTATTGATGCAGTAGCGATACAATGCGACCGTATCACTCCTGACAAGCGCGACAAGCGACCACATACGGCGATGCAGTCGTGCGTACACCAAACTCGCTACACTATCGCTGCAAAAACTCGGTGTGGGCTATCGCCTGGAGTCCACTTTCCTATAAGAATTTTCACACTTACTGATCTTGAAGACTTTCAAAGATATTTGAATCACAGCTTTAGTTTCTGTCTCTAATAAGGGCTTTAGACTTAATAAGTAAGATATCCTCCAAGGCAGGAAGGCTTTTCGAGGTCTGAACAGCAAAGCTCACCCATAGATATCTCAATCTCCGCGGTAATCTAGATACGAATCCAAGTATCTCCCACCCATCCTACCTACAATTCCTACCTACCTTAAAACACGTACCAATAAAACTAATTGTAGAATCGTATACACGTGCAAGTTATCTGTGTACCAGTTATCACGTAGCCGGCATTGTTAACTAAGTGAATAACTATCGGTTAATGAGCAGGGATCGAACCCGCGATACCGCTATCGCACCTGTGGCAATTAAAACAAGGCTATTGGTTAAAAACCTTGGCTATATGTGATGGTGATTAACGAAGTAATGATCGTCACGCTTGTGACTCTTGAAGGTAGACAGTGGTGTGTGATATTGTTCATGTATGTTAATTTTATCCATGATATGCATATCGCAACTTATTTCAGTAGGCGTAGTAAGAATGCTGTCGAGTTATTAACGTAAACGCAACGTAAACGTAATGTAAACGTAACTTAAACGTAACTCAAACGTAACGAAAACGTAATGTAAACGTAACGTAAACGCAACGTAAACGTAATGTAAAAGTAATTTAAACGTAATGTAAACGTAACGTAAACGCAACGTAAACGTAACGTAAACGTAATGTAAACGTAACGTAAACGTCATGTAAACGTAACGTAAAAGTAACGTAAACGTAATGCAAACGTAACGTCAGTGAGTTTTGAGGGTCACTAATGTTTGATAAAAAACGCTTCAAAAACTATTCAGATGACAAACATTTTATTCCATAAACATATCTAGACTAATATTATAAAGCTGAAGAGATTGTTTGTTTGTTTGTTTATTTGTTTGAACGCGCTAATCTGAGGAACTACTGAAAAATCGTTGGAATTGAAAAATTATTTTTGTGTTGGATAGTTCATTTATCGAGGAAGGTTATAGGCTATATAAAATCACGCTACGACCAATAGGAGCGGAGCATAAATGAAAAATGTTGTAAAAACGGGAAAAATGTCCACCCGTGCGAAGCCGGGATGGGCCGCTATCATTAACCGACTTCCAAAAAGGAGGAGGTTACTATGTTCGTCTGTATGTACTTTTTTTTTGTGTATGTTCATCGATATTTTCGCCAACTGTGAACCGATTTTGATGATTATTTTTTTAACTCCGAAGTTGGTCCCATTTAAATTTGGTGAAGATCTGATAAAGGACTTCGGAGATAGACAATGGAACTCCTCAATGACGAACAGTACGCATATTGTGATGATGTGATTATGTTACGAGCAGCGTCTTTAGTAGGTCCAACCAAGTTTTAATTAAGGCCACTAAAATGAAAAAAATAAAATACCTAATTCTTTACAAAAAATTTAAACCGACTTCAAAAATGAATAAAATAATTACCATATAAAATTAACAGTTTCAGAAGTCGGTGCCTTCAATTTCGTTCAGCGTGAATCAGCACCGACTTCTGAAACTGTTAATTTTATATGGTAATTATTTTATTCTTTTTTGAAGTCGGTTTTTTTATAAAATTTCATTTGACAAATACTCAATTCGCTAATGTTTTACTTATCAAATACGCCAAAAAGTTCTCGATGGTGTGCGTAGTCCGCCAACCCGCACCAGGCCAGCGTAGTGGACTAAGGCGTAAACTCTTCTCATTCTGAGAAGAGGCCCGTATTCATCAGTTGGACAGAAATGGGCTGATTATGTTATGTTCTTCTTCTTCTTCCTGCCCCTATCCCACACTAGGTGAGGTCGGCACATCATGTATTTCATAAATCAATGTTGTTAGAGGTTTTGGCTTATTGTTTTATGACCGGCCGCCTGCCTGACATCAACCCTCCTTGGGATTACTCGTTGCGCTGTCGCGCGGGTGACCCAATGTGCTGGAACTAGGTCCCAAAATGATAATATGCTTGTCTTGAAAACTTGAAACTTCTCGTACTCGACACTACACACTACTACTCGACATCGTTTACAATATAAATAAACGGCGATTTATCTATACTAATATTATAAAGAGGAAAGAATTGTATTTTTGTATGTAACGAATAAACTTAAAAACTACTAGACTGATTTCAAACATTCTTTTGCCGTTAGAAAGCTACATTATCACTGAGTAACATAGGCTACGAGCGGAGCCGTGAGGACACAGCTGGTATAATATAAAATCAAAAAATTTACAAAAATACTCAAAGAATAAATTACATAAAATATCAAATTGATATTCAGTTGCCACGATTATGTTATGTTCAAGGAAGTAGAAAATAAATAAAACTAACTTAAGTATCGAGCTATTGTTTAATAATCACATTATTTATCATCGATTTTACCTACAATTGTTCGTTGTTATTGTACAAAATACAAAAAATGTTAATATCACTGACGTGTTCGACCAAATATGGAATGATTAAAAAATTTAAGTAATGTTTGTTTTTCCCTAATATTATATACCTACTAGCGACATTTTTCCCGTTTTTGCAACATTTTTCATTTATGCCCCGCTCCTATTGGTCGTAGCGTGATTTTATATAGCCTATAACCTTCCTCAATAAATGGACTATCCAACACTAAAATATTTTTTAATTCCAACCAGTAGTTCCTGAGATTAGCGCGTTCAAACAAACAAACTCTTCAGCTTTATAATATTAGTACCTATAGATTATTTTCGGGTGTGACCTAACTTTTTTATATCTGCAACCGCAATGTCCTAGATCTACATTAATTTAGCCTAGTGGTGGCAAGCGCGACTGCTGATCGTGAGGTCCTGGGTTCGACCCGCAGATCGGGCAAAGTGTTATTGGGTTTTTCCGTGTGGAATTCCTCAGTAGCAGCTCGAAGTTTGGATTTGTGCAACAGGCTCGCCCTCTATTACAAGACTGAGGGTGTTACTATACACCTCTGCCTAACCCTTCGGAGAATACAGGCGTGATGTTATGTTATGTTTAATTAAGAAGTCTTTTTTTTACAATTCCTTATTGTTTCTAACGAAGAATAGACCAACTCCTCTGCGCCCAAACATGTACCTACCCACTAAAAAGTTACTAAGGGTTCATGGTTCATGTCATATGGGCAACAGAGTCCAACTGAGGGCTTACAACACACTGCGGTCAACAATTCATCTGCCATGGATGGTGTTTTTCGCAATAGAACTATGACCGCACACTGTAGCGGTCATCACGAGGTCAGAGAACATTATTCTGCCTAGCCTTTTCCCAACTATGTTGGAGTCAGCTTCCAGTCTAACCAGATGCGGCTGAATACCAGTATTTTACACGGAGTGACAGCCATCAAACCTCCGCTACCCAGTTACAGGGCATGTCGATATCCTAAGGTTAGACCGCTTGTCAGACTTTCGGGCTTCATAGGTAACGACTGTCATAGGTATTCGTATGACACCCGGGACCGACAGTTTAACGTGCTCTCAGAGGCACGGAGGGGTCTCGATGTGTATCAAATGGTCACCCATCTACAGACTGACCACGGAAATCGCACCTTAACCTCGCTAATCTTATAATCCGCGCCATAGAAGCATTAAAATCCAATAAAAAAAATACAATTATAACTAGACAACGTTATATAAGTCGCTTCAATAAAGCTCATATCGCGAGATCTGGCACCGTCCTATTCTGGCGCGGTTGGATTGTTGAAAAACGTGAAAAGTGACCAAGATAACGTGGGTTTTGGCCGCGCGGCCCGAGCGATACCGCCGCCTAGGGGTGCTACGATTGTGGTGCTCGTGTTATACTGCCGTGTGTGGCTTTATGTTATTTGGAGCAGTTATTGAAAACGTTGTTTCGATTAGTATTCGAATTTTAGAAAAAGAGAATGTATTAGATTGCCTTGTTGGATAAGTAGTCGCAAGCGCGACTGCTGGGCATAGGGTCCTGGATTCGACCCCAGGTCGAGCAAAGTGTTATTGGGTTTTTCTATTAGGAATTTCTCAGTAACAGCCAGGAATCTGGATTTGTGCCCGGCTAATGGCAATAGGCTCGCCCCCTATTACATGGGACTTAAATATAATTGGCGAAACGAGGGTGTACTAAAAACACCTCTGCCGAACCCTTTGGGGAATACAAAGCGTGATGTTATGTAGAATGTATTAATTCGCCAACTTATCACATGGTGTTTATAAGACTTATGGCCAAATACACATACGCTACCCAATTTTTAGTTGCTGTTGATTTCGTGCTGTCACTGCCATTTTGCCACAAAGTGACAGTGACAGCAATTAGGGATTCCATTTACCATTTTTTTAGTTCAGATCATTTCGTGTTTAAGAGGAAACGAGAGCTGCAAAATATTAACAATTTGAGTTGGTTTTTGCGATCTACACTGGCCTGCAAAAATAAGTATCACACTTTTAAAATTTCAATTTTTTCTAAACTATAGAAGTTAGAGATTTAAAATAAAAAACGTTTTATAACAATTTTTATCAGCTTTCTTTGAAACTATAGTAACAAAGTTAAACTCTTTTTTGAGTCCTTTTTGTTTCGAAAATATATCTTGTGTACCTAAAAAGTTATTGCAATTTTAAAAGTGTGATACTTATTTTTGCAGGCCAGTATATTTCCGTCCCACCACTCCCGCAAACCTTCCCAATTGAGCGCGAAAGAGACACCTGCATCTCGGACTGATTTCTCCTGTGCTATATTAGCGAATTCGTACTTTCGTATTTGCCTGTTTCCTTCTTCAAATCTGCAGCGATTTTATTCTTATTCTTATTTTTTATATGTACACAAGAAAAATTACAGCAATAAAACTACAATTTAGTGAAGTATGTACAAAGGCGAGCTTAACTCAAAAATGAGTTTTGAGTTAAGTTTTTATTTTTTGTAATAATTTAAGAAAGACTTTGGTTATGTCTATGTTTTTCTTTTATTTTTTATATTCGTCAAATTTGTTTGCCAGATGTTTGAAGACGGTGGTAAAACCGGTCGATTTTTGTAAAGTTTAAACGTTTCTAGTTCTGTTAATAATTAATTTATTGACAAAAACAAAACATAAGGACATAGTGGTGGTAGATATATATCATATGGTAAAAAAATATTTGCTCTAGTGACATTATCCAAGGAGGAAACTGGACTAAATGTTGACCGCATTTCCTCTTAACATTGTTATATAGAGTTAATTCAAACTAAATTGCGAAAATTTACAGAGTTACTAGGTAGTAGGTACTTATCAATAATAGAACACATACAAATTTAAAAAAAAAAACAAGTTTAATTAATAAGATAACAGTACCTATAACTAATTAATATAGTAGTGAAGAGCGCGCATGTAGTATGTACCGATCTTGTTATCTAATTAACTAAACTATAGGTGTTCTTTTATATAATTGTGTTCTATTAATGATACCTAGGAACCCTGTGAAGATTCGCCAATTAAGTTAATTTATTTACCAATCTACGACGCAAGCTAGTGACGTCATACATGCTGTAAGCAATTTTGATCATCACGACGTTTCAATCAAGAAAGACCAAATTAGTGAAGACAGTGATTAAACGATAAAAACCTTCGCGCCATATAAACTGAATCATCAGGCTATCTTATCTCTATGCAAAATAAATATTCTTGTTATCGGTAACTGGTAACACTGGACATTGTTGACACAGGAGGGTAAACGTCAAGATTAATCAACGTACCCGAAGTTATAAAAACAGTGGTTATTCGATGGAGCAAAGGATTCCATGTCGAACAGCTGAAGAAGTCTGACCTTTTATATCTGGTTTGCTTGTCCTCATTTTCTGATCTTGTATTCATTATTATATTGTGAACTAGCTTCTGTAACTAATCACTAAGCTAATTAAAAGTACTCTCAGTGGTGGAGAGTCTATGTTGGTTTCATTTACTTTATTTACCATGCCCAATCCTGACATACCGATATTAGCTGTAACTGTAATGATAGATGCACCCCTATAAGATTCAGTTGCCTGTCTCTTATATTCTATTGTAATAACAATTATCAGCCAAATCGCCACCATACCGTCCAATCAATAATAATGTTTCAACAAAAACCCTGTTGTACCATGTTCTTTGAATACAAGAACATGCCACGCCGCGTGTGCAGTCCACTCTAGATGCCACGATAGCCACTACTTTGCATAATACCGCAGATTTTTTTCAACAGTGCATACGTATAAACTTTGTGCGCTAATATGGGGGGAGGTGGCGTAAGTGATAGGAGGGAAGCGGGTTAGAAGAGTGGATTGATTTTAAAGATTTTGAAAGATGAGATGAGGGCTGCTGTTCTACAGGATTAGTAACCTGTACGCACGTACGTACTGCACGCACCTCTGACATTTCGGATTCATGTGCGGATCGTATAATTACCACCTGCTTAAAAACGGTGAAGGAAAACATCGTGAGGAAACCGGCATGCCTGAGAGATATTTCTCGACGGCATATGAAGCCAAATCAGAGGCAGGGGCAGCATAAACTATGACACCAGGTTAGTCACTAATCACACAAAAAAAGAAAAAAAAGTAACCTGTAATACTGCAGAACTCTGCGCTCTCATCCCTCATAATGCATGACGCCCGCTGTTAGAAACAGAGGGCGTCATGCATTATTTCTAGAATTGCGCTAGTGCTGCGTATCTGGTGGGGAACACCAGCTTTAGTACAGCGGGGATACATTAATTTTCATTAATTCTCTACCTACGTAAAAAACAGTTTCCTCAAAAAATGTACTAGGATTTCAGGTATACTGTTGTTTAATTTAAACAGATAATTAATTTTGGTGAATACCAGTCTAAATACTTTCGGCGTTAACTCGCATTGATGCTATAAGTTTATGTCTCTTTGACTGAAACGCATAATGACAGTCAAAATATTATCAGGAAGTCTTGACGACACACCATTCTCGAAAGTTTCCTGACCCAAGATATTATTTTTGTGAGCTATAGGTGCATAAGCTATACGCTATCTCTGGGCCTATCACGCCTTCAAATAATTGTAAGAATAAGCAAACCGTGCTCTTAGCATAATTATAGAAAAAATGTTACGAGTCTTTTTGGAATTGGACAACTTCCGGACATTTTCTTAAATTATTAAAACCCGCTACCGTCCCCGCTGCCGCTTATCACTCAACGCTATCAGGTCAATCGCAGGTCAACCCACCGTCACCTCGTAATGATATTATAATGTAATTTAATTTCGCTTTTTTCTTTCAGGTAAGTAGGTCATCTGATGCCATTAAGTTCTGCACAAGTAAGTTACCAACATTCGAGTTTAGAGGTAGTTGAAAAAAAAAACAAAAGGTTAGTGGTAAAGTATAAAACAACATATTTTAAAGTACTACTGCTCATTGAGTAATATTTTTACATGTCAACTTGTCAAAACTAAGAAAATCACTGAAAAGCAGTGTTTGATTGCACGATAACAGCTTCAAGATGTATCGTTTCTATTCTTATTCTTTACTAGCTGTGTCCTCACGGCTCCGCCCGTAGCCTATGTTACTCAGTGATAATGTATAGTATATAATATAATGTATAGTACTCCTATATATTTATAAATGTATATATATATACCTATATGTAAGTAATATGTCTATGTATGGTGTGTAGTATATATTTTGCAGCAGTACACCATGGACTACCCCCTCTATCTTATTCATTGACTTCCTGTTCATCCAAAGGTTGTCTGGTAGATATCGCTATCAGCGATAAGACCGCCATTGTACCCTTTAATGTTTGTTATTGTATAAGAGCTGTGTTACAATTTTGGTGTACAATAAAGTATATTATATTCTAATGTAGTTTTCTAACGGCAAAAGAATTTTTGAAATCGGTCCAGTAGTTTTTAATTTATTCGTTACATACAAAAATCCAAATCTTTCCTCTTTATAATATTAGTATAGATATAGATTGTACAAAAAATCGTACGTACGTACGTATGAATCGTATCGTAATAAAACGTACGTAATTATTAATCGTATCGTACGTATTTTTTTTAATAAAATTACAGTCTAATGAAGTTATGTACAAAGGCGAGCTATTTAAAAATATGTAAATCATTCTTCTTCTTTTCGTGTGGTTAGTGACTAACCTGGTGTCAGAGTTTATGCCGCCCTTCACACGACGTCCAGAATTATCTCTCAGGCATGCCGATTTCCTCACGATGTTTTCCTTTACCGTTTTTAAGCAAGTGATAATTATACAATACGCACATGAATCTGAAAATTCAGAGGTGCGTGTCTTGTCGAACTAGAGACCTATGACTTGGCAGTCCGACGGTTACACCACTAGGCTATCACTGCTGTTATTATAAATCATTATTTTTTCAAAATCACAGATTCCTGATATATAAACTCAACGGAACCAACGCTCATGTTTCTTCGATACGAATGAAGGTCAAATCGTCTTGATCCTACAACTTTTACCGGCAACTACCATAATTCACAAGCCATGCATGTAGTCACGGAGTGCAAATTAAGCGTTGTGTGACATCAACCTTTCCTCGGCCGAGAAGACATCTATACCACGGGAGCAACTAACTTCCCTCGTTAGATTTACCTAAATAAAATAACAAACAGTTTATTAACTCCTAGACACACACACACACAGTTACACAGTGATATCCTAGCGGTTGGACGCTTCCCTTCCATGCAGGAGGGTCTGAGTTCGATCCCGGCCCCCACCTCTGACTTTTCGAATTCATGTGCGGATCATAATTTGATTATCACTTGCGTTAAGGGCGAAAGAAAACATCGTGAGGAAAACTGCACACCTGATAGGGCTCTATAAAGTTCTTGATGGTGTGTGTAGTCCGCCAACCGGCACTAGGCCAGCGTGGTAGACTAAGGCCTAAACCCTTCTCATTCTGAGAAGAGGCCCGTGCCCAGCAGTGGGACAGTATTATGTTATATTATGTTTGTCATCCCTTCAACACGATTAAATAACTGAGATTACAAAAAACACTCCAAAACTTATTTTTATTTCAAAAGCAAATGCTTCTAGACATTATCAGTCACACATACCAACTTCTGAATATATGTAAGTGTCGAGGGGTGGAGGGTTGCGGGGCGGGGTGGCTCGGCGAAGGGGGGGCAGGGGGGGCACGTTACAAACACAGCAAAAGTTCACGTCCGTCTTATCTCATCTGTTTGACGGATTCGTACCGACAACGCTGCGTATTCATATTTTGTGTAGAGTAGTTTGGAGACAGAGGTATCGTGATATTTTGTTTGCGATCGATATATTAGTAAGTATGTAAAATAGTGAATTCGCTAATTGTAAGTAACATAACATCACACCTTGCATTCCCCGAAGGATTAGGCAGAGGTGTTTTAGTAACACCCTCGTTTCGCCAGTTGTGTTTAAGTCCCATGTAATAAGGAGCCTATTGTCATTAACCGGGCACAAATCCAGACCCCGGGCTGCTACTGAGAAATTCCTAATGGAAAAACCCAATATCACTGCCCAACCTGCGGATCGAACCCAGGACCCTATGCTCAGCAATCACGCTAGCGACCACTACACCAACAAGGCAATCAAGTAATCGTAAGAATTGCCAAAGAATTCATATTTAGGCTTGTTCTGCCTAGCCTTTTCCCATCTATGTTGGGGTAAGCTTCCAGTCTAACCAGGTGCGGTTGAATACCAGTATTTTATACACAGCGACTGTCATCAGACCTCCGCACTCCAGTTACTGGGTAATGCCGATATTTTAAGGTTAGACTAGTTGTCAGACTGGGCTTCTGACTATGTAACGGCTGTCATAGGTATCCGTATTCATATTTAGGGTTGCAAGATACTAAAGCTATTATGATAAAAATATTATGATAGTTCTTATCCAAGCTTTTTCATAGCATATTTTACTACTTTATTAACTACGGCCCGTCCCGGCTTCGCACGGGTGGACATTTTCCCCGTTTTTGCAACATTTTTCATTTATGCTCCACTCCTGTTGGTCGTAGTGTGATGTTATATAGCCTATAACCTTCCTCGATAAATGGACTATCCAACACAAAAAGAATTTTCCAATTCCAACCAGTAGTTCCTGAGATTAGCGTGTTCAAACAAACAAACTCTTCAGCTTCATAATATTATAGTATAGATTTTGATAGACCCTAGCTATCCTTATATTAATGATCACTAATGAACATACACACTACATTGTTCACAAAACATTTTTTTCGAATACCTACAACTGTCTGCATAATCATTATTAATCTCTGAAACTACTAATTCTATTACGGTTTTCAAAAGTATTTCATTCGATATTATTAAGCCTGTGACTGCCCCATTGGTCTAGTGGTGGCGAGCGCGACTGCTAATCGTGAGGTCCTGGGTTCGATCCCCAGGTCGGGCAAAGTGTTGTTGGGTTTTCCCTGTGGAAATGAGGGTGTTACTATACACTTCTGCCCAACCCTTCGGGGAATACAGGCGTGATGTTATTATTAAGCGTGTGTCACCATAAAATTAAACACATTAACGCCTCTGTTCTTAAAAACTACTCTGTACCTCCCAAGATCGTCGACTCCCGCTACTGATAACGCGAGCTATTTAATCACAGATAACATCTGTAGGGCGGGCGGCGCGTTATCACCGCCCGCGGCCGCTTATCGCCCGCCCGCCCAACCTTATCGCTCCCGTATATAAATTCTTATCCTGAATCGCTTCAAGGCCGTTTCGTTATTTCTTTATGTTGACTTCAATTTTATATTGTTGTATATTGTGAAGATTGATGGATTTGTACTGGGGTTTTGTTAAGGTTATTTTAGTCTAAAATCGTGTTGTTTAAGCTTTTGTCCGGTAAATTTAACTGGTGAAATTACAGGCACATGAAGCTTACCAACTTTGTCAAGGTCAGCAGCTCATCAGCAATCTTCTTGGTGTTGGAGGCAGTGGTAACCACTGTCCATCAGCTGGGCGATAGGCTTGCTTGCCGATTACATAAAAAAACTTGGTTCTCCTTAAGTGTTACTCTACGGATAGATCAGCTCAGGTCAGCCAGTTGAAGCTCAAGCCACGGTGGCTTTTCTCAATGCTAGTCCGGTCTATTTTATAATATATCAGGCTTCTTCTGGGTAAGCTCACTCCATCGTAGATTTTGTCTCTGTCACATCTGACCTAGACTAGAGTGAAGAGCAAACCGATCTTAGAAAAAAAAAGAATACTTTTTCACTAAACTTAAACAAAATGGACAAAGGTACGATTAACGTGACACATTTTTCACAATTTTTAACCCCCCTCTTCCCCCTCGGTGAGCAACCGTAGTATATGCCTATACCCCCCCTCCCCCTCTAGTTTTCACGTAGTAATTCATAAATATGGTTTAAAATATTTTTTTGCAAACCGAAAGATAAAATAAAATTATTTGGCTCGTATGTGCGTCGGTGTTGCCACCTGTGAGTTTAATAATCATTTTTTAACAAAAAAAAAACCGACTTCAAATTGTCTATCTCCGAAGTTCTTTGTCAGATTTTCACCAAATTTAAATGGGACCACTTCGAAAGAATACTCTTTCAGACAAAAAAGAATCATTAAAATCGGTTCACAATTAGCAAAGATTTATCGGAACAAACATACAAAAAAAAAAAAGAAAAAAAACATACAGTCGAATACGAAACAAAAAGCGCGAGTTTTCCCTAGTGGATATTGACTACACGACGAAAACCTACCCCCCCTCCCGCCCCTATGACCATGCGAGGTATTTTAAAGACCCCCCCCCCCCCCGAACAGGTCACGTAGTATGGGTATATTCCCTTATATCTTGGTAATTGACGAAATATGAACGATGTTACTATTGCCCCGTGTCATTACTACCCCGGTCTACCCTACATAGCTTTTGCCCATAGCATCAACCAAGACCTGCTGTAGCCCGACTTTTAAAACTTAAAACAATGATAACAGTACCATCTTATCGTACTCTAAACTTTAAAAAGCGCTTTAAAGCTGAAGCTATAAAAATACACAACGAACTACCCACATAGAGCGGGCTCTATCTACTGTAGAGCTTATCTCTACCATATAAATCCAGCGGCGATTGTTATCACCGTTTCGTTGCGATTTACAGAGCTTTTTATCGTTATTATTTATGTTGATAGCATTAGTTCTATGTCTGTATTGTGTGGGGGTCAGCAGTGGTGTAAGGCCAGAAAAAATTAGATACAGTCATGATCACCAAGATTTAGTTACTGGCGAATCTTCACAAGGTTACTATAATATATTCACTTCTTCTTCTTTTTGTGTGGTTAGTGACTAACCTGGTGTCAGAGTTTATGCCGCCCATGGGCCTCTGACTTGGCTTTACATGCCGGCGAGAAATATCTCTCAGGCTTGCCGTTTCCTCACGATGTTTTCCTTCACCGTTTTTAAGCACGTGATAATTATACAATACGCACATGAATCCGAAAAGTCAGAAGTTCGAACTCGAGACCTATGATTTGGCAGTCCGACGGTCACACCACAAGCTTATCACTGCTAGTGCTTTTTATAACATCACGCCTGTATTCCCCAAAGGGTTGGGCAGAGGTGTATAGTAACACCCTCATTTCGCCATTATGTTTAAGTCCCATGTAATGGAAGGCGAGTCTATTGCCATCAACCGGGCACAAATCCAAACTCCGGGCTGCTACTGAGGAATACCACACGGAAAAACCCGATAACACTTTATCCCACCTTTTTTTTTTTTTTTTTTTCGTTGGAAAATCCTCATGGATGTCCCTCGCCCGGTGAAGGCGAGGGGGTCAGCCGGACTCTTACCGGCTAAAAACCAACGGTGCTCCTTCTCCTGACCGTTCGGCCAGGGTCGCGGGATTCGCAAAGCATGCACCGCAACCCCGGCAGGTCCCGGTCCGCCAACCCTCGGCGGACCTCTCCTCCTGAGAAGCGCGCACGGAACACAGCGCGCCGCCTTCTCGGGCCTGTTACTGGTCGGGCGGCGGGTACTTTATCCCACCTGGGGATCGAAACCAGGACCTCATGATCAGCAGTCGCGCTTACCACCACTAGACCAACGAGACGGTTACTTAAAGTTTAGTTTATTAAATAACAAGATGTTATCTAACTGTTGATCGTTTTCCAGCCCCCTTAAGGTACTTTCAAAAAGTTGACTTGTCGACACGTTTGATGCAGTAGCTGAGCGATCGGCTTCTGCGCTACGGGTCGTCGGTTCGACTCCCGTACGGAACAAATATTTATATGGCCTACAGATAGTTGTTCCGGGTCCGGTTGTTTGTGCATGTGAAAATTTGTGTATGTAAACGCACCCACGATACAGGAGAAACCCTAGTGTGGGGCAACGTTTTCTATATTAATAGTATAAAGAGGAAAGATTTGTATTTTTGTATGTAACGAATAAACTTAAAAACTACTGGACCGATTTCAAAAATTCTTTTGCCATTAGAAAGCTACATTATCACTAAATAACATAGGCAATATTTATTACTGGAATAAAACTTCTCACGCGGGCGGAGACGTGAGGACACAGCTAGTCTATATCTATACTAATATTATAAAGAGAAAAGGTTTGTATTTTTGTATGTAACGAATAAACTTAAAAACTACTGGACCGATTTCAAAAATTCTTTTGCCGTTAGATAGCTGCTTTATCACTGAGTAACATAGGCTACGGGAGGAGTCGTGAGGACACAGCTTAGTATTTAATAAAAAAAAGAAAACTACTTCCTCAGAGCAACGTAGATACCTAAAGGCTGAGGGCAGTCATAACATAACAAATTTTAGCGATGATAAATAACTGTTTACCGTGGCCGCTATCTGTTTGTCACCGTCTCAGCTATAAAACTGCGCTATCTCCGCTGATAGCGGCTATAAGCAGTATAAATAGTTTTTATCTTTTTCTAGAAAGCTTCCGAAGAGGTTTCGTGCATGACAGGATGTTAGCTATTGCGTTTTGGAAATAGACGTCACGCCTACTTTAAGAGAGTGAACTACTTTAGAAGATGGAATTATACAGGGTGTAAACGAAATCATGTAATTCCTTCAAACCTCGTGAGGTACTGCTGACATAGATTAACCCTGCACGGGATACTTTTGGATGCAATAAAAAAAATTACAACAAGTAAACATGTGTTCTTAACGTGAGGCATTTTAGCGCCCCTAGCGAATTGCACGGCTATCGCTCGCAGCGCGGTCATTTAACTCGGGACGCTAAAATGCCTCACGTTAAGAACACATGTTTACTTCTTGTAATATTTATTTTTGCATCCATAAGTATTCTTTACAGGGTTAATCTATGTCAGCAGTACATCACGAGGTTTGAAGGAATTACATAATTTCGTTTACACCCTGTATAATGAACTATTCTCTTCCGGCGGTGCACCATATTACGTCATCATTTGTGATATTATCTTACCAATAACTGTACTGGCCTGCAAAAATATGTACTACACTTTTAATGATATTTATTTACTTTTAAAGTGTGATACTTATTTTTGCAGGCCAGTGTATAAAGTTTGATTACAGAAGCTGAAGCTTATTGGTTCATCAGTACCTATGACGTAGATCGGTACAGTCATGTGATCAAGGTTTCATGAGAAGCACTCACTAATTTGTATTATTAGGTAGACCTATGAAATCAGCGTTTTTTATGGATAATTTTAAAGAAGTTGCATTTTTCATACTAACATTTTCTTAATTTATTTAACAACTATGAACACTAATGTTTTAAAACATTTATGCACTAATGATTAAAAACTAAGATAACGTATGCCACTTAGATTATGCGACAAAAATAAGTTTTGGCAAAGTTAAAACAAAATAGTGGTCATTTCTGCTAACAAAAAGAAGAGTCATTTTTAAGGTATTTTTTGTTTAGAAAACTTAAGTTATACGGTTTTTTTACTATTGGTAGTTGTCTATGATGGTCATTATTCGATATAATATCAAGCAATTGATGAATATTTTAAGTCATAGAAGCGATAAGGTTCTCTATTTATGAGAAAAAAACGCCAATTTCATAGGTGGGGACCTAATATTATACCATGGGCTATATTATACTATACAAGGTTAGTCGGACAGGGAGGTACGGAGCCGACAGTTTATTATTTATTTTAAAAAATCGATAACCCTAATCACGTTATGTATTCAAATAATGGAGTTACTAATCCGTGATCCCAAATAAATATGACCTAAAATGTAAACAAAGCTAATGATAGGATTGCTTTAGTGAAGGAATGCACAGAATTATTAGGACTAGGGGCCACTCGGGTAGGCTATGAGCTAAAAGCGAGCCAACATAATAAAAGACAACCAAAAAAGTTGAAATAAAATTTTAATGAAAAAAAAAAGTAAACGAAACGAAAAAAAAAGGAAAGCATTTAAAAAAAACAAAATAATTTATTCAGTGATCTTAAGAGGAAATGCGATTGGCATTTAGTCCATACAAACGTATTGCTCAGTTTCCTCCTTGGATAATGTCACTAGAGCAAATATTTTTTACCATATGATATATATCTACCACCACTATGTCCCTATGTTTTGTTTTCGTCAATATATTAATTATTAAAAGAACTACAAACGTTAAAATTTTACAATAATCGACCGATTTAACCACCGTTTTCAGACATCTGGCAAACAAATTTGACGAATATAAAAAAATAAAAGAAGAACATACAGACATAACCAGTCTTTCTCAAATTATTACAGAAAAAAATATTTAAATCGGTCCAGATTTAAAGAAGGAAACAAGGAAATACGAAAGTACGATATCGCTAATATTGCTCAGGAGAAATCAGTCCGAGATGCAGGTGTCTCTTTGGCGTTCGATTGAGAAGGGTTGCGGGAGGGGTGGGACGGAAACAGATCGCTTAATACCTATTCTTTTAATATTTTGCAGCTCGCGTTTCCTCTTATTTGGGTATTGTTAAAATATTGCAGTATTTTCATACAAATAAGAGTTTTATTCGCGGGCGGTCTGCACGTATATTAACGAAGGGCCGCGTGCGACCTGCGGGCCGCGATCTGTGCATGCCTGCTTTAGTGTTTTTTTTCATTAAATCTTTGCACAGCTATTAGACTTTCAGGGAAAGTTGTAGAATAAAATCTATTCATTATTATACCTACTTTAATACACTTTTGGATAAATACCTCCTTTCCGATAACATTGTAGTTCGCCTACAGTTCGTCGATGGTCGCATATTGGACGGAAGCTTATTTATTCGTTTTGAAATATTATACCATTACCACTATTGATAGACCAATGGACTATTTATTGAGACCTCCACCTAGCCTCGTGGCCTAGCAGCAGTAGGTAAGCAGGGCTGGGAACGTAATGTTGATTGATTTAATGAGTTTGATTCTCAGGTAAAGAAAAATGTATGATTATTTTAGTTGAATAATTGAATCCTATTTAATTTGTCATTGTTATTGGTAGCTGGTAACATTGGAAAATGTTGATAAAGGAGGGTAGTCGTCAAGATGAATCATCGTACCCGAAGTTATAAAAACAGTAGTCATTCGACGGAGCAGAGGATTCTATGTCGAACAGCTGAAGAAGTCTGACCTTTTATTACTGACTAGCTGTGTCCTCACGGCTCCGCCCGTAGCCTATGTTACTCAGTGATAATGTATCTTCCTAACGGCAAAAGAATTTTTGAAATCGGTCTAGTAGATTTTAAGTTTATTCGTTACATACAAGAATCCAAAAATACAAATCTTTCCTCTTTATAATATTAGTATAGATTAGCTTGTCCTTATTTTCTGATCTTGTGTAAATTATATTGTGAACTAGCTTCTGTAACTAACCACTAACCTAAATATAAGTACCTACTCTCAGTGGTGGAGAGTCTATGTTGGTTTCATTTACTTTATTTACCATGCTCGCAATCCTGACATACTGATATTAGCTATAACTATAATGTAGATTTACCCCTACAAGATTCTGTTCTTGTACTTTACATCATAATTGGGTTTTTTGCATAGTAATCATCATCATCATAGTTTATTGATGTCGAATACGGATTACGAGCGGGACAGGAGCGATACAGAATATTGACATCAAGTATACTCCACCAAGAAGAACAAAGTCTGCTTAGTTGTCGGCAACAAGATTGACAAGCATGCAGCACCCGCAAGCCCGAGATAGAATAAGATCGTAGGTGGTGCTTGTCGCCAGCAAAAGCATTCCCAAGGAGGGTTGACGTCAGGCAGGCGGCCGGTCATAAAATATAGCCCAAACATTTGTGCAGTATGATAGGAGACATACTGCGCCGACCCCAAATAAGTTGGGATAAGGGCAGGAGGATGATGAGGTATTGGGTTTTTTGCGTATGACACTTGTGTTTGTGAACATAATATTACGTACGTGGGGCAACGTTTTTGTAAACAAAAAGAATGTTGTTTTCCCAATTAATTCAATTGTTAACGAAACTAAATATTATAGGTAACAAGTAATGACGTGTATTAGTAGTACGTTATTAGTTATTATTTAAATAACCAATTTAATACCAATCGTGGTCGTACCTACCTAGATTCTTACACGTGCCAAAGATCATTTGTCAAACACGAATTAGTTTCCTCGAAGTTTTCCTTAGCAGTTGGATAAATATAATATAAATATTATAGGTAATATTATTTTAACTACATATAAATGGTACATAATTTATCCGTTCGGTACAAAATAGTTGACATCAAAGTACCTACATATCTTTTAATTGCATTTTGGTCTAATGGTGGCAAGCGACTGCTGATCGTGAGGTCCTGGGTTCGATCCCGAGGTCGGGCTGTGGTATTGGGTTTTTCCGTGTTGAATTCCTCAGTAGCAGCCCGGAATTTGGATTTGTTCCCGGTTGATGGCAATAGGGTTGGCTCCTATTACATGGAAGTTAAAGATAAAGGGGAAATGAGGGTGTACACCAACTTTTTTTTTATCGTTTGAAAGTGCTCATGGATGTCCCTCGCCCGGGGAAGGCGAGGGGGTTTGCCCGACTCTTACCGGCTAAAAACCAACGGTGTTCCTCCTTCTAACCTAAGGCCGGGGTCACGGGATTCGCTATTGCATGCACTGCAACCCCGGCCCCCGGCAGGTCTTGGTCCACCAACTTTTTCTGGTGGACCTCTCCAGTGGTGGGACTATTTATCCCCTGTCCCACTTCCTTCTGAGAGGCGCGCGCGGATCACGGCGCGCCATCCTCCCGGGCCTGTTACTGGTCGGGCGACGGGTTCCCAACCCGCCGCCCGCAGGCCACTCACTAGGGTGGCCGAAGATCGTCACGCGCCCTCCGGCGCCCGGTGCGTCTAGCTCGAGAAGGGAGAGAAGAAGCGGCCTCCCTCTCCCTCTCCGCTACCTCCTTGGTCGCCATCACCTCCTCGCAAAAAGAGGCGATGGCTTCCCACGCAGTCTCGCTCCCGACCATGGACAGAACCACGGCCGGAAGCGAGAGGTCACCGCCGATCGCCGCGACTAGTTCGCGGCGCTGCGACCCCCATGCTGGACACGCCTGCAAAGTGTGCAGCGCCGTGTCCTCGGGGCAGTCGCAGTGGTGACAACCGGGCGTCTGCTCCCGGCCTATACGACACAGGTACTTCCCGAAACAGCCATGTCCCGAGAGTACCTGCGTCAGCCGGAAGCTGAGGGCGCCGTGACGCCTCTCCAGCCACTCCTCCAGCCCAACCCATCGGCAACCCATTGTCTTTTACGTTAACTTTTTGTCTATATAACTTGTGACTTAAACATGTATTTAAAATGTTAATAAACCACAAAGCTGCTATCAGAATTTCCTGTTGGTTTGAGTCTAGTGCGAGATACGGTCGATTGTATCGGCTTGCTAATTAGAATTATCGTAGACCAATTATTTATAAGTACAGCTTATCGTTCAGCCATTGTTGTAAGTTTGTACTGCGTGACATACGGCTGTGGCGGTTGGATAACGTGGTGGGGTGACAGGATCGTGTGTTAATCGGGATGTTTAATTCGTTTTTTATTAGAATTGGATGTGCGTTCTGTTTTGTTTTAAAAGTAGCGGTGTTGAAGCACGTTTATCCATTTTGACATAGACTACTGATAAAAATTGTCAAAAAAAAATAGTAAAAAAAAAAACTGATCTCAGACCAGAGCTAGCATGGCGGTGTGACGCAAACGATCCAAAAAATATACACTTACAGAAATAGTTTATCGAAGTTGCAATTGTTTTTTTTTATAAAAACGTTGCCCCACACTAGGATTTCTCCAGTATCGTGGATGCGTTTACAGACACAAATCTTCACAAACACAAACGTGTCGGCAAAATGCTAAAAATAAATCAGCAAATTGTGAAAATATAAATAAAATACCTACACAACACACGTTTTTCAGCAAACTAGCATTTGTAATTAAAATGTTCACTGCAGTAATTAGTGTTTACAGCAACTAGTTGAAAAGAAGCACGCAATGTTTTTATAATAACTAAATACCAACTGAAGAAAAAAAAGTCCTTAAAATAGTAGAAATTCCATGACCTATAATACCCATTTATGTAACATAATGATTAACGTAAGGGGCTCGCTAATTAACAACTGTGCGGATCGTATAATTTACAAGATTAAGCTGCGCTGGCCGCGGTCATTGCATGGATGGGTAACCGTTCGTTACACATCGAGACCCCTCCGTGCCTCGGAGAGCACGTCAAACCGTTGATCCTGAGTGTCGTACGAATACCTATGCCAATCGTTACGGGTAGTCAGAAGCCTGAAAGTCTGACAACCGGTCTAACCTTAGGATATCGGCTTTGCCCAGAAACTGGGTTGCAGAGGTCTGTTGGCAGTCGCTCCGTGTAAAATACTGGTAGGTATTCAGCCGCATCTGGTTAGACTGGAAGCTGACGCCAACATAGTTGGGAAAAGGCTAAGCAGAACTCACAATGATTATTGTATAGTAAACAATTACAAATGTTCGTTTCTAATATACCTAGGTACTTTTGGATGTGAGCAAAGGGCAGGTTCAGGTTTCAGTTTTCTTCACACTGTACCATTCTGCCACAATATAAATGCATAGCCAGAAAAGTCTTTGCTTGTAAGAAATATACTTACCTAGACTGCCTTGTTGGTCTAGTGGTCGCAAGCGCGACTGCTGAGGTCGCAAGCGCGACTGCTGAATATGGGGTCCTAGGTTCGATCTCCAGGTCGGGCATGGTGTTATTGGGTTTTTCCATTAAGAATTTCTCAATAGCAGCCCGGAGTCCAGATTCGTCCCCGGTTAATGGCAGTAGACTCGCCCCCTATCTGGCGAAACGAGGGTGTACTAAATAACACCTCTACCGAAGCCTTCGGGGAATAGGAGTAATATTATGTTTGTACGCAATATTGTTGATCGAAGAACTCAACAGATATCCATTACCCGAGAATACCTTCTCAATCTTCAAAAAAATTACAACCCGATGTTAGCCATCCTTTTTCTTTTTCGATCGAAAATCCTCATGGATGTCCCTCGCCCGGGGAAGGCGAGGGGGTCTGCCGGTCTCTTACCGGCTAAAAACCAACGGTGTCCCTCCTGTAAACCTAAGGACGGGGTCACGGGATTCGCTATTGTATGCCCCGCAACCCCGGCAGATGTTAGCCATCCTAACCTCCCGTGTGTCCACACAGATACATCAACAACACATTGTATACTTCTGATACGTACCTACGTACTTACCACCGTTTTCCTTGACACACAATGTTAAATAATAATAAATTACTTGTATATAAAATGAGGTTGTTAATGCTGAAGATAACGGTTATCTGTTGGGTGATAAAAAAGTGAAACTTCGTAAAACTTTTTCATGAAGGGTAGTGATAAAAATTACTCGTAACTGAAATGTCAAGAACAGCTGTTATGTGGTATAGATATAAGTAGTTTGTAATTGAACGTTTAATTAATCGGTTAATTAAGTATAATACCACAGTGTAACTAACTTAGTCCATACAGTGGTTCATCGAGAGTTTGACATTGACAGTTTCTAAAGGCAGCTCGGCCGATGACGTGACAGTTTTGAAGCCAGCTCGGGACATGACGTCACCTCGATGGACAACTGTGTGGAATGGTTAAACTGTGATTATACTATAGGATACCTAGTGAGGGCCTACGATTTGCGACGTTAGGCTGCGCTTGCCGCGGTCGGTGTCGGCCGTGGTTGGGTGACCGTTTGTTACACATCGAGACCCATCCATCCTCAGAACGTTTTAACAGTCGGTCCCGGGTGTCATACGAATACCTATGACAGTCGTTACGGGAAGTCAGAAGCCCGAAAGTCTGACAACCGGTTTAAGCTTAGAGTATCGGCATTGCCCAGTAACTGGGTGGCGGAGGTCTGATGGCAGTCGCTCCGTTTAAAATACTGGTATTCAGCCGCATGTGATTAGACTGGAAGGTGACCTCAACTTAGTTGGGAATAGGCTAAGCAGATTATATATTATAGGATACCTAGTATTACTAGCTAGTCTAGTTTCTTTAATTTTATACTTTACTCTTAAGAATTAATTAATTATTTTTAAATAATTATATTAATATATTTTTAATTATTACTAGCTGCCCGGATAGACTTCGTTCTGTCAAAAGTTATTGGCCTGTAGTGGGAAAAAAAGTGTTGTTTTTACTATTTTCCACGCGATTTTTATGTTTTTTTTCTCCATAAGAACCTTCCCTGTGCCTTAAGGAATATATAAAAAAAAAGAATAGCCGAATTGGTCGAGTCGTTCTCAAGTTTTGCGCTTAGCAACACATTTGGCGATTCATTTTTATTTTTAGAGAAGATAGATTTGCAGTTGTACTATTATCACATTCTCTGTTAAAATGTGTAAAAAAATTATAAGGCGAACATGAAATAGTTCATATTAAAATAATTCATATAAAATAATTCACATAAAATTTCTTAAAAAAACATTTAATTTAAACGGTTTTATCTTGCAGCATCTGGATTTGAGGATAGAAGGTTGTAATTGTTATAATGTTGTAATGTCATTGAAATTGAATTCTTGTGCGTAGTTTCAGGAAAATTGGTTAAGCAGAAGTAACTGAAAAATCTGTCGCAAGATTTGAATTTAACATTTAAATTTGAAGCTAATTAATACCGTTTAAAATCATTTTCATTTTATACTAGGTTCAAAATAAAGGTACCTTCTATAACTACGGTCTGCAGCTATACTTAATTATTACAATAATTAAAGGTAACAAATCCGAAACCAAATTTTAACCCTACCGCTGCCACAGCATATATTTCCCGTTTTTAAACTGTATAATCTCCTAATCACCGCTTCAACCTATTACAATGGAAAAATACATTAAATCCCTATTTCCTCGCCCATCAATTGTTCAGAGCAACGCTTGCACTGAATATATGGGCCATAAAAATGTTAATACTGTAATGCAACTGCACAATTTTCTTGTATGTAATTTGCCATTTTGGGCACTAAAATACGCTATAGGTTGAGTGGTGTGAGGGTTAAGCGGTTAGCGGGTACGTTAATCGCTATCATTTGTGGATAAATGATTTTTACATAACATAAAACATAATATAGCATCACACCTGTATTCCCCGAAGACTTGGGTTATTTCACTGTTATGTTGAAGTCCCATGTAATAGGGGGCGAGCCTATTGCCATCAAGCGGGCACAAATTCAAAATCCGGGCTGCTAATCAGGAATTTTATACGAGAAAATCTCAATAACATTTTGTCCCACCTGGGGGTCGAACCCAGAATCTCACAATCATCATTCGCAGTTACCACCACTAGACCAACGAGGCAGTTTTTGATTTTTATTTCTGTAAATAAATGTTACAGACACTTTTACAAGTCAATGTAAATGGTCTTATCTGACTAGCTCTGAGAAGAAAATCCGAAATAAACTCGGAGATCAAGGTTTCTTTAAACTCCAGACTTTGTGGTGAACAAAGTTACTATAACTCAACAGCAATCATTAAATGTTATGTTAAGTTTTTAGTTAAATTAAGATAAGTTTATAAAACATTTATTACAAAGATTCTTAGCCCTTATTTTTTATCGTTGGAAAATCCTCATGATGTCCCTCGCCCGGGGAAGGCGAGGGGGTCTGCTGGACTGTCACCGGCTAAAAACCAACGGTGTCCTTCCTTCTAACCTAAGGCCGGGGTCACGGGATTCGCTATTGCATGCACCGTAACCCCGGCAGGTCTTGGTCCACCAGCTTCTTCTGGTGGACCTCTCCAGTGGTGGGGCAATTTCTCAAGGATTCTTAGCCCTAAAACTTAAGCCATAATTCGAATTCGGTTCCAAGCCATTCTTAATATTACGTGGCTCAATTTTTTTTGCACGATTCTTTTGCCAGACAGAAAATAACTTTTTTTTTAAAGAAAACGAGATTTAAGAATAATTTATAGGACCCAATTTCTCGCTTACGCTTATAACTTAAACTTTATAGTTAACGTTGATTCGATAGCAGTGTTCTTGAAAACTGCTATGTAAATGTGACATGTAAAGCAAGGCATTAGTTGGGTGTAGCCCACGATACGATCACGATACGACATAAAAATATAACTCTTAATGTTCATGCTAGTATAAGTACTTTTTTTTTCGATTTTTCCATGATAGAAAGTTTTTAGGTGACTAGTTCTAGGACTTCTAGGTATGTATTATTAAGTACTTAACTATGGCGTAAAAGAAAAATATTTATTTGTTTATATCCTTAATGTATAGGTTGTTGTTGAAATTTGTTGTGTGTTCGAATTGAAATGTATTCAATTTAATCTGCTGATCAAAAATCAAAAATTCAACTGTCTTTACTTGTATTTGTAATTATGTAAATATTATTGAATAAATTAGGCGTACTCTTAATGAGGCAAAGGGAATATATTTCCAACCAACTTTTTTGGAAGATGTCGCGGTTGCCTCCTTGTTATATAATATTATATTTTTCTTTTTCTTTAGTAGAAAAAATTAAATAAAGAGGCACCACCTACATAAAAAAGCTATTATTTTATTATTTATAAAAAAATGCCAAATTTTTTGTTATTTACTTTTCTTAAAACCTGCCCGTTTAAGAGTTAAAATGTATATAATTGATGTTGAAAAAAATTATTGAAGAAGTAAATTGTAATTTTGGGTACTACCAAAATCTGTTCGTACAAAAATTAAAATATTTTGATGTGAAACATCTAATGCGGCGGTACGGGTGTGTGAGCGGCTGTTGCGTGGCGACGCTCGCGATGGCAGACCTACGTAACTCGTCGGCTCACTTCGGATTGATTCGGCCAGTGTTTTTTTACTGGGTGTTTCGATGTTTCACATCAGCCAAACTTCTCGCGACGAATTTTTTTTTTTATTAAAAAGATGGCTATCCTGTTTAATTGTGTATTGTAGATTAAATATCTTTTAATTCTTCATCAGACCAAAGAACACATTGCTACTCAAAATCCATCCGGCACACATACTTACAACTCTACTTACTCCTACTATACAAATAAATGATATAATACAAAATCGACAAGTTTACGATAATCGTTGGGTGTAAATAGTGCACAATAAACTATCGGTCTGAGGGTTAACGCGCCTGCATCGAGGGGTTGCTTGCCAAAATGCGCCAATGGATGGCCCCCATTTACTTGTGCCAAAAAAAAGTTGCGAAAAACTTATGTTATTTTACTTTTCCGTACTAATTATGTGTGTGTGTGTGCATATATTTGTGTTTCATGGAATTTTGTGGTAAGGTGTGTTATCGGTGTTGGTTAAAAGTACATGGCAATAAGTTAGGGATAGGTAGTCCGCATAGTATTTATACCCGTAAATATAGTTCTTCCTCGTTGGATTTTAATATTTTCTATGCTTTAGAATAGCTAGGTACTTCTGTAAGTATAGACATGTATTTTTTTATATTTCCATCGGTGAAATGTTTAACTAATAAACAAACAAACATCATATTTTTAAAATAGGATGCATAATGATGGTAGTTTGTTTATCACTTGCGTTAACGGTGAAGGAAAACATCGTGAGGAAACCAGCACACCTGAGATGGTTCCACAAAGTTTTCGATGGTGTGTGTAGTCTGCCAACCCGCACGCAGACCAGTATGGTGGACTAAGATCATTCTGAGAAGAGGCCCGTGCCCTGCACTGATGTTATGTTATGTATAATGATCAATTCTTTAATTTCTTTCGTCATTTCTTCACAAAGATCGGTAGACATAACATATTTTTATTAAGTACTAGCTGTGTCCTCACAGCTCCGCCCGTAGCCTATGTTACTCAGTGATAATGTAGCTTTCTAACGGCAAAAGAATTTTTGAAATCGGTCCAGTAGTTTTTAAGTTTATTCGTTACATACAAAAATACAAATCTTTCCTCTTTATAATATTAGTATAGACTAGCGACCCGCCCCGGCTTCGCACGGGTGCAATGTAGATACTAATGTGGGGCACATAAACCTTCCTCTTGGATCACTCTATCTATTGCTGAAATTGCATTAAAATCCGTTGCGTAGTTTAAAAGATCTAAGCGTACAGACAGCGGGAGCGACTTTGTTTTATACTATGTAAAAAATATGTTTTTACCCTATTATTCTTTAATAATACTTTTAACATAATTATTTTAAATTACTTGCAATATCTTAGTTAGTAAAAAACAAATAAAACAAAAAGGTACCCACAAAACAAAAGTAACAAGAAAATATCTGATAAGCACTCAATACTGAGGAGGTCTGCTTTTATATGATAAGATAATAATGATTTTAATTCAATGATAGTCTATCTGCAGTCGATGGGTTTGGCGCCAGCCTAATGTATTTAGGGTTGATCGGAAAGCTTCGGTGGTCTTCGGCAATGATCGGGCGCATTCGGAAAAAGCTAGTTTCTCTTGTTTTGCGAAAGTAATTTGATTGAAATGGTAATGTTTTGGATAGACTTTCTCAATTTATCTATCATCGAGTCTTCTTCTTCTTCCTGCCTTATCCCACACTAGGTGGGGTCGGCACAACATGTATTTCATAAATCCATGTTGTAAGAGGTTTTGGTTTATTGTTTTATGACCTGCCGCCTGCCTGACATCAACCCTCCTTGAGAATACTCGTGAACGTTCGCGCGGGTGACCCAATGTGCTTGCTGATATCCACTGGGTCCCAAAATTATATGCTTGTCACTTATCTACCATGGAGTACCATATGCTAATTTTGGCTGATGCCATTTTCTTCTGCCTTAGTGGCATCATCGACACTACTTAGGTAGGTACTCCTAAAACTCAGTATAGACCTCAAGTTACCTTTTTTGGTACTTACTCAATGTTATCGACTGTCAACTTGTATTTTGACGAAATTTTTGATGTTAAACATATAATGCGGCGGTACGGGTATTCACATCTGCCAGGACCGCGACGGTTTTTTTTTAAATTCTGTTACTCAATTTAATCATTGTGCTAATGGTCTTCCAAGAACCAATTACCAAAAATTAAGTTCTCTAAAAACTGCCTCGTTAGTCTAGTGGTGGAAAGCGTGACTGCTGATCTTGAGGTCCTGGGTTAGATCCCCAAGTTGGGCAAAGTGTTTATTCCTCAGTAGCAGCCCGGAGTTTGGCTTTGAGCCCGGTTGATGGCAATAGGCTCGCCCCCTATTACATGGAACTTAAAACATAACGGCGAAATGAGGGTGTTACTATACACCTCTGCCCAACCCTTCGGGGAATATAGGCGTGATGTTATGTTGAGTTCTCTAAACATTTTTCTAAATGCAGTTCCTCAATTCTCTTCACACAAAACCTTGTTTTAGAAATCCATGACCCGAAAAGCTCATATTTATATCGCAACAACAACAAAAAAAAAACTGTTATTACCTAGATCCCTATCCGCCACATATTTTGCTCATCCGAAATCTGCAATCTGACGTCATTAATCTAAGGCTATCTGCACACGAGTTTCAGCGTACAAATTTTAATTCACGAAAAAAGCTTAAAAGCACGTTTTTGATAAGCGGGCCGGTCGTTACAGCCGATAAGTCGAGTTAGATAGGAGATCTTGCGATAGCACTAGTCCGTAGATTAATGCTGATATATATAACGGTATCTTCAGATAGGTATGGGCAGATATTTTAACGTTTTATGTTGCAGCTAAAAATAAATGGTCTAGACGGTGAGATAGGGATGAATTTCTTGTTATGCATATCTGAGGTGGAATTGTTTTTATGGGATGAATAGAAATCTTAAGATATATCGAGCCGTTTCGTGAAAGTTGTAAGAAAGTACTGGTAGCATAGATATGTTGGACTCATGTGGTCAATGCAACTATTTTGTTGATGTTAAATCAATCTTAGTTTTGATCTTTCCATTGATTGATCTCCTCTTGGTATTATTTCTTAAGGTTATAAACCTCACCCGCACCTCTGACTTTTCGAAGTCATGTGCGGATTGAATTTGATTATTACTTGCGTTAACGGTGAAGGAAAACATCGAGAGGAAACCTGCACACCTGAGAGGGCTCGAAAATGTTCTCGATGGTATGTGTGTGTCCGCCAACCCGCACCAGGCTAGCGTGATGGACTAAAGTCCCTTCTCATTCTGAGAAGAGGCTCGTGCCTTGCTGTGGGACAGTATGGGATGATAAATGCTAATGATTATGTTATATCCTTAAATATTTAAATATTGCATACCATAAAAAACTGTCAATCGCTTCTGACGACACCCATGAGAAGTAACGGTGAGGTAATGTCTCAAACATTTATTAGAAACTATGTAAGTGTAGGTATTAAGTTGCGTATAGGTTATAGATGTACCTGATTGTGTTTACTGTAAGAGAGTCTCAACGATCTCAGAGTTAAACTGCGTAAGCAGTTTTGTGGGGCATTGTACCTAGCTTTAAGAAATTTTAAGTGAATAAATCATTAATTCATCATTCATCATCATCAACCTAAGACCATACATTTTGACGTATCCACACATTCAATTATTTTCAATTAACAAACGTGTAACTTGATGAATTATCTCGTAAACATTAACTTAACAAAGTTACCACATAATTATGCTATAAAAACTTATTACCAACCAATCGTAAAACAACAAAAACGACACTAAATAAACAAACCAAACTAAGAGCACAAAACATGAAAGTTTTAATAAACTGACAGTTCTAACAGATAATAATCTAATAAAAGTCTCGTAGGACAATATTATCGATCGCAGGGGAAAAGGGCGTAACACTATATCACACTAACTAACGCGAAAGAAAAGGATAGAAGATAAAAAAGACGAGACTACCGGCGCAAGCGCTTCTACTAACAAACAGATAAATCCGACCGTACCGATTTGTATCGGTTACATTGACGGTTACACAGATTGTTGTGTATTTGAAATAAGAACAGAGAAAGAGATGGATATAGAATTGTTTCGTTCGGTTGTTACTGTAGAGTTTGGAATTGTTTATGGTTGTATTTGTTGTAACAAATAGCTCATTGTTTTACGTTTGGAACACTAAACGGTACGACGTATCGATATTTGATCTGGGCGATTGTCGCCATTATTTTCTTATTTATTGGTAGGTATAAAGACAGGTTTGTAGTTCATTGTGGAGAAAAGTAAACTGGAGGTCGTAAGTTCGATTGTGTGTTGTTTAGTTTTATTGAATTTCTTCTTGAGTTACATTTAATTTATTGAAATGTTAACCCAAAGTCACTGAGTAGTGTAAGATGGATAGTTCATAGAATAAAAAGTTATTTCTACAGTCTTCAATGGTTTTTTTAAGTAGAGTTAGTGGAACCAAGATGTCTTCTACATAGCCAAATAGACTTTAAGACTATGAAACTTCGTTTTTTCCTGTGCTGTAATCAACTGAACAATTTTAACTGTTCTATTAAATGTGTTGTCTTTTTAGCAACATAAAAGCAATCGTTACCTCACTTGTGCCATTATCGGGCCTCTGTCACTTCGCGGCTTAAGCGTGAAAACATACGCGCAAATGCAACTCCGGAGGGAAAGACGAAACAAAACTGAACCGAATGTTAGTGAGCGACCGAACCAAAATGAAATAAAAGCAAGAACACAGCGGAATGGGAACTCTCTCGCCCACCACTAAAGCTAAATTTAGCATGCACGGTGAAATGTATCTAGGTAGCGAAGTTTCTGTACGTAGTTATTATTCAGTGCCTTTACCTCAGAATAGAAATCACTTACACCACAATTCCATACACCCAATTCTTCCAGCTTAACAGCCTCCAAATCAAAGGTAACATGATCTTAACAAAATACCTGACCTTATAACAAATGTGTTAAACGGTTTGGAAGTATAAACACTAGGAGGCATTGTTCTTGCGATAGCTATCTATAACAAAGGACTGACGCGTATCGTGGTAGCGGGCTCAGTTGACAAATGAGAACTGCCCGAGCCCACCCAACGCGAGACCTGTATTATGAGACGCCTATTAAGTTATTTGGATTGTGTAGTCCTTGGAATTGATAGTGAGGTGTGGTTGTAAAGATCTTTTTAATGATTTTGGTGTTGCTGTACATGGAGTTGGACAGATAGATAGAAATATTACTTTGATTGAAGTAGTTGTTGAATTTGTTTGTGGTATACATGTGATTGTTGAATGTAAACAGATGGATGCTGCTGTCAACTCTCCTGGTATGGAAAAGCAACCTTATTTGACCCTCATTGTTTATAGAAAACTACATAACATAAATCCGTAAATGGAGGATATCATCATTTTGTTTTGGGCGCTAAGATAGTTCCCTGGGGTACGCTGTACGTCATTGCTCGATAAATCATTACTGATCATCGTAGAACCTCGGTTTCAGGAGTTATCGTGTTAGAAATGCGTGTTTGACTTAGTCCAAGTACAAAACAAGTACCAGTAACAAGATCTTGAAAATAATTCTAATTCTCTGCAATTTACATCTGTGTCCAACAGTTATGTATGGTCTCTGGTAACTATCAGAAGCGGGGATCTTGTTTAAAGTAATAGTATCGTCGCTCGATAGTGTTCGGCCATTTTTCTTGTGCACAACAAAGGATGAAATCGACCGTGTGTTGCTCGTGGAGTCGTGCCTTTAGTTATGAGCGAACGCGGCGCGGTAAGAGATATCGTGGTTTTTATGTTGGTCAAAACAGGAATTAATTTTCTTTGTTATTTGAATTAATTTATCATTGAGAAATTTTCCATTATTTTGGTGCAACAGAGTCAGATTACAGAACTCGGATACAGCCAAGATTTAACATAGTAGGGATATTTTTTAATTTTAGTATTAATAGTGATGTCCACATCGAAATTTAAAAAGTAATTGATACATTAAAACTGATACCCATAGCTATTTTGTTGATCAAAACTTGGATTGTGGTAACTAACTGTTTAATAATGGGTACAGTGTTTTATGCTTTCTAAATAAATCATAACTAAACGCCTTGCGCTCTTAACTTGATCTTGTCTGTGTGGCCGCAGTGGGCGACGCGTCACCTCCGCCCTCTATCGGGTGTTTAATGATTCACTCGATCGCCCAGATTACTGCTTATTATACGAAATATGAACAAAGCTGGCGAGATTAGCAGTTATAAGAAGAGTATCATTTTACATTTCAGGAGTAACATAGCTATCTTGCAAATCGAATGATCTATGAGGATCAGTAACGTCGCCATAGTCAAGGGATGGGTGACTATTTTAAAACATTGAACCTTTGCAGAAACATGGGAATCAAAGACCACATGTCAGTAAAACGAAATCTGAATAACAACTGGTCAAACCCTCAATATCAAAGTGTCCTTTTACACATCGAGACTCCTCCGCGGCTCGGAGACCACATTAGGCAGTTGAAGCATACCCATATCAATAGCCCGAAAGAATAACAACTATTCACAGCTTAGGATATTGGTATCCCTCTTTAGTTAGATTGCAAAAGTCTGTCAGCAGTTGATCCATGAAATATTAATACTCAGGTCTCAACTGCATCTGTTTAGAATGGAAGCTAACCGCAAACGCAACGCTTACTTGGGAAATAGCAATGTGATAATGGCTTGGAAGATAATGATACTAAAAATGAACAAAACTGGCAAGATGAATCATGTTACCACCATTAGTAATCATCGGACAATTCTTATTGTATTTTAGTTATTTTGAGACTATGATAATAATCCTTTTGTTTCATTTTGAATCATTTGAATGAGCATATATGATTGAACAAAGAAACAGGCAAATGAACACAATGACGCGATGATGATTGATACTGATTTAGGTATTTCTGACTATCAGAAAAGGACAATAACTGTAATGATGGTTTAGTTATGCAGGTTATTATTATTTCCATTTAAATGAAAATTTAGTTTACTATCGTTAACCTTACTCTCGTGTTGTTTGAATCCTACGTGTCTTTCTATATAATTCTATATTTCCATCATTTTCTTGATCTTCAGACGTTTCTTTTTCTTTATTGAATATATTTTGTATGGTTTTACTCCTCTTTACTTTTCTCTTTATCTACTAGTCTATTATCTGATTAAAAAAGCTATTACTTACAGGTATATCCTTTATTAAAGCACACCTAAAATAGCTGACTTTTCTTTATAACGATAGTTTTTCTATTTCCTTCCTTCAACTTAATATCATTCATTATTTTACATAAGCCTATCTAAATTCGAAATCTACATCTGTTTATTCATGTGTGATATCGAAACCAAGCTTATATTTTTTAGCCCACAAGTCGATATTCTCATTCCTTATTTTAATTCATTTGCATACCTTTATTGGACTTAGATTTATTGATTTTAACACTTTTTGATGGTATCTCTATAGTAATTTATGTTTCTACATTGCGATCGGATTTGACAGATCATTATCGAAAAAAATCGGCCAAGTGCAACTCGAGTGGGGCAATTAGTATTCCGTATCGTAAATTATCTGTATCCCACATGTCTAACAGGTCTATAAAACTAATTAAGCTGTCCATTAAGTTCAATTAATCAATCACCTCAGTGTTAGTGCAGTCCATAGCTGGACATTAGAAAGGTGATTTATAGAAGTTATTATAACATAAGCTTCTAATAATTTCATTGTATGTATCCACAGAGTAAAGAAAGTGATGTATCACTCTTAACGTAATGTCTTTTGTAATGAAAATATTAATTAGATTGTCAATGTCATTTTTGTCATCTTCGATGATCGGTAAGGAGGGACATTTAACGTTAGACTGGTAACGAGTAATTTTTTTGCCGCCATATGATCGCTTAAACAGTTGGTAGGTAACAAAAAATTTGGATATTATGAAATTTCTTTAAAAAAAATACTGATACGTTCTACTTTTAAAGGATGTCTAACTAATTCCACTGCCTTCATGGCAAGAAAAGACGTAGCCAATTCTAGCCTGACTCCAACCGGAAACCTTTTGGCTATTGTGTTACATTTCTTAATGTCCAGTTACGGATAGCCTTAATTACCTGTCGTGCGTCATACTTTGTCTTCTAAATGTCATTTAGCAGCAAAAACTTCTAGAAACACTTCCCGTCTATAAAGATCGATGTAGATGATAGGGTTAGAAGAATTGCAATAAATATTATTTAAATACGCCATCCTTCCTTTGCTTTCTCATCAACTCTTTCTAAATTTGGGTAATCCGGAGCTACTTTTGCCCATATATGGGCATGAGATATTTGTTCTAGTCTACAGTCTTGTATAGCGGTGCAGGTGGCTATAGTGTTTATTCTTTAGCTGGAGCTTGGCTCTCAATCACTCTACGCACTTCCAGCGGCAATAGACCAAATTAAGCCACTTTTTTTAGAACACGTACCTAAGTAACCAGCTATTTATATATCTGCCGTGCCCTTTTCCAACTCTGTTGGGGTCAGCTTCCAGACTAACCAGATGCCGCTGATTACCAGTATTTTACACGGAGTGACTGCCATTCGACCTCCGCAACCCAGTTACTGGGCAATGCTGATAGTCTAAGATTAGACCGGTTGTCAGACTTCCGGGCTTCTGTCTACCCGTAACAACTGTCATAGGTAACTATTTGTTCTATTAAAACGTTTTTTAATAGACATTACAAAAGCAATCGTGCGAATGAAACTTTACTTCTACCAGATGCAGCTGATTATGATAATTTCATCTCAGTATTAACATGAGTGTACACAGGTGCTATTAATGTAATGTAAGTAATAACTAATATAGCTCGCAACAAGGTGTATCTCAACGATACGGCTTATCATCAAATGGATCGTACTCCTCTAATTAAAGTTTATACACCTTTTTTCAAAATGATCGTAATCTCCGTCGCTGCGGTCACGATATAGTATTAATTTTATTAAGGCAACGCTATTAATAACTGAGTTATCATTGTAAATATTGTTGAGAATGATGCTTAAGATATCTTTGTGGTATTAAGTTGTTTTTGTATTAAGCCGTGTGGATATCCTAGCTTGGGGTAAGCTAGGATATCCTTATTTTGTGTTGGATCATTGTGTTATAGAATATATCAGATATTGGTAACAGTATCTAGTTGTATTTTGAATTTGATAGGTACCAACAATTTGTGATCATCATTTTGCCTGTCAATCATGTTACTAACGACTTGAAGAGTCTTCAGGTAAGTTTCAGGTTTTGGAATGGATGTCGAAGGGACAGCCATCATGTATAATGGATTTATGTACATATTTTTAAAATGAATCACCATTTTAAAGGTCCGGTTAGGTCAGGGTTGACAGGATCAAGTATCAACTCCAAAACTAGACTTTTATGAAAGTAATTCCTGCTTTGATAGTATCAAGACTTCAAACCTCCTTATCGAAAAACATTTTCGTAAAAGCTAAATTATTTTTAAGCCTTTTTTAAATGGCCTGATGATTCACGTCCAAGGTCTGAGGGCAGGGTTGTCACAGATTGAGTTCCCGATACATGCAGTGTTCCAGGGAATCAACACGAGCGAATAACACTCGATCGGGACCAATTTCGCAAAAACTACACAACGCGATCCGTTGTTCAGATCGCTGATAGCAAAGTAAGGTTTGCAGATAAGTGGGGGGAAATGTGACCTAATTGTTTTCTTCTTCTGTAGGGTAGACATAAAGTGGAGAATAGCTCATGCTGTGGTGAAAAGATTAGGCAGTCAGCAAGGTTGGTAGCAGGGCTGGCTGCCCAGGGTGCGCCGGACCTACCTCGTAGAGGCTCTATTAATGCACCCCAACTTTTTTAAGATTGCAACTGTTTACTAGCAGGTGTAGGCCTTCTCATGATCTTTATCTTATACTCTGTCTCGCTCTCTTCTTCTAAATGATAAATGTTTCTTTTAAACTAGATGACGCCGGCATTTCCTATCTGACTAGCTCTGAGAAGAAAAGCCGAAACAAACTCAGAGATCAAGGTCTCTTTTAAAGTCCAGACATTGTAGTATAAAAACTATTCGACTGAAATGATGTAGGGCAACGTTTGGAATGGCCTTTTGAGGAAAGTGCCATAGCAGGTTTGAGTTGACTTGTCCTAACTGACAGCACAACTGCATCAGTAATCGCAATTCTCCACCTTATTCTAATTCTATCTTATTGTTTTGAAGTTGTAGACTGAAAACTTTGTAATTGTGTATGTAGGTCTAGGATAGATAAAAACATGTGGTTTGGCTTTTATTATTGAATATTATTAAAGATAGACCATCTAAATCTATCAATCAATCTAATTTATATGATAGAACTTATTATTTTAATAAGATTTATATCTCATTAGATTAAATAAGATATTCATTATAATAAAAGACATATTCTATTTGGACTGTTATCTGTATCAAATTATCGAATGATAATTTACATTAATTAGCAAAATATTATGAAAAAACATTGTTCTGAAGATCTTTATTCAGATCAACGCTAAAGCAAGTTTAAAGGCGATGACATTAACAGAATATAAAGAAAAAGAAAAAAAACTGTCACGGGTCCCCTGGCAGAGGTGAAACACCGAAACACATTTTGTAAAAAGAAAATACTGGCCGAATCAAAACGAAGAGAGCCGACGAGTTACGAAGGTCTACCGTCGCGAGCGTCGCCACGCAACAGCCACTCAACCTGTACCACCGCATTAGATGTTTCACATCAAAATACTTAGAAACGCCACTAATTTATTTTACCAAGTTTCTGTAAATTTGTTACTTTACGAACTACTCGAAATCTAATTACGTATGCAACTCAGCAAAATGACATCCCAAAAAAATTAGGTACTCTAGCTAAAAAAAAAATATCAAGAATTGTTTCGTTGTCTGCTATCGGTACCCGACACACACAGCGCGTATCGTGCGATCTAATATTATTCTGGGAACGGCCTTAATAAGTCACTACAGAATGTTATCTACGCCATTTTATCGGTTCACGAGATAAGCATCTCTATCCAATTAGCCTCACAATGCAATATGGGCCGTCTCAGCAGCGGTTATGATGGGCACTGTGTGTGTTTTCAGTTTTATATGATTTTGGGGTAAGCAGTATCGAAGGTTGATAGATGGGTTTCACAACAAAAATTGATTTGTGTAGCGGTTCTCTGATGTCGATATTCTATACAACGTGTTACATAGTTCCCAATGAAAAATGTAAATAATCAAGTAGTCTTTTATAGTTGTTGTCATTTGCCTCTCAGAGGAAATTAAATAACTCTTTAGTTTTATGTTTTCAGGGTTGTGTTTCAATGATGATTATTTTATGTTTTAATTCTTTTGTTATTTGGGTTATACTACGATTTTCAAACATTACCAATAGACTCTTTACAAGGGACCTTTTAACCCCCTTTCGGCTTTAGGGGTATTTTTGTAACACGTTATATTTTTTTTAAGTTATCATGCGATTTTTTATATTTAATGTTATTTTGAAGTAATAAAATATGACGTACATTATGAGGCATACTTAGACGAGGAAAAGCGAAATAATGCCCAGAAAATATTTGAAAAAAAAATAACGTCAATTTTGACGATTTTGTTTGTGTTGTCAAAACTTGTTGTTATCGATTTGCTGATGTGATTCTAACATGAGATATTGATAAAAGATTGTATAGAACTATAACGTGTTAGGTCAGCTTCGTGTGTAATCTGATGTAGCCGAATATTGATCTACTTATACTATATTCTATAGTATAGTAGTAGTAGTAACATAGTATAGTATTCTATAGACGGACTTTTAATTCGATGCAGTAACTTGACAGTTGGAAGGATACCAGTTTTTGACAAAAAAAGGTAGTGAGGTGAAAAAAAGAATGAACCTACTTATAAGCAAACTTTTTATTGGCTTTAATAACTTTACGACCAAAACAAATAATTAGTAAATTATTTCATTTTATTATTTTTAACATAATTGAGGCGGCAAGCGCTAAAAATGCCTAAGTAACTTTTTTTTAAATAGCCTGTCTGCGTCAAAAATCTGTTTTTCAAGAAGCATAATGGCCTAACATTGTTTTTTCGAGCTAACAAGAGATGGCACTAGTAACACATTTATTGCATTAAAAAGTGAAAGCCTTTACGGCAAAAAAATAAAAAACTCGAATATTTCAAATTTTTTTTTGATAAACGTTGCTCCACACTAAGATTTCTCCTGTATCGTGGGTGCGTTTACAGACACAAATCTTCACATGCATAAACATCCAGACCCGGAACAACTATCTGCAGGCCATACAAATTTATGTTCTGTGCGGGAATCGAATCCACGACCCGTAGCGCAGAAGCTGATCGCTCAGCCACTGCACCAAACATGTGGGCGGTCTGTGTACGACAGGTGCTATCGCTTGAGTAATAATGACTTATTCTACATTAATTGGTAATTAACTGATATAACTTGACCGGGAAGGCAAACAGCTGTTACTGTTACTGTGTTTTCGTATTAGATCTTAGCGGTAATAAGCACAGCTTTTTTTAAACTTCAATCTCATGGCTTTGCAAAAACATTGGAGTTTGATCGCATCTGATAAGACTGGGTGACTATCCTACAATTCTTGGAAAAATGCTGTAATGATGACTCATAGCCTCACACGATTGATTATATAACATAACATCACGCCTGTATTCCCCGAAGTGGTGGGCAGAGGTGTATAGTAACACCCTCATTTCGCTGTTATGTTCAAGTCCCATGTAATAGGGGGCGAGCCATCAACCGGGTACAAATCCGAACTGCGAGCTGCTATTGAGGAATTCCACACGGAAAAATCCAATAACACTGCACAACCTGGCGATCGAACCCAGGACCTCACGATCAGCAGTGATTTGCCTTTATCCCACACTAAGTAAGTGGGATCGGCACAACATGTATTTCATAAATCCATGTTGTTAGAGGTTTTGGCTTATTGTTTTATGACCGGCCGCCTGCTCGACATCAACCCTCCTTGGGAATACTCGTTGAGCATTCGTGCTTGCTGGCAGGTATTATGCACTGGGTCTCAAAATGATGTGCTTGTCAATCATATGGCCGACAACTAAGTAGACTGTGTTCTTTTTGGTGGGGTATACTTGAAGTTCCTCGACCCACTCATTCAATTTTGCTATCGACTTTGGTTCTGACACATCGTAAACGAATATAGCACCGTGAGCGTCTCTGTAAAAACTTGAAACTTCTCGTACTCCGTATTCGACATCGTATACAATAGATATAAACAGCGATTTGTACTAACAAAATCTGAAATTTAAAAAAAATGCTCGAAAAAGAAATTTCGTAAAATATACAGCCTACGCCATGTTATATGACCATGTTCCATTGCCCTTCTTAGTTAAGCAACTTTTTATAAAATACAATCTCAAGTTAGATCTATATCAGAGCCGAAATAAAGTAAAAAATAATACATCTGTTTTGAATCAATGTTGTGAGATCAGATTACACGTTCAAGGTGTCTCAGTCAATGCATTACTAAAATGTAACTTCGTGGAATGAGGATTTTGAGGTATCACATGTTATCGTAAAAAAGTACTAAGTTTTTTTTTGTTCTTACCAGCCTTTTCCCAACTATACAAGGTTAGTCGGAAAGGGGGTACTAAGCCGAAAGAGTGTTAAAGTACCCATAATAAGGGATAACTTTTGTTCTACAACTTTCACCAAAATTCGATAGTTTAAGAGAAATAGCTTTTCAAAAATTTGGTAAAAAATATGCTAAAATCTATCTGTCCATAGCTATGATCAGCTGTTTTTACAATTTAGGTCATATTTGGGGTCACGTATTAGAAAAATAATTTTCTGAATTCATAACTTAAGCAGGTATGATTTTTTTTGAAAAAACTAAAATAAAAATCTTTTTGCATGCAAATAAAAATTATCGAATTTTGAAATTTTAACACTTTCTTTAAAACAGTCATTAGTGATGCATTAAGTGGCCTGCGGCTTAGTACCCCCTTTCCGACTAACCTTGTATGTTGGGGTCAGCTTCCAGTCTAACCAGATGCGGCTGAATACCAGTATTTTACACGGAGCGACTGCCTTCAGATCTCCGCAATCCAGTAACTGGGCAATACCGATATCCTAAGGTTAGCCCAGTTGTCAGACTTTCAAGCTTCTTTCATTGTGTTAATATTCTCATGGATGTCCCTCGCCCGGGGAAGGCGAGGGTTTCAACCGGACTCCTACCGGCTAAAAACCAGCGGTGTTCCTCCTTCTGACCGGGTCACGGGATTCGCAAAAGCATACTCTGCAACCTACCTCTTTCACTTGGACTAACCTCCTTTACCCTCATGTGATTCCTTTGTCCTTTGTTAATCATCACACCTTATACCGGAGGAAGCTTGCAGGCGTGGTGACTCCGGCGGTAATTTGATCGGCCGATTATCAGCACCATCTCGCCATCACATAAATGTGGTGGTAGCGATAGAAAAAAACTAATATTTTTAGTTGTTTTTATAATGATTTTTTGTGAGAGTAGGAGCAATTTGTCTTTTTTTAATATAGCTACTTGTGCATGTGGGTGCAAGAGTACAAGACGTTTTAATTCTTCGAAGAATTGCCACGTTGGTCTAGTGGTGGCAAGGACGACTGCTGATCATGAGGTCCTGGGTTCGGTCTCCAGGTCGGACAAAAGTGTTATTGGGTTTTTCCATATGGAATTTCTCAGTAGCAGCCCGGAGTTTCGATTTTTACCCGGTTGATGGCAATAGGTTCGCCTTGCCTTTTGATCCGCACATGAATTCTGTCTGAGGTACGGACTGGGATCGAACTCAGGCCCTCCTGCATGGAACGCAAGCGTTCAACCACCACTTACTGAATGAAAATTGGTTATATATACACGCTTAGATATGATATGATACTGATTTCTTTCGCCTCTATGGGACATTCGGAGTATGTATATAGCCCAAACATAATAAACATACTAAAAATAATTAATACATTTAATCACCCACCGCTTTTGCTGCCGCTACCTCCAGCACCTGTGGGGGGCCGTGGAGGGGGGAGGAAGGGGGGCAGATGGTGCTGATAACGTATCGATTGACCGCCTATCGCTCCATCGATGAAACGAAACGCATCAAACTCGATACGTTTCGTTACCTGTGTTTGTGGTTATATTTTGCGTTTTTATTTTGGGTATTTGTGGTTGCGGTCACGTTAATACACGAGGTAGGCAGAATTGTAGGCTTTCATCAATCACTTATAACTCAGTCAGTCGTTCATCGAATCGTTCGAAGTCTACAAGGATTGGTTTTTTTTTATTATTAATAATAATAACGTTGGCACGTATTGTCAGGAAGTTCCTCTCTCTGAAGCCGGTAGCTTGGACCCTGTTCCCGATGCCCGTGGGCTACTATTTTTTATATTTTTCAATGTTTTTGTATAATTTTTATAGAAATATTTAAAAATGTAATTTATATGTGTATTTAGTAAATAAAGAAAATAACGTTAATATCACCAAATTTTTATTGACTTATTAAAAATAACAGGTAGAGGCTAGTATTTAAGTATACAACATAGGAGCATCTGTAGCCAAAGCAGAACAGTCCTATAAGTCGGCATACAGCGACAAAACCCTCAAAGTTGGACGTAATAAGATGAGATAATTGGAAATGTGAGAGGCATTCCACCAATTTGAACAGCACCAATAGTGTTCCTATTCCTATTACCATTGGTGCTATTAAAATTGGTGCGCTAAATAAAATGCCTCTGAGGGGTGAGGTGAGATTAAAATGCGTAGTACGATTTATTATTCTATGCCCAGAGTATAACACCCAACCTTTGGGAGATCACAAGAGTTTAAACGTAAGAAGTTATCAAGCTCTTCTGTTAGGTTGCTTGGCAGTAAGCTACCATGTTGATACGTAGCGATTGTTATCTAAATCACTCTGTACCCAAAAAAATCATCAAACATTCTGCAACACTTACTTTAACACCAAAAAAAAGTTATATCCAGTGTCCACCATAATTGTTTCCAGCCTAAAAATCATTAAGGTTTCTTTATTTTTAATTCAATTGTCTTAAACATATAATCTTTCCGTACATGTGGCTATAATTTTTAAACAATAAAATACATTTCAAAGTTGAAATTGCAGACAACAAGGTTACAATTAATGATCATTATGTAAATTTAATTTTACACAATTGTAACCGGTAATAAAATGATACAGAGATAAAAATTATGAATACAGTAGCTCACTTAGATAACAATCTAGATGGACAGACGAACTGGGAAGTAAATTTAAAAAATCCATGCTTATCTGAATGTAAAAACAACTGTGAATCGGCTGCTAGGGAAGTTAAAAGTGTTGGCGAGGATAGTTTGCTGTTTTAAGTTTTTACCGACGATAGGCAACTTTTTACAAGTTCTTTGCGTTAAGGTGGAACCTAACTATTTGAATTTTTAACGGAAAGTTGTGGCTTTTAAATATTTTACATGAAATATGAGCATCTTTGATGTTACTTTGTTATTTGAGATTATTACAAATTGCATTGTATTTATTTACTTTTTAAAGCGATAGTTCTTACTGAATTACCTACGGTAAAACAATAGCAAAGTTGTTATATCCAGTGAATCTGTACTAAACAAACGATAAACAGAAAAATACTAGAAGCCATAGAGATACATTGTTTCGTAGTAAGGGTATCTGATATAGTGTTCTATAAAATACAGGAATCTGAAAAAAAAGAAATAAGATTGCAACCGTCGCCGCCGTCTCGTCGTCAACACTCCATCACAGACACCTAACAACGTCCAAATATCCAAAAATGGCATGAACCCACTTAACAAATTCACACAACAAATCAAGGGCTTCAAAAATTCCTCGTCCACATGACGACCGCCGCATTAAGAATCCATTAACTTGGACCAATACTGATTAATGTTTTATCTGCCCTTATCACTAGGCACCGAGACGGCTTGATTTATTCCGGGACTTATCAACACATATGGCTGGCGCCGACCGCGTATCAGACTGGGCTTTCTTTTATGAATTTTCGAGTAGATATGATGTACTTAGCGGCCGCTGTTGGAACTCGGGTCTGTTTTTTTAAAGGACGACGTTTTATTTCATTTTACGAAGTTGTTAGAGTGTTGATTAGAACAAATTGAGGACCCTGCGGTGTTTGGATTTGATTTGAATCACTTTAGTGTTGAGAGCTTTTCAGTATCATCAGTACCTTGGGTTGAAGAATCAGTAGTCATTGCATAAGTTTTGTGAGGGATTGCATCAGTTGAATGGGCAGTAGCATCTACTTGTACACTGATGACATCATACTGCTATCAACAATCTGCGTACCTTGTGTGGTTGCTAGGGCATTATACTCCCGAGATCAGCTGTTGTAGTGATTTACGAGAGAGGCTTAATTCGAGTTCTATTATGATTTTTAAATAGATTAGGCTTGTTAAAATGTTTTAATAATCTTTAACCTCTTCTTTTAAAGAGAAAGACATACTGCTACAGAAAGAGATAAAAAAAAAACAAAATGTAGAATAAATTGTTGTTTGAAATTACAAAACAAAATAAAATTATACCAAAAACCTCACAACTGTGACTTATTAAAGCACACAGTATCACAAAAACTTAATCGATGATAAAAGATAAAGGCATGGTCGAAAAAATAATAGTTTTTATGTAAATGAACGTTGCATACGAGATGTGAGATAAACGCAATCTCAGACGGGGATCGCACACAAGCGTCGCCCTTGTGTGCGTGTAGTGGTGGCAAGAACGTTACGTTGCACGGGACAGATGCAAATGAAAACGCAACAAAAACTGACTTTGAAGAAGCTTCTAATGAACTTAATTTTGGATACAAGAAGAAGAACCTAAAAATTTGACTTTCAATATTTCCACGATAATCAACAAAAGATAAAAAGGAAAATGCTGCTTCATGTAAATGTCGTAGAGGTAAAGAATTGTTATGCTAATAACAAGGCTGTGAAGAAGAAATCTGTCTATACATAGTACAATTTGATCAATCATCATCCTGCTATCCCCAGAGAAATCCCCGATGCTGGCTTCTATCGTACAGTACAGTTGACTGATGACGGCATAGGGTGTATCAGATACGTGGGCTTATGATTATTAAAATCCCCGTCAGTATCTGACTTTTTGCTAACCAGAAGATTTTACTCCAGCTCTAAAAGACATTACTATAATACAACGAGTATATTCATTAGCTCGTGAATTAGACATTGAGCCATCAGATTTGAGGCCTAGCTAAGAAGAAAATTGTTCAAAAGAACTACAATTAAAACTCAGTTTGAAAAAATATTTATAATTATTATTTTATAAAAAAGTTGCCGCACTCTAGGAAAACGCTTGTATGGTGAGTGCGTACAAATCTTTACATGCAAAATTTATTGAAAAATAAAGTCCGGAGTGACGTTTGGTTCCCATTATATCTCCTCACTACCGTTCAGCCACCTGCGTCCGTATCTAGTAAATCATAACCTTGGCAGCTATCGGTGGATCAGCACCGAATCTTAGACTGCTATTAACTGCGCGCGCGCACTTGTGCCATATATGCGAATAAATGTACAATGAGCAAAAACTAGCGGTGTTTGTTTTAAATTGTTTTGGTATACTTGAAGAGATTTTATGATGTTTTGGGTTGAAAAAATTGCTTTAGAATTAAAGAAAAATTGTTATAACGAATATTCTTGAAAAAGAAAAATAAATTATTTGTGGACAAGCTAATCTTCAATTTTATAATACATATTTACGATAATTAAAAGTACATATTGTATTGGATACACTAAATCTTAAACAACTTGCGTATAAGACTTTTTTCTTGCGTTTCTAAATACAAAAGTTCATTTGAAACTCACTTCAAACCTACTTCCATTCTTATACAAAAAGGTCATCGAGGAAGTCATCCACCGTATCAATGTACGCGTAAATTTTGTCCAATATGGACCATAAAGCCAAAAACGGAATACAGGCGTCAATAGTCTCAAAGAACCAACGCAATATCGAATCATCAAGGTACGCTACATTCAGCACACGAATGACACTCATTTAAGTATATTTGATGGAACCCTATAAGGTAATCTACGCGTGAAGACTTCTAAACGTCAAACGAAACTGATTCGGAACTATGTATGTATGTGGTACTGACCCACTTTAAGAAGTTTTCCTCAATGTCACCTTCCGTCTGTCTGTTGCCAGCTGTATGTTTCAAGAGTCCAATGTTTTAATCATCTTCGTTTCGGAAGTGGCTAAAGATTAATAAAGAATTTAGTGTGAACCCATTAAAACTGTTCCCATGAGAATGATCGGTTATAACTAATGATGTCTGAATTCCCGTTGCATTGTAGCTACATTTTTATTTCATATCCGTCTTTTGTACTTAAGTTGTGTTTTATTTAATTCAACAGTCAATAATGAAATGCTATTCTCTTTTCAGGTAAGTCCAAGCTTATTGAACTGTAGAGAAATAATTTTTGAATCGTTGCCGCCGCGTCGCTTCTCCTACGTAAGTATGATCAACAAAAATATAAAGTTAAATCAAAAAAACTGTCTCAATTTATTTTATAAAATGGACATGTTACAAGAAAGATATATCTAAGTAAAATACAAAAAAAAACGATAATCTTTTTAATATTAATCGATTTTAAAATTGTGTTGACTAAATAATGGCTCAGTTCTTTCCAACTTTTAATCGTACCAAAAAGTGAACGTTTTATTAGACACGTTGGTAATAAAACATGAAACTTCCACATTTCTGAAACCTCATAACAAATTCTCGAAATCATAAACCTTGTCTGACTTCCGACATCCCAGGAGTTACTATCAAAAAATCGCCGCTAGACCGACGTGTATGGCGCGCAGCTTTTTTATTTGACATTTTATACAAGTTTATTCAAAGAGCGATAATATCGCTGACTCTTATCTTTCAATGCAACGTTACCGCGAGCCCGGAGTGATAGCATCTGGGGCCAGCCATTGCTAGTTAAACCAACCTGATAAGGGATCGGCTGCGTCTGTGTGCGGCAACGTACGTACACGGCGCGCTCGTGTGCGGGGAGGGGCGTTCGACTCGCCGGGCCAGTCACTCACTTTACGCGGCAAAAGTATGACGGCTGAAATGTCGCGCGCACAAATATATACAAAATAAATACCAAAAATAGTGCTGTGCTGTGGATATTATGTTATTGTGGTTGCGGTATCTGAAGCAGCTGGAAGTGGCGGCCGGGGACCCGCCGCCAGGTGGCGCTGTCGACTTCAAAACAATGTGTAAGATTTGTTTACATACCGGTCGGTGTGGCTGAATGTTTATATTGCTATGTTTTTCATATTTTTAAAGATTTCCCAATAGTTTTTGGACCTGAATCTCCTTTGTTTAATTCCATTCGCGTATTCTAAGGTTGTCTGCTTGTCTATTCAATCTGCGATGGGAATCAATGAAATATCTCGAGAATAGATACCGATACCGATTAGAGGCATCTATCTTGAGTGTATTGAATGAAATGTTTTATCCAATAAGAATTACTGTTGTTACTAGCCCGTACTACTATCGTTATCTGTTAAACTTTGACATTTTTACTCATTGCCCAACTCCCTTATGCTTATAGCAAGCCGTTTACCAATACCTCGTTAACCTCTTAGACATTAAAATGTACATTATTATGACAAATCAGCAATATCTGTCTACCAGCATCTAGTTAAACAACAACATGAGCTAAACAATGTTGCAATTAATTCATCATTATTTTTACTTACTTGGTAAGTACTTAGATATATTCTAATAATATTTGTGTCGTACATAACGTAAACAAGTTCTCAGCATGCTTTGATTTGAAGGAAAACCGTATTCATTTGAAGAATTTGTTTACATTAGATAAAACAACATTCTTGGAATTTACATGCTTATAACCACGCTTGTTATCACTGATCGGGATTACCAGAGTCCCAATTAGTGTCAAAGAGGTACTATAAACACTTGGTACTAATAAAGTGGGTTGAAAGTGTACTTTGTGATGACAGGTTGGTTCCAAAAAGCCTTCACCTAAAATATTGTTAAACAATTGTATATCTCAACATTGTAAACACTTACTGTTGTTCAGAAAATCATTCTTAGCAATTGTAAACAGTTGTAAATAAAGTTAAACCGCTCACCTACATTATTTTAAATAATATTGTGAGGTTAACGTCCTCCAATCTCTACTAATACTGCTGCAAGTATGACAAAAACAATGAATTAGACTTAAACATCCTAAAAATTCCAAGAGAGCTTAAAAGAAACAAGTTGCCAGTCATCGCAACGCAATGAATTGTCAGCCTACACGAAAAAAAGGGCCAAGTTCACCCAAAAATCAAAACAAATAAATACATTTTGGACACAACGCTGTACTATATGATGATAGCAGTTTTCTCCGAATTCGCGATAAGACCGTCGTTAAGATTGGTGGGTTTTTATCTTTCGTCTGATAGCCTTTACGGTGGTACTAATGTATTATATAGGATTTTTATTGCCCTGTAGATACATTATCAGAACATGAACGAATGTAAATCATTGATAAAATGTAATTACTGTGAGTTACTTAGATTTTCACGTTTTGAACTGCATTGCGGGCTTGTATTGGGTAAAAATATTTGTTTACAGTTAATAAGATTTTTGAAGTCCATTATTGTCCCACAGCTGGGCACGGGCCTCTTCTCAGAATTATATTGGTTTAAGCTTTAGTCCACCACGCAGACCTAGTGCTGGTTGGCGAACTGTAGGCGGTTCGTAATAGTGACGAGATAAAAAATAAATAAATTGTCTCTAGGTCAGAGTTGGTAACACCTGTCAGTTTAGAAATTTAAAAAATATTTTAAATATGTACCTGTGGCTAGGTTAAATGTATTTTATTTTTATTTTTACTTTACCATTACTTATTCAACTTTTCTATCTGTGTATAGATAATTTACTTCTAAACAACATAGTGATGTGACATTACGAAAATGAGATACCAATCTTAAGCCGATACCAAATCTCATTGCAACGACATCGAATCCATTTTTAAATACCGAACTCGTGAGGCATGTTCCTATTTTGACAGCTCCTGTCAATGTCAACTATGTCTAAATAGTTCGTATATGTTTCGTTAGACTTGTATCTTGTTGCTTCATCGGTATAACGCAGTCGGACTGTCGGTTTTGGTATCCGATTTGTGATTGAAGAATTAATATTAAACTAATGTTTCTTTAATCAACATTGTTTGAATACAGCGATGTTTTCTTTTGTTTAATAACTAAGTTTATCTATTCTTTTGTTGAAAACTATGTATAGTATTATATTTTTTGAATAATATTACCAGATTTCAATAACGTGTAAAGCAATAACGAGAATTTAGATAGATTTTATTTATATCTGTTTTTATAGCTGCAATGCTAAATAAACAGTACTTAGCTGAAATATAACGTTAAAAAATAGGTATAAGCTTTTAGTAAATATAAACTTAACAAGAATAAAATAAAGTCATGTTTTATTTACTAAAAACTTATACTTTCCAAGATTTTATAGCTGCTACTGTTTTTAAAACCTTATTTGTGCCTATCCAAAAATAAATAAAAAACTATCCATCAACCCTACACTTAGACAGTCGTGGCTTACGATAAAAATGACGTGTGTTCCACTCAATGGGACCCAGCCTCCCGATCTCACTGATAAGGCGAGGGAGAAACCTTATCTCTGTCCTGATTCCACGTTCATTATCAAATTGTGTGTATGTGTGTGAGAGAAAGAGAAAGAGAATGTTAATGTGTGTGTGTATAATGTGTTAATGTGGGGTGTGATTTTTTTTTAAATTCTGAAAGGGAGCATGAAAGATCAAGTTATGGTGGTTTTAATGTTGTATACAATTGTATTTTTAATTTATATTGGTCTGTGTTTTTTGAATTATAATTTGAAGTCGGAAAGTTTTAGGTTATGCATTTATAGATAGATCTGCTATTTAGATTTCTTAATGAGTTACTCGTTCAGAAATAACAGTACTAAGTCTGTTGTAGTCCATTATCATTTAGGTATCAGTTTCTCTTTCATTTTATAGATATCAGTTAATTATTACCAATGTCATATTTAATAAAATATACTGATAGATATTATAATTATTCGCATAGTTAAAAGATATTATTTATAAAATTCAGTTTACAAAATGTCAAGTTTATATTGGAATGGCGTTAGCAAACATAATTATAATTATATCATAATTTATAAGGTAAAAAAAAATACATTTAAATCAAACAATTATTTTTAAAAAATTGTGAAAAGTCTTGAAACAGACATGAATGTAGATCGGGTGAATATATGAAGAAATTCATTTTTTTTAACAAATCATTACATGTAATGATTTTCCATGTTGTTAGAATTATACTAGTTTCAGATTGTTTTTTATTTTTGTATGGTAGCTTGATGGCAGTGACATACGAGTAGTATGGGTTTTCATTATCATAATTGGAATTTGAAACGTCTACAATCTTAACTTTGTGATAATGATAATCAATGATATAAATGAGATTGCTCATTATTGACCTCTACTTTTTTATTTGCTGGCCAAATAGAATCTTAGGTAGGTACTTTTGAAAAAAGCTATCATAATTATAAGGGCATTGATAGCTTCTATCTAGATGCCAAAGTAAATATACCTACTCTTCTTACCAAGACCCTGTCTCCAGAAATACCTAAGTTGCAATGGCGGCTAGTTTTTGTTTTCAGGATTTTTTATCTATGAAAAGTGGATACTTAATTTCCTTTTATTAAAAATTCAATCTGTTTGTCTTTGCATATTATATGCTTAATTTTCTTTATCTCGATCGACTGAAAAATGTGTAAAAAAAATACACCGTTTAAAAAAAAATTGCTGAATTCGATTAAGTAGGTAGTCGATTCTAAAAAAAAACTACTTGCTGATTTCTGGTTAATTCTGTTACACCTTGTACTTATATGTAAATATTAAAAAAAAACATCTAAAGCCTACTGTTACAGGCTTCACATTATTTTTATCATGACTATCAACCCACATCAATGTCAATGTACTCAATCCTAATAGTAAAGTTTAATTTCAACCGACAGTAATTAACATGCAGTATTAATTGTATCTCATTAAAAAATAAGCATTAATTAACTAGTATAATTTGTGAAAAACTTATTTACCTTTTGAAATTACGTGGTAAATGAGAGTACTAAGAATATAAAAAGCAAATAAACATATAATTATTTGCTGATATTTTTGTTTTAAAGTCGCATTACGAAGGAACAAAATAATCTAAACTTGTAAACTAATATTGTAAAGAGGAAAGATTTGATTGTTTGTTTGCATTGAATAGGCTCTGAAACTACTGGACCTATTTGAAAATTTCTTTCACCATGAGAATCCTACATTATCCCTGATGAACATAGGCGAAAGAATATTTTTTTTAATATTTGAGTGAAGCCGCTGGCGTCTGCTAGTTAATAACAAATTAAGAACACATCTTATCCCATGTTTACACCTAAAAACAGTTGGGATACAAGTTGTAAACAATTGTGTAGGTAAAGATATTTTTAAAAGTATGTAGTTAAGTAGGTAAGTACCTAGGTGCCTACTTGTTTTTAACACGTAATGAACGTGTATAAAATATTTTTTAACAATGTTTCAAATATACATGTTTACTACTTAAAGTACGTACCTATGTATTTCCAATAAAAAAATTGGAAAATAATTACTGTTACATGTAGAATACCTACATGTTTTAAAACTAGGTGTAAACGAGAGGTAATATACATTGCGGTTTTTAAATCAACAGTGTAAAATGGCATCTCACACTATTTCAATAGTACAGAACACCATTTAAAGTTATGGTACCAAGACCTATAGGGACGCGCTTCACATTGAAAATGATACCGAATTTTTTGGTCTCAGCATATCAATTAGGCAAACTCCTTATCGCCACTGGAAGTATGTTATATTTCCTCCGAGATAAGCGTTCTGGTAATGATATTAACTTTGTTGACTTTTAATTAGCAAAATGCCTTACAGTGTAATTTATTTTTATCGGTTTCACGGATAAGAGTATACTTTCGGTTTTTTAGGAAACAATATTTACGTAAATGTGAAACTGGGACTTACCGTAGTTGAATATTTAGAGGAGATACCAATTCGTCATTATTTTTATAGTACAATGTATCCGCATTTACCTAGTTTAATAAGGAAAAATAATAACATAAAATCACGCCTGTATTCCCCGAAGGGTTAGGCAGAGGTGTATAGTAACACACTCATTTCGCCGTTACGTTTAAGTCCCATGTAATAGGGGGCGAGCCTATAACCATCAACACGGAAAAACTCAATAACACTTTGCCCGACCTGGGGATCGAACCTAGGACCCCAAGCTGAGCAGCCTTGATTGCCACCACTAGACCAACGTAGCAGTTCATACAATAATAATAGGATTCAATATAAAACAATAATATGTATAACTATGTATTTGTCATACCATAGATTGATTTATATATTTTTTTAAATTATTTTAGCGAAAATGATTAATTAGGTATGGATTGGTTACGGTTATAGAATAGAAGTATTTTATTTCAGACCGGAGTCCATAGGGTTAGTAACAATTTTACTTAAATTCTAGTGTTACTAAGTTACAGACACATAAAAATATACAATTACCTACATTTCAACGTGGAGCCGCATCCACCGCCGCAACATCGGGGAATCCCACCGATCTGCGAATACACTGAGAATACTGTTGGTGCCGCCGCGAACACGAGTCTTCAGGGATGCACATCTATTCCTAATAATGTTATAATATACATCACTATTGTAAAAATGTAAAAGATAAATTTGAATTAGTCATTAGGCAGATTAAAAAGAAACAATCTATGTTTAAATTGCTTGAAAAATCTATCTATAAGTAGGTATATACTAATATTATAAAGCTGAAGAGTTTGTTTGTTTGAACGCGCTAATCTCTGGAACTACTGGTTGGAATTGAAAAAATCTTATTGAGTTGGATAGTCCATTTATCGAGGAAGGTTTTAGGCTATATAACATCACGCTACGACCAATAGGAGCGGAGCATAAATGAAAAATGTTGCAAAAACGGGGAAAATGTCCACCCGTGTGAAGCCGGGACGGGCCGCTAGTTCTATTATAATATAAATTAAGCTTAATTATATGTTTATAAGTAATTAAAAAACCAGAAAAAGTTGATAGATAGGTAATTAGTCAAAATAAGCACAACCTATATAAATAAAAATGAATCGCCAAATGTGTTGCTAAGCGCAAAACTTGTGAACGGCTCGACCAATTGAGCTATTTTTTTTATATTCCTTAAGGCACAAGGAAGGTTTTTATGGAGAGAAAAAACAAAAATTGCGTGGAAAATAGTAAAAACAACACCTTTCTTTTCCCACTACAGGCCAATAACTTTTGAGAGAACGAAGTTTGTCCGGACAGGTGGTTTAAAAATAAAATAAAGCTCTTTGGAAGAAAGGCGTGAGTTTATGTATGTAAAGCTCTTCCACTCAAAGCTTTTGCCATTTTAAAGCTCTTGCAACAAATACAAAAAGAAAAACATCTTTTATTATTTAACTACATTTCTCTAGCTAACTAACAAAATTAATTCCAACAACAACGCCATTGTTTAACTTTAAAACTATATTTTTTTCGACCGAAATAATAAAATTATCTTAGGAAAACATCGGCCGGCCGGGGAATCGAAGTCGTTATCACGGGCTTATATCTACACCGCTGCGCCGTTGTGTTATCTAAGTGATCTTTTTGTAAGCACCTTGAAGGTCTGTGGTCCAAAATAATGCTATTTATTGCTCTTTTAAAATCATTAACTTTTAGATTTTTAATAGAAAAAAAGTGTAACCATTTTCTATTACACATTAAAAGCAGTGATAGCCTATTGGTGTGACCGTCGGACTGCCAAGTCATAGCTCTCGAGTTCGAACGCAAGGCACGCACCTCTGACTTTTCGGATTCAGTGCGTATTGTATAATTATCGCTTGCTTAAAAACGGTGAAGGAAAACATCGTGAGGAAAAAAGTGTCTGAGAGATATTTCTCGACGGCATGTGAAGCCAAGTCAGAGGCCCATGGCCCATGGGCGGCATAAACTCTGACACCAGGTTAGTCAATAACCACACTAAAATTAGAAGAATTACACATTAACAACAAAAGTGGTATAAGTCCAATTTTTCATGATCTGTTGTATGACATGGGATAAATTCCGAGACCATTTACTATACAGTATTGAAGGCTCATAAAGTTTTATAAACATCTTACAACTAAATTGGCACATCGCCCTCTCACTTCATTGACAAGAAAATGACAAGGGCAGGCTATAAGTAATTAAAATGCGTTTTTAAATGTCATCTATATCTATAGTAATCTATACTAATATTATAAAGAGGAAAATTTGTATTTTTGTATGTAACGAATAACTTAAAAACTACTGGACCGATTTCAAAAATTCTTTTGCCGTTAGAAAGCTACATTATCACTGAGTAACACATAGGCTACGGGCGGAGCCGTGAGGACACAGCTAGTGTTTTATAAAGAGGCTTAACGTTTCCTAAGTTTGATGGGACCGATTTCCACTACACGGAGATCAGAGTATATTTGGCAGTATTTTCAGCGATTGTTTCATACGGCTATTAAAAAATCTATTATAGTCTCTCAGCGCCTGCGGTATGAGAGCGGCAGGAGGGGGGTGCGAAACAATAGACGCGGTCTGTCAGTTTGCTTTGTCTTGTCTACCGCGCACCCCCCTCCTGCCGCTCCCATACCTCAGGAGGTGACTAGCACTTGCGCACGGACTATAGGTCTAGCTTTCTCATCAAAACCACGAAAAACATTCCTTACACGTATAATAATGTTGTACAGTAGGGAAAATGTTATACACCTTAAGCTCTATTTTTGCTTGCACAGTGCAAGAAACGAACTATTTTACCGACTACGTATTGCCAACATTATAGAAATGAAAATACAGTATTTTTGACAGGATATTATGGTGATATGGTGACAGACACAAGTAATGACAATTTATTTAATCGTCGATTTTATTGATGTCATGGTTTTTACAACAAAACTCTTTTAATCAAATCAAAGACATAATTATGGCATTGCTACGTCACATGGAGGCAAAAGGCAATTTTGATCTTTGCTATCAAATAGTTAAACATAATTTTTCATGCATTGTCTGTGTGAAGTTTGAAAAAGTAACATGTGGGAAAGGAATGAATTTGAAAACTGACGAACTTTATTTATCATTCTCCGACTGTACAAAGTACCTGAAATATCTACACCATAGAACTTAGTTCCTGAGAACCCATAGCAGTCGGTGTCGAAATACGGGACCTACATCATGTTATCAGACATCTTGACGATAACGGAGACTCGCCCTATACAGCACACGCTGCATTTGAGTGCAAACTTATTATATTCAATAAATTATCGCTTCATTGATCTAGCTTGAGGAGCTGGATTTGATCCCGAAGATTGGCAAAAATAGAATTGTAAATATTAATGGCTAAAAAAAATAGCTTGCCAAAAATTTAAACTTTGACTTATGACGTTTGACCTACAGCGGCGATATGATTCTTTGCCACAGGGGATCAAAAATATAGATTTTAATTGTATGATTAAATTAAATAAACATTTCTACTAATGCCCGGTTCCTATAGGTAGTCAAAAACGAATCGTTTTGCTTACCAATGGTAGCATTTTTTTATTGCCAAACTAGGCATATAAATGGACTCTTAAGCAAGTTTTGCCAGTGATAGCTACTAACGAATGACAGGGTCTACTATGCAAAGCTATGGGTCTGCTCTATTATTGGTAAAGATACAAGGGTCTTAATTTTTACCGATAACGCTCGGTAAGTCATAGGAACCGGCCATAAGAAGACTGTTAATAAATCTAAAATAGTTTAACAAAAAATCAGAGCCAAAATAATAATAAAACATTTTCAATATCTTCCCATTACCTACTCTAATACGATATTTCAAAATATTCAAAATTTTCATTGTTCATCTACCTTTTTCATAACATTTTGGCTCTCAACATAGTCGTACGTATCATAATCCCCGTTTCGGGGTCAATCTCGTTTAGCATCAATTTATGCACCCGCGCCGTGGGCCGGCCGACTCACGCGCACGCTAATTGATTCCAGATCGGAGGGGGCGGGGCGACTTAAAGGTCGCGAGTTCGATGCCAGATGACGTTGACGGAACTGTGAAAGTTGTGTTTAAGTTAAACTAGTGATAAAGATTTTTGAAAATTTCGTGTGAATATTATTATACCTAATTGTTTTTTGTTCGTTTTTCACAATTATTGTGTTTGTAAGTTAGAGTTTACCAAGCTCAAAGGTTTTAAACCATGTAGAGTTTATCGTTGGGCCCATACAGGCTCATGATCCAAAAGCCGACGTTGGCTCATGATCCATCGCTCTATCTACATAGAAACGCCTTAAAAAAACTGTAAAAAATACATCAATGGATCGTATAGTGTTATTTACAGATAATGTCATGAAACAGAACAGTAGTTTGTACAGTTCTGTGGTCAACATCACACCGCTTTTCTGCAATCCTTTGAAACGAAAACACACGTCTTCACAACCCACCCAACACAGCTCGCGACATCACACGTCCGCGTATCACACCGTCACGCTCGAATCCACCTTCCATTTATTACAACGGATCGTAATCTAAGATGGAGAGCGGGCGACTGATAAGAAACGCCGCGACGCGCGACGCCGCATCGCGATAAGCGGGGTGTGTTGCTGTTGCCGGTAGGACGTCGCGCGCTTCGGTGTGAGGGGGGGACGGTAATTATAGGAGAGAATGTTATCACACCATCTGTGATTTAGTGACTAGATTATTTCGTATGAAAATAGCGCTGTGTGTGTAAATTATAATGAAATTAGATTTTATTTTATTTTAATATTGGTTGAGGTGCAGTTATAATGTACTCGTGTGATAAGATTAAGATTTTAAAGTTTGAATAATTAAATATGCGTTAGAAAGTGTTTGGGCATTCTTCGAAAAATATTAACAAAAATTGAGAACGTCATTAGCATCATCCCAAAGTTAAGAATGCAGATGTTTAATACTATAATTATGATAATGAAAACTGAAACTATACCGCTGCCGTCAAGCAATAAGACAAGAATAAAAACAATCTGACAATACTATAACGTTAACAAACCGGGAGAAGAATGATTTGTTAAAATAATGTTAAAAAATTTCGAATATTCACCCTTTAAACTAAATTAACTTTCCATTAAATTATTATTCACTAGTGACCCGCCCCGGCTTCGCTCGGATGCAATGTAGATACTAATGTGGGGCATATAAACCTTCCTCTTGAATCACTCTATCTATTGCTGAAAACTGCATTAAAATCCGTTGCGTAGTTTAAAAGATCTAAGCGTACAGACAGCGGGAGCGACTTTGTTTTATACTATGCAAAGATTAAATAAATTATTCCCATCCGTAAAGTGTTGAAATCAAACAATAATATACAATTAACGCAACAAATTATAAAACTTCAAACGCTTGCAAGAAAAAAAAAATGTTGATAAAAACTGCACAATATTGGTATTGCGATCAGCAGCTGATCATTCAGTGCACACGATTCTTACAGCATCCCTCTAAAAGGAGCCAACACATAAACTATTCCAACAATTACTATACACCGTGTAACTTCAATAGAAACATTTAGTACCTAACCAAACTTTTTAAAGAAATCTTTACAACAAAAATGTGTCACCAAAAATACACAATACCAACGACAGTTACATTCTACGCCGAAAAGGCGTCTAGCGATCGTGGGGTGGGGGGTAGGGGGGTGTTTTATCGCCCAAAATGCTCCCGATCGCTGCGAGATTCGCCCGCGCGATATAGACTGATTGTTCGACGCGATATAAAGCCCACTCCAGAACATGCCTGTATCTTTTCAAAAAGGTTTTTGTCTCTAATCGCTTGCCAGAATCTAGTTTTAATGACTTTTTATAATAGGTTTACGCGGGTGGAATATTTATTAGTTATTTTTTGTTTTTGAATTTCTACAGGTGTTGTACTTATTGGGGTACCAATTTTCATTTGGAATTTTTTAGTTTACTGTCAACATGCTCATTAAATTGCAATAGTTTTCACCAATGACCTTCAGGAACATCATAGCACGTTATTTTGATTTTCTCCTCTTTTAATACCTACATAAACAGAATACCTACATGCTTTTTTATAACTTTATTAATTCAATTTTCAATAAAAAGTATGAAAACCTATTCTGCTAATGTCAAAGTCAAAGTGGCCTAAGTCAAAAATCCGTTTTTGTTTGAAAGATATCGAAGTTTTTTTTTTAAGTTGCGTCATTCTATTATCATAATAGCTGCACTGAACCGACTTGCTACTTAGCCAGCACACAATAATACACGGTGTATAATTGTTTTTTATCTGCCACGGCGCCATAGGGGCGATATCGTTCGATGCGCCGCGCCGCGATAGCGTCTTACCCCTATGTGTTGACTAGAACTAACAGATAGACTATCAAATATGTATGTGACAATGATGTTTGCTAAATATTTGGTAGCTAGTTAGGTACATAAATAACAGAATACTGTTTTAGAACGCTTAAAGATATAAAAATATTTTTTTTTATTAAAAAATGTTTTCCGAATAAAAGTGACACAAAAAGCATCGTTGGAAAGTAAAAAGCCGACGGCAAATAATTTCAATGCCTCTACTAAAACAGTAGCATGCTGTAAGGCATGCTGATCAAGCATCATGTAAAAGAAGAAACAAGAACAAAACCTTCACCTGTAATCCTGCAACAAAAGAAAAAAAAACCAATAAAAATGTGCAAAAATGCAAAATCATTGATATATTGCTTGTCTTCTAAATTCAAACCAAAAAAAAAACTTGCTTCTCAAGGAAAACGTAATAAAAATTTAAAAAAAGAAAAATATTACATAATATAAGTAGGTAAGAACTCTAAAGACTATCGCAACAATCTGATAATGTAATAATTCTATATATTTACGTTCTCTTTCTTGTTTCGGGTGTGTGTTGCCAACATTATTTATGCGAACATTCGCACAAGCTTTGCATGTATTAAATTTTGTCACACATTTCATTATTCGTTCTTTCAAATCACCTGTCGCATCCGGGTCACACTCGCGTACACCCAAAAATAAACATTATTGCAACAACTTTAAGTTGAAAATAGATTGACGGAATAAAACTTGCGATCTTTTTTGCATTGAATATTTATATTTTATTACCAAAATGGTAAACTAAATTAATAGACATTAATAGATTGATTTTTATCGTATGCTGAACATATAAATCTAGTAAGTGTCTCGAGTCTTTTAATTTGTTACTGAATATGTATTGTCTTTAATTCGTATTTTTGTTGTTATTTAATTAAAAGTTTAATGTTTAATGCAAAGAATTAGCATTTGGTTAATGTTTTCTTTATTTTACAACATTGTTGGCTATTTTGGGCCTGTCCGCGTCGTGTTTTTATTTGTTTGGTGAATTGAAATGCCAGTCTTGAAGTATCCTGAGATTACCTCAATTTTTATAGTTCAGTTCAGTTCTACCTAGGTTTTTCCCAACTATGTTCAGCCTTTTCCCAACTATGTTGGGGTCAGCTTCCAGTCTAACCAGATACGGCTGAATACCAGTATTTGTTACTGAGCAATGCCGATATCCTAAGGTTAGATCAGTTGTCAGACTTTCGGGCGTCTAACTTCCCGTAACGACTGTTATTGGTACTCGTATGACGCACCCGGGACCTATTGTTTAACTATTGTTTAAAGACACAAGAGTCTCAATTTTTAACCAGTAGGTAACGTTCCGTAAATTATAAGAATCAGCCATAAAGCTAACTATCCTTGCATTTTTTGGAATTTTCCACAAAATTTGCTTTCTTTTCACTGAATCCACAGCAGTAAAGGTCTAGTGGTGTGACCGTCGGACTGTCAAGTCATAGGTCTCAAGTTCGAACCCAAGGCACGCGACTTTTCGGATTAATGTGCGTATTGTATAATTATCACTTGCTTAAAAACGGTGAAGGAAAACATCGTGAGAAAACTTGTCTGAGAGATATTTCTCGACGGCATGTGAGACCAAGTCAGAGGCCCATGGGCGGCATAAACAGACACCAGGTTAGTCACTAACCACACGAAAAAGAAAGACTGAATCCACACTTTTTTTTACTGAAACTTCAACAGAATAACATTCAAGTAAACCGAAAAACTGTAGTGTACTTAATTACCACAACACACGTTCGCAATTCGGAGTCGTATCGCTATCGTGTGGTTATCGCATCGCTCCCGGAAACGTCGCCGGGCTTATCGCTGGCCCAACATTACGCTTATGTCAAATGGGGGTGTGTGTATAGTGGTATCACAACAATGCCTCGTGTCTGTATTCAGTGTTCAAGTACCTAGGTAGCAAAAATGTGGCCTCATGAAAGAAGAGAACGAAAAATGTAATACATGAGTAAAAAAAACATAAAAGCATCTACAAGATTAGTCGGAAAAGGGGTACTAAGCCTCGGGCCACTTAATGTATCACAGATGATTGTTTTAAAGTGTTAAAATTTCAAAATTCGATAAAAAAAAATCCCATGCAAAATTATTTCGATTTCAGTTTTTTCAAAAAATCTTCATCTTCCTGCTTTAGTTACGAATTCAGAAATTGGAACTTCTAATCCATGACCCCAAATATGACCTAAAATGTAAACACAGCTGATCATAGCTGAGGATAAATAGAATTTAGCGTATTTTTTATGAAATCTTTGTACAGCTATTTCTCTTAAACAAATGACTTTTGGGGAAAGTTGTAGAACAAAAGTTATCCATTATTATGGGTACTTTAACACCCTTTCAGCGCAGTACCCCCTTTCCGACTAACCTTATATAGTTCAGGCATTAAAATTTTGTATAAAAGGTAAACAAACTGCCTCGTTGGTCTACTGGTGGTAAGGGCAAAGTCTTATTCGGTTTTTCCGTGTGGAATTCCTCAGTAGCAGCTCGGAGTTTGGATTTGGGCCCGGTTGATGGTAATATGCTCGCCCCCTTTAATATGGGATTTAAACATAATGGCGAAATGAGGGTGTTACCTATACACCTCTGCCCAACCCTTCGGGGAATACAGGCGTGATGTTATGTATGTAATGTAAATCTTTGATCGTGAAACATACATTTTGCTACAAGAATCTATTAACCATACACATTTTTAGAAAACCTTAACCCGAATTATTCAGTTATTTTTGTATTCTTAAAATGTGTGTTTTTAATGGTTTCACCAAAGCAAAATTTATATTTCACTGTTAAACCTTTGCTTACCTTTTATACTTCTCTATAGTTGGGCCACAACTGCCACCAGCCCCAACACTAGGTCCTATGCCTTCCGCATTCAGTCTTGAAAATATTATTTTGCGAAAAACTATTCTACAAATTGTGGAGGCCCGTAATTTACAGTTATTTTTTATTGATTATGGAAGAATTGATGTAAGTGGCTGAAGTAGAAGAGACGCATGGAAATGAGCACTTTCAAAGACATAATATAACATCACGCCTGTATTCCCGGAAGGGTTGAGCAGAGGTGTATAGTAACACCCTCATTTCGCCGTTATGTTTAAGTCAACCGGGCACAAATCCAAAGTTTGGGCTACTACTGGGGAACAACCCAATAATACTTGCGGCCTAGAGATCCAACCCAGGACCTCACGATTAGCAGTCGCGCTTGCCACCACTAGACCAACGAAGCAGTTAAAAACAGACTTAAATTATTGCTATCGCTCCTCGTTCTGCTGACTCTGTAAAACAACAATACCAACATATAACAAAACATAGCTTTATGTTATACAGAGAACAATTCTAACAACAGACACTCTACCCATTTCTCTCAAACCCAAACATTGAAACAACAAACCGACGACTTTATAATACACGGCGAACAAAACGTGGGCGCACTCACGTTCTAAGGTGCGACAATAAAATCGCATGCGATCTCTCTGGGCGTTAACAAGCGGGCAAGACAAGCGCGTCGTCGCCTTGTCGCGATCGCATCGGGCCAATTTGTACGCACGTCCCCGGTTACGATTTATTGGGCACGCGAGAAGCGCTCATTGCTAGAGATAGGCCACTCATAGGTGGCCCTGTCTGGGTGTGCATTAGTTTGGGTTGCAGTCCAGTGTTGCGGCCGACAAGTCTTTGCAGGTGAAACTGATATTGTAATTGCAAAATTAACTTGGTCGTTCTTGAATGAGAAAAACACGTTCCACAAGAGTTTTTCCGAAAATATTCTGTATTGATCGCTGATAAGAAATGTGGAAAAGTCAGGGCCATTTAAAAAATAAAATAAACGCAAAGAATATTATAATATTTTGGATAATATTATACAAGGTTAGTCGGAAAGGGGGTACTAAGCCGAAAAGGTGTTAAAGTACCTATAATAAGAGATAACTTTTGTTTTACAACTTTCCCCAAAAGTCGAAATACTTACCAAGTTCTTCAAATATTTCATAAAAAACACGCTAAATTCTATCTATCATCAGTTATGATCAGACGTGTTTACATTTTACGTCATATTTGGGGTCACGGATTAGAAACTCCATTTTCTGAATTCATACCTAACTAAAGCAGGAATGAAGAATTTTTGAAAAAACTATAATAAAAGTAATAACGATCATGGAATTTTTTGTCGATTTTTTTAATTTTAACACTTTCTTTAAAACAATCATCAGTGATACATTAAGTGTACCGCGGCCACCCCTTTTCCGACTAACCTTGTATAAGAAGAAACAAATATTTAATGAAATATTTAAATCATAGCACACAATTTCGTCTTGTGTACATAATTTTCTAAATATAAACCCCTGAATAGACTTGTCTATTTCGACAACCACCAATAACCATCCACATGTTAACCACAAAACAAAAGAACTCAACAAAAAAAAACAATCCTTTGAACAATTTCTCTAAAACAAGGACCATTCCCGCCAATTAAATCCGTTGGGTTTACAAGCGCAACGCTCACGCCCGTGGAGAGTGAAATATAAACGTTAAGGTGCGCGTGAGTCGATCTATCGGCACACGGCGCGGCTATCGGCGGCTGCGATCGCGCCGCGCAATATCATTATTGTACCCCCCACCCCGGGTATGGGACTATCGAGGACAGTTGCGGTTGGGAGTGCAAAGGAATACGATATTTTAGAAAAAGAATGGAAATGAAAAATTGACTTATAAATTTTTAGTTTTTTTTTCATGTTTTGTCTTTAATGTTCTGTTTTGAGAGGATATTCCTTACTTTTTGGCGATTTTCTTTGTGTTTTTTTACAAACCTAAACTTATTAACGTTAACTATTGAGTTTAAATTAACTGTAAATCTTTATTATTGCTCATCAATCTACCTACATTTCAACATCATCAACATTTACCAAGAAAATTCTTCGTCTCTTCGTTTGCCAATTCCATGTTTCTCTAAATTCATACCTAAACTTTACGAGGTAAAATCTCCGTCGTCATATTAATCTTAAAATGTTGCCTCATCAATAAAAACATCATCACTATGCTTATTACCATATTTAGCTAAAGTCCAATTAAAACTAAGATAACGCCACCAGCTAGTCATTACTTACATACCTACGGATTATTAATATTCACTACATAATTACGATTTAAGAATAATAAAACTTTTATAGGTTAATAGGTATTGATTTTATATTGAGATATTGTTTTTATTAGCAGTGATAGTCTAGCGGTTGAACGTTTGCCTTCCATGCCGGGTCTGAGTTCAATCCCAACCCGAACCTCCAACTTTTCGAAATCATGTGCGATCAGAATTTGATTATGACTTGCGTTAACGGTGAAGGTAAACATCGTGAGGAAACCTGCACACTTGAGAGGGCTCCATAAAGTTCTCGATGGTGTGTGTAGTCCATCAACCCTCAACAGGTCAGCGTGGTGGACTAAGACCTAAACCTGATTCTGAGAAGAGTCCCGTGCCCAGCAATGGGAAAGGAATGGGCTGATCATGATGATTATGAACAACTTTGTACTGCGTAATCATCTCGGTGATTCTACAATTTTTCCAACTATCTGGTCAGTTTCCAGTCTAATCAGATCCATCTGTTTTTTTCAAAGAGCGACTGTTCTGACCTCAGCAACTCAATTACTGAGTCATACTAACATCCTAAAGTTAGGCCGGTTGCTAAATCCTAGGGGTGTTAGTCTAGGCCGTTGTCATAGATAATCGTATGACAGCCGTAATTCAGAACGTTTCTATAAGCCATTTATCGAAAATCGAAGACAAAAAGAGGTAACAAACCCAATCGGTGGATATACAACTGACTCATCGAAATATTCTGAATCAGGTGGCAGGACCAACAGCTTAACGTGCTTTCCAAGACAATGACGGATCTAGTGTGTGAAAAACGGTCAGCGATCTGAAAAATGTCTACAGTAAGGGCGGTCAGAAAATTTCTGACGCGTGCGCGAAGTCCCCTCTGCTCTTACATTTATACTGAAGCCGACAGGCAGCCGGATTCGTCAAATTCTGACAGTGCACGAGGTCCGGTACAAAATGTATGTGAAGAGTGCAGAGTTTTCTTATGTGCGGCCGGGTTTAATCGAGTCAAATTGATAAATATCCACTGTCAGTAATTTTAGTATTTCAAAATAATAATACCCGATAGTTTAACTATCGTGTGGTTACCAAACAGAAACATAAACTGATCAAATCACTTTTTATCGCGCTGTGCAACTCCGTGAGGTGAGGTTAAGTAAGAGGAATTATTGCTATAGTGTTCTCAGGCGACGGGTTGATAATATATGGAATATAAATACGCTAGTACAAACTGTACACGGAAATATCTTGAGAAAACTTTCCTCAACAGGCGAGAACGCGGATTGAAGAGTTACAAATTGTAGAGTCTAATACCTTAAGATTTCAGACGGTTTTAAGTTGGAACCATTTGAAGCTTCATCATTTCTATGAGAAAATCTAAGTATTTATATTTCTATGAAAAAAGGAACTAATTCCTAATGCAGAATAATTGTATACTGTTGCTAGTTTGCTTTTCAAATTCATGTGCGGATCAGAATTTGATTATCACTTGCGTTTACGGTGAAGGATAACATCGTGACCTGCACACCTAAGAGGACTCTATAAAAATCTCGATGGTGTGTGTAAATGCACCAACCCGCTCCAGCGCAGCGTGGTGGACTAAGGCCTTAACCTTCCTCATTCTGAGAAGAGGCCCGTGCCCAGCAGTGGGGCAGTACTGGACTAATGGCTAGTCGACTTCTGTATCCGACTTTTTAACTGTGGACAGACCCACAGCAAGGCGACTTCTGACCGTTCGTTACACATCGAGACCCCTCCGTGTCTCGGGATACACGTGAAACAGTCGGTCCCGGGTGTCAAACCTACGATAGTCGTTACAGGAAGTCAGAAGCCCGAAAATCTGACTACTGGTCTAGCCTTAGGATATCGGCATTGCCCAGTAACTGAGTTGCGGAGGTCTGATGGCAGTCGCTCCGTGTAAAATACTGGTATTCAGCCGCATCTGGTTAGACTGGAAGCTGACCACAATATAGTTCGGAAAAGGCTCTTGTTGATTCTTTAACCGTTAACGCTTGCGAAAATACCAAATTGTATGGAAATGACATTTGTTTGAGCGTAAGCAAATGTCATTTCCATACAATTTGATCTGTAGTAGTATAGTTCAAGTGTTTTCTGTTAAACTCATCTTAACAAGAAAATGTAAAATTTTATAAGAATACATCTTCTTAAAGACATCTTAAAATCGCGAAATAAGAACACTAAAGCGAACCAGTAAAACTGCTTTATAAGTTTTACAACTGACTGTACCGAAAGATAAAGGTTTAAAATGTAAATGAGACGTGTTGAAAAAGTATAAGATTATCTCTCTATTAGGTATAAATTAAGGGACGGGGAGTGAGGTATGCGGTACAATTATATTGTCACGAATGTGGCGATCGTGGTCGCACCTGCGAGTGCAATCGGTTCTGCCATCGGCGCGCGCACACGCTAACTTGACGGGGAGGGGGGATTTTTTGTTTTGAAGAATTATTGGGTATTAAAATTTTTGTAATGTAGCAATTTTCGGCGTAAGGTAGTATGTTTTTTTAAATTTGTTTTTATTGACAACGGTCTTGATTAATTGATGTAAGTAGGCTCGTTAAATGATTTTGGATTTAAATTGTTGTATTCCGGTCTCATTTGTTTTTCGTTGGTTTTACACTGAATTTAATCGTTGATTTAATCTTTTTTTTTTCAAAGTATCAAAATCATAATATTTGAACATTTTGAAAGTGAAATATCGACAAGCCCACATCACTATCAAGAAAAATCGACAACCACACGCGAAAGGACACACCATATTCACGATAGCATCAAAACAAAATAACAAAAAAAAACAACTAAATTACCGACTTATTCACATCACTAGCGAACCCATCGACAGAGCGGCCCGTAATCGATACTGCAGCGGACCCACCATATTTTATTGTGTGCCAATTAAAATTATTCTCTTCCTTATGCATTGTGGGAAGTTAGTCTGTGAAACTGGCTGCTTCTATTTGAAATATGGCGTTCACACCGTGATGTATAGACGGGAAAAATAATTGAGACTGTCTATTTAGTTACTTCGAGTTGTTTGTCAGTTGTGAATTGTAAAACAACTTTGTTTGAAACTGTTTAGTTAGCTCATAGTGATGGGTTATCTTTTGTGTCGATGACCAACGTTGACGCGTTTTTGAAGTCCATTGAAATATTGATGAGGATTTTAATGGATGCCTTAGTAGAACCGTTCTTACCAACCAACTGCTGGGCACAGACCACTTCTCAGAATGAGAAAGGCTTAGGCCGTAGTCCACCACGCTGTCCTGGTGCGGGTTGGCGGATTACAGACACCATCGAGATCTTTTTGGAGCCATCTCCGGTGTGCAGTTTTCTTCACGATGCTTTTCCTTTACCGTTAATGCAAGTGATAATCAATTTCTGAAACCATAGAGTGGTCTAAAACAACCCCACATGACTAACACTTCAATTAAAATATAAACTTAAAAGCACAATACAATTGAAAAAGTTAACTTTGAATTAATATTAATTTTTTTTTAAAGAAATTAGTACTGCTTATTCGTTGCTACAAACCGCATTTAAAATCCAGTCTTAACAAGTCTTAATTTTCTTTATCTCGATTATACGTCTGATTTCCGTCGCATATTTTTTAATTACCCCCCATTAAAAATTGCTGAAATCGATGAAGTAGTCGATTCTAAACCAACTGCTTTATTTCTTGTTAATTATTTTATATGCATACATACATAAACTCACGTTTTTTACCCATGGCGGTAGACAGAAACTATAGAACGCCACATGCTACAATCCTTACATATTTTTTTCGCTTTATCCACATTCATAGATCTTGTCATACACGCACGCCGGTTGAGAGTACTACGCATCTGTTCTTTGTGAAGAACATCACCAATAACATCAATGTATGTCCTTCTAGGGCGACCTCTACCGGCGTTTCCATTGACACCCGCCTTGTAAATTCCTTTTGTTAATCGCCGTTCACTCATTCTCTCAACATGACCAAACCACCTAAGCATACTCCTTTGAATTTTTGTCACTACAAAATTATTTTACATCTTGTTTAAAAAAAAACATTTAAATATTCTTCCTCTTCTTTGTTTAATTTAATGAGTAAAGATACTAAAGGGACTCATTTCAATGTTTTTTTTTTAAATTTTACTATTTTACTTAGTTAAAACTGAAACTTGTATATTTTCCTATAATGAAGCAAAGAAAGACCTCATAGCTTTGCATAGCGATGGCAGCAAAGTAAAAGAAGACATCTACAAAATCGTAATTTTACAGGAGAGCATATTTAGTAAAAAATAGTGGCCATTTATCTGCGATGTTTTAAAAATCAAGTGAAACATAGATGTCTTCATTTATGTGCGAAATTTTCATCATTATTTTGAAATTTGAAATAATTTTAATACAGACTTGTAGATAGGGTTGATATAAGCTCATTTTTGTAATAAAAGTATTTTAGCAAAAATGTAGATGTCCGTATCTACTTTGCTGCCATCGATAGTAGACCCCCTCATACGGAAGTAGCTATAACAAGTAAAATTTGCTTCCTAGTCTTTTTATATGCCCAGTTTGTAAATAAACAATGGTGCTATTGGTAAACAAAACGATTCGTTTTTTTATAGGACCTGGGCATAAGTCGGTATTATACATATTATGTGGTCATGTTATAGGCATTAAAAATATTCAAAGCCTTTACTTACCAAGTATTATCGGTTTGTTATCACTCCGCAGTCATTACACATGAGTATTTAGAAACCGTGAAATACAACTCGATTACGTCGCATTTTGAGGATATAAAGAAATTAATGCAAAAAACAGATGTCATCGGCTGCATTTAACAGCCTAACCTCAAAACACTGGTACAGAAGGTCAGATGGCAGACGTTCTTTTAAAAATACTTGTCTTTCGACTGGAAGCCATTCCTGTTATATTTTGTCTACTTTACATTGCAAATAATTAATCCTCTTTGGTTTTCTTAATACTGACCGGTTATAAAAGCTATGGTTACTCTATCTTTACTGTGCTAAGAGACTGACACTAGCTAATATTATAATCTTCCAAGTGGTCATATTTAATTTGAATAAACCATTCTAAGTTCTACATTTAATGTCTGCATTTTTCTTTTCACACCCATAATCCTATTTCCTATAATTCCCTAAATAGGGTAGAAGCCGGTATCAGGTATATCTTGGTCGCAGTTTGGTAACCAATCGTGAAGTCTTGAGGACTTTGATTCGACTTAGTATCAATTTTTACTCTAATACCCGGTTCCTATTGTAAGCAAATGACAATTTAACAATGGTAGTATTCTTATAAAATAGTTTCTAAAATGATACTTTGTATTGATAATAATTACTGAACGAAACATTTTTACGAATATATTATCTGTGGTCAACCCCGCTAAAACTAGACAGATTTTGAAAGATTGCTTGTTACGAAGGTTTTTCTAAGTTAGTTTTTATAATTACCAAAACTGTAATAAGGTGATTAAAACCCCATTCCTTAATGAAAATTGCCTAAAGTCATTCCCGACCCAGTACCCTTGTAGAGAGTTTTCACTATGGCCAAAAACGAATCGTTTTGTTTATCAATAGTAGAATTTTTTATTGCCCAACTGGGACATAAATAGACTTGTAAGCTTATTTTACTTGTAATAGCTATATCCATCATTCATGATATCCATATGCAAGAGTCTACTATGCAGAGCCATACGGTCTTTGGAGTCTCAATTTTAACCAATAACGCTCCGTAAATTATAGGATTCGGCCATTAGTAAGCCCTTGGTTCCCCAAAAGACCAAAAAGGGTGTTAATAAATTCTTCATATAGCCGAGGTTGATAGTTTTCATGTTCCCCCAATCGTCAAGTGTGTTATTGTTATCGTCTGTCTGTGAAGAACTGTATAAATTTGAGCAACCCTTCCAATATGGCTTCCGCATAAATGAATGCTGCCTTTGACACCTGTTTTCCTCCGGCGTTCTTTCAAAACGTTGTGAATCATTCAAAAAAGTCCACTCACACGCATCTGGTTCCGTTACCGATCGCCGATCGCATCGATTTGTTGAATTGGTCAGTCTGCGCACGTGTGAACTCGCCTTTTGCAACACCACCATCACTCGCACCATAACAGCGTAACCAACAACGTGGTTCAAAGTAAAACCGACTTTATATTACAGCAATAGAGTGTTAAATCTACTTGCATTGATTTTTCAAAATCCGAACTTTAGGGACTGCATTCGATTCCAATTTCAAATGACTTGCACTGAGGTGCGTTATTCGTTTAAATCGTGTTACATCCATACGTTCAATGTTGCACTCTAAACATTGTTCGTTAAGGTATAAAATTCAATGGAAAATCAACGGTTTTTGTTGTGTTTTGGTTGTAAAAGGGGTGTGTCGGCGCGAAAGCAGGCTGCGTACGCGCAGATAGCCATTGCGAAGCGGCTAGACGGTGTACAGACGGTGCGTGTCATCGGAATGCGGTATCTTTCACTCTTGCATGTACTAGGTGGGAATACTTATTAAGAATTATGTCATAAGAACAATATTTATCATTTTTATAAGGAAAATAATAGTCAGAACCCCGAAAGTCCGACAAACGGTCTAACCTTAGGATATCGGCATTGCCCAGTAACTGCGTTGCGGAGGTCTGATGGCAGTCGCTCCGTGTAAAATACTGGTATTCAGCCGCATCTGGTTAGACTGGCAGCTGACCCCAAGATAACTGGGAAAAAGGGTAGGAAGAAGATAAGAAAAATAATGATGAAGAAAAGTAAGGCATTATTCTTCTTCTTTTGTATCGGTATGACCTATATGAGAACAGATCATATCTTCGTGAAAAGATTAGCCAGTCAGTAAGGTTGGTAGCAATACTAACTGTCCTATTCCAGGGTGTACCAATATTGGGGCACGCCGCAATAGCGACGGTAAGACCCGTGATGGAGGAGTGGCTGGAGAGGAGTCACGGCGCCCTCAGTTTCCGGCTGACGTAGGTGCTCTCGGGACATGGCTGTTTCGGGAAGTACCTGTATCGTATAGGCCGGGAGCAGACGCCCGGATGTCACCACTGTGTGGACTGCCAGGAGGACACGGCGCAGCACACGCTGCAGGTGTGCGCTGCGTGGACCTGGTTGCGGCAGTGGGTGCTTATTTCTGTACATTTCCTTGCTAAAATGAGTCTTACCGCCCGTTCGCACAGCGGATCCGTTTTAAAGGATCCGTCGGTACTGGATGTGTCGTTCACATTTGTACCGACGGATCAGTTAAACAAATGGTATCTGCGTCGCATCTGGCAGACTGGATACGATAAAAATAACGGAACCAGTATTTTTTACTGGATTCGGAATACTGTCGTGTATGTGAACACGCTCATTCAACTACAGGCACCATCACTAAAATAAAAACGGATCCTGTAAGCAGTTTCTGTGTGAACTAGCTGTTATTTGTCAAATGTTTTAAATACAGTAGGTATACAGGGTGTAAACGAAATCATGTAATTCCTTCAAACCTCGTGATGTACTGCTGACATAGATTAACACTGCACGGGATAGTTTTGGATACAACAAAACAAAAAATTACAAGAATTAAACATTGTGTTCTTAACGTGAAGCATTTTAGCACCCCGAGTTAAATGACCGCACGGCGAGCGGGCGGGGAATTCGCTCGGAACCCTAAAATGCCTCATATTTTAAGAACAATATCTGGGTGACCTTTGATGAAATTGACGTTTTCTAAAAATGACACCTAGCTAGATCGATTTATCGCCCCCGAAACCCCCTGCATACTAAATTTCATGAAAATCGTTGGAGCCGTTTCCGAGATTCAGATTATATATACAAGGTTAGTCGGAAAGGGGGTACTAAGCCGCGGGCCACCTATAGTATCACTGATGACTATTTTAAAGCAAGTGTTAAAATTTCAAAATTCGATAATTTTTATTTCCATGCAAAAAGATTTTTATTTTAGATTTTTCAACAAAAAAAACATACCTGCTTTAGTTATGAATTCAGATAATTAATTTTCTAATCCGTGACCCCAAATATGACCTAAATTGTAAAAACAGCTAATCATAGCTATGGACAGATAGATTTTAGCATATTTTTTATGAAATCTCTGAAAAGCTATTTCTCTTAAACTATCGAGTTTTGGGGAAAGTTGTAGAACAAAAGTTATTCCTTATTATGGGTACTCTAACACCCTTTCGGCTTAGTACCCCCTTTCCGACTAACCTTGTATAAAAGAATTGCTCGTTTAAAGGTATTATATATATTATATTATTATTAGATAGATAGATAAATATGTATACTTCATGTAATTTTTTTTATTGAATCCAAAAGTATCCCTTGTAGAGTTAGTCTACGTCAGTAGTAATCACGAGGTTTGAAGAAATTACATGATTTTATTTACAACCTGTAGTATTTAATTCTTTTAACACATTTAATATCTTTAGTTACATTCAGTAACAGATTAAACACAGATACTTAATCATTGAGGTGAACGCTTGACGCTTAATACCGGTGCATCGTGGATAAGATTACACCAATAATTCATTTCTAACTTGAGAGATGGTACTACTATTCACAAGTTGTACACCCTTAGGATATTTGTGGACAGTTCAATGATAATGATTGGTCCTAACCTCAATCAGCAACTGCCTCGTTGATCTAATAGTGGCAAGCGCGACTGCTGATCGTGAGGCCCTAGGTTCGATCACCACGTCGGGCAAAGTATTATTGGGTTTTTCCGTGTGGAATTCCTCAGTAGGAGCCCGGAGTTTGGATTTGTGCCTGGTTGATGGCAATAATCTCGCCCCTATAACATGGGACGTGGGGGCGAAATGAGGGTTTTATTGAACACTTCTGCTCAACCCTTCGGGGAATAAAGGTGTGATGTTATGTAATATAATTCACAGGAATCAGTCATTAGTGGAATTCCAGGTAGCTGTAGCTTTGATGAAGGAACAAGAAGGAAAAAAGAATAGTTAAACAATATGGTGACTAACCATAGTGATACTGTCAGCAGTGAGTCAACAATGCATGTGAATCAACGATCCATCGATAACGACCCACATGCAAACAGACAAACAAAGATATCGCTGATATAAACGTTATAGCATAGGCACAAAACAGATAGGTACAGAAGTCAATCTACATACAAGTGCGCTCGAGCAACGCACACATAGACACTGCTCACGGACACGATATCTCGGACTGTTTGGGACTAGAGTGCGAGTGAGTGCGAGCGCGAGTGCCATGCGCTTGAGAGAGATAGATATATAGATAGAGCGACCGCCGAGCGTAGGTATAAAAAGTGAAGTACATACATGTGATTGACTTCTGTACCTATCTGTTTTGTGGCATAGGTTAGTTCGATGTGCAATGTTCGTTAATGTCTTATACTCCAACTGTATACAGGGTGTTCAGCGACAGCCGTGCAATTCACTAGGACGCTAAAATGCCTCACGTTAAGAAAACCATGTTAACTTTTTGTTATTTTATTGAATCCAAAAGTATACCGTGCAGGGTTAATCTATGTCAGCAGTACATCACAAAGTTTGAAATAATTACATGATTTTGTTTACACCCTGTATACAAGGTTAGTCGGAAAGGGGGTACTAGTCCGCGGGCCACTTAAAGTATCACTGATGATTCTTTTAAAGTATGAAATAAAATTTCAAAATTTGATAATTTTTATTTCCATGGTTTTTTTTTTATTTTAGTTTTTTCAACTATTACTCATCCCTGCTTTAGTTACGAATTCAAAAAATTGAGCTTCTAATCCGTGACCCCAAATATGAACTAAAATGTAAACAGTTGATCATAGGTGAGGATAGATAGATTTTAGCATATTTTTATGAAATCTTTGAACAGTTAATTTCTCTTTAACTATTAACTTTGAGGGAAAGTTGTAGAAGAAAAATTATTAAAGAGAAACTGACTGACTGACTCTTTAGTTGGAGAGCCTTCAGTTCTCGCCAATAACTGCCCGGTTACGTAGAACCGGTCCATAAGGAAGATCAACAAGTAGTGGTTTAGAAAAAAAACGGCCAAGTGTGAGTCGGACTCGCGCACGAAGGGTTCCGTACCATTATCTATAAAAAAGCAAAAAAATCACGTTTGTTGTATGGGAGCCCCCTTAAATATTTATTTTATTCTGTTTTTTAGTATTTGTTGTTATAGCGGCAACAGAAATACATCATCTGTGAAAATTTCAACTGTCTAACTATCACGGTTCATGAGATATAGCCTGGTGACAGACGGACGGACGGACAGCGGAGTCTTAGTAATAGGGTCCCGTTTTACCCTTTGGGTACGGAACCCTAAAAAAGAACTGACTGATTGATCTATCAACGCACAGCCTAAACTTACGGGTTAGAAACTTGAAATTTTGACAGTAAGTACCTTTTATAACGTAAGCATTCACTAAAGAAAGAAGGAACAATATTTTTTTTAATTACTCTCTAAATGGTTTACTTCATCAGGAAAACAGAAAAAACTAATGTTTCCTAAACATGTTTTTGGAGCGTGCTAGTTTGAATGACTAGCATAACTTGTTTATTTTTTTGGAATGTCGTTTTTTTACTTGACGCTTCTTGAAAAGTCAAAATATCGAAATAATTTATAGAATAAAAAAAAAACTACATTTAAAAAAACCGACTTCAAAAACTAAAAACTATAAAATAACTTAATAAAGATTTAATTTAATACACCTCTTATGCAAACCTTTACAGTTTCAGAAATCGGTGCTAATCCACACGGAACCAAATTGAAGGCACCGACTTCTGAAACTGTAAAGGTATTAGGTTTGCATAAGAGGTGTATTAAATTAAATCTTTATTAAGTTATTTTATAGTTTTTAGTTTTTGAAGTCGATTTTTTTAAACGTAGTTTTTTTATTTTTTACTTTTTAGTGTCTGTAATAGGTTGTTCTGTAAGCTACAGTAGGATTTTTCTAGATTACATCAGGTAGAATAATTACATCGTCCACGTAAACTAAAATGTTCATAAAAAAATAAAAATGTTCAAAAAATTAAAACTACTGGGCCAAACTATGTTAAATTTTTATGGGACCAAATGACAACTATTCCGCATCAAACTAAAGAAGAATCACGTAAATCGGATCATAAATCTCAGCGTAATCGGTGTACATACATAAAAAAAAACTATCGAATATAGAACCTCCTCCTTTTTGAAGTCTGTTAAAAATTATACGTCCATTAATTTCAATTTCCCCTCATCTAAATTCACCGTCACTTCGCAATTTCTTCTCCAAGATTCTCTCCTTACCTACATCCATATATACATGACTAAAATAATTAAATAGCCACACATCGTAGCCTGGCGATCCACCGGGGTGTCCCGGGGTGACGGGGGATGGGTCAGATATTTCAATTCTCCGTCGGATATTGGCGGGAGTCGTGACAACGCATACATCTGCGATCGCCCCCGCCTTATCGAAATATTAGAATCTTGTGTGTGCAATGTAACTTATGACGGGTAGCTTTTATGTACGGATGTTCGACTTGCAAATATATTGGGTTTTTTTGAAGGGTTGGTATCTGTGTGGCTGTCTAGCGTCTACATAAGCATATTTACTTTTAAACGACTTCAAAAAAAGAACCGTGAGAGAAGGTTTGTAATTGGAGTACTTATATTTCTTTTTTGACTACCATGTAGGTCTGCTGGTCGCAAGCGCGATTGGTGAGCATGGGGGTCCAGAAGAAGCCTGTTCACTCTAACTTTGAATAGCCTCGGGTTGTATGCGTTCGGGAACACAGACGCAGGTAGTGAGTTCCGCTCTTTTGCCGTGCGCATTATGAAGGATGTTTGGAAGCGCTTAGTGCGAATTGAAAAAAATGAATTGATTGATAAAAAAAACAACATAACATAACACCACGCCTCGTATTCTCCGAAGGATTCGGCAGAGCTGTTTTAATACACCCTAGTTTCGCCTGTAATAGGGGACGAGCCAATTGCCAATTGCCGGGTACAAATTCAAACTCCGGGCTGCTACTGAGGAATTCCACACGGAAAAACCCAATAACACTGCCCGACATTTTTTTTTTCTCGTTGGAAAGTCCTCATGGATGTCCTTCGCCCGGAGAAGGCGAGGGGGTCTGCCGGACTCTTACCGGCTAAAAACCAACGGTGTTCCTTCTCCTGACCGTACGGCCGGGGTCGCAGGATTCACAAAAGCATGCACCGCAACCCCGGCAGGTCCCGGTCCGCCATCCAACACTGCCCGACCTGGGGATCGAATCCAGGACCTCACGATCAGCAGTTGCGCTTGCCACCACTAGAACAACGGGACGGTTGTTACTAAATTACCACATTTCAAAAGTAGTTTCCTATGTAAACTTATCATTACAGTAGGTAGGTAGGTACTCAGGTGGCTTCTACTCTATATTTATCTTATTTAATGATAATCGTTTAGTCGCCTCAAAAGAAACCTGCAGAAACTGACAAGACAGTGTCGTAACATAACTCAATAAATGTTTGGTGTAGTGGCTGAGCCTTGGAGATTGGCTACTGCGCTACGGGTCGTGGATTCGATTCCCAAACGGAACAAATATTTGTATGGCCTACAAATAGTTGTTCCAGGTCTGGGCGTTTGTGCATGTGAAGATTTGTGTCTGTAAACCCACCCACGATACAGGAGAAATACTATCGTAAGATAACGTTATATAAAAAAACCCAAGTTATTAATACCTACCTATCAAAGACGACAGTAAAATTATAATATGTCTTAAAAAAATAGGGTAATGTAGGGTAGGTATAGGGGTACCTATCCCTCTATACAGGGTGTAAACAAAATCATGTAATTCCTTCGAACCTCGTGATGTACTGCTGACATAGATTAACCCTGCACGGGATACTTCAGGATTCAATAATAATAAAATTACACACACATGTGTTCTTAACATTAGGCATTTTAGCGCCCCAAGTTAAATGACCGCGCGGCAAGCGATACCGCGCAATTTGCTCGGGGTGCTAAAATGCCTCATGTGAAGAACACAAATTTAGTGTTAACTCTTTGTAGTTTTTTTTTTATTGAATCCAAAAGTCTTCCGTTCTGGGTTAATCTAAGTGAGTAGTAACATCACGAGGTTTGAAGGAATTACGTGATTTCGTTTACATGGATTCGTGTGCTCCATCTTAGACCCTGTCTGCGCTTACCATCTGCACTACAAGGGTCTAATACGACCAAGTCAAAGAAAAAAAAAGAATAATAAACCCTCATAAAAAAAAACTAACCATGTACAGTCAGTCTGAAAAATATGTCCCTAGTGTATGAAATGTAACAAAATATTGAATAACATTAGTATATTGACGCGTTGACAAGATCCCACGATCTGGCTCCGCAATTTCCTATTCCGTCCGTCCGTCCGTCCGTCAGTGTACCAACGATGTTTATTTATTTCCTTCTAACATTTCATGAATATTTATCTTTGATATCGTTTTCTATAAAAGTGTTTTGAACATGCAAAAAAAGAAGCTATATAGGTATTTTGGTCAAATAACGAATGGTTGAAACGTGTGTATAATTTTTTTAAGTAAATTGTGATATCTATTGAAAAGATTGTATGGAAAACGACAAATAAATAAGTAGGTACTCATTATTCTTAGCAAAAACTCTATCAAATTTTAGTAATAACATAATATCACGCCTGTATATCTCGAAGGGTTGGGCAGAGGTGTATAGTAACAACCTCATTTCGCCGTTATGTTTAAGTCTCACGTAATAGGGGGCGAGCCTATTGACATCAACCGGGCACAAATCCAAAAACCGGGCTGCTACCAGCCCAATAACACTTTGCCTGACCTGGAGATCGAACCCTGGACCACACGATCAGCAGCCGCGCTTGCCACCACTAGAACAATGAGGCAGTTCAATAGTTCTAATTTTAATAATGTAAGTAAATAAACACAATCTCATTATGAGAATCAATGAAAACGCGTTCTTCGTTAAAACATTATAAATAGACAAAGGATATAGAATATTTTACATCAAAAACCTTATTCCCATTACAATTGATTAAACAATAAATAGATAAACCAAATTGAAACCAACCTTTAGCCAATCTAATAACGGATCACAACTTACAAATTCAAATTTCGAAACAAAGGCGCATCATTCAAACGAATGAAGTGAACGAGCAACGAACGAGTGAACAGATTGAGTGAACAATATCTTATTTTGCAATAATCCGCTAGGAACTGTGGTAATTTCCTGAAAGAGATGAAACAACGTCGACTGTACCGTTTTAAACACAAAATGTTTACAATAAGCGATCGTTTTTGAATACGAAATGGGATTATTAGGATGATGTTACATAGTCATTGGGTGGATGTTTTGTTTTTGCTTCATCGATATTGTTGATTCGTTTTCAAAAGTGTACAACAGAATGTGATTGTTGCAATGAGCATGTTTTGAATTGAAGATAGGTACAAAAGGTTAGGATAGGTTTATTTTCACGTTTTTGTAGTATTTATAGAAGCATAATTTCTGAAAATCATGTGAAAAGGTACATGGTTTCTATTGAAAGAAGTAAAGTTTAATTAACGATTTAGCTTACCTGTACGATATGTTTTTGTTGGTTAGGTACTAACCATAAATCATCACCTTTAACTAACTGAAACTAAGTAAAAAAAAAAACATTTTTTTTTAAACTTCCCTACATTAGCATTTCTCCTGTATCGTGGGTTCATTTACAGACACAAATCTTCACATGCACAAACGCCCAGACACGGAACAACTATCTGTAGGCCATACAAACATTTATTTCGTGCGGGAACCGAACCTATGATCCGTAGCGCAGAGGCTAATCGCTCAGCCACTGCACCAAACGTAAATCAATAAACCAATCACGCTGAAATATTAGTAAAGTTAACCAACCCTGTGTTTCAAATATTTCCATATGCTTCAATGTTAATTGCTAATAATATAACACATAACATCACGCTTTGTATTCCTCGAAGGGTTCAGCAGAGGTGTTTTTAGTACCCCCTCCTTTCACCAGTTAAGTTTAAGTCTCATGTAATAGGGGGCTGCTTATTGCCACTAACCGGGCACAAATCCAGCCTCCGGGCTGATACTGAGAAATTCCTAATGGAAAAACCCAGTAATATTCTGCCCGACCTGGGGATCGAATCCAGGACCCTATGCTCAGCAGTCGCGGTTGCCACCACCAGAGCAAAAAGGCAGTTAAGGCTAGGCAGTTGTTAATAAAATACTAATCTTTATCTTTACATAGTATAAAACAAAGTCGCTCCCGCTGTCTGTCTGTCCATATGTATGCTTAGATCTTTAAAACTACGCAACGGATTTTGATGCGGTTTTTTTAATAGATAGAGTGATTCAAGAGGAAGGTTTATATGCCCCACATTAGTACCTACATTGCACCCGTGCAAAGCCGGGGCGGGTCGCTAGTAGGTAATAAACAAAGAATACAAGTTTATCCAAGTAAAAGTAAACCAAACCACGGATAAGCGTTATTCACAACATCCTTTATTATAAAGAACCCCGTTTTATGTTAATAACGGTTGAATAACTTCACTTACCTATTTACTGTTCAATCTGTTGTTTTATTCAATTAAAAGATGGCGACACTCGCGCTTGAGTCAACATTATGCTCGCTTGTAAATTGATTCAGAAGTTCTTAACTGTGTATTAAGATCGTACAATACTTATTAATATATTAATTTGATTTAAGAGCAATATTTGGTAGATAGCGGTGTCGTTTCCGTTGCATGCGTTGCAACGCAACTTTCACTTTCTTTTTCTATTGAAACAGAAAGAGACAAACCTTACTTAAAATTCTATATAAATTTATTAGGACTAATAATATACGATTTTAATATAACTCCTCTTTATTAATATTCCTTCTCTCAAACCCAATCATTATCTTACCTTTTTTTTCCTTTAACTCTAAATGTAATTTGTGTTGTCTTGTGATTGTTTATTAACATATTGTAATGTCCTTTTTCAGCATGCTCATCTGATTTCAACGCTACAAACACCGGTCAATAGTTTCTGTTTAGTGTAATACTTTACGTACTTATCGCAGTGTCTTTTTCAACTTTGACGTTGGCAGAATCATCGAATAACGATGGAGACATAAAAAAAAAAATTTTGAATTTGAAAGAGACGTACACCCTTAGTTTAATTTAGTCCTGTCAAAGTGCGCAACAGAATCGAAACCAATAGCGTCTGTATTCTAATGACCAGTTCCTATAAACGAGTCATTTTGCTTACCAATGATAGCCATTTCATTGTCAAAATCAGCATATAAATAGATTCGTAAGCAAATTTTACCTGTGATATTTTACTTCCATATGGGAGTGTCTACTATGAAAAGCCATGAGGTCTTTCTTTTCTTTATCGGTAACTAGCGACCTGCCCCAGCTACGCACGGGTGCAATGTATATACTAATGTTGGGCATATAAACCATCCCTTTGAATCACTCTATCTATTAAAAAAAACCGCATCAAAATCCGTTGCGTAGTTTTAAAGATCTAAACATACATAGGGACAGACAGACAGCGGGAGTGACTTTGTTTTATACTATGTAAAAAAGATACAAGGGTCTCCATTTTAACCAATAACGGTCCGTAAATTATAGGAATCAACCATAAGCGGCTTTGTCATAATTTTATTCCATACACTTGCGATGATTACTTGATGAGATAATTGTCTTAGGCCCGACTATACAAATAGTTTACCGGTATATCTGCGAACCCCTCTTATTTTAGGAGACTACGCGGTAAATCATGTCTAATTATAAACTAAATCGAAGGTGATTTAAGTAGTCAACCCTCGTCTTGTTAGCTACTCGGACTATAAACCAACCCTTCAATAAAATTTGCATATAATTACAGCTCCTTTACCAGTCCATTACACGCAAGTTAACAATGACCCAAGAATCCGCAAGTTTTCTGTGTAGTGCTAACGTTATCGGGCTTTTTTAACCAGTATATTTGTGTGGAACCTGATAGGTATGTGGCAACAGACTGCAAAAAACGCGGGCCCATCTGTTTATTTTTATAATTACTACAATCAAATCTGTCGCAAATTAACTAATACGCAGGAAGTGGCAAGTTTAACCGCACAGAGTGTTTCGCCCCGTCGTAAGGTAGTTTGACCCTAAAAACGGGGCAAGTGGTACATTTTACTAAAAGGGGCACGTGGTACGATAATAATCGGTTTCCATCTGATAGGCTTCAACCGAATTCAAATAGACACGTTATTTTTCTTAAAATATTCGTATTCTTAATTACTGCAAGACAATTTGTCGCAAATTGAATAAAGACGCAAGAATTGACAAGTTCTTCATGAGGTTTTTAATTTCCAACGATCTTAATTTAATTTTATTTTTTAATTGACTACTAAACGGCTTACTCTTTATTTCTTAACATATTCGTATTCTTAATTACTGCAAGACAATTTGTCGCAAGTTAATAACGACGCAAGAAGTGGCAAGTTCTTTATGAGGTTATTTATTTTAAACACATATAATTGTAAAAAGAATTAATTGACAGGTAAAGAGCTTACTCTCTATTTCTTAACATATTCGTATTCTTAATTAGTGCAAGACAATTTGTCGCAAGTTAATAAAGACGCAAGAAGTGGCAAGTTCTTTGTGTGGTGCTGGATTTATCGGCTTCTCCCGGGCCCCGCTTCATTTCCTGAGCTCGCCTCTTGTCGAACTTACGCGCGACGCAAGTTATGAGAGGCAGCGGGTATGGTACAATGGGTCTGGTACCACTGTACATACAAATTGGACCTACTTCAGTTAGTTTGACTAATTCATAGTAACAAAGAAATTATCCTAATATATACAATATCAATCTTAACTAGTAAAATATAAATCTAAGGTAAAAACTATTTATATATACAAAATACGTATAAAAATAATAGCTATAGGTAATACTTTCAAATGACGAAAGATTATAACATGTATTTAATCAACTTGAATCAGTAGATGCAGTTATCCAACTTTTGATAAAATTTAATTGCAAAATAAAAAAAAGAGCTAACGTAATTGTGTTTTTCTGTCATTTTCTCACGAGCTAGCAAGCAAGTTCAATGACTGCTATTTTGAAGATGGCAAAAAAATATGAAGGTTAACTTAAGCACCTTCAGCAGATAGCAGTCTGCCTGCTATCGTTCTGTCTAGCCTTTTCCCAACTGTGTTGGGGTCAACTTCCAGTTTAACCAGATGCGACTAAATACCAGTATTTTGCACGGAGTGACTACCATGAGAACTCCGCAACCCAGTTACTGGGCAATGCCGATATTCTAAAGTTAGATCATTTTGCCTGCTATATGAGTAGAAAATCGAATTTTTTGGACAGTCCTAACGCCTTTATCGACTGTTCCATGAAGTTATAAGTACTTTGTGGATTCCATATGTTCCTCCCGCTAGCAGCTTGTCACTTGCGCTCCACACTAACACTACAACGCAGGGATAATCGCATTGTTTTGTTTTTGATTCATTGCATTTGTTCTCGTAAACTTTGTATTTATTACGTTTCTTGCACCGATCGGATATTTCTATGTTCACATTTACCGTTCGTTTGATTTACGTATTGTTTATCTTTGAGAGGTTATTAATAAAAAGTTTGTGTGTATTTGTTTAGAGATTGGTCTGAGGTACTAAGGCTTGTTTTAACGAACTTGTTGCCAACATAGTTCAACAGATGCAGGTGTTGGGAAGGTTTTTTAAGAGAATTCTTATATCTTAATATCTTTGAAAGAGATTCTGTTAACGTTAAGATTTTGTTCAAACATCAGACCTGTTGTTGCTATAAGAGTTATAAGACCTGCTATAGCTATGACAGTTTCTACATTCCTGTAAATAATCTTCTTCTTCTTCCTGCCCTTATCCCACACTAGGTGGGGTCGGCACAACATGTATGTCATAAATCCATGTTGTTAGAGGTTTTGGCTTATTGTTTTATGACCGGCCGCCTGCCTGACTTCAACCCTCCTTGGGAATATTCGTTGCGCTGTCGCGCGGGTAACCCGATCTGCTTGCTGATATTATGCACTGGGTCCAAAACTGATATGCTTGTCAATCTTATTGCCGACAACTAAGCAGACTATGTTCTTCTTAGTGGAGTATACTTGAAGTTCCTCTACGCTCATTCATTTTTGCTAGGGACTTTGGTCCTGACACGACGTTCTATGTGTAGTCAACTCCGATTGTAGCTGGAAATGATGAATTGCAGTCTCCCGTTGTGAACGCTAGGATTGGATTTACCCACACTGCACTCACCGATAAAATAATATAAAATTTCTAAGATAAAATAATATACAATGTAAAAAAACACGAAAAATAAATTTTATAAAATATCATTAAATTAAATCACATTCCTGTAAATAATATCTTTAATAAAGCTAGAACAAAGTCTGATAACCGGTCTAACCTTAGGATATCGGCATTGCCCAGTAACTGGGTTGCGGAGGTCTGATGGCAGTCGCTCCGTGTAAAATACTGGTATTCAACCGCATCTGGTGAGACTGGAAGCTGACCCCAACATAGTTGGGAAAAGGCTAGGCAGAATAATGAAACTAGAATAAAAGCCGTGTATCATTTCTTGTGTGTCTTAATACGAATCAAGCATTTTCAGTGTTGCGTTAGTCTTTTCGAAGTTCTGCCAACGCGTTTGGACCATCTTTTTGGCTTAATTCCAGATTAAGCTATACGTTTTTTTTTCCGTGTGGTTATTGATTAACCTGGTGTCAGAGTTTAAGCCGCCCATGGGCCTCTGAATTGGCTTCACATACCGTCAAGAAATATCTCTCAGGCATGCCGGTTTCCTCACGGTGTTTTCCTGCACCGTTTTTAAGCAAGTGATAATTATACAATACGCACATAAATCCGAAAAGTCAGAGGTGCGTGCCTTGGGTTCGAACTCGAGACCTATGACTTGGCAGTCCGACGCTCACACCACTAGGCTATCACTGACTTAAGATTTACGTAAAACTGATTCTATATTATGAACTCGCTATAAAATTGACCATAAGGTTGATACGGTTCAAATAGTGTCAACATGGGTTTACTTTCCTAACTCCCCCATCCTTTCGATTCCACCCTATTCCGATAAAGAGCTTCTAATTTCAAAGAATTGCATGCACAATGTCGTTTATAATAATATATTCATTATTTCTTGGAACTTTTCCACGGTAAAGTCGAGACCAACGATAGGTGCGTAAATTGTAAACAAACAGATTCATAGAATTAATTATATTATTATTTATTTAAATCGCCAGTCATGGAAATTAAGGAAAGGGACATTGTCTCTTGTCTATGTTTTTCAAGTCCGTAATTAGTATAAGTATAGACACATCTAATAAACATTGAGGAGTATAAAGTACATACAACAGAATCTTGTGGGGGTGAATCTATCATTACAGTTATAGCTAATATCGGTATGTCAGGATTGCAAGCATGGTAAATAAAGTAAATGAAACCAACATAGATTCTCCACCACTGAGAGTACTTATATTTAGGTTAGTGGTTAGTTACAGAAGCTAGTTCACAATATAATTTACACAAGATCATAAAATAAGGACAAGCTACTTAGATATAAAAGGTCACACTTCTTCGGCTTTTCGACATGGAATCCTCTTTCGAATGACCAATGTTTTTATAGCTTCGGGTACGTTGATTCATCTTGACGATTATCCTCCTTTATCAACATTTTCCACCAGCTACCGATACCAGGGGCTCGTGGCTAATTAAAAACCGCGCGGATCATAAGATTTGCGAGGTTAAGCTGCGCTTGCTGGGGTCAGTCCCTGGATGGGTGACCAATGTTATTAATTACACATCGAGACCCCTCCGTGCCTCGGCGAGCACGTTAAACTGTTGGTCCCGGGTGTCATACGAATACATATGACAGTCGTTACGGGTAGTTGGAAGCCCGAAAGTCTGACAACAGGTCTTAGGATATCGGCATTGCCCAGTAACTGGGTTGGGGAGGTCTGATGGCAGTCGCTCCGCGTAAAATACTGGTATTCAGTCAGATCTGGTTAGATTGGAAGCTGACCTCAAACAGTTGGGAAAAGGATAGGAGGATGATTCCAATGGTTGTCTGGAAAAAATTGCTTTAAGCGATAAGACCGCCATTTGTACTGTATTCCTTCTGTTTTATTTCTTTTATTGTGCAATAAAGTATATCTACCTATCTATCTATAATGACATCCAATAAAAAAATGTGGTTGTAGACATTCTTTTATTTCTGCTGATTCGAAAATCTGGAACATTTACATCCGTTAGGGCTCTGCAATTCTCACCAGAAAAAGGGCGTGAAAGTACATAATGTACCTACTTCCATATACTTTCACAGATACCATAAAAGGCGAAGTTTTCAAACGAGCTGAAGCCCCATCGAGGCGCGCGTGATGGTAGATTAGCCACTCTCGCGCTTTTACGCCGTCCTACTCACACTTGACAGAAGAAAAGAGATAGATAGCTTTATGATACTCGTACCGTACATATAACTTATATCTTCAGGCTCGCTTCAGAGGAGGTAGGCAGAATTTGAAGCAATATTTTTATAATGCATGCGTGCGACCATAACAAGATTTTATGATTTTTTTCTTTAATTATTTTTACTGCGTTGTTGGTCTAATCGTCGCAAGCGCGACTGCTAATCATGGGGTCCTGGGTTCGATCCCCAGGTTGGGCAGTGTTATTGGGTTTATCCATTAGGAATTTCTCAGTAGCAGCCCGGAGTTTGGATTTGTGCACGGTTGATGGCAATAGGCTCGCCTCATATTAAATGGGACTTAAACATAACTGGCGAAATGAGGGTGTACTAAAAACACCTCTGCCGAACCCTTGGAGGAATTTAAGGCGAGATATTATGAATGTTTATGTAAAAGAAAAATTGCGAAGGTCTCCGGGTCATCTTGTCAATCTATACTTCTATACTAATATTATAAAGATGAAAGATTTGTATTTTTGTATGTAACGAATAAACTTAAAAGCTACTGGACCGATTTCAAAAATTCTTTTGCCGTTAGACAGCTACACTATCACAGAGTAACATAGGCTATATTTATTACTGGAATAAAACTACTTACGCGGGCGGAGCCGTGAGGACACAGCTAGTATTAATATAAAATGCAATGATCGCTTATAAAATTACTTCGATATAACTCTTACTAAATAAAGTTATAAAAATTTAAGTAGGTACGCCAAAACATTTTACAATTCGAATCCCAAATTCCATCAATACTTGTACAGATCCTTTACAACGATTAAATGGCTACGAGCTATAAAATCATATCACGAATTTTATAACTAAAACACCGTTAGCTAGTAACACTAAACTTACCTAGGTACAACGAAAACAGCGTGGGAATATCCTAACATTTGTTCCAACCGTTGCCCAAGCGCAGGATCTAATCGAGATATTAATCGAGTTAGCGAGTTACTCGATTGCGCGTTATCGATTGTAGAATGAATGTTACATTACAAGCAATTAGAGGTTGACGAAGCTACGCTTATATGGTTATGTGAAATCTAGTGGACTGTGTAGTGACTAATTGCAGTTGTATTTAGGTTGCATTCTTTGTTGTAGGTTAAGTATCTTTACATAGTATAAAACAAAATCGCTCCCGCTGTCTGTCTGTCCCTATGAATGCTTAGATCTTTAAAACTACGCAACGGATTTTGATGCGGTTTTTTTAATAGATAGAGTGATTCAAGAGGAAATTTTATATGCCCCACATTAGTACCTACATTGAACACGTGCGAAGCCGGGGCGGTCACTAGTTTTAGATCATTTTTAAATTAAGAACGTTGAAACCATTTTTTTATTCATGCCAGTAAGAACATTTTAAACCATAGTTTATCAGTTTAGAGACCTATTTCTCTTTGCAAAATTTGAATTAATTAAGGGGAGTATTCACAGAAATCTAAATAATATTTAGATTCCTGTAGGTTATTATATTTGAGGTTTTTACTGAGAATAAGTAGTTCTAACAATTAATCTAATTCTCAGTGGTAATTCACATTTAAATGTATGATTCGCTCAACACGCTAATTACGAAACACTCTCACAATCGCAATAGTTAGCTTTGAGTTTGATAATTCAACACTGCCCATTGCACTATAATCTTCTTTACATAGTACTAGCTGTGTCCTCACGGCTCCACCCGCGTGAGTAGTTTTATTCCAGTAATAAATATAGCCTATGTTACTCAGTGATAATGCAGCTTTCTAACGGCTATAGAATTTTTGAAATCGGTCCAGTAGTTTTTAAGTTTATTCCTTACATACAAAAATACAAATCTTTCCTCTTTATAATATTAGCATAGATATAGATAAAACAAAGTCGCTCCCGCTGTCTGTACGCTTAGATCTTTTAAACTACGCAACGGATTTTAATGCAGTTTTATAGCAGTTTTCAGCAATAGATAGAGTGATTCAAGAGGAAGGTTTATATGTCCCACATTAATATCTACATTGTTACGTCTTATCGTCAAAATGAAAGCGATTACTAGCGTATTACGCGATTACCTTGCTCCCGTAAGCACATTATGCTATCAAAAATACCCATTCAAGAAACCAAGAGGTTCACTTAAACCCATATCATACACCTAACATTGCAGAACGTGAGGCTTTCGCTCCGATCTAATTCCATCCAATACTAATTGTCGAACAGGCTCTCGGAGCTGATCGTTCGCCGAACGCAGATTAGGCGCGCTCAGGCCCTTGATACACTGGCCTGATGATACTTGGAAATGATTGTATCGGAACTTGCTCTTTCCAAGCCGGGCTTTGAGTGGTTATTGATATAGCCTTAAGTGGGAGAAATCTTTTTGCGAAAATGTTTCATCGACCGCTGTAAAACGCGCTGGTAGAATTCATGATCATGTTTGTGAACATTTTGTCAGGTTCAATAACTATTAACAGCGATAGCTTCAAGAAATTCTCGATGGTGCTTGTAGTCCGTCAACTCGCACCAGGCAAGTGTGGTGGACTAAGGCCTAAACCCGTGTCAAACTGAATGAGTGGGTCGAGGAACTTCAAGTATACCCCGCCACGAAGAACATAGTCTACTTAGTTGGCGGCAATAAGATTAACAAGTATATCATTTTGGGACCCAGTGCATAATATCAGCAATCAGATTGGGTCACCCGCGCGACAGCGCAACGAGTATTCCCAAGGAGGGTTGATGTCAGGCAGGCGGCCGGTCAGAAAACAATAAGCCAAAACCTCTAACAACATGGATTTATGAAATACATGTTGTGCCGACCCCACCTAGTGTGGGATAAAGGCAGGAAGAAGAAGAAGAAAAGCCTAACGGTTGAACGCTTGTCTTCCATGCAAGGTTTAACTTCGATCCCGGCCTAATGACTTGCGTCAACAGTCAAGGAAACTTGCACACTTAAGAGAGCTCCAAAAAGTTCTCGATGATGTATGTAGTCTGCCAACCGCACCAGGCCAGCGTGGTGGACTAAAGCCTAAACCGGTTTCATTCTGAGAAGAGGCTCCAGTACCGCAGTGAGACAGTAATGGACTGATTATGGCCGTTTTGCGCGGATGTGACGCATATTTTTCCCCAAGCTTCTATTCAGTTTTGTTACTTTTATTTTATTTTGTGCGTCATGTTGGCGCGAATAAATAACTTTTCTTTCTTTTCTTTCTATTATGAATATTATGTTAACATACATACATACATACATAAACTCACGCCTTTTTCCCATGGGGGTAGGCAGAAACTATAGAACGCTAACTTATTATGTTAAGTAAATTGCTAAAAAGGCTAAATAACTTCTAAAATCTAAATAAAAATCCACAGGTTAAGGAAACCAAAACGCGATATATCTCTTTCTATAGCCGACCTTATTTATACCTTCGAACGAAATACTACATAGGAAATCAAATAAGAAGATAATTGTATTCTAAATCCGTAACGTATGTTACAAGTGTGTAGTGTACTAGCTTTTGCCAGCAGCTTCGCTTGCGTGATTTTTTTCACCTCCTTAGGAGAGAAATTTTGATAAATCCTTCCTTAGTTTGACTACATTATAAAAGGTACCTGCTGACAAAATTTCAAGCTTCTAACTCCAGCGGCTTAGACTGTGCGTTGATAGATCAGTCAGACAGTCAGTTTCTCTTTTTATATATAGATACAGACAGATCAAAACAATATTGAGTCTCACTACTCGCATACCAAACATTTGTTCACCTCTCATACATTATAGAAAGATCTTTCCTATCTTCTGCATGATTTACATCATTTTTGTGCTTAAATTTAGCTTTAAACTTAAATTTTAGATCGGGAACACCAGACGGTGCTCTATCGAGAACAAGCGTATCTCTTCCGAGCACAATCTCTGTATTATCTATGCGACCGGGAGGCTACAACCAGTTGACAAACTGCACTACGTGATATTGCAGCCATTACTCCTGGTGATTCATATCGAACACCCCCCGACACCCCCAGCACACCCTGACACACCCAACACCCGGCTCCCTGAGATAACGGCCCGACCAATATAGCTATTAAAATTTAACCTGCAGACAAAAAGTAGGTTAGAACCTAGGAACTAACTCATGTGGTAATTACTACAATCAATCATGTCAGGATTCGTTCTCTTTGTTTTCTGAAAATCGTAAAAGAATAAAAAATGAAGCTTGTATAACTTTCCAGTGGGAATCTCTAAATAGTGTCAAATAAGAACACGAATAACGAATCACAATCGTAGCAAAGCAAAACTGTTGTGAGTCTAAAGACTGTCACTCAAACACGCGAATAAAATAAAAAATGAACAAACAATAGAGAAAAGAATTCTTATCGTTATTTTAAAAAGCAAATTAGGCTTCATAACCTTTTCCATAAACGAGTGACCACCGAAAAAAAAGATCTGTTTAAAAAAAGTTAAAACGTCAAAGTGACAGGTGGAGAGCGCGCCAAAACTACCGTTGACAAAGCACCGGTGAGCCGAAACAATCAACAAATTCACATCGTACAAACGGATCGGACATTTATTGTTCGCTATCGTTACATTCCACCTCTGTTGTTTATAACAGAGACGCCCAATTTGCTAGGGAGAGACTTTTTATCTCGTTTTTTTGCTATTTTTTTTTGGTACACGTCGAACAAAGGCGATATGACAGGTCTCAGTGTAGGAACGGTATCGCTAGTCGGGCACGACGAAAAACGAGAATAGAGTAATCGAGCAATCGAGTAAAAACAGAAGGAGCGGGAGGGAGCCCATCGGCCCGTGACAATTGCATCTGCAGTCGAATTGCAGACGCCATGTTGGATTATTGCGCACCTCTATTTCGATTAAGTGTCTCGACGGCTTTGTTTTAGTTCGCCGTCCCGTTTTTCCACTTCTTTATTTTTGTTAGTATTTTTCCGTGTATGATTTTACAAATTAATTTTCTGACGTTCATTATTGTCAATAATAAAATTACATTTTGACAAGGACGGTTGATAACGTCAAAACAAATGGATTTCTTCGTAATAATGTAAGGATCTCGACATGTCGTGGTTATTGATGTCGTAATGAACTTCCATTAAGAAAATAATTTAATACAGTTTTGATATAAACATTTCAAAAACACGTGTAAAAGTATTCACAGCTTTGTGAATGCGATATCAGCTTACAACCTTTCTCGGAAGGTCCGTGCGTCTCACAATAGTGTTGTGCCTTAAAATATTCTTATTTTAATCGAGTAGGTGTATCGAGGAAGCGAGTATCGAGAGCGCTCGTGTGGAATATAGATAGTGACGGACGGTGGACGGCGACCACCGATACGATACAAGGCGCGCCATGCCAGAAATCTATTCATATTTTTCAATTTTCGTCCAATTTTGAACGCAGGTGAAAGCTGTGAGTCTGACTTTTAACCTGACGTAGATAAGAACATTTTGTGAACACAAAGAGTACGTTTTAAACGATAATGTATTAATACACATACTTATGTCATGTAGGTATACAGAATTTAGATTTGAATTCACAATTCTAGAAACGTGAAAAAGAATTTGATAGCTTTGCACCTAAAACGACCGTCTAAAAACCGACAAGAGTCATCGACGAAGCTTTCAAAATTCCAATTCGAAATCAATCAACTCAATCCTCTGACATACGTCATCCGACTTTGACAGTTTAAAAAAATGGCGAAGGAACCAATCGGGTTGTGACGTTGGCAACAAAAGGGCGCGCGTCAGCGACGATGGATTCGAAAATTAAAATCTCGCGTTAGTTGGCAATGTTGGCAGTGGTGACGGCTGTCGGCAGCCGCCGGCCGCGCTGCCAACCAGTTCGATTTCAGGCTTGTTCTAAATATGTCAACACTTCTTTGTTATCGAGGGACGTGCGCGCGGAAATGAAAGTCCATCGAGTAGACGAGTCTATTATCGCATCGCATATTATATGGTCCGGGAGCGTTGTACAGAGCTAATTAACGGCAATTTACTCTGGAATAGTGCTGTGTGATGCTGGAGCCTGGCTTCTTCTGTGGGGCCTCGCATTTTTTGGGGTCCTAGAATATACGAAGAGATTTGAATTACTCTGTAGATCAATGTTTGATCACTGGGCCTGCCATGACTCGCCTAATACCTTTGAATCACAATTTCCATGAAATAACAAGAATCTAATACGCGATCATCTGTAGGAACCAGTTCATCACTTAAACATAATATTAACATCTTTTAAACTTATCAACACCCCATAAATCTTTCCCATTAGTTATGCATGAATACCTGTGTAAGTATGTTGATAACACCTAACCCGCAACGCAACCCAAACATTCAATAAGATGAGTGACACACGATTAAGTATCAACTTACACCGCAAAGGAAGTAAGGATGATACCTACTTTATATTAAAATTCATCCAAAAATTGAATGACAATATCGCTGAAAGACATCGCACAATGCTCCAACCGCGCTCCGTCCTGGCAAAAAACCGCGCAAAAATTTCCAATTTCAACTTCTATTCGATAATTCGCGGAAACGCGAAGAAAACTTACATGAGTGACGTATCAGTGTGCGGCAGGCGGCTGCGAGATATCCACGTATTTACCTACGTACCTGTCGTCGTCTCGTCACCGTCGGGCTAAGCCCGCTCCATTCTATACAGAGTTGAAAAACTTTTCGACTGTTATGTGTGATAGCGACACCATTCGCACTAGAGTTCAGAACAAAATAAAGAAGGTTTATTGAAAAGCCACCGTGGAGTCAACATTTCTAATCTGCTTGGCAGCACGCTTTATAGTTTTTGTAAACCGGTGTGTGTGATAATTTGTTTAGCGGTACGCTTAATCTTTCAACGGAAACAATAAAATCTCTTCACTAATATAGATATAATAAAAATGGAGATTCACGAATATTTTGAATAGAAAATATATGTATTTTTTCTACGGGCACTGTATCGTCACACGTCACCTGTCCGAACAGATTCCAATCGCGATCCGCGCGACATTATGTTTGCTCAGTCGTCAAAAAATCTTTTGTCCCCACGAGATAAGCTTCGCACCACAGTGCGACACTAGCTATCGTCGTGCAATTTTTTTTAAACTAATGTCGTGTATCGGCTTCGTTTCAATGATACCTATAGGTTTTTATTTAGTTTAATTGTATTATCACTAAGACCTTTCATACTAGTAAACTGGTTATAAAATAAATATTTTTATATATAGCAATTAAATGCACGATAAAATTATGAAATGCGATTATAATTTTAAGTAAAACTAATTATAGATTAGTAGTATGTGGCATTTCCCGTCGCATTATTTTAACAAATTACTTTAAACCAATTAAACTATTTTGTCAATGTAATTGTTTATACAGTTCCCAAGTAAATTAGTTTTAATAATTATCGCTGTTTCTAAGGACTATTTCTGAGTGATAATAGTTTCTCTATCTATGCCAGTTGACTTGTTATACAAGTTATTGATAAGGTAATGCAGCCTCGTTTAATGCATTAAAAAAAAGAAAAAAGAGTTTTTTGTATTTAAGTTAAGCAGTATTTTAATTGCTTAATTAATAGTGCCTATGTTTTAAATGTCAATGTATAATTTTGCCTTACAAGTAAGACAGCAAATTAATCAGAAACTCGCGATATTTGTTTAAATAAGCTGCCCATTACTATCCCACTGGCTGGGCACGGGTCTTTTCTCAGAATGGAAAGGGTTCAGGCCTTAACCCTCAATCGGGCATAAGATTTTAAGACAAGTAAATAACAAACAATTTGGTTTTTTTTATACAATAATAATAAAAAAAAGATATTTAAAAAAATGTAATTATTATTTTTATTTTCTATTAAAGAAAATAGTAAAAAAAATAATAATAATATTACTAGGTTTAAAAGTAAAAACATAAAGAAGCTTGTGGCTTTCGCGACATCTTCGAAAAAAGTTGGTGGCAAATATAGGTAGTTCCTTTGCCTTATTAAGAATTAATCCACCCCGCTGGCTTGGTGGGAGTTGGTAGACTACACACACTATTGAGAACTTTTTGGAGCTCTCTTATGGGTGCAGGTTTTCTTATGTTTTCCTTCGCCGTTTACGCAAGTGATAATCAAATTCGGATTGGCATATTAATTCGAAAAGTCAGAGATACGGGCTAGGCCCGAACTTGGACCGTCCTGCATGAAAGACAAAACCGTTAAATTGGGGCCCATGATAACCCATATTTATAGGTTAAAGAGAGTTAATGTTAGAAGAAAATGTTCAAGGCATTTAAAATGGATAGAATCGCTCTGAGTTGAGGCCTAAATACTTCTTATTCTGAAAAGAGGCCTGTGTCCGGCAGTGGGACGGTAATGGGCCGATTATGCTTATTTTATTTATTTATTCTTGACTTGGTAGCGTTTGGCCCTAGTCTCACCTGATGGTAAGCGCAGACAGGGTCTAGGACGGAGCACACGAATCCAAGGAACAGAGATATAGAGAGATTCCCCTATACCCTTCTAATTCTCACATACACACGACGGAACACAGTAAACTGCTTGGCGGTGGTTTTTAATGTGAGCTTGGTAGCTAGCCAGGCGGGCCGTATAGATCCTACCACCAAGCGTGCTGGGTTTTGTTGTATCTTACAACACGCGTCTATTCCCAGCGTGCGGTGAGGAAGTTTTATATTATAACCCGTCCCCACACGGTGTAAAATGCTCATGCTAAAACCAACACTACCAACCTTGTATGACAGCGCATTTTCACTTTTTTCCCTTATCAATAAACTTAGATAAATAAAAATAAATTTAAGTACACACAATATATCAATAATGCCTCAAACAGATGCTATCAGATTTCTTTAATCACAAAAAAAGAATTTGCCGTCGAACTATCGGGTGTAATGATAATAATCTACACATTGCTCCCACAATAATTCTGATTACTATCACAGTATGTAATCCGACATGTCGTTTGATAAAAATCGTAAAAATCGCGCTCGATTAAGTTTTTATCGGTTTTTTCAACGATAAGGAGTCGCGCTTGGACGAAAGCAGTTAGTGCGCGCTAGATTGTCGAAGCGAAACACCGTGCATGTGATTGGGTTGAACCACTGTGCGATATGGACGGGAATTACTGTCGGTTCGTGTATTTTTTTAATATTCAGTAGGTATTAGAGATGATTGGAGTTATTTTTGTCGATTTCTTAAGGCTGTTATAGATAAGGAAATTTAAAAAAAAAGGTAATGCCGGCGCTATTATTCTAATAAGGCACTGATTTACTATTGAAATCATTATGCTAATGTTAAAGTTAAAGTAAAGTTATTGAGACGATGGGTTTAATTTGAGGCTGAAAATCCGCCAAATGGCGCCACTTTTGGACAGGGGTGAAAAATGACAGAACCTATATTTAAAACTGATGTTTGGACTGTACAACTGCGCTGAAATAAAATTGTTATTATTATGGCAAGGGAATAGTTTTGTAATTTTTTCACCCCGGTTGGTGGGTCTTCAGCTTAAAATTAGCCACCATTGCCTTAGTTCTAATAACTTCAAAGTATAATTTATTCAAAGTATAAATAAATATTTAATTAATTAAATATATTTAAGGTGTAATATAATAATACATTAACGATAAATAAAATCCAAGAGATATAGGAAATAAATACTTTATCATTATCTGTGAGGATTACCGAAGATTGTAAATAAAAAAAAAAATCATAGATTTGTTTAGAACTTATCATAGCTTAAAAGGGCACATATTAAACGACCTTCATTTTTATATTTGTGTAGCGATAATCTTAAAAAGATTATCATACATACCTTCTGTAGTTAAAAGGTTTTTTTTTTGCCTACATTTTTATCTGTTTGCCCCACTATGCTAGCTTTTATAGAATTCTGATAACTAATATTTCCAGCAATATTAAATTCGGATAAGTATGATAAATTAAAAAGACCAGTTTTATAAGCATTAGTACTTAACATAATGTTCAGTTCCCTTTCTACTTAAATATGAGATTAGAGGAGTTTCAGTGTCTAACAGTCCATTCTGTAGTAGTAAATAAGCTTTCAACATTAATTTAAACAAGTTATAATCATCTTAATTCAACGAGGGACATAATATAAGACGTGTCGTCTATCCATATGGGAGTTCCAATATGACGACATGTAATAACCATCTAAAAGCATTAAATTTATTAGCAGTGACCGTCGGACTGCCAAGTCATAAGTTTCGAGTTCGAACCCAAGGCACGCACCTCTGACTTTTAGGATTCATGTGCGTATTGTATAATTATCGCTTGCTTAAAAACGGTGAAGGAAAACATCGTGAGGAAACCGACATGCCTGAGAGATATTTCTCGACGGCATGTGAAGCCTAGTCAGAGGCCCATGGGCGGCATAAACTCTGACACCAGGTTAGTCACTAATCACACGAAAAGAAAGAAGAAGAGCATTCAATCTATTAGCAAGTTAAATTGCGCATGTTTACTTGCGGACACCTGCCGCAAGTCGACTTCTGGAAGTTTTACCGACTTGCCAGATTTGTCGCAAGCTGCTTGTAACTTGTTTTCAGTGTAGCAAGAACTTGTGTTAATAACTTGTGCAATTTAACATACTATGTGGATTGAGTGCCAAATGTAGGAAAATTTCTGTTAGCATCTTACACACTGGAGCTTGTATATGTAAAGATTTGTGTCTGTAAACGCACCTATTATTCAGAAATACTCTACGAGGCAACATCTTAAAAAAGACCTGCAGGCGTAGTATAACCACCATAGACAAGGATTTTGTCTACGGAAAAATAGGCATAACATAACATCACGCCTGTATTACCCGAAGGGTTAGACAGAGGTGTGTAGTAACACTCTCATTTCGCCGTTATGTTTAAGTCCCATATAATAGAGGACGAACCTATTGCCATCAACCGGGCAAGAATTCCACACGGAAGAACCCAATAACACACAGGACCTCAGTATAAGCAGTCGCGCTCGCCACCACTAACGAGGCAGTCAAACAAAATGACATGGCAATACATCATTTGGTCTATTCTTCCGTCGACAAAACCCAAAAATGCAAACTAAGTACGCCTGTTATAACATTACAAGAAAACCTGGCAAGCATGCTCTACCTTCTTCTTCCTGCCATTATCCCACACTAGGTGGGGTCGGCACAACATGTATTTCATAAATCCATGTTGTTAGAGGTTTTGGCTTATTGTTTTATGACCGGCCGCCTGCCTGACATCAACCCTCCTTGGGAATACTCGTTGCGCTGTCGTGCGGGTGACCCAATGTGCTTGCACATTATGCACTGGGTCCAAAATGATATGCTTGTCAATCTTATTGCCGACAATTAAGCAGATTATGTTCTTCTTGGTGGAGTATACTTGAAGTTCCTCGACCTACGACAGTGCAATTACTTCTTATCATTTAATCCTTCCCCTACACATACAGCCCAAGTAAATCTCCTATACAAATAAATACAATTGAAGTGTTTACCCACATTATGCACTGCGTCCCAAAATTATATGTAATGTAATGTAAACATGTTCTATCGAAAGTTAGAAACCCTTTAATTTATAGTGAGTTGAGCAAATCATCGTGTATTTGCAAATTAATGATCATTAAATTAAGTAGCTACTAAAAATCTATCCATCCATATTAGAACCTGTCTGCGCTTACCATCAAGTGATACTAAAGTCAATCGTGCGTCTGTGTTCCCGAACGCATACAACCCGAATCTCTTCAAAGTTAGAGTGAACAGGCTTCTTCTGGGTAAGCTCACTCCATCGTAGACTTTGTCTCTGTCACCTCTGACCTAGACTAGAGGCAAGAGCAAACCCATATAAAACAAAAATAAAACCGCGACCAAGTCGAGAAGAAAAAAATTAAAAAATAACCATGCAAAGAAAAATTATGGAAAAAAAAACGCTAGAAATCTGAGAGTAGTTTCTACATAGTGTTTGAATTTCTATTCTACGCCTAATAGATAAATAACTGTAGTGAAGATAGGCTACTAAGTACCTATATCAAACAATTTATTGTATATTTACTGTTTATTTTTATCTTTGCATGTAAAATTGTTTCAGTGGCAATAGATAACAGATGTACGGGCTCTTATCGGCAAACATATCGCAAATATTTGGAACAACAATTGAACAAATATTGGCACAAACATTTGAGCCAATGTGAGTTTTCAAATGGCCTTTGTTAACATCGGCGTCGTTTTATTGTTGTTATTATAATAAAATAGTAATGTATTTAGATTCTAAGATTTGATAAAAAAGGATTTAATTTTAACATTTTCGGTGTCTCTAAAATTGATACTTAATTATTTTTAGATTGTTTTGCATGCTAATTAATTAATTCAGAATGTAAATAGTTAAAAGTCAAGACTTTTATTTAGATTTTACTCATTTAAAAGTAACATTTAAGACGATTAATTAAGTAAATGAAAATATAAATACATTTTAATTTTAAATGAACTTCTTTTATATTAGTTGTTGGGGCTTCAATGAAAAACTCCCGTATCGAGTCATTTTCAAATATAAATTAACTAGCTTTTGCCCGCAGCTTCGCTTGCGTGTTTTTTTTTCACCCCCTTAGGGGTTGAATTTCGAGAAATCCCTTCTTAGTGGATGTTTACGTCACAAAATGAACCTACTGTCAAAATTTCAAGTTTCTAACCCCAGCCGTTTAGGCTGTGCGTTGATAGATCAGTCAGTCAGTCAGTTTCTCCTTTTATAAGTATAGATGAAATACTTAACGAAAACTAATTTATTTAGTTCTATTTTCAATCGAGTAATCGTTCCCTTTCAGTTCAAGATCTAATACCACCAGTGTACTGTAGGTAAACATTAGGTTTAGGAATCATAAGCGTGACATAAACTCGCATACCTAGCACCACAAACATTTGCCACCAACACTGGCTCCAACATTGGCCCCAGCCGCCCGCAGCGTGCACTTTACCGATTTTCGCGTGTTACCACACGATAAGGTCGATTTCTTTCTTATCTCTACCCCTCCCCCCGCAACACTGCCTCCCTCTTCACCCCCGCTACCGATAACCAACGCGTTACTGGTTACGTGATGTTTTGTTTTTCAATCAATAACTAGTGTTATGAGTTATTTTTAGCTTGGACTTACAGGTTTGCGTTTATTTTGTTAATTGTATCTGTACTGAGACCATAGATTGTACAGATATACTAGACAGGGACTGTAAATAAGGTACGACAAAAATTGTAGCGTGTGTGGGCCCGTTGGTGTTGGCTAAACAAAAATTCATATGAATAGGAAATAATAATAATAATTTCAAACAATTCAGTCTTATAGGTCCAGACTTAGATATCCCGCTAATCCGTTTATCCACAAACATCCAGAAATATATAAAGATTGGACGGAAAATGGATGCTGATGGAAAGTAAAACGAAAACACATAATCGAAGTGAGTTTTTTTTTCTATGCACGTGGATTCTACGATTTCTTCTAGGAAGTACTTTTTGAAGACGTGAATCTTACATGCAAAAGCACTAAACACCGTACCAAGTGGGTACATACCAAACATCAGTAGTTACTATAAAAAAGAACTACAATGTTGCGCGGAATGAACCTATGTCTCGCTGCGCAGTACCAAACGGGGTGTCCTGCGTAAGCGACAAACGCGACGCGGTGCGACGCGACGCGACACGACGTGGAACAAATACGCGTTACGTCGCGACTCGCTACATAGGCTGCTAGTAGGGAATGCGATTGTCTTGATCGCGTTTGTCGCGTTCGTCGCTTACGCAGGTCACCCCGTAAGCGGCAAGAACTCACCCACCCTCTGCGCCAAGCTTTATTTTAAATCGATACTCTACTTTTAGACTTCAGAGATAAGACATAAAAAAATTAACATCATGTCAGACTGTCAAAAAAAAACCAAAGCACAATTCCAAATTATGTAAAAATATTATCACTAACAAAATAAAAGATAACATAATCTTAATTAATTGCATTCAGTATCTTGTAATCAATGATATTGTAATGTAATAAAAATTGTAATTTTAATCAAATTACACTTTATCATCGATTACGTAACCGTTGTACCTAATATATTTAACTATTATATTGTTAAAATAACCTTATCGCTCTCGCAATGTGGTATGTCAAGATTTTGTGACGAATTAGATTTGTTAGTAATATTTTCATTATTATATTACTTGCATTGCCTCGTTCGTCTAGGAGTGGCAAGTGCGACTGCTGATCGTGAGGTCCTGGGTTCGATCTCCAGGTCGAGCAAAGTGTTATTGGGTTTTTCGATTTGTGCCCGTTTGATGGCACTAGGCTCGCCCCCTATTACATAGGACTTAAACGTAGCGGCGAAATTAGGGTGTTACTATACACCTCTGCCCCACCCTTCGGGGAATACAGGCGTGATGTTATGTTATTACTTCCATTTTTATTAATTCAGTGATAGCCTAGCGGTTGGACGCTTGCCTTGCATGGAGGAGAGTATCCCGGTCCGCACTTCTGACTTTTAGAGGTCATGTGCGGATCAGAATTTGATTATCACTCGCGTTAACGGTGAAGGAATACATTGTGAGAAAACCTGCACACTATACAGAGCTCCATAATGTTCTCGATGGTGTGTGTAGTCTGCAACCCGAACTAGGCCAGCTTGGTGGATAAGGCCGGCCTACATTTTTAAAGATACCCGTGCCCAATAGTAGTATAGTAAGGGGCTAATTATGATGATGAATCTATACAGTCACAATTAGATGACATACATAACATCACGCCTGTATTCCCCGAAGGGTTGGGCAGAGGTGTATAGTAACACGCTCATTTCGCCGCGATGTTTAAGTCCCATGTAATAGGGGGCGAGCCTAATGCCATTAAACGGGCACAAATTCAAACTCCGGGCTGCTACTGAGGAATTCCACACGGAAAAGCCCAATAACATTTTTGCCTGACCTGGGGATCGAAACTATGACCTCACGATCAGCATTCGAGCTTGACCAACGAAGCAGATTAGTTAGAATTAGATGACATGATAATATGTATTCGCCTACCTGAATTTGAGTAAACTTTAATCACCAATTATAATACCACGTTAAGTGATCGAGGGCCATAAAAATAATTTTAAACCGACACTTCGATCAAAATTCAAATTCCGATATCTCATAATGATTACAAATATCCGTTTCCCAATCGATTACTAATCGTTAGATACCGATTCGATTGTAATTTCCAAATATCGATTACAACTCTAGTAATAAAACGCGAACAAGATGTGTCGTACCGATTAGTAATTCACATCGATGGGTATCCTTACCTTATTTTCGTTAATTTTGTTCTCAATGGAGGTAACAGTTTTAAAATTAATGATATTCACACAAAGTTTGGTTAATTTGACACCTCCGAGGTTATTAACATACAAACTGGTTGGGATAGGATCTATAAAGGTACTTGAAAGGTATCGAATGGCGTTGATAAAATCACTATAGTTCTAGTGTTTCTGGTTATTTTTCGAATTTAGTGTGGGATCCCCATTTGAGCTGTGATGTGGGTGAGTATAATGTCCAAATCATTTTCACTTGGCGCCGAAAGGCGTTGTCATAATAATGGTTTCCGTTGTAGAACATTCACACGTAGAAATAACTTCTCTAAATAATAATCTTCAGGTTGTTGTTGCAACTCTAATAAACTTTAAAGCCTTGGATTCACTGAGAGACAAATGGACCAACATGTCCCGGGGATAATGTCGCGGAACAATTCACTCGCACACACCTACGCCCGCTTTAGAAGCGACAGCTTGCAACATGTGTCGCGTCACGTAGAAATGTTGCACAATGTTGCGCGAGGCACGTAGACTCAATGTTGCGCGTCATGATGGGGTACATTTTGTCCCCTAGTATCCTACGCTTAGAAGTTACTATTACTACTACTGTTTATTGCTTTTGATTAAATCAGTTTCACACCCCCATTAGCTGCAGCATATCTTGCAGGTGTAACAACACTCTTCTGCTTCTTCTTCCTGCCCTTATCCTACACTAGGTGGGGTCGGCACAACATGTATTTCATAAGTTGTTAGAGGTTTTGGCTTATTGTTTTATGATCGGCCGCCTGCCTGACATCCACCCTCCTGTAACAACACTCTCAAAGCCTTTAATGCTTCTAGCCTAAAGTTCTAAATCCACTACCAAATTAAATTACAGACGTTGACTTCTGCAACCGTCTTCACTGCAAGCATTTGCATCAGTAATCCGCAATTAGCCCGTTCAGTAAATTCTTAATGCATATCCTCTAATAATAATTGAGCACTGTAAGAAATAGGAGTGACTCTTCTATTTACAAGAAAATGGTTCGCTATCCAGTAATCCTCCACAATCTTCACCAGCTTGTCTATCTTGGTCGTTCCATACTCGTTTGTTTCTCAAATAACCAAGCATATTTCTTCATTCTTCTTCTTTCAAATTAAATTTTGATCCTCTAATTATTCCAATTTCGAAATAAAACAAACCACTGCTACATTTCACGTATCCTCGTCCTCGGAGATGAAATCACTTGTATCTAATTGTACAAAACCGATGTATGCCAATTAACCCGTAAGTAATTCGTGCTTGTGAGATAAAACCATGAAATGTCACCGTTCCAATTCACATGAGTTTTAAACTGTTCGTGTATTATCGTTCAAATCTTTTGTAAGAAAACCGGTGTATCATCTGTTTATCTGGGAGTCAAGAGTCAGTGTGTTGCTATCGCTGGAGGCTTTGGAGAAATCTGGTGGTGCATTGTGACTATCTATAACCTTGGTTATTTTTGGTGGAGTTCCTTATGCGAAGATCACAACATAAAAATTTAAAGGATCCAAACAAACTATGATTGATGCAGAAATAGCGTTATGTAATACTTCGTTTTAAATGGGGAAAGACATAACGTCACGCCTGTATTCCCCGAAAGGTTGTGCAGAGGTGTATAGTAACACCCTCATTTCGCTGCTATGTTTAAGTCCCATGTAATAGGGGGCGAGCCTATTGCCATCAACCGAGCACAAATCTCAACTCCGGGCTACTACTGAGAAATTCCACACGGAAAAACCCAATAACACTTGATCGACCTGGGGATCGAAATCTAGGACCTCACGATCAGCAGTCGAGCTTGCCGCTACTAGACCACGCAACGAGGCAGTTCGAAAAGATTTGGGCATATTATATGGCTAAGCATTAATTTGTTATGTTGCCAATGTGTTTACTATCTTCCTAAGTTTTTTGTTAGTCAATCGATTGACAGCCGAGGTATTAATGAAAATTTCACCTTTGTCTATCTTACTGCCTCATACATATTTAAATGTATAAATAGTAAGTTTCTGCCGTAGCCAGTTCGTCTAGTGCGTAGTTAAAAGTCAAATCATTGTGTGGGTAGTGACTATCAATTTGATATTTTACAAAATCTCTAGCTTTACCGCTATTTCGCATAAGATGAAGGATATCAGTATCATCAGCGCTTAATTTACATATGTATATTTGTTAAAGAAATAAAAGAGAATGAATATGAATGAAATATTTTATGTCTGCCTATATTACTATATTTCATAATAAATTCATCTGAGTAATAATCACTTGAAATGGAAATTGCTCCATCATTGCCATAATATGTTATAACATTTGATTTATAAATATGAACATCAAACAGTAGCGTGGAAACTTGATACAGAGCGATAAATTCAATTCAAAAATACGTATTTAATAATGTAATAAAATATTTGATATCCAATTTAAGAATCTACATATTTGTTCCCAATCGAATAGAATTCGATTGGAATGCCTAACAAGCTCAACGAGTAACAATATGTCTGTCACTTATATCACCGTTACGGGCCCACCCGAATACTTACTAATCGATTAGGAAAATCGATTCTCGAATGAGAAATTCGAAAAATACTACATAGATTTATCGGTACGATCTACTCTCGTTAAATATCATTAAAGCACCCGACGCGATTTATTACTAATCGATAACGTGAATTATTTGTTTTCGTATAGATTTTTGTGATCTGTTAACAGCTTGAATATTTATTGAAATTATCGTTAGTTAATACTGTCCTTGATGATATCGGTATTAGTGAAGGTATAAGAGTAAGCTTATGTATACCATAACACAGTGTAACTAACTTAGTCCATACAGTGGTTCATCGAGAGTTTGACATTGACAGTTTCTAAAGGCAGCTCGGGCGATGACGTGACAGTTTTGAAGCCAGCTCGGGACATGACGTCACCGCGATGGACAACTGTATGGAATGGCTAAACTGTGACCATAATATAAAAACACCCGATTGACTAAAGAAATATATTGTTTGTGGTACGATATTACAATAGCTGTAGAAATTCTTAAAAAAAAACTCCGTATTGCGAAACAGGTTGACAACAAAGAAAAAATAATAAAAATAACAGGATTATTATCTTATCATTAATTAAACCCACGCCTCGCCAATCCCAAAAATTCTATGCAGATCAATAACCAGGCAAATAAAAATAGTCTCCTCGAGACCGCAACGATGTTCTTATCAAAATAGACTCTGTTATCTTAATAGCTGCATACCAGCTAATAAATATCAAAAATTTTGGCTAACACCGAGAATATTATCTAAAATGCAGGAAGTTCTAAGCATCGACGCGTGCGCATGTTGCTACTTGACAATTTCTAGCACTCTTGTGTGAACAATATCCTGGTCATTATGTATTTAACAACGGACACGTGTTCTAAAATTAATGTGTTTTAGATAATTTAAATTTAATAAGCATATTAGAGATAACTTAGTAATGTGGTATTATGTTAATTCATAGATATTGTTTTTTTGACACACAAACTGCATTCTTTATTAAGATAACGAGCTTAAGACTATGGAATGAGAAGTTATGAATAGAGATGCTAAATATATCTAACCTGATATCAGAATAAATATTAGTCGAAATTCCTTAGTGGAAGTAGGACGTACGAATTATTATAATTTTGTCATGTCACAGAAATTAATGAACTAAATATCTGAAAAGGATTCATTCAGGGCAATCAATGGTACATTTTATGGCATTTTATTTTACTAAAATTTTCGTTATTTTTTATTTGAACAAAATTATATTTCAAACTATACGGAATTCTATGAAAGCGTGGTCCAATTGAAACAGCACGTTTCAAAATATATTCGCAGTGATTTACCTTTGAATCAAAACTACACATTTTATTTATATATATTTCAATAAGACGCGAACAACACGCGCCCGTGTAAAAAAAATACATTTCCCGCCATAAATAAAAAGTTCTCTCAAAAATATTTACTTATTCTTTTTTTTTTGTTACAGGTAAGTCCGATTGCACATACATCATAGACGCAGACGTCATTAGTGAGTGTTATGTCATACATTACGAGTAAACCCGCGCCAAACAAGATGTATGGCAGGAAACATTAGCCATGTAAGTCATTTATTATTTTTATATATTTAAAATGGTCGTGTATTTTATTGTAATGCGTATTTATATGTTTGCTATGATTTTGAGGTGAATAATGTTTACATAATATTATTTTACATTTTCGTTAATGTGCTATAATTTACAAACCTCTTCTAGTTTCTTGTTAGCAGTGATAGCCTAGTGGTGTGACAGTCGGATGCCAAGTCATAGGTCTCGTGTTCAAACCCATGGTACGCACCTCTGACTTTTCGGATTCATGTGCGGATTATACAATTCTCACTTGCTTAAAAACGGTGAAGGAAAACATCGTGAGGAAACCGGCACGCCTGAGAGATATTTGTCGACGGTATGTGAAGCTAAGTTAGAAGCCCATGGACGGCATAAACTCTGAGACCAGGTTAATCAGTAACCACGCGAAAAGAAGAAGCTTCTTGTATTGTTTGAAGAAATCTGTGTCTTATCTGTTGTGCAGGTTTTCTCACGATGTTTTCCTTCACCGTTAACGCTAGTGGTGTACTTGGCTCTCAGCCTTTCGCAAGCCTTTCGCAAGCCTTTCGCAAGTTTCGTCCCTCCTGTCTTTTTGCTATTACCGTCAACAAAACCGTTTACGATATTGTGGTCAGTAGGCCTGTGTCTTGAAGTTACTGTAAGTGAATTTTGAATCAGAAATACTCGTTTCGCACATACTATTTAATTAAATTGAAAACTTTATTCATATAGAATCTATGTAGGTACATGTGGAAAAAAATAAACCGAAATGTTTTAGGACAGTTGTATTTCCGATTCAAAATACGCTTAAACAGGCTGTAAACGAAATCATGTAATTCCTTCAAACCTCGTGATGTACTGCTGACATTGATTAACCCGCCACAGAATACTTTTGGATTCAATAAAAAAATAATTACAAAAAGTAAACAAGTGTTCTTAACGTGAGGCATTTTATCGCCCCGAAGGAAGTGCGGGGCTGTCGCTCGCCGCGCGGTCATTTAACTCGGGACGCTAAAATGCCTCACATCAAGAACACATGTTTACTTTTTGCCATATTTTTTTTTATTGAATCCAAAAGTATCCCGTGCAGGGTTAAGCTATGTCAGCAGTACATCACGAGGTTTGAAGGAATTACATGATTTCGTTTACACCCTGTATTAGCGATACGTTTACGATACCTACTATAGTCAAACGTTCTTGCTAGACCTACTGTTAACTCTTTCAAGCGTTTGCTTGTTCTGAACCTGGGTTTAGGAAATTATTGTGTGCAGGATTTGAACTCACGGCCGCTATATTGCCAATACCTTGCATGTGAAAGTATTGTAGTTTCATTTAAGATATGAATAAAGTTTTCGATTTAATTAAATAGAATGTGTGAAAAGAGTATTTCCAATTCAAAATTCACTCAAATTAACGTTAACCTCACGTTACTAACGTGTCATCATTCGTGCTAGGCCTACAGAAATATTAAAAAACTAGCACTTTGCACGCGACTTCACCCGCGTGAATTTCGTAAAACACTTCCATCCCCTATTTTACCCCTTTTGTGGTAGAATTTCCAAAAATCCCTTCTTATTGTATGCCTACGTCACAAAAGGAACCTACTGTCCAAATTTCATGTTTCCAGCTTCTGTGGTTTAGGCTCTGCGTTGATGAATCAATCTGTCAGCCAAGACATTTATCTTTATAAGTATACAACGTGTTACAAAAAGGGGGTTAAAAGGTCCCTTGCAAAGAGTCTATTGGCAATATTTGAAAACCGTAGCATGTTCCAAAAAAAAAGAAATTTGTATAAAATAATCATCATTGAAACGCAACCCTGAAAACATAAAACTAAAGAGTAGACTACCCAGAAAATTATTTACATTCTTACCTAATAGATAAATCAAGAACTGCAGTTCTTGCTACTATTTGGGACTACAAAAAATTATTTGTGACGATAGATCCATTGTTTTAACAACAACCATGTTTATAACATCCTTAATTCTAATATCTACCTTAAAACGGTACCTACCCCACTCCGTAAAGAACATGAACCAGCTAATCTCGCCAGCCCACATCTTGTCAAAAGCCCAGATAAAGCGTCCCACTCCACGGCGGACGCAAGACAAATCTGAACAATTACTTCTGGCGCTAATGACGCTGATACCGATGTCGCACGATTTATTGTCGCCACATCGGTGGTCGGCTTTACATACATTTTCATATTTTTAGATACCCGCCGAAAGGATTTCTATGGGTTTTCGCTGATTTTTCTTGTGATTTTATTTTTTAATTACGAAGCGTTTAGTTAGTGATTTATGGCATTGATTCCTTTATGTAAAACGTGTTTTTAAGCATTTAATTTCTAAATAAAAATAAAATTAAACGTTTACGTTTTGATAACTTGTTTTTTAAATATCATGAATAAATTAATCACCTCCGAATTAGCGTGTCTCCTGAGTTAGAGCCCGTTCACACAGCGGATCCGTTTTAACAGATCCGTCGGTACTGGATGTGTAGTTCACATCTGTACCGACGGATCAGTTAAACAAATGGCAGCTGCGTCGCATCTGGCAGGCAGGATACGATAAAAATAACGGATCCAGTATTTTTTACTGGATTCGGAATACTGTCGTGTATGTGAACTCTCTCATACAAATACAGGCGCCATCATCAAAATAAAAACGGGTCCGCTAAAACGGGTCCTGTAAACAGTTTCTGTGTGAACTAGCTATTACATGAAGACTTGATTTTATCAAACTATTATAACTACTAGCGGTCCCGTCCCGGTTTCGCACGGGTGGACATTTTTCCCGTTTTTGCAATATTTTTCATTTATGCTCCGCTCCTATTGGTCGTAGCGCGATGTTATATAGCCTATAACTTTCTTAGATAAATGGACTATCCAACTCAAAAATAATTTTTCAATTCCAACCAGTAGTTCCTGAGATTAGCGCGTTCAAACAAACAAACTCTTCAGCTCTATAATGTTAGTATTGGTTTAACAGAGATTCTAATTATTACTTCTTAGCATTTAATAAGGATTATTAATATCACAAAAGAACCCTAATTCCACTGCATTTTAAACCCAAACTGTCCAACTGTGTCAGCTCACATTTCTTTACTGTTATACCAGTCCATCAGCGAGGCCCGCCCGGAGGCACCAACAAGTTAACCTGAACTGTGCTTAAACTCAGTTTAATGTATTAACCTCGTTTAGCCCGCTGACTTATCGCACGACAATTTATCCGCGGAACGTACTCGGAACTCGCAAAAAATGGCAAAAAAAAGTTTAATAAAGTCACTTTGTCGAGACACATCGCGGAGATATGACGAGCTTTTGGGCATATTTAATTGTGTAATCTGAGGAAAGTAAATATAGCTTTAGTTTTTGTAATATTTTTTGTTAATTATGCGAAGCTGAAAAGGTACTGGGAAAATGTATTATTTTTTCCATTTTTATGAAGCATTTTTGACAGCCGACGTATTTTCTGATTACCGTACTACGTTTGATGAGGCGTAGGTACCAACATAATAATAAAATATGTCTTTATTCTCATCGGAGCTTAAATAACATTTGTCTTTTTCTGGTTAAATTAGAAACTAACCTGAACATTCTAAGTTGCTTAAAAACACAATTCACAATTTCACTAATAAAACAAATTAAATTTGCCTAAAACAATTCTCAAAGATAGCAATAACTATAATAAAACTTAAAAACCTCCTTAAATCTGTACACTGAACATTCTTAACGACCTAAATAAACAACGTTTAAATTATGCAATAAAAAAACATCTAGTCCGTATCACCAATCCCACAATCAGGTTCCCAGAGAGCAATTACTAAAGTTTACGCATCCCCATGACAAATAGGTATCTACTCCACTTTAACAAATACGGTTCGGGCGATTTTTTTTCTTTTATCTCGCCGCCTCAGGGCACGGCCTCAGATACACAATTTTTCAGGGCGATATAAAAGCTGTAGCAAGTTGAGTCTTTAAAAAGTTTATCGTTGAAAGTTCGCGCACCTCGCCGTGTCGCGAATGATATATCGGGCAGCATTAATCTTTGTTAAACGTTAGTTAGCCGTGTGGTGGAGTCGGACTTTTTTGCATTTCTTTTTAAGAGGAAGTTGAGTGTTATCTGTAAAGGTACACCGGGTTATAATGTCAGTAGAGTTATATGGATTACCGTAGCTACGATATGCTTTTTTCGAAGTAAGCTATGTTCCAAGACTTCCAGGTTAATCTTTGTACTGTCACGAAGTAACAGCTAGTACACACAGAAACTGTTTACATGATCCGTTTTTATTTTGGTGATGGCGTCTGTAGTTGAATGAGCGAGTTCACATAAACGACAGTATTCCGAATACAGTAAAAAATACTAGATCCGTTATTTTTATCGTATCCTGCCTGCCAGATGCGTCGCAGCTGCCATTTGTTTGACTGATCCGTGGGCACAGACGTGAACAACACATCCAGTACCGACGGATCCGTTAAAACGGACCCGCTGTGTGACCGGGCGGTAACACGCAGTGTTCAGTGTCACGGTACGCAGTTAGTCTATTATTAAATTGCAACTGTTTCGGAGGTAGAACGTATCCGTAACGAAACCGATGCGATATGGGCGATATAATGAGAATTGAAAATATACAAAAATAACTTCTGACTTTTCTTTCAGTGATTTCAGGCTTCACTGCCTGTAATAAATACTATTAGTCAAAAGTCTGAGAATACTTTAATTTTATAGTTAATTGTACGTTCTTACCATAGATTAATGATGTGGTATGAGCTTCTGCTTCCGTGCAGAAGCACCTCTGACTTTTTAAATTCATATGCGGATCAGAATTTGATTATAACTTGCGTTAACGTTGAAGGGAAGTATCGTCAAGAAATCTTCTCAACTGAGAGGGATCCGTGAAGTTATCAACAACTTCGTCGTTCTGGTGTGTAGTCCGCCAACCCGCACCAACCCAGCGTAGTGGACCAAGGCCTAAACCTATTCCATTCTGAGCCTCTGCCCAGGCCCAACAATGGGATAGTAATGGGCTGATTATACTTTTTACTATGATTATATATGATTAGCAGTGATAGCCTAGTGGAGTGACCGTCGGACTGTCAAGTCATAGGTCTCGAGTTCGATCCCAAGGCACGCATCTCTGACTTTTCGGATTCATGTGCGTATTGTATAATTATCACGTGCTTAAAAACGGTGAAGGAAAACATAGTGAGGAAACCGGCATGCCTGAAAGATATTTCTCGACGGCATGTGAAGCCAAGTCAGAGGCCCATGGGCGCCACAAACTGACACCAGGTTAGTTACTAACCACACGAAAAGAAGAAGACTATGATTATAATATCGTCGTATTACAAACCAGAATGGTTCCATTGTTTTTCAACAATATTTGATCATACTCAAACAAGCATTGGAGTACATATTTCAAGTACATCACCACTAAAACACACAATCCATACTTCAATCACTCACCACATCTGTCATCAGCACACATGGTACACAGACCGCCATTGTAAATTAAGATCCTGTCGCGATACGCCCACACACACACACGCACGCACACATACGCAGTAACCTTTTAACGTATACTGCTTATCTCTGGGATCAGCATGTATGAATGATCAACCCCCTCTATAGGCATTATTTATCGAGTATATCGAACGCGGTAAAAAGAACAAAGCAGCCGTCGGATAGTTCCTTACACCCATATTCTAAGACGTTCCTCCAAAACTTACTCGACTCGACTCCACCTCGATTTGACATAAACATCCTCGACTCGAGATTTTTCCTGAGTCGAGGTAAGGAATCATCTGTCAAACTCAAGGTACCTCGGAAAGTGTCAAAGTTCGTATGTAATAAAAAATAATTTTGAAGACTGTCGAAAATGCTTACGATAAATCCTTACAATTTTTTATCGCGGCGTTATTTGCGCGATGCAGATAATTCAAATTACGACGTAATGACTCCATCATGGAACCTCAAAGTTCACTCGAAATTGCGACTAAAAATACAATTTTGAAGGTGGTTTCGAGGCCGTTCTGAGTCAAGTATGAGTCGAGTAAGTTTTGGAGGAACGTCTTAGAATATGGGTGTTAGTCTCGCTGCGTAGATACCTATAAAAGAACAGAATCTATGAAACCGAGTAACTTCACACTGATAATTCAGCCCTCATCAAGCTGTCTTCCTCCCAGTCCTCCCGCCAGCAACGCCCTAAGCCGAGGTCCGACTCCCATTAGGGATCGCCCTTAGTGCTGTTGTTGCTAGTAGTCATAATGTTAGTAGTAGTAATAGTAGTTAGCTTAGGTTAACTATTTTACTTAAGTATTTTATTTTTATTCAGTGGTGCTAAGCGCGACTGCTGATCGCGAGGTCCTGGGTTCGATCTCCAGGTTGGGCAAAGTGTTATTGGGCTTTCCCGTGTGGAATTCCGCAGTAGCAGCCCAGAGTTTGGATTTGTGCCCGGTTGATGGCATTAGGCTGCGCTATCAGCTAGCTTTAACAATGAATACAAGAAACCAAGATAAGGCTTCCAGCCATCAGTTCTCGAAACCTATACCTTTTTAGGTATATGCTTATCAAGCAAGGAAGCCCGCACAGCGCGTCCAATTTCGGCATCCGACCGATAGCCATCTGTCTCGATTTTTATTTATTTGTCCCGTATAATATTCGCTAGCTAGTTTCGAATAAATTATTCGAAATCTATTTTATCTTGCGTATCTCGATGAGGAGATAGCGGTTTGTTTATTTGGACTGGACTGGAGTCGCCCACGTCAGGGAAAATGATTTTGAAATACTACGAAGGAATTGCTAGAATATTCGATTTATGAGTTTTTGAGAATTTATGGTTCTTTTTGTAATTTGCCGATACTGCTAATATTTTTAACGTTACAGAATACCATTAATTTTAAATTAATTATATTATTGATTTTGTATTTCAAGCCTTGGATTTTTTAACACACAAGTTGACGACGAAAGCATTCCCTAACTCGAATATTTTTCTTAGAAATAGACTTAATCTTGGGCCAAATTTTCTCACACTTTCCTGTCATACTATCACGGTGCTCCCAATGTCAAAACATCAATTAACACCACACATTCCTACGAGAAAAAAACTCTGAAATGTAACGAACATCCTACACCATTCAGTATAATGACGGCAGACCGCATTCTCGAGACCTCTCCCGAACAAGAAAGTATCAAATATTAGCCATCGAACACACCTGAAGCCAGACAGCCTGGCATGCATATGAAGAGGACAGATACACGACAACAAACTTACCAGAACACCCCCGAAAATACAATCTAACCTCTATCCTTAAGTTCTAAGACTCAATTTCGAATTATAATTCAATTTTTGAAAGGCAAAAACAAAGTTGCAGCAGTGCTGAGATAGTATCATTTCGTACGTTAGCAAGAAACACATTTCAAGCGAAACATGGACGATGTTGGGGTCGAATCGAAACAAAGCGTTGTGACATCGAGATAAGAATCGATAGGCTCGCGAAACGTCGCGCCGAAACGCACCGAACAAATTATCGATTCATAAAAACATCGATTTTAAAATATTGCCGCAAGTTTATCGCGTCATTGTTCCGATAGGGTGGCCAGTATAATGTTAATAAGTTGCCAACATTAAAAATTCTTTGCGTGTGTTGACTTTGTGCGCCCTTCGGATTCTTGTCGCTGTTTTAAATCAAAACTTTTTGATGTTGTTATTTAATTATGTTATTGAATGGAAATTTAATTAATATTTTTGTGTTTAATCGGACTGGACTAGGTTAATTGGACTGAACATACGGGTTTCATAATACAGATATGGCACTCATAGTATTTGTGTTACACCAGTTTTCAAATTAATTATGAACATTCTTACCAAACTTGGTAAGAGCTATGTTTTTGAAACAAACTAGTATTTATCTGACAACATCACATCATTATTGATACTTTCAGTAGTTTCAGTCAATGCGCCTGACTCTTCAACTTCACACAATTTTAATTAATAGCCATATATTACGCTATGACTGATGCATGCGTGCCGTCAGTTAGGACAGGTCAACTCAAACCTGCTATGGTACTTTCCTCAAAAGGCCATTCCAGACGTTGCCCTACATTGTTACACTCACATAGTTTTTATACCACAATGTCTGGACTTTAAAAGAGACCTTGATCTCTGAGTTTGTTTCGGCTTTTCTTCTCAGAGCTAGTCAGATAGGAAATGCCGGCGCCATTTAGTCTTAAAAAAAACATTACATTGACTTGTAAAAGTGTCTGTAACAGATTTATTCACAGAAATAAAAATCATTTATAAGATAAAATATTTTGTCTAATTTGCCTAGGTCTTAAAAGACCGCTGCAAAGCTTACCACTGGACAAATACGACTCAAAATAAATCCCTCACTTTATTATGAAAAGATATGTGGTCAGTGCATGGCCACCCTGCATGCGTCTGCGCGTATCTCGCCCGTCCGTCATACAGTATCGCGCGATCGTCGCCCCACCGTGGCGCGACTAGCGAAATGAGCTTTTGTTTGTCACTTGCTATCGATGATTTGAATGCAATGTATTGCCATTGTAAAAAATATTTTATAGTGATATCGAAGAATAAGATCAGATGCAAAATGTCTAAGTTTTGAGACAATAGTGAATGCTAAATTAAAGCAGATGGCAACACTCTGCACTTACTTCTTCCAACCAATCAAGGGCCATGTCATGAACTCTCCGGGATTTTTTTCGTAAATTTTCTATTTCGTCTCTTATAGCGCCATTATTCTTATTCTTTATTGTACACAAAATAATAATATATAATACAGTTCCGTTGGTAAATTCATGTACAAAGGCGAGCTTAACTCACAAATGAGTTTTCTAACAGCAAACCTTAGAGCGATAGAGAGATTTGATATGATACTAATAAGCGGGACAATAGGTACATAAGCAGCGCTTTAACTAACAGATAGTAATTTCGGCTGGAGACTCTTCAGGTCTCGTCAATAACTGCCCGGTTACGTAGAAACGGTCCGCAAAGACCATCAATAATTAGATCAATAGAAAAAGAAATGAAACAGGCAGTAACAGATCTCTGTTATTCCCCAAAAGAATATACCCAATTTCCCCAATTAATATTAACACTGACAATAAAACTAAATCGGTACACATGGTAGTGCAGGTAAAGGTACAGTTAGTACCACAATTATGTATCCCATAAAGTAAAGAGTTTAGTTTATGATTTATGTCAGTAGCTGGAAAATATCCTCATTGTGAAGGCAGAATAGAAACTAGAAATAAAACCCGATATTTTCGATAACAACCATAGTGAATTTTCATTTAACGAAAGTACGAATCGATATTTCAAGAATAAAAAATCACGTTTTAAAATTAAATTGGTACGTCATCAATTTATTACTCAGTCATCTCTGCCAACCCCCACACTGCAATGAAACTACAATGTCCTACAACTGTTGAAAGGTAAACAGTAGACATTAGTACATTAGACACCTGTTGCTACAATCAGATGGCAATGTACCACGTTCATTGCGCGCTATCTACCCTCATTACGAGCGCGACCTCTTCCCCACAAGTAATGGACAGCGAGTATTGCAACACCGTATCTATATTGAATAAAATCTGTGAAATGTAAGATTCGGAATTCAAATTTTTATAAAGTGCGGTTTCCTTTGATTTGTTCTAAATCGATTCATAATCGTAGGTCGACGAACTTATCGAATGATTTTGAGTACTGATGTTGTTTATTGATAAAGACCACATTTTTGCAATATGATCTTATCAGTATACAGTTAGATGATCTCTTCTTACGTCATAAAATCCAAATCACCTCTTATGACCCTGTGTGAACAGATTGGGTGATTATTTTTAGGCGAGGATTTCTTGAAAGAAAATTTCAGTTCATAATTTTTCACCAATCATTTTCTCAAGAAACAGTCATAAGTAACTTTAATTCCTATACTTATTACTCAATTTCAAACACGTTTAGTGAAATTCTATATAATATTCTGCAAGGTCTTATCATGAGGTCGTGCCGTGAGGCCTCAGTTCTAGGAACTGACAAATCTTCAGGCACCCAAACCTACAGACTCCCAAGGATGAGTGTAAGGGAAAATGAGTTTTAAGCTGTTGGTATAGAAGTGAATTTGGCAGGTTTCCTTGTAAAGTTTGTGTGCAATGGCCGTGTGTTACACCGTAGCTTGGGAAATATGATATTTGTTACTAGAGTTATAACTTGAGATGGTAGCGCCTTTTGAGTATCTCGTATGCTGAGTGGCGTTCAAAAGATAGGTAACTTCAAATATAATATTTCCTTTTCTATTTTGGTGACCTACAATAAATTGAGATTTTTTTATGGGGAAAATCTGCCAATATCTGTGTGCTCCTTTATCTGTTTTTGCCTATGTGACCATCTCCTTCTTTTTTTATTTGTAAGTTTTCTTCCTTTTGTAAAATTGATCTGCTTTTCCAGCTGTCTTATCCAAAAATAAATATAAAAAAAATCTTATTATTTAACATACATTTTAATTTGTGCACGACGAACATTCTCGTCGGTGCAACGCGCGTCCGTTATCGCGATATCGCCGCGCGGGGTGGCCGCGCGTCGCGCGATCCTCTGCCGCGATTACACGCGGTACGCGCGCGATATTTAGCGGAATGACACGACAATGTCGCGTCGTGGGTAGCTGTTTATTGTGTCGTGAATGGACGGCCTTATATCGTATGCTTGTGTTGAATATATCATAAATAAAATTATGTATGTTATGTTCAGGCTACATTTTATATTAAAATGCATGTTTGTATTATTTTCATCATATTTTGGTATGTCGATGATAGTTTCTGCTTACCCAATCTATTTTAAGCAAATTTCCTAAAAGTTACTGCGTAAATTATGCCAGAATAAAGTACCTACCTACTTGCCAAACTTCAATTCATCATAAAAATACAGATAATAAATCACAATATAAACCAATCACGACGATTAACGTCCAAATATACGTCGCGCCATAGCAAAATGCATTAATTCGATATTTAAAATTTAAAAGGTGTTATATTTTTTTAAGTATAATATCATATTTTCTGCCGGCTCCATTTGGGACAATAATACACACAATAACTATCACATTTCAAAAGTTTTTTTTTTTTACCGAATCCTATTTTCAACACTTCATTCGCATTCTAAATTTAATTTATGAAATTGGAACGTAATTCTTTTTATCCATATTTTATTGAGCGAAATTCAATGCGATTGTGATCAGAATCTTAATCTTTGTGGCGGTCGTAACAGATACATAGGTTATATTTACATAAAATGTATATTTATATGCTTATGTTTTTAGGCGTGTGAATGGGCGGGCTCTGGCAACAGAGGTCATCTCGCAAGAGAGAACATTTGTAGGCGTATGTGTAAAATGTTTGAATACAACTTTCTAACATAGACATAGCAGTGATAGCCTTTTGGTGTGACCGTCGGACTGCCAAGTCATAGGCCTCGAGTTCGATCCCAAGGCACGCACCTCTGACTTTTCGGATTCATGTGCGTATTGTATAATTATCACTTGCTTAAAAACGGTGAAGGAAATCATCGTGAGGAAACCGGCATATCTGAGAGATATTTCTCGCCGGCATGTGAAGCCAAGTCAGAGGCCCGTGGGCGGCATAAACTCTGACACCAGGTTAGACACTAACCACACGAAGAAAAAAAAAACATAGGCTAAAATCACACTGTTAAGGTATTGACGTGTATTGACGTATCTAAACCAAGCAGATGCGTTTGGTTGGAATATGTCAATACAAGAACAATTGCTGTAACTGCATCACCCGCCACCACGGCCGCCATCGTGAACGCAGATACGCCTTCGTTTGAGCGCACCTTTATTTCGATTTCAGCTCTGATTAGGACGTGGACGATTACGATACGATTAACTGGTTTGAAAGAGAAACGGTAACTTCGCTGATAAAACACTCAAACATTGTTTTGAATGATAATCATCTAAAGATTTCCTGTCTTTTCTGATTATCACTATTTTCGTGATGAACTCTCATACCTTCTAAAGTCACATATTTTAATTTAGCTACATACATTTCGTCAGTCGGCAGTGAAAACCGCGTACTTACCTATGTGTAAAATATATTTTTTTTAAAGACGTAGATATCACTGTCTCCTGCAAAAAAATGGCCGATCAAATGTTAATTAAGTGTGTCATCGTACGTCATAGATGGCGTTAGAAGTATTTGAATTGAAAGTTTGTTGAACTAGTACGTGTATGACGAGTTTACCAATCTAAAGAATAAATAAAACGCCTTTGAAGGAAATTTTATTTACGAGGTTTTTACTGCGGAGCGTCGATTCCTCAAATAGTATCACGTGGTAATGCACGGATCGTATGATCTGCTAAGTTAAGTTGCGCTTGCCGCGATCAGTCCGTGGATGGTTACCCGGCTGTCCGTTACATACCGAGACCCATCCGTGCCTCGGAGAACACTTTAAACCGGTCCCGGTGTCATGCAAATACAGTCGTTACGGATAGTCAGAAGCCCGAAAGACTGACAACCGGTATGACCTTAGAATAGCGGCATTGTCAAGTAACTAGGTTCTGGAGGACTGATGGCAGAAGATCCGTATAAAATACTAGTTTTCAGCCGCATCTGGTTAGAGTAGACCCCAACATAGTTGAAAAAAGCTAGGTTTTCTTCTTTTCGTGTGGTTAGTGAATAATCTAGTGTCAGAGTTCCTCTGACTTGGCTTCACACTGGTTTCCTCACGATGTTTTCCTTCACCGTTTTTAAGCAAATGACAATTATACAATTTGCACGTGAATCCGAAAAGTCAGAGGAGTGCCTTGGGTTCGAACTCGAGACCTATGACTTGGCAGTTTGACGTTCATACCACTAGGCTATCGCTGCTATCAAAAGCTAGGTAGAACATTTTCATTCCTCATTCACCTCAGATCCCAGTTACAATTCAGATCAACACCAACTCCGTCACCTCTGTGCTCAAATCGGAAGCCGGATCACAGAGCCGGTTAACCCTACAAAGCTCTTGTTAGCGAACAATTTAGCGATAGTATGCGCAGCCAAGCGACCGCCGCTAGATACTACGTCTCATTAGGTCGGGTTTAGCACGCGTTCGACGGGTTAAATTAGGGAAGTGCATCATAATCGATGGGGTTCACGTGGTCGCTCTGTTGCAACGGTGGAGACAATTATCGTTGCGGTGTTATCCGCTGGAGAATTGCAATTTTGGCACCATCTTATTGTAAGTGCCTACGTGTGAGATGAGACACAAAGACGACACGTTTGGTGCAGTGGCTGAGCGATCGGATTTTGCGCTACGGGTCGTGGGTTCGATTCCCGCACGGAACAAATATGTGTATGGCCTACAGATAGTTGTTCCAGGTTTGGATGTTTGTGCGTGTGAAGATTTGTGTTTGTCAACGCACCCACGACACAGGAGAAATCCTAGTTTCTGCTTACGATAAACAGCGACTGGCTTGTAGCTACCGAGCATACTCCTAGCAGTAATTATAAATAAATACATACATAATCAGCCCATTGCTGTCACACTGATGGGCAAGGGCCTCTTCTCAGAATGGCCTTAGTCCACCACGCTGACCTGGTACAGATTGGCAGACTACAGCGTTAAGTACTTTATGGACCCCTCTCGATGTTTTTCCTTCACCATAACGCAACTAATAATCAAATTCTGATTCTAATTAGATGATCTTCTTTTCGTCTGATTAGTGACTAACCTGGTGTCAGAGTTTATGTTGCCCGTGGGCCTCTGACCTGGCTTCACATGCCGTCGAGAAATATCTGTCAGGCAGGTTTTCCTTCACCGTTTTTAAGCAAGTGATAATCATTACGCACATGAATCCGAAAAGTCAGAGGTGCGTGCCTTGGGTTTGAACTCGAGACATATTTACTTGGCAGTCTGACGGTCACACCACTAGGTTATCACTAGATAGATTACGTGAAGATTATCTAATCAGAATATATGAAAAAATATGACCACAAGATTGCTGACGTAACATTTGCTCGATCCTAAAAAGCATCTCTTTTCCGGAGTCTAGCAAATCGTACAACACAAAGCATTTGCTCCAGTACATGTTAGCAATTTGTACCCTAGCTACCGAGCTTCTAGCAGTTGTAAGTAATGCAGAACCACATGCATCACGCACATAGATCGACCAGTTATCGGCGGCTGCGCCGATAGCGCGGCGTGCGCCCGTGCGATAACGCTTGCTCGACTCGCCTATATTTCACACCACACTGGACGGTTGGCCCAAGTTGTAGAAACAGAGCTTTAGATTTAGAAAGGGTTTGAAAATTTGCTGGAACATCGTTGCTATCTAGTGCTAGCAAATTTGCCATTATTGTGGCTTGATTATCGGGTACAGCTTCGTTGCCACCAAAGATAAAAGATAGTATCTCTCAACTTACTAGCTGTCATTGAATTAATGACTGCCTTGAAGGTCGCAAGCGCGACTGCTGAGCATGGGGTCCTGGGTTCTATCCCCAGGTCGGGCATAATGTTATTGGTTTTTTCCATTAGGAATTTCTCGGTAGCAGCTTGGAGTCTGGATTTGTGCCCGGTTAATTGCAATAGGCTCGCCCCGTATTACATGGAACTTAAACATAACTGGCGAAACGAGGGTGTACTGAACACCTCTGCCGAGCCCTTCGGGGAATGTAAGGTGTGATGTTATGTTATGTTATGAATTTATAAATGACACCAGTTTTTTTTAGTACCTTTGTTGTCACAAGATTTCCTTCACCTCTCGATTGCATAGACCCGATAGATAACCGCTTTTATCTCCTTTTCTTCACTACAACAAAACTACGTCATCATTGCAAAAACGCCCGCCATATTCTTCCAACTTGGACCGTACAACGCGACGGCGACGACTAATAAAACGATTTAATATCCACTTCCGAACGCTCTGTGCACTCTGCATCGTAAACCTAACGGTCCAGTACTTAGGTTATAAAATTAATAACCACATTTAAATAAGCTCTTACGATCGGGAACTGTATCTAGATTTGCTATGTATATTAAGTGCAAGTTTGTTTTGGCGAAGGAACATTACATGAGCTGTATTATGCACAAAGAGATTAATAGGTACAGAGGGGCTATTGGAGACATTTTCATAGAAAAAAATTGTTCCCATTCTACAGTACAGCCATCTATTGTTAAATAGTTCATTACAAAATTGACATTTTCCAGAATGTTCAACGTCATATTAATATTTTATTGTAATTATAAACATGTTACCTACGAAAAAAAGCTGCAGACACTTTCCGTTGCTAGACTGGTTCGAGATTTACAGTACCTCAGTACGCAAGTCGGCATTTTTTATACAATAAAGGCACAAAAACTTTTTTTTTGAGCAATGACAATGCGAACTCTCACGGGAATTATTGAAAGCTAAACTAGGACCAATTGTCCTCTAATTCAAAAAATCAAGGAACACGAATTTTGACTGATGTCCTGTCTATATAGTATTGTATTTCTTTGATTATGCAGTAATATGTCAACCCACTAAAATATGAATACTGTGGTTAACGCCATCTAGTTATTGTAGTAGGTCTACTCAACGCATGAAAAAATGCAAAATGCATTAAGATTTTTTTGATAGACGCTCTATTAAATTAACTACAGTTCTGGGTATTTTTACAAGCGTTGAGTAGTCCTACCACAAGAACTAGATGACGTTAACACAAAATTAATATTTTTGTAAGTTGACACATTATTGCAAAACACGGCCCACATAACATCACGCCTGTATTCCCCGAAGGGTTGGGCATAGCGGTGTAGTAACACCCTCAGTTCGCCGTTATGTTTAAGTCCCATGTAATACGGGGCGAACCTATTGCTACTAAAGAATTCCATACAGAAAAACCCAATAACACTTTGCCCGACCTGGGGATATAACCCAGGATCTCACGATCAGCAGTCGCGCTAGCCACCACTAGACCAACAAAGCAATTCGCTTAATGTGCTCAATTTTTGACTCAATAGTAGGTCGTTGCATTGTCCAGTAACTGAGTTGCGGAGGTCTGATAGCAGTAGTTTCAGCCGCATCTGGTTAGACTGGAAGCTGATCCCGACATAGTTGGGTAAAGGCTAGGAGGAAGAAGTAGCTCGTTGCATTTTCAGGGAGTGGACTTTGCTATATACACTTCGTTCTGTTCCTTGCAGATCTGTCTACAACTCTTCTTCTTCTCCCTGCCCTTATCCCACACTAGGTGGGGTCGGCACAACATGTATTTCATAAATCCATGTTGTTAGAGGTTTTGGCTTATTGTTTTATGACCGTCCGCCTGCCTGACATCAACCCTCCTTGGGAATACACGTTGCGCTGTCGCGTGGGTGACCCAATGTGCTTGCTGATAATAGCACTGGGTCCCAAAATGATACGCTTGTCAATCTTATTGCCGACAACTAAGTAGACTATGTTCTTCTTGGTGGGGTATACTTGAAGTTCCTCGACCCACTCATTCAGTTTTGCTAGGGACTTAGATCTATCTACAACAACTATAACAAATATCCAATATTGTTCAGGCTCATATGATTTCTGAGTTTCTTCAGTTTCAATAAATTTGAAGCACCATACAATTTACGCCTTTCGGAAGTTGCAATGGCTACCTCCTTTATCTGAACTTTAGTCCGGCGGGACTCAACCTCTTTGATAATATAGAGAGCTTCGATTCCCTGCACACACAGCTGCTATAATAGGCAAATAGAGGAAGCATTGATTTTTAGGAAGTTCGGATATATTTTTTTTTAAATTGGTTCCAATCAAACCCATAGGACACTAAAAATTTTAAAGTTTCACTATAAATAACAAATTTCAAGTCGGTAGCATGAGTAGTTTCTGAAATAAGCAGCTGTGACGGACAGACAGACGAAGTCTCACCATAAGGGTTCCTTTTTACCATTTTGGTACGTACGGAACCTGTGGCGGCATCTATCACGCCACTTTAGAACTACGCAGCACGACAATTGTCTAGCAGACTACAGCGACAACAATGACAGCTGTCAAATAAAATGTCACAAATCCTGCATCGCGGTATCAAGATCTGACACGGAGTTAGTATATACAAGGTTAGTCGGAAAAGGGGTACTAAGCCGCAAGGGTGTTAAAGTACCTACCTATAATAAAGGATAACTTTTGTTCTACAACTTTCCCCAAAACCCGATAGTTTAAGAGAAATAGCTGTTCAAAGATTTCGTAAAAAATATGCTAAATCTATCTGTCCATAGCTATTATTATCTGTTTTTTACAATATAGGTCATATTTGGGGTCACGGATTAGAAAATTGATTTTCCGAATTCATAACTACAGCAGGTATGATTTTTTTTTTGAAAAAATTAAAATAAAAATCTTTTTGCATGCAAATAAAAATTAACGAATTTTGAAATTTTAACACATGCTTTAAAATAGTCATCAGTGATACTTTACGTGGCCCGCGGCTTAGTACCCCCTTTCTGACTTCCCAACATCAACCGTTGGGCAGTGGCCCGCCAGGCATAAGACCCGCTTGGTAGGAGAATCCTCCCTTTTCGTAGGAAGAACACCATACCTCGTTCCCCTACAAACCTAAATAATTACCATCAGTAAAACATATCCTTGAAAAATTTAATTTTCTTCTCAAACCAACGACACTTCCACTTCATAGCGATAAAATATACGATTCCACTACCAATCAGCTATAAACTCCTTCAGCAGACTTTAAAACATGCACTCCATATCAATTTCTTTCAAACGCTCCGATCCGTTTACGGCACCAACATTATCTGTGTGAATCGGACCGGCGCGGCGCGACATATAGCGCGGTGTCGCACGTTATCGCGCCGCTGCACTCCTGATATCGTGCGAATAGGGCTACCTCCACGAAATAAACTAAATAAATGTTCTTGATTCGCGAATGTTTCGGTTTTATGCGGTTTTTGGGAATGGGCCAGGGATAATAAAACCGTTTATGTTTTGGTTTAGGTTAATAAACATTTATCCGTACTTATTGATACAAAAGTGGGCTGTGGTAAAATATTGCATGGAAAAATAGATAACAAAAACATCTAAAAAAATAATTTGTGATGATTCGGAAAATACCAACAATTTAATAAACCTTCCCATCGCTTTACTATAAAAATCTGACTATCCAAAAATAATAACATAATAATAACATAAACATAACATCACGCCTGTACTCTCCGAAGGATTAAGCAGAGGTGTGTAGTAACACCCTCATTTCGCCGTTATGATTAAGTCCCATGTAATAGGGGCGAGCCTATTGCCATCAACCGGGCACAAATTCAAGCTCCGGACTGCTACTGAGGAATTCCACACGGAAAAATCTAATAACGCTTTACCCGACTTGGGGATCGAACCCAGGACCTCACGATCAGCAGTCGCCCTTGCCACCACTAGACCAATGAGGCAGCAAATAACATAGCCACAAAAAATGATACTTAAATTATACAAGGTTAGTCGGAAAGGGGGTACTAAGCCGAAAGGGTGTTAAAGTAACCATAATAAGGGATAACATTTGTTCTACAACTTTCCCCAAAACTCTATAGTTTAAGATAAATAGCTTTTCAAAGATTTCGTAAAAAATATGCTAAAATCTGTCCATAGCTATGATCAGCTGTGTTTGCAATTTAGGTCATATTTGGGGTCACGGATTAGAAAATTAATATTCTGAATTCATAACTAAAGCAGGTATGATATTTTTTTTGAAAAATCTAAAATAAAAATATTTTTGCATGCAAACAAAAATTATCGAATTTTGAACACTTGCTTTAAAATAGTGATACTTTAAGTGGCCTGCGGCTTAGTACCCCGTTTCCGACTAACCTTGTATATTCTCGCACCATTGAAAAATGCATTTCCCCCATTTCTTGCACACACTTCTACACCAAAACAACTAAGTAAACACCACCGTCTGATACAGTATCTCATAGGTAGCACTAGCTACAAATCTTTATCAAAATTCATAGAGTAGTGCACAAAATCACAAAACCCGAGAGATACAATGTTCGTCGGCGATACGGCGGGTGTTTGAAGGCGATAACGGGTCGCCTGCCCCGCTTGGACGCCTCGCCCCCCTTGTAGTGTTACCACGCTGTCGGGAGACGTGAGACATGTGCATAAGACTGTGAGATAACAAGTTATAGAAGTTAGATGTTAATAAATAAATCGGGGGTATGCGAATGAATTTATTAACACAGTTTAGTAAAACTTAACCCATATACACTCGCGAACTGAATGCATTGGTGCCTGAAGTAAACCGTGAAAACAAATGTATTTTTTTAACAGCTTATACTATCCCACTGCTGGGCAAAAAGCCTCCTCAAAGTCCTTCCAAGTATTCTTTTCCTGCGCCACCTCAAATGTGTTAGTATTTTTTTAATTATAATTTCAACCAAGATTTCTAAATGTTAATAGTATTGATATATCTTTACATAGTATAAAACAAAGTTGCTCCCGCTGTCTGTACGCTTAGATCTTTTATACTACACAACGGATTTTAATGCAGTTTTTAGCAATAGATAGAGTGATTCAAGAGGAAGGTTTATATGCCCCACATTAGTATCTACATTGCACACGTGCGAAGCCGGGGCGGGTCGCTAGTAAATAATAAATTAACACATTTATTTACGTGGCTTTTCAGGCCCCGACTGCATTCAGTTCGCGCACGTATTATACATACTTAACATAGCAGTGCGACATAATTTTGTCGTCACATTATCTCGTGCCGAGACGAGATAATGTAGGTATGACTTGTCTCGTATCGGTACGAGATAATGTGGCGACAAAGTTATGTCACGCTACGTGTCTTAGGCTGGCTGGTCCAGTCTTTGATGAGTGACCGTTTAGTTCTTACTCATCTTGACCCTACCGATCCTTTAAAACCACGTTAAGTCGTAAGACTAACTGTCATGCTACTATCTAGGACATTTGTCATTTTTATTTCCAATATTATGCATGTAAACAATTTTTAACAAATATTTCCTGTCAAACGTCATAAATTATTGTCACTGTGAAGCGAACGGCTGTGTTTAACAGATGCAGTGTCTTGCGTCGTAGGGCGGGCGGGAGTTATCGCGTCCTATCAGTCCGCCCAAGCCGTTAACTGTTCCTTTTATGTTTATAATTTTTTTTAACGTAATCATCTTAACTAGATCTATGACCATTTTTATCATTAAGACTTTTCCACGTACCTACTTTCACGTCGAATTTAAATATAACCAAGTGCGATTGAATGTTATTTACGTATTTATTATGCATATAGCTGTAACTTATCATAAACTATGTCCCGTTAAACATCTTAAATTGTAGTCACTACGAAGCGGACGGCTGCGTCTAACAGATGCAGTGTCTTGCGTCGCAGGGCGGGCGGGAGTTATCGCGCGCGCCCAGCCGGTATCGCGTCCTATCAGCCCGCCCCAGCCGCTTTAACTTTTCTAACGCGATGTGTGAATGTTTTGATGTTTATTTTATCATTTTTTGTAAGTAAATCTTGGCTGTAAGTTGAATAAAAGTGGTTTTGGATTAATAAAAACTTGTAATTTTAACTTTATATTAAACATCTAGGTAGTTCTATTTTTTATTCGAGTCAGCAGTTGTGTTGCATGCTGTTATGTTCTTAGAACAAAATGGGATATTTGTTGGTTTAAATCATTTATTCTCAAAAAGACAATAAAGCCACTTACATGAGAATACAAAATAACATTTAGTTTAATTATCAAATTAACCGCCACCGAGATAAGTAAGTAAAAAAAAAAAAAAAAACTGTTTACGTAACACAATCGTAACATCATTAGAGACTTAATAAGTAATATCATTAGCCGGTAGGTAGTTTGAAACAATAAAAGCGACAAAATGCGTAATGTTAACTAAGTACCCGCTCAACATTTTTTTTTTTTTTTTTTTTTGGATTAGTGTAACTTTGGATAAGAAAAGTTTTCTGTTATGTATTTAGACAGTTGAGATTTAAAAATGTTGAACGAGTTTACATTTTTAACATTAGATGGTAAATTATTATAAATATTTGCTCCTTCATAGGTGATGTTTCTTTTGGAGTAATTTGTACGAGGTCTTGGTAATACAAGTAAACTAGGGCGACGCCTGCTACGTTTAGATACCTCCGAAATTTTGGTAAATGATAAATTGGTTTTAATTTTTTTGTCTAAAATTTTTCTTATCAGAATACAAGTGGTATACATATAAAGTTGCTTAATATTCATCAATTTAGTTTCTTCAAAAATTTTATAGGTATATTATATACCTTATTATAAAAACATCACCAAACAACGATCCAAACGATTTTTAATCAAATACATAATATCACGCCTGTATTCCCCGAAGGGTTGGGCAGAGGTTCACCTCTGAGGGTGTTACTATACATAGTAACACCATAACTTTTTTTTTTTTTTTTTAGCGTGGGGAAATCCTCATCATGGACTATCCCCCGTCTGGCGAAGACGGGGGGGTGTGCCAGGCTCTTACTGGCTAAAACCACCACGGTGTTCCTCCTTCTGACCTAAAGCCGGGGTCACGGGATTCGCTGTTGCATGCACCGCGACCCCGGCAGGTCTCGGTCCACCAGCTTCGTCTGGTGGACCTCTCCTGTGGTGGGGCAGTTGCTCCCCTGCCCCACATCCTTCCGAGAGGCGCGCGCAGGACACGACGCGCCATCCTCCCTGGGCCCGTTACTGGTCGGGCGACGGGTTCCCCAACCCGCCGCCCGCAGGCCACTCACTAGGGTGGCCGGAGATCGTCACGCGCCCTCCGGCGCCCGGTGCGTCTAGCGCGAGAAGGGAGAGAAGAAGCAGCCTCCCTCTCCCTCTCTGCTACCTCCTTGGTCGCCATCACCCCCTCGCAAAAGGAGGCGATGGCTTCCCACGCAGTCTCGCTCCCGGCCATGGACAGAACCACGGCCGGAAGCGAGAGGTCACCGCCGATCGCCGCGACTAGTTCGCGGCGCTGCGACTCCCATGCTGGACACGCCTGCAAAGTGTGCAGCGCCGTGTCCTCGGGGCAGTCGCAGTGGTGACAACCGGGCGTCTGCTCCCGGCCTATACGACACAGGTACTTCCCGAAACAGCCGTGTCCCGAGAGTACCTGCGTCAGCCGGAAGCTGAGGGCGCCGTGACGCCTCTCCAGCCACTCCTCCATCACGGGTCTTACCGCCGCTATCGCGGCGTGCCCCAACACCATCACTGCGCCGTTATGTTTAAGTTCCATATAACAGGGAGCGAGTCTATTGCCATCAACCGGGCATGAATCACAACTCCGGGCTGCTATTGAGGAATTCTACACGGATAACTCCAATAACACTTTGCCCGACCTGGGGATCTAACCCAGGCCCTCACGATTAACAGTCGACCAACGAGGCAGTTTTAATAAAATTACCTTTCTAAAATCCTTTCACAGATTGAATCAGTATCACATTTAATAACAAATTATAAACATAATAATAACAATTGATCAACGATCGAACTCAGAATACTTATTGCACACCAGCATCTCTGCTCACATCTCAATTGGGAAACAATGTTATCTATTGCAACAAAACTACTGCTACAAACAAATAAAAATCAACCCAATAACAATATCAACAAAGCCTAAAATAGACTGCAATTGTTTTAAATAACAATTTCTAACGTCAATACAATATGATGTAAGAACAATCATATCCCAATTGAAATGAAATTTAAATGTAGTATTAATAAGGTTGGAAGTCGTTTGCGGGTAGTTCAGGAAGATATTTATTAGGCGACAGGGTGAAGTACGCCCTTACTACGTTTGAGAGCTTCCACGCTAGACAATTATCTTTATTAAGCTAAATAAGTGTAAACTTGCCTTTAGGCATATTTCTGTGTGGGCTTAGAAGTACCTTGTGTTTCATACTCCCATCAGTAGGTACTATTACGCCCTTCTCATACGGGGAGCCTCGTTGGTCTAATGGTGGCAAGCTCGACTGCTGATCGTGAGGAGGACCTCACGATCATCAGTCACAGTCACAGTAACACTTTGTCCGACCTAGGGATCGAATCTAGGAAGATTCGATCCCCAGGTCGGGCAAAGTGTTATTGTGTTTTTCCGTGTGAAATTCTTCAGTAGCAGCCCGGAGTTTGGATTTGTGTCGGGTTGATGGCAATAGGCTCGCCCGCTATTACACGGGACTTAATAACAGCGAAATGAGGGTGTTACTATACACCTCTGCCCTACCCTTCGGGGAATACAGGCGTGATGTTATATTAGTGATTCACCATGCGACGTTATTAGTCCTAAAACAGTGATAGCCTAGTGGTGTAACTAACCGTCGGACTGCCAAGTCATAGGTCTCGAGTTCGAACCCAAGGCACGCACCTCTGACTTTTCGCATTCATGTGCGTATTCACTTGCTTAAAAACGGTGAAGAAAAACATCGCATGCCTGAGAGATATTTCTCGACGGCAAGTGAAGCCAAGTCAGAGGCCCGTGGGCGGCATAAACTCTGACACCAGTTTAGTCGTTAGTAGAAACAGTTTCTTAATATTATCTGTACTAATCTATACTAATATTATAAAAAGGAAAGATTTGTATTTTGTATGTAACTAATAAACTTAAGAACTACTGGACCGATTTTAAAAATTCTTTTGCCGTTAGAAAGCTACATTATCACTGAGTAACATAGGCTATATTTATTACTGGAATAAAACTTCTTACGCGGGCGGAGCCGTGAGGACACAGCTAGTGTACCTACTAATATTCATAAGAAGTGATATCATTTGATAGTACGTACTGCATTGCTTCTCTTCTTATCTTTATGTTAATTGTAATTATATTTCGCAGCAATGCACCCGCGGGCATACGATATAGTGTACTGTATTCTTTGCTAAGATAACAGTCGTAGGAGTATTGCGCTCTTTCTCTTGTAAGATAAGCAGAGAGACTTTGCTAATCACTATTACATATGATTCCTCCTTTCAAAGTAATGATTTAGTGCATGATCATCATCTTCATCATTATTTGTAAGAAGAGTATGATCGGCCATAGACACTAGAAATACATAAGTCATAAACATAACATCACGCCTTGTATTCCCGGAAGGGTTGAGCAGAGGTGTATATTAACATCCTCATTTCGTTATGTTTAAGTCCCATGTAATAGGTGGCGAGCCTATTGCCATCAACCGGGCACACATCCAAACTCCAGGCTACTACTGAGAAATTCCACACGGAAAAACCCAATAACACTGCCTGACCTGGGGTTCGAACCGAGGACCTCACGATCAACAGTCGCGTAAGACTGAAACTGCTACATTATTCCTTCTCACTCCAATATGTCGTAAGGTATATATTTCTCCAAGTTTCACTCCAGTACAAATTGTAGCGATACATTAAATCTCAGTAACTCAACAAGTGTACACACAACACTAACAGCGACGTTAGACAATCTACAATACGAAAAACACTAATAATTCCGAGTTTTAGTTTGTTTGGTAAACCGAGACGGTTTTAGGTTGAACACGGATGTAGAATAGAGCTAGAAGTGACTGTAAGGGAGTACGCTCATGAATTCAGCGTATACAATTTAACTGGTAACGGTACACAATGGTTTACCATCCTTCTGCTCTTAGCTAATTTCCAAGTTTGTTGCAGTCAGCTTCATATTTAGTCAAATCACAACATGTCCTTATCTAAGTAAGTATTTATGAGAATACTTCTGTCTCACCGAAACTTGACTGAAGATTTTTAAATTGGATTGGACCAGTTTTTAGACCTGTGATATTTGTTACTACCTGAGACGACATAAGTCAATGACAAATACTGTCGTTCTACACGGTAACCTACCTAACTTGAAGGTCAAAAATGCTGATGCTATTGGCACCTTACACACAAACCGTCAAAAACGCAAAATGTCTGTTTCAAAACGTCCAATACGCAAATCGTAAAACCCACAAAATGTCGAAAAAATATCAGTCTCTTGCCATTTTACGTTTTTGATGTTCTGTGTTAGATCCCTGTTTGAGTTACACTGGGTGGTCCGCCCGATGTAACTCCACTCTAACCGAGCCACATCCAGCGTCGTACCTCCGTACCGCTACGTGCCGTATCTCGAGGTTAGCTCACGCGCCGCTAACGATTTATTTAGTAACGCAGTAACGACGTTTGTTCTCCCAGAGCCACACGTCACGCCCGAAGTTGCGTTTTTATCGTGTTGATAACACGTTTGTTGTATGTCAGCGGTCGCTTACTGGGGTTCTTTTTATTGAGTTTTGAGAATTGGTGTAGAAACTATGGAAAGTATGTCTTTTGTCGCTCTGAAACTGGGCCTTTAGCTGCATCTGGTGAGACTGGAAGAAGAAATACTTGCGAGCGGACTCTGTCGAGTAAAGAGCTGAGATATTGGGGAATAACATAACATACCACAAAGGGTTGGGCAAACGTGTATAGTAACACCCTCATTTCGCTGTTATTAAGTCCCGTGTATTGCTATCAGCTGGACACAAATCCAGATTTCAGGCTGCTACTGAGGAATTCCACACAAAAAAACCCCATAACACTTTGCCCGAACTGGGGATCGAACCCAGGACTTCACGACCTCTAGAAAAACGAGGCAGTTGTCTAGTCTTGACCAACGTCGTTGAACTATGTGGATTATATCAAACTTATTAATAAAAAATTGTTTATTAAAATATCGACCCAACCTGTACCTTCAAATGAAGCCATAATATAATTCATCCATAAAATCCAATCCATTTTGTTCTATAAAAATATTTGGAATATCTTATAAAGCTTATTAAAAAATAAATTAGTTTAATCGTCGAGTCTGGCTCGTAGTCACGGCTGCGACTTTGAAAGCTTTGGGAAGACAAACTTAAAACACGGATCTCAAATAAAGCTGTTTTGAAAAATAAATTAATATTTCCATGGAGATTCTCCATGAAGAATCAATCATCTCGTTTATTTGAAGGATAACCGCATATCCTAAGGTCCAAAAAGACATGCAATGTTTTGGAAAATAATCCCGCGTTTAGCCTACGTTCTGAATAGTAACATACCTACAATTACTGGATCTCTAATAGCAGTGATAACCTAGTAGTGTGACCGTCGGACTGCCAAGTCATAGGTCTCGAGTTCGAACTCAAGGCACGCACCTCTAACTTTTCGCATTCATGTGCGTATTGTATAATTATCACGTGCTTAAAAACGGTGAAGGAAAACATCATGAGGAAACCGGGATGTCTGAGAGATATTTCTCGACGGTATGTGAAGTCAAGTCAGAGGCCCATGGGTGGCATACACTCTGACACCAGGTTAGTCACTAACCACACGAAAAGAAGAAGAAGACTGGATCCCCATCCAAAATTAACTGCCAAGCACGTAGCTTACTAGGACCAATAATATGTTCATTGGTGAACGGGTAAACTGACCTCTTCTTCTTCCTGCCCTTATCCCACACTATGTGGGGTCGGCACAACATGTATTTCATAAAGCCATGTTGTTATAGTCCGACCGGATAACTCAGTCTTCGCCCGCGACGTTACAGGGACGCGGGGAATGACGACTAAAAGATGATTTCCAACAAACGGCTCGCATCCGTCCGTATCCTTTCCGATCCGACGCGATGCGAGCCGTTTGTTGGAAATTATCTTTTAGTCGTCATTCCCCGCGTCCCTGTAACGTCGCGGGCGAGGACTGAGTTATCCGGTCGGACTATAGAGGTTTTGACTTATTGTTTTATGACCGGCCGCCTGCCTGACATCAACCCTCCTTTGGAATACTCGTTGCGCCGTCGCGCAGGTGACCCAATGTGCTTGCTGATATGATTCACTGGGTCCCAAAATGATATGCTTGTCAATCTTATTGCCGACAACTAAGCAGACTATGTTCTTCTTGGTGGAGTATACTTGAAGTTCCTCAACCTACGACAGTGCAATTATTTCTTACCATCTTATCCTTCCCATACACATACAGCCCAAGTAAATCTTCTATACGAATAAATACAATTGAAGTGTTTATTTGTAATGTCAGAATAACAACTTTTTACTAAAGGCATATGAAAGTATATACGGTACTTAAAACATAAAAAAAAAAAAATTGTTGTTTGTCTGACTGTTTGTTCCGGCTAATCTCGGAAACGCCTGGACCGATTTTGACGGGACACACATATACATATAGCTGTTGTTATAAGGAGTATCTTAGGCTACTTTTATTTTAGAAAAACAAAAGAATTAAGGTTCCGCGCAAAAAAATTAAACCCATCTACTTCTACTCAGACCAAGTCGCGGGCGCAGCCAGTATATCATATAAATAAAAGAAATACTAATAACAAAAAGAATCCTCCATACAAAATAATTTATTCGTCAACCCTGTCAATTCCCTGCGAAATCCACACCACATAAGAGGTAATTAACAGTAAAACCAATCAGTTTGACAGACTGCACCATTTAGCAGTTGGCCGTTATCAGAATTAACATAAGAATTCTGTTTAATCAACACTTAATGGTAATGAGAGTGAGTGTCGTGTCGGACTCATCGCAATTTGTTCTGACTCACTTTCCTTACTTTTGTTTTATTTTTTAGTGACAGCTGTTAAGGGGAAGACGATTGAATTGTTTTATTTTACAAAATTCTAATTAGTAAATTTTATTTGTTGGTACTGAATATAGAGTCAGATAAAACTGGTTTAATTATTGTATAGTTGTTGAAACTTGGTTTGCTTGATCGGTTTTATTTGAATGAAATTAATGATTGTGTTGTTGCAACTGCCTCGTTGATCTAGTAGTGGCAAGCGCGACTGCTGGTCGTGAGGTCCTAGGTTTAATCCCTAGGTCGGGCAGTGTTATTGTGTTTTTCCTTGTGGAAAACCGGCGTGAAGTTATGTTATATGTTGTTCTATAATTCTAGATTTAAAGACAAGTTTTTATATACTAACCTATTCCTTTTTGATTTCAGGTAAGTTCTCCCGGGAACGAGATAGTAAATTAATGTAAGGTAACAAAGTGGACAAGATAGTACATAAAGTATAGACAGAAGGTGTATAAAATTTTAGGTAAACAAAACGGACATGCAAATAATAAAAAATAGTAATATAAATACAGTCGCCGGCACGTAACCTGGCAAGGTTTTGACGTGGGAGTAAGTTTGCACATGTACACTTAGTGCAACAAAAAAATGGTCACTTTTATTGCATTGCTTGTCATTATTCTATGGTTATTGCCATCATTTATTTTTAAACATGTCCGTTTAGAAGAAAGAAAGAAAGGAGAGGAATTCTCTTCTCTACTCTTGCCAAGTTACGTGCCGGTGACTATACCGTTGTCAATTGAAAGTCTCCTCTTATGGCCGATTCCTATAATTTACGGAGCGTTAGGCTTTACATAGTAGACTCTCCCAAACGTTAGTAGCTATCACAGGTAAAAATAGGTTCAGAGTCTATTTCAATACCCAGTTAGGCAATAAAAAATGTTACCATTGGTAAGCAAAACGATACGTCTTTGTTTATAGGAACCGGATATTAGTTATCGTATTTTTTATTGTGTTCATCAAAAAAAATCCTAAAATATTTAAAAAATTAATTAAAACTAACGTCCAACAAAACGAATAATTGAATAATTAAAAAAAAACTTTTTACTTGTCTCGTATTTATTTACAAATATAAATAAAAAAAACCTAAGTAGTTTACAAAAATCAAATCTTTATAATCTATAACGTAAATGCTAAACCTTCTCATTCCCAACTACAACCATAATTCAATACCAAACAAAGCCTACAGTTAACACGAAATTAAAAGGTGTTAGTATCCGCCCGCCCCGATGGTATCGCCGCCCGCCCAGCTCTAATTGAATATATATCGACTCAGGTGCGCTCGCTAATGGTCTGATAGTACTTGCTTTATCTTGTGAGTAGTTGTACGTGAAATTATGGAAGGTAGGTTGAAGTTTTCGTTTAGAAATGAAATTTAAATTTGGTCTATACAAGGTGTAAACGAAATCATGTAATTCCTTCAAACCTCGTGATGTACTGCTGACATAGATTAACCCTGCAAGAAATACGTTTGGAATAATAAAAAAAAATTACAATAATATGTAAACATGTGTTCCTAACGTGAGGCATTTTAGCGCCCCGAGTTAAAAGACCGCGCTGCGATCGATAGCCACACAGTTTGCTCGGGGCGCTAAAATACCTCACGTTAATAATGTAATGTTTACTTCTTGTAACTTTTTTTTATTGAATCCAAAATTTTCCCGTGCAGTTTTAATCTATGTCAGCAGTACATCACGAGGTTTGAAGGAATTACATGATTTCGTTTACACCCTGTAGATGTTGGAGAAAAATTGCTTGGTAGACGTTGTATAGCCGTTGTATAGAAGTGAATTCCTCTCCTTTCTTTCTTTCTTCTAAACAGACATGTTTAATAATAAATTATGGCAATAACCATAGAATAATGACAAGCAATAAAAGTGACCATTTTTTTGTTGCACTGAGTGTACATGCGCAAACTTACTCCCACTACGCTAAAACCTTGCACAGTTACGTGTGACTGTACTAAGTTTTTGGTATTCGCTGTTTTTGTCGGCATTTTTATAATGTCGCATCAAGAATTCGGTACGGGCTAGGGTTGCTACACTGCCTAAGGATGACCGTCGTCGCTGTGACAACCCTAAGGGGCTAATAAAGGGTTAGAAGCCTTCTTAAAGGACAGATATCGTAACTAAACGAAATGTGTGGAAGTATTTAGTGGATGAACTTTGTTCAGAAGTTGGACCTTCTTGGCAAAGTTTATTCACGCATTGTCCAGAAGTGGGACAAAATTATTGGGGTAAAAGAAAATACTTACCTGATGTTGAGCGCACGATTAATGTCTAGTTAGTGGAGGTTTCAGTTGCATTATAGAGTCATCTCGATTGTTAGGTAATATTGCCGTGAAAAAAAATATTCAACAGCTTAAAAATAAAAGTGTTCCGTAACAGAATAATAGCCCACGTAGACCATTAACTCTTATGAAAATTATACTTAATTTTTTCTCACATCCTCAAACAAAATGGCTGTCACAGCACACAGCAAGCTAATCAAATTTAATTGAAGACGCTTAACATCCGGGACCACACACAATAAACATTTACAACACATTTAAAATCCAGAAAAACAATATTACGGAACTCCAGCTGACCCAACCTGGGTTCCGCAGATTAAAATCTCAGGAAACATATCGGGTTCCTAACAGGGGAATAAATAAGTGCGGATGCATTAGGGCGGGCGGGGCGTTAGCCTCAGGTGATCTTCCGCCCGCCCTGTATCGCTGATAACGTACGTTAACGGCTGTTAACGGGCGTTAGCGGGCGTAACGACGCCGTTAGTAGAGGTTACTTCCTCCGCCATTGTATGGAGTGGTCGAACTTTCTAAAATGGCCGCTCGGTGGGCGTCGTAAATTTGTTCAGTGATCGGGACTATGTTAAATTTCTGTTATCTTTGATGTTCTTTTACATGCACTTAAGATGTGTCAAGATGTTAATGGTGAAGGACATTTATGTACTTGTTTGTACCACTGTTCTAACAAAACATGTTCCAATATGGGGCAGGCGCTTGGCCACTGAGCAATGTATCGCGGGTTCGAACGCACGGAATAAGAGCCCGTTCACACAGCGGATCCGTTTTAACGGATTCGTCGATACTGGATGTGTTGTTCACATCTGTGGATCAGTTAAACAAATGGCAGCTGCGTCGCATCTGGCAGACAGGATACGATAAAAATAACGGATCTTGTGTGAAGGCACCCATACTTCCATACATCTTCAGAATGTATAAAAATGTCGGACCAGTATTTTTTACTGGATTCGGAATACTGTCGTGTAGTGAACTCGCTCATTCAACTACAGGCGTTATCACCAAAATAAAAACGGATCCGCTAAAACGGGTCCTGTAAACAGTTTCTGTGTGAACTAGCTTTTAGTGTTTGTATGGCCTAAAGATAATTGTTCAATCAATGTTTCCCTTTGCTAAAAAGTTAGTCTAATAAACGCCATAAGCAAAAACAATTACAAATTTTCGCGTATTTTTTTTAACCGACTTCCAAAAAAGGAGTAGGTTCTCAATTCGACTGTGTTTTTTTTTTGTATGTTTGTTCCCATATATCTTTGCTAATTGTGAACCGATTTTAATGATTCTTTTTTGTTTGAAAGAGTATTCTTTCGCAGTGGTCCCATTTAAATTTGGTGAAGATCTGATGAAGAACTTCGGAGATAAACAATTTGAAGTCGGTTTTATTTTTGTTAAAAAGATTTTATTTAATATTATATCCCTATCAAAATTATAACACAGCCATAATTTATATTTAAGTGTCTTCGAATTGGGAATACTCAATGTCAGACAGAATAATTTTACAGGCGTTCAAAACGACTAGATATTGTGATTTAGATTATATCTAGATATTAATATTAGACAATGTCCATTAAAATGATACATTTCGCCGATTCGCCCGTATGTTAGACTATAGTTGTTATTTATAGCTATGTCTTTATTATTTGTATGGCAATAACTTAAATTATTTTTATTTACTGGCAATATTAGGTGCATTTTTAGGTTATTTATGTTATTCTGTTGTTGTAAAAACAAAGTGTTTTACCAAGACAGGATGACGCTACGATTATGCTTCTTTCGTTGTAAAATAGCAAAGCTTCAATAAATACCGAAATAGTTTCTGGTAAGATGCTATTTTTAATTCTATATCGACGGTTAAAAGGAAATAGGGGATAAGCGACAAAAGATGATATGTTCAGGAGAGCCGTTCAAAGTTTTAAATTTAAGAAAAACTGACGTATTTTTGTCATTTATTAAGATATTGTGAAAAGTGAAACAGTTATAAAATCATCGTAGAGCCATGGGAGTAAGCGCGTTCGAAAGAGCAGAAAATTTCAAGTCCAATGGCATATATAACTCATTTTTGACCAAAATGTCGCTTATGCCCTATTTCCTTTTAACCGTCGATATATTTATAACAAAAAGCAGTAAGCAGTAATAGCCTAGCGGTTGAACGCTTTCCTTCCACGCAGGAAGGTCTGAGTTGATCCCGGACCGTACCTCTGACTTTTCGAATTCATGTGCGGATCAGAATTTAATTATCACATGCGTTAACGATGAAGAAAAAACATCGTGATGAAACCTGCACACCTGAGAGGGTTCCATAAAGTTCTTGGTGTGTGTAGTCTGCCAACCCGCACCAGGCCAGCGTGGTGGACTAAGACCTAAAACCTTCTCATTCTGAGAAGAGGCCTGTGCCCAGCATTGGGACAGTAATGGGCTGATTATGTTTTTATTATTATGTATTTACAAAAAAAAAACAAGTAGTTACTTCAAAAATGTATTTTGTCTGTTCACTATCAGATCTTAGAAGATAAGATGCTCGCTCTAAAATCCTTAAAGAATAATGTATGTATTCATCTACACTCGCGAGACTGATCACCTTAATAGAGACGCTCCTATCCCAGTTTACGAGCGGATAAAACTAAAGTTATTAGCCTCATAGCCTTTACAACTATTGTGTGCATTAAAAACTTGTTCAACACGAACAGTAAATTGACTACAGATATACACAGTTTTACGACTAAAGGGTCCTACAGACTTTTTTTTTTAATTAGGTGTATTGGAATTTAGAATATACCTACCTATATTAAATTAAGATGTTATAAAAATAAATGCAGTTATTAATGATTTTATATAATTAACACCCTCCTGCCGTTATTAATGTTTTTTTATTATAAAATGCCATATACTTAATTACCACCCGCGCAGATAATACAATTTGCGAGGTTATGGGTTATGGGTGACCGTGCGTTACACATTGAGACCCCTCCGTGTTTCGGAGAGCACGTTAAACAGTCGGTCCCGGGTGTCACACGAATACCTATGACAGTTGTTACGGGAAGTCAGAAGCCCGAAAGTCTGACAATCGCGTCTAACCTTAGGATATTGGCATTGCCCAGTTACTGAGTTGCGGAGGTCTGATGGCAGTCGCTCCGTGTAAAATACTGGTATTCAGCCGCATCTGGTTAGACTGGATGCTGACCCCTGCTGAAAAGGCTAGGCAGAACTTATGTTTATGTCTGACCACGGGTAGCTTGGACCCTGATCCCGATGGGTGGGATACTATTTTTTATATTCATCATCTTCCTGCCCTGGTCCCAAGTTACTTGGGGTCGGCGCAATATGTTTTTCTCTTCCACTCTTCCCTGTCAGCCGTCTCATTATCATTTACCCCCTTATCTTTCATATCCTCCCTCACACAATCCATCCATCTTTTCTCTTCTTACTATTTTTTATATTATTAAATGGAATTGTTATTAACATTAGGTACCATTCTTTTACTTTTAAAGAAGAATGTACCTACATAGATTATGCGATTTCTGACTAACGTGGAGTAGTGGAGGTTTGCGACTTCGATTCCCATATAGGGACTTATTTGTGAGTCCTTCGTATATCGTACCGGGTCTGGCTAGTGTGTAACTAAATTACCACAATTAATTATTAGAGAATAGGTACTTCACTATAATTGTATTCTATCTAACAAGAACCACCGAAAAACAAAAATTCTACAACAATTTCTAAACTTTGAAAAACTAAACGTTATCGCAACAAACTATCAGGTATCTAGCCGCGTTATCTATCAAACTGGCTTATTTACTTTAAAATTCAGAACAATTCGGCGAAATCTGAAGCATCCGAGTTCGCAAGTTGGTATCGCGCTCGAATATATCAGGGCGCTGTATCTCGCTGTAGTGTTGCCAGTTGTAGAGTAGCTGATTCCGGGATTGCCATATTAAAATAAACTAACCAACGCTGAAAAAAAATGCACGTTTTTAATCGGTTTTTGTAAGCACCTATAATCGTAATAAAATGTTGGTTATGACATGAATTAAATGTTTTTTTTTTTACTAAACGTTTGAGTTACAGCTACAATCTATAAATATTTTGTAATCCTTACTTCCTTACTAATATTATTAACGCGAAAGTTTGTATGTATGGATGTATGGAGGTTTGTTACTCTTTCACGCAAAAACAGCTGAACGGATTTGGATGATATTTGGCACACAGACTATGCCCTGGATTAACACATAGGATAATTTTTGCCGGGTACATCAAGTAGTTCCCCTAGGATGCGGGTGAAACTGCGGGTAATAGTCTCGTTTATTTATAAAATCTCTAAAAGCTAGGCCCATATCACCCACTTTCCCGGGACTTTTTAACCTCTAACGCTAGCAACACTGGCTGGCAAAGTAAAAGTTTTGGAGGGAAGTGCAGTGCATCGAGATATACGCCCAGATCTCGGACGTATAAAATTTTAAACTGCACTCTAAGCTGCTCAACATTTTTCATCCACAATGTACCGGATAAGCCCAGAAGATAAACCTTGGCTATGATACATTGGGCTGTGCGAAGATTTTGATCAGTAATTTTCGCTTTTTGCTCGTTTCGTAACGGGAATCGAGGATTTCGAAGTTTTTGTTTGGTTGACGGTCTGCTATGTGCTTTAATACCTACTAGATTTTTATTTAGCAATAACGTGTTTATATTTTTATAGATCGAAAAAGTTACCACGCATTGCAATTTTTATATGAAGGATTTAATAAAATTACTGCCACATAATGACTACCCGCTAAACCGCTAGAATTTATCAGCAGCAGGCAATAGGTTACTTTCTTTCTCATGACACACAACCATAATGAGGCCATTACTGTCCCACTACTGGGCATGGGCCTCTTCACATAATGAGAAGGGTTTTGGCTTTAATCCACCATGCTTACCTGGTCCAGGCTACACAAACAATCGAGAACTATATTTTTTTTGATACTGCTTGTCTTTTATCAGTCAAGATAAGCCAACATCCAATTATCTTTCTTATAAACATTGATTTTATGATAATCTTGTCCTATACACAAAAGCACTCACAGTCATAACGTGGTACATTGTATTTGCAAGCGTTTACGGAGCTCAAGACATCGACAATGATACGTTTGCCGATACGACCAACTTCGTAAGATCCAATACGAAACACCAAAAGTTGTTCTAACTTACCTTGGTCCAAGTGTAGAGCGAGAGCGGAAAATACCTTACTGTTTCTTTATAGGGTGAAGCCAGAAGAGCGTAATTTTTTGAGTTGTGACTCGCGTAATTTCTGCTACATTCGATTTCATAAAAAACTCCAGTTTCGTTCACACGGCGACGCATAATGAGTTGTGGTGTTGTGTTGAAATTACATGACCGAAATTACGCGACTTACAATTTAAAAAATTACGCTCGTCTGGCTTCACCCATAATACTGTTCCTTGCGAGTTAGTCTCCACACAGGCTATCGCAGAATATAGCTGGACAGAGGAACCTCTCTCAATATTCCTTCAAAAAAGCAAAGAGCCTATTGTGGTTCAATTATAAAGTGTAGATGGTAAAATATTCGAAACGACGTAAACGCTCTTCGTTTTATTAAAATGGTTGATTCTTAATCTACCAAAAACGACTACTGGCTTTATCAGGGTTGAAGCTTTTTTTTGTAACCTTATCATCCTCATCGGACACATATTGCGATACATTCGCCGCAACTTGTATCAGGAACACGATGCGATACAATGTGCCGCAAAATTTTGCTAGAGCACAAGTTGCGATAGGTACAACATAACGCGCAGTTGCCGGTGAGCGGTTTTTTGTCTCTTCAGTACTTCACTCGTTCTTGTAAGTACATCCTACTCCTATGGTCAATCAGTAGAATAATTTTAAAGCTATTCTCTTATACCTCGGACCCAACTCCGCCTACATTGCAACTAATACGGTTTAGATGCACTTCTAATTAAACTGTTATGTTAGTTTCTGTCTAATGTGGCGGGAATGTCGCGCCAATGTTCCGCTAACGTTACGTGAGATAACATTGTTTTACGTCGAGACACTGAGGCTATTTGCATTCGTGTTACGGTGTCGATGGCGGTAGTTTAAGGGACATTATCATACCTAAGATTAAAGGGGTGTTCCATGGCTTCTTTAGTAACTAGCTTCAAACTTCGTGTGATCTAGCTTAGTGAGGGTCTAGTATCATACATTTAGACTGATTTATGGTATAAGACATCAAAAGATTATACAATCACTTACAGAGAAATTACAATATTTATAATTTAAAAATACATTAAACCGATTGGCGTATAGTACAACAGAACTAAGAATCCGCATCGGCTAACTTCGTAAAACCGATCATTTCCGAACCGAGTGCGACTTCAGGACCACGATTGTTTATTAGTACTGCAGTTAAAACCGGCCAAGTGCGAGTCATAAAAACGGCAAAAAAATCACGTTTGTTGTATGGGAGCCCCCTAAAATATTTATTTTATTCTGTTTTTTAGTATTTGTTGTTATAGCGGTAACAAAAATACACAAACACAGACACTGGCAAACAACGTAAGAACACGCACTCCCGCGCTACGTAATAGTATTAGCAACAGGTTAGGCGCAGAAAAAGTATTCGTATGTACCTACGACATCGTATGCGCATCTTCACTGTAGGCAAATATGAGTGAGGATACAATATATATGTTTAAGGCCTGTGACATGGTGACTGGGAGAATACATGTTTTATACGTAGGTGTAAACGAGGGGTGAGACACGCTTCAGTCTCAAGACAACTGTCAACTGTGTCCAGACATAAAGTGTCCCATGTCCGGAGACAAAGTGCCTCGTGCGGTCAGCCTATCGACTTTTACGTCTGTTACGTCAGCTCTAGCGTCGCGATGTTTTGGACCCGATAACATCTTAATTGATCCACTCTCGTTTTCTTTTGGAATTAGGCCGTAAGCTTACGCAGCTGATCATGATTAGCATACATTGTAGGTTACCCATACCTGAGCGATATTTATAAAGCCTACATAGCTTCGCTTGACCATTGATAGTGACGCAACACCATCACCGGTACGAGAAGACGAGGATTACAGCCACCCCGGGGCCTTATTCACTATCGTTCTGTCTAGCCTTTCCAAACTATGTTGGGATCAGGCTATGCGGCTGAATACCAGTATTTTACACGGAGCGACTGGTACTGGGCAATGCCGATATCTTAATGTTAGACCAGTTGTCAGACTTTCGGGCTTCTAACTACCCGTAACGACTGTCATAGGTATTCGTGTGGCATCCGTCATGACCACATAAACCATCAAATTTTGGCAGAAGCTTACGTCAATCAGTGGACTGCAATAGGCAATGCCACCATACCACAGAGATACCACCGTTATAATCGAAATACCACCCATAGACTAGTGGTTAAACGCTTACCTTCCATTCAGGAGGTTCCAGTCCTCAGACTTTTCGAATTCATGTGCGGATTTGAATTTATCACTTGCGTTAACGGTGAAGGAAAACATGAGGAAACCTGCACATCTGAGAGGGCTCCATAAAGTTCGCAATGGTGTGTATAGTCCGCCAAACCTTACTACACTATCGTGGTGGATTTAGGCCTTAACCATGCTCATTCTGAGAAGAGGTCCGTACCAAGCTAAAGCTGATTATGATGATGAAACTACCCACACAGAGAAATAATACTTCTACTTTTGATACCTAGTAGCTCTACCTGTGAAATGTGAGCTTAAACAAACAAATTCTTATTGTGCATCTAACTTAATTACCCACATTCCTCGGCACCTAATAGCGACATATAGTTTATCTATGCGATAGTTGACTAACGCCAAAGCATTAATTTAGTGCCCCCATCCACGGTTATCAGTGAAAACTTAAAACATTTGGATAGCCGTGAGACAAATGAATCACTTTGCCATTATGGAGTGGTGCGTACAGTGTGAAGTGGTCTTTGCGACTTTAAATGAACGGTTGAAGTTTATTTAAGATGTGTGTTGTTGGTGAACGATTGACGTTGATTTTCAATACTGGGTTATGTAATTGTGGTGTTTACACCATTCCGAATATAAAAAAACTAAGATTTACATTTACATCGTAAGTAGCTGTAGGACATTTTTAATTAATAATCCCGTTTATTCCTTTAGTATACATACTATTTACATTATTATATACTAGCTGTGTCCTCACGGCTCCGTCCGTAGCCTATGTTACTCAGTGATAATGTAGCTTTCTAACGGCAAAATATTTTTTTAAATCGGTCCAGTAGTTTTAAGTTTATTCGTTACATACAAAAATACAAATCTTTCCTCTTTATAATATATAGGTAGATTAGTATACATATAGATTACTATAAAAAATATAAAAAAACATTTTAAAATATAAATAAAAATAGCAGCCCATCGGCTTTGGGAACTGAGTCCAAGCTACTGGTGGTCAGGGCCTCAGAGAGAGGAACTTCCTAAAAATACGCGCCGTCTCCAGAAGTACTGCTTTCTGTATCAGGCCCTTGACCCAGCCGCCCAACGAGAGCCTCATCAGATGTTGGTCGAGACTCATGGCTATTAAGGCATTTGCCGTTACGGCTATCGGCACAACAACTGCTGAGACAACCTCCCACAAACTCGTGTGCCTAGTCTTGATTAATAATATTATTATTGTCAATAGATAGTCATAAACTATCTTTTGTAACGTTAACAAACCTCTTTTAATTTTCTTATTATAACTGTACAATTTTTATAACTTTTAAACTTTTTATTGACCAAAAATTCCTAATACGAATTACGTAAAAAATAATCAACGTTATAAAAATAAAGTCACCCAAAGCCGCCACGTCTCGTGTGCCTCAGCCTTAACTAAGGATATAGGCACATAATATGTGAGATTGGGCCTGACCAGATAACTGAGAGTGCTTTTAAAGATAACATCCCTTCGTGAGAGACGAAAATCCCAAGACATACAAGTATGATTTAAATACATATCTGTGATGACGCAGGGCTTATCTTCTGCGAAAATGTCAATGCTTTATTATAAGATTATAAGGTACATACGTGGATAGGTACGTAAAATGCGTGAGTTAAATGGTATTAACATATTATGACTAATTAATGCAAAATGAGTCATAGGTTCTTTGTGTAGGATTGATTTTGATACTCATAAATGCTCGTTCTGCCTAGCCTTTTCCCAACTATGTTGGAGTCAGCTTCCGTCTAACCAAATGCGGCTGAATACCAGTATTTTACACGGAATTTAGTGGTCGCAAGCGAGACTGCTGAGCATGGGGTCCTGGGTTTTATCCCCAGGTCGGGCAAAGTGTTATTGGGTTTTTCCATTAGGATTTTCTCAGTAGCAGCCCGGAGTCTGGATATGTGCCTGGTTGGTGGCAATAGACTCACCTCCTATTGCATGGGACTTAAACATAACTGGCGAAACGAGGGTGTACTAAAGGCTCCTCTGCCGATCCTTTCGGGGAATACAAAGCGTGATGTTATGTTATGTTTATGTTGTGATGTTGAATATTTTCTTTACTAAATTCTGCGTTTAACGTAACTCTTCATATAACCGAATACACATAAAAATAACTGTATGGCTAATAACGTTAGTTAAGTGAAAGTGTGCCAATCTAAATCTTATCTTTTTTAAACTTTTTTTATGGATTAGATGAAATTTTGATAGGGCCGGTCCGTTTCCGGAGGATATCAGTTAGATAAGCGAGAACAGATAAAATTAATAGATTCCATGTGAATTTGTATAATTTAATAATACACACGTGGGTTGAGTGGTCGCTGACTATTTTGAGTTTGATGGCCGGTTGGGCTAAGTTTACGAGTGATGACGTCACACGATGTCAAGGCTGGATTTGTACCTAATAAACGGTGTGTGTGCCTGTTTGGAAGGTAAGTTTGTGTGAGTGTGTGCCTATACGGGTCTCAAGCGTGTGTCATCCTATTGAGATGCGTTCGAGGCACGTAGACACAGACTCACACAAGCTTATATCTTGGTAATTGTCGAAAAATGGACGATGTAACTATTGCCCCGTGTTATTACTGCCCCGGTCTACCACACGGCAGAGTAAACAGTCGGGCAAAGTGTTATTGGGTTTTTTCCGTGTGGAATTCCTCAGTAGCAGCCCGAAGTTTAGATTTGTGCCCGGTTGATGGCAATAGGCTCGTCCCCTATTACATGTGACCTAAACATAACGGCGAAATGAGGGTGTTACATAAGTATGTAGGTATAATTATTATTTATTTATTTATTGAGGCATATCAACAATATAAACACAAACATTGACAAATAACAAGCAAGACACATAGACTGGTGCTTATATCAATTAAAGACATGCACAGCATTCGCAAAAGATATAAAATTGAACTTATAACATACGAAATATAAAAAATCCAAAAAAACCAGTATCCACGATATTATAGCTTTTTTTCATTATTATATCATATGTGACACACGGCTATTGAAGATGCAACGCACCATGTGTCATGTCCGTAACATGACCAAAATCTCCTCAATACTCAGCCCACAGTATCCCACTGCTGGGCAAACATTTACTTTTAGACGGGCTTATCCCAAAAATGCTCGCAAAAGAAAACATCCTACACCCTTCTCCAGAGGCCTCTAAATCTAACCAGATGTCCATAAATCCTAGTATAATTTCTGGAGGCAGCAGTCAATCACGCACTGCGTCAATGGCAGGTTATCTTGCCGCCCAGCACCAGTCTATCGCTCTATACATCACTTGGGCGCCGCCCGCCCTTATCAGCCCGCCGCACGCCGACTCGTTATTTTACTACACACCACGTGAACTTGTGCAAATATTAAGTTGTGTAAAATTTTATGTGTGTGCTTGTTTAAGTGGTGGCACTGTTTTCTGTTAGATGTGGTTGGTAGAATGTTTGGTTTTGAAGATAGGTAATGTTTTGGGAAATAATTTTGTGAATAAATGTTTTGTTACCTAATTGTGATTGAATATGTTATGGATTTTAATTTCAAACTAACATTTGTGTAGGTGTTGTGATGCGTTTTTTTTGTAAATAGTATTATTGTCCCGCGCAAACGTGAAACAACTCATAAAAAATAATACTTAGTTGGACCATAGACAATTAACAGTTATTTTACCTCTGATATTTATGGCTGCCCGTACAAAGGAGATGTTTCATTTTCGGCCATAAGATGTACATTTATCGAAAAAGGGGAAAAAAATCCAAGAATTGAGGAAAAATATTATTTCGTGAATTTAAACCTGATTTGATGTGCACAAAATATAATAAGTTTTCAATTATTGCCATATTCTATTCAACATGGCGTCCTGTAGTTTGCATAGCCTGCTTTCGTTCTGAAATCATGTCAAATCAAAACATAATTCACGTAGACGTTAAATATGAAAGGTATGTGTTCTTGTACAATTAATAATAATTATTATTCTCTTAGCCAACTTTTTCGACTAATTCTAAGCTAGTGTGACGATTTCATCGTTAGAAATATATTTATTCTTCTTTTTTGACGTGTACTTCTGAACGAAAAATTCAAAATTTCAGGTCACAGTCAGTCAGTAATTAACAAATATCAATTTCTAGGTTAGGTAAACGTCATCTTTACAACCTCTCACGGCTGTCATAACTCTCACGACAAACGTCAAACATTTTTAACTTTTATTTTGTGCATAAAAAACATTTGATATTATGAAAAAATGTTACTGTAAGCTATTCAGGGTTTAGTTTCCCAGCTTTTCTAAAAGGTTCACGTTATGGCCGGAGTCCCATACAAAAATGAAACATCTCCTTTCGAAGACTTCTGACCAAATTGGGCCATTCTTGTTTTAAATTATACAACTTTTTTATAAATATGTCAATTTAAAGTGTTTAGATAACTCAAAATGCTTACAATCTTGGGTATATTTATAAAAACGAGAGATTATAACAATGTGGAGTTATTCCGAGGTGTGTTTACCTTTGGGCCGCGCGTTTAAGTCAAAGGGTGTTATCAGTGTGGTGCATCCATCACTCGGCGGACGGGTTGCCAGTGTAGAAAATAATATTTATTTGCAGAGTTTTATTTTTTCTGTGGACAATGTTAGGATTTGATTTTGTAGAAATCGAGTGATTTAATCGGGTTGGAAATAATTGTATTGTTGGTTTTCATTCTATGTAAGAAAAACTGCGGTTTAATTGAACTTCAAATATAAGTTTAATACGAAATTGTCCCAGTTAAAATAGTGATTAAGAGCCTTTACTTACGCCTTTTAAAATCATTTTCTTTATTTCTTTTGGTCACGAAAATAATAATTCAATTAAATAGGTACTACCTACCTAATACCTATATAAGAATTCAGTACAGCACCACTAGGTACCAATTCTTTCTTGTTTTTCGTCCTGGCATTTTATCCAGCTTTGTTTCAATGTTCTATCAACACAGTCAACCAATAAACAAACAGAATCTAAACATTCTAACCCAAACCAAAATCCATAGACACACATAAAAACGTTGAATGTAGCAACACAGCGCGACGCGGCACGGCGGCGCGCGTCGCGGCTCGGCGCTCGCCTCCCGTTATCAGCACCCACCACCCGGCGTTTGTCGCGTTTTATTTCAGACTACCTATAGCCTGTTTAAACTTCACACTCCCAAGCCTTTTAATGCTTGAGGTCAAGTCAACATGCTTTGTAACATGTTTTCGGAAAGTGACGCGTTTCGCATGTTTTATGGCGCTTTAGATTTTTGGGTTATCTGTGCGTCGGATTGTTTATGGTACATTGACATTTTACTCGTACCTGTTCTATTTTTGAAGAGGGATATTAGTGCTCTTTTACATGTATAGATGTACTTATCTATAGATACTCAAAGCTAAAGTTAGTTCTACTAAGGGCATTTTTTATTTCACGCGGATGCGAGTGCAACACGGATCCCTTGCGCACGCGGAGTTCGCATCGAAGGCTCTCCACGTTCGCGCCTCCGCTTAATACAAAAGGTTTCGGACTGCATGCATCTACATACGAACGTCAACCAAGCCTGCATCGCATACGCGTGAAACAGAAAACGCCCTAAATTCTAACTCAGCATCAAATTTAATAGACACAACGGGCACAACAATGTTTAGTTTCTATAATAGATTCCTACAATGTAAAAGAGCAAGCAATAGTCACACATTTTAAGCTACCTGACCTGACCTAAGACATATCCTGAAGTCATGTACAACAACAACATATGAAAGCAATTAAAGTACTATGTAGACACAAAACATACCCCTATCAATAATGTTTTATAAAAAAATGAAGTAAGGTATAAAATGTCATTGACGCGCCAAAATTCACGAGTCAAAAACATTCAATTGGCAGGTCTTGCAGATAGGCATCTCTTTCACTCTCGTACTTTTATCGTATCTTCGTCTTACTCATTAGAGATACTAGAAAATAATGCAGGATCGAATTTTAAACGCCATATTCTATGAACGTAACATATTTATCTTCAGTATAAACGGTGTAAATAGACCCTTAACGAAGCCGAAAGGCACTTATTCTCCACGTCATTGCGATATTATTTTTTTGTGTGGACTATGCCTGGGAACCTTCTAGTTACGGAGATATTGGAGGTCAAAGTTCCATCATTTTCACAACTTTTTTTTTAAATACTAATTTTGAAGGTTGCAAATGTACTTGAAATACCTCCATTACCCGTTTACTATTCATTGCATCCATCAGCACAATGTTTTGTGTGCGTTTCATTGAGCTTTACCGTAAAAGGATATATTTCACCCAAAAAAAAAAGTCGTTTCCCAGCGACAATTTTTGCGTAGGGTTACTTAGTTTGAAGTACTGAATGCATGGTTGACGGCTTCGTGAAGGGTCATTTTACACCTTGCATAATATCATTGACCATATTACTGATATCTGCTAAGTGCCTGTCGCGATTCTGCAATGTGACAATACAGTGAAAATTCACTATAAGATCACATGGATATTCGACATGAACAGACTTGGGCATATTTTATAGCATAAAGTGATATTTCGACTTTTATTAGGTTGTAAGTTTTGAAATCAATTTGGAATTGTATCTTTTTGAAATGAATAAGGAAATAGAGAATTGCTTTAGCTATTATTTACAGGGTTACCTACTTAGAATTAACTGGCAAAACGTCACAGGATTACTAGGTACCAATAGAACACAATCCAAATAAAAAAAATACTTTTTTTTTATCGTTGGTAAGTCCTCATGGATGTCCCTTGCCCGGGGAAGGCGAGTGGGTATGCCGGACTCTTACCGGCTAAAAACCAACGGTGTTCCTCCTCCTGACCGTACAGTCGGGGTCGCGAGATACGCAAAAGCATGCAACACAACCCTAGCGAAAAAAGAACCTAAACTTTAGTTAATTAGATAACAAAATACCTAGCTAATATAGTAGCGAAGAGCGCGGACATAGTAGTAGTAACTTATTATGTAATTAACTAAATGTTAGGTACCTACTTACGTATATTTTTATTTGAATGTGTTCTTTTTATGATACCTAGCAACTCTGTCAAGTTATTCCAGGTTATTAGAAGTGCCTAAGCATAGATATTTATGTACCAAAATGTAAAAGTATTCCCCGTTAGTTTATCCAAAAATAACTTTAATTTATCACTTTAATTCTTCGTACACTAACAGACTACTCATGTTAGTTGAGATAACCATAGTGCCTTCAAGAACTAATAATATTTACAAACAGATCCATAAGCCATTTATGATATCATAAAAGCTTCATAAAGTTTCATAAATTCTAATCAAAGCACTGCGATCACACAGATTATGCATGCTACCCATAGACACGTCATTCCCACAATAATCCCGCCTTTTATACGACCACAGATTATAAATAGGGTTCTGTCATGTATAGTGGACAGCAAATTGCTGCATAAAATGCCACTTATTGCATGATATGGGCCCTAATTAAATAGTAAATACTCTTATCTTGAAAGACGAGTCGACGTTTAGCACTATCTTTCGTTATGACAAAAAGAAAATAACACAATCTATTTGCAGATCTTAGTCGTTAGAGAAAAAAATAATCATAGACTATTTTTAAATGGTATTTCGTAATAAGCTTATTAATTTAGTCTTATCTAACGAACCCTTTCCAATATTTATTATCAGATAGGTTTTGCTTTTGCTTTTTTTATTATTTCAGTTAATGCCTTTTCAACTTAATAAAAATAATTTAGATAATCATCTAACATTATGTTTTTTTTTGTTATTTGGGGTTATTGTTTCAGATATGTTATGTGAATGTTTCAGATAACCTACAAAAAAAGTTGTTACGACATCACTACCAATTTCTGCTTGCTCTAATAATGTCAATCACCAAGTTATTGTAACACATTTTTTCCATTTGACAAAAGCCAGACAGTCTTAAAAAAGGAACAAATAAGTTTTTCACGAGAACTCCGCCATATCTCTGTAATCGGCGCTCTTAAGGCAATCCTTATCCCATTTACGTGTCTCCCATTACCATTAAAATCTGAACTTATCTCGGTCAATAAAAACGTGAACCGGTCCAATATATAAATAATATACAGAACAATAACGGCTGGTAATTAGGCAATAAATTCTTCAAGCAGATATGAGAGATATTAAGAAAAAGGCAACGTTTGATTTGTTTGTAGCTGACTATGTGCTGTGCATGTCCGTTTGTTAAGACGATACGAAATAACGATACGGTTTTTGTAGTAATACCTTTTGGACATACAACCATATTCTAAGACGTTCGTTCAAAACTTACTCGACTCAGGACGCCTTCACCACGTCCTCAAAAACACCATCAAAATTGTATTCTTAAGGTCGCGCTTCCTTGAACATTTTGCTTAGGTATGTACATAACAGTAAATTTTCAGTGAGTCTGTTACCATCCCCTGATAAGCCACTGACTCAAACACTTCTCTCAGTCCACTCCCTCGTGGACCTAACAGATTCTTGTCAGAATATCAAGCTTAACATGCAAGTTGAAAACCGCAGATAGCTTGACTGAACTGGCATACTCAAGAACGAACATTCCGTTTTCATCTTTTATATAAAAATGCTGAGTTGCAGTTTATCTCAGCACTGAGAAAAACTTCTTAATTCAGAACCTACAGCTTAAATCTACATCTTTCTTTTCAACCAGATATGTAAGTACATAAAAGCTTACAAAAACCGTGTCGTATCTAACAATGTACATTCCGTCCCGAAATCTGGCGATAAGACTACATTCAGTTTTATATTTACCGTGAGATAAGGGCCTGGCTGCGAATCGATTAGCTCACTCTAACAAACGATGCCTATCTGTCTGGTCATCGGCTTAGTATAAAAACATGCAGCATTTTAATGTTGCAGAATATTTTCTTTTTTAAATCTACAGTGAATAGGCAACTTTATAGGACTGACCTTCTAGGCTTTCTGTACATAATAATATGACTTGTTTGCCGTTAAAAATAAATTATTTCGTCTATGGTCGGAAAAAAGCTTGTTTGGCATGTGTCAAAATTTTCCCGCGCAAGGGTTTTCCTACTGATGTTTGACTTCGGAAAATTCGTTTATTATTTTCAAGTAGTTATGTATTACAGTTTTATGTACTGTTAATTATTTTTATCTATCTATTATTTTATCGTAACTTATGTTAAGTTCAACGTTGTTCAACAGTTTGGCGGCACTCCTCAAGCATTTTCATTACTTTACGTCCTTCAGTTTAAGTGACTCGCGGGTTGCTAGCCTTAAATAAATAGCCGCGAGTTATCAAGCCGGCCATTTGACCGTCAAATTCACATTCCCTTCAACTTGGCATTTCAGATAGATCGGCCACCCACGTCCGTCAGATAGCACAGGACACACTCGGCGATAGGTTCGGGCGCGCTCGGGTCGCGTCGGTCGGCTTCGGCTCCGCTCGTAGATGTTCGCGATTATGCCCACGCGCACACAGATTGAAGTGTGGAAATTTGTTGCTTTGTCATATTCAGAGATTTAGATACTTGATACGGACAAGTTATAGCGAATTGTTTGCGAATATTGTTTAAGAGATAATATTAATAGAGACAATGTTTCTTGAAATGAATTGCGGTGAAATCTATTTATGACTACGGTAACATAAGTTACGTACAAATTGATTTTGCTGTAGCTAGCAAAGCTAGATTAAGGCCAGGCATTTAGAATAATTCAGAATATTTTACAGCAACTTAAATAAATAAAATTCAAGGTAAATCTGAAACATAACATAACATCACGCTTGTATTAACCGAAGGGTTGGGCAGAGGTGTATAGTAACACCCTCATTTCGCTGTTATGTTTAAGTCCCATGTAATAGAAGGCGAGCCTCTTGCCATCAACGGGGCACAAATCCAAATTCCAGGCTCCCCCCACTGAGGAATTCCACATGAAAAAACGCAATAATACTGCCCGACCTGGAGAACGAACCTCACGAAACAATAAATCTGAAACAATCTTATGAATATTCCGAAATTTTTACTAATAACGACATTGTCCCTTTGTCCCCCACAAAATATCCAGATATTAATTCTCAACTGCATTACGTGTGCAGGATAACGAAAGTTAACCACCAGTGGGGGGTAGGGGTAGAATGGGGGGTGATAGCGATCGCCTATTGGCCGATACACCGGATTTATGCGGTCTATCTCCACTGTCTTAATTTACGAGGCTCCAGCTAGCGCCTGGATCATATTTTTGTAAAAAAGTTGGAAGTTTGTGATTTTGGTTCGTCTTTTATGTAATTGGATGGGTATAGCTACGGATAAGATAAGCAGTGTTGAATGCTGGGATTCCATGCAGAAGCTCTCAGTTCGAACCCGGCACGAACCAGGTTTTTCTATTTCATGTGCGGATAAAATGTGTTAACGGTGAAAGAAAACATCGTGAGGAAACCTGTTGTTCTCGATGGTGTAAGTAGTCCGCCAACCCGCACCAGACAAGGCGTGGTGGACTAAGGCATAAACCGTTCCCATTCTGAGAAGAGGCCTGAGCCCAGCAGTTGGACAATCTTCTTCTTTTCGTGTGGTTAGTGACTAACCTGATGTCAGAGTGTATGCCGCCCATGGGCCTCTGACTTGGCTTCACATGCCGTCGAGAAATATCTCTCAGGCATGTCGGTTTCCTCACGATGTTTTCCTTCACCGTTCTTAAGCGAGTGATAATTATACAATACGCACATGAATCTGAGAAGTCAGAGGTGCGTGCCTTGGGTTCGAACTCGCGACCTATGAGTTGGCAGTCCGACGCGGCGACGGTCACACCACTAGGCTATCACTACTGTAAATTTGAAATTATTATTATTGTTGGACAATAATGGACTGATTATGATAGCGTCGGCGTCAAAACAACTTTCTCCCTCCACATAAGCGTCATCTAATATCTTTAAGTCGTAATAATTTTAAAAGCAATAGTTTTATTACACTTTATACCGGTATTTTTTTACATCGATGTAGTATTGTTCACTCTCTCATTTTGTCGACAGTCCATTGAAACTGTCTAGGAGGCAGCTCGTGTTCAGTAGCGGACATTTACGAGCTAATAATATACAAGACTTGACTGCCTCGTTGGTCTAGTGGTGGCAAGCGCGACTGCTGATCGTGAGGTCCTGGGTTCGATCCCCAGGCCGGGCAAAGTGTTATTGGATTTTTCCGTTTGGAATTCCTCAGTAGCAGCCTGGAGTCTGGATTTGTGCCCGGTTGATGGCACTAGGCTCGCCCCCTATTACTTACTTACTTACTTACTTCCTCTTAGCCTTTTCCCAATTATGTTGGGGTCAGCTTCCAGTCTAACCAGATGCGGCTGAATACCAGTATTTTACACGGAGCGACTGCCATCAGACCTCCGCAACCCAGTAACTAAAACTGTTAAACTGTTTGCTCGCCCCCTATTACATGGGACTTAAACATAACGGCGAAATGAGGGTGTTACTATACACCTCTGCCCAACCCTTCGGGGAATACAGGCGTGATGTTATGTTAATATACAAGGTGTAATTGAAATATCGCAAAGTCTCTTAAGGGCTTATTGTACTCATCATTGTGAACAAGTTTTACTAGGGACCAACTATGAAATCGCAAAGAAAAACTACTGCTCCATACATTTATGATCGCATAACTCGACAAAATGAAGGCAACAGCAGATTTTGTTTTCACGATTTCTGTGTTAGGTAGTCCCTAGTAAAACTTGTTCATAATGGTGAGTATAATGAGTCCTTAAGAGATCTTGGGTTATTTTAGTAACACGTTGTATAGATAATTTCGAAGTATGCAGCTTCCGCCATTACCCATTCTTGCTAACTACAAATCGATTTTCCCATCCCGTCCCAACATTCCACAACAAATAAATCAAACATAACCTCGTCCAACGTCTAGACCAGTCTTCAGACGTCCAAAATCCAACGTCTAGACCAGTCTTATCTCTACACGTGTTGCTCATTCCAGATGTCTTAGATACGGAGCTTTTAGCCCGAGATAGGAACCACTCGGCAGCCATCACACTCAATCTTGTACTCGTTAAAAATAAACGCGAGTGCCAGATATGTGGGGCCATTTACAAGCTGTATGTTCAAGCTTGTTGGCTGATTGGTTGTAAGTGAACAAGGAGGTTACACTAGGTTAGACTCTGGATTGACGAATTAACATTTTTGTGTCACCAAAAAATTCTGATACTTTCAAATTAATTGCTAAATCAAAGGAAAGATGGTAATGCGAGTAAAACATAACATCACGCCAGTATTCCCTGAAGGGTTAGGCAGAAGTGTACCTATACTAACACTCTCATTTCGCCGTTATGTTTTAGTCCCTTGTAATAGGGGACAAGCCCTTTGCCATCAACCGGGCACAAATCCAAACTCCGGGCTGCTAGATACTGAGGAATTCCACACGGAAAAAGCCTATAACACTTTGCCCGACCTGGAAATCGAACCCAGGACCTCCCGATCAGCAGTCGCGCTTGCTACTACTAGACCAACGAGGCAGGTAAATAAGTGTAATGAGAGTAGTGTTATTAAAAATGACAACAATAAGGTCCTAGGACTTTGGACGCGTTTTCGGACGAATTTGAGTAGATCCAATATGCACAAAAACGTTATGGGAAGTCAGAACACCAATAATCTGATAACTCGTCCAACGTTAGGATATCGGCATTGCCTGGGTTGCGATAGCCTGATGGCAGTCGCTCCGTGTAAAATATTGGTACTCAGCTGCATCTGGTTAGACTGGAAGCTGACCCCAACGTAGTTGTGAAAAGGCGACACAAATGCACGAAAACGCACGAAAGATTCCGATTCTACTAGTAGAATAGGATCTCACACACTGGGTACAAGTCTTTGATATCACAAATCACAAAACTATTGTCTTTTTTAAATATTTATGCCGACAAATAAAACTTAAATTAAATCTATCGCTTACTAGCGCCGATTCTCTTATTAACCAACTAAACTAAAATTAAAGAATCGCTATCTTTTACTAACAGAAGGCGCGAGAAAAAGACGGTGATAGATAAGAACTAAGAAATATCAAAGTTATCAAACTAGTTTACGTCTTGAACCTTGTTCTTAGTCGACACGTTCCGATGTGTCGTCTAAGGGCTTGTACACAAAACTGCGAATCGACGCGATGCGAATTCGCAACGCAGAAAACTGCGACGCAAATTGCTGCGATGCGATTTCGTGCGGCAAGGCGTCTTCCTTCCAAAGTTCGGGTGACCATTCCCTCGACGACCGTCAATCGTATTAAACGTATTTTATACTAGGCAGAATAAATTTGCGTAAAAAGATTTGCGCATTGCTGTTACTGATAAGAAGATATGGAAAAAATCAATTACGCGAATCAATTCGTAAGTTCTTGCGATGCGTCGTCGCATCGCAGTTTTGTGTACAGAACCTTAGAATGGAAATTTTAGTTCAACAAAATTTGACAGATCTTATTTATCTCCGTCTTTTTTTATTTCATGAGTAAAAGAGATGACAATAGTCTAAATTAGGTTTAGTATGCGCACAACAGAATCAGGAACATTATCAAACTCTCCATGTTATTTGAAAAGCTGTACAGGGGGAAATGGCTTCCGGTCTGTCGTGATAACGGTTACCTATTATGCATTATTGCTACATTTAAACTCAGTAAGTTATTGCTATCTCCTATCTTTTAAGCCTATATTTTATTAATAGGCCTGATAGATATTTAATGATAACAGTGTAGTTTATAACTAGCATCGGGAAAATTTGTGAGCTAAGCTCACTTGACTATTGGTATACGAATATTTATCCAACTTCTACTCTTCTACACATAATAAAATGGATTTATAGGTACTACATTTTCGTCAAAGAAGTTGAGATTCAGTATGATAAATATATATTTATGATAAGATATATTATATTATGGCGCCTATATTGGAATTAATTAGACATCTTGTTTAAAAATAAAACGAGGGTGTAGAAAATGTAACCAATAAAGTTAAGTATTGAGACTTGTCACTCCAGACACTAATATCTATGGCGCCCCGTACACAGTCAATCTCGACCGCGATCCGCGATCAAAATCAATGATCGCGATCCAGATTGATAATGTACGAATTAGATTGACGGATTGATGCATCTGATCACAAAAGAATCTGGATCGCGATCATTGATTTTGATTGCAGATCGCGATCGAGATTGACTGTGTACGGGGCGCCTATTCAGAGCAGAAGCCGAAGACCCCCCCCCCCCCCCTTCACCATTCCTTAGCGCTTTGGCGAAAAGAAGATATGGCACAACATACCCCAGCAAACGTCTCTTTCTGTTTTAATTGCTATTGTATTCCTTTTAAATTACATACTAACTTAACATAACATGACATCAAGCCTTGTATACCCAAAGGGGTTCGGCAGAGGTGTTTTAGTACACCCTCGTTTCGCCTGTTATGTTTAAGTCCCATGTAATAGGGGGGCGAACCTATTGTCACTAACCAGACACAAATCCAGACTCCGGGCTGCTACTGAGAAATTCCTAATGTAAAAACCCAATAACACTTTTCCCGACTTGGGGGTCGAGCCCAGGACCCCATGCTCAGCAGTAAATTAAATACTAGTTCTTGATTAAGTTTACAACATTATCTAAACACCCATTTTTCAAAAAGTCACTTAGCTGAAAAATGTGTCAGCACAGTAATATGTTAATTCAGTTACCTACGTTAGTTTATTATCAAACAGATAACTATTGGGTGTGGCAGGCAAGCCTGTTTATATCGTGCCAGCGATATGAATGCATACTTAATTAATAGAGGCCTACTTTGTTTACATTCTAATGTTTGAACACTGCTGTTAAAAAAATAAGCCTTTTTAACTTAATATGAAAAAGTATGAAGACTTTTAATTGTCTACTGCTAAATGCAAGCTTCTACAATGACAGTTCTACTTACCCTTTTCCGAACTATGTATGTTTTGTTCAGCTTCCAGTCTAACCAGATGCGGCTGAATATCAGTATTTTACAATGTTTTGACAGGTCTACATTCACAGTGGCGCCAACTGGTGTCGATTTTAGAACTACTTCAAAATGTTGCCATTTATGAACAATATTGGAAATATACAGGGTGTAAATGAAATCATGTAATTCCTTCAAACCTCGTGATGTACTGCCGACATAGATTAAAACTGAACGGGTTAATTAAGGATTCAATAAAAAAATTTACAAATAGTAAACGTGTGTTCTTAACGCGATGCATTTTAGCGGCCTGAGCGAATTGCGCGGTATCGCTTGCCGCGCGGTCATTTAACTCAGAGCGCTGAAATGCCTCACATTAAGAGCACGTGTTTACTTCTTGTAATTTGTTTTTTATTTAATCCAATAATGTCCCGTTCTGTTTCCGCTTTGCTTTGCGAAATCACGTCATTCACTTAATTCGGCCAAGTAAGCGTGTACGTACATACATATTGGCCGAGCAACTCTAGTAGATACGCAAATCTATTAACTAAAGCCAGGACCTGTGCCCAGACGTGGACAATGCCTAGATTTGTATCTAGCACCCACGCCTCGCTTTGTAACCACCCTGTGAGCTTTAATACGTTTCCAGATACTAAATATTGTAGATGTTGTGTATGTTGGTGCATGTGTGTATGGATGTCAAAGGAATCCGTTACTGTGTACTATGCCTAAATATATCTGAGGATTATTGTTAAGGTGGAAGCGATCGGTCAGGCCGCAAAATTCAATTGATTTCGAGTTTCTTTAACAATATTAATTGCGCTTACCAAATATTGCTTGCGTTAAAATGTATGTGTGTATTTCTTTACATTTTAAAAATACACATTCTACTGTATTTTTTTTCACACATAAAAAAAATTGTTTATGTCATATTAAGCGCTGCAGAAGCAACATGACAGTTATTCTAAGTAAAGGGATAGCTTACCCATGTGACAATGCAGTTGTATATTAAAAAACTGGGACCGGCCTATAAATGAAAAGCGAGAACCAAAAAATCCATTGGCTGGAGACCGTTCAGGTCTCTCCAATAACTGCCCCGGTTACGTAGAAACGGTAAGCAAGAACCATCGCCAAGCAGTCCAATATAAAAAAAGAAGACGAAAAAGGTACCAAAGAACCTAGCGTATGCTGTCCCGTTACGGGGCAAAGACTTGCTCAATTTTCGAGCGCACTTCTAAGATTAGGTGCTGCCTTTTTCTTACCAGATTACCAATAAAGTCTGACACACATATATTCTTCCAGTGCGTCTCCTTATTGTCACTTAAAATTTGACGATACTTAAGTAGGTACTTCCCGCGCACTCTGGGCGGTCAGCCCCGCTACCAACCTCGCTATCTGGCTAGTCTTTTCACCATGGCATGGGCTGAACTTGTAAAACTCGTGCCGACGAGAGAAGACTTAATAAAATAAACAAATAATTCCAACACACATCTGACGACTCAGTTACTCCCTTCTGATTGATCGTCACACATACGCATCAAGTATGTAAAATGCCCGAAAATAAGGTGCGTTGACACGCCACATTCGCGTCACGCGTCACGCATGACAATGCGTGTCAGTCGCGTGCGCTGATGGCGTGATAAGCGTGATAGTCCGCACGCGATGCGTACAGCCTTGCTGCTGAGAAAGTGATAGTACGGCCTTCGAGATTGGTCGAAGCTATGAGCTGAAAGAGGTTATGAATTTAAAAACTTATAAAGAAAAACTATGTACAGATCAAAAGCTTCTCGCAATTATTTTTTTTAAATACGTATTTTGTACGTTTTTCCAAATTTTTCCCACGTAAAAGAATTTAAAAAAATTTGCGCCTTATCTAAGTTCGGCGAGACTCTAGAATACTTAAAGAAAAATATGAAAAGTTTTATAAAAACATCAAACTGCAAGTGGTCACATACTTTCGACGCTTACTCTTGTAACATGGACCACACGGAAACCGCTCATATTTCTCTGTCATCAAAGAAATCTTATTAAACGAGTTTCAGATGTTAATATACGAATAGTTTTTAGTTTCATCACGCTATAACATTAGTTATAATACGGCATCAGCAGTAATATATTTATAGTCAAGATCTAATATTATACGCCGCGACGACAGCTTAATTTGGTTATAAGATTCGTTTTTTTAATATTATGACGGAATTATTTTTTATAGAGGTCATAATGCCGATTATAAATTATGAAATTGTTGATTAATATACTCTGAGCGTCATTGATACTTGATACACCTTGATCATTTAACGAAGACCTCCCTGTAGACTGTTAAGATTTGTCTCTCAATTTAAAGAACTGTCCAATTAGTCACAGGTGTGTCTCTGAGTGTGATTCTGGGTTATATTGCCAGGAGGTTTACTCCCGATAGCGTTGAGTTCTGAATCAATCGAGTTAGATTCGATTTACACCCATATTCTAAGACGTTCCTCCAAAACTTACTCGACTCAACTCCACTTTTTCTCACTACCATCGGTAGCTGTTATAGTTGACATAAACGTCCTCGACTCGAGATTTTTCCTCAGTCGAGGTAAGGAATCATCTGTCAATGTCAAGGTACCTCGAAACCTACCTTAAAGAAGGAAGTGTCAAAGTTAGTATGTAACAAAAATGCATTTTGAAGACTTTATCGAATATGCTTACGATAATCCTTTCAACTATTTATCGCGGCGTTATTTGCGCGATGCAGATAATTCTAATTATGACGTAATGACTCCACTATACCTCGACTCATTTGCGGACCCCTCAATCGAGGAACCACAAAGTTCACTCGAAATTGCGACTAAGAATACAATTTTGAAGGTGTTTTCGAGGCCGTCCTGAGTCGAGTAAGTTTTGGAGGCACGTCTTAGAATATGGTTGTTAGTGTCAATTCGTACTATTAAAATCGAGAAAAGATTAAAAGGTTTGAATTGAAACTAACGACTGTTTTCAATATTAGTTTGGAGTCGTCGCGGTAACCCCCTGGTCGAGCAAAGTGTTTTTGGGGTTTCCTCTTGGAAAATTCTTATTAGCAGCTCTGAGTTTGTGCCCGGTAAATGAGAATAAGCTCATAGCTTATTGGGATACCCAATGACGTCATCATCGGGAAATAGGCGTGATTGATAGAGGTTTATTATATCACAATTTGTATCAACAGTTCAAAGTTAATAAACGGTCTTACTAAATTTAATTTTAAATGGAAATATTTCGTGAAATTAAAATCATTGATATTCATTGTTGACTAGCATAGCTTTGAAATATTTCTTACCTAAAGTGCAATCAAACGTCGCGTGGATGACCAAAGACAAAATTGAATGTCATCGTACCGCATGGCTGACAACTGACACCATTTTGACGTGCATTCAAAACATTCCAAATTCAAATAACTCCAATTTCCCGCGCCCTTATGACCGAATAATTCACATAACAACTAATAAACTGTCACGAATAGTGTGTGTTGACAATAGCAGGTACTTTTATTGACATAAGGCGCAGTGCGTGCAGATAAAGATCTGTTTCCACTTCCTTGTGCCCCTGTGAGGTTACCGCTAATGTAAAGGTGACTTTATGTGACAGGCTGCAAACTTTGACGTGCGTCGTATTGTTTAGGTGTTTTTGTAGGGTAGGTAGTTTAAAGTTGGAAGTGGGTCATGTTTTTTGGTTGAATGAAGTACCTGGTTATTGAGGTATGTGAGTTGGACGGTTACGGAGATTAATTAACGTGTTTGTTGTATGTAATTATCGTATTAGGATTGAGGAAAGTGGAATAAATACAGTAGAAGATTAGTTAGAGCCATGAATTGGTGATGACTGAAACATTATTTTAAGTAACAGCCTCGTTGGTCTAGTAGTGCCAAGCGCGACTACTGATCATGTGGTCCTGGGTTCGATTCCCAGGTCGGGCAGTTTTATTGGGTTTTTCTGTGTGGACTTCCTCAGTAGCAGGTCGGAGTTTGGATTTGTGTGATAGGACTTAAATATAACGGTGAAATTAGGGTGTTACTGTACACCTCTGCCCAACCCTTCGGGGAATACAGGCGTGATGTTATTTTAAAGGCAGATTTTTGCCTACGCTCTAAGTTCACACTAGAATAACTTTACAATCTTTAGAAAAGTCACGTTCAAGCGATAGGTAGATTATGTAACTCCAACACCATAAACCCTACTCAAGTGATACAACCATCAAACTGACCATCCATTTTGTTTTCAGGTAAGTACACCAACAAACGGACGAGATAAACAACACCATGTAAGGTAACGTGCATATTAAACGGGCAGCCCGCATAATGCGGTCGATGCCGAACTGGACAAGTTCCTAACGACCGCGAAATGGGTTTTAAATTCACTCGGGCCAATAGTGGAGACTACTGCTTACAGCATAATGTAACATTAATCCTACAAAGAGGCTATTCAATTTTAAAGTAAAACAGACTCATAAAAACGCGGGATGGGGAACATGCCGAAATAAATATCGATTCATAACTAGGGTTACCAAATCTAAATATTTTTAAAAGTTTTTTTTTTTTTTTATCTGAAGTTAGTCGCTCGTGGCTAATTACCAACTACGCGGATCATACGATTTGCAAGGTTAAGCTGCGCATTCCACGGTCAGTCCATGGATGGGTGACTGGTCGTTACACATCGAGACCCCTCCGTGCCTCGGAGAGCACGTTAAACAGTCGGTCCCGAATGTCATATGAATACGTATGATAGTCGTTACTGGAAGTCAGAAGACCGAAAGTCTGACAATCGGTCTAACCTAAGGATATCGGGGTTGCCCAGTAACTGGGTTGCGGAGGTTTGATGGCAGTCGCTCCGTGTAAATTACTGGTATTCAGCCACATCTGGTTACTGGAAGCTGACCCTAATTTAGTCTGGAAAAGGCTAGGCAGAACCATACAAAGTTAGTCGGAAAGGTACTAAGCAGCCACTTAATGTATCACTGATGATTGTTTTAAAGAAAGTGTTAAAATTTCAAAATTCGATTTAAGAAAACCATGCAAAATGATTTTTATTTCAGTGTTTTCAAAAATTCTTCACCCTACTTTAATTACGAATTCAGAAAATGGAGTTTCTAATCCGTGACCCCAAATATGACCTAAGATGTAAACACAGCTGATCATAGCTGAGGATAGATAGAATTTAGCGTATTTTTTATGAAATCTTTGCACACCTATTTCTCTTAAACTAATGACTTTTGGGGAAAGTTGTAGAACAAAAGTTATCCATTGTTATGGGTACTATAATACCCTTTCGGCTTAGTACCCCCTTTCCGACTAACCTTGTATATTTTTAAGTACTTAATACCTACCTACTTAAATCTGGGATATATTTTTTGCATACTGCGTTAAGGTATCTATAACTCTACGTTAAATAACTATATGAATTTGTAACTAGATTGACGTTCAATTTACCGCGTCTAATATCAGAAAGTACTTCAATAAAATACATTTGCACTTTTTAAAAAGGGTTTTTTCTTTGTCTAATATTTCAAGATTCGCAGAAACAAATCAATAAAAATAATCGGATAACCCTATTCATAACACAATACAATCTGGAATCGAGTAAAAAGTAAGGGTGGCCACACATCGTGTATCGCGGCCGAATATCGCGCCGCTGTCCGTTTATTGTCATTCGCCGTATCGCGGCTGCGATCGCGAATTTCGATTCGTAAGCGAAGACAGGTCAACGCGGACTGTAATGATACCATCAGTCAAAACGCGGCTTATAATAGATGGATAAAATATGTATGAAAGCTGTCGTGTGGAGTACTTGTGGAATAGTGAATTAAAACTACCTAACCCTTAAGTTAGTTTTGTTGACATTTATCGTGTAGTTTCAGTATTAAACTCTCAACGGTGTTTCAACAAAATATACGACACAAGAAACAAATAAAATAACTATCTAATGTTTTTATTTCAATCAACAAGACAGTAATTGAATGGAAAATACCGGGAAATACTTTAATAGATTGTTTCTCATATTGTTAAAGCTATTACTATAATAATGTATGTCCAACTTATCAATCTATTAAAGTCGGTCGCGTTAACATGATGGTCTTGTACTTCTATCAAATTAATATATTATACATTCGTCAGTAATCAATTACTTTAATCCAATCGAAAGAACCATCTTTTCGTTAACATTAACAATGCTATAAAAACTTAACACATTTCGAGAATAACCTCAGTTTCTTATGTTTAAAATATGTACATATGATTTAAATTAAATCGTCTCCTATGTGCGATACAATCTAAATAATAAATAGTGGTTTATATAAATATTTATAGAAGTAAATAAATACGTAATTAAATGTTATAGCGACAATGAAATATGTATAACGTAACTTACGGATTGATTCCAGTTTTCTGCCACAGTAGGTACTTACTAGAGGTAGGTAGTGACACTATTCTACAGTACAACAACCAAAAACACAAATGTTCGACACTATACGTCGTCCACGACCATATAAGCAGTATGTTTTCCATTATTGAACTTTGGTAAAGCAGTGTCCAAATAAGTCATTATTACATATAAATTGGGGCAGCATAATCATAGTTTAACCAAGATGTGAAAGCAGGAGATTTGCTAGGTGAAACCTTCACTATCAAAAACTTCAAGGATCGGAAACAAAGTCAAATATAAAGTTTTTTTAACTGTAACACATCAACCAGCACGCATAGCACCCAATACATTTGCCAACAATCTCTTCGCCACAATTCAGCATGGACGCTCCTAATTGCCCCCGCGAAATATCGTTGACATCCCTAAACCAACAAGTTGAAATCTAACTAAGCAATTTTAGACCTTGGCTATATGTAATAAGGTCGTTTTCAACAGCATGAAAAGTTCAAAGTATGTCCACGGGCCTTTCTGGAGATTTATCCGTTGTATGGCCTAAGATATTTATAGTGAGGTGGCATTGTGCAGATTTGTAGTCGATTTGCTAGCTTTGTGCGTTTTTAAACGCCATTGCCATTCGTTTGTTGTAAGATTTATTTAAAGCTGCGATTTTAACATGTTTGTATGTTGTTGTTGAGGATTATTTAATGGTATCTACGAATGTTTGACCATGTTACTTTTAACTGTTTCAATAAAAGGGCATGTATCGGTAGGGCATTGAGAGAGACACATCGTTAGTTATCTAACATCGGACTCGACAAAGCTTATCGCCTGATCTACTTAAACCCAAAATTTCCTGATTGCTATTTCCTGATTAATAAACACATAAAAAAACCTCACAAGTGATGTAAAAATACAGAAATCTAAATTAATAAGTTTTCGTTAGTATTTAGAATTAAATCCAGAATAGGTACATTAAAATCTCCCGATTGCTATCTTTATACAAATAATAAGCATAATATAAAGACCGAAGCACCTATTGAAATACGTAATAAAAACGTCGTAAATGTAAACTGATAGGTCTGTGGCCGTCGTATGCGACATTTTGTCATTCTTTGCGATTTTTCTAGTGTTTATACATCTATAGATTCTGATAACATTACAGTTATATTCTTAAATAATTTAATATCGAGCACCGTAAGCAAAAACAATTAGACTTACAAGCTCTTGGTAAAATTCGCTCATGTAACACTTACAAATATCAGGCATTGTACCTACATATAATAAAGTGAGTGAGTGACGACCCTTAACAATATTCGGCCAATTTATTGTTTTTTTTTTACTGATGTTATAAAAAAATACTCGCTGTAAGTTATCTAGACTAGATAACTTACGTCGAGTATTTTTTTTTCTAGACTCTAGATAAAAGTTTTCTTAAGACGTGAAATGCTTAAATATTTTTTATTAATATTAGTCAATTAAGTACCTATACAATTTTTAACTAGGTAATTATGTTGAATTTACTCCTCAACTTTTTTGTGAAATATGTAAATCCTACCTGATAAATTTTGTATCAAATAAATACCTTAATAGTTATATCCAATGTTTTAAACTACAAAAAAAACGGAAATCATTTCATAAAGCCAATGCCATTCCTCATTTTGGCGCCAACTTCTTAAAAGAATTCAAAAACGGCTATGTTAATATATTTAAAATACTAACAGTAAAGAATTAAAGGTAACATAAATAACAATTATTTAATTAAACATAAATTATCTTATCTTAATACTAATCTTGAAAGATAAGTGTGAAAAGGCACAAGTGGGACCTGTCCACAAACTTATTTGCAAGGTATCAAAACGAATTATTGACGTATCAAATGTCATGATCATAATAAAACTGTATTTTTAGACGTTCCGTCGGCCATTTGTATTCATTATTTTCTTTAATTGTTAATAATAATCAGGTGTGGAAATATTTTATATTTATCAGTGGCTTTATTCAATTATGTTACTTTTAATATTAGTTAAAATATTTATAAAGATATCGCCGGTCTGCTATTAATTCAGTTTTATCATAATTATTTTATTTTCGTTTTAATAACAAAAGCTTTGAGATACGTCCATACTTCTAACTAGCCAACAGAAATCAACACGTGCAGCACCTTTATGGGTAAGAGCAGTGATGTACGTAGTTTCTCGGACTTATAATCAACTTGAAGACAAATAAATATCAATAAACTTAAATAAAAAAAACAAAGGAACAATGAAACGGATTCTTATACCATTAAAAAAGCAAACGCTAGTGATGGGCGATCGCACAAGAATCGATCGATTACAAATCGCCTATCGATACTCGATACGGCGGATTCCCGCGGAATTGCACAATTTCCCGCGTCGAGTCGACAAGGCTGGCTAATGAGAGCGTGGATACCAGTACCATTGTTTACAGATGCGATCGCGGTGTTATCTCAGCTATTTTTGTACGGTAGCCATGTTTCACTTATCTCTATACATTCGTATACGATGTTCGTCGATTGTTCTCCTGTTTTTCGTCAGCGCGATCTCGTTATTGTTTCGCGATTCTCTGATATTAATCAATGTAGGATTTGGAGGGCTGTGTAATTATTTGGATTGTTTTAATACGTATGATCGCGATATGAGATTATAAACAAATGATCATTAACATAATAAATTTGGCGTGACGTTGCGTCTACTTTTACAATAGCGTTGAACTGACTTAATACAAACTTTCATCTGTGCATTGATTAATTAAAACGTAATAAAACTTTTGACATGACCTAAATTTGATTTCCCTTATCCACTTAAATATTCTAGGGATCTTAAGTAATCAGAATATCAGTACCAAGGTTGTTTGTCAGCATCTTTCTTATTTCCAAGCTCGTGGGGTTAAGGGCCACAACAATACCCCAGTCTAATAGTTCATAGCCTACAAAGACCATGATAATCCACCCTTAAATCATCTACCACAATAGCGTAAAACGATAAGAAACTGTTATTATTTTTTCGCAGATAAACGGAAAAATTATAATAAAAACCATAAATTTTAAACTGCAGACAATAACTAAACAGGTGCTGAATAAAGCACGAAGCAAATTAGGGCTGACGAGATGACGCGATAAGGCGTGAGTCGCGCGTCACAGTGGCGACACAAATCGCGCGTCGATCGCGCGTCAATCGTGTCGCGTAACGAACCGAGTATTGTATGCAAACGCCAGCGTTGATATGTCCTAACTCAGATATCGAATCTTTTACATACGATAATAATGTAACGTTTATTTACTTGGCATTGTCTGCGCTGTTTTTCTTTTCGAATAACTTTGTTTTACTGTATTAAATTAAGTGCATACCACTTGTTGATTCAAAAGGATTATACTGACATGAACCTTCAACTGAAGCATAAAAAATCAATTCTGAAAAGAAAAAAAGTTGTACAAAATCCACGATTTGCGTACAAAATTCTTATTATCAATTTTTCCGCAATCACCCATATTATAAGTTCCATTGTGCGGCCGCGATAGCCCCAGGCTTCGGCTCAAACTGATCCTTTCCTAAACCGTCCCTCCAGCCTTGTAATCCCTTGCTAACAATTTAAATTCGACTCTACAAGCGTTCATTCTTACGCTCATAATCGCTCGCTCCATTCTAACTTATATGACGTTCCGTCATTACGGCCGACCGGCTTTTCTCGCGTAAACGCCAGTTTGACCAGCTCTAAATCAGATTTTATGCGCCTTTTTCATAAGGTTCGTATTCGAGTGAAAGCTCGGGGCTCTATAAGGCATTTGTTCCGTGGCTTTGCTGGCGCTATCGGCATCACCTTAATGATGTCTCGATGGTGGATAGCCATTGTGTTGGATGTAAATTTGTAGCCGTCGGCGCGGGTAATGATGTGAGAACAAACTGAGATCCCGATAGCCAGATCTGGATCGCTTTCGGCCCACTGTGCAAGGGATTGTATTCAACTTTCGGCGCTCAAACTCAGCCCGTGCGATCTCATTGTTGTTTTATTTTTTCGAATGTTGAATAAGCATTGTTTTTTTATTGTCCACTGTCTTGTAAATCATAAACTGTATCGATGTTTCGATCGTTTTCTTTGGATTTATTTGAACGTGAAAAAAAATGCCAACTAACTTTGTTTTATACCTCTTGGCAAAGGCGTGGACAGAATAGTTGGGACCTTTTAACAAAAACTAATGTGCACAACCCATTATCTAGGACCCTAAACCTTTTCATACTATTACACACAACGCAACTTAACAAACAAAACGTTACAAATTCAAAATGGCTGCGGGAAAATGGCGACCGTGATGGCGTCATTAGCACAGTTATCGCACTATTTTGTCGAATAGACAAAATTTTCAGTCTTTCAACGTGCGTCGGCGTTATGAAAGCGATGTAAATGATGTTTTGAGGAAAACACGATAAATAATAAACCCACTAAAATGAGGTTGATGAAAAACGACACGAGCGATGCGGGTTATTAATTTTGGAGGGAAATTAGACCACCATTTTGTTAGGGTAGTGAAGTGACCTAATAGTAGGTACCGTAGTTCATGTTAAATCAACCGATTTAGAAATAAAAGATTACATCGCTATAACAACTTTTTGTCTTAGGTACTCGATTAATTTTATCTTTAATACGCTAAGAGCACCTTGTCGTAGACGAAGCTAATTTATTCTAGATATTAACAATATTACTGCCCTTAGTATTCCGCACTGAAATTGTAAAGTGTCTCACTATTCGTCATTATACAGCTCGTGGAGTACCTACCTACAGTTAATTGTAAAGTTAATTAAAAATAGCTTATGAGTGAAAGGCAATAGGTACAAGTCCGCTTATAGCCTAATTTTGGATTAAAATAATAGTGATGTTACAAATATATATATATATGTTGTGCTATTGTGTGATGTGTGTTTTGTGTGCATTGAATAAACTTATTACTTACTTACTTACTTACTATATATAATTTACTTAATAAATATTTTTTTTCCTAATGTTTACCTAAATTATATTATATGTAAGTATTTCAATAATCTGGGTACCTAACATTAAATTAAGGTTTGGTTTAATTGAAATATAAAAGCTTAAGCCATTACAGCTGCGAACGATTTTAATTACATTCATAATAAACCGATATCATACTTATAAAATTAGTAAAACATGGATTTTATTATACCTAATAATTATACTCAGATACAGAATACCAGTCATTCCATGGAGACCCACTTAACCTGCATTATCTCAATATAGTAACCCAAACATAAAACAGAACATCTGCTTAAAACATTTTTAATCACAAAATTTATTATCCCACGTAAACATAGCGAAGGAATCCACAATTAAGTCACTCGACTACGAAAACACGCCATAACATCTTTATCGGGGTTGAATCGATTCTTTTTTCTTTTAAATCGACTAACAATCTGTATCGAGCATGGCGCCGGCCGATCTGTTTTTATCGTTGTATTATCGAAGACTAATGCACTGGCCGAGATAACGCGGACATAAGAGCGGGAGCCGATAAACTCGGTGTGGCCATGTTAAAAATAGTTTACACGCTTAGTTTGTTCTCTGGTAGGGTTATTGGTTTAGTATTGTAATGTATTCTCGAGTTTGTTTGGACAAAATAAGCTTACATGGACTGAGAAAAACAAAAAAATATTGGTTGGTGCGGTCTAACATTCGTCAAGTATAGAATGAGATAAATGAATTCAAATCATTATATTTTCATTAAAAAAGCGCTTAATATAGTGTAATGTTAAAATATCTAATAATCATCAATGGAAAAACAATCGTATTATTATACCAATTATACTAAACTATGCCCAACCCTACTCAAAACTTACCACTTACAAATTTTCTAAATTCAAATCCCGGTTATCGTTAGAAACGAATACGTCTTCCTTATTTAAATTGTCATTACGAACTCTTTCGTTCGGCATTTATCGGCCGCGGCCGGCTCGGGGAGATGGCAATAATAAAAATTATCTATACAAATGGGCCCGGATTACTCGGCGACATAAATTTCTACTCGCCCAATGAGAGCTGCTACAAAAGATAAAGGGTCAACGATTTTTAGAGTTGTGTTTTTGGTTCATTTTTTATAAGTCGTCTGGTTATTGGTGATTTTCTATTAGGTACAGAACTGGAGAAGCATAAGATCGACAAAATGAAAAGAATTGTACGATTATGCTTCACAATAATTTAAACGGGTTTTTAATAGGAATTTGCTTATTAAAATTATAATATAAAAACTTACTTAAGTATATTACGTTAAGTAAAGAATTATTTTTATGATAGATTTTATCTTAATTAAAGTGAAAGAAGCAATTATCAATCAGTAATTGCCTGTTAAACGTATTTTATTAAGTTATTTTAAATTAAATCCAGTTATCGACATCAAAAATAAATTCTAACACAAAAAAAATTTAGAGATGTGCACAGTTCTATTCCTAGCTCGTAAAACAAGTGATTGCCAAAGAATAGAGAAATATTTTAAAGTCCAATCCTGTTAAAAAGTATAAAAAAGCTGAGATTCGGCCAGCTCGTCGGTATCGGGTGCTCAGCGAGACACCGCCACAGAGTTATTCGACAAAAATGCTAATTTTCAAATCTCCAACGCGTTCGCCCGCCCGCGATCCAAACGACACCGCACACTTTTTATTTTAAGAAACAAACCGATTTTTATCCCTTTACCCCTTTGCGCTTACAACACCACTCTTTATTTTTTTAAACGGCAATTTGAGCAGTAATTTGACGCAATTGCCGATAAAAGTCACGTTATTCGATTAACATCGTATAAGTATTCGATCGCAATCGCGAGTTTTCTTTAATTATATAATTTACATTGTGGGGCTCGTATCGATTCCATCTCTCGGTCCTCGCTAGCAATTTCAAAGATACCGGATACCGATTAAACGTGAATTTATTAAAAAAATAAATACCACCGCGTCCTCGTGCGTCGCTTTCTCGCATTTATGAAACAGCTGTAAAAAATATTATGTCGCGTTGATAACAGTGCGGGACAAGTTTATGCGATTTATTCATGAATTCAATTGATTTCTTTCGATTTATCTGGGATCTGTTATTGTCCGGTTGCGCTTGGATACACAGTCGTATCTTATGAAGGGTGTCAGGTAATAAAGTGTCATAAAAACTGTGTATAGGTTCATGAAAATTGTAGTAGTGCTAAGAACATCGGTATTAGATTGTTGCGCGATCCATCAAACGCTCGTTAACACGTTCTCGGGCGCGACGAGGCTCGGCCGACTTCTTTTTTTTAAACCAGTCCCGGCTAGTGTTGGGCGCCTGTTTTTGTGAGTGGATCGATTGTCGGTAGTAATTGGTATGGGAGTAGCTGATGTTAAACATGATGTTTGACGGTGGACCGAGTTAATTATTTTCGTGTCGTAGGCGTGCTGCGACTGCAAGATGCTATCGACTATCGAGATTGTGCCGTAATACAAAAAGGAAATGGATCGGTTTGACGTGACCGTTTCACTGTAACAATGCTTTGTTAGTTTAAATTTAATTCGTTTTCTTTTATTACGTATAGGCCTGTCGCACTGTCATGTTCACATGAATAAAATACAGACAGTACGTACATGGAATGCAAATAAAATAAAATCAAGATCACTCGATGCTAGCAGTTATAAATTGTGCTTTTATTTTTCTCAGTTGGCAATAACTATCTTCAATCTTTTGCGGAAGACCGTTATCGTGTGCATCTGTTTCGCGGAATGTCGCGGACTCAAATCAAATTACGCATTCGAAATTCGAACGGCGGAATCAAAGGCCAGGCTGTTGATATCGCCGCGTGCGCAATCGACATATTAATATTCGATCTATAGGCGTCTCGATGTTCTCGATTCGTATAATTAAAATCGAGATCGATCCGATTGGACGTCGGATTCCGTCACGTTATTCATCATAAGTACCGCCTACTTTTGACGCCTCCAGCGTTGCGTGGACGCAACTTTTAAGCTGTTTATTTATGTGTATTATCACTTTATCATCAATTTCGCGGTGTATTACCAGCATTGTTATTAAAAAGTGTGTATTCAAATTTATATTTTAATCTGGTCTGCGGTAATCCTGGGTTATTAATCAAAACATGGCACACGTGAAGTTATGGGGGGACGTATTATGAAATCGCATGTGTTTTTACTGAAGGCGCGGTGGGGGGGTCGACTCGTGAGCCCGTGCAACGTATCGTCGCGTTTTGCATAGATTTAAAAACTCGATAGTTATGCAAATGTCGAGACTGCCGTGTTTACTTGTTTCTGAGTTACGGCGTGCCACGGTAATAGACCCGTGCCTATCTGAATTAGACTTTTTTGTGTGTTAAAGGGATATTTTTTAATGTTTCTGCGACTGCAGATTGCATGTCGGGAGGACATACGAATCTAATATTAGGTAATTAAAATTGTTTACAAGCACGAAATTGGAATATTTGCAAGTATATTCATATAAAAAGTTATCGTAGCAAGGATTTACTTCTTGCTTGAAAGAAAGTGTTTCTTGTAAGTGACTGAAACTGAAGGCCGTGCGCATGTGCATGCAAGAGTCATTGCTGACAATTTGCACACATTTATCCCTACTAGCATATAAAATACTACTTACATATAAGAGAATAGCTTTCTTTAGTCTAAACTTTCAAAGCATTCTTTCGTTCTTTCTTAAAAAAAACGTTGTCGCACACTAGGATTTCTCATGTATCGTGGGTGCGTTTACAGACACAAATCTTCACATGCACAGACGCCCAGACCCGGAACATTTGTTCCGTGTGGGAATCGAACCCACGATCCTTAACGGAGAAGCCAATCGCTCAGCCACTGCACAAAACGTATCGTCATAAACATGTCGTCGTTGATTTTTATTTTTGACTATCCAGATCTAAACTTAAAGCATAATACCGCTCTATACATTTTGTAGTCTAGCTTGGACTTTGCTGGGACTTTTTTAGTTTTAAACAAATTTATTTATTTATTGACCAACTTATACTAACAGTTTAATACTACACATATAAGTTATAGGTCTAATGAACATAAGTCTAGATAGTACATAACATAAGTCTAGAATCAGATAGAAGATAACATTGCGCTCACAGTATACATATAACAGAAATATAATTATTTGTAAATAAATTAAATTAAAATTTCAAACTTAAAATTAACACACAGATAAAGGATGGTTACATAAATAAAACAGACAAATTGAAAAAGCCCTAATATTTTTACGGGCAAGGCAGCTTCATTAATTTGACAGAAACACCATTGCTACTTAGTCTCTTATTCTTTTATCTGGTAGGATTAATCTCAGCTGTTACCAAGATCCATCCTTCTCAATCTTCTCTACTTTGGCCAGGTTTTGATTTTCAACCAGCACTTCTAAGTCAAGCGATATCCTCCCATACCTACCCCATCACTCAAACTATCTCACCACCTTTTCTCATTTGTAGACAAAACAACTTCCTCTGCCTATCTTTACAAGTCTTGGTTTTACCTACTTATCTAACCTAGTGGTGTGACCGTCGGACTGCCAAGTCATAGATCTCGAATTCGAACCCAAGGCACGCACCTCTGACTTTTCGGGTTCATGTGCGTATTGTGTAATTATCACCTGCTTAAAACCGGTGAAGGAAACCGGCATGCCTGAGAGACATTTCTCAACGGCATGTGAAGCCAAGTCAGAGGCCTATGGGCGGCATAAACTCTGACACCAGGTTAGTCGCTAACCACACGAAAAGAAGACCTACCTATAGATACCTACGTGATGGATTATTTACCTTAAGTACTTATAAAAACTACTTATTACAAATAGTACCTACGTATTTTAAAAAAAAGTACCTAATTAACTTTTTCAAACTTTGTAAGTAGGTACCTACATCTATTTAAATTTTTTTCACAATACCAAACGTCAAATTGCTCCATCGTTTTTGAGAACTTAGGTAGGTACAAGGTCTGAGCCTAGGTAATTAACCCCACAAAAATAAATGTTTCTGTTAGTAAAAATCTGTCAGGGCCCAGGATGAACTGCCATACACTCGATACACAGATAAGCTCGCTTGTTATCGTAATGGGATCTGGCACCGTAATCGACAACTGTGGGTGTAGAACGGTGCACCTCTATCTAGCTGTTTGACATTCCGGGGAGTGTCATTTACATTAAAAATCATAAGGGAAAAAAGTTAAAAAAAGGCTTTTTTACCACCCCTAAATAGTCTCTTTACCATAGACAACAGAAAAAAAAACACGAATCTCAACTTTTTACCATGTTCTGCTGCCTAGCCTTTTCCCAACTATGTTGAGGTCAGTATTTTACACGGAGCGACTGCCATCAGATCTCCGCAACCCAGTTACTGGGCAATTCTGATATCATAAGGTTAGACCCCTCAACAATTTACCATAAAATCATAAAATCGTAACACATTTATTACAATCTGTATGTCAAAAATACTCATGATAAATAACAAAGAAAGCAAAAGAAGCAATTACTTGTGAAATGTTTAATTTCCTCAGTCATATCTACATTCGATCGAGGGTACTTACTTGTGTTTTTAAATACGCACAACTCGTAATGAATGGAGTTGCGACGAAATTTTGGATATGGCACTTTATTATATAGCCGTGATAGCCTAGTGGTGTGACCGTCGGACTGCCTAGTCATAAGTCTCGAGTTCGAACCTAAGGCACGCACTTCTGACTTTTCGGATTCATGTGTGTGTTGTATAATTATCACTTGCTTAAAAACGGTGAAGGAAAACATCGTGAGGAAACCGGCATGCCTGAGAGATATTTCTTGATGGCATGTGAAGCCAAGTCAGAGGCCTATGGGCGGCATAAGCTCTGACACCAGGTTAGTCACTAACCACACGAAAAGAAGAAGAAGAATGGCAATTATACCCCGTAATAAACCCCTGAGGTAGTAGGTAGTTCCCTTGTCTAATTAAAAAATTAGGTACTTTGTCTAATTAAATAATGAATATAGCAAATCGTACTTACTGGGTAGTTATGAGATAGAACAGCACTGAATGCAACTTTTAATCAGAAGCCTGATATGTGAAAGTTAGATCAGTAACGCTGGATGATAACATGTTAGCTCCAAATCTCTTGTACACAAAATGGTTGATATTAAATGAGCCGGATACGTGTCGAAACAATGTTGATCCGCCAGATAGGCTGTTATTAAATACTTTGATCAGCTATCACTTACGAAATCCATAGACTGCTTGCTACGAGGAACGAACCTAGAGATGACGTAATTCAAATCTTATTGAAGTTGACTAAGAAAACTGTCCTAATTATCAACTTTGAAGTCATACTGACCTCTTTACAAGTGACCAAGCTCTAGGAAGACTGTCATATCTCGACATCCCATTAAATATCTAAACTGCCTCGTTGGTCTAGTGGTGCCAAATGCGACTGCTGATAATGAGGTCCTGGGTCCAATCCCCGGGTCGGGCAGTGTGTTTTTCTGTGTGGAATTCCTCAGTAACAGGTCGGAGTTTGGATTTGTACCCGGTTGATGGCAATAGACTCGCCCCCTATTACATGGAACTTAAACATAACGGCGAAATGAGAGTGTTACCATACACCTCTGCCAACCCTTCGGAGAATACAGGCGTGATGTTATGTTATCTAATATGAGTATCTGTTCCTTTTGATACAGGAATTCTTCATCTGTGTACTGCATGGGTACCAAGTGCCAGTGCTGCACATTGTGCAGTGTTGCCAAATACCACATCAAATCTACTAAGCGTAGCTCCTCTCACATGTGGCAACACCTCATGAATATTAAATCCCACATCAATCATACACGGAGGTTGAGATTTCGCTATACGATTACGACCACTCGTTTGCTGGCAAGGGGTTGCTTTGACGATATTTAGTTAGCACGTAAAACTGGGTTAATTAAAGTGTGTAATTAATATTGTATAAACGTGTATTTACCGTACTAGAGTTCCGAGTGGCTGTTTATACACTTTTTAAAGAAAGATTTGGTATGTAGTATTAGCAAAAACCACTTGTATACGTTTTCGGAAGCCATCAATGAACGACTACTGAATTTTGATGAAGTTAAGAATGACCGAATATTATAGTACTTTACAGCAATTTCGAACCAAATTCTGTAAGAATGTTCAACCAATTCCTACCGTCCAACATCATATTTTTTGCGCCACCAACACCGAAGATAACGAACTAAGCGTGGCAACATTTATCGCGGTCTCATACCAACATCGCGGCTGTACGTTACTGTTATCGCGGGCCGCGTGGACATCTAGATTTATTCGTCATGAAGCAGGACGTGGACACCACGAGGAAATGTTTATCTACTACGTACTACGCTTACTTACCAACGTTTTTGCTCGACACGTCTCCATTGCAAATGCAGAGTAATTTTTTATTGGATTCAATGCTTGGTACTTTAAATTGATTGATGGTAACGACTAACGATAATGGATATTGAAACTCGTTAGGTTATTGAAGGATAGACGATAAAGAAAACAACCAATGGAATAGCGATACAAATCAAGAATTAATTGAATTAGTAGTAGTCCATACGCGTAATTGTCATCTTGCATTATTAATTTTATTGGTATAAGGAAAACCTCCTCAGTAACTGGCTTGCGGAGGTCTGATGGCAGTCGTTTCGTGTAAAATACTGGTATTCAGCCGCATCTGGTTAGACTGGAGGCTGACCCCAACACAATTGGGAAAAGGCTAGGTAGAACGAACGGTTAAGAAGAGCTTGTTGACAATTATGCACATTTATAGTTAAACAAACAGAACATGCAGACGAACAACTCAAATGCATCGATGCCTAACAACCTTCTCGTTCAACAAATCAACAAGAAAACAGCCAAGCAAAATCTCGTATCGTTCAGAAACGGGCACTTGTCCCACAGTCAGCACAGCACAGGGCGTAACGATAGCGGAATCGAACCAGCGATATGTTAATGCGCGTCCGATCGTGACGCACGACGTTCATCCTGCCGGACACTTGCTAGAGATCACCACCTCGATACGTACTTGAGAATATTTTTTATGTGTAAATAGCGTGGCTGTGAGTCGTTGGAAATGTTATTCAATGGTTTTGTTATTGGGTTTCAAAAGTAATGAGGGGAAATAGAATTCGATATTTCATTGCACTGCTCATTATAAAACTTAACTAGCCTGGCAAAGCACCTCTACCACATTAAAAAACAATCTTAGCATGTAAAAAAAACTCAGTCTTTTAATGAAACTTTAAGCACATGAGATTAGTATTTCTAATCTTAGATTCAAGTCTTTAGATCTAGACGTTGTTCTATCTCAGCGTCAGCAACAAAAACTTTCCACTACAATGGATAGTTTAAGAACTTATCTAAATCGCGAAACCAGTTGCTTACAGAACGTCTGCCACATTCAAATCATTCTCGCTGTAACTATTAAACACCTATGATATTATCGCACAATCCACACGCATGATAGATGTACACACTGTAGCACAACAAACACAAATAAATCAAGATGTGTGTAACGATAATCTCGTCCGACTTTGTCACTCAACTCTTTGTTACTATATTTTTTAGTAGCTTTTTTATTTTGATGCTGGCAACTCCAGTAATGGCGCTCATAATGTTGTGTAGTGACGTTAAGACGACATGTTTAAAAAGAAAAAATAAACAAAATAGATAGTTATTAGAAGTTCAGATGAACAACATGATTGCTTCTGTTAAGATTTTGTCTAAATTGATTGACATGTTAATCATTATGTTTAGTAAGCTTTTATTCAACAAACGGTACTTCAAGCAGACCTATGTCACTCCACGGGTCTTGAGGTATGAAATCATGCCTACGCGCCCCTGCAACTCCGGAGTGAAAAAGAAAACCGACACGACTGTTAGTTATTGACCAAACCGAATTATAATAAGAGCGCGGACGCACAGCGAAATGGGACCTCCCTCGCCTTACTGTAATGAGGTTTCAATTCTGTATGCAGCAATCATAATTATTACCATTACCAGAGATCATGGATTGAGATCGTTTATTGAATTCGACAGTAAATCTTATTTTTATATTATTTAGAAAGCTAATTTTATAAAAACTTTTCAAACACGAACTTATTACGTCCAGACGTTCCAACTACCGCCATCTAGCGGCACAAAACAAAGTTAGCGTCTCATTAAAGATTCTAAGGAAAAGGACAGTCGTCGATATAGAGCAAGATAATAATAATACTTAGACATACATTAATATTCAATGAGTACATTTTTATCAAGACCTATCAGACAATCGGTTCAGTCCAAGGTGTATATCGGTCGCATGGCATTTGATGACCACTACCATTTGTCTACGAGTTTTTGATTTTGAATTTATTTTTGGCATTGTAAATCCGTGATTTACAGAGGCCTTATTGATGTAATTAATGCTACTCAGTAATGCGTTTGTCTATGGATTATTAATACGAAAATCGCAATCCAACATAATTTAAATACACTTTGGGGGTTGTAAAATACTTAGGAAAACCTGCCTACCTGTGCAAGAAAAAATTGCTGTGATGCCCACAAAAAGTTATAGGTACCACATTTGCTGGGATTTCAGAAATCCCAACTGGTATTTCAAGATCTTTACCTGCTCGTTTCATGAAAATACTAAGTATTTAAGACACATTTCTGAGAACAGATGTTTACCCATATTAATCCATGTATTTTTGTACAAATTTAACAGAATAATAATAAACTTTACAAAGTTACATGATGAACTTTCAATGTGAAGATTAAATACATAGGTGATGTGAAGGACTCAACAAAGTCAAGACATTTTATTTCTACCGTTCACTACTGCGCTATATTTATACTCATAAGTACCTAAACAAATATTTAACGTGTGTCCGTATTTATTTATTTTACTATCTCGAGATAACTCTAGAGTGCACAACGATTACGGTGAGTTATCAATCGAGATATGATTCGAGGGAGCCCATGGTAGCGCGGGACCTAGGTGATCGCTCACGGGCGTCAGAATCACAGATTTGTATCACTGCGATTGTGACGCCACCGATGCACGACTATTTTAATTGGACCCTGATCTCAGTCCCGATAAAAACTCAACAAGATGGCCGCTTTGTTTTTTTTTTCTACATATGTAGGCACGTGTATGACGGTGTATGACGCTTGTCGGCCTTGTTTCACCAAACATTTAACATTTAATTCCATTGCATTATTGTACCTATGAATTTTCATACAAGAAAACGCAACATGCATTGTTCTCCTGCATTCGTGAAGCAACTTCGCAGTCAAAGGGTACACCTAATCTAACCAGCTCATTGTGAAGTTCTAGTCAAAACTATGCGGGTTAGCTTTCAACGAATACATGAGTCGCATGTTTCTCTCTTGTACGAACGCAATGACATGTTTATAAAGACAAAGGGCACAGATGTATATCATTTAACGAATCGACGTTCAGTTCGCGAGCGCTGCATAAACGACACCGAGTCACGCCATCTATCTGATTGTCCGGACAACCTTTCGCCAAGCCAACAATCACAAGCTTATAACTTATTTAGCGAAAAACAGAAGCTGGAGCGCGACTAACGAACCACGATAAGCTCGCGTTCGGTATGACGCTAACATTAAGCTGCCAGATAAAGGCAGCATTAGTCGGCCAATCGCGCGTCACCGAGCAATCGTAATGACCAATCGGAACGCGCGCACACTAGGATAGCGTGACCCGAACGCAATCCGATCCGAGCAGTGTTCGTTACCGCGAGATGGCGGTCGGTGCGCGGCCGCACCAATCGTCGCGTCCATCTCGCTGTCGTGCCCATATAATGATCTTCACAGGGCCAGGAGAATGAAGTTGAGCCTCTCATTAATTGGCGTTTTGAGTCGAGATCGCTGCGCGAAAGATAGGTTAATTCCTCGCTCGGTAGAGATCGTTGTCGCTCAAAAAGGAAGGTGAGCGAGCGTTTTCTGGAAATCAGATCCAATTACAACGGGGTCCGTTAAGTTTTTGTTCTGTTTGGCCGCGGGCCCGCTCACGATATTGATGGACGAGCATCGGCCGTAATGACGGATCAACCGTCCCGGGTGCGCGAACTTAATCTCGTCCACATTTCTCGCATTTGTTAAGACGAGTGGCCGGTGCTCGCGCCCCACCCACGCGGCGACATTTACATAGCGCGGCCACGTCTCAATTAGGAGCGCTAATGTATGCCTCGACTCGCGAGGGCTCCATCGGACTGACGTCGACAGATACGGGACGAAACGTGACGAGTGACGACTATCGCGGGACGTCGCTGCCAACTCCCCATCGCACAGCTATTAACAACACTAATAGGACCCGATATGGCGTGTATTCTTTTTGCTCGAACATTTTGCATTTAGGTGCGCAGTCAATAGATTCTGACTATTTCTGACTTGTATTATTTCTGTTTTCAGGTGAGGACGAGGAATGGGGAAACGAGAGCGAGGCGATGCCGGGAGAACCTCGCACGCCGAGCTCAGGGGGCGAGCGGGCCGCGTCCAGCGGAGGCGCCTCACCTGCCTCGGGGGGCTCACCTGCCGCGTCACCGCCCCGCTTGCGTCTCAATACCAGTCTCGCTACAGACCCCGCGCTTGCCCCGCAGGCGACAGTGCTGAAGCATGAGCCACCATCGCCTTCACCGCCGCCGCCACCTGTGCCACAAGCAAGAGACTACCTCGCCATAACGGCGGCTGCCTTCCCAGGGCTTTTTCCTACGTCTACCGCTCCAAGCTACGTTTGCAAGCCATGCGGCATTCGTTACTCATCTCTCAGCACTTTGCAAGCTCATCAAGAACATTACTGTTCGAACAGACTGCCGAAGCCGACAGAGGGGACGAATACGGCTGACCCAGCCGCGGATGAGTCAAGCAGTGATGCAAAGACTCCGCGCCCTGCCGGCAAGCAGTATGCCTGCACTTACTGTTCGTATAGCGCCGATAAAAAAGTTAGTTTAAACCGACACATGAGGATGCATTCCTCGTCCCCGGTGAGTAGCGGAACTCCGGCACCGACACCGACCTCTAACGGTGAAGTCACAGAGGGTCCACCGGTACAGGACCGCTACTGTGCTGATTGCGATATTCGCTTTAGCTCTATCAAGACTTACCGAGCTCATAAACAACACTACTGCAGCACGCGGCAAGTTGTAAAACAAGCCTTAGCTGCAGCCCGGGGCGGCTCTGCGACTTCAGGGTCAGCGCCGCCGTCGCCAGGAGCCACGCCTCCAGCACAACACCAGAACCAGTACGCGCTGGCGTTACCTACAAATCCCATACTCATTGTGCCCTACTCGTTGTTACGGAGCGCTAGTACTCTTCCAGGCGCGACACTGCCAGACCCAGATACGCCATGCTTTCTGTTACCAAATGGAACATTCCAGCCAATCAGTCGGGCTTTATCAAATATGAATACGGACGGAAAAGAATCTGAGGTTTTAAAATCAGCCAATCGGCCCCGAGAACCATCTAGAGATGGTGCGACCCCTTTGGATCTCAGCGTACGACGGTCACCAGAGTCAGTGGTAACTGATGAGCATGAAAAAGAGAATAGATTACGGTCTACAACTCCTGAGCAAATTGTATGCGCTCCGTCGTTACCAGGATCTCCAGGAACACCTTCTCCGTCTCGACGGTCTTCGTCACCAAGCGGAGAAAGTTCACCAAAGCGACGACGACGGAACTCTAGAGGGCCAACTCCAAAACCTCCAAGTGCGCCGTCGCCTCCTGAAGAGAAATTCACGCCAATAGTTCCTCCCACTATTCTGCCTTCTATAGCATTGCGACTCGCATCAGAATTACCAGTTACCGCGGCATCTCCTCAAGTGCTGGTGAAGCAGGGAGTGTCTAAATGCAAAGAGTGCAACATTGTGTTCTGTAAGTACGAGAATTACCGCATACACAAGCGGCACTACTGTTCAGCGGGTGGTGGAGAGGAGCGTGCGAGTCCCGCGCCGCCAGAGCCTGGCCCGCCGCCACAATACCGCCAACTAATCTGCCTGGCGTGTGGTATCCACTTTAGCTCACTGGACAATCTGACGACTCATCAATCGTTTTATTGCACTAAGCGGGAGACTCGGTCTCCTCGAAGTGTTCCTGAGGCTCCGCGACCGACGTCAGGTTCCGAGGGTGGATGGAAGTGTCCCTGCTGTGAAGTGGTGTCGCCGACCGCGGCCGCTGCCCAGCGTCACATGGAGGCTCATGCCGGTGTGAAGGCGTTCCGCTGTACCATCTGCCGGTACAGGGGGAACACACTGCGGGGCATGCGTACACATATACGCATGCACTTCAATAACAAGAAGCCGGATTTACAGGTAAGTTTGTATCATTAGCCTAAAAAGTTAATCAATAACAAAAATAAATAGGTACCACGTTAATTACAAACTAAATTAATATTTTTGATTATGTCCCTTTGAGGAATAATACATAAACTAAAACTTCCTGGCTTGCAATCATTCTTCTGTAGGTAATTAAATGCATAACACATATTAAAAATCAATTCTCACCAAAAACCTTCATAATTTCCAGGAGGAGAGCTATATCGCATGCGTGTTAGAAGAGGACAGCCGCGAGGCCACCTCCCCAAGCCCAGCAGTGGGCGGCGAACGCGTGCACCGCTGTGGTAGCTGCGCGTACACCTCCACATACCGTGGCAACGTTGTGCGACACGCGCGCCTAGTCCACGCGACTGACGAGCCCGAAGAGGAACAAACCTCTCCTCCCATTCCCGCAGTCGACATCAAGAAGGAACCAGAAACGGAACTCGAAGAGACACCGAACTACTGTAAGTCTTGCGACATATCATTCAAGTACGTGAACACTTATAAGGCTCACAAGCAGTTTTACTGTACTGCTAACAATCAGGACGCAACGGCTAATAACAATGTGCCTACCACGCCCGCGAGGGTTTCTGATACACCTGTGCTATGAATTTGACACTAAGTGATACTTGGCGTACTGATCTGACATGCGTGAGTCACAGGCAATGTTAAATGCCGTCGCCACGATTGCATCAAAAATCTAAACGTTGACTTCGAAAGCGGTGACTAGTAGCGCCATCTGTTATCCGGGAATGACAATATTAATATTTTGGACGCACTCAAGTTTTTGCGCGCTAATCAAAGAAACTTTAATTTAAATTGTCCAAAGTCAGAGGGGAAAATATAAATGTACCCGCTCAAATGTTGTCTCTTCTATTCAATTCATCTCTTATCCCTGTTTATTGATTGTTGATTTTTGATGAAATCCCGCGTCATGGCGATTACTAAGTTACAAGTCCTGATGAAACCAATATGGTATGTACCTACTTTGAAAATATTGCTCGCAAAAACATAAATGCTTAAGTTGCTTCACCAGCATTTCTTGTAATTATTCTAGAATAAGCATGTATCCTCTAAATTTGAAATAAAATTAAATTAAATGTGCAATAAATTAATGATTATTAAAATTAAACTTGTACTGCATATCAATGCCAAATCGATGTTTGAAATTTTCGATTCAATGTTATATTATAAAGATATAAAAAGGTGAGAATATAATATTGCCTTGCGTTACGCCACCCACACATGGCCAAATACGCTACTCAATTTTAAGTTGCTTAATTTCGTGCTGTCACTTTCACTTTGCCTTAAAATTACAGTGACAGCACGAGACTTAACGGCAACTTAAAATTGAGTAGCATTTGAGTATTTGGCCAACAGTGGTATCGATTCTGTTGCGCACTTTGACAGGACTGAACTAAACTAGGGGTGTTTATCTTTTTCTGTTTCAATAGAAAAAGAAAGTGACAGTTGCGTTTAGTTTAGTACTGTCAAAATGTGCTACAGAATCAAAATCAATACAATCAATGGCGTAACACAAGCTAATTATGTATATTTTTTCTTAACCCTTCATAACTTGATGTACTCAAATGAGGACGTACTCATACGAGTACAATAAGTTAAAAGGTCTTAATATATTGGCTAATGTACATACAAGCCCTCAATACTTTAAGATTTTTGTTATTCTGTTATTGTAAATTTCCTAGTTAAAAGTTAAACTTCGTCTTTGTATTAGTATACGGTTAAAAAATATTACCAAAATTGTAAATATATGTAAAGATATTACTAAATATTATTACCATTCGTTCTAAGTGATTGTTCGATTTTTGTTGTTAATTTTTGTTTAATATTAAATAATTATTAGGCGAATTTATCTACTCCCTAAAGCAGGTGCTGATTTCATAATGCGGTTTTATTTACCAGTGTCATTTTTACAAACATTTTTTTTTACAAAAATATCTGCAATATTTTGTTCATTCGGCGTAATTTAAAAGCTTGTTGCTTTTATGTCATAAATGTTACTAGCAATTATAGTGTTACTAAAGTACACCAATAAATGGAGAAGCTTACCTTTGTAAGAAAATACAATCATAATTACCTATATGTTTCAATGGAAACATTTTAGTATTCTTGAATCATTATCTAGAACTATAGGATATCTTCTCCATTAACTCAAAACCGAACTCAATATTTCAGTTTTAATTATTAAAATGATTATGGTAAAAGTTTACGACATTTCATTATTATATTCACAAGAATGCAAACATTTCACATTTTTAGAATGTTATTTTTAATTTTCTAAACAGTGTTTAACTGGCTAACCACAGTATTTATCATTCCCCCAAACTAAAAGTATCAAACGTAAGTGTTAATAAAAAAAATATAAACTCTATGCCCAGTGTAATCTGACAAGCGGCGGAAATGTCAACTAAATTTGAATGTACTGAATTTTACTTACCGTTGACATTTGACTTTATACACCGCCCAGTATAACACGGCACGCGGCGAATTAAGGAACTAAATGAAAATGTATTGAATTTGACGTATAATTGCATTTTGTCTTGACAAGCAGCGCCACTCTGCAATGTTGAGTTATACAGGTGGGTCCCTGTACATGTAGCGCCAACATGAACTGTCAATATATACTGGGCATGTAAAATACCATGTTTTGTCAATGCCAAAGCATCGCTAGATTAATCGTAATTTGCATTTATAGTTATCTCATTAAATATAGTTGTAGATTAAGTGACTACAAGACTTGTTCCCTACGTATAATTATTGTAATTTGTGTAACTTTTATGTTTTGTCTGTCTGTAAAGGAATGAGTCTCGAATCAGTGTTGCGATTAAAAAAATAGGTACAAAACAAACATGTTGTCGATCTTCCATTATTACGACGTATTTAGTGGACAGTCGTTGACAAAGTGACTATTAAATACACACTTCTTTAAGTATCTTACTTAGCAAACCAATCGGAAATAATATTTGCACAGCTAATGTTGACAATATTGAAACTGCTCAATTATTTAAACCCAGCACGTCTCTTCAATTTTGTCGCTCATCACGTCTCATTGTATTTTGGCGTGATGAGCGACTTTATTAGATGATACAAATATTGATTTAAATATGCTTTTGGAATGTACATAATATTATTTTAGGAAACTATTCTTATCATATTTTTACAATTTACTAAGTCACTTCTAAAAACGGCTGGCCAATCAGTAGAATAAACGTAAAAATCATGACATTTTATGTAAAAAAAGTAAATAACGAAACACAGCATCTGATGTTATGTGCCATAACTGTGTTCTCAGTAAAAACATAGTTTTTAATGTAGGGGCGTCATCTCGAATAAAAATAAAATCTTTATTTGTTTCGTGTATTTTAATGGATGTCTTAAATTATTTTATCGCTACTGCATACAAATGTGACTTATTAATAATATATTAATTTAAATTAAGTATCCAATTAACTATAATTATCTTGTCTTGTCTTGTATAATTGCCGAATTCGACAAAAATATTTCAGTTTAAGTTTTTTCTTTTCTTTTTTATTTAATTTAAGTACCTACCCAATACGTTTCGATTTCTGTTTGTGACTGTACTTAATTATCTTGGAAGGAACTATGACAGTCAAAGTTATGCTATGCTGCGCGATGCGAAATCGCATCGCAATCAACTGAGCTTCAAACAAAAATAGGTATTTATTTTGTGTTCTTACTTTAAAAATAATTTATGACATCCATTCTGTACCAACCAATGTTTAAAATGCAACATTATTATAATAAGACGTTGAATTAAAGTGATAATAACAATTAATGAAAGTAAACTGATGTAGGCATACAATGATATTGTAAAAATACCGCCAGACAATAAATTATTTATCACATATTATTAATTCTTTTTTATTTACCTCTTGCACTATACCACAACTAAATACTACCTACTTAATTGAAATTTATACCCACTGTGCACACAGTATCTATACAACGTTAGTCGGAAAGGGGGTACCTACTAAGCTGAAAGGGTGTTATAATGGATTACTATAATAATGGATTACTTTTATTCTACAACTTTTCCAAAAAGCCATTAGGTACTTACCTAGTTTAACAGAAATAGCTGTTCAAAGATTTCATAAAAAATACGCTATAGGTATTCTATATTATGCTATATCTATCCTCAGCTATGATCAGCTGGGTTTACATTTCAAGTCATATTTGGGGTCACGGATTAAAAGCTTAATTTTCAGAATTCGTAAATAAAGCAGGGATGAAGAATTTTTGAATAAACTTTAGGGACTATGATACAACGCTTCGTTAATATTGATAGTTCCTATTTTGAGTACTGCTTCGCCCGGTAGGTATCTCGGGATAATTAAAAGTCAGAGATCAAATAACCGAATATATTTCAGGCGAGCCCAACGAGAACCGTTCGCTTGGACCAGTGCGCAGTAACTGTCCGTTCCATGCATAGGTACGTCACGCTCACATACGTTTTTGCTACCCTTGCACTCTGCCATACATGCTTACATGTGTAGGGTTGCCAGATGTCCGGCTCTAGCCGGACATGTCCTGCTTTTTACAGTCGTGTCCGGCCAAATATATGACAGTCCGGCCTGTCCGGCTTTTGTTAGGCTTTTGGCAGTGCCGTAACTATAGGGTGGCAGGGCTGGCAAAATGCCACCAAAGGGCCTCCCCGGTTAGTGGCGGATTTACCAACGGGCTGAGTAGGCTGGAGCCTAGATACAGGACAAATCGAGAAAGAGGGGAACGAGTAAAAAAAAAAAACGGTCGTCCAAGAATCGCTTGGTTACATCGAGACGAATATACCTATGTGTCTGGCTTTCAGGGCAAAATGTCCGGCTAAATATGAATCTGTGTCCGGCTTTTCTATTTTTTGGCCTGGCAACCCTATACATGTGTCCCTACAAAAATAATATAAAAGTCATTTTGCATGGATGTTTTTATCGAGATTAAAAATTTTAACACTTTCTTTAAAGAATCATCGGTGATACATTTAAGTGGCCCGCGGCCCTATCCGACTTACCTTGTGTATCTAGCAGCCATGCCTAGAAAAGGTTGGCAAAAACTTAGTTACGTGGGTATGTAACTACTGCATAGGTACTGGGAATAACTTGAGGCGATTGCTTTTAGCCTGCGAAATTATTTTTTTTCGAGTTTTTATTATAGTTGGTAACGAGTACGACTGTAGACCGTTAATGTCTGGTTATAAATATCCAGTTAATACACCTTTTATATTATTTTTAAGCAAAATAAATAAGTACCTTCAGACAATAATAAATTCATAAATTGAATAGGTAGGTACGTCTCGTCAAGATGATTATTCCTTACCGACTTAATTATACTTAAGTACGAAAAATAATCAAAAATGCAAAAAAATAAATTTTGCGTGTACTACTTAATCAATCATCTTAACATAACATCGAATAACACTGCCCCAGTTTACTTGAACAATACCTAAAAAACGGCATTTCCAAAAAGCACTTACTTAACGAGTTTGCTAGCGCCATCTGTTGTGTTGAATTTGAAGTACAGTGGAATAAAGGCAGGATGGTATTTAAAACAAATAATGTAGGTAAGAAGACCGACATTTCAATAGTTTCTCAGCCTCTCAAAAAGGAGGGTTTTATCGTTATCCCCGATGGCATAGAAAAAAGGTAACTGGACCCTCAAGAATTGAAATAAAAAAAGAAGATACCTAAGTACTTAGGTACGCAAAGCTAGGTAATTCCTGCAGGAGTTTCGCAAGCATCCAAGCCCAATCTCAACAGATTAGATTTTGTTTTTTTTTCTCTAAATAATCGATGAAACACACGAACAAATCTACTAAGATTTATAGGATTCTCATACAGAAAGATAGTAGTAGATACCGTGAACTAATCGGTGAGAATCTTGTTCAAGTTTCAAAACCAAATGAAAAAAATATTTTTCAATACCTTTGTTATCAGTTCTCAGAAAGTGTTGTTTTTGACAATAGGTACCTACGGTGAAACAAAGCGAATGGCATACCCACAAGGAATTATGTCACACACAGTAGCATTGTACTATACACGCATATTACACCTTATTATGACTTGATAGTTACATTATTAAACTATCTATCATTACTAATACCGATCCTAAATTCCTAAAAAAATTATAACAAAATATGATTATTTCGTTGGTAGGTAGGTACCTGTCAAAAAATTGGCGCGCTGTTATAAAGTTACTACGCGATGGTCGATTGGTGCTCTGCAGTCACGTGATATTGATGAGTAATAAAATTCAAAACAAGAATCTAGACGCACGGTAGTGTGTCCAGCCAAGTTCTAAAAATTAAAGGGTTAAGGGCAACGCACCGGCCCTGTTTACACGAACAATTTCAAGCTACTAAAACGTTAATTTGAAAAAGGGGGGCCAAGTTCGGTACAAAGAACTTGCGGGATCGTCGGCTTCCCCGATAAAAGATCACAACAGAACGCTGCGTTAGGTACATATTTAGTAGCAAGGAACATAGTAAATTGAAGAATGTTGGACATTCCTGCAATTCTGATTTAATAAAAGGAACTTCTATAAAACTTGGCCCCCATTTAGGGGCCAATTTTTTTACCAGCAAAGCCGACAATCCCGCTAGTTTTTTGTACCGAACTTGGCTCGTTTTTCATATTCATGTTTTTGATGGGATTATTATGAAAATATAACGCGTTCGTTTTCCGTCCTCTTGTTTTAGTTATAATCTATCTTTTGTTGAGCCATCACTTATTAACAATGTATTTAATTGCGTTTATTGTTATATTGAATAAATTCCAAACAATGGCAATAACCGTTCCAAATTATTTCGACATTAATATTTGGAAAAAGGACGCCTTCAGGCAGCATTTGGTTTCTAAGATGTAAGATTTTCTTTTATTTACTACAATTGGTTTTTTACAGATCATTTAAATCGTTAGGTTGGTACCGACTTACATTTTATTTTATTCATGATGTACCTATCTAGGTAGTTACTTAGGTATCTACTTTTTCATTTCCCGTAAGTGGAGGCTTTTTAATGGTCTAATTAAGGTGTAGGCCGAAACTACAGTACCTACCTATCCCAAGGACGTATTAGCAAATTACGAAAATGGCAAGTTTCCGCGAGGTCGCTAAACTGTAATATTTATTTCTTTTTCTTTTTGCGGGTGTGTAAAAGAGATAGAGTTAAGCGACCTCACGAAAACTATTGCAGTTTTCATTATTTTCAAACTCGTACTACTAGGCAGGTAGGTACTAAACGCTGCGTTCTACGATCTTCATTATAGTCATTTTGCATCTTCTACATTCATGCATTCTTTCATAAACGCGCCTTAACCAACAATCTTTCACTTACATCCAATCGGCAAACTCCTATAATTAATCACCGATTACCAATAAACAATCACCACGACACATCAACAATCGCCACCACCCATATCATCCCCCGCCAGCCTTATCTTATCACCACAACAAGCCCCAACGCTAAGATATTGTGATTAATATAAGAAAATAGGTACTCTTAGTACCTACGAGTTTCCAAATCCAATTACGAAAACGGCAATCGTTTTCATGAGCTCGCCAAACTCTAATCTTACATCTTTTTCTTACACATCAGCAAGAAAAAGAGACAAATATATTATTCAGTTTAGCAAACTTACGAAAACTGTTGCCGACCTGCCGTCGAATCGATCGACAACCGGCTTATCGAGAGGTTTTCAATGACGTCTTCCCAGAGAGGGGGAACTCAAGCAGTCAGGAGTACAAAGTACAATCACCAGCAGTGAGATAGAGAACCAGGTGTTCGCGCAAGCTAAGACTCTTCAGCAGTACTTGGTTAGGCTTGCTATTATTGTAAAGAATTTACGGAAGACGGGTAAGTGATAATGGCATCTCTCATTGGTTCATTCTCAAACTAAAGTTGATTTAGAGTATTGCCATCTCTTTCACTGTGGTAAAATAAGAAAGAGACGGACGTAAATTTATAAGAGGTGTCAAATTTAGTTGAGCTAAAATTTCGATACAAAATTTGACGACACATCGGAACGTGTCGCCTAAGTATACGGTGAAGTTCAAAGCGTAAACTAGTTTGACATCTATAACTTAGTTCTTATCTATCACCATACTTTTCTTTTTCTTGCGCCGTTAGTAAAAGGTAGCAATTCTTTAATTTTAGTTTAGTTAGTAAATAAGAGAATTGGCGCCATTAACAAAATATTACGAACTTCTTCTGTACCTGTATACAGAGTAGCAAAAACGAATGCCACTGCTCGTGTTTATACCTTAAGACCAAAGCTTAAGACGCAATTATTTTAATTAGAGATTTGATCCCGATTCTCGACTCCAATCGATTGGTACCTGTCGCAGCTAGGTCAGTTCCATATCGTTAATCTGTGGTCAGTTCAATGTAAGTCTCACACAAACGACTTTAATAAAATCTGCAGATTTTCATCTTCAATATTTAAGGTAGGTACTTTCCCTCCAGGCAGCGCGGCGTTCGTTTTTCCACTCTGTTACCAAAGATATTGGCGTCGATTCTGTTGCGCACTTTGAACAGGACTAAACTAAACTAAGGGTATTTGTCTCTTTCTGTTTCAATAGAAAAAGAAAGTGACAGTTGCGTTTAGTCTAGTTTAGTGCTGTCCAAATGTGCAACAGAATCGATACCAGTGTCAACCAATTAACTAAACCGAAATCCAACTTGTTACATACATACAATACAAACAAACAAATAAGTACCAAATTCGACCTCATTTTTGCGAAAATAAAATATATTTATTCACTCTATACAAGGTTAGTCGGAAAGGGGGTACTAAGCCGCAAGCCACCTGAAGTATCACTGATGACTATTTTAAAACAAGTGTTAAAATTTCAAAATTCGGTAATTTTTATTTGCATGGAAAATGTTTCTTTTTGTTTTTTCAAAAAAAAAGACACCTGCTTTAGTTATGAATTCAAAAAATTAATTTTCTAATAGGTACGTGACCCTAAATTTTATATGACCTAAATTGTAAAAACAGCTGATCATAGCTATGACAGATAGATTTTAGCATATTATTTACGGAATGTTTGAAAAGCTATTTCTCTTAAACTATCGAAAGGTCATTGGGCATATTTGACCCGCTTTGCGAAGATTGGCGGACATCAACCAAAATTATTTTAAAATAAAGAATAATAAGTATCCTTTCATTGCATATAATTGTTTGATTAAAAATCGATGGAAGAAAAATGAAGCGAATATTTTTTTTTATAAAACCTTGACGGAAAAATCAACTTTATTGTTTTTAGAAAACGTAAAAATTGTTTCGGTAGTAAGTATTCCAACTTGCAGCCCTCTGGTTAAGTACCCCAGTTCCCTACATCACTTTAGTAACATTAGCACATCGACTACATACTAAAGTTATATTACGATACTTTTAATTTTTGCAACATTCCCACTACCCACATTAATACGACTAATATCATAGTATATCAGAGCCATATATCAATACATTCTGCTATATTTAAATTGTGTCCGCCGTGGGTAAGGTTTCCATCTAAAGTGCCCTATGACCTTTGGGGAAAGTTGTAGAACAAAAGTTATCACTTATTATAGGTACTTTAACACCCTTTCCGACTAACCTTGAACAAATAAACCAAATCGCACAGAAGTAACTTCGTTGATAAAAGTCTATAATAGTAATTCATCTACTTTAACTTTTTAGATACAGATATCAATTTTATATTATAATTTTAAGCATATTAATAATTGACAAAACCTAATATAATTTCATAAAATTTCAGCAAATCAATGCAAGGCCGTAGCTGTGCCCAAACCTCAAGATCCGATTCCTGAACAAGAGTCCAGCTTGGGTGGCCTTGCAACTGAGACCAACTTCCTACGTGACTTGCTCTTGTAACCAAGATAGAAAAACAGAAAAAGGATAATAAAACACAATTGTCTGCTAATATCAAATAAATGTAACGACGTTTAGAGAAGAAATATTGAAGGGGTTGATTACTGTATTTTTTAAAACTGTTTTATTAGCTCTGCACTTCGTATATTTGTTTGTTTGATTCAAATCTTACCACTGAGTTCTTAGCTACTTCAGCTTAACCGTGATTCTCCTAAAACTTCGCATACAAATTCAATTCCCATGACAATACCACATTATAATAATTTCGACCTTCAATCCTCAAATCCTGATGCTGCAGGGGTACTCAAAGACAAAACCGTTCAACTTAAAAGCTTTTTTAAGGGATTATTTCAATTTGTAATCCATAAAATATAATATCTTAATTTAAAACTTGGCTTGACACACTACCGTGTCTATTGTAACAGTAAAAGGCTGGGGCCGCACTGGTACGGCGACACCGACGCGGCGGCGACGCGAAAAAATAGGTAGCCGCATTGCAAAAGCGAGAAGCCAGCGAAACGCCGCTTAATGGGTGGCCGCACCTCTTCGCTCGAATATCATCGCATATTTTGTTGCAAATCGTGACAAATCGCCGTCGCACCGCTGCTTGTCGTACGAAATTCAAATGTCGTCGCGGGTCGCTGAATAATTTTATTTAATGCGGACACCCTCATTACTTGTAGAACATTTGAAATTTCTTTACGATATGAACAAATAAATTTCGCTTGTCGTTTCTGCAGTGCGGCCACCGACATATGTTTAAATGAGTTTGTTTTCACGAAATCGCCGTCGCGTCGCTGTCGCCGTACCAGTGCGGCCCCGGCCTAATAAAATCTCGAAATCTAAATTCTGACCTAGCGACGGGTCAGTTTCCACCAAGCGGAAAAATCCTCACGCGCTTTTTTGATGTCACTGAATAAAGAACAGTATCAATATTGTCTTTAAGTATAAAATCCGACGCAGACATCAAGCGATACCTCGCGCATGCCCGAGCGACGCATTTTATAGTGATAGTTCTATATACCCCACACTCGGGGTTTGCCAGCGAGCCATGTAGCGCAGTATCTTAAGAATCCGGTTATTAGAGCGTATAAAGAATAGTGTACTGCGCTCCAAAACTCAGATCGCAGACATTGGTCAGAAAGCCGCACGCTTAAAATGGAACTGGGCTGGTCACGTCAGCCGCAAGTCGGACGAGTTGTGGGCAAAACCCATCACTGAGTGGAGCCCACACGTCAGACGACATCGCGGCAGGCCCAGGAGATGGTGGGATGAATTAGAGTGCAGTCGCGGTGTAGGACGAATTTCGTACAATGACACGTCACTACTTATCTCTGTCGCTCGCGCATAAATATCTTGCCGACGCGCTCGCACAGATGCGGTGACCGCCGTCAACATAGATTACAATTGGTTGTAGGCACAAAGGTCATTGTACGAAATTCTGCCTGGTCCACGACCGCACTTTAGATACTTATTAGAAGGATTGGCCGCACAAAACCTTAAACTGAGAGGAGTGGAAGGAGGGTAGTGAGGCCTTTGCCCTGCAGTGTGATGATCATGGCTGAATAATAATTAAAAAAAAACAGTTCTTTATTCAGTGACATCAAAGAAGTGCACGAGGATTTTTTCGTTTGGTGGAAACTGACCCTTACGATTCACCTTCTTATAATAAATATACTTTGCAATATCTCTATTCCTCTTTCCTCTTCAAACTACAGGTAAAACTCATACACGAGCGAGTAAGGACTATTATTAAGAATATTATCTGTAAAGAGTTCTCATTTGACCCATTTACCACCAAAACCTATTCTGCATGCACTCGACTGAACGGCGATTTTTTTAAAGTGCATAGTGCTTATTGTTTCTTAAATTTATAAACGTATTATTTTTTATCATGCTTGTTAGTGATCCTAAGATTTCTACTATATTTTGTGTTTTTACTCGTGGGAACCTATAATTGGCTCTATGTTTCATACTCAATTGTTATTCATCTGTTATAGCTGTTGGTTCTCCTATAAATAAATAAATAAAACTCAACATAAAAATATACAAACATTTATTAACCTACATTACATTAATCCGGACTGTTCTCGTCTGAAGATTCTTCTCCTGGTCTATATTGTTCTTTATACTGTTCTGTGTCCTCATCCTCTCCATAATAGAAGCCATCATCACTGTCATCTTTATAACCTGCTTCATCTTCGACTTTCGTGCAATGTACCAGATTCCTGCTGTCAGAAAGGTCAGGGTTTTCTAAGAGCACTTTTTCTTTGTATTTGGCATATGCTGCACCATATCTCTGGACATCTTCATTGGGTAAATCTGGTGGATCATCATCATATATTTTGTCTTCCCCTGTATCACTGGATAAGTCATCATCTGAAACATTTTATTTGGTTATTGTTAATTGTAAAGTACATTATCTCAAGCAGCTATTTAGCTAACAAACAAAGAAATTACGTTATCTACCTACTTTTATTCTAAAATACTATAGGAATAATCAAATCTAATTATAAATCAATTATATTTACTTTTTTACAACAATCTTATTACTGATAACTAAACATAATTACTATTCTAATTATTATTGGAACGCACCCGTGATGACTGACACATTTTGAATACATGTTCGGTTGGAATTTGGACCATTCCCTACTACTATGCGTAGGTAGGTACCAAATAAGAATAGGATCGCGCTTGCCACAACTTCACACGATAGCTGTCAAATTGGTACTGCCAGAAAAAAATAACTATGAAAAAAAAATGTTATATTTTTTTATTCATAGATTTCATTATTATTTACACTAATTTTTATAAAATGTTATTTATTGAATTCCATAAATAGATAATTTTGGATAATTTAATAATATTTGAAAACAGTATTCATTAAAGAAATGAACCAATATATATAGTTAACTTCACGAAATGCTACTGGTCACCCTAATATGTCGCCATAATAATAATATAATTACTGTGTAATTAATTTGGCGTAAAGTTGATAAAAAATACCAAAAAAGTGAACAAAAATAATTAAACTGAATATAATTTCTTTATTTACTTTTTTGCACACCTTACACTTTGGTAATGAAGTTCACGAGTATTGCGGAACAAAATGGCGTCTTGACAGTGCTATTCTTATTTGGCACGCATAGTACATCAGAAACCTCGGAACGCATCGCGAATATTCTAAGCGACACACCTTCTGCCACAGTGCCTCGAACAGTTTTATTTACCAAACTAATTACTCTGAGCTAATTGGCATAAGATTATCAAATTGTAGATAGTCATTTTCAGTTATAATATTTAAAACTGCTTTAATTCGCTAAGTACAATATCTTACTGCTTACTGTTTTATAACTAAGATTACATTCAGTGTAAACCCCAGAACGGGGTTCTTCCTTCCTACCTTCTATCACTACTACTACGGCCACACTCCGGGCAAGATACACCGAGTACTACGACGCTAAAGAACAGCTGATTGCTGCCTACCACGCTACTGACACACCACACCATCCGGCTACTAACTAGAGTTGCCGATCGATAGGCGAATATCAATAGCAGTACGATAGTCTATCGATAGTTCAACGATAGTATGACTATCGATACTATCGGTAGTATCGATACTATCGATAGCTAAGAAGATGACAATAGTACTGTCAGAGTGCAATACTATCGATATTGTCCATAGTATCGATATTGTCGATACTATCGATAGTATCAAAATTCTGAAAAGCGATACTATCGAAATACAAGCCACTATCAATTCTGTAACACTGTCGATAGGATCGATATTATCAATAATATAATAATAAGCTTTCAAAAAACAATAGTATCGATAGTTTCGATAGTTTCGATACGATTGATAGTATTATCTTTAGGAGCTTCGATAGTATCGATATTATCGATACTATTGATGCATGTCAAAAGTATTGACGTGAACCATACTATCGACAGTATCGATAGTGTCGATGCTATCGATAGTCATATCGATGGAGTAGCGGATTTTCAATTTGAACTATCGATAGTGAAACTATCGATTGTTCGGCAACACTACGGCTAACGCAGGACAGTGGTGTTTCTACTGTCGTCTAGAAACTTGACACGCACTCGATACTATCGAACTCACTTCCGGCTTCACCGATAATTTCATATTTTTTAATCTACCTTCACAATCTTTGTAAAATAAATAATTATTTTTTTCTACAACAAATAATTTGATTTCTTAAACTATCTACCTAACCCCCTATGTTACATGATGTATAACTCCTTGAATCAGTAGCTTTAGTTTGGAAAGTCTAGAAAACTTGGGGATGGCCATCACCGAACAGAGGAATGAATGGATACTGTTAGCAAAATTAGGTGTTTACTGCGTGCCGCTTGCAGGAATTATTAAAAAAAACACAATTGCTCCAATTGGAAGAGAGCAGATTTCGCCACCCTGAGCGAGAGGAGGAATAATGATGCTCCGAAGAGACAGGCACACAAAACAAAAATTATCATAGTTCTACATACCAATATCCACCCTCTTCATGGCTTCAACCATGTCCTCTAATTCTATACTGCTAGGCTCCGAGTCAGGGTAATCATTCCTCCAGTTGTTCTCATCATTTGAATCATCGTCGTCATCAGCCAGGTCCGAATCTTGGTTCTGGTCATTGTTCGAGTCAAATACTAGGCCTGTTTCTACACTATATTGGAACATATAAAATCATGTTGTTTTTAAGTAATGAGGTTTAACACAACATTGCTTAACCTTATTAAAAAGAATAAAAAAGGTAGACAACTTCTTTTAATGTATTTTTTTGTGATTTTAGATATCTTTTCTTATTTAAATTAGTTATGTGAGTATGTATGGCATTTGGGTTTGAGTTTTGCTGCATGAGTTTAAGCCTTACTTAGTCCTAAACATAAGGTCAATATTTCTTTAAATTGTTGCAGTATTGTGCATGACAACATGATCAAGAAATAGCATGTTAGATAAAATAATTCCAAAAAATATATGAAGTAAACTACTGACAAAAGAAACTTAAATATGCTTACCCAACAAAGTTATCAATCATTGTTATGTCAAAATCTTGTTTGTAACTTGTATAAAGATCGTAAGCATATTGTACATCGCCTTCAATGTCCTCCATCTTCTGTAAATCTATTAAATGCAATACATCTTCACTATTGCTGTCATTTTCACTGTCTTTTAACCCTCTGCTGCAGTTGACAATTTCGTAACGACTTTTCATTGCAACTTCTTTCCGTTCTTTCCTCATTTTTTCTAAAATGTTGTCAAGATTTGGCCCTGTTTGAATTTTTATATCGGTCTTTGGTAGTAAGTTTTTGACATTTGTGGTTTCCTGTAAAACATAGATTATGATGTACATGGAATTGAAGTAGACGTTAGTATACATTAGTAATATTCAGTTGAAATCATCGTGAGGAAACCGGCATGCCTGAGAGTTACTTGTCGATGGCATGTGAAGGCCCATGGGCGGCATAAACTCTGACATCAGGTTAGTCACTAATCACACAAAAAGAAAGAAGAAGAAGTAGGATTTAAATTATATTTTCTGTATTGTGAGAACTCCTTACATTCTCAATATTTTGATACACTCAAATTACATCAAGTAACTTATTTTGACTTTGTACAAGGTTCAGTTTTGCACACAAACATCTACAGCTAATGACTGCTACTGAGGCTTCATTGACTATTAAACTGTTGTTACAATCGCTATTCATTGGGTTAGCGAATGCATTGTGTTTATTAGCACAAAGGTGATGGAAATTCACATTCTCTACACCTATATTCTGGCTACACACTCGTATCTTATTTGCATAAGTAAGCATGTACAATAAAATGGCAAAACGGTGTACCATGCAGTGCTATTAAAGCCTCATATCCACGAAGCAACATTTGGCGCATGACATGTTGCTCAACATGTTGAAAGTCAGCGCGGAACTATTGTTTAGGAACATTGTCTGTCTAGATTTGATTTCGCTCTCATCCGTCGTCGACAACATGTTGCCAGAGGAACTAGTGTTGATTTCAGCGGTGGTAGTTATAATTTTATCGAAAAATGTATCAAAAAGAAAAAAGCCATGTTGATGGGTTAGAAATTACTTACAAAATAAAGAAAATGTATTCAGTGTATTTGTTACACCATACGGACATTTCTGCGCTTCACGTCCACTCGATAACATTTGATGGTCAACTGCATGTAGAGATGGGTAGCTATTTCAATAACTAGCCAAATAACCGCTATTAACAAAATAGCCATGGCTATGATATCCGTCAACACTATAACTAGCTATTGGCTACTGGCTGGTTAGAATATGACACAGCAGATAGTCGCCACAGGGTATAATATAACTACTACGTTTTGCAGCCGTCCCGGTATTCGGTAGCCGGAGTAGCCGATAGCTGACTAGCTATGTGCGCGCTTACTGCGCTGAATAGTGTGACGCGAGTGCAAACTTAAAATGAAATTTATAATAAAATTAATAATAATTCTTAAACTTAAAACTGCAACAAAAATTTGAAATTAAATTTAAACATATAATTACCTGGTCATTATATGTTTAAATTTATTTATATATTCTATTGTAGATTTTCGTTTTCTTATAATAATAATACGTATGACCTAGAGGGGAAGTCATTTCTTTTCAAAAGATTATAAAATAAAATAAAAAGTAAATGAAAAACGAAATCATGACATTACCTAACTTATTATTAACATCTAGACTTGTTGCCGCGGCGAGGATCGAACTCGAATCGCAAGGCAGTTGATCATTATTCATTCAAGTTCTACCAACCCAGCTACGCCGCTGCGCCGCTAGCATGCGCTAGTCGTTATTGTTCAATAGCCAAGTAGCCAAATAGCTGGCTAGCTAGCTGGTTATTCCACCACAAATAGCCGGGTAGCTAAGCTATTGAAATTTCGGCTAGTTACCCATCTCTAACTGCATGTTGCACCGAAACAACAAGCCGTGCGTCATATTGCGCGCCGGCTGGCAACGTCGCGCGATGTTGTGCAACGCTGCCGGACATGTAGAGCGTCACGTGTTGTGCGTCAATTGTTGCCTAGTGGATACGAAGCCTTATACTGACAATACTGTTTGCCCAAACGTGAGTGCGTAAAATGTGTTGGTTTAGTAAACAATCAACAAAGGTTGCAATCTTCACTCATAACACAGGTTCAGAAATTATGATTGGGTGGACTCTGAGGCGTAGAGCAGAACATCTACTAACTTTTGATAATTTCAAACATTAGAATTCCTACAATGTTTACCTGATCTTCAACGGTTCCCCTGAAAACGAACAGTGAAGGCGAAATTTCTTCTTTGTCAGTTTTAATTCGTTTGCACACGAGGACCAGAGCATCTTGTGGGTTCTCCTCGAGCCTCCGCTTTACCCTTAACACTGTAGGTGCAGCCATTCTAGGGTATTTAAATTTAATTTTCAATTAAACCGTTTTCAAATTAAGATAAATTTCCGAAGCGCGCGTCCCGCGGCATGTTTTTATGAATGAAATGACATTGATGACATTTGACATCCAATGAAATGATTTTGTCTTTGTGAATGAGACATTTCATTGACTTTTGATAATGAAAGCATTAAATTAGTGTACTGCTACTTTGACTTGTGTAAAGTATATATCTCTATCTTTTTTTAATTTATGCTCAAAGTTATGTAGTCTTGTTGGAATCGAAACGCACATTTTAATGTTGCCAGTTGATGTATTTGTAAACATTAACCAATCGGGTTTGTTAATTTTAACAGTGGTTATGTTACTAATCTATTCAAGTCAATTGTGTGTAAATCACCCTTAATTCCTCTCTTTAAGGAAATGTCAAATTTTATAATCTGTCTTTTGTGGAAAAAAAACAGAGCGTAGCGCTTCGTTATCGAGCGCTTTGTGTTTTATGAATAATATTTTGTTATTTATTTTTACAAATGTGTCGATAAAAGCGCCGTGATTTACATATAGTGGTTTTAACAACGTATGGATAATTTGAAACAATTCAACACAATGGCTTCCGACGATAACTGGAGAACTCAGGCCTTCAGACAGAGTGTGGTGTCCAAAATGTAAGTTGAACAATATTTTACTTGTATTTATGTTGCTCAAACCTTTGTAATCAACGCTTCATAGAACAGAATCAGCACAAAAGTGAGACCAATACACATAATTATAGTACTATTTGCAGCCATAATTATATTAGATGCTGTATAGTATATTTGTATATACCTATGTATTATTTCCTGCAAGAGGTACCTTGAAAGAAGGCCATGATAATTTGAGAAACTTCTATAACACTAACGGTGTTGAATAGCAATGCCAAATAATGTACCAAAGGAAAATAAAATAAAGAATCAATCATGCATCACGCTATTGAATGACTCACACTTCACAGTCAAAATCCCCATGGGAATCCCCCAGACAATACCTGAGATAGTTTTCAGATAACCGCATGACCCCAATTTTGACTGTAATTTTAGTGTTACAATAATTATGAATTCAGATAAATGATGACACGTTTGGTGCAGTGGCTGAGCGATTGGCTTCTGCACTATGGGTTGTGGGTTTGAGTCCCACACGGTACAAATATTTGTATGGCTTACAGATAGTTGTTCTGGGTCTGGGTGTTTGTGCATGTGAAGATTTGTGTCTGTAAACACACCCACGATTCAGGAGAAAATGGCATGCCATGCTTGAGAGGTTCTGGCTGTCATACAAGTATCGAAGACAGTCGTAAGAGATAGTGTGAAGTCCGAAAGTCTGACAAAGATCTAACCTTAGGCTGGTATTACAGTGCCGCTTTCGCCAGTGCGGTTAGAAAGCGTTGCGGGCCACAAGCTTTGAGTGTCTTGGAAGTATTTTAGAATAATCAGCGCTGACGGGGAAGTCATAAGTTTTGGCTGTCAGCATCGTCGGTCAGCGTGACTCTAAAACCGGCCTTGGAGTCAGTATTTTACAGTAACTGGGTTGCCGAGGCCTAATGGCACTTCATGTAAAATACAGCCCAATCTGAGACTGGAAACTGACAACAATTTATTTATTTCTTTATATACTATTGTACATACACCAGGCTAATACAACAGGAAAAACTATTTAAATACAAAAATGCACAATAGGCGGTCTTATTGCGCGAGGTGATATCTTCCAGACAACCTTTATTTAGACAGACAATATACTGCGGATATTATGATTTCGCTTATAAAAATCAATCGCTTATAGCAACTTAAGAACACCCTTTAGTCAGGTTTTCTTATCTGGTATTACTGACGCTTATAACGACGTCGATGCCCGTTTAGTACAACTCAATATCGCCGTCCCTTTGTTGTTCTTATAAGCAATCTCCACAGTAGTTGCGATAAAGTTGGCCAGGTGAGGAATACAATATTAATATAATAGGGTTGTTCACGCATTATACGCGTGCACCAGCAGCGGCGGGGGACGCGCGGGATGAGGCTCACTCAGCGGATCGAGCCCGGCCGTGCTCCCACTACTCGCCTACAGATTCGGTCATCGGCGGACGTACCGTGCGATCTATTTAAATTATTAATTGTACCAAAATCCTATCTGTAGTAAATAAGGTCCAAGCGAGTCATATTTCATTCATATCTTCAACAGGGTGTAAAGTAAACTAAATCATGTAATTCCTTCAAACCTTGTGATGTACTGCTGACATAGATTGAGCCCGCACTGGATACTTTTGGATTCAATAAAAACATAATTACAAGAAAGAGACGTGTTGTTAACATGAGGCATTTTAGCGCCCCTAGCGAATTGCGCGGCTATCGCTCGCCGCGTAGTCATTTATCTTGGGGCGTTAAAATGCCTCATGTTAAGAACATAATGTTTATTTCTTGTAATTATTTTTTTATTGAATCCAAAAGTATCCCTTGTAGTATTGTCAAACTAGTCACTTGTAGTATTGTCACACTAGTAACTTGTAGTATTGTCAAACTAGTCACTTGTAGTATTGTCAAACTAGTCACTTGTAGTATTGTCATACTAGTGACTTGTAGTATTGTCAAACTAGTCACTTGTAGTATTGTCATACTAGTCACTTGTAGTATTGTCATACTAGTCACTTGTAGTATTGTCAAACTAGTCACTTGTAGTATTGTCATACTAGTCACTTGTAGTATTGTCAAGCTAGTCACTTGTAGTATTGTCATACTAGTCACTTGTAGTATTGTCATACTAGTCACTTGTAGTATTGTCATACTAGTCACTTGTAGTATTGTCATACTAGTCACTTGTAGTATTGTCATACTAGTCACTTGTAGTATTGTCATACTAGTCACTTGTAGTATTGTCATACTAGTCACTTGTAGTATTGTCAAACTAGTCACTTGTAGTATTGTCATACTAGTCACTTGTAGTATGGTCAAACTAGTCACTTGTAGTATTGTCAAACTAGTCACTTGTAGTATTGTCACACTAGTTACTTGTAGTATTGTCACACTAGTTACTTGTAGTATTGTCAAACTAGTCACTTGTAGTATTGTCAAACTAGTCACTTGTAGTATTGTCACACTAGTTACTTGTAGTATTGTCAAACTAGTCACTTGTAGTATTGTCATACTAGTCACTTGTAGTATTGTCAAACTAGTCACTTGTAGTATTGTCATACTAGTCACTTGTAGTATTGTCATACTACGTCTGGTTGGAGTGGACTTATTAATTACCTTACCATAGCAGCAATCACAGCAGCTTGTTAATTAATTCTCACTTTCTTATCTTTGTCCCAGTGAGGAGGTGATCCAGCGATCAGGTGTTCAAGTAGCTCGCAACAGCAGCGAGATGGAGAACCACGTGTTCATGAAGGCCAAGACCCGTGAGGAGTACATGAACATGGTCGCCAAACTCATTCTGCATGTGAGGGAAATGTGTAAGTGTTGTTATCTTGGGTATTCGATAAAAATATATAGTAATTGTAACCTGCAGGTCATATGAAATCCTGTTATAGATAAAATATATGTAAAATCTTTAATATTAATTTAACAGTGTTTAATTATGCATTTCTGTTGACAATCTATCATAGAAATTAAACAGTTTCGTTATTATTAATCAACCAAAATAACATGCTGATGAAATAATACATATATAATAATACATAAGATAACATCACCCCTGTTTTCCCCGAAAGGTTGTGCAGAGGTGTATAGCAACAACCTCATTTCGCTGTTAAGTTTTAAGTCCCATATAATAGGGGACGAGCCCATTGCCATCAAATGAGCACAAATCCAAACTCCGGGCTACTACTAAGGAATTCCACACGGAAAAACCCAATAAAACTCTGCTCGACCTAGAGATCGAATCTAGGACCTCATGATCAGCTGTCGCGCTTGCCACCACTAGACCAACGAGGCAGTTAATAATACTTTTAATTATTAAATAAACCATTTCATATTCCAGCACAATCTAAACAAAATCAAGGTCAACCACAAATGCAAGGCCCTAATCAAGGCCAGCCTGGCCCCAATCCCCAAGTCCAGGCCCCACAAGGTCAATCCCAACAAGGGCCCAACAACCAGGGCGGCCTTACACCAGACCCAATCAATGCTCTCCAAAACTTAGCATCTCAAGGCTCTAGGAATCAAATGATGACCATGGGCCCACAAGGTCAAATGCAACAGCAAGGGGTCATGGGCCCGAATCCAGGAATGGGAGGCATGCAGGGCCAAATGGGGCAGCAAGGACCCATAGGTTCTCAAGGACCACAAGCTCAGACAGCCACCAATTTACTGCAAACACTTAATCAAAGGCCACAGATGAATATGCAGTTGCAAAACAAACTGGGTGGTCCCATGGGCATGGTGAACCAGGGACAAATGAGTAATAATATGGTTGGAGGAATGGGTGGAATGGGCAACCCAATGGGAAGTCAGTTGCAGAACCAACTGGCTGGGGGCATGCAGGGGCAAATGATGCCAAATATGTCGATGCCCAATTCTATGCAGGTGCCCATGAGTGGGTCTAATACTATGGTGGGGCAGATGCCGTGCAATCAAGTGGGGATGGGAGGACAGATGGCGCCGAATAACATGCAAGGACAGATGCCTGGACAAATGGGTGAGATTACACCTATATTTTTATGCTCTTTTCCTTGCATATGTTTTATCAGAACTTCATTCAAAACTTGTAACCAATTGTATTGGCATTATTACTACATACCCCTAAAAGGAGCACCCATAGCAATACCTATAGTTCAGTCATTCAAATTTAGTATAAAAGGTAAACACATCTACATTTGTTATGCATTAGTTTTAGTTAAATCCAACTATTAAACATACACATTTTTAGAGAAACTTATTCTTTAAATATTTTAAATTTCAAGTATTTTTCATAGATTCTTAATACAAAATGTATGTTTTCATAAAAGGTTTGTTTACCTTTTATACGTCATGCAAATGGCTGGATTATAATTTTCTCATCCATACATATTCAAAAGGTCAATTAAAGTAGTTACTAATCAAATAACTGTATAGAGTAGATACACACCCTGCTATTACTATCAGTAATGCTAGTTCGACTCTGTTTTCATATCAATTTCTTAATCGATTTTTATCACCTGTTTGCAGTAGGAGGCATGGGAAACAGTCAGATCGTGGGCCTAAACATGCTGCACATGGGCCGCGTGGGCGTCGGCAACAAGCAGGAGGTGGGCGGCATGCTGGGCGGGGGCTACCAGGCGGCTCGCGCGCCGCCGCCCGCGCAGTTCCTGCGGCAGAGCCCCTCGCCCTCCGCGCCCTCACCCAACATGGGAGGTCCTAGCCCTATGGGTAAGTATACTGAATATAGACTGCCTATCATACATTATGCCGACGTTTTTTCAAATTACAAGAATTTATACCGCACAAGTTGAAATCGACTTCACAAGCATAGTAATCCTTCTAGCCGAACGCGGACAACGGAAATGTCTCCTAAAATAGACAGTATGAAAATACACAAAATGGCCGTTGAACTTTTTGACCTAATGCAATATTGATAGTATATCGTCGATATATCGTTGGCTCGTGGCTAAATAACAACCGCGCCGATCGTACGATTTGCGAGGTTAAGCTGCGCTTGCCGCGGTCAGTCCGTGGATGGGTGACCATTTGTTACACATCGAGACCCCTCCGTGCCTCGCAGAGCACGTTAAACCGTCGGTCCCGGGTGTCATACGAATACCTATGACAGTCGTTACGGGTAGTCAGAAGCCTGAAAGTCTGACAAACGGTTTAACCTTAGGATATCGGCATTGCCCAGTTACTGGGTTGCGGAGGTCTGATGGCAGTACCTCCGTGTAAAATACTGGTATTCAGCCGCATCTGGTTAGACTGGAAGCTGACCCCAAGATAATTGGGAAAAGGCTAAGAGGAAGAAATCCATGCGGTAGATTTAAAATAAATTAATTTAAAAAATACCTTGAATGTATAGTTGGACCGTTAATTCGATGCAGTAACTTGACAGTTGGGTAGTGAACGATTTTACGAACAGAACGAATACGAAAAATAGTTCAATTTTAACAAATCTCTATAAATTCTTTGTATCTCTTCACAATGCTGTTCTCTTAGATCCAAATTGACTGATAGAGAATGCCTTATGACATTAAGTCCGCATTATGTACCACAATTGTGCATTGAAGTATTAAATAAATAAATAATTAACCTTATGTTCAGTTATTTGACGCTTCAAAAATGTCATATCAGTAGTTACTAGTGGTTACGGCCATTTTTATAGTGATATATCGTGTTTTGATCTATTTATTTCTAGTTATTAAATTCAATAAAAAGTATCCATATAAGTACATTATTAAGTTCATTCGATTTCATTCATTCTTTTTTTCACCTCACTACATTGTTTTTGTCAAAAACTGGTATCCCTCTAACTGTCAAGTTACTGCATCGAATTAAGGGTCCGACTATAGGTAAACAGTACCAGGTTTTTATGTAGACATGGTTCTCGAATGATCGATGATGTTGACGTCACTGCATAGACTGCAACAGGTACAAATTATTGTCAGTTGTTGCCATGGCACACTAGCTATGTCTGGCGTTGAAATTTAGACCAAAATACTATTGATAACTGTATAAATACGACTATTTTTTACACATTTTGTTCTATACTGTATTACGAAATTACATACATTATAAATATAATATTCTTTAAAAAGAAGTATCATCAGTAACTATTGCTCTACACAGCAGTCTTATTTGACAAACAATCGTTTTGGCAGGCCGCGTTTTTAAGCTCTTACTATAGTGCGCGCGCAAGTGCTAGTCACTTGCGGTAGACAAGACAAAGCAAACTGATAGAGCGCGTCTATTGTTTCGCACCCCCCTCCTGCCGGTCTCATACCTCAGACGGTGACTAGCACTTGCGCGCAGACTATACAACCTTCATGGAAACACATAATTTATGCGACAGGCTATATAGCTCGGCTATTAGTCTAATTTCGAAGTATATTTCGGCTACCGTTACATGTACGTACAGTAGATGAATGAAAATGTTATACACCTTAAGGTCTATTTTTGCTTGCACAGTGCAAGAAACGAACTATTTTATCAACTACGTATTGCCAACATTATAGAAATGAAAATACAAGTATTTTTCAACAAGATATTATGGTGACATGGTGACAGACAAGTAATGTCAATATTTTATTTAATCATCGATTTGGTTGATATCATGGTTTTTACAACAAAACTTCTTAAATCAAATAAAAGACATTACATGGCTCTACTACGTCATGTGGCGGCAAAAGGCAATTTTGATCTTTGCTACCAAATAATTAAACATTAATTTTCCATGCATTGGTCTGTTACGTTCAACAGTTTAAAAAGGTAGCATGTGCCCGCGATGTGGGAAAGGAAAGAATTTGAAAACTGACGAACATTTTCATCTCCCTACTGTACATAGAACTTACTCCAAGGAGAATTTCAAGCGTACTGTCAATCTGAAATGCCTTTGCTTTAAGAGGAAATGCGGTCGGCATTTAGTCCATACAAACGTATTCCTCAGTTTCCTCCTTGGATAATGTGACTAGAGCACATATTTTTTACCATAATTATGATATATAATATCTACCACCACTATGTCCTATGTTTTGTTTTTGTCAATAAATAAATTATTAAAAGAACTAGAAACATTTAAATTTTACAAAAGTCGACCGGTTTTACCACCGTTTTCAAACATCTGGCAAACAAATTTGACGAATATAAAAAAAAGAAAAGAAAAACATACAGACATAACCAAAGTCTTTCTTAAATTATTATAGAAAAAAATATTAAAATCGGTCCAAATTTCAAGAAGGAAACAGGGAAATACGAAAGTGCGATTTCGCTAATATTGCACAGGAGAAATCAGTCCGAATGCAGGTGTCTCTTTCGCGCTCAATTGGTTTGCGGGAGGGGTGGGACGGAAATAGATCGCAAAAACCTATTCAAATTATAAATATTTTGCAGCCCTCGTTTCCTCTTAACAGTGTCGTGGCTCAATCTATTATCAATATCTCATCAAGATCGATCCATTTACGTAGTTAAGCAACATGGTGACTATTATTTACATATCTATACTTCGTTCTGTGCTTCAGAGAACTGATTGAATTCGAAACTGACTGTCATGCGAATGCAGTATTAAGACTAATTTTTATAATGAGACTAGCGACCCGCCCCGGCTTCGCACGTGTGCAATGTAGATACTAATGTGGGGCATATAAACCTTCCTCTTGAATCACTATCTATTACTGAAAACTGCATTAAAATCCGTTGCGTAGGTAGTTTAAAAGATCTAAGCGTACAGACAGCGGGAGCGACTTTGTTTTATACTATGTAAAGATGTGTTCCTGATTTCGGTACAAAATTCAATAAAAAAGAACAGATACATATTGTCATAAAAAAATTAATACATCAAACTGCTTTTAAACTGGCTTTTCATAATCATATCATTAACTGATCTGACTAAAAAAAAAAACAAGTTATGGTATTATTGATGTACTGTTAAATTTTTCAGACCTAACGGATCGACAGCGCAATGCAATGACAGTTAGATTTAAGAAACTAATCAGTGGTGTTCCCGACGAAAAGCTATCGGCTATGTGGAAGCAGGTCGAATTTATGGTCAAACTGTACACGCCTGTCAAGTTAAACTAATAGGTTATATTTTGCAATTTTCGAAAATTTCTACTATTTATACAAGGTTAGTCGGAAAGGGCTAAGCCAAAAGGGTGTTTAAGTACACATACTAAGGGATAACTTTTGTTCTACAACTTTCCCCAAAACTCGATAGTTTAAGAGAAATAGCTTTTCAAAGATTTCGTAAAAAATATGCTAAAATCTATCTGTCCATAGCTATGATCAGCTGTTTTTACAATTTAGGTCATATTTGGGGTCACGGAATAGAAAATTAATTTTCTGAATTCATAACTAAAGCAGGTATGTTTTTTTTTTATCTAAAATAAAAATCTTTTTGCAGGCAAATAAAAATTATCGAATTTTGAAATTTTAACACTTGCTTTAAAATAGTCATCAGTGATACTTTAGGTGGCTCGCGGCTTAGTGCCCCCTTTCCGACTAACCTTGTATAGAAAGTTTGGCAAAAGCGAACCTTCAGCGTAAGGGCCAAGCCACATCTGATGGAACAACGTCGCCGATCTCCCGCCGCGTAATTTACTCAAGGAATTTTAGTAATGCATCTTCGGTCAAATGTGTACGGTATGAGATGTTTGTATGGAATTTGTGTACCGGCGGAAGCTTGACGACGTATCTTCCGTTAAATTTGGCTTGGCCCTAAAACAAGGCACAAAAAAAGGAGACCTGTCATTGATTTCTTTTGTCTTAACATCATAATTGGCGTCTCAGTGACCACAATATTCCAGACATTTTATGTTTAGAAGTAACATGCTTCTGGATTAGAAACCTTAATTCTTTTAAACATAGTTCAATTTCTATTGCGACTAAAATTGTTTTATGATCTTTGCCATAGTTTTTGTCATTCTGAAATAAACTCAGATCACTTGTGGTTAAAGTTGATATTTGTGTAAGTTAGAATAAAATGTAATTTATATTTTCATATTGGATTACGTCAATGAATGGTCCAAGGGGATTTGCCGTAACTCGTATGGCGTAGGATTTGTGATCGTAATTTTATTTTTTAAGAGTATGGTTACAGAGATCTCAATATAAGGGTTGACCCACATCTGTTCGCATGGAATTGCGTTTTATCATGCTCTATCCTTTTCTGTCGCTCAGGAACATGCGAGAAAGACAGCGTGATTGCTATTGCGTGCGGTCTCGTGCTATCGCGTGCGATCTCGTGCTATCGGGTGCGGTTTCACGCTGTCTTTCTCGCTCTATTAAATGACGTACCTGAACGACAGAAAAGGATAGAGCATGAAACAACGTGATTCCGTGCTCACAGATGTGGGTCAGCAATTACGTGATAATATACTATCACAATTATGATAGCGCACACAGTGCATTATAGGTTAGTAATGAATATATTTTTTACTTTGTTTATATTATTTCAGTTGTAATTTTAATATTTACCTCGAATCAGTCATAATCAGTGCATTTTATTAGGATAGGTGACGATATTTTTATTGAAATATTTTTATTATAAAGATTATATACTTTTTTTGTAAATAATGTATATTAAAATCTACCTTTTTTTCTTTAACTTTTATTTACTTTTCCTGTACTGTCATTTCACACTTTGGGCAGCTAAAAAGCCGCTAATAACATTGATCTACTCATATTTTTTTATCTTTCACTATGGAGCTATTGAATAGTTATCTTTAAATCAAATAATTTATTCATTTGCGAATATGGGTACAAAAGCTCTTATACAAACAATAGTACCTAACCATTAGCCATATTATCCTACCATGAGGCATGCAAAATTACAAAATAGGTACCTATGAAGCTATGAATGTATATACCAATGATAAAAAAACTCAAACTATTTATTTGCACACTAAGGTAAAATAATACAGAAAAGTTTATCCTGTAAATATTCAGTTACAGAATAATATGCTTTTTTAGTAACAATGTTTTAATATTGTTTTTAAATATGTTTATATCAATAATGGAGAGGACCGAGTTTGGTTAGTGATTATAAATGCGTGGAGCCATACATAATATACTTTTATTTAGTAATGCTGTAAAAGAAAAAACATTAAAAAATGTCTTGATTTAAATAGACACACAACAAAAACTTATCTTGTGATGCTGTCAGGACGCCATCTTGAGTTTTTTTTTAATACGGCCCTGATAACCCCTTGCTGAAAATGGGCAGAAGCACCAAAAGTCCAAAATAGGTACCAACTCCGTGATCCCGAACCGACTTGTCCAGCTTTGTGACTATTGGCATATTTTAGAAGTAACCTTCATCCAGCAATGCCTACAATGGGGAAGGCAACGCAAAACGAAAGCAGATGGCAGTACCTCCATACTTAGTTATTTGAACCAATCAGAACCATCATATTCATATTAGCAATAATGTCAAACACATTGCAACCAATAAGATGGCATAGGAACAATCGAAAGTGGCGCCATTAGTTCCACAGTTGCCTACCCCATTAGTTAAATAGTATATAAACGATTTAAGGGACTTGGATCTGTTTGCAAAACTCGATATTTTTGGCTGGGATCTAGTCCCAGCCAAAAATATCGAGTTTTGCCAAACTGCCATCCAACATACTCCATCAAAGTCACCAATTAGAAAGCACATTGCAGTATTACAATAAACAATAGTATTAGTAAACAATACTTGGAAACCTAAGCCATAACGACGCTCGACAGTGAAAACCTAGTACCTAAATAAAATTTTCTTCAAAAGTGTTTTATTTGTTCTTTAGATTGACAAACTCGTCATACACGTACTAGTTCAACAAACTTTCAATTCAATTACTTCTAAGCTATCTATGACGTACGATGACAAACTTGTATTAACATTTGATCGGCCATTTGTTTTACAGGAGACAGTTATTTCTAGCTCTTTTAAAGAGAAATATTTTACACAAACGTGGTTTTCACTGCCGACCGACGATAAGCCAATTGATCCAAGTTTTTTTTTTAAACTGTGTTGTTGAGTTAGAAAACTCGATTACACTAAAAATATTACTTGGATCAGTTAGCATCGAAAGTATCAAGCCGACAAGTATTTTCGAATAAAAGTTTAATAATGTTTGGTACCAAAACTAAAACGACAACCCACAATGAACAGACGTAGGTACGCATTTGTGTTTCAATTTCCATAAATTTAAATATATAGGCAGTCTTCAAACATTTGTTGGTGATGGCTCCAAAAAAAGGAATAAATTAAATGACGCATAAACTTGCTCATGCCAGGTGTAATGGGCGCCACAATGACGTCACCGATGTCGTCACTAGGCGGGCTAGGCGCGTGCGGCAGCGTCGGCAGTCCTTCGCCGTCCAATCCCGCGCATCTTGCACACCACGTCCAACAACCACAGAGGTATGTATGATATAAACTGAGTATAAGCTGGAAAGACTAAAATGGCGTCTGTAAAGACGAAAAAAAGATATACTGGGTGTAAAAATACCCTTAACGAAGCCAAAGTCTATGCATACTGTACATAAAACTAAGTAACATACAGCAAAAATAATTGCTGGGAAAGGACTTTTATTTTGGTATTAAAAAACAGCTTTTAATTGTAGCGCACAATGTAAGCGCGCGCGCAGCAAACTGTGCTTACATTTAAAAAATGTTGATAATGTTTGTATATAAGAATGTTTAGTAATAACATTTAAACTTAGTTTTCGTGAAAAACGGACAAAAATATGGTGACTTTTACCTTCAATGTCTCCATAACCAGTCGGTTCCCAGGTATGGCCCAATACCAAAAAATCTTCGTAATGATGGGAAGAATACGTGGGTCTCGGCTTCGTTATGGATATTTTTACACCCGATACCTATATTGGTCTTCCGAGCCAGACCGAAGGACCCTAAACTAGTTTATTCATTATTCTAATTTCAAAAACAGGAATAATGTATTTTATAGATGAGTAAACCAGGTGTGTCGAAGGCAAGTTATACATACAAATAAAAACCGCGCAAAAGTGAATAGAATAGAATAGAATTTTTATTTGCATATATTGTAGGTACATAAAAAAATAGTTGTTAAAGATAAACATAATGATCCTTGTACAATCTACCTTAAATTAGGCATGCAAAAATTACAATAATATGGGCGTGAATCTATAATTACATATATTTTATCTTTAAATTATCAATTTATATCTACATCTGTGAACATTATTTATTTGAATTAGTTAATTACCTATATGTAAGAATATATTATAATATAAAAATTAATTATATGCCAGCATTTTTAAATTGAATATAATTATTAAATAAAATTAGAATGTATCGTTCAAAAAATCGTTAACGGAATAATAACATCTCTCAATTAATAACATTTTTAGCTTCTTTTTGAAGTGTTGTATCGTGTCATTTTTAATTACGTCAGGAATTTTATTATATATTATCGTGCCCATATTGATAATATTTTTTTTAAATAAAGCGGTATTACAACTCTCAACATGTAAAAGATTTTTATACTGACTTCTTATGGGTCTCTTTCTAGTTCCTGCTAAAGTGTGAAAGAGATTCTTGTTACATTTAACAAAAATTCCTGTGAGGACTCATAATATAAATATTATTTTAATGATGATGAATTTAACTGCCACGTTGGTCTAGTAGTGGCAAGCGCGACTGCTGGTCGTGAGGTCCTGGGTTCGATCCCCAGGTCGGGCAGTGTTATTAGGTTTTTCCGTGTGGAATTCCTCAGTAGCAGCCCGGAGTTTGGATTGGTGCCCGGTCGATGGCAATGGGCTCGCCCCCTATTATATGGGACTTAAACATAAAGGCGAAATGAGGGTGTTACTATACACTTCTGCCCAACCCTTCGGGGATTACAGGCATGATGATGTTATGATGAATTTCCAGGCGTTTTTCGGCCACAGCGACGGCTTGCTGGTGGCTTATGTATCCGACCTTGGCCAAAAACGTACGATAGCAACGTGGGTCTGTCAATACACCGTTGATATAATTTTATGTAATAACTGCTGGTGGCTTTTATCTAGCGAAGACTTTCTTTGCCCTTCAAAGTTATCACCCATATTCTAAGATGTTTCTCCAAAACTTGACTCCACTTCGACTCATTCTCACTACCGTCGGTAGTTATAGTTGACATAAACGTCCTCGACTCGAGATTTTTCCTCAGTCGAGGTAAGGAATCATCTGTCAAACTCAAGGTACCTCGGAACCTACCTTATGGAAGGAAGTGTCAGAGTTCGTATGTATCAAAAATGAATTTTGAAGACTATCGAATATGATAATCCATACAACTATTTATTGCGGCGTTATTTGCGCGATGCAGATAAACAAAAATGCTCGAAATTATGACGCAATGACTCCGGTCTACCTCGAGTCATCTGAGGATCCCTCGGTCGATGAACCTCAAAGTTCACCCGAAATTGCCACTAAGAATACAATTTTGAAAGTGTTTTCGAGGCCGTCCTCAAGGCGTCCTGAGTCGAGTATGACTCGGGTAAGTTTTGGAGGAACGTCTTAGAATATGGGTGTATATCTTTAGACCCTCCGTGGACTAACATTTAATGTAATTGTTTCGAATATTTTGTATTATTGTCCTCAACATTACTGGTCCCCTAGGGGCGTGGGCATGGGCATGGTGGCGTCGCCGTCGTCGTCGCTGAACACGCCGGTGGGCGCGGGCGTGGCCTCCCCGGGCGGCGAGGAGGCGGCCTACCGCGAGAAGGTGCGCCAGCTGTCCAAGTACATCGAGCCGCTGCGCCGCATGGTGCATCGGATGGTCAGCGAGGGAGAGAGTGAGTATTGCATCTGGACTTTTGACTAGTATACAGGGTGTAAACGAAATCATGTAATTCTTTCAAAACTCGTAATGTACTGCTGACATAGATTAACCCTGCACGGAATACTTTTGAACAGAGTAAAAAAAATTACAAGAAGTAAACATGTGTTCTTAACCTGAGGCATTTTAGCGCTCCGAGTTAAATGACCGCGCGGCGAGCGATAGCCGTGCGATTCGGTCGGGGCGCTAAAATGCCTCACGTTAAGAACACATGTTTACTTCTTGTAATTTTTTTAAATTGAATCCAAATGTATCCCCTGCAGGGTTTTATCTATGTCAGTAGTAACGAGGTTTGAAGGAATTACATGATTTCGTTTACACCTGTATTAGTGATGGCATAGGCGATGGGGTGCGAGATATGACGACGGCTAACATGAGTGTACCATCATTTAACAATTGTATAGTAATTGTTTAATGATGTGTGTTATTGTTCTGTCGTATGTGAAAGGCAAGAGGGGTATAGGGGAATCCCTCTATATCTTTGTTCTTTGGATTCGTGTGCTCCATCTTAGACCCTGTCTGCGCTTACCATCAGGTGAGACTAGGGCCAAACGCGACCAAGTCAATAATAGAAAAAAAGAACGCATTCAGTTTGTCATTGGAAATGTTCGTAAACGAACGATCTATCTTATTAACGAATAGTAATCGATTTAAATTTTGGTAGCACGTTAAATAGTCGGTCACGGGTGTCATACGAATACCTATGACAGTCGTTACGGGAAGTCAAAAGCGCGGAAGTCTAACAACCGGTTTAGTCTTAGGACATCGGCACTGGCCTATAACTGTGTTGCATAGGTCTGATGGCAGACGCTCTGTTTAAAATACTGGTATTCTGGTTAGATCGGAAACTGACCCCAACATCGTTGGCTAGGCAGAACAATCGATTTAACTCCCGTCTCAATGTCTATTCATTGCGAACACGTCAGTTCCCTTCACCAAACTACCTATATCATAGCGCATGCTATCATAGACTTGAATACTTTGCCATTAAGTCGATTTATATTTTTGCCGCCCTTTAACTAGAAAGCCGTTAAACCTCAAATCGTCAATTTTTACTTTTTAATAGAAAGTGATAAGAGTTCAAAATTCTCTATCTTTTTGTCTAAGAAACATTTTTACAATATAAATAGTTTCAGAGATATGACAATTTTGTAGACCGTTAAGTCTTCTTCTTCCTGCCCTTATCCCACACTAGGTGGGGTCGGCACAACATGAATCCATGTTATCAGAGGTTTTGGCTTATTGTTTTATGACCGGCCGCCTGCCTGACGTCAACCCTCCTTGGGAATACTCGTTTCGCTGTCGCGCGGGTGACCCAATGTGCTTGCTGATATTATGCACTGGCTCCCAAAATGATATGCTTCTCAATCTTAATGCACCTCACCTTTGGTGAGCAAATTTTTCTCCATTCAGGTTCAGTATAGAACATGAATGGAGAAAAGCAATCTGGTTTTTCACACCAAAATCAGTCAAATCAGTCTCGCCGTGGGCACTGTGCTGTACGGTCACTTTCGTTACCAATATTTACTGCGTTTCTCAAACATTTTAGTGAACCTAGAATCTTTATCGAGACCGGATTAGTCATGAATACGTACAGCTGTGGCGCCTGTGAAAAGCCATTATCCGATGGAGCTCACTGCACAGTGTGTAATCAGGAACTACATTTCCACTGTGCAGGAATAACGGAAACCGGATATCGGAAGTTGGGTGACAGAAAGCTAACGTGGCGTTGCAGCAAATGTAAAATAAGTGCCACTAATCAACCCCCAGTGTCGCCAAGGCCAGAATCGGAATCTGTTGTCCTAGTGGAATTAAGAGCGCTCGCTAAGAAACTGGCTCCTCTGGAATTTTTAAAGGACGAGATAACTGTGCTACGAACAGAATTTGCAGACCTAAAGTTATCACTTACAATAAAATATTTAGTGTTAATTCCGCGAAAAAAACAGTTGATCAAGCCTGAATGCAGTATGCAGCACCGCCCTCCCGCCCGCAAATATATGCAAATGCAGAAGGTGCGATTAATAACATGCAACACACAAGCAAAACAAACCGAACCGTTATCACTTACTGAAACAAACAAGGAGCTTAAGGAGTTTAACGGGAAGATCAAAAACATGGAAGCGCGCCTCAAGCACGTCGAGAAAGTTCAGGAGCAGGTGGATATCCTTCATAACCGCTTAGACAAACTCGAGGAAGAAAACAACTATAAAGAGCAGTGGACTCGTATGAACAACATCGAGATAAAAGGACTACCACAGAATAAAAATGAGAACCTGTTCGAAATCATCGGCAAAATTGGTACCAAAATTGAATATCCCGTGTCTAAGGCCCAGATCAACTTTATAACAAGAGTACCAACGCGTGAGAAAGATAATACGAAACCTATCATAGTGAGTTTCTGCAACCGTTACGTGAAAGAGGACTTTATTGCCGCAGCGAGGCTACTTGTCAAGACTGCTCCTCTAACTGCAGGGCAATTTGACTTTGCAGGAAACGAACGGATTTATGTAAACGACCACCTGTCATTACAGAATAAGGCTTTGTTGTCCAAAGCTAAAAAAGCAGCCGCAGAAACGGATTTTCGCTATGTCTGGATCAAGCATTCCAAAATACATGCAAAGAAGAACGACACGTCTCCTACAATAGTCTTAAAATCCGAGAAGGATCTCGTAAAAATAAAGTAAACTCACGTCAATATTCATATTTTAGACATTTTTCAAACAATATTTCTAAGTCTAGTTGTGCAGAGTCAAACGGTGAATGTAAGATTGAGAACCGTGTGCAGTTGAGTGCTACCAGCATATTCCATCAGTTATTGTGTCGCTCATTAGAGCGGTGTAAGTTTGTATCTAAATATCATTGTCATGTTGCTCGTCGCCGTTATACCAATGTAGTCCTTAGCTTTGTTGCACTAAAGTGCAATCTTAATTACTTTGCCTCCTCAGTTATGATTCATCGAACCCGTATCGTTTCTTTTGTTCCATTATTTGCGACGGTTTCAAAGTTTCGTGTTTTTAGACACTGTGTATTGCTGTGCTTAAAATATTCCTACCTTTTTTTGCGTTCTACCTCTATTAAATTTTATTATTGTAGGTGCTTACTGTTCTTGATTATAACAAGTAATCTATTAATTTCACTATTAAATAATGATCCGTATCTTGGTGCCCTTATTGTTATTGTTAAACTTAAAAATGGTTAATATATATTATCAGAACGTGCGAGGGCTGCGCTCCAAAACAAACGCGTTATATCGTAATGTTTGCATGAATTCGTACGATGTTATTATATTTACGGAAACATGGTTAGTGGACAGTATTAGTAATGGTGAGTTGTTTGACGGACGATATCTTGTGTGGAGGCGGGACCGGGATTACTGTCGAACAGCACAAACACGGGGTGGTGGAGTGCTGATTGCGGTGAGAAGTGATCTGACCGTTGTGGAAAGATGTGACTGGCGTACCTCCGCTGAGGATATATGGGTATCCATCGTTCTGAAGAGGTCTAGACCGGCGGTAAGTTATAACATTAATATCTGCGGTCTGTATTTGTGCAAGGAAAATGTTGGTAATACGTATGTAGCTCAGTTAGAAAACTTCCACCACAAACTTAACCATTTAGTAACCGCGCACCCGTTGGATACATTTATCGTAACTGGTGATTTTAACTTTGGTGGCGATGCAGAATGGCAGCATTCTGACGACAGTCCGGAACTATGCCCTGAGAAAGTATCTATTCGATGTATTTTGGATTTCCTTGACACAATAAATGCGAGTAACCTATCCCAGTTTAATGGTGTGCGTAATGTCAACGGTAGGTTATTAGATCTTGTTTTCTCTAATGGTAAAGTCAAAGTGAATGAGTGTGCTGACCCTTTGGCGTTGCCTGTCGATGTACACCACAAACCACTAATTATTGACGCTAACTTCGTTGAAGTCCATAAATATATTGAGAAACCTAGTGTAAAATATATATTTTATAAAGGTGATTACCCGGCGATTACTTCTGCACTAGATCTTATAGACTGGAATACATTGTTGTCTGCTGGATCCGTAGATCAAGCTCTCTGCCTTTTCTATCAAAGGCTATATGAGCTAAGGGACTTGTACATTCCCGTTAAACCGCTAACGAAATCGACACACCCCCCCTGGTATACCAGTGCTTTAATTAAGATATTAAAAGAAAAACAGAAATACCATAATAAATATAAAAATTACGGCAATTTATCGGACTATCACTCTTTTTCTATCTTACGAAGCCGAGTTAAGCAAATAGAGGCGGTTTGTTTTGATGCTTATATGGAAAAAATTGAATCCTCAATCTCCAAAAACCCTAAGTCGTTCTGGTCTTATGTTAAAAGTAAAAGAAGTGGTGACTCATTACCTGCCGTACTGCATTATATGGACCTGTCCGCAGACACCGGCGATGGTATCACTGAGCTATTCTCATCTTACTTTCATTCAACTTTCCAACAACCAGACTCGGCCTCTGATGATCTAGATGCTAATGTAGCCACTAATTCTTCCAGCTCAGTGAACCTGAGTACCGTTAGCGTGTGCCCTGACTTGGTACTCAAGCTACTTAAAGGTCTGGACCTAACTAAGTCTGGTGGGCCGGATCTGATACCCCCAATTTTTATAATCAATTGTGCAATGAGTCTTGTGGAGCCAGTCTGCTTGTTGTTTGAACGATCGTTGAGAGAGGGTGTTGTCCCGGAGATATGGAAATCCGCATTCATCACACCTATTTTTAAAAAGGGGAATAAATCGATGATAGAAAATTATCGTCCCATATCTAAACTATGTCTTTTCTCTAAAGTTCTGGAACGAGTGGTACATACGGGAGTTTACTCGGCCATGCAGCGCTATTTAGGCGACGACCAACATGGTTTCCTCAGAAAACGGTCGACTGCTTCCAATTTGGTATTGTCCAACGAATTATTAACTACTGGGATGGATAAACGATGCCAGGTCGATGTTATCTACACGGACTACAGCAAGTGTTTCGACCGAATAGATCACCGTGTGCTTCTCCAGAAGCTTTTGGCTGCAGGAATACACGGTGACCTGTTTCGTTGGTTTTCGTCATATATAGATAATCGAACGCAGGCTGTGGTCCTACGTGGATACATGTCCGGTTGGAAAACAGTCCCATCTGGAGTGCCTCAAGGCTCGATTTTAGGGCCGTTACTGTTTACAATATTTATTTCAGACATAAAGAACTGCTTTACTAATTCAAATATCTTACTATACGCAGATGACATGAAGGTTCTTAAGTCTGTACGTACATTATCTGATACCGAGCAACTTCAGTCAGACCTTGTCAGATTCTTTTCATACTGCAAAATGAATAAGTTACAACTTAACGTATCCAAATGCTTTCACGTAGTATACACGCGCCGGATAACTACTATCGGCTCAGGATATACACTAGATGGTACGTACATAAGTAAGACTAGCAGTATCAGAGATCTTGGTGTAGTACACGATAGCAAATTACTTTTCGATGGTCACATAGAAAACATTGTCAAGAAAGCATTCAAGGCCCTAGGTTTTATTACTAGAGCTTGCTCTAGCTTTCGGTCTCTAAAACCAGTAAAAGTCCTCTACTGCTCCCTTGTGCGCAGCCACCTTGAGTACGTTTCCCAAGTCTGGAACCCTCAATATGAGATTTACAAATCTCGTATTGAATCCGTTCAGAAGAAATTTTTGCGTTACTTGGATTTTAAGACAAAGCAGTTCTCAGTAGACTATGAACACCGTTGTAAGCGTTACCATTTCTTACCGTTAAACATGAGACGTAATATTGGTGACATATGTTTTTTGGTAGACATTGCAAATGACTCGATTGATTGTCCGGAACTACTCAGCAAAATACTTCTTCGCACTAACCAAAATAACCTACGCAGACCACCTCTGCTGCAGGCACCATGCGCATCGACTAATTACAGGCGCAACGCATTCTTCATTCGTAGTGTAAAAGCCTTCAATAGTTTACCATCGCACCTAGAGATCGATCTATTTTGCACCAATGCACACAGTATTAGAAAGATCTTAAACAAGGAATATTTTGGAAGCAGTAATGAATAATTACTAAATAGTTCAACTTCGATATCTAATGTAATATTACATTATGTGGTTGCTCATATATTATTCTACTGTTTTGACGTTGCACGACTCGACTAATTAATTTTATTACATTTATAACCACTTTAACCTTTTTTATCTTGTTTTTTCTCTTGGTTTGCAAGTCGCTGTTAGCGAACATAATCAACGCAAAGTACCTGTGACTAGATGTGTATATGTGGAAGCTTGTAATTAGCAAATTTTCCTACCTACGAATGATTTTTAATTGTGTTATTAGTCTGTAAGCTTTCTGTAAAAATAAATAAATAAATAAAAATCTTGAGGTGGAGCCATAAATATTATATTTAATTGGTACCAAGCTTTGGCCAATTTTAAGACGGCCATCATGATACTGATGTTGCCATATACCGAAATCCCCAATTATTATTATTATTTGTAGACCATTAAGTAACATAATTTATGATGATTCCATCACTTGAAAGCGTCTAACCCACAATTATTCAATTAATGTACGTTAAAATACCTTAACTGCCCGCTGTGATGATTATTTTCTGTGTGTCCAACAATCATTAATTTAAGTATCATAGTTTTTAAGAAACAACGATACCCGCATTTTTGCCATTTTCTCGGAAACTACTTTTTGGGCTTAACGGCTTTCTAGGTAAAGGACGGCAGATTTGCTACTAAGACATGTTTGTGTAGTAGTAGTCTCACTCCAGCACCTTTAGGTTCGCTAAAATTTCCGATGACACCTTTACGTGCTGTTGAACTGTAGAAGCAAATACAAACTAGTAGTATTATTCCTTACGAATCATTAACCCACAACAGATGTGGAGAAACTGACGAAGATGAAGAACTTACTGGATATTCTATCGAACCCCAACAAGAGGATGCCGTTGGAGACCCTCATCAAATGCGAGGTGGTTCTCGAGAAGCTCGACTTTAAGCGCAGCGAGGGAGTCGTCGTGCCCAGCGCTGGGAAGGTAAGTTAAACGCTTTTTTAACTTAGCAACGATATTTGACTAGAGTCTTGGGTCTTTTGATTTGTCGTAATTTTTAACGATTGAATACATAAAATATGTAATATATGAAACAAAATTTACTTTTTTATAAGTTATTTCCTAATCAAGCTACTCATAGTTCATTCATTGCAACGGCCCTGGGCCCTTGTTCAATTAAAAGAACGAAAATCGGAAAAAATATTTATTTTGGACTCGCACAGGTAGTTACAGTGCGCGGCAAATAACTTGAACCAAAATGGCGTCGACTGCGTGATCTATGTGAGGTTCGGGTCATATGATTCGTTTTGATGAGTCCAATAGATTGCACTTGGTGTTCAGGGTCTAAAGATGGAGCTAGGAGGTGGATAGTGGAACTCTTCAGTGGCTAATAGTAAACCCCTCAAGTTTGGCAGTTGACGCCATCTTGGTTCAAGTTATTTGCCGCGCACTGAACAAAGTTTGACAATATACAACAAAAAAATTAAAACAACCTACACGACGCCAAAAAAGCCTCCAATCTCGAACATCAGCAAAAAGTTCAGATATATAACAAAAAAAAATATGTTGCAGCGCTGGTTTAAAATAACATTTTGTTTCCAGGAACAAATCTTCAATCCTTTACTGGAAGTGGTGAACAATTGCTTACAATTACCACTGGCAAATCACACCCTTAAACGCACTTTTGGATCTGCACTCGACGCCCTCAATGGACCAGAAATGAGGTGAGATTTTTTTCCTTTACATTTTAAGTTGTGACACCCCCATAGAAATAGACACTATCAAATTATAACTAATTTGTAGCCTTCCCATGTTCTTTTTGTGTGGTTAGTAACTAACTTGGTGTCGAGAGTTTATGTCGCCCATGAGCCTCTGACTTGGCTTCACATGCCTTCGCAGTTTCCTCGCGATGTTTTCCTTCACCAATTTTAAGCAAGTGATAATTATATAACACGCACATGAATCCGAAAAGTCAGAGGTGCGTGACTTGGGTTCGAACTCGAGATCTATGAATTGGCAGTCCGACGGTCACACCACTCGGCTATCACCGATGTAGCCATAATTATATATTAATGTAATTTCCCTTTTCAAGGAATTTACCTACACCGCAAAAGGTTCCAAAATTAGAGGAGCCACCGCTGGAAATACCAGACGTTCTGCAGGGTGAAATAGCCAGACTGGATTCAAGATTTAAGGTAAGATCATCATGTTAACCTCGTACACATGGACCGAAGTAACAGCTTCCACTAAGAGGCATTACGCACTGGCTGATGTTCTTTGATTGGCTTCATATTTGACAGTGTTTACGTACTTGGTCGCCGTGTCAACTGACGACTCTCTGCTCGCGGGCGATTAATGTTGCAAGCATCACTTACGCCTCGTATATCCACCAGGCAACAATTGACGCGCAATACGTAACGCGCAACATGTTCAGCAGCGTTGTACAACATCGCGCGACATGCCAGCTGGCGCGCAACATGACGCACGGCTTGTTGTCTGTTTCGGTGCAACATGCATTGGAGCATCAAGTGTTGTCGAATGGAGACGTGACGCACCGCTGAAATCAACACTAGTTCCTCTGGCGACATGTTTTCGACAACTGGTGCGAGCGAAATCATGTGTAGACAGACAACGTTGCTAAACAAAAGTTCCGCGCTGACTTCAACACGTTGAGCAACATGTCGTGCGCCAAATGTTGCCTAGTGGATACGAGGCTTAACCGACAAATCAGTTAAACCAATTGTTATTGCAAACTAGATGAACCGAACCCGGTGAACTTCTTAACACCAACATTTTTTTTTATACTTTTCCTATATCTTTTTTCCTAAACCACCCCAGTATTGAGGCGAATGAAACAAAAAAGTATTCAAATCAATCGAGCCATTTTCGAGTTTTTGCTAGACTAACACACGGCAATTGATTTTATTATAGACTACCGACCCGCCTCGGCTTCGCACGGGTGCAATGTAAATACTAATGTGGGACATATAAACCTTTCTCTTGAATCACTCTATCTATTGCTGAAAACTGCATTAAAATCCGTTTCGTAGTTTAAAAGATCTAAGCTTACAGACAGAGGGAGCGACTTTATTTTATACTATGTAAAGATTAACAAAATGAGACAGGGGTCAATCTGCAACTTTATAATTCCTAAAAAAATAAAAAAATCCGAAAAAAAAAACCGATCTATTTTCACCCTTAAAAAAGTGTATGTTTAGGAATGAAACGTTTATAATCTCAACGTCTTAGCGAATCTCTAACTTAAGAGGAAATAAGTCGGCATTTAGTCCATACAAACGTATTCCTCAGTTTCCTCCTTGGATAATGTCACTAGAGCAAATATTTTTTATCATTGATATATATGTACCACCACTATGTCCCTACGTTTTGTTTTTGTCAATTAATTAATTATTAAAAGAACTAGAAATGTTTAAATTTTACATAAATCTACCGGTTTTACCACTGTTTTCAAACATCTGGCAAACAAATTTGACAAATATAAAATAAAAACATACAGACATAACCAAAGTCTTTATTAAATGATTACAGAAAAAATATTAAAATTGGTCCAGATCTGAAGAAGGAAACAGGGAAATACGAAAGTACGATTTCGCTAATATTGCACAGGAGAAATCAGTCCGAGATGCAGTTGTCTCTTTCGCGCTCAATTGGGAACGTTTGTGGGAGGGGTGGGACGGAAATAGATCGCTTAAAAACCCTATTCTTCACATATTTTGCAGCCCGCGTTTCCTCTTAAAATATAAGTAAAACTGTACTTTTGTCATTTCATATAACCGCAATGTTCACCCGTTCCCAGGTATCCCTAGAGCCCATGTCGTGGGGCGGCGGCGGCGGCGGCGCGGGCGCCATCACGCTGGTGGCGGCGCTGGACGAGCCGCGCCTGCCGTGCGTGGCCGGCGTGCACGTGGCCGTGCCGCGCGACTACCCCAGGCGGCCCCCCGTGCGCCTGAAGCCCAGGTCGGCCAAGCAACACGCGCCCGACTCCTTCCTGGCGAGGCTGGAGCGGGCTATGGACGCCAGATGTGCGAGGTAACGTTCAAAGTCATCTATCGTCGCTTAAATTCTAACACCGCGTAACTCAAACTAGTTAACTTTTCAGGAGAGCAAAAAAAATTTTTTTCTACTTATCATATAATTGTGTTTAATCTACAATATTCTATTTTATTTTTTTCGACGGAGCCATTTCGCGACACGATCCAGTATGGAACTCACCTGACTTACACCACAAAACAGATAGGCACAGAAGTCAATCTACATACAAGTGCGCTCGAGCAACGCACACATAGACACTGCTCACGGACACGATATCTCGAACCGTTTGGGACTAGAGTGCGAGTGAGTGCGAGCGCGAGTGCCATGCGCTTGAGAGAGATAGATATATATAGATAGAGCGACCGCCGAGCGTAGGTATGAAAAGTGAAGTACATACATGTGATTGACTTCTATACCTATCTGTTTTGTGCTTACACGCTGTTTTAGCTGTTTACATAGCTTGATGGATAAAGTATTACATACGCGGTGGATTTTATTTTTGAAATAACGCGTTGCTATTGGATCTAACCGTTGATTGTGATTGGTCAAACGATGCGTTTTTAAATTCCCTATCGAATGACGTGCTCAAAACTACTATTTTTCGACTTACGCGGTGTTAGAACTTGAGCGACGCTATATTACATGAAGGGACTGGCTGTGTGTGTGGCTGTGGCTGAGTCAGTATTTTAGATCCGCGATGTAACATGCTCTAGATTTGTTCTTAGCGACGATAGAGCGGGCTTCCGGCGATAGATGTGCGAAGTAATATAAAAAGCCGTCTATTTTGTGTGGTAAGGATCTTAAATGGTTTCTTATCAAGGCCAGGAACCGTATTATGACGTGTAAAAACCATCACTGCTCCGGTGAGAGAAAGTGACGCGGCTATGCAGGTCGTAAAGCGCCGTCACATTCTCACAACGGAACAATTATGACTTTAACATGTCATAAAACGCCACCTGTTGTGCAGAAGCCAAGCTCTCAGCAACTGCACAAACTTTGTCGTCAAATGTACTACAATTAACTTCATCCTACCTAAAACTTAAATTCTTTCACAGATTACCAAAAAGCTGTTCAGTGGGTCAGCTCCTGGACGCTTGGGAGATGAGCGTCAGACAAGCTTGCGCGCCCAACCCGGTCTCATACACGCCCGTACCAGCCCTAGGACTGTAAACAATATATTGTCGCAAGTAACACATATCTATTAATGTAACGACAGCAAAAACTATTAGCACGGAGCAGTGGACATGAGTGTTAATGTCTGTAAAACAAGCAACTGTCATTAGAGATTTTCACGTTCTGTCCCGCAGATGTATGGATTTTCAGAAAGCTATGTCCCAGATTAGGATTTCTTCGTAGGTAAAGTAACAGACAGAAATCTGCACGCATCTGGGAACAAATGAATTTTTTGTTCTTTTCAATGGCAACAGATTTTTTTCTGAGATGGAACTAGTGCCATACAGGCATGGAATTTCCCTCCTGGGACCTAATCTTGCTAAGTACTATGCGTGCCAACTAAGAATAGACATCAAGACGCCATTTTGTTCCGCAATACTTGTTAACTTCATAACCAAAGCGTAAGGTGTGCAAAAAAAAAAATAAAGAAATTATACTCAGTTTAATTATTTTTGGTTCACTTTTTTGGTATTTCTAATCAATTTACGCCAAATTAATTACACAATAATTATATTATTATTATGGCGACATATTAGGATGACCAGTAGCATTTCGCGAAGTTAACTATATATTTTGGTTCATTTCTTTAATGAATACTGTTTTCAAATATTATTAATTTATCCAAAAGTATCTATTTATGGAATACAAGAAATAACATTTTATAAAAATGAATATAAATAATAACGAAATCTATGAATAAAAAAATGACATTTATTTTTCACAGTTTTTTTGCTGGCTGTACTAATTTGACAGCTATCGTGTGAAGTTGTAGCAAGCGCGATCCTATTCTTTGTTGGCACGGATAGTATAGTAGTTGTCGACGATCTTAGGAATCCATTCTTGGTTTTTTTGTCTGTAAGGCATACAAATCATTTATCTAGCACTCGATACAGGAATCATGGCACTTTGACACTGCGTCAAACAAGTTGTAATTCTATTACTTATTACTCGTTAGGTTACGAAGGTTAAGCGGCTGTCGCTCCGTGTCGAATAGAAATAAAGATAGAAAAAATATATTTAATGACTTGCAATACGAATTCACCCCCATCTGGTTAGACTGGAAGTCTACCCCAATATACTCAAGACAGAGGCTCATATGAAATGGATCGGCGGTAAAAATAATGTTTATCTTAAATTAATTATGCTGTTTATAAATTTTTATGTAGTTAGTGAATTGTTAGACCATCGCGGTCGCAGCAACAAATTTTGTAACTTGCGTTCTGCGTTCCGATGTTTTTTGGTTCGCGATGCTGCGTAATCCAATCAAAACACAGAACGTAACCTGCGTACTCAAGTTATTAAGCTGGAGACAGACTGGGCCAACGAAGGTCGATGAATGTGCAATATCCAATGCTGAATTCCGGTTTCTGACCTTACAAAGCCTCGTTGGCTTTTGCTAAACCGTCCAGAACAGGATACAGGCTAGCGAATCATTTTGGTTTGATCGGTACCCAGATTATTAAAACAAAAAAAAATGAATATAGTTATGTCACAATGAACTAATGAACCATTTTGGATCATTGCAAAGAAGTCTTTTCAAAGGAAGTTTGTATTTTATACTTAAACGATAGAAAGTATGTATTAAATCCATTTGTAACTTCTGCCAGAAATGGTCTCTACACCATACACCCTCTACACCATACACCCTCTACTTCAATATGGGCTCGTGGCTAAATAACAACCGCGCCGATCGTACGATTGCCGAGGTTAAGCTGCGCTTACCGCGGTCAGTCCGTGGATGGGTGACCATTTGTTACACATCGAGACCTCTCCGTGCCTCGGAGAGCACGTTAAGCTGTCGGTCCCGGGTGTCATACGAATACCTATGACAGTCGTTACGGGTAGTCAGAAGCCCGAAAGTCTGACAAACGGTTTAACCTTAGGATATCGGCATTGCCCAGTGACTGGGTTGCGGAGGTCTGATGGCAGTCGCTCCGTGTAAAATACTGGTATTCAGCCGCATCTGGTTAGACTGGAAGCTGACCCTTAGATAATTGGGAAAAGGCTAAGAGGAAGAGAATCGTGTTGATTCTGTAGCACATTTTGACAGTACTAAACTAGATTAAATGCAACTGTCACTTTCTTTTTCTATTGAAACAGAAAGAGACAAACACCCTTAGTTTAATCCCATCTAAGTGCACAGCAGAATCGACACCAATATCTCAAATATTATGGTGGCACGGAAGTTCCGAACAGCGTCTTAAACACCAGGTTGCTGGTTCAAACCCAGACATGCACCAATCTGACTTTTTCAATATGTTCTTACTAAGTTAATCTAAGACGACACTGACACACTATGAAGGCAAACAGCGTGACGAATCCTAGAATTAATGGTCTGAAATCACCAACACGTAGTGATGAAGGTATTGAATCAATGCTCGTTCCTTCTCTGTACGAGAAGAGGTCTTTGCCCAGCAGTGGGACAGTTATACGCAGTCATTATATCTCGAATATGGTTTCAAGTACAGCTCAGGCGACCAGTCGTGAACCGCTCTGAACATCGTGCATTACGAAATCATAATCAAAAAAAATATTTCACATAAACCAATACAGGTGCTTATGAAAAGTCGAATTTAGATGCACGGTTCCAATTAGTCGTTTCCTATGGAGAAGAGCCGGCAAGAAACTCCATGGTTACTCTTTTAAAAATAATATCTTTAACAATTTCAGTGGATACAGTAAATGATTTAGGATAGTGAGAGAACAATTAGTCCTGACCACAGACCAATGTAGTACTAAAAGTCTTGCGTACAAAAATTAACAAAAAAAAAAAACAATACGAATAATAGTAATTTACAAATTCATAGATGCAGGTCCACAGTAAACAGCTTTTAGTTAACATTTAATTACTGCAGTACCTGAATTACCGAGCCTAGCTCGGTTTTTTTTTGGTAAATCGTGTTTTTTGGAAAGAAAAAAAAGGGGAAATAGAAAAAGAAGGAACTTGAAAACAAAAAGAGAAAAAAATAACCGTCGGGATTCGAGCCGAGATTTTCTGGTTTCGGGACTGCCCTATTTCCCACCTGAGCTATTACAACCTTGAAGATGGTGGTGAAATTTACATTCACATTCTAATAGCAGTTTTTCATTGCCTGAAAACACGGATAAAACGACGTTTTCTAAAAATGAAACCTAGCTAGATCGATTTATCTACCCCGAAACCCCCTGCATACTAAATTTCATGAAAATCGTTGGAGCCGTTTCCGAGATTCAGATTATATATATACAAGAATTGCTCGTTTAAAGGTATAAGATTCTTAGGATTGGCCGTTAGCTAAATAAAGTTTATTTAATAGTTTTTACACTAGCTGTTTTCTTCACGAGTGTACATGCGCGAGAGTTCGCAAAGCCTATGTTCAGAGTGGCAACGACTCGTCGCCCGAACTGTACTACTTAAAAATGTTAGCTCTAATTGAAACTTCGCTTCTCTCTTACGATTTATAAGCGAGATTAAGATGTGTGAAAAATATTTATCTATGGATTGAAATTAAAAAAGACAATATTGTTTTCTTTTTGTTTTCAAATGTTTTTTTTTTCACATTAAACGACGTAAACCAAATATCGTTTATGATGTCCATACAAAATTGAACCTTAGTGTCTGTTGCATACAGTTTTAAATCGCATGATATTAACATAATTTTATGCTACAAAATTATTTTAGTGTTTAGGACTGTATGCAGTTGGAATAAGGTCTAATATTGTATGAGAAAACAGCATGATAACCAATTTCTATTATACTCTATGTGAAATAGTATAAAAATTTATTAATTTTTAATGTAATCAAGGGATCTTCTAATTTTAAAAACATAATATATTTTGCAGATGTGATATTAATCTGTGATAATTTGAAAAACAGTTACAATTTTGTATGTTTCCACTTAAATAGCACAACTACTGAACGACAAGATTCGAGAAATTTTATTTAAGCTGCAATAGAAAATGAGCTGTGTGTAGTGGAGTTAAGGTTTATAATCTCATAGCACGTTAATTCCAAATGTTATCAATTGTATTATTTTCTCGCTGTAATGTTACTTATTTTATAAGCATGCTAAATTCTCTCATGCGTTATCTATTGAAGACGAACGCAATAAAACAATGAATTTATTAGACAATTCAATTTCTCAAGATGCAAAGGTCCAAACTTCCTATAAGATGAAAAAAAAATTGTAAGTAATTTTTATCAATAAGTTTAAATCAAATATACCAGCACATAAACGTTGACCTTCTTATTACGAGATATGGTTTAAACCAAGTCTAAGGTATACCCTAAAATATGCCCATAATTGACGTAATTTCAGACTATTTTAACCTTTTAACCGCTTGAGTCGCATTTCTGCGACAAATATTTCCGTGCCCCTACCGCGCGTGTCGTATTTCTGCGACAGATAACATGCATGGTTTTTTTGTTCTATTTTCGTCCTATGAACTGCGTGGTACAACTAAAACGATTATTCAATAGAGATATGATTTACAACAATTACTTAAAATTGTTTCATAGCTCTAAGTATTGAAAAAGCTTAATGTATTTATTGTAGGTATTATTTAATCGATTCGTAGTCGCGCGCTAGGGGCACGGCAATTGATATTTAGCCACGCGCTTAAAAGGTTAAAACTTGGATTAACTTATATCGTCCCTCGTACTAGGAGAGTGAATGTTTACTATTTTTTATATTTTTTTCATGGAGGTCCCTTTTTGATGGAGTTTTTATCAATGTAATTGTTGTAAATGTGTATTGAGATAAGCAATAATTATCTTGTTTGTAATTTTAAAATAAAATGTAATTTAATTGTATGATTGGTTTTAATTCACTTCTATACTTACTTTAACTCTGCATACTACCAATACCAAGCTACATTTCGTCGCTGCGCCTGCAAAATCCGCTGTGTTTTTTTTTTGGAAAATCTGCCTTTGTTGCTATTTTATAATAGTTCTTAAGCCACGTGCCACTGTAAAATACGTTTTCTAATAATATAATTTATTTTGCTATCTTCTTAACCAAATAAATGATAAAAAAACAGATTTTACAGGTGCACGTGGCTTGAGAACTATTATAAAATAGCATCAAAGGCAGATTTTTAAAAAAAACTGCGGATTTTGCGGGCGCAGCGACGATTAGCTGGTCCGTGTTATGCAATAATGTGTCAACCCACAAAAATATAAATTTTGTGTTAACGTCATCTAGTTCTTGTGGTAGGACTACTCAACGCTTGTAAAAATACCCAGAACTGTAGTAAAATTAATAGCGCGCCGTCTATCAATAAAATCTTAATATAGTTTAAATTTTTTCAAGCGTTGGGTAGACCTACCACAACAACTAGATGGCGTTAACACAGAATTTATATTTTTGTGGGTTGACACATTATTGCATAACAGCTCTGCTGTAGTCCGCATACAAGACTTTGCCTGAGGTATGGGAGTGACAGGGGGGACTGCACGGTAGACAAGACAAAAGAATCTGGCACTCTGGTGTCGTCCGAGAAAATACGATTTGGATAAGCTGCAGTACTTTTTGTGTGGACGCTTGTGCACTACATCCGATCTGAATTTCACCGCACCATTGTGTTTTCTCGGTTTCGTTAGTGCGCAAGCGCTCTAAAACGTGCACATTTCGAAAAATGGACAAAAATGGTTTTTTTGTAAATAAAACGACACATACACTTGAACATAATATAATACAATATTACAGTGAGAACTGATAGAGTTGCGTATTGGGTCGCCTCGGGCGCGTGCAGGCCGCGTCGCGCCGCGCGCTGCCGCAGCACGACCAGTGCCGCGTGCCCGGCCAGCCCGCGTGACCGTGACCGCAACCTGCACACAGAACATGTTTTAATAAAACCAGAAGCCTTCATTTGTCCGGTGGGTTATCGCTCTAGTCTATGTTTAATTTAAATGAACTGATCGTGCCGTCATTGGTAACCCAGGACTCAAGATGTAGGAAACTTTTTTCCTTGGAAAGTGCGTTCCACTGGGGATCCCAGAGCCCCCCACTTTTGAGTCATGGACGACCACCGGGTGGTTTTAGTCGGTAGGAGTCCGACATACCCTTCCGCCTCCCCAGACGGAGAGCATCAAAGAGGACATTTGCTTGAAAAAAAAACGTAGTCACCATATCAAAAATGGAAGCTGTTAACCAAGAAAGTTTCAGAGAAGGCGTTAACGTGCCGCTGTCGCACGAGTACCACAGTTATCAAGAAAGTGAGGGTTTTGGAAAACTGACAACTGGTTTAGACAGGTTACTAGACTTTCGGGCTTCAAGATTCTTGGAGATGGAAATCTGCACGTCTTTACCTTTGTACCCTCCAGGCATGCGCGCCCCACATCCGCACGCAGCATCACGTCGTCCTCCAGAAGAACAGAACGCGCAGCAATGGAACGTACCCCAGTGAGCCGCGCCCGCGCGTGCGCAGCATGCGAATGGACTGCCCTGAGAAATGATTTACATAGTGAAAATTAAAGACGGATATTAGTAGTCAGTTTTTTAAGAGCAAGAGTTTGGCTAAGTGGTGAAATAGTCCCGGTTCCATTTTTTTTCCAGCCAGGCTAATATGCACAGTGCGATATAATTTTTCTGTCGCATTATCTCGTTCCGAGACGACATAATTTATGGCTTATCTCGTCTCGGCACGAGATAATGCGACGACAAAATTATGTCACTCAACGCATGTTAAGCTTGCTGGTTGCCACAGATCTGGATCCCAAAAATGACGGTAAGTCAGCGTACAGAAAAGCAATGTATGCCGCTGCAAGGTTTTTCTGGAACCAACCCACCTAACGTGAAGACTGCCTTTCTTTGCCGGGGAGGTCGTGATGTGACGGTTATCAAAGGAATACTAACTTTGATCGGCTTGTTATTGATGGTGACAGCGAGTAGGTACGCGCCGGGGGAGCGTGGCGTCACGCTTAACGTGAAGCTGCCGTCAGTACTATCGGTCACGCGAGCCACGCTGGGACGAGCGCTGGAGTCGCGACGTCTGAAGTAGCCAGCCACCTGGTATAACCGAAAATGATGTTTAGGAGGATAATGTCATGTAGCTCGAGTTCATAGAAATAGATTTCTGTGGTCAAGCTATTCCTCCTGTTGACGGATGGAGGGTGAGAGGGAGACCAAAGAAAAGATGGGTGGATTATGTAAGGGAGGATATGAAAGATAAGGAAGTAAATGATAATGAGACGACTGACAGGGAAGAATGAAGGAGGAAGGCATATTGCGCCGACCCCAAGTAACTTGGGACCAGGGCTAGAAGATAATTATCATGATGATGGTTAAGTAATCCTCAAACGTATGAAATACCTAAAGACCTTTCTGGGGAGCCTTTTCAACTAGTTCCTAAGCCGTTCTTTTGTTTGACTTGGTTACCTCGTGGTGGTGAAGTCTTAAATATGGAGCACTGAAGTCCCTGTCATATTGAACCTTACCTGCTCGCCACCACACCAGATGCGTTCGCCGCCGCTGTCTCGCAGCTCTAATGTTACTTCATGCTCACAGTCCACTCGGAGATCTTGAAGACCTACAAATATGAAAAGCATTTAGAAAATTATATAACTGCCTCGTTAGTCTAGCGCTGGCAAGCGCGACTGCTGATTGTGTTGTCCTGGGTTCGATCCCTAGGTCGGGCAAAGTCTTGAGAGAGGTTGAATTTGTACCCGGTTCATGGCAATAGGCTCCTCTCTATTACATGGGACTTAAACATACCTAATAGTAAAATAAGGATGTTACTATACGCTTCTGCCCAACCCTTCGGGAAATACAGGCGTGATGTTATGTTATGTATAGCTCCTGGTTACATGTAAAATCTCTTACCAATGCTTAGTTAACAAATATCCCAACTTTATTGAAGACTGTTTTTAGAAACCTTTCCAAAATCAGATATTTCGGGACAGCGTAGCTTTGTAAATGTTCTGAGTTTTCATCAAAAACTTACAAAAAAACTAACAAATTCCTTACCTTCAGTATTTACCACACACATTTCCGGGTCAGGTGCATGCGCCAGTAGCCTCCCAAATATAGTGGAGTCATGTGTGGCTGGAGCCCGAGGGGCGAAGCGCAGCTCCAGGCGCGGGGGCTCCGATAGCGGCTGCAGCTCTGTCATGCGCTCCAGACGTCGGAGGACAGAGCCGCTAAGGGACAGCAGCTCGTCTTCCTTGCCCTCTGTTAGGAGCTGGAATCGAGATAATATCAAAGCTACATGAAATGAAGTCTATAATTTTATGGGGCGTATAGGAGGAATCCTTCATCATAATTGTCCAAAATCTATCGCACTTATACGTAGTGCAGTGCGCTCTTACACAGGCTTTGTCAACATATGAATGGTGATGGTACCTACTGTCTAATATTTCAGGTTAGTGACCAGTAGCAATGCTAAAGCTTTTCTTTTATAGTTCCCTCACTTTGATTTCTCCTGTATCGTTGTGCTTACAAATCTCACATGCACAAACGCCCAGACCCGAAACAACTATATGTAGGCCATATAAATATTTATTCCGTGCGAGGATCGAACCCGCGACCCGTAGCGCAGAATCCAATTGCTCTGCCACTGTATCAAACGTGCCGTCTGCTGGTGAAACACACACACATCGACCTGACTGCGTCTACGAAAGCCCTTTAAAAGCTTTGCTTCCAGGCTAGCTTAGGCTGATGTGTTACTTACCTCCTCAGCAAATCTCACAGCATCTACCGCATGCCTTGCCCTGTCATCCAGTGCGTGGCTTTTCTGGTCTAACCTCTGCTGGTGCCTCTCCCGGGCCCGCGCCGCGCTTGCGCAGAGCGTGCGCGTGTGTGCGTCAACTGCCCGTCGGTATTGTACCGCCCATTCTTGAACTTCGCTCTCGACGCGGGCCGCTTGGCACTGTAAGAAGGAAAATGTTATAAAGATTTTGGGTAATCCACAATTGAGCACTCCGTGTTGTTGCTTCTCGGGATGTCTTTGAGGGATAAGACTCCTAACAAGATTATCCGAAAAGAAACTGAAGTCACGAGGCATAGCTTGCAGAATCAATGCCGTGTAGTGGCCATCTGGAGGCTGGCTATGTTTGTCAAAGGACTGATGGTCGTTTAAGTTGACCAGTACTTAAGTGGAGACCATTAAAATGTGTCTTATATGCGTGGCGTCCCACTGCCACCTACAGAAAGCAGTTAGGATAGACTGTAAGCAGAAATAAAGGAGTCGCATGAGGCCTGAGAAACCAGCATATCCATCAGTGTCCACCATCGACTGACCAGGTACTTACGTCAATCTCATATGCATGCGCGCTGAGGTTCCTGGCTGCTCGCTCCACATTCTCCGGCACGAGCTTGGCGCGGTCGCACGCATCACGCAGCAGACGAGCGCGTTCTGCGGCTGCGCGTGATGCGTTGGCCAGTGCGTGCCCGCTGTGCGAGACTAAACAGCAATCACGGCATACCACCTGGGTAAGAGGGTAAAGAAGCCTGTTATCCTCGATTCTGTAGAAACCGGTGGATAAAGATCATACAACTCACTCTGCATTAGTTACTGATGACAGTCTCAGGGTGTTCTGCCTAGCCTTTCCCCAACTATGTTGGGGTCAGCTTCCAGTCTAACCAGATGCGGCTGAATACCAGTATTTTACACGGAGCAACTGACATCAGACCTCTGTAACCTAGTTACAGGACAATGGCAATATCCTAAGGTTAGGATGACGGCCTCGGGGTAATAGGTCTAATTCTTTAAATTATTCAATTTGCTATAGCCAAACGGCAGCTGGATAGAACCTGTTCCCTCACCAGATCCATGAGTCTGATCGCCGTAACTCCAACAGATATCAGATTTCAGATGGCACATAGAGCGATGTCTTTTTGTTTTCTCTACTAACTTCAGCATTCGATCTGGCTACACTTCTCAGCGACACAGAGTCACAAGGAGTACAGCCACCTACTGGCAGTTAGAGACGCGGTAGCTTAGCTTACCCCAGATGGGCCCTGTATCAAAATTTGTTGGGGGGACCTTCTACCCGACAGCAGCGAAGCCTAAATGGAGAAAACCAAACCAAAAACCATTGTCCATGGTTGCATGGAGTGCCTGGGGTGTGCTAAGTTTAACGTTTAAGAGTTTAGTGTTTGGCGTACTGTCTAAGAGCTTGAGTGAGATTATGGATAGCATTTTACGAATTTTTGCTTACACATATCGGGGCCGCGGTGGCGCGGAGGCCCCGTATCATTGATACAGCGGTAGCAACGCCCCAGCGAGGTGCGCTGTTCTTAGCTTCTTTCTTTTCGTGTGGTTAGTGACTAACTTGGTGTCACAGTTGTCAGGCTTGGCTTCACTTGCCGTCCAGAAATATCTCTTAGGCATGCCGGTTTCCTCACGATGTTTTCCTTCACCGTTTTTAAGCAAGTGATAATTACAATACGCACATGAATCCGAAAAGTCAGAGGTGCGTGCCTTGGGTTTGAACTCGAGACCTATGACTTGGCAGTCCGACGGTCACACCAGTAGGCTATCACTGCTATATCTCATATATATAATTTTGTTCTTAGCTGAGGATAGGACTTACCTGCTGACAAGTAGCACAGTAAACACTAAGGTCAGCCTTCGGGTGCTGGCTGCAGTACTTCACGGGGGCAGGATCAAGTGGGTGTAATGAGTGTCGGGCAGTAGCCTTCTGTCTTCCGTGGGCTTCTCCGCATGATGTACATATGCTGACTAAGCACTGACTGCAGCGGGTTTCTGCCTGAAAGACCATCATCATTAATTTCATCAACAGCTACGTAATTTAATAAACATTATAATGATGAATATGAAGATGACATTTCTTTTTTCATTTTATTCCGCCGTCATACAGTCGTTCTTATTATTTCAAAATAAAAGTTTGTTGAGAAAACATATCTTCTAACTACAAGTAGGTAAGTAGGACTTTATCATTACATAACATTACATCACGACTGTATTCCCCGAAGGGTTGGGCAGAGGTGTATAGTAACACCCTCATTTCGCCGTTATGTTTAAGTCCCATATAATAGGGGTGAGCCTATTGTCATCAGCCGGGCACAAATCCAAACGCCGGGCTGCAGCTGAAGAATTTCACACGGAAAAACCCAATAACACTGCCCGACCTGGGGATCGAACCCGCAGGACCTCACGATCAGCAGTCGCGCTTGCAACCACTAGACCAGCGAGGCAGTTCTACGAGATCCTATATTTAAAATTTTGTTCCTACTCGCAATACCATACAATATAGAATATCAACCAACGTGGCGAAGTATCTCTACCTACCTACACCGTGACGAGTAAGATATAGAAAGATGTCGCTATACGAATATACAATGTGTCCCAGTCTATACTAATATTATAAAGAGGAAAGATTTGTATTTTTGTATGTAACGAATAAACTTAAAAACTACTGGACCGATTTCAAAAATTCTTTTGCAGTTAGAAAGCTACATTATCGCCGAGTAACATAGGCTACGCGCGGAGCCGTGAGGATACAGCTAGTACCTAATAAAGCTTTAACTTTAATAAATTTAAAATTTATTTTCACATTTTATAAAATACTAGCTGTGTCCTCACGGCTCCTCCCGTAGCCTATGTTATTCAGTGATAATGTAGCTTTCTAACGGCAAAAGAATTTTTGAAATCAGTCCAGTAGTTTTTAAGTTTATTCATTACATATAAAAATCCAAAAATACAAATCTTTCCTGTTTATAATATTAGTATAGACTAATATAGACTACAAAAACTACAGTAGGTAACACGCGTCTTTTACCTATGTATTTTTTTGAGTTACTCTACACAACTATAAAATAATCACACCTCTATGATCTAAGTTGTGAGTGTTTGAATATTAGGTCGTAATATAAAGATATTACTTTATATTAAACATATTACTTTAGTTTACTTTATAAAGATATTACTTTATATTAAAGCCAAATACTAACATTTTTACTAGTGCAAGTGTGCAGTGGGGTGTTTGTATCGATAAAATTAAGTGTATTGAACTTTTGTTACTACTTACTGAAACACGTTGTATATTCAAATAGCTAAACATCCTTTGTCTGCCTCATTCCATCAAGTTTAATGACATGAAAAGACTTTCTAACCAGAAACTGTACAATCCCATACAAAGATTCTGTAAGTCAAATGTTCCTGAACGGAACGAATGGTAATTTATTGAAATCCTACGTTTGTAGCGTTCATGCCACGGTTGAAATCCTTCACGTGTGTTCCAATATCTTAAAATACATTATAGAAGAAAGTAACGTGTGAATTCTATTAAGTACTGGAAATAATTGATCCTGATGTGATACATCTAATTTGATATGTAGACTGACTTGTTGGTCTAGTGCGCGCAAGCACGACTGCTGAGATGGTTCTGGGTTCCATCCCCAGGTCGGACAACGTGTTATTGGGGTTTTTCCATTAGGAATTTCTCAGTAGCAGCCCGGAGTCTGGATTTGTGCCCGGTTAATGGCAATAGCCTCGCCCCCTGTTACATGGGACTTATACATAGCTGGCGAAACGAGGATGTACTAAAGAACACCTCTGCCAAACCATTCGGGGAACACAAGGCGTGATGGTATGTTATAGGTATGTAAAATACACTTGATAAAGGTACGAGGAACAATTATTCGTCAGCGACTCTATACCCAAATAAATATTATACTTCAAAACCTCATCAATAACTCTTGAATTGAATTAATTGAATCAATGACGATTTATTCACTTAACAATTTCTTAAAGCCAGGTACATTGCCCCACAAAACTGCTTACGCAGTTTAACTGTGAGATCGTGGAGTCTCTATTACATAGTAAAACATAATTAGGTACATCTATAACCTATGTGCATAATATATATATATAACTTAATACCACTTACATAGTTTCTAATAAATGTTTTTTAAGTTTATGTCCGAATTGTACTTTATTATCTTCTTGTTGATATCAGCAGGTAAAGTGTTCATTAAATAGGGAACGCGTTTTATTAGGGTTCTGTCGCCATAGTGATTATTAACTCTCGGTACATCATATTTACCTGCTGTCATCGACCTGGTAGTATACCTGTTAGAAACTAGTGAGTCACTATCCCGACTGCAATGGTTATTAACCAATAATAGGTATTTATGTTTGAGACTAACTGGTAGTGTATAACAAGTCAATATATACATATATACTATTATATACTCACCAAGGTATTCAGAAGCGTACCCAAATCCTTTCACCTTATAATAATTATGAAGCTCGTAAACGCAATACTAACTACTAGCCATTACTTCCACATCATAAGTTCTAGAAACCGAACAGCAATAATATCTGAATTATATAGAAACTTACATGAAGAAAATTAACAATAAAATTCTCCTAAACCGTTGTTCTAGAAACAGGCAAACGACGTGCCTTCTTGAAATGAAAATAACAGTATCTAAGAATACCCAAAAATGTGAGAAAAGCAACCACTAAGTTTGACTACAGACCACCTTGTCACCTAGATCCTAGACATGACTATACCCCATAGGCGTAGCCTGGGTTTTGTCCAGGGTGAGACAAACTCAGTCAGACAGTAAATATTTGTCTTTTCAATAAATCTAAGTGCTGAATGGGATTACAGGCAATCTTGCCCCATAAAGGTCCAAATAAGTGCAGATGGAGTCTGGCATTGGTCTGTCTACTTTGGGAATTGTTCTGTGGCCATGGGTGGCGAGTTGACTGTATCTAGACCATTTACCTATTTTTTCCTGTGCCAAGGTGGGCCAAGCGCCCCATCTGCCCCACCCTGAATACGCCTGTGCTATACACGACACCATAGGACGAGCGGTAGGCCGTGAGTCCGTGACGCCTGATACAGAACAATCCGACCAAAGAGGGCACCATCCAGAAATAAAAGAAAAGCATCTAAAAAGATAGGTCCTTGAAGTATCAAGCCACCACCACAGCTTGATCGGGAGCGGAGCCAGTTCTTCCTACAACACTGAATCTACCTGGTTCAGGTTGGAGGTATCTTCTTTCTTCTTCCTGCCCTTATCCCACACTAAGTGGGGTCGGCACAACATGTATTTCATAAATCCATGTTGTTAAAGGTTTTGGCTTATTGTTTCATGACCGGCCGCCTGCCTGACATCAATCCTCCTTGGGAATACTCGTCGCGTGGGTGGTTGCAGGTTGGAGCTATGAGCGTTTTATTGTATTACCTTATTATCACTGCTACAAAGATCACAGAGCACGTTGACCCCCTCACTGTCTTGGGCAGCCGCCATCTTCCGAAGCAGCACATAGTTAAGAGGCAGAGCTGATATGCCTCCTAGAGGTAGCTGTGTTTCATGACCACATGTCGGACATAACAAGAACTGCACGCTTTTGCCTGATACCTGAAACAATGGATTTGGTAAATAACAGTTTGGATGATGATGCATTGGATAGCCGATGTTGATCACAGTTTAAAGTCTACTGATGTAGGTTTTTGTCATTACTGCTATTGAACATAACATGACGCCTATATTCCCCGAAGGATAGCGCAGAGGTGCATAGTAACACCCTCATTTCACCGTTATGTTTAAGTCCCATGTAATAGGAAGTGAGCCTATTGCAATCAACCGGGCACAAATTCAAGCTCCCGGCTGCTACTGAAGAATTCCACACGGAAAAACCCAATAACACGTTGCCAGACCTGGGGATCGTACTCAGGACCTCACGATCAGCAGTCGCCATGGCCACTACTAGAACGAAGCAGTCAACCTACTTACATCAAACCATCATATTTTAATTCAGATCAGATCGCTTATAGCCCGTAAAACCTTTGATGGATCTTTAGCTTCGAATGTAGCAAAACACAAGCCACAAGACAAAAGTGAGGAGGCAACATTACAATTGCAGTAATAGTCAGCGAGGAGCACCAGCCCCCCCCCCCGCCCCCACCCCCCTCCTCCCCCTGGTCCTGGTGCGCGTGGTCAACAAGACAACGCAAACTAACAAAGCGCGTCTATTGTCTCGCACACCCCTCCAGTCGCTCTCATAGCACATGTGACTGATCTAATATTATCTGTCGTTGAACAACCACCAACCTTTCTAGTCAATATTCCATATTTGTGTTGTTTCTGTTCCCAACTGCCTTCAGACCCCGAATGCCGCAGGTCACTCTCGTAGCCCGAACCTGCGGACCCGGCTCCAGACCCTGACCGAGATCCACCAGGGACTAGCTGGATTGAGCCTGGTACAAACAAAGGACATGGTTATTAATGAGATTTTTTTTAAATAAAGGTCTTGTGGCCCTTGATCTCTACCGGGGTTGCGGTGCATGCAATAGTTAATCCTGTGACCCCGGCCATCGGTTAGAAGGAGGAACACCGTGGGTTTTTAGCCGGCAAGAGTACGGCAGACCCCCTTCACCTTCCCCAAGCGAGGAACATTTATGAGGATATTCCCAGGATAAAAAATAAAAGTTCCTTTGTGGTAACAGAAAATCTATGGCTAACACCAAATCACGCATTATGGCCGCGAGATCAACAGAAACCCGACTTTCTTTTTAGATTAACTTAGATACGTGTATGTCAAAAGTTTCTCCAGGACAGGGGCACGGCAAGCGTCATTGCTCGGAGACTTCGTTGAATTGTGGATCCTGGTTTTGATGGGAATATAAAGGAAATGTGTGGAAATCTAAGATCGGTATTAATCAACTCTTCTAAACATGGATGCCGAGAAGGAGACCATAAAAAATAATCTGTGAAGAAGACTGCCAAATCTTTGAACTTCATACTTTGGACGACACATTTTTTTATCAAATGAGCATCTTGCATGCCGAAGTCCCTAGCAAAACTGAATGAGTGGGTCGAGCAACTTCAAGTATACTCCACCAAGAAGAACATAGTTTGCCTAGTTTTCGGCAATAAGATTGACAAGCAAATCATTTTGGGACCCATTACACAATATCAGCAAGCACATTGGGTCACCCGCGCGACAGCACAACGAGTATTCCCAAGGAGGGTTGATGTCAGGCAGGCGGCCGGTTATAAAACAATAAGCCAAAACCTCTAACAACATGGATTCATGAAATACATGTTGTGTCGACCCCACCTAGTGTGGGATAAGGGCAGGAAGAAGAAGAGCATCTTGCATGCCTAATATGAAAACGACACTTAAGATGGAACTCTCAAATGTTTTATTTTTCTATTCGACTGCTTTTATATTGTCTTTACGGACCGTTGCTACGTAACCGGCCAGTTATTGGCGAGACCTGAAAGGTCTGGGGAAGAAGTAAAATACTTAACCTAAGCTTACAACTAATGCTCTAACATCATGACTGCTAGCAAACAACAGCACTAAGGGCGATCCCTAATGGGACTCGGACCTCGGCTTGGGCGTTGCTGGCTGGAGGACTGGGAGGTAGGCAGCTTGATGAGGGCTGAATAAACTCTCAAATTGATGTGAGCTAAGTATTTAATACGAGCTTAAAAGCAGGTTTCGATACTGTCTAACACCCATATTCTAAGACGTTCCTCCAAAACTTACTCGACTCGACTCCACCTCGACTTGACATAAACGTCCTCGACTCAAGATTTTTCCTCAGTCGAGGTAAGGAATCATCTGTCAAACTTAAGGTACCTCGGAACCTACCTTAAGTAAGGAAGTGTCAAAGTTCATATGTAATAAAAATTAATTTTGAAAACTTTATCGAATATGCTTACAATAATCCTTTAAAAAAATTATCGCGGCGTTATTTGCGCGATGCAGATAATTCAAATTATGACGTAATGACTCCGCCGAGGAACCTCAAAGTTCACTCGAAATTGCGACTAAGAATACAATTTTGAAGGGGTTTTCTAGACCGTTCTGAGTCGAGTAAGTTTTGGAGGAACGTCTTAGAATATGGGTGTAAATGTCTATTATTGCATTTCTCTGAATGGTCCATCAATGAACATTTATCAGTAGGTAGCTAAGCTAATACCGGCCGTTGCTTCATGCAGTTTGGCATAAAGCCGAGAAAAACTCAGAATGAAATGAAAATGAATACTGTTATACAATTTCTCGCAGGTGATATAATGTTTTACGACCTTCTGTAAACAAAACATGTGTAGACAAACAGTCGAGTGAAACATTACGTTCTCACAGTGCGATATGGTGAGTCAACATTTTTGGCAGAGAATTGTTCATTTTACCGGAAGATATTAAATTTAACGCCTTTGACATTGAGTAGCATGATTCATTAACTATTAATAATGTACCTATAAGAGAAAATAAATGTGCTAGTGAGTCGATGAACTAGCTTACCAGGGACGGGCTGGGGAAAGTGAAATTGGTGCATAGAAGTCCAAACTCGAGGCCGATTAACAACCGCGCCGATCATACGATTTGCGAGGTTAATCTGCGCTTGCCGCGGTCAGTCCGTGGATGGGTGACCGTTCGTTACACATCGAGACCCCTACTTACCTCGGATAATACGTTAAACCGTCAGTCCCGGGTGTCCTATGAATACCTATGACAGTCTTTACGGGTAGTCAGAAGCCCGTAAGTCTGATTGCCTGTCTAACCTTAGAATATTGGCATTGCTCAGTAACTGGGTTGCGGAGGTCTGATGGCAGTCGCTCCGTGTAAAATACTGGTATTCAGCCGCATCCGGTTAGACTGGAAGCTGACCCCAACATACCTAGTTGGGAAAAGGCTAGGAGGAAGAGAGATAAGAAGTTCAAATTTTGGGCCCTTTAGTTTATTTTGTGTAAAGTCGGTTTCATAAATCTTTAGAGCAAGTTCCGCGAAGAGCAATCTTGAGAGTATTGTGCAATGATGTGGGCATTACCATACCTGATCGCAGAATGAGGATATCGGTGTAAGTATATCGTATACTTACGTACTTTAATGACCTCTTAGGCCGAGATTAATAGTCGTTGCTAAGCATCAGTCAAAAGTATAACTTCAGAAAGAACTACTTTGACTTCGCTTATCAAAATATCTGATGCTTCCTCTTAGCTTTTCCCAATTATCTTGGGGTCAGCTTCCAGTCTAACCAGATGCGGCTGAATACCAGTATTTTACACGGAGCGACTGCCATCAGACCTCCGCAACCCAGTAACTGGGCAATGCCGATATCCTAAGGTTAGACCGGTTGTCAGACTTTCGGGCTTCTGACTACCCGTAACGACTGTCATAGGTATTCGTATGACACCCGGGACCGACGGCTTAACGTGCTCTCCGAGGCACGGAGGGGTCTCGATGTGTAACAAATGGTCACCCATCCACGGACTGACCGCGGCAAGCGCAGCTTAACCTCGCAAATCGTACGATCGGCGCGGTTGTTATTTAGCCACGAGCCCCTCTATCAAAATATCTGATACGACTTAAATAAATCTTGCTATGGGCATTGCTATGCTAGTGCTTTATTTTAACCGTATTATCTATCAACATAACATCACGTCTGTATTTCCCGAAGGGTTGGACAGAGGTAGGTATAGTTACACACTCATTTCGCTATTATGTTTGAGTCCCATGTAATAGGGGGCAAGCCTATTGGCATTAACCGGGCACAAATCCAAACTCCGCGCTGCTACTGAGGAATTCAATACGAAAAACCCAATAACACTGCCCGATCTGGGGAACGAACCCAAGGCCTCACGATTAGTAGTCGCGACCACCACTAGACCAACGGTTATAGGTATTATCTATACTTCTATACTAATATTATAAAGAGGAAAGATTTGTATTTTTGGATTTTTGTATGTAAGGAATAAATTTAAAAACTACTGGACCGATTTCAAAAACTCTTTTGCCGTTAGAAAGCTACATTATCACTGAGTAACATAGGCTATATTTATTACTGGAATAAAACTTCTTACGCGGGAGGAGCCGTGAGGACACAGCTAGTTACTTAAATATAATAATACCTATGACATCACTATGAAAGTAGAAAGGTAAAATAAAATAAATAAATAGCCTATATTCAACAATTTCATTCAATATATCTTGTTATAATTATTTCTAAGACTCAAAACCTATAATATCTTTGTTTATCTGTGATTTCATAATAAATAGAAAACCCTATCAATAACAAGATTAATATTCTTTGCTTAGATTAATAATCTTCTTCTTCTTTTCCCGGTGTCAGCGTTTATGCCGCCCAAGAGCCTCTGACTTGGCTTCACATGCCGTCGAGAAATATCTCTCAGGCATACCGGTTTCCTCACGATGTATTCCTTCACCGTTTTTAACCAAGTGATAGTTCCAATACCTACGCACATGAATCCAGAAAGTCAGAATTCTTTGCATCATACGTTATGTTGTATTTCCTTTTGTTTTTATAACATAACGCGATCCTAAAATATAAACTAAACAAGTGTTTTAAACATGTTAAGCATCAAACTTTTTAAACTTAAAACAGACCATCTGGGTCGCGATAAACACAAACCGCAATTTTGATTTTATACACTGGTTTATGAAAGATAATTCCGTGAATGATAACACTAATAAACTTGCGCTGTTTATTAATTCGGCGTCTGTTCAATTTCTTATTGTTGTGGTTATAACTGAGGCGGCTGAATCATGGAGGCTGCGTTTATGAGATAGCGGTGCGTGCAGCGGGGTTAGGTGAAGCGGGCACGCTTATCTACTGAAGGCCTGGGGCCGTATTATGACGTTTTAAAACTAGGGATATTATGTAGCTTCGACTCCGACTCCGAAAGGTCGGAACTTCCGATTCATTTTACACCTACGACTTCGGCTCCGATAATTTTGAATCGGAAGTTATAACGAACTTGTCTTGACTTACTCTCGCTTTCCAGTTCATCTGTTTTGTCACTTGTGTGTAAGATGCGTTTTGTCGAAAGGCCGTTGAACTTATGAGTTGTAAATAAAAAATATTAGTAGTATATTCAGTATTTTTGACGTGACAATTGCATTTAAATACTAAACAATGGAGCCAAAAACTAGTGTAAGTTATATGGGACTACTTTACTGAAGTTGACGTGAATACGGTAAAGTGTAAAATTTGTGAGAAATCATATTCTAGAAAAGGAGACCTGTACTTAAATTAACACAATCTGTCGTCTACTCCACCTCCGCCTTCGCCTCCGCCTCCAACTCCGGCTCCAACTCCGGCTCCAACTCCGGCTCCAACTCCGACTTCGATAAATCAGATTTAGAACCTCCGATTCCGACTCCGGTCCCGGTATAACCACCTCCGTACCATCCCTATTAAACTGTATATTGGTTAGACTGGATGCTGATCCTAACATAGTTGTGTAAAGGCTAAGCAGAAGAAGAGTGTTTTCACATGAGTTTAGAGCCCATCGCTGACGCGTTTATTGTCTTTGAATTTGATTCACTGTCATTTCGATAACAGTCCACATCGCGCAGCCCTCAAAACGGTTTGTCTAACATCGCGTGCAGTATGCGGGCACGCTACTTACCAAAACGCCCCGCTGCACGCGCTTCTACCCCGTAAACGCAACCGGAGCTCGGAGGATCAAACGTTTGATAAGTCAAGAGGATTTGGGCCAATTGTATGAATGATTTGCCAAACTCTTGAATTGTGGAGGTATATTCATCATCGGTTGAAGTAGATGAGCTTGACTCACTAATGGATTACAGTATTGACGAATCAGTCAATTGCCAAGTATTAGGTATTAGCTAAAGTTTTGTGCGAAGATTATTTTGAAATGAGAGTTATAGAATCTGGCAAACGAAACTAGATAAAGAAAAAGCGTGGCACATTTAAAAAAAATTGGTTGTCTGTAAAGTTCGTTTACGGACGATAGTTTAACGTGACAGCGTCATAATAAAACATCGTGCCTCTCTATCGCTTGTTCCGCGCTCTCGCTCGCACGCTCGCCTCAAACAGAACGTGACAAATAGTTTTCTTTTTTTTTTTTTTTTTTTTAAGATAAAAACGTTGCCCCACACTAGGATTTCTCCTGTATCGTGGGTACGTTTACAGACACAAATCTTCACATGCACAAACACCCAGACCCGGAACAACTATCTGTAGGCCATACAAATATTTGTTCCGTGCGGGAATCGAATCCACGACCCGCAGCGCAAAAGCCAATCGCTTAGCCACTGCACCAAACGTGTCGTCTGTGACACCAATAGTGACAATGACATACGCTATTTCGTGCATGCTGCCGGCGTTCATCGTTTTATTAGACGTTGTCACGTCAAAAAACAGCGTAACAACCCCAAAATAAAAGAATAACCTAATTTGATACTTTAGAATTATTGGTTTTTGTTGAAAAACAGTTGCCTTTTAAAAAGTTTGCAAATAATTCGAGTGTCTGCTTTTGTTCAAATCAAATCAAATCAAATATCGTTTATTTGTCAATGTAGGTATATTACAATAGATGGTAAGTAAGAAATTAGTTCGCTACATTGTATCCATACAGATATACAAATTAGTTTGGTTTTTGTAATTCTAATCTAGGTACTTAACGCTAGTGAATTTATAATTATAATATCTATTAACACCAATTACCTATGTCTATCCTTGTAATTATATTAAACATATCATTATAGAAACATAAATATAATTGTAACAGTTTTATTATTCTACATCTATATATATATTATTCCATATTTATATATTTATTCTATCTTTATCAGTCATAAATTCAGTCATAGTATAGTAACACTTATTTATTAAAAAATGTTTTAATTTCTTTTTGAAGAGAGGTAAGTTTAAAGTTCTAATTTCCTGAGGTAATCTATTATATATTTGTGGAGCCATCACAAAGATACTTTTACTGAAAAGAGCTGACTGAGCTTATTTGATAGACTCTATAACAAAATGTCATAATTATAACATAGGTAGCAAAGCAATAACAACGATATGAGAAAAGTAATTAGGTAGTAGGGATAGTATACTCAGTGTACTTAGTTTATTAAACAAAAATGAATAACCATACCTAAACCGACTAAACTGACAAAACTTAGGTGAACTTTTTAACCAAAAAATAGACGTTGACTTGTAAGGAAGAAGAGATAATGTTACTATTATAGGAGTTTCTGAATGTTTGTTTGTGAGTCCTGTCATAGCGCGCCGGGTGGCACCCCTATATATAGAAACACATTAGCTTAGTTCCTGTGTTTGAATCAATGAGACATAGCCAAGATACATTATGGTACCATTTGTATGGGGTGGGGCATTCTTCGAAAAATTTTAACAAAAATTGAGAACGTCATTAGCATCATCCCAAAGTTAAGAATGCAGATGTTTAATACTATAATTATAATAATGAAAACTCAAACTATACCGCTGCCGTCAAGCAATAAGACAAGAATAAAAACAATCTGACAATACTATAACGTTAACAACCCGGGAGAAGAATGATTTGTTAAAATAATGTTAAAAATTTTCGAAGAATCACCCGGGTTCTAGTTTGTTTATGCTCTGAAAAGAAATATACATGTAGGTTTCTTTTGTTTTTATGAGTTTTACGATCTCAGACCTGTTGAACCGCCAGGACTTTTTCGGCATCCAAACTATCTAATAATGTTAACTTCATAAAAGCAGGACCATCTCTCAGATTTTGTTGATTTGTATTTCAGGATTTAGTTCTAAATTTGTACTATTTAGTACCTTTCGTGATCTTTGTACCCTTAGTAAAAAAATTTTAGGCAAAAGTTTGTGGTTCCGCGCGCCACTATGATGCCATAATGGCAGTCCTTTCTTGTCCTCATTGGATTATCTTCTAATCAACAACCATAAGTAGAGTATGGGGATAGACGTTTACTCCTGATGTAAATCTATGATCACCAAATCTGTTGTCAAATCTCACGTAGTCTGATGCAATTGGGTGACCAAAATGCCAACAACCAATCATATCAGTCAACATGAAATTTGGCAGCAGATTGACTGGTCAAGGATTTAAATAGGGTTCGGGAAAGTACAGAGTTAGTTAACACTAAAAGCCTAACGGCAACGATAGGCCGTGTTAATTGATAGATACAGTAGCAACAGTCGAGCTCTTGTGAAAGAGTTTGTTTGGAGAGGTAGGTACTAAGACCATATCGTCACCGGAAAGCCAATACTACTTAAGCGCCATTTTGGCTAAAATGAGTTTTATATTATATCGTTGGATTGGGTTTTTTTTCGACGTCGATTAGTTGGGATTTCGTAATATAAATAGAATAAAATGAGAAATCCCAACTAATCGACGCAGAAAAAACAATCCAATCCAACGATATAATCTATACATATAAAATGCTTTGTCCTGAATGACTGACTGACGGATCATCGCACAGCCTAAGCCGCTGATCGCAGAGACCTGAAACTTGGAGAGTGTGTTCTTTGTATGTCGTAGGCATCCGATAAGAAAGGATTTTCCGAAATGTTACCCCTAAGGGGGTGAAAAAGGGGGGCAAAGTTTGTATCGGACCACATGATTCCTTGGTCCAAACTACTTCAAATTTTGCATAATAACTTTTTAACAGAATTGGTGCAAAACGTGTTTCGTATTTTATTGAAATTCATCCCCTAACGGGGTTAAAAAGGGAAAGAAAATTATTTGTCATAGTTTTCTTTTAGTTTGTCTTATAAGTTTAATTTAGTGTGTACTGTTTTTCGCAATTTTTTTACATTCATAAATTTGTGTGTCCATTTTTAAAAATAGGAGCAGAGTTGGCTAACAGCAATTGGAAATTAGTAAACCTTAAATTTTGGCAGCAGGTACCTTTTATAACGTAGTCATCCACTAAGGAAAGATTTTTCAAAATTTCTCCCCTAAGCGGGTGAAAAATAATCACACAAGCGAAGCTGTGGGCAAAAGCTAGTACCTATATATAACTCATTTTAGCCAAAATGGCGCTTAAGTAGTATTGGCTTTCCGGTGACATGGTGGTCACGCTTCACCTGCTGTTCGGCTGTCGGCTTGTTTGCCAACCGATTCCATACAAAAACAGCATTTTAATTAAAACTAGTATAACACCTTCATATTAAGTACAAAGTTATACAATGCCAATTCACCAACTTCACGTAAACCATCTAATCGATGACAATGATGGGATTACGTAGCTAGGTCAGAGGTCCGTCTGACCATTGTATGGCTTCCTATCCTCGCTGTAACGTACTTCAAGCATCAGTGGGCTTAAATACATTGTAATCGAGAGTGTGTAAAATGGGAGCAACAATGTACAATTTCGGCATGGTAGGTAGACTTTTTGTTGAATGGGACATTCAATATTCCATGATTTTTGAAGTTTAGTGGGGTCGTGGCTAATTCCCAACCGCGCGTATCATACGATTTGCGAGGTTCAGTCAGTCTGTGGATAGGTGACCGTTCGTTACACATCGAGACCCCTCCGTACCTCGGAGAGCACGTTAAACAGTCGGTACCGGGTGTCATATGAATACCTATGATAGTCGTTACGGGAAGACAGAAGCCCTAAAGTCTGACAGCTGAAAGTCTGGCATTGCCCAGTAACTGGGTTGCGGAGATCTGATGGCAGTCGCTACGTGTAAAATACTGGTATTCAGCCGCATCTGGTTAGAGTGGAAGCTGACCCCAACATAGTTGGGAAAAGGCTAGGCAGAACGACATGACACGCTTGGTGCAGTGGCTGAGCAATTGGCTTCTGCGCTACGGGTCGGGGTTCAATTCCCGCACGGAACAAATATTTGTATGGCCTGCAAATAGTTGTTCCGGGTCTGGGCGTTTGTGCATGTGAAGATTTGTGTCTGTTAATGCACCCACGATACTGCAGAAATCCCAGTGTGGGGCAACGTTCTTAAAAAAAACATTTTAGTAGTTTAGTCAGCGAAAGCGACAGCTATTCTATATTATCTTATATTCTGCGTTTATGTTCCGATCTGCATCAAATATATTATCTTACGTAATTTTTGCAAAATCTTCACGTGATAAACCTATTTAAACAACTCATAACACGCCTGCTGGAATACTATATAAAAATAGAATAAGCATTTACTAGCAAATGAACCAAGCCATTAGTATTGACCTATTAACAGGCCATAACAATACTGATAGCTTCTTCAGATGCACCACTGGTACTTAACTGAGTTAAACCACTAAAAGATCGTTTTATTAACGTAAATACTACCACCAATACAAAATGACCTCTCAAAAACACACTCGGGAGAGTTTTTTAAAGGAAAAGCTTATTGCAAAAGGGTTCTTTAAAAGTGGTTAGAGGAACAGACGTCCTCACAATAACGGTTATTTAATAGTCTATGGCTAACGTCAGATGTGATTTGGTAGTTTTATTGGATAGAAGTTAAAAATATTTTAATTTCATAAAATTTTACGAGAGCTATTGTTTAGAGGCAGTAAATATATCAGTTATAGTCTATTATAGTTTAACAGCAGTGATAGCCTAGTGGTATGACCGTCGGACTGCCAAGTCATAGGTCTCGAGTTCGAACCCAAGGCATGCACCACTAACTTTTCAGATTAATGTGCGTATTGTAGGTATAATTATCACTTGCTTAAAAACGGTGAAGGAAAAAACATCGTGAGAAAACCGGCATGACTGAGAGGTATTTCTTGACGGCATGTGAAGCCAAGTCAGAGGCCCATGGGCGGCATAAATTCTGACACCAGGTTAGTCACTAACTACACGAAAAGAAAAAGAAGTAAAAATATGAAAACAATCGACAAAAGTTCCTATTAGTAACATTTCTTTCTAAGTACGAATAGGATACTATCTTTACATGGTATAAAACAAAGTCGCTCCCGCTGTCTGTCTGTCCCTATGTATGCTTAGATCTTTAAAACTACGCAACGGATTTTGATGCGGTTTTTTTAATAGATAGAGTGATTCAAGAGGAAGGTTTATAAGCCCCACATTAGTATCTACATTGCACCCGTGCGAAGCCGGGGCGGGTCGCTAGTTGAAAATAAAAATGAGTAATGCACTATCATTCTTAAGCAGGCCACACAAGATATAGTCTCCCTTCGCAGATCCATCTTCACAGGTAGACGTCTCCAGTAGATCATAACGCGGTGTAGGCCTACTTTACACCCACTGAAGCGGAATATCATTGCTATATTTCTACCTCTTTCGAATACCTATGACACTCGTTACCCCAAGTCAGAAGACCGAAAGTCTGAGAACCGGTCCAACCTTAGGATACTGGCATTGCCCAGTAACTGGGTTGTGGAGTTCTGAAGGCAGTCGCTCCGTGTATACAGCCGCATCTGGTTGGAAGCATGGAAGCATGTCTACCTCTTAAAGTCTTAACACTCGCGTAATTTTTGCACCCATTCTACATCCCTAGATTCGGCACTGTTTACTTTTTAATATGCGACTTTATCATAGTTTTATTTTGCACGTAAATAGGGCATGGTAGTTTGCAAATCATTTTGACACTGGTAAATGGATTAAATACTGTTTCATTCTATTTTTGGATGACGTTTATTGGTTGCTGTTGTTCTGTAATTAGGTGAAAGGTTGGCAACCTGTGTCTACATTCATAGCACCCAATAGGTACTTATAGATTAATCAAAATTTCACCTATCATGAGCCAAAAATATTTTCAAAGGACCTTTGGCTTTCATTTGCAACTCTGATTTACAAAACAAGTAGGTACCTATTTAGGCCGAAGATACGTGTGATTTTCATATAGGTACCTACTAACATGTGTCATAGGAGCCCACAAGAACACATAGCTACTTCGCTATTTTCGAAACTACAAGACCTAGCTCTAGCCTTTTATTGAGGAGAAAGGAGATTAGTTAGGCCTTATAATATGACTAGCGGCGCATCCCGGCTTCTCACGGGTGGACATATTTCCCGTTTTTGCAACATTTTTAATTTATGCACCGCTCCTATTGGTCGTAGCGTGATGTTGTATAGCCTATAACTTTCCTCGATAAATAGACTGTCCAACAAAAAAATATGTTTTCAATTCCAACCAGTAGTTCCTGAGATTAGCGCGTTCAAACAAACTCTTCAGCTTTATAATATTAGTATAGATATAGGTAGTCAAAGAAACTTACCCCCGTCCACTTCGCTCCACACCTCCGCTTCTCCTTCTTGATGTAGACCCTGGAGACATCTGGTACAGAAGTTATGCAGGCAGCCCAGAAGCCTCGGCTCCACCAACTCCTTCTTACAGATCCCGCAGTCCCACTCCTTCACCTTACTCTTCCTTGCATCGTTGTACGCTGAAGTTCTTGGAGCTACGTTTAAGTTCTGGCTGACGGGACGACGGGAACCCTTAGCATGGAGCGGACTGTTACCAGCACTCAGAGAAAGTTGCTCCAAAGACTTTCTTTTGTCTTGCTTCTTGCGCGTAAAGCTGCCGAAAATGTAGAGAATACGGTCTACTTCCATGTTATTTTTCGGGTAAAAATTGGTGAGTATTAGAATAACTTTGTTACGCGTGACGAACGCATGTTATATTGAAAATAAAGCCGCCAATTTATTTTGCGCGTGTTTTTTCTTATATTGAATTAAAATAACAGTGATTGTAAACTTGATCTATATTTCTAAAGCGTCCCGATCGTGAAGGGCGTTGTTATTAATAAACGTGCGCCCGGCAAGACGCGCGATATCCGACTGACATACGTTCGGGACGAACGTAACATAATGTAACGAATAATGTGTATAATACTTGTTTTGTTCTAACATCCAGACAGATCTGCCTACAAAATCAACAATGTATTATCGATAAATGTTAGATAATTTATGTCTGCAGTTTGCAGTTCACTTTTAGAAAGTGAAATGGACTCAGAAAACGAAGACAGTAGGGATTTATCAGGGATTATCTAATCATCATCAAGTGTGGTGATTATGGCTGTTTTTTTTTTATTTCCAAAATCATTTTTCATTCGCCTAGCTTTTTCCCAGTTGTGTTGGTGTCAGCTTCCACACCTTAACAAGATGCGGCTGAATACCAATATTTTATAGGGAGCAACTGACATCAGACCTCCGCAACCCAGTTACTGGGCAATGCCGATATCTTAAAGTTAGACCAGTTGTCAGACTTTCAGGGTTCTGACTACCCGTAACGACTGTCATAGGTATTTGTATGACACCCGTGACCGATGGTTTATTGTGCTCTCCGAGGCATGTAGGGGGTCTCGATCTGCAACGAATGGTTACCCATCGACGGACTGACCGCGGCTATGATCCGCACGGTTGTTAATAAGCCACGAGCCCCTCGATTTCCGAGATCTTTTGTTTTAAATGTTATACCTTAAGCGTCAAATCCACTTGCAAGTTCTACTGGGCAAGTTATTGCACTCCATTGCTCGCTTAGTTCGTAAAACTTGCAGAACCAACTTGCGGCAGATGCACCCACAGTATGAAAGCAAAAGTTGCATTGGATTTGGTGTTATAGATTATGGATAATCTCCGGGATGCCAGAAATTATGCATTCAACAGTTCAGATCAGTAGAAGTACCTATACCTACCTAGGGCCTGGGACGCAAAATTAAATGATCGATGACGTGGGACTTACAGACCACCAGGAGTCTATACCTATAGTTGGTACAGTCATTATTGTTCTGCATCTGTTCTTAGAGTTATCAACAACCTTGAAGAAAGTCTCAAGAGCCTTGATATCGATACGCAGCAAATGCTGCTGGTGGCAAAAATAGGTAGGTACCAATACTATGAAAAACTAAGTTCCTTTGAGTATAATTATCATCATATAGTGCCTTCTTGGTCTAGTGATCGCAAGCGCGACTTCTGAGTATGGGGTCCTGGTTTCGATCCCCAGGTCAGGCAAAGTTTTTTAAGGTTTTTCATTAGAAATTTCTCAGTTGCAGCCCATAGTTTGAATTTTTGCCCGGTTGATGGCAATAGGCTCGCCTCCTATTACGTGGGACTTAAACATTACGGCGAAATGAGGGTGTTACTACTACTGTGTAACACCTCTGCCCAACCTTTCAGGAAATACAGCCGTGATATTATATATACATACATAAACTCACGCATTTTTCCCATGGGTGTATTAGGTAGAAACTATAGAACGCCACGTGCTACAATTCTTTCTTACTCCTTTCGCTTTCCTTTATTATCATCAATTTACTAAAATCTATTAATAGCAGTCGCTTTGCTTCCTTTCATAAATGGCAGTAGCAATCACGCGTGATGCATGTCCCGTCTAATTTCCTCGCTGAGGGATGAGGACTTGTAACAAAAATCTATTTCTGTCCAACAACCCCCGTCATTCCTCATTTCCTTTGGTGTTCACAGATTAGAATACACGTGTACAGAAAAAGCGCCCCTCTACCGATTTTGCCATAGAACAAAGACTTTTTTTAAAAAAATACTTGTTTTTTTTACTACCTCATTGATCTAGTGGTGGCAAGCGCGACTGCTGAGCATAGGGTCTTGGGTTCGATCCCCAGGTCGAGCAAAGTATTATTGGGTTTTTCCATTAGGAATTTCTCAGTAGCAGCCCAGAGTCTGGATTTGTGCCCGGTTGATGGCAATAGGCTCGCCCCTATTACATGAGACTTAATCATAACGGCGAAATGGGGTGTTACTATACACCTCTGCCCAACCCTTCGGAGAATACAGGCGTGATGTTATGTTTTTTTTGTTTGAGATGAGTTTCCTCTTGACTCTAGTCTAAGTCAGAGGTGACAGAGACACAGTCTACGATGGAGTGAGCTTACCCAGAAGAAGCCTGTTCACTCTAACTTTGAAGAGATTCGTAGTATTCGTCTTCTATTAACTTTACTTCAAGATGGTGGCGTAGCTTGCCCTAGACGGGCCCTGGATCAAAATTTATCGGGGTGCCCTTCTACACGACTACAGCGAAGCCCAAATGGAAAAAACCAAAACCAAGAACCAAGAGGTCCATCGTGGTATGGAGTGTATGGGGTGTGCTGAGTTTAGCGTTTAAGAGTTTCGAGTTTGGCGTACCGTCTAAGAGCTTGGGTGAAATTATGGATAACATTTTACGGATTTTTGCTTACACATGTCAGGGCCCATGAACGGCTCGTGGCTAATTACCAAACGCGCGGATCATATGATTTGTGAGGTTAAGCTGAGCTTACAGTGGTCAGTCCGGGGATGGGTGACCGTTACACATCGAGACTCCTCCCAGCCTCGGAAAGCACGTTAAACAGTCGGTCCCGGGAGTCGTACGAATACCTATGACAGTCGTTACGGGTAGTCAGAAGCCCGAAAGTCTAACCACTGGTCTAACCTTAGGATATCGGCATTGCCCAGTAACTGGGTTGCGGAGGTCTGATGGCAATCGCTCCGTGTAAAATACTGGTATTCAGCCGCATCTCGTTAGACTGGAAGCTGACCCCAACATAGTTGGCAAAAGGCTAGGCAGAACACGACGGGGCTCCTGTGGCACGGGGGCCCCGTATCATTGATACAGCTGATACGACGGTAGCTACACCGCTGCTTCAAAAGGGATTCAGCGCCCTTCTTTCTGCTAACAACAAAACCTACAATCAGCGATCCCTCTGCCAAGTAAGGTGATACATACATACATAAACTCACGCCTTTTTCCCATGGGGGTCGGCAGAAACTTAGTCAAGCTTGGTATTTGGGATACTGCGGGACAGGAGCGGTACAGAACATTGACATCAAGTTTTTACAGAGGCGCTCACGGTGCTATATTAGTTTACGATGTGTCAGTACCAAAGTCGCTAGCAAATTTTTGTAAAATTTAAAAGTTTCTAGTGATTTTAATAATTAATTTATTGACAAAAACAAAACATAGGGACATAGTGGTTTTAGATTTATATATCATATGGTAAAAAATATTTGCTCTAGTGACATTATCCAAGGAAGAAAGTGAGGAATACGTTTGTATGGACTAAATGTCGACCGCATTTCCTCTTAAGGCTCTTTTTCTGTTGCATAATAAGTTCAGTCTGGACTTGATCTATTACAAACATTCTATATTGCCAGGATATTGGATTATAGGTTCGTACTACCCAGCTTTTTTCTCAACTATGTTAGGGTCAGCTTCCAATCTAACCAGGTGCTGCTGAATACCAGTATTTTACATAGCGCAACTGCCATCAGACCACAACCCAGTTACTGGGCTATGCCGCTATTCTAAGGTTAGACCGGTTATCAGACTTACGGGCTTCTGACTTCCCGTAACGACTATCATAGGTATTCGTATGACACCCGGGACCGACGGTTTAACGTGCTCTCCGAGGTACGAAGGGGTCTCGATGTCTAACGGGCACCCATCCACAGACTCACCGCGGCAAGCGCAGCTTAACCTCGCAAATCGTATGCCCCTCGAGCTGATATTGAGCTATAGTTATTATTACTATGAAATCGAAATGAATATTCAACCGCATTTAGCTCAATCGATTTGCTCAGTATCGAAATGTAACGCCGCCGCGCCGAGTCGTTTATAACACCAATCGATATTGCATAAAGCACGTGCGAGCTTAATCGAGATCTTATTATGACCGGAAAAGGAACCAATAATCTTGCATTTGTATGGCCAAATACACGCTCAATACTATTTTTGGCATAAAACCTTATTGGAATGACGTAAGGTGTAGTTTTGATTGAGGATATCTGGTTGGCCCCTTTCCGGTCTATAATTAAATTAAAACTTATTAGCGAAATGTAGACGTTTGATGAACTATATCGCTGGCACAATTAACTAAGTTAATATAATGTATTTTTAACTAGGCCAACGTGGTGGACTAAGGCCTAAACGCTTTTCACTTTGAGAAGAGGCCCGTGCCCTCTATTGGGACTATAATGGGCTAATTATGTTATGTATTCATGAAAATGGCGAAAATAGTGACCGATTTAAGTATCTTGGACAACATGCGAGATGAGGTTCTCTTTTTTATTTTATGCCGTAGGTAGCAGACCTTAATTTAAAATTATAAAAACATGGAAGAGTTAAATGATAGTAAATTACCAAAGATGAGACATCACGTCATACACTAACATGAATAACAAAATAAAAACCGTGTATTTCCGAACGTTATTATTATTTCACATGTTAATTGGAACGCGACGGTTCGCCGACCCACATTTGGCGGGAAAACTAATGTCAGCGCTATTTTACGCGCGCACCCGGCTGCGTGGGGCGGGGCGCCATCGGATACTGAGGTGTTATGATGAAGGACTCACCTTGATACTGTATTTCCTGTAGATTCTGTAATATTGTCAATTGGTCATAGTATATCGTCCGTCATTGTGCACATTATTAGCAGTGATAGCGTAGTGGTGGATTGCCAAGTCATAGGTCTCCATTTCGAACCCAAGGCACGCACCTCTGACTTCGGATTCATGTGCGTATTGTATATTTATCACTTGCTCAAAAACGGTGAAGGAAAACATCGTGAGGAAATGCCTAAAAGATATTTCTCGACAGCATGTGAAGCCAAGTCAAAGGCCCATGGGTGGCATAAACTCTGACACCAGGTTAGTCACCACACGAAAAGAAGAAGATTGTGCACAATAAAAAATGTGTAGGTACTTCTACGGTATGTAGTACCTATCATCATGCTTCGGCTATAGGTACCTATATATATAGAAAATAGGTTATAGTCATGAGTATTCGCCAGGGTCGTAGTTGGGGGCCCTGGGGCCTCAGGGCAGCAAGCGATCGAGAGGCCTTTAACCTGTTTTAGGGGACCTAACAAGTAGACATTTTATTAGCGACGGCCCTTGGGAAATCCAGTGAATTATCGACTTCGACTTTTTCTATTAAAATTATTAACAATCATACGAACATAGTAACAGTCTGTACCTTACTTAAACTTTCATTGCTGACAAAGGTTTACATACCCCAAATTTAAAGACCCATTTTAAGGTCGTTACTGGCCGCTACAGCGAGCGATCACTCTTCTGCCATTTATAGATTTTATGGGGATGAGGCTGGCTAGTCAACCGATCGTTACCCATTGACTTTCTCCTTGGTCTGCTCTTAAGCCACTTGTGGAAAGAGAAGGTAGGTACCCTACCTACTGCATACTTTATCAGAAAACACATGGCATGATGGTATGACTTTACTTTTTCAATCTCAATTAGACTCGGCTGCCATGTCGCATTGATTGTTGTGCAGCAAAGCAATTATTTTGTTACTCCGAAATTCGCACGGAACTGAGGTTTACGCCGATTACGCCATTATTATAATAAACTGACACGATACGCTTCGAATCGGTTATCGTTTATGTTTGAATTCTGCAAAACGTGTAGGTAAGTACCTACCAAGGTAAGTACCGATCAGGTCATATACCTAGGTACTAAATGCGATGACCCACACACACAGCATACCCTTTTCTTCAAGTTAGGGTAATCGAAATTTTTAGTAACGAAAAACAGCTCATTCATTTGGTAGGTATTGATTTGTAAATACTTTTTTCTACGCACATGACCGTGCGACTACCTTTAATTTATTGCGTAAGTGTCTGGAAGGCGGAGGACTGAGGCGCAACTTATAAGAGGGCTATGTCCTGCAGTGGACTGCAATAGGCAGAGTTGATTGAGGTTTAAAAAATCCTGCTTCATGTAGATGGGTGATTCTTCGAAAATTTTTAACATTATTTTAACAAATCATTCTTCTCCCGGGTTGTTAACGTTATAGTATTGTCAGATTGTTTTTATTCTTGTCTTATTGCTTGACGGCAGCGGTATAGTTTGAGTTTTCATTATTATAATTATAGTATTAAACATCTGCATTCTTAACTTTGGGATGATGCTAATGACGTTCTCAATTTTTGTTAAAAATTTTCTAAGAATGCCCCAGATACTCTATCTCACTTGCTGGAGATAGGTAGCCGTACCCGATAAATTATCCCTCTCTACTTTCACGTTGCATTTGAATTTATCGTAGATAACAAACGCGGTTGCCTTTTTTAATCTAGTGACTATTAATTGGGTACTACACGTTTTTATTTTACACATAAAACATGAAATGGTTTATTCATTGCTTTAATTAACCGTTTTGTGATAATTATCTGTACAATAAAACAGTACCTAGAGTGCGCGCCACGAAAGAAGTCCCGCGGAAAATTGTGGAACTACATCTTTTTGAATGCAATGTGATGCAATGGCATAGACACTAGCGCCGCGTTAAAGGGACTTCATTGGTGGCGCGGACTCTACCTAATAATTCAACCAGAAACGTTTTTTTATTTACATTAAGAAATAATAAAACGTTTCTCCTGTCAGTGTCGAACGACTTAAAATTCCACATTTCCACCAACTTATATTTTGCTTGGATTCACATAAAAAATGCATGATATTTATATGACATATCTATTTCCGCAACCGCAAATTAAACTTTGTACAAGTGACATACCAGTGTTGACATAATACGCCTGAGTTGCGTTTCGTCTCAAATCCAATAAATAGCGTCAAATGTTATGTTGTCCTTTTCTAACACATGTTTTATAGAAAGAGAATAACCATAAGAATGTTAAATATTAACAAATTTCTAATGCGGTGATGGAAAGTTATTACATGGCGTTTGTCGTCCGAGGAACTATTTTTCATTTCTGTGTCCCAAATAATGTTTATTTATAATGTACGCGAGTTAATTATGCCAGTGCTGATTTCGGCGTAAAGTTGCACGGTCCGGGCGCATACAGATATGTTCAACGTAAACAAACTATGTTTGTTTTCTTGTCTCTGCGTTATTGTTGTTATTGTCCTCTATTTTCAATCGGAAATTGCACGTTTAGAGGAGAATTATCGAAAACTAGGTGAGCTGGAATATCTGTTGTGTGTTTTAAATAAGTTTTGTGGAATTTGGTAGTTAAATTTCTGTTTAATTTTCAGAGTTCAGTTTGGTACAGAGTCACTCGGAATCTCGCCAGTTTTTCCCGAAAAGTTTAGAAAGAAATGACGATGACACTGTAGTGATATACAACAGGGTCCCGAAGACGGGATCGACGAGTTTCGTGGGCGTAGCGTACGATTTGTGTAAGAGGAACAACTTCAAAGTGTTACATATCAATATTACTGCTAACAGACATATCATGTCTTTGAACAACCAGTATAAGTTTGCTCAGAATGTTACAAAGTGGTACGAGGTGAAGCCGGCACTGTATCATGGTCATATGGCATTCCTAAACTTTGATAGGTGAGTAAACAATCAAGTAATTCAAGTATATTAAGGCCCATATTAATAAACAACTCCTTTGAGAGATTCCTATGTGTTGTTTCAATATAACTTCAGAGAAAGATTAAAAGAAAAAAGTTATCAGACATATAAGTTCTACTCTACAGAACTGCCTTTTGGGAGCTAGCTTTCAGTCGACGACAGGACATCTTGAGAGTTGTTTATTAATATGGAACTAAACTAATAATTATAATCTGTAGATGCCAGGCTCTCGTCCATTACCCACACTCGTCAGGCATCCCTGATAAAATGCATGTAACTAAAGCCATAGTACTATCCTGAACATGAATGAAGGCAATTGCATGTAGCTGAGATGAGAATGCTAAGAGGGATGTGTGGTATTAAGTGAATGGATAGAATTAGAAATGAGTATGTAAGAGGAAGCCTGAAAGTGGCGCCGGTGACTGAAAAGTTGTGTGAAAACCGGTTGTCATAGTATGGGCATGTGATGCGGAGGAACGAGGAACATGTCGTGAGGAAAGTATTGAGAGAAAGAAAGATGTGGATGGTTATAATAGTAGAGGAAGACCAAAGAAGCGATGGATGGATAGTATGAAAGATGATATGGCTAGAAAGGGGGTGACTACTGAAATGACGGCTAATAGAGATGTATGGAAGAAAAAGACATACTGCGCCGACCCCAAATACATTGGGATAAGGGCAGGAGGATGATGATATCCTGAACATGAATTTCACTGACGAGTTACAATACTTTAGTATATACGGCGCACCCTGGGCAGTCAGCCTCGCTACCAACGTGGCCGACTGACTAAACTTTTCAAAACGCCATGAGCTATTCTCATATTGTTCGTGCCGACATAAGAGTAGAAGACTCGCAACAGTTATTATGTAAAAAACCACAATTGTTACGGTTTAAACTGGGTATCAGACATTAATAAAAATTTTAGGTATCTAGACTTTGTAACAATATTGAGTTGAGGTTTTCCTTATAAAAAATGTGGTAAACAGGTATTACAGTCATCTTCATTGCTGAGGAAAAACCTAGTAATTATTGATTGCTATGCAATATAATAAAAATAAAGTTTACCACTTATTCTTCTTATTCTACATATTATTTTATATTTAACTAGCGACCCGCCCCTGCTTCGCACGGGTGCAATGTACATAGTTATATGGGTCGTATAAACCTTCCTCTTGAATCACTATCTATTGCTGAAAACTGCATTGATATCCGTTGCGTAGTTTAAAAGATCTAAGTATACAGACAGCAGGAGCGACTTTGTTTTATACTATGTAATGATAAGAAGAATAAAATAATAACATAACATCACTCATGTATTCCCCAAAGAGTAGGGCAGAGGTGTATAGTAACATTTTGCTGTTATGATTAAGTCCCATGTAATATGGGGCAAGCCTATGGCCATCAACGGGGCATAAATCCAAAGTCCAGGATGCTACTGAGGAATTCCACATGGAAAAACCCAGTAACACTTACCTGACCTGGGGATCGAAACCAGGACCTCACAATCAGCAGTTGCGCTTGCCACCACGAGACCAAGGAGGCAGTTAATAAATACTACACAGTGGAAACATTCCACGCTGCTGTGTATTTATTCTATTTCAATTTATATTTAAAGCTAGCTGCCTGGTGAACTTTGTACCACTTAAAATGTTGTTTTTAATTTTTCGTATACCACCTACCCTAGTACTGAGGCGAACAAAAAAAAAACAAATCGGTCAAACAATTTTCGAGTTTTTGCGAGACTAACGCACGGCAATTGATTTTTATACACTCATTTGCAAAAAAACGGAAGGGTATGATTTTTTATCTGCCTGAAAAAAATACAGTACGTAAAAGGTTTTAATAATTTGAACATGTTACTGGCCGGTTATAAAAGTGCCATGGTGTTCAAAACAGTACGTTCCAAATTCAAATTTTGGACTGAGGCTGGTTTTTAAAGAAAACAACTTTTTACTACATTTTGTGGCGCGAATTCCCGGAAGTTAATGACTCTAAATAACTTTAACTCAATTTTTATTGAATTGTCTAATTTCCTTGACATTTTGAAGTATTGTTATTGCTGTTTAGTGGTCTCGAAAATGGTAGATAAAGTGATAAAAGCCAGCAAAATTATTGCGCTGCTTGATGATGGCTGCAGGGGCTCTATTATGTTTTGGGCAGGAATAAATTCGTTGGATCGTACGGAGTTAGTCTTCATCGAAAACGGCACACTGACTGCACACCGATACATAACGGAAGTTCTAATTCCTCAAGCACTACCCGCATTGGCCGCTCTTGGAAAATACTAAATTTTTATGGACGAAAACGCTCGCGCCCACCGGTCTGGCGATGTGGAAGCGTATATGCTAGGAGGCCGGGATTCGTTGGTTGGATTGGCCAGCTCGAAGTCCCGACCTCAATTCCATAGAGCATGTCTGGGACGTTCTGAAGCGACGAGTGAGATCAGTGCAGCCGGCTCCGCAGACCATCAGACAGCTAAAGAATGTGATTACCGCAGAGTGGCAACGTATTCCGCAAGAAACCATAAGAGATATACTCGCTAGTATGCCCAGACGAATGCAAGCTGTGATTTCAGCAAGAGGAGGTCACACTCCAAACTTTTATCTGCTTTTACTTTATTAAAGAAAAAACAAACAAACAGTTTCATTTTTACTTACCGAGCAATTTTACTACTAGCGCTTGGAACTCTAACGTTATTTCTCATTAATTTAATCAAAATGTTATGATAAAAATGTCGATAACCATACCATGCTAATTAATTTACAAAACTCTGAGGATAAAACTACCTAAAATTATTAAACAAACTAATAGTAACAATAAAATTGGTTTTTTGCTTAGGTGCCCGTTTTTTTTGCAAAAGAGTGTACTTATACAACATGTAACGTAATTAACGCACACCCTCAAACACTCCAATTAGAATATTTTGTTATAATCATAATACATACACTGAAATTTTAGTTTAACATGTATATGCATTGTTATTTACTAAATTAACGTTCTTGAAATAAGGTTTATTTTTCTTTATTTTGTATTAAATGACGGTATTTGTATCAATACAAATAAAAATGCACTTTTAAAAGTCTTTTAGCCTTGATTTACGGTCCATTTCAGTTTGTTTTGACTGTACAGGGGTAATGTGACTAATTTCCGTAGTTTTTATTGGGATAAAAAATTACCTAATTAAAAATGATAGAAATCGATTCGGTAAACGATTCTGAACAAACTACTTTCAGGGTGTGCGTTAATTATGTTACATATTGTATATAGATATAGATACTTTAAGTATCTATATATATATTATATGGAGTTATAGCAAAGTCGGTATTATCTCAGGGAAGTAGGATTTATTTATACTCTGCTGCATATACCTACTATTTCCATATCAGTATATTTAAGATAAAAAATCTAGTGTTTAGTATTCTATGCAAGTTCTAGTAACAAGTCAGGTTTATATCGGATTAATGAATAACCATTTCATGAGCGTGATATTCTGTGTCTTGCAAATTGTTTGTGTTCTGCTCTGCAGACTCTCACTTGATTCGTTCTGCCTAGCCTTTTCCCAACTATGTTGGGGTCAGCTTCCAGTCTAACCAGATGCGGCTGAATACCAGTATTTTACACGGAGCGACTGCCATCAGACCTCCACAACCCAATTCAGGACTTCATTGTTCTCTCACTATCCTAAATCATTGTACTGTATCCACTGAAATTGTTAAAGATATTATTTTTAAAAGAGTAACCATGGAGTTTCTTGCCGGCTCTTCTCCATAGGAAACGACTAATTGGAACCGTGCATCTAAATTCGACTTTTCATAAGCACCTGTATTGGTTTATGTGAAATATTTTTTTTGATTTTGATTTTGAATTACTGGGTAATGCCGATATCCTAAGGTTAGACCGGTTGTCAGACTTTCGGGCTTCTGACTACCCGTAACGACTGTCATAGGTATTCGTATGACACCCGGGACCGACGGTTTAACGTGCTCTCCGAGGCACGGAGGGGTCTCGATGTGTCAAGAATGGTCACCCATCCACGGACTGACCGTGGCAAGCGTAGCTTAACCTTGCAAATCATATGATCCGCACGGTTAGCAGAAGCCTTGGGTTCGAACTCGAGACCTATAACTTGGCAGTCTGACGGTCACACTACTAGGCTATCGCTGTTGAACTTTATTAAATAGCAAAATAAATAACACTTCTAATTTGAAATTATTGTCTTTTTTCAGGTTGGGTGCCACATCAAAGCCTATATTTATTAATTTAATAAGGAGACCTCTCGATAGATTAGTGTCATACTATTATTTCTTAAGAAATGGTGACAATTATAGACCACACTTGGTGCGGAAGAAACATGGTGACAAAATGGTAAATAATATTTAATTTGACTGATTTATTTTTACCCCGAGTGGGGATGGGTTAGAATATAAAACTTCCTCACCGCACGCTGGGAATTGACGCGTGTTGTAACATTCAACAAAACCCATCACGCTTGGTGGTAAGATCTAAACGGTCCGCCTGGCTAGCTACCACCCTCACGTTAAAGTTAAGCAGTTTACAGTGTTCCGTCGTGTGTATGTGAGAGCCAGAGGGGTATAGGGTAATCCCTCTATATCTCTGTTCCTTGGATTCGTGTGCTCCATCTTAGACCCTGTCTGCGCTTACCACCAGGTGAGACTAGGGCCAAAAGAGACCAACTCAAGAATAAAAAAAAATACTTTAAAACAGTTTGTGTTATGGTGCTCTCACACTGAGGCATAACGTGTAACAAAAAACCTAAACGAAATGTTAAAGTTATGAAAATATTGAAATATTATAGTGTTGTTAATGTTAAACATGTTATATTTCAATGTTTCCACACCATTAAACACCAATACTTTAGTAAAAAATAAATGAGTTTATACATATAAGGCTGGCCAAAGATGTACGGCTTCGTAATTAGGAATTCAGATTCGGAATTCTGTGAGACTAGCGCCGACGTTAGGTTTTTTGTATTAGGAATTTATACTACCAGTATCAGTTTTTTTTCCACTTGGAAAATATACGTACGTGTGCGCCTTGTTGAACGTTTTGTATGTAAGACGAGCACTCAGGTTTCCGAATCGGAATTGCTGTTCAGGAAAGCGTACAGCTGCGGCCAGCCTAAGGGCTAGCGCACACTGCCTTGCGTTTTTCTAATGTAGGTATAATCTGTGAAGTATGTAGTGTCATAGAAGAGCGCGCACTGCGATTTATACACCGCATACTGATTTACTTGTATTTTTTTATTTGTTGCGGTGAAAACAAAGCAAATCAATGCGCGCTAGGTCTAAAAAAAATTTTAATTCTTTGAAAAATGGGATGAGTTTAACTCGTAAGGCAGAAGACTCAGTGTTGTCAGTCAAGTCAAATATTATACAGCGTTAGGCCGCGTTCTCACTTTTTCGTGACGACAGATAGTCGTGTAGTTTTAAGTGTCGTGGCTTATATATTTAAATGTAGGTGTTCACATATAAGACGCCACGATTAACTGTCGTTCACGACTTGTTTTTGCAGTGACGATAGATTGTCAAGTCAATGGGAACGGCTAGCACGGCAGTCGTGAAATGATAAGAAAACGTCACGACATCGTGACGGCAAATCATGTGTCGTTGTTACGATTATCTGTTGTGACCACGATTAAAATATCGTCTCGTCTTGTAGCTTGCTACTGATGGGCAAACGACAAAGCGACTGCCGTGAAACGATAAAATGTCGACGCGTTGGTAAATGGGAACAGCTAGACACGATAGTCGCTTAACGATAAAAAAAATTGACGACAAACAGTCGTTATAATGGGAACAGCTAGAGACGACAGTCGTCCAACGATAAATTAATCGTCACGACATAGTGGGAACGCGCCCTTAGGTGAAGTTGATAAAACATCAACCTCCTTGTATAACTACTATCTGGTATCATATAAATGACCTTAGTAATATGACGTAATTCCTAGTTCTAAGACATAATAGATAATGAACTTATCAATTTCCCAGACGTTTGACGAGTGTGTGGAGCGGGGTCAGCCGGACTGTGACCCCAACAACATGTGGTTGCAAGTGCCCTTCTTCTGTGGACATGCTGCCGAGTGCTGGTATGTACCTAACTCATGAAAAGTCTTCTCTTTCTGACCCTGTTACAACTTGTATGTACAGTGCCCAAAATAGTGGTTGACGAGTCTAAAGTTGAATGTCTTTGCACGTCGATATCAATAAGAACTATATTGGCTTGAAAGTTATTATCATTTAAATGAAATTGTCAACCTTAACAACATTTTGATAGCACAGGACTATTTTTCAAAAGTGGTCGACCGCTTTCTTTGCTCACTGTACATGATTCTGAATTACCTGACTAGTTTCGGACTAACACGAAGCGTAACGACCTCACCTTTTTTATAATATAACCAAAAGCAGGAAACACTCCCTTAAGAATACTTTGATTATGGCGAAGGCTCGCATGGTGGGAACGTTGATGCACACGGCGTATTTCTATGTCTATGATAATAGCGAGTTACGGGTTTTAAAAAAGAGAGAAATACCTTCAGGTCCTGTACTTTTAAGCTAGGGACACATTTTATTTAGACAAAAAATAATTATACCTGCATTTTTTTGCCAACTGACATAATTAGTTTTGACTTAGGGGCAAACAAATCTTGAGACATCAGCGCCATCTTGAATCATGCTACATGACGGTGTCACAAAACAGATAGGTACAGAAGTTAATCACATGTATGTACTTCACTTTTCATACCTACGCTCGGCGGTCGCTCTATTTATATATCTATCTCTCTCAAGCGCATGGCACTCGCGCTCGCACTCACTCGCACTCTAGTCCCAAACAGTCGGAGATATCGTGTCCGTGAGCAGTGTCTATGTGTGCGTTGCTCGAGCGCACTTGTATGTAGATTGACTTCTGTACCTATGTATTTTGTAACGGTGTCCCCTTAAGTTTAAGGCCCAGTTCACATTTATATCTTTGTGTTGTCCTTAAGATCCTATGACCATAAAATTTTCTTCTCAGTTAATTCAGAAGTTTCTTAGAAATTACAAGAAAAAAGTTAACATGTACTATGCGTGCCAAATAAGAATAGGATCGCGCTTGCTACAACTTCACACGATAGCTGTCAAATTATCACAGACAGCAAAAAAAAAACTGTGAAAAGAAAAATGTTATATTTTTTTATTCATAGATTTCATTATTATATATTCATTTTTATAAAATGTTATTTCTTGAATTCCATAAATAGATACTTTTGGATAAATTAATAATATTTGAAAACTTCACGTTAACTTCACGAAATGCTACTGGTCACCCTAATATGTCGCCATAATAATAATATAATTATTGTATAATTAATTTGGCGTAAATTGACTAGAAATACCAAAAAAGTGAACTAAAAATAATTAAACTGAGTATAATTTCTTTATTTATTTTTTTGCACACCTTACGCTTTGGTAATGAAGTTCACGAGTATTGCGGAACAAAATGGCGTCTTGACAGTACTATTCTTATTTGGCACGCATACTACCTATGCACAAATAGTAGTTAAATAATAGCTTGTAATCTTATCTGTCTCATGATACTCTGAGTTTAAAAATAGATGTGCAATCTTTATCATAGTATTTGTCATGTTTTCAGTACAGTATATAGCTTAAAAGGATAAGTGTTTAAATCAAGGTTTAAGATTATTTGCTATTACATAACATCACGCCTTATATTCCCCGGAGGGTTCGGCAGAGGTATTTTTAGTATACCTTCGTTTCGCCAGTTATGTTTAAGTCCCATGTAATAGGAGGTGAGTCTTTTGCCACTAACCGGGAACAAATCCAGACTCTGGGCTCTTACTGAGAAATTCCTAATGGAAGAACCCAATAACACTTTGCTCGACCTGGGAATGCTGGGAATGGGTGTTTGCGACCACTAGACCAACAAGAAAATCTGCTAGCAGTATTTGCCATTAAATTATATCAATTCGAAAAGTAAATACTTGTTAAAATTAAGCTAACTTGTACTCTAACTCCATCATCTTCCTGCTCTGGTCCCAAGTTACTTGTGGTCGACGCAATATGGTTTCCTCTTTCATTCTTCCCTGTCAGCTTTTACGACACGTACTCTAAAAAACTCGTGAAAGGCGAACACGCCAGGCGTGTCATCAGTATACCCCCAGCGTGTTTAACCACGTATCTACAACAGGGTACGTGTCATAACAGTTTTGTCCTCATTTAAGATTAGAGGATCGCTAACTACATGTCTTTATGTATGACAAAATGTATGAACGTGGACCAAGTGGAAGGGGTATTTGAGTATCGTAGCATGTGGCGATCTTTAATTTCTGCCTACCTTCTTCCTCCTAGCTTTTTCCCAATTGGGGTCAGCTTCCAGTCTAAACAGATGCGGCTGAATACCGGTATTTTACACGGAACGACTGCCAGAGCTCCGCATCCCGTTACTGGGCAATGCCGATATCGTACGGTTAGACCCAATTGAATTTCTGCCTATGGAAAAAAGGCTTGAGTTTATGTATGTATATTAAGTTGTTATAACTCCTCCATGGCTTGTCCAACCAGTACTTCCTCTTAGCCTTTTCCCAATTATCTTGGGGTCAGCTTCCAGTCTAACCAGATGCGGCTGAATACCAGTATTTTACACGGAGCGACTGCCATCAGACCTCCGCAACCCAGTAACTGGGCAATGCCGATATCCTAAGGTTAAACCGTTTGTCAGACTTTCGGGCTTCTGACTACCCGTAACGACTGTCATAGGTATTCGTATGACACCCGGGACCGACGGCTTAACGTGCTCTCTCTCTGTGCTTTTGTCCAACCAGTACCAGAGGATCAAAATTAACACCACTATTCTATTCTAGGAAACCCGGCAACCAGTGGGCCTTAGATCAGGCAAAACACAATCTAGTCAACCACTATCTTCTAGTGGGTGTAACAGAACAAATGCTCGATTTCATAACTGTACTAGAGGCTACACTACCTCGCTTCTTCAGAGGAGCAACAGAATACTACTTAAATAGCAACAAGTCGCATCTAAGACAAACCAGCTCTAAAATAGAACCTAACCTACTCACTGTTGATAAAATACAACAGTCACCTGTGTGGAAAATGGAAAATGAACTTTACGAGTTCGCATTAGAACATTTCAATTTTGTTAAAAGAAAATTGCTTGTTAAAGAAGCAAATAATGTCGCACAAACATATTTCTACGAGAAAATAAGGCCTAAATGAATGTTTTTAGAATAATCTATGAATGTTGTTGTTAGGGTATGGACACACTATTGTAATGTACCTTTTTGAGGTATTTTTTTTTACTTAATTTGGATTCCTAAATCTTTTTCAAGATTTCTTCTACTTAAAATATATTTTGTGTACTAATATTTTTTTTTGTTATATCAAGTTATTTAGTAATTAAGTATTCACCATGATATTATGTCCATATTCTTTTTACGAAATTATGTTATAATGATCATTCCAAGAGTAAGAGTATTGTAAAGACATCGGTTTTATAAATGTGTGAACAGGGAATGTAGGAAAATTTGTAGGTAATTTGGATATATTTGAGCGTGGTATTAAGAGTTTTACACAGTAAAGGACAGCGCAAGATTGAGAGACGGTTCTCGGCGTGCTTTTTTATCTGTGTAACTAAAAGTACCGCGTACTTTCTAAGTGTTTATTCACGGACATAAAGTACGTCGAGGGCTATCCCTCGTCTGTGCTGGGCTTAAAATGCCAATTGTCAGACAGAGCAGTATTGAACTGAAGTTTGCTAATTGGCCTACTTAATTCACAATAGTTGAGTTAAAATTAGAGTATACCAGTGTGCTCGTATTTTAAATCAAGCCGATAGTCCTAGAATCAGCCATATTGTAGCTATGGTTGTCATTTTCGTAGTTGAATAAATAAAGCCTAAAAAACTAAAAAGAAAGTTAGCAAAAAGTGGAACAATAAGTATTTTCTTTATAAAAGTTTCTAAATAGGTTGCCACTGTACTTGTTTTATTGTATTTGTTTATTGAACAACAAACGTGCTATGGGTGTCTATACCGGGTGTACTTAAGGGACGGTGTACCGACGACTGACACAGTGAATTTAAACCATTATCCTTATTTGAAAATAAGTGAAAATATCTCTCGGATTTTTTTTTTCTGATTTGCTTTTTCGATAATTTTAAACATCTCTGATGTAAAATAACTTTTCTAATAGGCTATTAAACAACATATAAAAAAAAAACTTAAAATTGCTGTCTTTCTTTACACTTATTTTCAATTCAGAATATTGAGCTAAATTCGCTGTATTCGTTTTCAGTACACCGTTTACACCCGGTATAAAATATGTATAAAAAGCCCCAAAAACTTAGCCACGCTCATAAGTCTCAATCGATGTCGTGTTCTAGATAGAAAATATAATTATTAGGTACTTTAACATAGGCCTTCTCACGAATTAGATAACGAAATTTAGCAATTAGAAACCGTAGGCCTTAATACTTAATAGACAATCATAGGAAATAGTTCCTTGAATAATCGAATAGTAGGTTTAATTTCCAATGACACTGTTTATAACATTGCTCACATTAAAAGGATAGTGAAAAGACATTTTTTATAAGATTTGTTTGTATTGCGAAGATCATAAAAGCCTTGTCTTAAAAAAAGAGGAAAAAAAAAAGCTTAATTCATACGACAATTATAATTTCAGTGACTAAAAACCTCTTTGTTAATCATTATACAAGGTAAGTCGGAATGTACTAATCAGAGGGCCAAGCCACATCTGACGGAAGATACGTCGGCGATCTTCCGTCGCGTAATCCACTCGAGGAATTTTAGTAACGCATCTTCGGTCAAATGTGTACGGTATGAGATGTTTGTATGGATTTATGTGTACCGGCGAAGATCGGCAACGTATCTTCCTTCAGATGTGGCTTGGCCCTTAAAGTATCAATGATGATTGTTTTAAAGCAAGTGTTAAAATTTCAAAATTCGGTAATTTTTATTTCCACGCAAAATATTTTCTATTTTAGTTTTTTCAAAAATTCTTTTTCCTTGTTTTAGTTACGTAAAATGGAGCTTGTAATCTTTGACCCCAAATATGACCTAAAATGGAAACACTGAGCACAGGTGGATTTTAGCGATTTTTTTATGAACTCTTTGGACAGCTATTTCTCTTAAACTATTGACTTTTGACGAAAGTTATAGAACAAAAGTTATTCATTACTATGGGTACTTTAACACCCTTTCGGATTAGTACCCCCATCCGACTTACCTTGCATTGTTAAATACACAAATGCTTCGTCTAACATGCGTTTGGATGTAAAATATTGTTTTTATTGCAATAAAAAAGCAGCAATAAACATAATTTAATATCATCTGTGTACAAATAGTACACAGATGATATTAAATTATGTTTTTTTTTTTTAACAAATAAGTTACCTGTAAATATTGTAATCGCATTCAAATGTACAGTCAGACGCGGAAGTAAATGGACAATTGAACTAAAATAATATTATTATAATTCAACATTAGGATTTTCTGTCGTGAATTTTTTTTAAACTATACGACTTCCATTGGTAATGGGCAAATACTCAAACGCTAATTAATTATATGTTGCCGTTAAGTCTCGTGCTGTCACTGTCACTTTAATGCGAAGTGGCAGTGACAGCACACTATGAACACAACTGAAAGTCAAAACATTTGGCCTTGAATATTACTTTAGAATTCTGTCTCTTTCCTACTTAGAGAAAGATAGGAATTCTATCTCTGTATAAATAGGGGATTTAGAAAGAGACAGAATTCCAAAGCAAATATTCAAGGGCAAACGTTTCGATTTTCAGTAGGTGTACGAGGTGTGGTGTCCATCTTTACAGTAGAGAGATTCAAAGTATTTTTGTAAGAAAATAAACATAGTTATTTTTCTTACAAAAGTACTTTGAATCTCTCTACTGTAAAGCAGGGATATTGGCGCTTTAGTCTTTTTACCTTTCCTCTGACGACCTATATCTTCATGACGAAAACTCAAACTTGAGTAGCTTTTGACTATTTGGTCATAAATATTTATTTCACATTAAAATTCAATAAAACATTTGTATTTTTACTTCTGTACGGTACTAATTAAAACTTGTCCTAATTACGTCACTCCCAACAGAGTTTATAACTTTTTAATCGATATTTTTTTGCGTAATTCATTATTTTATCGGTGCTTGTGACGTCATTAGTTCTGCAAATATTTTTATTATTACTTATATTACTTAATGAACATTGTGATATTTTTAAGTCCATCCAACGACTTGTTATCTCAATATGATGCTATAATTTTTATGTTGTTTAATATGCGCTTTTGTTTAATTTTGTTATTTTATTGTGTTTAAAGCAGAAGTTTTTGTCCGCTAGATGACGCTACTGTACTTTGGACCAATATTAGTAAGTACTTGTGTACATAATATATAATATTAATCTGAAATGTCGGCAACGGAATATAAGTATGGAAATATACAACATGTATAGTCACGGCACGTAATTTGGCAAGAGTAGAGAAGAGAATTCCTCTCCTTTCTTTCTTTCTTCTAAACAGACACGTTTAATAATAAATTATGGCAATAACCATAGAATAATGACAAGCAATAAAAGTGACCATTTTTTTGTTGCACTAAGTGTACATACGCAGACTTACTCCCACTACGACAAAACCTTGCCAAGTTACGTGCCGGCGACTTTAACAGGAGTAACGCACACACTCAAATATCCCAATTAAAATATTCAGTTATAATTATAATACATACACTGAAATTTTACTTTTATGTGCTTAAATATTGTATTAATTTTTCATTGTCAACTGCATTTAAAATTATGTCTAATTGACTTGACATAAGGCTCAATTTTCTTTATCTCGATAAAAGATTAATTTGTAAAAACACGTTTTAAATTATCGATAATCGATTCATTAGCCGATTCTTAACAAACTATTTTCAGAGTGTGCGTTTCTTGTGTTACATGTTGTATACCAATTTTCAGAAAAGCTTATAATCATGGCCTAAGTTCTTCGCACTTTAGTTTTTTTTATCAAAGCATTGTGCAATATAGATTTTAAATCATTTTTTCTGGAATGATAAACCACTTTTTAATATATTACAACTGCTTGTTTTTGCGGTGCTAGAAAATTTGCAAAAATTTGATAATATCGACCTAAATATTCTGGGTATTTAGTTCTGCTTCAGTACTTATTTAAAAAATGGCCAGTAATAATACTATTTTTTGTTAACTATATATTTGTTTAATATCTTTAGCTGCAATACAATAATGATGGTATATTATACTTTGAACTATCTCCAATAACGCAATAACAAATACAATTTAGAGAATTTTACACTATATCTATAAAATGCTTTCACTTTTTGTTTATAGAGACAGCTTTAGCTCATTCTAATAAAATTAAAACACTAAAATAAGCATCGTACAAATTTACTGTAAAGCTGCGTTTATAATTAATACTATGCTTGCAAATGCTCATTCCTCAATATCCATAAATGGCTAACCTGGAACTAAAGTGGTCTATGTAACATTTTTGGCTAAATCCATCTATAAGCATCTTTGAACATAAAGACGACAAATAAATCCGGGCAAAGGTGTCATCAAAATAAGGTTATCATTAAAATACCACTTTAGAATTTATTTGATATTATAAAATTTTAAATTTCTAACGTGGATTTTTCGTTTGTTATCTGAAAATGTTTATTTTGTATCATAAACCACTTTAGTTGCAGGTTAGCCAAATATTCATCAAAAAAATGTTAAAAAAGAAGTTGATTTTTATGGTGTGAACATTTATTTGCTTGCAAGATGTAAACGCACTTTAAAAAAAACGCTTGCTACTTTGCCATAATTCATGAGATACCTGGCTTACTATCTTGGCATCCCCTGATTTAGAAATTTTCCATAAGACAGTTGTCGAACGATTCAGCTTCCATCTCGATATCTCTCGGTACGAGAATCGTAGACAAAAAGAGATAACAAACACAACTTTTATCCTAGGAATAAATTACGTTTTGACAGCTTTTGTATAGAAATTCTGTCAAAATGTCTAACTTATTCCTCAGATAAATGCTATCCTACGTCGGAAAAATCGGGCCTCAGTCGAAAATTGACTTATCGAAAAGTTCTAAAACGCTGATGACGAACCAAGCAGCTACAACGTGGCAGAACATTTATTGTACACTGCACGTCTGATTGGTACTGACCAGTACACCAGTAAACCATTTAATCGAACAGTAAGACCCAAAAAAATGGCCAGGCGGCGTGGCTGCTTAATATGTTGCATCATTAATGCCCTGAGCAGACGATGGAGTTTTCGTCAGGCAGACTGCCGCGTTCAAAAACTAACCACCAACCATGTGTCGAATGTCGCAACGGGCAACAACTACCAACCACCATGGGCGTAGCTTAGATTTTGTTTAGAGTGGGGCAAACTCACTCAGACAGTAAATATTTGTCTTTTCAATAAATCTGAGTGCAAAATCGGATAATGTGGCAAATTTCCTCCATAAACTTATTTTTGAAGTCAAAATAAGTAGACTGAGTCTGGCATTGGTTTGCCTATTTTGGGTAATTGTTCTGTGGACATGGGTGGCGAGTTGACTGAATCTAAACCATTTACCCACTCTTTCCCGTGCCAGGGTGGGGCAAGCGTCCCATCTGCGTCACCCTGAATACGCCCATGCCAACCACTGTCATGCTTGTCCTCGGCAGTCTGTCGGACAATAAGTTCGTCTGCTCAGGGCCTAATCGTGAATCTAAAAAAGATTCTTAATATTGGTTGTGTCGCTTCTTGTGATTTATTGTTCTCGAATTTTCACATATTTAACATTTCTTTTTATATTCATTTGTTATAAATATTATTTTATCTTTTATGGCTTGTTTATGGTAATAATTTTATTACAAAGAATTTTTGTTTTCTTTTTTAATGGATTTCATTTTAAAATTAAAACTCGTTACGAGATGGTACCTACAATTTTTTTATATATATTTTTTTACTTTTTTTAACCTTAATACGGCCGTGTCTTAATAATACTTCTGTTGCACTATCGAATAAAATTCAATAACGAGTTAAAATAATTGAGACGATTATAAGTCGATTACATATGCCATGGCTATGTTGATGGAGAGGTCGCGGCCGCAGTTGACATGCTACCCCGCTGAACTATGTGGTGAACTCTCCACTAGGTTACAGCATAGGTAGTTATCGAAGCGGTCAGCTTCAATATTTGAACAGCACATTCGATAAACGTCACCTTATTTAATTAAACGTTTTAGCTGTTAAGGTTCCAAGTTTTCGTTTTAAACAACGTTGCTAGGCAGGTCAGAACGTTGGTCGGAATTTTAAAATGAAATCCATTTCTACAAATTTATTTATTTTTCTAACAATTTTTTCTTCGACACTTTTTTTCTAATAGGTACTAATAATATTAAATCGCTTAGGCTAAGTTCAGACGATCGCGCGGTATCGCCACCACGTTGACCGTTCACATGAACGCGCCGCGTACACCCGCGCAGTGCGGCACGATCGTATGAACCTAGCTTTATTTATCATAGAATTTTTAATAAAGACGTAGTCAGATTAGACAATATTATATAAGAAATCGTATACTCACGTCAAAGTATAGTTGTATATAATATAAATACGCATTTATTTAGTGTAAGTAAACATGTTCTTCCATTCGTGTTATATTAGTTAGCTAATCTTGCAATGTACATAATCCTTTATGTAAAATATTTTAATGTTAAAAACAGTTATAACTGCCCTGAGATGTTGTGGTTTTAGATTCTTCCATATGATTAGTATTATCGATATGGGAATCAGTGTGAGGTATGATTTAGTCGTAATAAAAGTACAAGGTGTAAAAAGACCCTTCACTAAGCCGTCAACCATGCATTCAGTACATCAAACTAAGTAACTCTACGCAAAAATTGTCGCTGGGAAACGACTTTTATTTTTGGGTGAAAAATTTCGTTTTACTGTAAAGCTCAATGTAACGCACTCAAAACACTGTGCTGATAGATGCAATGAGTAGTAAACGGGTAATGGAGATATTTCAAGTACATTTGCAACCTTCAAAACTAGTATTTAAAAAAAAAGTTATGAAAATGTTGTAACTTTGACCTCCATTATTTCCGTAACTAGAAGGTTCCCAGGCATAGTCCAGAACAAAAAAAATATCGCAATGACGTGGAGAATAAGTGCCTTTCGGCTTCGTTAAGGGTCTTTTTACACCGTTTATACTAGGTAGGTACAATAATTTGTCTGTAGCGCGCACTCATTTAATGTTGTTGATCTTTCATACCGATGATACTACCTGTATCGACTAAGCAATGCTGTTTCTAAAACCACAAAGCATAAATGTTAATAGGTATATTATTAAAACCATAATTTATGTTTTTTTTTTCAAATAGAAAACGTCAAAATGAATAGTAACTTACAATAGTTATATAAATCCTTCGATAACAAGATATTGATGTAAAAAAATACAGCTTCTAACATTAGCAAAAACTTATACGATAAGGTAAGTTAGAGGACCCCAAATACAGGGTGTCAATGAAATCATGTAATTCCTTCAAACCTCGTGATGTACTGCTGACATAGATTAAAACCGCACGGGATAATATTAGATACAATAAAAAAAAAAAAAAAAAGTTATCATGTGTTCTTAACGTGAGGCATTTTAGCGCCCCGAGTTAAATGACCGCGCGGCGAAGTATACTGCGCAATTCGCTCGGGGCGCTAAAATGCCTCGCGTGTGTACTTGTATTTTTTTTATTGGATCCTAAAGTATCCCTTTCGGTTTTAATCTATGTCAGCAGTACATCACGAGGTTTGAAGGAATTACATGATTTCCTTTAGGTATACCCTGTATAATAAAAACAAAAAATATTAATTAAATATTTTTTAAGATTTCCACACAGAACTTACGATGTATTTCCAGTATGACGTTGGCTATAATTTAATTTATTTAGCAGTACATGTGACTTCAAAATGTGTAAATAATATATAATAAATAAATTAATAATATTGCAACATGATTAGCAAAAAGCTACACACATCTTAATTGACGCTACTTCAACGTACAAAGTGGTACTTAATTTGAAAAACAATCACACAATGTTAGACCCTACCTACTTAATTTTAAGGTTGATATTTATATTATTTATAAAAAAATGTGATTATAGAATCTGTTATTTTTAACTTCATACTGTTCCGAATCTCTGCACTCACTAGTTTATCGTGCAAAGGTGTTTAAAACGAAATAAAAACATAATGTTTCATAAAAATACTGTTTTTTTTATGTTGATGACATACTTACCTACTTATCTTTTTTTTTTCTTTTTTTTTTAAAAAAAACGTTGCCCCACACTAGGATTTCTCCTGTATTGTGGGTGCGTTTACAGACACAAATCTTCACATGCACCAACACCCAGACCAGGAACAACTATCTGTAGGCCACACAAATATTTGTTCCGTGTGGGAATCGAACCCATGACCCGCAGCGCAGAAGCCAATCGCTTAGCCACTGCACCAAACGTGTCGTCAAACAATCTTTAAGTTCCATTTTGCATAACTTTTCCTGAGTTTTTTTCAGTGTATCGCAATACAGCATTTTCATTGTAATAATATTTTTTTTAATTTATACAATATGTAACGAGAATAGGTAACATAAATACAAACACCCCAATTAGAATATTCAGTATAATAATAACACATACACTGTTTGACTTTTATGTGCTTAAATATTGTTTAAATAAGAAAATAGTATATAACATTTTCATTGTTAACTGCATTTAAAATTAATTCTTATGCCATTGAAATAAGGCTCAATCAAAAGACAGATATGCAAAAACACATTAAAAAAAAGTACAAATTAAAATGGCTGAAATCGATTCAGTAGCCCATTCTTAACAAACCACTTAATAATAAGATTCTGAGGTCACAATAGACTACAGTTTTTTTTTTAATTTACGAAATTATTTTGTTTTTGTTTTGGTGTCTCTAAGGTCAAACGCGAGCAAGTCGGAGATAAAAAAAGTGTTACATTTTACCAACATTTCTTTGTAACAAGTTTCGCAAATTAAAAGGAAATACATACATACAAAAAGACTAGGCTAAAGGGTGCCTGCACAAAGCAGATATGTACTGATCTCAATCACATGTATGTACTTCACTTTTCATACCTACGCTCGGCGGTCGCTCTATCTATATTATCTCTCTCAAACGCATGGAATTCGCGCTCGGACTCACTCGCACTCTAGTCCCAAACAGTCCGAGATATCGTGTCCGTGAGCAGTGTCTATGTGTGCGTTGCTCGAGCGCACTTGTATGTAGATTGACTTTTGTACCTATCTGTTTTGTGGTGCCTGCCACACTGATTCAACAAGAAAATACTCCCAAGGATACTTTGTACAACAAACAAGGAGCAACGATCCGTCGATGAATCATTCAAAATAAAATTTTTATAAGGTAATAACATACCGGCTTAAACTTCCACTGTATCGAATATTTACCGATCGTACCCAGTAATTGGGAACATACTTTTCATAGAATTCAAAAGTTTTGAACGTGACAATTATCGTAAATGTAACGGTCATGAATAAAATAGCATCGCCTTGAGGCTGTCGATCTGAAATATTGTTATGACCCTAATCGAATTATTTCTTAGTCAGCAAACATCGTCATCAGTCATTTGCAAGAGCAAGTCTTGCATTTATACGTCAATTACTCTGTTTCATTGAAGGGGACGCAGTTTTAATTATTCAGTGGATGGCCTGTCCCCTTCTCACGCGAGTATTATGATGTGATAGAGCGAGAAAGCTAGTGTTTTGTTAGTTAAACCAGCGAGGGAAGGTGTAACTTTCAGTCGTGTGTGAGAGCTGCGACGGAGCGGTTGGCCCGCGATGCCATTAAGATTCAAACCGCTCGCAGAAATGCTATCACGAAGGCACAACTTCCGAATAAGTCAAACGAAGTCGATCAGTTAAAAGTTTTGTAAAATGAGATAATTTTCAATTTAAAGAGTTTTATGTTTAGTTTCGTTTTGAGGTTCGTCTACGAAGGTCGCGTCCTTCAATCGATAAACTATTAATTGCCGCGTGTGATTGCCCGTGGCCGGTAGACAACGGGACTACACGCGTGTTTTGGATGTATATTTTATTTGTAAAGTGCCAATTAAAAACATTAGTTAAGTATATTTTTTTATTGCGGACTCTGTTTCGAAAAGTTTGTTCGTGGAAAGACTTTTAATTTAATTCGCATCTTCATGGAATATGGGCATCTGTTTAGACACTGGTAAGTGACTGTTAATATATTAATTAGTTGTAGCTACATTTGCAGGTCCCACGTTGTGCGCCAATAGCAATGTCTGGACTAACGACCAAATAAATATAATTAAAATGCATAACTACAACATAAAAGAGAATCCATTCCAACCATCATTATGAACACATATATACATATACCTATAGGTGACGGGTCATTATTTATTATTGTTTGTTTATCAAAACAACATTGTTTGGTCCCACGGTGGGCGCCACGTAAACATTGAATATCGTAACTCGACGGTAATGTTTGCTGTAACGTACCTACAAATTTAATAACATTAAAAGCTTCACATCTACCCGTAAACGTCCACTGCTGACCGATTGAATCGAAAGTCACGGATTTGTGATCGTTGAAAATTGTTTTTAGCATACAGGAGGACGCTGCTGGCTCCCCATCTTCACATTATCTCGTAGCCGCCTTTTTTTGACTCGGTAAATAAATATATAACATAGGTTCTTCAATTCTATAATAAGATATAGACTATCATAGAAATATGATCAGAGATATTGTATGAGTAATTTTTATATGAAGAACCTATGACAGTATAATAACTACATAAATGATTCATATTGTATGTGATCATAGTTAGCTAAGGGATCCTATTTGACAGCAAGCGTACAAATGATCATAATTATCCGTCTAAACTCAAAAATGGCATCAAAATGACAACGGAAAACGCAGCTAAATCGTTATCCATCTTAATTAAGTATGACGTTTATATGATCATAAGTGTAATATGTAAAAAAGAAGAACGGCATCATTAATTAACTATGATCATAGAATTTGACAGATACGAAATCATATTTGTATGATAAATACTTAGATATATGATAGTGTAATTGGGGCCTTAGGCCTGTAGTAATAAGACAGCAGTTTCTATCATAGAGTAGAATACCAAACATTTGAAGACATTTCTTTTTTAAATATGTCTCAAGTCTTTCTAAAACTTCACTTAAGACGGATTTCTGAAATGAGAGTTGTCTATGGATACGGGCCTTAGAATGTAAGTTCATAGATCATGAAGTTATGACAGTAAAAATGTTTGTGACTCTTTAAAAATCAAAAAGAACAAAACAAGAGATTCGGCTCTCTTTCCTCCCTGATTATCAAGGTTCGGATTCAAAATAATCTGACTCTACATAGGTACACAACCTCCGGATCTCTTTATACACTTTGCTTAATTTTCCGTTATCCGAACCTACCTATATATTATTACTTTTACCATTGTATCCTTTGTTTCAATATATTATTAGTACCTGGATGACCGAGCCTCGCTCGGTTTTTTTTTGGTAAATCGTGTTTTTTGGAAAGAAAAAAAAAGGAAAAAGATCAAATTCAAGATCAATAATCAATCATCTGGACTCGAACCGGGGTTTTCTGGTTTCGGGACCGCCCTATTTTCTACGTGAGCTATTATAATCTTGAAGATGGTGGCGAAATTTACCGTCGTATTCTAATGATATTGTAGCAGTTTTTCATTGCCCGAAAATACGGATAAATCGACGTTTTCTAAAAATGAAACCTAGCTAGATCGATTTATCGCCCCCGAAACCCCCTGCATACTAAATTTCATGAAAATCGTTGGAGCCGTTTCCGAGATTCAGATTATATATACCTATACAAGAATTGCACGTTTAAAGGTATTAGATAGATATATAATACTGTTATTTTTTTAAAAACTGCTCCGCCCGACGCCAGATTATTATACCCAAGCTACCTACCGTTAGTTCAGTAATCAGGAGTTCAGAGTGTGGAACCTCTTCACTGCTTAAATGCTCTTAAATGCTAACTAACATCTGAATCAGGCCATTCGTCCAGCTGTTAGGCAATTTTCTCAAGATGTTAGTTAATATAAGTAAAGATGATTTGATTGGAAGAGGTTTTGGTTTAGCTTTTACTGACTCGACATGTCCAACTCATCTAAAACGGCGGAAGGCTAACGTCTTTCGGAAACGTGAAAATCAGACGTAATTTGAGCTGTGTTATGCAATAATGTGTCAACTCACAAAAATATTACTTGTGTGGTAACGCCATCTAGTTATTGTAGTAGGTCAACTCAACGCTTGAAAAAATGCAAAATGCATTAAGATTTTTTTGATAGACGCTCTATTAAATTTACTACAGTTCTGGGTATTTTTTCAAGCGCTGAATAAACCTACCACAATAACTAGATGAAATTAACACAAAATTCATATTTTTGTGTATTATGTATTATTACATGATTGCATAACACAGCTCATTTAACAATCAATAACAGAACTTTACGCCCAATTTTCTGGAGCGCCTATTATTTTGTATTAGCAACGCGCTTACACGGTGATAGACGTATTAGATAATAGTTATTTGTTCAGGCTCTGATTTTTTAATTGAATTTTATCCTTTAAATGGCTATACGCAAGGATTGGGTATCTAGAATTATTTTATTATAGAATTAACTGTGCCCTCGACTTCGTCTGCGTAGAAGTCGGATGGGTTTTAATTTTATTGCGCGGAACTTTTTTTTCCTTTTTTTATTTTTCCTTTTCTTTAATAAAAGTAGCCTAAAATACTCCTTATAACATCAGCTATCTGCCAGTGAAAGTCCCGTCGAAATCGGTCCTGCTGTTTTAGAGATTAGCCGGAACAAGCAGACAGGCACAAAAAAATAATATTTTTTTTATAAGTAGGTACCTCGTATATACTTTCATATGCATTTAGTAAAAAGCTGTTATATTGACATTCCAAGCAGACACTTCAATTTTATTTATTTGTATAGATAGGTATTCTTTTAAATAATTAAAGTTTCTCTAATTATAATTGATGAAAGTATTCCATCCTACATCATTAATGGTAAACAATGCTCCGCAAAATAAAGTCGCTAACAATAATGACAACATGACAACTCTCTAAACGCGTCAAAAATTGGGCGTTAAGAATTTAAACTGAGTTCGGCTTTAACTGCGTTACGTTGATGTTGGTGAAACGCAAACTGAAGCTCTGAAATCAGTTAAACGCGTAAACTGAGTTCAGTTTTAACTAATCGCGTTAAGTTTCATTGGTGAAATCGACCCTTAGAAGTAACTCCGTCGCCGTCGCCACTGTCTAGTCAAACACAAACTTTTTTACTAAAACGTTTTTTTTTGTTCAGTTATTTATCAATCTTAGCTAGCTTATTATACCCGCTATAGAATGCTTCTCACGCCGATGCCGACGCGTCTTCCTGTATTCCTTCGACAAGCAATTTGGCAAGGTGACACGGCCACCTATATAGAAACAGGACTTTAAGACCTCGCCAAACAGAAAGCGTAACTATTTAACGCGCGTCAGGGCGTTCTTAAGTCGTAACGCGCTACCGCCGCGTTGTATTGTTCTATGACAGTACATGACTGTCATAGAGAGCGCGTGGCATATTTACGCAGCGATAGAACGCGTTCTTACGTCCTAACGCGGCGGTAGCGCGTTAGTACGTAAGAACGCCCTGACGCGTGTTAAATAGGTACGCTTTCTGTTTGGCAAGACCTTTAAGTGATTTTCGACAATAATTCTATAAAGAATCTGTTCATCGTCAATACTCTAAAATCCGGGGAAAAAATCTGTGATAGAGTTTTCAATCTTATATACTTATTTAATATTATTATCTACCATCAACTTGGCTCGATTCTTTTGCAAATAAACTTACGACTTTAGTAATAAAATGGAAAAAGATTAAATTATGGACAAAGATTTCTGATATACTAACGTTGTTTAGAACAAAAAAATGAAGAGTTGGAGACGACGGGTGGGGAACGCAGCCGGGGCGAGAGTGCGTGGGCTGGCCGGGCCACGCCGTCCGCCGCCGCCTTTCCCATGCAGAACTCCAGTCACGTTAAGTTCGAGCCGCCCAATGTGCCTGTTATATTTATACTGGGTAAGCAGATCTACATTATATATACAAGGTTAGTCGGAAAGGGGGTACTAATCCGAAAGGGTGTTAAAGTATCCATAATAATGAATAACTTTTGTTTTACAACTTTTCCCAAAACTCAATAGATTCATAAAAAATACGCTAAAATGTATCTATCTTGAGCTATGATCAGCTGTTTACATTTTAAGTCATATTTGGGGTCACAGATTACAAACCCCTTTTTTTTTAAAAAAAGTACCTACAATAAAAAATATTTTGCATGGAAATAAAAATTATCGAATCTATAAATTTTAACACTTGCTTCAAAACACTCATCAGTGATACTTTAAGTGGCCCGCGGACTAGTACCCCCTTTCCGACTAACCTTGTATAAATTACTCAGCAAAAGAACTTTCATATAATCTAAACAAATTTTGTCGCTAAACTAAAGGTACGACCACACTGCCATCCGATTTCTAAAACACCGTTATGTGACACTAGCTTTTGCCCGCAGCTTCGCTTGCGTGAAGTTTGAAATCCTCGCTAAGCCCATTTTAAAGTGACATTTTAAAATCCAAAACGTCCGTGTTTTATAACTCCCAGAGGTTTAGGCTGTGCGTTGCTAGATTAGTCAGCCAGTCGGTCAGTTTCTCCCCATGCTTCTTACTTCAAAAGTACCAGATTTCTCATACAAACTTTCAACACTTATTTCACCCCCTTAGAGGTTGAATTTCCAAATATGTGTGTTACATTTATTCCTAACCAGAAACCTTAACATTTAATTTCATCTTTCTTCCTTCAAAAACGATGGACTTACATACAAACTTCAACCCCCCATTTAACCCTATTAGGGGTGGAATCTCCAAAAACCCTCAAACACTTATACGTTTATTTCTTACCAAAAGCCTAAATATTTAACTCCATGTTTATCACTTCAAAAATACCAGATTTCTCATACAAACTTTCAACACTTATTTCACCCCTTTAAGGGTTGAATTTCCAAAAATGCTCAAACAAGTGTACGTTTGTTTCTAACCAAAAACCTTAATATTTAATTTCAAGCTTCTTACTTCAAAAATGACGGACTTACATACAAACTTAAACACCCTATTTCACCCCCTTAGGGGTTGAATTTCGAGAAATCCCTTCTTAGTGGATGTTAACGTCACAAAATGAACCTACTGTCAAAATTTCAAGTTTCTAACCCCAGCCGTTTAGGCTGTGCGTTGATAGATCAGTCAGTCAGTCAGTCAGTCAGCTTCTCCTTTTATAAGTATATAACTAATAAGATTTTGTCAAATTTTACTTTTATATACTACGTAAAAGCGCAACTTTTTCTCTATCTATGTGTCTGGTTCATATTTTCTCTATTCCTTGTCAGTTACGAGATGTACGTTTTTTAATATTGTAGATGGTCACATTCCAGTATAGAAAATCATGACTAAAAAAATATTTTAAAAACAATATTAATTAGTCTTGTAACTCATTTATAATTATGCAATGTCCTAAGCTTAAAAGTAGCCCAGTATTTTGGCATGACAAAATACCTGTATGTCTTCAGGGTTTATAAAAACAAAATTTTCCACGTTTTTGCTCATTACTCAAAATTATGTTTGTTCACTTATGCCTGATTCCTATAAACCAGGGGTGGCCAACTTGATTCGACCTAAGATCTACTGTTTACTGAGTAGACTCTGTGCGATCTACCAATTACATAATCAGTACCTCTTCATTCAACTTATATTAAACTCATATTTTTCTTTGCCTTGCCATGATCGACTGGATTAAGAGCCGCGATCGACCGGTCAAATCAAATCAAATCAAAATTTTTTATTTCACATAAACCAATACAGGTGCTTATGAAACGTCGAATTTAGGTGCACGGTTCCAATTAGTTGTTTCCTATGGAGAAGAGCCGGCAAGAAACTCCATGGTTACTCTTTTAAAAATAATACCTTTAACAATTTCAGTGGATACAGTACAATGATTTAGGATAGTGAGAGAACAATGAGGTCCTGACCACAGACCAATGAGTAATGTAGTACTAAAAGACTTGAGTACAAAAACTAACAAACAAAAATAAAATTAAAAAAAAAGTAATATGAATAATATTGTAGTAATTTATAAATTTATAGATGCAGGTCCACAAAGTTCTCACATTTACAAAAGTGAAAAGGAAGCTAAACTATATAAAACAATTGACATAATTAAATGTCATCAAAACTTAGCTAAAAAATCATTGTAAAGTAAGATAAAGATATCTTGAGAGTAATGATAGCAATAAAAAAAAATAAAAAATATATAATCTTAATTGAGGATAGTTAGTAGACGTACACATATGTTTTGAATGAGGTTCCAGGGAAGCCACATGTGCAGAACTAATGCCAAACATCCCTGTCGTCAACGTAGTCCTTAGTCTTGTAATATGGTTTTTGAGTGAGGATACGTTTAATATAGGTTTAAACCGAGGTAGTTAATCGCGATTGACTGGTTGGCCACCCCTGCTATAAACGAAAACGAATCGTTTTGCTTACCAATGGTAGCGTTTTTATTGCCAAACTGAGCATATAAATAGACTCGTAAGCTAATTTTACCTGTGATAGCTACTACCTACTACTATACAAAACCATAAGGTCTTTGCTTCATTATTGGTAAAGATACAAGTCTCAATTTTAACCAATAACGCTCCGTAAATAGGAATCGGGCATCAAAGCACTTTTAGAAATCAGACGGCAGCACATCAGTCGCGTCACCGTCATATTCGATCCAGTCACGTCAAAAAATGTAGTTCTGTAGAATTAGTACGACGTCGTTTATACACGAAACGACACGACACTTCTAGTGTGATAGTGAACGATTATAACAGTGATAGCCTAGTGGTGTGACCGTCGGACTGCCAAGTCATAGGTCTCGAGTTCGACCCCAAGGCACGCACCTCTGACTTTTCTGATTCATGTGCGTATTGTATAATTATCACTTGCTTAAAAACGGTGAAGGAAAACATCGTGAGGAAACCTGCCTGAGAGATATTTCTCGACGGCATGTGAAGCCAAGTCAGAGGCCCATGAGCGGCATACACTCTGACACCAGGTTAGTCACTAACCACACGAAAAGAAGATGTGAATGAATGAATTCTATGAACCGGAGTCGTCACCGCATTTTGTCGTGAGCCGTGGAAAGAAGTCACACATCGAGATCCAAATAATTACTTATTTTCCATTAAACTTCCATTTCTTTATTCACTTCAAACAAGACCTCACTATTTTCTCTGTTATAAGGTGGACCAGGCAGCGGCAAGGTGACCCATTGCGACAACCTGATGCAGGAGCGGCGCGGCGTGGTCCACATCAACATGACGGACCTCCTGCAGCAGTACGCCATCGGCAACGGTACTGCCAACCCCGGTTTGCACTTTATGTAGTATAGACTATAGATAACACTGTAGATATAGATAGCTTCATAGCTAGATAGATAGCATTATACTGGGTGTAAAAATAGCCTTAACGAAGCCGAAGTCTACGTATACTGCACACAAGACTAAGTAACATACAGAAAAAATAATTGCTGGGAAACGACTTTTATTTTTTGGTATTAAAAACAGCTTAAAATTGTAGCGCGCAATGTAAGTGCGCGTGCAGCAGACTGTGCCTACATTTCAAAAATGTTGATAATGTTTGTATAGAAGAATGTTTAGTAATAACATTTAAACTTAGTTTTCGTGAAAAACGTAGGTACAAAAATATTGTGACTTTGACCTTCAATATCTCCATAACCAGTCGGTTCCCAGGTATGGCCCAATACCAAAAAATCTTCGTAATGATGGGAAGTATACGTGGCTCTTGGCTTCGTTAAGGATATTTCTACACCCGATATTGTAGTGAAAGGCCGGAGATAAGGCACTCCTAAACTACGCGTCTTAGTCAAAGCTTAAAAATATTTTTGAGCTCGTCCAACGTGATGACATTTTTGATGTAAACATCTAATGCAGCGGTACGGGTGTGAATGTGGCTGTTGCGTGGCGACGCTCGCGATGGCAGACACACGACAGCAGACCTTCGTAACTCGTCGGCTCTCTTCGGTTTGATTCGGCCAGTTGTTTTTTTACAAAATGATTTTCTTTGTTTTCACATCTGCCAAGCGAAACGCAATGGTATCATCTGTTTTTCTTTTAAAAAATATTTTTCCCTCTTTAGCAATGCCTTCTTTATTTAGGTTGCGTTTACAGACACAAATCTCACATGCACAAACACCTAGGACCCGGAACAACTATCTGTGGGCCATACAAATATTTATTCCGTGCAGAAATCGAACCAGCGACCCGTAGCGTAGAAGCCAATCACTCAGTCACTGCGCTATTCGAGATTCCTACTTTGGATATTACCTTCTATTTCTTCTTTACATAGTATAAAACAAAGTCGCTCCCGCTGTTTGTACGCTTAGATGTTTTAAACAACGCAACATATTTTAATTTAGTTTTCAGCAATAGATAGAGTGATTCAAGAGGAAGGTTTATGTGCCCCACATTAGTATCTACATTGCACATTGCAAGAGTAGAGTAAGTCTAAAATGAATAACAGTAATAAATACTCAAATAAAAGTTTTGTTTTTCTAATGACCAATGTGTCAGGTTTTTAGGCCAAATTCTCCGGCTAAATATTAATCTTTGTCCGGCTTTTCTATTTTTGGGCCTGGCAACTCTAATCTCACAGATCTACTATAGTTGGACCGTTAATTCGATGCAGTAACTTGACAGTTCAAAGCAAAATAATGATACCATACTAAAACTAATAGTGTTGGGATAGTTAACGATTTTACGAAAAGAACGAATTCAAAAAATTGTTCAATTTAAACAAATCTCTACAAATTCTTTGTACCTCTTCTCGATGCTGTTCTCTTAGACCCAAATTGACTGATAGAGAATGCCTTATTACATTAAGTCCACATTATGTACCACAATTGTGCATTGAAGTACCTATTTATATTATACTTACTCTATTTTATACTTTTTCTTTCTTTCTCTTCTTCTTTCTTCTTCTTCTATTAAATAAATAAATAATTAGCTTTATGTTTAGTTATTTGACGCTTCAAAAATGTCTTATCAGTAGTTACTAGTGGTTACGGCTATTTTTAATAGTGATATATCGTGTTTTGATCCTCAAGTTATTAAATTCAATAAAAAGTATGTATATAAGTACATTATTAAGTTCATTCGATTTCATTAATTCTTTTTTTCACCTGACTACCCTTTTTTGTCAAATACTGGTATCCCTCTAACTGTCAAGTTACTGCATCGAATTAACGGTCCAACTATAAGACATTAAACAGTATGCCATCAGCAATGTTACTGCCTTTTTGGTTTGCACTTTATGTAGTACTAGCGACCCGCCTCGGCTTCGCACGGATGCAATGTAGATACTAATGTGGGGCATATAAACCTTCCTCTTGAATCACTCTATCTATTGCTGAAAACTGCATTAAAATCCGTTGCGTAGTTTAAAACATCTAAGCGTACAGACAGCGGGAGCGACTTTGTTTTATACTATGTAAAGATAGAATGTAGACTACACTGTAGATATCTATACTGTTCTGTCTAGCCTTTTCACAACTATATTTGTGTCAGCTTCCAGTCTAACCAGATGCGGCTGAATACCAGTATTTTACACGGAGCTATAGCAGTAATAGCCTAGTGGTGTGACCCTCGCACTGTCAAGTCATAGCTAGGTCTCGAATTTCAACCCAAGGCACGCACCACTGACTTTTCGGATTCATGTGCGTATTGTATAATTATCACTTGCTTAAAAACGGTGAAGGAAAACATCTTAAGGAAACCATGCCTGAGAGATATTTTTCGACGGCATGTAAAGCCAAGTCAGAGGCTCATTAGTTAGTCACTAGCCACACGAAAAAGAAAAGAAAGAAACGTAGTGACTGCCATCAGTCCCCCGCAACCCAGTTACAGGGCAGTGTCGATATCCCAAGGTTAGATCGGTTGTCAGACTTTCGAGCTTTTGACTTCCCGTAAGGACTGTCATAGCTAGACTGTAGATAGGTACCTACCTATACTCTATTTCATATAACATTATACCTCATTTTAGTAAGGAAATGTAAAGAAATAAACTATATCTATACGTATTTGCTTTCAGTAGAGATTCAACACAGTATAATACCTACATACATAGAACATACCTATTGTAGGCATCCTGCCTTGTCATAAAACAAAGACGAATACTACTAATTCATCTGCAAAACTTAGCATAAGCCCAATCTTAGCCCAACACTGTCCCACTACTGGGCACGGACCTCTTTTCAGAATACCACCACGCTGGCCTGGTGCTGGTTGGCGGACTATACAACATACAGAACTTTTTATAGACTCAGGTGTGCAGGGTTCCTCACGATGTTTTCTTTCACCGTTAAGGCAAGTTACGATCAAATTCTGATCACAGACCCTCCTTGCAAGGCAAGCGTTCAACCTCTTAGGCGATCAATGTTTTCTTGAATGCAATATCCCTTTGACCATTTATTGTAGTAGTCATCGAGGGTCATGTTTAACACAACATTTACAGCTTACAGGCAGATATGTTGATGATGAAATGTATTAATAAACGAATCACGAAGTTTTCTCGTTTGTCGCATCGGTAAATATATTCAGTAACATTCACGAAATATAGTGATAGCGATAGCCTAGCAGTTGAACCCTTACCTTCCATGCAGAAGGGTCTGAGTTCGATGCCGGCCCGTACCACTGATTTTACGAATTCATGTGCGGATCAGAATTTGATTATCACTTGCGTTAACGGTGAAGGAAAAACGTCGTGAGGAAATCTGCACACCTGAGAGGGCTCCATAAAGTTCTTGATGATGTGTGTAGTCTGCCAACCCGCACTAGGCCAGCGTGGTGGACTAAAGCGTAACGTCACTTGCGTTAACGGTGAAGGAAAAACGTCGTGAGGAAACATGCATACCTGAGGCACAAAACAGATAGGTACAGAAGTCAATCACATGTATGTACTTCACTTTTCATACCTACGCTCGGCGGCCGCTCTATCTATATAAATCTATCTCTCTCAAGCGTATGGCACTCGCGCTCGCACTCACTCGCACTCTAGTCCCAAACAGTCCGAGATATCGTGTCCGTGAGCAGTGTCTATGTGTGCGTTGCTCGAGCGCACTTGTATATAGATTGACTTCTGTACCTATCTATTTTGTGCCTGAGGGCTCCATCAAGTTCTCGATGGTATGTGTAGTCTGCCAACCCGCACCAGGCTAGCGTGGTGGACTAAGGCCTAAACCCTTCTCATTTCTGAGAAGTGGCCCGTGCCCAGCAGTGGGACAGTAATAGGCTAATTATGTTTATGTAACATTCACGATTTCTAGCATTTTCCCCACAATAAATTATATTTTTATATTTGAATGCAGTTTACTTGTTATTATAATGTTGCAAGTTCATGTGTGTCGTGACTGTAAACGTTGGTTTATTATAAAAGCATATTGCAGTTCAACAGTTATAAAATAACACGTCTAGGTAGTCCAGTAGGTACCGAACATCGCGTTGGTAAATTCCGTAATAGTGTATGTAGAACATTGTAATGATACTATGATTTGTTTGCGGTTTTACTCGTGCATATTATTTTTAAGGTCGTGGTTTTGTTCATAATAATTAAGTTTGATAATTAATTAAGTTCCTAATTCTAAAGAATGTTACGTAAACATGATTTAGATTTTTAACATACCATCACGCCTGTATTCCCCGAAGGGTTAGGCAGAGATGTATAGTAACATCGTCATTTCGCCGTTATGTTTAAGTCCCATTAATAGGGGGCGAGCCTATTGCCATCAACCGGACACAAATCCAAATTCCGAATTGCTACTGAGGAATTCCACACGAAAAAACCCAATAACACTTTGCCCGACCTGGGGATCGAACCCAGGACCTCACGATCAGCAGCGTGCTTGCCATAGCTAGACCAACGAGTCAGTTAGATATTTATTATAGTTTAGATTTTTCTACTTTGCAATACAATATAAATGCTGTATACAGGGTACTTTTTTTAGAACGGGCGTTCAGAGAAATTTAAACTATGAATTATGATGGAGGAAAAGCTGATTTGGTAGGAAATCGAACCTTCTTAAAATATAGGATGTTACTTTTCGCAGCTTCCTCAGTCCAATTCTTGAATATTTAAAGTAGGTACTTTTCTTCCATGACTCATTGAGATGGAACGCCCGGTATAAAGTATGCAAAATAAGTAAAAAATTGTTTTAACGTAAGTGTTGCTTGTTACCGCCTGCCGTGCTAAGTTTTTCTGTTTTGTTAATTAGGTACTTGAATATAAATGGCTACTTATTTAAAAGTAGCATATAAATGGTTTAGTGCACCTGCACACGTGCCACTCGCGACAGCCACTATAGTGGTATGGTGTTAGGCGGATCTTACGCCTGGCGGGCCACTGCCCAATGGTTGATGTTGGGAAGTTGTATACAAGGTTAGTCGGAAACGGGTACTAAGCCGAAAGGGTGTTAAAGTACCCATAATAAGGGATAACTTTTGTTCTACAACTTCCCCAAAACTCGATAGTTTAAGAGAAATAGCTTTTCAAAGATTTCGTAAAAAATATGCTAAAATCTATCTGTCCATAGCTATGATCAGCTGTTTTTACAATTTAGGTCATATTTGGGGTCACGGATTAGAAAAATAATTTTCTGAATTCATAACTAAATCAGGTATGATTTATTTTTGAAAAAAGTAAAATAAAAATGTTTTTGCATGTAAATAAAAATTATCGAATTTTGAAATTTTAACACTTGCTTTAAAAAATTCACCAGTGATACTTTAAGGGGTCCGCGGCTTAGTACCCCCTTTCCGGCTAACCTTGCGTGTCAAGTCTTGATATCGCGATGCAGGATTTATGACATTTCATTTGACAGCTGTCATTGTTGTCGCTGTAGTCTGCTTGTCATTTGTCGTGCTGCGTAGTTCGCATGTGGCGTGATAGATGCCGCCACAGTGGCCGGCCACAAGCTGTAGACTAACTTTTCCATACATTTTGTAGGGACACGCCGCACTCGTGTGGCCAGTGGCGAACACTTACGACAATGGTCGCCACCGCATACACAAAACCCGGACACTCGCCACTTACCACTCCATAACTTTTCAGGCGTTGTAGATATGTATATCCAGCTTTATACCAGTGTAGTCGCCGGCACGTAAATTGGCAAGGTTTTAGCGTAGTGGGATTAAGATTGCGCATGTACACTTAGTGCAAGAAAAAAATGGTCACTTTTATTGCTTGTCATTATTCTATGGTTATTAAAATAAATGATGGAATCAGGCATTACTTCGCGGAAATCCATGACCTACAATAATATAGAATAAAAATATTTAGTGTTAATTCCGCCAAACAAATGGTCAAGCCTGAATGCAGTATGCAGCACCGCCCTCCCGCCGGCAAATGCAGAAGGTGCGATTAATAACATGCAACACACAAGCAAACCAAACCGATACGACACGTGTTTCGCCCATCCACGGGCATCCTCACGAGTAATCCTTATAATTAACACTAAATATTTTAATTGTATATTTGTAGGTCTATGGTTATTGCTATAATTTATTTTTAAGCATGTCTATTTATAAGAAAGAAAGGAGAGGAATTCTCTTCTTTACTGTTGCCAAGTTACGTGCCGCCGGCTTAGTAGTCTGCGAGTAAAGAAGTTATGATAAACAGACGAACAGACAGACGGACGGCGAAAGGTTTCCTAGTTGGACTACGGAATCCTAAAGAAGGAAAACCCGACTTCTATCGATCAACGCATTGTCGAGTAATTAATCATATATCACTCATACATTGTGTATCTACACGACACCATCATACTCGTGTCGTGAGTAGCGAATGCAATCTCGACGAGATAGAGCGATAGCATAGAAGCTTTTTTCCCAGCGTCGAATTATTGCAGCATTGCTAGGTTTACAGTAAGGTTGGAAATTCACCAAATAATATAAATATAAAAATAATAATATATATATTGACTGTGTATGACTGGCTGTCCATAATGGTGTGTTGGTACCTACGCTTATGTATGGAAGTGAATGTTGGTCGTGGCAGAAGAGGCATGAAAGTAGAATAAATGCCGTGGAAATGCGTTCCTTGCGAAGTATGTGCGGTGTAACTTTGAATGATAGATTGAGAAATGAAGAGATTAGACAAAGTTGCGGTTTAAAAGATGATGTAGTGACAAAAATTGAAAGGAGTATGCTTAGGTGGTTTGGCCATGTTGAGAGAATGAGTGAACGGCGATTAACAAAAGAAATTTATAAGGCGGAGGTTAATGGGAACGCCGGTAGAGGACGTCCTAGAAGGACATACATCGATGTTATTGGTGATGTTCTTCACAAAGGTCAGGTGCGTAGTACTCTCAACCGGCGTGCGTGTATGACAAGATGTATGAATGTGGATGAAGCGAAAGGGGTATGTAAGAGTCGTAGCATGTGGCGTTCTATAGTTTCTGCCTACCCCCATGGGAAAAAGGCGTGAGTTTATGTATGTATGTATGTAATATATATATTATTGTGAAGGACGGCACGGTTGACATCTGTCGGGCATGTTACTGTCCCGGTGAATCCAGTAGTTCCTGAGATAAGCGCCTTCAAACAAAAAAACAAACTCTTCAGCTTTATAATATTAGTATAGATGAGGACACTCTTTGCCTCTCTGACCGTTGTGCCTCGGGAGTTGGGACCCATAATCTTAAGCTATGGAACTCTTCTTGAATACCCTCCACCATGGTGTTCCACCCTTGCTACCTATTAAACGATATAATATTCAGAACTGGTAGGTAAATGTAAATAATGAAGTGTAATATGTTTGTATTCTGAGAAATATGATACAGTTCGATTTTATTCCAATTGTATGTTTGTGTTGTTTGTAAAATGATGACTCATGTTATAATGACGGGTTAAAAGTGACAAGTGGTTTTTGTTTTAAAAAAAATAACGTAATTATTATACCGGATACACACTAAACTTACTTGTCATAATTATCGTGAATGTAATGATAAAAAAAAATGTTTTAATGTGTTTGTATTATGTAACACACACTTTAACAAAATAGAATATGTGTGCTCCAAAAAGTTTAATTAATATAAACGATAAATGTATTCGGGCGCCAGGAGCGAACAGAACAAACAAAGCAACAGGAAGCTTACCGAGTAAAGTTGAACTTTTAATCTTCAAGCGGGAGGAATTAATAAAAACAAAACCTTAATACATACATACATACATAAACTCACGCCTTTTTCCCATGGGGGTAGGCAGAAACTATAGAACGCCACATGCTACGACTCTTACATACCCCTTTCGCTTCATCCACATTCATACATCTTGTCATACACGCACGCCGGTTGAGAGTACTACGCACCTGACCTTTGTGAAGAACATCACCAAGAACATCGATGTATGTCCTTCTAGGACGTCCTCTACCGGCGTTCCCATTAACATCCGCCTTATAAATTTCTTTTGTTAATCGCCGTTCACTCATTCAAAACCTTAATATGACTTGTTTTTATTCCCTGTAGGCTTAGGATATAGCTACAATTGTCTTAAATTAATTATTCATAGCTATAATTAAGTTAAACTAAAATTAATATTATTATTGTTATTACGTGACGCATCAGAAAGTGCATCTGACGCTATTGCATTCATATATTTTGTATGAAGGCGTGCACACTTAACTTACGCGTCGCGTCGTAGTGTCCACTGTGCACGCCTGCATACAATATATATATAAGGTCTAACATTATTAATCCGAAATATTTTAAGACGTACATCTATGAATGCTAAGGAACTCATATAAAATATCAAATTTCTTATTTATCCATTTAATTGTTAATAAATAAATAAATTTTAAATGACTTGAATAACGATAAATTTACTGGCTCTTTATTATTTTTTACATCCATCCACGCCAGTTACTACGTAGTACCTACACGCCATTGAGGCGGCGGCGCGCGCGCACTGTTTACCTATTTTGATTGATCGTAGCCGAAAATCAAACGCTAGCGACGCGGCGGCAATAGTCCCCCCGCAGGCGCCCACGCGAGCGCACGTGTTTCTAGGTTTTGAGCGCGACGCACGGCACGGCGACGTACGACTGCCTGCAACGAATGTACTTCCAACATGATGGCACATTATGATAGGCGCGTCAGGGACGACCTAACAAACGAGTACGGAGATCGTTGGATAGGTCGAGGCGGCCCTGTTGCCTGGCCAGCTCGCTCTCCTGATCTAACGCCATTAGATTTTCACGTGTGAGGTAGGGCTAAAGACCTAGTTTATGGTAACGATAGCCATACAATATCTAGTGCCGAGGAACTAAGAAATCGGATTGTGAATGCTTTCGCAGTGATGAGTAGTGACAGACACACTTCAGTGCGCGTGCAAGAACATGTCATAAAGCGTGCCGCCTTCTGTGTCCAACAGCAAGGCGGATATGTGCAGCAATTAGTGTAAATAAAATAGTTGTTAGGTATGTACATTTAAATCATTGTAAATAAGACTGATTCAAATTTTTAAACACGCCAAAATCATTGTTGTAATAATTTGTAAGCCTATTTAACCTGTCTACCTACCTACAATGCAGTAAAAACCTATAACAATTATAATTTTCTACGACTTCGTAAAAATGTGTGACAACGCAAAGTACCTATTTATTATTATTTTAACCCATTGACGCATTGTCCGACGCCGCGACGTGAGTGAGCGACAAATGCGGCAACGCGAAACGATACGACGCGACTCGACACAGTGCGAAACAAATGAAATATCAAAAAGTAGATGTTACTACACGTGGCCTACGTTGTCAAGTAGTCTAATTAATAATGCGGATTGTTTTTTACGCACCGATATGCGTACACGAAGTGTTAAAGTATAATTTTATTGTGTTCTAATAACAACGCTTGAAAACAGTACCTTCTTAACCATTGTTACAATAAAAACGCACTACCTACTTATTGACATCGCGGCAGTCAGTTGTGCATTGTGTCGCGTCGCGACTTGTCTCTTTCCATTACCTAGGACAACCCAAGCGAGGCGAACTCTAAAGTTAAATTGGGGAAAAAAAATCTCTCACGAGCCGGACTTGAACCTGCGACTTGGTTCAGAACACCAGTCGATTTAACCGCTAAGCTACCGTGAACTCTTTATCCTGCTCGTGAAAAAATTATAACTAAGTACCTATGCAAAGTAGGTAGGTACAAATAAACACGACAGGTAGGTAGGTATCTAAATCAAATTATTGTGTCAATAATTTGTCAGTCCAAAGCCTGATAAAGTGTGATGGAGAATTTGAATCAGACAGTAGGACGTTTAGTAGATAAATCATAAGTACGTAATAAGGGATACAGTCAGGGGTACAGTAGATAATAATTAAATAGGTTTTAAGAAAGACCGTCGTTTGCACGCGGCCTCACTCGACAATTGCGACCGGCCTAGTCGCGCCAAGCCACTGTACCTACTATGCCGCTATTATGTTGAGTACGTACCTATGTACTTACTTAGGTAGGCTAATGAGTGAGTAGGTAAGTAATTAATCAGTCGAATTATCAATTTTAAAATAGGATTTCTGATAAGATCTATCAATGGTACGTACTCCGAATCAGCTGATCTGAGTCAATGACCTACCAGTGTTTGATTTTTTTGCGCGGGAACCGGAGTTTGGGCGGCACTATGTACTTAGGTAGGCTAATGAGTGAGTAGGTAACTAATTAATCAGTCGAATTATCAATTTTAGAATTAGGATTTCTGATAAGATCTATCAATGGTACGTACTCCGAATCAGCTGATCTGAGTCAATGACCTACGCAGAGCGTTAGTTTTTTTACGCGGGAACAGGAGTTTGGGCGGCACTATGTACTTACTTAGGTAGGCTAATGAGTGAGTAGGCAACTAATTAAGCAGTCGAATTAACAATTTTAGAATTAGGATTTCTGATAAGATCTATCAATGGTACGTACTCTGACGCAGCTGATCTGAGTTAATGACCTACGCAGAGCGTTTGATATTTTTGCGCGGGAACCGGAGTTTCGGCGGTACGACGATGCACCAGTGCCGCCCGCCACTTGACAACAGAGTAAGAGAGAGAGAGGGGGAGACTCAGAACTCGGACGACAAGCACTAGAGCCCGCCCCCGCGCGCGTTCATTCATTGAGGAAACGTTTCATGCCAAGTGAAACCAACATTATTAAAATTAAATTTAGCAAAGGTGTAATTTTTTTTATTATTATATTAATTATTATTTACTACAAGGCATGTTTTTAACCTGTAGATTCACCTCCTTAAATATTTCGGATTAATATTGTTAGACCTTATATATGAATCCGATAGCGTCAGATGCACCTTTTCTTTTTTCATCGTTGGAATATCCTCATGGATGTCCCTCGCCCGGGCAAGGCGAGGGAGTCTGCCGGACTCTTACCGGCTAAAAACCAACGGTGTTCCTTCTCCTGACCGTTCGACCGAGGTCACAGGATTCGCAAAAGCATGCACCGCAACCAGCGTTCGATGCACCTACTGATGCGACAGGACACGTAAGTCTAGTGTGAATCCTGCATCAGCGTCCTAGCAAATGAATCGGTTTACCAATCAGTACTGAACTCGCACACCTTCAGATGCTAACACTTGGATTTAGCCATGTGAGTAGATAGTATGCCACCGCACCAGGCCAGCGTGGTGGACTATGGCCTAAATCTAAATATTAAGGCCTAAACCCTTCTCTTCCCTTTTCGTCAATACCGGGATTACCAAGATTAAAGATAACCTTAAGGCTACTATCAGATAGACTACATGTGTGAAGTTGACATGTTCAGCATACACACAGTACATACATCCTTACTAATCTTTAAATAGTATAAAACAAAGTCGCTCCCGCTGTCTGTACGCTTAGATCTTTTAAACTACGCAACGGATTTTAATGCAGTTTTCAGCAATAGATAGAGTCATTCAAGAGAAAGGTTTATATGCCCCACATTAGTATCTACATTGCACCCGTGCGAAGTCGGGGCGGGTCATTAGTTACTAATAAATGCGAAAGTAACTCTGTCTGTCTGTTCGTTACTTCTTTACGACTAAACTGCTAAACCGATTTTGATGAAACTTGATACAGAGATAGTATGGAACCCGGAGACGGACATAGGCTACTTAAAATAACATAACATAACATCACGCCTATATTCCCGGAAGGGTTTGGCAGACAGTTATAGTAGCAGCCTCATTTCGCCGTTATGTTTAAGTCCCATGTAATAGGGGGCGAGCCTATTGCCATCAACCGGGCACTAATCCAGACTCCGGGCTGCTACTGAGGATTTCCACACGGAAAAACCCAATAATACTGCCCGACCTGGGGATCGAACCCAAGACCCTATGCTCAGCAGTCGCGCTTATAGGCTACTTCTATCCCGAATAACCGTGACAAACGACATCTACGCAGGCGAAGTCGCGGGTGACCTCTAATAGTATTGAAAACTTTCCCTCACCCAACTCCTGACTAGATCTGCATATAAATTCTAATAAAAATATTTGTTTAACAGACATGCAAGATTTCGGCACGCTATCCAGCAAGACAGTGACAGAAGTCCTGATGCTGGAGATGAAGATGGCCCCCACAGCTAAGACCTACCTCGTGTCGGGGTACCCTCGGTCCATGAGGGACGTCGCTGAGTACTCTGATAAGGTAAGCAGAATTATAAGTGTTTTATTCGTAGTTTACACTAGCTTAACTAATGCTTCGTACTTGTCACTAATATCTTGCGTCTAAACATGCTGAATTAGTGAGACTACAAGTGCGAGTGAATAGAAGCCGACCCTTACTAAGCGACAAGCAGCTATCCCCACCAGAAATTAACTAAGCACTTGTCGCCTGCGCAGTTGTATGAACAATCACACCACACAGATAGACTGTGTCCTAGACTAACACAGAATAATTTTTAACAGGGAAAATGAAGCAGTTTAAAAAAAAACTTGACTTGGGCGCGTTTGGCCCTAGTCTCACCTAGTGGTAAGCGCAGATAGGGACTAAGATGGAGCACACGAATCCAAGGAACAGAGATAAAGAGGTAATCCTCTGGCTCTCACATATCCACGACGGAACACAGTAAACTGCTTGACGCCGGACTTTAATGTGAGGGTGGTAGCTAGCCAGGTGGACCGTATAGATCCTACCACCAAACGTGCTGGGTTTTGTTGCATCTTACAACAGGCGTCTATTCTCAGCGTGTGGTGAGGAAGTTTTATATTCTAACCCGTCCCCACACGGGATAGTTCCTCTAGAGAGCGAGTAAAACCAAGGGCAACAACTAGTTATTTATAAAGAGGTTTGAAAATTGTTCTATGTAAGTTGACATAGCCAACATTTTTTTTTTCAATTTTAATTATTGTTTTGTTTTCTTAGGGCGATCTTTACCTGCAAATATCTCTGCAACGTGACACTTTAGAGCACCATATTGACTGACATATTTCGTTTGTTTAAGTGTCATCTACTCATACAGTGGAATCTGCTTATAACGACGACGAAGGGACATGCGATATTTAGTCTTACTAAGCGACCGTTGTTATAAGTATCCGTACATATTTCGCTGTGTTGAAATATCGTGTGTAACAATTTAGAAAATATAAATATATTTTCCATTATATCTCTACAAGTTGAATGAGAATAGTCATTTATAACATCGATGTATATGTAAGTTAGTTAATTTACTAACAAAATAAAGGACGCGTCGTTGTAACCAGAAGATTTTTTATTTTATCTTGAAATTACGTCGCTAAAAGCGGTTTCGTCGCTATATCCGGAGTCGTTTGGTCGTTATAAGCGACCTCTTCTCTTAACAATTTCAATGGAAACCAAACTAAATGATGTTCGCTAGCCGCTATAAGCGGATCGTCGCTTTAAGCGAAGTCGTAATAAACCGATTCCACTGTATTTATCATTTTCAATGTAAACTATGGGAATGAAAAAGTTGTTGCTTGTACTATATCTATGTCTCGCACAGTGCAAGAAACAAACTATTTTACCGACCACGTATTGCCAACATTATATAAATGAAAATACAAGTATTTTTTCATAGGTTTTTTTTTCTTTTTTTAAAACATTGCCATTGCCCCACACTATAATTTCTCCTGTATCGTAGGTGCGTTTACAGACGCAAATCTTCACATGCACAAAACATCCAGACCCGGATCAACTAGATAGTTGATCCGGGTCTGGATGTTTTGTGCAGATTACCTATTGTATGGCCTACAGATTAGGCCATACAATAGGTACTTGTTCCGTGCGGGAATCGAACCCACGACCCGTAGCGCAGAAGCCGATCGCTCAGCCACTGCACCAGTCGTGTCGTAAATTTTTTTTATTTTAATAATTAAATAATAATTAATTATTAAAAAATATATTATGGTGGTGACAGGTGACATGATGAAAGGCGGTAGTAATGTCAATTTATTCAATCATCGAATTGATTGATGTCATGGTTTTTACAACAAATCAAAGATTACTACGTCATATGGAACCAAAAGGACATATTATTGATATATTATTGCATAACACAGCTCTATATGTAGCGTATTAAGATACATAACGCATTTTCATAAATATTAACATTCCTCAACAGGCGAAAATCTCGTTTAAAACGCCCGTTGACGACTTCGACAACCCATCGGCAAATAGTCAAAGTGTAACCTAAACTGTTTTTTTTACTGTTGGAAAATCCTCATGGATGCCCCTCGCCCGGGGAAAGCGAGGGGGTCTGCCGGACTCTTACTGGCTAAAAACTAACGGTGTTCCTCCTTCTGACCTAAGGCCGGGGTCACGGGATTCGCTGTTGCATGCACCGCGACCCCGGCAGGTCTCGGTCCACCAGCTTCTTCTGGTGGACCTCTCCTGTGGTGGGGCAGTTGCTCCCCTGCCCCACATCCTTTCGAGAGGCGCGCACTGAACACGGCGCGCCATCCTCCCTGGGCCCGTTACTGGTAGGGCGACGGGTTCCCCAACCCGCCGCCCGCAGGCCACTCACTAGGGTGGCCGGAGATCGTCACGCGCCCTCCGGCGCCCGGTGCGTCTAGCTCGAGAAGGGAGAGAAGAAGCGGCCTCCCTCTCCCTCTCTGCTACCTCCTCGGTCGCCATCACCTCCTCGCAAAAAGAGGCGATGGCTTCCCACGCAGTCTCGCTCCCGACCATGGACAGAACCACGGCCGGAAGCCAGAGGTCACCACCGATCGCCGCGACTAGTTCGCGGCGCTGCGACCCCCATGCTGGACACGCCTGCAAAGTGTGCAGCGCCGTGTCCTCGGGAACCCCGGCAGGCCTAACCTAACCTTATGTAGTGACTCAGATATCAGACCTAGAGGAATGACGTCATATTAAAAAAAGGTATACATGTACATATCATAATATATGCATAATTTTCTTTGGCCGGCTACTTTACTTTTTGGTCCATTTTGTCAGATGTCCTTTAGTTCACCATCTTGATAAAACAGTATTTAAACTGTCGATTTCGATCGATGCCGTAAAGACAGCTAGGATAAAAATTGGTATATATCTATGTCAAGGACAGCGCCCAAGTACAGTATATAAAAACGACGCTTGCTAGTATGTTTTGTGTTGATAGGTAATTATTTTGTTGGCCATTTTTCTGATGGATTTTGCTTAATAGTGCTCCCACACAGAGGTATATCATGTAAATTGTAAAATATGGCGCGAACCAATTCAAAAAAAGAAGTACCTATGTAAACAGTCTTTTAGAACTTTTTTATCAAAAACTGGTAATATTATAAATTAAGATATTGTTAAAATCAAATATGTATTTCCAATTCTGTTCTTCCTTTGTAGTTTTTTATTAAAACACTAGATTATTTATAAATATATTTTTTTAAATTAAATCAGCGAAAGATTGTTTAGACACTAAGTACCTACCTATAACATTTCGATAAATTAGGTTTTTTGAGTGGGAGCACCAGATTTACATACAAGTCCCGCCTCAATGCTTGGCTGTTTGCGCGCTCTGAGTCGCAAGTTCGGCTCCCGGCAGTGGCGTAACTATAGGGTGGCAGGGCTGGCAAAATGCCACGGGCCCCCGGCCCAAGAGGCCGCGAGCTCAGAAGTAACCTAAAATTTTTAACAGAATTAAGTAAAAACTATAAATTTGTAATTCTGTTGGGTAACTACTTCAGTGATTTATTAAAATTTTATTACAACGTGACTATTTTCACAGGGGCCCCATCCAATTAATTTTGCCACGGGCCTCTAATGGTATAGTTACGCCACTCGCTCCCGGTGCCGCCTTGACCACATTAATCTAAGACAGACATTAATTATAATTCCTGCTTCAATTTACGGGTGCATTAAAAAAACCTCCATGATTAACAATACCTAAGTACGTCTGGCGCAATCAGGGCAGTCAGTCCCTCTACCAACCTTGCTGACGGGCAAGTCTTCAGACCTCGGCATGAACTATTCTCGTATAACTCGTGCCGACACGAGAGAGGCTTTATGCCCGGTTCCTATGCCCAAAAACTATTCGTTTGTTTCCAATAGTAGCATTTTTATTGCCAAACATATAAATTAAAGTCGCCAATTCCTAGCACTCTGGCCGCGCTTAATGATCTCTTGGATTCTAAACCAACAGGTGATCTGTTTGCGGATGGATGGACGAAGATTTTATTGGTATGTCAGAAGTATTGTGAGAGGAATTTATGACAGTGTTGTTAACCTTTTTTTATTTATGTTTTCACTTAAAATTTTACTTTACTTTGTTTATTTTTATATTTTAGTTACTGTAATTGGTTGTAATACAACCGTTGTAATTAAATACATAAATAAATAGACTCGTAAGCTAATTTTAAGTGCGATATTTTGAAATGGCATGCTTTGCGAATCCCGCGACCCCGGCCGGACGGTCAGGAGGAGGAACACCGGTAAGAGTTCGGCAGACCCCCTCGCCTTCCCCGAGCGAGGGACATCCATGAGCATTTTCCAACGATAAAAAAAGAAATACCTCCCACGGGACAATGTTTGTTGGTTTTCAAGGCACGGGACATTACGCCCATGCGTTGGACGACTGTATGGGCTAGACTATGCCAAGACGATCGAGTCACCGTGTAGCAACATTACATCCCATCTCGTAATGAAAATACTCCCAGAGGAGGCTCGAGTTACTGCCGCTGCATTCGAAGTTATTGTGAGCGCTGTGCTACAATATTGCTGGTCAGGGAAAGGTCGAAGAGTGATAGAAGAGGTCTTGTTAGGGGGTGTTGAATAGAATTATGCATGTTGTATGGATATGGTTACTCAATGAGTCACATAATAGGATAATCACGGGTTTAAAAAAAAAATTGCCTAGGTACTTACAGAATTTAGGCTCATCAACATCATTCTCCTACCCTTATCCATCAGGATATTAAAAAAAAACCTAAGTACTTATATAATTTCTGCTGGGGTTGCGGTGCATGCTTTTGCGAATCCCGCGACCCCGGCCGAACGGTCAGGAGAAGGAACACCGTTGGTTTTTAGCCGGTAAGAGTCCGGCAGACCCCCTGCCCCGGACGAGGGACAACAAAGGTACTTACAGAATTAAAATATATGTATTTGTATTTCTTATTTTCCTACACAAATGTCACCCTTCGTGCACGATTAAATGTAAAATACATGTTCATTGCTAGGTATATGAAACATTGTAAGTGATTATAAAGTTAGAACTACTTATGTAAGAGTGCTACGTCTTCCAACAAACTATACTGGCCTGCAAAAATAAGTATCACACTTTTAAAATTGCAATAACTTTTTAAGTACACACGATATATTTTCGAAGCAAAAAGGACTCGAAAAAGAGTTTAACTTTGTTACTATAGTTTCAAAGAAAGCTGATAAAATTTGCTATAAAACGTTTTTTTATTTTAAATCTCTAACTTCTATAGTTTAGAAAAAATTGAAATTTTAAAAGTGTGATACTTATTTTTGCAGGCCAGTGTAGTTTACAGTTTGGCAGAGGTATAATTATTTCTGTGAATATACACTTTTTATTTTGGAACACATGTGACTAAGAGAGTGATGAATATGAATGTTGATGGATGGAGGGGAAGAGGGAGACCAAAGAAAAGATGGATGGCTTGTGTGAGGGAGGATATGAAAGATAAGGGAGTAAATGATAATGAGACGGCTGACAGGGAAGAATGGAAGAGAAAAACATATTGCACCGACCACAAGTGACTTGGGACTAGGGCAGGCAGATGATGATGATGAAGATAGTGATTTTATTTTTTTAAAGCAAATAGTACTGAATTAGGTAGGTACCTTGGTAATTGAATTTGACTAAACGTTGTATAAAACAATACCGGTTTCATTCGGTTTTTAGCGGTATCAAGCCTCGTTCATTGGCTACATGATACACAGTACACACATAGTTCATTTCCGCATTATTTCCCGTCGGAATATCTGGAAGCATGGCAGTGCCCCCGCCAAGTCGAGTTAATGATAATATGATTTTGCTGTTTCAAATATTCAAATAATGTTATCTGAAGTAGTTGAATGCTACTGTCTATCATTAAGGATTCTTTGTTTAACAGGTAGTTTAGCTTACCTAAATATCCCAAAATACTCTTTGTTTATTCTCATTACACAGTGATGACAAACATTCCATATGAAATAATCGAATTATCAGTAAATAGAAACTCTACTTAAAAAGTATCGTCATGGTACTTAGTTAATCACTCCCTTCCACTATGGGTGACCACATTCCAGTGATATCCACGCTTAAATGTCAAGGTCTGATATAGGTAGCAATATAATTATTGTATTGCGAATTAACGATACAAGGTTAGTCGGAAAGGAGGTACTAAACCGAAAGGGTGTTAAAGTACCCATAATAATGAATAACTTTTGTTCTACAACTTTCCAAAAAAGTAATTAGTTTAAGAGAAATAGCTGTTCAAAGATTTCATAAAAAATACGCTAAATTCTATCTAGTCTCTGCTATGATCAGATGTGTTTATATTTTAAGTTATATTTGGGGTCACGGATTAGAAGCTCCATTTTCTGAATTCGTAACTAAAGCAGAGATGAAGAATTTTTGAAAAAATTTAAATTAATATCATTTTGCATGGGTTTTTTTTATTGATATTTGAAATTTTAACGCTTTTTTTAAAACAATCATCAGTGATACATTAAGTGGCCCACGGCTTAGGCCCCTTTCTGACTAATCTTGTATAAGGTGTTACAAAATTAACCAGAAACCAGTAAGTAGATTGTTTGGAATCAGCTACTTAATCGACTTCAGCAATTTTAAGGTATATTTTTTTCAAAAAGTGCTCTTTCATTTACTTATGCCCGGTGCCTATAAACAAAAATGGATCGTTTTGCTAACCAATGGTAGCATTTTTTATTACCAAACTGAGCATTTAAATAGCCTCGTAAGCTAATTTTACCTGTGATAGCTACTTCCATATCGTCGCTGGGCAGTGAAAACCCCGTAAAGCACAAATTCATTTTTATTTTTTGTAATTCATTTGTTGGGTAGAAAACCCTGAAATGCATATTTGGGACTAACGTGCACAGCTCTAAGATGAAATAGATTGATGAACAGATAATATAACAGAAGAACCTTACATCTACACTTCATACTTTTTTTTAACAGGCAGTTATTATTTCCTCCTGTAAAATTATATAGCTGTTCATAGCAATTACGAGGTTTTCACTGCGCAGTGACGATATGGGTGGGTTTACTATGCAAAGCTATTAGGTCCTTGGTTCATTATTGGTTAAGATATAAGCGTCTTAATTTTAACCAATAAAACTCCATAAATTATCGTCAGGATCGCTCATTAGTCAGTCAATTATGATAAAGAAAATGTAGACTTATGTCAAGGCAATTAGACTTAATTTTAAATGTAGTTAGCAATCTTCTCCTCTCATATCGGCACCAGCTAAATAAGATTAGCTGATGCCGTGGTGATAAGATAAGCCAGTCAGCATGGTAGAGGGGCTGACTGCCCAGGGTACGCCGTACGTACCTAAGTATTGTCACCTGTGGAGACTCTTTTAATATACCCCGCTTTTATCTATACTAAGGGATGATTTCCACCAAAAGGATACGAACTGGTGTGGTGACAGCCGAACGCGTCCGACAGTATGTCGACGCATACAATCGGCACCGTACAGTCGCTTGCGAACGTATCCGTTTCTGCGCCTAGTCAAATAGTTTAATTCCTACCGTGTTGACAGCCGATAGGATCCGATCGGATACGACGACAGGCGAACGGAGCCGTACGCGCGTCGCAGCATACTTTCGCCCGTGGTCAAGCTGCTGTGCGCGGCTTGGTAATATAGACTTTAAATACTGTGTACACGATTTAATATCGTTTATTTATTTATTTATTTATTTATGGTAGCTTCACAGCTGACAGTAAGTATAACATGAATATTATTCCAAACATTACGCCAATTACGAAGTACACAGTAAAATAAGAAATACAGAGAGTGACATAATTATTAATAGGTATTTAATAGGTAGTGTGTGTGTGGGTGTATCTATGCGGTGTAAGTGCTGTAAATGTGTGTGATGATGTGTGTATGTCTACTAAACTGGCACTACTTAGTAAGTTGAGTATCCGATGTTTGATGAAGGATTTGGATAATCTCCTTTTTAAATCTGATTCGTGTGGTATTAAAGAGGTCTAGAGACGGGAACTTATCATTATATAATGTAGGTAGACGCAAGAATGGTGACATCTTTAGATAATTAGTGGAGGCCGATGGTTCTGATAGCAACTTGGTATGTCTGGTACGTCTGAGTGGAACGTTGAAGTGTATTTTGCTAAGCAGTTGTGGACAGTCAAATTTATTGTAAAATATGTCGTACAATAACATCATATCATTTAACTGTCGTCGTTCTTCCAGAGTATTACATTTATGGTATCGACAGGAGTCCGAGTAATTTGGGATTTCAACTTTAGTTTTGTAATTTAGGTACTTAATAAATTTGCGTTGGATCGACTCAATTTTGTCAATATATTTCTTATAAAAAGGTCGCCATATAACACTTGCGGATTCCAGTATGCTCCTTACATAACAACAATATAAAGTTTTTATGCATATTGGGTTATGGAACAGTTGGCTGTTACGTATCACGAATCCGAGCGACTTGTAGGCTTTACTAGTGATTTGGTCAATGTGTGCCTCGAACGTGAATTTTTCGTCCAGAATCACACCCAAATCCCTAACCTGTGATACTCGCGGTATAATATCATTACTGATACTGTAATTGTAATTAATATTGTTGCGTTTTTTAGAGAAGGTTATGACTTGGCATTTCGTAGTATTTACATTTATATTGTTTAACTTATAATAGTTACTAAGTCTATCTAAATCAGATTGGATCCATTTACAGTCACTGGGGTTACTTATTTTCATAAATATTTTTTTGTCGTCGGCATACAGAAGATGTTCAGAGTGAAGGAAACACTGTGTTATATCAAATAAATAAATATTATAAAGTAGGGGGGATACCAGTGAGCCCTGAGGCACCCCAGAAGTAACGTCAACATAATCAGATCGGTAACTACCGATAACCACAGCTTGCCGTCGGTTTCTCAGGTAAGAGTCTATCCACCTTAACAAGTTCCCCTTAATACCTACGGCTTGTAGTTTTTCGATCAGAATACAGAAAGAGAGACAGAGACAGAAAGAGAATACAGAATACAGAAAGAGTTTAAAGATTGTAAAATCCGTTCCGATCCGATGCGATGCGCGCTGTTTGGTGGAAATCATCCTTAAATTGAAATCGTTCACTGTGTAAAAGACTTGTAGAACGGAACCCCTAATTAGGTACATATTAATTTGTCACCCCTATTCGCATCGTCGCGTGTGCCTCCAACCGTGATTCACGGGCTACGGATAAACACGTGACTGACGTCATGACGTGTTCGACGAATTTATTTACAAACATTCATTTATGTAAGTAGGTATTTCATTTATGCGTATAATTTTACTAAACACGGCTGTGAAGAGAATTGTTTTCAGGTTTAAGGGTAGGTCTGAAGACGAATAATGAAAGAAAATGATAATGTAAGAAAATGTAATTTTTGCTTTAATATTTGGGCAATGCGTTCGCCACTTGTCGTTAGAAACATACATAACATACACAACACACATAAACATAATATTACGCCTGTATTCCCCGAAGGGTTAGGCAGAGGTGTATAGTAACACCCTCATTTCGCCGTTATGTTTAAGTCCCAAGTTCTACTGAGAAATTCCACACGGAAAAACCCAATAACACTTTGCCCGACTTGGGAATCGCACCCAGGACAGGATTAGCAGTCGCGCTTGCCACCACTAAACCGACGAGGCAGTTGTCGTTAGAAAGTGCACCAAAACGAGTTTATGAACTATTATCCAAGTCAATTAGGTACGCCAAACGTGGCTTCCCGATGTATACAAGGTTAGTCGGAAAGGGGGTACTAAGCCACGGGCCACTTAAAGTATTACTGATGAGTATTTTAAAGCAAGTGTTAAAATTCCAAAATTCGATTAATTTTTTTTGCCATGAAAAATAATTTTTATTTTAGTTTTTTCGAAAATTCTTCATCCCTGCTTTAGTTATGAATTCAGAAAATGGGGTTTCTAATCCGTGACCCCAAATATGACCTAAAATGTAAACACAGCTGATCATAGCTGAGGATAGATAGAATTTAGCGTATTTTTTATGAAATATTTGAACAGCTATTTCTCTTAAACTATCGAGTTTTGGGGAAAGTTGTAGAACAAAAGTTATCCCTTATCATGGGTACTTTAACACCCTTTCGGCTTAGTACCCCTTTCCGACTAACCTTGTATACTCGTCTAGAATTATAAACACTTACCTACCTACTCCTACTATCTACCTATCTACTTCTTTTTTAAACCGTAAAATAATAATGCTCAAGTAGCGTATTGTATATATGTTAAAATCATAATTGTTCCGTTGTGGGAATGTGACGGCGCTTTACGACCTGCATAGCCGCGTCACTTTCTCTCACCGGAACAGTGATGGTTTTAACACGTCGTAATACGGCCCCAGGACTGGAGCGGAAACCGACCAGAAAAAAAATATAATTACCGTAAAATGGGGTGAATAGGGATGCAGGGGTGAATCGTGACGAAACTTTAAAAGGGATTTTTACAGTGAAATAATATAGTTTGTTGCCAAAAAAAGGACTCTAATGTGTTGTAGGCAACAAACTATATTATTTCAACTTTAAAATCCATATTAAAGTTTCGTCCTGATTTATCCCTGCATCCCTATTCACCCCAGTATAGTACCTATTATGCGTTACTCATGTTAACAGAATCTCCCAGGAGAATTTTGTAAAAGCAATCCAAATCAGGAAATTCTAGACGCTAACCTAGCCTTCCTTGATTTTGTTGGTCTTGTGAAATACTAGGATGATTCACACACCTACATGATACGTTATAATTATTTCGCGAAACATGATTGTGTTAAAAACGGAGCTCGTTTTCAATGGAAGGGCTATTCTTTACACTATGAATGAGTTCTTCACCCTTTATTTGGGGTGTATGTTAAACCTACTGATATTGTGTGTCTATTCAAGAACTGGTTTAATGGGAATTTAGTAAAGTAGTTAGTATTACACCTGCCTCGTTGGTCTAGAGGTGGCAAGCGCGACTGCTGATCGTGAGGTCCTGGGTTGGATCCCCAGGTCGGGCAAAGCATTATTGGGTATTTCCTTGTGGAATTCCTCAGTAGCAACCCAGAGCTTGGATTTGTGCCCGGTTGATGGCAATAGACTCTCCCCCTATCACATGAGACTTAAACATTACGGCCAAATGATGGTCTTACTATACACAACTGCCCAACCCTTCGGGGAATACAGGCGTGATGTTAAATGTTAGATATTATTGAAATAATTTGATTCGACTAACTTCTATCATACCTATGTAGAATACATACAACAGAATCTTGTAGGGGTGAATCTATCATTACAGTTATAGCTAATATTGTAATGTCAGGATTGGGAGCATGGTAAATACAGTAAATGAAACCAACATAGACTCTCCACCACTGAGAGTAGGTACTTATATTTGGGTTAGTGGTTAGTTACAGAAGCTAGTTCACAATATAATTTACACAAGATCAGAGAACAAGGACAAGCTTATCAGATATAAAAGGTCAGACTTCTTCGGCTCTTCGACATTGAATCCTCTGCTCCGTCGAATGACCACTGTTTTTATAACTTCGGGTACGTTGACTCATCTTGAAGACTACCCTCCTTTATCAACATTATCCAGTGTTACCAGCTACCGATAACACCTATTTATTGATATTTTCCTTCTTAGATCCAAACGATAAACGGCGTGGTACTCGTCAGCTGGCGACAGAGAGTGCTGGAGCGGCAGATAGAGTACGGAGCCCGCCTCGGCCACGTGGTGCTGAGCCTCGCCAGGATGGAGCTCAACAACTTCTATAAGAACGTCATGCCAGTCGCCGACTACTTCGACCAAACAAACATGTTGATCGCGGTAAGTCACAACTTGGCAATTTTTTTACCGTGCATACAGGTTGGAGAACATGGAGATTTTTTTATGATCTTGCGGTGTTTTACCGTGCTTTCACAGCATTGAGTGAAGAACAATTAAATATCCTCCTATCATAACGGCTTAAACAACGTTTGGTTTGGGGAACACTCCTGACTGTCGTCAATATTTTTGTATATAAGGTTACTTCAAATAACTGGCGCAAATTCTCAGGGTAACTATAGCTGTAGTTATCATCAATAGAAGACATACAATAAAAATAAAAAATACCCAAATTTTAGTTAATTAGCAATTACCTAGATAACAAGATACCCATATTTAAAAGGTTAGTAGGAAAGGGGGTACTAAGCCGCGGGCCACCTAAAGTATCAATGACGACTATTTTAAAGCAAGTGGTAAAATTTCAAAATTCGAAAAAAATTGCATGCTAAAAGAATTTTATTTTAGTTTTTTCAAAAAGAAATCATACCTGCTTTAGTTATCAATTCAAATAATTAATTTTCTAATCCGTGACCCCAAATATGACCTAAATTGTAAAAACAGCTGATCATAGCTATGGACAGATAGATTTTAGCATATATTTTTACGAAGTCTTTGAAAAGCTATTTCTATTAAACTATAGAGTTTTGGGGAAAGTTGTAGAACAAAAGTTATCCCTTATTATGGGTACTTTAACACCCTTTCGACTTAGTACCCCCTTTCCGACTAACCTATATTTAATCATCCTTTACTTTAACGACGTGTTCTTTAAGGCTCTGAGCAGACCACGGAGTTTTTGTCCGGCGGACTGCCGTGGACAAGCAGGGCAGTGGTTGGTAGTTGTTGCCCGTCGCGACATTTGACACGTGGGTGGTGGTTAGTGTTTGACCGCGGCAGTCGGCCTGACAAAAAGTCCGTCGTCAGCTCAAGGCATTAATGATACCTAGTAGCCCTGTGAAGTTTAGCGATTTATATGAAGAAACCCTGTATAGCTATGTAGGTACAGTCAGCAACAAAAGTATGTTAACACTCCAGTTTTTTTAATCATAACTGAACACAATAATATTTAAATTTAATCGGAACACTTGTCACAATAAAATAACACAAACTTCTGACTATTATATCGTCAGTGGAAAGGTAAAAAGACTAAAGCGCCAATATACCTACTTTACAAGAGAGCGGTTCAAAGTATTTTTTTAAGAATATAAAATAGTTATTTTTCTTAGAGTAAATACATATTATTTATTTATTTATTTATATACTCTTTATTGTACACCAGGTTAATATAACACAAAAAACTATTTAAATACAAAAATGCACAATGGGCGGTCTTATCGCGCAAGGCGATCTCTTCCAGACAACCTTTGGATGGACTGGGAGAATGGAAAGAGAAAATCGAGCAATCTAGGTGTACAAGTACACTACGTACCTACATAATATTACGTAAATTTAATAATATAAAATACATGGCAAAATAATTACATAAATATGAAAAGAAAACATAAATAATATAATAATAAACTAATAAATATATGTATAAGAACGGAGGAGAGGAATAAAATAAATAGCAGATTAAAGCGACATGTAATGCTCCTTCACTGACTTTTTAAAAACTGGCAGTGATTGTGCACGTCTCACATTAAGTGGCAAAGCATTCCACAGACGAGCAGCTTGGACCGTAAAGGACTTGTCATAAAAAGAGGTGGAGTGCTGTTGTATTTTTAATTGAAGATTTTCTGATGATCTCAAGAACCTAGAATGAGAGTCACAGAGGAACTCGAAGCGTTCTTTTAGATAAAAACACATTTATTACATAATAAATAGATATTTTTTCCACTGACGATATAAAGTTCTGAAAAGCAGTGTATCGAATAATTTTGTCTTTTAGATGTTATCTAAAAGTAACAGTGTTAACCAACTTTCTTTGTTGACCGTAGGTACCTACTTAAAACTAATGATAAAAGTCTTAACTGAAATTTTCAAAGCATAGCACAAACAACTTTGACAATGGTCATCATCGTCGCTAACCTGTTTTACAATCATATAACACTTTGGTAGAGTAGGTACGGTTTCAAATCAGATGCATCAGTATTTTTTATGGGGCATCTCGCTATGGCGTTTTAGACATAATTGGTTGCGCAAGGCGTAACCAATTAAAATATTCCTTATACATAACAATTGTCTTATATTTACCTATATAATTTTAATATTTTATTTTTATTTAATATAGCTGTGTTCTCACGGCTCCGCCCGTAGCCTGTTACTCAGTGATAATGTAGCTTTCAAACGGCAAAAGAATTTTTGAAATCGGTGAACGTAATTTTTAAGTTTATTCGTTACATACAAAAATACAAATCTTTCCTCTTTATAATATTAGTATAGATTTTCGAAGGTTTAGGTTGATCCTGAGCAACGTGATCGCGGTCATGTTGTGCCCTGATGCATATATGAATAACGCAGGGCTAGCCAGATGTTAGCTCTTGTTATTCACATAGGTATAAGAAAGAAAGAAAGAAAATTTGACACGAAAGCAGTCAGACAGATACAAAATTCATAAGAGAGAAAAAGAAAATTAAAGTAGCTCTGTGTCTAGCGGCTGTGCCACATAGGTTCAGTTCAGCATAAATGTCAGATCACTAGTGCCTGACGCTGGTTTTCAACTGAACCTACAGGGTGTAAACAAAATCATGTAATTCCATCAAACCTCGTGATGTACTGCTGACATAGATTAACCCTGATCGGAATAAATTAGGATTCAATGAAAAAAAATACAAAAAATAAACATGTGTTTTTAACGTGAGGCATTTTAGCGGCCCGAGCGTATTGCGCGGCTATCGTTCGCCGCGCGGTCATTTATCTCGCGGCGTTAAAATGCCTCACGTTAATAAAACATGTTTACTTTTTGGTATTTTTTTTTGTTGTATCCAAATGTATCCCGTGCTGTGTTAATCTATGTCAGCAGTACATTACGAGGTTTGAGGGAATTACATGATTTCATTTACACCCTAAGTAGGTATATTTTACCGCAACTGATGTAAACTGATATATCTCTAAGGTCTATGAACTTAGTCACGTATTCTCGATGAGTCAAAGCAATTGATTGATTTACCAGGAAACCTTTTTCATGTATTGCATTCATACCTAATCAAATAAACAAAACATTGGTTGATTTCCATAAAATACATATTCATATTCAAATCTATACTAATATTATAAAGAGGAAAGATTTGTATTTTTGTATGTAACGAATAATCTTAAAAACTACTGGACCGATTTCAAAAATTCTTTTGCCGTTAGAAAGCTACATTATCACTGAGTAACATAGGCTACGGGCGGAGCCGTGAGGACACAGCTAGTAAACAATATATTCGTTGATGTTCATAAAATACATAACGTTAGGTTAATTTAGAACTAACGGGTTATTCTGAATTAGTTTCTTGTTAACTTTTAATTTGATTGGTTAAGAAATTTCATAACATCACGCATTGTATTCCCCTAAGGGTTTGGCAGAGATTTTTTAACGCACCCTCGTTTCGCCAGTTATGTTTAAGTCCCATGTACTTAATATGGGGCGAACCTATTCACCTATTCACGCTAATACACATACATCAACAGACTAATGATAATAAATTAAAATTAAAATTCATAAACTTTTGTTTGGAAGCATGTTACACTAATTTTAAGATATAAAAGAGCGGCGCCTCCTGGCACAGGCATCTATAAATGCTTAAAAGGAGACGCCACCAACTGTATAATGTACAACGTGTAATAACGCAATAAAACATTTTTGATTTTGATTTGATTTTTTTGACCTATTGCCATCAATCGGGCAAAATTCCATACTCCGGGTCGCTACTGAGGAATTCCACTCGGAAAAACCGAATAACACTTTGCCCGACCTGGGGATCGAACCCAGGACCTCACGCTCAGCAGACACGCTTGCCACCACTAGACCAACGAGGCAGTTAAGATATTTCCTTCTCATATTATACAATGTAAAATACTAAAAACCAACGGTGTCCCTCCTTCTGACCTAAGGCCGGGGATTCATCCATCACGGGATTCGCTATTGCATGCACCGCAACCCCGACAGAAGGGTTGACAACCCTAATTTTTAACCCGGTTTAGTCTAAACAACTGTTAAATACGATAAGACAGAAAACAACTGATGTTTATTAATCAAATTATTTATTATTTTAAGTAATTAATATTTAGCGACCCACACAAGCAAGTAGATCAAAGTACAAAACTATAACATGATTTGGGTTATAAAAAATATCTTTCTTGAGTGTCTATAAAATACGCCACGATAGCCACACTTCAGCATCCGTTGATAGTTTATAACTTTGAAATACCTTTTAAACATGTAAAGCGAAACACATTGGAATATTTCCAAAGATATCTTTAATATAAAGATAACATAATCTTCTCACTCATGAATTCATTTGCATTTGGCAACTGAACAGCTATTTCGACGGTCCAATCATCGGCCCATTAGCTCAGTTGGTTAGAGCGTCGTGCTAATAACGCGAAGGTCGCGGGTTCGATCCCCTCATGGGCCACACGACTCTTTTTGCATTTTTATTAATCTTTGCTTATAAAGTTATCCATATCATTGCTGATTTGTTTAGTAAACTTCAGCTTTACACCTTGTTGAAGATAAGGGATTGTGAGGGAGCGTTCTCCGTCATATTTTCCACCGCGTAGCTGTTATACTTACCTACATACAATAATTATTGCAACTCAGACAATACGCGCGGCAAAACGCGTCTCTGCAAACGCTCTCTTAAGGCGACGACTGACTTATTCCATAATCATGTAATGTAACATGTTACAAAGCGAACATTACGAATGTCTATACAGCGAGCAGAGAGTACGGAATGAGCATTTTACGTGGATTTTAGCAGGTGTAACCAGGGCCGTCTTTAGGTTATCTGGCGCCGGGGTGCCAACCGAGCTAAGGCCCTCTAGCCATTTTAGCATGCTCACCCCACATCAGCGCTATGTGTCAGCAGCTACAAGGACAGCAGAGGTGGTAGGGAGGGTTGCAGCTAAGTTTGAGCTGACTGCTGAGTAAAGTACTTAATTATTCGGGCCTTGGCGCTCTCAAAGTCTCAGCACCCACCGACGCCGAGGCGGCCATTAAGGTCATAGCTCATTAGAGCCACCCCGCACCCGACCAGCACCGCCTCGTCGCTAGGCGTCCACCCGATGTCGACAGGTGGTCCACGGGTGGATGCCGCGTTGTCAGCCAGAGTGCACGAAAAGTTAGAAAAAAAGGGTGAATATTAGACCGCTCGACGAGTGGACGCCGCGTGGTCCACTCGCCATCCGCGCGTCAGCTTGCGGGCGAAGCGATCTGGTGACGCTACAAAGTTGATATAGTGAGCGTTAATCCATAGAAGTCCATATGAAGAATACTAACCGCACAAGGCGAGGCGGTGCTGGTCGGGTGCCGGGTGGCTCTAATGAGCTATGATCTTTATACCTCGGCGCCCAGGTGCTGCACCGCTTGCACCCCCGGGTAGAGACGGCCCTGTGTGTAACGTAAGAATCTCACTCTGAATGTTACATTACGATGAAATGATCAGGTCGGTCGCCATCTTAATTCATCGTCATTGGTGTCGATTCTGTTGCGCACTTTGACAGGACTAAACTAACCTAAGGGTGTTTCTCTCTTTCTGTTTCCATAGAAAAAGAAAGTGACAGTTGCGTTTAGTCTATTTGAATTATTATTGGTCCTCGTCATGCCCCGCGCTATGCTCCGCCTTAAGCAAATATTAAATTTACAATGGCGAAAATGTTTATGAATTTCGAACAGCAATATTATTTCTCGAATAACCGCTTTTCAGTAGCCACAAGCATCGTATTCCGAGTGAACTTAGGACTTTGTAGGCAGCTTTACAAACTAGGTATTATCCAAATTATAGGTTATTATACAAGTGGCCATTTGCATTGGTAATGAGAAAATCACCAGTTACCTGCCCATTCTACGGTAGTACAAACAAATCTTTTGCGTATTTACTTTCCGAACATTTAGTGGTTCTAGAATCTAAAATATGCATTTAAAAAAATTATAGGTAATATTAATTAAAAAGTACTGCATAGCGAGTTTAAAACAAGGTTTGTCAGAAAGGTGGTACTAAGCCGCGGTCAATTTACAGTATCACTGATTACTGATTTCAAAGGAAGGGTAAAAATAAAAATTAAATTGGTTATTGGTATGCAAAGGAAAAAAAAGCTTCAAGTTAAGCTTTCTTCCTTCCCACCAGAGACATTTTTTTTTCGTAGATATCGTTTTGACATTTACCTACAGCAATTGTTGTTGAAAGTTAGACACTTTCGAAAAGAGTGACCAAAGTATTTTTTTTATATTACTTACATAAATATAAATGCAAGTAGTGACAGCCTAGCGGTTGAACGCTTGCCTTCCTTGCAGGAGAGTTTGAGTTCGATCTCGGCCCACACATCTGACTTTTCGAATTCATGTGCGGATCAGAATTTGATTATCACTTGCGTTAATGGTGAAGGAAAAACATCGTGAGGAAACCTGCACACCTGAGAGGGCACCATAAAGTTCTTGATGGTGTGTGTAGTCTGCCAATCCGCGCCAGGCCATTTTGGTTAGACCTTATATGTATATACCTAATAACTATAATAAACATAGTTATTAGTAGTATTGTTGTTAACATATTGAGTCTTTGTTACTTGAAATAAAGTTTTATTGCCTTTATTTATTTTAAAATACTTACAAATTACATTTTTAAATATTTCTATAATAACACAAAAACATTTAAAAATATAAAAAATAGTAGTCCACCAAAAGTTTTATTATTATTATACTTCGATCTTCGCGATATTTCCATACACCGTCCAGACATCTTACGTCAAAATAATGGGGCCGTCACTATAATCATTACATAGGTAGAACATTGACAATCGATGTTCTTGAATAAAACACACGCCGCTTGTGTCGTTTGCCGGTATCGATCGAGTTTGTGACGGTCAATGTCCAATGTCAGTCTTAGTGGACATGATTTTACATTCACGACTCTTATTAAAAGAGGTAAACAGTAAGCCTGGCCCGAACATTTATCGTATGGTATTGTAAACGTATTGATAGTGTATGCGAATTTTGAATCGAAAATACAACTGTCCTATAACATTTTTTTGCGATATTTACAATTTGTATCATACATAGTATCACGCCTGTATTCTCCTACGGGTACAGCAGAGGTGTGAGTAACACTCTAATTTCGCCGTTATGTTTAAGTCCCATGTAAATGCGAGCCTAGTGCCATCAACTGGGCTCAAATCTAAACTCCGGGCTGCTACTGAGGAATGCCACACGAAAAAACTCAATGACACTTTGCCCGACCTGGGGATTGAACCCAAGAGCTCACGATCAACAGTCGCATTTGCCACTACTAGACCAACGAGACAGTTGTAAGTATTTTACTTTGTTTGAACGCGCTAATCTCAGGAACTACTGGTTGGAATTAAAAAAATATTTTTGTGTTGGATATTCCATTTATCGAGGAAGGTTATAGGGTATATAACATCACGCTACGACCAATAGGAGCGGAGCATAAATGAAAAATGTTGCAAAAACGGGAACAATGTCCACCCGTGCGAAGCCGGGACGGGTCGCTAGTTATGAATACCTAAATAAAGTTTTCAATTTAATTAAATAGTATGTGCGAACGAGTATTTCCAATTAAAAATTCACTCTTATTAACATTATTTTAGCGTTATAACGTGACGACAGTCGTGGTAGGTCTAAGACTCTCGAAGATGGAGTCTTTCTTTCTCTTTTTCATGTGGTTAGTGACTAACCTGGTGTCAGAGTTTATACCGTCCATGGGCCTCTGACTTGGCTTCACATGCCGTCGAGAAATATCTCTCAAGCATGCCGGTTTCCTCACGATGTTTTCCTTCAATGTTTTTAAGCAAGTGATGATTATACAATACGCACATGAATCCGAAAAGTCAGAGGTGCGTGCCTTGAGATCGAACTCGAGCGTTTGACTTGGCAGTCCGACGGTCACACTACAACAGCCCACTGCTGGTCAACAAAACCTCGGTAAATAATAGAAATCCACCATTAGTCGTTCTTCCAACGCACTGTGGAAAATCGTAGAACAACTGCTGATTAAAAATGGTTATTGTCAATGTCACTACTGGCAGGCTTTTTTTTATTTTACTCAATAGTTTAAGGACCAAACTAGACTATAATATCAAAAAATTATACATATTATATGAAATGATTTTTTTACAACACCACATACTTTATAGTTTTGACGGACGTCCATGTTAAGCCCGTTCACTTCATCACTTTCAAATTGATTTTATTGTTATACGTCACAGGAAAAGGTATAATGTATTATATATTTCTGGAAACCTCGTCATTTGAAAAATACAAAAAAACTAATATGTATTTAATATTATGTTATCGTTTACCTTAAAATAATTGCAAATTAAAATATGGTGAAAAAGAAAAAAAGGTTTTTTTAAAGTTCATCGAGACTTTTGACAGTTGCCCACGTTTACCCCTGCTTTACATTTAATGTTGATTTGTAGCCTAGCTATCCATAAACATAATCAAATAAAAAATAGCTGCGGATATTTGCGGTTTTCGGAGTAATTAGTAAAAATGTGATAAAAGTCAGAAAACTGAAAACCGCTCGCTATCTATTGCGGTTTGAAATGTTGCTGTTCACATCAATAGTTTGCGGTAAGTTTTGTAATTTATCATGGATGAAATATAATAATAATATTATTATTATTTATAATTTTTGTGGATGAAATAAAAGGTCAAATAAATTCTTTGGGTCCATCATTAATTAACAAAGAAGGTGAGGGAGTGCAAGTGAAGCATGATCTCTTTCTTACAATGATAGATGTCAAAGTAGCTCAGGTATTAACAGATACGCCTTCGGGTTCCACATGTACAATATGTGGAGCTACTCCACGCCAAATGAACGATTTGACTAAAGTGACTGCTAGGCCTCAAAATGAAGATTCTTATCAATACGGACATTCGTTGTATGGAAATGATTTTACATATTTCCTATAATCTGTCTTTCCAAACATGGTCAGTCACAAGCGAAGAAAAGAAACGACTAAAGCAAGAGAGTGAGTGAGTGAACGGCGATTAACAAAAGAAATTTATAAGGCGGATGTTAATGGGAACGCCGGTAGAGGACGTCCTAGAAGGACATACATCGATGTTATTGGTGAAGTTCTTCACAAAGGTCAGGTGCGTAGTACTCTCAACCGGCGTGCATGTATGACAAGATGTATGAATGTGGATGAAGCGAAAGGGGTATGTAAGAGTCGTAGCATGTGGCGTTCTATAGTTTCTGCCTACCCCCATGGGAAAAAGGCGTGAGTTTATGTATGTATGTAAAGCAAGAGAAGAAAACCCTGGTACAAAGGCGTTTCAGTGAAGAGCTAGGATTGATCATCGACAAACCAAGACAAATAAGTGGTAATTCTAATGACGGTAATACTGCCAGAAGATTTTTTCACAATGCAAGCTGCTCTGCTGAAATTACAGGAGTGGATATAAATTTGATGAAACGACTTTACATAATTCTGCAAGCTCTTTCATCGGGTGTAATGATAAATGCTGAAAAATTTGGCAGTTATGCTATAGAGACTGCCAGGATCTATGTGAGCAATTATGAATGGTACTACATGCCATCTTCGGTTCACAAAATTTTGATTCATGGAGAAAGTGTCATAAAGCATTTTGCAGTACTTCCTATTGGTCAACTTTCGGAAGATGCGCAAGAATCTCGTAATAAGGATTATAAAAAATTTCGTCTACATCATGCTAGAAATTGCTCAAGATCCGCTACAAACGAGGATGTATTTCATACTCTTCTTTATACTTCAGATCCTTACATAACCAGCATTAGAAAACCGTATACTAAAAACGTGAAGGAACTTGATGAAGACACCATATATCTTTTGAAAGTAAACGAATTAATTTTAGATCCCGAAGTTCATCAAGTATAAATAACATAACATTTAGTAAACATTACAATTAATTAATTAATCTGTGTTCGATTTTAATCACATTTAAAAAAAAAAAAGTTTTTATAATTTAAATTGATTTTTATTTTGATGTACTATATGATATTTGGTTTTTTGTAAACATTAAAATAATAATATTCATTGTTAGAAATTAAATATTGGACATTTTTGATAATTTTGAATTTGTTTTATTTTTTAATGTATGGTTTTAAATTCAGTCATAATAAATTACATTCCATTTGAAGCCATATACACTATTCTATATTTGTGCAAAATTTTAGAACATAATATTCGGAAATAAAAAAGTTATTGATTTTTAATCAGAAACAGACCTTTATTTTCCATAGTGCAACGCCTCAAAGACATGCATTGGTATTCTGAGCCACCTCGCGGCATTCATCAAGTATTCTCTGTTCTTTTATGCATGATTATGATCTTTCACCTTCACTTGATACGGCTACCTGTGGCTTCAATCATTGTTGATATCGTCAAACGACACAGGGACAATAGAGGGGTGCATGTTAAAAAAAATCTATAGTTTCAACCTTTAAATTCGCGTCAACTGAACTCGTAAAAGTTATGACACTCGTTTCAGAGCTTCAGATGTCGAATTTTCTGTCTAGCGTTTTTCCAACTATGTTGGGGTCACTTCCAGTCTAGTCAGATGCGGCTGAATACCAGTATTTTACACGGAGCGACTACCATCAGAACTCCGCAACGCAGTTACTGGGTAATGCCGATATCCCAGAGTTGGACAGGTTGTCAGGCTTTCGGGCTGCTAATTACCAACCGTACGTATCATAATATGACTTACGAAGTCAAGCTACGGTTGCCGCGGTCAGTCTGCGGATGGGTGAAGGTTTGTTACACATCAAGATCCCTCCGTGCCTCAGAGAGCACGTTAAATAGTCGGTACCGGGTGTCATACGAATACTTATGACAGTCGTTACGAATACTCAAAAGCCCGAAAGTCTGACAACTCGTCTAACCATAAGATATCGGTATTGCCCTGTTACTGGGTTACGGAGGTCTGATTGCAGTCATTCCGTGTTAAATACTGGTATTCAGCCGCATCTGGTTAGATTGGAAGCTGACCCCAACATAGTTGAGAAAAGGCTAAGGAGAAACAATTAACCTTTAGGGGTTATAATATTTATTGCCAAAAATAAAAGACGTAGAAGCATTTCTGGTAATTTTTACTGAAACAATTCAATAACAATTGATCAAAACTATCAAATAAATTGTGTCCTACCATTCCAATACAAAAAACAACCAAATGAATTTACCTATTAGAACGTATGTTTACAAAAGATCGTATCCCCATACTGTTAACATTCCGTTTTGACTCTTAACATATGAAATTTAAGGTCGAAATTGAGTTTGGTAAACACAGTTGACCAATTACAGTCTACCTCCATGCATATTTAAAAGATTCTTGGACTAAGTATGACGACATTATCGATGTACAAACTGAAATGTCCGTTTGATTTTTATGTTGGTATGTTCTTTCGTTTTGGCTAGCCTTTTTCCTAGCTATGTTGGGGTCAGCTTCCAGTCTAACCAGATGCGGCTGAATACCAGTATCTTACACGGAGCGACTGCCATCAGACCTTTGCAACTTGGGTTACCATATGACAGGCATTTGCCTCATTTGACAGGCACATTTAGAAAAAAAAAACATTGATACTAGGCCTGCGTTTGGCCGCCATCTCGCCTGATGTTAAGCGATAATGCGGTCCACGATGGAGCACGCTTGCCCAGAAGAAACCGATTCACTCGTGACTTGAAAACACCCAGATTGTAACTGTCGGGGAACACCCACTCGGGCAGCTCATTCCACTGTTTGGCGGTTTTCACAATGAAAGTGGAATCAAAATGCTTCATTCGAGTTTGTGGTATATCAACCATGAACGGATGGCGCTTTTTCGTGCTTCTGGCCGTCCGATAGAAAAAAGGGCAGGGGGGTATTAGATCATGCAGATCTGAAGGACACTCTCCGAAATGTGTCCGATAAAAAACCGATAGACTAGCAACTTTGCGCCGATGCTCAAGACATTAATGAAGATATGCATTTTAAGGTTTAGACAGGAGTGCGGTCAGCATTACTCTGAGACAGGCATAAGGGTGCATTCAAAAAGCCTCTATGAGTGACGATACTTAAGTAGGTACGTACGGAGCACACTGAGCGTCAGCCCCGCTACCAACCTTACTAACTGCCTAATCTTTTCACGACATGACATGAGCTATTCTCTTACCGACGTGAGAGAGAGATCTACAGGATTTTTTGTGAAAAATCAGATATTTAAGGCATTCTAGATAAGCATACCTCCATTTTGAAATGGTAACACCAACCCAGTTACTGGGCAATGCCGGTATCCTAAGGTTAAACCGGCTGTTAGACTTTCGAGCTTCTGACAACCCGTAACCATCGTCGGTCCTGGGGTAGAGCGAGAGGAGCGGTTGCTCTAGGCGCCAGGTGGCAAGAGGCGCCAAAAGTTAATTTTTAAAAAAGTTGGTAATTTATCTTTATCTTTACATAGTATAAAACAAAGTCGCTCCCGCTGTCTATATGTCCCTATGAATGTTTAGATCTTTTAAACTACGCAACGGATTTTAATGCAGTTTTCAGCAATAGATAGAATGATTCAAGAGGAAGCTTTATATGGCCCAAATTAGTATCTACATTGCACCCGTGCGAAGTCGGGGTCGCTAGTTATGTATATAAAAAAACAAAACAAACCTTTGATCATAAAAACATTAATTTTCCTTTAAAAATACCTTCCTACACATTTTTAAACGATTGATGTTCTTAACATACATAATCAACCCATTACTGTCCCACTGCTGGGCATGGCTCTCTTCTTAGAATGAGAAGGGTTTAGGCTTTAGTCCACCACGCTGGCCTGGTGCGGGTTGACAGACTACACACACCATCGAGAACTTTATGGAGCCCTCTCAGGTGTGCAGGTTTCCTCACGATGTTTTTCCTTTATCGTTAACGCAAGTGATCCGCACGTGAATTCAAAAAGTCAGAGGTACGGGCCGGGATCGAACTCAGACCCTCCTGCATTAAGTAAATTAGAAAAAAACCTTTAAAAATAATTTATATTCAATTTATATAATTATGAAAAAGTAATTAAAAGCACAAGCACTTAACGAATTAAAAATTGAAAAAGTTATTACAATATTATCGACGTTTCTCTGTACCTACTAACTTGACCGTACTAACACACACGACGACACGACACGTTTGGTGCAGTGGCTGAGCAATTGGTTTCTGTGTTACGGGTTGTGGGTTCGATTCCCGCACGGAACAAATATTTGTATGGCCTACAGATAGTTGTCCCGGGTCTGGATGTTTGTGCATGTGCAGATTTATACAGGAGAAATCCTAGTGTGGGGCAACGTTTTTAAAAACCAACCAACCGACCAACCAAGATGTTAGTTACCTACTCAAGATTATTAATATGCAACGGTGACGGTCAATGCAGTGAATCCCATAATCCGGGGCATAGATCCTCAAAGGAACACCGTAGTGGTTTTACGGCGATATTATTATTTATTTATTTAACAGACTACAGAGAGGTCCACTGTGTTAGTAACAATATAACTTAGCCAATGTTAGTACTTAATTACTAGAACAGATCGGGTGCGATTAGTTAGCACCCACACTAGCGGGCTATCTGCCCGGGCTGCTATCGATTGCAGGATAACGTTGGGACTGCCACGCAGCCTGTGGATATGGAGTAGAGAGGTAGATTTCTTTCACCACAACACGTCAAAACTCACAATGTGTGCGTCGGCAAACTTTGCTGAGGCACTACAGAAGCGTGGCAATCGTAACAATACCCTGAACGCATTATTATATTTGATTCGCAGATCATTATAAGCCTTTTGGGTATATGTGAATCACAGGGCTCCCGAGTACCTACAGTGATTAATAACCGTTTATTTTTTACTTTGTCGCGTTTGTCCCTAGTCTCAGCTGGTGGTAAGCACAGACAGGGTTTAAGATGGAGCACACGAATCCAAGGAACAGAGATATAGAGGGATTCTCCTATACCCCTCTGGCTCTCACATACACACACGGAACACAGTAAACTGCTTGTCGCCGGACTTTAATTGTGATGGTAGCTAGCCAGGTGAACCGTACAGATCCTACCACCAAGTGTGCTGGGTTTTGTTAAATCGTACAATTCGCGTTTATTCCCAGCGTGCGGTGAGGAAGTTTTATATTCTAACCCGTCCCCACACGGGGTAAAACACGATCTCAATCTAAAATCTCTGGATTGATTTAAGTTTTTGACCGCAATTCTATATTGTGATGTCAAAAATCTTAATCAATCCATACATAAGTAGGTACACATATAAATAAATTAATTGTATAATGTAATAAATTGATGGGTTTGATTTAATTTAAAGTTTATTTCCTTCTTTTTAGACCATTTAAATAAAAGCTTGTTTTTAAAAATGTTTTTTTTACTATTAATTTATTTTTAATTTTTTTAGTATGTCATGGTGAATCTTATAACGAACTTTCACAATTGAATGCGTATACAACATTTCATGTCTGTGCTGCTATCCATTGAGGAGTTCCCTAGTCAGAACCCAACCCTGAGTGCAGAAACCATGTCACGGTAAAACGTAAAACCGGCTATCATAATTAAATGCGTACACAAAATTTCATGTCTGTGCTGTTTACCGTTGAAGAGTTCCTTTATCTGGAGCTAATTCTGGATGTCAATTCTGGTCATTCTTACCATAAAAATGTATTGTTATTAGAATTGAACCACCATCTAAAAATTAAACTCCGTAGGATAAGAGGAAGTGGATCAAAATTCAGTTGCAAGATTTCAACCGAACATAGGTACATACATACATACAAACATTGCAAGTTAAATAAAAGCTTGAAATAAAAGGTCAGACTTCTTCGGCTGCTCGACATAGAATCCTCTGCTCCGTCGAATGACCACTGTTTTTATAACTTCGGGTACGTTGATTCATCTTGACGACTACCTTCCTTTATCAACATTGTACAGTGTTACCAGCTACCGATAACTTGTCAAGGCTGTGATTGGTTGATAGTATTTTGGTCGACCAATCACATTCGTTGACACGGGTTTTGACAACGGATTAAATTGATCAGCCCTTCTTTGATTAGCCTTCCCCAGGGTGGACGGTAACCATGAGAATTTCCCCAAGTACAAAAAAGGCAACATTATTGATAATAGCTTATAGTAAATGATTGATGGCAACTTCGTCCTTTTAAGAATTGAATAAGACATACATTTTTTTGTATGTATTTTGTTACGAACATTTATTCATAAATCTTTTCCATCTTGATAAAATAGCCGTGTTTGCGGTCTATTGCTTGATTAGTATAAAGTACATACAACAGAATCTTGTGGGGGTGAATCTATCATTACAGTTATAGCTAATATCGGTATGTCAGGATTGGGAGCCATGGTAAGTAAAGTAAATGAAACCAACATAGACTCTCCACCACTGAGAGTACTTTTAATTAGGAAGCTAGTTCACAATATAATAATTAACACAAGATCAGAAAATGAGGACAAGCAAATCAGATATAAAAGGTCAGACTTCTTCAGCTGTTCGACATGGAATCCTTTGCTCCGTCGAATGACCACTGTTTTTATAACTTCAGGTACGGTGATTCATCTTGACGATTACCCTCCTTTATCAACATTGTCCAGTGTTACCAGCTACGATAACATTACTTCGTAAAACTTGCAGAAAACGACTTGCTGCGAATGTTTCCACAAGTTGAAAGTGGATTGCACCAGTGATATTGCGCAACATAGTTTGATAGTGGATTTGAAAGACTTGAACATTTTATAATTACACACAAAATTTCATAAGAGGAGCTCATACAATTTGCGAAGTTAAGTTACGCTGGCCGCGGTCGGTCCGTGGATAGGTGACCGTTCGTTACATATCGAGATCCTTCCGTGCCTCGGAAAGCACGTTAAACTGTCGATACCGGGTCGTTATGCGAAGTGAGAAGCCTGAAAGTATGACAACCGGTCTAACCTTAGGATATCGGCATTGCCCAGTTAACTGGGTTACGGAGATCTGATGGCAGTCGCTCCGTGTAAAATTCTGGTATTCAGCCTCATCTGGTTAGACTGGAAGCTGACCCCAACATGGTTGGGAAGCTAGAAAGAACGAACACAACATTTCATCAACAAATCTATACTAATATTATAAAGCTGAAGAGTTTGTTTGTTTGTTTGAACGCGCTAATCTCAGGAACTACTGGTTGGAATTGAACAATTATTTTTGTGTTGGATAGTCCATTTATCGAGAAAGGTTATAGGCTATATAACATCACGCTACGACAAATAGGAGCGGAGCATAAATAAAAAATGTCGCAAAGACGGGAAAAATGTCCACCCGTACGAAGCCGGGACGGGCCGCTAGTGTTTTACTAAACCCAAACGTTCTACCAGAACATTCTTGTCAGAGACTTATTGAATTTACACAGACGACGTTCCATTAAACTTTTATGAAATTACTTTCCTACATACGTATATTAGTCACACAGCCCGCCTCGGTAGGCTGTAGAAATAATTAAAACCATGATGATAGCGTGCATGGGAACCTGCAGGTGTGTTTGACACCATACTCCATACGTTTTATAACAACTAAACTCGTGATTCACCAACTTTTAAGTGTGACGATTGATTTTGTATGATGTCCTATGGAGCTGTGTGTGTGAATCGTGTACTTCGAAAATGTGTGGGAGGAACAGCAGCGCCAGAGGTCGACGACATTAGTCACCATCAATTCATTGAAACATCATGATTGTCGCGTAGGTCATATGGATCGTCCCTGGGGACAGAGCGTAGCTACCGGGCCCGGCGTGTGTAATTTCTTTTGTGAAAAATCTTTACCCTCCATTTGGGCTTCGCCACAGTCAGGTAGAAGTAGCCTTGCGAAACTTAATGCACGAATTTACCGCGGCTTTGGCAATCAAAATGCGAGATATGGCAAAAAAAGCGGGAACCAGCTGTCAAAGTATAGGGGGGCGAAAAAGAGAATTAAAAATAATTTTAAATGGTTTTATTGAATGTTTCTTTGGCAAACAAGAGTTACATCATAACAAAAATTGAAACAATTAGGAAATCTACATACATAACATCACGCGTTGTATTCCCCGAAGGGGTCGGCAGGGGTGTTTTTAGTACACTCTCGTGTCGCCAGTTATGTTTAAGTCCCATGTAATAGGGGGCGAGACTATTGCCATTAACCGGGCACAAATCCAGACTCCGGGCTGCTACTGAGAAATTCCTAACGGAAAAACCCAATAACACTTTGCCCGACCCGGGTATCGAACCCAGGACCCCATGCTCAGCAATCGCGCTTGCTACCACTAGACCAACAAGGCAGTCAAGATGGGGTCAGCTTCCAGCCTAACCAGATGCGGCTGAATACCAGTACTTTACACGGAGCGACTGCCATCAGACCTCTGCAAGCCAGTTACAGGGCAATGCCGATATCCTAAGGTTAGACCGTTTGTCAGACTTTCGGGCTTCGGACTTAGGCGACTGCCATAGGTATTCGAACGATAACTGGGGGCCCGGGACCGACTGTCAACGTGCTCAGTGTCACCATGTGCCCTGAAATTGAGACAAGTTAATTCTGGCAGATTTTTCGAAAGAATAATGTCACGAAGACATCTGTGACTACGTCTATGCGGAGAGTGGTCTTTCCAGCCAAGTAGTAACTACTGGAATTACTGGAATATCAGCAATAGCCTCGTGGTGTGACCGTCGGACTGCCAAGTCATAGGCCTCGAGTTCGAACCCAAGGTACGCACCTCTGACTTTTCGGATTCATGTGCGTATTGTATAATTATGACGTGCTTAAAAACGGTGAAGGAAAACATCGTTAGGAAACCGGCATGCCTGAGAGATATTTCTCGATGGCATGTGAAGCCAAGTCAGAGGCCCATGGGCGGCATAAACTGACACCAGATTAGTCTCTAACCACACGAAAAGAAGAAGACTGGAATATCCACAAACCTGGGCGTAGCCAGAATTTTGTCTAGGGAGGGGCAAACTCAGCCAGACAGTAAATATTTGTCTATTCAATAAATCTGGAAGTGCAGAATGGGATTATGGGGCAATTTTGCCCCATAACCATATTTTTGAGGTCCGAATAAGTATAGACGGAGTCGAGCACTGGCCTGCCTATTTTGGGTAATTGTTCTGTGAACATGGGTGGCGAGTTGACTGAATCTGCATTTACCTATTCTTACCTGTGCCAGGGGCAAGCGCTCCTTCTGCCCTACCCTGAATACGCCAATGTCCACAAAAAAGGATAGCAGACATAGAGGAGCTCGTGGCTAATTACCAACCGCGTGGATCATACGATTTGCGAGATTAAGCAGCGCTTTCCGCGATCAGTCTGTTGATGGGTTACCATTTGTTACACATCGAGACCCCTCCGTGCCTCGGAGATCAGGTTAAACATTCGGTTCCGGGTGTCATACGAATGAATACCTATGACAGTCGTTATGGGAAGTCAGACGCCCGAAAGTCTGACAACCGATCTAACCTTAGAATATCGGCAATGCCCTGTAACTGGGTTGCCTAGGTCTGATGGCAGTCATTCTGAGCCGCTTCTGGTTAGCCTGGAAGTTGACCCTAACATAGTTGGGAAAAGGCTAGGCAGAACAAACAGAACACACTAGAAAATTTATTTTCTACCACGATATATGAATCAACATTATCGATGCTATATTTTACAAATTGTATGTACAAAATACATTACTTATGCATAAGTAATGCAATATTAGTAGTTTACGGTTGTACCGTGGGAGACAGCGTGTGTTAGTGATGGGAGAGTGAAAGTTTCATATCTTCCAGTAGATTGCACGTAAAACAGTGACACTTTGATGCCAGGGGGCGTGGGCGACGCCTGTTCCAATATTTGTAACGGACGGTTATTTGCAGAGCATTACGAATGCGGTTTTAAATTGATTTGCAGTAAATGGAAGGTTGGAAGGTCGCGTATTTTCGCTTTAAATGTATCTTGTTACAGTATTCTTTTTTGTAATGTTTTTTAAATTACGGAGATTTGTGGTTGATAACATTAAAGTATAGAGGTGAAAATAATCATTTACTTAAATAAATCAATCAATCATTTAATAAAAATACCCATAGTATTTACATAGCATTTTTGGGAATAAATTGCTTTTAGATTCAATTTTATTTATTTATTTATTAATTCACATGACTTGACTTGACTGTCTTATTGGTCTAGTGGTCGCAAACGCGACTGCTGAGCATGGGGTCCTGGGTTCGATCCCCAGGTCCGGCAAAGTGTTATTGGGGTTTTCCATTAGGAATTTCTCAGTAGCAACCCGGAGTCTGGATTTGTGCCTGATTGATGGCAATAGACTCGCCCCCTATTATTATTATTTAATAAATAAAGTCTTCATTTATATAAAACATGGTATACATGGTGTTACAATAATTATAATAAAGAGCTTCCATGTTTTGCCAGAATTGTACTTAGCATGCAAATCTTCCACTTAGTAATAACATGCGAATTTCTTTTCCATTAATTCTTTTATATTATAGAAATTATTAGTAGTCAACATACATACATAAACTCACGCCTTTTTCCCATGGGGGTAGGCAGAAACTATAGAACGCCACATGCTACGACCCTTACATACCCCTTTCGCTTCATTCACATTCATGCATCTTGTCATACACGAACGCCGGTTGAGAGTACTACGCACCTGACCTTTGTGAAGAACATCACCAATAACATCGACTTAAACCAATAGTAGGCAACCAATTAAACAATTTAATCTTAAACAATCTAGAATTTAAGTTTTTTACGTTACTCGGTACCTTATTATATCGGGTGTAGAACGAAGCCGAGAGTCACGTATTCTTCCCATCATTACGAAGATTTTTTGGTATTGGGCCATACCTGGGAACCGACTGGTTATGGAGATATTGAAGGTCAAAGTCACCATATTTTTGAACGTTTTTCAAGAAAACTAAATTTAAATGTTAACTAAACTTTATTTTATACAAAAATTATCAACATTTTCGAAATGTAGGCACAGTCTGCTGCGCGCGCGCTTACATTGCACGTTACAAATAAAAGCTGTTTTTAAAACCAAAAAATAAAAATCGTTTTCCAGCAATTATTTTTGCTGTATGTTACTTAGATTTATGTACAGTATGCGTAGACTTCGGCTTCGTTAAGGCTATTTTTACACCCAGTATATAGGAACACAATTACATAAGCAGCAGTGGCGTAGGCTCACTATTGGTAAGAGTGAAGCCGGTAGAAAAAATACTTACCTTGGTCAAAAGTGACGCATGCACTGCATGTAGGTAAATTTAATGTTTAAAATAAAACTAAAACTATAAAGATCTAGTATTAGAAAGTATTAAGTTCATGTAGGTAATGTGACTATATTATTTGGCAAATGTAGACACTAGTAGTGACTGTTTAAAAGGGAAGCCGGTAGGAATCGGCTTGTATGGAGCCTTCGCCACTGATAAGCAACTCTATTATTATATTTAGCAAGCTTGGGAAGATCATGTAAAACGAGTCTCTGTATTGAATTGTATTTTTTGTATTGAATTTCGCTACGTATATACCTATTGGTGGTTAAGGCTATACTTTCATAACACAAGGTACTAATCATATAGTTAATAAATAAAAAGTTGTAGGCTACGCCGTCGGCGTGTCATTTCCTCGAAGGCTTCATGAATTTTTTGTGTAACACCTGATCGACCTGTATATTAGTTATGACTTATGTTTCGTGTTTTACCTTATTTGTATTTTACGGAAATAAATTGTTAGCTTGGTTGCTAAGGCGTTTAATAATAATTTTAATAATTTATTTTTTATTTTATTTTCCAAAAAGTTAGACAATAAACATTTACAAGAACACTGTGCTTAGAGTGTAGAATTTTGTACAAGTAACAAGTAACAGTATGTAGTGTTTCGATGAACTCTGGTACCCAATGTAAGATTTAACTTGTGTTATGGGTACCAGCGCTCTCACATTAAGATTGGACGCAGAAGGTTACATTGCAGCAGGACGAACGCGGCTGTTGGTATTGTGGGGCATATTATAATATAAAGAAAATTAAAATAAAGTAAAATAAAATAAAACGGTCTCATAGTTTGTGTCTGTATATTGTGCGTGTTAGTGAATGAAGGTTTATGTGTTCGTATGTGTGGGTGTATGTGTGGGTGTGTGTGTGTGGGTGTGTGTGTGGGTCGTTAATGTTAACTTCTATATTATCATAACATAATCAGACTATTTGCCACACTGCTGGGCACAGGCCTCTTCTTTGCGTTCGGATTTCGCTCTTAGTCCACAATGCTAGTCTGGTACGAGTTGGCGGACTGAACACATTATCGAAAACTTTTTAGAGCCCTCTCTGGTGTGTAGGATCACCGTTAAAGCAAGTGATAATTGGAATTAAAATGTTATATAATAATAATAAGAAATTGAGTATCAAGACTTGGCACACGAGGTTGTCGACATGTGGGAGGTTGACTCAGCAGTCATTGTGCCGATAGTCGTTACGCCCAATGGCTTAATAGCCAAGAGCCTCGACCAACATCTGACGAGGCTCTCGTTGGGCAGCTGGGTCAAGGGCCTGATACAGACAGCGGTACTTCTAGACACGGCACGTATTGTCAGGAAGTTCCTCTCTCTGAGGCCCTGACCACCGGTAGCTTGGACCCTGTTCCCGATGCCGGTGGGCTACTATTTTTTATATTTTTAAATGTATTTTGTTTTTTATATGAAAATATTTAAAAATGTAATCATATATGTATATAAGATGAATAAACGAAAATAATAATAATATTTTATATTTTTAAATATATACTTGTTTTCTTTTTATATGAAAGAAAGAAAGAAAGAAAGAATGTATATGTATTTAAAAATTAAATAATATGATAAAACATGAATAAAGGTGATAATAATATCTTTATTTCAGAATAAATGTATGAATTTCGCAAGCCTTTTTTTTTAAATGGTCGTGCAGTGCCTTCAATTTCGAAGTGGCTTCCTTGATACCATAGGTGCCTATTATTTTAGGCTACCAAACTATTGTACATACATACATACATAAACTCACGCCTTTTTCCCATGGGGGTAGGCAGAAACTATAGAACGCCACATGCTACGACTCTTACATACCCCTTTCGCTTCATCCACATTCATACATCTTGTCATACACGCACGCCGGTTGAGAGTACTACGCACCTGACCTTTGTGAAGAACATCACCAATAACATCGATGTATGTCCTTCTAGGACGTCCTCTACCGGCGTTCCCATTAACATCCGCCTTATAAATTTCTTTTGTTAATCGCCGTTCACTCATTCTCTCAACATGGCCAAACCACCTAAGCATACTCCTTTCAATTTTTGTCACTACATCATCTTTTAAACCGCAACTTTGTCTAATCTCTTCATTTCTCAATCTATCATTCAAACTATTGTATTTAACTATAAAGGTAGGCAAGATGGTCTTTGGAAAGAAATTGGGAGATATCCTCAGCCCAAGACCAAATTACAATTAAAAATAACTCATTGATGTAGTGTTTGAGCGGTTGGCCGCTGCACAACGGGTCGCCTGTTCCATTCCCGTACGAAACAAGTATTTGTATGGCCTACAAAGAATTTTTTTCGTTTCATATTCATAATCGCTCGTGACTAATTACCAACTGCGCAGAACATACGATTTGCGAGATTAAGCTGTGCTTGCCGCGGTCAGTCCATCGATGGGTGACCCTTCGTTAACACATCGAGACCCCGCCGTGCCTCGGAGAACACGTTAAACAGTCGGTCCCGGGTGTCATACGAATACATATGACAGTCGTTTCGGGAAGTCAGAAACCCGAAAGTCTGACAACCGGTCTAACCTTGGGATATCGGCATTGCCCAGTAACTGGGTTGCGGAGGTCTGATGGCAGTCGCTCCGTGTAAAATACTGGTATTTAGCCGCATCTGGTGGACTGGAAGCTGACCCCAACATGATTGGGTAAAGGCTAGGCAGAATGAATGATCCTCCTCTCTCCTACTTTGCTGTGCCCAACAGGGTCCACAATTGTAACATAATACATTATTTTTATTACTACCACCAAAGTAACATTGTGGAATACGCAAATAAGTATTGAGTATTCACGTATAGTATAGAATAATCAGACCATTTGCCAAACTACTGGGCACAGGCCTCTTCCCAGAATGAGAAGGATTTCGCCCTCAGTCCACCACGCTGGCCTGGTGCGGGTTTTCAGATTACACACACCTTTTAGAGCCCTCTCAGGTGTATAGGTTTCCTCACGATGTTTTCCTTCACCGTTAACACAAGTGATAATTAAATTGGAATTAAAATCTTTATATATACATATAATTCGACTGTACGTGTGTAGGTATGTCACTGAACTCCTCCTAAACGGCTGGACCGATTTGAATGGTTTTTTTTGTATGCGTTTGGGTGGCGCCCTGGATGGTGTAGATTCACAATTGGACCCGGTAGGTGGCGCTACTTTTCCAGGCAGGACGACGTCTGCTGGGTCCGCTAGTATTATTATAAATATGTTTTGGTATAGAATTTCGATTCATTTTGAAGTGCACAAGCAAAAATAATTAATTCATTTTTGTTTTGCATTTTCCTAAATTTTATTCCAAGTGGCTTCCTTGATTATGATTATGTGCCTATTATTTTAGGACACCAATTTATTTTTTCAAATCATATAGTCAAGATAGTCTTATGGACGGAATGGATGGAAATATTAAGGTAACATCACGCCTTGAATTCCCCGAAGGGTACGGCAGAGGTGTTTTAGTAACACCCTCGTTTCACCAATTATATTTAAGTCCCATAAAATAGGAGGCGAGTAGGTATATAGAGAGAAAAAATCTTTGGTGGTACGAAGTCTACCGTGCATATAGTGTCTTCAACCTGTTCTTGTATGTCCCAAATATGGATCTCGGGTTATGATATCGACTACTTGTGGGTCACATTTATGATGTATAGGTACCTCCTCGGGCCGAATATCTGTGTCAATGGCCGTACAACTTAAATGTCCCCGTAATTATCACTAACTAAACTATGCGGGCCTTATGAATTTTCAAGTATTTACCGTTCAATTTGTATTAATAACTGTAACCCGATACGAATGTATGTCATGTTATGTCTCATTGTTACTCCGGATATATCTGGACTGCCTTGGTGGTCTTGAGCATGGGGTCCTGGATTCGATCCCCAAGTCAGGCAGTGTTATTCGGTTTTTCCATTAGGAATTTTTCAGTATCAGCTCGGAGTCTGGATTTGTGCCCGTTTAATGGCAGCAGGCTCGCCCTCTATTACATGGGACTTAAATATCTGGCGAAATTAATGTACTAAAACACCTCTGCCGAACTCTTCGGGGAAAACAAGGCGTGATGTTATGTAAAGAAATCTCACTCCCGAACTAATGCGTCAAATACGTACATGGAGAAATGTGCTCCGCGTTTGCGAAATAATATTATTATACTTTAGAGGTAGGCGAGAGCTCTCTCATGCCACTGCGTTCCCGCCTCTTTTACCTTTCGATTCTGTCACTTCCAAGTGTTTCCTGAGGCGAAACGACGCGTTGGCATGCAAGGGCATCTTGAGTATTATGTTCTGTGGCGTAGCCAGGACTAAGTTAAAGGGGGGGAGGGGGGGCAGAAAAGAGAAAACTAATATATATTTTTTAGGTATATTATATTTTATAGCATAAATAAGTAGAAATAAATAAGACAATTGTACACTGGAATTTGCCCTCAACCACATAATCAATCTCTCTCTATCACTCAAAGGTTTGCTGGTAGAAAACTCATTTTTGAGTTAAGCTCGCCTTTGTACATAACTTCACTAAATTGTTGTTTTTTTCTTGTGTACATACAATAAAGAATAAATAAATAAATAAAACTAATAATATTCATGCTACAAAAACGTCGAAAAAGCGAGTGTATAACATGCATAGCGAATAAATTCCTGAATGATTTTAAATGCAATGTTGCTTAAAATTATCTACTCTTCGGTTCGGGAGCACTCTGACTGAGCCCTTAACTAGACCCTGCCAGGAGGGGCCAGCTGCTCCACCTTTCCTGTGCCTGGCTACGCCCTTGTTGACGATGTCCACCGCGGAGTGGCAAGCCTGCTGCGTATCCAGAATATGCCACACTATTTTCTATTTTCGCAAAAAGCGAATCAAACTTTTCTGAACTTACGGAAACCTTTGGACGACAACCTCTTCATACTTCGAAGGGTGGCGTTACCTATAAATTCATATTATATTCAAGATTCCGACACACTTTCTTCACAAAACACGACACAACACGTTTGGTGCAGTGGCTTAGCGATCGACTTCTGCGCTACGGGTCGGCATGGGTTTGGTTCCCGCACGGAACAAATATTTGTATGGCCTACAGATAGTCGTTCCGGGTCTGGATGTTTGTGCGTGTGAAGATTTGTGTTTGTAAACGCACCCACGGTACAGGAGAAATCCTAGTGTGGGGCAATCTTTAAAAAAAAAAAAAACAATGTCTTTTGAACTATGGTGGTTCCCCTTATTATAAGCATATTGCCATAACGATGAATCCAAATCCGGTTTCTTTTGAACTTCACTAGGTAACCGTCCATCATTACACGTATCACATCAGCTTAATCACATCCAAGATCATCTCCTTCACAGGTTAATGGAGAACGCAACCCAGACGAGGTCTACAAAGACTTTAGAGCCGCGATCCTCCAGATTTTAGGCACAACAGAAGACCAGTCGACCATGAACGGTGTCAGCGGCGTAGGGGTCGGTGCCGGTGGCATACCGGGGGAGATCGTGGGAGTAGAGCCGGCGCCGGCGCAGGAGAGAGAACGAGAGGAAAGAAGAGAGGAGAATGTGGTGCCGCCGGTTCTGCCGGTTTTGCCGCTTGTGATGCCATTGCCTCATGCTCTGCAAGAGACGGAAACCGAGAGAGTAGTTACGCCGAAGGTTAGTTGACAATTAACTGTTTCATGAAAAATGAATACTTACACCCATATTCTAAAACTTTCCTCCAAAACTTATTCGACTCATACTCGACTCAGGGCGGCCTCGAAAACATCTTAAAAATTGTATTCTTAGACGCAATTTTGAGTGAACTTTGAGGTTCCTCGACCGAGGGGTCCTCAAATGAGTCGAGGCAGAGTGGGTTTATTACGTCATAATTGGAATTATCTGCATCGCGCAAATAACGCCGCGATAAATAGTTGTAAGAATAATCGTAAGCATATTCGATTAAGTCTTCAAAATTCATTTTTGTTACATAAGAACTTTGACACTTTCTTCCTTGAGGTAGGTTTCGAGGAACCTTGAGTTTGACAGCTGATTCCTTACCTCGACTGAGGAAAAATCTCGAGTCGAGGACATTTATGTCAACTGTAACTACCGATGGTAGTGAGAAAGAATCCATGGAGTTTCTTGCCGGCTCTTCTCCATAGGAAACGACTAATTGGAACCGTGCACCTAAATTCGACGTTTCATAAGCACCTGTATTGGTTTATGTGAAATAAAAATTTTTGATTTTTTGAAAGGCTGAGTCGAGGTAGAGTCGAGTCGAGTAAGTTTTGGAGGAACGTCTTAGAATATGGGTGTTAGTATAATAATAGATACTGTCAGAATACTCGGAATGAGAAAGGTTTAGGCCTTAGTCCATCACACTGGCCTGATGCGGGTTGGTAGTCTACACACACCATTGAGTACTTTGGAGCCCTCTCAAGTTTAGGTGTAGATTTCCTCACAATGTTGTCGTTGACCAATAATAAAATTCTGATCCGCACATGAATTCTAAAAGTCAGAGGTGTGGGCCGAGATTGAATTTGGACACTCCTGCATGGAACGCAAGCATTCAAACACTAGGCTATCACTGCGTCGTTAATGCCTAATAATATGTACTCCTTTTTGTGATCGTACAAGTTTTAAACTAGATACATCTTCTGGGTTATTGAAAGAAAACACATGGCGATAGACAGCTGTTTTAACATGATAACATAACATCACGCCTGAATTCCACGAAGGGTTGGGCAGAGGTGTATAGTAACAACGCCACAAAAACAAACACCGGTCTGCTACTGAGGAATTCAAACACTTTGCAGGAACAGTTTGCAGAAACAATTTGCAGGACCTCACGATCAGCAGTCGCACTTGCCACCACTAAACCAAGGAGGTAGTTTTAACAAGATATGAAATAGTACACTAAAAAGATCGGTAGATAGAAAAATAAATCCCTACCAAAAAAAGACCAAAGGCAGTGACTAGACGCAAAAATTGTTTTGTGCATTTATCAAGTTTTTCATTGAATGGAAGAAAGAGGTCAGACGAACGGCGTCGCCTTGGCCTAATGACGATTTTGTTAGATTTTTATTCTTTACTTTTCAAGAAAGCTCTGTGTGGGATTTGTAATTGTTAGTGTCTACACTCTACAGTGCCAATATAGAGTAACTTCTAATTGACTGACGGAAGGTCACAGGGCTAAACTCTATTTAATATAACAATAGACAAATAAGCCTCATTTTAGCAAGGAACTGCCTCGTTGGTCTAGTGGTGGCAAGAGCGACTCCTGATCGTGAGGTCCTGGATTCGATCCCCAGGTCGGGCAAAGTGTTATTGGGTTTTTCCGTTTGAAATTTCTCAGTAGCAGTCCGGAGTTTGGATTTGTGCCCGGTTGATGGCAATAGATCGCCCCCTATCACATGGGACTTTAAACATAACGGCGAAACGAGGGTGTTAGGTACTATACAACATGTAACGTAATTAACGCACACCCTCAAACACCCCAATTAGAATATTATGTTATAATCATAATACATACACTGAAATTTTAGTTTAACATGTATATGCATTGTTATTTACTAAATTAACGTTCTTGAAATAAGGTTTATTTTTCTTTATTTTGTATTAAATGACGGTATTTGTATTAATACAAATAAAAATGCACTTTTAAAAGTCTTTTTACCTTGATTTACGGTCCATTTCAGTTTGTTTCGACTGTACAGGGGTAATGTGACTAATTTCCGTAGTTTTAATTATTTTTGGGAGAAAAAATTACCTATATTAAAAATGATAGAAATCGATTCAGTAAATGATTCTGGACAAACTACTTTCAGGATGTGCGTTAATTATGTTACGTATTTTATACCTCTGCCCAACCCTATGGGGAATAAAAGTGTGAGGTTGTGTTATGTTTTTAGCAGGGAAATGTTTAAAAATAAGCAATATATTTGCTTCCAGCAGAAATTCAACACAGTATTATGCTTTTATGACCCTTAACGGTTAATCAAGATGAGCTGAAACTGTACTTGAAGAAATTCTTCAAATAATAACGAATAATTAGATGATTGAGTCTTTGTGTGATGATGTGAGCTGGTTACATCATAATAAAAAATTGCTAAAAACAATAATTCCTGTGTTTGTGTCCTCAACAGCCTGAAGTGATAAGAGTCCGCGGCGAGACGACAGTACCAGCACTGCTGTGGGTAGTTGGCGGCCCTGGCAGCAACAAGGCCAGGCTTTGCCAGCGAGCAGTCGCGCAGAGGCAGGGCTGGACCCATTACAGGTACAGCATATAAATACTACTGTTGCTATCTACTGCCAAATACACGCGTTACTAGGAAGTGTTCTGCCTAGTCTTTTCAACAAATCTTCTAGTCTAACAAGATGCTGTTGAATACCAGTATTTTACCCAGAACGACTGCCATCAAACCTCTGCAACCCAGTTACTGGGTTTTGCCGATATCTTAAGGTTAGACCGGATGACGAACTTTCGAGCTTCTGACTACCCGTAACGACTGTTATAGGTATTCTTATGACACGTGGAAGCGACGGTTTAACATGCACTTCGGGCCAAGGAGGGGTCTTGATGTTTGAAGAACGGTCTCACCCATCCACGAAATAACCGCAGCAATACAGCTTAACTTCGCAGATCGTACGATCCGCGCGGTTGTGATTTAGCCACGACCCCAAGTGTTACTAGGAGACCACGTTTGGCTTGGTCACAGAAAAAAATCTAATCATATCAATAAAATTGTCCCCACTTCCTACTGACTTAAAATAGTCCACTGACAACTCCGCGAATGATAGAGGGGTTTATAATGTCTCTACCAAACTGAAAAGATGGCTATTTTTATTTACACCTCTAACACTCTAAAAGACCAAAAAAAAACTCTCCTTTATCCATTTTCGCTTTTCCATCTCCAGCCTAGGCCAACGTCTGCGCAGCCTCGCAGACGCGGGCGGACGTCCTGCATCTGACGGCGCGCTTGCACGCTCTGCAATCAGCGGCGGAGAACTGGCACCGAAGGAGCTGGTCACCAAGCTGGTGCGAGCCGCCGTGTCCGAAGCCGGCAGGACAGGACATGGACTCGTGTTGGACGGGTACCCTCGGGACTTGGAGCAGATGGAGCAGTTCCAGATTGAGGTAAGGAGAAGATAGATGGTCGTGAAGTAGGATTCTGTAGGTTGAGGTTCAGTGGTACCCATTAAAGAAGTCTCAAACAGTCTCAATGTAAAACATTCTACGGATTGACGTGAAGTTAACTGTCTGAGGTATGACGTCATCGCGCGGTAGTGCTGTCTCTGTCGTATTGTGAACAATTTTATTAATATCGCTGGTATCTTGGGCATAACATGAAATATTTCACTAGTTTTTTCATTCTGGCCTATTTTTTTTAATGATTAGAGATTTTTATTAAAAATAATTGTCGTAGAGTCTGTTCATTGCCAAGCTTCCGATTTATTCCTTTATCGATGATACAGTGACTTTTTGGATTCATAAGGAGAAACTATTGACATTAATGAGTTCCGTTAGCGCCTGTTCACACAGCGGATCTGTTTTAACGGATCCGTCGATACTGGATGTGTTGTTCACATCTGTACCGACGGATTAGTTAAACAAATGGCAGCTGAGTTGCATCTGGTAGACAGGATACGATAAACCAGTAGTATTTTTTACTGGATTCGGAATACTGTCGTGTATGTGAACGCGCTCATTCAACTACAGGCGCCATCACCAAAATAAAAACGGATCCGCTAAAATGGATTCTGTAAACAGTTTCTGTGTGAACTAGCTGTTATTCTAATGCTGTAACTCTATACTAAGACCAACTTTATTCACCATCCATTTTACATCTTCCAGAACCGCGTCTCCCCCCGCATGGTTCTCCTGGACTGTTCCAAGCTGCAGCTGGGTCGTGGGCGGCGCGACGATTCCGTGGCCGCCTTCCGTCGGAGACTCGAGGTGTTCCGGGAGCTCAGCCTGCCAATGCTGAAGACTCTCGACCAGGACCATCGGCTGGTCATTGTGAGTACCATTTTCCTCTTCATTGTTTGTCTTACCTGTCCTCTGCAACTTCTTCGATAGGAATTGCTGCTATCTGATGCAATGCTGAGTTTCTAGATTGATGTGCAGCGTTTCCTACCAGGATTCCATGTTAACCAGGATTTCACGGTGTTATAGCATCAGTAGTAACAGCCAAGTTAGTAATTTCCTTTAGGGCACCGCGCTATCTGGTATATAACACAACATCACACCTTATATTCCCCGAAGGGTTCGGCAGAGGTGTATTTAGTACACCCTCGTTTCGCCAGTTATGTTTAAGTACCATGTTATAGGGGGGCAAGCCTATTGCCATTAACTGGGCACAAATCCAGACTCCGGGCTGCTACAGAGAAATTCCTTAATGGAAAAACCCAATAACACTTTACCCAACCTGGGGATCGAACCCAGGACCCCATGCTCAGCAATGGCACTTGCGACTACTAGACCAACAAGGCATATTGTGTATGTTATGTATTTGGTAAGTTATGATGGCTATTTTTGTGTTATATCAGCGGTATATTGGAAAAATCTGAATATTTGGTTCAGATATGTAGTTCACAAGTTTATGAACGTTGAGTTATTTTCAAGCAGTTAGATGTTGCTTGTTAAAATAAACGGAACAATGTGTCGTTCTTACTCTGAGAATACATAAATAGTAGTAGAGCTTATTTTTATTTAGTAGTATTCTAATTTCATATTGTACGTAATATATTTATTTACTAGCTGTGTCCTCACGGCTCCGCCCGCGTAAGAAGTTTTGTTCCAGTAATAAATATAGCCTATGTTACTCAGTGATAATGTAACTTTCTAACGGCAAAAGAATTTTTGAAATCGGTCCAGTAGTTTTTAAGTTTATTCGTTACATACATAAATATAAATATTTCCTCTTTATAATATTAGTATAGATAGTATAGATTTATTTGTGTCGTTATTGCCCGTGGCATCACTATGGTCCTATCTGAAAAACAGCGTTGCGACATATTGTGTTTTTTTTAAATGTCGCAGAGATAGGAGCCCTATTTGGCCTCGTGCAGGTAGTCTAAATTTTTATCCTTTCTTTTTTTTAAATATTGTTTTTGTTTCTGTAACTGCCTGTGTGAGTCCAGAATAAATAATCTTCTATCTTTCTTTCTCGTTGTGAAAGAGTTCTTCCAGAGAAGTACTTACCACGGTACCTATTTCTGTCGCCAAGCAACATTGCTGTATTCTGATTGGAAGAGTACGTGTGCTTGTGAAAATACAGGCACATGAGACTTTCCAACTTTTTCTCTAAAGTTAGCAACGCATCAGCAATACTCTTGGTGTTGTAGGTGTGTACGGCGGTAACCACTTTTCAATCAATAAATGAATTCGATGACATCCACAGGTGGACGGTGACACTGATTCTCCGGACGTGCAGACTGAGTTCAGTCGCGTCCTGCTTGAGGAGATGGAGAAGGCAGAAGCCCTAGCTGCCATACAGCAACCTCAAGAACAACAACCGGCGCGCACAGGTAAGGTTTAGAATCCAAGAAATAAATACAAATAGAAGAGGATAATAAAAAAAAATTGGACCAACATCATCATCGCATATTACACTTTCGGCATTATGATTCAAACTATCTTGGGGTGCATTGAAAAAGCCTCCACGAGTGACGATACTTAAGTACATCAACGACACTATGGGCCGTCAGCTCTGCTACCATCCTTCTCATCACGGCATGAGCTGTTCTCGTGCTAACACGGGTATAAAAAATACAAAAATGAGGAGACAAAAATACAAAAAAGAGGAAAAAATATATTTTTAAAAAAAAGAGTGCTTGTTGCCAACAGTCCTGATACGGAGACCAATTCAGACAGGACAATGTCCTCAAAATATATTATCGGGCGGATATAAAAACACGAGAGAAGAAGACAATAATCCTTGTTCCTAATCTTAGAATATCTAGAGGTACCTTATTTATTTATTTATATTTATTTATACTTTCGCACAAAAAAAAAATTATACAGAGGCGGACTTAATGCCTTAGGCATTTTCTACCAGTCGATCTTAGGGTGATGCAGAGAAAACATGGTAGATGCGCTAAAAAGAGCTGTGTCATGTGATACAATATTAAAAATAAACACAAAGATAAGTGAACATTAACAATAATATTACCTACATACATATTACATATTTACATATATATATATATATATATTTATATATATACATATAAACTTATAAATAATAGATATTATATACATATGCATACATTCATATATATTAATTAATATAATATATTATACAATACCTACAAATATATATACAAAGATAAATCAGTGCTGAGATTCTGCCAGTTCCTTATGAAGATACTCACGCACTTTAATTTTAAAGGAGTAGCGACTGGTAGCCATCCTGATTTCCAAGGGGAGCGCATTCCACAGAAGAATGGACTGAACAAAGAAGGAAGAGTGTATAAAGTTAGAACGGTGAGAGGGACATTGAAGGACCTTATAACATCTGTCTGACGTTTCAGCGGTGTCTAGCATGCAGCACTTGGCTGTCGCTGTGACGCGCATGGGCGGCGGCCTCACCAACGGGCACGCCAACGGCTCCGTGCACAACGGGAACGTGCACGGCGCCGCTGTCGGCAACGGGTTCATCGGCATGGCTGCCAATAAGGTAATCATACATTTAAACGATGTTTATTGTGACGAGAATGCTGGGTTCAGGGGCTAATAACGTCACATTTATGCAGGGGGGCCATTCAAGTATTACGTAAGCAGAATTTTAGTAATTTTTGACTCACCCCTCCCGCTTGTCAGCAAAAATAAGCAAAGCTTTTATCCCCCTCCTATGCTTACGTAAACATATTTTTTTTAAATCTGTTCAATTTCTCTATTGTTATTAATGAGCAGCGATTTTCAGGTCTAGAAAAATAAGTAAATAAATAAAAATTGCTGACGTAATCATCATCTAGACACCCCCGTCCCCGGCATCAAAAATAAGCTAAGTAAAGACCCCCTCACCCCCCTTTCGTGCTAACGTAATACTTGAATGGCCCCAGGGGCGTAGCTGCCGTCGTATCAATGATACGGGCCCCCGGGCTACAGGGGCCCCGACATGTGTAAGCAAAAATTCATTCGTGAAATGTGATCCATATTCTCACTCAAGCTCTTGGGCCGTACGCCAACCTCTAAACCCTTAAATACTAAACTCAGTACACCCCAGACACTCCATACAGCCATGGACCATGGTTTTTGGTTTGGTTTTCTCCATTTCGTCGGTCGGCAGTGAAAACCACATTGTATAAAATACAATTTTTAAAAGAGATTGAAATAACTGTCTCCTGCAAAAAAATGGCCGATCAAATGTTAAAAAGTTTGTCATCGTACGTCATAGATAGCTTAGAAGTATTTGAATTGAAAGTTTGTTGAACTAGTACGTGTATGACGAGTTTATCAATCTAAAGAACAAATTAAACGCTTTTGAAGAAAATTTTATTTAATGGGTTTTCACTGTTGATTTGGGATTCACCGCAGTCGAATAGTAGGTCAACCCGACAAATTTTGATACAGAGCTCGTCTAGGGCAAGCTGCGCCACTGCATTGATGGCCAAATACTCAAACGGTACTCAATTTTATGTTGCCGTTAGTCTTTTGCTGTCACTGTCACTTCGCCTTAAAGTGACAGTGACAGAACGAGTCTTAACGTTGACTTAAAATTGAGTAGCGTTTGAGTATTTAGCCATTGGTGAATCATATTTCGTTTTATATTCATTATCATAACTGTGTAGGGGAACGTGCTATGGTGTTCCGCCTACGAAAAGGGAGGATCCTCCTACCAGGCGCGTCTTTTGCCAGGCGGGCTACTGCCCAACGGTGGATGTTGGGAACTTGTATATTATATACTATCTGCGTGTCAAACTCTGATAGCGCGATGCAGGATAGTTCGCATGTGGCGTGATAGATGCCGCCACAACTGCAAGTGAACTGCACATCCAGTCGCAACTGCAAACTGTGCAACTGCCAAATATAGCTTGAAGGCAGTTAAGATGCAGTCAACTGAGTGACTACTGCCGACTGGGTGTGCAGTCCACTTGCAGTTATGATTACGATTGTCTGCTGTCTAGCCTTTGTCCCAACTATGTTGAGGTCAGCTTCCAGTCAAACCAGATGCGGCTAAATACCAGTATTTTACACGGAGCGACTGCCATCAGACCTCCGCAACCCAGTTACTGGGCAATGCCGATTTCCTAAGGTTAGACCGATGGTAAGACTTTCGGGCTTCTTACTGCCCGTAACGACTGTCATAGGTATTCGTATGACACGCGGGACCGACTGTTTAACGTGCTCACCGAGGCACGAAGAGGTCTGGATGTGTAACGAACGGTCACCCATCCACGGACAGACCGCGGTAAGCGCAGCTTAACCTCGCAAATCCTATCATCCGCGTGGTTAGTAATTAGCCACTAGCCCCTCTACTAGTTATGATTACGATTAAAAAACGAAATATGTTTCACCAAATGCCACGTAATTTTTTTTAAACATTTTTATCTATTGTTTTACTATTTCTAGGTGAAACCAATGCTGAACAACAACGTATCGAAGATCCCGACCGTGTCTCAGCTGACGCACGACGATGTGCGCGCCCTCTATGAACACGGCTCCGGGGAGATCACTATGAACACGCACATTTAAACACCATGATATGATGACCTTGTCAGACCTGGCTACAAGGTCATCATATCATGGTTGACTATATACATTATGAGCAGAGGTACCAGCGCAGTTCTTTTATTTGCAGTAACCACCTGCAAATAAGTCGAGCTTTTCAAAAAACAGCGCTTTTGAGTAAAATATACCTACCAAGTCATAGCTCAAATATTTCAAGTAATTACATCTATCTATAAATAATATTTAGTCAACAAACAAGTACGCATTTATACTAACTGGCTACATATTTAGTTATTTATATCAGAAAAAAAAATTGTCCCAAGTGCTACGGATAATAACTTTAAAAGTCATATCGATATATTAATAGGTACCTACTAATTAGTTTTAGTAAACACTACGAATATAGTTAGCATCGACCAAGTATCTTACTACGAATAGTAACAACTAACTGTGCTAACTATTGGTATATAATATCAATATGAAGGACTCTCTAAGAGCAGTGAAAGTGCCGAATAAGCTAGTTTTAGATATAAAATTAAATATCAAACAAAAAACTGGGATATAATTATATTAATTACCTACCTATTAGAATTAATTAAGAAATTTATATTATAAGCAAAATTAAAACAAATTAAAAATATTAACGTGACTTGACTATGTTTGATTTAGTCGACTGACTAATCAAATAAATAGAACAACCTTTAAATATTTAAAAAAAATACGTTCTAATCATTGACTAAATTCGTTTAGTTATAACAATTGGTTACCGAAACATCTAAACGTATTTAGTCAGTTATTGTTATTCGATTAATATTTTGATTATATAATTCTAATTGACGAACTAAAAAATAGTCTTTAGTCGACTAATCAAATCTAAGTCGTAGTCGGCACAAGTATAAGGTATAAAACACGTTAAATATAATATATTTTATATCAAATATTTTGTAAAAACGACGCACACACAAATATTATAAGAAGTGCCTTAGCTTAAGACGCGTAGCTATTTTTAGAGCTATTTAAAAGAATCATACTGTAGTGTCTTAACATAATTTATGAATAAATAGTTTTAAGTACTTACAAACTTTTAGTGGCAACAAATTGTCAAACTTGAAAAAAATATACTTTGATATAATTATCACACTACTATTAATTTATTTAATTGTTAGTTTTATCTTCAATACGATAATAATAGGGTGTTTGTTGTTTTTTTAACCGACTTTTTCAAAAAGGAGGGGTTCTCAATTCGTCTGCATAATATATTTTTATTAGAAATCTCAGCACGACATCAAATATCAACTGTAAAATCAGCAAAAATCTTCGATAAAAAGCCCAAGCATTTTAAAGTTGTTTATTAAATAGAGACAGCACTACTGAGAGCTGACATCATACCGTATACCATATAAATGCCATAGTAACTCTACAACATTCGGGTAGAATGGGGTTACTTTGATCAATTTCAAAGTTGAAATGTATTTTTCTTTTGAAATATGAGAGCAAAAATAAAAAATACCTGCAAATATCGATTTTGTTTATTTTGTCTATTTCTAGAATAAAATTATAATTTTTCTTATTACCTACTTTTTGAGAAACAAAATAAAATGTTCGTGATAAATGTTAAACTTTGATTTACTGGGGTTACTTTGATTCCTCTCTTTTTTCTAACGAATTTGAAAGTAACCCCAGTAAGGAATAAAAATTACACAAAACTATTACCAATATATTTTTAATATTTTTTCATCAACTAGCAAGGATCCACCCTCTATGACTGGTCACACGCAGCATTGAACGTCATTGGCAGCGTGATCACACGCTGACAATGACGTTCAATTCTGCCAACCATAAGAAAATAATCGGCAGAATTCGTACAATTTGAGTTTTATTACGAAACGAAGTTTTGATCAAAGTAACCCCCAGGAATCAAAGTCACCACATTCTACGCACGGTGTATGTTTCGTACTATTATGATATTAAATGCCTTCATCAAAAACTCCTCCAAGTTTTCATAAATTTTATTTGTTTTTTTTATACTTATGTATTTTCATAAACCGGGGGTTTTCGAACTATAAAAATACGATAAAAAATTACTGTAACACGAAGTTTCTTGTACTTAATGGAAATTCGGTTTCGGTCGGATACCTACTAAAAATAATATTAATTTCTTGTAGGTACGTATTTTTGGTAGTCAAACATCAAACACCCTATAGCTCTTTAAATGTTATCATATTCAACATAGCGTGCATCACACACACACACGTACAAACATAGATTTAAATAGTCTTATAAACATAATTAGACTAAATCACGTAGTTAGATATCACTAAAGGGGCCAACTTAGAATTAGTCAACTAGAAAAATATATAGCATAGAGTATTTATTGTAGATAGTTTATATTTCAACTTTTAATCTTATTGTGCACAAATTTTATATGAATCATCATTAGGTTGAAAATGCTCTTGGCCGTCATAAATTACTATTCAGAATTTAGTCGATTTAATTTTAATTTAGGGATAACCTATTTTTAAGTTATCTGCTATATGTAAGGGCTGTGTTAAAATGATAATATCACGAGCTTATTTATTTAAAAAAAAGTGTAATTTGTTAAGAATAAAATCCCAAAAAATATAGCTGGAATGTTGTAAACGCGATCTCAAACGACTGCTATAGATGGCAGCACTGTTTTGTACAGCGGCAAAAAAAGAACACAGAAATTATCATGTTCTTTATTCAAAATAAATAAAATACTTGGTACACGAGTTTGTCGACATATGGGAGGTTGACTCAGCAGTCGTTATTATAAATTATTATTACGACATTGATTTTTATAATTAAATAAAATTGCTATTATACATTAATATTTTGATAATGTCAAAATAATATTCAACGTTAATCTTGGATAACGATAAAATTAGAGCGGTTGGCAAAGCATACGATACGCTTTTGATACGAAATAATAATACGCAGTGCATACTACTAAACATGCATTTATACATAATATTATTTTGAAATCCTAATGTTTAGATATTAAAATATCAATATTGAGATATTGAAATACTGCCTCGTTGGTCTAGGGATGGCAAGCGCGACTGCTGATTGTGAGGTCCTGGGTTCGATTCCCAGGTCGGGTAAAGTGTTATTTGGTTATATGTGTGGAGTTCCTCAGTAGCAGCCCGGAGTTTAAATTTGTGCCCGGTGATGGCAATAGGCTCGCCCCTTATTACATGGGACTTAAACATAACGGCGAAATGAGGGTGTTACTATACACTTCTGCCCAACCCTTCGGGGAATACAGGCGTGATGTTATCTATATATATAAAAGGAGAAGCTGACTGACTGATCTATCAACGCACAGCCTAAACGGCTGGGGTTAGAAACTTGAAATTTTGACAGTAGGTTCATTTTGTGACGTAAACATCCACTAAGAATGGATTTCTCGAAATTCAACCCCCAAGGGGGTGAAAAAAAATTACGCAAGCGAAGCTGCGGGCAAAAGCTAGTGATAAAATAAACGACATGACAGTCGTTTGAGATCACGAATGTTTAATTAATAACAGTCTCTACTATAAGGCTACTTACTTTTATGTTCATGTACTTGTCAAATTTAATTTTAATTAAAATTATAGAAAATAACACTCAATAATGGTGTCGATTCTGTAGCGCACGTTGACAGGACTAAACTAAACTAAGGGTGTTTGTCTCTTTCTGTTTCAATATAAAAAGAAAGTGACAGTTGCGTTTAGTCTAGTTTAGTACTGTCAAAATGTGCTACAGAATCGACACCAATGTGTTGTTAATTTAGTTAAATGAACACATAAGGTCTTAATTTACCATCAAGAAATAAATGAGCACATTTTTTATCATTGTGTTTCATTTTGTAGAATTAGAGACCTATTGTATTTACAAGAGCTAAGTATATTCATAAGTTGTCAGATTACATGTTTACATGATCTTGTACCTATTATAGATGGATTGCATTTCAACTGTAAGTAGGAATACAGTTTCGAAATGAAGAAATGCCTGTCTACGGTGCTTAAAATGCCTGATTTATCAGATTTTTTTACCTAGAATACTAATTCGGAGTGAAAAATGTTCTAAAATTCGTCGAAGAATACAACTCCTCCATGTCGCCGGGCAAGCGAGTCGGAAGAGGCGACGTACCCAGCTATGGTGCTATTGTGTACGAAAAATGGCAAAAGGCTAGCCACTTATTACATGGGACTTAATACAAGAGGCGATATGTGGGTGTACAGACTCTTGTAATAGGAGAACATCTCTGCTTACCCCTTCAGGGATTACAGGCGTGAGTATAAACGGTGTAAATGGACCCTTAACGAAGCCAAAAGTCACTTATTCTCCACGCCATTGCGATATTTTTTTCGTTTTGAACTATGCCTGGGAACCTTCTAGTTACGGAGATATTGGAGGTCAAAGTTCCAACTTTTTCACAACTTTTTTTTAAATACTAATTTTGAAGGTTGCATTTGCAGAAATGTACTTGAAATACCTCCTTTACCCGTTTACTACTCATTGCATCTATCAGCACAGTGTTTTGAGTGCGTTACATTGAGCTTTACAGTAAAACGAAATTTTTCACCCAAAAAAAAAGTTGTTTCCCAGCGACAATTTTTGCGTAGGGTTACTTAGTTTGATGTACTAAATGCATGGTTGACGGCTTAGTGAAGGGTCTTTTTACACCTTGTATGTATGTATAAAAAAGTTCTAAGTTTACTATCATCGTATAGCATTAACTACGTATTTATTTGGAATCATTATTTTCTTTTAGATTGACACGAAGGACACTGTCTAAAGTAGGTATTCTTCTTTATTGATTTATGAACTATCGAAGTTTTAGTACCGACACTAGTTGGTACCAACGATCGATAATAACGAAAAAAATACCTAAATAATTAATATGCTAGTTCAGACGGCCGACATTTCTAGGTTAGGGCGGTACGCTGAGCTAAAAGCATTTCCCGCCACGGCTAAAGTTTCCCGCGCTGTCATAGGTCGATTATTGGCTGTTTGGCACAGTTTCCATGCCCTTGACCGAACACGAGACCGCAGTCGATCCGCATAGCTCGCGGCGTGCAGACGTGCCGGCGTTTCTATTTACACATCCTTTGGATTACGCGCCGCTTTTAAATTAAAATGGTGAGTTTATGTCGTAATTAATATAATTTATAGGGCACACAAGGGTGTTTGTGTTTGTAGATGGGATATTACTGGTAAAGCAAGTTACTATTGTGTAATTCAAGGTCGTCTTTCAGAAATTTCAGCTGTTTTTCAGTGAGTGTTACGTCACTGTCAGCTTAAGAATAGAAAGCGGTGTGTTATCATATGAGATGTTTTGATTGCAGAAATAGCTCGTTACGATGACTAGATTATTAAAATAGGAGATACGTGAAAATGTGGCCAAGAATACTATCCAGCCCGATTTTATATACATTTTGGTAATGTAGACAAACTTCCAGTTACAAACAAGCTTGTTGTAGACTATATTTATTATGAATCATATTTTTACATTATTGATAATTTAAAATAGGTATCGAAATGAATATTGATGACATTATCGATAAGACTGAGGAAAAAAATCGCACTCATTGTATATCTAATAATACCTATTTTAAATGATATCATTATTACCTGTAGATAGCTATTGTTACACATGTTACAGGAAAAATAATTTTGATAATAATAAGCTGTATAGATACCCTTGGTACTGCAATAGAGGTCATTAGCCTCGCTTTTTTAACATAGCAGTAGGTAGGTATTTGATATTCAGATCCGCGTAACCACCAAACGTCCGTGGTTTATACAGCATTGTAGCACTGCAATGAATTGTGTTACATAAGTTACGTTGTCAAGCGACATTTATAACTGAATATAATTTATGCAAAAAGTTGATTTATCAGTTTTTTATATAATTTAACGTTACTTTATTTATACATTTAAAATTACTTGTCCTGACTGACTGATTCGTCAATGGAGAGCCTAAACCGCTGGGGTTGCAAACTTGAAATTTGGACAGTCGATTCTCTTTGTGACGTAGGCATCCAGTAAGAAAGGATTTTTGGAAATTCTACCTCTAAGGGGTAAAATAGGGGTTGCAAGTTTGTATAGAAATTCACGCGGGCAAAGTGCTAGTAATTTTACACAGAAAGAAAATATAAATAGACAAAATTATTATTATTATACCTAGTACCTGACAAATGACCTTGCATAGTTATTATTGATATCTGAGAACATTTTTAGTTGGTTTGAGGTCCTTGACATGTTGTAGACGACAAGGAAGGTTGTTGCAATAACAATTTTTTATTATTATATTATCAGGTTTTTTTTTATTTTCTTGGTCGCGTTTGGCCCTAGTCTCACCTGATGGTAAGCGCAGACAGGGTCTCTGATAGAGCACACGAAACCAAGGAACAGAGATATTGAGGGATTCCCCTATGGCCTATACCCCTCTGGCTCTCATATACAACAAAACACAGTAAATTGCTTGGCGTCTGACTATAATGTGAGGGTGGTAGCTAGCTAGGCGGACCGTATAGATCCTACCACAAAGTGTGCTGGGTTTTGTTGAATTGTTCAACACGCGTTTATTCCCAGCGTGCGGTGAGGAAGTTTTATATTGTAATACGGGTAAAAAATATATTATACTTATCGAGGAATAATATCAATAATCTCATTGAAAAACGTCCTTGCAGCCTCGCTCCACTGCAGTGCAGTTCCATCTAGTGCGTTACCTTTAATCTTTCCTAACAATAGAGTTTCATAATCAGTTGTTCTGGATAGGTACGCTTATTTTCTCTCATGAAATGAGAAAAATCATTGCGTCACATTGAAATGCAACCATTTTCGTGTCTTCATATTTGTTTGCCAAGGTAGCAGTAATGGTATGATGACATTGTTCCTCTATGTCCGGTTTGCGTCTATCAAAAAGCCTATTTCCAGCAATAGACATTTCCGGGCTACCACTCAGAGCTCAGAGCAATATTGCTCTGAAGGCTGCCCCATCTCACATTCCCAAATGATGAATGAACTTTCTGTTATGAGATACATTACCAATCTGCAAATACATATATTTGAAATCATCATTTGTCGTAAATCCAAAGAGATACTAATTTTGAAACAGAAAATTCACAATAAACTAATAAAATTTGTAAAAAGTGTCACTTATCTACTGAACCTTTTACCGTCGACACAAGTACAACTCTGCAAAACAGAGTACGAGAAATGGTACATTATAAATAACTTCTCATTTTAAATCAATTTGAGCATCTGAATACACATTTCTTCTTCCTCCTAGCATTTTACAATGATCTTGGGGTCAGCTTCCAGTCTAACCAGATGCGGCTGAATACCAGTATTTTACACAGAGCGACTACCATAAAACCAACTAACTAACTACTTACTGGTTAATGCCGATATCCTAAGGTTGATAAATAAATAAATACACATTTATCGCTTGAGAAAACAATGAGTGGCACTACAATAACAATGTTTAAAAAAAATATTCTCCTTACTCTAGTTCACACAGAAACTGTTAAGAGGATCTGTTTTTATTTTAGTGATGGCGCCTATAGTTGTATGAGCGAGTTCAAATACACGACAATATTCCGAATCCAGTAAAAAATACTGGTTCCGTTATTTTTATCGTATCCTGTCTGCCAGATGCGATACAGCTGCCATTTGTTTAACTGGTCCGTCGGTACAGATGTGAACAACACATCCAGTACCGACGGAGCCGTTGTGTGAACGGGTTCTTATAGTCGTTTTTGTCAATATACAAGGTTAGTCGGAAAGGGGGTACCTACTAAGCCGAAAGGGTGTTACAGTAACCAAAATAAGGGATAACTTTTATTCTACAACTTTCCCCAAAACTCGATAGTTTAGAAAAATAGCTTTTCAAAGATTTAGTAAAAAATATGCTAAAATCTATCTGTCCATAGCTATGATCAGCTGTTTTTACAATTTAGGTCATATTTGGGGTCACGGGTTGGAAAATTATTTTCTGAATTCATAACTAAAATAGGTATGTTTAAAAAAAACTAAAACAATAATCTTTTTGCATGCAAATATCAATTATCGAATTTTGAAATTTTAACACTTGCTTTAAAATAGTCATCAGTGATACTTTAGGTGGCCTGTGGCTTCGTACCCCCTTTCTGACTAACCTTGTATACTTAATGCTCAGTGTCCACACTGGCCAAGCTGTTTAGTGTCCGTCTTCTCATCATTGCAATTGTCTTGAACGGAACTAGTTTACATTCATACATTGTAAGCATGCACATACATACTACCGATAAGATCGATTGAGTTACTAGTTACAATCAGAGCAGAACAGTAGCTGACCAAGATAGAAATAGTCAACAAGAAAATAATGTGGCGTCACACACCATGGTGTTCGAGAATCTTTATCTTTACATAGTATAAAACAAAGTCGCTCCCGCTGTCTGTACGTCCTTATGTATGCTTATATCTTTAAAACTAGGCAACGGATTATGATGCGGTTTTTTTTAATAGATAGAGTGATTTAAGAGGACGGTTTATATGCCCCACATTAGTATCTACATTGCACCCGTGCGAAGCCGGGGCGGGTCACTAGTTAGAAATAAGATAATGTAATGGCCGATTTTTGAGATTATTGCCATTGAGACTGCCTGGTTGGACTAGTGGTGGTAAGCGCAACTGCTATTGGGTTTTTCTGTGAGGAAATCCTCAGTAGCAGCCCGGAGTTTGGATTTGTGCCCGGTTGATGGCAATAGGCTCGTTTCCTATTACATGGGACAAACATAATGGTGAAATCAGGGTGATACTATACACCTCTGTCCAACTCTTCGAGGAATACAGGCGTGATGTTATGTTTAAGTTGACAATAGTTATGTCTTTTAAATTCCACAGTCAGACTAAGGGACGCCTTAATTAAATCCATTGAAATATTACTAGATTTGTCAATTATCAAAATTGAACCAGATATGCAAAGAATATACCCATCTTGTAAATAAAGATATATTATATTGGATCCAAATATATTATAAAATTATCCTTTTAAATCCATAACTCATTCATAATCACGTAGAAAAAAAAAATGCCCATAGAAAAAATCACTTACAAAGACGAGCGAAGTTGAATGGTTCTTTAGGTCGTTGAGTTGAGCGATTATCGTTTTTTATTCAGCGCTGCGCTAGACAGCACTTTATCAACAGACATAATGGCTACAACAGAACTGCAATATCTGAAATTTTACATAAAATGTGAAGTACTCCTAACGGCCGGATCCGTCTGTACTGGACGTGTTATTTATTTATTTATTTATTTATACTTCTATGCACTATTGTGGTACATAAGGCGGACTTAATGCCATAAGGCATTCTCTACCAGTCAACCTTAGGGTTAAAAAGAAAAGCATCAAAATACGTAGGTACAGGAAAAAGATGAGTTGACAATTTTGGACTGAATATATCAGGAAATCAAAAGTTAAATATAAATTACATAAAATACATATATACAAATAATAAAATATATAGATATTATAATATATATATATCAATTACAAAACGTTATGAAAAACTTAATGCAATTATGACGAAGACTAAATTAGATGATTAGGAGTGCAGCGACTTCAAGTAGTGTTTCCTAACTTTGCGTTTGAAGGAGAATTTACTAGGAGCTTTTTTAATATCAAGGGGGAGCACGTTCCAAAGTTTAATTGCTGAGACAGCGAAGGAGTTAGAAATGAAACCTGTGCGATGGGAAGGTATTTCGAGAAGTATATTTTCAGAAGCACGAAGGTTGCGATTGTGAGAATTGCCCAACACTTGAAAATATATTTTCAGATAATCAGGAGCACATGAATAGTTCATAATGGAGAAGAGCATACAGAGAGATCTGAGGGATCGTCTCTGGCGGATAGGCAGCCATTTAAGCTGAGAACGGTAATGAGAAATGTGATCATATTTACGAAGTCCGAAAATAAAACGTATGCAATTGTTTAGGAGACGATCCAATTTGTTCAGAAGTTCTTGGGATAAATCAGAGTAACAAACATCTGCATAATCAATTACTGGGAGCACAAGAGACTGGACCAAAAGGGTTTTAGTGTTAGATGGGAGGAAATGCTTAAACCTATAGAGAGATCGCAGTATGGCCGTGACGCTCTGGCTAACTTGAGTGACCTGCTTGTTCCAACTTAGCCTATCGTCAATATGCAAACCCAAATCCTTTAAGTGAGGTGAGAGAGGAATTATTGTATGGTTGAATATTATCGGCATAAGATGTTGAATATTAATATTTTTTAAGTGGAACGAGCTACCTACAATCATTGCTTGACATTTACTTACATTTACGGCAACTCCGAATTTACTAGACCAATCATCGATCATGTGTAAGTCAGCGTTGAGGCTGGAAATACAGTTGTCGATGTTGCTGATGTCAGTTTGAGCGTAAAGTTGCATGTCGTCCGCATACAAATGGTAAGAGCATTTTAGAATCTTGGTAATGGAATTAATAAATAAAGAAAATAACAGAGGAGAGAGTATACCGCCTTGCGGAACGCCAGCTACCAAGTCACACCAGTCAGAAAATTCCTGACCAACACGTACTGCCTGCTGGCGACCACGAAGATATGAAGAGAACCAATCCCGTGAAGACGACGAGATCCCTATTTGTGCTAAAATGGCGAGGAGAATATCATAATCAACGGTATTAAAAGCATTGGAAAAGTCTATTAAAACCAATACCGTTAGCTTTGAATTCTCCATGCCGAACCTGATGTCTTCGGATACTTTAAGCAGGGCAGTGGATGTACTGTGTCCAGGACGAAAACCGGATTGAAAAGATGATAACAAATTATTTTTAAAAACGTAGGATGAAATTTGTTTATGGGCAACTGCTTCTAAGATTTTGGACTGAAAAGGAAGAATAGAAATTGGCCTGAAGTGGTTAGCTAAACTTGGGATAGTATTTTTTGGAAGGGGGATGATGTAAGCCTTTCGCCAGATTAACGGGAAAACCCCAGTCAGCAAAGAGAAATTTATAATGTGAGTTAAAATGGGAAGTATAAAATAGAAAATAAGAGAGATCATAACCCTGCTGACTGCATCACAGCCAACTGCTTTCGATTTAATGGAGTTAAAAATTTTTAGAATGTCAATGTCGCTCACGGGTGAAAATGAGAAAGAGTCCGTAGGCAAAATTGGCATGGAAGTAATATCAAGAATGGTCTTTCTTTTCACATCATCAGCAAGTGTAATTGATGTAGAAAAATGCTTATTAAGAATATTGAGAGATAAGTTCGAGGGTAAGATATTTGAAGATGACTTAGTTATGCCAAGAGATTTTAGAAACTTCCATACTTTCTTCTTATTTACATCAGTTAAACAAATGGCGGCTGTGTTGCATCTGGCAGATAGGATACGATAATATTAGGTCCCCACCTATGAAATCAGCGTTTTGTATGGAAAATTTTAACGAAGTTGCATTTAACATACTAACATTTTCTTAATTTATTTAAAAACTATGAACACTAATGTTTTAAAACTTTTATGCCCTAATGTTTAAAAACTAAGATAACGTATGCCACTTAGATTATGCGACAAAAATAAGTGTTGGCTAAGTTAAAACAAAAATAATGGTAATTTCTGCTAACAAAAAGAAGAGTCATTTTTAATGTATTTTTTATGATTAGAAAACTATAAGTAATAAGGTTTTTTTACTATTGGTAGTTGTCTATGATGGTCATTATTCGATATAATATCAAGCAATTGATGAATATTTTAAATCATAGAAGTGACGAGGTTCTCTATTTGTGAGAAAAAAACGCCAATTTCATAGGTGGGGACCTAATAATAACGGATCTAGTATTTTTTACTGGATTCGAAATACTGTCGTGTATGTGAACTCGCTCATTCAACTACAGGCGTTATCTCCAAAATAAAAACGGATCCTGTAAACAGTTTTTATGTGAACTAGCTGTAACACTCAATAGGCCTAGCACGAATACTGTCGATTTAATAACGTAAACCTAACGTTACTGTAAGAGAATTTTACACGCACATAGGGTACTACCGTAAAATGAGGCTACTTTGCTCTATGAAGGTAAAATATGCTCCAAATATCAAAAAAGATGATTTCGATGAAATCTCTAATTCTGAGACTGAATAACTGATAGTGCAAATAAAAAAGTTCCTTAATTATACATTTTTAGTTTTATTTTGTTCAAACCGTATCAATAAAATGAGAAACACAAAATTTGCTTCCTTATTATATTTTTTTGGAGCATATTACACCTGTCGCTGTTAACTTTACCTCTGTACTGAGAATGTTTTAGTACAAATTAAATGTAGGAGCAATGTTTCCGAAAGGATTTGACATTTTTAATTTGTATTTAAATAATAAAAAAAATACCATATAACTATTTTTGTCATTGAAATATTAGAGCCAGAATGTTATATAAGCTGTGGAAAATTTAACAAAAGCCATATTTTCGATTCAAAATTCGTTTACATTAGCGATACTATACCTGAAACGTTCGTGATAGGCCTATAGTAGCAATGTGGAATTTCCCGACGTTTCATCTTCTTCATACAAATCAAGACTAAGGGTTATTAGTACATTAATATCATTTAAATGAATAGGACAAGTAGGATCATCCTTTAATATAAATAACACAGCCATTGGTATTCACCTGTGAAGCAAATGAGCGCAATAAAAAGATCCTAGACACATACCAGCACAAGATAGCGCTATTAAGGAGACCCACGCTTGCCAGTGGACATATACAGACTGCTATAATAATGACAATGGCAATATAAACAATAAACAATAACATATAAGACGTAACGAAGACAGTACATAAAGACTTAAAGAATATAGATGGATGTTTGTCAACTCAAGAGAACTGACGTAGTGTTGATTGTACACAAACTTGGTACTCTGGCAATTTGGCATAAGATCAGAAGCTGTCGAGGTCAATGTTTCAATGACTTTGGGTAATGGAAGAGGACGTAGAGACGACTAGTGTTTTTCTTGGTAACACAGAAGGGATAAGTGATAAATATGCTCATGGATAATTAACAAATGCGCGGGTGACCGTCCGTTACACATCTAGACTCCTCCGTGCCTCGAAGAGCACGTTAAAACGTTGGTCCCGGGTGTCATACGAATACCTATGACAATTGTTACGGGTAGTCAGGAGCTCGAAAGTCTGAGAACCGGTGTAACCATAGGATATCGGCCAGTAACTGGGTTGCGGAGGTCTGGTGGCAGTCGCTCAGTGTAAAATACTGGTATTCAGCCACGTGTGGTTAGATTGGAAGCTGACCCTAACATAGTTTGCGAAAAGGCTAGGAGGAAGGTGAATGATGATTAAGGTCATTATAGAGAGGCATAAAAGCTAGAAGAGAAGCATAATCTGCGTACTATCGAGGTTCATTCACATATAGACAGAATTCTTTCAGTTCACAAGGACACGTTTAGAGAATTACAGAGTAGTCACGAATTATTTGGATCTCAAGCTTACTCATTTATTAGGTACTACAAATCTCACATGTGCGTATGTGAAACGTAAATAAATAGCGAAGAATTTATACCTTAAACTATTGCCATTCGAGACTTCGAAAGTGAAGATAACCAAGTTTACAGAGTAGGTACACATAAAGAAATTAATGAATAAACAAAGCCAATGAGAGTTACGTGTAAAATATTTGCTACTATGGGATATACGAGGTTGGGAGTAGATGTATTTAGATTTCTGTGGTCTTAGTTTTTCTAGACAAAATCACTGGGTACAATAGTTATAGTATAGAAAACTAATTTTCAGTTTTCAGCCTATTCATATTTTTAGTTTCAAATTTCAACCTTTTCCATGTATAAGCTAGCATCTGGGCTATCATGTGGTATTTCTATAATAGAAGTCATTACCATACTTTATTTAAAGTCGTCCTAAAATTCAGCAAATATTCAAGATAGGCATTCTCGAACATCGCCAAAAAGCTTATATTTATAAACCAATAATAGTACGTCAAACTTTTAGTAGGTAGAGTGACGTAGATAAAACATCTTTTACATCAGAATATAATGCTATAAGACGCATTTCTCCAAAATAATCCAGTGAGAGAGCACACGTAGCCGCCGCCGCTGGTTGGCGGGAATTTGGCAGAATTTCCAAACCTTGTTTATTTAAAACCTAGGGAAACAGAACAGTGTTTTACGACAGAATTTTAATGTTTGGAGGCCACGACATTTAAATGTGGAAGAGACAATAAAATAGTAAAGCACGAGTCGTTTAGAGACGGATTTTTACAAATAATTCGTAGTGAAGACGGTGAAATAAGTAGTGTTAGCTGATATCTCCGTAGTGAAAAAGTTTCTGAAGCATTGGAATGAAAGTCCTGTTCTACGAGAGCTGGTTGAAGTCCAAGTTTCGTTTTGTTTACGTACTCGTGTTTGCATTTTGGATGGATGTAAAGAGATTTGAGTTTACGGAGAGATATTCGAATATTGGAATTCAAGTGTTGGTAAATATATTGTGTTATCTTCTTTAACGCTTTCAATGCGGTAAACGGGCGGTTCTGTTTTTTCATACAGTTGACGCAACGAGAGAGCAGTACGTCAACCTTACGACATCCGGACCGCTGCGGCACGACTGCAGTACGACATCAACCATTTAAACTCTTCCTCTTCTTTTCGTATGGTTATTGACTAACCTGGTGTCAGAGTTTATGCCGCCCATAGGCCTCTGACTTGGCTTCACATGCCGTCGAGAAATATCTCTCAGGCATGCCGGTTTCCTCACGATGTTTTCCTCCACCGTTTTCAAGCAAGTGATAATTATACAATACACACATGAATCTGAAAAGTCAGAGGTGCGTGCCTTGGGTTCGAACTCGAGATCTATGACTTGGCAATCCGACAGTCACACCACTACGCTATCACTTCTATTTACCCTTTGAATTGAAAGTTCCCTAATGCTATAAAATCTTCATGATCACGCGTTGCATGAATGTATTGTTAGTTTCACTCAAATACATTAGAAAAACATTGATTCCTTTATACAATGATTGTTTATTTTTACACCTTGTTATAACCGCATGTATTTTATCAAGAATCCATAGATTATTTGGTTGAAATTTTAATTTTCAACATCATAACAGAGATACAGCAGTGATAGCTTAGTGGTGTGACTGTCGGACTGCCAAGTCATAGGTCTCGAGTTCGAACCCAAGGCACGCACCTCTGACTTTTCAAATTCATGTGCGTATTGTATAATTATCACTTGCTTAAAAACGGTGAAGGAAAACATCGTCAGGAAACCGGCATGGCTGAGAGATATTTCTCGACGGCATGTGAAGCCAAGTCAGAGGCCCATGGGCGGCATAAACTCTGACACCAGGTTAGTCACTAACCACACGAAAAGAAGAGAGAAGATTACAGAGATTTTTGCTTTTCGGTGGATGAGATTATTATTGGCAGTTAAACACGTGTTTGTTACTATGTGTTTTAAAAATATCAGGTAGACACTCAGCATATTCGTGATAGATGTGATGCTCGAAGTGGTATAATGCCAAATATTTTTATCCAATCAAGGTATAGTACAGTAGGGGAATGAGAAGGTCATGTAACTTAAGCTCTATTTTTGCTTGCGCAGTGCAAGAAACGAACTATTTTACCGACTACGTATTGTCAACATTATAAATTAAAATAAAGTGTTTTTGACAGGATATTAAATGGTGGCATAGTGACAGACAGTTATAATATCAATTTATTTAATCATCGATTTGATTGATGTCATAGTTTTTACAACAAAACTCCTGAAATCAAATCAAAGACATTACATGGCACTACTACGTCATATGTAGGCAAAAGGCAATTTTGATCTTTGCTACCAAATAATCTATATAAATAAAAATGAATCGCTAAATGTGTTGCTAAGCGCAAAACTTGAGAACGGCTCGACCAATTCGGCAATTTTTTTTTTATATATATTCCTTAAGGCACAAAGAAGGTTCTTAAGGAGAGAAAAAACATAAAAACAACACTTTTCTTTTCCCACTACTGGCCAATAACTTTTGACAGAACGAAGTCTGTCCGGGCAGCTAGTTAAACATAATTTTACATGCATTGTATTCCGTTCAACAGTTTGAAAAGGTGACATGTACTCGCGAAGCGGGAATGCATTGAATTTGAAAACTGACGAAACTTTTCATTCCCCTACTGTACATGCAGTACATGAAGTATTTCCTACTTCGAACCCGGATACGAGTAAAATCGCGGGTAACAGCTAGTAATAAAATTAAAATAATACATAATACTGACTGCCTCGTTGGACTAGTGGTGGCAAGCGCGACTGCTGAGCGTGAGGACTTGGGTTCGATCCCCATATTGGGTTTTTCCATTAAACATTTCTCAGTAGCAGCCCGGAGATTGGATTTGTGCCCGGCGGATGGCAATAGGCTCGCCCCCTATTACATGAGACTTATATAACTGGCGAAACGAGGGTACTAAAACACCTCTGCCGTCCCCTTCGGGGGATACAAGGCGTGATGTTGTGTTACATAATACTGACGTTTTTAACGTCGGTAAAATTCTTTGCTCCTAATTCAAGACGAAAACAAGAGCGTACCAAATAATAATAACCAAGTGATAAATTATTTTAGCGTAATGAACTGTCATCGGTAATGACAATGGCCTCAGTTCCGCCCATTACGCACGACATTGTCTGCATGTCTGTCGCGACGTAACTCTCAAACGGTCATTGTCAATGCTATGCTTGAAAATAGATTAGTCTCGCCAACAGATTAGTAGTGCGGAAGCTTACTCTTGTTTATGTAGCATAATCAGGCCGTTTCTATCCCACTGCTGGGCACGGGCCTCTTCTTAGAATGAGAAAGGTTTAGACCTTAGTCCACCATGGAGGCCAGATTACGCACACCATCGAGAACTATTTTAAGCTCTCTTAGGTGTGCAGGTTTTTACACGATGTCCATTCCCTTTCTCTGTTCGTGTGGTTAGTGACTAACCTGGTGTCAGAGTTTATGCCGCCCATGGGCCTCTGATTTGGCTTCACATGCCGTCGAGAAATATCTCTCAGGCATGCCGGTTTCCTCACGATGTTTTCCTTCACCGTTTTTAAGCAAATAATAATTATACAATACGCTCATGAATCCTAAAAGTCAGAGGTGCGTGCCTTGGGTTCGAACTCGTGACCTATGACTTGGCAGTCCGAAGGTCACACCACTAGGCTATCACTGCTGTCACGATGTCCATTACTGTCCCACTACTGGGTATGCTTTTCACAATGAGAAGGATTTAGGCCTTAGTCTATCATGGTAGCCTGGTACGGTTTTGCAGACCACACTCTCTAGATAACTATTTTGTAGGTTTGCAGGTTTCTTCACGTTTTCATTCACCGTTAACGCAAGTGATAATCAAATTGTGATCCGCACGTGAATCCGAAAAGTCAGATGTGCGGCACTCGGACCTTTCTGCATTGAAGGCAAACGTTTAATCGCTAGGCTACTGCGTTGATGAGTTTCAAGCAATGACTTTTTGGACTGAAGGTCATTATAAAATGAAAACATTATCAGCCCGTAAATATCCACAGCTGTACAAGGTTAGTCGGAAAGGGGGTAGTAAGCCGCGGGCCACCTAAAGTATCACTGATGACTGTTTTAAAGCAAGTGTTAAAATTTCAAAATTCGTTAATTTTTATTTGCATGCAAAAAGATTTTTATTTTAGTTTTTTCAAAAAAAAAACATGCTTTAGTTATGAATTCAGAAAATTAATTTTCTAATCCGTGACCCCAAATATGACCTAAATTGTAAAAACAGCTGATCATAGCTATGGACACATAGATTTTAGCATATTTTTTACGAAATTTTTGAAAAGCTATTTCTCTTAAACTATCGAGTTTTGGGGAAAGTTGTAGAACAAAAGTTATCCCTAATTATGGGTACTTTAACACCCTTTCGGCTGAGTACCCCCTTTACGACTAACCTTGTAGGTATAGCTGTCCTGACCTGAAATAAAACATACAGACAGAGTTTTTTAGATGCAAAATACATTTATTTTTCGAATAGTTTTCTTCAAAAAATAAGTAGGTAATGATTGCAAATAAAGTTCAAAAAATCTTTATAAATGAAAATTTGCTGATGTTATCATATAAAAAAACTAACACTAATAATGATTTACTAGAATAATAATTTGATTGTAAAATTCCGAAATAATCATAGAATTTTTCAGCTGATTGTACCATCTGATTGTTATTGACTGGCTTCCGTCAGCAGTCTATAATAGCCGATCCGGAACCTAGGTAGACCAGTGGGGTCATGATCCGAAAATCACTACCATCAGAACCATATGTATCAGTCCGTCACCCTACATAAGTGAGATGTTCCTGATCATATTATATTAGACTAGAGGCCCGTCCCGGGTTTGCACGGGTGGACATTGTTCCCGTTTTTGCAACATTTTTCATTTATGCTCCGCTCCTATTGGTCGTAGCGTGATGTGATGTGATGTTCGTCGATAAATGGACTATCCAACACAAAAATATTTTTTCAATTTCAACCAGTAGTTCCTGAGTGTAGCGCGTTCAAACAAACAAACAAACAAATTCTTCAGCTTTATAATATTAGTATAGATATAAAGTGCCCTGGCCCCTCCACTAACACTAAGAAAAACCTCAAAAACCTTTAACCCTTAAGAGTTCCTTTTTTTTTTAAATTAATCGTTGCCCCACACTAGGATTTCTCCTGTATCGTGGGTGCGTTTACAGACACAAATCTTCACATGCACAAACACCCAGACCCGGAACAGCTATCTGTAGGCCATACAAATATTTGATCCGTGTGGGAATCGAACCCACGACCCGTAGCGCAGAAGCCAATCGCTCAGCCACTGCACCAAACGTGTTGCCAATTGTAAAGTGATGGACTGGACTTCATTAAAATTCTCAAAAGTTTTATTGAAATCGGAAATAGCATCGCTTATTTGAGTTGTCGTCACTTCAGATAATAGGTTCCGCTTTAGTATCAAGGATTTGGCAGCAAATACGATGGATTAAAATAGGATGACGTCACTGACGACCTCGCCGACGACCTTTATCTTTGAAATCTTTTTTTTTAAATTCTTTGAGTAAGTCGCGTTTGGCCCTAAGCGCACCTGGTGGCAACTGCAGTCAGTGTCTAAGATGGAACACACGAATCCGAGTAATTAAGATATAGAAGGATTCCCCTATCGGTACCCCTCTGGCTCTCACATACACACGACAGAACACAGTAAACTGCTTGGCGCCGGACTTTAATGTGACGATGGTAGATAGCCAGGTGGACCAATAGATCCCACCACCTTGCGTGCCAATTTTAGTGAAGTTGTAGGATTTTATGTTTTCTAGTTTCATTTACCAGGTGAACCGTTTGACGAACCTTTGGCAGAGTATACAAACGTTAAGCATTTGCGCTAAGCAGCGTAGGTTCGACCCTCGCGGGCGTTTTTGCGTGTGAGATTTGAGTCTGTAGCTGCATTTATGATGTAGCAGAAATCTTGTAGGTACAGTAACTTATGTCAATCAAGGCCTTCAACATAGTAATAATCTAATCAGCGAATCTGACGAAGAACACGAAAATTCTGCCTAGCCTTTTCCCAGCTATGTTGGGGTCAGCTTCCAACCTAACCAGATGCAGCTGGATACCAGTATCTTACACGGAGCGACTGCCATCAGACATCCGCAACCCAGTTACTGGGCAATGCCGATAGTCTAAGGTTAGACCTGTTGTCAGACTTTCGGGATTCTGACTACCTGTAACGACTGTCATAAGTATTTATATGACACCCGGGACATGGTTTAACGTGCTCTCCGAGGCACGGAGGGTTCTCGATGAGTAACGAACGGTCACCCATCCACGAATTGACCGCGGCAAGTGTAGCTTAACCTCGCAAATAGTATGATCCGCGCGGTTTTTAATTGGCCACGAGCCCCTCTTGATGAAGAAGACGGGCATTATAAAATACTCAACACGTTGATAAAATTAGGTAATTTAATATAATCGCGAAAAATCTGGATCTTCTTCTTCTTTCTGCCCTTATCCCACACTAGGTGGGGTCGGCACAACATGTATTTCATAAATCTATGTTGTTAGAGGTTTTGGCTTATTGTTTTATGACCGGCCGCCTGCCTGACATCAACCCTCCTTGGGAAAACTCGTTGCGCCGTCGCGCGGGTGACCCAATGTGCTTGCTGATATTATGCACTGGGTCCCATAATGATATGCTTATCAATCTTATTGCCGATAACTAAGCAGACTATGTTCTTCTTGGTGGAGTATACTTGAAGTTCCTTGTCCCACTCATTCAGTTTTGCTAGGGACTTTGGTTCTGACACATCGTAAACTAATATAGCACCGTGAGCGTCTCTGTAAAAACTTGATGTCAATGTTTTATATCGCTCCTGTCCCGCTGTATCCCAAATATCGCGAATAATCTGGATATCTGGTAGTATTTCAAATTGTTTAGCTCGTCAGACTGACGTCACACTATGATGAACTACATGTTTAGAGCGGTCGATGTGAGCACGCGTTGTACAAACGTGTTGCATTTGAAGATTAACGCAGGAAATGTGATGCATTTACAGTGATTCAGTGATTAGTGATTCTATAGCCTTGAATTCCACTCTTATAACGATAGTGGGAGAATCAATTTACAGCAATCCTATTATATCGTCAGTGGAAAGGTAAAAAGACTAAAGCGCCAATATACCTACTTTACAGTAGAGAGATTAAAAGTATTATTTTAAGAAAATAAATATAGTAATTTTTCTTAGAGTATACATAGTATATACAAGGTTAGTCGGAAAGGGGGTACTAAGCCACTTAATGTATCACTAATGATTGTTTTAAAGAATGTGTTAAAATTTCAAAATTCATAATTTTTATTTACATGCAAAAATTATTTTACTTTAGTTTTCAAAAAATAATCATACCTGCTTTAGTTATGAATTCAGAAAATTAAGTTTCTAATCCGTGACCCCAAATATGACCTAAATAGTAAACACAGCTGATCATAGCCATGGACTGATAGATTTTAGCATATTTTATACGAAATCTTTGAAAAGCTATTTCTCTTAAACTATCGAGTTTTGGGGAAAGTTGTAGAATAAAAGTTATCCCCTATTATGGTTACTTTTACACCCTTTCGGCTTAGTACCCCTTTCCGACTAACCTTGTAGAGTACCTAGCATACTATAGTGCTGTTCAGTGGCGTGCGTTGGTTTTCGGACTAGGTAGGCAGGCACTAGCGATGTCGCCTTTTAATTGTACGCTTAAGCCCATTTCAATACGATTCTGACCAAAAGAAATCATAGCCATACACGCTTATTTTATTTATAGTAATAGTTAAAGATGGAGTAGTTAATTAAATCTTATGAGATAGACACTGCTTAATTGCCTATATTCAATGCACGCCACTGGTGCTGTTATAATTATATTTTAAACAAAAGCAAAGTAAACGTTTCTCAGAAACGTTTAAAATGCACGTAGCTGGGAGTTTCTCGTTGGTAGCCGTTGTTGTTGTTATAACTTTAGCACAAGACTTGTAAAGTAAGCGAAGTTTCAAACTTTAAGTCTTGTTAAAAGTAACTTCATCGCTAAAGTTTAAATTCTGTGGAATAAAGGTCGGTTACTAAAAGGAGAATAACTTTTTTTTATTGAGATGGGTTTGCTCTTCGCTCTAGTCTAGGTCAGAGGAGACAGAGACGAAGTCTACAATGGAGTGAGCTTACGCAGAAGAAGCCTGTTCACTCTAACTTTGAAGATATTCGGGTTGTATGCGTTTGGGAACAAAGACTCAGATAGTGAGTTCCACTTCCATTTATAGCCGATTTTTTGGTTAAAATCAAAACTCTTGTATCTTTACCAATGATGAAGTAAAGAGCTTTACACGATAGATCCTTGAATATGAAAGTAGCTATCACAGGTAAAATAAATAAGATTATTTCAAATTAACTGGCGAAATTTCACAGAGTTACTAGGTATCAGTAATGTAACACATTCAAATAAAAAAATACCAAAATTTTAGTTAATTAGATCAGTGTTCCGCAAAGTGTGTGCCGCGGCAAACTGGTGTACCGTGGTCATTAATTAGTGTGCCGCGGGAAAAAACTATTTCCTATAAAATTATAAAGGCGGACGGAAATAATGTATTCTTTGCTATCTTTATATGATTAAAATATATTTTTTTATTTATGGTGTACCTACCTCTGAAATTCCCCGATTTCGTAGGTGTACCTTGAACACAAAAAGTTTGCGGAACACTGAATTAGATAACAAGATACTGTCAACGACAGGTCGACATAGCAATTTTCTAGTAATTTTCAATACACAACTACAAGCAACAACTTGAGCGAGATCGAAATCCATAAACGCGGTCGATGCGGACTCGTGCAGCGCTAAGACTTACGGGGTGTCCTGCGTAAGCGACGAATGCGACGCGACAAACGCGATCAAGACAACGGTATTCCCTACTAGCGGTCTGTGTAGCGAAACGCAACGTAACGCGTATTTCTTCCACGTCGCGTCGCACCGCGTCGCGTTTGTCGCTTACGCAGGACATCCCGTAAGATGTTGCAGGCGCTGTGTGGGTGTGCGGGGCGTCCCCCTCTCACCTCATACCCGACTGCCATGTCGACCTGTCGTTGACTGTACATACTATAATGTCAAATACGGCACGTAGTGTGTAATTCGTGTTATAATATCTAAACTTACCTGTAGTATTGATCCAATACTTGATAATTTTGCTTACAGTGAAGGTAATTGGCTTCTGTAGAAGAGAAATCAATATTCAATACGTTGAAGTACAAATCATGTATAAAACAAGGCTGTAACATCGTCATGATCCCTGCAAGATCCACAATACACTTATGACGATATTATGTTCATTCCACATAACATAACATCACGACTCTATTCCCCGAAGGCTAGGGCAGAGGTGTATAGTAACACCCTCATTTCGCCGTTATGTTTAAGTCCAAAGTAATAGGGGGCGACATGCCATCAACCGGCCATAAATCCAAACTCCTGGTTGCTACTGAGGAATTCCAATTCCGGCAAAACCCAATAACACTTTGCCCGACCTGGGGATCGAACCCAGGACCTCACGATCAGCAGTCGCGCTTGTCACCACTAGACCAACGAGGTAGTTATGTTACGTTCATTCCGTATGATAAAAACGAACCTATCCAAATTTTATATTACGCTCAACAATTAAAAAAATACATATCGAGTTGGCCGCCCTGATTTTCAAAATGGCGGCCGTAATAAATTTTTATATAACAGAATAAATACAAAAAAAACAAGTCTTCAACCCGGTACTTAATCTCCATGTCATCGCTGAACAGTCTACTGGCCCTAGGGAAGTGGGGACAACAGCACACGATATAAATGGCGGGGAGCTGCGGTGGGGGGTGGGACATCCCGCTGCCTAGTAAGCAGGCGACCTGCCCACTACTCTGCATGTCGCCCAAATGTCAGGCTTATAAGGTCAGAGAAAATAGTAAAACGATAACTTATTAGTAGTTTGCTGGTTTATAATTCTTCGTGGATGATACAAAGGAATGCGCTAAGTTTATAGGTCTGTCAGACGATCTCGAATAACCAGCCTTTGTAGGATAGTAGAATTTACCTATAATCAAAACAAAGTACCTACGAGTGTGATGTGTATTAAAAATACTGGGTGTACTTAACGAAACCGAAGTCTACGCCTACTGTACATCAAACTAAGTAACATACAGCAAAAATAATTGCTGGGATACGACTATTATTTTTTGGTATTAAAAAACAGCTTTTATTTGTAGCGCGCAATGTAAGCGCGCGCGCAGCAGACTGTTCCTACGTTTCGAAAATGTTGATAATTTTTGTAAAGAAGAATGTTTAGTAATAACATTTAAACTTAGGTTTCTTGAAAAACGTTCAAAAATATGGTGACTTTGACCTTCAATATCTTCATAACCAGTCGGTTCCCAAGTATGGCCAAATACCAAAAAATCTTCGTAATGATAAGAAGAATACGTGGCTCTCGACTTCGTTAAGGCTATTTTTACACCCGATATATAAAGGATTAGAAAATTTTAAAGTCCATTCACACAATGTTGGATATTTTAGGCCAATAAAAGTCATCTAACCCTGTGGCTGAAGATGGTAATGGTGCTATTCACATTATAACGTGTCGAATTGACACATAAATTGGTTGGAACGATATTTTGTGGTCCAGACCCGTCGGCGAACAATGCTGGTTTCTGGAGTTCGCCCAGACTGCCAACATTGACTGCTGCGCATGGACTTCCAGCGAATGACCACTGAACGGTTATTATAAAAAATCCCGCCATCACTCCCATTCTTGGCAGACATGTGGCGACATCTAACACGCCATATGCGAACTACGCAGCACGACGATGACCCAGCAGTCTACAGCGACAAATAATAACAATTCGCAAAAATGACGTCACAAATCTTGTATCGCGATATCAAGATTTAACACGCAGGTACAACAACTACCCAATATCAACCGTTGGGCAGTAGCCCACCAGGTAAGACCCGCCTGGTAGGAGGATCCTCCCTTTTCGTTGGAGGAACACCACACCTCTTTCCTCCACAGATGGATTGATAGTCAAACAAGCAAACACTACTACTGTCTTGATATAAACTCCTAGTCGCCTTTTAGCTTTATCTTCTATCTAACTCAATACTTACTTCTCCAGGCACCTATCGACACAGAGAAGAAGCCCATCGTGTGGGTGCTTGGTGGTCCAGGCTCGGGCAAAGGCACACAGTGCGAGAAGATCATCGCCAAGTATGGGTTCACTCATCTGTCCACCGGTGACCTTCTGAGAGCAGAGGTGAAGAGCGGCTCTGAAAGGGCAAAGAGCCTTACCGCTATTATGGAACAAGGTGAGCTCATACCACCGTAGTAATATGTTTTACCTGATTAATTACTGTGTTATTCCATCTTGGGACGGGCTTGAATATAATACTTCCTCACAGCTCGCTGGGAATAGACGTGTGTTGTAAGATTCAACTAAACCCAGAACGCGCGGTTGTAGGATCTATACGGTCCGCCTGGCTAGCTACCACCCTCGCAATAAAGTCCGGCGCCAAGCAGTTTACTGTGTTTCGTCATGTGTATGTGAGAGCTAGACGGGTATAGGAGAATTGCTCTCTATATTTTTGTTACTTGGATTGGCGTAGGTACTCCATTTTAAACTCTGTTTGCGCTTACCATCAGGTGCTAGTTAGGTCAAAGCCGATCAAAAAAACGTTTTAAATGTGTACTTCCCGCACGAAGGTATTAACAAAACTGGAATCCAGGCTAAGAATATCTAACTGAAGTCGAAAAAGGCCTTGAATATTTAGTTTGGTGATTTCCTATCTGATTTCCAAACTAAATATTCTATCTTTTCCTAAATAGGGATTTTTTTTCAATGCAATTTTTTTGCCGTCAGTTATGTGCTCATATTTGTGGTCTCCATTATTACCTATATCTTTAAGGTTTACAAGAAAAAAATTACCACTCCTATTCGATTAGAGAGGGTGTCAGAGAGTGTGATGAAGGCACCCTAAAAGGATTGTTATTTTGCACTTTCTAATTCCCAAGAAAACATTACTATTTTCATGAAGACGTCACCATTTATTTATACTGTTACGTTCCAGGTGGCCTGGTCCCCAATGACGTTGTATTGGAGCTGCTGAAGGAAGCCATCGTGTCCCGCGCCGCTGATTCCAAAGGTTTCCTCGTCGACGGCTACCCGCGTGAAAAGTCCCAGGGCATTGCCTTTGAACAAGCCATCGCCCCCGTTTCTGTGAGTCTAAACTTGGGATGTTCAAATTGTGATTCCGAGATTTTAACTTTTTATAATTTTTATAATAATAACAAACACGTGGTCTTAAATGGCATTGATTTTCCGTTTATTCGTTTTCTACACATATTATTTACATTTCTAAATATTTCTACAAAAAAATAATTAATAATATAAATAATAGTAGCCTACTGGCATCGGGAACAGGGTCCAAGGTACCGGTGGCCAGCGCCTCTGAGAAAGGAACTTCCTAACAATACGCGCCGTGTCCAAAAGTGTATTGATTTTATTGTTATGGAGATAATTTTAAGGCTCCAAGCCAGTCCACCTGGGCTAGGTTTAAGAGATTCCGCATCTCTGCAACATCTGCATCCAAAGTTACAAGCTATATTGCTTCGTCCTGACCAGTTAAGAATATTCTTTAAATAGCATAACAAAAAGAAACTGTTTTTATTTTCAAATATTTCTCGAGGCATTAGATCACGTTCCGTGACTATAGAAGCCTCATAGGTACCTCCTGTTTTATAACTTAAAAATAACTTGATACAAAAAAAAAACATAGTCTTGTTCTTTTCGTGTGGTTAGTGACTAACCTGATGTCAGAGTTTATCCCGCCCATGGGCCTCTGACTTGACTTCACATACCGTCGAGAAATATCTCTCAGGCTTCCTCACGATGTTTTCCTTCACCGTTTTTAAGCAAGTGATAATTACAATACGCACATGAATCCGAAAAGTCAGAGGTGCGTGCCTTGGGTTCGAACTCGAGACCTATGACTTCGTAGTCTGACGATCACACTACTAGGCTATCACTGCTGGTAAAAAAGCATAACATAGTTACAACCATTGATCTCGATTTTACAAAAAACTAGTATTAATCTTCGCTTACCACCATTTCAGGTGATAATCTACTTCGAAGCGTCATCAGACACGCTGACCAAGAGGCTACTCGGCCGCGCAGCAAGCTCCGGGCGCGCTGACGACAACGAGGAGACCATCAAGCTGCGTCTGCAGACCTTCCTCGACAACAACCAGCAGGTGCTCGACCAGTACCCCACCAAGATCAGCAGGGTAAGTTAAAACAACAGTTCGGTGACATTCACTTGTTACAATCAACTATTCTAACCAGTCCAGCAGTCTATTTAAGACCAGCGCGATGGAAACACAACGTCATAAAGACAACGAAGTGCATGGATGAAGACAGCTAACGATAGAGATTTATTGGAACCCCACGGGAGACATATACCCAACAAAAAGAAGTTAAAGATTCTAATTATTGAAATATTGGTTAACCACAAATGTTCTGGATTATCGCACACATAGGCTGTGTTAAACCTTAGCAGATGTAAGGATTGTGAACAAGCTTTCTGTGATCTCCGTTTAAATAGGATTGTGCACCTGCGGGCAAGCAAAATCGAAATAGATAGAACGCTTCGCGCAGCTATACGATATTCACGGAACGAAAAAATAAAATGTAAACAACATTTGACTACTCTTAATAGAGATATTTTCTGTAAAATTTTAATTCATAACATTAATTTCTAACAAAAAGAAATTGTGTGATGTTAATCTATTTGAAACACTTCTTCATCAAGTAATTTTACAGAAAATATTTCTATTAAGAGTAGTCAAAATAAATGATGTTCACATTTTACTTTTTCATTCCGTGAATAGTGTATAATTTGAGAGAGTTATTATGGATCTATTGAAAGACTACTTCAATCAGAATCCATTAGGATTTACTGGGATAAAATAATCAAGATTTCCTAACAAATATGATTTTGTTAATGTTAAAATAGTTAATACGTGTACGGTTGATGATTATTTATGTTTATTGCAGATAAACGCAGAAGCGTCAGTGGACGCCATCTTCGACGAGGTGCAGAAGATTCTAGACCCGATCGTGGCGAGCAGCAACTGAACGCACAACCCCAACTTTTATACGCTCTGTACATACGCCTCTATTCTACAATAATTTTAATGACCATTGATTAAATAATGTTTTTATTTTATTCGGTTTTTGTTTTTGAGTTCATCATCTCAATTCATATTGAGATATCTTGATGTCTCACACCCGTATGCACAAACCAGGCGGAGACCCAGCCAAAGATTTTGGAGGGAGTAATATTATTAACAGTAGAATAAGTTGAGCACATTACTTAGAATTTATTGTTCAATATGTTTTTAGGAGGTTTGTCAATTTGACTTGTACGATTTTTGGGGGGTCGTGACACTTACGACCGCGGGTCGCCACTGGCACAAACATTACTAGAGGGCCTCACAGTGGGCTCGAACGCACTGTGTTGAATACGGGTCTGGGATTGGTCGCCTTTATGTTGCAGCTTAATCTTGCGAGATTTGCAAGGTTAAGCTGCGCTTGCCGTGATCAGTCCGTGGATGGGTGACCATTCGTTACACATTGATACCCCTTCGTGCCTATGACAGTCGTTACGGGTAGTCAGAAGCCCGAAAGTCTAACAACCAGTCTAACCATAGGATATCGGCATTGCCCAGTAACTGGGTGGCAGAGGTCTGATGGCAGTCGCTCCGTGTAAAATAATGGTATTCAGCCGCATCTGATTAAACTGGAAGCTGATCCCAACATAGTTGGGATAAGGTTAGGCAGAACGAACATGCTATTTTTTAAGTAATACTATCAATAAAAAAAAGCATGACAATTTTAGGCATTATTTATTGACGTAGTAATTTTATTTGAAATATATTGGCTTTCCATCAGATTTAGGTGGGGACGCCAGGTTGCGGGTGGTTAAGTCGATAGGGTCCTTTTGCCGCGCCAACTCAGTGTGACATCGTTCTTGCCAGCCCATACATTAAAGCCGCCCCGAGGCCCACACTGCGTTTACACCATCTTCTGCCTCACGCTTTACAAAAAGTTAAGACCACACACATTTTACACACCTGCTAACCAAGTGGCTGCTCTGCCGAGGGCTGAGCATAAAGGTATGGGTAAAGATGGAGACCACGAAAAGATAGAATATTTAGTTTGGAAATATATCTCTTTCGAAATAGGGTATTTAGAAAGAGACAGAACTCCAAAGTAAATAGTCAAGGCCAAATGTGTTAACTTTCAGGTGTTTGTAGTGTGCTGTCCATTTTTACCTATACCTTCCTGGGCCGAGGCAAGTGCGTCTGACATCATATCAACACACAAAGTAAAAAGAAAATGTTTTTATTATATTGTCCATGGTAGAAACGGATGTCCATGATATTGTCAATGTCAGCCCATCTTAATGCCACACGGACAGGTGGCCTGAGAATTTTAAAATAACAAACATGAGCCCAATCAAAAACCACTTTACCTCTTAAACTCCACCACGTTACAATCCCAAAATACCTCTTACTTCACAGATACTACTTGATGTTTTTCTCATTCAAGAAAAAAGTTCCATAAGCAACACACAGACAGAAAAGAAAGCAAGAATGGACCAGAAGTTATATTGTGTTGCATGCGACGAGGCAGTCCTGCACTGCTGATTCCAGGGAAGTGAAGACCGTGACAAACGATATAAATGGAGCAAGCAGTCAAAAAACCAACATGTCCAGCACTCTGCAAGTCACCGAAATGTCCGGCTAATAAAACGGTTAGAGACGATAGCAAAGCAATGATTAATTATTAGTAATTTAGTGTCCTTCGTGATAGTGAAGTCACCTTATGATGGTGAAATAAATGCGCTAAAATTCGTCTGTCATTAACACTCCCAACTCCCGACTGGCCCTGTGGTTGAACAGGGATAACGTCGTATTTGGTGAGTCATATTTCGTTTCAGAATCATAACTGCAAGTGGACTGCAGATCCAGTCGCAACTGCAAACAATGCGACTGCCAAATGCAGCTTGAAGGCAATTAGGATGCAGTCAGTGTAACTTCGTGACAACTGCTAACTGGAAGGGCAGTCCACTTGCAGTTCTGATTACGAATATGAAACGATACATCATTTATAAATGTGAAGTTATTAGCCCCTTTTGTCGTTCCGACATCTGACATAATGGGAACAAGCTGACAGCAATTCCATCGATTCCGGAGATCGCTCAGCCTGCCAACATGTTGACGTGCAGCAGTCGTACTGCGTCGTCAATCATTATAAGAAATATTGCCATCATTCCTCTAACCGGCAGACGTATTGATATGCAAAAAACAGGACACTACTCACCATCATCATCTCCCTGCCCTTATCCCACACTAGGTGGGGTTGGCATGCCATTTATTTCGTAAATCCATGTTGTTAGAGGTTTTGGCTTATTGTTTTATGACCGGCTGCCTGCCTGACATCAACCCTCCTCGGGAATAATCGTTGCGCCGTCCGCGTCGCGCAGATGTCCTTGCTGATATTGTGCACTTGGTCCCAAAATGATATGCTTGTCAATCTTACTGCCGACAACTAAGCAATGTTCTTCTTGGTGGAGTATACTTGAAGTTCCTCGACTCACTCATACAGTTTTGCTAGGGACTTTAGTTCTGACACATCGTAAAGTAATACAGCATCGTGAGCGTCTCTGTAAAAACTTGATGTCTCGATGTTGGAGAACACGATAAACAGTACACTCTCTTAAAATAAATCCCGAGTCGTATTTTACATCAATCCGTTATCTAACTCAATACTTACTTCTCCAGGAACTTCTCGATACAGAGAAGAAGCCCATCGTATGGATCCTGGGTGGCCCAGGCTCGGGCAAGGGCACTCAGTGCGATAAAATTATCGCCAAATATGGGTTCACTCATCTGTCCACCGGTGACCTTCTGAGAGCAGAGGTGAAGGGTGGATCTGAGAGGGCAAAGAGCCTCCTCACTATTATGGAAAAAGGTAAGCTACGTTCTTGTAGTTAGTAATATCTTTTTGTAGCTGAAGAAGAACCTATCTAATTTGTGAATTTCCTGAGAAAAAGCCACGCCCTCCCTGAGCGTGGTGTTAGTAAATGTGACAAAGGTATTATGTTCATAGTATGGCAAAAGGAACGAGGGGCTCGTGGCTTACGATTTGCGGGGTTAAGCTGTGCTTGCAACGGTCAGTCCGTGGATGGGTGACCGTTTGTTACAGCATCAGTATTTTTAATTACGAATTTTTACTTCTTTACATGTTCTTCTTCCAGGTGGCCTGGTCCCCAATGAGGTCGTACTAGAGCTGCTGAAGGAAGCCATAATGTCCCGCGCGTCTACTTCTAAAGGTTTCCTTATAGACGGTTACCCACGTGAAAAGTCCCAGGGCATCGCTTTTGAAGAAGCCATCGCACCTGTTACGGTGAGTGCAACTAGTCTCCCAGATATTAACTTTTTATAATAATACTAGCGACCCACCCTGGCTTCGCATGGGTGCAATGTAGATACTAATGTGGGGCATATAAACCTTCCTCTTGAATCACTATCTATTGCTGAAACTGCATTAAAATCCGTTGCGTAGTTTAAAAAATCTAAGCGTACAGACAGCGGGAGCGACTTTGTTTTATAGTATGTAAAGATGTCAAACACGTGGACCTCAGCTCAGAATCATTACGAAATGATTTTTATATATTAATTATACCTAGTTTACATTTTTAAATAACATAACATAAATGACGCCTGTTTTCCCTGAAGGGTTGGACAGAGGTATATGTGTAGTAACACCCTAATTTCGCCGTTGTTTGAGTCCCATTTAATAAGGGGCGAGCCTATTGCTATCAACCGTTCACAAATCCAGACTCCGGGCTGCCACTGAGGAATTTCACACGAAAAAACCCAATACCACTCTGCTCGATCTGGGGATCGAAACTACGACCTCACGAACAGCAGTCGCGCTTGTCACCACAAGTCGAAAGAGGCATTTTTTTTTTTAAATCTATAAAAAATTAATATCATTAAGTTTTTTTAAAATACTAGCCCACCGTCGGCATCGAGAATAGGGGCCTAGAACACATTATAGAATACCTAGGAACGTGTTTTTTTTTTTATTTTACGCTAGATGTCATCAATCATGACCACAACATTTTAGGTGATACTCTACTTCGAAGTGTCACCAGAGACGCTGACCAAAAGGCTACTCGGCCGCGCAGCAACCTCCGGGCGCGCTGACGACAACGAGGAGACCATCAAGCTGCGTCTGCAGACCTTCCTCAAGAACAACCAGCAGGTGCTCGATCAGTACCCTACCAAGCTCAGCAGGGTAAGTTAAAACAACGGAACGATACAGTGCGCGCCAAATAACTAAAACCAAGATGGCGTCGACTGCCAAACTTGAGGGGTTTACTAGTAGGTAGCCACTGAAGAGTTCCACTATCCACCTCCTAGCTCCATCATCATAACCTGAACACCAAGTGCAATCTATTGGACTCATCAAAACTAATCATATGACCCGAACCTCAAATAGATCACGCTGTCGACGCCATCTTGGTCCTAGTTATTTGACGCGCACTGTAATATCGGAACCTGGTATACGTTGTGTCGTACTAAACGTGTATGATTAATGATTATTTATGTTGATTGCAGATAAACGCAGAAGGCACAGTGGAGTCCATCTTCAGCGAGGTGGAGAAGATCCTAGACCCGATCGTGGCGCGTACTAGCTGAACACAAAACGCCAAATTTTACACGCTCTGTGTGCACTCCTCGTTCTTCCTGCCCTTATCCCACACTAGGTGGGGTCGGCACAACATGTATTTTATAAATCCATGTTGCTAGAGGTTTTGGATTATTGTTTTATGACCGGCTGCCTGCCTGACATCAACACACGCTCTGTGTGCACTATTCTATATTAATTTAATCTATTAAAAATTTAAATGTTTTGTTTTATTTGTAATTTGTATCAACAGTCAATATCAGACTGAGGCCCGGTATCCACCAAAGCGGAGAGGAGAGGAGACGAGATGTGTTTGAATAAACCAATCCGATTTCGTTATTTCCACATCTCTTCTCCGCTTAGCTTGGGTGGAAATGGATCAAGCGGAGAGGAGAGGAGATGTCTCATTTTTCTATAGAATTTTATGCGGCGAGCGAGCAAGCGGCGCGGCAGACCGGAGAATTGTCTAGTCGGCCGGCCGAGCGGCGCACGAGCACGCGCACCCCGCACCCCATCTATCTATAGATCTCTCACAGCTCACATCTCTGCTACACAAAACTCACATCTCCTCTCCGCTACACTTCTCCATTCCGCTTTGGTGGAAATAACCTGCCAGCTTCGCAGCACATCTCCTCTCGTCTCCTCTCCTCTCCTCTCCGCTTTGGTGGATACCGGGCCTTAGTAGCTCTAATAGCTCTTTCCGTACACTGCACTCACAAGTCGTAACAATATCATCGTTTGTTGAAAGATACGGGACGTTTTTACAAGACAGGCATTGATAAGGCCGCCTACACACATTGGTGCCAAATTTACCGATTGTTGAGACTGTAAAGGCACAAATTTCTTATACTAGCTGTGTCCTCACGGCTCCGCCCGCATCATAAGTTTTATTCCAGTAATAAATATAGCCTATGTTACTCAGTAATAATGCAGCTTTCTAACGGCAAAAGATTTTTGGAAATCGGTCCAATAGTTTTTAAGTTTATTCGTTACATACAAAAATACAAATCTTTCCTCTTTATAACATTAGTATAGATTATGCATTGAAAAGATTTTTATCATCCTGGCAACCGAATTAAACTGTCAATGTCACAAGTATCGTCAATTTGCCATTTCACAGAAGAATTGGTCGAACAATACGGAAAATGAATAAAATGGCCTGAAAAAGTCAAAATAACAAAAATGGAATCAAAAAAATACCATTTTACCTCCTAAACTCCAATTTACAATCCCAAAACACCTCCTGGCTCCTGAGATACTACTGAAAAAGTCCCACAGATAACAGGGAGCATGGACCTGTCGAAATATTGTGTTGCATGCGATGAGCCAGATTTAGAGAAGCTACCTGGCTGTCCTCTCCAATGCAGGACGCCGCAATGCAAAGCATATCAGAGACGGGTTCGTTAAATCAAACCTAGTAAAGCAATTCGCACACTGCACCGCATCACGCAGCGTACCGCGGGAGTGCGTGTTCTTACGTTGTTTGCAAGTATCTGTGTTTGAATAGAAAACACGCGTATGCAACACACAGAAAACGCATTCACGCGCAGTGTTGTGGTTCCGTCGCCTCGCACCCCGCAGCGTAGCGCGGGGCAGTGTGTGTTTCGCCTAACAATTCTGCCAGACTTATTTTGTCGCGCTAAGGATGAGGCTACAGTTAGGACCTTGTCATCAGTGGCGGTTGAGGGTGGGGGGGGGGTCGTTAGGGGTCATGACCCCCCCCCCCCAATCTCACAAACCTTATAAAATAGATAGTTTACAAAAAGAATAATAGTGTAATAAATTCTTATGTCCTTAACTTATTTTACTGTTATTATGTCCCCGCCAGAGTCTTTGGCTGCGTCTGCGCCTGCTTGTCACATGATGCAGGTACAGGCATACGCAAAACGAAAGCAGAAGGCAGCACCTCTGTTTGTACCAATTACAACCAATCAGAACGGGTTAAATTAACATTAGCAATAATGTCAACAAACTTTAACCAGTGAAATTGCGTTGCGGGTACAATCGATGGTGGCGCCATTAGTTCCCCAGTGTGCTACACCATTAGTTACTAAGGTTAAGGTGCTGATTAAGGATTGGCTGATTTGAAGCGCCACCATCTTAAGAATATTATTTAGTGTTCTCGTTCTCTAAATCTACCATATATGGTGTGTTATAAAAATTTTAAGCAAAATAAAAATAACATTACATCACGCCTGTATTCCCCGAAGGGTTGGACAGAGGTGTATAGTAACACCCTCATACACCGTTATGTTTAAGTCCCATATAACAGGGGGCGAACCTATTGTCATCAACCGGGCACAAATTCAAACTTCGGGCTGCAAAGAATTTCACACGGAAAAACCCAATAACATTTTGCCCGACCTGGAGATCGAACTTGGGACCTCACGATCAGCAGTCGCGCTTGCCGCCACTAGACCAACCATGCAGTTCATATTAGTTGTTTTATGGAATTTGTTTCTCCCTTTAGCCACCTTTCGACACGGACGTGACACCCATCGTGTGGGTGATGGGTGGCCCAGGCAGTGGCAAGTACAAACTGTGCAAGAAGATTTTAGAGATGTACGGGTTTACACATCTGAGTACTGGTGATATGCTACGAAAGGAAGTGGCTAAGCGTACTGATAAAGCTAAGTGCATCAATTCTTGTATGGAACGAGGTAGAGTTTCCGTAAATTTTATTTTACATAACATCACGCCTTATATTGCAGAACGGAACGGCAGAAGTGTTTTTAGTACACCCTCGTTTCGCCAGTTATGTTTAAGTTCCTTGTAATAGGGGGCGAGCCTATTGCCATTAACCGGGCAGAAATCCAGAATCCGGGCAGACTCCGGGCTGCTACTGAGAAATTCCTCATGGAATAACCTCATAACACTGGCCGACCTGGGGATCGAACCCAGGACCTCACGATCAGCAGTTGCGCTTGCCACCACTAGATCAACGAGGCAGTCATTTGACTGAGGCAACTGAGCCAAAGGATTTTATTTTAGCATACATAATATACCCATTACTGTCCCATTGCTGGGCCTCTTCTCAGAATAAGAACGGTTAAGTCTTCAATCCACCCCTCTAGCCTGTTGCGGGTTAGCGGACTACACACATCGTCAAGTACTATAAAGAGCCCTCTCAGAGGTGCAGGTTTCCTCACGATGTTTTCCTTCACTGTTAACGAAAATGATAATCAAATTCTGATCCGCACATGAATTTGAAAAGTCAGAGGTGTGTGCCTGAATCGACCTCAGACCCTCCTGCATGGAAGTCAAGCAATCAACCGCTAGGCTATCACTGGTTTTATTTATTTGTTAATAACATCTACTAAAAGCTGTAACTTGAATCGCTTGATTTGAGAGGTTAAAACTTGCCACGGTTATTCACGATCATCGAGGCACCTCCCGTGCCTCCAAGAGCACGTTAAATCTTTTGTTCAGGTTATTATACGAGTAAGCACTTATAATACGCTGTAACACTTTAGGGTGGCTTTAAGAGACAACCCTCAACAAGCATGTGCACATAAAATTTAGCAGGCGTGTACTTACGGAAGGATAAGCCTTTGGCCCGACTGCAAACGCGGGCGTGGGGCGGGCGCGGTGCGGCGAGTTCAAACAGAAGAACTTCATTTGAGTGTCCATCGTGGGAAGCGGCGCGGGCTACTTGGCGCGGTTAGCTCACGCCATAGCTCGTTCATACAAGTGGCCGCAGTGAGAGCGCGGGCGGTAAGCGACAACCCGCGCGGGAGCGGGGGATCTCAAACTAGTTCGAGCTGACCACGCGCGTTGTTGTGATGGCGTCTTCAAAATTAAATGTTGAAGAATTAGTAAGTGCTATTCAAGCACGATCTGCACTGTGGATGTCGAAGCATCATTTTTTAGTAAGAATTTTCCAGTAAAAATAAGTCTTCTTCATCCATATGATATTTTGACAAACACTGGACACGACAACGCTCAGAACGAAGCCACGCTCCACTGCGGACATGTATATCGCGCGCGTTCCCGCACCCGCTCCGCTCTCCGCACCGCGCTGCCAGTCTGGCCAAACACTAAAGAATAACACGGTTACAACCGTACACAACTATATTATAATAAGAATTACAAATAGCTCAACAGGGCGTGGTTCGTAGCAATGCGAGGAGTCCAGGGTCTTCTTAAGCAGGTGTGGTACTTAACTTGGCAACTGCAGCGCCGCGAGTGGAACGATCTTTTTTTTCTTTTTTTCCTATTCGACTGCTTGTCTTGCGGACCGTTTCTACGTAACCGGGCAGTTATTGGTGAGACCTGAAGGGTCTCCAACCAATCCCGACGAGAGTAAAATACTTAACCTAAGCTAACTACTATTACTACGTCTAGTACTAACATCATGACTAGATAGCAATAACACCACTAAGGGCGTCCCCTAGGACGGACTCGAACCTTGGCTTAGGGCGTTGCTTGCGAGAGGACTGGGAGGGAGACAGCTTGATGAGGGCTGAATTAACGGTGTAACTGCGTAGTCGGAAAGGACGACCGGCTCCGCGGCTGCGGCGAGTAAGTGGGACGATCTGCAGCGTGCCCGACCTTTAATAGGCCCGGACCCCCCCACCAGTCCACCACCACCCGTCACAAAGTGTTAGGCCGTGTTCAGGCAGAAGCAGGCAGCACCCGCCGGTCTATCAGCTCTTATCGGAACCGTCACGCAGGTAGCGCAGACAGTCAGTACAGAGTCTCCATACTTCTTGTCGAACCAGAGTTGATAAACGCCGACCAGTTCCGACAAGTTCCGATCTGCCCCGATCTACACGGACTACAGTAGCTCGATATTTTCCACACTACTCAGGCAGATTTACCTGGTTTTACCAGCTTGCTTTATGTAGCGACTACCTCCGCAGATCGGTTCTGATAAGCGCTGGTAAACCAGCGCGGCTGCCTGCTTTCTACCTGACTGCGGCTTTTAGAGTCACCAACATCATAAGCCCAATTCTCTAGGTTAGGGTTGTCTTTCAGATTCGGCAGGATATTAGTATTTTACACGGAACGACAAAACCATTTGGTCTCCCCCCAACCCAATTACCGATATCCTACAAAAGAATATTAACTATTTACTTCTCAAGGGACTCGTGGCTTATTACCAACCGCGCGAATTTGTGAGGTTAAGCTGCTTTTGCCGCAGTCAGTCCGTAGATGGGTGACCGTTCGATACACATCGAGACCCCTCCATGCCTCGGAGAGCACGCTAAACAGACGGCTCCGGGTGTCCTACGAATACCTATGCCAGTCGTTACGAGAAGTCAGAAGCCCGAAAGTCTGAGAACCGGTCTAACTTTAGTATATAGGCATTGCCCAGTAACTAGATTGTGGAGGTCTGATAGCAGTCGCTCTGTGTAAAATACTGGTATTCAGCCGCTTCTGGATAGACTAGAAGCTGGCCCCAACATAGTTGGGAAAAAGGTAGGCAGAACTAAATATTTACTTCTCTGGGGTGGATGAAAAGAGTCCTGTGCACGGTAGTGAGCTCGCTACCATCCTTGCTGACTGGCTAATCCACCACAGCATGAGCTATTCTCATAGCTAGCGAAAAAAGACCGATATCCTACTCTGATCCGCTGCTGCAGCTGTTTTTATATGTTGCAGGCGCGCTGGTCCCAAACGACTTCGTGCTGGCATTGATAAAGGCGGCGATGATAGTTGCTGCAGACGCGGGGTCACATGGGTACGTCGTTGAGGGGTACCCTCGTGAGAAATCACAAGGCATACAGTTCGAACAAGCCATTGGACATGTTTCTGTAAGTGTTTTATGGACGCATTTACATAAAGCGTAGGTAAAGAGTCAATTTTAATCAACTGCCTCTTTGGTCTAGTGGTGGCAAGGGCGACTGCTGATCGTGAGGTCCTGGGTTCGATCCCTAGGTCGGGCAAAGTGTTACTGGGTTTTCAGAGTGAAATTCTTCAGTAGCAAGCCGTAGTTTGGATTTGTGCCCGATTGATTGATGGCAATAGGCCCGCCCCCTATTACATGGGACTTAAACATAACGGCGAAATGAGGGTGTTACAATACACCTCAGCCCAACCGTTCGGGGAATACAGGCCTGATGTTATGTTTTGTAAATACGTCCTTAACTTGAAATGGCGTTTAACAAATTTTAGTTAGCTTATCCCGTATCTCTTGCCAGGGTCCTGGGATGCAGTGTGACAGACCTACAGACACAGAATTGTCAAATAAACCCAGAACATTCTTTCTTATTCTACCTTTTAAAAAAAACGTTGCCCAACACTAGGATTTCTCCTGTATCGTGGGTGCATTTACAGACACAAATCTTCACACGCACTAACATCCAGATACAGAACAACTATCTGTAGGCCATACAAATATTTGTTCCATGCGGAAATCGAACCCACGACCCGTAGCGCAGAAGCCGATTGCTCAGTATCTGCATTAACGATATTAAAAAAAACTCTATGGGAATATTTGAGTTTGTCACCATCGTTCATGGCTCTTGTGTCTATATCTTTACATAGTACTAGCTTTGTCCTCACGGCTCCGCCCGTAGCCTGTTACTCAGTGATAATGTAGCTTTCTAACGGCAAAAGAATTTTTGAAATCGGTCCAGTAGTTGTTAAGTTTATTCGTTACATACAAAAATACAAATCTTTCCTCTTTATAATATTAGTATCTTTACATAGTATAAAACAAAGACGCTCCCGCTGTCTGTACGCTTAGATCTTTTAAACTACGCAACGGATTTTAATTGAGTTCCCAGCAATAGATAGAGATTCAAGAGGAAGGTTTATCACATTAGTATGTGGGGCATATAAACCCGATCCGGCTTCGCACGGGTGCAATGTAGATACTAATCTACATTGCACCCGTGCGAAGCCAGGGGGCGGGTCGCTAGTTGAAAATAAAATATAAAATCTTTTTAAATCTAAAATGTTTGTCTCAGCTGTTATTGTTTATGGAGGCCACGATGGAAACGCTAACGACACGACTGTTTACTCGAGCAGCAACATCGGGCCGAAAAGACGACAACGCGGACGCCATCAAACTTCGGCTTCAGACCTTCACGAAGTACCACCACGACGTTCTTAGTTTCTATCGGGACAGGGTTGTTAAGGTTTTAAACTATTTCTTTTTTATAATTCAGTCTTTGGGTCTTAGGCGCAACGAGTATACTCCACCAAGAAGAACATAGGCAGTTTAGTTGTCGGCAATAAGATTGACAAGCATATCTTTTTGGGACCCAGTGCATAATATCAGCAAGCACATTGGGTCACCCGCGTGACCGCGCAACGAGTATTCCCAAGGAGGGTTGATGTCAGGCAGGCGGCCGGTCATAAAACAATAAGTCAAAACCTCTAACAACATGGATTTATGAAATACATGTTGTGCCGATCCCACCTAGTGTGGGATAAGGGCAGGAAGGAGAAGAAGTCTTTGGGTACGTGGGGTTCGTGGCTACTTAACAACCGCGCGGATCATACGATTAGCGAGGGTAAACTGCACTTGCCCTGGTCATTCCGTGGATAGGTGACCATTCGTTACACATCGAGAGACCCCTCCGTGCCTCGGCGATCACTTTAAACCGTCAGTCCCGGATATCATATGAATATCTATGACAGTCTACGGGTAGTCAGAAGCCCGAAAGTCTGACAACCGGGCTAACCTTAGGATACCTACCGGCATTGCCCAGTAGGGTTGCGGAGGTCTGATGGCAGTCGCTCCGTGTAAAATACTGGTACTCAGCCGCATCTGGTTAGACTGGTACCTGACCCCAAAATAGTTGGGAAAAGGCAGACCAGTCTTTGAGTATGAGGATATAGAGAAAAGGAAATAAAAACGAAATGCATTACTCGACTCTCATCATTTTGGCTGTCGAATCTGTTATTATATCAGCTTTCAAATCTCGTGAATTCTTAAGTCAATGCCGACCAGCAGCGCTATCAGGGCTGGCCTGTTACCATCACGTCCATTTAGGGAAAGAACTGCTTCCAAAATGGACTACAGTAGGACGAGTATAAAAACCATGGCTAGCGATTCGATTAATCTTGAAATAACAATCAGCTATAAAATACAGGGTGTAAACGAAATCATGTAATTCCTTCGCACCTCGTGATGTACTGCTGACAGATTAACCATGAACGGGATACTTATGGATTCAATAAAAAAAAATTACAAGAAGTAAACATGTGTTCTTAAGTTCCAAGTTCGCTTGAGGCGCTAAAATGTCTCACAGCATTTTAGCGCCCCAAGCGAATTGCGCGGTTATCGCTCGCCGCGCGGTCATTTAAGTCGAGGCGCTAAAATTAAGAACACATGTTTACTTCTTGTAATTTGATTTTTATTGAATCCAACAAAATCCCGTTCAGGGTTAATCTATGTCAGCAGTACATCACGAGGTTTGAAGGAATTACATGATTTCGTTTACACCCTGCATAGAAAGTGATATTCTATTCCAGATCGACGCAAACCAGCCGCTGGACGCGATCTTCGCCCAGGTGAAGCAGGCAGTGGACCCGATAGTGGCGCGGGCCCAAGCCATTAAAGCCGGTGCACTAGAGAGAGCTGCAAATGCGCAAGGTCTACCTACAGTTACAATCGCTCGAACTTCAGCTTCAAATAATCAAGAGAATTTAGTTTCGAGCGATAAAGCTCCAGCTCCGACTGCTCCAACTGAAGCTAGGGACGCTCTTGAAGTTGCGGACACCGCCAAGGATGCTGCTGCTGACAGTCCAAAACCCGAACCCTAATCATCCAATTTCAAAACCAAAATAAATAAATTTATTTCCTAACCTGTAACATTTTGGATCATATTTTAAAGGCCTGGTCAGACAGAGAGCGTGGCTGGGTGTGATATTCACGTCGCGTGTTGATCGCGTGCTCTTGGCGTGCGAATTGCTATGACGATGTATGGAAGCCACCACACAGAGACTGCCACGCGAAGCTTGGCGTGGTGTGGCATTAGTGCGTTGCTTTGCGTCGTCGCAACGGATCAACGCATTGTATGCCACACCTGCATTGCGACGACGCACGACATCGCAGCGCAAGAGAACGACGGACGTCTCGTTTGCCCCTCTAGCAGGGGAACACTCACTATCCGACGTCGCACCGGAGCTCCGACAGCGCAGCGCATCACCCTCCCCCCGCTTCGTCCGCTGATCCGTTGAAACGTCGCGTATGACGACGCAATGCTTTAATGTGGCATGTCATTTAAAATATATGGAAAACGACGCAGCGATAACGCTGCGATGATGCAACGCAACGCACTAATAAAACAGCACCCTAATTCGCACGCCAAGAGCACGCAATCAACACGCGACGTGAATATCACACCCAGCCACGCTCTCAGTCTGACCAGGCCTTAAACTACTCAATCTAGTGTACCACGGATCGGAAAACGAAGCCTATCTATTGATATTGATGAGTTCAATATTACTCTACAATTTCGAAATCTCTTTACGTAATGAAGTGACTCAGATTATGAATTCAGTTTATTAACGATTAACTTTTAACAAAACATTCGATCTTACTCTAATGAGATTATTAGAATATTCTTAAATTATAAAAAAATAACTAATTAAATAATATGCTTAACTTATAGTTAAGTAGGCTTAAACAAAAACATCTCTTACGACGAAGAAAACTGTTATGGAAAACATGCATTTATTTGAACCTAGCAATTTTAGGTTGACGCTACACATAATAGCGACTTGAACTGCGATACATAAGCGATTGAAACTGCATTATTATTCACGTGTGTGGCTTACAAACAAAAATCGCTGTCGTAAATAGATTGGCAATGTGAATAACAAGGAATATAGATGGTAGATTGACAGGACTAATCTGAAATACGATATCGGCCTACATCGGCCGGGCTTCCGACGTGAATTTGCAATTATTTTCATAAAATAATGATATTGACGTGCTGTGCTTGGGAGAGGATTTTCAGGCAAACCTGAAAACTTTCACATTTCTCACGTATCTAAGTATAAAAGGCATGTTACTTTTTGCCTAGTTACATTGTTATTGAAGTAACCCCACAATTTTTACATGGAAATTAAATAAAAATGTTACCTTTAATTCATAACAAAGAAAAATAATATTTGTGAACAGTTTACGTTACGTACAAATCGTTTTTGGTCTCGCCTTTTATCTATGATAGCCACATAAGCGAATATTAATAAGTACATTTGTTTCAATCGCTTATCTGTCGCAGTTCGCGTCGCTACGAAGTGTAGCCTCAGCCTAAATGTTAATTCCCTGTAGTTCAATCCACGTGTTTGTTGCGTCGAACAAAATAATTCAAATTCAATACTGACAAGGAAACTATGCTTACAGTTTTGAAAAGATATCTAATAAAATACAGTCATCCTCCAGTGTTGAAGAATAAAGTCTAACTAAAGAGCGCTTTTTTTTATTCTTTTTTTATTCGTGACGAAATTATATTACAGCCAAGTACTCAAACGCTACTCAATTTTAAGTTGCCGCTAATTTCGTGCTCTCACTGTTACTTTAAAGCGAAGTGACGGTGACAGCACGAGACTAACGGGGTGGGGCATTCTTCGAAAAATATTAACAAAAATTGAGAACGTCATTAGCATCGTCCCAAAGTTAAGAATGCAGATGTTTAATACTACAATTATGATAATGAAAACTGAAACTATACCGCTGCCGTCAAGCAATAAGACAAGAATAAAAACAATCTGACAATACTATAACGTTAACAACCCGGGAGAAGAATGATTTATTAAAATAATGTTAAAAAATTTCGAATATTCACCCGGGTGTCCTGCGTAAGCGACAAACGCGAGTCGACGCGACACGACGTGGAACAAATACGCGTTACGTCGCGTCTCGCTACATAGGCCGCTAGTAGGGAATCCCGTTGTCTTGAACGCGTTTGTCGCGTTCGTCGCTTACGCAGGAAACCCCGTTAACGGCTACTTAAAATTTGAATATTTGGCCGTTAGAATTAAATAAAGGCCAGAAATATTGAAGTTCCTCAACCCTGAAGAATGACCATTTCTATTGAATAGGGCGTAACGTAGGGCATGGCTTGTCGAAGTCCGACAAGTTTAATTTCCATACTTGCACAAATATTGCAATAATGGCAACTTATGAGATGTTAAAACAAAGAAATTAGTACAACTAGACTTTGTCTATTCTACCTACTGTTAGTTTCCAATAGATATTAGACAGACGATTTATTTTATCTTATAACTTAGATAATAAAAGAGTTCAATTTTGCATAAACCACGATTAGCTAAACAGGAAGCATTGCCTCCTCTTGCTCCTTCTCTCTCTGACGAACTGCTACAGCCGTCTCCACTAGGAGGTAGAGACACTTGAACTTGTCCTGATCACCCTCCATCCTGCTCGGCACCACCTGCAGTTACGGTCCCACGTTAATTTAGACAGAAACAAACTGGACTTTACGGCCACAAGAAAAAAGACTAAAAAATTGGCTTAGAAGATTGTAATTTTAGGTGAATGTGCAGCATGACAAAATTTTGGAAATAAAAGGCAAGTAAAAGCAAAAAACACTAATTTAGGGACCTGACTTTTTTGAGAACTTTAACTGTCAGGTGATGCCGGCATTAAAACACGCCCAAACTTATCTACATTAACCTACTTGAATGAAAATCAATATGTTTAGTATAAAAGTTTATTTACACAACAAACAGAAACTCGTCTCTAGGCTAAAAACAAAACAAAAACACTACCATTTGTTCTCTTAACTATATAAAAAAGAAAACTTGATTTTAAAGGAACTAAAGTGTTTTAACACCGACGTCGCCTACAGTTGAAATGTACAAAAACATCAGTAAATCCAATTTGGGGTTACAACATTCGCGCAGCCAAATTATAATATGATTAAAAATCCAAACTTATTTTATTTTTAAACAAAGAAGCAAAGTAATTTCATCATCAACTTTTTTACAAATGAATCTTCTCTTTTCGGAAAAATGCAAGAGTAAACGGAACTCAGACTATTGATATTAACGATTTTATATTACGATCGTCCCATATAGTAGCGAATAAGACACTAATGTAGTCTAAGTGTGGCACCACATGTCGGTGGTGGCTACTTCGAGCTCGACGGCGACGGGGGGCGGCGGCTGCGGGGGCGGGCTCACCTGCATGCGGCGCGCGCGCAGCGGGTGCGGCAGCTGCGGCAAGTGGGCCAGCTGCGGGTGTGCGAGCGCTTGCCATCCATCTTCACTGCTGGAGACTGGTTCAGGGACCTGTTCCACCATCTCTTCAGTGGTGGTCACTGTTACGACCGATGCAGTGTTGCTGGGGAGGGAAAAGAAAGAAGGATTGAGGAAGGAAAGGATCTGGTGCAAATTTTCGATACTTCAGACTTTGTACACCGTCGCTTTGGTAGGCACCGTAACAACTGAAAGCTGTGCTGGTGGGAAAGGTAATAAATAAGGATTGGATCGAAGACGTAACTCTTAGGCAGTCATGGATTTTCGGAATGTTGTTAGATACTGTTTAGAGAATTGATATTGTATAGTAAGGATCATCTGAACTAAAATGACATGCCCCTCCACCGGATTCGCTTAGAATATTTTTTAAGTAACATGTTAGCTATCAGGCTGACGGCCTACCTACCGCCACCTATACATATACGAGTACAACACAGACGATTGCTAATACGTTGCCAACCTTAGAGACAAAATCTCATGTGCCTGTAATTTCACCAGCACCCATTCCTTACAAACCGGAACACTGCTGCTTTTGCGGTAGAAATAGTATGGTGTTAGTACTTCCCCGGACGAGCTCTGTCATGGTGAAGAGGCACACCATTTTGGTTTACACAATCCTTACCAGCGCTTCACTATTGCCCTCGCTGCTCTGAAGCAGAACTGCTCTGAACCAATATCTTGCGGCACGTTGATCTGTTCTGACATGTCATTTTTCGTGGTCACTGATACGACTGATGCTCTGCTGTGGGAGGGAGAAAAGGAATCGTCGCAATGACTTGACGTTGAGTGTATCAATATGTAAGTGGCTTATTCCTGGTTTCTAAAGTCAAAAACGAATCGTTTTGTTTACCAATAGTAGGATTTACAATTGCCGGGTATTTAAATAGACTCGTAAGCTAATGTGAGGATCTTCTGTGCAAAGCTAAGAGGTCTTTGCTATATTATTGGGAAATATACGAAGGTCTAATTTTAATTGATAACGCTCGGTAAATCATATCAATCGGCCACTAATGAACGCAATATGAGTTCCTATTTAACTGACATAGGATTGGATATCGACGTGTTTCCTTTCTTAGAGACAGCTTCGGTTACGGGGAATTTTATACAGCTTAGAACTGAAATTTTCACAAATATGTAAGGTACCCATAGTTCTTCTTCCAACGCTTTGATAAAAAAATTCGAGCAAATCTGTAGACACTAGAAAAAGAACATTCTCACAGAAACAAAATAGAAAACTCACTCCCTGGTCGCTGGATGCAGATCGTGGTCCTCCGGTCCGTACCGAATGACGGACTGCCAGACAGAAGGGTCGTACTTCACCTCCTCCTCACTGATGGTGCTGGAGTAACCCTCCTCGCCATCACCGAGCTCATCACCATCACTCCGGTACACCAGGAGTCCGTCGCCGTAGTCATGCGCACGGCCGTCTGGACCGTTCTGCGGGTACTACTTCAATTAACTATGGGATTTAATTTATTGTGACCATATTATGATTGGAAGGAACATAAATACATAACATCACACCTGTATTCCCCGAAGGGTTGGGCAGAGGTGTATAGTAACACCCTCATTTCATCGTTGTTTAAGTCCCATGTAATAGAATAGGGGGCGAGTCTATTGCCATCAACCGGGAACAAATCCAAACTCCGGACCGCTACTGAGGAATTCTACACGGCAAAATCCAATAACACTTTGCTCGACCTGGAATCTTACCCAGGACCTCAGGATTAGCAGTCGCGCGTGCGTGGAACAATGAATGTTTAAGTTAGGCTGTAGTGAGTCATTAGTACTGGATATAGAATTAAAGAAAATAAATTGAATCTAACGGTATAGGGAAATCCCGAGGGGCTCGTGGCTAAATAACAACCGCGCCGATCGTACTATTTGCGAGGTTAAGCTGCGCTTGCCGCGGTCAGTCCGTGGATGGGTGACCATTTGTTACACATCGAGACACCTCCGTGCCTCGGAGAGCACGTTAAGCCGTCGGTCCCGGGTGTCATACGAATACCTATGACAGTCGTTACGGGTAGTCAGAAGCCTGAAAGTCTGACAAACGGTTTAACCTTAGGATATCGGCATTGCCCAGTTATTGGGTTGCGGAGGTCTGATGGCAGTCGCTCCGTGTAAAATATTGGTATTCAGCCGCATCTGGTTAGACTGGAAGCTGACCCCAAGATAATTGGGAAAAGGCTAAGAGGAAGGTATAGGGAAATCCCTCTATATTTCTGTTCCTTGGATTCGTGTGTTCTATCATAGACCCTATCTGCGCTTACCACTAGGTGTGACTAGGGTTAAAAGCGACCAGGACAAGGTTTTTTTTTTGTGAGAGCCATCGTCTGGCATTAGTTGTCTGGCATTTATGTTGAACTGGACCTATTTTGGCACAGATGCTAGGCACACAGCAACTATCTTTTATGATATATATTTATTTTTTTAATTCGTGTTTTTTTTATTATACAAGGTGTAAAAAGACCCTTCACGAAGCCGTCAACCATGCATTCAGTACATCAAACTAAGTAACCCTACGGGGAAACGACTTTTTTTTAGGGTGAAAAATATCGTTTCACGGTAAAGCTCAATGAAACGCACACAAAACATTGTGCTGATGGATGCAATGAATAGTAAACGGGTAATGGAGGTATTTCAAGTACATTTGCAACCTGCAAATTTAGTATTTAAAAAAATGTTGTGAAAAAGATGGAACTTTGACCTCTAATATCTCCGTAACTAGAAGGTTCCCAGGCATAGTCCAGAACAAAAAAAATATCGCAATAACATGGAGAATAAGTGCCTTTCGGCTTCGTTAAGGGTCTATTTACACAGTTCATTGTGTGTGTTTCTGTCTGTTTTGTGCCAATCAAATGCTTATATTTCTATTAACCAAAGCAAAGCAATGGGATAATGTTTCTAGTTTACACATGCAATTAGTACCTACGTGATCTGTTACTGGGGACTTTGTAAATTATGTATGTAAATGTAAATTAAGGATATAAAATTTCTTCACTAACCTCTACAACGATACCGTCCCAGGCCGCCACAGTGACACTGTCGCCCGCAGCCACGCCAAGCCCCGACGTGGACGCCCCGGCCAGTCCCACCATGGGTCCCACTCCTGCCATAGCGCCCGGCTGCTTTCTGCCTCGCCGGGATATGGTGTAGTGCAGAGGATCGTGACCCTCGCGCCTGATCATCTCGGGAAGGATGCGCCGGCGGGCGTTTATGAACCAGTTGCAGACCTGGCATAGTAGAAACTCATCAGAAACAATCATTGATTGTCCGAATAGTTATGTACGTCACGAAGGCCTAATGTCATGCCAAACTACAAATTTTATAAAGTCCTTTTCGAGAAATATGTCTATGACAGACAGACGGAGACGAACCCAAGAGTGATAAATGATTTTTATTTCTATAAATAAATCTGTTACAGACACTTTTCAAAGTCAATGTAATCTTTTTTTTTAAACTAGATGGCGCCGGCATTTTCTATCTGACTAGCTCTGAGAAGAAAAGCCGAAACAAACTCGGAGATCAAGGTCTCTTTTAAAGTCCAGACATTGTAGTATAAAAACTATGCGAGTGAAACGATGTAGGGCAACGTCTGGAATGGCCTTTCGAGGAAAGTGCCATAGCAGGATTGAGTTGACCTGTCCTAACTGACGGCACATCTGCATCACTCATCGCGGAGCTCAAACCTTATTTTAGGGAGCTCAACAACCCAACCCCTGCACGACGCTATCAATCAGCTGAACATTTATGTGGGTCACAAAAAAAAATACTCAAGAACCGCCAAACGTTTACAAAATTCGTGTATAAAGCTAACCTACATGGTAATCACATTCAAAATTAATTCAAAAAAATAAAAAGTAAGGCGATGATATTAATGTCGTGGTCCGATTGTAGAAGTCGGCGCATCATGATATGACTAGGTAGGCATTTCATGATAAACATAACTATACCCGTCATATTATTAAATGTCAAGCGTTTGACGATTTTCCATGTCATAGTTAGATACACTATTCCATACACAAAGATAGTCCCGTCCCATCTGACCTGCAAAACAGTGAGGTTAGCTTCCTGGCTGAGCGCCAGCTTCTCCGCATCGCTGGGGTATGCGTTGTATCGGTGGTCGTACAGCCATCTCTTCAGGATCTTGACAGAGTGCTTGGGTAAGTTGCCGCGGCGCTTGCGTACCGACCCGACTATCACAGCCTGGATGACAGGTCAAACAGAAGTAAGGGTGCCCGTAGGCGTATTCAGGGTGGGGCAGATGGGGCGCCTACCCCACCCTGGTACAGGAACGAATAGTCAAATGATCTATATTCAGTCAACTCGCCACCCATGTTCACAGAACAATTACTCAAAATAGGCAGACCAATGCCAGACTCCGTCAACACTTATTTGGACCTCAAAAATAAGCTTATGGGGCAATATTGCCCCATAAGCCCATCCTGCACTTAGATTTATTGAAAAGACAAATATTTACTGTCTGACCGAGTTTGCCCCTCCCTAGACAAAATCCTGGCTATGCCCATGCCCGCACACGGGCTACTCCGCACAGACACAAGTGGCCCACCACAGGCTGCAATCTAACTTTTCTATACACTTGGGACTCTCCACACGAGTGTGGCCGGTAGCGGCCATTCGGTAATGTATGGAAACAGACTGTGACCGGCAACTTTTTGGTATGGCGAGAGGCCTAATTTGTCGACCTTATTGGCGTCTTGCACCTTTAGATGTGAACTAACTCCAAGCACCAGTAATTTCAACTCATTCGAAATCTTCTTTTCATGTGGTTAGTGAACCGGGATGTCAGAGTTTATGCCGCCGACAGGTCTGTGTTATGACTTCACATGCCGTCGAGAAATATCGCTCAGGCATGCCGGTTTCCTCACGATGTTTTCCTTCACCGTTTTTAAGCAAGTGCTAATTATACAATACGCACATGAATCCGAAAAGTTAGAGGTGCCTTGGATTCGAACTCGTGATCTATAACTTCGCAGTCCAACGGTCATACCACTAGGCTATCGCTGCTTTTATTTGAAGTGAGAGCAGAAATAGGTAATGTGGAACTCATTATGGAACTCATAAGGAACAAAAAAGTTTTATTTTGTAGCCATTTATTAACAATATCTTATTACCTGTGGCGGTGTAGGGTGCCGCTGGTGCGTCATGGCAAGATGACGTCCCTCCGTGTTCCAATCCGTGCTCTCCATTCTCTGTTGATTATGATGATCAACTGTACCTTATCACTTCGATAAAAGCTAGGTAGGTAGCTAAGCAACAGTGGCGTGCATTGGTTTTCGGACTAGATAGGCAGGCACTAGCGATGTCGCCTTTCAATTGTATGCTTAAGCCCATTTCAATACGATTCGGACCGAAAGAAATCATAGCCATACACGCTCATTTTATTTATAGTAATAGTTAAAGATGGAGTAGTTAATTAAATCTTATGAGGTAGGCACTGCTTAATTGCCTATATGCAATGCACGCCACTGACTAAGCAAATTCGATTACTTATTCGCATATCTTCTGCCTATAATGTCGAAAGGCAAATTATTAGATGACCTTTCTCATCTTTAGAAAAATAAATGAGGGAAATTTGCCATTATGGTACACGCAACGACTTTCATGTTCAAACGGTTTGTGCAAACTTTGCGCAAACGGTATTTTGTCGATAAGAGAGATATCACACTGCTCCAGACACAATTGATTGATATTTATTTTAAAATGCACAGCGACCGTGCTGCGGCTTAAAACTGTCTCATGTTACTAAACCGTGTTTTGTAGCACAATATTGTGGCTGACAAAGGATCCCGGTCACTTGGTCCGTGTGTGGTCAGCCTTAGAGAAATGGTACACTATACAGGGTGGTTATTTTCTCGTCAACTTCCGTTACAGGAGAGTTCATATTTTACACGATACTGAAGCCAACAAATAATAACTTCCATTTTATTTTTAATCAAATTAGTCAATGCCATAGAACGCTACGCTCACTGCTACGCTGCGCCTACGCCGTGCACTTGCGCGCTCGTCCTTCCTTGGTGACTATTCTTATTTTAAAATCAAAATTTCAAATAATAAGTAAATAATCTGAAGTGCATAGCATAGTTAGCTATAACAAAAGTTATTTACTACATTAATACTCTTTATAATAGTTAAATATTCTATATACCTGAGGCGGGGGAGGGTGCCGGGGGTGCTTCATGGCAGGGTGGCGACCCTCCACGTCCCAGTCCGTGCCGCTCTCGTTATCCTCCGTCGATGATGTCGACGGGAAACGGTCTCGCGCTGGACAACATTCATCTTTAATCATGGGGATACCCAGCGCTGGCCCTAGACCTTGGTCAGGGCAGAGCGAGATTGTCTTTCGACGCCCTATGATCGACGCTTTCACATCACATAAATTGTATTTCAGTTTATGTTTAATAAATAAAATGACCAACTTTTTCAAAAATCATGTTTTGGTGCCTCTTGCCTCCTGGCGCCTAGAGCGACCGCTCCTCTCGCTCTACCCCACGGCCGGCGCTGGTGATACCTACTTGTTCGTGAGCAAGAAAAGGTCACCCATCCCCAGTCGTGGGTGCCGTATAGGCAACTAAGATGTGATGTGAAGAAAATCCTACATAGCCTTCCTATGGACTATTATCAATCTGTTGGTATCAAATCCATGATCATCTCATTTCTTCCATTTCATAATAAAAGTCTAGTAGGACGTCTATGTGCAACAAGTGGACGTTTACGGTAAAAAAATATGGGACAAAAGGATGATATGCAAAGAGTTTAAGGGGCTGGACACACTATTAGCATTAATTTGCATTGCATTAATAGAAAATGAGCATCTTGGTATGAAAACCTTTTCGTGTCGAAAATCTAAACGATTTCGCATACCTACACGATTGAAATTATTAACAGGTGATGCAGAAGAATGTTTCTAAATACCATCCATGCGAATTAGTGCTGATTAATTTTAACATGGCTCGCCATTTAACCATAGCACAAGGAATAGTACCCCCACATGGATACTTGTGGGTTAAGTGCTATTTTAAAAGACAGTTCGCTGGATGGAGGAACTATTTTTCAATATTTTTATTGAACGATTTAAAAAACAAACTAGAAAGAGGCTGTGATTGATGAATGCGTCATCACATCAGATATTTTATAAAGTCATTAGTAACTTTATTCTCAAAATGGTAGATCAAAGTAGAGATCGACCATTTTAAAGAGTAAAATATTAATTTAAATAAAATTGTTCAAAACAATTGCTTGCATTGTAATGACTAAAACAAACATATTAATTAACATCTTAACGTGTAAAAAATTCAAATTAATATTTTCTTATTATTACTTACTGTCTACTTATAAGAACAGTGGACGATATACCTAGGTGGATTAAGAAGTTTGCAGGTTGTCTACGAAAAAATTTGATTATAATTTTCATAACATTTACAAGCTTTTTCAATAATATGGAAAATCCATTGCTTTGTTCCGTATACAGAACTAAACAATGTACCAAGGATGTGCAACTTTAGGTAGGTACATTATATAGCTACTATTGTAACAGACAAAGTTAATGATAGTATGGAAAACAGTGAGTTTTCAATACTTACGCAGTTTGATCTTCATAACTTTGATCACGGACCTAGGCAGCGTGGCGAATTTACCAAATAATCAACAAAGTGCAATTCCCGCCACCAAACTTCACGCTTTTGACATTAGCTGCCAATTAATTATGATATTTACAATTATTGACATCACAGAAGTAACTTGTGAAAATTGATGATGAAAAAAACAATATGCGTAGACGATGATTAGCCAAAGACCGCTCTGTAAGGAATGATTGCGTTTTATTTAATTTTTGTTTCGAAATCGATGCGCTTTTGTGACAATTGACAACGACGTGCACTGTCACTTGTCATTGTGATTAAATTTTTGAAATTTGCATAAAAAGAATTTATTTGTGGCCAGTGCGTGTGGTGTTCAGACTTTTTGGTGCACAGAATTCACAAGAGATCGTAGTTTATTGGGAAACTTATATTGCGTCGCCGCGTTGTTCTTGATTCAATAACAAAAACTTCATGCTGTCAAAAATATGCACATGACCATGATGGTTATTTTTTCGCATGCATCCATTGTAGAATCGTAGCATGTAATTTGTAGAATATGGATTATACTCAGTTGGCTTAGCTTTCGCTCGTATTTATATATAGTTTATTAATTCTTCAACATTTAATTTTGAAGACGCCATCACAACAACGCGGGTGGTCAGCTCGAACTAGTTTGAGATCCCCCGCTCGCCCGCGCCGCTTCCCACGCCCGCGTGCCCACTCACACTCAAATGAAGTTCTTCTGTTTGAATTCGCCGCACCGCGCCCGCCCCGCGCCCGCGTTTGCAGTCTGGCCAAAGGCTTATACTTGTTTGCTTTTAGCTCGATCTTGCGTCTTCCTGTGACGAGTGCGAGTGCAATTTGTAGTTGAGCGACAGCAGCTAGCATATGCATAGCATACGCATAGCTGACACACATCCTAGGCTGGTGGAATTTCGTATTGATTGCTAGATTAATAAACATTGATTATTTTCCATAAACAGCTTACGTTTTTTTACCTCAAGTCCCATTGATGTGTTAAAATTAAGAGCCACTTTTAAGAGGAAACGCGGGCTGCAACATATTAATAATTTGAATAGGTTTTTGCGATCTATTTCTGTCCCACCCCTCCTGCAAACCCTCCCAATTGAGCGCGAAAGAAACACCTGCATCTCGGACTGATTTCTCCTGTGCAATATTAGCGAAATCGTACTTTCGTATTTCCCTGTTTCCTTCTTCAAATCTGGACCGATTTTAATATTTTTTTCTGTAATAATTTAAGAAAGACTTTGGTTATGTCTGTGTTTTTATTTTATTTTTTATATTCGTCAAATTTGTTTGCCAAATGTTTGAAAACGGTGGTAAAACCGGTAAATTTTTGTAAAATTTAAACGTTTCTAGTTCTTTTAATAATTAATTTATTGACAAAAAAACAAAACATAGGGACATAGTGGTGGTAAATATATATCATATGGTAAAAAATATTTGCTCTAGTGACATTATCCAAGGAGGAAACTGAGGAATACGTTTGTATGGACTAAATGCCGACTAGTGAAGTGTTTGTGATAAAATTGCTGATGTAGATAAAATGGCTGATGATTTTGATCTCGTGAACTGTTAAAACTGCAAGTTATTGATGCAGTAAACAGTTGACTTCTTTAACAGTTGTTGATATTTTGAATGTTGATCTTGTGATTTCTGATCTAAGGTACCTACGTATCCCGATCGGGACACCTCAATCGGAACGCTCCCGCTACTTGCCCCGCTAAGCACCCGCTAAGCACCCGCCAACACATGGGCCGCAGACTTAGGCACAGTGTCCGATGATTTGAAGACCAGACACGTTCGAGCCACTTGCAATATAATTTCACGAGTAGTTTAAGATGAAGAGTGAGAGAGAACAAGTGATTGAGACGAAGAATAGGGCGCGTCTTTGTGGATGGCACTATGTGTAAGTAATCATGAGTCGTGCCTCTTGCGTACCCCAGCGACTACAGTAGTATAGAATTAGGCTTCCATCAGTAGCCGCTTGCGCTCACGCCGCCCAAAACTTCAGTCACCAAATCACGACTTTTTATGAGCACTCGTTCCACCTCGCTTTTGCCGTCCTCGCGCCTTGACTATGCTTCAACATTACAGTGGACACTATATAGCCCTTATATTTGTCGATAGTACTATTAAAATACTCACATAAAAACAGTTACATGTAATATAGCAAAATTTATAACAAGTCACAATTAAACGAGTAACACTATCAGTTCTCCCCTTCGACAAGCTCCACAGGGGCCGGTTCTGGTGACGTCATTGTTAGGGGGGCGACTGCGGGGGCTGAGACGGCGGTGGGGGGCCGAGGTCCCGGAGACTCTGGCCGCTTCTGGCACTTCTCGAGAGTATCTGATAGAATCTCTTTCAGCGTGGACGCTAAGGCTTTTGGATTGCCACTACTGTCCAACTGTGGAGGAAAATGCAGTAAGTAAGTGTAGAGATCTCGTCACCTTTATAATTCTGGATGGTGTGGAAAATGATGGGTCTTACACACTGCATATAACAAACGATGAAAATAGTAGGAAACTCAGGTCAAAATGTTTGCCAAGAACGAGCAAATCCAACAAATAGTGTGTTCAAATAGCACTGCAGGTTAGGCATGGCAAAAAAACTACGTGTGTCATGTACCTATTTGCAAGAGAAAATGTCATTCTGACAGTGTAGGTACTTTGGAAAAAGCAAATAATTATGTAGTTGAATATCATCGTTTTTTCTGCCTTCCTACTAGCCTTTTCTCAATTATCTTGGGGTCAGCTTCCAGTCTATCCAGATGCGGCTGAATACCAGTACTTTACACGTAGCGACTGCCATGAAAATTCGACAACCCAGTTACTTGGCAATGCTGATATCCTAAGGTTAGACCTGTGGTCAGAATTTCGGGCTACCCGTAATGACTGTCATAGGTATTCTTATGACACCCGGGAATGACGGTTTAACGTGCTCTCCGTGGCACGGAGGGGTCTTGATGTGCAACTAACGGTTACCCATCCACGGACTGACCGCGGCAAGCGATGCTCAACCTCACAAATCGTATGATCCGCGCGGTCGTTAATAAGTCACAAGCCGTTCCCCTCCCGTTCCCCCCTCCTTCAATATGTAATTGAATATTATGGTTTTTTCTGCCTATTAATGTTTGTTTACCTATCTGGGGTCTCTAGTTCGCGCCAAATAGAATAATGCTTTCTTTCTTTCTTAGTTGTCTATCAAAGTTACTCAGAAAAACTATATTTATCGTATGGTATCCGCCTGAAATAAATACTTAGTTGCCTTTGCTACATCTATAAAAAGAGTGAACGTGGTAAACTACACTAGGTACTTCTTCTTTATTGAGACCTATGGTCCTAGGAACCTCAAAAATTCGTTTGTCTGTCTGTCTTTGTGGAAAGGTTCTTCGGCTTACCGTTATAACATGTCCGCCGAACCGTTTGTGTACGTTTTTGACTTTGTGCGCAGCGTCCCTGACGATCTGCCGCGCCGCATTGATCTCCGACTCCGGTCTGCCTAACTCCGATAGCTTGTTCTGTAGCCTCGTCGCTGCTACCTAAGGGTTTGAGGATCAAAACAGCTTCAAGGAGTCATTCTAGATGTTAGAGCTATAGGTATTTTACAGGATCTTTGAGAATGTTAAGGGTAAAGGTAAGCAAGTACGTAGCCACTGTAGTCAGTGCACTATATGTAGTGAAATTTTGATTTCACGCCAAGCCAGGGGCGTAGCTACTGGCGTAACCAGGGCCTAGGCCCAAGCACAGGGATTTTCCAGAAAGGTAGATAGAGGGCTCCTCGAGGCGTCTCGGTCACTTGCTGCACCGGGGCTCGAAAGCTTTCAGCTACAGTCTAGCGCGAAGCGATTGCCACCCTATTACCTACTAGATATCTTGCAGAGAAGTTAGATCTCTGAAGAAGCTTCTAAGCACCCTCCTAAAATAATCTCAAAATCTCCCGAAACAATCTCTCTATCTAGAAGACTATGAAAACAAATGGAGTGGCATCAGCCTAAGACTTAAAAACAACGGAAAATAAGACCTTACCTCATTGTCGACTTCGAGTGCCACAATCTTCTCGGGCCACTTAACCTGCCTGTTGAAGATGTTGGACATGCGTGGGTTCTTAGGGAAACCCACCAAGATGAAACCTTTACACTCCTGCTGCATTAGCATCGACTCCTTTATGAGATCTACTGTCAGTTGCTGCAATGAAGAAAAGATCTTATAGGTACTCTATTGTGTGATAGATGGTGGTGAGTTAATTGGATTTATTCATGCCACGTTGTGCTCTACTGAAATTGCTTCACAAATCGTAGGCACGTCTGACAACAATTTCTGGCTGGCGTACGGCTGCAGCAGAGGGTGCATATGGGTATGTGAGGCTTAGTGCCTATATGAGGTTTTTTGGAAGGCCTTAATCCTGTGGTGGACTGCATTTAATAGCCATTTTCAATAACCTATCTAATGATGATTATTGATGGAATTTGACATAAGCACTATAGAAGTAATGTCAAATTTATTTCCCTAATAAGACGAACCACCGATAGACAGGTTATTGAAAACGACCGTAAGATGTTGACCTACCTCAGGAATATCCTCCTGTGCCTGTAACTTATCTGCAATCAAGCGCCCCCTGGACGTGTCTTTTCCGGCCTCAGACCGCACCAGCTCTCCTGGCCTTATCATCGTGTAGCCTGTTATATTTGAGATGGTCTGCGCCACAGTTTGGTTGCCGGCGCCCGGGACTCCGTTTACGAAGATCACGGGCAGATGCCGGATAGGGGTCATGTCATACACCGTATCCTGTTCATGGAAATTTGTTGATGAATAATGAGGAAGAAAGAAATCCTGATTGGAGTCAGCTGGAACTGAAATACTATTATGGTTTTTGAGTATTCTTGTTTCCAGATTTCCATTGTATGCCTTCTATTTCTAATAAACGTAGATCCTAGATGTCTTTGGTCAGATTATGAAATGTTAGTTGATAAGTTTATTAGGACAACCCTGAATAGCTTCCCTAGAAGTTATCAAATGAACGAGAACTTCTTATCATCATGTGCAAATCTTAAAACGACTGGAAGGAATGTTTCTGTAATATCAGAAGAGGGCTGGGCACCTGTCACTTTAGGTCTTACGACCTTAACTTTTAACCCAGCATATCCTTGGTAAATCGAGATTTTAATTCGTTCTTTGGCACTTATCCTGACTTTACTTATCATCTTGAGTTTATGTAGCCTCGTATAGACGCACTAGATCACTCTACAATAGAGTTACTGCTTATGTCACTCCACCGTCCCGGAACACATGCGATCTTTGATTGCACTCACCTCCTCCGTACCCCTAGAGTAAAAACATCCCATTTTGATGTCACGCAAGCTGTCTGCAAGCTTATTACTTTGTAAAATTAATTATAATAATTATATCCTCAATAAAATTGGAGTAAAATGACATTTCCAAATAAATGACACTTGTTTGAATGAGACAACTAGATTATTGACGGTTTTCGAATTAATTTTACTTTTCAGACAGTACTGTTGATTAAAACCCTGTTGTTGAGGGCTATAAAAGAGGTTTTATACCTACCAATTATCGTGACTCATATGCTCATGACCGTGACACTTCTGATAAGGCCGCTGCTTTTTGAGTAGTTCCAGCTACGGCAAAAGCGATTTTTTTTTACTATCGAGATCAGGGCCGCCAATCAAAATCAACATAGCGATCTGATACGCTGTTCTGCTGCATTGGGGTAGGCAGAGACTATATTTTTCCACCTGCTACGATCCTGACACATCATTTTCGCTTCATTTATTCTCCTGTATCTGTTTATAATAGCATCAACGGCAACGTTTTATCTAGCTAGATTCCTTTACTACCTAATCAAAACTAAATTCCATACCTTTCATATCCGCAGTGAAACTGGAAAGCCTTTATTGACAAAATAGCACCACCTTTTCATCATCCTTTCAATTATATCTAACCACATTTTCAACGCGAAGCTACCAAATCATGAAAGCAATAATTGAAAGTAATTAATTCGTTACGTTCAAATGGTAAAAGATTTTATATTACAATTACAACTTTAATTAAATACATTATTTATGATTGTTTACGGTTTACTCACGTGAATTTTACGATTACTTTCGGACCCAAACAGAGCCGTTAATCATGAGCTGAACACCCGTGAGTCGAACTGAGACGCTATCTTGCCGCGAAATTACGGATAGTGCCATCCACGAAGACGCGCCCCATTTTTCGTCTAAATCGCGTGTTCTATCTCACTGATGAAGAGTGATAGAGAATACATGTTTAGAGACGAAGAGTGGATCGCGTTTTTTATTTTTTTTATTTAAACTGCTTGTATATGGTCTTGGGGACCGTTTCTACGTAACCTGGCAGTTACCTATTGGTGAGACTTGAATGGTCTCCAACCAATGGGGACGAGAGTAAAATACTTAACCTAAGCTAACTACTACTACTACTAACATGACTAGCTAGCAACAACAGCACTAAGGGCGACCCCTAATGGGACTCGAACTTCGGCTTAGGGCGTTGCTTGCGAGAGGACTCGGAGGGAGATAGCTTGATGAGGGCTGAATTAACGGTGTGATTGGGGCGCGTCTTATTGGATGGCACTATCTATAGTCGGACAATTCCGAAAAATGCACGTCATTAAACCGTTACCAATCATAGATACAGTAAAAGTTGTCTGCTGCACACTACCCGTGTTTCGCTATGTTTCGTACGAAACTATAAACAAGGACACAGTATTAATTCAACTATCTGTATTATGTAATTCAACGTGACCCTCAATTATATCATCATCCTGTCATGTATGATGAAGGGAGTGACAGTGATTGGCTTATTATACTTACCTTAGGTACTGGGTCAGTTTTCAGGAAGCTAGCAAATCGATTTACCTATTTCATACTCTTTCATATTGTATAAAAGTGGTGTCGCGATGAAACGTTTGAAGATTTTTTTCTGGTTTTTCCTTCGCGAAGTTCCGATGCGAATCTTGCTAGAAAGATTGTAACAGGCGTCGCAAAAACATGAACAGTGATATACTTAGCTTTAAGAAGTTTTAAAGCGAAGTAGAACGGAGTATAATATAAACCAAATTTCAGTGAAAAATACAATTTATAGTAATACAAAAATGTTATTCGTTCTACTATTAGTGATATCAACAGAATACGCAACAGTCAATGCAGACTCGAAGTGTACCGTCGACTCTCAACCACGTCCCGTGAAATACCATTTGATGGAGAAGTGTTACCGATCCAAACTTGGCATAGTTGCCAAGGCAAACTACACGTCCCTGATCAGCTGCCATCGGCTTGGCATCGAGAAGAAAGGTCTGGCAATAAACTACAGTCCTCAGGAAGCCTGGGCCGAGAGTAACGTGACTGTGAATTATACATGTGAAGTCCTCAAGTGCGCTGAGGCTGACAGTGGCTTGTCTTTAGTGAATGATTCCAGATATGATTACTACAGTATTTACGCAAAACCGATACGTAAGTGAATCTTTACTAACTGTTACATGTAGATCCGTCACACCCAAAAACCTACAACGATCGACTAAGGCCTTGTGTACAACGTGTTACAAAATACCACTAAAGCCGAAAGGGGGTTAAAAGGTCCCTTGTGAAGAGTCTATTGGCAATATTTGAAAACCGTAGTATGTCCCAAAAAAAAAAGAATTTGGATAAAACATAAAACAATCATAATTGAAACGCACGCAACCCTGAAAACATAAAACTAAAGAGTAGAGTACCCAGAAAGTTATTTACATTCTTACCTAATTTCTTCTGAGAGGTAAATAACAACAACCATAAAAGACTACTTGATTATTTAAATTTTTCATGGGGAATTATGTAACACGTTGTATAGAGACGAGGGATCTGCAGACTCCGCCGCGTTTTCCGCCCCGCAACACGCTCGGCGCTAAGCATCTTCATAAACAAGGCTAAGGCCTTGTTTATGAAGATGCGATGAAGATGATGATGATGAAGTAGTCCCAACCAGCACAAGCTTAAGAGCTTGTGCTGGTTGGGACTACTGAATGTGATCTTCGATATCCCATGATGCAATCATTGTTGATTTCTTCCGAAGTCTTGGGTAATAAGAGATCGAAAAATTATATCCAGTGATAGTATTCCCTAGTCTACCTAACAAAAATTGATATTGATTCAACAGGATTTTGTGATTGTAATGGCGAAAGAGGTCCAGCAGTTAATATTTTTATGATTTATCTATTTTTTTAATTGGAATAGTGTGGATAGTTGGACCAATCGTAATACCACATTATTGAGTAGAGCTGCAGAATACTACAGACACAGTTTGTCCATCAATTTTCAGTTTTCAGCTCACGTTAACTCAACTTGTGTCCCGGCCTTGGGTATGTTCTTCATCATCACAAAGAAGCTGAACTATACGCAAGGGTTTCGGGAATGTAAAAACATTAGTGGCGTGCCGGCTGACATCACGAGCGAGCAGCGCACTGATGCGCTGGCGCAGCTGTTATCTGGTGCCAGTATAGAGGCGGCGTTTGTAGGGTTGAGGAGCAAGAATGGAAGTGCTTTTATTAGTGTTACGGGTGAGCTACTGGACATCATCTTATGAAAAGTACTGACAAGTCACTACGTTAATTTTATTTGAGCTGAAGTCTTCGATTCCTTATTATTAAATTACCGACCCAAAAACATCATTCAGATCTAATGAAATTGTTTTGTTTTCTTCCCCCCTCTTGCTCCCTTAGCTACGGCCCTGGGTTGTTGATAACTCTCAACGCATCTTCAGCTCATAAATAGAGACCGTGGCTATCGGTCAGGAGTGCCACGAAAATAAGATAATTCCACTTCTCAGAAATCACTCTCTCTTCAGAATCTAGACCAATTCTTTCAGAGGTTAACTGATACCCTCTGAAATAAATGATCTAGATTCTTAAACACAATTAAGTGCTTATCTTATATCTTTTTTTCTGTGAGGTGACGCCCTAGACTGCACTACATATCGTGCCTGGGCACCAGGCTACCCGAGAAGGATGCGCAATAAGTTCGATTGCGTGCTCATCACGAGATACAGGACATGGACATCCACGTCTTGTAAAAAGAACTATCCTATGCTCTGCGAACTGATTCCTGGGGGACCCTACAAAAGAGGGTCTATATTCACTTCGAGGATCAAGAAAATTAATGGTTAGTTTTTAAGGTTTATTTGTTTTTATTTTTTTATTGCATAGCTTTAGATGGCATGTAGTATAATGTAAGCATCTATGTGCATCTATGAGTATTTGTATTTTACAGAAACGATGATGGAAAATAAGAACGATGAGGAATGAAACGCCAGTTGAAGATGCGTAAATAAAAATGAATGATTCGGTTCTTTCTGTTGAAAATATAAAATTGTCTGATTTTGATTGTATTTTTATTAGTTACTTAAGTAACATAAGTAGCCGTTATGTAAAGTAAGCTAAGGTAAGTAGGTATCTTTTATCCGGAGTAATATTATTTACGGAAGAATATAAAATATAATTATAAAAGTTATATTAAAATGTCCTTGCTAACCATGACTGTAACAAAACGCAAGCTTCAATTTAAATTTGACAGATCCCATGCCTCCCCGCCCACCTGTCACTGTCACCTGAAATGACCTGAATCTCATCAATTTTTTGTTTGTTTACAATTGCAATTTAATTAATTGTTTAAGTTCTTGTACAAGATTTTTTTTCTTGTAATTATATAATGGGCCAAGGAAAAAGTCAGTTTACAGAAGAGGAACTTCAAGACTACGAGGTAACAAAATTGCACAGATAAATGTGGTTTTATACAAAACAAGAATTTTTAGGCAGATGACTAATAAATTCGTCATAATTTTTCAGGATCTCACTTATTTTACGAAGAAGGAAGTGTTATAGTAAGTAAATACCTATAAAACCCTTTTTGTAATAACATTACCTACATTGTAAATTAATAGTATTGAAGCAAAATTGGGGGACCATTTTAATTTTCATCTGCAAAATTGAGAGAATAAATCTATATTTTTAACTATCTTGCAATATTCCTTATTTTATTCGTTTCCTGATGATACAAGAACACATTGAGCATGCATGCACAAAAATAAAAAGTAGTACTTCGTGTTTTTTTTTTAAATCATGTTTCAGCAGCCAAGGTTCTTACTTAGCAGTTATGTTTTTTTTTGTATATTGTCATTAAATAGAACTACTTCACTTTTCTAGTGCCCATCAAAAATTCAAAGCCCTAGCACCAGAGAAAGTAGGTCACAACAAGAATGCAAAGCTCCCGATGACTAAGATTCTTCAATACCCTGAGCTACGAGTGAATCCATTCAGAGACAGGATATGCAAAGTGTTCAGCTCAAGTAATGACGGGGACTGCACTTTTGAAGACTTTCTCGATATGATGTCCGTGTTCAGCGAGATGGCACCAAAGGCGGTGAAAGCTGAACATGCTTTTAGGATATTCGGTAAGATACCCACTGATACACATTTGGGAACAATGTTATTAGTCTTGCAAGGAAAAATAATTCAGAAATAATGAATTGTTTGTAAAACATTCCAGATTTCGATGGTGATGACATGATCGGTGTGTCAGACTTGCGTGAAGTCATTGAAAGGCTGTGCGGTCCTGAGCTCAAACTGAGTGATTCAGAAATCCAACAGTTAGTCCAGAATGTTCTAGAAGAAGCTGACTTGGACGATGATGGAGCGTTATCATTTGCAGAGTTTGAACATATTATTGATAAAAGCTCTGATTTCTGCCAGTAAGTTTATAAACCTACTTATATCCAACGGTCAAATAGAGCATGACCGCTTTTAAATCACTATAACAGCAACGCTCCGGCATAGTAAATAACTTGCCATTTAAATTAGCGCATTAGATCATGTGCATTAAAGTAAATTTTATAATGACAAAATAAAATAGTTGACGGCTCGTGGCAAGGGTGCTGTAAAATTTACTTTAATGCACATGATTTAAAGCCCCGACTTGAAGGGCAAGTTATTTGCTGTGTCGGAAGGAAGCTGCTTTAATGAGGGATGACCTTAAGACAGCTTATGGTATGAGCTCTAACCATTTTCCCAACAATCCCTGCAAGTCTCGGCAATAACACAGGCATCAATATAAAGCTCTATAACCATGCTTCTGAACCAATCTAGTAGTCACAGCTTAGCTTCAGTAACCAACACGATGTAACCAAATGGTTTGCCAAATTAGCACTGGCTAATTTGTAATTCTGAAGTGTATTCACTAGCAAATTTTCCGGCGCAAATTGACTTCCGAAACAAACTTTTAAGCTATGGACATACCTGCAGCAAGTCAGCGTCTGCATGTTTTATAAACTAAGGGAGCAATGGAGTGCAATAACTTGCAGAATAAAACTTGCTACTGGATTTGGTGCTTTACATAGTAATGTGGCTGCAAGTTTGTAGAAGTTGCCACTACTAGATCAACAAGCCAGTTGAAGGTCATGTCTCAGGATAATTTCCAAGTGCCTTGTTGTTCTAGTGGTAGCAAGCGCGATTGCTGATCGTGAGGTCCTGGGTTCGATCCCCAGGTTGGGCCGTCTTATTGGGTTTTTCCGTGTGATATTCCTCAATAGCAGCCCGGTATTTGGGTTTGTGCCTAGTTGATGGCAATAGGCTAGTCCTCTATTACATGGGACTTAAACATAATGGCGAAATGAGCGTGCTATACACCTCTGCCGCTGTATGTTATGATTTTCATTTCTATTGTACTAATTTACTAAATTTTTTTATTTCAGCGCATTTAGAATAAGACTGTGAGCTGGAGACGTAACAAATACTCATTCTGCCTCAACATACTCGTACATTCTCAAATTATTTCTCGAAATAATCTTAATATTCTCTTTATAAAATTAATTTCCATTATTTATTATGTACACTGTTGATCATAGATACACAATCTAAATTATATATCATAGTATTAATATGTATACCTGCACATACTGCATTTGGCATTTAGAATAGTTTGTGACATACTTGAAAGAGACAGAACATTTTAAGAGCTGTGAAACTAGTTTACTTGTTGAACATCACCATATTTTTAGGCGGCATTACTGAGGTTTTATCTAACACCCGTATGCACAAACCAGAGCCGGACTGGGGCCTGAAATTGGCCCGGGCATTTCAGAGACGGTCGGCCCAGTGCTGGCAAAAAAAATGTTATTCCCAAGCGATTACACGGATGACGAACGTTTTTTTTTTTTTAGACGCTTCCCTCACTCTTTCTCCTGTATCTTGAGTGCATTTATTTTTATTTATTTTACTTTCCCCTCACTCTGTAACCAGCCCATCAGGCCTCACCGGCACATCTGGCATCCGGCCCATAGGGCATTTGCCCTATGGCCAATCCGGGCTTGGCACAAACATTACTAGAAGGCCTCACAGTGTGCTCGAACGCACTGCGCTGAATACGGGTCTGGGATTGGTCGCCTTTATGTTGCCAAAATTAAAGGCAACCAATCACAGAGTCGCCTTCAACGCAGTGCCCTCGAGCACACTGTGAGGCCTTCTAGTAATGTCTGTGTATATGAGTGTTAATCGGTTTGGAAATTTTAATTTGTCAGCTCTAATATTCTTCCATCTCTTTCTTGTTTTATCTGCAAGTAAAGGATAGCAATATTTATTAGTGCAAGCATTTATTATGAAGTCTTACTTACCATCATAATATTATTTAAATGAAATGTACAGTAGGCGCGCGTATTGAATGCAGAGCTGAAGAATGCGTGTGGGAATGCGCTAGTGCTGTTAGATGACAAGGACAGCACTACATTTGCGGGCGTTTGAGGCAACTTGCAGCAAGGCGAGCGGACGGCGCGGCGGGGGGAGCTTTACCTCAGGCCCAACCACAGATTACTTAATAGTTACTATGTAACAGATAAATCTTGTAAACCTAACGTGATAATAGCCTACTCCGTCTAGTTAGGAATCGTTGCGTGCTAAAATATGCCTAAATGCTCGAACATAGAGTTATTATCGCTTCGCAGCCGACAGCAATGGCAGTGACGCTAGGGACAGAGCTCGGTAGGTAAATAGCGCACGTAAGTACATAAAGAGCAGTAGTCCTGCCTCCCCCCCGACTGCATTCAATTCGCATGCCTACTGTAGGTAGGCATGTGTTATGAATCTCCTATTTAAAATTAAAACGTGATAAGTAATAATATTGATGTTTTGTGGTGTTCTTGATTTTATAAGAAATTTTTTGTAATGAAATGCCAAATATTGAAGTATTAAATTATATTTCTCTGGGAATGTTTGTTTTATTAATTTAAGATGATTGCTGTTTAAATTTAGATACATATGTATTTACAAAAATATGAGTAAGGAGACGGATGATTTAAATGAAAAATAAAATGTATAAGACTACAACCATGTAAAGTATAATCAGCCTATTGTTGGGCTAGGGCCTCTTCACCACACAGCCTGGTGCAGGTTGGTAGACAACACACCATCTAGAACTTATTTTTGGAGCCCTTGTTTGTGCAGCTCATGTTACAGTATATAACAATGTACTCATGGTGCAGGTTTCCACACCATGTTTTACATCACCGTTACAATCATTTTCAATCTATGAAGACGCACCATACTCCTTTTTGTAAGAGGTAGCCCCGATGTGCACATGCACACATAACTATTATGTGGTGATAGAACCAACACAATATCAATTTTTAATGCACACTTTGTACTGTAGCAATTTAGACAGAGTGAGATGTGTCTTCATGGATTGAGTTACAACTGATAATATTCTCTTAAATTATTGTATGCATAACCATAATACCTAGTTTTATTATCAAACCATCACAATTTTATAACATTAACATAACAGTTGATAACAATGAAACTAAGTGTAACATTGTTGGAATGAAATTGTAATACAATCGTAACTAAGAACTTTTAGGCTCAGTTGCACCAACTAACTATAATCATTAACTTACCATATTTACATCAAATTTGTACTGATTTGACAGAAATTTTGGTATGGTTATAGTCAGCCTTATAGTTTTTAATGTTGCAATAATAAGAACATTTAAATGAATATAAAAAATATTTATTAAACTTATTAAAAACAGTTTGTGATTTTGCTTACTCTACATCAGTAAAATCAATTCTGTAAATAGCCTGGCAGCTTCATCCTCATGAATATCCAAGTTGTGAAGAAAGATACAAGAATACACAGGAAAGCTACTGAGATTAACAAGATTCTGTTCAATTTAGGAGTTGAAGGGTTGTGTGTGCGGTCGAGAATGATGAATCCAAGACCACCGAGGGAGAAGAGGAAGCTCGACGCCAGTCCCTCCATAATGTATTGTCCATTTACACGATTTGGCATAAAGGCGACCGGCCTACTGTGTCCATGCTCATCGGTCGTCGAACCCACGCTCGGTGGCTCCACAATCACATCGTATATAATCCCTACGAAAGAAAACACGTATTAGAATATAATGCAACAGACTCTAATAAGACATTAATTGGTAATCCTTAAAAACAATCTTCTAACCTCCGGTCACTAAAAAGTATGAAAGCAGCACCAAAGAGAATGTTGTCATGGCAGATGGAGGCTGCAGCCATGTCGGCTTTTTGATTTTAATGTTAGGTATTTCGAGAACCGAGAACGGAATTGCAAATAAAGCCTCCATTTTTCGAATTTATTAAAACAAGAACCACAACCGACGACAAATTTGATAAATGCCTGTTGACGTCGCGGGTCCGATGACAGCGTTGACTGTGCGTAGCGATGTAGTAAACTAATCTACTATGAAGCAAAGTTTGTAGTAGTCGAATTTCGTTACAAAAAGATGAGCACTTGTAAAAAGCTCATTGTTGTATCTTATTTTTAATATATAATGTGTAATAACATCCAGAAATATTTCTATATTTCGTTATTTAGTCGACATTAGTTAGATTGCATTAAGTTCGTTATCATCATGAACTTCATGGTTATCATACAACACTACAACAGCTGTTTTAACACTCCGTTCTACTTAAAATATTAACATAAAAAAAGCTTTTATTTAAAATTATAAAGCATAGTTATGTGAATACTATTACATATTTGTTTGGATTTGATATATTATATCAAGATTGCATCAGCATTATTGAGAATTTTTAATTTAATTCTTGTAATAAAAAGTTAGGTAGCGTCAATTTATTACGTTGAAGCTTGAAATGCTTGAAAAGAAGCGTAAGCAATAAAAATTATTCTTGCGCCAATAAAAACGGAGCTTAGGCATTAAATGTTTTACTGCTATTGGTGGATTAATAATAATCGATTATAGTTTTAAATTTCCACCAATAGGATTTCTTATTTATTCGTTACATCCAACAACAATGAGAACAAAAAATTTGGCAATTGTCAAATTACTCGATTCGATTTTATAGTAAAATTGAGCAAAAGTTCGTTCCCACATTTTTATCCGTTTGGCGACGGCAGCTATTTTTTTATTATTATTCAACCCCTCAATATGTGTTAATTGTGCTCGTGTTATGTGTAATAACTGTTAATATTCGATTTACATTGTGAGTTTGTAGACGTCGGGAATATGTGTTAATTTTACGCACAAAATGATATGGACTGTGGATATTTCACTGATATTACGATGAAGGGTGGTTTATGTGTTATCTACACGTCTTTGCTGACAATTTCAGTGCTATCCAGGTACAGAAAACGATTTATTTTTATAGTCACATTAATATTCATATTCATACACGGCAAATTCTCATAAATATGGTATTCCACAGTTGTGCTCTCTTCATTTTGGTGGTTTCGGAAGCTCTCCAAGGCGAGGGTGGTGTTGACACGAATGTCGACCTATCAGGCCTGCACAATGTCAGTCAGAAAGTGGAGGTTGGTGACACAAATGTGCCAGGACCTCAGGAGTCCCCTGAAACGCAGGTGTCTGAAGAACAGAAGACTAGCGAAGACCATGAGATGATATTCGCGGAGACGCTGTCATTGAACTCTGTGACAACAGACGGGTGAGTGAAACTTGGTAATTTTAATGGCTTGTAGTGAAAGTGAGTGGTTCTGTTCAATGCATCCACTGGCCTTCAGTTTTTTTACTCATTATCATTCCATTTCCTGTGATTTATTTTGTTATTGTTGATTTTTGTTTATTTTGAGAGTAAAAATAGAAATTGATGATTTTTGACTGAAGTATTACTTCAATAGGTTCATTTAATTGTGTTGAAAATTATAAAAATATGTGAAATAATTTCAGCAATTTTTCAACCAACTATGTATGTCAACGTAACAAATCTATAACTATCGTTATGCACAATGTTATAATCAACTTGAAAGATAATTTAAATATTACATCATACAAAACTATAATCTTCTATAAACATACTGAAATACGGAAGTGTCACTTATCAGTCATCAATCAGTTGAACTCTCACAGCAGAGATAAAGATTTGATTTTCCTAAACAAGACCAATCTAAAAATAAACCGTCTATATTTAATTAATGTGTACACACCTTAAGCATATTTAGTTAGTATGGTTCATGCACTAGTGATGTGGATCAATCATTGCTAATAACTCAATAAAAAAAATGTAATAACTAGAGCATACAATTTTCATTAAAAACACAGCTATGTGAAAGCTGTGCAATCAGGTGTAACATCAAATTTAATTTACTAAAATAATAGGTACTTGTTAATACTATTATGAGTAAGAATTTTGTATATCAAAATGGCCATGCCAACAATAATATTGTCAGTGGAAAGGTAAAAAGACTAAAGTGCCAATATACCTACTTTACAGGAGAGTGATTCAAAGTATTTCTTTAAGAAAATAAACATAGTTATTTAATATGTATACTCTAAGAAAAATAACTATGTTCATTTTCTTAAAAAAATACTTTGTATCACTCTCCTGTAAAGTAGGTATATTGGCGCTTTAGTCTTTTTACCTTTCCATTGACAATATATAAAATCATTTAGCTCTAATGTGGGTGTCTCCTCATTATATTAACAATGTGTTATTTTGCATTGTGTTAAATGCAATGTGCGTCTCTGTTTCATGTCATACAATACATGTTAATAAATCAAATTGTGTTGCTGAGATGAAACGCTGAGAATTTATTAATTTTTGATAGATTCGAAGTGTAATTTATAGAACTAAATGTTTTTAGAGTCACTATACACACTCTCTGAGAGTCAGATCAAAGCAAAATTTACTAATCAGTTATCAAATCTCATGTCAAGTGGTGTGATAGGTTGTTAGTATTTTGTTCAACCAATCACATTCATTGACATGAGATTTGACAACTTACTTTTTTACTTAAATTGATTTCCCTGTCAAACAGGTTGTAAATTGTTTAATGTGAGTGTGGGAATACCCCAAGATTTATTTTCTGATAGAAAAAGTGATTAGTTACAATTGTCATTTCGCTGAGCTTTTGGCAACTCATTCTGTTACAATTTGGTTATCAATTTGACTTACTAGAAAACTAATCTTTACGACCAATCTACTTCTTATCAACAGTATCAACCACGTGTTGTTCCAACTAGTGTAACAAACACACCATTGATTTCTGTAACCTTATCCTCGTTTTACGATTTCGTTGTTTCGTGCGCGAACATACGAGCTTCGTCCACAGTAGATTATAACGTGGTGTGACCGTCGGACTGCCAAGTCATAGGTCTCGAGTTCGAACCCAAGGCACGCACCTCTGACTTTTCAGATTCATGTGCGTATAATTATCACTTGCTTAAACACGGTGAAGGAAAACATCGTGTGGAAACCTGAGAGATATTTCTCGACGGTATGTGAAGCCAAGTCAGAGGTCCAGGGGCGGCATAAACTCTGACACCAGGTTAGTCAATAACCACACGAAAAGAAGAAGGTTTTCGTATAGCAGTCTACGACGTGTACATAGTACCAAGAGTAGCCTAGCTAGGGCAGTACTACAGTCTATTTAGTCTACAATAGACACGGTCGGAGGGCGACGTGGATGCAATCTCTACGTAGAAATGCGAGAGAATATATTAGACTAATCTCCAAGCCCCCTAGCTCTATTGCTCTCATAGAGTGGCGCTTTAAGATCTAGACTTACTCACCTTCGAACTCCGGCCGTGTCTTCAGAGGTCAAAGTCACGGTCGAAGTTCGAAATGTAAGAGTACATTGAAGTTACCACGTTTGTTAATGCACGTCACTACAGACGCACGGAATCGTATAAAGAAAGTGAAGGGCCGTCGGCTCGCACGTTTAGAGAACTAGAACATGAATTTTCTGTGTCAACTGTCAATCTACCAAAATGGACTCGAATGACAAAATTATTCAGCCAAGCGTACCACCCCGATTCTTGACAACCGATGGATGATAAGTTACGAGTGGAACAAGCAGTCTGGCCTACACGCAATGGCGTAATAAGATACGTCTGCGATTTGACAAAGATACGACAAAATCCATCACACATAGGGTTGCCAGGCCCAAAAATAGAAAAGCCGGACACAGATTCATATTTACCCGGACATTTTGCCCTGAAAACCTGATACATTGGACCTTTCGTTCGGCATCTTTTGGCGGGGTGGAGTTGACCACAAGCCTAACAGAAGCCGGACTGGCCGAACTTGTATATATTTGGCCGGACGCGACTGTAAAAAGACGGACATCTGGCAACCCTAATCACATGTCACTGTGAGTATTGCATGCTAGGCTTCCTGTTGCAGTAGTGGCGACATCTACCAATCCATATGCGAACTACGCAGCACGACGATGATCTAGCAGTCTACAGCGACAAATAATAACAACTCTCAAAGATGACGTCACAAATCCTGCATCGCGATATTGAGATTTGACACGCAGATAGTACTATACAACTTCCCAACATTAAGCGTTGGACATAGCCCGCCGAGCATAAGACCCGCCTAGTTGGACGATCCTCTCTTTTCGTTGAAGAAACACCATATCTCGTTCCTCCAAGGTGCTATAAGATATTGCGTTACTGTTCAAAAATTTTCTGCTAATACCGTTCAAGACGTTTCTTCGCTATGGTCCAGAATATCACAGATTCATCCAGACAGAGTAAGGCTGGACATCCACCAGATCTGTGCGAGGAATGGGTAATGCGTAATGTGTTAATGTATACAAATGTGTGGTGCGAGGATACGTAGCGGACTCTTTTCGAATATGAGGGTGGTGTGGCGGGAGCGGTACACATTCCTCGCAACACATTCCTCGCAACACATTCTTCGCAACACATTCCTCGCAACACATTTCTCGCAACACATTCCTCGCAATACATCCCTCGCTCGCATTTCTTGCTTGTTTTGTATGAACAAAAACCTCGCGCCGCTAAGCCCATATCTACCAGAGCTGCGCAGAGCGAAGCTAGGTAAATGAAGTGATTCTATTGGTGCTTACAAAACACATTCCTCGCTACGCAGCTTAGCACAACTCTGGTGGATGCTCAGCCTAAATCTTGTTAAATATGCTAGTGACGTAGGTAGGCATGGACCGCAACCCGCATAATTTTAGACGTTATCTTTTTACGTTGACCTTGCAGTGAGGGAGTACGATGTATTTTGTCGCCTAACCGCTTATCGAGGTCGAGATGTCGCGTATGCCTAACGGTAACAGTTAGACAGTTTTATTTTTTGTTGAAATATGACTATTGTTGCAGTAGGTAACAGAATAAGGCATTGTCCTAAATGGCGGTCGGTCGCGCGATCGTGCGAAGCGATGGGTTGCTAAAATGAGCAATCTGTGGCGATGCGATGGTGCGATATTTTCACTCAAATATCTTAATTTCCATAATAATATATTTCCTAGTAGAAACTTTTACGATGGCTTTTTAAAACTAAATTATTTTATTCAAAATCGTAAAAATACTATTTCACCTCGTACGTTAAGAACCTTTACGTTACGTTGAGTATTCAAACTATCGCATCGCATGATCGCGCGACCGCCCGCCACTTTTGCGATTCGGGGTCGGCGCAATATGTTCTTCTCTTCCATTTTCCCGTCAGCCGTCTCTTTATCATTTACTCCCTTTTCGTTGTTCAAAATAGGTGTATTCATTTATTTTTTAATATCAATGTTACTAAAGACAGCGCCCAAAAAGCCCTGCACCGAAATATGAAGTATTTTCTTTTCACTGTCTTCAAAAATGGAATCCCTTAATCACTGTCGGGTTTTGGACCGAAAAAAGATATCCGAGTCTTTGATCTTCTGAGCAGAGACAAACGTGGACATTTTCCACTCCTTCCTCTTGCATTCAACTTCCTTGGCATCCGAACTATATTTAAAAAAGTATGCGCCTCTATTTCGGGAACTTGGAACTCTATTGAAATATCTCGCTTTTTGTTATATTTTTGTACGACAGAAAAGTCATTATCGCCCGCATCGTTTTTCTAGAATTTTTCGAAATGCTTCTCAAAGAAAAATAGCTCTCTATGATTTTGAATTTGTTTTTCTAGGCGAAAGTTGTTTAAGAGATTTATTTTCATGAACTACGTAAAATGACTACGCTGTTTAGACATACTAGGGATCTGTAATTTCAAAAAGATCATGAACGATCAATTTGCACTGAACAATTCTCAGTCTCCCACGTATGGCGTGTTTATTTGAGCATATTATTAATATAATTATGCACAGCGCGTGACTGACAATGATCTGGTGGAACGATAACAGATAGGCATATTCCATTCTGTTTGTGGCTACTGTACATAAAAGTTGTTGTTAAGATTTATTGATGGGTTTCTTGGTTTAAATTAAAACATCGTTAAAAAGTTGTAGAGCCTAACAGCCGATATTAATAACCGATCTCAATCCAAAATCTAATATTAATGTAGGTTTTTTTACAGAAATCGGACAAATATTGGCCGTTAACCTTCTTTATCTTCTTTACATAGTATAAAACAAAGTCGCTCCCGCTGTCTGCACGCTTAGATCTTTTAAACTACGCAACGAATTTTAATGCAGTTTTCAGCAATAGATAGTGATTCAAGAGGAAGGTTTATATGCCCCACATTAGTATCTACATTGCACCTCTGCGAAGCCGGGGCGGGTCGCTAGTAACCTATAAAATAAAATAGAAGAGTTACTAATCACGGATGATTGAAATTAAACCGCGACGTAGGGCTTTAATTAGTTTTAACTCAGCCTATCACAGCCAGTGGTCTATTCCAACCATTGGCCTATGGCCTCTTGTGATATTCATGTCCAAGTATTGTTGGACATAGGCATCTTCTAAATAGACTTGTGTTCTTTACTGCCTCAGTCCAGTCCTTTCGCATCCTCCCAAAATTGTTGAAACACAATTCTTTTTAGTTAAAGCGTTTTTCTTTTATTTTTTTTCTTTTAATAAAACGTTGCCTCACACTAGGATTTCTCCTGTATCGTGGGTGCGTTTACAAACACAAATCTTCACATGCACAAACATCCAGACCCGGAACAACTATCTGTAGGCCATACAAATATTTGTTCCGTGCGGGAATCGAACCCACGACCCGTAGCGCACAAGCCGATCGCTCAGCCACTGCACCAAACGTGTCGTCCCACACGCTCTGCTCATCATCTATGTGGAAAGTTCGTGAGCACATTATCATCATGCAAGGTCATTCCTGATCCAAGATAATTGCGATAAATTACTCCATTCATGTTGATTCTGATAATGACGCGATACTGATAGTAACCTTGTTCTATAGATTTCGTGATAACACCATGTTCTACCGCTGTTTGAACTATACTGCGTAGTTTTGTAGTATTTGTCTGATCATATCTTGTTAAATTACTGTTTGTTTTTCACTGTGTATTTCGAAACTACATGAAATGAAAAAATGTTTTGCTTAGCCATTTCCCAACTATATCGAGGTCAGCTTCCAGTCTAACGAAATTCGGCTGAATACTAGTATTTTACACGGAGCGACTGCTATCAGACCTCCGCAGCCTAGTTACTGGGCGATACCGATATCCTAAGGTTATACTGGTTGTCAGATCTTCGGGCTTCTGACGTACCTACCGTAACGACTGTCATAGGTATTGTTATGACACCCGGGACCGACGGTTTAACTCTCCGAGGCACGGAGGGGTCTCGATGTGTAACGAATGGTCACCCATCCACAGACTGACCGCTGCTTAAGCTTGCAAATCGTATGATCCGCGCGGTAGTTAATTAGCCGTGAGCCCCTCATGAAATGAAATAATATGTTAAGAAATATGGTGACATTATTTATTTGTTCCAGAACAAAATCTGTGATAACTTTTCTTCAGTTAAATCATAAAATTCTATACGTTTTCTTCTTAAACCGTAAAATGGATGTTCAGACTTCAAAGATATTTAATAAATATTTTACGACGTTAAAGTTCTAAGTTAGTTTTATGCTCCATGTAATGGCTCGTAACCTGAAAGCGAAAGACGTTGCCTTCTTTCAGCTTAAAAGCTACTGTAACTACTGAATATTATACTCTTTAGAAATAAAAATCATGTTTCACACGATTTTTACTTAAATTGCTCTGAAATAAAGTTATTTATTAACTAGCGACACGCCCCGGCTTCGCACGGGTGCAATGTAGATACTAATGTGGGGCATATAAACCTTCCTCTTGAGTCACTCTATCTATTGCTGAAAACTGCATTAAAATCCGTTGCGTAGTTTAAAAGATCTAAGCGTACAGACAGCGGGAGCGACTTTGTTTATTTCTTGCATACATGTACAGTCTTATTTCCATAGGTCTTTTAGCAGGATTTAAAATTAGGTAGGTACATGCACCCTGTAAGGTCCAAGTCAGTGCGATTAGTTTTTACAATACAATTCAAAAATTAAATTTAATACAATTCATATCTCATTTCATCATTCATTCATTGCACATTTTATTAGCGATTAGCTTTTACATTATATACTCAAAAATTAAATTTAACACATTTCCATATTGAAATAACAATAATAATTCGATATCCTACATTTGGTCAACATTTTTGAATTGAAATTTTATTTTTATATTTATACCTACATCTCAGTAGTTTTATCACAGTTCATTAAACCTGTTTAAAATTGTAATGTAATCCTGTATCCCAAAACTGATTCATTAAAAATATTTATTTAATACAATCATGTTTATCGTTTTTAAATTCTTCTACGGAGTAGGTAGTAGCATTTTTTGGTTAAGTATGATTTGAGTTTTTGATAGAACAGGGCATTTTTGTTTCATTTTTCAGGTATTCAGTTTGTTTTATACTATGTAAAGATTTGGTATTAAGCTAGCGGTTGAACGCTTGCCTTCCATGCAGGAGTGTTTGAATTCGATCTCGGCCCGTACCTCCGACTTTTCGAATTCATGCAAATCAGAATTTGATTATCACTGGTGTTAACGGTGAAGGAAAAACATCGTGAGTAAACCTGCACACCTGAGAGTGCTCCATAAAGTTCTTGATTGGTGTAGTCTGCCAACTCGCACCAGGCCAGCGTGGTGGACTAAGGCCTAAACCGTGGGACAGTAATGGGCGGATTATTTTATTAATTGTTATTATTATGATGGCAAGCCGCAAGGAATTTGACAATGGAAAGGAAGGAATTTGATTGCTAGTGTGTTACGCAATTAGGATGGTCTAATTCAGCGCAATTCTAATTTTATATTCAGACTAGCTGCCCGTCCCGGCTTCGCACGGGTGGACATTTTTCCCATTTTTGCAACATTTTTCATTTATGATCCGCTCCCATTGGTCGTAGCGTGATGTTATATAGCCTACAACTTTCCCCGATAAATGGACTATCCAACACAAACATAATTTTCAATTCCAACCACTAGTTCCTGAGAAAAGCGAGTTCAAATAAACAAACAAACTCTTCAGCTTTATAATATTAGTATATAATAGATTAAGTGTCTTATCTCGTTCTATAACAAAATGAGCGATGAAACGAGATAATTCAAAATGATCTGCAGGGCGGAATGCCAAAAGTAACGTATTAATATCTGATATGTAAAGAAGGAATTCCAGCCAATAATAATTTAGCAATGAGTTGTAATTTAGGACGCCGACAGATCTGCATATTTTTGCATACAGGGTATAAGCAAAGTCATGTAATTCCTTCAATCCTCGTGATGTACTGCTGACATAGATTAACCCTGCACGGGATGCATTAGGATTCAATAAAAAAAAATACAAGAAGTTAAAATGTCGTCACCGGAAAGCCAATACTACTTAAGCGCCATTTTTGGCCAAAATGAGTTATATATATCGTTGGATTGGATTTAAAAAACCCAATCCAGCGATATATATAACTCATTTTGGCCAAAAATGGCGCTTAAGTAGTATTGGCTTTCCGGTGACGATGTGTTCCTAACGTGAAGCATTTTAGCGCCCCGAGTTAAGTGAATTCGCTCGGGGCGCTAAAATGCCTCACGTTAAGAACAGTAGTGATAGCCTAGTGGTGTGACCGTCGTACTGCCAAGTCATAGGTCTCGAGTTCGAACCCAAGGCACGCACCTCTGACTTTACAGATTCATGTGCGTATTGTATAATTATCACTTGCTTAAAACGGTGAAGGAAAACATCGTGAAGAAACCGGCATGCCTGAGAGATATTTCTCGACGGCATGTGAAGCCAAGTCAGAGGCCCATGGACGGCATAAACTCTGACACCACGTCACTAACCGCACGAAAATAAGAAGAACACATGTTAACTTCTTGTAATTTTTTTTATTGAATCCAAATGTATCCCGTGCAGGGTTAATCTATGTCAGCAGTACATCACGAGGTTTGAAGGAATTACATGATTTTGTTTACATCCTGTAAGTAGGGATAAGTATTTGTTTGTTTCGTACATCTTACATTTCATGTTTTCAAACTTTCGCGATTTGTACACATTATAAAAATACTAAATAAACTGCTCCACCACTTCAGTCTACCCGTGACCACGGCCGGTGAAATTCGGTCGAAATGTCGGGATAAATAAGGTATTTTTCTGCCTTATAAAATTTTCTACGCGATTAGACCCGATTTAGTATTTTTATAATCTTCCATTTCGTCCTTACTTGTGACTCCACTTCTCAAGTATCATCAGTCGGTAGCCATTATCAGGCACAATTCTGATCATAAGCTGGTTTGAATAATAAAAAACAACATAACATAACCAACCCATTACTGTCCCACTGCTGGGTACAGGCCTTTTCTCATAATAAGAAGGGTTTAGACCTTAGTCCACCACGCTAGCCTGGTGCGGATTGGCAGACTACACACACCATCGAGAACTTTATGGAGCCCTCTCAGGTTTGCAGGTTTGTTCACGATGTTTTCCTTCATCGTTAACAACAAAAACTACACTTTCTTAATTTAAAGATTGGTGGTTGAACCTCAAATCTAATCCAATCCTCAAAGGTCCTTTGAAAGAGAGTCGTTGAAAGTTTACAAACCGTTAATGATATTATCTTTATATTCAACTAGCGACCCGCCCCGGCTTCGCACGGGTGCAATGTAGATACAAATAGGGCATATAAACCTTCCTCTTGAATCACTCTATCTATTGTTGAAAACTGCATTAAAATCCGTTGCGTAGTTTAAAAGATCTAAGCGTACAGACAGCGGGAGCGACTTTGTTTTATACCATGTACAGATTTGTGTACTTAATTACGCAGATAAATGGACAAAGATTGATCTAAATGTGATTTCAAACGCTACATTGCACAGATTTATAAGAACCATTATATGAACGATTCAGCAATCTCCTTGCCAGATGAAACGCGATAACTATCTAATTAGCGATAACTATAAGCTGAGCTATAACGATTTTAATTAAGATTGTCGGAAAAATTCAATGTTATTAAAAGAACCTCAAGCAAGTAACTTAATCGGCGCGAAAACTAGTCGAGTATGAAATATAACACAAATATAACATCACGGCTGCATTCCCCGAAGGAATGGACAGAGGTGTATAGTAACACCCTCATTTCGCCGCTATGTTTAAGTACCATGTAATAGGGGGCGAGTCTATTGCCATCAACCGGGCACAAATCCAAACTCCGGGCTGCTGCCGAGGAATTTGGTTTGGTGCAGTGGCTGAGCGATCTGCTACGGCCAGCTACGGGTTGTGGGTTCGATTCCCGCACGGAACAAATATTTGTATGGCCTACATATAGTTGTTCCGGGTCTGGATGTTTGTGCGTATGAAGATTTGTGTTTGTAAACGCACCCACGACACGGGAGAAATCCCAGTGTGGCGCAACGTTGTTTAAAAAAAAATCACACGGAACCACCCAATTACACTTTGCTCGACCTGGGGATCGAATCCAAGACCTCACGATCAGCAGTCGCGCTTGCCACCACTAGACCAATGAGAAAGTTTAAAAACACATGGCAATAACCATATAATAATAATAATGACAAGCAATAAAAGTGACCATTTTTGTTGCACTAAGTGTATATGCGCGGACTTACTCCCACTACGCTAAAACCTTACCAAGTTTATTTTAAAATACTTACAAATTACATTTTTAAATATTTCTATAAAAACACAAAAACATTTAAAAATATAAAAAATAGTAGTCCACCGGCATCGGGAACAGGGTCCAAACTGCCGGCAGTCAGGGCTCCAGAGAAAGGAACCTCCTCACTATGCGTGCCGTGTCAAGGAGTACTGCTCTCTGTATCAAGCCCTTGATCCAGCCACCCAACGAGAGCCTCATGAGGTGAATATCGAGGCTCTTGGCTATTATACCATTCGCTGTAACGACTATCGGAACAATGACTGCTGAGTCCACATCCCACATGCCGACAACCTCGTGTGCTAGATCAAGATATTTTATTTGTTTAAAAGGCAATAATGACAAGCAATAAAAGTGACCATTTTTGTTGCACTAAGTGTACATGCGCGGACTTACTCCCACTACGCTAAAACCTTGCCAAGTTACCCGCCAGCGACTATAACTTAATCGGCACGAAGTTATGTCGAGTTTGAAATATAATTTTCAAAATAGTCCAAATAAGGGCTTGCTAGTTTCCAAATATTCTGTAACATATACCTTAGTCTAAAACTATTTTAAGGCAAGTAAAGCAGCTGAAATATTGTACAGTCGATTCAAAATTATTAGTGCCAAATACTAGAAGTGAATTAGTTACAGTTCTAACTAATGAGAAGTGATAAATGATCGGTTAGCTATTAGAACTGTTAATTGCAATTAAATTGTGACTTGTTACACGCTTGTTTATTGGTAGTTTGCAGATTAATTAGTTAGGTTAGGCGATTCCTTGCGGGCTAATAATGTTACAATTGATGATTCATATTTCATTCATTGACTGCACCGACTGCATCTTACTGCTTTTGAACTGTTGCAGTTAAGAAGCAGACCGTCTGTCTAGGGCAGGGGTCGGCAACTTTTTGAGACGGAAGAGCCACAAGTTGCAATTTACGAAATTTCACACTTTTTAAAGAGCCACAAAAAATCGTTTCAATATTTATAGTATGGGCTTTTGACAGTCCTGTAATTAATGGATAACCTGGAAATGGCGTTTAGCAGAACTAATTAATTAAAAAAAAAAACAAGAAATTAGGTAGGTATAGTTTCTATGTACATCTATCTTTCAGTCATAGTCAGTATATTTCAGTCATACTATATTATAGTACTCAATTATGGGTCGATTGCACGATTTTAAGGGTTATGATAGTAAAATAATATTTTTTTGCGTATGGAACTGCAGAGCCGCTACTTTACATCGAAAGAGCCGCAGGTTGCTGACCCCTGGTCTAGGGTCATACAAATCCATTAAAAGTTTGGTTACATGCAGCTTGGTTTACCCAAAGATACCAGGAGGGTACCCAATTAATGCAGCTGTCTTGATATGCTTAATTGTGCAAATTAGAATTTGTGCAATTAAGTTTGAGCGTGTAACCGGAGCTCTATTTATGGAAATATTCTGGCACGAAAAAGAGGGGTGTTATAAGTTTGAAGCGTATGTCTGTCTGTGTGTCTTGATTATCACTTGCGTTAACGGTGAAGGATAAACATAGTGAGGAAACCTGTACACCTGAAAGGGCTCCATAAATTTTGGATAGGTGTGTATAGTCTGCTAATCAGCACCAGGTTAGAGTGGTGGACCTAAACCCTTCTCATTCTGAGAAGAGGCTCGTGCCCAGCAGTGGGACAGTAATGGGCTAATTATGTATACATGTTATGCATGTACAACAGCCATTGTAAGCCAGAACCCATTATTTATACAAGCAAATTACCTCCTTCCAGTTCAATGGCTCCAAAGAGATTACTATTAGATAATAGATTAAGCTCGTTTCGACTCAATAGCTCGAAGCAGCTGACCGACGAATTACTGATCGATACAATAATTATTATTGTAGTTATTGTAAAGGTAGTTACATAATAACGTTATGTAACAGATAAGAAATGCTGACATAATGCTTCTAAAGGTGCGCACAGACATCACAAGGCATGTTTGCATGGCTTGTCACGCATACCTCAGCAGCCGCCCAGCATGCGCCGCTCGCAGTTAAAATTGACCCACATCTGTTAGCACGGAATCGCGTTTTTTCCTGCTCTATCCTTTTCTGTCGCTCAGAAACGTCATTTAATAGAGCGAGAAAGACAGCGTCACAGGCGACAGCACGAGACCACACGCGATAGCACTCACGCTGTCTTTCTCGCTGAAAAAACACCATCCGTATGAGCATGAAAAAATGCCATCCGTGCTGACAGAGTTGAGTCAACCCTAACCCACCCCGTCCACACAGCCCGAGGCATGCGCGGCAAACCATTCGCGGCGCATGCTTGTAGGTAATATTTGTACGCAACTTAAAATATTGTAGCACAAATCAATTGTGATTAGCAATGTTATTCTTTAATTGGCTCTTGTAAAATATAATGGGTAGAACTCTATTTAAATTGAATTTACAGTTTATAGCTTCTTGTCAATCAATTTAACAGCAGTCATTTATTTATTGCTCGACTCCATTTAGAATAGTGAAAGTGACAGTTCATAGTATCCATCGCAAATTTTTTGTTCCGATTGAATGAGAGTATCGATTTATTTAGATTGATTATGTGTAAAGTAAGAAAATTACTCGAGTTCTATCTTTATAGTTAGTTCAAAAATATGCCTTGAGGAACAGGTGATGTTTTTCATGTTCATGTGACATACATACATAAACTCATGCCTTTTTCCCATGGGGGTAGGCAGAAACTATAGAACACCACATGCTACGATCCTTACATACTCCTTTCGCTTCGCCCACATTCATACTTGTCATAAACGCACGCCGGTTGAGAGTACTACGCACCTGTCCTTTGTGAAGAACATCACCAATAACATCGATGTATATCCTTCTAGGGCATCCTCTATCGGTGTATCCACTGAGATCCGCTATGTCATCATTTATGTTCATATAATTAACCGTTCGTTCTTCCTAGCTTTTTCCCAATTGTGTTGGGGTCAGCTTCCAGTCAAACCAGATGCGGCTGAATACCAGTACTTTACACAGAGTGATTGTCATCAGACCTCCGCAATCCAGTTACTAGGCAATGCCGGATACACCAGTTGTCAAACTTTCGGGCTTCTGATTACCCCGTAACGACTGTCATAGGTATACGTATGACACCCGGGATCGACGGTTTAACGTGCTCTCCGTGGCACAGCGGGGTCTCGATGTGTAACAAACTGTCAACCATCCACGGACTGACCGCGGCAAGCGCAGCTTAATCTCGCAAATCTTATTTTCCGCCCGGTTAGTAATTAGCCACGAAGTCTGATGGCACTTGCTCTGTGTAAAATACTGGTACTCAGCCACATCTGGTTAGTCTGGAAGCTGAGCCCAACATAATTGGGGAAAGGTCGGGCAGAACATTTTACCCAATACGTAGTTAAACTGAGGCCATTGAGGGTCAAGTGAAAATATAGTTTCAATGTCGCGAGGTAAACAGGTGTAAGTAAGCGTAACCGAAATATGCGCACTGTCACAAATATATCACGATACAGTGGGTTTGGCAATGCGCACCTCGAGGTCGCTCAGATAATATTAGAATCGTGTTTGTTACATTTTTGCAATACGAGGTGTCGAGGTGTGTTTTGATGTGTTTACGATATTGCTGGTTTATTTCTAGTGGGAAGAGGAAAGTATTATATTTAAGACTCTTGTGAATTTCACAAATTTTGTAAGATCAACCTGTGACGTTGCAGTTTCGGATAGAAACGAAACAACGACGGACATCGAACGTATAAATACATATACGATCGAAGTATTGTAAAACAACGAACTACTAGATGTCAAATAACATTTGGGAGTTAAAGACCATTCAAGTATTACGTAAGCAGATGTTTTGTAATTTTTGACCCTCCCCTCCCCTTTTTCAGCAAAAGTAAGCAAAGCTCTTACCCCCCCTCCTATGCTTACGTAAACATTAGTATTTTTTTAAAAATTCTGTTCAGGTTTCTTTATTGTTATTCATGAGCAGCAATTTTCAAGTCTAGAAAAATAAGTAAATAGATAAATATTGCTAACATAATCACCATCCAGACCCCCCGTCTCCCATGTCATCAAAAATAAGCTAACCAAAGACCCCCCCACCCCCCTTTGGTGCTTACGTAATACTTGAATGGCCCCTTAAGTGAACGAAAGACAAAATGTCAAGTCGCGAAAATCGAATCGATCGTCGGATCTGGAACCATTTTGTGGTTGGAAAACATACGATCCGTCTACTGAAACTTCGTAGTTCGAATTTCGGAGTAGGTCCTCTGCTATCAATTTCGTACAAATCTGGAGGGTAATTTTGTTAGAGACCCTATACTATCGGTACGTGTGTTGGTAGCATGATGTTCCAGTTAATCAGGGACTGACCCATCAAACAATTAATAGTCCTACAAATTCGTACCTGGGGTTTTACATGATAAGAAGCATTATCGGGGTTAAAATTGAAATCAATCGTTTTTTTCCATATCAGAGAAAATAGACTCCAGTTAAAGGAGCCATGTTTTATTTAACATAACATCACGCCTGTATTCCCCGAAGGGTTGGGCAGAAGTGTATAGTGCCAACAACCGGGCACAAATCCAAACTCTACACGGAAAAACCCAATAACACTGCCCAACCTGGGGATCGAACCCAAGACCTCAAGATCAGCAGTCGCGCTTGCCACCACTAGACCAACGAAGCAGTTAATGAGGTAATGGTTAATTTAAATTAGCTGTAATAAATAAATGTAAACAAAACATACGCTAATTGGTAACTACTCGTATTTCCTATGCAAATATCGTAGTTTACTGATTGTAATGTAGGGTAAATAGTAAAACGCTCGGATTTAAAGTGTAACTGTATTGGTTTCGTGAATTACGAGAGCAAAGATTTGTTACGATAAATATTAATAAAAACTGAAACTGAAAAATTGACTGCCTCATTGGTCTAGTGGTCGCAAGCGCGACTGCTGATCGTGAGGTCCTTGGTTTGATCCTCAGGTCAGGCAAAGTGGTATTGGGTTTTTCCGTGTTCCTCAGTAGCAGCCTTGAGTTTGGATTTGTGCCTGATTAATGGCAATAGACTCGCCTCCTATTACATGGGACTTAAATATACTTCGAAACGAGGGTGTACTAAAACATCTCTGCCCAACCTTTTGGGGAATACAGGCGTGATGTTGTGTTATTGATAAAAACCAGTTTGCTTATATAGTACTTAACCATAAGATAGTCGGATTACTATCCCACTGCTGGGCACGGGCTACGTCTCAGACTGAGGAGAGTTTAATGCTATATTCTTTTTTTTCATTTTTTATTTGAACATAGAAAATTGACCATAAATTCAGATTGTAACTTGAATTATTTGACGCTCGAAAACCTTTATGGTCTATGAAACGGCTAAATGCTGTCATAAAAATGTGAAAGCTTATGTCTAAACATACACTCATAAAATAACTGCTACGATATGTATTGTAGTTAACATTGTCGTAACTACTTGTAAAGCACTACTTAACTTGACTTTAGGTGTGTATTAAAAAACCGGCCAAGTGCGAGTCGGACTCGCGCACGAAGGGCTCCGTGCCATTATCTATAAAAACGGCAAGAAAAATCACGTTTGTTGTATGGGAGCCCCCCTTAAATATTTGTTCTATTTTAATTTTATTATTTATTTTTAAAGTGAATATACAAGGTTAGTCGGAAAGGGGGTACTAAGCCGAAAAGGTGTTAAAGTACCCATAATAAGGGATATGTTTTGTTCTACAACTTTTCCCAAAAGTCAATAGTTAAAGAGAAATAGCTGTTCAAAGATTTCATAAAAAATACGCTAAATTCTATCTATCCTTAGCTATGATCAGCTGTTTTTACAATTTAGGTTACATTTGGGGTCACGGATTATAAAATTAATTTTCTGAATTCATAACTAAAGCAGGCAAGATTTTTTTATGAAAAAAATAAAATAAAAATCTTTTCGCATGCAAATAAAAATTATCGAATTTTGAAATTTTAACACTTGCTTTAAAATAGTTATCAGTGATACTTTAGGTGGCCTGCGGCTTAGTACCCCCTTTCCGACTAACCTTGTATAACTAAATATTCTGTGAATATTTCAAGCGTCTACCTGTTACCGTTATCAATATAGAGCAAAAACGAGCAAAAAAATCACGTTTGTTGTATGGGAGCCCCCTTAAATATTTATTATATTCTGTTTTTTAGTATTTTTTGTCATAGCGGCAACAGAAATACATCAGCTGTTAAAATTTCAACTGTCTAACTATCACGGTTCATGAGATACAGCCGGTGACAGACGGACGGACAGCGGAGTCTTAATAATAGGGTCCCGTTTAACCCTTTGGGTACGGTACCCTAAAAATAGCCTGCACCAAGTATGTAACGTCAGGCTGTCATTAGTTTCCCAGAGTAAACGATTAAAGATTATTCTTTTCGTGTGGTTAATGACTAATCTGGTGTCAGAGTTTATGCCGCCTATGAATGGGCCCTGCTTGATTTAAGATTAACGCGGGAAGTCCAGCTGGTACCTTAAAATCCTGAATCAACGAACGATTGATAATTATCTATTCCGATATAATCTTTCGAGAATAGTCCCACAGTATTCTATTAACATTTAATCCTCTCGATTACCTGGGTACTCTGCCATATAGTACCAAGATAACATCACATTTTCGTTCATATATCTTCAGTTCGCACAGCCATATTTTTCAAAGTTTCTATCTAGTTTCTCTCGATATCAATATGTATCTAGCGATCTTATCCTGGCGATCGTCTCTGTATACCATGTTTCAGTTATGCTAGGTTCTCTAGGTACAAAGAGGTTTTGAAAGTACGCCGCGTTTCGTTGTTACTTTCCGTAGTTTGTTAAAGGTATTGCCTCGGACGTTGCAATCGGTCGTTCAACTGTCTGGGATGTGAGACTAGCTACTATTGGTAGCTCTCGAGTTGCTGTCGAGTCGAGTTTGAAGTCGAGTCCAAAAATGGTTTTGATTATACAATGAATGTTGATTTCTACAGAGGAAAATACTATTAAGTAATGATAGATATAATTTAACATATCATCACGCCTGTATTCCCCGAAGGGTTGGGCAGAGGTGTTTAGTGACTCCCTCGTTTCGCCGTTATGTGTAAGTCCCATGTAATTGGAGGCGAGCCTATTGCCATCAACCGGGCACAAATCCAAACTCAGGGCTGCTACTGATATATAATTTGTGTCTGTAAAATAATAATTTTCTATAATATCGCTAAGTATAGGTAACTACTGAAAGGTGACATGTAGACGTGCATTTAGAATTTCAAATTCTCCAAAGAATTACATTTTAACATTATATCATTGTATTCGTGACCTTTTGTTCGTGTCATAACTCTTCAAGGTCGTGTCTTCATACAAATCTATACTAATATTATAAAGCTGAAGAGTTTGTTTGTTTGAACGCGCTAATCTCAGGAACTACTGGTTGAAATTGAAAAAATATTTTTGTGTTGGATAGTCCATTTATCGAGGAAGGTTATAGGCTATATAACATCACACTACGACCAATAGGAGCGGAGCATAAATGAAAAATGTTGCAACAACGGGAAAAATGTCCACCCGTGCGAAGCCGGGACGGGCCGCTATGTATAATAAACTCCATTCTTTCTAGAAAAAAAATCGATGAAGATTAAGAGAGAATGTATAATTAATTTTCAGTGCTTAATACAACAAATTGGCTCTGGAACTTGTTAATTAGGTGCTATAAATCGAAATTATGGCGTTGCAAGTGAGGTTACCATGGTAATTTGCCAGTGCAATTACTGAGAGTAATGGCGTTTCTAGAGTGATAAAAAGCTATCGTATTAGTGTCTAGTAGTAATAATTTAATAGCCGTTATTATGGTGCGGGTATCTGTTAAGATTGTTACCGTTGAAGGCTACTTAGTGTCTGAGGTAACCGGTGTTCCTACTAATGAATCCTAACAAAATAGAAAATAGTTTAATATGGGCTCTGTTTTCATTGACGAGGTTTTGAAAAATAAAATTCACAACACAAGCTGTTTTTAGCACCGATCGTTTCAAACATCGATGAATTTTATTTTTGCGTAGGTTTTTGATAAATAGAGTTGTTATTTTTTTGTATATTTCTTTCATCTAATCCAACATTACAACGTGCAAAAATTTTTAATCGCAAGACATTTCAGTCGGTGATGACGGTCACAATAACTTCGCACTTAAATAAGCAAAGCAATAAAAGTAGACAAAATTAAAAATAGGCTAAGAATTCCTGATCGTAAATAGCAATTATAGCCTATTGGTGTGACCGTCGGACTGCCAAGTCACTCAGTCAGTCTCGAGTTCGAACCTAAGGCACGCACCTCTGACTTTTCGGATTCATGTGCGAATTGTATAATTATCACTAGCTTAAAAAAACGGTGAAGGAAAACATCGTAAGGAAATCGGCATGCCTGAAGAATATTTCTCGACGGCATGTGAAGCCAAGTCAGAGGCCCATGGGCGGCATAAACTCTGACACCAGGTTAGTCACTAACCACACGACAAGAAGAAGACGAGACTCGATTCTCAATGACGTCAAATAACACTTTGTCAATCTAACACCGTCCTCCAAATAATGGCATAATTTTTTGAGTAGTTCTAAAATCGACACCAGATGGCGCCACTGCGAATGTAGATCTGTCAAAACTTTATTTTGTAGTCAGCAACAGGACTCGCTGAATGAACACAATTAAATTACAATATTAGATATATTGTAATTTTATTAGCTCTACAACATACCATAAATTACTTACTGGCTATTAGACGTTGACATTTTGATTGAGTATTTGACATTGATAGGTCTACATAACCACAGCGCCATTAGGCTGAGCATCCACCAGATCTGTGCTAAGCTGCGTAGCGAGGAATGTGTTTTGTAAGCACCAATAAAATCACTTCATTTACCTAGCTTCGCTCTGCGCAGCTCTGGTGGATGTGGGTCTAGCAATGCGAGGTTTTTGTTCATACAAAACAAGCGAGAAATGTGTTGCGAGGAATGTGTACCGCTCCCGCCACGGCTTATTTGTACACATTACGCATTACACATTACGCATTTCTCGCACAGCTCTGGTGGAAAGGGTCATACCGTTTTACATCCTCGCTACACATTTTCGCATTACACATTTTCCTCGCACAGCTCTGGTGGATGTCCAGCTTTACAGCCTCATTTCAAAAACTTTGCGGTTCACAAATAGTAGATAGCTACCGTTATTTAATATTAAACCTCAAACCTCCATAAATTAACCGAGACATACCTATACCTGTCGCCATATTTGTACCTGCGATTTGCATAACCGTAACGTCGTACCGAAAGGCTTGCTTGAATGTCATTCGGTTTCGTTGACATCAAGAAGTAGGTACTTAATTGGAAATTATGCGAAACTACTCCGTTTGTACGGTTTCAAGTTATTTGAACCATTAGAGCTAAATGGGGAATATAATTTTGTGGCTAACATTGGTCAATAGCTTCTGGGCTGAGAGAGAAGTTTGGCAATCACGGAGATAGATATACAGTGTGTAAAAAAAAACATTTAATTCCTTCAAACCCCGTGATGTACTGTTGACATAGATTAACTCTGCACAGAATACTTTTAGATTCAATAAAAAAAAAACTAGAAGTAAACATGTGTTCTATACGTGAGGGATTTTAGCGTCCCGAGTTTAATGACGGCGCGGCGAGCGACAGCCGCGTAATTCGCACGGTGCGCTAAAATGCCTCACGTAAAAAAAAACATGTTTAAATCTTGTAATTTTATTTTTATTTTATACAAAAATATCCCGTGCAAGGTTAATCTATGTCAGCAGTACATCACGGGGTTTGAAGGAATTATTCACAGCTGAAGGACATGCCATGCTAAAACCGGGTCTCCTGTGCGTGTTATTTTACACATTACATAAAAACTTCTAAACCGTCTTCCGCACCCGACGAAAACGTGTTTTATGTAGAGGTTTTTGTGTAATGATTACAGCAAAAAATGTGCAGGAGGCTCGGCTTAAGGCGTGTCGTCATAATTCGTAAGTGAAAAAGCTGTTAAGGATAAAACTGTTTTATTTTTCGTCTGAGAAATAAATTTGACGTTTTGAGAGCTATTGGTGTCGATTCTGTTGCGCACTTTGACAGGACTAAACTGAACTAAGGGCGTTTGTCTCTTTCTGTTTCAATAGAAATAGAAAGTGACAGTTGCGTTAAGTCTAGTTTAGTACTGTCAATATGTGTAACAGAATCGACACCATTGTATAGAAATTCTTCCTAAATGTCTAACTTATTAGTCAGATGAACGCTATCCGAAATTGGTAGAATGGTGTCTATGATATTAAATTAAGCATTTGTACGAACACATAGCTCAAACGTGCCACCGACTACCGATAGATAGGACAACGCCTAACAGTTATTTAAACAATATATATAGAAGATATATAAATATATATATATATATAGAAGACCCCTTGTCTTCAGCCTTCGTTGTTCTAGTGGTGGCCAGCGCGACTGCTGATCGATTTATGGGTTTTCCGTGTGGAATTCCTCAGTAGCCGCCCGGAGTGGATTTGTACCCGGTTGATGGCAATAAGCTCGCCCCCTATTACATGAGACTTAAACATAACGGCAAAATGAGGGTGTTACTATACACCTCTGCTCTACCGTTCGTGAATACATACTTCACCGGTGAGTTTCATTCTAGTTTCCTGAGTAATGTTATGTCAGAGGTGCGATTAACAGCCGTTAGTCCAGCTCAGCTGGTGTCCGATACAGGGAAAGTGATAAATTCAATGTTATACAAACACCGACTTTTTGCCGTCATTAGTATCCGAACAGTACATGACACACTTCAAAAACCACCGTAATTTGATACAGATAAAGTTGATTTTCGGTTGAGAGTTGAACGGTAATTTTATCGAGCAGTGGTTTCGTGGTTATTTCTATGAGCTTTTATTTTTTTTTATTAAGAATACAGCCACCGTATTTAGCTGTGTAATCGGCACGTCTCGTTCTAGAAACTTGACTAATCCGAATATGGGAAGCTAAATATTTCTTATGCTTACTGAGAGATTTCTAATCTAGCCGATTGACTGAAACTATTATTTTGCACCCTTAGTAATGTCAAGGCACAACTCTAAATATTGAGTTTTTGTGTTATAGCGGGTTCACACAGTTCGATTTTATAGTTGATCAACAAAAATTGAACGAAGTTGAAACGTTTTGTTCCTTCAAATTGATTCAATTTGATTGAAAGTCTGTTCAGACGGTTCAAATCGCATTCGATTTGGCAGTTGATGAACTAGAATCGAATCGTGTAAACCTGGTATTAGATGATGTCAATATCAACTGTTCTACCGCTTGGCTTTCACAGAAAGAGAAAAAAGACAATATTAAAGCAAATACTGTAAAAAATACCGTGAAAACATCGGGTTCCCTGAATCTTTTAACACTTTTTCCCAAACGTTGATATTTTCGAGTTGTGCTCTTACATTACTAAGGGTGCGATTTGTGTAAAATCAGTGATCGGAATAGGTAGAACTAATGTGCCTAAAGTTCACGGAACAGAAACGAAAAGTGGAGACTTCCTTACGACAATATTTTTTTCGGAATATTTGTTCCGAACATCGGAACATTACTTAAGTACAACTAAAATTAATAAAGTAAAACAACTATCGAATTCATTTACTGTTTCTGTTTTAAAAAAAATGCACGATTTTTGTTTAAAAAATAAAGGTAGGTAATCTCCTTATCCTCGTTTGAATGCCGTAAGTAAGTGCGGAAGCTAAATTAATTTTCATACCAGCTTTAATACAAGGTAAAAATACAATTTTTAGGTTTTCATACCATTATTCATTTTGTACAATTATCGGAACTAAACGTAAACAGAAATCAACCTCAACAATTAAGATAGTTACCAATCTTAAGACTCAGTCAGAATATTATTTCCGTTGATGTTGAAAATGGTCCCTTAATTCTAAATTGGTACAGTTTTCATCAGGAAAGGAGTTTTCTTTGTCATCGCTAGATTTATCTTCTTCCGGAGAATTAAAATAATAAATAACATTATTATTAAAAGTACATAACTGATTCCGAGACATTTCAGAGTTTCAGAAAATATTATACGGAAAAAAATTTTTAGTCGTAAGGAAGTCCGTTTTCATTTCTGTTCCTTCAACTTTAGGCACATTAGCTCTACCTATTCCGATCACTGGTAATAATTCAAAATGACACGTTCGTTTACACGCAATATCATAAAGTCTCGTCTCTCCCCGTTTAACTAGAACAATCTCAGTTTAACGGCGTATTTCTGCTTTATAGTGGCAATGAAAATCTAATCTCTAGTACACCACAATAAAACAACTAAACGGTTATGTTATTCGTAATGAATTCGTTATTTACGATTGTTGTAGGGAAAGCCGATCGGTTTAATGTTGAATCGGCTAACAGACAGGGCAGTCTACCACTTGTTCGCGGTTTCTCGTACACGATTCCGAAAGTGAAATGAGCGTGTTTAGTGTAATAAATCTCGGAGTTCTTAGTAGGTAATTGCGAGTTTAGTTTGATTCTCACGTTCGTTTGGTGCCAAGTGGAAGATATGCTGAAATAGCACGGGCTCGCCGATACAACTGTCACGTGGTAGACTGCGTTCCAGCTGCTGCAGCTGTTGAGATGTTTATAAACAACTAGCTGTGTCCTCACGGCTCCGCCCGCGTAAGAAGTTTTATTCCAGTAATAAATATAGCCTATGTTACTCAGTGATAATGTAGCTTTCTAACGGCAAATGAATTTTTGAAATCGGTCCAGTAGTTTTTATGTTTATTCGTTACATACAAAAATACAAATCTTTCCTCTTTATAATATTAGTATAGGTTTCGTTTCGTTTTACGCCTTTATCGATAACATTTTCTTGTAACTTTTTCCTCTAATTTTGGTCTCTGTGTGTGTCAAAATAATAAAAACAAAAACTATTGATGCGTTAATTATCAGTCATTCATTAATTTACATTCCTCTAGTATCGAAAAGATTGTGAAAACGTAAGTACTTTATCATGCCTATTTTAATTTCTTCGTCAAATAGTGTCTTTGCTACAACACGACATAACTCAATTTTTACATACGATAATTCTGAAATTTCGCTCTACAATTATTTTCGCGTTTCATTTAACTTTGAAGAAATGGCTGCCTAAATCAATAGAACCTTTAGCCTGGTCAACTTTTTATGAATTGATAACAGTAAAACGTTATTCATTAATTTAATTAAATGAAGAGACCAGTCCCTTGGGTGTGTACCGTCGGTCTGAAGGTCGTGCCTTCAATTCCACCCCGTTGAATTATTGATGAGTACCATTTCGTAGATAGACACATTTTATTAGTGGAAATGGGTGGCCTGAGTATTACATCACACGTCGCTTGAATATTGACAGTTTCCTTGAAAAAGCTGACAACTTGACGAGTTTTAAAAGTATCCGTTTTCTAAATTCAAATCTTGATTTCATTGCTAGGTTAGTAGGCAAAGGTATAACCATCAAAATCCGCTGATCTCGTGCAGTAAGTGCTGCTATATACAAACAGTGACAGATTGCAAGGCATTGTACACACAGCCGAGCGGAAATCTATTACGCATTGGGTGAATTATAAGCATTATTACTAGGACCAGTACCATAAACCGTCAGATAAATGTTGCTTTCTCCCCGCCTACACATCCAATGACAAATGCATATAAATATAAATAATCTATGTAATTACAGACAGTTTGCTTTGAATGCTACGTATCTGTAAGGCTTAAGATCGTTGGGAAAGGCTCTTGGTCGGACTGTACCCATTTTAGGATTGACTGTTTGAGTTTTCACGCGATGTGGCGTGTTTTTGTATTGATTCGATTCCGTTTTATGTATACAGTACTATGTACAAAGGAGTTTGGCTTACGCTCTGATATTTTTGGGACTTAACTTTGCGTTTGATTTCGGACAAATGTTAAAATACCATCTGCCAACCTGCACCAGGTCAGCGTGGTGGACTAAGGCCTAAATCTTTCTCATTCTGGGAAGAGGCCCATGACTAGCAGTTGAACAGTAATGGGCTGATTATGTTTCAATACCCGGCTTTGTCCAGTAACTGGGTTGCGGACGTCTGATGTCAGTTGCTCCGTATAAAATACTGATATTCAGCCGCATCTCGTTTGACTGGAAGCTGACCCCAACATAGTCGGGAAAAAGCTAGGCAGATGATGACCCTTAGAAAACAATATTGTTTCAAATTCAAACTATTCGAAAGATGTGTGGTCACGCGCTACTAAACTGCCCTGAGGTCGCCACATACAGGGCCAAGTACTTCGGAAACCCAGGTACTCTCCGAGAGATCGTCAGCAACATCAAGGGTGTGCTGGCCTTTTTCGAGGAGTTAGGGTGGATCGAGTGACTACACTTACCACCCGTGACGCAAAATACTCGCTCAGACGTGGAGTTGCGGACACCAGCCCGTTATACCTTATACCTTAATATGTGTGGTCAAGTAATAGTAAAGACATAAGTTAACCAGCAACTATGTCTCAGATAGACGATAGCAATGTCCCAATACTGATTGAAGGGGTACTTAAATTCGGGCCAGTTGACATTTAAACAGCGTCAATTTAAATTGTGATTGTGACATATTTCGTACACAGTTACAATGGACGAAAGACATTTATTTATAAATAGCTGAAGTAATTTATTCGAGACGTAAAATTTCATTATGTGAAGTGTAAAGTTTAAGCACAAATCATGCTTTAGAAATCTGACACCTAGCTAACAGTGCTAAAAGTAACGTGTATAAATTTTAACATATTTCACATTGCAGTCGTAAAATGTTGAAATGTCAGGAACGAAATATGGGAACTTAAAGCCTTCACTCATTTACTTATAAGCAATGATAGGTGCAAAGTGGGGGGTCGACATGAACATGGAGTAGTAAGTCAATAAAATAATAATGTTTGCGAGCAGCAGGATGGTTCTATGTCCATGATTTAAAGAACACCGTTTTTAGTTGAAATGCAGAAGATTGAAAATTGCTTATTGACCATACCGTTTCATCAGCCCTCATCAAGCTGTCCCCCTCTCTATCTCCCGCCAGCAACGCCCTAAGTCGAGGTCCCAATCCCATTAGAGGTCGCCCTTAGTGCTGTTGTTGCTAGTAGTCATGATGAAACAGTAGTAATTAGCTTAGTTTAAGTATTTTACTTCCCCCCATTGACTGAAGACCAATCAAATCTCGCCAATAATTGCCCGGTTACGTAGAAATGTTCCGCAAGGAACATCTACAAGCAGTCCGATCGCAAAAACAATTGCCTATTGAGCAAGAGCATTCTGTCAAAACTCTGCTATTATCGCCAGAACAGTCATTAATCTGAAATACGCTGAATGAAACGATGTCGATCGTTCAATGACAGACGATTCTTCTCCTCAAGCACCTCACAGATTCGCCTGCTTGATTCTAGGAAGTAACTTTAATATGGATATGAGCACTCCGTTTTCTTACTATTCCTTGGACCGAAACAGCAACGTCGCGGGTTTGATCCCGGACGTGCACCGATGAGTTTTTGAATCATGTGCACAATTTATTGCTCGGTTGAAATGGTGAATGATTTATAGAGGGAACGAGCGTTCATAATAGAATCGATCGGTTTTATTGCCGGCATGATGACACTTCTCAGACAAGCGCCAATTGCATATTAGACATTAACTTTAAAAATAAGACTTCAAACATTTACATTACAATTAATTATCAAAAAAAAGTACGTAAGTCCCAATTTTGCATTTAAACTGTAAACTATTGAAGATTCAAGACTACTTCAAGGATATACCTTATCATCAATGTAATTTGTCATGACGGCCTTGTCCTATTTTCTGTTGACATCTCGAATTGCAACACACTTCCAAATTACACCTGCGAGTTGACGAAAAATTTGGAACCCGTAATTCCTCTAAAAATCTCGTGCTTTTTCTTTAACTTCACCTTCTGGCTTAACGAAATCCGCTGCTAGACATATACCTATTCCAAGTTATGCTACTACTTACCCTGCATTATATTCAAGTGTAAATATATAACTATTAATTTTCTAAAATACATTACGACATCAACTTCACCGACGACGCAGACCTTGGTCGATCGATTTTACGTCCAAGCATGATTAAGTAACTAATGAATTTCCTATAGCTTTAGAGAAATCGATAATAGTGTCCAGATAGTGCTTCATTTTATTTACAGTATTAATCGTTCTTATATTTTTGTCAGAACATTTTTTGTATTTTCATTGAAACTTGACTGAGTCTTTGGCTCGATCTGCGTGGGAATAGTTCTTGGTGTTCTAAGATCAGAAGTCCGTGTGTTATGAATGAACTCATGTATATGTGTTATTGACCTCCAAGTCAAGCCACAACACTCGGTTCACTATGCGCTAATCTAGGACATAGTCTGCCTCTATACTTACATAACATTGAGCAAACGTAATCAATATTTTGTGACTTCGCTAGCGGTCAAGGGGAAGGCCAATCGATGTCGGCAGTGGACGTTTACTAAATTGCAAAGTGGACAGTTGATGATAATGACTTCGATCAACACTTTGATGTTTCTACGCCGCGCGAAAGGTAAGACCGGTTGTTATAGCGCAGCTTTTGTTGATTGCAATAAACTCAGGTGCTTTGAGCTGAGGTTTGTGGGGGTTTCAGAAAGCTTCAATAAACTTCTGGTCAGTAAGTCTGTTGTCAACTGGTGTATTGCTGTTAGTATTTTTGTCAACCGGAGATCAGATATCAACTAATCGGATCAAAACGAAACACGACATTTGACAACAATTTTAATTGATTAGATTTTCAAAAAATTGCGAGTTAGGCTCACCAGATGCTGTCTACAATTTACATCTAAAGCAACATTAATTCTGATCTTCAATTCTGTTTCTAGAATCAATACCGGATTTTGAATTTGAGATTATATACCTACCGTCAAACGTTACAACTTTGCCCATTGATCTAACTTTGCCCAGCACGCTATTTTTTTGCAGAAATTTGAATATGTTGTCAGCAACATATTCAAATTTCTACCACAGATTAAATTATATACACAACTACAAAACATTTCCATATTTTTCAATTTTTATATAAAATACCCTGCTGGGCAAAGTTAGATCAATAGGCAAAGTTGTAAGCTTTGACGGTACATGTTTTGACAAAGTTCATGATTGGCGAAATTTTTTGTAGAACAACCGGTTACACCAGTATTTTATCAAAGAGTCACTTAGCTTGTTTCAGAATTCCAAATTATATTGTTTATTATAACATATGCGTGCTAATACCAATTCTTAGATTCGCATGTACTCTAAGTAATGTTTGTCCTGACAAAAACAGACCGTAGACAGACTTTATAATAACCAGATGTTTTGCAAAGATGGTGTAAGGGGTCTGCTGTTCAAATAAAGGATACAAACATTCGTATTTGATGCTCGTCATTGGCAGTATAATGATAATATCAAAGCATTTTAATTGTACAAGCAAGTTAAGGATTGATTGGATTTTCATTTGCATTTGCATGCATGGATCAGATGCGCTTACGCAAGCATTACAAAACGTATGGTTAGACTATAGTGCAGCATTTTGTGATATTGAACAATCATTGACAAACATTTTATTTATGTCTTTGGATCCGTGTTGGTGTGCCTCGTTGGTCTAGGGGTGGCAAGTGCGACTGTTGATCGTGAGGTACTGGGTTCGATCCCCAGGTCGGACAGTGTTATTGGGTTTTTCCGTGTCGAATGCCTCAGTAGCAGCCCAGAGTTTGCATTTGTGCCCGGTTGATGGCAAAAGACTCGCCCTCTATTACATGGGACTTAAGCATAACGGCGAAATGAGGGTGTTATTATACACCTCTGCCTAACCCTTCAGGGAATACAGGTATGTATGTGTTTATGTGTTGGATCCTTTTCTTTGAGCTCCTTATTCATACATTACTGGATTGTTCTGATCTTGTTATTTTCATAATTTGATGACCTGTGTACGGTTACCTAAGGCGAAACACACACTGTCCCGCGCTACGCTGCGGGGTGCGTGGCGACGGAGCCTGTGAATATGTTTTCTGTGTGTTGCACTACGCGTGTTTTCTATACAAACATAGATACTTGCAATCAACGTAAGAACACGCACTCCCGCGCTACGTTGCGTGGTGCGGTACAGTGTGCGAATTACTTAACTAGAAGCAAAACAAATGGTCTGGTTTTAATTATGTTTGGAACCAAAGCTGAAAGCTGTTCCATAAATGTCAAGAATGGTTTCTCCGAAGTTTCCTAGACATTTAGTGGTGTTCCACACCTTGGTCTCCGGTTATCACCGATATAACCATTATATTCAGTGTAATTGCTTCGCAGTAAACCATAATGCTTTGCATATTAATTGGTCGTTGAAAATATTACTATACTTAATCAGTTTCTATATTATAACGGTGCTTTCTAATTACCGTAACTCTTTCATTGTTTTCAACTAAAGCTACGCGTGATATTTCATAGCGTTTGATTTTACCAAACCTTGACTTCTGACTGCCTTGTTGGTGTAGTGGTCGTAAGCGCGATTACCGAGCATGGAGTCTTGGGTGCGATCCCCAGGTCGGGCAAAGTGTTATTGGGTGTTTCCATTAGGAATTTCTCAGTAGCAGCTCGAAGTCTGGATTTGTGTCCAGTTAATGGCAATAAACTCGCTCCCTATTACATGGGACTTAAACATAACTGGCGAAACTAACATAACTAAAAACACCTCTAGCGAACCCTTCGGAGAGTACAAGTCGTGAAGTTATGTTATGTTTGATTTTACTAGCTTTTCGTATAAGTACGGGTAAATTCAAATAAAAAAAATCTTATGTTGTGCCTAGCCTCTCCCCAACTATGTTGAGGTCAGTTACCAGTTTACCCAGATACGGCCGAATACCAGTACTTTCCATAGAGTGACTGCCATCAGACCTCCGTAACCCGACTGGGCAATGCCGATATCCTGAGGTTACATCGGTTGACAGACTTTCGGGTTTCTGACTACCCGTAGGTATTGACTGTTATAGGTAATCGTTATGAAATTTAAAAAAACTTATATTGGCTAGAATTAGACATATCTAAAGTAGGAAAAACATTATTTAATGCCCTACACCACCGCCGTCCTTGATCTACCGTGCTCACCCGCCGCCGCGGAGCCGGTCGCCATTTCTGACTCCTCAGTCACACCGATAATTCAGCTGTCTCCTTCCCAGTCTTCCCGCCAGCAACGCTCTAAGCCGAGGTCCGAGTCCTATTAGATGTCGCGCTTAGTGATGTTGTTGCTAATAGTCTTGATGTTAGTAGGTAGTAGCAGTTAGCTTAGGTTAAGTATTTTACTCGTCCTTTTGGTTGGAGACCCTTTAAGTCTCGCCAATAACTGCCCTATTACGTAGAAACGGTCCGCAAGACCATCTACAAGAAGACGAACAGAAAAAAAAAGCTCTGGACACACTGTATACTTTTACGAATTTCTATAATAAACAGCTGATAAATTCTACCTTCTGATTTCTTCAGAACAAGAAAGTTTTTAACACCTCATTACGAGAAAAAACATCAAATAGAAAATAGATTTATTTCCGATGTTATCACTTCGGTGGACCTTTCTAATGGTAATCTTAGTTGACAGTTGATAGGAAGCGGGCTTATTATCAATCCACTGCCATATATAGGGAGGAAGTCGCGACATAGCCGCTATCCTGTGTGGCCACTTGATGCGTTTTAATGATTCTATTATGTACTGAACAGTCAACGACAAAAGCGTATGGCCTTTTTTGAATTTTGAATTCAATTATCAGTGCATCTAATATTCGTTTCAATATTTTAATAATACTAGGATTTGGTGTTGTCTATTCTGTTATTTTATATACAAAATAATACCTAATAATAATAAACAATTTTCATTCATAAAATACTTTGACATCTTGTACTAGTTTTGATGTTAACTGTACATACTGTGTGTTTGTTGGTCAATTATGGCGCAAAGAAATGACTGATAGAATTTTAAAATAAATCAAAATTCACTTCATTTAATTTTATCATAAAACTATGCAGTTTTTATTTGAGAGTCATGTAACACTGGGGTGCACAGACCGCGGCCTGCGGGCCGCCTGCGGCCCTTCGTCGATATAGGTACATGCGGCCTGCCAGCGAATTAAACTCTTTTCTGCGTTTATATAAAAGGCCAGCTTAAGATGTCTGAATAAATTAATGTTTTTATTTTAAATGCCCAAAGTATATTTTTTTTCAGTAAACTTTATTTCATATTTTTTGATTGTTTATTATTTGTGGTGGCCCGCTTTTAGCTGCTATTCTGCCCGAGTGACCACGAGTCCTAATAAGTCTGTGCATCCCTGATATAGAATTTCAACTTCATTTTGATTGTACTCTTGTTGTTACTTACGGAATAACTTCTGTCATTTATATTAACAGTATGAGTACAGTTAAAAACCGTGAAAAACCTAAAACGTTCATTTTGATTTTCTCTTGAAACTACACAGATATTTATGAATCATTATAGAAGTTGCTAAGTATAATAATATTGATAATACAAGTGTACAGTAATTATTTATTTTACGACTGAAGTAAACATCATTAATTAAATACAGAAAGCTGCGAACACTAAGCTAACCGCAGTAAAATTCATTCACGAAGCTTTTGCATACTCGTATAACACAACAGTATCTAAGGCTGATGTTTACCATTATAATTTTCTAGTTAACCAATCGTTTACTCGAAAAACGTACTAGAATTTTAAGTAAACAGTTGTTTAAACAGAGAATTAATGTTGGTGAACGCCAGCCATAAGCGCGGGCCGCTTAACATAATAGTGTGTTACATTGATGATACAACCAGATATATGGTGATTTAAGAAGAAAGTGCACTTTCACATAGGAAGCCAACCATGTTCCCAACAATTTGCACTTGCAAGCGAAAACCCGTGTAAGTCCAAAGTCTTCTGATTATTATTAATAATAGAAAGTGTAGAAACGCGTGCTATATTGTTTCGAGTATTAACATAATAATGTGACTATTATAAGTGAGATGTCGTATTATTTGGCCCTTCAATAGGTTGATCGAAGTTGCGATATTAATGGCGCTATAAACATTGTATCGCATTAAGTAGGGAAAGGGCCTGATTCTGTCGCTTTAGATTGTTAATGGGTGACTTTTACAGCTTTTGTTAGGCCATAAACGGTTGATAAATCTTGACTGCCGTCGTTGTTTTCAATAGAACGATATCGCAATTAGGTGCTTGCAGCTGACCTAATTTCACACCGATTTTATAGTGGTATTAAGTGGGTAACTAATCAGATTCTTCATCAATAACAAGCGGCTGACAGACGTTTCAATTTGCTAGTACTTGCGATCTCTGTTCTACAGGTAGGTGAAATTGGCTATAAACTGTTTTAGTAGCTACTTCTAGTGAATAAGTTTCCAGTGACACTGGTAGATACAGAAGGAATTTAGTATCAAAAATATTGGAGGGGATATTTTTGACTGTAAAATCAAACAGATATACGAGAATATAGAAGATAACTAATTAGAATAATTTAGAAGTTCGTACTGCCCTCAGTCTAGACACAGCCTAGAGAAATGGAATATAAAAAGATAGAAGTAATAAATATGCATTAGAACACTCAGGCACGGATGAATTACCTGTCACAATGTAAACCAGTCTTAAATCTCATAAACATTTCCATATTGATAAGTCTTTGAAACAAAATGATAACGTGTCACCATCATCTCAAGATGTAAAAGTCAACTGAGGGAAACTAGAGCATGATGAAAAAGTAAAAATATGGCGTAAACATAGCTCTGTCACTAAGCTCTCTCTTATAGAAATAACTAATATCAAGCTAAGGACTGAAACCAGTAATTATAATAACTATTAACTCTCCCTTGCAAGTAATTATGTTGGTTTTATACAATAATCGAGTGTGGTCTTCAATCAGCTAGTTCCTGTTCATCAATCTTCGTAGGCTGTGGGATGCACCGGTCGACTTTCTCTTTCAAAGATGTAGATTGCTACAATAATGTGGATTGATGTTTATTTTAATTTGTTCTTTATAGACTTCTAGTTTTTGCTTGGAATTTTCTATCTCTTTTGTTTTGTACTTCAATACTTGATTTACCGTATCCTAATCTTTGTTTTGGAAATCTAAGTTGAAGCAAGTCTTGTTTAATATCAGATATCGATTGTGGTTTCTGTGTCATTGTTTCGTTCCTAAAATAGTCTTATAATTTATGCAGGATTGGAGCAATGACATTATTTTAAGCTTCTTTTATGGCGGGTTCCTATGATTTACCGAGCGTTACTGGTTAAAATTAAGACTTGATATCTATACCAATAATGAAGCAAAGCCATATCTTTGTACAGAAGACCTCCCCATACATTAGAAGCTATCGCACTTAATTGCTTATGTGTTTATATGCAAAGTTTGGCAATGAAAAACACTACTATTGGTAAACAAAACGATTCGTTTTTGGCTATAGGAACCGGGCATTAGTAAATACGAATACTGTACTGATCCGGGAAACATGGTATTTGTAGGCGGTTAGGTTATGGTATTCTTCTAGACGATTCTATCATCACCGAACGTCTGTTGTTAAGTCCAGACTGCTCCATATTGTTACTGCAACTTATTCTTCTTTTCGTGTGGTTAGTGACTAACCTGGTGTCAGAGTTTATGCCGCCCATGGGCCTCTGACTTGGCTTCACATGCCGTCGAGAAATATCTCACAGGCATGCCCGTTTCCTCATGATGTTTTCCTTCACCGTTTTTAAGCAAGTGTTAATTATACAATACGCACATATGACTTGGCAGTCCGACGGTCACACCATTAGGCTATCACTGCTGTGCAACTGTGCAAAGTGGTTTCAAACTCGTTTCCATTAAATTGTTTTGGTCTTCCATTAAAGGTTGTGTGAAATTGGTTCATCTGTCTCTGTTACGATAAGTTTACTTTTAGACAGGTGCAAAAATAAATTATTGCCATATCTTGTCCTCATTATTCTTAAACAAATATCTTTAAATAATTTGATCTTGATTCTGTCTGATAGGCCTTGATTTCTTTTTAATTATACACGTGTTTAAATAAATCAGTTACTGAAATAATATTGGCGAATACCGCGTACGGTACACAACGTGTATTGATATACAATCATAATTATCAATAGTATTAAGGATTATTATTATTGATTTAGATACAATATGAATGATTCCACAAAACACGACATTTTCTTATGCTTATTCATTCACAGCTACTCGATATAGCTCGCTACATTAGCTTCAATTTCTATAGACCAATTAGTAGTTATGCAATATCGACTGACTTTCACTGTTATTATTTGCTTTATTTAATAGTTCACGGTTGATGCCCTAAAGATATTTCAAAAGAAGTATATTAATAGAAACGTTATCGGTCTGAACTGTCTCGTTGTTCTAGTGGTGGCAAGCGCGACTGCTGATCGTGAGATCCTGGGTCCCCAGTTCGGGTATAGTGTTATTTGGTTTTTCCGTGTGGAATTCCTCGATAGCAGCTCGGAGTTTGGATGTGTACACGGTTGATGGCAATAGGCTCGCCCCCTATTACATGGGACTTAAACATAATGGCGAAATGACGGTGTTACTGTTCATCTCTGCACAACCCTTCGGGGAATATAGGCGTAATGTTATATTATCGATATTTATCGCTGGATGAAGCTCCTTGCCGCGACTCCAGCCATAGGTTCTTGGTGGAACACCGTAGTGGTTTTAGTTGGGAAGAGACTGAGCCCCACCTCTCCCAGGGTGGAGTGTCCATGACGATTCATGATGCTCCTTCCAGGTGGCTCCAAAATAGTTCCACCGGTGACACGGCTGCTCATTATTGAGGTAGTTGAACTGACAAGTTGGATCGGTTATATTCCCCCATCTATTGCTCAGGACAGAGGACAGTTGAAAGTCAACATTGTTCAATACTTTTGTCTGGCGTTAATACTCTTAACTTTTACCAAATCTTTTTTGCTCTGATAAACACCGTCCAGCAAACTCGGCTGCTCATTATTGAGGTAGTTGAACTGACAAGTTGGATACATACACCCATATTCTAAGACGTTCCTCCAAAACTTACTCGACTGGACTCCACCTCGACTCAGTCTTTCTCACTACCATCGAGAGTTATAGTTGACATAAACGTCCTCGACTCGAGATTGTTCCTCAGTCGAAGTAAGGAATCATCTATCAAACTCAAGGTACCTCGGAAACCTTACCTGCCTTAAGGAAGGAAGTGTCAAAGTTCGTATGTAACAAAAATGAAGTTTGAAGACTATCGAATATACTTACGATAATCCTTACAACTGCGCGATGCAGATAATTCAAATTATGACGTAATGACTCCACTCTACCTCGACTCATTTGAGGACCCCTCAGTCGAGGAACCTCAAAGTTCACTCGAAATTGCGACTAAGAATACAATTTTGAAGGTGTTTTCGAGGCCGTCCTGAGTGGAGTAAGTTTTGGAGGAACGCCTTAGAATATGGATGTTATGTTATATTCCTCCATCTATTGATCAGGAAAGATTACTGAAATAAGGTTGAAAGCCGACAGATCGTTTCCATACTTCTGTTTGGCGTTAATAATCTTAACATTTGCCAGGCATCTTAGTTCTGCTGTCTCCGTGGCCATTTATCTCTGATAAATGTACAGCAAACTTTTGTGGCGGCCTAAATAGAAAGAAAATAAAGAAGAAAGAAAAACATTTATTTGTCACAGATACACAAAATATGATAGTATAAAAATAATAATAATAAGGAATTAGGAAGTTTGTATTTGTTTGTATTGTATTATTTGTATCACGTATTGTCAGGAAGTTCCTCTCTCTGAGGCCCTGACCACCGGTAGCTTGGACCCTGTTCCCGATGCCGGTGGGCTACTATTTTTTATATTTGTAAATGTTTTTATTATTTTTATATTTGTAAATGTTTTTATTACCTATAATTTTTATAGAAATATTTAAAAATGTAATTAGTATGTAAGTTAATGAATAAAGGAACTATAATAATAATATTAAAATAAAAGACAACTGTGACCAAAAGGTGACCACTCAGCATAATGCTGTGCTATGGCGTGGACCACAGACACAGCGCTGATTTTCAGTGATCAACTAAAATACGTGCGGACATTCAGCCAGTTACAAAACAAACAAATTATAATATAAATAAAATAAAATTTAACAACATACAAAAATATATATATACAAGGTTAGTCGGAAAGGGGGTACTAAGCCGAAAGGGTGTTAAAGTACCTATAATAAGGGATAACTTTTGTTCTACAACTTTCCCCAAAACTCGATAGTTTAAGAGAAATAGCTTTTCAAAGATTTCGTAAAAAATATGCTAAAATCTATCTGTCCATAGCTATGATCAGCTGTTTTTACAATTTAGGTCATATTTGGGATCACGGATTAGAAAATTATTTTTTTGAATTCATAACTACAATAGTTATGTTTTTTTTTTGAAAAACTAAAATAAAAATCTTTTTACATGCAAATAAAAATTATCAAATTTTGAAATTTTAGCACTTGCTTTGAAATAGTCATCAGTGATACCTTACGTGGCCCGCGGCTTAGTACCCCCTTTCCGACTAACCTTGTATATAAAACACCATACACACACACGCATCACCTTTATTGTAGGTAGGTATTTTAAATCAAGTATTTTGTCTTATACATCAAGATTTAATGAGCATTTATTTATTAGCGCAATTAAAAATAGCCCCTTCCATGAACTATTTTATAGTATCCGGGAATTAACATTAAAACCTGTGTGTTTAATGTTTACCTTTCCACGAATTGTGAAAATCTAGTAAAGAAAATAGGTCAGTCTTTATTAAGCTCATTGTCTTATATATTTTTTAGGTTAGTCATTAACCTCTAGTACTAGATGATTGATATTCTATAGTTAGGGCATGCTCCCACTGGCGGCACAGCACGGCTAGGGATTTTTATGCGACGAATAGAAATATAACATAAACATAACATCACGCCTTGTATTCCCCAAAGGGTTCGGCAGAGGTGTTTTTAGTACACTCTCGTTTCGCCAGTTATGTTTAAGTCCCATGTAATAGGGGGCGAGCCTATTGCCATTAACTGGCTACAAATCCAGACTCCGAGTTGCTACTGAGAAATTCTTAATGGAAAAACCCAATAACACTTTGCCTGACCTGGGGATCGAACCTAGGACCCCATGCTCAGCTGTCGCGCTTGCGACTACTAAACCAAAAAGGCAAATATAACTAGTATAACAATAAAATTGCACATCGTAGGTGATCAATTTTATTGTCACATTATTAAGTTATATTCCTATTCGCCGCATAAAAATCCCTTGCCGTGCCGTGCCGCCAGTGGGTGCAGGCCCTTATTCTGCTGGCTCACAAAACAATGTGGGCGTACAGCTTTTTAATTATACGTAAGTAGACGGACAAAAATAGATAAGACTAAAATTCTCAATATTCAGAGTTGTTGTCATCTTTGGGCGTTTTTTCACGGTTTCTGTTAAAATTTGGTGACGATCCAGAGCGCCATATATTTTTTTTAAACCGTTTATTCACGAAACGCCAAAACAAATAGTGCCGTAGTAAATGATTCATAGAAATATATAGCTATAGCTCGTAGCTAATTAACAACCGTGCGGATCATACGATTTGCGAAGTTAAGCTGCGCTTGCCGAGCTCAGTCTGTTGTGGAACTTGTGGATGGGTGACCGTTCGTTACACAAAAACGGGTTTTATTTATTTTTTCACCGATCGTTTTCTGTCTATACTTTTTTTGATATAATATTAAATTATTTAATTTTTTTTTAAATATGTCAGCTTCCGAATTGGAAAGCCTCTTAACAATCTTACTCATCGTATTATTGTTTTTAAGGGCTTTGTCTGTACACTACGTCACCAACGAAAGCGCGAGTGACACGCCCATCCTCTCACGGCTTATTTCTTATCATTATATAATTTTACTGCAAGCTCGTTCGATCAATCTACTCGTAGTTAGAAAGCGATCATATCTACTCGTATATCTATCAGCAGTTTTATCACCTTGTTTATATCACTTGGCAGTTATTAAACGACTATATTGCCATTATAATGTGTCTATGTTTATATTATTGTGGGTTTTGCGAATCATTAGAAATAGATGTAAAGAACGTAACTCAATTGGACGTAGTTTAGCGAAAAGAATCCAAACCACAAAATTATCGAAACTGAGTTATTTATACCAAAATGCTCCTTGAACTTCTTAAGTCAAACTACACATAATAATATTTTAACAAGTAAAATATTATACATTTGTCCGTTAATTACAATAAAACCAAGAAATTTAAATTGAACAACCAATGTAGAAATGCAGTATAAACTTAAAAATTGAATATCTCATAATTGTGTGGGTTGGATCGTTTTCGCTAAACTACGTCCAATTCATGTCGCGATTAGACGTGACTGCCGCAATTAACGCGCGGCTCTATCGGTCCTCTTTTAAAAATTCTAGATTTTTTGTCGCATTCAATAATCAGCCTCGTTGGACTAGTGGTGGCAAGCGCGACTGCTGCTCGTGAGGTCCTAGGTCCGATACCTAGGCCGGCCACAGTGTTATTGGGTTTTCCGTGTGGAATTCCTCAGTAGCGGCCCGGAGTTTGGATTTGTTCCCGGTTGATGGCAATCGACTCGTTACTATACACATCTGCACATCCCTTCGGAGAATACAGGTGTGATGTTTATGTTTATTTAAATAATCATCTCTGTTTTTAATAAAAACTACATTTTATTTAAAAATAGGCGCTAAGTAAGCGTCCTCTTCCTCTTAGCCTTTTCCCAATTATCTTGGGGTCAGCTTCCAGTCTAACCAGAGGCGGCTGAATACCAGTATTTTACACGGAGCGACGGCCATCAGACCTCCGCAACCCAGTAACTGGGCAATGCCGATATCCTAAGGTTAAAGTAGCATAGCGTTAAGTAAGCGTCCAATAATACATTTTCGAGCGCAGATATTCAGTAAATGGAACGAGAAATATTGAACCATAAACTAGTGTCAAGTACTAAAATATACAAGGTTAGTCGGAAAGGGGGTACTAAGCCGCGGGCCACCTAAAATATCACTGATGACTATTTTAAAGCAAGTGTTAAAATTTAAAAATTCGATAATTTTTATTTGCATATTAAAATATTTATATTTTAGTTTTTTTTTTTAAAATCATACCTGCTTTAGTTATGAATTCAGAAAATTAATTTTCTAATTCATGACCCCAAATATGACCTAAATTTGAAGAACAGCTGATCATATTTATGGACAGATAGATTTTAGCATATTTTTTACGAAATCTTTGAAAAGCTATTTCTCTTAAACTATCGAGTTTTTGGAAAAGTTGTAGAACAAAAGTTCTCCATTATTATGGGTACTTTAACACCCTTTCGGCTTAGTACCCCCTTTCCGACTAACCTTGTATAAGGTCTAACCAAAATACCTGGACAAACTTTTACACAGTGTTAAGTACGTTTAACTAAACATATTTATGCAAAAAAAAACGAGATCCAAGTGATTTTTTTTTCTAACCAAAAAATGTTTTTCATCATCCATTTTAATTTAATTATATTTTTTTTACATTTTTCACGTCGCCTGTTAGGTAAAACACGGCGCGGAAATAGCGCGCGCCCCGGCGACAGTCGATGCATAAAAAATGGATGAATTTATTCTTAAGACAGTATAGGCAATTTAAAACGTTATTCTTTTTTGGTCAGAAAAAAATCACTTAGATCTCGTTTTTTTTTGCATAGATATGTTTAGTTAGACGTACTGAACACTGTGTAAAAGTTTGTCCAGGTATTTTGGTTGGACCTTATATAGTAGGTGGACTGTGTAAAAAACTATGTGAAATCTTTTCATGCGAAAAAATACATTGTATGATCTATTGTTCTCTGCCACTGATCCGTATTATATTGAGTCGCGTGACATGTCAAGCGTATTATTACGTGACAAATAGACAGTGTACGCAGGTCTTTATGACGCGAAGTATTTTCGAGTAAATTCATATTTGCTGTTTAATTATTTTATCATCAAAATTAATCATTGTATGTGAGTAAATTGCAAGGTCGGAGGAGTTTCCGCTCTAAACGCATTTGGTTATTTTAATTTTTAATGCATATATGTAATGAGGACGTGTAGGATGATGGATGAAGGATGCAATTAATGACTTGATTTATTTTTGTTTTAATTCTTCTAACTTATTTATTACATTTTTAAATACTTCTACAAAAACTTAAAAATTATAACATCACGCCTGTATTCTCTGAAGGTACGGGCAGAGGTGTATAGACACCCTCATTTCGCCGTTATGTTAAGTCCCATGTAATAGGGGGCGAGCCTATTATTACCAACCGGGCACAAATCCAAACTCCGGGCTGCTGCTGAGGAATTCCACACGGAAAACCCAATAGTACTTTGCTCTACCTGGGCATCGAACCCACAGGACTTCACGATCAGCATTGGCACTTGCCACCACTAGACCAACGAAGCAGTCCACAAAACATTTAAAATATATTATGTTTTTAAGATATTTTCTCTAGCCCACAAGAATAACAACATCGTATCTATACTATATATAATATTATAAAACTGAAGAGTTTGTTTGTTTGAACGCGTTAATCTCAGGAACTACTGGTTGGAATTGAAAAAATATTTTTGTGTTGGATAGTCCATTTATCGAGGAAGGTCATAGGCTATATAACATCACGCTACGACCAATAAGAGCGGAGCATAAATGGAAAATGTTGCAAAATCGGGAAATATGTCCACCCGTGCAAAGCCGGGCCGCTAGTATAATATAAAGCTAATCAATACATTATTATCAACACCCATTATTTAATGATATATATTAACAGACTCAAATTTGCGTCAGTACATTATTTTTATGCTTTTCAACGTTATTTACCTCCAACGCGGCATTATGTTACCAACATTTCTCTGCAGTCTTGTTTGTACAGATGTTCGTATTTATATTGTATGCAAAATGTTATTCGCTTGTCCTCTGAATGTACTCTGCATTGATTCACCGCAAATAAGAAATATTGTTGTGATTCTTGAACGAATGAATGAGATTAAATAAAAGCTTTTTTTTTAAACGGACTCGTTATGATCAGCTTGCCTTCCATGCAGGAGGGTCTGAGTTCGATCCCGGCCCGTACCTCTGACTTTTCGAATTCATGTGCGGATCAGAATTTGATTATCACTTGCGTTAATGGTGAAGGAAAAACATCGTGAGGAAACCTGCACATCTGAGAGAACTCTATAAAGTTCTCGATGGTGTGTCGTCTGCCTGTCCGCACCAGGCCACCTGAGAAGAGGTCCGTGCCCAGTAGTGTGACAGTAATTGGCTGATTATGTATGATTCAATATGTTCTTAATTATGTAGGGGGAATCCGATGCCTTTCAGTCAACTAGTTGTTGTCATGAAATATTATCATTCACCTGTCATAATAGGCTGCCGGGTCAACGGTCTAAAGCAGTAGTATCTAACACTAAGCTCGCAGGCGCCTGGTAGCCCGCGGTCTGTTTTCTAGGCGCCCACGAACAAACTAAACGTAACTCTAAAATCTAACTAAATTACGCTGTATGTGTCGTACGCATACTCGGCGGTTCCCGCGTAGCTAGTCGGGATTGGAGCAATACCAGTTGTGCGCCACTGGTCTAAAGGGACGGCTTCCAACCTACTTTCCCAAGTTGCTGACCCCTTCGACCCGTCGAAGACTACTATAGATAAATTAGAGTTCAAAACCTTATTGCTAAGTACTAAAGAACAGTTCTTCAAGTTATAGCAGTTGTAGATTTGCATTTGATCCACCTGCTAGGGAAAGTGTTTGCAATACTTATTTATTTTATTAGCTGTTTGTTGTCAGTTGTCACGCTTAAGATCCTAACATAGACACGTCTGCAACGCAACACTGCATCATCGTCAACAAAGTGTTTGTTGGGACTTTCTCACACTTGAGCGAAATGGTTTGCGCGGCGTCACGCCGTGACGTGGAAGCTAGCGTTGCTTATAGCTTGTACTATATCTGATCTAAGCTTTCCATGATCCATTAAAAGTTTGCCAGACCCAGTAATTGCGACGCTCTTGGATTTAGAATGTCGAGTTTTTCGAGAAGTTGGGTAAAAGAAAACTTCATCGTAAAGCCTTTTTAAGTCTATGTTAGCGTCTGGATTAGGGCAGTCGGTGGCAATACACCAGCGTAAAAGCCTGGATTTGGCATGGTTACCAGGCTTAAGCCGGGAGCTTCTAGGTGTACGACGCTAAGCCATCAATACGCTACAGAATAAATACAAATACATACAATTCGATAGTGGACTACTTCAAAAAAATTAGAAAGAATTTGATATATACCAAAACAGGTATAGAAAAAAAAATATCGATGAAAAAACGAATAAAATCAATCGAAAAATGGAAGAGATACACGGTTTTCAAGTTTTTGATTTGATTTGATTTGATTTGATTTGAATAGCGCATTTTCTATCCTCGTCGCACGCAAGGGACATTGTACAGAAGAATATCAAGTTACTATGAAGGTTTTTTAAGAATGACGTCATCGTTCAATAGTGCGGTCAGTGTCTGGTTAATTGTTTTAAATCACTTAGGTATAACTTGGGCATTTTGTTATTTATTTTATTGTTTTTTTTTAGTAAAAGTTACGAGACAATTATTACTTTAAAAAATTGTCAACTACCCTATTGCTTGGGACGTTAAAGTTCTTATTACCTACACAACTTTAAAAATAAAATCGTTGAAAATTCAAAAAATCGAACAAATTACTAGAACACATTGTATTTGTCTTCGACTATAATATAAATAGAGAAATTTATATACATCAAAGTAACTATACTGGCCTGCAAAAATAAGTACTACACTTTTAATGATATTTACTTTTAAAGTGTGATACTTATTTTTGCAGGCCAGTGTATATTAATAACTTTACTACGCAAAATCAGTATAGACACAAACTAGTAACGCGTTTCGCTTCAAAGTAGTTAAATGTTTAATGATAATTAGTTTTACATGTTTTATTAAACTAATTACTAATAAGGCCCGTCAATATCGCACTTAAGTGAAACTCTGACTCGTACAATGTAAATAAGAGTAAAATATAATGCGATAGTGGTGCGAACTATCTTGTTCACTAACTAAACTAAAATAAGAGAATAACATAACATAATGCTTGTTTGTATTCCCCGAAGGATTGGGCACAGGTGTATAGTAACACCCTCATTTCGCCGTTATTTTTAACCGACTTCCAAAAAAAGGAGGAGGTTCTCAATTAGTCTGTTTCTTTTTTTTTTTTTAAATGTTTGTTACCGCGGTACACCCTCATTTATGAACCGATTTGAAAAATTCTTCTTTTGTTTGAAAGAGTATTCTTTCGAAATGGTCCCATTTAAATTTGGTGAAGATCTGATAAAGAACTTCGGAGATAAACAATGGAACTCCTCAATGACGAACAGTACGCATAATGTGATGATGTGATTATGTGTACGAGCAGCGTCTTTAGCAGGTCCAACCATGTTTTAATTAAGGCCACTAAAATGAATGAAATAAAAAACATTTTAACAAAAATAAAACCGACTTCGACAAAACGAAAAAATAATAAAATAATTACCATATTATAAAAGTGACAGATTCAGAAGCCGGTGCTAATCAACGCTGAACCAAATTAAAGGCACCGACTTCTGAATCTGTCACTTTTATAATATGGTAATTATTTTATTACTTTTTCGTTTTCTCGAAGTCGGTTTTATTTTTGTTAATTAAGCCCCATGTTATGTTATGTGTTATGTAAAATATCTGGTGAATAAATAAATTTACTTATAACCCGCGCCAATAAAGAAACGAATCTAAAATGGCGGCACTAATCATTCCCTCTCATTCGTACATTATTCCTGTCTTTAGTCACACAACTCGGAACAGCACGCGAAAAAAACTGTCTCTGGATCTGCTTGCAAGCTGTCTCGATAGGCTCGGTTCTTTCTAAATCATTGTTAAATTGTTATTAGTCTTTATTTTCTGTTAAGTTTTCTCGTTGTTATTGACGTTCGTTGTTGTTTATTGAAAACATATTTGGTGGTTACGTTAAAAAAATGAGCTCGCGTAAACGATGAAAGATTCTTCGAAATCGTATAAAATGTTATAAAATACTTTGAAGAAGAAAATAATCTTGAACGATATCATCCATTTGACGACCAAGTGTGAATTAGGTGTTAGGTTTTATATGTTCGAGGAAAGTACGGAACTTGCGATTCGTGAGTCCGATTTGTACTTGGTCGGCTTTTTTAATAACTTCCTACGTTTCAAACAACAAAGGTCTATAATGAAAAAAATATCATCTATCCAGAAATAGTTTTGCTGACGGTCTGATCTGTCATTACAAGTACAAACCGCCATTTTAGATTAGTTTTTTTATTGGCGCGGGTTATATATATATGGCATTATGGCACATAATGGCAATATGTCATTATGTCATTTTGTCTATATTTCAGTCGACAAAACCCTTGTCTACGGTACCTGTGACGGTACTCATGCTACGACAGTCGGTATCATTGTCTTTAAATAGTCGAATTCAATGTTTTTTTTCAAGGAATCGTTTTGCTTACCAATACCTGTGATAGTTTCCATATGAGAGGGTCTATCATCTTCGTTATTGGTAAAGATATAAGTCTCAATTTTAACCAATAACGCTCTTTAAATTGTAGGAATCGGACCATTTCCTAGTCAGTAAAAAGGCACTGTTTATAATTGACTTTCTATATAAACAAGGTTTTGCGTCCTTCAAAGGTCTAGTGTCGAATCAGCTGATCGATACAGTCTGGCTACTTGGCAAGCCGCCAAGTGTACCCGCCGCGGTCACTGCCGTCAGTAGTTATTGATTTTTCTTACCCGAATTTGTTTGCCTAAATTATGTAGGTACATGTTATTAAGCCTAGCTGGAACGAATCTACATATTTTTGCTAAGAATATAATTTTTGTATAAAATGATGACATGTGAGGGCTCATGGCTAATTGCCAACCGCGTGGATCATATGATTTGCGAGGTTAAGCTGTGCTTGCCGCGGTCAGTCTGGGGACGGGTGACACCTCCGTGCCTCGGAGAGCACGTTAAATAGTCGGTCCCGGGTGTCATATGAATACCTATGACAGTCGTTACGGGAAGTCAGAAGCCCGAAAGTCTGACGGCCGATCTAACCGTAGGATATCGGCATTTTCCCAGTAATTGGGTTGCGGAGGTCTGATGGCAGTCGCTCCGTATAAAATACTGGTATTCAGCCGCATCTGGTTAGACTGGAAGCTGACCCCAATATAGGTGGGAAAAGGCTAGGCAGAACATAAAATAATGATGACTGTCAAGGGTGGTTTGATAGATGGATAAATTATCTATCTGTTCCTGGTAGCTATGAAACTATAACATAAGCATTTTAAGAGCCTATGCAAACGGCGAATTTTCTAAGTGCATTCATAAAAAACGACGTTTTTTTAAGTAGAGTTTGACGTTAACGCGCCTCGTCTGCGCGTAGAAAAGACGTCGTGTGAATTGGGCCTTAGAGTTGCAAAAAAAAAGAAGAGTCATATACCTAACTGGAACCGCAAAATTGCGTATAATGATAGCAATTTTGGACGATATCCTCTTACAAAGATATTTTTAGATAATTAAATTAAAAACTAACTACTAGTAGGATTTATGTTATGTCTATGAGTGGTATCTTGAATTTTAAACAGGGAAATTGGAAGGAAGTACTTTTGTTATTGATGACCTCTTCAGGATTAGCGAGTAAGTCATGGCTTTTTAGAGGAAACGCGAGCCTTATAGTCCAAATGAACCTGAGAGTCAAGGTGTTGATCGTATGATTTTGATTGACGTCAAATATGTCATAAAAATGTCTGTCATTGACCTTCTGTGGATTTCCTGATGCTTTTCCTTGAATAATGTAGGAATCGACTCGAGTGTCTCAGGTTCTCTACTAGATATTGAAAACTGAATCTATTACTATCACACCGATAATTCAGCCCTCATCAAACTGTCTCCCTCCCAGTCCTCCCGCCAGCAACGCCCTAAGCCGAGGTCCAAGTCCCATTAGGGGTCGTTCTTAATGCTGTTGTTGCTAGTAGTCATGATGTTTGGAGTATTAGTAGTTAGCTTAGGTATTTTACTTCGTCCCCATTGGTTGGAGACCTTCAGGTCTTGCCAATAACTGCCTGGTTACGTAGAAGCGGTCCGCAAGACCATCTACAAGCAGTCGAAAACAAAAAAGAAAAGCATCTGCTTCTAGAAAAGCTTGTATACGCAGAATAAACATTTCCCGGACAGTGCTGACTCTGAACAAACTTCGAACTTTACCCGTAACGCATCAATCAAAATATTTTCACAAGACCACAAATAATTTATAAAACAACTTTCTATGAAATCGAAATGCGTAATGATCTTAGAATGACGCTCTCTGAATGTTTTGGCGTGAAGTAATGATAATGATGCGTCGGACCGACAATTCGTGTCAAACAGTTTCTGCTATGATTGACACTCGATTAATCTTTAATTAATTAAAGCACCGTATGATATCCGCTAGGTACAGTACGGCTGGTTTATCTTGACCCTGAAGATAAACTCTGAAATTTCAGGCATGTATATTCCGGAAGGAAACGGTTACTATTGTAAAAACGATTAAATAAACTTAGCTTACAAAATGGCCGATCCGATGATGAGAATTAAACGCCATTTCGTTCCTAAAAAATCTATTGCACAACTACTTGCACGAAGTTCAGGGTGGTCAAGACATATCGGTCGTACAGTATATAGACACCTTTTAAAATGCTGTGTACCATAGCACTCTGTTCTCTCTGGTTACCCTGGAGACTGTACTGAAGACAGTACGTGCAAAAATTTGCTTTAGTACTTTTAAATTGACGTGAAATTACTTGTCAGATTTTAATTAGGTTTTCGTTATACATATTGTCGATTTGTGTGGAGCTGTTAGGTTAATCAGTCTTAATTAACTGAACCTTAGTTAAAAACACCGTTTTAATCGTTCTAATAACGCGAGTTTATATTAATGTACAAGGAAAACATAGTATAAAGCCCCTTTTCTCGATATCGTAGAACTATCTCGAATCACGTACTGACAACAGTGAGCATGTACCGTATTTATCAGTCAGATAATTGCGATCGCAAGTAATCACATTCTTCGCCAAATTAATAAGAAGCTTACACGATACCACTCGCGCTATCTGTCAGCGGAATGTAAACAAGAAATTCTTTGTAGCAGTCAAATGTCTCAGATAGGGAATTTTCGAAAATGTCTAGTAGATTTTTTCTTTAATGTTAGTGTTGTCCCTTTTCGCAATAGGTAGGTACGTGGTAATGAGCAGATAAAAAAATAAAATAAGCTAGAATATTTTTTATATAACTGGGAGGCTAGATAGGTTGGCTGCTTTCTCAAAATTACCCAACTGCGTCACTTTCAACTGTATATTTGTACAAGGTGGAAAACAGATGTACTTATTAAAACACAGTTTACGCGTGTTTGATGAGAACACAATTCTTATACTATTTCATTGTAAGAGGTTATCTTGTATTTGGGTGCTAAGTTTATCTTGCGTATATAAATAAATTTAATTTGCTTTATCCACGAATTTGTGGTAGGTATTTATTTTTTATTTAATCATATCAGTATTTTACTATTTATAGTAGCTAAACGTACCATGTTCTTATATCAACAATCATGAGTTTTATTAAAAGCCGCACATTTTTTCTCTTACACGACAAATCAATTGAAATCTAAATAACGAACATGAATAAATAAAATAAAAAAATTAAAATGCCCTTTATTTCCTAGGTACTAATTATTTTACAATCTCTAAGTTACTTAACTAGTTTAATTAATTTACTACACTTAACTACATAGTTTTTCTTTGATTACTTGCTACTAAGTATTGTTTTAAATTTCCATGGTTATTGACGTTAGTAGAATAAACTATGTCGTATATTATTGTATTATTGTTGTCGTATGTTGTATGTATGTAAATAAACAGGTACATGGTGTAAATCCCGATATAGTTTATTCTACTTGCTACTAACTTAATACACTTTTCTAGTTTATTTCCTTTACTGCTTTATTTATTAACTAATAGCTAATTTAAAATATCAATTTGAGTATTGCCAAGTATTATTTGTAGGAACCCCATGTTGAGTGAAGGCCTCCTCCAAAACGAACGAACGAAACTTACCCATATGTTAATATTTATTGAAGATTTTCAATTTGTTTTCAATTCGCATACCATTGAAAACTTATCAACATGTTATTTTTCTCCCGTGAAACATTATATTGTGGAATTTGTGATTTCAAAGTTTTATAATACGATGCGTCACGTTCGCATTGTATCCGTATTCCTTATAAATGTTATAAAATTATGTGAAATTGTATACGGCAGTGCAGTTTCAACTTACAGTCTCATTCACAACGTAATAAGAAACTAAATAATCGTTTCAATACAGTAATTTGAATAATCTCATGTCTATAATTATTTACATAATCGTTTCTCGTTCTGGGTGAGCAGAACAAAGGCAATCAAGATTAAATTGCCTCGCCTTTCATCGGGAAGTCAGCTTCAGTATCTTAATCGATGTATTAGGTTTTTGTCTTGACAGTTTTGTAATCACATATCGTCGCTGTGCAGTGAAAACCTCGTAATTGCAATGAACGTAATTTTACAGGAGGAGATAATAACCTGTTAAAAAAAGTATGAAGTGAAGATGTAAGGTTCTTCTGTTTAATTTATCTTTTCATCAATCTATTTCATATTAGAGCCGTGCTCGTTCGTTCTAAAAATGCATTACAAGGTTTTTTACCTAACAAATATGATAAACAAAAAATAAAAATGAATTTGTGCTTTACGAGGTTTTCACTGCCCAGCGACGTTATCCACCGCATATGTCTACTAAAAAACCCCTACCATACAAAATCTCTAAATTATTATTGATTTCGAAAAAGCCGCCTTATGCAGAAATCTTTCTTAATATAGACAGTTTACAAAATGTCAAACTATCATTACGCCTACAACACTGCCGTGGCACATAACACTCAGGCACGTATCCAAACACGGTGCTGCCAGAACAACACGCATGAATAACGAAAAATTAATATGCTTTCATCGTTCAATGCGCACGCGCACGATGGCGTGCCAAAGTCCGAAATATAGGGGTCTAGGAATGACGTAGGTAGTTCAATTATATAGTTGGTTAAAATGCCAGCATGTGGTTATTTAGCAGAAGATATTTGCTGACGTTCCACATAGAAGTATTGTAGTCTGGGAACTGTTCGAAATTCGCGGTCGAGACTCGAAGAGTTTCAGTAGAGGTTGGGTGCTGCAATATTTTAAGGTAACACGATGCTGAAACTGACTTTCTCTGTCTTCATTCTCCTCAATTCTACCCGATCCTGTGTTGCTTCTCATCAATTCTTAAAAAATATTGTCGTCCTGCCATCTTCTTCGTGGTTTTTCTTAGGATTTCTTTCTTAAGTATATTGGTTAGACCCGTGGATTTTCTGAAACGTGGATTTGCGAGACATCTTTGATATTGCTTTTTATTAATCGACTTCCAAAAAAGGAGGAGGTTCTCAATTCGACTGTATGTTTTTTTTTTTTTGGTATGTTTGTTACGCGATGTCTTTGCTAATTGTGAACCGATTTAAATGAGTATTTTTTTGTTTGAAAGAGTATTCTTTCGAAGTGGTCCCTTCTAAATTTGGTGAAGATCTGATGAAGAACTTCGGAGATAGACAATTTGAAGTCGATTTTATTTTTGTTAAAAAGTTATATTATTTGTTAATTTTTCTACGGGCTCGGATATGTCCTTAAAAGCCTAGTCTGACAGAGAGCGTGGCTTGTTGTGACACCATTGGCGTGGTGTGGCGTATTCCATACATTGTCATAGTAATTCGCACGCCAAGAGCACACGATGAACACACGACGTGAACATCACACCCAGCCACGCTATCTGTCTACAAGCCTTTAAGCCAAATACGTCTTTGATATGAAATTAATGAATGATTCATTATTTGAATGAAAGGAGTTTACATTTCAAATTGTTATAGGTTGTTTTCTTTTTTACAATAAGTACCTACTGCGTAACTGCCTCGTTAGTCTAGTGGTGAGCGCAAGCGCGACTGCTGATCGAGAGATCCTGGATTCGATCCCCAGGTCGGGCAGTGTTATCGGGTTTTTCCGTGTGGGATTCCTCCGTAGCAGCGGTTAATGACTATAGGCTCGCCCCCTATTACATAGGACTTAAACATAACGGCGAAATAAGGGTATTACTATACACCTCTGCCCAACCCTTTGGGGAATACAGGCGTGATGTTATGTTGTGTTACCTACTGCGTTTCAGTTACAATATCAAAATACATTGTTATCTTCAGAAACCTTCCTATTTACATAAGAATAGAAATGGCAATGGGGTAAACGACGGTAGCTTAACTCATTAGTTAGGGTCACAGTTTGAAAGTAACATTAGTTCTACTTGAGACATACTAGGAACCGTTACGGTGGTTTAATGGATCATGAAAGTGTTACTTAAGTTGTTAATTGTTAATATTTCTAGCGCCGCTTATGAAATCTTTACATGTGCTTAACTAGCTGACACATGCGGCTTCGCTTACCAGGTATACTAATTTAAAATAAAATGTCCTTCTCCGGGTCTCAGGCTATCTCTGTACCAAGCTACCAATGTAGGAAATGCCGGCGCCAACTACAGGGTGTAAACGAAATCATGTAATTCCTTAAAACCTCGTGATGTACTGCTGACATAGATTAACTCTGAACGGGATACATTTCGAATCAATAAAAATAAAATACAAGAAGTAAACATGTATTGTTCTTAATGTGAGGCATTTTAGCGCCTCGAGCGAATTGCGCGGCTATCGCTCGCCGCGCGGTCATTTAACTCGGAGCGCTAAAATGCCTCACGTTAAGAACACATGTTTACTTTTTGTATTTTTTTTTATTGGTACTAAATGTATCCCTTGCATGTTTAATCTATGTCAGCAGTACATCACGAAGTTTGAAGGGATTAACAGATTTATTTACAGAAATAAAAATCATTTATCAAGTTTTACCAACATTTGTTTATTGGGATACATTTTCACATCGGTATAAACTTTCAGTATTTCTTCTTCTTCCTGGCCTTATCCCACACTAGGTGGGGTCGGCACATCATGTATTTCATAAATCCATGTTGTCAGAGATTTTGACTTATTGTTTTATGACCGGCCGCCTGCCTGACATCAACCCTCCTTGGGAATAATCGTTGCGCCGTCCCGCGGGTGACCCAATGTGTTTGCTGATATTATGCACTGGATCCCAAAATGATATACTTGTCAATCTTATTGCCGACAACTCAGCAGACAGTATAAACTTTCAGAATTTATCGATCGTTTTCGTTTTAATGGCTTCGAGAACAACTATTATACAGTGTGAATGCAGCGTTAACCCGTTCTGTGCAGCTAACGACAACTCGTCAGTGTCAATAGGGGTACCTAGACATAGTGATAATTTAATGATATATTCTGTACGTGTGAGCAATAACCTGGGTGCGGCTAGCGCCACCTGTCATTGAACTATACCGATGTGGTAAATACATTAGTTAGATATTACTAATAACGGTACTGAAGTTGAATATATCGCACTGCTTGATTAATACCTACTCTATCAACTCAAAATTTGATCAATTTGAATTACTTAACTCTTTTATTTTATTTTTTAAAAACGTTGCGCCACACTGTGATTTCTCCTGTATCATGGGTGCGTTTACAAACACAAATCTCCACACGTAATTAATTTCATTCACTTCATTTGTAATCTATAACAGGAAGTAAATAGTGAGTTTTCTGTCGATTCTGAAAAAAACTTCATTTTGAGTTGATACACTAATAATCTAGCAGTGCGATATACCTAAGTTGATGATACCTGGTGGATTACTCTCGAAAATAATTTCAATATTAATCCAATTCCAATTTTGTTTACTTCAGTAAATATCCGCTAATCCCTTTAAAATTTTACAAATGTAGCGCTAGTGAGACTGCAATCTGGAATTATTCTAATACCAATCGATCGGAATTATTTTGGAGAGTCTGGTCATTGTATCTGTTAGGCAACTTGCATAACTATCACGCTTTCTTTCCGAAGGCTTAGGCAGTGGAGCAATGTCCCCAGAGTTCCATGATGACGGTATAAAGCCAAATCCACTAGTAAGGTTATTTGCGAAAGTGGACTTCGCCAAACAACTTTTAAGTGTGGACACACCTGCACCGAGTCGACTTCTGGAAGTTCTACGAAAAGCACTTGCTGCAATAACTTGCACAATTTACTTGCTAGTGGATTTGGTGCTAAGACATGCTATAGTCCGCTGCAAGCGCTAGTGACCTCCTGAGGTATGGGAGCGGCAGGAGGGGTGTGCGCGCGGTAGACAACACAAAACAAACTGACAGAGTGCGTCTATTGTTTCGCACCCTCCTCCTGCCGCTGTCATACCTCAGGTGGTGATTAGCACTTGCGCGCAGACTATAGTCAGATTATAAATTTTACTATATTTAATCTGTACTGCCCAACATGTGAAATGATGACCGTTCGTTACACATCGAGACCCCGTGCCTCAGAGAGCTCGTTAAACCGTCGGTCCTGGGTGTATTAAGAATACCTGTGACAGTTGTTACGGAAGCCCAAAAGTCTGATAACCGGTCTAACATTAGGATGTCGGCATTACCCAGTTACTGGGTTGCGGAGATCTGAGGGCAGTCACTCCGTGTAAAATACTGGTGTTCAGCCGTATCTGGTTAGACTGAAAGCTGATCCCAACATAATCGGGAAAAGGGGTAGGAGGGAGGAAGAATCTGTACTGCCCAATTTCTGGCTAAGTTCTCTCTCAGATTCTTAGTTAGACATTGGTATCGATTCTTTAGCATATTTTGACAATACTAAATTACACTAAACGCAACTGTCACTTTCTTTTTCTATTGAAACAGAAAGAGACGAACACCCTTAGTTTAGTTTAGTCCTGTCGAAGTGCGCAACAGAATTGACACCATTGTTTCTTCTAATGTCGTCGAGTTCAACGTGCAATTTTCTGCGAGGCTTGCTTCAGTGTCACGGGCGTCTCCAACTTACAGTCTAGTCGAAATCTGAAAAAAAAGCTTATCATATTTTAATTTTTTTCAGCCTTGATAGTGAAGTTAATTCAAGGCCACTAGGTGACAACAAATAAGTACTTTCCAATTGATAAATTAACGTAATCTAATCTGTATTATTATGCTGTTATCTACAGATTATACTTAACTATGTTAATTTGACCTATCGTGAACATACACGATACCATTTCTTCATTAATTTCAATTCATGATAGAACATAAATCATGAACATGATAGAATATAAATCTGGTTTTTTTATATTATCTACTTTTAAGTCGGTATTTTTTTTAAGTAAGTCAAAGTATTTATTTCAATTAGGCACATAAAAGGCACTTTTGAACATTAAAGTTTACAAGGAAAATATAATTGATTCTAGTCGCCCCTTCCAAAAGGTAGTTTCGTATGGAGAAGAATGGGCAAGAAACTCCAACGTTACTCTTTTAAAATATCTTACAATATTTTGTATAGGTACATTAATTATACAATTATATGTGAAGACGATGACGAAGTAATAACAACAAGGGTTATTCAATGCCTTAATATGTTATTGTCGAATTTAAAATGCTTTAATATAAAAAAAGCAACCAAAAACGAAAGTCATATGTTTGAAGTATCAATATTTCTGAAGCGTTAGTTGTCTTTGGTCCTAAACTTTTAAAAACAATATGCAAATAGAATCATTAGACATCTAGATATCTATGTTTTACCTAAAATGATGCCCATATCAGCACAAAGCTACTTAGTAAAAAAGAAAATTGGTTTGTTAGACATGAAACACATGCATCATCCCTCAACAAAGAGAAAGACACGAAATATATTTATTTCAAGAGGATTCATTTGACGTACATATGCGTGCTACAAACGTAGGTACCACTTAAAGCTATGAGTCACAGGAGCAAAAGGATTTACAAACGCCACAGGAATAAGTAAAGTCACTCACTTTGAGTATAAATTCAAATATTTATGAAAGTACTTCTAGGGTTGCTACACGGCGTCCGATCAAATCGTGTTCCATTGAGACGTGATTTGTTCAAGTCCGGTTCGAAATTCTCCAGATTCTAAAAGTCCAGTTCACTGGCTGTACATGGAATGTAGATATCCTTGGATTGTAAGGGGATATGAATGCAGTTCGAAAGCAAAGTTTCCTATTAAAAAAAAGCAGCAAGGACCGAAGGACCATTTTTTTTTGCTCGTCACCATATACCTAAGCTGCCTCGTTGGTTTAGTGGTGGCAAGCGCGACTGCTGATCCTGAGGTCTTGGGTTTGATCACCAGGTCCAGCATGCGAAATGAGGGTATTTCTATACACCTCTGCCCAACCCTTCGGGGAATACAGGCGTTATATCATACCGTTAATCACTGCTCAAAATGAATCACCACAATATAAATAGACGTGAAAGAATTGACATAATCATCACACTTGGCAAATTAATAGATAATCTCAAAGAGCTGCACGTTTGGTGCAGTGGCTGAGCAATTGGCTTCTGCGTTACGGGTCGCGGGTTCGATTTCCACACGGAATAAATGTTTGTATGGCTTACAGATAGTTGTTTTGGGTCTCAGCGTTTGTTCATGTGAGATTTGTGTCTGTAAACGCACCCATGATACAGGAGAAATCCTAGTGAGTGACAAAAGTTATTTTATTAACCGACTTTCAAAAAAGGAGGTGGTTCTCAATTCGACTGTATGTTTTTTTTTTTTGTTCCGCGATGTGTTTGCTAATTGTGAACCGATTTTAATTATCCTTTTTTTGTTTGAAAGAGTATTCTTTGGAAGAGGTCCCATTCAAGTTTGGTGAAGATCTGATGAAGAACCTCGGAGATAGACAATTTGAAGTCGGTTTTATTTTTGTTAAAAAGAGATTATTATTAAAAAAAACATCAGGTTACGCTCTCAAAGTTGTCTGAGCATCACAAAATCCTAATTTGCCAGCCCTTGGTTACATCGCATTGGTCCGCGTCATCCTTCAACCGGGCTAAACAAAATATTACCTCCTATATGCGTTTTATTTGCTTTACACAAATGTGTGTGGTTCATTTGGATAAAATAGAATCTGTTTGAAGAATTACTGGTTAGTGGATAAAGGTTTACTGTCGTATGTTAATTTGCATCCGTTTGGTCTTTGTGCGTTGGGTTTGTCATGGAGAGTCTGATTTAAAGTGATTTCAATTGTTGTCTAAATCTATTTAGGTTTTAAAATATGTTACATGAAACCGATTCCTTTATTGAAGTTGTTTTAACTTGAAAAAACAGGAAAATTCTCAAGTTGTCATGGTCGGAATTGTTAAAAAGAAACGGAACTACAAAGACTTTATGACTCGTCTTAAAAGCCTCTTATATTTTACTAGCGACCCGGCCTGGCTTCGCACGGGTGCAATGTAGATACTAATGTGGGACGTATGAACCTTCCTCTTGAATCACTCTATCTATTGCTGAAAACTGCATTAAAATCCGTTGCGTAGTTTAAAAGATCTAAGCGTACAGACAGCGGGAGCGACTTTGTCTTATACTATGTAAAGAAGATTCAAATCTAATAATACCTTGTTTTCTTTTTCAGGTAAGTTGCAGAATCAAATTAATGTTTGCTGTAGTAATAAGAGTAAGTAAGATTATACGAGACATAACTCATAACGACAGAACATACTTTAAATATACTTTTACCCCATGTGGGGACGGATTAGAATATAAAACTTCCTCACCACACGCTGAGAATAGACGCGTGTTGTAAGATTCAACAAAACCCAGCACGTTTGGTGGTAGGATCTATACGGTCCACCTGGCTAGCTACCACCCTCACAATAAAGACTAGCGCCAAGCAGTTTACTGTGTTCCATCGTGTGTATGTGAGAGCCAGAGGGGTATAGGGGAATCCCTCTATATCTCTGTTCCTTGGATTTGTGTGCTCCATCTTAGACCCTGTCTGCGCTCACCATCAGGTGAGACTAGGGCCAAATGGCATCGATTAATAACCAGAGATCGAATAATCGGATGCATATTTACCTAAAGTTCAGGTGTTAGCTAATATGGAGTGCACTTTTGTATCGAAAAAATCCCGCGATTCCGGGATCGTCAAATTTAGTGTTCTTTAGGATACAATCATATTTACCTAGAATTGGATGCATATTTATTTATTTACATACCTAAAGTTGTACCTTTTTTTTAACTAACACAGACATGTACCCCTCACTTTCTTACACCCTACATAAACACATATTTGCATCGGGGGTTAAGAATTAACATCAATTAATCATATGCATTCGATTCGTTATGCCAATCCCGTGATACAGGATTATTTGTTTTAATAAATATTATTTTCTTCAGAAAAATTAACTTTAGGTAAATATGCATCCGATTATCCGATCTCTGTTAATAACATCAGCAAGAACATTCTCCCAATCAATCTTCTAACAATGAAAAACTTATGTTAAAAAAGCTTTCTCTATTTCAAATATACTGAAAACACAAAATTGGCTCGCGCACTGTTTCTAAACGCGATACGTATAGTTCATTGTTTACATTCGCTATCACGTATCTGTCTCGCATATCTTGCGAATTCGTAACATATCGGACTGGCGTCCTGGCAACTGTGCCAAGTACACTTTGTAGGTTGGTATGCCAAATAGGTAAACTGTGTTAAGGAGAATCTACACCTATCGACGAAAGTAGCCAGTGAGCGACTGCCATCAGACCTCCGCAACCCAGTTACTCAGCAATTCCGATATCCTAAGGATAGACCGGTTGTCAGACTTTCGGGTTTCTGACTTCCCGTAACGACTGTCATAGTCATAGGTATTCGTATGACACCCGGGAACGACTATTTAACGTGCTTTCCGACTCCGAGGCACGGAGGGGTCTCGATGTGTAACGAACGGTCACCCATCCACAGACTGACGTATGATCGTGCGTGCGTGTATGACAAGATGTATGAATGTGGATGAAGCGAAAGGAATATGTAAGGGTCGTATCATGTGGCGTTCTATAGTTTCTGCCTACCCACATGGGAAAAAGGCGTGAGTTTATGTATGTATTTTTGGGAAATTTTTCTGCATTACCTGTGAAAGATTGCTCGATCGTGTACTTTCAGCTGCATAAGCGCTATAGTATGCGTAAGCTAGCTGAACCGTGCGTACCTAAGCATACCGAAGCTTACGTAAGCTGAATGGTCGTTGTGAAAAAGTGAAAGCATGCGTACTTATCTTTATACAAAACACCCATTTTATATGGGCGAAATGTGAATTGATGTTGATAGGTGTTGTTCCTCAATACTCCTGCAGTTCTTCGACTGCTGGGAAGTATTGAAGAGGTATTATGCAGGTCAAGATGCCGTGATAGCTTTAGATTACCGTCTTAGTTAAAATAGTATAGTATTACCTACATTATCCGCTTCCGTGGAATCCATGTCGACTAGTGTGAGAACTCCTTTACTCTGAACTTTCGTTTAGTGCTAACGACCTGAAAAACTTTGATAAGAAGTGCATTGAACCTTTTTAAGGAGCAAATTAATCATGCATTGTAGTCAGACGCTTGTATCTGGATCAATGGACTCTCGATGTTATTCATTTAAGTTAGTATTTCGTGTTAATTGTTTCATTGTTCCAAGATTGAAGCCAAGAATACATTTGTACACACGACGAGAAATCAAGTTATATTTTCCAGTATAAGCTGACCTCATAATGTTTTGAAATTCCGTGCAATGAGAGGTCAGCATAAACTGGATATAGATACCTTAATTGGCAAACCAGTAACTCCATTTGAGTAAATTTTTCAGGAGACACTTAAAACGTTGTAATATTTTTTTAGACTACTTAATATGAAAAATGGTTTTCGAATAACGATTTACGCAAAAATTTATGATAATATCGGAGTTGTCATTTTTGCAAATCACGCCAAATTACTGTTGCATACAAAACTGCACAAAAATAATATTTTTGACGATATGTGGAGTTGGCTGGTTTGCCAATTAAGGTATCGATATGTTTAGCTTGATATGTCGTCGTATGTACCCATGTTACGGAGACGCGTGTTTACGGCAAAGAGCGAACGTTACGTGTCAGAGCTTGTTACAAGTCTGTCCCTGGCTTTAGTTTGAACTAACACGTGGTATAAATGTATTTTTTTAAAATCTTACTTTGTAGGTAGGTCACTGACTCATAATTGTTTGAAGAAGGTTCAAACTCTTTTAATTAATCAGGTCTGTAATTCGCTAGACCTAACTTAATTATGTTGTACAGTGACTTAGTTAATATAATTGCTCAATTGCGTCGGTTTTGAATCGGGGACCTTCCACTACCCAGACATACACTGTGGTACAATGGTCCTATTCAGGGTATAAATAATCCCTTAAAAAACTTTCAAGTTAAACGGTTTTATCTTGCAATATCACTGCAGCATCAGGATTTGAGGACTGAAGGTTGAAATTATTATAATGTTATATTGTCATGGAAATTGAATTGGTGAGCAAAGTTTCAGAAGAATCGGTTATGCATAAGTAGTTGAAAATCTGTCGCTAGATTTCAATTAAACAAATAAACAAAATGAAGTTAATTAAAACCATTTCGATTCATATCTTTGATTATTTTATTAATTGATACGACACTAACACTACTTAGATTAATGCTCACCTAAAATAAAATCTTATACGGGAATCTTAAAAGTAATATTTAGAATGTTCAGCAAGCCTAACGGGATGTCCTGCACAAGCGACAAACGCGATCAAGACAACAGCATTCCCTACTAGCGGCCTATGTAGCGAGACGCGACGTAACGCGCATTTGTTCCACATCGTGTTGTCGCGTCGCACCACGTCGCGTTTGTCGCTTACACAGGACACCCCGTAACATGGGCAGCGCGAAATAATGTTGACGTCGCAATATCTCGTGCTGAGACGAGAAAATTTATGGGTTATCTGGCTATAATGCGATGAAAAAATTATATCTTGCTGCGTATATTAGCCCGGCTGATGCTGGTATAATTTAAATCGTTAAAGAAATAATGCAAATGTCACTTTATGGGTTCAATACTGTTTTTACATCGCTTTTACATGGCTTCTACTCATCCTATCAATGGAAAGTAAATCTGAGCTACCGGTCGGCTGCACACTTAATCTCCACGAGCCAGTGCATCGACGTAAATCATAATAGGATCAGGTCCGTGACACGTGCTTCCGTCCCGTGGTTTGCCCCGTGGCAGCCGAGGGCCGTGGCCTATCCACCAGTCACGTAACCTGACCTGGAGCTGTTCGATAGTTTGCAAAGAAACTAGTAATTTCCGGGGTATCGTTGAAGTAAACGGTTTTGGTATATTGTTATAACTGTTATAAGTATATCGAGATTAGGGTTTAAGCGGTCCCTTCTAGCCTTTATATTGTTATGTTAACCTGGTATTTTAAAGATTGGACGTCTTTGTTAAAGGTCCAATTCTTGTGATTAGTTTCGGATTTATTCCTCTACTACACACATGCACACAACATCACGCCTATATTCCCCGAAGGGTTGGGCAGAGGTGTATAGTAACACCCTCATTGCGCCATTATGTTTAAGTCTGATGTAATAGGGAGCGAGCCTATTGCCATCAACTGGACACAAATGCAAACTCTGAGCTGCTACTGAGGAATTCCACACGGAAAACTCAATAACACTTTGCCCGACCTGAGAATCGACCCAGGCCCTCACATTCAGCAGTCGCGCCTGCCACCACTAGACCAACGAGGCAGTACTATGTATTACTACTATGTATTTAGTATTTAATGATCGATAACTTATTCTCGTTCCGTTTTCTCTAAAAGATTGGATCTTTTGTTCCATAATGACCTGGACCAAATAGCCTGCAAGTCGAAGGGAATAGGTTATATAAAGCATTTTTTTTAAACCGTTGCCCCACACTAGGATTTCTCCTGTATCGTGGGAGCGTTTACAGACACAAATCTTCACATGCACAAACATCTAGACCCGGAACAACTATCTGTAGGCCATGCAAATATTTGTACCGTGCGGGAATCGAACCCATGACCCGTAGCGCAGAATCCGATCGCTCAGCCCCGGCACCAAACGTGTTGAACGCATTAGGCTGTAGTTGTCTGACAATTACACATTTCTCTCATAATTATAACGATAATTAATCATCCTATTGTTATCTATTCCGACTAGTAGTTATTATTAGTCCCTAATAGTCAGCTAAGAGCACTTATCTTACTAATTATAACGTGAACTGAATACCATCTGAACTTTAAATGTCAATAAAGCGTTACGCACTGCAGTGAATAATGGCGATTATCGGAATTTATGTCATCATTTATTTCTAGACTTTGGTCCTAATTTCCGCACGAGTTATGTTGGTACTTCTGTTTACTTTATGTGAACAATTTCTTACAACGCCGTGTTCGGTAAACTGTATATGCCACACGACCCAGTTGTAACGAGATCATCTATGGCTGTCTGTGCTATCAGTCAGAAGCGTACAAATTAAAAAACAACAAAATAAATAACATAACATCACGCCTGTATTCCCCGAAGGGTTGGGCAGAGGTGTATAGTAACACCTTCATTTCGCTGTTATGAATAAGTCCCATGTAATAGGAGGCGAGCCTATTGCCATCAACCGGGCACAAATCCAAATTCCGGGCTGCTACTGAGGAATTCCACACGGAATGACCCAATAACACTGCCCGACCTAGGGATCGAACCCAGGACCTTACGATCAGCAGTCGCGCTTGCCACCACTAGTCCAACGAGGCAGTAAATAAATAGTATGAGAAAAATTGTTATCGAATTAGGAAGTTTTTGATACATGATATAGCTCTTAAAATCTGGAAAAACAAACCCAGTACAGTCAACCAGAAAATAAAAACAGAGAAACCACAGAACCGCAACACGAAACCTACATTTCCCGGTCGCGTTAAGTCCCTGAAATATGCAAACGTACAATCGGGTGCAGCGGCCGACTCCGGTAACCCAGTTAACCCGTGAACTGTACACGGGACGCGGACGATGACTCGTTTATGTAAATGGTACTTTGTGAGCGACTGTACATTGACATGTACAGACGAATATGGCAAGTATATTGGGACTGGAAGCGTGATGCATTTCAAGTGTTTGATAAATTTCTGCCTAGCCTTTTCCCGACTATTTTGGGGTCAGCTTCCAGTCTAACCAGATGCGGCTGAATACCAGTATTTTACACGGAGCGACAGCCATCAGACCTCCGCAACCCATTTACTGGGCCATGCCGATATCCTAATGTTAGACCGGTTGTCAAACTTTCGGGCTTCTAAATTCCCGTAACGAAAGAAAGAAAGAAAGAAAATTCATTTATTCAGCCAAGAACACTGACAGCATAAATAAAATAAACATACAAAGAAAGAACAATATAATAGGAATTAAACACAAATTTTATGCTGTCGAGTATGTCCATGCCGAAAAGGTTACCAACTCAGCATATGCTACCTGACATAACGACATGCTAACGACTGTCATAGGTATTCATATGACACCCGGTACCGACTGTTTAACGTGTTCTCCAGCACGGTAGGGCCTCGATGTGTAACGAACGGTCACCCATCCAAAGGCTGACCGCGGCAAGCGCAGCTTAACCTCGCAACTCGTATGATCCGCGCGGTTGGTAATTAACCACAAACCTCATGTTTATTAATGCAATATGTTACGTTATAAAACAGAATGTGTGTGCTCTGAAAACGCCCTGAAATGCACTAACCTTGATTGGAAACTAGTGCAATATTACACACATTGCGTGTCGGTCCATTAGCCGCTAGGTAGAAGGGACGTACCTACTTCATAATTATATTCTTATACTAGCGACGCGCCCCGGCTTCTCACGGGTGCAATGTAGATACTAATGTGGGGCATATAAACCTTCCTCTTGAATCACTCTATCTATTGCTGAAAACTGCATTAAAATCCGTTGCGTAGTTTAAAAGATCTAAGCGTACAGACAGCGGGAACGACTATGTTTTATACTATGTAATGATTACGAACATGTATAATCAAAAGTTAAAGTAAAGCTATCTGTATTGTTACAAAAATAACCATCGGCAGTAACTAACATAGTATAATAAGGGTGATATGTGATGCAAAGACCAGTATCAGAAATACCAGGTTCCCACACGAGAGCGCCTAGGTGCCTAGATACAGGCAGCGATAAGATTTGTATATGTATGTTATCTGACTAACATCACTAGCGAAGTAAGTCCATGTACTACTAAAAGATATATCTGTAGAAACATATCACTAACTTAAAAGGGCTGGTAAACGCTTAAAATTTTACGGCTCTTCGGCAGTGTTACAGCAACATGGTCGTATTACTCGTCAACAATGACAAGTTGTCCGGCAATATTGTCTTAATTTTGCTGGTCGTGTATTGCCGAATATGGATGCGATTAAGCATAATGTGCATTTGATGCTGTCAAAAATTACTGGGTATTGCCGGCTACACATAACAAAATAATGTTGATCATTTACCAGCTCCTTTAGAAATAAATGATGTAATATGTTTCATAAAGACGCTTAAAAGATCGGAACAATCGGTTGGCAGATTCTGGTACGGTCGCAGAAACTAAAGATCTTGGAGTCGCAAATGATGCTTCCGAAGTTCAGGATTTGATTGCAATGATCTACAAACAGAACTGGGTTATCTTTTGCGAAGTTCCCAGTTGCAGTCCCACGATAGAAGTTATGACATCGCGTAAATAAAAGTTTCGCGTCCTTCAATATGGAATCTAATACCAACATGGCGAACTGAAGGTGTGAATCAAATTATAATCTATTCTGCACAGCTTAATTAATAAGACCCGTCTGGTTACAGACAGGCAAATACCGTAGGACGGCATTCGATGTGAGTAGCTTAGAACTGAAAAACTTAGGTGTGGCGCAAAGGCCTATACGCAGAGTGAACGTAGGCTCAGATAAACATATGTATAGCTAGATTAAGGCGTGGGTTAGGTCACGTTTTCCTTCACCGTTTGATGTAGTATATTTATTTATAGCTAACCTAGTTTCGTGAATTATGTGTGTTTCTCTCGATTTTCCCCTTTATGAGGCAAGGGAACTACTAAATCAGAATACCAAGTTAGTTTACATAGCTTGAAGCTATTACTACTTCTAAAGGAAACAAATTGAGTTAGCTCGAGTGCCTATATTAACGATTTGTTAGCTATATTAATCTTCAGTATTGCCTTTATGCTAGTTTGACTCCACGAGATGACTCTATTTAACCCTCGTTCCGTTCCTCTTATCTATTCTAGAGATTTGGCTCTTTGCTAAGAAATAAATGAGAGAAATGCCTGAAATTAAATTAAAAGTCTAATATATCTTCTGAAAATAGATTAAGGAACAACAATATACATAATGATATGTAAATGTATACAACGTTCTTAGTTGATTCTAGCTATGTACAAAATTGCGTACCTTCGATCCGAAGCATGTACAAACATTTGTACAAAATGTTGTAGGTGCTTTCGCGCGCGGAACTCTGCGCCAAAGTGTTCCAAACATTGGCTTTCCAACTTTCTTCGCTTTGATGTGCGCGAAAATCCGACTTACATATTTCAAATGCACTCAATGATATGCCTACGCTTCGTGAGATTGTGAATTTGCATATAATAAGTCTTTTGATCGGCTATAATATTATTGAAAGGAATAATAGATCATGTTTTCATTTGAGGAATGATAGCATTAAAATTTATAATTCGAAAAGATTTATGGTAACTTGACTTCATGTTAGCCTCAAGATAATCTTTTCTTCGTCACAGAAAGTGTCTGCCAACTCCGTCATGCAAAGCAGATCTCAGCAAATATGCAGAAAATGGCTTACATAAAGAAACAAAATGTTAATCACGAAAAAGTGACAATACGTAAATTCTTGAGAAACGTACAAACATCAAAACAGTTTTTGCCAATTCAAGTTGCAATGAACACGAAAACTAAACTCAGTAATATAAGTAACTACTTGCCACGATCAACTTGTGCAGGGGCTTGGGGTCAACATTTGACCGCGTACTTACGTAAACCATTGTCTCCACGTAATTAATTCTAAATACGCGCCTTATAAAGATATTCACGTCTTAGAAAGCAGTACCTACATGATTCATAATTAAATTCATCTAGTTTTACGTGGGTTTAGTGGGAATGGCTTTGTTCGTTATGCGCTTGACTTTGAGAATTCAATACTTGATACTTTGTGGCTTTCGTTTTACTGTAACTTCATTTATTCTTTATTTATAATTAGATTTGGTATAAAATCATTAGAAAATATTGGAACCTAAGTGCTGTTCTACTCGTTCCTTTGAAAGGTTGAAGGACCAATTTTAACTCTTAAAGTATCAATGCTATGATCATAATCAACTAAGGCTCAGTTGCACCAACTAACTATAACCGTAACCATAGCAAAATTTCTGTCATATCAGTACAAATTTTACATAAATATGGCAAGATAACAATCATAGTTAGTTGGTGCAACTGAGGCTAAGTCTATTGCAGTTCACTGGTGGACATAGGTCCCGTCCAAGTTGCTCCATAAAACTTGGTCCTCCGCCTTTCGAATCCAGTCCACCTCTGCTATGATCTAGTTTAAACCAAATTTTGGGGTACCAGAATTTAAATTCCATCGATTTCGAACCCTATAGCAATGTCTTATTGCAGCTAAACGGATCGTTATTGCCATATATAGTTTTATTAAACGTAAAGTCTATCTATAAATTGGACTCTGTTAAACCGTCATTATAAACTCGCACAACTCCAGTAATCCTATTAACTTCTACTACACTGCAAATACTGCAATACATGAGTAATGTAAATGTTGCTTTTACTGCACTTAATCAATAAAGCTGTAATTTATTATCCAATTCCTCATCTCGTAGATCTTAAGCCTTTAATTCTATTCTGATCTTTGTAACTGCTACGATTTGGTCCTTCGGAACTGAGCAGAGTGAAATTTAAAACATTATCACTATTTTGCTTTGTAGAACGTCTTGATATAGAGTTTTATTCACCTCTTGACTTGGCTAAAACTTGTGTGTTCAAATCGTCATACTTGGGCCTTCTGGATACAAAGAATGGAAGTACAAATTTTAGCACTTCATAACTCACGTCCCATCTGTTAGTTCATCTATTGTTTCGATTGTGACGTCCCCCCATTTAATCACGGTGTTAAATTATAACCCTTAGTGCTTGCCTACAATAAGGAACTTCTGTGTAAAATTTCAAGATTATAGACCCAGTGGTACAGGCTGTGTGTAAATATGTCAGGCAGTCAGTCCGTTTCTTCTTTTATACTATCTAAAAGAAGGTTGTTAGATGACATAGCTAAACTCTGGTCCTTCTAAATAATAAAGAGTGAAAGTCCAAGTTTTAACACCACATAACTCCATACAAACAAATCTGTACACATCTCCCATCTGTTAGATAGTTTAATTCCCCTTTTACGTCTTGATTATCAGGCGCGTGAGTCACGATCTGGTGCCAGTGAGACCTGTGACCTGTGACGTAAGAGTGGGAAATGTATGAACTGTTATGAAGTTATTGTTTTAGTGCAATATTGTTGTTATGTGTTTGTAGTACTGCATAAACTGTGGAGTGCAGTCGCAGCTATAAATAAAACAGTCAATGATCTAATAGGTCTAGAAGTGCCGTGAGTATAGCCCGCAGCATTGTCTTCATATTTTTGAGTTACACTGCGCGTTTGGACTCATCTATAAAACATCATTAGTTAAGATTTTCATAAAATGGAGCTTTTTAGAAAATACTTTTGACGTGAACAAAATGATTCAAAAGTCAATTCTGTAAAAAAGAATAACTATGCTAGTATATCTGTCACCTTATCACCGATAGATCGGTACTACTCTCAAAATATCACACCTGAACAACTCGAGCTTACTCGTAGTTTGACGTTGACGTTTAAAAATAACATCACCTTCACTATTTGCGTATATTTACGAGGCGCGCCGAGCCCACCGACAATAGCCGTCACGAAATCATCGGCTCGGACTAAACCATCTGCCTGACGTATAAATACGTCATTGACGTCACTGTTGCTATGTAAAGGTGTACTATAAAACAATAGGTACTAGGAGGGTGATACGTTAGCGACTCTTTTTTGTTAATGTCAGTATAACTTTGGCAAATAAAACTCGTCAAGCCTTGAAGAAGGTTTTCCTTAAGCTCTGTCAAGGTGACTGTTGGCTTGCTATGTGATGTACTGAGAGGTATGGGTGTTGGTATGTACGGTTTTGATATTCTTGGTAAAGGGTATCCTTTCTGTGCCTATAGCAAAAAAGTCTTTCAAATTTCTAGCCTTGTCTATGTCAAGGTTTATACGGCCGGTTTATTGGCTCTTGTCTTGATTATTTGGCAACCATCTAACCATAGCGATGCGCGTATGACTGCTCTGGTTTCAGTTCAAGGCGTAATTTCTTTATGGGCTCACTACGTTTAAGTGAAATTCAAGATTCGGCAATCTTTGACACAATCTGCATTTACAGAAATTTTAATATTTACAACCCACGGTACGGTCTTTCAACTTTAATGTCTGGTCTGATGCAATACAAATCATGTTTTTCACTCTATATTCTTTGATTTACATAAAAGAACAGTTTTAATTGTATTTTTTACAATGAATACGTTCATTAATCACGTAAATAGTCTAGCACGTCTGCGCTTGAAACTTGTTTAAATACCAAATGTCGTCACAAATGAGGATATTTTCAGATTTATACATATTTCTCTCTTGAACTTGTTTTCGATAAGGAAAATGAAGCAAAATTGCTTAACATGTATTTCTAGAATTAAAGTCAAAATAATTTATTTCAAATGAATTGGAAGTAGTGTAGTTCCTTTGGAACAAAACAAAAATAGCACTATTATCGCCATTACCTAGTGTTTTAGCTGAAAAGAAGAAGCAGCCACACCATCTCCCCAGATTGTAAATCAAATCCACATGTAAAACGTCAAACTTATTCTTCAGATAAAGCTTATTTCACGATTGTTAAATATTACATTTCTGTGGTAGTAATAGTAAGTACTACTACTAACGCAGAAATCTAAATAATGATAACTAGAACTCAGTCTTTGGGCCTGACTGTATATGGTTCCATATCATATTGAGTATGACTGCGCAATTTGTAGACGTGTTTTCAAATTGTCACCCGCTTGTGAATTGACTATCTATTATGGAAATTTATTGCTGCTATTCTGGCGTTTCCTTATTATTTTTATTTGGTAATATCCTATTATAATAGGCACTTTATTATATGCGGGTTGTACAGGGACAACGTGACAGAAACGAATAAAACAAAATCCTTTTAAGTTATGGCAGTGGCTGCATTGCAAATGCAGCGGGAATAATTATTTTGTTCGTCGCTGTCGCTTTTGGAGTCGGCTTCGGCCTTAACTTAATATTAGCACAGTTCTCTTCTTGCTTATGATTGTTAGTCATAGTGAATATTTAAGAGTACGTCTACCAGCTGTTTACTTCATGTCGTCATTAATTTATTTTTGATTAGCCGGCGCCATCTGGCACTTTCGGACTTTATCGGCCTATCGCTGTTCAGGGCTGGATGTTACTAAATTTTATTGAGGAAGTTTTGCCCGTAGTTAACACGCTGGGCAAACAAGTCACTGCCGAATCTGCGCTCGTAAAGCTGACAAGCTTACACTTCACACGAAATTTTGAGAACTACGCACGTTAACATAATTGAGTTTTTGATTTAAATTTTTTTTTCGGGATTGCGATATCCTCGTCATCACCTTCTTTAAGCGATTCATTAGACTGTTTACATAGATTTCGGGTCTCAAGACAGACATTATATTAATATTATATTTCGTCATTTCTTCCACTACCCGTTTGGATTCAACAATAATTCTAATCGTTACTTCCATTTTCTGACACGCTCTGAGGTTAACTTAAACTTTTATAAGAATTTGTAATGCTATTATGATTTTTATTTTGGTATGGCTAATTTTGAACCCCCGTTTTAAATTCCTCCATTGAAATTCAGACGAGATAAATCTTGGATTTAAAAACTATTTTATTTAGGAATTAAAAACCCCTAACTACCTTTTTTTTTTTTTTTTTTTTTTTTTTTCTCACGTGGGGAAATCCTCATGGACTATCCCCCGTCTGGGGAAGACGGGGGGGTGTGCCAGACTCTTACTGGCTAAAACCCCACGGTGTCCCTCCTTCTGACCTAAGGTCGGGGTCACGGGATTCGCTGTTGCATGCACCGCGACCCCGACAGGTCTCGGTCCACCAGCTTCCTCTGGTGGACCCCTCCTGTGGTGGGGCAGTTGCTCCCCTGCCCCACATCCGTCCGAGAGGCGCGCGCAGGACAAGACGCGCCATCCTCCCTGGGCCCGTTACTGGTCGGGCGACGGGTTCCCCAACCCGCCGCCCGCAGGCCACTCACTAGGGTGGCCGGAGATCGTCACGCGCCCTCCGGCGCCCGGTGCGTCTAGCGCGAGAAGGGAGAGAAGAAGCGGCCTCCCTCTCCCTCTCCGCTACCTCCTTGGTCGCCATCACCCCCTCGCAAAAGGAGGCGATGGCTTCCCACGCAGTCTCGCTCCCGACCATGGACAGAACCACGGCCGGAAGCGAGAGGTCACCGCCGATCGCCGCGACTAGCTCGCGGCGCTGCGACCCCCATGCTGGACACGCCTGCAAAGTGTGCAGCGCCGTGTCCTCGGGGCAGTCGCAGTGGTGACAACCGGGCGTCTGCTCCCGGCCTATTCGACACAGGTACTTCCCGAAACAGCCGTGTCCCGAGAGTACCTGCGTCAGCCGGAAGCTGAGGGCGCCGTGACGTCTCTCCAGCCACTCCTCCATCACGGGTCTTACCGCCGCTATCGCGGCGTGCCCCAACCCCTAACTACCTACCCTTAATTAGTTCAACCCCTAATTAATTAATATTAACTATCAGTCTTCCAGGTATCACTCAATTATTCCTAGCACGACATTAGCTAATTGGCTAGGTGTTAATCATGTATACGAGTTTTCATCACGCGATATAATATCATTTGTATTGTACACGTCATACTTATAGGTATCCGTCGGACTACATCGGTTTTGCATTAAGTTGTCATGTCCCAGTTTTTTTACGCAAGTTTTTACATCATTATCCATGCAAGCTTTTAACCTAAAATGTTCTGTTTCCATATATTATGAAGCCATATTTTCTTCATAATGCCCAACAGTAGGTAGACCGGGTGTTCTGGTTATGGAATGAAACAGAACTGAATTATTCACTTTTGTAATAGAATTCGAAACTAAATCTGATAGATACCTACAATTTTGGCTAGAGTATTATTAAGATAAAGTAGAGATCCTGACCTTGTTCTCGCTATGAGGGGAACCAATTACTTTCAATAAACACAATACCTGGACAAGACTACTCACAACTGGATGCAGCAGGAAGAAATCCGGCTCTGTCCCAACACAAACAGTTTAAGTGGACTAGAACTTTTCCGGCAGTTTAGACGGGCCAGCAAAACAGCTGGTCTGACATAATGGGGACATGGCCTTTGCGCTCAAAGCAGCATGCAGTGCAGCAGTGACATAACACATGTCATCGGGTTATATTTATCACAGTCATGCTCAAGTACTTTATACGATAAAATAGAATCTATTTTTGAACATATTTAGTAATAAGCAACTTTTCTATCATAGAAACATTTTTAGATTCAAAGCGGACCCCAACAAGTTTAGGTCCAGACTAAGGCTGTCTGGAGATACAGTTTTATGCCTTGAAACAGACTAGTCTCAAGGCAGAAAACTGTGTCTACAAACACAAAGAGTCCCGTCTTCTTCTTTTCGTGTGGTTAGTGACTAACCTGGTGTTAGAGTTTATGCCGCCCATGGGTCTCTGACTAGGCTTCACATGCCGTCGAGAAATATCTCTCGGGCATGCCGGTTTCCTCACGATGTTTTCATTCACCGTTTTTAAGCAAGTGATAATTATACAATACGCACGTGAATCCGAAAAGTCAGAGGTGCGTGCTCGGGTTTGAACTTGAGACCTATAACTTGGCAGTCCGACACCCACACCATTAGGCTATCACTGCTGTTAAAAAAGTCCCGCGTGTGAAGCCATTCCCATGTGGTTAGCCTAAGAGGAAATATACGAGTAACTTATTATTCATCTGTATCAGCCTACCTGTCTGTGACATCATCCTGGAAGTTGTAAAAGATCACAAAGACACACAGGAAACGAATTACTTCTCCCATGTCTAACAAGACTTAATAAACTATCATCTACCCACCACTCCATCGTCGAACTCGTTGGTGGTTGCGTTACAGCCGTAAGTAGTTTCTAACGGGAACTGATTATTTGTAACCTCGTCTTATTTATGTTTACATAGAAGAAGAAAGTATTCGATAAAACCACTTTGAAGCTAAATATTGGTTATTTTTTTAAATATCTGCAATCTTGTTAGCTATAGCTTGGAGTTCATGTAAAGCTTTTATCGGTGATGATATTTTTATCGTGGCGATGTGCTAAGTGCACTTTCGGAATTTTGGCAATTTCGTAATAGGCATGACCGCGTCGTGCGCTGCATTGGAGAAGATTTTATAGACTGCAGCTTTCTATTTGTTTAAGAGAAAGAGCCTTTAAGATATTTCATTGATCGTTAAAACCATTTTATAATCTTAGTAATTATTTAGGTACCGCTTGTTATTTGTAGTTATGGGCGCGTAAACTGAAGTGATTGCGAGTCACTATCGGTCAAAAAGCTAAAGACCTACGTGTCAGTTTCCTGGCAGACTGCGAATTTCTCGTGTCCAACCTGTTTGCACGTTGTAGCGAAAAAAAGATTGATGGTTCCCATTGAAAACTGAACTTTAAAACGTAATGAATCAGGGCCCATTTTGTATTGATAGGATTAGTCGTTCGAAAACCAATTTCGCTCTCAACAGTCGACGCAGTACTCAGTAATAATTCAGTAAGGCGCGTGACTGCGCACATGAAAGACGTGTGCACTACGTTCGGACGGAAAATAAATCTTATTATCCGACGCGATCGTGAATTTAGCGAAGTTTAATTTTCGTTGAACGAAAGCGTGTTTTAGCTTTCTATTTTATTCGTATCTTTGAGTGTTTGTAGTGCTTGGAATATCTAAAATTTGGATTGTGGTATATCTTCTGTAACGTGAGTTTTCCCATAACCTGGCTAAATCCCTTTACGTGTTTGCAAAACATTGATTGTTGATCACGTAAAGCAAAATTCTTTATTACACTACATTACACGAACAACCTACCCTTTGACGTATGTAACTTAATTATTTAACTATTATGTTTTAAGATAAGAAACGCTCGCGACAGTTAAATCTATTACCATAACATGGGCAAATAAAAATTAACTATGGAACGCAAATTTTCTTCATGTTGTACTTACAAATTAGATCGTTTAGTGGAGCGAGTGCATGATCTAGTTTCAACGTTCATATATGTACTAGTGGATAACAATGCATTTTATGATTATTATTTGTAATGATTGTTTGTTTATTTTCATAAAATTTAATTCTCTCATTACTAATGACTATCTGCATGGCTAACCTTTGTAGTACACTCATATGGTTTCGGCTTATGATTTTGGTTAAGTTTAATATTATTAGTGCCACACTAATTCTTACCATGTCTGGCATTATTAAAATAGGTTGAAAATTATTAAAATCATACTACTTTATTATCTTATCTTATAACACCTTTAATTTTTTTCTACATTTTTTAATGTATTGAAATACTTCACCTTCATACTCTTTTTTCGACCAAATGTTTTAGTTTGTCTGCATTGCAAATATTTTCATTTAACGACTAGACTAGACGATACTTGTTTTAAGAGGTTTGCTTATTAACCTTGAATCTCAATAACACTAACATTTTCTTCTAAGATATTATTATTTTGTTTGATTTACGACCTTCTGTACGAGACTGATGCTAGAAAATTGATACCTACTTAATATAAATTATATAGCTCCATAATTCTACCTTTCTCGCTGATGTGGTATTAAAGGAAAAATATAGACTATCTGTAGCCTGTTATTAGATAGAATTATGATGAAGGGAAAAATCTAGGTTACTTAGACCATGTCTTAGTTTTCCATCAGGCGAGCTTTTGATTGATATAAATATTCAAAACCGAACGAACGAAAAGAAAAAAGCAATTAATTTTAATGCAAGGTCATCGAAAGATGAATATAATTTAAATGTTGATGATGCAGTTATGACTAGGTGAGATAGTAGAAATTTCTGGATACTCATTGCATAGTTTGATATAATGTGATATCGTAATAAGGCATTGCTGAAATGATGACGGTCGGCGTGTTGATTGGTGTTTGATTATATTCTTATCAGCAAGTCTATATATCACTCTACTGCCCATCCTTCTGATATGTATTTAATCCTTTAATAGCATATTTTGGCATTCATGACGTACTAGGTTTTTTTCTACAATAAAGCTTTTGATACACCAAATGCGAGGCGCGGGCGGGTCCTGACGACGGTGGATCCGCGCTTGCATTTGGTGTACCATGCTTCGTTATAATCCCATGAATACAACTCACGCGGACTGCGTTTGATGTGGCCAACGCTTAAAGCAAACCGAAAACCATACCTTACATGACAAAGAATGCAATCACCGACCCACATTTTTAGCATACTGACTATTAGAAATACCACCGCAATAGCTCATATTTGGGAGAAGCTTTATCCAGCACTATAGAATGCTATACAATGTTAGTAGGAAATAGGGTACTAATCTGAAGAGGTATTAAAGTACCCATAATAATGAATCTTTTGTTCTACAACTTTCCCCAAAAGTCAATAGAGAAAATGTATCATCAGCTGTGTTAAAAATTTAATCCATATTTGGGGTCACGGATTAGAAGTTTCGTTTTCTGAATCCAAAAAAAACCAGCGATGTCGTTTAAAAAAAAAACCATTCAAATAGGTACTTAATCGATATTTTAAACGGTCTTAATTAGCTTCACTTCGTATATTTGTTTGTTTGTTTGATTCAAATCTTGCGACAGATTTTTCAACTACTTCTGCTTAACCGATTCCCCTGAAACTTCACACACAAATTAAATTCCCATGACAATACAACATTACAATAATTTCAACCTTCAATCCTCAAATCCTGACACTGCAAGGTACTGCAAGAAAAAACCGTTTAACTTAAACCTGTTTTAAGGGATTATGCACTTTTAACACTTACTTTACATTCATACTTTAACCTTGTAAATTGTTTATGGTTATTATTACGCTCTGTGGTCTTAACACGCGTGTTTTTAATATATCGTATCAAAACACTTCAATCAAAGTATTTATCAGCCAAGAATTTGACTCATGTTATTTTGTAAATATTCAACGTTACACACTTCGCAGAAATTGTGATGGTCATTGCTTATGTATTGTTATTTTCTTTATAAAGCAATTACACATCTAATACCTTCTACCTTCTTCGAAGAACATATGTTAATTAGGTAGGTAATCTTCATCTCTCGTGTCATCATTAGATATTTGAGAATAGCTCATGCACGCCGTGATGATAAAATTAGGTAGTCAGTAAGGTTGGTAGCGGGGCTGACTGCCCAGGGTGCGCCGGACGTACTCGCCGCCCGATCAGTAACAGGCCCGAGAAGGCGCGGCGCGCCGTGTTCCGTGCGCGCTTCTCAGAAGGACGTGGGGCAAGGCCCCACAGAGGAGAGGTCCGCCATGGGTTGGCGGACCGGGACCTGCCGGGGTTGCGGTGCATGCTTTTGCGAATCCCGCGACCCCGGCCGTACAGTCAGGAGGAAGGAACACCGTTGGTTTTTAGTCGGTAAGAGTCCGGCAGATCCCCTCGCCTTCCCCGGGCGAGGGACATCCATGAGGATTTTCCAACGAGAGAAAAAAAAAGAAAAAAAAAAAGGGTGCGCCGGACGTGCCTGAACTAAGGCGGTGTCAGCGGTATGGCGGCACGAGACGTACACCCTAAGAGGGCGCATGAACCTCGGCCATTCCTACGTTACAGCATTTTACAGGGCACAGTAATAGAATCTCGCACCGGGCGCACAAATCACTACTTACGGCACTGGTGGGAATGCACTAGTGCTATTAGATGACAAGGATAGTACTACAATACGGGTGTGTGAGGAGAGGGGAGGGAGCGGACCTCAGGCCCCAAATGCGTACAGGACCGCGCGTACTGTAAGAACAGCCCCCGGACTTCGGTCGTGTCAGTTCAGCCTGATTTGTCGCTACACTTATGGAAGCTGTGTGTTCCTAACACCCATATGCACAAACATTACTAGGAGGCCTCACAGAATGCTCAAACGGACTGCGTTGAATACGGGTCTGGGATTGGTTGCCTTTATGTGCGAGATTAAAGGCAACCAATCACAGAGCCGTCTTCAACGCAGTGCGTTCGAGCACTCAGTGAGGCCTTCTAGTAATGTTTGTGTATACGGGTGTTAGTATCGTCACTCGTGGAGGCTCTTTTGATGCACCCTGTACTAGGTTAATGATCTTATTAGGTTCGCTTCTTTTATCTCCAATTTTTATAATGCCATACTGGATTTAAACTTTTGCTAAATTGTGGGATAACACGCGATCTTCGATTCTCAGCATTAAGTTTTTCTTTATCTATCCAACCACTATACTGGACATGCTGTCCACTAAAAAGGATTCATATTAATCCGACTGATTTCAATCAATTTCGTAAATTGTCTATAGGAGTTTGTCAAATGGGTGGGTCATAGACACAGTCAACAGCAAAACTCGATGACTATTTCGGAATTTCAAATACAATTACGTATCTATGTTGCTAATCGTTTATTAAAAAAATCATAATACTATTCTTGAAAGGATTATCTACTCAATAGTTATTAAACTAAGTAATCAACATACTTTTGATGTTAACTGTACAATCATTCCACTTTGCAATATAAATGTTAGGTATGATCCATACTGGATGTGTCGGCACTATTCATACCACGTGCAGCAGCAATGCGCAAGCGCATATAAAGACCGCAATTGTACATACATTGTAGCGATTGGACCCTCGCCCGACGCTCTACAATAATCCACTTCTATCAATAGACGCCCGCTTTATTATATCAAATAGCGTCAATAGACTACGTTTATTGTTCCACTAGATTTCAGAGTCATGGGGACAAGTAGAAACACTAGAAACTACTGAATGCACCGTGCAAGGATCCTTAAAAACTCCTTTTGCGTCTTCAATATTCATGCTCTTTAAACAGACGCACGCGCACACAACACGATGTTGTCACCTTCATGCTATTTAGTCCACCCCACGTGTTCTCCTAAATATCATTGCAAGCGACTATGCTATTATATCTGGTCGTTAAGCGAAATATTCGCCTGAATATGAATACCTAGCTTTACAGTGCGAAAATCTGTGTTCTTATAGAGGTCAAATGGCTGTCGCCCTTAAACCCAGACACTCGCACTTAACACTTAATAATGAGTATAGAACCGGTTTTATTGAGAAAAACAAGCTGGCTCGGGAAAACTGCAAGATAAAAGTTACTTGAGAATTATCGCACCAACATTTTCACCCATCACGCTTTCCGACAGCTATAGGAACGGTTAGCGATCCAATTCCGGCCGATACAGGCCGATACAGCCCGAAGTTTTGTTCACCCCTTAAGGCAAAATAGATTGACAATCATACAATACTCGAAATAGTTGTAGAAGGCGCGAAAGCCACCTAATTGACGTTTCACGGGCACTGTAAATCTGTATTTTCTCCTCGAAATAGAAAACTTGTTCGGTCGGCCCCGTGGCACGATTTACATAGCTTGCGCCCACCGCGGACTCGGCTGCAGCCGCTGGTGGGTGTTGGACATAGCTTCGTAATTATTGTTAGAGAAATCTATGTAGCACGAGATTATTGGTATTGTATGGTAAACATGAATGTATGGCTGATTGAGTTGCTCGTAAACTTCAGCTGGTTAATTCTACTGAAAGAAACGTTGATCAATGGCGGCCAAACTGAAGCCGAATCGTCCATTCAGACAGATTTCGTTTAAAAAAACGTCAAATATTTTGACAACGAAAACCAAACAAGACTCAAACATTTTGCCGGTTGAGGTTCTTTTGCGGTTGGCCCACAATGTTGTTAGTAGAACTGGGCCTCTGGTTAACCTCCAAATGTATTTGTGCAGTGTAATGCTTATGTGGGTGGCTTAAGCCTATAACTTGATTCGATTGAGTCATGCCAACTATAGCAATCTTGTCTGGAATAAATATGGTGAACTGAAAGTTGTTAGCAATGCACTATGGACCGACAGTCTCCAATCTCATCCTCCTCTTCTGGTATTTTCATGAGATGACTACCCCCTAAAACATTCTTTGTTGTCTTTTCCTACATTGAAACATTTGAAGAATCATATTTTCCAAGCAGTACCTTCCCAGTCTCTATTTCATCATTAATATTAGATTTGGTGTCCCTCACCTTTTCGTGATTACATATGCACTCCTGTGTTGCATTTGCAATACTTTCTATCACCATTGTTTGCGTTGCATGTGTTTCGTTATTGTATGTTCAATGTCTAACATTGTTTTTTTACAGCCACATGCAATATTTATTGAACATGTTTACGCAAGGGTACTTACATATTTAACACATCGGTTTATGAGCTGAGTTTTTGCATAAAATTGATCCATCAAACTGTCATTGCATCTAAAATTCTTAATTATGAGAAGTAATTTTGATAAATGGCAAAGATTTAAGAGGCTCGTGCCTAAAGTGATGAAATCACAGCTGGATCGGTGTCAAAAAGGACTTCACACAAAGTTAATTATATAACAAGATACCCAACCAATGCAGTAGCGAAAAGCACGCACGTAGTAGGTATCTTGTTATCTAATAAAATTTTAGTTATTGTTTTATTTGGATGTATCGTCTTGATGTCATGATACCTAGTAACCCTGTGTAGTTTCGCCAGTCCTATCGATATAACTCTGTATATTCGTGCGTCTGTAAAGCCCTCGACTATCGCAATCGTGTCGGTTGTGTTATAACTGTTGACGCAAGGACACGTAATAAAAACGTCTACTAAACAAAGTCAACACCGACATTTCTAGTTAATTTCTTTTACCGTTACATTTCTAATGTCACGTTTTATAATCGCTTTGTCATCAATCATGTGTTTACCCCGTTTGTTCTTGAACAAGTGAGATTAAGGTCAAGTACGTGAAGTTGGATATGTTCCAACATCAATAGCCTAGTCTGGATTAATATTGCCCATTTCGGCGCCTTTTATGGGTGGTCTTTTAAGACGTCTGCGCTTTCTCGCCGATGTCTAACGTTTTATCTCTCCTTCCATTTGCTTTTATTAGAAGAGGAGCATTAAAACGCATTTATATGCCAAAATCGTTTGCAATTGTGTTAGAACAGGGTTCTCCTATATTGATCTCTACATAGAGGATAATTTCATTTTCATAAATAGAGATACGTGGTACTTCCTTCCTCCTAGCCTGTTCCCAACTATATTGGGATCAGCTTTCAGTCTAACCAAATACGGCTGAATACCAGTATTTTACACGGAGCGACTGCTATCAGCCCTCCGCAACCCAGTCACTGGGCAATGCCGATAATGTGGTACTTGATGAACCTAATTCGGACAAAGATGGTTACGGTCACCAAAAAGCAAGACTCTGGCATCTCTTCTCTTTTTAACCGATTTCGTAAAAAAGGAGGTTATTAAGTGAGGCTTTGTCGCAAAGTACGTAGGTAGTATAGTAGGTAGATGCTACTACCTATATAGGTACTTTTTAATCAACACGGTAACACTTGATTTACGATCCACGCGTCAACGCATATTTGGTAGTGAAAGAAAAACAGTGCATTAAGCTTATCTTCGCTCGCAACTTGTTATGCAGGACCGCGCCGAATTGATTGACACAGTACCTACTCGTGACGATAAAATGACTGTGGTAAACCTGGCCAGGTGCTACTTATAGCTTCTAGAAAAAGATGGAAAGTGTAGAAATTTTAAAAGAATGAATTAGTTAGCCGAGGTCCTCGGTGATGGAGACGCGGGTCTCCGCCGCGTACCGTCATTAATTAAATACAACTCCAACTTAGCCATAGATATGGCTATCCATGTCTATCGGTAGATTGCGAGAAGTTTTAAGCATTCGCCCCAACAAACGCGGTGCGCGAGCGGGGCGTGTCGTCAGCGGACGCGCGGGAGTTGTATTGCGCTGAAATTTTGTGTGTGAACGCTTCATCGTATTCCCTTGAATACAACTCAAGCAGGCCCACCGACGACACGCCCCACGTTTAGTAAACGCTTTAATGAGCGTACCTCTAGGTGCAATAATCTAGTATAAAAGCCGATAAAAATTGCACAATGCAGGCCTTTTATTGATTGACACCAGTTAGATTGCCAATTAGTATGACCTCATAATTATTGGCAATGTACCTACCTAAGAGCAATGCGCTATAAAGGACCGCGAATTGTGAATTTGAACTATTTTCTCTTGGTATAAAACACGATTTAACTTTCGCATAGTAAAAATTTACAATATACGATACCTCTAGGCACTACAAATCTACAAGGTTAGTCGGAAAGGGGGTACTAAGCCGAAAGGGTGTTAAAATACCCATAATAATGGATAACTTTTGTTCTACAACTTTCCCCAAAATTCAATAGTTTAAGAGAAATAACTGTTCAAAGATTTTATAAAAATACACTAAATTCTATCTGTTCTCAGCTATGATAGCTGTGTTTACATTTTAGGTCATATTTGGGGTCACAGGTCATTTTGAATTCGTAACTAACGCAGGGAAGAAATTTTTTTGAAAAAAACTAAAACTCTTTGCATGTTTTTCTTTTTATCGAATTTTGAAATTTAACACTTTCTTTAAAACAATCATCAGTGATACATTAAGTGGCCCGCGGCTTAGTACCTACCCCCTTTTCGACTAACCTTGTATACAACAGATACAATACTGTTGCTGTATATTTTTTTTAGATAATAATCTGTACATGTTATTAAAGCCGTTATGCTGTCAAACAAATTACATAGTCTGCCATAATAGGTAGGTGTAATAATGTTATGACTGCCTAAACTTTTTTCATCTAGTCTAATGAGAGTGAAAGTCTAGGTAGGATATTACTGGTCTCAATGGTCGTAGAATTTATTAACCTCTCACATTATTGTTACTTTCAAACTTCCTTTTGTATGTCAAAACAGAAATTAAAGATATAGATACCTACCTTTTTTTGGGTACTATTAAGTATATCTATCTCATGTTCAAAATCATACAGATACACTTAGGGCAAATTTTAGTCATCGGATAAATTGTATCTCATGAATAAATTTTACATTTTGACATGTTCTATGCAAAAGCAGTCCAAACGCCAAACTTGTTCCTCAGATAAAAGTTATCTGACGATTACAAAATCGGCGCTTAGCCAATAATAGTGACATGCGCAATGTAACTAAATTGAATTAAGCAGGAGGATTATTAACACCAATTAATTAGGTACCTATATTATTCTTTTTTTTTTGACTGTGACTATTCTTTATTGTGGCGAGAAAATAAATTATTATTAAAATCAGAAATCTATACTAATATTATAAAGCTGAAGAGTTTGTTTGAACGCGCTAATCTCAGGAACTACTGGTTGGAATAGAAAAAATATTTTTGTGTTGGATAGTCCATTTATCGAGGAAGGTTATAGGCTATATAACATCACGCTACGACCAATAGGAGCGGAGCATAAATGAAAAATGTTGCAAAAACGGGAAAAATGTCCACCCGTGCGAAGCCGGGACGGTCCGCTAGCTGGGTTATAAAACTTTATACACACGTTCTAAACGAATGTCCAGTAAATAACAATCACAAACCAATGAGTGTCTTGACTGCCTTGTTGGTCTAGTGGTCGGAAGTGCGACTGGTAAGCATAGGGTCCTTGGTTCGATCCCCAGATCGGGCAGTGTATTATTGGGTTTTCTGTTAAGAATTTCTCAGTAACAGTACTTCGTTATACTGTAGTAACAGCCTGGACTTGTGCCCGGTTATTGGCAATAGACTCGCCTAAACGAGGGTGTACTAAAAACACCTCTGCCGTACCCTTCGGGGAATAGAAGGCGTGGTGTTATGTTATGTTTAAAACAAAGAGTTAAGTCAGGTGTTAACATCTCTTTACAAATCTCCCAGGTGTCACATAATGTTGCGGTGCATGCTTTTGCGAATCCCGCGACCCCGGCCGAACGGTCAGGAGGAGGAACACCGTTGGTTTTTAGCCGGTAAGAGTCCGGGAGACCCCCTCGCCTTCCCCGGGCGAGGGACATCGATAAGGACTTACAAACGATAAATAAAATACGGTGTCACAATACTTCAAAGATCTCCGTTTCATAGAACGACCATCAGCACATGCAATTTATACTAACAAAGTCATAAAACTAAGAGAGATTTCGCACAATACGCACGCCTACATATTACATGAGTTATATATACATACATATATACCAGTCATGATTGGGGTCAGTAGAGAACCTTGATAACTAACAAGTATTATAGCAACTGTTTTAGGACTTGATATGTCGCTCTGAAGCATTAAACATATGATGTATATTGTAGTTTTGAACATAACATATCACGGCTGTATTCCCCGAAGGGTTGAGCAGAGATGTATAGCAACACCTTCATTTCGCCGTTATGTTTAAGTCCCATGTAATAGGGGGCGATAGGCCATCAACCGAGCACAAACCCAAACTCCGGGCAGCTACTGAGAAATACCACAAGGAAAATCCCAAAAGCATTGCCCGACCTGGGGATCGAAGCCAGGACCCCACGATCAGCAGTCGCGCTTGCCATCATTATACAAACGATGCAGTTGGTAGTGGTCGTTTTGAAATATATGATATACAGGGTGGAATCGCTATTTCTTTGTTCTTTGAGGGGCTCGTGGCTTCATCATACTATTTGCAAGGTTATGCTGCGCTTGCCGCGGCCAGTCTGTGGATGGGTGGCCGTACGTTATACATTGAGACCCCTCCGTGCCTCGGAGAGCACGTTAAACAGTCGGTCCCGGGTTTCATACAAATCTTGATCCACGAGATCGTGGTCCGCGACTGGATTTAGCAGACCCTGGCTTTTGTGGGTCCTGTAACTATTCGGGCCAATGGGTCCCAAGCCTGCCGCCCGCAGGCCACTCATTTTATATCCTGCTGCTTAAAAGTATTTGATAAATAGTGAGAATATAGAAAGAATTATTTTTCTATTTATGTATGGGTCACGCGAGACGATAATCTCGAGTTAATTATTTAAAGCATTCGATGTAGAACTAATAGAAGCATTGTAATAACTGCATATGGCTATTAATAGAACAAACTTAATCATTAATTCATTCATTAATATTTACCTAATGAGTTGTCATAATCATTAGCGGTCAAAGTGATGGCTCTGTGTCGATCGCCATGTTGGACTCAATACTCGAGGTCGAACTAAATCAGTTATTTTATGTTATACTAGCAGACGCCCGCGGCTTCATGTACGGATCCCTAACTTTTTTGAAAATATTCTTTCGCCTTTGTTCATCAAGGATAATGTAGGATTCTAATGGTGAAAGAATTTTTCAAATCGGTCCAGTAGTTTCAGAGCCTATTCAATGCAAACAAACAATAAAATCTTTCCTCTTTATAATATTAGTTGAGACAATGTGTCCCAATACGTAGTAATGAAACTTTAAGTGCGATATATACATTCGATTTTATCGATAAATACACCTCACTTGTGGGGTTGATTCCCTACCCGCCCAAAGATAGAGTAATTTTAGTATTTGATCTCTACATACTCAAACATCCACAACTTAAGACCTGGACCTCACGGAGGCATACATTTAATGTCATTTGAAAGGCTACAGCATAGATTGCCTAAAGAAGTATCTAACTGCCATACAAGTTAAGGATTTTTTGTAATGAGACATGACAGTACAATTTTATACATAATTTTCAAAATTTCTAAAATATAACCAAAATTGCCTTGTATTTTATTTTTATTAGTCACTCGCTGTGTCCTCACGGCTCCGCCCGCGTATTAAGTTTTATTCCAGTAATAAATATAGCCTATGTTACTCAGTGATAATGTAGCTTTCTAACGGGTAAAGAATTTTTGAAATCGGTCCAGAAGTTTTAAGTTTATTCATTACATACAAAAATACAAATCTTCTTCCTCTTTATAATATTAGTATAGATTGAGTTGTTCTACAAAACAAAATAATCACGCCTCTGTCAGATCTAGGTCTTAAGTTGTGAGTATTTGAATATGTATAGGTTGAAATATTTGAGTCAAGTACTAAATTGTTTCTACTTGTATAACTATTACCATAATCAGACGGATTGGGGATTGCAGTATGTAGTTAATAGTAACCAGGAGATTTTGCTACACCTCCAACTGACAATACCTAACACGACGCACTATTGAGTCTACGGACGCTGCAGCGTTGCACACTACCTCGCGAACGTTGCACGCAACAATGTGCGGCATTTCTACGTGTCGCGCGTCATTCCCGCGTCAAATGTTGTCTAGCGTATACACGCGCAACTAGCCGCTCAATATGACATATTGACGGGTGACATTTCCGCGACACTGACCTGGTGTGTGCGAACGAATTGTTCCGTGAAATTATGTCATCCGCGTCAAGTCCCGCCGAATGTTGCTCCATTTGTCTCTTAATGAATCTAAGGCTTTCACATCATCCCCGGGTGGAAAAGACGTTGCCTTCTCTTTCCTCAGAACCAGACTTCCTACCAAGTTTTGTACTTGTTGGTGTATAGTCTTTCCTCGTTACTTTCAGTAGACAAAAACGAGGAAATATGACTCATTTATGAACCAAATCATATCGAAAATTCTTTACCGTAATAATGCTTCCGTTTATCCATATGGAGTAAGCTTCAACGGTACCAGTATGTAATGATACCGTTTGTAAGTCACGTTTGACAATAATGCGATGTATTTGAATACTGCAGTTGCGCGTGCGGCGGGATTTCTAGCTCGTAAACTAAAGACATGAATATTTTCATAGATGAGTTCTACATTGAGAGATAATGTAGGTACTTTATAGCTGAGATATTCTGTTTCTTTGGTTTTTGGTTCCGTTAAGATAATTTAGTTTCTGGTATAGCACAGCGTAGTAATAAATAGTAAGCAAATAGCAGTGATAGTCTAGTGGTTGGCTTCCCTGTAGGAAGGTCTGAGATCGGTCCCGGCCCGCATCTATGACTTTTCGAATTCATATGCGGATCAGAATTTGATTATCATATCACTTTCGTTAATGGTGAAGCAAATATCACGAGGAAACAAGAGAGGGCTTAATTTTTTATTTTTTTTATTTAGCGTAGCGTAGTCCTACTGCGTAGGCCTACCTGCACCAAGCCAGCGTGGTGGAGTAAGGCCCAAATCCTTTACATTCTGGGCTGATTTTGTAAATACGACTGTGGTGCTGAAATTTGTTAGTCCTGTAACTCGTATACACGTATGTTTTGATACGATATTACACCTACCTACCAAATAATTAAGTGTATTATTATAATACCAGCCTCTTATTGTCCCACTGCAGGTCAAACAACTCTCATATAGATAAAATACTAAATGGTCTGAAATCACCAACATGCGGTGAGCAAGCTTGGTGATTAACACTCTTTCTCTGTATTAGATAAGGTTTCTATTGCATAACGTTACTGTCCCACTGCTGGGCACGGGCCTCTTCTCAGAATGAGGAAGGTTTAGGCCTAAGTCCACCACGCTGGTCTGGTGCGGGTTGGCAGACTACGCACACCATCGAGAACTTTTCTATTGCATAAGTAATGCCCAATTGTCAGTTGAAATGTTTTTCAAGGAAATACCAATATTTTAGTTATCAGCCTTCCTCATCTTGATAATAATTTAAATCATTATTACTTTTTCTGAATTAAGTAGGTATTATTATATCGGTATAGCTATCGGTCTTAAAATCAGAAATTAAAATCCTTTTACATCTGTTAGATAACACAGATTATCTATTCTAGATTCCGATTGAATTTATGCGGATTTAAATAAACAAATCCGAACTGCGTCGGATACGACCAAATCAAATTATTTTTCTTCTATATTATTCTAGACTATTCAAAAGAAGCTTGTTTACCAAAACTCGGTCAAAGAATATCATGAAAAAGTAAATGGACACCTCGAAATTAAAATCAAATCTGGTTCCTGAACCAGACGTAAATAAAACATTTCGTTTGTTCAACACATCACTTGTAACTCTGTGCATACTGCAATAGTTAATTAAAGATGCTTCTAAGCCTCTTGTGGCTTTATAGAACTGTCACCATTCATGTCGCTGTATTAGCTACTATTTTTATTGCTATTGCTACACTTGGCTGTGTAGTATTGCAACGATAATTGGACAATCTTTTACAATTAAATGAAAGAATGTAAAGAGAATGCGAAGAACGTTACGAAATGAATGTGGATGGATAGAAGAAAAGAGGCAAATCGTGGAAAAGATGGATGGTTTGTGTAAAAATTGATATGACTAGAAAAGATGTGAACAAATACTGAAATGACTGCTGATAGAGTTGTAGGGAATAAAATACCTAACAAAAATTAGGATAAGGACTGGAGGGTGATGAAATTGAAAATCGAGCTGAGTATCTTGGAAAAAATGGTACGAGAAAAAATATTACGTAGAAGTGAAAACCATTTTGAAAGTAGAGGCTTATGGAAACTTGTATTTTATAATTCAAATGCTTGCATGAGCAAATTAACTAAATTGGTTTGCTAATCAAGGATTTTTTGTGTCATAACAATACATGCAAAAATAGTGATACAAACAGCACGCAACCATTTGCATCAGGGGTTTAAAAAGTAACCTGCTGTTACCTCGCGTATTTTCGTATCAATACGGATAATCTTAAACCGGGTTGTGCTAATCGATGCTTCATATTGTACGAACGCAATTAATCATGTAATGCTTAAAGAAACGTCTGTGCACGTAATCTTGCATAAACAAATTGCTCTAAATACTAGCACCGTTCAAAATAAATACGTCAATAATTCCCCTTAGATCTCTCAGCTTTCACTAAAACCAATAAAATCGTTGTTTATATAAATTTTATTATGATTACGATCGATCCCGCCTTATTACACAAACCATTCAACGGTTCATTCGTTCCTTCGTTCAGTAGGTCAGCTGTTTCTGCGCCTGCGACTCGTAAAAGCACCGATATTAGAATTGGGTTAAGTATACTCGAGGATATTATGATGTCACTGTATTTTTTCTGTCTTCATGGTTGACAAGCGACAAATTTGAAGTAAATCGACCTTTACCAATGTTTGCGCATGAAATACGAAATATGATATAAAAGTTGATGAAACAAGTGCATTGTAAATCTACTTAGCTTAGTATATTTACAAATGTTTACTCTGATAGATTTTATCATTTATTTTTACGTAATATCCTTGAAACTGTTAGTTGTATTTAGAACTTATTCATTATTTGCTTCGTTTTATTTTTCAAGATTGTTGAAACCTGGTCCTTTTAAGCGCATGCTCTGCAGCTGCTTTATCTTGATATTATCAAACATTGAAATAAGACCAATTTAGTTGTAATCAAAAATATTTACAACAAGCAGGAACCGATAAACAAAATATTCAATTAACAACCCAGATTGACCCATGGACCTCGTAGCCATCCACAATAGCTGTCACAATTATACCTGCCTAGATTTCGCCATGCTAAGACAATGGGCAGTAAACACTAATAAACAGTAGTATTGCAGTATTTGCAGCGACAGTTGGTAATGACTCGCCCACTACTCGTGGGCGTACGTGGGATTTGACTTAGCATCGTTCGAGTGCCGTTTCAGTATCCTTTTCGTGGTTATTATGTTCTGGTTTGATCGTTTCTGTCACTTAGACCTTCGGTCCTTATGTCCTGCAAGTTTCCTTTCTTGTTGTTTTAATGTATCTTTTAAAATTTCTGTGAAACTTTATTTTGAAATTAAAAAATTCTTTGCGTTGGTCGAGAAATCATTATTGCGTTCTAGCTTTCCCTGTGTGTTGCCAGAAACCGCTTGCTCAAACAAACTGGTCCTATGGTCGTTAACAAGTGGACGATACATTCGCTCACCCATAGTAGGAGATTCTAGTTTAATCACGGGTGGCCCATACAACAAAGTCGAGAGATCTAAGCATAACAAATAAATTCAATTTCAGTTTTGACGTAAATATCCCTGATTAATTTCTTCCTCCGGCTGAGCGTGAAATATTTCTATAACCATTCATCAAAGCTTAGATGATATGATTGAGAAACAAACTTCCTAACACATTTTCTCATAGTAACCGCCTAGGATTGCATGTCAAAACTGCATTCTCCACCATTTGATTTGTTAGTACCAATAAATTGTTTGTGGATTTTGATTAATTATCTAACTGTTCGGCTGCAGCATAGATTTATGATTGCAAACGACTTTGGTCCCCTTTTCTTAACTATAAGACCTCAAAGTCACCAATAGTATTATGATCTTTATTTATATTCTTATAGAAACTAGTTTTCTTTGTTTTATATTTATCTTAGCTATTTGAATATGTCTCCGGTCAGTCGAATGTCGACGATTTTTATAGTGTTTTGATAAAATTCCTTTTAGCTATTTCTGTTGGGTTTGTTTCTAGAATGTTTTGGAATTGCACCGTTCGAACAAGCATGACAATCTCGTAATCTGTGCATTTAATTAAAACGGACAAGGTGTTGTATTCCAATGTTTTTGTGATCATTTTTCCTGTCTTTTTAAATTAGGAGACAGCTAGACCTATTTTTCGTTTTTACTTTAAATGCCACTAAAGATGATTTTAACACCAGGTGTTTTCAGAGGACTCTTGCCAGTCACTAAAACTAAGGCTAAGCTGCTTGAAAATTAACACATTGTTAATCAAATGCAATCGTAAAAATCTTGGAAAAATCACATTTAGGTATATTCTATTTAATATAAGTTAACATTAGACAAAAGTCTTTTGAACCATTTCTTCAAGTAGAGCTTCATTTCATCTTGATTGAGTTGAATCCCTGCTAGAAGCATGCATGTTTTTTATTTCTATATATTTCCTTGCTAAAATGGGTATTATTTTTCTAATATTATTGGTGATGTTCTTCACAAAGGACAGGTGCGTAGTACTCCCAACCGGCGTGCTTGTATAACAAGATGTATGAATGTGGATGAAGCGAAAGGAGTATGTAAGGATCGTAGCGTGTGGCGTTCTATAGTTTCTGCAAACCCCTATGGGAAAAAGGCGTGAGTTTATGTGTTTATGTTATATTAAATAGAGTATAGGTGACTTCCACCAAATTATGCAATGGACGCAATATCAGTTGAATACTTCGACTAAATTTAATATTCATGTAAAAGTTAATTGCAAGTCAAATATACTATATTCCGTTAACCCACTATGGACGCAAATTCTGCAAACCAAGGCTATAGGAGGCGACGTTCTTTTTCCATACAAATAGCTAACTTTTTTGCGACATTCCGCCGATGCAGGGCGCTGGATGCACGACTGAACCTGCTAATAATATCTCTACCTAGTAACAGACAGTGTGAGAGGGATCGGCCAGCGAATATGTTGTGAACATTTTTGTGTTATTATTCGATTTCAAAATGCAAAAGATTCTCAAGTCGGCACGTTCTTTATATTTTTTTTGCTATTTATTATTATTTTTAGTTGTTTTTGAAGTTCGTACAAGACTTGCTCTTTTTTTGCTTTTTAATATTCAAGTCTCAATTTAATCTGGTTCTTGTTTTTTTATAATATATTTTTAGTACATTATGAAACTTGTTTAAGTTTTATTTTTATTTATTTTTTTGTTTTGTTTTTTAATTTTTAGGACTTTTTTAGTTTTTGTTATTAATTTTGTATTTTGTTAGTTTCTGTGGTAAAAGGAACTTGATCATTGGCCATACACTTGTCAATAAAGTAAGTCAAGTAAAAGGTTCATGAAATATAACTAAACTAACTTAGTCTGTGATGAAATTGATTAAAAGTGAACGTGTGTACTCTTTGAGTGTCAGTAATTCATCTTTATGTGGTACAAATCAATATTTTTCAAGAGAAAGTGTAAGAAAGTGATGGACTGTTATGTAATTGAAATAAACGTATTAGTCTGAACATTATAGACGGATGACGACGTCAATGGACGCCAAGCGGCGAATTTTTCGTAAATTTTTACTTTTTTTTACTTTATTGGCGTAAGTGAACATTTTCTAAGCATTCAAATTTCTATGAAATTATTAAACGCGACTTATTTTCAATGGAAATATAGTATTTGGCCTCCTAGTATTTAATTAAAGCATGTTTTAATAAGACGCCTTGATCATCTGACATTATACTAAATGAAAATGAATTGACTACACATAACAGCTTCCGTGATTATGTTTCTTCCTAGATGATGCGATCAGTCGTGATGTATTATTGTAGAAGTGATTGTGACAGGTTGTGGGCACGAACTAATAGAGGCACGCCATGAATATTACCTATACAAGGTGTGAATGCAGAAACAGAAAACCTCTTAAGGGCTCATTGTACTCATCAATATGAACAACTTTTACTATGGGAACAATCAACAAATCGCGAAAAAAACAACCGCTGATTTCCCTACATTTTGTTGAGTTATGCGAACATAAATGTATGGAGCAGCAGATTTCTTTTTCACGATGTTGATAGGACCACCTATTGTAAAACTTGTTCATAATGATATGTACAATGAGTCGTTAAGAGATTTTCAGTTTTTGTATTCACACCTTGTTCAATACAGACCTCACGCCTATTTCCCGCTGGGGTTATAGTCACTATATCCTCTTTCAAATTTTCTATCTCTCTTCTACCACTGTAGTATTTATTCCTCACTCTGTCAAATAATTTCACCCCACATATTAATTTACTTTTCACATAAGTATAACCATTACAAAGTATCTATTCATTATGTTGTTTTTCGCTAGATCGTTTTATCTATAACATCACATCAGCGAGATCGCTATCGATAAAATCGCATCTGCGATGGTACAAAATGATTAGAATTTTTTTAATTGCATCTAACAGCTATCGAGGTTTCGATGACATTTTATCTTTATATTGTTAGATGACCTTTCCTTTGGCTGATATATTCAGACGAATCAGATCACAGAGATAATAGGATGACCACGTTGATTCTTTATTTAAAAGTATTTGATTTAAATGAAACTTAGTTTTGCATAAATATATAGCATCAGCAACGCGCTAAAAGCTTGTTCATCAGAATCTTAGTCGAAAACGATTTATGTTATCTTTTGTAAAAAAAACACTCCTAAAACACGTTTCAAATTCAGATCAGTTCAATTAGAATGCATGCATTAATGGCTTTTGGAGGTTGTTACTTGAATCCATTATTTCTGCTTGCTGTAAAGTTTTGTTTACGATAGATTGATTAGTAACTTGCCCAATTAATTAGACTAATATTAGATACTTACCAGAAAACTGTTTCGTTTATCTAGTGTTGGCAAGCGCGACTGCTGATCGTGAGGCCCTGGGTTCCATCCCCAGGCCGGGCAGTGTTATTGGGTTTTCCGTATAGAATTCCTCAGCAGCAGCCCGTAGTTCGACCCCTATTACATGTGACATAAACATAACGGTGAAATAAGGGTGTTACTATACACCACTGCCCAACCCTTTGAAGAATAATTGACATAATTAATATAGATAATAATTTAATTAATATAAAATAATAAAGCATACCAATGTATAACTGTATAATTGATGGAAATAATAATGTATGATATAGTATAAGGTAAAAATTAATTAATATCATTTTAATAAAAATAGAATTAAGATTGTTTTGTTGTGCCCTATAACAGGGTCTATAATTGTCACTAAACTAAATATTATATTTTACCATCTAATATTATACACATTATGGAAAGCAAATAAATGAATGAATGAATGAATACAGGTGTGATGTTATGTTACCAGAAAAAATACTTTTATTTTTTAAATATCACCCTTCCACCAAACATAGTTTATGGCTACACCCTCGCCACCTAGCTGAGTATGCAACCTGCCCGCCCACCTCGGCCGTTGCCCCGAGCGCGGGGAAAGCTATAGTATGGCAGAAGCTTATAAATTGATACCAACTAAATGATCCGCGAATATTGAACCAAATCGGTGGTGGAAATCGAAAGTGCGTGATCGATGCGTCGTTAGCTGTTTGTATAATCTATGTACATTATTACATAGTTTATCTTAGTATCATCTGATAGCTAGTTAAGCAGATGATACTTCAATTTTAGCTAATGTTGTGTATACATACAGAGAAATGTACCGCCTTGCCTTATCTAATGTACTAGTCGAAATTCAGATCCCAGCATTAAGCCGGGATTACACTATCTCTAACTGCACACACATAAGAACAAATCACTTAGTTTGAAAAAAATATGTTTAAAAAATGTGTTCTGGAACCTTATTTACAATCTATATATATAAAAGGAGAAGCTGACTGACTGATCTATCAACGCAAAGCCTAAACGTCTGGGTTTAGAAACTTGAAATTTTGACAGTAGGTTCATTTTGTGACGTAAACATCCACTAAGAAGGGATTTCTCGAAATTCAACCCCTAAGGGGGTGAAAAAAAATCACGCAAGCGAGGCTGCGGGCAAAAGCTAGTAACACATAAAAACTTTACAGTCTAATTACATGGCTGGAATGTGCAATCGGGAAAATACGATAGGTATCAATAGTGACACTGAATTTGACAGATAATTGTCAAAATGGCCTTTGTTCAAATACGTTGTCGATTTTTGCTTGAATGCCAGGCCCATAGGCTAGTAGGCTCAGCAAAGATTACATAAAAAATAACGTCGCGATTTCCTCGAATTACAAAACCAATGAAACGAATCGCTTTAAAAATACTTATTAAAATCTATGCTATGGAAAACAGTTTGCCTTTCTCAAATCATCTCCTTAATATATCACAAAATGGCCCATTTTCTTAAGTAAACCTACAAGCTGTGCGGTATGGGAAACAGTCGATATTATGCCCTACTTTCATACTACATACTAACGCGAGTAGTTCCAAGAAAATAATACTACTACGGACTAACTATAAATATAAAGTTATTTGTGGCATTCTAAGAGTAATTAATTATATAAATTAATGATAGTTCGCACGTAATAACGTTGGGTGCGTAGTGTCAGCTGTAAGTATAAATTTATATCAAATATTATTGGAAACTAGCCGTGCCCGCGACTTCGTTTGCGTAGAAGTCGGTTAGGTTTTTGTTTTGCGCAGATCCCTAATTCTTTTTCTAAAATATCCTAAGTTACTCCTTATAATATCAGCTATCTGCCAGTGATAGTCTCGCCAAAATCGGTGCAGCCGTTTCGGAGATAGACGGAACAAACAGATAATTTTCTTTTGACGACACGTTTGGTGCAGTTGCGGAGCGATTGGCTACTGCGCTACGGGTCGTGGATTCGATTCCCGCACGGAACAAATATTTGTTCCGGGTCTGGGCGTTTGTGCATGTGAAAATTTGTGTCTGTAAACGCACCCATGATACAGGAGAAATCCTAGTGTGGGGCAACGTTTTTTTAAAAAAAAATATGTTTTTTTTTGTTTTAAGTACCGTATATCCTTTCATATATTATGCATTTAGTAAAAAAAGCTGTTATTTAGACATTACAAACAGACACTTACATTTTACTTATTTGTATGTATAGAAATAGATATTTACGCAATTATGTTAAATGCACAGTAACTGCGCTATTTACTGTCTACACTGACAAATATGGGTTATAGATACCGGTTTATAAGTATAGGATATAGGTTTTAGATACCGCAGATAATTAAGTTTTAGTAAAATCTAAGGGTGCCTTCAAATTTGACGCTTAAGGAAACACTGCAGTGGCGCCATGTGGCGCTGCAGTAGCCCCACAGTGGCGGTGCAGTGGCCGCACAGTGGCGCCACAGTAGCCCCACTGTGGTGTGTCTGTGGCGCCACTACACTTTGACTTTGACGCTGTCGGTCATTACGTTACATGACTGGCCACTAGTCATGGCAAGAAAATGTCGCGGAAATGTCTGGCGACGTCGAGAGATTTCGCTGAATATCGCTGGCAATTCTTGTTGTGCGTCTCCTAATGAATACGCAACTTTACAATACCAATCTTTGTTTATTTTTAATATGGTATTGCCTCACATACACAACACTACTTAGTGCACCTACCATGTTTTTTTGTCTGCACCACCCTAAGGTCGACTGGTAGAAAATGCCTAAGGCATTAAGTCCGCCTCTGTGCAAATTTTGTGCGAAAGTATAAATAAATAAATCGCCTGTCCCTATTTATTACCCAGATACACCAACAAAATCTAATTTACCTACTTTAAAACCGCTAACAGAATTCCAACCGGGATCAGTTTACAAAATCGTCACGACACCTCAACGATATGCAAATACTATTCAATATTTCATACCAGCAGATAACTATGGTTATTAGAAGGCTTGAGACACTAGGCGAGCTTTATTTAATTGGTTTATTGCCCTCGAGGTCTGATAACAATTCGCTTAGTTAGATACGCGACTAGTGTTGCGACTTGCGCAACAGTACGTTCGTTCGTTCGGTCGTTATTTGAATTTAAGAGGCAAGTTTTCGGATAAATATCCGATTTGTTACTGCAATATTGCGTTTGGATTGTCGTTTCAATGTTTAGTAGCTGAAATTGTGTAGAAATATCGTTTCTACATTAATTTTATGTGTTACTTGTTTAATTAAACGTTGAAGCTTATTAGTTCTCATTTAGTTTGTTCATTACATATTTTCGGAAATCTGATGGTACGCATCTAATTAGACATCTATGCTAATATTATAAAGAGGAAAGATTTGTATTTTACATTTACATTAACTCACGTTAATGTTATGAAACCAGTAATAGACTACCGTTTGAACGCTTGCCTTCCATGCAGAAGGGTCTAAGTTCGATCCCGGCCCGTACCTCTGACTTTTCGAATTCATGTGCGGATCAGAATTTGATTATACACTTGCGTTAACGGTGAAGGAAAAACATTGTGAGGAAACCTGCACACCTGAGAGGGCTCCATAAAGTGTGTGTAGTCTGCCAATCCGCACCAGGCCAGCGTGCTGGGCTAAAGCGTAAACCCTTCTCATTCTGAGAAGAGGCCCGTGCCCAGCAGTGGGACAGTAATGTGCTAATTATGTTATGAATTATAGAAATAATCGAACGCATGTAAATAAATATAGCATTTTCGTGCGTCAGCAAACCACAAAGGTTACAAGCATTGCACACTTACGACAAATGCTTATCATTCACGATAACTAACATAAATATTAGGTAACATGATATGCGTCTCATATAGGGTGGCCACTCGTGCTATAATATATAGTATCTTACTATATTTCAGTCAATTGTACTATATATTAGGTCCCCACCTATGAAATCAGCGTTTTGTATGGAGAATTTTAAAGAAGTTGCATTTTTCATACTAACATTTTCTTAATTTATTTAACAACTATGAACACTAATGTTTTAAAACTTTTATGCACTAATGTTTAAAAACTAAGACAACGTATGCCACTTAGATTATGCGACAAAAATAAGTTTTGACTAAGTTAAAACAAAAATAGTGGTCATTTCTGCTAACAAAAAGAGGAGTCATTTTTAAGGTATTTTTTATGTTGAGAAAACTATAACTAATAAGGTTTTTTTACTATTGCTAGTTGGCTATGATGGTCATTATTCGATATAATATCAAGCAATTCATGAATATTTTAAATCATAGCAGTGACGAGGTTCTCTATTTGCGAGAAAAAAACGCCAATTTCATAGGTGGGGACCTAATATTATAGAAAAATAATATAGTACGAAAAATAATATATTTTTATCCCTAATTCAACTGTCACGCTTTTTCACGTTAACTGTAAAAACGGAAAGAAGAAAGAAATAGAGCATCTATTAATTTAATTAAAATTGAATTGTTAACGTATTTTAATATGAATCTAAATTGCGGATTCCTATAATTATTTTGAAGGTAGTATAGATAATTGATGGCCTAAGCGAATAGCAATAAATATATACATGGAAAAATACATAATGATATAAAATAATTGTGTTCTTTTTTTCTGATTCTCCCAAATCTTTATATATTTATAATTCGACTGTACGTGTGTATGTCACTGAACTCCTCCTAAACGGCTGGACCAATTTGAATGTTTTTTTTTTGTATGCGTTTGGGTGGCGCCCTGGATGGTTTAGATTCACAATTGGACCCGGTAGGTGGCGGTGCTGTCGGTATGTCACCAAATTCTCCGGGCAGGACGACGTCTGTTGGATCCGCTGGTGTACTATATATTTTTGCATCTTTCTTGGGAAAAATACCATATTTGTTTTAAAAAAGGTGGCAACCCTAGTCTCATACCACAAATCACTTAATTACATTGACAATATAAATAAAGTATAATTACATTTCCCTGTTACGCATTACTTTCTCAAACATAGTCTGTATTTATTATACGATTAATTAGATAGTAATCATCACGTGTTTCTTTGTTTTCCGCGTTAGATAGAAAAACGTCTGTCAGTAACATAACATCACGCCTGTATTCCCCGAAGGGTTGGGCAGAGGTGTATAGTAGGTAAAACCCAGTTGCGTGCATTGGTTTCCGGGGCTAGGTAGGCAGGCACTGGTTGCAGTGCATGCTTTTGCGATCCCGCGACCCCGGCCGAATGGTCAGGAGAAGGAACACCGTTGGTTTTAGCCGGTAAGAGTCCGGCAGACCCCCTCCCCCTTCCCCGGGCGAGGGACATCCGTGAGGATTTTAAAACGGAAAAAAAAGGTAGGCAGGCACTAACGATGTCGCCTTTCAATTGTACGTTGAAGCCCATTTCAATACGATTCTGACCAAAAGAAATCATAGCCACACACGCTTATTTTATTTATAGTAATAGTTAAACATGGAGTAGTTAATTAAATCTTATGAGGTAGGCATTGCTTAATTACCTATATGCAATGCACGCCACTGGTAACACCCTCATTTCGCCGTTATGTTTAAGTCCCTTGTAATGCTATCAACCGGGCACAAATCCAAATTACGGGCTGCTTCTGAGAAATTCCACACGGAAAAACCCAATAACACCTTGCCCGACCTGGGGATCGAATCAAGGACCTCACTATCAGCAGTCACGGTTGCCACAACTATACCATCGAGGCATCAATCTCTCAGTAATGTTTTGTATTTGATCTCTCACGTAGGTATCTGCGTAGATTGATATTCACATAAACCGAATGCCTGACGAAAGCGAATATTTAAACGTAATAACACGCTTTTCTTTTCGTGTGGTTAGTGACTAACCTGGTGTCAGTTTATGCCGTCCATGGGACTCTGACTTGGCTTCACATGTCGTCGAGAAATATCTCTCAGGCATGCCGGTTTCCTCACGATGTTTTCCTTCACCGTTTTTAAGCAAGTGATAATTATACAATACGCACATGAATCCGAAAAGTCAGAGGTGCGTGCCTTGGGTTCGAACTCGAGATATATGACTTGGCAGTCCGACGGTTACACCACTAGGCTATCACTGCTGTATAACACGTTGCGAATTCGCTTTTCATCTCATAAGTTCGTATGTTCTGCCTAGCCTTTTCCCAACTATGTTGGAGTCAGCTTCCAGTCTAACCAGATGCGGCTGAATACTAGTATTTTACACGGAGCGACTGCCATCAGACCTCCGCAACCGAGTTACTAGGCAATGCCGATATCCTAATGTTAGATCGGTTGTCAGACTTTCGGGCTTCTGACTTCTCATAACTACTATCATAGATATTCGTATGACACCCGAGACCGACGATATATCGTGCTGTCCGAGGCACGGAAGGGTCTCGATGTGTAACGATCGGTCACCCATCCACAGACTGTCCGCGGCAAGCGCATCCGCGCGGTTGATTAGCCATGAGTCCCTCAACTCATAAGTTCGTATATTAAGTACTAAAAAGTTAAAATTGACGGTCGCCACTCCTAGGATTGCCAACTCTCGAAAGGAGCAACCCGGGAGAATTTAAGAAAGCTAGGGGGGGTGCTAGCTAGCGGTTTAGTGCGCGTGCGGCATGGCGAGCGAGTAGCGACTTGCGAGCGACGACGGGTGCGCATAATTTTTGAAAAACCAGAGAAATTATTGTACCCCGGGAGGTCGGGAGGTCAACCATTGTTACCGGAGTCTCCCGGGCAATCCAGGAGGGTTGGGAACCCTAGCCACTCCTTCGCTATTTGGCCAAGGGTGAAATAATCAGAAATTAATTATCATTACTCTTAATAAACAAAATTAGATAAATACTGATATTATTACCACTGTCGATTTATTGCTCGATAAATATAAATAACAAAGTGACAAACACGTTTTCAGAACTGTTATTTATATCGATTCATATCTTTTGCATTCAATTCCGCAATCGATAAACGATAGTGCAGGTCCAAATAAATAATAAGTCAACTATAGCGAAATAGTGATTAATTATTAATAACATAACATTACGCCTGTATTCCCCGAAGGGTTGGGCAGAGGTGTATAGTAACACCCTCATTTCGCCGTTATAAGTCCCATATAATAGGGCCTATTATTAGTAATAGAGCCTATTGCCATCAACCGGGTAGAAATCCAAACTCCGGGCTGCCACTGAGGAATTCCACACGAAAAAACCCAATAACACTGCCCGACCTGGGGATCGAACCTAGGAGCTCACGGAACACTAGAGCAACGAGCTAATTAATAAATCTTTACATGGTATAAAACAAAGTCGCTCCCGCTGTCTGTACGCTTAGATATTTTAAACTACGCAACGGATTTTAATGCAGTTTTCAGCAATAGATAGAGTGATTCAAGAGGAAGGTTTATATGCCCTACATTAGTATCTACATTGCACCCGTGCGAAGCCGGGGCGGGTCGCTAGTTAATAATATAAATATATTAGTTATACTATGATGCAGTTAATACCTAAGCAAGTATGCATAATATAATTATGCATTTTGATATCCGTAACACATGCAATGCTATTAATTATCTAGTAACTGTTATGTAGTTTGTGCTAATAAGATAATATGGACCTACCAGACATTTCAGTTTCAAATACTGTTTTCAGAGCAATTTAATTCTAACATCCCAATTTAAAGATCGAATTGTACCAATTTATGTACAGGCGATTTTGCATGGACTAGTGACGTTGTTGCTGTTTTTCCAAATACCAGATATTATATGAAAAAAAAAAATAAGTGGTACGCGGACGAAAAAATCGGTACGTAGAAACCGTGCATCGCACAGTCAGTTATCCGCCGCCTGCTCGGCCTATGCACTTCTTCCTTCAGTGACAGTATTAGCTCGCAAATATGGTCTACTTCTATGAAATAGCGGAATTTCCTGCTTAGGGTGTTGGCGGGACGCGTTCTGAGAGCGGGATGACTGGCAACACTGGTGACGATACTTTTGATTCGGTAAAAATTCGTCATCACTGTAATGCGTGCTAGTGTATCTAGTAAGGTACCAAATCGCCTGAACACATTGCGTACTAAATTATACATCCGGTATACTATCCATAACAACACAACACAATCGAATGACGCTAGTCATCTTCGTGTTATGAACGTCCAAATTCTTCTCACGGTACAGCGTAAAGATGCACAGATAATAAAAGAAAATATGGTATAATTCGCGTTAATTTATGCGAAGTATACTCGTTTCACTAGTAAACGTGTCTCCACGCGTTTGACGTCATTATGGTACCTACGCTGCAAATCCTACAATGTTATCAATACTTATTGTTTGAGTTTGGTTACACGTGGTTCTAAATGTTATGTGTCAGTCGACGCCCTTTTATGAGTGGATTGATAACACGAAGCTTCGTACAAATGGACTTAGTTTAAGGCCGTTCCAGTTTCACAGTCGTCTCACTCTAACTTCAGGTCTTTTATAAAGATATAAAGAGATTTTAGGCGATATTGAAAAATGTATTCTATAGACATCCTTTAGGATAATATTATAATTATATTTGAAACATATTTTCGTCTTGATTTGTTGCCTAGAAAGAGGAGGAAAAAGTTTAGTGTCTTTTGTTTTTATTTCTATATAAATCATGTATCGAAATTAAAACTGTTATTTAAATATTTGTGATAACACTCAGAAGGTGGATACACTGAACTTCTATAGATTACAATTTTCAATATCACCTAAAATCTTTGAAAAAGGCTTATATTATAACGAGACGCCTGTAAAAATGGAAAGGCCTCTTAAAACATTTCTTTTTCGATTTGTCGTTTGGCAGATTCAAATGTATTTTATAAAGCTACATTGGATTGAAGGCTTGCTGCAAGCTATCTAGGTTACGTTTCCGGTTTTTCGCGAACTGTTCCCGCCCCAGATTTTTCCGCGGATATTTTATTTGTGAAAATCCAATTAACTACGTACGTACGTATCTTATCTATATTTGCAGTGCAACCTATCATCAGAGCAATCGGGTCAAACAACAAAATTGTTATTGCTTTTATTCCATTCTCACTGATGAAAACATCGTAACTTTATTCGAGTTCATATTGTAGTTCAACAATTCAATATCATTTATTTAATACTAGCGACCCGTCCCGGCTTTCGCACGGGTGGACATTTTGATGTTATATAGCCTATAACCTTCCTTGATAAATGGACTATCCAACACAAAAAATAATTTTTCAATTTCAACCAATAGTTCCTGAGATTAGCGCGTTCAAACAAACAAACTCTTTAGCTTTATAATATTAGTATAGATACACCGTTTATCTAACAACTTTAGGTCATTTCTTTGCGCCAACAACAATGTTTGTGTATGTATGTGTGTATGAGATCATTGTCCAATCTGTAGGCCGTTTTTCAGCAGATATGCTGTGTGTTCAGTGTATTTGTGTTCTCTAAATATTGGTCTTAAAATGTTAGCTATGTGGGCCAACATCAAGAGACATATTTATTTGTTGGGGTTTTTGGGCCAACATAAAGTACTTATTTTTACTTTTCATGAGTACAAGAGGTTCTTTATAGATAACTAGCGACCCGCCCCAGCTTAGCACGGGTGCAATGTAGATACTAACGTGGGGCATATAAACCTTCCTCTGGAATCACTCTATCTATTGCTGAAAACTGCATTAAAATCCGTTTCGTATTTTAAAAGATCTAAGCGTACAGACAGCGGGAGCGACTTTGTTTTATATACTACTAGCTGTGTCCTTACGACTCCGCCCGTAGCCTTTGTTACTCAATAACAATGTAGCTATCTAACGGCAAAAGAATTATTGAAATCGGTCCAGTAGTTTTTAAGTTTATTCGTTACATACAAAAATACAAATCTTTCCTCTTTATAATATTAGAATAGATAATGATGTATTGGGCGTAATTCCTTGGTGTTGGTTTTATTGTAGTCAGCTACGAATTGAAACTAATTAACACAGTGGCTGTACATAGTATGTTGGAACAGCCTCACTCGCTGTCGCCAATCTAATTGAAAGGAAACACTGTTTGTATTAAACAAAACGTTGTTGTAGTCCTATGCAGATGGTGAATAAATTAACAGTAGGCATTCATCTCAACATAGCCATGTTTATTTTCTAAGAACATACGCACACACACACCGCGTAATTTCTTTTCTCTTATTTTATTATAATACCAAAAGACAGTCTTCTTCTAAGGCTGTCTATTCAAAACTTACACATCCCTTATAAGTAATCTATCAATACTTGTATAAATCAATCGGAAGAGCGGTTTCTTCTAACACAAGCAATAAATTTGCTAAAAAGAAGACTCCTAACACTGTAATGTAATATGTTCATAAGTTACTGAAATAAACATTTATTTTTAATAGTACCTAATTAAAGTTTTTGTAGAAATATGTACAAAGATTAATGAAAATTTCGACCTAATTTCCCAGTAACATCTTTTTTAGACTGAGTTGCCGCGAGCGTTTCAAAATCCTATACTACCCTCATTTTAATTAGGCATTTTTTTAATCTTACGTCAAAATAGGCAAGTTATATTTATGTCACAGTTTTTGTCAAGGTTTTAATAAGAGAATAGGACACAAAACTGAATAAATGTCTAATGGCTAAATACTCAAATGCTACTCAAGTTTAAGTTGCCGTTAAAGTTCGTGTCGTCACTGTCACTTCGCCTTAAATAGATAGAGACAGCACGAGATTTACGGCAACTTATAATTGAGCAGCGTTTGAATATTTTAGATAAGAACACACTTAAATACGATTCACACCTGACAAAGTGCATCAGAGCGGACGGAAGCAACATGTATCTATAATAACTTAACATAGTAACTAAAACTACTAACTAAAGTTCATATTTGCATGTGCTTTAGCGGTGATGGCCGAGCGCAGCCGACCAGCTTCCGGCGCGTCAGGTCCAATAAAACACATTCAAATATTAACTATAGTCATCATAGATATAGAAGTCAATTCTCTTTATCGCATTTTAGTGTAGGTGTGTATCCGATAATTTTACATATTAGTTTTACGGATTATGCCGGGTTCACACTAGACTTACATGTCATATCGTGACGCATTAGTAGGTGCATCTGTCGCTATTGGACTCATATACAGGGTGTTAACGAAATCATGTAATTCCTTCAAACCTCGTAAAGCACTGCTGACATAGATTAACCATGCAAGGGATAATATAGGATTCAATAAAAAAAATTACAAGTAGTAAACATGTGTTCTCAACGTGAGGCATTTTAGCGCCCCCGTTGAATGACCAAAAATTTGAATTGAATGCAGGTGACAGCCGTGCAATTCGCTTGGGGCGCTAAAATGCCTCACGAATTTATTGAATCCAAACGTATCCCTTTCAGGATTAATCTATGTCTGCAGTACATCACGAGATTTGAAGGAATTACATGATTTCGTTTACACCCTATATTTTGTACAGTCGCACGTAACTTGGCAAGGTTTTGGTGCAATGAGAGTAAGTTCGCGCACGTACACTTAGTGCAACAAAAAAATAGTCACTTATATTGCTTGTCATTATTCTATGGTTCTTGCCATAATTTATTTATAAACATTCTAGAGAGATTCTCTTCTCTACTCTTGCCAAGTTACATGCCGACTATATGAAGGCGTGCCCACTAGACTTGTCGCAGCCTACACGACAAGACACGGAAGTCAAGCCTGAATCCGGCATTACACATGACTTCCCAAACTGGACAAAACAGTCGCAGTTGTAACATACAGAACTAATTGTCTGCCAATGTTCTCACAGTCCTTATTTTGCAAACATCCGATTTACTCATTCTTCGAATAGCTCTTACCATGATATAGAAACCTAATGGATGGCAACGTATACAGTGCGCTTACAAATTTAATAAAAAGGTGAAATATAGTAACGTCGAGTTTGTCGTACGATTTTGTCGGACAAACTGTAGCAGACGATTTCTGTGCGCGATCAGTCGCCTATCGCATCAAAGGGAAGTGAAACTCTCGGTGTGCGGTTTCGTCGTGTTGCACGTTCGTATCGCATCGGTGGTGTGGTGTCGTGTCGTGTCGTGATAGGTGTATCGGCGCGTCGCCAATGCGCCGGCGGCGGTTACAGGATGTCGCCGGCGCGGGCGTTGCTGGCGGCCCTGCTTATATGTCAACTGCTGTCATACGGTGGCCACCAAGGACTCACCAAGATATTTTGCACGTAAGCATAATTCTTATGTTAAGACTAGGATATAAATTAGTTCTATCTTCACGATTACAGTGGGTGTGGTGTGGATTGTATGTTTAATGAAGGCTTATAGCAAATTCAAAGGTGTTTACCTTTTATAATAACACATAACATCACGCCTGTATTCCTCATAGAGGTGTGTGGTAACACCCTCATTTCGCCGTTATGTTTAAGTCCGATATAATAGTGGGCGAGCCTATTGGCATCAACCGGGCACAAATCCAAACTTCGGGCTGTTACTGAGGAATTTCACACGGAAAACCCAATAACGCTTTGTCCGACCTAGGAATGAAACCCATGACCTCACTATCAGCAGTCGCGCTTACCACCATAGACTAACTAGGTAGTTATTGGTTATTTTATAAGTACTTACAAAATTGAAATGTTTAGTCTGGACTATACATGTTACTACAGATGATATTCCAAGGTAAGAGCTAGTTTTGAAGTAAATACATTATGTAAACACAGTAATTAGAAACACCACATTTTCCTCGATCAGTTTTCAGGGTTTTTCAGTCATAAGTCATAATTACTGTTAATTTAATTTTAACAGCTATGCTATACATACAATACAGCGCGACTGCGACCTATATTTTTAATCGTTTTCTGTACAAGGCCGGTCACACCTTGAATCCAAGGCCCTGTTTAAAAATTCTTCAGCTTTCGTTTCATGATGAATGATAACTGTAAATTGAAACGCTGAAATTAAAGTGAATGGGCTGTGACGGTTGTCAGATTTTGTTAGTAAAACAGATGTATCATCTATCATGGCAAATATTAAAAATAATAAAAAGTCTAATAATACCAAGTTTCCATACAACAAATCTTGAAAAGAATGCATTTAAAAAAAAACCTGCTCTATCTTACAAACGGGAATACAAACAAGCATGAAACTTAGTATGACCGCAGTGCATAGGTACTTTATAGTTAAACAAAAAATTATTAATTTCAGTCCAGAATATGATTAATTAAATTTTATATCTGCCTACCCAACAGTTGTGACGGGAAAAAAATAGTCAACCTAACGTTTGCATATTCTATAGGCTTCATACTTTCGATTGGTATGGAATTTGCCTATTAACCAAACCAGTGAAACGTTTAAAAAAAAATTTAATTAATCAAATTCTGGACTGAAAATTTTTAGTCAACCCATTTGCAGTAGGTATATTTATTGACATATTTAATATTTATATATAATTCGACTGTACGTGTGTATGTCACTGAACTCCTAAAAGGCTGGACCGATTTGAATGAATTTTTTTGTATGCGTTTGGGTGGTGCCCTGGATGGTTTAGATTCACTATTGGACCCGCTGCTGTCGGTATGTCACCAAATTCTCCGGGCAGGACGACGTCTGTTGGGTCCGCTAGTTTGATATAAAATACTTTTCATCCATTAACCAGCTCGGCGAAGGTCGTTCTATACTGGGATCTTATACTATTAAGACTTCATGATCCAGCACCTCCCAGGTGTTATTAAAACTACAATTCGAGATGATACAATTGTTTGATAGTGAACTGTATTTTGACTTGGCGAAATTGTTATTATAATTGTTATCATATCATGTGTCGGTATGTTGTTTGTAGGTTATCGAAGACGACGCAGTTCGTTTAGTGATTGTCTCGCATGATTTGCATACAGATACACGAATGATAAACAATTTTGGAATGTTTGTCTTTTTATGCACAAAGTCTTGACCGATTTGATAGCATCGATTAGAATCTTTATATTGTCTATAACAAAGTCGCTCCCGCTGTCTGTACGCTTAGATCTTTTAAACTACGCAACGGATTTTAATGCAGTTTTGAGCAATAGATATAGTGATTCAAGAGGAAAGTTCATTATGCCCCACATTAGTATCTACATTGCACCCGTGCGAAGCCGGGGCGGGTCGCTAGTTAAAGATAATTTGTATCTACCTGTTCTGCCTAGCCTTTTCTCAACTATGTTGGGGTCAGCTTCCAGTCTAACCAGATGCGGCTGAACACCAGTATTTTACACGAAACGACTGTCGTCAGACCTCCGCAACTCAGTTACTGGACAATGCCGATATCCTAAGGTTAGACCGGAGAATTTGTATCTACCTAATGCTATAAAAATACTAGCATTTTTCAAGTAAGTGGATTAGTGAAGGGCTCGTGGCTATAACAACCGCGCCAATCATACGATTTGCGAGGTTAAGCTGCGTTTACTACGACCAGTCCGTGGATGGGTGACCGTTCGTTACACATAGAGAACCCTCCGTGCCTCGGAGAGCACGTTAAACAGTCGGTCCCGTGTCATAAGAATACCTATGACAGTAGTTACGGGTAGTCAGAAGCCCGAAATTCTGAAAACCTGTCTAACCTTAAGGATCGGTATTGCCCAGTTACTGGTTGCGGAGGTCTGACGGCAGTCGCTCCGTGTAAAATACTAGTATTCAGCCGCATCTGCTTAGACTGGAAGCTGACCCAAACGTAATTGGGAAAAGGATAGGCAGAAAAAAGAAAATCTTTACATAGTATCATAGTATCTTTACAAAGTCGCTCCCGCTGCCTCTACGCTTAGATCTTTTAAACTACGCAACGGATTTTAATGCAGTTTTCAGCAATAGATAGAGTGATTCAAGAGGAAAGTTTATATGCCCCACATTAGTATCTACATTGCAACTGCGCGAAGCCGGGGCGGGTCGCTAGTTAAAAATAAATTGAAGTGAGATTGATTCAAATATTCAATTTCGCAATTGGCAGACAGCTTATTGAAACCAAATGAGGGTTTCGACTGTTTTGCTTAAATCGGGCGTAGCACTGCGGTTTGGAGTATCAAATTTAAGAGTAGATATGGTAGATTCCAACCGGGCATGCATATATACAGGGTGTAAACGAAATCATGTAATTCCTTCAAACCTCGTGACGTACTGCTGACATTGATTAACCCTGCTCGAGAGAATTTTGGATTCAATAAAAATAAATTACAAGAAATAAAGATGTGTCCTTAACGTGAGGCATTTTAGCACCCCGAGCGAATTGCGCGGCTGTCGCTCGCCGCTCGGTCATTTAACTCGGGGCGCTAAAATGCCTCACGTTGAGAACACATTTTTACTTGTAAATTTTTTTTCATTGAATCCAATTGCATCCCTTGCAGGGTTAATCTATGACAACAGTACATCACGAGGTTTGAAGGAATTACATGATTTCGTTTACACCCTGTATAGGTAGGTACCTAGTGGATTTTTTAAATACCCAAATACAAAACTAGTTTTTATTGAATTTATCATTATTTCGACGGTTACATTACCTAATAAGTTGAAGAGGTCGTGGCTATATACCAACCGCGCGGATCGTAAGATTGTAAGGTTAAGCTGCTCTTGCCGCGGCCAATCTGTGGATGGGCCATCGTTTCATTACACATCGAGACCCCTCCGTGCCTCGGAGAGCACGTTAAACAGTCTGTCCCGGGTGTCAGACCTATGACAGTCGATACGGGTATTCGGAAGCCAGAAAGTCTGACAACTGATCTAACTTAAGGATATCAGCATTGCCCAGTTACCGAGTTGCGGAGGTCTGATGGCAGTCGCTCCGTGTAAAATAGTGGTATTCAGCCACATCTGGTTAGACTGGAAGCTGACTCCAACATAGTTGGGAAAAGGCTAGGCAGAAAATCATTATTGGTTTCACGAATGTTTAGCAAATGCATTACGGATAATTCTAAATTAATACTATTATTGTTTTATTTTTATTTAATACTAGCTGTGTCCTCACGGCTCCGCCCGTAGCCTATGTTACTCAGTGATAAAATAGCTTTCTAACGGCAAAAGAATTTTTGAAATGGGTCCAGTAGTTTTTAAGTTTATTCGTTACATACAAAAATACAAATCTTTCCTCTTTATAATATTAGTATAGATTGTTTTATTTTTATTTAATACTAGCTGTGTCCTCACGGCTCCGCCCGTAGCCTATGTTACTCAGTGGTAATGTAGCTTGCTAACGGCAAAAGAATTTTTGAAATCGGTCCAGTAGTTTTTAAGTTCATTCGTTATATAGAAAAATACAAATCTTTCCTCTTTAGTTCTTTTTCCTTTTCTCTTTATAATTACTACTACAATAGAAGTTGTACAACAATATACCTACAATTAACACTAACGACCTTATTTTCACTTTGTTTAACTATTTATGTACATACCTAGTTGTAAACACGCATTCAGAGTGAAATAATGTATAATAATTATTATACAAAGTGTGGATGACGTAACGACATTAAATGATACTAAGTACCACGTATTCTATGTGCAATAAGTCAGTCGAGTACATTCAAGCGTGAAGCCAGACGAGCGTAATTTTTTGAGTTGTGAGTCGCGTAATTTCGGTCGCGTAATTTCTGCTACATTTGGTTTCATACAAAACTTTTGTTTCGTTCACACGGCGACGCAAAATGAGTTGTCGTGTTGTATTGTGTTGAAGTTACGCGACCGAAATAACGCGACTCACAACTCAAAAAATTACGCTCGTCTGGCTTCACCCTAATACTCACAGGAATTTTCATACGATTTATGAAGCGAAATAAAGAAAGACATTTTGTGAAATTGGATCGTGATTGAGACAGTCGATTGAGTCATTATAAGATCGAAAGAAACTTACTTGTGTCATGTGCGATGATTTATGGGCAAGTCGACTTTTAGATCAAGATTTTTAAACGTTTGTATTTAGTTTCACTTCGTATATTTGTTTGTTTCAAATCTTGCGACAGATTTCTTAACTAGTTTTGGCTTAATCGACTCTCCTGAAACTTTGGACACATATTCGATTTCCATAACAATACAATATTATTTCAACCTTCAATCCTCAAATCTTGATGCTGCATGGATACTGCAAGATAACACCGTTTAACTTAAAAGTTTATTTTTAACTTTATTTTAAACTAGCTGTGTCCTCACGGCTCCGCCCGTAGCCTATGTTACTCAGTGATAATGTAGCTTCCTAACAGCAAAAGAATTTATGAAATCGGTGCTGTAGTTTTGAAGTTTATTCGTTACATACAAAAATACAAATCTTTCCTGTTTATAATATTAGTATAGATATAGATTAATGTTATCAAATCGTCGCTAATTACCAGCCGCGCAAATCAAACGATTTACGAGGTTAAGCTGCGCTTGCCACGGTCAGTCTGTAGATGGGTGACCGTTCGTTACACATCGAGGCCCCTCCGTGCCTCGGAGAGCACGTTAAAACGTCAGTCCCGGGTGTCATTCGAATACGTATGACAATCGTTACAGGTAGTCAGAAACCTGAAAGTCTGACAAACGGTCTATCCTTAGAATATCGGCATTGCCCAGTAACTGGGTTCAGGAGGTCTGATGGCAATCGCTCCGTGTAAAATACTGGTATTCAGCCGCATCTGGTTAGACTGGAAGCTGACCCTAACATAGTTGGGAAAAGGCTAGACAGAACAGTTATCAAATCGTCGCGTCAAAATGAAAACGTATGAAGTCCATCGACCCACAACAAATTGTTGAACATCATAGCAGTTACATAAAGTAGTACTACCAACTACACTGATTGTTACAATTGAATGCATTGCGATCAATGATCATAAATCGTATGAAATCTTAACGATACACTGTCTCTCCCATTGTCGGTTGTGGCCGGTAATGCGGTATGGGCGCGCCTTGCCGGCCTGGGCGACGGAATGCGGCAGCTTTTTTATTGGATAGCTAGTTTATATAAGAGCTTCAATGTTTCATAAAGATTGGGAGAATGCTTGTTAGAAATCTGATAAATATTACGTTTAGTTTTATAGTAAATAATCTATACTAATGTTATAAAGCTGAAGAGTTTGTTTGTTTGTTCAAACAAATAAATAACGCGCTAATCTCAGGAACTACTGGTTGGAATTGAAAAAATATTTTTGTGATGGTTAGTCCATTTATCGAAGAAGGTTATAGGCTATATAACATCACGCTACGACCATTAGAAGCGGAGCATAAATGAAAAATGTTGCAAAAACGGGAAAAATGACCACCCGTGCGAAGCTGGGGCGGGCCGCTAGTTTTAAATAAATCTTCAAATCCAAAAAAAAAACTCTCTCTGAATTATGAATAAAATGCACTGTAAGCAGAATTTAAACTTTTTAAAAACACCAATAAATATGATGGAGCATCAGTTCTTTCAATATACAATCATTATTTTCTCTGTTGAATATTCACGATTTGGATATGAATATTAGTTGGAGCTAATGAACCAATTAAAAGTGTTTATGATGTAACTCTGAGCTGTAATGTTTTATGCAACATAAAAATAGCGGTTATTTATGTTTAGTTTACTGCATTATGGCTTAATTTGGAATATTAAGAGGCCGTTCCCGTTTCACAGCTGTGTCGCTCTAACTTTAAGCCTTTTTTTAAGATTTAAAGAGATTTTAGGCGATATTGAAAAATGTAATCTATAGAAGTTCAGTGTATCCACCTTCTGAGTGTTATCACATATATTTAAACAATAGTTTTATTTCCATACATAATTTATATAGAAAAAACAAAAGATATACATTTTCTTTCTCCTGCTCCTTCTAGGCAGCAAATCAAGACGAAAATATGTTTCAAATATAAACTATGATGATGATTATAATGATGATTACTAATAGAAAATATGTTTCAAATGTTGTCCTGGAGGATGTATATAGAATACATTTTTCAATATCGCCCAAAACCTCTTTAAATCTTTATAAAAGACCTTAAGTTAGAGTGGGACGGCTGTGAAACGGGAACGGCCTCTTAAACCGCAGTATACCTAAATATTTACCAGAAATTATACAATTAGAACTTGCTGACGTGTTTTTATTCTCTATTCCAGGTTACCTGACACGGGGCAGCCTCCAGTGCTCATATCGCTAGCAGACAACGCCAAATTAGAGTTGAGGCACCCAGACGAACTGCTGTTCGTCAACGACTCGGAAGAACACAATGACACTAAGATATTCTCCATCATTGACGGCGATGCCGTTGAAGATGACGCAGAGAAACCACCGGAAGACGTGGAGAAGGAAAGCACAGAACCACGGCTCGTTGTCAAAGCTAAGCCCATGCACGAGACCAGACAGGTAGAGGAAGCATTTCAAGCACCCACAGCGGAAATAGAAACCGCTGCAGAATCTCAGATCGAAGAACCGAAAGAACAAGAAACAGAAAACATTCCAGTCAAACCAGAAACGCCCCAGGAGGACATCCCCTCGTTCTCAGAGTGGGCACAAAAACAGCTGGCCGAAGCCGAAAAAAAAGACACAGTGCTAAACCACTCGAGTCAACCTAGTCATAGTAATACGAATTTTAGTAGTAAAAGCACTAAATTACGGTCGAAGAACTACGCTTCGCTCGCGTGCGGCGCAAAGATCGTCGCCGTGAATCCCGAGGCCGGCTCGGCCAGCTCTATCCTGTCGCCCAACAGGGACGAGTACATGCTCAACACATGTAACAGCCGCATCTGGTTCGTGGTGGAGCTCTGCGAGGCTGTACAGGCGCAGAAAATAGAAATAGCCAACTTTGAGCTATTCTCTTCGACCCCCAAAGATATCGCTGTTTACTTCAGCGACCGGTTCCCTACACGGGACTGGGCCAGCGTCGGACAATTCGCGGCGCAAGACATGAGAGATGTGCAAAGTTTTGATCTGTACCCGCATTTATTTGGAAAATTTATCAAAGTCGAGATGTTTTCTCACCACGGATCGGAGCACTACTGTCCGGTATCTCTATTCAAAGTGTACGGCACGTCAGAATTTGAAGTTTTGGAGAAGGAGAACTCGCAGCATGCCGCTCACATTGACGAGGACGAGGATGATGAAATAATAGACGTGCCAGACATACCCGCTGCTGAAACGGAGCCCTCCAAAAACCTCTTTGGTTCTGCGAGAGACGCAGTAATGTCTATCATGAAGAAAGCGGCACAAGCGCTGGTGAAAACTGAAGTTCCTAAAAACGTATCATCAGAACACAACGATACGTCGACAGACAAAACGTACAAACGGTGTTGTTCGCCCAGCCATATTATAGTGTGTGATAATTGCAGTGAGACGCTTTACAATGAAGTGTACGAACTAATTAGCTGTAGCTCGGACAAGTTAGTGAGTTTAGTGCGTCAGGTGTTCCTCCGCGAGACATTGAAGTGTACCGGCATTTGCCAGCCGTACGGATTAGATTTTAAAAGTACAAAGACAATAGAGTTTACTGATGAACGCGTCGCTTATATGAATGCTTTGTTCTCTCAGAAATATTTAGCCGCCCTCTGTAATATCTTAGCTATTAAAGAAAAAAAAGTTGTTTTAAACACAAGCTTTGAAACAGAATTAAATGTTACCATGAATGTAACTGTCGACGAGTCGCCGCAAACTGTAAATAGTGAAACGAATTCAGAACTGGAAATAAAATTAGTTCCAGACAAAAATACAGCTTCAGATGATGAAAAAGCTAATGAAACAGCTCAATCAGAAGAGAAATCAACTACGGAAGCTGTGACTGAAGGTACTACTGTTCCTGTGGAGTTGCCGAAAGAGCAGCACGAGTTAGTTGATGAAAAGTTAGAGGAAACGCCCTCGGTTGAGGAGAAACCAGTACAAGAAATACTAGAAGTTACACCAGAAATTGATAAAACTACAGAACCGATTGTAGAGGAAAACAAGGATGTTGTTCAGAAGACTGAACCGAAAAATGGTAAAATTGACGTTACCCCGGAGAAATCAAAAGATAATAACGTTGTTGAGGAAGTGACTGATCCGATAATTATAGACACTGAAAACTTCTTGTCGGACTTCGATCAGATGGCGGTGGATCCGACTCCCGCCGGTATCCCAGCGTTGCAGAACCAGAATCAGGGACAACAGGGGCAGACGACGCTGCAGAAGGAATCTGTGTTTCTGAGGCTATCTAATAGAGTGAAGGTTGGTATTCAACATTTCTTTTTTTGTAATTTAATATGTAACATCATCATCTATCTCTTTGTCCTTATTCCACATTAGGTGGGGTCGGCAAAACATGTATTTCTCTTCCATTCTCCTCTATCAGCAGTCTTCTCAGTACTTACTCCTTTCTTACTCATATCATCCTTCTCACATCCTCCGGGTGCTGCGTACGCCCTAGCATTATCGCCAGTAACATTTATTCATAAATCCATGTTGTTAGAGGTTTTGGCTTATTGTTTTATGACCGGGCGCCTGCCTGACATCAACCCCTTCTTGGGAATACTAGTTGCGCCATCGCGCGGGTGACCCAGTGTGCTTGCCGATATTATACACTGGGTCCCGAAGTCCCTTAGTCGCCTCCTACGACACCCACGGGAAGAGATGGGTTAGCCTTATTCGTAACCGGGAGCTACCCAGCGAACAAAGCTAACTATTTAGTATGCAACAATAAAATGATTTAAACTAAAAAGAACTGGTTAAACGCTACCATACCATAATTATCAACTCAATATTTTTGCAACTTAGACACAGTGACTGTTAATGAAACAAAGTTAGATTGTAAATACCCTAATTATTTAACTTTCTCCCAAGTGACATAAGGCGTAACAGATTTTTTTTATTTCGTCGAGATGAAAAAACATTTCACTTTTGTCCGACCTTAGGAAAGCGTGGTTTGAAGTCGAACCATGTTGCTTAATAGAGGAGATACTTTGTTTCATGCGTAATATCCCACTGAATTTAAAAATTGAATAATATAATCAGTCTCAAATCTTTAGAAGTTTTATATAAATGTTAACATTTCCAAATTCTCTATTTCAGACGCTGGAGCGCAACATGTCTCTTTCGGGTCAATACCTGGAGGAGCTGAGCAGGCGTTACAAGAAGCAGGTGGAAGAAATGCAGAAGACCTTCGAGAAAACAGTGCAGCAGATGACGGAGGAACGACGGAAGAGCAACGAGCGAGAACAGAAATACCTCGAACAGATGACGAGCGTCCAAGAGCAGTTGGGACAGATGGCCGCCGCCATGCACATCCTGATGGAGGAACGAGACAGTTGGTTCGGCAACATCAACTTCTTCAAATTTGTCGTGTTCCAGTCAATAATCTTCGCCATAGCCTTCTACTTCCTCTCCAGAAGACGGAAAGAAGAACCCATCATCATACCAGTCGTAAAAAAGACCAAAAAGAAACAAGACAAGTTTAGGAGAAAATCTGTCGAAGGTGTCAGTGGACATGAGACTCCTTCGGCGAAGAAGCGACGGCCTAGCGAGGAAGCGTTGCAAATAGCCAGACAATCTACTGAGGAGATGAGCAGAGACGAAGACGATGGCGAGTGGCAGGTGGCGCGCAAAAATAGAAGAAGAAAGACTTCGATAATTCACAGAACAGGGGAGACAGAACCCAAAGAATGGTCACGACCAGACAGCATTGGGAAGCTTCAGGACAATCCCATACCATTAGATGAGGAGGAATACTTTGCTCCAGTGTCCGAACCGAAGGAGTTCAATGAAACCGTGACATCAAGTCCGCCGAAACGTGATTTCCCAAAAACTAACGGATCGTTCTTCAACAATTTGAAGACGAAAACAATGAAAACACGGCGGCTATCGTCACCAGCATTCCTAAGGACACTGAGCAGACAAAGTAGCAGGAGCACACCTAGCCCTGTCGTGAGGACATTAGAGCCAATCTTCAACGGGAACTTGAATAAGAAAGCTGCGTCAGAGTCGCCCACGGGGAGCTTGTGGTCAGAATCCACAGAAATATCCCAAAACGGACAACAAGACAACGAACACAGTGGTAGCAAAAAGAAAAAAAGTCTGAAGAATATACTGAAGAAAGTGTTTTGAGAGGACATATTTTTAATTTAACAGTGTCGTGTATTCCGCTTAAATAATTAAGCGTGTCGCTATTGTAATTTATTTCATTGCGAATATTAATGTTTAAATTATTGTATATTTGTTGTTAGTAGACCTCATAGGTGCCAATTGTGATAAATTAGGAAGCCTAATTGTTAGCGTGTTAAATTTTAATTTTATGCGATGATATTTGCTTGTCGGTGAAATGTTGAGTGGCGACAATAACGCGAAATTGGAAAGACGAGTGCTAGTCTCGAGTGGGGAGCGATCGGTAAACAAAGAAACGGCATTAAATGCATTAATTTTATTCTGTTGTTTCATTTTTTTTATTACATAATATTGTATGGTACGACACAACTTAGGCCTCGTTCAGGGAGACGCGGGGCGATGCGCGGCGCGTCTGGCGTCGCGTCTCGTGGTCTAATCAAACATATCGGCAGTGGAACGTTAAACAGACTAAAGCGCCAATATACCTACCTACTAAACAGGAGAGCGATTCAAAGTATTTTTATAAGAAAATAAACATAGTTATTTTTCTTAGAGTATACATATTAAATAGATAATTAAATAATTTAATTATCTATTTATAAAAAAATACTTTGAATCGCTCTCCTGTAAAGAAGGTATATAGGCGCTTAGTCTTTTTACCCTTCCACTGACGATATGATAACTTGTGAGAGCTTTTATGTAGAAGCGTGACCACGCGCGTTTTGTTTGATATTGAGCGCGGCTGCCGTCGCGTCCCCCGCCCAAACCCCGCGTACGCGTGTATTAGTTTGTTGTTGGCATCAAAAGCGGGCGATGGTGCACGCACCGCACCACGCGCCATACAACGCCAGACTCCCTGAACGAGGCCTTAGAAGTCCCATTGGCAAACTTGATCATACAACTAATGGCAGGCACTCATTATCGCGCCATTCAAACTTATTACGTCAGCATTAAAGATCATTTTTGACTGCAGTACTAATAAACATTCGAGGTTTTGAAGTCGCTCTCAGCTCGGAAGTGATTGGTTTTACGAAGTTTGCCGATGCGACATCTTGGTTGTGTCGTGCTATATGTACCTACCTATCACAGAAAAAACGTACTTATTAACAAGTTAATTGATAGTATTCAAAAATTGATATTATTATTTCGGCAGTTTTAGTTTCAATTAAATATTTAAGACAACACTATTTTTAACTACATATTATATATTGTTCCTTAATTTCTGTTACATTCAAATTACATTTATTTCATTGTCTGCATATTAATAGCACTTGAGAAAAATAATGCCCTACAATATGATCTACACATAACATTACGCCTGTATTCCCCGAAGGGTGATGCAGAGGTTCAAGTAACACCCTCATTTGGACGTTATGTTAAGTCCCATTTAATAGGGGGCTGCTGAAGAATTCCACACGGAAAAACCCAATAACACTGCTCGACCTGGGGATCGAACCCAAGACCCCACGATCAGCAGTCGCGCTTGCCACCACTACACCATCGAGGCAACGAGGCGATATGATCTATTTATTACCCGGCAATACTTTAACTTCCTTACTAATAACATACATACATATACATAAACTCACGCCTTTTCCCATAGGGGTAGGCAGAAACTATAGAACGCCACATGCTACGACTCTTACATACCCCTTTCGCTTCATCCACATTCATACATCTTGTCATACACGCACGCCGGTTGAGAGTACTACGCACCTGACCTTTGTGAAGAACTTCACCAATAACATCGATGTATGTCCTTCTAGGACGTCCTCTACCGGCGTTCCCATTAACATCCGCCTTATAAATTCCTTTCCTTCCTTACTAATAAAACGCTAAATAAAGTTATAACAAGCTTATACATCGAAACATGTATGGTTATACTGACGTTATACATAGCATAACTTTATTCAGAGTTTATTAAAATTTTAACGTATAGTATTTACAAACAATAACGATACTTCATATTATAATATCAATATTGACAAGTTTATAAATAAACAGATATCTAGACGCAAGCTGTTCACATGCAGCTGCGTGTGTAATTTAATTATTTATTATATCAAAAATAAGGTTTAATTTATGTATACATGAAAATATTTAGTAAAATAGCTAATGGCGAATATATTTATTATCTTAAATAGTACGAGTACATAAGTTCTGTATTATACGCTCATAGTAATATATAAAAAAGTTATGGCGAAATCTGCATTATAATAACACATAATTAGCCCATTTCTGTCCCACTGCTGGGGCTCTTCTCAGATTGAGAAGGACTTAGGCCTTAGACCACCACGCTGGCCTGATGAGGGTTGGCGGACTACACACACAATGGAGAACTTTATGGAGCTAAGCTAGTTATTATAATTGTAAATATAAATAATTATTGCCTAAAGTTAGATATAGACTGAGCAAGTAACTATATTATGGTAAGTGCGTTTCGTCACCGCTCCATACAAAATTTTCGTTTCTTGCACACAGTTTTATTATGGATTCGCTTTATACAAGGTTAGTCGGAAAGGGGGGTACTAAGCCGAAAGGGTGTTAAAGTACCCATAATAATGGATAACTTTTGTTCTACAACTTTCCCCAAAACTCGATAGTTTAAGAGAAATAATAGCTTTTCAAAGATTTCGTAATAAATATGCTAAAATGTATCCGTCCATAGCCATGATCAGCTGTTATTACAATTTAGGTCATATTTGGGGTCACGGATTAGAAAAATAATTTTCTGAATTCATAACTAAAGCAGGTATGGTTTTTTTATTTGAAAAAACTAAAATAATGATTTGTTTACATACAAATAAAAATAACCGAATTTTGAATTTTTAACATTTGCTCTAAAATAGTCATCAGTGACAATTTACGTGGCCTGCGGCTTAGAACCCCCTTTCCGACTAACCTTGTATATTATTTTTTTCAGTTTAATAAGATTTGTCGTTTCTGCAAAATTCAATTGCAGACAAAACTAACCAGAGTAAACGCCTATCACACAATTGTCGTTACCAGCACAGCACAAGTAATATTTTGTAAGGGCTTTTACAGACAAGCGGCACTTTCCCGGCTGCATTAGAAAATAAACTATCGGACGCAGCTGACAGCCGTGACTTATAGGTATCTGGATAATGAATGTACACTGAACTGTGCAAACTATCGGACGTAACCTTGGGTCATCCTTGAGCGTTCGGACGTTCGATAGATATCTGACCCGCTGAATGTTTTTCGACTGTGCACACTGTGTGACAGTCGCGGCCGTGAGCCGCGTCCGATAGTTCGATTCCAGCTTTACCCCTCGTCGGCAAAGTGCCGCTCGTTTGTAAGACCCATAAGGAACGGTGACGAAGTACCCACCATTATGTTAAAACTTACGAAATAATAGCAACTGACTGCAAAAAATCTTTTAAATCTACACATTTTATGTCGACTAGTTTCTTCTGTCGCGCGGACGCGTTCAATTCTCTTACAGCCTTATCAAAGTCATCAGTATTGTACAATTTATTACTATTCGTAGCGAGCACTATTTCGTTGACTTCCTCGTAAAGTTTCACTGTGGTTAAATGCTTGAAATGGCGTTTTAGAGTGTCCATTATTGATTGCTGGAGTTCCGTGTCGCGACAGACTAAGTTTACGATGAAGTGGCCTGAAAAAGATTGCAGTTGTAAGTTAGATTTTGGTCACGAGGGCGGTTGGTGGGCACGACGACCTATGTTCAAACCCCAGGTCAGACGAAATGAATATAGAATTTTAACACTTGATATCATCATAAAGAGATTTTGAATTTCATTGAAATGACTTCGTAGGACCTAGGTGCCATAAATTGACTAAAAGTTAAATTTTAAGTATAACTTGAGATTAGAAATGGCGGATCCACAAATAACGACAAGAATAGTATCGCTGCAATTTTCAATCCCATTCTTTAAGTATACTATGTTGGGGGGGGGGGGGTTATACTGACTATTAGCTATTTTCTACAGTAACAAGCAGAATTGGTATAGTATAGTTCTTACGATTCAGGAGCGCGCAGGGCATGAGTTTTATGTATATTGGCATATGGCTCAAATTCAACTGATTCACGCGCGCAAACTGAACGCAGTCAGGGCCTGAGGATCGCTCCCCTCCCCCGCACGCCCGCAAATATAGTGTTGTCCTTGTCATTAACAGCACTAGCGCATTCCCACACACATTCTTCAGCTCTGCATTCAATTCGCGGCGCGTACTGTACAAATACTCACCATCTTCAGTAAGTATGTTCTTCACGTCGTCCAGCACTTGGTTGTCGAGGAACTGTTTGGGCGGACACGACAGCCCTACCGTCCGGTCCTTGCTGTCCATGTCGAACATCACCGCTTCGTAATGATTACCTGGAAGGGGGCAGCATGGTTTAGTTTATATTAAGGTTTTATTGTTTTTTTTTAATGTAATATTTATAGCTGCCTTGTTGGTCTAGTGCTGGCAAGCGCGAATGCTGGGCAAGAGCCTGCGGCCATTACACAGTGGTTTACCAGAATTGGAAGGCAGTTGGGTGAATAAAGAAAGGTAGCAAAGTCAGACGGCCGTATAAAAACAAAGAACACTTACCATTCTTAACCTCATCCTTCAAGAAATCCAGTCCATCCTTGATTTGCACTTCCAACCGATCATCAGTTTGTAGTTCAAAGTGGTCTCTTGCAACCTCTAACATCGCGGGGTCAAGGTCAACAGCCGTGACCTTCAGATTGTCGTAGCATTTCCTCAGGAACATGCAGAGGCTGCCCCCTCCGAGACCCAAGACTGCCACGTTGGTGGATGCTGTCCGGGATATTTGGACCCCGACACACATGAAGGAATGGTAGAGAGATATGTGTCCAAAGTCAACTACTAGTTTTGTTTTGTTTTTCCTCTTCACTGGAATAAAGATAATAACATTTTAGTAAGATCTGGATTGACAGCATAGCGGTTTATAGCTTGCTACCTATACAGGAGGGTCTGAGTACTATCCCTGCCCTCACCTCTGACATTTTGGATTAATTTGGGGATCTGGTAAGACAATAAAAAAAAATAGAGGGCTCCAAAAATATCTTGATATGTTGTCCGCCAACCCGCACCATGGCAGCATAGTAAGTTGAGCCCTTCTCTTTCTGAGAGGCCCGTGCCCAGCAGTGGGATAATGATGAGCTGATTATGACAGTAAAGTGTTGAAAAAGTACAATGGTTCAAAGATCTCTTTCTGTCGAAGTGTCATTTTTGGACAAACTACAGCTAGTAACTTTGGGACCTCGACACTGGATGCTACATTTTTCTAAAATGGATATGGATGACATGTTACTATAATAGTTTTCATCACGACACAGCAATACCATCCTACTCAAAAAATCTACATTCTTACCACAACTGAAGAAAATAGACAACATTTTTACCTGTCTTCAACTTAGCTTCTGACTGCACTAGGAACTGGTTATCCAAGAACACGAGCCTGCGATGCGTGGCGCCCTCTACATCTACGTCCTCAACTACAAAGTCGCCAGAGATCTGCGAGGAACCCTCGAATACCTTCACTCTGCGACCCACATCGCTGCCGAGCGAGAGGAACGGGATCTAAAATGATAATAAATAATAATATAATTTATCATCTATACATAGTATAAAACAAAGTCGCTCCCGCTGTCTGTACGCTTAGATCTTTTAAACTACGCAACGGATTTTAATGCAGTTTTCAGCAATAGATAGAGTGATTCAAGAGGAAGGTTTATATGCCCCACATTAGTATCTACATTCCACCCGTGCGAAGCCGGAGCGGGTCGTTAGTTTTAAATAATATAAGATCAATGGCCAGACACTCAAACGCTACTAAATTATTAGTAGTCGTTAAGTTCGTGCTGTCACTGTCACTTCGCCTTAAAGTGACAGTGACAGCACGAGTCTTAACGTCTACTTAAAATTGATTAGCGTTTTAGTATTTGACCATAATACTAATGATTATTATAAATGGAAAAGTGAGTCTGTTTGTCTGTTTGTAGATAAAACATCAAAACTACCAACAAAAAATTTGATAATTTTTATAGAGGAGGAATCTGTGCATTAGGGTGTAAACAAAATCATGTAATTCCTTCAAGCCTCGTGATGTACTGCTGTCACAGATAAACCCTACACGGGATACTTATAGATTCAATAAAAAAGTGAGGTATTTTAGCGCCCCGAATTAAATGACCGCGCGGAAACCGATAGCCGCGCAATTCGCTCGGGGCGTTAAAATGGCTCACGTTAAGAACGCATGTTTACATCTTGTAATCTTTTTTTTATTGATACCATAAGTATCCCGTGCCGGTTTAATCTATGTCAGCGGAAAACCATGAGTTTTCAAGGAATTACATGATTTCGTTTACACCCTATAATATATATGATGTTGTGCGGACATGCGATGATTAATAAAATCCACTAGATTTAATACGAGCATATCATGAGCTAGATTCTACATTTATAATCATCTTCAATACCTGTCCCGTTAATCCATAAGGTATGAGCATCTTGGCCGCGTGCGCGAGCTCCTCCTTCACGGCGTCTAAAGAATCGAAGATGTGTCCTCTCCGCAACACAGCCACTACCAGCCTGCCGAAGCGAGCAGAGTCCTGCAGCTGACGACGACCTGCGGGCGTGCCGAATAACCACTCTGATTCCCTGAAATTGAAATTAAGAAAGATTTGAAAGTTTTTTTAAAAGACTCCTGCTTATAATAGACTAGCGGCCCGTCCCGGCTTCGCACGGGTGGATATTTTTCGTTTTTGCAAAATGTTTCATTTATGCTCCGCTCCTATTGGTCGTAGCGTGATGTTATATAGCCTATAACCTTCCTTGATAAATGGACTATCCAACACAAAAATATTTTTTCAATTCCAACCATAAGTTCCTGAGATTAGCGCGTTCAATCAAACAAACACTTCAGCTTTATAATATTAGTATAGATGTGATACCTCATCTTCTTCTTTTCGTGTGGTTAGTGACTAACCTTGTGTCAGAGTTTATGCCGCTCATGGGCCTCTGGCTTGGCTTCACATACCGTCGAGAAATATCTCTCAGGCATGCCGGTTTCCTCACGATGTTTTCCTTCACCGTTTTTAAGCAAGTGATAATTATACAATACGCACATGAATCCGAAGAGTCAGAGGTGCGTGCCTTGGGTTCGAACTCGAGACCTATGACTTGGCAGTCCGACGGTCACACCACTAGGCTATCACTGCTAGTCATCCAAAACCTCGTAAATGACCATTATACTGGCCATGTACCCCGTAAAGGCCGTTCCTCGTATGTAACATTTGGCTGATCCAATTACTGTATACCTATTTGGTTGGACTGCCTCATTGGTCTAGTGGTGGCATGCGCGACTGCTGATCGCAAAGTCCTGGGTTCGATCTCCAGGTCGGGCAGTGTTATTGGGTTTTTCCGTGTGGAATTCCTCAGTAGCAGCCCGGAGTTTGGATTTGTGTCCGATTGATGGCAATCCACCCCGGAGGCGAATCGACGTGTATGCATTAGGCATGTTTTCATACCTAAGCCGCCAGCCCGTAGTTGCCTTTTACAAAAATCTTAAATGCAGTGAAGGCTACGGTGAAGATAAGGTATCGTTGGAAAATCCTCATGGATGTCCCTCGCCCGGGAAGGCGAGGGGGTCTACCGGACTCTTACCGGCTAAAAACCAACGGTGTTCCTCTTCCTGACCGTTCGGCCGGGGTCGCGGGATTCGCAAAAGCATGCACCGCAACCCCGGCAGGTCCCGATGACCTCTACTCTGTAGGGCCCCCACGTCCTCCTGAGAGGCGCGTCCCCTAACCCGCCGCCCGCAGGCCACACACTAGGATGGCTGGAGGTCGTCGCATTCGGGCGCCCTCCGGCGCCCAGTGCGTCTGGCGCGGGAAGGGAGAAGAGCACACCGCTCGTTCTCCCTCTCCGCTTCCCCCTTGGTCGCCGTAACCCCCTCGCAAAAGGAGGCGATGACTTCCCACGCACCCTCGCTCCCTACAATGGACAGAACCACGGCTGGAAGAGAGAGGTCACCACCGACCGCCACGACTAGTTCGCAGCGCTGCGACCCCCAAGCTGGACACGCCTGCAACGTGTGCAGCGCCGTATCCTCGGGGTAGTCGCAGTGGTGACATCCGGGCGTCTGTTCCCGGCCTATACGACACAGGTACTTCCCGAAACAACCGTGCCAACACACACTTCATAAGGTATGTCGGTCAATAGCCAAAAATAATTTCATATAAACGAAAATATTCGCAATTCTGAAGAAAAACTGTTTTACGTAAATATTATCGTTTACGAGTTCATCGGCTCATGCGCAGTTCCTATTCTTGTTGATCAACACTTCTATTTTTAACCGTCAGTGCACCAAACAATGTGGGTGTGGTCTTGCTAGTATTAATATGCCTAAAGTGTTTGTGTGTTATTATTAGGTACATCATTAGTGGCCATTTTTGTGAAATTTCTTTTTAAATATAAATGACTGCAGTGACATTGTTTTAATGCATGTTCACTACATCTTCTTTACATAGAATAAAACAAAGTCGCTCCTGCTGTCTGTAATCTTAGATCTTTTAAACTACGCAACGGATTTTAATGCAGTTTTCAGCAATAGATAGAGTCATTCAAGAGAAAGGTTTATATGCCCCACATTAGTATCTACATTGCACCCGTGCGAAGCCGGGGCGGGTCGCTAGTAATATATAAGTTTCTCGCCAGGTAGGATCACAATCACAGATAATAATATTCTGTGTGCAAGATAGATAATTCTTCCAGAAAGTTCAGTGTTATCTCGTGAAAATGTTGGGATAAGCTGCAGTGTCAGCCTAGTGGTGTGACCGTCGTACTACCAAGTTATAGGTCTCGAGTTCGAACCCAAGGCACGCACCTCTGACTTTTCAGATTCATGTGCGTGTTGTATAATTATAACTTGCTTAAAAACGGTGAAGGAAAGCATCGTAAGGAAACCGGCATGTCTGAGAGATATTTCTCAACGGCACGTGGAGCCAAGTCAGAGGCCCATGGGCGGCATAAACTCTGACACCAGGTTAGTCACTTACCACACGAAAAGAAAAAGATTGGGATATCTTATAATACATGCACTCTTATTACAAAAGATGTTCTAAGACAATCGTAGGGGCTCTTGGCTAATTAACAAACGCGCGGATCATGCTATTTGCGAAGTTAAGCAACGCTTGCCGCGGTCAGTCTATGGATGGGTGACCGTTCGTTACACATCGAGACCCCTCCGCGCCACGGAGAGCAAGTTAAAAAACAATCGGTCCCGGGTGGCATACAAATACCTATGACAGTCGTTACGGGAAGTCAGAAGCAAGAAAGTCTGACAACCGGTCTTCCCCTAGGATATCGGTATTGCTCAGTAACTGGGTTGCGGAGGTCTGATGGCAGTCGCTCCGTGTAAAATATTGATATTCAGCCGCATCTGGTTAGACTGGAAGCTGGCCCCAAACATAGTTGAGAAAAACGTTAGGCAGAACATCAGAAAGTGACTGTTACCTATATTTTAAATCTAGGTTTACCTTAGGGTCTAAACCATATTTTGTAAAAAATGGGTTTTAATCTAATTTCATTCAAGCCACAGGTTTTTCAATTTTATTCCAGTACGATTTTAACTTTGAAGCTTCACAATAAAGAATGCAGTATATAAATATACTGTGACAGATATATTTGATACTTGCTCCAGTTTATGATCAACTATGATGAACGAGCGACTGCTGGCAGAGACATGGTCGAATTCGCATATTATATGAGGTAATATTAATGACAGTGATAAATTGGTGTTAGTTATGATTATTTATAAGCACATATTTCTAAGTCAGATTTGGAATATAGGTGAATGTAACCCGCCGTCGGTTAGCTGATGAATGAAATTGTTAAGCAGTACCTAGACATCTAAATACACAAGGGAATGGTACCATAATTATAAAGTCTAGCCCAAACGAATTGTATAAAAAGGTGAACAATTTCTTGGTAATATATTAAAAAAAAAGTATTAATTAAACATAGTCACGTGTTTTAACAAAAAAGTTACAAACGTAGAATACAATTGGAAATAGATTTACGTAAGTAGTATGATTTCAAAACAATACCTACCTTAATTTTTAGTAACAGTCTCTGTACGGTCTCATCGCCGTACATTCTTTCTGCTTACTCGTTAACCTACTTTAGACCAACGATGCGCGTCATAACTTAACATAATAAAATGACATGACGGACGAATTAAAATATATTGAACTTATAACTCTGTAGCTATCAACAACTGAGAGAAATAATCGCCTTCCACTGTTGTTACTTACTTTTAACTAAAATAAACACAACTTGTGTACTTAAGTGGAAAGTGTTTCTCTATTCTACTAACTCAACTTACAAACCTTCACGACAAAAATCGGTGTACGAAGTTAACTACAATAACCCGTACAGTCTCTGATTAAAAGATTCAAAAATGTTGTTAGGTTTGGGCCAGACTTTTGTAGTGTTCATTTCTTTCGAATGTATCACTAAGTAGGTACCTAATAGAGCAATAGTTAATTTTAATAGAGGAGAGAAGATGCCGCTTCGGAAAGACAAAAAAACTAAAAATTATACCTGAACAACTCTTGGAAGTTATGCTAGAAGTTCGGTGCCTTCCGAGCGAAGTCGAGCCTGACATCCGAATTTAGCGGGATCTAAAGGGGCCTTCTACGCCCAGAAGAAAATATCATGCAACGATAGGCTATTAGGATTCTTGCATGGTAACTCAAAATGAGGAACCTGCACACCTGAGAGGGCTCCAGAAAGTTCTCGATGTTCTGTAATCCGCCAACCCACGCCAGGCCAGCGTGGTGGACTAAGGCCTTAGAACCTTTCTCATTCTGAGAAGAAGTCCGTACCCAGCAGTTAGGGCAGTAATGGGCTGACAATGCAAATGATTTTAATTATACATGCAACATGAACCCGAAGGAGAACTTTTCTAGAAGTCAGTCCGCGTTAGCCGGTCATTGTGTGGGTAGGATGTATCGGAAGCAGTGGCTAATAAAACTAAACATCAAAAATAACACGTAGTGTTGCTACCTACCTGTTATAATAATTACAGCTTTAGAACATTCTGGAGAAGGGTTTTGTGGAAAGACAAACTCACGAATGTTGAAATCTCTATTTCGAACTTCTAAGAACACCTAGATCCACATTTTATGTTAATATTTTACATAGAAGATAATTATGACAGTAGCGTGTGCCGTCTATTATGCCAAGGTATCCTTCGAGAGATCATCAAAGACAATAACAGCCATCAGCCACATCAAACATTACATTTTTAAGCTTTAAAATGGTTTATGGTTTTTTACGTTTATTCCTCAAAACAGAATACCTACATTTTATTTACTTACAATGAGAAACACTAGTTGCTAGTAAAAGTTCGAAACGACATGTTTAAAATTATGAAATATACAATAACTAGCGACCCGCCCCGGCTTCGCACCGGTGCAATGTAGATACTAATGTGGGGCGTAAGTATAAACTTTCCTCTTGAATCACTCTATCTATTGCTGAAAACTGCATTAAAATCCGTTGCGTAGTTTAAAAGATCTAAGCGTACAGACAGCGGGAGCGACTTTGTTTTATACTATGTAAAGATGTTGGTTATTAACGTATCATTATGTTAGTAAAACAAACAATTCTAGAAAACATCTAGTATTAAAGCTTCTTTTTTCCTTATGTCTTCTTTTTTACGTAGGTAATCAGAAAAAAATGAATTTAATATACATGCTTATTATTATTGTTTGAGTTTTATTATAACTGAAATTAAAATTGTAGTTTCTAGACTTTCCCTCAAGTAAATATTTAATAAAAAATATTTTTATAAGCACCAAATAAGCAAAAATTAATAACTTCAATTGTACCTACCTAAGTAACAACGTATCTTCCAAATCCTTCAAAGCTTCGAAACTAATTTCATATTTTGCACAAAATATATTTTTAAATATAAAATAATTTGCATTGGCTGCACGTCTACTCGTCCAGCTGCTTCTTACAAGTTTACTGTTACAGACGTGGTGCACCCGGCACGCTCGACGCCTATTTGGACTTTACACTAGTTAGTGCCTGTGGGTGCACTTATAAAGAATTAGGAGGTACTATTTTTGAGGAGTGAGAGATATTTTTTTTTATTTTGTACGTGGGGTAATTCTCGTGGTTAGCCTCCACCTGGGATAGACGAAGAATTATGTCGGATTCTTACCAACTAAAACTACCACGTAAGTCCTACTACTGCTTTTGGCCGGGGACGCGGAATTCTCTCGGGCCTTCAGCTGGTTGGCACACCTGCGGCGGCCGGGGGTCGTTAAGCGCTCTTCGACGTCCGGTGCATCTCCTGAGGGTGGAGAGAGAAGTGGTTGCTTACCAAACTCTCTCCTCTGCCTCCTTTGCGTGGATCACCTCCTCGCAAAGGAGATGATGCCTTCTCAAGCGCTCTCGCTCTTTACCATGAACAGAACTAGGGTTGGAAGCAAAAGGTCGCTACCGTGATGTGGTCACGGCGCGGTGCTGCACCACCAGCGAATGCTGCACTGTGTCCTCGGGACAACTCCAACAGTGTTGGGAGTGAGGTTATTTAAGCTTACTAAGCTGGGTACCTATGTTTGCTAAAGTTACCTTACATTATAAGACTTTAACTTTAACTCGGTGCAGATGATAAGTATTTTCCTTTTGAAAATACATTACTATTATGAAAGTGTAGCAGAGAGAAGAAAAAAAAACTTTTTTTTATCAATATGCGCAAAGTACAACAGTAAGATCGTTTTTTTTTTTGGTTGCTACGTCTCCACGTTTAAACTCCTAAACTGATATCGATGAAAATTGGTAGTGAAGTAACATGAAAAGTACATGCTTACTTTTCACCCCTAAGAAATCTTCATGATCGATCGATCGATCATCACTTTCAAGATAATATCCCTTGCAACAGACACACAATATCTTCTTTTACCGTACGTATACAACTAAAAGATCCTCCTCTCAATAAACGTAAGCCCGTGGGCGATGTTTACGCGTTGCTGCTATTTCTGACAGCCATTCAACGCAACACCTAAGCTGTTATTATACTGTACCTTACTGCTTTATATTCACTCTGTTTTTCCTTAAAAGTAAACAGACTCGGAGGTGTTTACGTTTGAATACCATTCCTGTTTATAGCAATTGTGGTTAATTACATAATAAACAGTATTTGTAAGCGTTTGTAAACAAAACACCAATATTTACAAGTACGTACAGTTCAAGAATTTGTAAACAAACCGTGGGTAAAATTGTTCAGCTTTTCAGTACCTTGGGGTTAAAGCTACCGGTGCAACGGTGGCTCGTAGGAATTCTAGCATCGAACCCCAAGTAGCAGGGATCACCCACTTTGAAGGGGTTCCTCAATTAATGGGAGAATCCCCATTGAAATTAATGATGTCGACGAGGTACTATGTTTTATAGGATTGTTTTTTTTCTATTCGATGCCTTGTAGATGTTCTTGCGGACCGTTTCTACGTAACCGGGCGGTTATTGGCGAGACCTGAAGGGTCTCCAACCAAATTATAGGATTGAAGGGCGTCTGTTTATTTTACACTGCTAAGCATGAGTAGACCGAATTTCTTTAGTACATACATACATACATACATAAACTCACGCCTTTTTCCCATGGGGGTAGGCAGAAACTATAGAACGCCACATGCTACGACTCTTACATACCCCTTTCGCTTCATCCACATTCATACATCTTGTCATACACGCACGCCGGTTGAGAGTACTACGCACCTGACCTTTGTGAAGAACATCACCTTTCTTTAGTAAACACCACAATTTAAGACGCGGTCGCAGCTTGTTAGGGCTAGCGAGCACTGCCTTGCGTTTTTTTAACATATAATCTGTGAAGTATGGAGTGTCATAGAAGAGCGCGCACTGCGAATTATTCACCGCATACTGATTTACTTGTATTTGTTTTATTCGTTGCGGTGAAAAAAACACACCGCAAGTCACCGCACCGCAGTGCGCGCTCGCGCTTATAGTAATAGGTATAATAAAAAATGAACTAGGTATATAGCTCATATAAAGAGATACATTTTATAATAAAACGTAAGCTCTCTATTGTGCTGTTTAATTTACTAAATTAGACATAAATAATGAAGTATGATTTGTCCTTCAGAGTATAACATAGAATCTTATCATTGTATCTGTAATTTGTCGGATGACAAGGTACTCTTTTGTAAAAAAATCCGGACTATAGGGGTCTTAGGCAGTACTCTATAATCCGACAAATTCGATAGTTCGACACTGCCCTGCAAAACGTTTGTAGGATTACCGGGGGTCCACTGTATTCGTAATTAGTATTTTCTCGGAAGCTTGTTGAACCTAAGTCATTAGAAAGTAGGCGAGTACATATCGTATTGTTACATGAATAGTGTATCAACTCAAGATGAAGCTTTTCTCAGAATCGACAGAAAACTGATTATTTACTTCCCGTTATAGATTACAAATGAAGCGAATGAAATGAATTACGTGCGAAGATTTGTGTTTGTAAACGCACCCATGATACAGGAGAAATACAAGTGTGGCGCAACGTTTTTAAAAAATAAAATAAAAGAGTTATCTCAAATTGATAAAATTTTGAGTTGATATAGTATTAATCTAGCTGTGCGATATATTATGCAGAATCAATTTAACAACAAATAGTATGTCTGGTATTCTGTAAAAGAAAATATGTGATGGTGTACACTTTTCCATATATTTTTTTCATACAAGTGTACATTATGTTTCCACTATAAATAAATAAATCAACTACTGAATTCTCTCACCTGCCCTGTGGAACAATGAAGACCGCATATTTGTTGATGGCTTGCGATCGCTTCTGGTCCACCACATACAGAGTATACCGCGGCGTGTCCTCGCCTGGCTGCATCAAGTCCAGGGAAACCTACACGAAATAAATTATGAGGATCAATACCTTGATATGAAGTGATCTATTTGCAAAGCGATCAGGTAAGCTTGCAGATGAAGGTTGAGGCAATATTCCCCCACATCCATTAAATTGAGTGGTTGGTCAGGAAGTTTATGTGCAGGGTTAGATTTTAACCTTTTAACCGCTTAAGTCGCATTTCTGCGACACATATTTCCGTGCCCCTACCGCGCTTGTCGTGTTTCTGCGACAGAGAACATGCATGGTTTTTTTGTTCTATTTTCGTCCTATGAACTGCGTGGTACAACTAAAACGATTATTCAATAGAGATATGATTTACAACAATTACTTAAAATTGTTTCATAGCTCTAAGTATTCAAAAAGCTTAATATATTTATTGTATGTATTATTTTATGGATTCGTAGTCGCGCGCTAGGGGCACGGCAATTGATATTTAGCCCCGCGCTTAAAAGGTTAAGGGATTATTTCCACCAAACGGCTCGCATCGCATCGAATCGGAAAGGATACGAACGGATGCGGCGACAGCTGATCGCGTCCGGCACGATGTCGACGCATACGATCGGCTCCGTACCGTCGCTTGCGAACGTATCCCTTTCTGCGCCTAGTCAAATAATTTCATTCCTACTGTATTGACGTGTTCTCGTTTTTGAAAGGATCCGATTGGATACGACGACAGGCGAACGGAGCCGATCGCGCGTCGCAGCATACTTCCGGCTACGATCGCGTGTCGCGGAAGACGCTCGCGGTAAAGCCGCTACGCGTGGCTTGGTAATATAGACCTTAAATACTATGTACACGATTTAATATCGTTTAAAGATTGTAAAATACGTTCAGATCCGATGCCATGCGAACTGTTTGGTGGAAATCATCATTATAGTGACGCCACGTTTAGCACAGTGGCTGAGCGATTAGCTTTCTGCGCTACGGGTCGCGGGTTTGGTTCCCGCACGAAATAAATCTTTGTATGACCTTCAGATAGTTGTTCCGGCGGCATGTGAATATAAATATATATTTGTGTCTGTAAACGCACCCACGGTACAGGAGAAATCATAGCATGTGGGGCAAAGTTAAAACAAAAAAAAATTGAATGCAGGTTAAATAATTGTTAATTTGTATTCAATTGATGCTTTGTATGTGAAATACCTAAATTGTGGTAGAAGGTAGTGAAAATAAATTAGTTTAAAAACTTTGTTGCTTTACATAAAAATATTCTCATTAGGACTTTATACAAGGTTAGTCGAAAAGGTACTGATACTTTAGGTGGCCCGCGGCTGGGTACTAAGTATCACTGATGACTATTACAAAGCAATTGTTAAAATTTCAAAATTCGATAATTTTTATTTGCATGAAATTCTTTTTTTATTTTAGTTATTTCAAAAAAAAAACATACCTGCTTTAGTTATGAATTCAGAAAATTATTTTTCTAATCCGTGACCCCAAATACGACCTAAATTGTAAAAACAGCTGATCATAGCTATGGACAGATAGATTTTAGCATATTTTTTACGAAATCTTTGAAAAGCTATTTCTCTTAAACTATCGAGTTTTGGGGAAAGTTGTAGAACAAAAGTTATCCCTTATTATGGGTACTTTAACACCCTTTCGGCTTAGTACCCCCTTTCCGACTAACCTTGTATAAATAAAAACAATAATGACCTGAGTTTCAGCATTTCTTCTCAAACTGTCAGTTAGGTATGAATGTTGGAGCCAGCTAGTATAGTGACTGGTATTAAGGTCATAGCTCACCTATACGACACCTCTCCCGCACGGCAAAAGAATGAACATTCAAATATGGGTTGAAAGTCGTGCTCTGTAGATACACTTTATTGTGACAACCTAAAATAGCAGATAGCGTGCGGCAATCTAGCCACTCGATGGTTGTCGTCTCGCTTACCGCGCTCTTCAAGCGTGCGCCCCGCGGGCTTCAAGCGAGCCGAACGCGGGCTTCAAGCGAGCGGAACGCGGGCTAGAAGCGAGCAGAACGCGGGCTTGAAGCGAGCAACCCTCGTGCCGCTGGGCTATAGCAGGTTGTATGACGGCGCGCGGGGTGCCGTCGCCGCGCGAACAGCGAGCTTACTACTAGCTGTCGCCGCGCGGACAGCGAGCGGTTACCTCGATTTACGGCGAAGACGTAAGGTTGCTGTACGGGAGTGGTGTTGTGTAAGTGAGCTGTGACCTTAAGAGTTATAAACAACCTATTTACGAAATAAATATTTGAACTTTGTTTGATAAGCAGCTTTGGAAGCAGCTAATTTTCACTAACCTCTGTACCATTTGGTAAGTTATACACCCATATTCTAAGACGTTCCTCCAAAACTTACTCGACTCAGGACGGCTTCGAAAATACCTTCAAAATTGTATTCTTAGTCGCAATTTCGAGTGAACTTTGAGGTTCCTCGACGGAGTCATTAAATCATAATTTTAATTATCTGCATCGCGCAAATAACGCCGCGATAAATAGGAAGTTGTAAGGATTATCGTAAGCATATTCGATAGTCTTCAAAATTAATTTTTGTTACATACGAACTTTGACACTTCCTTCCTTAAGGTAGGTTCCAAGGTACCTTGAGTTTGACAGATGATTCCTTACCTCGACTGAGGAAAAATCTAGAGTCAAGGACGTTTATGTCAATGTTAACTACCGATGTTTGTGAGAAAGGCTGAGTCGAGGTGGTTCGAGTCGAGTAAGTTTTGGAGGAATGTCTTAGAATATGGGTGATAGAATTAATGTAAACTTACTTCATTATCCTCATCCAGGCTAGTTTTGGCTAAACCATTAGTAACAAATGCAGTGTCTTGTGCTGACTTTATATAAGTTTTCATCTCCTCTGGTGTCTGAAGTCTTTGCATCTTATCACCGGCCATGCATATTTCTAATATCTGAAAAAAATATAGGCAACCATTACTTAGTAAACATTTTGTAGAATTTCAGATTTTGATAAGATATTTTAAGTTCAGAAAAAGAGACATTACAATCTCTATCTCCAGATTGTACTGGTTTATACAGGTTGTAAACGAAATCATGTAATTCCTTCAAACTTTGTGACCTGCTGACATAGATTAATCCTGCATGGGATACTTTAGGATTAAATAAAAAAATACAAGAAGTAAACATGTATTCTTAACACTGCAAAAATGCCTCATTTTAGCGCCCCAAGTGAATTGCGAGGCTATCTATCGCCGCGCGGTCATTTAACTGGGCGCTAAAATGCCTCACGTTAAGAACACAGTCATGTTTACTTCTTGTAATTTTTTTTGTTGAATTCAAATGTGTCCCCTTCATCACACATCGCATCACGAGGTTTGAAGGAATTAGATTATTTCGTTTACACCCTGTATAAAGTTAAAAATGTATCTCATATAACTTACCAATTGTGGCATCACTTTAAACTTAGTAGCAACAACAACAAAAACAGGTAGAGTTGGTCCACCCATGTTCTCAGCATTCCTCTCTTCAGCCTCATGGCATCTCACAACTCTGAACATCCAGGACTTATCACAAAAACTGTCCAATAACTTACTAAGAATGTGGCTCTGAAGCAAAGATATGCACACAAACCGACCTCCAAGCTTTAAAACTCTTTTGATTTCAGAAAAATATTTGTCTATGGTTTGCTGAGTTTCTTCAGAGTCGTCCGGCATTAGAGCATCTAAGGTACCTTTATCTAAAACTACATTGAATTCTTCATTATTGAAAGATGTGTTCAAAGCATCCATACAGAGGAATTTCATACTAGATCTGTGAGCATTTATGGAGTTCATTTGTTTTATAGCTACCTCTGAAACGTCTATATTTGTTATATTTTGGTAACCAACATCATATAAGTCGGCACTGAGGCCTGAGTTACCACAACCTGTTATAAGTATGCAATCTTTTGGTTTGATATACTTATGTAGCTGGCCACACAGTTCTAGGTATTCGCCGTACCTGGAAAAATGTGCATTGAACAATCAGTCATAAAAATTTGATGTCTCGGGAAGTCGGGACATATAAAATATAACCTACCATTCGAATGCTTTGTTCCCACGTTTCTTAAAGAATTTATTCCAGTAATCTTTTTCGCTAAACTCCTTATGGCTTTTAGGTAGTAAATTCATTTTAATGTAATATTGTTTTACGATATAACGAAACAAATATTGCACATGGATTTATTGCGTTGTTTTTGTGTCAAACTTGACATTTGACAATTGACATTTGCTAACCATAAACAAACGTAAATGCAGTTCGTTCAAAAACATTAAGATTATTAAATGTCACTTGAATGTTGAATGTCTGTCTAGTCTATAATGTCTATGTCTATAAAGACAACTTTATATTACAGTGTGCCATCGAGAGTGTGTAAAAATCGTTTTGTTGTGATAGTTTTATTAGTTTACGTAAATTTTCGTTTAGACTTATTCATATTTATTAGTGAAATCACGAATAAACAATGGCTTTTATTTGAATAACATGGCATTCCGGGACTTTACTGAATTGAAGTCTTGGTTGCAATATTATGATCATTGATCTCGAAAACTAAGGAAAATACAAAAATCACCATGGAAAAACAAAAACAGGACAAATGGAAAGCTTTAGCTACTATAAAATCTTTTGATTTAGGTGAGTAATTAGCTGTGTTTGTTTTTCCTTGTAGACTAGTATAAGGTATTTCTTTGCTGTAGCCAATAATAAAAAAAACAGGATTAGCCTTGAAATTTTATATCCACCACGTCCATCTAAATTGTTTCGAATTAGTATAATGTAGGTAGCTGACGTCACTAGAGAACTGTAAATCAAAGCTCAGTAGGTACTTAACATACTATTTACAATTATTTTTATTAATCCAATACTTGACTAACCGTAGAATACATAACTATTTTTGTACCTATCCAGTAATATGATGAAATCTAGCTAATAGTTACACTAGTATTTGCCACTTCTAACTTCTGCAGTCTAATCTAATAGTACATACACGGAACCTATTTAGTCACAGTAATTTGTTGAACTTGTAATTGAATAACAATTATAGTGAGGATTTCAATACTGAATTTGATGAGACTAGTCAAAACAAATTCTGTAATAAGTATTCTCTCTGCAACACCAACATAATCAAGATGAAGATGACCATTATTTAGCATTTACATCATGCAGCTTACAAACCTACCCAACAAATGGGGACTCAGTATAGCTAAAAACCGAAAGACACCACATACAAAGATCAGACCAGACTGCCTTGTTGGTCTAGTGGTCGCTGGCACGACTGCAGAGCATGGGGTCCTGGGTTCGATCCCCAGGTCAGGCGAAGTGATATTGTTATAGGTTTTTCCACGAGGAATTTCTCAGCAGCAGCCTGAAGTCTGGATTTGTGCCCCGTTAATGGCAATAGGCACGCCCCATATTATATGGGACTTAAACATAACTGGCGAAACAAGGGCGTTACTAAAAACATCTCTACTGAACACTTTGGGAATACAAAGGGTGATGTTATGTTCAAAGATCAAAGTTGATCAAATTCACCAAATAACGAATGTTTGATAGCGTTTCTTGGCTAGAAGTGTATGCTGCATCAGGCAGAAGTGTCTTTGAGCCCAACGGTTGAGCATGGAATACAATGTACAGTATGCACCAAACTTATTGACTACTCTGAAGCGCAGGGGGGCGGGCGAAGAGAGGCGAGGGAAACTACATAAACTAAGCGAGCTAAATTATGTGGGTTCACACCGAAAACTACGGATGGGCGGGCGGGAGAGCGAGGGGAGCGTTCCGTCTTTGTCACTCGCGCGCAATTGCATAGCGCACGAGCGAGCGGGCGAGCCGGGCGAGCATCGTTTCACCTCTTTTCATACAGAGCTAAGCTACACTAACGAGGTGAACGATAGCATCGCTGGCATCGTCAGATATTTCGTTCGCATCGTTTGTATCGCTGACGTAGCTTATTTCTGTAGTTCGCTATGTGAACCCAAGTATGAAAAGAGGTGAAACGAGGCTCGCCCGGCTCACTCACTCGCCCGCCCGCCAGCTGGCGGTGTGGCCTGCGCTTCAAGCCTGGCAAATGTTTGCACACCATTTGCCGGTCTTCAGACTGGTCAATAAGTTTGGTGCATACTGTACATTCTCAGACAGCTTCTCCTGAAGATGGAAGTAAATACCAATACCTAGTCATTACGCTGACACGCAGGTTGTTGACATTAAATCAAAGACCTGATTGATAATATAAATTACCAGATAAAGAAACTGATGTGCTGAGGAGGGATGAAACACATGTGACTAAGAGAGTGATGAATATGAATCTTGATGGATGGAGGGGGAGAGGGAGACCTAAGAAAAGATGGGATGGATTGTGTGAGGGAGGATATGAAAGATAAGGGAGTAAATGATAATGAGACGGCTGACAGGGAAGAGTGGAAGAGAAAAACATATTGCGCCAACCACAAGTAACTTGGGACCAGGGCAGGAAGATAAAGAAACTGATGTAAATCACAAATGGGTTGTGCAAGTTGTATTGTTATCAACTTTTGATAAGGAAACACATACCTAATATTATAAGCCTGCATTGATAAGCCATCGGGAAGTGATGATGTTTTATTTACTTGGAATTGTATTTTTTTAATTTTTAGTTGATGTTTATCTACAGGGTGTAAACGAAATCCAGTAATTCCTTCAAACCTCGTGATGTACTGCTGATATAGATTAACTCAGCACGGGAAACATTTGGATTCAATAAAAAAAAATTACATGAAGTAAACATGTGCTTTTAACGTGAGGCATTTTAGCGCCCCGAGCGAATCGCGCGGTTGTCGGTCGCCGTGCGGTCATTTAACTCTGAGCGCTAAAATGCCTCACGTTAAAAGCACATGTTTACTTCTTGTTTTTTTTTTTATTGCATCCAAAATGTTCCCACGCAGGGTTAATCTATGTCAGCAGTACATTACGAGGTTTGAAGGAATTACATGATTTCGTTTACATCCTGTAGGTAATGAAGTTTTTTTATAGTCTGCGCGCAAGTGCTAGTCGCCGCCTGAGGTATGAGAGCGGCAGGAGGTGGGTGCGAAATAATAGACGCGCTCTGTTAGTTTGCTTTGTCTTGTCTACCGCGCGCACCCCCCTTCTGCCGCTCCCATACCTCAGGAGGTGAACACTCCCATTTTACTTGTTGTGTGTACATTTTAAAACAGTCTCATGTCTATGGTCATGTTCAATATTGATGCTTGGGGAATGAATCTCAGAACTAGATTTAAAATGGCGGCACTGCTATTGTCGTAGTTATTTGCCTCTCGCTCACGCACGTTTTCTGCGAGTGAAAAGCAAATAGTGGATCCACCATTTCTTTCAAGTAATTGGGCGGTATATAATAAGACTAAGAATATTAATTATACAACCTATTAATTTTGAGTCTCCTTTAGCTCGTTCTGCTGTCGTTATCTATAGAATGCAAACAAGATAATAATGTAGGTACTTGGTTGATAATAAACATTGTCAGTAATCAATCAATTGAATCAGCCTATAAAAATCCATTGTTGTAAGTACACAATAGATAACTATCAAGCAGACGCTAAAATAATGTAAACAGCGTTTAAAAGACCCTTTTGCCATTCGCGCACAGTGGCGAAACGCTTGGCTGACTGCACTAAAGGCATCGTCAATGTATGGAAGACGCCTCACAGAAACTGCCACACGAAGCTTGGCGTAGTGTCTTCCATACATTGTCATAGTAATTCGCACGCCAAGAGCACGCGATCAGCACGCGACGTGAATATCACACCCTGTCACGCCCTCTGTTTAGGGTTGCCATCTCTAAAATTAGGCAACCATGACAAGACGCGTGAAAACCCCGGATTTTAGAGCCCAGAACCCGGATACGTCAACAGTAGGGGGGACGGTGAATTTTGCTGATCCTTTACGTCGAGACCAAGCGATAGGTGGACGACCTTTTTTTTTAGACTCTCCCCTCACTCTTCGATTTCTCCTTTTGGCAGCGCTGGCGGGCACAGTGCGTGTGTCGCGGGCGGCCCAAGACTTTACATTTTTAAACCCGGACTACAAATGAAACCCCGCTCGGACGCTCCCCGGATGCCGTCTAAACTAGGACAAACTCGGGGAAACCGGGACGGATGGCAACCCTACCTCTGTTTGACCAAGCCTTAAGGGTCGCGAATCCCCGTACGAAACAAATACCTACATTTGTTTGACTTGCAGATAATTGAGTGTATCTATAATAGCATCTTCCATAGAGGAGTAATATCCAAATGTGGGGCGTAGTAGAAAAAAACACTACTCTAGCTCTCCCGTGACAACCTTAGGAGCTCTCTCAACCAGAACTTGTTTAGCTAATTTAATACTAGATAGGTATGTTTTCAGTACAACAATAAACTTGTTAATTTTAACGAGCTACATTTAGCACGCACCGTCTTGAACTCTTGGCAACGCGCCTATTAAATCGAAGGATTTTTTGGATTAAACAAAGCACCGTAGTCTATCAGCCATATTCTAAGACGTTCCTCCAAAACTTACTCGACTCATGGTTTGCTATTTTGACTGATTGCGATTTTCATGAATTTGACCGATTGCGAATTTGACCATACGCGACGAAACGTCGACTCAGAACGGCCTCGAAAACACCTTCAAAATTGTATTTTTAGTCGCAATTTCGAGTGAACTTTGAGGTTCCTCGACGGAGTCATTAAATCATAATTTGAATTATCTGCATCGCGCAAATAACGCCGCGATAAATAGGAAGTTGTAAGGATTATCGTAAGCATATTCGATAGTCTTCAAAATTCATTTTTGTTACATACGAACTTTGACACTTCCTTCCTTAAGGTAGGTTCCGAGGTACCTTGAGTTTGACAGATGATTCCTTACCTCGACTGAGGAAAAATTTCGAGTCGAGGACGTTATGTCAAATATAACTATCGATGGCAGTGAGAAAGACTGAGTCGAGGTGGAGTCGAGTCGAGTAAGTTTTGGAGGAACGTCTTAGAATATGGGTGTTATTAATGTCATACGTTGTAGTTTACAGCAAACCATAGACGACCTATATTAATAGCTGTCGACGTTTCTAAATACCATGAAGAAGAGAAGTCATAAATAATTTACATTTTTTTATATAATTATTTCAAACATTTTATCATTTGTGGTTTACGGACTATAAACCACTGAGCACCTACTATGAACCATATAGTGCGAGAATATTCCAGATCGTTATTCAGAAGCTAATATGAACCTTCTGCCTTTCTCATTAAGAGTTATTTACGTTCAGCGTAAATGCATTTCTAAAGTAAAGACTACGATAGAAATTCACACTATACAGTTTCTTTCTAACCATTTTAAACCTTATTGCAATGTAATAAAATCGTCTTTCAGTTAATTTATCAAAAGTTGTTTCACGCTAGGATGACGACGACCTTTACAGTTTATTGTTAGTAAATGCTACATGTAGGTACTTAAAGGAAACAGTGTTAGCAGGATACAATTTACTTACAAATCCTTCGTTCTAGGAAGATTTAAACACATTTTAATGGTGCATTGAAATGTTAATGTTCATCTACTTTTGCTGTTGACTGTACAACACTTTTGTCCCTAGACCCTGGTCTGCAACCTTTTGAGACGGAAGAGCCAAAAGTTGCAATTTACGAAATTTCACAGCTTTTAAAGAGCCACAAAAAAATCGTTTCAATATTATAGTATTTGCTTATATAGGGTGTCCTGTAGTTAATGGATAACCCTGAAATGGCGTTTAGCAAAAATAATTACCTTTAAAAAAATACAAAACGAAAATACATTTAGATATAGTTACTATATCTATCTCTCGGTCATAGTCAGTATATTTCAGTTATACTACCTAGTCTTGCCATAAATATTGTCACGAAGAAAAAAAATTTTTTCATTGCATATAATATTTATTACTTTTACAGTATGTTACTTTAATACATAAATATAAAACAATTTAAAATATAAAAAGCTTATTCGAAGTGGTCTCCATTGGCTGCAATACAGTCCTTTAAACGTTGAGGCCAGTTATCAATAGAAGCACACACTCTTTCCATGGGAAAATTCTTCACTGCCAATCGTATGAATTGTTTTAGGGACTCCAAATTATCATGGCGTTTAGAGCAAGCCGTACTCTCTAAAACTGACCATAATTCGTAATCCAGCGGATTAAGATCGGGACTAGACGACGCGGCGACGGCCAGTCTTCAGCTCTGATGAAGTCCGAAACGTTCACTTCCAACCAAGACTGCGTGGACCGAGCTTTATGACCCGGCGCCGAGTCTTGTTGGAAGGACCATACTTGGTTATTGAACATGGTGTTGTTAAGGGGCTTAACTACCTTCTCAAGAATGGTATCTTGATACACTTGTGCCGATGTTTTGATACCTTTTTCACAAAAATATGGCTCAGTCACTCCTTCATAGCTAACACCCCACCAAACCATCACTGAAGTCGGATAATGCCCACGTTGCACTCTGTCGACTAATTGGGAAGCTTCCTTAGAGCTTTGAGCATAAATACGGTCATTTTGTTTGTTAAAATATTGCTCAATTGTAAAGATTTTCTCATCCGTAAACAATATTTTTTTTGAACTCCCTTTGCGTACCGCTTCAGTACTTGTTTCGATTTTACCACCCTATTCTTTTTTAAATTATCAGTTAAAAAATGACCAGTGCGTCTCTTATAGGCTGCAAGTCCTAAGTCATTCTTTAAAATACGCGACATGGTTCTGAGTGCTGTCTTCATCACCCGAGATAAAATCTTTTGCTTTCGGACAGGATTTCTTCGAATTCTATCCCTTACTGCTTTGACCACCTTTTTCGTACGAAAACTACGTGGACGGCCAGATCTTTTTCTGTCACAAACAGAGGAGGTCTCATTGTACCTATTAATAGCCCGGTACACAAACATTTGACTAATACCAAGCGTATGGAGAGTTTTAAAAATTGCATTTGGCTCCATACCAACTTTGTGTAATGCAATCACAGCGATTCGGTTCTCTTTATCACCCCACCCCATTTTAATATGGCAAAATATTGTACAATGTATTGGCGCCAAAATTAGAAAATTTAATGAACAATCGTATAAAAATGACAGATTCCAAATTCAAATGTAATATCTTTCTTATTTTTAATTGTAACAGTATTTATGGCCAGACTAGGTATATTATAGTACTCAATTATGGATTGATTGCACGATTTTAAGAGTTTTGTTAGTAAAATATTTTTTTTTTGCGTATGGAACTGGAAAGCCGCAACTTCACATTGAAAGAGCCGCATACGGCTCGCGAGCCGCAGGTGCCGAACCCTTTTTTTATCTTTGGAAAATCCTCATGGATGTCCCTAGCCCGGGTAAAGCCAGGGGGTCTCCGGTCTCTTACCGGCTATAAACCAACGGTGTCCTTCCTTCTGACCTAAGGCCGGGGTCACGAGGTTGCCGACCCCTGCCCTAGACGATATTGTATTGATTTCGAAGTATTCGAAAACATTTCACTGCATAATAATTATATCAATGGTAGCGTTTATATCGAGGTTTGTCTGACCCTACTGAATATGAAATTACTCTGCATCAATATTTAATGAAGCCCTCTTACAAGCGTTACATCTATAGATGATATCCCATCGATTTCCATTAGTTATTCAGCATTTGTAAACATGCATTTAATGACATATGCATCTGTATGATAAAACTGTTTACTGTTAAAAATAAATTTGCATTAAACCATAGATATAGGGGCGATTTAAACTTGGAACATCAACATAACATCAGCTGCTACTCACTGTGGAAGTTTGAACAGACGAGAGGATTTATGTGGAGTAAATCATTCACCACTATTGACGTTCAAGTATACATTGATAATAACATAACATCACGCCTGCAGTCTCCGATGGGTTGGGCAGAGGTGTATAGTAACACCCTTATTTCGCCATTACGTTTAAGTCCCTTGTAATAAGGGGCGATTAATAAGGCCATCAACCGGGCACAAATCAGAACTCCGGGCTGCTACTAAGGAATTCCACACGGAAAAACCCAATAACACTGCTCGACCTGAAGATCGAACCCAGGATCTCACGATCAGCAGTCGCGCTTGCTACCACTGGACCAACGAGGCAGTTACTAGACTAAAAAAAATAACACTGATTAAATCTAGTTTCCCCTGGGTTTGTGAAAGATACGGAGAATGGGTTAGAAACTTGCCTTATCATGGGTGAAAAACATGGTATGAAATACATACAAATAACTGATTCCATTGATTCAAAAGAGTAGTTCCACAAAATAAGTGTTTTATCTATACTTCTATACTATCTTTATATAGTATAAAACAATGTCGCTCCCGCTGTCTGTCTGTCCCTATGTATGCTTAGATCTTTAAAACTACGCAACGGATTTTGATGCGGTTTTTTTCATAGATAGTGATTCAAGAAGAAGCTTTATATGCCCCACATTAGTATCTACATTGCACCCGTGCGAAGCCGGGGCGGGTCGCTAGTATACTATATAGGTACTATAATATTATAAAGAGGAAAGATTTGTATTTTTGTATGTAACGAATAAACTTAAAAACTACTGGACCGATTTCAAAAATTCTTTTGCTGTTAGAAAGCTACATTATCACTGAGTAACATAGGCCATATTTATTACTGGAATAAAACTTCTTACACGGGCGGAGCCGTGAGGACACAGCTAGTCAATTCATAAAACATTCAAATTCAACGTTCAAGGCTGTAATTTCTAATAACATCTTATGTGGCAGTTTCAAATAACATGCAATTTGTTATGATGAAGCTAGTTTAACAGTTGGAACCGTAGCAAATTAAAAATGGCGAAACACTGAAGCCACATCACTGGTTTCGATAACACTGTTTTTACGTACAAGCTGAGTAAAAAAATATTGGCTACTCTTGACAAAGTCGTTGTAGTTTTGAAACAAAACAGTTGTACGTCAAAGATATTTCGCTCAGACCTAAAATGTATGCCCAAATTTGCGTAGTTTTTAAGATCTGTCCTTCAGTCACAATTAATCAAGTTATATAATTGTGTATTTCCTCTATTTCCAGGAATAAATCGTAACAGTCACCATGAGTCGATGTTCCATCAGAGCATGCATCAGATCGATCTCATCAACTCGACGACGACGACCCCCATCAGCCTGCTCGTACAGTCCCTTGTCCAACAACTCTGTTCCCTGCTTGAAAAAGACACCATCAGGGCCAACCAACTTTACAACACTATATGCGAGAAGCTACACAGTATGAACCTCATAGATGACTCCTACGCCATGGGAGAATTTGAAGCAATGAGGAGTCAGTACCAAAGGGCTCTGTACCAACTTGTTGCAGTGGCCAGTGGCTCCGAAATTCCAATAACTCTCCCAGCAACATGGCCTATAGTCGAACCATCGTTCCTCGAATGGTCCAGATACCACCGCGAATTCGAAGAGCTATACTTTATAGCTGGTGGCGGATTTGGGAGCGTCTTCAAAGCCAGACATAGATTGGACGGTGTCGAGTATGCCGTTAAGAAGGTCTACATAAAGTCCTCTGATGTCGATTCGATCATGACACATTTAGCAGAGGTGAAAACAATCGCAAGTCTGAACCACCCTAACATAGTGAACTACAAAGCTGCTTGGCTGGAGCCGATGATAGAATCTACCGTCAAAAAGAAACATAAATTCAAGATGGATACAGATAACGAAGACTTTTCCATCAACTCCAACCTGCTATCTTCTGCACAGCCTAATGTAATAACTTCATTCAAAACTCACAATTCTAAAGAATTGCTTAAAAACAAAAGTCTGTCCGACTTCGTGATATCTTTCAAGAACTCCAACAGCTTCGCTAGTTCTGATGAGGATTTGGATGAGTCGGAGTTGTTGTCTGACGAGGACACGACCTCTCCGCAAGATGAGAACGCTATCTGCAACTTATTCACTGGCAAAGAGTACGAGAATTGCTCCCGCGTCAACTTAAAGTGGGCGACGCTATTCATCCAGATGACTTACTGCCAGCAGACTTTGAAACAGTGGCTGGACGACCGAAACCAACACATGACTGCCACCAGGAAAGGGTCCGAAGACTTGACTCTTCACCACTCCGATTCGTCCGATTCTGGGTGCATTGAATCCCCTGATTTGACGTACCCAGTCGCTTGGACACACATTGACGTTCTTATAGACATGTTCACGCAATTAGTGAAGGGATTGCATTACATACATTCGAGGGGGATCATACACCATGACATTAAGCCCAGTAATGTGTTCGTGGCGCAGAACGAAGGTGGTGTCTCGGTCCAGTTGGGTGACTTCGGTCTGGCGTGTCCGTTGCAACAGTCTCATAGTGGATTGGCTTTGGGAACGCATCTGTATGCTGCGCCTGAGCAGCTGGAAGGACAATGTAACCCAAAGGTGAGTTGCAGTGCACATTTAGGTGCAAAATCTATTAAGTTTCCAATAGATAAGGCAGGACTATACAATGCATGGTTTTGTGCTACGAGAGGCCAGTGGATCTATGTGTATTGATCTTAATTATAACATAACATCACGCCTGTATTCCCCGTAAGGTAGGGCAGATGTGTATAGTAACACCCTAATTTAAGCCTATGTAATAGGGGGCGAGCCTACGGCCATCAACCGGGCTGAAATTCAAAATCCGAGCTGCTACTGAGGAATTCCACACGGAAATACCCAATAGCACTTAGCCCGACCTGGGGATCGAACCCAGTACCTACTTCACGATCAACAGTCGATCTTGCCACCACTAGACTAACGAGGCAGTTGAATTGAGCTTAATTCTTACTGATTTATGGTTTTGTCGCACACCGCTAATAGAGTTATGGGGCAAGCGTGTGCATAAATTTTTCCCTTAGGCAAGAGACGAATTTTTACATAGTATAAAACAAAGTCGCTCCCGATGTCTGTACGCTTAGATCTTTTAAACTACGCAACGGATTTTAATGCAGTTTTCAGCAATAGATAGAGTGATTCAAGAGGAAGGTTTATATGCCCCACATTAGTATCTACATTGCACCCGTGCGAAGCCAGGGCGGGTCGCTAATAAATAACATTTGAGTAAGATAGGTGGGAACCTCTCTTTGGAGAGACCATGTCCAATACTTGACAGAGATCTAAAGCACTAAAATATCAAACAATAATAGTGCAACGTCGGTACCAAAGCAATGTTATTGGTGTCGATTCTGTTGCGCACTAGGACAGGACTTAACTAAACTAAGGGTTTTTGTCTCTTTCTGTTTCAATAGAAAATGAAAGTGACAGTTGCGTTTAGTCTAGTTTAGTACTGCCAAAATGTGCAACAGAATCGACACCATTGGCATATGTTTGACATTATTGACTAACTAAATTTAACTCGTTCTGATTGTTTATGATGAGCGCTTACGGTGGTGCCGCCATCTGCTTCGTTTGGCGTTGGACCTCCCACTAATCGGTATTACTTCTCGTTTCAGAGCGACATGTACAGCCTCGGGATCATCCTCTTAGAGATGGTGGAACCCTTCAGCACCGATATGGAACGAGTGAAGACCATCACTGACCTCCGTAAAGGTCAGATCCCAGCCCATTTGACTGCCAACTATCCCAAAATAGCCCATATCATAGGCAAGCTGGTTCAAAGACGACCTACTAAGAGGCTGGATACTACCCAACTTTTGGAAGAACTGAAGAATTTGTCGGAAAATAAAGATGATACCATCAGGTCCTTGAAGGAGGAGCTTGCTGCGAAGGAAGATGAGATTACGAGGTTGAAAATGATGTTGGCTAAGTTAAACTATCAGATTTAAGGGCCGTTTACAGTGTGGTTAGTGCAAGTGTTAAGTATACCGCATGCTTTGACTCCACTAGCACTAATAGTGACGAGGTTTGTGACGTGTACTTAAAATTGCGGTTGTGTGTGTGATGTATTTAAATAATTATAGTATTACGGATTGATATTTTTGTTTCATTTTGAGTTAACTTGTTCCTAGAGGACGAACTACCATTGGATAGCGACAGATTGAGTTCATTGACTGCAAAAACTGCGTTAGTAAAACAATTTTAATTAATTAAAAACTTTATTTACAAAAATCTAACACACATATATAAATTATTATCTTAAACTAACGTTATTTACAGTCTTAGAAATTACATTATTTTTATCTGACGCTGTCGTGCGCATCGTGGTGCGGTCGGATGACGACTGATGTATGCGCTAAGCTTCATTGAAGCTAATTGGTGGGGGATGCGCGTGCGCACGCTACAGGACCGCGTCCACTGCGTGGATCACACCATTCGTGGCGGGGATGTTGTGCGTTATCACTTGCCCGTTGTTCACTTTGATGCGACCTGCAAAGAATTTTAGTCTCGAATGAGTATTGTTTCTGGTTAGAAATTGTTCTAGGCGTAAAAGGAGTCCAGAGAATACATCAGGTGGGCGTTTGATCATTATGAAGTGATCACTATTCAGCCAGAATCGGGTAGTTGACAATGTTTTTTTTTATCAACTGTTTCGAAATTTTTACAAAAAATATAGGCTACAATGAAAAATCCAATGAAATATATAATAACATGCAAGTTATAAACAATTTAAAATTGTTAATAAACAGAAACCGCACTATTGCACGATGACGTCATTATTCAAAAATATCATAGTAACTTGTCATTGCTCCGTATAATGACCGTTTTGTGCGACAAGGACAGAAAATGCGCCATTCAAACGCTTGAAAAACGTGTATCTTCTCCATTTTTAGATTGATTTTATTTATTTTTTTACATTTCATATTATTTTTTGTTTTTTTAAAGTTGTCAACTAACGAATTATTGTTTGAAGTGATCTTCATTATGGCTTCTCAACACTATGCCTTTATATGCCGAAATACTTTTGCCGCGTGAGTGTAAATCAATAGGCGGCTGGGTCAGACACCCGCCAGGAAGCCCCGGCGGCCGGCGGCATAGTGTGGAGGAGACTACAGTGATTTATATTCAACAGTAGAACTACCAAACGCGCGGATCATACGATTTGTGAGGTTAAGCTGCGGTTGCTTCGGTCAGTCTATACCTAGATGGGTGACCGTTCGTAACATATCGAAACCTCTCCGTGCCTTAGACAACACGTTAAACAGTCGGTTCCGGGTGTCATACGAATACCTATGACAGTCGTTACGGGAAGTCTGAAGTCCGAAAGCCTGGCAACCGGTCTAAACTTAGGATATCGGCATTGCCCAGTAACTGCGTTGCGGAGGTCTGATGGCAGTCGCTCCGTGTAAAATACTGGTATTCAGCCGCATCTGGTTAGACTGGAAGCTGACCCCAACATTGTTGGGAAAAGGCTATGCAGAATGAACATAGGTACCTTTTTATTTTTTAATCAGTTAGTCAACTCACCAGCATTCTTCTGCAGCGTCAGCGGCTTAGCGTCTTCCATTGAGTTCCGTAGCTGGTAATACCTCATGCCGGCACTGTATAGTGTGCCCGGCAGGATATGTCTGGCGACCAGTGTCCTGGCGCCTGCCTTCTCCGCGTAGCGCGCGAGCTCGGCCGCCGTCAGGTGCGCAAACGCCGCGTCCGTTGGCGCGAATACCGTGTACGTTTTACCTTCTGAAATTAGTATGTGATGATTAATAAATGTGGTTGTGGCTGACCAGTCGATGTCCAAAAAGGCACGGCAGGCTGACCATAATGGTGTGCTGGTACCTACACTCACGTATGGAAGTGAATGTTGGTCGTGGCAAAAGGGGCATGAAAGCAGAATAAATGCCATGGTAATGCGTTCCTTGCGAAGTATGTGCGGTGTAACTTTGAATGATAGATTGAGGAATGATGAGATTAGACAAAGTTGCAGTTTAAAAGATGATGTAATGACAAAAATTGTAAGAAGTATGCTTAGGTGGTTTAGTCATGTTGAGAGAATGAGTGAACGGCGATTAACAAAAGGAATTTATAAGGCGGATGTCAGTGGAAACGCTGGTAGAGGACGCCCTAGCAGGACATACATCGATGTTATTGATGATGTTCTTCACAAAGGATAGGTGCGTAGTACTCTCAATGCGTGCGTGTATGACAAGATGTATGAATGTGGATAAAGCGAAAGAAGTATGTAGGATCGAAGCATGTGGCGTTCTATAGTTTCTGCCTACCTCCATGGGAAAAGGCGAGAGTTTATGTATGTATGTATGATTAATAAAACAGACCTCTATTCATTGTAATGCAGGATGTGCAAACACGATTTTAAAAGATAAAAATCTTACCAGTTGACAAAAAATTAAAGTCGCAAAAAGAATGCAATTTATATATAGAGGGACGACATAACCGACTGACGTACAAAACTTCGGACACGGTACCCTAAAAACTCTGAAGAAAAAAAAACCAACACCACTCCAGAAATATAATAACTATTTGGAAACTGACCTGCAAGTGTCTCCGCGAAGCCACTGGCATGAATTGCCTTCAAGAAGGTGGTGAACCGCCTGTCCCTGTCAGCTTGTAACGTCTGCACCAGATCGCCAACTGGCAACGGGAACATGACTCTGTCGACTGCGTGTGCTATGCCCTGAAGGTAGGAGAAGTTGGTTATAAACAATATGCTCGAAGGAGAGCCCTTTCCAGGCGTCGTCGCAACCACAGCGCGTACTACGTGACGTTACATAGAAAATTTGACAGCAGAATACAATTTATTGTATAGTAATTTTATTTCACGAAGATACGTGAATCATTGCAATATGAACCTTACGTCTTTGACATAAAAGTCACACGACGTGTATCCGTGAGATAAAAAGCCTAAGGGATGATTTCCACCAAACGGCTCGCATCGCATCGGATCTGAAAGGATACAAATGGATGCGGCGACAGCCGATCGGGTCCGGCGGGATGTCGACGCATACGATCGGCTCCGTACCGTAGCTTGCGAACGTATCCGTTTCTGCGCCTAGTCAAATAGTTTCATTCCTACCGTGGTGACAGCCGATAGGATCCAATCGGATACGACGACAGGCGAACGGAGCCGTACGCGCGTCGCAACATACTTTCGGCTACGATCGCGTGTCGCGGACGACGCCCGTGGTCAAACTGCTGTGCGCGGCTTGGTAATATTGACTTTAAATACGGTGTACATGATTTATTATCGTTTAAAAATTGTAAAATCCGATCCGATGTGATGCGAGGCCTTTGTTGGAAATCATCCTTAACACACCATTTTAAACACACAATAACATGTTAGAAGAGTTATACAATAGGCAGCCTTATCGCTAAAATCGATTTCAACCAGATAAGCTATGGAAGAAGAAAACTCTTACCTCGTTCTTCTCAACGTCACACTGCAAGCGCCGGGGCCACGATAACCCAACCTTAGGTGAAAAATTGGGATTAATATCGCCATGCAGAAGCAGAGGACAGGCAGATAGTGCTAGTGACAAGGCGAAAGTTGTAAGTGACTAGGCATAAGTGACGAGTGACTAGGCATAAGTGACGAGAGACTAGGCATGCTAATTAGTAATTAATTAGCATGCCTTGTCACTTCTAATTATTAGTAAAGCACTACTACAAAACTACTACTACAAAATTAATTACTACATAAAACACAAATAACATAAATTCTGTTTATTTTATTATACTTAACAAATAATATAAAAAACTAAATAATACTTACTTTCCATACAAAACCTGTACCTACTTTATAAAACGAAATATTATGTAATTCACAGAATAATTTTATATAAGTAAAAATAACTTTATTTTTATTATTGATGTATTATAGCCTATTCAAATATTCTTCTTCTCCTACTTTTCGCTGTGCCGTACTGCTGGGTCTAAAATTGATACCTAGCTTAAAGTTTTTTACCTGAAGTGTACATTGTGGATTGCAAATAAAGAATATGATTCTGACACATTAAACATGCATATCTTGACATAAAATGTCCTCTGTGCAGGTCTGGCTATACACTCAACATAATTGCACAAATTCTAATTTGCACACATAAGCATGTACTTTCGGACGGCAAAACGGTGTACTGTGCATACCATCACTACCGGTTGTGCAAACTTTTGCACAAGCTGCTTGCGCATGGAAGTCGCTGCATGTCGCTAGACATTAAAACGATTATCCTGTTCAGATATCTTCTGTTCTAGACCACACTTTTTGTATTCAGCCTGGCGTAGTTCACTGTTAAGCACAGGCTGGTCTCGTGAACCGTATGTATCATTCAACAAGTACCTATTGAAATTACCTGTGGTATATGAATATCCTTCTTATCATCAATTACTCTGGCACCGTTGATGGTAGTGACTCGGACCTCGTTCCACTCGACATCGTGCATTTCGTACTGGTTAACCCTCAGCTGCGTGCCAGCGAGGGAGACGCCCGTCATCTCGTCCTGAAGGGAGGCGATGTCGAAGGCACCTGGGATCACGTGGTGGAGGAGCAGCTGGAAATGGTATGGTTAATTTAAGTTTTTGCAGTAATCAAGAGATTTTTAAGATTATTATGTAAGTAGCTGGCTGTAAGTCTGCGGGCACGAAATTAGCGATGGTGACAGCGGAGCGGCGCAGGGAGGAACGTGGCGAGCCGGCAGCGGTCTTTAGCGTGGACACGAATCGCCCCGCGCCGCTCTCGTCCGTTTCGTGCGTGTCACTTCAGAATGCTATGCCGCATCGCTCGGCAGTCGCCATCGCTCGGCCGCCGCCTATTTCGTGCTCGCAGACTAAAAACACGATCAGTCCCCCTCAGTTCTCAACCACTTCAATTTGTTCCTTCTTTTTCTCGAACACTAAACGAGGTAACAAACTGAATCAGTCGACAACTGAGTTATCGTAAGGCTCTTAATCGAGGAACAGGTCAGTTAATTATAATGATGTTACGATTTAAATGTACTTACACCACTGAGCAGCCTTGGGTTATCACGGAACTTTTCTTCAGCCTTGTCGGGGCCTCCGAGCTGTACGAGCAGAGTTCTAAACGCCTTGTCAGTTGGGACGAAGATGGTGTAAGGACCTGTCTCGTTCAAAATCGAGTCCAGACCTGACTGGCGCAAGTACTTCGCAGTCGCAAACAGTCCATTCTCCTTGAGAATTTCCACGAGACCTGGGTTGCTTAGTGGCGATGCCTGTCTTGCTACATTCAGCGTGCTACCTTCACTTAAGATTGGAGCAATTGTACTGGATCCAATCACAACCAAGTCTTTCTCAGAGGAGCGGTATGGAGTGGTGTTTATGATGGTCGAATGAGTCGAGCTGGGATATGTGATTCTTGGGGATTGGCTGATGCTGTTCCTACTTGACGTAAACTCAAAGGCTGGGGTACTGGATTTCGTGTTGTATCGTTCTGTGCTTGACACGGTAACGGTGGACGGAAAGTGTGTCTGAGTTTGGGCTGTGCTTCGAGAAGACTGAACAGAAGATTGGAAGTGTGGCGTTGGTGTTGTATGGGTGATGGGGATGGTATGGCCAGTGGATCCATGGTTAGAGGTGCTGACGAAAGTCGAGTAACTTGATGGATGGTGAGAGGATGCTGCGACGTAGTCCGTCGTTTCCGTAATTGGACTAGCAGTGGTTGAGCTGAAGATGGAATTGGAGATCTTCGTTTGTCCGGGCAGCTGAATCTCACCTTTCTTTATTTTGTTGAGAATGTTCTCTACTTCGGGACCTTCCTCAGTTTGTTGCCCATTAGCTTTAACACCTTTAACTTTGAACGATCCGTCTTCCTGTTCTTCTAAGAATACGAAGGTTACTTTCTTTTTGTTCTGGAGCTCATTTGGTGCCTTAACTTCTTCTAGTTTGCCATTTTCTGCCTGTTTGATCAACTCAAAGTTTGCACCAGGTGGTAAGATTCCCTTCGTCAGGTCTTCTATTGAAACTCGACTCTCCTTCTGTGGTTCGATGTGAGCGGCAGCCATAATTTGTGCCAAGTTGGAACTATCAGCGGTGATCGCACCCTTGGGAATCAAATTTGGATTTGTTGTTCTAATTACTTCGTATTTTTGTCCGTTGAGTGAAATTTCTCGCGAAGAGTAGTTCTTTTCTGAGAAATCTGCTGGGTTTTCAGCGAGAGCTACTTTCAGCTGTTTCAAAATATCAGGTTTCTTCAGTAGCTCAGCACTCTTAGCTCTCAGGCTGTCGTCGAATCCTTTGGTCTCGCTTTCTTCCAAAAGATTCTTGATTTCGTTGTAAAGTTTCTGCTTGTTTCTATCTTGCGGGGGATTCCTGGGTTTTGGTTTAGGACGAGGTCTGTACCTCGGTGTCGGAGGGGGTGGCGGGGGTGGGGTTGTCGTGGTCGTTGTAGTAGTCGTGGTAGTGGTAGTTGTAGGATGGTCCCTTTCGTACAATTCGACAGCTTTCCTGAATAAATCTGTCTCATGTGGTAGGATCGGTCGTCGCCTTTCAGAATTCCTGTTAAAATAGTCATCGTAGTTTTCGGTCGTTGAAAAATTTGGAACTGACTTCGTCGCTTGCTTCTTCACAAATTCTTCGTGCAGTTTCTCTACTTTCTCCTGTTGCTTCTGCTGCTGTTTCTGCACAAACTCCTGGTGCTTCTGAATGATTCTCGCCCGCTCCTGTAGCTCCTTCAGCTTTTCCAAGTTCTCCTTAGACTGTTGCTCTAGTATATCTTGGATTTGGGATGCCTGTCCATTGGAGAATATAGGTTGCTGACCCAAATTCGGCTGGAAGGGGAGTTGTGCGCTATTCTGATTTTGATTGAAATTCTGAGGAGCTAGGTTCGGTGCGGGCTGAATAGTGATGGGATTCGGCTGGCTGAAGATGGGTTGGTTGATAGGCTGGTTATGTGCCGTCGAAACAGTGGGGAGGAAGGCTTGCTGCGTAGGTCTTTGTTGGTTTATATTAACCGTTGCGGGAATGCTTGGTTGGAAGGTGGGAGGATTTTGCTGTAGGTGACCATTCTGGTAGCTCGGTATTGTAGGAAGGGGCTGTTGTAGAATATTCTGAGTTTGTTGCGGGATCTGCCTTAAGTTCTGTTGCTGTTGTTGTTGGAAGTTATTTTGCAACAAGGGTTGGTTGACGTTCGCTTGAGGGTTAAATTGGAAGTTGTTGTTTTGTAAGGGCAAGTTGTTGGGAATGTTTGGGATGTGGTTGTTGAACTGCGGCACATAGGATTGTTGCTGCTGTTGCTGCTGCTGTTGTTGCTGCTGGGGATGTTGCTGTTGGTGTTGTTGCTGGGGATGTTGCTGCTGGGGTTGTTGTTGAGGTTGGGAGAATATGGATGGTTGGAATTGGACGGTGGGTGGAGGATTTGTTATCAATCCCTGCTGTGGTTGGAAGCTTTGTAGGGGTGAGCTCAGGCCGAATCTAGTTTGATGCTCGGTGAACCCGGGGTGCGGTAGCGAGGCCTGTCTTCGTCTATCGAAGTCATTCTCTACCTGGAAACAAAGAGAAGGAGACTGTTAGCGTTATTATATTTCTACTAGCAGCCCGGCTTCGCACGGATGGACATTTTTCCCGTTTTTGCAACATTTTTCATTTATGCTCCGCTCCTATTGATCGTAGCGTGATGTTATATAGCCTATAACCTTTCTCGGCAAATGGACTATCCACCACAAAAATATTTTTTCAATCCCAACCAGTAGTTCCTGAGATTAGCGCGTTCAAACAAACAAACTCTTCAGCTTTATAATATTAGTATAGATTAATCTACGTAAATATTACCTACAAATTAAATTGTTTCCTCAATTTAATTAACTGGCTGGCATCTGACATTATTTTCAAAAGAATTTAATTCCGGCAATTAAGATACGCACAGAGCAGATAATACCTAACTATTATAAAATACACAACTCAACAAGCATTGTATTGATAACTTTAAATTCCATTGTCTATTATTACTTAGGTACTGACAAAATAAAAAATTCAACTGTCATTATTACATCATATGTTTATAACGCTGGAAGTGGCATTACGAAATGATCAATTTTATATTTATTTAACACGTTTTCAATTGAAATGTTTTTTTGTATTAGCCAAGTTAGGTAAATAACATCCCACAAATACTAGCAACAAATGATTTGTTACAAAACCGGTGTGAATAGTTGCATAAAATTGATGTCATATGCAGTAGAATGCAAATGGTTTCAAAACGGTGTAGCTACAATAAATAGGTAGTCTCTAAATGGTTGAAGTCGTGAGAAGTCGAGTCCGTTACATAATGCAGAACTGAGAAATGCAAGATAAATTTTAGCTATTCGTTCCAGGATGCTGGTGACATCATACGTATAATTTATGACTGAAAGTTAGTGCTAAATCTGTTACTGAGATGTTTATTGCATCAAAGATTTCATATCCATCTAGAAATGGACAAAAACATAGCTGAGTTTTGCAATGTCCGTCTTTGAGCAATGTCGTTTATTTTTATTTTTTATTCTTGTCTTGTTCGCGTTTGGGCCTAGTCTCATTTGATGGTAAGCGCAGACAGGGTCTAAGATGGAGCACACGAATCCAAGGAACAGAGATATAGAGGGATTCCCCTATACCCCTCTGGGTCTCACATACTCACGACGGAACCCAGTAAACAGCTTAGCACCGAACGTTAATGTGAGGGTGGTAGCTAGCCAGACGGATTGTTTAGATCCTACCACCAAGCTAAAATCGTTTATTTGATATGTAAGGTTACATTACAATAACAACAATAAATAAACCTAAGATTAACACAAATATCCAAGAAAGCAACCTGCTACCAAACCAAGAGCGCGGTGGAATGCTTGCCTCCAATTTCCGAGTTCGAAGATCGGCTCTCACCGCTGACTTTTCGAATACACGTTCAGATCAGAATTTTAAACGGCGAAGGAAAACATCGTGAGAAAACCTGCACACATGAAAGTGCAGAAAGTTTCCTATGGTGTGTGAAGTCCGCCAATCGCACCAGGCCATTGCGAGTGTGGTGGACTAAGGTCTAGGTCCTTCTCATTTTAAGAAAAGGCACGTGCCCAGCAGTGGGACAGTAATGTGCTTGTTATGCTAAACCAAGAAAAAACGAAAACACTCCAATTGCTACTTTATTGCTAGTTAATCATTTTTAAAGACTATTCACGCTATTCGTGCTCAATTTAATATCTATCTAAATTCTAAACGACAGCCAGACAATAGCAACATAAAATAACACCTGCTTTCAGCAATTTACACCGTCTAACAAATAAATGGATATTAAAACTAATATTTAGTAGAAGTTGGCTAAATGGCGCGTTAACTCGCAACCGCAGCGAGAAGTGAGCAAGAATGCACTTTCTTGTCGCTGATGCGTCACGGACAGACGAATCTAGTGCGAGATGCGACGCGAAACATGATCTATGTTGTCTATTGCATTGTTTAAAAGAAAAAAAATCAGGCGGGAAATGTGATGTTCGCTGTCAAATTTGGCGCCAAAAGCGACTATGAAATAAGTTCTGCGCTAAAGCTATCAAAGGGGATAATTCTGGTAACGAGTCGAAATAGACAAGAATTCAATTCAAATAGCAATTTGGCACGCATTTTCATATCAAGCTAATGGCCAAATACTCAAAACCTACTCAATTTTAAGTTGTCGTTAAGCCTCGTGCTGTCACTGTCATTTTAAGGCGAAGTGACAGTGACAGCACGTAATTAACGGCATCTTAAAATTGAATACTTGATCATAAGTCATGGAAACTATAAATAACTTCCAAATTATCAGACTTCAGCCAGGCACGTATCCAGACTTTTAATTTGGGGGGGTCGGGGGGGACACATTCATTAAAACTACAGTGTGAAAGTAGTCAAATCACTGTAATCATTGTATTATATTAAGATTATGCCAATATGTACTATAAGCCATTACATCAAGTACGGCTTCAGGATCTGGCGCTAATTCGGGATGAATTGATAATAAAGCAAGTCCAGTCAGCTGCTCGTCCCCCATTCTGTTTCTCAGAAAAGATTTTATTCTGTTGCCAAAATATGGATTATCTTGCTGATGGTCAGAAAGAAGATGGGGTCACATGCATCCAGAATTTGCATAATTTCAACTGGTTTCTTTTCTATATTCTTCCACTTGTCACACCACAGACTCTACTCACTATCGTCTCAATAATTTTTTACATTTTCCAGCTCGTTTATTTTCCCCTCGTCTAAGCATTATACCAGATTTCGGGGGGGGGGGGGGGTTTAATCCCAACTATCCCCCCCTCTGAATACGTGCTTGACTTCAGCAGATATTGCCTAAATGTCAGATTTGCGTATTCAAAATTGATTTACATTACGTGTACCCTGACTACCTGTGTACCACAGATTACATAACTCCCGCTTATAGTTAAACTGTTTCTATAATTTCTCAAATCACCATACAAATGACGTTAAATACACCATTAGTGAATATTAAGAAGTGTTTAAAGAAAGTAGCGAGTTCGCTTGAATGCTGCCTCGATAAACAATTCTGATGGCGACGCAGCGGAGAAAATGATTATACAACAGAATAAATGCATGTTAACGATCCGCGATAGTGTGAACAAACTTTACTGAACCCAACGACGTTGAAATTAATAGACGCGCTATCTCCTATAGGCAACATGTGCCAAATCTTAGATTATTTACGTCTAGATAGAGCCTCCGCGTGGCCGCTAATGAGACAGCAATATAAGGCTAAATTACTGCATCCTCCCATCGTTTATTATTATTTTCGTGTGGTTAGTGACTAACCTGGTGTCAGAGTTTGTGCCGCCCGTGAGCTTGGCTTCACATGTCAAGAATCTCTCAGGCATGCCGGTTTCCTCCTATGTTTTCCTTCACCGTTTTGAAGCAAGTGATAATTATACAATACGCACATGAATCCGAAAAGTCAAAGGTGCGTGCCTTGAGTTCGAACTCAAGACCTATGACTTGGCAGTCCGACGGTCATACAACTAAGCTATCACTGCTGTTGATGCTCCCGTTCGTGATGTTGATGTTGTATGCTCCCATCGTTGAGCATACAATATACACTAAACACTCAGTCTTTTTCTCATAAATACAAGAATACGGGGTAAACGACGTTCTGTGACAATGAGTTGGCTCACAATAAGAAGTTCGCCAAACTAAAAAACGACATGTCCTATGAAACAGAAGATAATATGATGCTTTGTCTCAGGTTTCTTAATGATTTTGTAATATGCTTCTCACTTCTACACTTCCTACAGCTGTAAAAGCTACATCTAGAAGTATTTAATCTATGTGCCAAATGCATTGACGCAATAAGGTTCAAACTACCGCTAGACAGCTGTTCAGCTCTATGGCACTGTGGTTCCGGAACCACAACTCGTTGTTACCATGTTGTTCTTCTAAAGAACGCATCTAATACGTAAGTACATTTATACAGGGTGTCTGGCGGCAGATTTATATTTTCAAAGTTAAATAAAAAAAATACTATTTGACATATCGTTTTAATTAAAATATTGAACGACAGAATAATAATGCGGATTCCATTTTTGAAGATTATATCATCCAAATGTTTTCCATCGAGTTGCACACAGTGTTCAAAACGGAGCCTCGTGTTCTGCGCCACACACTGCAGTAAACATGGTTCAATTGTGCTGATTTCTCGATGAATATTTTCTTTTAGGTTCACAAGAGTTCGGGGATTGTTAATGTAAACTGTGTATTTAAGGTATCCCCATAAAAAAACCATTAGGGTTAAGTCCGGGGACCTCGATGGCCATGGGATGTCCCCAAAGCGACTAATCAGTTTTTGAGGGAAAGATTCCCGAAGCAAATTCATCGAAGCTCTGGCCGTGTGTGCGGTCACACCATCCTGTTGGAACCACGTGTGCGATGAGAACGATGGGTGAGCTCGCAGGTCCGGCAAAAAGAAATCGGAAGAATCAATGAGTGAACCGTATGGCGTCTTCAAATACTTACGTTTTAATTTAAACAGCCTTCTATGTTGACAAATTGAGTTATAAAAGACTTCGAGTTGTAATTTTAACTAAGTAGGTACCTAAATCTTGTTACGTAAGTTAATTTGATCAAAAAATATGCTGTTTTTCTCCACTGAACGCATATTTGGAAAAGCATATTTGAATAATTTATTTTAATTAATTCAATATCATTTTCGAAAACAATCTATACTAATATTATAAAGAGGAAAGGTTTGTATTTTTGTATGTAACGAATAAACTTAAAAACTACTGGACCGATTTCAAAAATTCTTTTGCCGCTAGAAAGCTACATTATCACTGAGTAACATAGGCTACGGGCGGAGCCGTGAGGACACTGCTAGTATTTAATAAATTATTATTGAAAATAACCAAGTTCTTATGTATCCGGGAGAAAATTACGAAAAATACATGTTATGACCTGCAATATTTTTTAAAAAGTAAGTGCAACACCAATATTAATATTAAAACTAATGTGAGATAATATTAAAATATGAATGCAAGGAAACATTAATATTAATTACTGTAAATATTATGACACATTATTAGCATAAGTTATTTACAAATGCACTACTTACATAATGTAACTTTAAAACTTAAGATATTGCGTGAAAATGTGTCTTGCATTAACTTTTACTTTTAAATTAATTAAAATTAACGGCCGATATTAGGTAATAGCCGATCTCAATTCAAAAGTTCTGAATTAATGTTGGTTTTTGATAGAAATTCAATCAAAAACCTACATTAATCCATATATTTTGGATTGAGATCGATTATTAATATTTGCCGCAACAAAACAAGCCGTAATCGTTGAATATTGATCTCAGCCAACAATTATTTATTTATTAGTATGAAATAGAACGAAAATAAAAAGAATAATTAGCGATACTAAAAAAAAGAATTTTTAATTACATCGGCATCGTTCTACATCTCAATCATCTCAGCTATAGGTAGATCATCGACCTGCGCAGACGCACGCGGGTGTGAACGAGACGCTGTGACGTTATTGCGGTGAAATTACAGACGCGACGATTACCGTTGTTAATACTTTGAATACGTAATAATTTATTATGTAAAGAAGTAATTGCACTACCGTGATAGGCGTCTCACGGATTTTGTCAAATCTTATATGGGAGCACACAAGATTCGATACGACACATGTCTCGTTACAACAGTGTGTGCTTTGTCACAATGGACGTCATGTCACGTCAGATGGAATTAGAGAATGTATAATTACAACCTTCAACCATGTGATATTAACAGTGCCATAACTAAGTAGGTACTTATTTGGTACATGTAACAACGTCAACATCGTTCGTTCTGCCTAGCCTTTTCCCAACTAATTTGGGGTCAGCTTCCAGTCTAACCAAATGCGGCTGAATACCAGTATTTTACACGGAACGACTGCCATCAGACCTCCGCATCCCAGTTACTGGGCAGTGTCGATATTCTAAGGTTAGACCGGTTATCAGAATTTTGCGCTTCTGATTTCCTGTAACGATTGTCATAGGTATTCGTATGACGCCTGGGACTGACGGTTTAAACGTGCTCTCCGACGCACGAAGGGGTCTCGATGTGTAACGAATGGTCACATCCACGAACTCACCGCGGCAAGCGCAGCTTAGTCTTAACAACGTCAACATCATGCCTGAATATTAATTACAACAAATGTGTACTTATTTATATACTCAGGTAAAAGATATTGTTGTCTCACTGATATTATTACTCAAGCCTAAAAGTAACTTTCTATATTCAAAACAAATAAATGTAAACATTATAATTATATAATGTTTACATTTAGTTTTGTTAGTAATTGTACTAACACTTTTAAGTCACGCTCTAGTAACTGTTTTATAAACGAAGAATAAAGGCCTCAGATACACAAATGGTCAATTTTAACACATTTCAGCAGCCCTTTAACTAATTAGAACGGAAGTATAGCATAATCAGCACATTACTGTCCCACTGCTGGGCACGGGCCTCTTCTCAGAATCGGAAGGAGGTGTGTAGCCTGCCAACGCACATCAGTGATAACCTAGTGGTGTGACCGTCGGACTGTCAAGTCATAGGTGTCGACAGTCAACCCAAGGCACGCACTCCTGACTTTTCGGATCCATGTGCGTATTGATTAATTATCATTTGCTTAAAAACGGTGAAGGAAAACATCGTGAGGAAACCGGCATGCCTGAGAGATATTTCTCGTCGGTATGTGAAGCCAAGTCAAAGACCCATGGGTGGCATAAACACTATGACACCAGGGTAGTCAATAAACGAACGAAAAAATAAGCACACCAGGTCAGCGTGGTGGACTAAGGTCTTGATTCTTTTGAAATAGAATCATACCTACAGAAAAGTTATTCACATCTGTTAAACCAAGAACGGTCTAGGATGACAATGAACGTGGCTGTAAACGTAGCGTGTAGAAATGTGTCTATGATCTATATGGAGGAGTTGATTACACAACTTTCGACCATACATTACGTCTATTGCAGAGAGTTACAGTCTAATAGATCAGTCAACTTTGTCTTGTTAACATTGAGTGTTGACAGTTGTGTCTCTCAAGTGTCGGTGCCAATTTGAGAAACAGCGTTATCGATCGCAATCGATAGATATGTATCGTTAATTAATTGCTTCTAGCATTCACTGATTAATTAGTAATCTCCGCACTACCAAATCCAAACTGCAATGGTAATTTAGATGTTTTGATCATTTAGAAAAGGGAAATTTAGCTAGGTACCTACTCGTACAAGTTTCTCTATCAAGCTCTATTGACCATGCCATGCGTGACAAACGGGAGATTTTTTGCAAAGGAAACTCAGTATTCTGCCAAAACTGTCACACTACTCATATCGGACGTGTTTGTGTTTTAAATTCCGCTTTCTTAATTGTTTTCAATTGGCACTAAAATAAATCTAGATAGTTCGTAATCGGGTGAGGTGTTGCATCAGTAAAATGTAGCGACAGAAAGTTGGCTTTCTTCATTTTGTGGAAACTACACTACCATTGTTATTCACATAGTATGCTGAAGTACACGACTTTGTCATTCTTGAAAACGTTTGTAAAGTTTAATTTTTAATGAAGCGAAAGTTAAAGTTTTGACAGTACTATAGGTACTTGCATAAAATGAATAATTTGCATGTGATTTTTATCTCTGGTCCTACTTAGGATAGAAAGCAACAAAGCGTAAATCGTGAGGTTTCGTAAAGTGAAGATTGTTTTAAGTCGTGAAAAAGTTACTAAATAAAAACTGTAGAAGGTAATTACAGTATATTACTCAACCTCATCCGCTAAAACAACAACAGTTTAGTCTAACAGTTTCCTGAAATAAACTAAAGTTACCTTACGATATCGTCATCATAACGTAAATAATAAATTCATTTGTGACATTTACCCAATTCAATACTTGTCCCAATTTCAGTATGACACACGACAAAAAACATTCTTCCTATACCGTCATTTAAAAAAAAAACAAACGCTTCTCTGTGTTACACGCGACTACATAATTTATGTAATTACGCAGAATGTCGGCGACCCCACACAATGGTACGAAACAGAAAGCTCGGTAAAACTTGTTCTTACAGTGAAAGTGTCGATCTTTGTGAGATATTCGTGACTATTAATAACAATATTTGCGAAACTAATCGGTGGAGTGAACAAAGTAAGTAGTCGATTAGTTTTTTGGTGATTGTGATTAGCTTTTTACACGAAGACGTGAGAAAATTTTGTGTATTCGGATTCCTCACTGTGGGTGATGTGTAATGCAAGTTTATCAATGACAGGCCAGTTTTTATTTAAATTAAGAATCTGTCAAATTTTAAATTCCCGCCAAACGTAAACTAAAGATTATTAAATACCCGCAAGTGTAATTGAAACTGATACATCAACAATTATAACGAAAGCAATACATAAAAGATGTTGATTTATAATAATTACAATTGAAAATGATATCATTTTCCAGAAAATCGTATACAGTTCGGCGTGAATGTCCGAATGATTAAAGACATTGCATTAGCAACAGCGTCTACCAAATGCACTTATAAGGATGTACTCATAAATTTTGTAATTGGAATACTAATTCGTATCATTCTATTTATGGTAAATGCAATGCAAATGGTGCGGTGCGATGCAACATCGAGTTTAAAATTGCGTAAATCGAGAGAGATCGCAGAGATGCTATCAAAGCACTCCCCGATTCCACTCCATTACGCAAACAGTCGCACTATTCCTGTCGTAACTGTTAAGACATTTCCTTGGCTCGTTAATAATCATCGTCTTAGAAATATTTAATTATCTAGGAATCTAGATTTCGTATGTGCGTAAGACATTAATTTTTGCATATTGTCACAAAATTATACCGTTTGAATTTCTAGATTACTTAATCATTAAATGATAAATGATTTTTATTTCTGTAAATAAATCTGTTACCTGACAGACACTTTTACAAGTCAATGTAATGTTTTTTTTAATGCTAGATGGCGCCGGCATTTCCTATCTGACTAGCTTTGAGAAGAAAAGCCGAAACAAACTGAGAGGTCAAAGTCTCTTTTAAAGTCCAGACATTGTAGTATACAAAACTATGCGAGTAAAACGATGTAGGGCAACGTCTGGAATAGCCTTTTGAGGAAAGTGCCATAGCAGGTTTGATGGCATTTACATGGCGAAACGAAAATATTAAATAAAAAGTTAATATTCATGAAATAATATTTCATAAATATGTATAATAAAACTTATTTTTTAACATAATATAAAGGAAATTGCAATCGTAAGCTCGCGAAAATTTATTCAAATAATATCAAGGAAAAGTTAATAAATTACCTTCATTATAAACTTTTCCGATTGATAACATCAATTCGTAAGATCGCGGTAAATAAAAAGAGCGCTCGTAACATTTGAATCCGAAGCGTGGGAACATCCAAATTACTACGACATGGCATCGCTACCTAAACAAAATGTAGAACAATGCCTTTCTTATTAAGACTAGATCATCGACAGTAATTAAAATCAACATAACAAATAAAAAATAGAATTGCAAAACGTTCTCGTAAAATACAGAGGCTGTTCACTCAATTCCTTTGCCTCTGTTAAAAGATATGGTTTAGATTTGTTAAGTTGCAATTTTGTTGCGATTGTTGCAAAATTGGCGCCATATTCGATAACAATGTACTATTTGATAATAATGGATTTCCATAATTGTGTAATTTTTTGGTTGGTGTAAGCGTTAACAAAAGGTATGTGGAATTAATGTAGGTTCATAATGTCATTTGCACTTGGTAGTGATTATTAGGTAAATTTTGGCATTCTGTATTAAAACCATTACATTCATACTCTATGCCAATCTCGCAAGGTACTAAATCAAAGCGTTGCGCCGGCGCAGCCAGAGGTGAAAGTAGTCGCTTGACACACGCGAGATTCACGCTTGACTGTAATTAGGCTATTAATTACCTACTACATACGCAATAAATTGACACACAATATTTTGTTAAGGAAAACATACAAATACATTGGTTTCCGATTGGTTTCCTTATGACCTGATGAGTAAGGAGTGAAGAAAAGCAATAAGCAATAAAGACGTTAACTGCTCGTAAGTTTTCTTTTATTAGATGTACCAGACAGTTAGACAGCCCAATCTATACTATTAATATTATAAAGTTGAAGAGTTTGTTTGTTTGAACGCGCTAATCTCAGGAACTACAGGTTGGAATTGAAAAGTTATTTTTGTGTTGAATAGTCCATTTATCGAGGAACGTTATAGGCTATATAACATCATGCTACGGTCAATAGGAGCGGAGCATAAATGAAAAATGTTGCAAAAACGGGAATAATGTCTACCCGTGCGAAGCCGGGATGGGCCGCTAGTCACATATAAAAACACATTTTAATTTAGATGCGAATAAAATATTTGAAAAACTGAAATACAAAATCGTTTTTATTTAATAAAGAACTCTTTTTGCAAAAATATCTTTCTCAATATGAATTTCATTAAATGGGAAAACATCGTGAGAAAACCTATACACCTGAAAGGGCTCTAAACAATTATCGATGGTGTGTAGCCCGCCAACCCGCGCTATGTCAGCGTGGTGGACTAGCACCTAAGCCCCTCATTCTGAGAAGAATCCCGTGCTCAGCAGTGGAATGGGCTCATTATGCTTATGCTTGCTTATTTAACTTAAAAAGATAGAAGAAACAATTATGACATACACATAAAATCAGTTTCTTTTTCCGCAAAACATTGACCTTTCTTAACTACAGCAATAAAAGCCTTACAAACTACTTGAAAAGAGTACAATAGCCATCATTGTTGTACGATAACGCATAATTTAGCTCATTTGTTCTACGTATTGACCATAAACAACGTAATTCTACTTTCTAAACATCATTGCATTAGTATTCATCGCCTAAGTTCAAGGCACCACCATGTTTATTCATAGACTTGCATAATTTACGCAGATTATCTTGATTTAATTTAATTCTGTAGGGTAATTTGTTTAGCTAATTATTTCCTTAAGAATTTAATGATGTCAGCCTAGGAAAGGGTTTAGTTCCCGCGTTAACTTGGCAAAGCAACGAAATTGGCCCTTTCCGACGAAAGCAGAAATGTTTATCTAAATCGAATTACGTCGTAATCGTAAATCGTAACAATTGATTTGTTATTTGTTGTAACAATCGATACAATGTTGTCGTAAGCTTGACCTGATTTATTTTAATTTTCCTATGAAACTGTTAATTATTTGGTAGTTTCAATGGGTGAATGACAGGTGTTTCTAATACTTGCAACAGCTCAAAATGAAATATTAACTATTTGCACTTCAATGCCTCGTTGGTCTAGTGGTGGCAAGCGCGACTGCTGATCGTGCGGTCCTGGGTTCTATCCCCAGATCGGGCAGTGTTATTGGGATTTTCCGTATAGAATTCCTCAGTAGCAACCCGGAGTTTGGATTTGTGCCCGGTTGATGGCAATAGGCTCGCGCGACAATAACGGCGAAATGAGGATGTTACTATAAACCTCTGCCCAACCCTTTGAGGAATACATGCGTGATTTAATGTATGTATATATGCACTTCACCTTCAAGTTTTGCGGTCTTAGACCAAACCTTCACTTCTAAGGGCATGCAAGGGCTGAAAGAGCCATTATGACTGGAATATAAGAAGTAGTAGATTAGCGTACAGCGATAATTCGCCTGTTATGGGTTGCACTAAAGCATTTTTTTAAAGCATAATAAATTTCATTATCATAGTCATATAATCAGCCAATTAGGTACTGTCCCATTGGTAGGAACGGGCCTTTTCTTAGATTGAAAAGGGTTTAGGCCCTAGTCCTCCACGCTGGCCTGGTGCGGGTTGGCGGACTACACACACCATCGATAACATTTATGGTTACATAATTAAAAGGAAATGACATTGTTATTGATAATATAAGTTTGTGAGTGTTAAAAAATTAAAATCACTGAATTGTAAGTCCAAGTTAATAAATTAATTAAATTTTTCGATTCTTTGAAACATAAGCAGACCCAATTTGGGTGCAAACTAACATAATTGGGGCCTTCACATATCACCAGATTACATTACAATTTTGCGCGACAAGATGTTACACTCTCTTAGTCGTTCGACATCATATTCTGTATCATATTATGTGAACATTTTTCCCGTTTTTGCAACATTTTTCATTTATGCTCCGCTCCTATTGGTCGTAGCGTGATGTTATATATAACCTTCCTCGATAAATGGACTATGCAACACAAAAATATTTTTTCAATTCCAATCAGTAGTTCCTGAGATGAGCGCGTTCAAACAAACAAACAAACAAACAAATTCTTCAGCTTTATAATATTAGAATATAGGTAGATAGCGCCGTCTTAGTCACCAAAAAAACTAACAAAATTTCTAACTCATGATGAGTCGTTCGCTAAAAATAGTATAAAAGCCTGCATTTTGTTAGGCGTGTCGCCTATTACGTCATCACGTTGCATAGACTCAGGCTTCGCGGCGAAAGAGAGAAAGGCGGCGTATCCTCTTACGGAATATGTCCATAGACTTAACATATTACAGAGCACGTATCCGATTACCGCATCATTGTTCGAGTGGTTGACATCAAATGCGTCACCGTGGGACTTGGGTTTGAGCAGTATTTTATAGTTTTTAGAGGAGTGCATTAAAATAACCTCTACAGGATTTAAGTCAGGGAGGGGGGGGGGGGGCAGTCAAGTGTAAACTAATAATATTTATACTACAGTCAAGGGCCTGATACAGAAAGCGGTACTTCTGGACGCGGCACGTATTGTCAGGAAGTTCCTCTCTCTGAGGCCCTGACCACTGGTAGCTTGGACCCTGTTCCCGACGCCGATGGGCTACTATTTTTTATATTTATATATTTATATGTGTATTTAGTGAATAAACTTTTATACTACAAAAAATGTTATTAATGGAAAAAAATGAGTGTAGGTAAAACATGTAAAGCGAATTTTCTGAATGATTTTAAATGCAATGTTGCTTAAAATTATTTACTCGGTCGGGCACAATAAATCACACCAAACATTAAAATAAGTGGATTGTATTTCAATTAGCAGAATGTACTATAATTCTTAATCTTCTTTACATAGTATAAAACAAAGTCGCTCCCGCTGTCTGTACGCTTAGATCTTTTAAACTACGCAACGGATTTTAATGCAGTTTTCAGCAATAGGTAGAGTGATTCAAGAGGACGGTTTATATGCCCCACATTAGTATCTATATTGCACCGGTGCGAAGCCGGGGCGGGTCGCTAGTAGGGTATAGAATAGCTCAAGTTGTGGTGAACAGATTAGCCAGAAGTGCTGTAACTAGGGCGGTCCCTGCGGTGGTAATGGGTGCAGACCCTAAGGGGTTTATATCAGTTTATGTAACTTGAAACAAGAAGGATTTTAGCTATGTTTTGTTTCCGTATTTCATTTGTTTTTTTATGTTAATTTCTCCCTTTTTTTGCGTTCCTCTAAATATGTCCATGAGTGTATATCGATACACTGTGATGATGGTGATGATGGATTTGCTCTCTAACACTTCAGACAAACTTTGTTCTTATGGGACCCAATGCGTGAGCGTGACGCTTATGTCATAGCTATTGTACTAATAGTATTAACATAATAAACGATTAATTAGTGTTTGAAGATGATGTGATGTTACTCAATCAAGCATCGTAACAGTGTAACGAAATTAAATAAATTATCGTACAGATATAATTATAGATTATCACATTACGTACCTACTAACTGCCTCGTTGGTCTGGTGGTGGCAAGCGCGACTGCTGATCGTGAGGTCCTGTGCTCTAGGGATGTTACGGAGGTGGTTATACCGCCCATTGTACATCTCTATTTTTATAGTAATGTTTCTTGTTTGTTTTGTGTACAATAAAGAGTATTGTATTATACCGGAACCGGAGTCGGAGCCGGAGGTTTTAAATCTGATTTATCGAAGTCGGAGTCGGAGCCGGTACCGGAATCAGAGGCGGAGGAGGAGTAGAAGACAGATTGTGATTAAATTGGAGCAGGCCTCCTTTTCTAGAATATGTTTTCTCACAAATTTTACACTTTGCCGTATTCATGTCATTTTCACTAAAGTAGTTCCATATAACACTTGTTTTAGGCTTCATAGTTTAGTCTTTAAATGTAATTGTCACGTCAAAAATACTGAATACACTGCAATTAATTTTTAATTCACAATTTTCATTTCCTTTTTTCTTTTTAAGTTCAACGGAGGCTCGACAAAACGTATCTGACACAAGTGACAAAACAGATGAACGGGAAAAGCGAGCATAAGCCAAAACGAGTCAAATCTTGTACATACGCGTTCTGGCCGCGGTCGCTCGCTGTGTTTCGATCTTCGTTATATCCTCTGACTCAAAATTATAGGAGCCGAATCCGAAGTCGAAGGTGTAAAATCAATCGGAAGTTCCGACCTTTCGGAGTCGGAATCGAAGCTCCGTAACATCCCTACTGTGTTCGATCCCCAGGTCGGGCAGTGTTATTGGGTTTTTCCGCATAGAATTCCTCAGTAGCAGCCCGGAGTTTGGATTTGTGCCCGGTTGATAACAATAGGTTCACCCCCTATTACTTGGGACTTAAACAGAATGGCGAAATAAGGGTGTTACTTTACTTCGGGGAATACAGGCGTGATGTTATTTTAATTTACTTTTTAAATTATACGGACTGCTTTCGAGAACAGATAACGTGTTTCATCTCAATATCATTGATTCCAATCAAATATAATTTAGGTGAATTCAAGCAGCAACTAGCACGCAACCTAATGTTAAGATATGTTACGATACGCGCGTTATGCGTATGTGGTAGTTCATAAAAAAACTGAATGCATATATAAATAAAATACTAGCGGCCCGTCCCGGCTTCGCACGGGTGGACATTTTCCCCGTTTTTGCAACATTATTCATTTATGCTCTGCTCCTATTGGTCATAGCGTGAGCCTATAACCTTCCTCGATAAATGGACGATCCAACACAAAAAGATTTTTTCAATTCCAACTAGTAGTTCCTGAGATTAGCGCGTTCAAAAAAACAAACAAACTCTTCAGCTTTATAATATTAAGTGTTTGTTATAGCTCCTACCAATATCTTATGGTAACGCTATCATAAGCAGTGATAGCCTAGTGGTGTGACCGTCGTACTGCCAAGTCATAGGTCTCGAGTTCGAACCCAAGGCACGCACCTCTGACTTTTCAGATGCATGCGCGTGTTGTATAATAATATCACTTGCTTAAAAACGGTGAAGGGAAACCGGCATGCCTGAGAGATATTTCTCGACGACATGCGAAGCCAAGTCAGAGGCCCATGGGCGGCATAAACTCTGACACCAGGTCAGTCACTAACCACACGTAAAGAAGAAGACTATTATTGTTTTGGATTTTGGATGACATTAAAAAAGGCTCCACGAGCAAGGCCGTAGCCAGGTGGGGGGTTGGGGGTTCAACCCCCTCCCCAGAAACCTCAGATGATTAGATTACTTATAAAATGTATACACTCGTTATTGTAATCGATTTTGTTGTTTAGGGTCCAACCCCCCTCGAACTAAATTCCTGGCTACAGCCTTGAACACGAGTGACGATAAGTACGTCCACGATAAGAGTTTTGCTGATGACGAATTTTAAAGCCGATTTCGGCCACTGCGTCGGCTTTCAGTAGAATTCACATAAGCACGTCGGCTCGAGGGTGTCCTTGCAAATATACATCTCAGCCGCAAAGGTGCAATTAAAATATGGGCACGTCTGTGACTGCAGGTAGATGACTGCTAGTGGATCGCGCTTTGCATCTAGAGCAGCCTCTCATTGGTTTTCGAAGTCATAAACTTTTGTCTGAACTAAAGAATTCTATTGGCTAAACATAACCATTAACATAACATAATTAGCCCATTACTACCCCACTGCTGGGCACGGGTCTCTTCTCAGAATGGGAAGAGTATAGACCTTAGTCCACCACGCTGGCCAGGTACGGGTTGGCAGACTATATACACCATCGAGAACTTTATGGAGCCCTCTCAGGTGTGCAGGTTGCCTCGCGTTTTTCCTTCACCGTTAACTCAAGTGATGATCAATCAATTCTGATTCAGGCAAGCATTGTACCATTACCACGATGAAATTGTTCGCTATTTTATCACCCAGCTGTATTGTGACATCGTCTGTAACCGGATCTTTAACATTTTCTATCAAGTATCTCATTATTTTACATTGTGTACGGGTGTACCTTATAATTGCCTTATAAAATTGTTTCATGTGAATTGAACGTGGTAGAGTAATTCTTGATTCTACATTGTATTTTTTTTTTAACTTCTCGTGTCAAGGTTTCTTTACAACATTTTTATGACCTCTAGTAATTATCGTTAATTAATTTTGAGGGGTTTTTTATAACGGCAAGTAACTGTCGAACAGTTCCAGACGTTTCCAGAACTGAAACTTATCCAGTTTTTCTGAAGTCGTAAGATGGTAGTTACTTTTTTCGATTAGGCAAGATAATAAAAAAACTATTTGTTAATAATATGGGTACCTACCAATCTATTTAAATTTGCTGAAGGTTTTCATTCACCACCACCGTCAGCATCACCATCAGCAATATTTTCGTTGGATTATCGATTCTAGCTTTCAAAGAAGTCGATCATAGACGCTACTAGTACCTACATATGTACTACGGTCGATTAAAGGTAACAATGATGTCGATTCTGTTGCACACTTTGACAGGACTAAACTAAACTAAGGGTGTTTGTCTCTTTCTGTTTCAATAGAAAAAGAAAGTGACAATTGCATTTAGTCTGATTTAGTACTGTCAAAATTTGCTACAGAATCGATACCAATGTCAGGCTTACAAAGTTGGATATTCGTGCCTGTCAATAAAATGACATAATTATTGTCATTGTGAATATATCAATTTGTCTATTTTCCCGTCGACTTAAACCTTGTCTACGATGGTCACACTACGCTTACGAAAAATCGTTCAAATATTTCTTTGGCCTATCACGCAACCACGAAGATTTTTAGGACGATAATGATTTAACAATATAATGATGATACATTGAGTATCATGTCGGCTTGGCTTCCCTTTCCGAAGACATTCTATTAAACACGCAAATAAACCATTTATTCATGCTGAATATCCGGGTTTGTCTATAAAATATGACCTACTTAACAGATTTATTACGTTCGTTCTTTTTTGAATGGAAAATAAGTTAAATTGAGCATCCATTTTTTTACTTGGCTTTTCCGTATTCAAGCATAAATATTCATTGGTATTCCGAATAATAGATCTTCACGCGTTTGAAACCTTCAACATTTTATTTGAAAAGTACTTTTCCTAACGTACCTACTATTTAGTTCTGTCTTTATTTAGCCCTCTATACTCTGCTGTATAACGTACCTACCTAGTTCAAATCTATAGATATTATAGACCCTCTCAAAAAAATTACAATATTATTCAATATAACACCAACATTAAATTCAATGGACAAATTCGAAGATGATTCGCCAAATGTTTTTTTCGGGTTTTCAGAAATCTCTATAATAATTGTTCATAAAACGCACTCTACATAGATTTAGGAATTCATCATGCTTCAATCGGCAATTGGAATGACGACAGTAAATAAAAAAAGCAAAAATTTTCTTTAACTCTACGAGTAATTGGATTAACAGTCGGAATTAGATTCTATTTCAGATTATCCAAATCGATTACGCAGCAAGATTGATGTTTACCTATTCCTGGTATGATTAATAAATCAATAATGTATCTGGGATAATAAATAATCGATATAACACACGCGAATTTCGATATCTACTTTCGACGCACTCGGTAATTATCGGCCGCTTTCTTCCGGACCGCTGCAGAAGATGCGAGAAACAGGTTTTTTTATACGGATATGCAGACTTTGAATTTACTAATAGGAAAATAAAAAAATTACAGTCTATATAAATACAGTAATTAATAATTATTTTGTCTATATGACACGCCTTAAGCTAGTGTTTTTATTTTGTATATTCGGATTACACGATTTTAATTACATATTATAAGTATTTTTATTAAGAAATATATCTACTTACTCTCGGTCCGGTGATGGCGCAGACCGCATGCGCCAACAACAAAAACTGACAAATGCTGCCCCTCATACTGCTCTCAAAACCCAGAGCGGCTGAGTACCATCACACAACACACCACTATCCTGTCAGAACTATGTCCTTTGCCACTGTCTGACAATAAATTATTCACTGCACGACACTATGTTCCGAACTCGAAAATAAAAAAAAGTAATTCAAAATTCGGCGCCAAACGTCACAAATTGACAGTCGGTCGTTAGCGGCGGATACACGCTGCGGCAGTCGGCACGGCAATAGCGCGAGCGGCATGCACCTGTCAGTTTTACCACCCCTACTCCTCGTACCTCCTACTAGTTTCGAAAGGATTCATCAAAGATGAGAATTAAAACAGACGGACGGCACCGCGGGATGTTAATTGAATATTGCATGCATTTTATAATAATTTTGGGTCAGTTGTGTCTTGCGGCTGAAGATGACATTTTTTTTTTGTTTTTTTGACTGTTAATTTAATAAATCGACCTGCCGACATGCTTAGACAGTCTGCCGGTGTTTTGAAACATTTTGATACTGTCAATTTCTATGATGATGTTGCATATCATATCATATTTCTAGAGTGCCTAAATGGCAAGGCCAAAGGCCACATAATTATACATAACTTAAAACTATACACACTAGGCAGTGAGAGTACCTGTTAACCTTTTCAAGTATCCATCACACATTTCTTATGAAATTTTGCAACGATCAAAACAGAAAAAAATCGGCTGACCTGCAAGCAACACGACGATAATGTACAAAGGAAATAAGTTATGCAAATTGTTAATTCCCATGATGAGAATGTCGAGAAACAGAGCGTATCGATTGCATATCACCAAACCAAATTGTAAGCGTCAGTGGAAAGGGTCATAGATAATCCGGAAATGGAAAGGAAGCATCTTATTACCTACTTGCACAATATTTTTTGCATCTTCATCGGATCGTTTTTCGGGCTATTTTCACCCATTATTATTCACTACAATATTGATATATTCCTGTATATCTTCTTTACATAGTATAAAACAAACTCCCTCCCGCTGTCTGTACGCTTAGATCTTTTAAAATACGCAACGGATTTTAATGCAGTTTTTAGCAATATATAGAGTGATTCAAGAGGAAAGTTTATATGCCCCACATTAGTATCTACATTGCACCTGTGCGAAGCAGGGGCGGGTCGCTAGTATACCTATATAAGGAGAAACTGACAGACTAACAGATCTGTCAATGCACAGCCTAAACCACTCGGGTTAGAAACTTGAAATTTCGACAGTTGATACCTTTTATAACGGCTGCTAAGGAAGGATTTTTTAAATTCCTTCTCTATGGAGATGAAAAAAAAAAAACACGAAAGCGAAGTTGCGGGTAAAAGCTAGTCAGTAATAATCACAGAGATCGTAGTTTAGAATTTAGATTACTACTCGGTGCATCGATCTATCTATCCGGCCTTAAGCAGATCGCTACTGGATACGATATGGGCCTCTCTTTAAAATGGTGGACTTGGTCGCAAGCAGTGCATCCTATGTACCAACGCGGACATATGCGGTGCACCACTTTTCGACCTTATTACTAAGGCCATAAGGTTGAAAAGTGATTCACCGCAAATGTCCGCGGTTTTACAGTAGGGGAATGAAAAGGTTATACACCTTAAGATCTAGTTTTTCTTGCACAGTGCTAGAAAACTATTTTACCGACTACGTATTGTCAACTTTATAGAAATGAAAATACAAGTATTTTTTGACAGGATATTAAACATTATAATGGTGACATGGTGACATTCTGAGGTGACAGACACTAGTTTCGTCAATTTATTTAATCATCGAATTGATTGATGTCATGGTTTTTGTAACAAAACTCTCATTGGTCTATTCTGTTCAACAGTTTGAATAGGTAACATGTACCCGCGATGTGGGAAAGAAATGAATTTGTAAACTGACGACTCTTTTCATTTCCCTACTGTACAATTAACGTATATCAACTATTCTAATCTATTGCATATAACCTCAAACGAAAAAAAATACAATAAAAATTGTCAATTTTTACACCAATCAAAATGAAAATTACAATTTAGTCACGGTTGGCGGCCCTTGCAAGATCCATCTCGAATCTTATGGTAGAATCATTAATCAGGCGAGATATCTCCCGATGGTGAAACAACAGTAATGTTCCATGAACACAATGGCCCCAAACCTCGTTGAGCCACAGTTGGTGCGAAAGAATGGAGCATATCTTTACTAATTGGTGTTGAACGTTTTGCACCATTTAAGTTAAAGGTATTGTGTCGCAAGGTGCGCTTCAGGCGTGAGGCTTTGAGGCGGATCTTCGGTCCTGTTAATAAGAATTGTGAATGCACCGTCATCGTTAGAATAGCCTTTTCTATGTTGGGTCCAATAGTATTACTTCCCCGGACGAACTCTTTCGTAAGGAGCTCCTTCCTTAAGGAAGTACTTATACTTTATAGTACTACTATTTCTGCCGCCAAGCAGTGATGTGTTCCGATTTGAAGGGTGCCGGTGAAATTACAGACACATGAGACTCTTCCACATGGTCTCTAGAGTTGACAACTCATCAGCAGCTCTCTTAGGGTTGTCAGTGTTTATAGGTACGTGGTTTTTCTTGGCGGTAACAACTTACCATCAGGTGGGCCATTACCGCCTAGTTGCCAAATCAGATGTGACAGAATATGAACGCGCGTCTCGGCTATGCAAGTAGCTTGCACGCAGATATAATGTTATGCCGCAGTGTAGCGTAATTTACTTATTGCTTTATACATAGAGCAACGCGGCCATCTATGGACCTAGTATACAAAAATATAAACAAATATTGTTCGCACTATAATTTTAATGGTTCTAACTTCACAGTCCCGCGTAATAAGAAATAAAATGAAAAACAGATAGCTGAAAGGAAGGTTAGGTTAGGTTAGAGCTGTGTCCGCTCAACGCACAAGCTGAGCGAGCGAAGGGAGCGGTGCCGCAGCAGCGGCCGGCGAGTGCCAGAAATGGTCAGAAACTATTTGCCGATCATTGTCCACCATTCCTTTAATGTGGGTGCATTCAGAAACAAGTGGTTTTTGATTGATTATAGTGCGAACTGCGAACCATTATTTTTAAAGTTAGAAGTATTAAAATTATAGTGCAACTATTATTTTGTTGTGAAAAACACTATTTTTAAAGAAGTATTTTTGTAACTATACTGGCCTGCAAAAATAAGTATCACACTTTTAAAATTGCAGTAACTTTTTAGGTACACAAGATATATTTTCGAAACAAAAAGGACTCAAAAAAGAGTTTAACTTTGTAACTATAGTTTCAAAGAAAGCTGATAAAAATTGCTATAAAACGTTTTTTATTTTAAATCTCTAACTTCTATAGTTTAGAAAAAATTGAAATTTTAAAAGTGTGATACTTATTTTTGCAGGCCAGTATATATGATGGCTTACGCATCATGGCGGATAATAAAAACATTTTCGTAATATTTATATCATTGTTAATATAACAATGGGGTACTGAAATTCAAAATGTTTAGATTCGATCTAGACAACCGATGACTGCTTGAGATATCGAAATTTCTTTATAATTACGCAATTGTTCTGGGACCTAGGTGTTCTTATACAATATGTTATTGAAATGACGCAAACACTGATAACCCAACTGGTTTTTATTGTAAGTAACCCATTGATACAGATTATAAATTCACATAACACGCCTGTATTCCCCGAAGGGTTGTATAGAGGTGTATAGTGACACCCTCATTTCGCCGTAATGTTGTAAGTCCCATGTAATAAGGGGCGAGCATATTGCCATCAACCGGGTTCAACCAAACACCGGGCTGTTACTGAGGAATTCCACACGGAAAAACCCAATAACACTTCGCCCGACCTGGGGATCGAACCCCCTCACCGATCAGCAGTTGCGTTTACCACCACTAGACCAAATGAGGCAGTTAAAAAATAAATAATTTATTTTTATAAATTACTAGCTGTGTCCTCACGGCTCCGCCCGTAGCCTATGTTACTCAGTGATAATGTAGCTTTCTAACGGCAAAAGAATTTTTGAAATCGGTCCAGTAGTTTTTAAGTTTATTCGTTACATACAAAAATATAAATCTTTCCTCTTTATAATATTAGTACCTATATATTGTAAAAGATATTTGTAAGTATTTTTGATTGACCTAAATTACTGATCAATCTAATCAGACGAATACCCCTGCTTAGCCCCGCTATACAAAAGTATTATAGTTAAGTTATTATAGACATTAATTTGCCTCGTTGGTCTAGTGGTGGCAAACGCGACTGCTGATCGCTGAGGTCCTAAGTTCCATCCCCAGGTCGGGCAAAGTGTTATTTGGTTTTTCCGGGTGGAATTCTTCAGTAGCAGTTCGGAGTTTCGATTTGTGTCCAGTTGATAACAATAGGCTCGCCCCCTATTACATGGGACTTAATCATAACTGGCGAAATGAGGGTGTTACTATACACCTCTGCCCTACCCTTCGGGAAATACCTACAAGGCGTGATTTTTTTTTTGTGGTTTTTTTCCCACTCGACAGGTTTGTTAGCCAATCGCATTCGTATCATTAACCATGAAGAATCACTTGTCCAATTTGAAGTTCAGATTCAGTTTTTACGGGTCAACGCATTTGCCACACTATGTTTTGTCAATTTCAATATCAACAACAAAAAATATAATAAATAAGTTTAAAATTCAAATAGTTACAAACTATAGCTAATTAATGTCAACATTTCAGATTAATTTCACAATACCGAAAGAAATATTTTATTATCTTCAGATTTGTTTTATGAAATCTTACAAACTATCGGTGCACATGTATTCTCCTTATTCCTACCACAATAAAGATTAATATAGCTTGATTGCTCTGAATGTGTATTTTGGTTGTTCTTTTTTTAAATTATCGGTTGGCGGGAAATCGATCAGCGGACAAGCGATTAACATTGGTTCTATTTTAATGTTATTGACAAATAAAATGAATTTGTTTTGCGACACTTAACACTAGGTGGTGGATTTTAGCTAATAACTCGTTAATTAGAGATCAAGAGATAGAGTAACAATTAATCAAGAAAGTAATTGTAAATCAGGAAATAATTAGATGTTGTCAAATCAGCGTAATGGCAGTGCACCGACAAGTTTTATACAAGACTAGCTGCCCGTCCCGGCTTCGCACAGGTGGACATTTTTCCCGTTTTTGCAACATTTTTCATTTATTCTCCGCTCCTATTGGTCGTAGCGTGATGTAATATAGCCTATAACCTTCCTCGTTAAATGGACTATCCAACACAAAAATATTTTTTCAATTCCTACCAGTAGTTCCTGAGATTAGCGCGTTCAAACAAACAAACTCTTCAGCTTTATAATATTAGTATAGATTGTTCATTGAAGACATTAATTTGACTTTATTTAAATAATATTGTTAGTTACCGAGACATCCGTAACAACAACAGTCAACAGTATTTATTTTTTATTTACTTGTTTATTTAAGCACGCTATTTATCTATTTGGAACTGGTTTACATCAGTTACGTCACAGTGGGTTCAGTTGAAAACCAGCGTCAGGCACTAGTGGTCTGACATTTATGCTGAACTGAACCTATTTGGCGCAGCCGCTAGACACACAGCTACTTTATTTTTTTTTGTCTCCTATGATTTTTTATGTCTGTGTGTCTGACTGCATTCGTGCCAAATAAATTTCTTTCTTTCTTTTCTTTCTAGTTACACATCGAGACCCCTCCGTGCATCGGAGAGCTCCTTAAACAGTCGATCCCGGATGTCATATGAATACCTATGACAGTCGTTACGGCAAGTCTGAACCCCGAAAGTCTGACAACCGGTCTAACCTTAGAATAGCATTGCCCTGTAACTGGGTTGCGGAGGTCTGATGGCAGTCGCTCCGTGTAAAATACTGGTACTCAGCTGCATCTGGTTAGACTGGAAGCTGACCTCAACATAGTTGGGAAAAGGCTAGGTAGAACATTTAAATAGATAGAAGTAAATCCTACTCTCTCGACCGCCGCGTCAGATTATAAACCCTGCCAAATCAGTTTAGTACGCCGTCCCAGGCATGCGCTACTAGAACCCGATGACGAGATCGCCCTCCTCCAGGAGGCAAATAAATCGACTAGTACAATACACATACAGCGCCGCCGCCGACCGGCGTATCGCCCTCGCCGACGAGGCCCCTCGCGACGTCCCACCGCCGGCGCCCCCGATCCACCGTGCTCACCCGCCGCAGCCGCGGAGCCGGTCGTCCCTTTTGACTCCGCGCAGTCACCGTTAATACAGCCCTCATCAAGCTGTCGTATCCCTCCCAGTCCTCTCGCATTCAACACCCTAAGAGGTTCGAGTCCCCCCTGAGGGACGCCCTTAGAGGTGTTGCTGCTATAATAGTCATGACGTTACAGTAGTTAGCGTAGTTAGCTAGGTAGTTAGTTTAGATATTGGTTCGGAGACCCCTCTGGTCTCGCCAATAATAGCCCGGTTACATTGAAAAGGTCCGCAAGACCATCTACAAGCGTCAAAAGGAAAAAAAAAACCTACTCTCTCAATTTCTCAAACAAAATTATTTAAATGACATATCATGCGTATGTGCGTTCATACATAACTGTATGGTTATAGTTTAATCGTTTGTAAGTATCATCATCATCATCATCCTCCTGCCCTTATCCCAACTTGTTTGAGGTCATTGCAGTATGTCTTCTTCTTCCATACATCTCTATTAGCCGTCATTTCAGTAGTCATCGCCTTTCTAGCCATATCATCTTTCACACCATCCATCCATCGCTTCTTTGGTCTTCCTATACTCTTATAACCATCCACATTCATACTTTCCTCACGACATATTCCATTGGTTTATGTTTATCTTTATTTATCCATGTTTCGTTTGTAAGTATCATAGTAGGTAACTATTTACTTACGGATTGTTACGTAAGAAAAATATTCTAAATTGCCTTCTGAAGCATGCAATGTAGATACGCGTTATGATGCGTGTCTAATTCTGTTATATTATATGTTGCCTCTACTATTATCGTGCTTTTCTTTGCCTTGTTCGCGTTTAATCCTAGTCACATCTGACAATAAGCGCAGACAGGGTCTAAGATGAAGCACACGAAGTCAAGTAACAAAGATTTAGAGGAATTTCCCTATACTTCTCTGGCTCACACATACACACGACGGAACACAGTAAACTGACTTTAATGTGAGGATGTAGCTAGTCGGTCGGATCGTAAAGATCTTACCACCAAGCAAATAATATTATAACATAACCGGTCTTTATCTCGGTTTTAAAAAATGCAGTTTTAACGAGTATAATCAGTATCTAATCATCTTCAATCCCTCTTAAAATGCACCACAAGAATAAAAAAATGTATATGTAGTGGTAGCTAGCCAGGCAGACCGTATAGATCCTAACACCAAGAGAGAAATTTAGTAACGATAATACACTGGCCTGCAAAAATAAGTATCACACTTTTAAAATTGCAATAACTTTTTAAGTACACAAGATATATTTTCGAAACAAAAAAGACTCAAAAAAGAGTTTAACTTTGTTACTATAGTTTCAAAGAAAGCTGATAAAAATTGCTATAAAACGTTTTTTATTTTAAATCTCTAACTTCTATAGTTTAGAAAAAATTGAAATTTTAAAAGTGTGATACTTATTTTTGCAGGCCAGTATATATTTTAAAAAAAACTGTATCAACGACTATAGCTTATTGCCATAACCACTTGGCCCATAATTGGCGTTTCAATTTTCAAATCAGCAAACTAATTGAATCTAAAGAAAGAAATCAATAAAGTATTACCTACAGCATTGATAAATAATGACATTTTCCTCATAAAAATAACTGTTTACACAATTGCATCGTCGCCCGGTGCGTCAACGGTTGAGCAAGATACAACCACAACATTTCGCATTCTACTAAAGACAGAATTTAATACATTAACAACATCTATTACTTCAATCTCTTTATTTGAATTTGAATTTCGAATTTCGACATTTGACATCTCGGCGCGTGCAATGTCAGGAACCATTGTGTAACCGACGATAACCAATTGGGACCGAATCACGACGATTTCAAATGCGCACGCGGTGCAAATCCGATCAGGATCTGTAATGGAACCAATTTGGAAGGTCAATCCGTGATTGATAATGATTTCCATGCAGATTTGGAAATTAAAATGTAAGGAAAGAAACGGAATAGGCCTCTGATTAAAAAAAGGTTCGCGGTTTTAATCGATGAAGCTTATCTTAATCCATTTTGATTTCATAAAGTGCCATGAGTAATCCGGATTATTTGTAATTGTTTTAGTTCGGTTTCTACCCAAAATAGTTCAGCTTCAACACATTTTTCGATAGCGTAACAGGTCTATCAGAAACACTTATTAATATGCCATTTTTTCGTAAACCTATAGGGTCTTATTGTTGTAGCTTCCGTCCATCGCATAGTTCATGTATGTATTTGTTATAGTGTATCTGTGTTTCAAATTTTAGGTACAGGTTTTGTTCTTACACAGATAAGAACTCCAAGTACAAATCATTACTACTTCGAAGTTCCACATATTAGACCATATCCAGCTTTACCACTTCCTCTCTCTTTCTTTACTCAAAGAAGAAATAGAAATTTAATGTATGTTCTATATCCTGTTTCAAATTATAACTAACTGATATTGCTTCCAATTTCTTCCAAAGCAACTTAGAGTTGTTCTGTTCCGCCTAGCCTTTTCTCTACTATGTTTGGGTTGGCTTCCAATCCATCTAGGTACTAAAGAATACCAGGAGGTCAACAATGGTTATTTGACTTTTTTTTACAGAGATAACGTTCAAAAGTCCTGGCTGAGCTGCGGTTCGATTATGATTTTACAATTAGTTAGTGAAATTGGTGTCCAGTATTTTACACGGAGCGACTACTTTAGACCTCTGCAACCCAGTTATTGGGCAATGCCGATATCCTAAGGTTTGACCGGTTGCCAGATTTTCGGGCTTCTGACTACCCGTAATGTCTGTCATAGGTATGACCCCGTGACCGACGGTTTAACGGGATCTTGATATGTAACAAACAGTCACTCTTCCCCGGCCTGACTGCAACAAACGCAGCTTAACCTCGCAACATACAATCAGAGCACTTGGTATATACCTATTCTTGCATTTTTTCAAAATTGTTCTCAAAATTCCAAGCATAAACACATATAAGATCCTCACATCACATCTCAAGTTATTTCAATCTCATAACTACTTTCACCGTTGACCTTGTCGGGGAAAGTGGAATAACCGGCAGAATTAAATATGTCCACATCTCGTCGCTTCAGTTCGCTACGCACGGCCATTATGATCGGTCGTGTTATAATATACGTAATAGGTATGTTACATAAGTATTAGTAATATGAGATCATTATGTTGCTCAAGATAGGTGCACAGATTATATAGAGTTGTGCAGGCGAGGTTTGTTTGGTCATCAATCTTATTCAGAACGAAAGGTTCAAATCTTTTTAGAGATCCGTACATATAGGGTACCAACGGGAACCTAAATCTACGTTTTATGTCTGCCTGTCACAGGGATAATCTTAGCAGCCTTCAGAGGTAGCCAGTTGAAATGTTCATAGATGTTGTGTTTTAGTGGTATGAATTTTAACAAAAACAAAATTACAAAAACCATATCTCCGTCCAAGAATTCACTAAAAATTGGCTATGTTTCAACGTGTTTATTTGTTGGTACGGGACCCTGTGCGTTCTAGTATGGCTCGCACTTAATCGCTTTTTATTTCGTTCGCTTTATGGAGTGGAATGATCATTGGTACCTTACTATTTTATAAGTACTTCTGCATTAGCAATGCATGCATCTGATACTTTTTTTGGGTAATTTTGTTTGGAACTATGTTTTTTCGGTTTCAAAGCAGTTTCGTTTATATTTGATCTTGCTGTACCTATTTTAACTGGGAAATTATGTAAAAATATCTCAGTTCTATTTTATGAAAAGAGCCAGAAAGTTTAGCAAAGAGGCTCATCATCTCCCTGCCCTTATCCCACATTAGGTGGGGTCGGCACAACATGTATTTCGTAAATCCATGTTGTTAGAGGTTTTGACTTATTGTTTTATGACCGGCCGCCTGCATGACATCAACCCTCCTTGGGAATTAGCAAAGAGACTGCTTACCCTAAATGGTGACAATGGTGCTGATTTTCTTATTCACCAACTAAACTAAAAGCTATCTTTTACTAACAGACAGCGCGAGAAAAGGACGGCGATAGATAAGAACTCTATAGAGATGTCAAACTAGTTAACGTCTTGAACTTCACCGTGTTTTTATCCGACGCGTTCTGACGTGTCGTATAAATTTGACAGCTCTTATTTACGTCCGTCTCCTTCGTATTTTATTAGAGTAAAAAAGATGGCAATAGTCTAAATTAAGTTTACTTTGTCCACAACAGAATCTGCACCAATAGCGTGTCACCGTAGGTCGAGCAAAAGAAAATAATCATTATTAGGTAGCATTTACAAAATGTATTTATGACAAAATATAAGTGTACAAATAGTGTGACGGGCTCGTGGTTAATTACCAACAACGCGGATCATACGATTTGCAAGCTTAAGCTGCGCATGCCGCGGTCAGTCCGTGGATGGGTGACCGTTCGTTACACATCGAGACCCCTCCGTGCCTCGGAGAGCACGTTAAACAGTCGGTACCGAATGTCACATGAATACCTATGATAGTTGTTACGGGTAGGTAGTCAGAAGCCCGAAAATCTGACAATCGGTTTAACCTTAGGATATCGGCATTGCCCAGTAACTGGGTTACGGAGGTCTGATGGCAGTCACTCCGTGTAAAATACTGGTATTCAGCCGCATCTGGTTAGACTGGAAGCTGACCCCAACATAGTTGGGAAGAGGCTAGGCAGAACGATAAGTGTACAAATAAAACCATCTAAACTACATTAAAATAAAAGTTAAACTAATAAGTAGTCTAATTCCATTTCATAATAATTAGAACGCTTTCAGTAAGTATTTCATAATAGTAAGACATTTCATAATATTTTCAGGCACACAAACTTAACATAGCTCTCTTTTAATTGTAAAATGAGATAATCATTGTCAGAATGAAACAATCATTATGTAATAACACAATCTTGTACTAATATCAATTGTTTTTAATTTTATTTTTAGCAATTACATTTTATATATTTTTTCCTGTTAACTTCCTCAATTAAAAGTTGCTGTTACATCATTCTCTACAATAGTTTATTATTTAAAAACTATTTTGATCTAAATCATAACCGTCTCTTTGTTGATAATATCAAGCAACAATTACTCCAACTAATGGACGATTCTTATAATTTACGGAGTATTATTGGTTTTTTTTTTAATAAAACTTTACCGCACACTAGTATTTCTCCTGTATCGTGGGTACGTTTACAGACACAAATCTTCACATGCACAAACACCCAGACCCGGAACAACTATCTGAAGGCCATACAAATATTTGTTCCGTGTGGGAATCGAACTCACAACCCGTAGCGCAGAAACCAATCGCTCAGCCACTGCACCACTGATCACCACACTGATCTCTTGTATCTTTGCCAATATTGAAGAACCCATATGGAAGTAGCTATGACAGTTAAATTAGCTTACGAGACTATTTATATGCTCAGTTTGGCAATAATAATGCTACCATTGGTAAGCAAAACTATTCGTTTTTGTTTATAGGAACCAGGCAGAAGTTTATAACTTTTGTGAGTCAATATCATAATCAACCCATTACTGTTCCACTGCTTGGCACAGGCCTCTCCTCAGAATGAGAAGGGCTAAATCGAGACCTTTATGGAGCCCTCAGGTGGGTGTATTTTGAAATTTTAACACTTTTTTTAAAACAATCATCAGTGATACATTAAGTGACCCGCGGCTTATTAGTCCCATTCCGACTAACCTTGTATAATAATGTTGTAGGTACATACTTTGCCGGCAACCACGCAAACGGACGACATCGGTCCGCAAGCGGTTTCTATAGCTTGCTATGCCTACTTAACTCAAATTACTTATTTGTTTCTTTCATAAATAACGCTATTTTACGGTACTTATAAAATGAGGTCACTGAGCTAGTGCGTAAGTGTCATAACGTTAGCCAATACAGTCTTTCTACAATTCCTTTTATTCTTTCGCAAAAAAAGTAAATAATTGACATACCCATTTACGATTTATCTATAGCTACAAACTTACAGCTAGTTCACACAGAAACTGTTTACAGGACCCGTTTTAGCGAATCCGTTTTTATTTTGGTGATGGCGCCTGTTGCGAGTTTGCATACACGACAGTATTCCGAATCCAGTAAAAAATACTGGATCCGTTATTTTTATCATATCCTGCCTACCAGATACGATGCGGCTGCCGTTTGTTTAACTGATCCGTCGGTACAGATGTGAACAACACATCCAGTATCGACGGATCCGTTAAAACGGGTCCGCTGTGTGAACTGGCTGTAACTTGTTTGTCTATTTTTATAGTCTGACTTGGAAATATCGTTTAAATTGAGTTACAAATAAATTGGACGACACGTTTGGTGCAGTGGCTGAGCGATCGGCTTCTGCGCTACGGGTCGATTCCCACACGGAACAAATATTTGTATGGCCTACATATAGTTGTTCCGGGTCTGGATGTTTGTGCGTGTGAAGATTTGTGTTTGTAAACGCACCCACGATACAGGAGAAATCCTAGTGTGGGGCAATGTTTTTAAAAAAAATAAAAAATACTTAGTTACTTTTTTCTTTTGATCTTTTTAATCCAATAAAATTATGAGCACGCCACTTTTTGTCCGATAGTTAACTACGCTTATTTTTAAATTTTCCACTCTTGAGCAATCTACTTCTTTTTGTAAATAAGTATAGTTTTGTATGAAATAAATCTATTTCAATCGATATCTGCTTTAAAATAGCCTTTAGAAATAAGAGTTACGAATCGACACGGTGTAGAAGTTACAAAAGTTTAATTAAAAGTAAAAGCAGTGGTTTCTCGGTTATATTGCGTACATGAAACGTTTCAATCGTTCCGTGGGTGTTACATTGTAAAATGATCTATCAATTTTAAGTCTTGAAATCGAAATTAGGAAATATTATGATAAGGCCGGCTTTATACCTGTAAGTTTTCCTCACATAAATCCCTTACGTAATTAACTTACGATAAATTAGCAAATGCAAATGTAAACTCTCTTTTAAGAAGCTTATCGACTGACTTGTAAAGTCGAATTAATTGTCATAAGTCACATACATTTTATGGAAGCAACTTATAAGTGTATTGGCGACCTTAAATCAATTATTTTAATATTTTTTACAAGTGTTACACTGAAAAATAACGTTTATGACAATTAAGCCGTGGACTTCTTGCAGCTACTAGACGTCTATCCCTGATTTTTAGTTTCACACGTAGGGCTGGCCTTAGAGCAGGGATGCACAGACCGGGGCCTGCGGGTCGCACGCGGTCCTTCGTCAATATATAGGTCTACCAGAATCTGATGGCAAATAGGGAAATTAAATGTTTTGTGGGTAACACAAGGGTAGTTTGAATAAAAAGTCTTGATACTTGTAATTTTTTTTCTTTAATTTCTTCTTCATCTTCTTCCTGCCCTTATCCCACATTAGATGGGGTCGGCACAACATGTATTTCATAAATCCATGTTGTTAGAGGTTTTGGCTTATTGTTTTATGTGACCCAATGTGCTTGCTGATATTATGCACTGGGTCCCAAAATGATGTGCTGATATATGGTTTTTTGCAATTTTATTGTAATGGAAAAGGAAACCTTGTTAAAATAAGTATGTTTATTAAAAATGTTTGAACAAGAAAACATTAATCAGAACTGGAAAATGTATCAACTACAGTCATACTCGTTTTGACAAGTGACATGTTGACATTGCCATATGAAAACCACTGTTTGTTATTAAATTTTAATGCCATGAGATTCTGGTTGACCTATACCTACATGCGGCCTGCCAGGGAATTAAATTCTTTTATACATTTGTATGAAAATACTGCAACAATTTTAAGTTATTTAAATGCCCAATCTACTTTTCTTTGAGTAAACTTTTTTTTATTGTTTTTAATTATGTTGGCCCGCTTTTAGCTCATAGTCTGCCCGAGTGGCCCCTAGTTGTAAGTAATAAGTCTGTGCATGCCTGCCTTAGAGCAACCAAATTTTTGCAGCATGGTTACAAATATTTGTAAATTTTATATTTACTTCATCAAAATATTTAATCTGTAGTCATTATTCACCTATAGAAAACATTTGTGTGCCTTATTATTACCGAAATACACTATTATTATGAGCATAAAGACAAATTTCAAAACCGAAAGTCACCTCTATCTCGATTCAAGCTATTGTTGGCTAAATGCCTAGGCAGATTTGGAAATCTACCTACTTGAATTATCTTCCCAAGGCCAGACATCATCAATATACGAAAGCTTGGAAATTGAAGACATTTGGACCTCACATAACAGTTTAGCAACAGTCTTGATCGTTCTAATGTGGAAATTAAGTCTAATGCAATTTTTTTTCTGGATGTTTGTAGTAATAATGATGATTCCGTAGAGCGTGCAGGAAAGTGGTTGAAATCAGGCAGGCGGCCGGTCATAAAACAATAAGCCAAAACCTCGAACAACAAGAATTCACGAAATACATGTTGTGCCGACCTCACCTCGTGTGGGATAAGGGCAGGAAGAAGAAGAACACTGCCATCAGACCTTCGCAACCCAGTTATTGGGCAATACCGATACCCTCCGATACTCTAAGATTAGACAGGTTGTCAGACTTTCGGGCTACTGACTACCCGTAACGACCGTCTTAGGTATTCATATGACACCCGGGACTGACGGTTTAACGTGCTCTCCGAGGCACGGAGAAGTCTCAATTAGTAACAAACGATCACTCATCCACAGACTGACCGTGGCAAGCGCAGCTTAACTTCGCAAATCGTATGATCCGCGTAGTTAGTAGTTAGCCACGAGCCCCACAAATGCGAAAAATAAGCACACAATAATTATGCGGGGATGGGAAAGAGTTATAATATGCTAAGTTTTGCACGAAGTCTTACAACTCCTTTGGCCACATTAGGCCAAGCAACGGCGCTTATAGCGAATCCCGTGACCCCGGCCTTAGGTCAGAAGGTGGGACACCATTGGTTTTTAGCAGGTATGAGTATGGCAGACCCCCTCGCCTTCCACGGGAGAGGGATATCCAGGAGGATATTGAAAAAAAAATGTTTGTCTGTAAAGTCGGTTTACGGACGATAGTTTAACGTGACAACGTCGTAACCAAACATCGTGCCTCTCTATCGCTTGTTCCGCGCTCTCGCTCGCACGCTCGCCTCAGACGGAACGTGACAATGAGTTACGCTTTTTCGTGCATTCTGCCGGCGTTCATCGTTTTATTAGACGTTGTCACGTCAAAAAAAAAACGCTTGGTTCATCAACGCTTGGCGAAAGACGTAATTTACTGGCCGGCCAACCACAAACAGATATTAAAGTAACAATGCAATCATTTATCCAATGCAATGCAACCTCTTTTATTTCGATAATAATACTTAAGATACCTTTATGTGATTTCCGCATTCTGCAATGCATAATAAGATAATGATAATAGCAAATTATCTTGTCTGGTAATTCGAAACCTGAATAGATATTTATTTTTAAACGGTTAAAATAATGCAATAATGCATTCATAGCATTTAGGGCCAAGACACATCTGACGGAAGATACGTCGCCGATGCTCCGCCGGTACACATAATTCCATACAAACATCTCACACCGTACACATTTGACTGAAGATGCGTTACTAAAATTCCTCAAGTAAATTACGCGATGGAAGATCGGCGACGTATCTTCCGTCAGATGTGGCTTAACCCTTATTGTTTTTTTTTTATCAAAATCCGAATTGAATGGAACATTTTCCTATTATTGTTTATCCATGTGCAATAAAAATATTTTACTATTATTGTTTATATTATTATAATTATGTATAAAGAATTCGTTTATAAATAACTAGCTGTGTCCTCACGGCTCCGCCCGTAGCCTATGCTACTCAGTGATAATGTAACTTTCCAACGGCAAAATAATTTTTGAAATCGGTCCAGTAGTTTTAAGTTTATTCGTTACATACAAAAATCTAAAAATACAAAAATACAAATCTTTCCTCTTTATAATATTAGTATAGATATAGATAGGTAGACGTGGATGCCGGCCACTATAAAAATGTAAAAAACCTTTGATCGTAAAACATTCATTTTGTTTCATGATTCGTTTAGAAATATCTACACAATTTTGTAACGATTTTTTTTTCTATTGGACTTCTTGTAGATGGTCCTTGCGGTCCGTTTCTACGTAACTGGACAGTTATTGGAAATGGGAAAGAAATAAAATACTTAATCTAAGCTAACTACTATTGTAACACGATGACTACTAGCAACAACAGCACTAAGGGCTACCCCTAATCAGCCCTAATGGTACTCGGACCTTCGCTTAGGGCGTTGCTGGCGGGAGGACTGGGAAGGAGACAGCTTGATGAGGGCTGAATTAACGGTGTGAGGATTTAGACTAAGCTGTCTGGTATCTGACTACAGTAAATTAACTGACGTTTATTCGCTACTGTATTAGAGTCTAGCCACGCTAAATCTGCAGAGGGATTATGGCAACACTGCAAACAATTACTGTAAATGTTTGCAGTGTCGTCATTATTTAATCAGAGGTGGCTTTGCCATATTCATACCTGCTTACCTAGTCCGTCAGAGCCAACTCCGATTGGAATAAGGACGACACTGCAAAGATTTAAACAGTAATTGTTTCCAGTGTTGCTATAATTCCTCTGCAGAGTTAGCGTGGCCAAAGTACCTACCTATCTTGTTATCTAATTAACTAAAAGTTAGGTATTTTGTTATTTGAATATGTCCTATTATATGTGTTTGGGCATGTGATGAAGAGGGATGAAACACATGTGACTAAGAGAGTGATGAATAATGAATGTTGATGGATGGAGAGGGAGAGGGAGACCTAAGAAAAGATTGATGGATTGTGTGAGGGAGGATATGAAAGATAAGGGAGTAAATGATAGTGAGACGGCTGACAGAGAAGAGTGGAAGAGAAAAACATATTGCGCCGACCCCAAGTAACTTGGGACCAGGGCAGGAAGATGATGTGTTCTATTATATACACCTAGTAACACTGAGTAGCTTCGCCAAATAATTTGAAGCAACCGTCCGGTAGCTTAAAGCAGCAGTTTGGATATTGCTTTGTTGAACAACTGCTGAACGGATTTAGATGAAATTTCGCACCCAAGTAGACCATTACCTGGACTAGGACATAGGGTACTTTTTATCCGGGTACATGAAGTAGTTGCCCTGGGATGCGAATGAAACTGTGGGCAACAGTTAGTAGATATGCCAACAACATAACATCACGCCTTGTATTCCCTGAAGGGGTAGGCAGGGGTGTGTTTTAGTAACACCCTCGTTTCGCCAATATTTAGATATACAAGGTTAGTCGAAATGGGGATACTAAGCCGCGGGCCACTTAATTTATCACTGATCATTGTTTTAAAGAAAGTGATAAAATTTCAAAACTCAATAAAAGAAAACCATGCAAAATGATTTTTATTTCAGTTTTTCAAAAACTCTTCACCCTGGTTAGTTACGAATTCAGAAAATGGAGCTTCTAATCCGTGACCCCAAATATAACCTAACATGTAAACACAGCTGATCATAGCTGAGGATAGATAGAATAAGCGTATTTTTTATGAAATCTTTGAACAGCCATTTCTCTTAGTCTAATGACTTTTGGGGAAAGTTGTAGAACAAAACTTATCCCTTATTATGGGTACTTTAACACCCTTTCGGCTTAGTACCCCCTCTCCGACTAACTTTGTATAATTGCGAAATTTAAAAATAACAAATTAGCAACACAGGTCAGTGCTATTCCAAAGACCACCAAAATAGGTAACTGTTTGTTAATGACACAACAAGATAATTAGTCATGATGTACGAACAAATCTCACAATAGTCAGTATTGTTCTAAATCATTGTCTCCGAGCCCTTGACATCCCTTCGTCCATCATCAATCATGACATTAGTTACAATAGTCGTGACTTACAAATGTTTCATAACTGGTCATGGATACCTTCGGCACAAAACAGATACGTACAGAAGTCAATCTATATACAAGTGCGCTCGAGCAACGCACACATAGGCGGGCGTTCACAGTCAATCTCGATCGCGATCCGCGATCAAAATCAATGATCGCGATCCAGATTGATAATGTACGAATAAGATTGACGGATTGATGCATCTGATCACTAAAGAATCTGGATCGCGATCATTGATTGTGATTGTGGATCGCGATCGAGATTGACTGTGTACGGGGCGCCATAGACACTGCTCACGGACACGATATCTCGGACTGTTTGGGACTAGAGAGCGAGTGAAAGCGAGGGCGAGCGCCATGCGCTTGAGAGAGATATATATATAGATAGAGCGACCGCCGAGCGCAGGTATGAAAAGTGAAGTACATACATGTGATTGACTTCTGTACCTAACTGTTTTGTGCCTTCGGTATGACCACATACGATGGTAATGTGAGTAATTAGCTACTACAAGAAAAAAACCATTTAAGTGATGATAACTATAAGTGGTGACGAAATAAATATTTTTTAGGCACTTGCTGTGATAAGAGCTTGTGGCTAACTTGCGAAGTTAAGTTAAGCGCACTTGCCGCGGCCAGTCCGAGGATGGGTGACCGTTCGTTACACATCGAGACTACTCCGTGCCTCGGAGAACACGTTAAACCGTCGGTCCCGAGTGTTATACAAATACCTATGACATTCTTTACGGGAAATCGGAAGCCCGAAAATCTGACAACCGGTCCAACCTTAGGGTGTCGGCATTGCCCTGTAACTGGGTTGCGGAGGTCTGATGGTAATCGCTCCGCAACTCAATTATGGATTTTGACCGTTACATCCCTTAAAAAATATTTTAAACAATTTTATCGTGAAGTAGGTATTCATTTACCTTTGCTTTGCAGCAATTGAATTTTAGGATTGAAGGTTAAAATTATTATAATGTTGAATTGCATTAGTGTGCGAATTTTCAGGGGAATCGGATAAGCAGAAATAGTTTTTTTTTATATAAACGTTGTCCCACACTAAGATTTCTCCAGTATCGTGGGTGCGTTTACAGACATACCTAAATCTTCACACGCACAAACATCCAGACCCGGAACAACTATCTGTAGGCCACACAAATATTTGTTCCGTGCGAGAATCGAACCCACAACCCGTAGCGCAGAAGCCGATTGCTCAGCCACTGCACCAAACATGTCGTCAAAAACAGTTGAAACATCTATCGCGAGATTTGAATCAAACAAACGAAGTGGAGCTAATAAAAACCGTGTAAAATAGTCAACAAATTGTCGTAGTTGAACTGGGAATCGATAGCGTTTTTTTTGTCTAACAGCTTAACATATCATCACGCCTATATTCCCCAAAGGGTTGGGTAGAGGTGTACAGTAACACCCTCATTTTGCCATGTTTCAATCCTATGTAATAGGGGGCGAGCCTATTGCTATCAACCGTGCACAAATCCAAACTCCGAGCTACTACTGAGGAATTCCACACGGAAAAACCCAATAACACTGCCCGACCTGAGGATCAAACCCAAGACCACACGATCAGCGGGCACGCTTGTCACCACTAGACCAAGGCAGTCAAGTTTTTTGTCTAACGTTGTATGAAAAGAAGTATTAAGCTGGGTATCCACTTGCGCAGCCTCGTGACGAGCTGCCTCATCCTGAGCGTGCCGCGGACTGCGGAAAGTTCATGCATCTCCACTTGAGCCCACATAATATCGTATCGAGCGGCAAGCCTCAACCCGAGCCATGATTTTCTCAATTTCTCATTGGATAATTAAGTCAATACATTAATCTTAATCGATTTTGCCGCTTACCGAGCACACGTACAAACGTCTCTACTCAACGCACGGCTCACACTGACGCGTCTTTGAGCATGGCCATTTACCGACATAATTTAGCTCGCTGCGCGGCCGCCTCGTTTGGTTCAAGTCGCGACAAGCCTCGACTCGCGGCAGCCGCTCGGCCCGAGGCTGCCTCGAATGGATACCCAGCTTTAGTGTGACTGGCAGTGTGCGTATGCTAGGAAAGCTGGATGATGTACGCTTACCACTGCTGCCAAAGCTATACGCCAATAAATCGCCTGCGCAACTTACAGCTTATTAAATAATTTTATGACTATTTCTGCATAGTTGTCAATATTATATTACGTGTCACGACATGGCAAAACTTAACTGCACTAGGTACTTTAGTCATAATATGCAACCTATTATGAAAATTACGGAAACTGTAATATATCGTGACATAAAGTTTTGAAGTTTCGCCAAGATAAGATCGTGTAATACAATAGGTACTTAATTATTTTGTTGATTGATAAATTATCTGTTTGTCAGTATTTTTGTTCATAGTTTACCATCTTCATGAATATAAATTATACTTAGTACGTTTGGTATCATTAAAAAAAAAATTACAAGTAGTAAACATGTGCTGTTAACGTGAGGCATTTTAGCGCCCCGAGCGAATTGTGCGGCTATCGCTCGCCGCGCGGTCATTTAATACGGGGCGCTAAAATGCCTCACGTTAAGAACGTATGTTTACAACTTGCAATTTTTTTTTATTGAATCCAAAATTATCCCATGCAGGGTTAATCTATGTCAGCAGTACACGGGGCCGGACTGGGACCTGAAATTGGCCCGGGCATTTGAGAGACGGCCGGCCCAGTGCTGGAAAAAAATATTTCATTACCAAGCGATTACACGGACGACTTTTTTTTTGACACTCCCCTCACTCTTTCTCCTGTATCTTGGGTGCATTCAATTTTGCAAACAATATTGCGGCTTCTTTTTTAAGCGATAGACGATAATTGGACGACATATTTTTTTATTAATTGTTTTTATTTTATGATTTTAATTTAATTTTGATTTTATATATAATTATTATAGTTAAAATTATAATTTCACTATATAATATGATCTTTAATGGATTGAAATAAATGATTTTTGAATTTGAATTTTTTTACGTTCCCTTCACTCTTTCGATTGTGTCTCCGACTGTGTGACCGGCCTATCACGCCACACCAGCCCACCGGGCATTTGCCCGTGTGGCCAGTCCGGGTCTGGCAGTACACCACAAGGTTTGAAGGAATTTTACATGATTTCATTTACACCTTGTATAGCATTTAAGTATTGACTGTTATATGCATTGCAGTAAATTAGATAAATCGTGTAGGCAGTGACAATATTACTGAGTATTTATCCAGATCCGAGCTTTTGCATTTTACCTAAGCATTGTCATTCATAGAGGCTTTTTGAATGCACCCTTATGCCTGTCTCAGAGTAATGCTGGCCGCACACCTGTCTAAACCTTAAAATGCCTGTCAATTGCAGCAAATGCCTGTCATATGGTAACCCTAGTCACAGGGTCATTCTTCGAAAAATATTAACAAAAATTGAGAACGTCATTAGCATCATCCCAAAGTTAAGAATGCAGATGTTTAATACTATAATTATGATAATGAAAACTGAAACTATACCGCTGCCGTCAAGCAATAAGACAAGAATAAAAACAATCTGACAATACCATAACGTTAACAACCCGGGAGAATAATGATTTGTTAAAATAATGTTAAAAAAATTCGAATATTCACCCCACAACACCAATGGAAATAAGGTAATAAGCTTACTTAGTTTTCTCCATCGATATTATCGATCGATAAAACCGAGAAACTCTGTTGGCAACTAACCAGCACCAAATGGCCCAAACCCAATATAAATTGAAACACAGTAAACTATTTGTTATTCTAACCATACTAAGTTTTCTAAATACATTGGCTAACTTACAGCTAGTTCACACAGAAACTGTTTCAGGACCAGTTTTAGTTGATCCGTTTTTATTTTGTATGAGTGAGTTCATATACACGACAATATTCCGAATCCAGTAAAAAATACTGGTTCCGTTATTTATATCGTATCCTGCCCGCCAGATGCGACACAGCTGCCGTTTGTTTAACTTATCCGTCGGTACAGATGGGAACAACACATCCAGTACTAGGGTTGCCAACCGTACTATAATATATAGTATTGTACTATATTTCGGGTCGGCGTGCTATATACTGTTGAAGAAATATATACCGAACGAAATCTAACAAACAAATATTTATTTTTAAAAATAATTAACGCGCTTTTACATTAAATTTTGAGTGAGACGAGTTTGTGTAACCGAGTTCCAGACTCCGAACGCATCTACAATCTTTTGTCTTTGGCTCCCACTGCGCTCTATACTAACTGGAGGCTGGCTGGCAGCACGTCAGTGGTCAATATCAAATTGACAACATCTAAATCTAATAAAGCATAGGTGTGATACTTTTATTTCAGACAAAACATTGTTAAAAAAATTCAAGAAGTGCAAAGAAATATAGTTTTTATAAAAATACTATATTTTTTAGAAGTGTACTATATTTTTTTATAGCTTTTTTTGAAAAATACTGTATTTCGCTGAAAAAATGTTGGCAACCCTATCCAGTACCGACGGATCCGTTAAAACGGATCCGCTGTGTGAACGGGCTCTTACCTAAGTATATCTATTTATTTAAAGGCGCGGAACTTTCGAAACAGCCTACCATTCTCTCTGCCAATTAGTTGAATATAATAAAATCAGTTTTAGAAAGCGAAAAATCAAATTGATTTTATGATATTTAGGGTTCTGTTACGAAATTCAAATATGGGCTTTTTATGGGTATTATTAAATACAGCACATATACCTACGTAACTTGATGTGTAAGTACTTATGGACATGCTTGTTGTCTAAAAGGTAAGGCAGAGTACTTTCGTCTATGGTAAATTACAATCTTTAACTAAAGAAAGAAGTGTATCGCAGTCCATCATATCATCGCTCGAACGAAGGTTGTTGCTGAAAATCAGCGCTGATGGCATTAGGTTCGTCCGAAGCCTCATCATAATGCTGAGCAATGACCTAAATTTTCACGCACCATGCGACGTACAAATTCAACATGTTTAAATGTTTGTATTGTTTGTATTTGTATAGTGTCACTTAGTTTTATGATGCATGAGGATTTATGGTTATGGTAGCCCGTGCACCATAGACTAAATAATAGTAACCATAGATTTTTTTTTTGTGTGTTTGGGTTACCACTTTGTTTAATATACTAGGTTTAAATTTAAGTGTTAATTTTTAAGAAACATTATATTTTTAATTTTAAGTATCCGTATGCGTCCGCGTGGGCGGAAAATAAATACTTTTTCTTTCTTTCTTTCTTTCTTCTTTCATCAGTATCATAATTCAAAAGTACTAACTAATCTATACTGATATTATAAAGCTGAAGAGTTTATTTGTTTGAACGCGCTAATCTCAGGATTGAACATTTTTTTTTTACTTGGATAGTCCATTTATCGAGGAAGGTTATAGGTTATATAACATCACGCTACGACCAAAAGGAGTGGAGCATAAATGAAAAATGTTGCAAAAACGGGAAAAATGTCCACCCGTGCGAAGCCGGGACGGGCCGCTAGTAAGATATAAAAGCTTGCTTGGTTTCTATTGGCCACATAAAGACCTACGACCGCTTTTTTTCTGTAATAGCCCGACGACGTGAATAAGGTAGCTAGGAAGGATTCACGGAATACAGAATACTACCTGTTCCGCCTAGGTTTTTCTCAACTACCTATATAGGGGTCATCTTCCAGCCTAACCAGATGAGGCTGAATACCAGTATTTTACACGGAGCGACTGCCATCAGACCTCCACAACCCAGTTACTGGGCATTGCCGGTATCCTAAGGTTGACAATATTTAGCTACTTCTGGGAGCTTTTTCAGCTTTTTCTGTGACCAGGGATTACGCGACAACATCACAGTTTCACGACAAAACCACGGTCTCGAGTTCGAACCCAAGGCACGCACCTCTGACTTTTCCGATTCATGTGCGTATTGTATAATTATTACTCACTTAAAGAAACGGTGAAAGAAAACATCGTGAGGAAACCGACGTGCCTGAGAGATATTTCTCGACGGCATGTGAAGACAAGCCAGAGAACCATGGGCGGCATAAACTCTGACACCAGTTTAGTTACTAACCACACGAAAAGAAGAGACGACAGAAACACAAGAAAATCCACGTCTCAATTACTGTTTTTAATAGCCCTGTTTTATAAGTGTGCACACATTATTTAGGTCAACACGCTCATTACACGCAGCGACACGCTCTGCTTTCACACGGTCAGCTAACACCACGGTACATATGGTACATACTAGTCATTGTCTTCCCATTATTGTGACAGCTATCCTTCCAACGTTCCCACACTGCGCTATCTACGATCGACCCTTGTTTTCTTTGTGGTTTTAATGTTCTGATGGTTAACTGATAATCTTTGTTTTTGCTGGTACTTGTGTACTTCGGCTACGCAATTCCAATCCCGACTGTATGGTTACGGACCACACTACCGGGCTTGCTATAAAAATTGCAGTATTGTAAAATACGTACAGCATACCTATTCTTGTAGGGGTGAATTTATGATTACATAACATATCGCCTTACATTCCCCGAAAGGTTGCGCAGAGGTGTTTTAATACACCCTCATTTCGCCAGTTATGTTTAAGTCCCATGTAATAGGGGGCGCGCCTATTGCCATTAACCGGGCACAAATCCAGACTCCGGGCTGCTACTGAGAAATTCCTAATGAAAAAACCCAATAACACTTTGCCTGACCTAGGGATCGAACCCAGAATCCCATGCTCAGCAGTGGCGCTTGCAACCACTAGACCAACAATGCAGTTTATGATTACAGTTATAGCTAATATCGGTATGTCAGGATTGCGAGCATGGTAAATAAAGTAAATGAAACCAAGTTAGACTCTCCACCACTGAGAGTACTTTTAATTGAGTTAGTGGTTACAGAAACTAGTACACAATATAATAATTTACACAAGATTAGAAAATAAGGACAAGCATACATACATACATAAACTCACGCCTTTTTCCCATGGGGGTAGGCAGAAACTATAGAACGCCACATGCTACGACTCTTACATACCCCTTTCGCTTCATCCACATTCATACATAAGGACAAGCAAATCAGATATAAAAGCTGCAGCTTCAAACAGCTTCAGCTGTTCGATATAGAATCCTTTGCTCCGTCGAATAACCACTGTTTTTATAATTTCGGGTACGTTTATTCATCTTGACGACTACCCTCCTTTATCAACATTGTCCAGTGTTACCAGCTACCGATATCAGTATTAAATACTTAAGTACGCTTGGGAGAAATGAATCCGAGTCACCAACATAAATTTTAATATCGCAGAAAACATTGTTTAACATTTTAATATTGTTTTGTTTGTTGGTTACCCGGATTCATTGCTCCCGAGTCTAATAGCCGCAATCTTAGCGCCATTTATTCACACAATCTTAATATAAGGATTGCTATTTATCAGAAAAGTCTATACATTATGTGTTTGTGACCACTACATCAATCACACAGTTTTAAACTACATAACATGACGTCTGTATTCCCCGAAGGGTTGGGCAGAGGTGTATAGTAACATCCTCATTTTGCCGTTATGTTTAAGTCCTATGTAATAGGGGGCGAGCCTATTGCCATCAATCGGGCACTAATCCAAACTACGGGCTGCTACTGAGGAATTCCACACGGAAAAACCCCAATAACACTGCCCTACCTGAGGTTCGAACCCAGGACCTCACGATCAGCAGTCGCGCTTGCCACCACTATACCAATTAAGCAGTTAAATTACATACATACATAAACTCACGCCTTTTTCCCATGGGGGTAGGCAGAAACTATAGAACGCCACATGCTACGACCTTTACATACCCCTTTCGCTTCATCCACATTCATACATCTTGTCATACACGCACGCCGGTTGAGAGTACTACGCACCTGATCTTTGTGAAGAACATCACCAATAACATTGATGTATCATATATGTCCTTCTAGGACGTCCTCTACCGGCGTTTCCATTAACATCCGCCTTATAAATTCCTTTTGCAGTTAAATTGATGTTGATAAAAATATATATTAAAAAAAATATTGATATGGAACTCTCGCACTTATAAAATTTCACTCTTGATAGGTTTTCGCGACTCATCTACATACAAACATAAATAACACTCTCCACTATATCAGCTTGCGTAGGTATAATAAAATTAATTATTCATTTATTTTCTCGACAGTATTATTATGCGTAAGAAAGGATCGTCACTAATATTATTTTATATCTTGTTTTGATCAAAAGATGAGTAGATAATATTTGACCATAAAACATTATCTTTTAATCTATTAATTTGGACGATGCCTGAGAATTGATTTTCTAAATAATACTTTATTTAGAAGCCGGGCTATTAAAGTTTTGTTTAAAAGGTAAATTGTATTGTTAAGGAATTCCACACGGAAAAACCTGTGGAGAAACGAGGTATGGTGTTCCTCCAACGAAAAGGGAGGACCCTCTAACTACGCAGCTCTTATGCCTTAAGCAGAAGTAGTTGAAAAATCTGTTGCAACATTTGAATCAAACAAATATACGAAGTGAAGGTAATCTAAAACCGTTTAAAAACTATACCCCTTTCCCCGTTTGTCTTATACAACGTATTCTTCTATTTTTTATTCCCACCTTCACAATTACAATTCTACAATCCCACTATAATTGAACTAAAAACCGTTGGCTTCCGCCACGGAATCTGCTGGTACGAATCGTACAATAGCGCGATGATATCTGCTATTATTCAACAATGCGTGGACTTTTCGCATAGCGAGCGATTAAATCGTCGCATGCGCAGCACGGCTTTGTCTATAGGTGTTAATACAAGAAAATATGTATGTATTTTCTAGTAATGTTGCTATCACTACTTGAGCAATGGGGTAGGCAACTGTGGAACTAATGGCGCCACTTTCGATTGTTCCACTGCAATCTTATTGGTTGCAATGTGTTTGACATTATTGTTAATATCAACCTGATGGTTCTGATTGGTGGAAATAACTAAGTATGGAGGTGCTGCCATCTGCTTTAGTTTTGCGTTGCCTTCCCCATTGAATGTATATAAAAGTATTGTTCCTTTAAAATTACTCCAAAAAATGTACCTTTTTAACCGACTTCAAAAAAGGAGAAAGTTCTCAATTCGACTGTTATTATACTGTATCTTTATTCCGCGATAAATAAAATAAATTATCAGTTTCAGAAATGGGTGCTAATTCACGCTAAACCAAATTGAAGGCATCGACTTCTGAAACTATTTATTAAATGGTAATTATTTTATTCGTTTTTTAAATTAGGTTTTATTTTTTGTTAAAAAGTTTTTTATTTTATGATAGATTTAAGTTTTTTTGCGTCGGTAAGTTATGTATGTAGATTTAATAAAAAGAAAGATAGTTATGCCATTAGTCCTATCTTTTTTCCAAGAGGCACATCACTATTCATTATGCAAGGCCTGGTCAACAATTAACAAGCTTCGCATCGCAATCTAATAACATGTCTTTGTTCAACACCCGAGTTACGATAAGTTACGATAACCCACGTAACCGCGACTGATATGTTACGAGTTGACACTACGCTACCAACATAAAATGTTTTACAGAAGCTTCACTCCGTACAATCTGCGATGTTTGGCATGCTCATGCATGTTACAAATAGACGCCAAGCGAAACAAAAATATCGCTAAAGCTTTTGCTACACTAGGTCTGTGTCTGTGAGTATATTTAATAACATAACCCACCTAACCAGGATCGTGAGGTCCTGGGTTCGACCCTAGGTCGAGTATAGTGTTATTGGTTTTTCTAAGTAGAATTCCTTAGCAGCAACCCGGAGTTTGCAGTTGTGCCCCGGTGATGGCAATAGTTTCGCTCCCTTTTACATGGGTCTTAAACATACCGGCGAAATGGGGGTTTACTTACACCTCTGCTCATCCCTTTGGGGAATACAGGCGTGATGTTATATTATGTGTAACCCACCGTTCAATCACGTCTTAAAGTTGGAGCAGAAGTGTACGATGCCTTACCAAGTTAGCTTTATCCATCCACCTGACCTATAAGCCTAATACAACTTTGTCAGACCTTTCCTACCAACGGCTAGACTAACGAAGGCAATGATTTTGTTTATATTAATAAATAGTGATAGCCTAGTGGTTGAACGCTTTGCCTTCTTTCCGGAGGATCTGAGGTCGATTTTGACACGCACCTCTGACTTTTCGAATTCATGTGCATTCTTCGAAAAATTTTAACAAAAATTGAGAACGTCATTAGCATCATCCCAAAGTTAAGAATGCAGATGTTTAATACTATAATTATGATAATGAAAACTGAAACTATACCGCCGCCGTCAAGCAATAAGACAAGAATAAAAACAATCTGACAATACTATAACGTTAATAACCCGGGAGAAAAATGATTTGTTAAAATAATGTTAAAAAATTTCGAATATTCACCCAGGTAGATCAGAAATTGATTATCACTTGAGTCAACGGTGAAGGAAAAATCGTGAGGAAACCTGCACAACTGAGAGGGCTCCAAAATGTTCTCTATGGTGTGTAGTCCGCCAACCTGCACCAGGCCAGCATGGTGGACTAAGACCTAACCTTCTTGTAGTGAGAAGAGGCCCGTGCCCAGCAGTGGGACAGCAATGGGCTGATTATGTTACGTTATGTTGAATAAATGATAGATTGATGTTGATTTGACTGTGTCTGTTCTGCCTAGCTTTTTCCCAACTATATTAGGGTCAACTTCCAGTCTAACCAGATGTGGCTAAATACCAGTATTTTAGACGGTGTGACTGCCATCAGACCTCCACAACCCAGTTACAGAGCAATGCCGATATCCTAAGGCTAGACCATTTGTCAGACTTTCGGGCTTCTGACTTCCCGTAACGACTGTCATAGGTATTCGTATGACACCCGGGACCGACGGTTTAACGTGCTCTCCGAGCGTCTCCGAGGCACGATTGATTCGACTGACGGTGACGGTGACATATATGCGGTGAATTATCACAGTGCGCGCTCTTCTATGACACTCCATACTTCACAGATTATACGTTAAAAAAACCGCGTCAGCCCTTAGAAAGGAGAAACAAAATTGTTACTTACGGCGCGGTATTCATAGGCCTTCTGAGGTTTCTTGTATCGTGCCACCAGTAAGTTCCAGTCCGTTGCCTTAACTGAAGCTTATGGGATTAGTTTGCCTTTCACCGATACTATTCATAGTGTCGTAAGTAGAACTAGAGGACAATCTCCACGGGAGACTGGGTCCGCCGACCTGTTTGCTTTCGGAATCCTCGACCTGCTTGCCCTGTTCGTTTTACATGAGAAATAGATCTAGTAGCCGTTTAGTTAAGCAATACTTTGGTAAGACTATCTAATGCTGAAAATGTTAGACGTCGGTGTTACAATTGTTATGGTAGTTCAAATTAACTGGCGAAACTTCGCAGGGTTGCTAAGTATCTTTACATAGTATAAAACAAAGTCGCTCCCACTGTCTATACGCTTAGATCTTTTAAACTACGCAACGGATTTTAGTGCAGTTTTTTAGCAATAGATAGACTGATTCAAGAGGAAGGTTTATATGCCCCACATTAGTATCTACATTGCACCCGTGTGAAGCAGGGGCGGGTCGCTAGACATTAATAGAACACGTTCAAACAAAACAATAGCTGTAATAGGTAACTAGATACTTCGTTGGTCTAGTTGTGGCAAGCGCGACTGCTGATCTTGAGGTCCTGGGTTCTATCCCCGGGTCGGGCAATGTGTTATTGGGTTTTTCCGTATGGAATTCCTCGGTAGCAGCCCAGAGTTAGAGTTTGCGGGTCGTGGGTTCGATTCCCGCACGGAACAAATATTTGTATGGCCTACAGATAGTTGTTCCGGGTCTGGGTGTTTGTGCATGTGAAGATTTGTGTCTGTAAACGCACCCACGTACACAGGAGAAATCCTAGTGTGGGGCAACGTTTTTTTTAAAAAAAAAAAAAAAAAGTTTGGATTTGTGCCCGGCTGGTGGCAATAGGTTCGCCCCCTATTACATGGGATTTAAACATAACGGCGAAATGAGGATGTTACTATACACCTCTGCCCAATCCTTCGGGGAATACAGGCGTGATATTATGTTTAGATATAGTCGCCGGCACGTAACTTGACACGAGTAGAGAAGAGAATTCCTTTCCTTTCTTTTTTCTAAGCAGACATGTTTAAAAATAAATTGTGGTAATAACCATAGAATAATGACAAGCAATAAAAGTGACCATTTTTTGTTGCACTAAGTGTACATGCGCGGACTTACGGCCACTACGTCAAAACCTTGCCAAGTTACGTGCTCTTGTTACTATGTTAGGTACTTAACTCCTCAACTTATTTTTTAATAAATCTTTACCTTACCCTCGGATTTCTTCTGTATCGTGGGTGCGTTTACAGACACAAATCTTACACGCACAAACGCCCAAACCCGGAACAACTATCCGTAGCCCAAACAAATATTTGTTTCGTGCGGGAATTGAACCCACGACCCGTAACGCAGAAGCTAATCGCACAGCCACTGCACCAAACGTGCCGTCAATTTTTTTCAGTTTCTTTTTTAAATGTGCTCTTTCTATGCCTTCTTTACAATAATATTAAAATCTTTGTACATTTTTAATGTTGTTCAAACAGTATTGAGGACCCTTCTCCATTCTTCTTGATCATCACCAGCAAGTTAAAGGGCGAGTGGTGCTTAGTTTGCATTTCTTTCTAAAAGTTATTTTTAATAAAAATAAAACCGAATTCAAAATAATTTTATAATAGGTTGGTGATTGTTTTATTCGTTATTTTCGTTTTTTTGAAGTCGATTTTATTTTTGTTAAAATGTTTTTATTTTTTTTGCTTTTTAGTGGCTTTAATTAAAACTTGGTTGGGCCTACTGAAGACGCTGCTCGTATCCCAATCACATTATGTGTACTGTTCATCATTGAGGAGAACCGTTGTCTATCTAAGAAATTCTTTATCAGATCTTCACCAAATTTAAATAGGACCACCTCTAAAGAATACTCTTTCAAACAAAAAAAGAATCATTAAACTCGGTTCTTCATTGAAATAGAAATCGGTTAACATACATAAAAAAATACATACAGTCGAACATAGGACCTCCTCCTTTTTTGAAGTTGGTTTAAAATAAAACTTCAAACTGCTTGGAAGAACTTTAATCATGACGATTCAATTAGAACAAATATGTTTCACGAATAGATACATAACATATCTTGTACATACATAATTACTGTTACATATACATAGGTATAACAACCATTAGCTAGTTTCTAATATTTTCCTCAAAATCACAAACACGTTGTTCCGCTAACACTGTAATGGCGGGTTCAGAGGTCGCGACTGATCGGCAACTAACAGTGGGTTAGTCAACTAATGAATGAAAAACAAAACTGAAATATTTTAATTCTATTGCTGTGTTTTTTATATGGCTTTTCAACAATAAAACTAGGTTTTAGTAATTTTAGTTATGTTTTTTAGTAAATTCAGTTTTTAAGATGGTGTCTGTATGTATATAATTCCTTGTAGCAACTGTAATTTGCCGATCTATTCGCACGTCTGAACACGACACAAATCTATATACTTTATGAATACTTAAGTCAATTCACAGTTTGGCTTGGCCTAGTCCTATAACTAATATGATAAGAGTATATACACAATCTTAGACCATTTCCCTAGGAGTAACAAATTCTCACTAAAAAAGAAAGATCTATCTGTCAATAAACTATAGTCTATTTTTGGAAAAAAATGTAACTTAATAGTAGTGTTTTTCATAATAGTCAAATATTGTAAACAACTTATTTTGTAATAAACGAGATGTTTTACGAAAATGTGAAAACAGCACACTTAAAATGACTTAATTTAAAAATACAAACACTTAAGAAATCATTTAAAATAATAGGAACCAACTTAAATTAGAATCTTATACACTGTCAAAGTATTCATATAACACTACTCATCATCAAATCATAGACAAAAATTAAAAAAGAAAATCTAGAAATGGAAATGCGGAAATGCTTGAAAAAAAGTCAACATAACACTTACGTCGTTTAAAACTTAACAAATTCGATGTTTGAATACTACTTAAAAATCTAGTAGGTACACAAGACAGACAGATATTATCAAAAAGCTACTGAACCAAAAGCATTGGTCCGTTCGTTATTCTATTAAAAAAAAAACGAATATTTTCTTGACTAGAGAAGTACATACTAACATACAGATAACATGATCTGTTTTAGTACTGACGGTAAAGTAATTTAGGCGCGACTTAATATAATATAATACAGGATGTAATCGAAATCATGTAATTCGTTCAAACCTCGTGATGTACTGCTGACATAGATTAACCCTAAAGGGATAAATTTGGATTCAATAAAAAAAATGATACAAGAAGTAAACATGTGTTCTTAACGTGAGGCATTTTAGCGCCCCGAGTTAAAAGACCGCGCGGCGAGCGATAGTCGCGTAATTCTCTCGGGACGCTAAAATGCCTCACGTTAGGAACACATGTTTACTTCTTGTAATATTTTTTATTGAATCCAAAAGTATCCCGTGCAGGGTTAATCTATGTCAGCAGTACATCACGAGGTTTGAAGGAATTACATGATTTCGTTTACACCCTGTATGTGCAAGTTATGATTTCAAGCTTTTTCCATTGAATACAGTCAAGCTATAAGATTGAGAAAACATTTACATCTATGAATAAATAAGAACAACAAACTTATTAATAGAATGTTAAAATTATATAAAGGCCTTTCAATCGGAATTTGTCAATTCACATATTTTCTTGTTTTTCCTAGTAAACCTAATAGGCAAGTATTTGTAATAGTGAACTCATAATAAAAAACAAGCATTTAATACTTTTATAATTCCAATTAATTTAGTTAAGGCCAAACTTAAATCAAATTAACTATTCAAACTATTTATTCAAAGTCAATTTTGTTCATTATTATACTTAACCACGACAATATCACATTTTTATTAAAACAAGAAATAAATGCTGTTGAAAACACCGCAGCAAAAACTAAAAAACTAAAGTTAATGAAAGATTAATAGTCAACTACACGATAATTAAAAGAAACTGACTACTCGACTATCAACACCTTGGTTATTTAAAGCTTAGATATCTTACCTAGTGTAATAATGAATTTACAAAAATCTACAACATCACAATTACTAGAACATTTATAGCTAAGTACCCGATTTTGACTATTATCCTATACAAATAACTATTTGACTAAATGTTTGATCGTATTATCATGAAGCAATAGTTTTATTTCAGTTATTAAACTTAGTTTTAGTTTTTAATCAAAAAAACTGTTTCCATATTTCGCTAATAAAAAAATGGATCGAATTTTAAAATTATTCTTCGTATAGAAAACATTAAATTACTTCATTGTAGCGCGTTCTCATTATTATTAAAAATGAAAGTATGTTAAAATTAAATCAAATAGATTTTTTTTATTTTTTTATTTTATAATAATACGATCAAACCTAAAATAGATTCAAAGTATTATTTTTTAAGTACGAAGTCTTTACTAAAGCTTTTAACTTATTGAAATAATGACAAATGGATTTAGCATACAGCCTGGTAATGGAAAACGAAGAAAAACTTGAAAAAAGTAATTTCTATCATTAAGATAAAAAAAACGATTAGTCAACTACGTATTTTCAAGTATTACGTAAACTCACACCTGGTTTAAATTTTATTTCAAAATTCTAGTCAGGGGCCATTTCTAATTCCATTTAGCATTATAAATTCTGTTAACGCAGTCATTTCGTGCACAGAATATTTTTTTTTATTTCTAAATAGAGCCATTCTGTGATATGAGAACGTATACCAACTTGTACTATTTTTCAGTCGACACAATATTGGACAGTGGGAACTTCAACGGAATTCAGTACACAAAATGAAGTTCTTGGAAAGATTCTACGTTTTCCAAAATATTGAAGGAAGAATGATATTTAACGATATGATATTAGATATACGTACAATTTACTAAATTTATACTCCTCTATAAATCGTGGACCTCGATCAGGTATTTGTTAAAAATGAGACGTATTTACAAGAAACTATAAACTGAAGAAAATAATCTCAGTTTATTATAATATTGAAATTATGATCTTTGGCACTTCAAACAATACTGAATTATGTTTTGTTAACTTCACGACTAAATACCTAATGAAAATAATATTCAAAAACTAAAAAATTAGACAAAAAAATTGTCTAATGACATTTCAAATTCGAAAATTTATTCAGTAGGTCAATTATTGCAACTAATTAAATGGGAACATATTAAATTAATAAAATATTGTTCAAAGATTATTTTATAATCACCTATTAACATATTTTATAAGCAAAAATTAGGCAATTATCTTATTCATTGTAAATTAGATAGTAGTGTGAGCACGGCATTGGAAGGGATCAGATCAGGGAACTGATTGCTTAAGATAGTGCCCACATTAAACAACTGTCGGCCAACAGTTGATCGATTTTCAAATCAGATAATTAGGTGTTCTTTTTCACTCATCAGCAACTAACTATACTCACTTCAGTTTTTTTAATCGGCAGACAATAGGTAGTCTGCCGAATAAAAAAACTGAAGTGAGCGGACGCCCCAAGTTTAGTAAGATTGTTAATTGTCATTAGTTTAACGACTAATGTGACCAAAATAACGCAAATCTGGAGCAACTGTTATTCAATACTCGAACAATATTAGTCTATCGCTCCAATCGCCATTTAATATTCCAAAAAAAGAAACTCTTGCCAAAAAAAGAGTAGATTATTACAAAGCGGATCTATGTAGCAACCCACTGCAGCTAAACAGCTTTAATAGTAATAATATCGTCGATATGGCCCATTAGCCATCATTTTGAGTGGCTCGTCTACACTATGTTTCAAAACCATAATGGGTTGTTACGTCACGACTGCTCGAGTAAGTAGCACAATTGAGGCGGTAAATCTATTGATTTGATCTTAGAAAGGTTAAGTACCTGTGTTTTAGCTAAGTTTGGGATATTAAAAATTATATTTGTATGCATTTATGTTAGCGATTTTCAATAAAAATATGTTATTAAACTTATTAATAGATAATATTAAATATGGCATAAACGGAACGTAATTCCTAAACGACAATAGAATGTCAAATATCATTTTGACATTTAGAACAAAAGAGAGGGAAATTCGATTTGTCGAGTTTGAGCGCAGCGTAAATGATTGATAATAATTTATAAGAGTTATTAATTTTATCACTTTTTAGGCCCTGAGCAGACGACGGTTTTTTTTTCCGACGGTCCGCCGCGCCATCATGACAGTGGTTGGTAGTTGTTGCCCGTCATGATATTCAGCACGCGGTTGGTGATTAATTTTTTTCCGCGGCAGTCTGCCTGACAAAAAGTCCGTCGTCTACTTAGGGCCTAAGTCTCCGAGAAACACAGATATTGTTGGCACCCAAACAGGGACCTGACGCCTGGACCCTTGAATTAAAAGTCCAAGTGAGATGGACAATTGTATGGTTGTGGCCAACAGTGGCGGTACTTTCATACAAGCCCAAACGCCCGGCTTGCCCTATAAAAAAACTATAGGTACATACCGAATAACCAGTGGCGTGCCTAGAGGTCAACATTAGGGCAAGCCCGTATTTTTTAGGTACTTATTTTATTCGGTATGTATCTATACTTTTTTTTATAAGGCAAGCCGGGGGCGTTTGGGCTCGTATGAAAGTACCGTCACTGGTGGCCAAGTTTTTTATGTTACTGTAAGCTTAACATTCTAATTTCTGAACTTACTTGTCAAGTTACATTCTCAAAGCAAGAGCCCATGATTTTATTGAACGGTTTTAATTAGCTTTACTTGGTATATTTGTTTCTTTGGATTCAAATCTTGCGATAGATTTTTCAACTACTTCTTCTTCATCCTGCCCTTATCTCACACTAGGTGGGGTCGGCACAACATGTATTTCATAAATCCATGTTGTTAGAGGCTTATTGTTTTATGACCGGCCGCCTGCCTGACGTCAACCCTCCTTGGGAATTTCAAGATTTTTCTGCTACTTCGCTTAACTGATTCTTCCGAAACTTCGCACACAAATTCAATTCCTATGACAATACAACATTATAATAACTTCAACCTTCAACCCTCAAGTCCTGATGCTGCAGAGTTACTGCAAGATAGAACCATTTAACTTAAAAGTTTTTTTAAAGGAGTATTATACCTTACACCATTTCCACATAAGCCTTCCAAAAGATGACTAATACCTACTTCTTGCGAAAGATTTAAACTCGTGAAAGTGGTGAACGAAAAAGATAAATAATAATATTAAAAATGTTCCTCGAAATAATTGGGAAATAATTATTGCTTCTAGTTAATAAAAACAAGATGGTCGAAGGCCGTTATTAATTGCAACAGTTAATTTAGTATTAACAGTTAATCAATTAGTGATAGTATAAGATGTAGAGCCATTCAAATCGTTGCATTTGCATAATTTTCGTTTGAGAGGTCAAGGTAAATGTTAGAACATCTCTTAAAACTACTGTCATAAGCAGACGCTTATTTTTTATCTGTGACGGGCCGTAGACTATGACATTTGCGTGCGACGGGTCAATTGCAGTATATGGGTCATAATATAATCAGCCAATTACTGTCCCACTGCTGGGTTAATTCTGTGGGCCAAGAGACCGTCTTTTTCAAAATTAGTACTTATGTAATAATAGACTTGCCTTGCCTTGTCGGTCTAGTGGTCGCAAGTGCGACTGCTGAGCTTGGGATCCTGGGTTCGATCCTCAGGTCGGCAAAAGTGTTATTGGGTTTACCCATTAGGATTTCTTCAGTAGCAGCCCGGAGTCTGGTTTTGTGCCCGGTTAATGGCAATAGGCTTGCCCCCTATTACGTGGGACTTAAACATAACTGGCGAAACGACGATGTTACTAAAACACCTCTGCCGAACCCTTCGGGGAGTATAAGGCGAGATGTTATGTTATGTAATAACTACCGGCTCGTCCCGGCTTCGCACGGGTGGACATTTTTCCCGTTTTTGCAACATTTTTCATTTATGCTCCGCTCCTTTTGGTTGTAGCGTGATGTTATATAGCCTATAACCTTCCTCGATAAATGGACTATCCAACACAAAAATATTTTTTCAATTCCAAACAGTAGTTCCTGAGATTAGCGCGTTCAAACAAACAAACTCTTCAGCTGTGTAATAGGTATTAGTATATGTAGATAGCAATACTTGGCAGTAAGCGAGAAAGATTAACAACAGATATCTATGTTTATTAACAAGTGTTTGAATTTCAAAACCACCTAAATTCTATTGCAGCACATTTAAACTTAGACAAAATTCAACAAAACAAAAGAATAATTTAACAGCAAAGATCTCTTAACATTAATTCATCTACTTCCTAACATAGTCTCATAAAATAAGTAACAAACACCCTCATCGAGGCCACAACGGAGCCCTACTCGTTGTACCTACAGAAACAAAGGGAAGCTGTCTAAGGCAGGCCTCCGGAGCCGACTCTCGCTCATGAGTCGCGAGGTCACGCCCTACCCAGCATGGCAGCCACATCGCCTGCTGATTGAGAGTGCAGGAGAGCCCCCCTGGTAGGTCGCGGAGGGGCGAGCCGCGGGAGGGCCAGCACTCCGGCTGGAGCTGAACCCAGAGCGCAGCCAGTGACGAACTCGTGGCGTGAGGCTTCCGTTGGTGTGATTCGCCGTTTTGGGTCCCATCTGAAAAGGAGTTGAGTGTTACAGCTAGTTCACACAGAAACTGTTTACAGGACCCGTTTTAGCGGATCCGTTTTTATTTTGGTGATGGCGCCTGTAGTTGTATGAGCGAGTTCACATACACGACAGTATTCCGCATCCAGTAAAAAATACTGGATCCGTTATTTTACTGATCCGTCGGTAAAGATCCATATAGTTAATTAAGTCGCAAATATCCATAATTTTTTTTTTGTGCCTCTCTTTTCGATGCTCTTTGACCCAAAGGTTGACTGGTAGAGAATGCCTTGTGGCATTAAGTCCGCCTTATGTACCACCATTGTGCATTGAAGTATTAAATAAATAAATAAAGATGAGAACAACACATCCAGTACCGACGGAGCCGTTAAAACGGATCCGCTGTGTGCACGCACGGTTAGGTTTTGTCTTTTTACAAAACAAAAAGCTCCTCTAAAAACAGAAAGGCCTGAAACAAGGATCAATTTTGATGTATTTTATTTCAGCGTACTTACTCATTAATTCACATTATTTTTACTAAGAGCGATCTTTTTATTTGTATTACTAGCGCCCCGTCCTAGCTTCGCACGGGTGGACATTTGTCCCGTTTTTGCAACATTTTTCATTTATGCTCCGCTCCTATTGGTCGTAGCGGGATGTTATATAACCTATAACCTTCCTCGATAAATGGACTATTTAGAGCGTTCAAACAAACAAACAAACTCTTCAGCTTTATACTATTAATATAGATACTAAAAACCGATTTTACCAACGTCGGATAACTTTTATCTAAGACAAAGTTAGACGTTTTGACAGAATTCCTATACCAAACCTGTCAAAACGTCTAATTTATTCCTCAGATAAATGTTACCCGACGTTGCTGACATCGGCTCTTTATGGTCACACTCCGATACAATATAATTAATAAACCAACGATAGGAGCGTAATCACGATGTGATAACAGCGTTTCTATTGAATCTGTTGTGTCATATAAAGTATATATGTATATCGCTCATTTGGTGCGACAATGACGTAATTACACTTTTTTTTAAAAACAAGTTAAATATATCAAAATGTGCGGAAAGACTATTTTGATCGAGAGAAACATCTCCTGTAAAATTTCTAAAAGTGTAATTATGCCATTGTTGCACCAAATGAGCGATATAGCAAGGTTGTCAGTCAAACAAATCTGAACGAGGTAGTAATTTAGACACAACATTTTTTAACACCTCTGCAAGTGACAATTAGGCTTGCCAGATGAGTCAGGTATTCTTTGTCTGTCCGGTTAAGAAAATCTTGGTAAACCGGACAAGCTTTAAGTTTTTTGTGACATTCAGAAAATTTACCAGTAAATAATAAAACACTTGTCCGGTTTTTTTTCAACATATCTGGCTGCCCTAGTGACAACCTTAGCCACAAGTTTTTACTAACTACACAAATTACATAATCCGACGATCCTTTACCATAAAAATTCCAGGAAAATGCTCCATCACCGGCCATAAATGGGATTTAGGCGTTGCCTAACAGCCCAGACGGCTCGCAAAAACCTCGGAACACTTCCTATTGCTCAACTCTTCAGGTTTGAACGGAAACCTGCCCACTTACAAACTGCACATTTTCAATCTGCTATATTTATTTGTATGGCAACAGCTGCAAGGCAGGTTTAATTTTAATCTCCGACGTGTAGAGTTAATAACTTGGTTATTATATATGTGTGGACCATAAATGGTTAGGTCGTATCCTGAGTATGTAATGCGTGTATCTGGTAACAGATACAATAATATTTAGACGTCTTTATTCAGTTACAAAGGGTCGCCAAAAAAGATTTTTTTTCGTTTCTTGAACTAGGTTGCGTTTGCCTCTAGTCTTTCCTGATGGTAAGTGCAGACAGGGTCAAAGATGAAGTTATATACAATAGGAGGTGAGCTCATTGCCATCAACCGGGTACAAATTCAAACACCGGGCTGCTACTGAGGAACTCCACACCCAATAAAACTTTGCCCGACCTGGGGATCGAACCCAGGAACTCACGATCAGCAGTCGCGCTTGCCACCACTAGACCAACGAGGCAGTTAATAAAAACTGATCCAAGTAGCAAAGATATAGAGGGACTCCCATATACCCCTCTGGCTCTCACATACACATCACGATGCACAATAAACTGCTTAGCGCTGGACTTTAATGTGAGGGTGGTAGCTATAGTCTGACGGCTAGTCACCGCCTGCGGTATGAAAGCGGCAAGAGGGGGGAGCGAAATAATAGACGCGCTCTGTCAGTTTGCTTTGTCTTGTCTACCGCGTACACCCCACTCCCTGCCGCTCCCATACCTCCTGAGGTAGGTGACTAGCACTTGTGCGTGGACTAGTCGGTCGGATCGTAAAGATCCTACCACAAACCATCTTCTTTACATAGTATAAAACAAAGTCGCTCCCGCTGTCTGTACGCTTAGATATTTTAAACTACGCAACGGATTTTAATGCAGTTTTCAGCAATAGATAGAGTGATTCAAGAGGAAGGTTTATATGCCCCACATTAGTATCTACATTGCACCCGTGAGAAGCCGGGGCGGGTCGCTAGTATAATAATAAAATAACCGGTCTTTATCTCGGATTTAAAAAAAGACAGTTTCAACGAGTAGGTATACTCAGTATCTAATCTACTTCAACCCCACTTAAAATGTACCACAAGAATCAAATTTTACTACAATTCGCAAAATAATCCTAAGGTAGTAGACGTAGCAAGAATAGAGAAACCCATAGAGAAGCAATAATTTTATCTTCTTTACATAGTATAAAACAAAGTCGCTCCCGCTGTCTGTACGGTTAGATCTTTTAAACTACGCAACGGATTATAATGCAGTTTTCAGCAATAGATATAGTGATTGAAGAGGAAGGTTTATATGCCCCACATTAGTATCTACATTGCACCGATGCGAAGCCGGGGCGGGTCGTAGTTTTATTATAAAAATAAACTTCAGTATTATATTGATCTTGTCTAAACATTTCCAAGTCCTATGTCCTGCCCAACTGGCGTCCGAGCAAGTACCTTTAGTATATCTGGATCAAGGCGATAACTGTTACTTTGCAACTGGCCAGGCCCAGAATAGCGAGCCTTTAATAATTCAAGTAGGTATGTACCTTATATGATATTATTTTGTAAAGAGTTTGTAGTTTAGAGATATGAAATAGGTCATTTTGATAAGAATTTCTGTTAACTAATTATAAAATGCGAATCCGAAATAAAAAGGGAGTTATGAATTTTAAGCTCTTAATAAATTAAACATACATACACAATTGAATCAAATAACTAGAAAATAAAAAGGTTTCCCATCACGCAAAAGTAGGTAGCTACTTGCAGACATCTGAAGAAAGTTATTCGTAACATAAATCATTGTATAATGCCCGGTTCTTATAAACAGAAACCAATCGTTTTGCTTACCAATAGTAGTATTTTTTATTGCCAAACTGAGCATATAAATAGACTCGTAAGCTAATTTTACCTGTGATAGCTACTTCCATATTGAGGGTCTGCTATACAAAGCCGTGAGGTCTTTGCTTCATTATTGGTACCAAGACATAAAAGTCTCAATTTCAACCAATAACTCTTAAGCTCTGTAAATTATAGGTATCGGGCATAGGTAGGTCCAGGTAGTTGACTCCTTGTAATCCCAATCTCAAACACTAACACCCATATTCTAAGACGGTCCTCCAAAACTTACTCGACTCAGGACGACCTCGAAAACACCTTCAAAATTGTATTCTTTGTCGCAATTTCGAGTGAATTTTGAGGTTCCTCGACTGAGGGGTCCTCAAATGAGCCGAGGTAGAGTGGAGTCATTACGTCATAATTTGAAATATCTGCATCGCGCCAATAACGCCGCGATAAATAGTTGTAAGGATTATCGTAAGCATATTCTATAGTCATCAAAATTCATATATGTTACATACGAACTTTGACACTTCCTTCCTTAAGGTAGGTTCCGAGGTACCTTGAATTTGACAGATGATACCTTATCTCGACTGAGGAAAAATCTCGAGTCGAGGTGGAGTCGAGTCGAGTAAGTTTTGGAGGAACGTCTTAGAATATGAGTGTATAATCCAACAAGATTTTTTCTTTAACTAAAGGACTACATTTTTTTCATTTTCAAACACGTATGTTCTGTCAGATTTCCTAAAAACCTCACATATAACCATAAGATGCGTCGCACACTTCCGGCTAGCAGCACTAGGAAATCGTAACAAAAGCCGCGGTGTCGTGTCGCAACTTCTGCCTGTGCGTGACAGCCTTTACGCGCGCCGCGAATGCTGACGACCAAGTTAATCACATGTCATAGGAAGACCCGAGTTATGCAAGTACATATTGTTGTGGTTACAGCATTAATGGAACTGAGACTGGACTAGCACGCGTTTGTGGATTTACTTGCGATTTTTTTTAAGTCTAAATATCCATATCGTCGCTGGGCAGTGAAAACCTCGTAATTGCCGTAATTTTACAGGAGGTGATAATAAAAGCCTGTTAAAAAGTATGAAGTGTAGATGTAAGGTTCTTCTGTTTTATCACCTATTCATCAATCTATTTCATCTTAGAGCTGTGCACGTTCGTTCTAAATATGCATTACAAGGTTTTTTGCCCAACAAATGAATAATAAAAAATAAAAATGAATTTGTGCTTTACGAGGTTTTCACTACCAGCCAGCCCAGCGACGATATCGATGTCGGCGAAAGTACCACGAACAAATCGCGGACGTTCTCAAAAAGGGCCAGGTTGGTAGCACCCTGAACCGACGAGCATGCATGAGAAGGTTAATGAATGTAGATGAAGCGAAAAGGGTGTGTCAGGATCGTAGCACGTGGAAATCTATACCTAGTCTCTGCCTACCCCACTGGGAAACAGGCGTGATTGTATGTAGATATCCATAATATCCGAACTGAACATAATATCCTCTGTACTGGATAGTCTTGGTTTGATTGAATTTAAAGCAGGAACAGGTCAAAATTTTGACACATTCATGTAGATAGATACACCCATATTCTAAGACGTTCCTCCAAAACTTATTCGACTCGACTCCACCTCGACTTGACATAAATGTCCTCGACTCGAGATTTTTCCTCAGTCGAGGTAAGGAATCATCTGTCAAACTCAAGGTACCTCGGAACCTACCTTACGGAAGGAAGTGTCAAAGTTCCTATGTAATAAAAATTAGCTTTGAAGACTTTATCGAATATGTTTAAGATAATCCTTATAATTTTTTTACGCGGCGTTATTTGAGCGATGCAGATAATTGAAATTATGACGAAATTATAAAGACTCCGTCGAGGAACCTCAAAGTTCACTTGAAATTGCGACTAAGAATACAATTTTGAAGGTGTTTTCGAGGCTGTTCTGAGTCGATTATGAGTCGAGTAAGTTTTGGAGGAAAGTCTTAGAATATGGGTGATAGAATATTCTTTATCGTTCACCATAACAATATCAAAAACCAGGAACAATGTGAATTAAAGGTATAATGGTGGCATATTATTGGTTTATTACTGAGAGCTTTTACATAGGTACGAGCGGCACGCCGACAACAGCGGTTACCTCGGTCGTCGGCGAAGTTAGAATCGCTTTAAGACCTCTAACTCTAAAAAAAACTGTATCTTAGACCTAGCTATATGGAACCTAACGTATAGGTTGGTAGCTCAACCTATTACATAACGTAATTAGCCCATTTCTGTCTCACTACTGGGCACGGGCCTGTTCTCAGAATGGGAAGGGTTTAGGCCTGGTGCGTGTTGGCAGACTACACACACTATTGAGAACTTTATGGAGCCCTCTCAGGTATGCAGGTTTCCTCACGATGTTTTTCCTTCACCGTTAACGCAAGTGATAATCAAATTCGGATCCACACATGAATTCGAAAAGTCAGAGATATAGGTCGGGATCAAACTCTGACCCTCTTGCATGGAAGTTGAGCGTTCAACCGCTAGGCTATCACTGCTCAACCTATTAAAAACAGTAAAAAAATTAAATGTAATTAATTGTATACATATATTTATACATACACATTTTTATAGTTAGAAAAGGATCGTCTAAACCACCAAGAATGCGGATTGGTATCAGATTATGTCAAGATGGTAGGTACGCACTGACGCGCTCGGTTATGTAACCGACGAGTTTAATTACGTTACCCTAGTCTAGCTTAGCACGGAATAGCCAAACGTAGCCTCTTCAATAGTCTAACTTGGATTATACCGGGTCAACGAAATATGATGGGTAAATCCATCAGCCTAGTCTTGTTCTGAACTATTTTATTAACTTTAACCAACTTGTGTACGAAACGGCGTAAAGGGCGACCGTTTTTGGGTGCTGTATATTGTTACATTATAGTTTATTAAAAAAGTTAAAAAAAGCAAATAATAAAAAAAATGAAAAGTCTAGTCTACTTTTATTGAATTCAAAAAAAGAAGAGATTCTCAATTCGTCTGATGTTTTTGAAGTCCGTTTCTACTTTTTAAAAGTTTATAATAATTAAGGTTTTCGGGTTTGAGTTCACTGATTTTACACGAAGCGATTGTCATCTGAAATATGCAATAACTGAATGTTATAGATGGTACTATAACTCATTTCAATTATTCCAAATCTTACAAAATATCAGTGCTTATTAGGAAAACTAGAACTTTATTTTAAGACATTTGGATTGCCGGTTTAGCAGTCGAGTTATATAGGTATATTACTCTAACAATTTCTTAATCCCTTTCTAATAGTTCAATGCTCTAGAATTTAAACGTCCACTCGATCGCCAGTGAGTGGTCTAACGGTTTATTAATTTATCCCTCCATTTATTACTTAATTCACGCACAATCTGGCGTCTTGCAAAAGCATCACGAATTATTACGGGTATGATCCTAAGCAACAAACAAAATAAATGCAACTTACGATTAGCCAATTTCCCTCGCTCCACACAAAATAATATTATTCAAATCTCAATACATACCTTCTCTTTATTTTATAATAAAAATAAATTAAATAATGTACACTCGGGACCAATGGACACGGGTCACCAACATAAACAGAAAACATTGTTAAACAATATAACAGTTGCTTCACCCAATTGTGAGGAATGTGGAGTTATTGTGGACCTACAACATCTATTGATGGAATGTGTCCAATATGAGTCTAGTAGAAATAATTTAGTAAAATACCTGAATTTGAACAGAACTGATGTAGGCATGTTCCATACAATTCTAACCCAACCAAGTGGCGACAATGCGAAGGGTTTGTTTAAATTCATGGCTCAAATCATATCTTGTGAAAGTACAATTGTTTAGGATATGATGGGACTAAAATACGCTATGCGTAAAAGTCCCTATAAAATAAATAAATATATATGATAGTTTTGTTTATGTAGGTGACCCGGATTCCTTGCTCCCGAGTGTATTATTATCTATTAACGAATTGTTATTGTCTTTAATCCATTCTAACCTAACTGCATAAAGTACAAACAAGGTATGCCCGCCAAAAATTCGAAGAGGCATCCGAGATGGTACGCACTGCCGCGTCTCGGTTATGTAAACTGAGATTTCAATTACTTGTTTTATTATAGACGTAATAAATGATGATTGGCATAATTGAATGACGAAACTATTTTCCTAATAATAAAGATTCTTAAGAACTTTTTCAATTATGGAAAAAGACACTAGAAAAGAATCTGATCACAGGAATAATAAATACAGGGTTGAAGAAAGTCTTCCTCCTAGCTTTTTCCCAATTATGTTGGGGTCAGTTTCCAGTCTAATCAGATGCGGCTGAATACCAGTATTTTACACGGAGCGGATGCCATCAGACCTCCGCAACCCAGTTACCGGCAATGCCGATATCCTAAGGTTAGATCAGTGGTCAGACTTTCGAGCTTCTGAATACCCGTAACGACTGTCATAGGTATTCTTATGACACCCGGGACCCGACTGTTTAACGTGGTCTCCGAGGCATGGAGAGCTTTCGATGTGTAACGAACGGTCACCCATCCACAGACTGACGGCGGCGAGCACAGCTTAACCTCACAAATATTACAAGCAGCTATAGGGCTAAAAAAAATATGAATTTATAAGGACTTTATAAAAACTGGTAAATGAAGGAAATGCAGTTGAAGTGTATGTACAATGTACATCTAAGTATATGCTATTCACATAACGAAGGTAATGTTTGAGTCACAGTGAAAACGTCAAGTGAAACTGATTCGTTTACCATGATGTTACATGATTAGATTAAAGTTAACTCTGATTTACATAAACACACCATGCGGCTAGTTTTTGTGTTGTTTTGCCTCTGAGCATGGGGTCCTGAGTTCGATTCCCAGGTCGGGCAAAGTGTTATTGGGTTTTTCCATTAGGAATTACTCAGTAGCAGCCTGGAGTCTGGATTTGTGCCCGGTTAATGGCAATAGGCTCGCTCTCTATTACATGGGACTTGGCGAAACGAGGATGTACTAAAGAAACACCTCTGTCGAACCCTTCCGGGAATGTAAGGCGTGATATTATGTTATATTACTTATGTATGTAAATATTTTTTTGATTTTTAATTTGGTCGTCTGTGACTCTTGTCGCACCTAATGGTAAGCACAGACAGAGTCTTAGATGGAGACAAATGCAAGTAGCACAAATATAGAGGGTCTTACCGCTCTGGCTCTGACATACACACGACGGAGCACAGTGAACTGCTCGACTTTAATGTTCAGAGTTAGCCAGTCGGACCGTGTAGAACCTACTAACAATTGTGCTGGGTTTTATTGAATGTATACTGCTATACTAATATTATAAAGAGGAAAGATTTGTACTTTTGTATGTAACGAATAAACTTAAAAACTACTGGACCGATTTCAAAAATTCTTTTGCCGTTAGAAAGCTACATTATCACTGAGTAACATAGGCTATATTTATTACTGGAATAAAACTTCTTGCGCGGGTGGAGCCGTGAGGACACAGCTAGTCTTAAAATAAACGTCAATACGTGTGGTGAGGTAGTTTTATATTCGAGTCCCATAAGGAAAGAGCTAACTTTGTCCATCTTTCTACTCAGACCACAGCAGTCCTCAGCTAAACATGGGTCTCTCTCAAGAAGGAAGGTTATATCCAGATCGGGCAAGAAGTTGTTAACCACTAGATTTATTCCTCTGGCGCTGATGATGCTGGTGCTCGTCACTGTCCTGAGACATATTAGTTGTTTTTTTATTTTTGCGTGTCGTTGCGTCTTCGCTGGTTAGTGGTAAGGTTTAGCCTAGTGGTGTGACCGTTGGACTGCCAAGTCATAGGTCTCGAATCGAGTTCGAACCAAAGGCACGCACCTCTGACTTTTCAGATTCATGTGCGTATTGTATAATTATCAGTTGATTAAAAACGGTGAAGGAAAATATTGTGAGGAAACCGGCATGCCTGAGAGATATTTTTCGACGGCATGTGAAGCCAAGTCAGAGGCCTATGGGCGGCATAAACTCTGACACCAGGTTAGTCACTAACCACACGAAAAGAAGAAGAGTGGTAAGGTGTAGGACCTTCGCGCACACTGTGTTCTGGACGCTATCCACCTTTCCAGATAGGTACATCACGCGTTACATAAGCACACGATATAGTATTCGTTCATCAGAGAAACTAAAAGTAAAACGTCTCTAAAAATATGCACGTCACATCTGTGGATCGCGCATTCTCGGGTCGGCGAGTTCGGTGACAGATGATCGTTGTTACGTCACAACGGTAACCTTTCACTGCGTGCTAGATGCGTGCGCGCAACTGAGGAACTTGCGGTTTACGCCGGAATGTTGGGGTATGTGAGTAAACATGCTTGTGTGGTAAACGAGACAATAATTTACTGATATAATGAAGAATTGTTAGCTATAGGTGATACTACAATTCCCATGAAGCTAGCTGGAAACATTTACCAAATATAAAAATTTGTTCTGGCGACGTAAAAATCCATCTGAGACACTTCCCCTTAATAAATGAACTGCCTCGTTGGTCTAGTGGTGGCAAGCGCGACTGCTGATCGTGGGATCCTGGGCTCAATCCCCAGGTCGGGTAAAGTGTTATTGGGTTTTTCCGTGTGGAATTCCTCAGTAGCAGCCCGGAGTTTGGATTTTTGTCCGGTTGATGGCAATAGGCTCACCCTCCATTACATCGGATTTAAACATAACGGCGAAATGTGGGTGTTATCAATACACTTCTGCCCAACCCTTCGGGGAATACAGGCGTGTTGTGTTAAATAAAGATATAACAAGTTTATACATAGAAAAATGTAGGAGCTCGTGGCTAATTACCAACCGCGCGGATCATACGATTTGCGGGGTTAAGCTGCGCTTGCCGCGGTCAGCCTGGATGGGTGACCGTTCGTTACACATCGAGACCCCTCCGTGCCTCGGAGAGCACGTTAAACAGTCGGTCCCGGGTGTCATACGAATGACAGTCGTTACGGGAAGTCAGAAGACCGAAAGTCTGACAACCGGTCATTAACTGGGTTGCGGAGGTCTGATGGCAGTCGCTCCGTGTAAAATACTGGTATTCAGCCGCATCTGGTTAGACTGGAAGCTGACCCAAACATAGTGGGGAAAAGGCTATGCAGAACAGAATAGGTATACAAGGTTAGTCAGAAAGGGGATACTAAGCCGAAGGGGTGTTAAATTACACATAATAATGAATAACTTTTGTTCTACAACTTTCCCCAAAAGTCAATAGTTCAAGAGAAATAGCTGTTCAAAGATTTCATGAAAAATACGCTAAATTCTATCTATCCTCAGCTATGATCAGACGTGTTAATATTTTACGTCATATTTGGGGTCACGGTAAAAAACCCAATTTTCTGAATTCTTAATTAAAGCAGGGACGAAGAATTTTTGAAAAAAACTAAAATAAAAATAATTTTTCATGGAAAAAAACAAATCAAATTTTTAAATTTTAACACTTTCTTTAAAACAATCATCAGTGATACATTAAGTGGCCCGCGGCTTAGTACCCCCTTTCCGACTAACCTTGTATACATGGCATAACATTATTCAGCGTTTATTAGTAAAATGGTATAACAAGAAAAAGACGGACCGTTCTGATTCTACACTCAGATGTTAACGATGCAGATATTCGATGGAAGAATACGATAAAAATTTATTAGATATTAGAATGTTGTTCTTACAGTACGCCAGAATGACCAATAATATACCTACACGTAATAATATTATATGTGTGTACTCAGAGTTCGTTGCTCCACTTTCAAGTCTCGTTTCTCGCATATTTGTAATGCACATAGCCAAGAATTGTCGTGCATCTGTAATATTTCTCCGTTCGAGTTGAAAGTGAGTGCGTCGAGGTCGAGGATTTACTTTCCCCCTTGTCCACATTTCACGGATTTCATACGATCAAGCCAGTTTGTAAAACCGGCATACGATCTTGAACTTTGTGGTTAATTATGATAATCTTCAGATCTGTGTCTCTGTTAAAAGATTCTTCAGGCTATTATTCAAATTGGTTAGTTAATTTTGGACGTAAATATCTAGAAATCTGGTGCTAAAATGGTCTTCCGTTCAGAATTTATTTAGATCTGTTTTAGCAGCTGTGTTTGTTAATCGTTTTAACCTTTTGAAGCGAAAAAACTAAAACATGAAAAGATTTCCTAAAATTAAGGTTACCTACGTTATAGGCAAGATTCTATTCTACTTTCCGTTGCTTAAGCTGTGCTGTTGTCAGGATCTTTCAACATTCCTTTACGACCTGTCTTTGATGCTTATCGTATTCCCATTACGCAATTCCAGTCAATGCTTCTTTGTGCTACCACGACATCTTACATAAAGGTCGACTAAATCCAAACATCTCCCGTTACTATACTCTCTAGGTTTGCAACTGACACGACAGCCCGAACCCCCTCAAAATAAATTTCTGGAGCATTCTGCAACGTCATCGACGATAAACTCTCGTTAGCCCGCGAAGCTACCCTAACAGTAACCTGTACTTACTCATTACTATTCCTAAGCATAAAGCTGCTCACACACACAGTAACATACAGTCATCCACGTATACGTAATACAGCGCATGACGCGTCGGCCCTACCGCTTTCTCTGCTCTCACGGCCAAAAGGTCGGCTCTGCGAAATGTTTGTATCGCTCGAGTGTCTCCCCGGGCGTGATAGTGTGATTGCTTGGTTTATGATCGATGATAGACGGGTTTTCTTATTGGCATTGCACAAAGAGCCTATACATACTTTCATATTTATTATTGAAGAGGTTAAATTGGTTTAGAAGATTGTTAAAATCTTAGTGAAATCAAATTGCTGTCGTGATAAAGTTTGAACTAGAGATAGTCGCAATATAGAAATCTTACGCAGTTTTAAATTTGGAAATATTATTATATTCATCATTATAAAAGTTTCACATTTTATAATGCGTGAATGCAAAGAAGAAGAGACGCTAGAAACTGCCTAGGTTAAATGTCATAACTACGAAGTGACGGGTCACCTGGTTATCATTTACAAACATCATAGTTTTCTTTTCATGGCTATAACAACGTGAGTGAGATGAGAAACCGTTGATAGACTTGGCTATAGTACAACCCTTTGAAATTTCCAGAATTTAGAATCCCTTTGAAATGATCGTTGATTGTGAAATTTATGGAGCAATTACTAAGACCACTATAGGATTCTTGGTTTCAGAGGGGTCATGGGACGACAAATCATAATGAATTGGAACAAAAACCTGTTGGCCGTAAGAAAATCTTCATTCATTAACCTCGTCCGTCGCGGTAATTGAACTGGTGACCCTGAGTGCAGAAGACGTTTTGTCATTGCCTTTTCTTTTCTGGCAAGAAAACTAAAACACTTATGACATGGGTTTTGTAATTTAGCTAATCGTTCTCGTGTCAGCTTTTTGTTTGCGTCCCAAATCTCTGTATTGCATGCTTTGCATATATACATAAAATCATGCTTATGAAGTTATAATCTCTTACTTAAAAGTTGCAATTTGCGTCTAAACACCATTCGTAGCTACGTTTCTTTCAACCCCGTACTTATATAAGGCATTTAAGAAGTGAATAAAGTAACAAAACTTTTCTTAACGATATGGAAAATCACGAAAAATTACGAAACGTTTCAAAAAGAATATTATTCTAAAAAAGTTAACAGATCCGTTCAAAGCCAACGACAATGGCTCGGCTCATCACTTCCTATTCCGTCTCTCGCACTTGACGTTACTGCAAATAGGTGTGAACTTGTAGAGAAAGTCATGTTTTTATTGCTGTCACCTTCACAACCTTCATATTGTTCTCAAACTCTTCATATTCCACCTTATTGCTACAGACAATAAGTTCAGATTCTATTTTCGGAACAACTGTTTTAAATTTGTTAGGCAAATGTGAGAACAAATTTAAATATGCGTTTGTCCAAATTAGTCGTGTTTAGCTGCGTTCACAGATGGTTGGATTTTCAATATGCGTGAAATAGTTGATCTTATTTTAATATGTTATGACCATAGTCGTTATTATCTCACAATTGACTTGACAAATTCACGAAAAAGGTAAATTGAAACAGTTTATTGCTATTAGTTTCATGCATAGACCGATGCCTACAAATAAACTATCGCCCTCGGATAATTCTATTTGCTAATCTGTAATTGTTTGATATTTCAGTAAGCAGAAAGAAAGAACCGTTCTTTCACAAGATCAAGCAATTGTTCAAGCAATTGTTATAACAAATAATGCTTACTCGTCCTTATAATATAATCAGGGCGTGAAATAAAATCTTGCATCACTCTCTGCTTACTACCTTAAGAAATTATAAACATCAATACTTAAGAGAGGAACAGGAAAAGACCTCATAATTGCTAGTTCAAGTTAAAATCATCCAATAAGGAAAGCGAACATCTGATAAAAGTCTAACACTAACCGATCTAACCGCCAATAATTTAATAGAAACAAGTTTTTCAATACTTTCTACAAATAGTGTGTTATATAAATTAGAAACCGCGTATGGAATGGATGCCTCAGGAAATGGAATCAATGGCTGCGTTAAAATTCTGCATATATTATATTCCATGTTGTATAATACTTGCTAAAATTGTAAAGTGCGAAAACATTATTGCTATGTTTAGTTCGGATCACTTGACAACGAGGTGTGTGGAGGGAGAAAGGTCACGATTTTGATCAAGTAGTATTGGAATTTTATAATAATATGCTATTAACGCACAATCTATTCGCACTGCTTGAAATTACATATAGCTGTGATGAGGTCAAGGGTCGGAATTACAATTAGTGACGTGCTGTTTTTGACTGAAGATAATTTGCTATTTAGATATTCCTATAATCATCACGGTTGGTAAGAGAATTGATGATACGACAGATGTTTTAGATACCTAGACCACACAGCTTTATTGCAACATCAATTGACACGGAATTCATAACACCGAGATTGGAACAGATAAAAATAGAAGCAAAGATAAAATCAAGATAAACAAAGAGCCACTTTTTACCAAACAATCTAATACGGTTGTGGCAGATGACGCTTCCCATTGAGCGGGCGTTGAATGTGCGGCATTCGCACGATTGCGCAAGCGACTCATCATTGCTTTCCCATCGCTACGACGAATATAACGTACGATCAGTTAGTCTAGTGTGGGAAATTCTTTTACGCATGAATTTTGAAGAGGTCGGTACGTAATATTGGACTGTTGAACGAGAGTTTAGGATTGGTCTCGCTACATAATATGATTTGAATCATTGTAAGGTTTGAGTGGGAAGGTTGTTTGATTTCTACTTTTTATATTGTGGCCTATTGTATGTCGGTTAGATCTCTCCACTATAACGTTACTTATAACAGATATAGCAAGTTAACCTTTGTCGTTCGAGTTTACCAATAGTTTCATCTAGATGCAAAAACTCGAGTATTACCTAATAATTATTTTTGCATTAATTTTATTCAAAATAGTCAGTGTTATAAAAAATTAAGTAACCTAGTTTGCTCTACCTAGCCTTTTTCTGAAATGTTGGCGTCAGCTTCCAGTCTAACCAGATACGGCTGAATACCAATATTTTACATGGAGCGACTGCAATTAGACCTCCGCAACCCAGTTACTGGGCAATGCCGATATCCTAAATTAACCAAAAACAACATTAAAATTATAATAGTTGCACAAAATAGAAAAATATTTAATACCAGCGTGATAATCGCGTTACAACCGGCGACTTGCTACTAATTTCAATCAATCATACTTGGGAAATCTGCAATTTTTCCCATTTAGATTACTGGCATGGTTTTTATGTAGATAATTAAATGGCGTGCAACCGGGCGGTCGGTATTTACAACACTTTTATTACTTGTAATTATCTTCAGATGTTGTAAGTTGAATGATATAACGTCGTATTTGTAATATTGCATATTTAAAATATGGTACATGCATTACCATGATGATTAATAATGATGAAAAAGTAATAGGTTTTGGTGCACTGTTTTTATCAATTCAATTTAAGGATTTCCATTGCAACATTTGCATTGCAAATGATTGTTCAAGTCACTACTACGATAGGATTAAAACGTATTTAGACACGCAAACCAAAGAAACTTAGCCTAATAAGGTAAGGCTAATTGATTAAAAAAACGTGTTCCTTTCAGGAGAGCCCAATATCCGGGAAAAGACAAATCTCATTGTTAAATCAAAATACTTACTCAAGACATCTGTGCAAGAAGTGCAGGAAGGCAGGGTCGTCTGACCTCACGATAGTGGTGAGCGTCCGCGTGCCCGGCCGCCGCTTGCGACCCTTCGAGTTGGTGATGCTGCGTGGAGAGCCTTTTGAATCTGTTGGACAATTTGAACAAATTAGCCAGTGGGTAGTTTGTAATAGTTTAAACTTACAAAAATATATATTGGGTACTTCTTCCCGCAGATTCTATTTCTAAAAATTGATATCCAAATGGTTGGAGCACGTGTGGAGTTCCTCAAGGACCACAACCTGAGACCAATACTAAAAGCGTAAAAATAGCCTTAGATTTTGTAGTGGTGACTCGAGCAATTCAAAGATTTCGACAAGAGCATGAGAAATATCCTGTTTGATGTTCCCAAGGTTACATTCTAGGACCAATATGAGCATCTTACCAAAAAACAGTCTCTTCCTCGTGGCGTGTAACAGGAGGTCTGGGGGAGGAGGTCCAAGCAGCTCCATGATGCAGGCCAGCTGTTCCGATTCATTCTCACCCGGGAAGAGAGGGTAGCCTGTGTGGAGTTCCGCTAGGATGCATCCTAGGACCAAAATAATACATGTTTGAGATATAAAATTTGTTTAATTTTGCGTATTTTACAACATCTATGTAACATAAAGGTTTTACATAGTCGTTATTATGGAATGCAAATTTTTTTTTCTATCATTTACCTGTTCTAATTATTCAGTTACCAATCGCATAAGTTACGCTAACTAGAATAATAAATATTCAGTCTTTTGTTTCACCTGGATGATCTTCGCCTAACAAGATACAAGTTTTAATGTATTCTTGCAATATTTACAATCACAAAAACTTCGTAACACTTATATGAATAGGTACATCACTTGCGACTGTTGCAGTGCCAGCTATTTTTATATAATGTATATCATATATCATATCTTATTCATTGACTTCCTGTTCATCCAAAGGTTGTCTGGTAGATATCGCTATCAGCGATAAGACCGCCATTGTACCCTTTAATGTTTGTTATTGTATAAGAGCTGTGTTACAATTTTGGTGTACAATAAAGTATATTCTATTCTATCATAATTTTTATTCACTGTATTTTTATAAAGCAGTGATAGCCTAGGGTTGAACGATTGCCTTCTATGTAGGAGGGTTTAAGTTCGGTCCTGGCCAGTACCTCTGTCTTTTCGAATTCATTTGCGGATCAGAATTTGCTTATCACTTGCGTTATCGGTGAAGGGAAAATATCATAAGAAAACCTGAGAGAGCTCTATAAAGGTCTCGATGGTGTGTGTAGTCTGCCAACCCGCACCAGGCCAGCGTGGTGGACTAAGGCCTAAACTCTCTTCATTCTGCGAAGAAGGCCCGTGCCCAGCAGAGGGATAGTAATGGGTTCATTATGTTAATGTATTTTTAACGTATTTTAACAACGTAGCTCTCAAAGCAAATGAAAGTCGCCACTTCATGTCCATCTTACGCATATCTTAACCAGTTTACAGATGTCAAGAACAAGATGCGTCTCTTGTAATCAAACGAGTTGGTAATGTGACGAGTCGACCGGTAACATCCATCATAAGTTGCGTAAACAACATTCTTTAGTTTCAATATCTGCGCGAATCGCGAGGTCACCTTTCTCCCTCACTTTCTACGAACTAAGGATTACGGCATGCTTGCGATTATTTGTTGAACAATTGTGGAAAGCTTTGACTTTGTTGTCGTATTTTGTTGCGATTATATTTACGATTATGATCTCTTGCAGGTCAAGTAGAGTAACAAATAGGGTAATACCTAACGGTTAAGTGAACATTATTGGAGCATTATTGGAACTTGTGTAAGATAAGCCCCACAGGTCCTTTCTCTTAAGTGCTGTGATTTAAATCTTAAGTGTTCATATTTAGTTGGTATTAGGTGCACTCAATCATGAAATTTTCAATGGTCTTCAGACTTTTTGGCATACATAACATCACGCCTTGTATTCCTCGAAGGGTTCGGCAGAGGTGGTTTAGTACACCCTCGTTTCGCCAGTTATGTTAAGGCCCATATAATAGGAGGCGAACCTAATGCCATCAACTGTGCACAAATCCAAACTACGGTCTGCTACTGAGGAATTTTTTCACGGAAAAACGCAATAACACTTTGCCCGACCTAGGTATCGACTCCAAGAACTCCCGATCAGCCGTCGCACTTGCCACCACTAGACCAACGAGGAAGTTGTTGTTGTGGACAACAATCAAGAAATTTTTAATGGTCTTCAGACCTTTTGACTACTTATATAATTATCCTGGAATATTTTATTTTATTATGAAGTATAACTTCTTACTTTTGTTCAACACTATCGTTTTGTTCACGACTATTTTATATTCCTTTCGTGTGTGGCAGAGCTAAGGTTACATAATCCGGATTTTATCAATAGCACTATAACCTCTCAATCTCACTTCATTGACCATCTATTCTGCTCTATGTTAGAACATTAGAAAGAGAAAGAAAATATAGATTACACGATTTTCCATTTTTATAGTAGTGTCTTTGTCTGAAGATCATTCGTTTAAATTCTTTAGGAGTATTGTGTTGTGACGTAATTTCATTTTTGTGGCGTTGTTGTTCGTCCCAAATCTTTGGTACTTCAAGAAATGAGTATTTGTTGAAAACGCTTATTAAAAGATTGCGTAAGGCTTTTAATAGTGGTAGACCTCAATAGCTCAATTCAGTCTTACGTGTTGTAAATAATAGTAATTATATTTGACACACAGAGCCTTAATATGTTTTCTTTTTGTTGCCAAATTAAGATAACAATGTCAATTTTACGGTGGAGATCTTCTTGACATTTATATTATATGTTATTGCAAAAGTAATGATAATAGCTATACCATGTGGTCTGTGTTTTGTTATACCAAGATAGTTTTTGCACACAAAATTTTGTTTTTTTCTAAGTAATCAGATATGTGGTGGTCTTCTTCTTTTCGTGTGGTTAGTGACTATCCTGGTGTCAGAGTTTATGCCGCCCATGGGCCTCTGACTTGGCTTCACATGCCGTCGACAAATATCTCTCAGGCATGCCGTCCTCACGATGTTTTCCTTCACCGTTTTAAGCAAGTGATAATTATACAATACGCACATGAATCCGAAAAGTCAGAGGTGCGTAGGTACCTTGGATTCGAACTCGAGACCTATGACTTAGCAGTCCAACGGTCACACCACAAGGCTATCATTGCTACTAGTAATGCGATAATGCTTGGCGATTGAAAACTTGAGTCTCTTTCGTTGACATGTGTTTTACATACATACAATCAGCCTACCTATAATACCTATATAATACCTATTTCCCATTGAGGTAGGCAGAGACTATAGATTTCCACCTGCTACGATTCTGACACATCCTTTTCACTTCATCTACATTCATTAACCTTCTCATGCATGCTCGTCGTTTTACCTCCTTAAAACGCTGAATAAAGTTATGACAAGCAAAGGGACATACTATATTAATATTGTAAAGAGGATAGATTTGTATTTTTGGATTTTTGTATGTAACGAATAAACTTAAAAACTACTGGACCGATTTCAAAAAATCTTTTGCCGTTAGAAAGCTATATTATCACTGAGAAACATAGGCTACGGGCGGAGCCGTGAGGACACAGCTAGTCATTGATATTTTAATTGATTTGATTCATCGTCATGATTATTATGCTGGTCCTTATACATCAATTAACTAATAATGTGTGGAAACTGACGTTATCCACAACATAACTTTATTCAGCGTTTATTAGTATTAAGCATTGTATTTGTAATCCCTTTTAGAAAATCTTTAATTCATAGCATTTTTTTTTTATTTTTGTATTGGTCGCGTTTGGCCCTAGTCTCACCTGATGGTAAGCGCAAACAGGGTCTAAGATGGTCTACACGAATCCAAGGAACAGAGATATACAAGGTTAGTCGGAAAGGGGGTACTAAGCCGAAAGCGTGTTAAAGTACCTACCCATAATAATGGATAACTTTTGTTCTACAACTTTCCCCAAAACTCGATAGTTTAAGAGAAATAGCTGTTCAAAGATTTCATAAAAAATACGCTAAATTCTATCTATCCTCAGCTATGATCAGCTGTGTTTACATTTTAGGTCATATTTGGGTTCACGGATTAGAAATTCCATTTTCTGAATTCATAACTAAAGCAGGGATGAAGAATTTTCGAAAAAACTAAAATAAAAAATATTTTTCATGGAAAAAAATTTAATCGAATTTTGAAATTTTAACACTTGCTTTAAAATAGTCATCAGTGATACATTAAGTGGCCCACGGCTTAGTACCCCCTTTCCGACTAACCTTGTATAGGGATTCCCATATACCCCTCTGGCTCTCACACACACACGACCGAACACAGTAAACTGCTTGGCGCCGGACTTTAATGTGAGGTAGCTCTAGCGTACTACCAAGCGTGCTGGGTTTTGTTGAATCTTACAACACGCGTCTATTCCCAGCGTGTGGCGAGAAAGTCTTATATTGTAACCCGGGGTGAAAGATTTGCTTTTAAGAGAAGAGAATACTCACCCATACTCCACATATCGATGGGGGCGCCGTACTGCAGGCCGAGGATGACCTCGGGGCTCCGGTAGAACCGCGACTGGATGTACGTGTAGACGCGCGCGTGCGTGTAGCATGAGCTGCCGAAGTCTATCACTTTGATAGAGGAACTGCCTCTCGCTTTAAGCAAGATGTTTTCCTGAAAGAAGATGATATGGAAGAATAAATTGTTGAAGAAGAAAGTTCTGTAGATAACGCATTAAACCGTTGTGACGTGTTGAGCAAAAGATAAATTCCGGCCGTAAATACATTGAATTCCAGGATTCATTTCTAAAATTCATAACAATTCAGTTTTTTTTTTGTTTTAAAGAAGATTGCCCAATTTCGTAAGGAGCGTTACGCCACTCTTGCGTCTTAACTGAGTCATAGGTAAAAATTAGGAAATAAAAAAATAATAAAAATAAAAATCGTTTATTTTCAGGCATCGAGGGCCCATAGCGTGTTAGTATTACCAAAAAAAACTTTAAAAAACTATGTTAGTATATAGTAACACACACGAGTACAAAAACCAAAAGAAAACAACAAAACAAAAACACATCATCCAATTTGGGGTAGATTTATCAAGCCTCATGTCTGACATGTAGCTTGATAAACCTATCCATAATCGGCCCTTCTAACCTATCAGAAAAAAACCTTCAGAACGCTACTTATTGCTGCTCCCCCTCACTCTGCGCATCATTGATGCCACTTTCTTGCGCATGATCGCGAAATAATCGTCAGTGTGCGCATCAGCGAACATCCCTGACGCACTACAGTAAGGCGGAAGCCTCAACAGCGCCCTGAAGGCATTATTGTATTGAATTGCGTTGTCTGCTTTTTGGGTATGATTGGCCCACAGACTGCTGGTGTAAAAAATTTGACAAAACACAACAAATATGCTCTGGGTTTTATTAAAAAAATAAACCAATAAAATATTAACGAGTAATTTTGATTTCGAGTAATGTTATATTTAGCAATTTATATTATGACTGGTGGAACTGTGGCCTGGTTTGGGCATTCTCCTTTAGTTTCTTCAAACTAAATATGAACAATATACAACATAAAACAGGGTCGAATACAACGAAATTTTGAACTTCGTCGCTCAGAGCACGTTGGCATACGCATGACCTGGCGATCAAGATGGATAAATGAGGCATGTGATTCGACATCTGATCCCAAACCTAAAATAAACCAAAAAGGTTGCACTCACTGGCTTCAGATCACAATGTATGATGTTCTCCCCCTCGAGCAGCCTGAGACATCGTAGTAGTGAGCTCGCAAAACGTCTGATGAGGCTCAGGCTGAAGCCTTGGTAGTTGTTCTTCTTGATCAGCTCGTATAAGTTGATACTGGAATGAAAACACATTTAACATGAGAAATTTATATTTTATGCCGAAATACATTTGTATAAAGTTGACGGTTCTTTGAAATTATGAGTTTTATTTAATACCTCACCCAGTTTTGCGAACTTTTCCTTTGTACTTTCATTGTTTTTTTTTTAGAGCATTCCCAGCTAAATAGCTACGATGTGTTTTAAATCTCTTAAGTTAAACAGTTCTGGTGTTTTCAGGATTTGAGGATTGAAGGTTGAAATTAATATAATGTTGTATTGTCATGGAAATTTAATTTGTGTACGTAAGTTACAGGAGAATCGGTTAAGCAGAAATAGTTGAAAAATTGTCACAGATTTGAATCAAACAAATGTACGAAATGAACTAATTAAAACCGTTTAAATAAAAAACAAATGTCCTTAGTACGGTAATTAAGTAAAGTAAGGACAGTTAATTCATATCCATTATATGTTGAACCCTTACTATACGGATCTTTACATAGTATAAAACAAAGTCGCTCCCGCTGTCTGTATGCTTAGATCTTTTAAACTACGCAATGGATTTTAATACAGTTTTCAGCAATAGATAGAGTGATTCAAGAGGAAGGTTTATATGCCCCACATTAGTATTTACATTGCACCCGTGCGAAACCGAGGCGGGTCGCTAGTTAGAAATAAATGTTAAATTACTGAATTCTCTGCTTCTTCTCTCGTGGAGACACGAGCTGCTTGAGAATAGCACATGCCATGGTGAAAAGATAAGTCAGTCACCAAGGTTGGCAGCGGGCCTAATTTTCCAGGGTGTGCCAGACGTACTTGATGTGTATCGTCACTAACGAAAACTCTTTAACCAAAACTCACCTCATAAGCTCAAAACTGATGCACAAATGGTTCCTAAAGTAGAAGTAGTCCAGCATATGAATCACGTTGTGCGCTTGATCCTTGTCCTTCAGCCTCAGGTGGTCCAGCACCCTGACTTCCACCAACGCCTGGTGGTGGAACCGCTTCTTGTTCCTGATGATCTTGATCGCCACCTGGTTCCCCGTGCGGTGGTCTAAGGCCCTGATGACCTGGCCAAACGATCCCTTGCCAATCACTTCGAGGATCTCGTATCTGTAGGCTATGTGGTCGTGGATTTGCTGGAAGTGAAGACACAAGAATAAAGTTAGTTGGGTTTTGCTGTTATTCATTTTATCAGTTACAGTCTTTGGCACCTAGGCTTGGTAAAGGGATCTAATACCATACTCTGTAACATAATGAGTAACAAATCTGCCCCATTCTTGAGGGTCAGCAGATAGGTAGCTAGACCTAGGGCAGGGGTATCCAAACTACGGCCCACGAGCATCTCTAATCCGGCCCGCACCAGCATATAATGAACTGTCTTGGCCTTTGGGACTTCGTGGAGGAGTCAGTGCGGCCCTTAGGCTAAAAAGTTTGGAGACCTCTGGCCTAGGGTGACATAACATGGTTGGCGGACCGGGACCTGCCGGGGTTGCGGTGCATGCTTTTGCGAATCCCGCGACCCCGGCCGAACGGTCAGGAGAAGGAACACCGTTGGTTTTTAGCCGGTAAGAGTCCGGCAGACCCCCTCGCCTTCCCCGGGCGAGGGACATCCATGAGGATTTTCCAACGGGAAAATTTTAATAAATAAAAAGCGTGACATAACATAACATCACGCCTTATATTCCCCGAAGGGATCGGCAGAGTTGTTTTTAGTACACCCTCGTTTCGCCAGTTATGTTTAAGTCCCATATAATAGGGGGTGAGCCGCAATTACCGGGCACAAATCCAGATTCTGGGTTGGTACTGTAAAATTTCTAATGTAAAAACCCAATAACGAATCGCCCGACCTGGGGATCGAACTCAGGACCTCAAGATCAGCAGTCGCGATTGCCACCACTAGACCAACGAGGCGGTCTCCTAGTCCTAGGATGACTTAAGTTTTTATTTCGTTTCCTCTCCTAAAAGTCTCAGTTAATTAAACCCTAGAGTTGAATACGTGAATAGTTACAAGACTCACAAGTGGCATCTCAATGGCGAGCTTTTCCATATCGGGACCTGATACTGCGTGTCGTTAACTGTTGGTATATGAAAGTAAAAGGAAGCTTTCGGTGCTTTAGTGACTAGAGTAGTTATTCAACAGGTAATGCTTATACCTACTACCTAGTGTGTGTGTGTGTGTGTCCTAGCTATTTCCAATTATGTTATGCATGTACACTAGACTTGTGTGTCATGTTGTGACGCATCAGTAGGTGTATCTGAAGCTTTTTTTTCTATTCGACTACTTGCAGATGGTCTTGCAGACCGTTTCTACGTAACCGGGCAGTTATTGGCGGGACCAGAAGGGTCTCCAACCAATGGGGACGAGTAAAATACTTAACCTAAGTTAACTACTAATACTTTAACATCATGAGTACTAGCAACAACAGTACTAAGGGCGACCCCTAATGGGACTCGGACCTCGGCTTAGGGCGTTGCTGGCGGGAGGACTGGGGGGACACATATCGATGAATCTGAAGCTATCAGATTCATATATTTTGTATGAAAGCGTGCACACTAGACATGTCGCGTCCCACACGTCTCCACACGACACGTAAGTCTAATGTGCATCGGAATTTACAGGCTCTAATGAAAAGTCGAAATTAGGAACACATAACAGCACGCCTGTATTCCCCAAAGGCCTGTATTCGCCTGTATTCTCCGGGCTGCTACTGAGGAATCTCACACGGAAAAACCTATTAACACTTTGCCCGATCTGGGAATCGAACCCACGACCTCACAATTAGCAGTCGCTTTTGCCACCATTAGGAATACGGTTCCAATAAGTAATTTCCTATGGAGCAGAACCGGCAAGAACCTCCCTGGTTACTCTTTTTAACCGACTTCCAAAAAAGGAGGAGGTTCTCAATTCGTCTGTATGTTTTTTTTTTGTTTTTTTTTTTAATGTTTGTTACCTCATAGCTCCGCCATTTATAAACCGATTTAGATAAAAAAAAGTTTATTTGAAAGGATATACTTCCAGATTGGTCCCATTTAAATTTGGTGAAGATCTGATGAAGAACTTCGGAGATAGACAATAGAACTCCTCAATGACGAACAGTACGCATAATGTGATGATGTGATTATGTTACGAGCAGCGTCTTTAGTAGGTCCAACCATATTTTATAATTAAGGCTACTAAAACGAAAAAAATAAAAAAAACATTTTAACAAAAATAAAACCGACTTCAAAAAAAACGATGAAAAGAATAAAATAATTACCATATCATAAAATTAACAGTTTTAGAAGTCGGTGCCTTCAATTTGGTTCAGCGTGGCACCGACTTCTAAAACTGTTAATTTTATGATATGGTAATTATTTTATTCTTTTCATCGTTTTTTTGAAGTCGGTTTTATTTTTGTTAAAATGTTTTTTTAGATCAATATCTTTAGTAATTTTGAAAAATACTATGATGTAAGTGTAGCTATCAGCAGTGAAACAGCAGTGAAACCCTAATGTTGTGACCGTCGGACTGCCAAATCATAGGTCTCGAGTTCGAACCCAAGGCATGCACCTCGCTGACTCTTCGCAATCATATGCGTATTGTATAATTATTATCATTTGCTTAAAAACGATGAAGGAAAACATCGTGAGGAAACCGGCATGCCTAAGAGATATTTCTCGATAGCATGTAAAGTCAAGTCAGAGGCCCATGGGCGGCATAAACTATAACACCAGGTTAGTCACAAATCACACGAAAAGAAGACGTGTAGTTATGTGAATATAATTTAGTTTTAAATACAAAAGAAAAAGAAATAAAAAATTACACAGCTAAGTACCTGCTACCTGGTAAGTCTTCTAAGTTTTTATATCGCTACTTATATGGTCTTTTTACCTTCATAAGTACTCAAAAATTAAATGGCTAAAAGCCTATTAACCATTCCATTAGGACTGAACTAATGGCATACAGTTTTTAAAAGGCAAATTATCCTTTGAAGGACTCGAAATATGATTATCAAATTAATAACATGCAGGGTCATGAAGGGCGGCGGCCTGGGACTACATTTTTGGATCGTTAATACAAATACTTTTACATTATAATTCATATTTGGCTTTCGTACAATTAATTTGGGATAATATTGGGCCTTTCAATTCCCAATTTCGGTCGCTACTTAAAATTCCATTTGAGTATTTTTTGCTGAGGTCCGAATTTTATTCATATAACGTTTTTTTGTGATTTTTTTGTTAAAAATGAGTCTTTGAATTTTAATTACTCTTCATGTGGATTACGGAGTACCTACTATTGATCTGCACATGAATTTAAAAAGTCAGGGGTGCGGGCTTGGGAGAGGGAGGCCGCTTCTTCTCTCCCTTCTCGAGCTAGACGCACCGGGCGCCGGGGGGCGCGTGACGATCTCCGGCCACCCTAGTGAGTGGCCTGCGGGCGGCGGGTTAGGGGACCCGTCGCCCGAACAGTAACAGGCCCAGGGAGGACGGCGCGCCGTGTTCCGCGCTTCTCGAAGGAAGTGGGGCAGGGGAGCAATTGCCCCACCACAGGAGAGGTCCACCAGAAGAAGCTGGTGGACCGAGACCTGCCGGGGTCGCGGTGCATGCAACAGCGAATCCCGTGACCCCGGCCTTAGGTCAGAAGGAGGGACACCGTTGGTTTTTAGCCGGTAAGAGTCCGGCAGACCCCCTCGCCTTCCCCGGGCGAGGGACATCCATGAGGATATTCTAACGAAAAAAAAAAGGGGTGCGGGCTTGGACCCAACGTAGATCCTCCTGCATTGAAGGCAAGCATAAAACCACTAGGCTATCAGCTTCTCATTCTTATTACATAACAACATAACATCACGCCTGTATTCCCCGAAGGGTTGGGCAGAGGTGTATTGAAACATACATTTCGCTGTTATGTTTAAGAGCCTATTGCCATCAACCGAGCACAAATCCGAACTCCGAGCTGCTAATGAGGAATTCCACACAGAAAAACCCAATAACACTTTGCCCAACTTGAGGATCGAACCCAGGATTTCACGATCAGCAGTCCCGCTTACCTCCACTAGACCAACAAGGCAGAGCTTATTAAAAATTCAATATATTCTATACTAGCTGTTGTCCGCGGTTTCACTCGCATCCCGAGAGAATTACTTCATATACCCGGATAAAAAGTATTATATATTTCAATCCAGTACATGGTGTATCTGTGTGCCAAAGGAGATGTTTCATTTTTGTATGGGACTCCGGCCATAATATGTACCTTTTAGAAAAGCTGGGAAACTTAACCCTGAATAGCTTACAGAAACATTTTTTTCATAATATCAAATGTTTTCATGCACAAAATAAAAGTTAAAAATGTTTGACGTTTGTCGTGAGAGTTATGACAGCTGTGAGAGGTTGTAAAGATGACGTTTACCTAACCTAGAAATTGATATTTGTTAATTACTGACTGACTGTGACCTGACATTTAGAATTTTTCGTTCAGAAGTACACGTCAAAAAAGAAGAATAAATATTTTTCTAACGAAATCGTCACACAAGCTTAGAATTAGTCGAAAAAGATGGCTAAGAGAATAATAATTATTATTAATTGTACAAGAACACATACCTTTCATATTTAACGTCTACGTGAATTATGTTTTTATTTGACATGATTTCAGAACGAAAGCAGGCTATGCAAACTATAGGACGTCATGTTGAATAGAATATGGCAATAATTGAAAACTTATTATATTTTGTGCACATCAAATCAGGTTTAAATTCACGAAAGAATATTTTTCCTCAATTCTTGGATTTTTTTCCCCTTTTTCGATAAATGTACATCTTATGGCCGAAAATGAAACATCTCCTTTCATATAAATCTGTTCAGCAGTTTTTGCGTGAAAGAGTAACAAACATCCATACATCCATACATAGAGATAAACTACGATAACATGTCCCGCCCCTCCAAATTACTATTTCAATGTGTTTAGTCACATCTTCACGAAAGAGTGTGCATGTAGTTGTAGTTTTTGTTTGACGGCTGTCTCAACACGCACACATGCGTTGTGAGTGTTGGTGGTGCTTTATAAATACTTTTGCAAATACATTGATGCGTTTTGAATTTTGGAGGGGCGGGACATGTTATCGTAGTTTAGGGAACATACCCATACTTCGTGACCCATTTTTCCCTCCCCCTCCTCGGTGACCACCCGTAGTATATGCCAATACCCCCCCCCCCCCCTCTAGTTTTCACGTGGTAATATATAAATATGGTTTTATCATTTTTTTGCAAACAGTAAGTTAAAAAAAATATTATTTGACTCATATGTGCGAGTGCTGCCACCTGTGAGTTCAAAAAGCGCTAAACTCTGCGCGCCATATTTGAATATAGCTAGAAAAACACGAGATTTCCCTAGAGGATATTGACTACGTGACGAAAACCTAAGACCCCCCCCCCCCCCGCCCATGTGACCAAGCGTGGAATTTTGAAGACCCCCCCCCCCCCTTGAACGGGTCACGTAGTATGGGTACGTTTCCTTATCTCTACAATCTTTCGCGTTTGCAATATTAGTAAGGATCTTTCTCACCTTATTATAGCTACCGTTCTCGTCATCGAAGCCGCAGTTGTTGGGCAGGTTGGCCCTGGCCTGCACCTTGTTAGACTCCAGGCCCAGGAACCATATCTCTGGATACTTCCGGACCTCGTTCCTCTCCCATTCTGATAGTCTTTCTCCGTAGAGTTTCAACGCTTCTGCAATGGAAGAAATATTTATGTTATTATACTTTTTTTAGGTGGCGTTTTACCCTTGCCTCACCTGATGGTAAGCGCAGACAAGGTCTAAGATGGAGCACACGAATAAGACAGATTCCCCTGTATACCTCTGACTCTAACTCACCTTTCCCATGGGGTCAGGCAGAAACTATAGAACGCCATATACGCCTTACATTCTCCATTCGCTTCATCCATATTCATACATCTTGTCATACACGCACGCTGGTTGAGAGTGCTACGCACCTGTCCTTTATGAAGAACGTCTCCAATAACATCGATGTATGTCCTTCTAAGACGTCCTCTACACATACATACGACGGAATACAGTAAACTGCTTGGCGCCAGACTTTAATGTGAGGGTGGTAGCAAGCCAGGCGGACCGTATAGATCCTACCACCAAGCGTGCTGTTTTGACTAGCGGAAATCGCGCTTGTAGTAGGTACTAGGTACGTATCTTGTTATCCAATCTACTAAAGTTTTGGTCTTCTTTTCGTGTAGTTAGTAACTAACCTGGTGTCACCGTTTATGCCGCCCATGGGCCTCTGACTTGGCTTCACATGCCGTCAAGAAATACCTCCCAGGCATACCGGTTTCCTCACGATGTTTTCCGTTCACCATTTTTAAGCAAGGGATATTTATACAATACGCACATGAATCCGAAAAGTCAGAGGTGCGTGCCTTGCGTTCGAACTCGAGACCTATGACTTGGCAGTCCGACGGTCACACGACTTGGCTATCACTGCTAAAGTTTTGGTATTTTTCATTGAATGTGTTCTATTAATGATACTTATAGTCCGCACGCAAGTGCTAGTCACCTCCTGAGGTATGGGAGCGGCAGGAGGGGAGTGTGAAACTATAGACACGGTCTCTCAGTTCGCTTTGTCTTGTCCACCGCACGCACCTCTCTTCTGCCGCTCCGATACCTCAAGAGGTGACTAGTACTTGCGTGCGGACTATAGTAACACTGTTAAGTTTCACCAGATAATTTGAAATAACTCTATCGACAATTCAATCTCAGTTACTGGCTCCACTGATCCCATAAAAGTCATAACATAAGTGAAGCAAATAAACCGTACTCACGTACTCACCCACCACTTAAAGCCCGACTCACTTACAAGTTCTAAAGTACCAAAACTCTTCCATCACTCGATTGGAGGACAATTTGATTACGTCGATCAAAGATTCTTCTTAACAGAGTAAATAAAATAAAAAACTCGGGACTTATAAAATCTGAAAAACCTCTAATGTAAAATGTATTAGCAGAGGTCAAGGTCTGACACCGAGTTGGATAACGTAGGGCTGCTGCTAACGATTTTAAAGTTTAAAGTCTGATATAAGGTCACGGTTCACCTTGGCTACCGTATATCAAACTCGTGGCTCGCGGGTAAAGATTATCTTACCTTAAATTTAAAAAAAAATTGCCTCGCACTAGGATTTCTCCTGTATCGTGGGTGCGTTTACAAACACAAATCTACACACGCCCAAACATCCAGACCCGGAACAACTATCTGTAGGCCATGCAAATATTTGTTCCGTGCGGGAATCGAACCCACGACCCGTAGCGCAGAAGCCGATCGCTCAGCCACTGCACCAAACCCACCGCGCGGATCATAATTATGGTTTGCGAGGTTAAAATGCGCTTCCCGCGGTCAGTCTGCAGATGGGTGACCGTTTGTTACACATCGAAACCCCTCGGCGCCTCAGAGAGCACGTTGAACCGTCGGTCCCGGATGTCTACCTATGACAGTCGTTACGAGAAGTCAGAAACCCGAAAGTCTGACAACCGGTCTAACCTTAAGCTATCGGCATTGCCCTGTAACTGTTGTAGAGGTCTGATAGCAGTCGCTCCGTGTAAAATACTGGTATTCAGCCGCATCTGGTTAGACTGGAAGCTGACCCCAACATAGTTGGGAAAAGGGTAGCCGGATTTTTTATGATAGCAATTCACCTAGAACACTTAGCTCAGAACTGTACGGAACTTGAGGAAGTAAATAGTCCGAAAAATGTCTTAACTTTAAAAGTTGCAACTTAAACTTTGAAAGCGATGAATCTTCTGAATGCTTACGTAATGTTATATACTTAGTAAGAGCACTTGTGCATTGCGTCTGACCCAAATTCGAGAAAATACGATCCGAAAAAGCTGCTACTATTTGTATGAACGGTTGTGCAGTACATGCGATCCGAATTTCATAGATTTGCAACCGAGTTTCCTCAGCGCCCGTTCCCACAGCGGATCCGTTTTAACAGATATGTCGGTACTGAATGTGCTGTTCATATTTGTACCGACGGATCAGTTAAACAAATGGCAGCTGTGTCGCATCTGGTAGGCAGGATACGATAAAAATAACGGATCCAGTATTTTTTACTGGATTCGGAATACTGTCGTGTATGTGAACTCGATCATACAACTACAGGCGCCATCACCAAAATAAAAACGGATCCTGAAACCGTTTCTGAGTGAACTAGCTGCCTGATCGTATCGGCTCGTTCTTATTTTAATTATCTATGCAGGAATATTTGCACAACATGCTAGAAGTATTTACTCTTATTCAAACCCCATTTTCAAGAAAAAATGGATTCTTTACAGAACAGTTTAATTGCAAAATAGTACGGTTAATTAATCGGGCATCATCAAAACAGTTTAGACAACTCGTTTGGTGCAGTGGCTGAGCGATTGGCTTCTGCGCTACGGGTTCGTTTCCCACTCGGATCAAATATTGGTACGGCCTACAGATAGTTGTTCCGGGTCTGGGTGTTTTGCGCATGTGAAGATTTGTTTCTGTAAACGCACTCACGATACAGGAGAAATACTAGTGTGGGGCAATGTTTCTACATAAAAAAACGCGATGAATATAATTTTTTTTTTATTTTTTAGACTTTCTTGTTGGTCTAGTGGTCGCAAGCGCGACTGCTGAGCATGGGGTCCTGGGTTCAATCCCTAGGTCGAGCAAAGTGTTATTGGAGTTTTCCATTAGGAATTTTTCAGTAGCAGCCCGGAGTCTGGATTTGTGCCCGGTTAATTGCAATAAGCTCGTCCCCTATTACATGGAACTTAAACATAACTAGCGAAACGAGGGTGTACCTACTAAAAACACCTCTGGCGACCCCTTCGAGGAATATATGGCGTGATGTTATGTTATGTAAAATAAGTTCATATGGTCGTAGTTCGTAGCGACACCCGTAAACGTAAGCTATTACTTCTGAGTGGCGACTGGAGATGACTTTATCGCCCACCAGTGCAAGCAAGATGGCACTCACACCGACCGATTTATTACTGAGGCCAGCTCAAAGTGTACTGTATACCTACTGCGTTATATCCAGACTATATGACATACATAACATAACATCACGCCTGTATTCCCCGAAGGGTCGGGCAGAGATGTATAGTAACACCCTCATTTTGCCGTTATGTTTAAGTCCCATATAGTAGAGAGCGAGCCTATTGCCATCAACCGGGCACGAATCCGAACTCCAGGCTGCAACTGAGGAATTCCACACGGAAAAACCCAATAACACTGCCCGACCCGGGGATTGAACCTAGGACCTCACGATTAGTAGTCGCCCTTGCCACCACTAGACCAACGAGGCAGTCTATACTGGGTGTAAAAATAGCCTTAACGAAGCCGAAGTCTACGCATACTGTACATAAAACTAAGTAACATACAGCAAAAATAATTACTGGGAAACGACTTTTATTTTTAGGTATTAAAAAACAGCTTTAAACCGTAGCGCGCAATGTAAGAGCGTGCGCTGCAGACTGTGCCTACATTTCGAAAATGTTGATAATGTTTGTATAAGAATGTTTAGTAATAATATTTAAACTTAGTTTTCGTAAAAAACGTTCAAAAATATGGTGACTTTGACCTTCAATATCTCCATAACCAGTCCGTTCCCAGGTATGGCCCAATACCAAAAAATCTTTGTAATGATGGGAAGACTACGTGGCTCTCGGCTTCGTTAAGGGTATTTTTACACCCGATATAACACTGTTTTTAAAATAGCGTTCAATATATTGGTGTTAATTCTACTGGAGTACTCTGAAGAAGAAAACAATGATATCATAGAGGTTAAACGCTTGCGTTCTATGCTGGACGGTCTGAGTACGACCTCGGTCCGCAACTCAGACTTTTAGTTTTTTTTTTTTAATTTAAACCGTTGCTCCACACCAGGATTTTTCCTGTATGGTGGGTGAGTTTACAGACATAAATCTTCACTAGCACAAACGCCCAGACCCGGAACAACTATTTGTAGGCCATACAAATATTTGATCCGTGCGGGAATCGAACCCACGACCCGTAGCGCAGAAGCCAATCGGTCAACTACTCCACCAAACGTGTCGTCAAAAATTTACGGATCAGAAGTTAGTTACCACGCGTTAATGATGAAGGAAAACGTGAAAGAAACCTTGATTTTTATTGATTTTTATAACAGCAGTGATAGCTTAGTGGTGTGACCGTCGGACTGACAAATCATAGGTCTCGAGTTCGAACCCAAAGCACGCGCCTCTGACTTTTCGGATTCATTTTTTTTTCCTATTCGACTCTTGTAGATGGTCTTGCGGACCTTTTCTACGTAACCGGGCTATTATTGGCGAGACCAGAAGGGTCTCCGAACCAATATCTAAACTAACTACCTAGCTAACTACGCTAACTACTGGAACATCATGACTATTATAGCAGCAACACCTCTAAGGGTGTCCCCAAGGGGGGACTCGAACCCCTTAGGGTGTTGAATGCGAGAGGACTGGGAGGGATACGACAGCTTGATGAGGGCTGCATTAACAACGGTGTGACTGCGCGGAGTCAGAGGGGACGACCGGCTCCGCGGCTGCGGCGGGTGAGCACGGTGGATCGGGGGCGGCGGTTTTTTCGGATTCACGTACGTATTGTATATTTATCACTTGCTTTAAAACGGTGAAGGAAAACATCGTGAGGAAACCGGCATGCCTGAGAGATATTTCTCGGCGGGATGTGAAGCCAAGTCAGAGGCCCATGGGCGGCATAAACGACACCAGGTTAGTCATTAACCACACGAAAAGAAGAAGATTGAATACTATCTGTTTTGCCCAGAATTTAAAACTCTCCAAAGGGTCTTAATAAACAATGGTGGAGATCTAAATATTAATGCCGACCCTTTTTTGTTTAGTAAAACATCAGCTATCGGTCGTTTCGTATTCGCGCGCACGCCTTAGGACTCCATTTTATTGACTGCTATCATTTACGAGAGGCTGGTTCTTAAGAGTTTTTGCCAGGTAAATTTACAGGCGGAATTATGGTGTACCGTAACGCTTACAATCCCAAAGGAAATAGGTTGAAATGTATTTTCATAAACCAACAGTATTAAAAGTAGAGCTTCATAATTTGGTATCTACAACTAACATTCGTTGAACAAGACTTGCTCAGATACTTGGCATAATAACAGGTACACCCACTATTGTGTACCATATAATAACCTACTATTATACCCCAGATATTTGCAGTAAGATAAAGGAACTGCTAATGTACTTGCTGATCGACTTTCACTCTGTGTCGTATTTCGTAAACCCTGCTATGACTAAAATCGTTGTCGCTGCTGTAATTATCTAATCATAATTAATTTTGGTATGCAGGTTCTTTAAAAAAATAAAGTTAAAAAAAAATATGTTAAATGGTCTAGCTACCCCTAGTAGAACCCCGGTAGAAGATTCAAAGTTGAAATTATTATAATGTTATATTGTTATGGGAATTGAATTTGTGTGTGAAGTTTAAGGAGAATCGGTTAAGAAGTTGTTGGAAAATATATTGCAAGATTTGAAAGAAACAATGAAGTGAAGCTTAAACCGTTTAAAATTAGACCAGTTAAGTCTACAGGTGCTTAAAGCCTGCATTTTTACTACACAAATGGATAAATACGCGCTAATTGATTGAAATAATATTCGTTCTATGCTTTTTTCTAATTATCCAATACTACGTAACATAAATCTGTGCTGTAATGTAACCCATTTAGCAGTACCCTACCATGCTAAGTATGCGTTAAAAGTTAAGTGGCCTTTAAGACTATGTCTACAGTGATGGTAGAAGAGCGGGGAATTAAACGCTTGAACTCACATCTCACGTTTGCCTCATGTAATATAGAGCAAATAATGTGGGGCATATAAACCTTCCTGTTGAATCACTCTATCTTTTGCTGAAAACTGCGTTAAAATCCGTTGCGTAGTTTAAAAGATCTAAGCGTACAGACAGCGAGAGCGACTTTGTTTTATACTATGTAAAGATTCATATTAATTACATTTCTAAATATTTAAAAAAAAATCATAAAAAGACATTTAAAAATATTTTTAAAAATGTAGCCCACCAGTACCGGGAACAGGGTCCAAGCTGCCGAATTAATAGTCCAAGAATTTATTCTTAGTCTAGCCTTTTCCCAATCATGTTGGGGTCAGCTTTCAGTCTAACCAGATGCAGCTCAATACCAGTATTTTACACACAGCGACTGCCATCACACCTCCGCAACCCAGTTAATGGGCAATGCCGATATCCTAAGGTTAGACCGGTTGTCAGACTTTCGGGCTTCTGACCTCCCGAGACCGACTGTTCAACGTTCTCTCCGAGGCACGGAACATTGATTCTCAGTATTACCATTGAAAGCAAAGTTTAATGACATAATTATAACATACCGCATTTTGCATCATCATTAAGTATTCTCATAATACTATAAAATCTTCAACAAACATTACGTGAAGTTCATAAAAAAGTTATAAGACTTAAAACACGTAGGGAGACACCATTCCATAAGAGCCTTTTATTGTAATGTTTTACATGGAGGCTCTTTCTTTGTTCGTCGCAGTTTTAATGGAAAACTCTATAATAATTCACCAACATCCACCTTATTATAATGGATGGAAAATAATACTTCATTTGTACGAATACTTTTACCACTGGGCGTAGCCAAGGGGTCCAGGGTGAGGCAAACTTAGTCAGACAATAAATATTTGTTTTTTCAATAAATGTAAGTGCAGAATGGGATTATGAGGCAATTTTGACCCATAAACTTATTTTTGAGGTCCAAATAAGTATAGACGGGCATTGGTTTGCCCATTTAAGGTAATTGTTTTGTGGACATGGGTGGCGAGTTGACTGAATCAATCATTTACCTGTGCCAGAGTGGGGTAAAACGCCCCATCTTTTTTCTTTTATCATCTTTCATCTTTCTTTTTTTTGACGACACGTTTGGTGCAGTGGCTAAGCGATTGACTTCTGCGCTGCGGGTCGTGGGTTCGATTCCCGCACGGAACAAATATTTGTATGGCCTACAGATAGTTGTTCCGGGTCTGGGTGTTTGTGCATGTGAAGATTTGTGTCTGTAAACGCACCCACGATACAGGAGAAATCCTAGAGCGGGGCAACGTTTTGTTAATAATAAAAAATACTATCTACCCTAACCTGAATACGCTAATGCCACCTAACGCGGCATGTTCTGTGTTTAATTCTTTTCCGCTCTGTCGCTCTCTGCCTCCACTCAATAAAACCGCAGCCTTACTTACAATGATTAATACCGTTCGCGTGCTACCACGTGACGACGTCATATCTTCATATAGGATTGGAAATCTTGATACTTGAACACAATTCACTTCAGGCTTGGCTTGATGCTACATGTTGATGTATCGTCTTTGATGATGAATTGGTTTTATTTGCTGTGTCATGTGAGGTGTGCTCTGTGTCTTTTGTGAGTTATATAGCTATAGTTGGTAGTTTCGACGTCACCTAGTGATTACTGTTCAATGACAGATTATCTACATATTATTTACGTAACAACATCACGCCTGTATTTCCCGAAGGGTTGAGCAGAGGTGTATAGTATCACCGTCATTTCCCGTTATGTTTAAGTCTCATGTACCTAATAGGGGGCGAGCCTATTGCCATCAACCGGGCACAAATCCAAACTCCGAGCTGTTGCTAAGGAATTTCACACGGAAAAACCCAATAACACTTTGCCCGACCTGGGGATTGAACCCAGGACCTCGCGATCTGCAGTCGCGCTTTCCACCACTAGACGACCAGCCCATTGAGGGCCCTTCTCCGTTCTCCTTGTTCAACTGTATCTGACTTAAAAAGCTCAGTAATCATATGATACGCTTTAACAGACTTTGACTTGGCTTTTTTTTCACCAGTGGTGTCGATTCTGTTTTGCACAAACTAAACTTAATTTAGAATATTGCCATCTTTTTCACTCTGATAAAATAAGAAAGAGACGGACATAAATAAGAGCTGTCAAAATTAGTTGAACTAAAATTTCCATACAAGTTAAGAACAGACGGCGCGAGAAAAGGACGGTGATAGATAAGAACTAAGTTAGAAATGTCAAACTAGATTATAAGACGTTCCTCCAAAACTTACTCGACTCGTACTCGACTCAGGACGGCCTCGAAAACACCTTCAAAATTGTATTCTTAATCGCAATTTCGAGTGAACTTTGAGGTTCCTCGACTGAGGGGTCCTCAAATGAGTCGAAGTAGAATGGAGCGTTACCTACGTCATAATTTTGTTTATCTGCATCGCGCAAATAAAGCCGCGATAAATAGTTGTAAGGATTATCGTAAGCACATTCGATAGTCTTCAAAATTCATTTCTGTTACATACGAACTTTGACACTTCTTTCCTTAAGATGGGTTCCGAAGTACCTTGAGTTTGACAGATGATTCCTTACCTCGACTGAGGAACAATCTCGAGTCGAGGACGTCTATGTCAACTATAACTCTCGATGGTAGTGAGAAAGACTGAGTCGAGGTGGAGTCCAGTCGAGTAAGTTTTGGAGGAACGTCTTAGAATATGGGTGTAATCTAGTTTGACATTTCTAACTTAGTTCTTATCTATCACCGTCCTTTTCTCGCGCCGTCTGTTAGAAAAAGATAGCAATTCTTTAATTTTTAGTTTAGTTGGTGAATAAGAGAATGCGCGCCATTGTTAATTTCTGCACTGAATTAAATATGGCGTCAGTTGCTAGTTCTCCCAGTTTATTACGACAGTCGACGGAGGGAAATGGATCACTGCGTTGCGTCTTAGTGACAGCCTTAACTACCAGGCGGGAAATAACTCTGGCGTGTAACTATTAAACGATTTTGCTGTAATTACATCTAGAACATTCTGTAAGATTAGCCTTTAGATTGTTGCTGTAAATATATTTCTAATTAGAACTGTTTCAAAGTCAGTTCATTTAAGTAGAGTGCATTTGAAAGATAAATCGGTTTAATAGCTTCAGGAAGGATTAATTTATTAGAGGGGCTCGTGGTTAACTAACAACCGCGCCGATTATAGGATTTGTGAGGTTAAGCTGCGCTTGCCGCAGTCAGTCCGATGATGGGTAACCCTTCGTTACACATCGAGAGCACGTAAAACCGTCGGTCCCGGGTGTCATATGAATACGTATGACATTCATTATGGGTAATCAGAAGCCTGAAAGTCTGACAACCGGCCTAACCTTAGGATATCGGCATTACCCAGTAACAGGGTTGCGGAGGTCTGATGGCAGTCGCTCCGTGTAAAATACTGGTACCTATTCAATAGCAACTGGTTAGACTGAAAGCTGACCCCAAGATAATCGAGAAAAAGCTAGGAGGAAGAAGGAAGGATTAATTATTGTGAGTGACTGCGTTTTGAGTTATTGTTAAAGATTTAAGTGCATACAACAGCTCGTACGATAGATATGAAATCTATAAAATTAAAAATTACGGCGTCTATTTTTGTTTGTAAAAAAACTGACTTTAACTATGGAAGCTGATAACTATTGGCAGTTTTTTTAGCATAATTCGATCACAATCTATACTACCATAACTATACTAATATTATAAAGCTGAAGAGTTTGTTTGTTTGAACGCGCTAATCTCAGGAACTACTGGTTGGAATTGAAAAAAATATTTTTGTGTTGGATAGTCCATTTATCGAGGAAGGCTATAGGCTATATAACATCACGCTACAACCAATAGGAGCGGAGCATAAATGAAAAATGTTGCAAAAACGGGAAAAATGTCCACCCGTGCGAAGCCGGGACGGGCCGCTAGTTCTGTGATAAAAGTACTTCTAAAAAATACTGTAAAAGTAGGTCGATAAAACATACAACAGAGTTATTTACGTAACGTTAAGTACGATACATTTTAGAGAGGTAATATCGAAACTAATGGGATCTACACCACAAACTGGTAAAGTGTTAACTACCATTAATTAAAGTTAAAACAATAACACAACATAGACAAGTTCACTCTGAACCAGTGGTGTGGCGTGCCTTGGCGGGGCCCCGTATAAAAATTTGTTTGGGGGCCCTTACGAAGAGTAATGATTTCTCACAAAAGAAAAAAATATGTTTGCATAAAATTAAAAGAAATATTTATTCATCATAATTATCTATCTGTCAGTTTTTCCAAAATTATTACAAACAATTCAAATTAAATATACACTCTCCTTGCCTTTTTTCGGCAAACTGATTTATTAAATCATTTATAGCTGATGATGACTTTAGTATTTCTAAAGTTTCTGCCTCTATGGACAATAGTGACAGGTCTGACAGTTTTATAAATTTTTGCTTACGCACGTTGGGGGTCCCCGTGGCCTGGGGGCCCCGTATAATTGATACGGCAGATACGGCGGTAGCTACGCCCCTGCTCTGAACACGCCCTCTGAACTCCACTAATTGAATAGTTCCAGTTTATAAAACCACTTTGTGCTGTTAGTCTTCGTTTTAAGAGGAATGTGGATGATGAAGTGGTTGAAAGTAGCTTTGAAATAATCCAATTAAATTGTTACTATAGGTACTCTTTTAGTGCAGGATGTGATTTTCAAGTGGTGACGAACGGACATTTTTTTTTTCCACTCAATTATTATTCGTAAGCAAGACATTGTAAAAAATTCACAGCGCCTACGTAAAAAGTCTGAGCAAGATACGTTCTTACGTGAAGCTATTATAGAAAAGGTTATGGTCAGGCGTGAAGGTATAGGTAAAAATGGAGGGCACACTACAAACTCCTACTGAAAGTCAAAACATTTGGCCTTGAATATTTGGAAAAGATGGAATATTATTTAGTTTGGACTTTGGAAATTATTTAGAAAGAGACAGAATTTCAAAGTAAATATTCGACGACAAATGTTTCGATTTTCATCGGCCTCCATCTTTACCTAGCGGAATGAAAATGCTATACACCTTAAGGTCTATTTTTGCCTGCACAGTGCAAGAAACGAACTATTTTACCGACTACGTATTGCCAACATTATAGAAATGAAAATACACGTCTTTTTGACAAGATATTATGGTGACATGGTGACAGACAAGTAATGTCAATTTATTTAATCATCGATTTGATTAATGTCATGGATTTTATAACAAAACTCCTCAAATCAAAGACATTATATGGCACTACTACGTCATGTGGAGGCAAAAGGCAATTTTGATCTTTGGTACCAAACAATTAAACATAATTTTCTATGCATTGGTCTGTTCCGTTCAAAAGTTTGAAAAAGTAACATGTGCCCGCGATGTGGGAAAGGAATGAAATTGAAAACTGACGAACCTTTTCTTTCCCGTTACCTTCATGCGGTCAGGTACATGGACCGAACGAAAACTTTGTTCCATAACAAAAACCCAAGAATTTATTCAGAAAAAGTTACGCAAGGATTTCTTTTTCGTTGTAAGACAGAAGAACTTTATTGAAAGTTTAAAATATGTAGATAAGCATTTTTCAGATCTTATTATTCTTGCCTGTTTATGTAATAACTTATTCTGCTATTTTTCTCAAAAGAATATTTTATCTAACTTCTTCTCTTGTACTTATAAGCAGCTATAAGTAGGTACAAGAATAGCTCATGCCGTGGTGAAAAGATAAGCTAGTCAGCAAGGTTGGTAGCGAGGCTGACTGCCCAGCGTGCAGCGTGCCGGACGTTGGTACTTAAGTATCGTCACTCGTGAAGGTTTTAACTAGAAAATATTATTTACTAAAGTATGGTATATACAAAGTTATTGAAAAAATACTAACATGCTTTTGGTTGCTATCTTTATCTTCTTTAACTTTACATAGTATAAAACAAAGTCACTCCCGCTGTCTGTACGCTTAGATCTTTTAAACTACGCAATGGATTTTAATGCAGTTTTCAGCGATATATAGAATGATTCAAAAGGAAGCTTTATATTTACATTAGTATCGACATTGCACCCATGCAAAGCCGGGGCGGAGCGCTAGTTTACTATAATTAAAAGTAACAACTTTTGTTCTGACTTTTAGAAATATCTTAATAATAATCATCTTCCCGTAAACTTCACAAGCTTATCGTTTATTTTGTTAGGGAAGATGTTCACAGCGGCGGTCCGAGGGGGGGGACGTAGGGATCATGACCCCCCCCTAAAATCGTACACGTCAATGTGCAATAAATTCTAATGTGCTCAATTTATTTTGCTGTTAATAATGCCCCCCCCCCCAAAGTTAGGCTGCGACCGCGCCTGGATGTTCAGAGCCTGATTAAACCTATAGTCTAAAAAGGCTGAAGCCTGCACGAGCTCCTGGAGGGTCTGATGAAATAGGCCGAGCGACCGGCGACAGACGACAAGCATTTTGAAAGGAGAATCGTCGCCGTGCGTGCCGGTTTCGGGGCGGCCAATAGCAAAACGCCCAGTGAGAGATTTTTACTCAATTAACCCCGACCCCACCCCCCGGCGCCAAGTTTATATTTAGCCTAGTATCGGCTTCAATCCTAAATCATCAGGTCTTGAAGATGTTTATTTGAAAGACAGACACAGAATCGTGTAGGGTGAAACTATGATTACAGTTAAGATAGTATCAGTATGTCAGGATTGCGAGCATGGTAAATAAAGTAAATGAAACCAACATAGACTCTCCACCACTGAGAGTACTTATATTTGGGTTAGTGGTTAGTTAGAGTAAGCTAGTTCACAATATAATTGACAGAAGATCAGAAAATAAGGACAAGCTAATTTATACTAATATTATAAAGAGGAAACATTTGTATTTTTGGTTTTTTGTATGTAACGAATAACTTTAAAAACTACTGGACCGATTTCTAAAATTATTTTGCCGTTAGAAAGCTACATTATCACTGAGTAACATAGGCTACGGGCGGAGCCGTGAGGACACAGCTAGTCAGATATAAAAGGTGAGACTTCTTCGGCTGTTCGACATAGAATCCTCTGCTCCGTCGAATGACCACTGTTTTTATAACGTCGGGTACGTTCATTAATTTTGAAGACTACCCTCCTTTATTAACCGACTTTCAAAAAAGGAGGAGGTTATCAATTCGACTGTATGTTTTTATTTTTTTGTATGTTTGTTCCGCGATATCTTTGCTAATTGTGAACCGATTTTGATGATCATTTTTTTGTTTGAAAGAGTATTCTTTCGAAGTAGTCCCATTCAAATTTGGTGAAGATCTGATGAAGAACTTCGGAGATAGACAATTTGAAGTCGGTTTTATTTTTGTTAAAATGAAATTATCAACATTGTCCAGTGTTACCAGCTACCTATAAAATTTAACAGTTACACGTGTAACTATTAAAGAGTCAAAACATTTTTGGGCTGCAATAATTCACAAACTAAGCCAAATACAGAAGCCATTGGTCTATAAATCCGAAAATTTGGCAGCCAATTCTATCTCCAACGCTTCGAGCACCGAAAATAGGTAGCCTGAATGTGCCAAATCACTTGTGGCCATTGACGCGGCCGCGATTCACACAGTTCGATCCAATTCGCTTGAAGCCTGGGGACCTACTCCGAAAAACCGACCAAGTGTGAGTCGGACTCGCGCACGATGGGTTCCGTATCATTATCTATAAAAACGGCAAAACAATCACGTTTGTTGTATGGGGCCCTTAAATATTTATTTTATTCTATTTTTTAGTATTTGTTGTTATAGCGGCATTAGAAATACATCATCTGTAAAAATTTCAACTGTCTAACTATCACGGTTCATGAGATACAGCCTGGTGACAGACGGACGGACGGACGGCGGAGTCTTAGTAATAGGGTCCCGTTTTACCCTTTGGGTACGGAACCCTAAAAACGAACGTCAAAGTCTCGAATCGAAGCGAAGCAACGACGAAGATCGAACTTATAAATATACGATCAACATAACATTACATGACATCACGCCTGTATTCCCCGAAGGGTTAGGCAGAGGTGTACAGTAACACCCTCATCTCGCCGTTATGTTTATATCCCATGTAATAGTAGGGTAGTTTATAGTTAGGGTCGCCTATTGCCATCAATCGGGTACAAATCCAAACTCCGGGCTGCTACTAAGGAATTCAACAAGGAAAAACCTAATAACACTTTGCCCGACCTGGGGATCGAAACCAGGACCTCACGATCAGCAGTCGCGCTTGCCACCACTAGACCAACGAGGCAGTTAACAACGAACTACTAGATGACAACATTTGGTAGTAGGGTGAAAGAAAAACAAAATGTCAAATCGCGAAGAACGAATCGATTGTCCGATCCGAAACATCATCGTGGTTGGAAAACGTGCGATCCGACAGCCGAAACTGTTTCAATTTTCAGAGTAAGCCCCCTGGTACAGTCAGCAACGAAAGTCTTAACACTTCAGTGTTTTAAATCATAACTGAACACAATAATATTCAAAATCTATACTAATATTATAAAGCTGAAGAGTTTGTTTGTTTGAACGCGCTAATCTCAGGAACTACTGGATGAAATTGAAAAATTATTTTTGTGTTGGATAGTTCATTTATCGAGGAAGGTTCTAGGCTATATAACATCATGCTACGACCAATAGGAGCGGAGCATAAATTAAAAATGTTGCACAATGGGAAAAATGTCCACCCGTGCGAAGCCGGGCCGGGTCGCTATGTAACAATAAAATAACACAAACTCTTGACTATTAATATGAAATTCTGAAAAGCAGTGTATCGAATAATTTTGTGTCTTTTAGATGTTATGTAAAAGTAACAGAATTAACAACTTTTGTTGTTAACCGTACATGGAATTCCTATTGTGTTTGAAGCTTTATTATTATTAAATCGCTTTTTGTTAAGTAAGCCTCGTTCCAGCGCTTCAAGCGCTTTTGTCGACCGCGCTATCACGAATGTGCAGTTGGATGATGGTTGAATGTTATTTGAAGTATGACGCTTATAAATGTGAATGAAAGAATACATATACTGCCTCATTGGTCTAGTGGTGGCAAGCGCGACTGCTGATCATAAGGTCCTGGGTTCTCTCCCCACGTCGGGCAAAGTGTTATTGGGTTTTTCTGCGTGGAATTCTTCAGTAGCAGCTCGGAGTTGGATTTGTGCCCGGTTGATGTCAATAGGCTCGCCCCCTATTACATGGGACTTAAATATGACGGCGAAATGAGGGTGTTAGGTACTACACATTTCTGCCTAACCCTTCGGGGAATACAGGCGTGATATTATATGTGAATAAAATAATACAATTAAATCGTGTACATTCAAAAAAACTAATTCTGTTTGTAATTTTGTAATAATCATCTCATTGAGTGCAAAAGGTTGACATAATCAACCCATTACTGTCCCACTGCCAGCACGGGCCTCTCCCCATTCAGAGAAAGGTCCACCACCTTGGTCCACCAGTAGCCTGGTGCGGGTTAGCGGACATACACATCATCGAGAACATTTTGCAGCCCTCCCAGGTGTGCCGGTTTCCTCACGATATTATCTATCACCGTTAATACAAGTGATAATCAAATTCTGATCCGCACATGAATTTGAAAAGTCAGAGGGAGCGGGCTGGTTGCGGTCAAAGACATTCAATGCATGCTTTTGCGAATCCCGCGACCCCGGCCGTACGGTCAGGAGAAGGAACACCGTTGGTTTTTAGCCGGTAAGAGTTCGGCAGACCCCCTCGCCTTCCCCGGGCGAGGGGCATCCATTGAGGATTTTCCAAAGAGAAAAAAAAATAAAATAAAGAGGGAGCGGGCTCGAACTTAGACCCTACTGCATGGAAGACAATCGTTCAACCGCTATTCTTATCACACAACCTTGTAAATATTCTTTATACCTATACTAGCGACCCGCCCCGGCTTCGCACGTGTGCAATGTAGATACTAATGTGGGGCATATAAACCTTCCTCTTGAATCACTCTATCTATTGCTGAAAACTGCATTAAAATCCGTTGCGTAGTTTAAAAGATCTAATCGTACAGACAGCGGGAGCGACTTTGTTTTATACTATGTAAAGATATATCTTGTTTATATTATTTTATCCCGTGTCGGGACGGGTTAGAATATAAAACTTCCTCACTGCACGCTGGGAATAGACACGTGTTGTAAGATTCAACAAAATCCAGTACGCTTGGTGGTAGGATCTATACGGTCAGCCTAGCTAGCTATCACCCTCAAATTAAAGTCGGCGCCAAGTAATTTACTTTGTTCCGTCGTGTGTGTGAGTGTGTGTGAGAACCAGAGGGGTATTTATAGGGGAATCCCTCTATATCTCTGTTCCTTGGATTCGTATGCTCTGACCGCTTACCATCAGGTGAGACTAGGGAAAAATTGGACTAAGTCAAGAATAAAAAATATATATATATATATATGTCGGAGAAGTGAAGTAAACGGCTTGTTTACGTACTAGTGGCGCCATCTATTGGTGTTTGAGATACCCTGGTCGATTAATCAAATCGATAACAGCTGTCATTGAGTCAGTAGTTCTAGCCAGGGTTGTCAAATGAACTGTCACATGTGACGTTCGACATCTGTCAGATGTTGAAGTGAGACCAGAGTGTTAGTGACACGACATATTTGACATCCAGAGCTCGACCGCGCCGGGTGTGCGCACTGATTCTACTCGACCACGTGCAACATGGCGGACACCGATGATATTTCGGATAAAAATCCCTCTGCATCTCTGACATATATATCAACGTATACCACAGCACCTGTGGTGGAACGAGATATGGTGTTCCTCCAACCAGGCGAGTCTTATGCCTGGCGGGCTACTGCTCAACAGTTGATCTTGGGAAGTTGATTTATATAAGGTCTAACCAAAATACCTGGACAAACTTTTACACAGTGTTCAATACGTTTAACTAATCACATCTATGTAAAAAAAAACGAGATCCAAGTGTTTTTCTCTAACAAAAAAATAATAATGTTTTAAATTGCCTGTACTCTCTAAGAATAAACACATCCATTTCTTATGCATCGACCGCCATTGGGGTGCGTGCTAATTCCGTGCCGTGCTTTACCTAAACAGCGAAGTGAAAAATGTAAAAAAAAATTATTAAAGTAAAATTATAGTTGAAAAAAAAAATTTGGTTAGAAAGAAAAACACTTGGATCTCGTTTTTTTTTTGCATAGATATATTCAGTTACACTTACTGAACACTGTGTAAAAGTTTGTCCAGGTATTTTGGTTGGACCTTATATACTATCTGGATGTCAATTAATCTTGATATCGCGATGCAGGATTCTGTGACGTCATATTTGAGAGTCGTCAATATTGTCACTGTAGTCTGCTAGACCAGGTATTCCCAAACTGGGTTCCATAGAATAGTCATCAGGGTTCCGCCAAAATTATTTATTATCAGCTATTAAATAATACCACTATCTAATATCACTATCTGTTCAATAGCGGGGTTCCATAAAATAAAAGATATTTGGTTGGTGTTCCGTTATCTTTAAAGTTTAGGAACCCCTGTGCTAGACAATCGCCGTGCTGCGTAGTTCGCATGTGGCCGGGTAGATGCCGCCACACAACCACATCTCTATTTAACCTTCTTAAAAAAAGAATAAACATAACATCACGCCTTGTATTCCCCGCAGGGTTCGGCAGAGGTGTAGTAACACCCTCGTTTCACCAGTTATGTTTAAGTCCCATGTAATTGGGGGCGAACCTATTGCCATTAACTGGGCACAAATTCAGACTCCGGGCTGCTACTAAGAAATTCCTAATGGAAAAACCCAATAACACTTTACCCGACCTGGGGATCGAATCCAGGACCCCATGTTCAGCAGTCGCGCTTGCGATCACTAGACCACCAAGGCATACAACTTATATAACTTAAAACAAAACCTTCCATTTTCAAATATTCACAAGATCATTAGTCATTACGGCTGCGCCAGAGACACGGCGCTGTTTTTTTCTCTGTCCAATTAAGTGCGACCGTGTTGACCTACATACAGGTCCGGAGTCCGAGGGCCTCTCTAGATAAATGGCGACCGAGAGGAAGGGGTGGCTATCAATATGTAGTCTCACACTTATATTGCTTTTGGGCAGCGAGAGATAGATGCTTTTAGACGTAATTTCAGAGAAGGAACGCGTATTTTGACTTTGATGAGAGTAAAGGAAAAATCGAAATGTTTTAGGCTTTTTTATGGAGACGCGAAGCGTAGAGCGGAGCGTGATGTGGGGGGGGGGGGGGCGTAAAGCGGATAATTCAAACATACCACGAAGAATGTTCACGGAGAAGCGTTCTTTCGCGCGATGTAGTTGCATGTAGGTATGATAGTACGCAGCGGAGTGCGCAGCGACCAAGAAAGTTGAAAAAGTAGACGCGCTATCTCGTGTAGACAACATGTGCCAAATGCATTGACGCAATAAGGGTCAAACTACCGCTAGACAGCTGTCAATTTCTATGGTACTGTGGTTCCGGAACCACAACTCGTTGATACCGTGTTGTTCTTCTAAATAGCGCATCTAGTATGTAAGTATTATTATATTATTGACGGCGACATACGCAGTGCAGTTAGACAGTTTAATGGTCAAAGCACACATATCAGCTCGGAAAGGGATCGTAACCGTATCGCCTTTCGCCTCGCCGTCAAACAGGCGTCAACCTAACGTAAGCACATAACTAAAGCGGATCAGCAGCTCCGATACGTCGACTCGGCTACGGCTAGGCGACGCCGCGCTTACGGCTCGCATTAACAGTAGTGTGCTGCAGGCAGGCCGCGGGAGGGGTGAGAGGGGCAAGGGTGGACGAAGAGACGTAAGCTCGGGTACGGAGAGACGTAAGCGCGGGGACGACGAGCCGTAAGCGCGGGAACCACGTTGACCACACACCCCACCGTGGTTCGTGAGCTTATCCCGAGGCGAGGCGATTACGTTACGGTTCCGATTAGTGTGCGTTGCAGTAGGGAGTTTCATACAAAGAATACTGAACGGCTTGAGTTGATACGGTGACGATCCCTTTCCGATTTGATATGTGTGCCAAAGCACCAAACGTGTCGTCATTTGTGGTGAGTTAAGGTCAAAACCTTAACTCACCACAAATGACGACACGTTTGGTGCAGTGGCTGAGCGATCGACTTCTACGCTACGGGTCGTGGGTTCGATAACCGCACGAAACAAATATTTGTGTGGCCTACAGATAAATGTTCCGGGTTTGGACGTTTGTGCGTGTGAAGATTTGTGTCTGTAAACGCACGCACGATACAGGAGAAATCCTAGTGTGGGGCAACGTTTTTTTTTTAAAAACAAATCAAACAAAAACAAATTATAAGTTAAATGGAGTTCTAAATCTCATAATAAAGTGCACTGGCTAGAAGTATAGAATCAAACCTGGAATTTGATGCCACGTCCTATTTATCGTATCACATCAATCGCGTCATTAAACTCACCACAAAGGATGATGCATGACCTTGATGCATCACCGGAATATTCAGAACAAAATTCACGCATTTTCCGATATTCAAGCGAACATTATTTATTCGAGAAGAGTAAAATATTTGCAGAGGAAAACCGTGATTATTTTCAAGATATATTTACCTTTTAAAATGGAATCGCTTACACGTGCCGATTATAATCGATATTGCATAAAATATAACGGTAAAGGCTTAACCTTCACCTTCAACATTATTCATTTCTTTTTCTTTTATAGAGTGCTCATACTTGTCACGCCGACGTTCTTAGGGGGTAAGCAGAGATGTAGGTACTTTCCCTTATATTAATTTACCGATTTACCTCGTTGGTATAGTGGTGGCAAGGGCGACTGCTGATCGTGAGGTCCTGGGTTCGATCCCCAGGTCGAGCAAGGTGTTATTGGATTTTTCCGTGTGGAAGTCCTCAGTAGCAACCCGGTGTTTGAATTTGTACCCGGATGCCACCAATATGCTCGCCCCTATTACATGGGACTTAAACATAATGGCGAAATAAGTGTTAGGTACTATACACCTCTGCCCAACCCTTCGGGGAATACAGGCGTGATGCAGTGGCGTGCATTTGTTTTCAGACTAGGTAGGCAGGCACTAGCGGTATCGCCTTTCAATTGTATGCCTAGGCCCATTTCAATACGATTCTGACCAAAAGAAATCATAGCCATACACGCTTATTTTATTTATAGTAATAGTTAAAGATGGAGTAGTTTGTTATATCTTATGAGGTAGGCACTGCTTAATTGCCTATATGCAATGCGGCGTGATGTTATGTTATGTTACTGAATGAACAAAAATTTTAGTTAAACGGTATTTTAACCAGAGAGTTACACCCATATTCTAAGACGTTCCTCCAAAACTTACTCAACTCGACTCAGCCTTTAATTGACATAAACGTCCTCGACTCGAATTTTTTTCTCAGTCGAGGTAAAGAATCATCTGCCAAATTCAAGGTACCTCAGAACCTACCTTAAGGAAGGAAGTGTCAAAGTTCATATGTAACAAAAATGAATTTTGAAGACTTTATCGAATATGCTTACGGTAATCATTACAACTATTTATCGCGGGGTTAATTGCGCGATGCAGATAATTCTAATTATAACGTAATGATTCCTTCGAGGAACCTCAAAGTTCACTCGAAATTGCGACTAAGAATACAATTTTGAAGGTGTTTTCGAGGCCGTCCTGAGTCGAGTATGAGTCGAGTAAGTTTTGGAGGAACGTCTTAGAATACGGGTGTAAATGTTGGTGAACACCAGCCTTAGTAGTATTCATGACAGATGTTTGGTTTCGAGTATTTACCCGCATTGCGTCGAAACTAACAAATGGACTCTATTGGGTAGAATGTTTACCAACATTGGTTTAAGTTCGTTTTTCAATTAGCTGTGGTTGTGGGGTCCCCGGCAATATTGTGTGCTCATCGATATGTACATACGCTTGGCAATCTTCTCACAAATGCTGGAAAAAGGAAAACAGAAAAATACGTAGATAGATTGTTTTTTTTTTGTTCGATTTGTGTTCTTGTATTTTTCAAAACTCATTGTTCATATTCTGTGAAGCATTAAAAATTAAAAATCCTTTAATAATATAATTTATAGCACTTAGCCCGCGACTTCGTCCGCGTGAATTTTCATACAAACTTCCATCCCTTATTTTACCCCCTTAGGAGTAGAATTTCCAAAAATCCTTTCTCAGTGGATGCCTACGTCACAAAAGGAACCTACTGTCAAAATTTCATGTTCCCAGCTTCAGTGGTTTAGGCTCTGCGTTGATGAATCAGTCAGTCAGGACAAATAATTATATTATAAATTATGTTTGATAAGCATATTATTAAAACACACGCGCTTTTCTTAGAGATAGACATAAACTATAGAACGACACGTTTGGTGTAGTGGCTGAGCAATTGGCTTCTGCGCTACGGGTCGCGGGTTCGATTCCCACACGGAAAAAATGTTTGTATGGCCTACGGTTGTTCCGGGTCTGAACGTCTGTGCATGTGAGATTTGTGTCTGTAAACGCACTCGCGATACAGGAGAAATCGTAGTGTGGGGCAACTTATAGAAAAAAAAACATGGTATTCCTAATGGTGGTGGTTCGTGTGATGACAGAGACTGGAGACCGAGACACGAGCCAGAGACAGGAGAAAGAGACCGCCACTTTCGTATTGTGTTCAGAGAGCTAACTCCGAAAAACAAACGTCGAAGTTTCGGATCGAAACGAAACAACGACGAACATCGAACTTATACATACTATCAAAGTATTGTCAAACAACGAACTACTAGATGTCAATTAACATTTGGGAGTAGGGTGAACGAAAAACAAAATGTCAAATTACAAAAATCGAATCGATCGTCATAGAAATTTCGTGGTAGAAAACGTGTGAACCGTCAGCCGAAACTTCGTAGTTCGATTTTCGGAGGAAGCTCCTAGTGTCGCAGTGTCCTTTAGCTGTCTCGCTCTCAAACTCAATATAGTAGGAAAGCCTAAAGTCAAGTAGCGGTGTCGGTCTTCCTATCTCTGTCTCGTATCTCGGTCCCCGGTCTCTGTCGTGACGCAAACCACAGCCAGCCATAAGAATTTACCACCCCATCCTTATCTTTAACAGCTAATGTCAGGTCTAACATAAAAACAATGACGTGAAAATAACTTAAAATAAATTGAAATGGCCGCCTTAATTTCCCCTGAGTCTTACAGATATCTTTACATCAAGTATTATTTGAGTTGCAGTTGTATGTATTGTGCGAATCTGTAATTCTTAGTGGACTGTATCTGCTTGCACAGTCTTTTTTATCGTTGATGTATAAATAAGACATCTATTGTATTATAATAAATATTTAATGCACCGATAGTTTTTTTTTTCTATTCGACTTCTTGTAGATGGTCTTGCGGACCGTTTCGACGTAACCGGACAGTTATTGGCGAGACCTGAAGCGTCTCCAACCAATGGGAACGAAAGTAAAATACTTAACCTAAGCTAATTACTACTACTAACATCATGTCTACTGGCAACAACAGAACTAAGGGCGACCCCTAATGGGACTCGGACCTCGGATAAGGGAGCTGCTTGCGAGAGGATTGGGAGGGAGACCGCTTGATGAGGGCTGAATTAACGGTGTGACTGCGGATTCAGGAAGGGCACCGATAGAACAACTAAATTAGGTACAAATAGCTCGCACTACCGCTGCCAGAGAGAATAGAAGTGACAAGAAAAAAAGTGTTGCCACAACAGCATAAAATAAAAAACGCAAATAAATTTGTTGGTGTTGCCAATGTGCTGAGCGACTACATAACATATTCAAGATTTTATTAAGTACAGCACGCGGTAGGTCCCGCGTCTCGAAGCCTAACTGAAGTTTTAACGTATTTACCTACTGAAACTCGAAGAAGGGACGAGTGGTTTCACCGTCAATACTCAAGAACCGTTCAGAAGCAATTTGCCAAGTTACCTGCCTGACTTCGGCTGGAAGTTTTGAGTACTGACTCCAGAACTTGTGTGGGGTTATTGATATTTCGGAGTAAAGTGGCTTTGGAAGAGTTTACTTAACTTTTTAACTCTACCGAAGTCCCCAGACTGCCGAAGACAACATATGATGTTTTTAAAAAAACGGTCAGTATTCTAATTCAGGTTTTATTTTGAAGCTGGAAAAATGCTGGTAGCCTTCAGGTTTATTGAATAATGCAGTGATAGCCTTGTGATGTGACCGTCGGACTGCCAAGTCATAGGTCTGGAGTTTGAACCCAAGCCACGCACCTCTGACTTTTCGGATTCATGTGCGTATTGTATAATTATCAGTTGCTTAAAAACGGTGAAGAAATACATCGTGAGGAAACCGGCATGCCTGAGAGATATTTTACGATGGCATGTGAAGCCAAGTCAGAGGCCCATGGCCGGCATAAACTCTGACACCAGGTTAGTTACTAACCGCACGAAAAGAAGAAGAATAATCCAGTTTTTGTCTACAAAGGTGTCAAATTAAGTATTTGACAACAAAAATAAAACTAAAATTTTAGACAGTTTTCGTGATCAAATACTGAATAAAGAAAAATAAAATAAGAAAATATCTTAATTAGCCTACAGTATGTTATGGCGATTTTGTTTCTTTTGAAAAATAATACGAATCATAAATGATGCGAAAAAAAACATACTTGAATTTTTTTGATTTTTGTGTATGTACGGTCCTGAAACATACATATAATACGTGGTATAATTAAGGGCCGAGCCACATCTGACGGAAGATACGTCGCTGATCCTCCGTCGCGTAATTTACTCGAGGTATTTTAGTACCGCATTTTCGGTCAAATGTGTACAGTGTGAGATGTTTATATGGAATTATGTGTACCTGCGGAAGATCTGCGACGTATCTTGTGTCAGATGTAGCTTGGCTCTTAATGTCATTCACATCATCCTCACTTAGTATATTCCTTGGGTGTTGTAGCCCACCCACGTCTCCCGTATCTAAACTACAAGCTCAACTATTATATAAACATTGTTCAACCATTATAGTAATTAAAGTGCACAATATCCCTAGATCCGACTTAGCCTCGAGAGTAAAGCCTCAGCCGGCGAGAGGACGGAAACAATAACTCCTCTCATCCTCCTCCGTAGAGACTATTTATATCGAGATCCGATACTTCTATTGTTTGCAGATCTAGGTTGCACGCGTACTCATCATTAATTATTATTCTATCTAAGTTATTAGATCGATGTTCATTTTCCATTAAAAAATCTCAAACGGAAATTATATTCTTGGCTAGTACAAAAAGCGTTTTATTCAGTTAATGACTTCTTACGCTCAAGTATTGAGTAAAAGCCAATATGCTCCATCTAATGTTCCATACTTTATAATATTTTTTTATGCTATTGATAGTTTTGATTTGTTAATAGTAATTACCCTCAATTAACATTTGCATTATATTCTTTTGTATTTGCATACCAATGTTGTGGTCAAATGTATTGGGACTGACAAGACACCCTAACATCTGTCACAACCTACATTTTTAAACAAATAAATCACTTTGACTTTGACTTTCTTCGCAGAATAATCACTATTACTGTCCTAGAGAGTGCGCAAGATAACTCTGCGCGCGGCCAAAATCGGAACTAATTATGTTCCGCCATAATGTTGCCGTTTTATTGACTTTGTCACTAGATCTACCTGATTTTAGGAATAAAAAAAATAAAAAATAACAAAGATTATAATAGACCTCATCAGACGATAATAATCATACTGCATTCTTATTCACTCACGGCACATTTATAACCTTAGTTCTTTTCCTTTGCAAATTACGTAAAAATACTAATTAATTTAGTTGATAGGTAGTAAATTTAAACGTACATAACTTAGCTCAATTAAAATATAATAAACCACAAGAGGGCTGCCCAATTTTAATGCTCACGAATATACTACTTTTCCTTTAAAAGTAGGACAAGATATATATCATTAATCTGTGATAGTTATTTTAATAAAAAAAACTCGGACGACGAAAATTTCAATAATTTGTAAAACTGACAAATACATTTTTTACTCATCAAAGTCTTGTTTGTCTTTGGAAAGTTAGTGTTGTTCATCGTTGTTACTCACTACTTGATTTTAAAAAGATTTAATCAAATCAAAAATAACTTTAATAATGATGGCTAAACTCGAAGTTGCGGATTGCGTGATTTTTTTAACGACAAAAGAGTTGTATACAGAGAGAGAGCCATAAACGGGTAAATATTAAAAAAGTTTATTATTTCACTCACTGTCACTGTCCTGCCTGTGTGAGTGGGTATTGTTCAGAGTTCTGTGCGTTTTTAAATAAAATATAAGTTCTACCTTGATTTGAATTCCTTCATAATTATTTTGGATTAATTATAATACTTAAGATGAAGCAATGAACAGTGAGTGAACTCTATCTCAATGGTCAATCACTCACTTTGACATCAGTATAGGTACAACACTATGATCATAGACAACTGTCAAAATATTATCTTGTTTACATTATTGCCGGATTCTATTGAAAGACAATACTTTAAGCAATATCAAGCACAGATAAGATGTAGGTACTGTATATGCCTACGTACGTCAATATAAAAATTCAGACAAGAGATTTTGTTCTAACTTACACAAATATCAACTTTAACAACAATTAAAGTAAGTTGATATTAGAATGACAAAATCTACGAAAAAGGTCAAATAACTATTTTATTTTCAATAGAAATTGAACTATGTAGTACATACAACGCAATTAAGGTTTCTAATCTCAAATCATTATATTCTAAAAAGGCTGGAATATACCAGTGTTTAGTTTCAGTAAGGACAGGTCAACTCAAACCCGCTACGGCACTTTCCTCTAAAGGCCATTCCAGAGTTGCCCTACATTGTTACACTCGCATAGTTCTTATACTCTGTCTGGTATATGTCTGTGTGTATGTCTGTGGTAGGTATATGTCTGGACTTTAAAAGAGACCTTGATCTCTGAGTTTGTTTCTTGGTTAGAGACCCTTCAGGTCTCGCCTAAAACTGTCCGGTTACGTAGAAACAGTCCGCAAGAACATCTACAAGTAGTCGAATTAAGAAAAAGAGTTTGTTTCGGATTTTCTTCTCAGAGCTAGTCATATAGGAAATGACGGCGCCATCTAGTCTAAAAAAAAACATTACATTGACTTGTAAAAGTGTCTGTAACAGATTTATTTACCTACAGAAATAAAATAATTTATCATCAGGGCTCGTAGCAACCGCGCATCATAATTATGATTTGTGAGGTTAAGCTGCGCTTGCCGCGGTCAGTCTGTGGATGGGTGACCATTCATTACACATCGAGACCCCTCCGTGCCTCGTAGAGCACGTTAAACTGTCGGTCCAGGGTGTCATACGAATACCTATGACAGTCGTTACGGGAAGTCACAACCTCGAAAGTTTGACAACCAGTCTAACCTTAGGATATCGGCATTGCCCAGTAACTGGGTTGCGGAGGTTTGAAGTCGTTACGTGTAAAATACTGTTATTCAACCGCATCTGGTTAGACTGGAAGCTGACCCTAACATAGTTGGGAAAAAGCTAGGCAGAATGGACTTTAAAAGAGATCTTGATCTCTGATTTTGTTTCGGCTTTTCTTCTCAGAGCTAGTCAGATAGGAAACGCCGGCGCTATCTAGTCTTAAAAAAAACATTACATTATTTTGTAAAAGTGTCTGTAACAGATTTATTTACAGAAATAAAAGCATTTACTTCCATACACGTCTGGCAATAACGTAAAACTTCACGTGCAAACCCCGGTCATAAGCCGCTGTATCTCCTACGCATTTAGTTACGACACTCGCCGTCACGTGCTAAGCCCAGCCTTGGGCAACACGCTACGAAGCCATACAATTTCTTTAACTCAAGTTCAAACGCATAAAAGATCGGAGAGTGATTTTCCAACGCATGTTTTTCAACTTATTACTAAATGTTTCCACGTGGCCGCGTTGGGCAACTTGAGAGGAAGCCGGAGTACTTAACTGAAACTTAAGTTAAATGGGAAATATTTGGGAAAATATTAGTAACTAGCTGTGTCCTCACGGCTCCGCCCGTAGCCTATGTTACTCAGTGATAATGTAGCTTTCAAACGGTAAAAGAATTTTTGAAATCGGTCCAGTAGTTTTAAGTTTATTCGTTACATACAAAAATCCAAAAATACAAATCTTTGCTCTTTATAATATTAGTATAGGCAATAAAATCTCTAGCCTAGTGGTGGCAAGTGCGACTGCTGAGCGTGAGGTCCTGGGTTCGATACCCAGTTCGGGCAGTGTTATTGAGTTTTTTGAAATTCCTTAGTAGCATCACGGAGTTTGGATTTGTGCACGGATGATGGCAATAGACTCACCCCGTAACGGCGAATTGAGGGTATTACTATACACCTTTTTTTAAATTAAACGTTACCCCACACTAGGATTTCTCCTGTATCGTGGGTGCGTTTACAGACACAAATCTTCACACGCACAAACATTCAGACCTGTAACAATTATCTGTAGGCCATACAAATATTTGCCCCGTGCGGGAATCGAAACCATGACCCGTAGCACAGAAACCGATCGCTCAGCCCCTGCACCAAATGTGTCGTCGAACCTTTACCCTACCCTTCGAGAAATAGGCGTGATGATATTAAATCTCTACTCCCTCTGGTTATATCGTCACGACTCCACGTGCAAGCCCAGCTTAGGGCCGTACCACCACGTAAGTTATCTAAGAAATGTATAGGTAAATTGCTAATGTTGGGCAACTTTTTTTATAATAAAAAACATTTTACCAGAAATAAAACCGACTTCAAAAAACCAAAAGGAGAATCAAATAATTATCATAATATAAAATTAACAGTTTCAGAAGTCGGTGCTAATCCACGCTGAACTAAATTGAAAGATGAATTGAAACTGTTAATTTTATAATATGGTAATTATTTGATTCTTTTTTTCGTTTTTTTTGAAGTCGTTTTTATTTTTGTTAAAATGTTTTTTAATTTTTTTCATTTTAGTGGCCTTAAATAAAACATGGTTGGACCTACTAAAGACGCTACTCGTAACATAATAAAATTATCACATTATGCGTATTGTTCGTCATTGAGGAGTTCAATTGTCTATCTCCGAAGTTCTTCATCATATCTTCACCAAATTTAAATGGGACCACTTCAAAACAATACTCTTTCATACAAAAAAAACCAAATCGGTTTATAAATGACGGTGTAGTGAGGTAACAAACATTTTTTTTAAATACAGTCGAATTGATAATCTCCTCCTTTTTTGGAAGTCGGTTAAAAAGACAACCACCGAAGTGATATTTTTTACGCATTTCAGTAGAACATAAGATCTTGCACGTGTAAAGCCTTAACACAGCCCGAAGCCACATAAGGTATCAAGGAATTGTGTTAATTTATACCTGCTGACGCTAAATTTCGTATCGATCTACTTGACATTTGTTGACCTATTTGGTGTGACTTTAATGCCTTTTTATCTGGGTTACCAGAATTGTATACTGTCCACAAATGTCGGCACATTTAGAAAGTTTTGCAGTAGCAAAGATTAATATTGTATGAGAAAGAATCCCAGTCCATAAAAACGATCCAATAACTGGGTCCAATGTATCAAAATGTATCTTTTATTTTATCCTTTTACTTTATCTCAAAAGTAAAAGGATAAAATCGGTAAAATAAAAAATAAAAATGTTTTCGGTTGTCATGGCAACCGAATATCAATTTGATATTTTATAAAATTTATTTTTCGAGTATTTTTAAAAATTTTAGATTTCTTACTATAAATCGCCGTTTATTTCTATTGTAAACGATGTCGAATAGTAGTGTATAGGGTCGAATACGAGAAGTTTCAAGTTTTTACAGAGACGCTCACGGTGCTATATTAGTTTACGATCTGTTAGAACCAAAGTCCCTAGCAAAACTGAATGAGTGGGTCGAGGAACTTCAATTATACTCCACCAAGAAGAACATAGTCTGCTTAGTTGGCGACGATAAGATTGACAAGCGTATCATTTTGGGACCCAGTGCATAATATCAGTAAGCACATTGGGTCACCCGCGCGACAGCGCAACTAGTATTCCCAAGGAGGGTTGAAGTCAGGCAGCCGGCCGGTCATAAAACAATAAGCCAAAACCTCTAACAACATGGATTTATGAAATACATGTTGTGCCGACCCCACCTGCTGTGGGATAAGGGTAGGAAAAATAAAAAGAACTGGGTCCAATGGCACCTATTCTATTAAAATCCAGCGCTACTGGACGGGATTGAAACGTGTTTCTAAACACGTTTCAATCAGATTAGTTGAATGCCAATCAAGCGCTGGAAGCAAGTGTCACTGGATCCAACTACTGCTTCAATGACTGACATCACTCTATGGCTTATTTTAAACTTTTGATTCATATCAATATCGAATCCGTATGTTCTGCCTAGCCTTTTCCCAACATGTTGGGGTCAGCTCCAATCTAACCAGATGCGGCTGAATACCAGTATTTTACACCGAGCGACTGCCATCAGACCTTCGCAAACCAGCTACTGGACAATGCCAATATTTAGACTAGTCAGAATTTCTGGCTTCTGATTACCCGTAACGACTATCATAGGTATTCGTATGACATCCGGGAACGACGGCTTAACGTGCTGCTCTCAGAGTCACGGAGAGGTTTCGATGTGTTACGACCTGTCACCCATCCACAGACTGACCGCGGCAAGTGCAGCTCGTATGATCCGCGCGGTTGGTAATTAACCAAGAACCCCTACAGTGTTTTTTTTAAACTTTGCCCCGCACTAGAATTTCTCCTGTATCGTGGATGCGATTACAGACACAAATGTTCACACGCACAAACCTCCAGACCCGGAACAACTATCCGTAGGCCATACAAATATTTGTTCCGTGAAGGAATCGAACCCACGACCCGTAGCGCAGAAGCCGATCGCTCAGCCACTGCACCAAGCGTGTCGTCAACCATAACATAACGTATCAAAGTATCGAATCCGTATATTTCTGTCATTACTTTTAACATACATTTCTTCGAACGACAACACTTTGAATCGTTAAGTACTGCAGTGAGAATAAAATATGCCTATCTCGTTTCAAAGAAAAACGAACTTGACGGCTCTTATTATGCAAATGTAACATGCAGGAAAAACGCGACACAATCCCTTTGTTCAGTTAGTTATTTTCGTGAACAATATGAGGAGGAAAACGTTTTCAGAAAGACTTCTGTTGCCTGAGAATCAAGACTAGGGACGCGTTTATAATAAAAAATATATTTATATCTTTAAAAAAAACTTTTAAGTTAAACGGTTTTATCTTACAAGAGTGCATCAGGATTTGAGGATTGAAGGTTGAAATTATTGTAATGTTGTATTGTCATAGGTATTGACAAGCATATCGTCAGTGGCAAGGTAAAAAGACTAAACTTCTTAAACGACTTTGGATGAAGCGAAAGAAGTAAGAATCGTAGCATGTGGCGTTCTATAGTTTCTGCCTACCCCCATGGGGAAAAGGCGTGAGTTTGTGTAGGTATGTATGTATATATAAGAACATTAACAAAATCTACTTTTAATGCCTTTGAGGTACCTTGCCAAGTTTTTTTGGGTCAAATTTTAAGAGGGTCAGCCTCCCAGTTGAAGGAACAAATTGATTGCGTGATGAATGACCACAGGGCTCGTCAGTTACCCAGAATTAATGGAACGACGAAGTAATAATAGACGAGGAATCCGAAAGAACCGGAGAGATTGCATGACTCGGAACTTTCTTTTTAAACCTTTTTACTGTCGCTGACATTGAATATTTGTCCGTCATATCGTCTTTCTCGTTTTTCTTTTATCTTGAGCAAAGCTCGGAGTGGCACAAAGACTTGTTGAGCTTGAAGGCGCCAGAGTATTTTATTTAAAGCTCACTTCACCGATAGCCTTTTGCTAGATTTTCGTAAAGATAATATATTTTTGGGATAAAAAGAAAACCAGTTTTTGTCTCATTTGAGATCGATTTAAAGTGAATTCCGAAGAATATTGTTCGGATCGAAATTGGTAGCAGAGAGATATTGGTAGGTATGTACTAGGTAGGTACCGGTAAACCGGGTTACTATGAATCCTGGGGTAACTTTGATAAAAAAATCATTTCGTAATAAAACTCAAATTGTACGAATTCTGAACGTATTCTTCCGATATATTTTTGACGACTGGCAGCATTAAACTTCACTATTAGCGTGTGGTTAATCGCAGTCGGTGGATCTTGCCGGTTGATGAAAAATTATTAAAAATATGTCAGTAATAGTTTTGTGTAATTATTTGTTCCTTATTGGGGTTACTTTCGAATTACTTAGAAAAAAGGGAGGTATCAAAATAACCCCAATCTTAATTTAACAAATATTACCAACGTTTTTCTTTTCTCAAAAAATAATAAGTAAATTATAATTTTATTCAAGAAATAGATAAATTTAACAAAATCGATGTTTGCATTTTTATTTTATTTATTTTGCTCTCATATTTCAAAAGAAAACTACACTTCACTTTTGAAATTGATCAAAGTAACCCCGGTTTACGGTATATAAATTTAACTCTAAACTACCCATATATAGATAGAACCTAATTGTTACAATCTTTGCTGGGTATTATTTGTTTTGCGTTGGGAAGAAAGTCACGTCGCTAGAAGAGTGTTAAATATGAATGTGGATTGATATACATATAAGTAGAGGTAAGCCAAAGCAAAGATGGATGGATTGTGTGAAGGATGATATGGGTAAGAAAAAAGTACTGAGATGATGGCTCTTAGAGGAGAATGGAAGACGAATACATGTTGTCCGTGTGTCACTGCGGGGGTGCCAGCTGAAAATCAGCGCTGGGTGTTTTGACGCCTAGCATATGCTGAGTTGGTAACCTTTTCGGCATGGACATGCTCGACAGCATAAAATTTGTGTTTAATTCCTATTATATTGTTCTTTCTTTCTTTGTTTATTTTATTTATGCTGTCAGTGTTCTTGGCTGAATAAATGAATTTTCTTTCTTTCTTTCTTTCTTGTGCTGACTACACCTAGTGTGGGATAAGTGCAGTGAGATGATGATGAAGCTATCAGCTATATTCTTTGTATTATTATTTAAAATATCTTTGTGTTATTGGGTTTTTCCTTGTGGATTTCCTCAGTAGCCCGGAGTTTGGATTTGTGCCGGTTAATGGCAATAGGGTCGCCTCCTATTACATAGGACTTAAACATAACGGCGAAATGAGTGTGTTACTATACAGCTCTGCCCAACCCTTCGGGGAATACAGGCGTGATGTTATGTTACTATTCTTCAAACATGGTAAAAGAAAGAAAGATATTTCATTTATACAAAGTAGGCTAACATAGATTAGCACTTTTTGAACATCAGCTATAAAAGACAGCACCCATATTCGCCCCCCTTTCACCCCTCGTTTCACCCTAAATAAGAGATCAAAAACAAGCTTCTTCGTGAATTTTTTGCTAAAGATTTCAACAAAAAACATATCGGATCTTGATGCTTCGTTATATATCTCATTTTTCACAATAGAGTAGAAACCCTTAGAAAATAAATAATACATTTTTGGGATCGCCTTTCTCTTTTAGAATCAAATATCGACCCGAAATTACGAAATTCGAGTTTGATTGTAAAACTAAGAATAGATTTAATAATATAGATAGGTGCCTGAGAATTACAGGTAGTCCACACAGAAACTGTTTACAGGACCCATATTAGCGGATTCGTTTTTATTTTGGTAATGGCGCCTCTAGTTGTATGAGCGAGTTCACATACACGACAATAACTAAGTTATCTGCCTTCATCTATACTAATATTATAAAGAGGAAAGATTTGTATTTTTGTATGTAACAAATAAACTTAAAAACTACTGGACCGATTTCAAAAATTCTTTTGCCGTTAGAAAGCTACATTATCACTGAGTAACATAGGCTACGGGCGGAGCCGTGAGGTCACAGCTAGTACCAAACAAAAAAATAAAAACTAAACTAAACTTCATACTAAACTTTATATTTCTTTTTTAAATTTTAACTAATAATGATCCTCCTCTGTCCTACTTTGCTGTACCCAACAGAGTACACAATTGTAACACAATACATCATTCCCTATTACTACCACCTACGTAACATTGTGGAATACGCAAATAAATATTGAGTATATAATAAAAATAGAATTCTAATCATGAGACTGTCGCCACTTATCAATTAGAATTACTCGTCAAATCAGTTTCCTTACATTTCATATCACATTACTTAATTATTTCTTCCAAATAAACCATATTTAGGTACAATAGTGTCAATACACATGATATAATAATAGCTAACACTTTATGATGATTGGTCGTGAATGTGCGCAGTATACGAACTATTAGCTCCGTCGCCTTTGTGTAAATATATCGTGTTCCTCATAAAATATTGTTGTTACACAAGCCTCATTGATACTGCGTACTGCGTTCCTACTTTTGTTTTTGTTTTGGCGTGAAAGCCTTCTATAAGGATATAATTTTAACACAGTAAATACTAAAAGTTTAACATACCATAACATCATGCCTGTATTCCCCGAAGGGTTGGGCAGAGGTGTATAGTAACACCCTCATTTCACCATTATGTTTCAGTCCCATGTAACGTGGGTGAGCTAATTGCCATCAACCGGGCACAAAACCAAACTCCGAGCTGCTACTAAGGAATTCCACACGGAAAACCCCAATAACATTTTGCCCGACCTGGAGATCGAACCCAGGACCTCATGATCAGCAGTCGCGTTTGCTACTACTAGACCAACGAGGAAGTTCTGTTAATTATAAGCATGTTTTTTTTTATTATATTGATGAATAATATTTCGCAGTGCATAAACATAATGGCGAAATGAGGGTGTTACTATACACCTCTGCACGACCCTTCGGGGAATACAAGCGTGATGTTATGTAATTAACAGAATTTTTGTGTATTTGCTGTATTTTTTCTCGCTGCTTACACACCATGGGACTATGAGTTGAGAAAACAGTTTATAAAGTGTTCCTACACTTTATAAACTGTCTTCTCATCTCCACAACATAGCTAATACACATATTTCTTCTTCAGAATTCTGTGGAATACGCGCGATTTTTTTTATCTTAGCAGAAATATGTGTATTATGTTGTGGAGATAAGGGTGAATATGTTATGTTAAGTTTCAGATTGACGCTTCGACTCTGCTCTAGTATGAGTTGACCCTAAGTTCATCATCTTATTTTATTTTATTAAAACAAACAAACAGAGATTTACTTACGCATTCGCATATTACACATTTTTATTATTACGTAAGTTTCAGGGACAATTTTTAAAAAAGTTGCAATACTTCAGTGACTCACACATAGTTAAAAAATTGGTGACATTTTCCTATTCTAAGGCTGAGCATCCACCAGAGCTGTGCTAAGCTGCGTAGCGAGGAATGTGTTTTGTAAGCACCAATAGAAACACTTCATTTACCTAGCTTCGCTCTGCGCAGCTCTGGTGGATATAGGCTTAGCTGAGCGAGGTTTTTGTTCATACAAAACAAGCGAGAAATGCGAGCGATGGATGTGTTGCGAGGAATGTATTGCGAGGAATGTGTTGCAGGGAATGTGTTACGAGGAATGTGTACCGCTCTCGCCACACCACCCTCATATTCGAAAAGAGTCCACTATCTATCCTCGCACCGCTCATTTGTACACATTAACACATTACGCATTACACATTACCCATTCCTTCCACAGCTCTGGTGGAAAGGGTCACGCCGTTTCACATCCTCGCTACACATTTTCGCACCGCACATTTTCCTCGCACAGCTCTGGTGGATGTCCAGCCTAAGTGCGTTATCTACCTTTTTCTACTTGATCTGAGAACGCATCATAGAATACGTGGTATCATTTAATGTCGTTACGTCATTTCAACTTTGTATATTCACAGTAATATTACCTAGTATCAATTCAAAGTCTGCGGTATTATTGGTTACGAGTGTAATTTAACACAAAAGGATTGCCATTCCATTGATTGCGGTTCGGTTTCACGAAAAAAGGCTTTTATTCAATTTATAACTGTCATTCAAACAACGTAAAATATAATGCTTGTGTTTCATGAGCTAAAAATATCGGTTTTATAATGAAAATAACAATGTATCAGGTATCGTATGTGTATAAAATGTGTGTCATGAATACATTACGTATTTATTAAGCCTTCGAAATATACCTATATGCATAGATATTACTTTAAATAATTTTGTCAGTAAAATTCGAATTCTTTGGAAAAACATAAAAAATCGAATGGGACCATCAAAAATGTCTATAGCAAATCATACTTAATAGCTTAAAAATTGTTTCTCTAATTTTGGGCTCGGTTTAATAAACCTCTCTCAATATGGCGGCCTGGGACCAGCATGGCTAGACGAGCTGTCAAAATGTAAACGTCATCTGCGTTTCGAACATTTGACAGTTTTTTTTTATTTGACATATCTACATCTCTAGTTGAAGGTCCTTATTAATAAACAGCTCTCATTTGAGAGATCTTCCAACAGCAGCTACCTACCATAATGTAGGATTCCTATATTTGACAACTTTTACTTTTTTTAATGTTATTTTAAAATTACACCTAGGAGAGACCTCTCAAATGAGAGCTGTTTATTAATAACGGATCTTAATATCATTCTCGAGAGTTCTCAAATGAGAGATATTCATCTATTAATTATATTCCATATATTCCTTATTCATAGAATCTTTTCACAGTTCAGCAAAATAAAAAAATAATTGGTTTCCAAATCTTTAGAGCGAATACTCCGTACTGATTACCGTCTGTCGGTGCCAGGGCCGGTTTATTGTCAACATGTATAATTTGTATATAATTTTAGAAACCGGGTTAGGGAAATGGGTTTAAATACCGTGATGAAACTGTTCCAGAAATAACTGAATAGGGGAATTAATTGACAACAATATTTACCCTTGTTGTTGATAACGTAAATAGAAATGAATTGATGTTTATAAATAGGATTTGGTTTAGTAGACGAGAATACTATAAGTAGGTTATTTTAAATGTGTGGATCGTGTTTTATTTGGGTAAAATGTGGATCAAACGCATTATAAAGCCTTCTACGCAATGTCCATGCGTGCTGTCCGTCCGTGCAAAATGTACGAGCGGCGCAAAACGTTAGTGCGCACGATAGTTTGCTGTCTAACCAATTTCTACACACTAACGTTTTGCGTCGTGCATCGTGCACGGATGGACAATGCGTAGAAGGTTAAAGAATTGAATTGAAACTGATTGCTTTCTAAAACCGATTTTTGATTTCAGAATCTGAAGAAAGCCGGTATTCCAGAAATACAAGACTCGAGGTTGGTTGTCATCTGAAGATGATCATGTCATAAGATGTAGCAAGACATAGTAATAGTATTGCAAAGGACTCGAGTCAATTATGATATATTATGAGATATTTTAAAGATTCGCGTCAACTATGCAAGACTGAGTGCTAAAAAGGCTCGAGTCTAGAGACAAGCCGAGCCCGAGTCATTTAACAGCCACTTGAGTCTTATAAAGGACTCGAGTCTTCCAGAAAAACTCGGAGCATGAAGATGAGACTTGAAGCGCTTCATTCGAAAAGACTTGAATAGGTGATAAGTTTAAATTAGTGGTTTTGTAACTATGCCTACAAAAACAACTGATAAGACAAAATCATTACAAATCAGCTAAAATTAATCAATAATGTTATTTTTTTTATCTGAGCCTTACTCCCCGTCCTGTAAACGTAACAATTTAATTGCTAGACTCATACACGAAGAGGACTTGAGTGCGAGTCGCAGCATAAAAAGGACTCGAGCGCACAAAGAGACTCGAGCTCTCATGTAACATTAAAGAGCTCGTAGAGAATTTAGTTCTCTAGTCTTGGAGTCCTGATGTAATGAGTCGAGTCTTGTAATTCATCATCCGAGTCCGTTTATATAGGACTCGAAGACTCGAGTTCTTTGCAACACTACATAGTAACCATAACCCAAGTTAGATTTTCCAACAGATTCATCTAAAGTTAACACCAATTTCGACGAATTGTGTGACCCGGTCAATCTGTCTAAGTGTGTCTTTATAATATTATCTAACCCGGGCTTTGTCCTCTTTGAATCCATTTACTTCGTCACTTAATTGGTCGCTTAATTCGTACAACTTCGGAAACACGAAGATTGCCGAATCGGATTCCTTATCTCGTAGTAGGCACTGTATATACGTTTTTTGTGTTGACTGCCTTGTTGGTCTAGTAGTCGCAAGCGCGACTGCTGAGCATGGGGTCCTGGGTACGATATCCAGGTCAGGCAAAGTGTTATTGGGTTTTTCCATTAGGAGTTTTTCAGTAGCAGTGCGGAATCTGAATTTGTGCCCAGTTAATGGCAATAGGTTTGCCCCCTATTACATGGGACTTAAATGTTACTGGTGAAACGAGGGTGTACTAAAACACCTTTGCTGAACCCTTCGGGGAATACAAGGCGTGATGATGTGTTGACAGGCAAGTTCTTACCTGCAGGAGTGAGTGGCCTAGCGCGAGGAGTCACCGGGGGCGGCTGCTGCGCGTTGTGGTTGTCATCACGCGGCGGGCTGGCCACCGCACCCTCTGAGTTATTATTCACTGGAGGCCCAGGACCCTCACCCGCTCCCGCCTCGATTTGCAGCTGTAAAGAAGGTTAGCATTTAGAAATGTCTTGGAGGTCGCATGAGGAGGTAAGAGGTGAACACCACATTTTCCGAAACGTTAACTACTATGGTAGTGTGGTTTACTCCGTGGTTAACACATCATCGAAGCTCTATCGATCGAGAAAATGTTTTTTTTTCAAGTTTTTTTCAAGGCCCTAGTTCGCTTTTCCGCGACTATACAAGCCTCATTATGTACTTCCTATTTTTTAGGTACTTAAGAATAACATTAAATATAGAAAATTACACGTATAAAAGAAACGACATCAAGGAACCACTACACAATTCCACCAGCACCGATTCCCACAACAGAGAAATCAGTGGCACTCCCAATCTGACAAAATGTTGTTGTAACTTACAAAGATACCTTCAAAATCAAAAATTATTAGATAAAATTAGACTAAAATTAATTACTGTTGTTTGAACGTTAAACAATAAAAGACGGTCCCCAAAAACGGTCGCACTTCACCGCTTTTGTGTTTTTAAAAGCTGAAATGTAACGACGCAACAATTTCCCTAGCGATACGCCTCCGTCTGTCTCATAATATCTTTATCTTCTTTACATAGTATAAAATAAAGTCGCTCCCGCTGTCTGTACGCTTAGATCTTTTAAACTACGCAACGGATTTTAATGCAGTTTTCAGCAATAGATAGAGTGATTCAAGAGGAAGGTTTATATGCCCCACATTAGTATCTACATTGCACCCGTGTGAAGCCGGGGCGGGTCGCTAGTTGTAAATGTGGAATTAATACAAACAAAGAAAACGAAGGTTGGTTGGTTGGTTGGTCTAGTGGTGGCAACCGCGACTGCTGATTGTGAGGTCCCGAGTATGATCCCCAGGTCAGGCATTATTGGGTTTTTCCGTGTAGAATACTTCAGTAGCAGCCCGGAGTTTGGATTTGTGCCCGGTTGATGGCAATAGGCTCGCCCCCTATTACATGGGACTAAACATAACGACGGAATGAGGGTGTTACTATACACATCTGTCCAACCCTTCGGGGAATACAGGTGTGATGTTATGTAAAGAAAACGAAACGTGCGAATAATAATATCATCAAATCTTACCACATATGTTAGCACAGCATATTATAACAATACACACCAATACGCCGTCAAAAAAAAAAACTCACATCTTTTTTGCTTCGGTATGCTTAAGTACGCACGGTTCAGCACGCTGACGCATGCTATAACACTTAGGCAGCTGAAAGTACATGATCGAGCAATCTTTAACAGGTAATGCGAAAAAGGTTCCCAAAAATACATACATATATAAATAAGCTCACGCCTTTTTCCCAAGGGGGTGGCAGTAACTATAGAACGCCACATGCTACGATCCTTACATACTCCTTTCTCCACATTCATACAATCATCTTGTCATACACGCAGAGTATTACGCAGCGATGTATCTCAATATATCTTCATTAGTTATCAGTATTTCATTATCACTTGCGTTAAGGATGAAGGAAAAAATCGTGAGAAAGTCTCTTAAAGAAATATGGGTATAGTACCAATGAAATCGGATGACTTCGCCTTAACAGCTTAAGAAGCCTTAAAATAGCGCACTTATATTGTTCAGGGCTATATTTAGTGAAATGGAAATGTCAGGCAAAGCCGCCATTAGCCACAAAAGAGATTTAAAAGTAAATGGAAGTGCTATCAGATAATTAAATTTAATAAATAAAAAGCAATATTTTTGAAAATATTTGAATGGGTAGAGGAGTATCCATTGAATTTGAAATATATTCCGGATCACCATCCATTGTTGTATTACATGTATAGTTTCGTTGAAATATAACGTCAAAGAATTTGATTATAACTTGCGTTAACAGTGAAGTAAAAAAGTCTTGAAGAAACCTGCACAAAATGGCGTGTGTAGTCCGCCAACCCGTATCAGGCCAACGTGGTGAACTAAGGCCTAAGCCCTTCTCACTATGAAAAGAGGCCCGTGCCCAGCAGTGGGACAGTAATCGGCTGATTATACGCTAGTCCCAGTAAGTCAGGTATAATTAGAAAGTAGAAAAAACTTTATTAGCTTATAATTTGAGAAGTAAATCAATAATCCGCGATATACATGTATCTGAAAATCTGCTTTTAAATAGTAACCTAACTAAATAGTACTTAACCTCGACTAGGTTAGGTTAGGTTAGAAGTGTGGTAGTCGGCGGTGGACTGGACGCAAAGGCTGCGCCGGATTCCCAGTCCACCGCCTCGAGGACGAGGCGGGTGAAGTCGCTGGGTTTTTTAGTGGGTATACCGATCCCATCTGGATCGGGGAGTCCCACATACCCCTCCCATACCCCAATGGGGGGGCATGCGTAACGCGTTTTTCCCAGCGTCAAAAAAAAAAAAAAAAAGGTTAGAAGTGTGGTCGTAGTGAGTGGTCTGCGGCCGGCGGGTTAGGGGACCCGTCGCCCGACCAGTAACATCCCCGGGAGGATGGCGCGCCGTGTTCCGCGCGCGCCTCTCAGAAGAAAATGGAGCAGGTGAGAAATTGCCCCACCACTGGAGCGGTCCACCAGAAGAAGCTGATGAACCGAGACTTGCCGGGGTTGCAGTGCATGCAATACGAATCCCGTGACCCCGGCCTCAGGTCAGAAGGAGGGACACCGTTGGTTTTTAGCTGGTAAGAGTCCGGCAGACCCCCTCGCCTTCCCCAGGCGAGGGACATCCATGAGGACTTTCCAATGAAAAAAATAAATAAATTTGGTAAAATTACTTTTTAACAACTCGGAAAAATGTAGTGTTAAGGATCTGACACAGTTTTCTCCGCTGATCATTCATTGCTGATTAATTATACATTTTCGCTGACCAAAACTCAGCTAACCATTTAAAATACAGCCTTATCATTTTAATTGCGACAGTAAGTGTTCGGCCAGACTGGCAGCGCGGTGCGGGGAGCGGCGCGGGTGCGGGAACGCGCGCGATTTACCTGTCCGCAGTCGAGCGCGGCTTCGTTCTGAGCGTTGTCGTGTCCAGTGTTTGTCAAAATATCATATGGATGAAGAAGACTTATTTTTACTGGAAATTTCTTACTAAAAAACGATGTTTCGACATCCACAGTGCAGATCGTGCTTGAATAGCACTTATTAATTCTTCAACATTTAATTTTGAAGACGACATCACAACAACGTGCGTGGTCAGCTCGAACTAGTTTGAGATCCCCGCTCACGCGCGGGTTATCGCTTGCCGCCCGCGCTCTCACTGCGGCCACTTGTATGAACGACCTATGGCGTGAGCTACCCGCGCGATCCCCGCGCCAAGATGCTCGCGCCGCTCCCCGCGCCCGCGTGCCCACTATGGATACTCAAATGAAGTTCTTCTGTTTGAACTCGCCGCACCGCGCCCACCCCGCGCCCGCGTTTGCAGTCTGGCCAAAGGCTTACTCACTCAGTTCTTCTTTAGACTGTTCTAACTTACATGGATAATTAACTCCAGTTTTGCTCTGCACTCTTTTTTTTTCTTAGAGATGGAAAAAAACATTAGGTATTACAGTTTTATACCAATGAAACTTCGGCCATCAATTTTAAATTATTTGATTGCAATTAAAACTCCAAAGAGGTTTTAAATATCAGTGTTCGTAATTAAACGGCCTTCTTCATATTCGGGTATTTTTCTTTGCTATAAGTTAATTACTTTCAAAGAACTTAATTATAAATACACTTAATTAAAGTTGAAGGGTTTCGCAACTTCTGTTTCCACGTTTATAATTATTCTCTCTTGTAATTTCTTAACATAAACGAGAGTTTCAAGTGGTTGTGACATAATATAGAGTCTGTAAACGAATTGAAGCTACAATAACCGAAATATTTAATTAAAATTTGCGTTACTTAAAATCCTTGTTATTGAACTGTTAGCTTCGAGCCACACTTAGGGAACGTACCCATCCTACGTGACCCGTTCAGGGGGGGGGGGGGGGTCTTCAAAATACCACGCTTGATCACAGGGGCGGGGGGAGGTCTTAGGTTTTCGTCACGTAGTCAATATCCTCTAGGGAAATCTCGAGTTTTTTAGAAAAAATGATTTACAACCATATTTATATATTACTACGTGAAAACTAGAGGGGGAGGAGGGGGGGGGGAGGGTATTGGCATATACTACGGGTGGTCACCGAGGGGGGGGGGGAGGAGGGTAAAAAATAGTAAAAAATGGGTCACGTAGTATGGGTACGTTCCCTTAAACCTATACAGAGTGTAAACGAAATCATGTAATTCCTTCAAACCTCGTGATGTACTGCTGACATAGATTAACCCTGCAATGGCTAATTATGGATTCAATAAAAACAAAACCAGTAGAAAATATGATTGTGTTCTTAAAGTGGGGCATTTTAGCGCCCCGAGCGAATTGCGTGGTTATTGCTCGCCGCGCGGTCATTTAACTCGGGGTGCTAAAATGCTTCACGTTAAGAACTCATGTTTACTTTTTGTAATATTTTTTTTATTGAATCTAAATGTATCCCTTGCAGGTTTAATCTATGCCAGCAGTACATTACGAGGTTTGAAGAAATTACATGAATTAGTTTACACCCTGTATATACCCATTACTAGAAGGCCTCACAGTGTACTCGCACGCACTGCGTTGAAGACGGCTCTGTGATTGGTTGCCTATAATCTCGCGACATAACGGCGACCAATCCTAGATGCGAATTCAACGCAGTGCGTTCGAGCACACTGTGAGGCCTTCTAGTAATGTTTGTGCATACGTGTATTAGTTCTGGCGCGATAAGTCTGATCAACACAGTCATCAAAAATCGCATAGGTAGTTACATTTTTTTACCGTGTTTCGCGATATTACGTGGCCACGGAGTCTCCGCAAAAACAGCGTGTAACTTCTTATAAAACTGCCCCAAGAATTCGAATAAGAGCCCGTTCACACAGCGGATCCGTCGATACTGGATGTGTTGTTCATATCTGTACCGACGGATCAGTTAAACAAATGGCAGCTGCGTCGCATCTGGCAGGCAGGATACGATAAAAATAACGGAACCAGTATTTTTTACTGGATTCGGAATACTCTCGTGTATGTGAATTCGCTCATACAACTACAGGCGCCATCACCAAAATAAAAACGGATTCGCTAAAACAGATCCTGTAAACAGTTTCTGTGTGAACTAGCTGTAACATCTATAGTATATACTTATAAAAGGAGAAGCTGACTGACTGACTGATCTATCAACGCACAGCCTGAACGGCTGGGGTTAGAAACTTGAAGTTTTGACAGTAGGTTCATTTTGTGACGTAAACATCCACTAAGAAGGGATTTCTCGAAATTCAACCCCTAAGGGGGTGAAAAAAAATCACGCAAGCGAAGCTGCGGGCAAAAGCTATAGCAATATAAAAAGGCGAATGTTTTTTTGGTAAAAAGAAAAACTTCAAATATAAAACTTCTATTTGGTTAAATTTTTGGACAATTCAACCTCCGTGGTAAAAATTATCCCCGCCCCTACTTCCTGGCCGCATGCAACAACTATAGCACGCGATGTCTTTCTGGTTCAAAATTATTACCGTACCTACTACTAATTTATTCTACGGATATCTAACATCGTAATTTTGCTTCGTATTTAAGGATTTAATTAGGTAAAATATAAATAACTAACTAGCTGTGTCCTCACGGCTCCGCCCGCGTAAGAAGTTTTATTCGACTAATAAATACAGCCTATATTACTCACTGATAATGTAGCTTTCTAACGGCAAAAGAATTTTTGAAATCGGTTCAGCAGTTTTTAAGTTTATTCGTTACATACAAAAATACAAATCATTCTTCTTTATAATATTAGTATAGAATGGTTAAAGCTTAACTTGAGTATATTCAAAAACCTAAGATAAAAAATGTTAGCGTTTCCGGCTAATGTATTGAAGAACGCAGATGTTAGTCGTTCCGCATAAAATTATAACCTAACATGACATCACGCCTGTATTCTCCGAAGGGTTGGGCAGAGGTGTATAGTAACACCCTCATTTCGCCGTTATGTTTAAGTCCCATGTAATAGGGGGCGAGCCTATTGGCCTATTGCCATCAACCGGGCACATATCCCAAAATCCAGACTGCTGCTGAAAAACCCAATAACACTGTCCGACCTGGGGATCGAACCCAGGACCTCAACGAGGCAGTTATATAAAAACTATATCTCCAAAAATATTTCCAAATTTCAACAAAAAATGTCGTATAAAATCTACATTTGCAATACAAAATTCTTTAGCACGCCATCGTAATAACAAATTTATAATGTGCATGCAATACGAACGGTACGATTTACAATTTTTGTTTATAAAATACGTAATTTGTAAAAACGCTGCCGCATCGCTTGTTGTGAGTTGCGTGCGGCTCATCAATAATGTTTTGTTATCAAGTTTGCAAGTTTGTTTGTTATGATTCATCTATAAAACTATTACACCGATATAGACATTTAAAACAGACTTATTGAATTCTTCATTTCGTGTGGTTAGTGAGTAACTTGGTGTCAGAGTTCATGCCGCCCATGGGCCTCTGACGGCTTCACATGCCGTCGAGGAATATCTCTTAGGCATGCCGGTTTCCACACGAAGTTTTGCTTCACCGATTTTAAGCAAGTGATAAACATGAATCCGAAAAGTCAGAGGTGCGTACCTTGGGTTCACACTCGACACCTATGACGTGGCTGTCCGACGGTCACACCACTAGCTATCACTGCTATTCTTATTGAATTAAAAAAAAAACTTCATACTCTTGTCGTAGAAACCTTGTTTCGTAGTTTTTTAATCGACTTCCAAAATGGAGGAGGTTCTATTTTCGTCTGTATGTATTTTTTGTGTATGTTCATCGATATTTTCGCCAATTGTGAACCGATTTAAAAAAATATTTTTGTCTTATTAGGTATGAGAGGTCTGGATAGATGACCCTTGTTGCAGTGAATGAATGCAATAGCGAACTGTTCCATTCCAATCTACAGTGTGCCATGATTGCACGTGCGTCAGCGTGCGATCACGTGCTTAAACGTGCTTTCGCGTGCGCACGCTCATTCATGATGAATCGATGCGAAAAGGTGAAAGCATGCTTACGCATCACCATTTAAAATGACCATTTCGGAGCGTAAAATGCGAATCGATGACGGTAAGCGTGTGTCATCCCTTATCCGTTAGCAATGACCCTTTTCTAATCGATTCACACCTCCGTGGGACGATAAACCGTTCGCCCCTGATATTGATGGGGATAATTAATAGTTCTATATAATTTATTACTCTTGATGTGAAAAGGATGCTTGCATCATTATTAGATATGACGGGTATATTAATTGCTGTCGTCTTGCCATCAATATATGATGGGTGGCTACATAAACTTTATGACTTTTCTAGGTTGTTCTGACAGAGATCCGTCTTTCAAGGACTACGACACTAGTAATGTGGTGCCATTTCGTGAGTAAACGGTCCATACAAATGTTCTAATTAGCTTTTTCTCAACTATGTTGAGGTCAGCTTCCAGTCTAACCAGATCCGGCTGAATACCAGAATTTTACACGGAGCGACTGCCATCTGACCTCCGCAACCCAGTTACTGGGCAATGTCGATATCCTAAGGTTAAACCGGTTGTCAGACTTTCGGGTTTCTGACTTCCCGCAACGACTGTCATAGGTATTTGTATGACACCCGGAACCGGCTATTTAACGTGCTCTCCGAGGCACGGAGGGGTCTCGATGTGTAACGAACAGTCACCCATCCACGGGTTGACCGCGGCAAGCGCAGCTTAACCTCGCAAATCGCATGATCTACGCGGTTTGTAATTGCCATGAGCCGCTCCGTGTCCATACAAATATCGGGTATAAAAATTCCCTTAACGAAGCCGAGAGGCACTATTCTTCCCATCATTACGAAGATTGTTTTGTATTGGGCCATACCTGGGAACTGACTGGTTATGGAGATATTGAAGGTCCAAGTCACAATATTTTTTAACGTTTTTTACGAAAACTAAGTTTAAATGTTATTATTACCTACTAAACATTTTTGCAAACAAACATTTTTTTTAATAGTACAGAAACAAAGAATCTTGTTTTTAACCGACTTCCAAAAAGGAGGAGGTTCTCAATTCGACTGTATGTTTTTTTTTTGTTTGTTTGTTCCGCGGTATCTTTGCTAATTGTGAACCGATTTTAATGATTATTTTTTTGTTTGAAAGAGTATTCTTCCGAAGTGGTCCCATTTAAATTTGGTGAAGATCTGATGAAGAACTTCGGAGATAGACCATTTGAAGTCGGTTTTATTTTTGTTAAAAAGTGATTATTGAAATACTGTATATAAAAAAAGTATTTACAAATAAAAAAACATTTTAACAAAAATAAAACTGACTTCAAAAAAACGATGAAAAGAATAAAATAAGTACCATATTATAAAATTAACGGTTTTAGAAGTCGGTGCTAATCCACGCTGAACCAAATTGAAGGCACCGACTTCTGAAACTGTTAATTTTATAATATGGTATTTATTTCATTCTTTTCGTCGTTTTTTTGAAGTCAGTTTTATTTTTGTTAAAATGTTTTTTATTTTTTTCGTTTTAGTGGCCTTAATTATAAAATATGGTTGGACCTACTAAAGACGCTGCTCGTAACATAATCACATCATCACATTATGCGTACTGTTCGTCATTGAGGAGTTCTATTGTCTATCTCCGAAGTTCTTCATCAGATCTTCACCAAATTTAAATGGGACCAATCTGGAAGTATATCCTTTCAAATATATTTTTTTATCTAAATCGGTTTATAAATGGCGGAGTTATGAGGTAACAAGCATTAAAAAAAAAAAAAAAAATACGAATTGAGAACCTCCTCCTTTTTTGGAAGTCGGTTAATGAATACATAGCTTTAGGCTATTCAACGTTCAACCGTCACTTGCAACACGCTATGAGCATTGTGGCGTCGCGTTTATTTCAACGTCAGGCAAACGTCAGCATGTCTGACGTCGGGAAACTCTTTGACTTGAGTTGTTCCGAATTTCGGTTCAATTATGAGTTTTTTTTTGCAGTAATTTAAATGAGTACCTATTTTTGAACCAGGGTAGTCACGTCACGAATGCATTAGGACTTAATCCTGCCTAACTGTTTCCTTCCGAACGGTTTATGTAAATTCGTTTAAATAAATTTTGTCGGAATAAAAATATGATTGATAAGCAATTTACTTTCATTTAGTGACGTCATTCTATATCTAGCGATTGTATGGCTAGAGAGATCAACATATGGCTTTGTAGGTTCACAAAATATGAACTTAGATTAACTTGTAAGTTGTTTTTCCTTTTGGGCTGCTTGTATATGGTCTTTGCGGACCATTTCTACGTAACCGGTCAGTTATTGGCGAGACCTGAAGGGCCTCCAGCCAATGGGTACGAAGTAAAATACTTAATCTAAGCTAACTACTACTACTAACATCATGACTACTAGCAACAACAGCATTATTGGCGACTCCTAATGAGACTCGGACCTCGGCTTAGGGCGTTGCTGGCGGGAAGGACTGGGAGGGAGGAGGCATGATGAGGGCTGAATTTACGGTGTGACTGCGGAGTCTGAAGAGACGACCGGCACCGCGGCGGCGGGTGAGCAGGGCGGATCATGAACGGCTTATAAGAATAAATTACTTGTACAACTTGTAGACAGACACTGTTTCAGTAGGTATATATCCGTATTTTCACGAGTGTGGCTACATTTCATTTGGTGTATAGTGCAACAAGGGTAGCCATCTCTTTTTCTGTCAAAAATAGTAGTTTTAAACTGATTACCCATAGAAATACTGCCTACTACTAACTGCCTCGTTGGTCTAGTGGTGGCAAGCGCGACTGCTGATCGTGAGGTCCTGGGTTCGATCCCCAGGTCGGGCAAATTCTTATTGGGTTTTTTCATGTGGAATTCCTCAGTAGCAGCCCGTAGTTTGGATTTGTGCCCGGTTGATGGCAATAGGCTCGCCCCCTATTACATGGGACTTAAACATAACGGCGAAATGAGGGTGTTACTATACACCTTTGCCTAACCCTTCGGGGAATACAGGCGTGATGTTATGTTACCCATAGAAATATAGTAGATACCGAAAAATAATAAAAAAACATGGTATGTCTCAAAATTACTTTATTTCTTAAAGAATATTTTTCGCCACTTCGAGCCTTTATTAATACAATTTTATTTTTAAAAGATGCTTCATAGCTATTATTTGAAAAGAATATTATTACTTAATATAGTAGTTTCGCTTACTATATAGGTACTTTTTTCAGAAATATAATAGTCTGTCCTCTAGTACAGTAGGATACTATATTACTAGGGTTGGCAACTCTAAGTACAGCCTACATTTTTGTTTCAATCGCTTGTGTCACAGTTCACGTCGCTGCTAAGTGTAGCCTCAGCCTTACAGCTCGCAATACGCTATGATATAAGAGCGGAGACGGACGCTGCAACCCATCTTAAATATGTTCCTGTAGCTGACATAACGACACCTGAGGGAAAAGAAACGTTGCCATTTCTTGGCCGGGAATTGTGCATCTCAACTCCATAAGGAAAATAACTACATACATAATATAGAGCCTTAATACCACCTTAAGATAGTAGGTATACTAGGTACTCAACATTCTTTATAAATAGATATTACCACGGGTAATATTTTTTCTTCGCTACCTTTACATAGTATAAAACAAAGTCGCTCCCGCTGTCTGTACGCTTAGATCTTTTAAACTACGCAACGGATTTTAATGCAGTTTTCAGCAATAGGTAGAGTGATTCAAGAGGAAGGTTTATATGCCCCACATTAGTATCTACATTGCACCCGTGCGAACCCGGGGTGGGTCGCTAGTTCTTTGTAAATAGGTATTACCACGGGTAACATTTTTTTATTCATTATTTTAGATAATGAAAGCGGGGCTGCCGAGCAAACCGTTATTTATGTATGTACAAGGTTAGTAGTAAATCGGACAATTTAAAGTATCCCTGACGACTGTCTTAAGGAAATGTCATTTAAAAAAAAAACCGTACTTAAATTAAATTTAGTTATATTTTATTTAAAAAAATCGACAACCCCAATTTCGTTTTGAATCAGAAAATGGAGCTACTAATCCATGACCCCAAATATCACCTAAAATCTAAACACAGCTGATGGTATTAGCGTATTATTTATGACTAGCTGTGTCCTCACGGCTCCGCCCGCGTAAGAAGTTTTATTCCAGTAATAAATATAGCCTATGTTACTCAGTGATAATGTAGCTTTGTAATGGCAAAAGAATTTTTGAGTATAGTTTTTTAAGTATAGAAAACATTGTAGAACAGAACTCATTTGTTATAATGGATACTTTAATATCCATTCGGATAGTACTCCCTTTACAACTAACATTGACCAGACCTGTCAACATGATGTCTTTGGTTACTTCGATATCCAAGCACCTTGCTTGAATTTGGGATCTGCAATTGGGCCCCGTAATAAGCTCGCTCCTATCTCATAAGAGCAACCGTATTGGCGAAATATTTGTGAATCTATTATCCCACATTGGTTGGCGTATCAACTATGTAGATCACACTGCAAGCGGACAGTGGCCTAGTGAGGAATTTAGGGAACACATCATTTAGTTAAAAGCAGCATTTTTTGGATTAAAAACATTTGCATGTAGGTAATTACTCAAACTGTGAAACTATTTTAAAAATCTACAATACTACCGCAATATCATATACTAGCTGTGTTCTCAAGGCTCCGCCCGCGTAGGAAGTTTTATTCCATTAATAAATATAGCCTATCGAATAAACTATGTCGGGATTTACACCATGTACCTGTTTATTTTTGAGACTCCGATATTTCGGCGTAGTTGCATGCGCCATGATCACAGAAGGACTGTCGATTGTTACGTGCGGGTAGATGTTATTGGCAGACGAAACGGTCTACCCTCCACGAAACGACGAAACGGTCGGTTCTTCCGTGATCATGGCGCATGCAACTGCGCCGAAATATCGGAGTCTCAAAAATAAACAGGTAAGTACATGGTGTAAATCCCGACATAGTTTATTCTACTAACATAACACAACATTCGCGTCCAAGCGGTCGACGAGTCAACATCACCTGAGGATGCCCCGTGGAGGGGCGAAACACGTGTCGTATCGGTTTGTTTTGCTTGTGTGTTGCATGTTATTAATCGCACCTTCTGCATTTGCATATATTTGCGGGCGGGAGGGCGGTGCTGCATACTGCATTCAGGCTTGATCAACTGTTTTTTCGCGGAATTAACACTAAATATTTTATTGTATATTTATAGATCATGGATTTCCGCAAAGTAACGCCTGATTCCGTCATATATCTGAAGTACATGGTGTAAATCCCGACATAGTTTATTCTACTAACGTCAATAACCATGGAAATTTAAAACAATACAATATAGCCTATGTTACTCATATAGCCTATGTTATTCTTTTGCCGTTAGAAAGCTACATAGCTTTCTAACGGCAAAATAATTTTTGAAATCGGTCCAGTTGTCTTTAAGCTTATTCGTTACATACAAAAATGTAAATCTTTCCTCTTTATAATATTAGTATAGATAGTATAGATATAGATTAACAGAATGGCCGGAGGGGCTCGCGGCTAATTCGCAACCGCACGAATCATACGATTTGCGAGGTTAAGCTGCGCTTGCCGCGGTCAATCCGTAGATGAGTGACCATTCATTACACATCGAGACCCCTCCGTGCCTCAGAGAACACGTTAACCCGGTCCCGGGTGTCATACGAATACCTATCACAGTCGTTACTGGCAGTCGGAAGCCCGAAAGTCTGACAACCGGTCTAACCTTAGAATATCGGCATTGCTCAGTAACTGGGTTGCGTAGGCCTGATGGCAGTCGCTCCGTGTAAAATACTGGTACTCCGCCGCATCTGGTTAGACGGGAAGCTGACTCCAACATAGTTGGAAAAAGGCTAGGCAGAACGAACTACGATCTGCCTACGATTGAAAAATACAGGCTTGATGGTTACGGTATGTTATTTATAGTTTATGTGCAAGCTTTACCGCTTACCGCAACGTTCATAGCACATCAAAACGCCCTAATTGTTTCGGGAACGCGGAAATAAACGCGAATCGGCGTACCTCTCGCGACCGTCGTAAAACCACATTTATGATCACTGAACAGTATGTTCCGTGGTTTATTGTACATTTATGTACTCCGTATGTGTATATACATACAGTTTCATCCATAATGCGGAAGGTTTTTTTTAACGGTGTTAATTAGCTTCAATTTGTATATTTCGATATACCACGACGTATAACAGGAATAACCTAGAAACCCAGACACCTTAATTACAATATTAAATACTAGCTGTGTCCTCACGGCTCCGCCCGTAGCCTATGTTACTCAGTGATAATGTAGCTTTCTAACGGCAAAAGAATTTTTGAAATCGGCCCAGTAGTTTTTAAGTTTATTCGTTACATACAAAAATACAAATCTTTCCTCTTTATAATATTAGTATAGATTAGTATAAACAATTTATTAAATACAAGCACAATAAAATAGCACAGAGTTAACTTTACTATAGTTTTTTTTAATGAAATTAGTACGGCTTCATGCATTTCTAACTGCATTTAAATTGCCTTAACATCAGATTTTTTTTAATCTCGATTGTAAGACAGATTGGAAAAAACACAAAAAAATACACATTATTCGATTTTAATTGTGAGACTTAATTTTCATTGTTTCAATTGAATAAAGGATTTGCAAAACGTACTTAAAAATATATTTACATCAGTAATTACTGAATTCGATTAAGTAGTCGATTCTAAACCATCAACTTTCTGGATTCTAATTTTGTTACACCTTGTTTTAATGTGGATTGGTTGGGTCATTTTGCTGCATTGGATCCGTCAATTACTTCTTCTAATATCTCTGTTCTTTATAGCCTCCAGACGATAACAATCCGTTCCTTTTACTGGACAGTTAATTTTACAATCAATTTTTATTTGTTGTAGCGTCATGAGAGAAACGAAGGTTCAATATAAACTGCAATTAAATAACGTTAGTGGATACACACACGGTTCTAATCTAGGTCTAGACTTTGGGCTTCTGAGTACCTTTAACAACTCCTCCTCCTAACCTTTTCCCAACTATGTTTTGGGGTCAGCCTTCAGTCAAACCAGATGCGGCTGAATACCAGTATTTTACACGGAGCGACTGCCATCAGATCTCCGCAACCCAGTAACTGGGCAATGCCAATATCCTATGGTTAGACCGGTTGTCAGACTTTCGGGGTTCTGACAACTCGCAACGTCTGTCTTCTTATAACACCGACGACCGACGGTTTAACGTGCTCTAAGCCTAAACTAAGTAATTTTCTAATTAACCTATTCTTAACTCGACCTTAGTATTTATACTAAGCCCACGAATTCTACAACTAAATTCAGATCAGACCACAGTTAGCTTACATGCTTAGATAACATGTTATTGTCTACCGATATCGTTCACTTCAAGCCCGGATCCACCGTTGTGGGCACGATGGGCATGCCCACAACCCTAATAGACTTGTGACGTCACACTTTCACGGTCTATTGAGGTCGATAGTTAGTTTAGAGTCTAAATGTGACACTGTGATGTGCAAACAAACACACATTTACTTTTTAACCGACTTCCAAAAAGGAGGAGGTTACTATGTTCGTCTGTATGTATTTTTTTTTGTGTATGTTCATCGATATTTTCGCCAATTGTGAACCGATTTTGATGATTCTTTTTTTAATGGATAGTGTATACTTCGAAGTTGGTCCCATTTAAATTTGGTGAAGATCTGATGAATAACTTCGGAGATAGACAATGGAACTCCTCAATGACGAACAGTATGCATATTGTGATGATGTGATTATGTTACGAGCAGCGTCTTTAGTAGGTCCAACCAAGTTTTAATTAATGCCACTAAAATGAAAAAAGTAAAAACGTTTTTTACAAAAAATTTAAACCGACTTCAAAAAAGAATAAAATAATTACCATATAAAATTAACAGTTTCAGAAGTCGGTGCCTTCAATTTGGTTCAGCGTGGATCAGCACCGACTTCTGAAACTGTTAATTTTATATGGTAATTATTTTATAAACTTCCTCACCACACGCTGGGAATAGACGCGTGTTGTAAGATTCAACAAAACCCAGCACGCTTGGTGGTAGGATCTATACGGTCCGTCTGGCTAGCTACCACCTGAACATTAAAGTCCGGCGCCAAGCAGTTTACTGTGTTCCATCGTGTGTATGTGAGAGCCAGAGGGGTACCTATGGGGGAATCCCTCTACATCTCTGTTCCTTGGATTCATGTGCTCCATCGTAGACCCTGTCTGCGCTTACCATCAGATGAGACTAGGGCCAAACGCGACCAAGTCAAGAATAAAAAGAAAATTACATCCAGTAGTGTCGTACATCCATAATCTCAGGGAGAGAGCCTATTTTCCAAGGATCACTTCAATAAAACGGATCACAATATGTTCCATGACGTCACAAAGATTGTAAGCGACATAAGAATCCCATCTATATTCCTATGTTCACATGTAAATGTCAGCCATTGAAGACTACATAAGTGAATAGCGAATTTCCGGCCGAATCTCGGGAATAAAGACGTAAGTACTCGTGCCAAATATGGAAGTAGTTTCACCAGATTCTTTAAATTCAGGACTTTGATAGAGGAAAACGGTGGTTGTTTTACCGCGATAACAGTTATTGAAAGACAGTAGTGTGGTTCTGTTATTTACTCGTATATTCTGTTTCTTAGTACCAGATGAAAATGGTATCTTGCTATACAAAGTGGGGACATCGCAATGACATTCAATGATACCACGTATTCTATGATGCGTTCTAGGATCGTACACAAAAAATCAATCAAGTACATTCAATAGTTTAATCACAGGTTTTTCTTTACGATTCATTAGTTTTACACATATCAAGATCTCTACACGATGCCCCGCAAGCTGAAGGACCAAATCTACAAATCCATTATAAGACCTGTCGTTCTGTACGTATCAGAGTGTTGGGCCGTGAAGAAGACGGATGAAAGAAGATTACACGTAGCGGAGATGAGAATGTTGAGATAGATGTGTGGAGTGACACGAATGGATAAAGTAAGAAATAAGTATATTAGAGGGAGTTTGAAAGTGGCACCAGTGACAGAAAAGTTGTAAGGAAATCGTTTGTCTTGGTATGGGTATGTGATGAGGAGGGATGAAACACATGTGACTAAGAGAGTGATGAATATGAATGTTGATGGATGGAGGGGAAAGGGAGACCAAAGAAAAGATGGATGGATTGTGTGAGGGAGGATATGAAAGATAAGGGAGTAAATGGTAATGAGACGGCCGACAGGGAAGAATGGAAGAGAAAAACATATTGCACCGACCCCAAGTAACTTGGGACCAGGGCAGGAAGATAATGATGAAGATCTCTACACGATGTTAATATGTCTGTGACCTGTTTAAACCATAATTATTTTTATACATGTGTAAGACAGATTTAACTGACTTAAAGTTTCCACTACGACATCCTTTCACTTGGAGAAATAAGTGAAATAAAAAAATCATGCGAAAATACGTGATTGAAAATAACTGCTTTTTTGTGAACGATCCGAGGACACGTGATAGACGCGATACCATATTTACGTCATAATTGTTTAGATTTAACAGAAATTTTCTAACGGTTACGGTAATAGTTGGTGCAACAGAGCATTAATGTCGTTACGTCATCCCCACTTTAAATATAGTAGGTGCCTACCCGAAAGTATATTACCGTTTGATTGATGACTCACACTACGATTTTTCCAGCATGATGTATCGTGACTGCATTTATTTTTATTTATTTATTTGTCTCTATTAATACAGACAATATTATTTATTTATTTATATACTCTTTATTGTACACCAGGTTAATATAACACAAAAAACTATTTAAATACAAAAATGCACAATGGGCGGTCTTATCGCGCAAGGCGATCTCTTCCAGACAACCTTTGGATGGACTGGGAGAATGGAAAGAGAAAATCGAGCAATCTAGGTGTAAAAGTACACTACGTACCTACATAATATTACTTAAATTTAATAATATAAAATACATGGCAAAATAATTACATAAATATGAAAAGAAAACATAAATAATATAATAATAAACTAATAAGTATATGTATAAGAACGGAGGAGAGGAATAAAATAAATAGCAGATTAAAGCGACAAGTAATGCTCCTTCACTGACTTTTTAAAAACTGGCAGTGATTGTGCACGTCTCACATTAAGTGGCAAAGCATTCCACAGACGAGCAGCTTGGATCGTAAAGGACTTGTCATAAAAAGAGGTGGAGTGCTGTTGTAATATTTGTGTCTAGTGTGTTAGTAACAATGTAACTTATTCAATGTTAGTACTTAATTAATTTGCGGCTGTTTAAGAAGACATGTGTTTGTATGTTTAGTTAAAATTTTAATGTTGAAGTGATACACTGGCCTGCAAAACTAAATAACACACTTTTAAAATTGCAATAACTAAAAGTGTAGTACTTAGTTTTGCAGGACAGTGTATTTCAATTTAATTTCGTACTATCGTGCTTTTAATCTCAGTCTAACCTTAGGATATCAGCATTGTCTTGTAACTGGGTTGCGGAGGTCCGATGGCAGTCGCTCCGTGTAAAATACTGGTATTCAACCGCATGTGGTTATACTGGTAGCCGACCCCACCATAGTTGGGAAAAGGCTAGGCAGAACAGAACTTAATTAATTTACGGATTTTTATTAAATATACAAACGCCTGACCGAAAAAAACATATTTAAGACATATTTATTTTTTCTAACGTTTAGCTACTGTTCTGATCGGGAAGAAATTTTCTCTTGAAAAATCTGTCTACGAAGTTTAATTTTACATGAGACAGCAAGAATTCGACCCGAATAAAAAATCGAGATGTCTCAAGAATTCACGAGGTTTGGCAACACTATCGAGAAGTCCCGGTACTCCCTGGCATGCCACTAAAGTGCCAAGCGCGCCACTTGACGCGTTACCGAATAAAATCGATTTGGGACGTTGAAACTGTGTTCTCGTGCCCGTTTTTCCTTACGGTAAGAACCTAGAATAAATGGAACGTTCTATTTTTAGAACGAGGATTTATTGCCAATAAGTATTGATATTAGGTATTCATATACAGGGTGTTAACGAAATCGCGTAATTCCTTAAACCCACATGATCTATTACTGGTAAGTTTAGATTAACCTTGCATGAGAGATTTATGCGGTTTGTGCCCGATGAATGGCAATAGGCTCGCCCCCTGTCACATGGGACTTATTACCAGTGGCAAAACGTGGGTGTACAAACTCCTGTACTTAACAGGAGAACACCTCTGCCTACTCCTTTCGTGGATTATAGGGGTGATGATATGTATGTATGAGATATAAGATGATTGAAAATAAAAAAATAAAATTCTGTGTTTTTCTTGCGGAAAGGGTAATAAGTGATCGTATCTAAACCAACAAATTTAAAAAAAATTGCAAGAAAGAAATGTTATGTGAATGTGATACAAACGGCGACACAGCTGGCGTGCACGACTAACGCGATATCGCTCCGCGCAGTCAGTTAATTCGAGGCGCTAAATTGAAAACGAAATAGAAAAAGACGTATTTAAAAAAACGAACCTTCATATATCCTATGCTGGATCTATCTGTATCACCAGTGGATCATGCGGTTTGAAGGAATTACACGAATTCGTTTCCACCCTGTATATATATAGCTCCTCAGTCTCATATTCCTTGTTCCTCGACCATCGGTTATGGAGTTTCTTGCCGGCTCTTCTCCATAGAACCTACCTTTTGGAACCGTGCACCTAGTTTTGACGTTTTAAAAGTGCCTGAAATCTGGTCTATTTGAAATAAAAAACTTTGACTTTGGTTCGCGACAACGGTTATTGTTCAAAATTTTAATATCAGTCTAAAACTAAGTAATTTTCTAATTTACTCTTGACTCGACCTTAGCGACTTTTTATACTAAGCCCACAATTTCTACGACTAAGTTCAGATCAGACCACAGTTAGCTTACATGCTTAGTAAAACATTATTATCAACCGAGATAGTTCCCTTCAATTTCACAATCCTTCAGAACAGTAAAATCATTAAAGAACAACAAACAAAATGAATGCTTTATATAAAATTAAAAGGCCATCCAAGAGCCCTAAGCCTTGCCCGCGTTCGCAATGCATCCATAAAAGGTTGGGCCTTAAGGGACCTGCAAACGCACTTCGACGCTACCCTCCCTTTACAGGTCAATGTGAGGCCGCGAGCCCGTGACGTCGGCAATGACGTCACTGCCTTGGGGAGAGGTGACACTTTTTATTATTCTGTCAAGAGTTGTGCGGGCTGGTTTGTTTTATTTTTAACTAGCTGTGTCCTCACGGCTCCGCCCGTAGCCTATGTTACTCAGTGATAATGTAGCTTTCTAATGGCAAAAGAATTTTTGAAATCGGTCCAGTAGTTTTTAAGTTTATTCGTTGCATACAAAAATATAAAAATACAAAAATACAAATCTTTTCTCTTTATAATATTAGTACAGATATAGATAATGGAAAAAAAGATATACGAGATTTGACTTGTAGAACCACGTGAGTCCACTATGATATTCATCATATGATAAATGGAAACATTGTGTGGGATATTGAATTCAACCCAAGCAAAAATATAAGTAGAAAGTTTTCTACTTTACATTCAAATTCATGGATCGCTACGGGCTGTGCTGCAGGTATTGGGAACTTCGGTGTCTTTTTCCTAAAAGTTGATAGAATGAAGAGCCTATATCAAGCAAGGAACTGAATTATACAGAAACTATTGTTTCTGTACATCTATCTGTTCATCTATTGATCATCCATATTCCTTTTTAACCGACTTCCAAAAAAAGGAGGAGGTTCTCAATTCGTCTGTATGTTTTTTTTTGTCTTTTTTTTTTAATGTTTGTTACCGCAGTACACCCTCATTTATGAACCGATTTGAAAAATTCTTCTTTTGTTTGAAAGAGTATTCTTTCGAAATGGTCCCATTTAAATTTGGTGAAGATCTGATAAAGAACTTCGGTGATAAACAATGGAACTCCTCAATGACGAACAGTACGCATAATGTGATGATGTGATTATGTGTACGAGCAGCGTCTTTAGCAGGTCCAACCATGTTTTAATTAAGGCCACTAAAATGAATGAAATAAAAAACATTTTAACAAAAATAAAACTGACTTCAACAAAACGAAAAAGTAATAAAATAATTACCATATTATAAAAGTAACAGATTCAGAAGTCGGTGCTTTTAATTTGGTTCAGCGTGGATTAGCACCGGCTTCTGAATCTGTTACTTTTATAATATGGTAATTATTTTATTACTTTTTCGTTTTGTTGAAGTCGGTTTTATTTTTGTTAAAATGTTTTTTATTTGGTAAACTTTGACTGATCCTTTAATGTAATGTCATCATAATTATACAGTACTACGACATAAATTATGCGACTTGGCAATCGTAGGGCGCTTTCAATATAGACAATTGTGTCGGACCGTTGCGGTGCCGAAAAGGTGCGTTTGTCATATTGCGCACGGACGGTTGTTTGTTTTCATACAAAGCGCGCAGTGCGGCAGCAGTGCGGCGTCGGTACCGCGAACGCTCGACAACACGCACTGTTGCTGCACCGCGTTCTCTGTATGAAAACAAACGACCGTCCGTGCGCATTACGACAAACGCACCGCTTCGGCACCGCAGCGATCCGACACGAAACGTCTAAATTGAAAGCGCCCTTAGTGTTTTCAAATTATGAATTATACGACCAATTAAATGACCCATCCGAAATACAAAGTGAACGAAGCCAAAGTTATAATATAAAGATACACAAAGAAACATTGACCGGGTCCCATAATTCGTACGAAGTCGGAAACACGAAGATTGCCGAAGCGTATAACTTATGTCGTAGTACTGTGGGTACATAGTGTTTATGAAGTCATGGTCTAATGCTACTTTTTAACCGACTTCCAAAAAATTGAGCAGGTTCTCAATTCGACTGTATGTATTTTTTTTTTTTTTTTTGTATATTTGTTCCGCGATATGTTTGCTAATTGTGAACCGATTTTAATGATTATTTTTTTGTTTGAAAGAGTATTCTTTCGAAGTGGTCCCATTTAAATTTGGTGAAGGCCTTATAAAGAACTTCGGAGATAGACAATTTGAAGTCGGTTTTATTTTTGTTAAAAAGTTACCTATTATGTCGTAACATTTCAACTGGAAAAACCCCTTTACAGTAATGGAAGTAATAAGTACTATTGGTTTTTACCTTAACTAGGTACCTACTCACAAGCTTTCAGGAATACCCTTTCGTTTTTACGAGAGGAAAGCTTCTGCATCGCAGATCAATCACCGAAATGGATCGCACTTGTTGCGCGCGGTCAGCTCCATCCAATCCATCCACGATATTAAATCTGACAGAACACTCGGATACCACCGAAAAAGTTATCGAGTGGAACTTTAGTGCACGCAAATGGAATTATCGGATTTCTGTCAGTTACGTGCAAAATTAGAAAAAGAAAAACAGACTTCGTTTGCATATGACGAGAATGCGGTGTTGCGTTTTCTGTAGTAATATGTGGAGGTACGAAGTATGGTGTACCTCCAACGAAAAGGAAGAATCCACCGACCAGGCGGATATGTGCCTGGCGGGCTACTGCCCAAAGATTGTTTTTAGGGTTCCATACCCAAAGGATAAAACGGGACCCTATTACTAAGACTCCGCTGTCCGTCCGTCCGTTCCTCCGTCTGTCACCAGGCTGTATCTCATGAACTGTGATAGTTAGACAGTTGACATTTTCACAGATGATGTATTTCTGTTGCCGCTATAACAACAAATACCTACTAAAAATCAGAATAAAATAAATTATTTAAGGGGGCTCCCATACAACAAACGTGATAGTTTTGCTCGTTTTTGCTCGATATTGATAACGGCAACAGGTAGACGCTTGAAATATTTACAGAATATTAAGATATATATTCACTTTAAAAATAAATAATTAAATTAAAATAAAACAAATATTTAAGGGGGGCTCCCATACAACAGACATGATTTTTTGCCGTTTTTATAGATAATGGTACGGAACCCTTCGTGCGCGAGTCCGACTCGCACTTGGCAGGTTTTTTTCTTTTCTATTCGAATGCTTGTAGATGGTCTTGCGGACCGTTTCTGCATAATCGGGCAGTTATTGGCGAGACCTGAAGGGTCTCCAACCAATGGGGACGAGAGTAAAATACTTAACCTAAGCTAACTACTACTTCTAAACATCATGACTACTAGCAACAACAGCACTAAGGGCGGCCACTAATTGGGAGTTG